>JAWDJE010000003.1:207381099-217381099 GCA_035047345.1 Bradypodion ventrale | reverse complement strand
GCCAAGTTTGGGGCGCAGGTGGAGGGGTGGCTTCCGTTGGGTGGTTAATATAGGAGAGGATGCCTGCCCCATGGTTTCTTCAGTTCCTGTACCCCTCTCTTTTTAGGGGTGGGTTCTTATTGCTGGTTTTTATCTGTTTTATTTGTTTTTATCTGTTTTACCCACTGTTGTGAACCGCCCGGAGTCGGCTTTGGCTGACTGGGCAGTATAAAAATTTAACAATAAATAAATAAAAATAAGTGGTGGAGGATGGTAGTTGGGGTCAGGGTATGCTGCATAAAGTTTCTGTTTCAAATGCATTTGTTAATAAAATTAAAAGAGTAATTACCAAAAGGCAATGTATTTATCAATGGAAGAGACTGCAGGAAGGCAGAGGTGGCAAGGAAGATTGGGGATTGCATGACTATTTATGATGGGAAGACATTTTCTCATTTCATAAATCTCTATCCCAAAGGAACTCAGGCAGATTAATCCAGGCTCCTAAAGTACTTGAATAGAGCACTGCTATCTGCTTTCTCTAAAACTCAGTAGGTACGTGTATTAATCTAATTCATGAGATGCCTGGCTGTGGTCACTTGGGTGAATCCATTTATCAGTTACATTGCTCTCTAGGGACACAGGCTGGAATATAGGCTAAGCTTTAGAAGCCTATGTTGAAGTGCTAATTTGGAAGAGATTATCAGACTAATTTTCATTCTTGGCCTGTATTCATCATGCACATGTGCTTCAGAAGACACAAAGCACCTTGCCAATTTGGGCACATGCCGAAAATTGAGTTTCCACAAGACCTTTGACTATATTGTAGGAACACAGATAAATGTTATTAGGATTCAAGTTTATAAGGTAAGTTAATCATCCCATGTTTAGCAAATGTTCCAGTTTGAAATAATTGCTAGTGGAAGAAAGCTTTTCTTCTTTTCCTTTCAGAGCAGAACGAAGAAAGGCTGGAGAGATCAGAACATGAGGTGGTAGAATGCAAAGGACTTTCAAGGACAGGAAGCAAGGATAAGACAGGATCTATAAAAGTAACAAGGACTCAGAGTGGGTAGGGTAGGTTTAGCATTTTGCAACTAATTCCTGGGACATTTCTTTAAACATATTGAAATTCTTCAGAAGTGTCACTTGAAGCAGAAAATCTAGGTTTATTTTGAAATTCATTTAGATATTATCTAGTGTAGGGGTTCCCAACCTTTTCAAGCTGGGGGACCGGGTCATGAACTCTCAATCAGCTTCAAGGGCTGGATGGCCATTTTTGCCCTGCCTGTACGATCGGGGTGGCCATTTTATCCCAACAAAGGGACAGCCATTTTGTTTCTCAAATGCCCTTGGAGGGGTGGGGGGCACATGAAATGGCTTCATGAGCCAGATTCCACCCACAGGCCTTAGGTTGGGAACCCCTGATCTAGTGAAATACAATAATGGGGCCTTTGAGACTTTTTGTTCATTTCTTTTCAATTCCTGTTGTGTCCAAAGCCAAACTCTAGTTTAAATGATAAACCGCGCCAAAGCGGAAGAAGCAGACTAAAGGTGCGAATTTCAAATAGCTGTCAGGGCGGGAAATGTTGAACTTTGCTTCAGAAAGTTAACATTGAAAAAACACTTAAACAGCGGCTTTCTACATTCATAGATTACGCACACTAGCGCCAGGGGGTCTTAATAGAGAATTGGATTTAACATGTTTCCTTTAATAGAACATCAGGTAAGAAGGGCTTCATTGACTATTTTCAGATAAATGTAGTAGATGTACCTTTAATTTGGCTCTGGACTAGCTTACCAGCCACACGTGTTAGTACGAAGAACAAAATAAATTAGGTTATTCACTGCACCATTCTTAACGTCGATGGGCACTAAAGAGAAAGAGAGAGAGGCCATTTCCAACGCGAGAGTGGTAAGCGAGATAATAGGTGTGATATAGAATAATGATGGATAATCTGAATTAGATCGACAGTTTTTATTGATGTATTTTGTGCTTTGTTACAGTAAAGAAAATAACTTCTGATGAAGTAATATTACGAAAGACCGATTATCCAGATTGAGTTTCAGGTCCTATCAATTGATTACAGTAGAAACCGAAGATTTGAAATACACAGTTGAAGATAAAAAATATAAAAATCTTTTTTTTGAAACATTGCAATTATTTTATTATTATAGACTTTGAAGATACTCCTTTAGGATATTGTTGGGTATATTTGAAAGACTGAGCATTTACTTACTTATTTCAGTTTGTGAGAAGTATCACTTATTATTATTTTGGACATTAAAACAGAACATTATCATTGTACATTTTGTCGCCTCAAACTTTTTTTTTGATCTTGTGGATTTCGTCACCGTTTGGCCATCCTCTTTGACTATAAACTGAGATGAGCACTGACCCCTATAGTCAGATATGACTGGCTTTCAATCAAGGGTGACCTTTACCTTACTCCTTACTTTGGAAAAAGGTACCAATTCTACTCAAAGCAAAGCTCAGAATTTTAAAAGGAATCCATTTTGTTACTCATTTTTTCCTTGTATACAGGTTGATGTTATCATTAGGTTTGATCCTATTGGACAAATAATTTGCTCTGTTACACAATATTAACATGTTGCACTGTTGCTACCAGCAAACCATACAAATACAGTAAAACCCCAGGTGATGACAGAGGTCCATTCCAACAGCCTCCGTTGTAACCTGAAAAATTGTAACCAGAAACAACCACAGGGATGCATTGGGGAAAAAATGGTCCTGAATTGATTGTTGTAAACCAAAACAAATACATTAAAAATTTGTAAACCAGGATGGCATTTCCATAGGATTTGCCCATTGTAAACTGGAGAAACTTAAACCCAGGTGGTTGTAACCCAGGATTTTACTGTACAAGAAAAATACTGTCTGAAATCCTCTGGTGTCCAATTCTGATATTGCACATTGGGAATCTATTTTAAAAAGCCAAAGATTGTTTGCCTCTTAGGACTAATAAGAGAACAGCATAACGCCTGAAAATCTGCTGCCAAATACCTCTAAAATGCACTGGAAAATGATTTTGCTTAGATATTACTTAATATGCCTGAAAAGTACTTTTTAATTTAATTTAATTTTTAAATTTTTATGTCTCCCAATCAGGCGAACCCGACTCAGGGCAGCGTACAACAATTAAAAACATATAAAAACAGGTTAAAAACCCCAAATCACCCACCCACATACCTACCCTCCCCCCATTTAAAAAGACAAAAAGGGGAATAGGAAGAATACAGTAATACAGAAGGAGGGACACTAACTGGGCATCTAGCTGGAGATAAGCCAGCAGGCTGGGGCCATATTCCCATTAAGGCCCCACACCTGCCTTGTCAGCCAGGTTTTCAGACCTTTCCTGAAGAGCAGCAATTCTGTCTGTAACCTCAATTCTGTTGGCAGAAGGTTCCAGACACAGAGAAGGCCCTTCTTCGTGTGCCAGAGTGGCAAGCCGCTCTAGCTGAAGGCACAACTAGGGAGCCCTCTGGTCCGCTCTGGTTGGACGGGCAGACACTCTTGGGATGATGTAGTCTCTCAGGTATTCTGGCCCACTGCAATATAGGGCTTTAAAGGTCAAAACCAGCACCTTGAATTGCACCCGGAGACAAACTGGCAACCAGTGCAGCTCCCAGAGTAGTGGGGAGCCGCTAGCATAACGTCCACACCCCATCACTACATGGGCAGCTGCATTCTGAACCAGCTGTAGCCTCTGAATGTTCGTCAAGGACAGCCCCATGTTGAGCGCATTACAGTAATCTAGTCTGGAGGTGACCAGAGCATGAGTGACCATGAGTAAGGAGTCCCAGTCAAGGAGTGGGTGCAACTGGTGGATTACTTGAAGTTGAGCAAAAGCCCTCCTGGCCATGGCTGCCACCTGCTCTTCCAGCAGCAGCAGCAAGTTTAGGAGGACCCCCAAGTTGTGCATTGGGTCTGTCTGGGGCAAAACTGCCCCATCCAAGACCAGAGGAGGTAACTCATTGGATAACCCGAACCTCTGACCCAAAGCCACTCAGTCTTGCTAGGATCCAGCTGAAGCCCATTGTCCCCCATCCAGACTCCCATGGCCTCCAGGCATCCAGACAGGACTTTCACTGGGATCACCATGGGCTGAGATGTACAACTGTGTCATCCACATACTGATGGTACCACACCCAGTGGGAACGGATGATCTCACCCACTGACTTCATGTAGATGTTAAATAGGAAAGGAGAGAGAACCAAGCCCTGCGGCACCCCATATTTGAGGGGCCTAGGACTGGATTTCTCACTCTCCGACCACACCGACTGGGTACGGTATTTTGGAATTTCTTGTTCCAGAAATAAAGAAAACCAGGACAACACAATGCCCTGGATCCCCAATCCTTTTAGCCATTCCAGAAAGATACCGTGGTCGATGGTATCGAAGGCAGCTGAGAGGTCAAGGAGGGCAAGCACAGTCGGATAACTGCCATCCCGCTCCCGCCAGAGATCATCCATCAGTGTGACCAAAGCCGTCTCCGTACCATGTCCGGGCCTGAATCCTAACTGAAAGGGTTCCAGATAATCCGCTTCCTCCAGAGCCCCTTGCAGCTGGCGCACCACCACCTTCTCCAATACCTTCCCCAAAAAGGGAAGGTTGGAGACCAGCCTATAGTTGGTTAGGACAGCTGGGTCAAGGGATGGTTTCTTCAGGAGTGGGTGTGCCAGAGCATGTTTTAGTGGTGCAGGAAACACTCCCTCCCACAAAGATGCATTTATTATTGCCCCGACCCAGCCTCCTGTCACCACCTTAGAAGCTTTCAGTAACCAAGTGGGACAGGGGTCCAAAGGACATATAGTGACCAGCACTGCTGCAAGAAGCCTGTCCACTTCATCAGGGACAACTGGATCAAACCAATCCCAGATCACACGGCAAGACTGTGCTTCAGCCCCCCAAGACCCTCACTGCCTATGCTGGGGTTAAGCCCCAAACGAATCCGATAGATTTTCTCCACCAGCTGGTCACCGAAGTCCTCAGCCAAACCCTGCCAACTGGGCACCGCCCCCACCTACCAAGGAGGGACTTGGTCACCCGAAACAGGGTGGATGGACGATTATCAGCAGAGGCAATAAGGGTGGTGAAGTATTGTCGTCTCACCATCCCCGCCACTAGGTAGGTCCTAATAGTGGCTCTAGCTAGTGTCCAGTCAGAATCACTCTGGGTTTTTGCCCAGTGGTGCTCTAGGTGTCTCTTAGCCCGTTTGAGCTCACGCAGTTCCTCCGTGATCCACGGGGATGACCTAGCCCCATGGGCTCAGAGAGGCCGCAGTGGCATGATTTCATCCAAGGCCGCTGTCATCACCCTGTTCTACTGGTCGACAAGCGCCTCAGGTGTATCATGTAGCTGATCCAGAGGAAAATCTCCCAGTTCCTGCTAATTACAATTCTAATTACATTGCTTGTTAATAATGAAAAACTAATTGCAGGTAGCCATGTTACATGCAATTGGTAACTTCCAAGCTTTAAACCAATCTTAAAGTGACCACAGGTTGTAAAAAGTCTTCATTAAACCTTGGCTTGCCTCCCTTAATCTATGTATCTAAGAGGCCCATGGGAGACGAAACTTTCTTTCACTTTTCAAAATGTAGAAAATGCTTATTTTGAAAAATGATCTGGCTTGTTTTGACAATTTGACAAGATTGACAAGTATCTTCGTATATTCATGAATTTCTCAAAATGATAATGTTAATGATCCGTTTAACATATTCATAAGTGTTATCACACTTTTCCCCTCTTAACTCCCTAAATCCAATGATTATGAATTCATTCAGGGCCCTAAATCTAATAACTAGGAATGGATTTTGTTCTCTAAATCCAATAATTGGAAATCCATTCTCTTCACTTAAGTGCACAACACAAAAATATGTAAATACATAATGGAAAGCATCCAGCTTTCCTCGTTTTATGCTAGGAGAATTCCAAACTGCTCCCTTTCCCTTGCTAAGCAGGCTCATAATAAAATTCTAGTCAGGTCTTTGGAGTCCACCTTTCTTCACCCCATCTTTGATCTGGGGATAATGATCAAATGGCAAAGACTTTGAACTTATATATGCACTCTTTCATCTAAAAATTGCTATGGGTTTCATAGAATGCTTGCTTCTCCTTCTCTGCTCCACCTTTAAAGAACCTTTCAACAAGTTTATGCACTTTCCCACTCATATGTAAAAAAATAATAATAGCTTAGTGTCTCGTTTATTTAACTGGTGAACAATAGTAGTTTTCCTGTGGAATGTAGTTTTACTATGCTTTGTCATGAAGCATTTATCACATTTTCCATGTGTAAGAGAGTCGTATGTATCTTCTGCAGGCAACACATCTGGCTATCCTCAGCAATGTGAGGTCTTCAAAGAATCTTTTTCTTTTCACAACTCCCTACAGCAGCATTTCCCAAACTATATTCTGCAGAGCACTGGTTGACTTCAATTCCCAGAAGCCTAAGTCAGTACATTGGCTGATTCATTGGGGAATTGACTTAGACTTTTGGGAATTGAAGTCCAAACACCAAAGATTGAGATACACTGTCCTACACCATGCACTTGAGCTGTTTATTGGAGTAACCTGATGAATTAAAAGCTATCAGGACTGCCTCTTGAGACAAAGGTCAAAATGGCACATGACCTCCTCCCTATCCATCCTGGTGATATAGCAATAGCAATTAGATTTATATCCCGCTCCATAGCACTCACTGCACTCTCTGGGCAGTTCACAAGTTAATTAGCATTTTGCCCACAACATGTTTATGTTGTTGTTGTTTATGTTTATTTGATCTATATGCCGCCCTCCTCAGCAAACACCAACTCAGGTTGGCTCACAACCCATCAAAACAAAGATATAGTACAGTAATACCTCATACAACGTCCAAACTTGGTTCCACAAGTTAGGATGTTGTATGAATTCCAACTTTGTATGAGGCATGCAAAATCCTAGCCGCAATGCCTCATACAACATCCAAATTATTGCCACCGATGCTTTGTATAACGTCGTTCCCATAGAGATACATTGTAACAGTACAAACTGCAGGGCAAAGTCAAAGAAACACAGGAAACTAACAGAACTTTAAGAGGGGTCAGAGGGGTGCGTTTCTCCACCAGCGGGGGGGCGGGGCGATGATGATGATGGTGATAAATAATAATAATAATAATAATAATAATAATAATAATAATAATAATAATAATAATAATAATAATAATAATAATAATAATAATAATAATAATAATAATAATAATAATTTATATACTGTACTGCAATTCTCTGCCCAAAGGGAGACTCAATGCGGTTTACATCTCCGAAGGTGGGGAGCTGCTTTTGGGGCCGCAGAGAGGCGAGCCCCAGGTGCGATGAGTTCTTTCTTTCCCCACCTCCTTCGGCCGGCTGCCGGTTGAGCTCCATGGGGCCTCCCAGCCCCGGCGTCGGTGGAGTCCATTGGAGGCGGGGAGCCACTTTTGGGGCCATGGAGAGGCGAGCCCCAAATGCGGCGAGTTCTTTCTTTCCCTGCCTCCTCCGGCCAGCTGCCAGTTGAGCTCCGTGGGGCCTCCAAGCTGCAAGTCCAAACTCCCATGGTAAAACCCCTAATACCTCATACAACGTCCAGCGATGTTGTATGAGGCAACTTTTTTCCAAGAATTGGGAGGCGTTGTATGGATCCGACGTTGTATGAAGCGGATGTTGTATGAGGTATTACTGTGTAGCAAAAATAAAATACAAAATACAATAGCAAATTTGCTATTATATATTGTATAGCAAAGAACAAAATGCAAAAAAGTCCAATAACATGTCACTAGGCCCCAAACAAGCCCGAAAATGGAAGGTGGAAGGTTGCAGCGATGAAAGACCGCCCCGCAGGGAAGACTGGAGAAAGCAATGCAATTCCTGTCACCTGGACAGTCTCTTAACCCCTGGCTGGGGGTGGAGCCCAGGATGCCGGTGAAGGTGGTGAACCCAGTTTCCTTCCATCGCTGTGTGTGGTCCTCTCTGCCCCACAGGGAAGACCAGAGGCAGCAACACTGGTACTCCGGTCTGGGTACTCATCTTACCAACCTTGGAAAGATGGAAGACCGAGTCAAACTTGAGCCCTGGTCAGGAATGAACTAACAACCTTCTGGCTGAAGTACAGCAGTTTAACCACTGTGCCACCAGGGCTCTTATATATAGAAGCCAGGCTGTAAGATGAATCTTACATCAGTACTAGTGACAAGGCAACACAATCTTTTAAACCCAGGAGCAAAAAAAAAATTCTTTCTTGCTTCTGTTGTTGTTAAATGACATTTGATGCATTTAGTTTTATCCACTTTGTGCCTGTCAATAAATACCATTTGAGACAGCCATCTTTTACAACCTAATGGTTGAGCTAGACTAAAAAATGAAATGAAAATTCAGTTGCTTATTCAGTGCTATAGTACTAAAGCATTCTTAGGGCAGTTTACAAGTTAATTAAGAAAACTACGATTTGTCTCTGGCAAGTTGAATACTCCTTTTGCAAATCTTAGAAGGATAGATGACTGAGTCAACCTTGGGCCAGTAAGGAACAAACTAAGGCAGTGAGCAGAGTTTTGATTACAGTCTTAACCACTCCACCACAGGGCTTTATGACATCTCTGTGTAAGTCATTAGAGAGACTCATTTTCAAGCACAGCTCATCTACTGCATTCTTGTAGTATAGCAATACCACTTGACAACTAGCTGAGTGCAAGTGGGGAAGAGGATTAGAAGGGAAGAAATACCATGATAATGAAAAAGATATAAGTCATATGTCCTTTTAAAAATAAAATGAGCCATATTTGTAAGGACCGTGCAGGAAATAAATCCCCAAAAGAAAAATATTGTCATAATGGCAAATGGTTTGAGAAGTAGGATATTTGCAAGATAATTGGATAACTAACATTTCTGAAAAAGAAAACAAACAATATAGGATAAATCTCAAAACAGCAGTTTTGCTGGCGTATAAGACCCACTCCCCCCCTTAAAATACACTGGAAAATGGAGTGCATCCTGTACTGTATTTAGTGGTCTATAGTGGGCTATTTTGGTAATAACTGCTGTGTCTTATACTCTGGCAAATATGGTAACTGTTTTCCACAGAGTGGCCAAAATCCTCCTGCCCAATTATGCTGGCATCATTTTTGGAGGCAAACATTGCCTTAAATTATGACTTCATTGTTATGAATTAACATGTTACAAATCAAGTTATGAATTCAACTGCCATAAGTTATAAATTCATCATAGATACCTATCATCTGCATCATGCAACTAGTCGCATCTACAGTGATTTCTTAATCTGAGGCTATTTACCTACAAAAGGAACAGCATTTACATAGCTATGCAAGAAAGTCTGGGCCAACCTGTTGCAAATTTTTAATCAGATTTAAGTCCACACAGGCTTAAAACATAGATACAGTGGTACCTCATACAATGATTTTAATCCTTTTCATGGGACTTGTTGTACGAAACAATTGCTATATGAGACATGCATCGTATAGCGATTTTCCCTATGGGGTGCATCGTACAACATTTTTTTTGCTAAGTAGTTTTTCCCATTGAAAAATTGTTATGCGGGACGCCATTTCCCCCCAAAACCTAATTGTTATGTGATTTCATTGCTATATGGGGTGGTTGTTGTATGAGGTTCCACTGTACTGCTCTGTGATCATCAACCATGAAATCAAATGTGTAACTTTGTCTTTCCTGTAGCATATTTATTATGTTATCAGTTGGTCTGATGTTCTCTTCATATCATTGTCATTTTCCATATTTAAAGTGCACAGTATATTTATGGACTTTTTCTGTTTTCATAGACTGTTATGTTTCTTCCTATGAATCCAGAATCTTTTTGTCTGTTTTGTATGCCCTGCCCCTGCTCCCTGATACAGACATTGTTCATTTTTCACTATTGTCTTTATGTCTGATTTCTTCCTTTCCTTCTTCTGTATTATCTGTCCTTTCAGAGATTTAATCCTATTTTTGAACAATTCAGCTGCTGTGCATATCTCCAAGGTATTTCTTTGTAAAGTCAAGTTCTGTCTTCTCCAACAATCTCTCCTTGAACATGCTGGATTCCACAATACATCCAGACCTCATTATTGAGTCTGTGTTATCTCCAAAATTTCAAATTGCTTTTGCAAGATGGCATAGACTTTCCCTAGTCATTAGTGTGGGGTGGAAAAGCTATTTCTAGTACTGTGTAGCCTAAATGCAAGATGAAAAGGAAATTGTGTAAATCTCTACCTTAGCAGCAGCTCCTCGGTTTTTGACAACCAGTGTGAGAGCAGGCACATGACAATGTTTCCTGTTGTTGATAGAGCACTTATTTAATTTCCTTCTCTTTTACACAAAGGTGACAGAATACTAGCCTCTAACTATTAATTTGTTTGATTGCTTTAATTGTTAGATATCAAAAGAGCCTTCTATCACAGCCAAGTCTGTTGTGATTGGGGAATGTTTGCATCAAATGGTCAGAATCCTATTGGTTTTTGTGTAAAGTCAGAGTAACATGCTGTGGATAATTGCAGCTAATTAATGAGTGGCAGTGTTAGTCTTGATCACATGCCTGGCAACAGACTCAATCACACAATTGAGATGTGAGTTGGTACCTCACCAATTAGCTCTAATTAGCCATGGCAGATCACAGAAATCTTATCTGAATGCCAGTAGGATTCTGGCCAGTATCTCACTTATTCCTCTTTCTCCTTCTCCATTAAAGTATAAAACCATTTTCACTGCTGTAGGTTCAGAGCCATCATTTTTACCTTTTCCTGCATCTCTCCAACATCTCATAGTTTGCTGAGAATTCAGTCATGGGGTCTACCATGTTTTAAGAACTGTGTGATTACATTTTCTTGAATTGCACAGATTGTGCACTCTAAACAAAAAATTTTTAAAATAGAGGCACGTACAGAGTCCTCGTACACTGTAGATCTCAGGATACAGCAAGTAGCACTGCTCCCAATTACTTCCTGATTTTGCTGGGTGTTGGGATGGGCAAAGGTGGCATGTGGGCTTCATGTGGTACTCAGACCCAAGCTAGAGCATCCATGTTCCAAACATTACCACCACTTTTTTCTCACAAATGGAAAAGGCCCTTCAGAGGAGCACATTTCTGCTTATGGGCTTAGAAGTTGACAGCTCGCAAGACTCCCTGATAAGTGCTGGTTTCCATTCCATTTTTTCTTTAATAATGGCAATTATTGATTACAGGACTCCTGTGGCCCATCAGGAGTCTGGGGTCTCAAATCTAGCCCCCAGGTTATACAACTCAATCTGGTGGATTCTACAACAAGGACCACTCATTGGGACATAGAACTCTGCGTACCTTTGTCCTCAGAGATAAAATAGTAGGCTATGAGGGAGACTGCCTTTGCCGGACCCACCCCCAAATAACGAGACAGACACTTATGCTGGATTTAAAATTGGGCCACTTTATTAAGTTAGAACTTTCAACTTTCTTAACAAATGTTAAGGCAAACGGGCCGAAATAGCACTGGTAAGGAGTAATCACAATTTCAGGATCTTAATTGGCTACAATGTATCTATTTGTTTATCAATGAAACAAATTGTTGACCCCCATCAGAATGCTACATGTTAAGTCGAGCCTCTGACGTAGATCCGGTAAAATCTCAAAGTGTTGCATGCTGTATTGAGCATAGCATCACCCTGTTCATGATCTGCCCTTGATTGGCCATCCAAGTTTCCCTCTACCTTGTCCTCCAGGTGGCCAACCAATTGCGTACCTGCTGGATTCCTATGGGTCATCCACTTTCTCCTTACCAGTGCTAGGTGCCACATGGGGAGGAGTCTAACATGACTCAGACACACACCCCCTGACCGCCAGCTCGGTCACCAGGCCCATTTGCAATGTTGACAAAAAAAGGCCAATGCCTCATGCAGAAAGGTGCACCCCATCTCCACGGTACAAACTGGGATCCTGTATCTGGATCATGGGGTGCTGGACCAATGTCCCTGAACCATGTTCAGCAAAGTATCGGGCTAATGCCCCGTTAACAGTCCGCCGGGCCCGGTCAATGCAACGAGGATCAATACCTCCCCGGAAAAATGAATGTGGGATGATCTGGGACCATACAATCCGGACCTGTGGCCAATTTTGGCGAATCAGGTCAAGGTCCCTCCTCATGGATATGATCAATTCCAGGCCAGTAATTTGGGCCAGGTCATTACCACCTAGGTGTATCACCAATATATCAGGTGGAACAGAACCCCCATGAGACAGCAGGAATGGGATTAGCTCATGCCACCTCATTCCTCAAAAACCATACCACCTCAAACGCACCATAGCGCAAAGCCCCAGGTGCGTGCCCCATGTAGACAAAGCAGCATGCCGGGTGGCCCAGAAAATGTAACTGTGGCCCACTAGCCACACTCGTGCTGGTGCATCCATGCGCCCAGGATCTGAAAAAGAACAGAGAGAACAAGCGCCAGCAATGTGCTCAATGCAACATGGGGCGAACATACGATCTAAAACGAGCAGATCCCCACCGGCCTATGCAACGGATGTCATCATCCGAGTATCCGAAAGCTGCAGCTGTCGATGCAGTACCTATACGGAATGAATGGGTACTGTAACGTGCTCTGTGGAGCCCCAGGTTGGAAAGAGCCATCCCTGTAACCCTCCAAAACTGTTATTTCGTCAATGGGGACGCATCCTGGTGGCAGAAAAGGGGCCCTTGGGTGGTGCCACGGACAGCCAAAAAGAATGCCAAGGCTAAGATAGGGCAAATCGCCTGTGTGCTGCAACTAAGGAGAGTGACAGTACTGCCCCTGCCCCGCTGATCTGCCTTGGAATAACGGACCGTCAATTGGGCTGACCCAGGCAATAGCGAGACATCGTCCAACTCCAGAGCCCTGCGCGACCTATCATTACGTGAGAAAGCAACCAGTTTGCTTATTCTAAAAGCCCCGAAAAATGCTACCATGGTGGCAGCATAGAAGAGGGCTGATTTGAACTGGTCATGGCACAGAGCCAGCCATGCCTCGGCCAGGCTCAAAAGAAGAGTCCGGGATACCGGTTGCCGCATGTTGAAGCGAGGGACGCGTTCACGAGTCCAACCCTCCAGGACCCTGCGGATACGGAAATCTCCCGTGGTATCCTGATAGCCCCGGATCTTTGCAGCAAAAGCCAAAGTGGACAGGCACCCTCGTATGGTACAAGGAGCCAGCCCTGATCCGTACAAGCATACCATGTATTGCAATACATGGTCAACCGGAATGGGCCAAATGTCGGGCAGGGACGAGTTCTGATGGAATGCAAGAAAGGTCAGATAAATTTGGTGATACGCCTTATGGGTGCAGCTGGCCATGGACAAGCTGATGGCCCTGCTCACTTCTCCTCGCCAAATGTCCAAATCTCGTTCGGAAGTGGAGAGGGAAGCTCCTCGGCTTCTGGAGCTAGAGCCTGAAACCGGGCAATCTGCAGGTGGGATAAAGCATCGGCAATATCATTATCAATACCTGGCACGTGCCTGGCCTTAAAAAGGACATTAAGGCGCAAGGAGCGCAACACAAACTGGCATACTAGAGCCATTACCCTGGGAGAACAGGATGTTTGAGCATTGACAATTTGTACCACGGCACCATTATCACACCAAAAAGTGAACAACAGAATTCTCCCAGAAATCACCCCATAACATTTATGCACCCAAGATGGGAAAAAATTCTAAAAAGGTCAAATTCCCGAGTAACTCCGTGCCTTGCCATGCATCAGGCCACTGACCATAGCACCATTGGCCATTGAAATAAATGCCATACCCCAGTGACCCTGACACATCCGACTGCACCTGAAATTTAGGCATTACAGACAGTTCTGCGCGCCAAAAGGAAACTCCATTAAAATTGGCCAGAAAGTCCAGTCAGTCCCAAAGGTCGGCCTTCATCCCCCTCGTGAGCCGGTCTCTGTGGTGCTTCCTAGATAAACCAAACATGGCATCGCACAGGCGCCTAGCAAAAGCACACCTGGTCGTGACCACCCTACAAGCAAAGTTGAGATATCCGTGAAGCACCTGCAGGTCATGGAGCAATACTTTACGCTTGGCTAGCATGGCCAAAATCATCTCTGAGATTCGGACGACCTTGTCCCTAGGTAACCTGGAGGTCCGCGCTAAGGTGTCGATTTCAATCCCCAGAAATGTCAGCTTGGTGGCCGGGCCCTCCGTCTTTTCAGGAGCCAAAGGTACCCACAGTTCAGTCATGAGCCCCTGAAAAGTATGGAGCAGTTGTTTGCACGTTCCAGAATTGTGCCTCCCACTAAACAAAAAATCGTCCAAATAGTGAGCCACGGTGTGGGCCCCGGAATGCCGAACAAATGCCCAATGAAGGAAGGAACTGAATCGCTCAAAGGCTGAGCATGATATAGAACAGCCGAAAGGCATGGCTTTATCGACAAAATACTTTCCTTCAAAGCGAAAACCTAACAATTCGAAATCATCTGGGTGCACAGGAAGGAGCCGGAAGGTGGATTTAATGTCGCACTTGGCCAACAATGCCCCTTGACCACAAGAATGAACCATCTGCAATGCCTGGTCATAGGATGTATACCGAATGGAACAGAGTTCCTCCGGTATAGCATCATTGACAGATGAGCCTGCCGGGTAAGACAGGTGATGTATCAGACGAAATTCACCTGATGATTTTTTGGGTACCAAGCCAAGCGGGGACACGTTTAAGTTCGAAAATGGGGGGTCGTTGAAAGGGCCAGCTACCTGTCCTTCCTGTACCTCCTTAAAAATCTTTGCCCAGGCCACATCCTCTTTGCCCCTTAGTGATTGCAAATTGGGCGCATCCTGCAGTGCGCATACACCTGTAAAAGGAATGTGGAAGCCCAGGGAAAAACCTGCTAACAGATAAGCTGCGTCATCCCGCCTGAGGTAGGCATGCAGCCATCGTTCCAGTACCTCAGTTTTAATTGTGTAGGGGCCCTTTCCCAGATGCTGTTGCCTCTGAGGGGTTACGGCCTATGCCCTGTTGCCTGCACCCCCTACCTTGTGACCCACCTGATCGTGGGCAAGTGACAGCTGAATGGGGTCCAGCACAGATAGAACACTCATGCCTAAATCTGCACTGCCTGCGGGTACAACCACCCGGGGATGAGAAGTTCGAGTACAGCAGGCAGGCTGGAACCCCCTGCCCCGCCGGCTGGCAGGGAGACTGTGCGGTGCCTGGTTGCTGTATGACATGGCCACAATGATAACAATCACCCGATGCAGGGCATGATGGTGTCATGTACAGCAGCCAGAGCAGCTGGTTGGGCTCATCCCAACGCATCTCAGGGTGAAGGGCGGCCTGCATACGGAATTCCTCATCGTAAGTGAGCCATGACTGACCTGGGAAATCAACATACACCCTGTATATAATGTCCAGGTACTGAATTAAAGGGATTGCCAGGTCTGGGTGGGCCCTAATGGACACAGTGGCATAAATCAAATAGGCCGGCAGCCAGTTGGCCCAGGTCCTAGGAGGTTTACGACGACGGGATAATTCCTTATCCCGGTCGTCCTCCTTTTCTTTCTCCTCCCTGGTTGGTTCCCTGTTTAGAAGACTAAATAAATCCACATATTCCCTGTGCCACATCTTGTCCCTGGTGGCAGGTAAAAGGTGATCCCCAAGTGGTAAGGAAAAATCAGCCATCAGGATGGCCAAAGTTGGGACGGTGTGGTATGCCGTGTTAACCGGCGGGCCATAAGGCCAAATCGGATACGGCACATGAGATCCTGTAGGCGGGATCCCAGGCGGAACAGGCGGATAAGGCGCTCACCAATTGACAACCTGTGAGGCCGCAAGCATGCGTGCCTGTGTTGTAATTGCAGGAGCCGACTGCTGCAGCCAGGGCTATTGAACTGCAGATATTGACGGCCCGGGAACAATGGTGTGTGAGTTAACTTGACCATTATACTCACCAGGTGCACCCCCCCCCAGATGCCTCCACCAGGGGTTCCTACTGTGGTAGAGCGTCGGAGCTTGCGACTGAATTCGAGCCCGCCATCCTGGATCAGGAAGACACCACAAGGCCGGAGTCACGTACTCGGCCCGAAGCAGGCCGGCCGGCCTCAAGTTGTTCCACCCTCTGATTTAGAGAGGCAGACAACTGGGGCCAATCCACGTCCACACAATCGGGCACCCGCAGCGTTGACCACCCAGCCTGCAGGCCCGTGGTTGTGGCAGGCTGGATGCCCAGAGCCTGCTCCAAAGCTGCAATACGTGCCACAAGGGCCCCGTGATCAACTGGTGAGGTCCCCTGTAGGTCCTGGTGCCCGACCCCTGTAAAGGGGCCTGGGGTCACCCCCAGTGTGGCGATGGGCCCGGCAGGGTCCCGGTCACTGGTGTGAACATTAGAGGCTCGTCGAGGACCCGAACGGGCTCTACCCCATCTAGAAGCCCCATCAGGGGCTGGTGTGCTGGGCCTAACCCGAGCCCTGCAACTCGGGGGAGGCTCGGCCTCTGGCATCAGCGGCCCTGGCCCAGGAGGGGCCCTACTAGGGCCTGGAGCCGGCCTCGACGGACCAACGTGGTGCCGCACCAAAGGCCTGCCTGAGCAGGCCTTCCTCTTGGGTGCCATGTGGCAGACCTGTAAAGGCCATGCAGGAGCACCGCAACAGGCCTCTCTGGTTGAGGCGGTGGAGCCCCTGTAGGAGCTGTCACCCCCGAAGCCCCGCGGCAGCTGCGCTGGATTGCCGCAGTGAAACTAGGGGGAGGCTCCGGCGGTGCTTGGGCGGTATGCCTGGCCTAGCACTGCTCGAGCCTGTGAGATCGGCTGGCTTGTTCAGGGCAAACACGCCCTTGGCCCAGCCGATCTCTTTCAAATGGTGGCGAGGGTGTGTGGAGCCTCCCCTTATAAAGGAGAGCTGGCTCCGCCCCCTCACCGAACCAAAATGCCCATCTCAATGGGGCAGGGGCTGCAAAAGCACGCAGCGGCCATATTGTTTGCTGCCACGTGTCCCTTTTATCATATCACCTCCCTTGTGAGACTTTCTCCATAGGGAAGCTTACTTGGTGGCCAAACTATTTTTTACCATGTCCCAGGACAAAGACTGTTTGTTTTTGTAAGGTTTTTTTAGTTTGTTTTTTTTTGCATTTAATTTATTGTTGTGGTCATGTTTCTATTGATTGCTAAATGAAACAATATGGAAATCACAAACTGATTTTGATTCATTTAAACAAACAAGCAAATCTTGATTTTCATTGGCCTTCTGCATGTAGCACCAATGGAGGTCTTACAGCCATTGTATCTGTCATGGAATTGTAGTACCATGAATATAGCTGTGTTAAGAAAATGCAGTTTCTTAGGTTAAGAATTGTGTTAAGTTTTTTTAAAAATATTTTTTATTAAATTTTTGAAAGACATACAAAAAGAAAAAAACAATAACAATACAATATAATGATAAATCAAAAACAACATCATTACATTGTTAGCTCAAATTCATAGGAGCTAGCACATAATAATACTTAAACTATTTACTATATAACCACCAATACTAGATACAACATTGTAAATTATTACACAATCATAACAATAAAAGCTTTCTGTGCTACCACTATTATTATTTTTTAATAGTTACACATCACCCTGTGAATATATACAATGCCCAGAGAGTTTAGTTTCTATTTCAACTCCAAAAACCTCTTTGAGATAGTACAGGTCCTGAGCTGTCATTTACCATAAGAGAATGATCCACGAACGGTTTCCAAATATTCCAAAACCTATTCTCTTTTAATTTATCTCGTTTTACTTTGATCTCCCATGTCAATTTGTCGTTCAATGCTAAACTCCACATTTCTTTATACCACTCTCCAATCTGTAAATCAACATCATTTTTCCAATTTCTAGCTATACATTGTCTACCCGTAGTTAATACAATTTCCAGTAATTCTTTTTCCTCCTTATTCAAACCCAAACCTTCCACATTTGTTAGAAGAATGGTACCTGACACCAACTTAACACTTTTACCCATTATTTCACCAAACTCCCCTTCTATTCTTCCCCAAAAATCCCTTATTTTTTTACAACTCCACCACATGTGTTCATATGTTCCATCCGTTTCTTTGCATCTCCAACATAATTTGTCTCTTTTATTATCCATCTGATAAAGTCTTAGTGGTGTCAAGTACCATTGCCACAACATTTTAAAATTGTGTTCTTTGATTCTTACAGACATTGTTCTCATAATCCTCTTTTTCCATTTATTTCTCCATTCAACCTCCCCAATTTTTATATTCAAATTTTGTTCCCACTTCCGTTTCAAATCTTCCTGTGGATCTTTACCCTTATTCAATATAGTATAAAGTTTGCTTACAAGACCCTTAATACTCCTTTCCCCTTTTCTGATCTTTATTACCAATTCTTCAAATTCCGTCTTTGTTCTATCTATCCCTACTTCTCTTCTCTATTTTTTATTCCAGTTATCCACCTTTAATTTCTGAAACCAATCCAAATTTAACTTCTCAAATATTTTTTTCCTCTTGATATCATCATCGCAAACTTTTAACCAGTCCTTCAGTAAGAACATCTCATTTTTGTCCAATATTTCCTTTTTTTCCTTATCTAATTTTATTGGAAAACACACCATATCAGTCAATTCCAAAACTGGAGAGAGATTTGGGACCATATCTTTCTTTACTTTTTTCCACACCTCCATGAGCCCTCTCATCATAGTATTATTTGACTTTTTCGGCTTGTCCTTTATTCCCAAGAAAATCATATTACCAATATTTCTATACTCTTTCATCTCCAATTCCTCCCAAATTGCCTTTTCTCTTGCCAGAATCTTCACAACATTCTTGATTTGGAATGCTCGATAGTATGCTAACAAATTTGGCATGCCCAAACCCCCTTCTTTCTGGGACAAATACCAAAGCTTCTTTGAAAGTCTAGATTTTTTACCTCCATTACAGAAACAATTAAACATCTTTTGAAATTCATTAATTTCCTTCTCCTTCAAATGGATCGCTAGTGCATCAAATAAAAAATTAATCTTTGGTAGCAAAATCATTTTACAAATTGCAATCCTTCCGAACCATGACAGCTTCAACTTCTGAAACTCTTGTATTTTACTCTTAAATTCAACTTTCAAGCTGTCATAGTTCAATCGTTTAAGTTCTTCTAATTTATTTGAAATAATTATCCCCAGATATTTCAGCTTATCTTTAATTTGTATATTAAGTGTCTCCACTATCCTTCCCATCTCGCCAACCCCCAAGTTACACAGCATCAATTCTGATTTATCCCAATTTATCATTAATCCGGTTATAGCTTCATATACCTGTAGGTGATCTTTAATCCTATCCATTACCAACTCCGGATGTTTCACCATAAGCAATGTATCATCCGCATACATGCTCACTTTATTACCCATTATCCCTTCTATATTTGAATCATCCCTTATATTTTTAGCTAATATCTCCATTGCCATGATAAACAAGATAGGAGATAATGGACATCCCTGCCTAGTACCAGCCTCAAGCTTTACCACATCAGTAACCTCCTCGTTTACTCTGATCCTAGCATTCCCTTTTTGATATAATAAATCTATTACCCTTCTAAATCTGTCCCCAAACCCGTATTTTTTAACTATTTCCTTGATTGAAGATCACTGTAATGAATCAAATGCCTTAAAAATATCTAATGATAATAAACCCACCTTTTCCTTCGTTTGATTAACATTATCAATTAAATCTAATACCCTTCTAGTCAAATCCGCCATGTGTCGACTTTTTAAAAACCCAACTTGATCAACATTTATGTATTCCCCCATAAAACCATTTAAACGATTGGCCAATATTGCTGTGAAGATTTTGGCATCCTGATTTATAAGAGAAATTGGTCTATACGATTCCACTCTTTCCAGGTTCTTACCAGGCTTTGGCAGTAGAACGATTGTAGTGTTATACCATGAAGTCGGGATTGATCCTCCATCTAAAATATAATTATATAGCTTCACTAATTTTGGAACCACCACTTCTTTGAATTCTTTATAAAACTCTGTCGATAATCCATCATCCCCCGGGGCTTTCCCCATCTTCAACCCATTAATTACCTCATTAACCTCTTTATCATTGATCCTTTCCTCCATTTTCTCTCTATGTTCTTGTTTTATTCCGTTCCCCAACTGTCTCTCCAATATCTTTTTGAGCCTCTCCGAATCTACCTCCTTTTTTGCATATAATGCTTGATAAAATTCCCTCACAATTTTGCATTTATCTCTGTTCTTATTACACCTTATACCTTGTTTATTAACCAATACCCCAATTTCTCTTTTTTCCCTTTTGGCCTTAGCTGCTCTTGCTAGTAGTTTTGAACTTCTGTTGCTAAATTCAAAGTATTCTCTGTTTAAATAAATCAAGTCTTGTTTAACTTTGTCAATATCTTTACCCATTAATTCCTCTTTAAGTCTTTGCAATTTCATAAAGATTTTTTTATCTTTACTTTTTGCGTGATCCTCCTGTAACTGTTTTATTTCTCTTTCTTTTTCTGTCTGTTCTACCTTATGTCGTTTATATTTTAAACTCACCAACTTTATGCTTTCCCCCCTGAAAACCGACTTCATGGTATCCCATACAACATTGAAATTAACCTCATTATCGTTCCACTGCCAACTTTCTTTCCACCTTTCCATAATCTGCTCTTTACATTTTTGATCTTTAAATAGATTAGGATCATACCTCCAACTTCTTCCACTTCGGGTATCTTTTTGTAATTTCAATTCCAAAAGTACTTTGGCATGATCTGATTCCTTAATGATCCCAATTTCCATTCCTTCTATATCTTTAATCAAGTTTTCCGTAAGAAAGACATAATCTATTCTCGAGTAGGTCCCATGGACATGTGAAAAAAAGGAATATGCCCTTTCAGAGCCCTTAAACTCTCTCCAAGAATCCTTCAAACCCATCGCATCCATCCATTTATCCAACACCTTCCCTTTCAAGCCGGTTCCACTTCTTGCTATATTCGTGCAGTCTAACCCCGATCTGATCAAGTTAAAATCTCCCGCCACAATAGTTTTTGCAATATTCTCTAATTCCACTATTTTCCGAACTTTTTCTAAAAAATCCGCTTGATGATCATTTGGAGCATAAATATTTACCAACATGATTTCCTCATCCTCTATTTTTCCTCTTACAATCAAATATCTACCCTCTTGATCAACAATACTTCTTGTAATCTCAAATCCTAATTTTTTAGAAATCATGATTGCCACCCCTCTCGCTTTTGAAGTTCCAAACGCCATCTCATAATGTTGGATCCATCCCAAAAAAAAGTTTATTCGTGTCCTTTGACTTCTGGTGTGTTTCCTGTAAAAACAATATATCGGGTCTATCTTTCTTCAACGCCAATTCCAACCTCCGTCTCTTAAGAACAGAACCTGTACCCTTCACATTCCATGATAATATTTTAATATTTCCCATAACCTATCTCCTTTCTAAACTCTGAACTCTCCGTCGGGCGTGCCACCACCAACCCCTTACCCCCATACCACAAAAAACTACATATAACACACACTATCTCTCTCCCCACCTTCTTCAAAAAAAGAGCCGCCTTTGACACCCAAAGAGGGGAGAGGGGGGGCATGTAAGATGTGCCTTCCTACCAGTGCTACGCGCTACTCACCCTTCTATATCAATTAAATGCTTTACATTTTAATAATCTAATTCTCATTGCTCCTTACTTGTCTCCTCCTCCACCATGATCAGCGACAGCTCCTCCTCCTCCTCTTCCCTTCGCTGCGGTGTTCCACCTGTTGCCCCACCGGCCTCCGCCCTCTCATACTCCCTCCCCAAGGCTCCCGATTCCATCAATTCCTTCTTGAGATTTATCCACTCTTCCGAGTCTATTTTTACCAGCTCCAACAAGCTCAAATACTCCAATGGATTGGCCCCTTCATCAATTACTTGCATTCTTTTGTCATAGTAAAAGCGCAGTTGCTGTGGGAATCTCCAATTATACCTTATATTTTTACTCATCAGCAATTTAGTTACAGGCCTCATCTTATATCTCCACATTCTTTCTTTCAATGAAATATCATTATAAACTTCTACATCAGAACCATCAAATTTCAAAGCATCAGGACCAACTCGTTTCAAATGGGCCATTACTCTTAGCTTATCGGCCCAATTTGCAAATGTTACCAAAACATTTCTTTGAACCACCCTCCCTCTTCTTGGGCCCACCCAAAATACACTTACAAGATATTCCTGAACAAATTCTTTTCCCATATTCAAACCGTTTAACCATTGAACCACTCTTTCTCTTAACAAGTCCGGTGTCCATTCCACCAACCGACGGATCACAATATTCTGCTTTCTCATCATATCTTCCACAGCATCAATCCTTCTCTCTTGCTCATCCAATTTCAGCTTATTCTCCCGCACCACCTCCTGAGTCCCTTTTATTTCCTTTTTTATGGCAATTACCTCAGTTTGAACCAATTTCACATTTCCCTCTATTTTTTTCAAACTTAAATCCACCTTTTTCGAGAAGTCTGCAACAGATGATACCACCTTATCTTGCTTTTTCATCATTTCATTTCTATCTTTCACCCTTGATTCTATCTTTCACCCTTGATTCTCCAATTTCTGAAACAGCTTGCCAATTTCCACCATAATTTGGGTTTGATCATATGGCTCTGGGGGTGGGGATGAAGACAGAGGGGCTTCCTCCATTGGTGCTTTTTCCTTCCTCTTGGACTTCACGACTGGCTCTTCTTCCTTTGCTTTCCCTCTTGTGCCTTTATCCATAGTAATACAGAATATAAGAGTCCAATGTTGCAGAACGTTGTAGAAATTAGTCAGTCAGACAGGACCTGTAACACTGCAACTTCTGGTACCACAAGTCCAAGAGGGAAACTTGCATGGAGGAAGAAATCCAACAGAAAGTTAGATACTGTAATCCACAAAAAAAGATAGAAGGAACCGAAGTGTACTCCCAACAAACAGCAAAAAAGGAAAAAAGAAAAAGAAAATAATAATCCACATCAGATCCGTTTCCCCAAGGCACACATTCCAGCTGATCGTCTTCCAAACTGCAAAAGTAAAGGCTCCAAGGAAACAGTCACCCAGAACTTTTCGTTTGAGTCCAAGCCGCCAAAAAAGGGAGGGGGGAATGAAAGGGAGAAAAAGCCCAAAATCCAAACAGGAAGGGAAAAAGATGTGAGAAGCAATGTACTCAAAAAAAGGTAATATTTGTAATCCACATGGTGAAGGAACAAAAAGAAGACCAATTAATCCTTCTCTTGAGACGGACAAATCAAAACGCCATTTGTTATCGCCAAAACACGCCGTGGTTCTCCTGGGGTGCGAGGAAACCATAGACCCAAACACGATCACTTTCGTTTTCCAGGACCGGCGCCATTAATGAAACAACCACTTGATTTCATCTACTTCCGTCCATTTCCATTTCAAAGTCCAGGCTCTTCTAAGCAAAGTCCCCAGCTAACTTTAAACTTTAAACTTTGACTTTCCTTTCATGCACTTACATGCGGTTGTTTTCTTGCCAAACAGTTTCTTGCCAATTCCAGTGCTTCTCCGCTGTCTCGCTGGTCCCGTTCTTGGCTCCTTGGCAGAAAAGCCGCGACTGCCATCGCAGGCCTCACCCGCCCAGGAAAGCCTCCCGAACTTCGACCATCCGACCTCAAAACTTCCCAAAATTTTCCAAAAAGGCAGGAATTACCACTTTAAAAATTTTCCATTTCATTCAATCACATTGATTACCACTTTGCTAGGCGCGAGCGTCCGGATCAAGATGTTACTCATCGGCCACCTTAGCCACCCCCCCCCCCAAGAATTGTGTTAAGTTTTGAAATGTGCTAGAATGCCTTGTTTTGTTCTTTCACTGGTCAGTTATCAGCAGGTGTTAGCAAGGCCATAGCCAGGCCATAACAACTGGAATGTCTATGTGACCACTTGTCACAATGTGACAGGAAGTGTTTCACTAGTTACAATTCTAAGTTGGACATGCCATTGCTGAAAGCACAAGAGCAAAACCAAATTGAAAGGTGGAGGAGGGAGTTCACTGGATGGGAAATGGCATTAAAGGAGGATATAGCTGAAGAATTCAACCTCCCCTACTTCACTTGGAGGACCCTGAGTAGGCTGAGGGTTGGAGTCCCTAAATGCAAGACCAACATGCTCAAGTGGGGGCTGCTGGTGGACAACAACACACAGTGTGAATGTGGAGAGAAACAAAATCCGGCTCATTTACTCGTCTGCTGATTATTGTCAGAAACATGCACCGATGAGGACTTAAGTTTAGCCAATGGCAAAGCCAAGACAGTGGCTTCAATTTGGCCATCCAGGATTTGATTGGGAAATGAAAGAAGAAGGAGTAGGTGTTGAAAAGTACAGGTTGCTAACTGGATCAGAAGGATTAGCCAGCTCTACACCATTGCCAAAGGGACACCTGAGTGTACTCATTATGCTTGGTAATAGCATCTTGTCTTTTTAACATTTACACAAGTGTTCAACTTATGTTCCCATACTCTAGGAGTTTCATCTCAGCTGAAGATCTTTTCTTGATTGACCAGATGATCAAGGGATAAGTTCCTGCTGGTCACTACTCATTTTCTATTCGTTTCGCTGCCATGCCTTTTTTCTGTAGGTTTGACCAAAACTTTTCACGATTCGGTCTTCCCATCTTTTTTGGGGGGGGGGGGGGAAGGGGGCTGCCAAGTGGTCTTGTTACTCCTCTGGGAAACCACTTGGTGACTGCTGCTGTCCAACACCTATCTGTCATTTGAGAGACATGTCCAGCCTAGCACAATTTCTGTTTGTGATATTCAGCAACAACTTTGTTGATTCCTCTTTGTTCTCATATCTGGGTGTTGGAGATGTGGTCATGAAGTGATATCATTAACATTGATCTTTTCATGGCTCTTAACAGCTCTTGACAGTTCTTCTTTCTCAGCCTTTGTTAATGACCACGTTTCACTCCCATAGAGGACCACAGATGGTACTGTTGAATTAAAAAGGTTGGAACATTGTTTCTTGTTGATTTTTTCATTTAGCAAGATTTCTTTGATGGAGTTAAATGCTACCCATCCTGCTTTCTTTCTTCTGGCTAGTTCTGCTTTTTCATTTTTGTTCATCCCAATTAGAAGGGCAAGATAGATGTAGTGGTCGACATGCTTGATGGGTTCATTTTATATTTTTATTTGGAATTTCCATTGGTTGCTTAAGAGCATATATTTTGTTTTCATGCCATTCGTTTTTAGGCCTGCTTTCATACTTTCTGTATCGAGCTTGCACAGCAATTTTTTTGAGTATTTGAGCATTTCTGGCAGTTAGTTCTATATCATCTGCAAACTTGAGATGGTTTATCTTCTCTCCATTCAATTTGATACCATCTTCCCAGTTTAATCTTCACACAACTTTTTCTAGGCATGCATTGAAGAGCTTTCATGAGATTTTATTTCCCTGCTTGATGCCTTTCTCCACTGGTATTCTTATCCCTTTTCAAATATGGTGATGGCAGTTTGAGTTTGCTTCCTTGAGCAGCTTGATGTATTCGGCATTTACTTCCTGTTCGCTGATTGCTTGCATGACTGCATTTATATCAACGCTGTTGAATGCTTATTCATAGTTGACAAATGCTATTACTAATGGTAGCTTATATTCTCTGCAACATTCCATAAATTGGATAGGAGTGAAGATGTGGTCTATAGTGCTGTAACTGCTTCTGAACTCGGCCAGCTCTCTTGGTTGTTGATCATCTAAAGTTCTTGAGAGTTGGTTTGTTATTACTTTTGCAATTAACTTATAAATGTTTTACAGCAAACATATTGGTCTGTAATTTTTACAGTCCCTGCAATCTCTTTTTTTTTTTTGAAGAGTAAGACTGTAGTAGACTCTTAACTATCAGGGATTTTTTTTTCATTTTGATATACCTGCTGAAAAGCTGTGCATGGGATTTCCATAACTCATGGTTACCAACCTTTAAAATTTCTGTTGTTATATTGTTGTGTATTTAAGGAAATGTGTTTGCCATTTTGTCTTATTGTGAAAGAGTTTAATATGTAGTTGCTTTACTATGGTCTGAAGTCTCACAAGACTTCGGGAGGGTTCTGAACGAGAACAGAGCTGTCAACAGTTCTAATGGTTTTTCCAACTGTCAGTTCTGATCAGAGATAGTTAAGGAATGTGAGGATGTGTGGTTAGCTCTGGTCTCCTATTCATATTCCAAATAAAGTTGTGTGTTTGGCTCGTATTGCTGGCTGCTGCCTATTATTTCCAGAGCACTAAATTGGCGCTGAGGATGGGATGGCATCCCAACAGAATTCCATTGGCCCTTTTGATATCTTCGCACCAGAGAACTGGGTTCTCTACAAAAAGCAGTTCAAGCACACCATGGAAGCTGACAATATAGTAGAGAAGGACCAGAAGCGTTCATGTTTCCTGGCGAGATGTGCCCTGCCTACGCTCGAGCTGGCCATTCACTTGGTGCTGCTGAGGGATATCAATGATGTCCCCCTCACAGATATCCTGACGGCCCTGTGAAGCCATTTCCAGCCGAGGGTCTCCATATTTCCCACCCGGGTGGCGTTTCACCACTGTGACCAATGCCTCGGGGAGTCTGTGGCCAACTATGTTGCTGCCCTTCGATTTGCAGCTGCCCCATGCCAGTGGCCGAACTTCGAAGAAGCCCTCTGCAACCACCTGCTTGCCGGACTTTGAGATGAAGAGGCCCAATGCAGGCTGATGACCCGGGACACACTCACATTCGGGTCTGTGCTGAAGGAAGCATTGGCATCTGAGGCAGCCAAGTTGGGGGTAAAGTCCTTCAAGCTATGGCCTGTCGCCTCCGGACTCCGGAGTCCACTGTACAGGCCCACCACTGCTCCTCACCATTATGCTCATCTTCAACAGCATCACCGGCATCATTGTCCACATCTGGGTCCCGTGATGAGTACAGAGGGGTCAGGAAGGTCTGAAGGAAAAAGGAGAAACATGCCCCAAAAGTCTTGAAAAGGTGCGATGGCTGTGGAAGCAAGCACAACCATTGAAAGTGCCCCTTTTGAAATGCAGATTGCCACCATTGCAGCAAGTGAGGGCACATTGCAAAGGTGTGCCGCCAGAGGAGCAGGCAAACCCCAGCATCAGATCAGTGCCCGAGGAAGCCGGAAGCGAATATATCCAAGATCTCCACGTCGGAGATTTCATACGGCAACGTGGCGAATGTGTCTGGCCAGTTCTATGCTGACTTGCAATTGCAAGGCATACCAATTCGCATGGAGGTGGACTTGGGTACATCTTAGTCCATTCTCCCCCAAAAATAATTCTTAAAAATTCTCCCCACCTCACGCCCTAAGTTGTGGGAGTTGAAGACGTCCCTCCAAGATATTCAAGGGTGCCACATACCAATTCTGGGGGTGGGGGATTTCACTGTATGTTTCAAGAACATTTCCACCAAATTGCCTCTTGTGGTGGTGAAGCAAGGAACTAACTGTCTGCTGGGAGTCCAGTGGTTAGACCCGCTGGGAATAAGACTGTCCGGAATCAATGCTGTGAGTTCTGCAATGCGCACCCGGAGGTTTTCAAGAAAGAACTTGGCACTTATGTGGGCCCCCCAGTCTCATTTGAACTTGACCTGGCCATATGGCCAGTCTGCCTTAAGCCATGCCGCGTTCTTTTCACCCTTAAGGACAAAATAGAGGTGGAAATAGATAAGCTTGTGGGTCAAGGTATTTTGCGTCCTGTTGATTCTGCAGAGTGGGAAACTCCTATTGTGACAGCAATAAAGTCAAATGGGGAGGTTAGGATCTGTGCAGACTACAAGTGCATGATCAACAAAGCCATTCGGCCCAATGCATACCCAGTCCCTGTTGTAAGTCACTTGCTGGCTTCATTACACGGGGGAAAGTATTTCGCTAAATTAGATTTAGCCCAGGCCTACCAGCAGCTGATGATTACACCTGCTGCTGTAATGCAAAAATAGTCACTTATAGAGGGGCTTTCAAAGTCACCCGTTTGCAGTTCGGGGTCAATGCAGCCCCCGGTATATTTCAATCGCTCATAGAGCATATACTTAAGTGCCTCCTGGGGTACTCCCCTATTTTGACGATGTTTTAATCACTGCAGGGGATGAATTTGAACTGGCAGAAAGTTGGGACCTGGTTTCGCAGATGTTCGAACAGGCAGGGCTCTGGTTACGTAAGGACAAATGTGTATTCTTTGCCAGGGAGGTTGAGTTTCTGGGATTCAAAATAACTCCCGAGGGAGTCAAACCCTCAGATTCTAAGGTCTCTGCTGTACGTAATGCTCCCTGAGCATCTTCTAAGTCCAAGTTGCAGTCTTTTCTGGATTTTCTTAACTTTTACCACTCCTTCCTGCTCAGGAAGGTGTCTGTAGCTGAGCCGCTGCATCATCTTCTCAAGTAAGACGTGGTTTGGTGTTGGGGGCAGAGCCAAGACAAGGCTTTCAGAGAGTTAAAGGAGCTGCTGTCCTCTGAGGCAGTCCTCACCTATTTCGATCCCTGAAAACCTGTGGTATTGGTTTGTGATGCATCACCAATAGGGGTGGGGGCTGTCATTTGCCATAGTGGAGTGGAGGCCCCAATCACTTTTTATTCAAGGTCCCTTTCCAAAGCCGAGAGAAACTATGCACAGACTGATCATGAGGCTCTGGCCATAGTTTCAGGGGCAAAAAAGTTTCACGATTTTCTTTATGGGAGAGATTTTACAATTGTGACAGACCATAAGTCCCTGTTAGGAATCTTTGTTACTTCAAAGCCCACTCCACAAATACTTTCTCCCCGAATGCTGAGGTGGGCTATATTTCTAAATGCATACCAGTTTAAATTAATTCATCGCCCAGGGAAGGACATAGGACATGCCGATGCCCTCTCAAAGGTCCCCATTGCCTGACCTTGGGGAACCAGACTGCGAGTTAGAGCAAGATCATCAGGTGCTGATGATCGAATCACTCCATTCACCCCCCATAGTTCCCTCAGACATCGCTAAGGCTATGGCTAAGGATAAGCTGTTGTCCCAAGTGGTTACTTGGATCCAGAAGGGTTGGTCCACGGCTTCCCCTCCAGAGGAGTTCAGAGTATTCTATAGGAAGCAGTTCGAGCTGTCACTCGAGAGGAGTTATCTATTATGGGGTCAGCGGGTAGTAATTCCTGCTGTGTTACGGCCAAAAGTCCTTAAGCTTCTGCACATTAGCCATAGGGTAACAGACCCATCACTGGAAGAACAGGGAGAATCTTTTGATTTTGTGGTAATCTCTGCCACTGAAACGTGTAATAATTCTACGTTAGAGTCCTCCCTCACTCATTTATTCCAAGGGTAAGTTGAAGAAGGCTCAGCCCTGTTTTCAAACTCTGAGCGAGCATATTTGCCCCTTGCACAGGGTTCACAGCAGTCTGATATTTCCTCCAGTCAGTTGGAGGATTGGGGGGAGTTTTTTGAATTTTCCCCTGGGACCCCTCATCCTCCTGTACTAGAGTTTACCCAGTCTACCCCCACTCGTAACCAAAGGAGGGACTTTTGTGTTGAGTCATCCCCTACTGAAATGGGCAATGGTGCTGAACTAGAAACGGGTAATTGTCCACACCATGCTATGAGTTCTAGAGGTGCCCCCACTGCGTGGACTTTCCCAGCTACCTCAACTAGCCCCAGGGTTTCACTGGCTGACCAGTGAACAGTGTTCCGTGCACTCCGGTGTTGAGGCATGCCTGCCACATGTCCATGGGAACATCTGCAGACACAGAGAGCGCTGGTTCTTTGGCTGTAAACAGAGATGAGCACTGAACCCTAGAGTCAGATACAACTGGCTTTTGAGCAAGGGTGACCTTTACCTTTACTTTTACTGGATTAGCGTGGTAGTGGTGATTTCCTCAAGACATCATTTTATGAGGTGGTTACTGGGCACACATCACAATTCATGTGAATCAGGTGTGCATGCAGAGAGCACCATGAGACAACTTGGCAATATGAACAACATCCATTCATATGAATAGAGTTGGAAATGCCAACTGAGATGCCAATTTAACTAGCATGTGGGTAGTTTTTGAGGCACAGCACTGCATAGGAGCCAGGGACTCACCCATTCAGGCTAGAGAAGTGCTGGGGGGGGGGATCTGCTCTTTAAATTAAAAATTAATACAATGTGGCCTTAGTTTTAACCCAATTTCATGTTTCTTACCTCTTAATATGCCGGATTAGCAGGGGAGATAATGGCACTCTTTTTCTTCATAGGCATTCCACGACTTTAATAACTACAGATCAAAATTCAGCAGGCAAAAATAATGGGGGCAACTGCAACTGCTGTATTTCACCATAAACTCTTCACTGAAAATAATCCCATGTTTATGTACTTCAGGTATAATATCTGAAGTGGCTGGAATGAATGTACATTTGCTATTACTTCCAAATTCTCTGACATATAAACTGCATTCATAAAATCTCAGACAAAGATTAATCGTTCATAAAGCTCAGGTCTGTGCAACACCTAAGATGGATATATACAAGAATGAATTAGATAATTCATAACATTGAAGAAGAGGCATCATATGTGTGAAATTATTCTAAGTTTGAATAAGAGATATTACACAAGTAATAAATAAACAAATTTATGCCAATGACATTTTTCCTGCTTCAGGGGAAAAATGCATTCTCGGATACGAGTTGCAGTCGACGATTACACAAGTGGTCACTTTACATGTTTACTTGATGCATATAGGCAGTGGTGGGCTCTCAAAAAATTACTACCACACTGTGGGCGTGGCATGATGGGCATGGCCAGGGGGAAAGCCCTGCATTGCACCTGAATTAGGGCTACTTTATTTCAAAACTTGGATGGGCGAGGCCAGCCATAATTTCTGCTAGTGGTTCTGGTGAACTGGTGCGAACCAGCTGGTGCCCACCACTGCCTATATGCCTCTTTTTAATTTCTTCTAAGTTAAGGAAATTTTAAAATTGTATACCCGTAACCTTGGGTTTTAAAATGGCTGCCAAACCAAGCTAATGTCATTGATAAACAGGGAAATTTGATGAGAGATGTTGCTGTGCTTTTACATTAACCCTCTGAAAACACAGCCTTTATTAGTAAGAGAAACATTGGCTGGTAAGTGTTGCTGTCTTTAACATCTTAGTTTCTGCTCTTCAGTCCCAGTTATGCTTCTTTTGCAGTGTTATTTTTTTAAATGGGACATTACAAAATGAAAATTTTGTACAATTCGCTAGGATTTCTGTCATCAGAGCCCTTAAGTTCTGTAATTTCACCTGTCTTTATCCCATTCCTCATGTATTACGTACAAATCACATCAATGTACTATACAGGGCTTAACCTGGAACTCCTTCACTTGATAGATATAGCTAAGGAATTTGCATGATTAAATGCTGGGGACTTGTCAAAGAAGGATTAACTTCTTTCTTGCTGATTTACTATATGCCCTCCCAAATCCTTGATTATATGCCTAAATGGCAGAGTTTACATTTATGATTCACATGGAATTGCAAGATATGCATTATTGTAATCACTCATTTGTTGACATATGTTCCATTTTATATACAAGTGTAAATTGAAGGCTGCCTAAGTAATTCAAAAAACCTATAGCATAGATAAGATTTCAGGCTAATCAGGTGGAGAAAGCTGGGATATTTTTTGGGGGGTTGTTAAGTTTTTTAAACACACACACACACATTAGGGGACAGAAACACTGCAAAGATTATTTGCATGACCCAACACAGACCAAGTGTTCTTCAACTGATTGAAATCATTGGATTTAACACACTTCAGTTTCTATTGAATAGTAGCCAAACTTTTAACTAAAGCTTATCATAAACTACTTTTTAAAAACTGATTAGGCATGTTTATTGACTTTTAACCAAGATAGGCCAAATTCAGTTAGCATGGATACTTATCCTAATTATGTCCTTCAGGTATAATATCAGGTATAATATCTGAACCTTAACATCTTCCCATAGATTTCTACAACTGTGGCTGCAAACAACACTGAAAGTAGAGAAAGAATCCGAGCCATAGCTAGATGAGAAAGTAGAGCCAACCATGGCAATGAAAGGAGAAGGAAAGAGAAAGGCTTGTTTGTTTCAAATTCATTGGCAACAGTGTAAAAACTGAGACTTCTTGGATGGAAATGACCTAAAAGATAATGAGATTACAGTTGTTTCTGAGTATAACTGCCAGGAACCAGGATATCAAGTGATGTCTCAGGGAATTTATGTTTCTCTAGGTCTCCAGATGGGTAAAAAAGCCCTCAAAGCAAGCAGTGTTGAAAAGAAAGTTAAGTTTTTGTGTATGCGGTGACCATACCTGTCAAGTATCTCAGATTGGCTGGGAAATCCCATATTTCTCTGCACGTTCCTCCCCTTTCCTGCCATCGTCCCATATTTGAACGACGGGGAAAGGGGTTACTGCGCATGTGTGCCCATCGCAAATGGGCTCTGTGCATGCACAAAGGAGTTCTGCGGTGACTTTCTATTCTGGTTATCTATCTCCATTTATTCCTAACTGCATCCAGGTTTTCTGCTTCTGGGGAAAGGCATTTGCCTGTCTCTTTTGCTTGTACAGTTTTTGATGGAAAAAACTTGGAACAAGGGAATGAACAGGGTACCACTTGCACATACTCATTGGTCCATCAGGCCATTTGGTAGGGAATGAATCATAGGCATCATGACTCTTGGAACTGCCTGTTGCACAAACCACAACACTAGTGTAAGGTATGAACTAGTCATGCATGGTGTAGGAAGGGGTTCCCAACCTAAGGCCCATGGCCCAGATCTGGCCCACAGCACCATTTCTTGTGGCCCCCACCCCTCCAAGGGCATTTGAGAAACAAAATGGCCACCCCTTTGAATCTGATGGGATAAAATGGCCACCCCCATTGTTGCAGTCCAGCTCTCAAAGCTGACTGAGAGAGGGTGACCTGGCCCCTGGCTTAATAAGGTTGGGAACACCTGGTATAGGACAGTGATGGTGAACCTTTTAGAAACCAAGTGCCAAAGGAAAAGGAGGCGGCATGTGGGCAGGCATCACAAGTGCCTGTGACATCACCAGCATGCCTTTGGTTTATTTGATTTTCACTTTTATTTGTATACTGCTTTATTCGGCCCAAAGGTGACTCAAAGTGGTTTACATCAATGCATGCTGTCTGCACAGCAGACAGCAGCAGAAAAAAGCAAAAGGAATACAATAATCACAGTGTTAAGAGAAAACAAGTACATAATACAAAAATTTACAACAGCATAATCAATACAGCACAAGAAATATAGTAGAATCAATAAATAAGTTCAAAAAGTAAAGCAGCAAATACAAACCCGTGCTTATGTAAAGACAGAAACCGGACAGGCAAAGTACTCAACAACAATGGCAAGAAGCAGGCACAGGTGGTTTCCATCCCTGGAGCAATGGCATGTCTCCAAGGAGAGCGTGGGACCTCCATGTGGTGGCAGTGGCAGCTTTTCTCCCCTTCCAGCCAGGCGTGGCTTGGAGGGGGCAACAGCGGCAGCAGGCACTAGTGGCTCCCATCCCTGAAGTGATGGCATGGCTCTGGGGAGAGTGCGGGACCACCGTGCAGTGGTGGTGGTGGCAGCTTTTCACCCCTTCCAGCCAGGCATGGCTCGGAGGGTGTTGGTGGCAGCAGGCACAGGTGGCTCCCATCCCCAGAGCGATGACGTGGCTCCGGGGAGAGTGCATGCGCTGGCAGCTTTTATCCCCTACCAGCCAGTCATGGCTCAGAGGGGTGGCAGTGGCAGGCACAGGTGGCTCTCATCCCCGGAGTGATGGTGTGGCTCTGGGGAGAGGGCAGGACCTCCATGCAGCGGCGGCTTTTCTCCCCTTCCAGCCAGGCATGGCTCGGAAGGGGGGGTGGCGGTGGCAGGCACAAGTAGCTCCCATCCCCGGAGTGTTGGTGTGGCTCCAGGGAGAGTGTGGGTGCATGCACACATGTGCCACTCAAGATGCACCAATGACATCATGTGTGTGCCTGCCCCTCACTCCCATGGGTGCACACACATGACCCCCAGCACCTCCTCCTCATATCTGGGACAATGGGTGAAGCAAAAGAGCAAGGTAGGTTTTCTTTTCTTTTTTCTTTTTGGGGTGTGTGTGTTTGAGGCCATGTCCACAGATAACAACAGCCACAATTAGCCATGCCCACAGTGTGGGTAGTAAAATTTTTTAGAGTGCATCACTGGAGAAAGTGCTCCCAAAGGGCTGCTAGACAGACGGGCAGGGCAAACTCTCTGCTGGGGAGAGGGAGGAAGCACTCCCATTGGGCTGCTGGGCAGAGGGGTGGGTGATGTCCTTAGGTGTGGGGGAAGTGGGAGGGGAGCTAATGTGTACATGCCTACAGAGATTGCTGTGTATTCCTCCTCTGGCACATGTGCCATAGGTTAGCCACCAGGGAATATGAGTTCTCACAGAAACAGCAGCTAGCCGCTGGATACATGTTGCTACATGCCTCACTGAAGTTTTTTTTTTACTGGCCCTGGTTTAACATAGTACTTGGCTATCTGGAATTTATCTGAACTCAAGAGCCATTTATTTGGACTCGTTTTCCAAAATTATATGCTTCCGAGGCAGTCATCAGCCTAGAATTAGCTCTCGTACCTCTCCTTGCCTGTCCTGATCCTCTGATATCACAAGATCATGTCCCTGTGACATCACAAATGCACATCCTAGTGACACAACAAGGGTCCAATTCAAGGTGCTGGTTTTGACCTTTAAAGCCCTATATGGCAGTGGGCCAGGATACCTTAGAGACCGCATCGTCCCAAGAGTGTCTGCCCGTCCAACCAGAGCGGACCGGAGGGGCTCTCTAATAGTGCCATCAACTAGGGGTGCACATCTGTCCAGCACCCGAAGGAGGGCCTTCTCCGTGTCCGCACCAACTCTCTGGAACCTCCTGCCAACAGATCTAAGACTTCAAAGAGAATTGCTGCCCTTCAGGAAAGGATTGAAGACCTGGCTGGCAGGGCAGGTGTGGGGCCCGAATGGGAACACGGTCCCCGCCTGCTGGCTTATGTAAACCATTAAGAACTCTCTCTTCTTCTTTTTATAGTGGGTGGGATGGGTGGGTGGGATATGGGTCTTTTAAAGTGGGTGGGATATGGGTCTTTTAAAGTGTTTTTATGTGTTTTTAGAATTTGTTGTAATGCCGCCCTGAGTCGGGTTCTGCCTGAGTGGGCGGCATATATAAATATGACTATTAAATTAAATTAAATTAAATCTTGATCTCTGGGCTCAAGTTTAGGTACTGAATCTATGAGAAAAAGGTTTTGATGAAAGATGCTTCCGTTTGCTGACTCCTAACAGAGCACAGCACTTAGTCTATTGCTGGTGCCACTAGGGTAATGAGTCATCTTCATAGATAACAACAATTGAAAGAGAAGGAAATGGAAAATGGCTAGAAAGAGATGCAAAACATTACCAATTTTTAACCACCCCCACAGCTATACTGTAAGGGCGACTTAACATGCAGATATTAACAAGTGATTATATTTCCCTAGACCATCTGCTAATTTGTGGATATTGAATGAACAGAGACAACATGAAGATATTGTGGAATGTAAACACAAGTAAGACCATACTTCAGAGGGAGAGAGAGAACCATAATGTGGAGAAAAGCTACAAAAACGAGAACTTCAGAATAGAGTGTTTCACTCAGGTCTTATTGGATTTCATAATCAAATATTTTCTATAATGTCCTTTTCACTGAAGGTCCTTTATTTTGTATTGCATTATACTAATTCTCACTACTTCTCCAAGACCAAGAGATTATTGTACTTCTCTTCAACACACAAATAAATGCATGAGTCAAGGGAAAGTTATTTGCTCATGTGTTAGGTGATGTAAGTCTTTGTCTCACACTCTACACTGTCTGCAAGGCATATTGTGTCTGTGATGTCTTTAAGACCCTACTGTAGGGGCACACAGGTGCTGGGACTTTTTCCTGATGTGCTCCATGGGCCAGTGTATTTAGGTCAGAGCAGAATTGCAGACTTCCAGCTACAGTGCTCAACTTCCTCTGCTGACAGTCTGAACAAAAATCCTGCGGCTTCCAGAACGTGCTACGAGGACTGAATCTTTGCACTGATCCTGATGATGGCTTTTGCCTGATAAGCCATCTGTGCTTGCTGGACAAAGAAGGACTACTTGGGGTAAGACTCCACCAGGAGGACAGAAGCTGTAGAACTCTTTGGCTTTCTCTGTAATTACAGCTTGCATTTACCCTGCTGGACTGGACTGCTACTGAACTGTATGGACTTGTATATAGCACAACTGAACTGTCTCAGTGAGGTCAACTGAGCAGCCCAAGACAATATATCTGTTTGCAGGCGCACCCCCCAATAAAGGACTCAGACACAAATGAAAGTGGATAACAGCATTGGGCCACATTTATTGATTCATGCCCTAGTCCGAATTATAAATTTCTATTGGTAATTGACCAATCATAATTCTTAAGGCAAGCAGGCCGAAGTAACACTGGTAAGGTACCACCCAAAATTGCCAACGGCAATTGTTACAATGTATCTATTTGTATCAATTTGTTTGTTGACAACAAACAAATTGTTGACCGTAGTCAATATCTAACTAATGACCCCACCCTCTGACGTGTATCCGTAAAATCAGGGGGTGATGCATGCTGTCTAGCTGTAGCCATCACCCCATCGCCTGGTTCGTCGTTGACCGGACAACGTTTAAACAACTTATGCCTATCTAGTGTTGTCCAGTCAATTGCGAACCTGCCGGATACCTGTGGGTCATAAATGTTTACCTTACCAGTGCTACCCGCCACACGGAGAGGCTTCAATAAAGGCTCGACGCCCCCCCCCCAAGACCGTCAGCTCGGTCGACAGGCCTGCTCGCCAATCACCCAACAGGAGGTCCATACCTCCTCGCGACAGATGGACCCCATCCCCTGCATAAAGCCCATAATTTTGCAAACTAATGGCAGGATGACGACTGACCCGCCCCCAGCCCTTGGTCAAAAGGAATCGGGCCACAGCCCTGTTCACCATGCGCCTAGTGCGGTCCAGGGCCTGAAGGTCAAAGCCTCCCCTATAAGCGTGCCGTGGGACCATATCTGACCAAACAAGGGTTGTGGCGGGCCATACGTAATGTAAGTAGGCGAGGTCACCGCAAATCGCATGCTTCAGCGATAAGCCAGTGACCTGTCCCAAATCATTACCCCCAAGGTGTATGATCAGAATGTCAGGCGGGTCAGCATTCCTTCCCGAAAAGAGGAATGGCAAGAGCTCCCGCCACAACATACCGGGCTTACCGTACCATGTGAGACTTGCGTATGCACCCAGTCCCAGTCGGGGTCCCCAATCTGTCGCCGCAGCATAACGCACTGCCCTGTGCACGTAGCTATGGGCCACCAGCCATACTGTCACCGGTGTGATACGACACCCAGGGTCTGTCAGGAAAAAACAGGGAAGGAAGAAATATGCGGTGACTAAACTGGTACTCACGGCGGGAGCGGGCGAACATAAAACTGGAAACACTGAGAGCCCCACCTCCCCATGCTGCGTATGTCAGCCCCGGAGTACCCATAAGCAGCCGCAGTAGAGGCCGCCCCAATTCTAAATGAATGGGTGCCGTAACGGGCCCCAGGGAGGCCCACACTAGCCAGTGCCTTCCCAGTCACCTTCCAAAATTGAAATTTAGTGAGGGGAGACCCATCTTGGTGACAGAAAAACGGGCCATGGTGCGTGCCACGCAGTGCAAGGAACTCCTGTAGGGCACCAACCGGACAGATGTCTGCCAAGGAACATCGTAGCAGTCTTACACCACTGCCTACGCTGTGCTGATCTGTTTTAGAGGAGCGTATCCTCAACTGAGCCCAATCATTGCAAACATAGACATCTTTGAGTTCCAGTGCCCTACGACTTGCATCCGCCTTAGACAGCATCACAAGCTCGCTGATGCGGAGCGCTCCAAAAAAGGCCACCATTGTAGCCGCATGAAACAGGGCTGCCTCATACCTATCGAAACATAGGTCATGCCAGCCCCGTGCCAGTTGGGTAAGGACTCCAGGGGAAATTGGGTGGCGGTCGTCCAGGCTACGCCCACGTTCCTGCACCCACCCCTCCAAAACATGTCTCACACGGAAGTCAGCGGTACTATCCGCATGACCTCCCACCTTGGCCATGAAAGCCAGCGCTGACAACCTGGATGCTATGGTGCGGGGTGCAAGGCCCTGGGCATGCAGGTAAACCATGAAACGAAGGACATGGGCCACTGGGATCGGCCAGGTATCTGGCAGTCGAGATTGGGTACAAAATGTCCGAAAGGAAACTAACGCATGGTGATACGCCTTACGCGTGTGTGGCGCCAGCGACATGCCGATCGCCCGGTTCACCTCTCCTTGCCAAGGGTCCATATCTCCTCCGGGAGTGGCGAGGGAAATTCCTCCGCGTCCGGGGCCAAGGAGCGGAACCGGGAGATCTGCAGGCGGGACAAAGCGTCAGCAATATCGTTATTGACCCCCGGGACATGCCTGGCCCTGAACAATACATTGAGGCGCAGGCTGCGCAATACAAACTGGCGCACTAGTTCCATGACCCTGGGAGATTTAGAAGTCTGTGAGTTGACAATGTGGACAACTGCCGCATTGTCACACCAGAAATGCACCACCGAGTTGGCCCACTCCTCACCCCATAGGATCAAAGCCCCCAGTATGGGAAAAAATTCCAAATATGTGAGATCCCTCAGGCGACCCGTGCCTGACCAGGCTGGTGGCCATCCACCATAGGCCCACTTCCCGTTGAAGTACATCCCATAACCCAGGGATCCCGAGGCATCAGACTGTATCTGAAAGCGAGGTGAAGCCAGGAGGTCAGACCTCCAAAATGAGACCCCATTGAACTCCCTCAGGAACTGGAGCCATATGTGCATATCTGCCCTGATGCCCCGTGTCAGTCTCACCCTGTGATGGGGCCTGGATAAGCCTGACATGGCGTCGCACAAGCGCCGAGCAAATGCCCTGCCAGGTGCGACCACCCTGCAAGCGAAGTTAAGGTGACCATGTAGCACCTGCAATTCCCGAAGGGATGCCTTGCGCTTAGCCAGCAATCCCGAAATGAGGGCCACTATCCTGGCCACCTTTCCCCCTGGCAACCTAGATGCCTGCGCTACTGTGTCAGTCTCCACCCCCAGGAATACTAGCTTAGTAGATGGGCCTTCGGTCTTTTCGGGCGCCAAAGGGACACCGAGTTCCTCCATTAGCGTCTGAAATGTGTTGAGGAGACGTGTGCACGTGTCCCAGCCCCGTTCACCCCCGAACAAAAAGTCATCCAGGTAATGGGCTACAGACCGAGACCCTGATCTACTGACAAATGCCCACTGCAGGAATGTACTAAAACGCTCGAAGGCCAAGCAGGATATGGAACAGCCGCAAGGCATGGCTTTGTCGAAATAATATTCACCCCTGAATTTGAAACCCAGCAACTCAAAGTCACCGGGGTGCACCGACAGGAGACGAAAAGCCGACTTAATGTTGCACTTAGTTAACAGTGCACCCGGGCCACATGAGCGCACCATGCGCAATGCCTGGTCAAAGGATGTATACCTGACCGAGCAAAGGTCATCAGGGATAGAATCATTGACCGAGCGACCGGCTGGGTAGGACAAGTGATGAATCAGGCGGAACTCGCCCGGGGACTTCTTGGGCACTAGTCCCAGTGGGGATACTTTAAGGTTGGGGAATGGGGGCGCGGGAAAAGGGCCAGCGACCCTGCCCGCATCGACCTCCTTATTAATGCTGGCAGCAGCCACCTCCTCCCTTCCTCTAAGTGACAAAAGGTTGGGTGCGTCTTGAGGTGACCTATCCCCCGTGAAAGGAATACGAAACCCCAGTTGAAAACCATGAAGCAGGTACACTGCGTCTGCCCTCCTCGGGTACACTGCGAGCCAACGCTCCAGCATGTCCACATTAATTGGGGAGGGGGCCTTTCGGTGGACCCGCTCCCTCAGCGGCAGTCCTACCTGCCCCTTGTCCACCCCTACCCTTGCCCCTGAATCCTCCCGGCCTGGGACAGGCGGAGGCAGCATGGGGGCCAGAACAAGAGGGACACTCATGCCTGTACTTGCAATTCTTTCTGTTGCAAGAACCATTGGACGAGAAGGTCCAGCACACTTGGCGGGGAACCTGTACCGGGGCCGCTCGTTGGACCGCATGTCCACAATGATATCTCTCCCCGGGCGCCGGGTGCGTGGGGGTCATATACAGAAGCCACAGCTTCTGGCAGGGCTCGTCCCACCTTATCTCTGGGTGCAGTGGAATCCTCATGCGGAATTCCTCGTCGTAAGCCAGCCACGACGGACCCGAGAAGTCGACCATAGCCCGGTAAATGTTGTCCAAATACTGGACCATAGGGATGGCCAGATCCGGCCTGGCCCTGAGGTAAACAGCCATGTAAATTAGGTACGCTGGCAACCAATTTGCCCATGTACGTGGCGGCTTACGACGACGTGCCTGCTCCTTATCCTTCTCATCCTGCCCTTCCCTCTCTTCCTTGGTGGGCTCCCTGTTAAGAAGGGAGAAAATGTCCACATACTCGCCCATCCAGATCTTTTCCTTGGTGGACTGGGCCAGATGGTCCCCTAGGGGCAAGGAATACCCCGCTGTCGGCAATGCCGACACCGGCACAGAGGGAAGTGTGGGCAAAGCAAAGGGGGCCTGTACCAACCCGGACACCCCCAACACATTCCCTACCGCATAGGGGGCGCCACCCCAACCCGGGCCCTGGGTCAGGGATGAAGTCGCCGGGTGGGCCGGAGGCGGCTGCACCGCCGCACCACCCGTGCGAGGCCATGGCCACTGAAAAGCCCCCCCCCAGGGAAGTCAGTTGTGTGGGTGCACTAGCTTGAACTGCATACTCACCCGATGCACCCCAACGGGCCGCCCCCACCGGGGGTTCCGGCCCGCTGGGGGCGTCGGAGCTCACGACCGAAGCTGAGCTCGTCGACGGGGCCAGATCAGCACAAGTCTGCTGCGCCTGCTGAGTGGGGAGCTGCGAGGCAGTGGCCGCCACCGGCCCGCGCGCCTCAGGCAGCTCGACCCGACCCATCGCCTGCCGCTGCCCGGCAGCCAAAGGGTCAACCTGGAACCCGAAAGACGCCCCCGCTTGGTTGGCCCTTGCCAGTGATGCCTCGAGGGCCACTACGCGGGCCAGAAGGGCCTCCACGTTAACATAGCCCCCAGCCCCGACGGGGCAAAGGGCCAGCCGGCCCACAAGTAACGGGCACCTGTCCAGGTCCCTGTGCCCCAGGGGCCGGATACGGCCAAGAGCCCATGCTCGGCCCTTGAGGGGCCGTGGGCATGCCCTGCCAAGGCAGGGAACCCAACCACCCCCCATGGCTCGATCCCCCCATGGGGAACTGTGCACCCAGGGAAGAAGGCCCAGCCGCACGGACCATGCCAGGGGCAGTGGCCATCGTTTGCGGGCCAAGGGCCGAGGCCCCAGCCGGGGCAGCCTGCGCGCGCTGCGCATCGGGCCAAGGGGCCAACGATCCCATCCCACCGATCCCGTGGGCTCCGCCAAAGGTGGCTGCTGGGCGGGCGCAGTCGCGGTCCTCCGACCCGGCTGACGCCTCCGCGCAGATCGAGCCACGTTCGCAGCTGCCTTCTTCTTAGAGGGCATAGCTGGTCTAGCTGGGAAGCCAAAGAAAGGAAAAACTGCACCGAAAAAGGCTTCCCCTGAAAGGACACAAGCGACGGAGGTAAGAGGGAAAAACTTCTCCGCTCCGTCGCTTCGCAAAATGGCAGCTCGGCTGCCTCGTGGCCAGCCCTTTTATTAGGGTGCTGGCCACGCCCCTAACTACCCGGATGCCTTCGTCCGGTGGGGGCCCCCCCGCAAAGAGCACGGCGGCCATTTTGGCGCCACGCTTGCATTTGTGTTACAGTTGTTGCACTGTATATACTTGCACTTTTTCACTTCCTGAGTAAACCTACTTTGAGTTTTCTTCTACAACAAGATCTGTCTGCCTGTTTTTCTCACAAGGGACTGGCTTGCCAGGTGCAAACCTCTTGTTGGCCACTGCATACCATTCTAACTGTTTACATCAACATCATGTCTTCAACACTGTTGTTGTTTGGGATCAGTAGTAGAATCACAAAGAGCACAGTTATTTTAATAAAACAATGTACTGTATTTGATATCAAAGTATGTGAACATTGATTCAAGCTCTATATGTTACACTGTCTGCAACCAAAACTATGGAAAAGAAAATGTAATGCCCTACAGTTACAGGTAGCAATGAGTCGTTAATGAAGATGCTGTTAAAAAGAAAGAAAATGGATGCTCCCTTTACATTTATGTAGAATTCTGCCTATACAGAATGATGAATAAAAGACACAAGCAGCATCTGTGGATATAATCCTTCATGGTTGAATTAGCTGCCTGCTGAATACCTGAGAGGTTTGATAAATAAGATTAACAATAAGAGAGAAATTCATTTTAGTTTATTTTTGACTAAAGCCCAATCTCAGCCTTCTGGAACTGAATGCAGACTCAAATGCAATTTGCAGTTGGCAATGCACATGTTTCCAAACCTGAGATCCGATTTGTGCATCTATGCATTCACTGAATGAATAGACAGAAAAAGCGGGCAAATATGATTCAGTCAATGGGAGAAAATCCACACATTTAAAAAGTGTGCACACAAACAAAGAAAATTTAGGAAAATGTGCATTGAAAATATGTACATATTGATCTACATTTCTGAGCAGGATATCTTCTTACAATTCCATGTAGTTCTAAGCTGAATCAATCTTTGAGGTGAAAAATCAAAGTCTGGATAAGGTAGGTTTTGCTCAGTTACACTTGCTTTGGGAACACACTTAGAGTTATTCACCAAGTTTAATCAAGTTGCTGCTAATTGAGAAAATTTAAATGTGTGTGTGTGCTGCTAGGAACATGAATTAGAAAAATGTGTTGAAGATGGATCTATCAGCCATTAACTGCAACAGATAAGAAAAATAGGCAATACATTTCATGATGCAGAGGATGCAATGGGATATCCCTATTGATATCCCAGGTTCTAAATGTCCAAAATCATTGAACTGATTGTCAGTCATGTCCCTTGGCATATAATTTGAGCATAGTGCAAGGCTGGGTACAAATGGAGGGCAATACCCCCCCCCCCAAATAATAATAATAATAATAATTGCCAACTCCTGGATGCCTAAAGTCTACTCTTCTAGATCCTGCAACAGTCAATTACAATTTCTGAAAAACTGGGGCAGGGGCACCATTTGTTTCAGCAAAGATTTATTCTCCTAGACTTGCCTGCTTACTCTTTGAAATGGGATTCAACATAGTTTATCCATTGCTTTCTTTCTCTCTCTCTCAGTGGGGGACTCAAGGGGCTAAAAAAGCTGCAACAACAGTATTTTGGTGGGACATATTTGGTCCCCAGGCTTCTCAGTTCCCTCTTTTGGATTAGAAGAACAGGCATACGTATATCTGAACAGAGTTCCTGTAGGTTTGGAGATCTGTCTCAGTGGTTTCACTCCATGTGCCTTTGTTTCCTGGAATGAAGGAGTGGATTTGAGAGACAGGACCTTTTCTACAGTGACACCATAGGTATGAAATAATATCTAGTAAAAGATGTAGCTGATTGTCTTTGTTTTGTGTTTTAGACAGACATTTTGAAAATATTTTTATTTCCCTTGGCTTTCGGTGTGCAACCTCTGTGCCTACAGGTCACCCCCTTTATCTGTAGGGGATACATTCCAAGACATACTGCAGATACCTGAAACTATAGATAACAGTGAATGCTATGTTTACATTACAGACAGTGGCCTCTATTGGCCAGCTCTGGTAATGTACCATACAAATACACATATGTATTTCAGGGATTTTTTATTGAATATTTTTAGAGCCATGGATAGCTGTAACTGAGGATACTGAACTTGTAGATATGGAGGGGGTGACCTGTACTTTTAAACTAATTTTCATTGTGTGAGGCTTATTATTTTTATATTAAATTATATTATGATATTAGTGTTGTATTGGTTATGTTGTACAGTATATCTTTGACTATTGAAGATCACTCTAAATATTTTCTGAGCAGAAGAAAATAATTGTAATAGTTATCAGGAAATAACTAAGTCTCTGCCCATTAGCAAACCAAGCTATGAATAGAGATAAACAATTTTTAAAAAAAATTAAGGATCCGAGGTAAAACATTAATAAAATCCAGCTTTATATAGTTTTGTTTTTACCAGTTTCTTAAAAACTGCGAGGGAAGGCACCCAAAAAACCTCTTTTGGATTCTTTTCTCAAACAGACAGGGCCACAACTAAGAAAGCGTAGTTCCTTAGACTCACTTTTTTTTGCCTCCTTTCACTGTTCTTACCATCATTAACTATAACGAATGGACAGGACATGTAGCTCTTTTTGTAGAAGAGACATTCTGACAAGCATCGAGGTCCTAAATAAAGGTTGTATGAATTGAAATGAAATTTGGATCAAGTTATTAGGATAAAATCCTACCAAATGCTAACAAATGTCACCTAGCCCTAATGAAGAGCTCTGCTTTATCATTTTTTAAAAGTTTTAAGCTGGAAAGAGATCCTAGTTACACTTTGGAGATTGATTAACAGATGAAATAGCCACTTAATTAAATAAGGAAGCTCTATTGACAAGGCTGAGAGAAATAATTCCCTAAGAGGTTTTTTAAAATATGGAGCAGCATTTTATGTTTTCAGATTCTGTTGTGGAGAGCTAAGTTCAATTAGAAGAGCAACAGGGCAAGGCAGGAAAAATCCCCCTTGTCGGACTATGGAGAGATTCGAGCTTATTTTACAGAGAAGTGTATCTTGATCTGTAATGGAGTGGAGCTTGAATGACTCTGGGGACCAAACAAAATTCTGACAGATAAATGAGAATTTAAGAAATAGGTCCATGAGCTTAAACTCAAAATAGGTATATGGTACAGCTTTAACAGGATGTTGCGACTTCAGATAATGATTACCTGTCTCAATTTTTCTTACTTCAAAAATTCCTCATGGAAAATTAGTATGACATTCAAAAGATAAGAAAAGACCCTGTTGCCTTATACGGGTTATGAAAGTGTAGTGATGTGCTCATTTATTTTGATTGAGGAGGATTCAATCTGTCATTCTCTACTTGCAATACAAAATGACCATGACACTGTGTTTCACCTCTAAGTTGATTTTAAGTATCCACTTTTACACGTCTTTGTGGACATTGCTAATGTAATATTTGTGCAGGTGCACTAGGGTCATACCAATATTGGTAAACAAACTGGAAATAAGAATTATCAAAGCTGAAAAATAAGGATGCCCTTGCTTTCCTTGTTTCCTGGGTTGCTATCTTTTCCAGCAGAATTTCTGAGCTTTAAATAAACCAACCACAAACACTTTTTGTCAGTCACCATATTTCTGTGAATTGGCTCCTCCTTATGTCTCATATGTTGGACTGTGGTGTGTTGGTTTGTTTTTCTATATGCTGTATTTAGATGTTGCTTCATATGTGCCATGGATGATGGCTCCAAGATCATATTGTGTGGGTCACTTCATGGCAAGATGGGATCCACCTTAAAAAAATTCACGCGAGTGACATTTTCCCTGCTTCTGGTGTGTGTGTGTATGCATTCTTGGATACGAGTTGCAGTGGACGACGATTTAGATGTGAGAGAAGCCTCGTTGTGAAGAAAACATATAGAAGTAATAGGTTTTAAGACAGATAATAAGTGTTAAAATATGAACGATACTCGCTATAACTGAGATAATATTTTGTATTATGTTGTATTATTTAGTCTTCTTGATTTTTTTTGCTTCTGTATTAGATTTATTAAAACTAATAAAATTAATTCTTAAGACACCCCAAAAAGAAGCACTGTTGTGGCTGTTGTCCTGCACAGGCCCTTCCATTAGGCATTAGGAGGTGCAGTTGATGCAGGCAACAAAAATAGTTATTGAATTTAGCCAGTGGGTCACATGATATCTAAATGGCTAAAAAAACTGCATGCAGGTTTTAGTGTTCAAGGAATGAAGAAGCAGTCGTATGAAGTAGTGAAATTCAGCTCTTTATTAGTGGGGTTTGAACACAGTTTGGATGGGGCAAAACTCGGACTTATATACACTATAAACAGTAACAGTAACAATAATACAACAAGCCCATTGGCTAACAGAGTGTGCACATTTTTCAATGCACTTATTTGCATAAGAATAGACACATGAGAAAAGATACATTCCGCTCCTATCAGAAAACACACATAACATTCTTCCCCTGGGTAAAAACAAAATCCTTTAACCAGGATGGCGGTCTAGTTTCCCTTCTGGGTCAGACGCTTGGCTGAGCCGGCTCAGGGGCTCGTAGGATGGGAGACCCAACTGGAGTGAGGGATTGACTAGAGGGGGAAGATTGTAAACCCAAATTAAAGCCCCGTTTGTCAGATGGAGGAGCAGGGGATCGCTCAAAACCAAAATCTAATTCTGTGGAATAAGACAACTCAGGGTCCCTCCTGTGTGTACTAAGAGTGGAGGACGACTCCAAACAAAATTGGTCATCATCAATAAAGGAATCCAGAGTGCTAGGTTGGGATAGTGTAGGGGTACACATGGCTGGAGTAGGGGAGCATTCCACAATTTCCCCTTGAAATCGGTCCCTAGAACACACCTCTGGGTCTAAGCTTGCTGCTGACTATTACCTCTGCCTCCTGAGTTTAAATGGGTGGGGCCAACCCTAATGTTGAGTGTCTGTATTCGTCCTGTGGGTCCAGTATTCTGGGTCTCAATTGATCCACGTGCCTCCTCCAGATCAGACAAGTGGCTGTTTCGATTCTGTAAGAAACAGGACCAGTCTGATCGATCACAAACCCAGGCACCCTCGTAGGACCACCAGCTGCATAATTGCGGCAATGTACAGGGTCTCCGGACGAGAAACCCTTCTGATGTTGGATCGCTATATTTGTGCCTTTGTCCTCCACCCTAGAGGGATCCAATCTGTCCAACAAGGATGACAGTTTCCTTCGTTGGAGCAATTCAGCAGGGGACAGCCCTGAGGCAAGGGGGGTGAGACTATACATGAAAAGAAACTGGCATAGCTGGAGCTCCAAATCTCCTTCACCCATACGCCGAAGCGCGTCTTTAGTTGTGCACACCTGCCGCTCCACCTGGCCATTGGTGGCTGGGTGGAATGGGGTGGCAGTGATGTGCCTAATTGCATTCCTTTCCATGAATGATTGGAATTCTGCAGATGTGAACATGGATGCGTTGTCGGACACCAGCACATCTGGAAGTCCAAATGCTGCAAACAACCTTCTCAGGTGCATTATTGTGGTGGCTGAAGTGGTATTAGGCACTCTAATCACTTCCAGCCACTTAGAGAATGAGTCTACAACCAACAAAAATAGGGCACCCATAAATGGACCTGCAAAATCTATATGCAACCTGGACCACGGGCCCCTAGCAGAATCCCATTCCCGAGAGGGAAGGTGGGATTTCTCTGGGTGAGAGGATTGACAGCTAGCACAAGTGCCGGCCATTTGTTCTATGTCTTGGTCCAGTTGAGGCCACCAAAAGTAGCTACGGGGAAGAGCTTTGGAACGTACAATTCCTGGGTGACTTGTGTGACGTAAATGTAAAACCTTTTTCCTGAGAGTGACAGGAATGACCACCTGCTGGCCCCACAGAAGGCAACCTCGTTCCACTGACAATTCCAACTGCTTGCGGTGGAATGTTCTGACTTCCTTGGCTAAAGAACACACAGGCCAGCCTTTTTGTATCCAAGAAATTACTTTAGTCAATGTTACATCCTTGGCCGTAGCTTTGGCTATATCTGAGGGGATGACCGGGGGCAAGTCGAATGCCTCAATCATGAGGATCTGGTGGTCGCTTTCGATCTCCCAAGACCCCTGGCAGTGGAGAATGCGACAGGGCATCAGCGTGGCTATGTACTAAAGTAAAATCATATGCATTTAGGAAAATTGCCCAACACAACATCCTTGGGGACAGAATTTGAGGCATGGTTCGCAAAGATTCCAAGGAGGGGCTTGTGGTCAGTTATGATGGTAAAAGGCCTTCCGTAAAGGTAATCATGGAATTTCTTAGTACCTGCCAAGATTGCCAAAGCTTCCCTGTCTGTCTGAGCGTAATTTTTCTCAGGTTTTGTGAGTGAACGGGAACAGAATGCTATGGGGACTTCCCTCCCACCCCCACAGGGGATGCATCACACACAAGTACAACTTCTTTGTTAGGATCAAAATGAGTTAATACAGCATCTGAAGATAGCAGCCTTTTAAGTTCTAGGAACGCTTTCTCCTGGCAATTGCCCCAGTGCCAAACAGTATCTTTCTTAAGAAGCCGATGTAATGGTTCGGCAACTGAGGCTTTGCGATGGAGAAAAGCATGATAGAAGTTTAACAATCCTAGAAACAATTGCAATTCGGCTTTACATTTCGGCCTGGGTGCATTCCGCATGGCCATCACCTTGGAGTCAGAGGGCATGATACCTTGGGGTGTAATGCAGTACCCCAGGAACTCCACTTTCCAATGCCAAAAACACACATTTGTCTCTTCTGAGACGTAGACCGGCCCTCTCGAAACATGAAAGGACTCAATCGAGCCTGGCCGCTAGTTCGATGGTGTCCTTAGCGGTGATCAGGACATCGTCAAAATATGGCAGGACACCAGGCAACCCTTTCAAAATACGTTCTACAAGAGATTGAAATATTCCGGGGCCACATTCACCCCGAATTGTAGTCTAGTTACCTTAAATGCCCCCCTATGCGTTACTATGGCCTGGGCTATGGCGGCAGCAGGAGACACAGTTAATTGTTGGTAAGCTTGGGCAAGGTCAAGTTTTGCGAAACAATTTCCTCCATGCAAGGAGGCAAGAAGGTGGCTTACCATGGGCACAGGATATGCGTTTGGGTGAATAGCTTTATTGATGGTACATTTATAGTCTGCGCATATCCTGACCTCCTTGTTACTTTTTAAAGCAGTCACAAGTGGTGTCTCCCACTCTGCGGAGTCCACTGGTACTAGGATGCCCTGCCCCACCAGTTTGTCCAGCTCGGCTTCTATCTTCTCCTTTAAGGCAAATGGTACCCGGCGTGGCTTCATCTGGATGGGCCGGATGGTCGGGTCAAGCTCAAAGTCAACAGGGGGTCCTCTGTATAAGCCTAAACCTTTTTTGAACACCTCAGGATGTGCAGCACAAACGTCCCAGATTGGTTAGGAGTCTATTGCGTGGATGCCAGAAAGCCAGATTCCCAGGGGCCTAAACCATTGGGTCCCAATAAGACAGTTAGTGCCCTTCTTAACTACAACCAATGGTAAGGAGGTGCAAATGTTTTTTAATTTAACCAAGAAATTACCCACCCCCAGGACCGGAATCTGGCAACCTTGCACATCCCGGAGAGAAGTTTTAAAGGATTTAAGCTTGGGCTGAGAGGCAGGGGGAATTCTCAAAAACTCCTGCTGTGGGATTATGGGAAAGGTAGTACCTGAATCCACCTCCATCTTGAAGGGGACATCCTGCAGGCTCAGGTCTGCGAAGAAACGCTTGCTGACAATGCCCATTTGGCATGGCTCAGGCTCGGGTGACACTTTGGTAATGGACGTGTTGTGGTGATGACTCTTCTTGGGCACAGGTGCTGGAGGTCTTTGCTTTCGCTGTTGGCATACCTTAGCAATGTGCCCTCTTTGCCCGCAGTTGTGGCATTCTGTGGTGTGGAAGGTGCACTTCTTGCGGTCATCCGCAGCCATCACACTTGTGAAGGAATTTCTTCTCCCGATCGTCACGGTGCTCTCAGTGCTTTTGTTGGACCGCTCAGACTTTTCCCTTTGCGTCACTGGACTCCGATGAAGAGGTGGAACCAGGCGATGCTGAGGAGGATGAAGGTGAACTTTGCTGAGCTTGCATAGCTGAGTCAGTGGCACTGGTGGTGGAGTGGTGATGCTGGAAAAGCTTTATCCCAGACCATGTGGCCTCAGACGCTACTACCTCTTCTAGGACATCTGTGAAGGTTAGCATCTTTCTGATTATGAGGCGACATTGAGCATCTTTGTCCCTCATGCCGGCCAGCAGATGGTCCCGGAGTGCTTCTTCAATGTTGTCCCACTTGCATGGGGCAGCAGCAATACGCAGCGTGGTGGCGTAGTCTACAATGGATTCACCGGGTCACTGCTCTCTTCTGTGGAAGGCCACCTTGGCCGGGAAGATCGAGACCTCTGGCTGCAGGTGCCTCCTCAGTGCATACATGATCTCTGTGAGCGGCAGCACATCCACGTCCCATGGAAGAACAAGGTGGGTTGCCAGCTCAAGCGTCTCAGCACCGCACTGAGCGAGGTAGCAGGAGCACTTCTGGTCTTCATCGGTGATCTTCTGCGTGGCCATTGTGTGGTGGAATCGGCGTTCATCTGTTGCCCATTTCTCTGGATGCACTGGGTCGAATGGGCCAATGTTGCTGCCGTGTGGGGACGCCATCCCAACCTCGTCGCCAGTTTAGTGTTCAAGGAATGAAGAAGCAGATGAATGAAGTAGTGAAAATCAGCTCTTTATTAGTGGAGTTTGAACACAGTTTGGATGGGGCAAAACTCGGACTTATATACTCTATAAACAGTAACAGCAACAATAATACAACAAGCCCATTGGCTAACAGAGTGTGCACATTTTTCGGTCCACTTATTTGCATAAGAATAGATACATGAAAAATTTACATTCCGCTCCTATCAGAAAACACAGTTAACATACATAACGCAGGTGGACTTGATTTCTCAAGTCCATTTGCATGTGCGGAATGTCATCATGGAGATATCTACCAGTGCAAGGACTCTTCACTGAATAATGACTCCAAGGTATCCAAGGTAATTTACCAACTTCAAATCCTGTTGTTCAGCTCTGTGTGCCCAACGGGAATGATGTCTGAAACAATGACAGATTGCTACCAATCCTATGGTGGTTTTCCAGTACATGCAACTCCAATACATTGTGAATGGGTTCTCTGCACCCTGAAATTGCCAAAGAAAGTATTTAATCATTAGCAATTTTTTGCCACCATGGCTTCATCTGCAGCTGGATTTCCGCCACTGTACTGGGGATGGGGAGAGGCACTTGTGGGATGTTTTCCCCCAGGTGTTGCAATAACTAGACTGGCTTTAGGTATTTTTAACCTTGACATGAGTAAGTGTATGTAGGGAGATTGCCATTTAGTGCTGGGACTCAGACAGCAAAATTCCTCAGGGTGGCCTGGTATGATCTGGAGGACTATCTTTCTCCAACTTTAAATAATGGAAAGGTTGTGTTATTTTGTTTAGCCTGATAATCAGAAAATTTAACTGAAACTTATGATTCTGTCATGTCAAAGTGGAATATGAATGATCCTTAGAACTGTTGGGGAAAGTGCTTGCATCTCTAAATAACAATAATTTGTGCAAGTAAAGCCAAGCATGCCAGAGGAAACATTTCAGATCTTCCCAAAGCTTGTAGTAGTAGTCTTCTCCTTCAGGAGGTATTTCTTTCCTTCCTTTGGATGATGCTTTCTCCTGTCTCAGTATTCAGAACCCATCTTTTGACATCTGTTGACACAGCCTCTATTTTCTTTAAAAAAAAACACTCTTAACAAAATTTGGTTTTTATCATATTGTTCTTGTCATTGGCTGCTACTCGTAGTGGAGTATACGTTTTTCCTGGAAATCATTTTCACAGTTGATGGATGTGTCAGGAAAAATGCCATTGGCATGAATTTGTTTAAAATGGACTCCAGCTTGCCATGAAGTGACCCACACACAGTGATCACAGAGCCATCTCTTTTTTCTAGGCTATTTCTAACTGGGGATGTATATTCTAAAAAGCTTTGTTAGATTTGTTCCAAAAGGTTATTACTTTCTTTGCTCCATCATCCTTGGTTACCAAATCATCCAGAGCATTTAGAATTTCCCCTCACACTTGAGTAGATAGGGAATCTTAGTATAATAATTGATGAGATGACTACTGCTGTTATCTCTTTGCAAATCAGAGACATGATATTGCCAGTATAATTTATGCAAATACCTTTATTTTTTCCTTGACTGCGAGCTTGAAAGCTAGAGAAATGCAAGCGCGGCGCCAAAATGGCCGCCGCGCCCTTTGCGGGCCCCCCCACAGGACAGAGAATCCGGGTAGTTAGGGGCGTGGCCAGCTCCCTTATAAAAGGGATGGCCACGAGGCAGCCGAGCTGCCATTTTACCTCAGCGACGGAGCGGAGAAGTCTTTTCCCCTGTGTCTCCGTCGCTCTTTAGCTTACCGGGAAGCCTTTTTGGTAGCGGTTCTGCCTTGCTGGCTTCCCTTCTTGCTTCCGTGGTGATGCCTTCGAAGAAGAAGGCAGCTTCGAGTGCAGCTCGCGCTGTTAGGAGGCGCAACCCAGGTCGGAGGACCGCGGTGCCGCCTCCTCAGCAGCCGCCTTTGCCGGCCCCTGCCGGGGCCAGCGGAATGGGGTCTATTGCCCCTTGGCCCGATCAGAGTGCGGGCGCGGAAGGCGTTCCGGCCCGCGGCCCGCGAGTGGTGGACACCGCTCCTGCACCTGCCCACCCTGTTGGGCCTACTCGTCTTGGGTCGCGGCCTCCCCCTGGGCCCTCTAGCCTTGGGGTGTGGTACGGCCCCCTGCCTTGGCAGGTTTCTCCACCGAACCTGCCGGGCTTCGGTGCTGGCCAATGGCCATATTCGGGTCCTGGGGTACAGGGACCTGTACCCGTGCCTGGACCAGGCAGGCCGGCCGGCCCTTTGCCCCTGGTCAACGTGGACACCTTACTGGCCCGCATCGCGGCCCTGGAAGCGTCGTTGGCTCGGGCCAGTCAGGCGGGCGCCCCCTTCGGGGTCCCTTTTGAGGCGCTGTCGGCAGGAGGACAACAGCCGGCAGGGAGGGTTGAGCTGCTGCAGGCGCGTGGCGCGGTTTCGGCCACTGCCTCGCAGCTCCCCAGCCAGCAGCCAGGTGCGGGTCAAGCCCCGGTGATGAGCTCTATGTCGGTCGTGAGCTCCGACGCCCCCAGTGGGCCGGAACCCCCGGTGGGGGCGGCCCGCGGGGGTGCAGCATGTGAGTATACGGTGCAAGCGAGTACATCCACACACATCCCCAATATGGGGGAGGTTTTTCAATGGCCTTGGCCTCGCGCGGGTGGTGCGGGGGCCACGCTATCGGCAACCCACCCGGCGACGACGACTGCCACCTTGGGTACTGGGGTGGGTACTTGTTCTTACACTCCGGGGAATGTGCTGGGGGTGGCTGGTTTAGCTCAGGCCCCTTTTACTAGGCCGGCTGTGCCTTTTTCGGCTTTGCCGACGGCGGGGTATTCCTTGCCACTAGGTGATCACTTGGCACAGACTACCAGAGAAAAGATATGGCGGGGGGAATACGTAGATATCTTCTCACTCCTGAACAGAGAGCCCACCAAGGAGGAAAGGGAGGGACAGGATGAGAAGGACAAGGAGCAGGCACGCCGCCGTAAGCCGCCGCGTACCTGGGCCAATTGGCTCCCCGCTTATTTAATATACATGGCGGTGTATTTGAGGGCGCGGCCAGATTTAGCTATTTCCATGGTCCAATATTTGGACAATATATACAGGGCAATGGTTGATTTCCCGGGCCCCTCATGGCTAGCATATGATGAGGAATTCCGTATGAGGATTCCCCTCCACCCCGAGATGAGATGGGATGAGCCGTGCCAGAGGCTTTGGCTCTTGTATATGACGCCTACACGCCCTGCCCCGGGAGATAGATACCATTGCGGACATGCGGTCCAGCGAGCGGCTCCAGCGCAGGTTACCCGCCAGGCGGCGGGGCAGGGGGTTCCAGCCCGCCTGCTGTGCTGGACTTTCTCGTCCAATGGTTCCTGCAATAGAAAGAATTGCAGGTATAAGCATGAGTGTCCCACATGTTCGGGCCCCCACGCAGCCTCAGCCTGTCCCAGACCTGGCGGGGCACGAGGCAGAGGGAGGGGTGGACAGTGGGCTGGCAAGACTGCCTCGGATGGAGCTGGTTCTCCAAAAGGCCCCCTCCCCAATTAATGTGGACATGCTGGAGCGTTGGCTCGCATCGTACCCGAAGGGGGAGGATGGGGAGTATCTCCTTCAGGGTTTTAAGCAGGGATTCCGTATTCCTTTCATGGGTGATAGGTCCCCTCAGGATGCCCCCAACCTGTTATCCCTCAGAGGGAGGGAGGATGTGGCTGCGGCCAGCATTAAGAAAGAGTTAGATGCGGGCAGGGTCGCTGGACCTTTCCCTGCACCCCCGTTTCCCAATTTTAAGGTGTCGCCACTGGGCTTGGTCCCCAAAAAGTCCCCAGGCGAGTTTCGCCTTATTCATCATTTGTCCTACCCAGCCGGACGATCGGTCAATGATGCTATTCCTGATGACCTCTGTTCAGTCAGGTATACATCGTTTGACCATGCATTGCGCATGGTACGCTCGTGTGGCCCGGGTGCCTTGCTGGCCAAGTGTGACATTAAGTCGGCTTTTCGCCTCTTGCCAGTGCATCCGGGCGACTTTGAGTTGCTGGGTTTTAAATTTAAGGGTGAATATTATTTTGATAAGGCCATGCCTTTTGGCTGCTCCATATCATGCTCGGCATTCGAGCGTTTTAGTACCTTCCTAGAGTGGGCTTTCGTCCGCAGGTCAGGGTCCCGGTCTGTAGCCCATTACCTGGATGATTTTTTATTCGGGGGTGAACGGGGCTGGGACACGTGCACACGTCTCCTCAACACATTTCAGACGCTAATGGAGGAACTTGGTGTCCCTTTAGCGCCCGAAAAGACCGAGGGCCCATCTACCAAGCTAGTATTCCTGGGGGTTGAGATTGACACAGTAGTGCAGGCTTCTAGGTTGCCGGGTGATAAGGTGTCCAGGATAGTGGCCCTTATCTCGGAATTGCTGGCCAAGCGTAAGGCATCCCTGAGGGAACTGCAGGTGCTACATGGTCACCTCAATTTTGCCTGCAGGGTGGTCGTACCGGGCAGGGCTTTTGCCCGGCGCTTATGCGACGCCATGGCAGGGTTATCCAGGCCCCACCACAGAGTCAGGCTTACCCGGGGTATCAGGGCAGACATGTTTGTCTGGTTGCAATTCCTGAGGGAGTTTAATGGGGTCTCATTTTGGAGGTCTGACCTCCTGGCATCCCCCAATTTCCAGATCCAGTCTGATGCCTCAGGATCCCTGGGTTATGGGATGTACTTCAATGGGAAGTGGGCCTATGGTGGGTGGCCACCGGCATGGGCAGGCACAGGTCGCCTGCGGGATCTCACATACCTGGAATTTTTCCCTATTCTGGGGGCTTTGATGCTATGGGGCGAACAGTGGGCTAATTCGGTGGTGCATTTCTGGTGCGACAATGCTGCTGTTGTCCACATTGTCAATGCACAGACTTCCAAATCGCCCAGGGTTATGGAACTAGTGCGCCATTTTGTGCTGCGCTGCCTGCGCCTCAACGTCTTGTTCAGGGCCAGGCATGTCCCTGGGATTAATAATGATATTGCTGACGCTTTGTCCCGCCTGCAGATCTCCCGGTTCCGCGCCTTGGCCCCGGATGCGGAGGAATTTCCCTCGCCACTCCCGGACGAGATCTGGACTATTGGCAAGGAGAGGTGAACCGGGCGATTGGCCTGTCACTAGCGCCACGCACGCGTAAGGCGTACCAACAAGCATTCAATTCTTACAGGGCATTTTCGGCTCAATGTCACCTGCCAGAGACCTGGCCTATCCCGGTGGACCATGTTCTGCGGTTCATGGTTCACCTGCATGCACAGGGCCTCGCACCTCGCACCATAGCATCCAAGCTCTCGGCGTTGGCTTTTATGGCCAAAGTGGGAGGTCATGTGGATACCACCTCTGACTTCCGTGTGAGACATGTTTTGGAGGGGTGGGTGCGCGAGCGCGGGCGTTGCCCGGACGACCGGCACCCTATTTCCCCAGGGGTTCTTACCCAGTTGGCCCGGGGCTGGCCAGGCCTCTGTTTTGATCATTATGAGGCAGCCCTTTTCCATGCAGCCACAACGGTGGCATTTTTTGGAGCGCTCCGCGTCAGCGAACTCGTGATGCTGTCTAAGGCGGATGCAAGTGGTAGGGCACTGGAACTCGAAGATGTCTATGTAGCCAAAGACTGGGCCCAGTTGAGGATACGCTCCTCTAAAACAGATCAGCATGGCGTAGGCAGTGGTGTAAGACTGCTACGTTGTTCTTTGGCAGACATCTGTCCGGTTGGTGCCCTACAGGAATTCCTGGCACTGCGTGGCATGCACCACGGCCCGTTTTTCTGTCACCAAGATGGGTCTCCCCTTACTAAATTTCAGTTTTGGAAGGTGACAGCCAGAGCCCTCACCAGGGTGGGCCTACCAGGTGCCCGTTATGGCACACATTCGTTCCGTATTGGTGCAGCCTCTACAGCAGCTGCTTTTGGGTACTCTGGGGCTGACATACGCAGCATGGGGAGGTGGGGCTCGCAATGTTTTCAGTTTTATGTGCGCCCACTCCCGCCATGAGTACCAATCCAGTCACCTTACCACCTTTTTTCTCAATTTTCTTACAGACCCTGGGTGTCGTATTACACCGGTGACAGTATGGCTGGTGGGCCACAGCTATGTGCACAGGGCAGCGCGTTACGCTGCGGCGACAGAGTGGGGACCCCGACTGGGACTGGGTGAACACGCCAGTCTCACATGGCATGGTAAGCCTGGGATGTTATGGCGGGAGCTGCGGCCTTTCCTTTTTTCTGGCCTGGGGGCTGACCCGCCTGACATTCTCATCATCCACCTGGGGGGCAATGATTTGGGCCAGGTCACCGGCTTATCGCTCAAGCATGCAATTTGCGAGGAACTCGCCTACTTGCATTATGTCTGGCCTGCCACAACCCTGGTGTGGTCGGACATTGTTCCGCGCCATTCTTACAGAGGGGGCGTTAACCTCATGGCTCTTGACCGTGCTAGGCGCACGGTCAATAGGGCGGTGGTGCGGTTTCTTGCCAACAGGGCTTGGGGACGGGTCAGTCATCACCCCGATATTAGCCTGCAAAATTATGACTTATACGCAGGGGATGGGGTCCATCTGTCGCGAGGAGGTATGGACCTCCTGTTGGGAGATTGGCGAGCAGGCCTGTTGACCGAGCTGACGGTCTGGGGGGGGGCGTCAGGTCTTCTTTGAAGCCCCTCCGTGTGGCGGGTAGCACTGGTAAGGTAAACAGTATGACCCACAAGTATCCGGCAGGTTCGCAATTGACTGGACAACACTAGACAGGAATAAATTAGTTAAACGTTGTCCGGTCAACGACGAACCAGGCGATGGGGTGATGACGATTGCTAACCAGCATGCATCACCCCTGTGATTTCACGGATACGCGTCAAAGGGTGGGGTCATGAGTTAGTTATTGACTACGGTCAACAATTTGTTTGTTGTCAACAAACAAATTGATACAAATTGATACATTGTAACCAATTGCCGTTGGCAATTTTGGGGTGGTACCTTACCAGTGTTACTTCGGCCTGCTTGCCTTATGAATTATGATTGGTCGTTTTACCAATACAAATTTATAATTCGGACTAGGGCATTGAATCAATAAATGTGGCCCGGTGCTGTTATCCACTTTCAATGTTGTCTGTGTCCGTTATTGGGGGGGTGCGCCTGCAATGCAAGCGCGGCGCCAAAATGGCCGCCGCGCCCTTTGCGGCCCCCCCCCCCACAGGACAGAGAATCCGGGTAGTTAGGGGCGTGGCCAGCTCCCTTATAAAAGAGATGGCCACGAGGCAGCCGAGCTGCCATTTTACCTCAGCGACGGAGCGGAGAAGTCTTTTCCCCTCCACCCCCTCCCTAGTTAACAGTGTGATATTTTGGTCGCTTCGGGGCCGGGTGGGAATTTTTGGCTGGGACCCATATTGGCTTCCGGGTCCTGGTTTTTTTGCCCATCCCACACTGTTGCTATGGTTTGATATAGGGGTCTTTTTGCGTTCATAACGTTGACTTTGGTCACATTGGCGGGTAGCACTGGTAAGGTAAACAGTATGACCCACAAGTATCCGGCAGGTTCGCAATTGACTGGACAACACTAGACAGGAATAAATTAGTTAAACGTTGTCCGGTCAACGACGAACCAGGCGATGGGGTGATGACGATTGCTAACCAGCATGCATCACCCCTGTGATTTCACGGATACGCGTCAGAGGGTGGGGTCATGAGTTAGTTATTGACTACGGTCAACAATTTGTTTGTTGTCAACAAACAAATTGATACAAATTGATACATTGTAACCAATTGCCGTTGGCAATTTTGGGGTGGTACCTTACCAGTGTTACTTCGGCCTGCTTGCCTTATGAATTATGATTGGTCGTTTTACCAATACAAATTTATAATTCGAACTAGGGCATTGAATCAATAAATGTGGCCCGGTGCTGTTATCCACTTTCAATGTTGTCTGTGTCCGTTATTGGGGGGGTGCGCCTGCAAGACATTTTCAGCTACTGCTGTGTTGGGGCTTTGCAAGTCAATATCACGCATATGGCAAAGGAGATAATTCCCTGCTTTGACAGTCTGGTGATTATTCCTTTCCAAAGTGCTCTGTTTACAGATTGTCTCAGCAGTTTTAAATCAGATAACTATCCAAGTGCTTGCAGCTTGAATCCTGTCCTTCTCCAACAAGCTTTTTTGGGGGGATGGGGGGGGGGGGGAGAACAAGTTTTCTTGATAAAAAACAAATCTATTCTACACTAATATATACTTGTAGAAGCAGCAGTCTGTCAATCACTTATATCCAGGACCTTAATTTTAGGGTAGAATCATAGAAAAACTGAGTCGGAAGGGGCCTCTTAGGCCATTGGGTGCAAACCCCTACTCAATGCAGAGTACAGTCTCTCTCCTTTACTCAGACTATCCTGGAGGACACAGGTTGTCCCATAACAGCAAATCCAAGCAATCACACTTATATACCACCCCATAGCGCTTAGTGCACTATCTGGGTGGTTCACAAGTTAATTAGCATTTTCCCCCAACATGCTGGGTACTCATTTTACCAACCTCAGATGGATGGAAGGCTGAGCCAATCTTAAGCAGAGCTGCAACCTCATCATTTTCGCCCAAACATTTTGGCAGTGGTCAATAAATATATCACACTTTTCAGCACTGCTTGTAAATAGAAAAAGAACTGTTATGCTGCAGGTGGTCCCTGATCAGAAGAAATGAGCATTTTTTCAATATGATATAAGATTAGAACTCTCTGGAGTGAGGAAATGTACCTCAGGATAAGAACCACATGTTTTAATTTATCTAATTTCACTTTTAGATTAAGCAGAAAGACTTGATTAGTCACAATGACTCCTCTGGAAATGAGGCATTTTTATGCCTTGCAATACACAGGTATTTTTTTAGTCAGTCCAATAAATATCCCACAATTTGCACAATGCAAGCTGTTTTTCTCCTAGGGCAAGTTTACACATGAGGAAGAGAACACTCATCTCTGTTTACCTGTCATCAATTTGTCATCCTCTCCCAGTTTTATAAGGTGCCATCAAGAGATTACCATTTTTTTGAAACCATGGAGGAGACCTAATAGTAACCCTATTTTCAAAAAGGGCAAAAAGGAAGAACTGGTGAACTACCAACCAGTGAGCATGACATCAATTCAAAGGCAAATTCTGGAGCAGATTATAAAGCAGTCAGTCTGGCAGCACCTCAAAAACAATGTGGTAATAACTGAAAGCTAACCTGGATTTGTCAAGAATAAATTCTGCCAGACTAATCTTATTTCATTTTTGATTGGGTAACTTCTTTGGTAGACAGTGGTAATGCTGTATATGTAATATATCTTGACTTCAGCAAAGTCTTTGACAAAATTCCCAATGATATTCTTAGTAGCAAGCTAACCACATGTGATCTGAACAGCACAAGTGTCAGGTGAATGTACAGTTGATTACAGAACCATACTCAGAGACTGCTAATTGATGGCTCCTTCTCAAACTGGGAGGGAGTAACAAGTATGGTACTACAAGGCTCAGTCCTGGGGTCAGTGCTCTTTCACATTTTCATTAATGACTTGGATTAGGGAGTACAAGGAATACTTATCAGATTTGTGGATGACACAAAATTAGGTAGAATAGCTAAATGCCCTAGAAAACAGGAACAAAATTCAAAAAGATCTCATAGGCTTGAGCACTGGGCTGAAAACAATAGAATGACATTTAACAGGGATGAGTGCAAAGTTCTACATCTAGGACAGGGATTCTCAACTTGCACCCCGTGGGCCAGGTGTGGCCCCTGGCACCATTTCATGTGGCCCACCTCCACCACACCAGGAAGTGTCATGTGGTGGAGGAAGGGTAAAATAGTTGTCCAGCCCCCAAAACTGTCTGAGGGAGCATGACCCAGCCCCCTCCAGCTTAAAAAGGTTGAGAACTCCTGATCTAGGGGGAAACAAACAAATGCACAGTTACAAGATGAAGGATACTTGGCTCAACAATACTATGAGTGAGAAGAAGCTTGGAATTGTTGTAGATCACAAGCTGAATATGAGTCAACGTTGTGATGTGGTTGCCAAAAAGGCCAGTGTTATTTTAGTTTACTTTGATAGAAGTATAGTATCCAAAACCCATGAGGTACCAGTCCCCCTATATTTGGCACTAGTCAGATCACATCTAGAGTATTGTGTCCAATTCTGGGCACTACACTTTAAGAAGGATGCCAGCAAACCGGAACAGGTTCAGAGGAGGGCAACAAGGGTAATCAGGGGACTGGGAACCTAGCCCTATGAGAAAAGACTGAAAGAACTGGATTTGTTTAGCTTTGAGAGAAGAAGACGGGGTGGGGTGAGGATATGATAACACTTTCCAAAAACCTCAAATATAATCATAAAAAGTTAGGGGCAGGATCTATTCTTGATCATCTCACAGTGCAGTACACACAATAATGGACTGAAACTACAGGAAGCCAGATTTGGCTGAATACCAGGAAAAAACTTTTTTTGTTATTAGAGCAGCATAACAATAGAACCAATTACTTTGGGAAGTGGAGAGCGCTCTAACACTGGAGGCACTCAAGAGAAAATTGGATAATTATCAGATCAGCTTTGATTTTGATTCCAGCATTGAGCAGGACATTGAACTCAATGTACGATTCTATGATTTGCATTTCTGGGGGCCAGCTATCTGAAGAGGAGAGTTTCCTGTATGAGTTGGACTGTTCATTCAATCTTCATATTTTTGCTCTCCTCAGATGGAAAATGATGATAAAGGATGCAAGATGGGTATATTCCCCTCCTTTTAGGTTTACTCAAAGTAGGTTACAAAATGCCTAAATAGGATAAGTGAGAGAAACGAAACTCAAATACAGTGATACCTCATACAACGTCCAAACTTGGTTCCACAAGTTTGGACTTTATACAGATTTGGACTTTGTACGAGGCATGCAAAATCCTAGCTGCCTCATACAACGTCCAAATCCTTGCTGTGATGCCTCATACAACGTTGTTTCCATAGAGATACATTGTACTGTAACAGCACAGACTTCAGGGCAAAGTCAAGGAGACAGACAGGAAACTGACAGAACTTTAAGAAATCATTATCTAACGGCTAAAAACATTACAAAAACATGTCAAACAACCCTGATTGTCCAAGAACCTGAAGAATGCTGCAAAAATCCCAGGAATGCTTCTAAAAATTCTGACGAAAAAAATCCGAAAAAATCCAAAATCGTGCTCAAAACCACTCCTAAATACTCTTCGCCTCGTGCAAAACCCATAAGAGCAATTGTTGCATGTGTCCCGACTTTTATACTGCCCAGGCACAATGCAACCTGGCAAAACCCCAATGCCTCATACAAAGTTGCACGATTTTGTATGAGGCAACTTTTTTCAAGGAATTAGGCGGTGTTGTATGAATCCGATGTTGTATGAAGTGGACTTTGTATGAGGTATTACTGTATTTACAAAAGAGAGAAATAAATGCAGTTACAGGTCACATAGAAAAACTCAGTGCATTTCACTGACTTGTGTTATATTAATCTAAAATTATCTTTATTGTAAAACTGACAACTAAACAATTATGCAGTTATGCTCTGTATGTTAGTTTTATAAGCCACTGACTATCATCATTCTGCCAGTGCTCCAAGATTATTGCACACTTGCAGCTTTCTTATTTTTATTTATTTGAGTCTTCCCTAGAAGCTCAAATAATTAAAAAGGAGTTTAAGGAGATTTCTTGAAGCTTCCTGAAAGCTACCTTTTAACAGCACCATGTTTCTGTAAATTATATATATTTACTTTCTTTTAGAAAACTAAGATGACCATTTTATTGCTTTGCAAGGTAAACTATATCAGTCCATTAAACTCCTCTAGAACAATGATAATAATACGACTTGCTCTTAATGGGAACATCCAATAAAAAAGGAAATCAAGAAAATACTCTGGAGCAATTTATATGAGGGCCCTACAGCAGCTAAGCAGGCTAATTCTCAGAAATGATGGTGCTAATGAAAGAAAAGAGAGCAAATAAGGCCATGTTAATTTTCTGTTCACCCACTGGCAGCTTGTGGCTGGAAAGAGACTTGAAAAGAACTATTACATTGTAACTGTTTTGTTATCTGAAGCCTTTTGTTCTTCGTGTTCATGTGTTCTAGTGAAGTGGCAAAGCTTGGCATATGAGGTGCTTTCATGTCACTCAGGCCTAGGTTTCCCTTGATCGAAAGCCAGTCATATCCGACTCTAGGGTTCAGTGCTCATCTCTGTTTCAAAGCGGAAGAGCCAGCATTGCCTGCTTCTGCAGACGTTTCGGTGGTCATGTGGCAGGCATGACTAAACACCGGGGCACTCAGAACCCTGTTACCTTCCCACCAAAGTGGTCCCTATTTATCTACTTGCAATTTCTTGCTTTCGAACTGCTAGGTTGGCCTGACAGGCCCAAAATAATTGAAGCTAGCAGTTGATAAGAAGCCACGCCTTTAATTTTCACTAGTAAGAACTAAGTGGCTTCAACATCACCTGTCACTAAACCTCTTCAATGCTGCAACCCTTGAAACACTGCCCTATCCACCAACTTCACCATTAACATTGCTTATCCCAAAAGTTGAACTCCTTTCAGTTTTCAAATCTCTGCCATCCAATCCTTCTGATACTCATTCAACTATCTCATCATTTAAATTTCACACACACATTAAGTGGCTCTGTGCCCCCATCACTATTACTATTCTCAAGTGCTAGTAGGACTTGCTCAGCAAGTAAACCCCCACTCTTTGACACAGAATACTGACTTGTTCTTACAGCCAAGATACTAAAACAAAAAAAAAACAAAAAAAAAACAACCAACCTGTAATATAGCCATAGTCTATAGCTTGCTGTTTGTAGATTCTTACCATACCTGTCAAGTGCAGCTCCGGATAATACGGGACCTGCAGAGAATGGTTCTGTGCAGGTCCGTTCTACACATGCGTAGAAACCTTCTACGCATGCATAGAACGGACCTGCGCAGAACTGTTCTGCACAGGTTGCTTCTATGCATGCATAGAAACCTTCTACGCATCCCCTTCTGCACAGAACCCTTCTATGCATGCGTAGAAGGGTTCTACACATGCGTAGAAAGGAGCTGCTGCTAAATTACAGGGTAACAGCGGCTCCAGGTGGGAAATGAAGAAAAGCAGTGCAAAAATACGGGGTAATCCCGGCCATTACGGGGTACTTGACAGGTATGATTCTTACCATCTGAAGCACTAGCAGCTCAATATAGGAGACTCTCATTCCCTGAGACTTTTCAGGGTCAAAACCTGAGGCCAAAGGTCAATCTTTTGTGATGTCACAAGGTTGGGCTCCTCTGATATCACGAGAGCTAGAATGGCATCAGGTGAGGGCTGAACTACAGCAGAAAAGTTTCTGGACCCACTAACTATTAAAAGGAACATAAGTAAAATAAAGATAAATTAAATCTAGATGAAACCCTGCTAAATAGACAATATGGAAATATGGGCGTAGGGGAAAAGCTATTTTTTTGGCTGTGTATAGCAATTGCTGTCAATCACACTAGAACAAGTGTCCCTAACTTGTAGCTCACAGGCTGCATCACAAACTTTACAGACACTTCAAGACAGACACTCCCCCTTGTCTTCATCAGGACTCCAACAAAATAAAACAAGACAAAACCAAGCCAAGATCAAGGAGGAAAGCAGTGCAGTGGATTGCACAACAATGCAAAGCAAGGCAGTCAAAGCAAAAAAGGATGAACAAAAATGAAATAGTAATTAAAACAAAGAGAGCTGACTTTGCCCATGGATATTCTCTGGATAATGTGGAACTTTATTTTGTCCAGGTTCCAAATCAGTCACTTTTATTTACAATCAATACAGCATGATATTGTACTATAAAAATAAATGTAAATAAACAAAAATGCAGAAGCATAATAAATACTTGACATCAAACATTAAACAGTCATTTGGGTCTAACAAGTATGTAAACACTGAAAAACTTTACCATGTGTATAATGACTGATCTACTAGAGACCTGGAGCAAAATAACTATAAGAGACTCAAAAGAGTACCCAGGGAAGGACTGGTCAATAGGATGCTTTCAAGAAGCATCTTAATTGGGATTTTATAGTATAGGACATAGGCCATCTGGGAAACTGAAAGAACATTAAAATGTGTAGAAGAAAAACCTTCTTATTCTGTACTTTGGAATAATTAGCAATCCTGAATAGGCATTCCATAGTTACAAGGAACTCTCCTGTAAACCTCAGGACTGTTTCAGCTTTCTTTTAGGCTTGCTGATTCAGGTTGTTTTGCTGTCTACCATAGAGTCCTTATTTGGGTGTGAATCTCTCTTTATTCTACTTGTTTATAATCTGATACTGTACATAGTTTTTTAGAAATGATTTGGAGAATATATGAACACCTTGTCTTAAATATTTTATCCATCATGCTAAAATAAAGCATTCCATTATTGATTCTTTTCTCCTTTTTTCCAATTTTGTAAATTAAAAACATGCTTCAGGGAAATAACGGGGAAAACTGTGGATTTTTTCCCCTGAATTTTTCTGGGTTTCATCTGGTCTTTCACATCTCTAGGCAGAATACACAATTCCATAAGTCACATATGTCCCAGATTAATTTGGCTAGTCTGTCTCCTAACAGAAGTGCAGTGGGGATTCAAACTATCAGCCCATAGGTTTGCGACCAATCACTAGTAAAATCCAGTGAGCCAGATTCAGCAATAGATTAATTAAATATTTACTGGTAAATAGATTATTTACTGTTCTTTTTCTTATGACCCCAGAAAGGCATGTTTGCTGACTTTATGGTCTTTTTTCTTGTTTCACACAATGAAGCCAAGCTTAATGTTCAAAAGTTGATTTACTCTGGATTTAAAAGATGTTTTGCCCCAGAAGTAGATCCCAAAATCCATACATTGCATTTCTTTGAGTGGATCACGTGATATAGTTCTTTAGGTAGAAATTCTTAGGCGTTCCCTAGACAAGGAGGATCCTGCAGAATCACAAACTTTACAGACACTTCAAGACAGACACCCCCCTTGTCTTCATCAGGACTCCAACAAAATAAAACAAGACAAAACCAAGCCAAGATCAAGGAGGAAAGCAGTGCAGTGGATTGCACAACAATGCAAAGCAAGGCAGTCAAAGCAAAAAAGGATGAACTAAAATGAAACAGTAATTAAAACAAAGAGAGCTGATGGTTTTGAGAGCACAGCTGCCAGCTCCTGAAGTTTTCTTACATATAACATTAAATTTATTAGCTTGCTTCTTTACCTTCCTTGAGGAACAGATGTCCGACTAGGACTTACAGCATATGCTCATAAAAGGGGGATATAGCATATTCTGGGTGGACAGCCCCAACTGGAAGTCAAAGGGCTACACACACATTATCATCTTGGGTTTCAAACTATGTTGGGAAGCTCAGGGCCGCCATCAGGGCAGTACTACCAGTACTACCGTATAGGGCCCGGAGCTGACAGGGGCCCTGCCACCACCGGTCATAACTGTGACATTACTGTGTGTGTGTGGAGGGGGGGGGTGCAATAGGATTGCTCAGTATGGGGCTCACAAATTTCTGATGGTGGCCCTGGGGAAGCTCCACTTGTGGAACCAAGTTTTAGCATTATCTGGGTTATTACTGTGTATAATTCCAAGATCATGAACAGCCCATCTCAGCTCCCTCCCCTGGCCAGGCTGGTCAGGGGAGGGGGGAGTGCAGGTGCGCCTTGGTCCTCATGGTGGGCCCATGAAAATCTGCTGCCACTGGAGCCCCAGAGCTGCCACATCACCTTAGCTTCCTCCCCTGGCCCGGCCGGTCAGGGGAGGTGGGAGTGCAGGTGCACCTCATTTCTCACAGCGGGGCCATGAAAAGCCACCTCCGCTGGAGTCCCAGAGCCACCACATCATTTCGGCTCCCTCCCCTGGCCTGGCCAGTCAGGGGAGGTGGGAGTGTAGGTGTGCCTCATTTAGCACAGCAGGGCCATGAAAAGCTGCTGCCGTTGGAGCCATCAGGACGTTTTCTTCCCTCAGCCGGGTCAGGGCCGGTTCTTCCCTGGCTCCATCATGGACATCCGAGCCATGGGGCTCCATCATGGATGTTTGAGCTGTGGGGCTCTGTCATGGACGTTGGGTAACCGAGGGTATTGTGCAATTTAACTTTGTTATTGCTGTATTTAAATGGTGTGTATTGCATTATTTTTGTATTTGTCTTGTAAAATTTGTAAGGTGAAAATTGTATATTTTCTGGTATTTTTCGTCAACTTTTTTCTTATTGCAATTGTACTGTATTATGAATTTTCTTTTGTACTCTGTATTGTATTATATACCTAATGTTGTACACCACCTCGAGTCGCCACCTTGAGTTGCACGTGGTGTCAAGTGAGGTGGGATATAAATTTAATAAATAAATAAGTAAAAATACATAAATCTACATTTCAAAGTCAGATCAGATACATTTTTACTATCACCTTATGCTTTCCTGATCTTTAAGCCAATGCTTCATCTCTACCCAACACTTTCATAAGGAAACATGGAAGCACAGCTATTGAAACATTTATATAGCAGCATTGCAAAATGTATGTCTACACCGGCAGCTTTTTAAGCATCATGGCATAATTAAAGCAGCAGATGAGCACATAAAATAGTTAAGGGCTCATTTAGAAAAGTCTTAAAGCACATCTTCCAAAGTGATAAAAAGAATGCAGGTGGTGGGACTTCTACATTTACTCTTAACTTGTATGAAGCAAAGGGCAAAATGCAATGACCTGAACTAGTAATGTTTGCTCTTTAGCTTCCACCTCTCCATTTTAAAACTTGGTCTTGCTAGCATTCTGGAATGAATTTTGTTTTGTACTCTGTATTGTATTATATACCTATGTTGTACACCACCTCGAGTCGCCACCTTGAGTCGCACGTGATGTCAAGTGAGGTGGGAAATCCAGGAAGGGGCTATGAAAGTTTAGCTCCCACTTCTCAATGTCCCCAAGTAGATCCATTCACTCCCCTTTATACTGGCTGCCATTCCCTCTCACAGTGGACTTCAGATCCATATATGACTAGCAGAGTTTGCCCGGCATTGCCGGGCTGTTTTAAATTGTGTTGGAAGGTGTTTTTTTTTGTAATGTTTGTGAAAAAGAGGTTAGTCTGTAATTGTTCTTTTTTAAAAATTTTATTTATGCACAATTCCTTTATGTTTTCATTTGTTAAATAGATTGTATTGTTTTGATACTTTACAGTAATAGCAACTTGTATTTTGTAATTTTTCTAATATGTTTTTGAATATTTGTTTTAACATATATGTTAATTTTTGTTACGATGCCAGGCTGTTATAAACCACAGTTGTTGTTTTTTTTTGTGGATTAAAAAAAGAAGAAAGGATGATATAATTTTTTCTAAATTTTCTATTTAACCAAATAATATTTTAGTATGTGACTTTTTTAATGGTTGTATCGTAGGTAATAATTTTTAAAATGTGAAAGTACATTTTTTTACATTCAGTGTTTTTAAACTGTGTTTAGATGTTTTGGGTTTTTATTTGAGTTAAAACTCAACACAGGATTTTAGAAATCTTTTTTTTTTGAGATATATTTGTGATTTGTGTAAAATTGTGATTTTGTGTTATGTTTTCGACTTGTTTTTACTCTTGTGGCCTCTAGGTGGGGCTGTTGAGTCTTTTTGAGTTGTTTTTACTATTGTGCCCTGCAGATGGGGCTGCTAGGGGTTTTGGTTTCATTTCAGGTGTTTTTTCTCTCCTGGCCTCTGGGTGGTGCTTCTTCTGGTAAGTCGTCTTTGTTTCTTCATTTCTGTTCTGGTCATTGTGGAGGGAGGACACACTGGTAAGTTGTCTGGGTTTCTTTCTTCTGAGGGTTTTCTTTGTTTTGCTTTTGTGTTGGTGGGCTGGGAGGTGTTTCTGTTTGTTCTTTTGTGTGTTGGTTTATTTTTAGTTTGGTTTAATTGGTTTGATTATTTCTGCTTGTGTTTAATTTGTTTTATTTTGTTGTTGTTTGTTTGTGTTTTGTGTTGTAGTTAGGTGTTTTGTTTGTGGTTTTGTGGTGTTGTGGTGTTGTGGAAGTTTTTGTTTGTGTATTTTCTGGTTTATTTATTTTTGTTTATTAATGTTTTTTTAAATTATTGATTTATTTTTGTTTTATTATTTTGTAATAGTTTTGGTGTTTGTTTTTGTTGTTTTCTTTTTAGTGATGTTGATGTTTAGGGGTTGTTTTGGTGCGCACACACACACACACTGGGCAGGTTTTAAATGTGCAGCCCAGGATGTGTGTGCTGCGCCCTGGTGAGTACCTCCGGGAGGCGAAGGCAACGACCGGAGCCCCATTTGCTGCCTTTGCTTCCCGGGGAATTGGTTCACTTTCAATAGGGGGGGAAGGTAGTGGTGCATCCCCCCTCTGAAAGCGAAACACTTCCTCAGGAAGTAAAGGCAGCAACAGGAGCCTCGTTTGCTGTCTTTGCTTTCTGGGGAATTGGTTCGCTTTCAAAGGGGGGAATGCTCCAGTACCTTCCCCCCTTGAACCCCCCCTCTGGTTTTTCTGGGTTTTTTCCCACCCTGGCTCAACTTTTCTTGAGGCCGGTGGTGGTCTCGCCGTGTCTTCAGCTGGGTAGCGTGGAGGAGAGGGAGTCCCTCTTCTTCCCATTGCTCCGGGAAAGGATGGCGGGTGTCTCGTGGTGGCGATTTTTGGCTTTTTATTTTGTGTGGCTGTGAGGCGCTGAGTCTGCCTGCTGGGGACTTGCGCTTCCATTGCTTTTTGTAAGTTTATTTTTTGCGTGCCGGCTTTTTCAGGGTTCTTTGCGCTCACTACGTGCAGGACGCTGGGACTTGTATTTTTGTGTTTGTGGTTTGCATTTGTGCGGTGTTTTTTTTCCTGTGGCTCAATTTTGATTTGCCGCGGCACGTTTCCCAACATTCTTTTTGCTCGCGCCTCTCAGCCTGATTGGCTGTGGCACGGTGTGGTGCAAGGAACGTTGGGAATTGAAGTTCTTTTTCTTTGTTTGAGTTTGTGGCTCTCCTGCACCACTGCCGCATTTCTCAACCCGACAGTTACCTGTGAACCCAGTTCGGGCAAGTGCACAAAGGCTCGGTACGGGCTGGTATGGCCGGGTGCAGGATCCTTTGTCACATTCCAACGGTTAACGCTCAGATTTATAGGTAAAGATTTCAAGTACTGTACTTGTGTTCAGATGTACAAACCTTTGTCTTTCCATTTTCCATGTAATAAGAAGAGACAAAATTGTCATTTTTATTTTCTCCTGTATTAATTTTTTAACTCAAAATTTTCCATCCCTTTTTTTTTTGTATTTTGCAGAATGTAGCCAGTTCTATTCAAAACCAAGCTGCATTAAATATTCACTTACTCAGAAGGGCAAATTCAAATTCCCTGCCACCATGAGAACATATAATAGAAAAAAAATAGTCACTAGGATCTATCATGTGTCAATTTTAAAGAGGTCAGATACAATCCTGGAGGGCGCATATATCAGTCACCGTGAGTATGACTGTTATGAGCAAATGAAACCTACACAAAATTGTACCTATGAGTACAGTATGCCTGATGATGAGAACAAGATTAGGTGACAAATGTCTTGATCACATTTTTCTGAATCATGTGTTCCTGGCCTAGATCGATGATGGAGAATCTTTCACCTTATGGTTGTTCTGATTGTATGTTTGGATGGTGTCACTTGCTTGCAATTTGGTCATGATTGTTTTGGACTTTAAGTCCCATAAGCTCTAGCAAGCATGGCCAATGGTGAAAGAATACAGTATAGGGATTGGTAGGAGCAATGATTGCTCATCCCTAGCTTTAATCATGTTTACTAGGGGCTGCAGTGACTCAGTGGTTAAGAAGCTCACCATGTTAGCTGGAAGGCTGGCAAGTCAGCCATCCAAGACCTGGGTAGTACATGACCGTGTGAGCACCCATCTCTGTCCAAGCTCCTACCAATCTAGCAGTTCGAAAGCAAGGAATTACAAGTAGATAAATAGGGACCACTTCAGTGGTAAAAGATATTGGGGATATGAAAATAGCCTCATTCAGATGTTCCCTGAGCGGAGTTTCTCCAGTAAAAATCTTTTTAACCCAAAATAATTTGTGACACGAAATTATTATTATCAAGTTTAATCTAGCTCTTCTTTCGTATGTTGTTTTTGTGTCCCAGGCAGTATCCATATTGAAACTCTGATCCTAGAAAAGGAAAATGCAAACCACTCCTTTATTTCTTTTGTTTTGAAAACAGGGAAATGCTGAAAATGATGGTTTTGTGCGCAGCTAGTTCCTCTGTTGTTATGTAGGTGATTGTTTCATTCAGAGATGCTGTTCGCTTTGTTCTCAGCTGTTGGAAAATAGGCATGAAGCAATGGAACAATTAAGACATCTAAATGTTTAATTATAAAAGACTTTCCCCCTCCCCACTTGTTCCACACCTCCTATTCCCTTTCAGGTGTGCTTAATAAGTGACAAGCATCTACTAGCTGTATTTAAATGAATCAATTTTACACTTACTGTTCCCATGAACACACAGATGAGGGCTTTTACATAAGAACATAAGAACATAAGAACAGCCTTGCTGGAACAGGCCACAGCCCATCCAGTCCAGCATTCTGTCTCACACAGTGGCTCACCATTTCCTTCAGGGTATTCCCAAGCAGATGCCTTCACCTGCTTAGGATTCCCTGGAAATGGCATTGAGAGATATCCTGCCTATCTCTCCAACCCGGAGGTTGTCCTTAAGTATCCATAATTATAGCCATTGATACTCTTGTCCTCCATGAACTTGTCTAATCCTTTCTTAAAGCTGTCAAGACTGACAGCTGTCACCACTTCTTCTGGCAGGGAGTTCCATAGACCAGTAATCCTCTGGGTGAAAAAGTACTTTCTCTTATTTGTTTGAGAACTAGTACCCAAAAGTTTCATGGAGTGTCCCCTAGTTCTAGTGTTATGCGATAGGGAAAACAGTTTTTCCTTATCTACTTTGTCCACACCGTGCATGATTTTATAAACTTCAATCAGGTCACCTCTTAGACGTCGTCGTTCAAGAGTGAAGAGGTCCAACTGTTGCAGCCTCAGATGGTAAGGAAGGTGTTCCAGTCCCCTAATCATTCTGGTTGCCCTCCTCTGCACTTTTTCCAGCTCCATAATATCCTTCTGGAGGTATGGCGACCAGAACTGTACACAGTATTCCAGATGGGGCCTCACCATAGATTTATAAAGAGGCAAAATGACACTTGCTGACTTGTTTTCTATACCCTTCCTAATGATCCCTAGCATTGAGTTTGCTTTTTTCACTGCTGAGGCACACTGGGTTGACACCTTCATTGAGTTGTCCACCAGGACACCAAGGTCCCTTTCCTGGTTTGTCGCAGAGAGTTCAGACCCCATCAGTTTATAAATGTAATTGGGGTTCTTTGCCCCAACATGCATCACTCTGCACTTACTAATGTTGAAACTCATTTGCCACTGTTTTGCCCACTCCCCCAGTGTCGAGAGATCCCTCTGGAGCTCCTCACAATCTCTCACAGTTTTCACTACCCTGTATAATTTAGTGTCGTCAGCAAATTTGGCTACCTTGCTTTTTACTCCTACCTCTAGATCATTTATGAAGAGGTTGAAAAGCAGGGGTCCCAGCACTGAACCTTGGGGGACCCCACTCTTTACTTCCCTCCACTTGGAGAAGTGTCCATTTAGTGCTACCCTCTGTTTCCTGTCCCTTAGCCAGTTGCTGATCCAGGACAAGACCTGTCCCTTTATTCCATGACTGGTAAGTTTATTCAAGAGCCTTTGGTGTGGGACCTTGTCAAAAGCCTTCTGAAAGTCCAGATAAACAATGTCAACTGGATCCCCCTTATCCACATGCTTGTTGACACTCTCAAAAAATTCCAACAGATTAGTGAGGCATGATTTGCCCTTGCAAAAGCCATGTTGGCTCTCCTTTAGCAGCGCCTTCTCTTCTATGTGCCTATTAATTCTATCTTTTAGGATGGTTTCCATCACTTTACCTGGGACACATGTCAAACTGACAGGTCGGTAATTCCCTGGATCACCCCTGGATCCTTTTTTGAAAATTGGTGTTACATTCGCTACCTTCCAGTCATCAGGCACAAAGCCTGATTTGAGGGAAAGATTATATATTTTGGCTAGGAGATCAGCAATTTCATCTTTAAGTTCCCTGAGAACTCGTGGATGGATGCCATCTGGTCCTGGTGATTTGTTAGTGTTTAGTTTAACAAGACATGCAAGGACCTCCTCCCTGGTTATTTCTATCTGGCTTAATTCTTCGGTTTCCCTCCCTACGAAGATAGGCTCTGTTTTGGGCATGTGGCCTCTGTCTTCTTCAGTGAATACTGAAGCAAAGAATTCATTGAGTCTCTCTGCAATCTCTGTTTCCTCTTTAATAACCCCTTGCCTTCCATTGTCATCTAATGGTCCAATGGCCTTCCTAGTTGGGTTCTTACTTCTAATGTACTTAAAGAAGTCTTTGTTATTTCTCTGAGTATTTTTAGCTATACGCTCCTCAAAGTCTTGCTTTCCTTTCCTGATTGTTGCCTTGCATTTGTTCTGCCAGAATTTATGTTTTTGCCTGCTGTCCTCATTCGGACAAGCCTTCTTTTCTTGCATAGACAACTGGGGTTTTATATGGCTCCAAGGCAGGTTCGAGCAAGTTCCTATGTTGGAATTTGAGAATTGTGTTACATCTTTCAGAAGAGAAGGATAGTGTTTGCTGATGTTTGGCAGATGGAGTTTTAGTAATTATCCCTAATCTGCCTTTAACTTGCATTTTGTACAGGTGCTACAGTCAGGCATGCACCCAAAGTGTTTCAGTAACAAAAATGAACAACTGTACTGTAGTTTCCCTTGCTCTGTGTAGCTCAAAATGTTTATCTGCTAGCAAAATCTCCTTTGTAAAAATAAGTTGTGTATGTATAAAGAAAGAGCTTTTATCAGATTTATCACTCTTCAGGTGTATGAGTACAAACCACCGTGTCCCCAAACAATGGCTGTGAGAGAGATTGCATGAAGTGATGAGACAGCCAGGTGGCAATATCTGACAAAACCTTGGAGATATGAGATTGGACTTTGTTGTTGTTCAGTCTCACAGTCAATTCTGACTCTTTGCGACCCCATGGACCATCGCTTTCCAGGCACCCCTGTCCTCCACCATCCTCCTTAGTCCACACAGCCCCATGCCCATTGTGTCTACAATACCATCTACCCATCTCATCTTTGGCCGTCCCCTTCTTCTTTTGCCCTCCACCTTCCCCAGCATCAAGGCCTTCTCAAGTGAATCCTCTCTTCTCATTTGATGTCCAAAATAATTCAGATTGGATTATGAAGGAAAGAGTGAGGTACAGTACTGAAGTATAGCCTAAATGGAAGTTCACAATGAAGACAAAGGAAACCAACCACAGTTATTATTTATATCTAGAAAATCTTTATTGTTGATGATTATTATTGTCCCTCCTAATATCATACCTGTCAAGTTTTGGGAAATTTCTGTCAAACACCCGTATTTTACACTATTTCCCACCATCATCCCATATTAGTTAAACTGCAATTGGACTGGAGTTAGACTGGAGGCCAGCACAAGATAAGCATAGCTGTCCAGTTTCCTGTTTTGGATGGGAAATTTCCCTTATTTGACAGAAATTTCCTGAAACTTGACAGGTATGCCTAATATTCAGCCACCATGCAACATGAAGAGAAGGGGAGGTTTTCCCCTTTCCATTTAGGAAATTATAAGCATTAGCAGTTGACGTGTCACTGCTTGCTAGTTTGGAGGTGGGGTTTGTTCAGGCTGTTTTTAAAGTCTGCCCCACATCAGAACTAGCCTCGTGGCTTTTCAGACATCCTGACCACCCATCCTGCACACTAGAGGGGTCTTGTGGATAAGGGGTCACTCTTGGGGGCAAGTTAGGAATTATTGAACCTTGTTTTCTGATTGGCAGAGTTGAAGAAAGGATGCTGGGTAATTTTTTGCTTATCCCAATCTGATACTGTGGGGCATTTTGGGCTACTTAATGACGGTGTTAATTCAGTGGTGGCCTCCAAAAAATTTACTACCACACTGTGGGTGTGGTGTGGTAGCATGGCCAGGGGAAAAGCCCTGCGTTGAACCTGAATTGGGACTACTTTATTTCAAAACTTGGATGGGTGGGGTCAGCCAGAATTTCTGCTACTGGTTCTGGCGAACTGGTGTGAACCTGCTGGTTCCCACTACTGTGTTGATTATATAGATGACAATAGTAGTTAGTGGGTAGTGCTTCTTTAGGGTGGTAGTAATGAATCCCTCGTTATCATTGGATGAGGTGAATATTAGGTGCCTGACATGATTTGGGTGAATAAGTTGGACATGCAGTGGACACCATAAGAGAGCTCTGTAGTACAACCAATATCCACTCACGGGACTAAAGTTGGAAACATCCACATTAATGTATCTCTGACTCCACCAGCTTGGGCAGTAGTTTTCAAGGCACAGCACTACACAGGTGTTAGGGATTTGCCTATCCATGCTAGAAAGGGGAAGAGGAGTTTCTACTACTTGAATACCAGGTGTATACACTACCAGGTCCACTGCAGGTCTGGGGATTTAATTAAATTCAATAAATTATGGGCCACATTTTATGCCAAATTTACAAAATAAATAGCTTTTTTATTTCACAGGTTGGTGGTGGTGGTGTGGACACACTACAGCAGGAAATACTACATCAGGAGCAATATTCTCCAAGGCTAATATGATTGGTTTACTCCTTAATTTTCTCAAGGCTTTTAATAACAGTCAGCCACAGTTTGGGAGTAAGAGGGAAGGATTATGCAAGAGAACCTGCACATCATATCTGTTGTTTTTATTTTTTGCATTTATGACAGGTTTTTTCCCCATGAACCACTTTGAGGATAACTAGTTGGTCTAAAAGTGACGGTACAAAAATATGCAACTTGTTTTTTCTCAGCTTGTCTATTTAAAATAAATCCTTGATGATTTCTAGAGAAAGCATGTGCCATACTTGAGTTTATTGCAAGATGAAGCATGGGAAATAGTTTCCATTTGTAGGCATCACAAATATCTTTACAAAGCTATTTCATGGACTGGACAATACATACATATTTTTGTACCTTTAGTTCACATCACTGACATTTGTGATGTTCTGCTGTTGCTATGTTATGGGGAAACTCATGAGGAAGGACTTTACTTAGTTTTAGAAACAACTAGCAGATTTTGCCCGGCGGTGCCAGGCATTTTAAAAATGTGTTGGATATTTAAGGGTTTTGTTTGTTTTCCTGAACAAATGGTGCTGAGCTATGTTTAATGGTTTTTAAAGGTTTTGTGATTTTGTGACTTTGAGGCACTGCGTCTGCCTGTGGTGGACTTGCGCTCTCAGTGTGTGTTTATTTTTTATTTTTTGTGTACCGGCTTCCTCAGTGCCGGGCTCTTTAAATTTGGTTTTGGAGAGTGAAGGGTTTCATTTGTTTTCTTGAACAAATGGTGCTGGGCTGTGTTTAATGGTTTTGAAAGGTTTTGTGATTTTGTGGCTTCATGGCGCTGCGTCCGCCTGTGGCGGACTTGCGCTCCCAGTGTTTTTTTTCCATTATTATTTTGATTTTATTTTTGTTTATGCAAATTTTATTTTGATTTATGCAAATTTAAAATTTTTTAATTGTAAATTTAATTTTGTTGTTTTATTTTTTGGTTTGGTGTTTTGGTTTTTTGGAGTGAAAAGTGATTTATGGGGTTTTTTTGTATTTTTTGAGAGTAGTGGGTACATTTTGAATGTTGTGCTAACTTATTTTTTTGCATTTTTGCATTTTGAATTTTTCTTTGCAGTGGCAATGTTTTTGGATGTCTTTTTTCTTTTGGCCTCTGGGTGGGGGTGGTGAGCTTTGCTTCCTCTCTACCATTCTCCTCTTCTGTCCTCTGGGTGTCGCTTCCGGTAAGTGTTACTTCCTTTTTGTAGCTCATTCGAGTTCCTGTCGCCATGAAGTCAAGACGTCTTCATGGTAAGCTCTCTGATTTATTTATTTATTGGGGGGTTTGAGTTTTTGTTGGGGCGGGCTGTTGTTTTTTGTTGTGTGTTTTTTGTGGATGTGTTTGTGTTTATTTTTTAAAGGTTAGATTTTTGTTTTTGACTGTTTTTGGTTTGTTTTTTGGTGTGTCCGTTTTTTAGGGGGGGTGCCTTTCGTTCTCACGGGCCATGCTTGGTGCCCTGTGGGTAGGAAGGGCACTTGCGGCAGGGGGGCCTTTTGTTCCCATGGGCCATGCTTGGTGGCCCGTGGGTAGGAAGGGCACTGGCGGCGGGGGTGCCTTTCGTTCCCATGGGCCATGCTTGGTGGCCCGTGGGTAGGAAGGGCACTGGCGGCGGGGGTGCCTTTTTTTCCCATGGGCCATGCTCGATGACCCTTGGGAAGGGAGCACAGTTGCGGGGAGGGTGCCTTTCGTTCCTACGGGCCATGCTGGATGGCCCGTGGGAAGGAAGCGGAGTGGCGGCGGTGGTTTTTTATTTCATTTTTAGCACGTTGGCTGCCTCAGTGCAGGACGCTGGGGCTTGTAGTTTTGCCTGCGCGTGTTTGAGTACAGCAGCGGTTTTTTCTTTGTCTTCCTTTTGATTGGCTGCGGCCAGTTTTCGAATGTTCCTTTTGCCCGCGCCGAGTAGCATGATTGGCTCTGGTGCGGCGCGGAGCAAGGAACGTTGGGGCATGAAGTTTTTTTTTGTTCGCGAGTGGAGGGCCGCTGCCCCCGGGTCGAAAATTTCAATCCGACAGTTACCTGCGAACCCAGTTCGGGCGAGTGCAGGAAAGCTCGGACGGGGTTCGTGGGGACCGGTGCAATATCCTTTGTCACATTCCAACGGTTAACGCACCATTTTATAGGAACAGTGACCACAACTCAATTATGTTTAACTTGATCATAGAACGCAAGTCACTGATAAAATCTAACACAGAGACCTTAAGTTTTCAAAAAGGAAATTTCCCAAAGATGAGGAAACTAGTAAAAAAGAAGCTGAAAAGGAAAATTGAGAGAGTCCAAACACTCCAATAGGCATGGAGGCTGTTTACAAAAACAATAACAGAGGCCCAATTGGAATGCATACCCAAAAGGAAAAAGGGCACTGCCAGGTCCAAGAGGACTCCGATGTGGCTTACAGGAGCTGTTCGGGAAGTGATCAAGAGCAAGAAAAGCTCATTTAGAAGATGGAAGGCTTGTCCGAATGAGGACAGCAGGCAGAAACATAAATTCTGGCAGAACAAATGCAAGGCAACAATCAGGAAGGCAAAGCAAGACTTTGAGGAACGTATAGCTAAAAATACTCAGAGAAATAACAAAGACTTCTTTAAGTACATTAGAGGTACGAACCCAACTAGGAAGGCCATTGGACCATTAGATGACAATGGAAGGCAAGGGGTTATTAAAGAGGAAACAGAGATTGCAGAGAGACTCAATGAATTCTTTGCTTCAGTATTCACTGAAGAAGACAGAGACCACATGCCCAAAACAGAGCCTATCTTCGTAGGAAGGGAAACCGAAGAATTAAGCCAGATAGAAATAACCAGGGAAGAGGTCCTTGCATGTCTTGTTAAACTAAACACTAACAAATCACCAGGACCAGATGGCATCCATCCACGAGTTCTCAGGGAACTTAAAGATGAAATTGCTGATCTCCTAGCCAAAATATATAATCTTTCCCTCAAATCAGGCTTTGTGCCTGATGACTGGAAGGTAGCGAATGTAACACCAATTTTCAAAAAAGGATCCAGGGGTGATCCAGGAAATTTCCGACCTGTCAGTTTGACATGTGTCCCAGGTAAAGTGATGGAAACCATCCTAAAAGATAGAATTAATAGGCACATAGAAGAGAAGGCGCTGCTAATGGAGAGCCAACATGGCTTTTACAAGGGCAAATCATGCCTCACTAATCTGTTGGAATTTTTTGAGAGTGTCAACAAGCATGTGGATAAGGGGGAGCCAGTTGACATTGTTTATGTGGACTTTCAGAAGGCTTTTGACAAGGTCCCACACCAAAGGCTCTTGAATAAACTTACCAGTCATGGAATAAAGGGACAGGTCTTGTCCTGGATCAGCAACTGGCTAAGGGACAGGAAACAGAGGGTAGTACTAAATGGACACTTCTCCAAGTGGATGGAAGTAAGAGTGGGGTCCCCCAAGGTTCAGTACTGGGACCCATGCTTTTCAACCTCTTCATAAATGATCTAGAGGTAGGAGTAAAAAGCAAGGTAGCCAAATTTGCTGATGACACTAAATTATACAGGGTAGTGAAAACTGTGAGAGATTGTGAGAAGCTCCAGAGGGATCTCTTGACACTGGGGGAGTGGGCAAAACAGTGGCAAATGAGCTTCAACATTAGTAAGTGCAGAGTGATGCATGTTGGGGCAAAGAACCCCAATTACATTTATAAACTGATGGGGTCTGAACTCTCTGCGACAAACCAGGAAAGGGACCTTGGTGTCCTGGTGGACAACTCAATGAAGGTGTCAACCCAGTGTGCCTCAGCAGTGAAAAAAGCAAACTCAATGCTAGGGATCATTAGGAAGGGTATAGAAAATAAGTCAGCAAGTGTCATTTTGCCTCTTTATAAATCTATGGTGAGGCCCCATCTGGAATACTGTGTACAGTTCTGGTCGCCATACCTCCAGAAGGATATTATGGAGTTGGAGAAAGTGCAGAGGAGGGGAACCAGAATGATTAGGGGACTGGAACACCTTCCTCACCATCTGAGACTGCAACGGTTGGGCCTCTTCACTCTTGAACGACGATGTCTAAGAGGTGACCTGATTGAAGTTTATAAAATCATGCATGGTGTGGACAAAGTAGATAAGGAAAAACTATTTTCCCTATCGCACAACACTAGAACTATGGAACACTCGATGAAACTTTTGGGTACTAGTTCTCAAACAAATAAGAGAAAGTACTTTTTCACCCAGAGGATTACTGGTCTATGGAACTCCCTGCCAGTCTTGACAGCTTTCAGAAAGGATTAGACAAGTTCATGGAGGACAAGGGTATCAATGGCTATAATTATGGATACTTAAGGACAACCTCGGGGTTGGAGAGATAGGCAGGATATCTCTCAATGCCATTTCCAGGGAATCCTAAGCAGGTGAAGGCATCTGCTTGGGAATACCCTGAAGGAAATGGTGAGCCACTGTGTGAGACAGAATGCTGGACTGGATGGGCTGTGGCTTGTTCCAGCAAGGCTGTTCTTATGTTCTAGATATCTCAGAATCAATTTGTTTTTAATGTGAATCCCGACTAATGCTGACAAATTAGCACTTATCATGGAAATACAACTCTTCAACATTGAACCTAGTGGAGAAAATGTAGCCAGTGCTTTAAAAGGACTTGTCAGAGGACTTTAAAAAGGAAAGGCTGAACCAGACTGGAGAAACTGCAGAATCAAGACTGCCTACTGGCACTGAACATGTGTACTCATGATGTTTTTGATCTGAGATAAAGACACAACCCCCAAAGAAGCTGTTATTTGCCCTGCATTGAAGTTAAAATATTAATATAAATAGGGATCAAGCAGGCTTTTTGAAAGGAAGACATATGACAGATTTGATAAGGAGAGTGCTGGATTTAATAGATATGGTGGGTCAAACAAAAGAGAAGGTTGAAATATATTATATTTAGATATATTCAAAGCATTTGATTCATTGCAATGGACAACAATTAATGAACTAATTAAAAGTTATGGGTTTGGAGATAAATTTAGAAGAACAATAAGTCAATTATATCAATATGGATCTGCTAGCGTGAGGTGAATGACGAAATTACAGAAGAAATAAATTTAGAAGCAGGAACCAGACAGGGTTGTCCATTGTCCCCTATTTTATTTGTAATGGCAATGGAGTTGCTGGCAAATGCAATAAGAAAGGATTGAAATATAGAAGGAATATAAAAAAACAAGATGAGTCTCTATGCTGATGATACCTTGGTAACAGTGAAACATCCTAGAAGGGCATTAGAAAGAATACAAGGACATCTTAAGGAATTTGAAATGATGACAGGGTTAAGAATAAATTGGGATAAATCTGAAATGATTTTTTGTAACATAGATAAGGAAGTCCAGGAGAAGATTAAAGAGGAATTTAAGTTACAAGTTAAGAATAGTTTGAAATACTTAGGGATAAATATTTCAAATAAATTTGAAGACCTTAAGAATTTGAATTATGAAAAATACAAAAAGGAGATGAAAGATAAAATAGAAAAAATTAAAAAGATAAAATTATATTGGTTTGGCAGGATTGCCATATGTAAAATGATGTTATTACCTAAAATTAATTTTTTATTTGATGCCTTACCAATTCAGTTAAATGATAAGGAAGTTAAGGAGTTTCAAAGTATGATTAATAACTATTGTAATGGTGGAAAAAGACCTAGAATTGCTAAAACTCTTTGGTACTTATCTCAGAAAGAGGGGGGATTGGGATTACCTTTTTGAAAAATTATTATAGAGCGTTTCAAATCAAAAATCTTACGAAGATATTAATGAGGGAAGAGACAATATGGGAAGAACTTGAGATGAGTGAGTTAAATCAAATAGGTAAAGAGGTATTCCTAGGAAATAAGATGGAAAAAATAATTGTTAAAAATAAAATGATGAAGACGATGTTGAAAACATGGACTAAGGTCAAAAAAGATTTAAATCCAGAGATATCCCCCATAATAGAAATAGAAGACATTAAAAAGTTTCCAATAAAAATGAATAAAAGGGTAGAAGAAGTAATGTTAAGAAATAATGTTTTCCTGCTGAGGGACTGGATACGAGCCTGTAAAATTAAAGAGTACTTTTGAATAAATGGAATGGTAAATACTTGAGAGAAGCTAGTTTAGAAAGAGGCAAAACTGAATTTGAGGAATTGATGTCAAAGTTAAGAAAAGGGGAAGTAGGAATTAAGGGTATAATTAGCAAAATATATAAAATATTACATAAAGAAGGTAACCCACAAGAAGCATTGAAGTTAAAATGGGAACAGGATCTCAACATAAAAATCACAGAAAGGAATTGGAAAAATAAATGGAAAAAAAGAATTATGAGAACTAACTCTGTTAGAATAAAAGAGCATAATTATAAATTGTTGTGGAAATGGTACTTGACCACAATAAGATTAAATCAAATGGATAATACTAAAAGTAAAATGTGTTGGAGATGCAAAAACTCCCTAGGAACATATGAACATATGTGGTGGGAATGTAATGTGGTAAATTGTTTTTTGGGGGAAAGCGAGAAAGAAATTGAGGTTGTTATGGGGAGTTGCATTAAATTGGAGTCAAGTACAGTGTTGTTAACGGAAGTGGAAAATTTGAATCTAAATGAGTATGAGAAAGAGTTATTTTCCATAATGTTGACAATGGGACGATAGTGCATTGCAAGAAAATGGAAATTAGATGGAAATTTAAAAATAGAAGAATAGTATAAGGAGATGTGGGATCTTGCATTGAATGACAAATTAACATGGGAGATAAACAAGTATAAAGGTAAAGTTAAAGAAAATATATTTTGGAAAATTTGGCAACCATTTGTGGAATATGCATTGAAGAAGGAAGAAAGGAGTAGTCTTGTACCTGATCAAATAAGTTTTTGGAACCGATAAAATAAATGTGATATCTTGCAAACTCCTGATGATGTAAATACACTGGGTGATTATTGTAAATTTGTATGTGATTCTTAGATGGTAGTGTGATATAATATATATTGACTTTGTAGCAAGATATAGAAGGAATAAATATGTTATGTTGAACAATATGGTAGAGACAAGAATGGCTAAAAATGTATAGGAGTATAGAGTAAAAGAGTGCAAGACTGAATAAGAACTTATTTGAAGGATAATTTATAACGTTTAAGAGTATTTTTAAGCTTAAAATAGAACAAATTTATATGATGCTATTTTTGTTCTTTTTTCCTTTCTTTTTTCTCCCCTTTCTTTTTCTTAATTCATTTTCTTATTATTATTAATGTATTGGTAGTGTACTGTAAAATCTTTTTTTTGCTTATTATTCTCTTTGTATTGTTGTAATATGTTGTTTTTTAAATTAAAAAAATATATTTTTAAAAAAGTTAAAATATTAGCTTAAAGAAAGAAGGATGTAGGCATTAAAAGAGAAATACCAGACCTAAAAGTATTTGAAGCAAGGCTTAGTAAGGGAGGACCAATCAATTTTCATTTAATACTGCTATGTCAAGTAGCCCAGACAGATTACAAGGTTAAATGTTAGTCCAATTTTGGCCTGATTCTGATAGAATTTGGGGATTGGAAGTGGTTTTTCTCTTTAGCCTTAGCAGTAATGTTGTACTTTAGAGTAAGGATATGCAACATTCCCACTGGTCCTTCTTGTGTCTCCTTCCACGTTTATTGTTGACAAAAATTGACAGAACCACAAGAAGGATAATTTTCCTTGTTCCCTTTCTGGGGGGATGATGATGCCCTGATTTACCTGACTACAGAGGTCTCTCATACATGGAGCATTTCAGCATGCTCCAGCATTAAAAAAAAATCATTATTGTGGATTCTGCGTACATAATTGGCACAGCTGTCCCTGACAGAACCGCAGTTATGGGAGAACACTCCTTCGAGCCATTGTTTTCGAGGGGACAGAAATTGGGGAGTGGAATATTAGATATAGTTTGATTCACTGATTGCTGACCTGACAGGCAGCTAGGACAATAGAGGGCCAAAGATTGCCAGATGGTTAACTTGATAGGCATGTAATGAGTAATCTCACATCCGCAGAAGCTCTTAGCCTTAGAGTCAACTTCAGCCACTTGTTTGCTCCCGATAACGATGAACAATGCATGTCCCCGGTAGTTAATTAGTTAGATAAGAAACTTCCCCCCGGTGAAGTCATCCCTAATTAGTAACTTGTGTAATCATGATGTGCAGACTCAGGACTTTCCTGTAAACGGCTACGCGCAACGTATGCACGCAGCCAAGCCAGGCAGGGTATAAAGTCTTCTGCTTTCTGATCAATAAACACTGGTCTTTGCTCCATCTTGCCTCACGTGTCTTGCTTGACCAGCCATGATCCAACATATGGTGACCCCAACGTGATTCTACTCGTGAGTAGCGATACCCTTGGTCTGGTTCTACGCCAGAGTCGTGTCCAAGTTCTCCCGGAAGCAGTGTAGCAGTTCAGGTCAGAAAGCCATCCGATCTGGGTGACAGCTACGCTAAGAGGCATTCCAGAGGCAGAGCGTGCTCCAAAGCTCTGAGGTATCTTGCGCATGGTAAACGCATTCCGAACGCTCAGGGTAGGCTGTGAACCCTGACGCCATCGCAGAGGCCACCGAGGGCCTGTGGCAGCAGCCCGCGTTCCGACTCCTTCCCAGAGGTCTGTCGCACCGAATCCAGTTACCTAACCAAGACGTGTCGACTCGTCCCGTGGAGGCAACTTCAAAGGACCGGCAGGTAATATGGGGACTTTTCCGCAGTGGCAACATCCGACCGCTAACCAGAGAGTTCACTTAATGGAACTCAAGGCCCTGGCCAGGGTAAACCGTACACGTATTCACAGCACCCAGTTAGCGGATCTTTTGGTGTACTTGGGGGAACACTATCTGTTTTATCCAGAAATGGGCATGTTAAGTCTCCAACTTTGGGATAGGATAGGGATCTGCATTAAGCAAGAACCTAGAGCCCCGGCTAAGCACATGGAGTAAGTGTAGGAAGCTCATAGCAGAGGTTGACCTAGTCCGGATAGAGACCGAGAGCCCGCCAGCGCAGTCAGAGCCATCAGCCCCGATGGGTCTTTATCCGTCACTTCAGTTTAAGCAGGGAGGCTTAGGGAGCTTTCCCTCAGTCACAGCTGCAGACGTCACTGAAGGAATGCAAGGTATGGGAAACGCAGGCGGTTCCCAGACAGTTAAAAGTTCCCAGATAGCCAAAAGTGCCATCCAGCGCATGGTGGAAGAAGAAACCACCAAGGGGGAGTTGTCAGCAGAAGAAGTAGCTGAACTTAGGCAGTTATGCCCAGTCCGCATAGAGGTAGATGCCCTCACGGGTCAACAGCAAACAATCCATTTGCCGCTTCCGTACAAATTGCTCATGGCAATACGGAAGGCAATCACAGAGACAGGACTCCAGAGTCGCTTCACTAGGGGCACACTTTAGCAGGTTTGTGAGACCATGATGCTCATTCCATACGACTGGAAGGCCGTCATGAGAATGATGCTCAGCCCCAGCCAGTATTTGCTATGGGACAGTGAGTATTGACTCGAAGCACAGGCAAGGGCTGCCAGGATGGGAGGAGCAGTACTTCCTGACCAGCTGTATGGGTCAGGCCAGTTCAAGCCCATCGATACGCAGATTACCTTGCCACTCCCCATGCTTCACCTGGCGGCTGAGACAGCCTTTAGGGCATATCTCAAGGTCCCGGCAACTGGCAAAGCAGCCAAAAATTACACAGCAGTCAAACAGGGTGCGCAGGAGTCCTATATGGACTTTATTAACAGGTTGGAAGAAGAGGTCAGTAGGCAGATAGACAACGAACAAGCCCAACAGGAGCTTATGATGAAGCTGGCGAAAGACAACACCAACCTTGACTGCCATAAAATCTTGCAGTCACTGGGCAATCGTCCCAATCTGATGCTTACTGACATGATCAGGGCTTGTGCTGACGTTGGTACAGATTCCTACAAAATGGGTCTGTTGGCAGCGGCGGTGCAAGGCAGTAGGGGACCCAAAGGCAAGACCAAGGGAGCATGTCACAATTGTGGCAATTGTGGTCATTTCGCTAGAGAATGCCGATCCAAAAAGGGTAACGGCCAAAACACGGGTCGTCCCAAGGCTCCGACCACCTCATGTTCGCGATGTCACAATGGCTTCCACTGGGCCAGGAACTGCCCGAATTTTGGAAACTGGAGCACGGGCATGTCTCTGGCCCCAGTCCAAACAGAGACAGCCGCTCTGGGAGAGCCAGAGCTGGATTAGATTCCTGGCACATTCCACCCTGCATTCCGGAGGCGCAGGCCAGACCTAAGGGCAGTGCAGGACTAGATTTGACTTGCCAGTCAGAAGTCACATGTGACTTGCCAGGCACAGTCTATCTGGTCGATTCCCAATACATGGGACCCCTGCCTAAGGGCTTTATAGGTTTAGTTTTGCCCCGTAGTATTGCAGGAACACGAGGAATCTTAGTGATTCCAGGAGTCATTGACTCCAACTTTTCGGGTGTACTCCAGGTTCAGCTTTGGACACACCTACCCCAAACCATTCACAGAGGAGACACGTTAGCGCAACTGATCATGGTTCCTTGTCACTCGCCAGCAGGCAGCCAGGAAATGCTCAGGGGCAGCTCAGAGTCCGGGTCGGCAGACCGCTCGAATGCAGAAGGGGCAGTACAAGGAAACCAGGTCTTAGTGACAGTGGAAACCAACATAAAGTGGAAGCAGCAGCCAGTCATAAAGGTCACGTGTCTTGCTTGACCAGTCTCCTCCGGGACCCTCCGACCCACATCGGGCCACGATCCAACACTGAGCAGCAACTTGTAGTAAAAAAAGGTCTGAAAAATTCTTTTGGTAGCATCCCTTGAATTACTGGAGAATTTCAGACTTGTTATGGAAATTATTTCAGAAAATTGCTTTTCCAAATGTATTGCATGACGGTAGGGAGAAGAATTTTGGGTGCAGCTAAGGATTTAGCTTTAACATTTCTTTATAATGTTAAAAGAAGCAATCATATCAGACCCTACTTCTTCCAGGCCTCCTCTTTTTATTATTTATCCACCAGTATGAACTGTAAATATAATCCTGATGTTTCTCTTAAAACATGATAAATTATCCCTCTACTCAAAGCAAAAATAGCACATCTTTAAAGTCTCCTAGAGTGATTTTTTAAATAATTTTTTTATTTGTTTTCAAAAGAAAAAACAAACATACAAAAACAATACATCAAATATCATAACAATAATACATAAACCTCATGAAAAATAACCACATACATGATAGTTGAACTAATTATTTGTCATAGTACACACACTATTGAGTATCCACATTAAGGGTTAGTGCTATAACCATAACCTTCATAAAAACTTTCAATATTACAATTGTTTGTTAGCAACCATCAAACTCCTGATTTTCAAATTACAAATCACCCAGTGTATATTTACATTGCCCGGGAGAGTTTAGTCTCTGTATTATCTCCAAAATCTGCTTTGAGATGGTACAGGTCTATAACTATCCCTACCCATAAGGGAGTGATCGACAAAAGGCTTCCAAATACTCCAAAATCTATTTTCCTTCAATTTATCCCTTTTTACTTTTATCTCCCATGTCAATTTGTCATTCAATGCTAGATTCCACATTTCCTTGTACCATTCTCCCGTCTGTATAATTACATCATTTTTCCAATTTCTAGCAATACATTGTCTGCCCGTAGTTAACATTATTTCTAATAACTCTTTTTCCTCCTTATTCAAACACATACCTTCCACATCTGTTAGCAGAATGGTACCTGACGCCAGCTTAATTTTCTTACCCATTATTTCCCCGATCTCTCCTTCTATTCTTCCCCAAAAATCATTTATCATTTTACAACTCCACCACATATGCTCATAAGTTCCAACAGTATCTTTACATCTCCAACATAAATTATCCCTTTTATTATCAATCTGATGCAACCTCAGTGGTGTCAGGTACCATTGCCACAACATTTTGTAGTTATGTTCCTTAATTCTTACTGACATTGTTCTCATTATCCTCTTTTTCCACTTATTTCTCCATTCATCATTTCCTAGCTTTATATTCAAGTCCTGTTCCCACTTCAATTTCAAATCTTCCTGTGGATCACTTCCCTTGTTTATTAAAATATAAAGTTTACTTACTAGACCCTTAATGCTTTTCTCACCTTTTCGAATCTTTAAAACCAATTCCTCAAATTCGGTCTTTTCTCTATCTGTACACAGTTCTCTTCTATATTTTCTATTCCAACTATCAACCTTCATTATCTGAAACCAATCCAATTTCAACTGTTCAAACAATTTTTTCTTCTTAATTTCATCTTCGCAGACCCTTAGCCATTCTTTCACCAAGGAAACTTCATTTTTATCCAGTATTTCCTTTTTTTAAAATCTATTTTTTTCGGAAAACACGCCATATCTGCCAATTTCAAAATTGGAGAGAGATCTGGGATCAAATATTTCTTTAATCTTTTCCACACCCTCATGAGTCCCCTCATCATAGTGTTACTTGTGCCTATCGTTTTAACCTTAGTTCCCAAAAAAATCATTTTACCAATATTCTTATAATCTTTCATCTCCATTTCCTCCCAGATTACTTTTCCTCTTGCCAAGATCTTCACAACGTTCTTAATTTGAAATGCTCGATAATACGCTAACAAATTTGGCATTCCCAAGCCCCCTTCTTTCTGAGGCAGATACCAGAGTTTCTTTGAAAGTCTAGATTTTTTACCTCCATTGCAAAAATTGTTGAACATCTTTTGGAGCTCATTAATCTCCTTTTCCTTCAATTGGATTGCAAGTGCATCAAATAGGAAATTAATCCTTGGCAACAACATCATTTTGGAAATTGCAATCCTCCCAAACCATGACAACTTCAACTTCTGGAAACTTTATATGTTGTTTTTAAACTCTGCTTTCAAGCTGTCATAGTTCAGTCTTTTAAGTTCTTCCAATCTGTTTGAAATAATTATCCCCAAATATTTCAACTTTTCTTTAATTTGTATATTAGATAACCCCACCATCTTTTCCCTCTCCTCTTCCCCCATATTACACAACATCGTTTCCGATTTGTCTCAATTTATCATCAATCCAGTTATATCCTCAAAGTCCTCTATTTGTACTTTAATCCTATCCATTACCGCCTCTGGGTGTTTCACCATTAGCAATGTATCATCTGCATACATACTCACTTTATTACCCATTATCCCTTCTATATTTGAATCCTCCCTTATATTTTTGGCTAAAATTTCCATTGCCATAATAAACAAGGTAGGAGATAGTGGACAGCCCTGCCTAGTGCCTGCCTCAAGCTTTACCTCATCTGTAACCTCTTCATTTACTCTAATCCTAGCACTCCCTTTTTGATATAATAAATCGATTACCCTTCTAAATCTATCCCCGAATCCATAGTTTTTAACTATTTCCTTAATCAAAGACCATTGTAACGAATCAAAAATATCCAAAGATATTAAACCCACCTTTTCCTTCGTCTGATTAACATTATCAATTAAGTCTAACACCCTCCTAGTCAAATCAGCCATATGCCTTCCTTTTAAAAAACCAACTTGATCGACATTTATATATTCCCCCATAAATCTATTTAACCGATTAGCCAATATTGCTGTGAAGATCTTGGCATCCTGATTTATAAGAGAAATTGGTCTATATGATTCCACTTTTTCCAAATTCTTTCCCATTTTTGGCAGCAGAACAATTATAGTCCTATACCATGAAGTTGGAATTTGTCCGCCATCTAGAATATAATTATATAACTTCACCAACTTTGGAACCACAACATCTTTAAATTCCTTATAAAACTCTGTCGATAACCCGTCATCTCCCGGGGCTTTCCCCAGCTTCAAACCACTAATTACCTCTTTTACCTCTTTGTCAGTAACCCGTTCCTCCATTTTTCCCGGTGTTCCTGCTTTATTCCATTCCCTAACTGCCTCTCCAATATCCCTTTAAGCTTCCCGATGTCTATCTCTTTTTTTGCATATAATGCTTGATAGAAATCCTTCACAATTTTACATTTATCACTAACCTTATTCCACCTTATCCCTTGTTTATTAACCAACACCCCAATTTCCCTTTTTTCCTTTTTAGCTTTAGCCGCTCTTGCTAATAATCTTGAGTTTTTGTTGCTGAATTCAAAATATTCTCTATTTAAATATATCAAATCTCTTTTTACTTTATCTATATCCTTGCCCATTAAATTTGCCTTAAGTCTTTGTAATTTGGCAAAAAAAATTATCCTTCTTTTTTGAGTGTTCTTCCTGTAATTGTTTTATTTCTTTTTCTTTTTCCTCCTAATCTGCCTTATGTCTTCTATACTTTATACTCACCAACTTTATACTTTCCCCTCTGAAAACCGACTTCATGGCATCCCAAACCACATTAAAATTTACCTCTTCGTTATCATTCCACTGCCAGCTTTCCATCCAACTTTCTATAATTTGTTCTTTACATTTTTGGTCTTTAAATAGGTTGGGATCTTTCTTCAAAGCCAATTCCAACCTCCTCCTCTTAAGAACAGAACCTGTACCCTTTACATTCCAGGTTAACACTTTAATATTTCCCATAATCTATTACAATTTCATCTTTTCTAACTTCTAAACTCTCCATTGGGCGTGCCACCACAAACCCCTTACCACTAAAACACAAAATTGTACATAGAACACACAATATCTCTCTCCCCACTTTCTTCGGAAAAAAAAGACACCTTCGATAACCAAAGAGGGGAGAGGGGGGACATGAAAGATGTACGTACAGATTAATGCATCGCGCCACCCACCTTTATACATTCTTAAGTAATATAAAAGATTTTTTCATCATAATCAGTGCTCCTTACTTGCCTCCTCTTCCACCATGATCAATGACAACTCCTCTTCTTCTCTTCTCTGCGGGGTTCCACCCGTAGCACCACCGGCATCTGCCCCCTCATAATCCCTTTTTATGGCCCCCGATTCCAACAGATCTTTCCTAAGAGTTAACCACTCTTCCGAACCCGCTTTAACAAGGTCCAGCAGACTCAAATACTCCAGTGGATCGGTCCCCTCATCAATAACCTGCATTCTTTTCTCATAAAAAACCGCAATTGCTGTGGAAATCTCCAATTGTACCTTACACCTTTACTCATCAACAACTTAGTTACCGGTCTCATCTTATATCTCCAGATTCTTTCCTTTATTGAAATATCATTATATACTTCCACATCAGAACCATCAATTTTCAGGGCGCCAGAACCAGCTTGTTTTAAGAAGGCCATTACTCTAAGTTTGTCTCCCCAATTTGCAAATTTTACCAGAACATTTCTTTGAACCACTTTCCGCTTCTTGGACCCACCCTATACGCACTTACAATGTCCTCCTGTACAAATTCCTTTCCCATGCTCAAATTATTTAACCACTGGACGCCAAAGGTCTGGCATCCTTTCAACCACCTGACAAATCACAATATTCTGCTTTCTCATCATATCTTCCATAGCATCAATCCTTTTCTCATGTTCATCCATTTTCAGTTTATTCTCCCTCACCGCTTCCTGAGTCCCTTTTATTTCCTTTTTCATAATCTTCACCTCATTTTGGACCAATTTCACATTTCCTTCTATTTTTTGCAAACTTAATTCTACTTTTTTTGTAAAATCCACAACAGTATTTACCACCTTATCCTGTTTTTTCATCATTTCATTTCTATCCTTCACTCTTGAATCCTCCATCTTCTCCATCTTCTGAAACAATTTACCAATTTCCACCATGATTTGAGTTTGATCGTAAGGTTCAGGTGGTGGTGATGATGACGGAGGGACCTCTTCCATTGGTGCTTTTTCTTTTCTCTTAGATTTCACCACTGGCTCCTCCTCCTTTGCTTTTCCTCTTGTGCCCTTATCCATGATAGAAAACACTGAAAAGTTTTAATGCTACAGCGTATTGTAAGTTCGTTGCACACTCCACTTAAACCTGTTCCGATGCAGCCAAAGCTGTTGTTGTTGTTGTTGTTCAGTCGCACAGTCGATTCCGACCCTTTGCGACCCTATGGACCATCGTTCTCCAGGCGCCTCTGTCCTCCACCATCCCCCTCAGTCCTCCCAGCTCTGTGCCCATTGTGTCTACAATACCATCTATCCATCTCATCCTTGGCCTCCCCCTTCTTCTTTTGCCCTCCACCTTTCCCAACATCACGGCCTTCTCAAGTGAATCCTCCCTTCTCATTTGATGCCCAAAGTACTTTAGCCTCATCTTTACTATTTGACCTTCCAATGAGCAGTCAGTGTTGATTTCTTCTAAGATTGACCTATTTGTTCTCCTCGCTGTCCAAGGTACCCTCAAAACTCTCCTCCAACACCACATTTCAAAGGCATCTATTCTTCTGCGTTCAGCTTTCCTAATTGTCCAGCTCTCACATCCGTACATTACCACTGGGAATACCATTGCTTCGACTATTCTAATTTTTGTTTTCAAGGTGATGACTCTGCTTTTCACTATGTTCCCCAGGTTTCTCATGGCTTGTCTCCCTAGAATCAGCCGCCTCTTTATTTCATGGCTGCAATCTCCATCTGCAGTGATCTTAGATCCTAAGAACGTAAAATCTGTCACTGCTTCTACTTCTTCCCCGTCTATTTTCCAGGAACTGATCGGGCCTGTTGCCATTATCTTGGTTTTCTTGATATTGAGTCTCAAGCCAGCTTTTGCACTCTTTTCCTTCAAACCGATCAGGAGATTCTTTAGGTCTTCCTCACTTTCTGCCATTAGGGTGGTGTCGTCTGCATATCTCAGATTGTTGATGTTTCTCCCAGCAATTTTGATCCCATATTGTGATTCCTCCATCCCTGCATTGCGCATTATGTGCTCTGTGTATAAGTTGAATAAGCAGGGTGACAGAATGCAGCCTTGCCTTACTCCTTTTCCTATTCCAAACCACTCCGTCATTCCGTGTTCTGTCCTAACTGTTGCTTCTTGGTTCATGTACAGATTTCTCAGGAGGCATATGAGGTGCTCTGGTATTCCCATCTCTTTAATCACTTGCCACATCTTGTTGTGATCCACACAATCAAATGCCTTAGTGTAGTCAATAAAGCAAAAATAAACTTGTTTCTGGTATTCCTTTGTTTTCTCCATGATCCAACGTATGTTGGCAATGTGGTCTCTAGTCCCCCTGCCTCTTCTGAAACCAGCCTGCACCTCTGGTAATTCTCTTTCCACATGCTGCTGAAGTCTATCCTGTATTATCTTGAGCATCACCTTGCTGGCGTGTGGGATGAGCGCAATTGTTCGATAATTTGAACATTCTTTGGCATTGCCCTTTTTTGGGATTGGAACATATACTGATCTTTTCCAGTCCTGTGGCCACTGTTTTGTTTTCCAAATCTGCTGGCATATTGAATGCAGTAATTTGATGCCATCATCTTTTAGAGCTTTGAAAAATTCAACTGGGATACCATCATCTCCACTAGCTTTGTTGTTTGCAGTGCTCTTTAGGGCCTTTCTGACTTCACTCTCCAGGATGTCTGGCTCAGGTTCAATTTCTTCATCATTGTGACTATCAGGAGTGTTGAGTTCCTTTTTGTAGAGTTCCTCTGTGTACTCTTTCCATCTTTTCTTAATCTCTTCTGCATCAGCTAGCTCCTTTCCGTCTTTGTCCCTTATCATGTTCATTTTTGCTTTAAATGTTCCCTTGATTTCCCGGATTTTTTTGAAAAGATCTCTGGTTCTGCCTCTTTTGTTGTTTTCTTCCATTTCTTTGCACTGACCAAAGCTGACAACAGTCCTATTAATTATGGTGGAACTTGAAGAAAAGAGGAGGTCCAGCAAAGAATTTAATTATTGTCATCCGTAAGGGAGCGGGAACCAAAAACACCCCCAAAAATATTATAATCCACAGGAAGCTCGTCCCCAAAAATAGTCGATTCAGCCCAGGTGACAACAGCTCACAAAGTTTGCCCTTATAAAAAAAAATAAATCTTTCACAGAATTCTCCTCTTGCAAGCAAATAGAATACTCCCAACAGCATAAACAGGAATTCCAAGGAGACAGATGCCCAAATATATCCACTTGTATAAGGTCTGCAGGGAAGGAAAACCAAAAATCCCAAACTCCAACTTGTAATAAAAAAAAGAAGAGGAGAAGTATATATATAAAAAAATTGAAAGCTATAATCCACACAGCGAAGGAGTGAAAAAAGTTGGTAATCCCTCTCTTGGAGCAAACGAAACAGAGCACCCTTTTCCCAGCGGCTGCGGCGGCTTCAGGGGGAAACCCCCCCTTCTTCCTCTCCAAATCAGCAAACTTTTTTTTAAAAAAAAATCCCCGCTCTCCCTTATTTAACTTCGAAAAGCACTGGAGTAACCAAAAACTCGAACCCAATCGGTTTCTTCTTTAACCGCTTCTCAAAGCCTCCAAACCATGCCGCAGCTCTCCTGGGATGCAAAAAAGCCATTGTCCAAAAAGCAACCACTTTCGTTTTCCAAGACCGCCGCCATTATCGCTTCAACCACCACCCTTCTATCCACTTCTGCACACACTGCCAAGTCCAGGCTCTTCAAAGCAAAATCCCCTGTTGCCTCTAACTCCCGTCAGCATAAGATTTCATTAACTCACTTTCTTGCTGATTTTCCTACTTCCTCGGATCTCCGCCGTCTCGCTGGTCCCGTTCTCGGCTCCTCGGCTCCTCGGCTGGGGAAGCCGCGGCTTCCGTCACGTGCCTCTCCCGCCGGGGATACCTCCCGAACTTCGACCGCCCAGCAACAACTTTCCAAACAGGCAAGCAGGAGTCTTATCACCACAAAATATCTCTTTAAAATTATTCCATTTTCCTTATTCTCATTGATTACCACTTTGATAAGCGCGAGCGCACAAATCGAGATGTTACTCGTCGGCCAACTTAGCATAGTTGTCAATTACAACAAGTAAAGTTCTTGCTCTAGTTTGTGTCTTGCACTAGTGTTCTTTACTTAGCTTATGTCTTTTCCAGAAAGCTGTAGAAGTTCAATATAGTTACAGTGAAACAGATAAATAGTAGGAGCAAAATGACTTGTGGCTGAATCATTCTGGCTTCACACAGACAACATTTCTTGTCCCTTGAAGAAGTGAGATACCTGTCTGTTTTCAAGAAGAAATGACTATGTAGTTTGCTTTAGCATATATATTCAATAAATATGTGACAAATACTTGAAAAATATCTTGATATTGGTGATTTTCTGAGCCTCACCATGGCGACACTCTCTGCTAAGACTAAAGAGATTTTCTTGCTTCCCACAAAAAAATAATTTAAGTTAATTTTAAAAATTACGCACATTTTTAAAATGCCAGTTTCATTCCCCACCCCTTGTTTTCCCTCTTTTCCATTCTTTGCCTTTTATTCTGTGAAGGTTAGTATAAACTTATCAGCAATTCAATACTGTTTCTGGTCAATTATGCACAAGAAAGATGTCATTTTGACCAGGAATTATAAGTTTCTTTTCCACGTGGAAAATAAGAAGAATAAAAAACTGACTACAAAACTTCAGAGAAACCCTGAGAAATTTCGTGGGATATTTCACATTGAAAATAATCTCACTGAAAAAGAGTGTTTTTTCCCCTTGTTTTCTTACTGAGATTGAGATGCTGTGAGATTTATGGCTTTATATTAAAAACATATAGGTAAGAGCAAGCAGGCGGGCACACAGACAAGCAGTGCTAGGCTAAAACCAATGTCAGCCCTTTCCTCCCCCCCCAAATAAAACCCAACACCCCCCCCCCATCGATATAATTCTGGTGCTCCTCACAAAACCTCTTCCTGTTGGGCAATACCAAAAGACCTGATAATTTAACAGTGCATGAAGAGTTTCTTTTATACAAGCCACAACCATCTTACAGGTAGGTGAATCTTCCAGGTACATTTCACAATGTATTACTTTAAAATACTGAATAACCTGAAGGGACATCAGCAATCCTATGGTCCATATCTGGTTTATAGATTCATCTGGATCCTTCTGGGCTGAAATCTCAATGAGAAGCTTTCTAAGAGTCAGACAGCACAGCATTACCTGCAAAAGTTCATTGCTCTTGCAGGCTTCTCTCACCCTACACCCTTCTTTATTTTCTAGTCCAATATCTCTACCTTTCTCAAGAAATAATGTTGCCTCAATGCCCCATTTGTGAGCTTTTTAGAAGAGTTGTTGTTGGCCTCGTCATCAATGTTGTTATCATTGTCATTGGCCTCCTCCTCTTCTTCAAGGTTCTTGCTCTGGCCTTTTTAACTGCCTCTACCAGTGTTATTTGGTTTTCTTGTAAGATGTCTTTGATGTTACCTCTCCACCTTCCTCTGGGTCTGCCTTGTAGTCTTTGTCCATCTCCTATTTTCACATATGTCTTGTATGGTATGGATATCCAAGCCATTAGTTCCAAATGGGCAAACCACTGAGTGACAATATTAATTAAGTAAAACATTACATTGCTTGGTATTGGTATATGAAAGGCATGATAATATAATTAATCCTCAGAGAAGCATTGCTGTTCTAGAAGGTGTTGATATCTCTACTGTGACTCTTTTAAGACAATGGCTGTAGACCACTGCAAGACACCGAGACAGCTAAGAGCACAATTTAAGAAGCAACATGGAAAACCATACCTGTCAACTCGCGGCTCCGGAAAAACGGGACCTGCGCACATCGCTTGTGTGCAGGTCGCTTTCCACGCATGCGTGGAAGGGTTTTATCCCTTCCACGCATGCGCAGAAGCACTACGCCACTTCCGCAGCCCCTACGTAAGCAGCGTAGCGCTTCCGCGCATGCGTGGAAGGGGTAAAACCCTTCCACACATGCGCGGAAAGGGCTACGCTGCTTCCATAGGGGCTGCGCAAGTGGCGTAGTGCTTCCACGCATGCGTGGAAGCGTTTCCCCCCGCTGTCAAATTATGGGGTTTTGGCAGCGGGGGGCGGGTTATAATGTCAATAGACGTCAAATTATGGGGTTTTCCCGGCCAAATCGGGATGGTTGACAGGTATGATGGAAAACAGCCGCATTCTTCATTTGTATATTAGAGCCCTGCCAGAGCTGATGAAAGAGTAAATATTGAAAAAGGAAAGTGTGTCATTAATCTAGATGTTTTCATAAATAACATTTATTTCAAAAAGCAGGCATGATGTCAGGCACTCTGATGTGTGGCAACTGTTTTTGCTGCTGTTTGTCAAGATTCCATTTTCTTGGTTGAAATATAATGAAAACCTGGGAAAATTATGGAGTTGAAACAGTAATTCTGGATGGTCTCCTGCCAGCCATGTAGTGAGGGCAGAATTCTGTGTGGGGTGGGTGAGGAGGTTCCAGGGGCCCACATAGGAATTGTGATGGGCATGGGACGATATGGAGGGCGCCGAGGGGCAGGCCGCTCTTGGGGAACATGGGACCAATGTTTAATATCTGTCCCCCGTTCCAGCCCCTTGGTTACAACTCCAGGCCCTAAGCAGCAGATCCAGAGTGACCCCTCTCTTAGGCTGCTGCTGATGAACACCAGGTCAGTTTGTAATAAGGCCCCCCTGATTGCAGATTCCATCTTAGGGGGGCAAACCGACCTGGCGTGCATCACTGAAACCTGGCTGAGACCAGAGGATGGTGTACCTCTATCAAAAATGTGTCTGGCCGGTTTCGGTGTTTGGCACCAGTCTAGGATTGAGGGGAAGGGCGGTGGCATTGCCATTCTAGTCAGAGAGTCCTTGGGAGTTGCCAGGGCTGCTGCTCCACAAGTTCTGGGCTGTGAAACTCTGCTCCTGCGATTGGGCCCTACGGGTCAGTTGGGAGTCTTACTCCTGTACCTGCCCCCTTGCAGGGTAAGGGACTCCCTGCCTGAGCTCCTTGAGGCCGTCTCAGCATTGACAGTGGAGTTCCCTAGGCTAATGGTTCTGGGGCATTTCAATTTGCCTTCGTTGGGCACTGGCACCGAGGTAGCAAAGGAGTTCATGGCTTCCATGGCAGCCATGGGCCTGACTCAGGTAATTCAGGGTCCAACCAGGTACAGTGGCCACACACCAGACTTAGTCTTCTTGTCGGAGCAGTGGCAGAGTGATCTGAGATTACAGAAATTAGACATAGTACCTGTGTCATGGTCAGATCACTACCTGGTGACTCTGGACTTTCTGGGGGTGACGCTTCACTGTAGGGAAGGGGCAGGGTCTATTCAATTGGCCCGCTCCCGGCAACTGATGAATCCAGTCGGATTCCAGCAGGAACTGGGGGATTTTCCTCTGGATTTGTCACACAATTCATCTGAGGCGCTTGTCGACCTGTTGAACAGGATGATGACAGTAGCCTTGGATGAAATTGCACCATTGCAGCCTCTCCGAGCCCGAGGGGCCAGGTCATTCCCGTGGTTCACGGCTGAACTGGGGGAGCTCAAATGGGCTAAGAGACACCTAGAGTGCCACTGGGTGAAAACCCAGAGCAATTCTGATTGGACATCAACTAGAGCCGCTATTTGGGCCTACCTAGTGGCGATGGAGGTGGTGAGATGATAATATTTCACCACCCTTATTGCCTCCGCTGATAATCGCCCATCCACCCTGTTTCAGGTAACCAGGTCCCTCCTTGGCGGGGAGGGTGCCCGGTTGGCAGGGTTCGGCTGAGGACTTTGCTGACCATCTGGTGGAGAAAATTGATAGGATCCACTCGGGGCTTGAGGGCAGTGAGGGTCCGGGGAGCCCTGGAGCACAGTCTTGCTGTGTGATCTGGGATCAGTTTGATCCGGTTGTCCCTGATGAAGTGGACAGGATCCTTGCAGCAGTGCGGGCCACCACATGTCCTTTGGACCCCTGTCCCGCCTGGCTGGTGAAAGCCGTCAAGGCGGTGACAGGAGGCTGGGTCGGGGCAATAATAAATGCATCTTTGCGGGAGGGGGTGTTTCCTGCACCACTTAAACATGCCTTGGTGCGCCCCCTCCTGAAGAAACCATCCCTTGACCCCGCTGTCCTAAACAATTACAGGCCCTTGTTGGGGAACGTTTTGGAGAAGGCGGTGGCATTCCAGCTGCAGGGGGCTCTGGAGGAAGCAGATTATCGGGACCCCTTTCAATCAGGATTCAGGCTCAGACATGGTACAGAGACTGCATTAGTCGCACTGATGGATGATCTCTGGCGGGAGCGGAATGGTGGTCATCCGACCATCCTTGCTCTCCTTGACCTCTCAGCAGCCTTCGATACCGTCGACCACGGTTTCCTTCTGGAATGGCTCAAAGGATTGGGAATCCAGGGCACTGCATTGTCCTGGTTTTCCTCTTTTCTGGAGGGCCGTACCCAGTCGGTGTGGTTGGAGAGTAAGAGATCCAGCCCTAGGCCCTTTAAATATGGGGTGCCGCAGGGCTCGGTGCTCTCTCCCCTCCTTTTTAACATCTACATGAAGCCGCTGGGTGAGATCATCCATTCCCATGGGGTGCAGAACCATCAGTACGCGGATGACACTCAGTTGTACATCTTGACCTGTGGGGACCCCACTAATGCAGTCAAAGTCCTGTCTGGATGCCTGGAGGCCGTTGGGGTCTGGATGGGGGACAATGGGGTTCAGCTGAACCCTGGCATGACTGAGTGGCTTTGGGTTGGGGGTCCGGGGTTATCCAGTGAGCTACCACCTTTAGTCTTGGATGGGGCAGTCTTGCCCCAGACAGAATCAGTGCGCAACTTGGGGGTCCTCCTGGACTCGCGACTGCTGCTAGAAGAGCGGGTGGCAGCTGTGGCCTGGAGCTCTTTTAATCAACTTCAAGTACATAAGAACATAAGAACATAAGAACAGCCTTGCTGGAACAGGCCACAGCCCATCCAGTCCAGCATTCTGTCTCACACAGTGGCTCACCATTTCCTTCAGGGTATTCCCAAGCAGATGCCTTCACCTGGAAATGGCATTGAGAGATATCCTGCCTATCTCTCCAACCCGGAGGTTGTCCTTAAGTATCCATAATTATAGCCATTGATACCCTTGTCCTCCATGAAATTGTCTAATCCTTTCTTAAAGCTGTCAAGACTGACAGCTGTCACCACTTCTTCTGGCAGGGAGTTCCATAGACCAGTAATCCTCTGGGTGAAAAAGTATTTTCTCTTATTTGTTTGAGAACTAGTACCCAAAAGTTTCATGGAGTGTCCCCTAGTTCTAGTGTTATGCAATAGGGAAAACAGTTTTTCCTTATCTACTTTGTCCACACCGTGCATGATTTTATAAACTTCAATCAGGTCACCTCTTAGACGTTGTTGTTCAAGAGTGAAGAGGCCCAACCATTGCAGCCTCAGATGGTAAGGAAGGTGTTCCAGTCCCCTAATCATTCTGGTTGCCCTCCTCTGCACTTTTTCCAGCTCCATAATATCCTTCTGGAGGTATGGCGACCAGAACTGTACACAGTATTCCAGATGGGGCCTCACCATAGATTTATAAAGAGGCAAAATGACACTTGCTGACTTATTTTCTATACCCTTCCTAATGATCCCTAGCATTGAGTTTGCTTTTTTCACTGCTGAGGCACACTGGGTTGACACCTTCATTGAGTTGTCCACCAGGACACCAAGGTCCCTTTCCTGGTTTGTCGCAGAGAGTTCAGACCCCATCAGTTTATAAATGTAATTGGGGTTCTTTGCCCCAACATGCATCACTCTGCACTTACTAATGTTGAAGCTCATTTGCCACTGTTTTGCCCACTTCCCCAGTGTCAAGAGATCCCTCTGGAGCTCCTCACAATCTCTCACAGTTTTCACTACCCTGTATAATTTAGTGTCATCAGCAAATTTGGCTACCTTGCTTTTTACTCCTACCTCTAGATCATTTATGAAGAGGTTGAAAAGCAGGGGTCCCAGTACTGAACCTTGGGGGACCCCACTCTTTACTTTCCTCCACTTGGAGAAGTGTCCATTTAGTGCTACCCTCTGTTTCGTGTCCCTTAGCCAGTTGCTGATCCAGGACAAGACCTGTCCCTTTATTCCATGACTGGTAAGTTTATTCAAAAGCCTTTGGTGTGGGACCTTGTCAAAAGCCTTCTGAAAGTCCAGATAAACAATGTCAACTGGATCCCCCTTATCCACATGCTTGTTGACACTCTCAGAAAATTCCAACAGATTAGTGAGGCATGATTTGCCCTTGTAAAAGCCATGTTGGCTCTCCTTTAGCAGCGCCTTCTCTTCTATGTGCCTATTAATTCTATCTTTTAGGATGGTTTCCATCACTTTACCTGGGACACATGTCAAACTGACAGGTCGGTAATTTCCTGGATCACCCCTGGATCCTTTTTTGAAAATTGGTGTTACATTCACTACCTTCCAGTCATCAGGCACAAAGCCTGATTTGAGGGAAATATTATATATTTTGGCTAGGAGATGAGCAATTTAATCTTTAAGTTCCCTGAGAACTCGTGGATGGATGCCATCTGGTCCTGGTGATTTGTTAGTGTTTAGTTTAACAAGACATGCAAGGACCTCCTCCCTGGTTATTTCTATCTGGCTTAATTCTTCGGTTTCCCTCCCTACGAAGATAGGCTCTGTTTTGGGCATGTGGTCTCTGTCTTCTTCAGTGAATACTGAAGCAAAGAATTCATTGAGTCTCTCTGCAATCTCTGTTTCCTCTTTAATAACCCCTTGCCTTCCATTGTCATCTAATGGTCCAATGGCCTTCCTAGTTGGGTTCTTACCTCTAATGTACTTAAAGAAGTCTTTGTTATTTCTCTGAGTATTTTTAGCTATACGCTCCTCAAAGTCTTGCTTTGCTTTCCTGATTGTTGCCTTGCATTTGTTCTGCCAGAATTTATGTTTCTGCCTGCTGTCCTCATTTGGACAAGCCTTCCATCTTCTAAATGAGCTTTTCTTGCTCTTGATCACTTCCCGAACAGCTCCTGTAAGCCACATCGGAGTCCTCTTGGACCTGGCAGTGCCCTTTTTCCTTTTGGGTATGCATTCCAATTGGGCCTCTGTTATTGTTTTTTTAAACAGTCTCCATGCCTCTTGGAGTGTTTGGACTCTCTCAATTTTCCCTTTCAGCTTCTTTTTTACTAGTTTCCTCATCTTTGGGAAATTTCCTTTTCGAAATTTTAAGGTCTCTGTGTTAGATTTTATCAGTGACTTGCGGTCTATGATCAAGTTAAACATAATTGAGTTGTGGTCACTGTTCCCTATTGGATCAGTCACATTAACATCTTGCACCAGATCCTGAGTATTACTCAGGATCAAGTCAAGGATTCTTGTACCTCTAGTTGGGTCTTCAACCATCTGTCCCAGGGAACAATCATTTAGCATATCTAGGAACTTTATCTCTTTATCATGTGCTGAACAACAGTTCACCCAGTCTATGTGAGGGTAATTGAAGTCCCCCATTATAACCAGGCTTCCCTTCTTGGATGCCTCCTTTACAACATTCTCCAACTGCCAGTCTCCCTTAAGAGTTTGGGTCGGAGGCCGATAGTATATGCCTACTGTTAGACCATCCTTGTGGCCTGATACTCTTACTCACAAAGCTTCTAATGGTGACTCCAAATCACCTAGATATTCCAATTCATACGATTTTATCACTTCTTTGACATACAAGGCTACACCACCTCCTGTATGCCCCTTCCTATCCTTCCTGTACAGTTGTAGCCTGGGATAACTGTATCCCATTGGTTATCATCCGTCCACCAGGTTTCAGTGATACCAATAATATTAATATTCTTATCTATTGCTAAGTATTCCAGCTCTCCTATTTTGTTCCGGAGGCTTCTGGCATTTGTATACAAGCATTGCAAGCGCGGCGCCAAAATAGCCGCCGCGCTCTTTGCGGGCCCCCCCCACCGGACGAAGACATCCGGGTAGTTAGGGGGCGTGGCCAGCACCCTTATATAAGGGGCGGCCACGAGGCAGCCGAGCTGCCATTTTGCGAAGCGACGGAGCGGAGTAGTTTTTCCCTCTTACCTCCGTCGCTCTTGCTCTTCGGGAAGCCTCTTTGGCGCAGCTTTTCTTTAATCAGGCTTCCTAGCAGATTCCAGCTATGCCTTCCAAGAAGAAGGCGGCTGCGAACGTGGCTCGCTCTGCGCGGAGGTGCCAGCCGGGTCGGAGGACCGTGACTGCGCCTCCTCAGCAGCCTCCTCTGCCAGAGCCCACCGGGACCCGTGGGATGGGGTCGATAGCCCCTTGGCCTGAGGCGGGGCGTCCGCATACCAGCCCGACAGGGGCCGTGGCCCCCGGCCCGCAAGCAGTGGCCACTGCCCCTGGTGTGGTTCATGCTGCGGGGCCTTCCCCGCTTGGTCCGCAGCTTATTGCGGGGGGTTTCAGCCATGGGGTGGTTGGGTTTCCTCCCCTGGCAGGGCATGCCCCCGGCTCCTCAAGGGCCGGGCCTGGGCTCTTGGCCGTATTCGGCCTCCGGGGTCCAGGGACCTGGACCGGCACCCGTAACTTGTGGGCCGGTCGGCCCTTTGCCCCCTCTTGGTACCGGGGGCTATGTTACTGTGGAGGCCCTTCTGGCCCGTGTAGCGGCCCTCGAGGCATCGCTGGCGAGGGTCAACCACCCGGGGGTGCCTTTCGGGTTGCAGGTTGATCATTCGTCTGCCGGGCAGCGGCAGGCGACGGGACGGGTCGAGCTGCCTGAGGCGCGTGGGCCGGCGGCGGCCACTGCCTCGCAGCTCCCCACACAACAGGTGCAGCAGACTGGCGCTGATCTGGCCCCATCGACGAGCTCAGTTTCGGTCGTGAGCTCCGACGCCCCCGGTGGGCCGGAACCCCTGGTGGGGGCGGCCCGCGGGGGTGCATCAGGTGAGTATGTGGTTCAAGCTAGTGCACCCACACACCTGACTTCGTTGGGGGGAGCATTTCAGTGGCCATGGCCTCGCATGGGTGGCGCGACAGTTCAGCCGCCGCCGGCCCACCCGGCGACTTCACCTCTGACCCAGGGCACGGTTTTGGGTGGTGCCTCCTACTCATTTGGGAACGTGTTGGGGGTGTCCGGGTTGGTACAGGCTCCTTTTACATTACCCGCAGTTCCCACCGTGCCGGTGTCGGCGTTGCCGACAGCGGGGTATTCCTTGCCCCTAGGGGACCATCTGGCCCAGTCTACCAAGGAGAAGATCTGGCGGGGCGAGTATGTGGACATCTTCTCCCTTCTTAACAGAGAGCCCACCAAGGAGGAGAGGGAGGGGCAGGATGAGAAGGATAAGGAACAGGCACGATGTCGTAAGCCGCCACGCACATGGGCTAACTGGTTGCCAGCGTACCTCATATACATGGCGGTTTACCTCCGGGCCAGGCCGGATCTGGCCATCCCGATGGTCCAGTATTTGGACAACATTTACCGGGCGATGGTTGACTTCCCGGGCCCGTCGTGGCTGGCTTACGATGAGGAATTCCGTATGCGGATTCCCCTGCACCCAGAGATGAGGTGGGATGAGCCCTGCCAGAGGCTGTGGCTTCTGTACATGACCCCCACGCGCCCGGCGCCTGGGGAGAGATACCATTGTGGACATGCTGTCCAACGAGCGGCCCCAGTGCAGGCACCCCGCCAGGTGGCGGGGCAGGGGGTTCCAGCCCGCCTGCTGTGCTGGACCTTCTCATCCAATGGTTCCTGCAACAAGAAAAATTGCAAGTACAGGCATGAGTGTCCCTCTTGTTCTGGCCCCCATGCTGCCTCCGCCTGTCCCAGGCCTGGAGGAATGCGGGGCAGGGGCAGGGGCGGACAAGGGGCCGGCAGGACTGCCGCCGAGGGAGCAGGTCCACCGAAAGGCCCCCTCCCCAATTAATGTAGACATGCTAGAGCGTTGGCTCGCATTATACCCGAGGAGGGCAGACGCAGCTTACCTGCTGCAAGGTTTTCAACTGGGATTTCGTATTTATTTATTTATTTATTTATAGTCATATTTGTATATGCCGCCCACTCAGGCAGAACCCGACTCAGGGCGGCATTACAACAATTCTAAAAATACATTAAAAACATTATAAAAAACACATCCCACCCCCTTTAAAAAACCCATATCCCACACGCCCATCCCACTTACTATACAAAAGGAAAGAAGAGAGAGTTCTTATATAAGCCAGCAGGCGGGCACCATAGTCCCATTCGGGCCCCACACCTGCCCTGCCAGCCAGGTCTTCACTCCTTTCCTGAAGGGCAGCAGTTCACTTTGGAGTCTTAGATCTATTGGCAGGAGGTTCCAGAGAGTTGGTGCGAACACGGAGAAGGCCCTCCTTCGGGTGCTGGACAGATGTGCACCCCTAGTTGATGGCACTATTAGAGAGCCCCTCCGGTCCGCTCTGGTTGGACGGGCAGACACTCTTGGGACGATGCGGTCTCTAAGGTATCCTGGCCCCCTGACATATAGGGCTTTAAAGGTCAAAACCAGCACCTTAAATTGCACCCGGAGACAAACTGGTAACCAGTGCAGCTCCCGAAGTAGCGGTGAGGCATGGGCATATCGCCCACACCCCATCACCACCTGGGCCGCCGCATTCTGGACCAGCTGCAGCCTCCGAATGGTCGTCAAGGGCAGCCCCATGTAGAGCGCATTACAATAATCTAGTCGGGAAGTAACCAGAGCATGAGTGACCATAAGCAAGGAGCCCCGGTCCAGGAGCGTGCGCAATTGGCGAATCACCCGAAGTTGGGCAAAAGCCCTCCTGGCCACAGCCGCTACTTGTTCTTCTAGCAGCAGCCGTGAGTCCAGAAGGACCCCCAAGTTGCGCACTGGGTCTGTCTGGGGCAAAACAGCCCCATCCAGTACCAAAGGTGGTAACTCCCTGGATAACACGGGGCCCCCTATCCACAGCCACTCTGTCTTGCTGGGATTCAGCCGAAGCCCATTGACCCCCATCCAGACCCCAATGGCCTCCAGGCATCCGGATAGGATTTCAACAGCATCACTGGGGTCCCCACGGGCCGAGATGTACAGCTGAGTATCATCCGCGTACTGATGGTACCGCACCCCGTGGGAACGAATGATCTCACCCAGTGGCTTCATGTAGATGTTAAATAAGAGAGGAGAGAGCACAGAGCCCTGAGGCACCCCATACTTGAGGGGCCTAGGGCTGGACCTCTCACTCTAACCACACCGACTGGGTACGGCCCTCCAGAAAAGAGGAAAACCAGGACAACACAGTGCCCTGGATCCCCAGTCCTTCGAGCCGTTCCAGAAGGATACCGTGGTCGACGGTATCGAAGGCCGCTGAGAGGTCAAGAAGAGCAAGGACGGATGGACAACCCCCGTCCCGCTCCCGCCAGAGATCATCCATCAGTGCGACCAATGCCGTCTCCGTTCCATACCCAGGCCCGAACCCTGATTGAAAGGGGTCTAGATAATCCGCTTCCTCCAGGACACTCTGCAGCTGGCGCGCCACCGCCTTCTCCAAAACCTTACCCAGAAAGGGCAGGTTGGAAACCGGCCTGTAGTTGTTAAGGACAGCTGGGTCGAGGGACATTTTCTTCAGGAGGGGGCGCACCAAAGCATGTTTTAGCTGTGCAGGAAATACCCCCTCCCGTAATGAAGCATTTATTATCCCCCCAACCCAGCCACCTGTTACCTCCTTGGAGGCTTTCACCAACCAAGTGGGACAGGGGTCCAAGGGACATGTAGTGGCACGAACAGCTGCAAGGAGCCTGTCCACTTCATCAGGGACAACAGGATCAAACTGATCCCAGATCGTACAGCAAGACTGTGCACCGGCACCCCCCCGACCCTCCCCATCCACGCCAGGGTTCAATCCTGAACGAATCCGATCGATTTTCTCCACCAGATGGTCAGCAAAGTCCTCAGCCGAACCCTGCCAACCGGGCACCGATCTCCCCCTACCGAGGAGGGACCTGGTTACCCGGAACAGGGCGGCTGGGCGATTATCAGCGGAGGCAATAAGGGCGGTGAAGTATTGCCGCCTCACCACCCCCATCACCACTAGGTAGGCCCTAATAGCAGCTCTAGCTAGTGTCCAATCGGAGTCATCCTGGGTCTTCACCCAGCGGCGCTCTAGGCGTCTCTTTGCCCGTTTGAGTTCGCGCAGTTCATCTGTGAACCACGGAGATGACCTAATCCCCCGGGCGCGGAGAGGCCGCAGTGGCGCGATTTCATCCAAGGCTACTGTTGTCGACCTATTCCACAGGTCGACGAGTGCCTCGGGTGAATCGTGTAGCCGATCCAGAGGAACATCCCCCAGTTCCCTCTGGAATCCGTCTGGATCCATTAGTCGCCGAGGGCGGACCATTTTAATCGGCCCTGCCTCCCTACGATGAAGTGTCGCCCCCAGAAAGTCAAGAGTCACCAGATAGTGATCTGACCATGGCACAGGTGAGATGACTAAATCCTGTAGTCTTAGATCACTCTGCCACTGCTCCGACAAGAAAACTAAGTCTGGCATGTGACCACTGCCCCTGGTCGGACCCCGAACTACCTGAGTCAGGCCCATGGCTGCCATGGAAGCCATGAACTCCCTTGCCACCTCAGAAGCCATCCCCAGCGATGGCAAATTGAAGTCCCCCAGAACCATAAGCCTCGGGAACTCCAACGCCAGCATCGAGGCGGCCTCGAGGAGCTCAGGCAGGGCATCCCTTACCCTGCAAGGGGGCAGGTACAGGAGTAAGATCCCCAACTGACCCTTGGGGCCCAGCCGTAGAAGCAGGGCCTCGCAACCAGACACTTGTGGAGCAGTGGCCCTAGCAACTCCCAAAGACTCCCTGGCAACAATGGCGACACCACCGCCCCTCCCCTCACCTCTAGGCTGGTGCCAAATACCGAACCCAGCTGGACACATGTCCGAAAGAGGTACTCCATCTTCAGGAGTCAGCCAGGTTTCGGTGATGCATGCCAGGTCGGCCAGCCCTTCCTGGATGGCATCATGAATCAGGGGGGCCTTATTACAAACCGATCTGGCATTCACCAGCAGCAGCCTAAGGGCGGGGTCACTCCGGATCTGCCGCTCAGGGCCCAGAGATGTACCTGCAGGGTTGGAATGAGGGACCGCACTTAAACATCGGACTCGCATTCCCCGAGTGCGGCCCGCCCCACGGTACCCGCCATACCGCCCCATGCCCGTCACAACACCTATATGGTTCTCCGGAACCTCCCTAGGTAGAATGCTGCCCCTCCTTCCTGGCTGGCAGGACCAACATTCTCTCTTCCCTCCCCATCCGCCATCCCCCCCAATTCCAGCAACAAACATGGGCTCCCAAAACGCACAGGGAGCGCTAGCGAGTCCTGTCGTCGACATCTCCTTATTCTTCCCCCCAGGTAGGGAGGACGAAGGCAGGGAACTGGGGGGGACGTCCGTGCGCTGAGGCAGCCTCCACGACGGCGACTTCGGCTCCCCAATGCCACGGGGAGCCCTCCTACACTCCCGGCCCAATGGCAGGGGGCGGGGAGGGGCGGCCTCGCGCGACGACGGCGGCGGTAGCAGCGTCGTTGTCGTCGTCTTCGGGTCCCTTGACCCGGGAGCCCTTTAAACCTCCCCGCCTGGTGGCAGGGGGCGGGGGGGACAACTTTGCACAATAGCTGCGGCGTCTTCGGCGTCTTCGGCTCCCTCGGCCCGGGAGTCCTTTCAGCCTCCCCACCCAATGGTAGGGGGCAGGGAGGGACGGCTTCGCGCAATGGCTACAGCGTCTCTGGCTCCCTTGGCCCGGGGGCCCCTCCAACCTCCCCACCTGGTGGCAGGGGGCGGGGAGGGACAGCCCTGCATGGCGGCTGCGGCGGCGGCGGCTTCGGTTCCAACGTTGTCTGCTTCTGTCTCCCATTCCCGGGCCGAATGGCATGGGCCCCGGGAAGAGGCAACGTGGCGGCTTCAGAGCCTTCCGGGCCACGGAAGGCTCCCTTTTATCTCCCCGCCGGTGGAGGGGGCGGGGAGAGCGCGGCAGCATCGGCGGCGGCGGCCTCCGAGCCTTCCGGGCCGCGGAAGGCTCCCTTTTATCTCCCCGCCGGTGGAGGGAGCGGGGAGAGCGCGGCAACATCGGCGGCGGCGTCTTCCGAGCCTTCCGGGCCACGGAAGGCACCCTTTTATCTCCCCGCCAATGGAGGGGGCGGGGAGAGCGCGGCAACATCGGCGGCGGCGTCTTCCGAGCCTTCCGGGCCGCGGAAGGCTCCCTTTTATCTCCCCGCCGGTGGAGGGGGTGGGGAGAGCGCGGCAACACCGGCGGCGGCGTCCTCCGAGCCTTCCGGGCCGCGGAAGGCTCCCTTTTATCTCCCCGCCGGTGGAGGGGGCGGGGAGAGCGCGGCAGCATCGGAGGCGGCGTCCTCCGAGCCTTCCGGGCCGCGGAAGGCTCCCTTTTATCTCCCCGCCGGTGGAGGGGGCGGGGAGAGCGCGGCAGCATCGGCGGCGGCGTCCTCCGAGCCTTCCGGGCCGCAGAAGGCTCCCTTTTATCTCCCCGCTGGTGGAGGGGGCGGGGAGAGCGCGGCAACATTGGCGGTGGCGTCTTCCGAGCCTTCCGGGCCGCGGAAGGCTCCCTTTTATCTCCCCGCCGGTGGAGGGGGCGGGGAGAGCGCGGCAACATCGGCGGCGGCGTCTTCCGAGCCTTCCAGGCCACGGAAGGCTCCCTTTTATCTCCCTGCCGGTGGAGGGGGCGGGGAGAGCGCGGCAGCATCGGCGGCGGCGTCCTCCGAGCCTTCCAGGCCGCGGAAGGCTCCCTTTTATCTCCCCGCTGGTGCAGGGGGCGGGGAGAGCGCGGCAACATCGGCGGCGGCGTCTTCCGAGCCTCCCTTTTATGGGAGATAGGTCCCCCCAAGACGCACCCAATCTTTTGTCACTTAGGGGACGGGAGGAGGTGGCTGCTGCCAGCATTACTAAGGAGGTCGATGCGGGCAGGGTCGCTGGCCCTTTCCCTGCGCCCCCATTTCCCAACCTTAAGGTCTCCCCATTGGGCTTGGTGCCCAAGAAGTCGCCGGGCGAGTTTCGCCTGATCCATCACTTGTCCTACCCAGCCGGCCGATCGGTCAATGATGCTATCCCTGATGACCTTTGTTCGGTCAGGTATACATCTTTTGACCAGGCGCTGCGCATGGTGCGCTCATGTGGCCCGGGTGCGCTGTTGGCTAAATGCGACATTAAGTCGGTGTTTCGTCTCCTGCCGGTGCACCCGGGTGATTTTGAGTTGCTGGGTTTCAAGTTCCGGGGTGAATATTATTTTGATAAGGCCATGCCTTTTGGCTGTTCCATCTCATGCTCGGCCTTCGAGCGTTTTAGTACCTCTCTACAGTGGGCTTTTGTCCGCAGGTCAGGTTCTCGGTCTGTAGCCCATTACCTGGATGATTTTTTATTCGGGGGTGAACGGGGCTGGGACACGTGCACACGTCTCCTCAACACATTTCAGATGCTAATGGAGGAACTTGGTGTCCCTTTAGCGCCCGAAAAGACCGAAGGCCCATCTACTAAGCTAGTATTCCTGGGGGTGGAGATCGACACGGTAGCGCAGGCGTCTAGGTTGCCGGGGGAAAAGGTGGCCAGGATAGCAGCCCTCATCTCAGACTTGCTGGCTAAACGCAAGGCATCCCTTCGGGAACTGCAGGTGCTACATGGTCACCTTAATTTCGCTTGCCGGGTGGTCGCACCTGGCAGGGCATTTGCTCGACGCTTGTGCGACGCAATGACAGGCTTATCCAGGCCCCACCATAGGGTGAGACTGACACGGGGCATCAGGGCAGATATGCTTATATGGCTCCAGTTCCTGAGGGAGTTCAATGGGGTCTCATTTTGGAGGTCTGACCTCCTGGCTTCCCCTCGTTTCCAGATACAGTCTGATGCCTCCGGATCCCTGGGTTATGGGATGTACTTCAATGGGAAGTGGGCCTATGGTGGGTGGCCGCCAGCATGGTCAGGCACGGACCGCCTGAGAGATCTCACGTATCTGGAATTTTTTCCCATTCTGGGGGCTTTGATGCTATGGGGTGAGGAGTGGGCCAACTCGGTGGTGCATTTCTGGTGTGACAATGCGGCCGTTGTCCACATTGTCAACTCACAGACGTCTAAATCACCCAGGGTTATGGACCTAGTGCGCCAGTTTGTATTGCGCAGCCTGCACCTCAATGTACTGTTCAGGGCCAGGCATGTCCCAGGGGTCAATAACGATATTGCTGACGCTTTGTCCCGCCTGCAGATCTCCCGGTTCCGCGCCTTGGCCCCGGATGCGGAGGAATTTCCCTCGCCACTCCCGGAGGAGATATGGACCCTTGGCAAGGAGAGGTGAACCGGGCGATCGGCATGTCGCTGGCGCCACGCACGCGTAAGGCGTATTACCACGCATTCAATTCCTTTCAGGCATTCTGTGCCCAGTTCCGACTGCCAGATACCTGGCCAATTCCGGTGGCCCACATCCTCCGTTTCATGGTTTACCTGCATGCCCAGGGCCTAGCACCCCGCACCATAGCATCCAGGCTGTCAGCGCTGGCTTTTATGGCCAAAGTAGGAGGTCATGTGGACAGTACCGCTGATTTCCGTGTGAGACACGTTTTGGAGGGGTGGGTGTGGGAACGTGGGCGTAGCCCGGACGACCGCCACCCGATTTCCCCGGGGGTACTTACCCAACTGGCACGGGGCTGGCATGACCTATGTTTTGATAGGTATGAGGCAGCCCTGTTTCATGCAGCTACAACGGTGGCCTTTTTTGGAGCGCTCCGCATCAGCGAGCTTGTGATGCTGTCTAAGGCGGATGCAAGTCGTAGGGCACTGGAACTCGAAGATGTCTATGTTTGCAATGATTGGGCTCAGTTGAGGATACGCTCCTCTAAAACAGATCAGCACGGCGTAGGCAGTGGAGTGAAACTGCTACGATGTTCCTTGGCAGACATCTGTCCGGTTGGTGCCCTACAGGAGTTCCTTGCACTGCGTGGCACGCCCCATGGCCCGTTTTTCTGTCACCAGGATGGGTGTCCCCTCACTAAATTTCAATTTTGGAAGGTGACTGGGAAAGCACTCGCCGGGGTGGGCCTCCCTGGGGCCCGTTACGGCACCCATTCATTCAGGATAGGGACGGCTTCTACTGCGGCTGCTTATGGGTACTCCGGGGCTGACATACGCAGCATGGGGAGGTGGGGCTCACAGAGTTTTCAGTTTTATGTTCGCCCTCTTCCACCGTGAGTACCGGTTGAGTCACCGCACCTTTTCTCCTCCCCTTGTTTTTTCCCTTGACAGACCCTGGGTGTCGTATTACACCGGTGACAGTATGGCTGGTGGGCCATAGCTACGTGCACAGGGCAGCGCGTTACGCTGCGGCGACAGAGTGGGGACCCCGACTGGGACTGGGTGCATACGCAAGTCTCACATGGTATGGTAAGCCCGGTATGTTGTGGCGGGAACTGTTGCCATTCCTCTTCTCGGTGAGGAATGCTGACCCGCCTGACATTCTGATTATACACCTTGGGGGCAACGATTTGGGACAGGTCACCGGCCTATCGCTGAAGCATGCGATTTGTGGTGACCTCGCCTACCTACATTATGTATGGCCCGCCACAACCCTTGTTTGGTCAGACATGGTCCCGCGGCACGCTTATAGGGGAGGCTTCGACCTCCAGGCCCTGGACCGCGCTAGGCGCATGGTGAACAGGGCTGTGGCCCAGTTCCTTGTGGCCAGGGGTTGGGGGCGGGTCAGTTGTCACCCCGCCATTAGCCTCCAAAATTATGGACTTTATGCAGGGGATGGGGTCCATCTGTCGCGAGGAGGTATGGACCTCCTGTTGGGTGATTGGCGAGCAGGCCTGTTGACCGAGCTGACGGTCTGGGGGGGGGCGTCGAGCCTTTATTGAAGCCTCTCCATGTGGCGGGTAGCACTGGTAAGGTAAACATTTATGACCCACAGGTATCCGGCAGGTTCGCAATTGACTGGAGAACACTAGACAGGCATAAGTTGGTTAAACGTTGTCCGGTCAACCAGGTGATGGCGACAGCTAGACAGCATGCATCACCCCGTGATTTTACGGATACGCGTCAGAGGGTGGGGTCATTAGTTAGATATTGACTACGGTCAACAATTTGTTTGTTGTCAACAAACAAATTGATACAAATAGATACATTGTAACAATTGCCGTCGGCAATTTTGGGTGGTACCTTACCAGTGTTACTTCGGCCTGCTTGCCTTAAGAATTATGATTGGTCAATTACCAATAGAAATTTATAATTCGGACTAGGGCATGAATCAATAAATGTGGCCCAATGCCGTTATCCACTTTCATCAGTGTCTGAGTCCTTTATTGGGGGGTGCGCCTGCAATTATATATGCTTTCCTGATACAGTCTTTTGAGTCCAGTAACTCGCCAGTTGCGCCTGCTCCTGGACCGGGACTCCTTACTCATGGTCACTCATGCTCTGGTCACCTCCAGACTAGATTACTGCAATGCGCTCTACATGGGGCTGCCCTTGACGACCATTCGGAGGCTACAGCTGATCCAGAATGCAGCTGCACGGGTGGTGATGGGATGTGGATGTTATGCCTGTGCCTCCCCACTACTCCGGGAGCTGCACTGGCTACCAGTTTGCCTCCAGGTGCAATTCAAGGTGCTGGTTTTGACCTTTAAAGCCCTATATGGCAGTGGGCCAGGATACCTGAGAGACCGCATCGTCCCGAGAATGTCTGCCCGTCCAACCAGAGTGGACCGGAGGGGCTCACTAGTTGTGCCTTCAGCTAGAGGGGCCCACCTCTCTGGCACACGAAGAAGGGCCTTCTCCATGTCCGCAGCAGCCCTCTGGAACCTGCTTCCAACAGAATTGAGGCTACAGACAGAACTGCTGGTCTTCAGGAAAAGTCTGAAAACCTGGCTGGCAGGGCAGGTGTGGGGCCTTAATGGGAAGACAGCTCCAGCCTGTTGGCTCATCCCCAGTTAGTTCTTAGTTAATATCCCTCCCTTTGTGTTGTTGTATCCCTCCCCCATTCCCTTTTATTTCTTTTTATTCTTTTAATTGGGGTGGGGGGTAGTAGGGTGAGGAAGCGAGTGGGCGATTTGGGATTTTAAAATCTGTTTTTATACATTTTTAACTGTTGTACACTGCCCTGAGTCGGGTTCTCCTGATTGGGCGTCATATAAATTTAAATAAATAAATAATAGATTTGGTTTTCAAGACTCCCAGTGCAGGTGCCTAAAAAACGTTAGTGACAGCTTTACAATTAATGACATGGAAGAGCTTATGAATGGCTTCCTCTTGCTCTGCCCTAGAGCCATAACTAGCAGTTCTTGCTTTTGGGGTGAGTGGCACCATCTTCCTTCTCCTCCAGCCAGAGGTGTGTCAGTCCCCAGGAAAAAGGAAAAGAGAATCCACTAGTTTCCTAAAAGAAAGAGAAACCCTATGTTTTGTTTCAAAGGGGGGGGAGTGAAATGAATAAGGCTAAGAAGTGCTGCTGTTTATTTGGCTAACACTCAATATTTGATTCACATCTGGATTTTGGTGTCCTCTAAATTTCGGGGCATGGGATGTGGATGTTATGCCTGTGCCTCCCCACTACTCCGGGAGCTGCACTGGCTACCAGTTTGCCTCCAGGGCAGTACACTGCCCTGGGACAACCTATGTGACTAGCAGGCAGTGAAGTGGCAAATAAATTGTAAAACTGGAGAGGAAGCTGGATGTTGAGGTTTCAGTGTAGGACAGTGATGGCTAACCTTTTAGAGACCGAGTGTCCAAACTGCAACCCAAACCCCACTTATTTATCACAAAGTGCCAACACAGCAACAGGGGAGGAAGAAAATGCTCTCATTGGGCTGCTGGCCGTAGGGGTGGGGTAAACTCTGTGTTAGGGGAGGGAGAATGCGAGCGCGGCGCCAAAATGGCTGCCGCGCCCTTTGCGGGGCCCCCATCGGACAAAGGCATCCGGGTAGTTAGGGGGCGTGGCCAGCACCCTTATATAAGGGGCGGCCATGAGGCAGCCGAGCTGCCATTTTGCGAAGCGACGGAGCGGAGAAGTTTTTCCCTCTTACCTCCGTCGCTTTTACCCTCACCGGGGAGCCTCTTGGCTGCTGATTTTCTCCTTTTTCAGCTTCCCATCGGCTAGCTGCAATGCCCTCAAGAAGAAGGCGACTGCGAACGCGGCTCGTTCTGCGCGGAGGCGCAATCCGGGTTGGAGGACCGCGGCTGCGCCTCCCCAGCAGCCTCCTATGCCTGAGCCCACCGGGACCGGTGGGATGGGGTTAATTTCCCCTTGGCCGGAGGCTAGGGGTCCACGTACGGGCCCAGTAAAGGCCGTGGCCCTCGGCCCGCAAGCGGTGGCCACCGCTCCCCTTTGCCCCCCTTGGTTTAGGTGGCTATGTCAGCGTGGAGGCCCTCCTGGCCCGCGTTGCGGCCCTTGAGGCATCCTTGGCCCGGGTTAGTCACCCTGGGGCCCCTTTTGGGGTGCAGGTCGATGCATCGTCTGCTGGGCAGTGGCAGGCGACGGGACGGGTCGAGCTGCCTGAGGCGCGTGGCCCGGCTTCGGCCACTGCCTCACAGCTCCCCAATCCACAGGCCGGTGCCGATCAAGCCCCGTCGACGAGCTCTATGGCGGTCGTGAGCTCCGACGCCCCCAGTGGGTCGGAACCCCCGGTGGGGGCGGCCCATGGGGGTGCAGCATGTGAGTATGCGGTCCAAACTAGTGCACCTACACACATGGCCACATTTGGGGGGGCTTTTCAATGGCCTTGGCCTCGCACGGGTGGTGCGGCAGTTCAGTCGCCGACGCCCCGCTCGGTGACTCCAACTACCACCCAGGGCCCCGTGGTGGGGGGTGCTTCTTACCCAGTAGGGAATCTTCTAGGGGTGACCGGGTTAGTCCAGGCTCCTTTACAGATGCTCGCAGTTTCCATCGTACCTGTGTCGGCTTTGCCGACAGCAGGGTATTCCTTGCCACTGGGGGGCCATTTGGCCCAGACCCCCAAAGAGAAGATCTGGCGGGGGGAGTATGTGGACATCTTCTCCCTCCTTAACAGAGAGCCCACCAAGGAGGAGAGGGAGGGGCAAGATGAGAAGGATAAGGAGCAGTCGCGTCGTCGCATGCCACCACGTACGTGGGCCAACTGGTTGCCGGCCTGCCTCGTTTACATGGCGGTCTGCCTTAGGGCTCGGCCGGATTTGGCGATTCCGATGGTCCAGTATTTGGACAATATTACCGGGCGATGGTTGACTTCCCGGGCCCGTCGTGGTTGGCTAATGACGAGGAATTCCGTAGGCGGATTCCCCTGCACCCCGTGATTAGGTGGGATGAGCCCTGCCAGAGGCTGTGGCTCCTGTACATGACTCCCACAAGCCCTGCGCCCAGGGAATGATACCATTGTGGACATGCGGTCCAGCCAGCGGCCCCAGCACAGGCACCCCGCCAGGTGGCGGGGCGGGGGGTCCCAGCCCGCCTGCTGTGCTGGACTTTCTCGTCCAATGGTTCCTGTAACAGGAAGAATTGCAAGTACAGGCATGAGTGTCCCTCCTGTGCTGGCCCCCAGGTGGCCTCTGCCTGTCCCAGGCCTGGAGGGATGTGGGGCAGAGGAAGGGGTGGACACAGGACTGGCAAGACTGCCGCAGAGGGAGCTGGTTCGCCGAAAGGCCCCTTCCCCAATTAATGTGGACATGTTGGAGCATTGGCTCGCATTGTACCCGAGGGAGGAGGGTGCGGTTTACCTCCTTCAGAGTTTAGACGGGGGTTCAGTATTCCTTTCGTGGGTGATAGGTCCCCCCAGGATGCCCCCAACCTTTTGTCCCTTAGGGGGAGGGAGGAGGTAGCTGCTGCCAGCATTACTAAGGAGGTCGATGCGGGCAGGGTCGCTGGCCCTTTCCCGACACCCCCGTTCTCTAATCTTAAGGTATCACCCTTGGGCTTAGTGCCCAAAAAGTCACCGGCCGAGTTTCGCCTGATTCATCACTTGTCCCACCCAGCCGGCCGATCGGTCAATGATGCTATCCCTGATGACCTTTGCTCAGTCGGGTATGCATCTTTTGACCGAGCGCTGCGCATGGTGCGCTCATGGGGCCCGGGTGCGCTGTTGGCCCAGTGCGACATCAAGTCGGCGTTTCGCCTCCTGCCGGTGCACCCGGGCGACTTTGAGTTGCTGGGTTTTTTAAGTTCCGGGGTGAATATTACTTTGAAGGCCATGCCTTTTGGCTGTTCCATATCATGCTCAGACTTCGAGCGTTTCAGTATATTCCTACAGTGGGCTTTCGTCCGCTGGTCAGGGTCCCGGTCTGTAGCCCATTACCTGGATGAATTTTATTCGGGGGTGAACGGGGCTGGGACACGTCTACACGTCTCCTCAACACATTTCAGACGCTAATGGAGGAACTCGGTGTCCCTTTAGCGCCCGAAAAGACCGAGGGCCCATCTACTAAGCTAGTATTCCTGGGGGTGGAGATTGACACGGTAGCGCAGGCTTCTAGGTTACCGGGGGATAAGGTGTCGAGGATAGTGGCCCTTATCTCGGACTTGCTTGCTAAACGCAAGGCATCAATGAGGGGACTGCAGGTGCTACATGGTCACCTCAATTTCGCTTGCTGGGACGTCGCACCGGGCAGGGCATCTGCTCGGCGCTTGTGCGATGCCATGACAGGCTTATTTAGGCCCCACCATAGGGTTAGACTCACCCGGGGTATCAGGGCAGATATGCTTATCTGGCTCCAGTTCCTGAGGGAGTTCAATGGAGTATCATTTTGGAGGTCTGACCTCCTGGCTTCCCATCGCTTTCAGATACAGTCCGATGCTTCGGGATCCCTGGGTTATGGGATGTACTCGATGGGAAGTGGGCCTATGGTGGGTGGCCACCAGCCTGGGCAGGCACAGGTCGCCTGCGTGATCTCACGCACCTGGAATTTTTCCCTATCCTGGGGGCTTTGATGCTATGGGGTGAGGAGAGGGCCAACTCGGTTGTCCATTTCTGGTGTCACAATGCGGCCGTTGTACACATTGTCAACTCACAGACTTCCAAATCGCCCAGGGTCATGGACCTAGTGCGCCAGTTTGTGTTGCGCAGCCTGCGCCTCAATGTCCTCTTCAGGACCAGGCATGTCCCGGGGGTCTATAATGATATCGCTGACGCTTTGTCCCGCCTGCAGATCTCCCGGTTCCGTGCCTTGGCCCCGGATGCGGAGGAATTTCCCTCGCCACTCCCGGACGAGATATGGACCATTGGCAAGGAGAGGTGAACCCGGAGATTGGCTTGTCACTAGCGCCACGCACGCGTAAGGCGTATCACCACGCATTCAATTCTTTCGGAGATTTCTGTACCCAATTCCGGCTGCCAGAGACCTGGCCGATCCCAGTGACCCATGTACTTCGGTTCATGGTTTACCTGCATGCCCAGGGCCTTGCACCTCGCACCATAGCATCTAGGCTGTCAGCGTTGGCTTTTATGGCCAAGGTGGGCGGTCATGTGGATAGTACTGCTGACTTCCGTGTGAGACATGTTTTGGAGGGGTGGGTGCGGGAGCGTGGGCGTTGCCCGGATGACCGCCACCCGATTTCCCCAGGGGTTCTTACCCAACTGGCCCGGGGCTGGCATGGCCTCTGTTTTGATAAGTACTAGGCAGCCCAATTCATGCGGCTACGACGGTGGCCTTTTTGGAGCGCTCCGCATCAGCGAGATTGTGATGCTGTCTAAGGCGGAAGCAAGTCGTAGGGCACTGGAACTCGAGGATGTCTATGCTGCCAAAGACTGGCCTCAGTTGAGGATACAATCCTCTAAGACAGATCAGCATAGCGCAGGCAGTGGTGTAGACTGCTACGGTTGGTGCCCTACAGGAGTTTCTTGCACTGCGTGGCATCCACCATGGCCCGTTTTTCTGTCACCAAGATGGGTCTCCCCTTACTAAATTTCAATTTTGGAGGGTGCCGGGAAGGCACTAGACAGTGTTGGCCTCTCTGGGGCTTGTTGCGGCACCCATTCATTCAGGATAGGGGGGCTTCTACTGCAGTTGTTTTTGGGTACTCCGGGGCTGACAAACGCCGCATGGGAGGGTGGGGATCACAATGTTTTCAGTTTTGTGTTCGCCCTCTTCAACCGTGAGTACCAGTTTAGTCACTGCATTGTTTCTCCCCCCTTTTTTTCCTTGACAGACCCTGGGTGTCGTATTACACCGGTGACAGTATGGCTGGTGGGCCATGGCCACGTGCACAGGGCAGCGCGTTACGCTGCATGGGGCAGCGCGTTACGCTGCACAGGGCAGCGCGTTACGCTGCGGCGACAGAGTGGGGACCCCGACTGGGACTGGGTGCATCCGCACGTCTCAGGTGGCATGGTAAGCGCAGCATGTTATGGCGGGAACTGTTGCCATTCCTTTTCTACATCAGGGATGCTGACTCGCCTATGTCCTGGTTATGTACCTTGGGGGCGATGGCTTGGGACATGTCACTGGCCTATCGCGGAACCTTGTGATTTGCAGTGACATGTCCTACTCACATTTTGTGTGGCCTGCGACAACCCTCAATTGGTCGGACACGATACCGCGGTACGCTTACAGGGGAGCGTTCGGCCTCGGGGCTCTTGACTGAGCCGACGCTCCGTGAACGGGGCTATTGCCCGGTTCCTTTTCAACAAGGGTGGGGGACGCGTCATTAGCCTCCCCGCCATCAGTCTGCAAAATTACAAGCTTTACTCAGGGGATGGGGCCCATCTGTCGCAGGGAGGTATGGACCTCTGGTTAGTGGATTGGCGAGCAGGCCTGTTGACCGAGCTGATGGTCTGGGGGGGGCGTCGAGCCTTCTTTGAAGCCCCTCCGTGTGGCGGGTAGCACTGGTAAGGTAAACATTTATGACCCACAGGTATCCGGCAGGTTCGCAATTGACTGGACAACACTAGACAGGCATAAGTTGGTTAAACGTTGTCCGGTCAACGACGAACTAGGCGATGGGGTGATGGCTACAGCTAGACAGCATGCATCACCCCGTGATTTTACGGATACGCGTCAGAGGGTGGGGTCATTAGTTAGATATTGACTACGGCCAACAATTTGTTTGTTGTTAACAAACAAATTGATACAAATAGATACATTGTAACAATTGCCGTTGGCAATTTTGGGTGGTACCTTACCAGTGTTACTTCGCCCTGCTTGCCTTAAGAATTATGATTGGTCAATTACCAATAGAAATTTATAATTCGGACTAGGGCATGAATCAATAAATGTGGCCCAATGCCGTTATCCACTTTCATCAGTGTCTGAGTCCTTTATTGGGGGGTGCGCCTGCAAAGTGCTTCCGTTGGGCGGCTGGGCAGAAGGATGGGGTGAACTCTGTGCTGGGGGGAGGCAGTGCTCCCATTGGGTAGCTGGGCAGGGGGGCGGGGCGAACTCTGTGTTGGGGTGACTGCACGGGTGCCCACAGAGATGGCTCACAGTGCCACCTCTGGCACGCATGCCATAAGTTCACCACCGCTGGTGCAGGACATACTTAAGAATCCCTTCACATGCTTATCTGTAAAGGATGCACAATAAGGTGGTAGGTGTCCAGAATTATGGAGATTAGATTTTGGACTGCAATTTCCAAAAAATTACAAAAACCCTTTTGTAGCAAAGCATGCTGGATGAGAGATGTTGAGAGTGATGGGACACATAAATTCATCAGGCTCTGCTAAATGTGCTTCTAACAGTCAAGCAGTTCCTTGAAGCCCCTTCTGCTTTACTCAGCTGTCAGCACAGGCATTCAAGACATGCTCATCAAAGTTCTCATGAATTTCCTTAAGTGTTCAACAATATGCCTCCTTTACCACACCATAGATAAAAAAGTTCTTCCAGCTTCCTTGTATCACCTTGTTATATGGAACATGAAGCACTTTCTTTTTCCAGTCTGGCCCTTCTGGAGTATTGAAATGGATGCTTTCTGAGGCTAGAAGCTGCACAGTGATTTGAAAGCTAGACATCTAACAACGTGACAGATAGTTTTAAAGAAAATACCCAGATAAAATGGATACCAAACATAATAATAATAATAATAATAATAATAATAATAATAATAATAATAATAATAATAATAATAATAATAATAATAATAATAATAATAATAATAATAATAATAATAAATTAGACTTGTATGGAAGCTCTATTCACCTAGAGCCACTCAGAGCGGCTAACATACCGTAAAACAACATACATTACAGTGCTACAATATCAAATATAAACATAATATAAAATGTAGTAACATAATATAATACAAACAATACAATCAATCAATACAGTAAACAAGGTGCCCAAACAAACAAGAAGTCTGGGGGTGGAGTGGCACATGTCCAGGTTTACTGTTTTTTAACATCTCGAGTAGCAATGTGACAGTAAAACTGGCAATCATGGCACGCACATCAGAGGAATAGAAGCATCGTTGGAAGCATTTGCCTCAATGAATGGAAGAGTCTCTGGGTCCCAGCACAAACACAAACACAGGGAAATAAATAGTTCTACCAGCATTGTGTTTTAAAGAAAATAGCCAGAGGTCCGGCATGTCTGGACAGCTACAGTAATGGAGTAGACCATACAGCCAGCGACTCAACACTGGGTTTTGTACAGTGATAAATAACCCGACTCCCTGAAGAGGCAAACAGCTACAGCCGGATGAGCCCCTTTTGGTGGGGTGATGGCCCCCTCAGTGGAGGAAATGCCACTGTAAACCATCATATTGGGCTCAACAGCAAAATGAGCAGAGGAGGAACCACTTATCATTTCCAATGGTCATGGAGGTGGAAGAGACCATGCCAGATGGACTGGCTGTGAAGATGCACATCGAGGTTGTGGCAGACCACTGTAGTCTCAGTGTCAAATCCTGCATGTCTCATTTCATATGTGCCACAGTAGATGGCTCCGTGATCACAGTGTGTGTGTCACTTCATGGTTCTTGGCAAGCTGGGATCCACCTTAAACAAATTCATGCCAATAGCATTTTTCCTGTTTCAGAGGGGTGGGTGGGAAATGTATTCTTGGATATGAGTTGCAGCCGCCACCGACCAGCTTCGTGTGTTGATGCCTCACTGTGTTTTTACACAGAAGCAATGTCCACAAAAAGTATGAGTATATCAATGTTTTCAGTTGTGTGTTATTTTCTTTGTGACTTTAATGTTCATGCATATGATGGTAAAGAAATGTGCAACATTGTGTAGCATTCCAATAAGCCATCATTTACATAGAATATCTGCAAAGTTTCTTGGAAGCTTTTAGGCTGATTTGTTTTTGCTTATTTTTCCTTTTGCACTCAATATCTCTTACAACTATGAAAAACTGTAGGCACAGCAGGCAAACATTTAAGTCTGATTCAATCCAAAATACAGGAGTGGAAGAAGTGCAATAAAATACACCTAAAGTTTTAATTACATTCTAAAAAGGCAAGAGCTTATAGCCTAAAAAGGCACTTTGAAAAAGGAGATAACTTTCTAAAAATAACAAAGTTTTTAGAAGAAAATATATATTAAAGACTGAGAGTTTCTTAGTTTTTAAGCATAATATAAGAACACACACGGAAAATTAGTCTAAGTGCTTATCGAGAAAACAAGTTTGAATCTATGAAGGTAAATCCATGTTGTCCTCATGTCTTTCAAGGTGCTACTACATGATGTCTGTTTTGTTGGTGTGTGTGTGTGTGATGTGGTTTTTATTTATTTATTTATTTACTGCCCATCTAGTATTTTATCCTACTCTGGGTGCATTATATAATAACAATAACAACAACAACAACAATAATAATAATAAATGAAGGACAGCCAGTAGCAAAAATTTCATTATCCCAAAATGGGCAAAATAACAAAATATACAAATTTAAATTCTAACAAGTGCAACTAAATGTCATCTTAATTGGCTGCTGGTGGTGGTGGTGGAATGTTCTTGAAGTGCTCCTTAAGAAACACTGTTTTAAGGTGTTTCTTAAAACAATGTATTCCACAGCGTGGGTGCCACCACCAGGAAGACTTGGCCATCCTTGGTGAGGACATGTGGAGCTGTATGGTTTGAGGAGACTGGATGATGCAGGCAGATGTTCTTTGGGGAAGGGAGAAAGGTGCTCCCCACCCCACTGTGGGTGCTACATGGCCTCCCCACCCCATGTGGCCTCCCCTCCACAAGTGCTCCCCACCTCACCCTCATGAGAGCTCCCACCTCCATGTGAGTGCTCCCCCGATAGGACCTTCCCACCCCCATGAGTGCTCCTCACCTTACCTCATCCAGTCAAAGCCTCCCAGCAGGGAATTCAACCTCCCCTCTCACCTCCCCTTTGGTGGAGGAAGAGGAGTGGTGGGGAAACGGTGCCAGCTGGGCTTGACAAGGCTTCTCCTTGATTGTGTGCATGCCATAAGAAAGGCCTCTGCATGCCACTTCTGGCACCCATGCCATAGGTTTGCCACCAAGGCCCTAGGATGTGTAATGAGTGGAAAGTCTCTGACTAAATAAGGAAGGGATAAGTCGGTTCACAGCGAACTTTTCCTGTGTTCTTACCTTGAGCAATAAACAACATGGTGTATCATGGTACTTCACACACTACAAAATGTAGTCTGCACACATGAAAGCTGGAACAACGGTACAGATGAGGAGCATCTGTGCAAAACCAATATCCTTTCACTCTCAGTATCAAAATACATGCCTACCCATCATACACACAGCAAATGGACTCAAACTCATTGCTTGGACTCCATGGGGCTAATTTTTAAGTCAAACACAATTATTAATTTTTCATGTTTACATTTCCCCCCTAAAAAGAATAACAATTAGTAACAATAACAATAACATGCCTCAGGCAAGATACTTCATACATACCGTATTTATTCGTGTATAACGCGCAAAATTTTATACCAAAAAAAGAAATCAAAGTTGGGGTGCGCGTTATAAATGAGGACTGGTGTGGCAGTGGCGGCCGGTCCCTTGAGGGCGCGAATGGTGAGTTCCCGCGAGTTCACGTCACCTTGTCGTGTACAGTGTGCGTCACAAATAGGGTTGTGCCGCTTCATTTCCTCGCCCACACGGGAGACTCAGTGAGCGCATGACGTCACCCACCCTACAAAAAAAGAGGACGGCGCCGGCGTGGTTTTGTCCAGCAGAACGGGGCGTGGCCTCCGCCTCCAGCCATTTCCCACCATACGCCTCCTCACTCCCGGAGTCCCACCCCCGTCGCGAGCCTCTTTTACTTCCTTTTTAGAATTGGGTCGGCTGTCTATTGCTGCGGTGGGTGAAGGGGAGGCGGGGGCGTGGCTTTGAAGAAATTGACGGGATCTGATTGGGTGGCGCGGGAGACGAGGCGTGGCCCGGAGGTAGCTCTTATGAACAAGCTTTTTCACCACGCATTCAATTACAATGCGTGGTGTGAAACAAAATTTTATACCGAGGTTTCATGGAAAATTAGGGGTGCGCGTTATACACGAGTGCGCGTTATACACGAATAAATACGGTATGTTGCATGTGAGTTGCATATGTCGGAAAGGAGGGCTGTGAATCTTCATGCTTCTCAGTCTCATGATTTCTATGGGATTTCCAGACTTTCCCCCCCTATCCTCGGTGTTTCTTGGCCAGCCAAATGTAATCTCTTTCTTCCTTTGACATCCCATGTATAATTCCTTAGACCCACAGGATCAAATTTTTTCCTACAGCTTTCTGTGCAAGAGTTCATTTGACAGCCTTGCTTTCTTTGTGCCTGAAGTAATATCCCCCCAGGATTTCAGTCTCACTTTTGTTGCTTATGTCAATTTCAAGCTCTTATACTGGTCAGTTTCAAACGATTTCTTTTTGTTAGTCATGTTGCACAACAATTTGAAAGTGACAAGTGTAGCATTCTGAATTGTGAAGGACAACAAAGAGACAAGCAGAAGCACTATGGAGTTATCAAAATCAGTCTTGCACAGGAATTAGGAGAAGGGGAAAACAAAGCAAAACCAAACAAAAACTGCCCAGCATTTCTCCCTTCTGGTGTTCCAGAAAATTTCCCAGTTTCAGGGTGATTCGCCAGCAGAGCAAAATATCAAAATTGCCAGACCTGAGGGGAAGGTGGGGAAATGCTGGGTATTTTTCACATCCTCATCATAAAACTGGTGCAGGAAATGATTGGAGAAATGTTCAACAAAGTCTCTGGATTTACAAAGCCCAAAAAATCAGATTACTGTAAAACCCCTACTTATGAAGAAAAAAAAGTCCGTTCCGTAGGCTTTTGCTTAAATCGGTTGTTTATGTAACTCGAAGCAAACCCATAGGAATTTTTTTACGTAACTCGAAGCAAACCCATAGAAAAAATGACAATTTTATGTAAATCGAAGCAAATCCATAGGGAAATGAATTTTTACATAACTCATATCAAACCTATAGGAAAAAGAATCTTTATGTAACTCAAAGCAAACCCATAGGAAATTGTGTAAATCGGGACATGGTTTTAGCACAAAATCATTATGTAAGTTGAATTTTATCATCATCATCATCATAGCTTTATTTGTATCCCACTTCCCTCAGGCGACTCGAAGCAGCAAACAACAATAGCAAAAACAATACAATAGCAATATACAAAAATAAATACACAATAGTACAAAAATACCGCAATACAATATAATCAATACAATATCAATAACAAGAGCACAGAAAAGACAAAAATACAATATAATATAACAAAATTCAATCACCCATAAATGAACTGTCAACAAGACCCATGGTCCCGACATCCTCATACAGCAGCAGCCTCTCATCCCATGGCTGATAGTGTGGGCCGCTGGGAGAGGCTCGCAAGTCCTGCTGCTGCAGCAGTGGTGACTCTGGCATCGTTTAAACTCCCCTACCCAGACAGGCCAGGGGGGCACAGCTTCCTCCCATCCCGATGGTGTGGGCCCCGGGAGAGGCTCGCAACAACCTTGGGGTCAAACGGCGAAGGTGACAGTTTTTCCCCTTTTTTTATTGGTTTACTTAAAATACATACATACTTAAAACAAAACATACAATTCAACAAACAATTGACATAAAACCCACACCACCAGCCTCCCCCCACGGTGACAGTTTTTTAAGTCTGTGGTGGCGCTTGGCCCCAGTTGCTCCGACTTCCCCGCAGCCAATGCCAGACCAGGGAAGGAACTCTTCATCTGCCTCAATGCTCCAAAATCCTGGTGCCCTTTTAACCCCCTCTGGCAATGGTGTGGCCGGAGGGGGGGTAGGAGAGGAGGCATGGTGCTCGGTGGGGTCACAGCGCACGGCATCTTCCTCCTCTTCAGCCACCTCATGGCTCCAAAGTCCCGGTGGCCCTTTCAACCCCCTCTGGTGATGGAGTGGCTGGAGAAGGGGAGGGGAGGAGATGCGGCACTCTGTGGGGGCACAACACTTGGCATCTTCCTCCTCTTCAGCTGCCTCAATGCTACAAAGTCCCGGTGGCCCTTTTAACCCCCTCGGGCAATGGTGTGGCCAGATGGGGGAAGGAAGTGTGGCGCTCGGCGGGGTCACGGCGCTCGGCGTATTCCTCCTCTTCAGCCACCTCAATACTCCAAAGTCCCAGTGGCCCTTTTACCCCCCTCCAGCGATGGTGTGGCCGGAGGGGGGAGGGGAGGAGACGCGGTGCTCGGTAGGGTCACAGCACTCAGCGTCTTCCTCCTCTTCAGCCATCTCAAGACTCCAAATTCCCAGTGGCCCTTTCAACCCCCTCTGGTGATGGAGTGGCTGGAGAAGGGGAGGGGAGGAGATGCGGCACTCTGCGGGGGCACGACACTCGGTGTCTTCCTCCTCTTCAGCCGCCTCGATGCTACAAAGTCCTGGTGGCCCTTTTAACTCCCTCCAGCGACGGTGTAGCTGGAGGGGGGAGGGGGGGGAGATATGCCACTCATCGGGGTCGTGGCGCTCGGCATCTTCCTCCTCTTCAGCAACCTCTAGGCATATGTAAGTCAGGGTTTTATTGTACAGACATTCTAAAACTTGGGCTTTTCCAATCCAGGTCACAGGGAACCCAACAGTGAGAAGAAATAAAACTTCAAACCATAGTATACAAATATAACATGTAATGCCTGTTACAGACATTGTCCTTCCATTCCTCTTAGCATACAGTACTTAAAATGAAATTCGTTACCCTAAATCAAGCTGCTTAAGGCTCATGTCTCTTCTGTCTTTGGAGCAAAAAATCTATGTCTCTCCCTCTTTCTAAACCACAATCAAAGAGCACACACTTCTTCCTTAAGATTCCTTACCCGTTGGCCTAAAGCAATAAATTCACAAGCACAAAATGATAGGCTGATTGTTTAAAAAGTGAGACAGCAAAATCCATTTAAACCCTCTGATCCCAGAAAATTCTCTTTGAGAAAGCAGTAGCTGTTTTCATTCTGCTGAATGAATATTACTTAGATTGAAAGGCTATTTTAGTTGCTGCCCACCAACCCCAGCAATAAAGAGACAAGGTACAAATGATGGATTTAAACAAATGATACAACTCTATTGAACTTTGAAGAAGAGCCTAGTATACATAGGATTTTTGGATTACAAATCTGATACTCTATCACTCTAGGGGTTTCACCTGACCCATGACTACAGATACCTAAATCTGGCTGAACTGGAGATATGGTCTAGCCCCACCCTTCCTACCTGTGAAGAAAGAAAGTGCCTAGTGAGCAGTGGTTCCAGCCCCCCAGCACCTTCAACACTTTGTGACCCTGGCTTTCCTGCAGCCATTTCCAAGGTGACAGTGTATATCATTTTATACAATCTTTCACTCTGCCCTGGTGTCCTCAAATTTTATTTCATTTGCAATATTTTATTTCATTTGCAATATTTATATGTTGCCAGTCTAGTTCATGTTACTACTCCTAGCCGTTTACAAAAGAAAAAACCCAAACTAAGTACAGTAAACCCCAGGCTTATGATTTTGTTCCGTTCCAACGGTTTTGTCAGAAACCAGATCAGTCATAAACCAAAGCAAGTTTTCCAATAGGAATGCATTGAAAAATATAAAAAGGTCCCAACCAGACCAATAATAGTAATAATAATAATAATAATAATAATAATAAATAAAAACAGCCCCACCCCCAGAAAATATCTAATGAAATGCCAGACACGATCCTCCCCCACCCCTTGATCAATCACACCAGCTGGTTAGGGGTTGGGGTTTGAGAAAAGGGAGTGTTCTTACAAGATTACCCTTTTTTATCCTGCACCTTTGCACCTTTATCAATTGAACGCCCCAGCTGATTAGCGGCTGGGGTGGAAAAGAGGGGAAGTTCTTGAGGTGTGGGAGAGAAAGGGATAGCCCGTAAGAACACCCCCTCCTTTCCCCTCCCAGCTGACCTTCAATGGTGGAGATCAATCGAAGTGCCAGGGGGGAGGACACATACAGTAAAGGATGAAGTGATCTCCCTACCTTTTCCATGTTGCTTCTTCTTTATGAGCAATTTGTCCATTCACTAGGGCAAGGTCTCAGAGGGACTCTGGAGGGTCTCTGCGGCAAAAGGCATCTGTCCAGCTGCAGCGACCCAGGGAGGCGAGTTGAGTCGAGGCAAGGCGCTCATGTTGCCACCCCTTCTCTGCACAGGTCACTGCTGCCTCTTGCCCTATGGGACTCCAGAGGGTCTCTGCAGCAAGAGACTGTCTTTTAAATCCAGCACTTTAGCGACAACTCCGGAAGAGGCACAAGACAAGGTCGCCTGCTGCAATTGTGCCACCCACAAAGTCCAAAATGGCTGCATATGGTCTTAAATATCCCACAGTCATTTTGGACTCTGGGGAATTCCCAGTCGTAAGGTAAAAAAATATGTAAAATGGGATGTCATTTCCTCTGGATTTGCTGTCATAAACGGCAGCAGACATAAATCAAGGCAGTCATAAGCCGGGGTTTTACTGTACAACAAATTTTAAAAGGAAACCAAATAAATACATTACTAATACTGTGCAATAAATTTAATAAGATATCAAATCAACATTCTCTAAAATCAATCTCTCTCTCATGGCAAATGCCCAAATTTCAAACCCTGACCCTAATTGGCAGAATAATATTATCCAGCTTATGGAGGGATCCACAGTCTCTTGCTGCAGAGACCTTATGGAGTCCCATAGGGCAAGAGGATCTACCTCCACCAAGAAGATCTCCATCTTTCTTGGATCACTTTTTCCCAGCTTGATTGCTCTAACATCTTCTATTAATCATGTTGCGCAAAAGGCATCTGATCATACCTGTCAAGCTTCGGGAAATGTCTGTCAAACCCCCGTGTTTTACACTCTTTCCCGCCATCATCTCGGATTAGTTAGACTACAATTAGACTGGGGTTAGACTGGAGGCTAGCACAGGATAAGCATAGCTATCCAGTTTCCTGTTTTGGCCGGGAAAGTTCCCTTATTTGACAGAAATTTCCCGAAACTTGACAGGTATGTATCTGACTCTAGGGTTCAGTGCTCATCTCCATTTTACAGCCAAAGAGCCAGTGCTGTTTTCTGTGCTCATGTGGCAGGCATGACTAGACACTAGAGTGCATGGAACACTGTTTACCTTCCAACTAAAGTGGTTCCTATTTATATACTTGCAATTTCTTGCTTTCAAATTGCTAGATTGACAGGAGCTGGAACTGAGATGGGAGTTCATTCCATTGTGCACTACTCGGGTCTCAAACTGGTGACCTGCTGATCTTCCAGGCATCAAGTTCAGTGGCTTAACTACTTGAGCCACTGCAGTTATTACCAGTTGTAAAAAGCCACACTGATTTGTAAACCTATCTGTTATGCTAGCTAACGATTGTGTGCCCAGTTGACTCAATCCACAAAAGCTCACATTAAAATACAGCAGTTAGTCTTTAAGGTGCCACAACATTTTTGTCTTTTTATTTACTTCCTAATATGGTTGAACCACAGACTAACAACATGGCTACCAATATAAAACGTTTGAAATGGTAGCCATGCTAGTGTGTGTTTCAAGCGTATGAGAAAGTAAACAAAAAAAAAAGACAAAAATTTTGTAGCACCTTAAAGACCCCACACAAACACACAAACACACCAGGCCCATGGAGACTCACTTACTGAGGCCAGAAGGAGCAGTGAAGGAGGAGGAAGAAGACACCATGGCAGTCCCTCAGCAGTGGCACATGTGGCTGGGGGAAAAGTAGAGAGGAGCTCATGCTGGCCAGCCCAGCCCATGCACTGCCTCCATCCCATCCCATCCCCACCCCACCCCTCCAGGTGCCCGGACATAGTGATCCCCCTGATAGTGGTGCCAACCCAGCCTTAGGGCTCAAGAGCGCCGCAGGAACCAGTGTGGCCTCTGCTGGCCTCTCATCATTGTCTGCCTCCCTCCCTCCCCCCAGGCAGAGTGTGGTGTGCCCTGGTCAGGGGCTTGGAGTGAAGCTTTGGTGCCCACCCGCCACTTATAGCAGCAGAAGCAGCAGAAGCAGCACCTGTAGTTTGCGCCGGGCAGGCAGGCAGACGGTCGAGGGGCACTGCTAGAGGCACTGCTGTGGCTGCTAGAAGTGGCAGGTGGGTGCTGAAGACTCACTCTAAGCCCCTGACAGGGGCACACCACACACCGCCTAGGGGGAGGGAGGGAGACAACAATGAGAAGCCAGCAGTGGCCCCACTGGCTCCCGTGGTGCTCCCGAACCCTGGTGAATCTGGGTCAGCGCCACCATCAGGGGGATCACTGGGTTCGGCTCAGCCCTCGACTGACTGACCACCCTGCACAAACTACAGGTGGTGGTAGTGGTGCTGCTGCTGCTAGAAGTAGCGGGCAGGTGGGTGGGCGCTGAAGCCAAGCCCCTGACCAGGGCATTCCACACCCCGCCTGGGGAGGATGGATGGAGGGAGGGAGGGAGGTGACAATGAGAACCAGTGGAGGCCCAGCTGGCTCCTGCAGCACTCCTGAGCCCTGGTGAGGCTGAGTCGGCACCACCATCAAGGGGACTGCTGGGTAGGTACGGGTGCCTGAAGGTGGGCGGGGTGGTAAGGGGGCATTGCTAGCCAGTTCTACTACCAGTACACCCAAACCTGTCCAAACCGGCTGGAGCCCGCCACTGCCTTAATCCCTTCTGTGCCTGGTAGAATCTCTTTTAAGCCTCCTGGTGGTCTTTCTTCTCCCCCCACCCCCAAGACCCCAACATTTGGGAAAAATCACTTGGAAAGGGAAGGAGGAGCAAGTCACATGGCCACCATGCCATGCCCACCCAGTCACATGGCCACATGGCCAGGCCCGCCAGGCCATGCCCACAGCATAGGTAGTAAAACAAACTTGAATCTCACCACTGACTTTACATAGAAATGAACAGCACAAAATACTTTTGTACGCTTTAAGGGTTACTAGCTGGCTCAGCTAATTTTTTCAATTTTCATAGTCTCAGTAAAGCAGGCTTTTCTCCATGAGAATGAAAAAGAAACAGGAAGGGGAGGGACATTAATCCACAAAATGTGTATTGGCATTAAAATTAAAAATCTTCTGATATAGCCTAGAGAGCCTCAAAGTCCAAGGACATTATTATTGATTAAGTGCATTTCTGGATGCCTGTTTTAAAACTACTATTAAAAACCTTCTAACAGTGTAGAATAAATGAATAAATTAAATTGTGTTCTCACACCAAGTAAGACACTGAATTAAAAGTAAGCTTCACTCCATGGAATGGAATAGGATGTACTATCAATGTGTTAACTTCAGAAAAAGTAAAGGGGGAGGGGGGAAATGCCTGACAGGGCAATCTGATCACAAATTTAGCAGAAAAACAAGCCATGTATTTTAATATCAGTTCATGTGGAAAGAGGTGTAGGTCAGCTACTAATGTTTTGTTTGTCTGAGACATTAATATATGTTCTCCTGCCATTTTTTGATTTCTCTTTTCTGTGAAATATTAAACATATATATAAAAAACTTTACTTTCTCCAGAACAGAAGAGCATGCATCCAAAGTTTAGAATTCACAGTGATTGGTTCCCTTGGGTTAGAACTATTAAGATCAACTGGCAGATTCTGGACTTCACTACAATGGAGCCTTGCCCTGCACAATTCTGAGAATTATCTGTTGCCTGCAGGTTAATGTCAAAAGACATTTAAATACAATCTTGAGTTCTAAGTTTGGTGTATGAAAACCAAGACACAAGACACAGCCTCGGGCTGGGTTAACTCAGGTTTATTGCATCGTGGACAGAGGGAACATGAGGTAATGGCGGATCGATAGCTCTTTATATACTGCAGTAATACATTTGAACGTGGTGCCATGGTAGCCTATTGGCTACTGCCTGCGTGACGTCATTTCGAGTCACGCCCTTCTTGTCCAGGTGTCGGTGGTGGCGGGAAAACTTCCCGCGCTGTTGCCTTTGATGAGTTCGGACCAAGAGAGCTTGGACGCTCGCTGCTGCCAGCTGGTGGTCATTGGCTCGCGTCCTCTTACAGGGTTTATATGACACAGCTGTAGGTTACATTGTTTCTATAGGCACGGTTACATTGGCTCAGATACATTGTAATCCAAGTGGAAGGTAAAACCATTAGAACACAACACCCCTCCCCCCTAGGATGAGACGAAGTCTCTCAGCCAAGATGGCTTATTTCGAACACGCTGGGGCCTCGGTGCGGGCTGCCCTGCTCCGGGTTTGCTACCTTCACTCTGTCCCCTGTCTTCCTGTCCTGAAATTGGAGAGGGAGACTTGTTAGTTACTTGCCGCGGTTCTGCGGCTTCTTGGGGAGGTGAACGCTGGGCTGTGGTTGAACCGGGGGCACTGGGGACTAACGAAAATCCCCTCTTCTCGCTTGGATGGGTGGGGGAACACTCCCAAAACCCCCCCCGGCTCGGTAACTGAAAATCAAAATCGGGGGCAGCAGTCGCAAACTCATCTGTCGCAGACTCATCTCCCTCTTCCCCGGTCCTTGACAGAACTGCCGTATCAAAAGGATATGAGTCCGACTGCTTCCCCCCCCTTGTTTGGGACTGATGCCCCTCGTTGTCTCCCCCTTGGGCTAAACGGGTGGAGGAGGACCCTAACGCTGAGGCGTTTTCCGCGCCGTCCGTGGACTGCTTTTCGGGAACGCGGCTGCGGAGTTGATCGGCATGCCGTCTCCAGAGCAGGCCGGCGCCCGTTTCTACCCTATAAGACACCGGTCCCGTCTGTTCTACGATCCTTCCTGGCACCCAGGCCGGCCCTCCGCTAGTATAATTCCTGCAATGTACCAGATCGCCGGCTGCAAAACTTTTCGATACTGCTAGCTCCACGTTCCTCCCTTTGTCCTCGACCCTCGTCGGGTCTAGCCTGGTCAGAAGTGTGGTCAGCTTCCTCTTCATCAACAATTCTGCCGGTGAGTATCCTGACGCTAAGGGGGTCACCCTATACGCTAGTAGGAACTGACAAATTTGGTGATTTAGGTCCCCGGGGCCCATGCGCCGCAACGCATCCTTTGTCGTGCGCACCAACCGTTCCACTTGGCCATTCGTGGCCGGGTGAAACGGCGCGGACGTAACGTGCCGAATGGCATTAGCCTCGGTGAATGCCCTGAACTCCGTGGACGTGAAACAACTGGCGTTATCGCTGATCAAAGTGTCGGGTAAACCGAACGTGGAAAAAATTCGCCTTAACTGATTTATCGTAGTGGTGGAGGACGTGCTCTTGACCGGAATCACCTCCAGCCACTTGGAGTACGCATCCACCACTAGGAGAAAAAGGGTTCCTCGAAACGGGCCAGCAAAATCAATGTGCACTCTGGACCATGGCCCCCTTGCTGTGTCCCATTCCCTGTGCGGAAGTCGGGTCGCCTCCGGTCGGGAGGCCTGGCAGGCTTCACAGGTGCCGACCATGTACTCTATATCAGTGTCCAACTGGGGCCACCAAAAGTAGCTCCGGGCCAGCGCCTTGGAGCGGACGATGCCCGGGTGGCTGACGTGCAGCAGCTTGAGCACCCTCGATCGCAGGGATGTGGGGACCACCACCCTTTGACCCCACAACAGGCATCCCCTTTCTAGGGACAACTCAATCTTCTTCCTAAAGAATGGGTCGAATTCTGGACCCGGGGAAGACGCCGGCCACCCCTTCTGTACCCACGAGCTCACTTTCTCCAGCGTTTTATCTTTTCCTGTCGCCCTGGCGATGTCGGCCGGTACTATCGGGGGTTCCTCTAACACCTCTATCAGCAACACCTGACGGTCCTTCTCTATCCCTGCCTGTTGGCTGCCCGTCAATGGTAGAGGAGACCTCGAGAGCGCATCTGCGTGACTGATCTCCTTTCCTGGCCGGTATTCCAACTCATGTTGGTAAGCGTTAAGGAAAATAGCCCACCTCAGCATCCTCGGGGACAGGATCTGTGGCGTGGGCTTATTTGCAGTAAAGATTCCTAGCAGGGGTTTGTGATCAGTCACGATCGTAAACGGGCGACCATACAGAAAGTCGTGAAATTTCTTTGTGCCCGCTACTATCGCTAATGCCTCCCTGTCGGTTTGTGCATAATTCCGCTCCGCCTGGGACAGGGACCTTGAATAAAAAGCTACCGGGGCTTCCCTCCCGTCTTTCAATACGTGGCAAAGGACCGCCCCCACCCCCACCGGGGATGCATCGCAAACTAGGACCACTGGCCGTTTGGGATCAAAATGGGTTAGGATTGCTTCGGACGTTAGGAGTTGCTTCAACTCTTTAAAAGCCTTCTCCTGCTCATTCCCCCACAGCCATGCCTCCTCTTTTTTAAGCAGCCGATGGAGCGGTTCAGCCACGGACGCCTTCCGAGGAAGGAAAGTGTGGTAAAAATTTAAGAGCCCCAGGAATGACTGTAGCTCGGTTTTGGATGTGGGGCGGGGAGCCTTCTTGATGGCGGCTACTTTTGATTGGGAGGGCTTAATTCCCTCGGGTGTGACACGGAACCCTAGAAATTCAACCTCCGTTTCGAAAAAAACACATTTGTCTTTCCTGAGCCGCAGCCCCGCCTTCTCGAACACCGTCAGCACCTTATCCAATCTCTGGGCCAGTTCGGCCTCACTCCCCCCTGTTATCAATACGTCATCAAAATAAGGCAACACCCCCTCCAAACCCTTCAGGAGGCGTTCCACAAGCGATTGGAAAAGACCGGGTGCCGAGTTCACGCCGAACTGTAACCGCGACACCTGGAACGCCCCTTTATGTGTGACTATTGTTTGGGCCGCTGCCGTGGCGGGGGTAACGGGAAGTTGCTGATAGGCCTGTGCTAAGTCGAGTTTAGCGAAACATTTGCCCCCATTTAGTCTGGCCAGAAGGTGGCTGACCACGGGCACCGGATATGCATTAGGGCGGATGGCCTTGTTAATTGTACACTTATAATCAGCGCAAATGCGCACCTCCCCGTTAGCCTTTAGTGCAGTTACGATTGGAGTTTCCCACTCCGCGGAATCAACAGGAATCAGAATCCCCTGGCCCACCAGTTTGTCCAGTTCCGCCTCTATTTTGTCCTTGAGTGCGAACGGCACCCTTCGTGGCTTGAGTCTTATCGGGCGGACCTCCGGGTCCAGGTCGAACGCTACGGGGGGTCCCTTGAACTTTCCAAGTCCTTTTTTAAAAACGGCGGGGTGCGCGTCACACACCGCTTGTATCGGATCCGCGCCCATGGCATGCACCCCCCCTATGAACAAACCCAAGGGCTGAAACCACTGCGTCCCGAGGAGGCTACAATTTCCCCCTTTGAGAACGACTAAAGGGAGTTCTGCAGAATGTCTTTTATAACGAACCCGAAATTTCCCGACCCCCAGCACTGGAATGCTGTTCCCTTGTACGTCTCGTAGCGTGGACCTCAGAGTCTTAAGTTTGGGCCGCGCTTGGGGGTCGATCTTCAAGAACTCTTTCTGGGGAATTATGGAATAATAGGACCCCGAGTCAATCTCCATCCTAACAGGGGCCCCTTGTACTATTACCTCAACGAAGTAATGGTTTTGTCCCGCGGACACGCTGAACACGGGGGCGTCGTCCTCACTGCCGTCCGAGACGCGACCCACGCCGTCCTGCTTCCTCGTGGTTCGGGCGCCATCTTGGGGTCTCGCTGGACGGTCCGGTCTGGCCGAACGGTCTTTCGAATGCCTCCGGCCCTCTTTCCGATTTCTGCATGCCCTGGCGATGTGCCCGCGCCGGCCACAGCTGTAACATTCGGCTTTCCTGAAAGGGCACTTCGCACGCTCGTGGGCCGCCCCACAACCATCGCAGCGGCGCCCCCCTTTCCGGACCTTCTGTACCTCTTCGCCGTCGCTGCCATCTGTAGAGGATCTCGAGGTTCGTCGGGTCGCGTGCACCGGCTGTCCTGACTTGCCGCGCACCGAGCTTTCCGCTTTGCTGGCCCTAGGACGCCACTCGTGTATTTCGTCCACTCCCGCATTCGTGGACTCCGCGGATTCCGCGGTCTCTACGACCTCGGCCAGCGTTGGTGGCGGCTCCCTGTTCATCAGGCTGCGCTGCACTTCCTTGTCCTTTAGGCCACACAGCACGACGTCCCTCATGATCATCTCCAGGTTGTCCCACTTGCAGGGGACGGCGGCTACCCTCAGGGCCTCCACGAAAGCCTCTACCGACTCATCCGGCGCTTGGACTCGCCTCCAAAACGCACTCCTAGCGGGAAACATTGCCTTCGAGGGTTGGAAACGCTCACGCAGCAACTTCAGTATGTCGTCGGTTTTGAAGTCATCCAACGTCTTCGGTTCGATCATGCCCACCAGCGTCCGCTTGGTCTCTACCCCCAGCATTCGGGTGAGGATGGCCCTCTTCCTTTCCTCGTCGTCTTTGACTTTGAGTTCCACCAATGCCGCCCTGAAATCCATGTTAAAGATGGTCCAGTCTTGCGGCTTGGTAATATTGAACCCGCTCTGTGTCCTGGCACCTTGGGAATCCATAATCCCACCTTCGTCGCCAATTTGGTGTATGAAAACCAAGACACAAGACACAGCCTCGGGCTGGGTTAACTCAGGTTTATTGCATCGTGGACAGAGGGAACATGAGGTAATGGCGGATCGATAGCTCTTTATATACTGCAGTAATACATTTGAACGTGGTGCCATGGTAGCCTATTGGCTACTGCCTGCGTGACGTCATTTCGAGTCACGCCCTTCTTGTCCAGGTGTCGGTGGTGGCGGGAAAACTTCCCGCGCTGTTGCCTTTGATGAGTTCGGACCAAGAGAGCTTGGACGCTCGCTGCTGCCAGCTGGTGGTCATTGGCTCGCGTCCTCTTACAGGGTTTATATGACACAGCTGTAGGTTACATTGTTTCTATAGGCACGGTTACATTGGCTCAGATACATTGTAATCCAAGTGGAAGGTAAAACCATTAGAACACAACACTAAGTGACTCTTATTCTCAAAGCTTTCATGGCATTTTGCTGCCTGTATAATCATGTTTTATTTGTTTTTATAGTCTTCCTGTGGATTTCTGTTGTGACAGATGCTTGAGCAACTTTGGAAGTCAATCCTGTCCCGCTAAAACTTGTGTTCTCAAATAGACTGAAACCCAATCTTGCTGTGTGATAATTATCTACAATACACATTGTTTGGGGTTTGAGTTTGCTTTGTACCTTCACAAGGTTTTCTGGCTTTTTAAAAAAATAATAATCCCAAATGAGGATAACTTCCAAGCCTTGCTGCTACAAAGAGTCTATGTTTATAAACGTTGAGGTTTTGTTTTTATGCGTCAGCCCTTCAACTCCTCACATTAAAACAAAGTACCATTTAGTAGTAGGGTATGGTATAAATGAGATCTGAATTGAATAACTCAGAATGGCAACCACTCATTAACAAGCCTCTGATTGATTTCATAGTGCATGCTGAGTCACACAACTGGTGAGTCACCTATCAATTAGTTTCTATTTGCTGCTCCAAGATATGCCAACACACTTACACAGGCATCAATATTCATTTTGATTCTGGACATGATGTGAAAATAAGAATAGTAGATGACTCAGTGAGTTGGATAATTGTGGTGGAACCAGTGGTTAGAAGTTTGATTTCCCATTGCCAGTATGAGTATTCTTGGGCAAACTGCACAGTCTCGCAGAAGAAGAGAATGTAAATCACTTTTGAATGCTGAATAACTAGAAAAACTTGAGAAAATTCCTCAAAAGTCTGAACTGATCTGTCAACACATAACTATAATTTTTTATTATTAGTTGGACCATATAAATTTGATAGGGACTTTAAAGCAGTAAATAAAGCAAGTTTGTTAGGCCAATTGGCATTCAAAATATAAAAAGAAAGGAAGTGCAGGGAAACATTTCTCTGGCCAATGGAGATACAGTACCCAAATCACACCAACATTATTCTGAAGTCAACAATTGTTTACAAGGCTTTATCTAGGGCTTTGTTAACTGTCTACAAATCTTCATTGTGTACAAGAAGGCATATGATTTTAGAGATGGATTATCTGCAATCCCAGCTATGATCAATAGGAAAACAAATTTACAGGCCCAGGGAAAGGAAGATTATATCATTTTTACCCTGCCATAGGTTGGAAATTATCATACACTAGCAAGGGTTGCCCGGCATTGCCGGGCTTTTCCCCCCGTGTTTTTTAATTAAAAATGAGCCAATTTTATTTTTGCAATAGTTTTACATTGTGTTGGAAGGTTAAATTGTGTTGTTGTTTTTTTAAAATTGCTTAGTCTGTAATTTAAATTTTTTAAATGTTTATTTATGTTAAATTTGTTTGGCTTGGCTGTTATTAGCTGTGATCTGGTTTTTTGGGTTTTTTTGAGAATTAATAAAAGAAGAAAGTTTGATATAATAACTCAGCACAGGATTTTTTAAAGTTTCTATTGTATTTGATTGACATATATTTGTGATTTGTGTGAAAGTGTGTGTAGTGTAATTTTTTTACTTGTTTTTGTTGGTGTGACCTTTTGTGTATAATTGTGAATTTGTGTTTTGTTTGGGGCTGTTGTGTGTTTTTGAATTGTTTGTACTATTGTGGCAGTTCTTTAGCCTGAAAACTGAAAACTGAATTAGTTCCTTAGCACAATAAGAGTAAAGCTATAGAGAGGCATGAAACTTGTGATAAGTTGAGGGAGGCAAGGAATGCACTCAAACTAATATTAATATTAATATTAATAATAATAATAAAAATAAATGTATATATCCCAGAAGCCTAGAATAAAGAATATGTGTATTGCATGTGTAAGCATTATAACATATTTGTATATACCTTAATATGTTTCAGTCATGTATCTCTATGGGTTTTATCACCATTATTGTCTCATGCAGTCTTTTAAAAAATACTTGGCACATCATTTTCTTCACTTTTGTATTTACAGTCAATATTGTTCTGATGAAGAATGTAATCGAAAAAAGTTTCTAATCCGGAGGGCTTTTTAACTCTTGAATAAACTCTTTGAAGACAAAAAACTCATGAATAAACTTTTTGAAGTCTACACAGATATTATTATTTACTGAAGATATGACTGCAATCAGTATAAAAATATTGTTGGTGACCCAATATAGCCTCAATCGTTTTTTCCTCTTTCACTTGTTACATACCGGTTGGCCACATCCTTATTGACTTGTACTATTGTGGCCAGCAGGTGGTGCTGGTAGGGGTTTATGTATTTTGATTTTTGTTTCTCTCCTGGCCTCTGGGTGGAGCTTCTTCTTGTAAGTAGGGTCTTTCTGTATTCATTTCTTTTCCAGTCCTGGTGGAGGTAGCACCTGTTTTGGTACGTTTGCTTGTTTTCTTTCTTTTGTGTGTGTGTGTGTGGGCGGGGGGGGGGGGGGTTGGAATTTGTATTTTTTGTCTGTTTGTTTTGTTTTTGATTGTGTCTTTGTTTACTTCTTATTGTTTTTGGTGTTTTTGTTTTTGTGTATTTTTGGCTGTGTTTGAGTGTTGTTAGTAATTTTTAAAAAAATATTTATTTGGTGGTGGGGAAGGTACGTGGTCATTGGGGGTTTGGATGGGTGGGCTAGGTGGTGGGGAGGGGGGCATGGTCTTTGGGGGTTAGGAAGGGTGGGCTAGGTGGTGGGGAGGGGGGCATGGTCGTTGGGGGTTAGGAAGGGTGGGTTAGGTGGTGGGGAGGGGGGCATGGTCGTTGGGGTTAGGAAGGGTGGGCTAGGTGGTAGGGAGGGGGGCTTTATTGTTTTATGGTGCTTTGTTTGTGTGGAGTTGTGAAAGTAGTTCGGGGTTTCCCCTTTAATATCAGTGGGTGGGGCTTGCGACCCCCCTCTCCGCTGGCTTTTCTAGGGTTGGGAGGTTTGTGGGGAGAAAAGGGGAATGTTTCTAAAACCCTTCTGGACTCAGGACACCAAGCACAGTGGATCGATTCCCTCCCCCCCTCCTTAAAACAACTCCGTTTTTAAAGAGTAGAAAAGACGGAGATTTTTTAAGGAGGGGGGTGGGAATCGATCCTCTCTCCCTGGTGTCCAGAGTCCAGAAGGGTTTTGGAAACATTCCCCTTTTCTCCCCACAAACCTCCCAACCCTAGAAAAGCCAGCAAAGAGGGGGGTCGCAGCCCCCACCCACTGATATTAAAGGGGAAACTCCAGGCGCCGTGGGTGAGGGAAAGAAAGCCGGCTGGTGTGTTTGGCTGTGACGCGGTGAGTTGTTTTTCTTTTTAATTTTTTGGGTGCCATTTTCCTCAGCGTTCTGCATGCTCATGGCGCGCAGGACGCTGGGGATTGTAGTAATGGGTTGGTGCTTTCTGTGTGTGCTGCGTTTTTTTTAAAATGGTTTTGTTTTGATTGGCTGCGGCGCGATTCCGAACGCTGCGCCGTGCGAGCGCCTCTCAGCCTGATTGGCTCTGGCGCGGCGCGGCGCAAGGAATGTTGGGAAGTGAAGTTCTTTCCCTTTCTTGCCGTTTGTGGGGCTGAGGCCCCCGTGCCGGATTTTTAAATCCTTCGTTGACCTGCGTAGGCAATTCGGCCGTGCGCACGAAGGGTGGGTGCGGGTCAGTAGGGCGACGCATAGCAACCTATAGCCAGTTCCAACGGTGAACACTTGGATTTATAGCTTAAGATTTACATTTAAGAAGCAAAACGTATGAAAAGCCAATTAGAATTGGGTTTGGCATCATGCATTAATGCTGGCCAAACATCTTCTCCATCATGCCAATGCTAATTACAATGTCACTGAAAATTCCAGGCAAGGCCTGGCCTGTCATTTATTAGACAGAGGCAAATAGGGAATAAAAAAAAGAGTAGCAAGTTGTTAGTTATTTAATTTGTAACTGCATTTAACTGCCAGATTGGGAGTAAAAATCTGAATGCTGCCTGTTAGAATGTGGAGCCCTGTTACAAGCTGCTAAGATTCGAAAGCAGGGATTCCCAATTTTTTTGTGTCGCAGGCCTGACCACGCCTCCCAGACAGCTGAGCAAATGTATCCATGGCTGTTGAAAATGCATTTACACCAGCTGTGGGTGCATTTACGGCAGCATTTATGGCAGGCGTGGGTGCATTTACACATGTGTAGGTGCTTTTTACGGCTGTCATAAACATGTCCACTTCCAGTAGCGGTAAGGGTGACGGTGGGCCACATGAAATGGTGCTGCGGGGCGATTCCAGCACATGGGCCGTAGTTTGGCCACCTCTCTTCTAAAGCGTAGATAACATAATTGCATGTTCCTTGCTCTGGTTGGGTCTGAACTTTTGACCCTGCCAGATGATCGAATTAGCTTGTTAATTCCTCCCTAGCCAAAAAGGCATTTTAAAAAGAGTCTGTTTTGGATGATTAAAATATTTTAAAATATATATTTAAAAGTATGATGAATAAATATTCAGAATCCCATTATTTAAGCTGTAAGGTTCCTTTTTTCTTTTCTTTTTTGCTTTGTGGTCAGGGATTGTCTTACTTTTGTGCCTATTCCTGCTGTCTTGTTGCTTGGTAATTGAGAAAAATACATCAAAAATACTATGTGTCATCCAGCCACTCCTGATGTGTGATGACTATACAATGACTTCTAAAACATCTATCATCAACCATTGCTCAGATCTTGGAAACCAACACTTTCTCATGTTAGGTTGCTCTTCCTTTCTAACTTCCCCTTTCCTGGCAATATTGCCACTCTGATTACTCTGATCAAAATGGGACATTTCTGTGTATGTGTTGATAGGATTGGACTAGACATCTACAGTGTATTACAAGTCTTTGCCCTTCTTCTTTTGAAAAACCTAAATTGGTATTGAGTAAGCATTGACCATGCATTTTGCCTCATACTTTGTAATTTATATTTATTACTAGCAAGGGTTGCCCGGCGTTGCCGGGCTTTTTTCTCCGTGTGTTTTAATAAAAAATGAACCAATTTTATTTTTGCAATAGTTTTAAATTGTGTTGGAAGGTTAAATTGTGTTAATGTTTTTTAAAAATTGCTTAGTCTGTAATTTTAATTTTTTAAATGTTTATTTATGTAAACATTTTTTGGCTTGGCTGTTATTAACTGGGATCTGCTTTTTTTGGTTTTTTTTTGAGGATTAATAAAAGAAGAAAGTATGATATAATTTTTTCAAATTGTTTTATGTAAGTGAATAATGTTTTATTTTTTGAATTTTTTAAATTAGTTGTACCGTAGGTCATAATTTTAATAATGTAAAAGTAAATGTTTTTTACATTCAATGTTTGTGTGTTTTTGAATTGTTTTTACTATTGTGGCCAGCAGGTGGTGCTGGTAGGGGTTATTGTATTTTGACTTTTTTTTCTCTCCTGGCCTCTGGGTGGAGCTTCTTCTGGTCAGTAGTCTCTTTCTTTATTCATTTCTTTTTCAGTCCTGGTGGAGGTAGCACATCTTTTGGTAAGTTTGCTTGTTTTCTTTGTTTTGTATGTGTATGTGGGCGGGTGGTGGTGGTGGAATTTGTATTTTTTGTCTGTTTGTTTTGTTTTTGATTGTGTCTTTGTTTACTTCGTATTGTTTTTGGTGTTTTTGTTTTTGTGTATTTTTGGATGTGTTTGGCTGTTTTTAGTAATTTTTTTAAAAAATATTTATTTATTTGTTGGTGGGGAAGGGACATGGTCATTGGGGGTTAGGAAGGGTGGGCTAGGTGGTGGGGAGAGGGGCATGGTCGTTGGGGGTTAGGAAGGGGGGCTAGGGGGGGCGTGGTCGTTGGGGTTAGGAAGGGTGGGCTCGGTGGTGGGGAGGGGGGCTTTAGTGTGTTATGGTGCTTTGATTGTGTGAAGTCGTGAAAGTAGATTGGGTTTCCCCTTTAATATCAGTGGGTGGGGGTTGTGACACCCCTCTCCGCTGGCTACCCTAGGGTTGGGAGGTTTGTGGGGAGAAAAGGGGTATATTGCCCCAACACTTCTGGAAACTAAAGATTAGGCACAGTGGATCGAATCCCCCCCCCTTCCTTAAAACCACTCCATTTTTAAATAGAATAAAAGACGGAGTTGTTTTAAGGAGGGGGAGGGGTGGGATCGATCCACTCTGCCTGATCTTTTGGTTCCAGAAGTGTTGGGGCAATATACCCCTTTTCTCCCCACATACCTCCCAACCCTAGGGTAGCCAGCGGAGAGGGGGATCGCAACCCCCACCCACTGATATTAAAGGGGAAACTCCAGTCGGGACCTTCAGGCGCTGTTGGTGAGGGAAAGAAAGCAAGCTGGTGTTTGCTTGGCTGTGAGGCAGTGAGTTGCTTTTCGTTGGGGGTCAGGAAGGGTGGGCTAGGTTGTGGGGAGGGGGTATGTGGTTGTTGGGGTTAGGAAGGGTGGGCTCGGTGGTGGGGAGGGGGGACATGGTCATTGGGGGTTAGGAAGGGTGGGCTAGGTGGTGGGGAGGGGGGCTTTAGTGTGTTATGGTGCTTTGTTTGTGTGGAGTCGTGAAAGTAGATCAGGTTTCCCCTTTAATATCAGTGGGTGGGGGTTGTGACCCCCCCTCTCCGCTGGCTACCCTAGGGTTGGGAGGTTTGTGGGGAGAAAAGGGGTATATTGCCCCAACACTTCTGGAACCAAAAGATCAGGCAGACTGGATCGAATCCCCACCCCCCCTCCTTAAAACAACTCCGTTTTTAAAGAGAAGAAAAGACGGAGTTGTTTTAAGGAGGGGTGGGGGTGGGGGATCGATCCACTCTGCCTGATCTTTTGGTTCCAGAAGTGTTGGGGCAATATACCCCTTTTGTCCCCACAAACCTCCCAACCCTAGGGTAGCCAGTGGAGAGGGGGGTCGCAACCCCCACCCACTGATATTAAAGGGGAAACTCCAATCGGGAGCTTCAGGCGCTGTTGGTGAGGGAAAGAAAGCCGGCTGGTGTGTGCTTGGCTGTGAGTTGTTTTTCTTTTTCATTTTTCGGGCGCCGGTTTCCTCAGCGCTCTGCGCGCTCATGGCGCGCAGGACGCTGGGGCTTGTAGTTATGGGTTGCTGTTTTGTGTTTGTGCTGTGTTTTTTTAAAATGCTTTTCTTTCGATTGGCTGCGGCGCGTTTCCGAACGCTGCGCCGTGCGAGAGCCTCTCAGCCTGATTGGCTCTGGCGCGGCGCGGCGCAAGGAATGTTGGGAAGTGAAGTTGTTTCCCTTTCTTCGCGTTTGTGGGGCTGTTGCCCCACTGCTGGTTTTTTCAATCCTTCGTTGACCTGCGTACCCAGATTGGCCGTGTGCACGAAGGGTGAGTGCAGGCAAGTAGGGCGAGGCATAGCAACCTATAGCCAGTTCCAACGGTTAACCCTTGGATTTATAGGTTAAGATGAGAAACTGCAAATTCCTCACTGCCCATTAAGAAGTGAAGCAATCTAGAATGGATACAAAAATGAGAGAAAACTCATCTAAAGGGGATCTATTGGTCCTAAGGGGTTTTTCTTTTCATTTTTACTGCAGAATCAATGCTGTTTCTCCCATAAGCCTATTCTAACCTGTTGGAAACTTTATAGTTGTAGCAACAAAATGCAAAGTCGGAATCTTTATTGCACGTGTGTGTGTGTGCCCTAATGAATAGCATTTTATATAATTCAATTTTTTCTTAGAAGAAAGACCCACTGTTGTTTCAATCTGGTTTACTTCCTCAGAAGTCTGTTTAGAATTACTGTACAGGTATAGGATAGTATATCTACAACTTTCACTTTTCATTAATTTTCTCCATATTCATTTAGTGTAATCATTCACTCACAATAGCCAATTGTTTGACATTCACAATAAAAACACTAATAAAATGAAATGTTCTTGAAATAACTCAAGTCAACTGCCCTTGTATTAAGTGGTTAATCTTGTCCCATGAAGAGTGATAAAAATTTTAAATGCAGCAGCTGTACATTAGTTATAGAATAAATGTAGAGTTTTGGTTTAAGCCTTGTGAATCGGGGATAGAACTTGAACTGAGTGGGTTATAGGACATCTGACTTCAGTAAGAAGTCCAGTCTCTTCTCATTCCAGAATAGGGCCAACCTATTGGCTAAAATCCTGTTTGTCTTCATGCATTGTAAATGTTGGGTACCCAGTATAGTGTAGTGCAGGGGTGTCCAAACTTTTTGGGTCGTGTGCCAGCCATGTGGTTCCTCCTACCCAGAAGTGGAAGTAAAAGGTGCATGCATGTGTGCAGAATGTACCCGCACATGCATAAAACACTGCCGTAAATTACCCATGGCTGTCGCAAATGCATTTCTGACAGCCACTAGTCATTTATGGCAGTGTTCTGCACATGCACAGGTGTGTTCTGCACATGCAGGGGGACATTCTGTGCATGCATGATTTACTTCCACTTCTGGAAGTGGCGCAGGCAGCACAGGCTGGATTTATTAGTGCCATGGGCTGGATCCGGCCCGCAGGCCGTAGTTTGGGCACCCCTGGTGTAGTGGCTAGAGTGATGGACTCGAGTTCAGCAGGTGTGGGTTGAAAACCTTGCTCAGCCACAGAAACTCACTAGTGGTGCAGAACTAGTAAAACCACCTCTTAATGTATCACTTACCTTGAAAGCTCTATTAGATAGGTTCTGACTTGATAGCAATTGCATAACTAATGTAAAGGATTGTTCTCTATGATTGTGTAATTGGCAGAATGGTTCCCATTGAAACTGTTGAACAATGTGCATGCAGATGTGTTTCTTGAATAGTGCTTTCACCACACTGCTGTTTTCATACATACAGGTAGTTCTGCAGCTTTGCATTGGACACACAGACTACAAAATTTCTGCTTCTAACCATCATAATTTACCAAAATTCATAGAGCATTTTGGTCCCATTATCTTAATATACTCTTACATACACTCTCTCACACACTTTAAAGAAAAAATAGACTTATTGGGACATTCCCCCCCCCTTTTTTTTCTTTTTCTTTTTAATCAAACAAAAGTTCTTGGCCAAAGCCTGAAAATTAGAGATACTGTTTACAGCTGTTCAGGTGCCAATTTATGGCTTCTGTAATAAACTGTGACCCTTAGGGCCAGACATTTCCTGTCCTGGTACATGAGGGTTAATCCAGGGTTGTGCTAAAAGGAAGGCATTGAAGATAATGGGAAAAACGGATATTTGGAGCTTATGAGGTAGAAATGAGTTTTCATCTCTGCTTTAAAAACAGATATGACTGCAAGTGGCCCTGAACCTTTTGCACTGCAATAACAAAGCTCATAAAATCACATTATTTCTACTATGAATGCTGTTTTTAATTTCAAATGTACATGGCCATTTTAAATCTACATCTATATAGATGTGCACATTAAAGACAGAGTATTAGGGCTTATAAAAGTGAGGAAGGCTGAGACTTACATTGTTCTTGCAGAACTTAATTGCAACAATTTAAAAGAATCTTCTTTACATATTTCCAGATCTGTAATGCAATGGGTGAATGAATAGTATTGCAGAAGCCTGTTCATGCAGCATATACCTGATTATTGTTTTGTGTTGTTTGGTATCAGGAACAGACATGAGGAAATTGCTTTTACTTTAAATGTTGGAGGCTTTTCTTATTTCTACTACTGTTGTGTCTAGTGTATTATACTCAAAGTGTATGTTAGACCTACAAGGTTGTATCTTGGTCATTTTCTAGTATGTTTTCTACTTGATGTTCCAATGAAATCCTGAATACTGATATATTATATTTCTAATATAGTGAGCAGAGTATTAATTTTGCAACACTATTGTGTCTTGATTTGTAGTTCGTCTGCATAATTTTTGAATCTTCAGCAATGAGGTATGCTATAGTTTCACCTTTTTCTTGACAGAGTCGACAATTGTTGTGTTGCACTTGTTGTTTTCACGTGTATGCCACCCCTTAGTGCTAAGCACATTGTAGGAAGTGCACAAGGTAATTATGCTAACTAGAGTTTGCCCCCCAACAAGCTGGTCACTCATTTTGCCAACCATGAAAGGATGGAAGGCTGAGTCAATCTTGAGACTGTCAAGATCGAACTCAAATTGTGAGCAGAATTTTGACTACAATACTGCAGTTTAACCATTGTACCATAGATATAAAGATATAAAGATGGATAGATAGATAGAGGTATTGTAAAAACAGATAAATAACAACAAAATACTAATCAACCTAATTTTAAAAACTCTACTTAGACAGACAGGAAAAACCTGTCTGACGAGAAAGGGCTTATCCTACCTGTAGAAGAACAGCAAAGGTGGGGCCAGCTTGGCCTTCCAAGGGAGGAAATTCCAGAGTCTGGGAAAAGAACCAAATTCACCTGTGATGATGGTGGGACTGAGAGACAGGCCTCCCCTGATAATCTTAACACCCAGGCAGGATAATAAAGGGATGTTTGGTCTTTGAATTGTGTCTGAAAAGGGATCAGCAGTTTTGTGTATGAGAACCAAGACAAATGAAACAGCCGAAGGGTTGGCTTAACACATCTTTATTGCATGATGGTCCGGGGGAACATGTGGTAATGGTGGATGAACAGCTCAATATATACTGTGACTATACATTTGAAAGTGGCTCCTCGATAGCCCATTGGCTACTGTCTGCGTGACGTCATTTCCCGTCACGCCCTTCTTGTCCAGGTGAGGTGGTGGCGGGAATCTTCCCGCGCTGTAGTTGTTTGGGGAATTGGAACCATGTGAGCTGGGCGCTCGCTATTGCCCCCTAGAGGTCACTAGCTCGCGTCCTGATACAGAAGGTTACAGTGTTACAGCTGGTGGTTATTATATCCACTCATTCGAGTGTTACATTACTTAAAGGTATAATATTCTAGACACAACATCCCTCCCCCCTAGGATGAGACGAAGACTCTCATCCAATATGGTTTATTGCAAACGCGTTTTGGGCGCAAGGCTGGCTGGCTTGTCCCGGGGGCGCTATCACTTCTTTGTTCCCTGGTCTCTTGTCCTGCAATGGGAGAGGGAGACTCGTTAATGACTTGCCGCAGCTCCGCGGCTTTCGGGGTAGGGGTAAACTCCATTGTGGGAAAACCGGGGGCACCGGGGGCTAACGAAAAACCCAGCTTCTCGCTTGGATGGGTGGGGGACCACTCCGAAACCCCCCCCGGTTTTGTAACTCAAACTCAAATTCATCTACTGGGGTATCTGTGGGGGTATCCCTCAGGATGTCTATGGGGACAAACTTATTCCCTTCCCCCCTTGGTGGGGGCCCTTCCCCCCTTGGTGGGGACCACTGGCCCCCCTCTCCTCCCCCTTGGGCTGAACAGGTGGGGGAGAACCCAAACGTTGAATCCTGTTCTGCGCTGTCCGCGCTCTGGTTTCCGGAGACCCGGCGCCGGAGTTGGTCTGCGTGCTGCCTCCAGAGTAGACCCGTGCTGGTCTCTACGCAATACGACACGGGACCTGTCTGACCAATGACTATGCCCAGAACCCAGGCTGGCCCTGCGCTAGCGTAGTTTCTGCAATGAACCGGGGCGCCTACTTTGAAACTCTTCGTGCCCGCTAACCCAATGTTCCTCCCAGTGTCCTCCACCCTCGTAGGGTCTAGCCTTGTCAGTATCGTAGTCAGCTTTCTGTGCATTAGGAGCTCCGCGGGCGAGTATCCTGACGCTAGGGGGGTCACCCTGTAACCCAGCAAAAACTGACACAACTGCAGGTTTAAATCCCCGGGGCCCATGCGCCTCAGCGCGTCTTTGGTGGTACGCACGAGGCGTTCTACCTGGCCATTCATCGCCGGGTGGAAAGGCGCGGAGGTGATGTGCCGGATGGCATTGATGTCAGTGAATGCCCTGAATTCGGCGGACGTGAAACAACTAGCGTTATCGCTAATAAGGGTGTTGGGTATACCGAACGTGCTGAACACCCTGCGCAATTGTTTAATTGTTGCGGCCGAGGAGGTGTTCACAACTGGGATAACCTCCAACCACTTGGAGTAAGCATCCACTATGAGGAGAAAAAGCGATCCTCTGAAAGGGCCCGCAAAGTCAATGTGCACGCGGGACCACGGCCCCTTTGCCGCATCCCATTCCCTGTGCGGAAGTCGAGCCTCTTCGGGCCGAGAGCTTTGGCAACTCTTGCAAGTGCCCACCATGTGCTCGATATCGGCGTCCAGCTGGGGCCACCAGAAGTAGCTCCTGGCCAATGCCTTGGAGCGGACAATTCCAGGGTGGCTGACATGCAGCAGCTTAAGCACCCTAGCTCTCAGGGATTCAGGGACGATTACCCGCTGGCCCCACAGGAGGCACCCCCTCTCCAAGGACAGTTCTAGCTTTTTCCTAAAAAATGGGGCGAACTCCGCCGCCGGGGAGGACGTTGGCCACCCTTTCTGCACCCAGGAACTGACCAGGGCCAATGTCTTGTCCTTGCCTGTCGCCTTGGCGATCTCTGCGGGCACTATGGGGGGTGAATCTAAGACCTCTATCATGAGCACCTGGTGGTCTTGTTCCACCTCACACACGTGGCTGCTTGTGTGGGGGAGGGGTGACCTCGACAGGGCGTCCGCGTGGCTTATGTCCTTTCCAGGGCGATACACCAGCGCGTTCTGGTACGCGTTTAAAAAAATGGCCCACCTGAGCATCCTAGGGGACAGAATCTGTGGCGTGGGCTTGTCTGCAATAAAAATGCCTAGCAGGGGCTTGTGGTCAGTCACGATGGTAAAGGGGTGGCCATAGAGGAAGTCGTGGAACTTTTTCGTCCCAGCAATTATCGCTAACGCCTCCCTGTCTGTCTGTGCGTAGTTTCGCTCTGCCTTAGACAGGGACCTGGAGTAGAATGCCACCGGGGCCTCCCACCCGTTTTCCAACACGTGGCACAGAACCGCCCCCACCCCCCACTGGGGATGCATCACATATCAGAACCACTGGTCTCTTGGGGTCAAAATGGGTTAATATGGCGTCTGAGGATAAGAGTTGCTTTAGCTCATTGAATGCCCTCTCCTGGCTCTCGCCCCATTTCCACGCCTCGCCCTTTTTTAGTAGCTTATGAAGCGGCTCTGCTACCGATGCCTTCCGAGGCAGGAAGGAATGGTAGAAGTTTAAGAGCCCCAGGAACGACTGCAATTCGGGCTTGGAGGTGGGGAGAGGAGCATTTTGAACAGCGGCCACCTTTGATTTGGAGGGTTTGATGCCTGCAGGGGTTACCCGGAAACCCAAGAACTGAACCTCTTTTGCGAAGAAGACGCATTTGTCTTTCCGCAGCCTCAACCCCACCTTTTCGAATACCGTCAGTACTTTGTCTAGCCTCTCAGCCAATTCTGACTCGCTCCCCCTGTTATCAACACGTCATCAAAGTATGGTAAGACCCCCTCCAGACCCTTTAAGAGGCGTTCCACGAGCGATTGGAAGATGCCTGGCGCCGAGTTCACGCCAAACTGTAGGCGCGTCACCTGGAACGCCCCCTTATGAGTGACTATCGTCTGCGCAGCAGCTGCAGCTGGGGTTACCGAGAGCTGCTGGTATGCCTGCGCCAGGTCAAGCTTTGCAAAACACTTCCCCCCATGTAACCTGGCCAACAGGTGGCTGACTACCGGCACCGGATACGCATTTGGCCGTATCGCCTTATTAATGGTGCATTTGTAATCAGCGCATATTCGAACCTCCCCGTTGGCCTTCAGCGCTGTTACAATCAGAGTTTCCCACTCTGCGGAATCAACAGGAACAAGGATCCCCTGGCCCACCAATTTGTCCAGTTCCGCCTCTATCTTGTCCTTGAGTGCAAAAGGCACTCTGCGCGGTTTGAGTCTTATTGGGCGGACCTCCGAGTCCAGGTCGAACGCAACTGGGGGTCCCTTGAATTTTCCGAGTCCCTTCTTGAACACTTCGGGGTGCGCGTCACACACCTCCTGTATTGGGTCAGTCCCAACAGCATGCACCCCCCCAAGGAACAAACCCAGGGGCTTAAACCATTGAGTCCCGAGGAGGCAACAACTCCCCCCCTTGAGAACAACCAGGGGAAGTTCCGCGGCGCGTTGCTTGTATTGGACCTTGAATTTTCCAACCCCCAACACCGGAATGCTATTTCCCTGCACGTCCCGCAGCGTAGACCTCAGTGCTCTGAGCTTGGGCCGCACGTTGGGGGAAATTCCCAAAAACTCCCTCTGGGAAATGATTGAATAAGAGGAACCCGAGTCAATCTCCATCTTAACGGGGGCCCTTGCACCAGTACCTCAACAAAATAACGGGGGTGTCCTAAGGACAAGCTGTGGACTGCGGTGTCGTCGTCGCTGTCGTCGGAGATGTGGCCCACGCCGTCCTGCTTTCTCGAGGGCCGGACGCCTTCCTGGATCCTCGGTGAGCGGTCTGTCGAGCCTTTCTGGTCTCTGCGCCGCCGTCTGCAAACCTTGGCTATGTGCCCTCGGCGCCCACAGTTGTGGCACTCGGCCTTCCAGAACGGGCACTTGATGCGGTCATGGGTCACCCCGCAGCCGTCGCAACATCGGCCATCCTTCCGTACCTTCCGGATGTCCTCGTCCTCGCTGCTCTCTGTGGAGGATTGTGGTGCCCGCCTGGCCACTTGCACCAAGCCCGCTGCCTTGTCGGGTTGTGGGGGCCTTGCTCTGAACCCCTTAACCCCGGCTCTCGTGGCTTCCGCCGCCTGCGCCTCCTTCACGACATCTTGCAGCATCGGGGGCGGCTCCTGGTTCATCAGCTTTCGCTGAACCTCCTCGTCCCACAGGCCGCACAGCATGCGGTACCTGAGGGCGATTTCCAGGTTCTCCCATTTGCATGGGCCGGCGGCCAACCGGAGGGCCGCTGCAAAGGCAGCCACGGACTCACCAGGCGCTTGGACTCTCTTCCAGAACGCGTCCCAAGCCGAAATCATCGAAACCGATGGCTGGAAATGGTCTCTCATTGCTTTCAGGAGCTGCTTGACCGACACTTCGTTCACCTTCTTCGGAGACACCAGGTCCACCAATACCTTCATGGCGGGGAACCCGAGCATCCTGATGAGAATGGCCCTCTTCTTCCCCTCGTCTGTGATATCGGACACCATCAGTGCGCTTTGGAAGTCCATCTTGAAGAGCTCCCATTCTTCCGGTTTGTTGATGTTGAAACCGGCCTGCGTTGTCTTGATTCCGTGGGGATCCATTATCCCACCTTCGTCGCCAGTTTTGTGTATGAGAACCAAGACAAATGAAACAGCCGAAGGGTTGGCTTAACACATCTTTATTGCATGATGGTCCGGGGAAACATGTGGTAATGGTGGATGAACAGCTCAATATATACTGTGACTATACGTTTGAAAGTGGCTCCTCGATAGCCCATTGGCTACTGTCTGCGTGACGTCATTTCCCGTCACGCCCTTCTTGTCCAGGTGAGGTGGTGGCGGGAATCTTCCCGTGCTGTAGTTGTTTGGGGAATTGGAACCATGTGAGCTGGGTGCTCGCTATTGCCCCCTAGAGGTCACTAGCTCGCGTCCTGATACAGAAGGTTACAGTGTTACAGCTGGTGGTTATTATATCCACTCATTCGAGTGTTACATTACTTAAAGGTATAATATTCTAGACACAACAAGCAGCCAGTGAAGCTGCTGTAACAGGTCCCCATCCCCATTTTCCTTGTAACCAGTCTCAGTTAACAATCTGGCTGTGGCATTTTTGGCCAACTAGAGTTTATGAATACTTTCTAATCTAAAGGCAGCTACTAAACAGCGTTTTACAATAATCCACCCAGGATGTAACTAAGGTATGTATCATTGTGCCTTGATCCAATCTCTCTAGAAACAGACACACCTGCATGCACCCCTATGGACTATTTGGTTCAGTCCACTGGGTGTGGAAATCCAAGGAAGGGATTGCAATTCAGGATTTGAATTAGAAAGATTAGAAGTGCTGGAGAAGCAGGCCCTTGTCAGATTTGATCTAGATCAGGGTTCCTGAAACTTGGCTCTCCAGGTGTTCTTGGACTTCAATTGCCAGGAGCCCAAGTCAGCACACTTGCTGATCAGGGCTTCTGGGAATTGAAATCCAAGAACATCTGGGGAGCCAAGTCTGGAGAACCCTGTTCTAGATAAAAATTTAATTTATTTGTGCAGGATGGCAGTACATTTGTACTGCATTTGTAGTTGCATTTGTGAAAAGAGATGCATCCAGGAGCAAACCCAATCTACATACCTTTCCCCCCCTAGAGTCAGCAACCTTTTTTGTGTGAGCTCAATTCTATGAATAAGTCTGTGTGTGACAGCTCCAAAGTTCTGAGAATTTGTGGTAAAGATATCACATGTGTAACATGAAAAAGAAACAATAGTTAGGACAGAACACGGAATGACAGAGTAGTTTGGAATAGGAAAAGGCGTAAGACAAGGCTGCATTTTGTCACCCTACTTATTCAACCTATACACAGAACACATAATGCACAATGCAGGGATGGAGGAATCACAATATGGGATCAAAATTGCTGGGAGGAACATCAACAATTGGAGATATGCAGACGATACCACCCTGATGGCAGAAAGTGAGGAAGACCTAAATGGGCTGAAAGAGGAGAGTGCAAAAGCTGGCTTGAGACTCAGTATCAAGAAAACCAATATAATGGCAACAGGTCCTATCAGTACCTGGAAAATAGATGGGGAAGAAGTAGAAGCAGTGACAGATTTTACCTTCTTAGGAGCTGAGATCACTGCAGATGGTGACTGCAGCCATGAAATAAAAAGTCGATTAACTCTGAGGAGGCAAGCTATGAGAAACCTGGGGAACATAGTGAAAAGTAGAGACATCACCATGCAAACAAATGTTCTCATAGTCAAAGCAGTGGTATTCCTGGTGGTAATGTATGGTTGTGAGAGCTGGACCATTAGGAAGGCTGAGCACAGAAGAATAGATTCCTTTGAGATGTGGTGTTGGAGGAGAGTTTTGAGAGTCCCATGGACAGCAAAGAGGACAAATAGTTCAATCTTAGAAGAAATCAACCCTGACTGCTCATTGGAAGGTCAAATAGTGAAGAACATAAGAACAGCCTTGCTGGAACAGGCCACAGCCCATCCAGTCCAGCATTCTGTCTCACACAGTGGCTCACTATTTCCTTCAGGGTATTCAAGGAGATGCCTTCACCTGCTTAGGATTCCCTGGAAACGGCATTGAGAGATATCCTGCCTATCTCTCCAACCCCGAGGTTGTCCTTAAGTATCCATAATTATAGCCATTGATACCCTTGTCCTCCATGAACTTGTCTAATCCTTTCTTAAAGCTGTCAAGACTGACAGCTGTCACCACTTCTTCTGGCAGGGAGTTCCATAGACCAGTAATCCTCTGGGTGAAAAAGTACTTTCTCTTATTTGTTTGAGAACTAATACCCAAAAGTTTCATCGAGTGTCCCCTAGTTCTAGTGTTGTGCGATAGGGAAAACAGTTTTTCCTTATCTACTTTGTCCACACAGTACTTAAGAAGAAGCTTAAGTACTTTGGACATCAAATGAGAAGGGAGAATTCGCTTGAGAAGGCCTTGATGCTGGGAAAGTTGGAGGCCAAAAGAAGAAGGGGGCATCCAAAGATGAGATGGATGGATGGTGTGGTAGACACAGTGGGCACAGAGCTGGGCAGGCTGAGGAGGATGGTGGAGGACAGAGGTGCCTGGAGGGCAATGGTCTATATGGTCGCAAAGGGTCGGAATCGACTGTGCGACTAAACAACAAACATGGGGGGAAAATCAGCAGTTCAATTCTATAAAAAGTTATTTATTTAATTTATACATTGATATATCACTTCTCTGGAGAACAACATTTCCCTCTCTGAATGGTTTACAACATTAAAATACAATGATAATAATAAAAACAATGACCCACCCAATGGCAATGACCATAATAAATAAGTAGAACATTTGTGTCCAGAGTAGGTGCCACCTCTGAGAAGACTCTATTCCTAGTTATGGTTTTCCTTGCCATTTTTGGTGTTGGCACCTACTCTGCATATTTTGAGAGGACAGGGGGTGCAATGGATCTTTGGGGGAGATGCTCCACCAAGTAACAAGGTTGCAACCTTCTTAGGGCTTTATATGTTAAAGTTAATGCCTTGTGCCTGATATGGTATGCACCTCAGTCAATTCTACTGAGAAAGCTTGCTGATTTCATCAGCAAAATCCTGTGAGCAGAAGCCATGACCTTAAGGGCAATTATAGAAACAGTTCCCCTCTCTGGCTTTATATCTGTCTCATGGTGAGATGTGCAATGGAAGCATGGTTCATTATTAAACAACTGGATGGAGGGGGTCTGCCAGTTGGCCTGCTGGAGAGATAACATTGGTTACATATAACATAATTAGATTCTGGCCAATGGGACATAATATCTTGGCTAGACATCCAAATGGGAGTAGGTAAGTGTTATGTATGTACAATGCTGCTTTAAGAAATGTATGAATGTAACCTGACCACAATTACAATGTAGCACAGCTGTTAAGGAACGCGAGTAAGCTGCCCATAGAGGGCAGCTGCGAGCGTTCAACTCACATGGTTCACATTCCCCAACTCACCGACAGCCACGGGAACTTTCCCGCACTATCACTACCTGCAGATGATGGGCGTGACTCGGGACGACGTCACGCCGGTAGCAGCCAATGAGCTACCGTGCAACTAGATTCAAATGTATTGTACTGCTGTATATAATGTGATGTACCTCCGCCATTACCACATGTTCATCCTGATCATCACCCAATAAACCTGCGTTTAGCCCTCACTGCGGCTCCTTCTTTGTCTTCCGTGCAAGACACTAAATTGGCGACGAAGGTGGGATAGATGGCGAATCCCAAGGTCAAGCCTTACCAGTTCGATATCAGGGATCCAGAGCAATGGGAGCTGTACGAGTGCCAGTTTCGGCACGCGATGGAAGCTGCGGGCGTCGACGACGACGTGAAGATGCGCTCCCACTTTCTGGCCCAGGTGGGGCCGGCCACGCTGCGTATCCTGATGAACCTGGTGGCCCCCCGGAAGGTGGACATGGTGCCCATCGACCGTATCCTAGAGTTACTGCGCGAACATTTCCAGCCCCCCCGTGTCGATCTTCCCGGCCAGGGTCGCGTTCCACAGGTGAGACCAGTGCCCGGAAGAGTCCGTGTCCGCCTACGCGGCGGCCCTCAGTCTTGCAGCGGTGCACTGCCAGTGGGAAGACCTGGACACGGCACTCCGAGACTGCATGCTATGTGGCCTGAGGGACGAGGAGGTCCAGAGGAAATTGATGACCTGCGACTATCACCTCACGTTCAACGAGGTACTGCGGGAGGCCCAAGCAGCCAAGGCGGGGTCAAGGTGTTCAAGTCCCGAGGGGGCACGTCCGAAAGGGTCAAGTCACCAGTGCAGGCGGCCCGGCGGACATCGGCGAAGACGGCCTGGCGGGCCCCCAAGTCGCCCGCCGGCACACCAGCGACGTCTGAGGAGTCGTCCACGATGGCAGACTCCTGCTCCAGTGAGGACAACGACGTCCAGAGAATAAAGAAATGCTGGGAGAAGCGACAGTCCCACGAACGGCAAGACCGCCGCTGCGACGGTTGTGGGGCGTCCCACGACCACATGAGGTGTCCGTTCCGAAAGGCCGAGTGTCACAATTGGGGCCGAAAGGGACATATCGCCAGAGTATGCAGGCGCGGGCGAGCTGAGGACAAGGGCATCTCGAGCCACCCCCAGGCACACCAACGGAAGCCGGCCGGCACCAGGAAGGTCTCAGCCAACTACAGCAAGGAAGGCGTGAACCGCGTGGGCCTGGAGCACCGGTGCTTTTTCGTAGAGGTACTGTTTCAGGGGCTCCCAGTGAGGATGGAGATAGACTCGGGGTCATCCAATTCCATCCTGTCCCAAAAAGAGTTTATGCGCATTCCCCCAGATGCGCGGCCCAAACTGCGGGCCATGAAGGCACACTTACGGGACGTGCAGGGAAATGGGATCCCAGTGTTGGGGGTGGGGAACTTCAAGGTGAAGTTCAAGAGTTACTCCGAGAAACTGCCCCTAGTGGTCCTCAAGGGGGGGGATGCTGCCTTTTGGGAATGCAGTGGTTTGCTCCCCTGGGAATCGAACTGTCCGGCATTAACGCCATTGAGACTGACCCAATGCGGGACGTGTGCAATGCACACCTGGACATCTTCAAGAAGGGGCTCGGGACGTACAAGGGCCCCCCCAGTGTCCTTTGAGCTGGACCCAGAAATCCGGCCCATCCGCCTCAAGCCAGGGAGAGTGCCCTTCGCCCTCAAGGACAAGATCGAGGCGGAACTGGACAAATTGGTGGGGCAGGGGATTTTGGTTCCAGTTGATTCGGCGGAGTGGGAAACGCCGATTGTTACGGCCCTTAAGTCAAACGGGGAGGTCAGGATTTGTGCGGACTATAAATGTACGATCAATAAGGCCATTCGGCCAAATGCATATCCGGTGCCCGTGGTCAGCCACTTACTGGCCACGTTACATGGGGGGAGGTGTTTTGCCAAGCTAGATCTGGCGCAGGCATATCAGCAGCTCTCCGTAACCCCGGCTGCTGCCGCTGCGCAAACGATCGTAACGCACAAGGGGGCATTTAAGGTAACGCGCCTTCAGTTTGGCATGAATTCGGCCCCCTGAATTTTCTAGTCCCTCGTGGAACGCCTTTTAAAGGGGCTTCCAGGCGTTTTCCCATATTTTGACGATGTGTTGATAACGGCGGGGAGCGAATTAGAGTTAGCAAAGAGGCTAGACGGGGTCCTCTCAGTGTTCGAGAGGGCGGGACTTCGACTGAGGAGGGACAAATGTGTATTCTTTGCGAGGGAGGTCGAGTTTCTTGGTTTTAAGATAACCCCGGACAGAATCAAACCCTCCGAGTCCAAGGTTGCGGCTGTGAAAAACGCCCCTCGTCCCACCGCGAAACCGGAGCTGCAGTCATTTCTAGGGCTCCTAAATTTCTATCACTCCTTCCTGCCGAGGAAGGCATCGGTCGCGGAGCCACTGCACGCGCTACTAAAAAAGGACACGATTTGGCGGTGGGGGGACAGGCAGGAGAAAGCGTTCAAGGAGCTTAAGACGCTCCTATCCTCGGATGCTGTCCTGACCCACTTTGATCCGAGGAAGCCAGTGGTTTTAGTCTGTGATGCGTCCCCAGTGGGGGTGGGGGCGGTCCTGTGCCACGTGTTGGAGAGTGGGTGGGAGGCCCCGATAGCGTACTACTCAAGGTCCCTCTCGAAGGCCGAGCGCAATTACGCGCAAACAGATAGGGAGGCCCTGGCCATTATCGCGGGAACGAAGAAGTTCCACAACTTTTTATACGGCCGCGAGTTTACGGTGGTGACAGATCACAAGCCACTTCTGGGGATCTTCACCACCGGCAAACCCACCCCGCAAATTCTATCCCCCAGGATGCTGCATTGGGCCATTTTCCTCAACGCCTACCAGTATGAGCTGGTCTATTGCCCAGGGAAGGAGATCTCCCATGCGGACGCACTGTCCCGGTCTCCCCTCCCTAGTTTAGGGGACCCCGCATGCGAGGTAGAGCAGGACCACCAAGTCCTGCTGATCGAGTCCCTCGACTCACCCCCCATCGTCCCGGCCGACCTAGCCAAGGCCACGGCGGCTGACAAGATGCTGGCCCAAGTTAGTTCCTGGGTTAGGAAAGGGTGGCCCACTACTCCCCCCGAGGAACATTTCAAGCCATTTTTCAGGCGTAGAGTAGAGCTTTCCCTGGGCCAGCGGGTAGTTATCCCAGAGAAGCTGAGGGCTAAGGTACTGAAGCTACTGCATACCAGTCACCCGGGAATAGTGCGCTCCAAGGCGCTGGCCAGGAGTTTCTTATGGTGGCCCCAGATAGACGTGGACATAGAGCGTTTAGTGGGCACGTGTGAGAGTTGCCAGAGCTCCCGGCCCGAGGAGCCCCGGCTACCCCATAGGGAATGGGACACGGCCCGCGGGCCATGGTCCCGGATTCATGTCGACTTCGCTGGCCCTTTCCGCGGGTCCATGTTTCTGCTAATAGTCAACTCCTATTCCAAGTGGTTAGAAGTAATTCCCATGAACAGCACCTCCTCTGCGGCAACCATTAAACAGTTGCGCAAGGTCTTTGCCTGCTTCGGCCTGCCAGACGTCCTTGTTAGCGATAACGCTAGTACCTTCACATCTGCGGAGTTCAAGACCTTTATTGAAAGAAACGCCATCAGGCACATTACCGCTGCCCCGTTTCACCCCGCCACAAACGGTCAGGTAGAGCGCCAAGTGCGCACTACGAAAGACGCACTGCGGCGCATGGGTCCCGGTGAGTTGAACCTCCACCTGTGTCAGTTCCTCATCTGCTACAGGACAACCCCCCTAGCTTCAGGACTTTTGCCAGCCGAACTCCTCATGAGGAGGCGTCCGGTAACGCTGTTTGACCGGATGGATCCATCCAGGGTGGAGGATGAAGGGAGAAATATAAATATAGGGGTAGAGAGCTACAAAAGTTTTTTGGCAGGGGACCCGGTTCACTGCAGGAACTACGCGGCCTCGGGGCCAGCGTGGGTACCAGGGACGATCATTGAGCAGACGGGGCCAGTATCCTATAGGGTCGAGACTAGCTCGGGTCTACTCTGGAGAAGGCACGCCGACCAACTCAGAAGGCGAGTCACCAGTGAAGGGGAATCAGCGTTAGGGTCCTCCCCCACCCGCGTTACCCAAGGGGGAGATACGGCGGCATCCGTGGGTACAAATGCATACCCTGGATTCTCAGCCACAGAGGAGGATACTTTGGAAGAGAGGGATGAATTCGATTATGATTTGCAGTACCAGGGGGGTGTAGCGGAGTGGTCCCCCACCCGTCCTAGCGAAAAGAGGGGTTTCAGTTCAGCCCCTGGTACCTCCAGTCCCCCCAGCCCCATGGAGACAGACACCCACGAGACAGCCAGCAGGGGGGAATTCGCCCGCCTCATCCCCTAGAACCCCCAGGCAGGCAACAGGGGGTGGCGAGACCACGAGGGCCTCCTCGTCGGTCCCGAGATTCATACTGGGGGGGCCCCAAGCTCCTCAAGCGGTAGGCAGGGGTTCACGTCCCAACTGTTCATTCCATTCCCATCCCCCAATGCAAGGTTGTCGCAGAGTCCCCACCGAATCACTAATGAGTCCCCCCTTTCCGTTGCAGGACGGGACTCCGTGGAACCAGGAGCCCCCGGCTCCCCTGTGTTAAGTCAAGCGGCCGCACGCCCCAGGCGCACGTGTGGCAAGCCACAATGGTTGAGGGACTTCGTCCCATCCTAGGGGGGAGGGGTGTTATGTATGTACAATGCTGCTTTAAGAAATGTATGAATGTAACCTGACCACAATTACAATGTAGCACAGCTGTTAAGGAATGCGAGTAAGCTGCCCATAGAGGGCAGCTGCGAGCGTTCAACTCACATGGTTCACATTCCCCAACTCACCGACAGCCACGGGAACTTTCCCGCACTATCACTACCTGCAGATGATGGGCGTGACTCGGGACGACGTCACGCCGGTAGCAGCCAATGAGCTACCGTCCAACTAGATTCAAATGTATTGTACTGCTGTATATAATGTGATGTACCTCCGCCATTACCACATGTTCATCCTGATCATCACCCAATAAACCTGCGTTTAGCCCTCACTGTGGCTCCTTCTTTGTCTTCCATGCAAGACACTAAAGTAAGATAGGGCTAAATTGGGTCACTTAGGATCAGTTAAGATCAGGCAGAGGTGCTTGGTGAAATCCTTGCATCCACATGCAAGGATCAAGTGGTTTGGGGTCAAGAAACCAAACCTCATCTCAAACAAATATTTAGCATAGTTGTTAAGACTATCCCTCTGGTGAAGTCACTTAATCAGAATCTGGGCTTTCCCTTGGAGGACAGGGCATTTGTTTTAACTGTTCCCAACATTTGAAAAGTTGTTTTTTTAAGTGCTGGCAAGGCATTGCAGATTCATTAAGTCAATTAGCAATCATTCAAAATCAATGGAAAGCTTTTCTCTGTTCCTCTCCAAAGGCAAACAAGATTTAAAAGGAAAGGTTCCCATTTTTCAAAACTGATCAAACAGCTCAATAATTTAGAGCAGGGGTTCCCAACCTAAGGCCCACAGGCTGGATCCGAAGGGCATTCAAGAAATAAAATGGCCACTCCTTTGAAGCTATTGGGACAAAATGGCCATCCCCATTGTGCAGGCAGCGCAAAATGGCCACCCGGCCCTTGAAACTGACAGAGAGCATGAGACAGCCCCCGGCTTGAAAAGGTTGGGATCCCTTTTCAAGGGATTTTCAAGAGAAACAGGGATTTTACCTGTTAAATATTCCTTGCCTTTGGAGGTGAATGGAGACAGAATTTCATCATTGATTTTTAATGGTTGCTGATCAACAAGGTAATTCAGTGATGATTTGACATCAAGTTTAAAAAACCCAAATAAAACTTTTTATTTAAAGCTTTTATTTAAAACTTTTTTATTTAAAAGAAATATCCTGCTTCCAAAGCAGAGCCCACAAGAAGATTCCAGTTAAGTGGCATCTCCAGAGAGGCAGCCAGATAGCCAGTTTGATTTAATCCCAGAAAGCACTTGTGATGAAATTAAACCAAAAACTGATTGATCCTACCCACACCTAAAATACAGTAGCCTCTGACAGGGACCTAGAAAGATGCAGCTAGAAATACTTGGGGGCAGTTTGGTTTCCCTTTAGCAAATATGTTGTCTGATCACAGGTAAAATGAGCAAACCAGCTCATCTCTACAGCAGATCGGTTAAATGCCTGGGTCACCCTCTTCCTCCCAGATAAATGACCACAGAATTCTATCATCAGAAGAAAGTCCTGGGGGGCTTGGCTAAGATGGCCGACGAGTAACATCTTGATTCGGATGCTCGCGCTTAACAAAGTGGTAATCAATGTGTTGGAGTGAAATGGGAAACTTTTAAAGTGGCAACTTCTGTAGATAAGAATCTTGCTTGTCTTTTTTGAAAATTTTGGGAACTTTTGAAGTTGGATGGTCGAAGTTCGGGAGGTTTTCCTTTGCGAGTGAAGCCTGCGACGGCAGTCGCGGCTTTTCTGCCGAGGAGCCGAGAACGGGACCAGCGAGACTGCGAGAGAAGCTTTGGAGCTGGCAAGAAGTTGTTTGGCACGAAAACAGCTGCATGTAAGTGCATGAATGGAGTACTAAAGATTAAACTCAGCTGGAGATCTTGTTTAATGAGCCCGGGCTTTGAAATGGAAATGGGTGGAAGTAGATGAAAACAAGTGATTGTTTCGTTAATGGCGGTGATTCTGGAAAACGAAAGTGATCGTGTTTGGGTTTATGTTTTTTTCACACACCAGAAGGACCACGCTGTGTTTTGACGATAACAAAGTGGTTTAAAAAAATACTTGTCTGGGCTATAACATTGGAAGGTAACAGTGAATTTCCCAGCTTAAAGTGTTTGGAAAAAGTTTGCCGTTCCACAGAAGAAGAAGGGGGGCTTTTACCCAGAAGTTAAAGCAGCCACTGGAAAATGGTGTTTTGACTTGTCCGTTTCAAGAGAAGGATTAATTGGGCTTCTTTTTGCTCCTTCACCGTGTGGATTATAAATACTTAATTTTTTTGGAAAATATTGCTTCTCACTTCTCCTGCTTTCCTGTTTGGATTTTGGGCTTTTTCTCCCTCCAGTCTCCCCTCCCTTTTTTTCTTTTTACTTTTCGGCGGCTTGGATTTAAAGGAGAAGTTTTGGGTGACTGTTTCCTTGGAGCACTTACATTGCAGTGTGGAAGACGACTGGCTGGACTGATTGCTTTGGGGAAACGGACCCGCTGTGGATTATCATTTTCTTTTTCGCCCTTCTTTTTTTTCTTCTCAGCTGCCTGTTGGGAATATTGGTTCCTTCTGCTCTTTTTTGTGGATTACAATAACTCTTTGGACTTCTGCTTAATATAAGTTTCCCTGTTGGACTTGTGGAACCAGGGGTTGCAGTGTTATAAGCTTATTTGTTTGACTAATTTTTACAACGATCTGCAACTTTGGGATTTTATACTATTATGGATAAAGGTACAAGAGGGACAGCAAAGGAAGAAGATCCAGCTGTTAAGCCTAAGAAGAAGGAAAAAGTACCAATGGAGGAAGCCCCTCAGTCTTCATCCCCGCCCACAGTGCCCTACGATCAAACCCAAATTATGGTGGAAATTGGCAAGCTGTTTCAGAAATTGGAGAAGAATGAGGATTCAAGGGTGAAAGACAGAAATGAAATGATGAAAAAGCAAGATAAGGTGGTATCATCTGTTGCAGATTTTTCAAAAAAGGTGGACTTAAGTTTGAAAAAAATTGAGGGAAATGTGAAATTGGTTCAAACCGAGGTAACTGCCATAAAAAAGGAAATAAAAGGGACTCAGGAGGTGGTGCGGGAGAATAAGCTGAAATTGGAGGAACAAGAGAGAAGGATTGATGCTGTGGAAGATATGATGAGAAAGCAGAATATTGTGATCCGTCAGGTCGTGGAACGAACTCCGGACTTGTTAAGGGAAAGAGTGGTTCAGTGGTTAAATGGTTTGAATATGGGAAAAGAATTTGTCCAGGAAGATTTTGTAAGTGTATTCCAGGTGGGCCCAAGAAGAGGGAGGGTGGTTCAAAGAAATGTGTTGGTAAAATTCGCAAATTGGGCAGACAAGCTAAAAGTAATGGCCCATTTGAAACGCGCTGGTCCTGATGCTTTGAAATTTGATGGCTCTGACGTAGAAGTTTACAATGATATTTCGTTGAAAGAAAGAACCTGGAGGTATAAGATGAGGCCTGTAACCAAATTATTGATGAGTAAAAATATAAGGTACAACTGGAGATTTCCGCAGCAACTGCGCTTTTTTATGATAAAAGAATGCAGGTAATAGATGAAGGGACCAATCCATTGGAGTATTTGAGCTTGTTGGAACTGGTAAAAGTAGATTCGGAAGAATGGATAAATCTTAAGAAGGAATTGATGGAATCGGGAGCATTGGGGAGGGAATACGGGAGGGAGGAGGCTGGTGGGGCAACAGGTGGAACACCGCAGCGAAGGGGGGAGGAGGAGGAGCTGTCGTTGATCATGGTGGAGGAGGAGACAAGTAAGGAGTAATGAGAATCAGATTATAACAATTTAAAGCATTTAATCAATATAGAATGGTGAATAACGCGTAGCACCGGTAGGAAGGCACATCTTGCATGTCCCCCCTCTCCCCTCTTTGGTTGTCAAAGGCGGCTTTTTTTGTAAGAAAGTGGGGAGAGAGATAGTGTGTGTTCTATGTAGTTTTGTATGTTATAGGGGTAAGGGGTGGTTGGTGGCACGCCCGATGGAGAGTTTAGAGCTTGGAAAGGAAGTAGGTTATGGGAAGTATTAAAATAATATCATGGAATGTGAAGGGTACAGGTTCTGTTCTTAAGAGACGGAGACTGGAATTGGCGCTGAAGAAAGATAGACCAGATATTCTGTTTTTACAGGAAACCCATCAGAAGTCAAAAGACATGAATAGACTTTTTTTAGGATGGATGCAACATTATGAGATGGCGTTTGGAAGATCAAAAGCAAGAGGGGTGGCAATCATGATTTCTAAAAAATTAGGATTTGAGATTACAAAAAGGGTTGTTGACCAAGAGGGTAGATATTTGATAGTAAGAGGAAAATTGGAGGATGAGGAAATCATGTTGGTAAATATTTATGCTCCAAACGATCATCAAGCGGAGTTCATTGAAAAAATTCGGAAAATAGTGGAATTAGAGAACGTTGCAAAAACTATTGTGGCTGGAGACTTTAATTTGATAAGGTCAGGGTTAGATTGTACAAATATATCAAGAAGTGGAATTGGCTTGAAAGGGAAGGTTTTGGATAAATGGATGGATGTTATGGGTCTGAAGGATTCTTGGAGAGAGTTTAAGGGCTCTGAAAGGGCATATTCTTTTTTTTTCACATGTTCATGGGACCTACTCAAGAATAGACTATGTTTTTCTTACCGAAAATTTGATTAAAGACATAGAAGGAATGGAAATTGGGATTATCAAGGAATCGGATCATGCTAAAGTATATTTGGAATTGAAAGTACAAAAAGATACTCGAAGAGTAAGAAATTGGAGGTACGATCCTAATTTGTTTAAAGATCAGAAATGTAAAGAGCAGATTATGGGAAGATGGAAAGAAAGTTGGCAGTGGACCGATAATAATGAGGTTAATTTTAATGTGGTATGGGATACCATGAAGTCAGTTTTTAGAGGGGAAAGTATAAAATTGGCAAGTTTCAAATATAAAAAATATAAAGCAGAACAGATAGAAAAAGAAAGAGAAATAAAACAATTACAGGAGGATCATGCGAAAAGTAAAGATAAACATTTTTTTATGAAATTACAAAGGCTTAAAGCAGAACTAATGGGTAAGGATATTGATAAAGTTAAACGAGATTTGATTTATTTAAATAGAGAATATTTTGAATTTAGTAATAGAAGTTCAAAATTATTAGCAAGAGCTGCTAAGGCTAAAAGGGAAAAAAGAGAAATAGGGGTATTGGTTGATAAGCAAGGTTCAAGGTGTAATAAGAATGGAGATAAATGTAAAATTGTCAGGGAATTTTATCAGCTATTATATGCAAAAAAGGAAGTAGACCTGGAGAAGCTTAAAAAGATATTGGAGAGACAGTTAGGGAATGGAATAAAACAAGAACATAGGGAGGAAATGGAGGAAAGGATTAATGATAAAGAGGTTAAGGAGGTGATTAGTGGGTTGAAGACGGGGAAAGCTCCGGGGGATGATGGATTATCGACAGAGTTTTACAAAGAATTTAAGGAGGTAGTGGTTCCAAAATTGGTGAAGCTATATAATTATATCTTAGATGGAGGATCAATTCTGACTTCATGGTATAACACCACAATCGTTCTACTGCCAAAGCCTGGCAAGAATCTCGAAAGAGTGGAATCGTACAGACCAATTTCACTTATAAATCAGGATGCTAAGATCTTCACAGCAATATTGGCTAATCGATTAAACAGTTTTATGGGGGAATACATAAATGTAGATCAAGTTGGGTTCCTAAAAGGTCGGCATATGGCAGATTTGACTAGAAGGGTATTAGATTTAATTGATAACGTTAACCAAACTAAGGAAAAGGTGGGCTTATTATCATTAGATATTTTTAAGGCATTCGACTCATTACAGTGGTCTTCAATTAAAGAAATAGTTAAAAATATGGGTTTGGGGATAGATTCAATAGGGTAATAGATTTATTATATCAAAAAGGGAACGCTAGGGTCAGAGTAAATGAGGAGTCTACTGATGTGGTAAATTTAGAGGCTGGTACTAGGCAGGGCTGTCCATTATCTCCTATCTTATTTATTATGGCAATGGAGATTCTAGCTAAAAATATAAGGGATGATTTAAATATAAAAGGGATTATGGGTAACAAAGTGAGCATGTATGCGGATGATACATTGCTTATGGTGAAACACCCGGAGCTGGTAATGGACAGGATCAAAGATCACTTACAGGTATTTGAAGCTATAACTGGATTAATGATAAATTGGGATAAATCAGAATTGATGTTGTGTAATTTGGGAGCAAGTGAGATGGGTAGGAATGTGGAGATACTTAATATACAAATTAAAGATAAGCTGAAGTATTTGGGGATAATTATCTCAAATAAATTAGAAGAACTTAAACGATTGAACTATGACAACTTGAGAGTGGAATTTAAGAATAAAATACAAGAGTTTCAGAAGTTGAAGCTGTCATGGTTCGGAAGGATCGCTATTTGTAAAATGATATTGTTGCCAAAGATTAATTTTTTATTTGATGCACTAGCGATCCATCTGAAGGAGAAGGAAATTAATGAGTTTCAAAAGATGTTCAATGGCTTTTGTAATGGTGGTAAAAAATCTAGACTTCCAAAGAAACTATGGTACTTGTCTCAGAAAAAAGGGGGTTTGGGTATGCCAAATTTGTTAGCATACTATCGAGCATTTCAAATTAAGAATGTTGTGAAGATCTTGGCAAGAGAAAAGACAATTTGGGAGCAACTGGAGATGAAAGAATATAGAGACATTGGTAGTATGATTTTTTTGGGAACAAAGGACAAGGTGAAAAGGTCAAATAATATTATGATGAGAGGTCTCATGGAAGTGTGGAAGAAAGTAAAGAAAGATATAGTCCCAAATCTCTCTCCAATTTTGGAATTGACGGATATGGGGTGTTTCCCAATAAAAATAGATAAGGAAAAATGGAAATATTGGATAAAAATGGGGTGCTTTTATTGAAGGATTGGTTAAAAGTGTGTGATGATGATACTAAGAGGAAAAAAAATATTTGAGAAGTTAAATTTGGATTGGTTTCAGATATTGAAGGTGGATAACTGGAATAAAAAATATAGAAGAGAAGCAGGGTTAGATAGAAATAAGACGGAATTTGAGGATTTGGTAATAAAGATCAGAAAAGGGGAAAGAGGCATTAAGGGTCTTGTAAGCAAACTTTATATTATGTTGAACAAGGGTAATGATCCACAGGAAGACTTGAAGTGGAAGTGGGAACAAAATTTGAATAGAAAAATTGGGGAGGTTGAATGGAGAAACAAATGGAAAAAGAGGATCATGAGAACAATGTCTGTAAGAATTAAAGAACATAATTTTAAAATGTTGTGGCAATGGTACTTGACACCACTAAGGCTTTATCAGATGGATAATAAAAGAGATAAGTTATGTTGGAGATGTAAAGAACAATTCTGGCAGGCCCCTCAGTGGCACAAACCATTAATGCTATATTGCAGTATCATTTACCATAGCACTATTTTTAAAAAACTGATTTTATTTTATTTTTTTAACTTTGAATGAATATGTTTTTTAAATAATATATTTTAACTACATTCTAAGCATTTAAATTTTAACATTTTTAACCTCTCGTTTTTATGTGCTGGTCGTAGATTGTAATAAAGTGATTGATTGATTGATTGATTGACGATAGAATTGCAGCCTATAATTCCTGCTGATCAGCTCCAAAAATATGATCACTTTCAGTCCTAAACTGAAAGTGTGTTACTTGCTACAGTCTAGATATCACAGTTGATCAAAGGAAGGATGTGAATTTCCATTTTCGTTAGCACTATAACTGTGGTGAAATTAGTCAACTTTGTTTTTATTTGCTGTTTTAACTAAAATTAATTAGGAAGCTAATGAAATTTAGCATGATTGTTTTCCAATCACTGCTATGAGGCTGAGATGCAAACTACTACAGCAATGTAATCAAGATGGCAAGAGAAGAAGGAGCAGATAACAAGAACAAGCACTAAAATTGACATTATCCCTCTTGACGTATTTATATTGTTGCAAACATCTCAGGTAGCCAGTGTGATGCATATAGATATTGAATTGAATTTTATTCTTATATACCGCTTTCCTCGTTTTGTGGCCGACCGAAAGCGGTTCACAATATTCAAAAATATACAAAAATACAGTACAGAATACAAGACAAGAATACATTTTCATATACAAAATAAAAAACTACAAAGCAATACATCATAATGCAACAGTAATACAAAAATGCAAAAGTACAAAAACATACTGAAAAGGCCCCCGATTATTCCCAAGCACTCCCGGCAGGGCAGGTAGAGCCAGGAGGGGAGAGTCAGTAAGGTCGGCAAAGTCGACACAACTGAGGGAAAGTCCAGCAAGAGTCCTCGTCTCCCTCAAGGCCAAGAAGTGGCCGAGGGAGGAAAGTCTAATGATGGCTCCGGTAGCACTCCCGCGGCTGTCTGTCTGCATTGTACAGCTACTTCCCTTCTCCCTCAAGAACCAGGGGATATGTGGGATCCGCTAGCACAATTGGCATACTGTCCTTGACAGAGGCCATGCCTTGTGAGATCGCTCCGAGCCTTGGGCTCCGAGGGGACAGAAATTTGGGAGCGGATTAATAGTCATAAAATTGATTCACCCATATCTGACCTGACAAACAGTCCAAGCAGGAGGAAATTGAATGTCTAACTAAGCGGTTAGGTTGGAATATCGCACCTGCGAATTACCCCAAGCCCTAACGTCAACAGTGGCCACGTTTACTCTTGGGTAAGCTTGGAACAATGGACTTCCCCTGCCAGTGTATAATTTAGTTGATTAACTTCCCTGGGAGAGGTTCCCAATTAACCCGTGTAAACATGCGATGTGATTTTCTGTCAGATGACGATTCTATCACACGCCGCCTTGTATTCCTATATATGATGATGATTTTCCCTGAATAAATCACTGGTCTTCGCTCCATCTTGTCTCGCGTCTTCTTCTTGACCAGTCTCCTGCGGGACCCAACGGCCGCTTCCTGGCCCCAATCCAACATCTGGTGACCCCGAGACGTGATCCGACTCATGAGTAAGTGTTCTACGCGGTCCGGTTCTACACTAGAACCGTGTCCGATCACCCCGGAGGACAGTGCGGCAGCCCCGGTCGGAAAGCCATCCGAGCGGGAAGACAGCTACACGGCGAGGCATCTCAGAGAGGCATCCTACAGCTTGCTCCGGCTATCGCGGCGGTTGCAGCACGGAAAAACGTGTTCTGATTAGGGTCGGCTGTGAACCCATGACAGTGCAGAGGCCACCGAGGGTCCGTGGCAGCAGCCCACGCTCCGAGCTCTACCCAGAGATTTGTCACGCAAAACCTATTGCCTGAACTTCAGACGCGTCAACTCATCCCGAGAAGGAGACTTTGAAGGACCGGCAGGTAATATGGGGACTTGTCCTCAGCGGCAACGTCCGTCCGCTAGTCAAAGAATTCATGTAGAGGAATTCAAGGCCCTGGCCAGGGTATACCAGATAAGCTTTCATAGTGGAGAACTAGCTCAGCTTTTGGTGTTCTTGAGGGAACACTGCCTGCTTTACCCAGAAGTAGGCACGTTAACCCTTCAGCTTTGGGATCAGATAGGAGTCTGCATTCAGCAACTCCCGAGAGCTCCAGATGGCGTAATTCACACATGGAGCAAATGTAGGAAGCTCTTAGCAGAGGTGGACCCAGTCCGGATAGAGACCAAAGAACCCCCAGCGCCATCAGAGCCATCAGCGCCCACGGCTCTCTATCTGTCATTTCAGCTCAAGCAGGGTAGTGTAGGGAGCTTTCCCTTGGTGACAGCTGCAGATGTCACCGGTGGAATGCATGGAATGAGGAGTGCTGGCGCTTCTCTGACAGCTACGGGTTCCTCAACTACCAAGAGTGCCCTTCAGTACACAATTGAGGAAGAGATCAGGAAGGGGGAATTGCCAGCAGAAGAACTAGCTGAGCTTAGTCAGATTTGTCCAATTCTCTTGGAAGTAGATGCCCTTACGGGGCAGCAGCAGATAGTTCATTCACCAGTTCCGTACAAGCTTCTCATGGCTATATGGAAGGCCATTTCAGAGACAGGACTTCAGAGTTGCTTCACTAGGGGCACACTTCAGCAAGTGTGCGAAAACACGATGTTCATTCCGCATGACTGGAAAGCCGTCATGCGAATGATGCTCAACCCCAGCCAGTATTTGCTATGGGACAGTGAGTATCATCTCGAGGCTCAGGCAAGGGCTGCCAGGATGGGCGGGGCAATAATTCCTGACCAACTATATGGCTCAGGTGCCTTCGAATCCATCGATGCGCAGACCGCCTTGCCACTTGCCACCCTTCAGTTGTCAGCTGAGACAGCCTTCAAGGCTTTTCTCAAAGTCCCCGCAACTGGCAAAGCGGCCAAAAATTACACCGCAGTCAAACAGGGTGCCCAGGAGTCCTACATGGACTTTATCAATCAACTGGAGGAAGCAGTCAGTAGACAGATTGATAATGAGCAAGCCCAACAAGAACTCATGATGAAATTGGCTAAGGACAACGCCAATCTCAACTGCCGTAAGATCTTGCAGTCACTGGGCAATCGTCCCGACCTGACTCTCACGGACATGACTAGGGCTTGCGCCGATGTTGGCACAGATTCCTACAAAATGGGTCTGTTGGCAGCGGCGGTGCAAGGGAGTAGGAAACCCAAGAACAAGACCCAGGGAACATGTCACAATTGTGGCAAGGTCGGTCACTTCGCTAGGGAGTGCCGATCCAAGGGCGGCGGACAACATGCCGGCCGTCCCAAGGTTCCAACCACCCCGTGTCTGAAGTGTAACAAAGGCTTCCATTGGTGCAAATTCTGTCCAAATTCGGGAAACCGGAATGCGGGCATGTCTCTGGCCCTGGTCCAAACAGAGGCCTCCCTCGCTCTGGGAGAGCCAGAGCTGGATTAGATTCCAATCACATTCCCGACATTACGAAGGCGCAGGCCAGCCCCAAAGGTAGCACAGGGCTAGAATTGACTTGCCAGGCAGACGTCACATGCGACTTGCCAGGCACAGTCTATCTGGTCGATTCTCAGTACATGGGACCCCTGCCCAAAGGCTTCATAGGCTTAGTTTTGCCTCATAGTGTCGCAGGAGCACGAGGAATTCTTGTAATTCCGGGAGTCATTGACTCCAATTTTTCGGGTGTTCTCCAAGTTCAACTCTGGACGCACCTACCCCAGACCATTCACAAGGGACACACGTTAGCGCAACTGATTATGGTTCCTTGTAACTCGCCAGCAGACAGCCAGGGAAGGCTCAGGGACAGCTCAGAGTCCAGGTCGGAAGACCGCTCGAGCGCAAGTGGGGCAGCGCAAGGATACCAGGTCTTAGCGACAGTGGAAACCAACATAGAATGGAAACGGCGACCAGTTATAGAGGTATTTTTAAATAAAAAACCGTTCACTGGGTTGCTGGACACCGGAGCTGACGTCAGCGTGGTCAGCCGAAGTCAGTGGCTGCAGGAGTGGGCTATTTAGCTGATCTCCAATGTGTGGGGGGTAGGTGGCATCCAAGAAGCATTTAGAAGCCGGGAGTGGATGGAGGTCACGATCCCTCGTCCGACCGCACATTCTGGACGTGCACATCAACCTCTGGGGGCGAGACATTCTGCAGCAATACCGTGCCACTCTTACCTTCGGGTAATGGCTCTGTCACTTAAATGGCTTACCAACACGCCTGTCTGGGTGGAACAATGGCCGGTAGTAGGAGAGAAATTAGTCGCCCTGAAACAGCTGGTAAAGGAACAGCTAGACGCAGGACATATAGAGCAGTCCACCAGTCCTTGGAATTCGCCCATATTTGTCATCAAGAAAAAGTTGGGGAAGTGGCGACTCCTCCACGATCTCAGAGAGATCAATAAATGTATCCAGCCAATGGGTCCGCTTCAATGCGGCATCCCGAATCCGAATATGATCCCCGAGGGTTGGGAGATCTTGGTCGTAGACCTTAAGGATTGCTTCTATACAATTCCCCTAGATCCTAGGGACAGGGAAAGGTTCGCCTTTACAGTGCCAGTCGTGAACCACAGAGAGCCCACGCAGTGTTATGCGTGGAAATATTTGCCACAGGGGATGCTCAATTCGCCCTCCCTGTGCCAAATTTATGTTCACAACGCACTGGCAAAGTTCTGAAACCTTCACTCCACAGCTTTAGTGTGTCATTTTATGGATGACATCTTGGTCGCAGCGCCGCAACTCGGCAGCGAAATGTTTAAGGACCTCCAGGCCACCCTAGGAGAAAAATGGTTACTCATTGCCCCAGAAAAAGTCCAGAGAACCAAGCCGTTTTCTTACTTGGGTCATTGGCTTCTCCGTTCTTTCGCAGCACCAGTTTTGCCTCAGATCAACTTAAAAGATTCAGTCACCCTGGTAGAGTTACAGCAGGTTTTAGGAAACATTAATTGGGCCAGACCGTACTTCAGATTGGATACGGATCTTTTGAGACCGTTCTTCTCGCTGCTAACGTTAGGTAAGCAGCTGGCAGACCGGATACAAATTCCTCGAGAGGCACGCTTGACTCTCGAGAAGGTTAACCAGGTTCTCAGCCAGAGATGGGTAGACAGGGTTACTCAGGGGCCATATGCCCCGATCCTGAACTTGTACATTGTTTGGGCTGGATCCATGTTCACTGGAGCCCTAGGAGTGGACTCCGAGCGAAGGGCAAGTATCGTGGAATGGGTGTATTTACCAAACACCTCTTCCCGAAACATCGTTCCCCCGCAGGAACTGATCTCTGTGGTAGTCTACTGAGGAAGGCTGAGAGCTAGGGACATCTCAGGGCACGATTTGGCAAAAATCATGGTCCCATTCACAAAAGAGCAAGTTCAGCAGCTGATGCAGCTCAGTGACTCGTTTCCAATTGCCTTGGAGGGATTCACTGGATGCTTGGCATACCACTTGCCAAAAGACCCCAGACTCGTCTTGCTTCAAACGCAGACAGTCAGTTTGTGTGAATTAATGTCACTGGTTCCACTTCAGGGGGCCAGAACAGTTTTCAATGATGGGGGTCGTACATATGGTGTTTTAACTTGGCAGGAGGACCAAGCTTGGCGCATGCTTCTAACTCTTCCAACAGAAGTCCGCGCAGCGGGTAGAGTTGGCAGCGGTGAACCTCGCTTTACGCACCTTTGCCAAAGAACGTCTCAACATCATAACTGACAGCCAGTATGTTAGGAATTTGCTTCACAGTCTACCGGGAGCGTACATCACTCCCGCGATAGACAAAAATTTGCTGAGTTTGTTTCTCACAGCTCAATTTCACTTATGAAACCACACCGAAGCGCTCTATATCGCCCACATCAGAAGTCACCAGGACTTGCCTGGTCCAATTTCCACGGGCAATAGCAGAGCGGATGTGGCTGCAAAGGAAATTCAGCAACGGTCAGTTTTGGGAGTCTTCACAACTCTGATTCAAAGCCATGCATTCTTTCACCAGAATGCCAAGGCGCTCGCAAGACAATTTAACCTGCCACTCTCTCAGGCCCAGGGCATAGTCCGTTCCTGTCAGCATTGCGCAGGGGTGATGGGGGGCCCCTCGTGGGGGGTCAACCCACGAGGGACAGAGGCCAACCAGGTGTGGCAAATGGACATCACACATGATCCACAGTTTGGCAGATCGCAGTACATGCACGTCTGCATTGATACCTTTTCACAATTCGTTTGGGCAATGGCACAGAAGGGAAAGACGGCTTCCCATGTAGAGCAGCATCTCCTTTCTTGTTTCGCAGCAATGGGCAAACCACGGCACGTTAAAACCGATAACGGCCCAGCCTACAGCTCCAGGCAACTGGCCGACTTCATGGCCACCTGGGACATTAAACACACCTTTGGCATGCCGTACAATCCACAGGGGCAAGCGATTGTGGAATGGGTCAATCGGACACTCAAGTCCTACATTGACACCAAACAGAAAGGGAGGGAACCACCTGCCCTCCCCAAATCTCAGGGTCAGGCACAGCACTGTCTGAACAAGGTGTTGTTCACGTACAATCACCTTAATGTTTTTTCGGATTGTACCCTGCAGGAGAAGCACTTCCGCCGCTTGGAAGCTCTCCCGTTGCTGATGGTGCGTTACCGAGTGCCACCGGATCCCTTCTGGAAGGGCCCGGTGCCACTCGTAACCTGGGGAAGAGGGTATGCTGCAATTATGTCTCCTACAGGTGTCTTCTGGATCCCAGCTCGGTGCGTCAAACCCCACTTGGAGCCACATGGCGTGGACTCAGGCCGTTCCGAATCTGATCCCGGAGATGGAGAACCTCACCCTGATGGGGGGAACCAGGCGAAGGAAGCGGCGACAGCAGATGACAGCACCGAAGATCACCTGGGGGATGGCCAAAACCCTCTGTCAGGAAGCGGTGGACGCCGTCCGGCGTGAGGACAAGGAGCCGACACCGGAGAACATCTTGGTTGCAGCTTTTTCCCTGATCACAGCTAATTCTGTGACGGCCACCATCATCCTGATCCTCTCCCTACTTGCGGGGGGAGGCGTTCAGGCAGCTTCGCTGGAAGCCAACAACCTGATGCCAGGCGGAGACCTCTCCGCCTGGATGCATTACAACATTTGGGAAAGGTTGGCGACTCTCGTCAACCAGTCCGATTTTTACCTGAGGCAGACCACCGCTTCTGCCTCAATCTTCAGTACATGTCTCATCCCGGTGTGTCATTCTCCAGAAACGCACACTAGGCACAGCGACTGGCTAGTGAAGCGGATATTCGGTCCGTTTTACAAGACTGGTTTCTCAACGTACGCGCAGTGGGGAACTCAAGTCACCAAAGTTTTGCCAGCTGATGCAGCCACTCTTTACACTCCTCGAGTGGCGGTCAGCCCGAACTCTACTTGTGCTCGAATGGTCGGCTGTTCCGCGGCCGGCGGGCCTCAGCACCGTTGCCTCGACCCCGGCAGCGGCAATTGGACTTGTAATAACCCAGAGACAATTAGCTCAATGTATGTTCATGTTATCTTGCCTTCAGGATGGTTCTTTACATGCAATCAGTATACTTGGAATTACATTCCCGCAAATGTATCAGATTCCACATGTTGAATCAGTCTCTTGACATTGTTGCTCCCCACTAGGGATATGGTTGCACCAAGCACGAATGTCCCTTCACCCATCCAGCACGCTCGTGCCACCCAGTTAGACAGCTCATGTGACAGCAACATTAGGGTCTTGAGTAAAGCTGAGTACGTCTCGTTGGCAGTCAGCATACTTGGCATGCCAGGCTTAGCCATTGGCAACGCTCGGAGAATTGGTCAATTGGCTTGCGCTCTGGCAAAAGCCATCAACCACACCTCCTCAGCGATAGCGCTGCTCAACCAGGAGCAGACAGAGCTTCGCCATGCCATCTTGGATAATCGAGCAGCCATCGATTACCTCCTGTTGCTACATCATTTGGGTTGCGAGTCTGTCCATGGCATGTGTTGCTCTAATCTTACAGACAACACGCATAAGGTACAGAGTCAGCTCACGGACCTCCACACCTTGGTCAAAAACATCAAGGAGGATGCTACGTGGGGGTGGTGGGATTCGTTATGGTCGTGGTTCCCGTGGGGTTGGCTACAGACGACACTCAAGGTGATTGTGGGGGTGGTAATACTGGGCACAGCAGTGTGTTGTTTCGTGCAATGTATTCCCTCACTGATGTCGAGATGTCCCCCATGGAAGGAACCCCGGAATGTCATCACCCCACGCCAGCTGATGCCACTCCTACGCAGGGCCATCTGTCAGGTCCAATCAAACAAATAAAGGGGGAGTGTGGGATCCGCGAGCACAATTGGCATACTGTCCCTGACAGAGGCCATGCCTTGTGAGATCGCTCCGAGCCTTGGGCTCCGAGGGGACAGAAATTGGGGAGCGGATTAATAGTCATAAGATTGATTCACCCATATCTGACCTGACAAACAGTCCGAGCAGGAGGAAACTGAAACTAAGCGGTTAGGTAATAGGTAATATCGCACCTGCGAATTACCCCAAGCCCTAACGTCAACAGTGGCCACGTTTACTCTTGGGTAAGCTTGGAACAATGGACTTCCCCTGTCAGTGTTTAATTTAGTTAATTAACTTCCCTGGGAGAGGTTCCCAATTAACCCGTGTAAACATGCGATGTGATTTTCTGTCAGATGACGATTCTATCACACGCCACCTTGTATTCCTATATGATGATGATTTTCCCTGAATAAATCACTTGTCTCGCGTCTTCTTCTTGACTAGTCTCCTCCGGGACCCAACGGCCGCTTCACGGCCCCAATCCAACAGGGATGGATGAGGAAAAGAGTCCAATGTGGGCTGCAGAACAGTGCGGCAAAACAGGGCTCTCCCGCCCGTGTCCTCGTTTAGCCCTCTTGAGCCCCAGCTGTGGCTCATCCCACTAGCCGGCTGCCGGGTGAACGGGGCTGCTTCCCTCATCGTCGGCAGTGGTGGCGAGGCAGAGGAGGGTGGCTCTTGTAGCCCTCTCAAGCCCCAGCTGAAGCCTGCCAGGCAGTTTTATGCAGTAACGTCACAGCTTTGGAATATCTAATCAGAAATACTAGGGGAGGTCATAGGGATGCTGCTATTCCAGTAGATCATTGAACTTGATGACTTGAGTGCCGGTCACTGATATACTTCCCCCTGTAATGCTTGCTTTTCAAACAGTACCTCTCTTCCAAACTGAATAACTGTCACATCTGACCTGCATTGCATTATTTTCTCAATTTTAGCATGGAAACATCCTATTACCAAACTGTTGAGTTTTATTGTAAGCAGTGGTGGGCATCAGCAAGTTCACACCAGTTCACTAGAACTGGTAGCAGAAATTCTGGCTGGCCCTGCCCATCCAAGTTTTGAAATAAAATAGTCCTATTTCGGGTGCAACGCAGGGCAGGGCTTGCCACAGCCACCACACCATGCCCACAGTGTGGTAGTAATTTTTTTTTGAGCCAACCACTGATTGTAAGTACTGAATTAACGATGCCTACTCATTGCACAGCCATTGCACAGCTTAGTGTTTAAAGGCTGAACTTGATGAACAGAAGGTTGTCAGGTCAGGAGTTCAAGACCTTCACTTTCTAACTTTTTCCATCTCCATGCACAGTACATTTTAGCCTGTTTGTCAACTCTCACCAGATTATAACTGAGGTTTTATGCCAGGATTGCACCACTTTATGAATCTTAATTGAGGAGCTCCCAAGAAGTATTTATGGTACAATTTCATGTCTGCATTTTCATATAATACTAGCAGAGGTTGCCCGGCGTTGCCGGGCTGTTTTAAATGGGTAAAAAAATTTTTGTGGAAATAATGAGTCTCAAATTTAGATAATAAGAAAATTTTTTATTTATGTAAATGTTTTTGTTTTGTAAAATAAACTTTTAAAAATTTTGTTAACATGTTTGTTTGAAAATTTTTAATACAATAAATGTAAAAAATATTATTTGAACTTTAAACTTGTACAGTCTTTGTTTATACATTATTTTTACTGTTAAAGTTGTGTTTAAATTTTTAAACTATATACATTATATTATCACATGTCTATTTTTTCTTTGTTTTTTTGGTTCCATCTGTGAAAGGAAAGAAAAGAAAATGTTATTATTATTTGAATAGCTGTTTTTACTGTAATAACATGCTAATGAGTGTAGTATATATATATATATATATATATATATATATATATATATATATATATATATATATATATATATATATATATATATATATATATATATATATATATATGTGTGTGTGTGTGTGTGTGTGTGTGTGTGTGTGTGTGTGTGTGTGTGTGTGTGTGTGTGTGTTTGGTTTATTATTTACGTTTTCAATGATGTTTTCTGTATTTCTGTTCCATATTACTGTGTTGGTTTTTTTCTGTGAATAGAAATTAATGCATTTAGTTTTCTATAATTTTTTTGCATTGTTTATCCTTTTTTACCTTTTATAAAAAAATTTTTTTTGGAATTGTTTGAAATATAATACTTACTTATGTAGTTGTTTTGGGGTGTCTTTGTGGTCCGATAGTTTTCCATCAGCAGTATCTGAAACTGAATAATAAGGAATGTTGTAATTTTTCATAAATAATTCATGTTTTTTTCCCCGAAAGGATTATTTCACTTACCAGTTGTTTGGTTTTGTGTTGTTTGTTGTTGTTGAATTTTTATATTGATGAAATGTTGAAGCATTAGTTGAGCCAATGGGATATTGATGTTTGGTGGTGGGTGTCGCATTAGTTGAAGGGGTCTGAACTCTCTGCGACAAACCAGGAAAGGGACCTTGGTGTCCTGGTGGACAACTCAATGAAGGTGTCAACCCAGTGTGCCTTAGCAGCGAAAAAAGCAAACTCAATGCTAGGGATCATTAGGAAGGGTATAGAAAATAAGTCAGCAAGTGTCATTTTGCCTCTTTATAAATCTATGGTGAGGCCCCATCTGGAATACTGTGTACAGTTCTGGTCGCCATACCTCCAGAAGGATATTATGGATCTGGAAAAAGTGCAGAGGAGGGCAACCAGAATGATTAGGGGACTGGAACACCTTCCTTACCATCTGAGGCTGCAACGGTTGGGCCTTTTCACTCTTGAACGACGGCGTCTAAGAGGTGACCTGATTGAAGTTTATAAAATCATGCACGGTGTGGACAAAATAGATAAGGAAAAACTGTTTTCCCTATCGCACAACACTAGAACTAGGGGACACTCCATGAAACTTTTGGGTACTAGTTCTCAAACAAATAAGAGAAAGTACTTTTTCACCCAGAGGATTACTGGTCTATGGAACTCCCTGCCAGAAGAAGTGGTGACAGCTGTCAGTCTTGTCAGCTTTAAGAAAGGATTAGACAAGTTCATGGAGGACAAGTGTATCAATGGCTATAATTATGGCTACCTAAGGACAACCTCCGGGTTGGAGAGATAGGCAGGATATCTCTCAATGCCATTTCCAGGGAATCCTAAGCAGGTGAAGGCATCTCCTTGGGAATACCCTGAAGGAAATGGTGAGCCACTGTGTGAGACAGAATGCTGGACTGGATGGGCTGTGGCCTGTTCCAGCAAGGCTGTTCTTATGTTCTTATGTCTTTCGATGATGGAGTCAATTGGTACAATGGTAGTATTTTTTTTTGTTGGCCTTCCTCAGTTGAATTATCGTTGTTTTCTGGATGTTCTTCTTGTTGTTGATCTTTTTGGATGTTGTCTTCGTGTGTAATAATATTATTTTCGAAGGTATAAGTCAAATAAAAATGTTTTCTGTTGAATAGAATGTATTGTGTTCTGTGCGTAGTTTCAGATGAAATTGAGTTGGCTCCTGAAGTGTGTTGTTGAACTCTTTTTTGTAATATCAGAAAATAATTAATACTAATTAATAAATGACTGTAAAAATCGAATAAATGTTCCTGAAAATAACACTAAATATGATAAATATTGAGAACTAAAACGGTCCGGTTCTGTTTGTAGCTCCTGAAGTGTGTGTTTGAAGTGTGCGTTGTAGTGTACTGAAATAAATAGTAAATTAATGTAAAATTAAAATAAATGAAAATAAACAAAATTAAATAAACCTTAAAAGTAATGAAGTAGATATGATAACTATAACTAAATAATATTTCAATTGGTAAAGAAAAAGGTCGGGTTCTGTTTTTCAAAGTTATTCGCTCAAAGATCGGTAGTTTTTAGCTCCGTACTAATCTGCAGCCGCAAAAGTACGTAACTCTTTGGGGTTTGTAATATAGCTCCTTTTAAAGGATGGCTTGTAGCGTTTTTTGAAATTCGTGATGCGTTTTGGCTAAAGTACGTGATTGGCTGGATTGCAGCAACTGCGTAGGATGGTGTGATGTGTCGTATATAGCTCTGTAAATGGTAATATTGGCAAAGTACGTAACTCTTTGGGTTATCCAATACAGCAGCTCCGTAAATGCTAACATTGGCAAAGTCCGTAACTCTTTGGGGTTTCCAATACAGCTCCTGTGTTGCAAAGGACGCGATTGGCTGGATTTGTGAAAGTGTGTAGGATGGTGAGTTTTTTCCTCTTTAACTCCCAAAATGGTAAAGGCGGTCAGATAAATTGAATGCATACTGTTGGTGGGTAGAACTGTGGGATATGTAGTATTCGCATTCGTGCGTAAAAATGTTGTGTAAACGTTGTATTTCATTGGCTGTGGCGCAGCTGCGGCACGGCTGCGGCGCAAATGGAAACATTCTGTTTGTTCTTGCATCTGTTTCTAATTGGCTGGAGTTCGCAAAAGCGCATAGGATTTCGGGTATTGAAGTTCATTCAGTTTATTCGTGTTTGTGGGGCTCTTGCTCCACTGCCGCATTTCTTAATCTTGCGTTTACCTGGGTACCCAGTTTGGGCGTGTGCACGAATGGTGAGTGCAGGCCAGTAGGGCCTGGCTAAGGAGCCGATGCAAATTTCCAACGGTTAACCCTCGATTTTATATATAAAGATGCTGCATATCCTTCATTCTTTTTTTTTTTAAAAAACCATTATTTCTTCTAGAAATGTATTTCCTGGTAGAAATGATATTGTTGTGAAACTGAAATAGAATGGAGAAGGTCTTCGTGCCTAATAATCTCACACATTGGAAATTATATCTTGTCTATAATGCTCTCTTGGTTGGAAAACTGGGTTGGTGCCTTCTAGTGCTGAACAGGTTGGCACAAGCATAGTATTAACAGATTTTACAGGAATTACAGAACTCATCTCTAGAGCTATTTGAATAACAGCAGTGAATGGCACAAATGTGACAGATTGCACAGATCTCCCTCTGTAGCTGCTATGGCAAATCACAGCCAAGGGGGAAAAATCCCTGCACTCTGAGATTCTATCAAACAGGCCTTTCAAATCTGTACTGTACATATTAAACATCCTCTTCTACATTTGGAAATATAATATTTCCAGCATGTATTCTCCCCTTCTCACAAGTCTTTGCCAAAAAGACATACACCTTTCCGTGCTCACAAAAACAGTTATGACACTCCCCAATCTCATTTTGCCTCAGCCCTACAGTTCATAAGTTACCATTGTGGTGGATGACACATTTCATACATGATTATTGTAGCACAGAAATGTATAGAAGCATTCCATCATAGTGACACTACTGGTGGTGTGTTTTCTTCTCATCTAATCAGACACTGGGGAAGGCAAAGATTAACCAGACAGACAGACAAAAAAAGAGAGAGAAATGAGAATATGAAAGGACAACAACCAAACACAAACACTAATTATTAAAATTATATAGCAATTCTTATCATTATAGATTTTTTTACATTGGACACAAAGGTAAGTTCAGTATCTATCTACTGAGGCAGATGTCGGGAGTTTAATTTCCTACTGTGCCTTCTGGGAGAAGAGCCAACCTCTGTAGCCTTAGGCAAGCTGTGAAGTTCCAGAGCACTCCCAGAAGAAGGCACTGTTTAACAATTTCTAAGTACAGTGATACCTCATACAACGTCCAAACTTGGTTCCACAAGTTTGGACTTTATATGGATTTGGACTTTGTATGAGGCATGCAAAATCTTAGCCATGATGCCTCGTACAACGTCCAAATCCTTGTCGCAATGCCTCATACAACATCGTTTCCATAGAGATACATTGTACTGTAACAGCACAGACTTCAGGGCAAAGTCAAGGAAACAGATAGGAAACTGACAGAACTTTAAGAAATCATTGTCTAAAGGCTAAATACATTACAAAAACATGTCAAACAACCCTGATTGTCCAAGAACCTGAAGAATGCTGCAAAAATCCCAGAAATGCTCCTAAAAATTCTGATGAAAAAATTAAAAAAAATCCAAAATCGTGCTCAAAACCACTCCTAAACACTCTTCGCCTTGTGCAAAACCCACAAGAACAATGCACACATGTGTCCTGCCTTTTATACTGCCCAGGCACAATGCAACCTGGGGAAAAACCCAATGCCTCATACAAAGTCACCATGACTTTGTATGAGGCAACTTTTTTCAAGGAATTAAGCGATGTTGTATGAATTCGATGTTTGTATGAGGTATTACTGTACTTTATGGCAACATCCAAAGTAGAAAGAAGGAGCCAGGAAATTGGGGCAATGTCCACAATGTCATGTCTGTATGTTATCATGATCAGAGAAGAAAATCACATTGCTAAAGTTTATCAACCATGACAAGCACATGAACCTTCCGTGGAATCCCTCATAGTACCTTTTCTCTTTTTTGTAGCCTTCCAAAAGTTTAAGTTCAGCCCCATCCTTGTTCCTAGTTTCTGTTGCTACTTTCTGATGTGGTCACTTTGGGAAGGTTGATCCCTACTTTGGGAGGCTATTGGTTTCTCCTGACCTGGGTCCTCAACCTCCCCATGTAGAAGAGAAGACATCCTGTTTCTCTGTTCCTAATGACAATGGACAAACTGTGTTCCTGATCAGAATTTCTAGGCAGTATTGCAGGCGCACCCCCCAATAAAGGACTCAGACACTGGTAAAAGTGGATAACGGCATTGGGCCACATTTATTGATTCATGCCCTAGTCTGAATTATAAATTTCTATTGGTATTTGACCAATTATAATTCTTAAGGCAAGCAGGCCGAAGTAACACTGGTAACACCCAAAATTGCCAACGGCAATTGTTACAATGTATCTATTTGTATCAATTTGTTTGTTGACAACAAACAAATTGTTGACCGTAGTCAATATCTAACTAATGACCCCACCCTCTGACGCGTATCCATAAAATCACGGGGTGATGCATGCTGTCTAGCTCTTGCCATCACCCCGTCGCCTGGTTCGGCGTTGACCGGACAACGTTTAACCAACTTATGCCTGTCTAGTGTTGTCCAGTCAATTGCGAACCTGCCGGATACCTGTGGGTCATAAATGTTTACCTTACCAGTGCTACCCGCCCATGTGACCAAAGTCAACATCAGCAGAAAGAACCGCTATATCAAACCATAGCAACAGTGTGGGATGGGCAAAAAAGCCAGGACCCAAGAGCCAATTGTGAGTCCCAACCAAAAATTCCCACCCGGCCCCGAAGCGACCAAATATCACACTGTTAACTAGGGAGGGGGTGGAGGGGAAAAAACTTCTCGTCTCCATTCGCTTCGCAAAATGGCACCTCGGCTGCCTCGTGGCCCCCCCTTTTATAAGGGTGCTGGCCACGCCCCCTAACTACCCGGATGCCTTCATCCAGTGGGGGGGGGCGCAAAGAGCACGGCGGCCATTTTGGCGCCGCGCTTGCATTGCAGGCGCACCCCCAATAAAGGACTCAGACACTGGTAAAAGTGGATAACGGCATTGGGCCACATTTATTGATTCATGCCCTAGTCCGAATTATAAATTTCTATTGGTATTTGACCAATTATAATTCTTAAGGCAAGCAGGCCGAAGTAACACTGGTAAGGTACCACCCAAAATTGCCAACGGCAATTGTTACAATGTATCTATTTGTATCAATTTGTTTGTTGACAACAAACAAATTGTTGACCGTAGTCAATATCTAACTAATGACCTCACCCTCTGACGCGTATCCGTAAAATCACGGGGTGATGCATGCTGTCTAGCTCTTGCCATCACCCCGTCGCCTGGTTCGTCATTGACCGGACAACGTTTAACCAACTTATGCCTGTCTAGTGTTGTCCAGTCAATTGCGAACCTGCCGGATACCTGTGGGTCATAAATGTTTACCTTGCCAGTGCTACCCGCCACACGGAGAGGCTTCAATAAAGGCTCGACGCCCCCCCCAGACCGTCAGCTCGGTCAACAGGCCTGCTCGCCAATCACCTAACAGGAGGTCCATACCTCTCTGCGATAGATGGACCCCATCCCCTGAATAAAGCTCATAATTTTGCAAACTGATGGTGGGGTGCCGAATGACACGCCCCCAGCCCTTGTCGATAAGGAACCGGGCAACAGCCCTGTTCACCATGCGCCGAGCACGGTCAAGGGCCTGGAGGTCGAACCCTCCCCTGTAAGCGTGCCGCGGTACCATGTCTGACCAAACGAGGGTCGTGGCAGGCCACACATAATGTAAGTAGGCGAGGTCACCACAAATCGCGTGCTTCAGCGAAAGGCCAGTGACCTGTCCTAAATCATTGCCCCCAAGGTGTATGATCAGAATATCAGGCGGGTCGGCATTCCTGCCTGAGAAAAGGAACGGCAACAGTTCCCGCCATAACATACCGGGCTTACCATACCATGTGAGACTTGCGTATGCACCCAGTCCCAGTCGGGGTCCCCACTCTGTCGCCGCAGCGTAACGCGCTGTCCTGTGCACATAGCTATGGCCCACCAGCCATACTGCCACCGGTGTGAAACGACACCCAGGGTCTGTCAGGGAAAAAGGGGAGAAAAGGTGCGGTGACTAAACTGGTACTCACGGCGGAAGAGGGCGGACATAAAACTGAAAACATTGTGATCCCCACCTCCCCATACGGCGTATTTCAGCCCCGGAGTACCCAAAGGCAGCCGCAGTAGAAGCCGCCCCTATCCTGAAGGAATGGGTGCCGTAACGGGCCCCAGGGAGGCCAACACTGGCCAATGCCTTACCGGTCACCTTCCAAAATTGAAACTTAGTAAGGGGAGACCCATCTTGGTGGCAGAAAAATGGGCCATGGTGCGTGCCACGCAGTGCAAGGAATTCCTGTAGGGCACCAACCGGACATATGTCTGCCAATGAACATCGTAGCAGTCTTACTCCACTGCCTACGCCATGCTGATCCGTTTTAGAGGAGCGATTCCTCAACTGAGCCCAATCATTGCAGACATAGACATCGTCGAGTTCCAGTGCCCTACGACTTGCATCCGCCTTAGACAGCATCACAAGCTCGCTGATGCGGAGTGCTCCAAAAAAGGCCACCGTGGTAGCCGCATGAAACAGGGCTGCCTCATACCTGTCAAAACAGAGGTCATGCCAGCCCCGTGCCAGTTGGGTGAGTACCCCTGGGGAAATTGGGTGGCGGTCGTCCGGGCTATGCCCGCGCTCCCGCGCCCACCCTTCCAAAACATGTCTCACACGGAAATCAGTATTACTGTCCGCATAACCGCCCACCTTGGCCATAAATGCCAGCGCTGACAGCCTGGATGCTATGGTGCGAGGTGCAAGGCCCTGTGCATGCAGGTAAACCATGAATCGGAGGACGTGGGCAACTGGGATAGGCCAAGTCTCGGGCAGCCGAAATTGGGCGCAGAAGGCCTGGAAGGAAATGAATGCGTGGTGATACGCCTTACGAGTGCGCGGCGCCAGCGACCTGCCGATCACCCGGTTCACCTCTCCTTGCCAAGCGTCCATATCTCGTCCGGGAGTAGCGAGGGAAATTCCTCCGCATCCGGGGCCAAGGCACGGAACCGGGAGATCTGCAGGCGGGACAAAGCATCAGCAATATCATTATTGATACCTGGAACATGCCTGGCCCTGAATAGCACATTGAGGCGCAGGCTGCACAAAACGAACTGGCGCACCAGGTCCATGACCCTGGGAGATTTGGACGTCTGTGAGTTGACAATGTGGACAACAGCCGCATTGTCACACCAGAAATGTACCACCGAATTGGCCCACTCCTCACCCCATAGCATCAAGGCCCCCAGAATGGGAAAAATTCCAGATACGTGAGGTTGCGCAGGCGACCTGTGCCTGACCAGGCTGGCGGCCACCCACCGTAGGCCCACTTCCCATTGAAGTACATCCCATAACCCAGGGACCCAGATGCATCAGACTGTGTCTGGAAACGTGGAGAAGCCAGAAGGTCGGACCTCCAAAATGATACCCCATTGAACTCTCTCAAGAACTGGAGCCAGATAAGCATATCTGCCCTAATGCCTCCGGTGAGTCTTACCCTATGGTGGGGTCTGGACAAGCCTGTCATGGCGTCGCACAAGCGCCGAGCAAATGCCCTGCCAGGTGCGACCACCCTGCAAGCAAAATTAAGGTGACCATGCAGCACCTGCAGCTCACGAAGGGATGCCTTGCGTTTAGCAAGCAAGTCTGATATGAGGGCCACGATCCGCGACACCTTATCCCCCGGGAACCTAGATGCTTGCGCTACCATGTCAATCTCCACCCCCAAGAACGTGAGCTTAGTAGATGGGCCCTTGGTCTTTTCGGGCGCTAAAGGGACACCAAGTTCCTCCATTAGCGTCTGAAATGTGCGGAGGAGACGTGTGCACGTGTCCCAGCCCCGTTCACCCCAGAATAAGAAATCATCCAGGTAATGGGCTACAGACCGAGAGCCTGACCTGCGAACAAAAGCCCACTGCGGGAAGGTACTGAAACGCTCGAAGGCCGAGCATGAGATGGAACAACCAAAAGGCATGGCTTTATCGAAATAATATGCACCCCGGAACTTGAAACCCAGCAACTCAAAGTCGCCCGGGTGCACCGGCAGGAGACGGAAGGCGGACTTAATGTCGCACTTAGCTAACAGCGCACCCGGGCCACATGAGCGCACCATGCGCAGCGCCTGGTCAAAAGACGTATACCTGACCGAGCAAAGGTCATCAGGGATAGCATCATTGACCGATTGGCCGGCTGGGTAGGACAAGTGATGTATTAGGCGAAACTCGCCCGGTGCCTTCTTGGGCACTAAGCCCAAGGGGGAAACTTTAAGATTGGGGAACGGGGGTGCAGGGAAAGGGCCGGCGACCCTGCCCGCATCAACCTCCTTAGTAATGCTCACGGCAGCCACCTCCTCCTGTCCCCTGAGTGACAAAAGGTTGGGTGCATCTTGGGGAGACCTGTCCCCCGTGAAAGGAATGCGAAAACCCATTTGAAAACCTTGAAGCAGGTAAGCTTCGTCTGCCCTCCTTGGGTACAATGTGAGCCAACGCTCCAACATGTCCACATTAATTGGGGAGGGGGCCTTTCGCTGGACCAGCTCCCTCTGCGGCAGTCTTGCCGGCCCCTTGTCCACCGCTACCTCGGCCCCGCATTCCCCCCGGCCTGGGACAGGCGGAGGCGGCATGGGGGCCAGCGCAAGAAGGACACTCGTGCTTGTACCGGCAATTCTTCCTACTGCAGGAACCATTGGACGAGAAGGTCCAGCACAGCAGGCGGGCTGGAACCCCCTGCCCCGCCACCTGGCGGGGTGCCTGTGCTGGAGCCACTTGCTGGACTGCATGTCCACAATGGTATCTCTCCCCAGGCGCGTGGGGGTCATGTACAGAAGCCACAGCTTCTGGCAGGGCTCATCCCACCTCATCTCTGGGTGCAGGGGCAGTCGCATACGGAATTCTTCGTCGTAAGCCAACCACGACGGGCCCGGGAAGTCAACCATCACCCGGTAGATGTTGTCCAAATACTGGACCATCGGGATGGCCAGATCCGGCCGGGCCCTGAGGTAAACCGCCATGTATATGAGGTACGCTGGCAACCAGTTGGCCCACGTGCGTGGCGGCTTACGACGACGTGCCTGTTCCTTATCCTTCTCGTCCTGCCCCTCCCTCTCCTCCTTGGTGGGCTCTCTGTTCAGAAGGGAGAAGATGTCCACATACTCCCCCCGCCAGATCTTCTCTTTGGTAGACTGGGCCAAATGATCCCCAAGGGGCAAAGAATACCCTGCTGTCGGCAATGCCGACACCGGCACGGTGGGAACGGTGGGCATAGTAAAAGGAGCCTGAACCAACCCCGTAACCCCTAGCAAGTTCCCAACAGAAGAGGAGGCCCCACCCCAAGTAGGGCCCTGGGTTAGAGGTGCAGTCGCCGGGTGGGCCGGCGGCGTCTGAAACGCCACGCCACCCGTGCGAGGCCACGGCCACTGGAATGCTCCCCCCAATGTAGGTAATGGTGTGGGTGCACTAGATTGAACCGTATACTCACGCGCTGCACCCCCATGGGCCACCCCCACCGGGGGTTCCGGCCCACTGTGGGCGTCGGAGCTCACGATTGGAACTGAGCTCGTCGATGGGGCCTGGTCAGCACCTGGCTGCGGCGCCTGTTGTATGGGGAGCTGCAAGGCAGTGGCCTACGCCGGCCCACGTGCCTCGGGCAGCTCAACCCGTCCTGCCGCCTGCCGCTGCCCGGCAGACGATGCGTCGACCTGGGATCCAAAAGACGCCCCTGAGGGGTTGACCATCCCGAGCGATGCCTCGAGGGCCGCTACGCGGGCCAGAAGGGCATCCACATTCACATAGCCCCCAACGCTAAGGGGGGCAAAGGGCCAGCCGGCCCACTGGTGGCTGGCGCCGGTCCAGGTCCCTGGGCCGTGGGGCCCGAATACGGCCACGAGCCCAGTCCCGGCCCCTGGGGGGCCGGAGGCATGCCCTGCCAGGGAAGAGGACCCAACCACCCCCCATGGCTGAAGCCCACCGCAGGAAGCTGCGGACCAAGGGGCGAAGGCCCCGTATGAACCAGGCCAGGGGGAGCGGCCATTAATTGCGGGCCGGGGGCTGTGGCCCCTGCCGGGCCAGTATGTGGCCGCCCCGGCTCGGGCCAAGGGGCAATCGACCCCATCCCACCGGTCCCGGTGGGCTCTCCCGGCAAGGGAGGCTGCTGGGGAGGTGCAGTCGTGGTCCTCCGACCCGGCTGCCGCCTCCGAGCAGCGCAAACTGCGTTCGCCGTTGCCTTCTTCTTAGAGGGCATTGCTTCAATTTGCTGGGAAGCCGAAGAAGAAGGAAGAAAAACCGCTGCTCCAAAGAGGCTTCCCGGCGATAGGTAAGAGCGACGGAGCTAAGGGAAAAAACTTCTCGTCTCCATTCGCTTCGCAAAATGGCAGCTCGGCTGCCTCGTGGCTGCCCCTTTTATAAGGGTGCTGGCCACGCCCCCTAACTACCCGGATGCCTTCGTCCGGTGGGGGGCCCCGCAAAGAGCGCGGCAGCCATTTTGGCGCCGCGCTTGCAGTAGTGGAAGATAGCTAGAAGCAACTTTTCTCTTCCAGTTCCAGGGACCTCATAGCAGCCTGTCACTGTTAGGATATTAGCAATCTTGCATGAATTAACCCTGGGTATCAGTGTGGTTTTCATTTACCAATGTAATTGGTAAAGTTATTTTCCTGACCCTGGCATTTGAGGCAAGCTCCTGCCCCCTTTCCCCCCATTTGTTTTACATGATGAGTGAGTGGGTGGGTGGGGCCAGACAGAATTTCTGCTACTGGTTCTGGTAAACTGGGGTGAACCTGCTGAATCCCACCACTGCCTTTATGTATATAGGATACAATACAGCTAGACCATCCCTCACATAATGTACTACAGATGTTGAAAGGCAGCATGGTCTAACCCAGTGATGGGCAGTCTTGGCCCTCCAGCTGTTTTTGAACTTCAATTCTCAGAAACCCTGACCAGCTGGTGTGTTGTCTTGGGCTTCTGGGAATTGGAGTTCAAGAACAGCTGGAGGGCCAAGACCGCCCATCACTGGTCTAACCTCAAACAATATTCCAGTTGATACAGCATACTGCCTTCTAATTATATTTTCTGACTTTTAATTTAAAAAATTATAGAGCTTTTACTGTTGCCCAACTCAACACTCTATCTTCAGTAGTCCAGGAGGAGAAGTTTAAAAAGATTCCATACTACCAACACAAATGCTGTTGCAATTCTGGTGGAATAAAAACAATCACTCGTGTTCTTCTACGTTGCTGTACTGTGTTTTGAGATTTGGAAACCATTTATGGAACCATGGTCAAAATTATTTCCTGGACATTTTCAGGGACATTATACTCTCATATTGCCTAGAGGGCAGAATATAAGTATGATGTTTAATATGGTGAAATTTGCACTATTGCACTCAAAATTCAAGTAGGGTTTTTCAAGTAAATTTGTGAATTGTAATTAGTTATAGCTAATAGCAACATTTTAAAAGAAGGAACACAGTCAATACTAGTTGTGCCTCCCAGGTTGTTCTTCTGTTATATGTTGGTGTGCACCCTTGTTCAGACATAATCAGATGGACTGTACACATTCACAGTTCATATAAATTAAAACAGGAGCATTCAGACTCTTTCAGTATTTAATGACTGATGTTGGATTACAGGTACCTAAATTGATTGCTACAATTTTTTTGTTCTTATGTACTCATATTTTTCTCTCCGGCAGATTGCTTTTTTGCTTTTAGATATAAAGAGGGCCATAGGTTACTTTTCAGTCAGCCACAATGGGCATGCTATTACTTTAATTTGGATTTCATTCTGTATTTTGTGTATTATACTGGAGGCAGAATTACTCTGCATAACAGTTGTGAAATACCTTGTGTTAATTATAAATGGAATGGATGGAACTATCAAAAAGCATGGTAGGATGGAATCTTCTCACAACTCAATACAATTTTTCACCTTTGCCACTGGGAAAACAATTGGCAGGGTATGCACAGTGTCATAAAATATAACGATCACAGAGTACTAGAAGTGCAGGTATGTAACCATTTGACATCACCCCCTCAGACATGTGCTCCAGTAGAAAGTATGGAGGTGAGGCACCAGATCATTTTTATAATAATTGCAGCGCCCTCGTTTCTTCCCATTGCCATACAGTTAAGGCTGTGTTCCTGTTACTTTGTACATTCTCCTTGATTTGCCTCCATATCTTTCAAGGTACCAGAGAGAGTCTGTATGGTGTTGTGAATAGTGCTGGACTAGAACTTAAATCACATGAGTCCTCATCCTTTCCCATACATGGACATTCCCTGGGAGAGAGTGGGTGGAAATAGTAAAACCACAGCCTAGTAATTCAGAAACCGTACTGGAGTCGTCATAGGTTGAAATTGACATGACAACACATAACATACAAGTATCTTCAGTATGGTAACAGTGGAAGTATATCTGTACGCAGGGATCCAGCTCAGTTGCTCACTCCATGTGGTGATATCTAAGCTGAAGATGGCACAACAGTGTAAAAATCACTCTTGGAAGTCTGCATGCAATGTGTATACCTGCCACTGTCATAACTGGAAGAGGCAACCAAACAGATAAACTGAAGTGGAGTATGACTGGGTCAGTAATATAAAGAGAGTAATTTTGTTTCTTTCCCTTGAGATACCATAGACCAGGGTTCATCAAACTTTTCTCTCCAGGTATTCTTGGACTTCAATTACCAGAAGCCCAAGTAAGCACACCTGCTGATCAGAGCTTTTGGGAATTGAAGTCCAAGAACATCTGGAGAGCCAAATTTAAGGAACCATATCTTAGACCAGAGGTGCCCAAACTATGGCCTGTGGGCCAGATCTGGCCCACGGTGCCATTTAATCTGGCCCACACTGCCCTCGTCACTCCCAGAGGCAGAAGTAAAATGTACATATGTGTGCACATAATATGCACACACATGCACATAATGCTGCCATAAATGACCCACGGCTGTCATAAACATGTGTTTGAGCATGCTGGTCACATGGTTTCTCCCACCTGAAGTGGAAGTAAAATGTGCATGCATGTGCGCATAACATGCCCATGCATATGCATAGCACTGCTGTAAATGATCTACAGCTGCCGTAAACATGTTTACAACAGCCGTGGATCATTTACGGCAGTGCTATGCGCATGAATGGGCATGTTATGCACACATGCATGCACGTTTTACTTCCACTTCAGGTGGGAGGAACCATGTGACAAGCATGCTCAAACACATGACCAGCCTGCAGCCTGAAAAGTTTAAATCAGAATTGGCTTGATGGCACACAACTATTAATGGTAAAGACAATGGTAAAGGTAGCCCTTGCTCGAAAGCCAGTCGCATCCAACTCTAGAGTTTCTGTTTATAGCCAAAGAGCCAGTGCTGTCTTTGTTTGTAGATGGACATATGGCAGGGATGACTAGGCACCGGAGTGCACAGAACATTGTTTACCTTCCCACTGAAGTGGTATCTACTTGCAATTTTTTTGCTTTCAAACTGCTAGGTTGGCAAGAGCTGAGACAGAGACAAGAGCTCACTCCATTGTGCAGCACTCAGATCTCAAACTGCTGACCTGCTGGCCTTCCAGTCGTCAAGTTCAGTGTCTTAACCATAAGCCACCGCAGTCCCTTATTATTAATGGTACAAAACCCCAATTCTCTCTGAAAGATAATTGTTTCATACGTGAGCATCTGGACACATTCTATAATTTGTATAATGAGAACCCAGTGTGGTGGAAGCAAAATGTTAATTACCTTCTGAAGCAAAATGTTAATTACCTTCTGAACTGCCCAGTGAGTGCACTAAGCACTATGGTGTGAGAACTAAGTGTAATTGCTATTGCTAATTGCTAAATTCTATAAATTCTCCCCATATATCTTTAAATCTATTCACTTCTGACAATCCTTTTTTAACCTTAACCTCACATGTAACCTCACATGTCAATTTATCATTAATTGCTATATTCCAATTTCTTTATGCCATTTGATAATCAGAATTGACTTTAAAGTTACATAGCTATTATTGTTATTATGGGCAATTGTGGATGAAGAATCAGGAACAAAAGAGAGGTAGGAAGATGGTAGGGAGTGCTGCCATGTAGCGACAAATGTGAAAAGAACCATCCTATACCAAAACAGAAAGACTGTCCAGTGAACTGTATTCCTATTTTCAGTGGGATGGTTTTGTTCATCTGTTGCCAAAAAATCGGCAAAGGATCTTACAGTCCCTTTGAAATTAAGAAGTTTAATTTGGTGTAAATGTTTATGGGAGTGTAACATGATATTTTGAATATAAAATATTTTGAAATATTATAATATCATGCTTAGTCTGATTTCTATATTCTTAAATAAAGTTACTTAAAACTTCCAATTTCTCTTGACTCAGGTGGAGCTGAAAGTTAATGGGCAATAAGCCAGGTGCCTGATTTCTTGGAAGCTGCCTTTTGGGATGTTAATTTGTCTGTCCTGACTACCCAAGAGCTTTGCAGGCGCACCCACCCAAAGAAAGACTCAGACACCGGTATTGGATTAAAGGCATCGGGCCACTTTTATTGAATAATGCCCTAGTCCGAATTATCACTTTCAATTGGTGTATCATCCAATTGTAATTCTTTAAGGCAAGCAGGCCGCAGTAGCACTGGTAAGGTTCCACCCTAAATGCCAATGGAAATTGGCTACATGTATCAATTTGTTTGTTGACACAAACAAACTGTTGACCGGAGTCAATATACTATCTACTGACCCCACCCTATGACGTGTATTCATTCAAATATCAAGGTGATGCAGGCTGTGAAGCTCCTGACATCCCCCCTTTTATAGTTCGCCCTTGACCGGCCAAACCTGTTTCCCCTGTACCTATCTACGTGTTGGCCAGTCAATTGCGAACCTGCCGGATACCTATGTGTCATAAATCTTTACTTTACCCAGTGCTACCCGCCACACGGGGAGGCGTCCATGATGACTCACCGCCCCCCCAGACCGTCAGCTCGGTCACCAGGCCAACTTGCACATCCTCCAGAAAGAGGTTCATACCTCTGGCCGACAGGTGGACCCCATCTCCTGCCTATTGTTCAAAATTTTTGCAAGCCTATCCTCGGATGTCTACTGACTGTCCCCAAGCCATGCTCAGCAAGGAACCGGGCAACAGCCATGTCCACTGACCGCCGGGTACGGTCCAAACCACGGAGATCCATGTCTCCTCTAAAACGGTGTCTCGCCACGATGTTAGACCATAGCAACCGTGTGTATGGCCATAAATGATGTAAAAACGGCAGGTCACTGCACCTCAACATTTTAAGGAAAGGCCAGTGATCCGTGTGAGATCATTGCTGCCGAGGTGCAGAATAAGAACATCAGGCGGTCCAGCATCCCTGATGGACATCAGGAATGGCAACAGTTCCCGCCATCTCATGCCGCGCATACCATACCACCGCAAACATGCGGATGCACGCAGCCAGAGATGGGGTCCCCACTCTGTCGCCGCAGCACATTCTGCCGCCCAGTGTACATAGCTGCGGCCCACCAGCCCCACTGCCACCGGTGTGCGTAGACACACAGGATCTGTAAAAGAGGAAAGGGAATTAAGGACATAACTAGGTACTCATACAGTGAGGGGATGTACATATAAGAAAAAAGGGGGACCCCCGCCTGCCCATCCAACATATATCCGCCTCAGAGTACCCAAACGCAGCCGCGGTCAATGCGATGCCTATCCTGAATGAATGGGTGCCATAAGGGGCCCCACACTATGAAGCGCGGTACCGGTCACCCTACAGAACTTAAATTTGGTAAGGGAAGACCCATCCTGGTGGCAGAAAAACAGGCCAGGGCGCGCAGCAGGCACTGCCAATTGCATGTAGGGCACCACCCGGAAAGATGTCAGCAAATGTACATCATAGCAGTATACACCACTGCCTACTCCATGCTGATTGGCCTTCGAGGGACGAATCCCCAACTGAGCCCACTCTTGGTTCATATAGACATCTTCGAGTTCCAGTGCCCTACAAAAAACGTCCCCTTTTGACCCTGGGACCAGCTTGCTGAGTCGTCGAGCTCCAGAAAAAAGCTACAGCGGTAGCTGCATGAAAAGAGACTCCTCCTACCTACTGCAACATAGTCTATGCCAACCTCGTGCAAGGTGGGTCAGAATATCTGTGAGAACAGGGCGACGTGCGTCCGGGCGGCGGCCACGTACACGTGTCCACCCTTCCAATACATGGCGTATGCAGAAGATCCTCGCATAGTCAGGAAAGCCCCGTGCCTTGGCCATGAATATCAAGGCGTAAAGCCTGGTGACTATGGTGCGTGGGGCCAACCCCAAATCATAAGGGCGGACTATACATTGTAAAACCTAGTCGACCAATGTCGGCCACATTTTAGGCAATTGCCTTTGCCCACAAAAGGCTCTAAAGTGAAGGAGTGGATGCTGATGCGCCGTGCGCATGCGAGTTGCCAAGACATGCCACTCGCCCGGTTCACGTCTCCTTGCCAAATGACCATATCTCAGCCAGGAGTGAAGAGGGTAGTTCCCAAGCGTATGGAGCCCAGTCACGGAACCGGGAGATCTGCAGGTGGGATAAAGCATCAGCAATATCGTTATTAATGCCTGGCACATGCTTAGCCCTAAGGAGCACATTCAAGCGCATGGCCCAAGAACAATAGGTGAGCTGAGACCATGACTCCGGTGGATTTAGACATTTGGGCATTGACAATGTGCACCACCGCACCAAAAGTGAAGCACAGAATTAGGCCACCTGTCTCCCCAGAGCATAAGGGTACCCAGAATTGCGAAAAATTTTCAGAAATGTAAGATCGCGTAAGCGATCCGTGCCCTGCCATCCCTGAGGCCAATGACCATAGGCACACTGTCCTTAAATAAATCCCCCACCCCAGGGAGCCGGAGGCATCCGCCTGTACTTGGAACGGGGCTGACCAGAAGCTCAGACCTCCAAAAGGAGACAGCATGAAAGTCCTGCGGGAATGTAAGCCAAACAAACAGGTCTGCTCGTAAACCCCTAATCAGCTGTACCCTGCGGTGTCGTTTATCAAGACCCGCCATAGTGTGTCCCAGATACCAGGCGAAGGCACTGCCTGGTGTTACCACTCTGCAGGCGAAGTTGATGCGGCCATGCATCACCTGCGACTCTCAGAGAGGCACCTTCCACTTGGCAACATTGCCACATTGCAGCAGGGGCCGCTCCCCTTGACCGACAATTCGGTCATCTGGCCCTCTTGCACGTTATTCAAAAGAGAGGTGCATCCACTTGTTGACAGGTGAACCCCATCTCCAAAATACAGGCCACATTCCTGTAACCCTACCCCCAGACGACAAATGGCTGTCCCCAAGCCATTCTAGATAAGGAACCAGGCAACGGCCCTGTTCACTGACCGTCGGGCACAGTCCGACCGCTGGGTCAAAGTCTCTCCTATGATATTGCCTCGGCATGATGTATGACCATAGCAATCGTGTAAACGGCCATAAATGGCAAAGAGACACCAAGTCACTGCACTCAGAAGTCTTTAAGTCCGGGCCAGCAATCCGTGCAAGATCACCGCCTCCGATGTGCAGAATTAAAACATGTGGTGGCCCAGCATTCCCAATGGACATCAGGAATGTCAACAGTTCCCTCCACCTATATGCTGTGCACACCATACCACTGCATACGCGCGGTTACTCATAGCCCGAGATGGGGTCCCCATTCTAACGAAGCAGCATACAGTGCCGCCCCAGTGCACATAATTGTGGCCCACAAGCCACACTACTACCAGTGTGCGGAAACACACAGGGAGAATAGAGGGCAGAACAAGGCACTCATTCAGTGAAGGGACGAACAGACAGAGAAAATTGGGCAAATCCCCACCTGCCCATGCAACGTATGTCAGGCTCTGGGCACCCAAATGCAGCCGCAGTTAATGCGGCGCCTAACCGGAAGGAATGGGTACCAATTCTAGTTCAGTAAGGGTAGACCCAGCTTGGTAGCAGACAACAGGCCAGGGCGTGAACCACGCGCTGCCACAAACACCTGTGGGGAAGCAACCGGACATATGGCAGCGCCAGGCTAGTACCCTCTTCCGGCTGACTGGGCAAAGCCTCCCCAGAGCCCACTCCTGATCAAGCAACACATAGTCTAGTTCCAGTGCCCTGCATAACATGTCCCCTGTTGCAAATGGTAGCAGCTAACTTAATCTGTGAGCTCCAGATCAAGGCACAAATGTGGTTGCCTGAAAGTAGACTCTCTGCATGGAGCTTAAGCGCTGCCATGTAGGAGTCATATATATTAACTACAAGTGCTAGCAGGGCTCATCGCTGGCATATCAGGGTGAAGGGCCGCCCTCATCCTAAGGTCTTGACATAGGCTAACCATGGCGGGCCAGGGAAAACAACCACGGCCTGGTAATTATTGTCCAAGCACTGGACCATTGGGATAGCCAAATCAGGATGGGCCCTTATATATCCTGCCATGGATGCCCAATAGGCCGGTAACCAATTGGCCCCATAGGGAGGCAGCTTGCGGCGATGGGGCAACTCCTTGTCCCTGTCGTCCTGCCCCTCAATGCCCTCATCAGTGTGTTCATGTTCCAGGAGGGGGAAAATGTGGATATATTCCCCAAGCCACATAGTCTTGCTAATAGCCCAGGACAAATGGTCACCCAGGGGTATGGAGTAACCGGCCGTCGGCAGAACCACTGTTGGCACGGATTGGAGTGGGTAAACACATAATCGGCCCTTCGGGCCCCAGAAAATTAAGGAAAAGCATAGGGGCGGTCACCCCAGTAAGAACCAGGGTGTAATTGGCCTGTTGCGACCATGGCCACTATATCCCCCCCCCCCAGCGTTATGAGCTAGTGTCACAGGTGTGCTGATTTGACCAGGATACTCACTCGGTGCACCCCAATGAGCCGCCCCCACTGGGGCTTACGGCCCGTGGTGGGCATCGGAGTTCGCAATGGCCATCTAGCTCCGTGTTCCCGTGCGTCCAGGCCAGATGGGGAGCCGTGAGGCGCCAGCCTGCACTGGCCTGATGGCCTCTGGTAGCTCAACCCTGTGGGCGGCCCGCTGCGCAGCCATGGCCACCAAGTTGGCACGCCCACCATCCGAAGGTGGTGGAGCAATGTCCATTGATGCCTCCAGTGCCGAATTGCGGGCAGGGGAGCATCCACAGCATCTAACCAACCAGGATAAGGTGGGCCGGATGGGCCGGATGGCCCCACCGGGTAATTGATGCAGGATAAACCCATGTGGCAATCCCTGGCCAGAATAGGGGCATGCCCAGTAATCCGGCCCATGAGGGACAGGAATGACGGCGGGGCAGAAACCCGCACCGTGCCCAAGTGGGCCGCTGTGTCCCAAGCCGGGCAAAGAAGCAGTGGGGGTAAGAACCCCAGTGGAGCAGGCCTGTGCTGCCCCCCGCCTGAGCCCTCAGCCCGGGCTCATTGGTGGCAGTGTGTCCTATAACCCCACCACCCACCTGCGGGGGTGCCGTCCGAGCCCTCCGGCCTGGTGGCACTCCCGAAAAGTAGAGGGGGTGGCCTGAGCCCCCCCAGGCGCGACGAAGGGGGTCGCTTGAGCCTTGGAGTCAAGTATTCCATCCTGCAGTACTCCGGAATCGAACCGCTGACCTTCTGCCTCCCAGTCAGCCTCTTAGCCACCTGAGCCACTACAGTGCGGTGCTGTTCAGAGGAAGGGAAACCTCCAATCAAGGAATTTTAAAAGAGAGAGACCCATAAATGTTTCTCTCCATGGAAATCCTTAGTAAAGGAAATCCTTGAAAAGAGGCGAGCAAGGAAGCGACGGAGCAAACTTCTCCGCTCCGTTGCTTCGCAAAATGGCAGCCAGGCTGCCTCGTGGCCACCCCTTTTATAGAGGGGTGGCCACACCCCCTAACTAACCCGGATGTCTGAGTCTGGGTGGGTGGGGCCCCTGCAAAGAGCGTGGTGGCCATTTTGGCGCCGCGCTTGCAATTGTTAAACTTGAAACTCAGAGTGGCATTAGAGTGATTTCTTTTAAAATAGGTAACTTTCATGAAAACCTGCCTCTCTGTGTGCACGATTACTAACCCTGAATGTTATATCTTATTTCAAGGAACAGTGCTGATAAATTCTGATAAAAGCATAAATCTAATGATAAATCAATTACCATACCTTGTGCTCTCAAGGAATTGTTGTCAAAGAAGGAGTCAACTACCATCACCCAGATGTGGACAATTTGTTGCCATGGTTGCTTCTTTTCCAGCCTTTTGTTTTACTCAAATCTCTAATTGTAACACTTGCAATAGCTATTTGGTTTCTGCTACATGAAAAATAATTGTAAAATGTTGTTTCTGCCACATGAAGAATATTGTAAAATGACTCTGTATTTTCTGAACTCCCAAAATGTTTCTTTTTCTTTAAAACTTGAAGTACATCAGGATAGTTGTTTATGCATGGGACAGAATGACGGATTTAACAAGGAGGTGACACTGCTTTCATCCACAGATCAAAGACCACTATCTCAGGAAATGGGCTGTTTGGGAGGGGACTATGTAGATTTCTGTATTAAGATTTATAGTTATGCAATTTGGGGGTTTAGCCATTTGCTACTGATATTTTGGGCATCACTTCATGGAGGAGGAGACTGTCCATTACTAATTTGCCATGTGATCCTGTTTGGACCAATTGAAATTGTCTAGATTTTTGAATTGTTTCAACTATAAAGGAAGGGTTTCTTGAGACTCTCTGGCTTCTGCACCTTCACCTTCTCACTCCCTGATCCAGCGTGGTCAGAATGGCTCCCCCCCCTTTTCTCTCTCTCTCTCTCACTCTTTCTCTACCTCCAGCAAGCTTTCCCTCCCTATCTCTTTATTTTCCTTAGGCAAATCTTAAGCATGTGATTTCTAAGCAATCTTCTCTTCCTTTCCCCTGCTTCTAATTTTCTCTGCTTTTCTTTATTCTTTCCTTTTAAGGTTCATTCATTTCTAAGTAGGCCTTTAAGTAACTACGTTGTTTATTTCAAAGTAACTTCTTTACCTTTAAGTAATTTCTATTTTTATGTAAGCTTTTCATTTATAGTAACTTCTTCATTTATTTTTTATTCCTGAGTAACTCCATATGTCTAAGTATTTTTAAGCAATCTTCTGTATTTCTAAAGTGAACTCCATCTAACTGGATTTCTTATTTTTCTTATTTGGTACTTTATTTCCTTATTTGATTCATAAGTAAACATCTTTAAATTTGTATCAAAACACTTTTTTGTGAGTTTGTTCCTGATTCAACCCTGCCTGTGTATGGTCCCATAAAAGGTTGCCAGTTTTCAGGTAACAGGAGATTTGATAAAGTGGATGGAAGCCAAGGAAGGTCATGCCAAATGAAATTTGTTTGTACCTTCAAAGTTTTATTTCTGCACTGAACTATCTACTTTTGGAATGAATATCAGGACTACAAACTATGCAAGGATGCTAGTCTATACTGAATACAAATGTTATTGAATATCTGTGGTGTTTGTTTCTCAAGGGCACTTAAAACACTCCAAAAGGAATGTGCTGCCGCTGAAGAATTTTCTTTTTATTCAAGTAATGTATTGGATGCCTTATTAATATTACACACATACCTGCTCTTGTTCAGTAAGCCAAGATGGCCTTTGGAAGGCTTTGAGAAACTGAATGTAAAAACCTTAGAGAAAACGAAAGGAGTTGAAATAAATAAAGTACATGTCCCATTATCCATTAGTGCTTTCCCCTCTCCTTCTTTATGCTTCAGTAATGGGCATAATGGTTTCCTCTGCATAAAACCAAGTTGTCATTATGCAGTTGTTGTTGTTTTCTTAAGGGGTAGAACAATATTAGTTTCTGAACTCTGAAGGAGTGTGTTGGGACTAATTGTCTGCTTAAACATTTTTTATGGCTCTTTGCCATTTTTACACAAAGCTCCAGGTGGTTTATTATCACCGTTAATAATAAACTATGAAGCCATCAGTTGTTAACATATAACAAGCTTTAGTATATTACTGTTGATCCACTGAACCCATTATTCTTGTCCTGAAACACCTTTTAAAATTAAATATTCAAACTGTTTTGCCATCACAGAACTACAGTACAGCGACATTTCTTCTGTCCAAAAATAAGAAAGAATAAGATGAGCCACTGTTGTATAAAACTGCAGAAACATTACACTTGCTAACACATTGGTTTCCAAAAATAAATAAATTGGTGCCAATTATGCTAATATAACTTCCCTCCAGCTTTCTGCATTGTATTCCATAATTTAAGAATTTTATTCCATTGGGTTTCAATAATACATTGTACCAATGTACTTGAAAAACACCTTCTTGAACAGTGGCTCTACTTCAGAGCACACAAACACAGCACTGAACTGTTAGAATTTCCAGCCACTTATCAAACTTAAGTGATAATTAATTTTCCTTGTATTGTTTGCAAGGGTGATTCTAGCTGTGCATTAATACATTTGAAATTAGACTGATTTTTTTTTGTCTTGTGACATCCAGTAAAACCTAGTAGGGTGACTTTGAGTTGCAAGGGTAAAGGGTAAGATATAGTTCACCATTATTTTGATCACTTTGATTACTTTATGTCAATTGCTTTGAATTAAAAGACAGGCCTAATGTACTGTCTTTTGTAAATGTAAATCCTGATTTAGTTAATTCTAGCCTAGTAAATAAGACAGTGGATGACATCCTATTGCACAGTTATGCCAGGCCCATAGCCAGGATTATAGGGGGGTGGGGGTGGGAGAGGGTGAAAAAATTTTCAGGAGGGGCAAACAGTTTTCAGGAGGGGCAACAATGTCATACTCACATATATAACACTGGGTGGGGTGGGGTGGGGACTGTTAGCTCAGGAGGGTTTTTGCCCCCCCCCCCCGGCTACGCCCCGAGTTATGCAAAAGGGATAACTTTTAGCAACAAATTGCCATAAGCTAAGAAATCTCTGAAGGAATTATCTGATGCACTATGAGTTGCATGACTTTGCATGCAACAGATAATGTCAATGAAGTTTTCTTAATTTAACAGCAATTTCCAGCTACAAGTTTTGCTTTTTGTGTAACCATCAAATAATTTTGGCCAATGTACTACTTGTGGTGAGACAGTATATCTTTTGTTGTTACTGATGATGAACTTGGATAATGCTTATTTTGGTAGCATTTTCATGCATATACACAAAACAGAAAAAGATGTCAACTATTTGCTTTGTTGCATGAACTAGAAAATGTAACAGCATTGGATAGGTTGTTTATGTCTTTGTTATACATTAGTTGCCAGAGAGTAGTTTTGTGCAAAAAAAATTACAGAACTTCAAATCACAAACTCTGCCACTCACTTTACTTGGCATCTCAATTTTACAGTGTGTATGGGGCTAAAATATCTTGAGGGTGGGGGTGGAGAAGCTTTGAGATGCTATCTTGCTATGCTGAGATATCAGTCTCATCTGGAATCTTGCCAGTGCAAAGGTTTCTTTGCATCTCTGGTAGAATATCAAGAAGATCTACCAACTAAACAGAAATGGCTTAGTTGTATAAATTGTATTCATCTTCTGTGTGTTCTTTCAGACATTCTGTAGAAGGCTTATTCAAGCAATCTAAGTGGCATGAAGAGAAAGAGTGTACTGCACCAATCCCACAAGAGTTATTTTCATCACTTTCCAGCTATGGAACAAAAAACTATAAAGAAATGAACCTTGATCTAATATCTTATTGAGGCATTTTAGCATTCCCAGTCTTCTTTATTACAGTGATACCTCATACAACGTCCAAACTTGGTTCCACAAGTTTGGACTTTATACGGATTCGGACTTTGTATGAGGCATGCAAAATCCTAGCCGCAATGCCTCATACAACATCCAAATCCTTGCCGCGATGCCTCGTACAACGTCGTTTCCATAGAGATACATTGTACTGTAACAGCACAGACTTCAGGGCAAAGTCAAGGAAATAGACAGGAAACTGACAGAACTTTAAGAAATCATTGTCTAAAGGCTAAAACATTCCAAAAACATGTCAAACAACCCTGATTGTCCAAGAACCTGAAGAATGCTGCAAAAATCCCAGGAATGCTTCTAAAAATTCTGACGAAAAAATTCAAAAAAATCCAAAATCGTGCTTAAAACCACTCTTAAACACTCTTCGCCTCATGCAAAACCCACAAGAGCAATGCACACATGTGTCCTGCCTTTTATACTGCCCAGGCACAATGCAACCTGGGAAAAACCCCAATGCCTCATACAAAGTTGCACGACTTTGTATGAGGCAACTTTTTTCAAGGAATTAGGCGATGTTGTATGAATCCGATGTTGTATGAAGCGGACTTTGTATGAGGTATTACTGTAGTTGATATTAAAACCTATGCATGTCAGTTACTTGGTGTAAAATGGTTTGTGGTTTAGGATGAGACTGCACAGTGAGGAAAATGCAAATTAACTCACTGTGAAGTCACACCAGGGGATTTATTTCTGTTCAGTTTAAGGGACTACATGACAGTGGAGTAAAAGCCTTCTTATTGCAGTTCTATTGAAACACCTCAATAGCTCTGCCCAAGGAACAGTATAACACTCATAGCTGGCTGAATAGCTCGGAGGTTTAGATAGAGGTTGGGGTTTGATTCCCCCAGTGCCTTGCAGGAGAAGAGCCAGCTATATTGACTAATAAAGAAAGAGGAGTATGGATTGTGTGCATATTTGATTTTAAGCTTTGTGTGTGTGTGTGTGTGTGTGTGTGTGTGTGTGTGTGTGTGTGTGTGTGTGTGTGTGTGTGTGTGTGTTAGGGCAGGTGGAAATCTTCAAAAGACACTGTGGAGCCCTTGCTTCACATTGTGTGGGATTTTTACCCACTAAAACCAACTCCCATTACGCCCTGCCATCCTGCGGAACCACCATCAGGCATTATTTTGCTGGGGGCAGACTGGCTGTTAAAAACCCTCCTCCAATTTGGCCCTCGCCCTCCTACTTTATGCCTCTGGCAGCCCTGTTCTCAGTTTCTTCACATGTCTAATTTCTAACATGACCCCGGCCACATAATTGGACACTGCGACTCAGGTAGTCTCCCTGCTCAACATCTCGGTGATGATGTCTTCCGGAGACAAGTGTCGTAAAAGATGCTCCTGTAGAATTTCCCATTCTGCATCAAAGTGTGGACAGTGAAAAAACACATGTTCTGCGTCTTCCTGCACGGGCTGGCAGATGGGCACAAAGCATCATCATCCAGCCTAAAGGGTTTTGGTAGGCTATGAAGCAGTCATGACCTGTCAACAGCTCTGTGAGGTAGTAATCCACCTCTCCATGTTGTCTTGTTGACCACACGTTAATGTCCAGGATGATACAATGAGTCCACCGTCCCTTGGTCGATGTATCCCAGATCTGTTGCCATCGTGCTGTCCTCTCTATCTTGGCTTCCATAACAATTATGTGCCATTCTGTCACCTGATTTTCTTGCCTTCATCAGTAAATCTCTGCCCGTTACTCTGCCATCAGATGGATCATCATTATATCGGCAATGACACACATGGCATCATAAGAGACAATTCGAAATGCCAGAGCCACCCGCAGGTCACTCCTATGGTATGTCAAGGTTATTTGTCGCACGTACGATGTCCTTGCCATGGCTTCCGACCAAATTGGGGCTGCATACAACAACATGGAACTAACAACACTCGAGAGGAGTCTTCAGCAAGTTTGTTATGGTCGTCCAAATATTTGGCATGATCCTTGTCAATGCATTACATACTGCTTTGGCCCTTGCGTTCACAATTTGCAAATGCTCATTGAAGCGTAGCCTGCCATCTATCAAGTCACCCAGATTTCATAGTGACGGCTGCAAGAGTATACTGCAGCCTCCAACAGTAAGGATGATGGTCTCCCTAGCTTTCCTACTGGTCATGAGAACTGCCTCAGTCTTATGATCTACTAGATGCAAGCCAGCTAACGAGAGCCACTGACGAATTTTGGCAACACTCTTGTTTGCAGTTTAGAAAACTTCCTCCAGATGTTTGGCAACAACCAGTACTGCCACATCATCTGCAAGCCCAACTCTCCTTGCCCCTACTGGCATAGGCAACTGAAGCACTCCATTATGCATAGTATTCCACAATAAGGGACCAAGCACAACCTTGTAGAACACTTCCAGTGATGTTATAGGTTCGAAGTCTGGCATCGGTGTTATACATCAAGATACGAGCTGTGAAATAACTCATGATTATGTGTCTGATGTACTTCGGAACCTCCATCAGAATAAGTGTATCCAGGATATGATCCCAGTTTGCTGAATTTAACGTGTTCCTCACGTCCAAGGTGACGATAGCACAGTGCTGTTAAGCAGAGCTGCTGCTGAGGAGAGCCAAACAAAGGAAGTGAGCACTGGTAAGTTTTGCAGTTGGAGTAGAGCTGCTTTAGAGGCCTCCACTAATTTAAATTGATAATTTAAACTGCTGAGAGCCACCTCTGTTCAAACAGAGGAAGCAGTTAGAAGCTTCCAGAAGCAGGGGGGCAGAGGCACACCAGGCCCTTCCCTGAACTGTGACTCATAGGGGCGGAGCCACACTAGCCTTTAAAAGCTCTGAGCTCTTTCAGGGTCAGCCATTTTGACTCTGCATGTACTCTTAAGCAGAGCTGCTGCTGAGGAGAGCCAAACAAAGGAAGTGAGCACTGGTAAGTTTTGCAGTTGGAGTAGAGCTGCTTTAGAGGCCCGCGCGCCTAACAGCGCGTGAGATTGCAAAGTAGTAACAAAGGAAGAATATAGTCTTACTAGGTAGAAAGGTAGTAAACATGTACATTTTTGAGGCCCAGAATACTGCACTTGTTAAAATGGATTCTGAGGGAACAGCTGTAGTCACCTGCAATACTTGTGCCATGTTTGTGTTCTTGCCAAAGCATATGGAGAACTACACTTGCAGCAAGTGCAAGCTGGTTGCACTACTAGAAGAGAAGGTCCAGCAGCTAGAGGTTCGCATATCTAACCATCAACAAATTAAGGAGCTTGAGCTGTTCTTGGACAGAGCGGAGCAGACTATGCTGGACAAAGAAGAGACAGGGCACAGTTCTGAGGGAGAAGGCCCTTCACTAACTCAGGAGGGAGATGTTTGGAGGAATGTGACTCAAAGGAGGAGAAGAGTAGGGGATCACTCTTAGAGTCTGAAATTACAGAATAAATTTGAGGCTCTTTCCCTCATCACACCTGATGAGGAACACACAGAGTAACAACTAGTTCCACCTGATGATCTCTCCTTCATCACACTTGATGAGATCCAGGAAGATAAACAACAGGAACAAACTGAGGTTCTCTCCCTGAATATGGTTGATGAGGTGCATGTAGATGAACAAATTGCAGGAGAGAGGCTCCTTATACTAGGCAATTTAATAATTAGAAATACAGAGAAATGGATTTGTGATGCACATGATAACCGTATGGTGACTTGCCTGCCAGGTGCAAATGTTGCAGACATCACAAGAAATCTAGATAGATTGTTAGATAGAACTGGGAATGAGCCAGTTGTCATGGTACATGTTGGTACCAATGATGTTGGGAAGGCCAAGCGGTCTGTCCTGGAAGCCAAATTTAGGTTGTTAGGAAGAAGATTGAAGTCCCGGACTTCCAAGGTAGCATTTTCAGAAGTGCTGCCTGTCCCTCGTGCAGGACCTACCAGGCAGGCAGAGCTCAGAAGCCTCAACGCATGGATGAGGCGGTGGTGTCAAGAGGAGGGCTTCAGATTTGTCAGGAACTGGAGAACATTTTGGGACAAGCCAAATCTGTTCAGGAGGGATGGGTTGCATTTGAACCATGATGGGACCAGATTGCTGGCACTCAACATCAAAAAGGCTGCAGAGCAGCTTTTAAACTGATAACTGGGGGAAAGCCGACAGGAGCTGGGCAGCATCCGGTTCGGGAAATTGTGTACTTGAGTAGTGAGGAGGATGTAAAAATTACTGAGCAGAGCAAGGAGCTAGTCACCAGCACTCTAGCAGAAGGATGCAAGAGGCAGTCTAACAATGCAACTGGACTCAAAAGACTTTATCAGGAAAGCATATATAAATGCTTGTATACAAATGCTAGAAGCCTCCGGAACAAAATAGGGGAGCTGGAATACTTAGCAATAGATAAGAATATTGATATTATTGGTATCACTGAAACCTGGTGGATGGATGATAACCAATGGGATACAGTTATCCCAGGCTACAAACTGTACAGGAAGGATAGGAAGGGGCAAACGGGAGGTGGTGTAGCCTTGTATGTCAAAGAAGTGATAAAATCGTATGAATTGGAATATCTAGGTGATTTGGAGTCACCATTAGAAGCTTTGTGAGTAAGAGTATCAGGCCACAAGGATGGTCTAACAGTAGGCATATACTATCGGCCTCCGACCCAAACTCTTGAGGGAGACTGGCAATTGGAGAATGTTGTAAAGGAGGCATCCAAGAAGGGAAGCCTGGTTATAATGGGGGACTTCAATTACCCTCACATAGACTGGGTGAACTGTTGTTCAGCACATGATAAAGAGATAAAGTTCCTAGATATGCTAAATGATTGTTCCCTGGGACAGATGGTTGAAGACCCAACTAGAGGTACAAGAATCCTTGACTTGATCCTGAGAAATACACAGGATCTGGTGCAAGATGTTAATGTGACTGATCCAATAGGGAACAGTGACCACAACTCAATTATGTTTAACTTGATCATAGACTGCAAGTCACTGATAAAATCTAACACCGAGACCTTAAATTTTCAAAAAGGAAATTTCCCAAAGATGAGGAAACTAGTAAAAAAGAAGCTGAAAGGAAAAACTGAGAGAGTCCAAACACTCCAAGAGGCATGGAGGCTGTTTACAAAAACAATAACAGAGGCCCAATTGGAATGCATACCCAAAAGGAAAAAGGGCACTGCCAGGTCCAAGAGGACTCCGATGTGGCTTACAGGAGCTGTTCGGCAAGTGATCAAGAGCAAGAAAAGCTCATTTAGAAGATGGAAGGCTTGTCTGAATGAGGACAGCAGGCAGAAACATAAATTCTGGCAGAAAGCAAAGCAAGACTTTGAGGAGCGTATAGCAAAAAATACTCAGAGAAATAACAAAGACTTCTTTAAGTACATTAGAAGTAAGAACCCAACTAGGAAGGCCATTGGACCATTAGATGACCATTAGGGACCTTGGTGTCCTGGTGGACAACTCAATGAAGGTGTCAACCCAGTGTGCCTCAGCAGTGAAAAAAGCAAACTCAATGTTAGGGATCATTAGGAAGGGTATAGAAAATAAGTCAGCAAGTGTCATTTTGCCTCTTTATAAATCTATGGTGAGGCCCCATCTGGAATACTGTGTACAGTTCTGGTCGCCATACATCCAGAAGGATATTATGGAGTTGGAGAAAGTGCAGAGGAGGGCAACCAGAATGATTAGGGGACTGGAACACCTTCCTTACCATCTGAGGCTGCAACGGTTGGGCCTTTTCACTCTTGAACTACGGCGTCTAAGAGGTGACCTGATTGAAGTTTATAAAATCATGCACGGTGTGGACAAAGTACATAAGGAAAAACTGTTTTCCCTATCGCACAACACTAGAACTAGGGGTGACCAAGATCAAGATTATTCACATGATTCTCATGTATGGATGCAAAACATGTGGCTTACAGGAGCTGTTCGGGAAGTGATCAAGAGCAAGAGAAGCTCATTTAGAAGATGGAAGGCTTGTCCGAATGAGGACAGCAGGCAGAAACATAAATTCTGGCAGAACAAATGCAAGGCAACAATCAGGAAAGCAAAGCAAGACTTTGAGGAGCGTATAGCTAAAAATACTCAGAGGAATAACAAAGACTTCTTTAAGTACATTAGAAGTAAGAACCCAACTAGGAAGGCCATTGGGCCATTAGATGACAATGGAAGGCAAGGGGTTATTAAAGAGGAAACAGAGATTGCAGAGAGACTCAATGAATTCTTTGCTTCAGTATTCACTGAAGAAGACAGAGACCACATGCCCAAAACAGAGCCTATCTTCGTAGGGAGGGAAACCGAAGAATTAAGCAAGATAGAAATAACCAGGGAGGAGGTTCTTGCATGTCTTGTTAAGCTAAACACTAACAAATCACCAGGACCAGATGGCATCCATCCACGAGTTCTCAGGGAACTTAAAGATGAAATTGCTGATCTCCTAGCTAAAATATATAATATTTCCCTCAAATCAGGCTTTGTGCCTGATGACTGGAAGGTAGCGAATGTAACACCAATTTTCAAAAAAGGATCCAGGGGTGATCCAGGAAATTACCGGCCTGTCAGTTTGACATGTGTCCCAGGTAAAGTGATGGAAACCATCCTAAAAGATAGAATTAATAGGTACATAGAAGAGAAGGCGCTGCTAAAGGAGAGCCAACATGGCTTTTGCAAGGGCAAATCATGCCTCACTAATCTGTTGGAATTTTTTGAGAGTGTCAACAAGCATGTGGATAAGGGGGATCCAGTTGACATTGTTTATCTGGACTTTCAGAAGGCTTTTGACAAGGTCCCACACCAAAGGCTCTTGAATAAACTTACCAGTCATGGAATAAAGGGACAGGTCTTGTCCTGGATCAGCAACTGGCTAAGGGACAGGAAACAGAGGGTAGCACTAAATGGACACTTCTCCAAGTGGAGGGAAGTAAAGAGTGGGGTCCCCCAAGGTTCAGTACTGGGACCCCTGCTTTTCAACCTCTTCATAAATGATCTAGAGGTAGGAGTAAAAAGCAAGGTAGCCAAATTTGCTGACGACACTAAATTATACAGGGTAGTGAAAACTGTGAGAGATTGTGAAGAGCTCCAGAGGGATCTCTTGACACTGGGGGAGTGGGCAAAACAGTGGCAAATGAGCTTCAACATCAGTAAGTGCAGAGTGATGCATGTTGGGGCAAAAAACCCCAATTACATTTATAAACTGATGGGGTCTGAACTCTCTGCGACAAACCAGGAAAGGGACCTTGGTGTCCTGGTGGACAGCTCAATGAAGGTGTCAACCCAGTGTGCCTCAGCAGTGAAAAAAGCAAACTCAATGTTAGGGATCATTAGGAAGGGTATAGAAAATAAGTCAGCAAGTGTCATTTTGCCTCTTTATAAATCTATGGTGAGGCCCCATCTGGAATATTGTGTACAGTTCTGGTCGCCATACCTCCAGAAGGATATTATGGAGTTGGAGAAAGTACAGAGGAGGGCAACCAGAATGATTAGGGGACTGGAACACCTTCCTTACCATCTGAGGCTGCAACGGTTGGGCCTTTTCACTCTTGAACGACGGCGTCTAAGAGGTGACCTGATTGAAGTTTATAAAATCATGCACGGTGTGGACAAAGTACATAAGGAAAAACTGTTTTCCCTATCGCACAACACTAGAACTAGGGGACACTCGAAACTTTTGGGTACTAGTTCTCAAACAAATAAGAGAAAGTACTTTTTCACCCAGAGGATTACTGGTCTATGGAACTCCCTGCCAGAAGAAGTGGTGACAGCTGTCAGTCTTGACAGCTTCAAGAAAGGATTAGACAAGTTCATGGAGGACAAGGGTATCAATGGCTATAATTATGGATACTTAAGGACAACCTCAGGGTTGGAGAGATAGGCAGGATATATCTCAATGCCATTTCCAGGGAATCCTAAGCAGGTGAAGGCATCTCCTTGGGAATACCCTGAAGGAAATGGTGAGTCACTGTGTGAGACAGAATGCTGGACTGGATGTGCTGTGGCCTGTTCCAGCAAGGCTGTTCTTATGTTCTTATGTACTTCTTGGCATCTCTCTTCCAGCGTTTGCCTTCTATGGCCTCACGGGCAATATCTATGACTATGTTAATGGCATCCACGCTAGATCTCAGCTTCCAGAATCCATGTTGGCTTTCAGACAATCCACAAGCTCCTCCATCCGGTTGCAGATGATCCTCTCAATTACCTTACCTGCCATATTCAGCAGGCATATTGGTTGATAAGATGATGGATCATTCAGCGGCTTTTTCTCTTTTGGGAGGAGGAGCAATTTCTGCAGTTTCCACTGGCTTGGGAAGATTCCCTGAGCGAGACACATGTTATACATCTCTAGGAATATTTCCGGTCTGGACTTAATGGCAGTTTTAAGAGCAATGTTGTGAGCACTATCTGGGCCTGGGGTCTTCGCATCCCCGATCTCACTACTGATCAACTCCTCCTCTGAAATAGTTGGCACGTCGAAGCAGTGTGTGTGTGTGTGAGAGAGAGGGAGGGGGGGGAAGGTGCAGTGTGAAAAGACCCAATAATTGTGAGTGAACTATGTCTTTGTAGTGTTGCTGCAAGATTAAACTAATGCAGAATTTCACAATCGAAATATTAAAATATTTCTGTATAGAATGGAATAAAGGCCAGCTGACTGGATAGCTCAGTGGTTTTAGATATATAGTTGTGGAGCAAGAGGTTGAGAATTCAGTTCCCTACTGAGCATCCTAGGAAAGCGGACCTGTGTAACCTTGGGCAAGCTGCACAGTTCTAGAATATCCACAGAACAGGTAAAGGTAAAGGTTTCCCTTGCTCAAAAGCCAGTCGTATCCAACTCTAGGGTTCAGTGCTCATCTATGTTTCAATGCCAAGGAGCCAGCGTTGTCTGCTTCTGCAGTTTCTGGAGTTTCCATGGTCATGTGGCAGGCATAACTAGACACCGGAGCGCACAGAATGCTGTTTACCTTCCCACCGAAGTGGTCCCTATTTATCTACATGCAATTTCGTGCTTTCAAACTTCTAGGTTGGCAGGAGCTGGGACAAAGACGGGAGCTCATTCCATCCTGCAGTACTCGGGGGTCGAACTGCTGACCTTCCGCCTCCCAGTCAGCATCTTAGTCACTTGAGCTACTGTAGACCCCCAGAAGAAGGGCATGGTTAGTAGACAGATACAAAATAACAATTATGACATTATACAATTGATAATGCATTTACCTTTCAGATCTCGCATTTAGCACTTGCAGACTGTGCTATATGCAAATTGACAATGACCGTGAATTGTTCTAGGCTGGCAGACACTATCCTTTGATCTGTGAGCTGGCCTCAGGCTATGGATAACATTTATAATAAATAAAAGCACTATATCTGAAGTTTGTTCTATAAAGGTGGAATGACAAATTACACCACATAACAACCTAAGAATTATGAGTGTCCAGATAGATTGAAATGATTTTAAAGATTTCTGTGTACAGCATTGCAGGCGCACCCCCCCAATAATGGACTCAGACACAAATGAAAGTGGATAACGGCATGGGCCACATTTATTGATTCAAGCCCTAGTCCGAATTATAAATTTCTATTGGTAAAACGACCAATCATAATTCTTAAGGCAAGCAGGCCGAAGTAACACTGGTAAGGTACCACCCAAAATTGCCAACGGCAATTGTTACAATGTATCTATTTGTATCAATTTGTTTGTTGACAACAAACAAATTGTTGACCGTAGTCAATATCTAACTAATGACCCCACCCTCTGATGTGTATCCGTAAAATCAGGGGGTGATTCCAGCTGTCTAGTGGTAACCATCACCCCCTTGCCTGGTTCGTCGTTGACCGGACAACGTTTACACAACTTATGCCTATCTAGTGTTGTCCAGTCAATTGCAAACCTGCCGGATACCTGTGGGTCATAAATGTTTACCTTACCAGTGCTACCCGCCACCCGGAGAGGCTTCAATAAAGGCTTGACGCCCCCCCCAAGACTGTCAGCTCGGTCGACAGGCCTGCTCGCCAATCACCCAGCAGGAGGTCCATACCTCCTCGCGACAGATGGACCCCATCCCCTGAATAAAGCCCAAAATTTTGCAAACTAATGGCGGGATGATGACTGACCCGCCCCAGCCCTTGGTCGAAAGGAATCGGGCCACCGCCCTGTTTACCATGCGCCGAGCGCGGTCAAGGACCTGGAGGTTGAAGCCTCCCTGATAAGCGTGCCGTGGGACCATATCTGACCAAACAAGGGTTGTGGCGGGCCATACGTAATGTAAGTAGGCGAGGTCCGCGCAAATCGCATGCTTCAGCGATAAGCCAGTGACCTGACCCAAGTCATTACCCCCAAGGTGTATGATCAGAATGTTGGGCGGGTCGGCACTCCTCGACGAAAAGAGGAATGGCAAAAGCTCCCGCCACAACATACCGGGCTTACCGTGCCATGTGAAATGTGCGTATGCACCCAGTCCCAGTCGAGGTCCCCAATCTGTCGCCGGAGCGTAACACGCTGCCCTGTGCACGTAGCTATGGCCCACCAGCCATACTGTCACCGGTGTGATACGACACCCAGGGTCTGTCAAGGGAAAAAACAGGGAAGGAGAGATACATGGTGACTCAGAAGGTACTCACGGTAGGAGTGGGCGAACATAAAACTGGAAACAGTGTGAGTCCCACCTCCCCATGCTGCGTATGTCAGCCCCGGAGTACCCATAAGCAGCCGCAGTAGAGGCCGCCCCAATTCTAAATGAATGGGTGCCGTAACGGGCCCCAGGGAGGCCGACTCTGGCCAGTGCCTTCCCTGTCACCTTCCAAAACTGAAATTTAGTGAGGGGAGACCCATCTTGGTGACAGAAAAACGGGCCATGGTGCGTGCTACGCAGTGCAAGGAACTCCTGTAGGGCACCAACCGGACAGATGTCTGCCAATGAACATCGTAGCAGTCTTACTCCACTGCCTACGCCATGCTGATCTGTTTTAGAGGAGCGTATCCTCAACTGAGCCCAATCATTGCAAACATAGACATCTTCGAGTTCCAGTGCCCTACGACTTGCATCCGCCTTAGACAGCATCACAAGCTCGCTGATGCGGAGCGCTCCAAAAAAGGCCACCGTTGTAGCCGCACGAAACAGGGCTGCCTCATACCTATCGAAACATAGGTCATGCCAGCCTCGTGCCATTTGGGTAAGTACCCCAGGGGAAATTGGGTGACGGTCGTCCAGGCAACGCCCACGTTCCCGCACCCACTCCTCCAAAACATGTCTCACACGGAAATCAGCGGTACTGTCCGCATGACCTCCCACCTTGGCCATAAAAGCCAGCGCTGATAGCCTAGATGCTATGGTGCGTGGTGCCAGGCCCTGGGCGTGCAGGTAAACCATAAAACGGAGGATGTGGGCCACTGGGATCGGCCAGGTATCTGGCAAGCAATATTGGGAACAAAAGGTCCGAAATGAAACCAACGCGTGGTGATACGCCTTACGCGTGCGTGGCGCCAGTGACATGCCTATCGCCCGGTTCACCTCTCCTTGCCAATGGTTCATATCTCCTGCGGTAGTGGCGAGGGAAATTCCTCCGCATCCGGAGCCAAGGCACGGAACCGGGAGATCTGCAGGCGGGACAAAGCGTCAGCAATATCATTATTCACCCCCGGGACATGCCTGGCTCTGAACAGTACATCGAGGCGCAGGCTGCGCAATACAAACTGGCGCACAAGATCCATGACCCTGGGAGATTTAGAGGTCTGTGAGTTGACAATGTGGACAACAGCCGCATTGTCACACCAAAAATGCACCACAGAGTTGGCCCACTCCTCACCCCATAGCATCAAGGCCCCCAGTATGGGGAAAAATTCCAAATATGTGAGATCCCTCAGGCGACCCGTGCCTGACCAGGCTGGTGGCCATCCACCATATGCCCACTTCCCATTGAAGTACATCCCATAACCCAGGGATCCCGAGGCATCAGACTGAATTTGAAATTGGGGCGAAGCCAGGAGGTCAGACCTCCAAAATGAGACCCCATTGAACTCCCTCAAGAACTGGAGCCATACGTGCAGATCTGCCCTGATGCCCCGTGTCAGTCTCACCCTATGATGGGGCCTGGATAAGCCTGCCATGGCGTCGCACAAGCGCCGAGCAAAGGCCCTGCCAGGTGCGACCACCCTGCAAGCGAAATTGAGGTGGCCATGTAGCACCTGCAATTCCCGAAGGGATGCCTTGCGCTTAGCCAGTAAGTCCGATATAAGGGCAACTATCCTTGCCACCTTGTCTGCGGGCAACCTAGAAGCCTGCGCAACCGTGTCAATTTCCACCCCCAGGAATATTAACTTATCAGACGGGCCTTCGGTATTTTCGGGCGCTAAAGGGACACCGAGTTCCTCCATTAGCGTCTGAAATGTGTTGAGGAGATGTGTACACGTGTCCCAGCCCCGTTCACCCCCGAATAAAAAGTCATCCAGGTAATGGGCTACAGACCGAGACCCTGACCTACGGACAAATGCCCACTGCAGGAAGGTACTGAAACGCTCGAAAGCCGAGCAGGATATGGAACAGCCGAATGGCATGGCTTTGTCAAAATAATATTCACCCCGGAATTTGAAACCCAGCAACTCGAAGTCACCCGGGTGCATGGGTAAGAGGCGAAACGCCGACTTAATGTCACACTTAGCCAACAGTGCACCCGGGCCACATGAGCGCACCATGCGCAATGCCTGGTCAAAGGATGTATACCTGACAGAACAAAGGTCATCAGGGATAGCATCATTGACCGAGTGGCCGGCTGGGTAGGACAAATGGTGAATCAGGCGGAACTCGCCCGGGGACTTCTTGGGCACTAGTCCTAGCGGAGAGACTTTAAGGTTGGGGAACGGGGGTGCGGGGAAAGGGCCGGCGACCCTGCCCGCAGCAATCTCCTTATTAATGCTGGCGGCAGCCACCTCCTCCCTTCCCCTAAGTGACAAAAGGTTAGGTGCATCCTGCGGTGACCTATCCCCCGTGAAAGGAATACGAAAACCCAGTTGAAAACCCTGAAGGAGGTACACAGCGTCTGCTCTCCTCGGGTACGATGCAAGCCAACGCTCCAGCATGTCGACATTAATTGGGGAGGGGGCCTTTTGGTGAACCCGCTCCCTCCATGGCAGTCTTGCCTGCCCCTTGTCCGCCCCTACCCCCGCCCCTGTATCCTCCTGGCCTGGGACAGGCGGAGGCAGCATGGGGGCCAGAACAAGAGGGGCACTCATGCTTGTACTTGCAATTTTTCCTGTTGCAAGAACCATTGGACAAGAAGGTCCAGCACAGCAGGCGGGCTGGAACCCCCTGCCCCGCCACTTGGCGGGGTACCTGCACTGGGGCCGCTCGTTGGACCGCATGTCCACAATGGTATCTCTCCCCAGGCGCCGGGCGCGTGGGAGTCATATACAGAAGCCACAGCTTCTGGCAGGGCTCATCCCACCTCATCTCTGGGTGCAGCGGAATTCTCATGCGGAACTCTTCGTCGTAAGCCAGCCATGACGGACCCGGGAAGTCAACCATAGCCCGGTAAATATTGTCCAGATATTGGACCATGGGAATAGCCAAATCCGGCCTAGCCCTGAGGTAAACGGCCATGTAAATCAAGTACGCTGGCAGCCAATTTGCCCACGTGCGTGGCGGCTTACGACGACGTGCCCGCTCCTTATCCTTCTCGTCCAGCCCTTCCCTCTCCTCCTTGGTCAGCTCCCTATTTAGAAGTGAGAAGATATCTACGTACTCGCCCCTCCAAATCTTTTCCTTGGTAGACTGAGCCAAATGGTCCCCCAAGGGCAAGGAATACCGTGCTGTTGGCAAAGCCGACACCGGCACCGAGGGAACTATGGGTAAAGTAAAATGAGCCTGAGCCAGCCCGGGGATCCCCAACACATTTACAAGCACATTGGGGGCACCACCCCGCCCCAAGCCCTGTGTCATGGGCAAAGTCGCTGGGTGGGCCGGGGGCCATTGGGCCGCCGTGCCACCTGAGCGAGGCCAAGGCCATTGAACAGCCCCCCCCAATGAAGTCAGTTGTGTGGGTGCATTAGCTTGGACTGCATATTCACCCGCTGGACCCCCGCGGGCCGCCCCCACCGGGGGTTCTGGCCCGCTGGGGGCATCGGAGCTCACGACCGAAGCTGAGCTCGTCGACGGAGCCAAACCAGCACCAGACTGCTGCACCTGTGGAGTGGGGAGCTGCGAGGCAGTGGCCACCACCGGCCCACACGCCTCAGGCGGCTCAACCCGACCCATCACCGGCCGTTGTTTGGCGGCCAAAGGGGGTACCTGAAAACCCAGAGATACCCCTGTTTGGTTGGCCCTTGCCAAGGACGCTTCCAGGGCCGCTACCCGGGCAAGGAGGGCCTCCACGTCGACATAGGGCCCGGCCCCGACAGGGGGCAATTGGGCAACCGGCCCATAATTCACGGGTACCTGTCCAGGTCCCTGAGCCCCAGGGGCCAGATAAGGCCAAGAGCCCATGCCCAGCCTCTGGGAAGCCGTAGGAATGCCCTGTAAAGGCAGGGAACCCAACCACCCTCCGTGGCTCGCACCCCCCATAGGGAACTGCGCACTCGGGCAAGACGGCCCCACCGCACGAACCATGGCAGGGGCCGTGTTCGTCGTTTGCAGGCCAAGGGCCGAGGCCCCGTCCGGGGCCGCGGGTATGCTCCGCGCATCAGGCCAAGGAGCCACCGATCCCATCCCACCGTTCCCGGTGGAGTCCGCTAGAGGTGGCTGCGGAACGGGCGCAGTCGCGGTCCTCCGACCCGGCTGACGCCTCCGCGCCGATCGAGCCGCGTTCGCGGCTGCCTTCTTCTTCGAGGGCATGGCTAATGTAGCTAGGCAGCCTAAAAACAAAAGGAGAAAGCTGCCCGAAAAGGCTTCCCTCAAGAGGACGCGAGCGACGGAGGTAAGGAGGAAAAACTTCTCCGCTCCGTCGGTTCGCCAAAATGGCAGCACGGCTGCCTCGTGGCCAGCCCTTTTATTAGGGTGCTGGCCACGCCCCTAACTACCCGGATGGTTTCGTCCGGTGGGGGGGGGCCCCGCAAAGAGCGTGGCGGCCATTTTGACGCCGCGCTTCCATTGCCATTCCTGATGTCTGATTTATCTCTATTAATTCTTTTGCACAGAGAATATGACCCATTCACTTGATCATTCTATCTCCAAGGAGTGGTAGATGGTTCCTGGAGCTGGATGTCTTTGTATAGTTAGGACTGTGAAAACTGACACCTCAAGTGTTGCTAGGACTTGAATTCTGCCAGTCTGGTCAATGCTTCAAGATCCTGGGAGAATCATCCATTAACATCCATTAACATCTGTTCTCAACACTAGTCCAGACATTACTATGCATAAGTTTCCTTTTACAGCAGAATTGAGAAATATATCATTGGACTGTGAATTTTATCACTTCTGTCAGTGATGAGAGATGATGGGAGCCAACATCTGGAAGGCCATATGTTTCCCAACACTGCTTTATATAATGGTTGAAATCTTATATAGACACACTTGGGCTTTGCTTCTAACTAGACATTAATGAGATGCACTGCAATATTGTATGAACAATAGGGGAATATCTCTTCTGAATATATAACTTGCTGCATTTTGAACATACTATGTAACAGAAATATTATGAAAGAACTGGCCATTCTAAATACAAGGAGTTGTTAAAAGGGGCACTAGAACAACCTTGAGAAAAGAACATCCATGCAAAGGGAAATTAATTCAACATGGTTAATGTGCTCCTATTTGTTACTCTTCAAAGAAAGCCTTCTAAAAGGCTTTCTTTATCCTCCTTTATGACCCATCATCTCCTTCTCCTTGATCTCCAGATAAAATCAGAATGGTGTGTTTATGACACCACTTGGTTGTCATGGAATCTGTTAAGCAAAGCAGAACTCTGGCAATGAGACTTTATCACAGGTTGTGGCCATTTGAAAACTGATGGAAGAGTGTTTTGATGGAAATTACGATAATTTTGAGGAATCATCTGAAGCACAAACTTTGAAAATAAGAGGATGATTTGGAAACACTTCAGGAATGTTCCTAATTGTTTTAAGCAACTTCCTTGTCAGTAGAAACTCACTCTGTTGGATGCACACCTTAACATGGTGAGGGAGTTTGAGTGTGTCAGCAAAGCAAAGAGCGATCCTACCAGAAAGCAAGACTACATTGTTAGTCTGAACTCCTAGGAAATTCTCCCAAAATGGTATTTGGTAATTTCCCAAAAGCTCTGGCCTTACATTCAAACCATTGAGAAAAAAGACTAAGATGCATCCAGACTCTTCAAGATTAATAGTCGTATCTGTGAAAAAAGTGGGAAACTGGAGAATATGGAACCTGGAATCCAGCTTGGAAAATCAGGTCTGTCCGTATGTTTTTGGTGCGGTACCATCAGTACGCGGATAACACTCAGTTGTACATCTCGGCCCGTGGGGACCCCAGTGATGCCGTTGAAATCCTATCCGGATGCCTGGAGGCCGTTGGGGTCTGGATGGGGGCCAATGGGCTTTGGCTGAATCCCAGCAAGACAGAGTGGCTGTGGATAAGGGGCCCAGTGTTATCCCGGGAGCTACCATCTTTGGTTCTGGATGGGGCTGTTTTGCTCCAGACAGACCCGGTGCACAACCTGGGGGTCTTTGCAGGCGCACCCCCCCAATAACGGACACAGACAACATTGAAAGTGGATAACAGCATAGGGCCACATTTATTGATTCAATGCCCTAGTCCGAATTATAAATTTGTATTGGTAAAACGACCAATCATAATTCCTAAGGCAAGCAGGCCGAAGTAACACTGGTAAGGTACCACCCCAAAATTGCCAACGGCAATTGGTTACAATGTATCAATTTGTATCAATTTGTTTGTTGACAACAAACAAATTGTTGACCGTAGTCAATAACTAACTCATGACCCCACCCTCTGACGCGTATCCGTGAAATCCCAGGGGTGATGCATGCTGGTTAGCAATCGTCATCACCCCATCGCCTGATTCGTCGTTGACCGGACAACGTTTAACTAATTTATTCCTGTCTAGTGTTGTCCAGTCAATTGCGAACCTGCCGGATACTTGTGGGTCATACTGTTTACCTTACCAGTGCTACCCGCCAATGTGACCAAAGTCAACATTAGGAACACAGAAAGACCCCTATATCAAACCATAGCAACAGTGTGGGATGGGCAAAAAAGCCAGGACCCGGAAGCCAATATGGGTCCCAGCCAAAAATTCCCACCCGGCCCCGAAGCGACCAAAATATCACACTGTTAACTAGGGAGGGGGTGGAGGGGAAAAGACTTCTCCGCTCCGTCGCTGAGGTAAAATGGCAGCTCAGCTGCCTCGTGGCCACCCCTTTTATAAGGGAGCTGGCCACGCCCCTAACTACCCGGATTCTCTGTCCTGTGGGGGGGGGCCCGCAAAGGGCGCGGCGGCCATTTTGGCGCCGCGCTTGCATTGCAGGCGCACCCCCCCAATAACGGACACAGACAACATTGAAAGTGGATAACAGCATAGGGCCACATTTATTGATTCAATGCCCTAGTCCGAATTATAAATTTGTATTGGTAAAACGACCAATCATAATTCCTAAGGCAAGCAGGCCGAAGTAACACTGGTAAGGTACCACCCCAAAATTGCCAACGGCAATTGGTTACAATGTATCAATTTGTATCAATTTGTTTGTTGACAACAAACAAATTGTTGACCGTAGTCAATAACTAACTCATGACCCCACCCTCTGACGCGTATCCGTGAAATCCCAGGGGTGATGCATGCTGGTTAGCAATCGTCATCACCCCATCGCCTGATTCGTCGTTGACCGGACAACGTTTAACTAATTTATTCCTGTCTAGTGTTGTCCAGTCAATTGCGAACCTGCCGGATACTTGTGGGTCATACTGTTTACCTTACCAGTGCTACCCGCCACACGGAGGGGCTTCAAAGAAGACCTGACGCCCCCACCCAGACCGTCAGCTCGGTCAACAGGCCTGCTCGCCAATCACCTAACAGGAGGTCCATACCTCCTCGCGACAGATGGACCCCATCCCCTGCGTACAAGTCATAATTTTGTAGACTAATATCGGGGTGATGACTGACCCGTCCCCAAGCCCTGTCAGCAAGAAACCGCGCCACCGCCCCGTTGACCGTGCGCCTAGCGCGGTCAAGGGCCAGGAGGTGAACGCCCCCTCTATAGAAAGGCGCGGGATAATGTCCACCAAACAAGGGTTGTGGCAGGCCAGACATAATGCAAGTAGGCGAGGTCCTCGCAAATCGCATGCTTGAGCGATAAGCCGGTGACCTGGCACAAATCATTGCCCCCAAGGTAGATGATGAGAATGTCAGGCGGGTCAGCATTCAGGCCAGAAAAAGGAAAGGCCGCAGCCCCCGCCATAACATCCCAGGCTTACCATGCCATGCGAGACTGGCGTGTTCACCCAGTCCCAGTCGGGGTCCACTCTGTCGCCGCAGCGTAACGCGCTGCCCTGTGCACATAGCTGTGGCCCACCAGCCATACTGTCACCGGTGTAATACGACACCCAGGGTCTGTAAGAAAATTGAGAAAAAAGGCGGTAAGGTGACTGGATTGGTACTCATGGCAGGAGTGGGCGCACATAAAACTGAAAACAGTGCGAGCCCCACCTCCCCGTGCTGCGTATGTCAGCCCCAGAGTACCCAAAAGCAGCTGCAGAGGCTGCACCAATACGGAATGAATGTGTGCCATAACGGGCACCTGGTAGGCCCACCCTGGTGAGGGCTCTGGCTGTCACCTTCCAAAACTGAAATTTAGTAAGGGGAGACCCATCTTGGTGACAGAAAAACGGGCCGTGGTGCCTGCCACGCAGTGCCAGGAATTCCTGTAGGGCACCAACCGGACAGATGTCTGCCAAAGAACACCGTAGCAGTCTTACACCACTGCCTACGCCATGCTGATATGTCTTAGAGGAGCGTATCCTCAACTGGGCCCAGTCTTTGGCAATATAGACATCCTCGAGTTCCAGTGCCCTACACTTGCATCCGCCTTATACAGCATCTCAAGCTCGCTGTCGCGGAGCGCTCCAAAAAGGCCACCGTTGTAGCCGCATGAAGTGGGCTGCCTCATTTCCAAAACAGAGGCCAGGCCAGCCCCGGGCCAATTGGGTAAAAACCCTGGGAAAATCTTGCATCCGCCTTACTCAGCATCTCAAGCTCGCCGATGCGGAGGGCTCCAAAAAGGCCACCGTTGTAGCCGCATAAAGTGGGCTGCCTCATTTCTTAAAACTGAGGCCAGGCCAGCCCCGGGCCAATTGGGTAAAAACCCTGGGAAACTCTTGCATCCGCCTTACTCAGCATCTCAAGCTCGCCGACGCGGAGGACTCCAAAAAGGCCACCGCTGTAGCCGCATGAAGTGGGCTGCCTCATCTATCAAAACAGAGGCCAGGCCAGCCCCGGGCCAACTGGGTCAAAAACCCCCTGGGTAAATGGGGTGGCGGTCGCCCGGGAAACGCCCGGGCACGCGCACCCACCCCTCCCAACATGTCTCACCCGGAAGTCATTGGTGCTGTCCACACGACCTCCCACCTTGGCCATAAAAGCCAACCCGACAGCTGAGATGCTATGGTGCGTGGTGCAAGGCCCTGGGGATACAGGTAAATCGTGAACCGCAGAACATGGGCTACTGGAAAAGGCCAGGTTCCTGGCAGTCAGAATCGGGTACATAATACTCTAAAGGAACTAAATGCGTGGTGATACGCCTTACTCATGCATGGCGCTAGTGACAAGCCAATCGCCCGGTTCACCTCTCCTTGCCAACGGTCCATCTCACATCCGGGAGTGGCAAGGGAAATTCCTCCGCATCCGGGGGCCGAGGCACGGAACCGGGAGATCTGCAGGCGGGACAAAGCAGCAGCAATATCATTATCAACCCTTGGGACATGCCTGGCCCTGAAGGGAACGTTGAGGCACAGGTTGCATAACACAAACCAACTAACTAGCTCCATAACCCCGGGCGATTTGGAATTCTGTGCAGTGACGATGCGGAAAACAGCCGCGTTGCCATGCCAAAGTTGCACAACCGAGTTGGCCCACCTCTTGCCCCATAGCATCAAAGCACCCAGGATATGGAAACATTCCAGATACGTGAGACCATGCAGGCAACCCTTGCCTGCCCAGGATGGTGGCCACCCACCATAGGCCCACTTCCACTTGAAGTACATCCCAGAAACCCAGGAATCGTGAGGCATCGGACCGCATCTGCAAGCAAGGGGGAGCCAGGAAATCAGACCCCAAAATGACACCCCGTTGAACTACCTCTGGATCTATGGCCAGACAAGCATGTCTGCCCCGATACCCCGGGTAAATCTGAGCCTGTGATGGGGCCTGGATAATCCCGCCATGGCGTCGCACCAGCGCAGAGCAAATGCCCTGCCCGGTGCAAAGACCCTGCCAGCGAAACTGGGGTGACCATGTAGCACCAGAAGTTCCCTCAGTGATGCCATGCGCCCGGCCAGCAAGACCGAGACAAGGGCCACTAGCCATGACACCTTATCCTGCTGCAACCTAGAATCCTGCGCTATCGTGTTACTCTCCACCCCAGGAATACTAGCTGTGGAGATGGGCCCTCGGTCTTTTTGGGCGCTAAAGGGACACCAAGTTCCTCCATTAGCGTCTGAAATGTGTTGAGGAGACGTGGGTACGTGTCCCAGCCCCGTTCAGCCCCGAATAAAACCATCCAGGGAATGGGCTACAGACCGGGACCCTGACCTGCGGACAAAAGCGCAATCTAGGAAATGGTGAAACGCTCGAATACCGAGCCCCAAAGGAATAGCCAAAAGGCATGGCATCATTGAACAATATGCTCCCCAGGACGGGGGTGCGGGACAATGCCAACGACCCTGCCCGCATAGACCCTTTCGTCAAAGCTGGCAGCAGCCACCTCCTCCCTCCCCTTAAGGGATAAAAGATTGGGGGCATCCTGAGGGGACCTATTACCCATGAAAGGGATCCGGAACCCCTGCCTAGAACCCTGAAGGATACCCGCATCCTCGCCCTTCAGGCACCATGTGAGCCAACGCTCCCACATGTCCACCTTAAATGGGGAGGGAGCCCTTCGGTGAACTAGATCCATCTGCGGCAGTCTTGCGAGCCCCCTGTCTGCCCCGCCCTCTGCCCCGCATCCTTCTAGGCCTGGGACAGGCAGAGGCCGCATGGGGGCCAACACAGGTGGGACACTCCTGTCTGTATTTGCAAGTCGTCCCCTTAGAGGAGCCATTGGACAAAAAAAGTCCAGCACAGCCGGCGGGCTGGAACCCCCCGCCCCGCCCCCTGGCAGGTGACCTGTGCTGGGGCCGCCCGCTGAACCGCATGCCCACAATGGTATATCTCCCCGGGTGCAGGGCGCGTGGGCGTCACGTACAAAAGCCACAGCCTCTGGCCTGGCTCATCCCGCCTAATCTCGGGGTGCGGGGAAATCCGCCTACGGCATCCCTCGTCACAAGCCAACCACGCTGGGCCCGGAAAGTAAATCATCGCCCGGTAGGCGTTGTCCAAATACTGGACCATCGGAATTGCCAAATCCGGCCATGCCCTAAGGTACACCGCCAAGCATACGATGCAGGCCGGCAACCATTTGGCCCACATACTTGGTGGCTTGCGACAACGTGCCTTCCACTATCCTTCTCATTCTGCCCCTCCCTCTCTCCTTGGTGGGCACACTGTTTAGGAATGAGAAGATATCCACGTACTCCCCCCACCAAATTTACTCTCTGGCGCCCTGTGCCAAGTGGTCACTCATCAGTAAGGAATAGGGGCTTGGACCAACCCGGCCACCCAAAACATTCCCCTAAGGGTAGGGAACACCCCCCACCACGGGGCCCTGGGTGTTAGCTGTCATCGCCGGGTGAGGCGTCAGCGGGTGCACCGCCGCACCACCCGCGCGAGGCCAAGGCGATTGGAAAGCCCCCCCCCCCCATATTGGGAATGTGTGTGGATGTACTCGCTTACACCGTATACTCACATGCTGCACCCCCGCGGGCCGCCCCCACCGGGGGTTCCGGCCCACTGGGGGCGTCGGAGCTCACGACCGACGTAGAGCTCATCCCCGGAGAACCTGCACCTGGCTGCTGGCTGGGGAGCTGCGAGGCAGTGGCCGAAACCGCGCCACGCGCCTGCAGCAGCTCAACCCTCCCTGTCGGCTGTTGTCCTCCTGAAGACAGCGCCTCAAAAGGAACCCCAAAGGAGGGGGGGCCCCCGCCTGACTTCCACATTAACCTGGGACGAAGGGCCGGCTGGCCCGCCTGGTCCATGCGTGGGTACAGGCCCCTGTACCCAGGACCCGAATATGGCCATTGGCCAGCACCAAAGCCCGGCAGGGTCGGTGGAGAAACCTGCCAAGGCAGGGGAGCGACCCCAGAGGAGTAGGCCGAACAGGATGGGCAGGTGGAGGAGCGGTGTCCACCGCTCACGGGCCGCGGGCCGGAACCCCTTCCGCGCCCGCACTCTGGTTGCCCACTCCGGGCGAAGGGGCAATAGACCCCATTCAGCCGGCCCCGGCAGGGGCGAGCAAAGGCGGCTGCTGAGGAGGCAGCACCGCGTTCCTCCGACCTGGGTTGCGCCTCCTAACCGCGCGAGCTGCACTCGAAGCTGCCTTCTTCTTCAAAGGCATTTCCACCGAAGCAAAGGGAAGCCGGCAAGGCAGAATCGCTACCCAAAAGGCTTCCCGGTAGGCTCAAGAGCGACGGAGACACAGGGGAAAAGACTTCTCCGCTCCGTCGCTGAGGTAAAATGGCAGCTCACCTGCCTCGTGGCCACCCCTTTTATAAGGGAGCTGGCCACGCCCCTAACTACCCGGATTCTCTGTCCTGTGGGGGGGGCCCTGCAAAGGGCGCGGCGGCCATTTTGGCGCCGCGCTTGCATTCTTGACTCGCGGCTGCTGCTAAAAGAACAGATAACGGCTGTGGCCAGGAGGGTTTTTGCCCAACTTCGGGTGATTTGCCAGTTGCGCACGCTCCTGAACCGGGACTCCTTGCTTATGGTCACTCACGCTCTGGTCAGTTCCCGACTAGATTACTGTAATGTGCTCTACATGGGGCTGCCCTTGACAACCATTCAGAGGCTGCAGCTGGTCCAGAATGCAGCTGCCCGAGTGGTGATGGGGTGCGGACGATATGCCTGCGCCTCACCGCTACTCCGGGAGCTGCACTGGTTACCAGTTTGCCTCCGGGTGCAATTCAAGGTGCTGGTTTTGACCTTTAAAGTCCTATATGGCAGTGGGCCAGGATACCTTAGAGACCGCATCATCCAAAGAGTGTCTGCCCATCCAACCAGAGCAGAGCGGAGGGGCTCTCTAATAGTGCCATCAACTAGGGAAGCACATCTATCCAGCACCCAAAGGAGGGCCTTCTCCGTGTCCGCACCAACCCTCTGGAACCTCCTGCCAACAGAACTAAGACTTCAAACAGATTTGCTGCCCTTCAGGAGAGGATTGAAGATCTGGCTAGCAGGGCAGGTGTGGGGCCCTAATGGGAACATGGTCCTCGCCTGCTGGCTTATGTAAACAATTAAGAACCTTCTCTAATTTTTTATAGTGGGTAGGATGGTTGGGTGGGATATGGTTTTTTAAAAGTTTTTTTATATGTTTTTAGAACTTGTTGTAATGCCACCCTGAGTTGGGTTCTACCTGAGTGGGCGGCATATATAAATATGACTATTAAGTTAAATTAAATTAAATTGGTCAAGAGCTGTAATGGCCAAAGTCTGTTTGGTAACGGGGTAACAACTACAATTTATCTTCTGAGAACTAAACACTAACAAATCACCAGGACCAGATGGCATCCATCCACGAGTTCTCAGGGAACTTAAAGATGAAATTGCTGATCTCCTAGCCAAAATATATAATCTTTCCCTCAAATCAGGCTTTGTGCCTGATGACTGGAAGGTAGCGAATGTAACACCAATTTTCAAAAAAGGATCCAGGGGTGATCCAGGGAATTACCGACCTGTCAGTTTGACATGTGTCCCAGGTAAAGTGATGGAAACCATCCTAAAAGATAGAATTAATAGGCACATAGAAGAGAAGGCGCTGCTAAAGGAAAGCCAACATGGCTTTTGCAAGGGCAAATCATGCCTCACTAATCTGTTGGAATTTTTTGAGAGTGTCAACAAGCATGTGGATAAGGGGGATCCAGTTGACATTGTTTATCTGGACTTTCAGAAGGCTTTTGACAAGGTCCCACACCAAAGGCTCTTGAATAAACTTACCAGTCATGGAATAAAGGGACAGGTCTTGTCCTGGATCAGCAACTGGCTAAGGGACAGGAAACAGAGGGTAGCACTAAATGGACACTTCTCCAAGTGGAGGGAAGTAAAGAGTGGGGTCCCCCAAGGTTCAGTACTGGGACCCCTGCTTTTCAACCTCTTCATAAATGATCTAGCGGTAGGAGTAAAAAGCAAGGTAGCTAAATTTGCTGACGACACTAAATTATACAGGGTAGTGAAAACTGTGAGAGATTGTGAGGAGCTCCAGAGGGATCTCTCGACACTGGGGGAGTGGGCAAAACAGTGGCAAATGAGTTTCAACATTAGTAAGTGCAGAGTGATGCATGTTGGGGCAAAGAACCCCAATTACATTTATAAACTGATGGGGTCTGAACTCTCTGCGACAAACCAGGAAAGGGACCTTGGTGTCCTGGTGGACAACTCAATGAAGGTGTCAACCCAGTGTGCCTCAGCAGTGAAAAAAGCAAACTCAATGCTAGGGATCATTAGGAAGGGTATAGAAAATAAGTCAGCAAGTGTCATTTTGCCTCTTTATAAATCTATGGTGAGGCCCCACCTGGAATACTGTGTACAGTTCTGGTCGCCATACCTCCAGAAGGATATTATGGAGCTGGAAAAAGTGCAGAGGAGGGCAACCAGAATGATTAGGGGACTGGAACACCTTCCTTACCATCTGAGGCTGCAACGGTTGGACCTCTTCACTCTTGAACGACGACGTCTAAGAGGTGACCTGATTGAAGTTTATAAAATCATGCATGGTGTGGACAAAGTACATAAGGAAAAACTGTTTTCCCTATTGCATAACACTAGAACTAGGGGACACTCGATGAAACTTTTGGGTACTAGTTCTCAAACAAATAAGAGAAAGTACTTTTTCACCCAGAGGATTACTGGTCTATGGAACTCCCTGCCAGAAGAAGTGGTGACAGCTGTCAGTCTTGACAGCTTTAAGAAAGGATTAGACAAGTTCATGGAGGACAAGAGTATCAATGGCTATAATTATGGATACTTAAGGACAACCTCCGGGTTGGAGAGATAGGCAGGATATCTCTCAATATCATTTCCAGGGAATCCTAAACAGGCATCTGCTTGGGAATACCCTGAAGGAAATGGTGAGCCACTGTGTGAGACAGAATGCTGGACTGGATGGGCTGTGTTCCAGCAAGGCTGTTCTTATGTTCTTAAAGAGGTCTTCAAGGCCATGCATAGTCAATTCCCTGGTACCACATTAATTGGGAAAGACTTTTGTTATAGGAGAGGAACAGAAAGTGCTCTTATATTCTTGAGGGAACTTAAAATTTGATTGCAGGTTAATCTGGATGAGTCTAGAACAGTAAATCTGGATGAGTCTAGAACAAAAACCTTTAGGTTTTTGGACTTCAACTCCCAGAGGCCTAATCAAATCCCCAATGTATTGACTAATGCTTCTGTGAATTGATGTTTCTCTGTGGGGAGTGTATGCCACTTTTGGAACCACTGGTCTAGAATGAGATATTTAATAATGTATAGAAAGGATTCGGAAGTTACTTTAGTTGTTTTAGCTTGATTCTTAGAAGGCTATAGTTGGTTGCTGCCCTGCTGTGGGGAATGCCTCAAAATCAGGTGGGCTTGTATGCTAGTCTGTATTATGGAAAATAGTTCAGCTTCCTTATTTTGTTGTGTTTTCTTAATTGCCTTAGCTTTAGATGTGACCACATGGGTATATAGGATGCTCTGGTATGAGCTATTTCCCAGCAATTACATAATATTTTACTGCACTCAAGAAAATCTACTACCTTGGGTGATCTACTAACTTTAGGGGCCAGTTCCCCAATGGGTAGAATTGTCATTTTAAGGGAGTTTTTTCTAACAAAGTTACCCTTTCTAGTACTATCAGACATGTACTTTTCTAAGCACCCCATTGCATCCTATGTCTCAATTGTACTTTGTGATCCACATACTTCTTGAAACATTTTGAGTCTTGAGGGGTAATTAACTGCTAGTAACAATAGGGCTAACCATGAAAAGACCAACTGTTAGGATAACACATCAACAAAACTTTAACAGGGCAAACAGGGACAAATAGGTACCTTTTGTTACGATTGTCATGATCCTGAGTTGCCTTCCTGTATCTTTCTTTCTTGTGTGTGTATGCTTTAAATTGGCTTGCTTAGAATTAAGATAGCTGTTTAGATTTTAAGTAAAAATGTTTAATTTAGCTGATAGAAATGTATTCTTTAAGCTAGTTGTTTAAGAGTTTAATTAAGTAGAAATATTAATCACTTAGTTACTTACATGTTTGGTTGGAATGATAGAAATCATTTAGTTGCCATGTGATCAGGAAGAGTTTGAGAACAGGTCTCACTGAGTGTTTTCCCTCAGACATTCCAGGAGAATGATATCATTAAAAGAAAGACAGAGGTGGCCAAACACTGTCTGCTGTATAAGAGCAAATTGACAGATAGTTAACCTGTGGCCTGGTTCCATGACTTTTCGTGACCACATTCCTTACAAATTAGGTAATCAACACCTAGGAAGTACCGAGGAGGAAGGGAACTTTTAACCCTATCCTGACCTTTAGTCTTTCTGGCCCTTGATCTGTTACATCATAGGTCCAAGGTAGAGGGGGAAGGTTAGCTCCCAGACATGTTCAATCTGGGCCGCAAAAGCGGGTTGCGCAAGCTGGATCGGAACCGCGAAGCGGCTGTTGGGTCCCGGAGGAGACTGGTCAAGCAATGAGACACGAGGCAAGATGGAGCGAAGACCAGTGATTTAATGAAGGCGAATCATTAGTATTTATCGTGTACAGGCTGCATTTCAAAGGCATCTATTCTTCTGCGTTCAGCCTTCCTAATTGTCCAGATCTCGCATCCGTACATTACCACCAGGAATACCATTGCTTTGACTATTCTAATTTTTGTTTGCAATATGATGTCTCTGCTTTTCACTATGTTCCCCAGGTTTCTCATAGCTTGTCTCCCAAGAATCAGTCGCCTTTTTATTTCATGGCTGCAATCCCCATCTGCAGTGATCTTTGATCCTAAGAATGTAAAATCTGTCACTGCTTCTATTTCTTCCCCATATATTTTCCATGAACTGATTGACCCTGTTGCCATTATCTTGGTTTTCTTGATATTGAGTCTCAAGCCAGCTTTTGCACTCTCCTCCTTCAGCCCAATCGAGATTTTTTAGGTCTTCCTCACTTAGGGTGGTATCATCCGCATATCTCAGATTGTTGATGTTTCTCCCAGCAATTTTAATCCCATATTTTGATTCCTCCATCCCTGCATTGCGCATTATGTGCTCTGTGTATAAGTTGAATAAGGAGGGTGACAAAATGCAGCCTTGTCTTACTCCTTTTCCTATTCCAAACCACTCTGTCATTCTGTGTTCTGTCCTAACTGTTGCTTCTTGGTTCATGTACAGATTTCTCAGGAGGCATATGAGGTGCTCTGGGATTCCCATCTCTTTAATTACTTGCCACATCTTGTTGTGGTCCACACAGTCAAATGCCTTAGTGTAGGCTGCCATTATTAAACGTATAAAAGAAAGGTCATGTTTCAGTTTATGATACTTCAGTGTACATACATGTTTCCCTAAATATCCCATTACCACATGTTTTAGAAATAGCTTGTTAAAGCTAGGTATGTGTAACATCTGGATTTCTTGGATTATATATTCCATAATTCTCCCATCTGGGAGTTTTACCTGATTTGCACACACTTTAGAGACATTTCAGTATGTCCCATCTGGGGGGGGGGAGCCTAAACTGGAAGGCTTTGACTCCTTGCTAGGTCTTGCTCTGCTAAGCTTTCTGTCAAGAAAGCAAGCTCCAAGCTAGCACTGGAACAGGAGTCAAAAGCTTGGGTGGAGAATTATAGGAAATTTAGTCCACAGAATAAAATGAATTCCATTCCTAGTGACACAATGCTTAGAGCAGGGGTGATCAAACTATGGCTGTGGGCTGGATCCAACCCCCAATGCCAATTCATCCAGCCTACGCGTGGTGGTGCGGGCCGGATGAATTGGTATCAGGGACTGGATCCAGCCCATGGGCCATAGCTTGGGCACACCTAGTTTAAGCAGAGAACATGGCAGCATAAAATCTATCTCATCCTGTTGCAAAACAGATTGCAAGGCATGTTTTACTTCTGCTTCTGGTGGGAGGAAACACATGACTGGCCCGCTGAACTATGTGACTGGCCCACAGCCCAGAATGTTTGGCCACCCCTGGCTTAGCGTGTACCTCTTTTATCCTCATAAGGCAACAGACAATGAAATGCAAATATGGCAGGAAAATGCAGGATGTAGTCACAGGTGAATTGTGAAAACTTTATCCTGGGATAGGAAGGAAAGAATAAGCATTGACGTCCTGGGCATCAGTGAGTTAAAATGGGCAGGGATGGGTTGTTGGATCTGGGCCACGAAGCGGGTTGCGCAAGTTGGATCGGAGCCGCAAAGTGGCTGTTGGGTCCCGGAGGAGACTGGTCAAGCAATGAGACACGAGGCAAGATGGAGCGAAGACCAGTGATTTAATGAAGACAAATCATTAGTATTTATCATGTACAGGCTGCATGTAAAAGCATTGCGATCTGCAGAACTCAAACTCCGTGTTTACACAAGTTAATTGGGGAAGTTAATTAACTAACTTAATTAACGGCAGGGGAAATACATTGTTCCGTGTTATCCGGGGTAAACATGTGGCTGGTATTGGTTCTAGGGCTTAAGGTAATCCGCAGGCGCAAGATTGCCTATTACGCACCTAACACGTTAGTCATTAGCTCTCTGTTGACCGAGCAGTTTGTCAGATCAGCTATTGATGAATTAAACTCTATCTAATATTCTGCTCCCCCAATTTCTGTCCCTTCAGGAACCCCTGGCAACAAGGTGATCACCCATTACCGGGGTTCTGTCAGGGCCAGTATACCAATTGTGTGTGCGGATCCCACACTCCCCCTTTATTTGTTTAGTTGGACCTGACAGACGGCTCGGCATAGGAGTGGCATCAGCTGACGTGGAGTGAGGACATTCCGGGGTTCTCTCCATGGGGGACATCTTGACATCAGTGAGGGAATACATTGCATGAAACAACACATAGTCGTTCCCAGTATTATCACCCCCACAATCACCTTGAGTGTCATTTGTAGACAACCCCACAGGAATGAAGACCATAACGAATTCCACCACACCCACCTTGATGTTTTTAACCAAGGTATGGAGGTCTGTGAGTTGACTCTGTACCTTACACGAGTTGTCCGTGAGGTTAAAACAATACATGCCATGGACAGACTCGCAACCCAAATGATGTAACAGTAAGAGGTAATCGATAGCTGCTCGATTATCCAGTATAGCATGGTGAAGCTCTGTCTGCTCTTGATTAAGCAGCGCTATCGCCGAGAAGGGGTGGTTAATGGCTTTTACCAAAGCGCAAGCCAATTGACCTATTCTCCGAGCATTGCCTACGGCTAAGCCTGGCACGCCAAACAAGCTGACTGCTAATGAAACATACTCAGCTTTACTCAGAATCCTGATGTTGCTATCACATGAGCTGTCTAACTGGGTGGCACGAGCGTGCCGCATGTGTGAAGGTACATTTATGCTTGGGGCAACCATGTCTCTAGTGGGAAGCAACAATGTCAAACGACTGATACAGCAAAGGGAATCAGATACATTTGCAGGAATGTAGTTCCAAGTATACTGGTTACATGTAAAAAACCATCCTGAAGGCAAAGTAACATGAGCATACATTGAGTTAATAGTCTCTGGGTTATTACAAGTCCAATTGCTGCTGCCGGGGTCGAGGCAACGGCACTGTGGCCCTTCGACCACGGAACAGCCGGTCATATGAGCACAAGTAGAGTTCGAGCTGACCGCCACTCGGGGAGTGTAGAGTGTGGCCGCATCAGCCGGTAAGACTTTCATGACCAGAGTTCCCCAATGCGTGTACGCTGAAAAGGCAGTCTTGTAAAACGGACCAAATATCCACTTCACCAACCAGTCACCGTTCCTGGTGTGCACATCTGGGGAGTGACACACCGGGATGAGACAAGTGCTCAGAACAGAGGCAGAAGCAGTGGTCTGCCTCAGGCAAAAATCGGACTGATTGACGAGGTTCGCCAATCTTTCTCAAACGTTGTACTGCAGCCGGGCAGAGAGATCTCCGCCTGGCATCAGATTGTTGGCTTCCAGTGAAGCTGCAAGCAGGGAAAGGATCAAGATGATGGTGGTCATCATGGAATTAGCAGTAATCAGGAAAAAGGCTGCAATCAAGATGTTCTCCGGTGTCGGCTCCTTGTCCTCCCGCCGAAAGGCGTCCACCGCCTCTTGGCACAGGGACTTGGCCATCCCCCAGGTGATCTTCGGTGCTGTCATCTGCTGTTGTCGCCTCCTCCGCTTGGCTCTCCCCATCAGGGTTAGTTCCTCCATCTCTGGGATCGGGTCCGGAACTGCCTGGGTCCACGCCATTGGACTCCAAGTGAGGCTTGACACACCGGGCTGGAATCCAGATAATGCCTGTAGGAGACATAATTGCAGCATACCCTCTTCCCCATGTTATGAGTGGTGCCGGGCCCTTCCAAGAAGGATCTGGTGGCACTCGGTAACGCACCATCGGACGCGGGAGAGCCTCCGTGCAACGGAAGTGCTTCTCCTGTGGAGTGTAATCTGAAAAAACATTAAGGTGATTGTACGTGAACAATACCTTGTTCAGACAATGTTGTGCCTGACCCTGATTTTTGGGGAGGGCTGGTGGTTCCCCCCTTTCTGTTTGTTTGTCAATGTAGGACTTAAGCGTCCGATTGACCTGTTCCACAATCGCTTGCCCTTGCGGATTGTATGGAATGCCAAAGGTGTGCTTAATATCCCAGGTGGCCATGAAGGTGGCCAGCTGCCTGGAGCTATAAGCCGGAGCATTGTCGGATTTCACGTGCTGTGGTTTGCCCATAGCCGCGAAGCAGGAAAGGAGATGCTGCTCCACATGGGAAGCCGTTTCTCCCTTCTGTGCCATAGCCCAAACAAACTGTGAAAAAGTGTCAATGCAAACATTCAAGTACTGCTATTTGCCAAAATGCGGAATGTGTGTGATGTCCATCTGCCACACCTGGTTGGCCTCTGTCTCTCATGGGTTGACCCCCCATGAGGGACCCCCTACCGCCCCTGCACAGTGTGGACAGGAATGGACTATGCCCTGGGCTTGGGAAAGTGGCAGGTTGAACTGTCGTGCAAGTGCTTTGGCATTTTGATGAAAGAATGCATGACTCTGAATTGGAGTTGTGAAGACTCCCAAGACTGACTGTTGCTGAATTTCCTTTGTGGCCTTATCCGCTCTGCTATTGTCCACGGAAATCGGACCAGGCAAGGCCTGGTGACTCCTGATGTGGTCTATATAGAGCGCTTCGGTGCGGTTCCGCAAGTGAAATTGAGTCGTGAAGAAAAGACTCAACAAGTTTTTGTCTATCACGGGAGTGATGCATGCTCCCGGTAGACTGTGAAGCAAATTCCTAACATACTGGCTGTCAGTAATGATATTTAAGCATTCTTTGGCAAAGGTGCGCAAAGCAAGGTTCACTGCCACCAACTCAGCCCGCTGCGCAGATTTCTGCAGAAGAGTTAGAAGCGTGCACCAAGCTTGGTCCTCTTGCCAAGTAAGAACACCATATGTATGACCCCCATCAGTGAAAACTGTCCTAGCCCCCTGAAGTGGAACCAGGGACATTAATTCACACAAACTGACTATCTGCGTTTGAAGCAAGACAAGTCTGAGGTCTTTCGGCAAATGGTATGCCAAGCATCCAGTGAATCCTTCCAATGCAATCGGAAGCGAGTCACCGAGCTGCATCAGTTGCTGAATTTGCTCTTTTGTGAATAGGACCACGATTTTTTCTAAATTATGCCCTGAGATGTCCCTTGCTCTCAGCCTTCCTCGGTAAATTACCGCAGAGACCAGTTCCTGTGGAGGAACGATGTTTCAGGAAGAGGTGTGCGATAAATACACCCATTCCACGATACTCGCCCCACCCCCGCTCGGAGTCCACCAATAGGGCTCCGGTAAACATGGATCCAGTCCGGACGATGTACAGGTTTAGAATGGGAGCATATGGCCCCTGACTAATCCTGTCCACCTATCTCTGGCTGAGAACTTGGTTGACCTCTTCGAGAGTCAAGCGCGCCTCTCGAGGAATGTGTATTCGGTCTGCCGGCTGCTTACCTAGCATTAGCAGCGAAAAGAGCAGTTTCAGAAGGTCTGTATCTAGCCTAAAATACGGTCTGGCCCAATTAATATTCCCCAGAATCTGTTGCAATTCTACAAAGGTGACTGAATCCTTTAAGTTGATCTGTGGCAAAACTGGTGCTGCGAAAGAATGGAGAAGCCGATGGCCCAAGTATGAAAATGGCTTGGTTCTCTGAACTTTCTCCGGGGCAATGAGTAACCCTTTTCCCCCCAGAGTGGCCTGGAGGTTTTTAAACATTTTGCTGCTGAGTTGTGGCGCTGCGACCAGGATGTCATCCATGAAATGACACACAAAGACTGTGGGGTGAAGGTCTCGGAACTTTTCCAGTGCGTTGTGAACGTAAATTTGGCACAGGGTGGGGGAGTTGAGCATCCCCTGTGGCAAATATTTCCACACGTAATGTTGCATAGGCTCTCTGGCACCGTAAAAGCGAACCTTTCCTGATCCCTAGCATCTAAGGGAATTGTATAAAAACAGTCTTTTAAGTCTGTCTGTCCAAGATCTCCCAACCCTCGGGGATCATGTTCGGATTTCGGATGCTGCATTGAAGCGGACTCATTGGCTGGATACACTTATTGATCTCTCTGAGATCGTGAAGGAGTCGCCACTTCCCTGACTTTTTCTTGATAACAAATATGGGCGAATTCCAAGGACTGGTGGACCGCTCTATATGTCCTGCATCTAGCTGTTCTTTTACCAGTTGTTTCAGGGTGACTAATTTCTCCCCTACTACCGGCCATTGTTCTACCCAGATTGGCATGTTGGTCAGCCATTTAAGTGGTAGAGCCATTACCCAAAGGTAAGAGTGGCATGGAACTGCTGCAGAATGTCTTGCCCCCAAAGGATGACGTGCACGTCCAAAATGTGCGGCTGGATGACCGCTGTGCCGTCAGCTTCGGGGATCGTGACTTCTACCCAATCCTGGCTTCTAAACGCTTCTTGAACACCGCCTACCCCCCACACATCAGAGACCTGCTCGAGAGCCCACTCACGCAGCCACTAACTCTGGCTGACCACGCTGACGTCAGCTCTGGTGTCTAATAACCCGTCAAAATGCTTTTTATTTAAAAATACCTTTATGACTTGCTGCCGCTTCCACTCTATGTTGGTTTCCACTGCCACTAAGACCTGGTATCCTTGCACTGCCCCTTCTGTACTTGAGCGGTCTTCCGACCCGGACTCTGAGCTGTCCCTGAGCCTTTCCTGGCTGCCTGCTGACGAGTGACAAGGAACCATGATCAGTTGTGCTTGTGAATGGTTTGGGGTAGGCGTGTCCAGAGTTGAACCTGGAGAACACCCGAAAAATTGGAGCCGATGACTCCCGGAATTACAAGAATTCCGCGCATTCCTGCAATACTACGGGGCAAAACTAAACCTACATAGCCTTTAGGCAGGGGTCCCATGTACTGGGAATCGACCAGATAGACTGTGCCTGGCAAGTCACATGTGACTTCTGACTGGCAAGTCAAATCTAGTCCCGCACTGCCTTTAGGGCTGGCCTGCACCTCCGGAATGCAGGGAATGTGACCGGAATTTAATCCAGCTCTGGCTCTCCCAGAGCAATTGAGGTCTGTGTTTGGACCGGGGCCAGAGACAAGCCCACACTCCGGTTTCCTGAATTCAGGCAGTTCCTGACCCAGTGGAAGCCTTTATTGCATCTTGGACATGGGGTGGTCGGAACCTTGGGACAGCTGGCGTTTTGGCCGCTGCCCTTGGTGGATCGGCATTCCCTAGCGAAATGACCGATCTTGCCACAATTGTGACATGCTTCTTTGGCCCTGTTTTTGGGTTTCCTACCGCCTTGTACCGCCGCTGCCAACAGACCCATTTTGTAGGAATCTGTACCAACGTCAGCACAAGCCCTAATCATGTCTGTGAGAGTCAGATCGGGACGATTGCCCAGTGACTGCAAGATCTTACGGCAGTCAAGGTTGGCGTTGTCTTTCGCCAGCTTCATCGTGAGCTCCTGTTGGGCTTGCTCGTTGTCAATCTGTCTACTGACTGCTTCCTCCAATCTATTGATAAAGTCCATGTAGGACTCCTGGGCACCCTGTTTGACTGCTGTGTAATTTTTTGCTGCTTTGCCAGCTGCCGGGACCTTGAGATAAGCCCTGAAGGCTGTCTCAGCTGCCAAATGAAGGGTGGCGATTGGCAAGGCGGTCTGCGCATCAACAGATTCGAACAGACCTGAACCATATAGCTAGTCAGGGATTACTGCTCCGCCCATCCTGGCAGCCCTTGCCTGTGCTTCGAGATGATACTCGCTGTCCCATAGCAAATACTGGCTGGGGTTGAGCATCATTCGCATGACGGCTTTTCAGTCGTACGGAATGAGCATTATGGTTTTGCACACTTACTGAAGCGTGCCCCTGGTGAAGCAACTCTGAAGTTCTGTCTCTGTGATTGCCTTCTGTATAGCCATAAGTAGCTTGTATGGAACTGGCGAATGGATTGCTTGCTTTTGGCTCGTGAGGACATCTACCTCTATGCGAACTGGGCATATCTGCCTAAGCTCAGCTAGTTCTTCTGCTGGCAACTCCCCCTTACTGTTTTCTTCCTCAACCATGCGCTGGATGGAACTCTTGGTCACTTGGGAACCTTTAACTGTCAGAGAAGCACCAGCACTTCTAATTCCATGCATTCCTTCAGTGACATCTGCAGCTGTCACTGAGGGAAAGCTCCCTACACTACCCTGCTTGAGCTGAAATGACGGATAGAGAGCCGTTGGGACTGATGGCTCTGACTGCGCTGGGGGTTCCTCGGCCTCTATTCGGACTGGGTCTACCTCTCTTAAGAGTTCCTACACTTGCTCCATGTGCTGATTATGCTATCTGGAGCTCTTGGGGCTTGCTGAATGCAGGCTCCTATCCTGTCCCAAAGTTGGAGGTTAAGCAGGCCTGTTTCTGGATAAAGCAGACAATTATCCCCCAAGTACACCAAAAGATCCGCTAACTGGGTGCTGTGAATGCGTGTATGGGATACCCTGGCCAGGGCCTTGAGTTCCATTAAGTGAACTCTCTGGTTAGCGGTCAGACATTGCCGCTGAGGACAAGTCCCCATATTACCTGCCGGTCCTTTGAAGTTTTTCTCCTTGGGACGAAGCGACGCGTCTGAGTTTAGGTAACAGGTCTGGCGTGACGAACCTCTGGGAAGGAACTCGGAATGTGGACTGCTGCCACAGGCCCTCGGCGGCCTCTGCGCTGAAGTCAGGGTTTCACAGCCGACCCTGAGCGGAACGCGTTTTCCGCTGAGCAAGCTGCTTCAGAGCTTTGGAGCATGCTCTGCCTCTCTGGAATGCCTCACAGCGTAGCTGTCACTCAGATCTGATAGCTTTCCGACCAGAGCTGCTGCGCTGTCCTCCGGGACGATTTGGACACGGTTCTGGCGTAGAACCAGACCGCAAAGATCGCTTACTCATGAGTAGAATCACGTCGGGGCCACCATATGTTGGGTCTGGGTTGCGAAGCGGGTTGTGCAAGCTGGATCGGAACCGCAAAGCGTCTGTTGGGTCCCGGAGGAGACTGGTCAAGCAATGAGACATGAGGCAAGATGGAGCGAAGACCAGTGATTTAATGAAGGCAAATCATTAGTATTTATCATGTACTGGCTGCATGTAAAAGCATTGCGATCTGCAGAACTCACACTCCATGTTTACACAAGTTAATTGGGGAAGCCTACAGGGGAAGTTAATTAACTAACTCAATTAATGGCAGGGGAAGTACATTGTTCTGTGTTATTCGGGGTAAACATGTGGCTGGTATTGGTTCTAGGGCTTAAGGTAATCCGCAGGCGCGAGATTGCCTATTACGCACCTAACACATTAGTCATTAGCTCTCTGTTGACCGAGCAGTTTGTCAGATCAGCTATTGTTGAATTAAACTCTATCTAATATTCCACTCCCCCAATTTCTGTCCCTTCAGGAACCCCTGGCAACAAGGTGATCACCCATTACCGGGGTTCTGTCAGGGCCAGTATACCAATTGTGTGCGCGGATCCCATACAGACACATTTGGGAAGACACCTGTAAGAACAGGTGCTTTTCCATGATGTAAACACATTCCATTCCCATGGGAGGCTAGGAGCTTTTCCATGAGGTAAACACATTCCTTTCCCATGGGAGCCCAGGTGCTTTTCCATGAGGTAAACACAGGTGCCTTCTCATGATGTCATGAATTCCAGAGGGAGGAGGGAACACCTGCAGATTCTGGAATGCCCCATGATCTCATGCATTCCAGAGGGAGGAGGGAACACCTGCCGAGTCAGGAATGCCCTTTTATCTCATGCATTCTAGAGGTAAGAGGGAACACCTGCAGAGTCGGGAATGTCCCGTGATGTAATTAGGATGAAATTGTTGGCAGAAGTCACTCATTTCTCTTTAAAAGGAGCATCTTTTGAGCCCTAAAATCAGTTCTCTAACTGAGGGCTACCAGGCTCTTGTTAGCTCAACTATATTCCCTGGAGGAAACAAAAACACCCTAAGGCAGGATGTAGTCCAATGAGATTGGATTGGACTGGACTGGACTGGACTCTATCTTGGAGATATATACCCTGCCCAATGGATTGATGATGGATTTCTGATGGCCTCAGAGAAATGTCTTGCCTGCAACATCTCAACATTTAGTCATTTCATGGGTTATACTGGTCTTTGCCATTTATGGACTGATGAATATTTCCATGGACTCTGGGGGTTCTTTTGCTCCACATGCTTATGGACATTCTGATGAACTTATTGGCTCTTTGAAATATTTCATGGACATTTCTGGATCTAAAAGAGCCCTATGGACTTTTTTTATTTGGGGATTTTATTCTCTACAGGTATTTCTTCTTATAGAATAGAAAATAAAGTTCTGTTTTGGGACTTTACCTTGTTGGCTTCTACTTAGGCATAGCACTGGCACCTAGCTCTCTGCTTCCACCACACACTGCTACTGCTACATCCACACTACTATGGAAAAACCACACTCCCTCTGTCTGGGTAAGATCAAGGTGTCTGGGTCCTTGGGAGAGGCTGGCAGAGGCTGAAAGAGGGAGTTGTGGTGGACTGCATCATACACAGCACTCTGTCACCCCCAAAGCCTCTTAGGATCCTCCGGAACCCCTGACAATGATGATTACCAGAAAACAAGAATGGGTGAGATTTCTTGATACTTTAAAGTAGGGATTCTCAACCTGTGGCTCATGACACCATTTCATGTGTCCTCCCTGTCTCCACCACACCCAGAAGTGCCATGTGGTGGAGGAATGGCAAAATGGCCATCCGGCCCCTGAAGCTGTCTGAGGGAGTGTTACCCATCCCCCAGCTCAAAAAGGTTGAGAACTCCTGATTTAAAGAAACCTTTCCCTGCAAAAGCCTCACACTTTGTAGAAGCTTTCCACCAGCTTAGATCATCAAATAATATGATGTCTTGCTGAACCTTGCCAGATAAAGTACCCCTCTCCCCAAAAACCCTTCCAAAGTTTTTTAGGGTGGGTGAGATTCTGAGTAGTTTTTTAAATTTAAGCTTAAATTTCAAGGTTCTTCCTGATAGATATTCAGCCTTGGATTTTTTTTCATGCAATGGGAGACCATGTAGTTGTAACATCTCCAGCTGTTCCTCTTTGTAGTCTTTCTGCTTGCTTTCCCCTCATTCCTACAGTAGAATAATAATATAAAATTTCATATTGTGCAGCTGCTGGGAGATCAAAGTTAGAGGAAACACTAGAATATACCAGCACTTCAGCAGCTGCTGAATCGTTAATATTAATATTATAGCCAAATCTGTAGGCTGCAATCTGGTAATCGTAACAAACACAAGTTGAGGATATTTTGGTGTCTGGGTAGCTTAATGTGTTAGTTACCTGATTGTGGAGCCAGATGTTGGGAATGTAACTCCCCATGGTGACTAGTAGAACTTGTCTGTGCAATCTTGGGCAAAATGTACAGTCCAAAAAATTAGGAATTGCAAATCATTTCTGAGTACTCATTACTTGGAAAACCCAGGAAAGGGTACTGCAAGTCTAAATTGACTTAATATCATATGATTATTATTAGAGAAATTTTAAAAGCTGTCATCTTTAAGTGAGATTTTACTTTCAGCAAATTGAGTTGCCATCTTTTTTTGCTGCCAGTCCCCATCCCCTCATCAATATTCTCCTAATGGGAAGATGTTCTGAAAGCAATGGATAGCCTAGCACAGGGGTGCCCAAACTATGGCTTGGGGGCTGGATCCAGCCCCTGACTCCAATTAATCCAGCCCATGAAGCCCTAATCACTCCCGGAAGCAGAAGTAAAATGCATCTGTACGAGCATATTTTACTTCTGCGTCCAGGAGCAGCAAGAGCTTCGTGGGCCAGATGAATTGGAGTCAGGGGCTGGATCCAGCTACCAGGCCATAGTTTGGGACCCCCTGAACAACATGACTGGCCCATGGCCAGAAAAGCTTGGGCACCCCTGGCCTAGCATGAGAAAGAAAGTTGTACCTGTTGAATTTGAGTTGCTTATTATGAATCTGCTAAAGGTAGTGCTTCACTTTGAAAGAAAGCATATGCACTGTCCCACACCAATGATATACCCTTGTATCTTTAAGATGTTCTTAATGAAAAACAGGAGAGTAGTTCTGAGTGCTCCAATTGTAGTGAGGGAAACAAAACAATATGGCTAGGGCAAATATGGAAAAGCTTTAGCATCAAATATTTTACAGGTTGTCCAGTAGCCATACTACTGAGGTGCTGGTACTCTTCATGATATTAATGATGGCAACACCTACAAAGACAGTTAGACACAATAGGTTGTTGAATTCAGTAGAAACAAGAAGATACATATTGTTATAGAAAATGAGACGAGACAGTATTCCTGGCTTAAAAGCAGAATCAGATTTATTATTATTATTGGCCAATAGATCACAGTACTCTCACGAGTTCAAAACTGTGAACAAAAATACATCCTCAGTGCCTCCTCTTTATAGTAAAAAATCACAAGATATTTCCGTAAATTACATCATATACATTAGTCATTTTTTTTTTAAATTTTTAAAATTTTATTTCTTGATACACATCCAATAATTAAAAAACAAGAGATAACACACAGAACAATATAAGAAAATAAAAGACAAAATACACAATAATATAAATAAACAGAGAAGGAGAAAAAAAAGAAACAGAACAAAATATCACCACGTGCTATATACAATGCTACGGAGACAGAATTTCCCCTTTTATCTATTATCGTCTCAAAAATGCAATGTAATCCGGCACCGGCAGTTGCCCATGACCATTAATCAAGGTATAATCTATCAAACATTTCCAAATTTCCTGAAATTTGCTTTCTTTAATTAACCCTTTTCTTAAATTTAACTCCCAGGTGAGCTTATCATTCAGCGCAGTATTCCACAACTCCTTATACCAATCCTCTATTTTTGGGGTAACATCACATTTCCAATATCGCGCTATACACTGTCTAGCACTGGATAACATAATTGCTAATAATTCCCTTTTTTGTTGCTCTACCACCTCCACATCTGTTAACAAAATTAAAATTACATCCAATTTCATTCTTACATCTAGAATTCTCCCAATTTCGTGTTCCACCTTCAACCAGAATGACTTCGTCTCTTTACACCCCCACCACATATGCTCATATGTTCCAATTTCCCCCTTACACCTCCAACAAAATTTCGACTTTGTATTGTCAATTTGATATAGTCGTACCGGAGTCAAGTACCACTTCCACAATAATTTGTAATTGTGCTCTTTTATTCTTACAGACAAAGACCTCATTATTCTCCTTTTCCATTTAGCATTCCACTGCTCGTCTGTAATTATGATATTCAAATCTAGCTCCCATGTTTCTTTTAAAGCTTTCTGATGCTGATCTGAGTCATCTAAAACCTTATATATTTTGCTTACTAACCCCTTAACTTTTACCTGCCCACTTTTTAGACTAAGTACCAACTCTTCAAATTTCGTCCGCTCCCTATCCAAGCTCATTTCATCTAAATATCTTTTATTCCAACTATCAATAGACATCAATTGAAGCCAATTCAATTTAAGTTGTCTACCTATATCTAACTTTCTTTCCTTGTCTCTACATGCTGTTATCCAATCCTTTAATAGAGTTATATTATTCTTATTCAATACTTCTTCTAAGCTCCTATCCATTCTCAGTGGGAATGATTTCATATCACTCAGGCCTAATATTGGGGACAACCCTGGTGCCAATTTATTTTTCAATAATGTCCAAGTTTTTAAAAGAGCTTTTAACAATTTATTTGTAGCATTAGTTTTTGATTTCCCTTTGCCCAAAAACATTAATATTTCTTCACCCAGTTTCTCTCGCAATTCAATTTTTCCCCAAATCGTTTCTTCTTTCACTAAAATTTTACAAATATTCTTCAATTGAAATGCCCAATAATAATTTTTAATATTTGGAATTCCTAACCCGCCCTTTTTTTGTAATGAATACCATAAAAACTTTGGTATCCTGGCCCTTTTTCCACCGTTACAAAAATTATTTAATATAGTTTGAAAAACCTTTAATTCCTTCTCTTTCATATATATTTGCAGGGTATCAAATAAGAAATTTAATTTGGGTAAAAGCTTCATTTTACATAGCGAAACGCGTCCAAACCACGACAAATTTAGCTTCTTATACCGTAAAATCATTTCTTTTAATTCTTTTTCCAATTTATCATAATTTAACCTTTTTAAATCATCGTATTTATTTGAAATGTTTATCCCCAGGTATTTTATATTATCTCTAATTTGTATTTTAAATTTAGCCTTTAAACTTTCTTGTATGTCCAAATCCACATTAAAAAGAATTGCTTCTGACTTATCCCAGTTTACCTTAAGTCCCGTCACCCTTTGAAATTCCTCTAAATGCCCATATATCTTCCCTAGTGCATTCTGTGGATTTTTTATTGTTATTAGGGTGTCATCAGCATATTGGCTAATTTTTATACCTTCAATTCCAATTAATTCCTTCTCTTCCCTTATTACATTAGCTAACAATTCCATGGCCATTATAAATAAAGATGCCGACAATGGATCTCCTTGCCTTGTGCCCGCTTCCAATTTAATCTCCCCTGTTAATTCCTCATTTAATTTAACCCTAGCCGAGCCTTGCTGATACAACTGCTCAATTACCCCACAAAATTTTTGTCCGAATCCATATTTCTTTATAATTTCCTTTATAGTTATCCATTGGATCGAGTCAAAAGCTTTGAATATATCCAGGGAGAAGAAACCCACGTGCTCCTCTTGTTCCTGAGCAATAATTGTCAAGTCAACCATCCTTCTCGTCAAATCCGACATATACCGATCCCTCATAAATCCCACTTGATCCTTATTAATGTATTTGCCACTAAAATTATTCAATCTATTAGCTAAAATTGCCGTAAAAATTTTTGCGTCCTGATTCATCAGGGAAATCGGTCTATAGGATTCAATTTTTTCCAGATTTTTCCCTACCTTTGGAATTAAAATTATAATTGTACTATACAACGATTTAGGAACTCTCCCTCCCTCCAAAATATAATTAAAAATCCTTTCCATTTTTGGTAACAGCATCTCTTTAAATTCTTTATAAAACTCCACCGACAAACCATCCTCGCCTGGAGCCTTGCCTATCCTTAACCTTTTTATGACCTCCTTTATTTCCTTTTGTGTTATCTTTTCATCCATGTAACTCCTATGCTCCAAGCTTAAATTTATTCTTGACCACTTATCTAAATATCGCTCTAATTCATCCTTATTTACGTCCTTCCTCGAATACAATTCCTGATAAAAAGCCTTGACAATTTGAATTTTATCTACTAACTTATTACACCTTCTGCCATACTTATCTATCAAAACTGAAATTCCTCTTTTATCTTTCTTTTCTTCAGCGGCTCTAGCTAATAGCTTAGAATTTTTATTACTGTACTCGAAGTAATCTCTTTTCAAATAAATTAAATTCTTCTTTACCTTTTCAACATCTTTTTCAATAAATTCTCTTTTTAATTTTTGCATTTTATCGAATATGGCCCTATCTCCCGTTCTTGCATGAATATCCTGCAACTTCTTTATTTCGTCCTCTAACTCTTTTTCCTTTTCCTTATTTTGCCTATTATTAATACAAGAGAGCCTAATGCTTTCTCCCCTGAATATTGCCTTCATGGTATCCCATAATATTCCATCATTTACATCCTTTGTATCATTAATTTCCCAGCACTCTTCCCATCTTTTTATTATCGTTTCCTTACTCTTTTGATCTCTATATAACCTTGTATCATAGCTCCATGTACCCCTTTTTTGTTTGTCATCACTTAGTTTAAATTCTGTAATTATTTTAGCGTGATCAGATTCCTTAATCATACCAATTTCAATATTTTCAACCTTATCTATCATACTTTCTGAAGCCAAAACATAGTCAATTCGTGAATAAGAATTGTGCACGTGCGAAAAAATGTATATCCCCATTCTGAGCCTCTAATTTTCCTCCAAACATCCTGTAATCCTGTTATTTTTAACCACCTATCCATCACCCTATTAGTACATGTACGCTTAGCCACATTTGTAGTATCCAAACCTGATCTGATCAAATTAAAATCTCCAACCATTATTAACTTGGACACCCTTTCTGATTCTATACTTTGATACACCTTATCTAAAAATTCCTCCTGTTTTTCGTTTGGCGCGTATACATTAACAAAGGTTATATCCTCATTATTAATAAATCCCCTTGTTATAAGAAATCTCCCTTCTGGATCTACAACTGTCTTTACTTTTGTAAATCCTAACTTTTTTGATATTAATATGGCAACCCCTCTTGCCTTAGACGTACCCAATGCCTTCTCATAATATTCTATCCCCTTTATATACAATTTATTTACATCCTCACTTTTTTGATGCGTTTCTTGTAAGCATATCACATCTGGCCTATCTTTCCTAATTACCGCTTCCAGACGTTTCCTCTTAATAATACTGCCCGTGCCTTTCACATTCCATGATAACACCCTAATCGATTTCATAATTCTTTATTATTTTTCGCTTGCTACAATTCCATCTCCTACAAGCATGTGCTAATCCAACCCACAAAACATAAGCAAACAGCTGAACACAAAACATAAAACAATAAATCATCACCCTCCCCGCCATTTCGAAACGAAAAAGAAAAACACCCCTGCCAAACAAGGGGGGGGGAGGGGGGAGGGGAGACAACACTCACAAACCAAACCACCACTTCTCCTGCCTAATTACCCATTCTAAATACTATTTAATTTTTCATGCCACCATTTCCACATGAGGATTCTATCATCGCTTTATATTGTGCCTTACAGTTACTTCAATTGCAATTTTTACACCGTTATATCATTCCACACTACCTAGTTCATCCTGGCTAGACAACGCAACCCTCATATCCTTCATCCGCTCTTCCTCTTCCCTGTCATATGTTGTATAAACCCCTGCTATTATCAGCTCCTCTTTAAGATCTTCCCATTCCTTGGAGTTTCGGTCGATTATCTTTGCCTCTGCAAGTATGTCTAAGACATATGACCCATCCCTCAACACGTATGATTTTCCAGATACTATGAATTTTAGCTTTTTTAAGGCAAGCAAAAAATAAACAATTCCTTTTTCCCTCAACTTCCTGGTTACTGGTTTGATTTGTGTTCTCCATGTTCTCTCGCCAATAGAAATATCATTATAGATCTCTATACTATTCCCTTCCATTTTCAATACACTTGACCCAGATTTCCTGATATGTCGCATTAACATCACCTTCAAACCTTCACTAGCAAACCTCAATAGCACATTTCTGTCTGCTGCATTATGTTTCTTAGACCCTAATCTATGCACACTTAATACATCCTCAGCCTCGAACTTCCTATCCATACCTAAATCATTTAACCAACTCATTATTCTGGCCTTCAGCTGATCAGGGCGGGCCTCAGAAACATGCCTAATTATAATATTTCTTTTTCTAGATTGGTCTTCAAGTAACTCCAGTCTCACTTCATGATCATCCACTTTTACTTCTCTCCCTTTAGCTTTTTCCTGCACCTCTTGGACATGTCTCTTTACATTTTCAACCTCCTTTGAAATTGAACCCATTCCTTCTTTTACATCATTCACCTCTTCCATTATCTTGGCAATTTCAACTTTAGCTGATTCCATCAAACCTGTCACCACTGACAGCATTTTTTGCTGAAAAGCCTCAAAACTCTCTTGCTGCAGTTTAATAAATTCTTGATTATCCCTCGCTCGCTGCTCTTCTAAATTTTGGAACTTGGTCTGAAGATACTTCTCAAGACTATCTAATCTCATTTCGATAGAGCCTCTACATTCATTCACATCAGGGCAATCCCCTTCCACACTTTCCTCTACATCTCCTTCTATTACTTTCTTTTTTATAGCTCCCCGAGCATTGGCCTCTTTAAATTCAATTTGCTGATCTTCTTGATTCATATCTAACTGTTGTAATTGCTGTTTCTCTTGTACTTTCTTCTTTGCTGCCATGCCTGCTCTAAGCCTATCCTGCTCCTCAGCTTCCAAAATTTCGTCCTTTAAGGACTTTCTTCGTTCCTCACCACCTGCTCTTACTAATCTACCTGTTCTTAGCCAAATTGGATCTATTTCTATCTCTTCTCTCTGCTGCTTTCTTTTTTCTTTTCGACTCATTCACTCTATTCTAAAATAGTCCTAACCAGGTCTATACAACTTTATCCACACTTTTAGCCAATACCCTATACAATTATCTCCTTATGCCCTAATACATAAACAACCATAGCTTACAATCCCTTTTATAATTAACTTCAACCACTATGGACTTTCAAGTTAATCCAGCTCATTACTCTACACAAGGCATGTATACAAAACACAGATCTTGAAGAAAGGAAAAAAAAATTGTTCCTATAGTCCAACCAGTTGAGCAGTACACAGCTGCACTTGATGATAAAGCAACTCCAGGGCTAGCCTTGATTTTATCACTGTCCTTGGCACAGCAGCTGTGAAAACTAATTTTCTTTTTTTCTTCACTTTCTCTCTTCTTTCTGCCGCAGTCAAAATCACAGTCACAAATTGCCCTCCACCACCTAAGCACCAGCTCTATTTTACACCCCCACAATGGTCCAATGATCAGGGCTCATGGAAGGACCCTGCCCGACAATCAATCAAACAGAATATCCTCTGCCCTTCCAGCACACCACTTGTAAAACAAGTTCAACACAATCCAAGTCCAAGTTCCAAGGATAGAAGAAATAACAGCTCCTTAAAGACTTCCACACTTTCAGCCGACGTTCAGTAGTATTTCAGGGGACGCACATCCAACCAATGCACTGGTCAACACGGGCTGCCCAGACTCCTGCTCCGGATTAGGGCCCTTTGGGATCAATTGGGACTCACTTCCGCACCCCCCAATTGACTCCCCTCAGACCCCTATCCCCACAGAGTAACGACTCCTCCGCCCGACACAACCAGAGCACTCTCCTGACCACTTTGCGTTCCAGCGTCCCCAAACTCCAAGCGGCGCCGAGACTTCAGCTGCCCACAAAAGCGCTTCTCCTTGCCGAGATCTCCCTCCTAAACTCCGTCCTCTGTTCTCCGGCAGCGCCACTCCAGCCGAGACCAAAATCGCTATTTCCTTCCACCCTGGAACTCTGCACGCGAGATCGTGCTCGACTCTCCTCCTCTCTCCTCTGCTCCACTCCACCACTCGAGTCTCCTCCAAGCACTGCCGAACCCCAGATTTTGCCAAAATTCACTTCTGTCGAACACAGCTATTGCCAGCTCCCAAGGAAGTGCTTCTCTTTGCTGTCACCTCTGCTCATAAACTCCATTCTCCAGCAGCACCACTAACTCAGCTCTCGGCACTTGAGAAACAGCTGCAACAGTTTTACTCTTTTCCGTTGTCCTCCAGGCTCCAAATACCTCCAATTACAATCTATCAACTTCACATTCCTTCCAGAAACATTTTCCTTCAAAAATGTAACAGTTTAGCATTATATATCCACATTTGTGGCTCCCCTTTCCAGGCAGTGGTGAGAGAAACGATGTGCTCAGTCTGCCATGATGCTCCTCCCCCCCCCATACATTAGTCATTAATCAATGACATTGTCATTCATATCAGGTTACCCTAAGAATGTCATTTAGGACATGTCATATAAGCGAAAAATATCATGTCCCCTCATCATTTCATTCTCTGTATAGAATCTTACTCTCACAGATAGAAATTCAGTTGACATTTGCATATTTACTCAGCCTGTGTGTATTCGGCTTCTGTTTGCTTTAGCTTCTGTTGACTGTCCTCTTAGGGAGAGTTTGACCATGTCAAGCCATTATCGATCCCTATACCTATTCATGTAACCAGCAAGCTAAGAAATGATTTTCTGTTCAATTTATGACATTAATTGAAACCTTAATTCATTTAACACCATTTCACTCCCCCATTTCCTTTTTGTGAAATTTTCTTTTATAAAATTTTCACACTTCTATGTCTAGTTCTTCATTTTCCTGTGAGTGCAAATCATATTCCCACAAGGTTAGAATAGCTTCTTGTTTTGCAGTTACTTCAGAAAGACGTCTTATTGTATTAATGACACACAGTATTACACAGGGGATTATCAAGCATCCTATTAACATAAGACAGAGAATGGCCACTATGATTTGTAGGCTAGGCAATTTCGGAAGCCATCCTTTTAAGGCTTCTCCGAAATCAAATCCCTTCCAGACTTGGGTAGGGTTATAAATCAATTGTCTGATTTCCTTCGTGAGTTGAGAGACTACCTTCCCAGTCTCATCAATATGTAAACAGCAATTTGTCAGATTGAATTCCCCACAGACCCCTCCTTCCTTTGCTAAGAGGTAGTCCAAGGCTAGGCGATTTTGATAAACTGCTGTTCTCAATTTATCCGTGGCTTTTGCTAAGACTTCAAGGGCTTTGTTGATCCTTATCCCCACTAAGTCTAGCACGGCCTGTAGCCTTATAATCCTATTGAGCAAATAGATAGGGGTACGGTATCCCCAAGATCCATCTTGAGCCCATGTGGCTCTTCCATAGGTGCATACTATACACTCATTAGTCCATTCCTCTCCAGTATAGGAGGCAACATCTTTACATGGAAAATCTCCAAATGCCGTGGAGACTTCCCTTCATGTTCTTTCATTCCCAAGTGCCTCATACATCACTACACCCAATTCTTGTCTGCTTCTGAGTGGCAGTAGAAAGAATGATGGCTTTATCCACCCCAGTACACAGGAACCTGACCATCTTGCTGGCAACTCTTCGTATGCCATGTGGCCACATATCCAGTACATGTTTTCTGGGGCCAGCCATTTAACAGCATTAGAATTATTTAAGTATTTCAGATAGGTGTCATTATATTTTTTGGGTGCAGTTGCATTTGATGGGGAAGACCATTTCTCATAATTTCCTTCACAGGTCCCTACACAGAGTAGATCTCCTACTGGGACTCCTATGGAAGCATTCCTTTTTCTGGAGAAACAGTTCCTTCCCACCAAATTGGTTGTCAATGTCCATATCATTTCTTCCGACTTGGCACGTTTTGTAATACTGCCATTCCGGCTCATGTTATTATATATCTCTGGGTCTGCTTCAAGAGCTTCCCATGGCCATTGTGTGTTCCACCACAAACAAAGCAGTTCTTGACTGCCAATGTTTTGGCAATATGTTCACCCATTTCCATAAACAATTTCCGTGCCATTTTGCTAATAGGTAAAGCATTAGAGTTATCTTCCAATAGTTGGATTTTATCATATATTGTCCATCCTAGTGACCTTACATCCCCTTCAATTACCTCTTGTGTTTTTATGGTTATGAAGGTTTTTGGGTCAACACCTCTACCTTCTATACCTATCCCATAACTAATACCTGAAGGAATGGTTCGTTCCAATTTTAGGGTCACCTTGTTTGTGTATGATAGAGTAGAGTTACTAGTGTCTCAGACCCTCTTTTAACCTTCGTAATGCATGACTGGCAAACCTCATCTATGGCAGGGGTTTCTTTTTCTCTTTTACTCCTTGGTGATATTTTACTTCTAATTCTGCACATCCCACGCCATCCTGGATTTAATTGCTCAGCCGTATTCACCACCCAGGATGGGACTATAGGGGTTCCGCAATTTATATCTATGGGTTGTACATCAGCCATTATGTGTGGGGGATCAGGACATACTCCTCTCAAGATCATCCAAACTGCCCATTTACACTCATTACGTATGGTGGAATAATCTTGCCTTCCTATTATTAGTTGCTGATGGTTACACATCTCATAGGCCCTAGGTTGAAATATGTCCATGTAGGGGTATTTACATGGAGGTGTATTATAGGGCCAGGCTCTGATGGGAATTTTAAATGGCACAGTGTCACACTCTGGGCCTGGGGTTCCCACATTGTATGCAGATATAATTGTCAATCTGGTACTATTTCCCCTTCTCCCCTATACCCCTCTATTTCTAACACATATTTCACTTTCTACATGTATGGCAAGAAAAAGTATTCCCAGCAGGTATCTTGCTTGTAGCATCCTCAATTTTCAACTGCACGTAGAAAAGACCGCTTCCAGGTTTGGGCCTTTAGTAGAGTTACCGCCTTTCTTCTTACGCTGTCTATTGAAGCAAAGTCTATTGAAGCAAATGTATGTATTTATTGCACAGAGTTCAGTTCTTACCAGCCTTCCGGCTGAATCTCAAAACCAAAGGTTTATCTGTTCCTTGGACCTGGTAGTTCACTGGATCTGAATTTGTAGCAGCTTTCAGTCGTGTCCAATGAATCCAGGATTTTCCTTCCAGCGTTTTAACTGCAAGAGGAGAACACATGACAACAGTATACGGTCCTTTCCACCTTGGTTTCAAAGGTTCATTTTTCCAATGCTTAACCCACACCCGATCTCCTGGCTTAAAGCCATGTGTTGCGGTGGAGATGGAGGGAGGGCAAGATTCCTGTACATAGTGTCTCAACTTATTCACATGCTCAATATGCTGTTGTAATTGAGTTAATAATTTTCTCACTTCTATTCCCCCTTTGTGGGCCAAATCTGGCCAACCCTCAAAAGTATGTTTAAACAATGCTGGAGGACGTCCATACAAAAGTTCAAATGGGGATAAACGATATCTTGCACGGGGGGTTGTTCTCAGAATGTATAATGCCATAGGCAAAACCTGTACCCATGTTGATTGGGTTTCCATACACAATTTTGTGATACATGCTTTAATAGTTCTGTTTGCGCTCTCAACCTTTCCTCCTGACTGCGGGTGAAATGAACAATGATAGTTCCACTTAACTCCTGCTGCCTCGGCTAAATGTTTGTTTACAGAGTGTACGAACTCAGGGCCATTGTCCGAAGACAATCTTGAAGGACAAGAATGTCTTGGGATTAATTCTTTAAGGAGGAATCTAGCTACTTGAATAGCTTGTTTATTCCTTGTTGGGAAAGCTTCAATCCAACCTGAATATGTGTCAATGAAAACTAGCAAGGCCTTGTACCCATTGCATGTCTGTGAAATCCACTATCAAATAATCCATAGGAAGGTATGAGATTGCTGTTGCTCCTTGAGACATGGATTGGCCTTGTCTGGTATTTACTTGAGCACAGGTAGTACATGGAGATGTCACCTTTGCTACCAGTGCTGTTAAATTAGGGTTGTAAAAAGTTTGTTCAAGCTGCGTTCCTAGTGCATTCTTTCCTATGTGTGAAGTTGCATGTGCTTCCTGCACCAGTGGCCAAGATAATGCAATAGGAACCACTTGTCTTCCATCTGGTAAAATGTACCATCCCTTTACAATTGTTGCTTTTAGATCCTGAGTGGCCTTTTCTTGTTCCACCTTTGAGTAGATAGGTTGGTGTCCTATTTTTAAGTCCTCAAACTCTTTAATCAAATATAATTCATGTACATATTCTGGCTTCTCAAACATTGCTGCACGTTTTGCTTCAGCATCTGCCCTTCTATTTCCTGTTGCCACTAAATCTTCTGTCTTCTGATGCCCAGGACAATGAATGACTGCAAGAGATTTAGGCATCTGAGCGGCCTTAATCAGTCTTTTAATTAACTGAGCATACTTTATAACTTTCCCACTAGAATCAGTATATCCGCTTTCTTTGTAAATTGCAGCGTGTGCCTGCACTGTCAGAAAGGCATATTTGCTGTCTGTGTAAACATTCAATGTCTGCTGCCAAGCTAATTCCAGAGCTCGGATAAGACCCCATATTTCTGCAGCTTGGGCGCTTGTTCCTTGGTATAATTCTCCACTTTCTATAGTTCTTGCATCATCAACTACAGCATACCCTGCATGTCTAATTCCCTCATGCATGAAGCTAGATCCATCTGTGTACCAGGTTAACTGAGCATTAGGCAAAGGTGTATCTTGTAAATCTGGACGACAAGAATACTGAGATTCCAAAGTATGCAAACAACTATGAAGAATTGTCTCTGTCCCTTGATCAGGATCTACTGGTAGAAGGGTGGCAGGATTTATAGTTGTGCACTGATGTAAGGTGATTTGAGGATTATCCATTAGCAAAGCTTGATACTTGTATAGTCTCTGATTACTAATCCATAAATGTCCTTTGTTCTCCAGGATTGCCTGGAGAGCGTGACTAGTGTACACTTGTACATCTGCAGAGAAAGTAAGTTTGTTGGTCTCTCTCAGAAGCTCCGCTACTGCTGCTAGAACTTTAATACACTGGGGCCATCCTTGGGCAGTACTATCAAGTTGTTTGGATAGGTATGCAACTGGCCTTTGCCACGATCCATACAGTTGTGTTAAAACTCCCACAGCTATATTCTTACATACATCCACATATAGACGGAAAGGTCTACACATATCTGGCAAGCCCAAAGCTGGTGCTGACATGAGTGCTTCTTTCAATTGCTCAAAAGCTTCTTGCTGTTGATCACCCCATTCAAAAGGATCTGTTTCAGCCCCCCTTATAGAAGTGTACAAGGGCTTTGCTATCAGAGCAAAGCTTGGGATCCAAAGGCAACAGAATCCCATCATTCCTAGTGCCCCCCTCAATTCCTTCCTATTCCTGGGGGCAGCCAATAGTTGCACGGCTTGTTTCCTAGGGTCTCCCAAATTCCTCTGGCCTTGACTGATAACATAACCCAAGTAATCCACCTTTTCTTTGACTAACTGGGCCTTCTTCTTGGAGGCCCTATAACCACAATCTTGGAGTAAGTGCAAGAGCCTTGAGGTATTTTCATGACACTCTGGAGCTGTTGTTCCGGAGACCAGAATGTCATCTGCATATTGCAAGAGGCAGTCTTCCTCTCTTACTGAATGATAGGCTTGCAAGTCTTGGGCCAATGCTTGACCAAATAAAGTCGGGGAGTTTTTAAATCCTTGAGGAATGCGGGCCCACTTGAATTGGGACCTTGTTCTGGTATTTACATCTCCCCATTCAAAAGCAAAGATGTCCTGACTATCTTCATGTAGGGGTATAGTGAAGAAAGCATCTTTTAAGTCCACTACTAAAAACCATGCTGCTGATTTAGGTATTGTTCCTAATAAAATGTACGCGTTGGGTACCACTGCATGTATGCTCACCACTGCCTCATTTACTGGGCGCAAATCCTGTACAGGCCTCCATCCCCCATCTGGCTTTTTAACTGGCAGGATGGCTGTGTTCCAAGGTGACTGTGCTCTCCGTACAATTCCAGCAGCCAAATATTTCTCAATCAGTTTCTGTATAGCTGTCATAGCCTCTTGATTATAATATCGCTGTGGCACCCTGACTGGATGATATCCCTTCTTCATCTGGATTTTTACTGGCATGGCATTTATGGCAAATCTCGGAGGATTATCCTCTGCCCATAATTGTGGCACATCATAATGTCACCATCTATCATCTGGATTTGTCTGAATCAGCATTAATCTCCAAGTCTCATCCACTGGGTGTTTTATCTGCAAATGGTGAGTACTATCTTCATAGCTTATAGTAGCCTTAAATTTAGCCAGCAAATCTCTTCCCAGCAAGGATACTGGACATTCAGGTACATAAAGAAATTGATGGATTAGTTGTCCCTCTCCTATTTGGCATTTTACAGGCTTCAATAATGTTTGTGAAGCCATGGTTCCTGTGATTCCTTGTATAGCTATCTTGATTGGAGAGAGAGGGGCTAATTGTTGATTCAATACTGATCTACTAGCTCCGGTATCTATCATCATTCTCACATCTTGGCCTCCCACCTTCAATTTCACCATGGGTTCCGGAGGTGGGCACGGAAATCCCTGGCCTCTTCAAGCATCCCATTCCATCTCAGCCAGTCCAACTAGTTCCTCATATTCTTCCTGTCTTTTGCCAGTTTCAATTTTTCCTTATCTTCCATATTAAGGAGTGTATTTATTATTTGTTGCATATCACTCCATGTGGGGTTATGTGTCTGGGCTATAGTTCCAATTAATTCAATCACCTCATTCGGCTTGGTACTAAAAGGTCCATAATGCTGTTTCCAGTTTAATAAGTCTGTTGTGGTAAACGGCACATATTGGAAGATTGACTGATTTACTGGTTCATCATCTTCCCTCATATGGCTGGTTACCATTTCCCTCAGTGGGGCCATTATCTCTTTTCCCTTTTTCATCATTGGCGTGTCGTGTGCCGTTGGGGTGGCTCCCTTCCAACTTCATTGTTATGTGGTGAAGGTCTATTATACCTTTTAAATTTTATCTCTCCTCCCTCAATCACATCTTCCAAGATCTCAGTTACTTTTCTCAGTTTCTCTGTGGTTGGGGAAGCCTCACTTCTGTCTGGAGTCTGAAATCTTCCTGCAGAGTGACTGCTTCCTGCAAGATCTGGATAAATATGTGGAACCTGACCAACCTGTACCACTGATTTGTTTCTAACATATGGTTGTGGTTTGTGAAACAGTACCTCCTCTTCTTCTCCATCCCTACTTAGGATTTTCAGTTTTTCCTGTGTCTGTATTTCTGCTATTGGGAGATTGAGTGGTTGGACCATTTTCCTTCCTAATTTAAATTTCTTATCTTTGGATTTCTTTTCTTTCATTAAATATGCCTTTACGCATTCACCCTGGCATTCCTTTAGCCAAGATGGCCATGGTTTCTCTGCAACTGTTGCCTGCCATACAGACATATAAGGATACTGATCCCAATGTTTGTCCTCTGCTATCCTTTGAAATACCCTATTTATGAGCTCCAAATCTAAGGAACCTTCTGGTGGCCAGCCTACTTGAAAACTTGGCCATTCAAACTCACAAAACTTTTTTAGATCAAACTTTGTTAAAGGTGGATCATGTGTTTCTGGATAGAATACCTCAAAGTTTTCTAAAAAGCACTTCAGTGTCATTCTTGGAATGCTACTGTGACCTCCCATTCTAAACTAAGCACTACCACTGGCCTGGGGCACCCGAAAGATCAAGGGTCACCATCAGGAACCGCAATGGTTTAACCACCCACCCAATATAAATTTTACACACTCAAAAATCAGGTTCGCCGCCCCGATTTTTCAGGAACTCTGGGTCACTTCCTGTCCTCTCGAGGGTAATTAAGCCCCGCTTCCACTTCTTAAATAAGTGGGCACACACACAGTTATTTCATACAGCTCTATACTTGCCTGCAGGCTTTGAAAATCCAGCTCCCGGGAGGATTCTGTCTGCTTTTAGCCTCTTGGATTCTCGACTGGTCCACTACCGACAGTTGTCTCTCGGCGCCCCCTCACTGAATTCCCAAAGCAGAACAAAGGTCTACCTATGCCGGCATGAAAGGTTTTCTTTGGAGAGGCGTCGCCCACCCGTTGGGTTAACCGTCTCGAAGCAACAATGGTGCCTACTGTCTGTCTGGGCGGAGTTCGCCAGAAAATGTTATAGAAAATGAGACGAGACAGTATTCCTGGCTTAAAAGCAGAATCAGATTTATTATTATTATTGGCCAATGGATCACAGTACTCTCACGAGTTCAAAACTGTGAACAAAAATACATTCTCAGCACCTCCTCTTTATAGTAAAAAATCACAAGATATTCCGTAAATTACATCATATACATTAGTCAATAATCAATGACATTGTCATTCATATCAGGTTACCCCAAGAATATCATTTAGGACATGTCATATAAGCGAAAAATATCATGTCACCTCATCATTTCATTCTCTGTATAGAATCTTACTCTCACAGATAGAAATTCAGTTGACATTTGCATATTTACTCAGCCTGTGTGTATTCGGCTTCTGTTTGCTTTAGCTTCAGTTGACTGTCCTCTTAGGGAGAGTTTGACCATGTCAAGTCATTATCGATCCTTATACCTATTCATGTAACCAGCAAGCTAAGAAATGATTTTCTGTTCAATTTATGACATTAATTGAAACCTTAATTCATTTAACACCATTTCAATATCAAGAAGCAAACTATAGAAATTTTTGTCCCCACCTAAAAAGGTCTTTTGTAAAGCTAACAACTCTTATGGTTCATTTAACACCAATTGCATCCAGAATTACAAAGGGATAGTTTATAACAGGAGTTCTCAACCTTTTAAAGCCGGGGGCCAGGTCACGCCCCCTCAGACAGCTTTGGGGGCCAGATGGCCATTTTGCCCTTCCTCCACCACATGACACTTCCGGGAGTTGTGGAGGCATTGCGGGGTGGGGGTGGGGACATGAAATTGTGCCATTGGCTGCATCCGGCCCATGGGCCACAGGTTGTGAATCCCTGGTGTATAACAACACGTTGCTTCTGGAAAACTCCACCCCACACCCACACCCAGGGTCCTGTGAAGATAGCAGTTTAGCTCAGTAAAAGCTGGAAACTTTGCTGAGGCGGCAGATGATATTATAGTCCTCTCCTGTCAGAAAGACTCATCCTCACCCCCCCCCCCCAAAAAAGTTCTCGTTCCACCACCCCACTGTTTGCAGCAAACAAGCTGCTCCTAACATTCTGGTAATTTTGACAGGAGGGGGCAGAATTATTTTTCCATCTATAATGATTTTCTTCCTTATAACTAGAGGAATTTTAGGTTTTTCTGTTGAGTGTCCCAGCTCTGTCTGCTCTTCTCTAACCCTTGCTTCCATTGTTGAAAAATTGCCATGGTAACCCAAATTGACGGCAATAAGAGAACACAGTTTCATGCAACATCAAGTATATGTAATTGGTACTGAAAAAGGAAGATATGTTTATGAAACACCAATCCTCAATGTTCCATGGCCTTGTAGGAAACACAATATGGATCAGGTCATTATTTAAGTGTTAGCAGAAAAGATCACATTGGTGAAAACTTTTTATTGATAACGGAGTTATGTTTCCTTATGTCATAGTCATTAAACTGACTAGTTTCTGACTTTCTGTTTGGTACAGGCATGGTAGATTAACTACAAGTGATATTAAAAATGTGTTCTCTTTCTTCAATTTACACCAAAGGTTTGTAATTGTTTAGCTCAGTATCAAAACATCCTACATGGGGGGCGTGGCTAAGATGGCCGACGAGTAACATCTTGATCCGGACGCTCGCGCCTATTAAAGTGGTAATCAATGTGATTGAGCAAGATGGGAAAATTTTAAAGTGGTAATTTCTGTTGATAAGGCTCCTGCTTGCCTTTCTGGAAAATTTTGGAAAGTTTTGAGGTCGGACGGTTGAAGTTCGGGAGGCTTTTCTGGGCAGGCGAGGCTTGCCACGGCAGTCGCGGCTTTTCCTGCCGAGGAGCCGAGAACGGGACCAACGAGACGGCGGAGATTTGTGGCAGCAGTGGAATTGGCAAGAAAACAATCGTATGTAAGTGCATGAAAGGATATACGGAAAAGTTAAAGTTAAAGCTAACTGGGGACTTTGCTTAGAAGAGCCTGGACTTGGAAGTGGGTGGAAGTAGTTGAAACCAAGTGGTTGTTCCCTTAATGGCGGCGGTCCTGGAAAACGAAAGTGATCGTGCTTTGGTCTATGGTTTCCTTGCGCCCCAGGAGAACCGCAGCGAACTTTGGTGACAATAAAGTGGCTTAAGAAGTTCTTGTCTGGGCTCTAGCATTTGAAGGCTGCAGTGTGTTTTCCAGTTTAAAGCATGTGGGGAAAGTCTGCTGTTCCACAGAGGAAGAAGGGGGGTTTCCACCCTGAAGTTAATGCAACCGCTGGAAAATGGCGCTTTGATTTGTCCGCCTCAAGAGAAGGCTTAATTGGTTTTCTTTTTGTTCCTTCACCGTGTGGATTACAAATATCAGTTTCTTTTTTGAACACATTGCTTTTTTTCCTTCCTGCTTGGATTTTGGGCTTTTTTTCCTTTCATTCCCCCCTCCCTTTTTGGCGGCTTGGACTCGAACGAGAAGTTCTGGGTGACTGTTTCCTTGGAGCCTTTACTTTCGTGGTTCGGAAGACGATCAGTTGGACCGCTTGCCTTGGGGAAACGGATCTGATGTGGATTATTATTTTCTTTTTCTCTTTTCTTTTCCCGCTGTTTACTGGGAGTACGCTTTGGTTCCTTCTGGTTTTTTTTGTGGATTACAGTATCTAACTCTTCGTTGGATTTCTTCCTCCCTACAAGTTTTGTCCGTCTTGCTTGGATTCGTGGTACCAATGGTTGCAGTGTAACAGGTTCTGTCTGTCTGACTAATTTTTACAACGTTCTGCAACATTGGACTCTTTTATTGTGTATTACTATGGATAAAGGCACAAGAGGGAAAGCAAAAGAGGAAGAGCCAGTCGTGAAGTCTAAGAGGAAGGAAAAAGCACCAATGGAAGAAGCCCCTCAGTCTTCATCACCGCCCCCAGAGCCCTATGATCAAACTCAAATTATGGTGGAAATTGGCAAGCTGTTTCAGAAATTGGAGAAGAATGAGGACTCAAGGGTGAAAGATAGAAATGAAATGATGAAAAAGCAAGATAAGGTGGTATCATCTGTTGCAGATTTTTCAAAAAAGGTGGACTTGAGTTTGAAAAAATTAGAGGGAAATGTGAAATTGGATCAAAGTGAGGTAATTGCCATAAAAAGGGAAATAAAAGGGACTCAGGAGGTGGTGCGGGAGAATAAGCTGAAATTGGATGAGCAAGAGAGAAGGATCGATGCTGTGGAAGATATGATGAGAAAGCAGAATATTGTGATTCGTCAGGTGGTGGAACGGACACCGGATTTGTTAAGAGAAAGAGTGGTTCAGTGGTTAAATGGTTTGAATATGGGAAAAGAATTTGTTCAGGAAGATTTTGTAAGTGTATTTAGGGTGGGCCCAAGAAGAGGGAGGTGGTTCAAAGAAATGTTTTGGTAAAATTTGCAAATTGGGCCGATAAGTTAAGAGTAATGGCCTTTCTGAAACGAGCTGGTCCTGATGCTTTGAAATTTGATGGTTCTGATGTAGAAGTTTATAATGATATTTCATTGAAAGAAAGAACGTGGAGATATAAGATGATGCCTGTAACTAAATTGTTGATGAGTAAAAATATAAGGTATAACTGGAGATTCCCACAGCAACTGCGCTTTTATTATGACAAAAGAATGCAAGTAATTGATGAAGGGGCTAATCCATTGGAGTATTTGAGTTTGTTGGAGCTGGTAAAAATAGACTCGGAAGAGTGGATAAATCTCAAGAAGGAACTGATGGAATCGGGAGCCTTGGGGAGGGAGTATGAGAGGGCGGAGGCCGGTGGAGCAACAGGTGGAACACCGCAGCGAAGGGAAGAGGAGGAGGAGCTGTCGCTGATCATGGTGGAGGAGGAGACAAGTAAGGAGCAATGAGAATTAGATTATTAAAATTTAAAGCATTTAATTGATATAGAAGGGTGAGTAGCGCGTAGCACTGGTAGGAAGGCACATCTTACATGTCCCCCCTCTCCCCTCTTTGGTTGTCAAAGGCGGCTTTTTTTTTAAAGAAGGTGGGGAGAGAGATAGTGTGCGTTATATGTAGTTTTTTGTGTTATGGGGTAAGGGGTTGGTGGTGGCACGCCCGATGGAGAGTTCAGAGTTTAGAAAGGAGATAGGTTATGGTAAATATTAAAATATTATCATGGAATGTGAAGGGTACATGTTCTGTTCTTAAGAGACGGAGGTTGGAACTGGCGTTGAAGAAAGATAGACCTGATATATTGTTTTTACAGGAAACGCACCAGAAGTCAAAAGACACGAATAAACTTTTTTTGGGATGGATTCAACATTATGAGATGGTGTTTGGAACTTCAAAAGTGAGAGGGGTGCCAATCATGATTTCTAAAAAATTAGGATTTGAGATTACAAAAAGTGTTGCTGATCAAGAGGGTAGATATTTGATTGTAAGAGGAAAAATAGAGGATGAGGAAATCATGTTGGTAAATATTTATGCTCCAAATGATCATCAAGCGGACTTTCTAGAAAAAGTTCGGAAAATAGTGGAATTAGAGAATGTTGCAAAAACTATTGTGGCGGGAGATTTTAACTTGATAAGGTTGGGGTTAGATTGTACGAACATAGCAAGAAGTGGAACTGGCTTGAAAGGGAAGGTTTTGGATAAATGGATGGATGCGATCGGTTTGAAGGATTCTTGGAGAGAGTTTAAGGGCTCTGAAAGGGCATATTCCTTTTTTTCACATGTCCATGGGACCTACTCGAGAATAGATTATGTCTTTCTTACGGAAAACTTGATTAAAAATATAGAAGGCATGGAAATTGGGATCATTAAGGAATCAGATCATGCCAAAGTACTTTTGGAATTGAAATTACAAAAAGATACCCGAAGAGGAAGAAGTTGGAGGTATGATCCTAATTTATTTAAAGATCAAAAATGTAAAGAGCAGATTATGGAAAGGTTGAAAGAAAGTTGGCAGTGGAACGATAATAACGAGGTTAATTTCAATGTTGTATGGGATACCATGAAGTCGGTTTTCAGAGGGGAAAGCATAAAGTTGGCGAGTTTTAAATATAAAAGACATAAGGTAGAACAGATAGAAAAATAAAGAGAAATAAAGCAGTTACAGGAGGATCACACAAAAAGTAAAGATTAAAAAATCCTTACGAAACTGCAAATACTTAAAGCAGAATTAATGGGTAAAGATATTGACAAAGTTAAACGAGATTTGATCTATTTAAACAGAGAATACTTTGAATAGAAGTTCAAAACTACTAGCAAGAGCAGCTAAGGCCAAAAAGAGAAATTGGGGTATTGGTTAATAAACAAGGTTTAAGGTGTAATAAGAACAGAGATAAATGTAAAATTGTGAGGGAATTTTATCAAGCATTATATGCAAAAAAGGAGGTAGATTTGGAGAGGCTCAAAAAGATACTGGAGAGACAGTTAGGGAATGGAATAAAACAAGAACATAGAGAGAAAATGGAGGAAAGGATCACTGATAAAGAGGTAAAAGAGGTAATTAGCGGGTTGAAGATGGGGAAAGCTCCGGGGGATGGTGGATTATCGACAGAGTTTTATAAAGAATTTAAAGAAGCGGTGGTTCCAAAATTAGTGAAGCTATATAATTACATTTTAGATGGAGGACCAATCCCGACTTCATGGTATAACACTACAATCGTTCTACTGCCAAAGCCTGGTAAGAACTTGGAAAGAGTGGAATCGTACAGACCAATTTCTCTTATAAATCAGGATGCAAAAATCTTCACAGCAATATTGGCTAATCGTCTAAATGGTTTTATGGGGCAATACATAAATGTCGATCAAGTTGGGTTTTTAAAAGGTCGGCACATGGCGGATTTGACTAGAAGGGTATTAGATTTAATTGATAATGTTAATCAAACGAAGGAAAAGGTGGGTTTATTATCATTAGATATTTTTTTTTTTTAATATAAATTTTATTGAGTTTTTAATAGACATACAGAAAACGAAAAAAAAAAGCATTAACAATACATTAACGATACAATACACTAACAAATCCTTAATATCATACTAACAGACATTACTATATGCTAGCACATAACAATATCTATACTCGTTAACTACTATTTAACCACCAAATATTAAAAACCATTATTTCAATATCCAAAATGATAGAAAAAACTTTCTGTACTAGCACTAATCTTTTTTTTTTTTTTTAACCAATAATAATCACCCTGTGTATATATACAATGCCCGGAGAGTTTATTTTCTACTCAGTTCCAGAAGCTTCTTTGTGATGGTACTGGTCCTGAACTATCGCTTGCCATAATAGAGTGATCCACAAACGGTTTCCATATATTCCAGAATCTATTCTCTTTTAAATTATCTCTTTTGACTTTAATCTCCCATGTCAATTTATCATTCAGTGCTAAACTCCACATTTCTTTATACCATTCTCCAATTTGTATATCTATATCGTTTTTCCAATTTCTAGCTATACATTGTCTACCTGTTGTCAATATGATTTCCAATAGTTCTTTTTCCTCCTTATTTAAACCCAAACCTTCCACATTCGTTAAAAGAATGGTACCGGACACCAACTTAACACTTTTACCCAATATTTCATCACACTCATTTTCTATTCTTGCCCAGAAATCCCTTATTTTTTTACAGCTCCACCACATATGTTCATATGTTCCGTCATATTCTTTACATCTCCAACATAACTTATCTCTTTTGTTATCCATCTGGTAAAGTCTTAATGGTGTCAGGTACCATTGCCACAACATTTTGAAATTATGTTCTTTAATTCTTACAGACATTGTTCTCATAATTCTCTTTTTCCATTTGTTTTTCCATTCAATCTCCCCAATTTTTATATTCAAGTTTTGTTCCCACTTCCGTTTCAAGTCCTCCTGTGGATCTGCACCTCTATTCAATATATTATAAAGCTTGCTTACAAGACCTTTAGTACTGCTTTCCCCTTTTCTAATCTTCCTTACCAATTCCTCAAATTCTGTATATACTCTATCTATCCCTATTTCTTTTTTATATTTTTTATTCCAATTATCCACCTTTAACTTCTGAAACCAGTTCAAATTTAAAATCTCAAACATTTTTTTCCGCTCGTCATCAACTTCACATGCTTTTAACCAATCCTTCAATAACAACCTCCCATTTTTATCCAATATTTCTATTTTTTCTTTATCTAATTTTATTGGGAAACACATCATATCAGTCAATTCCAAAATTGGATCATTAGATATTTTTAAGGCATTTGATTCATTACAATGGTCTTCAATTAAGGAAATAGTTAAAAATTACGGCTTTGGGGACAGATTTAGAAGGGTAATAGATTTATTATATCAAAAAGGGAATGCTAGGATCAGAGTAAATGAAGAGGTTACTGATGTGGTAAAGCTTGAGGCTGGTACCAGGCAGGGATGTCCACTATCTCCTATCCTGTTTATCATGGCAATGGAGATATTAGCCAAAAATATAAGGGATGATTTAAATATAGAAGGGATAATGGGTAATAAAGTGAGCATATACGCGGATGATACACTGCTTATGGTGAAACATCCGGAGTTGGTAATGGATAGGATTAAAGATCACCTACAGGTATTTGAAGCTATAACCGGATTAATGATAAATTGGGATAAATCAGAACTGATGATGTGTAATATGGGGGTAGGCGAGATGGGAAGGATAGTGGGGACACTTAATATACAAATTAAAGAAAAGCTGAAATATCTGGGGATAATTATTTCAAATAAATTGGAAGAACTTAAATGATTGAACTATGACAGTTCGAAAGCCGAATTTAAGAGTAAAATACAAGAGTTTCAGAAGTTGAAGCTGTCATGGTTTGGAAGGATTGCAATTTGCAAAATGATATTGCTGCCAAAGATTAATTTTTTATTTGATGCACTAGCGATCCACTTGAAGGAGAAGGAAATTAATGAGTTTCAAAAGATGTTTAATAGTTTTTGTAATGGAGGTAAAAAATCTAGACTTTCAAAGAAGCTCTGGTACTTATCTCAGAAAGAAGGGGGTTTGGGCATGCCAAATTTGTTAGCATACTATCGAGCATTCCAAATCAAGAATGTTGTGAAGATCTTGGCAAGAGAAAAGGCAATTTGGGAGGAATTGGAGATGAAAGAGTATAGAAATATTGGTAATATGATTTTCTTGGGAATAAAGGACAAGCCGAAAAAGTCAAATAATACTATGATGAGAGGGCTCATGGAGGTGTGGAAAAAAGTAAAGAAAGATATGGTCCCAAATCTCTCTCCAATTTTGGAATTGACTGATATGGTGTGTTGTCCAATAAAATTAGCTAAGGAAAAAAAGGAAATATTGGACAAAAATGAGATGTTCTTACTGAAGGACTGGTTAAAAGTTTGCGATGATGATACCAAGAGAAAAAAAATATTTGAAAAGTTAAAATTGGATTGGTTTCAGAAATTAAAGGTGGATAATTGGAATAAAAAATATAGAAGAGAAGTAGGGATAGATAGAACAAAGACTGAATTTGAAGAATTGGTAATAAAGATCAGAAAAGGGGAAAAGAGCATTAAGGGTCTGGTAAGCAAACTTTACACTATACTGAATAAGGGTAAAGATCCACAGGAAGATTTGAAACGGAAGTGGGAACAAAATTTGAATATAAAAATAGGGGAGGTTGAATGGAGGAATAAATGGAAAAAGAGGATTATGAGAACAATGTCTGTAAGAATTAAGGAACACAATTTTAAAATGTTGTGGCAATGGTACTTGACACCACTAAGACTTTATCAGATGGATAATAAAAGGGATAAGTTATGTTGGAGATGCAAAGAAATGGCTGGAACATATGAACACATGTGGTGGAGTTGTAAAAAAATAAAGGATTTTTGGGGAAGAATAGAAGGGGAGTTTGGTGAAATAATGGGCAAAAGAGTTAAGTTGGCGTCAGGTACCATTCTTTTAACAAATGTGGAAGGTTTGGGTTTGAATAAGGAGGAAAAAGAATTATTGGAAATTGTATTAACTACAGGTAGACAATGCATAGCTAGAAATTGGGAAAATGATGTAGATATACAGATTGGAGAGTGGTATAAAGAAATGTGGAGTTTAGCATTGAACGACAAATTGACATGGGAGATTAAAGTAAAACGAGATAAATTAAAAGAGAATAGGTTTTGGAGTATTTGGAAACCGTTTGTGGATCATTCTCTTATGGCAAATGATAGCTTAGGACCTGTACCATCTCAAAGAGCTTTTTGGAGTTGAAATAGAAACTAAACTCTCCGGGCATTGTATATACTCACAGGGTGATGTGTAATTATTAAAAAATAAAAATAGTGGTAGCACTGAAAGCTTTTATTGTTATGATCATAGTAATAATTTACAATGTGGTATTTAATATTGGGGGTTATATGGTAAATAATTAGTTTAAGTACTATTATGTGATAGCTCTTATGAACTTGAGCTAACATTGTATTGATGTTGTTTTTGTTTTATTATTATACTGTACTGTTATTGTTTTTCTTTTTTGTATGTTTGTCAAAAATTTAATAAAAAAACCCAAAAAAAACCCATCCTACATCAGATTCACCATGGAGTATGGACTATATATGACACAGAGCCATAAATATATAATGTTTAGAGTACTGGGACTTAACGAGTGTCAGGTTTCAAGTCCCCACTGAGTCACAAAATGCAACCTGACCTATCTTACAAAACTGTTGTGAGAACAAATGGCAGGGGGAGTACAGCCAAACACATTATCATGAGCTCATTGGAGAAAACGTAAGATATACATTTAACTAATAAACAATTGAGAAGAGATATTGAGCTCATTTGAGCCTATAACTACTTCTGTTCTGAACAGGTAGTTATAGGCTAATTGCCTAATAGAGTAACTCCCTATAAAGGTATGGTCACATTCGGAGTTAGCAAGGGTCTACCAAGATGAATAAAAGGGAGGCCAAGAAGGAGCAAATAGGAGCAGGCCAGTAACCATACAAATCAACAGACAGAAGTTTATAGTGACACAATGCAAGAGAGCTAGAGTAAAATGTAATATGATTACTGATGTTGTTTTCAGTAGTCTGAGTTTTGCTAGAATTGTCACATAGCAGGCTTTCTCAACCCTTTCGGGTCGCGGACCTGACCATGCCTCATGGCCAGTTGATCGGGCTAGTCACATGGTTCCACCCACCCGGAAGCAGAAGTTAAATGCATGCTGTGCATGCACAGAATGCATTTAGTAGCATTCTGTGCATGCACTGAATGCAGTTTTCCTGCTTCCGGGTTCGGCAAGGGCATTGCGGGCCTGATGAAATGGCTTTGGGGGACGGGTTTGGCTGTCAGGCCATAGGTTGAGAATGCTTGCATTATAGCATTGACACTGCCCTCTTTGTTTATTTTTTCCTCTTCTAACATCCAAAGTCATCAGTACTCCATAAAGGTTTGAGGTTTTTCACATGTATGTTAAGGTGTCATCTTCTGGAAGAATTAGGTCCTTCCTGGCATTGCCTCAGTCTTCTGTCTCTCTGAAACAGCTCTGCCAGCTGAAGAAGACTCAGCTAGATAGGTCATGACAGGCAGTTTCATATATCCAAAAATCTCAATGAGGCAGATGACTGCAGGATATATTCATTATGGCACAGCATTGGGCCTTTGTAGTAGATACAGTCATCTTACTGCTCTTTTCATTTATCCTTCCACAGTCTACTTCTCATTCCATTTGATGGAATTGTTCAGAAATTATTGGCCAGTTTGCCACTTTACGGTAGGAATGCCACTTTACGGTTTGCCACTTTACGGTAGTTTAATTGAGCTATGGTTAGAGATAATCACAATGGACCCTATAATGTACTAGTGTTTACCTGCTTGAGAAATTCAGGGTGATAAGGCTGTGGCCTTATCATATTGTATGCGATTGTGCTCATGTTCAGTCATCCATATATGTTGCACTCTTCAAGCTTCACATTCCATTTTAGAATTGTCTTTTCCCGAAAGAAAGAAAGAAATGTAACATGATATTTTGAATGCAAAATATTTGAAATATTATAATATCACCCTTAGTCTGATTTCTATACAGTATTCTTAAATAAAGTTACTTAAAACTTCCAATTTCCCTTGACTCCGGTGGAGCTGGGAAGTTAATGGGCCATAAGCCAGGCACCTGATTTCTTGGAAGCTGCCTTTTGGGATGTTAATTTGTCTGTCCTGACTGCCCAAGAGCTATTGTTAAACTTGAAGCTCAGAGTGGAAGCTCATGAAAACCTGCCTCTCTGTGTGCACGATTACTAACCCTGAATGTTATATCTTATTTCAAGGAACAGTGCTGATAAATTCTGATAAAAGCATAAATCTAATGATAAATCAATTACCATACTCTGTGCTCTCAAGGAATTGTTGTCAAAGAAGGAGTCAACTACCATCACCCAGATGTAGACAATTTGTTGCCATGGTTGCTTCTTTTCCAGCCTTTTGTTTTAGTCAAATCTCTAATTGTAACACTTGCAATAGCTATTTGGTTTCTGCTACATGAAAAATAATTGTAAAATGCTGTTTCTGCCACATGAAGAATATTGTAAAATGACTGTATTTTCTGAACTCCCAAAATGTTTCTTTTTCTTTAAAACTTGAAGTACATCAGGATAGTTGTTTATGCATGGGACAGGATGGAGGATTTAACATGGAGGTGACACTGCTTTCATCCACAGATCAAAGACCACTATCTCAGGAAATGGGCTGTTTGGGAAGGGGCTATGTAGATTTCTGTATTAAGATTTATGGTTATGCAGTTTGGGGGTTTAGCCATTTGCTAATGATATTTTGGGTATCACTTCATGGAGGAGGGGACATGTCCATCATTCATTTACCATGTGATCCTGTTTGGACCAATTGAAATTGTCTGGATTTTTGAATTGTTTCACCTATAAAGGAAGGGTTTCTTGAGACTCGGCCTGCTCCTTCACCTTCTCTCTCTTGCTCGCTCTCCCCTTCTCTCCTTCTCTCTCTCTCTCGGATCCAGCGTGGTCAGGATGGCTTTCTCTCCCCCCCTCTCTTTCTCTCTCACTCTTTCTCTACCTCCAGCAAGCTTTTCCTCCCTATCTCCTTCTTTTCCTTAGGCAAATCTTAAGCATGTGATTTCTAAGCAATCTTCTCTTCCTTTCCCCTGCTTCTAATTTTCTCTGCTTTTCTTTATTCTTTCCTTTTAAGGTTCATTCATTTCTAAGTAGGCCTTTAAGTACCTACATTGTTTATTTCAAAGTAACTTCTTTACCTTTAAGTAATTTCTATCTTTATGTAAGCTTTTCATTTATAGTAATTTCTTCATTTATTTTTATTCCTGAGTAACTCCATATGTCTAAGTATTTTTAAGCAATCTTCTGTATTTCTAAAGTGAACTCCATCTAACTGGATTTCTTATTTTTCTTATTTGGTACTTTATTTCCTTATTTGATTCATAAGTAAACACCTTTAAATTTGTATCAAAAAACTTGGTCTGCGAGTTTGTTCCTGATTCAACCCTGCCATTGAATGGTCCCATAAAAGGTTGCCAGTTTTCAGGTAACAGTTTTTGGTGGAGAATGCGGGCATACCATTTCTCCTTGGTTCCAATACCGGGAGTCGAACCCGGGCCGCCTGGGTGAAAACCAGGAATCCTAACCGCTATCCTCTTCCCCATGGAAAGTGTACGTTTTATGGGAAATTGGACCAATCTAACAAAAGGGGCAGATCTGGAGCCAACTCAGAGCTAAAAATTAAAGATTAGGCCAAATTATTAGGAGGTGAGCCGTCTGAACTCCACTCTCTGTATAAAGCTGCAAGATCAGGTAAGTATGGATAGTTTGCATTTCGGGTACGGTACTGTGAATTTTAGTAAAAAAAGGTTAGACTGCTACCGTGATTTATATCTCTCCCCAGGCTAAGAACCTGATTTAATTTCTCAGCGAGATAGGGTTGGGTTCCTTGAGCTGACTATTGGAAGCCACCACATCTCGTCAACGTGGTAGCAAAATTCTATTGGTAGGGACTGAAGTGTTGTCATTTCCTGAATGACCACGGGGAAAGCCGGCCAGTAGCGAGGCTTAATCACCCGAGCTACAAAACTTAATTGGACTGCTTTCGAACAAGAGATGAGGAAAGTCAAATTAGCACTAAGACCAGTGCGGCCGGCTGTGAGGTGCGCCTGAAATAATTGATCTGCTAAGCAAGATAGGAGTTATCCACCTTGAGCTAGCACAAATTGACAGCAAGATTAAGTGATTCTTTGAGCTGTCACAACTGGATAATGATAATTACAGAGGGTGCTGTACGTAGAGGGATTTAACTCGGAACCTAAAAGTCTTTGGGTCCAAAGCAAAAAAAGACTTAGTAAACCATGGTGAGTGGAGCTAAGCAATCACGAGCAGAAAAGGGGGAACTTCGTCACAGGGATGCCTCTGACGCATGTTCTCAGGAAAAATTTGAATGAATTGGCAGGCCCGAATCTGAATTAAGCAGACATAGAGCCTTGATCAGGTGGTGTGAGAGATTTGGAGAGGAGAAAGAAACACCTCTCAAATGAGAAAGGGGAACTCCCAAAGTATAAGGAAATCGTGTGAAAAGGAGCCCTGGTGGCGCAGTATGGTTAAACTGATGTATTGCAATGCAACCAACAGGTTGTGAGTTCGATCCTGGCTAGAGCTCAAAGTGGATAGTAAAGAGTGGGGTCCCCCAAGGTCCAGTACTGGCAACTAGAAGGGTATTTGAAAAATTAGAATGTAATTGGACCCCACATAAATTGAAGCCCATGTTGGATTGGAATGTAACTGAATTAGAATGCATTGAAAGTAACTTGTAAACTCCTAGGTCAAAAGGCCTAGAGAGAAAAGTAACTTGCCATCTAGCAATAAAACCAATATTAAATACATTGCACCCAGGATTGTCTGATTACAGTATTACAGCAGCCTCCTGAGAATCAAGAAGAATATATAATATGTGTGTTTAATGTGTGGTATGAATGGGCGCCCTGACTGTATGGAAATGAAAGTACTGTGTGTTTGTTAAAGTTTTAATAATAATAGTCTATATCGTGTGAAAAGATTAAAGATATTTTGTATTTTGCCTTGTCTAATATAACACCAAGACAGGAAAAATTGGTTTAAGTCTAGCCCACTTAAGCAAGAGTATTTAGAATGCACTAGTGCTGGCCCACTTTGCCATCAGGCAATGTAAATTTTAAAATAAGGATGGCGGATTCTGGAGTTAATCAGATTTGCTGCAGAGGTTGGAGATTGGGCTGGATTATCAGAAATATCCCTTTCTCATAGGAAATGTATCCAATTAAATGTGCAAAATGCATTCCAGATGAATATGAATTCAAGGAAATTGGTTTCCAACACCAATTTATCATTACAAGGCTTCAGTGTAAAAACTGCAGGCTTTTCTAAAATAGCCATGAGGGGGAAATACCCCCCTCTCTTTTTCTGCCCAGCCAAGACTGTTTTTTTAAAGTGCAGGTTGGCAATTCTGGTGGCTGGTGCTTCCACAGATCATGTCAATGTTTAATCTCCTCATTCATGAATCAAAGAGGGACATAATGGTTCTCCCTTAATTCATACAAAGGTAAAGGTAAAGGTAAAGGTTTCCCTTGCTCGAAAGCTAGTCGTATCCGACTCTAGGGTGCAGTGCTCATCTCTGTTTCCAAGCCGAAGAGCCCAGCGCTGTCTGCTTCTGCAGACGTTTCCATGGTCATGTGGCAGGCATGACTAGACACCGGAGCGCACGGAACGCTGTTACCTTCCCACCGAAGTGGTCCCTATTTATCTACTCGCAATTTCTTGCTTTCGAACTGCTAGGTTGGCAGGAGCTGGGACGAAGACGGGAGCTCATTCCGTCCTGCAGTACTCGGGAATCGAACTGCTGACCTTCCGCTTCCCAGTCAGCGTCTTACCTACTTGAGCCACTGCAGTCAGCCTCAAATGAATGCTAATGAATGCTAAAATTGGAAAGTAAATAAAGTTCTGGATCCCTTCTGGGTCCAGAACATTAAAAATATTCAATGGGGGGGGGGCGTAGCTAAGATGGCCGACGAGTAACATCTCGATTTGTACGCTCGCGCTTATCAAAGTGGTAATTAATGTGAATGAGCAAAAAGGGAAAATTTTAAAGTGGTATTTTTTGCCGATAAGACTCCTGCTTGCCTATTTGGAAAGTTTGTAGCTGGGCGGTCGAAGTTTGGGAGGTATCCTGGGCAGGAGAGGCACGCGACGGAAGCCGCGGCTTCTCCAGTCGAGGAGCCGAGAACGGGACCAGCGAGAAGGCAGAGATTCGAGGTGGCAGTAAAATCGGCAAGAAAGTGAGTTTATGAAAGTTTATGAAAGTTTATGCTGAAAGCTAAAGGTAACTGGGGATTTTGTTCTGAAGAGCCCGGACTCAGAAGTGTGTGTGGAAGTGGATAAAAGCGGGTTGTCGATCCGTTAATGGCGGCGGTCCTGGAAAACGAAAGTGGCTGTGTTTTGGTCTATGGCCTCTTTGCGCTCCAGGAGAACCGCGGCATGGTTTGGCGATATTAAAGTGGTTAAAGAAGACTTTGTCTGGGCTTCAGTTTCTGATGGTTCCAGTGCTTTTTGAGGCTAAAATTAAGAAGAGTGGGGAAAGTTTGCCGATTTACAGAGGAAGAAGGGGGGCTTCCCCCTGAAGTCGCACCCGCTGGAAAAGGGCGCTTTGATTCGTTCGCTCCAAGAGAAGGATTATTTTTTCTTTACCCCTTCACTGTGTGGATTATAACTAACTCTTTTTTTCTCTCAATATATTGCTCCTCTTCCTTGTTTTTTTGTTATACAGCTTGGATTTTGGGGTTTTTTTACCTCTCTTCCTAGCGGTTTTGATTCAAATGAAAAAATCTGGGTGACTGTTTCCTCGGAGCTCCTATCTTTTTGCTGGGAGTGCAAATACCTGGGCTGTTTACTTTGGGGAAACGGGCCTGCTGTGGATTATTTTTTTCGTTTGGGCTGTTTTCCGGTTCCTGCTCTTTTATGGATTACAACAATTAACTTTTTGCTGGATTTCTTCCTCTCTTCAATCTTCGACAGAATTGTTTGGACACGCGCTAGTACTGGCTGCAGCGATATAGGTTTGAGTGGATTGGCTACGATTTTACAACGTGCTGCAATATTGGATTTTCTTTGTGGGCATCACTATGGATAAAGGTACAAGAGGAAAAGCAAAAGAGGAAGAACCAGTGGTGAAGTCTAAGAGGAAAGAAAAAGCACCAATGGAAGAGGTTCCCCAGCCTTCATCACCACCACCTGAACCCTATGATCATACCCAAATTATGGTGGAAATTGGTAAATTGTTTCAGAAATTGGAGAAAAATGAGGACTCAAGGGTGAAAGATAGAAATGAAATGATGAAAAAACAGGATAAGGTGGTATCATCTGTTATGGATTTTTCAAAAAAAGTGGGTTTAAGTTTGCAAAAAATAGAGGGAAATGTGAAATTGGTCCAAAATGAGGTAAATGTTATAAAAAGGAAATAAAAGGGACTCAGGAGGTGGTGCGGGAGAATAAGCTGAAATTGGATGAATATGAGAAAAGAATTGACGCTGTGGAAGATATGATGAGAAAGCAGAACATTGTGATTCGTCAGGTGGTTGAACGGACGCCAGACCAACTAAGAGAAAGAGTGGTTCAGTGGTTAAACAGTTTGAACATGGGAAATGAATTTGTACAGGAAGATATTGTAAGTGCATTCAGGGTGGGTCCAAGAAGAGGGAAGGTGGTTCAAAGAAATGTTTTGGTAAAATTTGCAAATTGGGGAGATAAACTTAGAGTAATGGCTTTTTTGAAACAAGCTGGTTCTGGCGCCCTGAAATTTGATGGTTCTGATGTGGAAGTGTATAATGATATTTCAATGAAAGAAAGAATTTGGAGATATAAGATGAGACCTGTAACCAAACTGCTGATGAGTAAAGGTATAAGGTATAATTGGAGATTTCCACAGCAACTGCGTTTTATTTATGAGAAAAAAATGCAAGTAATTGATGAAGGGACCGATCCACTGGAGTATCTGAGTCAGTTGGAACTGGTGAAAGCAGGTTCGGAAGAGTGGGTAACTTTTAAGAAAGATTTGCTGGAATCGGGTGCTATAGGAAGGGAGTATGAGGGGGCAGAGGCTGGCAGCGCTACAGGTGGAACACCGCAGGGAAAAGAAGAAGAGGAGTTGTCATTGATCATGGTGGAGGAGGAGGCAAGTAAGGAGCAATGAGAAATAGGTTGACATACAAAAAAAAAACCAAAAAAACCTATCTAAACATTATACATGGGTGGGTAGCGCATAGCACTAGTCTGTAGGCACATCTTGCATGTCTCCCCTCTCCCCTCTTTGGCTATCGAAGGTGCCTTTTTTTTTGAAGAAAGTGGGGAGAGAGACATTGTGTGTTTTATGTAGAATTTTGTGTTTTTGGGGGAAGGGGTCGGAGGTGGCACGCCCAATGGAGAGTTTAGAAGCTAGAAAGGAAATAGATTATGGGAAATATTAAAATATTAACTTGGAATGTAAAGGGTACAGGTTCTGTTCTTAAGAGGCGGAGGTTGGAATTGGCTCTGAAGAAAGATAGACCTGATATAATGTTCTTACAGGAAACGCACCAAAAGTCAAAAGATACAAACAAACTTTTCTTGGGATGGATACAACACTATGAGATGGCGTTTGGTACTTCAAAAGCGAGAGGAGTGGCAATTATGATTTCTAAAAGATTAGGATTTGAGATAATAAAAAGTGTTGCCGATCAAGAAGGCAGATATATGATTGTAAGAGGAAAAATAGAAGATGAGGAAATAATGTTGATAAATATTTATGCTCCAAATGAACATCAAGCGGATTTTTTAGAAAAGGTTCGGAAAGCTGTGGAGCTAGAAAATGTCGCAAAAATCATTGTGGCTGGAGATTTTAACTTGTAAGGTCAAATTTAGATTGTACGAACTTAGCATGATGTGGAACTGGTTTGAAAGGGAATGTTTTAGACAAATGGATGGTTGCGATGGGTTTGAAGGATTCTTGGAGAGAGATCAGGGGCTCGGAAAGGGCATACACTTTTTTTTCACACGTCCATGGGACCTACTCTAGAATAGATTATGTTTTGCTTACAGAAAATTTGATTAAAAATATTGAGGGAATGGAAATAGGGATTTTTAAGGAATCAGATCATGCTAAAGTACTTTTGGAACTGAGATTACAAAAAGATAATCGAAGAGGAAGAAGTTGGAGGTATGATCCTAATTTATTTAAAGACCAAAAATGTAAAGAACAAATTGTGGAAAGTTGGAGGGAAAGTTGGCAGTGGAACGATAATAATGAAGTAAATTTTAATGTTGTTTGGGATGCCATGAAGTCGGTTTTTAGAGGGGAAAGCATAAGGTTGGTGAGTATAAAGTATAGAAGGTATAAGGCAGATCAGGTGGAAAAAGAAAAAGAAATAAAGCAATTACAGGAAGACCATTCAAAAAGTAAGGATATTTTTTTTAAACTAAATTACAAAGACTTAAGGCAGAATTAATGGGTAAGGATATAGATAAAGTTAAAAGAGATTTGTTATCTTTAAATAGAGAGTATTTTGAATTTAGTAATAGAAATTCAAGATTACTAGCAAGAGCGGCTAAGGGTAAAAAGGAAAAAAGAGAAATTGGGGTGTTGGTCAATAAACAAGGGTTAAGATATAATAAGAATAGGGATAAATGTAAAATCGTGAAGGAATTTTATCAAGCATTATATGCAAAAAAGGAGATAGATGTGGAGAGGCTTAAAGGGATTCTGGAGAGGCAGTTAGGGAATGGAATAAAACAGGAACATCGAGAAAAAATGGAGGAACGGGTTACTGATAAAGAGGTAAATGAGGTAATTAGTGGTCTGAAGATGGGGAAAGCTCCGGGAGACGATGGATTATCGACAGAGTTTTATAAGGAATTTAAAGATATTGTGGTTCCAAAGTTAGTGAAGCTATATAACTATATTTCAGATGGAGGACAAATTCCGACTTCATGGTACAGTACCATAATCGTTCTGCTGCCAAAATCGGGAAAGAATTTGGAAAAGGTGGAATCATACAGACCAATTTCTCTTATAAATCAGGACACCAAGATCTTCACAGCAATACTGGCTAATCGCTTAAACAGTTTTATGGGGGAATATATAAATGTTGACCAAGTTGGTTTTTTAAAAGGTAGGCACATGGCTGATTTGACTAGAAGGGTATCAGATCTAATTGATAATGTCAATCAAATGAAGGAAAAGGTGGGTTTATTATCTTTAGATATTTTTAAGGCATTTGATTCACTACAATGGTCTTTGATTAAGGAAATAGTCAGAAATTATGGATTTGGGGATAGATTTAGAAGGGTAATTGATCTATTATACCAAAAAGGAAGTGCTAGGAACAGAGTAAATGAAGAGGTTATATATGAGGTAAAGCTCGAGGCAGGTACCAGGCAGGGTTGTTCACTATCTCCTATCCTGTTTATCATGGCAATGGAAATTTTAGCTAAAAATATAAGGGAGGATTCAAGTATAGAAGGGATATTGGGTAATAAAGTGAGTATGTATGCAGATGACACGCTGTTAATGGTGAAACACCCAGAGGCGGTAATGGATAGGATTAAAGACCAATTGGAGGAATTTGAGGCTATAACTGGATTGATGATAAATTGGGATAAATCAGAAATGATGTTGTGTAATATGGGGGGAAAGGAGATGGGAAAGATAGTGGGGACATCTAATATACAAATTAAAGAAAAGTTGAAATATTTGGGGATAACTATTTCAAACAAATTAGAAGAACTTAAAAGACTGAATTATGACAGCTTGAAAGCAGAATTTAAGAATAAAATACAAAGTTTTCAGAGGCTGAAACTGTCATGGTTTGGGAGGATTGCAATTTGCAAAATGATGTTGCTGCCGAAGATTGATTTTTTATTTGATGCACTTGCAATCCATTTGAAGGAGAAGGAGATGAATGAGTTCCAAAAGATGTTCAATAATTTTTGTAATGGAGGTAAAAAATCTAGACTTCCAAAGAAGCTTTGGTACCTGCCTCAGAAAGAAGGGGGTTTGGGTATGCCAAACTTGTTAGCATATTATCGAGCATTTCAAATTAAGAATGTTGTGAAGATCTTGGCAAGAGAAAAGATAATCTGGGAGGAATTGGAGATGAAAGATTATAGGAATATTGGTAAAATGATCTTTTTGGGAATTAAGGATAAAACGATAAATACAAGCAATACTATGATGAGAGGGCTCATGAGGGTGTGGAAAAGAGTAAAGAAAGACCTGGTCCCAGATCCCTCTCCAATCTTGGAATGGTGTGTTTTCCGATAAAAATAGACAAGGAAAAAAGGAAATATTGTGAAAAAATGAAGTGTTCCCAGTAAAGGAATGGTTAAGAGTTTGTGAAGATGAAACCAAGAGGAAAAAAAATATTTGAAAAGTTAAAATTGGATTGGTTTCAGAAATTGAAGGTTGATAATTGGAATAAAAAATATAGAAGAGAACTAGGTATAGATAGAGCAAAGACTGAATTTGAAGAATTGGTATTAAAGATTAGAAAAGGTGAGAAGAATATTAAGGGTCTAGTAAGCAAACTCTATACTCTATTAAATAAGGGTAGTGATCCACAGGAAGACTTGAAATTGAAGTGGGAACAAAATTTGAATATAAAAATAGGAAATGATGAATGGAGAAACAAGTGGAAAAAGAGGATAATGAGAACAATGTCAGTAAGAATCAAGGAACATAATTGCAAAATGTTGTGGCAATGGTACTTGACACCACTGAGGTTGCATCAGATGGATAATAAAAGGGATAATTTATGTTGGAGATGCAAAGAAACAGTTGGAACTTATGAACATATGTAGTGGAGTTGCAAAAATATAAATGAATTTTGGAGAAGAATAGAAGGAGAGATCGGGGAAATAATGGGTAAACAAATTAAGTTGGTGTCAGGTACCATTTTGCTAACAGATGTGGAAGGTATGGGTTTGAACAAGGTGGAAAAAGAATTATTGGAAATTATGTTAACTACAGGCAGACAACGTATCGCCAGAAATTGGAAAAACGATGCAATTATACAGACCGGAGAGTGGTATAAGGAAATGTGGAGTTTAGCACTGAATGACAAATTGACATGGGAGATAAAAGTAAAAAGGTACAAATTGAAGGAAAACAGGTTTTGGAATATTTGGAAGCCATTTGTGGATCATTCTCTTATGGCTAGGGACAGTTTTGGACCTGTACCATCTCAAAGTGGGTTTTGGTGATGATACAGATACTAAACTCTCTGGGCATTGTAAATATTCACTGGGTGATGTGTAATTAGTAAAGAAGTAATAAACAGCTGTAATACTGAAAGCTCTTATGAATATTATGGTTATAGTAATAACCTACAATGTGGGTATTTAACAGTGTGTGTTCCATTAGAAATAAGTAGTTTAACTATTATGTAAGTGTTATTTTTTTATGAGCTTTATGTTATATTGCAATGTATTGTCATTGTTTTTTTTCTTGTATGTTTGTTATTTTTATTTTTGTCTTTTGAAATTAAATAAAAACTTTATTCAAAAAAAATATATTCAAAATACTGCCAGCTTATCTAAATCCTTTCGGAAAGAGGGAAGTGACTTCCAAAGTGGGAAATTGCCTACTATAAAAAAAATTAAAGGGATTGTGAATTGTGCAGTTTTGATACTCCTAGGTGCCTTTGTACAAACTCAGCATAAATTGGCTGGCACAAAATACGCCAAGCAGAGTCCCCCTGGACACCTCAAAAGGCATTCAGCTGTCCTGCGATTTCAAACTGCTGATACAGCCAAAGGTAAACCCACGAGTGCAAGCAAAACCCTATACGTAGCAGAGGCCTATGGTGAAAGCCAGAAAGTTTGTCTGTCTATTTGGGTGAATGGGCAAGGGAAGATGCTACAATCTGGCAATTCCTTGCAGAGTTTAGAAATGGGGACAGATTAGAATGTGGAAGAAGGTTCAGGAAGGGATCCCTGCTCCAAAAAAATCATGATTCATACCATCCCTTCAGTGGGCCAGAACAAGGATCTGGAGGTGCCAAATATAAGTCATAATTCCTCAAATTCGATAAACAGGAAGCACAGCCTCATGGTTTTTGGAGGAGAAATGGTACGCTCGCAGTATACATAAATTGCAGTATCCATAAATTGCAGTACACTATGTGTGAAATGTCTCAGAGGCCAGGTGCCTGCATCCATGAGGTTGGGGAAATATCGCTAGAATTTGTCTGAAGAAAGGGAGAAGGGAAAACTTGATGTTAAAATTGATAGAAGGCCTCTCATATTGAGAAGCTCAGAATAAATAAATTGGAATATTATTGGTATTAATTTGGCTTGTATGTAGCCTACTCTGTGGACTCATTAGTTGTCTGTACTTAGACATTGATGAAAAATTAAATTTGGATATGTACATGTTATAGTTCTTAGAACTTATGTGCTTGAATTTGGCTGTTGCAATTGTTTAACCTTCTGGGAGTGATTTAATTGTTGGATAACCCCAGTAAGTAAATTTTAAAAGGATTGGAAACATGGAAATTGTGAACATAGATTTGTGACTCGAACCATTTAGTGTTTGGGAATCAAGACAATGGAAACGGCTGTAAGCTAGCCTAGCACATCTTTATTGCATGGAGTACAGTACGAACATGTGGTAATGGCGGACAAACAGCTCCTTTTATACGGTGGCTATACAATTGAATATGGCTCTTCGACAGGCATTGGCTACTGTCCAAGTGACGTCATCCTTGGTCACGCCTTTCTTGTCCAGGTGAGGTGAGCACGGGAATCTTTCCCGCGCAGCTGAGGGCATTTGAGGAATGTGTACCATTTGAGCTGGGCGCTCGCTACTGCCCCCGGTGGCCACTAGCTCGCGTCCTCATACAGAAGGTTACAGTGTTACATGAACCCATTCGTGTGGTTACAAATACATTCAATACACAACATCCCTCCCCCCTAAGATGGGACAAAGTCCCTCAACCAAACTGGTTTCCCGCATGTGCGTTTTGGGCGTGCGGCCGTTATGCTTGACTCGGCCGTGCCCCCTCGTCTGTGTCCTCCTGGCTCTTGTCCTGCAATTGGAGAGGATGACTCGTTAGTGACTCGCCGCGGACTTGCAGCTTTGGAATGGGCAGGAGAAGGGGGAGGAAGGGTTTCTGATGTGGATGTGGGAAAACCAGGGGCACTAGGGGCTAAAGAAAAACCCCGCTCTTCGCTTGGACGGGTGGGGGAACACTCCGAAACCCCCCCCGGTTTGGAAACTCAAGATCTAATTCGGGGGCAACAGGGGCAAACTCATTCCTTTCTTTCAAAGGACTGGGTAGAACTACAGGGGCAAACTTGTTCCTCTCTTTCAAAGGACTGGGTAGGACTGGCGTATCAAAAGGATACGGGTTTGAGCCTATGCTTCCCCCCCTTGTTTGGGACTGTTGCCCTTCGTTTTCTCCCCCTTGGGATAAGCGGGTGGAGGAGAACCCTAACGTTGAGTTTTGCTGCTGGACCCCTCTGTCCGAGTTTTGCTGCTGGACCCCTCTGTCCGGCCCCCCAATCACTCGATGCCTTAGTTGGTCAGCGTGCCTTCTCCAGAGGAGACCCGTGTTGGTCTCGACACAGTATGACACTGGTCCCGTTTGATTAATGACTACACCCGGCACCCAGGCTGGCCCTGTAGTAGCGTAGTTTCTGCAATGTACCGGTTCTCCTATCTGGAAGTTTTTTGTGGAGCTGAGCTCAATGTTTCTTCCCCTATCCTCCAACCTGGTGGGATCCAATCTAGTTAACAATGAGTGCAATTTCCTTTTCATGAGGACTTCAGCGGGGGAGAATCCCGACGCCAATGGCGTCACCCGGTATGCCAACAGAAACTGGCAGAGCTGCCGGTCCAGATCCCTTGGACCCATGCGCCGCAGCCCCTCTTTCATTGTGCGCACCAGACGTTCCGCCTGGCCATTTGTTGCAGGTGAAAGGGGGCTGAGGTAATGTGCCGAATGGCATTGGACTCTAAGAACGCCTGGAACTCGGCTGACGTGAAGGAACTCGCATTGTCACTAATAATGACGTCAGGTATCCCGAAGGTGCTTATCAGCCTGCGCAGTTGTTTTATGGTTGCAGCTGATGAGGTGTTGCACATTGGAATTACCTCTAACCACTTGGAGTATGCATCCACCACCAGCAGAAAGAATGAACCCCTGAATGGCCCTGCGAAGTCTATGTGGAGGCGGGACCACGGCCCCCTAGCTGTGTCCCATTCTCTGTGTGGTAGGCGGGACTCCTCAGGTCGAGAGCTCTGGCAGCTTTCGCAGGTGTTCACCATGTGTTCAATGTCTGCGTCTAGCTGTGGCCACCAGAAATAGCTTCGGGCCAGCGCCTTAGAGCGCACAATCCCTGGGTGGCTGACATGTAAAAGCCGTAGCACCCTCACTCTTAATGCTTGTGGGACCACCACCCTCTCCCCCCACAAGAGACACCCCCTTTCTGTGGACAACTCAACCCTCTTCCAGAAAAATGCAGCAAACTCGTCTGCGGGGGGAGCCGTGGGCCACCCCTTCTGTACCCAGGATCTCACAAGGGCTAACGTTTTATCCTTGGCCGTGGCTGCAGCAATTTCCACGGGAAGTATGGGGGGTGCATCTAGGGCTTCTATGAGGAGGACTTGGCTGTCTTGCTCTACCTCACACTTTGGGTCTCCCAGGTGGGGAAGAGGAGACCTTGAGAGTGCGTCCGCGTGGCTTATGTCTTTCCCGGGGCGGTACTCTAATGAACCCTTGTATGCATTGAGGAAAATCGCCCACCGAAGCATCCTGGGGGAGAGGATCTGTGGAGTGGGCTTGTCTGAGGTGAAGATCCCCAATAGTGGCTTGTGGTCGGTTACAATGGTGAATGGGCGACCATACAAAAAATCATGGAACTTCTTTGTGCCCGCCACAATAGCAAGGGCCTCCCTATCTGTTTGGGCGTAATTTCATTCTGCCTTGGACAATGATCTCGAATAGAATGCAACAGGGGCTTCTCGCCCGCCCTCTAACACGTGGCACAGGACCGCCCCCACCCCCACTGGTGAGGCGTCGCAGACCAAGACTACCGGCTTCTTTGGGTCGAAATGGGTTAGAATCGCCTCTGAGGAGAGGAGCTGCTTGAGTTCCCTGAAAGCCCGCTCCTGATTCTCCCCCCACCGCCAAACCGCATCCTTCTTCAGCAGCCTATGCAGGGGCTCTGCAATCGACGCTTTCCTGGGCAGGAAGGAATGGTAAAAATTCAGCAGCCCCAGGAAGGACTGCAGCTCCGGTTTCGCGGTGGGGCGAGGGGCGTTTTGAATGGCTGAGACTTTGGACTCAGCGGGTTTTCACCCCCTCAGAGGTTATGCGGAACCCCAGAAACTCAACCTCCTTGGCCAGAAACACACATTTGTCCCTCCGCAGCCTCAACCCGGTGGATTCGAAGGCTGTAAGGACCTTATCTAGTCTCTGGGCCAGTTCTGATTCGCTCTCCCCAGATATCAATATGTCATCAAAAAATGGCAAGACCCCCGGTAACTTCTTTAACAAACATTCCACAAGAGACTGAAATATCCCCGGCGCCGAGTTCACGCCAAACTGTAGGCGCGTTACCTTGAATGCCCCCTTGTGAGTTACAATGGTTTGCGCAGCAGCTGTGGCTGGGGTTACTGGAAGCTGCTGGTACGCCTGCGCCAGGTCTAGTTTGGCGAAAAACTGTCCCCCATGTAGAGTAGCTAGCAAATGGCTAACTACCGGCACCGGATAGGCATTAGGGCGGATCGCCTTGTTAATTGTACACTTGTAGTCAGCGCAAATTCGCACCTCCCCATTTGCTTTCAACACTGTAACAATAGGAGTCTCCCACTCTGCAGAGTCCACAGGCACTAAAATCCCCTGCTCCACTAGTTTGTCCAGTTCCGCCTCAATTTTGTCCTTTAGGGCGAATGGAACCCGACATGGCTTGAGTCTAATTGGGCGGACCTCCGGTTCTAGGTCGAAGGCGACTGGGGGCCCCTTGTACTTCCCGAGCCCCTTCTTGAATACCTCAGCGTGTGCGTCGCACACTGCCTGGATCTCATTCCCCCCGATGGCATGGACGCCGCCTATGAAGATGTCCAGGGGTTTGAACCATTGTGTTCCCAGGAGATTACACCCCCCTCCCTTAGAACTACTAGGGGAAGTTTCCTTCGGAGTCCCTTGTATTGTATCTCGAAGTCCCCAATTCCCAGCACTGGAATCGCATTTCCCTGCACGTCTCTCAAGTTCGCTCTCATCCCTTTGAGTTTGGGTCGCTCCTTGGGGGGAATGCGTAAAAACTCCTTATGGGAAATGAGAGAGTATACAGACCCCGAGTCTATCTCCATCTTAACAGGAACCCCTTGCAACAGTACCTCAGCATAAAAATGTGGTTGCCCTAGAGGCACGCTGTGGATGGCCAAGTCGTCTTCCGCATGTACTCCTCGGTACACGTGGTCCCCCTCTGGGTCGTCGCCGCCATCGTAGACTCTGCCGACGCCATCCCGTCTCCTCGTGGAGCGCTTACTCTCGTCCCGGCGTTGCTTGCAGACCCTGGCGATGTGGCCCTTCCGTCCGCAGTTGTGGCACTCAGCCTTCCTGAATGGGCACTTGCTCCTCTCATGGGACGCCCCGCAACATCGCAGCGCCGACCCCCTTTCCCTTTCTTCTTGCTCAGCCCCTTTCTGACCTTCCGGACCCCCTCATCTTCACTGGAGCCTGGGGTGGCTGAAGCCTCTGAGGGTGTGGGCGAGCGTGGGGCAGGGGCCGCCCTCCAAGACGCCTGGACTGCGGATGCAGCTGCCTCTACTGGTGGAGGCTTTGCCTTGAGAAGCTTGTACCCGGCCCTCGTGGACTCAGCAGCTAGGGCCTCTTGTAGTACCTCTTTAAAGGTGAGGTCGTGGCCTCGGGTCATGAGCTTCCTTTGGGTTTCCCCATCTCTCATCCCACAGAGCATCCTGTCCCTTAGGGCCACGTCTAGAATCTCCCACCATTCGCATGGGGTTGCCAACAAGCGGAGGGCCGCTGCATACTCGGATACAGACTCACCCGGCTTTTGGTCCCTCCTCGTGAAGGCGGCCCTGGCAGAGAAGAAGGATACCTTGGGCTTGAAGTGGTTTCTCAGAGTTGCCAGTATTTCGGTTACCGAAACCTGATCCACCTCTCATGGTGCCACCAGATCCATCAGCGCTTGCACCCTGTGGAAACTGAGCATCGTGATGAGAAGACCTCGCTTCTTTCCTGCGTCGGTGATGCCGGCAGTGGGTAAAACTTAACTAGCTATAAGGGGAAGCGGGAAGCTTCAAGTGAATTTTTAGTGACTCCACAATTGTCCTTGGCAGTAAGGTGGGTCAAAAGCAGTCTACACAGTGGACTGTTCATAATTTTTTTCTGTCCTTATCTAGGCTTAAGTAGATTGTCCTGTTTTTCTTTTAGAAAAGGAGGACAATGTGTGTGTGTTGTATGTGTAAGAAATCCTTTTTCTCCTTGCAGGATGCATTGGGGTAGCCTTATAAAGAGGCCAGTGATGTATGTAGTAATGAAATCAACTCATGAATGTTAAAATTGTGTAAAGTGGCTTTTGGAGAAAGTTTATCTTTCTCTCCTGCATAGTTCCTCTTCTCCTAAGTCTGAAGAAAAAAGGGGGGCCTGTTGCTGGTTGAGAATAGTGCTGCCACCCTCAGGAGAAAATGAGTAAATTGTTGTCTAAATCAGTTAAAAATTGCTTAAATCACAGTGGTGATTTGATTTATGCATTAATGTTTTCTAGAGTATATCCTGTTTTAAGGTTGGAATGTAGTAGAAGCTGTGTTATGCATGGTTTCTATGTCCCTATGTCAGCAGCCTGCTAAAGATAAATTATAAAATTAAAAAGCAAAAGTAAAATAATGGGTTTTATTTGTAATTAGTGTAAAAGTTAGAAGCATCTTTAATTCCAACAATTTAGGGAAATAAAGGGGGGGGAGTTGTGTGTTTTGTTCTCTTTCTCTCTTCCCCTGCAGGTGATAATCGATTGTAGAAGCTGATAATATGTAAATTGTGCAGATGTGCGTGATTGGTAAAAATAATTTGTAATGGACTGGAAGTGAAAAATACATCCAGGATATCAAAAAATAAAGCTGGTGATAGTATCTTTTTATACATTTCTTTACTGTAAAATTGATTAGCTTAATTTGCTAGTGAGTTGGTGTCGTGAGCAAAATTCCATTCATAATTTAAATTCCTTTGTCATTTAAATTTCTCCAGTTCATTTTGTCACGAAAAGAAAAGGAGGAATTGTAACATGATATTTTGAATGCAAAATATTTAAAATATTATAATATCACCCTTAGTCTGATTTCTATACAGTATTCTTAAATAAAGTTACTTAAAACTTCCAATTTCCCTTGAATCAGGTGGAGCTGGAAAGTTAATGGGCCATAAGCCAGGCGCCTGATTTCTTGGAAGCTGCCTTTTGGGATGTTATTTTGTCTGTCCTGACTGCCCAAGAGCTATTGTTAAACTTGAAGCTCAGAGTGGCATTAGAGTGATTTCTTTTAAAATAGGTAACTTTCATGAAAACCTGCCTCTCTGTGTGCACGATTACTAACCCTGAATGTTATATCTTATTTCAAGGAACAGTGCTGATAAATTCTGATAAAAGCATAAATCTAATGATAAATCAATTACCAAAACTTGTGCTCTCAAGGAATTGTTGTCAAAGAAGGAGTCAACTACCATCACCCAGATGTGGACAATTTGTTGCCATGGTTGCTTCTTTTCCAGCCTTTTGTTTTAATCAAATCTCTAATTGTAACACTTGCAATAGCTATTTGGTTTCTGCTACATGAAAAATAATTGTAAAATGCTGTTTCTGCCACATGAAGAATATTGTAAAATGACTGTATTTTCTGAACTCCCAAAATGTTTCTTTTTCTTTAAAACTTGAAGTACATCAGGATAGTTGTTTATGCATGGGACAGGATGGAGGATTTAACATGGAGGTGACACTGCTTTTGAAATAGGAGTAAAAGAATTAAGATATTAATTCTAATATTAATTCTGGTTTAAAAGTAAAAATCATTTTCTCAGCTACTCTGTAAAGTTAAACAGATCAGATTGACCTAATCAAATAGAACATAATGACGAGGCTAAGTAAACAGAAGGCCTTGTGTACACAAGCCCAGCACAGTTTGTACAGCTGACAGGGATTTCTCTTAGACTCAGGAAACCATAATGCTGAATAATATTTGTGTGACATGACATGAACAAATATTCTGAATGTTCTAACCTGAACTGCATGACAATGTCAAAAGATTAATTAATAATTTTGGCTTATCCCATAGTGATGAAATGTGTAGAAATTACCTAATTTTATGCTATAAAAAGATGGCTCTGAAAATGTATTGGCATTCAGGGATTATTAGCTTGTTAAAGCGTCCCTGAATCTGTTTGGCCAAATAATAATAAAACTCCTAAATCTGTCTTAGCTGGAAAGCGGTTCGTCTCGTTTTCATTCCACAACATTTTTGGCGAACTCTGCCGGGGACTGACTTGACAAACAGCAGGCACCATTGTCGCTCCAGACGGCTGTTCCTGATGGGATAAAATGACGCCTCTCCAGGGATAACCTAAATGCCGGCATAGTAGACCTTTGAATCTACTCTAGGAAATCAGTGAAGAGGCGGCGAGTAACTATCAGAGAAATAGACCAGTCAAAGGATCCGGAAGGCTAAGACAGACAGAGAACTCTCCAGGAGCTGGAGCTGGATTTCAAAGCCTACAGGCAAGTATAAAATTGTATGAAACTGTATGAAGTATACTTATGTGCGTCCACTCATTTGAGGAGTGGAAGTGGAGCCTAATTACCTTCAAGAGGACAGGACGGTGATTCCTAAGTCCTTAATGAACCACGGGCGGTTCCTGATTTTTGTGTGTGTGAAATTTATATTGTGTGGGTGGTTAAACCATCGTGTTCCCTGATGGTAGCCCTTGATTTTTTGGGTACCCCAGGCCAGTGGTAGTATTTGGTTTAGAATGGGTGGTGGTAGTAGCGTTCCAAGAATGCCGCTACGTTGCTTCCTTGAGAACTTTGAGCTATTTACACCAGAGACACATGAACCCCCTTTAACAAAAGTTGAGTTAAGAAAGTTTTGCGAATATGAATGGCCCAGTTTCCAAGTAGGGTGGCCTCCGGAAGGCTCCTTAGATTTGGGTCTTATAAATAGAGTATTTCAAAGGATAGCGCAGAATAAACATTGGGATCAGTATCCCTATATATCAGCATGGCAAGCTGTAATGCAGAAAGCCATGACCCCCCCCCCCGGCTAAGGAAATGCCAGGCTGGATGTGTAAAAGCATATTTAATGAAGGAAAAGAAATCCAAAGATAAGAAATATAAATTAGGAAGGAAAATGGTCAAAACGCCCAATACCCCAAAAGTAGAATGGCAGACAGAAGAAAATTTGAAAATTTTAAGCAGAAATGAAAAAGATGAAATTCTGTTTCAAAGACCTCCACCTTATGTCATGCCAAAACCAGTGCCACAAGATGGCCAAGTTCCACGTATTTATCCAGACTTTGCATTAGCAAGCACAGGAAGATTTCAAAACCCTGATAGAAACATGGTTTCTCCAACCACAGAAAAACTGAAAAGGGTAACTGAAATCTTGAAAGATGTAATTGAAGAGGGAGAAATAAAATTCAAAAGGTACAGTCAACCTTCTCCCTATAACAATAATATGGGTAGAGAACCTCCTCCAAAAACAGCAGCAACAGCATATTTCTCACCGATAACCAAAGGAAGAAAGGAGGTTGTTGCCCCCATTAAGAAAAATGGTAACCAGCCATATGGGGGAAGATGATGAAACAGTAACTCGGCCTATCTTCCAATATGTACCATTTACCACAACAAACTTGTTAAATTGGAAACAGCATTATGGACCTTTTAGTACCAAGCCAAATGAGGTGACTGAACTAATTGGGACGATAGTCCAAACACATGACCGTACATGGAGTGACATGTGGCAAATAATAAATATGCTCCTTAATATGGAAGAAAAGGAAAAATTAAAACTGGCAAAAGACAAAATACTCCATAGAAATTTCCCAGACGCAGATCAGACTGTAGTGCATATGGCAGCAGCCGCTGAACAAAATCCAAATTGGAATCCTAATGATCCAACACACAGGACAAGTCTTCAACAGTACAGATATTTAATTTTGGAAAGCTTAAAGGAAGCAGCAAAAGGTCCTGTCAATCTTAGCAAACTGGCTGCTATAATTCAAGCGAAAGAAGAATCCCCAGAAAGTTTCTTAGCCAGATTAATAGAAGCATATAAAATAAATACAGGAATAAATATGGAAGATCCTGAAAACTGCGAGATGTTAAATGAGAGATTCATTACTCAGAGTGCGCCAGATGTAAGAAAGAAATTACAAAAGCTGGAAGGAGCATTGGGAAAGAATACTAGCGAACTAGTAGAAGTGGCCAAGAAGATCTATCTAAACAGGGAAGAGGAGGAAGAGAAGAAGGAGAATATAAGAGAAAAAGAGAGAGCTGAGATGATCGCCCTTGCTTTGGGAAGAGGCAAAGGAACACTTGATTACAATCAGTGTACTTACTGCAAGCAAGAGGGCCACTGGCAGAGGAATTGCCCCGAGAGAGGAATGAGAAAAATACACTCGTTTGGCAGAGGAACTTATGGAGAGAGACAAGAAGAACATGATGAATTGGCTGAGATGGAATGGGATGATTGAAGAAACCAGAGGAATTTGGGAAATACCAGGGGAAAAAAGGAAAAGAAAAAAAGAAAAAGAAAAAAACACAGCTGAGCACTTGATAGCTAACCCCAAGAACAGGAACAAATAAAAGGGGGGTGCTAGAAGACCAGGGATTCTATTGATTTTGAATCCCTAGTCAGCCCCAAGCTTTAAGGCTATTAGATTTGTCCCAACTTTTCAGGCAGTATGTGAAAGTACGCAGAAATAAAAGTGTAGATGTCAGAGGCCAGTTGCCTAACTCCAAAGGAACTTGATAGCCCTGCACAAGAAGAAAGTTTACTTTTTCTGCAGACATACAAGTACATGCCTTCCAGATGATTTGTAAAATAAGGGACATTTATGGATTAGTAATCAAAGACTGATCAAAGCTGCCCAGAATGCCTAAATCCCTTGCAATTAATCAGAAAACAAAAGGCACAGTTGGCAAAAAGAAACAGAAGGGCAAAAGCGAAGCGAAGAACAGCTATGTTAAAATAAGCCAAAACAAATACAGGAGTTGTATTTGATTAAAGAATTTGAGGACTTAAAAGTACAACCGTACTTACATGAAAATAAAAAAAAAGCCAGTAAGAAAATACTTACTTAAAAGCAGGGAGGCTTAGTGGAATCATCCTTGTTCATTTAATCCACAGTTAGGGAAAGGTTGAGCAAGCAAGTGGGATTGTTGAAAGCATTACGGAATTGTATGAAAGCCTAAATCAATAAATCCAGGTTTTAGCCAATGACAATGCATGATATGAGAACTCCCGTCTGTACAAAGTATTGTATTTCCCCATTTGAATTTCTGTTTGAATACATAGAGATGGCCAGATCTGGCCCACATAGAAGGGAATGGAAGTTAGGAAATTATTAACTCAGCCACTGCAGTATAAATCAATATGTGGATCAAGGTACAGCAAGTTTGGTCTATAGTTAAACATTGATAAGATGAACCATTGAAACTAAAATAAAAAAGCACTGTATACTGTTGGTAGTATTTTTTTCTCTTGCAGTTAAAAACCCTGGAAGGATTAAAATGCATAGATTTTGTTTAAATAGTCAACGTAAGAAGAAAGGTGGTAACTCGGTTAAAGACCCAAACCGGAAGCGGTCTTTTCTATGCCCAGTTGAAACTTGAGGAATCTGCAATCAACATGATAGAAATGTTTATTTATTGCAATAAAGTGTGAAAAGTTATTAAAAATAATAATTTTCAAGAAATCAGGAGGGAATGAAATAGGAGTGAAAGAATTAAGATATTAATTCTAATATTAATTCTGGTTTAAAAGTAAAAATCATTTTCTCAGCTACTCTGTAAAGTTAAACAGATCAGATTGACCTAATCAAATAGAACATAATGATGAGGCTAAGTAAACAGAAGGCCTTGTGTACACAAGCCCAGCACAGTTTGTACAGCTGACAGGGATTTCTCTTAGACTCAGGAAACCATAATGCTGAATAATATTTGTGTGACATGACATGAACAAATATTCTGAATGTTCTAACCTGAACTGCATGACAATGTCAAAAGATTAATTAATAATTTTGGCTTATCCCATAGTGATGAAATGTGTAGAAATTACCTAATTTTATGCTATAAAAAGATGGCTCTGAAAATGTATTGGCATTCAGGGATTATTAACTTGTTAAAGCGTCCCTGAATCTGTTTGGCCAAATAATAATAAAACTCCTAAATCTGTCTTAGCTGGAAAGCGGTTTGTCTCGGTTTCATTCTACAACACTTTCATCCACAGATCAAAGACCACTATCTCAGGAAATGGGCTGTTTGGGAGAGGGCTATGTAGATTTCTGTATTAAGATTTATGGTTATGCAATTTGGGGGTTTTGCCATTTGCTACTGATATTTTGGGTATCACTTCATGGAGGAGGGGACATGTCCATCATTCATTTACCATGTGATCCTGTTTGGACCAATTGAAATTGTCTGGATTTTTGAATTGTTTCATCTATAAAGGAAGGGTTTCTTGAGACTCGGCCTGCTCCTTCACCTTCTCTCCCTTGCTCGCTCTCCCCTTCTCTCCTTCTCTCTCTCTCTCTTGGATCTAGTGTGGTCAGGATGGCTTTCTCTCCCCCCCTCTCTCTTTCTCTCTCACTCTTTCTCTACCTCCAGCAAGCTTTTCCTCCCTATCTCCTTCTTTTCCTGAGGCAAATCTTATGCATGTGATTTCTAAGCAATTTTCTCTTCCTTTCCCCTGCTTCTAATTTTCTCTGCTTTTCTTTATTCTTTCCTTTTAAGGTTCATTCATTTCTAAGTAGGCCTTTAAGTAACTACGTTGTTTATTTCAAAGTAACTTCTTTACCTTTAAGTAATTTCTATCTTTATGTAAGCTTTTCATTTATAGTAACCTTCATTTATTTTTATTCCTGAGTAACTCCATATGTCTAAGTATTTTTAAGCAATCTTCTGTATTTCTAAAGTGAACTCCATCTAACTGGATTTCTTATTTTTCTTATTTGGTACTTTATTTCCTTATTTGATTCATAGGTAAACATCTTTAAATTTGTATCAAAAAACTTTGTGAGTTTGTTCCTGATTCAACCCTGCCTGTGAATGGTCCCATAAAAGGTTGCCAGTTTTCAGGTAACAGAAAGAAAGAGAGAGAGAGAGAAAGAAAGAAAGAAAGAAAGAAAGAAAGAAAGAAAGAAAGAAAGAAAGAAAAGTTCGCCCCAGCTTGATACTGTAACATTGAAAAGCTGCAGTGATGCTTCCCAAAGGCAATGCAAGCGCGGCGCCAAAATGGCCGCCGCGCTCTTTGCGGGCCCCCCCCACAGGACAAAGAATCCGGGTAGTTAGGGGCGTGGCCAGCTCCCTTATAAAAGGGGTGGCCACGAGGCAGCCGAGCTGCCATTTTACCTCAGCGACGGAGCGGAGAAGTCTTTTCCCCTGTGTCTCCGTCGCTCCTTAGCTTACCGGGAAGCCTTTTGGTAGCGGTTCTTCCTTTTCGGCTTTCCTTTGCTCTAGTAGAGATGCCTTCGAAGAAGAAGGCAGCTTCGAGTGCGGCTCGCGCTGTTAGGAGGCGCAACCCAGGTCGGAGGACCGCGGTGCCGCCTCCTCAGCAGCCGCCCTCGCAGGCCCCGGCCGGGGCTCGCGAAATGGGGTCTATTGCCCCTTGGCCCGGAGTGGGCGAACAGAATGCGGGCGCGGAAGGGGTTCCGGCCCGCGGCCTGCGAGCGGTGGACACCGCTCCTGCACCTGCCCACCCTGTTGGGCCTGCTGCTCTTGGGTCGCAGCCTCCCCCTGGGCCCTCTAGCCTTGGGGGGTGGTGCGGCCCCCTGCCTTGGCAGGTTTCTCCACTGACCCTGCCGGGCTTCGGTGCTGGCCAATGGCCATATTCGGGTCCTGGGGTACAGGGACCTGTACCCACGCCTGGACCGGGCGGGCCGGCCGGCCCTTGGCCCCAGGTCGACGTGGCAACCTTACTAGCCCGTATTGCGGCCCTGGAAGCGTCGTTGGCTCGGGCCAGTCAGGCGGGGGCCCCCTTTGGGGTCCCTTTTGCGGCGATGTCGGCAGGAGGACAACAGCCGACAGGGAGCGTTGAGCTGCTGCAGGCGCGTGGCGCGGTTTCCGCCACTGCCTCGCAGCTCCCCAGTCAGCAGCCAGGTGCGGGTCAGGCCCCGGTGATGAGCTCTACGTCGGTCGTGAGCTCCGACGCCCCCAGTGGGCCGGAACCCCCGGTGGGGGCGGCCCGCGGGGGTGCAGCATGTGAGTATACGGTGCAAGCAAGTACATCCACACACATTCCCAATATGGGAGGGGCTTTTCAATGGCCTTGGCCTCGCGCGGGTGGTGCGGGGGCCACGCTGTCGGCACCCCACCCGGCGACGACGACTGCCACCCTGGGCACTGGGGTGGGTACTTCTTCTTACACTGTTGGGAATGTTCTGGGGGTGGCTGGGCTAGCTCAGGCCCCTTTTCCTATGCCTGCGGTGCCTTTTTCGGCTTTGCCGACGGCTGGGTATTCCTTGCCACTGGGTGATCACTTGGCACAGACTACCAGAGAAAAGATATGGCGGGGGGAGTATGTAGATATCTTCTCACTCCTGAACAGAGAGCCCACCAAGGAGGAAAGGGAGGGACAGGATGAGAAGGACAAGGAGCAGGCACGTCGCCGTAAGCCGCCACGTACCTGGGCCAACTGGCTCCCTGCTTATTTAATATACATGGCGGTGTACTTGAGGGCACGGCCGGATTTGGCTATTCCCATGGTCCAATATTTGGACAACATATACAGGGCGATGGTTGATTTCCCAGGCCCCTCGTGGTTAGCCTATGACGAGGAATTCCGTATGAGGATTCCCCTTCACCCCGAGATGAGATGGGACGAGCCGTGCCAGAGGCTTTGGCTGTTGTACATGACGCCCACACGCCCCGCTCCGGGGGACAGATACCATTGTGGACATGTGGTCCAGCGAGCAGCTCCGGCGCAGGTTACCCGCCAAGCGGCGGGGCAGGGGGTTCCAGCCCGCCTGCTGTGCTGGACTTTCTCGTCCAATGGTTCCTGTAATAGGAAGAATTGCAAGTACAGGCATGAGTGTCCCACGTGTTCGGGCCCCCACGCAGCCTCCGCCTGTCCCAGGCCTGGAGGGACACGGGGCAGAGGGAGGGGCGGACAGTGGGCTGGCAAGACTGCCACGGATGGAGCTGGTTCTCCAAAAGGCCCCCTCCCCAATTAATGTGGACATGCTGGAGCGTTGGCTCGCATCGTTCCCGAAGGGGGAGGATGGGGAGTATCTCCTTCAGGGTTTTAAGCAGGGATTCCGTATCCCTTTCATGGGTGATAGGTCCCCTCAGGATGCCCCCAACCTTTTATCCCTCAGAGGTAGGGAGGACGTGGCTGCGGCCAGCATTAAAAAGGAGTTAGATGCGGGCAGGGTCGCTGGACCTTTCCCTGCACCCCCGTTTCCCAATCTTAAGGTGTCGCCACTGGGCTTGGTCCCCAAAAAGTCCTTAGGCGAGTTTCGCCTTATCCATCATTTGTCCTACCCAGCCGGCCGATCGGTCAATGATGCTATCCCTGATGACCTTTGTTCAGTCAGGTATACATCGTTTGACCATGCGCTGCGCATGGTGCGCTCGTGTGGCCCGGGTGCCCTGCTGGCCAAGTGCGACATTAAGTCGGCTTTTCGCCTCTTGCCAGTGCATCCGGGCGACTTTGAGTTGCTGGGTTTCAAATTTAAGGGTGAATATTATTTTGATAAGGCCATGCCTTTTGGCTGCTCCATATCATGTTCGGCCTTCGAGCGTTTTAGTACCTTCCTAGAGTGGGCTTTCGTCCGCAGGTCAGGGTCCCGGTCTGTAGCCCATTACCTGGATGACTTTTTATTCGGGGGTGAACGGGGCTGGGACACGTGCACACGTCTCCTCAACACATTTCAGACGCTAATGGAGGAACTCGGTGTCCCTTTAGTGCCCGAAAAGACCGAGGGCCCATCTAACAAGCTAGTATTCCTGGGGGTGGAGATTGACACAGTAGCGCAGGCTTCTAGGTTACCGGGCGATAAGGTGTCCAGGATAGTGGCCCTTATCTCGGATTTGCTGGCCAAGCGTAAGGCATCACTGAGGGAACTGCAGGTGCTGCATGGTCACCTCAATTTCGCTTGCAGGGTGGTCGCACTGGGCAGGGCTTTTGCCCGGCGCTTATGCGACGCCATGGCAGGGTTATCCAGGCCCCACCATAGAGTCAGGCTTACCCGGGGTATCAGGGCAGACATGTTCGTCTGGTTGCAATTCCTGAGGGAGTTCAATGGGGTCTCATTTTGGAGGTCTGACCTCCTGGCATCCCCCAATTTTCAGATCCAGTCTGATGCCTCAGGATCCCTGGGTTATGGGATGTACTTCAATGGGAAGTGGGCCTATGGTGGGTGGCCACCGGCCTGGGCAGGCACGGGTCGCCTGCGGGATCTCACATACCTGGAATTTTTCCCTATTCTGGGGGCTTTGATGCTATGGGGCGAGCAGTGGGCTAACTCGGTTGTGCATTTCTGGTGTGACAATGCTGCTGTTGTCCACATTGTCAATGCACAGACTTCCAAATCGCCCAGGGTTATGGAACTAGTGCGCCATTTTGTGCTGCGCTGCCTGCGCCTCAACGTCTTGTTCAGGGCCAGGCATGTCCCAGGGATTAATAATGATATTGCTGACGCTTTGTCCCGCCTGCAGATCTCCCGGTTCCGCGCCTTGGCCCCGGATGCGGAGGAATTTCCCTCGCCACTCCCGGACGAGATGTGGACTATTGGCAAGGAGAGGTGAACCGGGCGATTGGCCTGTCACTAGCGCCACGCACGCGTAAGGCGTATCAACAAGCATTCAATTCTTACAGGGCATTTTCTGCTCAATTTCACCTGCCAGAGACCTGGCCTATCCCGGTGGACCATGTTCTGCGGTTCATGGTTCACCTGCATACACAGGGCCTCGCACCTCACACCATAGCATCCAAGCTCTCGGCGTTGGCTTTTATGGCCAAAGTGGGAGGTCATGAGGACAGCACCTCTGACTTCCGTGTGAGACATGTTTTGGAGGGGTGGGTGCGCGAGCGCGGGCGTTGCCCGGATGACCGGCACCCCATTTCCCCAGGGGTTCTTACCCAGTTGGCCCGGGGCTGGCCAGGCCTCTGTTTTGATCATTATGAGGCAGCCCTTTTCCATGCAGCCACAACGGTGGCATTTTTGGAGCGCTCCGCATCAGCGAACTTGTGATGCTGTCTAAGGCGGATGCAAGTTGTAGGGCACTGGAACTCGAAGATGTCTATGTTGCCAAAGACTGGGCCCAGTTGAGGATACGCTCCTCTAAAACAGATCAGCATGGCATAGGCAGTGGTGTAAGACTGCTACGGTGTTCTTTGGCAGACATCTGTCCGGTTGGTGCCCTACAGGAGTACCTGGCACTGCGTGGCACGCACCACGGCCCGTTTTTCTGTCACCAAGATGGGTCTCCCCTTACTAAATTTCAGTTTTGGAAGGTGACAGGCAGAGCCCTCACCAGGGTGGGCCTACCAGGTGCCCGTTATGGCACACATTCATTCCGTATTGGTGCAGCCTCTACAGCAGCTGCTTTTGGGTACTCTGGGGCTGACATACGTAGCATGGGGAGGTGGGGCTCGCAATGTTTTCAGTTTTATGTGCGCCCACTCCCGCCATGAGTACCAATCCAGTCACCTTACCGCCTTTTTTCTCAATTTTCTTACAGACCCTGGGTGTCGTATTACACCGGTGACAGTATGGCTGGTGGGCCACAGCTATGTGCACAGGGCAGCGCGTTATGCTGCGGCGACAGAGTGGGGACCCCGACTGGGACTGGGTGAACACGCCAGTCTCACATGGCATGGTAAGCCTGGGATGTTATGGCGGGAGCTGCGGCCTTTCCTTTTTTCTGGCCTGGGTGCTGACCCGCCTGACATTCTCATCATCCACCTGGGGGGCGATGATTTGGGCCAGGTCACCGGCTTATCGCTCAAGCATGCGATTTGCGAGGACCTTGCCTACTTGCATTATGTCTGGCCTGCCACAACCCTGGTTTGGTCGGACATTGTCCCGCGACATTCTTATAGAGGGGGCGTTAACCTCCTGGCCCTTGACCGCGCTAGGCGCATGGTCAATAGGGCGGTGGCGCGGTTTCTTGCCGACAGGGCTTGGGGACGGGTCAGTCATCACCCCGCTATTAGCCTACAAAATTATGACTTGTACGCAGGGGATGGGGTCCATCTGTCGCGAGGAGGTATGGACCTCCTGTTAGGTGATTGGCGAGCAGGCCTGTTGACCGAGCTGACGGTCTGGGGGGGGGCGTCACGCCTTCTTTGAAGCCCCTCCGTGTGGCGGGTAGCACTGGTAAGGTAAACAGTATGACCCACAGGTATCCGGCAGGTTCGCAATTGACTGGACAACACTAGACAGGAATAAATTAGTTAAACGTTGTCCGGTCAACGATGAACCAGGCGACGGGGTGATGACGATAGCTAACCAGCATGCATCACCCCGTGATTTCACGGATACGCGTCAGAGGGTGGGGTCATGAGTTAGATATTGACTACGGTCAACAATTTGTTTGTTGTCAACAAACAAATTGATACAAATTGATACATTGTAGCCAACTGCCGTTGGCAATTTTGGGGTGGTACCTTACCAGTGTTACGTCGGCCTGCTTGCCTTAAGAATTATGATTGGTCGTTTTACCAATACAAATTTATAATTCGGACTAGGGCATTGAATCAATAAATGTGGCCCAATGCTGTTATCCACTTTCAACGTTGTCTGTGTCCGTTATTGGGGGGGTGCGCCTGCAATAATGGACTCAGACACAAATGAAAGTGGATAACGGCATTGGGCCACATTTATTGATTCATGCCCTAGTCCGAATTATAAATTTCTATTGGTAATTAACCAATCATAATTCTTAAGGCAAGCAGGCCGAAGTAACACTGGTAAGGTACCACCCAAAATTGCCAACGGCAATTGTTACAATGTATCTATTTGTATCAATTTGTTTGTTGACAACAAACAAATTGTTGACCGTAGTCAATATCTAACTAATGACCCCACCCTCTGACGTGTATCCGTAAAATCAGGGGGTGATGCCAGCTGTCTAGTTGTAACCATCACCCCCTCGCCTGGTTCGTCGTTGACCGGACAACGTTTAAACAACTTATGCCTATCTAGTGTGGTCCAGTCAATTGCGAACCTGCCGGATACCTGGGGGTCATAAATGTTTACCTTACCAGTGCTACCCGCCCATGTGACCAAAGTCAACAGCAGCATAGAACAAATCCCTATATCAAACCATAGCAACAGTGTGGGATGGGCAAAAAAGCCAGGACTCAAGTGCCAATTGCGAGTCCCAGCCAAAAATTCCCACCCGGCCCCGAAGCGACCAAGAAATCACACTGTTAACTAGGGAAGGGGTGAAGGGGAAAAACTTCTCCGCTCCGTCGCTTCGCCAAAATGGCAGCACGGCTGCCTCGTGGCCAGCCCTTTTATTAGGGTGCTGGCCACGCCCCTAACTACCCGGATGCCTTCGTCCGGTGGGGGCCCCCGCAAAGAGCGCGGCGGCCATTTTGGCGCCACGCTTGCATTGCAGGCACCCCCCCCCCAATAATGGACTCAGACACAAATGAAAGTGGATAACGGCATTGGGCCACATTTATTGATTCATGCCCTAGTCCGAATTATAAATTTCTATTGGTAATTAACCAATCATAATTCTTAAGGCAAGCAGGCCGAAGTAACACTGGTAAGGTACCACCCAAAATTGCCAACGGCAATTGTTACAATGTATCTATTTGTATCAATTTGTTTGTTGACAACAAACAAATTGTTGACCGTAGTCAATATCTAACTAATGACCCCACCCTCTGACGTGTATCCGTAAAATCAGGGGGTGATGCCAGCTGTCTAGTTGTAACCATCACCCCCTCGCCTGGTTCGTCGTTGACCGGACAACGTTTAAACAACTTATGCCTATCTAGTGTTGTCCAGTCAATTGCGAACCTGCCGGATACCTGTGGGTCATAAATGTTTACTTTACCAGTGCTACCCGTCACCCGGAGAGGCTTCAATAAAGGCTCGACGCCCCCCAAGACCGTCAGCTCGGTCGACAGGCCTGCTCGCCAATCACCCAGCAGGAGGTCCATACCTCCTAGCGACAGATGGACCCCATCCCCGGAATAAAGCCCATAATTTTGCAAACTGATGGCGGGATGATGACTGACCCGCCCCCAGCCCTTGGTCGAAAGGAATTGGGCCACAGCCCTGTTCACCATGCGCCTAGCGCGGTCCAGGGCCTGAAGGTCAAAGCCTCCCCTATAAGCGTGCCGTGGGACCATATCTGACCAAACAAGGGTTGTGGCGGGCCATACGTAATGTAAGTAGGCGAGGTCACCGCAAATCGCATGCTTCAGCGATAAGCCAGTGACCTGTCCCAAGTCATTACCCCCAAGGTGTATAATCAGAATGTCGGGCGGGTCAGCATTCCTTGCCGAAAAGAGGAATGGCAAGAGCTCCCGCCACAACATACCGGGCTTACCGTACCATGTGAGACTTGCGTATGCACCCAGTCCCAGTCGGGGTCCCCAATCTGTCGCCGCAGCGTAACGCGCTGCCCTGTGCACGTAGCTATGGCCCACCAGCCATACTGTCACCGGTGTGATACGACACCCAGGGTCTGTCAAGGGAAAAAACAGGGAAGGAAGAGATGTGTGGTGACTAAAACGGTACTCACGGTGGGAGTGGGCGAACATAAAACTGGAAACACTGCGAGCCCCACCTCCCCATGCTGCGTATGTCAGCCCCGGAGTACCCGTAAGCAGCCGCAGTAGTGGCCGCCCCAATTCTAAACGAATGGGTGCTGTAACGGGCCCCAGGGAGGCCAACACTAGCCAGTGCCTTCTCAGTCACCTTCCAAAATTGAAATTTAGTGAGGGGAGACCCATCTTGGTGACAGAAAAACGGGCCATGGTGCGTGCCACGCAGTGCAAGGAACTCCTGTAGGGCACCAACCGGACAGATGTCTGCCAAGGAACATCGTAGCAGTCTTACTCCACTGCCTACGCTGTGCTGATCTATTTTAGAGGAGCGTATCCTCAACTGAGCCCAATTATTGCAAACATAGACATCTTCGAGTTCCAGTGCCCTACGACTTGCATCCGCCTTAGACAGCATCACAAGCTCGCTGATGCGGAGCGCTCCAAAAAAGGCCACCGTTGTAGCCGCATGAATTGGGCTGCCTCATACCTATCGAAACATAGGTCATGCCAGCCCTGTGCCAGCCCCGTGCCACGGTAAGGACCCCCGGGGAAATTGGGTGGCGGTCGTCCAGGCTACGCCCACGTTCCCTCACCCACCCCTCCAAAACGTGTCTCACACGGAAATCAGCGGTACTGTCCGCATGACCTCCCACCTTGGCCATGAAAGCCAGCGCTGACAGCCTAGATGCTATGGTGCGGGGTGCAAGGCCCTGGGCGTGCAGGTAAACCATGAAACGAAGGAGGTGGGCCACTGGGATCGGCCAGGTATCTGGCAGTCGAGATTGGGTACAGAAAGTCTGAAAGGAAACCAAAGCGTGGTGATACGCCTTACGCGTGCGTGGCGCCAGTGACATGCCGATCGCCCGGTTCACCTCTCCTTGCCAAAGGTCCATATCTCCTCCGGGAGTGGCGAGGGAAATTCCTCCACATCCGGGGCCAAGGCACGGAACCGGGAGATCTGCAGGCGGGACAAAGCGTCAGCAATATCATTATTCACCCCCGGGACATGCCTGGCCCTGAACAGTACATTGAGGCGCAGGCTGCGCAACACAAACTGGCGCATGAGGTCCATGACCCTGGGAGATTTAGAGGTCTGTGAGTTGACAATGTGGACAACGGCCACATTGTCACACCAGAAATGCACCACAGAGTTGGCCCACTCCTCACCCCATAGCATCAAAGCCCCCAGTATGGGAAAAAATTCCAAATGTGTGAGATCCCTCAGGCGACCCGTGCCTGACCAGGCTGGTGGCCATCCACCATAGGCCCACTTCCTATTGAAGTACATCCCATAACCAAGGGATCCCGAGGCATCAGATTGAATCTGAAAGTGAGGTGAAGCCAGGAGGTCGGACCTCCAAAATGAGACCCCATTGAACTCCCTCAGGAACTGGAGCCATATGTGCATATCTGCCCTGATGCCCCGTGTCAATCTCACCCTATGATGGGGCCTGGATAAGCCTGCCATGGCGTCGCACAAGCGCCGAGCAAATGCCCTGCCAGGTGCGACCACCCTGCAAGCGAAATTAAGGTGGCCATGTAGCACCTGCAGTTCCCGAAGGGATGCCTTGCGCTTAGCCAGCAAGTCCGATATAAGGGCCACTATCCTTGACACCTTGTCTCCCGGCAACCTAGACGCCTGCGCTACCGTGTCAATCTCCACCCCCAGGAAAACTAACTTATTAGACGGGCCTTCGGTCTTTTCGGGCGCTAAAGGGACACCAAGTTCCTCCATTAGCGTCTGAAATGTGTTGAGGAGACGTGTGCACGTGTCCCAGCCCCGTTCACCCCCGAACAAAAAGTCATCCAGGTAATGGGCTACAGACCGAGACCCTGACCTACGAACAAATGCCCACTGCAGGAATGTACTGAAACACTCGAAAGCCGAGCAGGATATGGAACAGCCGAATGGCATGGCTTTGTCAAAATAATATTCACCCCGGAATTTGAAACCCAGCAACTCAACGTCACCCGGGTGCACCGGCAGGAGACAAAAAGCCGACTTAATGTCACACTTAGCCAACAGTGCACCCGGGCCACATGAGCGCACCATGCGCAATGCTTGGTCGAAGGATGTATACCTGACCGAGCAAAGGTCAGCAGGAATAGCATCATTGACCGAGCGACCAGCTGGGTAGGACAAGTGATGAATCAGGCGGAACTCGCCCGGGGACTTCTTGGGCACTAGTCCTAGCGGGGATACTTTAAGGTTGGGGAACGGGGGCGCAGTAAAAGGGCCCGCGACCCTGCCTGCAGCAATCTCCTTATTAATGCTGGCAGCGGCCACCTCCTCCCTTCCTCTAAGTGACAAAAGGTTGGGTGCATCTTGTGATGACCTATCCCCCATGAAAGGAATACGAAACCCCAGTTGAAAACCCTGAAGGAGGTACACTGCGTCTGCCCTCCTCGGATACAATGCGAGCCAACGCTCCAGCATGTCCACCTTAATTGGGGAGGGGGCCTTTCGGTGGACCCGCTCCCTCAGCAGCAGTCTTACCTGCCCCTTGTCCACCCCTACCTCTGCCCCTGAATCCCCCCGGCCTGGGTCAGGCGGAAGCAGCATGGGGGCCAGAACAAGAGGGGCACTCATGCTTGTACTTGCAATTCTTTCTGTTGCAGGAACCATTGGACGAGAAGGTCCAGCACAGCAGGCGGGCTGGAACCCCCTGCCCCGCCACCTGGCGGGGTACCTGTACCGGGACCGCTCGTTGGTCCACAATGGTATCTCTCCCCAGGCGCCGGGCGCGTGGGGGTCATATACAGAAGCCACAGCTTCTGGCAGGGCTCATCCCACCTCATCTCTGGGTGCAGTGGAATCCTCATGCGGAATTCTTCGTCGTAAGCCAGCCACGACGGACCCGGGAAGTCAACCATAGCCCGGTAAATGTTGTCCAGATACTGGACCATAGGGATGGCCAAATCCGGCCTAGCCCTGAGGTAAACGGCCATGTAAATTAGGTACGCTGGCAACCAATTTGCCCACGTGTGTGGCGGCTTAGTAAGGATAGTAAGGATTGTGTGTTCTGATGTGACCAATACTCTCTGCAAGAAATTGTAGATACTCATGGTTGAAGAGTCACCAATGCAAGAGCCTGCTCCTTATCCTTCTCGTCCAGCCCTTCCCTCTCTTCCTTGGTTGGCTTCCTATTGAGAAGGGAGAAGATGTCTACATACTCGCCCCTCCAGATCTTTTCCTTGGTGGACTGGGCCAGATGGTCCCCCAGGGGCAAGGAATACCCTGCTGTCGGCAATGCCGACACCGGCACAGAGGGAACTGCGGGCAAAGCAAAGGGGGCCTGCACCAGCCCGGGGATCCCCAACACATTCCCTACCGCATAGGGGGCGCCACCCCAACCCGGGCCCTGGGTCAGGGATGAAGTCGCCGGGTGGGCCGGGGGCGATTGGACCGCCGGACCACCCGTGCGAGGCCATGGCCACTGGAAAGCCCCCCCAAGGGAAGTCAGTTGTGTGGGTGCACTAGCTTGAACTGCATACTCACCCGATGCACCCCCACGGGCCGCCCCCACCGGGGGTTCCGGCCCGCTGGGGGCGTCGGAGCTCACGACCGAAGCTGAGCTCGTTGACGGGGCCAGATCAGCACCAGACTGCTGCACCTGCTGAGTGGGGAGCTGCGAGGCAGTGGCCGCCACCGGCCCGCGCGCCTCAGGCAGCTCAACCCGACCCGTCGCCTGCCGCTGTCCGGCAGCCAAAGGGTCAACCTGGAATCCGAGAGACCTGGAATCCGTTTGATTGGCCCTCGCCAGGGATGCCTCGAGGGCCGCTACGCAGGCCAGAAGGGCCTCTACGTTAACATAGGCCCCAGCCCCGACAGGGGGCAAATGGGCAGCCGGCCCGTAAGTCACGGGTACCTGTCCAGATCCCTGGGCCCCAGGGGCCAGATAAGGCCAAGAGCCCATGCTCGGCCCTTGAGGAGCCGTGGGCACGCCCTGCCAAGGCAGGGAACCCAACCACCCCCCGTGGCTCGCTCCCCCCATGGGGAACTGTGCGCCCGGGCAAGAGGGTCCAGCCGCACGGACCATGCCGGGGGCAGTGGTCACCGTTTGCGGGCCAAGGGCCGAGGCCCCATCCGGGGCAGCCTGCGCACACCGCGCATCGGGCCAAGGGGCCACCGATCCCATCCCACCGGTCCCGGTGGGCTCCGCTAAAGGTGGCTGCTGGGCGGGCGCAGTCGCGGTCCTCCGACCCGGCTGACGCCTCCGCACCGATCGAGCCACGTTCGCAGCTGCCTTCTTCTTAGAGGGCATAGCTGGTTTAGCTAGGAAGCCGAAGAAAAAGAAAAGCTGCCCGAAAAGGCTTCCCCTGAAAGAACACAAACGACGGAGGTAAGAGGGAAAAACTTCTCCGCTCCGTCGCTTCACCAAAATGGCAGCACGGCTGCCTCGTGGCCAGCCCTTTTATTAGGGTGCTGGCCACGCCCCTAACTACCCGGATGCCTTCGTCCGGTGGGGGGCCCCCGCAAAGAGCGCGGCGGCCATTTTGGCGCCACGCTTGCAATAGGTGTCTGTCATTCCCATAGACAAATGAAAGGGAAGATTGAGTTGAGGTTATATCCAATTCAGTTAAGAATGGGTGTTGGGTACAGTTTCTTTAAATCCATCAAGTTAAATTAGAAAACAGCCCATGGGAAGTTATTAACTTTTTATTAGACTCAGACAAAGGGACATAATTTCTATTACAAAATGTGAGAAGCTTTATTTTTCGCAGCACAATGCAAAATAGGTGAGAAATAAATCAATGTAAATGTGTAAAATATTAAATCTGCTTAAGGTATAAACTAAGCACAACCTCTGATGTCACCACAGAAAAAAAGGGCAGGCAAACTCCTGAAAATTGAGGTTTGATTATACTGCATAAAGAACAAAACAAAAGCATGATGGGAAAGGAAAAGAAATGGTGTAGGACAGAAGTTCTCAACTTTTTAAAGCCGGGGGCTGGGTTACGCTCTCTCAGACAGCTTCGGGGGCCAGATGGCCATATTGCCCTTCCTCCACTACGTGGTACTTCCAGGTGTGGTGGATGCAGTAGGGGGCTACATGCAATGGCACCAGGGGCTGCATCTGGCCTGCAAGCCACAGGTTGAGAATCCCTGGTGTAGGATACTGCAAAATAAATGGTGATAAATGTTTTGCCTCCATTGTCAATTCTGGTGTTCTAAGTAATTAGTCTGATTAGGATTGTGTAAAATTGACTAATTGTCTCTGGCACCAAAAGGCTCAAATCAGACCTGCTATGTGTATTTCCTGTTCATTTGTACATTAGAAGGTTTGGGTGGTGGTGGAAGAAGGACTGGGAATACTCTTCCTCATAGATTGCACATATTTGTGCATGCAGAAAGAATGCTTTGCCAGATCAAGACAACAGCCACCTCCTTTAGCAGATTTCTCAGAGTTTCCATCAAGTTTCTACTGTTGAGATGCTTACAAGAAGGATATGTAGATCCTGACGATCTTGTCACTCCCTACCTCCCCGCCCTCACCATCAGCAGGTGATGGGATGTAGCTGTAGCCTGCCGTCTCTGCCCTCCCAGCCCTGGAGGGTTGAAAAGATGCTGCGGCCACTGGACTGAGGACCTGGTGCCCCCCTCACAATCATCATGGGATGGGTTGCAGCTTTAGCCGCCGTCTCTGCCCTCCTGGCCCTGGAGGGTTGGAAAGATGCTGTGGCCACCAGACTGAGGACCTCGTCGCTACCCCCCCCCTCACCAACAGCAGGGGATGGGATGGAGCTGTAGCTGCCAGTTTTGGGGGGGGGGCTCTGTATTCTGCATTTTTGATCATATTGTATGCTATTGTCTGCATTGACTATATCGCTTGCTATTGTCTGTTTTTGTACGCTGTTATATTTTTTTATTGCATCATTGAAGGTTTTTGTGATGTATGTAAGCTGCTCTGAGTCTCACAATAGATTGGGCGGCATACAAATATAATAAATGAAATGAAATGTAGATGAAGGTCACTCTTTTCTTAATTCTAAACTAGGAAAGGATTAGAAATCCATGCTAACTGAAGCATTTTACAAACTTATTATATTTAGGGACCACACGACTGTTAGTAAAAGTATCTTCAGATCATTTATTTTCCTCTCATGAACTGAAAAATGTGGCAGGTGCTTTGAATGATATGCGTCTTTGAACAATGTGCACTGGCATGTTTTAGCCAATGGGGAAATGTGTAGAAACATCCTTGCATTAAGAAAGATGCAACACCCCTCCCAACAAAGTCTCACAATCTCATACAAAACCTAGGTTTATCCAACATTGTATCAGTTTCATTTCAGATATAATATACAGAATATTTCATATTGTTCTTCAGTCAACTGCCAACTACAGTATTTATTCGAGTATAACGCGCAAAATTTTATACCCAAAAAAGGACTCAAAGTTTGGGTGCGCGTTATACACGAGGACTGGGTGCGCTGGGTCGAGAAGAAGGGAACCCTCCGGGGGAGGGCCGCGGCGTGCTCCGCGCTACCCGGGCCGCGCGACTCAAGAAGCCGGCGCCGGGTAGGCACGGAGCACGCCGCGGCCCTCCTCCCAGGCGGCGGCAGGCGCCCAGGTCCCACTGCCGCCGCCGCTCACCTGCACGCACCCGCCGGGTCGAGAAGAAGGGAACCCTCCGGGGGAGGGCCGCGGCGTGCTCCGCGCTACCCGGGCCGCGCGACTCAAGAAGCCGGCGCCGGGTAGGCACGGAGCACACCGCGGCCCTCCTCCCAGGCGGCGGCAGGCGCCCAGGTCCCGCTGCCGCCGCCGCTCACCTGCACGCACCCGCCGGGTCGAGAAGAAGGGAACCCTCCGGGGGAGGGCCACGGCGTGCTCCGCGCTACCCGGGCCGCGCGACTCAAGAAGCCGGCGCCGGGTAGGCACGGAGCACGCCGCGGCCCTCCTCCCAGGCGGCGGCAGGCGCCCAGGTCCCGCTGCCGCCGCCGCTCACCTGCACGCACCCGCCGGGTCGAGAAGAAGGGAAAATTTTATACCGAGTTTTCATGGAAAATTAGGGGTGCGCGTTATACACGAGTGCACGTTATACTCGAATAAATACGGTAGCTTTATTAGATCACTAACTGAAACTCCATGTCCAGTATTGCAGTGACACCAGAAACAGTGGGATCTTGGCAGCAATCACTAATCGTTTGAGAGGGGTAAGTGATGTGGTGGTTGCATGAAGAGAGATGGAGATTAGTAATCCCAGTCTGCCTTTGGGATGTCTACATCCACTTCCTGCCTCTATTGCATGTGAGTGGTATCCATTTAGAGAGATGTCTGTCCTTGTACAGGTTTCTTGCACTAGTATGATGTCAACTTGAGAGAGGAGATTTAGAGTGTCTGCTTCTCTGTGGCAGTGCCATCCTGCAACATTGAGGGAGATGATTTTCATTCTATGCTGGTCGAAAAGTTGTCAATTAGTGGGTAGGCATATGGCAGCTGAGATATGGACACACTCAGTCTGTGCCGGTTCCTTTGTGATCCACCCCTGGGCCGAGTCTTGTGGCATGCCAGAGTTAATGGCAAACACTGTCCATTCCTCTTCTCCAGGATGGCTGTTGGGCCTTGTTGTCTCAGCAGGGGTGTCTCTTCTAGATTTATTGGTAGGCTGGGTTTCCTTCCCATTGTGAGGGTCAATGTTACATCTCTGTTCCTGCAGATAGTCTGGGTCTACTGGCGGGGCTTAGGTTGTACCCCACAGTGTTGGATTTTGGAGGGGGCATGTTGGTGATATCTGGCATTCAGGCAGTAGAAGGGCAGTGGGGTTTTGATAAGTCACCTCTTCTGAATTTCCTATTGCTTCAAATGAGACTTATTTAAGAATGTATGGAAGAACTGACTCACCAAATCCCCATTAATTCAAAGGGCCTACTTTAGTGCAACTTACTATGCTAAGCAACAGGAGTTTCCTTAGCATAGTAAGGATTGTGTGTTCTGATGTGACCAATACTCTCTGCAAGAAATTGTAGATACTCATGGTTGAAGAGTCACCAATGCAAGAGCCAGCTTGTTCACCAGGTGTGGGGTGCTGCCGGTGTGGCAGCGACCCCCACTTGATATAAGAGCCATCCGGGGTGTTTTTTTTTTAGCTTCTTTACCATAGTTCTAGCTAGCTTTAATGGGGAACTGGAGGTAGAGGACTTTTTAAGGTTTTAGTGATTTTAACCTGAGGCTTTTTATGATTATTTCTATGGGGCTATTTTTATGTTGGGTTTGTAATATGTGATGTAAGCTGCCCAGAATCACCCTGGTGAATGGGGCGGCAATACAAATCTAAGAAATAAATGAAATAATAAAATAAATAACTAGAGTACTCAAGTGAGCAGTAAACTAAAAGACAAAGCCAAGCAGTCCAGTCACTTCCCCCAGGTCACCTTCTGAGTAAAGAGTAAAATGCAGCCTCTGGGGTTTATCTAGGATGCCATGAGAAGCTATTCTAGTCCTTCTGAAGATTCCCACTCTATGGTGAGATGCAATCATGCCTAATGGCATACCTGTCAACCGCAGCTCCGGCGAATCCGGGACCTGCATGGACCGGGTCTGCGCAGGTCGCGTTGTACGCATTGTACGCGTGGAGGGCTATGCCGCTTGCGTAGCCTTCTACGCACGCGGCGTAGCCTACGCATGCGTGGAAGGGAGCTACGGAAGTGTCGAGCCCTTCCACGCATGCGTGCAACACGACCTGCGCAGATGGGCTGCGCAGTGCCTCCTTTCCCCTGCTGCCGAAATCCGGGGTTTCGGCAGTGCGGAGCGGGAAAGGGCAAAAATCGACGGTGAAAACCGGGAAATCCTGGCCAATCCGGGAAGGTTGACAGGTATGCCTAATGGCCAACTGGTATGAAGTCCTGCAATTGCCTCTTTGTTCTTTTGAACCCACAGCACTTGCATCTTGTAACTGCTGTATCATTTCACATAAAGTTTGTTGTTCAGTCGCACAGTCGATTCCGACCCTTTGCGACCCTATGGACCATCGTTCTCCAGGCGCCTCTGTCCTCCACCATCCCCCTCAGTCCTCCCAGTACATAAAGTACTTGCCTTATAAAATGAATATCTAAATGGTATAGACAACAATCATTTGTTCTTAAGATTATCTGTCAGGGGATTATCAGGCAGCTGTAACATTTCTGGGTAGATAGCTCAATGCATTAAGTATCTAGCAGTGGAGCCAGGGTTGAGAATTCAATCTCCCACTGTGCTTTCTGCAAGAAGATTAGCCTGTGTAGCCATTAACAAGCTGCAAAGAAAGGAATGGTAAACCATTTCTGAGTCCTTTGGAGCTAGACAATCCTGAGAAGAGTAACCAAAAGTCACAATTGATTTGGCAGCATGTAATTATTATATTGGGGCAGCATTGGCTTAGTGGTTGACACAATTGACTTTCAAGCAAGGGAGACCTTTACCTTATTATTATATTAAATACCTACAAAGGGTAAGGATGTAGAACATATTCCAGAAAAGAATCTCTTTCTCATCAGTTTTCTGAGTCTCACCACACTGAGTCTTCTAATTGAGAATCCCCCTGTACCATCAACCTTTCTTAGTTTTCTATGAAAATATGATCCTAGTCTTGTTTTCCTCTCTTCTCTTTCTTTACTCACCTGTTCATCCACATAAAAACTGCCAAATTCTGCAGTGTTCTATGTTGTTTCCTGGGACCACATGACCACGGAAACATTTGCAGACACAGAGAGTGCTGGCTCTTTGGCTGTAAACGGAGATGAACACCACCCTGTAGAATTGGACATGATTGGCTTTTGAGCAAGGGAGATCTTATTCAGTACATAACTGAATGCAGAGAAATGTATAAGTTGTTGGAAGAAATTGATGCATTTCCAGGCTTGCAATATGTCCTGTGAAAGATTTTAAAAAAATATTTCACAACAGGTACACATCTAAAAAATGCATAAAGAATATTGTACATATCTATAATGCTGCCTGTGCCACTGGGGGCACAATGCTTTATATACTGCATAGTAATGTATTTATATATATTAATGATTAATCTATGGATATACTCTGTACACATACTTTTTAAAATTATTTTTAAAAATCCACATGCAGAAAACCACTGGCTTATAGTACAAAATCCATTCTTCCTATCCACTTCATTGTCACTTAATTACCCTCAAAAAAGTACAAGACCCCACTATGGCCAGTATCATTTGCATAATTATACCAGCATAGTATGAATGATGTTACCAGCACTTGTAGATTGCTGTTAATTAAAGAGTCCGTGCTTCAGATTCAGATTGGTCATGATTCATGCACAATGAGGTCAAGTTGTGTGTAATCCAAAATCTGCCACTGTTGATTATTCCTCTTTGGACACATCAGTGGAGTTATGCAATAAGATAGGAGGCTGCAATTAGTCTAGAATGCGACTGCCTGGGTGGTGATGGGATCCAGGTGGTATGTCCATGCCTCGCCACTGCTTCAGGAGCTGCACTGGTTAGCAGTATGCCTCTGAGTGCAAGTCAAGGTAATGGCAATGACCTTTCAAGCCAACATGGTAATGGGCCAGGATACGTAAGAGACCACATCACCCTGAGAACATCTGTCTGTCCCTCCAGAGCAGACCAGAGGGAGGCTCGTCTCTCTTGCACCAGAAGGAAGGCCTTCTCAGTGTCTGCTTCAGCCCTATGGAACCTCCTGCCAATTGAGCTGTGTCTTGGAGTGGGGCACCAGCGATGTGGTGACCCCTGCCTGCTGGCTGATTTAGTAAGAACACTTCCTCTTTTAATCACTTTTAATCTGTAGGGGTCGGAGTAATTTTTGGTGGAAGTTTGATGGTTTTTTTATTGGTTTTTAAAATGTGATTGGTTTTATTTTCTGTGAGCCACCCAAAATCTTTGGAGTGGGCCGCAATATAAATCAGAAAAATAAATAAATGAAATATTTTTGGTATATAACAGTAATTCAAAAGTAGTTAAGTTAATGCAATATCATGTAGCTTTACCTTTGTTATTGGAAAATTAATTAACTATAAATAACTCAGTGTTTGTAACTGGTTCCTTCCCAATATTTATTTTTATACCTGAAGCTGAATAAATCATATACCCAAGGCCCAAAATATCATTTTCATAATTCCAAGAGAGACACTGAATTCTAGTTTTTCAGTTTTAAATCTCACTTGGCACATCTGGTTAGTTCTGATCTCTTGTCTTTTAGCTCTCTCTCTCTCTCTCTCTCTCCACAGAATGGGGATAAGATGTCTGTCATCTCAGCAGCGAAAGAGTACACTCCAGTTTAGGCCATTGTCATTTAGAACAACATGTTTCCTAACAGCTGACACCGATGTAAATCACCACAGTTCATTGATTTCAATAGATCTGTCAATCTTCCTGAGCTGGGGGCCTGGCCCTTGGAATCTCATGAAAATCCAGTTGTCAAGCTATCTGCCAAGATGTTAATGCTGTTCATATTACCCCAAATTGACAAGGAGGAAACGGAATTTAAAGCAATTATTTGTCTTTCAGATCCCAGCCACTGTGATGCTTTATTTGTGGCCTCCATCTGGCTGCAAACAACTGCACTATAGATCAACAAGTTGTCATCTGGCATTATGCCAGTGCTATAAACATTATGGTAGGGAGGAAGACAAGAGATGGAGGGAGAGCCTTATGGCAACCTTTCTCTACTGATTGCCTCCATGCTTCAGTATTCTTCAGCTGAGTGTAGCCTTGTGCTGTTAAAGTGAACCGACAGTAATGAGGTCCATTTCTTCTGACAGTAATATTTGGCAGGTGGGATATTGCTTTGTATGCCTTTATTAAGAACACTACTCTCCTAATCTGGGATCAAACATTGGACTCCATTCTTCTCATCTTGACTTTGCTCACACAATGACCTATGAGGTAGAGATAGAGCCTGAAAAGTTACTATTAAAAGCATTTAGTTCCAAGGGTGCTCACCATGACAATCCTCATAACCAGTCCCACTGCCACACTCCATAAGAGTCCAAAAATATAGGCAGTTGGATGAGTCCACATCACCAACTGAGGAGCAGGTCCTTTGTAAAGTGAATAGTTTTTAATTGTCCATTCAAGCCAAAACTAGCCTCAAATATTTTGAATTAGAAAGAGGATGGCTTGTAGCAACCCACTGCTTCTGAGGCAACAAAAAATAGTTTCTGCAAAAATAGGAGTTAAGGAAAGGAAACAGGGAAATCTGATGTATGTGTGGATATCTTGTTATATATCTCATTACTTGGAAAGTACTGGGGCATAAACCCCACTAGACCTCATTTCAATACCCCTTTGGTCTCCACCTACCCATTTCAGCCTCTAGAACAGAGCATGAGGCACAGCACAAGCTAGAGTCTGAACAATGTGATTCATCTCCTCCATCATTTAATTAGACCATCTAGATGACAGAGATGACTGAAAAGTTTCTGGTGCATTGCAAAAGTAATGACACTACACCTATTTAACTTACAATTGTAATATAATAGAGTGATACCTTCATCACTGAGGGAAGGAATTAATGACAAATACCTAGTAATTTGTACAGAGCTCCTTTAAACTCTGAATTAACCTTCATGAGGTAAGAATTAAGGATTAGCAGGATTTAATATTGAATATGCTCCTAAATGTGACTCAGTTCACAGACAGCCTAAATAGATGGTGGTGGGGTTGATGGTTGAAAAGGGGGACTGAAGGAACTCTAGAAGCCATGTGGTATATAGTAGGTCCCTTTTTGGGGGGGGGGGTGTGTGTGTCAAGATTCCAGTAGGTTACAGATATGGCATGTTTTCTTATAGCCTAAGGAAGTCATGGAGAATGTGTGGGATGCTTGGCATGTACAATCATAATTCACAGATGGAAAGGGTTACTTTTTAATATCACAGCTCCTAGAAGACGAGAGAAGGCACATTCCTTCTCTTTGTCCACATTGGGCCTAAGATAACATCATAGCTCTTGGTTGTTTTTTTAAACTGTTGTATATATTTTGCTTGTAAACTGCCAAAAATGGTACACTTACCAGTTGAGTGGTAAACTTACGAATGAACAAACAAATTGCTTATCTCCAACTTTGAGCAGCTCCTCACAAAAGACAACAAAGCACAGTTCTAGGTAGCTTTTTGCTTCATGAGGGATGAGCAATTAATCTCATTTCATTCTTTGTTAAGATGTTAACAAAACATACAAATCTTTCAATGTTAAGCATGGGGAAAAGTGAGATTCAAAAATTTGCATGTGGGAGACACCAAAATTGATAGATTCATCTATAACCCAGTCGAGATGTACTTTAGACCTTGCAAAAATTCCCAAGTTAATGAAACTCTGGGATGTTGTGTATGGGTGCCCAGTGGAGCTACACTCAATTTATCCAATAAAATTTCCTTGTGGAACCTTGGGGGGAGGGCCAAAAACTGCAAAATTTTAGCACTCTTCTCAGTTTTTTGATTATATCTTCTAAACCATGCATTTTTTTGTTTACTACATGTAATTAGAAAGTTGTAGAACATTAAACTTCCTTCAATTATCATTGGTAAAACTTATTTTTAACCCCATTAGGTACCGAGATACAGGGCTTTGAAAAAGTGCTGAATTTCTCAAATTTTAAAAAAAACTGCTAAAAAGGCTGGTTTTTGCTATGTATCTTCTATCCATATTTAATGGAATTTTGGATTCTACTTCAATTTCCAAATGTTCAATTACATCCCCCTCCCCACCTCTTCCCCCTTCCCACTACCCCCTCCTCTGTAGGATGTTCATACTTACAGTGTACATCTAAGGTTCAAAGAGCATGAAAACTGTTGTGTTCTAAAGCCTGTGCCTTTAAACAATGTACCTATCCATGTGTATCCAATGTAACCTTTCCATGTGTAACATTGTAACCTTCAGCTGTATCACTGTAACCCTAATAGGACGCGAGCTAGTGACCACCAGATGGCAATAGCGAGCGTCCAAGCTCATTGGTCCAGACTCACCTAAGAACAACAGCGCGGGAAGATTCCCGCCATCACCTTCACCTGGACAAGAAGGGCGTGACCTGCAATGACGTCACGCGGACAGTAGCCAATAGACTGTCAAGGAGCCACATTCAAATGTATAGCCACTGTATATATTGAGCTGTTCGTCCGCCATTACCACATGTTCCCTCTGACCAGCATGCAATAAAGTTGTGTTAAGCCAGCTCTTCGGCTGTCCTGGTGTCTTGGTCCCCATATACTAAATTGGCGACGAAGGTGGGATATGGCTTCCCACGGGACCAAGACATACGCCGGTTTCGACATCAACAAACCGGAAGATTGGGAACTCTTCGAAATGGATTTCCAAGGTGCGTTGGTGGAGTCCGAGGTCACCGACGAGGAAAAAAAGAGAGCCATCCTCACCAGAATGCTCGGGCACGCCGGCAAGAGGGTGCTAGTCGACCTCATCGCGCCGAAGAAGGTGGGCGAGCTGAAGGCTAAAGATCTCCTGAAGGCGATGCGCAACCACTTCCAGCCCTCGGTGTCGATGTTCCCAGCCCGGGACGCTTTCTGGAGGCGAGTCCAAGCGCCGGGTGAGTCGGTTGCTGCTTTTGCAGCGGCCCTGCGACTGGCCGCCGGCCCATGCAAATGGGATAACCTGGAGACCATGCTCAGGGACTGCATGCTGTGTGGCCTGCGGGACGAGGAGGTTCAGCAAAAGCTGATGAATCAGGAGCCGCCCCCGACACTGCACGAGGTCGTGAAGGCAGCGCAGGCCACGGAAGCCACGAGGGCCGGAGTGAAAGAGCTCCAGGGCCGGCTCCCACAGGCCGACCAAGCGGCGGGCTCAGTGCACACGGCCCGGCGAGCATTGAAATCTTCCGCTGAGAGCAGCGACGAGGAAGACGTCCGGAAGGTCCGAAAAGGGGGCCGGCGTTGCAATGGCTGTGGAGCGGCCCAAGACCGCGCGAAGTGCCCGTTCAGAAAGGCCGAGTGCCACAACTGCGGCCGCCACGGGCACATTGCCAAAGTCTGCAGACGACGGCGCGGGGGCCGGAAGAGCTCGCCAGACCGTTCGGCGAAACCGGACCGCTCGACGAGGCCAAAGGATGGCACCCGGCCCACGAGGAAGCAGGACGGCGTGGGCCGCATCTCCGACGAAAGCGACGATGCCCCCCCAGTTTTCAGCGTGTCCATGGGACACCCCCGTTACTTTGTTGAGGTACTGGTGCAAGGGGTCCCTGTTAGGATGGAAATTGACTCGGGCTCCTCATATTCAATTATTTCCCAGAGGGAGTTCTTGAGAATTGCCCCCCGTGTACGGCCCAAGCTCAAAGCGTTAAGGTCCACGCTTCGGGATGTGCAAGGGAACAGTATCCCGGTGCTGGGGGTGGGAAAAGTCCAGGTCCAATATAAACAGCACGCCGCAGAGCTTCCCCTAGTCGTCCTGAAAGGGGGAAATTGCAGCCTCCTCGGGACTCAATGGTTCCAACCCCTGGGTTTGTTCATTGGAGGGGTGCACGCCGTTGGGACTGACCCGATACAGAGGGTGTGCGACGCGCACCCCGAAGTCTTCAAAAAGGGACTGGGGAAATTCAAGGGACCCCCAGTAGCGTTCGACCTGGACCCGGAGGTCCGCCCAATAAGACTCAAACCGCGCAGAGTGCCTTTTGCACTAAATGACAAAATAGAGGCGGAACTGGACAAATTGGTGGGCCAGGGGATTCTTGTTCCTGTTGATTCTGCGGAGTGGGAAACTCCAATTGTCACAGCGTTGAAGGCCAATCGGGAGGTTCGCATTTGCGCCGACTATAAGTGCACCATCAATAAGGCAATTCGCCCTAATGCGTATCCGGTGCCGGTGGTCAGCCATCTGCTAGCTAGATTACATGGGGGAAAGTGTTTTGCTAAGCTCGACCTGGCGCAAGCCTATCAGCAACTATTGGTAACCCCTGCTGCAGCTGCTGCACAAACCATAGTCACGCATAAGGGGGCGTTCCAGGTGACGCGCCTACAATTCGGCGTGAACTCGGCGCCTGGAATTTTCCAGTCGCTCGTGGAACGCCTCCTAAAAGGGCTGGACGGGGTTTTGCCATATTTTGATGACGTGTTGATAACGGGGGGGAGCGAGGTCGAATTGGCAGAAAGGCTGGACAAGGTTCTGGCGGCATTCGAACAAGCGGGGTTGAGGTTGTGAAAAGACAAATGCGTCTTCTTCGCGAGTGAGGTTGAATTCTTGGGGTTCCGAGTAACACCTGAGGGGATCAAACCGTCCAAATCCAAGGTGGCCGCCATTAAGAAAGCCCCTCGCCCCACCTCCAAGTCCGAGTTACAGTCATTCCTAGGACTTTTAAATTTCTACCACTCATTTCTTCCCGGAAGGCGGCAGTGGCTGAACCGCTTCATAAGTTGCTAAAAAAGGACGCGGCATGGAAGTGGGGCGACGACCAGGAGAGGGCATTCACTGAACTGAAACAACTCCTGGCGTCTGACGTCATTCTGACCCATGTCGACCCCAAACGGCCGGTGGTACTGATCTGTGATGCATCCCCGGTGGGGGTGGGGGCGGTGTTATGCCACGTGCTGGAAAACGGGAGGGAGGCCCCAATAGCGTTTTACTCCAGGTCCCTGTCCCAAGCGGAGAGGAATTATACCCAGACAGACAGGGAAGCGCTAGCGATAATTGCGGGGACCAAAAAATTTCACGATTTTCTGTATGGCCGCCCCTTCACCACCGTGACTGACCACAAGCCCCTACTAGGCATTTTTACTGCAGATAAGCCCACGCCACAGATCCTGTCCCCGAGGATGCTTAGGTGGGCCATTTTTCTCAACGCCTACCAGCATGCGTTGGTGTACCGGCCCGGGAAAGAGATCAGCCATGCGGACGCCCTGTCGAGGTCCCCCCTCCCCCAGGAGCACGACCACGTGGGTGGGGGGGGGGCGAGACCGCCAGGTGCTCATGATTGAGGTTTTGGATAGTCCCCCCATTCTGCCCGCCGACATCGCCAAAGCAACAGGCAGGGACAGAACGTTGGCGGCGGTTAGTTCCTGGGTACAGAAAGGGTGGCCAGCGTCTTCCCCAGCGGAGGAGTTCGCCCCATTTTTCAGGAAAAGGCTCGAACTGTCCCTAGAGAGGGGGTGTCTCTTGTGGGGACAGCGGGTAGTGATCCCTACATCCCTTCGGCCGTGGGTGCTTAAACTGCTGCACGTCAGCCACCCTGGAATTGTGCGCTCCAAAGCGCTGGCCCGGAGTTACTTCTGGTGGCCCCAGTTAGACGCCGACATTGAGCACATGGTCGGCACTTGCGAGAGTTGCCAATGCTCCAGGCCAGAGGAGGCCCGCCTTCCCCACAGGGAGTGGGATGCGGCTAAAGGGCCGTGGTCCCGGGTGCACATAGATTTCGCGGGCCCGTTCCGAGGAACCCTTTTTCTCCTTGTTGTGGACGCCTTCTCCAAGTGGTTGGAGGTCATCCCAGTCACGAGCGCCTCCTCGGCCACGACCATTAAACATTTGCGGAGGCTCTTTTGCACGTTCGGCATACCCGACACCCTAATTAGCGACAACGCTAGTTGTTTCACGTCCTCCGAGTTCAGGGCATTCACGGAGATTAACGCCGTCCGGCACATCACCTCCGCCCCCTTCCACCCGGCCACCAATGGTCAGGTGGAGCGCCTCGTACGCACCACAAAGGATGCGCTACGGCGGGCCCCGGGGATCTCAACCTGCAAGTGTGTCAGTTTCTGCTAGGGTACAGGGTGACCCCGTTAGCGTCAGGCTACTCCCCCACGGAGCTTTTAATGCGCAGGAAACTGACCACCATACTTACTAGGTTAGACCCCACGAGAGTTGAGGACAGGGGGAGGAACATCGGGTTGGAAGCCACCAAGAGTTTCAGCGTGGGTGCTCCGGTACATTGCAGGAATTACACCAGCGCGGGGCCAGCCTGGGTACCGGGGGTGGTCGTGGAACAGACCGGTCCCGTATCGTACCGCGTGGAAACCAACACAGGTCTCCTTTGGCGGCGGCACGCGGACCAGCTCCGAAGCCGGGTCCCGGGAAGTCAGGGCGCCGACAGCACCAACACAAATTCAGCGTTAGGGTTCTCCCCCACCCGTTTAGCCCAAGGGGGAGGAGAGGGGGGTCGAGAGTCCCCACCAAGGGGGGAGGAGAAGGAATTTGTCCTCATAGATATCCCGCGGGATCCCCCAGCAGAGTTTAATTTTGAGTTAGCGAGCCGGGGTTTTTTTTCCGGAGTGGTCCCCCACCCATCCAAGCGAGAAGAGGGGTGTTACGTTAGCCCCTAGTGCCCCCGGTTTGCCCTCAATGGAGTTTGTCCCTTCCCCGAAAGCTGCAAAACCGCAGCAAGCCACTAACAAGTCTCCCTCTCCCATTACAGGACAAGGGACCAGGGAACAAGGAAGCGGTAGCGCCCCCCGGGTGGGCCAACCCACATCACGGCCCAAACGTGAGTGCAATAAACCATCTTGGTTAAGAGACTTCGTCTCATCCTAGGGGGGAGGGGTGTTGTGTTCTAAAGCCTGTGCCTTTAAACAATGTACCTATCCATGTGTATCCAATGTAACCTTTCCATGTGTAACATTGTAACCTTCAGCTGTATCACTGTAACCCTAATAGGACGCGAGCTAGTGACCACCAGATGGCAATAGCGAGCGTCCAAGCTCATTGGTCCAGACTCACCTAAGAACAACAGTGCGGGAAGATTCCCGCCATCACCTTCACCTGGACAAGAAGGGCGTGACCTGCAATGACGTCACGCGGACAGTAGCCAATAGACTGTCAAGGAGCCACATTCAAATGTATAGCCACTGTATATATTGAGTTGTTCGTCCGCCATTACCACATGTTCCCTCTGACCAGCATGCAATAAAGTTGTGTTAAGCCAGCTCTTCGGCTGTCCTGGTGTCTTGGTCCCCATATACTAAAAAAACCCAATTCGTCTTTCAGTTTGGAAATTTTGACCTCCACCCCACCCCCCACAAACAGTACCTACTTACTGTTCATTCAGTACCTACTTACATGTTTCAAAAGTACATTAAAGACTTATTTTTTATGTTTTTCAGTTGTGTCCCATCGTTGAAGCTTCTTGTTCCTTTCTTTATGTTCATTTCAACGTGAGTGACAGTGATTATGCATACAGTTATCTGGACAGGAGCTCCAATAGCCTCTTCCAGTGAGCCAGGATAGTGTTTATTTGTCAAAGGAGTTTGGCAGGTAATAATTTTTTTTAAAAATTGTGAATTATTTATTGATAGGTAAAGGTAAGGTAAAGGTTTCCCTTGCTCGAAAGCCAGTCGTATCCGACTCTAGGGTGCAGTGCTCATCTCTGTTTCTAAGCTGAAGAGCCAGCGCTGTCTGCTTCTGCAGACATTTCCGTGGTCATGTGGCAGGCATGACTAGACACCGGAGTGCACGGAACGCTGTTACCTTCCCACCAAAGTGGTCCCTATTTGTCTACTTGCAATTTCTTGCTTTCGAACTGCTAGGTTGGCAGGAGCTGGGATGAAGACGGGAGCTCATTTCCGTCCTGCAGTACTCGGGAATGGAACTGCTTCCCAGTCAGCGTCTTAGCGACTTGAGCCACTGCATAGGTGTGCTCATTATAGTAGTTATGATATTACAACTGCACTCTATTCATTAGTAGAGTACAATTTTAAGATATTCAAAAGACATAACATAGATACCCTGTACATAAAAAGACTATGAAATTTATTTATTTATTTATTTATTTTCATTTTATTATTATAAATTTTTTTTCCCAGATGGTGAAGTGACAACTGTCAAGTCAAGAGGTGTCTCCAAGCTACTTGAGTCCAGCACCAAATGAAGGAATTCCACTCAGCAACAATTCCTGGAGAGGGTGTTGGGTGCTTCTGGTGAACTTACAGTTCATGTCCCTTGTCAAAAATCTTACAACAATGAGAGAATGATTCAGGCTGCTGTGCACCACACTATTGCCGATCCTGGTCCTGCCCCCCACCCCCACTCGATCATGAGTCCCAGTATTTGATTTCAGCAATACGTGCTTTTTATGTGATGAAGTGGTAACTAAACAATATAGAGACCTGCAAGCAAAGTTGCCAGCTGCCAGATGCAATCAGGTGGTCAAAGTGACTTTGTGTGAGATGGCTGAAATGCTTCTGGATGCCGCTAGACAACGCAAAGATTAATGGGGATGAAAAATAGAGGACCACATATCACAGTTGGAGAGTTTGAATACCGATTTAGTTGCCATTAATGCAGAGTACCATCAAAAGTGCATTGTCCAGTTTTACAAATCGTCAGGGATGGCTGGCCAAAAAAGGGGTCGGCCTCAAAATACTAATATTGAGGAAGCCATGGAAAACATATATGCCACGTTGGAAAACAATGGTGATGAATGCCAGTTTTCTCTCAGGCAGTTACTTGATGAGATTGTAGAAGAACGATGTGCAGATGTGATAACTGTGAAAACTTGTCTGAAGGAAAAATATGGAGAGGACATTCTTATCTCTGATTCACCTAGCAGAGGATGTATCATCTGTTTCAAGGGAAAATAGTAAATCATTGGAAGCAAAGAATGTAGGAAATAATGCCATAGAGTCCTGATTTTTTAAAGATCTGTTCTTTACTTATACTTGTGCATCATAAGAATAAACAAAGATAATTCCACTATGGGTGTGATAAGACTCTTCAGGATAAGGCTTCACTTGTATTTACACTTCATAAAAATGAACAAAGATATATGTTTTATATATAGTTTTATAATTTTGATCTTGTATATTGTTTGAATTTAGATTTTGTATGCTGCTTTTGTACTTGGATATTGTATTTATGTATTTGAATTACCTGTTGTAAGCTGCCCAGAGTTGGCCCTGGCTGAGTAGGGCGGGGTATAAATCGAATAAATGAAATGAAATGAATTCCACTACGGGCATACCAAAAACTCTTCAAAATCAGGCTTTTCACTAAGACAGCATGTAAAAATGTTTTGAAGTCAATACTAGTTAATTTGACATTTCTGAACTTTCATTCCTTCTTCAGGAAATCTACATAAAAGAGGTTACAAAGCAATATATAAGATACCACGCTAGGAGCTTTAAAAGCATTAATCACAATAAACAATACAAGCATATATATATGCTGGAATAAAAAACTCCTGTCTCTTATTTATAACAACCTACTTATAACCATTAGCTTACCTCAGTTATAGAAACAAGTTAATTCTCGTGTGTTGATACTTTATTGTGCATCCTCGCCTCCATTCACTGTGTTTGAGGTGCATACGGACGTTAACTAGATTAAGCTGGGAGTAGACCCTATATAGTAATTCTGCGCTACACAGGTGTGATAAGAACATAACATAAGAACATAAGAACATAAGAACAGCCTTGCTGGAACAGGCCACAGCCCATCCAGTCCAGCATTCTGTCTCACACAGTGGCTCACCATTTCCTTCAGGGTATTCCCAAGGAGATGCCTTCACCTGCTTAGGATTCCCTGGAAATGGCATTGAGAGATATCCTGCCTATCTCTCCAACCCGGAGGTTGTCCTTAGGTAGCCATAATTATAGCCATTGATACACTTGTCCTCCATGAACTTGTCTAATCCTTTCTTAAAGCTGTCAAGTCTGACAGCTGTCACCACTTCTTCTGGCAGGGAGTTCCATAGACCAGTAATCCTCTGGGTGAAAAAGTACTTTCTCTTATTTGTTTGAGAACTAGTACCCAAAAGTTTCATGGAGTGTCCCCTAGTTCTAGTGTTGTGCGATAGGGAAAACAGTTTTTCCTTATCTACTTTGTCCACACCGTGCATGATTTTATAAACTTCAATCAGGTCACCTCTTAGACGCCGTCGTTCAAGAGTGAAAAGGCCCAACCGTTGCAGCCTCAGATGGTAAGGAAGGTGTTCCAGTCCCCTAATCATTCTGGTTGCCCTCCTCTGTACTTTCTCCAACTCCATAATATCCTTCTGGAGGTATGGCGACCAGAACTGTACACAATATTCCAGATGGGGCCTCACCATAGATTTATAAAGAGGCAAAATGACACTTGCTGACTTATTTTCTATACCCTTCCTAATGATCCCTAACATTGAGTTTGCTTTTTTCACTGCTGAGGCACACTGGGTTGACATCTTCATTGAGCTGTCCACCAGGACACCAAGGTCCCTTTCCTGGTTTGTCGCAGAGAGTTCAGACCCCATCAGTTTATAAATGTAATTGGGGTTTTTTGCCCCAACATGCATCACTCTGCACTTACTGATGTTGAAGCTCATTTGCCACTGTTTTGCCCACTCCCCCAGTGTCAAGAGATCCCTCTGGAGCTCTTCACAATCTCTCTCAGTTTTCACTACCCTGTATAATTTAGTGTCGTCAGCAAATTTGGCTACCTTGCTTTTTACTCCTACCTCTAGATCATTTATGAAGAGGTTGAAAAGCAGGGGTCCCAGTACTGAACCTTGGGGGACCCCACTCTTTACTTCCCTCCACTTGGAGAAGTGTCCATTTAGTGCTACCCTCTGTTTCCTGTCCCTTAGCCAGTTGCTGATCCAGGACAAGACCTGTCCCTTTATTCCATGACTGGTAAGTTTATTCAAGAGCCTTTGGTGTGGGACCTTGTCAAAAGCCTTCTGAAAGTCCAGATAAACAATGTCAACTGGATCCCCCTTATCCACATGCTTGTTGACACTCTCAAAAAATTCCAACAGATTAGTGAGGCATGATTTGCCCTTGTAAAAGCCATGTTGGCTCTCCTTTAGCAGCGCCTTCTCTTCTATGTACCTATTAATTCTATCTTTTAGGATGGTTTCCATCACTTTACCTGGGACACATGTCAAACTGACAGGTCGGTAATTTCCTGGATCACCCCTGGATCCTTTTTTGAAAATTGGTGTTACATTCGCTACCTTCCAGTCATCAGGCACAAAGCCTGATTTGAGGGAAATATTATATATTTTGGCTAGGAGATCAGCAATTTCGTCTTTAAGTTCCCTGAGAACTCGTGGATGGATGCCATCTGGTCCTGGTGATTTGTTAGTGTTTAGCTTAACAAGACATGCAAGGACCTCCTCCCTGGTTATTTCTATCTTGCTTAATTCTTCGCTTTCCCTCCCTACGAAGATAGGCTCTGTTTTGGGCATGTGGTCTCTGTCTTCTTCAGTGAATACTGAAGCAAAGAATTCATTGAGTCTCTCTGCAATCTCTGTTTCCTCTTTAATAACCCCTTGCCTTCCATTGTCATCTAATGGTCCAATGGCCTTCCTAGTTGGGTTCTTACTTCTAATGTACTTAAAGAAGTCCTTGTTATTTCTCTGAGTATTTTTAGCTATACGCTCCTCAAAGTCTTGCTTTGCTTTCCTGATTGTTGCCTTGCATTTGTTCTGCCAGAATTTATGTTTCTGCCTGCTGTCCTCATTCGGACAAGCCTTCCATCTTCTAAATGAGCTTTTCTTGCTCTTGATCACTTCCCGAACAGCTCCTGTAAGCCACATCGGAGTCCTCTTGGACCTGGCAGTGCCCTTTTTCCTTTTGGGTATGCATTCCAATTGGGCCTCTGTTATTGTTTTTGTAAACAACCTCCATGCCTCTTGGAGTGTTTGGACTCTCTCAATTTTCCCTTTCAGTTTCTTTTTTACTAGTTTCCTCATCTTTGGGAAATTTCCTTTTTGAAAATTTAAGGTCTCTGTTTTAGATTTTATCAATGACTTGCAGTCTATGATCAAGTTAAACATAATTGAGTTGTGGTCACTGTTCCCTATTGGATCAGCCACATTAACATCTTGCACCAGATCCTGAGTATTACTCAGGATCAAGTCAAGGATTCTTGTACCTCTAGTTGGGTCTTCAACCATCTGTCCCAGGGAACAATCATTTAGCATATCTAGGAACTTTATCTCTTTATCATGTGCTGAACAACAGTTTACCCAGTCTATGTGAGGGTAATTGAAGTCCCCCATTATAACCAGGCTTCCCTTCCTGGATGCCTCCTTTACAACATTCTCCAACTGCCAGTCTCCCTCAAGAGTTTGGGTCGGAGGCCGATAGTATATGCCTACTGTTAGACCATCCTTGTGGCCTGGTAGTCTTACCCACAGAGCTTCTAATGGTGACTCTAAATCACCTAGATATTCCAATTCATACGATTTTATCACTTCTTTGACATACAAGGCTACACCACCTCCTGTTTGCCCCTTCCTATCCTTCCTGTACAGTTTGTAGCCTGGGATAACTGTATCCCATTGGTTATCATCCGTCCACCAGGTTTCAGTGATACCAATAATATCAATATTCTTATCTATTGCTAAGTATTCCAGCTCCCCTATTTTGTTCCGGAGGCTTCTGGCATTTGTATACAAGCATTTATATATGCTTTCCTGATACAGTCTTTTGAATCCAGTTGCATTGTTAGACTGCCTCTTGCATCCTTCTGCTAGAGTGCTGGTGACTAGCTCCTTACTCTGCTCAGTAATTTTTGCATCCTCCTCACTACTCAAGTACACACTTTCCCGAACCGGATGCTGCCCAGCTCCTGTCGGCTTTCCCCCAGTTATCAGTTTAAAAGCTGCTCTGCAGCCTTTTTGATGTTGAGTGCCAGCAATCTGGTCCCATCATGGTTTAAATGCAACCCATCCCTCCTGAACAGATTTGGCTTGTCCCAAAATGTTCTCCAGTTCCTGACAAATCTGAAGCCCTCCTCTCGACACCACCGCCTCATCCACGCATTGAGGCTTCTGAGCTCTGCTTGCCTGGTAGGTCCTGCGCGAGGGACAGGCAGCACTTCTGAAAATGCTACCTTGGAAGTCCGGGACTTCAATCTTCTTCCTAACAACCTAAATTTGGCTTCCAGGACAGACCGCTTGGCCTTCCCAACATCATTGGTACCAACGTGTACCATGACAACTGGCTCGTTCCCAGTTCTCTCTAACAATCTATCTAGATTTCTTGTGATGTCTGCAACTTTTGCACCTGGCAGGCAAGTCACCATACGGTTATCATGTGCATCACAAATCCATTTCTCTGTATTTCTAATTATTGAATCGCCTAGTACAAGGAGCCTCTCTCCTGCAATCTGTTCATCTACATGCACCTCATCAACCATATTAAGGGAGAGAACCTCAGTTTGTTCCTGTTGTTCATCTTCCTGGATCTCATCAAGTATGATGAAGGAGAGATCATCAGGTGGAACCAGTTGTTCCTCTGTGTGTTCCTCATCAGGTGTGATAAGGGAAAGAGCCTCAAATTTATTGTGTAATTTCAGACTCTCAGAGTGATCCCCTACTCTCCTCCTCCTTTGAGTAACATTCCTCCAACCATCTCCCTCCTGAGTTAGTGAAGGGCCTTCTCCTTCAGAACTGTGCCCTGTCTCTTCTTTGTCCAGCATAGTCTGCTCCGCTCTGTCCAAGAACAGCTCAAGCTCCTTAATTTGTTGGTGGTTAGATATGCAGGCCTCTAGCTGCTGGACCTTCTCTTCTAGTAGTGCAACCAGCTTGCACTTGCTGCAAGTGTAGTTCTCCATATGCTTTGGCAAGAACACAAACATGGCACAAGAATTGCAGGTAACTACAGCTGTTCCCTCAGAATCCATTTTAACAAGTGCAGTATTCTGGGCCTCAAAAATGTACACGTTTACTACCTTTCTACCTAGTAAGACTATATTCTTCGTTTGTTACTAGTTTGTAATCTCGCGCGCCGTTAGGCGCGCGGGCCTCTAAAGCAGCTCTACTCCAACTGCAAAACTTACCAGTGCTCACTTCCTTTGTTTGGCTCTCCTCAGCAGCAGCTCTGCTTAAGAGCACATGCAGAGTCAAAAGGGCTGACCCTGAAAGAGCTCAGAGCTTTTAAAGGCTAGTGTGGCTCCGCCCCTATGAGTCACAGTTCAGGAAAGGGCCTGGTGTGGCTCTGCCCCCCTGCTTCTGGAAGCTTCAAACTGCTTCCTCTGTTTGAACAGAGGTGGCTCTCAGCAGTTTAAATTATCAATTTAAATTAGTAGAGGCCTCTAAAGCAGCTCTACTCCAACTGCAAAACTTACCAGTGCTCACTTCCTTTGTTTGGCTCTCCTCAGCAGCAGCTCTGCTTAAGAGCACATGCAGAGTCAAAAGGGCTGACCCTGAAAGAGCTCAGAGCTTTTAAAGGCTAGTGTGGCTCCGCCCCTATGAGTCACAGTTCAGGAAAGGGCCTGGTGTGGCTCTGCCCCCCTGCTTCTGGAAGCTTCAAACTGCTTCCTCTGTTTGAACAGAGGTGGCTCTCAGCAGTTTAAATTATCAATTTAAATTAGTAGAGGCCTCTAAAGCAGCTCTACTCCAACTGCAAAACTTACCAGTGCTCACTTCCTTTGTTTGGCTCTCCTCAGCAGCAGCTCTGCTTAAGAGCACATGCAGAGTCAAAAGGGCTGACCCTGAAAGAGCTCAGAGCTTTTAAAGGCTAGTGTGGCTCCGCCCCTATGAGTCACAGTTCAGGAAAGGGCCTGGTGTGGCTCTGCCCCCCTGCTTCTGGAAGCTTCAAACTGCTTCCTCTGTTTGAACAGAGGTGGCTCTCAGCAGTTTAAATTATCAATTTAAATTAGTAGAGGCCTCTAAAGCAGCTCTACTCCAACTGCAAAACTTACCAGTGCTCACTTCCTTTGTTTGGCTCTCCTCAGCAGCAGCTCTGCTTAAGAGCACATGCAGAGTCAAAAGGGCTGACCCTGAAAGAGCTCAGAGCTTTTAAAGGCTAGTGTGGCTCCGCCCCTATGAGTCACAGTTCAGGAAAGGGCCTGGTGTGGCTCTGCCCCCCTGCTTCTGGAAGCTTCAAACTGCTTCCTCTGTTTGAACAGAGGTGGCTCTCAGCAGTTTAAATTATCAATTTAAATTAGTAGAGGCCTCTAAAGCAGCTCTACTCCAACTGCAAAACTTACCAGTGCTCACTTCCTTTGTTTGGCTCTCCTCAGCAGCAGCTCTGCTTAAGAGCACATGCAGAGTCAAAAGGGCTGACCCTGAAAGAGCTCAGAGCTTTTAAAGGCTAGTGTGGCTCCGCCCCTATGAGTCACAGTTCAGGAAAGGGCCTGGTGTGGCTCTGCCCCCCTGCTTCTGGAAGCTTCAAACTGCTTCCTCTGTTTGAACAGAGGTGGCTCTCAGCAGTTTAAATTATCAATTTAAATTAGTAGAGGCCTCTAAAGCAGCTCTACTCCAACTGCAAAACTTACCAGTGCTCACTTCCTTTGTTTGGCTCTCCTCAGCAGCAGCTCTGCTTAAGAGCACATGCAGGTTGTGGTGTGAATCCTGACTCTCCTGAATGGGCTAGTCAATACTTAGAACCAACTGAAATATGACCTACAAAATTTATAAGAAAGATGATAGTTCTAGTTCTTGATTTAACCCCTTGGGGTACGTAGTATCGAATAAATGGATGTAGAAAGCCTCTCGTTGCATCAACCTTCTATTCACATCAATTTTCTTGTACAGCTTCGGTCTGACTGTCTCTAGCGCTAAAAACCTAAAGTCATTCTCAGTACGAGCCGGCTCCATATAAGGGCTAACTAAAGGGGCTTCAGTAACCTGCCCCCGAATTTTACTGCAGTACTCCGATATTCGAACTTTGCAGGTGCGCCCCCAAAGAAAGACTCAGACACCGGTATATGGATAAAGGCATTGGGCCACCTTTATTGAATAATGCCCTAGTCCGAATTATAACTTCCAATTGGTGTATTCATCCAATTGTAATTCTTAAGGCAAGCAGGCTGCAGTAACACTGGTAAGGTTCCTCCCAAAATGCCAATGATAATTGACTACATTGTAACTATTTGTATCAATTTGTTTGTTGACACAAACAAATTGTTGACCGGAGTCAATAAACTATCTACTGACCCCACCCTATGGCGTGTATCCATCAAATCACGAGGTGATGCATGCTGTAAAGCTCCTGCCATCACCCCTTGCCTGGTTCGTCGTTGACCGGCCAAAGCTATTACACCTGTACCTGTCTAAGTGTTGGCCAGTCAATTGCGAACCTGCCGGATACCTATGGGTCATAAATCTTTACCTTACCAGTGCTACCCGCCACACGGGGAGGCGTCTATGAAGACTCACCGCCCCCCCCCCCCCAGACCGTCAGCTCGGTCACCAGGCCTGCTTGCAAATCTTCCAGAAAGAGGTTCAAACCTCTAGCCGACAGGTGGACCCCATCCCCTGCATAGAGATCGTAATTTTACAAACTAATCGTGGGGTGCCGGATGACCATCCCCACACCCTTGTCTGACAAGAACCGGGCAACAGCCCTGTTCACCGAGCGGCGAGCACGGTCAAGGGCACGGAGGTCAATATCTCCTCTGTAAATATGACGTGGCACGATGTCCGACCATAGCAGCCTTGTGGACGGCCACACATAATGCAAATAAGCTAGGTCACTGCAGATCGTGAATTTTAAGGAAAGGCCAGTGACCTGGGCAAGGTCATTGCCCCCGAGGTGTAGTACAAGGACATCAGGCGGTTCAGCATCCCTGATGGAAAACAGGAATGGCAACAGTTCCCGCCATCTCATTCCGCGCTTACCGTACCAACGTATACGTGCAGTTGCACGTAGTCCAAGCTGGGGTCCCCACTCTGTCGCCGCAGCATACTGCGCTGCCCAGTGCATGTAACTGTGGCCCACCAGCCATACTGCCACCAGTGTGCAGGGGCACACAGGGTTTGTAAAAGAAGAAAAGAGAATAATGACTTAACTGGTACTCATACCTGAAGTGGGCGAACATACAATGCAAAACGCATGGATCCCCATCTCCCCATCCGGCGTATATCAGCCTCAGAGTACCCAAACGCAGCCGCAGTTGATGCAGCGCCTATCCTAAATGAATGGGTGCCGTAACGAGCCCCGGGGAGGCCAACACTGGTTAGTGCCATACTGGTCACCTTCCAAAATTGGAATTTAGTAAGGGGAGACCCATCCTGGTGGCAGAAAAACGGGCCAGGGTGAGCGCGACGCACTGCCAAAAACTCATGTAGGGCACCAACCGGACAGATGTCTGCAATGGAACATCGTAGCAGTCTAACTCCACTGCATACGCCGTGCTGATCAACCTTTGAGGACCGTATCCTCAACTGAGCCCACTCATTAGTGACATAGACATCGTCGAGTTCCAGTGCCCTATGAGTTGCATCCGCCTTAGACAGTAGTACCAACTCACTGATGCGGAGCGCTCCAAAGAAGGCCACCGTGGTAGCCGCATGAAAAAGAGCCACCTCATACCTATCATAACACAAGTTATCCCAGCCTCGTGCAAGGTGGGTCAGGACCTCTGGTGAAATTGGGTGGCAAGTGTCTGGGCGGCGGCCACGTTCCCGTGTCCACCCCTCCAAAACATGACGTATGTGGAAATCATTCACGCAGTCAGCGAAGCCCCTCACTTTGGCCATAAATGCCAGTGCCGACAGCCTGGATGCTATAGTACGAGGAGCCAAACCCTGACTGTGAAGATAAACCATAAATTGTAAAACCTGTTCGACTGGTATGGGCCAGACTTCGGCCAACTGTAGTTGCACACAAAAGGTTCGAAATTGTACAAAAGCATGTTGATATGCCTTACGCGTGCGAGGTGCCAAAGACATGCCGATCGCCCGGTTCACCTCTCCTCGCCAAATGTCCAAATCTCGGCCGGGAGTGGCGAGGGGAATTCCTCTGCTTCCGGAGCCAAGGCACGGAACCGGGGGATCTGCAGGCGGGATAAAGCATCAGCAATATCATCATTAATGCCTGGAACATGTCTGGCCTTAAACAGCACATTCAGGCGTAGGCTTCTTAACACAAATTGGCGAACCAACGCCATAACCCTAGGCGATTTAGACGTCTGAGCATTGACAATGTGCACCACTGCCGCATTGTCACACCAAAAATGGACCACTGAGTTGGCCCACTCCTCGCCCCATAGCATCAAAGCTCCCAGGATGGGAAGGAACTCAAGAAAGGTAAGATCGCGGAGGCGATCCGTGCCCAGCCATGCGGGAGGCCATTGGCCGTTAGCCCACCTACCCTCAAAATAAATCCCATATCCCAGGGAGCCGGAGGCATCTGACTGTTCTTGGAATCTAGGGGAGACCATAAGGTCTGATCTCCAGAAAGAGACCCCGTTAAAATCCCGGAGGAATGTGAGCCAAACCAAAAGGTCAGCCCGCATGCCCCTGGTCAGTCGGACGCTATGGTGGCGCTTTAACAGGCCAGTCATGGCATCACATAGGCGCCGGGCAAATGCTCTGCCGGGTGTCACCATCCTGCAAGCAAAGTTAAGATGTCCATGAAGTACCTGCAGCTCACGAAGGGACACTTTACGTTTGGCCATCAATGCCAAAATCATCGCGGAGATCCTGGTGACCTTATCCATGGGTAACCGGAATGCCTGTGCGACCGTGTCAATTTCAATACCTAGAAATGTGAGCGTAGTAGATGGGCCCTCGGTCTTTTCAGGCGCTAAGGGGACACCCAGTTCCCGCATTAGCATCTGAAATGTAGTGAGGAGACGCGTGCACGTGTCCGAACCCCGTTCATCCCCCGAACAAAAATTATCGAGGTAATGGGCTACAGACCGAGACCCGGACCTGCGAACAAAGGCCCACTGAAGAAAAGTGCTAAAACGTTCGAATGCCGAACATGAAATAGAGCAGCCAAAAGGCATGGCCTTATCTACATAGAACTTCCATTGGAATCTAAAACCCAATAGCTCAAAGTCCCCAGGGTGCACTGGCAGCAATCGGAATGCCGATTTAATGTCACATTTTGCCAGGAGGGCACCGGGACCACAAGAGCGCACCATCCGTAGGGCCTGGTCAAACAACGTATACCTGACCGAACAAAGGTCATCAGGAAAAGCATCATTGACAGAAGAACCCGCCGGGTACGATAGATGGTGGATTAAACGAAATTCACCCGGGGTCTTTTTAGGTACTAGCCCCAGATGGGAGATCTTCAGGTTAGGGAAGGGCAGTTCGGAAAAGGGGCCCGCTACCCTCCTGGCCTCCACTTCTTTAGCAATACTCAGGGCAGCTACCTCCTCCTTACCCTTCAGGGAAATTAAATTGGGGGCATCCTGGGGTCCCCGAACCCCCTCGAACAGAATACGAAAACCCCACTGGAAACCCTCCAGAAGGTACCTCGCGTCCTCCCTTCTTGGATAAGTTGAGAGCCATCGCTCCAGCATATACACATTAACCGGGGAGGGGGCCTTTTGACTGGCTAGCTCCGTCAGAGGAAGCCCTGACCGCCCCCTGTCCACCTCTACCTCTGCCCCGTGACCCACCAGCCTGCGGGCACGCGGAGGCGGCATGGGGGCCAGCGCAAGAGGGACACTCATGTTTGTACCGACACTGTCGCTTATTGCACACACCATTAGCTGAGAAGCTCCAACAGAGCAAGCGGCTGGAACCCCCTGCCCCGCCGGCTGGCGGGGAGCCTGTGTTGGAGCAGCTCGCTGCACAGCATGGCCACAATGGTACCTATCCCCAGGCGCCTGATGCGTGGGGGTCATGTACAAGAGCCACAATTTCTGGCAGGGCTCATCCCACCTCATCTCTGGGTGTAGGGCCACCCTCATTCTAAATTCCTCATCGTAAGCCAACCACGATGGGCCAGGGAAATCAACCATCGCCCTGTAAATATTGTCCAAGTATTGGACCATAGGAATGGCCAGATCAGGTATACTGCCATATAAATAAGATATGCCGGCAACCAGTTGGCCAAAGTGCGCGGTGGCTTACGACGACGGGACAACTCTTTGTCTCTGTCGTCCTGTCCCTCTCTCTCTTCCTTAGTTGGCTCACGGTTCAATAGGGAGAATATATCCACGTACTCCCCTTGCCAAATCTTATCCCTCATGACCTGTGACAAATGATCACCCAGGGGCAAGGAATAACCAGCCGTCGGCAAAGCCATCGTTGGCACATTCTGTATAGAGGGGATACGCAGCGGGACCTGGGCAGCCCCTGCGATGCTCGGCACTGCCCCAGGGGCGGACACCCCCGCCCTTAACGAGGGACCATTTTGATACCATGGGATACTGGGATAGGATGGTAACTGATGCCCGCTCGCCTCAACTTGATGAGGCCAGGGCCACTGAACCCCACCACTGTAAGTGGGCTGTGGTGTTGGTGCACTAAATTGAACCTGATACTCACTAGGTGCACCCCCGTGAGCCGCCCCCACCGGGGGTTCCGGCCCATGGCGGGCGTCGGAGCTCGCGACCGGAATCGAGCTCTGGGACCACCCCTGACTGCTCCCAGTCTGGACATCAGGTCGAACGGGGAGCTGCGAGACACCAGCTGGGGCCGGCCGGACCGTCTCAAACAGCTTGACCTGGTTGGCCACCCGCTGAAGTGTTGCGGCCGGCAAGGTCGCTGGGGCCGACGAAGGTGCCCCTGTTGAAGAAAGAGTAGCGCCCCCCTCCGAAGGAGGCTGTGCAATGCCCAAGGATGCTTCCAGCACTGCTATCCATGCTAACAGAGCATCCACTGCCCCAGAGCCCCCAGTATAAGGGGGGCCGGGTGGGCCGGACGGCCCACTAGGCAGTTGAGGAACAGGCAACCCAAAAGGAGAGCCAGGGCCAGAATAGGGCCATGCCCAAAACTCTGACACATGAGGAGCCGGTGGAGGAGTGGGTTGAACACCCGCACCAGGCCCCCCCAGGCCGCCCTGTCCCATGCCCGGCAAAGGCGGGCCAAGGGCCGAAGCCCCGGAAGGGCCGGCCTGTAGCTGACCAGCTACAAACCTGGAACCCGGCTGCCAAGTGGTAGCCTGACCAACTCCACTGGTACCAGTGGGCAAGGCTGGCACATCGCCCTGCCATGGGGGCACAGCCCTGGTCCTCCAACCCAAAGGCTGGCCCCCATCCGGTGCAGGGCCGGTAAAAGTTCTTCCCCTCGTCCATGGCTTTAGCACCGGGGCCTTCCGCTTGGGAGCCATGTCTCCCTAGGAGAAGAAAGTTGCTGCAGGATCCCTATCCAGGGATCAAACGCCTAGCGTTTAAGTACTGCGGTAGCCAAGCAAACCAAAAAGGCTCCGGGTACTTTGATCCTCCTTTCCCAGCTGGGAAACGAACTGCAAGGCTCAATAGCCGAAGACTAAGGAGAAAACAGCGACGGAAAAAACTTCTCCTCTCCGTCGCTATTCTAAAATGGCAGCTCGGCTGCCTCGTGACCACCCCTTTTATAGAGGGGTGGCCACGCCCCCTAACTCACCCGGATGTCTGAGTCCGGGTGGGGGGCCCCCCGCAAAGAGCGTGGCGGCCATTTTGGTGCCACGCTTTCATTCAAAGCTCGATTAGTGAGCCTGATATAGCATTTGCGACACGGACATTCCCATAAATAGATCACATGTTTGGAGGCACAATTCGTAAGCGAGTTGAGAGTAAATGAGTAGTTCCTTTCAGGGATGGGGACCTCTTTGGTCTCCCAACAAAATTGGCATGCCACGCAAGAATGGCATCTATAGAGACCTGTAGGAAATTTCTTGTCTAAGACTGTATGAGACCTAGCTGTATGGCCTGAGCATACCAAAAGATTATTAATGGATTTGGTTTTTCTGAAACCCAAAACTGGCCTGGCACCACAAGCTGGTAACTCGTTAACCAAATGCCAATGTTTGTTAATAATTCTTTTGATTTGTGTAGCGGCTGGTGAGAATTCAAAGGAACATCGAATGATGTTATCACCCCCTCATGTTTTTTGATCAAAAAGATTATTTCTGGGAATGTCATTAATTTTCTGGAGGGCTGCATTAGTGACGTGTTCTGGGTATCCTCTCTGAGTAAGTCTATGTTGAATTGTACAAGCAGACTGAATAAAGTCAACTGGTGAAGTAGAATTTCTCTTCGCTCTTGCGAACAAGCCAAACGGAATGTTATTTTTGATGTATGATGGATGATGAGAGGTGTATTTCAAATACGGATTCCTATCGGTTGGCTTTTTATATAGTCTGACCGCTATCCTCCTAGTGTCTGTTATATATACTTCAACATCTAAGAAGGGAATGGTAAAAGGGTCCGAATGAGGAGTAAACTGGAGGTTTACATCTATTGAATTAATCCATTGCACAAAATCAATCAAAATGTCTTTTGAATCCAGGATGAAAAACAGATCATCAATAAATCTGCCATAAAATATAATGTGTGGTAAAAAGGGGTTATGCTCTTGATTATAGATGTGGGTGCTTTCTAAGCTACTCATATATGGTAACTACACTGGGAGCCAGGCGGCTCCCCATGGCTATGCCCCTAATTTGTATATAGAATGAGTTATCGAATCTGAAATAGTTATGATCAAAGACTACATCCAATACATCCATAAGGAAATGGGTTGGGGGGAAAAGAGTGACCCTCAAATCCAGTTTGTCCTTAACTATTTGCCTGGCTTCTTCTAATGGGATGTTTGTGTATAGAGCCTCAATGTCTAACGTTGCCAATATGCTCCCCATTAGCAGTGAAAGTCCTTCCACCATTGATATAAAATGTGAAGTATCAAGAATAAAAGAAGGTGTCTCCTTGGTGAATCTATTGATATAAAAATCAATATATTTCGCAAGCGGCTCAATGACAGAGTTAATCCCGAAGACGATAGGTCTCGCAGGAGTGGGTGCATCCTCAACTCTTGGTTTGTGTATCTTAGGAACCAAGTGAAAAATGGGGATCCTTGGGTGCTCATTGTACAGAAATTTCATGGTCTTGTTGGTAATATACCCCAGGGTAACGCCTTCATACAAGACTATTTTAATGACATTAGTAATGTGTTGCGTGGGATCCCAAAAGACCTGTTTATATGAGTTAACGTCACCCAATTGTCTATTTACTTCAGCGATGTAGTCAGTGGTATCCAACACAACTATCCCACCCCCTTGTCTGCCTGCTTAATTATGATAGACTTGTCTTGTGCTAGATTCTTAAGTGTAATATGATCCTCTCTAGACATATCATTCCAACTTTTAATCTTTTTCTTCTCCATATTGTTAATATCATGAAGGACCTGCCTAGGGAATACCTCAATAGCTGGTTCATCGATCGCTGGGTTGAAAGAAGATTTTGGTTTGAAAACTTCAACCGATTGTGTGTCCATTCCCCTGAAAAAAACCTTTAGCTTAAGCAACCTAATCATCTTATATAAATCTACCCATGTATTAAAAGAATGGTAAACCGGGGTAGGAACAAAATTAAGACCCAGTGAAAGAAGACATACCTCATTTGTAGACAAAATCCTGGCAGATAAATTAAACACTACGTTTTCCTCATAGGGTGACAACATTTTGGGTGGTTCACATCTTGTTATCCCTGAAACACTGCTTCTCCTACTTCACACCCTCATTCTGACAAACAAGAAGGGCTCATTAGATTATTGGAAGAAAAAAATGCCTTGCTTTGGCTCATCCAAGATTGTTTCTGTCTCCCTTCATGATGGCAGTAGCCATTTATGTGTACAAGAAATTTGGATCTAAAAATCTACTGAATCTCCTCTCTTCTTTGGGTTTTTCAGCATCGTATGATGAAGCGAGTAGGCTTGAAGGGTCGTACATTCTGCAGTCAGAAAAGTCAAAAATTAAAGAGTCCACCAATCCATTCAGCCAGTTCATATTTGATAATGCTGATTTTAATGTAAAAATGTTGGATGGTCATGACACCTTCCATGTCATGGGAGGAATTATGGCAGTGACACCTAGAGATGCAGTAAGTAGTGAAACAGAAGTAGCTCGCTTGAAAGTGAGCTCAGTATCAAATTTAATTGCTTTAGTTGGCAGTGTTCCCGTGAAACCATATAACAGACCAACCAATGTTGGATTAAAAATGTTGTTGTGCAGAATATAGAAATTGACTACCCACAGGCCCCTGAGCCATGTGACTCTGAAATCCTGTGGCTTTATGGGAAAAACTCAGTGCACTTCTCAACAGTACCAGGCTGGAATGGTTTCATGGAGCTGGGGTTATCATGAGATGAGCAATATGAATGTTCTATGTTAGGATACATGGTCTATGTAGTCCCCACTGTATATTGTATTGGATCACAGTCTGTACCTCTAAGAGCCTCTCTGTGCTCTGCCCCAGCTGAACTGAATCAGAGAGTGGCTCAGCAGTTTTGCTACTTTGGGCTATATTCACAAAGAGGTATATTCTCCAAAGGGCTATAGTTCCTGTCAGCTATCTGAACTATGGTGCTACACTGCTAGGAACTATGGAGCTAAGCTATGGTAAGCTATGAACTATGAGGCTGGATACTGAATGACTGCATTGATACTGCTAAAGGCTTCTAAGGACTGAACTCTGTTTGCCTCATGCTTGCAACTGAATAGCTAGCCTGCTTACTGCACCTGGAAGGAAACTACTGCTTGCATCTGCTCAAAGGTAATCTCTGCTAAAGACTGCTTATTTGGACGTTTGCTATCTCTTATGGACTGCTGCCAACTATACTGATAGCCGCTTATCTCAGGCATATGTTTTTGCTTCTGTGTTTGCTGAAAAGTAAAGCTATTTTCTTTTCCTTATACAACCTGCTTGTCTGTGTGGAAATCTCTCCCAGCTGTCGCTGCATACACAGCTAGCTGGTTTGCTCTGCTAAGCACAGGCAAACCTAATTGGGGTACCCCCAGTACCCCAACACCCTATCATCAGGTTATGGGCCCAGGAGGAGCCCCTAGGAGCCCCAGAGGGCCCAAGGGTTGAGCCCCCAAGTGCCTAGTGGTTGGAGCAAGTCAGTTTGGAGCCCTGCATACCTGCTGTAAAGCTTCCACACCCAGAAGCTGAGCTCTGAGGGACTGTTTGGAGTCTGTTGCCATGCCTCGTGTTCTTTCTTCAATGGAGTAGCTGCCTGTAGATGTGCACCCCACTACAGCTTGACTAACATCAGCTGCAATGTCATTGTGGTTTTTGCTCACTCTTTGTCTCTTCATCTCCCTGCCATACCTGTCAACTTTTGGCTTTGAAAATAAGGGAAATTTTGTGGGCGTGGCCAAATAGGTGGGCATGGCCAAATAGGTGGGTGTGGCCAAATCAGTGGGCATGGCCAAATCGGTGGCCATGTGTGGCTTGCTGGAGTGACCATGTGACTGAGTAGGCTAGCCGCTATCTATTCATGCCTGCCACATGGCCATGAAAAAATCTACAAACAGCACTGGCTCTTGGCTGTAAATGGAGATGAGCACTGCACCCTAGAGTTGAATACGACTGGCTTTTCGAGCAAAGGCCAAGGGTGACCTTTGCTAACCAGCCGGGGGTGAGGAGGAGGAGGAGCTGAGCGTCGGGAAGGCTAGCTACGGCTGCCGTGAGGCCGCCGTCCGGAGTCGGCTCTCGGGCTGACCTACTTTCCGCGCCAGATTCCCAGAGTGGCAACCTGGGGGAGCGGCAGTGCACGTGCATTGAGGGGAAAAAATAACCCCCCCAGAACAAGCCCTTTGCTCGAGGGCAGGCACCGGGCTGGCAGCTGGCTCCTTTCCCACGGCAGCGGCAGGCGCCCTGCGTCCAAGTGGAGACCCCCTTTTCCCAGCCCAGCCCCACACAGGGATAGAAAGGGGGGAGGACATGGGGGGAGAAGAGTTCATACACACACACAGGGCCCCACAGGATGCAGTTTTCCCTCAGCACAGGTGTCTCCTTTTCTGCTGCCCTCTGTGGTTCCACCGGTGGCTCAGGGGGTGAAGGAGCTCGCCTGGCTAGCTGGAACAGGCTGGCAAGTCGGCAGTCAGTTCAAGACCCTTCGCTCCTGCTGCATGACGAAAAGCGGGCTCCCTTCCTCCGCCCCAGAGCTCCTGTTCGAAAGCAAGGAATGACTAGGGACCGCTGTGGTTGCTCGGGAGGGTGGGGTGAAGAAGCTTGCCTTGCTAGCTGGAACTTAGGCTGGCATGGTGCCTGGTGAGGGCCACCCGGACCGGAGACCACCACTGGGGGGGGTGAGAAGCAGGACGAGGAGGAGGAGGAGCCTGAGCAGCAGGAAGGCTGGCTACCACCACCGCTGTGAGGCCTCCGTCTGGAGCCGGGCGGGTGCCGCCCGGACCAGAGACCACCACACCCAGCTGGGGGTGAGGTGGAGGAGGAGGAGCCTGAGCAGCGGGAAGGCTAGCTACCGCTGTTGCTGCGAGGCCTCCATCCAGAGCCAGGCAGGGGCTGGCCGGACCGGAGACCAGCCGGGGGTGAGAAGGAGGAGGACCAGCTGAGCAGCCCCCTGATAGCTGGGGGTGGTGGTCTCCGGTCCGGGCGGCCCCCGCCCGGCTCCGGACGGAGGGAAATAAGGGAAAATATGGGGCAGGAAGTGGGGTAAAAATAAGGGGTTTTCCCAGGTAAAATGGGATGGTTGACAGGTATGCTTTGGGTTTGTGCCAGCAGTTTGTTTGAGGCTGCTATCAGCAGACTGCTGCCAGCTATACTGATAGCTGTTTATGTTTTTGCTTCTCCTGTGTTTGCTGAAAAGTAAAGCTATTTTCTTTTCCTTATACAACCTGCTTGTCTGTGTGGAAATCTCTCCCAGCTGTCACTGTGTACCCAACTAGCTGCTTTGCTCTGCTAATCACAGCCAAGCCTAATTGGGGTACTCCCAGTACCCTCAACACCCTATCATTCTAAAATAGGACTGCGGTGCTCCACCCTTTGCAAGAACTGCACGGGGAATGGTTGTGAAAATTCCCCTGAGCCTGACCTCTAGTAGAAAGAAGTGGGGGACTATGAAGAGCAGAGCCTTATGGATGCAGTGCTGGATATGGACGAAAAAGGAGAAGAAGAGGAAGCTCCATACGGTGCAAAATGCCAAAAATATTAAATGTATGCTTCTCAATGCTTCCTGTTTTACTTTATGTACATACATATTGCTTCCCGTTTTTTATTACATTTTACTGTACATTACTAATAATTTCATAAGAAATACCTATGTTTTTAAGTCTTTATTAACCTAAAGAACATCTTATAAAGGTCACTCAGGATAAAGCGACGTCGTTGTGGGGGGTGGGGGTCAAAATTTCCAAACTGAATGACTAACTCGGTTTTCATGCCCTTTGAACTTTAGAAGAACACCGTAAGTATGAACATCCTACAGAAGAGGGGGTAGTGGGAGGGGGAAGAGTTGGGGGGGGGGATGTAGTCCATACCTGTCAACCGCGGCTCCGGACAATCCAGGACCTGCGCAGAACGGTTCTGTGCAGGTCGCTTTTTACACATGCATAAAAGCCTTCTACGCATGCATAAAAGCGACTTGCGCAGAACTGTTCTGCGCAGCTCACTTACACACATGAGTAGAAGGCTTTTATGCATGTGTAAAAGGCTTTTACGATCCCCTTCTGCACAGAAGCCTTCTACGCATGTGTAGAAGGGTTCTACGCAAGCGTAGAAGGGTTCTACGCATGCAAAAAAGCCTTCTACGCTTGCGTAGAAGCGAGCTGCACAAAAGGGATGCGCAGTAACATCTTTCTCACTGCTGCCAAATTCCAGGTTTTCGGCAGCTCCAGGCAGGAAATGGCAAAAATCGGTGCCGAAAAATGGGAAATCCCAGCCAATCTGGGAAGGTTGACAGGTATGATGTAGTTGAACGTTTGTAAATTGAAGTAGAATCCAAAATTCCATTAAATATGTTGCAAAATGGAAGATACATAGCTAAAACCAGCCTTTTTAGAAGTTTTTTTTACAAATTTGAGAAATTTAGCACTTTTTTAAAGCCATGTATCTTGGTACCTATGGGGTTAAAAATATGTTTGACCAATGATAATTGAAGGAAATTTAATGCTCTACAACTTTCTCATTACACATGGTAAACAAAAAATGCATGGTTTAGATTTATAATTGAAAATTGTTGGATGAATTGAGTGTAGCTCCACTGGGTACCAATACACAACATCCCAAAGTTTCATTAATTTGGGAATTTTTGCAAGGTACCCCCCCACACACACAATTTGGACCTATGGCTACTGGGATACTACTCAGGCACAGAGCTTTGGGTGCTTAACTCATCAAGATGAACCTGTGGTAGCTCAGTGGTTAAGAAGCTTACCTTGTTAGCTGGAAGTTCAGCAAGCTGGCAGTACAAGACCTGGGTACTGCATGATGGTTTGAGTGTCCATCTCTATTCCAGCTCCTGCCAACCTAGCAGTTTGAAAGCAAGAAATTGCAAGTAGATCAATAGGGACCACTTCAGTGGGAAAAGAACTTGAGGACATGAAAGGAGCCTCATACGGGCATTCCCTGAGCAGAGTTTCTCCAGAAAAAAATCCTTTCAACCCAGAATAATTTCTGACTCTTCAAAACATCCTGCTTTAACTCTCTGTGTTTTTGGCCACATTTGCACAGTGTTAACCTTGCTGCTTCTTTTGCAGGCGCACCCCCCAAAAAAGGACTCAGACACTGATGAAAGTGGATAACGGCACTGGGCCACATTTATTGATTCATGCCCTAGTCTGAATTATAAATTTCTATTGGTATTCAACCAATTATAATTCTTAAGGCAAGCAGGCCGAAGTAACACTGGTAAGGTACCACCCAAAATTGCAAACGGCAATTGGTTACAATGTATCCATTTGTATCAATTTGTTTGTTGACAACAAACAAATTGTTGACCGTAGTCAATACCTAACTATTGACCCCACCCTCTGACGCGTATCCGTAAAATAACGGGGTGATGCATGCTGCATAGCTCTTGCCATCACCCCATCGCCTGGTTCATCGTTGACCGGACAACGTTTAATCAACTTGTGCCTGTCTAGTGTTGTCCAGTCAATTGCGAACTTGCCGGATACCTGTGGGTCATAAATGTTTACCTTACCAGTGCTACCCGCCCATGTGACCAAAGTCAACAGCAGCAGAAAGAAACCCCTATATCAAACCATAGCAACAGTGTGGGATGGGCAAAAAACCAGGACCCAAGAGCCAATTGTAGGTCCCAGCCAAAAATTCCCACCCGGCCCCGAAGCGACCAAAATATCACACTGTTAACTAGGGAGGGGGTGGAGGGGAAAAACTTCTCCTCTCCGTCGCTTTGCAAAATGGCAGCTCGGCTGCCTCGTGGCCGCCCCTTTTATAAGGGTGCTGGCCACGCCCCCTAACTACCCGGATGCTCTTCGTCCGGTGGGGGGGGGGCGCAAAGGGCGCGGCGGCCATTTTGGCGCCGCACTTGCATTGCAGGCGCACCCCCCAATAAAGGACTCAGACACTGATGAAAGTGGATAACGGCATTGGGCCACATTTATTGATTCATGCCCTAGTCCGAATTATAAATTTCTATTGGTATTCAACCAATTATAATTCTTAAGGCAAGCAGGCCGAAGTAACACTGGTAAGGTACCACCCAAAATTGCAAACGGCAATTGGTTACAATGTATCCATTTGTATCCATTTGTTTGTTGACAACAAACAAATTGTTGACCGTAGTCAATACCTAACTATTGACCCACCCTCTGACGCGTATCCGTAAAATAACGGGGTGATGCATGCTGCATAGCTCTTGCCATCACCCCATCGCCTGGTTCATCGTTGACCGGACAACGTTTAATCAACTTGTGCCTGTCTAGTGTTGTCCAGTCAATTGCGAACCTGCCGGATACCTGTGGGTCATAAATGTTTACCTTACCAGTGCTACCCGCCACACGGAGAGGCTCAATAAAGGCTCGACGTCCCCCCAGACCGTCAGCTTGGTCAACAGGACTGCTCGCCAATCTCCTAACAGGAGGTCCATACCTCCCTGCGACAGATGGACCCCATCCCCTGAATAAAGCTCATAATTTTGTAGGCTGATTGCGGGGTGCCTAATGACCCCCAACTGCTGTCAAGAAGGAACCGGGCAATAGCCCTGTTCAACGAGCGATGAGCTCGATCAAGGGCCTGGAGGTCGAACCCTCCCCTGTAAGCATGCCGCGGTACCATGTCTGACCAAATGAGGGTTGTGGCAGGCCACACATAATGTAAGTAAGCCAGGTCACCGCAAATCGCATGCTTCAGCGATAGTCCAGTGACCTGTCCCAAATCATTGCCCCCAAGGTGTATGATCAGAATATCTGGCGGGTCAGCATTCCTGCTGGATAAAAGGAATGGCAACAGTTCCCGCCATAACATGCCGCGCTTACCATACCATCTGAGACTTGCGGATGCACCCAGTCCCAGTCGGGGTCCCCATTCTGTCGCCGCAGCGTACGACGCTGCCCTATGCACGTAGCTGTGGCCCACCAGCCATACTGCCACCGGTGTAATACGACACCCAGGGTCTGTCAAGGAAAAAGAGGGGGGAGAACAATACAGTGACTAAACTGGTACTCACGGTTGAAGAGGGCGAACATAAAACTGAAAACATTGTGATCCCCACCTTCCCATGCGGCGTATTTCCGCCCCGGAGTACCCAAAAGCAGCTGCAGTAGAAGCCGCCCCTATCCTAAATGAATGGGTGCCGTAACGAGCCCCAGGAGGGCCAACACTGGCTAGTGCCTTACCGGTCACCTTCCAAAATTGAAATTTAGTAAGGGGAGACCCATCTTGGTGACAGAAAACGGGCCATGGTGCATGCCACGCAGTGCAAGAAACTCCTGTAGGGCACCAACCGGACAGATGTCTGCCAATGAACATCGTAGCAGTCGTACTCCACTGCCTACGCCGTGCTGATCAACTTTAGAGGAGCGTATCCTCAACTGAGCCCAATCATTGCAAACATAGACATCATCGAGTTCCAGTGCCCTACGACTTGCATCCGCCTTAGACAGCATCACAAGCTCGCTGATGCGGAGTGCTCCAAAAAAGGCCACCGTAGTAGCCGCATGAAACAGGGCGGCCTCATACCTGTCAAAACAGAGGTCATGCCAGCCCCGTGCTAGGTGGGTAAGAACCCCTGGGGAAATTGGGTGGCGGTCATCCGGGCTACGCCCACGCTCCCGCACCCACCCCTCCAAAACATGTCGTATGCGGAAATCAGTGGTACTGTCAGCGTAACCCCCCACTTTGGCCATGAATGCCAACGCTGACAGCCTGGATGCTATGGTGCGGGGTGCTAGGCCCTGGGCATGTAGGTAAACCATGAATTGTAGAATGTGGGCGACTGGGATAGGCCAAGCCTCAGGTAGTCGAAACTGGGCACAAAAGGCCTGAAAAGTGATGAACGCGTGGTGATACGCCTTACACGTGCGGGGCCCAGCGACATGCTGATCGCCCGGTTCACCTCTCCTTGCCAAGTGTCCATATCTCGTCCGGGAGCGGTGAGGGAAATTCCTCTGCGTCCGGGGCCAAGGCACGGAACCGGGAGATCTGCAGGCGGGACAAAGCGTCAGCAATATCGTTATTAACACCAGGCACATTCCTAGTCCTGAACAGCACATTGAGGCGCAGGCTACGCAACACAAACTGGCGCACCAGCTCCATGACCCTGGGAGATTTAGACGTCTGTGAGTTGACAATGTGGACAACTGCCACATTGTCACACCAGAAATGTACTACCGAATTGGCCCACTCCTCACCCCATAGCATCAAGGCTCCCAGAATGGGGAAAAATTCCAGATACGTGAGGTCGCGCAAGCGACCCGTGCCCAACCAGGCTGGCGGCCATCTGCCGTAGGCCCACTTCCCATTGAAGTACATCCCATAACCCAGGGACCCCGATGCATCGGACTGGACCTGGAAACGAGGGGAAGCCAGAAGGTTGGACCTCCAGAAGGACACCCCGTTGAACTCCCTCAGGAACTGTAGCCAGATGAGCATATCCGCCTTAAGCCCCCTGCTAAGACGTACCCTGTGGTGGGGCTTGGTTAAGCTTATCATGGCGTCGCACAAGCGTCGAGCAAAGGCTCTGCCAGGTGCGATCACCCTGCAAGCAAAATTGAGGTGACCATGCAGCACCTGTAGCTCACGAAGGGACGCCTTGTGTTTAGTCACCAAGCCGGATATGAGTGCAACGATCCGTGTCACCTTATCAGCCGGTAACCTGGATGCTTGCACCACCGTGTCAATCTCCACCCCCAGGAATGTGAGCTTGGTAGATGGGCCCTCGGTCTTTTCGGGCGCCAAAGGGACACCAAGTTCCTTCATTAGTGTCTGAAATGTATTGAGGAGACGTGCACATGTGTCCCAGCCCCGTTCACCCCCAAATAAGAAATCATCCAGGTAATGGGCTACAGACCGAGACCCCGACCTGCGGACGAACGCCCACTGCAGAAAGGTGCTGAAACGCTCGAAAGCCGAGCAGGAGATGGAACAACCAAAAGGCATGGCCTTATCGAAGTAATATTCACCTCGGAACTTGAAACCCAGCAACTCAAAGTCGCCCGGGTGCACCGGCAGAAGACGGAAGGCCGACTTGATGTCGCACTTAGCCAACAGTGCACCTGGGCCACATGAGCGCACCATGCGCAGAGCCTGGTCAAAAGATGTATACCGGACCGAACAAAGGTCATCCGGGATAGCATCATTGGCCGATCGGCCGGCTGGGTAGGACAAGTGATGTATTAAGCCGAACTCGCCCGGTGACTTTTTGGGCACTAGCCCCAAGGGGGAAACTTTTAAATTAGGAAACGGGGGGGGGGCAGGGAAAGGGCCGGCAACCCTGCCAGCATCCACCTCCTTAATAATGCTCAAGGCAGCCACCTCCTCCCTTCCCCTAAGTGACAAAAGGTTGGGTGCATCTTGGGGAGCCCTGACCCCCGTGAAAGGAATGTGAAACCCCTGCTGGAAACCCTCAAGCAGGTAAGCTGCATCTGCCCTCCTCGGGTACATCGTGAGCCAACGCTCTAACATGTCCACATCAATTGGTGAGGGGGCCTTTTGCCTGACCAGCTCCCTCTGCGGCAGTCTTGCCCGCCCCCTGTCCACCTCTACCCCTGCCCCGCGCTCCTCCCGGCCTAGGACAGGCGGAGGCAGCGTGGGGGCCAGCACAAGAGGGACACTCATGCCTATATCGGCAATTTCTCCTGCTGCAGGTACCATTGGCCGAGAAGGTCCAACACAGCAGGCGGGCTGGAACCCCCTGCCCCGCCACCTGGCGGGGTGTTCGTGCCGGCGCAGCTCGCTGGACTGCATGTCCACAATGGTACCTCTCCCCAGGCGCCGGGCGCGTGGGGGTCATATACAGAAGCCACAGCTTCTGGCAGGGCTCATCCCACCTCATCTCCGGGTGTAGGGGCACTCTCATGCGAAATTCTTCGTCGTAAGCCAACCACGACGGGCCTGGGAAGTCAACCATCGCCCGGTATATGTTGTCCAAGTACTGGACCATCAGAATGGCCAAATCCGGCCGGGCCCTGAGGTACACAGCCATGTATATGAGGTACGCTGGCAGCCAGTTGGCCCACGTGCGTGGCGGCTTACGACGACGTGCCTGTTCCTTATCTTTCTCATCCTGCCCCTCCCTCTCCTCCTTGGTGGGTTCTCTATTCAGAAGGGTGAAAATGTCCACATACTCCCCCCGCCAGATTTTCTCTTTGGTGGCCTGGGCAAGATGATCCCCAAGGGGCAGAGAATACCCCGCCGTAGGCAATGCCGACAACGGCACAGAGGCCGCATTGGGCACGGTGAAAGGAGCCTGGACCAAGCCCGCCACCCCAAGTAAGTTCCCAACGGGACAGAGGGCGCCACCCCCAGTGGGGCCCTGGATTGATGGTGCCGCACCCGTATGGCCTGGCGGCGGCTGAACCACCGCGCCAGCCATACGGGGCCACGGCCACTGGACGCCCCCCCCAGTATAGGTAGTGGTGTGGGTGCACTAGTTTGAACCGCATACTCACACGCTGCACCCCCATGGGCCGCCCCTACCAGGGGTTCCGGCCTACTGTGGGCGTCGGAGCTCGCGACCGCAACCGAGCTCGTGGACGAGGCCTGGTCAGTACCTGACGGCAGCAACTGTTGCACGGGGAGCTGCGAGGCCGCGGCTGACGCCGACCCATGGGCCTCAAGCCGCTCTACCCGTCCGGCCGCCTGCCGATGACCGGCAGCCGATGCGTCGACCTGTGGTCCCAAAGGCGCCCCGGGTGGGTTAACCACCCCCAAAGAAGCCTCAAGGGCCACTACGCGGGCCAGAAGGGCGTCAACATTAACATAGCTCCCAACACTGATGGGGGGCATAGGGCCGGCCGGCCCACTGATAAGAGGCGCCGGGTCAGGTCTCTGGACCCCAGGTCCCGAATATGGCCATGAACCCAGTACCGGCCCTTGAGGGGCCGGAGGTATGCCCTGCCAGGGAAGGGAACCCAACCACCCCCCATGGTTAAAGCCCACCGCAGGTAGCTGCGGGGCAAGGGCAGAAGGCCCCAAGGTATAAACCGGGCCAGAGCCGGGAGCCACCGATTGAGAGCCGGAGGCCGCGGCTCCCGCCGGGCCGGTCTGAGGACGCCCAGTCCCGGGCCATGGGGCAACCGACCCCATCCCACCAGTCCCGGTGGGCGCCGGCAAATGGGGCTGTTGGGGGGGCGCAGTCGCGGTCCTCCGACCCGGCTGGCGCCTCCTCGAAGTGCGAACCGCGTTCGCCAATGCCTTCTTTTTGGAAGGCATTCTTGAAAGTGCTGGGAAGCCGAGGAAAAGGAACGAAAAGGACCGCTGCCCGAAGTAGCTTCCCGGCGAAGGTAAGAGCGACGGAGCAATGGGGAAAAACTTCTCCTCTCCGTCGCTTCGCAAAATGGCAGCTCGGCTGCCTCGTGGCCGCCCCTTTTATAAGGGTGCTGGCCACGCCCCCTAAATACCCGGATGCTCTTCGTCCGGTGGGGGGCCCCGCAAAGAGCGCGGCGGCCATTTTGGCGCCGCGCTTGCATTTTCCCTGCAAGGTTCATTCATATGGAAGGCAGGCATAATATTGTCTTCTCCTAGCTCAGAATGGCTCTACATAGTGAAAATGGAGCATAATCTTCCTTCAGTTGTTTCTCCATTTTCATGATGAATTCAACCTTGTTTTTTTAAAAAACTTATAATCAGATAAAACAGAGCGATTTTCCCATTTCTGCCATAGCCTCATGAACTCTGACACAGAAGCAAGGAAACAGCATGGCTGTAACCTAACAGCTTGTGTTTAGCTATTCTTCTCCAGATTCTGCAAAGGAAAATGATATTTCCTCATTCTGGGAGCAGTGATGCACTGCAACAGGTTCTGCCCTGTTTGGGAGAACCGGTCGTGGAAATTCCACCAGGCCACGCCCACCAGGCCAGTCATGCCCACCTCCATACCCCATTGCATTGGCCATGCCCACAGATTTGGCCCCTCCCACACATTTGACCCCACCCACAGATTTGGCCCTGCCCACAGATGTGGTAGTAATTTTTTTTGGAGTGCATCACTGTCTGGGAGGTCTGTTAGATGGGCATGATTCCAAACACATCCAGCTTTTTCTTTTAAGACAGCAACAGTGGCACCACACATAGCAAAGACTAACTAATTGGACTATAAGTTTGGCTGGTTGGATAACTCAATGATTTAAGTATTTAGCTGCAGAACCAGAGGTTGGGAGTTTAGTTGGGAAAGGGTCATTATAAGTCAGAACTGACTGGGCAGCATTCAGTTAGTATTATTATATAACTATGACATGACTCTCCATGCTGATGACTTTCCATTTAATTATGACATGACTCTCCATTTAAGCTCTTCTTTTTCTTCTCCTTCTGAGAAATAATAGAAAACCCCATTAATTAGAAGTAGCAGTTATTTAACAGCCTTTTTTTAAAATCCACTTTATTCAAGAACATGAGCCCACACAGGCATGCATGTGCACCTGCACACACACACAGACAAATGCCAACAACAAGCCTAGGATTGTTTGAGGTGTCTGTCCTTGCTGAATAATTCAGCACATCTGGAAGGCAGATAAGATTATATCCCAAGATTGGACAACACCATTATCTTCTAACCCCCTTCCACTCCTGCTTCAAACAGAATAAATTTTGTGTCAAGTTATGTGCAGATGTTTTAGATTGCCAGGCTGGTGCACATATTTTTGCATTTACATCCAAGCTATCTGGTCAGCCATCATTTCAAATTAATGATCTGAACATTTGTTAAGATATACAGTAATACCTCATACAAAGTCCGCTTTGTACAACATCGAATTCATACAACATCACCTAATTCCTTGAAAAAAGTTGCCTCATACAAAGTTTTTCCTGGGGTTTTTCCCAGGTTGCATTGTGCCTGGGCAGTATAAAAGGCAGGATGCATGCATGCATTGCTCTTGTGGGTTTTGCATGAGGTGAAGAGTGCTTAGGAGTGGTTTTGAGCGTGATTTTGGATTTTTTTGAATTTTTTCATCAGAATTTTTAGAAGCATTCCTGGTTTTTTTGCAGCATTCTTCAGGTTGTGGGACAATCAGGGTTATTTGACATGTTTTTGTAATGTATTTAGCCTTTAGACAATGATTTCTTAAAGTTCTGTCAGTTTCCTGTTTGTTTCCTTGACTTTGCCCTGAAGTCTGTGTTGTTACAGTACAATGTATCTATGGAAACGACGTTGTACGAGGCATCGTGGCAAGGATTTGGACGTTGTATGAGGCATCGCGGCTAGGATTTTTGCATGCTTCATACAAAGTCCAAATCCGTATAAAATCCAAACTTGTGGAACCAAGTTTGGACGTTGTATGAGGTATCACTCCCAATTTATTTGGTATCTTTCTCCTCCCTTCTTTTGCACACAACATCTTTTCTGAGGATCTAGGAAAAACAACATCTCTGCTCTTTTTATTGTACTTATTGTTGGTTATTACTGCCAGCACTTATGCTTGCACTAATGGTGGGGATGATAAGCAAGGTGAGGATAGAAGCTGTTTTCTTGGTGTTTAGCTTAATTGCATCTCTGTTTGTGCTGGTGACAAAATGACCTTGACTTAACCTCCCACTTGGTTTGTCTCCTTTGTCTATATTCTAACTAATAATACTATTAATTTTCAGGGTAGAGATGTTGCTAATTTTGGTTTATGATCAACACCATGTCCAGAGATAACACATTTCTGGGAACTATGTTGAGCTTCTGTTCTAGTGAAGAACAAAAAAAATTTCTGCAGATTTGGATGTGCTAGCAGTTGTTAATCTTTTGTTTTAAACTACATTATCATCTTTGTCAAGGCTGAAATCCAGACACAGAGTAATCCCATTGAATCAGTGGGGGTTTGATGAGTATTTTTGAATTAAAATAATACAGAGTATATGGTTCTGTATGTTTGTCATAATGTCAGCCAGCACATCTACCAGACAAAGCCACAATGTGCAGCTCTCCCTGAACTGCCAACTCTGAAGTGAATGAAACAGAATTATTGGTATCTTGTTCACTAGTAAAAGGAGCAAGAGATATCTCTAGATGCCTTATTGGATGCTGCCCATGACTGCTGCAATAATAAAACAAGTTCTTTTGTCAAAGTAACCTTTACTACGCTTTGTCTATGGAACCCAAATACAGCAAATCATTCTGTCAAAGCTAATCCTGAAATACTTAGCTTTTGTTTTTGCAGCACCAACACTGCTGGCACTATTTGCTTATGTTCTGCTCATTTGCTTTCGCTTTATGTGCCTTCATTTTACCTCAGTTATCACTTCCTTTGGTCAAATCCAATGACATTGATTTGAATCAAGAGTGAGGCAAGTAGTGTGTGCGTGTGTGTGTATGTGCGCATGTGTGTGCGTGTGCATGTGTGTGTGTGTGTGCATGTGTGCATGCGTGTGTGTGTGAGAGAGAGGACTTTCAGCCTCTCCTTTTCATAGCAATCCCTCCCAACCCATGAAAATGCTCTGCAGAATGTCAAGGGGTCCTGCTGAATATGGTGAGCTGTAAGGGGGGGGGGGGGTAAGGATCCCTAAAATTCAAAGAGAACCATTCCCTTTTAATGGGGTACACAGAAAGATCCTTCTTGAAGATTGTGGTATTTTTTAACCACAATTTGGTAATGACAACCTTGTGTTATTGGCTAATCTTTCTCACTCTGGGTCATAATGAACTGACCAACAGGTGCCTTCATTGCAGGCGCACCCCCCAATAAAGGACTCAGACACCGGTAAAAGTGGATAACAGCATCGGGCCACATTTATTGATTCATGCCCTAGTCCGAATTATAAATTTCTATTGGTAAAACGACCAATCATAATTCTTAAGGCAAGCAGGCCGAAGTAACACTGGTAAGGTACCACCCCAAAATTGCCAACGGCAATTGGTTACAATGTATCGATTTGTATCAATTTGTTTGTTTACAACAAACAAATTGTTGACCGTAGTCAATATCTAACTAATGACCCCACCCTCTGACGCATATCCGTGGAATCACGTGGTGATGCATGCTGGCTAGCTATCGCCATCACCCCGTCGCCTAATTCGTCGTTGACCGGACAACGTTTAACCAACTTATGCCTGTCTATTGTTGTCCAGTCAATTGCGAACCTGCCGGATACCTGTGGGTCATAATGTTTACCTTACCAGTGATACCCGCCACACGGGGAGGCTTGCAAAGGCTCACCGCCCCCCCCAAGACCGTCAGCTCGGTCGACAGGCCTGCTCGCCAGTCCAGTAATCCAGAGGTCCATACCTCCCTGCGACAGATGGGCCCCATCCCCTGAGTAAAGCTCGTAAATTTGCAGACTGATGGCGGGGAGGCTAATGACGCATCCCCCGCCCTTGTCAAGGGAACCGGGCAATAGCCCCGTTCACGGAGCGTCGGCTCAGTCAAGAGCCCCGAGGCCGAACGCCCCCCTGTAAGCGTACCGCGGTATCGTGTCCGACGTGCGGATGCACCCTGTCCCAGTCGGGTACCCACTCTGTCGCCGCAGCGTAACGCGCTGCCCCATGCAGCGTAACGCGCTGCCCCGTGCACCTGGCTACGGCCCACCAGGCATACTGTCACCAGTGTAAAACGACACCCAGGGTCTGTCAAGTAAAAAAGGGAAGGGGGGGGGAGAAACAGTGCAGTGACTAAAACTGGTACTCACAGTTGAGGAGGGCGAAGACAAAACTGAAAACATTGTGATCCCGACCCTCCCATGCGGCGTATTTCAGCCCTGTAGTACCCAAAAAACAACTGCAGCAGAAGCCGCCCCTATGCAGAGCGAACGGGCGCCGCAACGAGCCCCTGAGAGGCCAACACTGTCTAGTGCCTTCCCACCACCCTCCAAATTGGGATTTAGGAATAGAAGACCCACCTCGGTGACAGAAAAAACGTGCCATGGTGCGTGCCACAGTGCACGGAAATCCTGTAGGGCACCAACCGGACAGATGTCTGTCGAGGAACATCGTAGCAGTCTATTCCACTGCCTACGCCGTGCTGATTCGTTTTAGAGGAGCGTATCCCCAACTGAGCCCAATATTATCCACACAGACATCTTCGAGTTCCAGTGCCCCACGACTTGCATCCGCCTTATACAGCATCTCAAGCTCGCTGATGCGGAGCGCTCCAAAAAGGCCACCGTTGTAGCCGCATGAAGTGGGCTGCCTCATTTATCCAAACAGAGGCCAGGCCAGCCCCGGGCCAATTGGGTAAAAACCCTGGGAAAATCTTGCATCCGCCTTATTCAGCATCTTAAGCTCGCTGACGCGGAGCGCCTCCAAAAAGGCCACCGTAGTAGCCGCATGAAATGGGCTGCCTCATCTATCAAAACAGAGGCCAGGCCAGCCCCGGGCCAATTGGGTAAAAACCCTGGGAAAATCTTGCAACCGCCTTACTCAGCATCTCAAGCTCGCCGATGCGGAGCGCTCCAAAAAGGCCACCGTTGTAGCCGCATGAAGTGGGCTGCCTCATTTATCAAAACTGAGGCCAGGCCAGCCCCGGGCCAATTGGGTAAAAACCCTGGGAAAATCTTGCATCCGCCTTATTCAGCATCTCAAGCTCGCTGATGCGGAGCGCCTCCAAAAAGGCCACCGTAGTAGCCGCATGAAATGGGCTGCCTCATCTATCAAAACAGAGGCCAGGCCAGCCCCGGGCCAATTGGGTAAAAACCCCTGGGTAAATCGGGTGGCGGTCGCCCGGGAAACGCCCGCGCACGCACACCCACCCTTCCCAAACATGTCTCACACGGAAGTCATCGGTGCTGTCCACACGACCTCCCACTTTGGCCATAAAAGCCAACCCTGACAGCTGAGATGCTATGGTACGTGGTGCAAGGCCCTGGGCATACAGGTAAACCATGAACCGCAGAACATGGGCTACTGGGATCGGCCAGGTTCCTGGCAGTCAAATTTGGTACATAATGCTCTGAGGGAACTAAATGCGTGGTGATACGCCTTACTCATGCATGGCGCTAGTGACAGGCCAATCGCCCGGGTCACTTCTCCTTGCCAACGTTCCATCTCTCGTCCGGGAATGGCGAGGGAAAGTCCTCCGCATCCGGGGCCGAGGCACGGAACCGGGAGATCTGTAGGCGGGACAAAGCAGCAGCAATATCATTATCAACCCTTGGGACATGCCTGGCCCTGAAGAGAACGTTGAGGCACAGGCTGCATAACACAAACTCGCGCACTAGGTCAATAACCCCGGGCGATTTGGAAATCTGTGCATTGACGATGCGGGCAAGAGCCGCATTGTCACGCCAAAATTGCACAACCGAGTTGGCCCACTCCTTGCCCCATAGCATCAAAACACCCAGGATAGGGAAACATTCCAGATACGTGAGACCATGCAGGCGACCCTTGCCTGCCCAGGATGGTGGCCACCCACCATAGGCCCACTTCCAATTGAAGTACATCCCATAACCCAGGAATCCTGAGGCATCGGACTGCATCTGAAAGCAAGGGGGAGCCAGGAGATCAGACCCCAAAATGACACCCCGTTGAACTACCTCTGGATCTATGGCCAGACAAGCACGTCTGCCCTGATACCCCGGGTAAATCTAAGCCTATGGTGGGGCCTGGATAATCCTGCCATGGCGTTGCACCAGCGCGGAGCAAATGCCCTGCCCGGTGCGACGACCCTGCCAGCGGAATTGGGGTGACCATGTAGCACCAGAAGTTCCCTCAGTGATGCCATGCGCTCGGCCAGCAAGTACGAGATAAGGGCCACTAGCCTTGACACCTTATCCCACTGCAACCTAGAATCCCGCGCTACCGTGTCACTCTCCACCCCAGGAATACTAGCTGTGGAGATGGGCCCGCGGTCTTTTCGGGCGCTAAAGGGACACCAAGTTCCTCCATTAGTGTCTGAAATGTGTTGAGGAGACGTGTGTACGTGTCCCAGCCCTGTTCAGCCCCGAATAAAACCATCCAGGGAATGGGCTACAGACCGGGACCCTGACCTGCGGACAAAGGCCCACTCTAGGAAAGTGGTGAAACGCTCGAATACCGAGCCCCAATGGAATAGCCAAAAGGCATGGCATCATTGAAGTAATATGCTCCCCGGGACGGGGGTGCAGGGACAGGGCCAACGACCCTGCCCGCATAGACCCTCTTGTCAAAGCTGGCAGCAGCCACCTCCTCCCTCCCCCCAAGGGATAAAAGATCGGGGGCATCCTGAGGGGACCTGTTACCCATGAAAGGGATCCGGAACCCCTGCCTAGAACCCTGAAGGAAATAACGCGCATCCTCTCCCTTCGGGTACAATGTGAGCCAACGCTCCAACATGCCCACCTTAATTGGGGAGGGAGGCCTTCGGTGGACTAGATCCATCTGCGGCAGTCTTGCCAGCCCCCTGTCTGCCCCACCCTCTGCCCCGCATCCCTCTAGGCCTGGGACAGGCAGAGGCCGCATGGGGGCCAACACAGGTGGGACACTCCTGTCTGTATTTGCCATTCTTCCCATTGCAGGAGCCATTGGACAAGAAAGTCCAGCACCGCAGGCGGGCTGAAACCCCCCGCCCCGCCCCCTGGCCGGTGACCTGTGCTGGGGCCGCCTGCTGGACCCTAATCTCGGGGTGCGGGAAAATCCGCCTACGGCATTCCACGTCACAAGCCAACCACGATGGGCCCGGAAAGTAAACCATCGCCCGGTAGACGTTGTCCAAATACTGGACCATCGGAATTGCCAAATCCAGCCGGGCCCTAAGGTACACCGCCATGCATATGATGCAGGCCGGCAACCATTTGGCCCACATACTTGGTGGCTTGCGACGACGTGCCTGCCACTATCCTTCTCATTCTGCCCCTCCCTCTCTCCTCCTTGGTGGGCCCTCTGTTTAGGAGTGAGAAGATATCCACGTACTCCCCCCGCCAAATTTACTCTCTGTTGGCCTGTGCCAAGTGGTCACTCAGCGGTAAGGAATAGGGGCTTGGACCAACCCGGCCACCCAAAACATTCCCCTCGGGGTAGGGAACACCCCCCACCACGGGGCCCTGGGTGGTAGTTGTCATCGCCGGGTGGGGCGTCAGCGGGTGCACCGCCGCACCACCCACGCGAGGCCAAGGCCATTGGAAAGCCCCCCCCAAACGTGGCCACGTGTGTAGGTGCACTAGTTTGGACTGCATACTCACGTGCTGCACCCCCGCGGCCGCCCCCACCGGGGGTTCCGGCCAACTGGGGGCGTCGGAGCTCACGACCGCCGTAGAGCTCGTCACTGGGGGCTGACCCACACCGGCCTGTTGGTTGGGGAGCTGCGAGGCAGTGGCCGAGGTTGTGCCACGCCTCAAGCAGCTCAACCCGTCCCGTCGCCTGCTGCTGCCCAGCAGACGACGCGTCGAAATGAACCCCAAAGGGAGCCCCAGCATGGCTGGCCCGAGCCAAGGACGCCTCAAGGGCCGCAACACGGGCCAGTAAGACCTCCACGCTGACATGGGGCCAAGGGCCGGCCGGCCCTCCTGCTACAGGCACAGGTACAGGTCCCTGTACCCCGGGACCCTAATAGGGCCCTCGCCCCACGCCGAGGCCCGGTAGGGCCGATGTAGGTACCTGCCAGGGCAAGGGGCCACACCACCCCCCAAGGCTAGAAGGCCCCGGGGTGAGCTGCGCCCCCGCTGCTGGAGGCCCAACAGGATGGGAAGCACCAGGAGCGGCGTCCACCGCTTGCGGGCCGCGGGCCACAGCCCTCACTCGACCCATGCTCGGGTCCCCCGCCTCCGGGCAAGGGGGAATAGACTCCATTCCACCGGTCCCGGTGGGTACCAGCAAAGGCAGCTGCCGGGGAGGCGCAACCGCGGTCCTCCGACCCGGATTGCGCCTCCTAACAGCGCGAGCCGCGCTCGCGGCCGCCTTCTTCTTCGCAGGCATCGCAAAGAAATCTAAGGGAAGCCAAAAAAGAAAATTTGCCGCCAAAAAGGCTTCCCTGGCAAGGTAAGAGCGACGGAGACAAGAGGGGAAAAACTTCTCCGCTCCGTCGCTTCGGAAAATGGCAGCTCGGCTGCCTCATGGCCACCCCTTTTATAAGGGAGCTGGCCACGCCCCTAACTACCCGGATGCCTTCGTCCTATGGGGGGGGCCCGCAAAGGGCGCGGCGGCCATTTTGGCGCCGCGCTTGCATTTTGGCAGTTTCACATCTGGCCTAGATATGGAAGAAGAATCCCCTTTTAATGAAGCTCTTTGGCCTAAGTACATCCTACATCTAACCCATTACATATGCACTCATCTAGGAATGCCATCATATTACATATTCATATCCCTTAATTCATCCTTACTATGTTATCCCTGGTTGCATGTGCTTTTTTTTTTAAAAAAGAAACAATTTATAGTCCAAAAAAAGAGAGAGTTTCCAATGGTCTTCATGTGTGAATAAGAATCTCTTGATCCTATACCCCTTGGGAGACATTCCAATCAAACCCTCATTTAGACCAAAAGCTTTGTTCACTGTGAAAACCCATGAGGGTATGCAAACAGCAAAGCCAGATTATAGATTGAATGATGAATGTGAGTTGCAGAACTAGATTAGTGGTACAAGTGTCACGCTGCAACATGGGAGGCAAATGGATGACTACTGCATTATATTGTTCCCATGATAATCTTCATAGCTGATCACAATGATGATCACCAATATTCAGAATCTGATATGGCACTTGAAGAAGAAGATAGCATGAAAGGACATCAGTAGCAATCTGTAGAGCTGGGTACTTTGTTTCATATTTATCCCCCACCTCCAATTTTTCCAGCAATCAGAAGAAAGTTCCAATCAGCTTCCTAATAAAGAGGATGAGAGAGTAGTGCTGCGGTAGTAAATTTGAAAGTGCAATCTAAAACTTCAGGACATTGAATCCATCCATAAGTATGCAAAGCTTTTGTAAAGGTAATGGCTTTTAATTGCCAATTCAAGACCAAACAACCTCAAATCCTTTGCAATTAGACCAGGGATAATGTACAACTATATACCGTTATTGGAGAATCCACTTCTACCCAACATCATTGTAGCTCAGCTTAGAGAGTGGTTCCCAATATGGGGCCCATGCCTCACAGGGGGATTTCAATTCCTAAAAGCCTAAATCAGTACATTGGCTGATCAGTGCTTTGGGGAATTGACTTAAATTTCTGGAAATTGAGATTCAAAAACCAAAGGTTGGGAAACATTGGCTTAGAGGGAACAAGAAAGCCTGAGTGAACTGAGAGTTGATTACACAGTCCTTACCACTTAAAAAGTCCTAGGACTCTGGCCCTGCTAGCTACTCAAAAAGTGTTAAGACTCTGGCCCTTCACTATTACTATTGTGAAAGTGTGACTTTTTAAAAGCACCAAGCAAAATTGTCTTTGTTTCTGTCTTAAGAAGACCATACAGGGAGTTTGTACTCCTATGCTATCTGCCTGTTCCCTCTGCTCCCCATTCCTATTCTGTTATACTTGAAATTAGTAGTGACTAGCAGAGTTTGCCCGGCGGTGACGGGCTGTTTTAAATTGTGTTGGAAGGTTTTTTTGGTTAATGTTTGTAAATAAGAGCTCAGTCTGTGATTTTCATTTTGAAAAGTTTATTTATAAACATATTTTTGTGATTGTACATTAATAAAGGGAATAAAACATTTTAAAGAATTTTTTAACAGATATGTATTTTTTTATTAAAAGACAAATAACTTTTGTTACATTTGGTTTTTTTAAATATTTGTTTAACGTATATGTATATTTGTTTAAAAATGAGAAATAAATTTTCTTACATTTGTATTACTTTTTAAAAAACCTTTTAAATATTATTTTTAAAGTATTTTAAAGTGTAACTATATACATTTTTATACAAATTTGTTCCTGTTGTTTGTTGTCTTGTCCGTTGTTTTGTGGATCTGTAAAAAATAGAAATATAGCTATATAGCTATATATCTATATCTATATCTATATCTATATCTATATCTATATCTATATCTATCTATCTATATATATATATATACTAGCAAGGGTTGCCCGGCATTGCCGGGCTTCCCCCCACCCCGTGTTTTTTAATTAAAAATGAGCCAATTTTATTTTTGCAATAGTTTTACATTGTGTTGGAAGGTTAAATTGTGTTGTTGTTTTTTTAAAATTGCTTAGTCTGTAATTTAAATTTTTTAAATGTTTATTTATGTTAAATTTGTTTGGCTTGGCTGTTATTAACTGTGATCAGGTTTTTTGGGTTTTTTTGAGGATTAATAAAAGAAGAAAGTTTGATATAATAACTCAGCACAGGATTTTTTAAAGTTTCTATTGTATTTGATTGACATATATTTGTGATTTGTGTGAAAGTGTGTGTAGTGTAATTTTTTTACTTGTTTTTGTTGGTGTGACCTTTTGTGTATAATTGTGAATTTTTGTTTTGTTTGGGGCTGTTGTGTGTTTTTGAATTGTTTGTACTATTGTGGCCAGCAGGTGGTGCTGGTAGGGGTTTATGTATTTTGATTTTTGTTTCTCTCCTGGCCTCTGGGTGGAGCTTCTTCTTGTAAGTAGGGTCTTTCTGTATTCATTTCTTTTCCAGTCCTGGTGGAGGTAGCACCTGTTTTGGTACGTTTGCTTGTTTTCTTTCTTTTGTGTGTGTGTGTGGGCGGGGGGGGGGAGTTGGAATTTGTATTTTTTGTCTGTTTGTTTTGTTTTTGATTGTGTCTTTGTTTACTTCTAATTGTTTTTGGTGTTTTTGTTTTTGTGTATCTTTGGCTGTGTTTGAGTGTTAGTAATTTTTAAAAAAATTATTTATTTGGTGGTGGGGAAGGTACGTGGTCATTGGGGGTTTGGATGGGTGGGCTAGGTGGTGGGGAGGGGGGCATGGTCTTTGGGGGTTAGGAAGGGTGGGCTAGGTGGTGGGGAGGGGGGCATGGTCATTGGGGGTTAGGAAGGGTGGGCTAGGTGGTAGGGAGGGGGCTTTATTGTTTTATGGTGCTTTGTTTGTGTGGAGTTGTGAAAGTAGTTCGGGGTTTCCCCTTTAATATCAGTGGGTGGGGCTTGCGACCCCCCTCTCCGCTGGCTTTTCTAGGGTTGGGAGGTTTGTGGGGAGAAAAGGGGAATGTTTCCAAAACCCTTCTGGACTCAGGACACCAAGCACAGTGGATTGATTCCCTCCCCCCCTCCTTAAAACAACTCCGTTTTTAAAGAGTAGAAAAGACGGAGTTTTTTTAAGGAGGGGGGTGGGAATCGATCCTCTCTCCCTGGTGTCCAGAGTCCAGAAGGGTTTTGGAAACATTCCCCTTTTCTCCCCACAAACCTCCCAACCCTAGAAAAGCCAGCAGAGAGGGGGGTCGCAGCCCCCACCCACTGATATTAAAGGGGAAACTCCAGGCGCCGTGGGTGAGGGAAAGAAAGCCGGCTGGTGTGTGTTTGGCTGTGTTTGGTGTGTTTGGCTGTGTTTGGTGTGTGTTTGGCTGTGACGCGGTGAGTTGTTTTTCTTTTTAATTTTTTGGGCGCCGTTTTCCTCAGCGTTCTGCATGCTCATGGCACGCAGGATGCTGGGGATTGTAGTAATGGGTTGGTGCTTTCTGTGTGTGCTGCGTTTTTTTAAAATGGTTTTGTTTTGATTGGCTGCGGCGCGATTCCGAACGCTGCGCCGTGCGAGAGCCTCTCAGCCTGATTGGCTCTGGCGCGGCGCGGCGCAAGGAATGTTGGGAAGTGAAGTTCTTTCCCTTTCTTGCCGTTTGTGGGGCTGAGGCCCCCGTGCCGGATTTTTAAATCCTTCGTTGACCTGCGTAGGCAATTCGGCCGTGTGCACGAAGGGTGGGTGCGGGTCTGTAGGGCGACGCATAGCAACCTATAGCCAGTTCCAACGGTGAACACTTGGATTTATAGGTTAAGATATATTAGCCTTATATTTGAAATTGACTCACATTTATGTAGTTTGGATTTGCATGGGTGTTTAATCTTGATTTTCTGTTGAAAAAAGAATATAAATGTATCTTAGGTATTTGTTTATAATGTATGTTTTTTGTATTTAGGTATGATTGGTTATAATGTTTTTTTTAAATACATAACTGTTACTTACCTTTAATACTGTTGTTTGTTTCTGTTTTACTGTGTTTTTTTTCCATTGTTGAATTTGTGAAATCTGTAAAATAGAAATAATAGTTTGTATTATTTTGTCAAATTAATGTTGTGTGTTCTAAGGATTGTTTCATTTACCTGTTGTTTGATGAGTCTGGTTGTTTTTAATGGTGATGAAATGGTTTAACATTAGCAGAGCTAATGGCAGGTTGAATTGGATAGGTGGATTGAGCATCATTAGCAGATGTCTCTGAATAATAAAATCTATAGGTATGATTGGGGTATGATGGTTTTCTATGTTGTCTTCTGTTTGTTTGTTTTTGTTGTATTCTTGTTGATTTCTTTGAGTTGTGTATATTTCATTTTCTGGAATTTGTGATTTATTTTCTCAATTATTTGTTGTAATTGTTCATTTTGCTTATTAGTATTTTTGTCTTTGTCATATTTTGTTGTTGTTTGTGTTTCTTTTCTTCGCACAATTGGAATTTCTTGCCAGTTTATGTTTGGTATTTGTTTGTCTTCTTCCTGTTTATGTTTTGAAATTTGGATTTCTTGGTCACTTATTATTGATTTTGTGTTCTTGTTGTCTATATCTGAATTTTGTTTCTTATTTAATTTTTAATTATTTCTTCCATTTCCTTATTTTGTTTGTGATATTTTATGTCCTCATTTTCTTTAAGGTTAGGTACTTGAATTTTTGTTTTTTTCTCTATTGTGTTCTGTTTCAATGGTAATATTTCTTTTTTGGTTTCTTTTTGGTTTTGATTCCATGGCCATTGGTTGCTTGGTGATTCATGTATCAGTATAAGTTTATTTAGTCTTTCTCTGTCTCTAATTTTGTTCTTCTTAATGTTTTCTATTATTTCTTCCACCTCATTAAGTTGTACATCGGTTTTTTCCATTTCTTCATTATTTGTTTGTTGTGGTATCCTTTTTTTCCTTACAATTTGGAAGTCTTTATTTGTTGATTCTTCTACTTTTGGGTCATTAATTTGTTTGTTTGTTGAGGTGTGGTTTTGTGGTTCATTTCTGATTGTCCTGTAATTTTGGTTTTCAGTTGTTGTTATTTGTTTTTGATTAATATTATCAATTATTTCTTGAAGTTGTGTTTTGGACTGTTCTGATAAGTGGTTATATTTTTCATTTCTATATATTTCATTTCTATTTTTTCTGTTGTCATGACTATTTGTTTTTGTTCTTTGTTGTTTTGCATTATTTGTTCTGTTTCTAAATTGTATTCTGATTCATTTGTTTCTATTATTTGCACTTGCTCTTCCTCTTCTTCTTCTGTTGAATATTCTTCTCTGAAAAGTACTGTGTAATCTTCTGTTTCAAATTGTACATATTTTCTCACTTTGGTCCAATATTTTTTAAACAAATCAGGGTTGTCTTTATGTCTTTCTAGGTTTTCTTGTGGGTTTATTTCGTAATTTTCATTGTAAGTGGTGTTATTATTGTAAAAGTTACCTTGCTTTGTTTTTTCAAATGAGTTTCTTCGTCCTAAGGTATATTTGTTCTCGTCCATTATATTTGATGGAATTATTTCTCCGGGTTTCTTTTCTTTTTTTTTGGTCCATTATTTTGTATCCTCTTCCGCTAGATTTTCTATTAATTTTTTTCATTTTTTATTTGCTTCTTTTAGTAATTTAGTTTATTTGTTTGGGTCAATGAGTTTGGTGTTGGTGTTGTCCGCTACTTTCTAATGCTCCCCTCAGATCTTTTGGTTCATTCCTCTCCTATTTATAGTCTGTTTTTTAATAAGATATCATTATCGCGTGAGTTAGCAAGCGTAGGTTTTCTGCATTAATGTGGGCTGTTTGCGTAGTAGTCTTGGGTTCGCTGTTTGCACATTACGTAGGTGTGGCTATAGTTTCGTTTTCCATTTCTCATGGATTCATACCTGTCAACCATCCCATTTTACTGGGGGAAACCCCTTTTTTTACCACTCTTCCTGCCTCTCCCGTTTTATTAATTTCCCCATATTTTCCCTTATTTCCCTCTGTCTGGAGCCGGGCGGGGGCCGTCCGGACTGGAGACCACCACCCTCAGCCAGGGGTGAGTAGGAGGAGGAAGAGCCTGAGCAGCAGGAATGCTAGCTATCGCCGTTGCCGTGAGGCCTCCATCCGGAGCCGGGCGGAGGCCAGCCGGACCAGAGACCACCACCCCCAGCCAGGGGTGAAGAGGAGGAGGAGCAGCAGCTGAGCAGTGGGAAGGCCAGCTACCGCCACCACCTGTGGGGCCCTGTGTGTGTGTGTGAACTCTTCTTCCCCCATGTCCTCCCCCTTTTTATCCCTGTGTGGGGGTGGGCTGGGAAACAGGGGTCTCCACTTGGACACAGGGTGCCTGCTGCTGCCGCGGGGAAGGAGCCAGCTGCCAGCCCAGTGCCCACCCTCAAGCAAAGGGGGGTTTATTTTTTTCCCCTCAACGCATGCGCGCCGCTGCTCCCGCATGCTCCCCCATGTTGCCACGCTGGGAATCTGGCACCGAAAGTAGGTCAGCCTGAGAGCCGACTCTGGACGGTGGCCTTGTGGTGGCGGTAGCTAGCCTTCCCTCTGCTCAGCTCCTCCTCCTCCTCACCCCTGGCTGGTTAGCAAAGGTCACCCTTGGCCCTTGCTCGAAAAGCCAGTCGTATCCAACTCTAGGGTGCCATGCTCATCTCCATTTACAGCCAAGAGCCAGTGCTGTTTGTAGATTTTTTCATGGCCATGTGGCAGGCATGAATAGATAGCGGCTAGCCTACTCAGTCACATGGTCACCCCCAGCAAGCCACACATGGCCACCAATTTGGCCATGCCCACTGATTTGGCCATGCCCACCTATTTCACCATGCCCACCTATTTGGCTACGCCCATAAAATTTCCCACTGATTTGGCCACTCCCACCTATTTGGCCATACCCACCTATTTGGCCACACCCACAAAATTTCCCTTATTTTCAAAGCCAAAAAGTTGACAGGTATGTGTGGATTTACAGCATGTCGTTTGTTTACAGAAGTATATGCGGCTCATGGTTGAAAGTGTGTTGTTCGTCCTTTTAGTATATGTGTGAAGACTATTGGTCGAAACTCTGTTCGTAGTTCGGTAAGCTTGAATGTTTTTTTGCAATTATCTGTTCTTTTTTAGTGATCTTAAAGAGCGTCAATGGATGCTTATTTTTTAAGTTTAAAATAAAGATTGTTTGTTGATTATTTTCCTGATTTCATGTGTTGCTTATTATTTAGATTTTTGCAGCACTTGTTGATATACAATGTTTTTGGTTTGATTGTTTGTTGCTAGTATGAATAAATTATCTGCTGAAACCACTCTAGAGCACGTAACATATAACTGTCTGTGAGAGAAACATGGCTTTGAAAGATGAACTCCACAATGTTGCAGTGTCTGTCCTTGCGATTTATTTATGGTAATTGCGAATGCTAGTCGTACAGGGAATTGTAGTCTTTTGAATTGTATAGTTTGATCATTTGGTATCAATGGAATACGTGGAATGCATACGGATTCCCCTGCTCCTTTCCCCGTAATAATTGTAGCTTCTATTACATTTGGCATGAGGATTTTTACACAGAGCTTGGTGCCATTACATAAGTTTGGTGGGCTTAAATTTCGAAGTAGAATAATAGGTACTCCTTCTTTCAGTAATAGTTGGTGAGAAAACATTCCTGGTAGTTCTAGTGAATTTAAAAACTCTGTTGGAAAATTTACAGCATCCTCATTGTCCACTACTGTATCAATAGATTTGTATACAGTAGGTTGGTCTGGTAACATGTCTAGAATTTCCTGATTTATAATGTTAACATCATCATTCCTTGCTGCTAAGATTGCTCTTTGTGTAAGCCATTCATGATGATGATAATTGTCATTAATGTTTGTATATATGGCATTTATAAGTTCAAATGCAGATGTTAGCATGGTGCAGAAATAATCAGGGAATTCAATGTTATTTTCTTCTTTTTTTGGTACTTTTCCATCACATATTTTTAGAAGGAAGTTAGTAAACAGTTGAGTGTTTGTATTTTGTCTTACTCTCATGTTTTCTGTTAAGGTAATGGTTTGAACATTTTTCCATAAATAGGATTGGTTGATACTTGCGTTGATTTGATCTGCAGGTGTAGATTTTGGTATTACTGGGAGTGTTTGTCTGAAATCTCCACAAAGAACTAGAAGAAGTCCACCCATTATTTTTTCATTTTCTCTAATGTCTTTTAGAATTCAATAGATTTTTTATGTGCCATTGTACATTCATCCCAGGCAATAATTTTTGCTTCTTTAAGTACTTTTGCATGGGTACTACCTTTTGTTATATTACATGTTGGGGTTTCCTGTTTAGCTATGTCAAGTGGTATTTGCAATGCAAAATGAGCAGTTCTTCCACCTTCCATTAATGTTGCTGCTATCCCTGAGGATGCTATGGCTAATGCATCATTTCCTTGTGAATGTATTTCTGCTAGAATTAGGTTTGTGAGGAAGGTTTTTCCCATTCCTCCAGAAGCTTGTAGGAAAATTATTCCTCCATCTTCTGTTGTTAGTTGTGTCATTATGTTGTCATAGGCAGTTTTCTGTTTATCATTAAGCAGTGGTTTGTTTTCATTTATGTATTCTTTTAATCTTTCAATGTCATAGTTTATCTCCCTTATATAATCTGCATTTAATGCATCTCCTTCATTGTGTGTTGGTGCTGGTAAGCCAACTGCTTCCAGTGTTTTATTTGCCATGTGTATGCATTTGTCTTCTATGTCTATTAAAGCCATGTTGTATATATCTGCTCCATAATCAATGTTTAATGTGGGATGTTCTTTTCTGGCTTTCATTAGTATATCCTCACTAAGTGGGTTTTTAAACATTTCCCACAAATGTAGTGGGTTTGATGGGCTACATGAAGTGAGTATTATTGCTATTAAGGTTCTCATTTGGTGTGGCATAGAAATCATTGCTGCTTCTTCCAAAGTTGTTTCCTAATGATGATCAGCCTCTAATAACCCCATGTACTGACAAACTTCTCTGTATGTTTCCAACACTTTTCCATCCACAGTTTTGAGTTTTTGAAAAGATCTTGGGCCAGATATTGTATGGAGCAGCATTCTTAGATAGAAGCATTCACTATTATTTGGATGCACAGTATACAGTCTTCCTATGGCATCACTTTGATAAATGTCATGTTCAGGTACATAAGTGCCAGTTTTTCTTTGGCAGAACTGTTTATTACTTTTATTCCATGTGTAATATGTTGCCACATCATGATATAGAATAGTTTTTGCAAATGGATCTTTCTGACACAATTTTAAAAAGGCAGTTAAAGTTGTTTCCTGAGGATTCTCAGTGACACTTGTGGCTGATTCAGGAGTAAAATATACTCTTTGGCCATTTTCTAGGTGTACACCTAGATGAAGGACTGCTGGATGTCTATTGTGTATGTTAAACCCTAGAATACGCCAGAAACCCTCATTTGTACTAATGTACCTGCCACATTGGTACTGTAAAATCTCGTCGTTTTTGTTCATGTTTCTAATATCATAAATGGCCATGTCGCTGCCTTTGTTTATATACTTGCACACATACTTTATAGATTTAACACTATTACAATATTCCACATTAATGTGTGCCTTGAATATTTTTGATAGTAGTGGACAGTAAGGCACTATCCAGGTGTTGTCAATTACTATTTCTCCTTGTGTTTTCATTTTTAATTTCATTGTGTGGCCTCCATCCTCCACAGAACATCTTCTGTATTATGGGTACCCATCTTCTGAAGTTTGTGTTTCTTTTAGTAATGATCTGGGGTATCTTTTGGTGCAGCTTTTATCTTTCATGCATGGTGCTTGTGGGTTAAGAAGGCCACAGGGACCATGAACTATGTTTTCTTAACAATGGCATGTAGTTCCATGTCTTTGTTTTCATTGGGTATTTCAGCAGATATTATTTTATCAATTTCAGTGGGATGTATTTTGTTTTTCAGCCAGATTAAGTTGTGAGCATGTGGCAGCCCACGTTTCTGCCATTCAATCGTAAACATCCAGCAATTACATTCACCAAATATTTGATTTTTTGTGATAAGATTAATTAATTGTGTTTGTTTTAGTCTAAATACTCTGGCAATTAAGTCATGTCGGTCATTAGATGTTTTGTCATTTCTGAGGTGATTTTTTATCTCAGGCCATGTTGGGTTACATGTTGGGTTACAGGCCATGTCACATTACATGTGAATGTTATAAATAAGTCTGGTCTTCCATGTTACCTAAAATAGGTCATACCATCCTGAGCATATTCATTCATATGCCTTGGGCTTCCTGTATATGTTGCTGGTAGGATGAGCAGTTTTCCAACATTTGCAAGGTTTCCATCTTGTTGCACAGCATCTTTTAAGTGTATGTATTGTTCTGCTCTGAGTGATTTTTGATTTGTTCTAATGTAAAGTAGTCTTTCACTCTCTATTTTAGCATACATATCTACAACGAACTGGTTTAAAAGTTTTCTGCAGTGGATTATGTGGTTTTGTTCTTCATTTCTAACCATTAGAATGTAGGAGTAGTAGTCCATAGCTTAATTTTTTTCTCAGTTTCTTTGCCTGTTTTTGGATCAATGCGCTTCAAATTAAAATGATAACCATCTTCACCATATGTGAAAAGAATGGGATACTGAAGAGCATCATAGGAGCGATGTGTTTTTGATATGCATTGTAGTTTTTTGTCATGTCATTTAAGTACAATATCTCTGGGATGGAAAGTGTCCCCTGAAATGAGTCCTGTAACTTCATTTGTTTCTGGAGCATTATATCTCCGTATATGCTCTCCTGTTGGAGTTTTGTCTTCAGCTATGACAATTTGGTATTCATTGTTTGGCATGTTTTGCATGGCATTTTTGAAAGTGAGGATATTATTGTGTTCATGTAACATTCTTTGTATTTTTAGCACAATATGTTGTTTTGTTCCTTCAAAGTATGTACATTGTTGTGTTGTTTCTTTTTCCTCATCTCCCATGTAATAAATTTGCAAGAACTTAGGCTCTTCTTCTGGTAGTGATAGTAGTGAACCAATATTGTGGTAAATCTGTCCTTGAATGGTGAATGTTGGATTGAATCCTTTATGTTGTATAATGGCTGTGGCTCCAAATGAAGTCATTTGAAAACAGGAGTTGTATTTTCGAATATTCTTTAAGAAATGTTTAGAATCTGGTGTTACTCCACTGGTATATTCTATCAGTTGTTGTGGTGGCAATTGCTGCTGAATTCTAATTTTACCATCTTTACAACATAGTGATTGGTTTCTGTTTTAAATTTTCTGGCTTGGCAGAATTGGCAAATTGTGTCTAGATTACCAATCTGTAAATTGGCATTTTATGAATAATTAGTTTCTGGATCATAGGAGAAGGCAGCCATTTTTAATGTTAATTTCTTAGCTTTACTTCTCTCTTTTCATATTGCTCTTGTTGTTTTATTTTGATGTAACCTCATATCATGTCTCTTTGTAGTTTCATTTGCCCTTTCATTCCTGTCAAATTCTCTATGTTCTGTTAACATGGCCTCATGTTCCTCAGAAGATGTTTGTTGTGCATTTTCTGCATATTTCTTTCTGTGTTTATTAAGTTTCTCTTCCCTTTCTTGTGTTGTTTCTTGTATTTTTTGTATTTTTCTTTTCAATCGTTCACTTTTTCTTTGTCCTATATTTAAATGTTTTTTTGTGGCATTTTGTTGTTCAAATCTAGTCTAAGAAGTGTTAATATGAGATTTGTAAGGTTTTCCTTTATTTAGTGTAAGTGCTCCCAGAGAAAATGGAGTGTGGTCCATCTTTAGTTGCAATTGTAAAGAACCTAGAGGGTTATTTTTCCTCAAAAGTCTCCCCTAAACTGTGTCTGGTTTTTAATGTTGTTGAAGAGCTGTAACATACATTTTTATTTTAGTAAAATACTTGTAGCATATGTTGAAGGATATGTTTGCGAGAGGTTTCCTTTAATTACTTTAAGTTATCTCAGTGAAAATGGAGTGTGCTCCGTAAATATATTTAGGTGCAATTGTAAAGAACCTTGACGGTTATTTATCCTCCAAATTCTGCTCTAAACTGTGTTATTTATCCTCCAAATTCTGCTCTAAACTGTGTGTGGTTTTTAATTTTGTTCAAGAACTTTAATATACTTTTATTGATTGTCAAATACGCGCAGCATATGTTGAAGAAAACGTTTGCGATGGTTTTCCTTTATTTAGCTTAAGTGCTCCAAGAGAAAATGGAGTGTGCTCTGTAAATATACTTAGGCGCAATTGTAAAGAACGTTCACGGTTATTTCTCCTCAAAAGGGTCCCCTAAACTGTTTGTGGTTTTCAATTTTGTTTAAGACCTGTAATATACATTATTTAGCTTAATTGCTCCAAGAGAAAATTGAGTGTGCTCCGTAAATATATTTAAGCACAATTGTAAAGAACCTTCATGGTTATTTCTCCTCAAAAGGGTCCCCTAAACTGTTTGTGGTTTTCAATTTTGTTTAAGACCTGTAATATACACTTTTAGTTTCTGTGAAATAATTGTAGCACATGCAGTAGAATAAGTTTTCGAAATATGTGTTTTTTTAAAGTTTAACTGGTCAAAGCTTAAATGTTTTTGGCTGTGTAACTATCTTTAGTCGCAATTGTACGTAACCGTGGCGGTTATTTCTCCTCTCAACTGTGTGGTGTTTTTGATGCATCACCTTTTATTGGGTTTTTTAGCTTTCCCCAACGTGTGACGCATTCGTGCCGCTGGACGTGATTAGCTGTTCTAAACGCTTGGTATTCTGGGAGTTGTAGTGCAAATTGTAATGTTGGACTAATTGTCCCTGGTTTTTTTGTTCAACCCTGGCTCAACGTTTGTCTTCGGCGGGGTAACGTGGAAGAGAGGGATTCCCTCTTCTCCCCATTGCTCCGGGAAAGAAGGATGGCGGGTGTCTCATTGTGGCTTGTGAGGCACTGAGTCTGGCTACTGGGGACTTGTGCACCCATTGCTTTTTGTAGGTTTATTTTTTGCACGCCGGCTTTCTCAGCATTGTGCGCACTCACAGCACGCAGGACACTGGGACGTGTAGTTTTGTGTTTGTGGTTTGCGTTTCTGTGGCGTTTTTTCCTCCCGCTCAAGTTTGATTGGCTGTGGCGCATTTCCCAACGTTCTTTTTGCTCGCGCCTCTCAGCCTCATTGGCTGTGGCATGGCACGGCGCAAGGAACGTTAGGAATTGAGGTTTGTTTCCTTTGTTTGAGTTTGTGGGTCTCACTGCCCCACTGGTGCATTTCTAAAATCTTTGTTGACCTCCGGACCCATTTCGGGCAAGTGCACGAATGCTCGGTACGGGCTAGTATGGCCGGGTATAGGATCCTTTGTCAAGTTCCAACGGTTAACACTCAGATTTATAGGTAAAGATATGGGTAAAACATTCTGAGAATTTAATAACAGTGGAAAAGGTAGGGAGGGTTTGTTTGAACAGTGAACTGCATTCTTTCCTCTGTAAAACTTACTTTTTCTTTCTCTTCCCCCTTTTCTTGAGTAAGGATTGAATACCAGATTCAACATGTGGGATCAGCAAGTGTGCTACTCAGCCATGTTAATGGTATAGGGTCCTTCTTCCACCCAGTAGCATAAATACATAGAAATGCATAAATATTCCTGATTTGGTTCATTATTACACATTTGTCCTAAGACAATGCACATCCCTATTATGGGCTCATTGCTTCAAGCAAGCAAGATTTTTAATACTGAAGATGCAACTGTAATTTCACTAAAGGTTTTGCTAAATACTATGGTGTGCTTCAGGAGAAAATGGAAAATCAATTACAGTACTAGCTTAACAGACAGGGATAGTGAAGGGGAGGGAGGGGGTGTAAGAACAGAAAATGGAATCTTATCCTATTTTGTCTGCAATTTCCCCCCTTATTTTCTACCACTTTATATCTAGGAATAGATTAACCTTACAGAGCTCTTGAAGAATTGAGGAAGACATTTTTACCAACTCACAATTACTTTCTTTGTAACATATTTTCTCTGTGATACAAAGATCCACCTTCTCTAATGATATTTTCTAAGAGCATCTCTCAAAGTCTTCTTCAAAGGGGATGGATTAGGGAAAGGTCCCAAGAAATATATTGATGTTTCATACCCAAATATTCAGTGCCACTAAGATGATATTGCAAGGAGATGACAAATGTCAGGCAAAAGCAATCTAAGCTGTCAAACAATATTGCCTGTGTGAAGATGCCTTTGCCCTCCCTTTTTAAAAATCTGATTATATATATATTTACATAGGAAGGCCACAATGGAGGGCTATATCAAAGCTTCATGTCTTACAAGAAGGTCCTGATGCTGATTGTCTCCCATAAATGGAAGGTCAGCATTAAATGGAATCATGCTTTTAACACAAATGATAATTGTTCATTTGGCATACACATTAGTTATGTTAAAAGCCACACTTTGGTGAATTAAACTGGAGTAAAGAATTTGAGTGCTATAATTTGAACAATGTGAAGGTTACAAAAGGAATTATATACTAGAGGAAAATGTCTCAAGCTGTATCCAGCCACCACCACCACAAAACCCACACACAGCCCAGTGGCATGCTGGCACAGTCATTAAGTCTAGTTGCAAAAAACCTGCCTCCCTCCAACCCTCCAACCTCCCACATAACCTTTAAAAGAAAAAATACACCATGAATTAACCAAACATTTATTTTTATTTTTGCAAAAATCAGTCAAACAAGGAATGTACCTCATCCAACAATGAGAGGAAATAAGAGGGGGAAAGCAAGAAAATAAAACCTAGAGAGTTGACTCTCCCAAACCCAAGAAAATTAATCAGGCAAAAAATGTAAACGAAGCCCATCCCAATCAAGGTTTCCCTTGCTTGATAGCCAGTTGTATCCATCTCCAGGGTTCAGTGCTCATCTCTGTTTCAAAGCCGAAAATCCAGCGCTGTCTGCTGCAGACGTTTCCGTGGTCATGTGGCAGGCATGACTAGACACTGAAGTGCACGGAACACTGTTACCTTCCCACCGAAGTGGTACCTATTTATCTACTTGCAATTTCTTGCTTTTGAACTGCTAGGTTGGCAGGAGCTGGGACAAAGACGGAAGCTCATTCCGTCCTGCAGTACTCGGGAATCAAACTGCTGACCTTCCGCCTCCCAGTCAGTGTCTTAGGCACTTGAGCTGCTGCAGTCTACTAGAATATGGGAATTTCTCTACCAACTTCAATTGTTCCCTTCTCTACTTTTCCTTAAATCCAGCAAGATTTAATTATAGGTCAGACATTTAAAACAGTACAAAATAAACAAGAAAAGGAAATTACAGAGCTCTCAAACAATGTGTATTACATACCAAAGTAGTTTTGAATACTCATGGTAACTAAGCAGCTCCCAGTATAATTTATAGCAGGGGTTGCCAACTTTTTAGTCAGGGTCATGTTCCCTCAGACAGTTGAGGGGGCTGGACTGGTGGTCCCCCTGCCATTTATGATTCCGGATGGCAGTGGCTGGAGTGAGGGCATGGGCTGGATAATTTGGCACCACGGGCTGGATCCGGCCTGTGGGCTGTAGGTTGCTGACCCCTGGTTTAGAGAATGGTTTACCAGTTGCTTTCTTGTTGTGCATGCAATTGTGCAGAATTTTACATCCTTGACAGTAACTTTACTTGAAAAATGAAGTAAAGAATGATGTGGAGATAAGAATAATGAGGTGGAGATAATACTCATGGGATCTGCCAGAGTTTTTAAGAACAGGAGAAACAAGACAGGCATTCACATACTCATTTGTGCAGAAAGAGTACCCTATGCCACCTTTTCAGATGGAGTCAGACCATGGTGGTCGGGCCAATCCCCTTTGCCATGGTGGCTGAGGGTGGGAGCCTGGGTTGGAGTATTTAACAGGGCTTTCCATTCCCAGGCCTCATTTGCACAGGTTTCCAGTGGCGACCTTCCCACCTGCCCTTTAAGTTCAGGATGAGATTTGCTGGTTGCTTCGGGGCTGGACAGGATTTTTTGGCCCATACTGCAATTGGCCGTTGGTGTGGGGTTTTTTTGTTTTGTTTTTTGCCTGTCCTGTTCAATTTTGGGGGCTTTGGGCAATTGGCATGGTAGGATTGTGCATTAGGTCATCTAGGGCAGATAGTGTGGTCTAACTGGACTAGCAGGGAGCCCAGGGTAGGCCTCCCAGCTGTTTTGGACTACACATAGGCCTGGGAGGTTGAGGTTTTGAATTGGACACCATCCACCCGGGCTGTGCTGCAGATGGGTGGAGGCATTTATTTCATTAAGGCTCACTGGACGGTAGCTGGATGGAGCCTTCTCTGAGGCCTTTAACCTTTCCCGGCTTCACCAGGCAAGATATTTAAATGTATGCAAATTATTCAAATTTTCACCCCCAGGCCTCACTACCCTAGTTTACTACACTCAGTTGTCTGGCTCTTCATTTGGGGTGGAGGGAAAAACATATTCTAAATATCTTTATGGAATAGACAATGTAATTGAATATGAATGGCAGTCTCAATCATACTTGACGAGCAAGTCCAAAGACACAATGAATAATGAATGCAGAAATATTTTCCTTCTGATAACTTAGATAGTACAGTGGTACCTCATACAATGATTTTAATCCATTCCACAGGGCTCGATGTTGTTTGAAACAATTGCTATACGATACATGCATCATATAGCAATTTTCCCTATGGGATGCATTGTACAACATTTTTGCTAAGCGGTTTTCCCATTGAAAAATTGTTGTATGATTTTTTTTCCATAGGGAAAATTGTTGTGCAGGACACAATTCCCCCCCCAACTTAATTGTTATGCAATTTTGTTGCTATATGGGGCAATTGTTGTGTGAGGTTCCACTGTATATTAAAACAGACCAGAACCAAAGTTCTATGGTAACTGCTGAATTCTAGGTTGTAAAGGCAGTCTGCTGGGACAAAGGTTTTATTATAGTATCAAACTGGTAGATAGAGTTGGATTTGAACTCTATCCACCTGGAAAGCAATGTCTCAGAGGCACTCTTTGATTGTTCAGCAAAATTAATGCAAAATGGAAAAGTGGAGGGAGACAAAGAAAGGAAACATTCTCAAAGAAATCAAGAGTGGAGAAAAGAAAGGAAAACCTGAACAAGCCTGATTGGCAAAGGCAGGAAGGCTAGACATTACAAAAATACAGTAAAACACTGGTTCCCGTCTGCCCTGGCTTATGTTTGCTGCAGCTTACAATGGGAAATCCAGCAAAAATGACATCCCATTTTACAACTTTTGTTGCCTTACGGCCAGGAATTAGACCACCAGTGCCATTTTAGACTCTAAAACAGTGTGATGCCCTTCCCCCCCCCCATCGGAAGTCATGATTCATCATTTACCACTGTGGTGGGAGGGTGTTTGGAGCATTCCCACTCCATTTTTAATTTTTTGTCACTTTTTGGCTCCAGAAGAAGCTCTCCTTGCAACCAGAAAGTGCTGGAAATTGCCCCCACCCCAATCAGCTGTTGGTCTGAGATTTTTCCTGCAAATTACCAGGGCTGGCCAATAGATGGTGCTGATGGAAATGTGTCAAATATGTGTTGGGAAAAAATCAGCTCCAAAGAGAGCCCAGTCTTTGGGCAGCCCTGCTCAGAGCCCAGGAAAGTAATGCTGGCAGTGGATTTCTCAAGTGGTGGAAATGGTAGAAAGCTTAGCTTTATCTCCCATTCCATTTTACTGTGTTTTCTGGTTTTTTTTAAAAAAAATTCTATTATTTTTCAGAGGTTTGGGACCATTTTTAAAATTTTTCAATGCATTTCTATGGGAAAACGTGTTTTGGTTTACAATTTTTCTGGTTTACGACGAAGGCTGTTGGAACAGACCTAGGTTGTAAACTGGGGTTTTACTGTAATCCAAAGGAAGGGAGGAATCAAGGGGGAGGCAAAAAAAAAAGAAGATTCAAAATAGAGCAAAACAGGCAGGCAGGCAACACATGCAGTCCAAGATAGAGGGCACCCAATGCTCAGTAAAGGTAAAGGTCACCCTTGCTCAAAAGCCAGTTGTATCCACCTCTAGAGTTCAATGCTCATCTGTTTATAGCCAAAGAGCCAGCACTGTCTGTGTTTGCAAACATTTCCGTGGACATGTGGCAGGCATGTCTAGACACTGAAGTGCACGGAATGCTGTTTACCTTCCCACCGAATTGGTACCTATTTATTTACTTGCAATTTCTTGATTTCGAACTGTTAGGTTGGCAGGAGCTGGGACAGAGATGGGCACTCATTCCATCACGCAGTACTCTAAGTAGTAGCACAGAGTAATTCAACCACCAAGAAAAAACTGAAGGCAAATAACACTTCTCACTGGTTTCCAAACCCTTTTATTGATTCAAAATTCCCTCTCCCAAAGTTCTGATTGGATGGTAACAGCCTTTGTAATTGCTAGTGGATGAAAACATTTTCAGATGATTTGACAGACAAAGGTAGGGCATGGGATGGTTACATGTAAGATGAATCATGAGGGGCAAACCCTACAGTTTAACTCTTCCCTAATTTGTTCAGCTCTCTCTGAACAAATTAGTAAGGGAAGCTCACATGTAGATTTTTTTGGCAGGCAAAAGGTTGAGAACTGTCTTTGACCAGCAGCAGGCCATTGTTGATTAAACACATATTCAATAAACCATTTTTATTTTTGCCTGAAATTAAAGTCTCTGTGGTTCTTGGGTGCTCTACCAGTGGAAGAACATTTTAAACTGATTTTCAGCTAACACTTGTAAAGGAGAGGAAACATGTACCAGCATTGACACCACAGCCTCGATTTGTACATATCCCAGAGAGGTATATGTTCCATGTTCTTATAAGAAATCTATACCTATAAAATGGTGCGTTAACCATTGGAATGTGACAAAGGATGTTTAGCCAGGCCCTACTAGCCTGTAATGGGCCTCCGTTCACTCGCCCGAACCCGGTTCGCAGGTAACTGTCGGGTTGAAATTTGCGCCAGTGGGGCAGGAGCCCCCCGGACGCAAACAAAAAAAGGGAACTTCAATTCCCAATGTTCCTTGCACCGCGCCGCACCAGAGCCAATCAGGCTGAGCGGCGTGAGCAAAAGGAAAGTTCGGAAACGAGCCGCAGCCAATCAAAAAATATGCCGCAGGAAAAAAACTGCTGCACTAAACAAAATTGCGCATGCCAAACTACAAGCCCCAGCATCCTGTGCGCCATGAGCATGCAGAACGCTGAGGCAACCGGCGCATGAAAAATAAAAGTAACCCCCTGCCGCCGCCGATGCCTTTTTCTTTCCACGGGCCAAGCATTGAGCATGGCCCATGGAAAAGTAAGCCCCCCACACTCTTTCCTTTCCATGGGCCGGACATTGAGCATGGCCCACGGAAAAGAAAGCCCCCCCACGCACTTTCCTTTCCACAGGCCAGACATCGAGCATTGCCCACAGAAAAGAAAGCCCCCCACACCCTTTCCTTTCCACGGGCCAGACAAAGAGCATGGCCAGTGGAAAAGAAAGCCCCCCCCACACCCTTTCCTTTCCATAGGCCAGGCATCGAGCACAGCCTGCGGAAAAGAAAGCCCCCCTAAAAAAGTAAACACAAAACATCCAAAAACAGTCAAAAATACTCAAAACCAAAAATAAAAAATACAAAAAGAAACACAAAAACATCCAAAAAGGAAACACAAAAACATCATACAGACCCCCCCCCAAAAAAAACCCCAACCCCCCAAAAAAAACCCAGAGAGCTTACCAGGAGACGTCTTCACTCCATGATGACCGGAACTAAACTGAGAAAATAAAGAGAATACTTACCGGAAGAATAAGCGACACCCAGAGGACAGTAGAGAAAAATTGTAGAGTAGAAGAAAAGCTCACCAGCCCCACCCAGTGTCCACAAGAGAAAAAACATTCAAAAATATTCAAAGTAATAAATACTTCCCAAATTAATGAAATAAGTTATCAAATCATTCAAAAATATTCACACTAATCACAAAAAATTCACAAAAAAAAGTTTTCACCCAAAAAAACAAAACAAAACATCTAAACACAGTATGGAAACATTGATTAAAAACATATTACACATTTTAAAAAATATTATCCAAGGCACAACTATTTAAAAAAATACACATAGTAACACATTATTTGGTTAAATCAATAATTATAAAAAATTATATCATCCTTTCCTTTTTTGAAAAACCAAAAAACCAAACCAAAAAATAAAAAATCACAGTTTCTAAGAGCCCATGCATAAAAATTAAAAATTAAAAAAACCACAATTAAAAACTAACCTCATTTGCATAAAAATAAAACAAAACCCTTCCAAAACCATTTTAAAGAGCCCGGCAGTGCGCAAGTGCACAAAAAAATAAAATAGACAACACACTGGGAGCGCAAGTCCGCCGCATGCGGATGCAGCACCTCGAAGCCACAAATTCACAAAACCTTTCAACACCATTTAAAACAGCCCGGCACCATTTGTTCAAGAAAAAAAGCCAGGCAAAATATGCTAGTTTATAATAAAAAAAGAGAGCATTCTTTGTGTAAGAATATGTATTTCGTCTTGGTGGCTAGGGGCAGTTGAAGAATATTATGGCTGTGAATTTAAAACACACAGGTAGACATGCACAGTTCTTGAACACAAGCTGCTTGGATTTACTAAATATTCTCAAGAAATCCTTCAGGGTATTCATGTGAGTGGTGTTTGGCAGAAGAGCCATTCATCTGCTTTTTTTAAAAAATGCTTGCCAAACAAACATAGCCATCCATCTTCCGCTTTATTACAAGATAACAGCCCTGAGTTCCAGCAGAACAGACAAGAAAAAGGCCACAATCCAAAACACAAGTGCAGTAGACGCTCACATAATGATGTTGCTTGGTTCCCCAAGTAGTGTCATGCGGAAAATATCGTTTTGCAGTTTCCTATGGGAGATCTCCCGCAGAATGTCAAAAAATGTCATTATTCACACGATGGTAAAAATACCGTCATTATTCGAATAACTACGTTTTTTGTAATGCAGGAGATCACATGGGGGCGTCGGTAGCATCGTTAATTGGAAATGACACTATTTGAACACGTCATTAGTTGGGGGTTCACTGTAGTTTGAAAAAAAATGTATGAGAAAATGCATGCATTTTTAAAATCATACATGTGTTGGATAGTTAAGGGTTTTGTTTGTTTTCCTGAACAAATGGTGCTGGGCTGTGTTTAATGGTTTTTAAAGGTTTTGTGATTTTGTGACTTTGAGGTGCTGTGGCGGACTTGTGCTCTCAGTGTGTGGCCTCTGGGTGGGGGTGGTGAGCTTTGCTTCCTCTCTACCATTCTCCTCTTCTGTCCTCTGGGTGTCACTTCCGGTAAGTGTTACTTCCTTTTTGTAGCTCATTCGAGTTCCTGTCGCCATGAAGTCAAGACGTCTTCATGGTAAGCTCTCTGATTTATTTATTTATTTATTGGGGGGGTTTGAGTTTTTGTTGGCGGGGCTGTTGTTTTTTGTTGTGTGTTTTTTGTGGATGTGTTTGTGTTTATTTTTTAATGGTTAGATTTTTGTTTTTGACTGTTTTTGATTGTTTTTGGTTTGTTTTTTGGTGTGTCCGTTTTTTAGGGGGGTTGCCTTTCGTTCTCACGGGCCATGCTTGGTGGCCCGTGGGTAGGAAGGGCACTGGCGGTGGGGGTGCCTTTCGTTCCCATGGGCCATGCTGGGTGGCCCGTGGGCAGGAAGGGCACTGGCGGCGGGGGTGCCTTTCATTCCCACGGGCCATGCTTGGTGGCCCGTGGGTAGGAAGGGCACTGGCAGCGGGGGTGCCTTTTTTCCCATGGGCTATGCTGGATGGCCCTTGGGAAGGGAGCGCAGTTGCGGGGAGGGTGCCTTTTGTTCCTACGGGCCATGCTGGATGGCCCGTGGGAAGGAAGCGGAGCGGCGGTGGTTTTTTCAATTTTTTTCATTTTTAGCGCACTGGCTGCCTCAGCATTCTGTGCGCTAATGGCGCGCAGGACGCTGGGGCTTGTGGTTTTGCCTGCGCGTGTTTGGGTACAGCAGCGTTTTTTTCTTTGTCTTCCTTTTGATTGGCTGCAGCCGGTTTTCAAACGTTCCTTTTGCCCACGCCTGATTGGCTCTGGTGCGGCGCGGAGCAAGGAACATTGGGGCTTGAAGTTTTTATTTTGTTCGCGACTGGGGGGCCGCTGCCCCCGGGTCAAAAATTTCAATCCGACAGTTACCTGCGAACCCAGTTCGGGGAGTGCAGGAAGGCTCGGACGGGGTTCGTGGGGACCGGTGCAACATCCTTTGCCACATTCCAACAGTTAACACACCATTTTATAGGTATAGGTAAGAAAAAACGCATAACTGAAAAACATACACTAAAAGGATACTTTTTCATATACATGCAGAGATAGGTATGAATTCCTATAGAGAAGAGAAACTTGCAAAGTGTGAATCTTAAGGAAAGGAAGCTTTAAGGGGCAAATCAGAAAATAAAGATTGCTTAGTTTCATACCTGTCAAGTATCCCGGATTGGCTGGGAAATCCCGGATTGTGGTGCACGTTCCTCCCCTTTCCCGGCACCATCCCGTATTTAGAACAGCAGGGAAAGTGGTTACTGTGCACGCGTGCACATGAAGAACCCATTTGAGGATGCACAGATGTGTTCTGTGCATGCACAAAGGGGTTCTGCGCATGCACAAAGGAGTTTTTGCTGTGCATGCGCACCCGGGTCAGAGCAGTTCCCATATTTTCTGGAGCGGTGCTTGACGAGTATGCTTAGTTTGTCCTTATTTGCATGTCCTTAGGTACAATCAACAGCACTTAGAGCATTCTCTGGGTGATTCAGAAGGTAGTTAGCATTTCCCATCCAACAAACTGGATACTCATTTTACTGACCTTGGAAGGATGGAAGGCTGAGCCAACCTTGAGCCCATTGAGATACCACCCAAATGGGTGGTATAGAAAGGTAATAAATAAATAAATAAATAAACATTGGGATCAAACTCAGATCATGAGCCAAATATTGGCTATAGTACTGCAGCTTAACCTTAGCTGAACAAAATAAGTCTTATAGTTTTGGGTTTTCTTCTTTTTTAACAAGAATATTGCATCTCACCCCTCAAAGCCAGATGCAAATTAGTAACTGGGAGAAGGGGATGGGGTGGAAAAAGACACAAAAGATCAGATATCAGTGCATGAAACCATATCTTTTTGAGAGAGAAAGGGTTAGTACCACCTCCACCACACTCTGAATACCAGTACAGGTACACATCAACATTTATGCTAACACTGAACTTTTATTTGTAAAAAATGAGCCATCTTAACCAGGTGATGGCTAAGTAACAGGCATCCAACTGATACTCATTTTCTATAGCACATAACTAGCTATGGACTGAATTTTTAAAATATACTTGTCATCTTACACACCATTGTATAACAATTGATAGTACCCAAAGCATTCAAAGGGGTATCAAGTGGAACAGCAATGAGGAATCTGTGGCCTGTCTACTATCGACTTCAAAACCCATGGTTGGTCAAGAAGGAAAATGCATGTGTGTATACATTTTATGTTAAACATAAACAGGCAGGGCTGTAGCCAGAGGGGGGCCTGGGGGGGGGAAACCTTCCTGAGCTAACAGTCCACTCCTCCAACCCACCCCTGGATGCCAATGTTATATATGTGTGTGTGACATTGTTGCCCCTCCTGAAAAAAAAATTGCACACACACACACAAATCTAAAATCCTGGCTATGGCCCGGTAAAAACACCACATACTTTGCTTTCTCTCATCTCTTCTCACAATCAATAAGGTGTTTGGTTTACTGTAACATATCAAAAAGTTGTTTATAATTCAGCCAGTGCAAGGAGGGGACACACAATTGCATCAAATGGGCAGACAGGTGTAAGCCAAGGAAACAAAAGCAGGGAAACCAAAGGTACAGGCTAGTACTGGAGACTACAATTTATGTTTACAGTGTTGGAGTTCTATATTTTCTTAACAGATATAGATGCACAAAATCATGAAATTCCTCCTGCCTGAAACTTGTTATTTTTCCATCAACTCGTGCATCAATATTGTATACAGTTTATGCAGGATGTATTTCAAGTCGAAAATTGTAACAGTATGGCTCCATGGGGAGCTGTGTTTATAATTAATATTCATCGATCTGCATGAGATAGTCTATAGAACTCATACTGAACTATTCAGGGTATTTATTGTGATAACATTGGTCAGCAACTATGTGTTTTATTTGTTTGAGTTAGTTGCATAAAAAGGCAGTATAATGCAGTGTTATTTCTCTCTCTCATGCAATGGATAATGTAAATGAAAGGTACAATTGTTCATCTCTGCTTACCAAATAAAAGACTGGAACAGACAACCAAGTGCAATAACCACAGAATGAATGCATTAAAACTACTAAAATTCCATCACTAAATGTAAAAGAAAAGATAGCTGACATCCTCATCATGCTTTTCGCCATCACATGGGTAAAGTTTTCACATTTGTCAAATAAGATATCTTCGCATCTGCAGAGGTTCTAAAGCAGGGGTGCCCAAATTTTTTGGGCTATGGACCAGTCATGTGGTTCAGGGGGCTGGTCACTATGGGCTGTGGGCCAGATCCAGCCCCTGACACCAATTCATCTGGCCCACAAAGCCCTCGTCACTCCCGAAAGTGGAAGTAAAATGTGTCCGTAATTTTCTCTTGCCAACCCACCCACCCCCAAAACATAGAGTGAGAAAAAGAGAAAAAAACTTGTTTCTCAGGAGGCAATTCCTAAGGATTTATTAGGAAGATGGCTTCCTGATTCAGTGTATGTGTGACTGTTTAATAGTTACCTTCAGTGGTCGGATTCAGCAGGTTCACCCCAGTTCGCCAGAACCGGTAGCAGAAATTCTGGCTTCCCCCACCCATCCAAGTTTTGAAATAACGCAGGGCTTTCCCCCTGGTGGCCACCATACCATGCCCATAGAGTAGCTAGTTAAAAAAAATTGAATCCCACCACTGGTTACCTTAGTCCAAAAGTATACTTGTGTGAATGTCTGCCTCTGCTTAGAGCAAGAGGGCAATAGTGTGGAGGGAAAATATATATCTTTCTGATCATTTGTGCATATTCAAGAAAACACATACTTGATTGTGTGTAACAAATAGCAAGAGTGTGCATGTGAGTGTTTGTCTGTGTCTACCATTGCATGTTTTGTACTCTGCCTTACAGTTTGGTCAGCTGAGAATGAGTAGAGATGGAGGCCAGACTTTACCCTTCTAAAAAGTCAAATTCTCTTCTCTTCCAGTGCTGCTCTCTCTAAAAGACCTGGAGAAACATAGCAATTCTCTGAGACTTCAACTAACACCCACAGATCCAGCAGCCCTTAGTGAGCATATGATTGATGACTTATGGTACTTGACCTCTTCACATACCACCTTTATTTATTAGGGTAGGTTTGGAGCTCAGTAGGAACATGTTGGGTCAAGTAACTGTTTTCACTCTACTTTTCTTCAAATTCCTCTACCCTCTTCCCTGTAGTGTCACAGAGGGATAATGCATTGTGAATGAGAGCCCAGAAGTATTAAGGGAAAGTAGGACACGTTTCGGGCAGTAGTTTGGCCTGCCACTTTGTCACTCGGTACAAGGCCTGATTGGGGAGGAGGCAGAATGTGTCAAAATCTGTCTCACACCTTTTATTTAGAAATTGTATGCTATGCACTCTTGCATACGCACACAAAGCAACTGTCATAGGGCTTCTTTATACAGGTGGGTGCATTGATTAGGTACCTATCACAGGGATGGACCTGCCATGAGACTGAGTGAGGCAGTCACCTCAGTTCACAGATGCTTGGAGACAGCAGCGGAGTACTAGAGTAGAGATCTGCTCACTAAAAAATGTGCCCTTCACTCCTTGAGCTAACCTGCTCCCTTAAAATATGGTGTAAAAAGGTCTCCCATTTTCTGTGCTTAAGAAAAATTCAACTAACCACCAGTATGGCCAGCTGTTACACATGAAAGGGGAGGACGAGCCATCTTGTTCTCTACCTCAGGTAGTGAAATGTCTGTTATGTAACACATAAGTTTTGTTTCTATTGGGAGATTCTTTAAGAAAGTATTATTGAATGTGCTTTCCACTGCTTTTTGTGAAACATTTAGACTCTACTGTACACAGATAATTCATATGACCTGAATCCTATTGGTGCTTAACATAAAGACTGTCAAAAGGCTCCCCAGCCTCCACCAAACCTGGTGGGGCTTTCGACTGGCAGCCGGCCAGTGGAATGAGTGGCACCTGAGGGCTCGCCATCACCCTCAAAAGCCACCCCAGCCTCCACCAAGCCCGGCGGGGCTTTTGACTGGCAGCCGGCCGGTGGAACGAGCAGCACCTGAGGGCTCGCTATCACCATCAAAAGGCTCCCCAGCCTCCACCAAGCCTGGTGGGGGTTTCAACTGGCAGCCGGCTGGTGGAACGAGTGGCACCTGAGTGCTCTCCATTGCCCTCAAAAGCCGCCCCAGCCTCCACTGAGCCAGCGGGGCTTTCGACTGGTAGCCAGCCACTGCTGCTCCGCTTCTGCTCCTGGGACAAATCCCCCTTTTTTTGTCACGGCTGGAGCCGATGCAAGCATCAATTCCTTCACAGCTTTTGCAGCTGCTGCTGCCCTGGGGCTAACTGGACTGCCGTGGCCACCTTTGCTGCTGTGGCCAAGGCACGGAGCTCCTTTCCCCAAGTTTTTGGGGTGAGTGGTAGCTCCTATGACTTTCTCCAGTGGACATGGGGGTCTTGCTATGTTGTGTTCGCTGTATTATATTTATATTTATTGTATTTTTATGATGTAATTAGGTTGTGTAGTTTTTTGCATTTTGATACTATGTTTACCTGTATTGCTCTCTATTTTAGATTTATTGTACCTTTGTATTGTTATATTGTATGATTATATTGTTAGACACCTTGAGTCAGCCTAGGCTGAAGAAGGCAGGATATAAATTAATCTGATTGATTGATAACCTGCAGTGGCTGATTGCAGCTAATTTTAAATGGGGTGCCATGGTATGTCTCAATCAGTCTATGATCACATGCCCAATTGCACCACTGAGACACACCAAAGCACCTTGTTAATTCCCAACAATTAGCAGCATCAAAATACACTACACTTGAACGATAGTAAGATTCCAGCCCATGTCACTGACTAAAACTAAAACTTGTGCAGATGATACTGCTGTCACTCTGAGAAAATTAAATTATAACTCCAGGAACTGCCAGTGTTCACAGACAGGGATCCAATTCCTTTGATCTGAGTCCATTTCCCTAGACTCTTTGGTCTCATCTCACTATGCAAATAAGGCATATGGGCTTTTGCAGCAGTGATGAGGGAGAAAGTGAATAATCATGATATTACATCTTGGTTTTAGAAAACAGCATTTTTCTCTATCTGACAGCTGGGTGAGTATGATATTAAGAAATTCACTCTATCAATCCCAGCTGTTTGTCACTATTACAAGAGGGTAAGCCATGGTGGACTTTGCATGGGCAGTCAATGTTTTTCCAGAACATTCGGCTATGTTATAATTTTATAAGTGGAAGAACAAAAGCTCAGGAAAAGAAGAAGCCAACACAGCCCCACAGATAACTGGATTTGGGAACAGTAAAATAAACACTAGAGGTATGCCAGACCACTACCAGAGTGCCTTGGGATATAACTGAGGATATAAAAAATGACTGCCACTCAAGATTACACATCTGTTGCTGAGAGCAAAACAAGCCCCTTCCCTTTTTGATTTCATATCGAATAGTTTCGGCTAAAAACAACAACCATTGACACATTTCAGGGATGACTTGAGAATCCCAAGAAATTTCAGCCTGTCGTTTCAAGTAAGGGGAAAGGAGTAGTAATTCTTCATCCTCACTAGTGAGATGAGACAAGTAAAGATTTACACCTCTAATATAAATGAATTGCATAATCAAAGTTTCCATCAACAGTGGAAGCTATCTGTTAACATTGCTCTATAAATCATTTTTGGTGTGCCCAATTTTTCTTCACCTCAATTCTACAGAGACAACTCATAGCACTTCTTTTCTTCAGGAAGTGTGATTTTTTTATCCATAATTTACAATTAAAGGAAACAGCAGAATTAGCCAGCCTCAGAGATTACTGTTCATGAATCTCTGAATAAATTAATACTTTGGGCCTCCCACCTTTAGCAGAAGCCACTCAACATGGAGATGAGTTGGCTTTTCTGGAGTAGGGAGAGACAAAGCACCCTATTTCTAGTCCCTGTTAATTTTTTTTGTGTTCAGTCAAAACTAAAGCTTACAACATTATTTTTTTAAATGATTTTTATTAAATTTTTTGACAGACATACAAAAAAAAAAGAAAACAGTAACAATACAATACAATAATAACTCAAAAATAACATCAACGCAATATTAACTCACATTCATAGAGGCTGGCACCTAACAATACTTGAGCTAATTATTTACCATATAACCATCATTATTAGATACCACAATATAGAATATTACACAATCAAACAATAAAAGCTTTCTGTGCTACCTCTATTATAGTTTTTTAGTACTTACAAATCACCCTGTGAATATATACAATGCCCGGAGAGTTTAGTTTCTATTTTAAATCCAAAAACCTCTTTGAGATGGTACAGGTCCTGAGCAATCATTTACCATGAGAGAGTGCTCCACGAACGGTTTCCATATATTCCAAAACCTATTCTCTTTTAAATTATCTCGTTTCACTTTAATCTCCCATGTCAATTTGTCGTTCAATGCTAGACTCCACATTTCCTTATACCATTCTCCGATCTGTATATCTACATCGTTTTTCCAATTTCTAGCTATGCATTGTCTACCAGTAGTTAATACAATTTCCAATAATTCTTTTTCCTCCTTATTCAAACCCAAACCTTCCACATCTGTTAAAAGAATGGTACCTGACTCCAACTTAACGTTTTTACCCAATATTTCACCAAACTCCCCTTCTATTCTTCCCCAAAAATCCCTTATTTTTTTACAACTCCACCACATATGTTCATATGTTCCATCAGTTTCTTTACATCTCCAACATAACTTATCTCTTTTATTATCCATCTGGTAAAGCCTTAGTGGTGTCAAGTACCATTGCCATAACATTTTAAAATTATGTTCTTTAATTCTTACAGACATTGTTCTCATGATCCTCTTTTTCCATTTATTTCTCCATTCAACCTCCCCAATTTTTATATTCAAATTTTGTTCCCACTTACGTTTCAGGTCTTCCTGTGAATCTTTATCCTTATTCAATATAGTATAAAGTTTGCTTACAAGACCCTTAATACCTCTTTCCCCTTTTCTAATCTTTATTACCAATTCCTCAAATTCCGTCTTAATTCTGTCTATCCCTATTTCTCTTTTATATTTTTTATTCCAATTATCCACCCTTAATTTCTGAAACCAATCCAAATTTAACTTCTCAAATATTTTTTTCCTCTTAGTATCATCATCGCAAGCTTTCAACCAGTCCTTCAGTAAAAACACCCCATCTTTAACCAATATTTCCTTTTTTTCCTTATCTAATTTTATTGGGAAACACCCCATATCAGTCAATTCCAAAATTGGAGAAAGATTTGGGACCATATCTATCTTTACCTTTTTCCACACTTCCATGAGACCTCTCATCATAGTATTGTTTGGCCTTTTCAATTTATCCTTTATTCCCAAAAAAATCATATTGCCAATATTTCTATATTCTTTCATCTCCATTTGCTCCCAAATTGTCTTTTCTCTTGCCAAAATTTTCACAACTTTCTTAATTTGAAATGCACGATAATATGCTAACAAATTTGGCATGCCCAGACCCCCTTCTTTCTGAGACAGATACCAGAGCTTCTTTGAAAGTCTAGATTTTTTACCTCCGTTACAGAAACAATTAAACATCTTTTGAAACTCATTAATTTCCTTCTCCTTCAAATGGATCGCTAGTGTATCAAATAAAAAATTAATCTTTGGTAGCAATATCATTTTACAAATTGCAATCCTTCCGAACCATGACAGCTTCAACTTCTGAAACTCTTGTATTTTATTCTCGAATTCGGCTCTCAAGCTGTCATAGTTCAATCGTTTAAGTTCTTCTAATTTGTTTGAAATAGTTATCCCCAAATATTTCAACTTATCTTTAATTTGTATATTAAACACTTCCACTATCTTGTCCATCTCACCTACCCCCAAATTACACAACATCAATTCTGATTTATCCCAATTTATCGTTAGTCCAGTTATAGCTTCAAATACCTGTAGGTGATCTTTAATCCTGTCCATTACCAACTCCGGATGTTTCACCATAAGCAATGTATCATCCGCATACATACTCACTTTATTACCCATAATCCCTTCTATATTTAAATCATCCCTTATATTTTTAGCTAATATCTCCATTGCCATAATAAACAGGATAGGAGATAATGGACAGCCCTGCCTGGTACCTGCCTCTAAATTTACCACATCAGTAAGCTCCTCATTTACCCTAATCCTAGCATTGCCTTTTTGATATAATAAATCTATTACCCTATTAAATCTATCCCCAAACCCGTAATTTTTAATTATTTCCTTGATTGAAGACCACTGTAATGAATCAAATGCCTTAAAAATGTCTAATGATAATAAGCCTAGCTTTTCCTTTGTTTGATTAACATTATCAATTAGATCTAATACCCTTCTAGTCAGATCCGCCATATGCCGACCCTTTAAAAACCCAACTTGATCAACATTTATATATTCCCCCATAAAACTATTTAGACGATTAGCCAGAATTGCTGTGAATATCTTGGCATCCTGATTTATAAGAGAAATTGGTCTGTACGATTCCACTCTTTCCAGATTCTTACCAGGCTTTGGCAGTAGAACGATTGTAGTATTATACCATGAAGTTAGGATTGATCCTCCATCTAAAATGTAATTATATAGCTTCACCAATTTTGGAACCACTACTTCTTTAAATTCTTTATAAAACTCTGTCGATAATCCATCATCCCCCGGAGCTTTCCCCATCTTCAACCCGCTAATTACCTCCTTAACCTCTTTATCACTAATCCTTTCCTCCATTTTCTCTCTATGTTCTTGTTTTATTCCATTCTCTAACTGTCTCTCCAATATCTTTTTGAGCCTCTCCAAATCTACTTCCTTTTTTGCATATAATACTTGATAAAATTCCCTAACAATTTTACATTTATCTCTATTCTTATTACACCTTAAGCCTTGTTTATTAACCAATACCCCTATTTCTCTTTTTTCCCTTTTAGCCTTGGCTGCTCTTGCTAGTAGTTTTGAACTTCTGTTGCTAAATTCAAAGTATTCTCTATTTAAATAAATCAAATCTCATTTAACTTTATCAATATACCCATTAATTCTGCTTTAAGCCTGTGTAATTTCGTGAGGATTTTTTTATCTTTACTTTTCGGATGCTCTTCCTGTAATTGCTTTATTTCTCTTTCTTTTTTTATCTGTTCTACTTTATATCTTTTATATTTAGAGCTCGCCAACTTTATGCTTTCCCCCCTAAAAACCGACTTCATGGTATCCCATACAATATTAAACTTAACCTCATTATTGTCGTTCCACTGCCAGATTTCTTTCCAACTTTCCATAATCTGCTTTTTACACTTCTGATCTTTAAACAGATTAGGATCGTACCTCCAACTTCTTCCTCTTCGAATATCTTTTTGTATTTTCAATTCCAAATATACTTTGGCATGATCCGATTCCTTAATGATCCTGATTTCCATTCCTTCTATATCTTTGATCAAATTTTCCGTAAGAAAAACATAATCTATTCTTGAGTAGGTCCCATGAACATGTGAAAAAAAAGAATATGCCCTTTCTGAACCCTTAAACTCTCTCCAAGAATCCTTCTACAACATTATTTTTAAGAAGACTGACTATAATGACATATTGAAGTTATTAATAACTCAGCAGAAAAAGACTGATGCTCGGCCTTCTATAGTATCATCTCATCACTGCTGGATTATAGATGAATTTAAGAATGTCTGAATTCATTCTGTTTCTTCTATCTATCAGTTTTTTTTAAAAAAAGAACAGAAATGTGTGTGTGCGTCCGTGCATGCATGAATGCATGCATGCACACATGCAAGCATGTACACACATTTATAACATTCCCAAATATTTTCATTTTGTACAATCTTTCCCTGGTATATTTTTAGTTACAATGGTTGAAATCCAATGGTAAGTCACAAATGGAGCATACCTATTGAATCTGTGGTACATAGAGAGGTGTTGATTCACCAAATCCCCACTGATTCAATGGAATTGTCCTAGTTGCATTTTACTACTTGATTCACCTAGTATATGGTGATCCCAGTGATGCTGCCAAAGTCCTGTCCGAGTGCCTGGCAGCTGTTGGGGTCTGGATGGGGGACAACAAATTACAACTGAACCCTGGCAAAACTGAGTGGCTATGGATTAGGGACCCGGGGTTATTTTGGGAGCTACCATTGTTGGTTTTGGGTGGGGCTAGTCTGCCCCAGACAGATCCAGTGTGCAACCTCGAGGTCCTCCTGGACTCACGACTGCTGCTTGAAGATTAGGTAGCGGCTATGGCCAGGAGGGCTTTTGCCCAACTTTGGTTGATTCACCAGTTGCACCCGCTCCTAGACTGGGACTCCTTACTCATGGTCACTCATGCTCTGGTCACCTCTAGACTAGAATATTGCAATGCGCTCTACATGGGGCTGCACTTGATGACCATCCGGAGGCTGCAGTTGGTCCAGAATGCAGCTTCTCGGGTGGTGATGGGGTGTGGGCATTATGCTTGTGCTTCACCACTGCTTCGGGAGCTGCACTGGCTTTCAATTTGCCTCTGGGTGCAATTCAAGGTGCTGGGCATTACCTTTAAAGCCCTATATGGTAGTGGGCCAGGATACCTAAGAGACCGCATCACCCCAAGAACGTCTGTCCATCCAACCAGAGCGGACTGGAGGGGCTCTCTGCTTGTACCATCTGCTAGAGGGGCCCATCTCTCTAGCACAAGAAGGAGGGCCTTCTCTGTGTCCGCTCCGGCCCTATGGAACCTCCTGCCAGTGGAACTAAGGCTGCAGACGGAATTGCTGCCCTTCAGAAAAGATCTGAAAACATGGCTGGTGGGGCAGGTGTGGGGTCCTGAAGATGTCATGACCCCCACCTGCTGGTTGGTTTAATATCAAAGTAATCTTCCACTTTTTAATGTGTGGGGGTTTTAGCAGGGTAATTTGTTTTAATGGGGTTGTTCTTGTTTTAAGGGTTTTAAGATTGTATGCCACCCAGAGTCTTTGTGAGTTGGGCAGCTATATAAATATGAATATAAATACACACCTTTCCAGTTACAGCAGCTGGTAAATACAGTGGTCTATACAGTGGTCTCTACACGTTTCATCGCAACCTTTGGCTGGGTCAAGGTTTGATCAACAAGCAGCGCTTCTGAGTAACGCACAAGTGCGACCCAAAATTCCTATTTTAAAAATTAACTGGGTTTGAGTTAGTTGAACCCCCAGCCGGGGGGTGAGGAGGAGGAGGAGAGCCGGCCGAGCGGCAGAAAGGCCAGCCATCGCCACCGCCGGGCAACCACCCCCAGCCGGGGGGTGAGGAGGAGGAGAGCCAGCCGAGCAGGGGAAAGGCCAGCCATCGCCGCCGCCGGGCAACCACCCCCAGCCGGGGGGTGAGGAGGAGGAGGAGAGCCAGCTGAGCAGTGGAAAGGCCAGCCATCGCCGCCGCCGGGCAACCACCCCCAGCTGGGGGGTGAGGAGGAGGAGGAGGGGAGCCGGCCGAGCAGTGGAAAGGCCAGCCATCGCCGCCGCCGGGCAACCACACCCAGCCGGGGGGTGAGGAGGATGAGGAGAGCCGGCTGAGCAGTGGAAAGGCCAGCCATCGCTGCTGCCGGGCAACCACCCCCAGCTGGGGGGTGAGGAGGAGGAGGAGGAGGAGAGCTGGCCGAGCAGCAGAAAGGCCAGCCATTGCCGCCGCCGGGCAACCACCTCCAGCTAGGGGGTGAGGAGGAGGAGGAGGAGAGCCGGCCGAGTGGCGGAAAGGCCAGCCATCGCCGCCGCCAGGCAACCACCCCCAGCCAGGGGGAGAGGAGGAGGAAGAGAGCCAGCCGAGTGGCAGAAAGGCCAGTCATCGCTGCCGCCGGGCAACCACACCCAGCCGGGGTGTGAGGAGGAGGAGGAGAGCCAGCTGAGAGGTGGAAAGACCAGCCATCGGCGCGAGGTTTCCAGCCGGGGGTACCAACAACCTACAGGCTCAAGCCGAGCGCCGAAGGAAAAGACCCATTGGCAGAAGGGAAGAGGGCAGAGGAAGAAAAGCATGGGGCGAGACTTACCTTGAGGCCAGCGGTGGTTTCGCCGTGTCTTTGCTGGGGTAGCATGGAGGAGAGGGAGTCCCTCTTCTCCCCATTGCTCTGGGAAAGAAGGCCAGCGTTTGTCTCACCATGTTTTTTTTGTGGGCTTGGGTTAGCGAGGCTGTGAGGCGCTGCATCCACCTGTGGCGGCCTTGCATTCCCATTGCGTGAGGCACTGCATCCGCCTGCGGCAGCCTTACATTCCCATTGCATGAGGCATTATTTTATTTTATTTTTCGCACGTCGGCTTTTTCAGTATTCTGGACGCTCATGCCCTTCAACCTGATTGGATGAAGTGGTCACAGCGCGGAGGACGCTGGGACTTGAAGTTTTGTTTCTTTTGTTCGTGTTCATGTGGTTTTTTTTCCCTGTGGCTCACTTTGTATTGGGCACACCGGCTTTCCCAACATTCTCCTTGCTCTCGCCTGTCAGCCTGATTGGCTGAGAGGCGGTGCGGCGCGGAGGATGTTGGGACTTGAAGTTGTTTTGTTTGCGTTCGTGGGGCGGTTGCCCCACTGGCGACTGGCAGACTTTTGGGGCGATGGGCTGGCTGGGTAAAGGCAAGTGCGGGCAGCTCGGTACTGGATAGTAGGGATGGGTGTGGTAGCCTTTCCAACAGTTAATGTCCCTCCTTATAGGTAAAGATGAAAGTTCTAAAAATGTTGTCATAACAACAGAATTATCAATGCTGTTGCACAGCAACATAAACAAAATGTTCTTGTTCTTTGGGTTACAAGGTTGCAACCTGCAAGAAAATGGTTTAAAAGTGTAGTTAGCAAGAGAAAGGTAGTCACTTGCCTCCATAGTAGTGTTACTGATGAATCCCAGGTATTAGCTAATTAGGATCATTGAGCAAAGAGAAGCAAAAGTGATACCTTAATTGGACCACTAAAAAATTGAACAAATAGCTAACTTTTGACCAGTCTTTTTCAAGATATATATAAGGCATGACATATTTCGCTTTGCATGTAGTGAGTCTATTTGTTTCACCTTTTAAGTGAAATGAATGAACATTTGCACAATATTCTAATTTTCTGGGTTTCACCTGTAGACAATCCCTTAGTTCTAGATGTCTCAAATCTCTGCCAGGTGTGCTTCCTCCAAACTTCAACCATCTCATCTTTATTTAGAATTAGAAGAAATGGCACATGCCAACTCTATTTGTATTGCCCCACTCTGGAAATAAGCAACTGTATATCTGCACTAGCAAGAAACTGTTCCATACAGCATGTTATAGTAAATGACTATATATATTATATTTCTGTCGTATTCATAAAATATTGGTGCAAAGCCTGAATAAGACTTGTCAAAAGTCCTTATTTGCCTGTGGAAAACTGAGGTACACTGAGGAATTGTTAAACTTTGGGCAGGAAAATATCTTCTCTCTTGTTCTGTGGCTATGCAGTTGGCTTTTTCTGTGGCTATCCAGGCACCAGCCAAGTGCCGAAGGAGAGGGGGCAAGACTCAGAAGGGATGTTGCCTTGTAAACAGCCCGGGGTGAAGAGGAAGGGGAGGAGGACCAGCCTCGCAGCGAGAGGCCAGCCATCGCCCCACCGCAAGTCACCAGGAGCCCCAGACACCACCACCCCCAGCCAGGGGTGAAGAGGAAGGGGAGGAGGACCAGCCTCGCAGCGAGAGGCCAGCAATTGCCCCGCCGCAAGGCGCCAGGAGCCCTGGACACCACCACCCCCAGCCGGGGGTGAAGAGGAAGAGGAGGAGGACCAGCCTCGCAGCGAGAGGCCAGCCATCACCCCGCCACGAGGTGCCAGGAGCCCCGGACACCACCACCAGCCGAGGGTGAAGAGGAAGGGGAGGAGGATCAGCCTCACAGCGAGAGGCCAGCAATTGCCCCACCGCGAGGCGCCAGGAGCTCCGGACACCACTACCCCCAGCCGGGGGTGAAGAGGAAGGGGAGGAGGACCAGCCTCGCAGCGAGAAGCCAGCCATTGCCCTGCCGCGGGTACCCACCATCTCCAGGCACCAGCCGAGCGCCAAAGGAGAGGGGGTGAGATTCAGAGCCCCATGCAAAGGATAAGTAGCTCATATGCAAAAATGTAGATGACTTAATATAGCAACTCACATAGAGACTTTATACTGACTTAATATAGCAACTGACATAGAGATTGTGTTTTAAAGTGTGATAATATTTATTTATTTATTTATTTATTTATTTTTCACGCTTATATACCGCCCACTCAGGTACAACCCAACTCAGGGCGGTTTACATAGCGGACAGTAAATACATAAAAGACACATGATAAAAAAGTTAAAAGTTAAAAAAGTTTTTTAAAAAAACCACCCCTAAAAGGTGCGCTAGAACCGAAGGGACCTTGGGGGAAGGCACACTTCTCTATACCAACCACCCAACGGTACCCCCATCCCCACCCGTACCCCAAACTTGGCCCGCCAGCCAGGTCTTTAGTTCCTTCCTAAAGGGCAACAACTCCGTCTGGAGACGCAGTTCCACAGGCAGGAGGTTCCAAAGGGCTGGTGCGGACACGGAGAAGGCCCTCCTCCTTGTGCCAGAGAGGCGAGCCCCCCTGGCTGATGGCACAATTAGAGAGCCCCTCCGGTCTGCTCTGGTTGGACGGACAGACATCCTTAGGGCGATGCGGTCTCTAAGATACCCTAGCCCACTACCATGTAGGGCTTTAAAGGTCAAAACCAGCACCTTGAATTGCACCCAGAGACAAACTGGTTACCAGTGCAGCCCCCGAAGCAGTGGTGAGGCATGGGCATAACGTCCACACCCCATCACCACCCGGGCCGTGGCATTCTGGACCAGCTGCAGCCTCCGAATGGTCATCAAGGGCAGCCCCATGTAGAGCGCATTACAGTAGTCTAGTCTGGAGGTCACCAGAGTGTGAGTGACCATGAGCAAAGAGTCCCGGTCCAGGAGTGGGCGCAACTGGCGAATCACCCGAAGTTGGGCGAAGGCCCTCCTGGCCACAGCCGCCACCTGTTCTTCTAGCAGCAGCCGCGAATCCAGGAGGACCCCCAAGTTGTGCACCGGGTTGGTCTGGGGCAAAACAGCCCTATCCAAAACCAAAGATGGTAGCTCCCGGGATAACACAGGACCCCCTATCCATAGCCACTCAGTCTTGCTAGGATTCAGCTGTAGCCCATTTGCCCCCATCCAGACCCCAACAGCCTCCAGACAGAGGTGAAGAAGAGCAAGGACAGACGGATGACCGCCATCCCGCTCTCGCCAGAGATCATCCATCAGCGCAACCAATGCAGTCTCAGTACCATATCCAGGCCTGAATCCTGACTGGAATGGGTCCAGATATTCCGCTTCATCAAGCACCCCCTGCAGCTGACGTGCCACTGCCTTCTCCAGAACCTTCCCCAAAAAAGGAAGGTTGGATACAGGTCTATAGTTGGTTAGGATTGCTGGATCGAGGGATGGCTTCTTCAGGAGGGGGCGCACAAGAGCATGTTTCAGCAGTGCAGGAAATATCCCCTCTCAAAAAGACGCGTTAATTATAGCCCTGACCCAGCCACCTGTCACCGTCTTAGAGGCTTTTACCAGCCAGGCGGGACAGGGATCCAATGGACAATTAGTGGCACAGACCGCTGCAAGGAGCCTGTCCACTTCATCCGGGGCAACAGGATCAAACCGATCCCAGGTAACACCGCAAGACTGCACACTGGCTCCCCCCGGACCCTCCCCGTCCACGCCAAGTTTGAACCCCGAGCGGATCCGATCAATTTTCTCCACTAGATGGTCAGCAAAGTCCTCAGCCGATCCCTGCCAACCAGGCACAGGCCCCGCCCTACCCAGGAGGGACCTGGTCACCCGAAACAGGGTGGCTGGGCGATTATCAGTGGAGGCAATAAGGGAGGTGAAGTACTGCCTCCTCACCACCCCCATCGCCGCTAGGTAGGCCCTAATAGCGGCTCTAGCTAGTGTTCAATCGGAATCACTCTGGGTCTTCACCCAGCGGCGCTCAAGGCGTCTCTTTGCCCGTTTGAGCTCCCGTAGTTCTTCAGTGAACCACGGGGATGACCTAGCTCCACGGGCTCTGAGAGGCCGTAGTGGAGCAATTACATCCAAGGCAGATGTCGTCGACCCGTACCACAGGTCAACAATTGCCTCAGGTGAATCGTGTCGCTGATCCAGAGGAAATTCCCCCAGTTCCCTCTGGAATCCATCCGGATCCATCAGTTGCCGGGGGCGGGCCACTTTAATCGACCCTGCCTCCTTACGATGAAGTGTCGCCCCCAGAAAGTCTAGAGCCACCAGATAGTGATCTGACCATGGCACAGGTGTTATGTCTAGCTTCTGTAAACTCAGATCACTCTGCCACCACCCCGACAAAAAGACTAAATCTGGCGTGTGGCCACTGCACCTGGTCAGGCCCTGAATTACCTGAGTCAGGTCCATAGCTGCCATGGAAGCTATGAACTCCTGTGCCACCTTGGAACCAGACCCCAGTGAAGGCAAATTGAAGTCCCCCAAAACCATATGTCTTGGGAACTCCAAAGCCAATGCCGAGATGGCTACAAGGAGCCCAGGCAGGGAGTCCCTTACCCTGCAAGGAGGCAGGTACAGGAGTAGGACCCCCAACTGACCGTTAGGGCCCAAACGCAGGAGCAGAGCCTCACAACACAGAATTTGTGGAGCGGTGGCCCTGGCGACTCCCAATGACTCCCTGGCTATAATGGCAACACCACCGCCCTTACCCACATCCCTAGGCTGGTGCCAAACACCGAACCCGGCTGGACACATCTCTGATAGAGGCACTCCATCCTCAGGTCTCAGCCAGGTCTCAGTGATGCATGCCAGGTCAGCCCGCTCCCCCAAAATAGAGTCTTGTATTAGGGGAGCCTTATTACAGACTGACCTGGCATTCATCAGCAGCAGCCTAAGGGCGGGGTCACCCTGGATCAGCTGCTCAGGACCTAGAGGTAAAACCGGGGGGGCAGAATGCGGGGCAGATACTAAGCATCGGTCCCACGTTCCCCAAGTGCGGCCCGCCCCATGGTTCCCGCTATAACGCCCCATGCCCGTCACAACCTCTAAATGAGCCCCTGGAACCTCCGCCATTAACCCAGACGGAGTGTCGCCATCTCTTCCTGGCTGGCAAGGCCATCTCCCCCTCCCTCCCTCCCTAACCCACTTAAAACATACCCTCTCACTCCCTCCACCCCCCCAACAGAACTCCAATGACGGGAGTCTCCTCCTCCCGGCCCTGGTCCAAGCGCTGTAAGGCCACGGGGGTGATGGGGAGGGGGGGCGCCGCCCCTAAGGCTGCCAAGAAACCCCAGGTGGGACCATAGTTCTCCTCCCCACCCTGGTCCACGCGGCATGAGGCGCGATGCTGCAGGGATGGTGAGGGGTGCCACTTTTGAGGCCGCAAGCAACCCCAGGTACGGCCAATGTTCTCCTCCTCGCCCCAGTTCTGGCAGTGCAAGGCTCATGGCTGCCGGGATGGTGGAGGGGGCCGCTTTTGTGGCCACAAGCGACCCCAGGTACAATCAATGCTCTCCTCCCCACCCCAGTCCTGGCAGCGCAAGGCTCGTGGCTGCATAGATGGCGGGGGGCGCCATCTTTGGGGCCACAAGCAACCCCAGGTGCAGCCGATGTTCTCCTCCCCGCCCCCGGTCCTGGTGGCACAACGTCCTCCCTGCAGTTGCTGCAACGGACCTGCACAGCCGGGAAAAATATCCCCTTTCCGAAACCAGCCATGGGACGGAAGACAAACATCCAATGTTCTCAACGGCCTCCACTCCCGAAGATGAAACCAGCTAAGTGGTGGTGGAGGTGGTGGAGGCGGTGGAGGCGGTGGAGGTGGCCTTGGAGCCCAACCAGGAGTCCAGAAGCTGCCCTGCCTCAGGTGTTCTCGCCAGTCTCCCTCCCGAAGGCAGTGTTCTCGGCAGGCCAGGGGCTGGCGGCTTTTACCTTCCCTCAGGCTGAAAGAAGCAGCCCAGGATCAGCTGTGGGCTTGGTGTTCTTGGCAGGCCAGGGGCTGGTGGCTTTTACCTTCCCTCAGGCTGAAAGAAGCAGCCCAGAATCAGCTGTGGCCTTGGTGTTCTCGGCAGGCCAGAGGCTGGTGGCTTTTACCTTCCCTCAGGCTGAAAGAAGCAGCCCAGATTCAGCTGTGGCCTTGGTGTTCTCGGCAGGCCAGAGGCTGGTGGCTTTTACCTTCCCTCAGGCTGAAAGAAGCAGCCCAGGATCAGCTGTGGCCTTGGTGTGATAATATGCATGATAATATGTTGTTTAAAATGTTTTAAACTTTTAAAAACTGTGATAAAATGTATGAGGGGAGAAAAATGGCATAGAAACCGGCAAACCATGCCACAAAGCTTGCCAAGAGATCCCTATTGACCAAAACAAAAGGCAAAACAACAGAGCAGTTTAGATGATACAGGATGCTTAGCACAACAGAGTGGAGGAAGGGGAGGGAAAGGAAAGGGGGAGGGTGTTGCAAGGAACAATACTGCATAGGGACATGGAATGTGAGATCAATAAAGGTAAAGGTAAAGGTCAATGAACCAAGGTAAACTGGAAGTGGTAAAAAATGAGATGGAAAGAATAAGCCTTGACATCTTGGGCATCAGTGAGCTAAAATGGACAGGGATGGGTGAATTCAGCTCTGGAAACCATCCTATCTACTACTGTGGACAAGAAAACCTTAGAAGAAATGGAGTAGCCATAATTGTCAATAAAAGAGTGAGAAAAGCAGTAATGGGAAACAACCTAAAAATGACAGAATGATGTCATTCAGAATTCAAGGCAAACCTCTCAATGTCACTGTGATCCAAATATATGCTCCAAACAATGGTGCAGATGAAGCCACAGTGGACCAGTTCTATGAGGACATAGAACACCTCATAGAACAGACACCAAGAAATGATGTCCAAATTATATTAGGAGACTGGAATGTCAAAGTAGGAAATCAAAAAGTGTAGGGAATAACAGGCAAGTTTGGTCTTGGAACACAGAATGAAGCAGGGCAAAGATTGATAGAGTTCTGCCAAGAGAACGCACTGGTCATAGCAAACACTCTCTTCCAGAAACACAAGAGGCGACTTTACACATGGACATCACCTGATGGCCAACACCGAAACCAAATTGACTACATACTATGCAGCCAAAGATGGAGAACCTCCATACAGTCAGCAAAAACAAGACCTGGAGCAGACTGTGGCTCAGATCACAACCTACTGATTGCAAAATTCAGGCTTAGACTAAAGAAAATAGGGAAAACAAGGAGACCAGACAGATATCACCTAGACAGCATCCCTAAAGAATACATGGTGGAGGTGATGAACAGATTTAATGGCTTAGACTCGGTAGACAGAGTGCCAGAAGAATTATGGACGGAGATGAGGGACATCATGCAGGAAGCAGCAAAGAAAACCATACCAAAGGAGAGGAGGCGTAAGAAAGCAAAGTGGCTGTCTGACGAGGCTCTTGAAATAGCAGAGGAAAGAAGGAACGCAAAAGTAAAAGGAGAAAGGAAAAAATACAATCATTTGAACACAGAATTTAAAAAAAAAGCAAGGAGAGAAAAGGAAAACTACCTAAAAGAACAGTAGAAAGAAATGGAGGAAAACAACAAAAGAGGCAGAACCAGAGATCTTTTCAAAAAGATCGGGGAAATCAAGGGAACATTTAAAGCAAAAATGACCATGATAAGGGACAAAGACAGAAAGGAGCTAGCTGATGCAGAAGAGATTAAGAAAAGATGGAAAGAGTACACAGAGGAACTCTACAAAAAGGACCTCAACACTCCTGAAAATCACAATGATGAAGAATTTGAACTTGAGCCAGACATCCTGGAGAGCAAAGTCATAAAGACCCTAAAGAGCAGGGCAAACAACAAAGCTAGTGGAAATGATGGTATCCCAGTTGAATTTTTCAAAGTGCTAAAAGATGATGGCGTCAAATTACTGCACTCAATATGCCAGCAGATTTGGAAAACAAAACAGTGGCCACAGGATTGGAAAAGATCAGTATACGTTCCAATCAAAAAAAAAAGGGCAATGCCAAATAATGTTCAAACTATCGAACAATTGCACTCATCCCACGCGCCAGCAAGGTGATGCTCAAGATAATACAGGATAGACTTCAGCAGCATGTGGAGAGAGAATTACCGGAGGTGCGGGCTGGTTTCAGAAGAGGCAGGGGAACTAGGGACCACATTGCCAACATACGCTGGATCATGGAGAAAACAAAGGAATACCAGAAACAAGTCTACTTTTGTTTTATTGACTACAGTAAGGCATTTGACTGTGTGGACCACAACAAGATGTGGCAAGTAATTAAAGAGATGGGAATACCAGAGCACCTCATATGCCTCATGAGAAATCTGTACACGAACCAAGAAGCAACAGTTAGGACAGAACAGGGAATGACAGAGTGGTTTGGAATAGGAAAAGGAGAAAGACAAGGCTGCATTTTGTCAGCCTGCTTATTCAACTTATACACAGAGCACAAAATGCGCAATGCAGGGACGGAGGAATTACAATATGCGATTAAAATCGCTGGGAGAAACATCAACAATCTGAGATATGCAGATGACACCACTCTAATGGCAGAAAGTGAGGAAGACCTAAAGAATCTCTTGATTGGGCTAAAGGAGGAGAGTGCAAAAGCTGATTTGAGACTCAATATCAAGAAAACCAAGATAATTGCAACAGGCCCAAACAGTTCCTGGAAAATAGATGGGGAAGAAGTAGAAGCAGTGACAGATTTTACCTTCTTAGGATCAAAGATCACTGCAGATGGGGATTGTAGCCATGAAATAAAAAGGCAACTGATTCTTGGGAGACAAGCTATGAGAAACCTGGGGAACATAGTGAAAAGCAGAGACATCACATTGCAAACAAAAATTAGAATAGTCAAAGCAATGGTATTCCCAGTGGTAATGTATGGATGCGAGAGCTGGACAATCAGGAAGGCTGAATGCAGAAGAATAGATGCATTTGAGATGTGGTGTTGGAGGAGGGTTTTGAGAGTCCCCTGGACAGCGAGGAGAACAAATAGGTCAATCTTAGAAGAAATTAACCCTGACTGCTCATTGGAAGGTCAAATAGTAAAGACGAAGCTAAAATATTTTGGACATCAAATGAGAAGGGAGGACTCACTTGAGAAGGCCTTGATGCTGGGAAAGGTGGAGGGCAAGAGAAGAAGGGGGTGTCCAAAGATGAGATGGATAGATGGTATTGTGGACACAATGGGCACAGAGCTGGGTGGGCTGAGGAGAATGGTGGAGGACAGAGGCGCCTGGAGGAAAATGGTCCATGGGGTCGCAAAGGGTCGGAGTCGACTGTGCGACTGAACAACAACAATGTATACAGATTTCCTCCATAAAAGCATTTTATGTAGCTTTTCTAATAGCTCTCAAAATGTGATTTTTGAGTGAAAAATACACTAAAAACTTTAATAAGTGTGAAGTCCAAATGATACACAATTTCTTAGTGTGGCTTGGACCAGTTCACATAAAAATGTGGTCAGATTTCCTCCCCGCCCCCATCCTGATTCTGGATGGTGCAAGAGGACCCTATCAAGATCTTTCAATTCTGAAGGTCCTGGAGTAGCAATCTTGAGATCTTCTTCAGAAGCCTCTCTCTGAGTTTCCCCACTAATTAAGGTGTGATGAAAAAGAGAAAGAACGTCTTCTAAGTGGAGACACTTCAGCTATTTAACAATTATTTTAGTGCCAGGTTATGACTTTTCATTTTTTTCCAGGCCTTAGCTCTGTCTTTGCTTTAGACCAGGGGTGGCCAAACTTGTTGTGACATGGGCCTGACCATGCCCACCCAGACAGCTGATCAGGCCGGTAATGTGGTTCCTCCTGCTGGGAGTGGAAGTAAAACATTTCCATGCATGTGCAAATGCTAGCGTAAAATGTATCCGTGGCTGTCGTAAATGCATTTACAACAAACGCGGGTGCATTTACAGCAGTGATAGGGTTAAATAGACATCACTTTATAATTGTCACATCAACCTTACTGACCCATCTCATGCACAGGGATGGTCAGCAGGGCCCTAATCTCAGAATTGATTGAGATCTTGTGTGACAATTGTTAAAGCAACATTCTTTCATAATTCTGTGTATGATGGGAAATAGTTCAATATTATATCTTAGATATTGCCTAGACTACCTTATGAATTAGGTGCTGCTGCCAGTCATCTTTTCATATAGAAAAATGTTATACTGGTTTTTAAAAGATTTCTGGAAATCCTCATTAATCTTTCCCAGCAATCATCATCATCGAACTGCAGAATTAAAAAACAACAACAATGGATCATTGAGTCCAACCCCTATTAAGGAGACACAGTTGGGAAACAAACTCCCAACCTCTGCAGTCAGAGACCAAAACCACAGAGATGAAAGCCTTTTAGAAGCTTTTTTTTTTAAAAAAAAAATACAATATGTGTATGGTAGGTAAAGGTAAAGGTTTTCCTTGCTCGAAAGCCAGTCGTATCCGACTCTAGGATTCAGTGCTCATCTCTGTTTCAATACCGAGGAGCCAGCAATGTCTGCTTCTGCAGACATTTCCATGGTCATGTGGCAGGCATGACTAGACACCGGAGTGCACGGAACGCTGTTACCTTCCCAGTGAAGTGGTCCCTATTTATTTACTTGCAATTTCTTGCTATCAAACTTCTAGGTTGGCAGGAGCTGGGACAAGACAGGAGCTCATTCCATCCTGCAGTACTCAGGAATCGAACTGCTGACCTTGTGCCTCCCAGTCAGCGTCTTAGCCCCTTGAGCCGCTGCTATCATCATTATGCTAAAGATATTGCAGCAAAAGCTTTTACCTTGTATGGAATGAGAAATGCCTGATGTTCAAGTTGGATTCCAAAAAGGAAGAGGGTACTAGAGATCATATTGCAAGCATTCAGTGGATACTGGTGTATACAAAAATTTTTCAGAAGATCTTCCGTTGCAAAACATTTGATTTTGTGGATCACAAAAAACTATGGGCAGTTTTGAAATAAATCCTAGTACCTAAATAGTTGATTGTCCTGCTGTATACTTTGGACAAGAAGTCACTGTTAGGATGGAATAAGGAATGACAGAATGGTTTCCTATAGGCGAAGATATCAGACAAGGATGCATTTTATCCCCTTATCCATTCAAACTGTATGCAGAACATACCATATGAAAAGCCAGATTCAGATGAAACAGTGGAAACTGTATGAAGAAACATCAATAATTTAAGATATGCAGATAACATCATCTTATTCACAGATAGCAGCAAAGACTTGAAATGTCTTAATGAAAATTATGTAAACAATTAAGAACTCTCTCTTCTTTTTTATAGTGGGTGGGATGGGTGGGTGGGATATGGGTTTTTTTAAGCGGGTGGGATATGGGCTTTTAAAGTGTTTTTATGTGTTTTTAGAACTTGTCGTAATGCCGCCCTGAATTGGGTTATACCTGAGTGGGCGGCATATATAAATATGACTATTAAATTAAATTTAAATGTTAAAGCAGAGCTTGAATACGAAGAAGAAGAAAATCATGACTAGAGGATAACTGAACAAGTGTGAGGTTGGCAACGAAGAAATGGAGACAGCGAAAGATTTTGTACACATAGCCTCAATCATCAATCCAAATGGAGGCTGCAGCGAAGTAATCAGAAGACTGAGACTTGGAAGGGGAACAATGAAGGAATTGTAAAATATCAAATGTAAGGACGTATCACTGGAGACTAAGACCAAGATAATTCACACAATTTTATACCCATTCATCATGTAAGGGCATTAAAGCTGGGCTGTAAAGAAAGCTGATAGGGGGAACTGGAGGAGAGCCTTGTGGATACCTTAGACCAGGGGTGCTCAAAATATGGTCCATGGGCTGGATCTGGCCCCTGATGCCAATTCATCCAGCCTGCGAAGCCCTGATCGCGCCTGGAAGCGGAAGCAAAAGGTGCCCGTCCGACCGTGTTTTGCTTCTGCTTCCGGGAGTGACAAGTGCTTCATGGGCCAGCTGAATTGGCATTAGGACCCACATCTGGTCAACAGGCCATAGTGACCAGCCCCCTGAACCACATGACAGGCCCACAGACTGAAAAGCTTGGGCACCCCTGCCCTAGACTGGCAGAAAGTCAAACAAGTGAGTTCTAGAGCAAGTCAAGCCTGAACTGTCTGTGGAGGAAAAAATTATGAAATTGAAACTGTCTTACTTTGGGTACAGCATGAGAAAGCAAGACTCACTGGAAATGGCAATAATGCTGAGAAAATTGGAAGGCAGAAAGAAGTGAGGAAGTCCAAAAGCAAGATGGATTGATTCCTTAACAAAGGGACGCACGGCGGCAAGGAATATGGCCGCTGCATGTTTTGCCGCCCCCGCCCCCTAGCGCCAGGCACTTCAGCCTAGTGAGGGGGCGGAGCTGAGCTCCCCTTTAAAAGGGGAGGCTCCACACGCCCTCGCCGGCTTTCAAAGTTGATCGGCTGGGCCAAGGGCGTGTTTGGTTCTCTTTTCCAGACAATCTCTCCAGGGCTCAGGCGGCACTAAATCGGGCTTAGAGCCCCGGCACCGCCAGAGCCTTTTTGTTATTGTGGCGCTTGGCCGCAGCTTTCAAGGCTCACCGCCGTTGGCCCCGAGCGTGGCAGCCCGAGCTGCAATTGGAGCGGGAGCTATGTGGCGGAGGCTATCGGCCCTACTCTAGGCCTTAACTAGGGGCCTCATGCAGGCCACTTACCCTGGGCTGGAGGCCGATTGGGGTATTTCTCCTCAATTAAGTGGCCTCAATGGGCCCTGCGCCATGGCGCCGAAGAAGAAGGCCTGCTCGGGCAGGCCTTCCAGCACACACCGCACTGGGCCATCCAGGCCGGCGCTGGCCTTCACTAGGCCACCATCTGGAGGCAGGGCCCTGGCTAGGCCCAGGCTGTTGCCAACAGAAACCAGACATCCCCCGAGTCGCAGGCCCACCGCCACACCAGGGATATTCCCTGGCCCCTCTAGAGGGGCTAGACATCAGGCCATGCAGGAGGCCTTGCCTTTTGATTCTAGAGCCCTTCTGGCCCATATCGAGGCCTTGGAATGTGCTGCAGGCCTCTAGCCTGCCACAACCTTGTGCCAGTCGGCTAGACAGTCAACATCACAGGGGCTTAACCAGGCGGACATGGATTGGCCCCAGTTGTTTGCACTACTCAATCAGAGAGTGGAACAACTGGAGGCCGTGCGGCCCCCTCTGGTATCCCAACTGACTGGGGCTGCTTCAGCCAGCCAGCCTGCTTCCACCCAGGCAGATGGCTTCGGCCTCGTGGGGTCTTCTTCGTCCGGTCCAGCGGGCTCTAATTCGGCCGTGAGCTCTGATGCTCCACAGCACCTGGAACCCCTGGTGGGGGCGGCTGGGAGGAGTGCACCTGGTGAGTATGGAGGTCAAGTAAGCTCACATTACAGGAGTTCCTGGCCTTCAACCTCTGCGGTTCATTGGCCTTGGCCGCAGCAGTCGGCTCCAGTGATTCCAGCGCAGGGCCCCATGTTTACAACCCCGCAAGTTAACCCTTGGAGGGCGCCTTATCCACAGGAACCACCTGGGGTTCCACCAGCAGGACCCATTGTGCTGTATCAAATTTGGCCTTATGGTCCCCCGGTTAACACAGCCGACCATACGGTCCCACGCGTGGCCATCCCGACTGCTGGTATCTCATTGCCACTGGGGGATCACCTTTTACCGGTGTCCAGAGATAAGATCTGGCACTGGGAATACGTGGACTTATTTAGTCTCTTAAATAGGGAAATGACCAGGTAGGAGAAGGAGGACGACCGGGATAAGGAATTAGCCCGTTGCCGTAAACCTCCATGGACTTGGGCAAACTGGCTGCTGGCTTATTTGATTTATGCCATGGTGTCCATCAGGGCCTGCCCGGATCTGGTGATCCCTTTAATCCAGTACCTGGACATTATATACAGGGCGTACGTAGATTTTCTTGAACAATAATGGCTCGCTTATGACGAGGAATTTCGTATGCGGGCCGGCCTCCACCCTGAAATGCGTTGGGATGAGCCTAACTAGCTGCTTTGGCTCCTTTACATGACACTGTCCCACCCTGCCTCTGCGATAGTTACCATTGTGGTCATGTCGTACAGCAACCCGGCTCCACACAGTCTCCCCACCAGTCGGCGGGGCAGGGGGTTCCAGTCTGCCTGCTGTGCTGGAATTTCTCATCCCCGGGGGCTGTACACAGAAGCAGTGCAAATTCAAGCACGAGTGTTCCATCTGCACTGGACCTCATTCGGCCATCACTTGCTTCCAATCAGGCGGGTTGTGAGTTAGGGGTCATGGACAACAGGGTTCGGGTCATGCCCCCTCAGATGCAGCAACAACTGCAAAAGGGCCCCTCCCCAATTTGAATTGAGGTACTTCAGCATAGACTTTGTGTATACCCCAAGCAGGCCGATGCGGCCTATTTGTTAGCAGGTTTTTCTTTTGGCTTTCACATTCCTTTTGTGGGTGCACGCGCACCACAGAATGCACCTAATTTACAATCATTGAGAGGTAGGGAGGATTTGGCATTGGCAAAGATTTTTAAGGAAGTACGAGAAGGCCTGGTTGCTAGCCCTTTTAGCGAGCCCCCATACCAAAATCTAAAGGTGTCCCCACTTGGCCTGGTACCCAAGATGTCTTCAGGTGAATTTCATCTTATACATCACCTGTCTTACCCAGCGGGCTCATCTGTCAATTATGCTATACCGGAGGAACTTTGTCCACCTGGCCGGGCTTTTGCCAGGTGCTTGTGCAATGCTATGGTTGGCTTATCTCCACAGAGTCTGGCTCATGAGGGGTATGCGGGCTGACCTTCGGGTCTGTCTTGCATTTATGGCTGACTTCAATGGGGTGTCCTTTTGGGATACTGAACTTTCCATCACACCTAAATTTCAAGTTTAGTCGGATGCTTTGGGGTCATGGTGATACGGCATTTACTTTGATGGCCGATGGTGCTGTGGACAGTGGCCCAACGCATGGCAGGGTACAGAATTGAACATAAGAACAGCCTTGCTGGAACAGGCCACATCCCATCCAGTCCAGCATTCTGTCTCACACAGTGGCTCACCATTTCCTTCAGGGTATTCCCAAGGAGATGCCTTCACCTGCTTAGGATTCCCTGGAAATGGCATTGAGAGATATTCTGCCTATTTCTCCAACCCCAAGGTGGTCCTTAAGTATCCATAATTATAGCCATTGTCCTCCATGAACTTGTCTAATCCTTTCGTAAAGCTGTCAAGACTGACAGCTGTAACCACTTCTTCTGGCAGGGAGTTCCATAGACCAGTAAACCTCTGGGTGAAAAAGTTCTTTCTCTTATTTGTTTGAGAACTAGTACCCAAAGGTTTCATCGAGTGTCTCCTAGTTCTAGTGTTGTGCGATAGGGAAAACAGTTTTTCCTTATCTACTTTGTCCATACCATGCATGATTTTATAAACTTCAGTCAGGTCACCTTATAGATGCTGTCGTTCAAGAGTGAAAAGGCCCAACCATTGCAGCCTCAGATGGTAAGGAAGGTGTTCCAGTCCCCTAATCATTCTGATTGCCCTCTGCACTTTCTCCAACTCCATAATATCCTTCTGGAGGTATGGCGACCAGAACTGTAAACAGTATTCCAGATGGGGCCTCACCATAGATTTATAAAGAGGCAAAATGACACTTGCTGACTTATTTTCTATACCCTATCTAATGATCCCTAACATTGAGTTTGCTTTTTTCACTGCTGAGGCACACTGGGTTAACACCTTCATTGAGTTGTCCACCAGGACACCAAGGTCCCTTTCCTGGTTTGTCGCAGAGAGTTCAGACCCCATCAGTTTATAAATGTAATTGGGGTTTTTTGCCCCAACATGCATCACTCTGCACTTACTAAAGTTGAAGCTCATTTGCCACTATTTTGCCCACTCCCCCAGTGTCAAGAGATCCCTCTGGAGCTCAGCACAATCTCTCACAGTTTTCACTACCCTGTATAATTTAGTGTCGTCAGCAAATTTGGCTACCTTGCTTTTTACTCCTACCTCTAGATCATTTATGAAGAGGTTGAAAAGCAGGGGTCCCAGTACTGAACCTTGGGGGACCCCACTCTTTACTTCCCTCCACTTGGAGAAGTGTCCATTTAGTGCTACCCTCTGTTTCCTGTCCCTTGGCTAGTTGCTGATCCAGGTCAAGACCTGTCCCTTTATTCCATGACTAGTAAGTTTATTCAAGAGCCTTTGGTGTGGGACCTTGTCAAAAGCCTTCTGAAAGTCCAGATAAACAATGTCAACTGGATCCCCCTTATCCACATGCTTGTTGACACTCTCAAAAAATTCCAACAGATTAGTGAGGCATGATTTGCCCTTGCAAAAGCCATGTTGGCTCTCCTTTAGCAGCATCTTCTCTTCTATGTGCCTATTAATTCTATCTTTTAGGATGGTTTCCATCACTTTACCTGGGACACATGTCACACTGACAGGTCGGTAATTTCCTGGATCACCCCTGGATCCTTTTTTGAAAATTGGTGTTACATTCGCTACCTTCCAGTCATCAGGCACAAAGCCTGATTTGAGGGAAATATTATATATTTTGGCTAGGAGATCAGCAATTTCATCTTTAAGTTCCCTGAGAACTCGTGGATGGATACCATCTGGGCCTGGTGATTTGTTAGTGTTTAGTTTAACAAGACATGCAAGGACCTCCTCCCTGGTTATTTCTATCTGGCTTAATTCTTTGGTTTCCCTCCCTACGAAGACAGGCTCTGTTTTGGGCATGTGGTCTCTGTCTTCTTCAGTGAATACTGAAGCAAAGAATTCATTGAGTCTCTCTGCAATCTCTGTTTCCTCTTTAATAACCCCTTGCCTTCCAATGTCATCTAATGGTCCAATGGCCTTCCTAGTTGGGTTCTTACTTCTAATGTACTTAAAGAAGTCTTTGTTATTTCTCTGAGTATTTTTAGCTATACGCTCCTCAAAGTCTTGCTTTGCTTTCCTGATTGTTGCCTTGCATTTGTTCTGCCAGAATTTATGTTTCTGCCTGCTATCCTCATTTGGACAAGCCTTCCATCTTCTAAATGAGCTTTTCTTGCTTTTGATCACTTCCCGAACAGCTCCTGTAAGCCACATTGGAGTCCTCTTGGACCTGGCAGTGCCCTTTTTTCCTTTTGAGTATACATTCCAATTGGGCCTCTGTTATTGTTTTTGTAAACAGCCTCCATGCCTCTTGGAATGTTTGGACTCTCTCAATTTTGCCTTTCAGCTTCTTTTTTTACTACTTTCCTCAACTTTGGGAAATTTCCTTTTTGAAAATTTAAGGTCTCTGTGTTAGATTTTATCAGTGACTTGCGGTCTATGATCAAATTAAACATAATTGAGTTGTGGTCACTGTTCCCTATTGGATCAGTCACATTAACATCTTGCGTATTACTCAGTAATACTCAGTATTGTGTATTACTGAGTATTACTCAGGATCAAGTCAAAGATTCTTGTACCTCTAGTTGGGTCTTTAACCATCTGTCCCAGGGAACACTCATATAGCATATCTAGGAACTTCATCTCTTTATCATGTGCTGAATAACAGTTCACCCAGTCTATGTGAGGGTAATTGAAGTCCCCCATTATAACCAGGCTTCCCTTCTTGGATGCCTCCTTTACAACATTCTCCAACTGCCAGTCTCCCTCAAGAGTTTGGGTCGGAGGCTGATAGTATATGCCTACTGTTAGACCATCCTTGTGGCCTGGTACTCTTACCAACAGAGCTTCTAATGGTGACTCCAAATCACCTAGATATTCCAATTCATATGATTCTATCACTTCTTTGACATACAAGGCTACACCACCTCCCGTTTGCCCCTTCCTATCCTTCCTGTACAGTTTGTAGCCTGGGATAACTGTATCCCATTGGTTATCATCCGTCCACCAGGTTTCAGTGATACCAATAATATAAATATTCTTATCTATTGCTAAGTATTCCAGCTCCCCTATTTTGTTCCGGAGGCTTCTGGCATTTGTATACAAGCATTTATATATGCTTTCCTGATACAGTCTTTTGAGTCCAGTTGCATTGTTAGACTGCCTCTTGCATCCTTCTGCTAGAGTGCTGGTGACTAGCTCCTTGCTCTGCTCAGTAATTTTTGCATCCTCCTCTCTACTCAAGTACACACTTTCCCGAACCGGATGCTGCCCAGCTCCTGTCGGCTTTCCCCCAGTTATCAGTTTAAAAGCTGCTCTGCAGCCTTTTTGATGTTGAGTGCCAGCAATCTGGTCCCATCATGGTTCAAATGCAACCCATCCCTCCTGAACAGATTTGGCTTGTCCCAAAATGTTCTCCAGTTCCTGACAAATCTGAAGCCCTCCTCTCGACACCACCGCCTCATCCACGCATTGAGGCTTCTGAGCTCTGCCTGCCTGGTAGGTCCTGCGCGAGGGACAGGCAGCACTCTGAAATTGCTCAGGGACTTAACGTTTTTAGAATTTTTTCCCATCTTGGGTGCACTGATGTTATGGGGAGACATTTGTGAGAATTCTGTGGTCCACATCTGGTGCGATAATGCTGCCGTGGTACACATTGTAAATGCTCAAACATCTCGTTCGCCTAGGGTTATGTCCCTGGTACATCAGTTTGTATTGCGCTCCTTGTGCCATAATATTTTTTTCAAGGCAAGGCATGTTCCAGGCATTGATAACGATATCGCCAATGCTTTATCCCGCCTGCAGATTGCTCGGTTTTGGGCACTAGCGCCAGAGGCCAAGGAGCTTCTCTCTCCACTCCCGAACGAGATGTGGACATTTGGCGAGTTGAAGTGAGCAGGTCCATTTGCCTCTCCCTAGCCAGCCACATCTGTAAGGTGTATCAACAGACTTATCAGGCCTTCCTTACATTCTGTCAGAATGTGCCTCTGCCTGACTTGTGGCCTGTGCCGGTGGACCATGTACTTCAATACATGGTACACTTGCCCAGTTGTGGACTGGCTGCTTGTACCATTGGCGGCGCCTCTCCACTTTGGCTTTTGCCACCAAGGTCCGGGGCTGCCAGGACACCACAGGAGACTTCCGTATCTGCAGAGTCCTGGAGGGTTGGGCTCAGGAACGTGGCTTTCGCCCCGACTTGCAGCAACCAGTATCCCCTGCGCTGCTTTTGAGCCTTGCTGAGGCTTGGCCGGCCCTTTGCTATGACCAGTTTGAAGCGGCCCTTTTTCATGCTGCCACCACAGTGGCCTTTTTTGGGGCTTTGAGAGTGAGCGAAATGGTTGCCCTTTCCTGGAATGACCAGTCACGCAGGGCCCTAGAGCGGGCTGATGTCTCACTCTCTAACGAGTCGGTCCAATTGACCGTCTGTTACTGTAAGGTGCATCATCTGGGCAGGGTCACCCAACTAAGTTGCAGCACATGCGCGATTTGCCCGGTTCTTGCTTTGACATCCTTTTTGGCTATCCGGGGTGCAGCCCAGGGGCCCCTCTTTTGCCACCAGGATGGGTCACCATTGACAAAATATCAGTTTTGGAGGGTCACGGTGGCTGCACCTGCCAATTTGGGCCTTCCAGGGGTGATGTATGGTACCCATTCATTTCATATAGGTGCTGCATCGACGGCTGCGGCTTTGGGTTATTTGGATGATGACATCCGTAGGATGGGCCGGTGGGGATCTGCTCATTTTTATTCATATGTTCGCCCCATGTTGCATTGAGCACCTCGCTGGCACTTGTTCTTTCTGTTCTTTTCCAGCTCCTGAGCTCCTGGACGCACCGGTACAGGTGTGGCTTGTTGGCCACAGTTATATTTTTTGGGCCGCCCATCATGCTGCTTCGTCTATGTGGGGCATGCACCTGGGGCTTCATGCTGCAGCACGCCTGATGTGGTGTGGATTTCATGGAATGAGGTGGCACGAGCTAACCCCCTTTGTTCTGTCCAGTGGGAAATACATTCCACCCGACATTTTGGTAATACATCTGGGTGGTAATGATTTGGGCCAAATCACAGGCTTGGATTTGATCATATCCATCTGCAGGGACCTGGGCCTGATTCACCAACATTGGCCACAGGTCTGAATCATGTGGTCTTACATTATTCCATGAGCATTTTTCCGGGGAGGTGGTAATCCTTGTCGCATTTACCGGGCCGGAGGTCTGTTAATCGGGCAGTGGCTCAACATTTTGAGGAGTATGGTTTGGGGACTGTGGACCAGCATCCCACGATCCATATAGAGGATGCCAGTTTGTATTGCAGAGACACCTCTCTGCACAGGGCATCAACCTCTTTTTGGCTTCCTTGCAAGCGGGCCTGGTGACCGAGCTGGCAGTCGTGGGGGGGGGGGGGGCGGTGAGTCGTGAAAGACTCCTCCCTGTGTGGTGGCTAGCACTGGTAAGGAGAAAGTGGATGACCCCTAGGAATCTGGCAGGTACGCAGTTGATTGGCCACCTGAAGGACAAGGTAGAGGGAAAGTTGGGCTGGCCAATCAAAGGTGGACCATGAAAACGGTGATGCTACGCTCAAGACAGCCTGCAAAACCTTTGAGAGTTCACCAGATGTAAGTCAGAAGCTGGAGTTAACAAGTAGCATTTCTGACTGGGGTCAACAATTTGTTTAATCAAGTAAACAAATTGATACAATGTAGCCAATTAAGATCTGGAAATATAATCTAGTCCTTACCAGTGCTATTTCGGCCCGTTTGCCTTAACAAAAGTTAAGTAAAGTTATAAGTTAATAAAGTGGCCCAATTTTTAAATCCATCATAAGTGTCCGTCTCGTTATTGGGGAGTGGGTCTGGCAAAGCCACAAACTATAACTTGCAGGCATTGAGAATGGTTGTTGTGGACAGGACATTTTGGAGATCTTTCATTCATAGGGTCGCCATAACTCAGAGAAGACTTAATGGCATGTAGCAACAACAACAACGTTATGCTGATGAAACAATAGAACAAAATACCATTTTCAGATAAAATATAACATACCACTAAAACACTGTACTTAATAGGCCCTCTCATTTGACATATACAACAAACTGTTTCCTGTAAGACACTATACAAATGAAGATATTGTCTAGCTAATATCATTCCAGAAAAGATCAAGGGGTAAGGGTAAAAGAGACATTCCTTTTAAACTGCTGAAGGTTGCTTTTGAAAGTTTAGATTATTACACCCTGTCATCTGGTACCCACTGCAATTGACAAGGTGAAGGTCACTTTAGGGAGAGCCTAGGATTCACCAGAGATAGAGCTGCATTCCATATGAAGTCAGATATAACAATGAGAAGCAGTACAATAGAACAGAAACAAAACACACGCAGCTTATTGCTGATGCTCTTTGCAGGTTTGTGCAGCTAGCATGTCCCAAAGAAAGTTTTGAAACACATGTATGACGGCACATTTATGGCAGCGTTTGTGGAAGGCACAGCTGCATTTACACATATGTGGAAGTGTTTATGGTTGTAAACATGTCCACTTCCACTTCTGGCAGTGGCAAGGGTGGTGGCAGGTCACATGAAATGGTGCTGTGGGCCAGGTCTGGCCCACGGGCCTTAGGGTGGCCGCCCCTGGTTTATAGCATAGTTTGCTCTTGTTTGATGTAGGAAGTAGGTTTTTGTAGGCAACCCCCATACAATCTTCCATTGGTTAGTTTTCCTGAGCTCTCTTTTCTCTTGAGGTGCATAGTTCATTTCAAAGTCAAGAGCAAGAGTTGCTAAAATCCTACTTTTAAAGCCAAAGAGTAGTTGTTTCTAAAATCCTCAACATTTTAAGATCTTCCTGTCCAAATACCAGTTTCAGTGGAGGGCATCAGCAGGTTTGCACCAGTACGCATGTACGCATGTAGTCAGAATGGCTGGCCCCGCCCACCTCCCCAACCCGCCCACCTCCTCCTCCTTCTAGAGGCTTCTGAGGGGGCTGGCTCCATTTCCCCCTTCATCAAAGGCTTTTCCTGGGCTCCGTTTCACTCCAAAGCGCATCCCCACCCACTCCAGAGTGGTTTAGGAGGCACTTTGGGGTGAAACAGAACCCAGGAAAAATCTTGGACAAGAGGGAAATGGCTTCAGTCGTATGCTATAGAGTGATAAAAATAGAAGAGGCTTATATTTTCATACCTCTATAGCAAAGAGCAGTCACATGGCCACCCAGTCACATGGCCACACTTACAGTGTGGTAGGATTTTTTTTATGCCCACCACTGACTAGTTTCCTTTCCTCTCTTTTTTCTCATTCAGGAAAACATTTCTCCTACTTTCTCATGTAGACTAGCTGCTATTTGGTCATTTGTGGTTTCCTCTAGAGGCAATAAGTTGAAGCTCAACACAATTTTGTATTCCATAGAATGCCTGTTGCTTCTATTTGAGAGAGGGAAAGAGACCATTGTGACACTGTGCTGATGTCACATGTGACCACATAATACTGTTGTTATGATACCTCAACCTGGAATCCTCCTGACATGTGGACCTAGAAAGATCAGTAAGCAGTCCCTCTTTGCAGTTTGTGGAGACTTGAGAACAAAGCCTGGGCCATCAGGGGGGATAACTGAAGGTCTCCTTCTTTCAGATGAGAAGAGCTGTGCAGCAGATGTTGAGCTCAATCCATTCCCAAAGCTCTGACAGAAATGGCACCAAAAAGATAGATCTGAACTCTGCTGCCTAGAAGTGCTTAGCTACAGGATATGACTCCTTGTGAGTAAGAAGATCCTTGTGAGGAAAATGACTTCTGGAAACCAGTGATTTATTATAGTTGGGCCTTTGACTGGGATGCCACCTGCACAATTATTATTTTTTTGCATAGGTTTGAGAAACTGCTGAAAGCAATGCATCATTTCTCAGTAATCCTTAACTATCTGCTCACCTGGAATACCTGACTTCTTGCTGTATTTGCTTTTCTGGCTGATATACATCTTTCACTTTGGCTCTCTTGCTCTTAGTTTGTTGACTTAGTAGAAGATCACCTCTCTTGATAGTTAAGAATCAATAATTTTTGACAGTTGCATGTATTTTCTCCAGTTATATGAGCTAAATGCTTAGGAGTAATAAAGACCTTGGAATGACCTCAAAATATTCAGTTATGTGGAACACATTTGTGCCCAGTGCTAGAAAAAGTCTTTTATGAAAGCTCATTGTTTCAATTGGGTTTTGGAAATTATGCACGGTAGGAAAGGATGTGACCAGGCCACCCTTTTGGCATTTTTAAAATAAATGATCTGCTATTAAAAAGATATGCTGGAATTGTTGAATACCGTACTTCAGATTTTCATATAGAATTCAAAGGACAAACTTGCTCTCTTTCTAAAGCAGAAAGTTTCTGGGCACACCTATGAATGCTGATCTGTCAGTTTTTGTTAATGTTGTTGTGGAATCCTACTAGAATTCTCATCTTGTCCAATATCCAGTTGCAAACTTCTATTTTTTCCCTTCTAACACCTGAATCTGTACAGATTGTGATCTATGCTTTTTGTAACATACTTATATAAGAGCTTTCATACGGACTACTAGAATTTGTTTTTGAACATGTTTTCAAATATCACCCCTCCCCCTTGAGTATTGTGCGAAAATAACACACGGATCCAATGGTTTCTGTAAGGTTTTGTTTATTTGTTGTTTAATGTGAATTTCTTTTCCACCTCAAAATGTGAGTGAACCCCTGCTGAGTATAAAGCACATATGTCTGAGTCAATAAGCCTTGAACATCACTATACAAAACACTGCCTGAGCTGTCCAACTTTTAGTGCTGCTTGAAGGCTAGTTTCTAGAGATGTGACATACTTTTTAAAAAATCTCCAATTTTCAGAATTATCCAAGAATTCACCAGGTGTAATTCTGGGAGTTCCAGTCCACAGGACCACAAATATAGACACCTACATTGTTCTCCAAGAATTCCAAGGCAGCATGGCTATCTCAGGGTTTGCTTCCTGTCATTCATGTACAAAAACGGAAGTGACTACAATGCTTCTTGCAAATGGTAGTTTTTTGGATGGCACCATCTAGGAGCAAGAGTACTCCTAGGAGGAGGCACCTCTCCCCAACCCTAGGCTCTTGAAGGCTTCTCAAGATCAAAATAGTTCCCTAGGGAATCTTGAAACTGGGGCAGGTGTACGCATGGAAACTTTTAGCATGGAAGTCCTTGGTTGCTGATTTCATCAGCTGTTATAGCCACACAGTATTGCAACAGGATTTCACCAATGACTTTATTCCATGTGTAGATAAGAATATGACTTCTCATAATTCCATCTTTTTGCTTGACATCTGGTCTATGTGGGGCTGTGTTGGCTCAGTGGTTAAGAAGCTTGCCTTGTTAGCTTGAAGGCCAGCAAGTCAGCAGTTCGAGACTTGGGTACTACATGATGGGATGAGCACCCATCTTTGCAGGCGCACCCCCCAATAAAGGACTCAGACACTGATGAAAGTGGATAACGGCATTGGGCCACATTTATTGATTCATGCCCTAGTCCGAATTATAAATTTCTATTGGTAATTGACCAATCATAATTCTTAAGGCAAGCAGGCCGAAGTAACACTGGTAAGGTACCACCCAAAATTGCCAACGGCAATTGTTACAATGTATCTATTTGTATCAATTTGTTTGTTGACAACAAACAAATTGTTGACCGTAGTCAATATCTAACTAATGACCCCACCCTCTGACGCGTATCCGTAAAATCACAGGGTGATGCATGCTGTCTAGCTGTAGGCATCACCCCATCGCCTAGTTCGTCGTTGACCGGACAACGTTTAACTAACTTATGCCTGTCTAGTGTTGTCCAGTCAATTGCAAACCTGCCGGATACCTGTGGGTCATAAATGTTTACCTTACCAGTGCTACCCGCCCATGTGACCAAGTCAACAGCAGCACAGAAACCCCTATATCAAACCATAGCAACAGTGTGGGATGGGCAAAAAAGCCAGGACCCGAGAGCCAATTGTGGGTCCCAGCCAAAAATTCCCACCCGGCCCCGAAGCGACCAAAATATCACACTGTTAACTAGGGAGGGGGTGGAGGGGAAAAACTTCTCCGCTCCGTCGCTTCGCAAAATGGCAGCTCGGCTGCCTTGTGGCCGCCCCTTATATAAGGGTGCTGGCCACGCCCCCTAACTACCCGGATGCCTTCGTCCGATGGGGGGGCCCACAAAGGGCGCGGCGGCCATTTTGGCGCCGCGCTCGCATTGCAGGCGCACCCCCAATAAAGGACTCAGACACTGATGAAAGTGGATAACGGCATTGGGCCACATTTATTGATTCATGCCCTAGTCCGAATTATAAATTTCTATTGGTAATTGACCAATCATAATTCTTAAGGCAAGCAGGCCGAAGTAACACTGGTAAGGTACCACCCAAAATTGCCAACGGCAATTGTTACAATGTATCTATTTGTATCTATTTGTTTGTTGACAACAAACAAATTGTTGACCGTAGTCAATATCTAACTAATGACCCCACCCTCTGACGCGTATCCGTAAAATCACGGGGTGATGCATGCTGTCTAGCTGTAGCCATCACCCCATCGCCTAGTTCGTCGTTGACCGGACAACGTTTAACCAACTTATGCCTGTCTAGTGTTGTCCAGTCAATTGCGAACCTGCCGGATACCTGTGGGTCATAAATGTTTACCTTACCAGTGCTACCCGCCACACGGAGGGGCTTCAAAGAAGGCTCGACGCCCCCCCCCAGACCGTCAGCTCGGTCAACCAGGCCTGCTCGCCAGTCCACTAACCAGAGGTCCATACCTCCCTGCAACAGATGGGCCCCATCCCCTGAGTAAAGCTCGTAATTTTGCAGACTGATGGCGGGGAGGCTAATGACGCGTCCCCCACCCTTGTCGAAAAGGAACCGGGCAATAGCCCCGTTCACGGAGCATCGGCTCAGTCAAGAGCCCCGAGGCCGAACGCTCCCCTGTAAGCGTACCGCGGTATCGTGTCCGACCAATTGAGGGTTGTCGCAGGCCATACATAATGTGAGTAGGGCAGGTCACTGCGAATCGCAAGGTTCCGCAATAGGCCAGTGACATGTCCCAAGCCATCGCCCCCAAGGTACATAACCAGGACATAGGCGAGTCAGCATCCCTGATGTAGAAAAGGAATGGCAACAGTTCCCGCCATAACATGCCGCGCTTACCATGCCACCTGAGACGTGCGGATGCACCCAGTCCCAGTCGGGGTCCCCACTCATTCGCCGCAGCGTAACGCGCTACCCTGTGCAGCGTAACGCGCTGCCCTGTGCACGTGGCCATGGCCCACCAGCCATACTGTCACCGGTGTAATACGACAGCCAGGGTCTGTCAAGGAAAAAAAAAAGGGGGGGAGAAACAGTGCAGTGACTAAACTGGTACTCACGGTTGAGGAGGGCGAACACAAAACTGAAAACATTGTGATCCCCACCCTCCCATGCGGCGTTTGTCAGCCCCGGAGTACCCAAAAACAGCTGCAGTAGAAGCCACCCCTATCCTGAATGAATGGGTGCCGCAACGAGCCCCAGAGAGGCCAACACTGTCTAGTGCCTTCCCGGCACCCTCAAAATTGAAATTTAGTAAGGGGAGACCCATCCTGGTGACAGAAAAACGGGCCATGGTGGATGCCACGCAGTGCAAGAAACTCCTGTAGGGCACCAACCGGACAGATGCCTGCCAAAGAACACCGTAGCAGTCTTACACCACTGCCTACGCCATGCTGATCTGCCTTAGAGGAGCGTATCCTCAACTGAGCCCAGTCTTTGGCAACATAGACATCCTCGAGTTCCAGTGCCCTACAACTTGCTTCCGCCTTAGACAGCATCACAAGCTCGCTGATGCGGAGCGCTCCAAAAAAGGCCACCGTCGTAGCCGCATGAATTGGGCTGCCTCATACTTATCAAAAACAGAGGCCATGCCAGCCCCGGGCCAGTTGGGTAAGAACCCCTGGGGAAATCGGGTGGCGGTCGTCCGGGCAACGCCCACGCTCCCTCACCCACCCCTCCAAAACATGTCTCACACGGAAGTCAGCGGTACTATCCACATGACCGCCCACCTTGGCCATAAAAGCCAACACTGACAGCCCAGATGCTATGGTGCGAGGTGCAAGGCCCTGGGCATGCAGGTAAACCATGAACCGAAGTACATGGGTCACTGGGATCGGCCAGGTCTCTGGCAGCCGGAATTGGGCACAGAAATCTCTGAAAGAATTGAATGCGTGGTGATACACCTTACGCGTGCGTGGCGCTAGTGACAAGCCAATCGCCCGGTTCACCTCTCCTTGCCAATGGTCCATATCTCGTCCGGGAGTGGCGAGGGAAATTCCTCCGCATCCGGGGCCAAGGCACGGAACCGGGAGATCTGCAGGCGGGACAAAGCGTCAGCGATATCATTATTGACCCCCGGGACATGCCTGGCCCTGAAGAGGACATTGAGGCGCAGGCTGCGCAACACAAACTGGCGCACTAGGTCCATGACCCTGGGTGATTTGGAAGTCTGTGAGTTGACAATGTGCACAACGGCCGCATTGTCACACCTGAAATGGACAACCGAGTTGGCCCACTCCTCGCCCCATAGCATCAAAGCCCCCAGGATAGGGAAAAATTCCAGATACGTGAGATCACGCAGGCGACCCGTGCCTGCCCAGGCTGGTGGCCACCCACCATAGGCCCACTTCCCATTGAAGTACATCCCATAACCCAGGGATCCCGAAGCATCGGACTGTATCTGAAAGCGAGGGGAAGCCAGGAGGTCAGACCTCCAAAATGATACTCCATTGAACTCCCTCAGGAACTGGAGCCAGATAAGCATATCTGCCCTGATACCCCGAGTGAGTCTCACCCTATGGTGGGGCCTAGATAAGCCTGTCATGGCGTCGCACAAGCGCCGAGCAAATGCCCGGCGCGACGACCCTGCAAGCGAAATTGAGGTGACCATGTAGCACCTGCAGTTCCTTCAGTGATGCCTTGCGCTTAGCAAGCAAGTCAGAGATAAGGGCCACTATCCTTGACACCTTATCCCCCGGTAACCTAGAAGCCTGCGCTACCGTGTCAATCTCCACCCCCAGGAATACTAGCTTAGTAGATGGGCCCTTGGTCTTTTCGGGCGCTAAAGGGACACCGAGTTCCTCCATTAGCGTCTGAAATGTGTTGAGGAGACGTGTGCACGTGTCCCAGCCCCGTTCACCCCCGAATAAAAAATCATCCAGGTAATGGGCTACAGACCGAGACCCTGACCTGCGGACGAAAGCCCACTGTAGAAATGTACTGAAACGCTCGAAGGCTGAGCATGATATGGAACAGCCAAAAGGCATGGCCTTATCAAAGTAATATTCACCCCGGAACTTAAAACCCAGCCACTCAAAGTCGCCCGGGTACACAGGCAGGAGGCGAAACACCGACTTGATGTCGCACTTAGCCAATAGTGCACCCAGGCCACATGAGTGCACCATGCGCAGGGCCTGGTCAAAAGACGTATACCTGACTGAGCAAAGGTCATCAGGGATAGCGTCATTGACCGATCGGCCGGCTGGGTAGGATAAGTGATGAATAAGGCGAAACTCGCCCGGTGACTTTTGGGCACTAAGCCCAAGGGTGATTCCTTAAGATTAGGGAAGGGGGGTGTTGGGAAAGGGCCAGCAACCCTGCCCGAATCGACCTCCTTAGTAATGCTGGCAGCAGCTACCTCCTCCCGCCCCCTAAGGGACAAAAGGTTGGGGGCATCCTGGGGGGACCTATCACCCACGAAAGGGATACGGAACCCCTGTCTAAAACCTTGAAGAAGGTAAACCGCATCCTCCTCCCTGGGGTACAATGCGAGCCAACGCTCCAACATGTCCACATTAATTGGGGAGGGGGCCTTTTGGTGAACCAGCTCCCTCCGTGGCAGTTTTGCCAGCCCCCTGTCAGCCCCTTCCTCTGCCCCGCATCCCTCCAGGCCTGGGACAGGCGGAGGCCGCATGGGGGCCAGCGCAGGAGGGACACTCATGCCTGTACTTGCAATTCTTCCTGTTGCAGGAACCATTGGACGAGAAAGTCCAGCACAGCAGGCGGGCTGGAACCCCCTGCCCCGCCACCTGGCGGGGAGCCTGTGCTGGGGCTGCTCGCTGGACCGCATGTCCACAATGGTATCATTCCCCGGGCGCAGGGCGCGTGGGAGTCATGTACAGCAGCCACAGCCGCTGGCAGGGCTCATCCCACCTCATCTCAGGGTGCAGGGGAATCCACATACGGAATTCCTCATCGTAAGCCAACCACGACGGGCCCGGGAAGTCAACCATCGCCCGGTAAATGTTGTCCAAATACTGGACCATCGGAATTGCCAAATCCAGCCGGGCCCTGAGGTAGACCGCCATGTATATGAGGTAGGCCGGCAACCAGTTGGCCCACGTACGTGGTGGCTTGCGACGACGCGCTTGCTCCTTATCCTTCTCATCTTGCCCCTCCCTCTCCTCCTTGGTGGGCTCTCTGTTAAGGAGGGAGAAGATGTCCACATACTCCCCCCGCCAGATCTTCTCTTTGGTGGTCTGGGCCAAATGGTCCCCCAGTGGCAAAGAATACCCTGCTGTCGACAAAGCCGACACAGGCACGGTGGAAACTGCGGGCATCTGCAAAGGAGCCTGGACTAACCCGGTCACCCCTAGAAGATTCTCGACTGGGTAAGAAGCACCCCCTACCACGGGGCCCTGGGTGATAGTTGAAGTCACCGGGTGGGGCGTTGGCGACTGGACCGCCGCACCACCCGTGCGAGGCCAAGGCCATTGAAAAGCCCCCCCAACGTGGCCATGTGTGTATGTGCACTATTTTGGACCGCATACTCACATGCTGCACCCCCATGGGCCGCCCCCACCGGGGGTTCTGGCCCACTGGGAGCGTCGGAGCTCACGACCGCCATAGAGCTCGTCGACGGGGCTTGATCAGCACCGGCCTGTTGATTGGGGAGCTGCGAGGCAGTGGCCGAAGCCGGGCCACGCGCCTCAGGCAGCTCAACCCGTCCCACCGCCTGCTGCTGCCCAGCAGATGATGGATCGACTAGCACCCCAAAAGGGGCCCCAGGGTGACTAACCCGGGCCAGGGATGCCTCAAGGGCCGCAACGCGGGCCAGGACGGCCTCCACGCTGACATAGCCACCTAAACCAAGGGGGGGGGGTAAAGGGCCAGCCGGCCTACTAACTACAGGTGTCGGTACAGGTCCCTGTACCCCGGGGCCGGAATAGGGCCACGATCCGAAGCCCGGGCCCGGTAGGGCCGGGGAAGTACCCTGCCATGGAAGGGGGCCACACCACCCCCCAAGGCTGGAAGCCCCCGCATTAAGTTGCACCCCAATGGAGTAAGGCCCAGCGGAATGGGTCACGGCAGGAGCGGCAGCGGCCGCTTGCGGGCCGGGGGCCGCGGCCCCTACTGGGCCCGCACGCGGACCCCCAGCCTCCGGCCAAGGGGGAATTAACCCCATCCCACCGGTCCCGGTGGGCTCGGGCATAGGAGATTGCTGGGGAGGCGCAGCCGCGGTCCTCCGACCCGGATTGCGCCTCCGCGCAGAACGAGCCGCGTTCGCAGTCGCCTTCTTCTTTGAGGGCATTGCAGCTAGCCGATGGGAAGCCGAAAAAGGAGAAAATCAGCAGCCAAGAGGCTCCCCGGTGAGAGTAAAAGCGACGGAGGTAAGAGGGAAAAACTTCTCCGCTCCGTCGCATCGCAAAATGGCAGCTCGGCTGCCTCGCGGCCGCCCCTTATATAAGGGTGCTGGCCACGCCCCCTAACTACCCGGATGCCTTCGTCCGATGGAGGGGGCCCCCGCAAAGGGCGCGGCGGCCATTTTGGCGCCGCGCTCGCATTGCCTTATTTCCTGCCAACCTAGCAGTTAGAAAGCAAGAAATTGCAAGTATATAAATAGGGACCACTCCAGTGGGAAAAGATCTTGGGGACATAAAAGGAGCTGCATTCAGGCATCCCCTGAGTGGAGTTTCTCAAGCAAAAATCCTTTCAACCTAGAGTAATTTCTGACACTAAATTATTATTATCTGGTTTATATTGCCAAAGTGCATATTTGAGATGGGAGATCAGATTCCATTCTAATGAGAACAAATCTTTAAAAAAATATTTTGGATTTTCTTCGATGCTGAGGCAAGTTCTCTCTCCAAATATAGCAAAACTTACTTTGTATAATGGATTTGCATCAAAAAATCACATAGGGAATTTATCCCCACAGTGCCCAGATATGGATCTCCTAGAAGATCTGTTAGCTCTCTGAAATTGTGACTTTTAAAATCTTTAAAATCCTGGTTGTTCAAGTGTGTGCCTGGAGTAAAGGATAAACAACATGAATATTACACTGGTTAAAGTATTTTAAGCCTCTTTCTTTTAATGCTGTGGATGCACCAAGTGCATTTAGCTTTCATAAAACATCAAATAAATTGTCTTTCTCTTTTCAGAGATTTCAAAACCCTTCACACTGAGTGTAACCCATTAATCTATCTACTGGGAGAGCAAAGCTCAGCTGGTGTCTAGAGAAAGTCAACAGAGACTTGACTAAACAATCAGGATCGTTCCACCATCTCTATATATAAAATCGAGGGTTAACCATTGGAACTTGCTATAGGCTCCTTAGCCAGGCACCACTAGCCTGCACCCTCAATTCAGGAATATGTCCGAACTGGGTACGCAGGTAAACACAGGATTGAGAATTGTGCCAGTGGGGCAACAGCCCCACAAACGCGAAAAAGGGGAAACAACTTCATTTCCCAACGTTCCTTGCACCGCGCCAGAGCCAATCAGGCTGAGAGGCTCTGGCGTGGTGAGGTGCAAGGAACGTTTGGAAACATGCCGCGGCCAATCAAAAGAAAACAGTTTAAAAAAACAGCACAAACACAAAGCACAAACATATTACTACAAGCCCCAGCATCCTGCACACCATGAGCGTGCAGAATGCTGAGGAAGCCGGCGCCCGAATTTTTTTAAAAAAAACTCACCGCCTCACAAACACCAACCGCCCTTCTTTCCCTTTCCCGACTGGAGTTTCCCCTTTAATATCAGTAGGTGTGGGGGGGTTGCGATCCCCCTCTCCGCTGGCTCCCCTATGGTTGGGAGGTTTGTGGAGACAAAATGGGTATGTCTCCCCAACACTTCTGGACCCAGGAGACCAGGGGTTTGATCCCCCCCAAAAAACTCCGTCTTTAAAGAGAAGAAACCAAGCAGTTTCTTCTCTATAAAAACAGAGGATTTTTTTAAGGAGGGGGGGAGTCGATCCACTTTCCCTGGTCTCCTGGGTCCAGAAGGGTTGGGGGGGGACATACCCCTTTTGTCCCCCCCAACCCTCACGGACCCACGGGACCCAAGAGAGGAGATCGATTCCAACCCAACCCCCTGATATTAAAAGGGAAAATCCGATTGGAGTTTCCCCTTTACAATCACTGGGTGGGGGGGGGGGTTGCGTTCCCCCTCTCCACTGACTCACCTGGGGTTGGGAGGTTTGTGGGGACAAAGGGGGTCTGTCTCCCCAACCCTCCTGACCCCAGGGGACCTGGCACACACACACACACACACACACACACACACACACACACACACACACACACACACACTATATTAAAGAGAAGAAACCAAGCAGTTACTTCTCTTTAAAAACGGAGTTTTTTTTGGGAATCCCCCTCTCCGATGGCTCTCCTGGGTCCGGAAGGGTTGGGGAGAAAGACCCCTTTTGTCCACCCAACCCTCCCAAACCCAAGGAAGCCAGCGGAGAGGGGGATCACAACCCCCCCCACTGATATTAAAGGGGAAACCCCAATTGAGATTTCCCTTTTAATATCAGAGGGTGGCCTGGATTCGATCCCCTCTCCTGGGTCCCATGAGTCTGGAAGGTTTGGGGGGGACAAAAGGGGTCTGCCCCCCCAAGCCTTCCAGAGCCAGGGGACATGGCAGAGAGGGGATCCCCCTATAGGACACCAAAAAACACAAAAACAAACAATCAAAAACATCCAACAATACACAAAAACAACCACCACCACCACCACCACCCCAAATAAAGAAAAACAGCCAACTCACCACCACACGACCTCACTCCACAACGACCGGAAAAGAAATGAATAAAGAAAGAGACTACTTACTGGAAGAAGCTCCACCCAGAGACCACGAGAGAAAAAACAGTCAAAATACAAAATAACCCCTACCAGCACCACTTGCTGCCCACAGTAGTAAAAAAAAAAATCAAAAAGACACAACAGCCCCAGACAAAAGGCCCCAAGAGTAAAAACAAGTAAAAAAACCCACAAAATCACAATTTTACACAAATCAAAAACATATGTCAATAAAATAAAATAAAATAAAAACTATTCCAAAATCCTGTGCTGAATTTTAACTCAAATAAAAAAATAAAAATATCAATACACAGTTTACAAACATTTATTGTGAAAAACATGTACTTTCACATTTTTAAAATTATTACCTACAGTACAACTATTTAAAAAATGCATACTAAAAATTTATTGGGTTAAATAATTTTTTTTGAAAAAGTATATCATCCTTTGTTCTTTTTTTCATCCACAAAACCAAAACACCAAACAAAACTCATCACAGTTTATAACAGGACGCCAAAATTTTTTTGTATAAATAAAAATTAAAAAAATTTCAATTATAGACTAACCTCTTCTTTACAAACATTAACAAAAACAACAAAAACTTTCTAACACCATTTAAAACAGCCCGGCAACGCCGGGCAACCTCTGCTAGTCATTAATAAAGGGAGAAATATTTCCCCTGTTCTCATTTGCAAGGTGAACCGAATTCTAATTTGTGGAGGTGGCATTACATCCTGCCTTTTCTCTTAAGTCCTACAATTCTCCAGGGGTTCCTACTCATACAATTCCAGGGTTTAACATTTTGAAATTGTAGCTGTTGTACAGAGAATAAATGGAACATTTTATCTTCCCAGAGTTTAACACATTACTCCACTCTGCAAACATTTTGTGAAACCCTTGATCCTGAGTTGAATCCTGCAGCCCATGCGTATTTCAAGACAAAGTACATATTACCACAATCATGGCCCTGACCATTTTCTTACTTGTTGTTGTTCAGTTGCACAGTCGATTCTGACCCTTTGTGACCCCATGGACCATTTTCCTCCAGGCACCTCTGTTCTCCACCATTCTCCTCAAGCTATGTGCCCATTGTGTCCACAATACCATCTATCCATCTCATCTTTGGAGGCCCCCTTCTACTCTTGCCCTCCACCTTTCCCAGCATCAAGGCCTTCTCAAGTGAGTCCTCCCTTCTCATTTGATGTCCAAAGTACTTTAGCTTCATCTTCACTATTTGTCCCTCCAATGAACAGTCAGGGTTGATTTCTTCCAGTATTGATCTATTTGTTCTCTTAGCTGCCCAAGGGACTCTTAGGACTCTCCTCCAACACCACATTTCAAAGGCATTTATTCTTCTGCGCTCAGCCTTCCTAATGGTCCAGCTCTCACACCCATACATTACCACTGGGAATACCATTGCTTTGACTATGCAAATTTTTGTTTTCAAGGTGATGTCTCTGCTTTTCACTATATTTCCCAGGTTTCTCATAGCTTGTCTCCCCATAATCAGTTGTCTTTTTATTTCATGGCTACAGTCGCCATCTGCAGTGATCTTAGATCCCAGGAAAGTAAAATCTGTCACTGCTTCTACTTCTTCCCCATCTATTTTCCAGGGACTGATCGGACCTGTTGCCATTATCTTGGTTTTCTTGATATTAAGTCTCAAGCCAGCTTTTGCATTCTCCTCCTTCAATCCAATCAAGAGGTTCTTTAGGTCTTCCTCACTTTCTGCCATCAGGGTGGTATCGTCTGCATATCTCAAATTGTTGATGTTTCTCCGAGCAATTTTGATCCCATATTGTGATTCCTCCATCCTTGCATTGCACATTATGTGCTCTGTGTATAGGTTGAATAAGCAGGGTGATAAAAATGAAGCCTTGTCTTACTCCTTTTCCTATTCCAAACCACTCTGTCATTCTTGTTCTGTCCTAACTGTTGCTTCTTGATTCATGTACAAATTTCTCATGAGGCATATGAGGTGTTCTGGTATTCCCATCTCTTTAATTACTTGCCACATTTTGTTGTGGTCCACACAGTCAAAAGCCTTGGTGTAGTCAATAAAACAAAAGTAGACTTGTTTCTGGTATTCTTTTGTTTTCTCCATGATCCAACGTATGTTGGCAATGTGGTCTCTAGTCCCCCTGCCTCTTCTGAAACTGGCCTGCACCTCTGGTAGTTCTCTCTCCACATGTTGCTGAAGTCTATTCTGTATTATCTTGAGCATCACCTTGCTGACATGTGGGATGAGCACAATTGTTCAGTAATTTGAGCATTCTTTGGCATTGTCTTTTTTGGGGGATTGGAACGTACACTGATCTTTTCCAATCCTGTGGCCACTGTTTTTGTTTTCCAAATTTGCTGGCATATTGAATTCAGTAGTTTGATTCCATCATCTTTTAGCGCTTTGAAAAATTCAACTGGAATACCATCATTTTCACTAGCTTTATTGTTTGCAGTGCTTTTTAGGGCCTTTCTGACTTCACTGTCCAGAATGTCTGGTTCAAGTTCAAATTTCTCATTATTGTTATTATCAGGAGTGTTGAGGTTCTTTTTGTAGAGTTCCTCTCTGTACTTTTGCCATCTTTTTTGATCTCTTCTGCATCAGCTAACTCCTTTCCATCTTTGTCCCTTACCATGGTCATTTTTGCTTTAAATGTTCCCTTGATTTCCCCAATTTTTTTGAAAAGATCTCTAGTCCTGCCTCTTTTGTTGTTTTCCTCCATTTCTTTGCACTATTCATTCAGGTAGTTTTCCTTATGTCTCCTTGCTTTTCTTTGAAATTCTGTATTCAGGTGATTGTATTTTTTTCTTTCTCCATGGACTTTTGCATTCCTTCTTTCCTCTGGTATTTTAAGGGCCTCATCAGACAACCACTTTGCTTTCTTACACTTCTTTTCTTTTGGTATGGTTTCTCTTGCTGCCTCCTGCATGATGTCCCGTGTCTCTGTCCATAATTCTTCTGGTACTCTGTCTATCAGGTACAGGACATTAAATCTATTCATGACCTTCACCGTGTATTCTTTATGGATATTGTGTAGGTCATATCTGTCTGGTCTAATTGTTTTCCCCATTTTCTTAAGTCTAAGCCTGAATTTTGCGATCAGTGGGTTGTGATCTGAGCCACAGTCTGCTCCAGGTCTTGTTTTGGCTGACTGAATGGAGATTCTCCATCTTTGACTGCAGAGTATGTAATCAATCTGGTTTCGATGCTGACCATCTGGTGATGTCCATGTGTAAAGTCGCCTCTTGTATTGCTGGAAGAGGGTGTTTGCTATGACTAGTGTGTTCTCTTGGCAGAACTCTATCAATCTTTGCCCTGCTTCATTCTATGTTCCAAGACCAAACTTGCCTGTTATTCCATTTACTTTTTGATTTCCTACGTTGGCATTCCAATCTCCTAAGATAATGTGGACATCATTTCTTGGTGTCTGTTCTATGAGGTGTTGTAGGTCCTCATAGAACTGGTCAACTGTGGCTTCATCTGCACTAGTGGTTGGTGCATAGACTTAGATTACAGCAATATTGAAAGGCTTGCCTTGGATTCTGACTGACATCATTCTATCATTTTTATGTTGTATCCCATTACTGCTTTCCTCACTCTTTTGTTGACAATTATGGCTACTCCGTTTTTTCTGAGGTTTTCTTGCCCACAGTAGTAAATATGATGGTTTCCAGAGCTGAATTCACCCATTGTGGGATCCGCACACACAATTGGTATACTGGGTGATCACCTCATTGCCAGGGGTTCCTGAAGGGACAGAAATTGGGGGAGCGGAATATTAGATAGAGTTTAATTCATCAATAGCTCATATGACAGACTGCTCAGTCAACAGAGAGCTAATGACTAACGTGTTAGGTGCGTAATAGGCAATCTTGCGCCTGCGGATTACCTTAAGCCCTAGAACCAATACCAGCCACATGTTTACCCTGGATAACATGGAACAATGTATTTCCCCTGCCATTGATTAAGTTAGTTAATTAACTTCCCCTGTAGACTTCCCCAATTAACTTGTGTAAACACGGAGTGTGAGTTCTGCAGATCGCGATGCTTTTACATGCAGCCTGTACATGATAAATACTAATGATTCGCCTTCATTAAATCACTGGTCTTCGCTCCATCTTGCCTCGTGTCTCATTGCTTAACCAGTCTCCTCCGGGACCCAACAGCCATTTTACGGCTCCGATCCAGCTTGCACAACCCGCTTCACGTCCCAGATCCAACATATGGTGACCCCGATGTGATTCTACTCGTGAGTAAGTGACCTTCGTAGTCCGGTTCTATGCCAGAACCATGTACGAATCGTCCCGGAGGACAGCGCGGCAGCTCTGATCAGAAAGCCATCTGATCTGAGTGACGGCTACACTGCGAGGCCTTCCAGAGAGGCAGAGCATGCTCCAAAGCTCTGAGGCAGCTTGCTCCGCGGAAATGCGTTCCGCTCAGGGTTGGCTGTGAAACCCTGACTTCAGTGCAGAGGCCGCCGAGGGCCTGTGGCAGCAGCCCACGTTCCGAGTTCCTTCCCAGAGGTTCATCACGCCAGACCTGTTACCTAAACTCAGACGCATCGCTTCGTCCCAAGGAGGAAAACTTCAAAGGACCGGCAGGTAATATGGGGACTTGTCCTCAGCGGCAATGCCCGACCGCTAACCAGAGAGCTCACTTAATGGAACTCAAGGCCCTGGGCAGGGTATACCATACACGCATTCACAGCACCCAGTTAGCGAATCTTTTGGTGTACTTGGGGGGAAATTGTCTGCTTTATCCAGAAACAGGCATGCTTAACCTCCAACTTTGGGATAGGATAGGAGCCTGCATTCAGCAAGCACCTAGAGCTCCAGATAGCATAATCAGCACGTGGAGCAAGTGTAGGAAGCTCTTAGCAGAGGTAGACCCAGTCCAGATAGATGCCGAGGAACCCCCAGCGCAGTCAGTGCCATCAGCCCCAACAGCTCTCTAGCCGTCATTTCAGCTCAAGCAGGGTAGTGTAGGGAGCTTTCCCTCAGTGACAGCTGCAGACATCACTGAAGGAATGCATGGAATGAGAAGCGCTGGCGCTTCTCTGACAGTTACAGGTCCCCAAGCTACCAAAAGTTCCATCCAGCACATGGTTGAGGAAGAAATCAGTAAGGGGGAGTTGCCAGCGGAAAAACTAGCTGAGTTTAGGCAGATATGCCCAGTTCGCATAGAGGTAGATGCCCTCATGGGCCAACAGCAAGCAGTCCATTCGCCAGTTCCGTACAAGCTACTTATGGCTATACAGAAGGCAATCACAGAGACAGGACTTCAGAGTCTCTTCATCAGGGGCACACTTCAGCAAGTGTGCAAAACTATGATGCTCATTCTGTACGACTGGAAAGCTGTCCTACGAATGATGCTCAACCCCAGCCAGTATTTGCTATAGGACAGCGAGTATTGTCTCGAAGCACAGGCAAGGGCTGCCAGGATGGGCGGAGCAGTAATCCCTGACCAGCTATATGGTTCAGGTCCGTTCGAATCTGTTGATGTGCAGACCGCCTTGCCAATCGCCACCCTTCACTTGGTGGCTGAGACAGCCTTCAGGGCTTATCTCAAGGTCCCAGCAGCTGGCAAAGCAGCCAAAAATTACACAGCAGTCAAACAGGGTGCCCAGGAGTCCTATATGGACTTTATCAATAGACTGGAGGAAGCAGTCAGTAGACAGATTGACAATGAGCAAGCCCAACAGGAGCTCATGATGAAGTTGGCGAAAGACAATGGCAACCTTGACTGCTGTAAGACCTTGCAGTCACTGGGCAATCGTCCCGATCTGACTCTCATGGACATGATTAGGGCTTGTGCCGACGTTGGTACAGATTCCTACAAAATGGCAGCGGCGGTACAAGGCGGTAGGAAACACAAGAACAGGACCAAACGAGCATGTCACAATTGTGGCAAGATCGGTCATTTCGCTAGAGAATGCCGATCCACCAAGGGCAGTGGCCAAAACACCGGCCGTCCCAAGGCTCCGACCACCCCATGTCCAAGGTGCAATAAAGGCTTCCACTGGGCCAGGAACTGCCTGAATTCGGGAAACCGGAGTGTGGGCTTGTCTCTGGCCCCGGTCCAAACAGAGACCTCAATTGCTCTGGGAGAGTCAGAGCTGGATTAAATTCCGGTCACATTCCCTGCATTCCAGAGGCATAGGCCAGCCCTAGAGGCAGTGCGGGACTAGATGTGACTTGCCAGTCAGAAGTCACATGTGACTTGCCAGGCACAGTCTATCTGGTCGATTCCCAGTACATGGGACCCCTGCCTAAATGCTATGTAGGTTTAGTTTTGCCCCGTAGTATTGCAGGAACGCGAGGAATTCTTGTAATTCTGGGAATCATCGGCTCCAATTTTTCGGGTGTTCTCCAGGTTCAACTCTGGACACACCTACCCCAAACCATTCACAAGGGAGACACGTTAGCGCAACTGATCATGGTTCCTTGTCACTCGTCAGCAGGCAGCCAGGAAAGGCTCAGGGACAGCTCAGAGTCCGGGTCGGAAGACCGCTCGAGCACAGAAGGGGCAGTGCAAAGATACCAGGTCTTAGCGGCAGTGGAAACCAACATAGAGTGGAAGCGGCGGCCAGTCAGAAAGGTATTTTTAAATAAAAAACTTTTGATGGGTTATTAGACACCGGAGCTGACGTCAGCGTGGTCAGCCAGAGTCAGTGGCCGCATGAGTGGGCTCTCGATCCGGTCTCTGATGTGTGTGTTTGTGTGTGTGGGGTAGGCGGTGTTCAAGAAGTATTTAGAAGCCAGGATTGGGTAGAAGTCACAATCCCTGAGGCTGATGGCACAGCAGTCATCTGGCCACACATTTTGGATGTGCACGTCAACCTTTGGGGGCGAGACATTCTGCAGCAGTACCGTGCCACTCTTACCTTCGGGTAATGGCTCTACCACTTAAATGGCTGACCAACACGCCAGTCTGGGTAGAACAATGGCCGGTAGTAGGGGAGAAATTAGTCGCCCTGAAACAGCTGGTGAAAGAACAGCTAGACACAGGACACATAGAACGGTCCACCAGTCCTTGGAATTCGCCCATATTTGTTATCAAGAAAAAGTCAGGGAAGTGGCGACTCCTTCACGATCTAAGAGAGATCAATAAATGTATCCAGCCAATGGGTCCGCTTTAATGTGGGATCCCGAATCCGAATATGATCCCCGAGGGTTGGGAGATCTTGGTCATAGACTTAAAAAACTGTTTTTATACAATTCCCTTAGATGCTAGGGATCGGGAAAGGTTCACTTTTACAGTGCCAGTCGAGAGCCAACGCAACGTTACGTGTGGAAATATTTGCCACAGGGGATGCTCAACTCGCCCACCCTGTGCCAAATTTATGTTCACAACACACTGGAAAAGTTCCCGAAACCTTCACCCCACAGTCTTAGTGTGTCATTTCATGGATGACATCCTGGCCGCAGCGCCGCAACTCGGCAGCGAAATGTTTAAAAACCTCCAGGCCACTCTGGGGGGAAAAGGGTTACTCATTGCCCCAGAGAAAGTTCAGAGAACCGAGCCATTTTCATACTTGGGCCATCGGCTTCTCTGTTCTTTTGCATCATCAGTTTTGTCACAGATCAACTTAATCGATTCAGTCACCCTTGTAGAATTGCAACAGATTCTGGAGAATATTAATTGGGCCAGACTGTATTTTAGGCTAGATACGGACCTTCTAAAACCGCTCTTCTCGCTGCTAACGCTAGGTAAGCAGCCGGCAGAGCTGCTCAAGAGGCGCGCTTGACTCTCGAAAAGGTCAACCAAGTTCTCAGCCAGAGATGGGTGGACCGGATTAGTCAGGGGCCATAAACTCCCGTTCTAAACCTGTACATCGTTCGAACCGGATCCATGTTTACCAGAGCCCTAGGGGTGGACTCCAAGCGGGGGGTGAGTATCGTGGAATGGGTGTATTTACCGCACACCTCTTCCCAAAACATCGTTCCTCCGCAGGAACTGGTCTCCGTGATGATTTACCGAGGAAGGCTGAGAGCAACGGACATCTCAGGGCACGATTTAGCAAAAATCGTGGTCCCATTCACTAAAGAGCAAATTCAGCAACTGATGCAGCTCGGTGACTCACTTCCAATTGCATTGGAAGGATTCACTGGATGTTTGGCATACCATTTGCCAAAAGACCCCAGACTCGTCTCGCTTCAAACGCAGACAGTCAGTTTGTGTGAGTTAATGTCACTGGTTCCACTTCAGGGGGCTAGGACAGTTTTCAATTATGGGGGTCGTACATATGGTGTTCTTACTTGGCAAGAGGGTCAGGCTTGGCGCACGCTTCTAACTCTTCCACAGAAGTCCGTGCAGTGGGCAGAGTTGGCGGCAGTGAACCTCACTTTGTGCACCTTTGCTAAAGAACGCCTAAACATAATTACTGACAGCCAGTATGTTAGGAATTTGCTTCACAGTCTACCGGGAGCATACATCACTCCCGCGATAGACAAGAATTTGTTCAGTCTTTTCCTCACAACTCAATTTCATTTGCGGAACCGCACCGAAGCGCTCTATATCGCCCACATCAGGAGTCACCAGGACTTGCCTGGTCCGATTTCTGCGGGCAATAGCAGAGCGGATGTGGTCGCAAAGGAAATTTAGCAGCGGTCAGTCTTGGGAGTCTTCACAACTCCAATTCAGAGTCATGCATTCTTTCATCAGAATGCCAAAGCACTCGCACAGCAGTTCAACCTGCCACTTTCCCAAGCCCAGGGCATAGTCCGTTCCTGTCCACATTGTGCAGGGGCGATAGGGGGGCCCTCGTGGGGGTCAAACCACGAGGGACAGAGGCCAACCAGGTGTGGCAGATGGATGTCACACACATTCCGCATTTTGGCTGATGGCAGTACATGCACGTTTGCATTGACATGTTTTCACAGTTTGTTTGGGCTACAGCACAGAAGGGAGAAACGGCTTCCCATGTGGAGCAGCATCTCCTTTCCTGCTTCGCGGTCATGAGCAAACCACGGCACGTGAAATCCGACAATGCTCTGGCTTATAGCTCCAGGCAGCTGGCCACCTTCATGGCCACCTGGGACATTAAGCACACCTTTGGCGTTCGGTACAATCCGCAAGGGCAAGCGATTGTGGAATGGGTCAATCAGACGCTTAAGTCCTACATTGACAAACAAACAGAAAGGGGGGAACCACCAGCCCTCCCCAAAAATCAGGGTCAGGCACAACATTGTCTGAACAAGGTATTGTTCACGTACAATCACCTTAATGTTTTTTCGGATTACACTCCGCAGGGGAGGCACTTCCGTTGCACAGAGGCTCTCCCGCGGCCGATGGTGCGTTACCGAGTGCCACCAGATCCTTCTTGGAAGGGCCCGGCGCCACTCATAACATGGGGAAGAGGGTATGCTGCAATTATGTTTCCTACATCTGGATTCCAGCCCAGTGTGTCAAGCCTCACTTCGAGTCCAATGGCGTGGACCCAGGCGCTCCCGGACCCAATACCGGAAATGGAGGAATTAACCCTGATGGGGAGAGCCAAGCGGAGGCGGCAGCAACAGCAGATGACAACGCTGAAGATGACCTGGGGGATGGCCAAGTCCTTGTGTTAGGAGGCGGTGGACACTGATCGGCAGGAGGACAAGGAGCCAACACCAAAGAACATCTTAATTGCAGGCTTTTCCCTGATTACTGCTAATTCCATGACGACAACCATCATCTTGATCCTTTCCTTGCTTGCGGGGGGAGGCATTCAAGCAGCCTCACTGGAAGCCATCAATATGATGCCAGGCGGATATCTCTCTGCCCGGCTGGAGTATAACATTTGGGAAAGATTGGCAAACCTCGTCAATCAGTCCGATTTTTGCCTGAGGCAGACCACTGCTTCTGCTTCTATTCTGAGCACTTGTCTCATCCCGGTGTGTCACTCCCCAGATGCGCGCATCAGGAACGGTGACTGGTTGGTGAAGCGGATATTTTGTCTGTTTTACAAGACTGCCTTTTCAACATATGCGCACTGGGGAACCCAAGTCACAAAAGTCCTACCGGCTGATGCAGCCACTCTCTACATTCCCCGAGTGGCGGTCCGCCCAAACTCAACTTCTGTTCGTATGACCGGTTGTTCCGCGGTTGAAGGGCCACAGTGCCATTGCCTCGACCACAGCAGCAGCAATTGGACTTGTAATAACCCAGAGACTATTAATTCAATGTATGCTCACATTACTTTGCCTTCAGGATGGTTTTTTACATGTAACCAGTATACTTGGAATTACATTCCTGCAAATGTATCTGATTCCCTTTGTTGTATCAGTCATTTGACATTGTTGCTTCCCACTAGAGCCATGGTTGCCCCAAGCATGAATGTACCTTCCCACATGCAGCATGCTCGTGCCACCCAGTTAGACAGCTCATGTGATAGCAACATCAGGATTCTGAGTAAGGCTGAATATGTTTCATTAGCAGTCAGCTTCTTTGGCATGCCAGGCTTAGCCGTAGGCAACGCTCTGAGAATTGGTAAAATTGGCTTTGGCAAAAGCCATTAACCACACCTCCTCGGCGATAGCGCTGCTTAATCAAGAACAGACAGAGCTTCGCCATGCCATATTGGATAATCGAGCAGCTATCGATTACCTCTTACTGTTACATCATTTGGGTTGCGAGTCTGTCCATGGCATGTGTTGTTTTAACCTCATGGACAACTCGCGTAAGGTACAGAGTCAACTCACAGACCTCCATACCTTGGTTAAAAACATCAAGGAAGATGCTATGTGGGCGTGGTGGAATTCGTTATGGTCTTGGTTCCCGTGGGGTTGGCTACAAACAACACTCAAGGTGATTGTGGGGGTGATTATACTGGGAATGGCTGTATGTTGTTTCATGCAATGTATTCCCTCACTGATGTCAAGATGTCCCCCATGGAGAGAACCCCGGAATGTCCTCACTCCACGTCAGCTGATGCCACTCCTACGCCAAGCCATCTGTCAGGTCCAACTAAACAAATAAATGGGGAGTGTGGGATCCGCACACACAATTGGTATACTGGCCCTGACAGAACCCCGGTAATGGGTGATCACTTCGTTGCCAGGGGTTCCTGAAGGGACAGAAATTGGGGGAGCACAATATTAGATAGAGTTTAATTCATCAATAGCTGATCTGACAAACTGCTCGGTCAACAGAGAGCTAATGACTAACGTGTTAGGTGCGTAATAGGCAATCTCGTGCCTGCGGATTACCTTAAGGCCTAGAACCAATACCAGCCACATGTTTACCCTGGATAACATGGAACAATGTATTTCCCCTGCCGTTGATTAAGTTAGTTAATGAATTCCCCCTGTAGACTTCCCCAATTAACTTGTGTAAACACGGAGTGTGAGTTCTGTAGATCGCGATGCTTTTACATGCAGCCTGTACATGATAAATACTAATGATTTGCCTTCATTAAATCACTGGTCTTCGCTCCATCTTGCTTTGTGTCTCATTGCTTGACCAGTCTCCTCCGGGACCCAACAGCCACTTTGCTGCTCTGATCCAGCTTGCGCAACCCGCTTCGTGGCCCAGATCCAACAACCCATCCCTGCCCATTTTGACTCACTGATGCCCAGGATGTCAATGCTTATTCTTTCCTTCCTATCCCAGGATAAAGTTTTCACAACACACCTGTGACTACATCCTGCATTTTCCTGCCATATTTGCATTTCATTGACTGTTGCCTTATGAGGATAAAAGAGGTACACGCTAAGCCAGGGTTGGCCAAACATTCTGGGCTGTGGGCCAGTCACATAGTTCAGTGGGCCGGTCATGTGTTTCCTCCCACCAGAAGCAGAAGTAAAACATGCCTTGTAATCTGTTTTGCAACAGGATGAGATAGATTTTAAGCTGCCATGTTCTCTGCTTAAACCAGGGGTGCCCAAACTATGGCCCACGGGCTGGATCCAGTCCCTGATACCAATTCATCCAGCCCGCACCACCCTGATTGCTTCCGGAAGCGGAAGTAAAACGTGTGAGCGTATTTTACTTCTGCTTTCGGGAGTGATGAGGGCAGCGTAGGCTAGATGAATTGGCATTGGGGGTTGGATCCAGCCCACAGCCATAGTTTGAGCACCCCTGCTGTAAGCATTGTGTCACTAGGAATGGAATTCATTTTATTCTGTGGACTAAATTTCCTATAATTCTCCACCCAAGCTTTTGACTCCTGTTCCAGTGCTAGCTTGGAGCTTGCTTTCTTGACAGAAAGTTTAGCAGAGCAAGACCTAGCAAGGAGTCAAAGCCTTCCAGTTTAGGCTTTCCCCCCCAGATGGGACATACTGAAATGTCTCTAAAGTGTGTGCAAGTCAGGTAAAACTCCCAGATGGGAGAATTATGGAATATATAATCCAAGAAATCCAGATGTTACACATATCTAGCTTTAGCAAGCTGTTTCTAAAACATGTGGTAATGGGATATTTAGGGAAACATGTATGTACACTGAAGTATCATAAACTGATACCTTTCTTTTATACGTTTAATAATGGCAGCCTATACTAAGGCATTTGACTGTGTGGACCACAACAAGATGTGGCAAGTAATTAAAGAGATGGGAATCCCAGAGCACCTCATATGCCTCCTGAGAAATCTGTACATGAACCAAGAAGCAACAGAACCTGAGTCGGGTTCTGCCTGAGTGGGCGGCATATATAAATATGACTATTAAATTAAATTAAAAATTAAACAGGACAGAAAACGGAATGACAGAGTGGTTTGGAATAGGAAAAGGAGTAAGACAAGGCTGCATTTTGTCACCCTGCTTATTCAACTTATACACAGAGCACATAATGCGCAATGCAGGGATGGAGGAATTAAAACATGGGATAAAAATTGCTGGGAGAAACATCAACAATCTGAGATATACGGACGATACCACCCTAATGGCAGAAAGTGAGGAAGACCTAAAAAATCTCTTTATTGGGCTGAAGGAGGAGAGTGCAAAAGCTGGCTTGAGACTCAATATCAAGAAAACCAAGATAATGGCAACAGGTCCGATCAGTTCATGGAAAATAGATGGGGAAGAAGTAGAAGCAGTGACAGATTTTTCATTCTTAGGATCAAAGATCACTGCAGATGGGGATTGCAGCCATGAAATAAAAAGGCGACTGATTCTTGGGAGACAAGCTATGAGAAACCTGGGGAACATAGTGTAAAGCAGAGACATCACATTGCAAACAAAAATTAGAATAGTCAAAGCAATGGTATTCCCAGTGGTAATGTATGGATGCGAGAGCTGGACAATTAGGAAGGCTGAACGCAGAAGAATAGATGCCTTTGAGATGTGGTGTTGGAGGAGAGTTTTGAGAGTCCCCTGGACAGCGAGGAGAACAAATAGGTCAATCTTAGAAGAAATCAACGCTGACTGCTCATTGGAAGGTCAAATAGTAAAGATGAAGCTAAAGTACTTTGGGCATCAAATGAGAAGGGAGAACTCACTTGAGAAGGCCTTGATGTTGGGAAAGGTGGAGGGCAAAAGAAGAAGAGGAGGCCAAATATGAGATGGCTAGATGGTATTGTAGACACAGTGGGCACAGAACTGGGAGTGCTGGGGGGATGGTGGAGGACAGAAGCGCCTGGAGAACAATGGTCCATAGGGTCGCAAAGGGTCAGAATCAACTGTGCAACTGAACAACAACAATGGCAGCCTTGTAAAATTGATCTCAATTTGCTACAGCTGAGCAAAACAACATTTTGGAGGTCATTCATTCATAGGGTTGCAATATGTCAGTGACAATTTAAATGTACATAAGAATAACAACAAAATAGGGTGGTTTATCATGCTCGTATAGTAGATAAGGGGTTCAGCTTGAGAGGAAGGGATTTACATTAGGTCCTCTAGTGAATTTGTCATTGGGTTATGCTAAATGTGCTGTTACCATTCCTGCTGAACCTATTTCTTTACTTGTAGTTTTGTGCATTCAAGCTGCTAGGTTGGCAGGAGCTGGGGCAGATGACAGGAGCTCACTCTGTTGCACAGCACTCAGATCTTGAACTGCTGAACTTCCAACCTTCTGGTTGTTGAGGTCAACATCTTAAGCACTAAATCACTGCAGCCACAGGAGATAATGTTCCTTTCACTTTATTTGTAGGGTTTTAATAAGATACATTTCCACCAATTTGATTTACAAAGCTGTGGGAAAATCTTATTGATTGATTGGTCAATATTCCATCCAGTTTCTTAACAAGAAAAAAACAACTGGCCCTTGCTTTCCAGTTTTCTAGCTGATTTTAATGGCATTGGGATGACACACATGAATTAACATTCTTGTTCCCTTGTAGCTCTATTTAATTAATATTTATTGGGCAGAATCCTGTTGCATAAGTAAGTGGGTATAAACTCAACAGTACACTGTCAGTGGTTTTGACACTGCCATATTTACTCTGGCATAACTTCACATTATAGCTGCAGAAACAGGTTTTTTTGCCATTGTTTATTTACATTGCTGTAATATAGCAACTTTCACAAATGACATATGAAACAGAAAGAAAGTGATAAAAGATTCCCTGATATTTAACAAGGATTACTTTTGACGTCTGAACATCCCACGTAATGTGATCAGACTAGTATATTAACATTATAAATGTACTTTCTTGATGCCAAATTATGAAAGCTGTATCTCCTGAAGTCTATTCATCCCCTCCTCTATGCATATTTCAGCTCCTCTATTTTTAGTTACACTCAACACTGAGTGTTGGGTGGTGGTAAATAACCTGACTCCCCAAAGGAGCCAATGGCTATGGGCAGATGAGCCCCTTTGTGTGGGGTGATGGTCCCCTCAGTGGTGAAAATGCCACTGGAAACCATCATACTGGGCCCAACAGCAACATGAGTAGAGGAGGAAACACTTTACTACTCTTATTCCCAACGGTCATGGAGGCAGAAGGTCATGTCAGATTGACTGGCTGTTAAGGTGCACCTTGATAATATCCTCAAGGCTGCGGCAGTCCATTGCAGTCCTGGTGTTAAATCCTGCATGTCTCATTTCATATGTGCTGCAAGAGATGGCTCCATGATCATAGTGTGTGGGTCACTTAATGGCAAGTTCGGATCCACCTTAAACAAATTCACGCCAGTGGCATTTTTCCTGCTTGCCTCAGAGGGCAAAGGCGGCCCAGAACCAGCCAGCCTCCAAGACCAGGCCTCCCAGCACCCTGGGGCAGGAAAAAACCATATACTCGGATCAAGTTGTAGTTGATGATGACTTTTAATTACATGAATGTGGTAGCAAGATTGTCCTTTTGCCCAGATGCAACACGCAACTCTGTGGCTCTTCTACCTCAGTTCAGAACTTTACTAGCATTTGCTTTTTACTGGTGTTTTTGACACTTTTTCAAGAAAACTGCCTAGAATTATGACAACAGAAGACTGGGGAAAGTTAAGAAGCTATTCATAGAGCAGCAAACAAATTCAAAACCATAGTTTGGTCTATAATTAGTTTCACCTCTGCTAACAGGAAAATATGTCTTCTCAACTACAGAAGATTTGTAACTTTTGGGGTTGGAATGGAAATGGCATATTTATTTTCTCAGGGAAATAATAGACATTACTGTATATGTGCAGGGGAAGGCCATGAAACTACTTAGGCTGTCATGATTTGCTGAAGGCTTGTTAATGTATAATCATTCTTAGTAAGAGGATAAGAACAGAAATGCATAGGAAATGGTGGGGAAAGAGGTAGATGACTGGGTGACTTGAAGTACGCTGACAACAGCAACAACCAAAAACCATTCCATCCCATAAGAACATAAGAACAGCCTTGCTGGAACAGGCCACAGCCCATCCAGTCCAGCATTCTGTCTCGCACAGTGGCTCACCATTTCCTTCAGGGTATTCCCAAGAAGATGCCTTCACCTGTTTAGGATTCCCTGGAAATGGCATTGAGAGATATCCTGCCTATCTCTCCAACCCCGAGGTTGTCCTCAAGTATCCATAATTATAGCCATTGATACCCTTGTCCTCCATGAACTTGTCTAATCCTTTCTTAAAGCTGTCAAGACTGACAGCTGTCACCACTTCTTCTGGCAGGGGTGTTAGCAATAAAAGGAAGATAGGGAAAGCAGGAGTTGATTTCTGCATGGAAGGATTTTTAAGTTTGGTTCTGGTAATCCTAATATTTTTTTTGAATATTCATGCATTCAAAGACATCCTAATTTTCAGAATATGTCTACCTTCCTGAAACATTAACTGTGACTTCTACAATTACCAAGTTATGCTCACAATGTTGATCCTCCACCTACTCAGGACCCTGGCAGTTAACGAGCTGAAGTGGTTAGCTGAGCAAGGATCACACCATGCCATTTCAGGCATGATGAAAATGGCTCACATGTTGCTCTGTGGTAGTAATGTCCTTACTTTCTGGCCAGAAGAGCAGAGCTGTAGCATGGACATGAAGTGGTCACTGGCTTGTCAACAAAGTATGATAACCTAGATATCAGTAAAGCCTAGCATGAGTCAAAGTAGTAAGTAAGTAAATAAATAAATAAATAAATTTTGTGTCAGAAATTAGTAAGTTAGTAAGGGGAGAATGTATTAAATTATCATGAATGGAAAGTAGACAATTTAAAGAAAAGCAAAAAATAGAGGATTAAATTAAGGAGTTACAGGAGGAACACGTAAGAACAAAAAATAAGAATATCATGGATAGAATGTAAAGTTTAAAATCAGAAATTATTGCAAAAGAGATTGAAAAAGTAAAAAAAATTATACTTAAAGAGAGAGTATTTCGAGTTTAGTAACAAAAATTCCAAGTTGCTAGCTAGGGCTGCAGAGCAAAAAAAAAAAAAAAAAAAAAGAGAGAGAGAGAGAGAGAGAGAGAGAGAGAGAGAAAAGACAGATAGGAATCCTATTAAACAAATTTGGAAAAAGATGCAATGAAACAGAGGAAAAAACTGAAATTGTAAAAGATTTTTATCAAAATTGGTACACTGAAAAAAATATATAGAAAATTTAGAGCAATATTTTAAAAAATGGTGTAAAAAACAAGTAAGTCCGGACCACAAGAATATTATGAAAGAAACAATATCAAAACAAGAAATTATTGATATTATTGATAAACTAAAAATAGGCAAAGCACCCGGGGAAGATGGGTTATCAGCAGCATTCTATAAAGATTTTAAAGATTTAGTAGCCCCTAAAATGTTGTGGATATTCAACTCTGTAGTGGAAGGAGGAAGGGTACCACCCTTATGGTACAACTGAAATATAATATTAATACCTAAACCAGGAAAAAATCCAGAAAAAAATTGAATCATACAGACCCATTTCTCTCATGAACCAAGATGTTAAAATACTAACTGCAATTTTAGCCAACAGATTGAATAAGTTCATATCTAATTATATTGACAATGATCAAGTAGGTTTCATGTAAGGGAGACACCTATCAGACCTAACGAGAAGGGTGGTAGACATAACAAACATTATTCAACAAGGGAAGGAAAAATTAGGAATACTGTCGTTAGATATATACAAAACATTTGATTCCCTCCAGTGGATCTCAATTATTAAGATTGTAGAAAGTTTTGGAATTGGTGATAAATTTACCACAGTGATAAAACACTTATATAATCAGGGCTTTGCGAAAGTAAAAACAAATGACACAGTCACTGAAAAGTTTAATTTAGGTGCAGGAACAAGGCAAGGCGATCCTCTTTCTTTGACGCTTTTTATTATGGCAATGGAATTATTTGCAAATGCAATAAGAGAAGATAAATATTTGGAAGGGATTGAAGGAATGAAAATCAGTTTGTACGTGGATGATAAAAAATTTAAAAAAATTTAATTGTAAAAAATCCACAAAAAGCACTAGACAATATATATTCCCATTTTAAGGATTTTCAGAAGGCGACTGGATTAAGGAAAAATCGGAAGCTATGCTCTTTAACCAAAATGAAAAAGAACAAAATAAAATAAAGGATAAATTTAATATTCAAGTTAGGGACAACATAAAATATTTAGGAGTAGTTATATCAAACAGCTATGAAAACCTAAAAAAAATTAAACTATTATAAGTTAGAAAAAAATTTGAAAGATAAAGTACAACAATATAAAAAAACTAAATGTATCCTGGTTTGGAAGAGTGGCGCTTAGCAAAATGAAAATATTGCCAAAAATAAACTTTTTTCCCGATTCGTTACAAATTCATCTCAAAGATAAAGAGTTAAATGTTTTTCATAACTTAATTAATAATTATTGTAATGGTGGGAAAAGACCTAGGATAGCAAAAAATTATGGTACATCTCTCAAAAATTGGGTGGTTTAGGGATACCAAATATTCAAAACTACTATAATGCCTTTAAACACAAAAATATTTGCAAAGTGTTGATGAAAAAGGACGCGCTTTGGGAAAAAATTGAAATGAAAGAATTGACTAAAATAGGTAAAGCAATCTTTTTAGATAAAGACAAGACGAAAATTAGTTCAGCGAATAAATTGTTAAACTCATTAATCATAACTTGGAATGGTCTGAAGAAAAAGTTAGCACCAGACTATCACCAATTATGGTTCTGAGTGATTTAGGATCATTCCCATTGAAAATTGATACTAAAATAGAAGAAGTCTTAATTAGAAATGAAATAATTACGCTAAAAGATTGGGTAACAACATGCAATAATCAGACTAAAAAGCTAGCATTATTTGATCAGCTTAAGTTAAATTGGTTGCAAATTGAAGTGGAGTAAAAATATTTACAGGAAGAAAGTTTAAATAGGGATAGAACAAGCTTTGAAGAATTGGTTTATAAATTAAGATCAGGACATTTAGAAATTAAAGGATTGGTAAGCAAGCTTTATAATATACTAAATTATGAACAAAAACTGCAAGAAACCCTAAGAAAGAAATGGGAGCAAGACCTAAACATAAAAATAAATGAAGAATCATGGAACAGAAATTGGAAGAAAAGAATCATGAGAACCCTTTCCGTCAGGGTCAAAGAACAAAACTATAAAGTTTTATGGAGATGGTACTTGACTCCAGTGCGCTTACATCAAATGGATGCAACGAAATCTAACACTTGCTGGGGATGTAAAAATTCCCATGGTACGTATACCCATACGTGGTGGGATTGTAATTTTTAAAAACCATTTTGGCATAAAGTTGAAAATGAAGTTAAACAAATATTAGGTATAGATATTAATTTGGAGCCTCGCATGGCATTGTTAATGGATGTTGATAGTATAAAGATAGATCAATACAAAAAAGACTTACTAACAATTATGATATCAAATGCGAGGCAATGTATAGCACGAAATTGGAAGAACGATGTTGAGATAAAAATTGATGAATGGTATAGAGAAATGTGGTCAATTGCCATAAATGACAAGTTATCATGGGAAGTTCACCACAAAAAAAGGGATGACAAGAGACAATAAATTTTATGAAATTTGGAAGCATTTCCTCGAGCATACACTGATTAAAGGACATGGAAGAGCACCAGCGTCCAACCATCTTGCATTTTGGAAATGAAGTGGAAAAGAAGACTTAGCTCATCTCTTCAGGTCTTGTAAATAGCACTGGGTGATTTGTAATTGTATATTCTATTTTGTTTGATTTGTTTTTGTCAACGTTTTTTGATTGAATTAAAGTTTCTTTTTTAAAAATTTTTTTAAAAAGAAATTACTCTGGGCTGAAAGGATTTTTGTTGGAGAAACTGCTCAGGGGATGCCACACCAGGCTTCTTTCATGTCCCCACGATCTGACATGCAGCACTCAGGTATCGAACCCTGACCTTTCAGTCTTCAAGCTCAGCATCTTGACCACTAAACCACCACAGTGCTAAAGTAGTTAATTATAGTGAGATAAAATCCATACAATAAGGTTCTCAATAGAAAGTTCAAGGCAGGGTGATTGACCTAACCTGGTAGAGTTCAGTGAAATAGACCTTGGCTGAGAAAGTGAAATGGAAGGAATATGAGATAGTTTCCAATATGGAAACATTTTATGAGCCTGAAAAATCTGCAAAACCTAGAGGATTTAATGAGTATGGTAATGAAAATCAAAAGAATCTGACAGATATATGGATGCAAAGAAAAACTAAGTGAGAGTAGCAGTATTGTGGAAATAGCAGAGATCAAAATGTGTCTGTGAGTGAACAACAGGATGGCTCCTTGATGAAAAGCCAGCTTGCACTCGATATAGCAGAAAAACCTACTGCACCATCCGTGCACTTAAGATTGCCAAGTATTTGCTGGCTGCCATAACTGCAGCAGCATTAAAACACATTCCCAGGGGTAGGAGACTTACAGAGTTAAATGAGGGCAGTGGGGAAAATTCTTTTTGAATATATTGTATGGAATAGAAATCAAAGACTGGGATCTTACAGCATAAGATACCTATCTGCAGGTATGCAATTTAGAAAGCATAAAGGAAACTAAAAAGAAAGATCAAAAGTAAATATTAGAGATCCTGGACAAATGGAGAAATGGAACTAGTGAAAGCTCTTAGTAAGAAATGTGAAGGGTCCAGAAACATCAATAATCTAATTGAAGCAGAAATTTCAGCCTGGGAATATGATGTTAAGGGGAAGTAGAAGAACATGAGAAGACTAGGAACAATTGGAAGTGGGATGAGAAACAGAGGATTAGTGGAGATAAATAAGTCATGGGACCAACGAAATTGGATGTGAATTGCTACTAGAGGAAATTGTTCATGACTGTAAAATGAATGGGAAATAGTAATAGAATTTCTGGTTAAGAGGACTTTTCAGCCACTAGGACTAGGAGAGGCAAGCCACCAGATGTCCCAAGATCTAATTATGGAAAAAGAGATGCAAAAGAAATTGAATGAAATAAAAAGGGAATAGTATCAAAACCTTTTGGAATCACATAGGAATCACAACAAGAATCACCTGTTGGAATCACATATGTGGCTTATGTAATGGGAATTCAAAGGATGCCATTAATTTTTCATTTACTCTGTGTGAAGTAGAGGAATGTTTTAGCCAATTAGTGCTTAGATATAATGTCAATCAAATAGATTGTTGCATACCCAGGTGTTAGTAAGTGCCCCACGCACCCACATTCTCATGGATGCCAGTTTCAAGGACACTTAGTCTGGGAATCTGACAGTTTGATCTATCACATGAAGATGCCAAAATGGAATCTAAGATAACCATCTCATGTAATATCCAGGTGCATAATACGCAGCTGGATGTCCAGGTGTCCAGCCATCTGTCTCCAGACGTTATATTTGGGGAATTTTCACATATTTGAGATGGGAGGTCTGAGTGGGGAAAAACATATATAAACTAAGATTTTAAGCATCTCAGCAGCAGACACCCCACAGCCTGGGGTCCATCTGCCCATTTTTCTATTTCAATATGCCTTGAATGTTAGACCTCAAGTCTAATATTCATGGGGCTCCAAAAGCCCAACTTTTTATCTACTTAGCTAGCTTAGCCATTTCTATTTCTTTTATGTTTTGTGTTTTATTTGAACTGCTTTTATCCGTATGCTATTTTAACTCATTTTTGTACCAATAAATGCTGCTATATTAAAAGAAATGTACGTATTTTTATTCTCCTCACACCTTAAAGAGGGAATCTTTAGAATCCAGCATATAGACCAGGGAGAGGGAGGCTATAAATTAAGGTCTCTGGGGCATGGCCAAGATGGAGATGGCTTAATACATACCTTCCATAGCTCGCACTATCAAAGTGGTTCTGAATGAGAGTTTTAGTAAAAAATACTGGAAAAGGCTCATTGGAAAGAGTCTGATGTGTTCCTGGTGTTGAGAAGCTGCTGGATTAGCTCGTTTGGATAAATTTTGTTGTGGTTCTGCAGATCGGGAGGTTGAAGTCCGCGGAGGTGGCCGGTAAGGCAAGCGGCGCAAGCTGTGGCTGAGCAAGCCACGGGCAGGCGGGATCCCCATGAAGGAAAAGAAAGGAGCTCAGAAGGTTTTTAAATGGGACGCAGCACCCAACTGGTTCTCCGAGGGGTGAGACGTGGAGAAGTTCGACCCGAGAGAAGGCAAGGCAAGTGCAGAAGGAGGGGGAAGCGGAGAGGAGCAAGAGAGAAAGACCAGGCCGGTTAATGGCGGCGGGGAAGGAAATGAAACTTAAAGAAAGTTGCCTGGCGCTGCCGAGAAAGTAAAGGAGGGTGTCAGCGGAGAGGAAGGAGACGAAAGAAGGTGGAAGGAGAAAGAAGGGAAGTAAGAAAGAAGGAGAAGGCATAAAGTTACAAAGGTTGATGGAAGGTTTTAGTTTGTTCAGGTTGTGGAAGAGGGGGAGGAGATCAGCCTCGGAGGCCAATGGAGGCTGCAACATTATAGTGATCTTTTTGCAACAGTCACTGGGTTTTTCCAATACATTGAAGCAGTTTGGAGGATTCCCTTCTCTATTGTTAAAAGGTACTTTTTAAAACTTTTTATATTTTTTCCCCTTGAATTTCTGCATTTACTGAACTTTTGCATGGCTGCCGCAATTGGATCATAAAAAGAGTCTCTTTTGGATACTGCCGATTGGTCTCGTTCTTTGTTCATCGTTCCTGAATTTTTTCACAGTATACCCTAGTAATGCTGGATTATAAAAAGTTGATTATTGGAGGGTCACGTTGAGTTGGAGTTCCCCCACACACACACCTCTTGGATATATAGATTTAGACTGGACTGCTGGAAATTACTTTGCAATTGGAGTATAAAATTAGAAGAAACAGCAACAGGAACAGTTTGGATTACTACGTGTTTGGAGGACCCCCCCTTTTTTGGACTTAACTGTTTATATTTTGGGATTGGAAAAGCTGGAATTTCCCTGGGAGGAGGAGCTTGCGGGCCGAAAAACTGTACAGATTTTGAGCTCATTGTTTGAAAACCTAATAGAAGAAATGGATAAGAGAAAGGAGGAGGAGGTGGTCAGGCCTAAAAAGCTCAATTTGAGAAAGGAAGAGAAGAGGGATGAGAAGAAAGAGAAGTCCGCAGCCACGGAGGCAGCACCAGCAGGAGGGGCAGATTCGGAATCATTGGATCAATTGCAAATAATGGAGGAGTTGGGGAAATTGATGAAAAAAATTGATAGGATGGAGGACACAAATGTAAAGGGTTTTCGTGAAATGAAGGATGTGAGGGTGAAAGATAAGGAAGAGTTAATGGGATGTCATAAAAAGCTTGCCTTGCAGTTAACTGATTTATCTACATATGTCGAGGCCAACTATCAGAGGATGGATAAAGTTTTGAATGTGGTGCAGAGTGATATGAAATTGATGTAGGATGACATGAGAGGGTTACATGAGGAACAAAAGGAGGTTAAATCTAAAATTGAAACTCAGGGGAAAAAATTGGATATGGTTGAAGAGGTGATGAGAAAACAGAATGTGGTGATGCGTAATTTGCCAGAGAAAATGCCAGATAAGCTGAAAGAAAGAATAGTGGATTGGTTGAACAATTTGAATATGGGGACAAATTTTGTAAATGAAGATAATGCCAGTTGTTTTAGATTGGGGGCAAGAAGAGGGAAAAAGGGTCATAGAAGCGTATTAGTAAAATTTGCAAATTGGGCGGATAAATTAAAGGTGATGGCTTTCATAAAACAGGCAGGATCTGGTGTTTTGAAAATTGATGGATGTGATGTTGAGGTATACAATGACATATCGGTTGAGTAACGAGTGTGGCGATACAAGATGAAACCTGTGACAAAAATTCTTAGAGAGCGATCGATTGATTATCACTGGAAATTCCCTAAACAACTCAGATTCTTTCATGATAAAAAAATGCATACAATGGATGATGAAATGGATTATTTAGATTACATGTGTCAGATTGGATTGGTTAAGATGTCATCCCGAGAGTGGAGGGGACTAAGAAAAGCTTTGGTGGAATGGGGTGGAATTCGAAGAGAACATGCAGGGGAATCTGAGAGGGGGGCAGCAGGTGGAATAGATGTGGAATTGGAGCTGCAGGTGGTTGCAGATGATGAGTGAGATGGATTTAATTTGAGATGGAGTTTGTTTGTATATATATAGAAGGGAGAAAATAACAATAATAATAATTTCACAACATTATTAGATATAGCGTTAGAGTTATAGTTAACACACTTTTTTTAACACGTCCCCCCCTCTGCCCTTTGATTGTCAAGGGCCACTTTTTGTAAAGAAGGGCGGGGAGGGTAGATATGATTGTTGCTTGTGATTGGAGGTTGAATGTTAAATGTAATTTTTTTTAAAATTATGTTTGATAGTTATTGTATATGTGGTGAAGGATATGGCATGAATAGGAGTCCGTGATTGTCAGAAAGAAAGGATATTAAGACCTAGGTCTGAGGAACATTAAAGTTTTGACGTGGAATGTGAAAGGTACCGGCTGTCAAGTGAAGAGGAGGAGGTTAGAATCAGCCCTGAGGAAGGATAGGCCGGATATAGTCTTTCTCCAGGAAACTCACCAAAAATCAGAAGACACTAATAAGATATTCCTGGGATGGATGCAGATATATGAAAAGTCATATGGAACTTCTAAAGCTAGGGGTGTGGCGGTCCTGATTTCAAAGAGACTTGGGTTTGAGATGATAAAAAGTATTTCAGATCCAGAAGGTAGATATTTGATTGTAATTGGGAAAATAGATGATGAAGAGATAACGTTAGTAAACATATATGCCCCAAATGATCATCAGCAATAATTTTTAAATAAAGTATATGTAATATTAGAAAAAGAAAGATCTTTGAAAATGATTGTTGCAGGATATTTTAATTTAATAAGGGCATCAAAAGATTACACAAATTTATCAAGAGCTGGGAGGGTTACTAGGATGAAGATTTTAGATAAGTGGATGAAGAATTTAGGTTTGAAAGATGGTTGGAGGGAGATCAAGGGATTAGAGAGGGCATATACATATTACTCACAGGTACACAACACATACTCCAGGATAGATTATATTTTTGTTTCAGAAAATTTGGTTAAAAATTTAGAGGATGCAGAGATTGGAATTTTCAAAGAATCGGATCATGCAAAATTTTGGCTGGATTTAAAAATTGATAGAGGAAAAAAGTTTAGGAGAAATTGGAGATATGATGATAAATTGTTTTATGATCAAAAATGCAAAGAACTAGTAAATGAAAAGTAGAATGAATACTGGAAATGGAATGATACAGGCGAGGTCAGTTATAATATGGTTTGGGACACCATGAAGTCAGTTTTTAGAGGGGAATGTATCAAGTTGGCTAGTGCCAAAAATAAGCAATTTAGAGATAAGCAACATGAAATTGAGAATGAGATTAAACAGCTATTAGAAGAGCATGCAAAGACAAATAGAAAAGATGTTTTTGAAAAAATCCAAAAATTAAAGACCGAATTGGTAGGGAAAGACATTCAAAAAGTGAAAAAAAGATCTGGTCTATTTGAAGAGAGAGTATTTTGAATATAATAATAGAAATTCAAAGTTGTTGGCAAGAGCTGCTAAAGCAAAAAGGATTAAAAGAGAGATGGGAACTTTGGTGGATATAATAGGTTGGAGGTGTAATAAAACTAAGGATAAGATCAGGATAGTGAAAGATTTTTATCAGGAATTGTATACCAAAAGGGAAGTGAATATAGAAAAGTTGAGAGATCAATTGAAGAAGCAAATGCAAAAAAAGATAAATTTAGAGCATAAAAATAAAATGGAAGATCAAATTTCAGAAAAAGAGGTGGGGGCGTGGCTAAGATGAGTATGGAGTAACACGTACATTGACTAGCTCGCGCTGGAATAGGGTTTAAATATGGAATTATCTAAAAACTTGGAGGACCTGTTGATGTGAAACCAACTTATCTGACCTGATTGAACACTGAGGATTTGAAAAATATAAATATGGGCTCAGAGTTCAGAGAAGGAGGGGTGAGTGAGACACGGCGCAAGCCGGGTCAAACAAACCACTGCATTCCGGACGGGAGCCCTGAGTTTGGAGAAATATTGGACTTGATTGACAGAGGTCTCCAAGAGAAAGGTATTCAAATCATAATCATTGGAGCAGTGGTCGTGGAGGGGAAAGGTCCGGGTGTGGAGTTAAACACCAGAAAGGACAAGTAAGTGCAGAGTGTGTGCGGAGGGGAAAGTGGCTGAAGAAGGAGAAATGGCGGCGGGTGATTGTAAAAACGAAAGTTAAAAGAAGAGGAACCCGAGCCGGGAGCTGTGAGCTGTGGAAAGTGTGTGAAATAGAACAGAGGAGTTGGAGCGTGGCAGATGGACATGAAAGAAATAAGGAGATTTTGATGGACATTGAACTGGTTCGTATGGTGTTGTGTGAGAGAGAGGGGCTTTTTCCCAACCCGCTGCCATCGTTCCTGCGTGTTTGTGGTTTTGGAGACGAAAGAAGAGACTCTTTAGTTTACTTTCTTTTTTGAGAACAGGAGCAGCATAATATATATAAAAGGATAAAAAGGGTACCCTCTGGATGCAGGAATTGGATTACAATGGGGCAATAATTGGAATACAACTTTTGGATGGGTTTTTGTTCTTCTTTCCTTGCCCCCCTCTCTCCGGTTTTGCTTCCTCGCTGCTTTGAGTTGGGCTCAGACTCAGACGGACATAAGCAAATACAGTCTTGCAATTGGGATAGTGTGATTCGATACATTGTGCTCCCTTTGTGGATTACAAGAAGAGCCAGCCTATTTTCAAAGTTATAACTCTAATATCTGCAGCACTGCTTCTCCTCATTATATTTTGGAATATAACTGGAAGATAACTGGACAACATTACTTAAGTGGAATTAGACTCTGTTACCTAAATTTGGAATATAACTGGAAGATAATTGGACAGCATTGCTCAAATGGAATTAGACTTTTTTATTTAAATTTGGAATATAACTGGAAGATAATTGGACAGCATCACTGAAGTGGAATTGACTTTGTTATCTAAATTTGGAATATAACTGAAAGATATATTGGGCAACATTATTCAAGTGGAATTAGACTTTTTAACCTAAATTTGGAATATAACTGGAAGATAACTGGGCAGCATTACCTAAGTGGAATTAGACTTTTTAATATAAATTTGGAATATAATTGGAAGATAATTGGACAGCATGATTCAAGCGGAATTAGACTTTTTTACTTAAATTTGGAATATAACTGGACAGCATCACTCAAGGGGAATTGACTTTGCTATTTAAATTTGGAATATAATTGGAAGATAATTGGCAGCACTATTCAAGCGGAATTAGACTTTTCTATCTAAATCTGGAATATAACTTGAAGATAATTGGACAGTACTACTCAAGTGGAATTTTTATCTAAATTTGGAAGGTTGAAATGGTCCTTGATTTTGGTTTACAATAAAACTGTATAGGGTTTTTTACTTCTTGATTGATATAAAAAGGGTCTGCTGGGGCTAATAGTATATAAAGTGAGAGGTGTAATCTAGGAGTTATATTATTAGTCTAATTGATACTGGAGTTAGAGCAAGAATTTGGGGACATAAAAGGAGTGGCTGCTTTGAAATTGGTTATTGATGCTACAATGGATAAATTTGTGAAAGGAAAAGGAAAAGAGGAAGAGGTCGTGAGATCTAAGAAAAAAGATAAGGCTGCTGTGGAAGATACAACATCATCAACACCATCACTGGAGCCTGCAGCAATGGACCAAACACAATTAATGGTTGAGATGGGTAAATTGTTTCAGAAATTTGAACGAATGGAGGAGGCAAATGTGAAAGGCTTTCGGGAAATTAATGAAGCAGGGGGGAAAGATAAAAATGAAATTATGGGAAAACAAGATAAATTGGTTACAATGTTTCAAGATTTTGCTCATAAAGTTGATTTCACTTTTCAAAAGTTGGGAACAAATGTTAATTTGATGCAAAGGAATATGAAATTGATGCAAACCGATATGAAGGGATTGCATGAGGAAAATAGGAAAGTAAAGTCGAAAGTGGTGGTGCAAGAGAAAAGGTTAGATATGGTGGAAGAAATGATGAGAAAGCAGAATATTGTGATACGCAATCTTTTGGAACAAACTCCAGACCAACTGAAGGATAGAATAATTGACTGGCTGAATAATTTGAAAATGGGGAAAGATTTTTGTCAATGAAGATATTGCAAACGTTTATAGACTGGGGGTGAGAAGAGGAAGAAGTGCTCCTAGAAATGTTTTAGTCAAATTTGCAAATTGGGGGATAAGCTAAAGGTGATGGCCTTCATAAAACAAGCTGGGTCTGGTGTTTTGAAAATTGACGGAAATGATGTGGAGGTTTATAATGATATTGCAGTCAATGAGCGGGTTTGGCGGTATAAAATGAAACCAATAACCAAAATTTTGATTTCACGTGGGATAAAGTACAATTGGAGATTTCCACAGCAGCTAAGATTTTTCCATGACAAGAAAATGCATACAATTGATGCAGAAACAGATGCATTGGATTATTTGAGCTCAATTGAATTGGTTGAGGTGTCATCAAGAGAATGGCTGGCATTAAGGTAAGATTTGTTAGAGTCTGGAGGGATAAAAAGAGATTATGGGGGAATGGAGCAGGAGGGGGCAGCTGGAGGGAGGGTGAAGGTACTGCAATAGTTAGAGTAAACGATGAGGACACAGAAGAAGTGAAATTAGAAGCAGGTACTAGGCAGGGCTGCCCACTTTCGCCAATTTTATTTATCATGGCAATGGAAATGTTGGCAAAAGCTATAAGGGAAGATATGGAAATAAAAGGGGTTTTAGGTAATAAGATAAATCTTTATGCGGATGATACTCTCATAATAACTAAGCATCCTGTAAGGGCATTGGATAGAATACAAGTGTTATTAAAGGACTTTGAAGATATTACGGGTTTGAGAATAAACTGGGATAAATCAGAAATGATTCTATATAATATGAGCAAAGAAGATCAACAAAAGATAAAAGGAAGGGGTAATTTACAAATTAAGGATAATTTGAAATATTTAGGGATAAATATTTCAAACAAATTTGAAGATCTTAAACTGAATTATGTAAGACTGAAAAAAGAAATCAAGGATAGAATACAGGGGTTACAAAAATTCAAGTTGTCCTGGTTTGGAAGAATAGCAATAAGTAAAATGATGTTATTACCAAGAATTAATTTTTTATTTGATGCACTCCCAATTCAACTTAAGGATAAGGAAATCAATGAGTTTCAAATAATGATTAATAATTTTTGTAATGGGGGGAAAAGATCCAGATTGGCAAAAAAGTTTTGGTATTTACCTCAAAAAGATGGTGGGTTAGGAATGCCAAATTTAATAACATATTAACGAGTTTTTAAAATTAAGAAAGTTGTGAAGATCTTAGCAAGGGAAAAGGCAATTTGGGAAGAAATTGAAATGAAAGAACTTAGTTATAGGGGGAAAATAGTCTTTCTAGGAGGTGACATCGGGAAAGTAAATACTAAAAATAAGATGATGAAGACATTATTGGGAACATGGAAAAAAGTGAGAAAAGTGTTGGCACCAGATATTTCTCCTATTATTGAATTGGAGGATATTGCAAATTTTCCAATAAGAATTAATAAAAGGATTAAAGAAGTATTGGATAAGAATAAAGTTTCCCTGTTGAAAGATTGGATACGGGCATGCAGAGACAATGAGAGAAAAATAAATTTGTATGCACAATTGAAATTAAATTGGTTTCAGATAAAAATAGTAAATAAGTGGAATTGTAAATTTATGAATGAGGCCGGATTAGAAAGAGGGAAGACAGAGTTTGAAGATTTAGTTTTGAAAATAAGAAAGGGACAAAGTGGTATAAAGGGGCTGGTGAGTAAAATATATATAATGATAAATAAGGAAGGTAATCCACATGACTCTGCATGTGCTCTTAAGCAGAGCTGCTGCTGAGGAGAGCCAAACAAAGGAAGTGAGCACTGGTAAGTTTTGCAGTTGGAGTAGAGCTGCTTTAGAGGCCTCCACTAATTTAAATTGATAATTTAAACTGCTGAGAGCCACCTCTGTTCAAACAGAGGAAGCAGTTAGAAGCTTCCAGAAGCAGGGGGGCAGAGCCACACCAGGCCCTTCCCTGAACTGTGACTCATAGGGGCGGAGCCACATTAGCCTTTAAAAGCTCTGAGCTCTTTCAGGGACAGCCCTTTTGACTCTGCATGTGCTCTTAAGCAGAGCTGCTGCCGAGGAGAGCCAAACAAAGGAAGTGAGCACTGGTAAATTTTGCAGTTGGAGTAGAGCTGCTTTAGAGGCCTCCACTAATTTAAATTGATAATTTAAACTGCTGAGAGCCACCTCTGTTCAAACAGAGGAAGCAGTTAGAAGCTTCCAGAAGCAGGGGGGCAGAGCCACACCAGACCCTTCCCTGAACTGTGAATCATAGGGGTAGAGCCACACTAGCCTTTAAACGCTCTGAGCTCTTTCAGGGTCAGCCCTTTTAACTCTGCATGTGCTCTTAAGCAGATCTGCTGCTGAGGAGAACCAAACAAAGGAAGTGAGCACTGATAAGTTTTGCAGTTGGAGTAGAGCTGCTTTAGAGGCCCACGCGCCTAACGGCGTGCGAGATTGCAAACTAGTAACAAAGGAAGATTATAGTCTTACTAGGTAGAAAGGAAGTAAACGTGTACATTTTTGAGGCCCAGAATACTGCACTTGTTAAAATGGATTCTGAGGGAACAGCTGTAGTTACCTGCAATACTTGTGCCATGTTTGTGTTCTTGCCAAAGCATATAGAGAACTACACTTGCAGCAAGTGCAAGCTGGTTGCACTACTAGAAGAGAAGGTCCAGCAGCTAGAGGCCTGCATATCTAACCATCAACAAATTAAGGAGCTTGAGCTGTTCTTGGACAGAGCGGAGCAGACTATCCTGGACAAAGAAGAGACAGGGCACAGTTCTGAGGGAGAAGGCCCTTTACTAACTCAGGAGGGAGATGTCTGGAGGAATGTGACGCAAAGGAGGAGAAGAGTAGGGGATCACTCTGAGAGTCTGAAATTACAGAATAAATTTGAGGCTCTTTCCCTCATCACACCTGATGAGGAACACACAGGAGGAACAACTGGTTCCACCTGATGATCTCTCCTTCATCACACTTGATGAGATCCAGGAAGATAAACAACAGGAACAAACTGAGTTTCTCTCCTTTAATATGGTTGATGAGGTGCATGTAGATGAACAGATTGCAGGAGAGAGGCTCCTTGTACTAGGCGATTCAATAATTAGAAATACAGAGAAATGGATTTGTGATGCACATGATAACCGTATGGTGACTTGCCTGCCAGGTGCAAAAGTTGCAGACATCACAAGAAATCTAGATAGATTGTTAGAGAGAACTGGGAATGAGCCAGTTGTCATGGTTCATGTTGGTACCAATGATGTTGGGAAGGTCAAGCGGTCTGTCCTGGAAGACAAATTCAGGTTGTTAGCAAGAAGATTGAAGTCCCAGACTTCCAAGGTAGCATTTTCAGAAGTGCTGCCTGTCCCTCGCGCAGGACCTACCAGGCAGGCAGAGCTCAGAAGCCTCAATGCGAGGATGAGGCGGTGGTGTTGAGAGGAGGGTTTCAGATTTGTTAGGAACTGGAGAACATTTTGGGTCAAGCCAAATCTGTTCAGGAGGGATGGGTTGCATTTGAACCATGATGGGATCAGATTGCTGGCACTCAACATCAAAAAGGCTGCAGAGCAGCTTTTAAACTGATGACTGGGGGAAAGCCGACAGGAGCTGGGCAGCATCCAGTTCGGGAAAGTGTGTACTTGAGTAGTGAGGAGGATGCAAAAATTACTGAGCAGAGCAAGGAGCTAGTCACCAGCACTCTAGCAGAAGGATGCAAGAGGCAGTCTAACAATGCAACTGGACTCAAAAGACTGTATCAGGAAAGCATATATAAATGCTTGTATACAAATGCCAGAAGCCTCAGGAACAAAATAGGGGAGCTGGAATACTTAGCAATAGATAAGAATATTGATATTATTGGTATCACTGAAACCTGGTGGACGGATGATAACCAATGGGATACAGTTATCCCATGCTACAAACTGTACAGGAAGGATAGGAAGGGGCAAACGGGAGGTGGTGTAGCCTTGTATGTCAAAGAAGTGATAAGATCGTATGAATTGGAATATCTAGGTGATTTGGAGTCACCATTAGAAGCTCTGTGGGTAAGAGTACCAGGCCACAAGGATGGTCTAACAGTAGGCATATACTATCGGCCTCCGACCCAAACTCTTGAGGGAGACTGGCAGTTGGAGAATGTTGTAAAGGAGGCATCCAAGAAGGGAAGCCTGGTTATAATGGGGGACTTCAATTACCCTCACATAGACTGGGTGAACTGTTGTTCGGCGCATGATAAACAGATAAAGTTCCTAGATATGCTAAATGATTGTTCCGAGGGACAGATGGTTGAAGACCCAACTAGAGGTACAAGAATCCTTGACTTGATCCTGAGTAATACTCAGGATCTGGTGCAAGATGTTAATGTGACTGATCCAATAGGGAACAGTGACCACAACTCAATTATGTTTAACTTGATCATAGACCGCAAGTCACTGATAAAATCTAACACAGAGACCTTAAATTTTCAAAAAGGAAATTTCCCAAAGATGAGGAAACTAGTAAAAAAGAAGCTGAAAGGGAAAATTGAGAGAGTCCAAACACTCCAAGAGGCATGGAGGCTGTTTACAAAAACAATAACAGAGGCCCAATTGGAATGCATACCCAAAAGGAAAAAGGGCACTGCCAGGTCCAAGAGGACTCCGATGTGGCTTGCAGGAGCTGTTCGGGAAGTGATCAAGAGCAAAAAAAGCTCATTTAGAAGATGGAAGGCTTGTCCGAATGAGGACAGCAGGCAGAAACATAAATTCTGGCAGAACAAATGCAAGGCAACAATCAGGAAAGCAAAGCAAGACTTTGAGGAGCGTATAGCTAAAAATACTCAGAGAAATAACAAAGACTTCTTTAAGTACATTAGAAGTAAGAACCCAACTTGGAAGGCCATTGGACCATTAGATGACAATGGAAGGCAAGGGGTTATTAAAGAGGAAACAGAGATTGCAGAGAGACAATGAATTCTTTGCTTCAGTATTCACTGAAGAAGACAGAAACCACATGCCAAAAACAGAGCCTATCTTCGTAGGGAGGGAAACCGAAGAATTAAGCAAGATAGAAATAACTAGGGAGGAAGTCCTTGCATGTCTTGTTAAACTAAACACTAACAAATCACCAGGACCAGATGGCATCCATCCACAAGTTCTCAGGGAACTTAAAGATGAAATTGCTGATCTCCTAGCCAAAATATATAATATTTCCCTCAAATCAGGCTTTGTGCCTGATGACTGGAAGGTAGCGAATGTAACACCAATTTTCAAAAAAGGATCCAGGGGTGATCCAGGAAATTACCGACCTGTCAGTGTGACATGTGTCCCAGGTAAAGTGATGGAAACCATCCTAAAAGATAGAATTAATAGGCACATAGAAGAGAAGGCGCTGCTAAAGGAGAGCCAACATGGCTTTTTTTGGTGTATGAAAACCAAGACACAGGACACAGCCTCGGGCTGGGTTAACTCAGGTTTATTGCATCGTGGACAGAGGGAACATGAGGTAATGGCGGATCGATAGCTCTTTTTATACAGCAGTAATACATTTGAACGTGGTGCCATGGTAGCCCATTGGCTACTGCCTGCGTGACGTCATTGCGAGTCACGCCCTTCTTGTCCAGGTGTAGGTAGTGGCGGGAAAGCTTCCCGCGCTGTTGCCTTTGATGAGTTCGGACCAAGAGAGCTTGGACGCTCGCTGCTGCCAGCTGGTGGTCATTAGCTCGCGTCCTATTACAGGGTTTATATGATACAGCTGAAGGTTACATTGTTGCTATAGGCAAAGTTACATTGGCTCAGATACATTGTAATCCATGTGGAAGGTAAAACCATTAGAACACAACACCCCTCCCCCCTAGGATGAGACAAAGTCTCGAGCCCACACTCAAACACACTCCCCCCCCAGGAGACAAAGTCTCTCAGCCAAGATGGCTTATTTCGAACACGCTGGGGTCTCGATGCGGGCTGCCTTTGCCCGGGTTTGCTACCTTCTCTTTGTCCCCTGGTTTCCTGCCCTGTAATTGGAGAGGGAGACTCGTTAGTGACTTGCCGCGGCTCCGCGGCGTTGTTGGGAGGTGTGCTCTCTCTTAGGGAAGAACCGGGGGCACTGGGGACTAACGAAAAACCCCTCTTCTCGCTTGGATGGGTGGGGGAACACTCCTGAAAACCCCCCCGGCTCGCAAAACCAAAATCAAAATTACATTCGGGGGCAGCGGTCGCGAATTCCTCTCCCCCTTCCCCGGCCTCTGATGGAACTGGTTTATCAAAAGGATATGAGTCGGGGCCGCTGCTTCTTCCTTCCCCCCTTGCTTGGGACTGTTGTCCGTTGATGTCTCCCCCTTGGGCTAAACGGGTGGGGGAGAACCCTAACGCTGAATCCTGTTGTTGAGCCCCACTGTCTGGTACGCTCACTCGGTGCCTCAGCTGGTCCGCGTGCCTCCTCCAGAGGAGACCTGTGCTGGTCTCGACCCGGTACGACACTGGCCCCGTCTGTTCTACTACCGTCCCCGGCACCCAGGCTGGCCCTGCGCTGGCATAGTTTCTACAGTGAACAGGGTCGCCGGCGGCGAATCCTTTCGAGACTGCCAGCCCTATGTTTTTTCCCTTCTCCTCGACTCTCGTCGGGTCTAGCCTGGACAGAATCGTGGTCAGTTTTCGCCGCATCAAGAGCTCTGCCGGCGAGTAACCTGACGCTAAGGGGGTCACCCTATACGCTAATAAGAACTGACATACTTGGTGATTTAGGTCCCCCGGGCCCATGCGCCGAAGCACATCCTTTGTTGTACGCACCAACCGTTCCACTTGGCCATTCGTGGCCGGGTGAAACGGTGCGGATGTGACATGCCGAATTGCGTTTGCCGCCATGAATGCTCCGAACTCCGAGGAGGTGAAGCAACTCGCGTTATCGCTGACTAACGTGTCGGGTAAACCGAACGTGGAAAAGACTCTCCGTAGCTGGCTAATTGTCGTGGCGGAGGACGTGCTCTTTACTGGGATAACCTCCAGCCACTTGGAGAACGCATCCACCACCAGGAGAAACATGGTTCCTCGGAATGGGCCAGCGAAATCTATGTGTACTCTGGACCACGGCCCCCTTGCTGCGTCCCATTCCCTATGCGGGAGGCGGGCCTCCTCTGGACGGGATCCCTGACATGCCTCACAAGTGCCGACCATGTGCTCAATGTCCGCGTCCAGTTGTGGCCACCAAAAGTAACTGCGGGCCAGCGCTTTCGAACGAACGATGCCCGGGTGGCTGACGTGCAGCAGTTTGAGCACCCTCGGCCGCATGGATGTAGGGACCACCACCCGTTGGCCCCACAACAGGCACCCCCTTTCTAGGGACAGCTCTAGTTTTTTCCGAAAGAATGGGTCGAATTCCGTGCTTGGGGACGATGCCGGCCACCCCTTCTGTACCCATGAGCTAACCTTCTCCAGCGTTTTGTCCTTGCCTGTCGCCCTAGCAATATCGGCTGGTACTAATGGGGGTGCGTCTAAGACCTCGATTAGCAACACCTGGCGGTCTCTTTCTACTCTAGCCTTTTGGTCGTCCGACAGGGGCAAAGGGGATCTCGAAAGTGCATCAGCATGGCTGATCTCCTTTCCGGGCCGGTACTCCAACTCGTGTTGGTATGCGTTGAGAAAGATAGCCCAACGCAGCATTCTCGGGGATAGGATCTGCGGCGTGGGCTTGCTTGCCGTGAAAATCCCTAACAGGGGCTTGTGATCCGTCACGATTTTGAACGGGCGGCCATACAGAAAATCGTGGAACTTTTTGGTCCCCGCTACTATTGCTAATGCCTCCCTGTCGGTTTGTGCGTAATTTCGCTCTGCTTGGGACAGGGACCTTGAATAAAACGCAACCGGGGCCTCCCTTCCGTCATCCAACACGTGGCAAAGCACCGCCCCCACCCCCACCGGTGATGCATCGCAGACTAAAACCACCGGCCGTTTGGGGTCGAAATGCGTTAGAATTGCGTCAGAAGTCAAGAGTTGCTTTAGTTCTTTGAACGCCCTCTCGTGCTCGTCACCCCACATCCATGTCTCCTCCTTTTTAAGCAACCGATGAAGCGGTTCGGCTACGGACGCTTTCCGCGGAAGGAATGTGTGGTAAAAATTGAGGAGCCCCAGGAATGACTGTAGCTCGGTTTTGGATGTGGGGCGAGGGGCCTTCTTGATGGCTGCCACTTTGGATTTGGATGGCTTAATACCCTCGGGTGTGATTCGGAACCCTAAAAACTCGACCTCGGTTTCGAAAAAGACACATTTGTCCTTCCTCAGTCTCAGCCCCGCTTTCTCGAACACAGTTAGTACTTTGTCCAATCTTTTTGCCAGTTCGGCCTCACTCCCCCCTGTTATCAACACATCATCAAAATAAGGCAACACCCCCTCCAGCCCCTTCAGGAGGCGTTCCACAAGCGACTGAAAAAGGCCGGGTGCCGAGTTCACGCCGAACTGTAAACGCGACACCTGGAACGCTCCTTTATGTGTGACTATCGTTTGGGCCGCGGCCGTGGCGGGAGTTACGGGGAGTTGCTGATAGGCTTGTGCTAGATCGAGCTTAGCGAAACACTTTCCCCCATTTAGCCTGGCCAAAAGGTGGCTGACCACCGGCACCGGGTATGCATTAGGGCGGATCGCCTTGTTGATTGTACACTTATAATCAGCGCAAATGCGCACCTCCCCGTTAGCCTTCAGAGCTGTTACAATTGGAGTTTCCCACTCCGCGGAATCAACAGGAATAAGAATCCCCTGGCCCACCAATTTGTCCAGTTCCGCCTCTATTTTGTCCTTTAGTGCGAAGGGCACCCTGCGCGGTTTGAGTCTTATCGGGCGGACCTCCGGGTCTAGGTCGAAGGCTACAGGGGGTCCCTTGAATCTTCCCAGTCCTTTTTTAAAAACGTCGGGATGCGCGTCGCACACCGCTTGTATTGGATCCACCCCCACCGAATGTACTCCCCCTATGAACAGGCCTAACGGCTGAAACCACTGTGTCCCTAGGAGGCTACAACTTCCCCCCTTGAGGACAACTAGGGGCAGTTCCGCAGAATGTCTCTTAAAATTAACCCGAAATTTCCCGACCCCCAATACCGGAATGCTGTTTCCCTGTACATCTCGTAGCGTGGACCTCAATGTTTTAAGTTTGGGCCGCACGTGGGGGTCGATTTTCAAGAACTCTTTCTGGGGGATTATGGAATAGGAGGACCCTGAGTCAATCTCCATCCTGATAGGGGCCCCTTGTATTAGTACCTCAACGAAGTAATGGGACTGTCCCGTGGACACGCTGAACACCGGGGCGTCATCTTCGCTGCCGTCCGAGACGCGGCCCACGCCGTCCTTCTTCCTCGTGGTCTGGGCGCCATCTTTGGGCCTCGCGGGACGGTCCGGTCTGGTCGAACGGTCTGGTGACTGCCTCCGGCCCTCCTTTCGTTTTCTGCATGCCTTGGCAATGTGCCCCCGACGGCCGCAGGTGTAACATTCAGCCTTTCTAAATGGGCATCTCGCGCGTTCGTGGGCCGCTCCGCAACCATCGCAGCGGCGCCCCCCTTTTCGGACCTTCTGGACCTCCTCGCCGTCGCTGCCTTCCGAGGACGATTTTGAGGCCCGTCGAGTTGCGTGCACCGATTGTCCGGACTTCCCGTGCACCGAATTTTCTGCTTTGCCGGCCCTGGGACGCCACTCACGCCACTGGTGCATCTCGTCTACTCCAGCATTCGTGGACTCCGCGGCTTCTGCGGCCTCGACGACCTCTGCCAGCGTGGGTGGCGGCTCCTTGTTCATCAAGCTGCGCTGCACCTCCTTGTCTTTCAGGCCACACAGCACGCCGTCCCTGAGGGCCATGTCTAGGATGTCGCCCCATTTGCAGGGGACGGCGGCTACCCTCATGGCGGCCACGAATGCCTCAACCGACTCGTCCGGCGCTTGGACTCGCCTCCAAAACGCGCTCCGAGCGGGAAACATCGCCCTCGAGGGTTGGAAACGCTCCCGTAGCAGCTTCATGATGTCGTCCGCCTTAAATTGGCTCACCTTCTTCGGAGCGATGATGCCCACCAGCGTCCGCTTGGTTTCCACCCCGAGCATTCTGGTGAGGATGGCCCTCTTCCGCTCCTCATCGTCTTCCTTGACTTTGAGTTCCACCAGCGCCGCCTGGAAGTCCATCTCCAACAGCTCCCAGTCTTGCGGTTTGGTGATGTTGAACCCGCTCTGTGCCCTGGCTGCTCCTTGGGGATCCATTATCCCATCCTCGTCGCCAATTTGGTGTATGAAAACCAAGACACAGGACACAGCCTCGGGCTGGGTTAACTCAGGTTTATTGCATCGTGGACAGAGGGAACATGAGGTAATGGCGGATCGATAGCTCTTTTTATACAGCAGTAATACATTTGAACGTGGTGCCATGGTAGCCCATTGGCTACTGCCTGCGTGACGTCATTGCGAGTCACGCCCTTCTTGTCCAGGTGTAGGTAGTGGCGGGAAAGCTTCCCGCGCTGTTGCCTTTGATGAGTTCGGACCAAGAGAGCTTGGACGCTCGCTGCTGCCAGCTGGTGGTCATTAGCTCGCGTCCTATTACAGGGTTTATATGATACAGCTGAAGGTTACATTGTTGCTATAGGCAAAGTTACATTGGCTCAGATACATTGTAATCCATGTGGAAGGTAAAACCATTAGAACACAACACTTTTGCAAGGGCAAATCATGCCTCACTAATCTGTGGGAATTTTTTGAGAGTGTCAACAAGCATGTGGATAAGGGGGATCCAGTTGACATGGTTTATCTGGACTTTCAGAAGGCTTTTGACAAGGTCCCACACCAAAGGCTCTTGAATAAACTTACCAGTCATGGAATAAAGGGACAGGTCTTGTCCTGGATCAGCAACTGGCTAAGGGACAGGAAACAGAGGGTAGCACTAAATGGACACTTCTCCAAGTGGAGGGAAGTAAAGAGTGGGGTCCCCCAAGGTTCAGTACTGGGACCCCTGCTTTTCAACCTCTTCATAAATGATCTAGAGGTAGGAGTAAAAAGCAAGGTGTCCAAATTTGCTGACGACACTAAATTATACAGGGTAGTGAAAACTGTAAGAGATTGTGAGGAGCTCCAGAGGGATCTCTTGACACTGGGGGAGAGGGCAAAACAGTGGCAAATGAGTTTCAACATTAGTAAGTGCAGAGTGATGCATGTTGGGGCAAAGAACCCCAATTACATTTATAAACTGATGGGGCCTGAACTCTCTGCGACAAACCAGGAAAGGGACCTTGGTGTCCTGGTGGACAACTCAATGAAGGTGTCAACCCAGTGTGCCTCAGCAGTGAAAAAAGCAAACTCAATGTTAGGGATCATTAGGAAGGGTATAGAAAATAAGTCAGCAAGTGTAATTTTGCCTCTTTATAAATTTATGGTGAGGCCGCATCTGGAATACTGTGTACAGTTCTGGTTGCCATACCTCCAGAAGGATATTATGGAGCTGGAAAAAGTGCAGAGGAGGGCAACCAGAATGATTAGGGGACTGGAACACCTTCCTTACCATCTGAGGCTGCAACGGTTGGGCCTCTTCACTCTTGAACGACGACGTCTAAGAGGTGACCTGATTGAAGTTTATAAAATCATGCACGGTGTGGACAAAGTAGATAAGGAAAAACTGTTTTCCCTATCGCATAACACTAGAACTAGGGGACACTCCATGAAACTTTTGGGTACTAGTTCTGAAACAAATAAGAGAAAGTACTTTTTCACCCAGAGGATTACTGGTCTATGGAACTCCCTGCCAGAAGAAGTGGTGACAGCTGTCAGTCTTGACAGCTTTAAGGAAGGATTAGACAAGTTCATGGAGGACAAGAGTATCAATGGCTATAATTATGGATACTTAAGGACAACCTCCGGGTTGGAAAGATAGGCAGGATATCTCTCAATGCCATTTCCAGGGAATCCTAAGCAGGTGAATGCATCTGCTTGGGAATACCCTGAAGGAAATGGTGAGCCACTGTGTGAGACAGAATGCTGGCCTGGATGGGCTGTGGCCTGTTCCAGCAAGGCTGTTCTTATGTTCCTATGTTCTTAAGAGGAGCTGAAAGCGAGATGGGAACAGGATCTTGAGATAAAGATTGAGGATCAAAACTGGAAAAATAAATGGATGAAAAGAATTATGAGAACTTTGTTGGTTAGAGTAAAGGAGCACAATTATAAAATGTTGTGGAGATGGTATTTGACACAGTTGAGATTGCATCAGATAGTTTTAAAAAATGATAAAATGTGTTGCCATTGTAAGAGTGCATTGGGTACGTATGAACATATGTGGTGGAGATGTAAGGTTGTAAAGGATTTTTGGGAAGGTATTGAGAATGAGATAAATGAAATTATGGGAACTAAAATCAAATTGAGTGCAAATACCATCATGCTGACAGATGTGGAAAATATAAATTTAAGTAAAGATAAAAAAGCATTGCCTGAAATAATGCTGAGAACGGGTAGATTGTGCATTGCGAGAAAATGGAAAAATGATGTGACTATAAAAATTGAGGAATGGTATAAGGAAATTGGGAATTGGCATTGAACGATAAATTAACATATGAGATAAATATGAAGAAGGGGATTATTAAAGAAAATAGATTCTGGAAGATTTGGAAAACTTTTGTGGATTACTCTTTGAAGGGAGAAGTGTTGAATAGACCTGCACCCACTCACAAGGGTTTTTGGGAATGATTCCATAATGTTACTCCGTGCTCTCCAGGGCAATGTATATAACACAGGGTGGTTAGTCTTTTTGTTTTGTTTTCTTTTTTGGTTTAAATCTATTAATTTTAAAATTTAGTTATGTCATTTTTGTATTGATATTATGAAGTAGTAGGGTGACTTGGTGGATATATGATATATTAGAGATTATGAAATGCACAAACAGATGGTGAAAATTTAAAAATTTAGATTTGGAAAAATTATAAACAACATTGATAAAAACATTGTACCAAGGAGAGAAATGGAAGGGAGAAGTAATATAATATCGAGTCACAACTGAAATATAGTGTTATTTCTGGATGTGAATTTGATGTATGTCTTTATATATTGTATTTATGTTAAAATTTAATAAAAATTATTTTAAAAAAGAAAAAGAGGTAAAAAATATAATAGCCAACTTGAAGACAGGTAAATCACTTGGGGATGATGGGTTAACAGTGGAATTTTATAAGGAGTTTAAAAACTGTGTGGTTCCAAGATTGGTGAAGTTGTTTAATTTTATAATGGATGGTGGGAAGATACCGACTTCATGGTATAGAACTATAATAGTTTTGCTGCCAAAACCTGGAAAGGATTTAGAAAAAGTGGAATTTTATAGGCCTATCTCCGTGATAAATCAGGACGCCAAGATATTTACAGCAATAATTGCAAATAGATTGAATAGCTTCATGACTAATTATATAAATGCGGATCAAGCTGGTTTTTTGAAAGGAAGGCATATGACTGATTTGACTAGGAGGGTTTTGGATACATTAGATATAGTAGGAACTACAAAAGAGAAAGTCGGCATATTATCACTAGACACATTTAAGGCTTTTAATTCGCTACAATGGGAGACAATTAAGGAGATTATTGGATCTTATGGATTTGGTGATAGATTTTGTAACATGATTGGACAATTATATCAATTTGGATTTGCTAAAGTTAAAGTGAATGATGAGTTTACAGAAGAACTAAAATTGGAAGCAGGGACAAGGCAGGAATGTCCATTGTCCCCAATATTATTTATTATGGCAATGGAGTTGTTAGCAGATGTTATAAGAGGGGACAATGGGATTTAAAGGGGTATTAGATAATAAGATAAATCTTTATGCTGATGATACTTTAGTAATTATGAAACATCCTGAAAAGGCATTAGGAAAGATACAAGGCCATTTAAAAGATTTTGAGGAGATGACAGGATTGAGAATAAACTGGGATAAATCTGAAATGAAATTCTGTAATGTAGATAACGAGGAACAAGAGAGAATAAGAGGTAAATACAAATTACAAGTTAAAAAATGTTTGAGATATCTAGGTATAAATATTTCAAATAAACTTGAAGACCTTAATCGATTGAATTACGAGATACAAAAAAAAAAGGAAATTAAAGAGAAAATAGATCAATTTAAAGAGCAAGAAAAGCTCATTTAGAAGGTGGAAGGCTTGTCCGAATGAGGACAGCAGGCAGAAACATAAATTCTGGCAGAACAAATGCAAGGCAACAATCAGGAAAGCAAAGCAAGACTTTGAGGAGCATATAGCTAAAAATACTCAGAGAAATAACAAAGACTTCTTTAAGTACATTAGAAGTAAGAACCCAACTAGGAAGGCCATTGGACCATTAGATGACAATGGAAGGCAAGGGGTTATTAAAGAGGAAACAGAGATTGCAGAGAGACTCAATGAATTCTTTGCTTCAGTATTCACTGAAGAAGACAGAGACCACATGCCCAAAACAGAGCCTATCTTTGTAGAGAGGGAAACCGAAGAATTAAGCAAGATAGAAATAACCAGGGAGGAGGTCCTTGCATGTCTTGTTAAGCTAAACACTAACAAATCACCAGGACCAGATGGCATCCATCCACGAGTTCTCAGGGAACTTAAAGACAAAATTGCTGATCTCCTAGCCAAAATATATAATATTTCCCTCAAATCAGGCTTTGTGCCTGATGACTGGAAGGTAGCGAATGTAACACCAATTTTCAAAAAAGGATCCAGGGGTGATCCAGGAAATTACCGACCTGTCAGTTTGACATGTGTCCCAGGTAAAGTGATGGAAACCATCCTAAAAGATAGAATTAATAGGCACATAGAAGAGAAGGCGCTGCTAAAGGAGAGCCAACATGGCTTTTACAAGGGCAAATCATGCCTCACTAATCTGTGGGAATTTTTTGAGAGTGTCAACAAGCATGTGGATAAGGGGGATCCAGTTGACATTGTTTATCTGGACTTTCAGAAGGCTTTTGACAAGGTCCCACACCAAAGGCTCTTGAATAAACTTACTAGTCATGGAATAAAGGGACAGGTCTTGTCCTGGATCAGCAACTGGCTAAGGGACAGGAAACAGAGGGTAGCACTAAATGGACACTTCTCCAAGTGGAGGGAAGTAAAGAGTGGGGACCCCCAAGGTTCAGTACTGGGACCCCTGCTTTTCAACCTCTTCATAAATGATCTAGAGGTAGGAGTAAAAAGCAAGGTAGCCAAATTTGCTGACGACACTAAATTATACAGGGTAGTGAAAACTGTGAGAGATTGTGAAGAGCTCCAGAGGGATCTCTTGACACTGGGGGAGTGGGCAAAACAGTGGCAAATGAGCTTCAACATCAGTAAGTGCAGAGTGATGCATGTTGGGGCAAAGAACCCCAATTACATTTATAAACTGATGGGGTCTGAACTCTCTGCGACAAACCAGGAAAGGGACCTTGGTGTCCTGGTGGACAGCTCAATGAAGATGTCAACCCAGTGTGCCTCAGCAGTGAAAAAAGCAAACTCAATGTTAGGGATCATTAGGAAGGGTATAGAAAATAAGTCAGCAAGTGTCATTTTGCCTCTTTATAAATCTATGGTGAGGCCCCATCTGGAATATTGTGTACAGTTCTGGTCGCCATACCTCCAGAAGGATATTATGGAGTTGGAGAAAGTACAGAGGAGGGCAACCAGAATGATTTGGGGACTGGAACACCTTCCTTACCATCTGAGGCTGCAACGGTTGGGCCTTTTCACTCTTGAACGACGGCGTCTAAGAGGCGACCTGATTGAAGTTTATAAAATCATGCACGGTGTGGACAAAGTAGATAAGGAAAAACTGTTTGCAGGCGCACCCCCCCAATAACGGACACAGACAACATTGAAAGTGGATAACAGCATCGGGCCACATTTATTGATTCAATGCCCTAGTCTGAATTATAAATTTGTATTGGTAAAACGACCAATCATAATTCTTAAGGCAAGCAGGCCGACGTAACACTGGTAAGCCAACGGCAGTTGGCTACAATGTATCAATTTGTATCAAGGCAAGCAGGCCGACGTAACACTGGTAAGGTACCACCCCAAAATTGCCAACGGCAGTTGGCTACAATGTATCAATTTGTATCAATTTGTTTGTTGACAACAAACAAATTGTTGACCGTAGTCAATATCTAACTCATGACCCCACCCTCTGACGCGTATCCATGAAATCACGGGGTGATGCATGCTGGTTAGCTATCGTCACCACCCCGTCGCCTGGTTCATCGTTGACCGGACAACGTTTAACTAATTTATTCCTGTCTAGTGTTGTCCAGTCAATTGCGAACCTGCCGGATACCTGTGGGTCATACTGTTTACCTTACCAGTGCTACCCGCCACACGGAGGGGCTTCAAAGAAGGCCTGACGCCCCCCCCAAGACCGTCAGCTCGGTCAACAGGCCTGCTCGCCAACCCCCTAACAGGAGGTCCATACCTCCTCGCGACAGATGGACCCCATCCCCTGCGTACAAGTCATAATTTTGTAGGCTAATAGCGGGGTGATGACTGACCCGTCCCCAAGCCCTGTCGGCAAGAAACCGCACCACCGCCCTATTGACCGTGCGCCTAGCGCGGTCAAGGGCCAGGAGGTTAACGCCCCTCTATAAGAATGTCGCGGGACAATGTCCGACCAAACCAGGGTTGTGGCAGGCCAGACATAATGCAAGTAGGCAAGGTCCTCGCAAATCGCATGCTTGAGCGATAAGCCGGTGACCTGGCCCAAATCATTGCCCCCCAGGTGGATGATGAGAATGTCAGGCGGGTCAGCACCCAGGCCAGAAAAAAGGAAAGGCCGCAGCTCCCGCCATAACATCCCAGGCTTACCATGCCATGTGAGACTGGCGTGTTCACCCAGTCCCAGTCGGGGTCCCCACTCTGTCGCCGCAGCGTAACGCGCTGCCCTGTGCACATAGCTGTGGCCCACCAGCCATACTGTCACCGGTGTAATACGACACCCAGGGTCTGTAAGAAAATTGAGAAAAAAGGCGGTAAGGTGACTGGATTGGTACTCATGGCGGGAGTGGGCGCACATAAAACTGAAAACATTGAGAGCCCCACCTCCCCATGCTGCGTATGTCAGCCCCAGAGTACCCAAAAGCAGCTGCTGTAGAGGCTGCACCAATACGGAATGAATGTGTGCCATAACGGGCACCTGGTAGGCCCACCCTGGTGAGGGCTCTGCCTGTCACCTTCCAAAACTGAAATTTAGTAAGGGGAGACCCATCTTGGTGACAGAAAAACGGGCCGTGGTGCATGCCACGCAGTGCCAGGAATTCATGTAGGGCACCAACCGGACAGATGTCTGCCAAAGAACACCGTAGCAGTCTTACACCACTGCCTACGCCATGCTGATCTGTTTTAGAGGAGCGTATCCTCAACTGGGCCCAGTCTTTGGCAACATAGACATCCTCGAGTTCCAGTGCCCTACCACTTGCATCCGCCTTAGACAGCATCACGAGTTCGCTGACGCGGAGCGCTCCAAAAAATGCCACCGTTGTGGCTGCATGAAAAAGGGCTGCCTCATAATGATCAAAACAGAGGCCTGGCCAGCCCCGGGCCAACTGGGTAAGAACCCCTGGGGAAATAGGGTGCCGGTCGTCCGGGCAACGCCCGCGCTCGCGCACCCACCCCTCCAAAACATGTCTCACCCGGAGGTCAGAGGTGGTATCCACATGACCCCCCACTTTGGCCATAAAAGCCAACGCCGAGAGCTTGGATGCTATGGTGCGAGGTGCGAGGCCCTGTGCATGCAGGTGAACCATGAACCGCAGAACATGGTCCACCGGGATAGGCCAGGTCTCTGGCAAGAGAAATTGAGTAGCAAATGCCCTGTACGAATTGAATGCTTGTTGATACGCCTTACGCGTGCGTGGCGCTAGTGACAGGCCAATCGCCCGGTTCACCTCTCCTTGCCAATAGTCCACATCTCTTCCGGGAGTGGCGAGGGAAATTCCTCCGCATCCGGGGCCAAGGCGCGGAACCGGGAGATCTGCAGGCGGGACAAAGCGTCAGCAATATCATTATTAATCCCTGGGACATGCCTGGCCCTGAACAAGACGTTGAGGCGCAGGCAGCGCAGCACAAAATGGCGCACTAGATCCATGACCCTGGGCGATTTGGAAGTCTGTGCATTGACAATGTGTACAACAGCCGCATTGTCGCACCAGAAATGCACCACCGAATTAGCCCACTGTTCGCCCCATAGCATCAAAGCCCCCAGAATGGGAAAAAATTCCAGGTATGTGAGATCCCGCAGGCGACCTGTGCCTGCCCATGCCGGTGGCCACCCACCATAGGCCCACTTCCCATTGAAGTACATCCCATAACCCAGGGATCCTGAGGCATCAGACTGGATCTGGAAATTGGGGGATGCCAGGAGGTCAGACCTCCAAAATGAGACCCCATTAAACTCCCTCAGGAATTGCAACCAGACGAACATGTCTGCCCTGATACCCCGGGTGAGCCTGACTCTGTGGTGGGGCCTGGATAACCCTGCCATGGCGTCGCATAAGCGCCGGGCAAAAGCCCTGCCCGGTGCGACCACCCTGCAAGCAAAATTAAGGTGCCCATGTAGCACCTGCAGTTCCCTCAGGGATGCCTTACGCTTGGTCAGCAATTCCGAGATAAGGGCCACTATCCTGGACACCTTATCACCCGGCAACCTAGAAGCCTGCACTACTGTGTCAATCTCAACCCCCAGGAATACTAGCTTGGTCGATGGGCCCTCGGTCTTTTCGGGCGCTAAAGGGACACCAAGTTCCTGCATTAGCGTCTGAAATGTGTTGAGGAGACGTGCGCACGTGTCCCAGCCCCGTTCACCCCCGAATAAAAAGTCATCCAGGTAATGGGCTACAGACCGGGACCCTGACCTGTGGACGAAAGCCCACTCTAGGAAGGTACTAAAACGCTCGAAAGCCGAGCATGATATGGAGCAGCCAAAAGGCATGGCCTTATCAAAATAATATTCCCCCTTAAATTTAAAACCCAGCAACTCAAAGTCGCCCGGGTGCACTGGCAAGAGGCGAAAAGCTGACTTAATGTCACACTTGGCCAGCAGGGCACCCGGGCCACACGAGCGCACCATGCGCAGCGCATGGTCAAACGATGTATACCTGACTGAACAAAGGTCATCAGGGATAGCATCATTGACCGATCGGCCGGCTGGGTAGGACAAATGATGAATAAGGCGAAACTCACCTAGGGACTTTTTGGGGACCAAACCCAGTGGCGAGACCTTAAGATTGGGAAACGGGGGTGCGGGGAAAGGTCCAGCGACCCTGCCCGCGTCTAACTCCTTTTTAATGCTGGCCGCAGCCACCTCCTCCCTTCCTCTGAGGGATAAAAGGTTGGGAGCATCCTGAAGGGACCTATCACCCATAAAAGGGATACGAAATCCCTGCTTAAAACCTTGCAGGAGATACTCCCCGTCCTCCCCCTTCGGGTACGATGCGAGCCAGCGCTCCAGCATGTCCACCTTAATTGGGGAGGGGGCCTTTTGGAGAACTAGCTCCATCTGTGGCAGCCTTGCCAGCCCACTGTCCACCCCTCCCTCTGCCTCGCGCCCCCCCAGGCCTGGGACAAGCAGAGGCTGCGTGGGGGCCAGAACATGTGGGACACTCATGCCTATACCTGCAGTTCTTTCGATTGCAGGAACCATTTGACGAGAAAGTCCAGCACAGCAGGCGGGCTGGAACCCCCTGCCCCGCCGCCTGGCGGGTAACCTGCGCTGGAGCCGCTCGCTGGACCGCATGTCCGCAATGGTATCTATCCCCCGGGGCAGGGCGTGTGGGTGTCATATACAAAAGCCACAGCCTCTGGCACGGCTCATCCCATCTCATCTCGGGGTGGAGGGGAATCCTCATACGGAATTCCTCATCATATGCTAGCCATGAGGGGCCCGGGAAATCGACCATCGCCCTATATATGTTGTCCAAATATTGGACCATGGGAATAGCTAAATCCGGCCGCGCCCTCAAATATACCGCCATGTATATTAAATAAGCGGGGAGCCAGTTGGCCCAGGTACGCGGCGGCTTACGGCGGCGTGCCTGCTCCTTGTCCTTCTCATCCTGACCCTCCCTTTCCTCCTTGGTGGGCTCTCTGTTCAGGAGTGAGAAGATATCTACGTACTCCCCTCGCCATATCTTTTCCCTAGTAGCCTGTGCCAGGTGATCACCCAATGGCAAGGAATACCCTGCCGTCGGCAAAGCCGAAAAGGGGACAGCCGGCCTGGTAAAAGGGGCCTGAGCTAACCCAGCCACCCCCAGAACATTCCCTGCAGTGTAAGGACCAATGCCCACCCCAGTGCCCAAGGTGGCAGTCGTAGTCGCCGGGTGGGTCGCCGACAGCGTGGCCCCCGCACCATCCGCGCGAGGCCAAGGCCATTGAAAGGCCCCCCCTAGATTGGGAATGTGTGTGGATGTACTCGCTTGCACCGTATACTCACATGCTGCACCCCCGCGGGCCGCCCCCACCGGGTTTTCCGGCCCACTGGGGGCGTCGGAGCTCACGACCGACGTAGAGCTCATCATCGGGGCTTGACCCGCACCTGGTTGCTGGCTGGGGAGCTGCGAGGCAGTGGCCGAAACTGCGCCACGCGCCTGCAGCAGCTCGACCCTCCCCGCCGGCTGTTGTCCTTCTGCCGACAGCGCCTCAAAAGGAACCCCGAAGGGGGCGCCCGCCTGACTGGCCCGAGCCAACGACGCCTCCAGGGCCGCAATGCGGGCCAGCAAGGTGTCCACGTTGACCATGGGCAAAGGGCCGGCTGGCCCGCCTGGTCCAGGCATGGGTACAGGTCCCTGTACCCCGGGACCCACATATGGCCATTGGCCAGCACCGAAGCCCGGCAGGGTTGGTGGAGAAACTTGCCAAGGCAGGGGGCCGCACCACCCCCCAAGGCTAGAGGGCCCAGGGGGAGGCTGCGGCCCAAGAGGAGTAGGCCCGACAGAGTGGGCAGGAGCAGGAGCGGTGTCCACCGCTCGTGGGCCGCGGGCCGGAACCCCTTCCGTGCCCGCACTCTGATCGCCCACTCCGGGCCAAGGGGCAATAGACCCCATTCCGCTGGCCCCGGCCGGGGCTGGCAAAGGTGGCTGCTGAGGAGGCGGCACCGCGGTCCTCCGACCTGGGTTGCGCCTCCTAACAGCGCGAGCTGAACTCGAAGCTGCCTTCTTCTTCGAAGGCATCTCCACCGAAGCAGAAAAGGGAAGCCGGCAAGGCAGAATCGCTACCAAAAGGCTTCCCGGTAAGCTAACGAGCGACGGAGACACAGGGGAAAAAACTTCTCCGCTCCGTCGCTGAGGTAAAATGGCAGCTCGGCTGCCTCGTGGCCACCCCTTTTATAAGGGAGCTGGCCACGCCCCTAACTACCCGGATTCTCTGTCCTGTGGGGGGGCCCGCAAAGGGCGCGGCGGCCATTTTGGCGCCGCGCTTGCATTGGGCACATATGTACATATGTGGTATGAATATAAAAAGGTTGAGAAATTTTGGGAGGAAATTGAGAAGGAGATGGTTAATATTATGAGAACATCCCTCAAGTTGGGGCCAAGTAACATCTTGTTGACGGACGTAGATAATATGAACTTAGATGATGATAAGAAAGAATTATTGGCTATAATGCTTACTATGGGTAGAATGTGTATAGCAAAAAATTGGAAGAACGACATAACATTAAAAGTAGATGATTGGTATAAGGAGATGTGGGATCTCGCATTGAATGGAAAATTAACATGGGCGTTGAATTTTAAAAAAGGAATAATTAAAGAGAATAGATTCTGAAATACATGGAGACAGTTTGTGGATCATGCTTTGAAGGGAGAGGGGAAGAATAGACTGACACCAGACCAATTGAAGTTTTGGGCACAGTAGAAACCAATGGGAAATACCACATCCTCCCGGGCAATGTAAATACACGGGGTGAATGATGTATAGAATGTAATATTGGAATAAATTGATAGGGATAGAAATAGAAATATAACTGTTCTAGACAAATTGATTTGAATAGAAATTAGATAAAATAAGAAGTTACTGGTCACTAATGTTTAAGAGCAAAGTTGGGATATTTACCATCGTGATAATAAAACATTAAAGAGACAGTAAGTTAAATGTTAAATTTCAAAGGTGTTATATTTAGACTTATATACATCTAATTTTATTGTTTAAAGATTTTTTTTTATAATGTCAAATGTATCATTTATATGCTTGCCTATGTTGTTTTTTCTTTCTTCTTTCTGTATTTGTATATTATTATTTTTCCTGAAAATCAATAAAAATTTAATAAATAAAAAAAGAAAGGAGAGCAGGGGGATAGTCGGGTACCAGAGCAGATACATTTTTGGAAATGATAAAAATAAATGTGATATCCCGCGGACTCTTTTAAAAGCAAATGCACGGGGGCGTGACTAAGATGGCCGCCGATTAACATCTAGTTTCGGATGCTCGCGCCTAACAAAGTGGTAACTAATGTGACGGAGTGAATTGGAGAAGTTTTAAAGTGGTAAACTCTAAAGATAAGAACCTTGCCTGTCTTCCTGGAAAGTTTTGCGATCTTTTGAGGCTGGATGGTCGAAGTTCGGAAGGCTTCTTTGTGCGGCTGAAGCTGTGACGGTAGTCGCGGCTTTTCTGCCGAGGAGCCGAGAACGGGGACCAGCGTGACTTGCGCAGAAGGCTTTGGAAGGCTGGAACTGGCAAATTGTTGCTTGATTTGAAAGCAGGCTGCATGTAAGTGCACGAGTGGAACTTTAAATTTTTAAAACTGGCTGGGGTTCTTTACTAAATGAGCCCGGACTTTGAAATGGAAGCGGGTGGAAGTGGATGAGAGCAAGTGGTGGTTTCGTTAATGGCGGCCGGTCCTGGAAAAAGAAAGTGACCAGCGAGACTGCAAGGGAAGTTTCGGAGCTGGCAAGAAGTTGTTTGGCACGAAAACAGCTGCATGTAAGTGCTTGAATGGAGTACTAAAGGTTAAACTCAGCTGGAGATCTTGTTCAATGAGCCCTGGCTTTGAAATGGAAATGGGTGGAAGTAGTTGAAAACAAGTGATTGTTTCGTTAATGGTGGTGATTCTGGAAAATGAAAGTGATCGTGTTTGGGCTATGGTTTTTTCCCACACACCAGGAGATCGCGCCATGTCTTGACGACAACAAAGTGGATTAATTATTCATGTCTGGGCTTTAATATTGGAAGCTGACTAGGAGTTCCCCGGCTTAAACAGCTTGGAGAAAGTTTTTTTGTTCCTCAGAAGAAGAAGGGGTGTTTTTTTTACCCAAAAGTTAAGGCAGCCGCTGGAAAATGGTGTTTTGATTGTCCGCTTCAAGAGAAGGATTAGGTGGCATTTGTTTTTTGGTTCCTTCACCGTGTGGATTACAAATACTTGTTTGTTTACTGTGGAATATATTGCTCCTCACCTCTTCTCCTTGCTGGTTGGATTTTGGGCTTTTTCCCCTTCTGGTCTCCCCCCCTCTTTTTCTTTTCTGGTGGCTTGGTTGTTTTAAAGGAGAAGCTTGGGCTGACTGTTCCCCTGAAGCCTTTTTACTGCAGTTGGAAGAAGACTGATTGGATTATTTGCTTTGGGGAAACGGACCTGCTGTGGATCAACATTTTTTGCTCTTCTTATTTCTCCTAAGCTGCCTGTTGGGAGAGTCGTTTCCTTCTGTTTTATCTCAGTGGATTACAGTAACTCATTCATCTTCTGCTTGCGTATAAATTTCCCTATTGGATCTGTGGAACCAGTGGCTGCAGTGCTAAAAGCTTTATTTCAGTGACTAATTTCTACAACGAACTGCAGCACTGGGCTTTTTACACATCACACTATCATGGATAAAGGTACAAGAGGGAAAGCAAAGGAAGAAGAACCAGTTGTAAAGCCTAAGAAGGGAGGAAAAGCACCAATGGAGGAACCCGCTCAGTCATCATCCCCGCCCACAGTGTTATATGATCAGACTCAAATAATGGTGGAAATTGGCAAGCTGTTTCAAAAAATGGAGAAAAATGAAGATTCAAGGGTGAAAGATAGAAATGAAATGATGAAAAAACAGGATAAGATGATGTCATCATTGGCAGACTTTGCAAAAAAGGTGGACCTAAGTTTAAAAAAATTTGAGGGAAATATGAAATTGGTTCAAACAGAGGTAGATGCCATAAGGAAGGAAGTAAAAGGGACTCAGGAGGTGGTGCGGGAGAATAAGTTGAAATTGGAAGAACAAGAGAGAAGGATTGATACTGTGGAAGATTTGATGAGAAAGCAGAACATTGTGATCCGTCAGGTGGTGGAACGCACACCGGATTTGTTAAGAGAGAGGGTGGTTCAGTGGTTAAATGGTCTGAATATGGGGAAAGAATTTGTTCAGGAGGATTTTGTAAGTGTATTTAGGGTGGGTCCAAGAAGAGGGAGTGTGGTTCAAAGAAATGTGCTGGTTAAATTTGCAAATTGGGCAGATAAGTTAAAAGTAATGGCTCATCTGAAACGAGTTGGTTCTGCTGCGTTGAAATTTGATGGTTCAGATGTTGAAGTTTTTAATGATATTTCACTAAAAGAAAGAACATGGAGGTACAAGATGAGGCCTGTTACTAAACTATTGATGAGTAAAAACATAAGGTATAATTGGAGATTTCCGCAACAATTGCGTTTTTTCTATGATAAAAGAATGCGAGTTATTGATGAAGGTACTAATCCATTGGAATATCTGAGTATGTTGGAATTGGTAAGAGCAGATTCGGAAGAATGGAAAAATCTTAAGAAGGAACTGATGGACTCTGGAGCTTTGGGGAGGGAATATGAGGGGGAGGAAGCTGGTGGGGCTACAGGTGGAACACCACAGCGGGGAGAGGAGGAGGAGGAGACGTCTTTGATCATGGTGGAGGAGGAGGTAGGTAAGGAGCAATGAGCATTAGATTGTAGTGACTTTAAAGAGCTAATAGAGGTAGAATAGGTAAAAGTGCATAGCACCGACAGTAGGGCGCATCTTACATGTCCCCCCTCTCCCCTCTTTGGTTGACAGAGGCGGCTTTTTGCAGGAAGGTGGGGAGAGTGAAAGTGTGTGTTTTATGTAGTGGGTATAGTGGTAGGGTTGTTGGTGGCACGCCCAATGGAGAGTTTAAAATTGGAAGAAGAACTTGGTTATGGGAAGTATTAAAATAATATCGTGGAATGTGAAAGGTACAGGTTCTGTTCTTAAGAGACGTAGATTGGAATTGGCGTTGAAAAAGGATAGACTAGATATATTGTTTTTACAGGAAACACATCAGAAGTCAAAAGATACGAATAAGCTTTATTTGGGATGGATGCAACACTATGAGATGGCGTTCGGTACTTCGAAAGCAAGAGGGGTGGCAATTATGATTTCAAGAAAGTTAGGATTTGAAATTACAAAAAAGATTGCGGATCAAGAGGGTAGATATTTGTTGTTAAGAGGAAAATTGGAGGATGAGGAAATTATGTTGGTAAACATTTATGCTCCGAATGACCGCCAAGCAGAGTTTTTGGGAAAAATCCGGAAAATAGTGGAGTTGGAAAATGTTGCAAAAATTATTGTGGCTGGTGATTTTAATTTGATAAGGTCAGGATTAGATTGTACAAATATAGCTAGAAGTGGAATTGGTGTGAAAGGGAAGGTGTTGGACAATTGGATGAAGGTTATGGGTTTGAAGGATTCGTGGAGAGAGTATAAGGGCTCAGAAAGGGCATATTCTTTTTTTTCACACGTCCATGGGACCCTCTCAAGAATAGATTATGTTTTTCTTTCGGAAAATTTAATTGGGGATATAGAAGGTGTGGAAATGGGGATTATTAAGGAATCGGACCATGCTAAAGTATATTTGGAACTAAAAGCACAAAAAAATATACGAAGAATAAGAAATTGGAGGTACGATCCTAATTTGTTTAAAGATCAAAAAAGTAAAGAGGTAATTATGGAAAGTTGGAAAGAAAGCTGGCAGTGGAACGACAATAATGAGGTTAATTTTAATGTTGTATGGGATACCATGAAGTCAGTTTTTAGGGGGGAGAGTATAAAATTGGCAAGCTTCAAATATAAAAAACACAAAGCAGAACAGACAGAAAAAGAAAGAGAAATAAAACAATTACAGGAGGAGCATGCAAAAAACAAGGACAAAATTTTTTTTATGGAATTACAAGGACTTAAGGCAGAAGTAATGGGTAAGGATATTGATAAAGTTAAACGGGATTTGATTTATCTAAATAGAGAATATTTTGAATTTAGTAATAAGAATTCAAAATTATTAGCAAGAGCAGCCAAGGTTAAAAGGGAAAAAAGAGAAATTGGTGTACTGGTTGATAAGCAAGGCTTAAGATGTAATAAGAATAGGGATAAATGTAAAATTGTCAGGGAATTTTATCAGGTACTATATGCAAAAAAGGAAGTAGATTTGGAAAAGCTTAAAAAGATATTGGAGAAACAGTTAGGGAGTGGGATAAAACAAGAGCATAGGGAGAAAATGGAAGAAAAGATATCTGATAAAGAGGTTAAGGAGGTAATAAGCAGATTGAAGATAGGGAAAGCCCCTGGGGACGATGGATTATCGACAGAGTTCTATAAAGAATTCAAGGAGGTGGTGGTCCCGAAATTGGTGAAGTTATATAATTATATACTAGATGGAGGATCAATTCCGACTTCATGGTGTAATACTACAATCGTTCTTCTGCAAAACCTGGTAAGAATTTGGAAAGAGTGGATTCGTACAGACCAATTTCACTTATAAATCAAGATGCGAAAATCTTTACAGCAATATTGGCTAACCGTCTAAATAGTTTTATGGGGGAATATATAAATGTTGATCAAGTTGGGTTTTTAAAAGGACGACATATGGCGGATTTGACTAGAAGGGTATTAGATTTAATAGATAATGTAAATCAAACAAAGGAAAAGGTGGGACTATTATCATTGGATATCTTCAAGGCATTTGACTCATTGCAGTGGTCCTCAATCAAGGAAATAGTTACAAAATATGGATTTGGGGATAAATTTAATAGGGTTATAGATTTACTATATCAAAAAGGAAATGCTAGGGTTAGAGTAAATGAGGAGCTTACGGATGTGGTAAAGTTAGAAGCTGGTACGAGGCAGGGCTGTCAATTATCTCCTATTCTGTTTATTATGGCAATGGAAATCTTAGCTAAAAGTATAAGGGAGGATTTAAATATAGAAGGGATCATGGGTAATAAAGTCAGTATGTACGCAGATGATACATTGCTTATGGTAAAGCACCCGGAGTTGGTAATGGACAGGATTAAGATCATTTACAGATATTTCAAGATATAACTGGGTTAAAGATAAACTGGGATAAATCAGAATTGATGTTGTGCAATTTGAAACCAAGTGAGATGGGTAGGACAGTGTTGACACTTAATATACAAATTAAGGATAAGTTGAAATACTTGGGGATAATTATTTCAAACAAATTAGAAGAACTTAAACGATTGAACTATGACAGCTTGAAAGTAGAATTTAAGAACAAAATACAAGAGCTTCAGAAGTCAAAGCTGTCATGGTTCGGAAGGATTGCTATGTGTAAAATGATATTGTTGCCAAAGCTTAACTTTTTATTTGATACACTAGCGATCCATTTGAAAGAGAAAGAAATTAATGAGTTTCAAAAGATGTTCAATGGTTTTTGTAATGGAGGTAAAAAATCTAGGCTTCCAAAGAAGTTATGGTACTTGTCTCAAAAAAAAGGGGGTTTGGGATTGCCAAACTTGCTAGCCTATTACCGGGCTTTTCAAGTTAAGAATGTTGTGAAGATTTTGGCAAGAGAAAAAACAATTTGGGAGCAATTGGAGATGAAAGAATATAGAAATATTGGAAATTTGATTTTTTTAGGAATAAAGGATAAGGTGAGAAGACCAAATAATACTATGATGAGAGGTCTCGTGGAGGTGTGGAAGAAGGTAAAAAAGGATATGGTCCCAAATCTCTCTCCAATTTTAGAACTGACTGATATGATGTGTTTCCCAATAAAGTTAGATAAGGAAAAATGGAAATATTGGATAAAAATGGGATGCTTTTATTGAAGGATTGGTTAAAAATATGTGAGTCTCTTGTTGAGCGGAAAAAAATATTTGAGATATTAAATTTGAATTGGTTTCAGAGGTTGAAGGTGGAAAATTGGAACAAAAAATATGGAAAAGAAGTAGGGCTAGATAGAATGCATACAGAATTTGAGGAGTTGGTATGGAGAATTAGAAAAGGGGAAAATAGTATAAAAGGTCTTGTGAGTAAGCTTTACAATATACTGAATAGAGGGGTAGATCCACAGGAGGATTTGAGACGGAAGTGGGAACAAAGTTTGAATATAACAATTGGGGAGATGGAGTGGAAAAACAAATGGAAAAAGAGGATTATGAGAACAATGTCTGTGAGAATTAAAGAACATAATTTTAAAATGTTGTGGCAATGGTACTTGACGCCATTAAGACTTTACCAGATGGATAATAAAAGAGATAAGTTATGTTGGAGATGTAGAGAATTTGATGGAACATACAAACATATGTGATGGAGTTGTAAAAAAATAAGGGATTTCTGGGGGAGAATAGAAGCTGAGTTTGGTGAAATAATGGGTAGAAGTGTTAAGCTGGTGTCAAGTATCATTCTTTTAACGAATGTGGAAGGTTTGGGTTTAAACAAAGATGAAAAGGAATTATTGGAAATTGTATTGACAACGGGTAGACAATGTATAGCTAGAAACTGGAAAAATGACCTAGAAATACAGATTGGAGAGTGGTATAAAGAAATGTGGAGTTTAGCACTGAATGATAAACTGACATGGGAGATTAAAGTGAAAAGGGATAACTTAAAAGAGAATAGATTTTGGAATATATGGAAACCATTTGTGGACCATTCTTGTACGGCAAATGATAGTTCAGGACCAGTACCATCTCAAAGAAGTTTCTGGAGTTGAGCAGCAAATAAACTCTCCGGGCATTGTATATATTCACAGGGTGTTTATTATAAAAATTTAAAATAGAAAAAAAAAGCAAATGCACATAGGGTGTTTAACGTGATTGGATAATGAATATTTTTGTATTTTGCTTTGAGTTTTTGTAAAACAAAGGTATAGCTGAATATGGCGGTTACTGATCACCACAGTCTAAGTGAGAAATTTAAAGGAATTGGGAAATTCGGAAGTTGACCGGATTGTGAATATAAATGAAATTGTATTTTAATAAAAAGGATTAGGCTATAAATTAAGGCAAATAATTCTATTGAAACTGTATTTTCTATGTAATTTGATAGTTGTATGGTTAATTTAAAATGTAGTTGTGTATATTAAGTTCTTTTTGTTTTTGTATTGATGTTTTAAAACAATAAACATTAATAAAAAAAATAAGGTCTCTGTCAGGAAGAATGAATTCCAAGGGAGAAGAAGACTTCGTTAAGGTTTCGTTTCTTTGCAAATAAGTGTTATGAGGTTTGCTGGAGTATCTTTCTGGTGAGGTAACTTTTATCCAACCCCTGGTTAGCTGGACTCTGAGAGTGTCATAAGAGGGAGGAGACATAAAACTGTTATCTAGGAATACTGGACATCTCTACAAGTCCAGCATCGCCATTTTTAATTGCCAGATAATTCTGGATTGTGAGAGGCAAGTGCATCTCAAAACGCTGTCTGCTGAAGCAGTAAAACCTCTCAAGGAAAAACAGCCCTACTTAGGCCACAAAGGTCATGGACAGGCCACCGTGCAGGGCCGGTTTATACCTGCCTTGACACTATAATAAACATCTCTCTGTTCGGCAGTGCAGGGAGACTTTTACAGCTTACTGGTTAAGAAGCTGAACTTGGAACCTGGAAGGTCGGGGTTCAATACCCGAGGGCTGCATGATGGATCTTCGGGATATGAAAGGAACCTCATTCGGGTGTCCCCTGAGTGGTGTGTCTTCAGCAAAAATCCTTTCAAGTCAGATTAATTTCTGACACAGAATTATTACTATTATTATAGGAAGATTGGAAAAAATGGGATGCTGGGGGAACAAAACTGAAGGCTCATCTAGACTTTGATGTAATTCTGTGTTTGAGTCAGATTTCCCATCTTCTGAATTGATTTAAAGACAGGGAACTATACAACATATGCTTTATTTATGCCAGCAAGTGTTTTTTTTTTTAAAGACAGCTTGGCAGGGGTGGTGGAAGTGGTGGTGTTTCTTTTGAATCAATTCCAGTCCCAGTTTATTTTAACTACTAGCACTGGGGTAAATTATATCTGTATGGTTTGGCAAGTTTTCATTGCCAAGGTAATGGGTTCTTATTTTTCTTTAATTTCTTTTAAGAGTAGTGTTACTGCACTATGCCAGTTAGATAGAAAAATATTGAAAATACTTTATAAGCAATAGAGATCAATAACAATAGCAATTACAGTGATACCTCATACAACGTCCAAACTTGGTTCCACAAGTTTGGACTTTATACGGATTTGGACTTTGTATGAGGCATGCAAAATCCTAGCCGTGATGCCTCATACAATGTCCAAATCCATGCCTCGATGCCTCCTACAACGTCATTTCCATAGAGATACATTGTACTGTAACAGCACAGACTTCAGGACAAAGTCAAGGAAACAGACAGGAAACTGACAGAACTTTAAGAAATCATTGTCTAAATACATTACAAAAACATGTCAAACAACCCTGATTTTAGGGGACAAACCATACAACAAGTTTTTAACTTTTGAAAACGTTATAAAGTGCAGGTTTAAAAGTTAACATGTCCCATCATGCAGCACAATGTTAATCTGCAGCCATGCAGCTGATCATCCATTTTGTACAAGCTAATGTAAACAACTACTGGATGGAAGCAAGGACAAAATGGATGCCAACATGTCTCATCATGCAGCACAGCGTTAAACATCTAAACAGCAGCAAACACCAAACAATTGCCCACCCCACCAAACAGTGCCCCCCATAAAAGACCAACATAAGAAAAATTATGGAGCATGCAATCTGTTTTTTTAAAAACCACAGCAGCAAACACCAAACAATTGCCCACCCCACCAAAAAATTGCCCTGCCCCATCCACCTCCCCACCCTAAGCCAATCGGAAACAGAAAACCTCATTTACTTACCTTTCCACTGTGCCAAAGAATGGTCCAAGAACCTGAAGAATGCTGCAAAAATCCCAGGAATGCTTCCAAAAAGTTTGACGAAAAAATAAAAATAATAATAATCCAAAATCGCACTTAAAACCACTCCTAAACACTTGTCGCCTCGTGCAAAACCCACAAGAGCAATGCATGCGTGTATCCTGCCTTTTATACTGCCCTGGCACAATGCAACCTGGGAAAAACCCCAATGCCTCATACAAGTCGCAGCGACTTTGTATGAGGCAACTTTTTTCATGGAATTAGGTGATGTTGTATGAATCCGTTGTTGTACGAAGCAGACTTTGTATGAGGTATTACTGTACACTAATATACCACCACATAGTGCTTAGTGATCTCATACTGAGTATTCATTTTACCAACCTAAGAAGGATGGAAGGCTAGTCAATGCTGAGCCATGGTCAGGATCGAACTCACAAGGTTCTGGCTGCAGTACAGCAGTTTAGCCACTGTGCCACCGGATGAAGAGGGGTAAAAACAAACAAACACTCATGGAGGTATAAAAAACAGGAGATGACATGACATCACAAACTGGAAGCCGACTAATCTGCTAGTCCGCCATGTTAGTTGGCCCAAAACATTGCCTTATGGTGCTTTGATTGTTTGGAGTCGTGAAAGTAGATTGGGGTTTTTTCTTTAATATCAGTGGGTGGGGGGTTGCGATTCCCCTCTCTGCTGGCTCCCCTGGGGTTGGAAAGTTTTTTTTTGGGGGGGGGGACAAATGGGGTCTGTCCCCCCAACCCTTCTGGCCCCAGGGGAGCCAGCAGAAAGGGGGATCGCAACCCCCCAAACACTCTATTTTTAAAGAGAAGAAACCAAGCAGTTTCTTCTCTTTAAAAATGGAGTGTTGGGGTGTGTGTGGAATCAATCGCCTCTCCCTGGTCCCCTGGGGTTGGTAGATTTTGGGGGACAAAAGGGGTCTATCTCCCCAACCCTCCTGAATCCAGGGAACCTGGTGGAAAGGGGATTCCCCCCCCCCCACACACACACCCCATATTAAAGAGAAAAAACCAAGCGGTTTCTTCTTGTTAAAAACGGAGTGTTGGGGGGTGGAATCGATCCCCTCTCCCTAGTCCCCTGGGTTGGGGGGACAAAAGGGGTCTGTCCCCCCAACCCTCCTTAACCCAGGGGACCCAGCGGAGAGCAAGCGGTTTCTTCTCTTTAACAATGGTGTGTGGAGGGGTGGATTCGTTCCCCTCTCCCTGATCCCCTGGGTTTGGTAGGGTTGGGGGGACAAAAGGGGTCTGCCCCCAACCCTTCTGGACCCTTCTGGAAACTGCTTGGTTTCTTCTCTTTAATAACGGGGTGTCCTGCGGGGGGATCCCCTCTTTGCCGGGTCCTCTGGCTCTGGAAGGGTTAGGGGGGACACACCCCTTTTGTCCCCCCAACACTTCTGGGGAACAGGGAGAGGGGATCGATTCCTCACACACCCCAAACACTCCATTTTTAAAGAGAAGAGACCGCTTGGTTTCTTCTCTTTAATAATGGGGTGTCCTGCAGGGGTATCCCCTCTCTGCCGGGTACCCTGTCTCTGGAAGGGTTGGGGGGACAGACCCCTTTTCTCTCCCCCAACTCCCCCAACCCAGGGGACCCAGGAGAAGGGGTCAATCCACTCCCCCTCCAACACAAGAAGCAATCGTAAACGGTAGTCTGCTAATGTTTCGGTCCACCTAATATGGTGGCAGGCCACGCCCACCGGCTTCAAAAAACTTACAGCATGAAGCCTGTAATGCCATCTCCTGTTTTTTTTTATACCTCCATGCAAACACTGGAGTGACCATTTTAGGTAGCAGAGCCATGGAGCTGTGACTCTGCTGCTGGCACCAAAAAAAGTAAACAAAAGGTACACCCATTTTTCCTCCTATCAGATACTATTGAATAATAATAATAATAATTTCGTGTCAGAAATTATTCTGGGTTGAATGGATTTTTGCTGGAGGAATTCTGCTCAGGGGACATCCAAATGAGACTCCTTTCATGTCTCCAGGATCTTTTCCCAACTAAAGTGGTCCCTATTTATCTACTTACAATTTCTTGCTTTCAAACTGCTAGGTAGGCAGGAGCTGAGACAGAGATGGGCACTCATCCCATCATGCAGTACCCAGGCCTCAAACTTCCAACTTGTCACCCTACCAGCTAACAAGGCGAGCTTCTTAACCACTGAGCCACTGCAAACTCACTATTGTACTATGTCAGTTACTCAAAAAAGGAAGAAGAACGAAAATGTATAAAATATTCAGAAGGAAACAGAGACTATGTGCTGCTTGACATGGTGAGGGACACAAACAAGAGCACCCGAGTGAACTTTTGCAGGTATTTTAAATCCAGTGTATTCACCTGCTCTAATTTAGTGCACAAATAAGTAAGGCACATTTGAGCTAAGAGAAGCAATGGATTTCATTCCTCTGTCTGATTGCTGAGAAAATCTCTAGGTTTGTAAAAACTCACAAAAATGAGAAAACCTTAAGAGGAGCAAAGGGTTATTTTATCAGTATTGCAGGCTACTGAGGGAAAGGGGATTGGATGACCATATGGTTCAGTTGGGAATGGAGCTATATAAAGGAGCATAAAGCAATTAAAATAGATAACCAGTATCTACTGCAAATTAAAATTTGCTATAGAATTAAGAAGAGAGAGCCACTTTTATTGGTGCTGTTCATCCGAACTGTGGATCGAATGTCAATAAAGTTGAAAATGGTTAGAAGAGGAATTAAGCAGAGTGAAAGGAATTTGCTGATGATTTCACCTTTGTTAGCAGTAATTATAAAGAGATGGTTCAGAATTTACAGATTTTAGAATGGTTTTGACAGTTGTTGAGACAGATTTAGAATCCAATCCCAAAATGGCTATGGATACACAATCCAGCCAACTCAAGATGCTTAATTCCATCAATAACAGCTCCAGTCAAAGGGACAGAGAGTTGTAAGATCCCACTGGGAAATGCTGCAAAGTACCTCAATGTGAACATTAACCATGGGTTGGGATCTGAAAATGTAGGGGTTTGTGGTGGCTCAGTGCTTAAGAAGTTTGCCTTGTTAGCTGGAAGGCCGGCAAGTTGGCAGTTCAAAACCTGGGTACTACATGACGAATTGAGCGCCCATCTCTGTCCCAGCTCCTGCCAACCTAGCAGATTGAAAGAAAGAAATTGCAAGTAGAAAAATAGGGACCACCTCAGTGGGAAAAGATTTTGGGGATGTCCAATGAGCCACATTCTGGCATCCCCTGAGTGGAGATTCTCTAGCAAAAATCCTTTCAACCCAGAATGATTTCTGACATGAAATTATTATTATTATTATTATTATTATTATTATTATTATTATTATTATTATTATTATTATTATTATTATTATTATTATTATTAAATGTGATCAATGGGTAGGTAAAGTATCAAGGACCAAGGAAGTATAACTGCTAGTAAGACATCCAAGTGGTACATGTCCCAATATCAATCTTGTTTCCATATTTTGGGACAATGCCCTGATGTCCAAGATGCTCAAATTCACTTACACAGTGAATTGTGCCATATCTTGCCATAGGAAGAAAAAGTGTGGGTTAGAATGTGCATCATTAACCCTACTTAAGAGGTTCTAGTGACAGAAATGACAATTTGCTGGGGAAATAAGAAAGAAGGATTAGAGCAGTGGTTTACAATGTGGGGCCCACACTCCACAGAGGACTACAATTCCCAGAAGCCTATGTCAGTACATTGGCTGATCAGTGCTTTGGGGAATTGACTTAGGCTTCTGGGAATTGAAGTCCAAAAACCAAAGCTTGGGAAGCACTGGATTAGAGGAAGCAACAATTGGGAAAATGAAAAGTTGCTTATCTGTAAATGAATTTCTTTGTGTGGTCATCTGTGAATTCACACAACTGGGTTAAATTTCAGTCATGCAGACACTGCCAGAATTTTTTACAGCCAATGAGTCATTATGTCCCTCCCTTTTTCAAGTGACACATCCCCCCCCACCACTCCCCTCAGTTTCTCTAGTCCACCCAGAGTATAACTGTGGCAGACTGTGGAGAGGTTGGGTGGGATGTGTGAATTCACAGATGACTACTCATAGGACTACAGTTATAGGTAAGCAACTTGTCCTTCATGGTCTCTGTGAATGTATATGACTGAGTGACTGGCAAACTAATTCTATGGTTTGTGGGATGCCACAGTAATTAAATATTGTCAGTGTTACATTCTCGCAAGAAGTAGACTAGGAAGCAGAGTGTGGGTTAAGCATAGTGATTCTTTATTCCGATCGGGAGACAAGACTGAGGATGTGGGGAAAGATGGTATCTTATATACAGAGGTTACCATTTCAACAACAAGGGAACATACCAGCGGACAATCACAGTTTACTACCCCCATTTGGTCTCCTGCGCCGCTTTGATATGTGCCCCTCCTTTGAAGAGGGCGCTCCTCTGGCGGATCCACTTCACGCGCTGTGTCCCTTTGAAGTGAGGTAACACTTGGACACAACAGTCAGTTTCTCCTTAAGCAATCTAAGTAAGTAATTTACAGTAAAACCTCGGATAACAACCGCATTGCATTACACTAAAATCGGATAACAACCTGAAGTTTTAGGGGGAAAATTTCATCGCATAACGTTAAAATCCTATGGGATGCATTGGATAACGTTTGCTAAAGCATGTGCCAGTTACAAGAACTGTCTATCTCATGTCCTCACTGGGAATGACTATGAAAGTTCCAGCATTGAATGAAGCGTCTTTCCTCCAGTACAGCTGTTGTAATAGATGAGTTATATGACCCCCGCAACCAATCCCAATTGGCCTGCTACTTGTCCAGATGGGCCACAGGGGACTAGTTCTGGATATTGTCCAAATGAGGACAGCAGGCAGAAACATAAATTCTGGCAGAACAAATGCAAGGCAACAATCAGGAAAGCAAAGCAAGACTTTGAGGAGCGTATAGCTAAAAATACTCAGAGAAATAACAAAGACTTCTTTAAGTACATTAGAAGTAAGAACCCAACTAGGAGGGCCATTGGACCATTAGATGACAATGGAAGGCAAGGGGTTATTAAAGAGGAAACAGAGATTGCAAAGAGACTCAATGAATTCTTTGCTTCAGTATTCACTGAAGAAGACAGAGACCACATGCCCAAAACAGAGCCTATCTTCGTAGGGAGGGAAACCGAAGAATTAAGCAAGATAGAAATAACCAGGGAGGAGGTCCTTGCATGTCTTGTTAAGCTAAACACTAACAAATCACCAGGACCAGATGGCATCCATCCACGAGTTCTCAGGGAACTTAAAGATGAAATTGCTGATCTCCTAGCCAAAATATATAATCTTTCCCTCAAATCAGGCTTTGTGCCTGATGACTGGAAGGTAGCGAATGTAACACCAATTTTCAAAAAAGGATCCAGGGGTGATCCAGGAAATTACCGACCTGTCAGTTTGACATGTGTCCCAGGTAAAGTGATGGAAACCATCCTAAAAGATAGAATTAATAGGCACATAGAAGAGAAGGCGCTGCTAAAGGAGAGCCAACATGGCTTTTACAAGGGCAAATCATGCCTCACTAATCTGTTGGAATTTTTTGAGAGTGTCAACAAGCATGTGGATAAGGAGGATCCAGTTGACATTGTTTATCTGGACTTTCAGAAGGCTTTTGACAAGGTCCCACACCAAAGGCTCTTGAATAAACTTACCAGTCATGGAATAAAGGGACAGGTCTTGTCCTGGATCAGCAACTGCCTAAGGGACAGGAAACAGAGGGTAGCACTAAATGGACACTTCTCCAAGTGGAGGGAAGTAAAAAGTGGGGTCCCCCAAGGTTCAGTACTGGGACCCCTGCTTTTCAACCTCTTCATAAATGATCTAGATGTAGGAGTAAAAAGCAAGGTAGCCAAATTTGCTGACGACACTAAATTATACAGGGTAGTGAAAACTGTGAGAGATTGTGAGGAGCTCCAGAGGGATCTCTTGACAATGGGGGAGTGGGCAAAACAATGGCAAATGAACTTCAACATTAGTAAGTGCAGAGTGATGCATGTTGGGGCAAAAAACCCCAATTACATTTATAAACTGATGGGGTCTGAACTCTCTGCGACAAACCAGGAAAGGGACCTTGGTGTCCTGGTGGACAGCTCAATGAAGATGTCAACCCAGTGTGCCTCAGCAGTGAAAAAAGCAAACTCAATGTTAGGGATCATTAGGAAGGGTATAGAAAATAAGTCAGCAAGTGTCATTTTGCCTCTTTATAAATCTATGGTGAGGCCCCATCTGGTATACTGTGTTCAGTTCTGGTCGCCATACCTCCAGAAGGATATTATGGAGTTGGAGAAAGTACAGAGGAGGGCAACGAGAATGATTAGGGGACTGGAACACATTCCTTACCATCTGAGGCTGCAACGGTTGGGCCTTTTCACTCTTGAACGATGGCGTCTAAGAGGTGACCTGATTGAAGTTTATAAAATCATGCACGGTGTGGACAAAGTAGATAAGGAAAAACTGTTTTCCCTATCGCACAACACTAGAACTAGGGGACACTCCATGAAACTTTTGGGTACTAGTTCTCAAACAAATAAGAGAAAGTACTTTTTCACCCAGAGGATTACTGGTCTATGGAACTCCCTGCCAGAAGAAGTGGTGACAGCTGTCAGTCTTGACAGCTTTAAGAAAGGATTAGACAAGTTCATGGAGGACAAGGGTATCAATGGCTATAATTATGGATACTTAAGGACAACCTCGGGGTTGGAGAGAAAGGCAGGATATCTCTCAATGCCATTTCCAGGGAATCCTAAGCAGGTGAAGGCACCTCCTTGGGAATACCCTAAAGGAAATGGTGAGCCACTGTGTGAGACAGAATGCTGGACTGGATGGGCTGTGGCCTGTTCCAGCAAGGCTGTTCTTATGTTCTTATGTTCTTATTGGGAACAACAAGTCCCCTGTTACCCATCTGACTTTTCAGGTCTACCCCTAATCCTGGAATGTCGCAACACTCTTGCTATGATCAATCATGCTTAGCCACGAATAGAAATTAATCAATATGAGACCACAAAATTCAAAAACACAGAAAAATATAATATGCTTTTATCACTTAACAATTAAACAATATTTTGCCAAGATAATAAATCACAATATTAAAAAGAACAAAAAACAATAACAACAGTAAGGATGAAAAGAAAACAGAGAACACTGATTTGAGAACTTGTGTTAATATTGACCTTGAACATCTCAACTGAAAATTTATCTTTCACCATATCTACTAACAAGCAAGAGTTGTCCATTTCCCCCTCATCCCCATTACATGCCCATTAGACATTTTACTTATTCTCTGGGGGTTTTGTATTAAAAATTAAATGCCATATTAGCAATCAAATAGACAATATAATCCTTGCCAAGAATATAGATAATCTTCATCCAACTTTTTTTTGAAAAAATTGTTGATTTAAAAACAGAAGTTTAAAATGCATAATTCAAAAATACATTAACAATACACCAGTAAAAATTATGTAAAAAATAAGAAAAACATCATCTGTGAATATGTGCACCCATCACCAATATCTGGCTTAAGTGGTTTAGACACTGAACTCCATGACTGGAAGGTTGGAGTTCAAGTCCTGAGTACTGCACGGCAGAGTGAGCTCTGTCCCAGCTCCTGTCAACCTAGCAGTTTGAAAGCAAGAAATTGCAAGTAGATAAATAGGGACCACTTTGGTGGGAAGGTAAACAGAGACATCACTTTGAAAACAAAAATTTGCATAGTCAAAGCAATGGTATTCCCGGTGGTAATGCCACTGCTTCTACTTCTTCTCCATCTATTTTCCAGGGACTGATCGGACCTGTTGCCATTATCTTGGTTTTCTTGATATTAAGTCTCAAGCCAGCTTTTGCACTCTCCTCCTTCAATCCAATCAAGAGGTTCTTTAGGTCTTCCTCGCTTTCTGCCATTAGGGTGGTATCATCTGCATATCTCAAATTGTTGATGTTTCTCCCAGCAATTTTGATCCCATATTGTGATTGCGCATTATGTGCTCTGTGTATAGATTGAATAAGCAGGGTGATAAATTGCAGCCTTGTCTTACTCCTTTTCCTATTCCAAACCACTCTGTCATTCCGTGTTCTGTCCTGTTGCTTCTTGGTTCATGTACAGATTTCTCATGAGGCATATGAGGTGTTCTGGTATTCCCATCTCTTTAATTACTTGCCACATTTTGTTGTGTCCACACAGTCAAAAGCCTTGGTGTAGTCAATAAAACAAAAGTAGACTTGTTTCTGGTATTCCTTTGTTTTCTCCATGATCCAACGTATGTTGGTTATGTGGTCTCTAGTCCCCCTGCCTCTTCTGAAACCAGCCTGCACCTCTGGTAGTTCTCTCTCCACATGTTGCTGAAGTCTATCCTGTATTATCTTGAGCATCACCTTGCTGGCATGTGGGATGAGCACAATTGTTCGATAATTTGAGCATTCTTTGGCATTGCCTTTTTTGGGATTGGAACGTACACTGATCTTTTCCAATCATGTGGCTATTGTTTTGTTTTCCAGATTTGCTGGCATATAGAATGCAGTAGTTTGATTCCATCATCTTTTAGGGCTTTGAAAAATTCAACTGGGATACCATCATCTCCACTGGCTTTAATGTAATAGTTTTATCCACTTAAAATAAATTTTCACAGAACTGGGAGGGGTTGAGCTTGAAGGTGGAAAATGGAAGAAGACTTTGGAAATAGACTTTACATCCCTGTTTCTCCTAGGACTCCATCCTTTTGAGTTCTAATAAAGGTTATGAACAGTCCCCTCCCCAACCCAACCAAAGGCCAAATATGACCTCACATCCTGTCCAGTGTCCTTTTGGAGACACTCAAATTGGATCCTTGTCTGGACCCATGGCAAGAATGAAATTGTAGTGTTTTCTGCAGTATGGGGAAATTTGGGGAAAGGGGGAGTCCAAATGGAGGCAGAGGCCACAGACTGAGTGATGCAGGTAAAACAAGAAGCTTCCTGGGCAGTAGCAGTCACCTCATCTTTTTTTTTTACCATTTTCTAGCTGATTGCCCTCCTAACCACTCCAACATTAAGACAATCAGCTAGGAGGAAAGGAGATAATTGCACTTTCTTTGCTCCTCTGCAGGGGGGAAGTGTTTAATGGCTATTATCATATGTGTTGAAGGGGCTCATTAGTCACTTTATTGTACTGGTTGTTGACAGTGGAAGCAGTCTTTTACAGATGCAATGCTCCCATATACACATTCTCTATGTTCTTCACTATGTAGATACTGGAGACAGGACTGACTCCTGTGAGCTTCAATGTGTAGGCTAAACACCCTGTTTGGAACATACTCTTAGTTTCTCTTTGGTTCCCCACCTCAAGCCAAAATACATGAAAGCTATATTTAAATCAACAGATTTAAACCAACAGATCTGTGTAGTGTCATTCCACCCTATCATTGCCTTTGTGTTATTTGCTCAATCTTGTGGTGGCCCTGGCAGCACACCACTACTCTTGATTTAGTTCCTGTTTATACATTTGTTCAAAGACAGTGCACATCCCAAATTCTAATAAAGTTTATTGTTCCAGTTAGGTCTGTGCACCTGTACCATTCATCAAGCTGTAGATGGCACTGAATATTGCTAGAATGCAGAATTAACCCAAACTGCCATGCATTTGTTTTATTCTTAGATCTGAGGACAGTGAACTCAAGCTGAAAACTTTGCAGCTGTGGTAAGTAAGGTAATTCATTTTCACCTCAGCATTTAAAGGGAAGAGGAGAGGAGCTTAACCTTTGCAGATTTAAAAGGTGGATGACATTTGTTTATAAGTGCATACGACAGGGTGAAGAAATAGATTGAAGCTGTCTGTCAAATTTAGCTGCACAGGCTATCAGTTTGTCTTCTGTTGGAAGCCATAATCCCGAACACTATTGAGTGCTTTTCTGAAAGGTTTTTCTTTTTCATCATTCACTACATCAACGTTGCCAAGACATTGTCCCATTCAGTAGAGGTCCCCTGTGTACAAGTGTGTTGAAAGCAGATAAGGAGATGGGAATTGAATCTCCTGCTTGAATTCCCATCACAAACTATCCTATATATTTTGAAGTAGACTAGGCTATAAAGTCAGCATCCTTAGTACAGATACAAACTAAATAGACTCAAGAACTCCACCACATAGGGGTAAGAAAATAGAACACATTTTCTTGGACAACTATCTAGAATTTATTCCAGGGTTATAAAAGAAATGTTCAGACCCATTCAATTCTGCTTCTACGTGCCTATGTTGATACTTGGATTTTTGTCTGACTGATTACTTTCTCCCTTTTTAAAAGCTCTTCATATCTGCATGGACTACAGCTGTAATTCTTACTTCATAAATGTTCATCATGCTATAATATGAACTGCCATTAGGGAGAGTACAATCTTATTTTTGTCCAAATCTATTTCATTCATTTAGGTATAGGTAACTTCTAGAAGGGGAGAAGGCGGAGGATTATTAATGTGCTAAATGAAAACAAACCTATTGTGATTTAGAGTTGACAAAGCTCTTCAGAATCACTGCTGCTATTTCCTGAACAAAGAGCAAATCACTGAAACTGCAGTGGCTACAGCTCATGCTTCTTTAAAAATCTGCTTTGTTGAGAGACTGACTACATAAGATTAAATTAGCAATGCCCTTTTTCCTTCCAGATGTTGTGCAGCAAACTGCCACCCATTTGCAAGTTTCAGCCTTAATATATTAGTTTCATTTACACTCTTTAATTTTGTTTCTATTTTACAAAATCTGTTATTATGTCTGCATTATTGGCTTTTAGCTGAATATTTTAGTTATTTAGATATGCAAAGCTATTAATTACTCTCCCATGAAGAAAATCCCATCTGTATCTTGGTTTTAAAGCATGATGCAAAACAAAAACTCTTTGGAGACCAGTGGTTGTTAAGAAGGTTAGGTCAAAGTGGGAAGGAAAAGGGCAGGCTAAATCCATATTGGGTTTTTCCGGACTATCATGAGTAAAGAAATCTTCTAAAAATTAATTTTCTCTGGTCTGTAACTCCATATTCCAAGGATATTTCTGCACGGTTGTGGCAATAGTAAGGAGCTCTGTGTCTCTCTGCTATTTGGCAACCCCACAGAGTTTGTTGTGACATCATGATATTTTATTTACTGAAACAATACAAAGATAAAGAGTTATTATGAGTGAAATCTCTGCAAAATCTGCAGAGATCCTCTGGCCTAGTTTTATTGAAATTTGTACAGGAATTTTCCTCACAAATTTTCTACCCACTAATACTCACACATACTTTAGTGTTCTCCAAATGTTTTTCCCCCACTAAAAAAGGTAGCACTGACCAAATGATTATAAGTGCTGGTCTCCCTACAGTTCAAACTACATTGCACTATATGTGAGACTACTGGGAGATTCACTATCAACACATAGGTGATTATTAAATATATAATTACTTAACAGTCTTATCACTTCCTGCCCTTTTACAGGCTACTACTTTTGACCTAGGCTAGTGATGGCGAACCTTTTAGGGACTGAGTGCCCAAATTCAACAGGCTGCCATCTGCGTCGCAGAGGGGTGAAGAGAACTCTGTGCTGAGAGGAGGGAGAAAGTGCTCCCATTGGGCTTTTGGGTAATGGGGTAGGGCAAACTCTGTGCTGGGAGGAGGGAGGAAGTGCTCCCATTGGGCTGCTGGGCAGATGGGTGGGGAGAACTCTGTGCTGGGGTGATGACTTGAGGGTCCACAGAGTGGGCTGTGAGTGCCACCTCTGGCACGTGTGACATAGGTTTGCCACCACTGACCTAGGCATTTGGTAAAGACATCAGTGGCTCTCACTCATTGGTACCCAGATGTTTGTGGAGAAAATAACTCTAAGTGCTGAGACATTAATTAAACCAGAAGACAGGAACTATCATGGTATTGGAGGATGTGTTTCTGAATGACATCATGGGGGGGAATCAGGCCTTAAGCTCTGGTGGAAATTTCAGTAGCAAATTGCTACTAGTTAATGTTTGCATTTCCTGTCACATGTCAAGCAACGCAACCAGTGTGGAACAGAAAATGTAACCACCAATTTTTGACATCCAGCAATTTGATACTCAGATTTATATCGATGTGTTTATTGCTGCCAAATGTAAATATTAAGAATCTGACCACTGTTTGCATTTTTGGACTTGTTTTTATACTGCATACATTGTTTGGATGTATCCATGAACTGACTGAAGTATTTTGTACACATTTTTGAAAATTACTTATTTTTCTAAGCACAGTTTTTCAAAAGTATTCATTATACCAGACATATTTTTCTGAGTCTTCATACATACAGATTTTTTGAACACAAAGTACAATTGGTTTAGATTATTAAAGAATTTGGGGGAATAGCAAACAATAGCAAAAAAGATGACTAAAATGCCCAAAAAGGGATAGTCTTGCATATTCTGCCTGTCAGCTATAGAAAAACATCAGTGTTGATTGCTTTATCACATTTTGTCTCCAAGGACAGAAACAGATAAGTTCCAGGACTAGTGTGACTGACATGTTAAGCAATAATTTGAGGTGAATGTGGAGGTTTTTGCTTTGGAGAAAACTCCATGGAATTTGAAGGTAGCAAAAGGAGCCAGAGTTTCCTCACATCCCCATCAAGTGCAATGATCACTACTTCATATTACAGAAGATTTGAACAAGGAAACACCTGTTCTATTCTATTCTGGTTTGATTGTGTTGGCTGCCAAAATGTTTCCAGGTCCAATTCAACCTGCAAAGTCCTATAGAGCAGGGATTCTCTACCTGCGGCCTGTGGGCCAGAAGTGGCCCAGGATGCCATTTCATGTGCCCCCACTGCCTCCACCACACCAGGAAGTGCCATGTGGTGGAGGAAGGGCAAAATGGCCATCCGGCCTCCAGCTTTAAAAGGTTGAGGACTCCTGCTATAGAGCCATGGACACCAATACTTGATAGAAAGATTCTCCCACTATGAAACTGCCCTCTTGCTGAGATCAATACCTGAGGCCTTTCCTGAAGCACTTTCTCTGTGAGACTCAAATGATGAAAAGGAAGATGGTTCTTTTAGTTGTAATACTGTATTGTTTTTGATGAAGTCCACTTGGCCTCAACTTTATTCTCCTTTCTATGACAGGTTAAGATGTCTCTCTCCTTCCAAGTGTTCAATAGGATTTTATTGCCTTATCAGCATTATGCCAACTGAGGAATCTCTTTGCAGGCGCACCCCCCCAATAACGGACACAGACAACATTGAAAGTGGATAACAGCAAAGGGCCACATTTATTGATTCAATGCCCTAGTCCGAATTATAAATTTGTATTGGTAAAACGACCAATCATAATTCCTAAGGCAAGCAGGCCGAAGTAACACTGGTAAGGTACCACCCCAAAATTGCCAACGGCAATTGGTTACAATGTATCAATTTGTATCAATTTGTTTGTCAACAACAAACAAATTGTTGACCGTAGTCAATAACTAACTCATGACCCCACCCTCTGACGCGTATCCGTGAAATCACAGGGGTGATGCATGCTGGTTAGCAATCACCATCACCCCATCGCCTGGTTCGTCGTTGACCGGACAACGTTTAACTAATTTATTCCTGTCTAGTGTTGTCCAGTCAACTGCGAACCTGCCGGATACTTGTGGGTCATACTGTTTACCTTACCAGTGCTACCCGCCCATGTGACCAAAGTCAACAGTAGTAATGGAGAAAGACCCCTATATCAAACCATAGCCACAGTGTGGGGTGGGCAAAAAAGCCAGGACCCGAAGCCAATATGGGTCCCAACCAAAAATTCCCACCCGGCCCCGAAGCGACCATAATCACACTGTTAACTAGGGAGGGGGTGGAGGGGAAAAACTTCTCCGCTCCGTCGCTGAGGCAAAATGGCAGCACGGCTGCCTCGTGGCCACCCCTTTTATCAAGGCGGTGGCCACGCCCCTAACTACCCGGATTCTCTGTCCTGTGGGGGGGGGGGCCCGCAAAGGGCGCGGCGGCCATTTTGGCGCCGCGCTTGCATTGCAGGCGCACCCCCCCAATAACGGACACAGACAACATTGAAAGTGGATAACAGCAAAGGGCCACATTTATTGATCCAATGCCCTAGTCCGAATTATAAATTTGTATTGGTAAAACGACCAATCATAATTCCTAAGGCAAGCAGGCCGAAGTAACACTGGTAAGGTACCACCCCAAAATTGCCAACGGCAATTGGTTACAATGTATCAATTTGTATCAATTTGTTTGTCAACAACAAACAAATTGTTGACCGTAGTCAATAACTAACTCATGACCCCACCCTCTGACGCGTATCCGTGAAATCACAGGGGTGATGCATGCTGGTTAGCAATCACCATCACCCCATCGCCTGGTTCGTCGTTGACCGGACAACGTTTAACTAATTTATTCCTGTCTAGTGTTGTCCAGTCAACTGCGAACCTGCCGGATACTTGTGGGTCATACTGTTTACCTTACCAGTGCTACCCGCCACACGGAGGGGCTTCACAGAAGACCTGACGCCCCCCCCCCAGACCGTCAGCTCGGTCAACAGGCCTGCTCGCCAGTCACCCAACAGGAGGTCCATACCTCCTCGCGACAGATGGACCCCATCCCCTGCATAGAGGTCATAATTTTGCAGACTAATATCGGGGTGATGACTAACCCGCCCCCAAGCCCTGGTGGTAAGAAACCGCGCCACCGCCTTGTTGACCGCGCGCCTCGCGCGGTCAAGCGCAAGGAGGTTAACGCCCCCTCTGTAAGAGTGGCGCGGAACAATGTCCGACCAAACCAGGGTTGTGGCAGGCCAGACATAGTGCAAGTAGGCGAGTTCCTCGCAAATCGCATGCTTGAGCGATAAGCCGGTGACCTGGCCCAAATCATTGCCCCCCAGGTGGATAATTAGAATGTCAGGCGGGTCAGCCCCCAGGCCAGAAAAAAGGAAAGGCCTCAGCTCCTGCCATAACATCCCAGGCTTACCATGCCATGCGAGACTGGCGTGGTCACCCAGTCCCAGTCGGGGTCCCCACTCTGTCGCCGCAGCGTAACGCGCTGCCCTGTGCACATAGCTGTGGCCCACCAGCCATACTGTCACCGGTGTAATACGACACCCAGGGTCTGCAATAAAATTGAGAAAAAAGGAAGGTAAGGTGACTGAATTGGTACTCATGGCGGGAGTGGGCGCACATAAAACTGAAAACACTGTGAGCCCCACCTCCCCATGCTGCGTATGTCAGCCCCCGAGTACCCAAAAGCAGCTGCTGTAGAGGCTGCACCAATGCGGAACGAATGTGTGCCATAACGGGCACCTGAAAAACCCACCCTGGTGAGGGCTATGGCTGTCACCTTCCAAAACTGAAATTTAGTAAGGGGAGACCCATCTTGGTGACAGAAAAACGGGCCGTGGTGCCAGCCACGCAGTGCCAGGTACTCCTGTAGGGCACCAACCGGACAGATGTCTGCCAAAGAACACCGTAGCAGTCTTACTCCACTGCCTACGCCGTGCTGATCTGTTTTTGAGGAGCGAATCCTCAACTGGGCCCAGTCTTTGGCAACGTAGACATCTCCGAGTTCCAGTGCCCTACCACTTGCATCCGCCTTAGACAGCATCACGAGTTCGCTGACGCGGAGCGCTCCAAAAAATGCCACCGTTGTGGCTGCATGAAAAAGGGCTGCCTCATAATGATCAAAACAGAGGCCTGGCCAGCCCCGGGCCAACTGGGTAAGAACCCCTGGGGAAATAGGGTGCCGGTCGTCCGGGCAACGCCCGCGCTCGCGCACCCACCCCTCCAAAACGTGTCTCACGCGGAAGTCAGAGGTGGTATCCACATGACCCCCTACTTTGGCCATAAAAGCCAACGCCGAGAGCTTGGATGCTATGGTGCGAGGTGCAAGGCCCTGTGCATGGAGGTGGACCATGAACCGCAGTACATGGTCCACCGGAATAGGCCAGGTCTCTGGCAAGTGAAATTGAGTGGCAAAAGCCCTATATGAACTGAGTGCTTGTTGATACGCCTTACGCGTGCGTGGCGCTAGTGAAAGGCCAATCGCCCGGTTCACCTCTCCTTGCCAATAGTCCACATCTCGTCCGGGAGTGGCGAGGGAAATTCCTCCGCATCCGGGGCCAAGGCGCGGAACCGGGAGATCTGCAGGCGGGACAAAGCATCAGCAATATCATTATTAACCCCTGGGACATGCCTGGCCCTGAACAAGACATTGAGGCGCAGGCAGCGCAGCACAAAATGGCGCACTAGATCCATAACCCTGGGCGATTTAGAAGTCTGTGCATTGACAATGTGTACCACAGCAGCATTGTCGCACCAAAAATGCACTACCGAATTAGCCCACTGTTCGCCCCATAGCATCAAAGCCCCCAGAATGGGAAAAAATTCCAGGTATGTGAGATCCCGCAGGCGACCTGTGCCTGCCCATGCCGGTGGCCACCCACCATAGGCCCACTTCCCATTGAAGTACATCCCATAACCCAGGGATCCTGAGGCATCAGACTGGATCTGGAAATTGGGGGAAGCCAGGAGGTCCGACCTCCAAAATGAGACCCCGTTAAACTCCCTCAGGAATTGCAACCAGACGAACATGTCTGCCCTGATACCCCGGGTGAGCCTAACTCTGTGGTGGGGCCTGGATAACCCTGCCATGGCGTCGCATAAGCGCCGGGCAAAAGCCCTGCCCGGTGCGACCACCCTGCAGGCAAAATTAAGGTGCCCATGTAGCACCTGGAGTTCCCTCAGGGATGCCTTACGCTTGGCCAGCAATTCCGAGATAAGGGTCACTATCCTAGACACCTTATCGCACGGCAACCTAGAAGCCTGCTCTACTGTGTCAATCTCAACCCCCAGGAACACTAACTTGGTCGATGGGCCCTCGGTCTTTTCGGGCGCTAAAGGGACACCAAGTTCCTGCATTAGCGTCTGAAATGTATTGAGGAGACGTGCACACGTGTCCCAGCCCCGTTCACCCCCGAATAAAAAGTCATCCAGGTAATGGGCTACAGACCGGGACCCTGACCTGCGGACAAAAGCCCACTCTAGGAAAGTACTAAAACGCTCGAAGGCCGAGCATGATATGGAGCAGCCAAAAGGCATGGCCTTATCAAAATAATATTCCCCTTTAAATTTAAAAACCCAGCAATTCAAAGTCACCCGGGTGCACTGGCAAGAGGCGAAAAGCTGACTTAATGTCGCACTTGGCCAGCAAGGCACCCGGGCCACACGAGCGCACCATGCGCAGCGCATGGTCGAACGATGTATACCTGACCGAACAAAGGTCATCAGGTATAGCATCGTTGACCGATCTGCCGGCTGGGTAGGACAAATGATGAATAAGGCGAAACTCACCTAGGGACTTTTTGGGAACCAAACCCAATGGTGAAACCTTAAGGTTGGGAAAAGGGGGTGCAGGAAAAGGTCCAGCGACCCTGCCCGCGTCTAATTCCTTTTTAATGCTGGCCGCAGCCACCTCCTCCCTTCCTCTGAGGGATAACAGGTTGGGAGCGTCCTGAGGTGATCTAACACCCATAAAAGGGATACGAAATCCCTGCTTAAAACCGTGAATGAGATACTCTCTGTCCTCCCCCTTTGGGTACGATGCGAGCCAGCGCTCCAGCATGTCCACCTTAATTGGAGAGGGTGCCTTTTGGAGAACCAGTTCCCTCCGTGGCAGCCTTGCCAGCCCACTGTCCACCCCTCCCTCTGCCTCGCGCCCCCCCAGGCTTGGGACAAGCCGAGGCTGCGTGGGGACCAGAACACGTGGGACACTCATGCTTATACCTGCAGTTCTTTCGATTGCAGGAACCATTTGACGAGAAAGTCCAGCACAGCAGGCGGGCTGGAACCCCCTGCCCCGCCGGTTGGCGGGTAACCTGCGCTGGAGCTGCTCGCTGGACCGCATGTCCACAATGGTACCTATCCCCCGGGGCAGGGCGTGTGGGTGTCATATACAAGAGCCACAGTCTCTGGCAGGGCTCATCCCATCTCATCTCGGGATGGAGGGGAATCCTCATACGGAATTCCTCATCATATGCTAGCCATGAGGGGCCCGGGAAATCTACCATCGCCCTATATATGTTGTCCAAATATTGGACCATGGGAATAGCTAGATCCGGCCGCGCCCTCAAATATACCGCCATATATATCAAATAAGCGGGGAGCCAGTTAGCCCAGGTACGCGGCGGCTTGCGGCGGCGTGCCTGCTCCTTGTCCTTCTCATCCTGACCCTCCCTTTCTTCCTTGGTGGGCTCTCTGTTCAGGAGTGAGAAGATATCTACATACTCCCCCCTCCAAATCTTTTCTCTGGTAGCCTGTGCCAAGTGATCGCCCAGTGGCAAGGAATACCCTGCCGTCGGCAAAGCCGAAAAGGGGACAACAGGCCTGGTAAAGGGAGCCGGAGCTAACCCTGCCACCCCCAAGACATTGCCAGCAGTGTAAGAGCCTAGGCCCACCCCCGTGGGCATGGTGGCTGTCGTTGTCGCCGGGTGGGGCACCAGAGGGGTAGTCCCCGCACCACCCGAGCGAGGCCAAGGCCACTGAAAGGCCCCCCCTATATTGGGAATATGTGTAGATGTACTCGTTTGCACCGTATACTCACATGCTGCACCCCCGTGGGCCGCCCCCACCGGGGGTTCTGGCCCACTGGGGGCGTCGGAGCTCACGACCGATGTAGAGCTCATCACCGGGGCTTGACCCGCACCAGGTTGCTGGCTGGGGAGCTGCGAGGCAGTGGCCGTAGCCGCGCCACCCGCCTGCAGCAGCTCAACCCTCCCCGCCGGCTGTTGTCCTGCTGCCGTTAGCGCCTCCAAAGGTACCCCAAAAGGGGCACCTGCCTGACTGGCCCGGGCCAAAGACGCCTCGAGGGCCGCAATACGTGCCAGTAAGGAGTCCACATTAACCATGGGTAAAGAGCCGGCCGGCCCACCTGATCCTTGCATGGGGACAGGTCCCTGCACCCCAGGGGCCGTATATTGCCATTGACTACCGCCGAAGCCCGGGAGGGCTGGTGGATTAACCTGCCAAGGCAGGGAGCCGGGCCACCCCCCAAGGCTAGAGGGCCCCGGGAGAGGCTGCGGCCCAACAGGAATAGGCCCAACCGATTGAGCAGGAGGATGAGCGGTGCCCACCGCTCGCGGGCCGCGGGCCGGAACTCCCTCCGCGCCCGCACTTTGATCGGGCCAAGGGGCGATAGCCCCCATGCCACCAGCCCCGGCCGGGGATGGCAAAGGTGGCTGCTGGGGAGGCGGCACCGCGGTCCTCCGACCCGGATTACGCCTCCGAACCACCCGAGCTGCATTCGCAGCAGCCTTCTTTTTGGAAGGCATCTCACCGCAGCAGAAAGGGAAGCTAGCTAGTAAACGGAACTAAAAGGCTTCCCGGTAGCACCAACGAGCGACGGAGACGCAGGGGGAAAAACTTCTCCGCTCCGTCGCTGAGGCAAAATGGCAGCACGGCTGCCTCGTGGCCACCCCTTTTATCAAGGCGGTGGCCACGCCCCTAACTACCCGGATTCTCTGTCCTGTGGGGGGGGGCCCGCAAAGGGCGCGGCGGCCATTTTGGCGCCGCGCTTGCATTGCAGGCGCACCCCCCCAATGATGGACTCAGACACAAGTGAAAGTGGATAACGGCATTGGGCCACATTTATTGATTCAAGCCCTAGTCCGAATTATAAATTTCTATTGGTAAAACAACCAATCATAATTCTTAAGGCAAGCAGGCCGAAGTAACACTGGTAAGGTACCACCCAAAATTGCCAACGGCAATTGTTACAATGTATCTATTTGTATCAATTTGTTTGTTGACAACAAACAAATTGTTGACCGTAGTCAATATCTAACTAATGACCCCACCCTCTGACGTGTATCCGTAAAATCAGGGGGTGATTCCAGCTGTCTAGTGGTAACCATCACCCCCTCGCCTGGTTCGTCGTTGACCGGACAACGTTTAAACAACTTATGCCTATCTAGTGTTGTCCAGTCAATTGCGAACCTGCCGGATACCTGTGGGTCATAAATGTTTACCTTACCAGTGCTACCCGCCACCCGGAGAGGCTTCAATAAAGGCTCAACGCCCCCCCCCCCCAAGACCGTCAGCTCGGTCGACAGGCCTGCTCGCCAATCGCTCAGCAGGAGGTCCATACCTCCTCACGACAGATGGGCCCCCTCCCCTGAATAAAGCTCATAATTTTGCAGACTGATGGCGGGGAGGCGAATGACGCGTCCCCAACCCTTGACAAAAAGGAACCGGGCAATAGCCCTGGAGCGACGAGCCCGGTCAAGCGCCTGGAGGCCAAACGCTCCCCTGTAAGCGTACTGCGGTATCATGTCCGACCAAATGAGGGGTGTGGCAGGCCACCCATAATGTGAGTAGGCCAGGTGACTGCAAATCGCAAGCTTCCGCGATAGGCCAGTGACCTGTCCGAAACCATTGCCCCCAAGGTGAATAACCAGGACACCAGGCGAGTCAGCATCCCTGATGTAGAAAAGGAATGGCAACAGTTCCCGCCATAACATGCCGCGCTTACCACACCACCTGAGATGTGCGGGTGCACCCAGTCCCAGTCGGGGTCCCACTCTGTCGCCGCAGCGTAACGCGCTGCCCTGTGCAGCGTAACGCGCTGCCCTGTGCAGCGTAACGCGCTGCCCTGTGCACGTGGCAACGGCCCACCAGCCCTACTGTCACCGGTGTAAAACGACACCCAGGGTCTGTCAAGGAAAAAAAGGGGGGGTGAGAAACATTGCAGTGACTAAACTGGCACTCACGGTTGAAGAGGGTGAACACAAAAACTGAAAACAATGTGATCCCCACCTTCCCATGTGGCGTATTTCAGCCCCAGAGTACCCAAAAGTAGCTGCAGTAGGAACCGCCCCCATCCTGCAGGAATGGTTGAGTGAGGGGAGACCCACCCTGGTGACAGAAAAACGGGGCATGGTGCGTGCCACACAGTGCAAGAAACTCCTGTAGGGCACCAACCGGACAGATGTCTTCAAGGAACATCGTAGCAGTATTACTCAACTGCCTACGCCGTGCTGATCTGTTTTAGAGGAGCGTATCCTCAACTGAGCCCAATCATTGCAAACATAGACATCTTCGAGTTCCAGTGCCCTACAACTTGCATCCGCCTTACACAGCATCACAAGCTCGCTGATGCGGAGCGCTCCAAAAAAGGCCACCGTTGTAGCCGCACGAAACAGGGCTGGCTCATACCTATCGAAACATAGGTCATGCCAGCCTCGTGCCAGTTGGGTAAGTACCCCAGGGGAAATTGGGTGGCGGTCGTCCAGGCAACGCCCACGTTCCCGCACCCACCCCTCCAAAACATGTCTCACACGGAAATCAGCGGTACTGTACGCATGACCTCCCACCTTGGCCATAAAAGCCAGCGCTGATAGCCTAGATGCCATGGTGCGGGGTGCCAGGCCCTGGGCGTGCAGGTAAACCATGAAACGGAGGATGTGGGCCACTGGGATCGGCCAGGTATCTGGCAGGTGAGATTGGAAACAAAAGGTCCGAAATGAAACCAACGCGTGGTGATACGCCTTACGCGTGCGTGGCGCCACTGACATGCCTATCGCCCGGTTCACCTCTCCTTGCCAATGGTCCATATCTCCTGCGGTAGTGGCGAGGGAAATTCCTCCGCATCCGGAGCCAAGGCACGGAACCGGGAGATCTGCAGGCGGGACAAAGCGTCAGCAATATCATTATTCACCCCCGGGACATGCCTGGCTCTGAACAGTACATTGAGGCGCAGGCTGCGCAATACAAACTGGCGCACAAGATCCATGACCCTGGGAGATTTAGAGGTCTGTGAGTTGACAATGTGGACAACAGCCGCATTGTCACACCAGAAATGCACCACAGAGTTGGCCCACTCCTCACCCCATAGCATCAAGGCCCCCAGTATGGGGAAAAATTCCAAATATGTGAGATCCCTCAGGCGACCCGTGCCTGACCAGGCTGGTGGCCATCCACCATATGCCCACTTCCCATTGAAGTACATCCCATAACCAAGGGATCCCGAGGCATCAGACTGAATTTGAAATTGGGGCGAAGCCAGGAGGTCAGACCTCCAAAATGAGACCCCATTGACTCCCTCAGGAACTGGAGCCATATGTGCAGATCTGCCCTGATGCCCCGTGTCAATCTCGCCCTATGATGGGGCCTGGATAAGCCTGCCATGGCGTCGCACAAGCGCCGAGCAAATGCCCTGCCAGGTGCGACCACCCTGCAAGCGAAATTGAGGTGTCCATGTAGCACCTGCAATTCCCGAAGGGATGCCTTGCGCTTAGCCAGCAAGTCCGATATAAGGGCCACTATCCTTGACACCTTGTCTGCGGGCAACCTAGAAGCCTGCGCTACCTTGTCAATTTACACCCCCAGGAATATTAATTTATTAGATGGGCCTTCGGTCTTTTCGGGCGCTAAAGGGACACCGAGTTCCTCCATTAGCGTCTGAAATGTGTTGAGGAGACGTGTGCACGTGTCCCAGCCCCGTTCACCCCCGAATAAAAAGTCATCCAGGTAATGGGCTAAAGACCGAGACCCTGACCTACGGACAAATGCCCACTGCAGGAAGGTACTGAAACGCTCGAAAGCCGAGCAGGATATGGAACAGCCGAATGGCATGGCTTTGTCAAAATAATATTCACCCCGGAATTTGAAACCCAGCAACTCGAAGTCACCCGGGTGCACGGGCAAGAGGCGAAACGCCGACTTAATGTCACACTTAGCAAACAGTGCACCCGGGCCACATGAGTGCACCATGCGCAATGCCTGGTCAAAGGATGTATATCTGACAGAACAAAGGTCATCAGGGATAGCATCATTGACCGAGTGGCCGGCTGGGTAGGACAAATGGTGAATCAGGCGGAACTCGCCCGGGGACTTCTTGGGCACTAGTCCTAGCGGAGACCCTTTAAGGTTGGGGAACGGGGGTGCGGGGAAAGGGTCAGCGACCCTGCCCGCAGCAATCTCCTTATTAATGCTGGCGGCAGCCACCTCCTCCCTTCCCCTAAGTGACAAAAGGTTAGGTGCATCCTGCGGTGACCTATCCCCCGTAAAAGGAATACGAAAACCCAGTTGAAAACCCTGAAGGAGATACACAGCGTCTGCTCTCTTCGGGTACAATGCGAGCCAACGCTCCAGCATGTCGACATTAATTGGGGAGGGGGCCTTTTGGCGAACCCGCTCCCTCCATGGCAGTCTTACCTGCCCCTTGTCCGCCCCTACCCCTGCCCCTGTATCCTCCTGGCCTGGGACAGGCGGAGGCAGCATGTGGGCCAGAACAAGAGGGGCACTCATGCTTGTACTTGCAATTTCTCCTGTTGCAAGAACCATTGGACGAGAAGGTCCAGCACAGCAGGCGGGCTGGAACCCCCTGCCCCGCCACTTGGCGGGGTACCTGTACCGGGGCCGCTCGTTGGACCGCATGTCCACAATGGTATCTCTCCCCAGGCGCCTGGCGCGTGGGGGTCATATACAGAAGCCACAGCTTCTGGCAGGGCTCATCCCACCTCATCTCTGGGTGCAGTGGAATCCTCATGCGGAATTCTTCGTCGTAAGCCAGCCATGACGGACCCGGGAAGTCAACCATAGCCCAGATACTGGACCATAGGGATAGCCAAATCCAGCCTAGCCCTGAGGTAAACGGCCATGTAAATCAGGTACGCTGGCAACCAATTTGCCCACATGCGTGGCGGCTTACGACGATGTGCCTGCTCCTTATCCTTCTCGTCCAGCCCTTCCCTCTCTTCCTTGGTCGGCTCCCTATTTAGAAGGGAGAAGATATCTACATACTCGCCCCTCCAAATCTTTTCCTTGGTAGACTGGGCCAAATGGTCCCCCAAGGGCAAGGAAAACCCTGCTGTTGGCAAAGCCGACACCGGCACTGAGGGAACTACGGGCAAAGGAAAATGAGCCTGAGCCAGCCCGGGGATCCCCAACACATTTCCCAGCACATTGGGGGCACCACCCCGACCCAGGCGCTGTGTCACGGGCAAAGTCGCTGGGTGGGCCGGGGGCCATTGGGCTGCCGGGCCACCCGAGCGAGGCCAAGGCCATTGAACAGCCCCCCCCCAAGGAAGTCGGTTGTGTGGGTGCATTAGCTTGGACTGCATACTCACCCGCTGCACCCCCGCGGGCCGCCCCCACCGGGGGTTCCGGCCCGCTGGGGGCGTCGGAGCTCACGACCGAAGCTGAGCTCATCGACATGGCCAGACCAGCACCAGACTGCTGCACCTGTGGGGTGGGGAGCTGCGAGGCAGTGGCCACCACCGGGCCGCGCGCCTCAGGCGGCTCAACCCGACCCATCGCCGGCCGCTGTTCGACGGCCAAAGGGGGCACCTGAAAACCTAGAGACACCCCTGTTTGGTTGGCCCTTGCCAAGGACGCTTCAAGGGCCGCCACCCGGGCCAGGAGGGCCTCCACATCGGCATAGGCCCCGGCCCCCACAGGGGGCAATTGGGCAACCGGCCCATAATTCACGGGTACCTGTCCAGGTCCCTGAGCCCCAGGGGCCAGATAAGGCCAAGAGCCCGTGCTCAGCCCCTGGGGAGCCGTGGGAACGCCCTGCAAAGGCAGGGAACCCAACCACCCTCCGTGGCTCGCACCCCCCATAGGGAATTGCGCACCCGGGCAAGAGGGCCCCGCCGCACGGACCATGGCAGGGGCCGTGGTCGTTGTTTGCGGGCCAAGGGCCGAGGCCCCGTCTGGGGCAGCAGGTATGCTCTGTGCATCAGGCCAAGGAGCTACCGATCCCATCCCACCGTTCCCGGTGGGGTCCGCTAAAGGTGGCTGCAGAACGGGCGCAGTCGCGGTCCTCCGACCCGGCTGACGCCTCCGCGCCGATCGAGCCACGTTCGCGGCTGCCTTCTCCTTCGAGGGCATGGCTAAGGTAGCTAGGAAGCCTAAAACAAGAGAAAGCTGCCCGAAAAGGCTTCCCCCAAGAGGACACGAGCGACGGAGGTAAGGAGGAAAAACTTCTCCGCTCCGTCGCTTCGCCAAAATGGCAGCACGGCTGCCTCGTGGCCAGCCCTTTTATTAGGGTGCTGGCCACGCCCCTAACTACCCGGATGGTTTTGTCCGGTGGGGGGGGCCCGCAAAGAGCGCGGCGGCCATTTTGGCGCCACGCTTCCATTAGTTTCCTTGGAGGACATGTATTTTGACAGATATATTGATTTTGTTCTTATTTTTAATCGTTTATATGTAAATTTTGCAAGATATATTGAGTGTATCTTAGATAAAAAAAGTTTCTAAATAATAACAGTACCAAAATACCCCAATAAAATGCAAGCGCGGCGCCAAAATGGCAGCCGCGCTCTTTGCGGGGGCCCCCACCCGGACTCAGACATCCGGGTGAGTATAGGGGCATGGCCACCATCTTTAAAAGGGGTGGCCATGCGGCAGCTCAGCTGCCATTTTGTCAAAGCAACGGAGAAGAGAAGTTTTCTCCGTCGCTTTTTTCACCGGCTTTCGCCTTCTCTCTTTTAAAAAAGGGGGTTTTCCTTTTCTTTCTTTACTTCGGCTTGGGAGACATGGCTCCCAAGCGGAAAACAGCGACTCCAAAGCCGCGGACGAGGGGGAGGGCTCTGCCCACCCACCCCCATCTAGTGGGCTGCCCCCGGGCAGGAGGGCTCGGGCGGCACCCCTGCACCCTGGTGGTAGGGCTGGTTTACCCACTACCACCAATGTGGGCGGACAGGCTGTTGCCTGCCCGCCCGATGCCAGGTTCCAACCAGGGGCAGCACAGGCCGGCCCCTCAGGAATCACCACCCCTATGGGGTCTTTGCCCGGCTCGGGGCAGTGCGGCCCACTTGGGCCTGGTGCGGGTTTACGCTCCACCATTCCCCTGGCCCCACATGGGCCGGATTATTGGGCATGGCCCTATCCGGGCCCAGGATCCACACTTGGGTTGGTAACTCCGCAATTGCCTGGTGGGCCATCCAGCCCACCCGGCCCACCTTATACCGGTTGGTCTGAGGCAGTTGATGCCCTCCTGGCATGCATTTCGGTGCTCGAGGCATCAATGGGCATTGCCCTGCCACCTTCGGAAGGTGGGTTTGCACCTCCTGCATTTCCGGCCCACACATCACCCACCGCTGTCCAGCGGGCTGCTGCCAGGGTTGAGCTGCTTGAGGCCATCAGGCCAGCCCAAGCTGGTGCCTCGCAGCTCCCTGCTAGATCATCGCAGCTGGGCTTGCCGCAGGGGCCTGGTCCTGTGTGGCAAGGGTGTAGCGGCATGCAGAGCTCGATTCCCATTGCGAGCTCCGACGCCAGCCATGGGCCGGAACCCCCAGTGGGGGTGGCCCATGAGGGTGCACCAGGTGAGTATCCTGGTCAACTAAGTACACCAGTGACACTGCCCAGCCACACTGGGGGGGGGGGTGCAGTGGCCATGGCCACAACAGGTTACCACGGGTGGACAGTTGTATCCACACTGTCCCGTTAGCTCCTGGTTACCCACTTACCCCCCGGTTATGACAGGGGTGACCGCCCCTAGGGGTATGCCCAATGTTTCAGGGGTTATTCAGGGACCATGGGGTTCACCCTTGATTCAATCTGTCCCAACTGCGGCCCTACCGACAGCCGTTTATTCCTTGCCCCTGGGTGACCATCTTTCCCAGGCCACTAGGGAGAAGATTTGGAGGGGGGAATATGTGGATATTTTTCCCCTCCTAAACCGTGAGCCCACCAAGGAAGAGAGGGAAGGGCAGGATGATAGGGACAAGGAGTTGTCCCGTCGTCGTAAGCCGCCGCGCACCTGGGCCAATTGGTTACCGGCCTACCTCATTTATATGGCGGTATACCTGAGGGCTCGCCCTGACCTGGCCATTCCAATTGGTGCAATACCTGGATAACATTTATCGGGCGGTGGTTGATTTCCCTGGACCGTCATGGTTGGCCTATGACGAAGAGTTTAGGATGAGAGTGGCCCTCCATCCTGAGATGAGGTGGGATGAGCCCTGCCAGCAATTGTGGCTCTTGTACATAACCCCCACACGGCCAGCGCCGGGTGATCGCTACCATTGTGGCCATGCCATGCAGCGGGCGGTTGCTACACAGGTTCCCTGCCAACCGGCGGGGCAGGGGGTTCCAGCCCGCCTGTTGTGTTGGAGCTTCTCCGCCAATGGAGTGTGCAACAAGCGTTAGTGTCGGTTCCGGCACGAGTGCCCCTCTTGCTCTGGCCTTCACGCCGCCTCCGCGTGCCCGCGGGCTGGTGGGTCACGAGGCAGAGGTAGGGGTGGGCAGGGGTCGGTCAGAGCTCCCTCTGATGGTGCAACCAATCAGAAAGGCCCCCTCCCCAATTGATGTACAGGTCCTGGAGCATTGGATTACTGCTTATCCTAGACGGGATGATGCGAAGTACCTACTTGAGGGTTTTCAATTCGGCTTCCGCATACCATTTCAGGGGGTGTGCGGGCCTCAAGATGCCCCGAACTTAATTTCTCTCAGGAGTAATGAGGATATCGCCGCCCAAGCTATATCTAAGGAGTTCACCGCGCTAAGGGTTGCTGGGCCATTTGCTGACCCACCATTCCCGAACTTGAAGGTGTCACCTTTGGGTTTAGTCCCTAAGTCGTCCCCGGGTGAATTTCGGTTAATCCACCACCTTTCTTACCCTGCTGGTCCTTCGGTCAATTACGCAATACCTAATGACCTTTGTTCAGTCAGGTATACTTCCTTTGACCAGGCCTTGCAGATGGTACGCTCATGCGGCCCAGGGGCGCTACTGGCAAAGTGTGATATCAAATCGGCATTCCGATTGTTGGCAGTGCACCCGGACGACTTTGAGCTGTTAGGTTTCCATTTTCATGGCAGTTTTTATGTAGATAAGGCCATGCCTTTTGGCCGTTCTATCTCATGTTCTGCTTTAGAACGGTTTAGCACCTTCCTTCACTGGGCTTTTGTTCGTAGATCAGGGTCCCGGTCTGTAGCCCACTACCTCGATGACTTTTTGTTCAGAGGGGAACAGGGCACGGACATGTGCGCTCAGCTACTCGCCACTTTTCAGGTGCTTATGCGTGAACTAGGTGTGCCCCTGGCACCTGAAAAGACTGAGAGACCGGCCACCACTCTCACCTTTTTAGGTATTGAGATTGACACTGTTGCCCAGACATCCAGGTTGCCCATGGAAAAGGTGACACGGATCTCTGATGCCATTCTGGCTATGCTTGCCAGGCGTAAGATGTCTCTCCGAGAGTTACAGGTGCTTCACGGCCACCTCAACTTTGTCTGTAGGGTAGTAACACCTGGCAGGGCATTTGCCAGGCGTCTGTGCGATGCCATGGCTGGCCACTTAAAACGCCACCACAGGGTTCGGCTGACAAAAGGTTTACGGGCGGATCTGACGGTCTGGCTCACATTCCTTCAGGATTTTAATGGCATCTCCTTCTGGAGATCGGAGCTTATGCTCAGCCCGCATTTCCAAGTACAGTCGGATGCCTCCGGCTCCCTGGGTTATGGGATTTAATTTGAAGGGAGGTGGTCCTACGTCCGATGGCCTCAGACATGGCAAGGCACAGATCGTTTACGTGATCTTACTTTTCTGGCGTTTTTTCCCATTTTGGGTGCCCTGATGCTCTGGGGGGATAGGTGGGCTAATTCAGTAGTTCACCTTTGGTGTGACAATGCTGCAGTGGTGCACATTGTCAACGCCCAGACATCTAAATCCCCCAGAGTTATGGCATTAGTTCGCCAATTTGTTTTGAGGTCTTTACACCTTAATGTGCTTTTCAGGGCCAGACATGTACCAGGCATTGATAATGATATTGCTGATGCTTTATCCCGCCTGCAGATCCCCCGGTTCCGTGTCTTGGCACCAGAAGCAGAGGAACTGCCTTCTCCACTCTCGGCCGAGATCTGGACATTTGGCAAGGAGAGGTGAACCGGGTGATCGGCATGTCTTTGGCACCTTGCATGCGTAAGGTGTACCTACATGCACTCCTACAGTTTAGGAATTTTTGCGGGCAAAGGCAGTTGCCCGAGGTGTGGCCGATCCCGGTCAACCAGATTCTGCAGTTCATGGTTTATCTCCATGATCTAGGGTTAGCCCCTCGCACCATTGCCACTAGGCTTTCAGCTTTGGCATTTATGGCTAAGGCGAGGGGTTTCGTTGGCTGCATGAATGACTTCCACATACGGCATGTATTAGAAGGGTGGACACGTGAATGAGGCCGCCGCCCGGACACACGTCACCCTGTTTCACCAGAGGTTCTGACACACCTTGCACAAGGTTGGCACAGCTTGTGTTACGATAGGTATGAGGAGGCTCTCTTTCATGCGGCTACCACCGTAGCATTTTTTGGATGCACCGTATCAGTGAGCTTGTCCCATTGTCAAAGGGGGACATGTCTCGTAGGGCACTGGAACTCAACAATGTCTTTCTTACCCAGGAGTGGGCTCAGTTGAGGATTCGTTCCTCAAAGGCCGATCAGCACGGAGTAGGCAGTGACTCTGCATGTGCTCTTAAGCAGAGCTGCTGCTGAGGAGAGCCAAACAAAGGAAGTGAGCACTGGTAAGTTTTGCAGTTGTAGTAGAGCTGCTTTAGAGGCCCACGCGCCTAACAGCGCATGAGATTGCAAACTAGTAACAAAGGAAGAATATAGTCTTACTAGGTAGAAAGGTAGTAAACGTGTACATTTTTGAGGCCCGGAATACTGCACTTGTTAAAATGGATTCTGAGGGAACAGTTGTAGTTACCTGCAATACTTGTGCCATGTTTGTGTTCTTGCCAAAGCATATGGAGAACTACACTTGCAGCAAGTGCAAGCTGGTTGCAGTACTAGAAGAGAAGGTCCAGCAGCTAGAGGCCCGCATATCTAACCATCAACAAATTAAGGAGCTTGAGCTGTTCTTGGACAGAGCGGAACAGACTATGCTGGACAAAGTAGAGACAGGGCACAGTTCTGAGGGAGAAGGGGAGCTGGAATACTTAGCAATAGATAAGAATATTGATACTATTGGTATCACTGAAACCTGGTGGACGGATGATAACCAATGGGATACAGTTATCCCAGGCTACAAACTGTACAGGAAGGATAGGAAGGGGCAAATGGTATGGTGTGGCCTTGTATGTCAAAGAAGTGATAAAATCGTATGAATTGGAATATCTAGCTGATTTGGAGTCACCATTAGAAGCTCTGTGGGTAAGAGTACCAGGCCACAAGGATGGTCTAACAGTAGGCATATACTATCGTCCTCCAACCCAAACTCTTGAGGGAGACTGGCAGTTGGAGAATGTTGTAAAGGAGGCATCCAAGAAGGGAAGCCTGGTTATAATGGGGGACTTCAATTACCCTCACATAGACTGGGTGAACTGTTGTTCAGCACATGATAAAGAGATAAAGTTCCTAGATATGCTAAATGATTGTTCCCTGGGACAGATGGTTGAAGACCCAACTAGAGGTACAAGAATCCTTGACTTGATCCTGAGTAATACTCAGGATCTGGTGCAAGATGTTAATGTGACTGATCCAATAGGGAACAGTGACCACAACTCAATTATGTTTAACTTGATCATAGACCGCAAGTCACTGATAAAATCTAACACAGAGACCTTAAATTTTCAAAAAGGAAATTTCCCAAAGATGAGGAAACTAGTAAAAAAGAAGCTGAAAGGGAAAATTGAGAGTCCAAACACTCCAAGCGGCATGGAGGCTGTTTACAAAAACAATAACAGAGGCCCAATTGGAATGCATACCCAAAAGGAAAAAGGGCACTGCCAGGTCCAAGAGGACTCCAATGTGGCTTACAGGAGTTGTTAGGGAAGTGATCAAGAGCAAGAGAAGCTCATTTAGAAGATGGAAGGCTTGTCCGAATGAGGACAGCAGGCAAAAACATAAATTCTGGCAGAACAAATGCAAGGCAACAATCAGGAAAGCAAAGCAAGACTTTGAGGAGCATATAGCTAAAAATACTCAGAGAAATAACAAAGACTTCTTTAAGTACATTAGAAGTAAGAACCCAACTAGGAAGGCCATTGGACCATTAGATGACAATGGAAGGCAAGGGGTTATTAAAGAGGAAACAGAGATTGCAGAGAGACTCAATGAATTCTTTGCTTCAGTATTCACTGAAGAAGACAGAGACCACATGCCCAAAACAGAGCCTATCTTCGTAGGGAGGGAAACCGAAGAATTAAGCCAGATAGAAATAACCAGGGAGGAGGTCCTTGCATGTCTTGTTAAACTAAACACTAACAAATCACCAGGACCAGATGGCATCCATCCACGAGTTCTCAGGGAACTTAAAGATGAAATTGCTGATCTCCTAGCCAAAATATATAATCTTTCCCTCAAATCAGGCTTTGTGCCTGATGACTGGAAGGTAGCGAATGTAACACCAATTTTCAAAAAAGTATCCAGGGGTGATCCAGGGAATTACCGACCTGTCAGTTTGACATGTGTCCCAGGTAAAGTGATGGAAACCATCCTAAAAGATAGAATTAATAGGCACATAGAAGAGAAGGCGCTGCTAAAGGAGAGCCAACATGGCTTTTGCAAGGGCAAATCATGCCTCACTAATCTGTGGGAATTTTTTGAGAGTGTCAACAAGCATGTGGATAAGGGGGATCCAGTTGACATTGTTTATCTGGACTTTCAGAAGGCTTTTGACAAGGTCCCATACCAAAGGCTCTTGAATAAACTTACCAGTCATGGAATAAAGGGACAGGTCTTGTCCTGGATCAGCAACTGGCTAAGGGACAGGAAACAGAGGGTAGCACTAAATGGACACTTCTCCAAGTGGAGGGAAGTAAAGAGTGAGGTCCCCCAAGGTTCAGTACTGGGACCCCTGCTTTTCAACCTCTTCATAAATGATCTAGAGGTAGGAGTAAAAAACAAGGTAGCCAAATTTGCTGTCGACACTAAATTATACAGGGTAGTGAAAACTGTGAGAGATTGTGAGGAGCTCCAGAGGGATCTCTCGACACTGGGGGAGTGGGCAAAACAGTGGCAAATGAGTTTCAACATTAGTAAGTGCAGAGTGATGCATGTTGGGGCAAAGAACCCCAATTACATTTATAAACTGATGGGGTCTGAACTCTCTGCGACAAACCAGGAAAGGGACCTTGGTGTCCTGGTGGACAACTCAATGAATGTGTCAACCCAGTGTGCCTCAGCAGTGAAAAAAGCAAACTCAATGCTAGGGATCATTAGGAAGGGTATAGAAAATAAGTCAGCAAGTGTCATTTTGCCTCTTTATAAATCTATGGTGAGGCCCCATCTGGAATACTGTGTACAGTTCTGGTCGCCATACCTCCAGAAGGATATTATGGAGCTGGGAAAAGTGCAGAGGAGGGCAACCAGAATGGTTAGGGGACTGGAACACCTTCCTTACCATTTGAGGCTGCAACGGTTGGGCCTCTTCACTCTTGAACGACGACGTCTAAGAGGTGACCTGATTGAAGTTTATGAAATCATGCACGGTGTGGACAAAGTAGATAAGGAAAAACTGTTTTCCCTATCGCATAACACTTGAACTAGGGGACACTCCATGAAACTTTTGTGTACTAGTTCTCAAACAAATAAGAGAAAGTACTTTTTCACCCAGAGAATTACTGGTCTATGGAACTCCCTGCCAGAAGAAGTGGTGACAGCTGTCAGTCTTGACAGCTTTAAGAAAGGATTAGACAAGTTCATGGAGGACAAGAGTATCAATGGCTATAATTATGGATACTTAAGGACAACCTCCGGGTTGGAGAGATAGGCAGGATATCTCTCAATATCATTTCCAGGGAATCCTAAGCAGCCATCTGCTTGGGAATACCCTGAAGGAAATGGTGAGCCACTGTGTGAGACAGAATGCTGGACTGGATGGGCTGTGGCCTGTTCCAGCAAGGCTGTTCTTATGTTCTTATGTGTCAGACTGCTACGTTGTACAATTGCTGACATCTGTCCGGTTGGTACCCTACATGAGTTTTTGGCAGTGCATGGAACGCACCCTGGCCCATTTTTCTGCCACCAGGATGGGTCTCCCCTGACCAAATTCCTGTTTTGAAAGGTGACCGGTATGGCACTTCACAGTGTCGGCCTCCCTGGGGCTCGTTACAGCACCCACTCATTTAGGATAGGCGCCGCTTCAACTGCGGTTGCTTTTGGGTACTCTGATGCTGATATACGTCGCATGGGCAGATGGGGGTCTGCGTGTTTTTCTTTATATGTACGCCCCCTACTGCATGAGTACTAGTAATGTCATTAATTCCCCTTCTTTCCTTCTTTTACAGACCCTGTGTGTTTACGCACACCGGTGGCAGTATGGCTGGTGGGCCACAGTTTCGTGCACTGGGCAGCGCAGTATGCTGCGGCGACAGACTGGGGACCCCATCTCAGGCTACGTGCAGCTGTACGTATGCATTGGTACGGTAAGCGCGGCATGAGATGACAGGAACTGTTGCCATTCCTGATGTCCATCAGGCATGCTGGACCACCTGATGTCTTGATTCTGCACCTCGGCGGCAATGATCTCGGACAGATCACTGGCCTCCCTTTAAAAATGTCGGTGTGCAGTGACCTGGCCTTTTTACATCACTTATGGCCGTACACGCGGCTGCTATGGTCTGACATCATGCCGAGACAACGTTACAGCGGAGACATTGACCTCCGTGGCTTGGACCGTGCTCAACGGTCACTGAACAGGGCTGTCGCCCGGTTCCTTTTTGACAATGGCTTTGGAACAGCCATTCAACATTCTAGGATAGGCTTGCAGGATTATGGTCTATATGCAAGAGATGGGGTCCATCTGTCGGCCAGAGGTTTGGACCTCTTTCTGGAGGACGTGCAAGCAGGCCTGGTGACCAAGCTGACGGTCTGGGGGGGGCGGTGAGTCATCACGGACGCCTCCCCGTGTGGCGGGTAGCACTGGTAAGGTAACAGATTTATGACACATAGGTATCCGGCAGGTTCGCAATTGACTGGCCAACACGTAGATAGGTACAGGGGAATAAGATTGGCCGGTCAAGGGCAGGAGGGTTGATGGCAGGAGCTGCACAGCCTGCATCACCCTGATATTGAACAGATACACATCATAGGGTGGGGTCAGTAGATAGTATATTGACTCCGGTCAACAATTTGTTTGTGTCAACAAACACATTGATACAAATAGATACATGTAGCCATGTTCCATTGGCATTCTGGGAGGAACATTACCAGTGTTACTGCGGCCTGCTTGCCTTAAAGAATTACAATTGGATGATACACCAATTGAAAGTGATAATTCGGACTGGGGCATTATTCAATAAAAGTGGCCCGATGCCTTTAATCCAATAAGCCTGAGTCTTTCTTTGGGGGGTGCGCCTGCAAAACCCTTACTCTTTTTAAAAAAATGTTTCAGGAAACATGATAGCAGTATATTGGTGGGAATCTAAGTAGGAATTAGAGCTTAATTGAATTAAGGTCAAATTCTTTGTTAAGTCTAGGTATAACAGTCAAGGAAAAGTTTGAGGATGATAGCTGAATAACTCATGTATAAGGCGTGTATGGGAAACTCAGGCATCTCCAAATGTTGTTGGAATCCAGCTGCCATTAACTCCACAGCAATCACTGATAATGGGAATTACAGTTCAGGAGTGGTTATTGTTCTATCAATTTATAAATTTCTAATATACCATTCTGTTTCAAGAACCTGCCTAATATGGAAAATCAAATACTGTACTGTATCTCACTTTCCAGATGGAGATTTCAGCTGTAGATTTCAGCAGCCAATTTCTGGTCAAAAACCAATCTAATTATTTTAACATTTTAATCTATCTTGAATTTTACTTATATTTCATATACACCCATCATTTTAAATTCTGAAATATCCTGAGGTAAATAATGAATGGTTGCTCCCTATCCTTGATAAAGTAATTGATTATCACTCTTAAGACATTCACTCAACTAATATCTGTAGCAGTGACTCCATTACATATATTTTTTAAACCGCCCCCCCCCCCAAGTTCTGCATTTTTGAACTAATTTTACAGGGTCAAACCATGCCGATTCTTAACAAGAACTACTGTTCAAACTATATGAGTAGTTATCTTAGTGTTCAGTGAAACTTCTCTGGACTGCAGTTTCAGTCCACACGAAGTATGGTAAACTTGTATTACTCTGCTCATGCTGAAGGGCAATTGCCCTGAAATTACATTTGAATCTTTTACTTGGAAAAGCAGTAAGATTTTGCTCATACCCAACCAGCACCCTCTTTAACGTGACCCAAGTGACTTCTTAACTGCAGACAGCTTCTCAAATGATACACGATTATTAATCTTTCTTCCATCAATATCATCCTAAGAAAAAGAACTGGAATGTGATTCCTAAAGATTACTAGTTATATTCCATTTGGTAGTTTCCCCGATTCAAAAGTTGACATCCCAAGTCATTTTATGGAATACTAGAACATTTACATTCAGTGAATAATGGCACTTATTCACAGAAAAGCTGACAGATAAGATAATAAAACACACCAGTGGGAATAGTAATAATTAGTCTAATGCATTTTGCTGCCTAAAGCCAAGGATATGATGGGGTCCCTTTTCTTTTTACAAAAGGAAACTAGTCTGACGATTTTTATTTTTACACTGTCAATATGCAGTTACACCTTAACATTCTCCAATACAGTGAGAGCAACATGCTGTCATGGTTTCCACATGTGACCTAGTCTTAATTTTAAGGTGACATTTGATCCATGTAGTGTTAAGACACATATTGTAGTTTTCTTAGGTTTAGAAAGCCAGCTTTCATTTTAAAGCACGTTGGAATGCCAGGCTGTTAGTCTGACATGACAGTGTTGCATAGTTAGAATAGTTGCCTCCCAAATGGAGGAGGGAAAAGTGAGTGTCCAGGACTGGACACATTCCAAGAAACACCTGCAGTTCCACGAGGTTACTGAGTGACAGCTAGACCAGCTGACCACACCACGAGGGAGATGACGTCTCCACTCATGTCAATCAAACTCTAACTGCCAGGACACCTGCAGAACAGAATTTTCCCAGGGAATGCAAAGGTGGGGGCCACATGCCAAACAGATGGCACTTGCACCTGCAAACTGTCCATGAGGACAGCATGTCCCATTCCCATGGGAACACAGGTGCTTTCCCATTAGACCACAAAATTCCAATGCACCTTTTCTCAAAAAAAGGAGGCCAATCTTAGCACTCAGGGGGCATTTTGCAGTTGGAGTAGAGCTTCTTTAGAGGCCTCCACTAATTTAAATTGATAATTTAAACTGCTGAGAGCCACCTCTGCTCAAACAGAGGAAGCAGTTAGAAGCTTCCAGAAGCAGGGGGACAGAGCCACACCAGGCCCTTCCCTGAACTGTGACTCATAGGGGCGGAGTCACACTAGCCTTTAAAAGCTCTGAGCTCTTTCAGGGTCAGCCCTTTTGACTCTGCATGTGCTCTTAAGCAGAGCTGCTGCTGAGGAGAGCCAAACAAAGGAAGTTTGTTGTTCAGTCGCACAGTCGATTCCAACCCTTTGCGATCCTATAGACCATTGTTCTCCAGGCGCCTCTGTCCTCCACCATCCCCCTCAGCACTCCCAGTTCTGTGCCCATTGTGTCTACAATGCCATCTAGCCATCTCATCTTTGGCCTCCCCCTTCTTCTTTTGCCCTCCACCTTTCCCAACATCAAGGCCTTCTCAAGTGAATCCTCCCTTCTCATTTGATGTCCAAAGTACTTTAGCTTCGCCTTTACTATTAGACCTTCCAATGAGCAGCCAGGGTTGATTTCTTCTAAGATTGACTGCACCTCTGGTAGTTCTCTCTCCACATGCTGCTGAAGTCTATCCTGTATTATCTTGAGCATCACCTTGCTGGCGTGTGGGATGAGAGCAATTGTTCGGTAATTTGAGCATTCTTTGGCATTGCCCTTTTTTGGGATTGGGACGTATACTGATCTTTTCCAATGGAAGTGAGCACTGGTAAGTTTTGCAGTTGGAGTAGAGTTGCTTTAGAGGCCCACGCGCCTAACGGCACGCAAGATTGCAAACTAGTAACAAAGGAAGAATATAGTCTTACTAGGTAGAAAGGTAGTAAACATGTACATTTTTGAGGCCCAGAATACTGCACTTGTTAAAATGGATTCTGAGGGAACAGCTGTAGTTACCAGCAATACTTGTGCTATGTTTGTGTTCTTGCCAAAGCATATGGAGAACCACACTTGCAGCAAGTGCAAGCTGGTTGCACTACTAGAAGAGAAGGTCCAGCAGCTAGAGGCCCGCATATCTAACCATCAACAAATTAAGGAGCTTGAGCTGTTCTTGGACAGAGCGGAGCAGACTATGCTGGACAAAGAAGAGACAGGGCACAGTTCTGAGGGAGTAGGCCCTTCACTAACTCAGGAGGGAGACGTTTGGAGGAATGTGATTCAAAGGAGAAGGAGAGTAGGGGATCACTCTGAGAGAATGAAATTACAGAATACATTTGAGGCTCTTTCCCTCGTCACACCTGATGAGGAACACACAGAGGAACAACTGGTTCCACCTGATGATCTCTCCTTCATCACACTTGACGAGATCCAGGAAGATAAACAACAGGAACAAACTGAGGTTCTCTCCCTTAATATGGTTGATGAGGTGCATGTAGATGAACAGATTGCAGGAGAGAGGCTCCTTGTACTAGGTGATTCAATAATTAGAAATACAGAGAAATGGATTTGTGATGCACATGATAACCGTATGGTGACTTGCCTGCCAGGTGCAAAAGTTGCAGACATTACAAGAAATCTAGATAGATTGTTAGAGAGAACTGGAAAGGAGCCAGTTGTCATGGTGCACGTTGGTACCAATGATAATGGGAAAGCCAAGCGGTCTGTTCTGGAAGCCAAATTTAGGTTGTTAGGAAGAAGATTGAAGTCCCGGACTTCCAAGGTAGCATTTTCAGAAGTGCTGCCTGTCCCTCGCGCAGGACCTACCAGGCAGGCAGAGCTCAGAAGCCTCAATGTGTGGATGAGGTGGTGGTGTCGAGAGGAGGGCTTCAGATTTGTAAGGAACTGGAGAACATTTTGGGACAAGCCAAATCTGTTCAGGAGGGATGGGTTGCATTTGAACCATGATGGGACCAGATTGCTGGCACTCAACATCAAAAAGGCTGCAGAGCAGCTTTTAAACTGATAACTGGGGGAAAGCCGACAGGAGCTGGGCAGCATCCGGTTCGGGAAATTGTGTACTTGAGTAGTGAGGAGGATGCAAAAATTACTGAGCAGAGCAAGGAGCTAGTCACCAGCACTCTAGCAGAAGGATGCAAGAGGCAGTCTAACAATGCAACTGGACTCAAAAGACTGTATCAGGAAAGCATATATAAATGCTTGTATACAAATGCCAGAAGCCTCCGGAACAAAATAGGGGAGCTGGAATACTTAGCAATAGATAAGAATATTGATATTATTGGTATCACTGAAACCTGGTGGATGCATGATAACCAATGGGATACAGTTCTCCCAGGCTACAAACTGTACAGGAAGGATAGGAAGGGGCAAACGGGAGGTGGTGTAGCCTTGTATGTCAAAGAAGTGAAAAGATCGTATGAATTGGAATATCTAGGTGATTTGGAGTCACCATGAGAAGCTCTGTGGGTAAGAGTACCAGGCCACAAGGATGGTCTAACAGTAGGCATATACTATCGGCCTCCAACCCAAACTCTTGAGGGAGACTGGCAGTTGGAGAATGTTGTAAAGGAGGCATCCAAGAAAGGAAGCCTGGTTATAATGGGGGACTTCAATTACCCTCACATGATAAAGAGATAAAGTTCCTAGATATGTTAAATGATTGTTCCCTGGGACCCAACTAGAGGTACAAGAATCCTTGACTTGATCCTGAGTAATACTCAGGATCTGGTGCAAGATGTTAATGTGACTGATCCAATAGGGAACAGTGACCACAACTCAATTATGTTTAACTTGATCATAGACTGCAAGTCACTGATAAAATCTAACACAGAGATCTTAAATTTTCAAAACGGAAATTTCCCAAAGATGAGGATACTAGTAAAAAAGAAGCTGAAAGGGAAAACTGAGAGAGTCCAAACACTCCAAGAGGCATGGAAGCTGTTTACAAAAACAATAACAGAGGCCCAATTGGAATGCATACCCAAAAGGAAAAAGGGCACTGCCAGGTCCAAGAGGAGTCCGATGTGGCTTACAGGAGCTGTTCGGGAAGTGATCAAGAGCAGGAAAAGCTCATTTAGAAGATGGAAGGCTTGTCCGAATGAGGACAGCAGGCAGAAACATAAATTCTGGTAGAACAAATGGCAGAAAGCAAAGCAAGACTTTGAGGAGCGTATAGCAAAAAATACTCAGAGAAATAACAAAGACTTCTTTAAGTACATTAGAAGTAAGAACCCAACTAGGAAGGCCATTGGACCATTAGATGACAATGGAAGGCAAGGGGTTATTAAAGAGGAAACAGAGATTGCAGAGAGACTCAATGAATTCTTTGCTTCAGTATTCACTGAAGAAGACAGAGACCACATGCCCAAAACAGAGCCTATCTTCGTAGGGAGGGAAACCGAAGAATTGAGCAAGATAGAAATAACCAGGGAGGAGGTCCTTGCATGTCTTGTTAAACTAAACACTAACAAATCACCAGGACCAGATGGCATCCATCCACGAGTTCTCAGGGAACTTAAAGATGAAATTGCTGATCTCCTAGCCAAAATATATAATCTTTCCCTCAAATCAGGCTTTGTGCCTGATGACTGGAAGGTAGTGAATGTAACACCAGTTTTCAAAAAAGGATCCAAGGGTGATCCAGGATATTACTGACCTGTCAGTTTGACATGTGTCCCAGGTAAAGTGATGGAAACCATCCTAAAAGATAGAATTAATAGGCACATAGAAGAGAAGGCACTGCTAAAGGAGAGCCAACATGGCTTTTGCAAGGGAAATCATGCCTCACTAATCTGTTGGAATTTTTTGAGAGTGTCAAGAAGCATGTGGATAAGGGGGATCCAGTTGACATTGTTTATCTGGACTTTCAGAAGGCTTTTGACAAGGTCCCACACCAAAGGCTCTTGAATAAACTTACCAGTCATGGAGAAAAAAGGGACAGGTCTTGTTCTGGATCAGCAACTGGCTAAGGGACAGGAAACAGAGGGTAGCACTAAATGGACACTTCTCCAAGTGGAGGGAAGTAAAGAGTGAGGTCCCCCAAGGTTCAGTACTGGGACCCCTGCTTTTCAACCTCTTCATAAATGATCTAGAGGTAGGAGTAAAAAGCAAGGTAGCCAAATTTGCTGATGACACTAAATTATACAGGGTAGTGAAAACTGTGAGAGATTGTGAAGAGCTCCAGAGGGATCTCTTGACACTGGGGGAGTGGGCAAAACAGTGGCAAATGAGCTTCAACATTAGTAAGTGCAGAGTGATGCATGTTGGGGCAAAAAACCCCAATTACATTTATAAACTGATGGGGTCTGAACTCTCTGCGACAAACCAGGAAAGGGACCTTGGTGTCCTGGTGGACAACTCAATGAAGGTGTCAACCCAGTGTGCCTCAGCAGTGAAAAAAGCAAACTCAATGCTAGGGATCATTAGGAAGGGTATAGAAAATAAGTCAGCAAGTGTCATTTTGCCTCTTTATAAATCTATGGTGAGGCCCCATCTGGAATACTGTGTACAGTTCTGGTCGCCATACCTCCAGAAGGATATTATGGAGTTGGAGAAAGTGCAGAGGCTGCAACGGTTGGGCCTTTTCACTCTTGAACAACGGCGTCTAAGAGGTGACCTGATTGAAGTTTATAAAATCATGCACGGTGTGGACAAAGTAGATAAGGAAAAACTGTTTTCCCTATCGTACAACACTAGATCTAGGGGACACTCAATGAAACTTTTGGGTACTAGTTCTCAAACAAATAAGAGAAAGTACTTTTTCACCCAGAGGATTACCGGTCTATGGAACTCCCTGCCAGAAGAAGTGGTGACAGCTGTCAGTCTTGACAGCTTTAAGAAAGGATTAGACAAGTTCATGGAGGACAAGGGTATCAATGGCTATAATTATTGATACTTAAGGACAACCTTGGGGTTGGAGAGATAGGCAGGATATCTCTCAATGCCATTTCCAGGGAATCCTAAACAGGTGAAGGCATCTCCTTTGGAATACCCTGAAGGAAATGGTGAGCCACTGTGTGAGACAGAATGCTGGACTGGATGGGCTGTGGCCTGTTCCAGCAATGCTGTTCTTATGTTCATTTCTGGAGCAAGGGTGAAACCCTTGTCTCTGAACACCATGATCTTGATTTCAGCAGGAGCTTTTGTCCGACAGCTCCTCAACATGACTCTTCGGGGCTAACACTCAGCCATGAGGGGGAGAACCACCCCAAACTAAGTAGCTTGAGCCTACTAGTGAGCTAGCAAGAATTTATTTTACTTATTTGTTTTATTAGCTTGTGTTCTATGTAGTGTAGATTGATTTAAGATCTGTATCCAGTATTGTGTTTCCTTCAATAAATCTTCAAAAGCCAATCGTGTTTTGCCTGCCTTTGTAAAGAAGGAGAAGGAAACCCAGCAGAGCAGATGTGGCTCCAATTGTCCTCATCGCTTCAACACTGGAAGCCTTCCAGAAGTCAGTGAGAGGGATTGCTCTGACTGGTAAGGGGAGGAGGGGGAGAAGCAAGTCATAAGCTGTGTGTCATAGGCATCAGCACTAAGAAGCATAGCTTCTGCCAAGTGATCAATATTACCTGCCATATGCAGAAGGCTACTCTGTCCCTGTACCCCAGTGAATCGGGCTAGGGTGAGGAGTGCTCATTAAGGCATAGCAGGATGCTGTATCGAAGGTCCGCCCTGCCGGGTGTTCCCAAAAAAAAATATTCTGGGTGCCCAACGTAGCCTTTGTGAGGTATTTTCCTCCCCCTACAACTCTGATACATGCTAGTTTAGGGGTTTCAGAATAAGTCATGTGACATATACATGGAGAGAAAAACAGCTTCTTTTGAGAGTTGCATGTCTTCTAGTTGTGTTATAAAATCAGCCGTATCCCTCACAAATGTTGTAGTATTTTTAGTCTGGTCACTAATAAATGAATCTGCGCATTTGGCCAATGGTTCGGTGATTGAGTTGACCCCTGATATTATGGGCCTGCCTTTGATTACATCATTGGGACTAGTCATTTTATGTATTTTAGGTAAATGATAAAATATTGGGTCCCTTGGAAAGTGATTTATGAGGAAGTGAAAAGTTTTCTCATTTATGTAATCTAACGCGAATCCCTCCTGCACCACAGTCTTGATCACATTCATAATTCTCATTGTGGGATCTCCTGCTAGCTTAAAATAATAGTTACCATCCAAAAGTTGTCTCCTAGCCTCTTTCTCATAGTCAGGTCTGTCGTGTACCACTACCCCGCCCCACTTATTGGCCTGTTTAATTACTATAGACTGATCTCTTCCTAAGTCCTCCAGGATCTTGACATCACTAGCGAAAAGGTTCTGAAACCACCTGTGCTTTTTTGACTCTAAAAGATCAATGTCATGTAAAATTAACCTACAAAAGACTTCTAAGGAAGCATTGCTTACGTTTTGGCAGAAATGCGATTTAGGATTTTCCTTTAATATTACATGGATTTATGTTATTACTGAAGAAAAGTATCTGTTTATTTGAACTTGTGGAAAGCATTTGAGCAGTAAAAGACTTGAGCAGTAAAAGACTTTTTGGAATTGACCAGTTTATTTGGTTTTATTGAGCAACAATGAAGTTTATTTTCCATCATTCCATCATTCCATCAGGCTTCTACTATTGTGCATTTGGTTTTCACTGTTCCACCCCAATTGTGCAACATATACAATAGCATCTAGCCATCTCATCTTTGGACGCCCCCTTCTTCTTTTGCCCTCTACCTTTCCCAGCATCAAGGCCTTCTCAAGTGAAACCTCCCTTCTTATTTGATGTCCAAAGTACTTAAGCTTCATCTTTACTATTTCCCCTTCTAATGAGCAGTCAGGGTTGGTTTCTTCCAGTATTGACCTATTTGTTCCCTTTGCTGTCCAGGGTACTCTCAAAATTCTCCTCCAACACCACATCTCAAAGGCATCTATTCTTCTGTGCTCAGCTTTCCTAACAGTCCAACTCTCACACTACATTACCACCGGGAATACCATTGCTTTGACTACGCAAATTTTTGTTTTCAAGGTGATGTCTCTGCTTTTCACTATGTTCACCAGGTTTCTCATGGCTTGTCTCCCAAGAATCAGTCATCTTTTTATTTCATGACTGCAGTCACCATCTGCAGTGATCGTAGATCCTAGGAAAGTAAAGTCTGTCACTGCTTCTACTTCTTCCCCATCTATTTTCCATGTACTGATAGGGCCTGTTGCCATTATCTTGGTTTTCTTGATATTGAGTCTCAAGCCAACTTTTTGCACTCTCTTCTTTCAACCTAATCAGGAGCTTCTTTAGGTCTTCCTCACTTTCTGCCATTAGGGTGGTATCATCTGCATATCTCAAATTGTTAATGTTTCTCCCAGCAATTTTGATCCCATATTGTGATTCCTCCATCCCTGCATTGCACATTATGTGCTCTGTGTATAGGTTGAATAAGCAGGGTGATAAAATGAAGCCTTGTCTTACTCCTTTTCCTATTCCAAACCACTCTGTCATTCCTTGTTCTGTCCTAACTGTTGCTTCTTGATTCATGTACAAATTTCGCATGAGGCATATGAGGTGTTCTGGTATTCCCATTCTTTAATTACTTGCCACATTTTGTTGTGGTCCACAAAGTCAAATGCCTTAGTGTAGTCAATAAAGCAAAAGTAAACTTGTTTCTGGTATTCCTTTTTTTTCTCCATGATCCAATGTATGTTGGCAATGTGGTCTCTAGTCCCCCTGCCTCTTCTGAAACCCGTCTGTACTTCTGGTAATTCTCTCTCTACCTGCTGCTGAAGTCTATCCTGTATTATCTTGAGCATCACCTTGCTAGCGTGTGGGATGAGCACGATTGTTCGATAATTTGAACATTCTTTGGCATTGCCCTTTTTTGGGATTGGAACGTATACTGATCTTTTCCATTCCTGTGGCCACTGTTTTGTTTTTCAAATCTGTTGGCATATTGAATGCAGTAATTTCATTCCATCATCTTTTAGGGCTTTGAAAATTTGACTGGCATAACATCATCTCCACTAGCTTTGTTGTTTGCAGTGCTTTTTAGTGCTTTTCTGACTTCACTCTCCAGAATGTCTGGCTCAAGTTCAATTTCCTCCTCATTGTTATTATCTGGGGTTTTGAGGTCCTTTTTGTAGAGTTCCTGTGTGTACTCTTTCCATCTTTTCTTAATCTCTTCTGCATCAGCTAACTCCTTTCCATCTTTGTCCCTTATCATGGTCATTTTTGCTTTAAATGTTCCCTTGATTTCCCTAATTTTTTTGAAAAGATCTCTAGTCCTGCCTCTTTTGTTGTTTTCCTCCATTTCTTTGCACTGTTCATTCAGGTAGTTTTCCTTATCTTTCCTGGCTTTTCTTTGAAATTCTGTATTCAAGTGATTGTATTTTTCCTTTCTCCTTTGCCTTTTGTGTTCCTTCTTTCCTCTGCTATCTTAAGAGCCTCATCAGACAACCACTTTGCTTTCTTACGCTTCTTTTCTAATGGTATGGTTTTCCTTGCTGCCTCCTGCATGATGTCCTGCATCTCTGTCCATAATTTCTCTGGCACTCTTTCTATCCGGTCCAAGCCATTAAATCTGTTCCTCACCTCCACCGTGTATTCTTTAGGGATGTTGTCTAGGTCATATCTGTTTGGTCTAATTGTTTTCCCTATTTTCTTTAGTCTAAGCCTGAACTTTGCAATCAAAAGGTTGTGATCTGAGCCACAGTCTGCTCCAGGTCTTGTTTTTGCTGACTGTATGGAGGTTCTCCATCTTTGGCTGCAGAGTATGTAGTCAATCTGGTTTCGGTGTTGGCCATCTGGTGATGTCCATGTGTAAAGTCACCTCTTGTGTTGCTGGAAGAGGGTGCTTGCTATGACCAGTCCATTCTTTTGGCAGAACTCTATCAATCTTTGCCCTGCTTCATTCTGTGTTCCAAGATCGAAATTCCATGTTATTCCATTTACTTTTTGATTTCCTACTTTAGCATTTCAATCTCCTAGGATAATGTGGACATCATTTCTTGGTGTCTGTTCTATGAGGTGTTGTAGGTCCTCATAGAACTGGTCAAATGTGGCTTCGTCTGCACCAGTGGTTGATGCATAGACTTGAAACACAGTGATATTGAATGGTTTTCCTTGGATTCGAGCTGGCATCATTCTGTCATTTTTTAGATTGTATCCCATTACTGCATTTCTCACTCTTTTATTAACTATTATTGCCACTCTATTTCTTCTAAGATTTTCTTTCCCACAGTAGTAGATATGATGGTTTCCAGAGCTGAATTCACCCATCCCTGTCCATTTTAGCTAGCTGATGCCCAGGATGTCAATGTTATTCTTTCCATCTCATTTTTAACAACTTCCAGTTTTCCTTGATTCATAGATCTCACATTCCATGTCCCTATGCAGTATTATTCCCTGCAACACTGTATTTCTCACCCTTTCCTGTTCCTCCCCTTCCTCTAATCTGTTGTGCTAAACATCCTGCTGTCTAATGGGAGGCAGACAGAATGGAATGTCCTGGTTTCCTTGCATCTCCCACACTTGCTGAGACCATATGGGAGCTGCCATGTTGCAAGGAGCCAATCACACAGCTGGCCACATGTCTTGGCTGCTGTTCTGGCTCCAATGGGGGGGGGCAACTATGTCTGCTTCCCCACATCCTCTAGCCAGTGGGAATGCCGGGAACTACAGTGCCTCTCCTACTAAGAACAGATGGACAAAAAGTTCCTGAGGTTTGAGGACAAGTCTTTCCAGAACATATTATCTGTCAGCCTCCTAACAGTAGAGTAGCTTGTCTATAATTGCAACCAAATTTTTTTTCTTAGCCTCTTTAATTTTGATGTCCGCTTAAATATGAAACTCGGTTTTGGTAACTTGGTTGTCATTCACAATACCTAGTTATGGTGAGAAAATGCATCTCCAGATAAATAACACTGCCACATGAATACTCCTGGTCCCACAATATACCGGCATGTTCATAGTAGATTTAAGGATACAAACACAATGTGCCGTTTGTGTATGCCCAAAAATGACGAAGATAATGATAAACGAATCTTCTTATAAGGTCTTTGTATTCTTAATGTTATTTTTAATTTTTATTTTGCAAACTCTGATAATAAACTGATGTATATTAACTTGTAATGTCATCAAACAGAAACCAAACTCAGATATCAATCACCCGTCTATAGAGGTGTTTAAAAGGATTGTTTTAAATGACATTGAAAAACTAGAACAAAGTAAACTTGAGGTAAGACAGAATTTAACAACACAGGAGGTTAACACCTTGCAGGATTTGGGACGGGATGAATCCATAGTGATTAAACCGGCGGACAAAGGGGGTGGAGTCGTGGTTTTGGACAAGACAGACTATTTAAAGGAAGTTTATAAACAATTAGCTGACCCAACCTTTTATAAAAAAATTAATTAAGGATCCAACCAAGGAAATTGAAAACATTATTAAGGTGGTGGTCATGGAGGGTCTTTCCCTTAATTATATTACTGAAAGAACATACAAATTTTTGTTGAAAGAACACCCACGGTTTCCAATTTTTTATATCTTGCCAAAAGTACATAAAATCATTGACGCCCAGATTAGGATACCTGGACGCCCCATTATCTCCGGGGTGGGGTCCATTTTGGAGCCTTTAAGCCAATTTATAGATCATCACATTCGGCATTACACCTGTGACACCACTTCCTTTATCAGGGATTCTACCGATTTTATAAATAAGCTCGAGGGCTTCCAGCTTCCAGCAACGGGTGGTTTGGTAACCATGGATGTTGCAGCTTTGTACACAAATGTCCCATTTGAAGATGCGAGATTAGTGGTCCAGGATGTATTAAATACCAGAGTAGTTCAACAACTGCCCACTCATTTTCTAATCGATCTTTTAGAAATCTGCTTGGAAAAGAACTATTTTAGGTTCAACCAAGACATCTTTTTGCAAGTAAAAGGAGTGGCAATGGGATCCCCAATGGCACCAAGTTTGGCCAATCTCTATATGATTTCCTATGAGAGAAATATTGTTTTAAATGCACAACTTAATCCATTTTTTCACCACATTTTATTGTTTAAAAGATTTATAGATGATCTGTTTTTTGTGTTAGATGACTTTAATCTAATTCCAGACTTTGTTTCCTGGTTGAATATACAGAATGTGAACCTAACATTTACCCATTGCATGAACAGGACTGAAATATCATTTCTGGACCTCTTGGTTTTCGTAGGAAGGGACAATAAACTGCAGGTTAGGCTATTTAAGAAGAGCACAGATAGGAATGCCTATCTTCCATATGAGTCATACCATCCACCCCATTTACGTAACAGCATTCCATACGGAATATTTGCTAGAGCCAAACGTAATTCTTCACATCAAGAAGATTTTGAAACAGTAGCCAGGGGGATTAAGGAGAATCTTCTGGACAGAGGGTATCCTGAGCAGGTATTGGAAAAATCATTAAATAAGGTTAGAGGTGTGGCAAGGAGCGCACTATTGGAAAGACAGGAGAGACAACCCAAACAGGGGATTTTTTGGTCCATAGACTATTCTCCCAGAGCCAGAGATATACAAAATATTGTACGCAAACATTGGCATATATTATCTGATATTCCGGGGTGTCTAGAAAAACCCATGATAGGTTTAAGGAGGACTAGAACAGTTGGCAACTTGATTACTAGAGCAGATGCTGCACTGCGACAAGAATTATGGAGCAGTTTGGTCAAGGGCCATCACAGGTACGGCCAATGCGTTGTTTGTAGGTTCGCTTGGGAGACTCGGCACATCAATTTTCCAGAATTAAACTTAAAAAAAAACACTCATTTTTTTAGTAATTGTAATAGCCAATTTTGTGTATATCTATGGATTTGCCCTTGTGGTCTCAAGTATGTGGGAAAATGCTCACGCAAATTAAAAATCAGGCTGGCGGAACATCGATCCAGGATAAGGGGGCAGGTGAAAAATGCACCATTGGTAAATCATTACATGGAAAAAAACCATCATGACACAGATTAAATTTGTAGTGTTAGAAAAACTCACGGTCACGACAGGTAGAGGTGTCAACATTGAACAATTGCTATTACAAAAGGAGGCATACTATATTCATAGACTAGGAACCATGCATCCTAAGGGTTTAAACTATGAAATTGATTTAACCTGCTTTTTGTAAGTACACAGGAATCAGAACCATGGTGCTCCTTGTAAGTAAAACAGTCAGTACACAGGTGGCAATGTGAGCTTGCAGATTCAGTCAGGAGCAGGCAGCAAGTTGTATTTAAGAGATAGGAAAGGAGGCATACTATATTCATATTCATAGACTAGGAACCATGCATCCTAAGGGTTTAAACTATGAAACTGATTTAACCTGCTTTTTGTAAGTAGACAGGAATCAGAACCATGGTGCTCCTTGTAAGTAAAACAGTCACTACACAGGGGGCAATGTGAGCTTGCAGATTCAGTCAGGAGCAGGCAGCAAGTTGTATTTAAGAGATAGGACTCTAATGGTATGCAACGTCCCTAGCAACCATAGAGAAATTACAGAAGAGACAGAGAGGATGCGAAACACAAGAGTGGTAAGCTTGGACTGGATAATGAGCATGGGCGCTTGCAGCTGGTTTGAACATATAATATTGTAACAGACATGTGTTTTGTAACCTTTCAGATATTGCAAAATCTCCCCTGATGAAATTTATTGAATGAAATGTCTAATTAACCGGATAGATGTCGGGAGTTTGGGGCCAATTTATATGGGAGCTTGACTTCCCAACTGAATACGAGTTAATGAGCTGTTTTGGACAAGAGATAGAAAGTGTAATAGAGGAATGAATCATTGTTTCATATTGTTACAAAGGACATAGTGAAGAAGTTGAAGAGAACATATTTGAATTTGGTTACTATTGTCAAGATTACAAAAGGAACTTGAAGACTTTATGTGTAGAGAAGTATCTGAGTTTGGTTTCTGTTTGATGACATTACAAGTAAATATATATCAGTTTATTATCAGAGTTTGCAAAATAAAAAATAAAAATAACATTAAGAATACAAAGACCTTATAAGAAGATTCGTTTATCATTATCTTCATCATTTTTGGGCATACACAAACGGTACATTGTGTTTGTATCCTTTTCTCCGTTTGGCCATAGTAGATTTAAAGCAATACTTCCTCAGTTCTTACTCCCAAATGTCTCTTCACCATGTGAAATTTAAGCATGAAAACTATTTAAAATCTTAATATTTCTTCACCACTCATCCCCACCTAAATCAGTCCACACAATACGTCCATCTTCTGAACACTTCTGTGCAATTACATAACGGGCAGATGAATACCACATTACTATAAACAGTTACTTATATTAACATACTTCCTTCTTCAAACATAATTAAATCCCAACCTGCAGTGTTCGCTCAATGAAGTTTAAAAATAGATCAGCAGCGGTAGATTGGTGAATGGGAATAATCATCTCTAAAGCCACTGACCTGTGCAAATGGTCTAGCAACCCTCCTTCATCCAGACTTATTGACACCATTAAGTATGTCACAACAAACAGTATAAAACATTGAAGGTCAGTTCCTGTTACTACCTCTCATTCACTGTCCCTGTTCTACTCCTTGTTTGAATGCCCTAATTAAGGTCAAGTGGGAGGAGCATCTGTCTATAGACTGGACATGGAGGGAAGGGGAATCATTTGCAGAGTCCCAGTGTTCCTGGATTGTGATTTCCAGCCAGTGGTGGAGTCAATAATGGCACTTACTTCCTCTTTCTTGTTTGGTGTTTGCAGAGGGCTCATTGCATCCCTGCTCTTCATTCCTTCATCTCTTGTTACCCCACAGTATGATGTTTTTATGAGCACCATCAGGTGCAAATGCATACCTATCAAGTTTTGAACATGAAAATAAGGGAAATTTTGGGCCATGCCCCTCTCCCCACCAGGCCATGCCCCCACCCACCAGGCCATGCCCCCTCCTCCCCAAAATCAAGGTGCATCCAAGAGCCTAGAAGAGGAGGAGCCACCAGAGCCAGGGAGGAGTGTCGGGCTCCCCCCCCGGGTGGAGGAAGAACCACCCCCTAGGCACTCCCCCACTCCCCTTAGCCCCACTGCTGCCCCTTGTGGGGAATAAGGCAACAGGCCAGCCCCTACAGGCCAGCCTTACTGTAATAATTCTATTTTAAATCTCTTTCCACATTCTCTGCTGCGACAGCATTTCATATTACTGTATGGTGATTTTTCATGGAACTGTTTTTTACACTTCAATCACTTAATTGTCTACTGTCTTAGCCTTGTGTACCTCAATTTCATTTTTAAAAACTCTGTTGAAATATCCTCTTTATGTTGTATGCAAATATACTTGAAGATGATTGGCGCATTGTCTCTTCCCTTTAACATGCTCTTTCCCAGGAGAGAGAAGAGACAATGAGCCAATTGGCTTCAAGTATATTTGCATACAACATAAAGAGGATAATTCAATGGTCCTGTCTTAAACACAGAGTTTTAAAAAATGAAATTGGGTTCTATTGAGACCCATAGTTCTCAACTGAAAACCTTCCAACATATAATCAACCCTATGTAGACCATTCTGGACAATGACTCCTCTCTTGCAAGGGCTCTAGGTTAGAAGTCACTAACTGCAAATAGACAGCTGCCAAACCTGGGGGGAAAAACCTCATCAGCAAAAAAAAGGGGGGCCTCCAACAAGAAATATGGCTATAGGGGCCAGACCTTGTAAGAGGTCCAGATCCTATTCTGCTCCTATTTCTACAACGTTTGTATGCACTGCCAAGTTGCTTCAAATTTACTGTGACCTTATGGGATGACAAGAAGAAATTTACCATGTCCACTTGCCTCCCTTGCCATTCTCCATTACTGGAAGAGAATTTCAACCCAAGTGTTCTGAGTCCTACTCTAACAATCTGTCCCCTATACCACACTGACTCTGTAGGTCCTACACTATAAATACTACTAGCATATTTGTGCCCGGCCAGCCTGGCAGTTGTTTTTTGTGTGTTTTTGGTTAGGGGTGGTTTTGGTGGTTGTGATTTGAATTTGTGGTTTTTTAATTTATCTGATTTTGTTTATTGTTTTTATTTTCTATTTTGATTTTAAAAATATTTTTGTCTGTTTTATAAATTTCCGGCCTCTAGGCGGTGCTGTGATTAAGAGTACTGCTATTGCCTTTTTTTTTCAGTTCTGTTCCGGAGGCATGGAGGCAGGATGTGTTTGGTAAGTGCTCTTTATTTTTTATTGTTTTTATTTTGTGTTGATTTTGGGGTGTTGGGCTGGGGGGGTTAAGTAGAGAGTTTCTACTTAAACCCCCCCCCAAAAAAAAGTCTTTCTGCTTGTTCTTATGTTTTTATTTTGGATTTTAGATGTGTTTGGTTGTTTTGGGTATTTATGGTTGTTATTTTTTATTTTTCCCCAGTATTTATTTCTTTAATTTGTGATACTATTGTTTGTTGAGTTAGGTATTTTCATGTTGTAGATAGGTGTTTTTAGTGAGTTTTCATGGTTTTTCATTAGTCTTTCGTATTTTGTTTTTTTTACTTTGTTGTTTTTTATTGTGTTGTTTACTTGGTTTATTTTAATTATTTGTTTATTTATTTATATTTTTGATGCTTGGCATTCTGGTTAACTGTTTTGTTTTGTTGTTGTTGTATTTTGTTAGGTGAAGAATGGCCTGTTTGTCATTTCTTCTTTTCCCCATTGCTGTTTCGAAATTAGGTTTTGATGCAGCGATGGGGAAAAGGAAGAGCCGGCAGTCAGCTCGCTCTTCATCTGGTAAGATTCATTAGGTCGGTCATGGGAGAAGGAGGCAGAGAAGAGCTATTTGCTTGACGATGGTTCTCTCCTCTCAGTCTTCTTTTTCCCAGGCTTACCTAACGGGAGATTGGCAGGCAACAATACGTAATGGGTGGTGCTCTTCCTTGCGTATTGCTGGCTGCTGCTTTTGTATTACCTCCACCGCTGTTTCGTGCTAGTTCTCGAAACAGTGGTGTGGGTAGTATAAAAGGCAGCAGCCAGTCATTTGCCAGGGAGGGTGCTTCCCCTGATGAATTGCTGCCTGCTGCTTTTTTTCCACCCTGGCTCAACTTACCTTGAGGCCAGTGGTGGTTTCGCCGTGTCTTTGCTGGGGTAGCATGGAGGAGAGGGAGTCCCTCTTCTCCCCATTGCTCTGGGAAAGAAGGCCAGCGTTTGTCTCACCATGTTTTTATTGTGGGCTTGAGTTAGCGAGGCTGTGAGGTGCTGCGTCCACCTGTGGCGGCCTTGCATTCCCATTGCGTGAGGCACTGCATCCGCCTGCGGCACCCTTACATTCCCGTTGCATGAGGCATTATTTTATTTTATTTTTCGCACGTCGGCTTTTTCAGTATTCTGGACGCTCAATGCCCTTCAGCCTGATTGGCTGAAGTGGTCACAGTGCGGAGGACGCTGGGACTTAAAGTTTTGTTTCTTTTGTTCGTGTTCATGTGGAGGGTTTTTACATGTGGCTCACTTTGTATTGGGCACACCGGCTTTCCCAACATTCTCCTTGCTCTCACCTGTCAGCCTGATTGGCTGAGAGGCGGTGCGGCACGGAGGACTTTGGGACTTGAAGTTGTTTTGTTTGCGTTCGTGGGGCGGTTGCCCCACTGGCGGCTGGCAGACCCTTGGGGCGATGGGCTGGCTGGGTAAAGGCAAGTGCGGGCAGCTCGGTACTGGATAGTACGGATGGGTGTGGTAGCCTTTCCAACAGTTAATGTCCCTCCTTATAGGTAAAGATAAAAGTTCTAAAAATGTTGTCATAGCAACAGAATTATCAATGCTGTTGCACAGCAACATAAACAAAATGTTCTTGTTCTTTGGGTTACAAGGTTGCAACCTGCAAGAAAATGGTTTAAAAGTGTAGTCAGCAAGAGAAAGGTAGTCACTTGCCTCCATAGTAGTGTTACTGATGAATCCCAGGTATTAGCTAATTAGGATCATTGAGCAAAGAGAAGCAAAAGTGATACCTTAATTGGACCACTAAAAAATTGAACAAATAGCTAACTTTTGACCAGTCTTTTTCAAGATATATATAAGGCATGACATATTTTGCTTTGCATGTAGTGAGTCTATTTGTTCCACCTTTTAAGTGAAATGAATGAACATTTGCACAATATTCTAATTTTCTGGGTTTCACCTGTAGACAATCCCTTAGTTCTAGATGTCTCAAATCTCTGCCAGGTGTGCTTCCTCCAAACTTCAACCATCTCATCTTTATTTAGAATTAGAAGAAATGGCACATGCCAACTCTATTTGTATTGCCCCACTCTGGAAATAAGCAACTGTATATCTGCACTAGCAAGAAACTGTTCCATACAGCATGTTATAGTAAATGACTATATATATTATATTTCTGTCGTATTCATAAAATATTGGTGCAAAGCCTGAATAAGACTTGTTAAAAGTCCTTATTTGCCTGTGGAAAACTGAGGTACACTGAGGAATTGTAAAACTTTGGGCAGGAAAATATCTTCTTTCTCTTATTCTGTGGCTATGCAGTTGGCTTTTTCTGTGGCTATCCAGGCACCAGCCAAGCGCCGAAGGAGAGGGGGCGAGACTCAGAAGGGATGTTGCATTGTAAACAGCTGGGGGTGAAGAGGAAGGGGAGGAGGACCAGCCTTGCAGCGAGAGGCCAGCCATCACCCCACCGCAAGTCACCAGGAGCCCCGGACACCCCACCCCCAGCCAGGGGTGAAGAGGAAGGGGAGGAGGACCAGCCTCGCAGTGAGAGGCCAGCAATCGCCCCGCCGCAAGGCGTCAGGATCCCTTGACACCACCACCCTCAGCCAGGGGTGAAGAGGAAGAGGAGGAGGACCAGCCTCGCAGCGAGAGGCCAGCCATCACCCCACCGCGAGGTGCCAGGAGCCCCGGACACCACCACCCCCAGCCGGGGGTGAAGGGGAAGAAGACCAGCCTCGCAGCGAGAGGCCAGCCATCGCCCCGCCGCAAGGAGCCAGGAGCCCCGGACACCACCACCCCCAGCCGGGGGTAAAGAGGAAGGGGAGGAGGACCAGCCTCGCAGCGAGAAGCCAGCCATTGCCCTGCGGCGGGTAACCAACACCTCCAGGCACCAGCTGAGCGCCAAAGGAGAGGGGGTGAGACTCAGAGCCCCATGCAAAGGATAAGTAGCTGATATGCAAAAATGTAGATGACTTAATATAGCAACTCGCATAGAGACTTTATACTGACTTAATATAGCAACTGACATAGAGATTGTGTTTTAAAGTGTGATAATATGTTGTTTAAAATGTTTTAAACTTTTAAAAACTGTGATAAAATGTATGAGGGGAGAAAAATGGCATAGAAACCGGCAAACCACGCCACAAAGCTTGCCAAGAGAACCCTATTGACCAAAACAAAAGGCAAAATAAAGGAGCAGTTTAGATGATACAGGATGCTTAGCACAACATAGTGGAGGAAGGGGAGGGACAGGAAAGGGGGAGGGTGTTGCAAGGAACAATACTGCATAGGGACATGGAATGTGAGATCAATGAACCAAGGTAAACTGGAAGTGGTAAAAAATGAGATGGAAAGATTAAGCATTGACATCTTGGGCATCAGTGAGCTAAAATGGACAGGGATGGGTGAATTCAGCTCTGGAAACCATCCTATCTACTACTGTGGACAAGAAAACCTTAGAAGAAATAGAGACAAGCGATGAGAAACCTGGAGAATATAGTGAAAAGCAGAGACATCACCTTGAAAACAAAAATTTGCATAGTCAAAGCAATGATATTCCCAGTGGTAATGTATGGGTGTGAGAGCTGGACCATTAGGAAGGCTGAGCGCAGAAGAATAGATGCCTTTGAGATGTGGTGTTGGAGGAGAGTCCTGAGAGTCCCCTGGACAGCAAAGAGAACAAATAGGTCAATACTGGAGGAAATCAAACCTGACGGCTCATTGGAGGAACAAATAGTGAAGATGAAGCTAAAGTACTTTGCACAACAAATGAGAAGGGAGGACTCACTTGAGCAGGCTTTGGTGCTGGGAAAGGTAGAGGGCAAGAGAAGAATGGGATGACCAAAGATGAGATAGCTAGATGGTATTGTGGATGCAGTGGGCATAGAGCTGGGCGGGCTGAGGAGGATGGTGGAGGACAGAGGTGCCTGGAGGAAAATGGTCCATGGGGTCGCAAAGGGTCGGAATCGACTGTGCGACTGAACAACAACAACAAATGCAGTTGGAAGGAGTTGGAGCTGAGGCTTAGACCAGTGGTTGACAAAGATCCCATAAAGTCACCTGACTATAAGTATAATAAAAAACGTTTCAGAGTGACATGTGAAAAATAAATATTTGGTTTCATTACTCACTCAGAAATGTTTGCTTTTTAAAAAATCCATGGGGTCGCAAAGGGTCGGAATCGACTGTGCGACTGAACAACAACAACAAATGCAGTTGGAAGGAGTTGGAGCTGAGGCTTAGACCAGTGGTTGACAAAGATCCCATAAAGTCACCTGACTATAAGTATAATAAAAAACGTTTCAGAGTGACATGTGAAAAATAAATATTTAGTTTCATTACTCACTCAGAAATGTTTGCTTTTTAAAAAATCAGCTGCACTGAGAATAGAAGACTGACTGACTTAATTGCCTCTTCTTCTCTGTAGAGGATTCCAGAAAGTATCTCTAATGCAGAAAAGAAGATCTGTAATTAATATGGTTGATGAGGTGCATGTAGATGAACAGATTGCAGGAGAGAGGCTCCTTGTACTAGGCGATTCAATAATTAGAAATACAGAGAAATGGATTTGTGATGCACATGATAACCGTATGGTGACTTGCCTGCCAGGTGCAAAAGTTGCAGACATCACAAGAAATCTAGATAGATTGTTAGAGAGAACTGGGAATGAGCCAGTTGTCATGGTACACGTTGGTACCAATGATGTTGGGAAGGCCAAGCGGTCTGTCCTGGAAGCCAAATTCAGGTTGTTAGGAAGAAGATTGAAGTCCCGGACTTCCAAGGTAGCATTTTCAGAAGTGCTGCCTGTCCGTTGCGCAGGACCTACCAGGCAGGCAGAGCTCAGAAGCCTCAATGCGTGGATGAGGCGGTGGTGTCGAGAGGAGGGTTTCAGATTTGTCAGGAACTGGAGAACATTTTGGGACAAGCCAAATCTGTTCAGGAGGGATGGGTTGCATTTGAACCATGATGGGACCAGATTGCTGGCACTCAACATCAAAAACGCTGCAGTGCAGCTTTTAAACTGATAACTGGGGGAAAGCCGACAGGAGCTGGGCAACATCCGGTTCGGGAAAGTGTGTACTTGAGTAGTGAGGAGGATGCAAAAATTACTGAGCAGAGCGAGGAGCTAGTCACTAGCATTCTAGCAGAAGGATGCAAGAGGCAGTCTAACAATGCAACTGGACACAAAAGACTGTGTCAGAAAAGCATATATAAATGCTTGTATACAAATGCCAGAAGCCTCCGGAACAAAATAGGGGAGCTGGAATACTTAGCAATAGATAAGAATATTGATATTATTGGTATCACTGAAACCTGGTGGACGGATGATAACCAATGGGATACAGTTATTCCAGGCTACAAACTGTACAAGAAGGATAGGAAGGGGCAAATGGTATGGTGTGGCCTTGTATGTCAAAGAAGTGATAAAATCGTATGAATTGGAATATCTAGGTGATTTGGAGTCACCATTAGAAGCTCTGTGGGTAAGAGTACCAGGCCACAAGGATGGTCTAACAGTAGGCATATACTATCGGCCTCCGACCAAAAACTCTTGAGGGAGACTGGCAGTTGGAGAATGTTGTAAAGGAGGCATCCAAGAAGGGAAGCCTGGCTATAATGGGGGACTTCAATTACCCTCACATAGACTGGGTGAACTGTTGTTCAGCACATGATAAAGAGATAAAGTTCCTAGATATGCTAAATGATTGTTCCCTGGGACAGATGGTTGAAGACCCAACTAGAGGTACAAGAATCCTTGACTTGATCCTGAGTAATACTCAGGATCTGGTGCAAGATGTTAATGTGACTGATCCAATAGGGAACAGTGACCACAACTCAATTATGTTTAACTTGATCATAGACCGCAAGTCACTGATAAAATCTAACACAGAGACCTTAAATTTTCAAAAAGGAAATTTCCCAAAGTTGAGGAAACTAGTAAAAAAGAAGCTGAAAGGCAAAATTGAGAGAGTCCAAACACTCCAAGAGGCATGGAGGCTGTTTACAAAAACAATAACAGAGGCTCAATTGGAATGCATACCCAAAAGGAAAAAGCGCACTGCCAGGTCCAAGAGGACTCCAATGTGGCTTACAGGAGCTGTTCGGGAAGTGATCAAGAGCAAGAAAAGCTCATTTAGAAGATGGAAGGCTTGTCCGAATGAGGACAGCAGGCAGAAACATAAATTCTGGCAGAACAAATGCAAGGCAACAATCAGGAAAGCAAAGCAAGACTTTGAGGAGCGTATAGCTAAAAATACTCAGAGAAATAACAAAGACTTCTTTAAGTACATTAGAAGTAAGAACCCAACTAGGAAGGCCATTGGACCATTAGATGACAATGGAAGGCAAGGGGTTATTAAAGAGGAAACAGAGATTGCAGAGAGACTCAATGAATTCTTTGCTTCAGTATTCACTGAAGAAGACAGAGGCCACATGCCCAAAACAGAGCCTATCTTCGTAGGGAGGGAAACCGAAGAATTAAGCCAGATAGAAATAACCAGGGAGGAGGTCCTTGCATGTCTTGTTAAACTAAACACTAACAAATCACCAGGACCAGATGGCATCCATCCACGAGTTCTCAGGGAACTTAAAGATGAAATTGCTGATCTCCTAGCCAAAATATATAATCTTTCCCTCAAATCAGGCTTTGTGCCTGATGACTGGAAGGTAGCGAATGTAACACCAATTTTCAAAAAAGGATACAGGGGTGATCCAGGAAATTACCGACCTGTCAGTTTGACATGTGTCCCAGGTAAAGTGATGGAAACCATCCTAAAAGATAGAATTAATAGGCACATAGAAGAGAAGGCGCTGCTAAAGAAGAGCCAACATGGCTTTTGCAAGGGCAAATCATGCCTCACTAATCTGTTGGAATTTTTTGAGAGTGTCAACAAGCATGTGGATAAGGGGGATCCAGTTGACATTGTTTATCTGGACTTTCAGAAGGCTTTTGACAAGGTCCCACACCAAAGGCTCTTGAATAAACTTACCAGTCATGGAATAAAGGGACAGGTCTTGTCCTGGATCAGCAACTGGCTAAGGGACAGGAAACAGAGGGTAGCACTAAATGGACACTTCTCCAAGTGGAGAGAAGTAAAGAGTGAGGTCCCCCAAGGTTCAGTACTGGGACACTGCTTTTCAACCTCTTCATAAATGATCTAGAGGTAGGAGTAAAAAGCAAGGTAGCCAAATTTGCTGACGACACTAAATTATACAGGGTAGTGAAAACTGTGAGAGATTGTGAGGAGCTCCAGATGGATCTCTTGACACTGGGGGAGTGGGCAAAACAGTGGCAAATGAGCTTCAACATTAGTAAGTGCAGAGTGATGCATGTTGGGGCAAAAAACCCCAATTACATTTATAAACTGATGGGGTCTGAACTCTCTGCGACAAACCAGGAAAGGGACCTTGGTGTCCTGGTGGACAGCTCACTGAAGATGTCAACCCAGTGGGCCTCAGCAGTGAAAAAAGCAAACTCAATGTTAGGGATCATTAGGAAGGGTATAGAAAATAAGTCAGCAAGTGTCATTTTGCCTCTTTATAAATCTATGGTGAGGCCCCATCTGGAATACTGTGTACAGTTCTGGTCGCCATACCTCCAGAACGATATTATGGAGTTGGAGAAAGTACAGAGGAGGGCAACCAGAATGATTAGGGGACTGGAACACCTTCCTTACCATCTGAGGCTGCAACGGTTGGGCCTTTTCACTCTTGAACGACGGCGTCTAAGAGGTGACCTGATTGAAGTTTATAAAATCATGCAAGGTGTGGACAAAGTAGATAAGGAAAAACTGTTTTCCCTATCGCACAACTCTAGAACTAGGGGACACTCGATGAAACTTTTGGGTACTAGTTCTCAAACAAATAAGAGAAAGTACTTTTTCACCCAGAGGATTACTGGTCTATGGAACTCCCTGCCAGAAGAAGTGGTGAAAGCTGTCAGTCTTGACAGCTTTCAGAAAGGATTAGACGGGTTCATGGAGGACAAGGGTATCAATGGCTATAATTATGGATACTTAAGGACAACCTCGGGGTTGGAGAGATAGGCAGGATATCTCTCAATGCCATTTCCAGGGAATCCTAAGCAGGTAAAGGCATCTCCTTGGGAATACCCTGAAGGAAATGGTGAGCCACTGTGTGAGACAGAATGCTGGACTGGATGGGCTGTGGCCTGTTCCAGCAAGGCTGTTCTTATGTTCTTATGTTGGGGCAAAGAACCCCAATTACATTTATAAACTGATGGGGTCTGAACTCTCTGCGACAAACCAGGAAAAGGACCTTGGTGTCCTGGTGGACAACTCAATGAAGGTGTCAACCCAGTGTGCCTCAGCAGTGAAAAAAGCAAACTCAATGCTAGGGATCATTAGGAAGGGTATAGAAAATAAGTCAGCAAGTGTCATTTTGCCTCTTTATAAATCTATGGTGAGGCCCCATCTGGAATACTGTGTACAGTTCTGGTCGCCATACCTCCAGAAGGATATTATGGAGCTGGAAAAAGTGCAGAGGAGGGCAACCAGAATGATTAGGGGACTGGAACACCTTCCTTACCATCTGAGGCTGCAACGGTTGGGCCTTTTCACTCTTGAACGGCAGCGTCTAAGAGGTGACCTGATTGAAGTTTATAAAATCATGCACGGTGTGGACAAAGTAGATAAGGAAAAACTGTTTTCCCTATCGCACAACACTAGAACTAGGGGACACTCAATGAAACTTTTGGGTACTAGTTCTCAAACAAATAAGAGAAAATACTTTTTCACCCAGAGGATTACTGGTCTATGGAACTCCCTGCCAGAAGAAGTGGTGACAGCTGTCAGTCTTGACAGCTTTAAGAAAGGATTAGACAAGTTCATGGAGGACAAGAGTATCAATGGCTATAATTATGGATACTTAAGGACAACCTCTGGGTTGGAGAGATAGGCAGGATATCTCTCAATATCATTTCCAGGGAATCCTAAGCAGGTGAAGGCATCTGCTTGGGAATACCCTGAAGAAAATGGTGAGTCACTGTGTGAGACAGAATGCTGGACTGGATGGGCTGTGGCCTGTTCCAGCAAGGCTGTTCTTATGTTCTTATATCCCCAGGAGCTATTTTCCTGTAACTTTAATTTTATTGTAGCATGAATATCTGCAGGCCCACTTAGAGATATCCAATGTGATATCCAATGTGATGTAGTGAATAGGGTGATGGTTCCTGGTTTTAGTCAATTCTATCTTCTTGAATTGGAAAGAATTCATACACACACACACACACACACACACACACACACAGAGGTTTTTTTTGTTCACTCTTGGAATGAAGAAAAGCAGAAGTTAAGGATAACATATTTCCTACAGTCAACCCAATTTACTCCCAGATGTGTGCCTCAACAATTGCACCTTTAATTAAGCCTATGTAAGTTACATAGGTAAAGGTAAAGGTCTTTCTTTCACGAAAGCCAGTCATGTCTGACTCTAGGGGGCAGTGACCATTTCCATTTACAGCCAAAGAGCCAGAGCTGTCTTTGTATGCAGGTGTTTCTGTGGTCATGTAGCAGCATGAGTAGACTACAAAGTGAACAGAACACTGTTACTTCTTTGCCAAAGCAGTACATATATATCTACTTGCAATTTCTTGTTTTCGAACCAGTAGGTTGGCAGCAGCTGGGACAGATGACAGGTGTTCACTCCGTTGTGCAACACTTAGGTCTTGAATTGCAGACTTGCTGACCTTCTGGTTGTCAAGCTCAGCATCTTAACCACTAAGGCACCGTGCCCTTTTCCAAGATACATAGAAGAGGAAGATTTTATGCTATGATGAATAGTCATCTTTCATCCTTTTATGGACAGCTGCCCCTACCCCTGCAAAAGAGAAATAACATTCTTAGGGAATGCTGGAAGTAAGCAGTCTTATTTAAAAAATAGTAGGAGAGGGAAAAGAAAGTCTCAATTTTACTTCTGTTGAATATGTCATTGCACAACTGAGTGTGGAAATACCCTCCTGGATCTGGGCATCTATCCAAATCCAATTCTAGCTACATATTTCTCTCATCCTACTATTACTAGCTGAAAAGTATAATGTTCTATATGCGGGACAGAGATATTTACAGCCGCTGAGGAACATTAACCATTCCCTTTGAAGCCTAACTCATAACTATATTTAAGTGGATAAATCCATGAAAAAAATTGTTCAACTAGAAAACTCATTTTGTGAAGCTACAACTTTTGTAGACACTAGCTTTTACCCTTCATAACAGAAATAAACCAAACAAAGCAGGTGAACTGTCCTAACCTATTGCCTCACAAAAGTGTTTTCCCTGAACAGCTTTTTCCTATCTTTTATTTGTGATCGAATTTCTCGGAAACAACAAACATAACAAGGTGCAACTGGCTATGATTAATTATTTAGCCCAGAGAAATGGCAGATGAACAAGAGAGCTGATTCATTTTCTGGGCAGCAATAGAGATATGTATTTAGGTTTTTAAAAAAGGAGAAATGACTTTCCTGAAATAGTGGTTTTTTGAATTTGCTTAAAACGAATTCCATGAAGGCATTTGAAGACTCACCCTTGTTCCTCTTTAAAAGAATAAGAAAAATCTCACAAGATAAAAGAAGAGCAGCACTTCCTATCTGGATTAAAACAAAGTTGCCCATAGGGGTTAAGCATAGCAAGAACACCCATGTTTGAGTTGGAAGCAGATTCAAAGTTCTCCATGACCCTAATCAAGTTATTTGATAGAAACTGGCATTAAGTGGCCATTTTAGAATAATAGGCAGCTGAAAGGGCACTTTCCCCTTCTTTTTTGAACCAGTATGTGTGCTAAATATGAGTATTATTTCTTATAAATGTCTCAAAAAGAGGAGGTTGGTAGAAAAACCTGAGTTCAGAACACCTTTTGAAATACTGCATCTTTTTTGTTAGCAGGAAAATTGGAAAGACTGCTTCATTTCTCTAGTGGGTGGATTAAGGCTGCTTCTTTCTTTCTTTCTTTCTTTCTTTCTGCAAATGTAACAACGGAGTTGTAATTCTGTCACCATTTTGTCCCTTCTGGAGCATACCAGATTTACTAACATTTTGACAAATTGTCAGTGGCTTGCACTGCTACTTGTCAGAGGTTTGATGTGTGGATACTCCCTCCTATGGTTGGCTCACGACCTTGCAGGATCCCTTTGGGGATGCTCAAAATATAATCCTATAACTATCCTGCATCCAGGCAGACCACTAGGGAACAACTCACAAGCTTAGGTTCATTTCCATCTGACAGAGGAATTTTATCAATAGGGTTTGCACTCTGAGAATTTTTATGCCATCTCCGCTAGTAACAGAATTCTTCATCTGGGTATAAGTGTTGCAAGAATGCAAGACAATAAGAGCTTGTCTTATTTTACAAGCTTTTATTTCTCTTAATTCCTTCCAAGTATAAAAATCACCAAGGCATGTCAAAAATATTGAAAACATAATAGGCTTATGGTTCTGAAAGTCTTAAAATAATATTTTGGTCATGTGGGCCTGCAGGCATATACTCAAATACGTATATAAATACACATTGCCTATAGGAGCACAAAAATGCTTTGGGTAAAGATCCAACACAGAAGGTACTTGAAATAACAGCTCAAATGTGCTTTAAAATACAAGAGCTTAAAGACTGAAAAGGCACTTTGGGGGGTGGGGGGGGGGTATCTGACACACTGGTGTCTCCAGTGACTTTCTGATTCAGGGCCAGGATAGGATTGAATTGTCCCAGTAGAAGTGGTCTTCAGTGATCACTGGAATGTAGCAGGAACTGGCAAGGGATTTGGTCCATGCTGTAACACCCTCCACCCCTAGAGCTCAATCAAGACCTCTATCTCCCCCAGCTTCATTGTCCCCATCTGCCAGCAAAGACGGGCTTCCACCTTCATCCTCAAGTATTCCTTCTTATTGCTCTTCTCTCATTCTCCTGGGCAGGCCAACCAAGTCTCAGCACCTGCCTGAGGCCCAGTGGCCTCCACATCCTTTTGGTCACCTGGAGGTAACCCCTCTGGCAGCATGTTTGAAGGACAGAGACAATCCCACTAGCTACAATCAGAGAGTTGAAAATGCTGCTTCAAATTTTTTTTACATATGAAAGGAGAAGAATATGGAGGAAGTAGTGGGAGGAAATGGAAATATTACACATTGAACAAAATAGCAGTTGGAAATTCTGTGACGGGGTCAGATAAAAGATTCTGGAATCACATTGAACTTACTTTTTCAGTAATTAAAAATGAATGCACTCTTCTTTTAAAGGATTTGTAAAAGAAAATAAAGAGAAAACAGTGAGCCTGTGCAAGTTAGTGATGTGTGCAAGTTAGTGATGCAGCATCTGAAAAGCCAATAATGGATTTACTTTCAGCAGTCTCTGAACTATGTGGAAATTGATCTAAGAATTGGCATGTTAGTCTCTGACAGTACTTTTGATTGGACCTAAAGTGTCTTAAAGTTCATGTGTGTTAACGGTTTCCATCATGCCCCACGTGCATCTTTAAGTAGATTAATTTTTAATAAGGTTTGGAGAGAGGAGAGGGCATGATTTCCAGAGAACAAGTGTCTGCATAGGTGTCATGGAACAGGTCTGAGAGAAGAACTTTTCATGGTTTGTCACTGGTGCAGCCATGCAGTAGACGGTCTTCTAAGAGCAGCCATAAATGGAAACCCTCCTTATTTTCTCATTTCATTAATTCATAACTCACTCAAGTGCAACGTTCAAGGAGTTGAATGGTACTGGACAGGGAAAATAATTGACCTCAACAGATCAGGAATAAAACCTGCTTATTTTAATAGCAAACACAGAAAAAAATTCCATGAAATTATTAATATATTCCTGAGCTGGATATGCATTGGCAATAGGGAGGAAGAAAATACTTTTTGTTGATTCGTGGTGAGTGTTCCACACTTCTAGAGCACTTTGAACAAGTTGGGGGAAACTGTGGCTGCCTTAAAACCTTATTCTGTTTTACTTTATTATTTGTATTCAGAATTGCATGATTGCCTCATGGGGCAGGATGTTGAATTGGACTGTTGCTGTATAACTACTTATTCTCCAAGAACATTTTTATAATAGAGGCAGAAAAAATCATTAACCAATGTCAAAATAGACCATTTCTGGGGTAAATTTCATCAAAGATGTGCAAAATATTCAAAAAACCATTGAGGTGTTTCTTGGAAATTTGTCCAGAATTAGAAGGCTGCCCAGCTCTCAGACTTTGCCTCAAAAATCCCAATCTTCACACACATTTTCATGGTGGCAATAAACTAGTCTTTGATTGCTATCTTTGAATCTTCAATTCCCAGAAGTCTAAGTCAATTCCCCAAAGCACTGATCACTGACTAAGGCTTCTTGGACTTGAAGTACTCCTGTGGGGCATGGGCCCCAAATTGGGAACCACTGTTCTATACACCATCCAGTGGTGAGAAGACTTTTTTAAAAAGTAAGTTATTTAATGAAATCGGAGGTGCGGGTTTGTGCCACAGAACAGTTGGGGTTGTATCAGGATCCCTGGTGAACGTCATGCAGCCCATACACCACATATTATCCAGTCCAGATGCTAAATATGGCATGTAGCCCATGCCACATGTATAGATGCTTAATATGTGAGGGAAGACGGCTCGGGTGTAAGACGAACCTGAGGGAGAAAACACCCGGAAACAAAAGCAGGCAATATCAAAAAGTGGTCACTTTAATATGTAACAAGGTGAACTAGATCAACTAAATGCAAACAACCAATCACTGTATATGTAAAATGGCTGTATACGCAAAAATATATATAGACAGTGTGTAACACAAATAACGATGCATCCAAAGTCTCATCTGTACAAGAAAATAAGTAGGTCTGGACTATATCCAACAGCAATGTCAATTCAAGCTTCAAACGGGGCGAACCAGCAGAAAGTTCAATGAAAGGCATAGATGCCAATAGCAATACAGATGTCTCAAAACGTACGATGACAACATACAGTTCTTAGAAAAGGTAAGTCGAAAACAACACCGTCCTGGAAGTAAAGTCCGTGCAAAACGTGGTGGTTATACAGTTCATGAGGTGTAGCAACAAATACAAATCTCAATATCCATCCGGTAAGAAGTGGATATTTTGAGACCTTTATCAAAAGTCTGTGGAAGTACAATATACGAGTAAGTTTGCCCATACGAGATGGTCAGTGCTTAAAAATACAATGTCAAATATATAAAAGTACAAAATGCCCCATTAAGAAACTAACAGCGAATATCATATCCATATAGCGAGGCATAAACATAAAAATACCTGTAGGAATATTAGCATGCTTCTAAACAACCTCTTGTGGATAATTCATCTTGGGTTAAAGCGTTAAAGCACCATGAAAAGCGATGGGATTTAAGAACATAACTCTAGAAGCAGCACACGTGTGTCAAGACTGAATGTATTTCTTAAAGAGACCCTGCTTCTGAAATAAGGAGACCCTATGCTGAAATTATAAAAAAGCAGAATAATCTAAGTCAGTGTTCACACCATGAGGGAACAGCGTGCAAAAATGATGTATGTAAAAGGCTTCCCTTTGGAGGAGGAAGTGTTCCACATCTATGATATGATGTTTTTGTTGATGGTACGACTCCAAGACGACTATTTTCATATCTCTGTAAGTATGTTTTTTGTTTAAAAAATGAGCAACCATGGGCGCAGTGATAACTTGGTTTCTGATTCAAGATTGGTGTTCACCGAATCTAACTTTGAGTGGTCGCCTGGATTGTCCAATGTATGCCATATCACAGCTACACAAGATCATGTACACGCAATCATAGGAATTGCAGTTAGTGAACTGGGATAATTGTAATTTGAAATTGCTACTGGGAATCTCTACCTTGTCGGTCCGCCACAAAACTTGCAATGCCCACATGGGTGATGACCGTGGGGAAATTTGGGGAATGAAAGCGCGGCGCCAAAATGGCCGCCGCGCTCTTTGCGGGGCCCCCGCACCCAGACTCAGACATCCGGGTGAGTTAGGGGGCGTGGCCACCCCTCTATAAAAGGGGTGGCCATGAGGCAGCCGAGCTGCCATTTTAGAATAGCGACGGAGAGGAGAAGTTTTCTCCGTCGCTGTTTTCTCCTTAGTCTTCGGCTATTGAGCCTTGCAGTTCGTTTCCCGGCTGGGAAAGGAGGATCAAAGTACCCGGAGCCTTTTTGGATTGCTTGGCTACCACGGTACTTAAACGCTAGGGGTTTGATCCCTGGATAGGGATCCTGCAGTGACTTTCTTCTCCTAGGGAGACATGGCTTCCAAGCGGAAGGCCCCGGCGCTAAAGCCCCGGCCGAGGGGAAGAACTTTTAACGGCCCTGCACCGGATGGGGGCCAGCCTTTGGGTCGGAGGACCAGGGCTGCGCCCCCACGGCAGGGTGATGTGCCAGCCTTGCCCACTGGTACCAGTGGGGCTGGTCAGGCTACCACTTGGCAGCCAGGTTCCAGCTTTGTAGCTTCGGCCCTCAGCCCGCCTTTGCCGGGCATGGGACAGGGTGGCCTGGGGGGGCCTGGTGCTGGTGCCCAACCCACTGTTCCTCTGGCTCCTCATGGGCCAGAGTTTTGGGCATGGCCCTATTCTGGCCCTGGCTCTCCTTTTGGGTTGCCTTTTCCTCAACTGCCTAGTGGGCCGTCCGGCCCACCCGGCCCGCCTTATACTGGGGGCTCTGGGGCAGTGGATGCTCTGTTAGCATGGATAGCAGTGCTGGAAGCATCCTTGGGCATTGCACAGCCTCCTTCAGAGGGGGGCGCTACTCTTTCTTCAACAGGGGCCCCTTCGTCGGCCCCGGCTACCTTGCCGGCCGCAACGCTTCAGTGGGTGGCCAACCAGGTCGAGCTGCTTGAGACGGTCCGGCCGGCCCCAGCTGGTGTCTCGCAGCTCCCCGTTCAACCTGATGTCCAGACTGGGAGCAGTCAGGGGTGGTCCCAGAGCTCGATTCCGGTTGCGAGCTCAGACGCCCGCCGTGGGCCGGAACCCCTGGTGGGGGCGGATCACGGGGTTGCACCTTGTGAGTATCAGGTTCAATTTAGTGCACCAACACCACAGCCCACTTACAGTGGTGGGGTTCAGTGGCCCTGGCCTCGTCAAGTTGAGGTGAGTGGGCATCAGTTACCATCCTATCCCAGTATCCCATGGTTTCAAAATGGTCCCTCGTTAAGGGCGGGGGTGTCCGCCCCTGGGGCAGTGCCGAGCATCACAGGGGCTGCCCAGGTCCCGCTGCGTATGCCCTCTATACAGAATGTGCCGACGATGGCTTTGCCGACGGCTGGTTATTCCTTGCCCCTGGGTGATCATTTGTCACAGGTCACGAGGGATAAGATTTGGCGAGGGGAGTACGCGGATATATTCTCCCTATTGAACCGTGAGCCCACTAAGGAAGAGAGAGAGGGACAGGACGACAGAGACAAAAAGCTGTCCCATCGTCGTAAGCCACCGCACACTTGGGCCAACTGGTTGCCGGCATATCTTATTTATATGGCGGTATACCTGAGGGCCCGGCCTGATCTGGCCATTCCTATGGTCCAATACTTGGACAATATTTACAGGGTGATGGTTGATTTCCCTGGCCCATTGTGGTTGGCTTACGATGAGGAATTTAGAATGAGGGTGGCCCTACACCCAGGGATGAGGTGGGATGAGCCCTGCCAGAAATTGTGGCTCTTGTACATGACCCCCACATGTCCGGTGCCTGGGGATAGGTACCATTGTGGCCATGCTGTGCAGCGAGCTGCTCCAACACAGGCTCCCAACCAGCCGGTGGGGCAGGGGGTTCCAGCCCGCTTGCTGTGTTGGAACGTCTCAGCTAATGGCATGTGCAATAAGCGACAGTGTCAGTACAAACATGAGTGTCCCTTTTGCGCTGGCCCCCATGCTGCCTCCGTGTCCCCGCAGGCTGGTGGGTCACGGGGCAGAGGTAGAGGTGGACAGGGGGCGGTCAGGGCTTCCTCTGACGGAGCTAGCCAGTCAAAAGGCCCCCTCCCCGGTTAATGTGTATATGCTGGAGCGATGGCTCTCAACTTATCCAAGAAGGGAGGACGCGAGGTACCTTCTGGAGGGTTTCCAGTGGGGTTTTCGTATTCCGTTCGAGGGGGTTCGGGGACCCCAAGATGCCCCAATTTAATTTCCCTGAAGGGTAAGGAGGAGGTAGCTGCCCTGAGTATTGCTAAAGAAGTGGAGGCCAGGAGGGTAGCGGGTCCCTTTTCCGAACCGCCCTTCCCTAACCTGAAGGTCTCCCCTCTGGGGCTAGTACCTAAAAAGACCCCGGGTGAATTTCGTTTAGTCCACCATCTATTGTACCCGGCGGGTTCTTCTGTCAATGATGCTATTCCTGATGACCTTTGTTCGGTCAGGTATACATCATTTGACCAGGCCCTACGGATGGTGCGCTCTTGTGGTCCCGGTGCCCTCCTGGCAAAATGTGACATTAAATCGGCATTCCGATTGCTGCCAGTGCACCCTGGGGGCTTTGAGCAATTGGGTTTTAGATTCCAAGGGAAGTTCTATGTAGATAAGGCCATGCCTTTTGGCTGCTCTATTTCATGTCCGGCATTCGAACGTTTTAGCACTTTTCTTCAGTGGGCCTTTGTTCGCAGGTCCGTGTCTCGGTCTGTAGCGCATTACCTCGATGATTTTTTGTTCGGGGGTGAACTACATTTCAGACGCTAATGCGGGAACTGGGTGTCCCCTTAGCGCCTGAAAAGACCGAGGGCCCATCTACTACGCTCACATTTCTAGGTATTGAAATTGACACGGTCGCACAGGCATCCCGGTTACCCATGGATAAGGTCACCAGGATCTCCGCGATGATTTTGGCATTGATGGCCAAATGTAAAGTGTCCCTTCGTGAGCTGCAGGTACTTCATGGACATCTTAACTTTGCTTGCAGGGTGGTGACACCCAGCAGAGCATTTGCCCGGCGCCTATGTGACGCCATGACTGGCCTGTTAAAGTGCCACCATAGGGTCCGACTGACCAGGGGCATGCGGGCTGACCTTTTGGTTTGGCTCACATTCCTCCGGGATTTTAACGGGGTCTCTTTCTGGAGATCAGACCTTATGGTCTCCCCTAGATTCCAAGTACAGTCGGATGCCTCCAGCTCCCTGGGATATGGGATTTATTTTGAGCATGGCTGGGCACGGATCGCCTCCGCGTTCTTACCTTTCTTGAGTTCCTTCCCATCCTGGGAGCTTTGATGCTATGGGGCGAGGAGTGGGCCAACTCAGTGGTCCATTTTTGGTGTGACAATGCGGCAGTGGTGCACATTGTCAACGCTCAGACGTCTAAATCGCCTAGGGTTATGGCGTTGGTTCACCAATTTTTGTTAAGAAGCCTATGCCAGAATGTGCTGTTTAAGGCCAGACATGTTCCAGGCATTAATAATGATATTGCTGATGCTTTATCCCGCCTGCAGATCCCCCGGTTCCGTGCCTTGGCTCCGGAAGCAGAGGAATTCCCCTCGCCACTCCCGGCCGAGATTTGGACATTTGGCGAGGAGAGGTGAACCGGGCGATCAGCATGTCTTTGGCACCTCACACGCGTAAGGCGTATCAACATGCTTTTGTACAATTTAGAACCTTTTGTGTGCAACTACAGTTGCCCGAAGTCTGGCCCATACCAGTCGAACAGGTTTTGCAATTTATGGTTTATCTTCACAGTCAGGGTTTGGCTCCTCGTACTATAGCATCCAGGCTGTCGGCACTGGCATTTATGGCCAAAGTGAGGGGATTCGCTGACTGCGTGAATGATTTCCGCATATGTCATGTTTTGGAGGGGTGGACACGGGAACGTGGCCACTGCCCGGACACTTGCCACCCAATTTCACCAGAGGTCCTGGCCCACCTTGCACGAGGCTGGCATAACTTGTGTTATGATAGGTATGAGGTGGCTCTTTTTCACGCGGCTACCACGGTGGCCTTCTTTGGAGTGCTCCACATCAGTGAGTTGGTACTACTGTCTAAGGCAGATGCGACTCGTAGGGCACTAGAACTCGATGATGTCTATGTCACTAATGAGTGGGCTCAGTTGAGGATATGGTCCTCAAAGGTTGATCAGCACGGCGTAGGCAGTGGAGTTAGTCTGCTACGGTGTTCCATTGCAGACATCTGTCCGGTTGGGGCCCTACATGAGTTTTTGGCAGTGCGTGGCGCGCACCCTGGCCCGTTTTTCTGCCACCAGGATGGGTCTCCCCTTACTAAATTCCAATTTTGGAAGGTGACCGGTATGGCACTAGCCAGTGTTGGCCTCCCCGGGGCTCGTTATGGCACCCATTCATTTAGGATAGGTGCTGCATCAACTGTGGCTGCATTTGGGTACTCTGAGGCTGATATACGCCGGATGGGGAGATGGGGATCCATGCGTTTTGCATTGTATGTTCGCCCACTTCAGGTATGAGTACCAGTTAAGTCATTATTCTCTTTTCTTCTTTTACAGACCCTGTGTGTCCCCGCACACCGGTGGCAGTATGGCTGGTGGGCCACAGTTACGTGCACTGGGCAGCGCAGTATGCTGCGGCGACAGAGTGGGGATCCCAGCTTGGACTACGTGCAACCGCACATATACATTGGTACGGTAAGCGCGGAATGAGATGGCGGGAACTGTTGCCATTCCTGTTTTCCATCAGGGATGCTGAACCGCCTGATGTCCTTGTACTGCACCTCGGGGGCAATGACCTTGCCCAGGTCACTGGCCTTTCCTTAAAATTCACAATCTGCAGTGACCTAGCTTATTTGCATTATGTGTGGCCGTCCACAAGGCTGCTATGGTCGGACATCGTGCCGCGTCATACTTACAGGGGAGGTATTGACCTCCGTGCCCTTGACCGTGCTCGCCGCTCAGTGAACAGGGCTGTTGCCCGGTTCTTGTCAGACAAGGGTTTGGGGATGGTCATCCGGCACCCCATGATTAGTTTGTAAAATTACGATCTCTATGCAGGGGATGGGGTCCACCTGTCGGCTAGAGGTTTGAACCTCTTTCTGGAAGATTTGCAAGCAGGCCTTGTGACCGAGCTGACGGTCGGAGGGGGGGCGGGTGAGTCTTCATAGACGCCTCCCCATGTGGCGGGTAGCACTGGTAAAGTAAAGATTTATGACCCATAGGTATCCGGCAGGTTCGCAATTGACTGGCCAACACTTAGACAGGTATAGGTGTAATAGCTTTGGCTGGTCAACGACGAACCAGGTAAGGGGTGATGGCAGGAGCTTTACAGCATGCATCACCTCGTGATTTGACGGATACACGTCATAGGGTGGGGTCAGTAGATAGTTTATTGACTCCGGTCAACAATTTGTTTGTGTCAACAAACAAATTGATACAAATAGTTACACTGTAGCCAATTATCATTGGCAGTTTGGGAGGAACCTTACCAGTGTTACTGCGGCCTGCTTGCCTTAAGAATTACAATTGGATGAATACACCAATTGAAAGTTATAATTCGGACTAGGGCATTATTCAATAAAAGTGGCCCAATGCCTTTATCCATATACCGGTGTCTGAGTCTTTCTTTGGGGGGGGGGGGGGGGTGCGCCTGCAAAGTAAGCTGTCGTGGTAATATATCAGTACGTGAGACCATACTGGCGATCGTTTTAGTTCTGTGAAAACCTATAGTAGGTCGATCCACACAACCTGGAATGGAGTCCAGAATGTGCCAATGTCATAGAATCATTTTTAATGCTATTAGCTAATGGCATGAAGTCCAAGGACCAGAACAGATTAGAGCTGGATGATCTGTCTCTACGATGGAACAAGGTACTTCTAGGGCGAGTTCTAATTTTGGCTCGGGCGGAGTCAATAACTCTGGATGGGTAACCTCTTCTAAGTAATGACGTGTTGATCTTTTCTCCCGCTATCGCGAAGTCACGGTCTTCTGACGAGTTGCGCTTCACTCTTAACAGAAGACTATATGGGATATTTGTCTTTAAATAATGAGGGTGAAATGAACTAAACTGAAGATAAGCCTGTCAATCTGTAGGTTTGTTGTAAATACAAATTTTGAGAGTATGATTAGAAATAAAAACAGAAAGGTCCAGAAATGGCAATTTAAAAGGATCTATGGAGTAAGTGAAGGTAAGATTATTAGAATTAGGAATGATTTTATGGACTTTGGGAAGGACGTGAAAAATGGGTACCCTAGGAAATTTATTAAGAAGAAACTGAAAAGTAGTGTCTGTAATATACCCCAAAGTAAGACCCTCTTGTAGGACAACCAAAATAATATGAGAAACATGGGGAGTGGGATCACTGTCCAACCTCTGATAAAAATTTGTGTTTGATAACTGAGCATACACCTCATTGGTATACTCCGTTTTGTCCATAAGGACTACTCCGCCGCCCTTGTCGGCAGCTTTAATAACGATATTAAGATCATTGCCAAGATTGTTCAGGAGGACAATATCCTGACAGGACAGGTTATAGGAACAATGCTGGGTTGTTTCTAAGGTGGAAATGTCCCGGAAGATTAAGCATTTAAACACCTCAATAGAGGCATTATCAACTGGCAGTATGAAAGTAGAGCATGGAGTAAAAAAAATTTGTTCACCAGAGGAACAAACATTTGTTTCTGTGTTATGGAATGAGCAAATTGCCATTTATAGATGCGAGAACTATGATAATCATTCTGGTCTCTATGCAGCTTTTTATTCTTAAATTGTAGAAGGTTTCCTTTAAACTCTGCCAGTTTGTTCTCAAGGGAAGTGACTCTCTGTTGAGCGGATGAGGAACTCGACATGGGGAGATTCTACTTGATATGTTCTATGTCAGTATTGAGAATTTCAGAGTCACGATTACATTGATCAATTATTAGTAGTATTAAGTTGAATGAACATCGATCGAGGATCGATGTCCATTTATCTAGGAAGTCTTTATTATTAGAAAAAAGAGTTGGACCTTTCGGCATCCATAACCCTCTAGGGATGATTGATGATTTATAGTATTCCAATAAGAAAGAAGAATGTAAATTTAATCTAATACGCTTCTTCTCTAGATTTTCTAGTTTCATTAAATCATCATCATGGGTTCCTCCAGTGTGGTGTATAGACGTAGTGCTGCTGAGAATACGGTCTCTTTCCAAGTCGGAGAAAGCGAATCCTTTGTCAGTCATGGTCGTGGAATGACAATGTGAGGGAAGACGGCTCGGGTGTAAGACGAACGTGAGGGAGAAAACACCCGGAAACAAAAGTGGGCAATATCAAAAAGTGATCACTTTAATATGTAACAAGGTGAACTAAATCAACTAAATGCAAACACCCAATCACTGTATATGTAAAATGGCTGTATACGCAAAAATATATATAGACGGTGTGTAACACAAATAATGATACATCCAAAGTGTGATCTGCGTGCATTCTTTAAAGAATCCTCTGGTGAACAAAGAATTTTTACTCCACGCTCTACTTTCATACTGCCAGTTGATAATGCCTCTATTGAGGTGTTTAAACGCTTAATCCTCCGGGACATTTTCACCTTAGAAACAACCCAGCATTGTTCCTATAACCTGTCCTGTCAGGATATTGTCCTCCTGAACAATCTTGGCAGTGATCCTAATATCGTTATTAAAGCTGCCGACAAGGGCGGTGGAGTAGTCCTTATGGACAAAACGGACTATACCAAGGAGGCATATGCTCAATTATCAAACACAACTTTTTATCAGAGATTGGACAGGGATCCCACTCCCCATGTTACTAATATTATTTTGGTTGTCCTACAAGAGGGTCTTTCTTTAGGGTATATCACAGACACTACTTTTTGATTTCTTCTTAATAAATTTCCTAGGGTACCCATTTTTCACCTTCCCAAAGTCCATAAAATTATTCCTAATTCTAATAACATCCCCTATAGACCAATTATTTCTGCCAATAATTCACTCCTGGAACCTCTATCAAAATTCATAGATCACCACATCAGACCATTTACTTCAGATACCCTATCCTATGTCAGAGATTCCAGTCATTTTATACAATTATTGGAAAAATATTATGGTACCATCTGATGCTGTCTTACTGTCTTTGGATATTTCTTCTTTATATACAAACATTCAGCTCCAAGAAGCACGGACCATTATAGCTCACCATTTATCATTACACATTGATCCTTACCCTCCGTCTCATTTTTTGTTGGATCTTATTGACATCTGTTTTGAACACATTTTTTTTAGATTTGAAAATAATTATTATTTACAAGTACAAGGGGTTTTGATGGGGTCCAATTTTGCATCTTCTGTAGCCAACATTTTTATGATCAATTTTGATAAGACATTTATCCTCAATCCTTCTGTTAACCCATTTTTTTTTGGAAATCATAACTTACCAAAGATACATAGATGATTTATTTTTTGTTTTTAGAAACCCTTTGTTGGTTCCAGACTTCATTAAATGGATTAATTTACAGCACGATAATCTTACCTTCACTTACTTCATGGATCCTTTTAAATTGCCATTTCTGGACCTTTCTGTTTTTATTTCTAATCATACTCTCAAAATGTGACTTTACAACAAACCTACAGATCAACAGGCTTATCTTCTGTTTAGTTCATTTCACCCTCATTATTTAAAGACTAATACAGTAATACCTCATACAATGTCCAAACTTGGTTCCACAAGTTGGAACATTGTATGAATTCGGACTTTGTATGAAGCATGCAAAATCCTATCGGCGATGGCTCATACAACGTCCAAATTATTGCCATCGATGCTTTGTATAACGTCGTTCCCATAGGTGAGAGCGGGGAGGCGAGAGTGAGAGGTTGGCCTCAGCTGTAAGGCGGCCGGCGTGGCCCATAAGAAGGCCAGTCTCACTCGCACCTCCCCGAGGTTTTTGCAGAACTAAAACAATCGCCAGTATGGTCTCACGTACCGATATATTACCACGACAGCTTACTTTCTCCAAATTTCCCCATGGTCATCACCCATGTGGGCATTGCAAGTTTTGCACTCATATGTGGCAAACCGACAAGGTAGAGATTCCCAGTAGCAATTTCAAATTACAATTATCCCAGTTCACTAACTGCAATTCCTATGATTGCGTGTACATGATCTTGTGTACCTTTGATATGGCATACATTGGACAAACCAGGCAACCACTCAAAGTTAGATTGGGTGAACACCAATCTCGAATCAGAAACCAAGTTATCACTGCGCCCATGGTTGCTCATTTTTTAAACAAAAAACATACTTACAGAGATATGAAAATAGTCATCTTGGAGTCGTACCATCAACAAAAACATCATATCATAGATGTGGAATGCTTCCTCCTCCAAAGGGAAGCCTTTTACATACATCATTTTTGCACCCTGTTCTCTCATGGTATGAACACTGACTTAGATTATTCCGCTTTTTTATAATTTCAGCATAGGGTCTCCTTATTTCAGAAGCAGGGTCTCTTTAAGAAATACATTCAGTCTTGACACATGTGTGCTGCTTCTAGAGTTATGTTCTTAAATCCCATCGCTTTTCATGGTGCTTTAATGCTTTAACCCAACCACAAGAGGTTGTTTAGAAGCATGCTAATATTCCTACAGGTATTTTTATGTTTATGCCTCGCTATATGGATATGATATTCGCTGTTAGTTTCTTAATGGGGCATTTTGTACTTTTATATATTTGACATTGTATTTTTAAGCACTGACCATCTCGTATGGGCAAACTTACTCGTATATTGTTCTTCCACAGACTCTTGCTAAAGGTCTCGAAATATCCACTTCTTACCGGATGGATATTGAGATTCGTATTTGTTGCTACACCTCATGAACTGTATAACAACCATGTTTCGCATGGACTTTACTTCCAGGATGGTGTTGTTTTCGACTTACCATTTCTAAGAACTGTATGTTGTCATCGTACGTTTTGAGACATCTGTATTGCTATTGGCATCTGTGCCTTTCATTGAACTTTCTGCTGGTTCACCCCGTTGGAAGCTTGAATTGACAATGCTGTTGGATATAGTCCAGACCTACTTATTTTCTTATACAGATGACACTTTGGATGCATCGTTATTTGTGTTGCACACCGTCTATATATATTTTTGCGTATACAGCCATTTTACATATACAGTGATTGGTTGTTTGCATTTAGTTGATCAAGTTCACCTTGTTACATATTAAAGTAACCACTTTTTGATATTGCCCGCTTTTGTTTCCGGGTGTTTTCTTCCTCCCTTAGATGCGAAATATGGCATGTGAATGATATAACAAGTGCACTTATCTACAATTTCTATGAACAGATTATGTGTGTTAAATGTAAGGTGTGAAGTTTGCGATAGTTCATTTGGACTTTCCTTTATGGACATTATGGGGAACTTTGCTGCTTTATGAATGGGCTCTTTGAACCCTTTATGATGTCAGCTGAGAGTAAAAAAGGTTTGGTCATAGAGCAGCTATGATGCCTTCATGTTCTATAAATGTTCCTTAAACATCTGGGATAACTCTACCGAGGCAGAGGGAAGAGATGCTACCAAAACAGTAGTGCAGAACAGAGGTTGAAGATAGGCACAAAAGGTAGGATTAAGGTTTGAGGAGACAACATTTTTGGATCTGCTTAAATGGATACCTTTGATGTGACTAGCAAAGAAGAAGAACAAAAGTCTAAATCTTAGCTTTTAAAGAAATTGTGCATTTCAAAAGCAAGGTAGCAAAGAACTAAATGACATTGTATCTTCTACACTCTCAAAAACGTTGAGCAGATGCAATGTCTCATATGAGGGAGATTAATGCATCTCTCACATAGAGCAAGTATTGCCTTTTAACATAGCACAAATGGGAGACCCATGAGAATAAAAAAGCTTGTTCAAAGGAACACCATTTTAGTATTTTGCATTTTCAAAATCTTTGCTTTTCCATCAGGAGTCAACTTTCTACTGATAATCTTTGCAAAGAACTAGAGCCAGTTTCATGTTATTTAGAATAGGTGAGTGAGATGGTGATGATACAGAGAAATACATAATTTTAGTATGTCATCTGTTGTTGTTACATACCATGCAGTCACCTCCAATTTATGGTGACCCTATTAATAATGTCCAAAATGTTTTGTCCTCAACATTTCTACTCAATTGTGACTTCTTTTAGGGAATCATTTCATCTGATATTTGGTCTTCCTCTTTTTCTATTGTCTTCAACCTTTCCCAGCAGTATTGTCTTTTTCAGAGATTCTTGCCTTCTCATGATATGCCCAAATTATGACAGCCTCAATTTCCTCCAGAGACAGTTCAGGCTTCATTCACTCTAGGATCCACATGCTCATCTTTCTGGTGGCCCAGGGTTAGGGTGGTCCATCTTTACATGGAAACAAATAAAAATCAACTGGGAAGTCACACGACCCTCTTATTTTGTTACACAGTTCTATACCATTATGTTGTTAAAGTTTGAATGTCCTAACTTAATTAGAAGATGGTACTCATCGACCTGAAAACATCAAATTTTACTGGAAAATTACTAATTTCATTAGGAACTGGGAAATTAATAAAAACACAGATGAACATAGAAAGTGAGGTTTATTTTACTTGTAAAACAATCCTTCAACACAGTACATCCCAATGTACTACAAGTGGATAATTTGGCGAGAACATTTCCTTAATTTCGGCATTAAATTCTTTTTTGTGCCCATCGAATCGTGCTATGAGAAACCGGGAGAGAGGCAGGATCATGACCAAGGGTGATGGCAAGTGGAATCATCAGACACATTGCTTCTCTGTCTGTAATTTTGTAATTTTGTAATCTAGAGCACTGGTAACATGTGCTGTGAAAATCCCACTAGATGAAGCGAAGCCATTAGTAATATCACTGACACACTGCACCTTTTTTGGCAATGTACTTTGTATTCCTCTTCTTCGTCTGTGGTGCTAGAAGAGCTACTGGAGCTGTAATCAAGCAGTTGTTGGCTTGAAACTACCGAAACGGAAGCAAAATTGTCAACAACCTTTATTCTCAGCTCATAGCTTGAACACTATGAAGGCCTTACTTTAGGTTCTTTACTCCTCAGCAGTCCTTCTGACATTCCACACCATTCTCTCAGGTACTTGGGCCTCTCTTCCCAAAGATCTTCCTTTTCATAATGAGTTGGAATATCCCATACTTTATGTATAACTTGTGTGTCCCATACTTTATGTACTTCAATTTTCTTTTCAAAGGCTTTAGTCAGTGTTCAAGCTTCGACTCCATATAGCAACACTGGAAATACGTAACATCTCACTGTTCAGATCTTCATAGTGTGAGTTAGAGCTCTACTGCATAACTGAATACTTTTTTTAGCTACAGAACTACCTTTGGCAATCGCCTATGAAAAGGTAGAAGCACTGAATGAGTGTTTCTTTTAATCTTCATTAGCCATCAGCCTGTTTTTCAAATGTTTGTTGTTGTTGTTGTTGTTGTTGTTGTTGTTGTTGTTGTTGTTGTTGTTAGGATTTATACCCCGCTCTACTCAAGCATAAGGCTGACTCAGAGCGGCTACAAGAAATCAATACACATACAATTACAGCAATATAATAATACACATAATCACAGATACCAAAAAAATAAGCAGAAAAATCCACAATGGTACAAAGGTACAGCATCCAAAATATCAACAATCAATAGTTACAATTTAAATACAAAGTATAAAAAACAACAAAAATACATAATATCAAAGGCATTTCAAAACAAAGGGAAACCTCACTTCAGAAGCCCCACAAAGAACCTCCAGCAGCAGAACCCGCTCCAAGAAACAGAGTCAAAAGTCACTGTCCTTGTCTTCCTCCTTGACCAACAACTGGTTGAGAGGACATGGCAGCTCATGGCAGTGGCGTCTTTGAGCTCCCTGAGGCCAAGAAACTGCACTGCAGGAGAAAAGGGAGTCCATGGCAGAAAGGAAGAGAAAGCCACACAGACTTGCTTCAGTAGCTTTACCTGTTGGATCGGGGCCGCAAAGCGGCTGTTGGGTCCCGGAGGAGACTGGTCAAGCAATGAGACACGAGGCAAGATGGAGCGAAGACCAGTGATTTAATGAAGGCAAATCATCAGTATTTATCATGTACAGGCTGCATGCAAAGGAACTGCGATCTGACAGGATCCACATGCCATGTTTACACGAGTTAATTGGGAAACTCTTCAGGGGAGTTAATTAACTAACTTAATCAATGACAGGGGAACTCCATTGTTCCAAGCTATCTGGGGTAAACATGTGGCTGGTATTGGTTTTAGGATTTAGAGTAATCTGCAGATGCGAGATTACCTATTACATGACTAGTGAGTTAGTCATTAGCTTCCTATTGTCCAAGCTGTTTGTCAGGTCAGCTGTAGGTGAATTAAACCTTATCTAATATTCTGCTCTCCCAATTTCTGTCCCTTCAGGAACCCCTGGTAACTAGGTGATCACCCATCACCGGGGTTCTGTCGGGGCCAGTATACCAATTGTGTGCGCAGATCCCACACTCCCCCTTTATTTGTTTAGTTGGACCTGACAGACGGCTCGGCGTAGGAGCGCCATCAGCTGACGTGGAGTGAGGACATTCTGGGGTTCTCTCCATGGGGGACATCTTGACATCAGTGAGGGAATACATTGCATGAAGCAACACACAGTCGTTCCCAGTATTATCACCCCACGATCACCTTGAGTGTTGTTTGTAGCTAACCCCACGGAAACCAAGACCATAACGAATTCCACCACGCCCACGTAGCATCTTCCTTGATGTTTTTAACCAAGGTATGGAGATCTGTGAGTTGACTCTGTACCTTGCGCGAGTTGTCCGTGAGGTTAAAACAACACATGCCATGGACAGACTCGCAACCCAAATGATGTAACAATAAGAGGTAATCGATGGCTGCTCGATTATCCAATATGGCATGGCGAAGCTCTGTCTGCTCTTGATTAAGCAGCGCTATCGCTGAGGAGGTGTGGTTAATGGCTTTTGCCAAAGTGCAAGCCAATTGACCAATTCTCCGAGCATTGCCTACGGCTAAGCCTGGCACGCCAAACAAGCTGACTGCTAATGGAACATGCTCAGCTTTACTCAGAATTCTGATGTGGCTATTACATGAGCTGTCTAACTGGGTGGCATGAGCATGCCGTATGTGTGAGGATACATTTATGCTTGGGGCAATCATGTCTCTAGTGGGAAGCAACAATGTCAAACGACTGATACAGCAAAGGGAATCAGATACATTTGCAGGAATGTAGTTCCAAGTATACTGGTTACATGTAAAAAACCAAGGTATCATGAGCATACATTGAGCTAATAGTCTCTGGGTTATTACAAGTCCAATTGCTGCTGCCGGGGTCGAGGCAACGGCGCTGTGGCCCTTCCACTGATGAACAGTCAGTCATACAAGCACAAGTAGAGTTTGGGCTGACCGCCACTCAGGGAGTGTAGAGAATGGCCGCATCAGCCGGTAAGACTTTGGTGACTTGGATTCCCCAGTGCGCATACGTTGAAAAGGCAGTCTTGTAAAATGGACCAAATATCTGCTTAACCAACCAGTCACCGTTCCTGATGCGCGCATCTGGGGAGTGACACACCGGGATGAGACAAGTGCTCAGAATAGAGGCAGAAGCGGTAGTCTGCCTCAGGCAAAAATTGGACTGATTGATGAGGTTCGCCAATCTTTCCCAAACGTTGTACTGCAGCCGGGCAGAGAGATCTCTGCCTGGCATCAGGTTGTTGGCTTCCAATGAAGCTGCTTGAATGCCTCCCCCCGCAAGCAGGGAAAGGATCAAGATGATGGTGGTCATCATGGAATTAGCTGTAATCAGGGAAAAGGCTGCAATCAAGATGTTCTCCAGTGTCGGCTCCTTGTCCTCCCGCCGAACGGCGTCCTCCGCCTCCTGGCACAGGGACTTGGCCATCCCCCAGGTGATCTTCGGCACTGTCATCTGCTGTCGCTGCCTCCTCCGCTTGGCTCTCCCCATCAGGGTTAGTTCCTCCATCTCCGGGATCGGGTCCGGAATTGGCTGGGTCCATGACATTGGACTCGAAGTGAGGCTTGACACACCGGGCTGGAATCCGGATGACGCCTGTAGGAAACCTAATTGCAGCATACCCTCTTCCCCATGTTATGAGTGGCACCGGGCCCTTCCAGGAAGGATCCGGTGGCACTCGGTAATGCACCATCGGCCACGGGAGAGTCTCCGTGTGATGGAAGTGCCTCTCCTGCGGAGTGTAAACTGAAAAAACATTAAGGTGATTGCACGTAAACAATACCTTGTTCAGAATGTTGTGCCTGACCCAGATTTTTGGGGAGGGCTGGTGGTTCCCCCCTTTCTGTTTGTTTGTCAATGTAGGACTTAAGCGTCCAATTGACCCGTTCCACAATCGCTTACCCTTGCGGATTGTACGGAATGCCAAAGGTGTGCTTAATGTCCCAGGTGACCATGAAGGTGGCCAGCTGCCTGGAGCTATAAGCCGGGGCGTCATCGGACTTCATGTGCCAAAGTTTGCCCATGGCCGCGAAGCAGGAAAGGAGATGCTGCTCCACATGGGAAGCCGTTTCTCCCTTCTGCGCTGTAGCCCAAACGAGGTGTGAGAAAGTGTCAATGCAAACGTGCATGTACTGCCAAAATGTGAGATATGTGTGACGTCCATCTGCCACACCTAATTGGCCTCTGTCCCTCGTGGGTTGACCCCCCACAAGGGCCCCCCTACTGCCCCTGCGCAATGTGGGTAGAGTGGACTATGCCCTGGGCTTGGGAAAGTGGCAAGTTGAACTGCCGTGCGAGTGCTTTGGCGTTCTGATGGAATAATGCATGACTCTGAATTGGAGTCGTGAAGACTCCCAAGACAGACCTTTGCTGAATTTCCTTTGCGGCCACATCTGCTCTGCTATTGCCCGCGGAAATCAGACCAGGCAAGTCCTGGTGACTTCTGATGTGGGCGATATAGTGCGCTTCAGTGTGGTTCCGCAAATGAAATTGAGTTGTGAGGAAGAGACTCAGCAAGTTCTTGTCTATCGCAGGAGTGATGTACGCTCCTGGTAGACTGTGAAGCAAATTCCTAAAATACTGACTGTCAGTAATTATGTTTAAGTGTTCTTTGGCAAAGGTGCGCAAAGCGAGGTTCACCGCTGCCAACTCTGCCTGCTGTGCGGACTTCTGTGGAAGAGTTAGAAGCGTGTGCCAAGCTTGGTCCATTGATTCATACAAGGTGACTGTCTGCGTTTGAAGCGAGATGAGTCTGGGGTCTTATGGCAAACCTTGGCGCATGATGTACCAGGCTTCCCTTGGGTAAATTTCTCATGAAGGCCCCCCTGCGCACTTCTGCCCATGGCGTGCGTGCACACATTTCCTGGAGCTATTGTGCTCCTGTTAGAAGGGTACCAGATGCTGGCTTAGCCTTTTGCCTGTGCTTAGACCAACAGCAAAAAAAGAAAGGGGTGGCCTGAAAATGCCTGTGTCTGATTGAAAATGTGACCTGACTGCATTCTTAAAATGGTCCTTGGCAGTCCTGGCTAATGAGTGGCACTCTGTACATTCTCAGAAGCTCAGGGACTAATCTTATTTCCTCCCTTTGTGCTCTGGAGTTTGTGAAATGTGTCTGCTCATTTAGAGTGGGTGCTGTGGTCCAGGTGCCATACTTGAAATGACAGACTAAGACTTATTAAAAACAAGCCAACTATGACGTGCCAGCTGTAAGGAAACAATACACAAAAATGAAAAGACACACAAGTTAAACATTTCCAGCAGGGAGTTCCCATGGCGAAAGGAGGAAAGGAGGAAAGACAAGTCAGAAGTTAGCACAATGAGAATGCAACAACTCTTATCATAATGAAATCAGATTAGGTCAGATAATTAAGACAGCTGGCTGGGATCCTCCTGTTGAGGAATCCCTACCAGTAATTAACTCAGGAGCCTGTGAAAGGATGCAATTTAAGACTATAGAAATAAATAAATTGGTTACTTTCAAGGCCTGGAGAGAAGTTTTGCTCCTGTAAAAAGGTGAAGATTAAGCATTTTCTGAATATACAGAGCACAAGAATGTTTGCGTGCTTTTTCCTGTGAAAGGGGTACAATGAGTGAGTTACTCTACACGGATTAAAGTCAAAATACCAGAACAACAGCTTTCTTAAGAGACTGAAGGAGAGTTAGAACGATTCTCAACCTGCGGGCCAGATGTGGCCCATTGTCTGTATGGCCCGCCACCACCTCCACCATGCCAAGAGGTTTTGCATGGTGGAGGGAGGGCAGGATGACTGTCCAGAACTCCGAAGCTGCCTGAGGCCGGGGAACCTGGCCCCTGACTTTAAAAGGTTGAGAACCTAGGTTACAAAATGATTAACTTAACACAGTAAACACATGAAGACAATGCAATTCTCTCATTCTTAGTGAGATATGTGAATTCAAGACCGCTAAGGGACATTAAAACACAGAAATAGGGGTTTGAGAAACACAGATGTAGGGAGGGGCCCCATAGTTTATGATTTAGTGAAGAAAACTCATAGAAGTGATTTTTGTTGTCAGATCGCACTTCTGAAAAGAAAATCACCTCTTTCAGGCAGGATTCTACAAAGCAAGGCTTTTATCATTTCCAATTATCTGTTTGCCTGAGTGCACGGATTGCAAAACCGGTTCTTAAGAGTGGCTTAATCCTTGAGACAAAGAAAAGTCTCCCTTGCATATCCAAAAGAAAAGCCTTTTGGCTGAAAGGAAGAAGGGGGGTCACTTTGCCCTATTGCAGGTTAGGATCCCCCCCCATCCTGCTTTCTTTGCCCTAGGTGCCTTAAGCTGCTAAGCAGGCAAGGCAAAGAGGTCTTGCTCACCATGCTTTCTCAAACTTTAAATGATTCCTGCCCATGAATAGAGTGCAAACTGTTTAACACACAATACCTGATATTTCACAGTGACATTACCATGCAGTTACACACAAGGAACACTTTTGCAATCATACTGTGGTCATAGAGACAAGGCTTTTGCAATCATACACAGTTCTTGCAGTCATACATTCAGTGGTGCACCATGCATACACATGTTCATTATGCATTCGCACATTCCTCCCCTGATCTGCAGTGTTCTATCCTGCACATGAGGAGATGACTTATACACAGCTGGCCCTTTACAACCATCTGGGTGCTTCTACTTAGGGGTGAGTTTCTCTGGGCTACTCTGAGGCGAGACAAGTAGTTTCTGCCTGTGCCTTGGGAAAGCCCGGGGTACTATTGCTGGGATGGTTCCTCTGGCATAGCCAGGGCGATGACTGCCTCCTTTCGAACCTGGGCCAGATGTAGGTGAATTAAACCCTATCTAATATTCCGCTCCCCCAATTTCTGTCCCTTCAGGAACCCCTGGTAATGATGTGATCACCCATCACCGGGGTTCTGTCAGGGCCAGTATACCAATTGTGTGTGCAGATCCCACATTTACCAATTTGTAGTGAAGTGAAAGATACACAGTTAAAAATATTACAGGAATTACAGCACAGCAACACTCCAGGGCAGGCTAAATCAGCAGGTAAAAAAAGCTTGAAGGAGTGTGGGATTTGAAAAATGAAAACTTTGAAGAAAAACCCATCACAGAATAGCGATCAAGGAGGATTTGAATTTCCTTTATACTGGCTAGAATAATAATTAAAACATAATAATCAAATGACACTGAAAGGACACACTTTTCTCCAGGTACTCTGGGTCTAGCTTTGTAGCCAATATTTTTTAACAGACTCTGCAAAATGACTTGGAAAGATCGGCACCAGGAAATTAAAAATAATAATCACAATACCTTAAAACCCCAGCATACGACTACTCTGGGTTACTTTTGCTGTGGTTTATGATGGCAAACTAGATTAAATTAATTCCCCGGGTTACGATGGATTTTCGGTTTATGACCAAAAATCATGCTATTTTAAGCTCTAAAATGGTGCCACCACAATTTTAGAGTTTAACATGGCACCAGCCCCTCCATGGGAAATTGCAATGCAGCACTGTCTGCTGTGGAGGTGCCGGCAGTGGTGGCATTTCTGCCACTATTTCTGGACTGTCTGCAACACTTACTGGCACCAGGAGAGTCTGGGGACCTTATCCACTCAGTTTCCACCTTCCTTCAAGCTCCCTAGGCAGAGCTACAGCTGGGAATGCGTGCCTCCCTCTGGCGCATGCCTGGAGGAGGCACACATTTTTGTCTGTAGCACTGCCCAGGAAGTTCGGATGAAAGTGGGAACCGAGTGGATAGGGTCCTCAGACTCCCCCAGTGCTGGCAGGGGTGAAAACTGGGCTCAATGCATGCCTTCACCAGGTCAGAACGAAGGTCCACAAACAACATGGAAAATGTAGGGAGATCACTTTGTCAGTTTTGTGGGGGAGGGGGACGACCGTGTCTGGCATTGTTTTGGATTTTTGGCAGTTATTTTGGCATTTTTTGGTAAAGTTTTGGATTTTTTGGTCTGGTTGGGACTGTTTCCCTTTTGGGCGTGGGACAATTGTTTCTGGCATTTTTTTAATTTTAAAGGGTTTTTTTTTTGTATTTTTTATTATTTTTGATCCAGTCGGGATTTTTTTTATTTCCAATGCATTCCTATGAGAAAATGTGCTTTGATTTAGGGGTTGCTCTTTTTGCATTATGACAGAGGCTGTTGAAATGGACCTCCGTCGTGACCTGAGGTGTTACTGTACAATCAAATCTGATCTCTTTCCCACTGACATCTGCATGTGTGTGTGTGTGTGTGTGTGTGAGAGAGAGAGAGAGAGAGAGAGAGAGAATGAATGAATGAATGAATGAATGAATGAATGAATGAGAATATTCCCTACCCACAGCTCTAGTTGTGTGATACATGCTATAAGATGCCCCTGCAATAAGCTATGTAAAGGAAAACATTCAAGGCCCTTAAATTGTGCATAGGTGAGTATCTGAGCAATATAAGAAACAAAGGAACCACTTGAGTCAGTGATTTTATGGAACTTAAGCATTCTGTGAAAGTGAAGAAGACCTAAAGAGCCTTTTTTTGAGAGTGAAAGAAAAGAGTGCAAAAGCTGGCTTGAAACTCAGCATAAAAAAAACCAAGATCATGGCATCCGGCCCCATCACTCCTTGACAAATAGAAGGAAAAGAAATGGAAGCAGTGACAGACTTTACCTTCTTGGGATCTAAGATCACTGCAGATGGTGACTGCAGCCATGAAATAAATATACACTTACCTCTTGGGAGGCAAGCTATGAGAAACCTAAGCAGCTTAATAAAAAATTAGACAACAAAAGTCCACATAGTTAAAGCAAAGTTCTTCCCAGTAGTAATTAATGTATGGCTGTGAGAGCTTGACCATAAGGAAGACTGAGCACAGAAGAATAGATGCTTTTGAACAGTGGTGCTGGAGAAGACACTTGAGAGTTCCCCGGATTGTGAACTGGTCAAATCAGTCAATCCTAAAAGAAATAAATCCTGACTGCTCCTTGAAAGGACAAATGCTGAAGAGGAAACTCAAGTACTTTGGCCACCAAATGAGAAGAGATGACTCACTGGAAAAGGCCCTGATGCTAGGGTGTAGATCTGGGTGGACTACAGAGGATGGCAGATGACAGAGGAGCCTGGCGTGTTGTGGTCCATGGGGTCAAAAAAGTGTCAGATTCAACTGTGCAAGTGAACAACAACAAAAGTTTAGTGAAGCAGGGAACCAGACCCCAAAAGAGCATAATTACACATTGATAAATTATTGGTATTTATTAAATATAAAGATTGCATGCATTATATAAATGTTCTCAGTAATATGGAAAACTGCCTTCTGCCAGCAAAGGATTTTGCATGTCATGTGCTGTCACCTGAGACAGGCAATTCAACTTCCATAATCAACCAAGCAGCTGCTGCATCATATGTTTTGGTGCTGGGATAAATTCTTAGGAATTTTAAGGAGCAGCCACAGGATATATACAGAGGATGTCAAAAATGTGTATACATTTTAAGAAAGGGAAAAAAACTGTACTAAAATTATAATACTCAATATATACCACCTGGACAATCAGCATCCAGACACTTTTAATTATGGCAAACTACAGCTTGAGCAATGTTGACCAAAGTGTTCACTTGCATCACTGCACATGCTGTTTCAATTCCTTCCCAAAGTACTATCAGGGGAGCCAGTTTTCTATGGTACACCTTTAAGGTCCCCCATAGGTAGAAGTGAAGGCGTGTTAAGTCCGGAGAATGTTGGCGGAACTCAACTGTTCCTCTTCAAAATGGTTTTGTGTTCCTTGAATGACAACCGTGTTTCCACCATTTTCTTTGAGTGTCCTGTTTGTCACATGGTGACATTAGCATTAATTCTCTTGTGTGAATATCATATGACACATTGCTACTATAGATTCAACTTCAAAAAGTAAAATAGAGATAACATCTATTAAACTGTACGTATGTGTATACACACACACACATGTTATCTCTATTTTACTTTTTGAAGATGAATCTAATTATGGCATGCTTTGATCGATTGATTGATTTGATTTATTTGATTTGTATGCCGCCCACTCAGCATATGCCAACTCAGGGTGGCTCAGAAAAAAATTAAACATTCCTTGAAACAACAACGTTACAATACAAAATATAAATAGAACATCCCAATATAATATAGTCAATGCAATCAATATGACCAACACAAGGACAAAAGTACAATACAGGAGGGTCCTCCAGCCCATGGCTGCAGCATCCTTTTCAACCCTCCAGCCAGGCAGGGCCAAGAGGGAATGAAGGCATCCGCAGCTACAACTCATCTCCAACCAGTGGTGTGGGCAGTGGAGGGAAGTGGCCAGGTCCTCCAGCCCGTGGCTGCGGAGTCCTTTTCAACCCTCCGGCCAGGCAGGGCTGGGAAGGAATGAAGGCATCCCCAGCTGCTCCTCATCTCCAGCCGGTGGTGTGGGTAGCGGAGGGAAGCGGCAAGGTCCTGCATATAAGTCCTGTATATAGGTCCTGTATATATCTCTGTATATAAATATATCTATAAGCTAACTCAGTCTTATATTTTACTTCTGAGCTTCCCCCAGTTTGAAAGTGCCCTTCAACCATGACAAGTCAAAATAATAGGAACTAACTAAACCTATTTGGGAGATGAACAAAGAGCACAGAGATTGAAAAAACCTATCAGCAAGCTATTGATCAGTCCACTTTAAAAGCTCAACCAGGAGGACATTTTCCACCTTCATCCCTGCCACAGAGCCCCCTAAGCTCCTCCCCTCAGCCAGTTGCAGGGGAGTGGAAGCGGCTGTTACCCATGACATGGGCCTTAAGTTTTATGTAATTTACCATCTTTGTCTGTAAAGCGCTTTGGGTCACCAATAGGTGAGGAAAACGGTATAAAAATATACTAAATAAATAAATAATAAAACCATTCCAGCCAACATTCACTTTCTCTTATTTGACTCTTGTATGTACCTATTAAGTGGTTTTGATCTACTATGCTTCACCTTATGGCACCCATAAAACAGATTTCAAAGGGTTTTTCATTCTTAAAACTAGAATCAATAGCAGGGGCTCAACCCTTCATGAACAGGACTGAAATGACCAGCAACTCTGCAAAACCAATAAAGGGAGGAAAGTTCAGGAAAGGAACAAATTTCAGTGTGAAAATCTTTAAAGCCTTAGATTTACTACAGTGAAAACTATTGGTAATAGCTCAGAAGACACAGAAAGGCAGATTTGTTAAGTATGATCTTGCTATTCTTAAGATTATTATTATTATTGCTACTATTATTTTATTATAATAAAATAAGGAGCAAACTAGAATCTATAGACTTAATTGGATATTAGAAAAATTGATCAAACCGATGCATTTTTTTGGTCATGGCAGATAGTGATCATGAGGATATTACTGTATTTTCTGGCATATAAGACTACTTTTTAACCCCGAAAAATCTGTGCCAAAGTCGGGGGTCGTCTTATAGGACATGTATTTAACTGCAGCTTGTTTCCCCTTGCTTCATATGTCCGGCGCATATGGTGGGGGGTGCTGCGGCCGAGTCCCTGCTCTGTGCGGGGAGTATGAAGCAAGGGGAAGCAAGCTGCACACATCTTCCTGTACCTCGAGGAGGAGAGGGCTGCGCGTCTTCGGGTTGAGTGTGGGTTAATTCTTATTTGGTGTGCATTGGAAGAGAGGTAGTCTTATACGGCAAGTATATTCCAAACTCTATATTTTAACTGGAAAAGTTGGGGGTCGTCTTATACGCCCAGTCGTCTTATATGCCGGAAAATACGGTAATACCATGGGGTGAATGGCTAGCCGATATGTAAAATAGATGCTGTGTCTTTGGGAAGTCCTACATAGGAGAAGGGAAGCCTATTACACAGTTGTTCTGTATGATGTAGGCCTGCTCTCATACTTCTATTTTCTTTGTTGTGCTACAACCTTCCCTCCAGCTTAGGAATCTACAGACCTTTACTGCTTTCTTGGATGTGAGGGTGATCTTGCTGAGACACACATCACCCCCTTTGATGGCCAGGGTGGATTTGGCTGATCCCTTCCTCTCTCACTGTTTCATGTGATTTAAAGCTACATCGTCTTTGGAAGAGGATGACCATCTCAGATAGAATGAGCTTATAATTCATTTGTTAAGGGTACGTACAGTATATGAGAATTTGCTCTTGTTCCATCCAATTTCTTCATTAGGTTGTGAAACATTTTTTCTTTCTGCTGGAAAATTTGTGATCAATTTGCTACAGAAATTTATTAATGTACCTGTGAAGAAATTGGGGTGGGGGTGGGTTTTGAAAGGACCCACACCAGTGCAATCAGAAGGGCATTTAGCCAACCGTTTTCTTTTGTTCAGCAATTACACGATGGATTTGTTGCAACAAAGCTGCCTATCAAAGCATTTCTACCTGCACTTTCCTATGTCCCTGTCAGGGGCTTCTATTTTTTCTGTGTGGGTAGGATCCCTCGATTTTCGTTTGTTTCTAACATGTGGTAATGCCTGGAAATGAACCAAAATGAACTTGCAGTTTTCAAGTCTCTTCCTGCTATCTATTTTCCACATCATGATGTAGGTTAAGATGACATCCAGTTCATGATACTAGGAAATTAAACATGTTCTCTACTCTATGAAGGAGCAGAGAGAATTAAATTTCTGGACTGTTTTAGGGCAGCAGTGGTGTGCTGTGTCACTTATAAAAATATTTTTAAAATGGCTTTCTTTCTTAGAGCAAGCATCTCATTCTTGGCTTGTGGCCCAGTGGCCATAAGATGGACCCCCATTTTAGTGTATGGGACCAAAGACAATGAAACAGCCGAAGGGTTGGCTTAACACAGGTTTATTGCATGATGATCCGGAGGAACATGAGGTAATGGCGGATGGGTAGCACAATATATACAGTGGCTATACATTTTGAATGTGGCTCCTCGACAGTCTATTGGTTACTGTCCGCGTGACGTCATGGACGGTCACGCCCTTCTTGTCCAGGTGTAGGTGATGGCGGGAATCTTCCCGCGCTGTTGTTTGCTGGTGAGTCTGGGCCAGGAGAGCTTGAACGCTCGCTATTGCCACCAGGTGGTCATTAGCTCGCGTCCTATTGCAAGGGCTACATTTAAGCAGCTGCTGGTTATAATGTTACACAAGCATGGTTACATTGGATACACATGAATGGATACATTGTAAAAGGTACAGTAATAGAACACAACATCCCTCCCCCCTAGGATGGGACGAAGTCCCTCAGCCAAGATGGCTTATTGCAAACGCGTTTGGGCCGCGATGTGGGCTGACCTGTCCCAGGGGCGCTACTGCTTCCTCGTTCCCTGGTCCCTTGTCCTGAAACGGGAGAGGGAGACTTGTTAGAGGCTTGCCGTGGTTTGGCGGTTTTGGGGGAAGGGAAAAACTCCATTGTGGGCAGACCGGAGACACTCGGGGCTAACGAAAAACCCCTCTTCTCGCTTGGACGGGTGGGGGACCACTCCGCAAAACTTCCCCGGTTCTGAAAATCAAAATCTAACTCTGTTGGGGTATCCGTATTTGTGGGGAGATCCCGCGGGATATCTATGAGATCGGCTTCCCTTCTCTCTGCTGGCCGATCCCGCAGGATATCTACGAGGACAGATTCCCTTTCCTCCCCCCTTGGTGGGGACCCATGGCCCCCCTTTCCTCCCCCTTGGGCTGAACGGGTGGGGGAGAACCCTAACGCTGAATCACGTTTCCCGCGGTCCGTGCCCTGCTCGTCGGGGACCCTGCGCCGGAGCTGGTCTGCGTGCCGCCTCCAGAGTAGACCTGTGCTGGTCTCGACGCGGTACGAGACGGGACCGGTCTGCTCTAAGATGACGCCCGGTACCCAGGCCGGACCCGTGCTGGCATAATTCCTGCAATACACGGGGGCACCCACGTCGAAACTCTTTGTGTCCTCTATCCCAATGTTCTTCCCCTTGTCCTCTACTCTCGTGGGGTCTAGCCTAGTTAGTATGGTGGTCAGCTTCCTGCGCATCAGCAGCTCTGCGGGGGAGTATCCTGACGCTAGGGGAGTCACTTGGTAACCTAGCAGAAACTGGCACACTTGGTGGTTTAGGTCCCCGGGCCCCATGCGCCGCAGCGCGTCCTTGGTGGTGCGCACAAGGCGCTCTACTTGGCCGTTTGTGGCAGGGTGAAAAGGAGCGGAGGTGATGTGCCGAATGGCGTTGATTTCTGTGAATGCCCTGAACTCAGAGGACGTGAAACAACTTGCGTTGTCGCTTACGAGGGTGTCGGGTAAACCGAACGTGGAAAAAACCCTCCGCAAATGCTTTATGGTTGTGGCCGTGGACGTGCTTGTAACCGGAATGACCTCCAACCACTTGGAGAAAGCATCCACCACAAGGAGAAACAGCGTCCCACGGAACGGGCCAGCAAAGTCTACATGAACCCGGGACCACGGCCCCTTCGCCGCGTCCCACTCCCTGTGAGGCAGGCGGGCTTCTTCTGGTCTGGAACTTTGGCAGGGCTCACAAGTGCCGACCATGTGCTCGATGTCGGCGTCTAGCTGGGGCCACCAGAAATAGCTCCGTGCCAGGGCTTTGGAGCGCACAATCCCAGGGTGACTGACGTGCAGGAGTTTGAGTACCCTCGGCCGTAAGGACGCCGGGATCACTACTCGCTGGCCCCACAGAAGGCACCCCCTCTCAAGGGACAACTCTAACTTCTTTCGGAAAAATGGGTCGAACTCTGCTGCCGGGGAGGACGCTGGCCACCCTTTCTGCACCCAGGAGCTAACCTTTGCTAAAATGTTGTCCTTGCCGGTCGCCTTGGCGATGTCGGCGGGCAGTATTGGGGGCGAGTCGAGGACTTCTATCATCAGCACCTGATGGTCTGGCTCCTCCCCGCCCACGTGGCTGTTCTCCTGGGGAAGGGGGGACCTCGATAGAGCGTCCGCATGGCTGATCTCCCTCCCGGGCCTGTACACTAACGCGTGCTGATACGCGTTGAGAAAAATGGCCCACCTAAGCATCCTTGGGGACAGGATCTGTGGCGTGGGCTTATCTGCGGTAAAGATGCCTAGCAGGGGCTTGTGATCAGTTACGATTGTGAAGGGGCGGCCATACAGGAAGTCGTGGAACTTTTTTGTTCCCGCAATTATCGCTAATGCTTCCCTGTCTGTCTGGGCGTAGTTTCTCTCCGCTTGGGACAGGGACCTGGAATAGAACGCTATCGGGGCCTCCCTCCCGTTTTCCAACACGTGGCACAGCACCGCCCCCACCCCCACCGGGGATGCATCACAGATCAGGACCACTGGCCGCTTGGGGTTGAAATGGGTGAGGATGGCGTCAGACGCCAGAAGCTGCTTTAGCTCACTAAATGCCCTCTCTTGCTGGTCGCCCCACTTCCATGCCTCATCCTTTTTGAGCAGCCTGTGCAACAGCTCGGCCACGGCTGCTTTCCGGGGAAGGAAGGAGTGATAAAAGTTCAGCAGCCGTAGGAACGACTGCAACTCGGGCTTGGAGGTGGGGCGAGGGGCTTGCTTGATGGCGGCTACCTTAGACTTGGACGGCCTTATTCCCTCAGGAGTGACACGGAACCCTAGGAATTCAACCTCGGTCGCAAAGAAGACGCATTTGTCTTTTCGCAGTCTCAACCCCGCCTTTTCGAATATCGCCAGGACCTTGCCCAACCTCTTTGCCAATTCGGCCCGACTTCCCCCGGTTATCAATACGTCATCAAAATAAGGCAACACCCCCTCGAGCCCCTTCAGGAGGCATTCCACGAGTGACTGGAAAATTCCAGGCAGCGAGTTTACGCCGAATTGAAGGCGCGTCACCTGGAACGCCCCCTTATGGGTGACTATAGTTTGTGCAGCAGCGGCAGCTGGGGTCACCGAGAGCTGCTGGTAGGCTTGTGCTAAGTCGAGCTTAGCGAAACACTTTCCCCCATGTAACCTGGCCAGCAAATGGCTGACTACCGGCACCGGATACGCATTAGGGCGAATGGCCTTGTTGATGGTGCACTTGTAATCAGCGCATATGCGCACCTCCCCGTTGGCCTTGAGTGCTGTTACAATTGGAGTTTCCCACTCCGCAGAATCAACAGGAACAAGAATCCCCTGGCCCACCAATTTGTCGAGTTCCACCTCTATTTTGTCCTTGAGTGCGAATGGCACCCGGCGCGGTTTGAGTCTTATTGGGCGGACCTCAGGGTCTAGGTCGAAGGCTACTGGGGGTCCCTTAAATTTCCCAAGTCCCTTCTTGAAGACTTCGGGGTGCGGGTCGCACACCTCCTGAATCGGGTCAGTCCCAACGGTAACGGCATGCACCCCCCCCAATGAACAAACCCAGGGGCTGGAACCATTGAGTCCCGAGGAGGCTGCAATTCCCCCCTTTAAGAACAACTAGGGAGAGAGTCGCGGTGTGTTTCTTAAATTGGACCTGAAATTTTCCAACCCCCAACACTGGAATGCAGTTCCCTTGCACGTCCCGTAGCGTGGACCTCAAAGCTTTGAGTTTGGGCCGCACGTGGGGGGCAATTTTCAGAAACTCCTTCTGGGGAATGATGGAATATGAGGAACCCGAGTCAATTTCCATCCTAATGGGGGCCCCTTGTACTAGTACCTCAACAAAGTAACGGGGGTGTCCCGTGGACACGCTGAACACCGGTGCGTCATCCTCGCTGTTGTCGGCGATGCGGCCCACGCCGTCTCACTTCCTCGTGGCCTGGGTGCCGTCCTTGGGTCTCGCCGCGCGGTCTCTCGAGCTCTTCCGGGCCTCACGCCGTTTCCTGCAGACCTTGGCGATGTGCCTGCGGCGGCCGCAGTTGTGACACTCTGCCTTTCTGAAGGGGCATTTGGCGCGGTCGTGGTTCGCTCCGCAGCCGTCGCAACGCCGGCCTTCCTTCCGGACCTTCCGGACGTCCTCGTCGTCGCTGCTCTCCGCGGATGACTTCGAAACTCGCCGGGTCGCATGCACCGAAACGTGCACCGAAGTCTCTGCCTTGCCCGTCTTTGGCCGCCAGTCCTGGAGCTCCTGGACCCCGGCCTTCGTAGCTTCCGCGGCTTGTGCCTCCTTCAGGACCTCCTGCAACGTGGGGGGTGGCTCCCGGTTCATCAATATGCGCTGAGTTTCGGCGTCGTTCAGGCCGCACAGCACGCAGTCCCTTAGTGTGATCTCTGCGTTCTCCCATTTGCATGGGCCGGCCGCCAGTCGCAGGGCCGCTGCGAAGTCGGCGACCGTCTCCCCGGGCGCTTGGACTCGCCTCCAAAACGCGCTCCGAGCGGGGAACATCGCCGTCGAGGGCCGGAAGTACTCACGCAGCATGTGCATGAGCTCTTTCACCTTGAATTCACTTGCCCTCCTCGGCGCGATCAGGTCCACCAAGACCCTCTTTGTGTCTGGCCCCAGCATCCGGGTGAAGATGGCCCTTTTCTTTGCCTCATCCGTGACTTCGGATTCCACCAGGGCTCCCTGGAAGTCCATCTCGAAGATGTCCCAGTCTGCCGGTCTCCTGATTTCGAAACCAGCGCATGTCTTGGTCCCGCGGGCAGCCATATCCCACCTTCGTCGCCAATTTAGTGTATGGGACCAAAGACAATGAAACAGCCGAAGGGTTGGCTTAACACAGGTTTATTGCATGATGATCCGGAGGAACATGAGGTAATGGCGGATGGGTAGCTCAATATATACAGTGGCTATACATTTTGAATGTGGCTCCTCGACAGTCTATTGGTTACTGTCCGCGTGACATCATGGACGGTCACGCCCTTCTTGTCCAGGTGTAGGTGATGGCGGGAATCTTCCCGCGCTGTTGTTTGCTGGTGAGTCTGGGCCAGGAGAGCTTGAACGCTCGCTATTGCCACCAGGTGGTCATTAGCTCGCGTCCTATTGCAAGGGCTACAGTTAAGCAGCTGCTGGTTATAATGTTACACAAGCATGGTTACATTGGATACACGTGAATGGATACATTGTAAAAGGTACAGTAATAGAACACAACACCCATGTAACCCCATTTTCTTAACTTATTTCCATGTTCTTTATTAATTTTCTCACAAGGACACTGCTTTTCCACTTCAGAATTGTCACGGCAACCAAAAATAAATCTTGTTCAATGACAGTAATCAAATTAATTGACAAGTTATAACAAAACAGGAAGATATCAAAATCCAATCTTCTGTTACGTATTCTTTAAATATATTTCCTAGCTGAAACCATTTTCCCAAAACATTGGGAAAACTTACAATGTAAAATAAATTGCCACTGAATGAAGACAATTTGATAAAAAAATAAATTTCCCAATTTCAGGGCATAACCAGATTACACATATTGTTAATGAAATTGTGCACACTCTAAAATTACAAAAGGAAGACTCTAATCAACAGTAATCCATTGCTACTAATGATGTCATAGCTGTTGTAAAAGGACCTTGCCCAACAGGATTTTGGCCATTATAAAGACATCTTAATTTCAATTTTTCTATTCAATTTCAATTTTATTTTTTACCCTGCCCTACTCGGCGCAGGCCGACTCAGGACGGCATTACAACATATTCCAAAAAGTTACAGAAAACAGTATACAGGGTATACTTTCAGAAATAAACACATAACAATATAGCAAAAAAAATACACTTTGTGCATATGACATATCAAAAATACAGTATACAATATAGACGAAACACATCATCGCAAAAATAAAAATTGTAACATGTGAACAGAAGATACAGTTTATACCTAACACAAGTCTTAAAATCTTAATTGCAAAGGGGCTAGTTACAATTGAGTACAACTGCAGATATTTAGCACAAATACCCTCAAAACCTTTTCAGTTAATAGTAAACAAGTAAGACTTTAAAGCTGTCTTTATAAATGCAGCCATAAGTGGAGGCAACCGCATATGTCTTGCCAAAGAATTTTCTCCTGAGATTGGTGTTGCTCGAATACTCCTCCATCTTATTGATTTTAGTAGTGATCCTATGATGAAAATCCAGTTGAGTAAAGTTACTCTGAGGGCTGTAGTGGCTTAGTGGTTAAGACACTGAGCTTGACAACTGGGAGCTCATCAGGTCAGCAGTTCGAGGCCTGGGTGCTGCATGACAGAGTGAGCGCCCATCTTCTATCCCAGCTCCTGCCAACTTAGCAGTTCGAAAACAAGAAATTGCAAGTAGATAAATAGGTACAACTTTGATAGGAAAGGTAACAGTGTTCTTTGTACTCCAGCATCTAGCCACACCTGCCAGATGACCATGGTAATACTGACTGACACTGTCTCTTTGGCTGTAAACAGAGATGAACACCGCCCCCTAGAGTCAGACACAACTGGCTTTCAAGCAAGAGAGACCTTTACCTTTACCTCAAAGTTACCTGGTTTCATCAAGTGCAGCCTTTTGCCATTAATTAAACATTTCTCAACTCTCCTGTCCTCCTGGTTCTGAGGGTTCATGGAAATCAAATCACTTTTGTCTTAGGGAAGCCTTCTTTTTTAAACACATTCTGACTCTGCTTGAAGAAAGGTGATGAGCTGTGTATGGTTTCTGCTTTGTTATTTTTCAGGATGCCCCCAATGTCTCATTGTTTTGCATCTTTCTGGAAGAAATGGTGTCTATCAGTGGCGTTTTCTGTTTTCTCCCCATAATTTGCCAAAGCAGCACTGTGGGAAATACAAAAAAGACATTTGTTAAGGGAGTGGAGCAGAGTAATCAGCTTGGTAGAGACTGGTAACTTCAAGGGCAAATCATGCCTCACTAATCTGTTGGAATTTTTTGAGATTGTCAACAAGCATGTGGATAGGGGGAACCAGTTGACATTGTTTATCTGGACTTTCAGAAGGCTTTTGACAAGGTCCCGCACCAAAGGCTCTTGAATAAACTTGTCAGTTATGGAATAAAGGGACAGGTCTTGTCCTGGATCAGCAACTGGCTAAGGGACAGGAAACAGAGGGTAGCACTAAATGGACACTTATCCAAGTGGAGGGAAGTAAAGAGTGAGGTCCCCCAAGGTTCAGTACTGGGACCCCTGCTTTTCAACCTCTTCATAAATGATCTAGAAGTAGGAGTAAACAGCAAGGTAGCCAAATTTGCTGACACTAAATTATACAGGTTAGTGAAAACTGTGAGAGATTGTGAGGAGCTCCAGAGGGATCTCTTGACACTGGGGGAGTGGGCAAAACAGTGGCAAATGAGCTTCAACATTAGTAAGTGCAGAGTGATGCATGTTGGGGCAAAAAACCCTAATTACATTTATATACTAATGGGGTCTGAACTCTCTGCGACAAACCAGAAAAGGGACCTTGGTGTCCTGGTGGACAGCTCAATGAAGGTGTCAACCCAGTGTGCCTCAGCAGTGAAAAAAGCAAAGTCAATGCTAGGGATCATTAGGAAGGGTATAGAAAATAAGCCAGCAAGTGTCATTTTGCCTCTTTATAAATCTATGGTGAGGCCCCATCTGGAATACTGTGTACAGTTCTGGTCACCATACCTCCAGAAGGATATTATGGAGCTGGAAAAAGTGCAGAGGAGGGCAACCAGAATGATTAGGGGACTTCCTTACCATCTGAGGCTGCAACGGTTGGGCCTCTTCACTCTTGAACAATGGTGTCTAAGAGGTGACCTGATTGAAGTTTATAAAATCATGCACAGTGTGGACAAAGTAGATAAGGAAAAACTGTTTTCCCTATCACACAATATTAGAACTAGGGGGCACTCCATGAAACGTTTGGGTACTAGTTCTCAAACAAATAAGAGAAAGTACTTTTTCACCCAGAGGATCACTGGTCTATGGAACTCCCTGCCAGAAGAAGTGGTGACAGCTGTCAGTCTTGACAGCTTTATGAAAGGATTAGACAAGTTCATGGAGGACAAGGGTATCAATGGCTATAATTATGGATACCTAAGGACAACCTCCGGGTTGGAGAGATAGGCAGGATATCTCTCAATGCCATTTCCAGGGAATCCTAAGCAGGTGAAGGCATCTGCTTGGGAATACCCTGAAGCAAATAGTGAGCCACTGTGTGAGACAGAATGCTGGACTGGAAGGGCTGTGGCCTGTTCCAGCAAGGCTGTTCTTATGTTATGTTCAAGGTCAGGGTGGTGGTGAAGCCAATCTATGTTTCAGTCTGAACTCTAAATGAGCTGCTGATGGCTCTGATTTTCTACCACTTTAACAGGAAATTCAAGAAAGGCATGTGGTTTTGATCATAGTTTCATAAAGTGCAAGTTGCTTAATTTGATTTTTTAAAAGACCATTCTTGTTAACGTGAACTTTTCTTCCATCCTTAGAAGTGGTGAGGGAAAGGTGAGGAATCAAAGAGAAATATGATCACTGAAACAGAAATCCTGAAAAATATGAATGCCTCAAAATTAGATTTCTTAAAAACAAATAAGCAGCCACATGAATTTTCTAGCAGTTAGCATAAATTATATCATGAAACAGCAAGGATTAATTTTTTTTGCACTCTTACCAGTTCTCAGCTGCCTAAATAAGCATTAATGAAATGATACATTACAAACTTCAAAGTGGAGGTTATTAATAAGTAACAAAGGTTATTTTCTTCTTTAAGTACTACCAGAACTCTGTGGGAAATATTTCATACCGCAAAACACAAAATCAATTAAGGAATAAACATATTGTTATCTGCTTTGCATCCAAACAATATTATCTTAATGAAAACAGAATCCCAGCAAGTATTAAACACAAGATCTGACAGCTTTGCTCCAAGATCACATAAAGCCTGTGATAAGCAATGGCAAATAATTTCTGGGTGCTTAATTAGACTTAAAAAAGAAACACATGTGTCACCTCATGAATGAAGAGTGACAAAAGTAAATTAATCCCCCCCAAAGGGCTGCTGAACTAAGAAAAATGGTTATTGTGTTATTCCTATCAACCTTGGCAGGCAGGCTAAATTTCATCAAAATCTGGCATAACATACTGCGTTTCAAAGCTTTTAGGAATTTTATCAAATAAAGGAAATATTCTCATTTCTTTGAAAGGCAGGAGACTTTCAACACTATGTTAGTGGAATACCCAAGTGGGTGGCTTCATATTCATCCAAGTTCAATTCCATTGTTAAAATGGCACCTGGTATATAATTGTCATGTTAATAAAAATGCAACAGCATGTTTCTCCTGCCTGAGTGAAGATGACTGTGCATTTAAGGTGTACCATAGGAGCAAATTCAAAACTTTTCACAAACCTGTGCTGCCCTGAGGGCTTTGTAGAGAAACAATAACCATTACAATACTAGATTGGGTATGCCTCTCCACTACTGGACATGACAGGGTGGAACTCAGCTCACACCCAACAAAATTGTATTTCTTTGTAAAAAAAAAAAGAGTGAGAGAGTGAAAGAGAGATACACAGAGAGATCTTCACATGTTTCCCAGATTGTTCTTTACATGCTCTGAAGCATATCAAGCTTCATTCAATGAATTCTGTGCTTCAGTATTCACTGAAGAAGACAGAGATCACATGCCCAAAACAGAGCCTTTCTTCGGAGGGAGGGAATCCGAAGAATGAAGCCAGATAGAAATAACCAGGGAGGAAGAAGACAGAGACCACATGCTCAAAACAGAGCCTATTGGGGAGCGTGGCTAAGATGGCCGATGAGTAACTTCTTGATTCGGATGCTCGCGCTTAACAAAGTGGTAATTAATGTGTTGGAGTGAAATGGGAAACTTTTAAAGTGGCAACTTCTGTAGATAAGAATCTTGCTTGTCTTTTTGGAAAATTTTGGGAACTTTTGAAGTTGGATGGTCGAAGTTCGGGAGGTTTTCCTGGGCGGGTGAGGCCTGCGACGGCAGTCACGGCTTTTCTGCCGAGGAGCCGAGAACGGGACCAGCGAGACTGCGGAGAAGCTTTGGAGCTGGCAAGAAGTTGTTTGGCACGAAAACAGCTGCATGTAAGTGCATGAATGGAGTACTAAAGATTAAACTCAGCTGGAGATCTTGTTTAATGAGCCCGGGCTTTGAAATGGAAATGGGTGGAAGTAGATGAAAACAAGTGATTGTTTCGTTAATGGCGGTGATTCTGGAAAACGAAAGTGATCGTGTTTGGGTTTATGTTTTTTTCGCACACCAGAAGGACCACGCCGTGTTTTGACAATAACAAAGTGGTTTAAAAAAATACTTGTCTGGGCTATAATATCGGAAGGTAACAGTGAATTTCCCAGCTCAAAGTGTTTGGAAAAAGTTTGCCGTTCCACAGAAGAAGAAGGGGGGCTTTTACCCAGAAGTTAAAGCAGCCGCTGGAAAATGGCATTTTGACTTGTCCGCTTCAAGAGAAGGATTAATTGGGCTTCTTTTTGCTCCTTCACCATGTGGATTATAAATATTTATTTTTTTTGGAAAATATTGCTTCTCACTTCTCCTGCTTTCCTGTTTGGATTTTGGGCTTTTTCTCCCTCCAGTCTCCCCTCCCTTTTTTTCTTTTTACTTATCGGCGGCTTGGATTTAAAGGAGAAGTTTTGGGTGACTGTTTCCTTGGAGCACTTACATTGCAGTGTGGAAGACGACTGGCTGGACTGATTGCTTTGGGGAAACGGACCCACTGTGGATTATTATTTTCTTTTTTGCCCTTCTTTTTTTCTTCTCAGCTGCCTGTTGGGAGTATTGGTTCCTTCTGCCCTTTTTTGTGGATTACAATAACTCTTTGGACTTCTGCTTAATATAAGTTTCCCTGTTGGACTTGTGGAACCAGGGGTTGCAGCGTTATAGGCTTATTTGTTTGACTAATTTTTACAACGATCTGCAACTTTGGGATTTAATACTATTATGGATAAAGCTACAAGAGGGAAAGCAAAGGAAGAAGATCCAGCTGTTAAGCCTAAGAAGAAGGAAAAAGTACCAATGGAGGAAGTCCCTCAGTCTTTATCCCCGCCCACAGTGCCCTACGATCAAACCCAAATTATGGTGGAAATTGGCAAGCTGTTTCAGAAATTGGAGAAGAATGAGGATTCAAGGGTGAAAGACAGAAATGAAATGATGAAAAAGCAAGATAAGGTGGTATCATCTGTTGCAGATTTTTCAAAAAAGGTGGACTTAAGTTTGAAAAAAATTGAGGGAAATGTGAAATTGGTTCAAACTGAGGTAACTGCCATAAAAAAGGAAATAAAAGGGACTCAGGAGGTGGTGCTGGAGAATAAGCTGAAATTGGAGGAACAAGAGAGAAGGATTGATGCTGTGGAAGATATGATGAGAAAGCAGAACATTGTGATCCATCAGGTCGTGGAACGAACTCCGGACTTGTTAAGGGAAAGAGTGGTTCAGTGGTTAAATGGTTTGAATATGGGAAAAGAATTTGTCCAGGAAGATTTTGTAAGTGTATTCCGGGTGGGCCCAAGAAGAGGGAGGGTGGTTCAAAGAAATGTGTTGGTAAAATTCGCAAATTGGGCAGATAAGCTAAAAGTAATGGCCCATTTGAAATGAGTTGGTCCTGATGCTTTGAAATTTGATGGCTCTGACGTAGAAGTTTACAATGATATTTCGTTGAAAGAAAGAATGTGGAGGTATAAGATGAGGCCTGTAACCAAATTATTGATGAGTAAAAATATAAGGTACAATTGGAGATTTCCTCAGCAACTGCGCTTTTTTTATGATAAAAGAATGCAAGTAATTGATGAAGGGACCAATCCATTGGAGTATTTGAGCTTGTTGGAACTGGTAAAAGTAGATTCGGAAGAATGGAAAAATCTTAAGAAGGAATTAATGGAATCGGGAGCATTGGGGAGGGAATACGGGAGGGAGGAGGCTGGTGGGGTAACAGGTGGAACACCGCAGCGAAGGGAGGAGGAGGAGGAGCTGTCGTTGATCATGGTGGAGGAGTAATGAGAATCAGATTATAACAATTTAAAGCATTGAATTGATATAGAAAGGTGAGTAGCGCGTAGCACCGGTAGGAAGGCACATCTTGCATGTCCCCCCTCTCCCCTCTTTGGTTGTCAAAGGCGGCTTTTTTTTTGTAAGAAAGTGGGGAGAGTGATAGTGTGTGTTCTATGTAGTTTTGTATGGTATAGGGGTAAGGGGTGGTTGGTGGCACAACCGATGGAGAGTTTAGAGCTTGGAAAGGAAGTAGGTTATGGGAAGTATTAAGATAATATCATGGAATGTGAAGGGTACATGTTCTGTTCTTAAGAGACGGAGACTGGAACTGGCGCTGAAGAAAGATAGACCAGATATATTGTTTTTACAGGAAACCCATCAGAAGTCAAAAGACACGAATAGACTTTTTTTTGGGATGGATGCAACACTATGAGATGGCGTTTGGAACATCAAAAGCAAGAGGGGTGGCAATCATGATTTCTAAAAAATTAGGATTTGAGATTACAAAAAGGGTTGTTGACCAAGAGGGTAGATATTTGATAGTAAGAGGAAAAATGGAGGATGAGGAAATCATGTTGGTAAATATTTATGCTCCAAACGATCATCAAGCGGAGTTCCTTGAAAAAATTCGGAAAATAGTGGAACTAGAGAATGTTGCAAAAACTATTGTGGCTGGAGATTTTAATTTGATAAGGTCAGGGCTAGATTGTACAAATATATCAAGAAGTGGAATTGGCTTGAAAGGGAAGGTTCTGGATAAATGGATGGATGTTATGGGTTTGAAGGATTCTTGGAGAGAGTTTAGGGGCTCTGAAAGGGCATACTCTTTTTTTTCACATGTTCATGGGACCTACTCAAGAATAGATTACGTTTTTCTTACCGAAAATTTGATCAAAGACATAGAAGGAATGGAAATTGGGATTATCAAGGAATCGGATCATGCTAAAGTATATCTGGAATTGAAAGTACAAAAAGATACTCGAAGAGTAAGAAATTGGAGGTACGATCCTAATTTGTTTAAAGATCAGAAATGTAAAGAGCAGATTATGGGAAGATGGAAAGAAAGTTGGCAGTGGAACGATAATAATGAGGTTAATTTTAACGTGGTATGGGATACCATGAAGTCGGTTTTTAGGGGGGAAAGTATAAAATTGGCGAGTTTTAAATATAAAAAATATAAAGCAGAACAGTTAGAAAAAGAAAGAGAAATAAAACAATTACAGGAGGATCATGCGAAAAGTAAAGATAAAAATTTTTTTACGAAATTACAAAGGCTTAAAGCAGAACTAATGGGTAAGGATATTGATAAAGTTAAACGAGATTTGATTTATTTAAATAGAGAATATTTTGAATTTAGTAATAGAAGTTCAAAACTATTAGCAAGAGCAGCCAAGGCTGCTTTTTGACTCTGCATGTGCTCTTAAGCAGAGCTGCTGCTGAGGAGAGCCAAACAAAGGAAGTGAGCACTGGTAAGTTTTGCAGTTGGAGTAGAGCTGCTTTAGAGGCCTCCACTAATTTAAATTGATAATTTAAACTGCTGAGAGCCACCTCTGTTCAAACAGAGGAAGCAGTTTGAAGCTTCCAGAAGCAGGGGGGCAGAGCCACACCAGGTCCTTCCCTAAACTGTGACTCATAGGGGCGGAGCCACACTAGCCTTTAAAAGCTCTAAGCTCTTTCAGGCTCAGCCCTTTTGACTCTGCATGTGCTCTTAAGCAGAGCTGCTGCTGAGGAGAGCCAAACAAAGGAAGTGAGCACTGGTAAATTTTGCAGTTGGAGTAGAGCTGCTTTAGAGGCGTGCGAGATTGGCGCGCGAGATTGCAAACTAGTAACAAAGGAAGAATATAGTCTTACTAGGTAGAAAGGTAGTAAACGTGTACATTTTTTGAGGCCCGGAATACTGCACTTGTTAAAATGGATTCTGAGGGAACAGTTGTAGTTACCTGCAATACTTGTGCCATGTTTGTGTTCTTGCCAAAGCATATGGAGAACTACACTTGCAGCAAGTGCAAGCTAGTTGCACTACTAGAAGAGAAGGTCCAGCAGCTAGAGGCCCGCATATCTAACAATCAACAAATTAAGGAGCTTGAGCTGTTCTTGGACAGAGCGGAACAGACTATGCTGGACAAAGTAGAGACAGGGCACAGTTCTGAGGGAGAAGGCCCTTCACTAACTCAGGAGGGAGATGTTTGGAGGAATGTGACTCAAAGGAGGAAAAGAGTAGGGGATCACTCTGAGAGTCTGAAATTACAGAATAAATTTGAGGCTCTTTCCCTCATCACACCTGATGAGGAACACACAGAGGAACAACTGGTTCCACCTGATGATCTCTCCTTCATCACACTTGATGAGATCCAGGAAGATAAACAACAGGAACAAACTGAGTTTCTCTCCCTTAATATGGTTGATGAGGTGCATGTAGATGAACAGATTGCAGGAGAGAGGCTCCTTGTACTAGGCGATTCAATAATTAGAAATACAGAGAAATGGATTTGTGATGCACATGATAACCGTATGGTGACTTGCCTGCCAGGTGCAAAAGTTGCAGACATCACAAGAAATCTAGATAGATTGTTAGAGAGAACTGGGAACGAGCCAGTTGTCATGGTACACGTTGGTACCAATGATGTTGGGAAGGCCAAGCGGTCTGTCCTGGAAGCCAAATTCAGGTTGTTAGGAAGAAGATTGAAGTCCCGGACTTCCAAGGTAGCATTTTCCGAAGTGCTGCCTGTCCCTCGCGCAGGACCTACCAGGCAGGCAGAGCTCAGAAGCCTCAATGCGTGGATGAGGCGGTGGTGTCGAGAGGAGGGTTTCAGATTTGTCAGGAACTGGAGAACATTTTGGGACAAGCCAAATCTGTTCAGGAGGGATGGGTTGCATTTGAACCATGATGGGACCAGATTGCTGGCACTCAACATCAAAAAGGCTGCAGAGCAGCTTTTAAACTGATAACTGGGGGAAAGCCGACAGGAGCTGGGCAGCATCCGGTTCGGAAAAGTGTGTACTTGAGTAGTGAGGAGGATGCAAAATTTACTGAGCAGAGCGAGGAGCTAGTGACTAGCATTCTAGCAGAAGGATGCAAGAGGCAGTCTAACAATGCAACTGGACACAAAAGACTGTGTCAGAAAAGCATATATAAATGCTTGTATACAAATGCCAGAAGCCTCCGGAACAAAATAGGGGAGCTGGAATACTTAGCAATAGATAAGAATATTGATATTATTGGTATCACTGAAACCTGGTGGACGGATGATAACCAATGGGATACAGTTATCCCAGGCTACAAACTGTACAGGAAGGATAGGAAGGGGCAAATGGGAGGTGGTGTGGCCTTGTATGTCAAAGAAGTGATAAAATCGTATGAATTGGAATATCTAGGTGATTTGGAGTCACCATTAGAAGCTCTGTGGGTAAGAGTACCAGGCCACAAGGATGGTCTAACAGTAGGCATATACTATCGGCCTCCGACCCAAACTCTTGAGGGAGACTGGCAGTTGGAGAATGTTGTAAAGGAGGCATCCAAGAAGGGAAGCCTGGTTATAATGGGGGACTTCAATTACCCTCACATAGACTGGGTGAACTGTTGTTCAGCACATGATAAAGAGATAAAGTTCCTAGATATGCTAAATGATTGTTCCCTGGGACAGATGGTTGAAGACCCAACTAGAGGTACAAGAATCCTTGACTTGATCCTGAGTAATACTCAGGATCTGGTGCAAGATGTTAATGTGACTGATCCAATAGGGAACAGTGACCACAACTCAATTATGTTTAACTTGATCATAGACGGCAAGTCACTGATAAAATCTAACACAGAGACCTTAAATTTTCAAAAAGGAAATTTCCCAAAGTTGAGGAAACTAGTAAAAAAGAAGCTGAAAGGGAAAATTGAGAGAGTCCAAACACTCCAAGAGGCATGGAGGCTGTTTACAAAAACAATAACAGAGGCTCAATTGGAATGCATACCCAAAACGAAAAAGGGCACTGCCAGGTCCAAGAGGACTCCGATGTGGCTTACAGGAGCTGTTCGGGAAGTGATCAAGAGCAAGAAAAGCTCATTTAGAAGATGGAAGGCTTGTCCGAATGAGGACAGCAGGCAAAAACATAAATTCTGGCAGAACAAATGCAAGGCAACAATCAGGAAAGCAAAGCAAGACTTTGAGGAGCGTATAGCTAAAAATACTCAGAGAAATAACAAAGACTTCTTTAAGTACATTAGAAGTAAGAACCCAACTAGGAAGGCCATTGGACCATTAGATGACAATGGAAGGCAAGGGGTTATTAAAGAGGAAACAGAGATTGCAGAGAGACTCAATGAATTCTTTGCTTCAGTATTCACTGAAGAAGACAGAGGCTACATGCCCAAAACAGAGCCTATCTTCGTAGGGAGGGAAACCGAAGAATTAAGCCAGATAGAAATAACCAGGGAGGAGGTCCTTGCATGTCTTGTTAAACTAAACACTAACAAATCACCAGGACCAGATGGCATCCATCCACGAGTTCTCAGGGAACTTAAAGATGAAATTGCTGATCTCCTAGCCAAAATATATAATCTTTCCCTCAAATCAGGCTTTGTGCCTGATGACTGGAAGGTAGCGAATGTAACACCAATTTTCAAAAAAGGATCCAGGGGTGATCCAGGGAATTACCGACCTGTCAGTTTGACATGTGTCCCAGGTAAAGTGATGGAAACCATCCTAAAAGATAGAATTAATAGGCACATAGAAGAGAAGGCGCTGCTAAAGGAGAGCCAACATGGCTTTTGCAAGGGCAAATCATGCCTCACTAATCTGTTGGAATTTTTTGAGAGTGTCAACAAGCATGTGGATAAGGGGGATCCAGTTGACATTGTTTATCTGGACTTTCAGAAGGCTTTTGACAAGGTCCCACACCAAAGGCTCTTGAATAAACTTACCAGTCATGGAATAAAGGGACAGGTCTTGTCCTGGATCAGCAACTGGCTAAGGGACAGGAAACAGAGGGTAGCACTAAATGGACACTTCTCCAAGTGGAGGGAAGTAAAGAGTGGGGTCCCCCAAGGTTCAGTGCTGGGACCCCCGCTTTTCAACCTCTTCATAAATGATCTAGAGGTAGGAGTAAAAAGCAAGGTAGCCAAATTTGCTGACGACACTAAATTATACAGGGTAGTGAAAACTGTGAGAGATTGTGAGGAGCTCCAGAGGGATCTCTCGACACTGGGGGAGTGGGCAAATCAGTGGCAAATGAGTTTCAACATTAGTAAGTGCAGAGTGATGCATGTTGGGGCAAAGAACCCCAATTACATTTATAAACTGATGGGGTCTGAACTCTCTGCGACAAACCAGGAAAGGGACCTTGGTGTCCTGGTGGACAACTCAATGAAGGTGTCAACCCAGTGTGCCTCAGCAGTGAAAAAAGCAAACTCAATGCTAGGGATCATTAGGAAGGGTATAGAAAACAAGTCAGCAAGTGTCATTTTGCCTCTTTATAAATCTATGGTGAGGCCCCATCTGGAATACTGTGTACAGTTCTGGTCGCCATACCTCCAGAAGGATATTATGGAGCTGGAAAAAGTGCAGAGGAGGGCAACCAGAATGATTAGGGGACTGGAACACCTTCCTTACCATCTGAGGCTGCAACGGTTGGACCTCTTCACTCTTGAACGACGACGTCTAAGAGGTGACCTGATTGAAGTTTATAAAATCATGCACGGTGTGGACAAAGTAGATAAGGAAAAACTGTTTTCCCTATCGCATAACACTAGAACTAGGGGACACTCCATGAAAATTTTGGGTACTAGTTCTCAAACAAATAAGAGAAAGTACTTTTTCACCCAGAGGATTACTGGTCTATGGAACTCCCTGCCAGAAGAAGTGGTGACAGCTGTCAGTCTTGACAGCTTTAAGAAAGGATTAGACAAGTTCATGGAGGACAAGAGTATCAATGGCTATAATTATGGATACTTAAGGACAACCTCCGGGTTGGAGAGATAGGCAGGATATCTCTCAATGCCATTTCCAGGGAATCCTAAGCAGGTGAAGGCATCTGCTTGGGAATACCCTGAAGGAAATGGTGAGCCACTGTGTGAGACAGAATGCTGGACTGGATGGGCTGTGGCCTGTTCCAGCAAGGCTGTTCTTATGTTCTTATGTTCTTAAGGCTAAAAGGGAAAAAAGAGAAATAGGGGTATTAGTTGATAAGCAAGGTTCAAGGTGTAATAAGAACGGAGATAAATGTAAAATTGTCAGGGAATTTTATCAGCTATTATATGCAAAAAAGGAAGTAGACCTGGAGAAGCTTAAAAAGATATTGGAGAGACAGTTAGGGAATGGAATAAAACAAGAACATAGGGAGAAAATGGAGGAAAGGATTAATGATAAAGAGGTTAAGGGGGTGATTAGTGGGTTGAAGATGGGGAAAGCTCCGGGGGATGATGGATTATCGACAGAGTTTTACAAAGAATTTAAGGAGGTAGTGGTTCCAAAATTGGCGAAACTATATAATTATATCTTAGATGGAGTTTCAATTCCGACTTCATGGTATAACACCACAATCGTTCTACTGCCAAAGCCTGGCAAGAATCTCGAAAGAGTGGAATTGTACAGACCAATTTCACTTATAAATCAGGATGCTAAGATCTTCACAGCAATATTGGCTAATCGATTAAACAGTTTTATGGGGGAATACATAAATGTAGATCAAGTTGGGTTCCTAAAAGGTCGGCATATGGCGGATTTGACTAGAAGGGTATTAGATTTAATTGATAACGTTAACCAAACTAAGGAAAAGGTGGGCTTATTATCATTAGACATTTTTAAGGCATTCGACTCATTACAGTGGTCTTCAATTAAGGAAATAGTTAAAAAATATGGGTTTGGGGATAGATTCAATAGGGTAATAGACTTATTATATCAAAAAAGGGAATGCTAGGGTTAGAGTAAATGAGGAGTTTACTGATGTAGTGAATTTAGAGGCTGGTACTAGGCAGGGCTGTCCATTATCTCCTATTCTGTTTATTATGGCAATGGAGATTCTAGCTAAAAATATAAGGGATGATTTAAATATAGAAGGGATTATGGGTAACAAAGTGAGCATGTATGCGGATGATACATTGCTTATGGTGAAACATCCGGAGCTGGTAATGGACAGGATCAAAGATCACTTACAGGTATTTGAAGCTATAACTGGATTAATGATAAATTGGGATAAATCAGAACTGATGTTGTGTAATCTGGGAGCAAGTGAGATGGGTAGGATAGTGGAGACACTTAATATACAAATTAAAGATAAGCTGAAGTATTTGGGGATAATTATCTCAAATAAATTAGAAGAACTTAAACGATTGAACTATGACAGCGTGAGAGCGGAATTTAAGAATAAAATACAAGAGTTTCAGAAGTTGAAGCTGTCATGGTTCGGAAGGATCGCTATTTGTAAAATGATATTGTTACCAAAGATTAATTTTTTATTTGATGCACACTAGTGATCCATCTGAAGGAGAAGGAAATTAATGAGTTTCAAAAGATGTTCAATGGTTTTTGTAATGGTGGTAAAAAATCTAGACTTCCAAAGAAACTATGGTACTTGTCTCAGAAAAAAGGGGGTTTGGGTATGCCAAATTTGTTAGCATATTATCGAGCATTTCAAATTAAGAATGTTGTGAAGATTTTGGCAAGAGAAAAGACAATTTGGGAGCAACTGGAGATGAAAGAATATAGAGACATTGGTAGTATGATTTTTTTTGGGAATAAAGGACAAGGTGAAAAGGTCAAATAATACTATGATGAGAGGTCTCATGGAAGTGTGGAAGAAAGTAAAGAAAGATATAGTCCCAAATCTCTCTCCAATTTTGGAATTGACGTATATGGGGAGTTTCCCAATAAAAATAGATAAGGAAAAAATGGAAATATTGGATAAAAATGGGGTGCTTTTATTGAAGGATTGGTTAAGGAAATGTGGAGCCTAGCATTGAATGACAAATTGACATGGGAGATTAAAGTGAAACGAGATAATTTAAAAGAGAATAGGTTTTGGAATATATGGAAACCGTTTGTGGCGCATTCTCTTATGGTAAATGACAGTTCAGGACCTGCACCATCTCAAAGAGGTTTTTGGAGTTGAAATAGCAACTAAACTCTCCGGGCATTGTATATATTCACAGGGTGATTTGTAATTATTAAAAAATTATAATAGAGGTAGCTTAGAAAGCTCTTATTGTTTGATTGAGTAATATTTTACATTGTGGTATCTAACATTGTGGTTATATGGTAAACAATTAGTTTAAGTACTGTTATGCGCTAGCCTCTATGAATGTGAGTTAATATTGTATTGAGGTTATCTTTGAGGTATTACTGTATTGTAATGTTATTGTTTTCTTTTCTTTTTCTGTATGTCTGCTAAAAATTTTTTAATAAAAATTATTAAAAAAAACAAAAAAAAAAACAGAGCCTATCTTCATAGGGAGGGAAACCGAAGAATTAAGCCAGATAGAAATAACCAGGGAGGAGGTCCTTGCATGTCTTGTTAAACTAAACACTAACAAATCACCAGGACCAGATGGCATCCATCCACGAGTTCTCAGGGAACTTAAAGATGAAATTGCTGATCTCCTAGCCAAAATACATAATCTTTCCCTCAAATCAGGGTTTGTTTCTGATGAATGGAAGGTAGCGATCTTCTTTAGGAATGTATCACTGTGTGTCCTTCTTGGATAATTATGTGATTAGACAAGACTCAAATATATAACAATGCTACATAGAGTGATCAGGAATTTAATTTGAAGGTGTTTTCTGCTAGTTAAAAACCTTGCATAATAATATATTTCTTGAAAGAATACATGCTCTTATATACATTAATACTTTTTAATTGGAAACAGTTTCATCTAACTGTACTATCTTCAGGTGACTCTTTTACGAGATCTCAGATCATGGAAGTCTTTGGAAGACCAAATCTCAGATCATGCAATCTTTCCTTAACCATATCCTGTTGCTCTTAGGCCTAGTTTTTTAATATCTGATGTGCAGGATGGTGCCATATAGAAGTGTATCATATAGTTCAGCTCTGTAAGTATTCATCCAGCACTCAGTATGACCTGTCCACCCCTGTTTGGGCAAGGAAAGATGGCCTATAAGAATGCACATCCTTAATACCAAGCTACACAAGCAAGTTAAGAATGCAAGATGGAAGGATGAGGAATATTCCATTGGTTCTATTGCTCTTTCACCTTCCATTCATACATATTTTAGGAATATTAGCCCAACTGTATGCGTTTTTCCTATGTGTGCACTTTTTGCAAATGTTTCCTTCATAGTAAAACACACTTCTGAGTTTATCTTCCCTTGATATACACATTTTGTTGTACCTATTTGTTGCATTGTGAACCAGACCCCAAATTCACAAGAACTGTGAGTCTGAACAAGCAAATACATTGTGGCTCATTTATACATCGTAAGATGTATTTCATCCATAGCACAGAAATACAGAGACTCTGCAGGTACTACATAGATGTAATAGTAGAAAGAAATGCAGGTGGGAGAAACATGAGACACACATGTTCTGAGAGAGCCAACCTTCATTGGAGGAAATTAACTGGCAGTGCTGAGTTAAATTATCTTGCTACTTTTTGCCCTATTCATTTAGCTGAAATATCTGCAAGGGGAATGACATTTACCTGCCAGGAAGGTCAAATAATTCAATGCTTTATATATGTCTGTTGAAACCTCAATAGAGTTTTTTTCTTCAGGCATAACTTTTCTGTCTTTATGACTTTGTAGTCAGTTCAGGCACCATATGAAATATGTTTTGTGTCCCACCCCTGATGTTTTTACCAAATCAGACTGCTTTGAAATGTTATGGTCAGTAACTTATCTTAAAAGAATTCACTCAGATCAAATTTTATCTATATTATTTAGAAGGCAATGGCCAAAATCCTGTCGCTTAGTGTTGAAAGTCACACTAGAGTAGGCACATTGGAACAATGGAGACTTGAATCTCATTAATAATTTTCACTGATTCAATTGAGCCTCCTCTCACTGTGACTTATGCTTCAGCAAATTACAGTTGTAGAGTAGGCCCACTGAATCAGTAGAACATATGAAGGACTCACCAAATCCATTTTGTTTATTTATTTATTTATATATTGAATTTGTATACTGCCCATCTGGGTGTTATCCCAATCTGGGTGGTGAACAAACAGAAAATAAATGACAACAATACCCATACAAATCAAAACTCACCAATAATAAATACATCATTGACTAAACTAAACTAAACTAAACTAATTGGCAACAGAGGACATCGAAACGGAACCTAGCTGGCTAATCTATTGACAAGGGAACAATGCCCAGAAATACCTCCTTGAACAGGAACATTTGAAAATGTTTTTCTTTTTAAAGGTAGCCAGTGCTGAGGCCTGGTGCAGCTCCACCGGTAGTGTATTACACAGTGTAGATGCCACCAACGAGCAGGCTCTATTTCTGGTTAAAGACTTTTAAGCCATCCCTGGTGTTGGTACCTGGAGCTGCGCCGACTGTGATATGGGAAGTTGTTCTGAGGGAGATACACTCAGATTAAATGGCTCTGCTCTAATATGAGTTACTATACAAAAAACAGGATTTTGGTCAATATTTCAGCACAGAGTACTTACTGTATAGGTTTCCCCTATCCACTTCATTTTAATTTTAAAATGTTACAAATTCAATTTTTTACACATCTTTGCTGTGGCAGGGTATCCCATGAAGCTCTCCTCTGGTTGTGTCAGAATTTGTTTCATTTTGATCCTATAATAACAATATTTTTGCCATTCTTCCCCTTTAAAAAAGAGAGTTAAAGGACAAGGAAGAGAAAGGAAAATTATAAAGTTGTAGTGTCTATTTTTAAAATTAAAAATTAATTAGTGAAATTACAGATTTATTACACATTTCATATTTTGGATTTCCCTGTGGGTTTCTCTTGCCTTTTCCATCCTTATTTCTTTGTTGTCTGAGGTGCCTGTCCTTCAATTGAACTGCACTGCCTTGTATTGCTGATAAGGAGAGCTGTTTCGCCAGTATCCTATACTTCAGGGTTTGTAAGGTGGAGGGCTGATTATTTTGCTTTTAAAGAATGTATGTATGTTCTATTTTGATGATCATCATGCTGATGATTTGTCTTTCTCATCTGTAGTGTTTCTGTCTGAAAGAATTTAAGAGGGTGGTGATATGACGATAAATGTGAACTTTAAAGCGTCTTACTGCCTACATATGTCTGTGGGATTATTGTTTTTTCTTTTCTCATGTACTGTGGTTATTGTCCACTTTTGAAGCATATGATTGTTTTCCTGTGCCTAGTTTTTAGGGTTCTGTAGAGTTTAAATCTGGATAGCTATTTGCCATCCAGAGAGGCCAGGGGGTGGTAGGTAAAGATCCTGCCCCCCCTTCCAAAGACCTGGGCCCAGAGAGAAGGAAAAGCCATCAGGAGAAAGTCACAAGCCAACTCTGCTACTATTTGCCATCCAGAGAGGCCAGGGGGTGGTGAGTAAAAGATCCTGCCCCCCCACTTCCAAAGACCTGGCCCCAGAGAGAAGGAAAAGCCATCAGGAGAAAGACATAAGCCAACTCTGCTGCTATTTGCCATCCAGAGAGGCCAAGGGGTGGTGAGTAAAAGATCCTGCCCCTCCCCCTTCCAAAGACCTGGGGCCAGAGAGAAGGAAACCTCCGGAGACCCCCGAGCACCCCCAGCAGATACCATCAACAACCACCATCACAGCGAGGTCCGAGTTGGCGCCTTTGACCAACTCCATGCGGCCGAAGGGTGGCGAGAGCTGCTGCATGCATGCAAAGGATAAGTAATCGAACTGAAATAATATAATTGACTAAACATAGATGGCTTATAGCAACTGACATAGTGATTGTACATGAAACTGACTTACATAGAGACTTGATATAGTTGACTTTTTCTTCCTTTCTTTATTTCCCTTCATTAATTAGTTCAACTTTTACTTTGATACTATGTGATAAACTGTGATATTGTGCATGGTAATACTTTGTTTTAAAACTGTTTAAACTGTGATAACAGAGACTGGCAAGGCATGCCACAAAGTTTGCCAAGAGAACCCTATGGACCAAAACAAAAGGCAAAACAAGGGGATGCTCAGCACAGCAGATCTGAAAAGGGGGAGGGATACGAAAGGGAGAGGAGAAATACAGTGTTGCAGGGAACAATACTGCATAGGGACATGTAATGTGAGGTCTATGAATCAAGGAAAACTAGAAGTGGTTAAAAATGAGATGGAAAGAATAAGCATTGACATACTAGGCATCAGTGAGTTAAAATGGACAGGGATAGGTGAATTCAGCTCTGGAAACCATCATATCTACTACTGTGGGCAAGAAAATCTCGGAAAAAATGGAGTAGCCATAATTGTCAACAAAAGAGTGAGGAAAGCAGTAATGGGATACAATATCAAAAATGATAGAATGATGTCAGTCAGAATCCAAGGCAAACCTTTCAATATCACTGTAATCCAAGTCTATGCACCAACCACTAGTGCAGATGAAGCCACAGTTGACCAGTTCTATGAGGACCTACAACACCTCATAGAACAGACACCAAGAAATGATGTCCACATTATTTTAGGAGATTGGAATGCCAAAGTAGGAAATCAAAAAGTAAATGGAATAACAGGCAAGTTTGGTCTTGGAACACAGAATGAAGCAGGACAAAGATTGATAGAGTTCTGCCAAGAGAATGCATTAGTCATAGCAAACACCCTCTTCCAGCAACACAAGAGGCGGCTTTACACATGGACATCACCAGATGGCCAACACCGAAACCAGATTGACTGCATACTCTGCAGCCAAAGATGGAGAACCTCCATACAGTCAGCAAAAACAAGACCTGGAGCAAACTGTGGCTCAGATCACAACCTACTGATCACAAAATTCAGGCTTAGACTAAAGAAAATGGGGAAAACAATTAGACCAGACAGATATGACCTACACAACATCCCTAAAGAATACATAGTGGAGGTCATGAACAGATTTAATGTCCTGTAACTGATAGAGTACCAGAAGAATTATGGACAGAGACGTGGGACATCATGCAGGAGGCAGCAAGAGAAACCATACCAAAAGAAAAGAAAGGTAAGAAAGCAAAGTGGTTGTCTGATGATGCCCTTAAAATAGCAGAGGAAAGAAGGAATGCAAAAGTCTAAGGAGAAAGGAAAAAATACAACCACCTGAATACAGAATTTCAAAGGAAAGCAAGGAGAGATAAGGAAAACTACCTGAACGAACAGTGCAAAGAAATGGAGAAAAACAACAAAAGAGGCAGGACTAGAGATCTTTTTTTAAAAATTGGGGAAATCAAGGGAACATTTAAAGCAAAATGACCATGATAAGGGACAAAGATGGAAAGGAGTTAGCTGAAGCAGAGAAGATCAAAAAAGATGGCAAGAGTACACAGAGGAACTCTACAAAAAGGACCTCAACACTCCTGATAATAACAATAATGAGAAATTTGAACTTGAACCAGACATTCTGGAGAGTGAAGTCAGAAAGGCCCTAAAAAGCACTGCAAACAACAAAGCTAGTGGAAATGATGGTATCCCAGTTGAATTTTTCAAAGCCCTAAAAGATGATGGAATCAAACTACTGCATTCAATATGCCAGCAAATTTGGAAAACAAAACAGTGGCCACAGGATTGGAAAAGATCAGTGTACGTTCCAATCCCCAAAAAAGGCAATGCCAAAGAATGCTCAAATTACCGAACAATTGCGCTCATCCCACATGCCAGCAAGGTGATGCTCAAGATAATACAGGATAGACTTCAACAACATGTGAAGAGAGAACTACCAGAGGTGCAAGCCGGTTTCAGAAGAGGCAGGGGGACTAGAGACCATATTGCCAACATACGTTGGATCATGGAGAAAACAAAAGAATACCAGAAACAAGTCTACTTTTGTTTTATCGACTACACCAAGGCTTTTGACTGTGTGGACCACAACAAAATGTGGCAAGTAATTAAAGAGATGGGAATACCAGAACACCTCATATGCCTCATGAGAAATCTGTACACGAACCAAGAAGCAACAGTTAGGACAGAACACGAAATGACAGAGTGGTTTGGAATGGGAAAAGGAGTAAGACAAGGCTGCATTTTATCACCCTGCTTATTCAATCTATACACAGAGCATATAATGCGCAATGCAGGGATGGAGGAATCACAATATGGGATCAAAATTGCTGGGAGAAACATCAACAATTTGAGATATGCAGATGATACCACCCTAATGGCAGAAAGTGAGGAAGACCTAAAGAACCTCTTGATTGGATTGAAGGAGGAGAGTGCTAAAGCTGGCTTGAGACTCAATATCAAGAAAACCAAGATAATGGCAACAGGTCTGATCAATCCCTGGAAAATAGATGGGGAAGAAGTAGAAGCAGTGACAGATTTTACTTTCCTGGGATCTAAGATCACTGCAGATGGCGACTGTAGCCATGAAATAAAAAGACGATTGATTATGGGGAGACAAGCTATGAGAAACCTGGGGAATATAGTGAAAAGCAGAGACATCACCTTGAAAACAAAAATTTGCATAGTCAAAGCAATGGTATTCCCAGTGGTAATGTATGGGTGTGAGAGCTGGACCATTAGGAAGGCTGAGCTCAGAAGAATAGATGCCTTTGAGATGTGGTGTTGGAGGAGAGTCCTGAGAGTCCCTTGGACAGCAAAGAGAACAAATAGGTCAATACTGGAAGAAATCAATCCTGACTGTTCATTGGAGGTACAAATAGTGAAGATGAAGCTAAAGTACTTTGGACATCAAATGAGAAGGGAGGACTCACTTGAGAAGGCCTTGATGCTGGGAAAGGTGGAGGGCAAGAGAAGAAGGGGGCGTCCAAAGATGAGATGGATAGATGGTATTGTGGACACAATGGGCACAGAGCTTGGTGGGCTGAGGAGAATGTGGGAGGACACAGGTGCCTGGAGGAAAATGGTCCATGGGGTCGCAAAGGGTCGGAGTCGACTGTGCGACTGAACAAGAGCTTAATTGGCTCTAGCTCCAAATGCCAGAAAGGATAGAATGAAAAAGAAAACCCAAAAGATTCAAGTATTTGGAGACTTACCAAAAGGTATCTGAAACAGGAGTCCCCCATCCCATCCAAAAGACAAGAAAACAAAAGCAATATGGCATTTCCCCCCCTGCACATCCCTAGAAACCATAACCTCTGGCAATGAAGCTGCTGGCACCATCTTGTGGCAACATTTATTTCTATTTGGAATAATCACTAAAGCGCATTGGAATAGACACACAACTCATGCTTCCATCATGTGTGACACACAGACATAATAGCACCTCAGTGTACATAAATTTTTGTTAAATACCTGCACGATTCAAAACATGTTCATGAAGAGAGACAAAAGAAGTCCATGGATGAGAAGAACCTGAGAGAGTGGAGTATCTGAATTTTTCCCACAGGTGCTAGTACTTTTCTTATAAAAAATTGATAATAAATCAAATTGCAGGCATTTGCAAGGTGACATTAATCATTGTGTTCAGACTCAGACTGCAATCAGATGCAGGATGGTTAATAAAATGGGTAACGAACCTGCCAACTCAGAATAATGGAAGCATAACAAGTTGTCAGTGTAACAGTCTTATATGCAACTGTCATGCATATAAAAAGGAGCCAATTCAATAATGCACATTTGGATTATAATCTGGCAGTTTTACTACCTGTAGCATCATCTGAAAAAGACTGGAACTCAGATGAAGCATGTGCTTTGCATGTAGTATCAGGGACAGCTGCAACTAGGGTGAGCATTCAGGACTGTAAAATTAAGAAGGTACAATCTATGAGACTGTTAAACAATGTACTGCGGTAGTACAGCAGAAGTGATTGTATTGTCCCTAGGCTGGCAGCCCAGAGAGGACAATGTTCTTTATTAGTCCACCAACAAAATCCCACCCCATCAGCTGTGTTGAAAAGATTCCTGATTGGAAGGCAGCAGGTCAGCAGTTTGATACCTGAATACTGCAGGATGGAATGAGCTCCCATCTTTGTCCCAGCTCCTGTGAACCTAGCAGTTCGAAAGCAAGAAATTGCAAGTAGATAAATAGGGACCACTTCGGTGAGAATGTAAACAGTGTTCCATGCACTCCAGTGTCTAGTCATGCCCGCCACATGACCACGGATACATCTGCAAAAGCATACAGTGCTGGTTCTTCAGCTATGAAACACAGATGAGCACTGAACCCTAGAGTCAGATATGACTGGCTATTTAGCAAGTGTGACCTTTACCTTTAGACAGGGCCACCATCAGGGCAGTACTACCAGTACTGTTGTACAGGGCCCGGAGCTGACAGGGGCCCTGCTACCACCGGCCATAACTGTGTGTGTGTGTGTGTGTGTGTGTGTGTGTGTGTGTGTGTGTGTGTGTGTGTGTGTGTGTGTGTGTGTGTGTGTGTGTGTGTGTGTGTGTGTGTAGGGGGGGGCGGCAATATAATTGCTCAGTATGGGGCCCAGAAATTTCTGATGGCCTTTAGTGAACCTCAGATAGGACTGCAGTGGCTTAGTAGTTAAGATGCTGAACTTGATGACTGGAAGATCGGCAACTCAGCAGTTCCAGACCTGAGTGCTACTTGACGGAGTGAGCTCCTGTCTCTGTCTAAGCTCCTGCCAACCTAGCAGTTTGAAAGCAAGAAATTGCAGGTAAATAAATAGGTACCACTTTGGCAGGAAGATAACAGCATTCTATCTGACACTCCAGTATCTAGTCATGCCTGCCACATGTCCATAGAAACATCTGCAGACGCAGACAGCACTGGCTCTTTGGTTATAAATGGAGATGAGCACTGAACCCTAGAGTCGGATACGACTGACTTTCTAGCAAGGGTGACCTATTGAACCACAGAGGAGCCCAAACTGGTTCTGAAAATTGCTGTTGCAATTCTCAAAGCTGGCTGGAATGCCAAGCTCCAGGCTCACGATTGCCTTTTCTTCTCCACTGGATTCAAACAGCAGGGATACTGCCGAGTGAGGTGACTTGCCTCAGTACCTGGGTGTCGAAAGCAATGAATTGTCTGCTGTTGCTTCCTAGATTATTTTTGTGTTGCTCTATGAAGCAGCAAAAACTCTTGCTTTTGTACTTTTTGCATCTCACTCATTGATGCTGGTTTTGATCTCCTGCCTTACAGAAGGTTGAAGCTCACTCACAGGCAGGGCTGATCTTTGTGGACTTCTGAATCAGGTAGAAAATGCGAAGAGAAGGTAGTTCTGCCAGTTGTGTATACCTTGGGATGTGCGGGGATGGTTAGTGGTTTTTTCAAAGCTGGAGTGGGAAGCTAACAATGCTGGGGAGTATCTGAGGAGGCAGCATGCAGGAAGGAAAGGAAACTGGGAGGACAATGCAAGCGCGGCGCCAAAATGGCCGCCGCGCCTTTTGCGGGCCCCCCCCCCACAGGACAGAGAATCCGGGTAGTTAGGGGCGTGGCCAGCTCCCTTATAAAAGGGGTGGCCACGAGGCAGCAGAGCTGCCATTTTACCTCAGCGACGGAGCGGAGAAGTCTTTTCCCCTGTGTCTCCGTCGCTCTTGAGCCTACCGGGAAGCCTTTTTGGTAGCGATTCTGCCTTGCTGGCTTCCCTTTGCTTCGGTGGAGATGCCTTCGAAGAAGAAGGCAGCTTCGAGTGCAGCTCGCGCGGTTAGGAGGCGCAACCCAGGTCGGAGGACCGCGGTGCCGCCTCCTCAGCAGCCGCCTTTGCCCGCCCCTGCCGGGGCCGGCGGAATGGGGTCTATTGCCCCTTGGCCCGGAGTGGGCGACCAGAGTGCGGGCGCGGAAGGGGTTCCGGCCCGCGGCCCGCGAGCGGTGGACGCCGCTCCTCCATCTGCCCACCCTGTTGGGCCTACTCCTCTTGGGTCGCAGCCTCTCCCGGGGCCCTCTAGCCTTGGGGGGTGGTGCGGCCCCCTGCCTTGGCAGGTTTATCCACCGACCCTGCCGGGCTTCGGTGCTGGCCAATGGCCATATTCGGGTCCTGGGGTACAGGGACCTGTACCCACGCCTGGACCAGGCGGGCCAGCCGGCCCTTGGCCCCGGGTCAACGTGGAAGTCAGGTGGGGGCCCCCCCTCCTTTGGGGTTCCTTTTGAGGCGCTGTCGGCAGGAGGACAACAGCCGACAGGGAGGGTTGAGCTGCTGCAGGCGCGTGGCGCGGTTTCGGCCACTGCCTCGCAGCTCCCCAGCCAGCAGCCAGGTGCAGGTCCCCCGATGATGAGCTCTACGTCGGTCGTGAGCTCCGACGCCCCCAGTGGGCCGGAACCCCCGGTGGGGGCGGCCCGCGGGGGTGCAGCATGTGAGTATACGGTGTAAGCGAGTACATCCACACACATTCCCAATATGGGGGGGGCCTTTCCAATGGCCTTGGCCTCGCGCGGGTGGTGTTGCGGTGCACCCGCTGACGCCTCCCCGGCGATGACAGCTAACACCCAGGGCCCCGTGGTGGGGGGTGTTCCCTACCCTTAGGGGAATGTTTTGGGTGGTCGGGTTGGTCCAAGCCCCTATTCCTTACCGATGAGTGACTACTTGGCACAGGCCGCCAGAGAGTAAATTTGGCGGGGGGAGTACGTGGATATCTTCTCACTCCTAAACAGTGTGCCCACCAAGGAGAGAGGGAGGGGCAGAATGAGAAGGATAGTGGCAGGCACGTTGTCGCAAGCCACCAAGTATGTGGGCCAAATGGTTGCCGGCCTGCATCATATGCATGGCGGTGTACCTTAGGGCCCGGGCGGATCTGGCAATTCCGATGGTCCAGTATTTGGACAATGCCTACCGGGCAATGGTTTACTTTCCGGGCCCAGCGTGGTTGGCTTGTGACGAGGAATGCCGTAGGCGGATTTCACCGCGCCCCGAGATTAGGCGAGATGAGCCAGGCCAGAGGCTGCGGCTTTTGTACGTTACGCCCACGCGCCCTGCACCCGGGGAGATATACCATTGTGGGCATGCGGTTCAGCGGGCGGCCCCAGCACAGGTCACCTGCCAGGGGGCGGGGGGTTCCAGCCCGCCTGCTATGCTGGACTTTCTTGTCCAATGGCTCCTCTAATGGGAAGACTTGCAAATACAGGCAGGAGTGTCCCACCTGTGTTGGCCCCCATGCGGCCTCTGCCTGTCCCAGGCCTAGAAGGATGCGGGGCAGAGGGTGGGGCAGACAGGGGGCTGGCAAGACTGCCGCAGATGGATCTAGTTCACCGAAGGGCTCCCTTCCCATTTAAGGTGGACATGTTGGAGCGTTGGCTCACACGGTACCCGAAGGGAGAGGATGCAGGTTATCTCCTTCAGGGTTCTAGGCAGGGGTTCCGGATCCCTTTCATGGGTAATAGGTTCCCTCAGGATGCCCCCAACCTTTTATCCCTTAAGGGGAGGGAGGAGGTGGCTGCTGCCAGCTTTGACATAGGGTCCATGCGGGCAGGGTCGTTGGCCCTGTCCCTGCACCCCCGTCCCGGGGAGCATATTATTTCAATGATGCCATGCCTTTTGGCTATTCCATTGGGGCTCGGTATTCGAGCGTTTCGCCACTTTCCTAGATTGCGCTTTTGTCCGCAGGTCAGGGTCTCGGTCTCTAGCCCATTCCCTGGATGGTTTTATTCGGGGCTGAACGGGGCTGGGACACGTACACACGTCTCCTCAACACATTTCAGACGCTAATGGAGGAACTGGTGTCCCTTTAGCGCCCGAAAAGACCGAGGGCCCATCTCCACAGCTAGTATCCCTGGGGTGGAGAGTAACACGGTAGCGCAGGATTCTAGGTTGCAGCGGGATAAGGTGTCAAGGCTAGTGGCCCTTGTCTCGGTCTTGCTGGCCGAGCGCATGGCATCACTGAGGGAACTTCTGGTGCTATATGGTCACCCCAGTTTTGCTGGCAGGGTCGTCGCACCGGGCAGGGCATTTGCTCTGCGCTGGGGCGACGCCATGGCGGGATTATTCAGGCCCCACCACAGGCTCAGATTTACCCGGGGTATTGGGGCAGGCGTGCTTGTCTGCCCATAGATCCAGAGGTAGTTCAACGGGGTGTCATTTTGGGGTCTGATCTCCTGGCTCCCCCTTGCTTTCAGATGCAGTCCGATGCCTCAGGATTCCTGGGTTTATGGGATGTACTTCAATTGGAAGTGGGCCTATGGTGGGTGGCCACCATCCTGGGCAGGCAAGGGTTGCCTGCATGGTCTCACGTAGCTGGAATGTTTCCCTATCCTGGGTGCTTTGATGCTATGGGGCAAAGAGTGGGCCAACTCGGTTGTGCAATTTTGGCATGGCAACGCGGCTGTGGTCCGCATCGTCACTGCACAGATTTCCAAATTGCCCGGGGTTGTGGAGCTAGTGCGTTGGTTTGTGTTATGCAACCTGTGCCTCAACGTTCCCTTCAGGGCCAGGCATGTCCCAAGGGTTGATAATGATATTGCTGCTGCTTTGTCCCGCCTGCAGATCTCCCGGTTCCGTGCCTCGGCCCCCGGATGCGGAGGAATTTCCCTTGCCACTCCCGGACGAGAGATGGAACGTTGGCAAGGAGAGGTGAACCGGGCGATTGGCCTGTCACTAGCGCCATGCATGAGTAAGGCGTACCACCACGCATTTAGTTCCTTCAGAGTATTATGTACCTGATTCTGACTGCCAGGAACCTGGCCGATCCCAGTAGCCCATGTTCTGCGGTTCATGGTTTACCTGTATGCCCAGGGCCTTGCACCACGCACCATAGCATCTCAGCTGTCGGGTTGGCTTTTATGGCCAAAGTGGGAGGTCGTGTGGCCAGCACCAATGACTTCCGGGTGAGACATGTTTGGGAGGGGTGGGTGCGCGTGCGCGGGCGTTTCCCGGGCGACCGCCACCCCATTTACCCAGGGGTTTTTTACCCAGTTGGCCTGGGGCTGGCCTGGCCTCTGTTTTGATAGATGAGGCAGCCCACTTCATGCGGCTACAACGGTGGCCTTTTTTGGAGCCCTCCGCATCGGCGAGCTTGAGATGCTGAGTAAGGCGGATGCAAGATTTTCCCAGGGTTTTTTACCCAATTGGCCCGGGGCTGGCCTGGCCTCAGTTTTGATAAATGAGGCAGCCCACTTCATGCGGCTACAACGGTGGCCTTTTTGGAGCCCTCCGCATCGGCGAGCTTGAGATGCTGAGTAAGGCGGATGCAAGATTTTCCCAGGGTTTTTACCCAATTGGCCCGGGGCTGGCCTGGCCTCTGTTTTTGAAATGAGGCAGCCCACTTCAGGCGGCTACAACGGTGGCCTTTTTTGGAGCGCTCCGCACCGGCGAGCTTGAGATGCTGTATAAGGCGGATGCAAGTTGTAGGGCACTGGAACTCGAGGATGTCTATGTTGCCAAAGACTGGGCCCAGTTGAGGATATGCTCCTCTACGACAGATCAGCATGGCGTAGGCAGTGGTGTAAGACTGCTACGGTGTTCTTTGGCAGACATCTGTCCGGTTGGTGCCCTACAGGAGTTCCTGGCACTGCGTGGCATGCACCACGGCCTGTTTTTCTGTCACCAAGATGGGTCTCCCCTTACTAAATTTCAGTTTTGGAAGGTGACAGGCAGAGCCCTCACCAGGGTGGGCCTACCAGGTGCCCGTTATGGCACACATTTATTCCGTACTGGTGCAGCCTCTACAGCAGCTGCTTTTGGGTACTCTGGGGCTGACATACGCAGCATGGGGAGGTGGGGCTCGCAATGTTTTCAGTTTTATGTGCGCCCACTTCCGCCATGAGTACCAATCCAGTCACCTTACCATCTTTTTCTCAATTTTTCTCAATTTTCTTACAGACCCTGGGTGTCGTATTACACCGGTGACAGTATGGCTGGTGGGCCACAGCTATGTGCACAGGGCAGCGCGTTACGCTGCGGCGACAGAGTGGGGACCCCGACTGGGACTGGGTGAACACTCCAGTCTCACATGGCATGGTAAGCCTGGGATGTTATGGCGGGAGCTGCGGCCTTTCCTTTTTTCTGGCCTGAGTGCTGACCCGCCTGACATTCTCATCATCCACCTTGGGGGCAATGATTTGTGCCAGGTCACCGGCTTATCGCTCAAGCACGCGATTTGCGAGGACCTCGCCTACTTGCATTATGTCTGGCCTGTCACAACCCTAGTTTGGTCGGACATTATCCCGCGCCTTTCTTATAGAGGGGGTGTTCACCTCCTGGCCCTTGACCGCGCTAGGCGCACGGTCAACAGGGCGGTGGCGCGGTTTCTTGTCGACAGGGCTTGGGGACGGGTCAGTCATCACCCTGATATTAGTCTACAAAATTATGACTTGTACGCAGGGGATGGGGTCCATCTGTCGCGAGGAGGTATGGACCTCCTGTTAGGTGATTGGCGAGCAGGCCTGTCGACCGAGCTGACGGTCTGGGTGGGGGCGTCAGGTCTTCTTTGAAGCCCCTCCGTGTGGCGGGTAGCACTGGTAAGGTAAACAGTATGACCCACAAGTATCCGGCAGGTTCGCAATTGACTGGACAACACTAGACAGGAATAAATTAGTTAAACGTTGTCCGGTCAACGACGAACCAGGCGATGGGGTGATGACGATTGCTAACCAGCATGCATCACCCCTGTGATTTCACGGATACGCGTCAGAGGGTGGGGTCATGAGTTAGTTATTGACTACGGTCAACAATTTGTTTGTTGTCAACAAACAAATTGATACAAATTGATACATTGTAACCAATTGCCGTTGGCAATTTTGGGGTGGTACCTTACCAGTGTTACTTCGGCCTGCTTGCCTTAGGAATTATGATTGGTCGTTTTACCAATACAAATTTATAATTCGGACTAGGGCATTGAATCAATAAATGTGGCCCTATGCTGTTATCCACTTTCAATGTTGTCTGTGTCCGTTATTGGGGGGGTGCGCCTGCAATGCAAGCGCGGCGCCAAAATGGCCACCGCGCCCTTTGCGGGCCCCCCCCACAGGACAGAGAATCCGGGTAGTTAGGGGCGTGGCCAGCTCCCTTATAAAAGGGGTGGCCACGAGGCAGCAGAGCTGCCATTTTACCTCAGCGACGGAGCGGAGAAGTCTTTTCCCCTCCACCCCCTCCCTAGTTAACAGTGTGATATTTTGGTCGCTTCGGGGCCGGGTGGGAATTTTTGGCTGGGACCCATATTGGCTTCCGGGTCCTGGCTTTTTCGCCCATCCCACACTGTTGCTATGGTTTGATATAGGGGTCTTTCTGTGTTCCTAATGTTGACTTTGGTCACATTGGCGGGTAGCACTGGTAAGGTAAACAGTATGACCCACAAGTATCCGGCAGGTTCGCAATTGACTGGACAACACTAGACAGGAATAAATTAGTTAAACGTTGTCCGGTCAACGACGAACCAGGCGATGGGGTGATGACGATTGCTAACCAGCATGCATCACCCCTGTGATTTCACGGATACGCGTCAGAGGGTGGGGTCATGAGTTAGTTATTGACTACGGTCAACAATTTGTTTGTTGTCAACAAACAAATTGATACAAATTGATACATTGTAACCAATTGCCGTTGGCAATTTTGGGGTGGTACCTTACCAGTGTTACTTCGGCCTGCTTGCCTTAGGAATTATGATTGGTCGTTTTACCAATACAAATTTATAATTCGGACTAGGGCATTGAATCAATAAATGTGGCCCTATGCTGTTATCCACTTTCAATGTTGTCTGTGTCCGTTATTGGGGGGGTGCGCCTGCAAAGGAGAGGTAGCAGGAAGGGAAACATCTGAGGAGTTACTGGGGCAATGCTTTGTTTCTGTGAAACTTGATTCAGTCAGTGAAAGGCAGTGAGAGGGGAAATGTGACTGTAGAAGGAAAAAAGGAAGACTAATGGGCAGACTGAGTTATGAGTACCAAAGTCTGACTTAAATTCCACATTCTCTCTCTCTCTTTCTCTTACACACAGGGCTATCTTAAGCACTCTCTCTCTCTCTCTCTCTCTCTCTCTCTCTCTCTCTCTCTCTCTCTCTCTCTCTCTATATATATATATATATATATATATATATATATATATATATATATATATATATATATATATATATATATATATATATATATATATATATATATATATATAACAGACAACTGCAATACAACTGCAATACTTGCTTTCCATGCTCACATGATGCCGCTTCCCACTTGTCTTTGGTGGTGGTGTTGATTATTTCATGTTCACCACCCTTCACTCTGTGTTTATGTGTTTTTCAACTTCTTCACATACCTTCAGTACTGGGTTTACTGGGGTTCTTACAGGAAAAAAATGTGGCACTTAGTCCACATTTAGATATTTGTGCTTGACAAGCAGAAGGTTGACAGGTCAGCAGTTCAAAACCCGAGTGCTGCTTGATGGAGTGAGCTCACATCATCTGTCCCAGCTCCTGCCAACCTAGCAGTTCAAAAGCAAGCAATTGCAAGTAGATAAATAAGAATCAGATCCAAAATTGCTTTTTTGCTTTAAATTGAATCTCAGCAACATTTTAAAAAACCCCAATGGAGTTGAATGGTCTGTTATGAGGATTGTTACACTTTGCAAACAAATAGGTAAGGTCGCCCTTGCTTGAAAGCCAGCTGTATCCAACTCTAGGGTTCAGTGCTCATCTCTGTTTCAAAGCCAAAGAGTCAGTGCTGTGGCAGGCATGCCTCAACACTGGAGTGCACAGAATGCTGTTTACCTTCCAACCGAAGTGGTCCTTATTTATCTACTTTCAATTTCTTGCTTTTGAACTGCTAGGATGGCAGGAGCTGGACAGAGACAGAAGCTCACTCCGTCATGCAGTACCCAGGAATCGAACTCCGACCTTCCAGTCAGCGAGTTCAAAATGCAGTCACTTTCTGACTCCAGTTTCAAATACATCCAGAAATACAGGTACCAAAAGTTGATTGGTTCTTAGTAATAAGATTTTTTTAAAAAAAATGCATTGGGGGGGCGTGGCATGGAGACGACCTGAGCAGCAGTGTTTCTTCATCTCTGCTTGGAAAAGGGGAGCCACAAATGTGGATATATGTGTGCAAAACTCAAGAAATTTTTGAATGAATAATTGGAAGAAGTGTCTAAAGATGTTAGTGGTCTGAAAATACTAGTTTCCTTGTTGTACTGCAGAACCTGCAGAGCTGCGGAGCCCAGGGACGGAGTTGGTGTGTTTAAACGCCCAAGCGCACAAACGGCAAGTCGGGAGCCATGGAGGCTCGGAGACTCAGAGGCTTGGAGTTCCAGAGATCGCAGTGGCAGTTTATCAGTATTGTGAGTTTTTTTCCAAGGGATATTGACAGTGTACTCCAATAAGTGGGCGAAAACAAAGAAAAAAACTTTTTTTAAAAAAAAGATTGGAGGCTGTAAGGCTGTGTTGGATCCTGCTGTTGGGGAGGTGAGGCGAGGTGGATGAACTTGAACTTGAAAGGAGAGACACGGCGAGTGAGGATTAAAGGCAGAACGAGAACTGGAACAAAGGTGAAATTGGCACTGAGAAGGAGGTGGAAAACAGTTGACAAAGAATGATTTAAAAAAAATGGTCCCGCGTTGCTGGAACAGGAACTGTTGGTGTTGTGGGCTGAGCGTGATTTGCTCCCCGCTCCTCCCCTGTTGTTATTATTGTTATTCCTGAGCATTCATTTTGGGTAGTCCGAGGAACAAAGCACACTGTCACCTGAACTTTTATTCTGTGAGTTGAAGAGCGGTGAGGGAGTGCAGTGTGGTTTTGGAATTCAAAGAGTACTATTAAATTTGGCTCGCATACCATCCTGTTTGACTGTAAAGAAGGAAGATCCTGTGGTTCCATTGGTGCTTTTTGATGCTTCTTTGATTTGAATGGACAAATGGACAAAGTATATAGGCATTTTGCTTCATTGCTTAAGTGGTTAATGTAATCATAATACTGAGAGAAATTGGGGAAATACTGAGAGTCTTGAACATTTTTCTTTGGAATAAAGGGGTGCTGAGAACGAGGAATAAAGTTTTGAACTAGAGACGGCTATAGTGTTTCATCGTTAAGAAGAAAGAAGAAACTGAAGTCCTGTTCTTCCGATAACAGCAGTTAATCACTGAAGCACGTTACAGCTGGTGTCTTCAGGGTTTTACTAGACTCAAGGACAACTCTCTATTTTATCTTATCTTGAAACGCAGCTGTGTTACAAAGTTATTTTGAGAGTGCCAACTTAAATAGAAAGCTGAGCAGTCCTAGAATCATTTTGGAAACAGAAAATAGAAAGTCATATAATATTACAATACTAAGCAGAGTAAATGGTTGACCGCGTCATCTGATTAGATAGGTGTATGGAGAATAAAATTGTTAAGTGTGTATAAGGGTTAGATTAGTGAAATTAGAATATTGTATACTGTTTGGTGATAAAGTAGTGTAGTATTATAGAATTATCTGCTATTAAATTCGGATGAATCGTAGAGAGAAGGGTAAATTGTTAAGGCAACAGATAGAATTAGACCCAGTTTGGTTAAGGACAGGTAGGCTAGTAAGAGCTGAAAGTGAAGGCAGGAGGAAATCTTTACGGGACGAGATCAAAGAGGCTGAAGAACTGAGAATTTTTAGAGCAGATATGGAAGCAAGGAAGAAGTGTCAAGAAAAGCAACAATCTAAACAACAATCAGAAGTAGAACAGATTGAGCAGGTGAATACTGATGAAGAAGACAGAGCTCAGGGGGATATAAAAAAGAAAGTAATGGTAGAGAAGGTGCTTGAAATTAGGGAAAGGGATAAGACTCAGGAAACAGATATGAATGACTCTAGGAGTTCCATTGAAGTAAAGCTTGCAGGGTTGGAGAAGTTTCTCCAAACAAAATTTGAAACATTAGAAGAGCAGCGAGTTCGAGACAATCAAGAATATATTAAGCTATAACAAGAAAGTTTTAACGCATTCCAACAAAAAATGTTGATGATGATGTCAGGGTTGATGGAATCTACCAAAGCTGAAGTAGCAAGTATTATGAAAGAAGTATCTGAATTAAAGGAAGGGATGTGCATGAGCACAAAAGAGGTTGAAGTATTGACCAAAGAAGTACAGGTGGTGCGAGAAAAAGTGAAGGAAGAGGAAGTGAAGGTAGATGACCATCAGGCAAGAATAGAATTTTTGGAAAATCAACATAGAAAATGTAATGTGATAATTCGAAATATTCCTGAGGGCAGACCGGATCAGTTAAAGATCAGATTATTGGGATGGTTAAATGATTTAAAGATGGGGAGGAGCTTTGTGGCTGAGGATATAATAACTGTACATAGGTTAGGTGCAAAGAAGCATAACAATGGAAACAGAAATGTGTTGGTGAGATTTGTGAGTGAAGGTTTGAAGTTGACCTTAATGCAGCATATTAGGAATTCCGGTTCGGAGGCATTGAAGTTAGAGGGAAATAACATAGAGGTTTACAATGATATTTCTGTTGAATAACGGACTTGGCGAATGCAGTTAAAACCAATTACAAAAAAACTAAGAGAAAAAGGGATTTCATATTTTTGGCTCTCATCAAAAAAATTAAAAGTTGTAAATTCTGGAAAGTCATATATGATAAAAGAAGGATTATATGTTTTAGATGTTTTAGTGGACGCGAAAATAATTGAAAGTAACACTAAGGAATGGGAAGACCTTAAAGATCAGTTGATATTATCAGGAATGTATATGACTCACGATAAGAATTGTTAATAGGAATAAATTGTTAGGCACATTATATTTGAGACATGTAAAGCACACATTAAGAAGGGAGGATAAAGTATATGGCTGTGGCATGTAAAGTTGATTTAAGAGTTATCTTGATGTTATGCAGGAGGATTAGGAGCTAGGCTCACATAACTGCACACTCCCCCCTCCCCTCCTTGATTTTCAAGGGTGTTCTTTCTAGGAAAGGTGGGGAGGGTGAAGAAGTTTTGTTATATGTTTTGTGTTCAGTTATTGTATTATTTGTGGGATGGGTTATGTAGTATGTCGAGCACTTGCCAATGGGAGACAGGGATTGGGTTAATAGGATGTAACATAAATAAGTATGAAGAAAATTAAAATTGTATCATGGAACGTTAAAGGCATTGGCAGCATAATTAAGAGAAAACGTGTGGAAGCGGCTATTAGGAGAAATAATCCTGATGTGATTTGTTTACAAGAGACCCATCAGAAAAACGATAATGTAAACAACTTGTATCTAAGGAGAATAGAGCATTATGAGAAAGCATTTGGTAATTCAAAGTCGAGAGGGGTCGCAATATTAATTTCTAAAAAATTTGGTTTTACAAAACTAAAGTCTGTTATTGACCCTGAAGGGAGATATGTCATAATTAGAGGAATGGTTAATGAGGAGGAAATATTAATTGCTAATATCTATGTACCAAATGAGAAGCAAGAGGAATTCTTAGATGGTGTATCTCAAAAGATAAGAAATGAAAATGTAACTAAATTAATCATTGCCAGAGACTTTAATCTAATTAGATCGGGTCTAGACACCACAAATGTGTTGTAAGCGTGGCGCCAAAATGGCTGCCGCGCTCTTTGCGGGCCCCCCCCACCGGACGAAGCCATCCGGGTAGTTAGGGGCATGGCCAGCACCCTAATAAAAGGGCTGGCCACGAGGCAGCCGTGCTGCCATTTTGGCGAAGCGACGGAGCGGAGAAGTTTTTCCCTCTTACCTCCGTCGCTCGTGTTCTTCAGGGGAAGCCTTTTTGGTGCAGCTTTTCCTTCCTTTGGCTTCCAGCTAGGCTAGCTATGCCCTCTAAGAAGAAGGCAGCTGCGAACGTAGCTCGATTTGCGCGGAGGCGTCAGCCGGGTCGGAGGACCGCGACTGCGCCCGCGCAGCAGCCAACTTTGGCAGAGCCCACCGGGACCGGTGGGATGGGATCGGTGGCCCCTTGGCCCGATGCGCGGCGCACGCAGGCTGACTCGGCTGGGGCCTCGGCCCTTGGCCCACAAGCAATGACCACTGCCCCGGGCATGGTCCGTGCGGCTGGGCCTTCTTTCCCGGGTGCACAGTTCCCCACGGGGGGAGCGAGCCACGGGGGGGGGGGTTGGGTTCCCTGCCGTGACAGGGCATGCCCACGGCCCCTCAAGGGCCGAGCAGGGGCTCTTGGCCGTATCTGGCCCCTGGGGCCCAGGGACCTGGACAGGTGCCCGTTACTTGTGGGCCGGCTGGCCCTTTGCCCCCTGTCGGGGCTGGGGGCTATATTAACGTGGAGGCCCTTCTGGCCCGCATAGCGGCCCTCGATGCATCCCTGGCAGTGGGGGCGCCTTTTCGGTTTCCAGGTTGATCCTTTGGCTGCCGGGCAGCGGCAGGCGGCGGGTCGGGTCGAGCTGCTTGAGGCACGCGGGCCGGTAGCGGCCATTGCCTCGCAGCTCCCCACTCAGCAGGCGCAGCAGACTTGTGCTGATCTGGCCCCGTCGACGAGCTCAGCTTTGGTCGTGAGCTCCGACGCCCCCGGTGGGCCGGAACCCCCGGTGGGGGCGGCCCATGGGGGTGCATCGGGTGAGTATGCAGTTCAAGCTAGTGCACCCACACAACTGACTTCCCGGGGGGGGGGCATTTCAGAGGCCATGGCCTCGCACGGGTGGTGCAGCGGTGCAGTCGCCTCCGGCCCACCCGGCGACTTCATCCCTGACCCGGGGCCCGGGTTGGGGTGGCGCCCCCTATGCGTTAGGGAAGGTGTTGGGGGTGTCCGGGTTGGTTCAGGCCCCCTTTGCTTTGCCCGCAGTTCCCTCTGTGCCGGTGTCGGCATTGCCGACAGCAGGGTATTCCTTGCCCCTAGGGGACCATCTGGCCCAGTCCACTAATGGAAAGATTGGGAGGGGTGAGTATGCGGACATCTTCTACCTTCTTAACAGGGAGCCTACCAAGGAGGAGAGGGAAGGGCAGGACGAGAAGGATAAGGAGCAGGCACGTCGTCGTAAGCCACCACGTACGTGGGCAAATTGGTTGCCAGCATACCTAATTTACATGGCTGTTTACCTCAGGACCAGGCCGGATCTGGCCATCCCGATGGTACAGTATTTGGACAACATTTACCAGGCAATGGTTGACTTCCCGGGTCCGTCGTGGCTGGCTTACGACGAGGAATTCCGTATGAAGTTTCCACTGCACCCAGAGATGAGGTGGGACGAGCCCTGTCAGAAGCTGTGGCTTCTGTATATGACCCCCATGCGCCCAGCGCCTGGGGAGAGATACCATTGTGGACATGCGGTCCAACGAGTGGCCCCAGTACAGGTACCCCGCCAGGTGGCGGGGCAGGGGGTTCCAGCCTGCCTGCTGTGCTGGACCTTCTCGTCCAATGGTTCCTGCAACAGGAAAAATTGCAAGTACAGGCATGAGTGTCCCTCTTGTTCTGGCCCCCATGCTGCCTCCGCCTGTCCCAGGCCGGGAGGACTTCGGGGCGGGGGTAGGGGTGGGCAGGGGGCAGGTAGGACCGCCGCTGTGGGAGCAGGTCCACCGAAAGGCCCCCTCCCCAATTAATGTGCACATGCTGGAGCGTTGGCTCGCATTGTACCCGAAGAGGGCAGACGCAGATTCCCTGCTTCATGGTTTTCAACTGGGGTTTCGTATTCCTTTCACGGGGGATAGGTCCCCTCAAGACGCACCCAACCTTTTGTCACCCAGGGGAAGGGAGGAGGTGGCTGCCGCCAGCATTAATAAGGAGATCGATGCGGGCAGGGTCGCTGCCCCTTTTCCTGCACCCCCCTTTCACAACCTTAAAGTATCCCCACTGGGACTAGTGCCCAAGAAGTCCCCGAGCGATTTCCGCCTGATTCATCACTTGTCCTACCCAGCCGGCCGGTCGGTCAGTGATGCTATTCCTGATAACCTTTGCTCTGTCGGGTATGCATCCTTTGATCGGGCATTGCACATGGTGCGCTCATGTGGCCCGGGTGCACTGTCAGCTAAATGCGACATCAAGTGCACCCGGGTGACTTCGAGTTGCTGGGTTTCAAATTCCGGGGGAATATTATTTTGACAAAGCCATGCCTTTCGGCTGTTCCATATCCGGCTCAGCCTTCGAGCGTTTCAGTACATTCCTACAGTGGGCATTTGTATGCAGGTCAGGGTCTCGGTCTGTAGCCCATTACCTGGATGACTTTTTGTCCGGGGGTGAACGGGGCTGGGACACGTGCACACGTCTCCTCAACACATTTCAGACGCTAATGGAGGAACTTGGTGTCCCTTTGGCGCCCGAAAAGACCGACGGCCCATCTACTAAGCTAGTGTTCCTGGGGGTGGAGATTGACACAGTAGCGCAGACGTCTAGGTTGCTAGGGGAAAAGGTGTCCAGGATAGTGGCCCTCATTTCAGGATTGCTGGCTAAGCGCAAGGCATCCCTTCGGGAATTGCAGGTGCTACATGGCCACCTTAACTTCGCTTGCAGGGCGATCGCACTTGGCAGGGCATTTGCTCCGCGCTGGTGCGACGCCATGACAGGCTTATCCAGGCCCCATCACAGGGTGAGACTGACACGGGGCATCAGGGCAGATATGCACATATGGCTCCAGTTCCTGAGGGAGTTCAATGGGGTCTTATTTTGGAGGTCTGACCTCCTGGCTTCACCTCGCTTTCAGATGCAGTCTGATGCCTCTGGATCCCTGGGTTATGGGATGTACTTCAATGGGAAGTGGGCCTGTGGTGGGTGGCCACCAGCCTGGTCAGGCACGGGTCGCCTGAGAGATCTCACATATTTGGAAAATTTTCCCATACTGGGGGCTTTGATGCTATGGGGTGAGGAGTGGGCCAACTCGGTGGTGCATTTCTGGTGTGGCAACTCACAGACTTCTAAATCTCCCACGGTCACGGACCTGGTGCGCCAGTTTGTATTGCGCAGCCTGCGCCTCAATGTACTGTGCAGGGCCAGGCATGTCCCGGGGGTCAATAACGATATTGCTGACGCTTTGTCCTGCCTGCAGATCTCCCGGTTCGGCGCCTTGGCCCCGGATGCGGAGGAATTTCCCTCGCCACTCCCGGAAGAGATATGGACCTTTAGCAAGGAGAGGTGAACCAGGCGATCGGCATGTCGCTGGCGCCACGCACGCGTAAGGCGTATCACCATGCATTAGTTTCTTGTCAGACATTTTCTACACAATTTCAGCTGCCAGATACCTGGCCGATCCTGGTGGCCCACATCCTCCGTTTCATGGTTTACCTGCATGCCCAGGGCCTTGCACCCCGCACCATAGCATCCAGGCTGTCGGCGCTGGCCTTTATGGCCAAGGTGGGAGGTCATGCGGATAGTACCGCTGATTTCCGTGTGAGACACTTTTTGGAGGGGTGGGTGCGGGAACGTGGGCGTAGCCTGGACGACCGCTACCCAATTTCCCCTGGGGTTCTTACCCAACTGGCATGACCTATGTTTCGATAGGTATGCGGCAGCCCTGTTTCATGTGGCTATAACGGTGGCCTTTTTTGGAGCGCTCCGCATCAGCGAGCTTGTGATGCTGTCTAAGGCGGATGCAAGTCGTAGGGCACTGGAACTTGAAGATGTCTATGTTTGCAATGATTGGGCTCAGTTGAGGATACGCTCCTCTAAAACAGATCAGCACGGCGTAGGCAGTTGAGTAATACTGCTACGATGTTCCTTGGAAGACATCTGTCCGGTTGGTGCCCTACAGGAGTTTCTTGCACTGTGTGGCACGCACCATGGCCCGTTTTTCTGTCACCAGGGTGGGTCTCCCCTCACTAAATTTCAGTTTGGAAGGTGAATGGGAAAGCCCTAGCCAGTGGGGGCTTCCCGGGGGCTTGTTTCGGCGTCCATTCCTGCAGGATGGGGGCGGTTTCTACTGCAGCTGCTTTTGGGTACTCTGGGGCTGAAATACGCCGCATGGGAAGGTGGGGATCACATTGTTTTCCGTTTTTGTGTTCACCCTCTTCAACCGTGAGTACCAGTTTAGTCACTGCAATGTTTCTCACCCCCCTTTTTTCCTTGACAGACCCTGGGTGTCGTTTTACACCGGTGACAGTATGGCTGGTGGGCCATTGCCACATGCACAGGGCAGCGCGTTACGCTGCACAGGGCAGCGCGTTACGCTGCTCAGGGCAGCGCGTTACACTGTGACGACAGAATGGGATCCCGACTGGGACTGGGTGCACCCGCACGTCTCACGTCTTTTCTACATCAGGGATGCTGACTCGCCTGATGTCCTGGTTATTCACCTTGGGGGCAATGGTTTCGGACAGGTCACTGGCCTATCGCGGAAGCTTGCGATTTGCAGTCACCTGGCCTACTCACATTATGTGTGGCCTGCCACACTCCTCATTTGGTCGGACATGATACCGCAGTACGCTTACAGGGGAGCGTTTGGCCTCCAGGCTCTTGACCGAGCTCGTCGCTCTAGGGCTATTGCCCGGTTCCTTTTTGACAAGGGTTGGGGACGCGTCATTCGCCTCCCCACCATCAGTCTGCAAAATTATGAGCTTTATTCAGGGGATGGGGCCCATCTGTCGCAGGGAGGTATGGACCTCTTGTTAGTAGACTGGCGAGCAGGCCTGTTGACCGAGCTGACGGTCTTGGGGGGGGGGGGGCGTCGAGCCTTTATTGAAGCCTCTCCGGGTGGCGGGTAGCACTGGTAAGGTAAACATTTATGACCCACAGGTATCCGGCAGGTTCGCAATTGACTGGACAACACTAGATAGGCATAAGTTGTTTAAACGTTGTCCGGTCAACGACGAACCAGGCGAGGGGGTGATGGTTACAACTAGACAGCTGGCATCACCCCAAGATTTTACGGATACACGTCAGAGGGTGGGGTCATTAGTTAGATATTGACTACGGTCAACAATTTGTTTGTTGTCAACAAACAAATTGATACAAATAGATACATTGTAACAATTGCCGTTGGCAATTTTGGGTGGTACCTTACCAGTGTTACTTCGGCCTGCTTGCCTTAAGAATTATGATTGGTCATTTTACCAATAGAAATTTATAATTCGGACTAGGGCATGAATCAATAAATGTGGCCCAATGCCGTTATCCACTTTCATTTGTGTCTGAGTCCATTATTGGGGGGTGCGCCTGCAATGAGACACGGGCATAACTCTGTTATAGATAGGTGGTTAAAAATAATGGGATTACGGGATGTATGGAGAGATATCAGGGGTTCAGAAAGGGGTTTTACTTTTTTTTCACAAGCTCACAACTCCTATTCAAGGATTGATTACATTTTGACTTCAGAAAACTTGATAAGTAAAGTTGAAGATATTAAAATTGGATTATTTAAAGAATCGGACCATGCTGAAATGTGTTTAGAAATTAGAATTGATGGTAAGAAAAAATGTGTTGGGGCATGGAGATATGATACAAAATTGTTTAGGGATCAAACGAGTAAGGAAATAATAATTAAAAAGTGGAATGAATGCTGGGAGATAAATGATACTAATGATGTTAATGATGGAGTTTTATGGGACACCATGAAGGCAATTTTCAGGGGGGAAAGTATAAAACTTTCATGTAGGAATAATAGACAGGAAAATAACAATTTTAAATTAATAGAGGACGAAGTAAGGAAGTTGCAAGAAGAACATGTAAGATCAGGTGATAGAAACGTGTTTAATAAATTACAGGGTTTGAAAATGCAAATTATTGAAAAGGATATTGAAGAAGTTAAAAAGAATTTGATTTATCTTAAAAGAAACTATTTTGAGTATGGTAATAAAAATTCTAAACTACTGGCTAAAGTTGCAGAGGAAAAGAAAAATAGTAGAAATATTCAGATTTTGATAAACAGTAATGGGGAAAGATGTAACAAAATGAAAGATAAGATACACATTGCTAGTAATTTTTATAGGGAGCTTTATTCTAAAAAGGAGATAAACGATGTTGAGTTAAAAAGTTATTTAAATAAATGGTCAAGGATAAAATTGGATCAAGAAAATAGGAATTAAATGGACGAAAGTATAACCTCTAAAGAAATTACTGATGTTATAGATAAGTTAAGGGTGGGTAAAACCCCTGGTGAAGACGGTTTGTCTGTGGAATTTTATAAGGATTTCAAGGAAGTTTTGATACCAAGGATTGAAAGGGTATTTAATTATGTAATGGATGGAGGTATAGTACCGGCATCATGGTATAACTCAGTTATTATTTTAATACCAAAAGTAGGAAAAAACGTGGAAAACATCGAATCATATAGACCGATCTCGCTGATGAATCAGGATGTAAAGATTTTTACTGCAGTTCTGGCCAATAGGTTAAATAAATTTTTAGGTAACTATATTCAAAAAGATCAAGCAGGGTTTTTGCGAGGTTGGTTCATGTCGGACCTGACAAGGAGGATACTTGACATGTCAATCATTGCACAGCAGCTAAGAGATCACACAGGTTTTATTTCATTAGATATATTCAAAGCTTTCGATTCCATCCAGTGGATACCATAAAACAAATTATAGTAAAATATGGATTCGGTTCAAAATTTTGTGGAGTAATTGGGCAGTTATATCAAAGGGGATCAGCAAGAGTAAAAATAAATGATGAATTAACAGAGGAAATTAAGTTGGAAGCTGGCACAAGACAAGGGGATCCACTATCATCTTCACTGTTTATAATGGTCATGGAATTAATTGCTAATGTGGTAAGAGAAGACACAGACATGATAGGTCTAAATGGGATAAAAATTAGCCAGTATGCAGATGACACATTATTAACGTTAAAAAATCCCGAAAAGTCATTGGAAAAAGTATATGCACACTTAGAAAAATTTTATAGGGTGACGGGGCTTAAAGTTAACTGGGACAAATCAGAGGCAATTTTTTTAATGGGAATGTTGAAGCACAAGAAGTTATAAAATCCAGATTTAAACTACAGATTAGGTCTAGTATTAAGTATTTAGGAATAAACATTTCAAACAAGTACGATGATTTAAAGAGATTGAATTATGACAAATTGGAAAAGGAGTTAAAGGAAAAGATTATAAAATACAAAAAACTAAATTTATCCTGGTTTGGTCGAGTATCGCAGTGTAAAATGAAATTGTTACCTAAAATAAATTTTTTATTTGATACTCTCCAAATTAATATTAAAAGGAAGGAACTAAATGTATTTCAAAATTTAATAAATAATTATTGCAATAACGGGAAAAAAGCTAGAATATCGAAATCGTTGTGGTATCTTTCACAAAAAAGGGTGGTTTAGGAATCCCGAACATCACAAATTATTATTGGGCATTTCAACTGAAAAATATTTGTAAAATTTTAATAAGGAAAAAATTGATATGGGGGGAGATTGAATTACGTGAAAAATTGGGAGACGAATCACTAATATTTCTAGGCAAAGAAACAGTTAAAATTAATACAGCGAATAAAATGCTAAAGACACTCTTTAGAACATGGACACTATTGAAAAACAAATTATCCCCAGGGTTATCACCAATTTTGGAGTTAAGGGATTTAAAATCATTCCCACTACTTTTAGACCATAGGACTGAAGAAATAATGAAAAGATATAAAGTAACTTTATTAAAGGAATGGTTAGATGTTTGTGAGGATGAGGAGAAAATGTCAGAAATGTGTAAACAGTTGAAACTAAATTGGCTTCAAGTTGCCGTACTGAATAGTTGGAATAAAAAAATACAGGGAAGAAATAGGCTTAGACAGGAACATGACAAAATTTGAGGAGCTAGTATATAAGTTAAGAAATGGTCAAATAGAAATTAAAGGATTAGTTAGTAAATTATATAAAGTATTGGATGATTCTAACGAATCCCAAAAAGCATTAAGAGGAATATGGGAACAAGATTTAAATGTTAAAATCACAGATGAATGTTGGAATAGAAAGTGGGAAAAAAGAATCATGAAAACATTATCAGTAAGGATTAAGGAGCATAACCACAAGTTATTATGGAAATGGTATATGACCCCTGTGCGATTACATTTAATTGACAAGACAAAATTAAATATATGTTGGAGGTGTAAGGAGGATATAGGAACGTATGAGCATATGTGGTGGGGGTGTAAGAAGTTAAAGCCATTCTGGACGAGTGTAGAGTATGAAATTGGGAACATTTTGAATGAAAAGGTTAAATTGGACGCAGTTATAGTATTACTAACGGATGTTGATAAGGTGGAATATAGTAAAAGGGAATTAATGGCAGTCATGTTATCAGGTGCCAGACACTGTATAGCGCGGCAATGGAAGAATGATGTCACTCCAAAAATTGACGAATGGTACAATGAGTTATGGACTATTGCTTTAAACGATAAGCTCACCTGGGAACTAAATTTAAGAAAAGGACTAATAAAAGAAAATAAATTTCAGGACACTTGGAGATGTTTTATAGACTATATACTGCATAAGGATCAAGGTCAGAAGCCAACGCCGGATCAGCATTCCTTTTGGAAAGGAATCATATAAGAATTAAGTAACTCTGTCCCATATGGCAATGTAAATAGCACATGGTGAATGTCCTCTATTAAGTTGATGTGTTTGTTTTTGTTATTATGTAATGTGTAGATTTAAATAAAATTTAAAAATATTTTAAAAAAATAAAAAAATAAAAAAATGCATTAATTTCTATATTTCGATTATATCACTCATTTGTAATGATAGATATCCTTTTTGATTTTATCATTTTTGTCATTGTTGATACATTTCCATATGACCAAATCAAATAGCAACATAAAACAGTACATTCATATATAACGTGCGTTGTCACACTCATAATTCTGTTTACTTACCTGAAATTTCACATCACAATGTTTGATCAGATTGATCCACCACAAAAATCAGAACTCACAAAGGGCCCTAACAGGGCTTTGATACTAGGTACCAAAATTTAGAGGCTACTAAACTTTGCTTCCAGAAGGGCGCAAATCTGCTCATTGGTATTTGCTGCTAAAAAGGTGTGATCCTGACCACTCCAGGTGAGTGTATTTCCTCTGTCTATTCCTCCCTATGCTGAAGGAAACACTAAACAACAAAGCTTGGCATTAAGCCAATATGGCCATATGCTCAAATCCAAGTTCCTTCTACCCTTTCCTCAGCTATGACAGGGGCAAATTAAATCATATAACTAACTAGCTAACTAAAAGCACCTGTTGCAGCAGCAACTGGGTGTAAGCTTCCATCAACAACATGCTTCATCGTCAGCATGTCGTTGACCCCTTTCAGCTGTAACTTATCCCAGCAAGTTGACTGGCCATACAAATCTGGCTAACCTTGTCCTCCCTATGGCCAGCCAATTGCCTTGCCTTATTAATTAATGCAGTTGCCCCTTACCAGTGCTATCCGCCAAAGTGACCAAAAGCATCATAAGAAGGACCCCGTAAGTCACCCGTCAACAGGCAGTGTGGAGTGGGCGAAAAAACGAGAACCAAGGTGCCAATCGGGTCCCCGCCAAAAATTCCCACTTGGCCCCGAAGCAAATCTGCTCCCTAGCCACCTCCTCCCTGCCGTGGAGATAACAAGTTAGGAGCATCCTGGGGGGAACGGGGGCCAACAAAAGGGATCCGAAAACCCTCAGAAAAACCCGTGCGGATATACTCCACGTCAGAACGCCTGGGGTAAACTCACAACCAATGTTCAAGAACTGATAACTTAATTGGGGAGGGGGCCTTTTGGAGTTGGCCCCGGCTTGCTACTGGGCCGGGACGTGCCCTGGGAACCCCTGCCCCTGGCCCAGGTTCCCCCGGGGCGGGGCAGGCAGAGACTGGGTGAGGGCCAGAGCAGTTGGGGCACTCGTGTAAGTACCTACAATTGCACCTGGAGCACCCTGCCATGGAGGAGTACTGCCAGCACACCAGGTGGGCTGGAACCCCCTGCCCCGCCGCTGGCAAGGAAACTGTGCGAGGCCAGGTCGTTGTACTGCATGGCCAGAATGGTAGCGATCACCCATGGCAGGGCGGGAGGGCGTCATGTAGTACAACCACAGGAGCTGGTTGGGTTCATCCCAATGCATCTACAGGTGCAAGGCGGCGTGCATCCGAAATTCCTCATCGTACGCGAGCCATGCAGTGCCGGGGTAGTCGACGTATGCCCGATAAATGATGTCGAGGTACTGGAAAAGGCAGATCGCTAAATCAGGCTGCGCCCTCAGGGAGACGACTGCATAAATCAAGTACGCTGGGAGCCAGTTGGCCCAGGTACGTGGGGGCCTCCTACGGCGGGCGAACTCCTTGTCCTTATCGTCTTCCTTGTCCTTCTCATTGCGGGTAGGCTCCCTATTGAGGAGGCTGAAAAGATCCACATACTCCCTGCGCCAGATTTTGTCTCTGGTCACTGGGAGGAGGTGGTCACCCAAGGGAAGGACTAATCCCACAGACAGCAAGGCCGAGGAGTGCATGGAGTGATATCCGGGGTTAGTCGGGCGGGGGGGCGTAAGGCCATACTGGGTAAGGCAGCGAGGGCCCAGCCGCGGGCGTACCCTGTGGGGGCGGGGGATAAGGTGCACACCACACGCCTTATAAAGGGCGGCCAGCCACGCCCCCGAGCCTTGTTGCCGTGCCCGCACCTCAGGGGCGGGGCCAGCAAAGCGTGCAGTGGCCATTTTGGCGCAGCATGTCCATTTTTCCAATTCCTAGCAATACATCGTCTACCCGTTGTTATCATTATTTCTAACAACTCTTTCTCATCTTTACTTAGATTAATACCTTCCACATTTGTTAACATAGTGATACCCGATCCCAGTTTGACCACTTTACCAAATATTACTCCTATCTCCTTTTCAATACTTTCCCAAAAACATTCACCCCACTACAACTCCACCACACGTGTTCATATGTTCCAATTGTGACTTTACATCTCCAACACATTTTATCCCTTTTATTATCCATTTGATGCAGTCTCACTGGGGTCAGGTACCACCTCCATAACATTTTGTAATTATGTTCCTTTATTCTTACCGACATAGTTCTCATAATCCTCTTTTTCCATTTATTTCTCCATATATCATTTTCTATTTTTATATTCATTTCTTGTTTCCATTTTAATTTTAAGTCCTCTTGTGGATCACCCTCTTTATTCAATAGCTTATACAAATTACTAACTAATCCTTTGGTATTTCTATCTCCTCTTCTAATTTTAAAAATCAATTCCTCAAATTCTGTCTTATCTCTTTGCAAATCATATCCTCTCATATATTTACTATTCCATTTACTAATCCTCAGTCTCTGAAACCAACTTAATTTTAATTGTTCAAATAAATTTAACCTACTAATCTTATCCCTACACAACCGTAGCCAGTCTCTCAACAGGAAAACTTCATTCTTGTCTAGTACTTCTTTTACCTCTTTTTCCATTTTATTTGGAAAATCCACTATATCAGAAAGTTCCAGTATCGGGGAATTATTTGGAGCCAAATCCTTCTTTACCTTCTTCCATACACTCATTAATCCTTTCATCATGGCATTTTAGTTACTAGTTTTCCCGAATTACATCCTAAAAAGACCATTTTTCCTATATACCTATAGTCACTCATCTCAATTTCCTCCCAAATTGCCTTTTCTCTTGCCAAGATCTTCACAACATTCTTAATTTGAAATGCTCGATAGTATGCTATCAAATTTGGAATACCCAATCTACCTTCTTTCTGCGATAAGTACCATAGCTTTTTTTGATAACCTAGCTTTCTTTCCACCATTACAAAAATTATTAATCATTTTTTGAAACTATTTAATCTCCTTATCCTTCATTTGAATTGCTAATGCATCAAATAAAAAAAATTATTCTAGGTAATAACATCATTTTAGTAAGCGCAATTCTCCTAAACCATGACAAATTCATCTTTTGAAACCTTTGTATCCTATTTTTAAAATCTTTCTTCAGACTGTCATAGTTCAGTCCTTTGAGTTCTTCCCATCTATTTGAAATAATTATTCCCAAATATTTCAGTTTGTTCTTAATTTGAATATTAACTAATCTCTTTATCTTCTTCTGATCCTCCTCACCCATATTACAAAGCATCATTTCCGATTTATCCCAATTTACTTTCAGTCCAGTAATATCTTCAAAATCCTTTAATTGTAACCTAATTCTATCCATTACCTTATCTGGATGTTTTACAATTATCAATGTGTCATCAGCATACATACTTACCTTATTTCCCATAATCCCCTCAATTTTCTTATCATCTCTTATAGCTTTCGCTAGTATTTCCATTGCCATAATGAACAAAATTGGGGACAACGGGAGCCCTGTCTTGTACCTGCCTCTAATTTTATCTCATCAGTAACCTCATCATTCACTATGACAGTGGCTAGTCCTTGCTGGTATAATTGATCAATTATCCTTCTAAATTTATCCCCAAATCCGTACCATTTAATTATTTCCTTAATTGAAGTCCATTGCAGAGAGTCAAATGCCTTAAATATGTCCAAATATATTAATCCAACTTTTTCTTTCGTTTGACTCACAAAATCTACTAAATCCAACACCCTTCTGGTCAAATCTGCCATATGACGTCCTTTCAAAAAAAACCACCTGATCAGCATTTATATAATTACCCATAAAATTATTTAAACGGTTAGCCAATATTACTGTGAAGATCTTGGCATCCTGATTTATCAGAGAGATCGGTCTAAGTCTTTTCAAGGTTTTGGCAATAGTACGATTTTGGTCCTATACCATGAAGTCGGAATTTGCCCGCCATCTAATATATAGTTATACAATTTTATCAACTTTGGTACCACTATATCTTTGAATTCCTTATAAAAATCAGCCAGCAGTCCATCTTCCCCCAGAGCTTTTCTCAATTTTAAACCTGGAATTACCTCTTTTACTTCCTTTTCTGAAACTTGCTCTTCCATTCTATCCTTATGTTCCTGTTTTATTCCAAATGCTATTTGGCATTCTAATTGCTTTTTGAGTTTCTCCACATCTATCTCTTTTCTTGAATATAAACCTTGATAAAATTCCTGCACAATTTTACATTTATCCTTAATCTTCTTAGATCTTAATCCATTACATCTTAAACCTCCTTCTCCGCCGATCTTTTTAAAACTCTTTTTAATTCAGCCACAGTCTCTCTTCCCACTGTTACTGGCTCTTACTCACCCCCAGCAATTTCTTCAGCCATGGAAAAACTCGAGGTTTGAGTTTATTTTAGTTTTCGGTGCTCTTTCTCGGCCTCCTTTCTCGGCCTCCTCTTTGGTTCCGTTCACCTCTATCCAGCCAGAGGTGCAGCGGTTTCACCGCTTGCCTCTCCGGCCAGACCCGCTTCCGAACTCCGAACTCTGCAACAAAATTCGCTACTGCTCTTTGCAACACTTCTTCTATCATTTTTTTTTAAAAAAAAACTCATTTACCGCTGTTTTAGCTGCTGTTTACCACATTATGGTGTGCGAGCTCTTAACCTACGATGTTAAGTCCTCGCCACCGTAGGCCACGCCCCTCTTTAATTCTCTCTAATAAAATTATTCTAAACCAATGATGGGGAATCTGGCTGTCCACATGTCTAGAACAGACATAATACCTGATCATTTGCCATATAGAAGAAGCTGATGAGATTTGAAATAACTTCAAGAAAGCTAGAATTTTCTCATCATACCCTTAAGTATATCCAAAACGAAGCTCCCCACCAATGAGAACTATCACAAAAATACTCACATTTAGCTACCATTTGGTTACTAACATCTATCACTAAAATAGCAACAGCAGAAAATAAATATCAAGATGGGTTCCAACAGAAGCCAAATAGATTCATCAATATCTATCAAAACAGCAGCAATTCAACCATGGCTAAAAGTTTATCCCTCTAATGAATCAACTCTGTCTCCTAAGCCATTCTCCATCATAAATGTATCTGTATTTCACTACAAAGCCTAGAAATATACACCACCAAATTTAATTTAATTTAATTTAATATTCACATCTATACGCCACCCACTCAGGTGAACCCGACTCAGGGCGGCATTGCAACAACTTTTAAAAAATATATAAAAACACATAAGACCCCTAGTTATCCCCCTAGTTATCCCACCCACACCACCCACTGTTAAAAAAAAAGACAGAGAGGGCTCCTGATTGCTATCTTGTTGTGAGCCAACAGGCAGGGACCCTATTCCCATTAGGGCCCCACACCTGCCCTGCGAGCCAAGTCTTCACACCTTTCCTGAAGGGCAGCAATTCTGTTTGTAGTCTTAGATCTGTTGGCAGGAGGTTCCAGAGGGCTTGTGCGGACATAGAAAAGGCCCTCCTTCGGGTACTAGATAGATGTGCCCCTCTAGTTGATAGCACAGCTAGAGAGCCCCTCTGATCTACTCTAGTTGGATGGGCAGACACTCTTGGGGCGATGCAGTATCTAAGGTATCCTGGCCCACTAACATATAGGGCATTAAAGGTCAAAACCAGCACCTTGAATTGCACCCGGAGGCAAACTGGTAGCCAGTGCAGCTGCTGAAGTAGCTGCGAGGTGCAGGCATATCGTCCGCACCCCACCACCACCTGGGCCACTGCATTCTGGACCAGCTGCAACCTCCGAATGGTTGTCAAAGGCAGCCCCATGTAGAGCGCATTACAGTAGTCTAGTCATGAGGTGACCAGAGCGTGAGTGACCATGGGCAAGGAGTCCTGGTCAAGGAGCGGGCACAACTGGTAAATCACCTGAAGTTGGGTGAAAGCCCTCCTGGCCACAGCCGCTACCTGTTCTTCTAGCAGCAGCCGTGAGTCCAAAAGGACCCCCAGGTTGTGCACCGGGTCTGTCTGGGGCAAAATAGAACCAAAGATGGTAGCTCCCAGGATAGTGGGGGGACCGTTATCCATAGCCACTCTGTTTTGCTGGGATTCACCTGAAGCCTGCTGACCCCGTAACGGCCTCCAGGCACCTGGATAAGACTTCGACAGCATCACTGGGGTCCCCACAGGCCGAGATGTACAACTGAGTGTCATCCGCATACTGATGGTAGTGCACCCCGTGGGAACAAATGATCTCACCCAGCAGCTTCATGTAGATATTAAATAGGAGAGGAGAGAGCACTGAATCCTGAGGTACCCCATATTTGAGAAGCCTAGGGCTGGACCTCTTGCACTCCAACCACACCGACTGGGTACATCCCTCCAGAAAAGAGGAAAACCAGGAAACCCTGGATCCCCAATCCTTTGAGCCGTTCCAGAAGAATACCGTGATCAACGGTATCAAAGGCCGCTGAGAGGTCAAGGAGAGCAAGGATGGACGGACGACCTCAGTCCCACTCCCGGCAGAGATCATCCATCAGTGTGACCAATGCTGTCTCCATACCATGTCCAGGCCTGAATCCTGATTGAAAGGGGTCCAGATAATCTGCTTCCTCCAGGACACTCTGCAGCTGGCGTGCCACTGCCTTCTCCAATACCTTCCCCAAAAAGGAAAGGTTGGAAACCGGCCTGTAGTTGGTAAGGACAGCTGGGTCAAGGGATGTTTTCTTCAGGAGGGGGTGCACCAAAGCATGTTTTAGAGGTGAAGAAAAACCCCTCCCGCAAAGATGCATTTATTATGGAGTGGTACCATCTGGAAAACTTCAATCAATTAAATAATGAAGAATAAAATACTTAAAGCAAAGTAAGAAAAAAAGGTAACATAAAATGTACTCCTAGGAATGGGAGAAAGGAATCCTAACATTGTCCAAAACTTTGTTGAGATAAAAAAGGTTACATAATTTTTAAATACATACAACTAATTTAACATCCTGAGACTAGCATAATTTGTGTCATTTTGTAAAAAGAAAAAAGAAAGTTTTGTCCCACATCACTTGCACATGATGACTGGAAGGTTGGCAGGTCAGCAGTTCAAGGCTTCTAAAACCAGCAGGACACAGTAATGTTTTGGTTGAGTTGTCACAGAAATATTTTAGTATGATTTTGGAGATATGTGAATGAAATATGTTTAACTAGGGAGACTACCACATTTCTCATGGGTGAATGGACTCATTGGTAGTATCTGGTATTAGTGGAAGGGCGCAATTTTTTCAAGGTTTTGGCTGGATGCCTTATGTTAATGTCCGTTAATTAATATCCTTTTTCTGTAGGACTAAGTAGATAAATTATGTCATAAAGTCTAGCAAATAAAATATTACAGTATCCCTACCTACCCTTTCCAATCTCCTAGGAGGAAAAAACTCACATCTGTTTCTCTTCATGCCCTTTATGATATTTGTGAAATATTCATCACATATTGCTTCAGTGAAGGTGAGCAAGTTGTGAATAATTCATTTGTTCTTGCTAGTCTTGGAAAGGCTGAACCACCTGACACTACTCAAGGCCATTAAAACTGTTGTGTTCCTAATACGATGCCTTTGCAACAATGTAACACCCATCAACTGTAACACTGTAACCCTCTGTAATACGACGCGAGCTAGTAACCATTAGGTGGCAATAGTGAGCATCCAGCTCATATGGTTCCAATTACCCAAGAACTCCAGCGCGGGAAGATTCCCGCCACTACCTCACCTGGACAAAAAGGGCGTGACCAGGGATGATGTCACGCGGGCGGTAGCCAATGGGCTATCGTGGAGCCACATTCAAATTATAGCCACTGTATATATTGAGCTGTTCGTCCACCATTACCACATGTTCCCCCGGACCACCATGCAATAAAGATGTGTTAAGCCAATCCTTCAGCTGTTCCTGTGTCTTGGTTCTCATACACTAAATTGGCGACGAAGGTGGGATTATGGATCCCCACGAGATCAAGACACATGCCGGTTTCGACATCAACAAGCCGGAAGATTGGGAGCTTTTCGAAATGGACTTCCAAGACGCGTTGGTGGTGTCCGACATTACGGACGAAGGAAAGAAGAGGGCCATCCTCACCAGGATGCTCGGGAACGCTGCCAAAAGAGTATTGGTGGACCTGGTATCACCAAAGAAGGTGAGCGAGTTGTCGGTCAAACAGCTCCTGAAAGCGATGCGCGACCATTTCCAGCCCCCGGTTTCGATGTTTTCAGCTCGAGACGCATTCTGGAAGAGACTTCAAGCGCCCGGTGAGTCCATCGCCGCCTTTGCAGCGGCCCTGCGGTTGGCCGCCGGCCCATGCAAGTGGGAAAATCTGGAAATCGCCCTCAGGGACCGCATGCTGTGTGGCCTGTGGGACGAGGAGGTTCAGCGAAAGTTGATGAACCAGGAGCCACCCCCGACGCTGCGCAAGGTCGTGAAGGCGGCGCAGGCCGCAGAAGCCACGAGGGCCGGAGTCAAGGGGTTCAGAGAAAGGCCCCCACAGTCCGACAAGGCAGCAGGCTCAGTGCATGCGGCCAGACGAACGCCGAAATCTTCCACGGAGAGCAGCGACGACGAGGACGTCCGGACGGTTCGGAAGGACGGCCGACGCTGCAATGGCTGTGGAGTGGCCCACGACCGCATCAAGTGCCCGTTCCGGAAGGTCGAGTGTCACAACTGCGGACGCTGGGGGCACATCGCCAAGGTCTGCAGACGGCGGCGCAAGGACCAGAAGAGCTCGTCAGACCGCTCGCCAAGGACCAAGGAGGGCGCCCGGCCCACAAGGAAGCAGGACGGCGTGGGCCGCATCTCTGACAACAGCAGCGACGACACCCCAGTGTACAGCGTGTCCTTGGGACACCCCCGTTACTTTGTTGAGGTACTGGTGCAAGGGGCCCCTGTTAGGATGGAGATAGGTTCCTCCTACTCAATCATGTCCCAGCGGGAGTTCTTGGGCATTTCCCCCCACGTGTGCCCTAAGCTCAAAGCGTTGAGGTCCACGCTGCGGGACGTACAGGGAAATAGCATTCCGGTGTTGGGGGTTGGAAAATTCAAGGTCCAATACAAGCAACACGCCGCGGAACTTCCCCTGGTTGTTCTCAAGGGGGGAAGTTGCAGCCTCCTCGGGACTCAATGGTTTAAGCCCCTGGGTTTGTTCATTGGGGGGGTGCATGCTGTTGGGACTGACCCAATACAGGAGGTGTGTGATGCGCACCCCGAAGTCTTCAAGAAAGGACTCGGAAAATTCAAGGGACCCCCAGTAGCGTTCGACCTGGACCCGGAGGTCCGCCCAATAAGACTCAAGCCGCGCAGAGTGCCTTTCGCACTAAAGGACAAGATAGAGGCGGAACTGGACAAATTGGTGGGCCAGGGGATTCTTGTTCCCGTTGATTCCGCGGAGTGGGAAACTCCGATTGTAACTGTGCTAAAGGCCAATGGGGAGGTTCGCATATGCGCTGATTATAAGTGCACCATTAACAAGGCGATCCGCCCAAATGCGTATCCGGTGCCGGTAGTCAGCCATCTGTTGGCCAAGTTACATGGGGGGAAGTGTTTCGCAAAACTTGACCTGGCGCAAGCCTATCAGCAACTCTCAGTAACCCCAGCTGCAGCTGCTGTGCAAACAATAGTCACTCATAAGGGGGCGTTCCAGGTGACGCGCCTACAGTTTGGCGTGACTTCGGCGCCGGGCATTTTCCAGTCGCTCATGGAACGCCTCTTAAAAGGGCTAGATGGGGTCTTGCCATACTTTGATGACGTATTGATAACGGGGGGAAGTGAGGCGGAGTTGGCTGAAAGGCTAGACAAAGTGCTGGCGGTGTTTGAAAAGGCGGGGTTGAGGTTGCGAAAAGACAAATGCGTTTTCTTCGCAAAAGAGGTTGAGTTCTTGGGTTTCAGGGTAACCCCTGCGGGAATCAAGCCCTCCAAATCAAAGGTAGCCGCCATTCAAAATGCCCCTCGCCCCACCTCCAGGCCCGAATTGCAGTCGTTCCTAGGGCTCTTAAACTTCTACCACTCCTTCCTGCCTCAGAAGGCATTGGTAGCAGAGCCGCTTCACCAGCTACTCAAGAAGGACGAGGCGTGGAAGTGGGGCGAGAGCCAGGAGAGGGCATTCATCGAACTGAAACAACTCCTAGCGTCTGATGCCACTCTAACCCACTTTGACCCCAAGAGACCGGTGGTTCTGATATGTGATGCGTCCCCAGTGGGGGTGGGGGCGGTGCTATGCCACGTGCTAGAAAGCAGGAGAGAGGCCCCGGTAGCATTCTACTCCAGATCCCTGTCCCAGGCAGAGAGAAACTACGCCCAAACAGACAGGGAGGCGCTAGCAATAATCGCGGGGACCAAAAAGTTCCACGATTTCCTCTATGGCCGCCCCTTCACCATAGTGACCGACCACAAGCCCCTGCTGGGCATTTTCACTGCAGACAAGCCCACACCTCAGATCCTGTCCCCTAGGATGTTAAGGTGGGCCATCTTCTTAAACGTGTATCAGCACGCGTTGGTGTACCGCCCAGGAAAGGAAATAAGCCACGCGGACGCCCTGTCAAGGTCTTCCCTCCCCCACACTAGCAGCATTGTGGGCGAGGAAGAACAAGACCGCCAAGTGCTCCTGATAGAGGTCTTAGATTCGTCTCCCATTGTACCCGCAGACATTGCCAAGGCGACCGGCAAGGACAAAACGCTAGCTCTAGTCAGCTCCTGGGTGCAGAAAGGGTGGCCGGCGTCCTCCCCGGCGGCAGAGTTCGCCCCGTTTTTCAGGAAGAGGCTAGAGTTGTCCATAGAGAGGGGGTGCCTTCTGTGGGGCCAGCGGGTGGTAGTCCCTGAATCCCTGAGGCCTAGGGTGCTCAAACTGCTGCACGTCAGCCACCCTGGAATTGTCCGCTCCAAGGCTCTGGCCAGGAGCTACTTCTGGTGGCCCCAATTAGACGCCGACATCGAGCACATGGTGGGCACTTGCGAGAGCTGCCAATGCTCCCGACCCGCAGAAGCGCGTCTGCCGCTCAGGGAATGGGACGCAGCAAAGGGGCCGTGGTCCCGTGTGCACATTGATTTTGTGGGCCCATTTAGAGGGACTCTTTTTCTCCTTGTGGTGGACGCTTACTCCAAGTGGTTGGAGGTAATCCCAGTTACGAGCACCTCCTCAGCAACGACAGTAAAGCACTTGCATAGGGTTTTTAGCACGTTCGGTATACCCGACATCCTAATTAGCGATAACGCTAGTTGTTTCACGTCCGCTGAGTTCAGGGCATTCACCGAGATCAACGCCATTCGGCACATCACCTCCGCCCCTTTCCACCCGGCAACAAACGGCCAGGTAGAGTGCCTCGTGCGCACCACCAAAGACGCGCTGAGGCGCATGGGCCCCGGGGATCTTAACCTGCAAGTGTGTCAGTTCTTGCTGGGCTACAGGGTGACCCCCCTAGCTTCAGGGTACTCGCCCGCGGAGCTCTTAATGCGTAGGAAGCTGACCACGATTCTGACCAGGCTAGACCCAACGAGGGTGGAGGACACTGGGAGGAACATCGGGTTAGCGGACACAAAGAGTTTTGAAGTAGGTGCCCCGGTGCATTGCAGGAACTACGCTAGTGCGGGGCCAGCCTGGGTCCCGGGCGTCATCGTTGGGCAGACGGGTCCCGTGTCGTATTGTGTAGAGACCAGTGCGGGTCTACTCTGGAGATGGCACGCAGACCAACTCCGGCGCCGGGTCCCGGGCAGCCAAAGCCCGGACGGCGCGAAGAAGGATTCAACGTTAGGGTTCTCCCCCGCCCGTTCAGCCCAAGGGGGAGGAGAGGGGGACCAGTGGTCCCCACCTAGGGGGGAGGGGAAGGAGTCTGTCCTCATAGATAGCCTGAGGGATGCCCCCAATAACCCAGTAGATGATTTCGAGTTTCACCCAGTAGAGGATTTCGAGTTTCAGTTACAAAACCGGGGGGGGGGTTTGGAGTGCTCCCCCACCCATCCAAGCAAGAAGCGGGGTTTTTCGTTAGCCCCCAGTGCCCCCGGTTTTTCCACAATGGAGTTTGTCCCTTCCCCAAAAGCCGCAGAACCACGGCAAGTTGCTAACGAGTCTCCCTCTCCCCTTGCAGGACAAGAGACCAGGGGACAGAGAAGCAGTAGCGCCCCCGGGACAAGCCAGCCAGCATCACGCCCAAAACGCGTTTGCAATAAGTCATCTTGGATGAGAGACTTCATCTCATCCTAGGGGGGAGGGATGTTGTGTTCCTAATACGATGCCTTTGCAACAATGTAACACCCATCAACTGTAACACTGTAACCCTCTGTAATAGGACGCGAGCTAGTAACCACTAGGTGGCAATAGCGAGCGTCCAGCTCATATGGTTCCAATTACTCAAGAACTCCAGCGCGGGAAGATTCCCGCCACTACTTCACCTGGACAAGAAGGGCGTGACCAGGGATGACGTCACGCGGGCGGTAGCCAATGGGCTATCGTGGAGCCACATTCAAATGTATAGCCACTGTATATATTGAGCTGTTCGTCCACCATTACCACATGTTCCCCCGGACCACCATGCAATAAAGATGTGTTAAGCCACTCCTTCGGCTGTTCCTGTGTCTTGGTTCTCATACACTAAAAAAACTTACACAGAATGTCTGAATATGAAACCTGAAGAAAATGGAAAGCAAAGTGTAAAATAAAGTCCCAAGAGGGAGATTAGTTATTCCTAGGGGAACGAGGTTGTTTTTCAAGTCATCTCAAAATCATTTTGCTGCTGTGGTGCTAAAACACTACACAACATGTGTTTAAGGCCTCCATAATCCTCATGTTTACTAATGTGGTTGTTGTTGGTGCAACATAGGACAAAGAATTCAATAATTGGGCAACTCATGTGTCACCCAGTGGGCCACCATTTCCAGTCTGCTGACCAGGGAGAACCATGGGATGTCAGGAAATAGATGCTTCATAAATTCAACTGGTTTGTGTCTGGAAGCACAATGGTTGGTTGTCCACTAATTACCACTAATGCTAATTACCTTGTGAACTGTCCAGAGAGTGCACAAGCACTATGGGGTGGTATATAATGTTATTGTTATTGCTATTTAACACCAGTTTTCTGCCAAGAAGGCTAGGAAGCATAGTTCATTGGACATCAGGCAGTGCCTGGATCCATCTAACCTCAACTATATTAGTGTGAGGAATCTGTAACCAATAATGTTGTGGCCAGATTACCCAATCTGGCATGTGTGTATGCTCCGTAAAGACTCCTCAACATCAAAAACATTGTGATATCTAGCAACTCAGCTTGAAAAGACGATTGAACAAATTCATGGAGGATGAACCTATCAGTGGCTGTGAGCAAATTATGATGGATTAAAATTCCTTCAAATGCCAGAAGCATGGTGTATTATGCCCAAAAGCATAGGGAAGAGGGAGATGATATCTATCATGCTTGTGAGGTGCCCATGGGCAACAGTTTGACCATTACGTCAACAGAAAGCTAGACTAGACAAAGCTTGGTTGGTCCAGCATGTTTCTTTGCATATTCTCATGCTCTGACATCCATGACCCACATTGCATCAATATTTAATTCTTGTTATCATTATTCTCAAGAAAATTTGCAACAACCTGGCAATTTGTATGAAATCCATTATGACTAGCCTCAAACATGCGGGATAACTCTCTTATGACCAGCATTAATCATGCATGCAAATCATTCATCAAATGGGTTACAAATGCATTTAAAGGTAAGGGATCCCAATAATGAATGACAGGAGGATTCTCTCCTCCTTAGGAATGGGAATGTCAAGACAACTCATTGAATTCTTTGTTCTCTTCAGCATATGCTGTCTGAACTCAATGTAACATTTCAAATAGAAATTTCTAAGCCTTGCAAGGTTCATTAGCCCCAGGGGAAAGTGAATAAAGGAGCACTATTTTTTCTTGCAACTTTTTTCACAACATTACAAATTGTCTCTGTGCAAAATTAATGTTCTTTTTTAGAAGCAACATATACACAAAGAACAAACACAGATTGATTGACTGTTTATAATGAGGCAAACATCTTCTTAATCCTTAATAGCAGGAGCATTGTTAATGTGGTTTAAAGCGGTGTTCCCCTACCACCTGGCTGCAGACTGGTACTGGGTCATGGGCTGTCCCGAACCAGGCCAAGGGGGTGGGTGGCACAGGGAGCCCCAATGGCAACCTTCAGGTTTGCCCAGCAAATAGAGTGAGAGCACAGGCTTCAGACACAGTAGATAGGCAGGTGGCTGGGCCCCTCTTCCTTGTTGCTTAACTACGGCAGGGCTCCATCCCCAACCTGTGCGCAATGAGGTATTACACTGCCCATATTCAAGCTGTGGCTGGCAGTTTGGAGAGATTTTGCATTAATATTAGTTACATAGTAATCTAGGTTGAAAAAGAATTTTATATATATATATATATTATGCACTTTATCGTACTTTATATATTATGCACTTTATCGAATCCCACCACCCCACTTAGCGGTCAGTGGAAAAACTATTTAGCATAAAACCGGTCCATGGTGCAAACAAGATTGGAGACCACTGCTTTAAAACATTGTCAGATTCTAATCAGGAATCCTGAACTTTACCCTTAGACTCATAGAAGTTGGTAACCCTCTGTGGAAACTCAAAAGCCTGTGTTTCCATAGTTGCAAATATTTTTAAGGATGGGATTGCAATATGATGCTAGGAAATGTTCTGTACATTTTGAGTTGTGTAAAAGTCTGTTCTCTGAATATTCCTCAATTTTGTATGCTGTATTATAAACAGATTGAATGTTCAAAATGTCCCTTCTTTTCCCAAAGTTTATTCAGCAGGCACAGGCAAGTATGTAAAGAATATTATGGGTGAAAGAGAGAAAAAATCTTGCTATCCTAAATTCCTAATTCATAAAAGATTAACTATGTGACTTTAACTAAAATCAAGGTTTTTGAAGCAAAATACAAAGTTATGAAAGCATAGCTGGAAAAACATAAAAGTTGAGTTAAATGGTCTAATAAAACTAAAACAATTAATAAGATATATACAATGCTTCAGAATACTGTATATGGATTCAATGCATCATTTTTCAAAGGTGAAGTTACAAAAATCCAAGTTATTTCTCAGTTACAAAAATAAATTCAGGGCCTACTCTCTTACAGATCACTTTTAAAATTGTCTTAAATGAATATAGTTTTAAACATGTGAAAGTATAAAAAGAAATACAAGACTAAGTCTGCAGCATAAGGTTAATCACATCTCTGTTTTTCCATTTCATTTCTGGACTAGTTTATGACACATTCAGAGAATGTATGTCTCTAAAATTCTATAATAATATCAATATATAGTGCAACTGTATTTAGATATACTCATTTCCATTCATAACTTTCATCTGTCACATGTGTAGAAATTAATGTGGGGCTTATCTCTTATTATTGACCAGAGCATTTAACTTAGAGAAACATAAGTGGTGTTTTAAACTGGATTCATTTCCCCCTACCCCTTATTAACTATTAATTCAGTAAGCATACAAAACATTTTTCAAAGTCTGACAGCATCATCTGTACAGTTTGCCCCTAATTTGTACTTTAAAAATTCTAATTATTTTTATTTTATTTATTTATTTATAGTCGCATTTGTATATGCCGCCCACTCAGGCAGAACCCGACTCAGGGCGGCATTACAACAATTCTAAAAACACATAAAAGACACTATAAAAAACCCACATCCTACCCCATTTAAAAACCCATATCCCGCCCACCCATCCCACCCACCATACAAAGAAGAAGAGAGAGTTCTTAATCCTTACAATAGCCAGCAGGTGGGAACCATAGTCCCATTCGGGCCCCACACCTGCCCTGCCAGCCAGGTCTTCACTCCTTTCTTGAAGGGCAGCAATTCACTTTGAAGTCTTAGATCTATTGGCAGGAGGTTCCAGAGAGCTGGTGCGGACACGGAGAAGGCCCTCCTTCGGGTGCTAGACAGATGTGCACCCCTAGTTGATGGCACTATTAGAGAGCCCCTCCGGTCCGCTCTGGTTGGATGGGCAGACACTCTTGGGACGATGCGGTCTCTAAGGTATCCTGGCCTCTTTGTTGAGAGCACTACAAAATATCTCAACCTCTTGTAAGGCAATCTGAATAATTTTTAGTGGTTCATCTGCATCTGCAAGATGTGATGAGTCACATCTCTACAAAGAAGAATGGTTTAGGATAGTCTTTCTAACACAAATGTTATGCTGTTACTTCAGGTAGACGTAAAGCATACCATCTACAAGGCTGGTCTTTAAGATCTCTAATCTGATGACTAAAGAAGAATACAAGTCACATTTGACTTTTGCAATTACAAGAGGTTATCAAAGTGGTTACCATCAGCATCCAGACACTTCTGATTATGGTGATCTTTTTCTTGAGTAATGTTGACCAAAGTGTCCACTTGTATCACTGTGTGTGCCATATCAATTCCATCCCAAAGAACCACAAGCATAGCTTGTTATCATTAATGCATGCAATTATTAGACATGTTGGAGATTTTTTTGCATACCGTGCATCAGTTTTAATTAGAGAAAAAATATACATTCAGAATTTCAATCAAAACTGCACTACACAAAAATTACTCTGGCTGCATTAAAACATTTTAACGTAATCACATAGAAAACGTTATGCCCTTTCATATTAAATCTGGGAGACTCCATAGGCAGTTAACCTATATTTCCTTCTATGGAAGTCATTTGAATGGTGAGTTCATATTCCCTGCTCTGATAGTAATGTCACCATATTGAAGGAGAACAATAATATGACTTGGAAATGATTGCAGGATGAAGAAGAAAGCTTCTGAAAGTAGGAATCTAATATGCATATGATGCAATTTAAAAATCTTCCTTGTAGAGAGCCCCAGAAATATTTAATAACACTAAAATTCTGATAGTGATTTGCATTACTCTTCAAGTTGCATCCCAGAAGCATGGAGGTTCACAGAACATTAGCTGAATAGTAACCCCCTAATATTTAAGGCTGTTATCGAAAAATAGTGATTTTTTTTTTTTAGGGAGTCAAGGTTGATATTATGAGTATTCTCTATTGAAATCTTTGCTCATGCCAGCTCCAAAGAAATCAATAAGATTTCTGTAAACACATTCATCTCAGTGGGGCTTGTATGGAATAACATAGTACGTGGTACCAAAGGATACAATAGCAGATGTTACAATGTGGGAAGAGACAGAAGACTACAGTATAAATTGGCAAATCCCCAAGCTGTGAATTTTCTGTAAATCACATGTCATGTAGGATGCATTGATTAACTGTTATGGTTTTCTACTGCTTGCCATAAGCCCAAATTTGAAACAAGAATAGATGAGTCATACCATTCTTATGTGATGTTTTACTGGTAATCAAAACAAAGAATCCTGAAACAGCACTAGAATCAAATCAGAGCTTTCCAAAGGACTAAATTTTACTCTGGTGCTTCAGAGGTTAAAAATCCAGAGCTCACTCTCTCATTTCAGTGGATCCAGGAGTGGCTGATAGTTGGGTAACACTGTACAGCTAATGCAGGAAGGATTCATGAACAGATAGACCTAGGCAAGGAGTAAATTGCACAGATTTCAGGACAGGAAAGAAGGCAGAGAAGAAGGCAGGAAGGAAGAGAAGAAGGAAAACGGTGATGGGCGCTTAGCTTGCAACCATGGGGTCAATCAGTACTTGATGGTACCGAGTCTCATTTCCCCATCCCAGATCAGAGCCCTGAACCCCCCTTATGTTAACTAACTAGACAAGCACAAATGATTTTATATATTGAGATACAGATCAGGTCTGCAAATGAGCTACAAAACCATGGAATGGGGAAGGCAATCTTAATTCCTGTTCCCTAAATTTTGGAAACCTGCTTTACAGAAGCTTGTAAAAGTTTGCCAGGTACAATCTAGAAAACTAGCATGCTAGCTGGCAGAGTATGGAAATTGTAGTCTCAAAATGTAAATTTTGTGAGCTCTGGAGGTGTGCCATAGTTAAGTTTCACTTCCATGCCTTCTGCTCAGTAGAACCCATGTTCACAAGATTCGAATGTTGGATCTTTTTGTCAGCAGGAAATTGGTATTTTGCACTCTCTTCTGTTTAATCTCTCTCACACCCTTTGAATTTAGCTACAGGGTGCACAGAAAGAGCCTCCTCGAAGATTGTGATATTTTTGAACCACTATCGGGCATACCCCAGTGACAGCAACCTTGTGTTACTGGCTAATCTTCCTCACACTAGGTCAGGCAAAAGGAACTGCAGAATAAACTCACAAAAGGTGGCTTCATTTTGGCAGTTTCACATCTGGCCTAGACACATAAGAAGTTTAGCTTCAATCTCCAGCATAGCAGGTGGGAACAGAAACTAGTGGCAACAATATATTATACATGATTTTGGCAGTAAAGCAAAATATCTTGGGTTGTCTAGATCTTGAGCAGGCAATTAAAACCAAGGGTAAATCTTCACTTATTATATTCTTATTAAGAGTAAACAATCAAGAAGTTTTCTCTCCAATTGGGCATCTTATCAGAGCTTCCATGCATGCATGTCTTTCTATCATGGGGCTTTGAAAAATATTCACAAAAGTCTTTATTGGACCAAAACTTTTATTTCCTAGTTTTAAAATTGTGAAAAAAACTTTTGAATTTTTTAAAATGGAAAATACAAAGTTTTCTGTCATATATATTTTGCAAAACATGCTATTTTTGTTTGTTTTTGCTGATCTTATATGACAAAAAAGGGGGGCTGAGCTTGTCTCTCTCATGTTAGGCAAAACAAATCCAACTACAAAAAACATGAACTGAAAGAGATTGGCAATTCTTTTGACAAGTAACCTAATGTATTGAGACAAAAATTTCCACTGAGGTGGAGGGAATGTAATGTATGCATGATCTCCTCAGTTGAATCTCATTGGCTGAAATCCAGTAGTACATCACACCTAGAACATGCCTATTGAATTGGCCGGATTTGTTGGGTTAATACATACGTAAGTTCTATTGATTCACTGAGTCTTGTCTAGTTTCCTGGTAACATGACTATAGAAATTCTCTTGAGAAATACTATAAGGTATACCACAGAAGCAATGGTTTTGCCACTTTGCTTTGATATATGAACAAGTAAACTGTTTGTGAAGCAAGGATGCTGGTTATAAAGAGCAAGAAAAGTGCTGAGAGCAAATACAATCTACATCCTAGTTTAAATAATCCTAGGTTACTCTGTCCCATTTCTGGGAACATAGCCAGTGACCAGTTGGCAGGCAGTGTTATTTTTCCCCAAAACTCCTGTAGAAATGATGCTACATAAGCACATAATGACATTAAGTGGGAAGAGGGAGGGTTTATGGAGGTTGCTGGACAATGATAGCAGAGAAGCTCTCTTATTGGTCTTGTGAACTGGAGGTAATGGTGGCTAAGCCAAAGAGGGTGGTATATTCATACTGCCCTATCTTAACACACAAGCACACACACCATTTCATTACTTCATAATGTGTTATGAGGTGTGAGACCCAATGAACAAATAGCATCAAATTCTATGTAAAAAAAAAACACCCCTAAATTCAATGTGGGTTGAAGATCCTTTGGAACCTCAGATAACAACCAGATGTTGCTTGCCACCTGCAAACTAGTTATATAAGTAGAATGGAACAGCAGTACCAGGTTAGTACCAGGGTTGGTTAATACCTTTATTGGATCACTAAAAAGTTACAAATAAAGCATATTTCAAGTGCTATAGAATTCGTTATTAGGCAATACTAGTTAATTTAATTGTGTGCCATCACAATGCTTCCAGGGTTTTCTAGGTAGAGATTAGTCCAACAACACCTGGGGAGCCAAGTTTGCTGACCCCTGCCCTAGCCAATGCAGTGCTACAATGATTGTCTAGGAGAAAAATTACACTTTCCATGCTCCTCTGCTGAGAAGAAAATGAAGTGTTTAATTCCAACATTGGATATGTGAAAGGGGCTTACTAGCTGGATGTTGATAGTAAAAGTAGCCTTTGATGGCTATAAGGCTCTCGTATATGCTGTGATCAGTGACCACAGGTGCTGGGGATGGCATATTTAAAAAGTGTGTATAGGAGAAGGTTGGGACGCTCCGGCCCTGAGGATGGGAGGCAGGTGCGTCTCCTTAGCCTCACCGAGACTGCTTGCCAGAGGGCTTCAAAAGAGAGACGCTGCCTGGAGCCCCGTTGCGGCGGCGGCCGCCGCCGCCACATTGCCTCTCCTCAGGGCTCACTCCACCGGCCCTGAGGATGGGAGGCAGGTGCGTCTCCTTAGCCTCACCAAGACTGCTTGCCGGAGGGCTTCAAAAGGGAGACGCTCCCTGGAGCCCCGCCGCTGCCGCCACGTTGCCTCTCCTCAGGGCTCACTCCACCGGCCCTGAGGATGGGAGGCAGGTGCTGTCACATGCTCCTTCCCCTAGTCCCACTGGCTGGGGGAAGTGGGAGTAACTGGAGGAGTGAACTGAGTTTGTTCAGTGCCTTTCTTGGGTATAGCTGGCCACAGACTTTTTCCTCCTCGCTATGTGGACCTTGGTCCCTTGTTTGCCCACCTTTGGCTGGTTTTCGATGGGAGGGAGGAGGATTGTGTGTGATGTTAAAAGATATTTGATGCTGATGTATATTTTTGAATTTGTTACCATGTGATTTGTACTGTTTATTATTGTTCTGATTTATTTTTTGTATTGCTATATTGTATTTTGGGATTATTGTATTGTATCAATTGTGTTGTTTGCCGCCTAGAGTCGGCCTCGGTTGAGAAGGCGGGATATAAATTAAATATTATTATTATTATTATTATTATTATTATTATTATTATTATTATTATTATTATTATTATTATTATTATTATTATTATTATTATTATTATTATTATTATTATTATTATTATTATTATTATCCACAGAAAGTAGATCCTGGAGGCAGGACCAGCCCCCAAGAACTCAAAAGAGCAGATTAAAAGCCCTATCTGTACATACAATTTCATAAACCCTGGCTGGGGCCATAGGCCACTGTGCTTGAATTTAGATCTAAGAAAGTGTTGTATATTCAGGCATATTTGCAAGTAGCGTGGGCAGCACCTTTGCAAGAGAAAAATGGTGGTTTCCCGCCATCCAAATTAGGAACAGAAAGTAGCACAAAAACCCTTGCACAAGGTGCGCTGATTATGCTAATCAAAGTCCTGTGATTGGCTACAGTTTGGGATCCTGTCTCCATGGGTTAAATATCATACATATATTCCCTGTTATGATTGGTTAGTTAAGGTTGTCTGGTGGGTTGCTACTTTGCATCAAGAAGCCACCACCAGGGAGACACTATATAAACCCCATTGGCAAACAATGGTGGGGCCGGACCGGATCTATACTTCTATGTACAGGTAGCCAGCAACTTGCTAGCCTGGGTCTCCTTCATTATGCTACACTCCTATGCTAGCTAGGTATTGCCTCGCTGTGCTAAGAGTCTGGAAGGACTGATTCCATGGGACTGTATAGCCATCTCCGTGTCTGGAATGCCTTGTAAGCTCATCTCAAATAGACTGTTAAATAAAGACTTGTTCCTATTTTGTTCATCATTGTCTGGACTATTCCTTGCAAGGGCCGGACATAACAGAAAGGGATCTCCAGTTAGGGGCAGGCTTGAACTGGCTGTTTAATCTTCAAGTGTAGATCGCAAAAAGCAATGTTTCATCTTCAAATGGAAGAAGAACAGTCTAGTCCCATGATTGCAAACCTTGGTACTCCAGGTGTTCTTGGACTTCAATTATCAGAAGCCCAAGTCAGCACTCCTACTGATCAGAGTTTCTGGGAATTGAAGTTCTAGAATAGCTGGATTGCCAAGGTTCGCCATCACAGGTCTAGCCCAGTGATGGTAAATCTTTTAGAGACTGAGTGCCAAAAGAAGAGGAGGTATGTGGGTAGGCACCACGAGTGCCCACACACCCATGTGATGTCACCAGTATGTCATGTGGGCAGGGCCACCATCAGAAATTTCTGGGCCGTATACTGAGCAATCCTATTGGTGCCCCAACACACACATAGTAATGTCACAGTTATGGCCAGCAGCGGCAGGGCCCCTGTCAGTTCCAGGCTCTATACGGCAGTACTGGTAGTACTGCCCTGATGGCAGCCCTGCATGTGGGTATCTGAGCAAGTACTGCTAGAGGTGCATGGGCGACACCATGTGTGCGCTTGCCCCATGGGTGTTCCCCACCCCATGGGGCCTCCCCCCACAAGTACTCCCCATACCCATGTGGGGCCTCCCCAGCCCCCATGAGTGCTCCTCCACCACAGGGCTCCCCCACCCACCACAAGTGCTCCCCACCCCTCCACAGGGCCTCCCCACCCCATAAGAGTGCTCCACCCCCACGGGGCCTCCCCCCTCACAAGTGTTCTCCAGCCCCCTGTGGGGCCTCCTGATGAGTGTTCCCCACCTTACTTCACCCAGCCACAGCTTCCCTGCTGGGATTTCAGCCTCCCATCTCGCCTCTCCTTTGGCAGTGAGAGGGGTGGTGGAGAAGCAGCACTCACAATGGCCCATGTGCCAGAAGAAAGGCCTCTGTATGCCACTTCTAGCACGTGTGCTATAGGTTCGCCACCAGGCATCTAGCCAATCCAGGGTCTTTGCACTGCATGCTTATCACAGCAATCACTGCTGCACATTGTTTTGCCTGACTGTGTCTGAAGTGGTTTTTGAAGCTTGAGTAAATATAGATGATGATAGATTATGAAGGCATACTCTGCTCTCATAGTTTTTAATTCAGTCCCTGACACAGGGGAGATTAGGGTCATCCCCCTAATGTCTACACTGTTATATTCTTCATTATTGGTTAACCACTCTACTACAAAAGAAAACAATTGTTCTCCCTAGCACAGATTTTAACTTCTAATGAAACATCCATCTTAATGCTAAAAATCAATGACATACCTGACAGTTGTAGATGAAATGTTAATAAACACAACATCCAGAACAGCCTGATGTACCATTTGGTCCAGGTTTTTTGTCTTTTCATAGTTCTGATATCTGCTAACTATTAAGATTTAGCTGGAAGAATCAATATATGCACCTGAAGGCTTATTCATTTTTCCAGTACATTGATGCTGGATAGTAAAATATCATTTCAATGCAGTCACCCACAAAGGAACCAAGCTGTGGCTCAACTCACAATTCAGCAGTGCTTCATGTGCTCTCTGTGGCCTCTGCATCTCTCATGAACTTTCAGTATACTTGGGGTCAAAAGACAGCATAGGATAGTTCTCAAGTCATATGTTGATAGGAATAGATAAAATCATGGGAGGAAGTAGAAGTTCAATGTACCCAGTAGTCATGCAGGTATTTCTTTGGGCTTATATTTTGAAATCTGATTATTCTCTTCTAAATAGAGAGCATAAAACACTAAACAGCAATTACACAGAGTAACGCATAAGAAGAGTAGCTTAAATGGTCAATACCAGTTTGTTTCCTTTCATAGTAATTAGCACTTTATAGCAAAATCACTATAGAACAGTGGTTCCCAATGTGGGGCGCATGCCCCACAGGGGGACTTTAATTCCCAGAAGCCTAAGTCAGGATATTGGTTGATCAGTGCTTTGGGGAATTGACTTAGGATTCTGGGAATTGAAGTCCAAAAACAGTGCTCTAAGAGCAGCTGAAGTTAAAATCCAACATCTTTACTTACAATCAGCTTCAGCTAAAGAAATAAAGATGAAGAACAAATTAAACCAACATAGAGAGACTTCCCAAGCTCTTGCTACAAAGTATAAGTTAACAGGATCAAATGCAATGTTCAAAGAATAATCAAGTAAAATGGGACTACTTGGATCAGGGACAAAATTTCTGTGAATGTGGGCAAATTCAATGTAGCATTTATGTACATGCAATTTATGCCCCAATACATGTACAAAAGAAGTTCTAATAAATAGCTGGGATAATTGAAATTGCCTGCTTCTGGTCATAAACAATCTAATTATGCAACTTTCTGATATGGATAAAGAAAGAAAGGAGCAGTTTCAAGTGCAGGCAGTATGTGCAGGAGGAGAGAGAGAGAGACTAAATAAGGGAGAGAAGTGAAGCAGAACAAACTAAAAGAGGCTTGCCCCAGATTAGTATTTCCTAAAACCCTCCTCCAATTAATACCCAAGGTTAGAAATGCAAGCATGCAAGATTGTTGTTTTCCCAACAGTATATGTTGTGATCAGTTTAATCTAGGATAGAAAGTGTGCTTCATGCAGTTTCAAAGCTGAACCACCCCATGCCAAACACATATTTATCAATGGAATATTGCTATAGCTCATCTTTTCAAAATCTCAAGAAACCCCCCACTGAAATCCTATTGTTTTGTTACACATGTGGATGGCAAAATCTACAACATTTAATTGTTCCTAGCTATCAGCTAATGACCCCCCATTGGGAGGCTCAAGTGCATATAATTGAGAATGCCATATGTAACTCATTAATTGAGCAAGAATAAATTTTACACCTTTTGCACAAAAAAATGAACAGGATTTCACTCACTGTTTAAAACAAAAAGGCACAATTTCCATTTCCAGAAGGGGACTGTCCACTTTCATTTTTCTCTTTTGGAAGGCATTTGCATTTTTGGAGTTATGGACCTTGAAGGTTAAAAAAATGGGTTTCAATATGTAACAAATTTACCTACCCTTGCTCTAATTTTTCACCAGATGTGGACAAATCACTTAATTTCTTCAATTTTTAAATTCTCAAATTTTTCAATCCTTTTCCTGAAAACACTTCTAAATGTGCCAATTCTGATAAAAAATGAATGGAACAAAATTCTCTTCCATCCTCACCAGCCAAATTTATGAAATCTGATACCAGCATGGAGAAGTTCATTTTGTACCTTTCTGTTCTGTATGTGTTGTCCAGTGTGTGTATGTGTGTAATGTGATAACTGGCAGACCTAATTCAGTACTAAAGACATGGTTACTGTAAGTACAGAAAGACTCAAAGCCAAGTTTTGAAGAGCAAAGCACTCACAGCCCTCAGCTAGTTCAGGCAAATTTGTCAATTTAGGAAGGCTCAGCATATTTGGTGCAGCCTAACATTATTAGATGTCTAATAAGCAGAACTGTACTGAATTGAGAGAAAGCAAGTATGGGAGATCTAAAGCCATTAGCCAAAAGTCAAGTAGTTAAGACCACTTGTTATCACACACAAACAAGATAAGTCCAAGACAAGTAAAGGCAGTTAAGAATCATGCAGAGCCAAGGAATCAGTAAAAACTGTCAGAATACACAGCAGGCACAAACTACAAACAGAAGAGACAGCATTGCAGGCGCACCCCCCCAATAAGGACACAGACACTGGTATTGGATTTAAAGCATTGGGCCACTGTTATTGAATAATGCCCTAGTCTGAATTAGTAACTTTCAATTGTTGTTTCATCCAGTTGTAATTATTTACGGCAAGCAGGCCGCAGTAGCACTGGTAAGGTCTCACCCAAATTGCCAATGGCAATTGGCTATTATGTATCAATTTATATCAATTTGTTTGTTGTCACAAACAAATTGTTGACCGAAGTCAATATACTATCTATTGACCCCACCCTCTGATGTGTATCCGTTAAAATATCAAGGTGATGCAGGCTGTCAAGCTCCTAGCATCACCCTGTTCATGGTTCGCCCTTGACCGGCCAATCCTGTTTCCCCTGTGCCTATCTACGTGTTGGCCAATCAATTGCGAACCTGCTGGATACCTATGGGTCATGAATTTTACCTTACCAGTGCTATCCGCCACACGGGGAGGCGTCCATGATGACTCACCGCCCGCCCCCCCCCCGACCAGGCCCGCTTGCACATCATCCAAAAATAGGTCCAAACCTCTTACTGACAGGTGAACCCCGTCTCCAGAATACAGGCTAAAATCCTGTAACCCTATCCCCGGGTGACGAATGGCTGTCCCCAAGCCATTCTCTGTAAGGAACCGGGCAACAGCCCTGTTCACTGACCGCCGGGCATGGTCCAAACCACGGCGGTCAATTCCTCCCCTATAGTGGTGTCTTGGTATGATGTCTGACCATAGCAACCGCGTATACAGCCATAAGTGATGGAGAAACGCCAGGTCACTGCGCACCGCAGACTTTAAGGCAAGGCCGGTGATCTGTGCAAGATCATTGCCTCCGAGGTGCAGAATTAAAACATATGGAGGTCCAGCATCCCCAATGGACATCAGGAATGGCAACAGTTCCCGCCACCTCATGCCACGCACACCATACCACTGCATACGCGCGGTTGCACGTTGCCCGAAATGGGGTCCCCATTCTGATGAAGCCTCATACTGTGCCGCCCAATACACATAACTGTGGCCCACCAGCCACACTGCCACCGGTGTGTGCCACTCAGGGTCTGTAAGAAAAGAAAAGGAAGTGAGGGCATATAAGGCACTCATGCAGTGAGAGGACGAACATACAGAGAGAATGCAAGCGCGGCGCCAAAATGGCCGCCGCGCCCTTTGCGGGCCCCCCCCACAGGACAGAGAATCCGGGTAGTTAGGGGCGTGGCCAGCTCCCTTATAAAAGGGGTGGCCACGAGGCAGCCGAGCTGCCATTTTACCTCAGCGACGGAGCGGAGAAGTTTTTTCCCCTGTGGCTCCGTCGCTCGTTAGCTTACCGGGAAGCCTTTTGGTAGCGATTCTGCCTTGCCGGCTTCCCTTTTTGCTTCAGTGGAGATGCCTTCGAAGAAGAAGGCAGCTTCGAGTTCAGCTCGTGCTGTTAGGAGGCGCAACCCAGGTCGGAGGACCGCGGTGCCGCCTCCTCAGCAGCCACCTTTGCCAGCCCCGGCCGGGGCCGGCGGAATGGGGTCTATTGCCCCTTGGCCCGGAGCGGGCGATCAGAGTGCGGGCGCGGAAGGGGTTCCGGCCCGCGGCCCACGAGCGGTGGTCACCGCTCCTGCTCCTGCCCACTCTGTCGGGCCTACTCCTCTTGGGCCGCAGCCTCTCCCTGGGCCTTCTAGCCTTGGGGGGTGGTGCGGCCCCCTGCCTTGGCAGGTTTCTCCACCAACCCTGCCGGGCTTCGGTGCTGGCCAATGGCCATATGTGGGTCCCGGGGTACAGGCACCTGTACCCACGCCTGGACCAGGCGGGCCGGCCGGCCCTTTGCCCATGGTCAACGTGGACACCTTGCTGGCCCGCATTGCGGCCCTAGAGGCGTCGTTGGCTCGGGCCAGTCAGGCGGGCGCCCCCTTCGGGGTTCCTTTTGAGGCGCTGTCGGCAGGAGGACAACAGCTGGCGGAGAGGGTCGAGCTGCTGCAGGCGCGTGGCGCGGTTTCGGCCACTGCCTCGCAGCTCCCCAGCCAGCAACCAGGTGCGGGTCAAGCCCCGGTGATGAGCTCTACGTCGGTCGTGAGCTCCGACGCCCCCAGTGGGCCGGAACCCCCGGTGGGGGCGGCCCGCGGGGGTGCAGCATGTGAGTATACGGTGCAAGCGAGTACATCCACACACATTCCCAATCTGGGGGGGGCCTTTCAATGGCCTTGGCCTCGCGCGGGTGGTGCGGGGGCCACGCTGTCGGCTACCCACCCGGCGGCGACGACTGCCACCTTGGGCACTGGGGTGGGCATTGGTCCTTACACTGCAGGGAATGTTCTGGGGGTGGCTGGGTTAGCTCAGGCCCCTTTTACCAGGCCGGCTGTCCCCTTTTCGGCTTTGCCGACGGCAGGGTATTCCTTGCCATTGGGTGATCACCTGGCACAGGCTACTAGGGAAAAGATATGGCGAGGGGAGTACGTGGATATCTTCTCACTCCTGAACAGAGAGCCCACCAAGGAGGAAAGGGAGGGTCAGGATGAGAAGGACAAGGAGCAGGCACACCGCCGTAAGCCGCCGCGTACCTGGGCCAACTGGCTCCCCGCTTATTTAATATACATGGCGGTATATTTGAGGGCGCGGCCGGATTTAGCTATTCCCATGGTCCAATATTTGGACAACATATATAGGGCGATGGTCGATTTCCCGGGCCCCTCATGGCTAGCATATGATGAGGAATTCCGTATGAGGATTCCCCTCCACCCCGAGATGAGATGGGATGAGCCGTGCCAGAGGCTCTGGCTTTTGTATATGACACCCACACGCCCTGCCCCGGGGGATAGATACCATTGCGGACATGCGGTCCAGCGAGCGGCTCCAGCGCAGGTTACCCGCCAGGCGGCGGGGCAGGGGGTTCCAGCCCGCCTGCTGTCCTGGACTTTCTCGTCAAATGGTTCCTGCAATCGAAAGAACTGCAGGTATAAGCATGAGTGTCCCACATGTTCTGGCCCCCATGCAGCCTCTGCTTGTCCCAGGCCTGGGGGGGCGCGAGGCAGAGGGAGGGGTGGACAGTGGGCTGGCAAGGCTGCCACGGATGGAGCTAGTTCTCCAAAAGGCCCCCTCCCCAATTAAGGTGGACATGCTGGAGCGCTGGCTCGCATCGTACCCGAAGGGGGAGGACGGGGAGTATCTCCTTCAAGGTTTTAAGCAGGGATTTCGTATCCCTTTTATGGGCGATAGGTCCCCTCAGGATGCTCCCAACCTTTTATCCCTCAGAGGTAGGGAGGAGGTGGCTGCGGCCAGCATTAAAAAGGAGTTAGACGCGGGCAGGGTCGCTGGACCTTTCCCCGCACCCCCGTTTCCCAATCTTAAGGTCTCGCCACTGGGTTTGGTCCCCAAAAAGTCCCTAGGTGAGTTTCGCCTTATTCATCATTTGTCCTACCCAGCCGGCCGATCGGTCAATGATGCTATCCCTGATGACCTTTGTTCAGTCAGGTATACATCGTTTGACCATGCGCTGCGCATGGTGCGCTCGTGTGGCCCGGGTGCCCTGCTGGCCAAGTGTGACATTAAGTCAGCTTTTCGCCTCTTGCCAGTGCACCCGGGCGACTTTGAGTTGCTGGGTTTTAAATTTAAGGGGGAATATTATTTTGATAAGGCCATGCCTTTTGGCTGCTCCATATCATGCTCGGCTTTCGAGCGTTTTAGTACCTTCCTAGAGTGGGCTTTCGTCCGCAGGTCAGGGTCCCGGTCTGTAGCCCATTACCTGGATGACTTTTTATTCGGGGGTAAACGGGGCTGGGACACGTGCGCACGTCTCCTCAACACATTTCAGACGCTAATGGAGGAACTTGGTGTCCCTTTAGCGCCCGAAAAGACCGAGGGCCCATCGACCAAGCTAGTATTCCTGGGGGTTGAGATTGACACAGTAGTGCAGGCTTCTAGGTTGCCGGGTGATAAGGTGTCCAGGATAGTGGCCCTTATCTCGGAATTGCTGGCCAAGCGTAAGGCATCCCTGAGGGAACTGCAGGTGCTACATGGGCACCTTAATTTTGCTTGCAGGGTGGTCGCACCGGGCAGGGCTTTTGCCCGGCGCTTATGCGACGCCATGGCAGGGTTATCCAGGCCCCACCACAGAGTCAGGCTCACCCGGGGTATCAGGGCAGACATGTTCGTCTGGTTGCAATTCCTGAGGGAGTTTAATGGGGTCTCATTTTGGAGGTCTGACCTCCTGGCATCCCCCAATTTCCAGATCCAGTCTGATGCCTCAGGATCCCTGGGTTATGGGATGTACTTCAATGGGAAGTGGGCCTATGGTGGGTGGCCACCGGCATGGGCAGGCACAGGTCGCCTGCGGGATCTCACATACCTGGAATTTTTTCCCATTCTGGGGGCTTTGATGCTATGGGGCGAACAGTGGGCTAATTCGGTGGTGCATTTCTGGTGCGACAATGCGGCTGTTGTACACATTGTCAATGCACAAACTTCCAAATCGCCCAGGGTCATGGATCTAGTGCGCCATTTTGTGCTGCGCTGCCTGCGCCTCAACGTCTTGTTCAGGGCCAGGCATGTCCCAGGGGTTAATAATGATATTGCTGACGCTTTGTCCCGCCTGCAGATCTCCCGGTTCCGCGCCTTGGCCCCGGATGCGGAAGAATTTCCCTCGCCACTCCTGGACGAGATGTGGACTATTGGCAAGGAGAGGTGAACCGGGCGATTGGCCTGTCACTAGCGCCACGCACGCGTAAGGCGTATCAACAAGCATTCAATTCGTATAGGGCATTTGCTACTCAATTTCTCTTGCCAGAGACCTGGCCTATCCCGGTGGACCATGTTCTGCGGTTCATGGTTCACCTGCATGCACAGGGCCTCGCACCTCGCACCATAGCATCCAAGCTCTCGGCGTTGGCTTTTATGGCCAAAGTGGGGGGTCATGTGGATACCACCTCTGACTTCCGTGTGAGACATGTTTTGGAGGGGTGGGTGCGCGAGCGCGGGCGTTGCCCGGACGACCGGCACCCTATTTCCCCAGGGGTTCTTACCCAGTTGGCCCGGGGCTGGCCAGGCCTCTGTTTTGATCACTATGAGGCAGCCCTTTTTCATGCAGCCACAACGGTGGCATTTTTTGGAGCGCTCCGCGTCAGCGAACTCGTGATGCTGTCTAAGGCGGATGCAAGTGGTAGGGCACTGGAACTCGAAGATGTCTATGTTGCCAAAGACTGGGCCCAGTTGAGGATACGGTCCTCTAAAACAGATCAGCATGGCGTAGGCAGTGGTATAAGACTGCTACGGTGTTCTTTGGCAGACATCTGTCCGGTTGGTGCCCTACAGGAATTCCTGGCACTGCGTGGCATGCACCACGGCCCGTTTTTCTGTCACCAAGATGGGTCTCCCCTTACTAAATTTCAGTTTTGGAAGGTGACAGCCAGAGCCCTCACCAGGGTGGGCCTACCAGGTGCCCGTTATGGCACACATTCGTTCCGTATTGGTGCAGCCTCTACAGCAGCTGCTTTTGGGTACTCTGGGGCTGACATACGCAGCATGGGGAGGTGGGGCTCGCAATGTTTTCAGTTTTATGTGCGCCCACTCCCGCCATGAGTACCAATCCAGTCACCTTACCGCCTTTTTTCTCAATTTTCTTACAGACCCTGGGTGTCGTATTACACCGGTGACAGTATGGCTGGTGGGCCACAGCTATGTGCACAGGGCAGCGCGTTACGCTGCGGCGACAGAGTGGGGACCCCGACTGGGACTGGGTGACCACGCCAGTCTCGCATGGCATGGTAAGCCAGGGATGTTATGGCAGGAGCTGCGGCCTTTCCTTTTTTCTGGCCTGGGTGCTGACCCGCCTGACATTCTAATCATCCACCTTGGGGGCAATGATTTGGGCCAGGTCACCGGCTTATCGCTCAAGCATGCGATTTGCGAGGAACTCGCCTACTTGCATTATGTCTGGCCTGCCACAACCCTGGTTTGGTCGGACATTGTCCCGCGCCATTCTTACAGAGGGGGCGTTAACCTCCTGGCCCTTGACCGCTCTAGGTGTGCGGTCAATAAGGCAGTGGCGCGGTTTCTTGCCACCAGGGCTTGGGGACGGGTTAGTCATCACCCCGATATTAGTCTACAAAATTATGACTTGTACGCAGGGGATGGGGTCCATCTGTCGCGAGGAGGTATGGACCTCCTGTTGGGTGATTGGCGAGCAGGCCTGTTGACCGAGCTGACGGTCTGGGGGGGGGGCGTCAGGTCTTCTTTGAAGCCCCTCCGTGTGGCGGGTAGCACTGGTAAGGTAAACAGTATGACCCACAAGTATCCGGCAGGTTCGCAATTGACTGGACAACACTAGACAGGAATAAATTAGTTAAACGTTGTCCGGTCAACGACGAACCAGGCGATGGGGTGATGACGATTGCTAACCAGCATGCATCACCCCTGTGATTTCACGGATACGCGTCAGAGGGTGGGGTCATAAGTTAGTTATTGACTACGGTCAACAATTTGTTTGTTGTCAACAAACAAATTGATACAAATTGATACATTGTAACCAATTGCCGTTGGCAATTTTGGGGTGGTACCTTACCAGTGTTACTTCGGCCTGCTTGCCTTAGGAATTATGATTGGTCGTTTTACCAATACAAATTTATAATTCGGACTAGGGCATTGAATCAATAAATGTGGCCCTATGCTGTTATCCACTTTCAATGTTGTCTGTGTCCGTTATTGGGGGGGTGCGCCTGCAATGCAAGCGCGGCGCCAAAATGGCCGCCGCGCCCTTTGCGGGCCCCCCCCACAGGACAGAGAATCCGGGTAGTTAGGGGCGTGGCCAGCTCCCTTATAAAAGGGGTGGCCGCGAGGCAGCCGAGCTGCCATTTTACCTCAGCGACGGAGCGGAGAAGTTTTTTCCCCTCCACCCCCTCCCTAGTTAACAGTGTGATATTATGGTCGCTTCGGGGCCGGGTGGGAATTTTTGGTTGGGACCCATATTGGCTCCGGGTCCTGGCTTTTTTGCCCATCCCACACTGTTGCTATGGTTTGATATAGGGGTCTTTCTGTGTTCCTACTGTTGACTTTGGTCACATTGGCGGGTAGCACTGGTAAGGTAAACAGTATGACCCACAAGTATCCGGCAGGTTCGCAATTGACTGGACAACACTAGACAGGAATAAATTAGTTAAACGTTGTCCGGTCAACGACGAACCAGGCGATGGGGTGATGACGATTGCTAACCAGCATGCATCACCCCTGTGATTTCACGGATACGCGTCAGAGGGTGGGGTCATAAGTTAGTTATTGACTACGGTCAACAATTTGTTTGTTGTCAACAAACAAATTGATACAAATTGATACATTGTAACCAATTGCCGTTGGCAATTTTGGGGTGGTACCTTACCAGTGTTACTTCGGCCTGCTTGCCTTAGGAATTATGATTGGTCGTTTTACCAATACAAATTTATAATTCGGACTAGGGCATTGAATCAATAAATGTGGCCCTATGCTGTTATCCACTTTCAATGTTGTCTGTGTCCGTTATTGGGGGGGTGCGCCTGCAAACACGCAGATCCCCACCTGCCCATCCGGCGTATGTTGGCCTCCGAGTACCCAAATGCAGCCACAGTTAATGCAGCGCCTATCCGAAATGAGTGGGTACCGTAATGAGCCCCGGGGACCCCCATACTGCACAGTGCCATCCCAGTTACCCTCCAGAATTGAAATTTGGTAAGCGGAGACCCATCCTGGTGGCAGAACAACAGGCCAGGGCGTGAACCACGCACTGCCAAAAATGCATGTAGGGCACCAACTGGACAGATGTCAGCAAATGTACAACATAGCAGCATCATGCTGCTACCCTTCCCTTGCTGATCAGCCTTTGAAGATCGAATCCTCAACTGGGCCCACTCCTGGTTGAGAGAAACATCTTCCAGTTCCAGTGCCCTATGGGACATGTCCCCTTTTGAAAGTGGGACCAGCTCACTGATTCTCAGAGCCCCAAAGAAAGCCACGGTGGTAGCTGCATGGAAAAGAGACTCCTCATACCTATCATAGCACAGGCTATGCCAACCTCTAGCAAGATGTGCCAGCAGACAAGGGGAAACAGGCTGATGTGTGTCCGGGCGGCAGCCGCATTCACGTGTCCACCCTTCCAATACATGGCGAATTCTGAAGTCACCCATGTAATCAGCATAACCCCGTGCTTTAGCCATGAAAGCCAAGGCAGAAAGCCTGGTGGCGATGGTGCGTGGGGCTAGAACCTGATCATGAAGGTGCACCATATACTGCAAAAATGTGTTCAACCAGGCACACGTCAGGAGGTGCACCTCCCTACAAAAAGCCCTGAATTGGAGGAACATGTGCTGATACGCCTTACGCGTGCGCGGAGCCAAAGACATGCCGATTGCCCGGTTCACTTCTCCTCGCCAAAGGTCCACATCTCGCTCGGAAGTGGAGAGGGAAGTTCCTCTGCGTCTGGAGCCAAGGCACGGAACCGGGAGATCTGCAGGTGGGATAAAGCATCAGCAATATCGTTGTTAATGCCTGGCACATTTCTAGCCTTGAAGAGCACATTAAGGTGCAGGGACCTGAGGACAAACTGCCTAACCAAGGCCATGACCCGGGGGGACCTGGATGTTTGGGCATTGACAATATTCACTACAGCAGCATTGTCACACCAAAAGTGAACTACGGAATTAGCCCACATGTCCCCCCCAGAGCATGAGCACACCCAGGATTGAAAAAAACTCCAGGAACGTGAGATCGCGTAGGCGCTCAGAGCCTTGCCATTCCTGGGGCCACCTACCATAGGCCCACCTACCATTAAAATAAATCCCATATCCAAGGGATCCCGAGGCATCCGACTGTACTTGAAAATGGGGTGTAGCAATCTGCTCCGCCCTCCAAAAAGAAACCCCATTGAAGCCCTGCAGGAACATGAGCCAGACAAATAGGTCAGCCTCAATACCCCGCGTAAATCAGACCCTGTGATACTTCTTGGAAAGACCCACCATAGCATCACAAAGATGCCTGGCAAAAGCTGTACCTGGTGTTACCACTCTACAGGCAAAGTTGAGGTGGCCGTGGAGCACCTGCAACTTGTGGAGAGACACCTTGCGTTTGGCAAGCATGGCCAAAATTGCGTCTGCCATCCGAGTCACCTTCTCCATTGGTAACCTGGATGTTTGGGCAACGGTGTCAATGTCTATGCCTAGAAAAGTGAGGGTGGAGGTCAGGCCTTCAGTCTTTTCCGGGGCCAGGGGAACACCAAGTTCCGCCATGAGTCCCTGAAATGTGGCAAGCAGCTGTCCACACGTGCCCGAGTCGGGTTCACCCCTGAACAAAAAATCGTCGAGGTAGTGAGCCACGGCCCGAGATCCCGACCTTTGAACGAAAGCCCAATGGAGAAAGGTGCTAAAGCATTCAAAGGGCGAGCATGAAATGGAGGGCATGGCTTTGCCCACATAAAACTTGCCCTGAAAACAAAAACCTAAAAGCTCAAAGTCATCAGGGTGCACTGGCAACATTCGGAATGCTGATTTTATGTCACATTTCGCCAGTAGCACCCCGTGGACCATTTGCAAGGCCTCATCAAAGGACGTATACCGAACTGAGCAAAGGTCATCCGGTATAGCGTCATTGACCGAGGACCCTGCAGGGTAAGAAAGATGGTGAATCAAACGAAATTCACCTGAGGATTTTTAGGCACTAAGCCAAGAGGGGAGACTTTTAAATTTGAGTATGGGGGCATATCAAACAGGCCAGCAACCCTACCCTCTCTAACTTCTTTGGCTATATTTTCCGCAGCAATGCCTTCCTTACCCCTGAGGGATGACAAATTTGGGGCATCCTGGGGTGTGCGAGGCCAGAAGTAAAACCCTCTAGTAGATAGACCGCATCATCCTTCCTAGGATAGATGCGCAACCACCTTTCTAGTATGCTGAGATTAATTGGGGAGGGGGCCTTTGGGATGTGTAGCAGTGTCAGAGGGAGCTCTGGCTGACCCCTGGTATCCCTTCGCCCTGCCCCGGGACCCGCCGGCCCGTGTGCACGCGGAAGCGGCGTGCGGTCCAGCACAGGAAGGGCACTCATGCCTAAATTTGCATTGCCGCCTGTTGCACGTTCCATTAGCAGAGTAGCTCCAACACAGCAGGTGGGCTGGAACCCCCTGCCCCGCCGGCTGGCGGGGAACCTGTGTAGTGGTGGGCCGCTGAACCGCATGGCCGCAATGGTACCGGTCACCCGGCGCCGGCTGTGTAGGGGTCATATAAAGGAGCCACAACTGCTGGCAGGTCTCATCCCACCTCATCTCAGAGTGAAGGGCAGCTCTCATCCTAAATTCCTTGTCATAGGCTAACCATGACGGGCCAGGGAAATCAACGGCAGCACAGTAAATGTTGTCCAGATACTGAACCATCGGAATAGCCAAATCAGGACGATCCCTGAGATAAACAGCCATATAGATAAAGTAGGCTGGTAACCAGTTGGCCCACGTACAAGGGGGATTACGACGATGGGACAATTCCTTGTTCCTGTCATCTTGCTCCTCCTTCTCCCCCTTGGTTGGTTCCCAGTTAAGGAGGGTGAAGATATCGACATACTCCCCCCTCCATATCTTCTCTCTGGTGGCTTGGGACAAGTGGTCACCCAGAGGAAGAGAGTAGCCAGCCGTCGGTATGGCTGTAGTCGGCACGGGGTGAAGCGGGGGAGTGAAAGATGGGCCATGTTGCCCAATCGGAACTGGAGCCGGCAAGGATGGGGCGGAGATCCCCGGCAAACCCTGCAAATAAGTAGGACCCCAGGTGGCAAGAGAGGGCTGTGTAGTATTCTGCAATACCGAAGTAGCCTGGTGAGGCCAGGGCCACTGCACCCCCGTAGTACTATGTGGCAGTGTGAATAGTGTGCTAACTTGACCACCATGCTCACTTGTAGCACCCCCCTGGGCCGCCCCCACCGGGGGTTCCGGCCTCAGGTGGGCGTTGGAGCTCACGACGGAATTCGAGCTCTGGGCCGTCAAGCGTCCAGGCCAGGTTGCACCAGGCATTGGCGGGATACCCCGCCAGGGCACCTGCATAGGGAGCTGCGGAGCACCACCAGGCGTGGGCCTGATGGCCTCAAGCAGCTCTACCTGGCTGAGGGCCTGCTGAGAGTTCTCTAGAGCCAAAGGGGCAGCGGCCAAACATGGCCCAACCCCAGGGTCCTGAGGTGGTATATCAATCCCCATCGAAGCTTCGAGGGCCGCTATGCAGGGCAGAAGTGAATCGACCATGCCTGACCCACCAGAATACTGTGGGCCGGATGGGCCAGGCGGCCCGCTGGGCAGTCCCTGTCCAGTGGGGAAAAGGCCACGGCCAGGTCCAAAGCCAGCCGTGGGTGGTAGGGCAAGGTCACGTGCCAGCCCCTGACCGCAGTAAGGCCAGGCCAGATAATCTGGCCCATGGGGTGCAGGGGCCATGGTGGTGCGTGGTCCCGTGCCAGGCCACATTGGGCCATCCTGCCCCATACTGGGCCCCATCAATGTTCCTGAGTCCAAGCTGGGAGCCTGAAATTCCATGAGGGCCAAAGCCCCCGTGGGGCAGGCCCCCGCACGAGTCCTCCAACTGGGCGGGGGGGGGGGCAAGAGCCTGATCACCCTCATTGGTGGCAGTGGGGGAAAGAACCCCAGCACCAATCCCTCCTGGCACTGCCGCGCGAGCCGTCCAGCCCGAGGGTACACCAGGAGGGACGGAGTGGGGGGTCGGGCAAGCCAGGCCCCGTGTACATGGCCGCGCGGCCACCGCACCCTTCTTCTTGGGGGCCATGGCCCCCAAAGGTGACGTCCCTAAGTGGGGCGCTAGCAGACCGGCTGAGTGAATTCCCCCGCTCCGACGGTCTTAAATAAAAGGAAAAGTTTTCAATTAGCAATAATCGCGCCTCGGATTAACCTCGTTGGCTACGATACTGAGCTGAGCAAGGCAAAGGAAAAAGAGCGGCGAAGCAAACTTCTCTGCTCTGTCGCTCTTGTAGAATGGCGGTGGGCCGCCTCGTGGCCACCCCTTTTATATGGGGTTGGCCACGCCCCCTAACTACCCGGATGTCTGAGTCCGGGGTGGGTGGGGCCGCAAAGAGTGCAGCGGCCATTTGGGTGCTGCACTTGCCTATTCAGCTCATACAGACTGCCAGGACCTGTCTTAAACAGTTGGGCCCTTGGAGCCCAACCCTGAGCACATTTGTAGACATTTGGCTTTCTGGTTTACCTTGGGGCCAAATATTCTTTATTCCAAAGAAAGTCTCTTCTCCTTTGATTTCACTGGAGGCTTCTATCTGAGTCTGTTTCATTTTTGTGGTTTAGAAGGTGATCCAGCTCCCAAAACCACCTTCCAGCAGGTTGTTGTGTACTGCTATATACTGTATATGTTGTATTTTATATGCCATTATATTATACCACCTTTACAGAAACTATTTCAGTAGAATTCTCATCCACAGCCTCAGAACATAGGAAGAACATGGTGTTTGGTCTGAGCCACTCACACAATAGATGCTATTCTGTATGATAATCTCATTAGCAAAGGTGTAATGCCTGTCTTGCATCCATTTCCTAACCATTTGCAATTCAAAAGGGTGACACTCCACAACTAATTTGAATAACACATTGATTTGTATACTTATCTGTGATGCTAATCATTCTGTACCCTGGTATCTGATGTGTAAAAAAGAGCCCCAACAGTCCAAAGTAAGTTATACACTGTTTATGAATTAATAAAATGCTTTGGATCTGAACTGGTTTGGAAATTTGCTTGTTTTGCCCCTATCTTTATCTGGCCATTTTGCTTTGATCCAGACTGCACACAAATTGATGCAAATCTAGTTCAGGGGTCAGCAAACTTGGTTGTCAGGGCTTCTGGGAATTGAAGTTCAAGAACATCTGGAGAGCCATGTTTTTTTAAATAAATTTTTATTGATTTTCAAGAAAAAACAGAACAAAGAAAAAAGAAAGACGTACTAATAATACATTTGACATTATTGCAAAAAAAGAAGAGAAAAAAAATTACAACTCTAACAAACAATAAAAAATATAGATATATATATAACTAAAAAAACCTTTACATCCAACTTAATTATCCCTTTAGTAATTTATTATTACAATAATCTATATCGCAATTTTACTTTTTACCATTAATATCCATTCTCTTCCTGCTTTATCTAATTTCTATTCAAATTACGATTATTTAAAATTATAATAATTCTATTTTTACCCTTGCCAAATATATTCCATGATACATTATATACATCACCCACCCTGTGTATTTACATTGCCCTGGAGGATGTGGTATTTCCCATTAATTTCTACTGTACTCAAAACTTCATTTGGTCTGGTGTCGGTTTATTCCTACCGTCTCCTGTCAAAGCATAATCCACAAAATATCACCATATATTCCAAAATCTATTCTCTTTGATTATCCCTTTTTTGAGGTTCATTGCCTATGTTAATTTTTCATCCAATGAGAGATTCCACATCTCCTTGTACCACTCTTCTACTTTTATTGTCATATCGTTTTTCCAATTTTTCGCAATACACATTCTTCCCATTGAAAGCATTATAGACAATAATTCTTTTCTATCATCATCCAAGTTTATGTTATCCACATCCGTCAACAAAATGTTACTTGGCCCCAATTTAAAATGTATTCTCATAATCTTAACCATCTCTTCCTCAATTTCCCTCCAAAACTTCTCAAGCATCTTACATTCATACCACATATGTACATATGAGCCCAATGTATTTTTACATCTCCAACACATTTTGTTATTTTTTTTGTCTATCTGATATAATTTCAATGGGGTCAAGTACCACTTAACAACATTTTAAAATTATGTTCTTTAACCCTGACAGATATAGATCTCATAAATCTTTTTCCCCATTTATTTCCCCATTCCTTTTCAGTTATACTTATATTCAGATCTTGTTCCCATGCCTTTTTAAAATATTTCTTGTGGGTTCTCCTCTGCATTTAATATCTTATAAATTTTACTAACTATACCTTTAATTCCAATCTCCAACATTCGTACCTTCCATATTAACTCTTCAAATTCAGTTTTACTTCTTTCCAAACCCTGCTCTCTCAAATAACTGTTATTCCACTTATTTACCATCATAATCTGTAACCAATTTAACCTCATCTGATCATATAGCTCTCGTTTCTTCACATTATCTCTACAAGCTCGTATCCAATCTTTCAACAGGAAAATCTCATTCTTTAATAAAATTTCTTTCATCCTATTATCCATTTTTATTGGGAATTTTTTCATATCTTCAAGCTCAATTATTGGTGATATATTTGGGGATAATTTCATTTTAACCTTCTTCCATACTCCAAGCATCGTCCTCATCATTCTATTTTTAACCAATATTTTTTCTTTTTCATTCCCTAAGAAAACACTTTTACCCAGTTCTTTTAATTCCGGCATTTCAATTTCCTCCCAAATAACTACTTCTGTTATTAAAACCTTTACAACATTTTTAATGTGAAATGCTTTATAATAATTTTTCAAATTCGGTATTCCCAAACCCCCTTCTTTTTGTGACTGATACCATATTTTCTTTGATATTCTAGACCTTCGTCCCCCCATTGCAATAATTATTTATTAAGTTTTGAAACTCCTTAATTTCTTTATCTGTGAGTTGGATTGGCAGGGCTTCAAACAAAAAGTTTATTTTTGGTAATAACATCATTTTAGTCAACGCTACCCTGCCAAACCAAGACAACTTCAATTTTTGGTATTGCAGAATTTTAGCTTTAAATTCTATTTTCTGCTTATCATAATTTAATCTTCTTAAATCCTCCAATTTATTTGAAATATTTATCCCCAGGTATCTCAAACTGTCCTTGATCTGTAATTTAAATCTATCTTTTATTCTCTCTTGTTCTTTCCTCTCTATATTATTCAATATAATTTCCGATTTATCCCAATTTATTCTCAAGCCAGTTATTTGTTCAAATTCCTCTAAATGTCTTTGTATTTTCCCCAACATTTTCCCTGGATGTTTCATAATTATCAAGGTATCATCTGCATATAGACTAACTTTATTTCCTGCTATTCCTTCTATATCTTTATCCTCTCTTATACTATTTGCTAATATTTCCATTGCCATGATACATAATATTGGGGATAAAGGACATCCCTGTCTTGTCCCAGCTTCAAATCTCACCTCCTCTGTAAAGCCATCATTTACTCTAACATTAGCATATCCATGTTGATACAATTGTTCTATTATTTTTATAAATCTATCACCAAATCCATAACCCTTAATTATCTCATTAATCATTACCCATTGCAAAGAATCAAATGCCTTAAAAATATCCAATGATAATAATCCCACCTTCTCTTTAGTTTGCCCTGCAATATCTATTAAATCAACAACTCACCTTATTAAATCTGCCATATACCTACCTTTCACAAATCCGGCCTGATCTTTATTTATATATACATCCATAAAACTATTTAATCTTTTTACCAATATCGCCCTGAAAATCTTAGCATCCTAATTTATTAAAGAAATTGGCCTATATGACTCTACCTTTTCTAAATCTTTCCCAGGTTTCAGCAGTAATATTATTATTGTTCTGTACCATGAAGGTGGGATCTGACCTCCATCAAGTATATAATAATACAATTTTAATAATTTTGGAACTATTATATCTTTAAACTCTTTATAAAATTCTGCTGGCAATCCATCTTCGCCTGGTGATTTATCTATCTTCAATTTACTTATTGTTTCTTTTACTTCTTTTTCAGTAATTGGTTCCTCCATTTTTTGCTTATGTTCCTGACTTATTTTATTTTTAATTTGGGTTTCAATTTTATCTTTCAATTTGTCCATATTTACCCTTTTTCTTGAGTATAATTCCTGATAAAGTTCTTTAACAACCTTACATTTATCTTTAGTTTTATTATATCTTGTACCATTTTTATCTACCAGAATCCCTATTTCTCTTTTACTTTTTTTGTCTTTAGCTGCTCTTGCCAATAATTTTGAATTCTTATTACTATACTCAAAATATTCCCTTTTTAAATAAATCAAATATCTCTTCACTTTTTCCAATATCTTTTCCTATTAATTCCTTCTTCAGTCCCTGCATTCTTTCATATATTTTCCTATCTTTAGTTATTACATGTTTATCTTGTAACCGTTTAATCTCACTTTAAATTTCTTCCTGTTTACCTTTCAGTTGTTTGTTTTTAAAACTAGCCAACTTAATACTTTCCCCTCTAAATATTGCCTTCATCATATCCCACACCATATTATAACTGACCTCTTCTGTGTCATTCCATTTCCAATTTTGTTCCCATCTTTCAACAATTTGTTCCTTACATTCTTTGTCTTTAAATAATTTGGCGTTATATCTCCAATTTTTCCTAACCTTTGTACCATCCATTTTCATTTCTAACAAAACCTTTGCATGATCTGACTCTCTAAAGATTCCAACTTCTATTTCAACCAAATTTCCTATCAGATTATCTGTAACAAATATATAATCAATTCTAGAATACGAATTATAAACCTGTGAAAAGAAAGTATAAACCCTTTCCGATCCTTTAAGTTCCCTCCATGTGTCTTTTAACCCTAATCTTTTCATCCATTTGTCCAGTACTTGCATTTTATCTCCTTCCCCCTTCTTGCTATATTTGTAGTATCTATATTTGATCTTATTAAGTTAAAATCGCCACCTATAATCATCTTGGTTGTTTTTTCTTTTTCTAATATATTATATACCTTATCTTAAAAATTATCTTGATGTTAATTTGGTACATATAAATCCACCAGTGATGTCTCTTCATCATCTATTTTTCCTTTTATTATCAAATATCTTCCTTCTGAATCTGAAATACTCTTTACCATCTCAAATCCCAATCTATTTGATATCATGATCGCAACACCTCTGGACTTTGATAAGATTTTTCATAGAATTGAGTCCATCCTAAAAATAATTTATTGGTTTCTTCTGATTTTTGATGAGTTTCCTGTAAAAAGATTAAATCCGGTTTATCTTTTCTGAGAGCTGCTTCTAATCTTCTTCTCTTCACCTGACAACCAGTACCTTTCACATTCCATGTTAATACTTTTATATTTTTCATTCCTTATGTTCTGACCCTAATTCTACCTTTTCCCCATTTCCTCCTACGGGCGTGCAATAAAACAAGTAACAAACCCCCAACTCCACACATCTATCAAAAAGTAAAATAGTATAAAAATATAAAAAGAAGAAGAAAAAACCAGAACTGGTAAACAAAAAAAACAAAACAAAAAATGTCAACAAACTACTACTATCCCTCCCCACTTTTTTGTACAAGTAGCCTCTGAATTACAAAGGGGGGAGGGGGAGAGGCGCGACAATCTATGCGGCCTCCATTAGGACCCCAACTTAACTTCCACTCAGATCAATCCCTCCTTCCACTCCTTTGGACATGTTCTCATTATCATTTCTCCACCTTCTTGTAAACCCACCAGATACGATCAACTCCTCCTTCAATTCATCCCATTCTTTAGTTCCAGGTTCCAATAACTTTGCATCCACCATTATATCCAGCACATTAACATCCTCACTCATCAGGTAACATTTACCCATGTAAAAAACACTAAGTTGACGTGGAAATTTCCAATTATTTCTCACCCCCTTATCTTGAAATCTCTTTGTAATTGGTTTCATTGATTGTCTCCACATACGGTCCTCTATTGGTTTGTCATTGTACACTTCAATATCTGAACCTTCTATTTTTAACACTTCTAATCCCTTTTCTCGAATAAGAGCCATTAATCGAAGTTTATCGGAAACATTGGCAAATTTTACCAGCACATTTCTAGCTCCAGTTTTACCCCTTCTTGAACCCAACCGAAAAACACTTATAACATCATATGGTGTGAAACCTTCTTTCATAATTTCATCTAACCATTTTACAATTCTTTCTTTTAATTTGTCTGGTGTATTCTTCGATAATTTTCGAATTATGACATTAGCACACCTCATCTGTTCCTCCACCATTTCTAACCTTTTCTCATGGTCCCCCACCTTATTTTCCCTTTCTTTTTCTCTTTCTCTCAATTCTGAAACCTCTACTTTAATCCCCTCCTGCTCTTTTTTATAACTTCTTGTTCTTTCTTAAGCTTGTCCTGTCCTTTTTTAAAACCATCAATACCCTTCAGAATATTTGCCATCATATCTTGCATATCTTGTTTTCATTCCTGTTTATCTTGAACCAACATATTCCCAATTTTTTTGTTCCAAATTATCCACCTTCTCATTAAATCTATCAAAGTCTGATTTAGACCCTTGCCCCCTTTTATTGCCACTGTTGTTGGGGTTGTTACAGTCATTATGGTTGCTGTTGTTAATACTGCTATCGGTGTTGTCGCAGCTGTGGTTGTTATAGTCATTGTTGCAGCTGTAGCAGTTGTTACCTTTGCTGTTGTTATTACAATGGATTTCACAGGTGCAGGCACCATCGCAGTTGGAGTTGTTGCTATCTTCTGTTGTTGTTGTTGCAATTGTTGTGCAATCTTTCTCACAGTCTCTTCATCCTCCAAGTCTTTTATTTCCTGTTGCATTGTCTTCTTCATCTCCAACTCTTCTTATTCTATCCTTGTAAGCCTTCTGAAACTCCTATCTGAAGATGTCTGTCTCTCTGTTCTTGTCCAACCCACTTTCTTCTCCTTCTCCTTCCCTCTTCCCTGACATTTCATTCAAATGCAGTTCCAATTGCAGATAATCCTCAATCCGTTTCCCCCAAAATGTATACTTTGTAACACAGCCAGACTTCAGTCTCTTTTAACGTTCTTTAAATCACTTTTAACAGTAACAATCGGTTGCTACTTCAACTCAGAGAAACAAAGTACATAACCACCGTTGAGTTCCGCTGACACCAGCAAACTTCCAAAGCAGGGAGGGGAAGAGAGAGCAAGATGAACTTCCGATTTTGAAAGAAAAAGTGGGAGGACAAAACAATGCTTTCCAAACACATTGATGATGAAGCTCCCAGCGCCATCTTATTCCATATTGAGGTTCAAAATAACATCTCAAATCACAGTTCCAACTCCCCTTTCTTTTTTGTCTTGTCCAAATATCCAAATTTTAGAGGAAAGGAAGGAGAGATCTGAAAACCACCAGAGTCACCTCCATTAAAGCTCAATCGTCTCTTGTCCCGATTTTTACAGTTCTCAAGGGGGAGGGGGGAACACTCTGTACACTTTACTGATCTTTTCCTCCCGGTTTTCCTTCCCCTCCACCTCTTCCAAAAAAATATCCAAGCCCGAACAGGATCCTCTCGGCACCACTCAGCTCCGGTATAATTCAGGGCTAGCCAGGCCGAATGAGGCTCGCTTCCGCTGTCCCCCTTCAAATCCTAACCAAACTTACCCCTTTCGGTCTGGTTGCCCGCTTGCTTTTTTGCCTGTCCAGTTCCATCTCTTCTCCTCCTTGTCAAACGCGATGCCCTTCTCAGATGAGACTCTCAATCGGGACCCAATCCTCGGCTGGAAAAGTTCTCCCATTTGTGGTCTGAGCTGGCGAGATCCACCCTGCCCCCACTCCTGTCCGGGACTCAAAACTCTCGTCTCTCTCCTTTTCCGCTCAACTTTACACCGATCCAAGCCAAATTACTCAAGTATTTAACTTATTCTTTCTCTACCACCATTTTTTAGGTCTCCGGAACATTTTATTCTCTTTTAATAGCCACTTTCATCACCCTTCTTTCCGAGCGAAAGAAAGTTCAGTCCTCTCAGCCCGCCATCAAGCCCCCCCCCCCCCTGGAGAGCCATGTTTGTTGACCCCTGAACAAGTCAATTTAGTTAGTAATTTGGGCTTGAGCTGCTCTAGCTCACATTATTGCCCCAATGAGTGCTGTTTTTCCCCAATAGAAGAGGAGGTTCTCTATTGGCATATTGCATATTCTGTAGGTTTGTTCTACTAAAAATGCAGTTATTTGATCAACGTTCACCATATTTTACGTCTGGATTTGACACTCAAGTACTGGACAACTGAAATGCAATAGACAATTTTGCAATGAAATAGATTAATAGACACATGAGCATTGGTATCTTATTATTGGATTATCAGACAACAGCAGTTATGGAAGCTCATGTTATATACTTGGTAACAATAAAGAATCTCAAATTTGAAGGAAAAAATGATATTCAAATTTCAAAATGCAGCTGTGAATGTTTGGGTAAATATAAAGATTAGGCTTGGTTTCAATCTTTTAAATTCATGTGTGCTTCCCCAAAATTAAGTCCCACTATAATTGGCAAGTCCTATTTGTAAACAAACATTAATAAAATTGCATGGTATGTCACCCAGTTGAAAGGTGATCAACCAGTGACCCTCTAACTCCAGCTGGGCAGTGACTCCCATCATTGCTAATATTTTGACATGCTGGCTATCACTGATAGAAAATGCAATCTAAAAACATCTGGAGGGCCATAGGTTATTTCCCCAAACCCTAGCTGAGCCAGTCTGATGATACCATGCAGGCTGACAACAAAGTAGAAAAAGTGGAAACAGGTTTGGGTGCATAGGCATACACTCACATGTATATAGGTGAAAACAAGTGACTTCAAAGCCATGACAGCAATGAATCAATTCTGGTTTTAAGACCATTCTACCTAGGAGCTATCCAAAGTGCTGAACTCTAATCCCAAAACAGGTCCATCATCTTGGACAATTTCTTTAAAATTTGCACTAAAACCTGGAGCAACCATTCTACACCCCACCCCACCCCACCCCACCGTCATTAGGCCTACATTGCTGCATGCATACGCAGTGTGAAAGTAGCATTCTTCTACCAGAAAGGGAGGCTTTCAGAACAATATGAAGGACAGCTTGGATTTTATGTGAGCAGACAGGATGCAGTTAAACAGACATGTCTCAGCAAATGAGTTAATCTCTTGTCAAAATCATTGCCCAGAACAATTTGTGCAAATATTGCACTGAATGCAAAATGCTTGAAAGCAGTTGTGCCATGAAAAAACATAAGCAATGAAGGGCAATAAATTGCACACCAAAATGAAATCATTGGCTGTTCTCTATTGGCAAAAATACAAATACTTCCCTAATGTGCAAACTGTTGCTTTGTTTAAAGGATCTGTTAACAATTGGAATAACAATTGATACCAGTGTCTTGTGCACAGATCTAAAACAAAACGGGCCGCTGTGAATGGCAGAACTGGAAAATATTGATATTACTGCATGTATTAAAGCTGCATATGGTGGAAAAGCTGTTTCAAAATAATCATTATTTTTGAGGCTATAGGAATGTGGTTCCCAACCTTTTAGACCATGGGTGCCCAAACTTTTTAAACTGGGCTTGTTCTGCCCCTGACAAACAGGTGTGGAGGCCGGAGGCGGGTTGCTCCAGTTGCTTAAGTTTTTGCCATTATCCATGGTGGTGGCGGTTGCGGCAGTTGCACTTTCTCTCTGTTGTCCTCAACGTGGATCTGCTCATCCCTAAGGCAGCAGAAACCCCTGCCACAGTGGATCGCTACCTTGTAATTTTTTTTTTGCTGCGTCCCCTCTTTGAAATCCGTGATGTTAGGGACCTCGTGGCAATGACTGCATTTCCCAGACTTCCTTGCACTGGGGGAGTCTGGGAAATATAGTCATTGCCACGAGGTCCCTAACAACGCAGATTTCAAAGAGGGGATGCAGCAAACATTTTTTACAAGGCAGCAATCCACTTTTGCAGGGGTTTCTGCTGCCTTGGGGATGTGCAGATCCATGTTTAAGACAACAGGGAGAAAGTGCGACTTCTGTGACCACCGCTGCTGTAAGTGATGTCAGGCAGGTGGGTGTGGGAGCATGTCTGAGAATGCCCAGGTTCTCACAGCAGGCCTGATTAATGAGATGCACAGGCCTAATTGGGCCCATGGATTGTAGTTTGGGTGCCTCTGTTTTATACCAAGATGTTCTTGGACTACAACTCCTAGGAGGCATCAACATTGGTTGTCCTGGGCAAGGATTTCTGGGAGCTGCAGTCCACAAACATCTGGGGAAACAAGGTTGGGAACCACTGCTATATGAAAATGATAAATAACAGTCATCTTTGAGAGGTGATGCTTCATTCACATGACTTCAAATAAAGGAGTAGATGGAATATATGTCTCAAATACCTTCCATGGGCTGCTTACATGTCATCCTGCAGTTGGCGTGGCCACAAAAATAATGAGGAGAAAGCTTTTTACCTGAGTATCCACCTTTTTTCACATGTAACCCCAATTCTGAAAAATACATTTTTATTTTTTATTATACTTTCATTTTCAATAAAGATATTTTATCTTTATTTTTTATTTGCCCTCCACTGTCAGGTTAGGCCTGACACACACTCATTCACACACTTTGCAAATAAATACTGCAAAGGTCCATTTTAAATAAAAATTTCAAAGGATCGCCACTGCAATCTTTTGAGCTCCATTAATCCCAATCATTTGAATGAGTAGACTGGGCATCCATTCAAGAAGCGAGAGCAAGGCCCCCGCTCTCAGGAGCAAGGTCAGGGAAGAAGCACCTTTGCCAGCTTGAGGGACTACGGAAGCCTAGGTTCTGCTAGCGAATGGACGACACCGATGTCCACAATTGACCACTAGAATTTTTATGAATGAGAATCCATATATGGAGTGGGAGCCCAAATATAGCACTTCAAAAGACTTCAAAGGCTGCAAGTTCGCTACAATGTATCAGCCTGGTTGAGTCAATCAAACTCCAAAAGCCTAAAAGGAAAGTGGTAGGGGAAGACAAGTGGAGGAGATTCAAATCAAAAGTTAACACTTTAAATGCTGGAATAAAGTTGAAAATAATTTTTGAAAATCATGTCTTCACTCCCCGAGTCTGACTGAGTCCTGGGATTGGTTTGACCGGGCAGGGGCCAGTAGTGGATCGGATTGGGAAAGGTCTCCTCAGGAGTAAGACAGAAAAAAGTGAATTTATTTCCTATTGGCTTCTGTGTAAGAAGTGCAGGCTTTTTGAAATGGAGTCCCTCCCTGCCTCTCCTCCTGTCAAAAAGTCCAGCGGCGGCTGAAAAGGCAAAGCAAATTTTGGCTTTTAAAATGATTTAAAGTAATTGTGGTTTGAATAAAAATGTGGTTTTCATGTCTTTGAAGCCTTGCTCGACCCTAGGCATAGCGAACCTAACCCTTTGATCCCTGATTGATCTTTAATTAGCGGTTGCAAATAAATGTTCCAAAAATCATTAGAAGTATTGTAAAATGATATTAACATGTCCTATTCTGTATTTTCTAAGCAGGAAACTTTCAAAATGTTCCCTCAAAAACTTGATCTTGCCTTGGTACACCCAAAGGGCTTATAGCGTTCCACAGGAAAGACTCAATTAACACCTGAAGCCCAGAGGGACACACATCCATCTCTAAATTTCCTGAAAGTCAGCAACAAGAATTACAGTTTTATTTACTTTACTGATTACTCTTTTGCATAGTTCTCTCACATCTTTTGTTTGTGGGGTCTGTCATTACCATATGTACACAGTGAGGGTTAGTTTCTGCCTGGGAACAAGATAGGATTATTTGGGTGGGAAATGCAAGAAATTCCTTAAGTGAGTTCACCAAATTCATGAAGAAGAAGTCCATCGATGCTGACTGGTCAGTTGAACCTCTCGCTTTGGATTGCAGTGTTCCTGATTGGTTCCTGTCTTCAAGCCACAACAACTGCACCCTGCTATTAGTTAATGTATAGACTTATCTCCAACTAATCGCCCCAACCTCTTCCCTCTATCTTTTCCTTGAATTTTGTAATCCTTTACCAAACACCACCATTAACATAAAAACTTACCATTGTAACTAAAAATTAATTTATTTACCTATGAAATGACCACCTGCTGCTGGGTTATTGTTTTCATTGAAAAAACCTGAATGTACACTGCTCGTTAATTATGAAAAGGCCTTGTTGATTTTCTAAGCTTCAATTCAGTGCTGGTGCCTGTCTCTGACATTTCACCTAGCCAAGACAATATGTACTATGCTTATTATCCTACTGATTGTTTCATCCTGTGGATGTGGAAAACTCTCATGTGCCTTCCTAGTCTCAATAATACAGGCTATCCTTGCATGTCAGAACAGCCTCCCAGAAAATAATCACCAAACTGAATGTGACACATTGTGCACTTTGTACAAACTGTCTATGTGCAAAGCTAATGTATTTTCTCCTAAATGCACAGAGGAGGACAGAGTGACAACCCATTCAATGCCAGAAAAGATGAAAAAAATCCCATCCCAACCCAACAGATATAGTTTAAAATATACAATACATATAATTTTTTAAAAATCTAATGAAAACAATACATTGAAATAAATCATAAACACCTTGGTCAAAAAAAGGACTAATGCAGGAAGAGAATTTGGATAAACTTCTTTAAATACCCATGGAACAAGGCAGCAGGTCTTGTGTTTTGTTTTGTTTAAATAAGTTTCACTAACTATGTGAAAATGTCCCCAAGCCTTACACCATGTTTGGTCTTGCTTCAGATTACCAGCTGCTTTATCTGGTCATCTGCTTTCCTCTGGCCTCTTCTATAAATCTTCTGGTTTCCTGCAGGATGCTCTCTTCTCTCCAAGGTACTTATCATTCAGCTAGGGTACTCAGAGTAGCCATTCAACCACCTGTAGTCACTCACTTCCCCCTCTTTCCAGGCTCCCTTGCAAATCTCATCACCCCTCCCCAACTTTGCTCCCATGCAAATAATGATGAAAAGTCTTTATATGGTAACATTTATATGGTATCCTTCGTATCTTTGGGTCAGAAACTGGTTATGTTTAATTTCTGAAATGGCTGCCACACAGATGATTGCTCTATGAAAGAAAACATACTCAGACATACTTTTTAAACCACCTCAAAAGAAGCAGGGACAAGAATCCTGAAATCTGTGTGAAAACCCTGCTGCCATTTTCTTAAGTCCTGGTGTCTTTTTAAAGACTTCATCACTTCCGTGGAACATACACATGGTTTCAAAATAATAATAATATGGAAATACATTTTAAATAAAACAAACAACAATATAAAATGTATTGGTGACACAAAGAAAATTTGAAATGGATCCAAGTTTAATAGCATCTGTTGATAATTGCACTTATTTGGTCATTCCTGTTCTCTTCTTCTTCCTCTCTCTATATAAATTTGACTTCTGTTTCCCAGAGCCAACAAACCAAAGGAACTAGCATGGCAACTACCCTCCTTGCTGGAGGTATGTATCAGCCACAATGATACAATCTGTTTGGATTACTGTGTTCCACCTGGATTGCTGCATTCTAATGAATGTTTTGTAATGTAATTAATTGTCTTTTAACTGTGTCAACCACCTTGAATACCTTTAACCACCTTTTAAAACCGTGTCAACCACCTTGCATCCTCTTGTTGGGAGGGAGACAGGATATAAATAAAATGAAGGAATAAAATGCTCGGTCACATTGTGCTGAGTTAGTAGTAAAGCAAAGTGATTTAGTACACAGAAAGTCACAATTTGAGTAGACCTATTTGAATCAGTGAAACTGGTGGAGGAGTTGATTCATGAAATTTTCATTCATTCAATGGGTTAACTCTAGTGCAATTTACTATGCTAAGAAGCAGAATAGTGGCCAGTTTTTTCTCTCAGTTCCTCTTTCTTGTATATTAGGATGAATGAAGCAAGAGTTGCTATTTCTTACTTTTACATGGACTGCAAAAATTATGATAGTGGTGCAAGGACAGACAAAGGCACTTCCTGTGTCTTGTCCTTTTCTCAGGACAGGACATCTCACTTTCACCCAGGATCCCTGGAATTCCGCACAGTGGACTCCCTGGTGGACCTGGGGGATGTGCACTTAGCCAAACAGTCATGGCAGGAACCTGCACAGGAAGAATCCAAACTGAGGCCCTTGAGGAGGAGGCTCAGGAAGGAAGCCCAGGAGAGGAGGACTGACTCTTTGAGAGGGAAAAGAATAATTGATATTTGGAGAATGTAAGCGAGTTGCTGGAGGTAGAGATCAGACCCCATCAGGAGAGGAGAAAGAAAGGGTGGATCAGGAGGCACCTGTTATCTGATATCCTCATCAATGAGATAGAAGACGAAGGTTCCTGGAGGCACATTTTAGAGCAGGAATGGCCAATCTTGCTGCTACAGCTGTTCTTGGACTTTAATTCCCAGAAGCCCTGATCAGCAGGTGTGCTGGTAATTGAAGTCCATGAACAGCTGGAGCACCAAAGTTGGCCACCCCTGTCTTACAGGAACCACATGAGGGTGTCCAGCAAACAAAGATCCTTCAGAGGACCCCAAGACTCCTGGGAACTAGCAATATATTTACAAAGAAGATGTCTGGACCAAGGTATCAGTGCAGTTGTAGGCTCCCAGAGAGGAGGTAGAGAAGCATATCAACCCCAAATTCATTTCATGTTCTTTTACTGGGGAGAGTGGAGTTATAAGGGGGAATGACATTGGTTCAGCCAACCCCTATCTGGGGGAGCAATGACAACTCAGCTCCAATGCTGGTGGACATGGAAATTAGAAAAATGAAGGGAACTTGCCAGGGAAAGCTGAAAGACTCTATTTTTAACCCTTATTCTTGTTATAATAAAACTTGTTTGTATTAAATCTTCTGTCACCTCATCCATGGATTAAGGAAAAGAGGAAGGAGCTCCTGCAGACCCAGTCAAGATTGAAAAGACTAACGCAGAGTAAGATGCATTGTGATACCACTTGCTCAGGAGGAAGTGCCACTGAACCAAATCAGACTTCAAAGTAGATATATGCTGATGTGTGTTATTCTCCTTATTAGCACAAGGATCATATTAGACGGTGTTGAAACAGGTCATCATTCCATTTTAAACAACCTCTTTTGAACTTGCGGATGCAGCAATGTCTAAGGTTAGTTGACAGACTGAGTTTATTTACCCTTATTTACATCAGAAACTGTAACAAACTCTGTTGGTGTTAGGTCCTTTTGTAAATAGAATTTAGCTTCAGAACCCAACCTTGTCTTCAATTCCTTAGTTATGCTGGAATACATTTCTACCAGCAGGCTTGTCAGCATGTTTGACCCCTCTGCTCAATAGCTGTCTGTGATTGCCCCTTCCCCTTATCTCAAGGAGGGCAAGCAAGCCAGAAGAGACCCCAAGGGAAAATGCCCCTGTACTCAGAAAGGCTGATGCTTAGTTTCTATATTCTCCCGCAAGGCTTCTGGTGCCGCAACGCAGTCTTGCACCGAAGCAGGACTGTACAACAGGTCCACAGGGCATGTTAGCAATAACAATTACACTTATATACCGCCCCATAGTGAGGGGCTGCAGTGACTCAAGTGTTTAAGGCGCTGACTAGAAGGCGGAAGGTCAGCAGTTTGATACCCGAGTACTGCACAACGGAATGAGCTCCCATCCCTGTCCCAGCTCCAGCCAACCTAGCAGTTCAAAAGCAAGAAATTGCAAGTAGATAAATAGGGACCACTTCGGTGGGAAGGTAAACAGCATTCTGCGTACTCTGGTGTCTAGGCATGCCTGCCACATGTCCAGACAGCGCTGGTGCTTTGGCTATAAACAGAGATGAGCACTGAACTCTAGAGTCGGATACAGCTGGCTTTTGAGCAAGGGTGACCTTTACCTTTTACCACCCCATTGTGCTTAGTGCATTCTTTGGGCAGTTCACAAGGTAATAAGCATTTGTGCCCCCTACATGCTAGGTACTCATTTTACCAACCTTAGAAGGATGGAAGGCTGAGTCAACCTTGATCCCCTTCAGTAGCGAACTCAGATCTTGAGCACAGCTTTGGTTGCAGTACAGCAGTTAACCACTGCACCACAATGACTCTTTACATTCATTAAGCAATGACAATGATTGAAAAATGAACATAAGGCTCAACTGACAGTAGGAAGCATTTGGGGTCAGTGGTAGAACTTGTCTGATTTCTTAGAGCATAAGCAAATGCCTAACAGAGCTGAATCCACATTGGCTAGAGAATGCCAACAGAGAAAACCCAAGAACTGTGGATGGATAAGTTTGCCAAATTGAATCTTACTGAGGTTTACATGCAAGGACATAATTATTTCTGCTACAGCACTTTTTTCATCTCAGTTCTCCATATAAATCCATACACATTTGAATGCAAATGTTTTTCAAACATATACATGCTCATGTATGCACTCTCACTGACTAAAGCATGTTTGTTAATATTTTAAAACTGAGTGCAGTTTTCCTTCCTCATTTTTCTAATTGTGACCTTGTTAACACATTTTAAATTCATCATCCCTCAGCGTACAGGTTTCCAACTGTAAATTGTATTCCATTCTGAGTTCAGACTGTCCTCAGTTTTAATGACAAATTCAATGTTTAAAAAATCTCAGTGGAGTTTATTTCTTGCCCAGCCATACATGTAATTTGCTTTAGGATGGTTTGGGTTTTAATACATAGTTGAAATCTAAAACATAACAGTGAATTTTTAGACACCTGAATGTTTTATATTGTAATCCACCTTCTTCTGTATGAATAGAAATTGTTGTGACTAGTTCCAGCTTCATTTGTTACGCAGGAATCTGACCCAGTGAGTTGCTCTACTAACAATATTTTCTCAACATTGATACATTCTTCTCTTGTATTGTACAGACTATACAAATCTTCTGATGTTCCTGTTGTGTAGAGCAGAGCTCTGTAATGTTATACATAGTGTAAAAAATACAACATAGAGAAAAATGCAGTTATCTGAAGCAGATCAGATGCAATCATTACAGAACAACATACTGTTACACTGATCTCCTCTAATTGAAGAAATCTAGATTCTTTCAGCGAAACCAACTAAGAGGGGTTTCTTGTGGCTGTCACATTTAATTAGTTCTTTCTCTCAATCCAAACCCTGCTAACCAAATTATGGCCAGGAAAGAATGAATAGAAGTATAGAATAAAGAGTGTTCCCCATTTCTATGAACAGACTTCATTTGCTTCTGCATACAATAGATTGGATTTGGAGGAACTGTAGCCCTCCAGAATTGAGTTATTCTCTCTTTCTATCAGTTCCAACAAATGAGACCGATGGATAATAGGAGCTGAGGTCCAATAGTTAACAATATTGGAGAGCTACAGTACAAAAAGATCTATCTGATGTAGATAAAAGTTCTGCATTATTGTCATAAACAATTGATTTTACCTAAACAAAGTATGCCATGTCAATCTGTGGATTTTAGCTTCTTCCAGACTTTACATAAATGCATGGTTCCAGGCAGTAAATGTTGAAAACAGTGCAAGATGGGTCATATGTGTCTGACAAACCTCACAGAGAGTTTACAAGCTGGCAGAAAGCAAGTCTCACACATACATGTCAGAACAGGGAGGAAGCAAAACAAACGGGTTTGTCTATTCTAGCTAGCCCTCCATTGATTATAGCCAGTGATGCACTCCAAAGTTTTTTACTACCACCTCTGTGGGTGGGGCCAAATCTGTGGGCGGGGCCAACACAATGGGGTATTGAGGTCGGTGTGGCCGGCCAGGTGGGCATGGCCTGGGGAAATTTCCGCTACCGGTTCTCCCGAACAGGACAGGACCTGCTTCAGTGCATTACTGATTATAGCAGTCTAGCTATGGTATGTCAGGCCTTATTCTATCCATCTTTATATACAATAGTCATATTGGCTTGAACTAGGATAAGGGCGAGGAACCATTTTCTCTTGGAAGGCCACATTGTTGTTAATTTTAAAATTACTGAAATAAAAATATATAAAAGGCAAACAGAATCTCCTAAAATATGCATATAGAGACCGCATCGTCCCAAGAGTGTCTGCCCGTCCAACCAGAGCGGACCGGAGGGGCTCTCTAATAGTGCCATCAACCAGGGGTGCACATCTGTCTAGCACCCGAAGGAGGGCCTTCTCCGTGTCCGCACCAACTCTCTGGAACCTCCTGCCAATAGATCTAAGACTTCAAAGTGAACTGCTGCCCTTCAGGAAAGGAGTGAAGACCTGGCTGGCAGGGCAGGCGTGGGGCCCAAATGGGACTACGGTTCCCGCCTGCTGGCTTTTGTAAGGACTGGGAACTCTCTCTTCTTCTTTTTTTGTATAGTAGGTGGGATGGGTGGGCGGGATATGGGTTTGTTTTTAAAGTGGGTGGGATGTGGGTTTTTATAGTGTTTTATGTGTTTTTAGAATTGTTGTAATGCCGCCCTGAGTCGGGTTCTGCCTGAGTGGGCGGCATATACAAATGCGACTATAAATAAATAAATAAATAAATAAATTGTAAATGATGGGACCAAACATACTCCATTTTGTTTTTTCAGACATTTTGTGTTTTTCAGCCATTTTGTATTTCTGTAAATTCACATATACATGTTATGCAAATAATTGTCAGAGTACAAATATGGGCATGGGAGGGGCAAGTTATATAATAAGGCAGTGATGGTGAACCTTGGCACTCTAGCTGTTCTTGAACTTCAATTCCCAAAATCCCTGATCAGCAGGAGTGCTGACTTGGGCTTCTGGTAATAGAAGTCCAAGAACACCTGGAGTGCCAAGGTTAGCCATCACTACCTAGAGGGTGTACAAATAATGGCTGACTGTTTTGTTCGGTGCTTCTCTCCACTACGCTTGGAAGAGAGAATTCCAACTGCTTTCGTTGGTCAAATAAATTTGCTGAAAGAATCCTGTTGGCCTGATTATTTAATTGGGATCCAAATAATCAGGTGGTCACAACAATATATCCAAAAATATTAACTAAAAGAATTTTTTGCCATCTTCACTTTTTATCTCCCCATCTTAAAAATAATTGCTTGGATTAATCACCCCTTCTTCAACCTCACCTGCCACTTATTTTTTTTCCTTTTAATCCTCGTTATCCCATCAGGTAATATTGTCCATTCTACCTCCCATTTTTATGTATTTGTTGGTTGTCCTGTTGGGAATTGACAAGGTATCTACCCCCCCCCCCCATATCGATGTGACTTTTTTCCACCTTCCCTGAGTTATTCCTGTCTATCTGCATTATTTTTTCATTGCTTGTGATTTTATGCTTCCCATTTATCATCTGTTATTTGTGCTTGGTTTGTCACAACTGAGAGGTCTGAAGGTGAGGAAGAAAATGGAGACCTAAATTGGTGGATGTAAGCAGAATGACGTATCAAATGTGGGCAAAGGGGCTGCCCTTCAAGCTTGGTAGTTCAGAAGGTGGTGAAGCCACTTTAGCATACTTTTTCCTCTAGTATTTGCCCCTAGAGAAACCAATTGTGAAAATGGTGCATCAGTTATGACAAAGCAAGAACAATTTAAAGTGACACGTAACAGATGATAGATGGATAAGAATTAAATATTGAGGAAGATCAAAGAGTTTGTGGTCTTCTATTTCACCTATGCATCATCGCTTACTGTTTCTCCAAAGGCAACTGGAGTGTTGTGCTTTCTTTGTTTTTGTCATTATTCTTGTCTGGCAAAAGTCAGCAAAACTCCTTTTGCACCTCAGGATGCCAAAGGAGATGTTATCTCTTTCATAAGTTACAAAAACTAAGTTAAGCAAAGTGTAAATTATTAGTTTGACACTATTGGTTCCTGATGTTCAGATTTATCTATTTCTTTCTAGAATCTACTGGAAACATAAATAAACTGATATATGGAAATTCTAGTGCTTAATAGGCTTAGAATTTGTCTCGTTTACCAATTCACTAAACCCTGTATATCACTATCTGAGAGATTTGCCAAGAGTTTCTTTCATCTAAATTATGTAAATCCTTGGCTGTCTGATACTTCTATGCAAGGTTTAAGAACTACAACATTTTCCTCCTCACAGGGAACATTGCCGAGAAGTACGTATCTGACTTTAGCTGATCATGTCTGAGTATGAGAACTCTGTAAGCATGTTCAAACATCCTCAGATTTTTGCCTGTCTCAAAATTTAATTGACTTCTGTCCTGAAAGCACTCTTGGGGATAGGGTTTATGTGTGTCCTCAATTCCACAACTTGTATGTATGCCTTCATGGATTCAGGTGAATACTGAATAATCCTAAGGCTGAGCATACCTTCATCAATTCTGCCTCAAAGGAGGGGAATAAACCAGAAGGTGAGATAAATCATTATGCTTTCCAAATGACAGTCAGTTTTCTTAGCACATTGTAACCTGTTACAAAGCCAGTGTGCTAGGAAGATCGCTTGGAATATCACAACTAATTCTTCATCTTAATATCCATTGCAGTACTTCTACCATAGCATCTGGGATAATTTCAGAAAAAGAATCGGGTGGGGTGGGGTGGTTGGCTGGAGGGGATGTCTCTGTGAGATTTCACAGCATCTGTGACAGTGTGCATAGGTGCAAGGTACCTTGATGTATCAGAGTATTTTATAGCTTAGGTGTGTTGATCCAAAAGTCACTTGAATCATTTAGTTACCATGACAACAACCTGTAAAATATAAGCATTCATTTCTCTCTTTTCTACATTCCACTGCTGACAGCTGTTTCTCCACCAGAGCCAGATGGAAAAAAGGTTGGCACCTTAGATGATATAAAGATCTTGTTTGCTAATGACTGGTGCCAGTCATTGATTGCTGTTTTCCAGTCTGAGTCTCCTGTTTGTTTGTTTGCTTTCTGGGAAGCATATTCCATCCAAGGACTTGCCAATCATGCTTTTTACAACATACTCACAAAGTACCAGATAAGAGCTCTTAAAAATGTGTGTGAGAAAACTAATAACTAAAAAAAGAGAGGTTAATGCATTTAATAAGTAGACTATAGAATTCTAAGATCCTGGGTTATATATGATGTTCCAAACATAGCACAGGACAATTATAAGCTATAGGTTCTCCATAATGCAACATATAAAGCATTGCATGTCAATTTGTAAATAGATCCCTACTGTGTATGTGAAACTGGGGGGAATAATAGGGAACAGGGAACAAATTAATTGGTTTCAGTAATCTTAAGATATCGAGCCTTTTTATACCTTTCAAAATCTATTGTGAGATGAAAGACACCTCATCTCAGCACATAGCAGTAAAACTAAAGCATTACAGCATGTTAAGGTCTTACAAATTTAAACTACCACAATATTGTAGCTTTAGGTTTTATTTTTGTCTCATTTTCCTGCTTATACTAAAAAGGACAACATAGCTACCTCTTCAGAAAAAAAATTACACCGATAATTAGCGTATTTTGAAGGCTTAATGGGGAGTTTTGCAGACTTATGACACACACAAAACAATGTGCACCTTAAATCCATGCAAATAAAAATACTCACATTTTTAAAAAAATATAAACAAGCAGGTTTTAGAGAAAATGGGGAAAAGCTTTGTAGATTGGATGGAGCATGCAAGGAAATATATGCATTAAAAACATGCAGTTTGCAGGAAGGAAAATTACTAGTATCACAAGAAACAAGAATACAAAACTAATGAAACCTGGATTCAGAAACAGACATTAAAATTGAAACTCGGACATTTGTGTGTTCCTAGAAAGAGTTGCATGCTATATATAAAGTGTTGCACCATACTGAGCGACTGTACTGTATATTTAGAAAGTGAGAATTGCACTTTATATGTGCTGAACTAGCATTTAAAAAATGGGTAAAATAACAGTGACCTGATCTCAGTTATAAGAATAATTGTGTGCCATCAAGTCAATTCTGATTTACTTTGCAGAGTATACACAGAAATGGTTTACCATTCTCTTCTCCTGGGGGGTGGGGATGCAACCTGGACTGTGCAGTTTGCCCATGACTACATAGGTTTTTCTTTCAAGTGACACATACTCCCGATCTCTGCTGCCACAGCTAGATACCTAACTCACTGAACTATCTAGCTGACTTGCTCTTAGTTAGGGATCAATACATATGTGAGTTTCATTCATATTTCTGCCACATTTAATTACTAAGTGGGGGTGGGTGTGGGGGAGAATCACCTTCTTTATGTGTAATGTATAAGGATGTGAGTTTTGTTAAGCAAACAAATCGCACCTCTGCAAACCCTACTGCACCTACCTGTCCTGTGCCTGCTAAGGAAGAGGAGAATGTCAGAAGAAAAGAGGTGGCAACTCTAATTAAATACACATCATTGGTTGCAGATGGATTAAAAGCTAGATTTACAAGAGCATAGAGCAGGAAAAATTGTCCACACAGGTGGGGAAAAAATGTATGAGCAAAAACTTGAAAAATTGTTTGTATACAACTGTTTCTCCAAAATGCACAGGCCTACCAGATGTAGAAATTCAACTTGAACAGGATCTGAGGCATCTTACGGGCTCCATATGGTAGGAAAGTTGCTCTGGTACTTGCACAATGAGATCCACAACCTGTTGCAACTACTAGGGCCCTCATGAGCTCCACCTAGGCCAGTGATGATGAACATTTTACAGACCAAGTGTCCAAGGAGGTGCAGACACCGTGTGAGCAGGCACTGCACATGTACACGCACCCATGTGAGGTCGCCAGTGCACTTCTGGTGATGTCACATGGGTGTGTGCATCACTTATGGCACCCTTTTGATGTCATGTGGGTCTGTGCATACACAAGTACACCACTTGAGGTGTGCCAGTGACATCACATGGGTGCGTGTACAAATTGCTACCAGGTTATGGCATCCTTCATGGGATCTTCAAGGTCTGCTAGATGTTCAAGGACTGGTTTACTAATTATACTCACTCACTACATTAAGTACAAGTCAGTGAAAATCACCCCAGACTTTACCCCCACCTCGCCCCAATCACTGTGTATCTGGTTTTTTTTTTCCACTGTGTATCTGGTTTTTTTTTTAATTGGATTCATTCATATCAGTTCAGGATATATAATCACAAGCTTATTCCACTTGGCTACATTTGCAGTGAGAATGGTAGTGAGGAAAGTAGATGTTCTGTGAACCTTCTTATCTCCACACCTGGTGCCTTAGTCTACTTTCTCCCTCTCCTCTCCCTCTTCTCCTCCTCCTCTCCCTTTGTCTTTTGAAGACTTGATGCTAGTGGTGGGCTCCAAAAAAAATTACTACCACACTGTGGGCGTGGTATGGTGGCCATGGCCAGGGGAAAAGCCCTGTGTTGCACCCAAATTAGGACTACTTTATTTCAAAACTTGGATGGGTGGGGCCAGACAGAATTTCTGCTATCGGTTCTGGCGAACTGGTGCAAACCTGCTGATGCCCACCACTGCTTGCTGCCCTTGTGCTAGGACATTTAGATGACTGAAGAAATGAGGGCAAGGAATCTACAGAGAGAAAGGAGGAGGTATTTGGTCAGCCTTGTTTCCAGTTAAAGTAGCTCTTCTCTGAATGACCTGATTTGCAGGAGGCATGGTTAGAGCAGAGTACCTTAACAAGCTAGAAATGAAAGTGGCTGATAAGATTCCTTGCTTTCTTCCCTCTCTTTGCTCGCCTGGCTGCCTTAAAGTAAAGTAGCAAGCCTTCAAAAGAAAAAAAAAGAAACAGGAATGGGAAGAAGAGACCATTGCACTAGGGTGTGTGGGAGAGGAGAGAACACAAATGATTAACAAGCTGCAAAATGGAGATTGCCAATTTATTCATATCTCTCTCTCTGTTTATTCCTGTGTGTCTGGCCTAAATGAATTAATCCACAGAAACCCAGCCTCCTGGATGCAATTTCACAGTGGATCCATTTGCACTTTTCCTGTTGTATACTCATACCCTAAGTCTACAGAAATATGCAATGGAGTACTCCTAGAGAGTTAAATATGCTCAACAACTTGATATTTCAGTCACCTGATGCCCTTAGGCATCAAGAGTCAAGCCATAATGAACAGAGGGTGAAGAGAAGAAAATAATCAACTTCCCTCCCACCTTTTTTTAATGAATAGGAAAGATTTTGGGATTTGCTCTCAAAGAAAATCTTGCTAAACTCCAAACAATTCTCAGTGTAACAATCCCAAACCAAGCAAAAAAACTGCAAGTACATTCAATCCAGCAGTAATCTGTGTCAGAACACTACATTAGGCCATCTGCAATACTTCCCTGTGTCCCTGCTATGTTTCATTTCTTATTGGCTCACTTAAACCTTCTCATCAAAAGGGTGTCTCTGTTAATAGCATCGGGTGGGGGAGAGAAAGACAAATGAGGCGAAGTTTAGCTTTGAAGCTTTAGGAAATGAATGCCAAGAAAATATACATTGATGAGAAGGCTAATCAAACTAGAGAACAGAAATCAATTTTTCTTCTTCTGACAAAAACAAGGCAATTTTGTTTTCCTGTCACCAAAATGCTAGCTGCCCTTGACTATGTACCAGTGGGAAGAATTTAAGTACAAACTTTAAAAGTGCTATAGCTACATACTATGCTAAGTTTTTGGCATTTGAACATCTGTATTTTGGCCAGAGGAATCTGAATGTGGACTTTCTGCTTGTCTGCCTTAAAGGGAGAGTTAGGATGTACAGAGATATTCCTTACTAGAATATGAACCTCCACACCTCCTTCTGTTGACAGATATACAATCTCCTGAAAGAAGCCAGCTCAGGGCCAACTGTTACTGCTCTCTTCCTCTGCAAAAGGCAGCTGTGCCTAGAGCTGCAGAGGTGCCAAGCCTTTGCGACCTCACAAAACTATCCCAGCCAGTCATCTGACAAGCATTCTGCTTGACTGATTATAGTAACAAATAGAAAGCCACAGGAGCTTCAGTGAAGATGCCCCCGGTCATTCCCCACCTAGCACTGTGTACATATGTTCATTTCTAATCTACCACTGACCCCAAAGACAACAGAGAGAAAGAGACAAGCAAACAGAGAAAAGAATTAATCTCAAGACTTCAGGGATGGCTGTAGCATCCAGAAAAGGTTGAAGTGAGTTCCTGGCTTTTGGGACAGCAGATACAATGGAAGGCTTTCTTTTGAATGAGATAGGCTTTTGGACTAGCCCCAACATACCCAGGGCAAATGAGAATATCCAGAGAGATTCCTGCAAGTGAATCATGTACAGTGTGGTGTTTGTGGACATATAAGCCTATAGGGTATAGTTGGGGGGAAATGGGAAATAAAGAGTAAAAGCATTTTTATTGAAAATAAAAATATTAAAATAATAATAAAAGGGGCAATTTTCAGATTAGGGGTAACAAGAGAAAAGTCAGTACAAAATTAATTAGTGAGCCTGATAATCTACAGGTGGAACTATATCGTATTGTCAGTGGCCTCCTTGATGCTTGTCAAAAACAGTCAGCCTTGATATGATGTAACAAATTGTAATAATTTTGTAGTACATGTTAGATCAAAGGTTGAAGCACCTTGGCTCCTTCTTAATACAGTAGATCAGGCTAAAATAGCCACTGCACTGACTGGTCCTGTGTTTGGGATCATTTTCCATTTATAACATCTGAGGAGGCTGGCAAGGCACTTGTACACTGTAGAGCAGGTATGGCCAACCTATGGTTCATGGGCCAGACCAACAGGTGGAACTTTATAACAGGCAGCTAACCAACAGGCAGAACTTTATGAAATCATCCACAGCCTCACCACAGGTGGATGATCTCTGGGCCCTCACCAAAACCAACATAGTTGTGAGGATTTTTTTTTAATGTGTGGGTGTTATTTTGCTTTCTTGATATTTTAATTTTTTTTTCAATTGGTCTACATCTTTTTTATTATTGTAAAGATTTTTATTATTGTTATTATTGTGTTTTAAGCCTCCCAGAGTGGGAAAATATCCCAGATGGGTGGGGTATAAATGTAATTAATAAAAATATATTTAAAAAATCAGTTCCCATGAGAGGTAAAATACCCCTGAATTGCAAGGGAACAGGGAAGGTTTGCACTCACAATGAAAGCAAAACCTAATACTTTATACTTGGAATAACATCAACCCACTACTGATATATCTGTGAGCATGGCTTCTATTTTCTTCCTTTGATAGCTTCTAATTACACAAAATGGCCCCTTGTGGTGCCAACAAACTCACCCTTAAACATCAGGGTGAACCCCTTAGTGTAGGTTATAATTTTAAGTAACACTAGTTTTTTCCTTTGTGAATTAAACTTCAAAGCAATTCCATACCATAATCAAATGCATCAAATCTGAATCAGTAGGAATTGAACTTGCTCTGAAGATGAAGCAAGTAAGTCTTGTGGATAGGTTCTTGGTCTTCCTGTCCTACTTTGCTGCCTGTACTAATCACATCTCCATTGCCAATACCAAAAATGCTTTTTATTTCAGTGCTATATTTCCACCACAATCTTCATACAAAAGAACATTAAAACCTCTACTTACGTACAAAGTCTGCTCCATAGGCTTTTATGTAAATCGTTTTTTTACTTAACTTGAAGCAAACCCATAGAAACAATGAATTTTTACATAACTCGAAGCAAACGCATAGGAAAAATGATTTTTTTTAACTTAGCTCAAACCAAACCCATAGGAAAATGATATTTATGTTAATCGAAGCAACCCCATAGGAAAAAGGGAAGCGCGGCGGCAAGACTATGGTGCCACGCTCTAAGCTGGCCCCGCCCCCATAGAGCCAGGCAGTGGAGCCGGGCAAGGGGTGGAGCTGAGTTCCCCTTTAAAAGGGGCCGGCTCCGCACAGCCTCACCAGTAATTTGCAAGATCGGCTGGGTAAAGCGCATGTTTGGCTGCGCTGCACAGCCGATCCAGGCTTCCCAAGTGGCTTCCCATGGCCCTTGCGGCCTTTCAGGGGCTCGGTCCTCGGCCTCGCTGCAGCGATCTGCCGCGGCCTTGCAGCTGGCTTGCCTGGCCTTCGCCAGCGCTGCCTCGCCTCTTTCTGGTCATTGGGCTCAGCCCTCTTTCGAGCCATGCTTTCGCTGCGGCACCCAGTCGCAGCCCCTGCAGCCTTCCACAGGCCTTGTCCTTGGCCTTGCCCCCATGGCCTTCACTCAATTTTTTGAGCAGCGGCCACCGGCCCCATGGCTGCCCCTTCTTACGGGCCCAACTTCTGGACATGGGGGGGGGGCTGGGGGGGCAGGCCTGCGGGGTTCTATGTGGGCCCCTCGCGCATGTTGGGCAGCAGCTAGAGGCTGCCACAGCTCAAGTGGCCAACACGCTGACTGGGAGGTGGAGGGTCAGCAGTTCTATCCCCGAGTACTGCAGGACGGGATGAGCTCCTGTCTTTGTCCCACCTCCTGCCACCTAGCAGTTCGACGGCGAGAGATTGCAAGTAGAGAGATAGGGACCACTTTGGTGCGAAGGTAACGGCATTCCGTGCATTCTGGGGTCTAGTCATGTCGGCCACATGACCACGAAAATGTGTGCACCAGCAGACAGCGCTGGCCTCTTTGGCTTCGAAACAGAGATGAGCAAGGGACTACCTTTATGCCCGTGCCCGGTTTGGCCTGCCGGCTCGAGCTGCTGCCCTGTATGCCATGCTGACTGCCCTCTAGCAGGCGAGCTGCTCGGCCCATCGAGATGTTGGAACACGGCTCCCCGATGCGGTGGGTGTATCCGGTGAGTATGTTTGTCAAATATATTCACATCATGCATTCCCCATATTCAATTATGCCATGGTATCTGTCAAGCTTCTCGTATTTTGCTAGCCCTTGGGACAAGTCCGGCCAGTTACTTGGGTTACCTACAGTACATTGCACTGTCCTGCCTCTGGTGGCCATCACCATTGTGGTCATGCTGGGTGGTGGCCCGGCCCACCGCATTCTCCCCCCCTAATTAAAAAACAAACAAACAAACAAACCACATTTCGGCTTTACTCCGGGCTGGATGGGAGGTGTCCAATCATTTCTAGGATCACCGAATAGCCAATAAACTGTGGCTAACTCTGTCGGTATACATCCTATATGCAGGCATAGGTAGGGGGAGTCCGGGGGTGAGCATAATTTGTCATTGATGATGGAGTTTTTGAGCTCGACCAGTGCTTTGCTTTTGGGCAGCGTGGTCGGTTTATGTGGGGCCCCCAATATCTGCATTATGGTTTGATTGGGTCACCTCGCCACAGGAGGGGCTGGCTGACGATGTCTGCCAATACAGTTGCGAACTGACGCGATTTCCCTGGCCCCTGTACCTTTCTCAATTAAAAAAGGGGGAGGGGAACCAATGTATGCCCATAGTAAAATTAATTTACCACTTCATTATCTGCGTAATTGTTTCCAGGATGGGAACGGCCTCGATACACGTTCACAACCCTGGTCACTCTTGGGAAATCATGCCGAACTGGGCATACCAGTTGCTTTCAGAGGCCTTAAGGCCCGGCCATGATGCTAATAATTTTTGGATGGCATTTGACTCAGGGCAAGTCACCCTGCTTCACCTGGGGATATGTGGTCTGAACCCGGACATTAACTTGTCCATTTTAGCAGAGCGTTGAGTTTAACCACGTTATCTCACAGTGCTTTATTGATATTTCATCTCCTAGCAGGGCAATTATGCCTGGCCGGGCTTTCACGGGGTTCTTGTGCGATGTTTTAGTGGGTTTACATGGACGTACCATAGAGTCTACTCAGTACTACCCTAGAGCCAATGTGCGGGTATGGACAGCATTTCCGGCCTACTTCATGGGGGTTGCCTTTTGGAGCCATAGACTGTACATCTCAACTATCTGTCAGGTTCACCATGTGCCAGTACCATCAAGGTATGGCATTATTTCAATGGCCAATGGTGCTTTGGCAGTAGCCTGATATATTGCAGGGCACTTAATCTTTCAGGGGCTTTACCTTTCTTTAGGAAAATTTGCCTTGAGCACTGCGGTCAGGCATACACATCGATACTGTGGTTCACCCATTGGGGTTACTGCTATTGTCATACACATGGCCAATGCCCAAAGGTTTCTTTCCCCCCAGGGTACTGACATACTGGTACGTCAGTCTGGTACTGTGCTCCCTACTAATCAACGTTACTTCCTTGGGACTGGGCACTTTCTGGCCATTGTTAACTATACTACTGCTGATTTCTCCAATTGAACATCTGCTGTCCTAGGGTCACCGGTAGGGCAGGGGCAGTATTGCCACTCTCCTTGTGGCGCAGGGCAATCCACCTAGTCATTGACTCAAATCAATGCTGCACTGCAGGCTGCATCTTCTGGATACACAGCTGACGACGTCAGTAGTACAAACCAGTGGGGATCTGCTGAGTGCATTCATATGTTTTTCTCTGTGTTACATGGAACCCTTTGCTGGCATTCTTTTGTCTGTTCTTTTTCAGCTCCTGAGCCCCGGGGCCCACTATACGAGGGTGGCTCGTTGGCCACAGTTGCAGTTTCGGGCCACCCAGAGGCTTCTTCAACTACCCGGCCCAGGCACATGGGGGATGCGGGCGTAGCGCATCGGAGGTGGTATGGAATTCCCAGAATGGTGCCCCGGGGCAGGGTCCTCTGCCTTTTGAATGATCCTCCTTCTTTTGGCACCAGGCATTGCCCTATTCCTCCCCAGACGTGCCCTTCTTCCTTCTGCATGAGGCATGCCCCCTCTACATTTTGCCTGAGGCATGGTCCTCTTCCTTTTATCACCAGGCATGGTGCCTCCTCAAAGTACCCAAGGCATGATCCTCTTCCGTTTGGCATGAGGCAGGGCTCCTCATTAGAGTACCCGAGGCATGGTCCTCTTCCTTTTCGCACAAGGCAGGACGCCTCCCCAGTGTAACCGAGGCATGGTCCTCTTCCTTTCGGCATGAGGCTGGGCACCTCATTAGAGTACCCGAGGCATGGTCCTCTTCCTTTTGGCATGAGGTAGTGCACTTCGGTGTGCCCGAGGCATGGTCCTCTTCCTTTTGGCATGAGGCCGGGCGCCTCATTGGAGTACCCGAGCCATGGTCCTCTCCCTTTTGGCTCGAGGTAGTGCACCTCAGTGTGCCTGAGGCATGGTCCTCTTCCTTTTGGCATGAGGCTGTGCGCTTCATTAGAGTACCCGAGGCATGTTCCTCTTCCTTTTGGCATGAGGTAGTGCGCCTCCTCAGTGTGCTTGAGGCATGGTCCTCTTCCTTTCGGCATGAGGCTGAGTGCCCTATTAGAGTACCTGGGGCATGGTCCTCTTCCTCCCAGCATGAGATAGTGTGCCTCCTCAGTGTACCCGAGGCATGGCCCTCTTCCTTATACCCGAGGCATGGTCCTCCCCCTTTTGGCACAAGGCATTGGTACTCTCCCTTTTGGCACGAGGCATCGGTCATCTTCCCTTGGCATGAGGCATTGGTCCTTTTTGTCTAGCCTGAGGCATGGTCCTCTTCTTTTTGCCCGGGGCATGGTCCCCTTCCTTTGCATGAGGCATTGGTCCTCTTCCCTGGCAGGAGGCATTGGTCCTCTTTATTTTGCCCAAGGCATGGTCCTCTTCCTTTGGTCCGAGGCATGGTCCTCTTCCTTTCAGCATGAGGCATTGGTCCTCTTACCTTGGCACGAGACATTGGTCATCTTCATCTTGCACGAGGCATGGTCCTCTTTCTTTGGCACGAGGCATTTGGCCCTGTTCCTTTATGTTGCCATGGCAAGCAGGCCTGCTGACGGTGCTGGCGGTCGGGGGGGGGGGCATTGAGTCACGTAAACTCCTCCCCATGTGGTGGGTGGCACTGGTAAGGAGAAAGGGGATTACCCCTAGGAATCCGGCAGGGACACAGTTGATTGGCCACCGGATAGGACAAGGTACAGTGAAACTTGGGCTGGCCAATCAAAGGTGGACCACAAACAAGGTGATGCTATGATCTATGCAGCCTGCAACACCTTGAAATTTACCGGATATACGTCAGATGCTGGAATTGACAAGTAGCATCTGATCGGGGTAAACCATTTGTTTCATCGGTAAACAAATGGATACAATGTGGCCAAATATGATTGGCATAACAATTGGATACAATGTTGCCAAATATGATTGACAAACAAATGATACAATGTTGCCAAATTATGATTGGCAATTAGGTTTACTCTTTACCAGTGCCATTGCGGCCCGTTTGCCTCAACATAGTTTATGAATTAATTAAGTGGCCCAATTTAAATCCATCACAAGTGTCCGTCTTGTTATTGGGGAGTGGGTCCAGTTATGTAACTCAAAGCAAACCAATAGGAAATTACTACTACTTACTTTATTACAGAAATTTTGTTATGTAAATCAGGATATTTATGTAAATTGGAACATGGATTTAGTGCAAAAATCATTATGTAAGTCGAATTTTATGTAACTTGAGGCATATGTAAGTTGGGGTTTTACTGTAGTTAAAAAGTAATGGAGTCTTGCCTTGCTACAGAAACCAACCAAAGAGACATGTCTATGTATTGTAGTACTTATATCTTGATTCAGCAGGCAAAGAAGAAAATGTGTTGCATGCCTAATCAGGTGGAGGGATTTCACATTTCAACACTACTTGCCAAATAATTTAACAGAAAACAAAATGCCTGTGAAGTGCACAAACCAACACTACTAGTACCATTAAATACATATAAGTCAACTCTCCTTTTTCAAAGCATCACAAATGTTGCATCAAAACTACTCTTTTTCAATATGTTTTTGTGTTTGAGTTTTATTACACTACTAGCTGATTACCCAGCCTTGCTCAGTTTTCCCCCTTAAATGAAATATAGTTTCTTCAGTGTCATCGTCTCCAGCCCGTAAACTTAAAGTTATGTCAAGCTGTGGCCTCCTTTTGCTGTAGAAAGGAGGCCACAGTATGAATTTCCCAACTGGACAGAACTTTACGTTTACGGGACTGAGATGCCGCCGCTGAAGAAAGCTTTACTGGTGGCGTGTCCTGGCAGTAAATTCAAAATGCTGTAAAGCTGCATCTTCCTTCCTTCAGTGAAAGGAGTGCACGGCTTGACAGAACTGTAAGTTTATGGGCTGGAAACACCACTGCGGAAGAAAGCTCTGGCCGCTAATTGCAGCCACAGCTTTATTTAGTGGCAGCGTGTCCCGGCAGAAACTTCAAACCATTGCCAGGGATGCTGCCAGGTGGAAAATTCAAACCACTGTGAAGCCGCGTCTTCCTGCCCTCAACAGAAGGAGGCTGCGGCTTGACAGAAATTTAAGTTAATGGGCCGGGTTCCTTTACAGCACATACAAACCCACAGACTAATTAGGAACATGAATTAGGAACATGAATTATCCTGTTTCCACACAGACACACACATACGAATGTACATGGTGCAAGAGTGACACAAACACACAAGGCACTAGAAGATGAACAGTGCAATCCTAATTTAAAGAGGCAACAGCTGTAGCAGTTTGGAACGGGCAGAAACTGCAGCAGAACTTTCTTGTGCCGGCTCCCCTGAGAGATATGTCAACTGAAGGATATGCTAGCATCACTGCTGTCCTACCACAGATCAGTTAAAAGAATGATCCCAAAGAGAGGCAGGTAGAAAATGGGCATGATACACTGTATTCAAACTGCATTCAGTCTATGGACAAAGGCTAGCACAAATTTAGACCAGGAACAAGGTAGAGGTAAAGGCAATGATTGTCCTTGCTCAAAAGCCTGTCGTAACTGACTATAGTTTATAGCCAAAGAGCTAGCACTGTCTGCATTGGCAGATGTTTCTGTCTGGCAGGCATGACTAGACACTGGAGTGCACAGAATACTGTTTACCTTCCCACCTAAGTGGTATCTATTTATCTACTTGCAATTTCTTGAGTTTGAACTGCTAGGTAGGCAGGAGATGGGACAGAAGACAGGAGTTCACTCTGTCATGCAGCACTCAGGTCTCAAACTGCTGACCTGCCAACCTTTCAGTCATCAGGTTCAGTGTCCTAACCACTAAGCCACCACTGTCACAGGTCATTCCAACATCCCTAAACTGGAAGGAGTTTCAATTCAGCCCCTCATCAGCTGGCATTATGTTAGTTCAGTTGGTGCTCAGCTATCTTTGGTAGTCAGGGTTATGTCCTTACAAAGCAGTTCTAAATGTGCTTTCAAAATGAAAGGGCTGTATTTCTGAGCAATCTTGCTTGCTTGGAATTGCACATTAAGGGTCTCCATTGCTCAAAAGCTAGTTGTATCTGACTCTAGGGGGTAGTGCTCTTCTCCATTTAGTGCCAAAGAGCCATGCTGTATATATCTACAGACATTTCCATTGTCATGTGGCAGCCATGACTAGATGCTGGAGATGGAATACTGTTACCCTTCCTGCCAAAGTGGTACCTATTTATCTGTGTACAATTAAATTCTTTTCTCATTCCTACTTCTCAGAAATATTTTGAAGTGGAAAAACAACATTCACATGTATCAGCAGATCAAAGGCTTTTCATGAAGGATAGAAATCCCCTTTTGAATTACCTGTGCAAAAATATTCTGCATATTTTTATAGAACTATTATACTGTGGTAAGCAACAAGAGCTGAAAGTCTGAAATTATGTAATATTATTGCATGTGGAAACAATCTGGAAGGCTAACATTTAGCAGGTAGATGGAAATGCGGTTTTATTCCCTCAGTAACAGAATGATCATGCAAATTCATAGTATGAAAGCAATCAAAGTCTAAGCACCAACTTTCATCAGAATAGCAATCTGAAATTCTTTTGTTGGAAATGAAAATTGCATTAACTTCAGCTGCATCGAATACCACCATAAAACCAAGCCAGATGTTACTTTTATGTTAAAAATTGTAGAAAACTCTCTGTCAGTGGATAAGAAAAGAAAATGAAATTGGGGGTTGCATTAGTATTCTGTGATAATTAAAAAAGTTGAAACAATTGCTTTTCAGTTGGTTGAATAGAGATACAAAGAACAGCAATCAAGAATTTCCTCTGATTAGTGGTAAGGAGATGCCCTGCCCAAGGAATTTGGCCTAAGATATGTTTGGGGGACCTAAGCAATACACTTTGAGATACTCACTGGCAGTGGACCAGGGGACCCATGTGGCAGCCCTGGGGTGACACAAAAAACAGGTGAGAGGTGGCTGAGCTCTTGTACCATGTAATGGGCTCCCTGCATTCACTGAAGCTGCACAGCACTCTGAAAAGCCCTGGCTGCCACCTTGTGAACCCAGTCTAAAACCCTGTTGTACCAGTGATGAAGGACTTTGATGGGTAACCTTGGGAGAGGCAGTTCCCTCTCCAGTGGACCCAGTAGGCACTGCCATGGGCCTCCTGCACTTGTAGGCCTCTTTGTTCTACCAATCTTGTCTATCAACCAACCACAGTGATGTTTCCCTCTGGTATTCAGTATGAATTTCAGCCAACCAGAATTTTTCTGGAGTAGGAAAGATACTTTCCAACAACTCATGGGGTTTTTGCTTTTCCTTTAGCAAACTTGGGTTCCTTGTAACATTTGATTATTCATTTCTGCATATACTGCTTGCTGGCACAGATTTCTCTTATGGGCATTGTGAACATTGGGCTGGATCCATTTCTAGAGTTATCTACGTAAAGCTTCAAAGGATTACCCACAGTGGTAGGCTCCAAAAATTTTTACTACCACACTGTGGGTGTGGCCTACTTTGTGGGCATGGCCTGCTCTGTGGGCATGGCCATGTGACTGGGTGGGCAATCTTGTCATGCCTGCCCAGTGGTGGGATTCAAATTTTTTACTACCTACTCTGTGGGAGTGGCATGGTGGGCATGGCCAGGGGAAAAGCCCTGCATTGCACCCAAATTAGGACTACTTTATTTCAAAACTTGGATGGGCAAGGGCAGCCAGAGTTTCTGCTGCTGGTTCTGGCGAACTGGTGCAAACCTGCTGATGCCCACCACTGGTTACCCAGTCCCATTCAGGTCATGGCGGAGCAGCCCCTTCCTCAAGGGACAGGAAGGACCTGCACATTGGCCCTTGGTGTGAACATCGCAATCCTGTAACATGAAAAATAAATTTTTGTTTATATATGTTGCTGCATAATCACTTGAATGAATTAGCACATTATTCTGCCACTTCAATGTAGTTTCCCACATGGTCAGCCCTGCCATTAGGCAGGACGATGCCCTTATGTAGGGGTGGCAGATATACTGTTCCCCTTATTGCTGCCATTGCCCAAGGCAATTGTTCAGGTTCTGGAAGAGAGGAGAGATAATAAAAATTCTCTCATGTTGATGTTATCATTGACCTGCAGGCACAAGTTATGTAAGAGGATCTTATCCATGCTCTCTTGTGACTTTCCATGTGCTCTTAATGGGCTGGGAACATTGTATGGAGTAATGGAATTGCAGTTATGAGATTCAGGTATTTTTTTCTTTTTAAAAGGAAGCATCTTTCAGAAACATCAATAAAAACATGTGGGGGAATGCATTGTGAAATTACAAAAGCCAAAAGGACAGCAGTTAAATATTCTAAGGGTGAAGTGTCAGTGTTTCAATAAAATTCAGAGATTGGCAAAGTTACTTTTATGGATATAATGCCCTATATTGTTCAGCCAACATCTGAGAGCCTTGCCAAATTAATCCTGGTAGGGAAAGCTTGTTGCATTCTTCTGGATTAACTAGGTTAATCGTGAGAACAAATTCTCTGATAAGCTGATCAATAACATAGGTTGTTCATTCCCTATGATGGTGAAAATGCCCTGTTCTTGGACCATCCTGAACCAATGATCTAGGGACATTTCCTTCTTGCCATTGTAAGGATATAGAAATAGGTTGCGTTCATCTATCATCAATTGTGTAAACGTCTATTTGAGTAGGACTAGTGCAGCATAGCGTGACAGTGTGGTGAAGGTTGATGGATCATGTCATTGCGTGCCATATGCTGTATGCTTGTGTGAAACTGTTAATAAAGAGTGCTGCTGGGAGAAGGAGATGAAGAGGGGAGAGGAGCAGAGAGAAGATTCCGAAGTACCCAGCTAGCCCCCCACAAATTGTGTGTCTTCATTCTGCTGGTCAGAATCCCATGTAGTAGGTCACTACAAAAGCTCAGAAACACTGTGAACTTTTGTGTGTATGGAGTTCATAATTTGGTACTTGGTATAGATGGAAAACCTGTGGCCTCAGGATGGAAAGAAATGTTAACAAATATTTTGCAGATTCATCTCATTCACTGTCTGTCATGGTATTAAGAAAAGTGTACACACATCTTTTGTTTCTAGGCTTCAACAGGAAAATAGGAATCTCGGATTCTTTCTCGTTTCTTTTCCAAAGTATATACAGTGCATAAAAGATATGCCACTAAAAATGCACAGGTTTCAAAGTGTTACCAGAAAAATGGCTACTGGATACAGTTACAACTTCGGTTCGAGTCACTGGTGGAGCCCTTCTCCCAAGAACGAGGAAGCGTTTAATATAGGCAAAAATTAAAATTGGTTTATTGAAAAGGGGTTTAAGCGTCACTGGCCTGGTGCCGGGAAAAGCCCTAGTCTCAACCTTTTTGCCTATTAAAGTCCCTTAAGTGAGCAGCTCTTTTTGGTTCCGATGTCTTGCGTGCAAATGTGCTGAGAGCGCTCCTGACATTTTCTATCAGGAGATTTTTATACCCTCCACCCAAGGGGCTCAACTAGTTCTACTGCTAGCTAACAAGTTTACAAAACAAGAGATTTACAATGGTGAACAAAAACCCGGCACCAGACTCTTTTGTTACATTAAAAGGTCAATCATACAGAGACAAAACAGGTCAATTACATAGAACAAAAGGTGATGGGTAGAGCAATTGCCCTGGAAATGACAGAGTTCATAGTTTAGCAAATGCAGGTTGTGACATCATTCAGGTGACATCCAATGGGCGCCAGGATTGTAATTTGGCACAAATCAGAAGTCCAGATTTTGAATCCAGGATGCAAAAGGACCAATGACGAAGATGGGCATCCTTCAGACTCCCCTGAGTTGGAGCATTGCTTGAGGCTCTTGGCAATATTCCATTCCCACCCAACAATTAATCTATCCTGAGTCAGCCCAAGCACTATCTACAATTGAATACAGGAGGGGTCCCAAAAACAATGAGCATGCCAGGTGCAAGAGTAAACAAAACAATACAACAAGTAAACAGAGGAATCAAGGTGGCTTGGGGCAAAATGTGAAGTGATGGCTTCCTGTGGCATTGAGCCTTCCTGGATGCTTGCAGGAGATAGGCTGAGGTGCAAGAAAAGATCCTGATTTGAGATACAAACAGAGCATGTTAAAATCAAATCTAAAATATTTTAGAGTCCTTTTTGGGGGACATAATCTATACAGAGCAAAGGAAATATGCTATCTTGAATAGAACAGTTCCAGGTATTCGAAAACATTTTTATTAAGTTATCTCACATCCCAGGTATAACTGCCAATGAAATAATATTTATTAGGAGTGAAAGGGGCCAAGTCTGTTGTGTCAACCCTTGCAGTATATACCTTCAAGCGTGTGTGAATGGGTGCATGGTCAGAGTGGTGCTTGTGTACACATAAGCCTAATCAATTCTAAACATGTGTGGCAGAATAAAGTGAGTGAAATAAGTTTATTTGAGAGGAATAAAATGGAATAACTTTAATAAAAGGGGACAGAAAGATAGAAATAAAAGACTGGGGGGTGCATTTTCTGAAAATGGGGTTACAGTCCTTCCCCCATTCCTCTCATGTCCAGACACAGTCTGGCACATGATGACTGGTCTGGCCTGTTAATGTGGGCTGCCCTTTCTCCTGCATGTGCAGGGCTGCACACAAAAGCTCCCAGCGCGTGCGGAAGAGAAAGAGACAGTGAGGCTGGTTGCCACCTATATTGGTCTGTCCACATGTGTTTCTAGTGGGGATCCTACTTTTGCACATTAATCCTGATAAGTTCAGCTACCGAAGTAAAACCCAATGAGAGAAAAACAATACTGATACCAAATCCTTTCTCCCTTAGAGCCAGAGAGAGGGCTTTTCATTGCAGTGTGTTCTGTATCCAGGGCTTCATTACCTGTGTGGGGAGAGAGAGAACACACACGTAGCACCCCCACCCCCATTCTTTTCCCAAATGTTGGAATCTAAAGATACTTTATTAGCTAGTGGGGCTAATGACATCCCTCACTCCATTAGATGTCCCTAGCAAGCTGCAAAACATGGGGATATTGAAGTTTCTTTGAATTTGTGCTATCCGTAGGATGAGAGAAATAATTCTAAGGTGCGAAGGATACACTTTCCATGGAAGCCACTCATACCAAAGTTTCATGAAATCCATACAAACATGACCTTTGCTGGCTTGCAATGTTAAAATAGAATACAGAGATCACCCTAATGCCTTCCTTTAAAGGACACTGGCAAAAGGAAAATGAAGAAAATGAGAGAGAACAAAATTTCTAAACTAAGCAATTAAATAATGCAAACAACTCCCTTTATATATTTCACTAAGGCCAATTATAAACCCACAGGAAGCTAATTTGGGGAGTATACACATTCAACACACACACCTTCTGAAGCACGCCCTGAATTTTCCTGTTATAGAGAAAATCAGGGCCATTTACTTAAAGCCTCAATGAGGCAAAAAAATTATATGCAGTCCATTATTCATAGACTGATTTTGTCTCATCAGCTGCCAAGGGCAATGTGAGACCATTAAAAATTCATTGCCACACCGTGTTGTAGCTTTCATGGTCAAGGGACCTGGGTTCAAAATCTTAGCTGCAATCACAAATCTGATATTTCAAGTTCCAATTTAGGTTAATTACTGGGGTTCTCCTTATGCCCCTGGCAATGTTGCACAGAGTCAACCTTTTACAACAGCCAAAAGTAGATCATATGTGTTCTAACACTTATAACATGCAACCATGGTGTGGATGCATCTAGGTTTAAACCTTTCATTATAACAGCAATTCTCATTTTCCTTTAAACAACCAAACTTTCCAGGTGAAAAGTACCGTGTACATGAAAATATTTCCAAACATAGGCAAGTATTGGCTTTTATAGACAACAATTATCTGTGCCTAAGCATCTCAGTGTTAGCGACCTAGTTCCAATTATACAATAAGTAACATTTCTCCCTTCATTCAAACAAACTCTTAGCTAGTACTGCTTTCCAATCTATTGCGTGCCATGAACCTGGCCTTTAGACATTCTTTACTATTTTTACTGCAATACTGCTAGCACACCAGCTTTCCTCCTCAGAATGGTGAGGGTGAGCTCCTGTTTTCCAAATTTAAAGGATCATGACTGTCTATTTGGAACCCCCAGAGCCCAATGTTGTTCTGCCCTAATGAAAGGGGCTGTTTGAAATCGCAGATTGCCTTTTGAGCAGAGATTCCTTTCCTGGATACCCCCACACTCTAACATGTCCCAATCTCTGAACCCTGAAAGGAATTGCAACACATGTGCCATCTTCCTTTGCCATTTTCCCCAGACAGATTTGATGGCACTTGCCATTGGACTTTTGCGCTATGTCTAGGATTTTATTTGGCTACACCAGAGGTCCGAAATTACAGAACACGTGAATGCCTTTTGAGGTGTCCAGGGGAACTCCCCTCCTAGCTGTTTAAGCTTAGACCAAATTGATGTTTAACTCTTACACAAAAGGCATCTAGGTGTCCCAAACTGCAGTCACTTTCCCTGTTACTTTTTCTAGCAGGCAAATTCCTACTATGGAGTCTCTCCCCGCTTTCATTAAGGATTTAGGTAAGGTCTAGCAGTATTTTGAACTATTTTAATGTTCTGGACCCAAAGAATCCAAAAACCTTTATTTACTCTTGGAATGTAACAATTGATTTGTATGAATTAAGGGAGAACATTTATTTTTCCAATTTACACACCATTCATGATTTTTCATTTTGAAAGCCAATTTTGTGAATGCATATACACTTTCAATATAATTTTGGTTGCATACTAATTTTCTATGGAAAAGGGATATTCAATTAATCTATCCCAGTTGTCCTAACTTCTGCAAATCTTAATTCTAAAGAGATCTGCAATACATCATACCAAATTGCTGCTGCATGTTCCTAGTTCCCAATTCTATCCCAATTACTTGAGCTAATACTATGGCTGTTTAGTTTCTACAATTCCCATTTAAGAGAAATTGTCTATAAATAGTTTAGCCACTGCATTTGTAAACCCAAATTTAAGGGGTAGCAGGGCATTTAATGCATTGTACTCAATTTTATGCCACTAATGGCTACTTGCTATGCTATGGGTTAAATTGCCAGCCCACTGTTCTTTGTTCTTTTTGAGGCAAGGTTTCTTCAAGTTTCAACACTAAACACAACCATACAAACACACAATTCTTTCATTTTCACACGCATTCTAGGTGCACCTTTAGTCATTCCACAACCATTCAAAACCTCTCCTGCATTCATTCCTATTTGTCAAACTGCATCTTCCTTTACTCCACGTAGAAGGAATATGCTTTGGTCTCCCAAATTTCCTTTTCAGATTTTTGTAGGTCATTCAGTTACACACTTGGAAAAATCTCAGGTGGCTTCAGTTAGTGGCCAACCTGGGCACAAATGCTCTTTATGTTGGTTTAAATTTATCACCAATACTCAATTTGTCCCAGGCTGCCTTCTCTTACTGGCAATCTCCTGGATATTTTTTTTAAAATGCATTTTAGCTTAGTTACCCTAATTATATTCTAATAAATTGATACACTACATTCATCCAATTTAGTTTACATTTCTTTTTACTTGTACATCTCTTAGAGGGATGAGAAGTTACTTTCCCTCTAGGCCTTTCAACATGGGTTAACTCTATAAGGGGGCATCTTTATTTGAGATGCATTTTAATCAAATATATGGGATATCTTATTAAAAGAATTAAACTTTATATGGGTCGCTGGGTGGAAATTTAATGCCAAATCCCGGACCTTGGCAATTGTTATGGCAAATTGCCTTCTATGCTTTTAATTTTTTAAAAGGGTTTTATTTGGCTTCACATGTGGTCACTTTCTATAAGGGGGTACCTTTTTACTTGGGGCTACTTTGTTTACTTGGGGCTATCTTGTTTACTTGGGGCCTGTGTCCCAGTACCATTCCTGTTGCCACTGGGCCCTGAATCTGACCCTTCTCAAAGTTCTATTGCCTGGAGATACATGCCCAAGAGGTCTACAGGTGTGTCTTTCCATAGGGCCTTTTCCAACCCAGTGGCTCTGTTTCTTATAATTTTTGCATCTACCCCATGGAGATTTCAAATGTATGATGGGCTGGGGGTTCCCTTGGGGGCCCACCCTTGAATTAGGTTGCCAATTACCTCCATGGGATGGCTGGCGCTGTGGCATAGGCTTCCAGCCACTGTTTGGAGGGCCACCCTGCGGCTGGTTGTACTCTTGGAGAGCTGCAACCAAACATTTTTGATCACCTGATCTTTGGACAGGTGATTGAAAGGGTGACTTGTTTTGAAGGGGCAACTTTCTTCCCTTCCCTCTATTTATAGACTGGGGCGTCTTTTCTTTCCTGGCCTGTTCCCCTTTGGACTTACTAAACACTGGGGATGGGCATTTGGGTTTTTCCTGCCTCCCTTTAAGGGTTTTTCCACCTTTTGACTCTTCCCCAGACCTGTCAGCTTTACTTGACTCTGAGGAGAACTCCTTTTGGTCAGCTTTAATAGTTCTCCTTTCCGTTAATGGGATACTATTAATTAACCTCCCAACTTCTTCCCTCATCATCTCCTTTAAGCCATTTATGGCTCTGCTTACCATGGCCCCAATGACCTCTGCCTCAATGCCAACAGGGGCAGATGCCATCAAGGAATGTTGGGCTTTGGCTGGATTGCCTTGGAGATCGGGGTTACTCTGGGGAGTTAAGGGGGGCGGAAGGCACATTTCTTCTTCCATCTCTACTTCAACTAAACCTTCGTTTAAGGGGGGTGGAAGGCATTTTACCTCTTCCATCTCTATTTTGACTGATCCCTTGTCTAAAGGGGGCGGAAGGCATTTTACCTCTTCCGTCTCTAAAGGGGCCTTGCTTTCCTTTACAAAGCACAAGTTCCCAACACAAGGGAATCTCTCTGGATCATCATGCATCCTCATGAAGAGGACTGCATAGGCGAGATCATCAGATCTCCCTAGGGTACTCTCACACCATCTAATTAGTGCCCTTATGTTCCCTACATTTAAGCTGCCCTCTGCGGGCCAGCTAGGTGCCAAAGACTTTTGGGTAGGCCAATCCTTTGAACACAGGAATTTTAGTCTACGCTTCGATAACCGGGATTTTGGACCTGTTAAGTCTTTCCAATTTCTTAGTATGTTCCATAAGGGCGTCCCCTTAAGGGTCACATATTTTGACTTTGTAGGAACACTCAGCTGTTCACCCATGACGTACTGAGATTTTAGTTGCTTTGATCAAAGGCTTTCGGATCACGAGTTACCCCTTTCACCTACAGGGAGCGTTCACCGTTAATTACAACAACATTTGGCTCAAAGTAATCGTCTCTTCTTGCCCTAACACAATTTTTCCAACCTCAAAGTAATCGTCTCTTCTTGGATGGCTACCCAATTGCCCTGCGAGTGACTTCCAGTGCGCTACTGGCCACGACACCCAGAATTTGTGCCTCCTCAAGGGAATCAACCTTTCTTGGTAGGCAGACCAATGGGGGTTTTTCGTAGCTCCGGGTGATGAGGCCGTGCTACTAATTGCAATTTTCCAATTCAAGTCCCTAACGCAATTTGGCTAATACGGGTGATGAATCCGTGCTTAGCTGTTCAATGGTTAGCCGTCCCAGCTGATGAGTTCTGGAATGGCTAAGCAAGGTTTTGGGTGATAAGTTCCACAAAAGTCCTTAACCTAATCTAGACAGAGTTAACAAGTTCATGTACCCGGTGCGTTGCGCAATATACATTACCTGATCCTGCAGCTTTAAATTTCTTGGCGTGATCAAATTGAAGAGTTCTGGGTGGCTCCCTTTGTGATTTCGTCCTTCTTGTGAAAAACTGGTCACTTGGCAGGCACGAAATGCCAGTCGGATCCGAGTCACGGCACCAAAACTGTTACCAGAAAAATGGCTACTGGATACAGTTACAACTTCGGTTCGAGTCACTGGTGGAGCCCTTCTCCCAAGAACGAGGAAGCGTTTAATATAGGCAAAAATTAAAATTGGTTTATTGAAAAGGGGTTTAAGCGTCACTGGCCTGGTGCCGGGAAAAGCCCTAGTCTCAACCTTTTTGCCTATTAAAGTCCCTTAAGTGAGCAGCTCTTTTTGGTTCCGATGTCTTGCGTGCAAATGTGCTGAGAGCGCTCCTGACATTTTCTATCAGGAGATTTTTATACCCTCCACCCAAGGGGCTCAACTAGTTCTACTGCTAGCTAACAAGTTTACAAAACAAGAGATTTACAATGGTGAACAAAAACCCGGCACCAGACTCTTTTGTTACATTAAAAGGTCAATCATACAGAGACAAAACAGGTCAATTACATAGAACAAAAGGTGATGGGTAGAGCAATTGCCCTGGAAATGACAGAGTTCATAGTTTAGCAAATGCAGGTTGTGACATCATTCAGGTGACATCCAATGGGCGCCAGGATTGTAATTTGGCACAAATCAGAAGTCCAGATTTTGAATCCAGGATGCAAAAGGACCAATGACGAAGATGGGCATCCTTCAGACTCCCCTGAGTTGGAGCATTGCTTGAGGCTCTTGGCAATATTCCATTCCCACCCAACAATTAATCTATCCTGAGTCAGCCCAAGCACTATCTACAATTGAATACAGGAGGGGTCCCAAAAACAATGAGCATGCCAGGTGCAAGAGTAAACAAAACAATACAACAAGTAAACAGAGGAATCAAGGTGGCTTGGGGCAAAATGTGAAGTGATGGCTTCCTGTGGCATTGAGCCTTCCTGGATGCTTGCAGGAGATAGGCTGAGGTGCAAGAAAAGATCCTGATTTGAGATACAAACAGAGCATGTTAAAATCAAATCTAAAATATTTTAGAGTCCTTTTTGGGGGACATAATCTATACAGAGCAAAGGAAATATGCTATCTTGAATAGAACAGTTCCAGGTATTCGAAAACATTTTTATTAAGTTATCTCACATCCCAGGTATAACTGCCAATGAAATAATATTTATTAGGAGTGAAAGGGGCCAAGTCTGTTGTGTCAACCCTTGCGGTATATACCTTCAAGCGTGTGTGAATGGGTGCATGGTCAGAGTGGTGCTTGTGTACACATAAGCCTAATCAATTCTAAACATGTGTGGCAGAATAAAGTGAGTGAAATAAGTTTATTTGAGAGGAATAAAATGGAATAACTTTAATAAAAGGGGATAGAAAGATAGAAATAAAAGACTGGGGGGTGCATTTTCTGAAAATGGGGTTACAAAAGTATGCATTTTAATGAGAAAACATTGGTAAATTATACATTTATTTCAGACAAGAATGAATACATTAGGAACTAGTACATACCCAAAGGAATTTCTGGGTAGGCAGAGAAAAGAAATCTCATAACCTTATTGCTTGAACAGACTGCTGGTATGATTTTGGTAAATGCAACAAAAGTGAAACAGACAGTAGTTCGCATCACTGTTGTAGCTTTCCAGATGTTGTGAATCTACAACCCATCGTGCCTGACTTTGGGCTATACTGGCTAGGATCTATGAGCTCTCATGTCCAAAAATATCTCTGATACTTTGCAGTTTGACAGATTCATCACCACTTGTACAGTATACAAGAACCTTATAGAGACATAACCTGAGAGTTCAAATGCCTGCAGGAATGAGCACTAATTCTTATAGACTGGAACAACAGTACCCTTCCTTTGGTCATAGTATGGAATTGCTCTGAAGTTTAATCTACAAGGGAAAAATAGTGCTACTTAAGATTAAAACTTTCTACAGTAGGGGGTTCACCCTGACATTTAGAGGTGAGTTTGCTGGCACCACAAGGAGCCATTTTGAGTAATTAGAAAGGAAGAAAATGGAAGCTGTGCACACAGATATATCATTACTGGGGTGATGTTATTCCAAGTATGAAGGACTTAGTTCTGCTCTCTCTGAGAGTGCAACAACATTCCAAGAACCAAATTCTTAGATTATTTAGTTAAAAGGTAAATTCAGTATCAGTTTTGACTAGGGATCTTGGTTTTGAATATGTTGATTCATCAGCAATGCACTGCCATTTCCAAAACATAAATTATCTCCATCACAGTATCCCACACATAAGCAGCTTCAGGCCTAGTTTTATGCCAATCCTGGTTCTCTTCAGCAGGTCAAAATCTGTGAATTTATTGCTGTTTACATCGCCCCCAACAAATGCAAAAAGTTTCTGGTTGGCAGAAACCATTTTTCTTCACATTTCTGGAATGAATAGAAATAAACTTTTTGGATTTTCTGTCAACTCTCTGATATTGCTTTTCAGGTGAATTCAGATATTATCTTGTTATGTGAAGAACCACACTTCCAAGGCCATGCATCTATCAGAAAGGTTCTCTCCCACAAATGGAATTTCTGTTCTGTTCTGAATATATTGTAAAACCTGTTAAGAAAACTGTAGTTAAATAGAAAAGAGATTTGGTTGGCAGCACATTTAAGGGCTGAAAAATCTTACCTGGGGAATAGTGGTATATCAGAACTGAACAAAATATGTAGACAACAGCACAGATCTGCAGAATTCTGAGGTGAATCAAACTAATTAAGAAATTCCCCAGTGTGAGAACACCTCCTATTTTCACATACACATACCAGGTCTTATTACATTAGTGTCTGAAGCATAGAGGCAAAGCCAACTCAATATATTTCTTCCTGTGGTAGAAATATTGGTGCCTGAGGCAAAAATGTATTGCTGTCTGAGGCAAAGAATAAAATGGTACAATCCCAATTCCATATTTAGAGGCTGGAAGCTGAATGTTAACTTCAACATTGATGGGAAGATGTTATTCACCGTACCTGAAACTGACTACATTAAGGATATATTGTGTGATCATAAAATTATATCCTCTAACATAAGGATGATCAGAAAGCTCACACAGAATAGCCAGGCCTAGTGCTAATTCTTCAGTATCTGCTACCTGAAGATGTCACCTCACTCTGTTAATAGTTGGGCTGGCCATTATTAGTGGCAATAGGTTATATAAAATACTCCCTAAGATCATATTCTTACCAAGCTGAACTGTTTCAACTTGATAACTCAATGAGGACTATCCAAGCACCACATTATTTCTTGCCTTCAGTCAAAAGTGAGGCAAAGATACATTTTTATGCTTAAAGAAGAAATCCATTATTGGCCAGGTGTGCTAACACACCAGGAATTTGTCTTTTGTGCATATGCTCTCTGTGTACATGAAAAATTAAATTACATTTACTAGATCATCTACTACATTTAATGATAGGTGTTATTAATCATAATATTAACTACAATCTAACATATCTCTAGAGAAACAATAACAATACAATAAAATCACACAATTTAGTTATTCAGCAGATTGATAGCCTTTGGAAAGAAGCTATCCTTGTATCTGGTAGTTTTAGTATGTAATACTCTAAAGTGTCATTTTGACCGTAGAAGCTGGAGCAAGTTATTGCTAGGATGTGTGGGCTCATTGTATATTTTCTCTGTTCTCTTTTTAGCTCGTGTAATATATAGATCTTCAATGGAGGGTAGATTAACAGCAATATTTTTTTTCTGCCTAATTACTCGTTGGAGTCTATGTTTATCTTGTTGAGATGCAGAACCAAACCAGACAATTATAGAGGTGCAGATGACGGATTCTATGTTCCCTCTGTAGAACTGGATCAACAACTCTTTAGGCAACATAAGCTTTCTGAGTTGGCACAGTGCGGGTTCCGTTCACGGAATTGGCATACTGTCCCTGACAGAAGCCATAACTTGGGAGATAACTCTCTGAGCCATTGGCTCCAAGGGGACAGAAATTGGGGAGCAGATTAATAGCCATAGATTGATTCACCCATATCTGATCTGACAAACAGTCAGAGCAGGAGGAAATTGAATGTCTAACTAATCAGTTAGGTAATAGGTAATATCGCACCCACGGATTACCCCAAGCCCTAACGCCAACAATCGGCCATGTTTACTCCTGGGTAAGCTTGGAACAATGGAGTTCCCCTGTCAGTGTTTAATTTAGTTAATTAACTTCCCCGGGAAAGGTTCCCAATTAACCCGTGTAAACATGAGATGTGATTTTCTGTCAGATGACGATTCTATCACACGCCGCCTCGTATTTCTATATATGATGATGATTTTCCCTCAATAAATCACTGGTCTTCGCTCCATCTTGTCTCGTGTCTCCTTCTTGACCAGTCTCCTCCGGGACCCAACAGCCGCTTCGTGGCCCCAATCCAACATCTGGTGACCCCGACGTGATTCTACTCATGAGTAAGCGATCTATGCGGTCCGGTTCTACGCTAGAACCATGTCCGACTCGTCCCGGAGGACAGCGCAGCAGCTCTGGTTGGAAAGCCATCCAGCCTGAGTGACAGCTACGCGGCGAGGCACTTCAGAAGAAGCATCCTGCGGCTTGCATCGCGGAAACGCGTTCCGCTCAGGGTCGGCTGTGAAACCCTGACTCCACGCAGAGGCCGCCGAGGGCCTGTGGCAGCAGCCCACGCTCCGAGCTCCATCCCAGAGGTTCGTCACGCTGAGACCTGTTACCTAGAACTCAGATGCATCGCATCGTCCCGAGGAGGAAAACTTCGAAGGACCGGCAGGTAATATGGGAACTTGTCCTCAGAGGCAATGTCCGACTGCTAACCAGAGAATTCACTTAATGGAATTCAAGGCCCTGGCCAGGGTATACCAAACACGCATTCACAGCGATAAGTTAGCGAAACTCTTAGTGTACTTGGGGGGCAATTGTCCGCTTTATCCAGAAGCGGGTATGCTTAACCTCCAACTTTGGGATCGGATAGGAGCCTGCATTCAGCAAGCACCGAGAGCTCCAGATAGCATAATTGGCACATGGAGCAAGTGTAGGAAGCTCTTAGCAGAGGAAGACCCAGTCCAGATAGAGACCCAGAAACCCCCAGTGCAGTCAGAACCATCAGGCCCGATGGCTCTCTATCCGTCATTCCTGCTCAAGCAGGGTAGTGTAGGGAGCTTTCCCTCGGTGACAGCTGCAGACGTCACTGATGGAATGCGTGGAATGGGAAGTGCTGGCGCTTCTCTGACAGCTACGGGTTCTCCAGCTACCAAGAGTTCGGTTCAGCGCATGGCTGAGGCAGAGATCAGCAAGGGGGAATTGCCAGCAGAAGATCTAGCTGAGCTTAGGCACTTATGCCCAGTTCGCATAGAGGTAGATGCCCTCACGGGCCAGCAGCAAGCAGTCCATTTGCCAGTTCCGTACAAGCTGCTCATGGCTATACGGAAGGCCATCACAGAGACAGGACTTCAGAGTCGATTTACTAGGGGCACGCTTCAGCAAGTGTGCGAAACCATGATGCTCGTTCTGTACGACTGGAAAGCCATCATGTGGATGATGCTCAACCCCAGCCAGTATCTGCTATGGGACAGCGAGTATCATCTCGAAGTGCAGGCAAGGGCCGCCAGGATGGGCGGAGTGGTAATCCCTGACCAGCTATATGGTTCAGGTCCGTTCAAATCCGTTGATGCGCAAGTCGCCCTGCCACTCTCCACTCTCCACATCGCAGTTGAGACAGCCTTCAGGGCTTATCTCAAAGTCCCGGCAGCTGGCAAAGCAGCCAAAAATTACACAGCAGTCAAACAGGGCGCCCAGGAGTCCTACATGGACTTTGTCAATAGACTGGAGGAAGCGATCAGTAGACAGATCGATAATGAGCAAGCCCAACAAGAGCTCATGATGAAATTGGCTAAAGACAACGCCAAACTTGACTGCCGTAAGATCTTGCAGTCACTGGGCAATTGTCCCGACCTGACTCTCACGACATAATTAGGGCTTGCGCCGACGTTGGCACAGATTCCTACAAAATGGGTCTGTTGGCAGCGGCGGTGCAAAGGGCAGGAAACCCAAGAGCAAGACCAAAGGAGCATGTCACAATTGTGGCAAGGTCGGTCATTTCGCTAGGGAATGCCAATCCAAGGGCAGCGGCCAACACGCCGGCCATCCCAAGGCTCCAACAATCCCATGTCCGAGGTGCAATAAAGGCTTCCACTGGGCCAGGAACTGTCCGAATTCGGGAAACCGGAACGCGGGCATGTCTCTGGCCCTGGTCCAAACAGAGACCTCCCTCACTCTGGGAGAGCCAGAGCAGGATTAGATTCTGATCACATTCCAGACATTGCAAAGGCACAGGCCAGCCCCAAAGGCAGAACAGGGCTAGAATTGACTTGCCAGGCAGACGTTACATGCGACTTGCCAGGCACAGTCTATCTGGTCGATTCCCAGTACATGGGACCCCTGTCTAAAGGCTTCATAGGCTTAGTTTTGCCTCGTAGTGTCGCAGGAGCATGAGGAATTCTTGTAATTCCGGGAGTCATTGGCTCCAATTTTTTGGGTGTTCTCCGAGTTCAGCTCTGGATGCACCTACCCCAAACCATTCACAAGGGAGACACGTTAGCACAACTGATTATGGTTCCTTGTAACTCACCAGCAGACAGCCAGGGAAGGCTCAGGGACAGCTCAGAGTTCAGGTTGGAAGACCGCTAGAGCGCAAGTGGGGCAGTGCAAGGATACCAGATCTTAGTGGCAGTGGAAACCAACATAGAGTGGAAATGGCGACCAGTTATAGAGGTATTTTTAAATAAAAAACCATTTGCTGGGTTGCTGGACACCGGAGCTGACGTCAGCGTGGTCAGCCGAAGTCAGTGGCCGCAGGAGTGGGCTATCGAGCCGGTCTCCGATGTGTGGGGGGTAGGCGGCATCCAAGAAGTGTTTAGAAGCCAGGAGTGGGTGGAAGTCACGATCCCTGAGGCTCACGGCACAGCGGTCATCCGGCCACACATTTTGGACGTGCACGGGGCCAAGACATTCTGCAGCAATACCGTGCCACTCTTACCTTCGGGTAATGGCTCTGCCACCTAAATGGCTTACCAACACGCCTGTCTGGGTGGAGCAATGGCCGGTAGTAGGGGAGAAATTAGTCGCCCTGAAACAGCTGGTAAAAGAACAGCTAGATGCAGGACATATAGAACAGTCCACCAGTCCTTGGAATTTGCCCATATTTGTCATCAAGAAAAAGTCGGGGAAATGACGACTCCTTCACGATCTCAGAGAGATCAATAAATGCATCCAGCCAATGGGTCCGCTTCAATGCGGTATCCCGAATCCGAATATGATCCCCAAGGGTTGGGAGATCTTGGTCGTAGACCTTAAGGTTTGCTTTTATACAATCCCCCTAGATCCTAGGGACAGGGAAAGGTTCGCCTTTACAGTGCCAGTCGTGAACCACAGAGAGCCTACGCAGCGTTACACGTGGAAATATTTGCCACAGGGGGTGCTCAACTCGCCCACCCTGTGCCCAATTTATGTTCACAACGCACTGGCAAAGTTTCGAAACCTTCACCCTACAGCTTTAGTGTGTCACTTCATGGATGACATCTTGGACGCTGCGCCGCAACTCGGCAGCGAAATGTTTAAAGACCTCCAGGCCACCCTGGGGGAAAAATGGGTTGCCCCAGAGAAAGTTCAGAGAACCGAGCCGTTTTCATACTTGGGTCATCGGCTTCTCTGTTCTTTCGCAGCACCAGTTTTGCCTCAGATCAATTTGAAGGATTCAGTCACCCTGGTAGAGTTACAGCAGGTTTTAGGAAACATTAATTGGACCAGACCGTACTTCAGATTGGATACGGATCTTTTGAGACCGCTCTTCTCGCTGCTAACGTTAGGTAAGCAGCCGGCAGACCGAATACAAATTCCTCGAGAGGCACGCTTGACTCTCGAGAAGGTCAACCAAGTTCTCAGCCAGAGATGGGTAGACAGGATTACTCAGGGGCCATATGCTCCGATCCTGAACTTGTACATCGTTCGGACCAGATCCATGTTCACCGGAGCCCTAGGAGTGGACTCCGAACGAGGGGTGAGTATCGTGGAATGGGTGTATTTACCACACACCTCTTCCCGAAACATCGTTCCCCCGCAGGAACTGGTCTCCGCGGTGATCTACCGAGGAAGACTGAGAGCTAGGGACATCTCAGGGCACGATTTAGCGAAAATCGTGGTCCCGTTCACAAAAGAGCAAGTTCAGCAGCTGATGCAGCTCGGTGACTCGCTTCCAATTGCCTTGGAGGGATTCACTGGATGCTTGGCATACCACTTGCCGAAAGACCCCAGACTCGTCTCGCTTCAAATGCAGACAGTCAGTTTGTGTGAATTAATGTCACTGGTCCCACTTCAGGGGGCTAGAACAGTTTTCACGGATGGGGGTCATACATATGGTGTTTTAACTTGGCAGGAGGACCAAGCTTGGCGCATGCTTCTAACTCTTCCACAGAAGTCCGCGCAGCGGGCAGAGTTGGCAGTGGTGAACCTCACTTTGCGCACCTTTGCCAAAGAACGCCTAAACATCATAACTGACAGTCAGTATGTTAGGAATTTGCTTCACAGTCTACCGGGAGGGTACATCACTCCCGCGATAGACAAAAATTTGCTGAGTCTGTTTCTCACAGCTCAATTTCACTTGCGGAACCGCACCGAAGCGCTCTATATCGCCCACATCAGAAGTCACCAGGACTTGCCTGGTCCGATTTCCACGGGCAATAGCAGAGCGGATCCGGCCGCAAAGGAAATTCAGCAACGGTCAGTTTTGGGAGTCTTCACAACTCCGATTCAAAGCCATGCATTCTTTCACCAGAATGCCAAGGCGCTCACAAGGCAGTTTAACCTGCCACTTTCTCAAGCCCAGGGCATAGTCCATTCCTGTCAGCATTGTGCAGGGGCAGCAGGGGGCCACTCGTGGGTGGTCAACCCACGAGGGACAGAGGCCAACCAGGTGTGGCAAATGGACGTCACACATGTCCCACAGTTTGGCAGATGGCAGTACATGCACGTCTGCATTGATACTTTTTCACAGTTTGTTTGGGCAACGGCACAGAAGGGAGAGACGGCTTCCCATGTGGAGCAGCATCTCCTTTCTTGCTTTGCGGCCATGGGCAAACCACGGCACGTGACAACCGATAACTCCCCGGCCTACAGCTCCAGGCAGCTGGCCGACTTCATGGCCACCTGGGACATTAAACACACCTTTGGCGTTCCGTACAATCCGCAGGGGCAAGCGATTGTGGAACGGGTCAATCGGACACTTAAGTCCTACATTGACAAACAAACAGAAAGGGGGGAACCACCGGCCCTCCCCAAATCTCAGGGTCAGGCACAGCATTGTCTGAACAAGGTGTTGTTCACGTACAATCACTTTAATGTTTTTTCGTATTGCACTCTGCAGGAGAAACACTTCCGCCGCTCGGAATCTCTCCCGCGGCCGATGGTGCGTTACCGAGTGCCACCGGATCCTTCCTGGAGGGGCCCGGCACCACTCGTAACCTGGGGAAGAGGGTATGCTGCAATTATGTCTCCTACAGGTGTCATCTGGATTCCAGCTCGGTGCGTCAAACCCCACTTGGAGCTCCATGGCGTGGACCCAGGCCATTCCGGACCCAATCCTGGAGATGGAGAACCTCACCCTGACGGGGGGAGCCAAGCGGAGGAAGCGGCGATAGCAGATGACAGCGCCAAAGATCACCTGGGGGATGGCCAAAGCCCTTTGCCAAGAAGCGGTGGACACCGTCCGGCACGAGGACAAGGAGCCGACACCGGAGAACATCTTGGTTGCAGCTTTTTCCCTGATCACAGCTAATTCCGTGGTGACCACCACCATCCTGATCCTCTCCCTACTTGCGAGGGGAGGCGTTCACAGCTTTGCTGGAAGCCGACAACCTGATGCCAGGCAGAGATCTCTCTGCCCGGATGCATTACAACATTTGAGAAAGGTTGGCGACTCTCGTCAACCAGTCCGATTTTTGCCTGAGGCAGACCACCGCTTCTGCCTCAGTCCTGAGCACATGTCTCATCCTGGTGTGTCATTCCCCAGAAACGCACACTAGGAATGGTGACTGGTTAGTGAAGCAGATATTTGGTCCATTTTACAAGACTGGTTTCTCAACATATGCGCAATGGGGAACCCAAGTCACCAAAGTTTTGCCGGCTGATGCAGCCACTCTTTACACTCTTCGAGTGGCAGTCAGCCCGAACTCTACTTGTGCTCGAATGGTCGGCTATTCCGCGACCAGTGGGCCTCAGCGCCGTTGCCTCGACCCCAGCAGCGGCAACTGGACTTGTGACAACCCAGAGACAATTAGCTCAATGTATGTTCATGTTACCTTGCCTTCAGGATGGTTCTTTACATGCAATCAGTATACATGGAACTACATTCCCGAAAATGTATCAGATTCCACATGTTGTATCAGTCGCTTGACATTGTTGCTCCCCACTAGAGACATGGTTGCACCAAGCACGAATGTCCCTTCACGCATACGACACGCTCGTGCCACCCAGTTAGACAGCTCATGTGATAGCAACATTAGAGATTTGAGTAAAGTTGAGTATGTTTCGTTAGCAGTCAGCATACTTGGTGTGCCAGGCTTAGCCATCGGCAACGCTCGGAGAATTGGTCAATTGGCTTGCGCTCTGGCAAAAGCCATCAACCACACCTTCTCGGCGATAGCGCTGCTCAACCAGGAGCAGACAGAGCTTCACCATGCCATACTGGATAATCGAGCAGCCATCGATTATCTCCTGTTGCTACATCATTTGGGTTGCGAGTCTGTCCATGGCATGTGTTGCTTTAATCTCACAGACAACACGCATAAAGTACAGAGCCAGCTGACAGACCTCCACACCTTGGTCAAAAACATCAAGGAGGATGCTACGTGGGGGTGGTGGGATTCGTTATGGTCGTGGTTTTAATTTAATTTAATTTAATTTAATTTTCGCGCTTATATACCGCCCACTCGGGTGCAACCCAACTCAGGGCGGTTTACATGGCGGACAATAAATACAATATAATAATACAACAATTACATCAACCAAATTCAGGGGGAAAGCACAATATCAATATAACACATAATACACAAGTCAAAAGTAATCTATATTAACAAAATCCCCAAGGGATGAAGCACAGCTCACATCCCATATAGTGCCCAGCCCAACTTCCCCAGCTGCGGCAAACATCAGCCTCAGTCCCTCTGTCTCCCTCCCCACCCCCCACCCCCACTCTCACCACAGAGAGCGCCAACGCTCCCATCTCCCCTGACCGACTTGGCCCGGGGAGAGAGCCGCAGGTGGCTCCCATCCTGGGCCGATGGCGGGGGCCCAGAATTGCCTCGGGATGGCCGAAGGGCCTCTTCGCCCCCACCGGGGCCAGGAGCTCGGCGGCGGTGGCTCGCCCGGCACCCCCCTCGCCTTTTGAGTCCGAAGGCGAGGGGAGGGCGGGGCCCGGGAAACGGCGGCAGGTGGTGTGGCCGAAGGGCCTCTTCGCCCCCACCGGGGCCAGGAGCGCGGTGGCGGCGCGGCGGCTCGCCCGGCACCCTCTCGCCTTTTGAGTCCAAAGGCGAGGGGGAGGGCGGGGCCCGGGAAACGGCGGCAGGTGGTGTGGCCGAAGGGCCTCTTCGCCCCCACCGGGGCCAGGAGCGCGGCGGCGGCGGCTCGCCCGGCACCCTCTCGCCTTTTGAGTCCGAAGGCGAGGGGGAGGGCGGGGCCCGGGAAACGGCGGCAGGTGGTGTGGCCGAAGGGCCTCTTCGCCCCCACCGGGGCCAGGAGCGCGGTGGCGGCGCGGCGGCTCGCCCGGCACCCTCTCGCCTTTTGAGTCCGAAGGCGAGGGGGAGGGCGGGGCCCGGGAAACGGCGGCAGGTGGTGTGGCTGAAGAGCCTCTTCGCCCCCACCGGGGCCAGGAGCGCGGCCGCGGCGGCTCGCCCGGCACCCTCTCGCCTTTTGAGTCCGAAGGCGAGGGGGAGGGCGGGGCCCGGGAAACGGCGGCAGGTGGTGTGGCTGAAGAGCCTCTTCGCCCCCACCAGGGCCAGGATCGCGGTGGCGGCGCGGCGGCTCGCCCGGCACCCTCTCGCCTTTTGAGTCCGAAGGCGAGGGGGAGGGCGGGGCCCGGGAAACGGCGGCAGGTGGTGTGGCCGAAGGGCCTCTTCGCCCCCACCGGGGCCAGGAGCGCGGCGGCGGCGGCTCGCCCGGCACCCTCTCGCCTTTTGAGTCCGAAGGCGAGGGGGAGGGCGGGGCCCGGGAAACGGTGGCAGGTGGTGTGGCCGAAGGGCCTCTTCGCCCCCACCGGGGCCAGGAGCGCGGTGGCGGCACGGCGGCTCACCCGGCACCCTCTCGCCTTTTGAGTCCGAAGGCGAGGGGGAGGGCGGGGCCCGGGAAACGGCGGCAGGTGGTGTGGCCGAAGGGCCTCTTCGCCCCCACCGGGGCCAGGAGCGCGGTGGCGGCACGGCGGCTCACCCGGCACCCTCTCGCCTTTTGAGTCCGAAGGCGAGGGGGAGGGCGGGGCCCGGGAAACGGCGGCAGGTGGTGTGGCCGAAGGGCCTCTTCGCCCCCACCGGGGCCAGGAGTGCGGCGGCGGCGGCTCGCCCGGCACCCTCTCGCCTTTTGAGTCCGAAGGCGAGGCGGAGGGCGGGGCCCGGGAAACGGCGGCAGGTGGTGTGGCCGAAGGGCCTCTTCGCCCCCACCAGGGCCAGGAGCGCGGTGGCGGCGCGGCGGCTCGCCCGGCACCCTCTCGCCTTTTGAGTCCGAAGGCGAGGGGGAGGGCGGGGCCCGGGAAACGGCGGCAGGTGGTGTGGCCGAAGGGCCTCTTCAGTCGCTTGGTTCCCGTGGGGTTGGCTACAGACGACACTCAAGGTGATTGTGGGGGTGGTAATACTGGGCACAGCAGTGTGTTGTTTCGTGCAATATATTCTCTCACTGGTGTCGAGATGTCCCCCATGGAGAGAACCCCGGAATGTCATCACTCCACGTCAGCTGATGCCACTCCTACGCCGAGCCGTCTGTCACGTCCAATCAAACAAGTAAAGGGGGAGTGCGGGTTCCGCTCATGGAATTGGCATACTGTCCCTGACAGAAGCCATAACTTGGGAGATAACTCTCTGAGCCATTGGCTCCGAGGGGACAGAAATTGGGGAGCGGATTAATAGTCATAGATTGATTCACCCATATCTGACCTGACAAACAGTCCGAGCAGGAGGAAATTGAATGTCTAACTAATCAGTTAGGTAATAGGTAATATCGCACCCGCGGATTACCCTAAGCCCTAACGCCAACAATCGGCCATGTTTACTCCTGGGTAAGCTTGGAACAATGGAGTTCCCCTGTCAGTGTTAAATTTAGTTAATTAACTTCCCCGGGAAAGGTTCCCAATTAACCCGTGTAAACATGAGATGTGATTTTCTGTCAGATGACGATTCTATCACATGCCGCCTCATATTTCTATATATGATGATGATTTTCCCTCAATAAATCACTGGTTGTAGGAATCGGGTCGCTAGGACGGCCGTTAGGTCCCGGAGGAGACTGATCAAGGAACGACACGAGGCAATATGGAGCGAGATCAGATCAGTGGTTTATTGAGGAAAAGGCATCATCATTTATAGATCAGAAGGCAAGGCAGGAAAAAACCGTCATCTGACCGAAAATCACATCACCCATTTACTCGGGTTAATGGGGAATCTCTCTTGGGGAAGTTAATTAACTCGGGCAAACACTGACAGGGGAAAACTATTGTCTAGGGCTTAGACCAGGGTCAATATGGCTTCTATTCGCACCAGAGATTACGCCTAACTCAGAGATGAGTGATTGCCTAATGGGTAACGGAGGTTAGCGATCTGCCTTCTCGGCAGAATCGTCGGTCAGGTCAGAAGCGGGTGAATCAACCCCTATCATTAATCCACCCCCCTTAATTTCTGTGCCCGCAGAGCCCACGGGCCAGGAGCCTTCTCGACTGAAGTGGCCTCTGCGAGGGCCGTTCCATGCCAATTGGGCATGTGGAATCCGCAACTGGTCTTTGCTCCATCTTGTCTCGCGTCTCCTTCTTGACCAGTCTCCTCTGGGACCCAACAGCCGCTTCGCGGCCCCAATCCAACAGCACAGAAAGAACAGACTTTACTGTCTTTACTGGCCCCAAGATGAGGGTTATATATGACCCTAGGGTGTTGGAAATCTCTTTAAAATAGCAATAAAATCCAAAACTCTGTAGAGAGCATAAGGACAAAAACTTTATTTTAAAAATGTTTTTAAGTGTTTCTAGGGTATGAGAGCCCCAGGAGGCTGAAGAAATACTAAAAAGGCCACAAAAATAAATTTGGAGGCTGAATGTTGTTTATGATCAACATTTGTTGCACTTATGTTATAGAGACAGAAGAAGGATTGACTCCGTATTTGTACAATGTAGTTAGCTTCCCATGTAAATATAAAAAACCAAGCAGTCCTGTCTATATTTTGAGCATGGATTCCAGAAGGACAAAATAAGAACTCAGTTGCAACTTTCATTAAGTAGGCGCTCTAGCTAGAAGTATAAGCTAAGTCTTCATTAACACAAAGAGTTAACGAAGACGTTTCTTAGCATAGTGCACAAAATGGCTGCAACAAGAAACAAGCACACAGTTTGTCCCAGTTATTCTTGCTCCCTGTGGAAGAGGGGATACAATCAAAACAATTAGTATTACTGCACCTGAAATCTTTCATGGTAAATGTGATGTAAATGCAAATTACATGTACAGTACTTATTTTGGCTAAAGGGACTGCAGTGGCTCAGTAGCTTCTTTAAAATGGAAAGTGCAATACCCAACAAAAACTTTGAATTAGTTGAGATTTCTTAGTGTATGGAGCAATGTGTTGTAATGTGGAACCCTGCTGTGCTGGAATAAAGACATGTGGAGCCTGGGATATGGTGGTCCAGCCTCAAATTGAGAAGTGCAAAGACATTTTATTACCCTACCTGTGGCCGGAGCGACTCTGAGATGGTCGACGCCCCTAGGTACAACGTGGCCCTCTTGCTAAGCATTTTCTACGTCATATTTACACTATAGGAAAGGGTCTAATCTAAAGTAGCATCTGTTTCCCTCGCTCTAACTGACCTAATTTAACTCAGGGAAGCATCTTGTGGCCATTGTTTATGCAAAGACCAGGATGTTGCCAAGTCAGTCAGGGAGCAGCTTCAGGAATGTGTATTCCAATCTTATCTATCTATCCAGAAAGACCCATGCTTCCACGTTCAGGAGTCTTGCCCTGACTCATGCCTTGGCTGTGGCCGGTGAATGAACCTCTCGGGAGGGGAATGATTAATATTAAATAATTCCCGCTTACGCGGGCAATCCACAACAATGAATCCTTGGTTTTGCTTGAGGACATTAAAGTATAGGTAAAGGTAAAGGTCACCCTTGCTCGAAAGCCAGTCGTATCTGACTCTAGGATTCAGTGCTCATCTCTGTTTCAAAGCCGAAGAGCCAGCGCTGTTTGCTTCTGTAGATGTTTCCATGGTCATGTGGCAGGCATGACTAAAACCAGATCACATGGAATGCTGTTTACCTTTCCACCGAAGTGGTCCCTATTTATCTAATTTCAATTTCTTGCATTCAAACTGCTAGGTTGGCAGGAGCTGGGGCAAAGATGGGAGCTCAGTCCATCCTGAAATATGTGGGTATCGAACTGCTGACCTGCCACCTTCCAATCAGCGTCTTAGCCACTTGAGTAGTAGCATAGACTTCAATAAAGGCAACTATTTATTTATTTATGTGTTTATTTAGAAAGGTGGATTTATCACAACATTGTTATGAATCTTGTGGGCCTTCCATCTTGCTCTTACCTGGATTCTGGAGACAGGTAGGCTGAGCAGTGCATCTTCTAGTCTTCCTAAAAGAGCTGAGCCAGGGGCTAGATTTCTCCTTCTAGCAATGTGTAGAATAGAAACTGATGACACCAGCTGCCTCTGCAGGGAGTTGCCTGGCAACCTTGTGGCATAATGCCAGTGACAAAATCATGGAGGTAAGGAATATAGAAATAGATGAGAAAAGATACTTGGAGAGGGAGAAGTGGAGGACAGAAGAGCTAAAAGGAAGACAGAGCTAGGGAAAGAAGCAAGGAAGACAGAGGACAACACTAGAAAGGGACAAGATGAGAGGATAGAAGAAACTCCAGAGAGGAGAGCACAGAAGGAGATTGACAACTAGGGCAAGGAAAAAGCACCCCCATCTCCCAAACTCCCCTGAGCAGTCTGAGTGGACTGCCAACCCTTTGGGAAGGGATCTTCTTACACTTGGAAAGCTCAAGTTTTCTCCAAGGGTACGTCTCAGGAGAAGAGTTTCCTTAGCCCAGTTGACAGGGAGCCCACAGCACGGTAAGGTTGGGAGGACATGATCCTGTGTAGCTGGAGTGTCACTTGCTCCCACCAGATTTAACACTTGATGACTGATATCAGGAGCTGGGACTCCTCAACATCTGTCCCATCCCTCTACTTTGTAAGCTAGACCAGGAGCCAAAATAATTTGGCGGGCTGAGGGTTCAAGGCATCTTGGCAATGGGACTTAAGGTTCTTCTTTGTTGCTCTCCTTTAGGCAACAAAATCTTTTGAATTGGTTTTGAACTTGGGGAAAAACACCATATGCAGGGGTTTAATTCCAAACTTAGAGTTAGACACCCTATACTCTGGATCTGGTTGGATTCATCTGTCAGTTTCTCTTTCTGATCATTCAACTGCTTGTTGTCTCAAATTATTTCCACCCTGTTGTGTTCTGTAAAGCTGTGCCTTTAACAATGTACCTAGCCATGTGGTAACAATGTAACCTTTCTGTGTGCAACATTATAACCTTCAGCTGTATCACTGTAACCCTTATAAGAGGACGCGAGCTAGTGACCACTAGATGGCAATAGCGAGCGTCCAGCTCTCATGGCTCAGATTCACCCTGGATCAGCAGCGCGGGAAGATTCCCGCCACCTCCTCACCTGGACAAGAAGGGCGTGACCTTCTATGACGTCACGCAGGCAGCAACCAATAGACTGTCAACGAGCCACATTCAAATGTATAGCCAGCTGTATATATTGAGCTACCCATCCGCCATTACCACATGTTCCTCCGGATCATGCAATAAACCTGTGTTAAGCCAATCTTTCGGCTGTTTCATTGTCTTTGGTCCCTCACACCAAACACCCAGAAATGTAAGAAATTTGCAAATATTGCCAATTTTTTTGTCAAGAATGGGCCAAAAAATGCTCACCTATCCACATGCCCCAGTTTCTTCTCCCAGCCCATTGGCAGTATTTCAGTCTCTCCACTGGGACTATGTACTTATATCCCCGAATGAAGGGATTCACATAGGGTGACTTGATAGCTCAGTGATGGCAAACCTTGGTACTCCTGCTGTTCTTGAACTTCAATTCCCAGAAGCCCTGATCAGCAGGATTCCTGACTTGGGCTTCTGGTAGTTGAAGTCAAAGAACACCTGGAGTGCCAAGGTTCACCACCACAGGGATAGCCTGTTTAAAGAAACAGGTATGAGGTTTGTTCTGTTTTTGTGTTGTTGTTTTTTAAAGATCTCTAGCAGTTTAATTACCTCCTAATAAATGCTTTGTGTTCTTTCCCATGTGTTCTGTGAAGCAACATGACATTTGTGGAAAATAAAAAGCAGCTGCTACAGTTTACATTATGCCTTTTGCTGTACCAGTGCTTGGACTTGTGCCAGAAACATTGGTGAAGGTCAATAAAACTCTGTAGACAAAACTGCTTACTGAAGTATCACAAGTAGAATCCAAGTTCTTCTCTATTGCTGCCTCCCCACCACCACCCTAAGTTTTTTTCCTGAAATTTTCTGTCAAATGTTTAAATTGCATTTCTTCCTTTCCCTCTTTAACTCTGTAACTTAGCAAGGTCTTAAACATGTCAGGAAATGTAAATATGACTGGAACAAAACAAACCACTCAATGACATTCTTACTGCATCAAACATGATATAATGATCACAACAGTAAGAAGCAAAACAAGGGAACTCGCAGGCATCGAGTCATAGGATGTAGCTGCTGCCTGTGATTCCAGTAATAAAGATTAGCTTTTTAATGACAGCTAACTGAATAGAAAGTACAGTGAGGATGGCCACAGCCTCTTGTTCTAGATAAGGAAGCATATCTCTCCTCACCAAACTGAATGTCAGTCCCAACAGCATCCTAATTTTTGCTCACTATTTTTAAAAATGTACAATTAAGGGACCATTTTGCACCAGCATCTGAGGGCAGAAACAAGCATTATAGGCAGCCCATGATTAGAAGAAGGAAATTATTTAACTGCCAAAAGTGTCTGATGGCAGACCTGGAAGTTGTATTATTATTTTTTGCCTCATGTAATTAGCAACTTAATTTGCTTTGCTTGGTGTTAGGTCTGCAGGGTTTCAGCGCAGGGTTTGTTTGAACTTTAATTTTTCATATAACAATTGCTTCCATCTCCAGTTACATATATCCAGTATTAATGGGCATTCAGTTCTAATGTCAAGCTAACTATAACATCTGTTTGTGCTCTGTGTTTTGCAAAACTTTTCCCCACTAATTACTCACAAAGTCAAATGCAAGATGTTGACTATAAATTATATCAGTTTGTGCTACCTAGAACCAAACTTGTCTCAGATATTACCTTATAAAACCTATCCTTACTTACTTAATTGCCTCCTCTTCTACCTTACATTATAGAGTATTCCAGAAAGGGTCTCCATTGGGATCTCTCCTTCCAGTTCTTCTTTGTGTGTTCTTTTAATCAGTTAAATTCTGGTGTGTGGGTGATTGGCCCTCAGCACCCTAACATGGTGAAGGGGCTGCCTTCTTAGCACCTCCATGCAGGCACTGCTGCTTCTTCAGGTGCACTGATCTTGTTGTTCCTTAGTCCCGGAGACAAAGACTATTGCTTCCTCAGGATCCACAGCTATTATGGCTATACCTCCCATGCTTGGTCCCCAGCAGAACTTAGCCTCCGCCATAGTGATGGTGCTCCCCCTTACGAGGACCTGCCTGCTGAGATTTGCCTGAGTGTGAACAATTACAGCCAAAGCCCCCTGTTTACCCCCAGCCCGGGGGGACAAACCTATCCACCCTGTAAAATCTCCTGATGAGCCTCTGCAGTGATCTAGCCAAATTCTTCATGGGCTCTTTTGATCTAGATTTTCCTAGAAGCCCATTTGAGTTAGTCTTTTCAGATGGTCAAGAAGGCTATGAAATCATCACCTTCTCAGGGAATGTTTTAGACCTGCGGTCCTCAACCTGTGGCCCATGGGTATCATGCAACTCCTGAGCACTTTATGTGCAGCCATCAAACCTGCTTGTTTACTGCTATCATCTTCAAGGCATCCCCCTGCTCAGATCCACATTATTCATCCTGCCACAATGTACCCCTTATTTATTTATTTAATTTCTATACAACCCATCTGGGATATTTCCCACTCTGGGCAATGTACACTAATTAAAACCAGAATTGCAGGCGCACCCCCCAATAAAGGACTCAGACACTGGTAAAAGTGGATAACGGCATTGGGCCACATTTATTGATTCATGCCCTAGTCCGAATTATAAATTTCTATTGGTATTCAACCAATTATAATTCTTTAAGGCAAGCAGGCCGAAGTAACACTGGTAAGGTTCCACCCAAAATTGCCAACGGCAATTGGTTACAATGTATCCGTTTGTATCAAGTTGTTTGTTGACAACAAACAAATTGTTGACCGTAGTCAATAATCTAACTACTGACCCCACCCTCTGACGCGTATCCGTAAAATAACGGGGTGATGCATGCTGCCTAGCTCGTGCCATCACCCCATTGCCTGATTCATCGTTGACCGGACAACGTTAACCAACTTGTGCCTGTCTAGTGTTGTCCAGTCAATTGCGAACCTGCCGGATACCTGTGGGTCATAAATGTTTACCTTACCAGTGCTACCCGCCCATGTGACCAAAGTCAACAGCAGATCAAGAAACCCCTATGTCAAACCATAGCAACAGTGTGGGATGGGCAAAAAAGCCAGGACCCGAAAGCCAATTGTAGGTCCCAGGCAAAAATTCCCACCCGGCCCCGAAGCGACCAAAATATCACACTGTTGACTAGGGAGGGGGTGGAGGGGAAAAACTTCTCCTCTCCGTCGCTTCGCAAAAATGGCAGCGCGGCTGCCTCGTGGCCACCCCTTTTAAAGGGTGCTGGCCATGCCCCCTAACTACCCGGATGTCCAAGTCCGGTGGGTGGGGGCCCGCAAAGAGCGCGGCGGCCATTTTGGCACCGCGCTTGCATTATACACACAATAACTATCAATGCTTTCTCCTGCTATGTTTCCTCCCCCCTTTTTTTACAACCCCCCCCCCACCACACACACACACACAATAGCCCACATTGTTTCTTCTGGTCCCCCATTCTTCCTGGTTCAACACTGGGAAATCAGGCGCTGACATCAGTGCTGTGCGCCAATGGAAGTCTCCAAGCTCCGAGGATTAGTTGCTGGGACCAAGCGAGAAAGCAGTGAAAAATTTTCAAAATGGACTGATTGTGCTCTGAAAAGGCTCCTGCCACCCAGGAAAGTGGCAGAGGCTGCCGCAAACTCCTGAAGAAACGTGCAATCGCCACAGTGGGAAGTGACATATTGCAAATTCCCGTAGTGGGTGGAGGATGATCCTAGAGGTGGCCACTGTGGGCCAGATTAATGAGATGTGCAGGCTGGATTAGGTCCATGGGCCGGGGATTATGAATGGTTGGTCTACTCCATTACCATAGTGGAATATCTGGCCTGAAATGCAGTATATCATTATCTGTGGCATTCTTTTGTTACCCTCTCTGCTCAAATCCAGGGGTAGAGAAAGTTCAGAAGCTGTTGGTCCACAGTTTCTGTCCACCATATGAAACTTGGTCAATAGTCAAGATTATAGAGGTTGTAGTTTAACAATATCTAGTTACGTGTTCTTCACTTGCCAACAACTAGTTTTGCTGAAGAGTTACTATGAAAAAGTGGGAGTGCATCCAAGATCTCAGTGCTCACCCTGAAAAAGTTTCTGCTTCCAAGTTGGGTTAAAGCAGGTACTGCTGATCAACATGACAAGCCACTATTGCTGCCTCTGAGGTTGTCAACTGGAGGAGGCGTATTGAGACAGTATAAAATAATAGGCCTATTGTAAAAAGCAGGAGATCATCATGACAGCCAAGGAGAATAGAAAAATACAGTCAGCAGCATTGGTTCATAGCAATTAACCCAATATATAAATTCTCACTGCCACCAGAAGCAGGTATTTTGTACAGATCAAAGGTCTCAGGTGCCTATGAAAAACCTAGTCACATTGAAACACATTCTGTTAGAAAAGGAATGGCTTATGACAGCATGTTGTTGCTGAGAAAATCTACTGACATAGCATTGCACACAAGCTTAAAGGAACAGGGGAATTTGAGGAAGCAGGTGACCTTTAATTTGCTGTGTCTTTGGCCATATGTTCTGATGCATTTGAAAACTTAAATGCTGTTCACAATGCACCATTGTTCAGTATTCACGTCATTTCATTTGTTACTTTCTTCTGTGAAATGATTTGAAGGCTTATCATATTTCAGAATTTCAGTCAAGTTGCCTGAGTCCCCACCCTCCCTACTTCTTTTCATTTTAAAACCTCATATAGTACTATGATTGCCTTACCAGCAGTCCTTAGTAAATGGTTTCCCATTAGCATATTAAATTTCTAGGAAAGCTTAAGAGAGCTTGTGATTTCTTTCCCTCAAGTTCCTTGCCTCCTGTTGAGAGAAACAGAAAACAATCTATGGAAACATTTCATATTCCTGCTGAGAAGGAGAACAAAATTACATATTGACAAATTTTCACATGCTTTGTCATGTATATGAAACATGCTGTTTACTAAACTCTGTTTTGGTACAACCCATAATGCTAGATATCTTGTAAGTCCCTGCTAAGTTGCACAACCAACAGACTCATGTGTTTATCCATTGCCCAACTGTTCTAATTCAGATACAGTATGCATCCACTCAGCCATAAAACACACTGTGTATAACTTTGGGCCAGTCACAGTGTCTCAGCTTGACCTCCGTTGCAAGGTTGTTGTGAGGTTAAAGTAGAGGGAGGAGAGAGGTATGGATGTCACCTTGCACATTTTAAAAAAATACAGAGAGATTATATTAATTAGCCAGAATCAGTGTTTATCTGGGACTGGGGTGGCTTAGAGGTTCAGATGCTGAACATGATGACTGGAAAGTTGGCAGGTCAACAGTTCGAGACCCAAGTGCTGCAAAATGGATTGGACTCCCGTCTCTGTCCCAACTACTGCCAATCTAGCAGTTTGAAAGCAAGAAATTACAAGTAGATAAACAGGTATGCATAGGGGAAAAAAATCAAAATTAAGAATGCTTTATTAGACCCTCCACTCTTTCCTCTGCTCTGCTATACCCACCTCTTCCAAGCTACAATGAACCTAAAAAGATTCTTTCTGTTGCTCCATCTCCTCCACCGTCAATGCAGGAGGAGCCAGTTCAGCCACTACCTGCTGCTCCCCCGATCCAGGATTAGGCATTTCTCAGATTCATGTTACTACCATTTCCACTTTTCTCCCTGCACAGATAGCCACGCCTGGCTTAGGGCCACGAGCTACTCAGTTGAGTTATGAACCTCCCCCATTTCACTTTTATAAAGAACTGGAGAAGTGCGAGGTTGATCATGGTACAGCCAGCACCAATGCCAAAATACAAATGGATAGATGCACTTCTGCATATTCATTCATTCATTCATTCATTCGTTTGTTTGTTTGTTTGTTGGATTTATATAACTGCCCTTTTCACCTAAGCAACCCAAGGCGGCTCACAACATCAGTTAAAACCCATACCCAAATACTAATTAAAACCAAATACTATAAAAGTATCTAAAAACATCCATAAAACCTCCCCAATCCAATTAAAAAAGAAGGACACCCATGCAGGAGTAAAGAAGAACCCCGGGCAGGGCTAAATAAGCCAGCAGGGCTGGGTTGTGGTACCAGTTGTACCCCACACCTGCTGGTATAGCCACAATTTTAAGCCCTTCCTGAAGGGGAGCAACTCTGCCTGGAGATGCAATTCAAGTGGCAGGAGGTTCCATAGGACCGGAGCAGATATTGAGAAAACTCTCCTCTTGGTCCCAGTGAGATGTGCCTCCCTGGGTGATGGGACCACTAGGGAGCCCATACATACCTGTCAAGTTTCAGGAAATTTCTGTCAAATGAGCGAAATTTCCCAGCCAAAACGGGAAACTGGACAGCTATGCTTATCCTATGCTGGCCTCCAGTGTAACTCCAGTCTAATTGCAGTCTAACTAATACAGGATGACAGCAGGAAAGAGTGTAAAATATGGGGGTTTGACAGAAATTTCCCAAAACTTGACAGGTATGAGCCCATACGGTCTGCTCTCGTAGGATAGGTCGACAACTTTGGGGTGACGCTGTCTCTTAAGTATCCTGGCCCACTACCATGAAGGGCTTTAAAGGTCAAAACCAGCACCTTGAATTGCACCCAGAGGCAAACTGGTAACCAGTGCAGCTCCCGAAGTAGTGGCAAGGTGTGAGCATATCGTCCGCACCCCATCACCACCCGGGCCACTGCATCCTGACCAGCTGCAGCCTCCAAATGGTCATCAAGGGCAGCCCCATGTAAAGCGCATTAAGGTAGTCTAGTCAGAAGGTGACCAGAGTGTGAGTGACAATGAGCAAAGAGTCCTGGTCCAGGAGTGGGCGCAACTGGCGAATCACCCGAAGTTGGGCGAAAGCTCTCCTGGCCACAGCCACTACCTGTTCTTCTAGCAGCAGCCATGAGTCCAGAAGGACCCCCAGGTTGTGCACAAGGTCTGTCTGGGGCAAAATAGCCCCCTCCAGAACCAAAGATGGTAGTGCCCGGGATAACGCGGGGGCCCTTATCCATAGCCACTCTGTCTTGCTGGGATTCAGCTGAAGCCCATTGTCCCCCATCCAAACCCTTACAGGTTTGCACCTGGAGGCACACTGGCAAACAATGCAGCTCCCACAGCAGTGGTGAGGCATTGGCATAATGCCCGCACCCCATCACCACATGGGCAGCCGCATTCTGTGCCAGCTGTAGCTTCCAGATGACCATCAAGGGCAGCCCCATGTAGAGCGCATTACAATAATCCAGTCTGAAGGTGACCATTGCATGGGTGACCAAAAGTATGGCATCCAGGTCCAGGAGTGGGCATAATTGGCGGATTACACAAAATTGCGCAAAAGCCCTCCTGGCCACAACTTCCACCTGTTCTTCGAGCAGTAGTAGTGAGTCCAGAAGGACCCCCAAATTATGCGGCAGGTCTGCCTGGGGCAAAGAAGCCCCATCCAGTAGCAAAGATGGTAGCTCCCAGGATAACATGGGGCCCCAAACCCACAGCCTCTCAGTCTTGCCAGGATTCAGCTGAAGCCCATTGTCCCCCATCCAAACCCTTACAGCCTCCAGGCACCTGGATAGGACTTCAACTGCATCACTTGGGTTCCCATGGGCTGAGATATACAGTTGGGTATCTTCAGCATATTGATGATACTTCACCCCATGGGAACAGATGATCTCACCCTGTGGCTTCATGTAGATGTCAAATAGAAGAAGTGAGAGTACTGAGCCCTATGGCACCCTATACTGGAGAGGCCTAGGGCTGGAAACTCTTCCTCTAATGACACCGACTATGTCTGGCCCCTCAGAAATGAGGAAAACCAAGACCACACAGCGCTGATTCCAGAACACCTTCTGTTAGACAAGGGGCTATGGAAGATTATGTCACCCCTATATAAACTGCCTTCAAGGTGAGTTAGATTGCACCAAGGTAGATTTGTGGCTTGTGATTCTTTCTACTGCCGCGACACTTGATTCAACACTCCTTGCCATGTTTCAGCAACATCAGGAGCTTTTGCACAGCAGAATAGTGTACCCTTTTGCTATTCATGTTTGCAGCTATTCCCTTTTCCGCAAATAATTTGCTCTCTTTAGAACAAAGGCCCACAATGTCCTTTCCAATTTCAATCACTGTGCCATGGCATCCTCCTCCTCCTCCTTCATAATTAATCTTTGGGCTTTAAGTCTAATGACTTGTTGTGATCAGGGCCATGAGGAGGAACAACTGACACACAGACACTGGTCATGATTCAAGGATGAAACAGCCCAGAGGAGCATTTGCTGTCCATATTTATTCCCTAGCCAGAAAAAGGATTTGACATATGCACACCTAGCATCATGAACTGACCATTACAGTTTAAGAGGAAATTGACTGGAATGGTAATTTTCATGTACATTACAGATAAGCATGTTTATGTGCTTGGGAGAAGAAGCAGTTGGCAGGGAGAATATATTGATTACAGGATGGGCTGATTTGGAGAGGAAGATAAGTAACCATAGGGCCAAAGGGCAGTTTCTCTGGGTGTGATAAGGAGTAGGTTGTGTCAGCTTCTGCCAAGAAATGTCCAATAACAGAAGTTATGGTTGCGTCCTGTTGACGCATCCCAGGAAAACTGGCTGGCATGCCTGCCTTTTCCCATGGGAAGCTGTATACGCTTTAATATGGGGAAATATCTTGGGGCTTAATAGAAGAATATATTGGGGCAAACTGGGGGTGCTAAAGCAATGGAGGCTCAATCACTCCTTCAATGACTTATGGCTGTTGGATGCTGAATGCAGCAGCACCCTTTTGGGAAACAATTAAGATAAAAGGGGATTCTTCCCATTGGTACTCAAAATACATTGCCTTGGTCATTGGTATATTATAAACACCTTTCAGACTCTAACTGGCTTGGTTTCCATCTCAAGCAAATGGGGACGGGCCTTGATTCTCTGTTTTTCTTTTACAGATCCAATGTGGATTTCGGCTCATGGTACTAAAATTAGCAGTCACTGACTGCCAAAAAGAGTTGGCAACATATGTCGCAAAACCAGTTTCTGGGTTTGCCTGAGCCTGGTGATTAATCAGCAGACTGAATTTGCCAGAAGAAAAATTCGAAACACACAGCACTTCCTTGTCATGCTTAGTTGTGATTTGATCAGTTTATTTGGAGAATAACAGCATCTGGTTTATGAATATAGGACATTATGCTCCTGAATCCACAATTTTAAACAGCAGGAAATGCCCTGATTTTGCTATATAATAACATGTTAATATTGCCAGCAGGAAAAAGAGTGCAAAACTTTATAAGGGGAAAGGGAGTCTGAACGTTGATGACACCAATGTCAGCAATCAAAATAGGCTATAGGATACTCTTGTGCTCACTACCATTCACAAAAAGAATGCAAGCAGGGGTAAAATTCCCAGAATGTGACTCCTTTTCAGTTAACTACTTCTTATCCAAGCACAAATCCATTGTCTGGGCTATTTTTTAAAAAAATAATTCTGATTAAGTTATTATGACCATAATTATAAAAGAAGTGTTGGAGATGTTTACCATTAGGAAATATTTTCATTTATAGTGGGATTGTAAGGTTGTAAATAAGATATGGGAAAAAGTGTTTGAAGAAATAAATCAAACATTGTCATTACAGTTAGAAATGAGTCCTAGAATAGCTTTATTAATGGATTTTGGAAATATAAAAGTAGATAAACATAAAAAGCTACAATTGTTATTATGCTTACAAATGGCTAAATACTGGAAAATGTATTTGGTATTTGTAATAGAAGATTGGTATAAAGAATTATGGAATGTTGCTATAAATCAGTGTTTCCCAAACTTTGGTTTTTGGACTTCAATTCCCAGAAGCCTAAGTCAATTCCTCAAAGCACTGATCAGCCAATATACTGATTTAGGCTTCTGGGAATTGAAGTCCCCTGTGGGGCCCACTTTGGGAACCACTGCTATAAATGATAAATTGACATGCGAATTAAAACTAAAGAAAGGTATGATAAAGAAAAATGATTTTATAGAAATCTGGGGTGAATTTATCAGTTAAGTATTTGTTAAAACTAAAGTGATAAAACCAGGACAAGAATATTTAAATTTTGGAAATAGGGAATTTGAATAAGAAAGGGAAAATGTGTTTGGATTATATGAATGATAATAATGTCCCAGTGGTGGTGGGAGCACTTGCATTACAGTTTTTATTATTATTTTATTATGATGATTATTGTTGTTGTTGTTTATTTGTATGTATTTTTTATATTTTCGTATTTTATGTTATCTATGCCTATAAGAAGGGGGTTGGGCCATGCGTGTCTGTCTGGCATGCATGGTCACACCCGTCCCTACTATCCCGTAATGAGCTGTCAACACTTACCTTTTGACCCGGCGACCATCACCGCAAGGGTCTGGAAGCCGAGAGTGGGGCAAATGCCCCACGAACCTGAACAAAAAAACCTACACTTCCCAGAATCCTCTGCGCCACATCACACCTCAGCCAATAAGGCTGAAGGATGCGAGCGCGGAAGTGGTGGGGCAACCAGTGCGCATATAAAAAAAACAGCCGACACACGATTGCCTTGGAAATGAACCACTTTCCTCCAGGAGATGAAGACCAAGAATGGCACTCCATTGCAGGCGTACCTCCCAAAGAAAGACTCAGACACCGGTATTGGATTAAAGATATCGGGCCACTTTTATTGAATAATGCCCTAGTCCGAATTATCACTTTCAATTGGTGTATCATCCAATTGTAAATCTTTAAGGCAAGCAGGCCGCAGTAACACTGGTAAGGTTCCTCCCAAAATGCCAATGGAAATTGGCTACATGTATCTATTTGTATCAATTTGTTTGATGACACAAACAAATTGTTGACCGGACTCAATGTACTATCTACTGACCCCACCCTATGACATGTATCCATTCAATATCAGGGTGATGCAGGCTGTGCAGCTCCTGCCATCAACCCTTGCATGGTTCACCCTTGACTGGCCAATCTTATTCCCCTGTACCTATCTACGTGTTGGCCAGTCAATTGCGAACCTGCCGGATACCTATGTGTCATAAATCTGATACCTTACCAGTGCTACCCGCCAAAAGTGACCAAAGTCAACTTACCCCTTATCTCAAACACTAGCGACAGTGTGGGATGGGCAAAAAAGCAAGAACCAGAGAGCCAATTGTAGGTTCAAGCCAAAAATTCCCACCCGGCCCCGAAGCGACCAGAAAAATCACACTGTCCACTAGGGAGGGGGTGGAGGGGAAAAGTTCTCCTCTCCGTCGCTTCAACAAAATGGCAGCTGAGCTGCCGCATGGCCACCCCTTTTAAAGAGGGTGGCCACACCCCCTAACACACCCGGATGTCTGAGTCCGGGTGGGTGGGTGCCTGCAAAGAGCGCGGTGGCCATTTTGGCTCCGCGCTTGCATTGCAGGCGCACCCCCCCAAAGAAAGACTCAGACACCGGTATTGGATTAAAGACATTGGGCCACATTTATTGAATAATGCCCTAGTCCGAATTATCACTTTCAATTGGTGTATCATCCAATTGTAATTCTTTAAGGCAAGCAGGCTGCAGTAACATTGGTAAGGTTCCTCCCAAAATGCCAATGGAAATTGGCTACATGTATCTATTTGTGTCAATTTGTTTGTTGACACAAACAAATTGTTGACCAGAGTCAATATACTATCTACTGACCCCACCCTATGACGTGTATCTGTTCAATATCAGGGTGATGCAGGCTGTGCATGGTTCGCTCTTGACCGGCCAATCTTATTCCCCTGTACCTATCTACGTGTTGGCCAGTCAATTGCGAACCTGCCGGATACCTATGTGTCATAAATTTGTTACCTTACCAGTGCTACCCGCCATACGGAGAGGCGTCCGTGATGACTCACCGCCCCCCCCCCCCAGACCGTCAGCTCGGTCACCAGGCCTGCTTGCACATCCTCCAGAAAGAGGTCCAAACCTCTGGCTGACAGATGGACCCCATCTCTTGCATATAGACCATAATCCTGCTTGTCTATCCTAGGATGTTGAATGGCTGTTCCAAAGCCATTGTCAAGAAGGAACCGGGCGACAGCCCTGTTCAGTGACCGTCGAGCACGGTCCAAGCCACAGAGGTCAATGCCTCCCCTGTAACGGGGTCTCGGCACGATGTCAGACCATAGCAGCCGCGTGTACGGCCATAAGTGATGTAAAAAGGCCAGGTCACTGCACACCAACATTTTTAAAGAGAGGCCAGTGATCTGTCCGAGATCATTGCTGCCGAGGTGCAGAATCAAGACATCAGGCGGTCCAGCATCCCTGATGGACATCAGGAATGGCAACAGTTCCTGCGATCTCATGCTGCACTTACCGTACCAACACATATGTGCGGCTGCACGTAGCCCGAGATGGGGTCCCCAGTCTGTCGCCGCAGCATACTGCGCTGCCCAGTGCACAAAACTATGGCCCACCAGCCATACTGCCACCGGTGTGTGTAAACACACAGGGTCTGTAAAAGAAGGAAAGAAGGGGAGTTAATGACATAACTAGTACTCATGCAGTAAGGGAGCGTACATATAAAGAAAAACACGTGGACCCCCATCTACCCATGCGATGTATATCAGCATCAGAGTACCCAAACGCAGCCGCAGTTGAAGCGGCGCCTATCCTAAATGAATGGGTGCCGTAACCATCCCCAGGGAGGCCGACACTGTGAAGTGCCATACCGGTCACCTTCCAAAACTGGAATTTGGTCAGGGGAGACCCATCCTGGTGGCAGAAAAATGGGCCAGGGTGCGTGCCACGCACTGCCAAAAACTCATGTAGGGCACCAACTGGACAGATGTCAGCAATTGTACAATGTAGCAGTCTGACACCACTGCCTACTCCATGCTGATCGGCCTTTGAGGAACGAATCCTCAACTGGGCCCACTCCTGGGTAAGAAAGACATCATCGAGTTCCAGTGCCCTACGAGACATGTCCCCCTTTGACAATGGGACAAGCTCACTGATACGGAGCGCTCCAAAAAATACTACGGTGGTAGCCGCATGAAAGAGAGCTTCCTCATACCTATCGTAACACAATCTATGCCAACCTTGGGCAAGGTGCGTCAGAACCTCTTGTGAAACAGGGTGACGTGTGTCCGGGCAGCGGCCTCGTTCACGTGTCCACCCTTCTAATACATGCCGTATGCGGAAGTCATTCACGCAGTCAATGAAACCCCTCGCTTTAGCCATAAATGCCAAAGCTGAAAGCCTAGTGGCAATGGTGCGAGGGGCTAGCCCTAGATCATGGAGATAAACCATGAACTGCAGAATCTGGTCAACCGGGATCGGCCACACCTCGGGCAACTGCCTTTGCCCGCAAAAAATCCTAAACTGTAGGAGTGCATGTAGGTAAGCCTTACGCGTGCGAGGTGCCAAAGACATGCCGATCGCCCGTTTCACCTCTCCTCGCCAAATATCCAGATCTCGTCCGGGAGTGGAGAGGGCAGTTCCTCTGCTTCTGGTGCCAAGGCACGGAACCGGGGGATCTGCAGGCGGGATAAAGCGTCAGCAACATCATTATCAATGCCTGGTACATGTCTGGCCTTGAAAAGCACATTAAGGCGTAAAGACCTCAAAACAAACTGGCGAACTAATGCCATAACTCTGGGGGATTTAGATGTCTGGGCGTTGACAATGTGCACCACTGCAGCATTGTCACACCAAAAGTGAACTACTGAATTAGCCCACCTATCCCCTCAGAGCATCAGGGCACCCAAAATGGGAAACAACTCCAGAAAAGTAAGATCACGTAAACAATCTGTGCCTTGCCATGTCAGAGGCCATCGGCCGTAGGACCACCTCCCTTCAAAGTAAATCCCATAACCCAGGGAGCCGGAGGCATCTGACTGTACTTGGAAATGCGGGCTGAGCATAAGCTCCGATCTCCAGAAGGAGATGCCATTAAAATCCTGAAGGAATGTGAGCCAGACCGTCAGATCCGCCCGTAAACCTTTTGTCAGCCGAACCCTGTGGTAGTGTTTTAAGAGGCTAGCCATGGCGTCGCACAGACGCCTGGCAAATGCCCTGCCAGGTGTTACTACCCTACAGACAAAGTTGAGGTGGCCGTGAAGCACCTGTAACTCTCGGAGAGACACCTTACGCCTGGCAAGCATAGCCAGAATGGCATCAGAGATCCGTGTCACCTTTTCCATGGGCAACCTGGATGTCTGGGCAACAGTCTCAATCTCAATACCTAAAAAGGTGAGAGTGGCCGGTCCCTCAGTCTTTTCAGGCGCCAGGGGCACACCTAGTTCCCGCATAAGCACCTGAAAAGTGGCGAGTAGCCGAGCGCACATGTCCGTGCCCTGTTCCCTTCTGAACAAAAAGTCATCGAGGTAGTGGGCTACAGACCGGGACCTTGATCTACGAACAAAAGCCCAGTGAAGGAAGGTGCTAAACCATTCAAAAGCAGAACATGAGATAGAACAGTCAAAAGGCATGGCCTTATCTACATAAAAACTGCCCTGAAAACGGAAACCTAACAGCTCAAAGTCGTCCGGGTGCACTGGCAACAATTGGAATGCCGATTTGATATCACACTTTGCCAGTAGCGCCCCTGGGCCGCATGAGTGTACCATCTGCAAGGCCTGGTCAAAGGAAGTATACCTGACCAAACAAAGGTCATCAGGTATTGCGTCATTGACCGAAGAACCCGCAGGGTAAGAAAGGTGGTGGATTAACCAAAATTCACCCGGGGACTTCTTAGGGACTAAACCCAAAGGTGACACCTTCAAGTTCGGGAATGGTGGGTCAGCAAATGGCCCAGCAACCCTTAGGGCGGTAACCTCCTTAGCAATAGCTTGGGCGGCGATATCCTCATTACCCCTGAGGGAAATTAAGTTCGGGACTTCTTGAGGCCCGCGCACCCCCTGAAATGGTATGCGGAAGCTGAATTGAAAACCCTCAAGTATGTACTTCGCATCATCCCGTCTAGGATAAGCGGTAAGCCAATGTTCCAGGACCTGGACATCAATTGGGGAGGGGGCCTTTCTGATTGGTTGCACCATCAGAGGGAGCGCTGACTGCCCCCTGCCCACCCCTACCTCTGCCTCGTGACCCACCAGCCCACGGGCACGCAGAGGCGGCGTGAGGGCCAGAGCAAGAGGGGCACTCGTGCCAGAACTGACACTGACGCTTGTTGCACACTCCGTTGGCGGAAAAGCTCCAACGCAGCAGGCGGGCTAGAACCCCCTGCCCCACCAGTTGATGGGGAACCTGTGTAGCAACCGCCCGCTGCACGGCATGGCCACAATGGTAGCGATCACCCGGCGCCGGCCGTGTGGGGGTCATGTACAAGAGCCACAATTGCTGGCAGGGCTCATCCCACCTCATCTCAGGATGGAGGGCCACTCTCATCCTAAACTCTTCGTCATAGGCCAACCATGATGGTCCAGGGAAATCAACCACCGCCCGATAAATGTTTTCCAGGTATTGCACCATTGGAATGGCCAGTTCAGGGTGAGCCCTCAGGTATACCGCCATATAAATGAGGTAGGCCGGTAACCAATTGGCCCAGGTGCACGGTGGCTTACGACGACGGGACAACTCCTTGTCCCTATCGTCCTGCCCTTCCCTCTCTTCCTTCGTGGGCTCATGGTTTAGGAGTGAAAAATATCCACAAAAATATTCCCCCCTCCAAATTTTCTCCCTAGTGGACTGGGAAAGATGGTCACCCAGGGGCAAGGAATAACTGGCCATCGGTAGGGCCGCAGTTGGGACAGATTGAATCAAGGGTGAACCCCGTGGTCCCTGAATAGCCCCTGAAACATTAGGCATACCCCTAGGGGCGGTCACCCCTGTCATAACCGGGGGGTAAGTGGGTAACCAGGAGCTAACGGGACAGTGTGGATACAACTGTCCACCCGTGGTAACCTGTTGTGGCCATGGCCACTGCACCCCCTCAGTGTGGCTGGGCAGTGTCACTGGTGTACTTAGTTGACCAGGATACTCACCCGGAACATCTCGTGGCCCAAGAGCTTCAAAGATGCCACTGCGTCACTGCACTTCCCCACCCCCTCCACTGGCAGGGGGCTTAAAAGGAACCTCTTGTGGCCTGAGAGGTTCGAAGATACCACTGGGCTACTGGGCTTCCCCGCCCCCTCCACTGATGGGGGGTTTAAAAGGAGCCTCCCAAGATCCTACCGTGGGGAAGGAGGCAACTCCTGGGACTCCCGAGCCACTGTTCTTAAAGCCACATCGACACCGCTGCTCCCGAGACCCTTCCCAGGCCTGGCATTGTCTGCGGGGAAGGAGGCAACATCTGGACATCGCAGGATCGCAGAGCCACTTTGCCTCATTGCTGCCGGCATTGCCTAGAATGATACCTGTGCCCGTTTAGTTTTGGACGGTCATTGAGCCTTGGGCTCTGCCCCCCGGATTTATTTGTTATTATGTAACTTGTCATATTTATGCTGTATTCTGCATGGTGCAGAATCAAACTCCCAGCTTTGGCTCCACAGCCAGATACCTAAACCACTGAGCCATCCAGCAAGCTATCTTCTTGCAGTAGTGAAAAACAAAACAAAACAAAAAAATAGATTTCATCCCAGGTCACAGAGAAGGACACGTTAACCTTGTCCTAAACTGCACTGGTTTTCTTTGCTGCATAATTTATTTTGTTTAAATTCATAACGGTGTGATATTGCACATTTAGTTAGATAAGAACAACGTTTTTATGTGATGTTGATTTTTTCTTGTCTTATTTCTTCCCATGTGAACACTGGAGGAGACTTTGATCTCAACAATGTGAAATACTGTATGAAAGTTGTGAACAACTTTAACAGTCTCTTTTTTTGGAAGATGTAGTTGAGGAAAAACCTTAAAAAGGAAGTGATGTCTTTCTCCACCTCTCCTCTTTTCTTCTTCTTCTTTTAAAATATTTTTATTAATTTTCATAAGAATAAACAAAAATAAAATAAACATTAGAAGAAAAATATAAAACACAATACATTAGAAAAAAATACAATACAATTACTTATAATAAAATATTCGAGCCTCGCCGCCCCCTCTACCGGCGGGGGGTTTAAAAGGAACCTCTCGTGGCCCAAGAGGTTCAAAGACGCCACTTAGCCACTGCGCCTTCTGCCCCCTTTACTGGCGGGCGGTTTAAAAGGAACCTCTTGTGGCCTGAGAGTTTTGAAGACACCGCTGAGCCACTGTGCCTCCCTGCCCCCTCCACTGGTGAGGGGTTTAAAAGGAACCTCTTGTGGCGTGAGAGGTTCAAAGATGCCACTGAGCCACTGCGCTTCCCCGCCCCCTCCACCGGCGGGGAGTTTAAAAGGAACATCTCATGGCCCAAGAGGTTCAAAGATGCCACTGAGCCACTGCACTTCCCCACCCCCTCCACTGGCAGGGGGCTTAAAAGGAACCTCTTGTGGCCTGAGAGGTTCGAAGATGCCACTGGGCCTCCCTGCCCCCTCCACCGATGGGGGGTTTAAAAGGAGCCTCCCAAGATCCTACCGTGGGGAAGGAGGCAACTCCTGGGACTCGCGAGGCACTGTTCTTAAAGCCACATCGACACCGCTGCTCCCGAGACCCTTCCCAGGCCTGGCATTGTCTGCGGAGAAGGAGGCAACATCTGGACATCGCAGAGCCACTTTGCCTCATTGCCGCCGGCATTGCCTAGAATGATACCTGTGCCCGTTTAGTTTTGGTACGGTCATTGAGCCTTGGGCTCTGCCCCCCCCCCGGGATTTATTTGTTATTATGTAACTTGTCATATTTATGCTGTATTTTTATATTGTGATAATTGTATAATTTTTAATACTTTTCTGATCTTTTTTTCTTTCTTTAGTTGTAATTGTAATTTTTTATGAACTATATTGAACCTGTATTGTATTGTATGATTTATTTATGTTGCACGCTGCCTCGAGTTACAAGTTGTATTGAGTGAGGCAGGATAGAAATCTAACAAATAAATAAATGAACATCACTAATCATGCTCCTCATTTTATATCAGTCCCTTTTTTTTAGCCCATTCATCTTTATAGAATAAATCCTCTTTTTATAAACAACATTTATAGTATTTACCACTTATATATCTAGCACAAATCAATCTAATAAGCAATACAAAATAATAATAACATCACTCAGTGATATATACAGGCCTTGAGGATTGCAGTTTTTTTTACAATTCTAATCTTTCCAAAAACTCATATAATGAAAGCATGGTGCCAAAATGGCCACCGCGCTCTTTGCAGCCCCCCCCCCCACCTGGACTCAGACATCCGGGTGAGTTAGAGGGCGTGGCCATGCCTCTATAAAAGGGGTGGCCACAAGGCAGCCGAGCTGCCATTTTAGAAACACGACGGAGCGGAGAAGTTTTCTCCGTCGCATTTTTGCTTAGAAGTTTTGTCCTTCGTACCTTCTCTTCGCTACTGCGGTACTCAGGGCTCAGGATTTGATCCCTGGCCAGGGATCCTTCAGGAGGTCTCCGGCGGTTAAGCTGCGCCGAGGGGAAGGGCTTTCCCCGCCCTTCATAGAACTTTGCTTGCCTCCTTGCAAGAGGCTTGAATTCGTTCCGGACTGCAGGGGCTCGGGCGGCTAAGAGGCTGACTGAGAGGCTGAAAGTCAGCGGTTTGATTCCGAGCACTGCAGAACGGGATGCTTCAATGGGGTGGGCTCTGCCCACCCCTTTATTTTGCGGAGGTTCCACCGGGCCGGAGGGCTCGGATGGCAACCCCACAGGTCCCACGAGCCCAAGCTGTGGGCTCGGGTGGGGGGTGGCACAGGCCTGCCCTGCTGGGGTTCTTACCCCTGCTGCTTATTGCCCACCGTATCAATTACCCGGTGGGCCATCCGGCCCATCCGGCCCACCTCGTCTTGGTGGGTTAGGTGTTGCGGATTCCCCCCACCTCCACTTCGGCAATGGAGGCATCCCTGGTCCACGTGCCGGCCATGGCTACGCAGTGGGCCGCCAACAGGGTTGAGCTGCCAGAGGCCTCAGGCCAGCATAGGCTGGCACCTCGCAGCTCCCCGCCCGGCCCGGGACGCATGGGAACACGGAGCTAGAGGGACATCGCGGACTCCGACATCCGCCACGGGCCAGAACCCCCAGTGGGGGCGGCTCATGGGGGTGCACTGAGTGAGTATCCTGGTCAAGTTAGCACACCTCTGACACTAGCTTGTCATGCTGGGGTGTGTGTGTAGTGGCCATAGTTGCAGCAAGGCAATTACACTCTGGTTCTTGTTGGGGTTACCGCCCCTATGCCTTTATTTACTTCCCCTGGGCCCGTAGGGCCGGTTATGTGTTTATCACTACAATCAGTGCCAACGGTGGTTCTGCTGTTGGCCGCTTGCTCTATGCCCCTGGGTGCCCTCTTGTACTGGGCTATTAGCTGGGCACTGTGGTCTGGGGAATATATTCACATTTTCCCCCTCCTGCATTGTGAACACACTGATCAGGGGATCAGGGGTAGGACGACAGGGTCAAGGTGTTGCCCCGTCGCCGCAACTTGCCCCCTCCCCCCCATGGGGCCGATTGGTTGCCGGCCTATTCGGCATCCATGGCAGGATGTATGAGGGCCCGTCCTCATTTGACCGTTCCAATGGTGCAGTGCTGGGACAATGATGGCAGGGCCGTGGTTGTTTTCCCTGGCCCGTCATGGTTAGCATACATCAAGACCTTAGGCTTAGGGCGGCCCCTTCCCCTATGAGGCCAGCGATGACCCCTGTTAGCGAGTGTGGTTACTGTATGTGACTCTTACGCGGCAACGCTTATGCTGCATGCAGAGAGTCAATTTTCGGGCAACCACTTGTACCTTGATCTGGAGCTCCCAGATTGAGTTAGCTGCTACTACTTTGAACGGGGGACATGTTTTGCAGGGCACTGGTGCGAGATCATGGGTTGTGTGATCAGGAGTGGGCTTTGGTGAGGCTTCGCTCCTCAGGGGCCAATCACCCGGGAGAGGCTACTAGCCTGGCACTGCCATATGTCTGGTCGCTCCCCCACAGGTGTTTGTGCCAGCCCTTGGTTCGCTTCCCAGCCTGTCGTCTGCCACAAAGCCGGGTCTACCCTGACTGAACTGAAATTGGTACCCATTCCTCCAGCTGCCACTCCGTTTGGGTGCCCAGAGCCCGACATATGTTGCAGGAGGAGGTGTGGATTTGCCCAATTTCCTCTGTCCATTCGTCCCTGCACTGAATGAGTGCCTTGTCTGCCCTCTATTCTCCCTCCTTATTTTACAGACACAGTGTGTTCCCGCACGCTGGTGGTAGTGTGGCTGGTGGGACACAACTCTGTGCAGTGGGGCGGCGCAGTATGCTGCTTTGTTAGAATGGGGACCCCATCTTGGACGACGCGTAACCACGCATATGCAGTGGCATGGGTGCATGGCATAGAGGTGGCGGAAACTGTTGACATTCCTGATGTCCATTGGGGATGCTGGGCCGCCACATGTTTTAATGCTGCACTTCGGAGGTGGTGATCTTACCGGATTGCTGGCCCGGACTTAAAGACTTCCGAGTGCAGGGACCGAGTGCATTTATGGCCATCTACACGATTGCTATGGTCATATATCATGCCGATGCAATATCATGGCTGACACTTTGTCCCAGCGTTTGGACCGTGCCCGACGGTCAGTGAACAGGGCTGCTGCCTGGTTCTTTATCTAGAATGGCCTGGGGACAGCCATTTGTAGTCTGGGGATAGGGTTACAGGAATTTGGCCTGTATTCTGGAGATGGGGTTCACCGGTCAACAAGTCTAGGCACCTCTCTTTTGAATGACGTGCAAGAGGGCCAGGTGACCGAATTGTCGGTCAGTGTGAGCGGCCCCTGCTGCAAGGTGGCAATGTTGCCAAGTGGAAGGTGCCTCTACGAGAGTCACATGTGATGCGGGGCCGCATCAACTTCGCCTGCAGAGTGGTAATAACAGGCAGTGCCTTCGCTTAGTGCCTGGGTCACGCTAGGGCGGGTCTCGTTAAACGAAGCTGCGGGGTACAGCTGATTAGGAGTTTGCGAGCGGACCTGTTGGTTTAGCTCACATTACCGCAGGACTTCCATGCTGCCGCATCGGGAGGCCTGAGCTTCTGGTCAGCCCCAGTTACATGTACAGTCGGATGCCTCCGGATCCCCGGGTGAGGGGATTTAATTAAGGACAGGGGTCTATGGTCATTGGCCCCAGGGATGTCAGGGCACAGATCATTTACGCGATCTTATGTTTCTAACATATCTTCTCCATCCCAATTACAAGTACAGTCGGATGCCTCCGGCTCCCCGGGTGGGGGGGATTTAATTCAGGACAAGGGTCTATGGTCATTGGCTCCAGGGATGTCAGGGCACGGATCGTTTACGCGATCTTATGTTTCTAACATATCTTCTCAATTCTGGGTACCCTTTATGCTCTGGGGGACAGGCGGCCTGATTCCGTGCTTCACTTTTGGCGTGATAATGCTGCGGTGGTGCACATTATCAATGCCCGAATGTCTAAATCACCTGAGTCATGGCCTCAGTTTGCATATTGTTCTGGGGTTCATCCGCTTTAAGGCGCTTCTTTGGGCTAAACATGTGCCAGTCATTTATAACGATATTGCTTATGCTTTCCCCCGCCTGCAGATCGCCCAGTTCCGCGGCTGGGCTATGGATGCTTGTGGCTACCCTCTCTACTCCTGGCTGTAGTATGGTCATTTGGCTAGGAGACGTGAACCGGGTGAATTCCATGTATTGGTAACTCGCACATGCACTGTGCATCGGCATCCAATCCTTCACTTTAGGGCCTTTTTGTTGGTAAAGGCAATTGCCCAATCTGCTGCCAACATTGTTCGACTGGGTTTTAGATTGTATAGTCTGCCCTATGATCTGGGGTAGCCACCAGGCTTTGAGCATTGATACTCATGGCCAAAGCACGGGGCTTCCCTGACTATGCTAGGGTCTTCTGAATAAGCCATGTATTAGGGGGGTGGACACGTGTCCGTGGCTGCTGCCTGGCACAAGACGCACTATTCTCACAGATATTCTGACCCACCTTGCACGAGGTTGGCATAGACTATATCACAGTAGGTAGGAGGAGTCTCTTTTCATGCAGCTACTGATGTAGCCCTTTTTCTGGAGCTCGACGACTCAGCGAGCTGGTCCCATGATCAAAGGGGGACGTGTTTTGTATGGCACTGGAACTCGAAGATGTCTATATCAAACAAGAGTGGGCTCAGTTGGGGATTCGTCCCTCGAAGGCCGATCAGCATGGAGTGGGCAGTGGTGTATACTGCCATGATGTACATTTGCTGACATCATTCCGGTTGGTGCCCTACATGCGATTGGCAGTGCACCCTAGCCTATTTTTCTGCCACCACGATGGGTCTACACTTACCAAATTTAAGTTCCAAAGGGTGACTGGTACCGCGCTTCCCAGTGTGGGGCCCGTTATGGCACCCATTTACTTAGAATAGGCATCGCATTGACCGTGGCTGCGTTTGGGGTGCTCGGAGGCAGATATAGGTGGGCACGTGGGGGTCTGCGCATAATTTTTCTATATGTACGTCCCCTCACTGTATGAGTACCTAGTTATGTCCTTAACCCCTTCTCCTCTTTTACAGATCCTGTGTGTCTCCGCACACCGGTGGCAGTGGGGCTGGTGGGCTGCAGCTATGTACACTGGGTGGCAGTATATGCTGCGGCGACAGAGTGTGGACCCCAGCTCGGGCTGCGTGCATCCGCACGTATGCGGTGGTATGTATGCGTGGCATGAACGGGTGGGAACTGTTGCCATTCCTGATGTTCATCAGGGATGCTGGACCGCCTGATGTTCTTATTCTGCACCTCGGTGGCAATGATCTCACACGGATCACTGAGCTTTACTTACACTGTCAAGGTGCAGTGACCTGGCGTTTTATACCATTTATGGCTTACACACGGTCGCTATGGTCTAACATCATGCCGAGACACCAATTTAGAGGAGACGTGGATCTCCGCAGTTCTAACCGTCCCGGCGGTCAGTGGACAGGGCTGTTGCCCGGCTCCTTGCTGAGAATGGCTTGGGGGATAGCCATTAGATATCTGAGGATAGGCTTACAGAAAATTTGACCTGTAGGCAGGATATGGGGTCCACCTGTCGGCTAGAGGTATGTACCTCTTTTGGATGAGGTGCAAGCAGGCCTGGTGACCGAGCTGATGGTCTGGGGGGGGGGCGGTGAGTCATCATGGACGCGGGTAGCACTGGTAAGGTAAACATTTATGACCCATAGGTATCCGGCAGGTTCGCAATTGACTGGCGAACACGTAGACAGGTACAGGGGAAATAGGTTTGGCCAGTCAAGGGCGAACCAGGCAAAGGGTGATGGCAGGAGCTTCACAGCCTGCATCACCTTGATATTTAATGGATACACATCATAGGGTGGTGTCAGTAGATAGTTTATTGACTCCAGTCAACAATTTGTTTGTGTTAACAAACAAATTGATACAAATAGTTACATGTAGCCAATTGCCATTGGCATTTTGGGAGGAACCTTACCAGTGTTACTGCGGCCTGCTTGCCTTAAAGAATTACAATTGGATGATTACACCAATTGAAAGTGATAATTCGGACTAGGGCATTATTCAATAAAAGTGGCCCGATGCCTTTATCCATATACCGGTGTCTGAGTCTTTCTTTGGGGGGTGCGCCTGCAATGAAAGTGCGGCGCCAAAATGGCCGCCGCACTCTTTGCAGCCCCTCCCGGACTCAGACATCTGGGTGAATTAGGGGGCGTAGCCACGCCTCTATAAAAGGGGTGGCCACGAGGCAGCCGAGCTGCCATTTTAGAAATGCGACGGAGCGGAGAAGTTTTCCCCTCCACCCCCTCCCTAGTGAACAGTGTGATTTTTTGGTCGCTTCGGGGCCGGGTGGGAATTTTTGGCTTGAACCTACAATTGGTTCTTTGGTTCTTGCTTTTTCGCCCATCCCACACTGTTGCTAGTGTTTGAGACAAGGGGTAAGTTGACTTTGGTCACTTTTGCCGGGTAGCACTGGTAAGGTAAACATTTATGACCATAGGTGTCCGGCAGGTTCGCAATTGACTGGCGAACACGTAGACAGGTACAGGGGAAATAGGTTTGGCCGGTCAAGGGCGAACCAGGTAAGGGGTGATGGCAGGAGCTTCACAGCCTGCATCACCTTGATATTTAACGGATACACGTCATAGGGTGGGGTCAGTAGATAGTTTATTGACTCCGGTCAACAATTTGTTTGTGTTAACAAACAAATTGATACAAATAGTTACATGTAGCCAACTGCCATTGGCATTTTGGGAGGAACCTTACCAGTGTTACTGTGGCCTGCTTGCCTTAAAGAATTACAATTGGATGATTACACCAATTGAAAGTTATAATTCGGACTAGGGCATTATTCAATAAAAGTGGCCCAATGCCTTTATCCATATACCGGTGTCTGAGTCTTTCTTTTTTTTTTGGGGGGGGGGGGGTGCGCCTGCAATGTGGTACTGGATGTGGTACTGGTTTATCTCCTTTGTCATCTACCAATACACATTTCACAAAAGGTCTCCATATTTCCCAAAACATATTTGCTTTCATTATACCTTTATTTAGATTCAATTCCCATGTCAGTTTATCATTTAAGGCAATTTCCCACATTCCCTTATACCATTCTCCATTTTTAAAACGAAGTCATTTTCCCAATTTCTTGCTATACATTGTCTTGCCACAGTTAACATTATAGAGAGCAAATTTTTTTGTACATATATTCATATTATCTATTTTTGTCAACAGGGCGGCACTTGACTCCAATTTTAAATCCAACTTCAAAATTTCTACTATTTCTTTCTCTATTTGCTTCCTCTTTTCTTCTTGTAACCTGAAAAAACCTGAAAGTCATAACATTGATTGAATACATTTTGTCACTGGTGAAATATTTGTAGTATCACTTGATAGAAATGATTCAGCAAAATAATCTGAAAGAATACAGTTGCATAGTAAGAAGATATTTTACTGACAAGATTAAAATTAATTCCTAGTCCTGGTCTGTACTGTAGAAATTAGTGGGAGTGGGGTGGGGGTGAGTGAACTCATTCCCAAAGGCTATTGTCTAGTCCAGGGTTTCTCAACTGATCAGCAGGTGTGCTGAATTGGGCTTCTGGGAATTGAAATCCAAGAACATTTGGGGGCCCAAAGTTGAGAAACACTGGTAGTCAGTAATGCTTAAATTGTGTGTTGGGACACATTTGCATGACTTTGGGGAGCTGCAACCAGGCAGCAAGAATCAGGACCATCCTAAGGTATTTTGCAGCTAGAGCTGAAAATGCCCCCCACCTCCCAAGAAAAATGAAAACTACAGCACCCAAAGGCCAGTCAAAGCAGTTTTGCACATGAAGCAAAAACAAAACAAAACAAATCCATGTGCCTTTTTCCTCATCCTGCCATTTATCAATGCAATCATCATAACTGAAATGACTAGCAATTCCTGCCCTTTTCAAGATGTTTTGCATGCAATGGTTGAACTACTCTCCTCACTCTGCCTAAAGCTAAGTGTGGTTCTAGCAATGCATGAATTAAAGAATGAGATGTATCTCTGGAGCTCCAAGCTCATTTGCTTCTGTCAGTCTCCAGAAAGGGAAAATAGACTTGCCATTCCTAGCTGCACACTTTTGGAACAACTGAATATTACTGAGTGCAGGGCCTGCTAGGCAACTGATTTTATCCAAAGGGATTGACTTGAGGCATTGCTGAACTGATACCCATCCTTGATCCTCTGAAAGGAAAGATTAGTGATGCATAAATTTTTAGGCATCCAGGAGAGGCAGGTCTGTGCCATAGGAAAAAAGGTAGACATCTATTTTTTAAGTTCCATCAGATGTTTTCTTCTGTAGAACTTGCTGTGTGCAAAGAAAGAAAGGAGAATGGCAGAAAATGTATGTTGAGAGCGAGGAAGATACTGTATTGCTTAGCACCCATAATGTTGTAATTTGAACGCCGGTGTTGTAGGGTGAACACCAGCATTGTAATGCGAAACCCTGCTGCACTGGAATAAAGACACGTCGAGACCGTGATGTAGTGGTCCAGCCCCAAAATGAGGTGGGCAAAAAGCTTTTATTACCCTGCCTATGGGTGTAACGACCCTGAGGTGGTCGCCGCCCCTGGTTACAAAGGGCCCTGCATGCTAAGCCTTTCTACGTCACTATTGATATGTTAAGCCAGGATGTTGCCTGTCAATCGGGAGGCAGCTCAGGAATGTACACCCAATCCTTATCTACCTTCTCCAGCAAAGCTCGTGCTTCCAGATAGGAAGTCTTGCCCTGAATTATGGCTCGGCTGTGGCCGGCAAATGAACTTCTAGGGAGAAGTATATTAATAAGACTCCCTGCTACGCGGGCAGTCCACATCTCTCCCTTTTTATTCCTTTAATGCTGCCTGATTGAGGGCTTGCTGAATGTGAGGTAGGAGCTGCTTTGGGGTAAGGTTCCCTCCCGGCTTCTGGCGCGAGGCACATATGGACAGAAGTGAGGGGACACATTGGACAAAACAGCAAAGTGTGATGCAAATGATCACCGTGCCAATTATGGCTTGAGCTGCTGTTTGTACCCATCCCCATGGAATCCACCCCCACAACGCATCCCACCAAGCCCATGGGGCATCTTGCTTGATATTTTTAACCAAGGTGTCCAGTTGGGAAATCTGGTTCTGGACAATACGGGAATTGTCTGTCAGATTGAAACAGCACATGTTCCGGACAGACTTGCAACCTAAATGGTGTAGAAGCAGTAAGTAATCGATTGCTGCCCGGTTAACCAAGACCGCATGACGGAGCTCAGCTTGCTCCTGGTTCAATTTGGTGATGGCTATGGAAGTGTGGTTGATGGCTTTGGCTAGTGCACATGCTAGTTGATTGATCCTAGCTGCATTGCCTATGGTCAACCCAGGCACCCCCACCAAGCTGACTGCAAGGGAAACATACTCGGCCTTGCTGAGGAGAGTGATGTCGCTGTCACAAGTGTCATCTAATGGGGTTCCACTGCATTTGGGTTGCCCCCCTCCCCGTGTCACCACTTCCCTCCCTGGGAGTCCAAGGGTTAAACGACTCACACAACAGGTAGAGTCCATTACATTAGCGGGTATATAGTTCGAAGTTCGCTGGTTGCAGGTCCAAAACCAACCTAGGGGCAAAATGGCTGATGGGTTCTGGCTGGTTGCAAGTCCAAGTCTCTTTTCCCATGTCCAGGCAAGGCAAGTGGGCTTCCCGACCTGAGGAGCACCGTAGCATCCTGGCACAGGAGGTGTTTCTGTCAATGGCTACCCTGGGTGTGTTTAGGGTAACTGCATTGGTGGGCAAAACCTTTGTGGCCCTAATACCCCAAAGGGGATAGGACCTATAAGTCACGTCTTGGTGTGGACCAAGAGAATTCGGCCGTTTGTCACCTCTGGCCTGCTCACCCGGCACGTGGCACACTGGAATCAAGCAGGTACTTAGAAGTGAGGAAGCATTGGTGGTCTGCTGAAGGCAGAAGTCTGATTGGTTGACAAGTCCGGCCAACTTCTTCCAAATTTTATACTGAAACCTAGCTGTCAAGTCCTACTCCCCTGCTGCTGGAGTGGCCTGAACCCCTCCCCCGGCCAGCAGCAGGAAAATCATAACTATCATCAAGGAATTGTAGGTGATCTGAGCCAACACCACGGCTACCATATTGTGTGGAGTGGGCTCAGGATCCATTGTCTGGAACTATAAGCCTGGAACTATAAGAGTGGTTCTCTTGCAAAATGGTCATAGCATCGTCACACAGGGTTTTGATCATTCCCCATGTCACTCTCTGCTCCTCCATCCTGGGCCGCCTCAGCTGAGGCCGCCTGCCCTGCCTCCGTCCCGTCATCAGGTTCATCTCCTCCATCTCTGGCAGGGGGTCCCTCATCACATTCATCCATGCCATGCCTTTCAAAATGCGGTTTCACACAGTGGGCCGGAATCCAGATGGTTCCTGTAGGAGACATAATCGCTGCATACCCTCTCCCCCATGTTATCAGGGGTGCTGGACCGCTCCAGGAGGCACCTGGTGGCACTCTGAAATGAACCATGGGATGCGGGAGGATTTCCTGCCGTCGGAAATGCTTCTCCTGCGGAGTGCAGTCAGCAAAAATGTTAAGATGGTTATATGTGAACAAAACTTTGTGCAGGCATTGCTGTGCCTGACTCTGGCTTTTCGGGGTGGGGTGGGCGACTATCTCCTCCCTTTCTGTTTTTCCCCCCGATGTAGGACTTTAGCATCCGAAACACCCATTCGACAATGGCTTGTCCCTGGGGATTGTATGGAATGCCAAATGTGTGCTTTACATCCCAAGTTGCTAGGAATGTCGCTAGCTGTCTGGAACTATAAGCCGGTGCATTTTCTGTTTTAATAAGGTTCAGTCTACCCATGATCGCAAAGCAGCCTAACAGGTGTTGCTCTATGTGGGTAGCTGTCTCCCCTTTCTGGGCTGTGGCCCATGTGAAATGAGAATAGGTGTCAATGGAGACATGAACAAACTGCCATCTTCCTAACTCCTGGGCGTGGGTCACGTCCATTTGCCAAATCTGATTAGATCCTGTCCCCCGTGGGTTGACACCCCACGAAGGCCCTCCTGAAGCTCCTGCACACTGTGGGCAAGAGCGAACTATGGCTTGCCCTTGCGACAGTGGCAGGTTGAACTTCCATGCCAATGCTTTGGTGTTTTGATGAAAGAATGCATGGCTCTGGATTGGAGTCGTGAAGATTCCTGCTGCTAACTTCTGCTGACTTTCCCTTGCGGCCGCATCTGCCCTGCGATTTCCCTCAGAAATGGATCCTGGCAAGTCCTGGTGACTGCAAATGTGTGCCACATACAGGGGCTCTGAGCAGCGCTGCAAGTGAAATTGCATGGTCAGAAACAGGCTCAATAGATTCTTATCTATGGAAGGCGTGATGTACACCCCTGGGTTCAAAGGACAAAAACAAGGGCCAAATGGATTATATAAATGAGAAAACAGGAAACTCCATTTGAGGCACAGGAATGGTAATGTGTTGTTGATTTTTGATTTTAATATCACAATATAAAATAGTAGACAGTCATCCAGTAATGCTATGTTGTGAAAGTTGACCGGTAAACAACTCTTTTGGGGGAACTTCCCTTCTTCAGACAACTTAATACCTTACTTTCCAACTTCTGTAAAAACAATTAATACATACTAAATTGAATGACATTAAATTTGAAATATAATATCCTTATTAACAGTTATAATAACAACTCACCTGGTTACATCATATATATATGCATAGTAGTATCATTCTTATATTGGGTCCTAACCTCACATCGTGTTTTCTTTGTGGGCTACGGACTTACTGTTTCTGTCCTCCCAATGACTTCAAAAAGATTAAGCCAGAAAACGCTGGCTATAAATGTATAAAACAACATACATGTACTCAGCCAGGACTTAGAGATAAAGAGACCTCTTCCCACTGTTGTTTTGTACATTTATAGCCAGCGTTTTTTGGCTTAATCTTTTTGAAGTCTTGTAATTAATTATATTGTGGTGACATGTACTTACATAGATATATCCTGGCATATATGGTTAGTGTTAGAATTTTTAGCCCTTAAACTGTGATCAGTATGCTGTATACACATGGAGCTGCATTGGGAGGACCGGGAGGGGCACGCTGTCCTCCTGTTCACTTTTCATCGAATGGTCAACAAATGGCTGCCAAATTTTCCAAAATCTATTTTCTTTAATTTTGCCTTTATATTTATTTATTTCCCATGTCAGTTTGTCGTTCAATGCAAGATCCCACATCTCCTTATACCATTCTTCTATTTTCAAACTCCCCTCCGATTTCCAGTTCCTTGCAATACACATTCTACCCATTACCACCATTAAGGACAGTAATTCCTTTTTATCCTCATTCAGTTCTAATTTTTCAACATCCGTTAGTAATACCGTACCTGCATCTAGTTCATATTCAATCCCTAATATCTCCCCTACCTCTTTTTCAATTTCCCCCCAAAATTATTTTACCACAGTACATTCCCACCACATGTGTTCATAAGTTCCCAAAGAATTTTTACATCTCCAACACTTTTTACTTTTTGTATTATCCATTTGAAACAATTATCAAATACCATTGAATCAAATACCATTTCCAGAAGATCTTAAAATTATGTTCCTTTATTCTAACTGACATGGTTCTCATAAATCGTTTTCTCCACTTATTTTTCCAGTTTCTTTCTAATATTGCTATGTTCAAATCTTGCTCCCAACATGATTTCAATGTTTCTTGCGGGTTTCCTTCTTTATTTAATATTCTATATACTCTACTCACTATTCCCTTTATTCCCACAATTCCCTTTCTCATTTTCAATATCAATTCCTCAAATTCAGTTTTACCCCTTTCTAAACTTATTTGTCCCAAAAATTGACCATTCCATTTATCTATCGGCCCTCTCTGTAGTCAATTTAAGTTCAACTGTGCACATATTTCCGCTTTTTTCCTACTATCTTTACACACTCTTACCCAGTCCTTCAACAGAGAAACATCATTCTTTTCTAATACCTCCCTTCTCCTTTCATCAATTTTTATTGGAAAACTTCCAAGGTCTTCCAACCCCACAATAGGTGACAAGTCCGGACTTAATTTCTTTTTAACCCTTCTCCATACCCCCAACAATGTCTTCATCATCTTATTTTTAACTTTAATTCTTCCATCATTAATATCCAAAAATATACCTTTACCCGTTCGATCTAACTCCTTCATTTCCAATTCTTCCCATATTACTCTTTCTCTTGCTAATATCTTCATAATACTCTTAATTTGGAAAGCTCTATAATAATTTCTCAGATTAGGTATTCCCAATCCTCCCTCTTTCTGCAGTAAATACCAAAAAATCTTCGCTATTCTGGGTTTCCTTCCACCATTACAATAATTATTTAATATATTTTGAAAGTCCTTAATTTCTTTATCATTTAGAAAAATTGGTAATGCATCAAACAGGAAATTGATTTTTGGCAGCAACATCATTTTACACAACACTATCCTGCCAAACCAGGATAATTTAATCTTTTTAAATTGCTCAATTTTATCTTTAATTTCCTTTTTTTTTTGTTTTTCATAATTCAGTCGTTTGAGATCCTCAAATTTATGACATATTTCAACTCCTAAGTATCTCAAATTATTTTTAACTTGCATTTTAAATTTGTCTCTAATTTTCTTTTGTTCCTCTTTATCAACATTGCAAAATATCATCTCAGATTTATCCCAATTTATTCTCAGTCCAGTCACCTCCTCAAATTCTTTTAAATGACCTTGAATTTTTTCTAACGCTTTTCTTGGATGTTTCATAATTACTAATGAATCGTCCGCATAAAGACTTATTTTATTTTCTGAGACCCCTTCTATTCCACTATCTCCTCTTATAGCTTCAGCTAACAATTCCATCTCCATTATGAATAATATTGGGGACAGTGGACAACCCTGCCTAGTGCCAGCTTCCAACCTTATTTCATCCGTAAACTCATCATTTACCTTAACCTTGGCTAATCCAAATTGATACAATTGTCCAATCATACTACAAAATTTATCTCCAAACCCATAAAATCTAATAATTTCCTTAATTGTCACCCACTGCAATGAATCAAAAGCCTTGAAAATATCCAATGATAATAAACTAACTTTTTCTTTTCTATTACCTGCAATATCTAATAAATCCAGGACCCTTCTTGTCAAATTTGTCATATGTCTTTCTTTCAGGAATCCAGTTTGGTCCTCATTTATATATTTAATCATAATTCCATTCAATCTGTTTGCGACTATTGCTGTGAATATCTTGGCGTCCTGATTTATCAAAGAGATAGGCCTGTAGGATTCTGTCTTTTCTAAATCCTTTCCAGGTTTCAGCAACAAAACAATTATAGTCCTATACCATGATGACGGTATCATCCCTCCATCCATTATATAATTAAACAACTTCACCAATCTTGGAACTACACAATCTTTAAATTCCTTATAAAATTCCACTGTTAATCCATCATCACCTGGTGATTTTCCTGTCTTCAAGCTGGCTATTGTGTCTCTTACCTCCTTTTCCGTTATTTTCTCTTCCATTCTATTTTTGTGCTCTAAATTTATCTTTTTTTGTACACCCTTTTCCAGTTGTTCTCTCAATTTCTCTATATTCACCTCTCTTTTAGAATATAACTCCTGATAAAAAAAATTCCACTATCTTAATCTTTTCCTTACTTTTATTACACCTCCTACCTGTTTCATCCATCAGTATTCCAATCTCTCTTTTAATTCTTTTTTCTTTAGCTGCTCTTGCCAGGAACTTTGAATTTCTATTACTAAACTCAAAATAATCCCTCTGTAAATACACTAGATCTTTTTTAACTTTTTGTATATCTTTCCCTATCAATTCCTTTTTTAACCTTTGCATTTTCTCAAAAACCTCTTTACTTTTTGTCTTTACATGCTCTTCCTGCAAGCATTTGATCTCATTCTCAAGCTCATTCTGTTTATCCCTAAATTGTTTGTTTTTAACACTAGCCAACTTAATACATTCCCCTCTAAACACCGACTTCATGGCATCCCACACTACGTTGTAATTAACCTCACCCGTATCATTCCAATCCCAACACTCACTATTTTAAAGTATGGTCTTGCCCAATTAATGTTCCCCAAAATTTGCTGAAGCGTGACTGTGTCCTTAATGTTGATCTGTGGCAGCACTGGTGCTGCAAAATATCGCAAAAGTCTGTGCCCTAAGTATGAATAAGGTCCTGACTTTTGCACTTTCTCGGGCGCTATGACTAAACCCTTCTCCCCCAACGTGTCTTGGAGGTGCTGGAACATGCTATTGTCCAGTTTTGGCCCTGCCACCAAAATGTCATCCATGAAATGGCATGTAACCATTCTGGGGTACAGTTCCCTAAATTTGGCGAGTGCTTGGTGTACATATATTTGGCACAGGGTCAGTGAGTTGAGCATCCCCTGTGGCAAATACTTCCAGGTGAACCTCTGGGTAGGTTCCCTGTAATTGGTGGCTGGCAAACCTTTCCCTGTCCTTTGGGTCTAAGGGAATCATGTAAAAGCAGTCCTTAAGGTCTACAATTAAGATCTCCCACCCCTCTGGAATCATATTTGGATTGGGCATGCCGCACTGGAGCGGCCCATTTGGGTGAATGCAATTATTGATTTCTCTTAAATCGTGGCGAAGTTGCCACTTTCTGGACTTCTTTTATATGACAAATATCGGTGAGTTCCAAGGACTTGTAGATGGCTCAGTGTGCCCTGAAACTAGCTGCTCTTTAACAAGCTGCTTTAATGCCTCTAATTTTCCCCACACAATCGGCCACTGCTCGACCCATGCTGGCTCATCGGTTAACCATGTGAGTGGAAGGGCCATGCTTTACCCGAAAGTAAAGGTCGCTTGATACTGCTGTAAGATGTCTCTTCCCCAGAGGTTGACAGGCACGTCTAGCAAGTGTGGGTGAATTACCGCTGTCCCGTCTGCCCCAGGGATAGAGACCTCTACCCATTCTTGGCTTCTGCTGGCTTCCTGGATTCCTCCTACTCCCCACAACTGCCTCTATGGCCCACTCCTTGGGCCAGAACTTCTTGCCTAATATGCTCACATCGTCCCCCGTGTCAAGGAGCCCATTGAAAGGCACCCCCATTCAAAAATACCTTAATCACAGGGTGCTGCTTCCACTTTATGTTCTGTTCCACTGCTGCTATGATTTGGTATCCTTCTACTGCCCTCTTCTCTTTCTGGTGGTCTGTTGACCCGAATCCTGTGTCTCCTCTGACTACCTCTTTACCCCCACCTGGCAGATGATAAGGAACCATGATCAATTTCGCTACTGAATCCCCTTTGCTAATTGTCTGGGACAGCTTGTCCACAGCTGGATTTTGATGATGCCGCTGTAATCGGAGTCTATGACTCCTGGGATCACGAAGATCCCTTTCTTCCCTGTGCTACTTTGAGGCAAGACAAGTCCCACTGTGCCTTTTGGCAGCGGTCCTTGGTACTGGGTGTCAACTAAGGTGACCACACCTGGCAGGTCGCATGTAACGTCTACCTGGCACTCAAGGTCCAACCCTGCGCTGCCTTTGGTCTCTGCCTGTGCCTCAGAGATGTTTGGGGTAATTATTGCTGGGATGTTTCCTCTGGCGCTGCCAGAGTGGGGACTGCCTCCATTTGGACTTGGGCTAGAGATACGCCCGTGGGCTGGTTTCCCGAATTTGGACCTTGCCTGGCCCAATGATAGCTGTTGTGGCATCGTGGGCATTGGGTGGTGGGCTTATCCAGGTGGCCCTTTGAAGAGCTGCCTTCCCCCCGTGGGGAGGCGCCTCTCCCTTTGCAATTTTTTTTTGCAATATAATAGACTAAAATTGTTGTGGTTTGGTAGAGTTGCGTTGTGCAAGATGATGTTACTTCCAAAGTTGAGCTTCTTGTTTGACACCTTGCCGATTGAATTAAAAGAAAAAGAAATTAAAGAGTTTCAAAATATATTTAATGTCTACTGTAATGGTGGAATTAGAGCTAGAATCAATAAGAGTTTGTGGTATTTATCTCAAAAAGAAGGTGGATTGGGTATACCAAATCTTAAGAATTATTATAGATCCTTCCAGATTAAAAATATAGTAAAGATGTTGAGGAAGGAAAAAATAATTTGGGAAGATCTTGAGATGAAGGAATTAAATCAAATTGGTAAGGCATTTTTCTTGGATGGAGAAAGGAATAAATTAGAGATTAAAAATAAAATGATGAAGACAACATTGGATATATGGAAAAAGGTTAAAAAAGATTTAGTCCCTGATACAATTAGAGGATTTTTAAAAAATTCCGATAAAAATAGATAGTAAAGTGAAGGAGATTTTGGTTAAAAATAATATTATCCTGTTGAAGGATTGGTTAAACGTATGTAAGGATAATTTTTTAAAAAATGGATGTTTATTCTCAGCTGAAATTGAATTGGTTTCAGATAATATTGTTAAATAAGTGGAATAGTAAGTACTTGGGAAATTTAAGTTTGGAAAGAGACAAGACAGACTTTGAGGTAATATTATTAAGAGTTAGAAAAGGAGAAATGGATATAAAGGGACTTTGTGAGTAAAATATATATTGTTAAATAAAGAGACTAATTCACAAGAAACTTTGAGGAAAATATGGGAGCAAGATCTTAATGTTAGTATTACAGAATTGTATTGGAAAAATAAGTGGGGGGGAAGGATTATGAGAACAATGTCGGTCAGAGTAAAAGAACATAATTTCAAAATGCTTTGGAGATGGTACTTAACTCCTGCTCGATTACACCAGATAGATAAAAATAGAAGTCCAATGTGTTGGACATGTCAAAATAGACTGGGATTATATGAACATATGTGGTGGAGTTGCAAGGTGATTAACGAATTCTGGGGGAAAATAGAAAATGAAATCTCTAGGATTGTTGGGGAGAATATAAAACTGGGGCCTGCTATAGCTTTGTTGACTGATACAGAAAATATGAGTTTAGGAAAAGACAAAAAAGAGTTGCTCTCAATATGTTTAACAACCACAAGACAATGTATAGCGAGAAAGTAGAAGAATGATAAGACATTGAAGATAGAAGACTGTTACAGTGATACCTCATACAACGTCCAAACTTGGTTCCACAAGTTTGGACTTTATACAGATTTGGACTTTGTATGAGGCATGCAAAATCTTAGCCGCGATGCCTCATACAACATCCAAATCCTTGCCGCGATGCCTCATACAACGTCGTTTCCATAGAGATACATTGTACTGTAACAGCACAGACTTCAGGGCAAAGTCAAGGAAACAGACAGGAAACTAACAGAACTTTAAGAAATCATTGTCTAAAGGCTAAAAACATTACAAAAACGTGTCAAACAACCCTGATTGTCCAAGAACCTGAAGAATGCTGCAAAAAATCCCAGGAATGCTTCTAAAAATTCTGACAAAAAAAATTCAAAAAAATCCAAAATCGCGCTCAAAACCACTCCTAAACACTCTTTGCCTCATGCAAAACCCACAAGAGCAATGCACACATGTGTCCTGCCCTTTATACTGCCCAGGCACAATCCAATCTGGGAAAACCCCAATGCCTCATACAAAGTCACATGACTTTGTATGAGGCAATTTTTTTCAAGGAATTAGGCGATGTTGTATGAATCCAATGTTGTAGAAGCGGCCTTTGTATGAGGTATTACTGTATAGGGAAATGTGGGAGATAGCTTTAAATGATAAATTAACCTGGGAGCTGAAGATAAAAGAGAATAGATTTTGGTCAATTTGGCATTTATTTGTGGAATCTGCTGTGGTTAAGGGTGACCGAAACAAGCCAGTACAGGAACATTATACCTTCTGGAAATAGAGATGAATAAAAGACATCGCATCCTCTAGGGCAATGTACAGGGTGCAATAGTATTTTCTGTTTAGAATATATTAAGATGGCTTAGAAAGGACAGCCAATAAAGAATATAAATAAGATAAGATTTTAATTAGATGGGATAAAAAAGAGTATCAAATGTGGCACAATACATCTAAGAGGTTCTATCGGTATCTCATCATTTCTACTATATATGACTATCGTATATGCTTATTTTTCTATGTTTCTCTCATTTTTGTATTGTTATTGCAATTTATCTCTTATAATATTTTGTATCTTTTTATAAAAATTTAATAAAAAAAATAAAGCGACTTTGTAGCCTTGTGTCAGTAATTGCTTTGCGAATCTCCGCTAGCAACTTGTACGGAATTGGTGAGTAAATAGCTACCTGATTGCCCGAAATTGCATCCCGTCTCTATGCGGACAGGGCACAGCATCTGAAGTTCGGCCAGTTCTACGGCCGGCAATTCTCCCTTGCAAAGCTCTTCTTCCACCATGAGCTGAAATGGACTCTTGGGAACTCAGGGGCGTCTGGTCCCCCTGAGCCCCCACCCGCTTCCATAGCCCCTGCAGTGTCTGTAGAAGGGGAGTCCTCTATGCCCCCATGCCTGAATTGGATGGTCGAGTAGAGACGCTGGGGCGCTGGTGGCTCTTCATACGCTGGCAGTTTCTGCATTTCTACCTGGGCTGGACGTACGGCTGAAATTATTTGCCGACATTTACTCCAAGACCTGATGATTTTGACGAATGCTCGGGGTTCCTCTTGCAGACATTTTCCTACTTTCTCCCAAACCCCTGGGTCCATCGTCCCTGACTCTGGGTAGAACAAGCAGTTCTCTCTCAGGTACACAATCAAATCCGCTAGCTCTCCTCTCCCTAGCTCTATCTTGAGCTGCCTGGCCAGGCCTTTGAACTCACATGCGTGCGCCCGCTGACTAACGGATGAATTAGCCCCCATTCCTGCCCCTTGAAATCCCCGAAGTTACCTTCCACAGGACAAGTTGGTGTGCTGACTGGCAGGATGGCCCTAGGCGAGTGTACTGGATGACGGATTAGTGATTTTTGCAGTGGTATGCCGTTTCTGTCATCTGCTACTGTGGAGGATCAGGCCCTGACTTGCCCTGGCTATGGAACGCGTCTGTCCTTGTTGCCGGTGACTTGCCTGAGCATGCAATTGTCTGCGGCTCGGTGTGTGCACTGGGTCTGATCAGCTTGAGCGTCTGACCAGATCGCGCTGCATCTCAGCTTGCCCACACTCGCTCCTTGCTCACCCATGGTCTCGGCGTCTGCTGCACACTTACGCTGATTGCGCTAGTTGCATTGGAATATCACGTTGGGGTCACCACTGTGTTGTAATTCGAACACCGGTGTTGTAGGGTGAACACCAGCGTTGTAATGCGAAACCCTGCTGTGCTGGAATAAAGACACATTGAGACCGTGATGTAGTGGTCCAGCCCCAAAATGAGATGGGCAAAAAGCTTTTATTACCCTGCCTGTGGGTGTGACAACCCTGAGGTGGTCGCCGCCCCTGGTTACAGAGGAGTCCTGTATGCTAATCTTTTTTACGTCATCCCTATACTATATTCGGTTACCCCCGGAGTCTGGAACAGCTGCACGTAGGCAAGGGTCTCTTATCGTTTACACTAAACTAAAGGAGCAGGAGCATCTGTTTCCCTGGGCACTATCAGCATCTGTGGCTATTAACCTCTATTGTTTACCTTAACTCAGGGAAACATCTGTGGCTATTGATATATTACCTGTCAATCGGAAGGCAGCTCAGGAATGTACACCCAATCCTTATCTACTCCAGCAAAGCTTGTGCTTCCAGATAGGAAGTCTTGCCCTGAATTATGGCTCGGCTGTGGCCGGCGAACAAACTTCTAGGGAGAAGTATATTAATAAGACTCCCGGCTACGCGGGCAGTCCACACCATAATCTGTATTCTAGCTTGCCGAAGTGAGTGTAGGGTCTAGCCTGTTCAGTAATGTAGTGCAACTCCAGCATGCAGTGGGTGTTAGCAGAATAACCATAGAGACAGAAATACTAGCCTAAACTAGTATTTGCTTTTTATTGTTTGTCCCTATTGGAAAGTTTCCTGTCTTCCCACCTGTAGGGATCATCTGACCTATTTGCATGTATTAAGACTTTGCAGGTTCTGGCTTTCTCTCTCTCTCATTTATTTTTTATTTTATTTTTTTTCCTTTCAAAGAAGAAATATGTCTATTTGAGCTCCTCCATTTTGTGGGCCACATGGCAGGCTAAAAGACTTAAAATACCAAAAGACTTTACATCAGGGGCAACCAAACTATGCCTGTGGGCCCATTTAGGCCCATGCATATCATTAATGTGGCCCACAGTGAGTACCCAGGCTCACCACAGACCACCGCTCCACCCGCCCCCACCGCCTGACATCATCAGCGGTGATGGCAGCAGCGGCAATCACACTTTGTCTTAGCTGCTGTGAGCAGCCTCTGGCTCGGTCCCATTCCCTCTGCAGCCTTTGCCAAAGCCGGTCGCTGCATTGGGGAAATTTTCAGAGACTCCTCTCTCCGTTTCAAAAATTTGTGGTGATAGGAGAGCCCCCTGGCATGCCGGGGATGATGTCACTTCAGTGCACCAGGTTTACCTTTCCAGTTCCATGGATTTTGAAACAGAGGAGGTTCAAAAAATTTCCCAACGCAGCTATCGGCTTTGGCAAAGAATGCAGAGGGGATCGGACCAAGCTAGAGGTTGCTTGGAGCAGCAGGAAGAAAGCACAAATGCCACCGCTGCCACCACCACCACCGCTGCTGATGTCAAAACTGTCAGCAGCAGGAGCAGCCCACCTCCAGCCCCCACAGCTGTGTGCAGGGGCAGGACCAGTCCATGGAAAAACGTTTGGCCACCACTGCGATTCTTTAACTGTACTTCTTTGTAAAAACAATCTCACCAAGAATCTTGAGCGCATGTGTATCTCTCTGACCTAATTGTGAGTAAATGATATTCTCATGGATTTAGTGCAAGGATATTCATTGGCTGGGCTAAGTAGGGAGAAGGTTTTGGAGAACTTTCACTCAAACTAAGATTTGCCTAAAAGCCTGCCCCACTTTACTGTGCTGCTGCCAACTATAACTTAACATAGTCCAAACCAAAGTGCTGCATGTTTGGCACCCACCCACTCACTCTGGAGCATACACACGCACCTGCAAGAATTTTGAAAAATGTTTCTGCAAAGAAAGACCAGCTAGACATATGAAGTAAGTAAGTAAGTAAGTTTAGAAAAACAAAGGAAAAAAGGAACAAAAATCTAGAACGTGGACTGTGTGACCCTGTGACAACCTCAAAATTAATTAATTTGAATTATTAAACCCCTTTCCCTTATCAAAATAAGCATGCAATTGATAAAGCTTGTATAATGATTTTAAGATCATTTATCTGTGCTAATTCATAATGTGGCTGAGAGAAAGCCATTTTTATGAAAAGACAGTTACACAAAAAGTCCTGTATCATTTATCTAAAGTGGAGTTTTAGGCGATGTTTTGCAGCATCCTTTGTGTGAGGATTTCTGAACATTCTAAAAAGTATGTAATCTATACCTATAAAATGGTGCGTTAACCGTTGGAATGTGACAAAGGATGTTGCACCAGGCCCCACTAGCCCGTAATGGGCCTCCGTTCACTCGCCCGAACCTGGTTCGCAGGTAACTGTCGGGTTGAAAATTTCAACCCAGGGGCAGGAGCCCCCCAGTCGCAAACAAAAAAAGGGAACTTCAATTCCCAACATTCCTTTTGCCGCGCCGCGCCAGAGCCAATCAGGCTGAGCGGCGCAGCAAAAGGAACGTTCAGAAATGCGCCGCGGCCAATAAAAAAAAAGCCACAGAAAAAAAACCGCTACAGTAAGCAAACACGCGCAGGCAAAACTACAAGCACCAGCATCCTGCGAGCCATTAGCATGCCGAACGCTGAGGTGGCCTGCAAGCGAAAAATAAAAGTAAAAAAAAATACCCGCTGCCACTGCCCTTCTTCCCCACAGGCCAGCCAGCATGGCCCATGGGGAAAAAAAAGAAACTGCCCTTCCTTTCGATGCCCTTCCTTTCGATGGGCCAGCCGGCGCAAGAAAAATAAAAGTAAAAAAAACCGCCACCGCTGCCCTTCTTCCCCATGGGCCAGCCAGCATGGCCCATGGGGGAAAAAAGGAACCCCCCGCCACCGCTGCCCTTCTTCCCCACGGGCCAGCCAGCATGGCCTGTGGGGAAAAAAAGGAACCCCCCGCCGCCGCTGCCCTTCTTCCCCATGGGTCAGCCAGCATGGCCCGTGGAGAAGAAAGCAAAGAAAGCACCACCCCCCGCCATTGCCCTTCCTTCACACGGGCCAGCCAGAATGGCCCATGGGAAAGAAAGCCACCCCCTGAAAAAGTAAACACAAACCAAAAACAATCAAAAACACTCAAAAATCCAAAAAGGAAACACAAAAACAGCCAAAAACAAACAAGAAAAAACACACAGAACCCCCCCAAAAAAATCCAAACCACCCCCCCCCAAAAAAAAAAACCCAGAGAGCTTACCAAAAGACATCTTCTATCCATGAGGACCGGAACTCAAATGAGAAAATAAAGAAAAAACTTACTGGAAGCGACACCCAGAGGACAAAAGAGAACAATTATAGAGAGGAAGAAAAGCTCACCACCCCCACCCAGAGGCCAAAAGAGAAAAAAACATTCAAAAATATTAAAAGTAATAAGATAAATTCCAAAATTAATCAAATAAGTTATAAAAACATTCAAAAATAATCACACTAATCTCAAAAAATACCAAAAAAACCAGAAATCGCTTTTCACTCAAAAAAACCAAAACAAAAAATAAAAATGCATAAAAATAAAGATTTAAAAAACCAAAATTAAATTTTAAACTAAATTAAATTAAATTAAATTAAATTAATTTTGCATAAACATAAAACAAAAACCTTCAAAAAACAATATAAAGAGCCCAGCACGCAAAAACAAAAAACACTGGGAGCGCAAGTCCACCGCAGGCGGACGCAGCGCCTCGAAGCCACAAAATCACAAAACCTTACAACACCATTTAAAACAGCCCAGCACCATTGGTTCAAGAAAAAAACCGAAACCCTTTACTATCCAATACAATTTTAAAAAGCCCGGCACTGCCGGGCAAAATATGCTAGTGTCAAGGTAAAATATGAAATGCCTCCTGCCCTTTGGCCCCATGTAGGCTGAGAACACATGTGTGTAGTTTGTCAAAAAGTATATAAGCATAATTGAATTGTTAAGTGGGGTTCTTGGATCTATATGGAACCAAGCCATTGTTGGCTGTGACTCGTATCCGAGAATGCATGCCCCTCCCCCGGAAGTAGGAAAAATGCCGTTGGTGTGAATTTGTTTAAGGTGGATCCCAGCTTGCCATGAAGTGACCCACACACTATGATCACAGAGCCATTTCCTGTGGCATGAATGAAATGAGACAATGAGGATTTAACACCAGGACTGCAATGAACTGCCACAGCCTTGAGGATACTAACAAGATGCACCTTCACAGGCAGTTCATCTGGCATGGCCTCTTCTGCCTCCATGACCGCTGGGAATCAGAGTTCCTCCTCTGCTTATTTTGCCGTTAGGCCTAATATGATGGTTTCCAGTGGCAATTCCTCCATGAGGGAACCTTCACCTCAACTAAAGGGTTCATCTGCCTGTAGCCATTGGCCCTTTTAGGGAGTCAGGTTATTTACAGTTGTTGGCTGTACGGTCTACTCAATTTGCATAGTGGGATGTCTGGCCAGACTGTAGACCTCTCCCCTATATTATATTCAGGATATAAACAGCAAAAATATCATTAAATGTGGGGCACACTGTCTACAAGAAAATTCACTTCTGAAAAAGATAAGAGATTTAGAAACATCTACACTCACGCTTGATTCCAGTATTCATCTGCTTACACACAGGCTAAAACGGGACAGGGTGTGGGCATGCAGTTAATCCCCATCCCCCAAACTGTACAGCACGCTCATAAGTACTCTCCATATTTGGACATTAAATGTAAGGTTCTACAGTATGTTACATGTCATTACATCATAACTGATTTATAGAGACCCCAATAAAGGTTTCAAGATAAGTGGGACATTTAAGAAGTAATTTTATCAATTCCACTTCCCCTTTGAATTTCTGTGGCTGGGTTGTTTTGATTAAAAAATTCATAGTGCAAGAACTGAAGTGCAAAGAATGTATGGACTTAATCATGCTTTCATTCACCAGGGTCCCAGTTCCATCGGCAGCCATATATGTCCATGCCATAACACTGCCTCCACCATGTTGGACATATGATGTGGTATGCTCTGGATCATGAGCTGTTTCTTTCCTTCTCCATACTCTTCTCTTCCATCATTCTGGTACAAGTTCATCTTAGTCTCATCAGTCTAAGGATCTTATTCCAGAACTCGGCAGGCTCTTATAGATGTTTGTTGGCAAAGTCTAATCTGACCTTTCTGTTCTTGATAATTACCAGTGGTTTGTATCTTGTTGTGAAGCCTCTGAATTTACATCCATAAAGCCCCTTTTCGACTGTAGATGTGGAAACTGCTTTGAAATGTGGTTTTGGAGGAGAGTTTTGAGAGTACCCTGGACAGCTAGAAGAAATAAACCCTGATAGCTCCTTAGAAGGACAAATAGTAAAGATGAAGCTAAAGTACTTTGGACATCAAATGAGAAGAGAGGATTCACTTGAGAAAGCCTTGATGCCAGGAAAGGTGGAGGTCAAAAGAAGAAGGGGTCAGCCAAAAACATGATGACTCGATGGTATCGTAGACACAATGGGAACAGTGTGGGCGGGTTGAGGAGGATGGTGGAGGATAGAGGTGCCTGATGGTCAATGGTCCATAGGGTTGCTAAGAGGTAAGAGTGGTAGCTTTCCAAACAAATTCTTAAAAAATATAAAGATGAGTTACGTGAATGGTGGGGGACCCAGGGTCCTAGAGGTGCTTTAGTACCTCTGGGTAGTACAGCTGTATGTGGCCCATGGGCCAAGGTTATTGAGAATAAGTGCCGAGTTTTCTGGATTAACATGAATAAAATTGTTCTATCTGCAGATCATTGTATGGGTGTACCTTAGACAAAATTGTCTTTACTCCAGAAGGTCCATCAGTTAAAATATTATGATTAGAACCATCATGCCATTATGGTAGATCTAAGGATGCTGATATACATATTCCTTGTTCTTTGACTTTTCTATGAATACCATCTGAAATCCAACTGGGAAATGAATGTTATCATCATGTTTGAATGAACACTCTCTATTATGTATACCTATAAATCCAAGCGTTAACCGTTGGAACTTGACAAAGGATCTCACATCCGGCCATACTAGCCCGTACTGAGCATTCGTGCACTTGCCCAAAATGGGGCCGGAGGTCAACAAATATTTTAGAAATGTGCCAGTGGGGCAGGAGACCCACAAACTCAAACAAAGAAAAAGAACCTCAATTCCCAACGTCCCTTGCGCTGAGCCACAGCCAATCAGGCTGAAAGATGCGAGCAACAAGAATGTTGGGAAACGCACTGCGGCCAAGCAAAATTGAGCCACAGAAAAAAAACCACTGCACAAACGCAAACCACAAACACAAAACTACATGTCCCAGCGTCCTGCATGCTGTGAGCACGCAGAATGCTGAGAAAGCCGGCACGTGAAAAATAAACCTACAAAAAGCAAAGGGAGCACAAGTCCCCAGCAGGCAGACTCATCGCCTCACAGCCACGCAAAATAAAAGGCACAAAACGCCACCGCGAGACACCCACTGTCCTTCTTTCCCAGAGCAACGGGGGAAAGAGGGACTCCCTCTCCTTCATGCTATCCCGCCGAAGACACGGCGAGACCACCACCAGCCTCAAGTAAAGTTGAGCCGGGGTGGAAAAAAAACCCCCAAAACAGGCAGCAGTCTGTCAGGGGAAGCACCCTCCCTGGCGGAGGACTAGCTGATGCCTTTGTATTTCAGAATACAAAAACAGCAGCTAACAATCCACAAGGAAGAGCCCCACCCCTTATGGATCGCTGCCTGCCGATCTCTGGTTAGGTAAGCCGGGAGAAAAAAGAGACAAAGAAGAGACAACCATCATTAGGCACAGAAAGCTCTTCTCTGCCTCCTCCCTCTCCCCGACGTACCTAAGCAACCTTCCCGGGAGAAGAACGGCTTGACTGCCTCCAAAGAGAAACCCACAGGTAGCCCGTTCTTCAACCTAAAGTAAACACTAAAAACAAACACCAAAATTATTAAAAAATAATGAAACAAAAATAAATCAATAATTAAAAAACCCATTAATAAACAAAAAGAAATAAAACAAAAAACACAAACAAAAACTTCCACAATACCACAAAACCACAAATAAAACACCTAACTACAACACAAAAAACCACAAAGTACACAAACAACAACTAATTACAAAAATAAACAACAACCAAATAAATCAAAATAAACACAACCAGAAATAATCAAACCAATTAAACCAACCTAAAACTAAACCAAAACAAAAAAGAACAAACAGAAACACCTCCCAGCCCACCACCACAAAAGCAAAACAAAGAAAAAACCCAGAAGAAATAAAACCAGACAACTTACCAGCCCCACCCAGAGGCCAGGAGAGAAAAAATAGTGAAACTAAAACAGAACCACTAGCAGCCCCACCTGCAGGGCAGAATAGTAAAAACAACTCAAAAAGACACAACAGCCCCACCTAGAGGCCACAAGAGTAAAAACAAGTCAAAAACAACAATAAATCACAATTTTACACAAATCACAAACATATGTCAAAAAAATAAAATAAAAAGATTTCTAAAATTCTGTGCTGAGTTTAAACTCAAATAAAAACCCAAAACATCTAAACACAGTTTAAAAATATTGAATGTAAAAAACATGTACTTTCACATTTTTAAAATTATTACAGTACAACTATTTAAAAAACACCCACAAACTAAAAGATTATTTGGTTAAATAAAACAGTTTGAAAAAATTATATCATCCTTTGTTCTTTTTTTAATCCACAAAAAAAAGCTGATCACAGTTTATAACAGCCCGGCAATGCACACAAATTGTGCATAAATAAAAAAATTTTTTAAAAAAATTACAGAATAACCACTTTTTTACATACATTACGAAAAAACAAACAAACCTTACAACACAATTTAAAACAGCCCGGCAATGCTGGGCAACCTCTGCTACTTTATCATAAAAGTTACCTCAGCTATGGTTTGTTTACTGTCAGAAAGCAGACAACACATTTCTCATTTCCCCTCCTTTCCTTCTTATCCCTTTAGTTCACATCTGCATCTTCTGTAATACTATGAGACAGATATGGATAGGAGGAAAGTGACTAACATAAGAGGAATAAAATCATTCAGTCAAACATTTCAGTTTCTACCTTCATCAGTCACAGGAAGGTACTTCAAAGCAAGGAATGTGAAACAGGTTTCTAAGAATAATAGTGGGTGGGGGAGACAGGGGAAGAATTCTTAGTTGGGGGTGGAGACAGGGGAAGAATTCTTATTTGGTGACATTTACCATATCAGAAAGCCTTAAAAGTTAAAAATGAATTTAAAACATAGGAAGCCATTTTTCCATTTCCCTCCAGCTGAAGTCCATGGCGTGTGCTTTTGCTTCTGAATGTCTCAGGATTTTTTTGCCCTAGCTGAGATATCAGAATGGTTGAAGTCATCTATGTTCAAATATCTGGCCTCTGGTTGCTCGAGTCCTTTCGTTATGGATGCTCAAGAGTGATTTTTGAAATATGAGCAAAGATCAGGTATTTATTCATCATCCAGCATGATACAGTGAAAGGAGGTGAAAATTGCCATATTTGGAAAAAAAAAAAGAACATAGTGCTGTAATTGCTGTTAATGCCCGTATTTTGCATCCAAAGGTAGCTAAATAGAGACTATAAACAATATTTACCAAAAAAGAGGGACGTTAACTGTTGGAATGTCACAAAGGCTCCTGCACCTGGCCCAACCATCCTGAACCGAGCCGGCTGCACTTACCTTAACCCCACCCATTGCTGCAAAGTTCCGGAAGTCGCCAGTGGGGCAACTGCCCAATGAACGTGACCAAAAAAACAAAACTATGACTCCCAGAGTCTTCTGCGCTAGGCAACCCCTTAGTCAATCAGGCTGAGGGACGTGAGTGCAGAGGAGGCCAGGAAAGCGCGGTGTGCCGACTTAAATAAATACACCGGGGGGGGGGGGAAGCCCAACCAGCAAAAGGTAAGTGGGGGGAGGAAGAGGGGGGAGGCATGGGCCTGGTACCCATGCCACCCACCCACCCCACCACCTTGCCCCAATCCCCCACCCCCTAACCCCCACCTCATGTACCCTTCTTTGCCGCCTGGGTCTTTTCCCCCAGCACGGCCTTCTGCGGAGGGAGGAGCATCGGCCTGTATTTTGTCCCTGTGAGAGACGTGCCCTCAATGCCTGCAGGGATAAAGGAGACACCAAAACAAAAAAGAACCCACGACACCCACCCACCCCACCACCCCACCACCTTGCCCCACCCCCACCCCCTTACCCACCTCACTATTGCCTGTCAAGGCAGGGGTGTCGTTCTCTCTCTCTCTCTCTCTCTCTCTCTCTCACACACACACACACCACCCCTGCCTTGCTGGCCAATTATTATCTGTGTGTTGGTGGTTGGGGGGGGGTTTGGGGGGGGGGTTTCGCACACCCCACAAAACCACCCCAACCACCCACTCGCAGACAAACCTTCCCTCCCAGTCCCAACTTACCTGCACGCAGCCTCAGCAAGTAGCCTTCTCCCTCCTCTCCTGTCTCCTCTGTCTCCTGTCTCCTCCCTCACTCTATCTAACTCACTAACCCCCTCTGGTGGTCTAATCTAACTATCTGTCACTCTCTCTCTCTCTCACACACACACACACACAAACAAACACTGCTTCTCTCTCTCTCTCACACACACACACACACAAACACACACAACACTCCTGCCTTGCCAGGAATTTTTAATGTGTGTGTTGGTGGTTGGAGTGGTATTTTATGTGGGGGTGGTTGTGCACACCCAAAACCACCCCTAACCACTAACACACACACATTAAAACTGCCCGGCTGGCTGGGCACAAATATGCTAGTAACTATATATACACAAGAATATGGAAATAAGAGTAAGAGTAATTCTGGCTTTCAATTACCCCAATAATCTGCTGTCTGAGGCAGCAATTTCACTCTGTCTATTAGAAGGGATGGGGACTGCTGTGGCTTAGTGGTTAAAATGCTGAACTTGAAGATTGGAAGGTCAGCAGGTAAGCAGTTCTAGACCCGAGTGCTGCACAATGGAATGAGCTCTTGTCTCTGTCCCAGCTCCTGCCAACCTAGTAGTTCAAAAGCAAGAAGCTGCAAGTAAATAAATAGGGACCACTTCAGTGGGAAAATAAATAGCATTCCTTGCACCCCAGTGTCTAGTCATGCCTGCAACATGTCCACAGAAACATCTGCAGACACAGACAGTGCTGGCTCTTTGGCTAGAAACAGATGAGCACTGAACCCTAGAGTTGCATATGACTGGCTTTTGAGCAAGGGTGACCTTTACCTTTACTATTATATTAAAGAAACAGTATCAGATACTTTAAACACATTGTTTGGCTATAAACAGAGAAGAGTTGTGTTGACTCTCAAGCTGGTGCACGTCTTGGCTCACTCTGATTCAGAGGCCCACAGGTGCCGCACAGTGGGAGACCATGGTGATTTGGCTCACACAGCCGAGAAGGGTATGCTTTCTCAAAGTTGGTCTGAGAAAGCCAGGTCCAGTGGAGCTGGGCAACAGGTTCGCAGGGAAATGGCGATCTGTGACTGATGTTGCAGTTAAAATTAAAGCTAACCAAGTCCCTTTGGACGAGACTCATGATTCCCATGCGAAAAACACCCTTATCTAGTTTTCGGGAACACTACAGCCTTGGAGCAGGGTAAGGTGTGTGGGAGTAAAAGCAGTTACCTCTGCAGCAGCTCGCTCTTCTGTAGCTGAATTCCAAGCCTCGAAACAAAGTTTCTCCTTTGGCAGTGGCTCCCACAAAGTAACCCAAAAGCTGTAATCCTTCTCTTAGGAAAAAGGCTGTATTGTTAAATGTCCCCATTCAATCTGCTCCACTTTGGGAGGAGCAGAAAGAGCACTCTTGACAATCAAAGTCCTTTTATGATTTATTGAAGAAAATAACAGAGTCCAATAAATGTGATGAAACAGAAAATTGCATAGTCTCAGAAGAAATTCTAAGTGTCGATGTCTCTGCAGAACCTAAGTCCTGTCACCTCTGGAATTTAGGCTAAGGGCGGCAGAGCCTCGCTGCCCCATATGAGATTGTTCAATGGGGGAGTCTAGTTCAGATGTCTTGTTTCTTTTCTGCAATGTGCTAGGGACAACAAGTAATACCCAGAGAAAAATCTAAATTCTGAAATATGAGCGTTTATTCATTGGAAAATATGAGCAATTAAGAGGAAATCAGAGCAAGCTTTAGCTCATGGGGAAGGCAGCCACTGGAAGTCCCAGATGTTACCATCCATGGGCGGGAAAGCAGCTATACCAACACCAGAAGGTCTTGACAGCATATCAGAAGAAATTAATTGTCATTGCTGTACCACCTGTAGAGTTCTATGAATGATAGTTTCAAAGGCAGGACATTGAAAGGACTGCTCTGAGATTCTCTTAGAAAGTCTGCTAAAGTGCACCAAATCTGGAACTGGTATACTAATTCTCCTACTTCAGTACCACTTAGAAAGGAAATATTTTTAAAAGATAAAACAAAGATAGGGAAGGGGAAATTCTGCTTGCTCACAGATTCTGGACTGGCCACTTGAACCTTTGGGACTCTGGAAATAGGATACTGGTCTGTATATTCTAAGAAGCATTTTTAGCATGGCAGTACATCAATACTACCCTTTGCCTGGTTCTTTATGGCATTTGTCCTCTCCAAATTCCACTATGAGGGGAAAATATAAATGTGATGAAACAGAAAATTGCATAGTCTCAGAAGAAATTCTAAGTGTCGATGTCTCTGCAGAACCTAAGTCCTGTCACCTCTGGAATTTAGGCTAAGGGCGGCAGAGCCTCGCTGCCCCATATGAGATTGTTCAATGGGGGAGTCTAGTTCAGATGTCAAGAGAGATAGAGCTCCCACTGCAATAGATATTTGACTTTTGAACAAAGCAAAAGCCGTGGTCTTTATACCATTTTCCTGGGAAAGCGTCCTTGAGAAGTACTAATTGACTTCTCAAAGTGACAGGTTTTGTGAGTATATCAAAGGATACCAGGTGGCAATCCTATCTATGTTCCATCTCAACCCATGAGATAGAACATCTTCCCAGACACAGACTTTGGGAAGAAGACTCAAGATGTACTTTCCCAGAGAAAAGGGATGACGCCATTTAATGTCAGGTGCCAACTAAAAATGGCTCCGGTTAGGCTAAGCAGAGAGTATCATAGAAACAAAATAATAATGCAGATTTAAAATCCTTACTTAATAACCTATATGAATATAATGTAATAAACATAAACAAATAAGGTCTTCCCAGATGGAATCACAACAATGAGCACTGAACCCTAGAGTAAGATATGACTAGCTTTCAAGAAAGGGTGTCCTAATAGAAGGGATGAGTTGCAATTACAATTCATATACTAATCCTCAGGTTTAAGACTGATGTGCTCCAACATCTTTGTTGTATGATTCTGTCCAATACACGTGATAGTGAGGATCAACACAGGAGGCATGAGAGGGCAACAATTTGTCTTGCTGTGTCAGTGTGGTTGAGCTCATAAATGCCATTGCAATGCCTCTGGCCAGAAGAGAGTGCCATATGTGAACACCTCTTTGCTGATACAATCCAGAGACAGCCTTATAGTCTAGAAACATAAAGACCTTTTGTCCAGGCATCTAATGGGCACAATTCCATTAAATTAAATCTACACTGGAGTGTCATTTCACAAGGAACTAATAGATCTAATTAATTGAAAAAATAGGATTTTTAATTACATCAAGCCACAATATTGTCATCAAACTATTTTTTAAAGCATGCTAAGTGCTATTTTTAACTCTGGATAATTATCTAAACAAATGCTTGCCTGCTTGTTTTAATTCCAAGGTCAATTGAACAGTTATGATTATTAAATGTTCTAATTAGTTCTTGTTTCTTTTCTGCAATGTGCTAGGGACAACAAGTAATACCCAGAGAAAAATCTAAATTCTGAAATATGAGCGTTTATTCATTGGAAAATATGAGCAATTAAGAGGAAATCAGAGCAAGCTTTAGCTCATGGGGAAGGCAGCCACTGGAAGTCCCAGATGTTGCCATCCATGGGCTGGAAAGCAGCTTTACCAACACCAGAAGGTCTTGACAGCATATCAGAAGAAATTAATTGTCATTGCTGTACCACCTGTAGAGTTCTATGAATGATAGTTTCAAAGGCAGGACATTGAAAGGACTGCTCTGAGATTCTCTTAGAAAGTCTGCTAAAGTGCACCAAATCTGGAACTGGTATACTAATTCTGCTACTTCAGTACCACTTAGAAAGGAAATATTTTTAAAAGATAAAACAAAGATAGGGAAGGGGAAATTCTGCTTGCTCACAGATTCTGGACTGGCCACTTGAACCTTTGGGACTCTGGAAATAGGATACTGGTCTGTATATTCTAAGAAGCATTTTTAGCATGGCAGTACATCAATACTACCCTTTGCCTGGTTCTTTATGGCATTTGTCCTCTCCAAATTCCACTATGAGGGGAAAATATAAAATTGTGTGGGAACTCTGTCAATTATGTGATCAATTGGTACTACAAATGTCCTGCACCAGATGTGGGGAGGTTCTCTGACTCATGGAAGATCAGCACTTACCTGTGGAGTCTCTGGGTCCCCCAAAGCTTACACCCTGTAAGTCACAGGGGAAAGGGATCTGTGCTGCTCTTTCAGACGCTGACCCAAAACAACTGGATAATATTTTCAGCACTCCGCTGCCTTTCCTAATTGTGAAGGAAAGCTGTTTGCAAAGTCAGCCACTTTCAGATGGTGCTTGAAGATGCCAGATGAGCTTCATCTGGTTTTTTTCCCTTCCCACTCAGTGGTGGGCATCAGCAGGTTCGCACCAGTTCACCAGAACCGGTAGCAGAAATTCTGGCTAGTCGCGCCCATCCAAGTTTTGAAATAAAGTAGTCCTAATTTGGGTGCAACACAGGGCATTCCCCCTGGCCACGCCCACCATACCACACCCACAGTGTGGTAGTATTTTTTTTTTGAGCCCACCACTGTTTCCACTTGCACCCGGGCAAGAAAGAGAAGTAAAACTAAAGACTCCCCCCACCCCAGGCCCAACCAGACATTTCCAGGCTTTACCTGAAAACACTTTTTCACTCTTCCCCACTCAGGGAACCTTGTGTGTGCAGTAACTGATCTCCTGTCATTCAGGGTTTGCTTTATCAGAGTCCCTGACTGTTCTACTGACTTACAAGGAAACAGGTAACAGTTTGATTTCAGAATTTGTTCATGTAAAGGTTAGGACCAGCACATATAGTCCCATATCTAGAAATAAGTTTAGCCTGCCTTCTTCAGGTGGAACAGTAGAATGGGGCTAGTCATTGACCCAGATTAGATTGGAGGCCAATTTCCTTCTACTAGTGTCAGCCAGAGAATAAATATGTTCAATCAATTGCTGAATGATAAGCAATATAAATTCTTTTGAGCCAGTGGGCCTACTGCCTTTGGGATTGATTTATAGGATACTGCTCTGTATCTTCTAAGAAGCATTGATTAACATGACAGTACACTCAGTGGCTCAAGTCGCTAAGACGCTGACTGGGAAGCAGAAGGTCAGCAGTTCGATTCCCGAGTACTGCAGGACGGAAATGAGCTCCCGTCTTCATCCCAGCTCCTGCAAACCTAGCAGTTCGAAAGCAAGAAATTGCAAGTAGATAAATAGGGACCACTTTGGTGGGAAGGTAACAGCGTTCCGTGCGCTACGGTGTCTAGTCATGCCTGCCACATGACCACGGAAATGTCTGCAGAAACAGACAGCGCTGGCTCTTCGGCTTAGAAACAGAGATGAGCACTGCACCCTAGAGTCGGATACGACTGGCTTTCGAGCAAGGGAAACCTTTACCTTTACCTTACACTCAGTTGATCTCCTATGCACTGATGCACCAATGATGTTAGACAATGCTATGAGCAGCCCAGACACAACTCTCTCATTCCATTTCTATTGTGATCTTATTTTTAAAATAAGGTTCAAAAAACACAAAACATGACCATTAGAAGGAGAGAAAAATCAAAGAGTCTGTTTTTTAGAATCTCTCTCACAAATTACAGATTGCATGTTGTATGTACTTATGGGGAAGGAAGGCTGGAATTTCATAAACTTTATTGGAAGACAGATATATTTTGGCTGTACTTTGATAACCCAAAATTGCGCAAGGAGTTAGCAGAGAGGAGTAAACCATGCACATGATATTTGGCCCTCACATGGATGTGTTCTAAGATACAGGATACAACCTGGAGATAGCAAACAATACAACCACTTCTGGTGGGTGGTAAAGAAATTTCGGTTAAGATGACTGTTGGTTGCTTAGGGATGTTAACTTGCTTGGCTCTTTGGAAGGGTTATCTGTACTTAGGGTTACCATAATTCCCTCCCACAAAAATGGGACAGAAGTAAAGGTTTCTCTTGCTCGAAAGCCAGTCGTATCTGACTCTAGGGTTCAGTGCTCATCTGTTTCAAAGCAGAAGAGCCAGCGCTGTCTGCTTCTGCAAATGTTTCCGTGGCTGTGTGTCAGGCATGACTAGACACTGAAACGCTGTTTACATTCCCCCTGAAGTGCTCCCTATTTATCTATTTGTCATTTTTTGCTTTCTATCTGCTAGGTTTGCAGCAGCTGGGACAGAGACGGGAGCTCATTCCATCCTGCAGTATTTGTGTAATGGCTGCTGCTACAGACGCCGCAAGAAAAAGGCGCATCCCCCCCCCCATTTTCTTCCTTGTTCACCAAGCTGCTGCTGCTGCCACCTGCTGGTGGTTCCAATAGAAGTGCAAGAAAAATGTGTGATTCTCCCCCCAATCAAGTCATTTAAAAACTGTGAATTTTCAATGTTTTTTATGGAACTGGGTGGGACAGTTACAAAACATGAAATTCATGGTTTTTATTTATTTTATTTATTTATTTTTCACGCTTATATACCGCCCACTCAGGTACAACCCAACTCAGGGCGGTTTACATAGCAGACAGTAAATACATAAAAGACACATGATAAAAAAGTTAAAAGTTAAAAAAGTTAAAAAAAACCACCCCTAAAAGGTGCGCAAGAACCGAAGGGACCTTTGGGGAAGGCACACTTATCTATACCAACCACCCAATGGTACCCCCATCCCCACCCCAAACTTGGCCCGCCAGCCAGGTCTTTAGTTCCTTCCTAAAGGGCAACAACTCCTTCTGGAGACGCAGTTCCACAGGCAGGAGGTTCCAAAGGGCTGGTGCGGACATGGAGAAGGCCCTCCTCCTTGTGCCAGAGAGGCGAGCCCCCCTGGCTGATGGCACAATTAGAGAGCCCCTCCGGTCCACTCTGGTTGGACGGACAGACGTCCTTAGGGCGATGCGGTCTCTAAGATACCCTGGCCCACTACCATGTAGGGCTTTAAAGGTCAAAACCAGCACCTTGAATTGCACCCGGAGACAAACTGGTAACCAGTGCAGCCCCCGAAGCAGTGGTGAGGCATGGGCATAACGTCCACACCCCATCACCACCCGGGCCGCGGCATTCTGGACCAGCTGCAGCCTCCGAATGGTCATCAAGGGCAGCCCCATGTAGAGCGCATTACAGTAGTCTAGTCTGGAGGTCACCAGAGCGTGAGTGACCATGAGCAAAGAGTCCCGGTCCAGGAGTGGGCGCAACTGGCGAAGTTGGGCGAAGGCCCTCCTGGCCACAGCTGCCACCTGTTCTTCTAGCAGCAGCCGCGAATCCAGGAGGACCCTCAAGTTGCGCACCGGGTTGGTCTGGGGCAAAACAGCCCCATCCAAAAACAAATATGGTAGCTCCCGGGATAACACAGGACCCCCCATCCATAGCCACTCAGTCTTGCTAGGATTCAGCTGTAGCCCATTTGCCCCCATCCAGACCCCAACAGCCTCCAGACAGCTGGAAAGGACTTTGACTGCATCACTGGGGTTCCCACGGGCCGAGATGTACAACTGTGTGTCATCCGCGTACTGGTGGTACCGCACCCCGTGGGAACGGATGATCTCACCCAGCGGCTTCATGTAGATGTTAAATAGGAGAGGAGAGAGTACCGAGCCCTGAGGCACCCCATATTTTAGGGGCCTAGGACTCGACCTCTCACTCTCCAACCACACCGACTGGGTCCGGCCCCTCAGAAATGAGGAAAACCAGGACCACACCGTGCCCTGGATCCCCAATCCTCGGAGCTGTTCCAGAAGGATACCGTGGTCAACGGTATCGAAGGCCGCTGAGAGGTCAGGAAGAGCAAGGACGGACGGATGACTGCCATCCCGCTCTCGCCAGAGATCATCCATCAGCGCGACCAATGCAGTCTCAGTACCATATCCAGGCCTGAATCCTGACTGGAATGGGTCCAGATATTCCGCTTCATCCAGCACCCCCTGCAGCTGACGTGCCACTGCCTTCTCCAGAACCTTCCCCAAAAAAGGAAGGTTGGATACAGGTCTGTAGTTGGTTAGGATTGCTGGATCGAGGGATGGCTTCTTCAGGAGGGGGCGCACAAGAGCATGTTTCAGCAGTGCAGGAAATATCCCCTCTCAAAAAGACGCGTTAATTATAGCCCCGACCCAGCCACCTGTCACCGTCTTAGAGGCTTTTACCAGCCAGGCGGGACAGGGATCCAATGGACAATTAGTGGCACGGACCACTGCAAGGAGCCTGTCCACTTCATCTGGGGCAACAGGATCAAACCGATCCCAGGTAACACCGCAAGACTGCACACTGGCTCCCCCCGGACCCTCCCCGTCCACGCCAAGTTTGAACCCCGAGCGGATCCGATCGATTTTCTCCACCAGATGGTCAGCAAAGTCCTCAGCCGATCCCTGCCAACCAGGCACAGGCCCCGCCCTACCCAGGAGGGACCTGGTCACCCGAAACAGGGTGGCTGGGCGATTATCAGTGGAGGCAATAAGGGAGGTGAAGTACTGCCTCCTCACCACCCCCATCGCCACTAGGTAGGCCCTAATAGCGGCTCTAGCTAGTGTCCAATCGGAATCGCTCTGGGTCTTCACCCAGCGGCGCTCAAGGTGTCTCTTTGCCCGTTTGAGCTCCCGTAGTTCTTCAGTGAACCACGGGGATGACCTAGCTCCACGGGCTTTGAGAGGCCGTAGTGGAGCGATTGCATCCAAGGCAGATGTCGTTGACCCGTACCACAGGTCAACAATTGCCTCAGGTGAATCGTGTCGCCGATCCAGAGGAAATTCCCCCAGTTCCCTCTGGAATCCATCCGGATCCATCAGTTGCTGGGGGCGGGCCACTTTAATCGACCCTCCCTCCTTACGATGAAGTGTCGCCCCCAGAAAGTCTAGAGCCACCAGACAGTGATCTGACCATGGCACAGGTGTTATGTCTAGCTTCTGTAAACTCAGATCACTCTGCCACCGCCCCAACATGTGTCACCGCCTTTGACATGTGGCAACTCTATCTGTACACTCCTTTTAATCTTTATTGTTTAACTGTCATGTACTGGGATTCTTTTGTAATTTGTATTGTGTGACTTGTGGGAGGCTCTCCAAAATGATTAGGATACTTTTGAATTCTCCATCATAATTTACAAAAACATGACACTAGATTTATTTATTTATTTATTATTATTTTGCCTGAACACTGGAACAAAAATAGCTTGAGGAAAAGTGGCAAGAAAATAATGAAATAGTTGGGCTTTTTTTTTTTGCCTTGTTGTTGTTGCAGCAGAAACTATACATGAGACATAGAAACCCAAAGACAAAATTCACAACTTTTTTGGTGACAGACATGGGGTGGGGGAAGAGTTTTGGAAAATCTAGCAGATATTTTAGACTGGTTCTTCAACTTAAGTTGTCCTGATGTTTTGTCTAAGATGAAATTTGGGATTCTTTAGGAAACTCCTAAACAGCCAAAACATCTGAAGAATTTTAACAAGACCAGCAAACTGTTTCAGGAGTATTCTACACATTTCTAGTAATTTCACTCTTCTGGTAATAGTGAAAGAAATAATGTTAATGAAGAAGATAATAATTCCTTTGATCAGAAAGGGAAACTTTGATTACTCATAATAATTACTATCAATTGAAAATCAGCACAAAGTTTTTTCTCTCACTTGGATTTTACTATGAACCAGAGACAAAGTCTTTCTTTTGAAGGAAGTCAAAGTCAAGTCCTACCTGGCTGGCTGAGTCTCTTGTAGTAGCAGAGACAGCTATGAAGAATGTCTGCAAGTTCTCTTTCTGATACCCCCCTCCTCTCTGAGTGCTTAAGATGTTACTGCAGCAATGTCCTTCAAATGCAGTTACTTTAGATCAGTGCCGTATTTATGATCTGTGTCTCTGTCCCAGCTCATAGCAAACTAGCAGTTCTAAAGCAAGACATTTCAATCAGATAAATAGGTACCGCTTTGGTGGGAAAGGTAACAGCATTCAGTGCACTCCAGTGTCTAGCCATGCCTGCCACACAACCACAGAAACATCTGGAGACACAGACGGTGCTGGCTCTTTGGCTATAAACAAAGATGAGCACCGAACCAAGTCAGCTGTGAGGAAGACTTAGCCATATAACAGGGGTTCTCAGCCTTAGGGGCCCCAGATGTTCTTGGACTACCGCTCCCAGAAATCATTGCCAGGATTCGAGATCTATCAAACATCTGGAGCCCCAAGGTTGGGAACTGCTGCTATATAATATAGGTAAAGGTAAAGGTCACCTTTGCTAAGGTTCGATATGTTATTTTTAAAACCATAATACTCATATTTGCACATTTAGAAACATAGACTTGAATCTCAACTTTGTATTATTTTTTAATATAGTTGTTTGTAGCAATGTTAATAAATCATGTTAAATACCATTAGGATAATATTACCTTAATGATGTTCAGTTCTTTTCATTTTTATCATCTCATGAATTCATCAAATTCTAAATACTATATAGGAATGTCATATGTAAATTTTCTATAATTTAATAATAAACTTTACATGCTTATTTTTCAGTTTTAATTGGATAATTGCTGAAAATGCAGTTTTTGTAGGTTAATTTTAGAAAAATTATTATTAATAATAATAATAAAAATAAATGTATATATCCCAGAAGCCTAGAATAAAGAATATGTGTATTGCATGTGTAAGCATTATAACATATTTGTATATACCTTAATATGTTTCAGTCATGTATCTCTATGGGTTTTATCACCATTATTGTCTCATGCAGTCTTTTTTAAAATACTTGGCACATCATTTTCTTCACTTTTGTATTTACAGTCAATATTGTTCTGATGAAGAATGTATTCGAAAAAAGTTTCTTATCCGGAGGACTTTTTAACTCTTGAATAAACTCTTTGAAGACAAAAAACTCATGAATAAACTTTTTGAAGTCTACACAGATATTATTATTTACTGAAGATATGACTGCAATCAGTATAAAAATATTGTTGGTGACCTAATATAGCCTCAATCGGTTTTTCCTCTTTTAAATGTATAATGGTAGCATGTAACTTTAAGGGTTTGTACTTTAGCCAGCACAGGTGTTGATACTAACATGCTTGATAGCCAGATACTTCAAATAAGTAAAGTGCCTGTGTAGCACTTGTTTGGGGGCATATTTGTGTGCTTGTTTGGTGAGTGCCAGTACTCTTTGCCGCCCCCCAAGATACTGAACTGCAAAGCTGCAAGAATTCCTGTGACCCAGAGAGGTATTTGCCTGCTCCTTCAATGTGGCCAAGAAGGAAAGCTTTTTCTCCAAACTGATTGCTAACTGCTACAGAGGAAAAGTAAGATATCTGCTTGTTTTTCTCCGAACTGACTCTTGTTGAAATTCCACAGCCTTTGTTTTGCTTTTCCGTGGACCTTGGAAGGCTCCAAGCTCCTTTGGCCATCCAAACACAAAGACTGTTTCATTTCCATCTGTATATACATTTCCAAAAGAGATTATATCTGCTTTGCAGGATGGTTAAAAAACAGATGAGAATGCAAGACTGCTCCCCAGAAGTGACCTCCACCAAGGCAGACACAAAGAGCATATAACTAATTGGTTATCATCTTCAGCTTATAGCTGAAGCCACTCATGCATTAATCAATGACCTATAATCAGGTCCGGATTTAAGCATAGGATACCTAGGCTGCAGCCTATGGGTCCGCACCACATGATTTTTCAGTTTTTAATTGGATAATTGCTGAAAATGCAACTTTTTAAGGTTATTTTTTTTAAAAAATACTTTCTCCGGTAGGGCCCGCACCACAGGTTCAGCCTAGCATCCCACAGATTCTAAATACGGCACTGCCTATAATACATTTTACAAAACAAGACTTCACTCTCCCAAGTTTTTGATGGCCAGCCTGTGATTTCTTAGATACAAATATTTTCCCCAACCTCAAACAATTCATAACATGCAATAAGCTACACAACATGGATACAGAGACATGGACAAAGCCCTGCTACAAACCTATTTGTCAACTTTGTCCCCACATTTATTCTAGGAGCACCTTTACAGACTCCAATAATGCCACACACCACACCAGGAGCTCATTTCCTTGTTCATCTGACAACCTACCTGATCTATGCTGTTGTTTGCTGGCAATGCCCATCAGAACCCTTCAGAGGACAAATTGGACAATCTCTTTCTAATGGATGCAAATTAATGGAATTTAATGGAAACAAATTTAACGTTAGAAACAGCAACTCACAAAAACCTGTTTGAAAATACTTCATCCTCCTAGGACGTTCTATTAATGACCTGAAAGTTACTGTTGTACAAAAATGTTTACTACGAAACAAGATTACAAAGAGATACAGCTGAAATCAATACATTCTAGAGTGACTCAAACAGACTGAATATCAATGAAAGTTTCTTATATGATTACAGTATATACATTGATAAACAGTTCTCTCAACAATATTTTCCATGGAACAGATGCTGCACCACAACATTGTAGGATATATGACACTTAAATTTGACCATGAAAACTATCAACCGCTGCTGCAAGAGTGGAACCTGAAAGAAGCCTTCTGTTACCTTCATACTTCAGCCCTTGCAAGTGTGAAACTATCCAGAACATGCAATCAACAATTACAGTTAATTACTTGTGTTAATAATGTCATTGTCATATCTCTATGCCACTTTAATATGTCTGAGAAAGTGGATTAATCCACAAAAACATATACTGGAATATAAAAATTGGTCTTTAAGGCACTAAAATGTCCATGTGTTTTGTAAGCTATTTTGTTTTGGTGTTGTCTGCCTGTAAAATCACCTGGAAGGTCACATATGTTGTTCCAGCCACGCTGATTATTTGTACTAACAGCATTTCATTTTACTAATGTGCACTTTCTGAACTGCTCTTCCATGTCTCTATTTCCTGCTCTAGTCTATATTTAAATTGCTCTTTGCCCTTTATGTACTCTCTTCATTATATTTTGGAATGAATATTCATAACACCATTCAAGTTGTGTGATTGCTCCAGCATTGACCTTGAAAGCACCACCTGTAAAAAGAAAACTGTAAATAGACTGATGAAATGTTTGTATAGTCTCAGAGATGGAAACTATTTGTCATGGAAAGCATTCTTTTATTATAGTGACAGATAACAACTACACACTGGAAATGACAACAGACTCTTTCCTACACTAAATGGTTCTTCTGCAAAGAATTAAGAATCATGTTGTGAGAATGTATAACTACCTTGAAAACACCCACTTTGTTTTTGATAAGCATTTTAGGGTTTCCATTGAAACCATTCATATATTTGTCTAATCAAGAAGCTGTGCTAATTTATAGAGGAAAATCCTAAATTTAAACAGTCTAATCCAAATTTATAGAGGAAAATCCTAAATTTAAACAGTCTAATCCAAATTTGAAGATGCAGTATTTGAAAATACACCAACAGGAGCTTTGAAGCTGTCCATCAACAGCACCATTGGAGTTACACAGAAAGAGCCTCCTCGAAGATTATAGTATTTTGGAACCACAATCAGGTGTATCCTGGGCAAAGGCAAACTTGTTGTGCTGGCTAATTTTTCTCATACTAGGTCAGGCAAAAGGAACTATGGAATGAATTCACCAAAAGGGGGCTTCATTTGGGCAGTTTAACGTCTGACCTAGAAATGAAAGAACAGCACCATTCAGGCTGTTGGATTTCTCCAGCACTGACATTAAACGTACCACTTATAAACCTGAACAACAAACTGAGCAAGCAGGTAATCTGGCCAAACTGAGACATAATCTTTGAATTATCTAACACAGTAATACTCCAGATAACGCCAAAGCCTGGTTCCACAAGTCTTAGCGTAATCTGGTTTTTAGTGTTATCCTGTGCATGCATCGGATATCACTAAAAAAGGCCATCTTCCTATGGGGGAAGCCGGGGGCGAGTGTGCCCACCCACTTTCCCCCAAACCAAGCCAGGGGTCAGGAGCTTCCCAGGCAGAGAGCAGTCCTGCCAGCTTGGGGGCTTGGATCTCCTCTCATCTGCTTCCTCAGAAAGGGAGGCAAGCGAGAGGAGATCCAAGGCGAGCCGGGTTAAGCCCATGCACCTTCCCTGCTCACCTAGGCTGGCTCCTTGCTGGCAGTGATGGCGGGTGGATCTGCACTCACCCGCTGCTGCTGCCGGCAGGGAGCCAGTCGGGCACTTGATCAGCTCCCTGCCTGCAGCAGCAGTGGATGGATCTGTGCGCACCTGCTGCCAGGGAGCTGGTCAGGTGCTTGACCAGCTCCCTGCCTGCAGTGGCAGCAGGTGGATCTGTGCGCTTGTCTGCTCTCCCCCCAAACAAACCGGGTGGTCCGAGCACCACTTTGTTTGGGATGAAAGCGTACTTGCCCACTCTCCCACCACACAAAGCCATGGTCCAAGCACAGGTTTGTTTGGGGAGAGAGCACACTTGCCTGCTCTCCCCCAAACAAACTTGCGGTCTGAGCCACCGCTGCCGATTTGCGCTCACCCCCCACCGCTGCCAGCAGGGAGCTGGTTGGGCAATTGACCGGCTCCCTGCCCGCAGCGGCAGCGGGTGAGCACAGACAAATGATGCATCAGATAATGCTAAAATAGTGTTATCTGGTGCAATCCCCCCCAAAAAAATAAAATTAAATTAAAAATATTGCACATTGTTATCCAATCTTGGCATTATCCGATGCTGTCATTATCCGGAGTCTTGCTATATTTCTAAACTTGTATCTGTTGGTATACATTAGCACATACACTTTTTTGCAAATTGATGCCTCCTTTGTAGGCACATCATAGGAAAAGGAAAACTTCTTGTTAGTGAGTAAGTCTTCGCCTCCTATCTAGGTTGCGTGGCACATTGTACCTTACTGTAAAAACTGTTACATCTTTAAGGCTGTGTTACTAGGGAATACAGGTGCTGGCTGTTCTCTCTGAAATGCTAGAACTCACTGTATAAAGAAAGGCACTGGCCAGCCTACCTCCTGTCATGCTTAGAGCTTCTATGCTTACTAAGCTCTTTATGCTCACCAGGCTCTATGCCAACTGGCTGCTATGCTTGATGGAGACCTTCATGTTGGTTGAATGCTGTTGATGCTGATTATGCCATCTTGCTGAGGACAATGCTGATGACTGCTGTCTAGATACTCTTAGCAACTTCTGGACACAGAACTGACTGTGGTAAGATTCTGACTGAAGAGGAAAAACTACAAAGCTTCTTTGCTCAGCCACATTCTAGACAGCAGTCACCAGCGTAGTCCTCAGCTAAATGCCATAATCAGCATCAACACTTCTGTTTTTCTCTCTCATATGGAGATAGCAATAACATCATCATTATGAAAGCTCTTAACACAGAGAGTACAGCTTTTTCTTGTAGGCATCTAGAATGGAGAAACTGTTGTACTCCTCCATTATATATTTGGCATTACACCCAGATCATGGCTTGTGTTTCCCAGTAACAACAACATTGTTGTTGTTATTCAGTCGCACAGTCGATTCCGACCCTTTGCGACCCCATGGACCATTTTCCTCCAGGCACCTATATCCTCCACCATTCTCCTCAGCCCACCAAGCTCTGTGCCCATTGTGTTCACAATACCATCTATCCATCTCATCTTTGGACGCCCCCTTCTTTTCTTTCCCTCCACCTTTCCCAGCATCAAGGCCTTCTCAAGTGAGTCCTCCCTTCTCATTTGATGTCCAAAGTACTTTAGCTTCATCTTCACTATTTGTCCCTCCAATGTGTGTTCCCCAATGCTTTTAAATATTTGTAGCTTTAGTATACTCAGGAATGAAAATTGTCTCTTTTGTAGAATTGTACACTTTTGTGCATTTTCCAATTTCACAGTCAGGATTGATTTCTTCCAATATTGACCTATTTGTTCTCTTTGCTGTCCAGGGGACTCTCAGGACTCTCCAACACCACATCTCAAAGGCATCTATTCTTCTGCGCTCAGCCTTCCTAATGGTCCAGCTCTCACACCCATACATTACCACTGGGAATACCATTGCTTTGACTATGCGAATTTTTGTTTTCAAGGTGATGTCTCTGCTTTTCACTATATTCCCCAGGTTTCTCATTGCTTGTCTCCCCATAATCAGTCGTCTTTTTATTTCATGGCTACAGTCGCCATCTGCAGTGATCTTAGATCCCAGGAAAGTAAAATCTGTCACTGCTACTACTTCTTCCCCATCTATTTTCCAGGGACTGATCGGACCTGTTGCCATTATCTTGGTTTTCTTGAGTCTCAAGCCAGCTTTTGCACTCTCCTTCTTCAATCCAATTAAGAGGTTCTTTAGGTCTTCCTCACTTTCTGCCATTAGGGTGGTATCGTCTGCATATCTCAAATTATTGATGTTTCTCCCAGCAATTTTGATCCCATGTTGTGATTCCTCCATCCCTGCATTGTGCATTATGTGCTCTGTGTATAGATTGAATAGGCAGGGTGATAAAATGCAGCCTTGTCTTACTCCTTTTCCTATTCCAAACCACTCTGTCATTCCGAGTTCTGTCCTAACTGTTGCTTCTTGGTTCGTGTACAGATTTCTCATGAGGCATATGAGGTGTTCTGGTATTCCCATCTCTTTAATTACTTGCCACATCTTGTTGTGGTCCACACAGTCAAAAGCCTTGGTGCAGTCAATAAAACAAAAGTAGACTTGTTTCTGGTATTCTTTTGTTTTCTCCATGATCCAACGTATGTTGGCAATGTGGTCTCTAGTCCCCCTGCCTCTTCTGAAACCGGCCTGCACCTCTGGTAGTTCTCTCTCCACATGTTGTTGAAGTCTATCCTGTATTATCTTGAGCATCACCTTGCTGGCATGTGGGATGAGCGTAATTGTTCGGTAATTTGAGCATTCTTTGGCATTCCGTTTTTTGGGGATTGGAACGTACACTGATCTTTTCCAATCCTGTGGCCACTGTTTTGTTTTCCAAATTTGCTGGCATATTGAATGCAGTAGTTTGATTCCATCAACTTTTAGGTCTTTGAAAAATTCAACTGGGATGCCATCATTTCCACTAGCTTTATTGTTTGCAGTGCTTTTTAGGGCCTTTCTGACTTCACTCTCCAGAATGTCTGGTTCAAGTTCAAATTTCTCATTATTGTTATTATCAGGAGTGTTGAGGTCCTTTTTGTAGAGTTCCTCTGTGTACTCTTGCCATCTTTTTTTGATCTCTTCTGTTTCAGCTAACTCTTTTCCATCTTTGTCCCTTATCATGTTCATTTTTGCTTTAAATGTTCCCTTGATTTCCCCAATTTTTTTGAAATGATCTCTAGTCCTGCCTCTTTTGTTGTTTTCCTCCATTTCTTTGCACTGTTCATTCAGGTATTTTTCCTTATCTCTCCTTGCTTTTCTTTGAAATTCTGTATTCAGGTGGTTGTATTTTTTCCTTTTTCCTTGGACTTTTGCATTCCTTCTTTCCTCTGCTATTTTAAGAGCCTCATCAGACAACCACTTTGCTTTCTTACGCTTCTTTTCTTTTGGTATGGTTTCTCTTGCTGCCTCCTGCATGATGTCCCGCATCTCTGTCTATCAGGTACAGGACATTAAATCTGTTCATGACCTCCACCGTGTATTCTTTAGGGATGTTGTGTAGGTCATATCTGTCTGGTCTAATTGTTTTCCCCATTTTCTTTAGTCTAAGCCTGGATTTTGCAATCAGTAGGTTGTGATCTGAGCCACAATCTGCTCCAGGTCTTGTTTTCGCTGACTGAATGGAGGTTCTCCATCTTTGACTGCAGAGTATGTAATCAATCTGATTTCGATGCTGCCCATCTGGAGATGTCCATGTGTAAAGTCGCCTCTTGTGTTGCTGGAAGAGGGTGTTTGCTATGACTAGTGCATTCTCTTGGCAGAATTCTATCAATCTTTGCCCTGCTTCATTCTGTGTTCCAAGACCGAACTTGCCTGTTATTCCATTTACTTTTTGATTTCCTACTTTGGCATTCCAATCTCCTAAGATAATGTAGACATCATTTCTTGGTGTCTGTTCTATGAGGTGTTGTAGGTCCTCATAGAACTGGTCAACTGTGGCTTCATCTGTACTAGTGGTTGGTGCATAGACTTGGATTACAGTGATATTGAAAGGTTTGCCTTGGATTCTGACTGACATCATTCTATCATTTTTGATGTTGTATCCCATTACTGCTTTCCTCACTCTTTTGTTGACAATTATGGCTACTCCGTTTTTTCTGAGGTTTTCTTGCCCACAGTAGTAGATATGATGGTTTCCAGAGCTGAATTCACCCATCCCTATCCATTTTAATTCACTGATGCCCAGGATGTCAATGCTTATTCTTTCCATCTCGTTTTTAACCACTTCCAGTTTTCCTTGATTCATAGACCTCACATTCCATGTCCCTATGCAGTATTGTTCCCTGCAACACTGTATTTCTCCTCCCCCTTTTGTATCCCTCCCCCTTTTCAGATCTGCTGTGCTGAGCATCCCCTTGTTTTGCCTTTTGTTTTGGTCCATAGGGTTCTCTTGGCAAACTTTGTGGCCGGTCTCTACGCCAGTCTTAACAACAATATAGTATCACACATATTTCCACTACTTCTACATTAGGGATTCTCAACCTATGGCCTGTGTGGCCCCCGACCACCTCCACCACACCAGGAAATGTCATGTGGTGGAGGAAGTGCAAAATGACCGTCCAGCCCCTGAAGCTGTCTGAAGGAGTGTGATCCATCCCATGGCTTCAAAAGGCTGAGAACTCCTGTTCTACATGGAGAATGCAAGCGCGGCGCCAAAATGGCCGCCGCGCCCTTTGCGGGCCCCCCCCCCACAGGACAGAGAATCCGGGTAGTTAGGGGCGTGGCCAGCTCCCTTATAAAAGGGGTGGCCACGAGGCAGCCGAGCTGCCATTTTACCTCAGCGACGGAGCGGAGAAGTCTTTTCCCCTGTGTCTCCGTCGCTCTTGAGCCTACCGGGAAGCCTTTTGGGTAGCGATTTTGCCTTGCCGGCTTCCCTTTGCTTCGGTGGAAATGCCTTCGAAGAGGAAGGCAGCTCCGAGTGCAGCTCGCGCGGTTAGGAGGCGCAACCCAGGTCGGAGGACCGCGGTGCTGCCTCCTCAGCTGCCGCCTTTGCTCGCCCCTGCCGGGGCCGGCGGAATGGGGTCTATTGCCCCTTCGCCCGGAGTGGGCAACCAGAGTGCGGACGCGGAAGGGGTTCCGGCCCGCGGCCCGCGAGCGGTGGACACCGCTCCTCCACCTGCTTTCGGGTCCTGGGTACAGGGGCCTGTACCCACGCATGGACCAGGTGGGCCAGCCGGCCCTTCGCCCCAGGTTAACGTGGAAGTCAGGCGGCCCCCCCTCCTTTGGGGTTCCTTTTGAGGCGCTGTCTTCAGGAGGACAACAGCCGACAGGGAGGGTTGAGCTGCTGCAGGCGCATGGCGCGGTTTCGGCCACTGCCTCGCAGCTCCCCAGCCAGCAGCCAGGTGCAGGTTCTCCGGGGATGAGCTCTACGTCGGTCGTGAGCTCCGACGCCCCCAGTGGGCCGGAACCCCCGGTGGGGGCGGCCCGCGGGGGTGCAGCATGTGAGTATACGGTGTAAGCGAGTACATCCACACACATTCCCAATATGGGGGGGGGCTTTCCAATCGCTTTGGCCTCGCGCGGGTGGTGTGGCGGTGCACCCGCTGACGCCTCACCCGGCGATGACAGCTAACACCCAGGGCCCCGTGGTGGGGGGTGTTCCCTACCCTTAGGGGAATGTTTTGGGTGGCCGGGTTGGTCCAAGCCCCTATTCCTTACCGATGAGTGACCACTTGGCACAGGCCGCCAGAGAGTAAATTTGGCGGGGGGAGTACGTGGATATCTTCTCATTCCTAAACAGTGTGCCCACCAAGGAGAGAGGGAGGGGCAGAATGAGAAGGATAGTGGCAGGCACGTTGTCGCAAGCCACCAAGTATGTGGGCCAAATGGTTGCCGGCCTGCATCGTATGCATGGCGGTGTACCTTAGGGCATGGCCGGATTTGGCAATTCCGATGGTCCAGTATTTGGACAACGCCTACCGGGCGATGATTTACTTTCTGGGCCCAGCGTGGTTGGCTTGTGACGAGGGATGCCGTAGGCGGATTTCCCCGCACCCCGAGATTAGGCAGGATGAGCCAGGCCAGAGGCTGTGGCTTTTGTACGTGACGCCCACGCGCCCTGCACCCGGGGAGATATACCATTGTGGGCATGCGGTTCAGCGGGCGGCCCCAGCACAGGTCACCTGCCAGGGGGCGGGGCGGGGGGTTCCAGCCCGCCGGCTGTGCTGGACTTTTTGTCCAATGGCTCCTCTAAGGGGAAGACTTGCAAATACAGACAGGAGTGTCCCACCTGTGTTGGGCCCCATGCGGCCTCTGCCTGTCCCAGGCCTAGAAGGATGCGGGGCAGAGGGTGGGGCAGACAGGGGGCTTGCAAGACTGCCGCAGATGGATCTAGTTCACCGAAGGGCTCCCTCCCCATTTAAGGTGGACATGTTGGAGCGTTGGCTCACATGGTGCCTGAAGGGTGAGGATGCGGGTATCCTTCAGGGTTCTAGGCAGGGGTTCCGGATCCCTTTCATGGGTAATAGGTCCCCTCAAGATGCCCCCACTCTTTTATCCCTTAAGGGGAGGGAGGAGGTGGCTGCTGCCAGCTTTGACGAAAGGGTCTATGCGGGCAGGGTCGTTGCCATTGTCCCGCACCCCCGTCCTGGGGAGCATATTGTTCAATGATGCCATGCCTTTTGGCTATTCCTTTGGGGCTCGGTATTCGAGCGTTTCACCATTTTCCTAGATTGTGCTTTTGTCCGCAGGTCAGGGTCCCGGTCTGTAGCCCATTCCCTGGATGGTTTTATTCGGGGCTGAACGGGGCTGGGACACGTACCCACGTCTCCTCATCACATTTCAGACGCTAATGGAGGAACTTGGTGTCCCTTTAGCGCCCGAAAAGACCGAGGGCCCATCTCCACAGCTAGTATTCCTGGGGTGGAGAGTAACACGATAGCGCAGGATTCTAGGTTGCAGCAGGATAAGGTGTCAAGGCTAGTGGCCCTTGTCTCGGTCTTGCTGGCCGGGCGCATGGCATCACTGAGGTAACTTCTGGTGCTACATGGTCACCCAGTTTCGCTGGCAGGGTCGTCGCACCGGGCAGGGCATTTGCTCTGCGCTGGTGCGACGCCATGGCGGGATTATCCAGGCCCCATCACAGGCTCAGATTTACCCAGGGTATCGGGGCAGACGTGCTTGTCTGGCCATAGATCCAGAGGTAGTTCAACGGGGTGTCATTTTCTGGCTCCCCCTTGCTTTCAGATGCGGTCCGATGCCTCATGATTCCTGGGTTTCTGGGATGTACTTCAATTGGAAGTGGGCCTATGGTGGGTGGCCACCATCCTGGGCAGGCAAAGGGTTGCCTGCATGGTCTCACGTATCTGGAATGTTTCCCTATCCTGGGTGCTTTGATGCTATGGGGCAAGAGGTGGGCCAACTCGGTTGTGCAACTTGGGCATGGCAACGCGGCTGTTCCGCATCGTCACTGCACAGGATTCCAAATCGCCCGGGGTTATGGAGCTAGTTAGTTGGTTTGTGTTATGCAACCTGTGCCTCAACTTTCCCTTCAGGGCCAGGCATGTCCCAAGGGTTGATAATGATATTGCTGCTGCTTTGTCCCGCCTGCAGATCTCCCGGTTCCGTGCCTCGGCCCCCGGATGCGGAGGAATTTCCCTCGCCACTCCCGGATGTGAGATGGACCGTTGGCAAGGAGAGGTGAACCGGGCGATTGGCCTGTCACTAGCGCCATGCATGAGTAAGGCGTATCACCACGCATTTAGTTCCTTTAGAGTATTATGTACCCGATTCTGACTGCCAGGAACCTGGCCTTTTCCAGTAGCCCATGTTCTGCGGTTCACGATTTACCGGTATCCCCAGGGCCTTCCACCACGCACCATAGCATCTCAGCTGTCGGGTTGGCTTTTATGGCCAAGGTGGGAGGTCGTGTGGACAGCACCAATGACTTCCGGGTGAGACATGTTGGGAGGGGTGGGTGCGCGTGCCCGGGCGTTTCCCGGGCGACCGCCACCCCATTTACCCAGGGGGTTTTTGACCCAGTTGGCCCGGGGCTGGCCTGGCCTCTGTTTTGATAGATGAGGCAGCCCACTTCATGCGGCTACAACGGTGGCCTTTTTGGAGTCCTCCGCGTCGGCGAGCTTGAGATGCTGAGTAAGGCGGATGCAAGAGTTTCCCAGGGTTTTTACCCAAGTGGCCCGGGGCTGGCCTGGCCTCAGTTTTATGAAATGAGGCAGCCCACTTTATGCGGCTACAACGGTGGCCTTTTTGGAGCCCTCCGCATCGGCGAGCTTGAGATGCTGAGTAAGGCGGATGCAAGATTTTCCCAGGGTTTTTACCCAATTGGCCCGGGGCTGGCCTGGCCTCTGTTTTTGAAATGAGGCAGCCCACTTCATGCGGCTACAACGGTGGCCTTTTTGGAGCGCTCCGCGACAGCGAGCTTGAGATGCTGTATAAGGCGGATGCAAGTGTAGGGCACTGGAACTCGAGGATGTCTATATTGCCAAAGACTGGGCCCAGTTGAGGATACGCTCCTCTAAGACAGATCAGCATGGCGTAGGCAGTGGTGTAAGACTGCTACGGTGTTCTTTGGCAGACATCTGTCCGGTTGGTGCCCTACAGGAATTCCTGGCACTGCGTGGCAGGCACCACGGCCCGTTTTTCTGTCACCAAGATGGGTCTCCCCTTACTAAATTTCAGTTTTGGAAGGTGACAGCCAGAGCCCTCACCAGGGTGGGCCTACCAGGTGCCCGTTATGGCACACATTCATTCCGTATTGGTGCAGCCGCTACAGCAGCTGCTTTTGGGTACTCTGGGGCTGACATACGCAGCATGGGGAGGTGGGGCTCGCAATGTTTTCAGTTTTATGTGCGCCCACTCCTGCCATGAGTACCAATCCAGTCACCTTACCGCCTTTTTTCTCAATTTTCTTGCAGACCCTGGGTGTCGTATTACACTGGTGACAGTATGGCTGGTGGGCCACAGCTATGTGCACAGGGCAGCGCGTTACGCTGCGGCGACAGAGTGGACCCCGACTGGGACTGGGTGAACACGCCAGTCTCGCAGGGCATGGTAAGCCTGGGATGTTATGGCGGGGGCTGCGGCCTTTCCCTTTTCTGGCCTGAGTGCTGACCCGCCTGACATTCTCATCATCTACCTTGGGGGCAATGATTTGTGCCAGGTCACCGGCTTATCGCTCAAGCATGCGATTTGCGAGGACCTCGCCTACTTGCATTATGTCTGGCCTGCCACAACCCTAGTTTGGTGGACATTATCCCGCGCCTTTCTATAGAGGGGGCGTTCACCTCCTGGCCCTTGACCGCGCTAGGCGCACGGTCAACGGGGCGGTGGCGCGGTTTCTGGCTGACAGGGCTTGGGGACGGGTCAGTCATCACCCCGATATCAGTCTACAAAATTATGACTTGTACGCAGGGGATGGGGTCCATCTGTCGCGAGGAGGTATGGACCTCCTGTTAGGTGATTGGCGAGCAGGCCTGTTGACCGAGCTGACGGTCTGGGTGGGGGCGTCAGGTCTTCTTTGAAGCCCCTCCGTGTGGCGGGTAGCACTGGTAAGGTAAACAGTATGACCCACAAGTATCCGGCAGGTTCGCAATTGACTGGACAACACTAGACAGGAATAAATTAGTTAAACGTTGTCCGGTCAACGACGAATCAGGCGATGGGGTGATGACGATTGCTAACCAGCATGCATCACCCCTGTGATTTCACGGATACGCGTCAGAGGGTGGGGTCATGAGTTAGTTATTGACTACGGTCAACAATTTGTTTGTTGTCAACAAACAAATTGATACAAATTGATACATTGTAACCAATTGCCGTTGGCAATTTTGGGGTGGTACCTTACCAGTGTTACTTCGGCCTGCTTGCCTTAGGAATTATGATTGGTCGTTTTACCAATACAAATTTATAATTCGGACTAGGGCATTGAATCAATAAATGTGGCCCTATGCTGTTATCCACTTTCAATGTTGTCTGTGTCCGTTATTGGGGGGGTGCGCCTGCAATGCAAGCGCGGCGCCAAAATGGCCGCCGCGCCCTTTGCGGGCCCCCCCCACAGGACCGAGAATCCGGGTAGTTAGGGGCGTGGCCAGCTCCCTTATAAAAGGGGTGGCCACGAGGCAGCCGAGCTGCCATTTTACCTCAGCGACGGAGCGGAGAAGTCTTTTCCCCTCCACCCCCTCCCTAGTTAACAGTGTGATATTTTGGTCGCTTCGGGGCCGGGTGGGAATTTTTGGCTGGGACCCATATTGGCTTCCGGGTCCTGGCTTTTTTGCCCATCCCACACTGTTGCTATGGTTTGATATAGGGGTCTTTCTGTGTTCCTAATGTTGACTTTGGTCACATTGGCGGGTAGCACTGGTAAGGTAAACAGTATGACCCACAAGTATCCGGCAGGTTCGCAATTGACTGGACAACACTAGACAGGAATAAATTAGTTAAACGTTGTCCGGTCAACGACGAATCAGGCGATGGGGTGATGACGATTGCTAACCAGCATGCATCACCCCTGTGATTTCACGGATACGCGTCAGAGGGTGGGGTCATGAGTTAGTTATTGACTACGGTCAACAATTTGTTTGTTGTCAACAAACAAATTGATACAAATTGATACATTGTAACCAATTGCCGTTGGCAATTTTGGGGTGGTACCTTACCAGTGTTACTTCGGCCTGCTTGCCTTAGGAATTATGATTGGTCGTTTTACCAATACAAATTTATAATTCGGACTAGGGCATTGAATCAATAAATGTGGCCCTATGCTGTTATCCACTTTCAATGTTGTCTGTGTCCGTTATTGGGGGGGTGCGCCTGCAAAGATACAAGCAGGAGCCCCCCACCCCATCTGACATTAATAGATACTGTTAAATAAATGAGGCAACTGCTCTCTGACTGACTTCCCTTGGGAGCAACTTGCCAAGGTGCTGCTGAAAGAGAGGACAGTCTGGCATAACCACACAAAGTAGCCTCTCAGGGCTGGGTTGTGACACACTACAGGGGAATTCATACTCCAGGCAAGTGTGTTTCAGAGGAGGTAGTTACTCTGATATCCTGACCTTCTCTATCAAAGCTAGCACCTTGAACAGAACTTGGAAGCAAATTGAAGCCTGTTGATTAAATATATGTGTATGGCAGGAGTTCTCAACCTTTTGAAGCAGGGGGCAGGTTACGCTCCCTCAGACAGCTTCATGGTCTGAACGGCCATTTTGCCCTTCCTCCACCACATGGTACTTCCTGGTGTAGTGGAGGCGGGGGGCACATGAAATGGTGCCATGGGCCGCATCTGGCCAATTGGCTGCAGTTTGAGAATCCCTGGTGTATGGTCTGTAGGCCTTGGCATATGTTTGGAATCTACTTGTAAAGAATATTTATAACATGTTTTTGAAAAAGTATTTTTCTTCTGTATCATTTTATGTAAAGGTTAAGGTCTCCCCTGCTTGAAAGCCATTCGTGTCTGACTCTAGAGGGTGGTGCTCATCTCTGTTTACAGCCAAAGATCCAGCACTGTCTGTGTCTGCAGTCACCTTCATGGTCATGTGGCAGGCATGACTAGACACCGGAGCACACAGAACGCTGTTACCTTCCCACTAAAGTGGTCCCTATTTATCTAATTGCAGTTTCTGGCTTCCAAACTGCTAGGTTGGCAGGAGATGGGACAGATGACAGAAACTAACTGTTTCATGCAGTACTCGGGTCTGAGCTGCCAAACTTCTGGTTGTCAAGCTCAGCATCTTAACCACTAAGCCACCATGACCTTCTTGATCCTTTTAATCCACTGTAAATCACTTCAGAGCTCTGATGGGCAGAAAGATAATAAATGATAATAAATAAACAAACCATCTAACCAACCAAACAACCTGGCCTCAGAATCATCTACTCATCAGTACCCCTATCTTGTCAGAATTCAGCTTCAGGTACTAGTTTAAAACAGCTGCATAGCCTCACCTTTCACAGATGACAGGGAACAGCATTATCAGCATACTGATTATACTTCTCACTAACTCCTTTTATGAGTTGCCAATTTTCTGTCTGGTTTAGGGTGAAAATGTTTCTTTCTTATCTCTCCCCAAGGTCTACTATAAAAGAAAAGTTAAATAAATGTTTTGTTTTATTCTGTTTTGTTTTAACCCAGGGGACCATTTAGAAATTCAAAACTTCACTGAGCTCTGAAATGTGATTGTCCTAGTTATTCTGATCATATTATTGGGCCTTGATGTCTTTTTATTAAAAATGGACCCAAGTCCTCATTGGTAAAATTGATTTTAAGAGAACAGAGGAAAAACAATTCCAATTTTGCTTCGTCAGCCCTAAGGCAAAAGCAGATAACACCATTTTGCCTAGTGCTTGCTGCTTTCATGAAAATAATATTCATATAGATTGCCTTGTCTTAAAAATGTCTTGGAAGTCTATAATCATCTTTAAAGCCACCTGTATAATGTAAATAGTTCAATACGATCTCTCTATTATTTCCTCTCATATTTTGCAAGAGTATCTTTGCTAGTTTGCCTGATGTTTTTTTCATCACTTTCTAAATAATAATAATAATAATAATAATAATAATAATAATAATAATAATAATAATAATAATAATAATAATAATAATAATAATAATAATAATAATAGGAAGAAAAAATATATATCCTGAAGCAAAGTTTAGCAAAAGAGTAGGGAGACAGTTATCCAATATAAACACAATCTAAGAAGAAAAGGCTGAACTCTAGGGGGGTTTTTTTAGTCAAATATCTGCTTCAGTGAATTGTATTTCCTGATTTCCATGAAGTTTGTGGCTGCTCCCTCATTTGCCAAAATATCCATATGGAGATATTTATCCACTCATTGTGATTCATGAAGACAGAACATTCTATCATTAGCTTCAAGAACCTCTAATTGGCTGTGGAATCCAAACAAAAAGAACTGTAGCCATTCTGGTTTCAGAATAGGCAGAAGCCTCTTGTGTTGGCAAAGCTTCCCTTGCACCAGCACAACTGTATTGTGCTGACTGATTACAGATCTACTGGCACAACCATTGCAGTGGTTAAAAACAGCCAGCAATTCAGCCAAAAAGGGACAGAGAAAGGAACGGGCAGGAGAGGAACTGAGCTACATGAGATCCAAACCCTCCTCAGCAAAGCCCTTATATAGAGGTAAGGATTTTTTAGGTTCTATCCAGCTGACTCTGACTGATTGCAGCCCTAACAGGGTTTTTGGAGAATTGTGATGTGTTCAAAGAGTAGATTACCATTGCCATGCCCCCATTACTTTTCACGGCAACACAGGGATTTGATTCCAGTCCTAAATAATTTCCAGCATCCGTGGCTGAGGAGTTTGAATTCAGCAGTGGCTCAATCAGGTCAATGTGATCTCAGGTAGCCCTCTTCTGGCTAAGTTGGTCAGTGTAACACACCAAGATAGGTTATAGGAGAGGTGTTAGACAGTATCATTGACACAGTGGGCATAGATCTGGGCAGACTTTGGAGCAGGGGTTCTCAACCTTTTAAAGCCAGGGGCCGGGTCAAATTTTCTCAGACTGTTCTGGAGGCCAGACTTTTTTTTGAATATTTATTTATTTATAAATTTTCCACTCTGGGTAGTGTACACACAGTATCACATAGTCTCTCTAGCACAAGAAGGAGAGCCTTCTCTGTGTCTGTGCCAGCCCTATGGAACCTCTTGCCAACCGAGTTACGGCTACAGATGGAGTTGCTGCTCTTCAGGAAAGAGTTGAAAACCTGGCTGGCAAAGCCGGTGTGGGGCACCGGGGAAGTGGTGACCCCTGCCTGCTGGCTCATATAACAAGATTGCTCCCTGTCCCTTTTAACGGATGGGGTGGGGTTGGTAACTTTGTGGGTGTTTTTTATGGGTTTTTAAAGGGTTTTAGTTATGATGGTAATGTTTGTTTTAATGCTGTTTGCCATTCAGATTCAGTCTTGTGTTGGGTGACAATAGAAATTTGAAAAATAAATCTATATACATAAAAGAGAGGTGTCTGTCTGTATGTCATGTATGCGTTCCAACACCCCTGGACCAACCCCCCTGAAATTTGTTACCCCCCTACCTTGGTGCTCCAGGATGGTTTGTGCTGAGGAACTGTGGACGACGGCAGGCCCTATGCCCCCCAAATTGATCTGTTTCCCAATTATCTGTTGCCCAATGAGCTGGCTGATGTCACCAGGGAGGTGACATCACCTGGGATTGTGACATCTGTCACAAGGCAGGAGACATCACCTAGGTTTGTGACATCATTGCCTTTTCCTCTGAGCACAGCTGTAGTTTTCACAGTAGGTGGAAGGCAAATGGGCATGCGAGATCAGATGAAAAGGGGAGGTGCCATTGGGAAGGGTTATTGTGGTAAGTGACCATCAATGGAGATAGGTGAGGGGATGGAGGTAGGTAGGTAGGAGTGACCCACATGCACAAGTATACATACCTGAGCAAAGCCGGGTAATCAGCTATAAATAAAAAAATAAAAATAAAGCAGATAATACAAAAAAAGCACACAACAAATCAAAAACAGAACTACCAAACAAATACTCTCCCCCTTCCCCTCCCTACAAACACTTAAACAAAAGAAAATGGCACTTACACAAAGCAACAACACAATGAATTCAACACTGGTGCCTCCATTTTTGAATGCAAAGCCTTCTGGTGCTTTGCAAAAATGGAGTCCACTCACCAGAAAGTTGCATGCACCTTAACAAATAACTCCCTTTTTAAAAAAAAAATATTCTCCCCTCCCCTCCACACACAGGTAAACAAAAGGAGCCTTTCTACCTGGCCTGCCTGTGCCTCTGTTTTGTTTTTTTTTTTTTTGCTTTTTAGAACATGAAATTGGTTTTCAATGTATTCTATGGGAATCACAATTTGCACCTTCTAGTGGCCACCTCTGGTAATGACCCCAAAACAACTTTTGCTCCCTCTCTCCCTCCCCCACCCCAGAAGTGCTGTATGCTTCAAGGGCAAAATGGAATGGTGTCAGAGGCCTGGTCTGTCCCACAGGCCATAGGTTGTGAATGCCCGCTCTGGAGGATGGTGCATGATAGAGGAGACTGGCGTGTTGTGATCCATGTGGTCGCAAAGGGTCAAACTTGACTGTACAACAACAAACAAAATAGAGGTGTTATTCTGTTACTCCAAAGTTTCAAGGATATTGCTGCTCTTGTACTGAAGAATTAAGTGATCTCATCCTTTAATATCTTATTTAGTAGGTAAAGAACCTTGTAAAGAGTCTTGTGGAGACCTACATGATGATCCCCAAGAATACCCCAAACTCATATTTGAGAAGCCTGCATAGTTGCTCAGCTGTGTTTAATAACCAAGAAGACCATAGACTTTTTATGTCTTACATGTGATGGCTTAACCAAATTATAGACAATGAGAACTACTAAGACCTTGCAGAGGAAAAGTGCAGTGCAGTTTATTACACACAGAGTTTGGGCTTAGAAAGAACGGTCATCTAAAGTTTTACTGTGCAACATTAATTTCCCCAAGCTGTGATGAGACCTTTGTACCACTTGATAATAAGAATGGAGATGATCCAAGCCGCAACACATGTTCAAACTCAAACCAGGGGAAAAACTGGATTCATAAAATAAAGTATATTATCACTTGATATCTCCTTGGTTAGAGAATGCAAGCGCGGCGCCAAAATGGCCGCCGCGCCCTTTGCGGCCCCCCCCCACAGGACAGAGAATCCGGGTAGTTAGGGGCGTGGCCAGCTCCCTTATAAAAGGGCTGGCCACGAGGCAGCCGAGCTGCCATTTTACCTCAGCGACGGAGCGGAGAAGTTTTTTCCCCTGTGTCTCCGTCGCTCGTTAGCTTACCGGGAAGCCTTTTGGTAGCGATTCTGCCTTGCCGGCTTCCCCTTTTTGCTTCGGTGGAGATGCCTTCGAAGAAGAAGGCAGCTTCGAATTCAGCTCGCGCTGTTAGGAGGCGCAACCCAGGTCGGAGGACCGTGGTGCCGCCTCCTCAGCAGCCACCTTTGCCAGCCCCGACCGGGGCCGGCGGAATGGGGTCTATTGCCCCTTGGCCCGCTGTGGGCGAGCAGAGTGTGGGCGCGGATGGCGCTCCGGCCCGCGGCCCACGAGCGATGGACACCGCTCCTCCTCCTGCCCACTCCGTCGGGCCTATTCCTTTTGGGCCGCAGCCTCTCCCCGGGCCCTCTAGCCTTGGGGGGTGGGGCGGCCCCCTGCCTTGGCAGGTTTCTCCACCAGCTCTGCCGGGCTTCGGTGCTGGCCAATGGCCATATACGGGCCCCGGGGTGCAGGGACCTGTACCCGTGCCTGGATCAGGCGGGCCGGCCGGCCCTTTGCCCATGGTCAACGTGGACACCTTACTGGCCCGCATTGCGGCCCTGGAGGCGTCTTTGGCCCGGGCCAGTCAGGCGGGCGCCCCCTTCGGGGTTCCTTTTGAGGTGCTGTCGGCAGCAGGACAACAGCCGGCGGGGAGGGTCGAGCTGCTGCAGGCGGGTGGCGCGGCTTCGGCCACTGCCTCGCAGCTCCCCAGCCAGCAACCTGGTGCGGGTCAAGCCCCGGTGATGAGCTCTAGGTCGGTCGTGAGCTCCGACGCCCCCAGTGGGCCGGAACCCCCGGTGGGGGCGGCCCGCGGGGGTGCAGCATGTGAGTATACGGTGCAAGCAAGTACATCCACACACATTCCCAATATAGGGGGGGCCTTTCAATGGCCTTGGCCTCGCGCGGGTGGTGCGGGGGCCACGCTGTCTACGGCCCACCCGGCGACAACAACTGCCACCTTGGGCAATGGGGTGGGCATTGGTCCTTACACTGCGGGGAATGTTCTGGGGGTGGCTGGGTTAGCTCAGGCCCCTTTTACTAGGCCGGCTGTCCCCTTTTCGGCTTTGCCGACGGCAGGGTATTCCTTGCCATTGGGTGATCACTTGGCACAGGCTACTAGAGAAAAGATATGGCGAGGGGAGTACGTAGATATCTTCTCACTCCTGAACAGAGAGCCCACCAAGGAGGAAAGGGAGGGTCAGGATGAGAAGGATAAGGAGCAGGCACGCCGCCGTAAGCCGCCGCGTACCTGGGCCAACTGGCTTCCCGCTTATTTAATATACATGGCGGTATATTTGAGGGCGCGGCCGGATTTAGCTATCCCCATGGTCCAATATTTGGACAACATATATAGGGCAATGGTTGATTTCCCGGGCCCCTCATGGCTAGCATATGAGGAGGAATTCCGTATGAGGATTCCTCTCCACCCCGAGATGAGATGGGATGAGCCGTGCCAGAGACTGTGGCTCTTGTACATGACACCCACACGCCCTGCCCCGGGGGATAGATACCATTGTGGACATGCGGTCCAGCGAGCGGCTCCAGCGCAGGTTACCCGCCAACTGGCGGGGCAGGGGGTTCCAGCCCGCCTGCTGTGCTGGACTTTCTCGTCAAATGGTTCCTGCAATCGGAAGAATTGCAGGTATAAGCATGAGTGTCCCACATGTTCTGGCCCCCATGCAGCCTCTGCTTGTCCCAGGCCTGGGGGGGCACGAGGCAGAGGGAGGGGTGGACAGTGGGCTGGCAAAGCTGCCGCGGATGGAGCTAGTCCTCCAAAAGGCCCCCTCCCCAATTAAGGTGGACATGCTGGAGCGCTGGCTCGCATCGTACCCAAAGGGGGAGGACGGGGAGTATCTACTTCAAGGTTTTAAGCAGGGATTTCGTATCCCTTTTATGGGTGATAGGTCCCCTCAGGATGCTCCCAACCTTTTATCCCTCAGAGGAAGGGAGGAGGTGGCTGCGGCCAGCATTAAAAAGGAGTTAGACGCGGGCAGGGTCGCTGGACCTTTCCCCGCACCCCCGTTTCCCAATCTTAAGGTTTCACCACTGGGTTTGGTGCCCAAAAAGTCCCCAGGTGAGTTTCGTCTTATTCATCACTAGCATAGATTGCCCGGCGGTGCCGGGCTTTTTAAAATTGTGTTGGATAGTAAGGGTTTAATTTTTTTTCCTTGCACCAATGATTCTGGGCTGTTATGAAGTTATTTTAATTTTTTTATAGAATTTTTTTTTATTAATGTGTGAATTTTTGTTTTTTTGGATTTTTTGAATGTATTTGGAATTGATTTTCCAAATATTTTGAGTTTATTGAATTTTTGGAAATATTGTGTAGTTTGAAAGCAAGAAATTGCAAGTAGATAAATAGGTACCACTTTGGTTGGAAGGTAACAGCGTTCCGTGCGCTACGGGGTCTAGTGATGCCTGCCACATGACCTCGGAAACGTCTGCAGGAGCAGACAGCGCTGGCTCTTTGGCTTTGGAACAGAGATGAGCACTGAACCCTAGAGTTGGATACGACTGGCTTTTGATCAAGGGAATCCTTTACCTTCTTCTCCTTTGGCCATTTGGCCACTGGGTGGTGGTGTTGAGCAAATATTTGTGTTTTGCGTCTTCATTTCAGTTTCGTTTTTCATTGAGTCAAGACAACTAATGGTAAGCTCTCTCCATTTTTTTTAGGGGGGTTTGTTTTGGGTTGGTGGGCGTTCTGTGTCTGTTTAGGGTTTTTTTGGGGGGGTGTTTGTGTGTGTTTTTTTGAATGTTTTTGGTTTTTAGGTGGTGGTTTCTGTTGTGTTTTGGGTATTTTCGTGGGCCAGTCTTGATGGCTGGCCTGCGGAAATACCATTGCCGCTTCATGTGGCTGTTGTGGGGTGGGGGGGTGTTTTACCGTGGCCCGTGCTGGGTTGCGGTGTGTGTGTTTGCTTGGTGGGTGTTTGCCTTGCCCCTTCATGCTGCTTTTTGGGAGGGTATTGCTTTTTCCCTGGCTGTTTTTGGGTTTGTGTGTTTGGGGTGGGGGTGGGGGTTTGCTTGCTGTCCTTCTCGGCGTGGCCGTATTTGTTGGGGGTGGGGGGGTGTTTTCCGTTGGGTTTTTTGTTTGTTTTTTGGAGATTGTCTGTGTAAATACTATGTGTTTGGTGTGGGCCGGGCTCGGTGGGCCGGGCTCGGTGGCTGTGTGGACCATTGAAATAACATGTGGTGTTATGTTTGGGTTTTTTCCGCAAGGCAGACTCGTTGTGATATGTACGCTGCCGGCCCGTGTTGGGGAGGGGGGCATGGTCATTGGGGGTTAGGAAGGGTGGGCTACGTGGTGGGGAGGGGAAAAAGGTGTGATTTGCCCCTACACTTCTGTAAACAGAGGAACAGGCAGAGAGGTTCGATTCCCCCCCCCCTCCTTAAAACAGCTCCGTTTTTAAAGAGAAGAAAAGACGGAGTTGTTTTAAGGAGGAGGGGTGGGTGATCGATCCTTTGTGCCTGATCTTTTGTTTCCAGTTGGTTTGGATGTGAAAGGGGAAAGTGCATTCGGGAGCTTCAGGCGCCGCGGTGAAAGGCGGCTGCTGTTTGCTTTCCTGTGAATTTTTTTTTTTTTTAATTTCCCGGGGCGCCGTTTTCCTCAGCGTTCTGCGTTGGCGCGCAGGACGCTGGGGCTTGTAGTAATGGGTTCGTGCTTTGTGTTTGTCCTGCGTTTTTTTAACATGCTTTTTGTTTGATTGGCTGCGGCGCGTCTCCGAACGCTGCGGCGTGCGTGTGCCTCTCAGCCTGATTGGCTGTGGCGCGCCGCGGCGCAAAGACTGTTGGGACGTGAAGTTTTTTTCCTTTATTGCCGTTTGTGGGGCTGATGCCCCCGTGCCGGATTTTTAAATCTTTCGTTGACCTGCGTAGGGAATTCAGCCGTGCTGTCGAAGGGAGGGTGCAGGTCAGTCGGGCGACGCACAGCAGCCAATAGCAAATTCCAACGGTGAACACTTGGTTTTATAGGTTAAGATTTGTCCTACCCAGCCGGCCGATCAGTCAACGATGCTATCCCTGATGACCTTTGTTCAGTCCGGTATACATCGTTTGACCAGGCGCTGCGCATGGTGCGCGCGTGTGGCCCGGGTGCCCTGCTGGCCAAGTGTGACATTAAGTCGGCTTTTCGCCTCTTGCCGGTGCACCCGGGCGACTTTGAATTGCTGGGTTTTAAATTTAAGGGGGAATATTATTTCGATAAGGCCATGCCTTTTGGCTGCTCCATATCATGCTTGGCTTTCGAGCGTTTTAGTACCTTCCTAGAGTGGGCCTTCGTCCGCAGGTCAGGGTCCCGGTCTGTAGCCCATTACCTGGATGACTTTTTATTCGGGGGTGAACGGGGCTGGGACACGTGTGCACGTCTCCTTAACACATTTCAGACGCTAATGCAGGAACTTGGTGTCCCTTTAGCGCCCGAAAAGACCGAGGGCCCATCGACCAAGCTAGTATTCCTGGGAGTTGAGATTGACACAGTAGTGCAGGCTTCTAGGTTGCCGGGTGATAAGGTGTCCAGGATAGTGACCCTTATCTCGGAATTGCTGGCCAAGCGTAAGGCATCCCTGAGGGAACTGCAGGTGCTCCATGGGCACCTTAATTTTGCCTGCAGGGTGGTCGCTCCGGGCAGGGCTTTTGCCCGGCGCTTATGTGACGCCATGGCAGGGTTATCCAGGCCCCACCATAGAGTCAGGCTTACCCGGGGTATCAGGGCAGACATGTTCGTCTGGTTGCAATTCCTGAGGGAGTTTAATGGGGTCTCATTTTGGAGGTCTGACCTCCTGGCATCCCCCAATTTCCAGATCCAGTCTGATGCCTCAGGATCCCTGGGTTATGGGATGTACTTCAATGGGAAGTGGGCCTATGGTGGGTGGCCACCGGCATGGGCAGGCACAGGTCGCCTGCGGGATCTCACATACCTGGAATTTTTTCCCATTCTGGGGGCTTTGATGCTATGGGGCGAACAGTGGGCAAATTCGGTGGTGCATTTCTGGTGTGACAATGCTGCCGTTGTACACATTGTCAATGCACAGACTTCCAAATCGCCCAGGGTTATGGATCTAGTGCGCCATTTTGTGCTGCGCTGCCTGCGCCTCAACATCTTGTTCAGGGCCAGGCATGTCCCAGGGATTAATAATGATATTGCTGGCGCTTTGTCCCGCCTGCAGATCTCCCGGTTCCGCGCCTTGGCCCCGGATGCGGAGGAATTTCCCTCGCCACTCCCGGACGAGATGTGGACTATTGGCAAGGAGAGGTGAACCGGGCGATTGGCCTGTCACTAGCGCCACGCACGCGTAAGGCGTATCAACAAGCATTCAATTCATATAGGGCATTTGCTACTCAATTTCACTTGCCAGAGACCTGGCCAATTCCGGTGGACCATGTTCTGCGGTTCATGGTTCACCTGCATGCACAGGGCCTCGCACCTCGCACCATAGCATCCAAGCTTTCGGCGTTGGCTTTTATGGCCAAAGTGGGGGGTCACGTGGATACCACCTCTGACTTCCGTGTGAGACATGTTTTGGAGGGGTGGGTGCGCGAGCGCGGGCATTGCCCGGACGACCGGCACCCTATTTCCCCAGGGGTTCTTACCCAGTTGGCCCGGGGCTGGCCAGGCCTCTGTTTTGATCATTATGAGGCAGCCCTTTTTCATGCAGCCACAACGGTGGCATTTTTTGGAGCGCTCCGCGTCAGCGAACTCGTGATGCTGTCTAAGGCGGATGCAAGTGGTAGGGCACTGGAACTCGAAGATGTCTATGTTGCCAAAGAATGGGCCCAGTTGAGGATACGCTCCTCTAAAACAGATCAGCATGGCGTAGGCAGTGGAGTAAGACTGCTACGGTGTTCTTTGGCAGACATCTGTCCGGTTGGTGCCCTACAGGAATTCCTGGCACTGCGTGGCATGCACCACGGCCCGTTTTTCTGTCACCAAGATGGGTCTCCCCTTACTAAATTTCAGTTTTGGAAGGTGACAGCCAGAGCCCTCACCAGGGTGGGCCTACCAGGTGCCCGTTATGGCACACATTCGTTCCGTATTGGTGCAGCCTCTACAGCAGCTGCTTTTGGGTACTCTGGGGCTGACATACGCAGCATGGGGAGGTGGGGCTCGCAATGTTTTCAGTTTTATGTGCGCCCACTCCCGCCATGAGTACCAATCCAGTCACCTTGCCGCCTTTTTTCGCAATTTTCTTACAGACCCTGGGTGTCGTATTACACCGGTGACAGTATGGCTGGTGGGCCACAGCTATGTGCACAGGGCAGCGCGTTACGCTGCGGCGACAGAGTGGGACCCCGACTGGGACTGGGTGACCACGCCAGTCTCGCATGGCATGGTAAGCCTGGGATGTTATGGCGGGAGCTGCGGCCTTTCCTTTTTTCTGGCCTGGGTGCTGACCCGCCTGACATTCTAATCATCCACCTGGGGGGCAATGATTTGGGCCAGGTCACCGGCTTATCGCTCAAGCATGCGATTTGCGAGGAACTCGCCTACTTGCATTATGTCTGGCCTGCCACAACCCTGGTTTGGTCGGACATTGTTCCGCGCCATTCTTACAGAGGGGCCGTTAACCTCCTGGCCCTTGACCGCGCTAGGCGCGCGGTCAATAAGGCAGTGGCGCGGTTTCTTGCCACCAGGGCTTGGGGACGGGTTAGTCATCACCCCGATATTAGTCTACAAAATTATGACTTGTACGCAGGGGATGGGGCCCATCTGTCGCGAGGAGGTATGGACCTCCTGTTGGGTGATTGGCGAGCAGGCCTGTTGACCGAGCTGACGGTCTGGGGGGGGGGCGTCAGGTCTTCTTTGAAGCCCCTCCGTGTGGCGGGTAGCACTGGTAAGGTAAACAGTATGACCCACAAGTATCCGGCAGGTTCGCAATTGACTGGACAACACTAGACAGGAATAAATTAGTTAAACGTTGTCCGGTCAACGACGAACCAGGCGATGGGGTGATGACGATTGCTAACCAGCATGCATCACCCCTGTGATTTCACGGATACGCGTCAGAGGGTGGGGTCATAAGTTAGTTATTGACTACGGTCAACAATTTGTTTGTTGTCAACAAACAAATTGATACAAATTGATACATTGTAACCAATTGCCGTTGGCAATTTTGGGGTGGTACCTTACCAGTGTTACTTCGGCCTGCTTGCCTTAGGAATTATGATTGGTCATTTTACCAATACAAATTTATAATTCGGACTAGGGCATTGAATCAATAAATGTGGCCCTATGCTGTTATCCACTTTCAATGTTGTCTGTGTCCGTTATTGGGGGGGTGCGCCTGCAATGCAAGCGCGGTGCCAAAATGGCCGCCGCGCCCTTTGCGGGCCCCCCCCACAGGACCGAGAATCCGGGTAGTTAGGGGCGTGGCCAGCTCCCTTATAAAAGGGCTGGCCACGAGGCAGCCGAGCTGCCATTTTACCTCAGCGACGGAGCGGAGAAGTTTTTTCCCCTCCACCCCCTCCCTAGTTAACAGTGTGATATTATGGTCGCTTCGGGGCCGGGTGGGAATTTTTGGTTGGGACCCATATTGGCTCCGGGTCCTGGCTTTTTTGCCCATCCCACACTGTTGCTATAGTTTGATATAGGGGTTTTTTCTGTGTTCCTACTGTTCACTTTGGTCACATTGGCGGGTAGCACTGGTAAGGTAAACAGTATGACCCACAAGTATCCGGCAGGTTCGCAATTGACTGGACAACACTAGACAGGAATAAATTAGTTAAACGTTGTCCGGTCAACGACGAACCAGGCGATGGGGTGATGACGATTGCTAACCAGCATGCATCACCCCTGTGATTTCACGGATACGCGTCAGAGGGTGGGGTCATAAGTTAGTTATTGACTACGGTCAACAATTTGTTTGTTGTCAACAAACAAATTGATACAAATTGATACATTGTAACCAATTGCCGTTGGCAATTTTGGGGTGGTACCTTACCAGTGTTACTTCGGCCTGCTTGCCTTAGGAATTATGATTGGTCGTTTTACCAATACAAATTTATAATTCGGACTAGGGCATTGAATCAATAAATGTGGCCCTATGCTGTTATCCACTTTCAATGTTGTCTGTGTCCGTTATTGGGGGGGGTGCGCCTGCAAAGTTGTAACTGTCAGGGGGAAATTTCAAAGGATGTTATTAATTCATTTTAATTGCTTTGTTTTAGCTTTAATTGTTATGTTGATTGTGTATTTGCTTAGAGAGGTAGTATCTTAACTCTGTCTTTGAGCTATTGTTACCCTACATGTGGGTCCCTTTTGAATGACAACACTCTCTGACCAATCAGGAGAGGCTTTTGTAATTTGCTTGTCAGTCAAATGTTCGAGGACACTGACTGACGCTGACTAAGAATCTCCTCAGACTATCTGTCTCTTGGAGATGTTCCAAACTGATAAGAGCCACACATGCAGACCCAGATGTTCTGGCACCTGTGAGACCCCGCTGGCCAGAAAATCGCTAGTGTGGATTTTTTGGGGTCCGGTGAGACCAAAATCATATAAAAAGGATGACTTTTAGAGCCTCACCAGTGGGCATCTCCCAGATGGGGGGATGCTGCCAAATCACTTTCAGAAATGCCTTAAAGTTCTGGAGATCCGAACTTAGCTGAACAGGGGCTCCTGGAAGCCCACTTCATTTTAGATCCGGTTTTTATGAGAACTTTAATTTTGTTTCTTTGTTTTTGTTTGCAATGTTTTATTCTGTATTGCTTAGATTAGGATTTTTAGACTAGTATTTATGCATACTTTGTTTGATGATTTTTATGTATTAAATAAGCTGCTATTGAAGAAGCAGAGTTGTGTGATTTATCCCTTTCCAAACAACCTTGGAGAAAAGGGAGGCAGAGACCATTATTTATCAGTGGCTGAACAGAGACTGTGGTTTTCTCGACCCAAGAATGTGTAGGGGGTGAGCCAAGGAAGGGAAGGAGATTCCAAACTTTCATTTCTGAGTTCCCATACACAGGGACCACCCCAACTTTGTAAGTAAGCCAATGAATCTTTGCCAAGTAATCGACCAAAAAGGGCAATGCCAAAGAATGTTCAAATTATCAAACAATTGTGCTCATCCCACAAGCTAGCAAAGTGATGCTCAAGATAATACAGGATAGACTGCAGCAGCATATAGAGAGAGAACTACCAGAGGTGCAGGCTGGTTTCAGAAGACATAGGGGGACCAGAGACCACATTGCCAACATACGTTGGATCATGGAGAAAACAAAGGAATATCAGAAACAAGTTTAATTCTGCATCATTGACTACACCAAGGCCTTTGATTGTGTGGATCACAACAAAATGTGGCAAGTAATTAAAGAGATGGGAATACCAGAACACCTTATATGCCTCATGAGAAATCTGTACATGAGTCAAGAAGCAACAGTTAGGACAGAGTATGGAATGACGGAGTGGTTTGGAATAGGAAAAGGAGTAAGACAAGGCTGCATTTTGTCAGTGTTGTGTATGTAACAGTATTACTTTAAGATTGTATGAATGTAACCTGACAATGATTACAATGTAACCCAGCTGTTAAAGGAACGTGAGCTAGCTGCCTATAGAGGGCAGCTGCAAGTGTTCAGCTCACATGGTTCAAATTCCCCCAATCACCTGCAGCCGCGGGAACCTTCCCGCGCAAGGAACACCTGGAGAAGATGGGCGTGACTCAGAATGACGTCACGCAGGTAGCAGCCAATGAGCTACCGTGCAACTCTTTTCAAATGTATCACTGCAGTATAAAATGAGCTGTACCTCCGCCATTACCACGTTCATCCTGACCATCATGCAATAAAGCTGTGTTTTAGCACTCACTGCGGCTCCTTCTTTGTCTTCCGTGCAAGACACCAAATTGGCGACGAAAGTGGGATCCATGGTGCATCCCAAGATCAAGCCTCACCAGTTCGACATCAGTGATCCCGAGCAATGGGAGCTGTACGAGTGCCAGTTTTGGCACGCCATGGACACTGCAAGCATCGACGACGAAGGGAAGGTGCGCTCGCACTTCCTAGCCCAGGTGGGGCCGGCCACGCTGCACATCCTGATGAACCTGGTGGCTCCCTGGAAGGTCGACGTGGTGCCCATTGACCGCATCCTTGCGATACTAAGGGAGCACTTCCAGCCGCCCGTTTCCATTCCACATTCCACAGGTGGGATCAGTACCCGGGGGAATCCGTATCCGCCTATGCAGTGGCCCTTAGGCTGGTGGCTGTCCACTGCCAATGGGAAGACCTGAACACAGCCCTTCGAGACTGCATGCTGTGCGGCCTGAGGGACGAAGAGGTCCAGAGGTAGTTGATGACCCGCGACCATCGCCTCATGTTCAACGAAGTACTGCGAGAGGCCCAAGCGGCCGAGGCGGAGAGGAGCGGGATCAGAGTTTTTAAGTCCCAAGGGGCTGCACCCGAGAGGGCCAAGTCACCCATGCAAGTGGCCCGGTGGACCTCAGCACAAGCGGCCTGGCGGGGCCCCCGGCAGCCCACAGGCACCCCAGCAACCTCCAAGGAGTCATCCACAACTGCGGACTCCTGCTCCAGCGAGGACGACGACGTGCAGAGAGTAAAGAGGCACGGAGAAAGGCACCGAACCAGCGAGCGGGGAAACCACCGCTGCGATGGCTGCGGGGCATCTCACGACTAGACGAGGTGCCCATTCCGGAAGGCCGAGTGCCACAACTATGGCCGGAGAGGCCACATCACCAGGGTCTGCAGGCGCGGGCGAACTGAGGACAAGGGCGCATCGAGACACCCTCAAGCACACCAACGCAAGGCAGCCAGCATTGGAAAGGTCTCAGCCAACAACGACGTGGCAGGCGTGAACCGCGTGGGCCTGGAGCACCGGCACTTCTATGTAGAGGTACTGTTACAAGGGGTTCCGGTTAGGATGGAAATAGACTCGGGGTCGTCCTACTCCATCCTGTCCCAGAAGGAATTTATGCGCATTCCCCCGAATGCGCACCCCAAGTTGCGGGCCATGAAGTCGTACCTACGGGATGTGCAGGGTTATGGGATCCTGGTGTTGGGGGTGGGGAGCTTCACGGTGAAGTTCAAAAGGTTCACAGAAAAACTGCCCTTAGTGGTTCTCAAAGGGGGAAACTGTTGCCTTTTGGGAACCCAGTGGTTTACTCCCCTGGGAATTGAACTGTCTGGCATAAATGCCATAGAGACTGACCCAATTCAGGAAGTGTGCGATGCGCACCCGGACGTTTTCAAGAAGGGGCTTTGGACGTACAAGGGCCCCCCGGTTTCTTTTGAGTTGGACCCAGAAATCCGGCCCATGCGTCTCAAGCCATAGAAGAGTTCCTTTCGCCCACAAGGACAAGATTGAGGCAGAACTGGACAAATTGGTGGGGATTTTAGTTCCAGTTGATTCTGCAGAGTGGGAAACTCCAATTATTACAGCTTTAAAATCCAATGGGGACTACAAATGTACAATTAACAAGGTCATTCGGCCAAATGCATATCTGGTGCCAGTCATTAGCCACTTACTGGCCACGTTGCATGGGGGGAGGTGTTTTGCCAAGCTAGACCTGGCGCAGGCGTACCAGCAGCTCGCGGTAACCCCAGCTGCTGCCACTGCGCAAACCATCGTCACGCATAAGGGGGCATTCAAGGTAACGCGCCTACAATTCGGCGAAAATTCCCCCCCCCCCCGGGATTTTCCAGTCCCTCATGGAACGCCTTTTAAAGGGGCTTCCAGGCGTGCTCCCATATTTTGACGATGTTTTGATAACAGCGGGGAGCGAATCGGAACTAGCAAGAAGACTAGACAAGGTCCTCTCCATATTCGAAAGAGTGGGACTGAGGTTGAGAAGGGACAAATGCGTGTTTTTCGCAAGGGAGGTTGAGTTTCTCAGGTTCAAGATAACTCCGGAGGGCATCAAGCCATCCGAGTCCAAAGTTGCGGCTGTGCAAAACGCCCCGCGCCCCACCATGAAACCGGAGCTGCAGTCATTTCCAGGGCTCCTGAATTTTTACCATTCCTTCATGCCAAGGAAGGCATCCGTTGCAGAGCCACTGCATGGGCTACTTAAGAAAGATGCGGTTTGGCGGTGGGGAGATAGGCAGGAGAAAGCGTTCAAAGAGCTCGAGGCGCTCTTATTCTCGGATGCCGTTCTGATCCATTTCGACCCGAGGAAACCAGTGGTTTTGGTCTGTGATGCATCACCAGTGGGGGTGGGGGCGGTGCTGTGCCACGTGTTAGAGAGTGGGCGGGAAGCCCTGGTTGCCTTCTATTCCAGGTCACTTTCAAAGGCAGAGCACAATTATGGGCAAACAGATAGAGAGGCTCTGGCCATAATCGCGGGAACAAAGAAGTTCCACGATTTCCTATAGGGCCGCGAGTTCACGATTGTGACTGATCACAATCCCCCTTTTGGGAATCATCACTACAGGCAAGCCCACCCCACAAATCCTGTCCCCCAGGATGCTGCGTTGGGCGATTTTCCTTAATGCCTATCAGTATGAGCTGGTACATCACCCAGGGAAGGAGATCTCTCACGCAGACGCACTGTCCTGATCTCCCCTCCCTAGTTTAGGAGACCCCAAATGCGAGGTAGAGCAGGACCACCAAGTCCTGCTTATCGAGTCTCTCGACTTGCCCCTCATAGTTCCTGCAGACCTCGCCAAAGCCATGGCAGCCGACAAGATCCTGTCCCAAGTTAGTTCCTGGGTGAGAAAAGGGTGGCCCACAACTCCCCCCGAGGATGAATTCAAATCGTTTTTAGGCACAGAGTGGAGCTTTCCCTTGAAAGGGGCTGCCTTCTCTGGGGCCAGCGGGTAGTTATCCCAGAGAAGTTACGAGCTAAGGTGCTGAGGCTACTGCATACCAGCCACCCGGGAATAGTGCGTTCCAAAGCACTGGCCAGAAGCTACTTCTGGTGGCCCCCGATAGACGTGGATATAGAGCATTTGGTGGGCACATGCGAGAGCTGCCAAAGCTCTCGGCCCGAGGAGCCCCAGCTGCCCCATAGGGAATGGGACACGGCCCGCGGGCCATGGTCCCGAGTACACGCCGACTTTGTTGGCCCCTTCCACGGGTCCATGTTTCTGCTGATAGTCGACTCATACTTCAAGTGGTTGGAAGTAATTCCCATGTCCAACACTTCATCTGCCGCAACCGTTAAACAATTGCGCAAGGTGTTCAGTTGTTTTGGCCTGCCGGACGTCCTTGTGAGCGATAACGCCAGTACCTTCACATCTGCGGAATTCAAGGTGTTCATCGAAAGGAATGCCACCTGGCATATCACCTCTGCCCCATTTCAGGTAGAGCGCCAAGTGCGCACTACGAAAGACGCACTGTGGTGCATGGGTCCCGGTGAGTTGAACCTTCAACTGTGTCAGTTCCTCATTTGTTATAGGGCAACTCCCCTAGCTTCAGGACTGTCGCCGGCTGAGCTCCTCATGTGGAGGAAGCCGGTAACACTTTTTGATCGGTTGGATCCGACCAGGGTGGAGGATGAGGGGAGAAATATAGAGTTAGGAAGCTCCAAATGTTTTGCGGTAGGGGACCCAGTTCACTGCAGGAATTATGCAACCTCAGGACCAACGTGGGTTCCAGGAACAGTCATTGAGCAAACGGGGCCAGTATCTTACAGGGTCGAGACTAGCACAGGTCTACTGTGGAGAAGGGTCCTCCCCCACCCACATAACCCAAGGGGGAGACACGGGGACGTCCTCGGGTACAAATGCATACCCTGGATTCTCAGACGAGGAGGAGGATACTTGGAAGAGTGGAATGAGTTTGACCTTATGTTGCCGTACCAGGAGGGTGTTGCAGAGTGGTCCCCCACCCGTCTGAGCAAGAAGAGGGGTTTTAGTTCAGCCCCTGGAACCTCCAGTCCTCCCAGCCCTTTTGTTTTCGAGTTTACCCCATCACCAAGATCCCCGAACCAGGCAGCAGGGGGAAGTTTGTCCTCTCCATCCCCAAGAACTCCGAGTCAGGCAGCAGGGGGTAGCGCAAGTACGCCGGGTGCAGGCGCAAGAGACTGGGGCAAGACAACAAGGGTCTCCTTGTCGGTTCTGAGGTTCATGCTGGGGGGTTCCCAGGTGCCATGAGCTACAGGCAGGGGTTCACATCCCAGCTACATGTTCCGTTCCCCTCTCCAAATGCAAGGTTGTCACAGAGTCCCCATCAAGAGACTAATGAGTCCCCCCTTTCCGTTGCAGGATGAGAGTCTGCGGAACTCGGAGGCCCTAGTTCCCCTGAGCTCAGCCAAGCAGTCGTACGCCCCAAGCGCACATGCGGGAAGCCACAATGGTTGAGGGACTTCGTCCCATCCTAGGGGGGAGGAGTGTTGTGTATGTAACAGTATTACTTTATGAATGTAACCTGACAATGATTACAATGTAACCCAGCTGTTAAAGGAATGCGAGCTAGCTGCCTATAGAGGGCAGCTGTAAGTGTTCAGCTCACATGGTTCAAATTCCCCCAATCACCGGCAGCCGCGGGAACCTTCCCGTGCAAGGAACACCTGGAGAAGATGGGCGTGACTCAGAATGACGTCACGCAGGTAGCAGCCAATGAACTACCATGCAACCCTTTTCAAATGTATCACTGCAGTATAAAATGAGCTGTACCTCCGCCATTACCACATGTTCATCCTGACCATCATGCAATAAATCTGTGTTTTAGCCCTCACTGCGGCTCCTTCTTTGTCTTCCATGCAAAGACACCAAAGTCACCCTGCTTATTCAACTTATACACAGAGCACATAATGCGCAATGCAGGGATGGAGGAATCACAATATGGGATCAAAATTGCTGGGGAAAACATCAACAATTTGAGATATGCAGATGATACCACCCTGATGGCAGAAAGTGAGGAAAACCCAAAGAACCTCTTGATTGGATTGAAGGAGGAAAGTGCAAAAGCTGGCCTGAGACTCAATGTCAAGAAAACCATGATAATGGCAACAGGCCATATCAGTCCCTGGAAAATAGGTGGGGAAGACATAGAAGCAGTGACAGATTTTACTTTCTTAGGATCAAAGATCACTGCAGATGGAGATTGCAGCCATGAAATAAAAAGGTGACTAATTCTTGGGAGACAGGCTATGAGAAACCTGGGGAACATAGTCAAAAGTAGAGACATCTCATTGCAAACAAAGGTCCACATAGTCAAAGCAATGATATTCCCCGTGGTAATATATGGTTGTGAGAGCTGGACCATTAGAAAGGCTGAGCAAAGAAAAATAGATGCCTTTGAGATGTAGTGCTGGAGGAGAGTTTTGAGAGTCCCCTGGACAGCGAGGAGAACAAATAGGTCAATATTAGAAGAGATTAGCCCTGGTTGCTCATTAGAAGGACAAATAACAAAGATGAAGCTAAAGTATTTTGGACATCAAATGAAAAGAGAGGATTCACTTGAGAAAGCCTTGATGCTGGGGAAGGTGGAGGGCAAAAGAAGAAGGGGACGGCCAAAGATGAGATGGCTGGATGGTATTGTAGACACAATGGGCATGGGGCTGTGTGGACTGAGGAGGATGGTGGAGGACAGGGGTGCCTGGAGAGCAATGGTCCATGGAGTCGCAAAGAGTCGGAGCCAACTGTGCGACTGAACAACAAAAATGGACCAGAGGGGGTGGCATTGGGAGCTATCTGATATCTGGAAATCTGCCAATACAGGGTCTCCATTGTATTGATCAGTTCCGACACTGAGCTCATAGAGGTCAGTGCCACCACCAAGTGGAACCTATCAAGCAGGAAAATCACTTTTTTGCCACGCTAGCTCTTGCCAGGTCTGTGCCAACCCTGAATTGCCATCTGTCCCCACTGAGAGTAACAACACAGGAAAAAAAAAATCCAAATAATAACGAAACAGAGAGATACAAAAGTGAATTACAAAAATGATTGTACACAGAATTATTGCATAATATATACATATTTCAATTTATAAAAAGGCCACAGGCACCTATTCCATTAATGAATGTGGCAACTCAGTTCAACTCTGTAAAACAATGACTAAAATTCTGCTGCTTAGTAACTTGTGCTAGAGTAGGCCCATTGAATCAGTGAGGATTGATAAGTCAACTCCTCCATAACATCTATTGACTCAAGTGGGCTACTCTAGTTGCTACTTACTTTGCTAAAGTATGCTACAACTACTGCAGGCTCATTTGAAGAAATGGAACTTACAGAGAAGGTATCTCACCAAGTCCCCACTGATTCAGCAGAAACCCTGCTAGTGTGTATTACTAGTGCCCATTTCAGATAGTCTTCTTCAGCTGTCCCTAAATAAGGACTGTATGATAGTTTTAAAAAATTATATGCTAATACCTGCCCCAATAAATAGAAATAACTCCACTGGCATCAACAGCTTGTGAGACAAGCTGGATAACAGTATTGCCTGAACTTTTTAAAAACTCTAATTATGGACATGAATTATTAATGGCAGTTTGTATATGCTAATGTCACTGGGCTCATTATAGATACATTTAAATTGTAATGTCACCACCTATCTTATTTGGACTAAATTTCTCTTTGACTTTGCTGCTTACACACATACACACTTCCCAGTTTAGGAAAAAACTTCATGGGCCTATTAAACTGGAGTCTTGATCCAGCTGTACCACTGCTACCATTTGGGGCTGGGCTGAAACAACTCCTCAGCAGATGGAAGGGTCATGTTAAGGGAAATGCCACCTAGGAAAGCCACTCTTTATGGTGAATGTTTATTCTACAGCATATGTATTAACTTTCAAGATATTACATGTCATTAGAGCTGGTGCAGAACCTGGGTTCAAATCTCCATTCAAACATGAAAATAATTGAGTGGCCTTAGGCCAGTTCCATTATCTTTGCTCAACCTATCTCACATGAGTTTTTGTGAGGGAAGAAACTGAGATGGAGGAGAGTCATATATGGCATATTGAGTTCAATGAAACAACAGCAGGATATAAGTTTAATGAATGGATTATTAATAAGGTATCAAATGGTTCTATGGGTTTTGCAGCAAGAGATTTATTGTGGCTGGTTCCCTGGATATATCTAGCCTAATTAGTTTCATATGATTTATTTATTTATGGTATTTATTTATAGTTTCTCTCTCTCCACCAAAGAAATATTACAAGAACACCAAATAACACCAGTGGAGGTCGCTAGAAGTGCCAAAGCAAGAACCTTCTTTAACCACAAATATTAAAATATTTTTTTAAAAAAACAAGTCCTAACAGTCTAAACATAGATCAAATATTTTATAAAACAAAGTTTTTTTACTGGTTCTAAAGCCCATATACTAGTGCCAAAGGCAAGAGGAAAACAATATAAGTTACAACCAGATAGCTGCAAAGACACAGATCTGATCGCACCACAAAGGGCTGTTTTGCCCAGAAGAATGTTGCTTAAAATGACCTTTCCATCTGCCTGGGAATTGTTCTAGCCTTACCTCAAAAGTCCTTCAGCAGGTCCAAAAGGTTCCATCTTGGGCGTAGATCTGGGTTAACCTGGAGTGCATTTCCCAGTATGTTGTGTGATCCCCAGGAAATAAATCACACTGGACTGATCTATAAGCAGTCCAAATTCTGATCCATTTATCTGGCTAATCACAACCATAGCCTTGTTGCCTGTTGGAAGCACTGAAGGAATTGGGGCAAGCCTGACTTCCTTTGTGAAATCAAATAGAACCAAAGCCACAAACTCACTCATTTTCATGGAAAGAATCTTTCCCACAAATATTCAGAACAACTATACAGAAACAATATCACAACAAAAAGGGTAAAAAAATTATGTTTAAACAATTCAGAGTACTTTTGGGTAAATGAACAGGTGGAGAAAAACAGGATTAAGGTTAAAAATAGTGTGTTCCTTTTATAAAATCGCTAAAACATATTTATTAGGAAATATTTATTTATTGGACCAAGTAGATGTAGTATAAATCAGAGTTGTCATTTCCCCCCTCTTCCCTTTAGTTGCTGGCTGTTGCCTGTTAAACAGTACAATGTAAACAGAAATAATTGACTGAAAAATATGAGTAAGGAGGGATGGGAGAGAGAAAACCCAGACATGCCATGAATTAATTAGAATTAAATCTGTATAGACTTTCACCTATAGCATGGTTTACAGTTTTAGCATAATCAAGGAGAAGCGTTTGGTCCAGCGAAGCAGTTTTCCTGAAGAAAAGCTGCCTAGGAACTTATAGGTTAAGACTGTGACATGAACCCTTAACTCAGCAATCTGAGGACTCATTCTCCTTTGTGTACACTCAAGATGTTTTGCCTGTTGCATTTTTATGTTTTGTGCTTTGTCAGCATTCGGGAACATATGCCCATAAAGTATGTGGATGGAAGTGGAGAGACAGGAAAAGGCATATTTGTTGCTCTGATCTGGATAAGATGATTATATTAAGCTCTTGAGACTTCTACCTGCAGCTGCACCATTGACATCCCCATCTGTTTCATTGACCTCAAAGTGACTGGTCATCAACCAAGCTTCACAGTGCAGCCAGCATGCCCTGCTTTCTGCTTCCCTTGATAAATAAATAACAAATAAATCAGCACTTGCTTATGTTTTTTCCTTTAAAAAAGGAGAAAAATCACCATTCAGAAAGTGTAAAAGCTGTTCTTACAGAGCCTTTCCCTGCAGCCATTTAGTGCTTTATTCCTCTTAGTCCTGTTGCAATATGTACGATTATACATTCTGTCTCCACTACCATGTCAGCAATATGTTTCCTAGCATAAAAATAGCTGCAGGCAACTAAGCCGCTCCTCTGGGCCACTTTAAACCTTGCCCTTCTAACAAGGAAACCTACTGATATTGTTCCTTCTCTAACTGGTAACAATTTAATGAATGAAAGAAAGCTTTCCTACAATCATGGATCTGAACTGTTTGTGAGGAAGTGGCTACTCATGTCCTGGGTTCAGGCGTGTGCTGGTACATCAGGCAATCGGGCTTTGTCCCACCCCACCCTCACCTCTGGTGCCCAGACTAATAGCAATGTATGAGATTCCCCCCCAATAGGTGCCCCACCACTCCCTGTCCAGCACCTCCCCACAGTGTCCTGCACACCCCTGCCTAGGTTGGCCACCTGCCCTTACCCCATGCACCCCTAAGAGCAGCTCTAGGGTCCCAACTCACAAGAAGGCCAAAAGGAGGGGGAAATGGCATCACCTGAAAACCTGGGAATGAGCCACACCTAGAAGGATTGGAGGAGGGGCTTTCAGCAGGTATAAAAGAGAGGGGAAGGAGGAGGAAGGTTCTGGATCCTCGGGGCCTATGACAACCAGTGAAGAAGATGAGATCTGGGTCTCAGCCATGAAGGATGTGGAGCTCCTGTTCTGTGCCACAGGCAAAGTGAACTTTGCCTTAGATGATAATGTCTGGCAAGAGGCTGCTGACGACATTCCTCTAACAAAGGGCTGAGACTGGAAAAGAGGAACCTTCATCACTCCATCTCTTGTGAAAGCTTTAAAACATCAATTTCCTTGGCATCCAAGATGTCCGGCTGGTCCTGCAGCCCCCACTCCAAACCAGGAGAGGCACTGGTGGAGCAAACTTCAGTGCAATAGACACTGAATGCTCCTGAAGAAGCAGGACAGCACTTACGACTTTTCACCAGCCAGATCTATTGACCTTCCTTGAAGAGCTCTAAAACGAGACCTGAATTTATTTTGTATCTGTGACCTTACAGTACAGAATTGCCAGCTACTTCAGTGAGGGTAACTGAGGCCAGGTCTGAATGTAAATTCAGCCCTCTGTAATTGAAGAGGGAGGTGTGAGGTCTGGTGGTGATCTTTTTCCAGACACCTGTTCTATAATACACCCCATTGCAAGCAACCTGGAGGCAATGTTTACTTGCCTGGAGACCTCAACATTACTGGTCTTGCTGGGGGCAAAGGCAGCAGAGCTCATGCTATTAATGTGAATAGGAGACTTTTTATGGACCTTCTTGGTATCATATCACTCCATATTCAGAAACAAGAATAGGACCAATTCCCAATTCTGCTTTCAATCAAACTGTATTTATCACCAGTTCTCATTTTAGGGGGTGACCATATTGATTAAAATGTGGGAAATTCTTCATAATTGGGACAGACTGATATATTTTTCCCCTTGGACCACATAATGTGAAAAAAAGGGAATCAGCCGAGAGTCCTTCCCCACCCCCACCCCAATCTGTAAGTTTTACCTCCCTCACGAGTTCTACTATTTTTCTTTTTTAAAAAATGCTTACATTGATTCAGACATGTTCTCTTGAACCAATGCAGAGAAGCCCAGCACCACCAGCACACACAGCTTCTCTCCTCTCTGTCAGCAAGACCTCTCTCTTCTTTTGTAGATTAAGAATGGAGAGTTTCACTCTGTTGGCAATAATTTTTTTATAATAATAATTTGAAGACATAAGGAAGGAAGGTCTTGTTTACAACTTATTAAGTTGTTCTTTTGTAAGGGTGTAACCCTCAGGGCTATAGATAAAACTGCAAACAAGCTGCAAACAATCTGACCCCCCCTTATTTTTTGGAATAGTAGCTGTGTTAGTCTATTTTTCAAGCATAAAGTGAGTAAACAAAACAAAAACAAAAATGTTGTAGCACTTTAAAGACTAACTGCTGTAATGTTTAAGACAAATCCACTGATGAAGTGGACTTGATCCATGAAAGCTAACATTAAATACAGCAGTTAGTCTTTAAAGTGCTACATTTTTTATTTTGTTTTGTTTACACTCTGATATGATCTTTTCCTATGTGGCCAGTCAAAGCTGAAAGTTTTGTGGAAACCTAAATTACCCAGCAACTTCACAATGATTAAATGCAAGTGAATTCACATTCTTCTCACTGTATTGTCATATGCTTGCACTCAGAATTCCAAAAGAAATAAAGGAAGGTAATAATTGTATAGCAAGATGGAACCAAAAGATTATATATATATATATATATATAAAACTGTATTATGTTGCAAAAAAAATGTGGAAACTCATGCAAATACAGACTGTAAAGTGTAGTTATATCATATCACTGTAACAATATACAGTATCTTCTGTGCAAAAGCAAAAGCAAAATGCTTCATGAGAATGCAGAAATACTAACAATAAAAGAATGAGTACAAACTGAATACTAATCAAAAAGGAAGGATTATATATGAGAATGGCTTCTGGATAAACACCACCTGCTTCGGTTGTTTTACTCAGTCTCAACACTTTGTATGTGACTACTTGGTATGAAAATTCTGGATTAACAAAAAAGCCTCATTGACTAAACTACATTGGACAAATAGAGTGGAGCCCCCAGACTACAAGTCCAGTTTACTACTGCAATTGCTCATTTTATCTACTGTACGTAGGATCACAAGCCCAGATATATATGTATTTTTCATTGCAACTGATATTCATCTGGTCCAGGCAGTGTGAACTAGGAAGAATTTGTTTAGAAAGGTAAAAGAAAAGGAGGGGGAGCCACAGAGCAAATTTAATATACTGTCAAGATATAACATCAAATATTTCTTGTACTATATAATATCATTATACTCTGTAATTATAGCTCCTCCCACTGTTCATGAGACTAACCCCTTCCACTTAGGTTTTTTCCTTCCCTCAGTTCCAACTGTCACTTCCAACTGTCGGTTTGGTGGTCGTGCTTTCTTGTTAAAGTTCCTGTACTGTAATAAATAAAATATGTTATTTTTTCATTAATACCTGACAATATTTGGTCTGATCCTCTATTAATCTGTCACAAAATGGTAGCAGAGGATGGTTTTGGCCAAATTAAACATTAATTGGAAAAAAATGAAGAAAAATGACACAGGAGTCAAAACCAGAAGAATGGCAGCACAGCTAATGCCAAATAGCACAAATAATGAAGGGAAATATAAAAGGGGGATTGCTGAAAATGAAGGAAAGGCAAGTGAAATGTCCCATATTATTAAATATCTGATGTCCACCCCAAATAATGAAAATGGGGTGCAAAGTGAACAAGAGAGTGGTATAACTAACGAAGATAAAATTTTATGGTCAGCTGTGCTACATATTATGGAACCAGACACAAGGAGCAGTAACCCTATTGCTGAATTAAGAGAACTATTATTAGATAACCACAATTTTATTGAAAAAAATTCTACAACTAGGGACAGAGAAAATTATTTAAAAATAAACCTGGTGGGAAGGAATGAACCGAAGTGTGAAGAAATAAGAGCAGAGAAATTCTTGATAAAATCCTCTTCAATACCTCAGAATTTGAAACTCCCTCATAGAAAAATGGAGGGACAGAGTACAATGTTACCACAAAATACAAGTGGAGAGGCAGGAGAATGGCAGAGAAACAATGAAACCAACTATATTAATATCAGTGACAAATCTAATCAAAGCTGCTGGATGATAAATAACTCAGAGTGGGAAGAAAAGGAATCTGCAGAATTGAACTATTTACAAGACTCACAACATAAAGAAATGATTGAAAGGAGACCATCAGAAATGGAAATTCAGAATGCAATAAGCATACTATCAGCAGCATTAGAAATGCACAGATAGGGAATCTATATCAGGAAATGCGGCAGCCCGGGTGGTGATGGGATTTGGGCATTATGCCCGTGCTTTGCCACTGGTCCGGGAGCTGCACTGGTTGCCAGTTTGTCTCCGGGTGCAATTCAAGGTGCTGGTTTTGACCTTTAAAGCCCTATATGGTAGTGGGCCGGGTTACCTAAGAGACCGCATCGCCCTGAGGACGTCTGTCCATCCAACCAGAGCGGACCGGAGGGGCTCTCTAATTGTTCCATCAGCCAGAGGGGCTCGCCTCTCTGGCACAAGGAAGAGAGCCTTCTCCGTGTCTGCACCGGCCCTCGGGAACCTCCTGCCAACAGAGCTACGTCTCCGGACGGAATTGCTGCCTTTCAGAAAAGAACTTAAAACCTGGCTGGCGGGTCAAGTGTGGGGTGCAGGTGGAAGGGTAACCTCCATTGGGTGGTTGGTGTAGAAGAACTCTTCCCCATGGTGCCTTTGGATCCTGCAGCCCTTGTTTTTAGGGGGTGGATAGTTTTAACTGTTTTTAACATGTGTTTTTTAATTTTTATTGTGAACCGCCCTGAGTTGGCTTTGGCCGAGTGAGCGGTATATAAATGTGACAATTAAATTAAATTAAATTATATCCCTTTGAACGGCATGATAGGGGAAAAGGATCACAAACAGATATACAAGCTTCCTACAAAAGCGAAAGGAAATGATCAGCCCACTCTAAAACCCACGTTGTTGCATGTTCTGCAGAAACTCCTTTCCAGGATGTCCGAAGTAAATTCCTGGATCCACAGACAGCTTTTGAATCATCGCCAAATCAGTCAGTCTCCAGTAGCTCCTTCCATGTCAAAAGCCGAGAAAAAATGAAATAAGCGTATGCACTAGATACTGGACATGCGCAATTTCACAACTACAATTCCACTCAAGGAAATACAGCAGGACTGTTGAATTTGACAGGGTGGATACCTAAACCATACTGTCAATTTGTCAATGATCCGGAACACCAGGGACTAAGAATAAATAACTTTGGTTATTCACAACAAAATGAATTACCCAAGGATTTTGGAAAACTAAATATGTCAGGTAACAATATATTATCTTGGGCACAGCAATTTTAAATTTTACTTATGAGGGACAATGCATTGTTTCTGATATCAGATCCACCCAAAAAAAAAACCTTGGTCACCAGAATTAGATTGCTTGCACCACAAAGCCTTCTATATATTATTAAATATATAGCCTTTAAAAGCTCTGAGCTCTTTCAGGGTCAGCCCTTTTGACTCTGCATGTGCTCTTAAGCAGAGCTGCTGCTGAGGGGAGCCAAACAAAGGAAGTGAGCACTGGTAAGTTTTGCAGTTGGAGTAGAGCTGCTTTAGAGACCTTTGCGCCTAATGGCGTGCGAGATTGCAAACTAGTAACAAAGGAAGAATATAGTCTTACTAGGTAGAAAGGTAGTAAAAGTGTACATTTTTGAGGCCCAGAATACTGCACTTGTTAAAATGGATTCTGAGGGAACAGCTGTAGTTACCTGCAATACTTGTGCCATGTTTGTGTTCTTGCCAAAGCATATGGAGAACTACACTTGCAGCAAGTGCAAGCTGGTTGCACTACTAGAAGAGAAGGTCCAGCAGCTAGAGGTCCGCATATCTAACCATCAACAAATTAAGGAGCTTGAGCTGTTCTTGGACAGAGCGGAGCAGACTATGTTGGACAAAGAAGAGACAGGGCACAGTTCTGAGGGAGAAGGCCCGTCACTAACTCAGGAGGGAGATGTTTGGAGGAATGTGACTCAAAGGAGGGGAAAAGTAGGGGATCACTCTGAGAGTGTGAAATTACAGAATAAATTTGAGGCTCTTTCCCTCATCACACCTGATGAGGAACACAGAGAGGAACAACTGGTTCCACCTGATGATCTCTCCTTCAACACACTTGATGAGATCCAGGAAGATAAACAACAGGAACAAACTGAGGTTCTCTCCCTTAATATGGTTGATGAGGTGCATGTAGATGAACAGATTGCAGGAGAGAGGCTCCTTGTACTAGGCGATTCAATAATTAGAAATACAGAGAAAGGGATTTGTGATGCACATGATAACCGTATGGTGACTTGCCTGCCAGGTGCAAAAGTTGCAGACATCACAAGATATCTAGATAGATTGTTAGAGAGAACTGGGAATGAGCCAGTTGTCATGGTACACGTTGGTACCAATGATGTTGGGAAGGCAAAGCGGTCTGTCCTGGAAGCCAAATTTAGGTTGTTGGGAAGAAGATTGAAGTCCCAGACTTCCAAGGTAGCATTTTCAGAAGTGCTGCCTGTCCCTCGTGCAGGACCTACCAGGTAGGCAGAGTTCAGAAGCCTCAATGCGTGGATGAGGCGGTGGTGTCGAGAGGAGGGCTTCAGATTTGTCAGGAACTGGAGAACATTTTGGGACAAGCCAAATCTGTTCAGGAGGGATGGGTTGCATTTGAACCATGATGGGACCAGATTGCTGGCACTCAACATCAAAAAGGCTGCAGAGCAGCTTTTAAACTGATAACTGGGGGAAAGCCGACAGGAGCTGGCCAGCATCCGGTTCGGGAAAGTGTGTACTTGAGTAGTGAGGAGGATGCAAAAATTACTGAGCAGAGCAAGGAGCTAGTCACCAGCACTCTAGCAGAAGGATGCAAGAGGCAGTCTAACAAAGCAACTGGACTGAAAAGACTGTATCAGGAAAGCATATGTAAATGCTTGTATACAAATGCCAGAAGCCTCCGGAACAAAATAGGGGAGCTGGAATACTTAGCAATAGATAAGAATATTGATATTATTGGTATCACTGAAACATGGTGGACGGATGATAACCAATGGGATACAGTTATCCCAGGCTACAAACTGTACAGGAAGGATAGGAAGGGGCAAACGAGAGGTGGTGTAGCCTTGTATGTCAAAGAAGTGATAAAATCGTATGAATTGGAATATCTAGGTAATTTGGAGTCACCATTAGAAGCTCTGTGGGTAAGAGTACCAGGCCACAAGGATGGTCTAACAGTAGGCATATACTATCGGCCTCCGACCCAAACTCTTGAGGGAAACTGGCAGTTAGAGAATGTTGTAAAGGAGGCATCCAAGAAGGGAAGCCTGGTTATAATGGGGGACTTCAATTACCCTCACATAGACTGGGTGAACTGTTGTTCAGCACATGATAAAGAGATAAAGTTCCTAGATATGCTAAATGATTGTTCCCTGGGACAGATGGTTGAAGACCCAACTAGAGGTACAAGAATCCTTGACTTGATCCTGAGTAATACTCAGGATCTGGTGCAAGATGTTAATGTGACTGATCCAATAGGGAACAGTGACCACAACTCAATTATGTTTAACTTGATCATAGACTGCAAGTCACTGATAAAATCTAACACAGAGACCTTAAATTTTCAAAAAGGAAATTTCCCAAAGATGAGGAAACTAGTAAAAAAGAAGCTGAAAGGGAAAATTGAGAGAGTCCAAACACTCAAAGAGGCATGAAGGCTGTTTACAAAAACAAGAACAGAGGCCCAATTGGAATGCATACCCAAAAGGAAAAAGAGCACTGCCAGGTCCAAGAGGACTCCAATGTGGCTTACAGGAGCTGTTCGGGAAGTGATCAAGAGCAAGAAAAGCTCATTTAGAAGATGGAAGGCATGTCCGAATGAGGACAGCAGGCAGAAACATAAATTCTGGCAGAACAAATGCAAGGCAACAATCAGGAAAGCAAAGCAAGACTTTGAGGAGCGTATAGCTAAAAATACTCAGAGAAATAACAAAGACTTCTTTAAGTACATTAGAAGTAAGAACCCAACTAGGAAGGCCATTGGACCATTAGATGACAATGGAAGGCAAGGGGTTATTAAAGAGGAAACAGAGATTGCAGAGAGACTCAATGAATTCTTTGCTTCAGTATTCACTGAAGAAGACAGAGACAACATGCCCAAAACAGAGCCTATCTTCGTAGGGAGGGAAACCGAAGAATTAAGCAAGATAGAAATAACCAGGGAGGAGGTCCTTGCATGTCTTGTTAAGCTAAACACTAACAAATCACCAGGACCAGATGGCATCCATCCACGAGTTCTCAGGGAACTTAAAGATGAAATTGCTGATCTCCTAGCCAAAATATATAATCTTTCCCTCAAATCAGGCTTTGTGCCTGATGACTGGAAGGTAGCGAATGTAACACCAATTTTCAAAAAAGGATCCAGGGGTGATCCAGGAAATTACCGACCTGTCAGTTTGACATGTGTCCCAGGTAAAGTGATGGAAACCATCCTAAAAGATAGAATTAATAGGCACATAGAAGAGAAGGCACTGCTAAAGGAGAGCCAACATGGCTTTTACAAGGGCAAATCATGCCTCACTAATCTGTTGGAATTTTTTGAGAGTGTCAACAAGCATGTGGATAAGGGGGATCCAGTTGACATTGTTTATCTGGACTTTCAGAAAGCTTTTGACAAGGTCCCACACCAAAGGCTCTTGAATCAATTTACCAGTCATGGAATAAAGGGACAGGTCTTGTCCTGGATCAGCAACTGGCTAAGGGACAGGAAACAGAGGGTAGCACTAAATGGACACTACTCCAAGTGGAGGGAAGTAAAGAGTGGGGTCCCCCAAGGTTCAGTACTGGGACCCCTGCTTTTCAACCTCTTAATAAATGATCTAGAGGTAGGAGTAAAAAGCAAGGTAGCCAAATTTGCTGATGACACTAAATTATACAGGGTAGTGAAAACTGTGAGAGATTGTGAGGAGCTCCAGAGGGATCTCTTGACACTGGGGGAGTGGGCAAAACAGTGGCAAATGAGCTTCAACATTAGTAAGTGCAGAGTGATGCATGTTGGGGCAAAAATCCCCAATTTCATTTATAAACTGATGGGGTCTGAACTCTCTGCGACAAACCAGGAAAGGGACCTTGGTGTCCTGGTGGACAACTCAATGAAGGTGTCAACCCAGTGTGCCTCAGCAGTGAAAAAAGCAAACTCAATGTTAGGGATCATTAGGAAGGGTATAGAAAATAAGTCAGCAAGTGTCATTTTGCCTCTTTATAAATCTATGGTGAGGCCCCATCTGGAATACTGTGCACAGTTCTGGTCGCCATACCTCCAGAAGGATATTATGGAGTTGGAAAAAGTACAGAGGAGGGCAACCAATATGGTTAGGGGACTGGAACACCTTCCTTACCATCTGAGGCTGCAACGGTTGGGCCTTTTCACTCTTGAACGACGGCGTCTAAGAGGTGACCTGATTGAAGTTTATAAAATCATGCACAGTGTGGACAAAGTAGATAAGGAAAAACTGTTTTCCCTATCGCACAACACTAGAACTAGGGGACACTCGATGAAACTTTTGGGTACTAGTTCTCAAACAAATAAGAGAAAGTACTTTTTCACCCAGAGAATTACTGGTCTATGGAACTCCCTGCCAGAAGAAGTGGTTACAGCTGTCAGTCTTGACAGCTTTAAGAAAGGATTAGACAAGTTCATGGAGGACAAGGGTATCAATGGCTGTAATTATGGATACTTAAGGACAACCTCGGGGTTGGAGAGATAGGCAGGATATCTCTCAATGCCATTTCCAGGGAATCCTAAGCAGGTGAAGCCATCTGCTTGGGAATACCCTGAAGGAAATGGTGAGCCACTGCATGAGACAGAATGCTGGACTGGATGGGCTGTGGCCTGTTCCAGAAAGGCTGTTCTTATGTTCTTATGTTATGTTCTTATTATGTTCCATTGACCCAGCCTTCTATCACAGTATTTCAAACAGTCTCACAATTTCAGAAATGTGGGGAAAGTTGTGTGACTTATTTAATAGTAAAAATAGAAGCACAATAAGTAAAATTTCTAGAGAATTTCATTCTGCAAGACAAAAAGCAGGGTTGGCTATGGGTGAGCACCTATTAAAACTAAATAGCATGAGGTCACAACTTATTCAGCGAGGGGAAACAATAACTGATGAAAGTTTGATAAGTGTGATCATTAATTCACTTGACCCAAGTTGGGGATAGTTTTGTAAGTCAATTAGACAATTTAAGTTATGAAAATATGTCATTGGATTCAATATCTAGTCATTTAATAGCGAAGGATAATCTCAGGAAAGATCGGGCACATTTACATGAAGAAATAAAAGTGACAAAAAAGGTCGAATTTGATGATAAATTATATTCTCATCCCACTTGCTATATTTGTAGTTCCAAATACCATTTTAAGAAAAACTGTCCAAACATTGCCAAAAACAACAATGCAAATGATTATAATCTCATACATAGATACAATTACCAAAATAGACCGCCTTCTAATTACAATAGTTGCAATTATCGAACAAGGAATATGCGATCATCTAACCCAAATAGAAACATCAGAGTAATTAAAGAAAATGACAAACTTGAATATAATTCAGTCAATGGATTCAAATATAATTTCACAGAAACAGTGTCAGGTAATACAGATGGATATTGGTTACTAGATTCAGGAGCTACTGCACATACATCAAATAATAGAGCACTTTTTATTTCGTTTGTAAAAGAGAATGTTATGGTAAAAGTTGCAAATCAGAGTTTTGCTAAAGTGCTAGGAGTAGGGAATATATTCATTCCAGGAATAGGAGAACTTGAAAATGTACTGTATATTCCTGAAATACTGTTTAATGTGTTAGTTATTGTAACACTATGTAAAGATGCAAAAGTAGAAGTTTGTTTCAAGAATAATAACATAAAACTCACCATAAATTGCAGGGTTTTAGAAGGGGTAGAAATAATAAATGGGTCACCATACTTTTTACCCATGGCAGAGACTAGAGATATAGAAATTGTTAATTTGGTGAACAATGAAAATGATGCTGTATTAGATCTGAGAGAAGAAAGAAATTATAATATAAATGAGGATAATGAGTCTCTAGAAGGGGAAACAAAGATAGAAAGTACTGAACAAGATGAACAGGATGAAAGGGAATTTATAAATTATGAGAAATGTGTTACTAGAATGTATATAGGTGTGCCGATGCATGATGGCTGTGCCCATCTGCTCCATAGAAAATTGGGTCATGTAAGTTTTCCTGTTGTTGAAAAAATGTTGAAATGTTCTGATGGTTTAAAAATAAAAGGTTGTAAAAATTATCTAGAATGTGCAATATGTAAATCTTCAAAGATAAAAACATGTCCCAGGCCACAATTTTCAAATAGAAATACTTCACAAATATTTCAACTTGTACATTTAGACTTAGTAGACCATTCAAACCATCATTAGGTGAGAAGAAGTATTTTCTTACAATTGTAGATGATTTTAGTAAGTATGGATTCGTATATACGCTTAAAAACAAGTGAGAAACATTAACTAAATTTAAGGAATTTCACAAAAGAGTTGTAACACAACACAAAGATCAAACAAATCATGACAGATAGGGGAGCATAATTCCTATCTAGTGAATTCCAAAACTGGGTAGCTAAGCAAGGCATAATTCATTATACTACATCTCCATTCTCAGCATTTCAAAATGGAATAGCTGAAAGGAGAAATGGAGTATTGCAGACAATGGTAAGGTGCGTACTAGAAGATGCCAACCTTAATCATACTTATTGGGGGGAAGCTCTCCTATACTCAAACTACACAATAAATAGAGTTTAGACAAGTGTATTAGACAAAACTCCATATGAGGCAATGTATAAATGCAAGCCTAGACTAGCACACCTCCATGTATTCAGGGTATGGGCAGATGTAATACCAAAACAAATGAGAAGAAAAGGAGAATTTCCCCCCAAAAAAGCTACAATTCATGGGATACCAACCAGGATCAAAAGCATATAGGTTCATAGACTCTCGGAGTAAAATAGTAGTATCTAGGTCAGCAAGTTTATATGAGAACAGCAATTGGAGTAAGATTCACTCAAATGAAATTATAATTAAAAATGAATACACAAAAGATCACCCTTAAGCAGACAATCTCGAATATAAAAATTGTGAGAAAACAATAATCACATAAATTGATAAGGACATTGAAAATAAACAAAAGGGGGCGTGGCTAAGATGGCCGGCGAGTAACATCCTGATTTATGCGCTCGCGCTTATCAAAGTGGCAATCAATGAGAATAACGAACTAATGGAGTAAACTACTGAGATATTCTGTGGCGATAAGACTCCTTCTTGCCTGTTTGGAAAAGCTGTTGCAGGGCGGTCGAAGTTTGGGAGGTTTCCTCGGCGGGAGAGGTACGCGACGGAAGCCGCGGTTTCTCTGGCCGACGAGCCGAGAACGGGACCGGCGAGACGGCGGTGAATCGAGAAAAGTGGAAAAACCAGCAAGAAAGTGAGTTAAGTAATTGATATTCCGAGGGGAGCTAGAGGTGACAGTGGATTGTTTTGTCCTGAAGAGATTGGAGGTGGCAAGAGTGTGTGGAAGAGGACAGAAGGGTGGCGGACGAGGCGATAATGGCAGCGATCTTGGAATTCGAAAGTGGAGTTTGTTTAATGGACAATGGCTTTTGAGTGTTCCAGGGGAGCTGCGGAGTGATTTGGTGGGCTCGAAATTGGTTACAGAGGAAGAGCAACTGGGTTTGAGGCACTGGTCACCCCAGCTTTTTTTGAAGTTGAAGTAAGGAAGAGCGGTCTTTCTTTAAAAAGAAGTTTGCTGATTTGGGGAAGAAGGAGTAGGGATTCCCCCCCTGAAGCCACCGCAGACGCTGGGAAAAGGGAGTTTCATTTCGTTCGCTCCAAGAGAGGTTTTTTTTGCTTTTTTACTCCTTCGCTGTGTGGATTATAATTCTCATTTTTTTCTTTTTTTATTCCTCCTTTTCTTTCTTTTATTAAAAAGTTGGATCTTGGGATTGTTTTCTTTTTTTCTTCCCTGTGGAACTGATACAAGTGGATATATTTGGGCATTTGTCTCGTTGGAAATACTGTTTATGCGGATGGATCATTTTACCTTTTTTTTCAAGGAGGAAATTTTGTGCAAGATTGGAAGCTTTTAAAGGCAAAGTTCATGAGTTTTTGTTATTCAGGGTGTATTGGCTGACGTTGGTGATGAGCTTCCCATGGATTACAATACTTATTGGTTGTTTTTTGGTTCCTGTCTCCCCATGGATTACAACAATTAAATTTTTTGCTGGCCCTCCTCTCTTACCCAAGTTATATCACATTCAAAGGTCTATTGGCAGCTCTGGCTACATTGGAATAGGTATAAGTGGAGTGTTCAACGAGAATATAGTATTCTGCAGCATTAAAACTTTTAGTGGATGTCATTATGGATAAGGGTACAAGAGGAAAATCAAAGGAGGAGGAGCCGGTGGTGAAATCTAAGAGAAAGGAAAAAGCACCAATGGAAGAGGTCCCTCCATCATCATCACCACCACCTGAACCCTATGATCAAACCCAGATTATGGTTGAACTTGGTAAATTGTTTCAGAAGATTGAGAAGATGGTAGAGGCAAGAGTGAAGGATAAAAATGAAATGTTGAAAAAGCAGGATAAGGTGGTAGCAACTGTTGTAGATTTCACAAAAAAAGTAGAATTAAGTTTGCAAAAAATAGAAGGAAATGTGAAGTTGGTTCAAAATGAGGTGAAGGCTATGAAAAAGGAAATAAAAGGGACTCAGGAAGGGGTGAGGGAGAACAAGGTGAAAATGGATGAACAGGAAAAAAGGATTGATGCTATGGAAGATATGATGAGAAAGCAGAATATTGTGATACGTCATGTGATTGAACGGATGCCAGACCAGCTAAGAGAAAGAGTGGTCCAGTGGTTAAACAATTTGAACATGGGAAAGGAATTTGTACAGGAAGACATTGTAAGTGCATATAGGGTGGGTCCAAGAAGAGGGAAAGTGGTCCAAAGAAATGTTCTGGTTAAATTTGCGAATTGGGGAGATAAACTTAGAGTAATGGCTTTTTAAAAACAAGCTGGTTCTGGCGCCCTGAAAACCGATGGCTCCAATGTGGAAGTATACAATGATATTTCTATTTAGGAAAGAGTCTGGAGATATAAGATGAAACCGGTAACCAAATTGTTGATGAATAAAGGTGTAAGGTACAATTGGAGATTTCCACAGCAGTTGCGATTTTTATTTGAAAAAAAAAATGCAGGTTATTGATGAGAGGACCGACCCATTGGAGTATTTGACTTTGCTTGATTTTGTCAAAGCGGGTTCGGAGGAGTGGGTAACCCTTAGAAAAGATTTGTTGGAATCGGGAGCCATAAGAAGAGATTACGAGGGGGCAGATGCCAGTGGTGCTACGGGTGGAGGTCCGCAGGGAAGAGAAGAGGAGGAGTTGTCATTGATCATGGTGGAGGAGGAGGCAAGTAAGGAGCAGTGAGTAATGGGTTATGATGTAATCATTTTTTATATTATTTAGAAGGTAGAAAGGTGAGGATGCGCAGCGCACTGATTTATACGCACATCTTACATGTTCCCCCTCTCCCCTCTTTGGATATCGAAGGCGGCTTTTTTTTCAAAGAAATGGGGAGAGTGATATTGTGTGTTTTTTGTTTATTTTTATTTCTTAGTGGTAAGGGGTTTGTGGTAGCACGCCTAATGGAGAGTTTGGAAGTTAGAGAAGGTGAAATTGTAACAAATCATGAGAAGTATTAAAGTATTAACCTGGAATGTAAAAGGTACAGGTTCTGTTCTTAAGAGGAAGAGGTTAGAATTGTCATTGAAGAAAGATAGACCCGATATAGTGTTTTTACAGGAAACGCACCAAAAATCAAAGGACACAAACAAATTTTTTTTAGGATGGGTACAACATTATGAAATGGCGTTTGGTACTTCAAAAGCGAGAGGAGTTGCAGTCATGATTTCTAGAAGATTAGGATTTGAGATAACAAAAAGTATTGCTGATCAGGAAGGTAGATATCTGATCGTGAGAGGGAAAATTGACGATGAGGAAATAATTTTAGTGAATATTTATGCGCCAAATGAACATCAAGTGGAATTTTTAGAAAAAGTTCGTAAAATTGTGGTGTTAGAAAAAGTGGCAAAGATGATTGTTGCTGGAGATTTTAATTTGATAAGGTCAAACTTAGACTGTACGAATTTAGCAAGGTGTGGAGCAGGTATTAAAGGGAATGTTCTAGATAATTGGATGGTTGCATTGGGGCTGAAGGATTCTTGGAGAGAGATCAAGGGCTCGGAAAGGGCATATTCCTATTTTTCACATGTTCATGGGTCCTATTCTAGAATAGATTATATATTTTTAACAGAAAACATGGTTAAAATATTGAGGGAATTGAAATAGGAATTTTTAAGGAATCAGATCATGCTAAAGTGTTTTTGGAATTGAGGACACAAAAGGATAATAGGAGAGGAAGAAATTGGAGATATGATCCTAATCTATTTAAAGATCAAAAATGTAAAGAACAAATTATAGAAAGTTGGACGGAAAGCTGGCAGTGGAACGATAATGAAGAGGAAAATTTTAATGTGGTCTGGGAAGGCATGAGGTCGGTTTTTAGAGGGGAAAGTATAAAGTTGGCAAGCAACAAGTACAGAAAGTATAAGGTAGCACAGGAGGAGAAAGAAAAAGAAATAAAACAATTACAGGAAGAACACTCAAAAAAGAAGGATAATTTTTTTGTCAAATTACAAAGATTGAAGGCAGAATTATTGGGTAAGGATATAGAAAAAGTAAAATGAGATTTGATATATTTAAATAGAGAGTATTTTGAATTAGTGATAAATGTAAAATCGTGAAGGATTTTTATCAAGCACTATACGCCAAAAAAGAGATAGACTTGGGGAAGCTTAAAGGGACTTTGGAGAGGCAGTTAGTGAGTGGAATAAAGCAGGAACACCGGGACAAAATGGAAGAACAGGTTTCTGAGAAAGAGGTAAAGGAAGTAATTAGTGGTTTGAAGTTGGGGAAAGCCCCGGGAGACAATGGACTACCGACCGAGTTTTATAAGGAATTTAAAGATGTTGTGGTACCAAAGCTGGTAAAGTTATATAATTATATTTTAGATGGTGGACAAATTCCGACTTCATGGTATAGGACTACAATTGTTCTGCTGCCAAAATTGGGGAAAAATCTGGAAAAAGTGGAATCTTATAGACCAATCTCTCTTATAAATCAAGATGCCAAGATCTTCACAGCAATACTGGCTAACCGTTTAAACAAATTCATGGGAGAATATATAAATGTTGATCAAGTAGGTTTTTTAAAAGGAAGGCATATGGCTGATTTGACCAGGAGGGTGTTAGATCTAATTGATAACGTTAATCAAATGAAGGAAAAGGTGGGGTTACTATCTTTGGACATTTTCAAGGCATTTGATTCATTACAATGGTCTTCGATTAAGGAAATAGTTAAAAGCTATGGATTTGGAGATAGATTTAGAAGGGTAATTGATTTGTTATACCAGAAAGGGATTGCTAAAATCAGAGTAAATGATGAGGTTACAGATGAAGTAAAGCTTGAGGCAGGTACTAGACAGGGCTGTCCTCTGTCCCCTATCTTGTTCCTTATGGCAATGGAAATTTTGGCTAAAAATATAAGGGAAGATTCAAGTATAGAAGGGATAATGGGTAATAAGGTAAGCATGTATGCAGATGACACATTGCTAATGGTGAAGAATCCGGAGGGGGTTATGGATAGGATTAAAGCGCAAATAGAGGACTTTGAGGATATAACAGGGTTGATGATAAATTGGGATAAATTGGAAATGATGTTGTGTAACATGGGGGAAGAGGAGAAGGAAAAGATGGTGGGGCTATCTAACATACAAATCAAAGATAAGTTGAAATATTTGGGGATAATTATTTCAAATAGACTGGAAGAACTTAAAAGATTGAACTATGATAGCTTGAAAATAGAATTTAAGACTAGAATACAAAGTCTTCAAAAATTGAAGTTGTCATGGTTTAGGAGGATTGCAATTTGTAAAATGATGTTGTTGCCGAGAATTAATTTCCTATTTGATGCACTTGCAATTCAAATGAAGGAAAAGGAGATTAATGAGTTTCAAATGATATTTAATGGGGGCGTGGCTAAGATCGCCGCCGACTAACATCTAGTTTCGGACGCTCGCGCCTAACAAAGTGGTAACTAATGTGACGGGGTGAATTGGAGAAGTTTTAAAGTGGTAAACTCTAAAGATAAGAACCTTGCCTGTCTTCCTGGAAAGTTTTGCGATCTTTTGAGGCTGGATGGTCGAAGTTCGGAAGGCTTCTTTGTGCGGCTGAAGCTGTGACGGTAGTCGCGGCTTTTCTGCCGAGGAGCCGAGAACGGGGACCAGCGTGACTGTGCAGAAGGCTTTGGAAGGCTGGAACTGGCAAATTGTTGCTTGATTTGAAAGCAGGCTGCATGTAAGTGCACGAGTAGAACTTTAAATTTTTAAAGCTGGCTGGGGTTCTTTACTAAATGAGCCCGGACTTTGAAATGGAAGTGGGTGGAAGTGGATGAGAGCAAGTGGTGGTTTCGTTAATGGCGGCGGTCCTGGAAAACGAAAGTGACCAGCGAGACTGCAAGGGAAGTTTCGGAGCTGGCAAGAAGTTGTTTGGCACGAAAACAGCTGCATGTAAGTGCTTGAATGGAGTACTAAAGGTTAAACTCAGCTGGAGATCTTGTTCAATGAGCCCAGGCTTTGAAATGGAAATGGGTGGAAGTAGTTGAAAGCAAGTGATTGTTTCGTTAATGGCGGTGATTCTGGAAAATGAAAGTGATCGTGTTTGGGCTATGGTTTTTTTCCACACACCAGGAGATCGTGCCATGTCTTGACGACAACAAAGTGGATTAATTATTCATGTCTGGGCTTTAATATTGGAACCTGACTAGGAGTTCCCCGGCTTAAACAGCTTGGAGAAAGTTTTTTGTTCCTCAGAAGAAGAAGGAGGGGGGGTTTTTTTACCCAAAAGTTAAGGCAGCCGCTGGAAATGGCGCTTTGATTGTCTGCTTCAAGAGAAGGATTAGGTGGCTTTTGTTTTTGGTTCCTTCACCGTGTGGATTACAAATACTTGTTTGTTTACTGTGGAATATATTGCTCCTCACCTCTTCTCCTTGCTGGTTGGACTTTGGGCTTTTTCCCCTTCTGGTCTCCCCCCCTCTTTTTCCTTTCCGGTGGCTTGGTTTTTTTAAAGGAGAAGCTTGGGCTGACTGTTCCCTTGAAGCCTTTTTACTGTAGTTGGAAGAAGACTGATTGGATTATTTGCTTTGGGGAAATGGACCTGCTGTGGATCAACATTTTTTGCTCTTCTTATTTCTCCTAAACTGCCTGTTGGGAGAGTCGTTTCCTTCTGTTTTATCTCAGTGGATTACAGTAACTTTTTCATCTTCTGCTTGCATATAAATTTCCCTATTGGATCTGTGGAACCAGTGGCTGCAGTGCTACAAGCTTTATTTCAGTGACTAACTTCTACAACGAACTGCAGCATTGGGCTTTTTATACATCACACTATTATGGATAAAGGTACAAGAGGGAAAGCAAAGGAAGAAGAACCAGTTGTAAAGCCTAAGAAGGGAGGAAAAGCACCAATGGAGGAACCCGCTCAGTCATCATCCCCGCCCACAGTGTTATACGATCAGACTCAAATAATGGTGGAAATTGGCAAGCTGTTTCAAAAAATGGAGAAAAATGAAGATTCAAGGGTGAAAGATAGAAATGAAATGATGAAAAAACAGGATAAGATGATGTCATCAGTGGCAGATTTTGCAAAAAAGGTGGACTTAAGTTTAAAAAAATTTGAGGGAAATATGAAATTGGTTCAAACAGAGGTAGATGCCATAAGGAAGGAAGTAAAAGGGACTCAGGAGGTGGTGCGGGAGAATAAGTTGAAATTGGAAGAACAAGAGCGAAGTATTGATGCTGTGGAAGATTTGATGAGAAAGCAGAACATTGTGATCCGTCAGGTGGTGGAACACACACCGGATTTGTTAAGAGAGAGGGTGGTTCAGTGGTTAAATGGTCTGAATATGGGGAAAGAATTTGTTCAGGAGGATTTTCTAAGTGTATTTAGGGTGGGTCCAAGAAGAGGGAGAGTGGTTCAAAGAAATGTGCTGGTTAAATTTGCGAATTGGGCAGATAAGTTAAAAGTAATGGCTCATCTGAAACGAGTTGGTTCTGCTGCGTTGAAATTTGATGGTTCAGATGTTGAAGTTTATAATGATATTTCATTAAAAGAAAGAACATGGAGGTACAAGATGAGGCCTACTAAATTATTGATGAGTAAAAACATAAGGTATAATTGGAGATTTCCGCAACAATTGCGTTTTTTCTATGATAAGAGAATGTGAGTTATTGATGAAGGTACTAATCCATTGGAATATCTGAGTATGTTGGAATTGGTAAGAGCAGATTCGGAAGAATGGAAAAATCTTAAGAAGGAACTGATGGACTCTGGAGCTTTGGGGAGGGAATATGAGGGGGAGGAAGCCGGTGGGGCTACAGGTGGAACACCACAGTGGGGAGAGGAGGAGGAGGAGCCGTCTTTGATCATGGTGGAGGAGGAGGTAGGTAAGGAGCAATGAGCATTAGTTTGTAGTGACTTTAAAGAGCTAATAGAGGTGGAAAAGCGCGTAGCACCGACAGTAGGGCGCATCTTACATGTCCCCCCTCTCCCCTCTTTGGTTGACAGAGGCGGCTTTTTGCAGGAAGGTAGGGAGAGTGAAAGTGTGTGTTTTATGTAGTGGGTACGGTGGTAGGGTTGTTGGTGGCACGCCCGATGGAGAGTTTAAAATTGGAAGAAGAACTTGGTTATGGGAAGTATTAAAATAATATCATGGAATGTGAAAGGTACAGGTTCTGTTCTTAAGAGACGTAGATTGGAATTGGCGTTGAAAAAGGATAGACCAGATATATTGTTTTTACAGGAAACACATCAGAAGTCAAAAGATACGAATAAGCTTTATTTGGGATGGATGCAACACTATGAGATGGCGTTCGGTACTTCGAAAGCAAGAGGGGTGGCAATTATGATTTCAAGAAAGTTGGGATTTGAAATTACAAAAAAGATTGCGGATCAAGAGGGTAGATATTTGCTGTTAAGAGGAAAATTGGAGGATGAGGAAATTATGTTGGTAAACATTTATGCTCCGAATGACCGCCAAGCAGAGTTTTTGGGAAAAATCCGGAAAATAGTGGAGTTGGAAAATGTTGCAAAAATTATTGTGGCTGGTGATTTTAATCTGATAAGGTCAGGATTAGATTGTACAAATATAGCTAGAAGTGGAATTGATATGAAAGGGAAGGTGTTGGACAATTGGATGAAGGTTATGGGTTTGAAGGATTCGTGGAGAGAGTATAAGGGCTCAGAAAGGGCATACTCTTTTTTTCACACGTCCATGGGACCTACTCAAGAATAGATTATGTTTTTCTTTCGGAAAATTTAATTGGGGATATAGAAGGTGTGGAAATGGGGATTATTAAGGAATCGGACCATGCTAAAGTATATTTGGAACTGAAAGCACAAAAAAATATACGAAGAGTAAGAAATTGGAGGTACGATCCTAATTTGTTTAAAGATCAAAAAAGTAAAGAGGTAATTATGGAAAGTTGGAAGGAAAGCTGGCAGTGGAACGACAACAATGAGGTTAATTTTAATGTTGTATGGGATACCATGAAGTCAGTTTTTAGGGGGGAGAGTATAAAATTGGCAAGCTTCAAATATAAAAAATACAAAGCAGAACAGACAGAAAAAGAAAGAGAAATAAAACAATTACAGAAGGAGCATGCAAAAAATAAGGACAAATTTTTTTTAACGAAATTACAAGGATTTAAGGCAGAAGTAATGGGTAAGGATATTGATAAAGTTAAACGGGATTTGATTTATCTAAATAGAGAATATTTTGAATTTAGTAATAAGAATTCAAAATTATTAGCAAGAGCAGCCAAGGTTAAAAGGGAAAAAAGAGAAATTGGTGTATTGGTTGATAAGCAAGGCTTAAGATGTAATAAGAACAGGGATAAATGTAAAATTGTCAGGGAATTTTATCAGGTACTATATGCAAAAAAGGAAGTAGATTTGGAAAAGATTAAAAAGATATTGGAGAAACAGTTAGGGAGTGGGATAAAACAAGAGCATAGGGAGAAAATGGAAGAAAAGATATCTGATAAAGAGGTTAAGGAGGTAATAAGCAGATTGAAGATAGGGAAAGCCCCTGGGGACGATGGATTATCGACAGAGTTCTATAAAGAATTCAAGGAGGTGGTGGTCCCGAAATTGGTGAAGTTATATAATTATATACTAGATGGAGGAGCAATTCCGACTTCATGGTATAATACTACAATCGTTCTTCTGCCAAAACCTGGTAAGAATTTGGAAAGAGTGGATTCGTACAGACCAATTTCACTTATAAATCAAGATGCGAAAATCTTTACAGCAATATTGGCTAATCGTCTAAATAGTTTTATGGGGGAAATATATAAATGTTGATCAAGTTGGGTTTTTAAAAGGACGACATATGGCAGATTTGACTAGAAGGGTATTAGATTTAATAGACAATGTAAATCAAACAAAAGAAAAGGTGGGACTATTATCATTGGATATCTTCAAGGCATTTGATTCATTGCAGTGGTCCTCAATCAAGGAAAATTTTTAAAAATATGGATTTGGGGACAAATTTAATAGGGTTATAGATTTACTATATCAAAAAGGAAATGCTAGGGTTAGAGTAAATGAGGAGCTTACGGATGTGGTAAAGTTAGAAGCTGGTACGAGGCAGGGCTGTCCATTATCTCCTATTCTGTTTATTATGGCAATGGAGATCTTAGCTAAAAGTATAAGGGAGGATTTAAATATAGAAGGGATCATGGGTAATAAAGTGAGTATGTAGGCAGATGATACATTGCTTATGGTAAAGCACCCGGAGTTGGTAATGGACAGGATTAAAGATCATTTACAGATATTTCAAGATATAACTGGGTTAAAGATAAACTGGGATAAATCAGAATTGATGTTGTGCAATTTGAAACCAAGTGAGATGGGTAGGACAGTGTTGACACTTAATATACAAATTAAAGATAAGTTGAAATACTTGGGGATAATTATTTCAAACAAATTAGAAGAACTTAAACGATTAAACTATGACAGCTTGAAAGTAGAATTTAAGAACAAAATACAAGAGTTTCAGAAGTCAAAGCTGTCATGGTTCGGAAGGATTGCTATGTGTAAAATGATATTGTTGCCAAAGCTTAACTTTTTATTCGATACACTAGCGATCCATTTGAAAGAGAAATAAATTAATGAGTTTCAAAAGATGTTCAATGGTTTTTGTAATGGAGGTAAAAAATCTAGGCTTCCAAAGAAGTTATGGTACTTGTCTAAAAAAAAAGGGGGGTTTGGGATTGCCAAACTTGCTAGCATATTACCGGGCTTTTAAGAATGTTGTGAAGATTTTGGCAAGAGAAAAAGCAATTTGGGAGCAATTGGAGATGAAAGAATATAGAAATATTGGAAATTTGATTTTTTTAGGAATAAAGGATAAGGTGAAAAGACCAAATAATACTATGATGAGAGGTCTCATGGAGGTGTGGAAGAAGGTAAAAAAGGATATGGTCCCAAATCTCTCTCCAATTTTAGAACTGACTGATATGATGTGTTTCCCAATAAAGTTAGATAAGGAAAAAATGGAAATATTGGATAAAAATGGGATGCTTTTATTGAAGGATTGGTTAAAAATATGTGAGTCTCTTGTTGAGCGGGAAAAAATATTTGAGATATTAAATTTGAATTGGTTTCAGAGGTTAAAGGTGGAAAATTGGAACAAAAAATATAAAAAAGAAGTAGGGCTAGATAGAATGCATACAGAATTTGAGGAGTTGGTATGGAGAATTAGAAAAGGGGAAAATAGTATAAAAGTTCTTGTAAGTAAGCTTTACAATATACTGAATAGAGGGGTAGATCCACAGGAGGATTTGAAACGGAAGTGGGAACAAAATATGAATATAACAATTGGGGAGATGGAGTGGAAAAACAAATGGAAAAAGAGGATTATGAGAACAATGTCTGTAAGAATTAAAGAACATAATTTTAAAATGTTGTGGCAATGGTACTTGACGCCATTAAGACTTTACCAGATGGATAATAAAAGAGATAAGTTATGTTGGAGATGTAGACAATTTGATGGAACATACGAACATATGTGGTGGAGTTATAAAAAAATAAGGGATTTTTGGGGGAGAATAGAAGCTGAGTTTGGTGAAATAATGGGTAGAAGTGTTAAGCTGGGGTCAAGTATCATTCTTTTAACGAATGTGGAAGGCTTGGGTTTAAATAAGGAGGAAAAAGAATTACTGGAAATTGTACTGACAACGGGTAGACAATGTATAGCCAGGAATTGGAAAAATGATATAGATATACAGATTGGAGAGAGTTATAAAGAAATGTGGAGTTTAGCACTGAATGATAAATTGACATGGGAGATTAAAGTGAAAAGAGATAACTTAAAAGAGAACAGATTTTGGAACATATGGAAACCATTTGTGGATCATTCCTGTATGGCAAATGATAGTTCAGGACCAGTACCATTTCAAAGAAGTTTTTGGAGATGAGTAGAAAATAAACTCTCCGGGCATTGTATATATTCACAGGGTGTTTATTATTTAGTTAAAGATTAGTGTTAGCACAGAAAGTTATTATTATCTTGGTTTTTAAAACAACGGTTTTTCTTTTTTTAGGTGGTTATATACTGATTAATGAGTTTAGATATGTAATGGCTAACATTCAATAATGTCTGTTAAGATGATATTTTGGATCTGTATGTGTATTGTATTGTTAGTTATTGTTTTCTTTTTTCTTTTTTGTATGTCTTTGAAAAAAAACTCAATAAAATAATTTTTTAAAAAAGATGTTTAATAATTTTTGCAATGGAAGTAAAAAATCTAGATTACCAAAGAAATTCTGGTACCTGCCTCAGAAAGAAGGGGGTTTCAGAATGCCAAATTTATTAGCATATTATCGCGCATTTCAAATTAAGAATGTTGTGAAGATTTTGGCAAGAGGAAAAGTAATTTGGGAGGAGATTGAGATGAAAGATTACAGGAATATTGGTAAAATGTTTTTTTTGGGTGATAAGATTAAAATGATAGCCACCAGTAATACTATGATGAGGGGACTCATGAATGTGTGGAAAAGATTAAAGAAGGATTTGGTCCCAGATGTCTCTCCAATTTTGGAATTAGCAGACATGGTGTGCTTTCAGATAAAAATAGATAAAAAAATAAAAGAAATACTGGATAAAAATGAAGTTTTCTTGGTGAAAGAGTGGTTAAGGACTTGTGGAGATGAAAACAAGAAGAAAAAGACTGTTTGAACAGTTAAAATTGGACTGGTTTCAGAAAATGAATGTTAATAACTGGAATAAAAAATACAGAAGAGAATTATGTATAGACAGAGAAAAGACGGAATTTGAAGAATTGGTTTGGAAAATTCGAAAAGGTGATAAAAGCATTAAGGGTCTAGTAAGTAAACTTTAAGCCTTAAAAAACAAGGGGGGTGATCCACAGGAAGATTTGAAATTGAAGTGGGAACAGGATTTGAATATAAAGCTAGGAAATGATGAATGGAGAAACAAGTGGAAAAAGAGGATAATGAGAACTATGTCAGTAAGAATTAAGGAACATAATTATAAAATGTCGTGGCAATGGTACCTGACACCATTGAGGTTACATCAGATTGATAATAAAAAGGACAAATTATGTTGGAGATGTAAAGATACTGTTGGAACTTACGAGCATATGTGGTGGAGCTGTAAAATGATAAATGAGTTTTGGAGAAGAATAGAAAAAGAGGCTGGGGAAATAATGGGTAAGAAAATTAAACTGGCGTCAGGTACCATTATGCTAACAGATGGGAATGGTATGTGTTTAAACAAAGAGGAAAAAGAGTTACTAGAAATAATGTTAACTACAGGTAGACAATGCATTGCCAGAAACTGGAAAAATGATGTAACCATTCAGACGGGAGAATGGTATAAGGAAATGTGGAACCTAGCATTGAATGATAAATTGACATGGGAGATAAAAGTAAAAAAGGATAAATTGAAGGAAAATAGATTTTGGAGTATTTGGAAGCCTTTTGTTGATCACTCCCTTATGGGTATGGAATGCTGTAGACCTGTACCATCTCAAAGTAGTTTTTGGAGACAACATTGAGACCAAACTCTCCGGGGCAATGTAAATAAACACTGGGTGAATTGTAAGTGTAAATTGGAGCTTATTTAGTTGTACCTAAATAATAGCATTACTGAAATGTTTTAGAATTGGTTATAGTTACAGTGTTAATTCTCAAGTAGATATTCAACATTATGTGCAGTATAATAGATAATAGTTCAACTATCATCTATGTGGTTATTTTCTATGAAACTTATATATTTTTGATATGTTTTATGATGTAATGTTTTGTGTATGTTTGTATATATTTTTTGAAAATCAGTTAATAAAAATTTATAAAAATTGGGGAAAAAATAAACAAAAGGATATCTGCAAAACTATAAGAAAAACAGAAATGAGTATCAGAAGATAAGAGAGGTCCAACAAAGGCCAATTACCAAAAAGTTTTAAAAACTGTGTAATGTCTATTGCCTACTTGACCATCATTCCAAAAAACTATCAAGAAGTACTAAAATTACCATTTGGGGAACAATAAAAATGGATGGAGGCTATCAAAAGAGATAGTATTAAAAAAACCTAAATGTGTACAACTCCTGTAAAAGTTCCAGAAAATAAAAAAATAATTGGCACAAAGTGGATATTTAAAGTCAAAACACTTTAAAATAACAGAACTCTATACAAAGCAAGGTTAGTTGCACAAGGTTTTGCTCAATCATTTCCTGATGATTATACGGATACATATGCTCCCACTGTAAGAGCAGAGAGCGTAAAAGCAGCCCTAGTTATAGCATCAATTTTAAATGAACAAGTATACCAATTTGATGTTGAGATAGCTTACCTGCTTGCTGAATTAGACACTTTACCTGCATGCTGAATTAGATAAAGAAATATATATTAAAGCACCACAAGGAACAAATCACAAAGAAGGGGAGACTTGGTTGTTAAATAAAAGCTTGCATAGTTTAAAACAATCAGGCAAACAGTGGTATGAATGCTTATCAAAAACATTAGAAAACATGGGTTTTTTTGCAACTGATACTGATAAATGTATTTTCATCAAAAATGGAATGGAAGGCATAGAAAAAGTATTAATATATGCAGATGATATTTTATATATAGGAAATGATAAATCAAAATGTGACGAATTTGCTCGGAGACTACAAAAACATTTTTTGAAGGCATTAGGAAATGTAGACAAATATTTTGGAGTGAAAATTGAAAGAACATCCAAAGGTTTTAAATTGTCACAGAAAGAGAAAATAATAGAAGTACTAGAAAAATGTAACATGATGGAATCCAATACATGTGAGTAACCTATGCAGACTGATTTTTTTAAATAATGCATACAAAGAAGATGAGGTTTTTTAAAGAAAACACATTATACAGATTAATGATAGGGTCTTTGTTATACATAACGAATTGGACGAGACCGGATATAAATTTGCTCTCTCGACACGTAAGCTGCTCTAAAATTTACCATTGGAATGCAATGAAATGATTATTAAAGATATTGGAAACTGACAACAGATGCAAAACTTTCACTCTTCCCTGATGCATCTGATTTTCCCTGAGTTTCTTGTTACGCAGACGCTAATTGGGCTAGGGATGTAAGAACTAGAAAGAGTACTTCTGGTTATGTAGCTATGTTAAACAACTGCCCATTGCAGGCGCACCCCCCAATAAAGGACTCAGACACTGATGAAAGTGGATAACGGCATTGGGCCACATTTATTGATTCATGCCCTAGTCCGAATTATAAATTTCTATTGGTAATTGACCAATCATAATTCTTAAGGCAAGCAGGCCGAAGTAACACTGGTAAGGTACCACCCAAAATTGCAAACGGCAATTGTTACAATATATCTATTTGTATCAATTTGTTTGTTAACAACAAACAAATTGTTGACCGTAGTCAATATCTAGCTAATGACCCCACCCTCTGACGCGTATCCGTAAAATCACGGGGTGATGCATGCTGTCTAGCTGTAGCCATCACCCCATCGCCTAGTTCGTCGTTGACCGGACAACGTTTAACCAACTTATGCCTGTCTAGTGTTGTCCAGTCAATTGCGAACCTGCCGGATACCTGTGGGTCATAAATGTTTACCTTACCAGTGCTACCCGCCCATGTGACCAAGTCAACAGCAGCACAGAAACCCCTATATCAAACCATAGCAACAGTGTGGGATGGGCAAAAAAGCCAGGACCCGAGAGCCAATTGTGGGTCCCAGCCAAAAATTCCCACCCGGCCCCGAAGCAACCAAACTATCACACTGTTAACTAGGGAGGGGGTGGAGGGGAAAAACTTCTCCGCTCCGTCGCTTCGCAAAATGGCAGCTCGGCTGCCTCGTGGCCGCCCCTTATATAAGGGTGCTGGCCATGCCCCCTAACTACCCGGATGCCTTCGTCCGATGGGGGGGGCCGCAAAGGGCGCGGCGGCCATTTTGGCGCCGCGCTCGCATTGCAGGCGCACCCCCAATAAAGGGCTCAGACACTGATGAAAGTGGATAACGGCATTGGGCCACATTTGTTGATTCATGCCCTAGTCCGAATTATAAATTTCTATTGGTAATTGACCAATCATAATTCTTAAGGCAAGCAGGCCGAAGTAACACTGGTAAGGTACCACCCAAAATTGCCCACGGCAATTGTTACAATGTATCTATTTGTATCAATTTGTTTGTTAACAACAAACAAATTGTTGACCGTAGTCAATATCTAGCTAATGACCCCACCCTCTGACGCGTATCCGTAAAATCACGGGGTGATGCATGCTGTCTAGCTGTAGCCATCACCCCATCGCCTAGTTCGTCATTGACCGGACAACGTTTAACCAACTTATGCCTGTCTAGTGTTGTCCAGTCAATTGCGAACCTGCCGGATACCTGTGGGTCATAAATGTTTACCTTACCAGTGCTACCCGCCACACGGAGGGGCTTCAAAGAAGGCTCGACGCCCCCCCCCCCCAGACCGTCAGCTCGGTCAACAGGCCTGCTCGCCAATCACCCAACAGGAGGTCCATACCTCCTCGCGACAGATGGGCCCCATCCCCTGAATAAAGGCCGTAATTTTGTAAGCTAATGGCGGGGTGACGACTGACCCGCCCCCAACCCCTGTCGGCAAGGAAGCGCGCCACAGCCCTATTTACCATGCGTCTAGCACGGTCAAGGGCCTGGAGGTCAAAACCTCCCCTGTACGTGTGCCGCGGGACCATGTCCGACCAAACTAGGGTTGTGGCAGGCCACACGTAATGCAGGTAGGCAAGGTCGCCGCAAATCGCGTGCTTTAGCGATAAGCCGGTGACCTGGCCCAAATCGTTGCCCCCTAGGTGTATGATCAGAATGTCAGGTGGGTCAGCATTCCGGCCTGAAAAAAGGAATGGCAACAGCTCCCGCCATAACATCCCGGGTTTACCATGCCATGTGAGACTTGCGTATGCACCCAGTCCTAGTCGGGGTCCCCACTCTGTCGCCGCAGCGTAACGCGCTGCGCTGTGCATGTAGCTATGGCCCACCAGCCATACTGTCACCGGTGTAATACGACACCCAGGGTCTGTAAGGAAAAAACGAGGAAGAGAAAGGTGCGGTGACAAAACTGGTACTCACGGTGGAAGAGGGCGAACATAAAACTGAAAACATTGCGAACCCCACCTTCCCATGCTGCGTATGTCAGCCCCGGAGTACCCAAAAGCAGCTGCGGTGGAAGCCGCCCCTATCCTGAAGGAATGGGTGCCATAACGGGCCCCTGGGAGGCCAACACTGGCAAGCGCTCTGCCGGTCACCTTCCAAAATTGAAACTTAGTAAGGGGAGACCCATCTTGGTGACAGAAAAACGGGCCATGGTGCGTGCCACGCAGTGCAATAAACTCCTGTAGGGCACCAACCGGACAGATGTCTGCCAAAGAACAACGTAGCAGTCTTACACCACTGCCTACACCATGCTGATCTGTCTTAGAGGAGCGTATCCTCAACTGAGCCCAGTCTTTGGCAACATAGACATCTTCGAGTTCCAGTGTCCTACGACTTGCATCCGCCTTAGACAGCATCACAAGTTCGCTGATGCGGAGCGCTCCAAAAAAGGCCACCGTTGTAGCCGTGTGAAATAGGGCTGCCTCGTACTTATCAAAACAGAGGCCATGCCAGCCCCGGGCCAATTGGGTAAGAACCCCTGGGGAAATCGGGTGGCGGTCGTCCGGGCAACGCCCACGCTTCCGCACCCACCCCTCCAAAACATGTCTCACACGGAAGTCAGCGGTACTATCCACATGACCGCCCACCTTGGCCATAAAAGCCAATGCTGACAGCCTAGATGCTATGGTGCGAGGTGCAAGGCCCTGGGCATGCAGGTAAACCATGAACCGAAGTACATGGGTCACTGGGATCGGCCAGGTTTCTGGCAGCCGGAATTGGGTACAGAAATCTCTGAAAGAATTGAATGCGTGGTGATACGCCTTACGCGTGCGTGGCGCTAGTGACAAGCCAATCGCCCGGTTCACCTCTCCTTGCCAATGGTCCATATCTCGTCCGGGAGTGGCGAGGGAAATTCCTCCGCATCCGGGGCCAAGGCACGGAACCGGGAGATCTGCAGGCGGGACAAAGCGTCAGCGATATCATTATTGACCCCCGGGACATGCCTGGCCCTGAAGAGGACATTGAGGCGCAGGCTGCGCAACACAAACTGGCGCACTAGGTCCATGACCCTAGGTGATTTGGAAGTCTGTGAGTTGACAATGTGCACAACGGCCGCATTGTCACACCAGAAATGGACAACCGAGTTGGCCCACTCCTTGCCTCATAGCATCAAAGCCCCCAGGATAGGGAAAAATTCCAGATACGTGAGATCACGCAGGCGACCCATGCCTGCCCAGGCTGGTGGCCACCCACCATAGGCCCACTTCCCATTGAAGTACATCCCATAACCCAGGGATCCCGAAGCATCGGACTGTATCTGAAAGCGAGGGGAAGCCAGGAGGTCAGACCTCCAAAATGATACTCCATTGAACTCCCTCAGGAACTGGAGCCAGATAAGCATATCTGCCCTGATACCCCGAGTGAGTCTCACCCTATGGTGGGGCCTAGATAAGCCTGTCATGGCGTCACACAAGCGCCGAGCAAATGCCCTGCCCGGCGCGACGACCCTACAAGCGAAATTGAGGTGACCATGTAGCACCTGCAGTTCCTTCAGTGATGGCTTGCGCTTAGCAAGCAAGTCAGAGATAAGGGCCACTATCCTTGACACCTTATCCCCAGGCAACCTAGAAGCCTGCGCTACCGTGTCAATCTCCACCCCCAGGAATACTAATTTAGTAGATGGGCCCTCGGTCTTTTCGGGCGCTAAAGGGACACCGAGTTCCTCCATTAGTGTCTGAAATGTGTTGAGGAGACGTGTGCACGTGTCCCAGCCCCGTTCACCCCCGAATAAAAAATCATCCAGGTAATGGGCTACAGACCGAGACCCTGACCTGCGGACGAAAGCCCACTGTAGAAATGTACTGAAACGCTCGAAGGCTGAGCATGATATGGAACAGCCAAAAGGCATGGCCTTATCAAAGTAATGTTCACCCCGGAACTTAAAACCCAGCAACTCAAAGTCGCCCGGGTACACAGGCAGGAGGCAAAACGCCGACTTGATGTCGCACTTAGCCAATTGTGCACCCGGGCCACATGAGCGCACCATGCGCAGGGCCTGGTCAAAAGACGTATACCTGACTGAGCAAAGGTCATCAGGGATAGCGTCATTGACCGATCGGCCGGCTGGGTAGGATAAGTGATGAATCAGGCGAAACTCGCCCGGAGACTTTTTGGGCACCAAGCCCAAGGGTGATACCTTGAGATTAGGGAAGGGGGGTGTTAGGAAAGGGCCAGCGACCCTGCCCGAATCGACCTCCTTAGTAATGCTGGCAGCAGCTACCTCCTCCCGCCCCCTAAGGGACAAAAGGTTGGGGGCATCCTGGGGGGACCTATCACCCACGAAAGGGATACGGAACCCCTGTCTAAAACCTTGAAGAAGGTAAACCGCATCCTCCTCCCTGGGGTACAATGCGAGCCAACGCTCCAACATGTCCACATTAATTGGGGAGGGGGCCTTTTGGTGAACCAGCTCCTTCCGCGGCAGTTTTGCCAGCCCCCTGTCCGCCCCTTCCTCTGCCCCGCATCCCTCCAGGCCTGGGACAGGCGGAGGCCGCATGGGGGCCAGCGCAGGAGGGACACTCATGCCTGTACTTGCAATTCTTCCTGTTGCAGGAACCATTGGACGAGAAAGTCCAGCACAGCAGGCGGGCTGGAACCCCCTGCCCCGCCACCTGGCGGGGAGCCTGTGCTGGGGCCACTCGCTGGACCGCATGTCCACAATGGTATCTTTCCCCGGGCGCAGGGCGCGTGGGAGTCATGTACAGCAGCCACAGCCGCTGGCAGGGCTCATCCCACCTCATCTCAGGGTGCAGGGGAATCCGCATACGGAATTCCTCGTCGTAAGCCAACCACGACGGGCCCGGGAAGTCAACCATCGCCCGGTAAATGTTGTCCAAATACTGGACCATCGGAATTGCCAAATCCGGCTGGGCCCTGAGGTATACCGCCATGTATATGAGGTAGGCCGGCAACCAGTTGGCCCACGTACGTGGTGGCTTGCGACGACGCGCTTGCTCCTTATCCTTCTCATCTTGCCCCTCCCTTTCCTCCTTGGTGGGCTCTCTGTTAAGGAGGGAGAAGATGTCCACATACTCCCCCCACCAGATCTTCTCTTTGGTGGTCTGGGCCAAATGGTCCCCCAGTGGCAAAGAATACCCTGCTGTCGGCAAAGCCGACACAGGCACGGTGGAAACTGCGGGCATCTGCAAAGGAGCCTGGACTAACCCGGTCACCCCTAGAAAATTCCCGACTGGGTAAGAAGCACCCCCTACCACGGGGCCCTGGGTGATAGTTGAAGTCACCGGGTGGGGCGTTGGCGACTGGACCGCCGCACCACCCGTGCGAGGCCAAGGCCATTGAAAAGCCCCCCCCCAATGTGGCCATGTGTGTATGTGCACTATTTTGGACCGCATACTCACATGCTGCACCCCCATGGGCATGCCCCCACTGGGGGTTCCGGCCCACTGGGAGCGTTGGAGCTCACGACCGCCATAGAGCTCGTCGACGGGGCTTGATCAGCACCGGCCTGTTGATTGGGGAGCTGCGAGGCAGTGGCCGAAGCCGGGCCACGCGCCTCAGGCAGCTCAACCCGTCCCACCGCCTGCCGCTGCCCAGCAGACGATGCATCGACCAGCACCCCAAAAGGGGCCCCAGGGTGACTAACCCGGGCCAGGGATGCCTCAAGGGCCGCAACGCGGGCCAGGAGGGCCTCCACGCTGACATAGCCACCTAAACCAAGGGGGGGGTGTAAAGGGCCAGCCGGCCCACTAACTACAGGTGTCGGTACAGGACCCTGTACCCCGGGGCCGGAATAGGGCCACGATCTGAAACCCGGGCCCGGTAGGGCCGGGGAAGTACCCTGCCATGGAAGGGGGCCACACCACCCCCCAAGGCTGGAAGCCCCCGCATTAAGTTGCGCCCCAACGGAGGAAGGCCCAGCGGAATGGGTCACGCCAGGAGCGGCGGCCGCCGCTTGCGGGCCGGGTGCCGCGGCCCCTACTGGGCCCACACGCGGACCCCCAGCCTCCGGCCAAGGGGGAATTAACCCCATCCCACCGGTCCCGGTGGGCTCGGGCATAGGAGGCTGCTGGGGAGGCGCAGCTGCGGTCCTCCGACCCGGATTGCGGCTCCGCGCAGAACGAGCCGCGTTCGCAGTCGCCTTCTTCTTTGAGGGCATTGCAGCTAGCCGATGGGAAGCCAAAAAAGGAGAAAATCAGCAGCCAAGAGGCTCCCCGGTGAGAGTAAAAGCGACGGGGGTAAGAGGGAAAAACTTCTCCGCTCCGTCGCTTCGCAAAATGGCAGCTCGGCTGCCTCGTGGTCGCCCCTTATATAACGGTGCTGGCCACGCCCCCTAACTACCCGGATGCCTTCGTCCAATGGGGGGGCCCCCAAAGGGCGCGGCGGCCATTTTGGCGCCACGCTCGCAATATACTGGTATTCTAGTAAACAGGGACTAGTGTCAACATCCACTGCTGAAGCACAGTATGTGTGCCTTTCCATAGCTGCTAACAACTTAACCGGGTTTGACGATCTATTATCTACCATCTGGAAAAAAACCATCTTATCCAATAATTATACATGAGGACAATAAAGCAGCAATTGAATTATCAAAATCTGATGCCATAGGTCACTGATCAAGACATATTGATATAAAAAACAAACATGTAAGGCAACTTTCAAAAATGGGGTTTATTGAGACAAAACACTGTGAAACAAATGTTTCTCAGACATCCGGGTGAGTTAGGGGGCATGGCCACCCCTCTATAAAAGGGGTGGCCACGAGGCAGCCGAGCGGCCATTTTAGAAACGCGACAGAGCGGAGAAGTTTTCTCCACCACGTTTCTGCTTCTTCGCCCTTTCGTACCTTTGCCTTGAACAGAGTTCTCTCCTTTTCATTACCGTGGCACTCAGGGCACAGGAACCGATCCCTGGCCAGGGATCCGTCGCTTCTTTGGGAGCCATGGCTCCCAAGCGCAGAGGCCCGGCAGTCAAGCCGCAGCCGAGGGGAAGGGCTTTTCCGCCCCCTCCCTCTAACGGGGGCAGCCATTGGGTCGGAGGACTCGGGCTGCACTCCCCCAGCTGGGCAGCGGGACGGCCTTGCCCGCCGCTGCCACTGGGGCCGAGCAGGCTTCCACTGGTCAGCCTGGCACAGGCCTCCAGGCTGGGCCGGCTCAGGCTGGCTCCTCGGGCATCCCTGCCCCTGGGTGGGATTTCTTTGGTTCAGGACAGGGTGGCCCACTTGGACTTGGTGGCGGTTTCCGCCCCACCATTAATCCGGCCCCCCATGGGCCGGAGTTTTGGGCATGGCCCTACTCAGGCCCTGGATCCCCATTTGGGTTTCCCACTCAACAACTGGCCACAGGGCCATCCAGCCCATCCGGCCCACCCAGCCCACTTTATACTGGGGGCTCGGAGACTGTCGATGCCCTTCTTGCACGTATTTCGGTGCTAGAGGCTTCACTGGGCATTGCCCAACCACCTCCCAAAGGGGATTTGTCTGCTGCTTCGATCACGGCCCCTTCGTTAGTCTCAGACACCTCGGCCGTGACTCTCCAGCGGGCCACCAACAGGGTCGAGCTGCTTGAGGCCGTCAGGCCAGCCCAAGCTGGTGCCTCGCAGCTCCCCGCGTGTTCAAATATGCAGGAGGGAGCAGTCAGGTGTGGCCCCAGAGCTTGATACCTGTCGCGAGCTCCGCCGCCCGCCGTGGGCCAGAACCCCCGGTGGGGGCGGCTCATGGGGGTGCGACCAGTGAGTATCCGGTTCAATTTAGTGCACCGACACTGTCCAGTTACACTGGGGGGGGGGGTACAGTGGCCATGGCCATGCCAGGTTACTATGGGTGGGCAGTTGCTTCCACACTGCCCTGTTAATTCCTGATTACCAAATGGCCCCACGGTTAGGACAGGGGTGTCCGCCCCCGGGGGTATGCCAAGCATCGCAGGGGCTATTCAGGGCCCACTGCGCATACCCTTCATTCAACAGGTGCCGACGGTGGCTCTGCCGACGGCTGGTTATTTCCTCCCCCTGGGTGATCATCTTTCACAGGCTACTAGGGATAAGATTTGGAGGGGGGTACGTGATAATTTTTCCCTCCTGAATCGTGAGCCCACTAAGGAGGAGAGGGAAGGACAGGATGACCGGGACAAAGAATTGTCCCGTCGTCATAAGCCACCGCATACCTGGGCCAATTGGTTGCCGGCATATCTTATATATATGGCAGTGTAACTCAGGGCCTGGCCTGATTTGGCCATTCCTATGGTACAATATCTCGACAATATTTATAGGGCGATGGTTGACTTTCCTGGCCCGTCGTGGTTGGCTTACGACGAGGAATTTAGGATGAGGGTGGCCCTACATCCTGAGATGAGGTGGGATGAGCCCTGCCAGCAATTGTGGCTCTTGTATATGACTCCCACGCGTCCGGCACCTGGTGATAGGTACCATTGTGGCCATGCTGTCCAGCGGGCGGCTGTGACGCAGGTTCCCCGCCAGCCGGCGGGGCAGGGGGTTCCAGCCCACCTGCTGTGTTGGAGCTTCTCAGCTAGCAGCGTGTGCAACAAGCGTGAGTGTCGTTTCCGGCACGAGTGTCCCTCTTGCTCTGGCCCTCACGCTGCCTCTGTGTGCCCGCGGCCTGGTGGGTCACGAGGCAGAGGTAGTGGTGGGCAGGGGGCGGTCAGAGCTCCCTCTGATGGTGCTGGCCAAGCAAAAGGCCCCCTCCCCAATTAATATTCCCATGTTAGGTCAATGGCTTTCCGCTTATCCTAGACGGGATGATGAAAAGTACCTGCTTGAAGGCTTCCATTTGGCTTTCACATACCATTTAGGAGTGATCGGGGACTGCAGGACGCCCCAAACTTACTTTCTCTAAAGGGCAATGAGGAGGTCGCTGCACAAAGCATAGCTAAGGAGTTGCAGGCTATGAGGGTTGCAGGGCCCTTTGATGAACCACCATTCCCTAACTTGAAGGTCTCCCCTCTGGGGCTAGTCCCAAAAAAGACCCCAGGTGAATTTCGCCTAATACACCATCTTTCCTGCCCTGCGGGTTCCTTGGTCAATGATGCTATTCCTGATGACCTTTGTTCAGTCAGGTATACTTCGTTTGATCAGGCCCTACAGATGGTACGCGCCTGTGGTCCCGGGGCCCTCTTGGCAAAGTGTGATATTAAATCGGCATTCTGATTACTGCCAGTGCACCCCGAGGACTTTGAGCTGTTGGGTTTCCGTTTTAGTGGGAAATTCTATGTAGATAAGGCCATGCCTTTTGGCTGCTCTATTTCATGTTCGGCATTTGAACGATTTAGCACTTTCCTTCAATGGGCCTTTGTTCGAAGGTCAGGGTCCCTGTCTGTAGCCCATTACCTCGATAACTTTTTGTTTGGGGGTGAACGGGGCTCGGACACGGTGTACGCATCTCCTTACTACATTTCAGGCCCTTATGTGGGAACTGGGTGTCCCCTTAGCGCCTGAAAAGACAGAGGGCCCAGCCACCAAGCTCACCTTTTTAGGCATCGAAATTGACACTGTCGCACAGGCATCCAGGTTACCCATGGACAAGGTGGCCCGGATCTCTGCGGCGATTCGGGCACTGATTTATAAATGTAAGGTGTCCCTTCGTGAGCTACAGGTACTGCACGGCCACCTCAATTTCGCCTGCCGGGTGGTGACACCGGGCAGAGCTTTCGCCAGGCGTCTGTGTGATGCGATGGCTGGCCTATTAAAATGCCACCACAGGGTTCGGCTCACCAGGGGTATACGGGCAGACCTTTTGGTTTGGCTCACATTCCTACAGGAATTAAATGGGGTTTCTTTTTGGAGATCAGACCTTATGGTCTGCCCTAAATTTCAAGTATAGTCGGATGCCTCCGGCTCTCTGGGTTATGGGATATATTTCGAAGGGAGGTGGGCATATGGCCGATGGCCTCACGCATGGCAGGGCACGGATCGTCTCCGCGATCTTACTTTCCTGGAATTTGTTCCCATTTTGGAGGCACTAATGCAATGGGGCGATAAGTGGGCCAACTCAGTGGTCCATTTTTGGTGTGATAATGCTGCAGTGGTGCACATTGTTAACGCTCAGACGTCCAAATCCCCTAGGGTCATGGCATTGGTCCGTCAATTTGTCTTGAGAAGCCTATGCCTTAATGTGCTGTTCAAGGCCAGACATGTACCAGGCATTAATAATGATATTGCTGATGCTTTATCCCGCCTGCAGATCTCCCGGTTCCGTGCCTTGGCTCCCGAAGCAGAGGAATTCCCCTCGCCACTCCCGCCCGAGATTTGGACATTTGGCGAGGAGAGGTGAACCGGGCAATCGGCATGTCTTTGGCACCTCGCACGCGTAAGGTGTATCAACATGCTTTCGTACAATTTAGAACTTTTTGTGGCCAACTACGGTTACCCGAAGTGTGGCCAATACCTGTAGACCAGATTTTGCAATACATGGTTTATCTTCACGGTCATGGGCTGCCCCCCCCGTACTATAGCCTCTAGGCTTTCGGCACTGGCATTTATGGCCAAGATGCGGGGCTTCGCTGACTGCGTGAATGATTTCCGCATACATCATGTTTTGGAAGGGTGGACACGTGAGCGTGGCCGCCGCCAGGACACACGTCACCCGATTTCACCAGAAGTTCTTACCCACCTTGCACGAGGCTGGCATAACTTATGCTATGATAGGTATGAGGTGGCTCTTTTTCACGCAGCCACCACTGTAGCCTTCTTTGGAGCGCTCTGCATCAGTGAGTTGGTACCACTGTCTAAGGCAGACACGTCTCGTAGGGCCCTGGAACTCGACGATGTCTATGTTACTCAAGAGTGGGCTCAGTTGAGGATACGGTCCTCAAAGGTTGATCAGCAAGGTGTAGGCAGTGGAGTCAGACTGCTACGATGTTCCATTGAAGACATCTGTCTGGTTGGTGCCCTACATGAGTTTTTGGCACTGCGTGGTACGCACCCTGGTCCGTTTTTCTGCCACCAGGATGGGTCTCCCCTTACTAAATTACAGTTTTGGAGGGTGACCAGCATGGCACTTACCAGTGTGGGCCTCCCTGGGGCTCGTTACGGCACCCATTCATTTAGGATAGGCGCTGCTTCTACTGCGGCTGCGTGTGGGTACGCTGAGGCTGATATACGCAGGATGGGCAGGTGGGGATCCATGCGCTTTGCATTGTACGTACGCCCCCTCAATGTGTGAGTACCAGTTATGTCATTATTCCTTTTTTCCTTCTTTTACAGACCCTGTGTGTCCCCGCACACCGGTGGCAGTATGGCTGGTGGGCCACAGTTACGTTCACTGGGCAGCGCAGTATGCTGCGGCGACAGAGTGGGGACCCCATCTCGGGCTTCATGCAACCGCACGTTTGCGATGGTATGGTAAGCGCGGTATGAAATGGCGGGAACTGTTGCCATTCCTGTTTTCCATCAGGGATGCTGGACCGCCTGATGTCCTCATCCTGCATCTCGGTGGCAATGACCTTGCCCAGGTCACTGGCCTCTCTTTAAAGTTCACGATTTGCAGGGACCTAGACTATTTGCATTACGTATGGCCGTCCACGCAGCTGCTATGGTCGGACATGGTGCCGCGACATACTTACATAGGAGGCGTTGACCTCTGTGCCCTTGACCGCGCTCGCCGCTCGGTGAACAGGGCTGTTGCCTGGTTCCTGGCAAACAAGGGCTTGGGGACAGCCATCCGGCACCCTAGGATAGGCTTGCAGGATTATGATCTCTATGCAGGAGATGAGGTCCACTTGTCGGCCAGAGGTATGAACCTCTTTCTTGAGGATATGGAAGCAGGCCTGGTGACCGAGCTGACAGTCTGGGGGGGCGGGCGGTGAGTCATCATGGACGCCTCCCCGTGTGGCGGGTAGCACTGGTAAGGTAAAGATTTATGACCCAGAGGTATCCGGCAGGTTCGCAATTGACTGGCCAACACGTAGACAGGTACAGGGGAAATAGGTTTGGCCGGTCAAGGGCAAACCAGGCAAGGGGTGATGGCAGGAGCTTTACAGCCTGCATCACCTTGATATTTAACAGATACACGTCATAGGGTGGGGTCAGTAGATAGTTTATTGACTACGGTCAACAATTTGCTTGTGTCGACAAAGAAATTGATACAAATAGTTACATGTAGCCAATTGCCATTGGCATTTTGGGAGGAACCTTACCAGTGTTACTGCGGCCTGCTTGCCGTAAAGAATTACAATTGGATGATTACACCAATTGAAAGTTATAATTCGGACTGGGGCATTATTCAATAAAAGTGGCCCGATGCCTTTATCCATATACCGGTGTCTGAGTCTTTCTTTGGGGAGTGCACCTGCAATGAAAGCGCAGCGCCAAAATGGCCGCCGTGCTCTTTGCAGCCCCCCCCCGGACTCAGGCATCTGGGTGAGTTAGGGGGCGTGGCCATCCCTCTATAAAAGGGGTGGCCACGAGGCAGCCAAGCTGCCATTTTAGAAATGCGACGGAGCGGAGAAGTTTTCCCCTCCACCCCCTCCCTAGTGAACAGTGTGATTTTTTGGTCGCTTTGGGGCCAGGTGGGAATTTTTGGCTTGAACCTACAATTGGCTCTTTGGTTCTTGCTTTTTTGCCCATCCCACACTGTTGCTAGTGTTTGAGAAAAGGGGTAAGTTGACTTTGGTCACTTTTGCCGGGTAGCACTGGTAAGGTAAAGATTTATGACCCATAGGTATCCGGCAGGTTCGCAATTGACTGGCTTTACAGCCTGCACCACCTTGATATTTAACGGATACACGTCATAGGGTGGGGTCAGTAGATAGTTTATTGACTACAGTCAACAATTTGTTTGTGTCAACAAACAAATTGATACAAATAGTTACATGTAGCCAATTGCCATTGGCATTTTGGGAGGAGCCTTACCAGTGTTACTGCGGCCTGCTTGCCTTAAAGAATTACAATTGGATGATTACACCAATTGAAAGTTATAATTCGGACTAGGGCATTATTCAATAAAAGTGGCCCGATGCCTTTATCCATATACCGGTGTCTGAGTCTTTCTTTGGGGGGTGCGCCTGCAAAGAACAGATAGCTGATATACTTACAAAACCTCTTCCATTAAAACAACATTATTTGTCTAAAAAACTATGTATAAATGTATAATATTATTGTACCATTATATGTATGCACATTTTTTACTGACAAGAATTAGTTTGATGTTAGAAGGAGAATTGTCAAGATATAACATCAAACATTTCTTGTACTATATAATATCATTATGTTCTGTAATCATAGCTCCTCCCACTGTTCATGAGACGAACCCCTTCCACTTAGATTTTTTCCTTCCCTAAGTTTCTACTGTCACTTCCAACTGTCGGTTTGGTGGTCATGCTTTCTTATTAAGGTTCCTGTATTGTAATAAATAAAATATATTATTTTTTCATTAGTACCTGATGATATTTGGCCTGATCCTCTATTAATCCGTCACATATACATCCTGAAAATCAATTCCACAACTGCACAGAGAACTATTATAGACATGCTGTGATTTAGGATTGCCAGTTTAGCAGTATCTGATTCACTAAGATTTTAGGTCCAAAACCTAGAACCATTATTTATTTATTTATTTATTTATTTATTTATTGACCCACCCCAATTGGTGCAAGCACCACTCTTGCAACAATGAAACAGATAGTCCACAGAACAATACAAACAAAATAAAATAAATGATAAATATTAATGAAATATTAATATGGCCCATGTGATTTCACAGGAATACATCTTTGGCATGTCATGGGGAGAGGAAGACAACTCTTGGAAAGAAGCATCTGAGCCAGTTGATTGTGGATATGTTCATGAGAAGAATTTCACTAACTGGGGAGAATTCAGGAAACTAGGCTATGTAATGTAGCAACCGCGAGGAAAATACAATGACATTTTTGGCATCTGGTCAGGCAGCAAACATACCTAGTGGTTGCAGTGGTTGCCACTGTTTCACCTAGGTCATGTGTCCCACACACTCTACAATTTAACTTTTTCCAGGTCCGGTTCTGTGGCTAGGACATTTGAAGACCTCACGGCCAGCCTACCAATGGGGAACTGAAATGGCATGCACAATGATACAAGTGGACACTTTGGTCAACATTGCTCAAAGAGTAGTTTGCCATAATCAGAAGTGTCTGGATGCTGATGGTAACCACTTTGAACTCGTCTTGTAATTGCAGAAGTCAACTGTGTCTTGTATTCATCTTTTGTTATCAGTATATATTGAGTATTAAAATTTTAATACAGTTTTTTCCTTTCTGAAAATGTGTATACATTTTAGCACCATCTATACCTTTACTTAGATGTGCTCTTTCCAAGTTCCCAAGGCTAAAACAAAAAAACAGATCTGAATCTGTTTTAGGACATAGTAAATATAACCTCTTCAGCTGCTCACCAGCATTGAACCTGCTTTGCATGCTTTCCTACACATAACACAAAATGACCTGCTGACAATCTGTCTACGGTCAACAGACAGTAGAAATTATTTTGTTATTATGCAGCAATCCAGAAGTCCCATTCATTGTAAGAAAAATGATTTTAACCATAAGAGAAGAACTGTTGATAGGTGCTTTTCACATACACATCAAAGCCACCTCCTGACATGAGAAGGATTTGCTAGTTAAATCTCACTAGGGAGAAATAAACCTCTCTCTCTTTTTTTTTTTACCTGGAAGGCTTGGCAGATATAATCTGGATCTGTCACTAGGGTGCCTGTTCTGCCAGGCAGATATATAGCAAAAGCAACAGGACACTGACATTCTCTTTTTGGTGACAGCAGCAATACACCTCTCTCTTCCAGAGTTCTGTCAAATGCCAGCAATCCTGCTTTTCTTACCAAGGGCCTGTCTTGTCTTTTTCTACTGTCTTCTGAAGCCTCCACCCTACTGCTGATGCTATTTATAGCCCTTTGACAAGGAAAGGTAACAGAGATGATGAGGGCCTGAAGACAAAGTCTTGTGAGGAATATTTGAAGGAGTTTGGGCTTTTTAAGCCAGAGGAGAAAAGATGAATAAGTGAAACGGAAGCCATTTTCAGATTTTCAAGGATAATGACAAACGATAGAGTGAATTCATCTCCAATTGCTTATGAAAGTTGGAAGTGAGCTGAAATGGGAATGATTTTTTTTGATCAAACATTACAAGCAACCCCAACATTGCATGTGCTGTCAGATAGTGGAACAGACCCCATCGGAAGTTAGTGATCTTTTTTTAAGCAGAGCCTGGCTACACTAGTTCCATGCATTGACATGGAACTTTTGTAATTGACCTTGTCATGGTTTCCACATGCGACCTTGTCTTTATTTTAAGGTGACATTTGATCCATGTAATGTTAAGACACATTTTGTAGTTTTCTTAGGCTTAGAAAGCCAGATTTCTTTTAAAAACACATTGCAATGCCAGGCTGCTAGTCTGACATGACAATGATGTATAGTAAGAATAGTTGCCTTCCCCAAAGAGAGGAGGGAAAAGTGAGTGTCCAGGACTGGACACATTCCAAAGAAACACCTGCAGTCCCCACGAGGGTACTGACAGCTAGGTCAGCTGACTACACCACGAAGGAGATGACGTCTCCATTTCTGTCAATCAAACTAATTGCCAGGACACCTGCAAGAACAGAACTTTCCCAGAGAAAGCAAAGGTGGGGGCCACATGCTAAGCAGATGGCACCTGAACCTGCAAAGGTCCTTGGATACATCACTCTTTCTTATGGGAACCAAAGGTACTTTCTCATTAGATCACCACATTCCAGAGCCCCTTTTCTCAATAAAAGGAGGCCAATTTGGGCATTCGGGAGCCATTCCTGGGGACAAGGGGGAACCCTTGTCTCTTATCACCATGACCTTGATTGCAGCAGGAGCTCTTGTCTGACAGCTCCCCAAAATGACTCTTTGGGGCTAATGCCATGACATGAGGGGCTAAAGCAAAGCCATGAGCGGCAGAACCGCCCCTAAACTTAAGTAGCTGAACCTGCTAGGCAGCTAGCAAGATTTTATTTCATTTATTTGTTTTATTAGATTGTGTTTTATATTGTAGATTATTTTAAGATCTGTATCTAGTATTGTGTTTCCTTCAATAAATCTTCAAAAGCCATTCGTGTGTTGCCTGCCTTTGTAAAGAAGAAGAAGGAAACCCGGCAGAGCAGAAGTGGCTCCAATTTGTCCTCATCACTTTGAAACTCGGAAAGAGGTGAGAGTAATTGCTCTGTCTGTAAAGGGAGGGGAGGAGTAGCAGCACTAAGAAGCCTAGCTTCTGGCAGGTGATTAGTATTACCTGCCATATGCAGAAGGCTACTCTGTCCCTGACCCCAGCAAATCGGACTAGGGAGAGGAGTGTTCATTAAGGCAGCAGGACGCTGGATCTTAAGGTCCGCCCTGCCGGGTGTTCCAAAGAAAAATTCTGGGTGCCCAACGTAGCCTTTGTGAGGCATTTTCCTCCCCCTATGTCCCTGATAGACCTCTGAGCTCCCTTTGAACATTATGTTGTTTCTAGACAGATGGCTCTTAGTCTTACTGATGCATTGTACAATCATTCCCTTTTCCCTTCAATACCTGGTTTATTTTTATGATAAGAAAATAAAGTAGAATAAGTGGTGAAGAAAAATGGAAAGCAAACTGGAACAGGTCACCTTTGCTTGAAAGTCAGTTGCATCTGACTATATGGTTCAGTGTGCTTCTCCATTTATATAGTGTTATAACATTACATTTCAAAGTCTACAATTGGGACAATGTTGGTGACAAATCTATTTGGAATCTGTCCAGAATTCCTAGGTGTTCTGTGCTATTTATTTGGATTTCAGTGGAATTTTGTGTGAGTAGAGAGGTGAGATTTATTGCCTCACAAAAGAATTGATGATTAAATCACCAGAAGATATGCTGAATGTATTCCCATTATATACCTTCATTTGGGAAGGCAGCACTAATCAAAGTATATTACTCTCCTGTGCTGTGCAGGTGGTACATTAACAAGCAGAGCTAGCAAGGAGGGAGCCCAGGGAGTTCCTCATCATTTAAGACATCATGGTCTGTGTTCATCACTTGTCTTCATGGTAGCCTCAGATACTTCTTGAAACTGTCCTCCTCCCCTTAAAGTCTATAGATGGTCTTCTTTGCCTACATCCTTCAAGACTCTTTGGGGAGATCTTTTCATATTTGCCAGGGGTTCTCAATGTTTTTCAGCCATGGGCCAGACCACACCACCGATGAGTGGGCCAGACTGGTACCATAAAACCCATTCATGGCTGTAGTAAATGTGTTTACGATGGCCGTGGACTCATTTATGACTGTTGTAAATTGCCAACCTAGCAGTTCGAAAGCAAGAAATTGCAAGTAGATAAATAGGGACCTCTTCTGTGGGAAGGTAACAGTGTTTTGTGCGCTCCGGTGTCTAGTCATGCCTGCCACATGACCATGGAAATGCTGGCTCTTCAGCTTTGAAAAAGAGATGAGCACTACACCCTAGAGTTGGATATGACTGGCTTTTGAGCAAAGGAAACCTTTACCTTTACCTAAATTCGTTTATGTGGCCATAAATGAGTCTGTGGCCGATTCCGGTGGTAGTGACTGCAGGGGTGGCTGGAGTGAGGTTGGATGCCGGGTTATTTGGCACCGCAGACCAGATCCAGCCGCAGGTGATATGTTTTGAACCCCTGATCAGCCTACCTACATTGGGAGAAGTATCTTGTAAGGTGAATTATGTCTCTGTTATATGAACAAGGCATTCCATGTCAGACCTTCTCTCAAACATTTGGGTTTCAAAATACAGAGGAAAAAGAATCAGCATCTTTTGCTATGTCTTCTAAATCAGAGTAGGGCTGGGCTGGTAGCTTGGCAACATGTGCTATAGTCTAGAGCGGAAATAAGGCTATGTCTGCTGTATGTTTGTTTCTGTTTTAAAAAAGCCCTCCTTGATTCCAAAATGTGAGAGACATCTCTTGATTTTGACCTTGGCATGAAAGCAGAGCAGTCACGGTTGCTCATATTGGGGTGTTCTGGGCATACCTGTCAAGTTTTGAATTTGGAAATAAGGGAAATTTCCTGGCAATATGGGATACTTGACAGCTATGCTTATCCTGTGCTGCCCTCCAATGGTGGCAATAGGGCATTGCAGTCTAATTAATAAGGGATGATGGTGGGAAAGAGTGTAAAATAAGGGGTTTTCCCGGCCAATAAGGGATACTTGACAGCTATAGTTCTGGGTTTGTGGTAGGTATAACCTTAGGTGGGTTAATGGGTGAGTAAAGGGAAGTACTTATTATATCCAGGCATTTCATGAACATAATGTGGTGAGTTTGATGTGACAAAAGGCAATGTTCAGTGCCTTCTTTTTCTTCTTTTATTTCCCAATCAAACCCTGAACTACCAAAATGAAGCCACTTTCTTGACTTTGTCATTGGCCAAACTTAAATCCTCATCAGTGCCTGTCTCTTGCAGTTACTGGCATACCATTAAATGAGCCGTATTCTGCCCTGAATGTTCAGGGCCAAGAATACATCAGAACATCATGCACTGTGCATAATCTTATAAGTAACCAATGACAAATAACAATTTTATTGAATTGTTCCTTTTTCCAATAGCACAGCTATAATTAATTTGGATTATAATTATAATGTCATAAAGGAGAATTTTACTATTTTAGTAATACTATCTTTAGTAATATATTTTTATTATTAGAAAAATAGTTATCTCACTATTTAGCTGCATTTTCTGTAACAAGGCAGTGGCTTGTAATATTCTTAAGTTTGTTTAAATTTGCTTTTGCAGAATAAAAACTAATATTAACTTTTTAATATGAATTCAATATATTGTGTAACTACTTTGGGATTCTGGAAATGTAACTATAACCTTTTTACCTATATAAAGACATTTCAAGCTGAAAATGAGGATTAAAATAAAGAAAGACAACAGCATGTTTTCTTGGATGAATCTTGGCAAAAGAAAAACAATGAAATACCACCAAATTGAAAGAAGTTATATTTGAATATGAAGTATATGAATGTACGTTGAGTGTGAAATTCTTCATTTAAAATTAGAATGCTGAATCTGATGAATTTTAACATTTTTGAATGTTTGCAAACATTCCATTTGCTTACCAGCATATCCCAGTTATGCCAGAAAAGTGGAGAGGGTAGGATATGTCTGAAATCCAGTTCTTGTGTGGATAGACCGTACACAGGCATTCCAGTGGGAAATTTCCTTAAAACTACAGCTCCTTGCTGAAGATGCAGTTTGTTGTTTCAATTCATTAGTATCTGTGACTTGCTGCAATAAAATGGTACATTTTATATGGCTCACAAAAGGGTTATTTTAGTGCTCCTACTTTTTTTGTATTGCCTTCTGGGCATATTGCAGTCTCCATAGGCCCACAAATCCATTGGAAGAAGCAAAACATCATGGTTTAATTTACTAAACTCTGCTCTAAGAGCATCCTTTACATAACTTTGCATGTAAATGTATGGATCACAGAACTCAGTCCCCCCATTCTTATTTATGTTCTTGACTGTTGGCTGCAGCTTATAATTATGTTCTTAAATCTCAGAATTATAATACAGTCCAGTTGCTGTACGATAAATCTAATTTAGGGGGTGGGGAAAGCGGTTTTACTCTGTATGTTTATTCAGTCTGAAAAGAGTCTACTCAATACTTTAACAGAACTGAAATGGTCTCTCTCCTGTATAAAGTACAAACCTGTCTACCAGTTAATATCACATTAGTTGCATTTGTAGATGTCCTGCAGCAAGCCCTTCACAACTACCTTGTGAAGACTGTCATACAGATAGGAAAGTCTCTGACTGGTCAAAGGTCACTTAGAGAGTTACACAGCTGAGTTAGATTTAAATCGAGGCCTCCAATACACTTTACTACTATGCACTGGCTCCCTGGTTAAGTAAAATAATCTGAAGATAAACTCTGCTGCTGCTCACTAGGGGTAGCGAATTCTCACTTTATATCTCCAGGGGTTACTTGCTAGGCAGGCCCAGTTTTGAAATCTTTTGATGTAAGTGCCTTATACAGGCATTCATAAAATAAGTAAATGCCATTGCTTTCCATGGTGAGATCAGTGACAATTCTGCAAGACTCCCATTTTAAAGAAACTGTGCTATTGTCCTCCTCTGAAATGTTTGGCTAGTTCCCCTTCCATCCAGCCTCTTTCCATTTCTCCCTCTGTTGTGTATAAGGATTTATTGTGTTTAAATGTAAAACCACGCCAAACTGGGAACCTGTTGTGTCCTAATGGTTTGATCCTCCACATGGATAACAATGTATCTGAACCAATGTAACCTTGCTTATGGGCAACAATGTAACCTTCAGCTGTATCACATAAACCCTGTAATAGGACGCGAGCTAATGACCACCAGCTGGCAGCAGCGAGCGTCCAAGCTCTCTTGGTCCAAACTCATCAAAAGGCAACAGCGCGGGAAGTTTTCCCGCCACCACCTACACCTGGACAAGAAGGGCGTGACCAGCAATGACGTCACGCAGACAGTAGCCAATGGGCTATCATGGAACCACGTTCAAATGTGTTACTACTGTATATAAAGAGCTATTGATCCGCCATTATCTCATGTTCCCTCTGACCACCATGCAATAAACCTGAGTTAACCCAGCCCGAGGCTGTGTCCTGTGTCTTGGTTTTCATACACCAAAGAACCCAGAAGCACAACTTTTCCAAAAGCGCCAATTTCAAAGCTGTGTCAAAGCGGGAAAAGACTGAACTCTGTATGTCCTCTGGAAGCCCGCCTAAATGTATCTTGTTTTGTAACGGTCCAAACACTGTATATATATATTGGCCATCCCTGTACATACTCCCCAGACTGGAACCTGAGCTGAATAAAGATCACTGAGTTTAACCCAATCCTGCTGGTTAGAATATTTCTTTGTCCGGACTCAACACCCTCTCAATCCCTCTGTCTTGACAATTCTCCTGTCTTGAATGTTTCTACCCCTAATGCAAGTGCGCCGCCAAAATGGCTGCTGAGCTCTTTGCGGGGCCCCCCCGATGCAGACATCCAGGCTAGTTAGGGGGCGTGGCCACCCCTCTATAAAAGGGGTGGCCACGAGGCAGTCTGGCTGCCATTTTGCGAAGCGACGGAGCGGAGAAGTTTGCTCCAACACTTCCTTCCTTGCCTTCGCCTTGCCTTCGCCTCTTTTTCAGAGGCTCGCTTTGCTTTCGATCGGAGGTTTTCTCTTCCTCCGAACAGCACCTGCTTGAGCCCCCAAGTGCAAGGCTCAGGCGGCCCCTCGGTCGCGTCAAAGGGGGTGGGCCGAGCCCGCCACTTCCTCGGGGGTGCCACCGGGCTGGAGGGCTTGGACGGCACCCCCACAGGGGAGTGGTGGGGTTTTCATACCCACTGCCACCAACGAGCCCAGTCTGAGGACTCAGGAGGGGGCGGCACGGCCTGCTCCCCTGGGGTTCTGTTGTGTTTGGAATATTGTGCCTTTAAGTAATGTAACACTCAAATGAGTGGATATAATAACCACCAGCTGTAACACTGTAACCTTCTGTATCAGGACGTGAGCTAGTGACCACTAGGGGCAATAGCGAGCGCCCAGCTCACATGGTTGCAATTCCCCAAATACCTACAGCACGGGAAGATTCCCGCCACCACCTCACCTGGACAAGAAGGGCGTGACGGGGAATGACGTCACGCAGACAGTAGCCAATGGGCTATCGAGGAGCCACATTCAAATGTATAGCCACAGTATATATTGAGCTGTTCATCCGCCATTACCACATGTTCCCCCGGACCATCATGCAATAAAGATGTGTTAAGCCAACCTTTCGGCTGTTTCTATTGTCTTGGTTCTCATACACTAAATTGGCGACGAAGGTGGGATTATGGATCCCCACGGAATCAAGACAACGCAGGCCGGTTTCAACATCAACAAACTGGAAGAATGGGAGCTCTTCGAGATGGACTTCCAAAGCGCACTGATGGTGTCCGACATCTCAGACGAGGGGAAGAAAAGGGCCATTCTCATCAGGATGCTCGGGTTCCCCGCCATGAAGGTATTGGTGGACCTGGTGTCTCCGAAGAAGGTGAACGAAGTGCCGGTCAAGCAGCTCCTGAAAGCGATGCACAACCATTTCCAGCCCTCGGTTTCGATGTTTTCGGCTCGGGACGTGTTCTGGAAGAGAGTCCAGGCACCTGGTGAGTCTGTGGCTGCCTTTGCAGCGGCCCTCCGGTTGGCCGCCGGCCAATGCAAGTGGGAGAACCTGGAAATCGCCCTCAGGGACCGCATGCTGTGCGGCCTGTGGGACAAGGAGGTTCAGCGAAAGCTGATGAACAAGGAGCCGCCCCCGACGCTGCAAGAGGTCGTGAAGGAGACGCAGGCGTCGGAAGCCACGAGGGCCGGGGTTAAGGGGTTCAGAGCAAGGCCCCCAAAACCCGTCAAGGCAGCGGGCTCGGTGCAAGCCGCCAGGCGGGCACCACACTCCTCCACGGAGAGCAGCGAGGACGAGGACATCCGGAAGGTGCGGAAGGATGGCCGGCGTTGCGATGGCTGCGGGGCGGCCCATGACCGCATCAAGTGCCCGTTCAGGAAGGCCGAGTGCCACAACTGTGGGCACCGAGGCCACATAGCCAAGGTTTGCAGATGGCGGCGCAGAGACCAGAAAGGCTCAACGGACCGCTCACCGAAAAACCAGGAAGGCGTCCGGCCCTCGAGGAAGCAGGACGGCGTGGGCCGCATCTCCGATGACAGCGACGACGACACGGCAGTCCACAGCGTGTCCTTAGGACACCCACGATATTTTGTTGAGGTTCTGGTGCAAGGGGTCCCCGTTAAGATGGAGATAGACTCGGGTTCCTCATATTCAATCATTTCCCAGAGGAAGTTTTTGGGAATTTCCCCCAACGTGCGGCCCAAGCTCAAAGCACTGAGGTCTACGCTGCGAGACGTGCAGGGAAATAGCATTCCAGTGTTGGGGGTTGTAAAATTCAAGGTCCAATACAAGCAACACGCCGCGGACCTTCCCCTGGTTGTTCTCAAGGGGGGGGAGTTGTTGCCTCCTCGGGACTCAATGGTTTAAGCCCCTGGGTTTGTTCATTGGGGGGGGGGGGTGCATGCCATTGGGACTGACCCAATACAGGAGGTGTGTAACGCGCATCCCGAAGTGTTCAAGAAGGGACTCGGAAAATTCAAGGGGCCCCCAGTTGCTTTCGACCTGGACCCGGAGGTCCGCCCAATAAGACTCAAACCGCGCAGAGTGCCCTTTGCACTTAAGGACAAGATAGAGGCGGAACTTGACAAATTCGTGGGCCAGGGGATCCTTGTTCCTGTTGATTCCGCGGAGTGGGAAACTCCGATTGTAACAGCGCTGAAGGCCAACGGGGAGGTTCGAATATGCTCTGATTACAAATGTACCATTAATAAGGCGATACGCCCAAATGCGTATCCGGTGTCGGTAGTCAGCCACCTGTTGGCCAGGTTACATGGGGGAAAGTGTTTCGCAAAGCTTGACCTGGCGCAGGCATACCAGCAGCTCTCGGTAACCCCAGCTGCAGCTGCTGCGCAGATGATAGTCACTCATAAGGGGGCGTTCCAGGTGACACGCCTACAGTTTGGCGTGAACTCGGCACCAGGCATCTTCCAATCGCTCGTGGAACGCCTCTTAAAGGGTTTGGAGGGGGTCTTGCCATACTTTGATGACGTATTGATAACGGGGGGGAGTGAGTCAGAATTGGCTGAGAGGCTAGACAAAGTACTGACGGTATTTGAAAAGGCGGGGTTGAGGTTGCGGAAAGACAAATGCATCTTCTTCACAAAAGAGGTTGAGTTCCTGCGTTTCCGGGTAACCCCTGCAGGCATCAAACCCTCCGAATCAAAGGTGGCCGCCGTTCAAAATGCTCCTCGCCCCACCTCCAAGCCCAAATTGCAGTCGTTCCTGGGGCTCTTAAACTTCTACCATTCCTTCCTGCCTAGGAAGGCGTCGGTAGCAGAGCCGCTTCATAAGTTACTAAAAAAGGACGAGGCATGGAAATGGGGCGAGAGCCAGGAGAGGGCATTCAATGAGCTGAAACAACTCTTATCCTCAGATGCCATATTAACCCATTTTGACCCCAAGAAACCAGTGGTTCTGATATGTGATGCATCCCCAGTGGGGGTGGGGACGGTTCTGTGCCACGTGTTGGAAAACGGGCAGGAGGCCCCGGTGGCGTTCTACTCCAGGTCCCTGTCTAAGGCAGAGCGCAACTACGCACAGATAGACAGGGAGGCATTAGCGATAATTGCTGGGAAGAAGAAGTTCCACGACTTCCTCTATGGCCGCCCCTTCACCATCGTGACTGACCACAAGCCCCTGCTAGGCATTTTCACCGCAGACAAGCCCACGCCACAGATTCTGTCCCCTAGGATGCTCAGGTGGGCCATTTTTTAAAACGCGTACCAGAACGCGCTGGTGTATCGCCCTGGAAAGGACATAAGCCACGCGGACGCCCTGTCGAGGTCACCCCTCCCCCACACAAGCAGCCACGTGTGTGAGGTGGAACAAGACCACCAAGTGCTAATGATAGAGGTCCTAGATTCACCCCCCATAGTGCCCGCAGAGATCGCCAAGACGATGGGCAAGGACAAGACGTTGGCCCTGGTCAGTTCGTGGGTGCAGAAAGGGTGGCCAACGTCCTCCCCGGCGGCGGAGTTCACCCCATTTTTTAGGAAAAAGCTAGAACTGTCCATGGAGAGGGGGTGCTTCCTGTGGGGCCAGCGGGTAATCATCCATGAATCCCTGAGAGCTAGGGTGCTTAAGCTGCTGCACGTCAGCCACCCTGGAATTGTCCGCTCCAAGGCACTGGTCAGGAGCTACTTCTGGTGGCCCCAGTTGGACGCCGATATCGAGCACATGGTGGGCACTTGCGAGAATTGCCAAAGCTCCCGGCCCGAAGAGGCTCGACTTCTGCACAGGGAATGGGATGTGGCAAAGGGGCCGTGGTCCCGCGTGCACATTGATTTTGCGGGCCCTTTCAGAGGATCGCTTTTCCTCCTCATAGTGGATGCTTACTCCAAGTGGTTGGAGGTTATCCCAGTTGCGAACACCTCCTCAGCCGCAACAATTAAACAATTGCGCAGTGTGTTCAGTTCGTTCGGTATACCCGACACGATTGTTAGCGACAACGGTAGTTGCTTCACGTCCGCCGAATTCAGGGCATTCACCGACATCAACGCCATCCGGCACATCACCTCCGCGCCTTTCCACCCGGTGACGAATGGCCAGGTAGAACGCCTGGTGCATACCACCAAAGACGCACTGAGGCGCATGGGCCCCGGGGATTTAAACCTGCAGTTGTGCCAGTTTTTGCTGGGATATAGGGTGACCCCCCTAGCATTAGGATACTCGCCCACAGAGCTCCTAATGCGCAGAAAGCTGACTACGGTACTGACCAGGCTAGACCCTACAAGGGTGGAAGACACTGGGAGGAACATCGGGTTAGCGGGCACGAAGAGTTTCGAAATAGGCGCCCCGGTCAATTGCAGAAACTACGCTAGCACAGGGCCAGCCTGGGTTCCGGGCGTAGTCATTGGGCAAACGGGTCCCATGTCGTATTGCGTAGAGACCAGCACAGGTCTACTCTGGAGGTGGCACGCGGACCAACTCCGGCGCCGGGTCTCCGGAAACCAGAGCGCGGACAGCGCGGCACAGGATTCAAAGTTAGGGTTCTCCCCCACCCGTTCAGCCCAAGGGGGAGGAGAGGGGGGCCAGTGGTCCCCACCAAGGGGGGAAGGGAATAAGTGTGTCCCCATAGATATCCTGAGGGATACCCCCACAGATACCCCAGAAGATGATTTTGAGTTTGAGTTACAAAACCGGGGGGGGGGTTCGGAGTGGTCCCCCACCCATCCAGGCGAGAAGCGGGGTTTTTTCGTTAGCCCCCAGTGCCCCCGGTTTTCCCACAATGGAGTTTACCCCTACCCCGAGAGCAGCGGAACAGCGGCAAGTCGCTAACGAGTCTCCCTCTCCCATTGCAGGACAAGAGACCAGGGAACATAGAAGTGATAGCGCCCCCGGGACAAGCCAGCCAGCCTTGCACCCAAAACGCGCTTGCAACAAACCATATTGGATGAGAGACTTCGTCTCATCCTAGGGGGGAGGGATGTTGTGTTTGGAATATTGTGCCTTTAAGTAATGTAACACTCGAATGAGTGGATATAATAACCACCAGCTGTAACACTGTAACCTTCTGTATCAGGACGCAAGCTAGTGACCACTAGGGGCAATAGCGAGCGCCCAGCTCACATGGTTCCAATTCCCCAAATACCTACAGCACGGGAAGATTCCCGCCACCACCTCACCTGGACAAGAAGGGCATGACGGGGAATGATGTCACGCAGACAGTAGCCAATGGGCTATCGAGGAGCCACATTCAAATGTATAGCCACAGTATATATTGAGCTGTTCATCCGCCATTACCACATGTTCCCCCGGACCATCATGCAATAAAGATGTGTTAAGCCAACCTTTCGGCTGTTTCTATTGTCTTGGTTCTCATACACTAAAGGTTCTTACCCCCGCTGCTTCTTTGCCCGGCTCGGGGCATAGCGGCCCACCTGGGCACAGTGCAGGTTTCCGCCCCACCGTCCTTCCGGCCCTTATGGGCCGGATTACTGGGCATGGCCCTATTCTGGCCAGGGATTACCACATGGGTTTATCCCTCAGCAATTGCCCTGTGGGCCATCTGGCCCATCCGGCTCACCTTATCCTGGTGGGTCGGAGACTGTGGATGCCCTCCTTGCCCGCATTTCGATGCTGGAGGCTTCAATGGACATTGCTCCACCACCTTCGGATGGTGGGCTTGCCAACTCTCCGGTCCCGGCCCACACGCCAGCCACGGCTGCGCAGCGGGCCGCCAACAGGGCTGAGCTGCTAGAGGCCATCAGGCCAGCCCAAGCTGGTGCCTCGCAGCTCCCCATCAGGCCGGCACAACAAGGCTTTCCATTGGCTCCTACTTGGCAGGGGCGAATCGGGATGCAGAGCTCGATACCTGTCGTGAGCTCTGACGCCCACCGTGGGCCAGAACCCCCAGTGGGGGCGGCCCAGGGGGGTGCGCCGAGTGAGTATCCTGGTCAAGTCAGCACACCAGTGACACTAGCCAATACTGCTGGGGGGGTACAGTGGCCATGGCCGCAACAGGCCAATTACACCCTGGTTCTTACAGGGGTGACCGCCCCTATGCTTTCCCTTAACTTCTCGGGGGTCCAATAGGGCCTATTATGTGTTTCCCCACTCCAATCCGTGCCAATGGTGGCTCTGCCGATGGCCGGTTACTCCATACCCCTGGGTGACCATTTGTCCCGGGCTATTAGCAAGACGATGTGGCGTGGGGAATATATTCACATTTTCCCCTCCTGCAACGTGAACCCACTGAGGAGGAGATGGAGGGGCAGGACAACAGGGACAAGGAGTTGCCCTGTCGCCGTAAGCTGCCTCGCAATGGGCCAATTGGTTACCGGCCTATTGGGTATCCATGGCAGGATATATAAGGGCCCGTCCTGATTTGGCCATCCCAATGGTCCAGTACTTGGACAATATTTACCGGGCCGTGGTTGATTTCCCTGGCCCGTCATGGTTTAGCCTATGGCCAATACCTTAGGATGAGAGCGGCCCCTTCACCCTGAGATGCAAGCAACGAGCCCTGCTAACACTTGTGGCTAATATATATGACTCCTACGTGCCCAGTGCCTATGCTCCGTACGGAGAGTCTACTTTCGGGCAAATACCTCTGTGGCTTTCTTTGGGGCTCTCAGATTAAGTGAGCTGCTACCACTTTCAACAGGGGACATGTTCTGCAGGGCACTGGAACTAGTAGATGTGTTGCTCGATCAGGAGTGGGCTCTGGGGAGGTTTCGCTCCTCAAGGGCCGGTCAGCCGGAAAAAGGTAGTAGCCTGGTGCTGCCATATGTCCGATTGCTCCCCCACATGTGTTTGTGGCAGCGCGTGGTTCACGCCCTGGCCTGTCGTTCTGCTACCAAGACGGGTCTCCCCTTACTGAATTACAATTGGTACCCATTCCTTCCGGATGGGCGCCGCATCAACTGCGGCTGCATTTGGGTACCCGGAGCCTGACATACGTTGCATGGGCAGGTGGGGATTTGCGCATTTTTCTCTGTCTGTTCGTCTCCTCACTGCATGAGTGCCTTGTTCTGCCCTCTATTATCCCTCCTTATCTTGCAGACCCTGTGTGTTTCCGCACACTGGTAGCAGTGTGGCTTGTGGGCCACAATTTATGTGCACTGGGTGGCACAGCATGCTGCTTCGTCAGAATGGGGACCCCATCTCGGGCTACGCATAACCGCGCGTACGCAGTGGTATGGTGTGCATGGCATATAGGTGGTGGGAACTGTTGCCATTCCTGATGTCCATTGGGGATGCTGGACCACCAGATGTTTTAATTCTGCACCTCGAAGGTGGTGATCTTGCACAGATTGCTAGCCTGGACTTAAAGACTTCCGAGTGCAGTGACCTAGTGTTTCTTTACCATTTATGGCTGTATACACGGTTGCTATGGTCATACATCGTGCCGAGGCACTATTATAGGGGAGGCATTGACCCCCGCGGTTGGACCGTGCCCGGCGGTCAGTGAACAGGGCTGTTGCCTGGTTCTTTATCCAGAATGGCTTGGGGACAGCCATTTCTCGTCCAGGGATAGGGTTACAGGAATTTAGCCTGTATTCTGGAGATGGGGTTCACCTGTCAGCAAGAGGATGCACCTCTCTTTTGAATAATGTGCAAGAGGGCTAGGTGACTGAATTGTCAGTCAAAGGGGGCGGACCTCTACTGCGATTTTGGCAATGTTGCCAAGTGTAAGGTGCCTCTCCGAGAGTTGCAGGTGATGCATGGCCTCATCAACTTTGCCTGCAGAGTGGTAACACCAGGCAGCGTCTTCGCCAGGCGTCTGGGTCACGCTATGGCGGGTCTTTATAAACGATACCACACGGTATGGCTGACTAGGGGTTTACAAGCAGACCTGTTGGTTTGGCTCACATTCCTGCAGGGCTTTCATGCCGTCTCCTTTTGGAGTCTGTGCTTATGGTCAGCCCCAGTTTCAAGTACGGTCGGATGCCTCCGGCTCCCTGGGGTGTGGGATTTATTTTAAGGACAGTGTGCCTATGGTCATTGGCCCCAGGGATGACAGGGCACGGATCGCTTACGCGATCTTATGTTTCTGGAGTTTTTCAATTCTGGGTCCCCTTTATGCTCTGGGGGGACAGGTAGGCTAATTCTGTGCTTCACTTTTGTGTGACAAAGCTGCGGTGGTGCACATTGTCAATACCCAAACGTCTAAATCCCCCAGAGTCATGGCCTCAGTTCGCCAATTGTTCTTGGGTCCATGCGCTTTAATGTGCTCCTTAGGGCTAGACATGTGCCAGGCATTAATAACGATATTGCCAATGCTTTATCCCGCCTGCAGATCTCCCGGTTCCGTGACTTGGCTCCAGACGCAGGGGAACTTCCCTCTCCACTCCTGGCTGAGATATGGACATTTAGCGAGGAGAGGTGAACTGGGCGAGTGGCATGTCTTGGCACCTCGCACGCGTACGGCGTATCAGCATACACTCCTTCACTTTAGAGCCTTTTGTGGGCGTAGGCAGTTGCCTGTAAGGTGGCCGATACCGGTCGACTAGGTTTTACAGTATATGGTGCACCTTCATGATCTGGGGTTGGCCCCACGCACCATAGCCACCAGGCTTTACGCCTTGACATTCACAGGGCTTTACTGACTGTGCAAGTGTCTTCTGCATACGCCATGTATTGGAAGGGTGGACACGTGTACGTGGCCGCCGCCCGGACACACGTCGCCCTGTTTTCACAGGTATTCTGACCCACCTCGCACAAGGTTGGCATAGACTATGTTAACTAGGTAGGAGGAGTTTCTTTTCATGTAGCTACCACCGTAGCTTTCTCTGGAGCTCTGCGAATCAGCGAGCTGGTCCCATGGTCAAAGGGGGACGTGTTTTGTAGGGCACTGGAACTCGACGATGTGTCTATCTACCAGGAGTGGGCTCAGTTGAGGATTCGTTCCTCAAAGGCCAATCAGCATGGAGTAGGCAGTGGTGTTATACTGCTACGATGTACATTTGCTGACATCTGTCCGGTTGGTGTCCTACATGCAATTTTGGCAGTGCCTGCTGCGCGCCCTGGCCTGTTTTTCTGTCACCAGGATGGGTCTTCCCTTACCAAATTTCAGTTCTGGAGGATGACCGGTACCGCACTTCACAGTGTGGGGCTCGTTATGGCACCCATTCATTCAATATAGGCATCGCATCGACTGCGGCTGCGTTTGGGTACTCTGAGGCTGATATATGTTGGATGGGCAGGTGGGGGTCAGCGCGTTTTTTCCTTATATGTACATCCCCTCACTGTAGGAGTACCTAGTTATGTCCTTAATTCCTTTTCCTTCTTTTACAGACCCTGTGTGTCTACGCACACCAGTGGCAGTGGGGCTGGTGGGCCGCAGCTATGCACACTGGGTGGCAGAATATGCTGCAGCGACGGAGTGGGGACCCCATCTCGAGCTGCGTGCAGCCACACGTATGCGGTGGTATGGTATGCGCGGCATGAGATGGCGGGAACTGTTGCCATTCCTGATGTCCATCAGGGGTGCTGGACTGCCTGATGTTCTGATTCTGCACCTCGGCGGCACTGATCTTGCACGGATCACTGGCCTTCCTTAAAATGTCGAGGTGCAGTGACCTGCCGTTTTTACATCATTTATGGCCGTACACATGGTTGCTATGGTCTGACATCGTGCCGAGACACTGTTTTAGAGGAGACATGGATCTCTGGGGTTTGGACCGTGCCCGGCGGTCAGTGAACAGGGCGGTTGCCCGGTTCCTTGTCGAGAATGGCTTGGGAACAGCCATCCGACACCCGAGGATAGGCTTGCAGGATTTCGACCTATAGGCAGGAGATGGGGTCCACCTGTCGGCCAGAGGTATGAACCTCTTTCTGGAGGATGTGCAAGCAGGCCTGGTGACCGAGCTGACGGTCTGGGGGGGCCGGTGAGTCATCATGGATGCCTCCCTGTGTGGCGGGTAGCACTGGGTAAAGTAAAGATTTATGACCCATAGGTATCCGGCAGGTTCGCAATTGACTGGCCAACACGTAGATAGGTACAGGGGAAACAGGATTGGCCGGTCAAGGGCGAACTATGAAAGGGGTGATGTCAGGAGCTTCACAGCCTGCATCACCTTGATATTTGAATGAATACACGTCATAGGGTGGGGTTAGTAGATAAGAACATAAGAACAGCCTTGCTGGAACAGGCCACAGTCCATCCAGTCCAGCATTCTGTCTCACACAGTGGCTCACCATTTCCTTCAGGGTATTCCCAAGCAGATGCCTTCTTCACCTGCTTAGGATTCCCTGGAAATGGCATTGAGAGATATCCTGCCTATCTCTCCAACCCGGATAGATAGTATATTGACTCCGGTCAACAATTTGTTTGTGTCAACAAACAAATTGATACATGTAGCCAATTTCCATTGGCATTTAAGGTGGAACCTTACCAGTGCTACTGTGGCCTGCTTGCCTTAAAGAATTCCTATTGGATGGTACACCAATTGAAAGTGATAATTCGGACTATGGCATTATTCAACAAAAGTGGCCCGATGCCTTTAATCCAATACCGGTGTCTGAGTCTTTATTTGGGTGGGTGTGCCTGCAATGCAAGCGCGGTGCCAAAATGGCCACCGCACTCTTTGCGGGGGCCCCCACCCGGACGCAGACATCCAGGCTAGTTAGGGGGGGCGTGGCCACCCCTCTATAAAAGAGGTGGCCACGAGGCAGCCTGGCTGCCATTTTGCGAAGCGACGGAGCGGAGAAGTTTTTCATTAAGTCTCCCCTTGTAGTCCGCAGACCTTGGAGATGTGGCCTGCTTTTCCACAACTGTGGCACTGGGCGCTCCTGAAGGGACACTCTGTGCGAAGATGGTGCCTCCCGCATCCTCAGCATGGTGCAACTGACCCTGGCGCTGGCGCTGGTGCCCTGGTTCCCTTCAGCAGACTGTTGTGGTCTTCACAGACATGTCCAGAGGCATAGAAAAAACAGCTGCGGTTGTAGCTGGACCCGGTGACTCTTTGTCCTTGAGAGTTGGCCTGCACTGGAAATGCTCGCACAGGGTATGAAGCAAGGCCGGTAAGAAAATTTTCTGGAGCACATCGGATGGCAGAAGTTTAGCAACAATGTCAAGAGTCTCTAGCCCACAGTGGGCCAAAAATTTTGCCTTCCACAACAACGGCACAACTTTCCTTACTGTGAAGTAGCTCTCCATCTGGACTTTGTAGTAAAGCCACAGGCGAGGTTTGCTGGTGTTGAATGGACACAGCCAAAGAGGGATCTGGTCAGCCATCTCGATGTTCTTCAATCCCATCCTCATCACCAATGTTAGATCCGACCCTTATAAGCACAAGTCCAGGACATAGCGCTATCCAGCTACTTTCCACGTGTGGGAAGTATAGATCCAGTCTGGCCCCACCCATTTTCTCTTTGCGTTTTCTTGGGTAGCAAATTTTCATTGGTCTACTCTTTGGGCATTCATTTTTTATATACAGGCAGCAAAGGAGACAACTCTAGAGTGAACCTGAAACTTGCAGATAGAATGTTTAAGCCCTTCCCCAATTACAACACTTATCTCACATGCATGTAGAATGGGTGAAGTGCTGAAAATGATATAAAATCTTAGATACCAAAGGAGATGTCTCCCCTTTTATCCTGTATATAAGGTAAAAGGCAAACATGAGGGAAATGTTTCAATCTGCCCTACTTATACTGCAAAAATATGAACAGTACTCACTATCTTCCTCATACTCATCAAGTTTGGCTCTCTGCAACTTGTGCAAAATTTGAGAAGCACAGGATATACATGAAAAGATTCAGCATTTTTTTAAAAATCAAGTGCATCTGATTTTTAAAAGCAGCATGTATGAAATTTTAGTACCATTTGCCTTATTGTGTTAACTGTGTTATAAAGGCAAACATTTTCTAAACGCCAAAAACTGTTGTCACGGCCAACATAAAATCTCTCCCTCTCTTCTAGGCAAGGAGGGAAAAATGCCATGGATTCACATTTTTGCACGTGCAAACACAAATTTACACCCCTATTGTGCAGGAAGATCTGATTCTGCAAGAGTTTTGCTCTAATTGCAGATAAAAGAAGCAAGATGGGCTAATTTGCATGCGAAACAGTTAACGTAGCATTAAAACATTCTTCAATAATTCAGAATCTGTATGATGCTTTATCAACCTCAGCTGCAGCTGGGGCAGGAGGGGACATTTAAAAGGTTGACAATATTTTTCAGAAAATTGGCAATATCTTCTTAATTTATGATAGAACACTAGCCATTCATGCCTCAAATCTAACATGGGCTACAGCTGAATCCTAGCAAGACTGAGTGGCTATGGATAGGGGGTCCTGTGTTATCCCGGGAGCTACCATCTTTGGTTTTGGATGGGGCTGTTTTGCCCCAGACCAACTTGGTGCGCAACTTGGGGGTCCTCCTGGATTCGTGGCTGCTGCTAGAAGAACAGGTGGCGGATGTGGCCAGGAGGGCCTTCGCCCAACTTCAGGTGATTCGCCAGTTGCGCCCGCTCCTGGACCGGGACTCTTTGTTCTGGTGACCTCCAGACTAGACTACTGTAATGCGCTCTACATGGGGCTGCCCTTGATGACCATTCGGAGGCTGCAGCTGGTCCAGAATGCCGCGGCCCAGGTGGTGATGGGGTATGGACATTATGCCCATGCCTCACCACTGCTTCGGGGGCTGCACTGGTTACCACTTTGTCTCCGGGTGCAATTCAAGGTGCTGTTTTTGACCTTTAAAGCCCTACATGGTAGTGGGCCAGGGTATCTTAGAGACCGCATTGCCCTAAGGACGTCTGTCTGTCCAACCAGAGCGAACCGGAGGGGCTCTCTAATTGTGCCATCAGCCAGGGGGGCTCGCCTCCCTGGCACAAGGAGGAGGGCCTTCTCCATGTCCGCACCAGCCCTTTGGAACCTCCTGCCTGTGGAACTGCGTCTCCAGACGGAGTTGTTGCCCTTTAGGAAGGAACTAAAAACCTGGCTGGCGGGCCAAGTTTGGGGTGCGGGTGGGGATGGGGGTACCGTTGGGTGGTTGGTATAGAGAAGTGTGCCTTCCCCCAAAGTCCCTTCGGTTCTTGCGCACCTTTTAGGGGCGGTTTTTTTTTAAACTTTTAACTTTTTTATCATGTGTCTTTTATGTATTTACTGTCCGCTATGTAAACCGCCCTGAGTTGGGTTGTACCTGAGTGGGCGGTATATAAGCGTGAAAAAATAAATAAATAAATAAAATAAAAACATAATAGAATACTCTATAACATTAAAAAATATGTCTGGATTAAGAAGATGAATTGCTAAGAGAGCTATAGCAAAAATAGGGAAAACCCATGTTTCATTTTCTTAGATATGGCTCAAAAATGGCCTGGTTCAAAATTTTCTGGACAAGGCTGCCATAATTTTGAATATCTTCCTCCTTTTTTCCAGTGCACCACATGTTGGTATGGCAACATTTGAACTCTGACTCATGAGGCAGAGTATCTTAAAACAAGAGCCCCACCCTAGGGGTTCCCAAACTATGGCCCATGGGACTAATCCAGCCTGTGGCACCAATTAATCTGGCCCACAGTGGGAACCCAGGCCCTGCCAGAATCCCCCCCCCAAACATCGGAAGTGTAAAACTCCTGCATTTTGCTGTGAAAACACAGCAAAAATGTGTCAAAAATTGCAAAAATGGAGCAAAAATGCTCCGCACACCCTCCCACTGCATAGGGAGTGGCAGAGGCTGCCAAAGCAGCTGGAAAAAATGCTGTATTTTTGCTCTTCCAGGTTCCATGGTGGCAGTGGGCACAACAATGGCATTTTTGTCTGCTTTTGCAGCGTCTGCCATTTCCCATGGTGGTGGGAGGGTGTGTGGAGCATTTTTGCTCTGTTTTTGTAATTCTTTGCTGCATTTTTGCACTTCCAGTGGCTACGGAGAACATCCGGTGGCCCGGCACTTCCGTGGAACCCAGAAGTATGAAAATGCATCTAAAACATAGTGGAAAATTACAAAAATGGAGCAAAAATGCTCCGCACACCCTCCCGCCACCATGGGAAGTGGCGGAGGCTGCAAAAAGAAGCCCAAAAAATGTTGTGATTGCACCCACCGCCACTGTAGAAAACAGAAGCAGAGGGAGGAACTACACCTCTGGCCCATGCAGCCGTGTGTCAGGGGCGGGTCTGGCCCGTGGTGGGAAAACATTGGCCACCCCTGTCCTACCCCAGTATGACATCACAATTGTCAGGTTCATAAGGAAAAGGCAGGATCATGAAGGTCCAAAGGAAAAGACCCACTTCCTTTTTCATGTGGTTGGCCAGATGTGTTTCTGAATTAGATGGATCAACAGCCCGACTTCATACAGTATATCCTTAAAACAGTTCTAATTAATGCTTCGATATATGCATAGAAAGTCATAAAGAAAATCATAAAGTGAGGATCTGAATTTAGTTCTCTTCATCCTAGTCTGATCCTTTAACCAATGCATGTACTGCATCATCTCTCAACAGAGCCCAGAGTTGTACTTATATAGTGTAAGCACTATGGGCTATCTGGTTCAAGCCCATGATTAGGGAAATGCTAGGTAGGGGTCCAGATATGAGTTAGAAAGAGGAGAGCTAGAGTGGTGGGAGGTGTTGTTCCTATGGCAGTTGATAAGACCCTTACCACCTTCCTAAGGATTTTAATAAGTTGGTGCAATGCAGACATGGAAGGATGAATCCATACAATGAAGTTATGCATTTGCATTTATTTTAGGATCTTTAAAGACTGTATATGTGGAACTGATTCATTTATATTGTGGATTTCCTACTTTGATAAATATATCTTGGACTTTGTCCTCGTTCAGTTTCGAAGAGACATTTGAATTATTCTTTGCTTCTTCAAGCATTCTAGCTCTGCTGCTCATGAAAAGAACGCAGGGTGTACAACCTGTAGCATCAAGTTTTGTAAATAATAATAAATTCGTGTCAGAGATTACTCTGGTTTGAAAGGATTTTTGCAGGAGTAACTCTGCTGAAGGGACGCCTGAATGAGGCTCCTTTCATGTCCCCAAGTGCAGACCTCGGGTATTAAAACCCAACCTTCCAGTTTCCAAGCTCAGCATCTTAACCACTAAGCCACTGATGGAGGTGCATTGAGTTACAGCACTATTGTTGTTTTGTTATAAAAGTATATATAGAATAGATGTTATGAAGTTTGTTCGCACTACTCATTTGATACATAGATAGCCCCACAGAACCAGAGAGTGTTAACAGAACAATGCTGTTCTGCAGAAAAAGAAGTGGCTCTGAAAGCCACATTGTTCTAATGACAAAAGCTTGATAATAAATGCTCTGATTCTGCTTCCAGAATCTACTTTTGAATCACCACCTTTGAGGTAATCAAACACTATGCAAAGCCATGCAGACCAGATGATGGGGGATGTGATCTTGAAAGATAAAACAGTTGAAAGCTCTTGCTGAAGGAAATGGCAGCAGTTTCATAGAGGGTTGAGGGAAATATAAATATTGTGGCAACTGTGCAAGCATACTTAAAAAAATAAAATTGGGCAAATATATTAATTGCCTTGAATTATGCATTGATGTTTAATAAACATTGTAGACAGGGGAGCAACTAAGTCTGCCCACAAGGTCCTGTTGTTTTGTCTACGATAGAGCTCACAGTGCCAAGGGGATTTCCTTAACGCAGCTAAAATTTTAACTATACTAAATAGCCATGGCTTAATTTACTCAATAATTACAGTGAGATGGCTAGGGAATAGATATCCTTACAAAGGTGGTTGCAGAAGAATAAAAATAGAAGCAGAACGTTGGATTCCCATCAAGTGTTTGTTCAAGAGTGCTGCCTTTCAAATAATGGGCAATGATTTACTTCCTCTCAGTTCAAATCCTATTCTGTCAATTTAAAGGCAAAAGATATCATGGTTCCCTTACCTTCCATCCTTAGAAAGCTCCCCGGTAGAATATAAAGTCATTTCCTTCCAAACAGTTAGATCAGTGGTGCTCAAACTACGGCCCGCAAGCCGGGGCCGGCCGGTGAAACAATTTCACCTGCCCTGCAGGCACTCTCCCCACCCCTAGAAGTGAATGGGGATGCACCTGCCAATGCGCATGTGCACCCGTACTGCTCTCAAAAGTGCCTCACACTTGGCACCGGAACCCTAAGACGAGGAGCAGCAGAAACGCCTGCAAAGCTGGGTGAGTGAAGCGGCACTCAGCAACCGGAGAGGTAAGTGCCCATCTCTGCCTGTGTGCACACAATCTTCCTCAATGTGTCCTGGGCAGGTGGTGCAGGATTTTGAAAAAGAGAGAGAGAGAGAGAGACAAAGAGAGCTGGTGGAAAAACCCAGCAATTAAACCAGGCGGTGGTGGTTTCTCAGAGCCCTAGCAGACTTTCCGCAGTCCTCTTTCTTTCACTCTCTTTTTTCAACTTCCTGCAGTGCCTCCCCTGCCCAGGACTCATTTGGGAAGGTGGTGTGTGTGTGTGAGAAACTGCTGCACACTTGGTCTACTTGCCATGTGGCAACGGGAGCCCTCCATATGGCGCCCCCACTCCCGACACTGCCCAAGCTTGGGATGATCTTTCCAATGCCCACAGCAATGTTGCACGAAGCCCGGGGATTGTAGGAGACCCAAAAGTACAGCAAAACCCATACTTATGAAAAAGTCAATTCCATAGGTTTTTGCTTAAATTGTTATTTTATGTAACTCGAAGCAAACCCATAGGAAAAAATATTTATTTTACGTAACTCGAAGCAAACCCATAAGAAAAATTAAATTTTTATGTAAATCGAAGCAAACTCATAGGGAAAAGAATCTTTATGTAACTCGAAGCAAACCCATAGGAAATCATGTAAATCGTGACATGGTTTCATCCCAAAATCATTATGTAAGTTGAATTTTATGTAACTCGCGGCATATGTAAGTTGGAGTTTTACTGTATAGCAATTCAAAGTTTTCGTTTTGTTTTTCTCCCTCCCCTAGCTTCCTTGGAACTCTGCTTTCTTTCTTTCCCTCCACCTCTCTTTCTCCCCCCTCTTTCTTTTCTGTTTTGATTTGCTTTGTCCTTTGCATCTGTCTATCGAAGCAGACTCCCCCCCCCCACTTCACTTCCAGACACCCCCCCCCTTCCTGGTTCATTGGGTGGGGACAGGTCCCTCCTTTGCCAGCCAGCTTTCTTTTTCTCCTTTTCTGCAGAAGCCAGGAAAAAGTCTCCACAGACATATGTTGCTCTTGCTCGAAAGCCAGTCATATCCAACACTCATATTATTGGAGTGATGTAATTAGAGATTGAAGAGGCATCTCCATTCTTTTATGTCTTCTGATTTACAAAATAAGTCTATTTGGCATAGACTGCCAGGAGGTGAAATAGGGGAAACGGCCATTACAAACTACATTCTCTCTTCTCCTTGTATGTTCTGAGCTGCAGTACTTCAGTGGCATGGTGGTTAAATATTGGAGACTTGCAGGTCAGGGTTCAATACCCAAGTGCTGCATGACAGATCTTGGGGACATGAAAGGAGCCTCATTCAGGCATCCACTGAGTGGAGTTTGTCCAGCAAAAATCCTTTTAGCCCAGAGTACCATATTTTACGGACCATGAGACACATCTGACCATAAGACGCACCCAGTTTTAGAGCAGGAAAACAAGGAAAAAAGTATTCTGAACCAAATAGGGAGCCAGAGCTTTAGGGGTAGCTCACTTCACCTGGGGCTGAAGGTGCACAGGAAGCACAGAAGGGAAAGAGTGCCCAGATAGTGAGGGGTAGATCTGCCAGCAGTGCCTGGCTGCAGAAGACCAGCTGACCTGCAGCAGCTCCCACAGCACTCCTCCTCCTCGCTTTGGACAGACGGTGAGGTCCTTTCAGGCATGCAGCTCTGGGACGCCAGGCTCAGGAAGAGCCTCGTTGTCCTGGAGGTGAGGAGGAGGAGTCCCAGAGCAGCATGGCTGAAAGGATGAGGCAACTGCGGCCACTGCCTGCAGGTATGTTGGTCTTCTGCCTCTGGGAGCTGCTTGCAGGTCAGGCTCTCACCATCTGGGTGAGGTTCACAGGAAGCACTGTGGGAGCTTCTGGAAAGTCAGCTGGTCTTCTGCAGCCAGGTGCTGCTGGTGGGTCAGCCCCTCACCGTCCATGTGTGTTTCCACCTCCATGCTTCCCATGTGCCTTCAGCCCTGGGTGAGGCACATGGGAAGCATTGCCGGTGCTGCTGGGAGGTGGGCAGGGTGGGCTGGTGGCCTCCCCCTCCTCCTATGATGATAACCCAAGGGGAGGGCATGGCACTTCATCTGGCATGGCTCCTCCTCCTCCTCCTTCCTGGCTCTGGTGGCGGAAGCTCTTCCTCCTCCTCTTCTTCCTGGCTCCTGGTCACACCTGGAGCCAGGGGGTCTCCCTGTCTTCGGCGAAAGGAAGTCAGGAATTGGAGCATCCAAGACCAGGCTTCCTTTCACAGAAGGTAGGGAGACCCCCTCGGCTGACTTTTGTGAAAGGAAGGTGGGGATTGGAGCATCCAATCACCACCTTACTTTTGCAGAAGGCAGGGAGACCCCTTTGGCTGCCTTCTGTGAAAGGAAGGTAAGAATCGGAGCATCCAAGACCAGCCTTCCTTTTGCAGAAGGCAGGGAGACCCCCTCAGCTGCCTTCTGTGAAAGGAAGGCGGAGATTGGACCCCCCCGATCACCAGCTTCCTTTTGCAGAAGGCAGGGAGACCCTCCTCAGCTGCCTTCTGTGAAAGGAAGGTGGGGATTGGCGCGTCCAATCCCCGCCTTCCTTTTGGAGAATTCAGGGAGACCCCCTCAGCAGCCATCTGCGAAAGGAAGGCAGGAATCAGAGCACCTGGGACCAGCCTTCCTTTCACAGAAGGCAGGGAGACCCCCTCAGCTGCCTTCAGTGAAAGGAAGGCGGTGATCGGAGCATTCACAGAAGGCAGCTGAGGGGGTCTCCCAGCCATCTGCGAAAGGAAGTCTGGCCTTGGTCGCTCTGATTCCCGCCATCCTTTTGCAGAAGGCAGGTGAAGGGGTCTCCTTGCCTACGGCGAAAGGAAGGCAAAAGGAAGGCGAGAATCTGAGCGTCATGCCCGGAGTGCTGGGAGAGGGGGAGGAGGAGGTGGGCATGGTGTGGCAAGGAGGTGGGCATGGCATTCAGACTATAAGACGCACCCTCATTCCCCCCCGCCCACACTTTTGGGGACAAAAAAGTGTGTCTTATGGTCCGTAAAATACGGTAATTTCTTTCATGAAACTTATTCATTTATGTTTGGAGCAAAAGATAAAGGGATTGCAGTGGCTCAAGTGGCTAAGATGCTGACTGGGAAGCGGAAGGTCAGCAGTTCGATTCCCGAGTACTGCAGGACAGAATGAGCTCCCGTCTCTTTGTCCCAGGCTCCTGCCAACCTAGCAGTTCGAAAGCAAGAAATTGCAAGTAGATAAATAAGGACCACTTCGGTGGGATGGCAAACAGCGTTCTGTGCGCTCCGGTGTCTAGTCATGCCTGCCACATGACCACGGAAATGTCTGCAAAAGCAGACAGCGCTGGCTCTTTGGCTTAGAAACAGAGATGAGCACTGCACCCTAGATTCGATGTTTTATTTAATTTCGATGTTTAATTTATATACCGCTTTTTTACCCTCAAGGGTGACTCAAAGCAGTGTACATGAGCAAAATACAATACAATCCACACCAATATACAAAATAAATAAATGCACAATAGAATGCCACAAGTCCAAGAAATACAGAAAAAAGCAATAAATACAATTACAATAAATATACAATGGCACTAGATATACAGTAAATATACAGTGACCCTAAATGACAAAAATCCCCCATCCCTCACATCCCCTCACATCCCCACAATCCCTACTGAGCTGGGGCTTATGGAGCTCCCAAAGCTCAATGTCTTTGTAGAGCCCGGGCTCCGGTGCTCCCAATTCCCTGTCATCCGGTCAAGCCAAGGGGAAGGAGTGCGGGGCCTTGGGTTTGCCCACAAATATTCACCCTGAAAAGCTGTTCTCCATCTCCCCTCAAGGCCCAACTGGCCAAGAGGAGAGTCCGGGGCCGGGAGGGGGCTGGTCCTGGAACACCTGTGGCGATGGTGGGGGGGCTTTTGAAGTCTGCCCCGGTCCTCGCAGGAGTGGGCAGTTGGTCTGGCCGGCTGCCGGACGAGTGGAGCTGGCTCTCCTTCGGCATTGGTGGCGGGGTTTTGAAGCCTGCCCCAGACCTCGCAGCTGCAGGCAGTTTGTCTGGCCAGCCGCCGGGCAAGTGGAGCTGGCTCTCCTTCGGCGTCGGTGGCAGGGTTTTGAAGCCCGCCCCGGACCTTGCAGCTGCAGGCAGTTGGTCTGGCTGGCTGCCGGGCGAGTGGAACTGGCTCTCCTTCGGCATCGGCGGTGGGGATTGGACACTTTGATCTCCCCTTCCTTTCACATAAGGAAACCTTTACCTTTACATTAAAGGTAAAGGTCACCTTTGCTCGAAAGCCAGTCGTATCTGACTCTAGGGTTTCCTTCCTTCCTTCATTCTTTCCTCCTTTACTTCCTTCCTTCCTGCTTTCTTTTTCCTTATTTCTTCATTTCCTCCTTTACTTCCTTCATTTCTTCTTTCTTTCCTCCTTTCCTTCCTTCCTTCTTTCTTTCTTTCTTTTTATTTCCTCCTTTCTTTCTTTCCTTCTTTTTCTTCTCTGCTTACTTTCCTTCCTTCCTTCTTCCTTTTCTTCTTTCTTTCTTTGTTTCCTCCTTTGTTTCTTCATTTCTTTCCTCCTTTCCTTCCTTCCTTCTTATTTTCCTACTTTCTTTATTTCCTTCCTTCCTTCCTTCTTTTCTCTTTTCCTTCCTTCCTTTGTGTTTTCTTTATTTCCTCTTTTCCTTCCTTCTTCCTTTCTTTCCTCTTTTCCTTCATCCTTTCTTTCCTGCTTTCTTTATTTCTTTCCTCCTTTCCTTCCTTCCTTCCTTAGTTTGTGCCTTCCTTCCTTCCTTCCTATCCCTCCCTCTCTCCCTTCTTCCTGGGGCTGGGTGGGCAGATACCATTGAGAAAACAATGCAAGCCCCGGAGCATCTGAAAAATTGTAATCTGGCCCCTGGCCTGAAAGGTTTGGGCACCCCTGTGTTAGATGATTTATGGAAGCAGGAAAATGTAAACTCAAAATGTTGATTTTAGCAGAATTTAGTAGTGTCTCTGGCCATGGGTCTCAGCTATTTGTATGTGGACTTGCAGATTTGCAGATGGTGAAGCACTGAACTATAGATGGCAGGCTTCTTAGGAGAAACATTTTAATACTGGACTGACATTTCAAGTCCAAGTGTGCCACTGGATTTTCCTGAGGAGGAGGGAATATAAAACCTTTTTGTTTTTACTGACCTTGCTTGAGTTTTGACATGTTAACAGTTTGATCTTTATTCTCATGATAGGTCAGTGGTGGCAAACCTATGGCACATGTGCCAGCAGTGGCACTCGGAGCCCTCTCTGTGGGCACCTATGCAGTCACTCCAGCACAGAGTTTGCCCTACCCCTCTGCCTAGCAGCCCAATGGGAGCTTTTCCTTCCTCCCCTATTGCTGTGTTGGCACTTCATGATAAATAAGTGGATTTTGGGTTGCTGTTTGGGCACTTGGTCTCTAAAAGGTTTGCCATCACTGTGATATGTGGAAGAATTCTAATGTGGCTGTTATTTTCATTCTATCAATGCATCAGATATATAGAGGAAGGAAGGGTGATCAAAGGATGATAAGTTCTTGCTTTCCCAGCACAACAATGAGATAGGTTCTCACTACAATTACTAAGTTTTTAGGGTATTTTCTTATTGAAGACTAGTAACTTATTTTATATTCTCAGTGCCAATACTGTGGTCACTCTATAACACTGACTCTTTCTCCTACTCTTTTTACCTTTTTGGTGTGGTGTAATGGGTGGTGTGGTGGACTAGGACTCTGGGGATCAGGGTTTGAAATCCAAATTGGCCATGGAAAATCATTGGGGCATGGAACTGATAAAACCACTTACCTTGAAAGCCTTATTAGGGTCACTGTGAGTCATTTTGGAATGAAGTGAAATTATGAAACAGCACATAACTTTCCTCAGCTTCGTATGACTTCCCGTAATATTGTCTAATGTCTCATTTCTTTATTGTCTACTATTAGCTCTTCTTTCTCAAGTAACTGTTCCCAACTCACTGATTGAGCAGGATCTTTTGGCCTTTACCTTTTAGCCAGAACATACAATAAGAATCTTTATGGGAGAATTCCATCATCCTTTTGTCTTTTGAAAAAAGGACCAACAGATGACATTGGAATGTTCATTTTACAAGCAGATTGTAACCAGTAATCTAGTCACAGTTTGAAGAGCTGAGTCTTCGATCGGCCTCTCCCTGTCACTCTAGCATGAGTTGCCAGGCTTAAATTTTGAAAACTTAGAAGAAACTTTAAAATCTTTAAAACTTTAAAATTTAGATAAAGCTAAAAACTAAAAGCTAAAAAGAAAGCTTAGATAAAACTTTGGAAAGTAAGGCCTAGAGCAGCAAAGAGAGAAACTCCTTGCTCTTTCTCCACTGACCTAATCACTTAGTAATAATATCATGTCTATCAGATTCAAATTAACCATTTAAAGGAGGAAGGAAGACTTGAATGGTTAAGGTTGAATAGAAGAACATTGAAGGACATGTAGCTAATTAATTATCCCAACAAAAGTATGAAAGATAAATAACCAGTGGGAGCAGGTTAATAGGTTCTGGGTTTGTTGGAATGTTGATATATTACATCCTTGCTTTCTCTCTTCTTTCTTCCTTTGTGTGTCTTTGATCCCTTTTATTTCAAATTCTTTAGCCCCTTGTTTGACAACATTTATCTGGGTACTATGGTTTTAAGTGAGAACATCCCAATTGACATGGTCTAAATTATATTCTTTCAGTGTAACTTTTAATTGTTTCTTTTGTCTCCCATACAATTCAGCATCTACAACAAACTCTTTAGAGAAAGTATATTTTGGGAGATGGTTGTCCAACATTGTGTTGACACAGCCAGTCCACTGAAGTAGTTGTGGTTTCTGAATTGTAAAATCACTTCACTGTATAAGGCAGAAACCTCTCTCTTATAATTGGCTTTACTATTAAGCTGTCATTCTAGTAAACTACAGATGTTGGTCACTCTGACATTCAGTACAGTAAAACCTCATTTTACAGATGCCTCATTTTATGGAAAACTTGTTTTATGGAAAGGAATTTTGCTGAAAATGTGTCCCGTTTTACAGAAAACCCCTGTTTTATGGAATGAGATTTCCCAGATTTCTCGAATGGTGGAAAAGGTAGAAAGCTTATCTTCATCTTCCTTTATCTTTTGCTGTGTTTTAGAGTTGTTGTTATTTTTGGGGGGTGGGAACATTTTCTTTTCTTCAGTACACTCCTATGGGAATTGCTTTATTTTACGAAAAAAAACTATATTATGAAAAAAGCTATGGGAAGGATTCTCCCCCCCCCATAAAACAGGGTTTTACTGTACAAGCGATTTGCTTGTATCATGCACCATTACATGATGGATGAGATGAATGGAATTTTTGTTGTTTTCTTTTTGAAGAATTTTTTTGCAAAATTCATTTTTCATACTTCTGATGAGAGTATTCTAAAGCAGAAACCTCTGAAAGTGAGAGACAGCATTTAGGCATAGAGTCCTGAAGTTTGTCCCTTTAAAGCAGGGTTCCCAACCTTTTCACACTGTGGGTCGGACCACACCCCCTGAACAGCTGAGTGGGGTGGTCACATGGTTCCTCCTGCTGTAAATGTTGCTATAAACCATGTCCGTGGCTGTCATAAATGCATTTATGGCAGCCACAGGTGCATTTGTGCAGCCACATTTTATGGCTGTTGTAAATGCATCTGCTTCCAGTAGTGGTGAAGGCTATGGCTGGCCACATGAAATGGTGCTGCAGGCCAGGGCTGGGGCTGGCCCATGGGCTGTAGGTTGGCCTCCCCTGCTTTAAAGGATGGCTTTGTACCAATTGATATTAAACCATATCTGTGGCTTTGAATTAGACTTGCCACATTTTTGTCTGCATCTATCATAAGTTCACCTTTTTTAGCACTTACATGCAAATATTACTCTTTTTATGTTAGGAGTATCTGTGTTTATTGAATTTGATTATAGCAGATGGCAGATGATTTGTTCGGATAATTTTGTTACTAAAACTAAGCTGGCTAGTTAGCTCAGTGTGTTAAGAATTTGGCTGTGAAGCCAGAGGTTGGAAGTGCAGTATCTCACTGTGCTTTCCAGAAGAGCCCATCTGTATGATTGTGGGCAAGCTGTACAATCTCAGGATGCCCCAGGATGGGGGTGAGAGGAATGGTAAACCACTTCTGAGTACTCTCTATCTAGAAAACTCTGAAAGAGTCACCATAAGTCAGAATTATTTGGGGCAAATAATCAGGTATTTATTTATTTATAATTCAAATTTCTATGCCGCCTCATCAGGTGAACTTGACTCAGGGTGGCTCACAACAGGATTAAAACATACATATTAAAAACAATTAAAACCCCAACTTACCCACCTACCTATTAAAAACTAACCACATTAAAACTGCCCGCATTAAAAAGATGGGGAGGCTTCATTTTTTAAGCCAACAGGCGGGGGCCACTTTTCCACACCTGCCCCGCCAGCCAAGTTTTTAATTCTTTTCCGAAAGGCAGCATCTCTGTCTGCACCCGCAACTCTACAGGCAGGAGGATCCACAAGGCCGGTGCCGACACAGAAAAGGCCCTCCTTCGTGTGCCAGTGATGCGTGCCCCTCTGGCAGATGGAACAATTAGAGAGCCCCTCCAGTCCGCTCTGGTTGGATGGACAGACACTCTTGGGACAATGCGGTCTCTAAGGTATCCTGGCCCACTACCATGTAGGGCTTTAAAGGTCAAAACCAGCTCCTTGAATAAAGTCTGAGGCAGGGGAAATATAGTGCATACACCCAAGAAGAGAAGAAAGCTAGCTAAACTACCTAGTATGTACACTCTAGCATAGTTTCAGCATAGTTTTAAAGCATAAACAAAGTACATTTCTTATAAAATGGCTGCAAATTAGCATAGCATCTCCTGAAAGATAGTTAAATCATGTAAAGAAATCCCAGTTTATATCTGCCATCCTCCTTCTGGAAAATAAGACTTTGTGCTGACTACACATTTATTTTCCAGAAGAGCACCAAATTCCATTTATCTCCAACTTTCCAATCTTTTGAAATCTTTTTTGCTTGTAGGTGTTTTCGATACTACAGTACTTATAATATGTTAAAAGGTATTTGCGTTTTCTATCAAACTCGTATGAGAATAAGGATTCAGTTGGGAAGTGGAGGAGACTCTGTGTCACTTAAACAGGACAGATGAGTGAAGTGAAATTATGAAACAAGGCATGGTTGAAAATAATGAGGGATGCATTGCCTTGTAGAATCTTTGTTGTAAACAGTATCATGTCTTCTAGAGATTTGGGTAAATTTGGCCATATGTTCATTTTCATTAATTACAATTTTTATGAGGCTGCATAGTGACAAATGCACTTTCAAAATCCAGCAAGGTCTTCCTCCAGGCAGTTTCTGCTTGGTTGAGATTAGGAAATGCTAACATTCCCAGAAGAGTAAACCAGCATTTCAGGGTTCCCTGGATTTTTTATCCTCAACAAATTATATATTCAGCAGGTGGCTGAAATAACTGGGTCCATTTCCAAATCAAATTAGTGAAGCTAAACAAGTCGTTTCAAAAACAAGTGCCATTGTTGATAAATTTCATGAATCTCTGATTTCACTGCATTTGACTTTCAATTGGCATTTCATCTGGGCTATATGATATCTGAATAAATAAGACCATTCCTTTCACATTACTTGAGTCCTTAGGAGCTAACAGGAAACCAGAACCTGAGAGTATTTAGAGGATATGTCACATCCCACACTAGGGATGGTGTTTTCATAAGTCTAGGATTTCTAGTCCTAAATGTCTTCCAGGCTGACTTCTAGGAATGGGACAGGAGAAGCCAGAAGGTGAAAGAGATTTCTTTCCACCTCTATATCATGCTTTTCTCCACATGTATCAGCTGGCTAGGAGAAGGGAATGGTTCCTCAGGGACATTGTTTCCTGGGAATCACCCGTATCTATACCTATAAGGGGTGTGGCCGTATGTGTGCGGGATGTGTACCCACACCCAGGGAGCATATCCTGCAATGCTCCACACACACCTACCTTTTGTCTCCGAGATCAGCGCCACAAGGGTCCAGGGACTGAGAGTGGGGCCTAAGCCTCACGAAATTGGGAAAAGAATGGAAACTACAACTCCCATGGTGCCATGGGAGAAAAAACGGCAGTTAAACAGCCAGGCCTGGAAACAGAATGTTGGAGAGAGCTGATTTTCATGTTGGACTGTGATTGTTTGAAAGTGAATGACTGATGGGAAAATGTCCTGATGTGGATGGAACAAACCCATTCTATTTAAGCCTCTACAGCCCTGGAATGAGATACTTTCAATGTACATCAATGCTGTGTGAGTGACAGACAGAAAGAGACAGGGAGTGTGTGTCTGTGTGCAAGACAATGCGTAAGACAGTGGATTCCGGATCAGTCACTTGTGGTTGTGTCTGAATGAGAGAGGGGAGAGGGGGAGGGAGAGGGGGGAGGTTAGTTTGCCCAGGTTCCTTTACTGAGAGCCGGGGTCATCACAAATGGTGTGGGGGGGAGGAAAAAAGGGAAAACCCTCCCCAAGCCACCCCACCCCACGGGTTGAGCCCCACCTCCCCCCCAAAAAAACCATTGAAGATGGGCACCTATGCTAGTTGTCTATAAGTAGGGTACTCTCACTAACCATTAGACTGAAATACCCTCCCAGGGAGTAATGAAGTGACTCCCAGTAAGCAATGCAACTGAAGCAGTGTTCCCATCTTATTTTCACACAAACCACATGGAGTGAAGCAGAGAGTGGCAGTAGAAAGACATCTCATCTGCTTCCTGGTTTCCTTTCACCCACTTCCAAAAATCCACTTGAGTGATCAATGACAACAGAGAACTACTGAGACATATTTGTTTCTCTTCTCAAATGTTATAACTGTCTTTCCTGTCATTCTTTTAAGCATGCTTGAAGCCAAACTCTAGTGATAAAATTATTTACCTGTCATTGCACCCAGTGACATGCAGAGTAGCTAACAGTGAAAAACTCAATGTATTGACATCAAATGCATATCCATTCTTTAGCTATCATCCTATCCCTCCTGGATTAAAATCAAGAAAAAGTTTTATCAGATCATATGTGAAATCTGAAGAAACAGCAGAGAATGCCTGGTCTGTCAGTGCACTGTCAGAGCACAGTGGTTAAGCAGCAGTACTATAATCCAAATTGTGCTCACAATCCAAATTTGATCCCAACAGGTTCAAGGCTGACTCAGCCTTTCATCCTGCAAAGTAAAATGAGTATCTACTTTGTTATGGGGAAAGTGTATTTTGCATTATTACCTTGTGAACCACCCAGAAAGTGCTTTAGCACTATGGGCAGTAAATAAGCAGCTGCATTTGCATTTGTGTTGTTATGTGGAAGGGAAGGATTGAAATGGATATAACCCTGGCAAAGTCTAGCCCCGGATCACAAATAGGGTATGCTATGGACTGGAGATGGTGAGCTCAAGAAAATATGGTTTTCTTACTCCTTCGTGAGTACAGAGAAGAACAGAGAATGGCCTACCTCTTTCAGTGTACTCCATGCCCTTCAACATGTGCCACAGATGATTTGATGTTAGTTGCTCCAAATACTCTAGATAGCTGCTCATTTTTGGACAAAAAATAATTTGATTTTTGTACTGTGGTGTTTCTGATGGAACCAAAGAAGAAAAAAACCTGCAATTCTGCAACCATTCACCTGCCAACCGACTCAGTTCATTTTAAAAATAACTTACCTTTATACCCACAACAAATTTTTAAAAAGGGTGAAATTGTAACAATAATCAATCAGAAGCTGATTGTGTGTGTGGCTGATGTCCCCTTTTAAAGTCATTGTTTACCAAAAAAATTTTTTTGTCAATCGTTCTTTACAAAATAAAGATTTCACTAGCTTTTCCCCTCTATTTATCTATATCGAAATAGGGTGTCGTGTGTACAGATCATATTGTCAGTTCCTAAAGAAAAAATGGAAAGCTAGAACCTGGACTTCTCCACTGATAGGAAAATGGATTCAACAATCATGGAACATTAAAGAAAATCAGATGAGAATCATTTTTATTCAAACTGGTTCCCATTTCTTAATTACATTAATGCTAACAGGTCTCAACACTCTCCACTATATTCCTTTGATATGTTACATGCACAAAACACGACGTAAATGCACCCATGGCTCTCACAAGCGCATTTCTGACAGCCACAGGTCATTTACAGCATCATTTTGCACATACATGGGCATGTTTTACTTCTGCTTCCATGAGTGGCAAGGGCACCATGGGTCAGTTCCAGCCCGTGGGGCATAGGTTGGGAACCTGTTGATGTAGTATGTCCTAGTCTGGCTATTTGATGTATCCCTTTAACTTCTTTAATCCTGTTTATTTTCCAGAGAAAGATGTATTTTTTTAATGAAGAAATCAATTATTTTCTCACAGAAGAGAATTAGAAAGAATGGTCTGGTGTTCACAATAAAATCTTGCAATGGCAAGAACAACACAGTAAAAATTACCTGAATCAAACAATTGAATACATTGTGTGTATAATACAAATTGCCACCAACTGTAATTTCTATTATTTTGTTTCAGAATTGTAAAAATCTGGATAGGTTATTCTTGTCTTTCTTAGCAATCAGGAGTCTACCTGTCTTTGTTATGTGTGTGCATTGCTTCACAGGCATCCGCAGAAAGCTTCCTCAAAGATTGTGGTATTTTTTTAACCACAATTGGGCGTGCCCTGGTAACGGAAACCTTGTGTTGCCAGCTAATATTTCTTACACTAGATCAGGTGAAAGGAACTGCAGAATGAACTCACCAAACAGTGCCTTTATTTTAGCAGTTTCACGTCTGGCATAGACATGATAGAAGAATTGCTTTGCAAAGGGGGGAAAAAGAATATAAGAAGCAGACTTTGAGAGGTGGTCTGCTTGATTCACTCTTTCAATGAAATGAGGGATCTCATAGTGTTTTGAAATTACTAATACAGTAATGTGTCATATGATGTGGTGACAGCCTAAATTGATAGGAACAAGAAAATGTACAAGACATCTTTCTGTTCCTAGCAAGCTATCAGAGAAAGTCTGCATCACTTTTGCAATATAATTTTAATGGATTCCAGTTTTTCCTGACATAAAACAATAAAAAAATCAGTGTCCCATAATATAAAATCATTGCCATAAGTGCTTAGTAGATCAGAAAAAGATGTTGAAATCAAAGGAACCAGAACCAACATAAATATTGTCTTTCACATGATTTACACGCTTCTATAAAAACCTACAGACCAAAAGAGACACTATTGTATGTTCAAAACAGCTTGAAAGTGTTGAGGATGAATTTCTTTTTAAAAGTGGATCATTTTTAGAAGAAACACATTTTTTTTGTGCTGACCTTAAAAGAAGAATGATTGCTTCCTCTGCTAAAAGCATCAAATTAGGCAATTGGGGAAGGGAACACCTTTTAAAAGCACAACAGTTTTTAACTCAGATGATCACATTTTCCCATTAACATAAATAGAAAAGGAAAATGGGGAATTGACACTCTACTGTGACTACTCATTTTAGCTTTTCTGTGCATTGAAAAAGTCTTTGATGAAATGAATCATGTTATTGATTATATAATTTTTCTCCTGAATGATTACTGTTGCTCTGCAGCCAAATACAGCAATAGTAATTAGCAATTAAAGCAAAAGCAACACAAAGCAAAACAAATCAATCACAATTATATACCACCCCATAGTATTTAGTGCATTCTTTGGCCAGTTCACAAGGTAATGAACATTTGGCCCCAACATGCCGGGTACTCATTTTACCAACCTTGGATGGATGGAAGGCTGAGTCAACTTTGATCCCCATCAAGATCGAACTCACAGTGTCAGCAGTTTTGACTGCAGTACAGCAGTTTAACCACTGTACCACAGTGATTAAAGGATGCTGGGGAATCCTTCTCCCCATTTTTAAGCTTCTAAAATCTCTACCTATCACTTTTTAAAAAAATATTTTAAACTTTAAAGCATAATACAAAGCATAAAACAAACATACAAATATAAAAAAGAAAGAGAAATCATATACATATAACATTAATACAAATACAGTGTATACCCATCACCTTGGGAACATCACTACCTATCATTTTAGGCAAAATCTTAATATCCTCCTACAGGTGAAACTCGGAAATTAGAATATCGTGCAAATGTTCATTCATTTCACGAAAAAGGTGAAAAAAATATATCAGATAGACTCACTACATGCAAAGCGAGATATGTCATTTCCTAATTTGTTATAATTGTGATAATCATGGCATACAGCATACATGAGATTATGTGATTATTATGGGGTACATGAGATTGGGGGGTTGGGATTTTCATACAGTAAACTGTAAACCATAAGCATCAATATTATAACACAGTAAGGCTTGAACTATCTCGCTTTGCATGTAATGAATCTATCTCATATATTTGTTTTACCTTTTAAGTTGCATTACTGAACTGAATGAACATTTGCACGATATTCTAATTTTCTGAGTTTCATCTGCATATTCTAATTGCAGCACAATTGTTTAAGGATGATCACAGAGGTGGCCAAAATAGAAACCCCTGCATGCAGGAGAAAAACACAAGTCTACTCAGAATAAATCTCAAGAAGTACAAATAAATCTTCACACACAAAAAAGTGGGAGGTTCTAGAACAGTAAAGGCTTAGCATGACAAGTGACTACAAAAAGTTGAACTGTTTTTGAGATGGAAAAAGTGGAAGACTTCATGGGATCCAGTAAATACTTAGCCACTACTACCTCCCCTTCCTTCATCTCTACAAGTGAGTGGAGGCTCCAATTCACCAACAGATGGGAAGAATGCTGTTGTGGAATCTGTCCCCACTCTGCATCTGGGATTTCTGTTAAAAAAGAAAACCCCAAATCTCCAAGCTGAGCAGCTTGCTCTCTCTCTCTCTCTCTCTCTCTCCCCCCCCCCTTAATCTGGGAAGTTCTCTGGAACCTCAATAAAGCTGCAGGCTTTAACAGGATGGATGGTTTCTAAGAACAAACTAAATTGTATTATGTCTAAAAAGGGAAAAGAGCACAACAAATTTGACAAGATAATGCAAAATAGAAACAACTAGAAACTGGTCTCTAAATACAACCTAAACATTGCAAAATGGTGCAGGAAAGAAAGAATTGCATAGGCATTCTGGCATTCTAGAACCTCAGCACAGCCAATAAAATCATAGTCTTTGACACAACTAACTCAGTCCAAGACAGAGAGCAAATGTCACTCTTTCTGAGTCTTTATAAATCCCTCAAACAGGCTGGTTGGCTGATACCTTTGAGTCACCAGTAGCATCACCACTGATGTCACAATACTTTTCTTTGGGTGTTAGAGTACGTATTGTCCATCTGTAACTCACATTAAAGCTTTTGACGTATTGCTGCTTCATGAAATGGATGAATCTGCTGTCATGACACACATCCCAATCTCACACCATGAGCATTATGTAGAGGCCCACTACTAGGACTAAACAGTTCTTCTTTCATGTCCCAATCAAACCCTGAACTGTCAAAATGAAGCCACTTTCTTGGCTCTGTTGCTGGTCAAACTTAAGACCTCATTGGTGCATGTTTCTGCTGGGGTACACAGAAATTGCCTCTTCAAAGATAGTGACATTTTTGAACTACAATCGGGTATATCCTGGTAACGTCAATCTTGTGCTGGCAGTTAATTTTTCTCACAATAGGTCAGGTGAAAGAAACTGCATAATGAACTCACCAAAAGGTGTCTTTTTATTATTATTAGTTTTATTATGTAAGTTTTGATGTGTTTATATATGTATTTTTTGCAAAAAAACAATAAAAAACATATATTAAAAAAGGTGTCTACATTTTGGCACGTTCATGTCTGACCTAGACATGGAAGAAGAAGAAGAAATTGGCAGACCCATAAATGAACCTTATTCTGTATCTCTCCACATTCAGGATTAAACAGTATACATCAATGTAATGATGATGATATCCTCATTATGTTGAAGAGTAAAATGCAGAGTTATTGAACATCTTTACTAGTACAGTACTGTGAAAATGCTACCACAGTGGTGAGATTTCGACTTCTCCAAAACTCTTTATCAGATTGAATGGTAAAGAATTAAAAGTCAGGTGAAGGAGGAAGAAATCCCTAATTAGGACAGATAAACTGTCCATTGTGTCTGAAGACAGACTGACTTTGTTGTGTTCTATTACTGTACCTTTTACAATGTATCCATTCTCGTGTATCCAATGTAACCATGCTTGTGTAACATTATAACCAGCAGCTGCTTAACTGTAGCCCTTGCAATAGGACGCGAGCTAATGACCACCTGGTGGCAATAGCGAGCGTTCAAGCTCTCCTGGCCCAGACTCACCAGCAAACAACAGCGCGGGAAGATTCCCGCCATCACCTACACCTGGATAAGAAGGGCGTGACCGTCCATGACGTCACGCGGACAGTAACCAATAGACTGTCGAGGAGCCACATTCAAAATGTATAGCCACTGTATATATTGAGCTACCCATCCGCCATTACCTCATGTTCCTCCGGATCATCATGCAATAAACCTGTGTTAAGCCAACCCTTCGGCTGTTTCATTGTCTTTGGTCCCATACACTAAATTGGCGACGAAGGTGGGATATGGCTGCCCACGGGACCAAGACATGCGCCGGTTTCGAAATCAGGAGACTGGCAGACTGGGACATCTTCGAGATGGACTTCCAGGGAGCCCTGGTGGAATCCGAAGTCACGGATGAGGCAAAGAAAAGCATCACCCGGATGCTGGGGCCAGACACCAAGAGGGTCTTGGTGGACCTGATCGCGCCGAGGAGGGCGAGTGAATTCAAGGTGAAAGAGCTCATGCACATGCTGCGTGAGTACTTCCGGCCCTCGACGGCGATGTTCCCCGCTCGGAGCGCGTTTTGGAGGCGAGTCCAAGCGCCCGGGGAGACGGTCGCCGACTTCGCAGCGGCCCTGCGACTGGCGGCCGGCCCATGCAAATGGGAGAACGCAGAGATCACACTAAGAGACTGTGTGCTGTGCGGCCTGAATGACGCTGAAACTCAGCGCACATTGATGAACCGGGAGCCACCCCCCACGTTGCAGGAGGTCCTGAAGGAGGCACAAGCCGCGGAAGCTACGAAGGCCGGGGTCCAGGAGCTCCAGGACTGGCGGCCAAAGACGGGCAAGGCAGAGACTTCGGTGCACGTTTCGGTGCACGCGGCCCGGCGAGTTTCGAAGTCGTCCGCGGAGAGCAGCGATGACGAGGACGTCCGGAAGGTCCGGAAGGAAGGCCGGCGTTGCGACGGCTGCGGAGTGAACCACGACCGCGCCAAATGCCCCTTCAGAAAGGCCGAGTGTCACAACTGCGGCCGCCGCGGGCACATCGCCAAGGTCTGCAGGAAATGGCGCGAGGCCCGGAAGAGCTCGAGAGACCGTGCGGCGAGACCCAAGGACGGCACCCAGGCCACGAGGAAGCGAGACGGCGTGGGCCGCATCGCCGACGACAGCGAGGATGACGCACCGGTGTTCAGCGTGTCCGCGGGACACCCCCGTTACTTTGTTGAGGTACTAGTACAAGGGGCCCCCATTAGGATGGAAATTGACTCGGGTTCCTCATATTCCATCATTCCCCAGAAGGAGTTTCTGAAAATTGCCCCCCACGTGCGGCCCAAACTCAAAGCTTTGAGGTCCACGCTACGGGACGTGCAAGGGAACTGCATTCCAGTGTTGGGGGTTGGAAAATTTCAGGTCCAATTTAAGAAACACACCGCGACTCTCTCCCTAGTTGTTCTTAAAGGGGGGAATTGCAGCCTCCTCGGGACTCAATGGTTCCAGCCCCTGGGTTTGTTCATTGGGGGGGTGCATGCCGTTACCGTTGGGACTGACCTGATTCAGGAGGTGTGCGACGCGCACCCCGAAGTCTTCAAGAAGGGACTTGGGAAATTTAAGGGACCCCCAGTAGCCTTCGACCTAGACCCTGAGGTCCGCCCAATAAGACTCAAACCACGCAGGGTGCCATTCGCACTCAAGGACAAAATAGAGGCGGAACTGGACAAATTGGTGGGCCAGGGGATTCTTGTTCCTGTTGATTCTGCGGAGTGGGAAACTCCAATTGTAACAGCACTCAAGGCCAACGGGGAGGTGCGCATATGCGCTGATTACAAGTGCACCATCAACAAGGCCATTTGCCCTAATGCGTATCCGGTGCCGGTAGTCAGCCATTTGCTGGCCAGGTTACATGGGGGAAAGTGGTCCATACCTCCTCGCGACAGATGGACCCCATCCCCTGAATAAAGCCCATAATTTTGCAAACTGATGGCGGGATGACGACTGACCCGCCCCCAGCCCTTGGTCGAAAGGAATCGGGCCACAGCCCTGTTCACCATGCGCCTAGCGCGGTCCAGGGCCTGAAGGTCAAAGCCTCCCCTATAAGCGTGCCGTGGGACCATATCTGACCAAACAAGGGTTGTGGCGGGCCATACGTAATGTAAGTAGGCGAGGTCACCGCAAATCGCATGCTTCAGCGATAAGCCAGTGACCTGTCCCAAGTCATTACCCCCAAGGTGTATAATCAGAATGTCGGGCGGGTCAGCATTCCTTGCCGAAAAGAAGAATGGCAAGAGCTCCCGCCACAACATACCGGGCTTACCGTACCATGTGAGACTTGCGTATGCACCCAGTCCCAGTCGGGGTCCCCAATCTGTCGCCGCAGCGTAACGCGCTGCCCTGTGCACGTAGCTATGGCCCACCAGCCATACTGTCACCGGTGTGATACGACACCCAGGGTCTGTCAAGGGAAAAAACAGGGAAGGAAGAGATGTGTGGTGACTAAAACGGTACTCACGGTGGGAGTGGGCGAACATAAAACTGGAAACACTGCGAGCCCCACCTCCCCATGCTGCGTATGTCAGCCCCGGAGTACCCGTAAGCAGCCGCAGTAGAGGCCGCCCCAATTCTAAACGAATGGGTGCCGTAACGGGCCCCAGGGAGGCCCACACAAGCCAGTGCCTTCCCAGTCACCTTCCAAAACTGAAATTTAGTGAGGGGAGACCCATCTTGGTGACAGAAAAATGGGCCATGGTGCGTGCCACGCAGTGCAAGGAACTCCTGAAGGGCACCAACCGGACAGATGTCTGCCAAGGAACATCGTAGCAGTCTTACTCCACTGCCTACGCCGTGCTGATCTGTTTTAGAGGAGCGTATCCTCAACTGAGCCCAATTATTGCAAACATAGACATCTTCGAGTTCCAGTGCCCTACGACTTGCATCCGCCTTAGACAGCATCACAAGCTCGCTGATGCGGAGCGCTCCAAAAAAGGCCACCGTTGTAGCCGCATGAAACAGGGCTGCCTCATACCTATCGAAACATAGGTCATGCCAGCCCCGTGCCAGTTGGGTAAGGACCCCCGGGGAAATTGGGTGGCGGTCATCCAGGCTACGCCCACGTTCCCGCACCCACCCCTCCAAAACGTGTCTCACACGGAAATCAGCGGTACTGTCCGCATGACCTCCCACCTTGGCCATGAAAGCCAGCGCTGACAGCCTAGATGCTATGGTGCGGGGTGCAAGGCCCTGGGCGTGCAGGTAAACCATGAAACGAAGGAGGTGGGCCACTGGGATCGGCCAGGTATCTGGCAGTCGAGATTGGGTACAGAAAGTCTGAAAGGAAACCAAAGCATGGTGATACGCCTTACGCGTGCGTGGCACCAGCGACATGCCGATCGCCCGGTTCACCTCTCCTTGCCAAAGGTCCATATCTCCTCCGGGAGTGGCGAGGGAACTTCCTCTGCACCCGGGGCCAAGGCACGGAACCGAGAGATCTGCAGGCGGGACAAAGCGTCAGCAATATCATTATTCACCCCCGGGACATGCCTGGCCCTGAACAGTACATTGAGGCGCAGGCTGCACAACACAAACTGGCGCACGAGGTCCATGACCCTGGGAGATTTAGAGGTCTGTGAGTTGACAATGTGGACAACAGCCGCATTGTCACACCAGAAATGCACCACAGAGTTGGCCCACTCCTCACCCCATAGCATCAAAGCCCCCAGTATGGGAAAAAATTCCAAATATGTGAGATCCCTCAGGCGACCCGTGCCTGACCAGGCTGGTGGCCATCCGCCATAGGCCCACTTCCCATTGAAGTACATCCCATAACCAAGGGATCCCGAGGCATCAGACTGAATCTGAAAGTGAGGTGAAGCCAGGAGGTCGGACCTCCAAAATGAGACCCCATTGAACTCCCTCAGGAACTGGAGCCATATGTGCATATCTGCCCTGATGCCCCGTGTCAATCTCACCCTATGATGGGGCCTGGATAAGCCTGCCATGGCGTCGCACAAGCGCCGAGCAAATGCCCTGCCAGGTGCGACCACCCTGCAAGCGAAATTAAGGTGGCCATGTAGCACCTGCAGTTCCCGAAGGGATGCCTTGCGCTTAGCCAGCAAGTCCGATATAAGGGCCACTATCCTCGACACCTTGTCTCCCGGCAACCTAGACGCCTGCGCTACCGTGTCAATCTCCACCCCCAGGAAAACTAACTTATTAGACGGGCCTTCGGTCTTTTCGGGCGCTAAAGGGACACCAAGTTCCTCCATTAGCGTCTGAAATGTGTTGAGGAGACGTGTACACGTGTCCCAGCCCCGTTCACCCCCGAACAAAAAGTCATCCAGGTAATGGGCTACAGACCGAGACCCTGACCTACGAACAAATGCCCACTGCAGGAATGTACTGAAATGCTCGAAAGCCGAGCAGGATATGGAACAGCCGAATGGCATGGCTTTGTCAAAATAATATTCACCCCGGAATTTGAAACCCAGCAACTCAAAGTCACCCGGGTGCACCGGCAGGAGACGAAAAGCCGACTTAATGTCACACTTAGCCAACAGTGCACCCGGGCCACATGAGCGCACCATGCGCAATGCTTGGTCGAAGGATGTATACCTGACCGAGCAAAGGTCAGCAGGAATAGCATCATTGACCGAGCGACCAGCTGGGTAGGACAAGTGATGAATCAGGCGGAACTCGCCCGGGGACTTCTTGGGCACTAGTCCTAGCGGGGATACTTTAATGTTGGGGAACGGGGGCGCAGTAAAAGGGCCGGCGACCCTGCCTGCAGCAATCTCCTTATTAATGCTGGCAGCGGCCACCTCCTCCCTTCCTCTAAGTGACAAAAGGTTGGGTGCATCTTGTGATGACCTATCCCCCATGAAAGGAATACGAAACCCCAGTTGAAAACCCTGAAGGAGGTACACTGCGTCTGCCCTCCTCGGATACAATGCGAGCCAACGCTCCAGCATGTCCATCTTAATTGGGGAGGGGGCCTTTCGGTGGACCCGCTCCCTCAGCAGCAGTCCTACCTGCCCCTTGTCCACCCCTACCTCTGCCCCTGAATCCCCCCGGCCTGGGACAGGCGGAAGCAGCATGGGGGCCAGAACAAGAGGGGCACTCATGCTTGTACTTGCAATTCTTTCTGTTGCAGGAACCATTGGACGAGAAGGTCCAGCACAGCAGGCGGGCTGGAACCCCCTGCCTCGCCACCTGGCGGGGTACCTGTAGCGGGACCGCTAGTTGGACCGCATGTCCACAATGGTATCTCTCCCCAGGCGCCGGGCGCGTGGGGGTCATATACAGAAGCCACAGCTTCTGGCAGGGCTCATCCCACCTCATCTCTGGGTGCAGTGGAATCCTCATGCGGAATTCTTCGTCGTAAGCCAGCCACGACGGACCCGGGAAGTCAACCATAGCCCGGTAAATGTTGTCCAGATACTGGACCATAGGGATGGCCAAATCCGGCCTAGCCCTGAGGTAAACGGCCATGTAAATTAGGAACGCTGGCAACCAATTTGCCCACGTGCATGGCGGCTTACGACGACGTGCCTGCTCCTTATCCTTCTCGTCCAGCCCTTCCCTCTCTTCCTTGGTTGGCTCCCTATTGAGAAGGGAGAAGATGTCTACATACTCGCCCCTCCAGATCTTTTCCTTGGTGGACTGGGCCAGATGGTCCCCCAGGGGCAAGGAATACCCTGCAGTCGGCAATGCCGACACCGGCACAGAGGGAACTGCGGGCAAAGCAAAGGGGGCCTGCACCAGCCCGGGGATCCCCAACACATTCCCTACCGCATAGGGGGCGCCACCCCAACCCGGGCCCTGGGTCAGGGATGAAGTCGCCGGTTGGGCCGGGGGCGATTGGACCGCCGGACCACCCGTGCGAGGCCATGGCCACTGGAAAGCCCCCCCAAGGGAAGTCAGTTGTGTGGGTGCACTAGCTTGAACTGCATACTCACCCGATGCACCCCCACGGGCCGCCCCCACCGGGGGTTCCGGCCCGCTGGGGGCGTCGCAGCTCACGACCGAAGCTGAGCTCGTCGACGGGGCCAGATCAGCACCAGACTGCTGCACCTGCTGAGTGGGGAGCTGCGAGGCAGTGGCCGCCACCAGCCCGCGCGCCTCAGGCAGCTCAACCCGACCCGTCGCCTGCCGCTGTCCGGCAGCCAAAGGGTCAACCTGGAATCCGAGAGACGCCCCCGTTTGATTGGCCCTCGCCAGGGATGCCTCGAGGGCCGCTACGCGGGCCAGAAGGGCCTCTACGTTAACATAGGCCCCAGCCCCGACAGGGGGCAAATGGGCAGCCGGCCCATAAGTCACGGGTACCTGTCCAGATCCCTGGGCCCCAGGGGCCAGATAAGGCCAAGAGCCCATGCTCGGCCCTTGAGGAGCCGTGGGCACGCCCTGCCAAGGCAGGGAACCCAACCACCCCCCGTGGCTCGCTCCTCCCATGGGGAACTGTGCGCCCGGGCAAGAGGGCCCAGCCGCACGGACCATGCCGGGGGCAGTGGTCACCGTTTTCGGGCCAAGGGCCGAGGCCCCGTCCGGGGCAGCCTGCGCGCACCGCACATCGGGCCAAGGGGCCACCGATCCCATCCCACCGGTCCCGGTGGGCTCCGCTAAAGGTGGCTGCTGGGCGGGCGCAGTCGCGGTCCTCCGACCCGGCTGACGCCTCCGCGCCGATCGAGCCACGTTCGCAGCTGCCTTCTTCTTAGAGGGCATAGCTGGTTTAGCTAGGAAGCCGAAGAAAAAGAAAAGCTGCCCGAAAAGGCTTCCCCTGAAAGAACACGAGCGACGGAGGTAAGAGGGAAAAACTTCTCCGCTCCGTCGCTTCGCCAAAATGGCAGCACGGCTGCCTCGTGGCCAGCCCTTTTATTAGGGTGCTGGCCACGCCCCTAACTACCCGGATGCCTTCGTCCGGTGGGGGGGGCCGCAAAGAGCGTGGCGGCCATTTTGGCGCCACGCTTGCAATATGGTAGTCTTTATTCAAGGAATACTAGATATTACATGAATTCTTTTTGGTTACTACATCAGCATAAGTGCAGTACTGTACATCTCAGCAGCAAAATGCTACTAGTTCGCATGTTGCCTCTTACGTCCTATTACATATTAACTCACGCCATGAAGGATACAACCACTGTCTTGTTCACTAGCAGCAATTCACTGCTGCAGTTTACCCTGACACCAACATACCCGACCAATAGAATTCTGTCCACTATATTTAGCTGTGCATACCATACTTGGTATGAGTTCCTTAAATTTCTTTGCTGTGTGAGATGTGGTGGAAGATGAGCATCCCACTGAACCTGTTGAAGTGTATGTCAATGACCAATTCATCTGGCCATTTTTGTATGGGATCCCTTCTCATTCTTTGCTTCAGGCAACAAAATGGGATATGCCTTGGCATTTCCATCCCATAACAATATTCAAGTCTAATAGTAGAACTGGTGTCAAAGCCTACACAGTACAATGACTTTGACACTTTTCTGTAAAGCTTGCTGCCCTTTTCAGCATGATCTCTGAAGGTCTGGACAGATAAAGAAACAACAGGGTAAAAATATTCTCTTAGGTTGGTAATGTGTAAAGCTAGTCTTCAAAGTCACAGTTCACAGTGAAGCCCTATGCTTCTGATAAAAGTATTTCATAGTAGAAATTTGCCAGAATTGATCCAAGACCTGCTTCTGATTATCAAGACTGCTTTATTTATTTGCATTCACAACCTGAATACATGCATTAGAAGCCTCATTTTTCACATGTGGCTTCAATGCAAAGGGACATCTGATCATCCCATTCAATCTGAAAAGCACCATCTGTTCAGAGAGAGGTGAGGAAAGGATGCTTTTAGAAACACTTTATGCACAAATTATTTGCAAACAAGTTGCATATGGAATGAGGATAGAAAAAAATAGCACACAAAATGGGAAAGGTTCACCTTCAAGCATCCTTTAAAAACAAGTTAAGTATGCTTGGAAGAAAGTATGAAATAACTCTGAAAACTAGGAAATATTCAATTCCTTTCAGGGATCCTATGGACTATCATGCACTGGCACTGGCATCTGTGAATTCAAAGGTGGGCGAAGCATGAAGAATGAGGAAGAAGACTGCAGCTCTGAACATCTATGTTGGTGTGATGCTAATTCCACAAGCACACCCTGACCAAGTATTTAAAACCTTGTTTCTTGGAATGTCATCGTGTGAGCTTTACCCTGTTTGTTACAAGAAGACTGCATCAACTGGAATGTTTACATTGCCTATAGTATTGTATAGAATGAGTCACAGAGGTGTCTAGCTTTTATATTATTATAGATTTTGACATGGAGGAAAATATTTTGACAGGGAAGAAAACAAAGAAAATCTTGGTTTGATGTAAATACAGTGTGTATTGATATGATGGGGGCTAGGTGGGATGATGAATTAATTTGTAATTCTGCTTCAGGCAACAAAATGTCTTGGGACAAATATGTGCTTACCTGTTTCCCCCCCTTAAATTTGGGGATTAAGAATTGTTTGATTTATTAATTCATGAGTAAGAAAAGCTAGTATAACTCTGCCCAGTTTCCACTGTAATTTCCTAGTTCAATTTTTTTATTAGCTTCTTGGGTCTTTTTATTACATTTACTTCAAGACAGCTAGGAGCTACTACCACCTGCAAAGATTCTTGATACGTTGACAAGAATTTTCTGCAGCTTCAATTTTGATTCAGTTGTAGCTCAGCAAAATAGATGTGTGATGTCTGCATTTCATTTATCAGGAGGGATGTCAGTCCTGGCAGGATTTCATTAGCACTCTATGGAATGGCAGGCCTCTAGATTTTGCACTGGCTATTTATTTTCTAACTTTATATTACTTTAGCATGTTTTGATGTCAGTGCATGTAATGCTGTTTTAGGTGAATTATTAGGGACTGTGGTGGCTCAAGCTTGCCTTGTTAGCTGGAAGGCTGGCAAGTCGGCAGTTCGAGACCCAGGTACAGCATGATAGATTGAGCACCTGTCTCTGTCCCAGCTCTTTGGGACATGAAAGGACCCTCATTTGGGCCTTTGCTGAGCAGTTTATTCCGCAAAAAAAAGAAGAAGAAAGAAAGAAAGAAAAGAAAAGAAAAAAAAAACTTCCTTTCAACCCAGAATAATTTCTTACACAAAATTATTATTAGGTGAATTATTATCAAACATATTTTGTGGGAGGATTCCTATCTCATTTTTAAATGCTTCCTATGCTCCCAGGGTTTTCATTCCTTTCAAGGTTTTCTTAAATGTAAAAAAAATACCCACCAATTATTTTCAGGCAGTACAAAATAAACGTTAAAAAAACACTCTTACTAATTTTGGTACTGTTATAACTCTTTTTACTTCCCTCAAAACGCATGGGAAATAATGCCTGAGGAACAAGCCTCTTGTATGCCCTGAAGCAGGTGAACTTGCTAGTTTTGGTCCTAAAGATTAAAAGAGGAAAGGATGAGGCAATTTATATTTCTATGACTTCAATAAAATGAGCAGGTTAAAAATATGATGTTCAATGCCTGCCACGTTCAGCAGCACAGATGTGCTGGTGCAGCAGTCTGGGCTTGAGCTGATGACTACAGAAATCTTCATGCAGTGAAACAGCAAACTAATTATTACACCTTCCAAAAACAAGTTTTATGTCTGTGAAGACTATATAGGCTGTCATATAAGGTTTATTGGAAAAATTTTCAGGTGTAGCAACCTACATTAGAAGTCTATAAACTTGTTTTCTTGTCAGTTAAATAGTCAGTCTTTAGTGTCCTTTTCATTTCGTCACATTCTATATCCTGTTTCTCATGGATTGATGCTAGACCCACTTCCAGAACAGACATTTCTATCTCTATTTACGTCTTTTTCTAAACAAATACTGATCTCAGGCCTTCAAGTGCTCACTGTGATGTAGCCACAAAGCATCATCCTCATGTAAGTTGCAGCATCTGTGGATGTGTAGCAACCTCACTGTTGCAGAGGTTTGAATAAGAACATCTTATAATTTATGGATGGGTGGGCCACACAGCTGGATTTTGTTTATTGAAACTTTGAGGATACCCCAAATGGCCGTGTCATAGAACAGGGATTTTGAACACCAACACAGCAACAGGAAAACCAATTTGATGAACTTCCACTAGATAATATTCCTAATTTTCTTTAATTTGGACTGATTTGGACTAATTTGACATGCTTAGTGGGTAAATTTGTTGACCAATTCAGGAGGTCTGGGTTTGAATTGCACTCCTCACTCCCACTCTGGCCACATGAAAGCTTCAGAGTTGGCCATTCTTGGGAGAAGGGAATATACAAACTCATTGCTTCCTGCCTTTAGATTGTAAAAAAATGTAGCTGTTGTCTGTTTCCCATTCAATATCTTAGACTAAAGCCTGGCTAGAGCCAGTGGTGGGATTCAGCAGGTTCGCCCCAGTTCGCCAGAACCAATAGCAGAAATTCCATCTGGCCCCATTGTTGTGTATGGATTGTAATGTGCCTTAAAGTAGATGTAACCACACGAATGAGTGGATGTAACAATCTCTAAAAGTAACACTGTAACCTTCTGTATGAGGACGCGAGCTAGTGACCACTGGGGGCAGTAGTGAGCGTCCAGCTCACATGGTACAAATTCTCCAAATGCCCGCCACTGCCTCACCTGGACAAGAAGGGCGTGACTGAGGGTGACGTCACGCAGACAGTAGCCAATGAGCTACCGAGAAGCCACATTCAACTGTATAGCCATTGTATATAATGAGCTGTTCATCCGCCATTACCAAATGTTCCCCCTGACCATCATGCAATAAAGATGAGTTAAGCCAGACTTCGGCTGTTTCTATTGTCTTGGTTCTTGAACAATAAATTGGCGACAAAGGTGGGATGATGGCTTCCCACGGAATCAAGACAACACAGGCCGGTTTCGACATCAACAAACCAGAGGAATGGGAACTATTCGAGATGGATTTCAAAAGTGCACTGATGGTGTCTGACATCTCAGATGAGGGAAAGAAAAGGATGCTCGGTTTCCCGGCCATGAAGATTTTGGTGGACCTGGTGTCTCCAATGAAAGTAGACGAGGTCCCGATCAAGCAGCTCCTGAAAGCCCTGCGGGACCATTTCCAGCCCACGGTCTCGATGTTCTCGGCTCGGGACGCTTTCTGGAAGAGGGTCCAGTCTCCTGGTGAGTCCGTGGCTGCCTTTGCAACGGCCCTCCATTTGGCTGCCAGCCCATGCAAGTGGGAGAACCTGGAAATCACCCTCAGGGACCGCATGCTATGTGGCCTGTGGGATGAGGAGACCCAGCGAAAGCTGATGAACAAAGAGCCGCCCCCAACATTACAAGAGGTCCTGAAGGAGGCGCAGGTGGCAGAAGCCACGAGAGCCGGGGTTAAGGGGTTCAGAACAAGGGCCCCACAACCCGACAGGGCAGAAGCCCGGGTGCAAGTGGCCAGGCGGGCGCCACACTCCTCCATGGAGAGCAGCGAGGACGAGGACATCCGGAAGGTGCGGAAGGACGGCCGATGTTGTGATGGCTGCGGGGTGTCCCACGACTGCAGCAAGTGCCCGTTCCAGAAGACCGAGTGCCACAACTGCAGACGGCAGGGCCACATTGCCAAGGTTTGCAGGCGATGGTGCGGAGACCACAAGGGCTCAACAGACCGTTCCCCAAGGAAGCAGGGTGGCATCCGGCCCTCGAGGAAGCAGGACGGCATGGGCCACGTCTCCGACAACAGCGACGTCGAGGTACATGGAGTGCGCCGGCGAGTCCCCAGTGGCGACAATGCGGCGGTCCAAAGTGTGTCCTTGGGACACCCACATTACTTTGTAGAGGTACTGTTGCAAGGGGTCCCCGTTAAGATGGAGATAGACTCGGGTTCCTCCTATTCCATTATTTCCCAGAGTGAATTTTTGCGAATTTCTCCCAACGTGAGGCCCAAACTCAAAGCACTGAGGTCTACTCTGCGAGACGTGCAGGGAAATAGCATTCCGGTGTTGGGGGTGGGAAAATTCAAGGTCCAATATGCCTTGGAGCTCCCTCTGGCTGTTCTCAAGGGGGGAGCCTGTTGCCTCCTGGGAACACAATGGTTTAAGCCCCTGGGTTTGTTCATAGGGGGGGTGCATACTATCGGAACTGATCCAATACAGGAGGTGTGTAACGCGCATCCCGAGGTATTCAAGAAGGGACTAGGGAAATTCAAGGGCCCCCCAGTTGCGTTCGACCTGGACCCGGAGATCCGACCAATAAGACTCAAACCGCGAAGGGTGCCTTTTGCACTAAAGGACAAAATAGAGGCGGAACTGGACAAGTTGGTGGGCCAGGGAATTCTAGTCCCAGTTGATTCTGCGGAGTGGGAAACTCTGATTGTAACAGCGCTAAAGGCTAACGGGGAGGTTCGAATTTGCGCTGATTACAAATGTACCATTAATAAGGCAATACGCCCAAATGCGTATCCGGTGCCGGTAGTCAGCCACTTGTTGGCCAGGTTACATGGGGGAAAGTGTTTTGCGAAGCTGGACCTGGCACAGGCTTATCAGCAACTCTCGGTAACCCCAGCTGCAGCTGCTGCACAGACGATAGTCACCCACAAAGGGGCGTTTAAGGTGACGCGCCTACAGTTTGGCATAAACTCGGCTCCAGGCATCTAACAATCATTAGTGGAGCGTTTTTTGAAGGGTTTGGAGGGGGTCTTGCCATATTTTGACAACGTATTGATAACGGGGGGAGCGAGTCAGAATTGGCTGAAAGGCTAGACAGAGTACTGACAGTATTCGAAAAAGCGGGTTTGAGGCTGCGCAAAGACAAATGTGTTTTCTTCGCAAAAGAGGTAGAGTTCCTAGGTTTCTGGGTAACCCCTGTTGGCATAAAACCCTCCGAATCAAAGGTGGCCGCTGTTCAAAATGCTCCTCGCCCCACCACCAAGTCCGAATTGCAATCGTTCCTGGGGCTACTAAATTTTTACCATTCCTTCCTGCCTAGGAAGGCATCGGTGGCGGAGCCACTTCATAGATTATTAAAGAAGGATGAGGTTTGGCGATGGGGCGGGAGTCAGGAGACAGCATTCAATGAGCTGAAACAACTCTTATCCTCAGAGGCCATCCTGACCCATTTCGATCCCAAGAAGCCAGTGGTTCTGGTATGCGATGCTTCACCAGTGGGGGTGGGGGCGGTCCTGTGCCATGTGTTGGGAAGCGGGTGGGAAGCCCCAGTGGCGTTCTACTCCAGATCCCTGTCAAAGGCAGAGCGTAACTATGCACAGACAGACAGGGGGGCACTGGCAATAATCGCTGGAACAAAGAAGTTTCATGACTTTCTATATGGCCGCCCCTTCACCATCGTGACTGACCACAAGCCCCTTTTAGGCATTTTCACCGCAGACAAGCCCACACCGCAGATTATGTCCCCCAGAATGCTGAGGTGGGCCATTTTTCTAAATGCATACCAGAACACGCTGGTTTATTGCCCCGGAAAGGACGTAAGCCATGCAGACGCACTCTCGAGGTCACCTCTGCCCCACGTGAGCAGCCCCGCATGTGAAGTGGAACAAGATCACCAAGTGCTCCTGATAGAGGTTCTGGATTCACCCCCAATAGTACCCGCGGAAATCGCCAAGGCGACAGGGAGAGATAAGACGTTGGCCCTAGTGAGCTCCTGGGTACAAAAAGGGTGGCCAACGTCTGCCCCAGTGGCAGAATTTGCCCCATTTTTTAGGAAGAGGTTAGAACTGTCCATGGAGAGGGGTTGCCTCCTTTGGGGCCAGCGGGTGGTCGTCCCTGAACCTCTGAGAGCAAGGCTGCTCAAACTGCTGCACGTCAGCCATCCGGGAATTGTCCACTCCAAGGCTTTGGCCAGGAGCTATTTCTGGTGGCCCCAGTTAGACGCTGACATAGAGCACATGGTGAGCACTTGCGAGAGTTGCCAAAACTCTCGGCCCGAAGAGGCCCAACTTCCGCACAGAGAATGGGACGCAGCCAAAGGGCCATGGTCTCGCCTGCACATAGACTTCGCAGGTCCCTTCAGAGGTTCATTTTTCCTCCTCATAGTGGATGCTTATTCCAAGTGGTTAGAAGTTATCCCAGAGGCAAACACCTCATCAGCCGCAACCATTAAGCAATTGCGCAAGGTGTTCAGCTCGTTCGGTATACCCGATGTACTTGTGAGTGATAACGCAAGTTGTTTCACGTCCGCCGAGTTCCGGGCATTCATTGACATAAACGCCATCCAGCACATCACCTCCGCACCGTTTCACCCAGCAACAAATGGACAGGTAGAATGCCTCGTGCATACCACAAAGGAAGCGCTGAGGCACATGGGCCCTGGGGACCTGAATCTATAGTTATGCCAATTCCTGCTTGGTTACAGGGTGAAACCCCTGGTGTCAGGTTACTTGCCCGCAGAACTCCTCATGCGCAGGAAGCTGACCACAATACTGACCAGGCTAGACCCCACCAGGGTGGAAGACACTGGGAGGAACATTGGGATAGCGGGCACCAAGAGTTTCAAAATAGGCGCCCCAGTCCATTGCAGAAATTACACAACTGCAGGACCAGCCTGGGTTCTGGGGGTAGTCATTGGGCAAACTGGACCTGTGTCGTACTGTGTTGAGACCAGCACAAGTCTACTCTGGAGGCGACATGCAGACCAACTCCGGCGACAGGTTCCCGGTAGCCAGGGCATGGAAACCGCGCATCAGGACTCAGCATTAGGGTTCTCCCCCACCCGTTTAGCCCAAGAGGGAGGAGAGGAGGAGGGGGCCAGCGGTCCCCACCAAGGGGGGAAGGGAATAAGTTTGTCCCCGCAGATATCCTGGTGGATGCCCCCACAGATTTCCCAGAACAGGAGTTTGACTTTGAGTTACAAAACCGGGGGAGTTTTTCGGAGTGGTCCCCCACCTGTCCAAGCAAGGAGCGAGGCTTTTCTTTAGTCCCCAATGCCCCCGGTTTTCCCACAATGGAGTTTACCCCTACCCCAAATGCTGCAGAACCGCAGAAAGTCGCTAACGAGTCTCCCTCTCCTGTTGCAGGAGAAGAGTCCAGGGAACACAGAAGCGATAGCTCCCCCGGGACAAGCCAGCCAGCCTTGCACCCAAAACGCTCATGCAGTAAACCATATTGGATGAGAGACTTCGTCTCATCCTAGGGGGGAGGGGTGTTGTGTATGGATTATAATGTGCCTTTAAGTAGATGTAACCACACGAATGAGTGGATGTAACAATCTCTAAAAGTAACACTGTAACCTTCTGTATGAGGATGCGAGCTAGTGACCACTGGGGGCAGTAGCGAGCGTCCAGCTCACATGGTACAAATTCTCCAAATGCCTACAGCCGCGGGAAGATTCCCGCAACTGCCTCATCTGGACAAGAAGGGCGTGACTGAGGGTGACGTCACGCAGACAGTAGCCAATGAGCTACCGAGGAGCCACATTGAAATGTATAGCCACTGTATATAATGAGCTGTTCATCCGCCATTACCAAATGTTCCCCCTGACCATCATGCAATAAAGATGAGTTAAGCCAGACTTCGGCTGTTTCTATTGTCTTGGTTCTTGAACACTAAACCCACCCATCCAAGTTTTGAAATAAAGTAGTCCTAATTTGAGTGCAACACAGGGCTTCCGCCCTGGCCACACCCACCATACCATGCCCACAGAGTAGGTAGTAAAAAAAATGAATCCCACCACTGGCTGGAACTATATAGCCCATGCCATGATATAGCCTGAAGAAGTAACTATAAGTTATGAACACTTGCAAAGTTTGGAATTTTTAAAGTGATCTAGAAGAAGTATTGTCTCACTCCTGCATTTGTTTGAATTTATGGATGAGTCACACAGCTGGATTTTGTTTACAGAAACTTTGAAGATATCCCAAATGGCCGCGTCATAGAACAAGGATTTTGAATACCAATGCAGCAACAGGAAAACCAATTTGATGAACTTCCACTAGGTAACATTCCTAATTGACTTTAATTTGGACTGATTTAGACTAATTTGACATGCCTTTCCACTCTGTCCCTGAACTCACCTAGCCCTTAACCCAAAAGTTCTCAACCTCATTAAGCCGGGGGACAGGTCATGCTCCCTCAGACAGCCATTTTGCCCTTCCTCCACCACATGACACTTCCTGGTATGGTGGAGATAGTGGGGTGCCACATGAAATGGTGTTGTGGGCTGCATTTGGCCCACAGGCCACAGGTTGAGAATTACGAAGTGGGCGGCACAAAAGTGGAAACAAACAAACAAATACATAAATCCCTGCTTTAACCCATCTTCCTCCCCCCCCCCCCTCAGGATTCTTTGTTTCCACAAGAGGCTTGCTCACCTCAGTCTTTGCTTCTCCAGGAAGTTTCATTTGCATGATCAGCTTTACTGGGCTGCTCTGCTCACTTCTTTGCATCTCCAAGATTAAGCCAAATTTCTGTTCCACATTTTCCCCAGGCTCACTTATTTGCATCCCCTCTGGCATCTTTCCTTTGTTCAAGCTTCCAGATTCATTGCTTACACAGGAAACATTGTCTCCCAGTACTGCTGTGCCCTGAAGTTACCCTTCAGATATTGTCCTGTGGTTTCACAGCAATTAAGAATTATGTGAGGGTTCGTTTACACATGGCTACTCACAGGATCAACTCTGTTTTTGCACACAGGAAGTTCATTTTGCACATGGCTCAACAGATCCTGGCACTTTCATTTATACCCATATGGCATCTCAGCTGTATAAAAGTATCAACATCCCCCCTGCACAGGGCCTTTTCACTTTAGAATTGGCCCTGGTGTAAAGTCCATTTATTGTCAAGTACCATCAATAAGTGACCTCTTATCCAGCTATATACTGTTCTGTCTGGTCCTTCTCTGCCAAGGGAGCCTGGGAAACTTTGGTATTTTAAAATTCTTATTTTGAAGAACATTAAAATTCAATTGTACCCCAGTAATTAAGGCAGTTCAGGGGTACAGGTATCAGATCTTGAACTATGGCAATAGTGCATCTTGACATATATTGGGCTGAGTATGCACACTCACACAGAGCTATTCACAAAATGGGAATTTATTGAGTAAAAAAGAATAAAATATAGCAAGGAATTGCACGGGGAAAGCACATAACTAATATGGGGAAATATAATCAAGAAGCAACTTACAAGGCTGAGAGGGTTCTGAGATTGGAGCTGTTCTGTAAAGGTCTGCAGTGACTGAGCAAACTATTTGTAGAGGTGCTACAAGGATATTAAGAGGAAAGAAAGGAAGGATCTTTCCCTTTATTTATTTATTTATTTATTATTACATTAATCACACACATGTACAAAGAAAAAAGAGGGTAGACAAAGGAGCCAACAATGTGTATGGAAAAAACTCACAGAACATAGCTTAGGTGCAAAAAAAAAAAAACCCCATTAGACTGTCTTGGACCTGAGGAGCATTGAGGAATCCAGCTGGCAGGGATCAGGCAGATGCAGCAGGAAGATTCACCTCAGACCCTCTAATATGGCTACTGCATTTTTTTAATGGTTTGGCTAACTACAGTGTTCTGGCCCCTTGTTTGTCAAGTGTCCTATTCTGCCTTGATCATTATCATCCCACTTGACTAATCCAGGGACAATGGGCATACAATGGGAAGTTAACCAATGAGGAAAGACCAGACATTCACAACCTATGGCCCGTGGACCAGAACCGGCCCCCGACGCCAATTCATTCGGCCTCCGATGCCATACCTGTCAAGTTTTGGATTTAAAAATAATAGAAACACTGTAGGTGGGGCTACCTCTGTGGGCGTGGCCAAATCTGTGGGCATGGCCAAATCTGTGGGCGTGGATTCAACTGGCTTTTGAGCAAGGGGGGGGGACAGAAGAGACAGATTTAAGAGATCATGCTTTAGAAAGTCTCTGTACAGCATGAATGAGAATGATACAGTCAACCAAATATCAACTCTTCAACCATCATCATGGCTTGGGCTACAATTGGCACCAGACTTCCAGACTTCCTCATCTCTGACTTCCTCTATCCCATTTATTCTTCCTCTTCTCTCTAGTCTCAGTCTGAAGGTTTCATTGAAAGAGTACTGTTATCCTCCATTAGACTGAAAGCTATGGCTAGCTTACTATTTGCAACCCCAGCTACAGCAGACCTTCTGAATTTGGAATTTGTACAACTGTCTACTCACTATTAAACAATTCATTTTAAATGGCCTACTCAAATTGTAATGGCAATGAGACTTGGGCTTATACCTTCCAAATATTACATGTTGAACTCACCCCAATATGGCCAAACTTTTGTGTTGAAGTAGAAGTTGAGGAAAGGAGGTCTTCTTCAGACATTCAGCAGCTGCTGTTTTCACAAAATATGACTCAGAAGTAAATAACCTTTTCTCTCAACAGGAAGAATATATGAGAATGCATCTGATTTTTACAGTAAGAGTGGGATCTAGAGGGAAGCACTTCTAGCAGCATCAATAAAAGATGACTTAATAATAACAATAACTGTGCACTGTCAAGTCAATTCTTACTCATGGTGACCCTTTTTAGGGTTTTCTAGGTAGAAAACATGGAAGTGGTTTGCAATTCCCTTTTTCTGTAGGACCCCTGAGAGTGTGCAGCTTTCCCAATGCTACACAGGCTGGCTCTTTAAGGGAGACTTAAACTCCCAACCTCTGGCTCCACAACCAGATATCTAAACTGCTGAGCAACTCAGCCAGCTCTAGTTGTCCTTTAATCCTCTTCCAACTTCTGTGAGGATTAGAAAATATTACTGAATAGGTTCAGTCCATTTTGTTTGAAGGGGAAGAAAGTGTTCCTGGAAAATTAGATAGAATCAACTTTATGAGCAGAACTTTCATTTATCTCCAACTTTCAGGATTCTCCATCTCTCAAAATTGTCATAACAGCTTGCTCCTTCATCAATGACTTGAGGTGAGCTTGGGAAAAACTACCAAGGAGATATGGGATGTGGAAGTGAACTTCCATCAGTACCACTGTGGTGGATGACAGAGAAGGCTGGCATACCATGGTCCATGGGGGTCACAAAGAGTCAGACTCAACTTGAGAGTGAACAACAAATCTTTCCTTGCACAGGACCTACCAGAAAGAGGGTCAAACTATGTGAAATTCAGCAGTTTACTGTGTAGAACAATAGGCAGAAAATAAGGAGAGAAAATGGAGGGTGGGAATGCAGAATTTTGTTTTTGTGGGAAGTCAAGAGCTCTCACTGATGCAGGAAGAAGTCTTGGTGAGAAACCTGGCATGTAGGCACTTGGAAAATAACTGGGAATTACAATCTTTGAGTACATGTTACCTCCCCAATATTGTGTTTATTGTGGGAACTTGTTGCGTACGGCCCTTATAAGCAATAGTCCAGGCAATGGTGAACAGAACAACAACAGGAGTTTATTTAACAGTCTTTTAGATTATGCTTACAAGGTGCTCCGGACACAAGATGGCTATACTAATCCCATGAAATCAGTCCCTCTGGAATCTGCCGTAGAAGAGGCAATGGCTAAACTATGCTAGAAGTGGTAGCATGTGGATGAGACCCAGGCTTAGCACGTTACTGGCTACCTGTGCAGAATGGGTAGTATAGATCTGGTCTGGCCCCACCCTTGTTTACCCGTGGGGCTTATATAGTGTCTCCCCGGCGGTGGATCCTTGATACAAAGTAGCGCCCCACCAGAAAATCATAACCAACCAATCATAACATGATATATAAATATTAACCAATGGGGAACAGGATGCAAAACTATAACCAATCACAGAACTCTGATTAGCATAAGGAGCGCACTCAGAGAGGGAGATTTCACCCCAACTTTAGCTCCTAATTTGGATGGCAGAAAACCATCCTTTTCTCCTTGCAAGGTGCTGCCCGCGCAACTTGCAGTTCTGTCTTAATGCACAACAGAACTGCACTGACACAGAAAGGGAAAGGACCTCTTTGCTGTCCCATCACCCCAATGAAGGGATGACCAGCAGTTGTTGATGCAATGAGCACAAAACTGGGAGGGTTGAGGAGAATGGTGGAGGATAGGGATGCCTGGCTGCAAAGGATTGAACTTGACTATGTAACTAAACAACAACAACAAAATCATTCTGTAGCAACAACAAGGGGGTACTCAACCTTCATGTCAAGCTTCATCTATACTGCAACAGCTTTGCTCATTTGTTTTCAAGCTCAAGTCAGACAAAGGCATCTAAGACAGAGAAAAACGAAAAACTGAAGAAATGCCAAAATTGCAGAAATCATCCTTGTTCATGTGGCTTGTGAGTTGTCAAGCTTAGGGAGCTTGGAGGCCAACCTGATCTTTCCAGGCCCATTTGTGAACTGTAAGGAGTTCCAAAACGACCATTTTCAGCCATTAAAAATAAAGTAGGCTAGAAGTACTAAGCTAGAAGTACTCAAAATTGTCAAAGTTATTGATCATATAGGTCTTCCATGGTGAAAGGTTCTATGAAGTACTGAGGAGGTACAGACATTCCTCTAGGGGACCACATGCAGCTCATGGGCTACAATTTGCCAATCTGTGATACAGCTGAAAACAGAGGAAGTGTCTTTTCTAAGCATATAGTTCAAAAAGAAACATTTCCAAACCAATTAGGTTCATAACCTCTGGGAATGGAAGAAATCCACACAAGAAAAAGTTCACTCACAGAGATGGGAGGGAAATCAACATAGTGCTGAATTTTTATACCTATTTGCTTGGCAGTATGCCTCATTTAGGAAGATCAGTGCCTGTGTGACAGTTGTTTGATGCAGGCTCTTGTGATGAAAACCTCAATAAAGTATTGGATTATCTTCAGTCTTATGCACTCCCCCCCCCAAATTATTTGAAAGGGCTAGATACCCTATAGAATTTCTCATTGTTTGGTCTAACAAAACTAAGGGAATTAGTTGTTCTCATCATAATGGAGATTAGTCTACATAATAGAAGTACTAAGAGACAGATAGCCTGCAGGTGTTTACTAGCCAAAAGAATACTGATAACATTAAGTGATGATAGGCTGTAGCATGAAGATGAAATTCCCCAGAGTGGAGTACTTTTAATGGAAAGGAAAGAATCCAACAGATTTGTTTTGTAAGGAGGAAAAATCACATTTTGTTCTTCAGCCAAGGACAACTTTTAAAAGATATCTAGCAGAGTCTTCTGTCCCAAGTCCATTACTACTGAATGTTGGCAGCAGGAGCAACTGCACCAACAGCAATAGTAATTCAGGTTGCCCCCTCTTGTATCTGCAGATTCATTATCCACAGTTTCTGTTATCTGTGGGTGCAAAAATATTCAGTGGAAAATTATTGAAACACACAATATATCTACATTTTCAAGGCACAATTCCAGAGATGTCCACTAGAGGACACTATCTACAATGTAATTTTGAGAAGGAATGGATTGTTTGTAGGGGAATCATTTCCTGAGCACCTGAAAGATCAATGGAGACATTTGCAGCCCCCACCCCCAAATGTATGACTATAATATGGGGTTTGTGGCTTTCTTCTGTTACAGGTATCAGGAAAAGATATTGGAACATATCCCCCATGAATAATTGTGGGGTGGTGACCTGTAGTAGCAATCAGTGGCTACGATGGATGAGTACAATCCCCAAAGGACTGCATGGAAGGGAATGAAAATCCACAATAACATGGAACCTGAAATTACATCACATTGCAAAACTCTTGAACCTCTGGACCTACATTTTATCCAACTAGTCCTTCTGGTCCGAGAAAGAAAATACACTGCAATTCTTGGCAATATGAAGGAGGTAGCATCTAGGTTTAATATTTGGAGCTCTTTAAAAGAATTGGGTACTTGCTAGTGAGAGGTAAACCTAAAGAAACTGAAAGTTCTCCCTAACATCACATTTTGTTAATTTCAAAAGCAAAAATAATGATAGTTCTGCAACCAAAGACCAGTTGCCGGGGGGGGGGGGTCTCTTCTGTCTAAGGGATTGTCTGTTTCCTAATAGAAAGGAAGACCTGCTAAATCTCAAACCCTCTATTGTATCCTTCCAGGGACCATAGACTGCAGAAGTTTCTCCTGGCAACTGAGGAAAAAAGAGAGGAGAAAATAAAAATAAAACAATGTTTCCAGTTGTGATGGTGCATTTCTGTCTTTTCTGCACCATTCAGTCCATGACTTCATATTTTCTCTGTTACATCAATGGAATTGTCAGAACCAGCAAAGCATAAATACCATCAAAAACTTGGGTCTGGGTCTGTATGTTTCTGAAAAGTGCACAGGATGGGTCAGCTCCAATCTGTGTGTTACATATGCATCAGTTTAGATCTCAGGGATACAAAATGTAAATGCAGTCTTGTGAAATCCAAGAATAGCAAATAATTTAAACCTTGAGCACATTTCTGCATTAAACTTTAATTCTGTTCCCTGAACCTTGAGATGTCAATATTAATATGAGAACATTTGCTGGGAAATCGATACATTTCAATTAGAATAAAAACATTGTTCAAAGTAAGCAGCAAATCTGAAAATGTGATATGAAATCCTATTCCCTCTCAATACTAATGATAGTTTTAGTAGAAAATAGCAACAAAGGGCACACACTTCAGAACACAACTGTAGTACTGTACTTGATGTTTCTGAAGCAGCTCTGCGAGAACACATGCTTCGACAAGGTTAAGCACTTTGAGATAAATATTGTGGAAAGGAAGCGAGCTGTATTGTGGGACTTACTTCTGAGAAATATTTAGAACATCAGGTTCCATGTCTCATATGCTCTTCCATAGCTAGGTGCAGTGGTGGCATATGGTGTGAGGAAGGAATCCACGTATTCAGATATCCCAACCATCTCAACAAACTCAGTTACTAAGCATATAATATAACGTGGGATGTTGCTTTTCAAAAGGAATTCATTGGCCATTACATTTTGAGAGCAGTTACTGACTGCTTATTATTAAGAGTAAAGGTAAAGGTTTCCCTTGCTCGAAAGCCAGGCGTATCCGACTCTAGGGTTCAGTGCTAATCTCTGTTTCAAAGCTGAAGAGCCAGCACTGTCTGCTTCTGCAGACGTTTCTGTGGTTGTGTGGCAGGCATGACTAGGCACCGGAGTGCACAGGACACTGCTACCTTCCTACCAAAGTGGTCCCTATTTATCTACTTGCAATTTCTTGGTTTCAAACTGCTAGGTTGGCAGGAGCTGGGACAAAGATGGGAGCTTATTCTGTCCTGCAGTACTCGGGAATTGAACTGTTGACCTTCCGCCTCTCAGTCAGCGTTTTAGCCACTTGAGCCACTGCAGCCCCTTATTATTATTATAAGAGTACTGTATTATTATAAGAGTACTGTATTATTATTATATTAGTATTAGTATTATAAGAATACTGTATAATATATTGCAATACCTGTTGTTAAGAAGTTACATTTTAGTATAAAAATTTAAAAACAAAACAGAGCATTTAGTCTTTAAAGTGCTATGTTTTTGGTTTTGTTTTGTTTATTCTCTGATACATTTGGAAAGGAACACTTTAACATGGGCATACACATCTCATAGAATAAAATCTCTAACACTTACATTTGCTTTAGCATTAACTCATTTTAGCCAGTATTTTTTTATCAAACAATGTGACATCTTCCTTTGATACCACAGTTTCATCCAAAAAGATCTCTGTAGCCAAACTTTTAGAAGAATGTATATTCAGTCATCTATCACAAAGTTGACCTTTAAGATCTACAGGCAAATCTACAACAGGTTTCAGTGACATGGAAAAAACAAATCTGAACTGTTACTTGCACTCTCTCCTCCCTTTTGCTTATAAACAAGTGTGTAACTGTCAGCTACACAAATAATTAGGTGTAATCATTTGGTCTCTGAATGCTGTTCTGGAGACATAATTATTTTTAGTAAGTGACTTATGCTTGATAGAGTGGATTCAAACAAACACTCCTTTTGTTTAACATACAGAAGCCAGCCCATCTCTCACAGCAACAATAAAAAACCACTCAAGATCTGACAAGTGTCAGGTTAAAGCAAAGAAAGGCATAGTGGATGCATTCTAATGCCAATTGTGAGATTTCCAAATGCCATTTCACTGCAGCAGTCATCTCTGTTCAGGTGTTAATATTTGGAAATGCCACATATTCAGGGAAAGCCAACTAGCCGGGCTTCCTCAAGCTTCACTTCTACCATTCTGAATTAATGGACAGCTGAAAATTGGGAAAGGAAAGCCTCTACTACCTGTGAGGTTTTCCACCTGAATTTGAACCCTGATTTTCCATTTATGAGAAGGTGACACTGCATATTTATCATGAAATATCTTCTTTGGCTTTGTGGTGAAGGGCATTTTTTTAATTTTTATTTAATTTTTAACATAAATACAATATATAAAGACCAACTTCAAAATCACAAACAATAATAAAAGCAACAACAAGTCATAAGTCTATAATTCTGTTGTGACTCGGTATTATATTGCTTCCCCCTTCAGTCTTGTAATTATATTTATTAATACTAAATTTTTATCTAATACCAAATCAGAAATTTTTGTTTTTTCACCCTCTCAGTATACATTACATACTCTCTGTTATATCTTATATCAACCAAGTCACAATTCTAGCTTATACTTTTAGTACAAACATAACAAAATTAAATATAAGAGTAAACAATTTAACCAATATTAAAAAGAAAAAGAAAAAACTAACCAACATGTGTTATTTACATTGCCCTGGAAAGCACGGAAGAAAAGAATTATGAGAACTCTGTCGGTAAGAGTAAAGGAGCACAATTATAAAATGTTGTGGAGATGGTATTTGACCCCAGTGAGATTACATCAGATAAATAAAAAGAATGATAAAATGTGTTGGTGTTGTAAGACTGCACTGGGTACATACGAACATATGTGGTGGAATTGTAGAGTGGTAAAGAATTTTTGGGAAGGAATTGAGAACGAAATAAATGAAATTATGGGAACAAAAATCAAACTGGGTTCAAATACCATTATGCTGACAGATGTGGAAGATATAAACTTAAGCAAAGATAAAAAAGTGTTATTAGAAATAATGCTGACAACGGGTAGAATATGTATTGCGAGAAAATGGAAAAATGAAGTTAATATAAAAATTGAGGAATGGTATAAGGAAATGTGAGCAATTTTAATTCTAAAGTGTTTAAAGAAAAAACATTAAGAACTAAAATATGCCATGCCAGTTTGCTTTTATTTTAAAATAAAAATAATGATTAATTTCTGAAACCCTCTCAAGGACATTATAACCACCTGGTATTATAATATATCCTGTTTCATATATTTCTAATTACTGATTTATTGTAATATATTATAAAAAACATAAAAACATTCATTTTGTCCTTTAGAAGTAGTTGTACTTTCCTCCAGTGACTCCTAACCATTTATTCTGATGAATGACTCTAAAATCTAATTCTTACTCATTGACTGAAATGACTGTTCAAGCTACTAGTTCTACGACTGAATAATCTTGAGAGAGAAAATGAACAAATGAACAAATGAGATAGATTCCCTCCTTTCTATCCAGATTGTTTAAACTTTGTACACTAACATATATTATACCATTATCAGCTACAGTTGGCCATCAACATCTGGAGTGTAATTCACTTACAACTGCATCTGTCTGTAATAGATACAATAACACTGCTTGGCTGTCCATTGCTTTCATGAATTCATGATAGATGAGGAGGTAAGCATTCTACAGAGTTTCAGTTGATGCTTCAACTCAATTCATCAGATTATGTCCTGAACATGCATTCCATAATTTGAGTCAGATATTCAATATTCAACCCCTTCCTTATGTTACAAGCAAAGAGGAAACCAAAAGACACTTCAAAGTTTTGATATAAATGAAGACCAACCCTGTGCATCTTTACTCTTACAAAACCTGCATACCTATATGTTAAATTCCACTATACATAATTCTTAATTAACCATCTTAGTTCCTGCATCATCATAGCATCATTCTTCATCTCTATTCCTTTTACTTTTCAACTGAGGTATTCTGGATGTCATAGGAAGCACAGAGGGATAATTTGTAATAAAATAAAGATCTCAAACTAAGGAGCACATAAAACAAACAGTTCCTCCACTACTCTGTGCTAGAATACACTATACTTTTAAAAATGCATACAAACTCTGGACACATACACCAACATTTATGTTTAGGGAAACTTAATTAGCTAGTTTTGGACAGGTCATTGCATGGGACCTTGGAGAACACTTCAAATTGGAGCAGATATACAACATAACTCATACACATTGAAGATACCAAGTGGAGGATTCATTTGGATTGCTCCCAATTGGTTTAAAATTATAACTTAAAATTCTCTATAATATCCTTGGAATTACTGATGCTGCCTGATTGATTACTGCCTGTACATATGTACTTACTTACATACATACGTACATACATACGGGCACATTTTACTTTCGTTTCCAGGAGCGACGAGGGCAGTGTGGGCTGGATGACTCACAGCAAACCCATTCATGTGGATTCATGGGGGGTTGGGCTTCTGGGAATTGAAGTCCAAAAACATCTGGAGTGCCAAGGTTCACCATCATGGCACTAGGTGGTGAGTAGAAAGATGTTTTATCAGAATGTTGGACACTTGCTAAAATATGTGTGACTGCAGATTCTTTGAGTAAGACTATATACTGTTCCAGAAGAATTTAGCTGTTGAAGGAACAAATATCAATGAGCTTCAGATAAATTGAAGTAGTGACAAATGAATACATGACATTCAAAACTCACTTGTGACTCTGCCATTCATTTAACTAATAATGAAAGTGACAAGTAATCCCAATTCATTTTTCGCCTTTCTTATGAAACAAAAGTTCCTTGTTCTTCTTTTAGAACTGTGCAGTCTTTTCCAGTTCACCTCTTCCTTTTCTCAAATGCCTGAAGAATTATGAATTATTCTTTCTTTAGAGCAATGGTTCCTACCATAGGTTCCCCGATATTGTCACTTTGTCCCAGGAGGGAAGCAAGTATGAGACATGTATAAACACCTTTCCCTGTGCATGATCTACCTGGAAAAGGAAGAATGAAAAATGTCAAACTGTGGGAGTGTTAGCAATTCTGCTCAGAAAGACCTATTTCCTGGGAATCATTTACTGGGAAGATCATTAAGCTCTGTAGAATGTCAGTATGAACTCATCATATCATTTTTTAAAGCCATCTGGCACACCCAAGTCATTTCTGTTTGACAAATATCATTTGGGGACCCAGAGAAGCATGGCAACTCTCTGAGACTTCATCTGATGCTTTAAGGCCCATTGACCTTACTCCTAACATCTCTGCTACAAATATCAGAGGTTGGAGAAGATAGGATGATGACATCCAACAACATCTGGCTACCCAAGAGGAGGGAGTAGTGCTTTCCATGTTGATTAGTTCTCAACTTCCTTTCTTCCAAATGTTTTTAATTTTTAAAAATTCAACATCTGCCAGTTCCAATGGTGCATCCCCCCCCCCCCGGGCATATGCTCTCATATATATATATATATATTGGTTTATTTGCTCAATAGCCTTCCTTGTCAGTTCCTCTCTTCATAACTCTCCTTCTCAGCCTTGCTGGTTATACCCAATGTCCAATTTTCATTTAAGCCTCAGAGAAACTGAATCCCACCTGCTGTTGGGTTAATAGCAATCATACATACACTACAATTGGGTATCAACAGAAAGGAACTTTACAGCCTAATGTGATTGTCTTTTTTTTATTTTTATTAAAAAAAATTAAACAGACATAGAGAAAAAAAAAGAAAACAATAACATTACAATACAGTAATACCTCAAAGATAACCTCAATACAATATTAACTCACATTCATAGAGGCTAGCACATAACAGTACTTATACTGATTGTTTACCATTTAACCACAATATTAGATACCACAATGTAAAATATTATTCAATCAAACAATAAAAGTTTTCTAAGCTACCTCTATAATAATTTTTTAATAATTACAAATCACCCTGTGAATATATACAATGCCCGGAGAGTTTAGTTGCTATTTCAACTCCAAAAACCTCTTTGCGATGGTGCAGGTCCTGAACTGTCATTTACCATAAGAGAATGATCCACAAACGGTTTCCATATATTCCAAAACCTATTCTCTTTTAAATTATCTCGTTTCACTTTAATCTCCCATGTCAATTTGTCATTCAATGCTAGGCTCCACATTTCCTTGTACCATTCTCCGATCTGTATATCTACATCATTTTTCCAATTTCTAGCTATACATTGTCTACCTGTGGTCAATACAATTTCCAATAATTCTTTTTCCTCCTTATTCAAACCCAAACCCTCCACATTGCAGGCGCACCCCCCAATAAAGGACTCAGACACTGATGAAAGTGGATAACGGCATTGGGGCACATTTATTGATTCATGCCCTAGTCCGAATTATAAATTTCTATTGGTAATTGACCAATCATAATTCTTAAGGCAAGCAGGCCGAAGTAACACTGGTAAGGTACCACCCAAAACTGCCCACGGCAATTGTTACAATGTTTCTATTTGTATCAATTTGTTTGTTGACAACAAACAAATTGTTGACCGTAGTCAATATCTAACCAATGACCCCACCCTCTGACGCGTATCCGTAAAATCACGGGGTGATGCATGCTGTCTAGCTGTAGCCATCACCCCATCGCCTAGTTCGTCATTGACCGGACAACGTTTAACCAACTTATGCCTGTCTAGTGTTGTCCAGTCAATTGCGAACCTGCCGGATACCTGTGGGTCATAAATGTTTACCTTACCAGTGCTACCCGCCCATGTGACCAAAGTCAACAGCAGCAACAGAAACCCCTATATCAAACCATAGCAACAGTGTGGGATGGGCAAAAAAGCCAGGACCCGAGAGCCAATTGTGGGTCCCAGCCAAAAATTCCCACCCGGCCCCGAAGCGACCAAAATATCACACTGTTAACTAGGGAGGGGGTGGAGGGAAAAAACTTCTCCGCTCCGTCGCTTCGCAAAATGGCAGCTCGGCTGCCTCATGGCCGCCCCTTTTATAAGGGTGCTGGCCACGCCCCCTAACTACCCGGATGCCTTCGTCCGATGGGGGGGGGCCCGCAAAAGGCGCGGCGGTCATTTTGGCGCCGCGCTCGCATTGCAGGCGCACCCCCCAATAACGGACTCAGACACTGATAAAAGTGGATAACGGCATTGGGCCACATTTATTGATTCATGCCCTAGTCCGAATTATAAATTTCTATTGGTAATTGACCAATCATAATTCTTAAGGCAAGCAGGCCGAAGTAACACTGGTAAGGTACCACCCAAATTGCCAACGGCAATTGTTACAATGTATCTATTTGTATCAATTTGTTTGTTGACAACAAACAAATTGTTGACCGTAGTCAATATCTAACTAATGACCCCACCCTCTGACGCGTATCCGTAAAATCACTTGGTGATGCATGCTGTCTAGCTGTAGCCATCACCCCATCGCCTAGTTCGTCGTTGACCGGACAACGTTTAACCAACTTATGCCTGTCTAGTGTTGTCCAGTCAATTGCGAACCTGCTGGATACCTGTGGGTCATAAATGTTTACCTTACCAGTGCTACCCGCCACACGGAGGGGCTTCAAAGAAGGCTCGACGCCCCCCCCAGACCATCAGCTCGGTCAACCAGGCCTGCTCGCCAGTCCACTAACCAGAGGTCCATACCTCCCTGCGACAGATGGGCCCCATCCCCTGAGTAAAGCTCGTAATTTTGCAGACTGATGGCAGGGAGGCTAATGACGCGTCCCCCACCCTTGTCGAAAAGGAACCGGGCAATAGCCCCGTTCACGGAGCGTCGTCTCAGTCAAGAGCCCCGAGGCCGAACGCTCCCCTGTAAGCGTACCGCGGTATCGTGTCCGACCAATTGAGGGTTGTCGCAGGCCACACATAATGTGAGTAGGGCAGGTCACTGCAAATCGCAAGGTTCCGCGATAGGCCAGTGACATGTCCCAAGCCATCGCCCCCAAGGTATATAACCAGGACATAGGCAAGTCAGCATCCCTGATGTAGAAAAGGAATGGCAACAGTTCCCGCCATAACATGCCGCGCTTACCATGCCACCTGAGATGTGCGGATGCACTCAGTCCCAGTCGGGGTCACCACTCTGTCGCCGCAGCGTAACGCGCTGCCCTGTGCAGCGTAACGCGCTGCCCTGTGCAGCGTAACGCGCTGCCCCATGCAGCGTAACGCGCTCCGCTGTGCACATGGCCATGGCCCACCAGCCATACTGTCACCGGTGTAATACGACACCCAGGGTCTGTCAAGGAAAAAAAGGGGGGGAGAAACAGTGCAGTGACTAAACTGGTGCTCACGGTTGAAGAGGGCGAACACAAAACTGAAAACATTGTGATCCCCACCCTCCCATGCGGCGTTTGTCAGCCCCGGAGTACCCAAAAACAGCTGCAGTAGAAGCCACCCCTATCCTGAACGAATGGGTGCCGCAACGAGCCCCAGAGAGGCCAACACTGTCTAGTGCCTTCCCGGCACCCTTCAAAATTGAAATTTAGTAAGGGGAGACCCATCTTGGTGACAGAAAAACGGGCCGTGGTGGATGCCACGCAGTGCAAGAAACTCCTGTAGGGCACCAACCGGACAGATGTCTGTCAAAGAACACCGTAGCAGTCTTACACCACTGCCTACGCCATGCTGATCTGCCTTAGAGGAGCGTATCCTCAACTGAGCCCAGTCTTTGGCAACATAGACATCCTCGAGTTCCAGTGCCCTACGACTTGCTTCCGCCTTAGACAGCATCACAAGCTCGCTGATGCGGAGCGCTCCAAAAAGGCCACCGTCGTAGCCGGATGAATTGGGCTGCCTCGTACTTATCAAAACAGAGGCCATGCCAGCCCCGGGCCAGTTGGGTAAGAACCCCTGGGGAAATCGGGTGGCGGTCGTCCGGGCAACGCCCACGCTCCCACACCCACCCCTCCAAATCATGTCTCACACGGAAGTCAGCGGTACTATCCACATGACCGCCCACCTTGACCATAAAAGCCAACACTGACAGCCTAGATGCTATGGTGCGAGGTGCAAGGCCCTGGGCATGCAGGTAAACCATGAACCGAAGTACATGGGTCACTGGGATCGGCCAGGTCTCTGGCAGCCGGAATTGGGTACAGAAATCTCCGAAAGAATTGAATGCGTGGTGATACGCCTTACGCGTGCGTGGCGCTAGTGACAAGCCAATCGCCCGGTTCACCTCTCCTTGCCAATGGTCCATATATCGTCCGGGAGTGGCGAGGGAAATTCCTCCGCATCCGGGGCCAAGGCACGGAACCGGGAGATCTGCAGGCGGGACAAAGCGTCAGCGATATCATTATTGACCGCCGGGACATGCCTGGCCCTGAAGAGGACATTGAGGCGCAGGCTGCGCAACACAAACTGGTGCACTAGGTCCATGACCCTGGGCGATTTGGAAGTCTGTGAGTTGACAATGTGTACAACGGCCGCATTGTGACACCAGAAATGGACAACCGAGTTGTCCCACTCCTCGCCCCATAGCATCAAAGCGCCCAGGATAGGGAAAAATTCCAGGTACGTGAGATCACGCAGGCGACCCGTGCCTGCCCAGGCTGGTGGCCACCCACCATAGGCCCACTTCCCATTGAAGTACATCCCATAACCCAGGGATTCCGAAGCATCGGACTGTATCTGAAAGCGAGCGGAAGCCAGGAGGTCAGACCTCCAAAATGATACTCCATTGAACTCCCTCAGGAACTGGAGCCAGATAAGCATATCTGCCCTGATACCCCGGGTGAGTCTAACCCTATGGTGGGGCCTAAATAAGCCTGTCATGGCGTCGCACAAGCGCCGAGCAGATGCCCTGCCCGGTGCGACGACCCTGCAAGCGAAATTGAGGTGACCATGTAGCACCTGCAGTCCCCTCAGTGATGCCTTGCGTTTAGCAAGCAAGTCCGAGATAAGGGCCACTATCCTCGACACCTTATCCCCCGGTAACCTAGAAGCCTGCGCTACCGTGTCAATCTCCACCCCCAGGAATACTAGCTTAATAGATGGGCCCTCGGTCTTTTCGGGCGCTAAAGGGACACCGAGTTCCTCCATTAGCGTCTGAAATGTGTTGAGGAGACGTGTGCACGTGTCCCAGCCCCGTTCACCCCCGAATAAAAATCATCCAGGTAATGGGCTACAGACCGGGACCCTGACCAGCGGACGAAAGCCAACTGTAGGAATGTACTGAAACGCTCGAAGGCCGAGCATGATATGGAACAGCCAAAAGGCATGGCCTTATCAAAGTAATATTCACCCCGGAACTTAAAAAACCCAGCAACTCAAAGTCGCCCGGGTGCACCGGCAGGAGGCGAAACGCCGACTTGATGTCACACTGAGCCAACAGCGCACCCGGGCCGCATGAGCGCACCATGCGCAGCGCTCGGTCAAAAGATGCATACCCGACTGAGCAAAGGTCACCAGGGATAGCATCACTGACCGATCGGCCGGCTGGGTGGGACAAGTGATGAATCAGGCGAAACCCGCCCAGTGACTTTTTGGGCACTAAGCCCAAGGGTAATACCTAAGGTTAGGGAACGGGGGTGTCGGGAAAGGGCCAGCGACCCTGCCCGCATCGACCTCCTTAGTAATGCTGGCAGCAGCTACCTCCTCCCTCCCCCTAAGGGACAAAAGGTTGGGGGCATCCTGGGGGGACCTATCACCCACGAAAGGAATACTGAACCCCCATCTAAAACCCTGAAGGAGGTAAACCGCATCCTCCTCCCTCGGGTACAATGCGAGCCAACGCTCCAACATGTCCACATTAATTGGGGAGGGGGCCTTTCGGTGAACCAGCTCCCTCTGCGGCAGTTTTGCCAGTCCCGTGTCCACCCCTTCCTCTGCCCCGCATCCCTCCAGGCCTGGGACAGGCGGAGGGCACATGGGGGCCAGCACAGGAGGGACACTCATGCCTGTACTTGCAATTCTTCCTGTTGCAGGCACCATTGGACGAGAAAGTCCAGCACAGCAGGCGGGCTGGAACCCCCTGCCCCGCCACCTGGCGGGGTGCCTGTGCTGGGGCCGCTCGCTGGACCGCACGTCCACAATGGTATCATTCCCTGGGCGCAGGGCGCGTGGGAGTCATGTACAGAAGCCACAGCCTCTGGCAGGGCTCATCCCACCTCATCTCGGGGTGCAGGGGAATCCGCATACGGAATTCCTCGTCATTAGCCAACCACGACGGGCCCGGGGAGTCAACCATCGCCCGGTAATGTTGTCCAAATACTGGACCATCGGAATCGCCATATCCGGCCGAGCCCTGAGGTAGACCGCCATGTATACGAGGTAGGCCGGCAACCAGTTGGCCCACGTACGTGGTGGCATGCGACGACGCGCCTGCTCCTTATCCTTCTCATCTTGCCCCTCCCTCTCCTCCTTGGTGGGCTCTCTGTTAAGGAGGGAGAAGATGTCCACATACTCCCCCCACCAGATCTTCTCTTTGGGGGTCTGGGCCAAATGGTCCCCCAGTGGCAAGGAATACCCTGCTGTCGGCAAAGCCGACACAGGTACGGTGGAAACTGCGAGCATCTGTAAAGGAGCCTGGACTAACCCGGTCACCCCTAGAAGATTCCCGACTGGGTAAGAAGCACCCGCCACCACGGGGCCCTGGGTGATAATTGAAGTCACCGAGTGGAGCGTCGGTGACTGAACCGCCGCACCACCCGTGCGAGACCAAGGCCATTGAAAAGCCCCCCAAACGTGGCCATGTGTGTAGGTGCACTAGTTTGGGCCGCATACTCACATGCTGCACCCCCATGGGCCGCCCCCACCAGGGGTTCCGACCCACTGGGGGCGTCGGAGCTCACGACCGCCATAGAGCTCGTCGACGGGGCTTGATCAGCACCGTCCTGTGGATTGGGGAGCTGCGAGGCAGTGGCCGAAGCCGCGCCATGCGCCTCAGGCAGCTCGACCCGTCCCGTCGCCTGCCTCTGCCCAGCAGACGATGCATCGACCTGCACCCCAAAAGGGGCCCCAGGGTGACTAACCCGGGCCAGGGATGCCCCAAGGGCCGCAACGTGGGCCAGGAGGGAGTCCACGCTGACATAGCCACCTAAACCAAGGGGGGGGCAAAGGGGAGCGGTGGCCACCGCTTGCGGGCCGAGGGCCACGGCCCCTACTGGGCCCGTACGCGGACCCCCAGCCTCCGTCCAAGGGGGGATTAACCCCATCCCACCGGTCCCGGTGGGCTCGGGCATAGGAGGCTGCTGGGGAGGCGCAGCCGCGGTCCTCCGACCCGGATTGCGCCTCCGCGCAGAACGAGCCGCGTTCGCAGTCGCCTTCTTCTTTGAGGGCATTGCAGCTAGCCGATGGGAAACCGAAAAGGGAGAAAGTCAGCAGCCAAGAGGCTCCCCGGTGAGGGTAAAAGCGACGGAGGTAAGAGGGAAAAACTTCTCAGCTCCGTCGCTTCGCAAAATGGCAGCTCGGCTGCCTCATGGCCGCCCCTTATATAAGGGTGCTGGCCACGCCCCCTAACTACCCGGATGCCTTCGTCCGATTGGGGGGGCCCCGCAAAGGGCGCAGCGGCCATTTTGGCGCCGCGCTCGCATTTGTTAAAAGAATGGTACCTGACACCAACTTGACCTTTTTACCCAATATTTCACCAAACTCCCCTTCTATTCTTCCCCAAAAATCCCTTATTTTTTTACAACTCCACCACATGTGTTCATATGTTCCATCTGTTTCTTTACATCTCCAACATAATTTATCTCTTTTATTGTCCATCTGATAAAGCCTTAGTTGTGTCAAGTACCATTGCCACAACATTTTAAAATTATGTTCTTTAATTCTTACAGACATTGTTCTCATGATCCTCTTTTTCCATTTGTTTCTCCATTCAACCACCCCAATTTTTATATTCAAATTTTGTTCCCACTTCCGCTTCAAGTCTTCCTGTGGATCATTACCCTTGTTCAATATAATATAAAGTTTGCTTACAAGACCCTTAATGCCTCCTTCCCCTTTTCTGATCTTTATTACCAAATCCTCAAATTCTGTCTTATTTCTATCTAACCCTGCTTCTCTTTTATATTTTTTATTCCAGTTATCCGCCTTCAATTTCTGAAACCAATCCAAATTTAGCTTCTCAAATATTTTTTTCCTCTTAGTATCATCATCACACACTTTTAACCAATCCTTCAATAAAAGCACCCCATTTTTATCCAATATTTCCATTTTTTCCTTATCTATTTTTATTGGGAAACACCCCATATCTGTCAATTCCAAAATTGGAGAGAGATTTGGGACTATATCTTTCTTTACTTTCTTCCACACTTCCATGAGACCTCTCATCATAATATTATTTGACCTTTTCACCTTGTCCTTTGTTCCCAAAAAAATCATGCTACCAATGTCTCTATATTCTTTCATCTCCAGTTGCTCCCAAATTGTCTTTTCTCTTGCCAAGATCTTCACAACATTCTTAATTTGAAATGCTCGATAGTATGCTAACAAATTTGGCATACCCAAACCCCCTTTTTTCTGAGACAAGTACCATAGTTTCTTTGGAAGTCTAGATTTTTTACCACCATTACAAAAGCCATTGAACATCTTTTGAAACTCATTAATTTCCTTCTCCTTCAGATGGATCGCTAGTGCATCAAATAAAAAATTGATCTTTGGCAACAATATCATTTTACAAATAGCGATCCTTCCGAACCATGACAGCTTCAACTTCTGAAACTCTTGTATTTTATTCTTAAATTCCACTCTCAAACTGTCATCGTTCAATCGTTTAAGTTCTTCTAATTTATTTGAGATAATTATCCCCAAGTACTTCAGCTTATCTTTAATTTGTATATTAAGTGTCTCCACATTCCTACCCATCTCACTTGCTCCCAAATTACACAACATCAATTCTGATTTATCCCAATTTATCATTAATCCAGTTATAGCTTCAAATACTGTAAGTGATCTTTGATCCTGTCCATTACCAGCTCCGGGTGTTTCACCATAAGCAATGTATCATCCGCATACATGCTCACTTTGTTACCCATAATCCCTTCTATATTTAAATCATCCCTTATATTTTTAGCTAGAATCTCCATTGCCATAATAAATAAGATAGGAGATAATGGACAGCCCTGCCTAGTACCAGCCTCTAAATTTACCACATCAGTAGACTCCTCATTTACTCTGACCCTAGCGTTCCCTTTTTGATATAATAAATCTATTACCCTATTGAATCTATCCCCAAACCCATATTTTTAACTATTTCTTTAATTGAAGACCACTGTAATGAGTCGAATGCCTTAAAAATATCTAATGATAATAAGCCCACCTTTTCCTTAGTTTGGTTAACGTTATCAATAAAATCTAATACCCTTCTAGTCAAATCTGCCATATGCCGACCTTTTAGGAACCCAACTTGATCTACATTTATGTATTCCCCCATAAAACTGTTTAATCGATTAGCCAATATTGCTGTGAAGATCTTAGCATCCTGATTTATAAGTGAAATTGGTCTGTACGATTCCACTCTTTCGAGATTCTTGCCAGGCTTTGGCAGTAGAACGATTGTGGTGTTATACCATGAAGTCGGAATTGATCCTCCATCTAAGATATAATTATATAGCTTCACCAATTTTGGAACCACTACCTCCTTAAATTCTTTGTAAAACTCTGTCGATAATCCATCATCCCCCGGAGCTTTCCCCGTCTTCAACCCACTAATCACCTCCTTAACCTCTTTATCATTAACCCTTTCCTCCATTTCCTCCCTATGTTCTTGTTTTATTCCATTCCCTAACTGTCTCTCCAATATCTTTTTAAGCTTCTCCAGGTCTACTTCCTTTTTTGCATATAATAGCTGATAAAATTCCCTGACAATTTTACATTTATCTCCATTCTTATTACACCTTGAACCTTGCTTATCAACCAATACCCCTATTTCTCTTTTTTCCCTTTTAGCCTTAGCAGCTCTTGCTAATAATTTTGAACTTCTATTACTAAATTCAAAATATTCTCTATTTAAATAAATCAAATCTCGTTTAACTTTATCAATATCCTTACCCATTAGTTCTGCTTTAAGCCTTTGTAATTTCATAAAAAAATGTTTATCTTTACTTTTCGCATGATCCTCCTGTAATTGTTTTATTTCTCTTTCTTTTTCTATCTGTTCTGCTTTATATTTTTTATATTTAAAACTTGCCAATTTTATACTTTCCCCTCTAAAAACCGACTTCATGGTATCCCATACCACATTAAAATTAACCTCATTATTATCGTTCCACTGCCAACTTTCTTTCCATCTTCCCATAATCTGCTCTTTACATTTCTGATCTTTAAACAAATTAGGATCGTACCTCCAATTTCTAACTCTTCAAGTATCTTTTTGTGCTTTCAATTCCAAATATACTTTAGCATGGTCCGATTCCTTGATAATCCCAATTTCCATTCCTTCTATGTCTTTAATCAAATTTTCGGTAAGAAAAACATAGTCTATTCTTGAGTAGGTCCCATGAACATGTGAAAAAAAAGAATATGCCCTTTCAGAGCCCTTAAACTCTCTCCAAGAATCCTTTAGACCCATAACATCCATCCATTTATCCAAAACCTTCCCTTTCAAGCAAATTCCACTTCTTGATATATTTGTACAATCTAACCCTGACCTTATCAAATTAAAGTCTCCAGCCACAATAGTTTTTGCAACGTTCTCTAATTCCACTATTTTCCGAATTTTTTCAAGGAACTCCGCTTGATGATCATTTGGAGCATAAATATTTACCAACATGATTTCCTCATCCTCCAATTTTCCTCTTACTATCAAATATCTACCCTCTTGGTCAACAACCCTTTTTCTAATCTCAAATCCTAATTTTTTAGAAATCATGATTGCCACCCCTCTTGCTTTTGATGTTCCAAACGCCATCTCATAATGTTGCATCCATCCTAAAAAAAGTCTATTCGTGTCTTTTGACTTCTGATGGGTTTCCTGTAAAAACAAAATATCTGGTCTATCTTTCTTCAGCGCCAATTCCAGTCTCCGTCTCCTAAGAACAGAACCTATACCCTTCACATTCCATGATATTATTTTAATACTTCCCATAACCTACTTCCTTTCCAAGCTCTAAACTCTCCATCGGGCGTGCCACCAACCACCCCTTACCCCTATAACATACAAAACTACATAGAACACACACTATCTCTCTCCCCACTTTCTTATAAAAAAAAGCTGCCTTTGACAACCAAAGAGGGGAGAGGGGGGACATGCAAGATGTGCCTTCCTACCGGTGCTACGCGCTATTCACCATTGCAGGCATACCCCCCAATAAAGGACTCAGACACTGATGAAAGTGGATAACGGCATTGGGCCACATTTATTGATTCATGCCCTAGCCCGAATTATAAATTTCTATTGGTATTCAACCAATTATAATTCTTAAGGCAAGCAGGCCGAAGTAACACTGGTAAGGTACCACCCAAAATTGCCAATGGCAATTGGTTACAATGTATCCATTTGTATCAATTTGTTTGTTGACAACAAACAAATTGTTGACCGTAGTCAATACCTAACTATTGACCCCACCCTCTGATGCGTATCCGTAAAATAACGGGGTGATGCATGCTGCATAGCTCTTGCCATCACCCCATCGCCTGGTTCGTCGTTGACCGGACAACGTTTAATCAACTTGTGCCTGTCTAGTGTTGTCCAGTCAATTGCGAACCTGCCGGATACCTGTGGGTCATAAATGTTTACCTTACCAGTGCTACCCGCCTCACGGAGAGCCTCAGATGGTAAGGAAGGTGTTCCAGTCCCCTAATCATTCTGGTTGCCCTCCTCTGTACTTTCTCCAACTCCATAATATCCTTCTGGAGGTATGGCGACCAGAACTGTACACAATATTCCAGATGGGGCCTCACCATAGATTTATAAAGAGGCAAAATGACACTTGCTGACTTATTTTCTATACCCTTCCTAATGATCCCTAGCATTGAGTTTGCTTTTTTCACTGCTGAGGCACACTGGGTTGACACCTTCATTGAGCTGTCCACCAGGACACCAAGGTCCCTTTCCTGGTTTGTCGCAGAGAGTTCAGACCCCATCAGTTTATAAATGTAATTGGGGTTCTTTGCTCCAACATGCATCACTCTGCACTTACTGATGTTGAAACTCATTTGCCACTGTTTTGCCCACTCCCCCAGTGTCAAGAGATCCCTCTGGAGCTCTTCACAATCTCTCACAGTTTTCACTACCCTGTATAATTTAGTGTCGTCAGCAAATTTGGCTACCTTGCTTTTTACTCCTACCTCTAGATCATTTATGAAGAGGTTGAAAAGCAGGGGTCCCAGTACTGAACCTTGGGGGACCCCTCTCTTTACTTCCCTCCACTTGGAGAAGTGTCCATTTAGTGCTACCCTCTGTTTCCTGTCCCTTAGCCAGTTGCTGATCCAGGACAAGACCTGTCCCTTTATTCCATGACTGGTAAGTTTATTCAAGAGCCTTTGGTGTGGGACCTTGTCAAAAGCCTTCTGAAAGTCCAGATAAACAATGTCAACTGGATCCCCCTTATCCACATGCTTGTTGACATGAAACAGGGCGGCCTCATACCTGTCAAAACAGAGGTCATGCCAGCCCCGTGCTAGATGGGTAAGTACCACTGGGGAAATTGGGTGGCGGTCATCCGGGCTACGCCCACGCTCCCGCACCCACCCCTCCAAAACATGTCGTATGCGAAAATCAGTGGTACTGTCAGCGTAACCCCCTACTTTGGCCATGAATGCCAACGCTGACAGCCTGGATGCTATGGTGCGGGGTGCTAGGCCCTGGGCATGTAGGTAAACCATGAATTGTAGAATGTGGGCGACTGGGATAGGCCAAGCCTCAGGTAGTCGAAACTGGGCACAAAAGGCCTGAAAAGTGATGAACGCATGGTGATACGCCTTACGCGTGTGGGGCGCCAGCGACATGCCGATCGCCCGGTTCACCTCTCCTTGCCAAGTGTCCATATCTCATCCGGGAGCGGCGAGGGAAATTCCTCTGCGTCCGGGGCCAAGGCACGGAACCGGGAAATCTGCAGGCGGGACAAAGCGTCAGCAATATCGTTATTAACACCAGGCACATGCCTAGCCCTGAACAGCACATTGAGGCGCAGGCTACGCAACACAAACTGGCGCACCAGCTCCATGACCCTGGGAGATTTAGACGTCTGTGAGTTGACAATGTGAACAACTGCCGCATTGTCACACCAGAAATGTACTACCGAATTGGCCCACTCCTCACCCCATAGCATCAAGGCTCCCAGAATGGGAAAAAATTCCAGATACGTGAGGTCGCGCAAGCAACCCGTGCCCGACCAAGCTGGCGGCCACCTGCCGTAGGCCCACTTCCCATTGAAGTACATCCCATAACCCAGGGACCCCGATGCATCAGACTGGACCTGGAAACGAGGGGAAGCCAGAAGGTCGGACCTCCAGAAGGACACCCCGTTGAACCCCCTCAGGAACTGGAGCCAGATGAGCATATCCGCCCTAAGGCCCCTGCTAAGACGTACCCTGTGGTGGGGCTTGGTTAAGCCTATCATGGCGTCGCACAAGCGTCGAGCAAAGGCTCTGCCAGGTGCGATCACCCTGCAAGCAAAATTGAGGTGACCATGCAGCACCTGTAGCTCATGAAGGGACGCCTTGCGTTTAGCCACCAAGCCGGATATGAGTGCAACGATCCGTGATACCTTATCAGCCGGTAACCTGGATGCTTGCACTACCGTGTCAATCTCCACCCCCAGGAATGTGAGCTTGGTAGATGGGCCCTCGGTCTTTTCGGGCGCCAAAGGGACACCAAGTTCCATCATTAGCATCTGAAATGTATTGAGGAGACGCGCACACGTGTCCCAGACCCGTTCACCCCCGAATAAAAAATCATCCAGGTAATCGGCTACAGACCGAGATCCCGACCTGCGGACGAACGCCCACTGCAGGAAGGTGCTGAAACGCTCGAAAGCCGAACAGGAGATGGAACAACCAAAAGGCATGGCCTTATCGAAGTAATATTCACCCCGGAACTTGAAACCCAGCAACTCAAAATCGCCCGGGTGCACCGGCAGAAGATGGAAGGCCGACTTGATGTCGCACTTAGCCAACAGTGCACCCGGGCCACATGAGCGCACCATGCGCAGAGCCTGGTCAAAAGATGTATACCAGACCGAACAAAGGTCATCCGGGATAGCATCATTGACCGATCGGCCGGCTGGGTAGGACAAGTGATGTATTAATTGGAACTCACCCGGTGACTTTTTGGGCACTAGCCCCAAGGGGGAAACTTTTAAATTAGGAAATGGGGGGGCAGGGAAAGGGCCGGCAACCCTGCCAGCATCCACCTCCTTAATAATGCTCAAGGCAGCCACCTCCTCCCTTCCCCTAAGTGACAAAAGGTTGGGCGCATCTTGGGGAGCCCTGAGCCCCGTGAAAGGAATGCGAAACCCCTGCTGGAAACCCTCAAGCAGGTAAGCTGCGTCTGCCCTCCTCGGGTACATCGTGAGCCAACGCTCTAAGATGTCCACATCAATTGGTGAGGGGGCCTTTTGCCTGACCAGCTCCCTCTGTGGCAGTCTTGCCCGCCCCCTGTCCACCTCTACCCCTGCCCCGCGCTCCTCCCGGCCTGGGACAGGCGGAGGCAGTGTGGGGGCCAGCACAAGAGGGACACTCATGCCTGTATCGGCAATTTCTCCTGCTGCAGGTGCCATTGGCCGAGAAGGTCCAACACAGCAGGCAGGCTGGAACCCCCTGCCCCGCCACCTGGCGGGGTGTCTGTGCCGGAGCAGCTCGCTGGACCGCATGTCCACAATGGTACCTCTCCCCAGGCGCCGGGTGCGTGGGGGTCATATACAGAAGCCACAGCTTCTGGCAGGGCTCATCCCACCTCATCTCTGGGTGTAGGGGCACTCTCATGCGAAATTCTTCATCGTAAGCCAACCACGACGGGCCCGGGAAGTCAACCATCGCCCTGTATATGTTGTCCAAGTACTGGACCATCGGAATGGCCAGATCCGGCCGGGCCCTGAGGTACACAGCCATGTATATGAGGTACGCTGGCAGCCAGTTGGCCCACGTGCGTGGCGGCTTACGACGACGTGCCTGTTCCTTATCTTTCTCATCCTGCCCCTCCCTCTCCTCCTTGGTGGGTTCTCTATTCAGAAGGGAGAAAATGTCCACATATTCCCCCCGCCAGATTTTCTCTTTGGTGGCCTGGGCCAGATGATCCCCAAGGGGCAGAGAATACCCCGCCGTAGGCAATGCCGACAATGGCACAGAGGCCGCATTGGGCACGGTGAAAGGAGCCTGGACCAAGCCTGCCACCCCGAGTAAGTTCCCAACGGGACAGGGGGCGCCGCCCCCAGTGGGGCCCTGGATTGATGGTGCCGCACCCGTATGGCCCGGCGGTGGCTGATCCACCGCGCCAGCCATACGGGGCCATGGCCACTGGACGCCCCCCCAGTGTAGGCAGTGGTGTGGGTGCACTAGTTTGAACCACATACTCACCCGCTGCACCCCCATGGGCCGCCCCTACCAGGGGTTCCGGCCCACTGTGGGCGTCGGAGCTCGCGACCGCAACCGAGCTCGTGGACGAGGCCTGGTCAGTACCTGATGGCAGCAACTGTTGCACGGGTAGCTGCGAGGCCGCGGCTGACGCCGACCCACGGGCCTCAAGCAGCTCTACCCGTCCGGCCGCCTGCCGATGACCGGCAGCTGATGGGTCGACCTGTGGTCCCAAAGGCGCCCCGGGTGGGTTAACCACCCCCAAAGAAGCCTCAAGGGCCGCTACGCGGGCCAGAAGGGCATCAACATTAACATAGCCCCCGACACTGATGGGGGGCATAGGGCCGGCTGGCCCACTGATAAGAGACGCCAGGTCAGGTCTCTGGACCCCGGGTCCCGAATACGGCCATGAACCCAGTACCGGCCCTTGAGGGGCCGGAGGTATGCCCTGCCAGGGAAGGGAACCCAACCACCCCCCGTGGTTAAAGCCCACCGCAGGTAGCTGCGGGGCAAGGGCAGAAGGCCCTGAGGTATAAACCGGGCCAGAGCCGGGAGCCACCGGTTGAGAGCCGGAGGCCGCGGCCCCCGCCGGGCCCGTCTGCGGGCGCCCAGTCCCGGGCCATGGGGCAACCGACCCCATCCCACCGGTCCCGGTGGGCGCTGGCAAAGGGGGCTGTTGGGAGGGCGCAGTCGCGGTCCTCCGACCCGGCTGGCGCCTCCTCGAAGTGCAAACCGCGTTCGCCAACTCCTTCTTTTTGGAAGGCATTCTTGAAAGTGCTGGGAAGCCGAAGAAAAGGAACGGAAAGGACCGCTGCCCGCAGTAGCTTCCCGGCTAAGGTAAGAGCGACGGAGCAATGGGGAAAAACTTCTCCTCTCCGTCGCTTCGCAAAATGGCAGCTCGGCTGCCTCGTGGCCGCCCCTTTTATAAGGGTGCTGGCCACGCCCCCTAACTACCCGGATGCTCTTCGTCCGGTGGGGGGCCCCGCAAAGAGTGCGGCGGCCATTTTGGCGCCGCGCTTGCATTCTATATCGATTAAATGCTTTACATTGTTATAATCTGATTCTCATTACTCCTTACTTGTCTCCTCCTCCACCATGATCAACGACAGCTCCTCCTCCTCCTCCCTTTGCTGCGGAGTTCCACCTGTTGCCCCACCAGCCTCCTCCCTCCCGTATTCCCTCCCCAATGCTCCCGATTCCATCAATTCCTTCTTAAGATTTATCCATTCTTCCGAATCTACTTTTACCAGTTCCAACAAGCTCAAATACTCCAATGGATTGGTCCCTTCATCTATTACCTGCATTCTTTTATCATAAAAAAAGCGCAGTTGCTGCGGAAATCTCCAGTTGTACCTTATATTTTTACTCATCAATAATTTGGTTACAGGCCTCATCTTATACCTCCAGGTTCTTTCTTTCAACGAAATATCATTGTAAACTTCTACGTCAGAGCCATCAAATTTCAAAGCATCAGGGCCAGCGCGTTTCAAATGGGCCATTACTTTTAGCTTGTCTCCCCAATTTGCGAATTTTACCAACACATTTCTTTGAACCACCCTCCCTCTTCTTGGGCCCACCCGGAATACACTTACAACATCTTCCTGGACAAATTCTTTTCCCATATTCAAACCATTTAACCACTGAACGACTCTTTCCCTTAACAAGTCCGGAGTTCGTTCCATGACCTGACGGATCACAATATTCTGCTTTCTCATCATATCTTCCACAGCTTCGATCCTTCTCTCTTGTTCCTCCAATTTCAGCTTATTCTCCCGCACCACCTCCTGAGTCCCTTTTATTTCCTTTTTTATGGCAGTTACCTCGATTTGAACCAATTTTACATTCCCCTCAATTTTTTTCAAACTTAAGTCCACCTTTTTTGAAAAATCTGCAACAGATGATACCACCTTATCTTGCTTTTTCATCATTTCATTTCTGTCTTTCACCCTTGAATCCTCATTCTTCTCCAATTTCTGAAACAGCTTGCCAATTTCCACCATAATTTGGGTTTGATCGTAGGGCACTGTGGGCGGGGATGAAGACTGAGGGGCTTCCTCCATTGGTACTTTTTCCTTCTTCTTAGATTTAACAGCTGGATCTTCTTCCTTTGCTTTCCCTCTTGTACCTTTATCCATAATAGTATAAAATCCCAAAGTTGCAGATCATTGTAAAAATTAGTGAAACAAATAAGCCTATAATACTGCAACCCCTGGTTCCACAAGTCCAACAGGGAAACTTATATTAAGCAGAAGTCCAAAGAGTTATTGTAATCCACAAAAAAGAGCAGAAGGAACCAATATTCCCAACAGGCAGCTGAGAAGAAAAAAAAGAAGGGCAAAAAAGAAAATAATAATCCACAGCGGGTCCATTTCCCCAAAGCAATCAGTCCAGCCAGTCGTCTTCCACACTGCAATGTAAGTGCTCCAAGGAAACAGTCACCCAAAACTTCTCCTTTAAATCCAAGCTGCCGAAAAGTAAAAAGAGAAAAAGGGAGGGGAGACTGGAGGGAGAAAAAGCCCAAAATCCAAACAGGAAAGCAGGAGAAGTGAGAAGCAATATTTTCCAAAAAGATTAAGTATTTATAATCCACACGGTGAAGGAGCAAAAAGAAGCCCAATTAATCCTTCTCTTGAAGCGGACAAGTCAAAACACCATTTTCCAGCGGCTGCTTTAACTTCTGGGTAAAAGCCCCCCTTCTTCTTCTGTGGAACGGCAAACTTTTTCCAAACACTTTAAGCTGGGAAATTCACTGTTACCTTCCAATGTTATAGCCCAGACAAGTATTTTTTTAAACCACTTTGTTATCGTCAAAACACGGCTGGTCCTTCTGGTGTGTGAAAAAAACATAAACCCAAACACGATCACTTTCGTTTTCCAGAATCACCGCCATTAACGAAACAATCACTTGTTTTCATCTACTTCCACCCATTTCCATTTCAAAGCCCGGGCTCATTAAACAAGATCTCCAGCTGAGTTTAATCTTTAGTACTCCATTCATGCACTTACATGCAGCTGTTTTCATGCCAAACAACTTCTTGCCAGCTCCAAAGCTTCTCTGCAGTCTGCAGTCTCGCTGATCCCGTTCTTGGCTCCTCGGTAGAAAAGCCGCGACTGCCGTCGCAGGCCTCCCTCGCCCAGGAAAACCTCTCGAACTTCGACCATCCGACTTCAAAAGTTCCCAAAATTTTCCAAAAAGACAAGCAAGATTCTTATCTACAGAAGTTGCCACTTTAAAAGTTTCCCATTTCACTCCAACACATTAATTACCACTTTGTTAAGCGCGAGCATCCGAATCAAGATGTTACTCGTCGGCCATCTTAGCCAAGCCCCATGTGATTGTCTTTTGCCACAAACTTTATTGTAAAGTGTTTTTCATGCCTCTGACATTTGAGGCAAGCCCTTGCTCCCTCTTTCTAGCATTTTAATGATTCTGTGGTTTTATTGATAATCCCTCTCCCTCTGACCTCTAACTAAGCAAGTACAGTAGTCTCCGCATGCTGGAGACTCCATTTCTCTTTTTATTCTACTCACTGTAACTACAAATAGTAATTCTAAGTAAAAATATCATTTTTTTCTACTTCAAATGCTTCTAGAGTGATTCTGTCACTGCAAAGTACAGGTTTGTGTGGAAAAAAAACAAAGGGTTGGGCAGGGACTGAGATTGAGCTGAACTCTCGATATTCTCCTCTGTGTTTTTGTTGCTTTTTCTACCTCACACTGTGCTAAGTTAAAGGAATAACCAAAATTCCCCAATAGTTTCAGGTCTAGACTGAGTAGGTTGGCTTAGAGAGATAGCTAGTGGGTATTTTTTTCAGATTTTATTGTTTTCTAACTTTTGTCATTTTTTCTCCCTTCCCCAACTAAACAGAAAAATAGCTGAAGAGAGTTGATAATTTTTTACTCCTTTTTTCTGAGAGCAGTAACCAAACTCACTCAGAAATATAAGGCTGGATTTTGATACGAATATACTTTTTTTGAAGGAAAAAACACCAAACTTCCAAAGCTTACTTCTGCTATTCCTTCTCAATGGAATACTAGACTTTGGTGTCTTGCACAGAAGACAAGCAGGAGCCGTAGTAAGGGCTAAAACCAACTTTATTGCATTGTAGTCAAGGTGAACATGGGGTACAGGTGGACCAAACAGCCTTATTTATAGTACATTTTGAATAGCCCGGGTGATAGTTCATTGGTTACTGTCCGTGTGACGTCATGGGACGTCACGCCCATCTTCTCCAGATGCAGTGCGGCAGTAGTTTCCTGCCCTTCAGGTATTCAGGTGAATGAGTGTCCTGTGGCTAACGCTGCTACTGCAGGAGCAGCATTGTTCTTAACAGCTTGTTACACTGAGTCAATGATTGCTTACAATAGATACAATTGTCGGATACAATCCGTTAAAGGGGTACTTGTCACAAACCATTCAGTACATAACATAGACTGAACATTAATCTTCAGTCCTTACTTGACCTTGACTATATTGAAAATGATAAACCAGATGAAAAAAGCACAGCCAAGTGCATAAGAATATTTAGGTTTTTTCCTGCAAAGGAATATTCATCTCCTCTAGAAATAACGGGTCTCTTGCATGTATGCTCCAAACATCAGTGGGAAAACTCAACTGAATGACTGGGTTCATTGCTTGTGCAATGTTTTGTTTTTCTTAGTTATCCAGTAAAGGTATCACCTGCCTCCTGCATCTTTTGCATCTTTACAATTTGAATATGGATCACACAGCTAATTTTCCTGATTTGCCTATGGAACTATTGGATACCATAAACTAGCCGCTTAACATGGAAAGTTTTGACACCAGGACAGCACCACAAATTGAAGGAACACCACTTGTCTAGGAAATAATTTTGATTGACTTTAATTTCACTGCATTTGACCTGCCTAGTATGTATACCAAATGGAAGCCTTGCTCCCTGCTACAATGAAAGTGCGGCGCCAAAATGGCCGCCGCGCTCTTTGCGGGGGCCCCCACCCACCCAGACTCAGACATCTGGGTGAGTAAGGGGGCATGGCCATCCCTCTATAAAAGGGGTGGCCACGAGGCAGACGAGCTGCCATTTTAGAAATAGCGACGGAGAGGAGAAGTTTTCTCCGTCGCTGTTTGCTTTCCAGTCTTCGGCTGTTTAGCCCTTGAGCCTTTCCCGGCTGGGAAAGGAGGATTTGGCGCTAGGTTTTGATCCCTCAAAGGGATCCTACTTTTTCTTTGCAGACATGCCTCCCAAATGGAAGGCACCGGCGATGAAGCCACGGCCAAAGGGGAGGACTTTTCCTGGCCCTGCGCAGGACGGGGACAGCCAATGGGTCGGAGGACCAGGGCTGCGCCCCCGCTGCAGGGCACTATGCCAGCCTTGCCCACCGATACCGGTGGGGCGATTCAGGCTGGCACTTGGCAGCCGGGCTTGGCTGGCCAGCCACAGGCCGGCCCCTTAGGGGCTTCAGCCCTCGGCCCGCCTTTACCGGACATGGCTCAGGACAGTGGGGGAGGGCCTGGGGCGGGCGCACAACCCGTTCCTCCTCTGGCCCCTCATGGGCCGGAGTTTGGGGCATGGCCCTATTTTGGCTCTGGCTTGCCTTTCGGGTTACCTTTCCAACTGCCTAGTGGGCCGTCTGGCCCACCCAGCCCGCCTTATGCTGGGGGCTCTGTGGCAGTGGATCCTCTGTTAGCATGTTTAGCAGTACTGGAAGCACCCTTGGGCATTGCACAGCCGCTTGTGGAGGGGGGGGCACTTCTCTTTCTTCAACAGGGGCCCCTTTGTCGACCCCGGCTACCTTGCTGGCCGCTATGCTTCAGCGGGCGGCCAACTGGGTCGAGCTGCGTGAGACGGTCCGGCCGGCCCAGCTGGTGTCTCGCAGCTCCCCGTTCTACCTGATGTCCAGGCTGGAGCAGTCGGGGGTGATCCCAGAGCTCGATTCCGGTCGCGAGCTCCGACACCCGCCGTGGGCCGGAACCCCCGGTGGGGGCGGCTCATGGGGGTGCACCTAGTGAGTATCAGGTTCAATTTAAGTGCACCAACACCACAGCCCACTTACAGTGGTGGGGTTCAGTGGCCCTGGCCTCGTCAAGTCGATGCGAGCGGGCATCAGCTACCATCTTATCCCAGTATCTCATGGTTTCTAAACGGTCCCTCATTAAGGGCGGGGGTGTCTGCCCCTGGGGCAGTGCCGAGCATCGCAGGGGCTGTCCAGGTCCTGCTGCGTATGCCCTTTATACAGAATGTGCTGTCAATGGCTTTGCCAACGGCTGGTTATTCCTTGCCCCTGGGTGATCATTTGTCGCAGGTCACGAGGGATAAGATCTGGAGGGGAGTACGTGGATATTCTCCCTATTGAACTGTGAGCCCACTGAGGAAGAGAGAGAGGGACAGAACGACAGAGACAAAGAGCTGTCCCGTCGTCGTAAGCCACCGCGCACCTGGGCCAAGTGGTTGCCGGCATACCTTATATGCCTCAGGGCCTGGCCTGATTGGGCCATCCCGATGTTCAAGCCCTTGATAATATTTACAGGGCGATGGTTGATTTATGGGCCCATCGCAGTTGGCTTACGATGAGGAATTTGGATGAGGGTGGCCCTATATCCTCAGATGAGGTGGGATGAGCCCTGTCAGCAATTGTTGCTCTTGTACATGACTCCCACGTGACTGGCGCCTGGTGATAGGTACCATTGTGGTCATGCTGTGCAGCAGGCTGCTCAGACACAGGCTCCATGCTAACTGGTGGGGCAGGGGGTTCCAGCCCGCCTGCTGTGTTGGACCTGCTCAGCTAGCGACATGTAATAAGCGCCAGTGTCGTTACTGACTTGGGTGTCCCCTTTTGCGCTGGCCCCTTACGCCGCGTCCGCATGCCCGCGGGTTGGTGGGTTATGGGGCAGAGGTAGGGGTGCACAGGGGGCGATCAGAGCTCCGTGTGACGGAACTGGCCATGTCAAAGCCCCTCCCTCCCCAATTAGTGTACTCATGCTGGAGCGATGGCACTCAGCTTATCCAAGAAGGGATGATGCGGGGTACCTGCTGGAGGGTTTCCTATGGGGTTTTTGTATTCCATTCGGGGGTGTTAGGGGCCCCAAGATGCTACTAATCTAGTTCTAGCTAATCTAGCTAAGGGGGTTAAGGCTATGAGAGTAGCGGGCCCCTTCTTGGAACCACCTTTCCTAATTTGAAGGTCACCTCTATGGGGCTAGTACCGAGGTAGAACCAGGGTGAATGTCGTTTAATCCTCCATTTAGCTTACCCTGTGGGTTCTTCGGTCAGGGATGCCATTCCCGATGACCTTTTTCAGTCAGGTAGACGTCTTTTGTTCAGCCCCTAAGGGTGGTACGCTCATGCGGTCCCGGTGCTTTCCTGGCACAGTCTGATATGCACTCGGCTTTCCGTTTATTGCCTGTGCACCCAGGGGATTTTGAGCTATTGGGTTTTAGGTTCCAAGGGGAATTTTACTTAGATAAGGCCATGCCTTTTGACTGCTCTATTCCATGTTCGGCATTCGAACGATTCGGTAATTTCATTCAGTGGGCCTTTGCTCGCAGGTCGGGGTCCCGGTCTCTAGCCCATTACCTCGATGATTTGTGGTTCGTGGGTGAACGGGGCTTGGAGACGTGCACGCGTCTCCTCACTACATTTCAGACACTCATGTGGGAACTGGGTGTCCCCTTAGCGCCTGAATAGACTGAGGGCTCAGCTATTAAACTCACATTTATAGGCATTGGAATTGACTCTGTTGCACAGGCATCCGGGTTACCCGTGAATAAGGTGGCTCGGATCTCTGCGGCGATTTTGGCATTGATTGCCAAACATAAAGTGTCCCCTTGTGAGCTGCAGCTACTTCATGGCCACCTTACTTTGCCTGCAGGGTGGTTACACCCGGCAGAGCATTGGCCAGGCGCCTGTGTGACGCCATGGCTGGCCTGTTAAACGTCACCACAGGGTCCGGCTGATCGGGAGCATACGGGCGGACCTTCCGGTCTGGCTCAAATTCCTCCAGGGATTAACGGGGTCTCTTCTTGGAGATCAGACCTTATGGTCTGCCCTAGATTTCAAGTACGGTCAGATGCCTCCGACTCCCTGGATTATGGGGTTTACTCTGAGGGTAGGGGGACTTACGACCGAGGGTTTCATGCATGGCTGGGCACGGATCGCCTCCGCGATCTTACCTTCCTTGAGTTTCTTCCCAAATTGGGGAGCACTGATGCTATGGGGCAACGAGTGGGCCAACTCAGTGGTCCATTTTTGGTGTGACAATGCGGCAGTGGTGCACATTGTCAACACCCAGACGTGCAAATCCCCTTATACGGATACCCTTATACGGATCTTATACGGATCACTGCTATTCCTAAACTGTCAAGGGGCAGTGACCAGGCGTTTTATATCATGCATGGCTTACACACGGTTGCTATGGTCTAACATCGTGCTGAGACACCAATTTAGGGGAGACGTGGATCTCCGTGGTTCGGACTGTTCCGGCAGTCAGTGGACAGGGCTGTTGCTCGGTCCCTTGGACACATGCGGCTAGGTTTACAAAAATTTTGCTGGTAGACAGGATAAGGGGTCCACCTGTTGGCTGGAGGTATGTACCTCTTTCTGGGTGTGGTGCAAGCAGGCCTGGCGACTGAGCTGACGGTCTGGGGGTGGTGGTGAGTCATCATGGACGCCTCCCTGTGTGGCGGGTAGCACTGGTAAGGTAAAGATTTATGACCCAGAGGTATCCGGCAGGTTCGCAATTGACCTGCCAACACTTAGACAGGTACAGGTGTAATAGCTTTGACCGGTCAATGACGAACCAGACAAGGGGTGATGGCAGGAGCTTTTCAGCATGCATCACCCCATGATTTGACAGATACACGTCATAGGGTGGGGTCAGTAGATAGTTTATTGACTCCGGTCAACAATTTGTTTGTATCAACAAACAAATTGATACAAATGGATACATTTTAGCCAATTGCCATTGGCAAATTTGGGAGGAACCTTACCAGTGTTACTGTGGCCTGCTTGCCTTAAGAATTACAATTGGATGAATACACCAATTGAAAGTTATAATTCGGACTAGGGCATTATTCAATAAAAGTGGCCCAATGCCTTTATCCATATACCAGTGTCTGAGTCTTTCTTTGGGGGGGGGGCGCCTGCAAAGCACATGGCATCTGTATTCCTTTGTCTGGCCACAAAAGGAAGCTACTATGCTTCAGAGAGGGTCACATGGGCTTGGAGCAAATGTCCAGCCTCCTGTAGGAGTGGCATTCTAACTCCATGAAATATTTTGCTGTTTTTTACAAGACAGCCTGGCAGACCACCATGCCATGAACATTTTAATGCATTTAATTTAATTTTTACATTTGTATCGCCGCTCCCTTGCTGAGGCAACTCTGGATGGCTGACAGATAAAAAACAAAAACATAAAAGCAGATACAATGAATATCACAATAAAATCATTTTAAAACCATCCCCATTAAAAAAAAACCACTGGCCCCATCCATAATGCATGCCTGAAGAAGTGGTCTTGAACCACAAAAGCTCATGCAACGTTTTGCTTTTCTTAGTGATCCAGTAAAGGTATCACCTGCCTCCTGCATGTTTTGCAGCTTTAAAATTTGAATATGGATCACATGGTTAATCTTCCTTGCTTGCCTATAGGTTCCTCCACACTCTACATTCTGACCTTCATCTTAAAATTTGAAATCCCTACCTTACACAAATGAGTTTATTAGACTTGGTGACTGCAAATGGTTGACATTCTCCAATTCTATACAAAACAGCTATACTATAATAAATAATTTAAACAGCATGTAACTGATGTTTAAGCAACTTCGAAATGGCCTCATTGGCTCCTTCCAACTATGATTCAAATGCCCGTTTCTGTGACCCAGCCTGAGGAACCTATTACATGTGCCTGCCTTGGAACTGATGCTTTCAAATGATTTATGTAGGTGATTATTTGTTCTGTGGACCTACTCCAAATCATAGCAAGCCATAACTTTTTTTCCAACCTTGATAGCATGATCTGTTACTGTATAAGAAGTTGTTTTTATTCATGAAAGTCAAAACATGTCATGCTCAACAAGGCTCTGAGAATAGATGGACATTACTGTGAAACTGTGCGTGTAACCACTCAGACGGTATCACTATCTATGGATTTTCTTATTAACACAAAATAAATTCAGAAAAATGAATAACTGGTAACGGTATGAGAAGCATTTATCACTCCCATCCTTATTTTCTAGAGTGCATAGACTTTCAAGGATGGCCAGTCAATGGATGGTGTTTATATACCAAAAATCAAATTCAAGATAGAACATGGAATCTGTTGTGTCCTAATGGTTTGATCCTCCACATGGATAACAATGTATCTGAACCAATGTAACCTTGCCTATGGGCAACAATGTAACCTTCAGCTGTATCACATAAACCCTGTAATAGGACGCGAGCTAATGACCACCAGCTGGCAGCAGCGAGCGTCCAAGCTCTCTTGGTCCAAACTCATCAAAGGCAACAGCGCGGGAAGTTTTCCCGCCACCACCTACACCTGGACAAGAAGGGCGTGACCAGCAATGACGTCACGCAGACAGTAGCCAATGGGCTATCATGGAACCACGTTCAAATGTGTTACTACTGTATATAAAGAGCTATTGATCCGCCATTACCTCATGTTCCCTCTGACCACCATGCAATAAACCTGAGTTAACCCAGCCCGAGGCTGTGTCCTGTGTCTTGGTTTTCATACACCAAATTGGCGACGAAGGTGGGATCATGGATCCCCAAGGAGCAGCCGGGGCACAGAGCGGGTTCAACATCACCAAACCGCAAGACTGGGAGCTTTTTGAGATGGACTTCCAGGCGGCGCTGGTGGAACTCAAAGTCAAAGAAGACGATGAGGAGAGGAAGAGGGCCATCCTCACCAGAATGCTTGGGATAGAAACCAAGCGAACGCTGGTGAGCATCATTGCACCGAAGAAGGTGAGCGAATTCAAAGCAGACGACATCATGAAGCTGCTGCGTGAGCGTTTCCGTCCCTCGAGGGCAATGTTTCCCGCTCGGAGCGCGTTTTGGAGGCGAGTCCAAGCGCCGGACGAGTCGGTTGAGGCATTCGTAACAGCCATGAGGATAGCCGCCGGCCCCTGCAGATGGGACGACCTAGAGACGGCCCTCAGGGACGGAGTGCTGTGTGGCCTGAAGGACAAGGAGGTGCAGCGCAGCTTGATGAACAAGGAGCCACCACCCACGCTGGCGGAGGTTGTAGAGGCCGCGGAAGCCGCGGAGTCCACGAATGCTGGAGTGGACGAAATGCACCAGTGGCGTGAGTGGCGTCCTAGAGCCGGCAAAGCGGAGAATTCGGTGCACGGAAAGTCCGGACAGTCGGTGCACGCAACCCGAAGGGCCTCAAAGTCGTCTACGGAAGGCAGCGACGGCGAGGAGGTCCAAAGGGTCCGAAAAGGGGGGCGCCGCTGCGATGGTTGCGGAGCGGCCCATGAGCGCGCAAGGTGCCCATTCAGGAAAGCCGAGTGTTACACCTGCGGCCGTCGGGGGCACATCGCCAAGGCGTGCAGAAAACGGAAGGAGGGCCGGAGGCAGTCACAAGACCGCTCAACCAGACCGGACCGTCCAGCAAGGTCCAAAGATGGCGCCCAGACCACGAGGAAGCAGGACGGCGTGGGCCGCATCTCGGACGACAGCGAGGATGACGCTCCGGTGTTCAGCGTGTCCGCGGGACAGTCCCATTACTTCGTTGAGGTACTAGTACAAGGGGCCCCTATCAGGATGGAAATTGACTCGGGGTCCTCCTATTCTATAATTCCCCAGAAAGAGTTCTTGAAAATCGACCCCCACGTGCGACCCAAACTTAAAACGTTGAGGTCCACGCTACGAGATGTACAGGGGAACAGCATTCCAGTGTTGGGGGTCGGGAAATTTCGGGTCAGTTTTAAGAGACATTCTGCGGAGCTGCCCCTAGTTGTCCTTAAGGGGGGTAGTTGTAGCCTCCTAGGGACGCAGTGGTTTCAGCCCTTAGGTTTGTTCATAGGGGGAGTGCATACCGTGGGGGTGGATCCAATACAAGCGGTGTGCGACGCGCATCCCGCCGTTTTTAAAAAAGGACTTGGAAAGTTCAAGGGACCCCCTGTAGCCTTCGACCTAGACCCGGAGGTCCGCCCGATAAGACTCAAACCGCGCAGGGTGCCGTTCGCACTAAAGGACAAAATAGAGGCGGAACTGGACAAACTGGTGGGCCAGGGGATTCTTATTCCTGTTGATTCCGCGGAGTGGGAAACTCCAATTGTAACCGCTCTGAAGGCTAACGGGGAGGTGCGCATTTGCGCTGATTATAAGTGTACAATTAACAAGGCGATCCGCCCTAATGCATACCCGGTGCCGGTGGTCAGCCACCTGCTGGCCAGGCTGAATGGGGGAAAGTGTTTCGCTAAACTCGATTTGGCTCAAGCTTATCAGCAACTCCCTGTAACTCCCGCCACGGCCGCGGCACAAACGATAGTCACACATAAAGGAGCGTTCCAGGTGTCACGTTTACAGTTCGGCGTGAACTCGGCACCCGGCCTTTTTCAGTCGCTTGTGGAACGCCTCCTGAAGGGGCTGGAGGGGGTGTTGCCTTATTTTGATGACGTGTTGATAACAGGGGGGAGTGAGGCCGAACTGGCAAAGAGATTGGATAAAGTTCTGACTGTCTTCGAGAAAGCGGGGCTACGACTGAGAAAAGACAAATGTGTCTTCTTCGAAACTGAGGTTGAGTTTCTAGGGTTTCGAGTCACGCCAGAGGGTATTAAGCCATCCAAATCCAAAGTAGCCGCCATCAAGAATGCCCCTCGCCCCACATCCAAAACCGAGCTACAGTCATTTCTGGGGCTCCTCAATTTTTACCATACCTTCCTTCCACGGAAGGCGTCCGTGGCCGAGCCACTCCATCGGTTGCTAAAAAAGGAGGAAACATGGGTGTGGGGTGATGAGCAAGAGAGGGCGTTCAAAGAGTTGAAGCAACTCCTAACATCCGAGGCAATCCTAACGCATTTCGATCCCAAACGGCCAGTGGTCTTAGTCTGTGACGCATCCCCGGTGGGGGTGGGGGCGGTGCTTTGCCACGTGTTGGACGACGGAAGGGAAGCCCCGATAGCGTTTTATTCAAGGTCCCTGTCCCAAGCAGAGCGTAATTACGCACAGACCGACAGGGAGGCACTAGCGATAGTAGCGGGAACCAAAAAATTTCACGATTTTCTGTATGGTCGGCCGTTCAAAATCGTGACTGACCACAAGCCCCTATTAGGAATTTTCACTGCAAGTAAGCCCACACCACAGATCCTGTCCCCAAGAATGCTGCGGTGGGCTATTTTTCTCAACGCATACCAGCATGAGCTGGAATACCGGCCCGGGAAGGAGATCAGCCATGCCGACGCACTCTCGAGGTCTCCTTTGCCCTTGTCGGGCGTCCAAAAGGAAAGGGCAGAAAGAGATCACCAGGTTTTGTTAATAGAGGTTTTAGACTCACCCCCAATAGTACCAGCCGACATTGCCAGGGCCACAGGTAAGGACAGAACGCTAGAGAAAGTTAGCTCATGGGTACAGAAGGGGTGGCCGGCGTCATCCCCAGGTACGGAATTCGACCCATTTTTTCGAAAAAAAATAGAGTTGTCCCTAGAGAGGGGCTGCCTTTTGTGGGGCCAACGGGTGGTGGTTCCTACGTCCCTGCGACCGAGGGTACTCGAACTGCTGCACGTCAGCCACCCCGGCATCGTCCGGTCCAAGGCGCTGGCCCGGAGTTACTTCTGGTGGCCACAGCTGGACGCGGACATTGAGCACATGGTCGGCACTTGTGAGGCATGCCAGGGCTCCCGACCAGAGGCGGCCCGTCTTCCGCATAGGGAATGGGACACAGCAAGGGGGCCATGGTCCAGGGTGCACATAGACTTCGCTGGCCCATTCCGAGGAACAATGTTTCTCCTGGTGGTGGATGCATTCTCCAAGTGGTTGGAGGTTATCCCAGTAAAGAGTACGTCCTCCGCCACTACAATTAGCCAGCTAAGGAGAGTCTTTTCCACGTTCGGTTTACCCGACACTTTAGTCAGCGATAACGCTAGTTGTTTCACCTCCGCTGAATTCAAGGCATTCATGGAGGCAAACGCCATTCGGCATGTCACATCCGCGCCGTTTCACCCCGCCACGAATGGCCAAGTGGAACGGCTGGTGCGAACGACAAAGGATGCGCTGCGGCGCATGGGCCCGGGGGACCTAAATCACCAAGTATGTCAGTTTTTGTTAGCGTATAGGGTGACCCCCTTAGCGTCAGGTTACTCGCCGGCAGAGCTGCTGATGCGGCGAAAACTGACCACGATCCTGTCCAGGCTAGACCCGACGAGAGTCGAGGACAAAGGAAAGAACATAGGGCTGGCAGTCTCGAAAGGTTTCGCCGCCGGCGATCCTGTTCACTGCAGGAACTACGCCAGCGCAGGTCCAGCCTGGGTATCAGGGACGGTTGTGGAACGGACGGGGCCAGTGTCGTACCGGGTCGAGACTAGCACGGGTCTCCTCTGGAGGAGGCACGCGGACCAACTTAGGCACCGAGTGAGTGGGGGGCCGGTCAGTGGAGCTCAGCGACAGGACTCAGCGTTAGGGTTCTCCCCCACCCGTTTAGCCCAAGGGGGGGACAGCAACGGACAACGGTCCCAAGCAAGGGGGGAAAGCAGCGGCCCCGACTCATACCCTTTTGATACGCCAGCTCTATCAGAGGCTGGGGAAGGGGGAGAGGAGTTCGCGACCGCTGCCCCCGAATTTAATTCTGATTTTGATTTTGAGAGCCGGGGGGGTTTTCGGGAGTGTTCCCCCACCAGTCCAAGCGAGAAGAGGGGTTTTTTCGTTAGCCCCCAGTGCCCCCGGTTCTTCCCCAATAAAGCACACACCTCCCAACAATGCCGCGGAGCCGCGGCAAGTCACTAACGAGTCTCCCTCTCCAATTACAGGGCAGGAAACCAGGGGACAAAGAGAAGGTAGCAAACCAGGGGGAAGGCAGCCCGCACCGAGACCCCAGCGTGTTCGAAATAAGCCATCTTGGCTGAGAGACTTCGTCTCATCCTAGGGGGGGGAGTGTGGTTTCGAGACTTCGTCTCATCCTAGGGGGGAGGGATGTTGTGTCCTAATGGTTTGATCCTCCACATGGATAACAATGTATCTGAACCAATGTAACCTTGCCTATGGGCAACAATGTAACCTTCAGCTGTATCACATAAACCCTGTAATAGGACGCGAGCTAATGACCACCAGCTGGCAGCAGCGAGCGTCCAAGCTCTCTTGGTCCAAACTCATCAAAGGCAACAGCGCGGGAAGTTTTCCCGCCACCACCTACACCTGGACAAGAAGGGCGTGACCAGCAATGACGTCACGCAGACAGTAGCCAATGGGCTATCACGTTCAAATGTGTTACTACTGTATATAAAGAGCTATTGATCCGCCATTACCTCATGTTCCCTCTGACCACCATGCAATAAACCTGAGTTAACCCAGCCCGAGGCTGTGTCCTGTGTCTTGGTTTTCATACACCAAAGAATCTGAGCATCTTCATATCTCTTTTCTTGTCTGAAAGTTCAATATTTCAGAAAGGGATCTCTTGCTGAACAGATTCCAGGGGCCTTTCCAGGAGAGCCCTCTATAAGTGAGACAGTGAGAGATAGGATTCTTAATTTTCTTTTTAAAACCCCTATTGATTGAATATTCCTTTGTGGGAATGAGAAAGATAGCATATTTCACACCTCCCTCATGTTGCTAGTTATTTTTTTTTACCAATAAAGCAATTTTATGCAAGTGTTAATAGTCTAGGCCACCAATGAACAGCTGTAAGAATTCTGAAAAAAATATATTCATTAATTGCCCTTAGTGATATTTCTCACAAAGAGTTTATACATTTGGACTAGCCATTATAAAGTGGCCTTATGGCTTCATCTGCATATACTGAGAAATCTATTCTAAATGCTTCTATATTTCCACAAAATAACTTTGTCTTCTTCAGGCAGAGATTCCAGATGTATTTTCAACTTAAGGAATAATCCAATAGCCATCTATTGATGTGCCAAACTCTACCTGCTTCTCAAGAAATGTGGCACTATTTTGGCTCTCCTTAACATTTCTCTAGTCACAGAAATAACTCCCAAAATTCTCAGCCCCACCAGAACTTGGTACCACTGACCTTTTGAAATTGCCTACTACACTTACTATTATAGAAAGCAAAAGGACCATTTTGTCAAAATTCTTCAGTAATTATTCAGAGACTAGCCGATTACCCACCTTGCTTGGATTTTCCCCCATACATGTTTCTGGCCACCTGTGTCAGTCCCCTACCCAGCTCAATTACAGTTGTGATGTCACAATCAGGTGACCTACCTGGGGCTATAAAATTAGCATCACTATGTGTCTGGCCACCTGTGTCAGGCCCCTGACCAGCTCAATTACATCATGATGTCACAATCCGGTGACCTACTTGGGGCTATCACTATGGATCCTACCACTGGGACACACACACACCCTCCTGTTGAGTATACTTCCCTTTGTAGATAAATTTAACGGCATACACCCCCCCATGTGACCATCCAGCATGCCCAAGGTATGTGTGTGCTATGTTACAGCACAGTTGGTGCACTATATATATATATATAGTGGTGGGGTGGTTTTGTGAGGGTGGCCTATTTGTGAAGAAAGGATTTTATTTAGTCAGTCTTGTTTTTTAATAGAGGATGGTGTAATTTTTTTTAATAGAAAAAACAATTAACCCTTTATTTAACACTTTTTTCATAAACTGTTTTGTTAATTGTTTTTAAATAACAATAAAGTTAAAAAAATTAAAGCATATAATTTTAAATTTTGTATTTAAATTTTCAAAAAAATTATGTTTAAACTTTTGCAAACTTTTGTTTTAAGTGATTTCCTTTGTTCCTTCCTTGTGTCGTTTTTGCTGCATTCTTCCTGAAAGACATAAATAAATATGTTAAGTAAACTGTTATTGTAATGAAAGTTTATTTTTTGATATTTTGGATTAATATTTTATTTATCTTATTTGTGCAACTGGCTGGATGCCTCACATTCTCATCCTTGTATTCGTAGAAAATGAAGAAGTAAGTGAATGGCTAGTATTGGGTTTGTCGGGAATGGCGGCCACAGCATGTTTATGATTTGGTTTTGAATAATTGCTTCTATTGGTATTATGATTTTGTTTCTGTTCTGTTTGATGTGTTGTTATTTGTTCCCTGTTGGTTCTGCTCTGGGGTTTTTGTTGTAGTGGCCATAACTGAGCGTCAGATGGATGCTTTTCTGCCTGATCCACGGAGTTTGTTTTGGACTTTGTTGGTTATTTCTTGTGTTGCCATGGTTGATACTTTTAGGTTACTGGCTCTGATGGAAGATGTTTTTTGTATTGCCCCTGGCATTCTTGTTATGTTTCATTTGGTTTTCTGTATCCTCTTCCGATGTTGCTTTTTTTTGTTTTTTAATTTCTTTTAGTTTTTGGAGATCGATTTTGTGTTATTTTTTTTTTGCCAGACTTTATAAAATAAGGCGCATGCTGTCTCATTGTTGTTGTTTTTTTGTAGTTTGATGTTAAGGTTGAATCGCCCCCTAGGAGTTGAATGTTCAATGATGTTTTGATGTTGTTATTGTCACGAGATTTAGTATGTTTCCATTCTCTGCATTGTGTGCATTTATTTTCCCATCATTCTGTTCTTCGTCTATTCTCTGTTTCTATGATTTTGCATGTTAGTTTTATTTTTATGGCTGTTCCTGAATCAGACAGCTTTTCGTGTTGATGGAGGCATATTGTGATGTGTTAGGTAAGCAGTTCATTTCCTGATTGCTGTTGGACGGAATGATCTTCTGTGTTGTTTTTAGTTTTTGTGTGTTTTAATTTTTTTAATTAGAATGATATCTTTAGTTTGAGTGTGCTTACCTGGGTGTTTCTTTAGATTGCTGAGCAGGTTTGAAATGTGCAGCCCAGTAGGTGTGTGTGTGTGTGTGTGTGTCTGTGTGTGTGAGTGAGAGTGAGAAAGAGAGAGAGAGGAGGCTGCAGGTGAGGAGGCGGGGCCCGGGTGAGTAGGGAGGGAAGGGGGGAGGTGGAAGCATTTTGTTCCCCTTTCCCTGCCATGGAGGGTGGGAGGTCTTTCCTCCCCCTTAGCTGTTTCAAGGGTTTTTTGCGTCAACCTTCGAAACAGTTGAGGGGGGAATACAAAGGCGGCAGGCAGTGATTCATCAGGGAGAGTGCCTCCCCTGACAAATTGCTGCCTGCTGCCTTTGTATTTTCCCTCAACTTACCCCATGCCGGCCTTGCTGCAGTTTTGGTGGGGTAGTGGGGAGGAGGGGGAGCCCCTCTTCTCCCCGCGGCCCTGGGGGTGGGGGCCTGCACCAGCCTTGCCATGGCTTTGGTGGGGTAGGGGGAGGAGGTGGAAGCCCTCTTCTCCCTGCGGCCTCATGTTCGTGTTCATGGGGCGTTTGCCCCACTGTCAGCTTCCGGACCCTAGTGGCGATGCTCATAGGGGCAAAAAGTAAGTGAGACTGGCACATTATCGGATAGTAGGGATGGGTGTTTCCACACATGTCGGACATCCATGGCCCATCCACCATTTTATAGGTATAGATAAGATGAAGCTCACCATTCAGTGCAATAGCACAATTTTTCCCACTAAAGTTCATTCTGCTTTGTTTTGTTTGCTTGGGTTTGTTATGCTGCACTACTTTCTCTCTGCTAGTGGCAACAAGTGCAATTGTTTTTGACAGTCTGCCTAACATTTTCAGCTTTTGCAAATGTGTCAGGCTTAGAATCATACCAATTTGTGCTGGATGGTGAGATGGCAGGAAAAGACAGTGGGAGAGCATATTCAAGAAGAAATCAGCAAATTGGCCATCTTACTCTAATGAAACAGGTAAATGGTGAAGCGGGGATTCTGAGTCTTCTGAGATATATTGGTTCAACTGTATCATTTAATTTTGCACTCAGTTAAGCAGGAAGCAAGGAAAATGTTTATTTACCAATTTACAATATTAAGATAAAACTTTAGATGAAAACACTAGAACTAGAGATTCATAGGGCTGGGCTGCCTTATCTGAAGCAAATTTGAAGAGAGATACAGTGGCTCAAGTGGCTAAGACGCTGACTGGAAGGCTGGAGGACAGCAGTTCAATTCCCGAGTACTGCAGTACGGAATGAGCTTCCTTCTTTGTCCCAAAGGAGGGAGGGAAAGTGGCGAGGGTGTAAGGTATAGGCGAGGGAGGGAGAAAAAATACACCCAGAATGGAAACACAAAATATAAAAATATGTAAATATGCAAATATAGCCTAATCAAAGAATTTTAATATGTAGTATACATGAAACAATAATCAAACGTGAACATGCCCACCAGGAAAAAGCTGGTAAAAAACAAATGCTATAAAAGCTAGGCACACACCAGGGAAAAGTCCAAAAGGCAAAGCCAAAAAGTACATATAACAACTTTCGAGAAAATGGAGATCTAAATGTATAGCATTTCCTAAATATACAACATGTCGTGGCAGTAGAGCCTAGTAATAGAGTCCGTATCAAAGTCGTAGCAAAGGTTGAGAATAACTAGAGGGCAAGTTCCAAAGTACCATGTAGAAAGTCTGTATCAAAAATCCATTTAAAGTCCGTGTCAACAACCATGTAAGGTAAGAAAAGAGGTACGAGGTACAAAATAAGGCAGCCAGGAGGGCTATGTAAACATCATAGAAGAGGAACGTGGTTGCAGCAGAAACAGGTCAATATCCTTCCGGTACAAGATATTTCGTGCTCTTTATCAAGATCTGTAAAGACACGCTACAAATCACCTCAAGAAGTATCCTGAGGATGATGTTTACATAGCCCTCCTGGCTGCCTTATTTTGTACCTCGTGACCTGTTTCTGCTGCAACCACGTTCCTCTTCTATGATGAGGCTCCTCTTCCCAGTGATCTTTCCTCGCAGAGCGAGTTAGAGGATTCTATAATTTGTGTTGTTCCTCATGATATGGCCAAGGTATTGGAGCTTTCTTTGCTTAATGGCCTTAAACAGTACTTGTTATTTATCCATCATGTGCAACACTTCTATATTTGCAGAAGGATGCAAGAGGCAGTCTAACAATGCAACTGGACTGAAAAGACTGTATCAGGAAAGCATATATAAATGCTTATATACAAATGCCAGAAGCCTCCGGAACAAAATAGGGGAGCTGGAATACTTAGCAATAGATAAGATTATTGATATTATTGGTATCACTGAAACCTGGTGGACGGATGATAACCAATGGGATACAGTTATCCCAGGCTACAAACTGTACAGGAAAGATAGGAAGGGGCAAATGGGAGGTGGTGTGGCCTTGTATGTCAAAGAAGTGATAAAATCGTATGAATTGGAATATCTAGGTGATTTGGAGTCACCATTAGAAGCTCTGTGGGTAAGAGTACCAGGCCACAAGGATGGTCTAACAGTAGGCATATACTATCGGCCTCCGACCCAAACTCTTGAGGGAGACTGGCAGTTGGAGAATGTTGTAAAGGAGGCATCCAAGAAGGGAAGCCTGGTTATAATGGGGGACTTCAATTACCCTCACATAGATTGGGTGAACTGTTGTTCAGCACACGATAAAGAGATAAAGTTTCTAGATATGCTAAATGATTGTTCCCTGGGACAGATGGTTGAAGACCCAACTAGAGGTACAAGAATCCTTGACTTGATCCTGAGTAATACTCAGGATCTGGTGCAAGATGTTAATGTGACTGATCCAATAGGGAACAGTGACCACAACTCAATTATGTTTAACTTGATCATAGACCGCAAGTCACTGATAAAATCTAACACAGAGACCTTAAATTTTCAAAAAGGAAATTTCCCAAAGTTGAGGAAACTAGTAAAAAAGAAGCTGAAAGGGAAAATTGAGAGAGTCCAAGCACTCCAAGAGGCATGGAGGCTGTTTACAAAAACAATAACAGAGGCTCAATTGGAATGCATACCCAAAAGGAAAAAGGGCACTGCCAGGTCCAAGAGGACTCCGATGTGGCTTACAGGAGCTGTTCGGGAAGTGATCAAGAGCAAGAAAAGCTCATTTAGAAGATGGAAGGCTTGTCCGAATGAGGACAGCAGGCAGGAACATAAATTCTGGCAGAACAAATGCAAGGCAACAATCAGGAAAGCAAAGCAAGACTTTGAGGAGCGTATAGCTAAAAATACTCAGAGAAATAACAAAGACTTCTTTAAGTACATTAGAAGTACGAACCCATTAGGCTCTCTTGTATTAATAATAGGCAAAATAAGGAAAAGGAAAAAGAGTTAGAGGACGAAATAAAGAAGTTGCAGGATATTCATGCAAGAACGGGAGATAGGGACATATTCGATAAAATGCAAAAATTAAAAAGAGAATTTATTGAAAAAGATATTGAAAAGGTAAAGAAGAATTTAATTTATTTGAAAAGAGATTACTTCGAGTACAGTAATAAAAATTCTAAGCTATTAGCTAGAGCGGCTGAAGAAAAGAAGGATAAAAGAGGAATTTCAGTTCTGATAGATAAGTATGGCAGAAGGTGTAATAAGTTAGTAGATAAAATTCAAATTGTCAAGGCTTTTTATCAGGAATTGTATTCGAGGAAGGACGTAAATAAGGATGAATTAGAGCGATATTTAGATAAGTGGTCAAGAATAAATTTAAGCTTGGAGCATAGGAGTTACATGGATGAAAAGATAACACAAAAGGAAATAAAGGAGGTCATAAAAAGGTTAAGGATAGGCAAGGCTCCAGGCGAGGATGGTTTATCACTGGAGTTTTATAAAGACTTTAAAGAGATGTTGTTACCAAAAATGGAAAGGATTTTTAATTATATTTTGGAGGGAGGGAGAGTTCCTAAATCGTGGTATAGTACAATTATAATTTTAATTCCAAAGGTAGGGAAAAATCTGGAAAAAATTGAATCCTATAGACCGATTTCCCTGATGAATCAGGACACAAAAATTTTTACGGCAATTTTAGCTAATAGATTGAATAATTTTAGTGGCAAATACATTAATAAGGATCAAGTGGGATTTATGAGGGATTGGTATATGTCGGATTTGACGAGAAGGATGGTTGACTTGACAATTATTGCTCAGGAACAAGAGGAGCATGTGGGTTTCTTCTCCCTGGATTTATTCAAAGCTTTTGACTCGATCCAATGGATAACTATAAAGGAAATTATAAAGAAATATGGATTCGGACAAAAATTTTGTGGAGTAATTGAGCAGTTGTATCAGCAAGGCTCGGCTAGGGTTAAATTAAATGAGGAATTAACAGGGGAGATTAAACTGGAAGCGGGCACAAGGCAAGGAGATCCATTGTCGGCATCTTTATTTATAATGGCCATGGAATTGTTAGCTAATGTAATAAGGGAAGATAAGGAATTAATTGGAATTGAGGGTATAAAAATTAGCCAATATGCTGATGACACCCTAATAACAATAAAAAATCCACAGAATGCACTAGGGAAGATATATGGACATTTAGAGGAATTTCAAAGGGTGACGGGACTTAAGGTAAACTGGGATAAGTCAGAAGCAATTCTTTTTAATGTGGATTTGGACATACAAGAAAGTTTAAAGGCTAAATTTAAAATACAAATTAGAGATAATATAAAATACCTGGGGATAAACATTTCAAATAAATACGATGATTTAAAAAGGTTAAATTATGATAAATTGGAAAAAGAATTAAAAGAAATGATTTTACGGTATAAGAAGCTAAATTTGTCGTGGTTTGGACGCGTTTCGCTATGTAAAATGAAGCTTTTACCCAAATTAAATTTCTTATTTGATACCCTGCAAATATATATGAAAGAGAAGGAATTAAAGGTTTTTCAAACTATATTAAATAATTTTTGTAACGGTGGAAAAAGGACCAGGATACCAAAGTTTTTATGGTATTCATCACAAAAAAAGGGCGGGTTAGGAATTCCAAATATTAAAAATTATTATTGGGCATTTCAATTGAAGAATATTTGTAAAATTTTAGTGAAAGAAGAATCGATTTGGGGAAAAATTGAATTGCGAGAGAAACTGGGTGAAGAAATATTAATGTTTTTGGGCAAAGGGAAAGCAAAAATTAATGTTACAAATAAATTGTTAAAAGCTCTTTTAAAAACTTGGACATTATTGAAAAATAAATTGGCACCAGGGTTGTCCCCAATATTAGGCCTGAGTGATATGAAATCATTCCCACTGAGAATGGATAGGAGATTAGAAGAAGTATTGAATAAGAATAATATAACTTTATTAAAGGATTGGATAACAGCATGTAGAGACAAGGAAAGAAAGTTAGATATAGGAAGACAACTTAAATTGAATTGGCTTCAATTGATGTCTATTGACAGTTGGAATAAAAGATATTTAGATGAAACGAGCTTGGATAGGGAGCGGATGAAATTTGAAGAGTTGGTACTTAGTCTAAAAAGTGGGCAGGTAAAAGTTAAGGGGTTAGTAAGCAAAATATATAAGGTTTTAGATGACTCAGATCAGCATCAGAAAGCTTTAAAAGAAACATGGGAGCTAGATTTGAATATCATAATTACAGACGAGCAGTGGAATGCTAAACGGAAAAGGAGAATAATGAGGTCTTTGTCTGTAAGAATAAAAGAGCACAATTATAAATTATTGTGGAAGTGGTACTTGACTCCGGTACGACTATACCAAATTGACAATACAAAGTCAAAATTTTGTTGGAGGTGTAAGGGGGAAATTGGAACATATGAGCATATGTGGTGGGGGTGTAAAGAGACGAAGTCATTCTGGTTGAAGGTGGAACACGAAATTGGGAGAATTCTAGATGTAAGAATGAAATTGGATGTAATTTTAATTTTGTTAACAGATGTGGAGGTGGTAGAGCAACAAAAAAGGGAATTATTAGCAATTATGTTATCCAGTGCTAGACAGTGTATAGCGCGATATTAGAAATGTGATATTAGAAATGTGAAGAAGGTAAAAAAAGATATGGTTCCGAATCTCTCCCCAATCTTGGAATTGACCGATATGATGTGTTTCCCAATAAAATTAGACAAAGAAAAAATAGAAATATTGGATAAAAATGGAACGTTGTTATTGAAGGATTGGTTAAAAGCATGTGATGTTGATGCCGAGCGGAAAAAAATGTTCGAGATATTAAATTTGAATTGGTTTCAGAAGTTAAAAGTGGATAATTGGAATAAAAAATATAAAAGAGAACTAGGGTCAGACAGAGTACTCACGGAATTTGAGGAATTGGTAAGGAAGATTAGAAAAGGGGAAAGTAGTATTAAGGGTCTTGTAAGTAAGCTTTATAATATATTGAATAGAGGTGCAGATCCACAGGAGGATTTGAGACGGAAGTGGGAACAAAATTTGAATATAAAAATTGGGGAGATTGAATGGAAAAATAAATGGAAAAAGAGAATTATGAGAACAATGTCTGTAAGAATTAAAGAACATAATTTCAAGATGTTGTGGCAATGGTACCTGACACCATTAAGACTTTACCAGATGGATAATAAAAGAGATAAGTTATGTTGGAGATGTAAAGAATTTGATGGAACATATGAACATATGTGGTGGAGTTGTAAAAAAATAAGGGATTTTTGGGGAAGAATAGAAAATGAATTTGGTGAAATATTGGGTAAAAGTGTTAAATTGGTGTCGGGTACTATTCTTTTAACGAATGTGGAAGATCTGGGTTTAAACAAGGAGGAAAAAGAATTACTGGAAATTGTATTGACAACGGGTAGACAATGTATAGCCAGAAATTGGAAAAACGATGTAGATATTCAGGTTGGAGAATGGTATAAAGAAATGTGGAGTTTAGCATTGAATGATAAATTGACATGGGAGATTAAAGTCAAAAGAGATAATTTAAAAGAGAATAGATTCTGGAATATATGGAAACCGTTCGTGGATCACTCTATTATGGCAGGTGATAGTTCAGGACCAGTACCATCCCAAAGAAGTTTCTGGACTTGAGTAGAAAATAAACTCTCCGGGCATTGTATATATTCACAGGGTGGTTTTTTTTTTTTACTGGTTAAAAAGATTAGTGGTAGTACAGAAAGTTTCTCTCTAGTATTTTGGACTTTGAAATAAAGGTTCTTAATATTTGGTGGTTAAATAGTAGTTAATGAATATAGATATTGTTATGTGCTAGCATATAGTAATGTTTGTTAGTATGATATTACGGACTTGTTAGTGTAATGTATTGTTAATGTACTGTTAATGTTTTCTTTTCTTTTTCTGTATGTTTATTAAAAACTTAATAAAAAATTTAAAAAAAAAAAGAAATGTGATGTTACCCCAAAAATAGAGGATTGGTATAAGGAGTTGTGGAATACTGCGCTGAATGATAAGCTCACCTGGGAGTTAAATTTAAGAAAAGGGTTAATTAAAGAAAGCAAATTTCAGGAAATTTGGAAATGTTTGATAGATTATACCTTGATTAATGGTCATGGGCAACTGCCGGTGCCGGATTACATTGCATTTTTGAGACGATAATAGATAAAAGGGGAAATTCTGTCTCCGTAGCATTGTATATAGCACGTGGTGATATTTTGTTCTGTTTCTTTTTTTTTCTTTTCTCTCCTTCTCTGCTTATTTATATTATTGTGTATTTTGTCTTTTATTTTCTTATATTGTTCTGTGTGTTATCTCTTGTTTTTTAATTATTGGATGTGTATCGAGAAATAAAATTATAAAAAAAAAGAAGTACGAACCCAACTAGGAAGGCCATTGGACCATTAGATGACAATGGAAGGCAAGGGGTTATTAAAGAGGAAACAGAGATTGCAGAGAGACTCAATGAATTCTTTGCTTCAGTATTCACTGAAGAAGACAGAGACCACATGCCCAAAACAGAGCCTATCTTCGTAGGGAGGGAAACCGAAGAATTAAGCCAGATAGAAATAACCAGGGAGGAGGTCCTTGCATGTCTTGTTAAACTAAACACTAACAAATCACAAGGACCAGATGGCATCCATCCACGAGTTCTCAGGGAACTTAAAGATGAAATTGCTGATCTCCTAGCCAAAATATATAATCTTTCCCTCAAATCAGGCTTTGTGCCTGATGACTGGAAGGTAGCGAATGTAACACCAATTTTCAAAAAAGGATCCAGGGGAGATCCAGGAAATTACCGACCTGTCAGTTTGACATGTGTCCCAGGTAAAGTGATGGAAACCATCCTAAAAGATAGAATTAATAGGCACATAGAAGAGAAGGCGCTGCTAAAGGAGAGCCAACATGGCTTTTGCAAGGGCAAATCATGCCTCACTAATCTGTTGGAATTTTTTGAGAGTGTCAACAAGCATGTGGATAAGGGGGATCCAGTTGACATTGTTTATCTGGACTTTCAGAAGGCTTTTGACAAGGTCCCACACCAAAGGCTCTTGAATAAACTTACCAGTCATGGAATAAAGGGACAGGTCTTTTCCTGAATCAGCAACTGGCTAAGGGACAGGAAACAGAGGGTAGCACTAAATGGGCACTTCTCCAAGTGGAGGGAAGTAAAGAGTGGGGTCCCCCAAGGTTCAGTACTGGGACCCCTGCTTTTCAACCTCTTCATAAATGATCTAGAGGTAGGAGTAAAAAGCAAGGTAGCCAAATTTGCTGACGACACTAAATTATACAGGGTAGTAAAAACTGTGAGAGATTGTGAGGAGCTCCAGAGGGATCTCTCGACACTGGGGGAGTGGGCAAAACAGTGGCAAATGAGTTTCAACATTAGTAAGTGCAGAGTGATGCATTTTGGGGCAAAGAACCCCAATTACATTTATAAACTGATGGAGTCTGAACACTCTGCGACAAACCAGGAAAGGGACCTTGGTGTCCTGGTGGACAACTCAATGAAGGTGTCAACCCAGTGTGCCTCAGCAGTGAAAAAAGCAAACTCAATGCTAGGGATCATTAGGAAGGGTATAGAAAATATGTCAGCAAGTGTCATTTTGCCTCTTTATACATCTATGGTGAGGCCCCATCTGGAATACTGTGTACAGTTCTGGTCGCCATACCTCCAGAAGGATATTATGGAGCTGGAAAAAGTGCAGAGGAGGGCAACCAGAATGATTAGGGGACTGGAACACCTTCCTTACCATCTGAGGCTGCAACGGTTGGGCCTCTTCACTCTTGAACGACGACGTCTAAGAGGTGACCTGATTGAAGTTTATAAAATTATGCACGGTGTGGACAAAGTAGATAAAGAAAAACTGTTTTCCCTATTGCATAACACTAGAACTAGGGGACACTCCATGAAACTTTTGGGTACTAGTTCTCAAACAAATAAGAGAAAGTACTTTTTCACCCAGAGGATTACTGGTCTATGGAACTCCCTGCCAGAAGAAGTGGTGACAGCTGTCAGTCTTGACAGCTTTAAGAAAGGATTAGACAAGTTCATGGAGGACAAGGGTATCAATGGCTATAATTATGGATACTTAAGGACAACCTCCGGGTTGGAGAGATAGGCAGGATATCTCTCAATGCCATTTCCAGGGAATCCTAAGCAGGTGAAGGCATCTGCTTGGGAATACCCTGAAGGAAATGGTGAGCCACTGTGTGAGACAGAATGCTGGACTGGATGGGCTGTGGCCTGTTCCAGCAAGGCTGTTCTTATGTTCTTATATTTGTCACATGGTCAACCCATGATATCTTTAGCAGCCATCTGTAGATCCACATTTCAAAAGCTTCAAAATTATGCTTCTCCCAGGACAATCTTCATGGATTGAAAGTCAAATAAACACGGCCTTCAGTCACTTCTACCCTACAGAACTGATTAAGACAAATTCAGGTAAGGAAGGCGGTAATCAAGCTCCCTATGTCACTGCAAGTCCCCCATTACTTGAAACAAGATGAATGAAATGCTTGATTTATTTTGCACTGCCTGGATTTTTGAAAGTGGTCATGAAGTAGAAATGGGGCAGAGAAGAAGCCCCATGATGGGATCATCTAAGCTACAAATGAACAGCAGAAAACAACGACCAATAGGAGGGGAAGCGCGGCGGCACAATATGGCCATTGCGCTCTTTGCCGGCCCTGCCCCGAAGATATGGGCACCTGGGGCTCGGCGGCATGGTGTGGCTACATCCCCTATAAAGGGGGTGGCCACATGCTTACCCACCGCCATTTTAGAGATCAGCTGGGCCAAGAGCATGTTTGCCCTCCACCCCCTCCCTAGGTGACAGGGTGATTACTTTTGATAGCTTCGGGGCCGGATGGGAATTTTTGCTTGAACCTGCATTGGCCCCTTGGTTCTTGGCGTTTTCGCCCATCCCACACTGTTGCTGATGGTTGAGATACGGGGTATTATTTTTATTTTTACTGGTCACTTTGGCAGGTAGCACTGGTAAGGAAAAAGTTGATGACCCATAGGTATCCCATAGGTATCCGGCAGGTGCGCAGTTGATTGGCCAACCCAAGGACAAGGTACAGGGAAACTGGGGCTGGCCAGTCAAGGGCGAACCATGAACAGGGTGATGATATGATCTATGCAGCCTGTATCACCTTGATATTTTACCAGATATACGTCAGATGCTGAAGTCAACAGGTAGCATCCTGTCTTGGGTCAACAATTTGTTTCATCGGTAAACAAATTGCTACAATTGGATACAAGGTAGCCAAATATGATTGGCAATTTAGGTTGATTCCTTACCAGTGCTATTGCGGCCCGTTTGCCTTAACAGCATTAAGGAAAGTTTAAAGTTATAAGTTAAGATGAAGTCATAATCAATAAAGTGGCCCAAAATTTTTAAATCCATTACTAGTGTCCGTGTCTTTATTGGGGAAGTGGGCTGGCAAAGTCATTCTCAATTGGGTTCCTTCTCAAATCCTATAACAACTGCTTGTGCCTTACTGCATACAGCAATTTCTATTTTGGTTTCAAATAGGTCCTGAAATGAAAGACCACAACGGGACCACATGGTAACAAAAGCATGGTGGCCACAGCTTGAGCTTTCCAATAAACTCCTCATCTGTCACTCAAGAAAGAAAGATAAATATCAGTCAAATGCTCAAAGAGCATATAAGACTTTTGAACTTCAACGTTATCAAATGAAAGTCAGTTTCAATTCTACATGAAGGGAAATGCTTATTGCACGGTGAACCTCATGTATATAAGATAAGAACGTCTGTGGTGAGATAATTTGTTGGTAAATCCCCAGGTGCCAGAACAGTTCTGAAGAAAAATACTGGTTTGTGTTTCAGATTATATTATTAGAGAAGATTCTGATGTTTTCTGTTTATTAAAGACAGTTACAACTTTCAAAAACCTAGCTCTTTTCTTAGAATTGCTATTATTAAAAGATTTCCGCATTTTTTTGACATTTTTATTTCACTCTGTTTAAAATGGCCAGAAAAAAGTTTTATGCACACAACACAACCCTATCTCCATGCCATTTGCTACACATTTATAATTTTTGGTTCTTGTATGTGCAACAAAGAGGCCATACAAAGCTGCCATCTCACATCTGTATTCCACCAGGATCTCCAGGATTAGTTAAGAATGTTTTCATAGGATACAATCATATTCACACTTATTTTGGAGCAACATCTGAGAAGATTTATACAGGATTGTGGTATAAAGAACAGAGTAATTGTATCAAATCAGCTCCATGTTGCTATGTATCTCAACAGTTGTAAAATAATAACTATTTTTTTTTAGTTATTGTAGTGGAGTAAATCTAATGAATGAACGGTCAATTATTCTAGGCCGAAAAAATAAAAGACTAGATCAAGATCTAGACATCAGCTATTTTATTTTATTTGTATAATATCATAAATACATTTTTGAACTTAGTTTATATTAGCAGAGGATGCCCGGCATTGCCGGGCTGTTTTAAATGGTGTTGGAAGGTTTTTGTTTTATGTTTATTTAAATGAGGTTAGTATGTTATTTTTTTTAAAAAATGTTTTTCTATACGCAAGTGTTTTAAACTGTCATCATTTTTTTGGATTTTAAAAAGAGGAAAGGTTGATATAATTTTTTTCAATTATTGTATTTTTAAAAAATAATGTGTTACAATGTGATTTTTTGTTAATAGGTGTACCTTGGATAACAATTTTTAAAAATGTGTAAGTGTATGTTTTTTAAAATTCAATGTTTTTGACTGTGTGTAGATGTTTGGTTTTTTTTAGTGAGAATTTATTTATTTATTTTTGAATTATTTTATTTTTGGGGGATATTTTTGAAACCTTATTTCCTTCTTTTTTAATGTTTGAGATTAATTTGAATATATTGAGTGTTATTTCTCCTGTGGCCACTGGGTGGTGCTCTTGCGTAATTTTTAAATTTTGACTGTTTTTTCTCTACTGGCCTGCGTATTCTTCTGGTAAGTAGTGTACTTTTCTCATTTCAGTTCCGGTCATGGATGAGGGCGGACGTCTCCTGGTAAGGTCTCTGGTTTCTTTTTGTTAGGGGGGTTTGTTGTTGTTTTTTTGGGGGGGGTTGTGTGTTTGTCCTTGTTTATTTTTGGTTGCTTTTGGATGTTTTTGTTTTTCCTTTTTATGTTTATTATTGTTGTTTTTGATTTTTGTTGAATGTTCTTGTTTGTGTTGTTGGTGTGCGTATTTCCGTGGGCCAGCCTCGGTGGCTGGCCCGTTGAAATACCATGTGGTGGTGGGGTGGGGGTATTTTCATGGGCCAGTGTCGATGGCTGGCCCATGGAAATACCATCAGCGTTTCATGCGGGGTTGGGGTATTTTTGTGGGCCAGCCGCGTTGGAATATCCACGCTCCAGGCCCGTGGGAATCCCCATGTTGTGTTTGTTGGTTGTTGTGGTTTTTTTTTGGGGGGGTGGGTTCACAGCTCGGCCTTGGTAGCCAGGCTGCGAAAATCCCCACACCGTTTTTTTTGGGGGGGTCGCGTGCCGGCCTCACTGGCCGGAACGTGGAAATCCCCATGGCGATGTAGGCGGTGTTTGGGGTTTAGCTTTTTTCCGGCAGCTTGGTTTCGCTGGCCCCAGTGTGTCTTCGGCGGGGTAGCGTGGAGGAGAGGGAGACCCTCTCTTCCCCATTGCTCCGTGCAAGAAGGCCAGCGGGTCTTTTTGTGGCTTTGAGGCGCTGCGCCGGAGTTGCGTTTTTAAATTTCATTTTTCGCTCGCCGGGTTTCTCAGCGTTCTCCATGCTCATGGCGCGCAGGACTCTGGGGATTGTAGTTATGGGTTTGTGGTTTGTGCTTGTGGTACGTTTTTTCTCTGCGGCTTGATGTTGATTGGCCATGGGCCGTTTCTCAACGTTCTTTGTGGTCGCGCCTCTCTGCCTGATTGCCTGTTGCGTGGTGTGGTGCAAAGAACGTTGGGAAATGAAGTTGTTTCCCTTTTTCGCGTTTGTGGGGCTCTTGCCCCACTGGCGCATTTCCCAATCTTGCATTTACCTGCGTACCCAGTTCGGGCGTGTGCACGAATGGTGATTGTTGGCTAGTAGGGCCTAGCCAAGGAGCCTATGTGAAGTTCCAACGGTTAACCCTCGATTTTATAGGTTAAGATAGACAGCCAGCTGTGTGCCAAATGGAATGGGGGACATGGGTACAATTAGCAAACAATACCTGGCTATTTCCTGGAGCAATGGCTACAACAGCAATCAGAAGCCTTAGCCAACAGAGGTCTTGTAAAGCCTTGTGAGAAATCAGAAGAGGTAGCAGATGCTACCAAAATATCTTGGTAAACTGACAAGGAGTCGGTAAACTGACAAGGGGTCCTCTGTAATGCTGCTGAAACTGGAATACCATCATGGGAGAGATCTGGTTAACTTCCTAGATATTGTCCTGTAGACAAAAATGTAAGATGCTTATATTTTATAATGAGACTTCCTTTACCACCCCTGCCCACCACTATCACCAGACTCTTCCCCTCAGCTGACTCAGCCTAGAGCAGTGATGGGCAGCCTTGGCCCTCCAGCTGTTCTTGAACTTAAATTCCCAGAAACCCTGACCAGCTGGTGTGTTGAGTTGGGCTTCTGGGAATTGAAATCCAAGAACAGCTGGAGGGCCAAGACTGCCAATCTCTGGCCTAGAGGGTAATGGACAGAGTGGTTCAGGCTGAGTTTGTAATATATTTCTGAATTTTGCTTTTGAAATGTTTTAGTAATTACTTTATAATTGTAATTGCGATATTTTGTAACTGTGATATTGTAATTGTATTTATTGTTATTGTGATATTTTGCTTTTTGTTAGCCGCCCAGAGTCGCATTGCGAGTGGGGCAGCATAAGAACATAAGAACATAAGAACAGCCTTGCTGGAACAGGCCACAGCCCATCCAGTCCAGCATTCTGTCTCACACAGCGGCTCACCATTTCCTTCAGGGTATTCCCAAGCAGATGCCTTCACCTGCTTAGGATTCCCTGGAAATGATATTGAGAGATATCCTGCCTATCTCTCCAACCCGCAGGTTGTCCTTAAGTATCCATAATTATAGCCATTGATACTCTTGTCCTCCATGAATTTGTCTAATCCTTTCTTAAAGCTGTCAAGACTGACAGCTGTCACCACTTCTTCTGGCAGGGAGTTCCATAGACCAGTAATCCTCTGGGTGAAAAAGTACTTTCTCTTATTTGTTTGAGAACTAGTACCCAAAAGTTTCATGGAGTGTCCCCTAGTTCTAGTGCTATGCGAAAGGGAAAACAGTTTTTCCTTATCTACTTTGTCCACACCGTGCATGATTTTATAAACTTCAATCAGGTCACCTCTTAGAAGTCGTCGTTCAAGAGTGAAGAGGCCCAACCGTTGCAGCCTCAGATGGTAAGGAAGGTGTTCCAGTCCCCTAATCATTCTGGTTGCCCTCCTCTGCACTTTTTCCAGCTCCATAATATCCTTCTGGAGGTATGGCGACCAGAACTGTACACAGTATTCCAGATGGGGCCTCACCATAGATTTATAAAGAGGCAAAATGACACTTGCTGACTTATTTTCTATACCCTTCCTAATGATCCCTAGCATTGAGTTTGCTTTTTTCACTGCTGAGGCACACTGGGTTGACACCTTCATTGAGCTGTCCACCAGGACACCAAGGTCCCTTTCCTGGTTTGTCGCAGAGAGTTCAGACCCCATCAGTTTATAAATGTAATTGGGGTTCTTTGCTCCAACATGCATCACTCTGCACTTACTAATGTTGCAACTCATTTGCCACTGTTTTGCCCACTCCCCCAGTGTCGAGAGATCCCTCTGGAGCTCCTCACAATCTCTCACAGTTTTCACTACCCTGTATAATTTAGTGTCGTCAGCAAATTTGGCTACCTTGCTTTTTACTCCTACCTCTAGATCATTTATGAAGAGGTTGAAAAGCAGGGGTCCCAGTACTGAACCTTGGGGGACCCCACTCTTTACTTCCCTCCACTTGGAGAAGTGTCCATTTAGTGCTACCCTCTGTTTCCTGTCCCTTAGCCAGTTGCTGATCCAGGACAAGACCTGTCCCTTTATTCCATGACTGGTAAGTTTATTCAAGAGCCTTTGGTGTTGGACCTTGTCAAAAGCCTTCTGAAAGTCCAGAGAAACAATGTCAACTGGATCCCCCTTATCCACATGCTTGTTGACACTCTCAAAAAATTCCAACAGATTAGTGAGGCATGATTTGCCCTTGCAAAAGCCATGTTGGCTCTCCTTTAGCAGCGCCTTCTCTTCTATGTGCCTATTAATTCTATCTTTTAGGATGGTTTCCATCACTTTACCTGGGACACATGTCAAACTGACAGGTCGGTAATTTCCTGGATCACCCCTGGATCCTTTTTTGAAAAATGGTGTTACATTCGCTACCTTCCAGTCATCAGGCACAAAGCCTGATTTGAGGGAAAGATTATATATTTTGGCTAGGAGATCAGCAATTTCATTTTTAAGTTCCCTGAGAACTCGTGGATGGATGCCATCTGGTCCTGGTGATTTGTTAGTGTTTAGCTTAACAAGACATGCAAGGACCTCCTCCCTGGTTATTTCTATCTGGCTTAATTCTTCGGTTTCCCTCCCTACGAAGATAGGCTCTGTTTTGGGCATGTGGCCTCTGTCTTCTTCAGTGAATACTGAAGCAAAGAATTCATGGAGTCTCTCTGCAATCTCTGTTTCCTCTTTAATAACCCCTTGCCTTCCATTGTCATCTAATGGTCCAATGGCCTTCCTAGTTGGGTTCTTACTTCTAATGTACTTAAAGAAGTCTTTGTTATTTCTCTGAGTATTTTTAGCTATACGCTCCTCAAAGTCTTGCTTTCCTTTCCTGATTGTTGCCTTGCATTTGTTCTGCCAGAATTTATGTTCCTGCCTGCTGTCCTCATTCGGACAAGCCTTCCATCTTCTAAATGAGCTTTTCTTGCTCTTGATCACTTCCCGAACAGCTCCTGTAAGCCACATCGGAGTCCTCTTGGACCTGGCAGTGCCCTTTTTCCTTTTGGGTATGCATTCCAATTGAGCCTCTGTTATTGTTTTTGTAAACAGCCTCCATGCCTCTTGGAGTGCTTGGACTCTCTCAATTTTCCCTTTCAGCTTCTTTTTTACTAGTTTCCTCAACTTTGGGAAATTTCCTTTTTGAAAATTTAAGGTCTCTGTGTTAGATTTTATCAGTGACTTGCGGTCTATGATCAAGTTAAACATAATTGAGTTGTGGTCACTGTTCCCTATTGGATCAGTCACATTAACATCTTGCACCAGATCCTGAGTATTACTCAGGATCAAGTCAAGGATTCTTGTACCTCTAGTTGGGTCTTCAACCATCTGTCCCAGGGAACAATCATTTAGCATATCTAGAAACTTTATCTCTTTATCATGTGCTGAACAACAGTTCACCCAATCTATGTGAGGGTAATTGAAGTCCCCCATTATAACCAGGCTTCCCTTCTTGGATGCCTCCTTTACAACATTCTCCAACTGCCAGTCTCCCTCAAGAGTTTGGGTCGGAGGCCGATAGTATATGCCTACTGTTAGACCATCCTTGTGGCCTGGTACTCTTACCCACAGAGCTTCTAATGGTGACTCCAAATCACCTAGATATTCCAATTCATACGATTTTATCACTTCTTTGACATACAAGGCCACACCACCTCCCATTTGCCCCTTCCTATCTTTCCTGTACAGTTTGTAGCCTGGGATAACTGTATCCCATTGGTTATCATCCGTCCACCAGGTTTCAGTGATACCAATAATATCAATAATCTTATCTATTGCTAAGTATTCCAGCTCCCCTATTTTGTTCCGGAGGCTTCTGGCATTTGTATATAAGCATTTATATATGCTTTTCTGACACAGTCTTTTGTGTCCAGTTGCATTGTTAGACTGCCTCTTGCATCCTTCTTCTAGAGTGCTGGTGACTAGCTCCTCGCTCTGCTCAGTAATTTTTGCATCCTCCTCACTACTCAAGTACTCACTTTCCCGAACCGGATGCTGCCCAGCTCCTGTCGGCTTTCCCCCAGTTATCAGTTTAAAAGCTGCTCTGCAGCCTTTTTGATGTTGAGTGCCAGCAATCTGGTCCCATCATGGTTCAAATGCAACCCATCCCTCCTGAACAGATTTGGCTGTGAACAGCATATAAGTCGAATAATTGAACTGAACTGAACTGAACTGAATTGAATTGAATCGAATATGTATGTACTTTATCTCTGCTGTCTTGTCTCATCATTTTTCTGTTCCAGAATGGCAACTTTCAAGTCTTGTGCACAGTGTCCAGGTAGACTGAAATGGTTTGAAACTGGTTTCTGTGTATTGCCATTCCTAATGTCTGATTTATGTCCATTAGCACTTTCGCCCAGAGATTGTCCTATTTCTCCTATGTAGAGTCCATAATAACATTTTTGCAAAAGATGGAATAAATCACATTGGCAGAGGAGCAAGAGCTAGTAAAACTGCCCTTAATGTGTTTGTTGTTGTTGGGTCAGTAATATGGTTGCCAGAGTAAATGTAGGGGCATTGCATTTTTTTAGATTAGCGGTTCTCAACATTTTCCTGCCATGTGCCAGACCTGTCCCCAACACTCAGCTGTGGGGGCTGGAGGCATAGTTGCTCCCACTGCTTACTTTTTTAAAAATCATCAGCGGTAGCAGTGGTAATTGTGCTGTTTTTGCGGTTTTTTCACAACCTCCACCACTTCCCAGGGTTGCGGGAGGCTTTTGAAAACATTTTCGCTCTGTTTTGGGATTTTTTTCACCACTTCTCCACTGTGTTTTGGCAGCTAAACTGCAATGGTTGGGCACTTCCTGCTTCCATGGTGTGAACCCAGGCACTAACATAAGCTCCGCCCTGCACCGGAAGTCCACAAACACTGCAGTTTAGCTGTCAAAATGCAGCTGAGAAGTGGAGAAAAAATCCCAAAATGGAGCAAAAATGCTCCGATAAGCCTCCCGCCGCCTGAGGAAGTGGTGGAGGCTATGCAAGAAGCTGGAAAAATGGTACGATTACTGTTGCCAACACAGTAAGTGACATATTGGGACTTCTGGTGGGGAGGGAGCTTCTGAAGGTGCCGGGGTGGCCACTGTGGGCTGTATTTATGAGCTCCATGGGCAGGATTAGGCCCATGGACCATAGGTTGGGAACCCTGTTTTAGATCCTTGAGCTTGGTGTTTCTGTCTTGTGAGTCTGAGCAGACGCGGTTGTAAACATTAAAATACAGCAGTTAGTCTTTAAAGTGCCACAACATTTTTTGTCTTTTTGTTTTGTTTACTCACTGATATGCTTGAAACACAGACTAACACAGCTACCATTTTGACAATTTAACTCTATAAGGAGGCCTTTCTAAAATCAGAAAGCTGCTTTTAACTTGGGATGCATAAAAATTAAAGTTCTTTTTTTGTAACAGATTTCTAATATCTCCCTAATTTCTTCATATGTAATGTGTTTATACTTGTGATACTTTAAAAATCACACAATGGGGGAGAAATGAAAATTCCCATGTCCATCTGCTGGTGTCCCATGTGCTGAACTCCTGGATGTGTGGATTTTAATCTCTATCTAATTGAACACATTACTGCTAAAGAGGACTAACATTTTCTTGAGAAGTTCTGGATCTTTAACATCTAGGTGAATGCCAGCTAGTTCTCTCTATGCTGGAACTAGCTATACCTATTGCTATATAAATATGAATATAAATAAATAAAAAATTAAAAATTTGTCCAGTGAAAATGAGGAAAAGTTTCTTTTCAGTTTGTTTTTGAATAATTTACAAACATACCCACATTCCTTCCTATTCTGGACAGAAAAAGCTTGTTGTTTAAAATCTGTAAATGAAGAAAGTGAAAATGATAGACCCACCCATCTTTTCAATAGAAGATACAGGAAACTATTTAGGTTAAGATGACCCTGGAGTCAGCGATATTGATGTCCAGTAGATGTTTTTGTGGTTGTTTTCCCTAATGAGAATTCTTCACAGCATTTAGGAGCTGGCTTTCTCCAGTGTGGACTTCTTTCAGTATAGGTACAAAAGAAACATTGATTTCGTTTTACTTTTCTCCAGTATTCTTAATACTGCATGGCAGGACAAGATTCCTCCTCCCAATGTTGTTGGGAAAACAAATCCCTACATACCATGAGAGACAGATGGCATGGTCTAACACAGTAATAGGCCGCTGGAGATGTTCAAGGCACAGCACAATTATTATAAATAGATTCATTTAGAAATCAAGCATGCTAAGACAAAACTAATGAACTTTGGGGACAGACCCAATAATCACATATTGAACAGTAATGGCTAACTGGCTGGCTAAATGAAATCATTTACATCTTTGGCTTTCATTGGCTCTAGTTCTGGAGCACAAAAAGATCGTAGCTTTTAAGCTACACTGGCACTTATTTCAATCATAGCATGAAAACACTGCTGAAAGTAGTATGGTAATTTTTACCACTATTTTTGTGTCTATCATGTTACACATAAATATTGTTTTGCATGGGTACTGAATAATGCAACAGGGTATTCATGTAGTATTAATTATTTTTAATTTGTGAAATAACAATAAAAATTTTAAAGGCCAGAAATTGCCAGTATCATTTCAAATCTCATACAAAGCATTTTTTAAAAAAATATTCAGTACAGAAAATTATTGTATTCACATAATTTTTCTTAAAACCTTGAAGAAATGTTTGGGCTGCCCCCATTTTTAGAATTGTCTTGTAGAACATATTTTTTTCTTTGCTGCACAATAAAATCAATATATAAAATATAATTATACTAGAGGTTTGATGTAAGACTACAGTCGTTATAGGATGCCAACCTCAAAACCTATTCATAGAAAGAAAAGTTCAAATGTAACATCTACCATGTGGGAAATAACTATTCTCTTATCAGAATAATAATAAAAAATGAGTGTCCAAGAAGCAAAAAGCAGAAGATTTTTGCTTTTAAAAGGGATTCAAATATCTCATCCAAATGTCTTTTACCAGAGGATATCTCCTCATCTGCCCAACCCCTGGGATATTTTCCCACCTGTCCTTAAAATTAACCAATGGTAAATATTAAAACACAACAAGCATTTTTATTTTTCTTAGAGGAAATTTATCCAATATTGCTAAATAACCAAATTATGTAAATCCTTTAATTGGTATAGAAGCCAAAGCAGCCCTTCAAAATATTTTAACACAGAGGACTACAATCACATAAGTTGCATGTGCTTCTGAGCTCTCCTAGCAATCATAGTTCAAAGCATGTACTCATCTTTTGGGATCCTCTAGCACTCTACAGCAGGGAGAATTGCTACATGTATGTATTATATGCTTTTAAAACTTCCATTTTAAAATAGCCATAAAATTCAATTCTTCAAAAAATATCCAGTTTGTAAATGTGGAATACTGTGCCTGTATATCTTAACCTATAAAATCGAGGGTTAACCATTGGAACTTTGCATAGGCTCCTTAGCCAGGCCCTACTAGCCCGCACTCTCCATTTGTGCACATGCCCGAACTGGGTATGCAGGTAAACGCAAGATTGAGAAATGCGCCAGTGGGGCAAGAGCCCCACAAATGTGAAAAAGGGAAACAACTTCTTTTCCCAACAATCTTTGTGCTGCGCCGCGCAACAGCCAATCAGGTGGAGAGGCGAGACCACAAAGAACATTGAGAAACTCCTCATGGCCAATCAACATCGAGCTGCAGGGAAAAAAAATGTACCACAAGCACAAACCACAAACCCATAACTACAATCCCCAGAGTCCTGCGTGCCATGAGCGTGGAGAATGCTGAGGAACCCGGCGTGCGAAAAATAAAATTTTAAAACACAACTCCGGCGCAGCGCCTCAAAGCCACGAAAAGACCCGCCGGCCTTCTTGCATGGAGCAATGGGGAAGAGAGGGTCTCCCTCTCCTCCACGCTACCCCACCGAAGACATGCCGGGGCCGGCGAAACCAAGCCACTGGAAAAAAAGCCAAACCCCAAACGCCGCCTACATCACCATGGGGATTTCCATGTTCCGGCCAGCAAGGCCGGCATGCGAACACCCCCCCCAAAAAAAAAACAGCATGGGGATTTTCACAGTCCGGCCACCAAGGCCGAGCCATGAACCCCCCCCCCCCCCGCCCAAATAAAACCCTAAAACAACCAACAAACACAACATGGGGATTCCCACGGGCCAGCAGCATGGATATTCCAATGCGGCCGGCCCGCGAAAATACCCCACCCCCATCCCCGCATGAAGTACCGATGGTATTTCCATGGGCCAGCCATCGACACTGGCCCACAAAAATACCCCCACCCCACCACCACATGGTATTTCAACAGGCCAGCTACCGAGGCTGGCCCATGGAAATACCCTCACCGACAACACAAACAAGAACATTCAACAAAAATAAAAAACAACAATAATAAACATAAAAAGAAAAAACAAAAACATCCAAAAACAACCAAAAATAAACAAGGACAAACCCACAACCCCCCCAAAAAAAACCCTAACAAAAAGAAACCAGAGACCTTACCAGGAGATGTCCGCCCTCATCCTCGACCGGAACTGAAATGAGAAAAGTACACTACTTACCAGAAGAATACGCAGGCCAGTAGAGAAAAAACAGTCAAAATTTAAAAATTACGCAAGAGCACCACCCAGTGGCCACAGGAGAAATAACACTCAATATATTCAAATTAATCTCAAACATTAAAAAAGAAGGGAATAAGGTTTAAAAACATTCAAAAATATCCAAAAAATAAAATAATTAAAAAATAAATAAATAAGTTCTCACTAAAAAAAACATCTACACACAGTCAAAAACATTGAATTTTAAAAAACATACACTTGCACATTTTAAAAAATTGTTATCCAAGGTACACCTATTAACAAAAAAATCACATAGTAACACATTATTTTTTAAAATACAATAATTGAAAAAAATTATATCAACCTTTCCTCTTTTTAAAATCCAAAAAAATGATGACAGTTTAAAACACTACGTGCATATAAAAACATTTTTTTAAAAAAATAACATACTAACCTCATTTAAATAAACATAAAACAAAAACCTTCCAACACCATTTAAAACAGCCCGGCAACACCGGGCAACCTCTGGTAGTCTTCTATAAAAACATCAGGAAATTGCCTGATAGTACTGCAGAATGTTGTGCCCACATGTCCAACAAGAAAAAGGACACCAATTAGCAAAAGTTGCTACAATAAGCAAAGTTGCTTAATGTTGACAACACCAATGGCAGCCGTGAAGATTATCTATATTTGCATTAACATAGTACCATTCACATAGAACAGTAATGGTGAACCTGGCACTCCAGGTGCTCTTGAACTTCAATTCCCAGAAGCCCTGATTAGCAGGAGAACTGACATGTGCTTCTGGAAAATGAAGTCCAAGAACACCTGGAGTGCTAAGGTTCACCATCACTGACATAGAGACACCAAGCAAGGGAAAATCCCAGAAGGTGTCTCCTTTTTTCATCATTTAACTACGTTTCTCCCAAATATAAACCAGTTGCCATGGCTGTTTTTTGACAAGTGTGAATGAAAGTGAGCACAAAAAGGTTACTGAAAGGGATAATGTATATTCCTCATGTTTTAAGGTAGAATCTTAAAAGATAGAAACTATTGTGTTACGAATAGCAGTATTACCTCTATGAAGCAAAAAGAGCATAATATTACAGTGGAACCTCGGTTAACAAACAGCTTGGTTAACATAAAAATCGCATAAAAAAGGAAATCCATAGAAAATAGTGGCTTGTTTTACAAAAAACAAAACAAAATTCTGGAACAGATTAATTGGTTTTCAATTAATTCCTAAGGGAAACTGCATTTTGGTTAAAGCATTTGGTTTTCAATGAATTCCTATGAAAAATTTGGTTAAAGTAATTTTTGCTGTAAGAAACGTCTTGGAGAACAAATTAATTATGTTAACCGACGTCCCACTTTATTAGTTTTTATATATCAAGAACACAATAGTTTCATTTTTACAAAATAATATAATAGCTACTAATACCTTACCTTTGGATTGCATCAAGTAATGTTTTCTCCCTACTCCTAAATAATGTTCAAACACTGGTAGTCTTTAAACCTCAACTAATGAATGGATGAAATGTATAGCCCAGGACTGGATCTCACTTAGCCAAGATTGTGCGCCAGTTTGTATTGCGCAGCCTGCACCTCAATGTACTTTTCAGGGCCAGGCATGTCCCGGGGGTGAATAATGATATTGCTGATGCTTTGTCCCGCCTGCAGATCTCCCGGTTCCGTGCCTTGGCCCCGGATGCGGAGGAATTTCCCTTGCCACTCCCGGCGGAGATATGGACCTTTGGCAAGGAGAGGTGAACCGGGCGATCGGCATGTCTCTGGCGCCACGCACGCATAAGGTGTATCACCACGCGTTGGTTTCCTTTCAGATGTTTTGTACCCAATCTCGACTGCCAGATACCTGGCCGATCCCTGTGGCCCACCTCCTTCGTTTCATGGTTTACCTGCACGCCCAGGGCCTGGCACCCCGCACCATAGCATCTAGGCTATCAGCACTGGCTTTTATGGCCAAGGTGGGAGGTCATGCGGACAGTACCGCTGATTTCCGTGTGAGACACGTTTTGGAGGGGTGGGTGCGGGAACGTGGGCGTAGCCTGGACGACCGCCACCCAATTTCCCCTGGGGTCCTTACCCAACTGGCACGGGGCTGGCATGACCTATGTTTCAATAGGTATGAGGCAGCCCTGTTTCATGCGGCTACAACGGTGGCCTTTTTTGGAGCGCTCCGCATCAGCGAGCTTGTGATGCTGACTAAGGCGGATGCAAGTCGTAGGGCACTGGAACTCGAAGATGTCTATGTTTGCAATGATTGGGCTCAGTTGAGGATACGCTCCTCTAAAACAGATCAGCACGGAGTAGGGAGTGGTGTAAGACTGCTACGATGTTCCTTGGCAGACATCTGTCCGGTTGGTGCCCTACAGGAGTTCCTTGCACTGCGTGGCACGCACCATGGCCCGTTTTTCTGTCACCAAGATGGGTCTCCCCTCACTAAATTTCAATTTTGGAAGGTGACTGGGAAGGCACTGGCTAGGGTGGGCCTCCCTGGGGCCCGTTACGGCACCCATTCATTTAGAATTGGGGCAGCCTCTACTGCGGCTGCCTATGGGTACTCTGGGGCTGACATACGCAGCATGGGGAGGTGGGGCTCGCAGTGTTTCCAGTTTTATGTTCGCCCACTCCCACCGTGAGTACCGTTTTTTAGTCACCACATATCTCTTCCTTCCCTGTTTTTTCCTTGACAGACCCTGGGTGTCGTATCACACCGGTGACAGTATGGCTGGTGGGCCATAGCTACGTGCACAGGGCAGCGCGTTACGCTGCGGCGACAGATTGGGGACCCCGGCTGGGACTCGGTGCATACGCAAGTCTCACATGGTACGGTAAGCCTGGTATGTTGTGGCGGGAGCTCTTGCCATTCCTCTTTTCGGCAAGGAACGCTGACCCGCCCGACATCCTGATCATACATCTTGGGGGTAATGATTTGGGACAGGTCACTGGCTTATCGCTGAAGCATGCGATTTGCAGTGACCTCGCCTACTTACATTACGTATGGCCCGCCACAACCCTTGTTTGGTCAGATATGGTCCCGCGGCATGCTTATAGGGGAGGCCTTGACCTCCAGGCCTTGGACCGCGCTAGGCGCATGGTGAACAGGGCGGTGGCCCGATTCCTTTCGACCAAGGGCTGGGGGCGGGTTAGTCCTCATCCGGCCATTAGTCTGCAAAATTTTGGGCTTTATGCAGGGGATGGGGTCCATCTGTCGCGAGGAGGTATGGACCTCCTGCTGAGTGATTGGCGAGCAGGCCTGTCGACCGAGCTGACGGTCTTGGGGGGGCGTCGAGCCTTTATTGAAGCCTCTCCGGGTGGCGGGTAGCACTGGTAAGGTAAACATTTATGACCCATAGGTATCCGGCAGGTTCGCAATTGACTGGACAACACTAGATAGGCATAAGTTGTTTAAACGTTGTCCGGTCAACGACGAACCAGGCGAGGGGGTGATGGTTACCACTAGACAGCTGGAATCACCCCCTGATTTTACGAATACACGTCAGAGGGTGGGGTCATTAGGTAGATATTGACTACGGTCAACAATTTGTTTGTTGTCAACAAACAAATTGATACAAATAGATACATTGTAACAATTGCCGTTGGCAATTTTGGGTGGTACCTTACCAGTGTTACTTCGGCCTGCTTGCCTTAAGAATTATGATTGGTCGTTTTACCAATAGAAATTTATAATTCGGACTAGGGCATGAATCAATAAATGTGGCCCAATGCCGTTATCCACTTTCATTTGTCTCTGAGTCCATTATTGGGGGGGGGGGGGTGCGCCTGCAAGGACCTACTGCACATATTTATTCCTAAAATTCTAAAACCACATGTACATAAGGCAATCGCATGGTTTACACAAAACTAGAGAGCCTGCTATAGCAAAAGACTGTAGGAATTCATCTGGTTTCTGTCTTGGCTGTCTCTGACACATTTTGTATACAAAAGCCTCTTTGCCTGAGAGACAGCGCTCCTTATCTCTCTTTCTTTGGGTTCTGACATTCTGATTGATTATGTAGGCTAATGAGTTTCGTTTCTGCTATACAATGATTGCTAGTTTCGTTTCTCTCTCTCACTGGCTAAATAAAGAAAAGGGCTTGAGTAGCTTTGGACCAGCCAAGGACTGCAGAGTGTTTTTCTCTCTGTCTCTCTGTTCCTCCCTACGAAAAGCCTAAGGAAGCAGGACTTCTTGGGACTGATTGTTATCTTAAAGATCTGAGGATATAACTGCTGCTAATGAGACTGACTGAATAAAGAAGATATCTTTACATGAAGCAGAATCCCATCAAGTGGCGCTCCGTGTGACGCTTTGAACTACAATGAGAGAGCCTGCTGTGAAAGCTGCTTCAGCAATTAACATCTCATAATCGACCGGGGAAGGTCTTCACTCACCTGCGACCAGGCAAAAGGTCAGACCGGAGGAAAGGTCATAAATCGAGCTCGAAAATTCATCCAAAGTCAACTTTGGGTCCCACATTACGTGAGTGATTAATTTTAATTATGGGATGTTTGCTTTCTTCAGAAATGCAGGAACTTTGTAAAGATATCTCAGATCTTTTGCATGAGAATGGGCGGAAGGCTAATGAACAGGAGATACAGAAACTGGCTAAAGCTATAGCAAAATTCTGTCCTTGGTTTAAATATGAAGGTCTGGATTTAAAAGAGTGGAGACAGATTGGGAGAGAAATGCAGCAGCATAATGGAATTTCTAGATCAATATTATTTACTTGGGAGGAAGTGAGAGACTGCCTTCAGAGACTTACTCCAAAAAATATTTTATTGTCTCAAAGACTTGATGGCCATCCCCTCACACAGCTTTTGACTTCAGAGAAAGCGGGGGCCATGGCAACCATGGCAGCCATGGCAACTGCTCCTCCATCATATGAGAAACAACAGACTCCTGAAGGAGGTGGAAATGGAGATGGGACATTATATCCTGCCTTGCAATTAGATCCTGACTTGCAACAATCAAGTCCTTTTAGCCCTACAAAAGACCTGTTCTCTGCTGCAATATTGCCAGCCGAGCATAAAAAACAGCTAGTGCCGGCTGATGGGGAACAAATGGCGAGGAACTCATCACAGATTGAAGTTGTTGATGCATGCAGAGTGGCAGAAAGCAAGGACTGTGTTTCAAAGAGCAGCTTAGGGGATCTCAGCCCCCCCGTGAATCAACCCTCATCACAAAAGCAGGAGAAGCTGAGTAGTAAATTTGATACCTCACGTTTGGGCAGGAAGATCCTGCAGAAATGGAAGGATGGCCCAAAGGAGGAACGCACAAAACTCAAGACAAAAAAGGGGTGCAAGTACAAACTAACCGATGTAGGTTGTCATAAGGTTGAGAATCATATGCTGGAGATGAAAGAAATACAGAGAAAGAGGGGGGTAAATATGTCCTGTATGGATAGCAGGCTTTGGCAAAAATACAAGGAGGAAGAAGACATACAGTTTTTTGCTGATTTTGAACTGCCCAACCCACAAACAAAGAGATCAGAGTGGGCTGTCTCAAGTTTCCAGCATCAGGATGGCAGGGAAAGCAACGGGAAATTCCCTGTACTATTCTTCTGTGTGGAAGCTGCTTGCAAATTCTGGAGAAGTTCTTTGTGCCTTCACACCTCCTCGGCCTGCCTTACTGCAGATGGGTGTGGCTGGAGCATGAAGGAATGTGTGTCTGCCTGAAAAGCTGAAAAAGGGGGGGTTGTGGGGGATTGTCTTGTGAAGTCAGTGAGACTTAATTTATGGCTTAATTTCAACTTGCCATGCCAAGAAATGTGCTGGAGAGATAGTGTTTCAGAGAGCTTCAATCAAGATTGGGACTAAAAAGTTTGTGTGGACTTTAAAGAAGAATTATAAAACCTGACAGCCTTTTTAAGAAATTGTCTACCTGCTCATGCTAATGGGATTTGTACTGTATTGGTTTACCATGCTATGTTGATTATAAGTTATTGACTGCCTCTTTCACTTTATATCCAGTGGGAGAAGAAGAAGTAAGAACTGCTTTCTAATATGCAACCAGACCTCCTTCATGTAAGGAAGAAAAAAAATGTTCATGTCTTGTTTATGCTTAAATGTTTTGCTTATTCTTTTGCAGGAGAAAGATCTGTCTTTGCTTATGTTATGTATTGTCTTATGAAACTGCATACCTTCAGAAGCACATGGCAGAGTTTCCAGTACTCTACACATGTAAATGGGTTTGTGATATTGCATTTGTGGTATATGTCACTCATGTTTCATGTTTAGTTATATGGTACTAGTAATAACAGGGCATGCTCCTGTTTCTTAGGGGAGTGTCTTCTTAAGCCATTGGTCGTCTATTGGCAACAAGGGGATCCTGAGTGGAAGGATTCCTGCTGGAGCGATCCGCCCATGGAGAGAGAAGAAGGTTACTCAGCTCCAGGATGGTGGTTCACCAGTAAACTAAATGTGCTGACATTTGTTGTTTTCTTTCTTACTGTGCTTCCAGCTGTAAGAACAATGCCTCATGGGGGCAACCCCAACTTTTGGATTCGTCATGCTAACTATATGTTTGAGGTTCATGGTAAGAATGCAACGTTATACTATGAGCATCCACTGGCAGTGTCTCAAATGGCTTTTCTTCCGGCATTGTTCAACACACCTGAGCTGGTTATTGGACATTTGCAACATCTTGATAGGTCTACACTCTTCTCTAATCCTCCAGAACAATTTAACAACACCCGTTGGCGAAGCATGACATTCAAGAAATACACTAAAGGACTTTGTTTCTGTTGTCATAGTTCTGGAGTCTGGAATAGTAAATGGAAGTACTGGACTCAAGCGAAAAGGGTTTTGCAGAATGTAGGCAATTATACGGGTTGTGACGATTATTTTTGGTTATGGGGTAGTTTTAACAGTTCTTATAAGCTTAATTATACCTTGTATAACACTACTATTGAAGATATATATGATGTTTTTCCTATGTTTACTCCTGATTATTCTGCTATAGATAGTGGTTCAATTTGCAATGGATGGCAAATCAAGGATCCGAACATGTGGTTCTTTTTTAATGGAGTTGCCACGAATTTCCATCCAGGACAATATCAATGTGCAGCATTGGGTTATTTTATCTGAATAATACTATTGAGAAAGAACTTCAGAATTTACAGGAGAGTATTACTAACAATGTACGCACTGATGTTAATCTCTTTGATTGGGTGACTTCTTGGTTGCCTGATTTATCTGTCCTTAGACAAGTTTTCTTTTATGGGTTTATTATTATTATCTGCTTTTTACTTTTGTGTTTTTGCATTACTTGTATTCCTAATCTTATTTCTATGTGTAACGCATGTCCATTGCGTAGAAGGGAGACATCGAGTTTTGCACGACGGCAATTGTACTCAATGAGGTATCATCCTCCGGAACAAAGTACCATGAGTCAGGAGGGGTACGATGTCCAGGAGGACAGTGATGATGTATATGGAGGAGTAGTTATGGAGTATGATGACATGCAGGGGTATGATTAGCCGTCCCTCTCTCAAATTTAAATGAAAAAGGAGGACATGTAGGAATGCATCTGGATTCTGTCAGGCTGTCTCTGACACTTTTTGTATACAAAAGCCTCTCTGCTCACTGAGAGACAGCGCTCCTTATCTCTCTTTCTTTGGGTTTTGACATTCTGATTGATTATGTAGGCTAATGAGTTTCGTTTCTGCTATACAATGATTGCTAGTTTCATTTCTCTCTCTCACTGGCTAAATAAAGAAAAGGGCTTGAGTAGCTTTGGACCAGCCAAGGACTGCAGAGTGTTTTTCTCTCTGTCTCTCTGTTCCTCCCTACGAAAAGCCTAAGGAAGCAGGACTTCTTGGGACTGATTGTTATCTTAAAGATCTGAGGATATAACTGCTGCTAATGAGACTGACTGAATAAAGAAGATATCTTTACATGAAGCAGAATCCCATCAAAAGACATAACAAGCAATTTTTCCGGGGTAAAGGTAAAGGCATAGGAAGGCATATACTTTGTTATCTGGCACCAGGGTGGCAGAAGCTGACTTGACCTAACTTTTCACATAGAACATTTCACCCAGTCTTGGCATCTGGTTTACACAAACAGGCGCTTTCAGGAGGCCAGAGATTAGAAAGTTTCAAAGAGACAAAGGACTACATGTACCATCTTCCACCAGGCAACCATGTACTGGACCCTGTTGGCCCAGAGACTCCCTTTCAGAAGAGTATAGAAAACTTAAAAGCAGTTACCATTAAGCTAATATAAGGTTATTCCCAACACATCTCAAATTATGCAACTTAATGCGTGGGACCAGGCTTTCAGAAAGTAATACAGGGCTTGCAGGGGAAATAAGTTCATACTAAAAGCTTGGCAGTGGAACAATCAGCTTCTAGTCACAACAGTTTGGTCCTCAGAGATATATAGAATCCAGGCACACTAAAGGCTGGAAGGAAAAATCTGCTTTGTGTTTAGCTTTGAAAAATCAATGAACTTGGATGGAGGGAGATGGGTATAGAAGAGAAATTTGTTCAAGCCAACTTAGACAAGCTTCCCCCAGGTTGTAACTCATGGAACTGCTCATTGGTGAGACATAATTTGCAGCTGGAAATCCACATGTTTCCAAGCCTCTGAAGCAAGCTGTGGCACCACCACAAATTTTGGTCACACAAGGACAGTTTGTTTACTGTTTATTCCATTTTAGTTCTTTAGGAAGCCCTTAAAAATACAGGGCTGCAACACATTAGACTTCATGAAACAATAAAAAAGAAAAGAACATATACAGTGACAGGCATTATAAGGTATTTGTTCTTGCTTTATGCACTTCAGTTAATGCCTGCCAGTATTTGGTTTAGGAAAAGGAATTTACTTTGAGAACTATATACTGTATGCCCCAGTGGATCCCCAGCATATAAATCTTATATATAGCTTATTTTCTACCAGTAACAAACCTCTTGCATAGACCTTCAACCTTCAAATTTAATAAAATAAGTGAATAATCATTTTAATTACACAATATGATAATCTCAAATTAAAGTTGTGTAGTAAATTAATAGCATCAATAATTCTTGCTCAGAATTTAATACTGAGTTGATGCAGTTAAACAATTGTCTACTGTTGTAATTTTAAAATGAAAATGAGTAATTAATATATTTAAATATGAAACTGTACTAATAAGAATTCCTATAGTTAAATCATTATTAATTTCATCAAACATTTTCCTGAATACAATCAAAGGTATATGTAATTATTATTTTTTAATATATGAACAATTATCATCTTGAAATATTGTGCCATGGTAACCCCATTTTAATCTATGAAACTTTTCCAGGTTTAGCATCTAGGACCTAAGAGCAACAACATACTTCCTTTCAACCAAGTGCTTGCCTAGCAATCTTCCATTTTATTTTATTCTTTCTTAAATTGTAATGTATGCTTGTGTATGCACACTTGTATGTATGTGTTTACTATAATAAATAATCAAGGTGTAGAAGCTGTTACTACAAATTACGACAGTCACAAATTTGGGATGGATTATGGAGGTTGGAACTACTGGCTACAAATTATGATAGTTTTATGCTACCTGCAGTATCAAAGGTATTACAGTTCTGAATTGCTGGGGAGCAGGACTATTGGGAGAGGTAGTATGTGTGTATGCTTTAATGCATATGTGTCCCACTTGTGGATTCTCCCACAAACATCTATTTTACCACTGTGGAAACAGTATGCTGGATGTGATATACATGTGGTCTGATTCAGCATGATTCATTTAATGTTCTCTGTAAGAGGGAGCCAGATGAGACTAGGGATGTGAACAAAATACTATTCCAAAATTCTAGTTGAGACTGATAGTTTAGTCAAGGCAAGCTTCTTAAAATCCCTGTAATTTCCAGTAGATGACCTCTGTCATTGCAAGGAAATTTATCATGGTTTGCATCAATATTTCCTTCTGTGCAGAATGCTTGGGCTGCTGTTAGATGCTGACATACACCAGATGTTACTAGAGTTTACTTGGGGAAAGCATTAACTACTGAAAGCTAACAAGAACTAGTTTTTTGAAGGTATCCTGTGCTGAAGCTAATGAACAGAGAGACAACCAGTCCCCTAATCCCTTGCAGCTCCCATGAAGGCAGGCAACTCCCATCCACTTTCTTTCTCTTCAGGCTAAAGGCCATCACTGCAGAGAAAGATTTGTTGAGTACAGATGTGTATGCTAATACTTCAAAATTTTGGCTGGGGCAATCTTATGCCTAGGCACTATCATTCTTCAGGGAGGGAAGTAAAGAGTGGGGTCCCCCAAGGTTCAGTACTGGGACCCCTGCTTTTCAACCTCTTCATAAATGATCTAGAGGTAGGAGTAAAAAGCAAGGTAGCCAAATTTGCTGACGACACTAAATTATACAGGGTAGTGAAAACTGTGAGAGATTGTGAAGAGCTCCAGAGGGATCTCTTGACACTGGGGGAGTGGGCAAAACAGTGGCAAATGAGCTTCAACATCAGTAAGTGCAGAGTGATGCATGTTGGGGCAAAAAAACCCAATTACATTTATAAACTGATGGGGTCTGAACTCTCTGCGACAAACCAGGAAAGGGACCTTGGTGTCCTGGTGGACAGCTCAATGAAGGTGTCAACCCAGTGTGCCTCAGCAGTGAAAAAAGCAAACTCAATGTTAGGGATCATTAGGAAGGGTATAGAAAATAAGTCAGCAAGTGTCATTTTGCCTCTTTATAAATCTATGGTGAGGCCCCATCTGGAATATTGTGTACAGTTCTGGTCGCCATACCTCCAGAAGGATATTATGGAGTTGGAGAAAGTACAGAGGAGGGCAACCAGAATGATTAGGGGACTGGAACACCTTCCTTACCATCTGAGGCTGCAACGGTTGGGCCTTTTCACTCTTGAACGACGGCGTCTAAGAGGTGACCTGATTGAAGTTTATAAAATCATGCACGGTGTGGACAAGGTAGATAAGGAAAAACTGTTTTCCCTATCGCACAACACTAGAACTAGGGGACACTCCATGAAACTTTTGGGTACTAGTTCTCAAACAAATAAGAGAAAGTACTTTTTCACCCAGAGGATTACTGGTCTATGGAACTCCCTGCCAGAAGAAGTGGTGACAGCTGTCAGTCTTCACAGCTTTAAGAAAGGATTAGACAAGTTCATGGAGGACAAGGCTATCAATGGCTATAATTATGGCTACCTAAGGACAACCTCCGGGTTGGAGAGATAGGCAGGATATCTCTCAATGCCATTTCCAGGGAATCCTAAGCAGGTGAAGGCATCTCCTTGGGAATACCCTGAAGGAAATGGTGAGCCACTGTGTGAGACAGAATGCTGGACTGGATGGGCTGTGGCCTGTTCCAGCAAGGCTGTTCTTATGTTCTTATGACTCCCGGTGGTCAAAAGGAGCATGAGCTTTGCCCCCCAACCCCTGGAATAATGAGACAGACACAGTGCTATATTTAAACTCAGGGCCACTTTATTAAAGTAAACCTCAAACTAACTGTTTGCCTGCAGCAGGGGCTGAGTAGCGCGATTCCAAGTGATGGAGCCAAGGTGATCACTTTACCTGCTCCACTCACGTCCAGGTGATCATCCGGGATCATCCTGTTCTTTAACAGTCCCCATCCCGGTTCACCTTTCAGGTATAATGGTAAGTGTTGTTCTCAAGCCTCAAGGCTGTAGTCCAACAGCAGGTCCCTCAACCCCTGAGCATGCCCTTCACCCGGAAGCGGAAGCCAAAGATTTTCCAGCTTCCAACCAACAGACACACCCAAGGTTACTCCCGAATCATCTTAGGCCTTCCCCTCCCATTTAACTATGCGCTACCCGCCAAGTGACCAGAAATAGAACCACCAAGCCAATTACCCCAGTCTGCAACAGTGTGGATTGGGCAAAAACACCACCGTCTCACAGCCAATCAGGGACGTGTGCAAAAATTCCTACTCGGCCCTGAAGCGACCAGCTAATCCCACACTGCTGTTTCGAGGGTGGGTGGGTGGGCTTTCGCTCACCTACTTCGCTCTGACAGAGCTGGGATCGAGGAGAATGAGCCCATAATTGGGCATAGCTCCTCCCCTTTCCCAGCTCGGCACACCCTCGGGCATGCCTAACTTCTGCCTTGCCTGGGGGAGGGAGACAAAGCAACGCCACCGGACAGCTGTCCAGTGGCATCTTACCTTCTCTCTAGTTTATTGTTACAGTGCTTTATGCTTTATTCCCTGCTTAATAAAGTTTTGTACCTTTCTTCACTTGGATCCATTTCATGCAGCAATGCTATTGCTGAGCAAATGAACATTTTACAATGCAATTTTAAACATGGGGACAAATAAAAAAAAAAACCTCCTTTAAACTGGGTTTTGGATCAGCACCAAATTTGGCACAGATGTGGCAGAGTTTTGGACCAAGTGTTTTCAAATTACTGTATTATTGTTTAAAAGAAATCCAGTAGTTCAGAAATCAGCAATCTAAAATTACACTAGATTTAAGATAGCTCACATAATTTGAAAAGACAAAATATGTTTATCTTGAAATAGAATTTTTGAATCAACTGATTTTGTTTATTTGGCAAGAATTCAGACAGTAGATAAATTTGTAGAAAAAGAACCAGACAAATGCTTTGTGTTTGGGTGAGGAGTGGTTAACTGGTTAAAAAAGGAAGTGGGCTCTGGGATTTCTCCTTGATTTTTGTCTCTTTATGAATGGTAGTGAGCACAAAAGGGTATCACGTATACCATCTTGACTGCTGATATTGATGCTGTCATCATTCTGGCTGCCCTTCTACAGAAGTTGGCCCTTTTTTCCTGCTGGCAATGTGGGCCTGATATTGTGCAGTAATATCAGGCCATTTCCTGGCATTTGGAATCATAGATAGAGAAGCACACTATCCAGGGCCGTAGCCAGAGGGGGGCCAGGGGGAACCTCCTGAACTAACAGTCCACCTCCCCACCCCACCCCGGGATTCCAATGTTATATGTGTGTGTGTGTGTGACATTGTTGCCCCTCCTGGGAAACCCCCCCCAAAATAATAATAATAATAATAATCTAGAAACCTGGCTACAACTCTGACATTATCTCACAATCATAAACCAGAGCTGGTTTCCCCCAAATAACTGAATATGTTAATTGTCACAGAATATTTTAAAAAAGCTTGTTATCCTTGACAAGACACCCTTTCAACATAAAGGTAAAGGTCGCCCTTGCTCGAAAGTCATATCTGACACTAGAGTTCAGTGCTCATCTCTGTTTCATAGTCACTGAAAAAATGGTATGCTTTTCAATTCTGCTTCTTTAATTTATACAAAATATAATGTGCATAAAGCTGCTGTTTCTGCACAAATCTGGTTTATCTCCGCTTTTTGAAACTAAGAACACATATGTATAACATACAGAACATGTGAACCTTATTGATCTGAAAGACACAAACAATCCTCCTAATGCTACTTCATTAATAGTTTGTGGATGGAGGTAACAATTAGCATATTTTCCAAACTGCATATTTTACAGAAATTGACACAATACAATGCTACAAATCAATATAGAGTTTTCTGTCTCACAACAGCATAAAGAACTTTTTAAAAGTTTTCTCATTTACTGTGTGCATACAAATCATCAGGTCACAACTTACATCCCTTGATGATTCTAACACAAAGCTGAACCTTGTTGTGTCAGGTATTCTTTTCCATTATTCTAGCAGCCCTTGCTGTATTTTCTTGTCAGCCTCTCATGCTTTTTGACTTTCAGATTTTCCATTTAGCCTGGTGGGTCTTGTAGATGTAATCAACTTACAACAAACAAACAAAAAAAAAGATCCCAATTGCTGTAGATTTGCAACACCATTGTTTAGAATTGTGCGCAGCAAGGTGGCTTGGTAGACCACTGATCATTTCATGCAGAAGATTACCTAGATCAAAATAGAAAAATAAATGAAAGAAAATGACTTTTGCAGACGCACCCACCCAAATAAAGACTCAGACACCGGTAGTGGATTAAAATATCAAGGTGATGCAGGCTGTAAAGCTCCTAGCATCACCCCGTTCATGGTTCGCCCTTGACCGGCCAAGCCTGTTTCCCCTGTACCTATCTACGTGTTGGCCAATCAATTGCGAACCTGCTGTATACCTATGGGTCATAAATTTTTCCTTACCAGTGCTACCCACCACACGGGGAGGCGTCCATGATGACTCACCGCCACCCCCCTGACCGACAGCCCGCTTGCACGTCCTCCAAAAAGAGGTCCATACCTCTAGCCGACAGGTGAACCCCATCTCCAGAATACAGGCTAAAATCCTGTAACCCTATCCCCGGGTGTCGAATGGCTGTCCCCAAGCCATTCTCGATAAGGACCTGTTCAGTCCTGTTCACTGACCGCTGGGCATGGTCCAAACCACGGAGATCAATGCCTCCCCTATAACAGTGTCTCGGCACGATGTCTGACCATAGCAACCATGTGTATGGCCATAAATGGTGAAGGAACGCCAGGTCACTGCACACTGACATCTTTAAAGCAAAGCCAGTGATCTGTGCAAGATCATTGCCACTGAGGTGCAGAATCAAAACATCTGGTGGTCCGGCATCCCCGATGGACATCAGAAATGGCACCAGTTCCCGCCACCTCATGCCGTGCACACCATACCACTGCATACGCGCAGATGCACGTAGCCCGAGATGGGGTCTCCACTCCGACGAGGCAGCATACTGTGCCGCCCAGTGCACATAGCTGTGGCCCACCAGCCACACTGCCACTGGTGTGCGGAAACACACAGGGTCTGTAAAAGAAGGAGAGAGAATTGAGAGCATAACGAGGCACTCATGCAGTGAGGGGACAAACATACAAAGAAAAGCGTGCAGATCCCCACCTGCCCATCCTACGTATATCAGCCTCCGAGTACCCAAATGCCGCAGCAGTTGATGCGGCACCTATCCTAAATGAATGGGTACCATAACGAGCCCCAGGGACCCCCGCACTGTGAAGTGCCGTCCCAGTAACCCTCCAGAATTGGAATTTGGTAAGGGGAGACCCATCCTGGTGGCAGAACAACAGGCCAGGGCGTGAACCACGCACTGCCAAAAAAAGCATGTAGGGCACCAACCGGACAGATGTCAGCAAATGTGCATCATAGAAGCATCACGCTACTACCCTTCCCTTGCTGATCGGCCTTTGAGGAACAAATCCTCAACTGAGCCCATTCCTGGTTGAGAGACACATCTTCCAGTTCCAGTGACCTATGGGACATGTCCCCTTTTGAAAGTGGGACCAGCTCGCTGATTCTCAGAGCTCCAAAGAAAGCTACGGTGGTAGCTGCATGAAAAAGAGACTCCTCATACCTATCATAACACAGGTCATGCCAGCCTTGAGCAAGGTGTGCCAGAAGACAAGGGGAAACAGGTTTACGTGTGTCCGGGTGGCGGCCGCGTTCACGTGTCCACCCTTCCAACACATGGCATATACGGAAGTCACCCAAGCAATCAGTAAAGCCCCGTGCCTTAGCCATGAATGCCAATGCCGAGAGCCTGGTGGCAATGGTGCGTGGGGCCAGACCTTGACCATGAAGGTGTACCATATACTGCAAAACATGGTCAACCGGGATTGGCCACGTGGCAGGCAGCTGCCTCTCCCTACAAAAGGCCCTAAACTGTAGGAGCATGTGCTGATATGCCTTACGCGTGCGCAGGGCCAAAGACATGCCGATCGCCCGGTTCACTTCTCCTCGCCAAAGGTCCACATCTCGGCTGGAAGTGGAGAGGGAAGTTCCTCTGTGTCTGGAGCCAAGGCACAGAACCGGGAGATCTGCAGGCGGGATAAAGCATCTGCAATTCCATTGTTAATGCCTGGCACATGTCTGGCCCTAAAGAGCACATTAAGGCGCAAGGACCTAAGGACAAATTGTCGAACTAAGGCCATAACTCTGGGAGACTTAGATGTTTCGGGGTTAACAATATGCACTACGGCAGCATTGTCACACCAAAAGTGAACTACGGAGTTAGCCCACATGTCACCCCAGAGCATAAGTGCACCTAAAATTGGAAAAAACTCAAGGAATGTAAGATCGCGTAAGCGATCCGTGCCTTGCCATTCCTGGGGCCTTTTTCCATAGGCCCACCTACCCTCAAAATAAATCCCATATCTGAGGGAACCTGAGCCATCCGACTGGACCTGGAACTGGGGGTTGACCATATGCTCCGCCCTCCAAAAGGAGACGCCATTAAAGCCCTGTAAGAACGTGAGCCAAACCGACAGGTCAGCCCGCAAACCCTGGTCAGCCGGACCCTGTGATGCTTTTTGGAAAGACCCACCATAGCATCACAAAGATGCCTGGCAAAAGCTCTACCCGGCGTCACCACCCTGCAGCCAAAGTTGAGGTGACCATGGAGCACCTGCAACTCCCGGAGAGACACTTTGCGCTTGGCAAGCATTGCCAAAATCGCATCCGAGATCTGAGTCACCTTTTCCATGGGTAACCTGGATGTCTGGGCAACGGTGTTGATGTCTATACCAAGAAAGGTAAGGGTGGTGGCTGGGCCCTCTATCTTTTCAGGTGCCAGAGGAACGCCAAGTTCCTCCATGAGGCCCTGAAATGTAGTGAGCAGGCGTCCACACGTGCCCGAGTCGTGCTCACCCCCAAACAAAAAATCATCGAGGTAGCGTGCCACAGACCAGGATCCCGACCTTCGAACGAAAGCCCATTGGAGAAAGGTGCTAAAGCGTTCGAAGGCCGAGCACGAAATGGAGCAGCCAAAAGGCATGGCCTTGGCCAGATAAAACTGGCCCCGAAAAGAAAAACCTAAAAGCTCAAAGTTGTCAGGGTGCACTGGCAACAATCGGAATGCCGATTTGATGTCGCACTTCGCCAGTAGCGCCCGCGACCACATGAGCGTACCATCTGCAAGGCCTGGTCAAAAGACGTATACCGGACCGAGCAAAGGTCATCTGGTATAGCGTCATTGACCAAGGAACCCACAGGGTAAGAAAGATGGTGAATCAAACGAAATTCACCTGAGGACTTTGTAGGCACTAAGCCAAGAGGGGATACTTTTAAATTTGAGTATGGGGGCACGTCAAACAGTCCGGCAACCCTACCCTCTCTAACCTCTTTGGCTATCTTCTCCACAGCAACGCCCTCCTTACCCCTGAGAGATAGCAAATTTGGGGCATCCTGAGGTGCGTGAACACCCCTGAATGGGATGCGGAAGCCAAAAGTAAAACTCTCAAGCAGGTAGATCGCATCATCCTGTCTAGGATAGATGCGCAGCCACCGTTCAAGCATACTAAGATTAATTGGGGAGGGGGCCTTTTGAATGCGTAGCGGCGTCAGAGGGAGCTCTGGCTGACCCCTGGTATCCCTTTCCCCTACCCTGGGACCCACCAGCCCGCGGGCACGCGGAGGCGGCATGAGGGCTGGCACAGGAAGGGCACTCATGCCAAAATTTACATTGGCACCTCTTGCACACCCCATTGGCGGAGTAGCTCCAACACAGCAGGCAAGCTGGAACCCCCTGCCCCACAGGCTGGCGGGGAACCTGTGTAGTGGCAGACCGCTGTACGGCGGCCGCAGTGGTACCGGTCACCCGGCGCTGGCCATGTAGGGGTCATATAAAGGAGCCAAAGTTGCTGGCAGGGCTCATCCCACTGCATCTCCGGTTTGCTCCTCATCCATCTCCAGCTGCTCCTCATTCTAAATTCCTCGTCATAGGCTAACCATGATGGGCCAGGGAAATCGATGACAGCCCGGTAAATATTGTCCAGGTACTGGACCATTGGAATGGCCAAATCAGGATGAGCTCTAAGATATACTGCCATGTTGTTGTGTATGCATGTCACTGTACTGATAGAATGTAACCACTCCATTTACAATGAATCTCAGCTGTAAAGGAACGCGAGCAAGCAGCCCATAGAGGGCAGCTGCGAGCGTTCAGTCTCACATGGTTCACATTGCTCAATCACGGACAGCCGCGGGAAATCCTTCCCCGCATTCAGCAGCAGGAAAGAAGAACTACTGAAGAGAGGCGTGCCTGGGCGAGGCCACGCCGGTAGCGGCCAATGAGCTACCGTGCTACAAGATTCAAATGTAAAACCCCACTGTATATATAGAGATGTATCACCACCATTACCTCATGCTTCACCCGGTCCTCATGCAATAAACCTGAGTTAAGCCAACCCTTCGGCTGTCCTGTTGTCTTTGGTCTCATACAGTAAATTGGCGACGAAGGTGGGATATGGCTGCCCACGGGACCAAGACATGCGCCGGCTACGAGATCAGGAAGCCGGGAGACTTGGAGCTGTTTGAGATAGACTTCAACAGGGCGCTGGTGGAGCTCGAAGTCTCAGATGAGGACAAGAAGAGGGCCATCTTCGTCCGCATGCTCGGACACGAGACAAAGAGGACCCTGGTCGACCTGATCGCGCCGAGGAGGGTGAGCGACTTCAAAGCCAAAGAGATTCTGGCTGTGTTGCGCGCCCACCTCCGGCCTGCGATAGCGATGTTCCCCGCTCGGAGCGCGTTCTGGAGGCGAGTCCAAGCGCCCGGGGAATCGGTCGCCGAGTTCGCCGCGGCCCTGTGGCTGGCCGCCGGCCCCTGCAAGTGGGAGACCCCAGAAGTCACCCTCCGCGACTGCCTGCTCTGCGGCCTGAGGGACACCGAGACCCAGCGCGCGCTCATGAAACAGGAGCCGCCTCCCACGTGGCAACAGGTCCTTGACACGGCGCAGGCCGCGGAAGCCACGACGGCCGGCGTGCAAGAGCTCCAGGACTGGCGACCAAAAACCGCCAAGGCAGAGAGCTCGGTGCGCGCGGCCCGGCGGGTTTCGAACTCGTCCACGGAGAGCGGCGACGACGAGGACGTCCGGAAGGTCCACAAGGAGGGCCGGCGCTGCGACGGCTGCGGCGCCGCCCGCGCCCGCGCCAAATGCCCGTTCCGCAAGGCCGAGTGCCACGACTGCGGCCGGCGCGGGCACATCGCCAAGGTCTGCCGGAAGCGGCGCGAGGCCAAGAGGAGCTCCCCGGACCGCTTGGCGAGGCAGGACCGCACCACGAGGCCCAAGGACCACGGCACCCGGACCACGAGGAAGCGGGACGGCGTCGGACGCATCTCCGACGACAGCGAGGACGACGCTCCGGTCTTCAGCGTATCCACGGAGCAACCCCGATACTTCATTGAGGTAGTAATACAAGGGGCCCCTGTTAGGATGGAGGTGGACTCGGGTTCTTCTTACTCTATTATCTCCCAGGGAGAGTTCCTAAAGATAGCCCCCCACGTGCAGCCCAAGCTCAAGGCGTTGCGGGCCACGCTAAAGGACGTGCAAGGGAACCGCATCCCGGTGTTGGGGGTTGGGAAATTCCAGGTCCAGTTCAAAAAGCGCGCCGCAACGCTTCCCCTAGTCATCCTCAAAGGGGGTAAATGCAGCCTCCTCGGGACTCAATGGTTCCAGCCCCTGGGGTTGTTCATTGGGGGGGTGCACGCCGTGGGAGTACACGCCGCCGGGACTGACCCAATACAGAGCGTATGCGATGCCCACCCCGAAGTTTTCAAAAAGGGACTCGGAAAATTCAAGGGCCCCCCAGTGACTTTCGACCTGGACCCTGGAGTACGTCCAATCAGACTTAAACCGCGCAGAGTGCCTTTCGCACTAAAGGACAAAATAGAGGCGGAGTTGGACAAATTGGTGGGCCAGGGGATTCTTGTTCCTGTTGATTCTGCGGAGTGGGAGACTCCAATTGTAACAGCGCTCAAGGCCAACGGGGAGGTCCGCATATGCGCTGATTACAAGTGCACCATCAATAAGGCGATCCGCCCCAATGCGTATCCGGTGCCGGTAGTCAGCCACTTGTTGGCCAGGTTGCACGGGGGGAGGTGTTTTGCCAAACTCGACCTGGCCCAAGCCTACCAGCAACTCCCGGTCACCCCCGCCGCAGCTGCTGCGCAGACCATAGTCACCCACAAAGGGGCGTTCCAGGTATCGCGCCTCCAATTCGGCGTGAATTCGGCACCTGGGATTTTTCAGTCACTCGTGGAACGCCTCCTGAAAGGGCTAGAGGGGGTGTTACCCTACTTTGATGACGTATTGATTACAGGGGGGAGCCGGGCCGAATTGGCAGAAAGGTTGGGAAAGGTCCTGGAAAAGTTCGAAAAGGCGGGGTTGCGGTTGCGGAAAGACAAATGCGTCTTCTTCGCAACTGAGGTTGAGTTTCTAGGGTTCCGGGTTACTCCCGAGGGAATAAGGCCATCCCAATCCAAGGTGGCCGCCATCAAAAAAGCCCCTCGCCCCACCTCCAAGCCCGAGCTGCAGTCGTTCCTTGGGCTGCTCAACTTCTACCACTCCTTCCTTCCTCGGAAGGCAGCCGTGGCGGAACCGCTACACAAATTGTTAAAAAAGGACGAGGCATGGAAGTGGGGCGACGACCATGAGAAGGCCTTCAATGACCTGAAGCGACTCCTGGCATCAGATGCTGTACTGACCCACTTCAATCCCAAACGCCCAGTGGTCCTGATATGCGATGCATCCCCGGTGGGGGTGGGGGCGGTGTTATGCCACGTGCTGGAGAACGGGAGGGAGGCCCCGATAGCGTTCTACTCTAGGTCCTTGTCCCAAGCGGAGAGAAACTACGCCCAGACAGACAGGGAAGCACTAGCGATAATTGCGGGGACCAAGAAATTTCATGATTTTGTGTATGGCCGTCCCTTCACCATAGTGACTGACCATAAGCCCCTGCTAGGCATTTTCACCGCAGATAAGCCCACACCCCAAATCCTGTCCCCGAGAATGCTCAGGTGGGCCATTTTTCTCAACGCGTATCAGCACGCGTTGGTGTACCGGCCCAGGAAGGAGATCAGCCATGCAGATGCCCTGTCGAGGTCCCCCATTCCCCGGGATTGCTGCCACGTGGGCGAGGAAGAGAGGGACCACCAGGTCTTAATGATAGAGGTCCTAGACTCCCCTCCAGTAGTACCGGCCGACATCGCCAAAGCGACCGGTAAGGACAAAACGTTAGCTACAGTTTGCTCCTGGGTACAGAAAGGGTGGCCCGTGTCTTCCCCAGCAGCGGAATTCGACACATTTTTCAAAAAGAAATTAGAATTGTCCCTAGAGAGGGGTTGCCTTTTGTGGGGACAGCGGGTAGTGATCCCCACGTCCCTCCGGCCGAGGGTGCTTAAACTGCTGCACGTCAGCCACCCCGGAATCGTCCGCTCTAAGGCACTAGCCCGTAGCTACTTTTGGTGGCCCCAGCTAGATGCCGACATCGAGCACATGGTCGGCACTTGCGAAGCGTGCCAAAGCTCCAGGCCAGAAGAGGCTCGCTTGCCACATAGGGAGTGGGACACAGCAAGGGGGCCCTGGTCCCGGGTACACGTAGACTTTGCAGGGCCGGTCAGGGGAGCGCTTTTCCTCCTTGTGGTGGATGCGTTCTCAAAGTGGTTGGAGGTCATCCCAGTCTCGAGCACCTCCTCGGCCACAACAATTAAACAGTTACGGAGGGTCTTTTCCACGTTCGGTTTACCCGACACCCTCGTCAGCGATAACGCTAGCTGTTTCACGTCCGCCGAGTTCAGGGCATTCATGGATCTCAACGCCATTCGGCACATCACCTCCGCCCCTTTCCACCCGGCCACCAACGGCCAAGTAGAGCGCCTCGTGCGTACCACTAAGGACGCGCTGCAGTGCATGGGCCCCGGAGACCTTGACTTACAACTATGCCAATTCCTGCTACGGTACAGGGTCACCCCACTAGCGTCAGGGTACTCCCCCGCGGAGTTGCTAATGCGCAGGAAGCTGGCCACGGTAATCTCCAGGCTAGACCCCACCAGAGTAGAAGACAAAGGGCGAAATGTAGAGATGGATTCCTCAAAGAGTTTCAGCGTAGGCGCCCCCGTGCATTGCAGGAACTACGCCAGTGCGGGACCAGCCTGGGTGCCCGGCATTGTGATAGAACAAACCGGCCCCGTCTCATACCGCGTAGAGACCCCGAGCGGGGGACAGAAGGTAGCAGAACCACAAGGGCATCCTCATCGGTCCCGCGGTTCACGATAGGAGGGTCCCCGGGGTCCGAGGGAAACAGGCAGGGGTTCACTTCTCAGCTGTTCATCCCATTCCCATCCCCCAGCGCAAGGCAGGCACAGACGCCCCACAGAGCCACTAATGAATCCCCGTCTTCCGTTGCAGGACAAGCACCCACGGAGTCAGGGATCACAGGCTCTCCTGTACTAGGGCAGGCGCAAGCACGCCCCAAGCGCATGTGCGGCAAACCACATTGGTTGCGGGACTTCGTCCCATCCTAGGGGGGGAGGGATGTTGTGTATGCATGTCACTGTACTGATAGAATGTAACCACTCCATTTACAATGAATCTCAGCTTAAAGGAACGCGAGCAAGCAGCCCATAGAGGGCAGCTGCGAGCGTTCAGTCTCACATGGTTCACATTGCTCAATCACAGACAGCCGCGGGAAATCCTTCCCCGCATTCAGCAGCAGGAAAGAAGAACTACTGAAGAGAGGCGTGCCTGGGCGAGGCCACGCCGGTAGCGGCCAATGAGCTACCGTGCTACAAGATTCAAATGTAAAACCCCACTGTATATATAGAGATGTATCACCACCATTACCTCATGCTTCACCCGGTCCTCATGCAATAAACCTGAGTTAAGCCAACCCTTCGGCTGTCCTGTTGTCTTTGGTCTCATACAGTAAACATGTATATTATATAGGCCGGTAACCAGTTGGCCCAGGTACGGGGGGGCTTACGATGACAGGACAATTCCTTGTCCCTGTCGTCCTGCCCTTCCTTCTCCTCCTTAGTAGGTTCACAGTTAAGGAGAGTGAAAATATCCACATACTCCCCCCACCATATCTTTTCCCTGGTGGCCTGAGACAAGTGGTCACCCAGGGGAAGGGAGTAGCCGGCTGTCGGCATGGCCATAGTCAGCACAGATCGGAGTGGGGGAGCGAATAATGTGCCCTATTGCCCAACAAGAAATTGAGCTGGCACAGATAGGGCGGTTATCCCTGGCACAACCTGGAAAGAGGTAGGAGCCCAGGTGGTCAAAGGGTACTGAGTAGGGAACTGCCCATCCGAAGTAGCCTGGTGAGGCCAGGGCCACTGTACCCCACTAGTATGTTGTGTTAGCATGGATAGAGTGCTAACTTGACCATTATACTCACTTGTTGCATCTCCCTGGGGGTTCCGGCCTCTGGTGGGCATCGGAGCTCGCAAGAGAGGTCGAGCTCTGGGCCGCCACCATTCCAGTCCACGTAGCCCCGGGCACCAATGGGATGCCCTGTTGGGGCGGCCGCCCAGGGAGCTGTAGAGCACCACCACGTGTGGGCCTGATGGCCTTCAGCAGCTCAACCCGGCTCATGGCCTGCTGGGAAGTCTGCAGAGGCATGTGGGTATCAGCCGTAGATGGCCCAAACCCTGTGTCCATAGGTGGTGGGGCGATCTCCATTGATGCTTCCAGGGCCGCTATGCGGGCCAGAAGCAGATCAACCGTATCCAACCAACCAGAATAAGGTGGGCCGGATGGGCCAGACGGCCCGCTGGGCAAATGTTGCCCGGCGTGGGGCGGAGGTCCACGACCCAGCCCAAGGCCCATCGTGAGCGGAGGGGCAAGGCCCCGTGCCAGCCCCCTGCTGCAGTATGGTCAAGCCAAATAGTCCGGCCCGTTGGGGTGCAGGGGCCATGGTGGGGCACGATCCCGCACCGTGCCAAGTCAGGCTGCCCTGTCCCATGGCATACACCACCAATGGCCCTGTGGCCAACCATGGCACCCCAGAATCCATGGGGGAAGAAGCCCCGGTGGGGCAGGCTGGCGCCACCCCCATGTGAGTCCTCCAACTGGGCAGGGGGGCAGAGGCCTGGTCGCCCTCATTGGTGGCAGTGGGTAACAAAACCCTGCCAACCCCTCTCCTAGCCCCCAAACGAGCCCTCTGGCCCGAGGTGGCACTGGGAGAGATGGGTGTGGGGGTTGGACGAGCGCTCCCCCATGTGCAGGGCCACGGAATTCTTCTTCTTGGGGGCCATGGCCACCCAATCAGTGTCCCAATGTGGGACTGAATAAATGTGAAGCGGAGAGGGTTCCCCCTCTCCGACGTTGCGAGCAAGCTCCAACCATCCTGCAGTACTCGGGAATCAATCTGCTGACCTTCCGAGTCAGCATCTTAACCACCCAAGCCACAGGAGGAGCAGCAAAAGAAGTCAGAACTAAAAGCGTCGGAGCAAACTTCTCCGCTCCATCACTTCTCTAAAATGGCAGAGGGGCAGCCTCATGGCCACCCCTTTTATAAAGGGGTTGGCCACGCCCCCTAACTACCTGGATGTCTGCATCCAGGCCCCCCCCCCCCCGCAAAGAGCACGGCGGCCATTTTGGCACTGCGCTTGCCTTCTGTTCACTCTTTGTACATGTGAAAAGTGCACCAACTACTGTTATTTTCTGCATTTATATGGAAATTAGGGCAGCCTAGTGACTGGGTGGATTATTACCTTCCGTTTAATATAATGCTCTGCAATTTTGTGATTCTATCTGTGTTTGGTCATGTATATCATGCCTGGTCAAGTTCTAATGGCAAAAATGGAGTCACTATAAAGTTAAATTTATGGATACATCATACACAGCATTTTTAATGGAAAGTAATGGACTTGGCTTAAACAAATAATAAAAGTTAAATTTGTATGAATGCAAAACCATAATGGCGGTGCCTGCTTATCAAGTCACAAGACAATCATGGCAGGAGTTTGCAGGGAATGGTAAATTTTATGAGTCCTCAGTTTCAAGATGAGGAAGGAAAAGTGTTTCTTACTAGAAGTTCATTTCCCTCTTGCAGACACCTTCATTTTGTTAAGTTATTTGTAGCAGCTGCAAAGCAGGGTAGATTGGATTTTAGGCCTTTTTATGTTTGAATGAAACTCTCCCCAACTCTCCCCCCTTTTAGTCCAGCTAGTAAACACACTTGGACCAGATACTTGAGAGAAAGAAAAACAGTATTTACTCACAAAATGAGGTCAGAAGATACATGTGTTCAGAAATCTTGGTAAAGTGGCATTAGGTCAATAATGAAGGCAGGAAATTCAAGTTAGGTAGTTTAAAAAAATAATACAGGTAAGTAAAGACAGACTCTCTTCCGACCCATGTGGCTGGGAAGATGGAGACATCCTCCTTTTCCAAAGGCAGATACTAGAAGAACAGGCCAGAATAAACAAAGGCCTTAAAACATGCAAATAGGGTCAGGTGATCTCTGAGGGCAAAGACAGGAACTTTTCTAATTGGCTATTTAGAGATAAACAATACAAAAAACTTCCTCTAGGTAAGACTATTTCCTGTCTCACTGGTTAGTGTGTTAGTATTTACTGCATGCTGGGGTTGCACTAGAACACTCAACACATTTCAACCATCTAGATGAGGCTGAGGCTTCTATCAAAACCTTCTTCTAGGTCTTCTTTAACAGGATGAAGCATTCATAACTTTGGCATTAAGCTGGTAACATTCCTAGCTCCCATACTGGCTTCTTGAGTGATTTGTGGGGAGTTCCTGCTTGATTCCTGATTCCTCTGTTCTAAGACAGATGGACGTTTCCAGATATACATTACAGGAAAATGATTGATCAGCAATTATTTTTTTTGCTGGTACCTGTTGACCAAGGATATGCCTGCACAAAATGAATCATAGCCACCAAGTGATTTTTCCTCCTGAAGATTTTAATTTGAAAAAAACAACAACCTGTTTTTCCACCCTCTTCTCTTTCACTGCCCCCACTTCTGCAGGATACCCCTATTTCCTTTTAAACTTCATTCTAGTAAATATTTCATGTTACTCTTCAGTACAGTTTAAATCAGACCACAGCTTGTCTGGATTTCTCTCAGATAATCCTTCTTACTAGGCCTTCATAGGAGACACCCATCAGAATGCTATCTGCCTAAGTTCACCAGAGCATCTCATGATCAGGCATCAAACTGAAGGGAGGAATTCATCAATCAGCACCACAGAACTCCCAAATTGATAGAACTCTAGATAACCTCATGCTATATCACACAAGGGATTAAAAAAGAGCTATTTTAAGACTGGGACTTGGAAACTAAAGCAGAGGGGAAATAATCTCGACTTTGCAGTGCTTTTGGTGGGGAAAATCCTTAGATAACTTAACCTTGTAGTTATCTGGTCGCTATCCCTTTATATGTCCTTTCCCAAACTATTAATGATGGAGGGGGAAACAAGGGAAACAGTATCTAAAATCCAGTTGGCACAACTATGGTGTATAAATTGTGATGTCATCATCCAATGACAATTTCCTTCAGGTTTTAAGGCTCTCTGGGAATTTTTTTTTACCCAGAGGAAACCTTATGAAACTACCAAATTGAAAGGAGGGGAGACTTTAATATCCAAAAATTGCCACTTGTGGTCCTGCACTGGGCTCAGGCTGCCACCAAGAATCCACCAGTGATTCTCTGATATAAAAGTTTTCCCTTCCATCCTGAGATTCACAAAGGTTTCCCCAAAGCAAAAGGGAACCATAGGGAGCTTCACAAACTGAAAAGGAGGAGGGATGGGAAGTTTCAATTAAATTAAAATAAACATTAACATCACTGAGTGATGGCAGGCACAATCTTAATTAGCAAGGCTGATGTCAGGCTGACTAAGCAGACTTAGCCTGAGACTATGTTGTATCCAAAACCCTCCCATTTCAGGAGGGCAGGGACTTTAGCTGGCCTAAGGGGTCTTCATCTGTGTCTAGGTCAGATTTTAAACTGCCCAAACAAAGCCACCTTTTGGTGAATTCATTCCATAGTTCCTATCACCTGATCTAGTGTGAGGAAAGCTTAGACAGCATAGCAAGGTTGCTGTTGTTGGTATGCCCGATTGTGGCACTATCACCATGGAAACTGAGTTGACAGTCACCAATCAGCAGCTAGCAACCAGCACAAGGGGTTAGGCTGGCCTAAGGACCAGAGTCATAGCCAGGATTCTAGATTTTTTGGGGGAGGGGGATTTTTTCAGGAGGGGAAAAATGTCACACACAAACACATATATAACATTGGCATCCCAGGGTGGGTTGGGGGGTTGGGCTGTTAGCTCAGGAGGGTTTTTGCCCCCTTGCCCCCCAGCTACAACCCTGCAGGGACTTCTGCCTATCCAAATCCATTTCATTTGTTCTTAACTTGGAGTTAGGATTGTGCCCGATGTCATCCTTGTTGCAGAACAGAAAGATGTGCAAGAGAATCTCAGCTGATAAATGCAGCACCATTACAGTAAGGAAACAGATGACCAAATCACTACCTTAACTGCATTCACACTCAATTGCAATCTGAATTTCACTTTGCTTCATTTTGTTTGCATAATTAAAGTAAAATTTACTGAAGGGTAACACAAAACATAATGTAAATATTCTATGCTGTGTGGTTGCACTTTAATCTTGTATATCTAACACACCTGCCTCACCTATGGTCATAATAATAAAGTTAAACATACTGGAGTTAAGCATAACAAATATTTGCTTTTGGTGAAACTTGCTATTTTTCCAAATAAAAGGTACTTACATTTTGTTCTTCCTAAATGTTTTAAGGCAATTTTAATCACCACAAATTATCTCAATCATCTTTAAAAAGATTTTTGAAATAGGCTGGTAGAGGTTTGGACATATCGCAAGATGGGAGTTAGTATAAGACAGCAAGAAATACAAATCACCAATTCTGACAGTGTGATTCTATGTTTTGCTCCTGACCCTGCCATTTCAGTTAGCAAAATAAGGAAGGATGTGGACTTTGCTTTACTGGCATGCCCAGCAGTTCCACGGGAGCCAGACTGAATGAAGAGTTGACAGGTTTTATCAAACCTCTAAAGTTTCAGATGCTAACTTCTTATCTTCACATTGTTTCATGCAACTGTGAAGTCAGCTGCAATTAGAATGCCTTTCTCCCTTTATTGCATTACCTGCCCATTTTTGTGTGTGTTTTCTCCACTGGTAACTTTCTCTGCTAAATGGTAGTAAAATCAAGGAAACCTCTTTATTAGCATATGAACATAAGAACATAAGAACAGCCTTGCTGGAACAGGCCACAGCCCATCCAGTCCAGCATTCTGTCTCACACAGTGGCTCACCATTTCCTTCAGGGTATTCCCAAGGAGATGCCTTCACCTGCTTAGGATTCCCTGGAAATGGCATTGAGAGATATCCTGCCTATCTCTCCAACCCGGAGGTTGTCCTTAGGTAGCCATAATTATAGCCATTGATACACTTGTCCTCCATGAACTTGTCTAATCCTTTCTTAAAGCTGTCAAGACTGACAGCTGTCACCACTTCTTCTGGCAGGGAGTTCCATAGACCAGTAATCCTCTGGGTGAAAAAGTACTTTCTCTTATTTGTTTGAGAACTAGTACCCAAAAGTTTCATGGAGTGTCCCCTAGTTCTAGTGTTGTGCGATAGGGAAAACAGTTTTTCCTTATCTATTTTGTCCACACCGTGCATGATTTTATAAACCTCAATCAGGTCACCTCTTAGACGCCGTCGTTCAAGAGTGAAAAGGCCCAACTGTTGCAGCCTCAGATGGTAAGGAAGGTGTTCCAGTCCCCTAATCATTCTGGTTGCCCTCCTCTGTACTTTCTCCAACTCCATAATATCCTTCTGGAGGTATGGCGACCAGAACTGTACACAGTATTCCAGATGGGGCCTCACCATAGATTTATAAAGAGGCAAAATGACACTTGCTGACTTATTTTCTAAACCCTTCCTAATGATCCCTAGCATTGAGTTTGCTTTTTTCACTGCTGAGGCACACTGGGTTGACACCTTCATTGAGTTGTCCACCAGGACACCAAGGTCCCTTTCCTGGTTTGTCGCAGAGAGTTCAGACCCCATCAGTTTATAAATGTAATTGGGGTTCTTTGCCCCAACATGCATCACTCTGCACTTACTAATGTTGAAACTCATTTGCCACTGTTTTGCCCACTCCCCCAGTGTCGAGAGATCCCTCTGGAGCTCCTCACAATCTCTCACAGTTTTCACTACCCTGTATAATTTAGTGCCGTCAGCAAATTTGGCTACCTTGCTTTTTACTCCTACCTCTAGATCATTTATGAAGAGGTTGAAAAGCAGGGGTCCCAGTACTGAACCTTGGGGGACCCCACTCTTTACTTCCCTCCACTTGGAGAAGTGTCCATTTAGTGCTACCCTCTGTTTCCTGTCCCTTAGCCAGTTGCTGATCCAGGACAAGACCTGTCCCTTTATTCCATGACTGGTAAGTTTATTCAAGAGCCTTTGGTGTGGGACCTTGTCAAAAGCCTTCTGAAAGTCCAGATAAACAATGTCAACTGGATCCCCCTTATCCACATGCTTGTTGACACTCTCAAAAAATTCCAACAGATTAGTGAGGCATGATTTGCCCTTGCAAAAGCCATGTTGGCTCTCCTTTAGCAGCGCCTTCTCTTCTATGTGCCTATTAATTCTATCTTTTAGGATGGTTTCCATCACTTTACCTGGGACACATGTCAAACTGACAGGCCGGTAATTTCCTGGATCACCCCTGGATCCTTTTTTGAAAATTGGTGTTACATTTGCTACCTTCCAGTCATCAGGCACAAAGCCTGATTTGAGGAAAATATTATATATTTTGGCTAGGATATCAGCAATTTCATCTTTAAGTTCCCTGAGAACTCGTGGATGGATGCCATCTGGTCCTGGTGATTTGTTAGTGTTTAGCTTAACAAGACATGCAAGGACCTCCTCCCTGGTTATTTCTATCTTGCTTAATTCTTCGGTTTCCCTCCCTACGAAGATAGGCTCTGTTTTGGGCATGTGGTCTCTGTCTTCTTCAGTGAATACTGAAGCAAAGAATTCATTGAGTCTCTCTGCAATCTCTGTTTCCTCTTTAATAACCCCTTGCCTTCCATTGTCATCTAATGGTCCAATGGCCTTCCTAGTTGGGTTCTTACTTCTAATGTACTTAAAGAAGTCTTTGTTATTCCTCTGAGTATTTTTAGCTATACGCTCCTCAAAGTCTTGCTTTGCTTTCCTGATTGTTGCCTTGCATTTGTTCTGCCAGAATTTATGTTTCTGCCTGCTGTCCTCATTTGGACAAGCCTTCCATCTTCTAAATGAGCTTTTCTTGCTCTTGATCACTTCCCGAACAGCTCCTGTAAGCCACATCGGAGTCCTCTTGGACCTGGCAGTGCCCTTTTTCCTTTTGCGTATGCATTCCAATTGGGCCTCTGTTATTGTTTTTGTAAACAACCTCCATGCCTCTTGGAGTGTTTGGACTCTCTCAATTTTCCCTTTCAGTTTCTTTTTCACTAGTTTCCTCATCTTTGGGAAATTTCCTTTTTGAAAATTTAAGGTCTCTGTGTTAGATTTTATCAGTGACTTGCGGTCTACGATCAAGTTAAACATAATTGAGTTGTGGTCACTGTTCCCTATTGGATCAGTCACATTAACATCTTGCACCAGATCCTGAGTATTACTCAGGATCAAGTCAAGGATTTTTGTAACTCTAGTTGGGTCTTCAACCATCTGTCCCAGGGAACAATCATTGAGCATATCTAGGAACTTTATCTCTTTATCATGTGCTGAACAACAGTTCTATGTGAGGGTAATTGAAGTCCCCCATTATAACCAGGCTTCCCTTCCTGGATGCCTCCTTTACAACATTCTCCAACTGCCAGCCTCCCTCAAGAGTTTGGGTTGGAGGCCGATAGTATATGCCTACTGTTAGACCATCCTTGTGGCCTGGTACTCTTACCCACAGAGCTTCTAATGGTGACTCTAAATCACCTAGATATTCCAATTCATACGATTTTATCACTTCTTTGACATACAAGGCTACACCACCTCCTGTTTGCCCCTTCCTATCCTTCCTGTACAGTTTGTAGCCTGGGATAACTGTATCCCATTGGTTATCATCCGTCCACCAGGTTTCAGTGATACCAATAATATCAATATTTTTATCTATTGCTAAGTATTCCAGCTCCCCTATTTTGTTACGGAGGCTTCTGGCATTTGTATACAAGCATTTATATATGCTTTCCTGATACAGTCTTTTGAGTCCAGTTGCATTGTTAGACTGCCTCTTGCATCCTTCTGCTAGAGTGCTGGTGACTAGCTCCTTGCTCTGCTCAGTAATTTTTGCATCCTCCTCACTACTCAAGTACACACTTTCCCGAACCGGATGCTGCCCAGCTCCTGTCGGCTTTCCCCCAGTTATCAGTTTAAAAGCTGCTCTGCAGCCTTTTTGATGTTGAGTGCCAGCAATCTGGTCCCATCATGGTTTAAATGCAACCCATCCCTCCTGAACAGATTTGGCTTGTCCCAAAATGTTCTCCACTTCCTGACAAATCTGAAGCCCTCCTCTCGACACCACCGCCTCATCCACGCATTGAGGCTTCTGAGCTCTGCCTGCCTGGTAGGTCCTGCGCGAGGTCCTGCAGAGGTCTTTTGAAACATGTACAGATAAATTTAATGTAACTAATCTAACTTTCCAGCAGAGATATACAATAACACATTTTACATTTTTTATGACTGAGTATGGAAGATCTTGAATAGTGGATAACAGATCTTCTAAACTACTTCCTAGCTGCTCTAGTTAGAGAAAACTGCTAATGCATTATGAGAAATACATCAAAAGCTCCTGCAAACTGAAAGTACCTACCCATGGTGATGACTGCCTGCTGTCTCTCAGTATGATTTACTGTTCTCTCCTTACTTTGTTCTGCACACAAGGGAATTAATGGCTGCATTTCTATTCACACAGCAATGGATTTTTTGCCTTCATTATAATTTGGACCATATAACATTGAAAACTATTGAATGGACAGCAAGCTGTTTATATATAAACGTAATTTATGGGATACTGTTGAGAATGTCAGGAAGAAGCAGTTTTCTGTATGCATGGTTAATGAATGAATATAAAGCATTAACTGAATGAAGTATACATTTTCTGGAACACCAACCATCCTTCCCAGGGCTTGATCACACTAGGGATGTAAACAATACTTACTGACTTCTTTGTGCTCATACATTTAGTAAAGGTAAAAGTAAAGGTCACCTTTGCTCGAAAGCAACTCTAGGATACAGTGCTCATCTCGGTTTACAGCCAAAGAGCTGGTCACATAGCAGGCATCGCTAGACACCGGAGCACACGGAACGCTGTTACCTTCCCACTGAAGTGATACCTTTTTATCTACCTGTGATTTCTTGCTTTCAAATGGCTAGGTTGGCAGGAGCTGGGACAGACAGAGGTGCTCATTCCATCTTACAGTACTTGGGTCTCAAACTGCTGACCTGCCAACATTCAGGTCATCAAGTTTAGTGTCTTAATGACTAAGCCAATGCAGTCCCTTGCTCATACATTTAGAGCAATGCAATTCAACAAGAGACCTATGTAAGTCATTTTCAAGCACCATGAGAATCCATATGAGATTTCTTACCTCCAAAGCAGAATCAGACAAGGAATGCTATTTTTCTTTTACCAAGGTCTCCACAGTTTCCACAAACTGTCTTTATGGGAAACGGGTGTTATTTCCTTTTGAGAAGCAAAGCAATAAGACACAGCAAACAGAAAATGTTTGGCTGATGGTTAAAAAGTTGAGGGCAACAAGCTATAAGCCTTCAAATTTTTAAGGCCGACCAACAATTTCTGCTGTTGCCCTTTATTTTTGTAGCTTGCATTATTTGATCTATTTGCTTTAGAGCATTATTTGCACAGCTTTGCATAACTTATCCCATGAAAGTTCTCTTCTCCCTTCTCTTTGCTTGTTGAGATTGCAGCAAAATATCACATCTTCTCATGGAGTGAAGAGATTAATGTTGAGGTTCCCTAGACCAAGATTTGTATTCCTAGTTAACTTCCTAGGTACTTCATACCTCTCATAGCGAGATCCCATTTAGTTTTGATGTGCTGCATCCATGTGTGTGGATGGCCATTTTATGTTGCTCAATGGCGGCTTATCTAATTCATGTGTTTGGGAGATCTGAGGCCCAGTTTTCTCACTCTTCATTAGCACTTTTTAAAGGCATAATTTAAAATGGCCCTGATAACACGAATTTAGTTGGCATTCTTTTTCCTTGGAACATATCCTGAGTGCAAAGTGGGATATTATTGTAGGTTAATTGCTTTGTGACCTGAAATGACACTAAGTGATGTTGATATTTGTTTGAACTGTCGCAAATATAATAGATCATTTACATTATTTTGAGTTGCTATAGATTCAGTTCCTACAGGTGTTCAAGAGAAATATAGAGATAGGGTTATCATAGTTCCTCTGAGATTTCAGGAAGGGGGTGGCCCTCATCATCAGCAAGCAGCCATTTTCCTCCTAAGGGCTTGCCATGGCTGCCAGAATGTGCAAAAAAGCTCATAAATTATAACATTGATGCTGGGACCACTTGCCTTATCTGAAATGGTAGGATGGGATCAGGCATGCCCACTCATTGGCTTTTCCTTCTGTCTTCTCCCCTTTGCTCCTGGCTTTTTTAGGGTGCCAACATAGATATGAACATTTTCATGTAGCATACTGTTATACATGGAATGGGTGAGGACAGATGTCCCAGTATCCAAGCTAATTTACCCCTTCAAACACCCCTCCCCCATGTTTTCGGTTTTCCCAGCATCACTCAGTCTGAGATATATTTATCTGCCCTGAGATTTGGAGAAGCATGACAATTTCCTGAGACTTGAATCTTCTGCTGTGACACCTGACAATTATAAGTCAACCTTTGATGCCAGAAATGTGTGTGTTGAGGGTCTTACAGGCCACTAGCAGAGGTTGCCCGGCGTTGCCGGGCTGTTTTACATGGTGTTGGAAGGTTTTTGTTTTATGTTTATTTAAATGAGGTTAGTATGTTATTTTTTTAAAAAAATGTTTTTTATACGCACGTAGTCATTATTTTTTTGGATTTTAAAAAGAGGAAAGGTTGATATAATATTTTTCAATTATTGTATTTTAAAAAATAATGTGTTACTATGTGATTTTTTTGTTAATAGGTGTAACTTTGGATAACAATTTTTTAAAATGTGTAAGTGTATGTTTTTTTAAATTCAATGTTTTTGACTGTGTGTAGATGTTTTTATTTAGTGAGAACTTATTTATTTATTTTTGAATTATTTTATTTTTTTGGGATATTTTGAATGTTTTTAAACCTTATTTCCTTCTTTTTTTAATGTTTGAGATTAATTTGAATATATTGAGTGTTATTTCTCCTGTGGCCACTGGGTGGTGCTGTTGCGTAATTTTTAAATTTTGACTGTTTTTTCTCTACTGGCCTGCGCATTCTTCTGGTAAGTAGTGTCCTTTTCTCATTTCAGTTCCGGGCGTGGATGAGGGCGGACGTCTCCTGGTAAGGTCTCTGGTTTCTTTTTGTTAGGGGGGTTTGTTTTGGGTTTTGTGTGTGTGTGTGGGGGGGGGGGGTTGTGTGCTTGTCCTTGTTTATTTTTGGTTGTTTTTGGATGTTTTTGTTTTTCCTTTTTATGTTTATTATTGTTGTTTTTGATTTTTGTTGAATGTTCTTGTTTGTGTTGTCGGTGTGGGTATTTCCGTGGGCCAGCCTCGGTGGCTGGCCCGTTGAAATACCATGTGGTGGTGGGGTGGGGCTATTTTTGCGGGCCAGTGTCGATGGCTGGGCTGTGGAAATACCATCGGCGCTTCATGCAGGGTTGGGGTTGGGGTATTTTCACGGGCCGGCTGTGTTGGAATATCCATGCCGCCGGCCCGTGGGAATCCCCATGTTGTGCTTGTTGGTTGTTTTGTTTTGGGGGGTTTCGTGGCTCGGCCTTGGTGGCCGGACTGCGAAAATCCCCACGCCATTTTTTTTGGGGGGGTGGGGTTTCACGTGCCGGCCTCGCTGGCCGGAACGTGGAAATCCCCATGGAGATGTAGGTGGCATTTGGGTTTTGGCTTGTTTTCCAGCAGCTTGGTTTCGCCGGCCCCGGCGTGTCTTCGGCGGGGTAGCGTGGAGGAGAGGGAGACCCACTCTTCCCCATTGCTCCGTGCAAGAAGGCTGGCGGGTCTTTTCATGGCTTTGAGGCACTGCACCGGAGTTGTGTTTTTAAATTTTATTTTTCATGCACTGGGTTCCTCAGTGTTCTCCATGCTCAGGACTCTGGGGATTGTAGTTAATGGGTTTGTGGTTTGTGCTTGTGGTACGTTTTTTTTCTGCAGCTTGATGTTGATGTTGATTGGCCACGGGGTGTTTCTCAACATTCTTTGTGGTCACGCCTCTCCGCCTGATTGGCTGTTGTGCGGCGCGGCGCAAAGAACGTTGGGAAATGAAGTGTTTCCCTTTTTTTGCGTTTGTGGGGCTCTTGCCCCACTGGCGCATTTCTCAATCTTGCGTTTACCTGCGTACCCAGTTTGGGCATGTGCACGAATGGTGAGTGTGGGCTAGTAGGACCTGGCTAAGGAGTCAATGAGAAGTTCCAATGGTTAACCCTCGATTTTATAGGTTAAGATTTAACCCAACTCTAATTCATTCATAAAATCCAGAGCCACAGTATGGATTCCAAAAAGATGGCTGGCAAACATCAGTTTGACTTCCTCCATAACTTGTTACTTCTCTTTCAAACTGGCCTTATTGTTGTACATTGCTTCTTTAAGAGGCAAGTGTATAAGACCTTGATGATAGTAGGTCTTTTAGAAGAAAAAGGAACCAGTGCTTTGACTTCAGAGGAGTAGCCATTTATGGCCATTCCAAGACATCACCAATTCAGAATTTAGTTTTTTCCTAACACTTTAAGAGGGGTTTTCTCTTCACTTTCTAGAGCTGTAGATTCTTTTATCTCTTCTGTATAGATTTTCAGTACACTAATTACACCTTCTCTCCCCCCTCTAGTTCAAGGGTTCCCAACGTTTTCAAGCTGGGGGCCGGGTCATACTTTCTCAGTCAGCTTTGAGGGTCAGATGGCTATTTTGCCCTGCCTGAAAGATGGGGGTGGCCATTTTGTCCCTACAGCTTCAAAGAGGTGGCCATATTGTTTCTCAAATGCCCTTGGAGGGGGGGTGGCCACATGAAATGGCACTGCAGGCCAGATGCAGCCCACTGGCCTTAGGTTGGGAACCCCTGCTCTAGTTAGATAGTGTGCTCCCCCTATTGGTCAATCAGCATTTCTATATATTCTTTGATATTTTTGAAAATATCTCCTATTTTTCATTTCATGCTTCTTGCCTGTCCTTTCCAATTAAAACTGTTCCTTCTGTCATCTGTCTAGTTTTTTCCCTTTTCATTTTACTAAAGAAATTGTCTTTTTTGCATTACTGAATAGGACATTGCTCTTACTCACATTGACTGGAGTCCTGTTAGCATATTACTGCGAATATGTGAAATCATGTAAGTTGTTGCAGCAGATTTTAGCTAATTATCAAGGTGCCAGTCATATGCCTAATTGCATGCCAGTCAGACAGCAAGGTACACAATGAGCCTGGCACTGGCACCTTATTAACTAGCTGCAATTTATCACTGCAAGTTATGCAAATTATCTTGTTCAAAAAAAAATCATAATAGTATTCTAGCCAGTGGGACTTAATTATAAATAGAAGGTATAAGACTGTGCAAAATGCTGGTAGAATAGGATAGAAGGTATAGGACTGTGGAATATGCTGTAGTAGAACCAATTATACTTCTTTATTTTTGTTAAGCTTTCATTTCTACAACATACAGAAATTCCAGATTTTTGGTGCAACAAATATGGACCCTTCTGTAGGCAAACTAGTATCCCATATGGTTCTGTTTGAATCGTCTCTGAATTAAAATACAACAGTTTCCCTCTATACTTGTTCTTTATTTATCTGATTTTCATACTTAACAGTCTCTCTTTTTTACTTTCTCTGTTTTACACAGAAACACACACATACATGGCTAAGGAAAGAACAAACAAACCTCCAGGGAGTTTAGATCCCTGAAGTTTGTGCATTCTGACCTTGATACTTGATATAGTGACATTGTCTGCTTTCTTAAAGTTGTTCCACTCTGTAGATACTCAAAGGCTATTTTATACATTCTGGAACTAAGAACTGCATGATGAACTAAAAATTGTCCTTAGAGCTTAAACTAAGTTTGAAGGGAAACACTCAAAAACTCATCTCATCTGACAGTTGAATGCTTCATGCAAATAGAAAAATGCAATGCAATTGGCTGTACTTTGCTCTCATTTGTAGTTTTTAATGGCTACCATTAGAGCCATTCAAATGCTTTACTGATTGCACCAGAGTTTTAGTCCCTCCTTCCTTCTCACATGGTTCTACTAAAGATGACAAAAAATAAAATTCTAACTTTGGGCCACATTGAAGAATTTGATGGGAGTCAACCACCTTTTTGAGATTCTTATGCTGGAAGACTATCTGGTTACCTGAACTGAAGCCAAGAAGACTGAAGATGCAGAACAAAAGAGTGTCATCTATAAAAACATGTATGGTTGCCTGTTCCCTCACTATGCACTGAAATCTAAGTTGACCTGTTTGTTTTGCTGAAGTCATAGTATTGCCAGAGGCCCTTATTTACCTCACAGAAGTTTGTCTTTTTTCCAGCACAATGAGCAAAACAATGAGAAAATTCCCTTCTGTTTCATGCACTTGGTTTGAGAGTGCTGAGACTTTATGGGATTGTCTGTTCAAATGATTTCACTTAAGCACCAAACAGTTTCTTTCCACTTTCAGTCTAAACCAATGGTTCCCAACCTTTTCAAGCTGGGAGCTGGGTCATGCTCTCTCAGTCAGCTTTGAGGGCCTGTTGTGTTTGGAATATTGTGCCTTTAAGTAATGTAACACTCGAATGAGTGGATATAACAATCACCAGCTGTAACACTGTAACCTTCTGTATGAGGACGCGAGCTAGTGTCCACTAGGGGCAATAGCGAGCACCCAGCTCACATGGTTCCAATTCCCCAAATACCTACAGCACGGGAAGATTCCCGCCACCACCTCACCTGGACAAGAAGGGCGTGACGGGGAGTGACGTCATGCAGACAGTAGCCAATGGGCTATCGAGGAGCCACATTCAAATGTATAGCCACAGTATATATTGAGCTGTTCATCCGCCATTACCACATGTTCCCCCGGATGTGTTAAGCCAACCTTTCGGCTGTTTCTATTGTCTTGGTTCTCATACACTAAAGGGCCGGATGGCCATTTTGTCCTGCCTGCATGATGGGGTTAGCCATTTTGTCACAATAGCTTCAAAGGGGTGGCCATTTTGTTTCTTGAATGCCCTTGGAGGGGGTGGGAGCCCACATGAAATGGCTCTGTGGGCCAGATCCAGCCCATGGGACTTAGGTTGGGAATTCCTGGTCTAAACCTACCCTCTTGTAAATTAAATCCATTAGCTCTAGAACTGCCTTCCAGGGCAGCAGAGAAGAATTTTGCTCTTTTTCTGTGTAATGGCTTTATGGATATTGGATTCAGTGTTCTACTGTGGCAGGTTCTCACTGGTTCTGGCGAACCAGTAGTAGAAATTCCAGGCCATGCCCACTTGGCTGGCCACACCCACCTCTCAGCCTCCCCCTCCCAGTGCTGCTGGAAACATGCCCCATTTGCCTTGCCCAGGGCCGAAGGCACACTTTCATCTTCACCCTTCCCTTGTGCCTTTGGCCCTGGGCGAGGCAAATGGGATGCATTTCCAGGGGTGCTGGGAGGGAGAGGCCAGCCAGCGCCAGCCCATCAACCTGCCCTGCTTACCTCCCAGCAATGCTGCCAGCAATGATGCATTTCTGATGGCACTGGAAGGGGGAGGCCAGCCAGTGCCAGCCCACCAACTTGCCCCGCTCACCTTCCAGCAGTGCTGCTGCTCTGGACCGCCTCCTTCTCATCTCCATGAAGCAAGAGAGCAAGGTAGGTTACTTTCTTTCTTTTTTCTTTCTTTTTTTCTGGGGTGGGGTGGGGTTTGAAGCCACACCCATAGATAGCCATGCCCACCGAGTGGGTTGTAATTTTTTTTACAGTGCATCACTGATTGGATTGCTTTCATGTCTGCTTTCAATCTTCTCTTATCTAGGCAAAAAAATAAAATCAGTTCCTTAAACCTTTCCCTGTATGGCTTGTTTATATATAATGGACAACTAAACATGTGAACTGACTCAATTTCAAAAACTTTGCATTCAAAATTTAAATTTGAGATGTCTCATTCATAATCTACCTTCATGTTCCAATCAGCAAGCAATGAATTTTTGTGTTATAAACACACCATTGGTTTAACATGTTCATCTCTTACCCAAGAATTTGTACTCACTGCTAATTCTGTTTATAAATGTTGATACTGTTATGTAGTGAGGGAAATAGGATGTTGTTTTGATTTTTGACATTTTTAAAATTCAGCATGTTCTATAGAAAGAAAAGCGAAAAGAGAGAAAACACTCCCAGAAGAAAGATAACCGTGTAATTAGTTCCGTTTATTTCTTGAAATTCCTGTGTCTCTTATTTGGTTCATAAACAAAACATAGATCCAGTGAACTGTAGTTATGGTGGAATTTCAATATATATAGTCTGGAAAAGTCTCTTGCGTCTTCAAATAATATAAGACTAGTAAATTGCGTCTTTAAACCAATGTAGACTATGGAATGGCGATGTCCTTCCGGTAGTTGGACATTTCGTTGCACTTTATCAAGCGTCTACAATGTAAAATATACACAATATAATACAGTACAGCACAATTGAATGCAGGAGTTATACATAAAGTTAAATGATATTAGCATGTGAAGCTATAGTAACTAATTTAAGCATACAATATAAATGCAGGACAAAGTTAGGCATCTCCTATAAAAATTCACTACTTGTCTATCAAAAATGTCTGTTGCAATAAATCATGAATCAGTAAGTAACATACCGTATAGCTTACTCCTTAGAGCCAAAAGGAATTCCTCAAAAGAACACGACTACAGAATTGCAGCCAAAGAAATCGCGCAAACACTTAGTACGAGGGGATATCCGAAACATATCATTGCACACGCACAAACAAAAGCGGATTTACGCACAAGAAGCTCTCTTCTCGAAAGATGTACGGAACAAATAACATCTCAGCATAGATTGGTTTGGTCTCTGGACTACACCCCGCTAGCTAATCAAATTAAACGTATTATCAATAGGCACTGGCACATATTGGACACGATACCGGGATGCCAACAAAAACCACTTGTGGGATTCAGAAAAACTCGGACGGTAGCCAATCTCCTTTCGCGAGCAGACATCTCCACTCAAAAGCCAAAGCGTTTGTCCCTCCCTGCTGGGCACCACATTTGTGGACATTGTATATACTGTACTCATATGATATGTGCAAACACGGTAAAATTGCCTTCCAGCAGCTTCACATTGGAGCTCACCTCATTTTCTAATTGCAATTCAAAAAATATTGTATACATGGCAATATGCCCTTGTCAGTTAGGCTATGTGGGGCAATCGAGTCGTTCTTTGAAAATACGCTTAGGTGAACACCTCTCACGAATTAGAAACCGGAACATCACTGCTCCTCTGGTAAATCACTTTCTCAACAAACAACATAAACCAGGAGACCTCAAGATCATTGTGCTAGAAACTGTTAATGCCAACAAATATCATATTCTCAATATGGAAAAGGTTTTATTACAAAGAGAAGCCTTTTACATTCATCGGTTCAACACGTTAACACCACACGGCTTGAACACAGAATGGGAACCATCTTCATTTCTATGAACATTGCATTATTATATGCTATAGTTAGCTAGGTATAACTCCTAGCCCAGACAGGTCCCTTTAACAATCAGCACAACAGTATCAGATGAGCACCTGGATCTATATTCTTTCCACATGGGGCTAGAAAATCTACTGAGTCATCACAGATGAGTGGGCAAGAATAAGAATATTTAAAGAATAGTAGGGTACTGTTAGTTAACGCGAGCACACAACACAAGACTTCAGGAGGTGCAGGACGCGCGATACTTACATAAATATATACATATATACATTTTGGTATGTATTTCTTTCATTCTTTATAAGGTTTTTTAGATGTTTCGTTATTGCTCTGTCGCAGACCTAGATGTACATGCACCATTTATAATGACTACTGATTCATGATTTATTGCAACAGACATTTTTGATAGACAAGTAGTGAATTTTTATAGGAGATGCCTAACTTTGTCCTGCATTTATATTGTATGCTTAAATTAGTTACTATAGCTTCATATGCTAATATCATTTAACTTTATGCATAACTCCTGCATTCAATTGTGCTGTACTGTATTATATTGTGTATATTTTACATTGTAGACGCTTGATAAAGTGCAACGAAATGTCCAACTACCGGAAGGACATCGCCATTCCATAGTCTACATTGGTTTAAAGACGCAATTTACTAGTCTTATATTATTTGAAGACGCAAGAGACTTTTCCAGACTATATATATTGAAATTCCACCATAACTACAGTTCACTGGATCTATGTTTTGTTTATGAACCAAATAAGAGACACAGGAATTTCAAGAAATAAACGGAACTAATTACACGGTTATCTTTCTTCTGGGAGTGTTTTCTCTCTTTTCGCTGTTGTTACACCCCAGCCGACCTACCGCACCCCTATAGAAAGAAAAGGCATGCTGTGAAAGAGCTTTAAAAAGAAGTTAATTGTCCCATAAAATATGCACAATGTTTAACCAAGAATTCATCTTCTTTTAGAAGCTTTTTACAATTAAAGGCCTTAATGGGGTTGAATATTTCTTGAGAGAGAAGAAAGGGAAATACTCAGGAAGAGAATATCTTATTTTTTATTTTTTGAAAGACATTTTTTCTGGTAATTTTAGCGTTCTGTGGTGATTAAAAAGCAATGCAAACCTCTTTGATTGAATAGATCCATCTTCTTGTCTAAATGTTTTAGTTCTCATGGGTATACTGCTTTATAAATTTCATTAAAATATAATTAAATCATATATGGCTGCCCATTAATGTCCTTAATAAATGTGTTACACAGATACAATAAGTGCCATCTCTTTTTCCCTTGGCACAGACTGAATGTTAATCCAATTTATTTGTTCTCTTAATACATTCTAAATAAAATGTATTTTCTTTCTGCCAATGATGTTCACAATTTGCAACTTTGGACAGGAGACTAATGCCTTGTATGTATGCAGGTGATTTCAGTGGTATTAACATTTTGAAATAGCATTTGGTTATTTAAACTGATTTTAAAAACTCACTAGTTTTCATGTGAACTTCAGTCCCTTCTTCATGCTGAAAGTTTACCTGGATATGTTAGAAAACTGATATAAAAGAAACCCTTTCCCAATTACACTATCTATGTAGCCACTTGTTAATATTTAGTAGCTTGTCTTCCATACCCAATGCCCTGGTCTTTGACATGGAGAAGGGATAAAAACACCATTTATCACACACCCCTTTTCTCTCTTCTTCTTCTTCCATTTTCCTAGCTGGGAAAATGTGATGATTTAACATTTCTTCTAGCTGTGTCATTTGTTCTTTCATTTATTAGCAAGGGGTGGAGATAGTAATTAGTAGCTTTGATAGCCACTGTCACATGTTGAATGCATGATGCAGAAAGATCACACACTTCTAATGATGGCAAATTCCATCTGCCTCTATTCCTCTGTGTAGATTAACATGTGGTTTCTACTCTCCTATAACAACTGGGCCCAAACAACGGTTAATGTTGTGAACTGCAAGTAAGATCAGTGGTTACAAGATAGCTTGAGGGGGCTGGCAGATGATTAAGGAGTCTCAGTATGCTTCCCCTGCAAGGCCTGGTTCCATTATTCTACTTCTACTGAGCTCTAAAACTGCACAGAGCCAATACATCTCCCTGTTTCAAGATGCAACTCAACTGGTGGTATGAAATGCTACACGGCTTCCACTGGAAATTGTAAGAAATATTTTCCTATCTTCTCAGCCAAATAGCTTGTGTTGCAATAATTCTTGTACCCACTAATGAGAACATTTATTTTTAGATACAGATGATTTGCTCACTAGGTGTAAGTGGTAACCTGTATATGTATCTTGCTTGGTGCAGGAGACATAATGTCTCTGCTAACAGACAATCGAACTTTTAACTCCCACACTAGATCTCTTCTAATTTCATTTAGTGAGTCTACAAAATCCTCAACATGAAAGAATTATTTTAAGAATCCATCTCAGGTGCCAAAGGTAATTGCCCTCTCCTGTCTCCTGACAAAGCAAGTTGAAGTGATATCGTGAGTCATTTTGTGATCTATTAAATGTTCACTTTATCTTTCCTTATTTCATACCATGGTAACACACTTGTCTCTTTTTAAAATATTTGCCAAATTCCTGTTGTGTACTTCCAGTAGCAGAAGGGAAATAGCCTAACTCACAATGACAGAGTTGCATTCTAGATCTGCTTTGTTGTTCTAGGCAGGATGATAGTGAACAGAGTATGGAAGAATTCTCTGTTATCCTGTAGTAATGGACAGATCACTAACAAGTAAGGTTTTGCCTCAGTGAGACTTGGTTTCTCTGCAGGAGTAGGAGATCAAAGAAGATGATCTATCCAAAAAAGATGATAAATCTAGACAATTTCTTAATGGCTCAGGGGACTTTTTGTCATCTCAGCACACAGTTGCCTTGAAACCCACTTTGACCTCTAGAATGGAGACATCATGAGAGCTGGTGACACATTCATATTTATTTTATACCCTACTCCAATTGGTGAAGGCACCACTGCGGGTGGTTTACAGCTTCCAGGATGGCCGCTGTGGGCCGGATGGAAAGGCATCCGGGGGCCATAGGTTGCTAACCCCTGCTTTACCTCACAGAGAATTGATATTTATATATATAATTCTTAGCATTTGTGCCTTTAATTCCCATATTCAAAATAACTTTCATTCTGTGAAGAAGGTCAGCTTCATGATCTGGCTAGAACATCCTACTGATGTTATTTTTATTCCTTTTTTCCTCTTCATTGTCTACTTTTTTCCCTTTATTTTTCTTGCATATTTATTTATTTATTTGATTTATATTGTCATGCAACACAAAACTCTGGGTGGCACACAGAGAACAAAACCAATCACAATTTAAAAACTTTAAAACCTATAAAAAACCATTAAAACTCTTACCAAAAAATTATCCATATATATATGGATAATTTTTTGGTAAGAGTTTTAATGGTAAGAGTTTGGTAAGAGTTTATATATATCTCTTAGCCTATAAAACCAAGGGTTAACCGTTGGAACTTGCTATAGGTTGCTATGCCTCACCCTACTTGCCTTCACTCACCCTTCGTGCACACGGCCGATCTGGGTCCGCAGGTCAACAAAGGATTGAAAAAACAGGCAGTGGGGCAACAGCCCCAGAAACGCGAAAAAAGGGAAACAACTTCATTTCCCAACATCCCAATCAGGCTGAGAGGCTCTCACACGGCGTGGCGCAAGGAACGTTTGGAAATGCGCCGCAGCCAATCAAAAGAAAACCGTTAAAAAAACACAGCACAAACACAAAGCACAAACCCATAACTACAAGCCCCAGCATCCTGCGCGCCATGAGCGCGCAGAACGCTGAGGAAGCCAGCACGCAAAAATTAAAACTAAAACAAAAACACAGGGAGAGCAAGTCCGCCAAGCCACAGGAACCAAAGCCCCCCTCCCCAACAGCACCTGAAGCTCCTAATCGGAGTTTCCCCTTTAATATCACTGGGTGGGGTGTTGTGCTCCCCCACTCTACTGGCTCCCCTGGGGTTGGGAGGGTTGGGGGGACCAAAGAAGTCTGTCTCCCCAACCCTCCTGACCCCAGGGGACCTGGCAGAGAGGGGTTTCCCCTCCACACACACACACACACACACACACGCACACATGTCCCATATTAAAGAGAAGAAACCAAGCAATTACTTCTCTTTAAAAATGGAGTTTGGGGGGGGACCCCCTCTCCGATGGCTCTCCTGGGTCCGGAAGGGTTGGGGAGACAGACCTCTTTTGTCCACCCAACCCTCCCAAACCCAAGGAAGCCAGCGGAGAGGGGGATCACAACGCCCCCCTGATAGTAAAGGGATTTCCCTTTTAATATCAGAGATTTAATAAATTGAGATTTCCCTTTTAATATCAGAGGGTGTCCTGGATTCGATCTCCTCTCCTGGGTCCCATGAGTCTGGAAGGTTTGGGGGGACAAAAGGGGTCTGTCTCCCCATCCCTCCTGACCCCAGGGGACCTGGCAGAGAGGGGATTCCCCTCCCCCCCCACACACATGCCCCATATTAAAGAGAAGAAACAAAGCGGTTACTTTCTTTAAAAACGGAGTTTGGGGGGGGGACCCCCTCTCCGATGGCTCTCCTGGGTCTGGAAGGGTTGGAGAGACAGACTCCTTTTGTCCACCCAACCCTCCCAAACCCAAGGAAGCCAGCGTAGAGGAGGATCACACCCCCCCCACTGACATTAAAGGGGAAACCACAATTGAGATTTCCCTTTTAATATCAGAAGGTGGCCTGGATTTGATCCCCTCTCCTGGGTCCCATGAGTCTGGAAGTTTTGGGGGGGCAAAAGGGGTCTGTCCCCCCAAGCCTTCCAGAGCCAGGGGAGACGGCAGAGAGGGGATTCCCCCCATAAGACACCAAAAAAACACAAAAACAAACAATCAAAAACGTTCAAAAATACACAAAAACAAACAAAAATAACACCGAAAAACAATACTAAGTAAACAACAACAAACATTTCTAAACACACCCAGCACCCAGCCAAACACCACAAAACCCAACCACCACCACCACCCCAAATAAAGGAAAACAGCCAACTCACCACCACACGACCTCACATCACAACGACTGGAAAAGAAATGAATAAAGAAAGAGACTACTTACTGGAAGAAGCTCCACCCAGAGGCCATGAGAGAAAAAACTGTCAAAATACAAGATAACCCCTACCAGCACCACTTGCTGCCCACAATAGTAAAAAAAAATTCAAAAAGACACAACAGCCCCACACAAAAGGCCCCAAGAGTAAAAGCAAGTAAAAACAACACAAAATCACAATTTTACACAAATCAAAAACAGATGTCAATAAAATAAAATAAAAACTATGCAAAAATCCTGTGCTGAATTTTTACTCAAAAAACAAACAAACAAAAACATCAATACACAGTTTAAAAACATTTATTGTGAATTAATTTTTTTAATTATTACCTCCAGTACAACAATTTAAAAAAATACATACTAAAAAATATTGGGTTAAATAATTTTTTGGGGAAAAGTATATCATCCTTTATTCTTTTTTTCATCCACAAAACCAAAACACCAAACAATACTCATCACAGTTTATAACAGGCCACCCAATTTTTTTTGTATAAATAATTTTTTTAAAATTTTCAATTTTAGAGTAACCTGTTCTTTACAAACATTAACAACAACAGCAAAAACTTTCCAACACCATTTAAAACAGCCCGGCAACACCGGGCAACCTCTGCTAGTATATATATATGAAAACAGAAAAATCAGCAGGATCAACAGCAACATCTGAATAATTGCTCATTATATAATGACACTCAAATGCGAGCACGGCGCCAAAATGGCCGCCGCGCCCTTTGCGGGGCCCCCCCATCGGACGAAGGCATCCGGGTAGTTAGGGGGCGTGGCCAGCACCCTTATATAAGGGGCGGCCACGAGGCAGCCGAGCTGCCATTTTGCGAAGCGACAAAGCGGAGAAGTTTTTCCCTCTTACCTCCGTCGCTTTTACCCTCACCGGGAAGCCTCTTGGCTGCTGATTTTCTCATTTTTCGGCTCCCCATCGGCTAGCTGCGATGCCCTCAAAGAAGAAGGCGACTGCGAACGCGGCTCGTTCTGCGCAGAGGCGCAATCCGGGTCGGAGGACCGCGGCTGCGCCTCCCCAGCAGCCTCCTATGCCCGAGCCCACCAGCACCGGTGGGATGGGGTTAATCCCCCCTTGGCCGGAGGTTGGGGGTCCGCGTGCAGGCCCAGTAGGGGGCGCGGCCCTCGGCCCGCAAGCGGCGGCCGCTGCTCCTGGCGTGGCCCATTCCGCTGGGCCTTCCTCCGTTGGGGTGCAGCTTAATGCGGGGGCTTCCAGCCTTGGGGGGTGGTGTGGCCCCCTTCCACGGCAGGGTACTTCCCCGGCCCTACCGGGCCCAGGCTTCGGATCGTGGCCCTGTTCAGGCCCCGGGGTACAGGGACCTGTACCGACGCCTGTAGTTAGTGGGCCGGCTGGCCCTTTACCCCCCCCCCCTTGGTTTAGGTGGCTATTTCAGCGTGGAGGCCCTCCTGGCCCGCGTGGCAGCCCTTGAGGCATCCCTGGCCCGGGTTAGTCACCCTGGGGCCCCTTTTGGGGTGCTGGTCGATCCATCGTCTGCTGGGCAGCTGCAGGCGGCAAGTCGGGTTGAGCTGCCTGAGGCGCGTGGCCCGGCTTCGGCCACTGCCTCGCAGCTCCCCAATCAACAGGCCGGTACTGGTCAAGCCCCGTCGATGAGCTCTATGGCGGTCGTGAGCTCCGACGCCCCCAGTGGGCCAGAACCCCCGGTGGGGGCGGCCCATGGGGGTGCAGCATGTGAGTATGCGGTCCAAACTAGTGCACCTACACACATGGCCACGTGGGGGGGGGCTTTTCAATGGCCTTGGCCTCGCACGGGTGGTGCGGCGGTCCAGTCGCCGACACCCCACCCGGTGACTTCGACTATTACCCAGGGCCCCGTGGTAGGGGGTGCACCTTACACAGTCGGGAATCTCCTGGGGGTGACCGGGTTAGTCCAGGCTCCTTTACAGATGCTCGCAGTTTCCGCCGTGCCTGTGTTGGCTTTGCCGACAGCAGGGTATTCCTTGCCACTGGGGGACCATTTGGCCCAGACCACCAAAGAGAAGATCTGGCGGGGGAGTATGTGGACATCTTCTCCCTCCTTAACAGAGAGCCCACCAAGGAGGAGAAGGAGGGGCAAGACGAGAAGGATAAGGAGCAGGCGCATCGTCGCAAGCCACCACGTACGTGGGCCAACTGGTTGCCGGCCTACCTCATATACATGGCGGTCTACCTCAGGGCCCGGCCGGATTTGGCAAATCCGATGGTCCAGTATTTGGACAATATTTACCGGGCGATGGTTGACTTCCCGGGCCCGTCGTGGTTGGCTTACGATGAGGAATTCCGTATGCGTATTCCCCTGCACCCCGAGATGAGGTGGGATGAGCCCTGCCAGAGGCTGTGGCTCCTGTACATGACTCCCACGCGCCCTGCGCCCAGGGAGAGATACCATTGTGGACATGCGGTCCAGCGAGCGGCCCCAGCACAGGCTCCCTGCCAGGTGGCAGGGCAGGGGGTTCCAGCCCGCCTGCTGTGCTGGACTTTCTCGTCCAATGGTTCCTGCAATAGGAAGAATTGCAAGTACAGGCATGAGTGTCCCTCCTGCGCTGGCCCCCATGCGGCCTCCGCTTGTCCCAGGCCTGGAGGGATGCGGGGCAGAGGAAGGGGCGGACAGGGGGTTGGCAAAACTGCCGCGGAGGGAGCCGGTTCATCAAAAGGCCCCCTCCCCAATTAATGTGGACATGTTGGAGCGTTGGCTCGCATTGTACCCGAGGGAGGAGGATGCGGTTTATCTTCTTCAGGGTTTTAGTCAGGGGTTCCGTATTCCTTTCATGGGTGACAGGTCCCCCCAGGATGCCCCCAACCTTTTGTCCCTTAGGGGGAGGGAGGAAGTAGCTGCTGCCAGCATTACTAAGGAGGTCGATTTGGGCAGGGTCGCTGGCCCTTTCCCAACACCCCCGTTCCCTAACCTTAAGGTATCACCCTTGGGCTTAGTGCCCAAAAAGTCACCGGGTGAGTTTCGCCTGATTCATCACTTGTCCTACCCAGCCGGCCGATTGGTCAACGACGCTATCCCTGATGACTTTTGCTCAGTCAGGTATACGTCTTTTGACCAAGCCCTGCGCATGGTGCGCTCATGTGGCCCGGGTGCGCTATTGGCTAAGTGCGACATCAAGTCGGCGTTTCGCCTCCTGCTTGTGCACCCGGGCGACTTTGAGTTACTGGGTTTTAAGTTCCGGGGTGAATATTACTTTGATAAGGCCATGCCTTTTGGCTGTTCCATATCATGCTCGGCCTTCGAGCGTTTCAGTACGTTCCTGCAGTGGGCTTTCGTCCGCAGGTCAGGGTCCCGGTCTGTAGCCCATTACCTGGATGATTTTTTATTCGGGGGTGAACGGGGCTGGGACACTTGCACACGTCTCCTCAACACATTTCAGATGCTAATGGAGGAACTCGGTGTCCCTTTAGCGCCCGAAAAGACCGAGGGCCCATCTACTAAACTAGTATTCCTGGGGGTGGAGATTGACACGGTAGCGCAGGCTTCTAGGTTACCGGGGGATAAGGTGTCAAGGATAGTGGCCCTTATCTCGGACTTGCTTGCTAAACGCAAGGCATCACTGAGGGAACTGCAGGTGCTACATGGTCACCTCAATTTCGCTTGCAGGGTCGTCGCACCGGGCAGGGCATCTGCTCGGCGCTTGTGCGACGCCATTACAGGCTTATCTAGGCCCCACCATAGGGTTAGACTCACTCGGGGTATCAGGGCGGATATGCTTATCTGGCTCCAGTTCCTGAGGGAGTTCAATGGAGTATCATTTTGGAGGTCTGACCTCCTGGCTTCCCCTCGCTTTCAGATACAGTCCGATGCTTCGGGATCCCTGGGTTATGGGATTTACTTCAATGGGAAGTGGGCCTATGGTGGGTGGCCACCAGCCTGGGCAGGCACGGGTCGCCTGCGTGATCTCACGTATCTGGAATTTTTCCCTATCCTGGGGGCTTTGATGCTATGGGGCGAGGAGTAGGCCAACTCGGTTGTCCATTTCTGGTGTGACAATGCGGCCGTAGTGCACATTGTCAACTCACAGACTTCCAAATCGCCCAGGGTCATGGACCTAGTGTGCCAGTTTGTGTTGCGCAGCCTGCACCTCAATGTCCTCTTCAGGGCCAGGCATGTCCTGGGGGTCAATATGATATCGCTGACGCTTTATCCCGCCTGCAGATCTCCCGTTTCCGTGCCTTGGCCCCGGATGCGGAGGAATTTCCCTCGCCACTTCCGGACGAGATATGGACCATTGGCAAGGAGAGGTGAACCGGGCGATTGGCTTGTCACTAGCGCCACGCACGCGTAAGGCGTATCACCACACATTCAATTCTTTCAGAGATTTCTGTACCCGATTCCGGCTGCCAGAAACCTGGCCAATCCCAGCGACACATGTACTTCGGTTCATGGTTTACCTGCATGCCCAGGGCCTTGCACCTCGCACCATAGCATCTAGGCTGTCAGCATTGGCTTTTATGGCCAAGGTGGGCGGTCATGTGGATAGTACCGCTGACTTCCGTGTGAGACATGTTTTGGAGGGGTGGGTGCGGGAGCGTGGGCGTTGCCCGGACGACCACCACCCGATTTCCCCTGGGGTTCTTACCCAATTGGCCCGGGGCTGGCATGGCCTCTGTTTTGATAAGTACGAGGCAGCCCTATTTCACGCGGCTACAACGGTGGCCTTTTTTGGAGCGCTCCGCATCAGCGAGCTTGTGATGCTGTCTAAGGCGGATGCAAGTCGTAGGGCACTGGAACTCGAGGATGTCTATGTTGCCAAAGACTGGGCTCAGTTGAGGATACGCTCCTCTAAGTCAGATCAGCATGGCGTAGGCAGTGGTGTAAGACTGCTACGGTGTTCTTTGGCTGACATCTGTCCGGTTGGTGCCCTACAGGAGTTTATTGCACTACGTGGCACGCACCATGGCCCATTTTTCTGTCACCAAGATGGGTCTCCCCTTACTAAATTTCAATTTTGGAAGGTGACCGGCAAAGCGCTGGCCAGTGTTGGCCTCCCAGGGGCTCGTTATGGCACCCATTCCTTCAGGATAGGGGCGGCTTCCACTGCAGCTGTTTTTGGGTACTCCGGGGCTGACATACGCAGCATGGGAAGGTGGGGTTCGCAATGTTTTCAATTTTATGTTCGCCCTCTTCCACCGTGAGTACCAGTTTTGTCACCGCACCTTTCTCTTCCTCGTTTTTTCCTTACAGACCCTGGGTGTCGTATTACACCGGTGACAGTATGGCTGGTGGGCCATAGCTACGTGCACAGGGCAGCGCATTACGCTGCGGCGACAGAGTGGGGACCCCGACTGGGACTGGGTGCATACGCAAGTCTCACATGGCATGGTAAGCCCGGGATGTTATGGCGGGAGCTGTTGCCATTCGTTTTTTCAGGCCGGAATGCTGACCCGCCTGACATTCTGATCATACACCTAGGGGGCAATGATTTGGGCCGGGTCACCGGCTTATCGCTAAAGCATGCGATTTGCGATGACCTTGCCTACCTGCATTACGTGTGGCCCGCCACAACCCTCGTTTGGTCGGACATGGTCCCGCGGCACACGTACAGGGGAGGTTTCGACCTTTAGGCCCTTGACCGCGCTAGACGCATGGTAAATAGGGCTGTGGCACGCTTCCTTGCCGACAAGGGTTGGGGGCGGGTCAGTCGCCACCCCGCCATTAGCCTACGAGATTACGGCCTTTATGCAGGGGATGGGGCCCATCTGTTGCGAGGAGGTATGGGTGATTGGCGAGCAGGCCTGTTGACCGAGCTGACGGTCTGGGGGGGGCGTCAAGCCTTCTTTGAAGCCCCTCCATGTGGCGGATAGCACTGGTAAGGTAAACATTTATGACCCACAGGTATCCGGCAGGTTCGCAATTGACTGGACAACACTAGACAGGCATAAGTTGGTTAAAAGTTGTCCGGTCAACGACGAACTAGGCGATGGGGTGATGGCTACAGCTAGACAGCATGCATCACCCCGTGATTTTACGGATACACGTCAGAGGGTGGGGTCATTAGCTAGATATTGACTACGGTCAACAATTTGTTTGTTGTCAACAAACAAATTGATACAAATAGATACATTGTAACAATTGCCGTGGGCAATTTTGGGTGATACCTTACCAGTGTTACTTCGGCCTGCTTGCCTTAAGAATTATGATTGGTCAATTACCAATAGAAATTTATAATTCGGACTAGGGCATGAATCAATAAATGTGGCCCAATGCCGTTATCCACTTTCATCAGTGTCTGAGTCCTTTATTGGGGGGTGCGCCTGCAATGCAAGCGCGGCGCCAAAATGGCCGCCACGCTCTTTGCGGCCCCCCCCCATCGGACGAAGGCATCCGGGTAGTTAGGGGGCGTGGCCAGCACCCTTATATAAGGGGCGGCCACGAGGCAGCCGAGCTGCCATTTTGCGAAGCGACGGAGCGGAGAAGTTTTTCCCCTCCACCCCCTCCCTAGTTAACAGTGTGATATTTTGGTCGCTTCGGGGCCGGGTGGGAATTTTTGGCTGGGACCCTCAATTGGCTCTCGGGTCCTGGCTTTTTTCCCCATCCCACACTGTTGCTATGGTTTGATATAGGGGTTTCTGTGCTGCTGTTGACTTTGGTCACATGGGCGGGTAGCACTGGTAAGGTAAACATTTATGACCCACAGGTATCCGGCAGGTTCGCAATTGACTGGACAACACTAGACAGGCATAAGTTGGTTAAACGTTGTCCGGTCAACGACGAACTAGGCGATGGGGTGATGGCTACAGCTAGACAGCATGCATCACCCCGTGATTTTACGGATACGCGTCAGAGGGTGGGGTCATTAGCTAGATATTGACTACGGTCAACAATTTGTTTGTTGTCAACAAACAAATTGATACAAATAGATACATTGTAACAATTGCCGTGGGCAATTTTGGGTGGTACCTTACCAGTGTTACTTCGGCCTGCTTGCCTTAAGAATTATGATTGGTCAATTACCAATAGAAATTTATAATTCAGACTAGAGCATGAATCAATAAATGTGGCCCAATGCCGTTATCCACTTTCATCAGTGTCTGAGTCCTTTATTGGGGGGTGCGCCTGCAATGCGAGCGCGGCGCCAAAATGTCCGCCGCGCCCTTTGCGGGGCCCCCCATCGGACGAAGGCATCCGGGTAGTTAGGGGGCGTGGCCAGCACCCTTATATAAGGGGCGGCCACGAGGCAGCCGAGCTGCCATTTTGCGAAGCGACAGAGCGGAGAAGTTTTTCCCCTCCACCCCCTCCCTAGTTAACAGTGTGATATTTTGGTCGCTTTGGGGCCGGGTGGGAATTTTTGGCTGGGACCCTTAATTGGCTCTCGGGTCCTGGCTTTTTTGCCCATCCCACACTGTTGCTGTGGTTTGATATAGGGGTTTCTGTGCTGCTGTTGACTTTGGTCACATGGGCGGGTAGCACTGGTAAGGTAAACATTTATGACCCACAGGTATCCGGCAGGTTCGCAATTGACTGGACAACACTAGACAGGCATAAGTTGGTTAAACGTTGTCCGGTCAACGACGAACTAGGCGATGGGGTGATGGCTACAGCTAGACAGCATGCATCACCCCGTGATTTTACGGATACGCATCAGAGGGTGGGGTCATTAGCTAGATATTGACTACGGTCAACAATTTGTTTGTTGTCAACAAACAAATTGATACAAATAGATACATTGTAACAATTGTCGTGGGCAATTTTGGGTGGTACCTTACCAGTGTTACTTCGGCCTGCTTGCCTTAAGAATTATGATTGGTCAATTACCAATAGAAATTTATAATTCGGACTAGGGCATGAATCAATAAATGTAGCCCAATGCCGTTATCCACTTTTATCAGTGTCTGAGTCCTTTATTGGGGGGTGCGCCTGCAAATATAAATTCTCCTTATAGCCATAATAGAAACTGGACCTCTTCAGTGGTACTAGTTGTAGCACTCTCTGTAGCACTCTCTGATACTATTCTAATGAACAACTTCTACATGTGCAAAGCAGCACCTCTTGATAATCAACAGGTGAAGGTAATGATCGTTTCAATCCCAGAGATGATGTTGATGATGACAATAATTAAATTGGCTACTTAAAGCATCACTCTGATTAACATTAAATTGTGAGTTCCTGCTCGTGTCTTGATGATTCCTCAGGTCTGTATGTTCCCCGATAGATCTTTAAAAAATATTCTGAAATAGAGGAAATAGCTAATTTTTACATCCCTATGTTTCTATAGTGGAACATAGCATGAGGTAAATTTTCATAAGTTTGGGGATAGTGGTGGCAATCAGGAAGGCAAGAATTTCACGTACAGTATGTATTTAGAATTTTTCAATAAAATAGATACGTGGAGTTTCGTGATCAGGGAATGAAGATGCAGACGAGTGAAGTAGTGAAATTCAGCTCTTTAATATTGGGGTTTGAACACAGTTTGGATGGGGCAGAACTCAGACTTATATACACTATAAACAGTAACAGTAACAATAATACAACAAGCCCATTGGCTAACAGAGTGTGCACATTTTCGATCCACTTATTTGCATAAGAATAGATACATGAGAAAAGATGCATTCCGCTCCTACAAAAAGCCCATTGGCTAACAGAGTGTGCACATTTTCAATCCACTTATTTGCATAAGAATAGATACATGAGAAAAGATACATTCCACTCCTGTCAGAAAACACAATTAACATATATAACATTCTTTCCCCCTAGGTAAAAACATAATCCTTTAACCAGGATGGCAGTCTAGTTTCCCTTCTGGGTCGGACGCTTGGCTGAACTGGCTCTGGGGCTCGTAGGATGGGCGACCCGACTGGAGTGAGGGATTGACTAGAGGGGGAGGATTGTAAACCCGAATTAAAGCCCCGTTTGTCAGATGGAGGAGCAGGGGATTGCTCAAAACCAAAATCTTATTCTGTGGATGAATAAGACAACTCAGGGTCCCTCCTGTGTATACTAAGAGTGGAGAGCGACTCTGAACAAAATTGGTCATCATCAATAAAGGAATGCAGAGTGCTAGGCTGGGACAGTATAGAGGTACACATGGCTGGAATAGGGGAGTATTCCACAAATTAGCTAGATACGTTGGTACTAATGATGTTGGGAAGGCCAAGCGGTCTGTCCTGGAAGCCAAATTTAGGTTGTTAGGAAGAAGATTGAAGTCCCGGACTTCCAAGGTAGCATTTTCAGAAGTGCTGCCTGTCCCTCGCGCAGGACCTACCAGGCAGGCAGAGCTCAGAAGCCTCAATGCGTGGATGAGGCGGTGGTGTCGAGAGGAGGGCTTCAGATTTGTCAGGAACTGGAGAACATTTTGGGACAAGCCAAATCTGTTCAGGTGGGATGGGTTGCATTTAAACCATGGTGGGACCAGATTGCTGGTACTCAACATCAAAAAGGCTGCAGAGCAGCTTTTAAACTGATAACTGGGGGAAAGCCGAGAGGAGCTGGGCAGCATCCGGTTCGGGAAAGTGTGTACTTGAGTAGTGAGGAGGATGCAAAAATTACTGAGCAGAGCAAGGAGCTAGTCACCAGCACTCTAGCAGAAGGATGCAAGAGGCAGTCTAACAATGCAACTGGACTCAAAAGACTGTATCAGGAAAGCATATATAAATGCTTGTATACAAATGCCAGAAGCCTCCGTAACAAAATAGGGGAGCTGGAATACTTAGCAATAGATAAAAATATTGATATTATTGGTATCACTGAAACCTGGTGGACGGATGATAACCAATGGGATACAGTTATCCCAGGCTACAAACTGTACAGGAAGGATAGGAAGGGGCAAACAGGAGGTGGTGTAGCCTTGTATGTCAAAGAAGTGATAAAATCATATGAATTGGAATATCTAGGTGATTTGGAGTCACCATTAGAAGCTCTGTGGGTAAGAGTACCAGGCCACAAGGATGGTCTAACAGTAGGCATATACTATCGGCCTCCGACCCAAACTCTTGAGGGAGACTGGCAGTTGGAGAATGTTGTAAAGGAGGCATCCAGGAAGGGAAGCCTGGTTATAATGGGGGACTTCAATTACCCTCACATAGACTGGGTGAACTGTTGTTCAGCACATGATAAAGAGATAAAGTTCCTAGATATGCTCAATGATTGTTCCCTGGGACAGATGGTTGAAGACCCAACTAGAGGTACAAGAATCCTTGACTTGATCCTGAGTAATACTCAGGATCTGGTGCAAGATGTTAATGTGACTGATCCAATAGGGAACAGTGACCACAACTCAATTATGTTTAACTTGATCATAGACCGCAAGTCACTGATAAAATCTAACACAGAGACCTTAAATTTTCAAAAAGGAAATTTCCCAAAGATGAGGAAACAAGTAAAAAAGAAACTGAAAGGGAAAATTGAGAGAGTCCAAACACTCCAAGAGGCATGGAGGCTGTTTACAAAAACAATAACAGAGGCTCAATTGGAATGCATACCCAAAAGGAAAAAGGGCACTGCCAGGTCCAAGAGGACTCCGATGTGGCTTACAGGAGCTGTTCGGGAAGTGATCAAGAGCAAGAAAAGCTCATTTAGAAGATGGAAGGCTTGTCCAAATGAGGACAGCAGGCAGAAACATAAATTCTGGCAGAACAAATGCAAGGCAACAATCAGGAAAGCAAAGCAAGACTTTGAGGAGCGTATAGCTAAAAATACTCAGAGAAATAACAAAGACTTCTTTAAGTACATTAGAAGTAAGGACCCAACTAGGAAGGCCATTGGACCATTAGATGACAATGGAAGGCAAGGGGTTATTAAAGAGGAAACAGAGATTGCAGAGAGACTCAATGAATTCTTTGCTTCAGTATTCACTGAAGAAGACAGAGACCACATGCCCAAAACAGAGCCTATCTTTGTAGGGAGGGAAACCGAAGAATTAAGCAAGATAGAAATAACCAGGGAGGAGGTCCTTGCATGTCTTGTTAAGCTAAACACTAACAAATCCCCAGGACCAGATGGCATCCATCCACGAGTTCTCAGGGAACTTAAAGATGAAATTGCTGATATCCTAGCCAAAATATATAATCTTTCCCTCAAATCAGGCTTTGTGCCTGATGACTGGAAGGTAGCGAATGTAACACCAATTTTCAAAAAAGGATCCAGGGGTGATCCAGGAAATTACCGGCCTGTCAGTTTGACATGTGTCCCAGGTAAAGTGATGGAAACCATCCTAAAAGATAGAATTAATAGGCACATAGAAGAGAAGGCGCTGCTAAAGGAGAGCCAACATGGCTTTTGCAAGGGCAAATCATGCCTCACTAATCTGTTGGAATTTTTTGAGAGTGTCAACAAGCATGTGGATAAGGGGGATCCAGTTGACATTGTTTATCTGGACTTTCAGAAGGCTTTTGACAAGGTCCCACACCAAAGGCTCTTGAATAAACTTACCAGTCATGGAAATAAAGGGACAGGTCTTGTCCTGGATCAGAAACTGACTAAGGGACAGGAAACAGAGGGTAGCACTAAATGGACACTTCTCCAAGTGGAGGGAAGTAAAGAGTGGGGTCCCCCAAGGTTCAGTACTGGGACCCCTGCTTTTCAACCTCTTCATAAATGATCTAGAGGTAGGAGTAAAAAGCAAGGTAGCCAAATTTGCTGACGACACTAAATTATACAGGGTAGTGAAAACTGTGAGAGATTGTGAAGAGCTCCAGAGGGATCTCTTGACACTGGGGGAGTGGGCAAAACAGTGGCAAATGAGCTTCAACATCAGTAAGTGCAGAGTGATGCATTTTGGGGCAAAAAACCCCAATTACATTTATAAACTGATGGGGTCTGAACTCTCTGCGACAAACCAGGAAAGGGACCTTGGTGTCCTGGTGGACAGCTCAATGAAGGTGTCAACCCAGTGTGCCTCAGCAGTGAAAAAAGCAAACTCAATGTTAGGGATCATTAGGAAGGGTATAGAAAATAAGTCAGCAAGTGTCATTTTGCCTCTTTATAAATCTATGGTGAGGCCCCATCTGGAATATTGTGTACAGTTCTGGTCGCCATACCTCCAGAAGGATATTATGGAGTTGGAGAAAGTACAGAGGAGGGCAACCAGAATGATTAGGGGACTGGAACACCTTCCTTACCATCTGAGGCTGCAACGGTTGGGCCTTTTCACTCTTGAACGACGGCGTCTAAGAGGTGACCTGATTGAAGTTTATAAAATCATGCACGGTGTGGACAAAGTAGATAAGGAAAAGCTGTTTTCCCTATCGCACAACACTAGAACTAGGGGACACTCCATGAAACTTTTGGGTGCTAGTTCTCAAACAAATAAGAGAAAGTACTTTTTCACCCAGAGGATTACTGGTCTATGGAACTCCCTGCCAGAAGAAGTGGTGACAGCTGTCAGTCTTGACAGCTTTAAGAAAGGATTAGACAAGTTCATGGAGGACAAGGCTATCAATGGCTATAATTATGGCTACCTAAGGACAACCTCCGGGTTGGAGAGATAGGCAGGATATCTCTCAATGCCATTTCCAGGGAATCCTAAGCAGGTGAAGGCATCTGCTTGGGAATACCCTGAAGGAAATGGTGAGCCACTGTGTGAGACAGAATGCTGGACTGGATGGGTTGTGGCCTGTTCCAGCAAGGCTGTTCTTATGTTCTTATGTTCTTAAATTCCCCTTGAAATCGGTTCCTAGAAGACACTTCTGGGTCAAAGTTCGCTGGCTGCTATTACCCTGGGTTTAAATGGGTGGGGGCCAACCCTAGCATTGAGTGTCTGTATTCATCTTGTGGGTCCAGTACTCTGGGTCTCAATTGATCCGTGTGCCTCCTCCAGATCAGACCTGTGGCTGTTTTGATTCTGTAAGAAACAGCACCATCTTGAAATAGGAGTGAAAGGATTAAGATATTAATTCTAATATTAATTCTGGTTTAAAAGTAAAAATCATTTTCTCAGCTACTCTGTAAAGTTAAACAGATCAGATTGACCTAATCAATATAGAATGTGATGATGATGCTAAAATAAACAGAAGGCCTTCTGTTCACAAGCCCAGCAAATAAAATACAGTTTGTACAGCTGACAGGGATTTCTCTTAGACTCAGGAAACCATAATGCTGAATAATATTTGTGTGACATGACATGAACAAATATTTGAATGTTCTAACCTGAACTGCATGACAATGTCAAAAGATTAATTAATAATTTTGGCTTATCCCATAGTGATGAAATGTGTAGAAATTTCCAAATTTTATGCTATAAAAAGATGGCTCTGAAAATGTATTGTCATTCAGGGGGATTATTAGCTTGTTAAAGCCCCTCTGAATCTATTTGGCCAAATAGATCTGTCTTAGCTGGAATGTGGGTTTGTCTCATTTTCATTCCACAACAATCTGATCGATCACAAACCCGGGCAACCATGTAGGACCACCAGCTGCATAATTGTGGCAATGTACAAGGTCTCCGGACGAGAAACCCTTCTGGTGTTGGATTGCTATATTTGTGCCTTTGTCCTCTACCCTAGAGGGATACAATCTGTCCAGCAAGGACGTCAGTTTCCTTCGCTGGAGCAATTCAGCAGGGGACAGCCTTGAGGCAAGGGGGGGGTGAGCCTATATGTGAAAAGAAACTGGCATAATTGGAGCTCCAAATCCCCTTCACCCATATGCCAAAGCGCGTCTTTAGTTGTGTGCACCTGCCACTCTACCTGGCCATTGGTGGCTGGGTGGAATGGGGCGGCAGTGATGTGCCTAATTGCATTCCTTTCCATGAAGGATTGGAATTCTGCAGATGTGAACGTGGACGAGTTGTCGGACACCAGCATATCTGGAAGTCCAAATGCTGCAAACAGCCTTCTTAGGTGCATTATCATGGTGGCTGAAGTTGTATTAGGCACCCTAATCACTTCCAGCCACTTAGAGAATGAATCCACAACCAACAAAAATAGGGCACCCCAAATGGACCTGCAAAATCTATGTGCAACCTGGACCACGGGCCGCGAGCAGAATCCCATTCCCAATGCTCTGGGCGAGAGGATTGACAACTGGCACAAGTGCTGACCATTTGTTCTATGTCTTGGTCCAGTTGAGGCCACCAAAAGTAGCTACGGGCAAGGGCTTTGGAACGTACAATTCCCGGGTGACTTGTGTGAAGTAAATGTAAAACCTTTTTCCTGAGAGTGACAGGAATGACCACCCGCTGGCCCCATAGAAGGCAACCTCATTCCACTGACAGTTCCAAACACTTGCGGTGGAATGTTCTGAATTCCTCGGCTAGAGGAGAGACAGGCCAGCCTTTTTGTACTCAAGACATTACTTTAGTCAATGTTACATCCTTGGCCGTAGCCTTGGCTATATCTGAGGGGACGACCGGGGGCGAGTCAAAAGCCTCAATCATAAGGGCCTAGTGGTTGCTTTCGATCTCGCAATTGGCTTCCCTGACCCCTGGCAGTGGAGAACGTGACAGGGCATCAGCGTGGGTGATGTTCTTGCCGGGCCTGTGCACCAAAGGAAAATCGTATGCATTTAGGAAAACTGCCCAATGCAACATCCTTGGGGACAGAATTTGAGGCGTGGGCTTCCTGTTCACAAAGATTCCAAGGAGGGGCTAGTGGTCAGTTATGATGGTAAAAGGTCTTCCATAAAGGTAATCGTGGAATTTCTTAGTGCGAGCCACAATTGCCAATGCCTCCCTGTCTGTCTGAGCATAATTTTTCTCAGGCTTTGAGAGTGAACAGGAATAGAATGCTATGGGGGCTTCCCTCCCGTCGTTTAGTACATGGCATAACACAGCTCCCACCCCCACAGGGGATGCATCACACACAAGTACAACTTCCTTGTTAGGATCAAAATGAGTTAATATAGCATCCAAATATAGCAGCCTTTTAAGTTCTAGGAATGCTTTCTCCTGGCAATGGCCCCAGTGCCAAACAGTATCTTTCTTAAGAAGCCGATGTAATGGTTCGGTGACTGAGGCTTTGCGATGGAGAAAAGTGTGATAGAAGTTTACCAATCCTAGAAATGATTGCAATTCAGCTTTACATTTTGGCCTGGGTGCATTTCACACGGCCGCCACCTTGGAGTCAGAGGGCATGATACCTTGGCGTGTAATTCAGTGTAATTCAGTACCCCAGGATCTCCACTTCCTCTACCAAAAAACACACATTTGTCTCTTCTTGAAATGTGAGAGGACTCGATCGAGCCTGGCTAGTTCGACGGTGTCCTTAGCGGTGATCAGGACATCGTCAAAATATGGCAGGACACCAGGCAAACCTTTTAATATACGTTCTAGAAGAGATTGAAATATTCCGGTTCCACATTCACCCCGAATTGTAGTCGAGCTACCTTAAATGCCCCCCTATGCGTTACTATGGTCTGGGCTATGGTGGCAGCAGGAGACACAGTCAATTGTTGGTAAGCCTGGGCAAGGTCAAGTTTTGCAAATCAATTTCCTCCATGCAAGGAGGCAAGAAGGTGGCTTACCATGGGCACAGGATATGTGTTCGGGGGAATAGCTTTATTGATGGTACACTTGTAGTCAGCGCATATCCTGACCTCCCCATTACTTTTCAAAGCAGTCACTATTGGTGTCTCCCACTCTGTGGAGTCCACTGGCACTAGGATGCCCTGTCCCACCAGTTTGTCCAGCTCAGCTTCTATCTTCTCCTTTAAAGCAAAGGGTACCCGGTGTGGCTTCATCTGGATGGTCTGGATGGTTTGGTCAGGCTCAAAGTCCATAGGGGGTCCTTTGTATAACCCTAAACCCTTTTTGAACACCTCAGGATGTGCAGCACAATTGGGTCAGTGTCTATTGCGTGAATGCCAGAAAGCCGGATTCCCTGGGGCCTAAACCATTGGGTCCCAATAAGACAGTTAGTGCCCTGCTTAACTACAACCAATCCAAAGCAAGAGATGGCAGGGTGGGGGAGTAATGCGGAGGAGGAAGGTAACCACCCACAGGGGAAATTCCCAGAAGAATTGGCCAAGCACAATGAGATAAAAATGCAAAAGTGTTTAATAACATACATAACAGTGGAGACAGTGGTAGATGCCATTACTCTGCAATGTCTCCCACTTTAAGACTATTACAATAAAGTTATAGCCTAGAAGCATATTGTTTATGTACATTGACATAAGTGCAAAAGTGAAAATCGCAATACCAACTGCTGCTTCTTAAAGATTTACCACTTGTATTCCTCATGCCCTCCCCAAGCCATTCAACAAGTGAAAACTTCATAACCAGTGGAAATGCATTGCTTTGATTTATGCCCTTATACTTGGGCAATATGTGTAAATAACAGGATTCTCGCCTCTTTTAAACTAGTACCCTTTCAAATAAATAAACAAGCACATAAGTACTGAGAATCATGCCTATAATCCTACAACTGGGAAATTCAAGAATTCAGAATACAGTAAAACCCCAATTTACGTATGCCCCCACCTTCGCAAGTCACAAGACTTCACTTACTGTGGCAGCAGCAGTGGAGGCAGCAGCTGCAGCAATGGCATTTTTTTTGCCATCCCCACTTGCTTGTGCTGGGACTGGGAGAGTGTGCTGTTCCTGTGAGGTTTCTCCAGGGTATACTTTGTGAATGTGCCTTGGAGAAGAGCTTAAAAAGTATTTGGGGGAAATTGCCTGTCAATTCCTGAGATGACCACTAGGGGTGCAAAGCACAATTTTCCATAGGAATTCATTGAAAACCAATTTCAAGCCCATTTTTTTTCATTTTTCAGTGCATCCCTATGGGGATGCATTAATTTATGCAACCCCCTTATTTATGTAAGAAGCTACAGAACGGAGTTTTACGTAAATCGAGGTTTTACTATAGTTGAAAATAGGGATTCTTCTTCCTCCTCCACCATTTTGGGTGTTGAGGTAAAATAGGGATTAGATGAGTAAATGCATGATACCCCAAACAAATGATTACTAATTGACACAATGGCTCTCTGTTGCATTGACTGTGCCTCTGAATAACCCTACCTAGGTTACAAGCACAGGAATGTGCTGGTGAATTCATGTCCTTTTTTGATGACATTAAATAAGCATATAAATGGCCCTTGCTGGACTAGATGGTCTTAGTCTGACCCAGCAGGGTTCTTCTAATGTTTTTGTGTTAAATCTAGGTAATAGATTTTCAAGGCACCACACTATGTTCAATATACTGACCATGAGAAGATTTCTGAATGAAATGTATAGGTTTGATGCTGCTGTTAGAGAAAGACGAGAGCTATACTTTGAAAATGGGAACCCACATTAAAATTTCAGACTCGGATGTGCATCTAAGCATTAGGTAGGTCTATAGATTTGACATGTGCTCTTTGATTCAAGTAGGGACATGCAATGACCTTAGAAAAAGTCTGCTAATGAGGTAGAATGAGGATACTTATATGCTTTTGGATCAAATACAGGGATGTTCAAGAAGAACCAGATCATGCTCAGAATGATAAGAGCACCCAGTGGTGAGATTCAACTTTTTTTACTACCTACTCTGTGGGTGTGGTATGGTGGGCATAATCAGGGGCAAAGCCCTGTGTTGCACCCAAATTAGGACTACTTTATTTCAAAACTTGGATGGGCGAGGCCAACCGTAATTTCTGTTACCAGTTCTTGTGAACTGGGGCAAACGTGCTGAATCTCACCACTGCAAGCACCCCTGCAAATCATTAGCATTGTTTATTGTTTTTTTGTAGTAAAAAAAAATTCTTTGGCCTCATTGATTATCAGCTGGAAAACAGAAATGTAACTGCAACAAAAGAAGGAGGTGCCAAAGAAGAAGAAGTAGAAGATTGACAGTTCAAGATCAATGAAAGACAAAACTTCTCTTGGCAACTCTAATTACTAAGTGCCTGGAAAGTCTTCCGACTGCATCTCAAAACATGCCTATATCAGAACTTGAAATTTTGGGCATGTGGCTGGGGATCTCTAAGATTTGTCCAGGAAAGTAATTTTTCCAGGCTTTGGCACCATGTTGCTGTGAAATATTAGATCCTAGTCTCTACAACCATTTATTTCTTCATTTCTGTACATTATATACTTTACTTTATATTATACTCTACCTTTGTATGTAGCATGTTGTTTCTAGTAATTTTCATCTTTGAATAGGTTAACTCCACAGACACCTAATTTGAACAATGCTTCAGCATCAGTCTCTCCTGATCTGTGCTCTGTGCCTATGTTTTACCTGAAAATAGCTAAAAGAAGAACTATATTACAAGCGGCTGATGAATTCAATGTTTGCATTTTCCACTATGCCCAGACCGGGTCAATACCGTCTGGCCTAATGTGTGCATCAGATTTATACCTACCTATTAGATTTCACAATAATTTCAATTTTATCCAAAATGTCTAATAGAATGTATTGAAAAAATGTGTGCTGCAACAATAATTCACAGAGTTGGATCACCAGGATTTTAGTTCCCTCACTTGCCTCCCAGAAGAAGAGCCAGGCTGCTGCACAGTTATAGAGACCCACCTAAAGGAGGAACTGGTAAGTGACCTCTGATTCATTTACCTATAGATGCAAGAACAGGCTTATTAGATCACTAAAAAAACCTAGTGAGCTTCTTTGAGCATACACCCACTTCTTCAGCTTAGGCACCATTGTTTTATGGAAAGTGCAGATAATTGTAAAACACCTCCCTCTTTTTCAAAGCAGATCTCAGTTGCCATATCAGCTTGTGAGATGTAGGTTCAAACTCTGGCTCCAAACTATCCCTGGGGGTGGCAGTCTCAAGCTCCACCTCTGGCAGACATCTGCTGTAAAAGAAGAGATTTCTTTTACCCAGCACTTCAGATATAAGATCAAAAATTACTCTAATACACATAACTTACAGAATAATTGCTAACCCTTTGGCTTAATAGCTGGGTATGAAATGTAAATCATGCTGCCATGGTTTTTTGTCCATGGAGTGTTGCTGGTTATTTAATTTCTTTAGTGGGTCACCATATACAGGTATCAGAATTGACTTGATGACACACTTCTTCTTGTTGTTGTTGCTCTTGTTCTTGTTAGAAATGATGACTTTGACAAATTAAAATAAAGCATTAAAGTACATGACCAAATGCAATTTCTGGTGTGCAATTTTTAAAATGTAAAATACTGTGGAAATGGAAAATTATAGAATAGGAAACAGATGGATAGATAAAAATAGCTGGATTGAAAATACTTATTCCCAAATGAAATTCTCTGGTTTCATGATTTCATAGGCCATTTATGCTTATGCATTAGTTTATCCAGGTATGTTGGACTTCAGTTTTCATAAGCAATCATGAGAATAAAAGAACATTGCTATAAGATGATGTGGAGATGGTATATGGCACCAGTTTTGACTAAATCAATATGATAAAAATTGTGATAAAATGCTGGAGATGTAAAGAATGTAATGTGACATATTTACTTTAATTTTCATATTTCTATAGCTGCCCTGCTCACAAGGACTCTGGGTGGCTTACAATACTAAAAAAAACGCAACACAGATTAACCCCCCCCCCCATTAAAATACAAATACCCCCATTAAAAAAACCCACCTGCACTTACTAAAAAGAGAGAGAATTACTCTGTTATGTTAGACCAACCAGCAGGCAGGGGTCACTCCATCAGCTCCCCACACCTGCCCCACCAGCCAGGTTTTCAGTTCTTTCCTAAAGGGCAGCAATTCCATCTGTAGCCTTAGTTCAACTGGCAGGAGGTTCCATAGGGCCGGTGCGGACACAGAGAAGGCCCTCCTTGTGCTAGAGAGACGAGCCCCTCTAGCAGATGGTACAAGTAGAGAGCCCCTCCGGTCCACTCTGGTTGGACAGATGGACAATCTTGGGACAATGCGGTCTCTTAGGTATCCTGGCCCACTACCATGTAGGGCTTTAAAGGTAATTACCAGCACCTTGAATTGCACCTGGAGACAAATTGGTATCCAGTGCAGCTCCCGAAGCAGTGGTGAGGCATGCACATAATGCCCGCATCCCATCACCACCCGAGCAGCCGCATTCTGGACCAACTAGAGTCTCCGAATGGTCGTCAAGGGCAGACCCATGTAGAACGCATTGCAATAATCTAGCCTAGAGGTGACCAGAGGTGACATATTTCCATATGTGGTGGGAATGTAAGGAAGTAAAAAAAATATGGATACAAAACTTTAATGAAAATAACTACTGTAAATCTATACCTATAAATCTGAATGTTAACCAATGGAATGTGACAAAGGATCCTGCACCCTGCCATACTAGCCCATACCGAGCATTCCTGCACTTGCCTGAACCGGGTTCACAGGTAACTGTCAAGTTGAGAAATGTGGCAGTGGGGCCTGAGACCCATAAACTCAAACAAAGAAAAAAACTTCAATTCCCAATGTTCCTTGTGCCGCGCCGTGCCACGGCCAATCAGGCTGAGAGGCACGAGCAAAAAGAATGTTGGGAAATGCGCTGTGCCCAATCAAAATCGAGCCGCATAAAAAAAGCCGCATGAACGCAAACCACAAACACAAAACTACAAGCCCCAGTGTCCTGTGCATCATGAGCGTGCAGAACACTGAGAAAGCCGGCGCGCAAAAAATAAAAATAAAAAACACAACGGGATGGCAAGTCCACCACAGGCAGATGCAGCACCTCATAGCCACGCAAACACCCACCGGCCTTCTTTCATGAAGCAATGGGGAGGAGAGGGACTCCCTCTCCTCCACGCTACCCTGCCAAAGACAAGGCGAGACCACCACCGCCCTCAAGAAAAGTTGAGCCAGGGTGAAAAAAAAACCTCAGAAACAGGGGTGGTTCAAGGGGGGAAAGGTACTAATGCTTTTGGCCCTCCTTGAAATGGCGCTCCAGCCGCTGCCTTTACTTTACGAGTAAGTGTTTCGCTTTCAAGGGAGGTCGAACTGCCTGTTAGGTCAGCGATCGGTGAATTAAACTCCTATTAATTTGCACCCCAATGTCTGTCCCTTTGGAACCAGGGTCAAAGGAGCATTCTCCCAAACCGTGGTTCTGTCAGGGACAGTATGCCAATTATGTGCATGGAACCCACACTCCCCCTTTATTTGTTTGATTGGACCTGACAGACGGCTTGCAGTAGGAGTGGCATGAGCTGACATTGAGTGAGGACATCCTAGGGTTTTCTCCATGGGTTACACCTTGACAGCAATGAGGGAATACATTGTGCGAAGCAGCAAACCGCTATCCCCAAAATTGCAATACCCACAATCGCCTTGAGCGTTGTTTGTAGCCATTCCCATGGAAACCACAACCATAATGAATTCCACCACCCCCACACGGCATCTTCCTGGATATTCTTAACCAGGGTATGGAGATCTGTGATCTGACTTTGTACCTTGTGAGAGTTGTCCGTGAGGTTAAAACAACACATGCCATGGACTGTCTCACAACCCAAATGGTGTAAGAGCAGGAGGTAGTCAATAGCTGCTCGATTATCCAATATAGCATGGCGAAGCTCCGTTTGGTCTTGATTGAGCAGCGCTATTGCCGATGAGGTGTGATTAATGGCTTTTGCCAAAATGCAAGCCAATTGACCAATGCTGCGAGCGTTGCCTACGGCTAAGCGTGACATACCGAACAAACTGACCGCCAATGAGACGTACTCAGCTTTGCTCAGAATCCTAATGTTACTGTCACACGAACTATCTAACTGGGTGGCACGAGTGTGCCATGTGTGGGCAGCTATGTTGGTGCTTGGGGCAACCATATCCTTTGTGGGAAGCAACAGTGTCAAACGACTGATACAACAGAGGGAATCAGATACATTTGCGGGAATATAGTTCCAAGTGTGTTGGTTACATGTAAAAAACCAGCCTGAAGGCAAAGTGACATGGACAAACATTGAGTTAATAGTCTCTGGGTGGTTACAAGTACAAGTGCTGTTGCTGGGGTCGAGGCAACGGTGATGTGGCCCTTTGACCACGGAAGAGCCGGTCATGCGAGCACAAGTTGAGTTCAGGCTGATCGCCACTCGGGGAGTGTACAGAGTGGCCGCATCAGCTGGTAGGACTTTGTGACCTGGGTTCCCCAGTGCGCATATGTTGAATACATGATCTTGTGAAACGGGCCAAATATCCGCTTCACTAACCAGTCACCATTCCTGATGTGCGCATCTGGAGAATGACACATTGGGATGAGACAAGTACTAAGAAGAGAGGCAGAATCGGTGGCCTGCCTAGGCAAAAATCGGACTGATTGACGAGGTTTGCCAATCTTTCCCAGATGTTGTAGGGCAGCCGGGCAGAGATCTCCACCAGGCATCAAATCTTCTGCTTCAAGTGAAGCGGCTTGAACCCCTCCCCCCATAAAACTAGGAAAGGATCAAGATGATTGTCGTCAAGGAATTGAAGGTGATCTGGGACAAAACCACAACCACGATGGTTTCTGGAGTTGGTTCTGCATTCTGCCGCCATACAATGTCAGTCGCCTCCTGGCACAGGGACTTGACCAACCCCCAGGTGATTTTCGGCACTGTCATCGGCTGTCGTCACCTCCCCCGCTTGGTTCCCCCGGTCAGGGTCAATCCCTCCATCTCTGGCAGTGGGTCTGGGAACGCCTGGATCCACGCCATTGGACTCGAGATGGGGTTTCACACAATGAGCTAGAATCCAGATGACACCTGAAGGAGGCATAATTGCGGCATACCCTCTCCCCCACGTTATGAGTAGTACCGGGCCCCTCCGAGAAGGATCCTGTGGCATTCGATAACACACCATAGGGCACGGAAGAGCCTCCGTGCGATGGAAGTGCTTCTCCTGCGGAGTGCAATCTGAAAAAATGTTGAGTTGGTTGTACGTGAACAATATCTTGTTCAGACAATGCTGTGCCTGACCCTGATTTTTGGGGAGGGCTAGTTTCCCCCTTTCTGTTTGTTTGCCAAGGTCAGACTTGAGCATCTGATTCACCTGCTCAACAATCGCTTGCCCTTGTGGATTGTATGGAACAGCAAAAGTGTGCTTAACATCCCAGGTGGCCATAAACGTGGCCAGCTGCCTGGAGCTATAAGCCGGACTATTGTCAGTTTTCATATGCCGAGGTTTACCCATGGCCGTGAAACAGGAGAGGAGATGCTGCTCCACATGGGAAGCCATTTCTTCCTTCTGAGCCGTAGCCCAGACAAACTGTGAAAACGTGTCTATGCAGACGAGCATGAACTGCCATCTCCCAAACTGCGGAATGTGTGACATCCATCTGCCACACCTGGTTGGCTTCCATCCCTCATGGGTTGACACCCCATGAGGGCCTCCCCCCGCCCCTGCACATTGTGGGCAGGAACAGACTATGCCCTGAGCTTGGGAAAGTGGCAGGTTGAACTGCCGTGCAAGTGCTTTGGCATTTTGGTGAAAAAAATGCATAACTTTGAATCGGAGTCGTGAAGACTCCCAAAACTGACTTCTGCTGAATTTCCTTTGCGGCCACATCCGCTCTGCTATTGCCCACGGAAATCGGGCCAGGTAAGTCCTGGTGACTTCTGATGTGGGCGACATAGAGCGCTTCAGTGCGGTTACACAAATGAAATTGAGTTGTGAGGAAAAGACCTAACAAGTTTTTGTCTATCGCGGGAGTGATGTAGGCTCCCGGTAGACTGTGAAGCAAATTCCGGACATACTGACTGTCTGTAATTATATTCAAGCATTCCTTGGCAAAGGTGCGCAAGGCAAGGTTCACTGCTGCCACTTCCACTTGCTGAGCAGATTTCTGCAGAAGAGTCAGAAGTGTGCGCCAAGCCTGTCCCTCTTGCCAAGTAAGAACGCCATATGTTCCACCCCCATCAGTGAACACTGTCCTGGCTCCCTGAAGAGGAACCAGGGACAATAACTCACACAAGCTGACTGTCTGTGTTTGAAGTGAGAAAAGTCTGGGGTCTTTTGGCAAATGGTATGCCAAACATCCCGTGAATCCCTCTAATGCAATCAGAAGTGAGTCACCGAGCTGCATCAGCTGCTGGATCTGATCCTTTGTGAATGGGACAACGATTTTTGCTAAATCGTGCCCTGAGATATTCCTTGCTCTCAACCTTCCTCGGTAAATCACCGCGGAAACCAGTTCCTGTGGGGGGACGATGTTTCGAGAAGAGGTGTGTGGTAGATACACCCATTCCATGATTTTCGCCCCTTGCTCGGAGTCTACGCCTAGAGCTCCGGAGAACATGGCTCCAGTTCAGACTATGTACAGGTTCAGAAGAGGAGCATATGGCCCCTGACTAATCCTGACCATCCATCTCTGTCTGAGATCTTGGTTGACCTTTTTGAGAGTCAAGCGAGCCTCTCGCGGAATGTGTATCCGGTCTGCTGGCTGCTTACCTAGCATTAGCAGCGAGAAGAGCAGCTTCAAGAGTTCCATATCTAGCCTAAAATATGGGCTAGCCCAATTGATATTCCCCAGAATATGTTGCAATTCTACGAGAGTGACTGAATCTTTGACGTTAATTTGTGTCAAAACTGGTGCCGTGAAAGAACGGAGAAGCCGATGGCACAAGTATGAAAAGGGCTTGGTTCTCTGAACTTTCTCCAGGGCAATGAGTAACCCCTTCTCCCCCAGAGTGGTCTGAAGGTCTTTAAACATTTTGCTGCCAAGTTGCGGTGCTGCGATCAAAATATCATCCATAAAATGACATACCAAGACTGTGGGGTGAAGGTTTCGAAACTTTTCCAGTGCATCATGAACGTAAATTTGGCATAGGGTGGGTGAATTGAGCATCCCCTGTGGCAAATATTTCCACGCAAAACGTTGCGTAGGCTCTCTGTGGTTCATGACTGGCACCGTTAAAGCGAACCTTTCCCGATCCCTTACATCTAAAGGAATGGTGTAAAAACAGCCTTTCAGGTCTACGACCAGGATCTCCCAACCCTCGGGGATCATGTTCGGATTCGGGATGCCGCATTGAAGCAGACCCATTAGCTGAATACACTTATTGATCTCTCTCAGATCATGAAGGAGTCACCATTTCCCTGACTTCTTCTTAATGATGAATATGGGCGAATTCCAGGGACTGGTGGACTGTTCAACATGTCCTGTGTCTAGTTGTTCTTTAACAAGTTGTTTTAGGGCGACTAATTTCTCCCCTACGACCGGCCATTGCTCTACCCAGACTGGCGTGTTGGTAAGCCATTTGAGCGGTAAAGCCATTACCCAAAAGTAAGAGTGGCACGGTACTGTTGCAAGATGTCTCACCCCCAGAGATTGATGTGCACATCTAAGATTTGCGGCCAAATGACCGCCATGCCATTAGCTCTGGGAATGCTTCCTGAACGCCACCTACCCCCCACACTTTGGAGACCAGCTTGAGAGCCCACTCGCATGGCCACTGACTCTGGCTGAGTTCAGCTCCCATATCTAAGAGCCCATCAAAAGGTCTTTTATTTAAAAATACCTTTATGACTGGCTGCCGCTTCCACCCTATGTTGGTTTCCACTGTTGCTAAGATCTGGTATCCTTGTACTGTCCCTTCTGCACTTGAGCGGTCTGCCGACCCGGACTATGAGCTGTCCCTGAGCCTTTCCTGGCTGCCTGCTTGCGGGTGACAAGGAACCATGATCAGTTGCGCTAACGTGTCTCCTTTGTGAATGGTTTGTGGTAGGTGTGTCCAAAGTGGAACCTGGAGTACACCCGAAAAATTGGAGTCAACAACTCCTGAAATCACAAGGATTCCTCGCAGGGCAATACTGCAGGGCAAAACTAAACCTATATAGCCTTTGGGCAGGGGTCCCATGTACTGGGAATTGACCAGATAGACTGTGCCTGGCAAGTCACATGTGACTTCTGACTGGCAAGTCAAATCTAGTCCCATACTGCCCTTAGATCTGGCCTGCGCCTCCAGAATGCAGGGTGGAATGTTCCATGAATCTAATCCAGCTCTGACTCTCCCAGAGCAACTGTGGTCCCTGTTTGGACTGGGGCCAGAGACAAGCCCGCGCTCTGGTTTCCCGAAGTTGGACAGTTCCTGGCCCAGTGAAAGCCCTTGTTACTTCATGGACATGGGGTGGTCGGAGCCTTGGGATGACCTGTGTTTTGGCCATTACCCTTCTTGGATCGGCATTCTCTAGCGAAATGACATGCTCCCTTGGTTTTGCCTTTGGGTCCCCTACCGCCTTGCACCGCCGCTGCTAACAGACCCATTTTGTAGGAATCTGTACCAACGTTGGCACAAGCCCTGATCATGTCAGTAAGCTTCAGATCGGGACGATTGCCCAGTGACTGCAAGATTTTACGGCAGTCAAGGTTGGCATTGTCTTTCGCCAGCTTCATCATAAGCTCCTGCTGGGCTTGTTTGTTGTCTATCTGCCTACTGACTGCTTCTTCCAATCTGTTAATGAAGTCCATGTAGGACTCCTGGGCACCCTGTTTGACTGCTTTGTAATTTTTGGCTGCTTTGCCAGCTGCCGGGACCTTGAGATATGCCCTAAAGGCTGTCTCAGCCGCCAGGTGAAGCGTGGCGAGTGGCAAGGTGATCTGCACATCGATGGTTTCAAACTGACCTTACTCATATAGCTGGTCAGGAAGTACTGCTCCTCCCATCCTGGCAGCCCTTGCCTGTGCTTCAAGTCGATACTCACTGTCCCATAGCAAATAGTGGCTGGGGTTGAGCATCATTATCATGACAGCCTTCCAGTCGTATGGAATAAGCATCATTGTCTCACAAACCTGCTGAAGTGTACCTCTAGTGAAATGACTCTGAAGTCCCATTTCTGTGATTGCCTTCCGTATTGCCATGAGCAATTTGTACGGAACCGATGAATGGATGGTTTGCTGTTGACCCGTGAGGGCGTCCATCTCTATGTGGACTGGGCATAACTGCCTAAGTTCAGCTAGTTCTTCCGCTGACAACTCCCCTTTGATGGTTTCCTCTTCTACCATGCGCTGGATGGAACTTTTAACTGTCTGGGAACAGCCAGCATTTCCCAAACCTTGCATTCCTTCAGTGGCGTCTGCAGCTGCCACTGAAGGAAAGCTCCCTAAGCTTCCCTGTTTAAGCTGAAGTGACGGATAGAAACCCATCGGGGCTGATGGCTCTGACTGCACTGGGGGGTTCTCGGTCTCTATCCGGACTGGGTCTATCTCCGTGATGAGCTTTCTACACTTACTCCACGTGCTAATCACTTTAGCTGGGGCTCTTGGTCCTTGCTTAATGCAGGTCCCTATCCTGTCCCAAAGTTGGAGGCTTAACATGCCCGTTTCTGGATAAAACAGACAGTGCTCCCCCAAGTACACCAAAAGATCCGCTAACTGGGCGCTGTGAATGCGAGTACTGTTTACCCTGGCCAGGGCCTTGAGTTCCATTAAGTGAACTCTCTGGTTAGCGGTCAGACATGCCCTCTGTGAACAAGTCCCCATATTACCTGCCGGTCCGTTGAAGTTGCCTCCGCTGGACGAGTTTGACGCATCTCAGATGTAGGTTACTGGATTCGGTGTGACGACCCTCTGGGAAGGACTCAGAATGTGGACGACCACCACAGGCCCTCGGTGGCCTCTGCGATGGCATCAGGGTTCACAGCTGACCCTGAGCGGAACGCGTTTCTGATGCGCAAGATGCCTCAGAGCTTTGGAGCATGCTCTGCCTCTGGAATGCCTCGCCACTTAGCGTAGCTGTCATTCAGATCGGATGGCTTTCGCCACAGCTGTGAGGGGTCCCCGCCCTCCTCTCCCATCCCTTGCGGGGGGAGATAAAGGGCCGTGAGCTGTCGGGCCAGGCCGAGGACTGCCGCTGCCCCAGGACCATAGCCGCAGCTGTGAGGGGCCCCCGCCCTCCTCTCCCATCCCTTGCGGGGGGAGATAAAGGGCCGTGGGCTGCCGGGCCAGGCCGAGGACTGCCGCAGCCCCAGGACCATCGCCGCAGCTGTGAGGGGCCCCCGCCCTCCTCTCCCGTCCCTTGCAGGGGGAGATAAAGGGCCATGGGCTGCCAGGCCAGGCCGAGGACTGCCGCCACCCCAGGACCATCGCCGCAGCTGCGAGGGGCGCCTGCCCTCCTCTCCCGTCCCTTGCAGGGGGAGATAAAGGGCCGTGGGCTGCCGGGCCAGGCCAAGGACTACCGCCACCCCAGGACCATTGCTGCATCTGCGAGGGGCCCCCGCCCTCCTCTCCCGTCCCTTGTGGGGGGAGATAAATGGCCGTGGGCTGTCGGGCCAGGCCGAGGACTGCCGCTGCCCCAGGACCATAGCCGCAGCTGTGAGGGGCCCCCGCCCTCCTCTCCCATCCCTTGCGGGAGGAGATAAAGGGCCGTGGGCTGCCGGGCCAGGCCGAGGACTGACGCAGCCCCAGGACCATTGCTGTCTTTGGCTCCTTCCCGTGGCTGCCTTGGCTCATGTTGAGACTGAGATGTGGACCTCCTTCCCCAAGTTGTCGGGGGAGTGGTAGCTCCTATGACCTTTCTCCAGTGGACATGGGGGTCTTGCTACGTTGGGTTTGCTGTAGTATAATTATATTTATTGTATTTTATTGTATTTTTATGACCTAATTATGTAGTGTAGTTTTTTGTATTATGATATTATGCTTATCTGGATTGTTTTCCATTTTGAATTTATTGTATCTCTGTATTGTACTTTTATTGTTACTTTGTTGGATTATGTTGTTAGCCGCCTTGAGTTGGCCTCGGCTGAGGAAGACGGGATATAAATTAAACTGATTGATTGAACCTCTGCGCAACCTCCGGGAAGACTTGGATGCGGTTCTGGCATAGAACCGGACCAAGGGTGTCGCTACTCACGAGTAGGATCATGTCAGGGTCACCATATGTTGGATCAGGGCCCAATACGGGCGGGAAGGTCCCATAGGAGACTGGTCAAGTAAGATATGTGAGGCAAGATGGAGCGAAGACCAGCATTTATTGATCAGAAGGCATTTAACTTTATACTCTGCCTAGCTCGACCGTGTGCATACGTTGCGCGTGGCCGTTACACAGGAAAGCTGCAAGTCTGCTCTTTAAGATTACACAAGTTACTCATTAGGGGTGACTTCATCAGGGGAAGTTCCTTAACTAACTAATTTACTGCCAGGGGGACATGCATTGTCTACCGCTATTGGGAGTAAACATCTTCCCAAATTGACTCTTTGGCTCCGAGTCTCTGCGGAGATGAGATTACCCATTACATGTTTATCGAGATCATTACCCGGTGATCTTTTGCCTTCTGCTGACTGAACTGCCTGTCAGGTCAGCGATCGGTGAATTAAACTCCTATTAATTCGCACCCCAATGTCTGTCCCTTCGGAACCAGTCTCAAAGGAGCGTTCTGCCAAACCGTGGTTCTGTCAGGGACAGTATGCCAATTATGTGTGTGGAACCCACATACACTAATTGCAAAGAATGGGGACAGGTGACAGCAAATCCATTATTTTGTGGGAGAGGCATTTCAGTGTGTAACAGCAATTTGATAGGTACTTCACAAAGTAATCTTGGTAAGAAACTTTCTAAATATAGTGCCAACTCCAGTATGAACTGGTATGAAAAAATCACTTGTAAAATGTTGGATCGGGGCCATGAAGCGGCCGTTGGGTCCTGGAGGAGACTGGTCAAGTAACGACACGAGACAAGATGGAGCAAAGACCAGTCTCCTCCGGGACCCAACGGCCGCTTCACGGCCCTGATCCAACATCTGGTGACCCACGACGTGATTCTACTTGTGAGTAAGCGATCTACGCAGTCCGGTTCTACGCTAGAACCGTGTCCGATTCGTCCCGGAGGACAGCGCAGCAGCTCTGGTCGGAAAGCCACCTGGCCTGAGTGACGGCTATGCGGCGAGGCACTTCCAAAGAGGCATCCTACAGCTTGCATCGCGGAAACGCGTTCCGCTCAGGGGCAGGCTGTGAAACCCTGATTCCAGCGCAGAGGCCGCCGAGGGCCCATGGCAGCAGTCCATGCTCCGAGCTCCATCCCAGAGGTTCATCATGCTGAGACCTGTTACCTAAAAGGACGCGTCGAAATCGTCCCGAGGAGGAAAACTTCGAAGGACCGGCAGGTAATATGGGGACTTTTTGTCAACGGCAACATCCGACTGCTAACCAGAAAATTCACTTAATGGAATTCAAGGCCCTGGCCAGGGTATACCAAATACACATTCACAGTGATAAGTTTAAATTAATTTAATTTAATTTAATTATCACATTTATATACCGCTCACTCGGCCAAAGCCAACTCAGGGCGGTTCACAATAAAAATTAAAAACACAAGTTAAAACAGTTAAAACTACCCACCCCCTAAAAACAAGGGCTGCAGGATCCAAAGGCACCATGGGGAAGAGTTCTTCTACACCAACCACCCAATGGTGGTTACCCTTCCACCTGCACCCCACACTTGACCCGCCAGCCAGGTTTTAAGATCTTTTCTGAAAGGCAGCAATTCCGTCCGGAGACGTAGCTCTGTTGGCAGGAGGTTCCAGAGGGCCGGTGCAGACACAGAGAAGGCTCTCCTCCTTGTGCCAGAGAGGCGAGCCCCTCTGGCTGATGGAACAATTAGAGAGCCCCTCCGGTCCGCTCTGGTTGGACGGACAGACGTCCTCAGGGCGATGCGGTCTCTTAGTGTACTTGGGGGGCAATTGTCCGCTTTATCCAGAAGCGGGTATGCTTAATCTCCAACTTTGGGATAGGATAGGAGCCTGCATTCAGCAAGCACTGAGAGCTCCAGACAGCATAATTGGCACATGGAGCAAATGTAGAAAGCTCTTAGCAGAGGAAGACCCAGTCTGGATAGAGACCCAGAAACCCCCAGCGCAGTCAGAGCCATCAGCCCCAGCGGCTCTCTATCCGTCATTCCAGCTCAAACAGGGTAGTGTAGGGAGCTTTCCCTCGGTAACAGCTGCAGACGTCACCGATGGAATGCATGGAATGGGAAGCGCTGGCGCTTCCCTGATAGCTACGGGTTCCCAAGCTACCATGGCTGAGGCAGAAATCAGCAAGGGGGAATTGCCAGCAGAAGATCTAGCTGAGCTTAGGCAGCTATGCCCAGTTCGCATAGAGGTAGATGCCCTCACGGGCCAGCAGCAAGCAGTCCATTCGCCAGTTCCATACAAGCTGCTCATGACTATACGGAAGGCCATCACAGAGACAGGACTTCAGAGTCGATTTACTAGGGGCACGCTTCAGCAAGTGTGCAAAACCATGATGCTCATTCCATACGACTGGAAAGCCGTCATGCGAATGATGCTCAACCCCAGCCAGTATCTGCTATGGGACAGCGAGTATCGTCTTGAAGCGCAGGCAAGGGCTGCTAGGATGGGCGGAGCGGTAATCCCTGACCAGCTATATGGTTCAGGTCCGTTCGAATCCGTGGATGCGCAAGTCGCCCTGCCAATCGCCACTCTCCACATCGCAGCTGAGACAGCCTTCAAGGCTTACCTCAAAGTTCTGGCAGCTGGCAAAGCAGCCAAAAATTACACAGCAGTCAAACAGGGCGCCCAGGAGTCCTACATGGACTTTATCAATAGATTAGAGGAAGCGATCAGTAGACAGATCGATAATGAGCAGGCCCAACAAGAGCTCATGATGAAATTGGCTAAAGACAATGCCAATCTTGACTGCCGTAAGATCTTGCAGTCACTGGGCAATCGTCCCGACCTGACACTCACAGACATGATTAGGGCATGTGCCGATGTTGGCACAGACTCCTACAAAATGGGTCTGTTGGCCGGGGCGGTGCAAGGAGGTAGGAAACCCAAGAACAAGAACAAAGGAGCATGCCACACTTGTGGCAAGGTCGATCATTTCGCTAGGGAATGCCGATCCAGGGGCAGCGGCCAACACGCCAGCTGTCCCAAGGCTCCAACCACCCCATGCCCGAGGTGCAATAAAGGCTTCCACTTGGCCAAGAACTGTCCGAATTCGGGAAACCGGAACACGGGCATGTCTCTGGCCCCGGTCCAAACAGAGACCTCCCTCACTCTGGGAGAGCCAGAGCAAGATTAGATTCCAATCACATTCCAGACATTGCGAAGGCGCAGGCCAGCCCCAAAGGTAGTACAGGGCTAGAATTGACTTGCCAGGCAGACGTCACATGTGACTTGCCAGGCACAGTCTATCTGGTTGGTTCCCAGTACATGGGACCCCTATCTAAAGGCTTCATAGGCTTAGTTTTGCCTCGTAGTGTCGCAGGAGCACGAGGAATTCTTGTAATTCCAGGAGTCATTGACTCCAATTTTTTGGGTGTTCTCCAAGTTCAACTCTGGACACACCTACCCCAGACCATTCACAAGGGAGACACATTAGCGCAACTGATTATGGTTCCTTGTAACTCGTCAGCAGACAGCCAGGGAAGGCTCAGGGACAGCGCAGAGTCCGGGTCGGAAGACCGCTCGAGCGCAAGTGAGGCAGTGCAAGGATACCAGGTCTTAGCAACAGTGGAAACCAACATAGAATGGAAACGGCGACCAGTTATAGAGGTATTTTTAAATAAAAAACCGTTCACTGGGCTGCTGGATACCGGAGCTGACGTCAGCGTGGTCAGCCGAAGTCATTGGCCGCGGGAGTTGGCCATTGAGCCAGTCTCTGCTTAGTTAGACATTCAATTTCCTCCTGCTCGGACTGTTTGTCAGGTCAGATATGGGTGAATCAATCTTATGACTATTAATCCGCTCCCCAATTTCTGTCCCCTCGGAGCCCAAAGCTCGGAGCGTTCTCACAAGTCATGGCCTCTGTCAGGGACAGTATGCCAATTGTGCTCATGGATCCCGCAGTAAAGTCCTAAAAAGATAAGAGAACTCCCTTGTTGAATCACAGTAAAAGGCGATCCAGCCCAGCATCTTGCTATTCTGGCCAACCATTTGATTCCAAGATGGCTACAAGGACAGCCTAAAACAACCATTGCCTTCTTTATCACTGTTTTCCTCAGTCAGGAACCAGAATGTAACAATAACTTCATGCAGCTTCTAAAACATGAAGTTCTATATCATCATTAATGACTAGTTTCCAGTGTTAGACTAAATCATCATGAATTTGTTTTGCAGCACAGTTAAACTTTGTTTAAAGCCTTCTAAGCCCATCGACATCAAGTCACCATTATATGGCAAACTGAACAATGATACTTGCAGAACAATGTCCCAACCATGCAAAGTCAAAAGTCGTTGGTAATTGTCATTCAATTCTTTGAAAATCTCCAGTTTATGAAGATGGAATTACATTATAATTGGTTTCTTTTCTCCAGAGTGTGCAACCATTTCTGGTTAAGAAACAACTCTTAATTTCCTTCACTATCAGATATGGAAGAATCTTCCAGTTGCTGGAATCTTTGAACCTTCACGTCTTTTCATTCTGACCATAGGAACATTTTCACATATTGGCATTTTTTTCAATAATGAATGGAAATTAAATTATTCACCATTTCCTTTCGCATTCCCTTTGTGCACGCTTTGTTTTTTGTGTTCAATTTGGATTACCCTTGTGGCACAACTCCCCCCCCCCCAAAAAAACACGTTAAGAAACGTTAAGAAGTTAAGAAACAGTATTTCAAACATTGAATTGTAGATGAGTGTACAAGTTTTCATGCTTAATGTTCCTCTTGAGACATCAAGCTTTCAAAAGTAAAGCCCACAGTGTTACTGAGTAAGCATGTTTAACTTTGACTAAAGAATTAATGAGCCAATTGTAATTGAAGAGAACAAAATCAAATGAGTGGTGTGACTAAGTGTTACTGCGACACTTGTTCAACATTCCAAGTGGCTCAGAAAGAAAACATTTTAAGATTTTCTTCCCTTATTTCAACAAGTAGTTTCTATAGCTTCTGCTGCCTTCAGCCGACGCACAATTAATTTACCTTATATCAGTTTAGTTATGAGGACTGGAGAAAACTCAAATTTGTTTCCCTTTATATTCAAATTTTGCAGTTTTCTGTAAATTTTAGTTAAACAACAATTGTGATTATCCATTACTTTCATTTATTCTGCTGTTTTGGTTTCTTGTCTTTATTATGCAACTTCTTCTTCTGCTTTGTGCCTGATGACAGGAAGGTAGCGAATGTAACACCAATTTTCAAAAAAGGATCCAGGGGTGATCCAGGAAATTACTGACCTGTCAGTTTGGCATGTGTCCCAGGTAAAGTTATGGAAACCATCCTAAAAGATAGAATTAATAGGCGCATAGAAGAGAAGGCGCTGCTAGAGCCAACATGGCATTTACAAGGGCAAATCATGCCTCACTAATCTGTTGGAATTTTTTGAGAGTGTCAACAAGCATGTGGATAAGAGGGATCCAGTTGACATTGTTTATCTGGACTTTCAGAAGGCTTTTGACAAGGTCCCACACCAAAGGCTCTTGAATAAACTTACCAGTCATGGAATAAAGGGACAGGTCTTGTCCTGGATCAGCAACTGGCTAAGGGACAGGAAACAGAGGGTAGCACTAAATGGACACTTCTCCAAGTGGAGGGAAGTAAAGAGTGGGGTCCCCCAAGGTTCAGTACTGGGACCCCTGCTTTTCAACCTCTTCATAAATGATCTAGAGGTAGGAGTAAAAAGCAAGGTAGCCAAATTTGCTGATGACACTAAATTATACAGGGTAGTGAAAACTGTGAGAGAGTGTGAGGAGCTCCAGAGGGATCTCTTGACACTGGGGGAGTGGGCAAAACAGTGGCAAATGAGCTTCAACATTAGTAAGTGCAGAGTGATGCATGTTGGGGCAAAGAACCCCAATTACATTTATAAACTGATGGGGTCTGAACTCTCTGCGACAAACCAGGAAAGGGACCTTGGTGTCCTGGTGGACAACTCAATGATGGTGTCAACCCAGTGTGCCTCAGCAGTGAAAAAAGCAAACTCAATGCTAGGGATCATTAGGAAGGGTATAGAAAATAAGTCAGCAAGTGTCATTTTGCCTCTTTATAAATCTATGGTGAGGCCCCATCTGGAATACTGTGTACAGTTCTGGTCGCCATACCTCCAGAAGGATATTATGGAGCTGGAAAAAGTGCAGAGGAGGGCAACCAGAATGATTAGGGGACTGGAACACCTTCCTTACCATCTGAGGCTGCAACGGTTGGGCCTCTTCACTCTTGAACGACGACATCTAAGAGGTGACCTGATTGAAGTTTACAAAATCATGTACAGTGTGGACAAAGTAGATAAGGAAAAACTGTTTTCCCTATCGCATAACACTAGAACTAGGGGACACTCCATGAAACTTTTGGGTACTAGTTCTCAAATAAATAAGAGAAAGTACTTTTTCACCCAGAGGATTACTGGTCTATGGAACTCCCTGCCTGAAGAAGTGGTGACAGCTGTCAGTCTTGACAGCTTTAAGAAAGGATTAGACAAGTTCATGGAGGACAAGAGTATCAATGGCTATAATTATGGATACTTAAGGACAACCTCGGGGTTGGAGAGGGAGGCAGGATATCTCTCAATGCCATTTCCAGGGAATCCTAAGCAGGTGAAGGCATCTGCTTGGGAATACCCTGAAGGAAATGGTGATCCACTGTGTGAGACAGAATGCTGGACTGGATGGGCTGTGGCCTGTTCCAGCAAGGCTGTTCTTATGTTCTTATGTTATGTTCTTGTGCCTACCACAGCATGTTGCTAAACAGCCAATTGTAATATAAGTAGACACTCAAACATCAGCCATGTTAACCTGACTACAGGAAAGGGTTGTGACCTGTGAGCTGGGTGCATTACTAGTTCCACATTGCTGGCAATCCCCAAGGAAATGTTGAGACCTCATACAAGTTGACAAGAAAGCTGTTTATTGTTACCAGACATTTCAAGTTATATAGTATAAGCTGAGACAAAATAAACATATATACTCCCTGAAACCAACATAAATGAAATAAAGTAGGAATAAATAGAAAATCATAATATATAATCTCAACAATTGATGGTGGGAGTGAGGAAATAACTATAAGCAAAGGGGGAAATTACCACAGGACAGGATTTTCACAAAAAAATTCCTTATATAACACAGCCTTAGCCAATTTTTATAAAATCGGGAGGAAAACTAGGGTGTTCCTTAAAAGTCAACATTTGAATTTTCAACCACAACCTTTAGGCATTTATACCACACTCTAAAAATCTGAGCATGATCAGTTTATATTTACTTGTGCCACAAGCGAGTCATGTGTTTACTATTGGAAATAATAACATGAAATAGTTTGACACAATACTGTATGAAACCTCTGGCCTTACTTACTTACTTACTTACTTACTTACTTACTTACTTACTTACTTATTGATTGATTGATTGATTGATTGATTGATTGATTGATTGGACTTGTATGCCACCCCAATCGCATATTAGTGCTGCAAAATGCTGCCAAATAAATCATTATCAAAGCAGCTATATCTTATAGGCCACAACTGTATTGAGTTTACAGGTGCCCAGCTTCCATATCACCTGCAAGCCTTACGTTACCTGTCACACTGAATGTACCAGCCAGGACACGTTAACCTATCATTAGCACCTGCAAGTGCCCAAGTCGCGGATGTTTTGATGCAGTTTTGGGATGTTTTTGATGCAGTATCTATACCAATAAATCCAAGTGTTAACTGAATTTTACAAAGGCTCTCGCACCCATCCATACTATCCCGTACCAAGCCTCCTGTGTCACGGGCCTTTCTTTCAGACTAACAGACAGCAGTCTAGAAGATTTATAGTGCAGAGGCAGCGTAACACTTTCTCAGAGATTTCCCTGCTCAGGGTAACTTTTGCAGGCAGTGTTTTGAGGTGCACTGTTTCTCTGATTAGTCAGCCTCAGCTGACAATTAAAAATACCTATGAGGGATTTATGAGACTGTTTCTTTTAAACCCAAACATAGCCTTTTTACGCTCCCTTTCCTGCTAAAGGCACTCTGAGAGTCCAGCTTTACCTTGAGATGAAATGATTGCTTCGGTGCAGGAAGGTACCAGCAAGATAACGTTGTTCTCAAAACAATCTTCGGAGAGGCCCAGTCATCTTGTCTCTCTCCTCCGCTGTTGGAATCTAGCCTTACTGACAAAACCTTAAATTTATGGCTTATGCTGGACTTCTAAGAATCTCCCCTTTCTCACTTAGAGGAGAACAAACCAGGGACTACTAAAATCATCAAATTAGCAGTCTTTATTGGTTTACAAAAATGAGGTAGATTATTATGCGGTTAAAATAGACATTTAAAAATAAAAAACAGAAATCATAAAACAAACATGGATAACTAAGCTTGACTAAATAAAAATTATCTTTGGGACCAGAGGCCCCTCCATAGAGATCAGACCGGCATTGATAGATTTCTAAGGGGAAAAAAAGGCAAGCAGCATTTCTCTTAGGCAAGAGAAAAGCCGACACATCCTGAACGTGAGACTGTTATCTCATGTCCCCATCTCTTATCTAGTGAGATAAATGTACCTGTCAGATTCTCAGACATGGGGTCTTCAAATCTTGGCGTCAATATGTGGGTGTGTGAAAGAATTCCTGGAAAACACCTGGTAATTGGCATTACATCATAGAATAAAAATTTAACTGGACATTTCTACTTCACACAATTAAAATTAATGAGAATAAATGTCTTCCTTTTTAATTTGCCCATCACATCCTGCACTCGCCTGAACCTAGTACGGAGGTAACTGACGGGTTGAGAAATGCGCCAGTGGGGCAAGAGCCCCATGAACACAAACAAAGAAAAAGGTCTTCACTTCCCAATGTTCTCTGCACCGCACCGCACCACAGCCATTCAAGCTGAGAGGCGCGAGCAAAAAGAACATTGGGAAAAGCGGTGCAGTCAATCGAAATTGAGCCGCAGAAAAAAAACCTGCTGCATGAAAGCAAACCACAAACGCAAAACTACAAGGCCCAGCGTCCTGTGCACCGTGAGGGCGCAGAATGCTGAGAAAGCCAGCACGCAAAAAATTAACTTACAAAACGCAACGGGAGTGCAAGTCCCCAGCAGGCAGACTCAGCATCTCACAGCCACGCAAAACAAAAAGCCACAAAACACCACCGTGAGACACCTGTCATCCTTTCCTGGAGCAACGGGGAGAAGAGGGACTCCCTCTCCTCTATGCTACCCCGCCGAAGACACAGCGAGACCACCACCAGCCTCAAGTAAAGTTGAGCCGGGGTGGGGAAAAACCCCAAAACAGGCAGCAGTTCATCAAGGGAGGCACCCTCCCTGGCGGATGACTGGCTGATGCCTTTTTACTTCCAAATACAAAATCAACAGCTAGCAATCCACATGGAAGAGCCCTACCCCTTACGGATCACTGCCTGCCCATCTCCAGTTAGGTAAGCCAGGAGAAAAAGGAGACAGAGAAGAGAGAACCATCATTAGGCAGACAAAGTTCTTCTCTGCCTCCTCCTTCTCCTCCGACCTACCTAACGAACCTTCCCGAGAGAAGAACGGGCTGACTGCCTCTTCCCTCCTTTTCCCCCTATTGCTGCATCTAAACCAAAATTCAAAGCAGCAATGGGGAAAAGAGAAACCCTCAGGCAGCCCGTTTTTCAAGCTAAAGTAACCACCAAAAACAAACACCAAAATTAATAAAAAAATAATATAACAAAAATAAATCAATAATTAAAAAAAAAACCATTAATAAACAAAAAAATAAACCACAAAATACAAAACAAAAACATCCACAATAACACAAAACCACATACAAAACACCTAACTACAACACGAAAAAAACCCAAAAAATACACAAACAAACAACTAATTACACAAATAAACAACAACAAAATAAGAAAAATTAAACAAAACCAGACATAACCAAACCAATTAAACAAACCTAAAACTCAACCAAAATAAAAAAGAACAAACAGAAACACCTCCCAGCCCACCACCACAAAAGCAAAACAAAGAAAAACCCCAAAAGAAAGAAAACCAGACAACTCACCAGCATGTCCTCCCTCCACAATGACCGGAACAGAAATGAAGAAACAAAGAGACTACTTACCAGAAGAAGCACCACCCAGAGGCCAGGAGAGAAAAAACAGTGAAACTAAAACAGAACCACTAGCAGCCCCACCTGCAGGGCAGAATAGTAAAAACAACTCAAAAAGACACAACTGCCCCACCTAGAGGCCACAAGAGTAAAAACAAGACAAAAACATAACAATAAATCACAATTTTACACAAATCACAAACATATGTCAAAAAAATAAAATAAAAAGATTTCTAAAATTCTGTGCTGAGTTTAAACTCATATAAAAACCCAAAACATCTAAACTCAATTTAAAAACATTGAATGTAAAAAACATGTACTTTCACATTTTTAAAAATATTACCTACAGTACAACTATTAACAAAAAACACACAAACTAAAACATTATTTGGTTAAATAAAACAATTTGAAACAATTACATCATCCTTTGTTCTTTTTTTAATCCACAAAAAAACCAAAAAAAGCTGATCACAGTTTATAACAGCCCAGCATCGCCGTGCAACCTATGCTAGTTTGTTATATTTAGCTTGCTGCCATCACATGGCTGAAGTGGTGCTCAAGGTTGTCTTTTAGACTGCTGTTGCCATCTCTTCTGGGCTGGACATCACAATTTTTAAACCTTTCTGAGATAAATGGATGGAAATTGATCACGCCAGGTTCACCACTGGTCTCCAGGACGAGAAAGCAGAACCTTTCCTGACACACAATGCAACGTCGACACTGCTTCATTTCTTAGATGCAAGGCTCAGAGTAAGTATTAAGTCAATGCAAATTTTCCACGCATTTTACTTTCAGTTCAGAACTCACCTGTAACTTTTTTCTTATTAGGAGGGTCACAGCCATGGAGACTACCAAGAACATCTGGAGCTTAGCTGCATATACCTCGGAGGTCACCCTACTACGCAAGGTTTTAATTTTTCTAAACCAGGGGCCATCCATGACGCTCAATTTAGGTCCAGAGCTATTTACTCCTTGAAAATCTCTCTCTTCAAGGAACAGTTCAAATTGACATCAAGAGAGGAAACAGGTCTCAGAGACATGTGTTTGTTTGTTGTTCTCTGCTATGTTAAATATTGGTTCACTACTACTTGTGCTATCAGTGCACCTCAGAATGGCATTTTGTTTATGAAAGATTTGATGGATTATGCAAACAGAGGAAGCAGTTTGAAGCTTCCAGAAGCAGGGGGGCAGAGCCACACCAGGCCCTTTCCTGAACTGTGACTCATAGGGGCGGAGCCACACTAGCCTTTAAAAGCTCTGAGCTCTTTCAGGGTTAGCCCTTTTGACTCTGCATGTGCTCTTAAGCAGAGCTGCTGCTGAGGAGAGCCAAACAAAGGAAGTGAGCACTGGTAAGTTTTGCAGTTGGAGTAGAGCTGCTTTAGAGGCCTCTACTAATTTAAATTGATAATTTAAACTGCTGAGAGCCACCTCTGTTCAAACAGAGGAAGCAGTTTGAAGCTTCCAGAAGCAGGGGGGCAGAGCCACACCAGGCCCTTTCCTGAACTGTGACTCATAGGGGCGGAGCCACACTAGCCTTTAAAAGCTCTGAGCTCTTTTAGGGTCAGCCCTTTTGACTCTGCATGTGCTCTTAAGCAGAGCTGCTGCTGAGGAGAGCCAAACAAAGGAAGTGAGCACTGGTAAGTTTTGCAGTTGGAGTAGAGCTGCTTTAGAGATTACAAACTAGTAACAAAAAGAAGAATATAGTCTTACTAGGTAGAAAGGTAGTAAACGTGTACATTTTTGAGGCCCAGAATACTACACTTGTTAAAATGGATTCTGAGGGAACAGCTGTAGTTACCTGCAATTCTTGTGCCATGTTTGTGTTCTTGCCAAAGCTTATGGAGAACTACACTTGCAGCAAGTGCAAGCTGGTTGCACTACTAGAAGAGAAGGTCCAGCAGCTAGAGGCCCGCATATCTAACCACCAACAAATTAAGGAGCTTGAGCTGTTCTTGGACCGAGCGGAGCAGACTATGCTGGACAAAGAAGAGACAGGGCACAGTTCTGAAGGAGAAGAACTGTGCCCTGTGCCTTCACTAACTCAGGAGGGAGATGGTTGGAGGAATGTGACTCAAAGGAGGAGGAGAGTATGGGATCACTCTGAGAGTCTGAAATTACAGAATAAATTTGAGGCTCTTTCCCTTATCACACCTGATGAGGAACACACAGAGGAACAACTGGTTCCACCTGATGATCTCTCCTTCATCATACTTGATGAGATCCAGGAAGATGAACAACAGGAACAAACTGAGGTTCTCTCCCTTAATATGGTTGACGAGGTGCATGTAGATGAACAGATTGCAGGAGAGAGGCTCCTTGTACTAGGCGATTCAATAATTAGAAATACAGAGAAATGGATTTGTGATGCACATGATAACCGTATGGTGACTTGCCTGCCAGGTGCAAAAGTTGCAGACATCACAAGAAATCTAGATAGATTGTTAGAGAGAACTGGGAACGAGCCAGTTGTCATGGTACACGTTGGTACCAATGATGTTGGGAAGGCCAAGCGGTCTGTCCTGGAAGCCAAATTTAGGTTGTTAGGAAGAAGATTGAAGTCCCGGACTTCCAAGGTAGCATTTTCAGAAGTGCTGCCTGTCCCTCGCGCAGGACTTACCAGGCAGGCAGAGCTCAGAAGCCTCAATGCGTGGATGAGGCGGTGGTGTCGAGAGGAGGGCTTCAGATTTGTCAGGAACTGGAGAACATTTTGGGACAAGCCAAATCTGTTCAGGAGGGATGGGTTGCATTTAAACCATGATGGGACCAGATTGCTGGCACTCAACATCAAAAAGGCTGCAGAGCAGCTTTTAAACTGATAACTGGGGGAAAGCCGACAGGAGCTGGGCAGCATCCGGTTCGGGAAAGTGTGTACTTGAGTAGTGAGGAGGATGCAAAAATTACTGAGCAGAGCAAGGAGCTAGTCACCAACACTCTAGCAGAAGGATGCAAGAGGCAGTCTAACAATGCAACTGGATTCAAAAGACTGTATCAGGAAAGCATATATAAATGCTTGTATACAAATGCCAGAAGCCTCCGGAACAAAATAGGGGAGCTGGAATACTTAGCAATAGATAAGAATATTGATATTATTGGTATCACTGAAACCTGGTGGACGGATGATAACCAATGGGATACAGTTATCCCAGGCTACAAACTGTACAGGAAGGATAGGAAGGGGCAAACGGGAGGTGGTGTAGCCTTGTATGTCAAAGAAGTGATAAAATCGTATGAATTGGAATATCTAGGTGATTTAGAGTCACCATTAGAAGCTCTGTGGGTAAGAGTACCAGGCCACAAGAAAAATGTTAATGACCCCATTTGAGAAGTATACTAGGATTAAACAGTAGACCTGTAAGAGAAACACTAAGATCTCTGGGCCCAAATAAAGGAATTTGACACTTTCAGCATCTCCCATATTAGTTTTATTAAAAAGATCAACAGGTTCTTTATATCCTGAATACGAAGAACTTGACAATTTTGTTTTTTATATGAAAATCTGCAAAATTCTTTGCAAAAAGAAAGGTTGCAAAATCTTTGCAAAATTCCCCATGGGTTTTTCAAAAATTCTTATTGAAAAGCTGAAATTATATTGTCATCATCTCCTGGTTCCTGTATATAATCAACAGAATCAGTTTTCACCATCAGTTTTCAATATCCATGCTTTCTATTTAGTTTCTAGAAATGGGTGGACAGAAGGAGTTATCATATTTTTGCATAGACTAGCCTTTGATCATTTTTAATAGAAAATTTGCCTTCTTTAAGACCAGTAGCCTAAGCTAGATTCACCTAGTGCATTCAAAATCATCATGCTCTTCTTGTGCCTCACCCTCATATAAAAACATTATGGATCTATCGAAACAAATGCAACACTATTTTCCATGAGTATAATCATGTAGAAACACACTTTACAAGATAGAAGCTGAGCTACCATCTGGGCACCAACTGTCAAAAATTTGTGAATGTGTAAGAGACAACTCTTCTCTAGTAATCATCCACCAAACAAGCAGCCTGGAGCTAAGTTAATCAAATGATCTTCATGTTTGTAATAAAAGTACACTACACAGCACTAGCAGTGGCAAAGGTAAATACCAAGGCTTTTTTTTTTTAAAAAAAAAAGTTTAATTTAAAACACACAATTGCACACAATCTTCATTTACCTGTGAGGTTCATGGACTCCCAGATTTGACCTCAAATAACACTTCCATAATGGACTTGCTGCTCGGGGCAATCCAGAGCCAGACTATTTCATCTTGGATCTTAAACCCAGATGAAGATTCAAAAACTCAAATGTTCATGGCACCCATTGATTAACATTGGAAATATTAAGACAGATAAAAGATTTTTCTCTTTGGATGAAATAGGTGGAACTGGCCATTATAGCAGTCTCCTAGAAATTGACTATGTTTACCAAATTGCAAACAAATAATTGTAGGAAGATTTATGATATCTGCCTTTAAAATGTAAATTTTAAAAAATGGAACTGCCCAAACTGTTTTTAGTTCTTGGAAAAATGAGAAAAAAGATGAAGTTTAGTATCCTCTTAAGTTAGGGATGGCCAAACATTTTGTGCCACAGGCCTGACCATGCCCCTGGAACAGCTGAGCAGGAAGCGGAAGCCCCCAGATGCAGAAGCAGGTACATTTATGGCTGGTGGCTGACATAAATGCACCCACTTCTACTTCTGGTGCAGGGGATATGGTGATGGGCCGGTTGGAATGGCATCGCAGGCCAGGTCCGGCCCATGGGCCATAGGTTGGAAACCCCTGTCTTAAGTGGATATTGTGCCTGACAAACATAAAATGTATTGCTCTGGAGAATGTGTGGAAGACCAGATGTTACTTGATATGTTACTTGAAAACTAGAAGAATGACAGAAAGCAGAGAAGTAGTGCTATACAAACAAACCTGTAAAAGTTTCTGGAGTATATATGCAGTGCTATTTGTGTTGGGAAGTGATTTACCTCTTCTTCCATTTCCCAATTCCCTTCCTTCCTTCCCTCCCACCCTCCTTCCTTTTTTTGTTTTTTTGCAAGGGCAACCTGTTCAAGTCGGAACATGGTTGAAGTCATAAAATATATCCTTGAGCCAGAAACCTGCAAAGTTTCAAAAGGATAAGTGCATAATAATAATAATTTTGTGTCAGAAATTATTCTGGGTGGAAAGGATTTTTGCAGAAGAAACTCAGCTCAGGGAATGCCCAAATGCGGCTCCTTTCATGTCCCCAAAAGCTGAGACAGAGACAGGCACTCAATCCATCATGCAGTACCTGGGTCTGAAACTGATGATTTGCCAGCCTTCCAGGTAACAAGACAAGCTTCTTAACCACTGAGCTACCACAGCCCACGAGATAAGTGCTGGAGCTTGGAGTTATGAAGCTTGAAATCTGAAGAATGGCTATTGTTTTTCAGTACTGAACCTTGGATAAGAAAGGAAGAAATGTGCAAAACTTCCTATAAAATTCAACCTCATTTCTTCCCTCTCCCAACCATTTATTTTCCACAGAAAGGTCACACATTTTTGCATCAATCCAGTTGTTTTTCTGAAGTTTCCACAAGGCCTTGGCTTAATCAAAATATTTAATTTTGAGGAAAAGCCCACTTCACCTCAGAAATAAGGAAAAACAATCCAAAGGTGCCTCATTTAGTACTGTTGCTTCCCAAATCCCATGTACACTCAAAATATTTATAGATACAGAAATTATATCACTTCTCAGTGTGTATTGGCATTTCATATAGATGTTCCTTCTATTCATTGTTCCAGTGCTCAGTGTTAGAGTGTACATGGGATTTGCTTTTGGATGAGAATTCCCACAACCAACATCATCAATGATGCTTTTGGAAGTTGGAATCTAAAACTACATTTCTCTTTGGTGTTCAGGAAGGACAAAAACAGATAGGTGAGATGACAGGGAGATGATTACTCCTCTTCTCTATCATCCATCTCACAGTTCTGGCATATAAATTCCTTTTCTGACCACATTCAGTCTCCCACATTGTCTGTTTGCATCAGGAGAAGGGTTCATTTAATGAACTAATATCATTACCTCATAATGAGACATTGGCCCACCTAGATTTGAGGCAGTTGGACAATCATGTTGGACAATCTAGTGCTATCTCAAACTCGTCTGTAAAACAGTAATTGTCTGCTTTCTCATGGTGTTACAAAATGACAAAATTGAGTGATGGTCAACCTCAGTGGAGGAAATGCCATTGGAAACCATCATATTAGGCCCAATGTCAAAATGAGCGGAGGAGGAACTCTGATTCCCAATGGTCATGGAGGCAGAAGAGGCCATGCCAGATGGACCGGTTGTGAAGGCGCACCTTGTCCATATCCTCAAGGCTGTGGCAGTCCATTACGTTCCCGGTGTCAAATCCTGCATGTCTCAATTCATATGTGCCGCAGGAGATGGCTCCGTGATCATAGTTTGTGGGTCACTTCATGGCAAGATAGAAACCACCTTAAAAGCAGGGACATTTTTCCTGCTTCAGAGGAAAAATTCATTCTCGGATACGAGTTGCAGTCGTCGTCAATGAGTGTCATTAAGGTTATCATCCTACTCCTGCTCCATAATGGATAACCAGCGTATACTCTTATATTCATTCTTCTAAAAAAGTAACATTTCCAATTCCATCAAAGCAAATATGATGACCTCAGCAACAGAGGTTCTTGCAGCTTGCCACTCACCACTGTCTACCTGAGGGATCTGGCTGCAGTGAATAATCTTCACAAAAATATTTAATAAGTGTTATTTTTTTCCATAGTAAAGATGTAGATCCCATAGTTTCTTGCTTGCAGAGAAGATTCACTGGAAATGGTTTGAAGCAGCACAGAATCTGGTGGTTTCCTCAGTTGAACAATAGGTAGTGGAAGGAGAATAGCACAAGCTCTTGGTTTTGTGGGGTACAAGCCTTGGTGGGGAGTTTCTATTCCTGTGGCTAGAGTTTTATCACCAGACAAACCACATCCTATAGTTGTAAAAGTACTCTTGCAGCCCACCAAGGACTGGAGAAGTCATCTCTTGACTTTGGTAAGGCTTACCTCTCATCTTTACTTCTTTAGCATTAAGAGCTGCTGCCATGGATGGCAAAAACTGAGAAATAACCAGTTACACAATGTGGAATAAGAAGTCACTGCATTCCCACCATTTGCTTGGCATTGCTCAAATTCATGCTGCTTGCCTCTGTGGAAATGTTGCCATACAAATTTGACAAGGGATTAAACATCCACATGGTTGTTAGCTTTTAATACTGTGCACGGGGCTAACTGTCAAGTATTTCATACTGTTTGGCTCTATAGGAAGTATTGAAACCTATCAGGGCTTTTCTGGCATGCTTACTAACTGAGAAACCAACTCTCTGTTAGAAAGTCCTATTTTTCTCAGGAGAGCTACATTCTGCTGAATATACCTCCATGTTCCTGGCATAAAACATTACAGCATGCTCAATACCATAGTTATAAATGTTGAATCCCCTGAGTCTAATGAGGATGTCCAACATACAGTAGTTATATGAAAAATAATTGAATTTCAATATTCATAAATATAGCAGTCTAATTCCAGTAGCTAGCCCCTAATAGAGTAAGCTCATTGAATATATTATTGAATGACAATCTATCACTTGTATGATCCTAAATAGGACTAGCAGTTGGATGTAACCTGTTATGTCTTGTTGACTCTTTAATGAACTTCACAGACTTTTTAATGAACTCCACAGGAAATAAATTCAATTCTTTTTTTAAAAAAAAAAACCCCCTCAGGTTTATGAATGTGAGATATTGTGGTTCTGTACCCACAATTGAAAATGTCAGGAAATAGCTTGATGTTTTTGTGTTAATATCATGCCCTTATTGCCAGCTGGAAAATAAATGCCCAACAGGATGTCACAATTCAAAGCACTGCGAGCTCAGCACATAGTAATCCACATCCAGAAGGAAAGACTGAAGCAAAAAAAGAGCACTGACATTAGTTTGCAGGCCCTTTCAGATTCAAAATACCTGGTCCAGTCACTTGGACTCTTTGGTTACATGCTGATAGCAAATTTTGTGCTGATATTGGATGGGAAAAAATCAGATTTGACAGAGAAATGGAGAACAAAGGGTTACATAAAAAAGGGAATATAAAAGAAACTTGAAACTTTTGTTTACTTCTTTGATAATTATATATTTTTTTGTAATTAAGAAGATCTCTTTCAATAATTGACAAAATAACACTAAATACGCAAAAGAGAGCACCAGTTTCATTTTGGGTTTTTCATTAAAACATGAAAGATTCATACTTGATTCTTCTTCTTTTCTATTTATACAACAAATGTTAAAGCAGAGGAACTGTGCAATGTTGAGATGCCATCTCACGTTTTTGTTTTGTTCAGTTCGGAGTCTACCCAGATCCAAACCCATTGCAGCAATGATCCTATCTAATGATCTCAATCTCTCCTCTCCCTCCCACTTCTCCTTTTGCCTTCACTCTTTTCAAGTATCAGGGCCTTTTCCAGTGAGTTCTTTCTTCTCATTTGGTGGTCAAAGTATTTGAGCTTCAGCTTCAATCAGGGTTGGCTTCCTTTAAAATTGACTGATTTGATCTCCTTTCAGTCGCCTATTCTTCTACACTCAGCCTTCCTTATGGTCCAGCTCTCACTGTAATCTCACAGGTATCTTTAATTACAGATTACTATTAGGCAAAGTGAAGAAACAACTTTTGGCAACAAATGCTAGTGGCTGCCATCCCCCTCAGATGTTTGCTGAGCCACAAAGTAGTTATGCAAGTGTAAAAGTAAATGAAGGGTTGACAGAAAGAATTGAGTTAAAAGCAGGAACTCATCAGGGTTGGCCCCTCTCCCCAACCTTGTTTATTTTGGCAATGAAACTCTTTGGGAATGCTATTAAAAGTGACATTTGCATAAAAGGACTGGAAAGTACAAAGATAAATGTATATGCAGATGATACATTATTAATAATTGAAGATCCTGCAGAAAATCTATTTAGAGTACAACAACATCTTAAAGACTTTGAAAATGTAACTGGACTAAAGATTAATTGGGATAAATCAGAAGTGATAATATGTAACAAAACTGAAGAAGATATAGAAAATATTAAGGGACTATCCCAAATAAAAATAAGACAAAGTTTGAAATATTTGGAAGTTATAATTTCAGAGGACCTTAACGATATAGGAAAATTAAATTATGTGGGTGGGGGGAGGGAGTAGGAAAAATTTGGGAATATTTAAAAATATCAAAAAATAATATTATCATGGTTTGGAGGAATTGCAATTTGTAAATGGCTGATGCCAATAATATTTTTGTTTGTTTGAGGTGCTACTAATTCACTTGACAGATAAATACTTAAATAAATGGCAAGGTATAATAAATAGTTTTTGTAATGGGGAAAAACCCAGAATTTCAAAATTGTTATGGTATTTACTGCAAAAAAGCGTGGTCTAGAAATTCCAAATATTAAGAATTATTACAATGCCTTTCAATTAAAAGGAGTGATAAAATTCTAACTATGAAATCTGTAATATGGAAAGAAGTAGAATTAAAAGAATATAACTGTATAGGTAACACTGATTTTTAGATAACCAACGTGGAAATATAAAAACTAATAATAGGTTGGTGAAGAATATGTTGGCCATGTGGAATAAACTCAAACAAAAACTAGCCCCTGGAATCTCCAAAATGATAGGTAGAACTGCAGAAAATAAAATCTTTTTATTAAAGTTAGATGATGATGCTAAATTAATATTGGCAGAGTATAAGATCAAATTGCTAAAAGATTGGATAGAGGTATGTAGAAATCACAAAGGTAGAAAGGAACTTTATAATAAATTAAAATTAAACTGGTTTATGAAGATAAAGACGGAGTCTTGGGACAGAAAATACAGTATATGTTTTGGGAATGGAAGAAACTTGACAAAATTTGAAAACTACATTAAGGAAGTAAGGGAAGATGCACAAAAGTTAAAGGGAGGGGTAACTAAATTGCATAAAATACTGAATGTTGATGCAAACCCTCAAAAACACTGAAAGAAATCTGGGAGAAGGAGTTGAAAATTAAAATTACAGACAAAGCTTGGAATTGTAAATTGACAATCAGAATAATGATAAATTTGTCTGTTAGAGTTAAAGAACATAACTATAAACTACTATGGAGATGGTATCTAACACCAGTAATAGTTCAATCTAAATCCAAAAATTGTTGGAGGTGTCAAGCAGCAATTGGGTCATACACCCACATGTAGCTAAATTCTGGGGAAGAATAGAGGAAGTAATTAATATGATATTGGGAATAAAAATTAAGTTAAACCCACAGATAGCATAGGTAATGGAAATGGAAAAGTAAGAAATATCTGAGGGAGAAAAGACTTATTGATGACTTTTTTAAGATCTTGCAAGACTAATGATAACTAAACAATGGGAAATTATTCCCAGTCTTAAGATTAAAGAATGATACGGTGAGGTATGAGACATTGCGTTAAATGATAAATTAACTTGGGAGATTAATGTTAAAAAAGGATTGATCAAACAGAATCAATTATGGAATATATGGAAATATTTTATTGAGTATGCAATGGAAAAGAATTTTGGATGTAGACCTGCCCAGGAAAATTTGAAATTCTGGAAAGATAATAATGAAGGATGATAAAGACATTAAATTTTAAAATGTAGCAGGCTCCCCCCACACCTGGTGTAGGGAGCACATAATTGATTATTATTTTAGTAGGTTTTTTCTCTGTTTAGTTATACTATATATAATTTTGTTTAATGTATTTTTATTTCTTTCCAATTTTTTGCTATTGTTTTTTTACTGTATTTCTTTTTCATTTTCTCAAAATTGAATAAAAAATTCATTATTAAAATATGTTTGCTGAGCCCCCTCAATTGTCCTCTTAGCTGTTGTTGAACAGAGGTGTGTATACTGCATGACCAGTGCATAGGTACACAGAAAGAGCCGCCACAAAGATTGTACTTTTGAACTATAATTGAGTGTACCCTGGTAACGACAACCTTCTATTGGCAGCTAATCTTTCTCACACTAAGTCAGGCAAAAGGAACTGCAGAATGAACACACCAAAAGATGTCTTTATTTTCCCAGTTTCACATCTGGCCTAGACATGGAAGAAGAAGAAGCTAAATAAAGAAGGCTGCCATTTTAAATGCCATAGTACATGCTACAACATCCCTAGTTTTGAAGTATGATTCATCTGCCAGTCCTCTTTTTTCCCTATTGTGGTGTTGGAGAAGATGTTTGAGAGAACCCTGTACATAAACCATGACTTCTCCTTGGAAAGACAGATACTGAAACTCAAATACTTTGGCCATCAAATGAGAAGAGCGGACTCACTGGAGAAGGCCCTGATGCTAGAAATGATCAATGGCAAAAGGAGAAGGGGACAGCAGAGAATGAGATGGTTAGACAGTATCATTGTCACAGTGGGTGTGGATCTGTGTAGACTCCTCCAGAGGATGGTAGATGATGGAGGAGCCTGGCATGCTGTGATCCATGCAAAGGGTAGAACTCGAATGCGACTGAACAATAGCAACAAAGCTCAAAGTTTTCATATATTTTTGGTTGTTATTCCATCAAATTTCAACCAATTTATAACAACCCTCAGACACAACTGTGTGGCTGAACAATAACAAAATAGGTTTGCAGGCGCACCCACCCAAATAAAGACTCAGACACTGGTATTGGATTAAAGGCATCGGGCCACTTTTATTGAATAATGCCCTAGTCCGAATTATCACCTTCAATTGGTGTATCATCCAATTGTAATTCTTTAAGGCAAGCAGGCCGCAGTAGCACTGGTAAGGTTCCACCCTAAATGCCAATGGAAATTTGCTACATGTATCAATTTGTATCAATTTATTTGTTGACACAAACAAATTGTTGGCCGGAGTCAATATACTATCTACTGACCCCACCCTATGACGTGTATCCATTCAAATATCAAGGTGATGCAGGCGGTGAAGCTCCTGACATCACCCCTTTCATAGTTCGCCCTTGACCGGCCAAACCTGTTTCCCCTGTACCTATCTACGTGTTGGCCAGTCAATGCGAACCTGCCGGATACCTGTGTGTCATAAACCTTTACCTTACCCAGTGCTACCCGCCAAAAGTGACCAATGTCAACTTACCCAGTATCTCAAAGGCTAGCGACAGTGTGGGGTGGGCGAAAAAGCAAGAACCAATGGGTCAATGTAGGTCCAAGCAAAAAATTCCCACCCGGCCCTGAAGTGACCAGAAAATCACACTTTCCACTAGGGAGGGGGTGGAGGGGAAAAACTTCTCCGCTCCGTCGCTTCGCAAAATGGCAGCCAGGCTGCCTCATGGCCACCCCTTTTATGGAGGGGAGGCCACGCCCCCTAACTAACCCGGATGTCCTTGTCCGGGTGAGTGGGTGGCCCGCAAAGAGCACGGCGGCCATTTTGGCGCCACGCTTGCATTGCAGGCGCACCCACCCAAAGAAAGACTCAGACACCGGTATTGGATTAAAGGCATCGGGCCTCTTTTATTGAATAATGCCCTAGTCCGAATTATCACTTTCAATTGGTGTATCATCCAATTGTAATTCTTTAAGACAAGCAGGCCACAGTAGCACTGGTAAGGTTCCACCCTAAATGCCAATGGAAATTGGCTACATGTATCAATTTGTATCAATTTGTTTGTTGACACAAACAAATTGTTGACCGGAGTCAATATACTATCTACTGACCCCACCCTATGACGTGTATCTGTTCAAATATCAAGGTGATGCAGGCTGTGAAGCTCCTGACATCACCCCTTTCATAGTTCGCCCTTGACAGGCCAAACCTGTTTCCCCTGTATCTATCTACGTGTTGGCCAGTCAATGCGAACCTGCCGGATACCTATGTGTCATAAACCTTTACCTTACCCAGTGCTACCCGCCACACGGGGAGACGTCCATGATGACTCACCGCCCCCCCCCCCAGACCGTCAGCTTGGTCACCAGGCCTGCTTGCACATCTTCCATAAAGAGGTTCATACCTCTGGCTGACAGGTGGACCCCATTTCCTGCCTATAGGTCAAATTTTTCACAAGCCTATCCTCGGATGTCTACTGGCTGTCCCAAGCCATTCTCAGCAAGGATCCGGGCAACAGCCCTGTCCACTGACCGCCAGGGATGGTCCAAACCATGGAGGACCATGTCTCCTCTAAAACGGTGTCTCGGCACGATGTTAGACCATGGCAACCGTGTGTACGGCCATAAATGATGTAAAAAGCCAGGTCACTGCACCTCGACATTTTAAAGAAAGGTCAGTGATCTGTGTGAGATCATCGCCGCCGAGGTGCAGAATAAGAACATCAGGCGGTCCAGCATCCCTGATGGACATCAGGAATGGCAACAGTTCCTGCCCTTCCATGCCGCACATATCATACCACCGCATACGTGCGGATACACGTAGCCCGAGCTGCGATCCACACTCTGTCGCCGCAGCATATTCTGCCACCCAGTGTACATAGCTGCGGCCCACCAGCCCCACTGCCACCGGTGTGCGGATACACACATGGTCTGTAAAAGAGGAAAAGGAAGTAAGGACATAACTAGGTACTCATACAGTGAGGGGACGTACATATAAGGAAAATATGCGCAAACCCCCCACGTGCCCACCATATCTGCCTCCGAGTACCCAAACGCAGCCGCGGTCAATGCGACGCCTATCCTAAATGAATGGGTGCCATAACGGGCCCCATGCTGTGAAGCGCGGTACTGGTCACCCTACAGAACTTAAATTTGGTAAGGGGAGACCCATCATGGTGGCAGAAAAAACAGGGCAGGGCGCGCAGCAGGCACTGTCAAAACTGTATGTAGGCCACCAACCGGACAGATGTCAGCAAATATACATCATAGCAGTCTACACCACTGCCTACTCCATGCTGATCGGCTTTTGAGGAACAAATCCTCAACTGAGCCCACTCCTGGTTGATAGAAACATCTTTGAGTTCCAATGCCCTACAAAACACGTCCCCCTCCAACCATGGGACCAGCTCACTGAGTAGTCGAGCTCCAGAAAAAAGGCTACAGTGGTAGCTGCAGGAAAAGAGACGCCTCCTACCTACTGCAACATCATCTATGCCAACCTTGTGCAAGGTGGGTCATAATATCTGTGAGAATAGGGTGATGTGTGTCCGGGCGGTGGCCACGTACACGTGTCCACCCGTCGATTACATGGCGTATGCAAAAGACCCTCGCATAGTCAAGAAAAACCTCGTGCCCTGGCCATGAATATCCAGGCGTAAAGCCTGGTGGCTATGGTGCGTAAAGCCAACCCCAGATCATAAGGGCGGACGATACATTAAAAAACCTAGGTGACCAATGGCGGCTACATTTTTGGGCAATTGCCTTTGCCCACAAAAGACTCTAAAGTGAAGGAGTGGATGCTGATGCACCGTGCGCATGCGAGTTGCCAAGGCATGCCACTCGCCCGGTTCACGTCTCCTTGCCAAATGACCATATCTCAGGCAGGAGTGGAGAGGGTAGTTCCCAAGTGTCTGTAGCACAGTCATGGAACCGGGAGATCTGCCGGTGGGATAAAGCATCAGCAATATCATTATTAACGTCTGGCACATGTTTGGCCCTAAAGAGCGCCTTAAAGCGCACGGACCCAAGAACAATAGGCGAGCTAAGGCCATGACTCCGGTGGATTTAGACGTTTGGGCACTGACAATGTGCATACCACAGCATTGCCACACCAACAGCAAGGCACAGAATTAAGCCATCTGTCCTCCCAGAGCCTAAAGGGTACCCAGAATTGAGAAAAATTTTCAGAAACGTAAGATCGCGTAAGCAATCCGTGCCCTTCCATCCCTGGGGCCAATGACCATAGGCACACTGTCCTTAAATAAATCCCCCACCCTAAGGAGCCGGAGGCATCCGACTGTAGTTGGAACTGGGGCTGACCAGAAGCTCAGACCTCCAAAAGGAGACAGCATGAAAGTCCTGTGGAATGTGAGCCAAACCAACAGGTCCGCTCGTAAACCCCTAATCAGCTGTACCCTGCGGTGTCGTTTATCAAGACCCGCCATAGTGTGTCCCAGACACCAGGCGAAGGCACTGCCTGGTGTTACCACTCTGCAGGCAAAGTTGATGTGGCCATGCATCACCTGCGACTCTCGGAGAGGCACCTTCCACCTGGCAACAGTGCCACATTGCAGCAGGGGCCGCTCCCCTTGACCGACAATTCGGTCACCTGGCCCTCTTGCACGTTATTCAAAAGAGAGGTGCATCCACTTGTTGACCGGTGAACCCCATCTCCAGAATACAGGCCAAATACCTGTAACCCTATCCCCAGGCGACAAATGGCTGTCCCCAAGCCATTCTAGACCAGGAATCAGGCAACAGCCTGTCCCCTGACCGTCGGGCACGGTCCAACCGCTGGGTCAAAGTCTCACCTATCATATTGCCTCGGCATGACGCATGACCATAGCAATCGTGTAGATGGCCATAAATTGCCAAAAAAAAAAAAAAAACCCGCCAGGTCACTGCACTTGGAAGTCTATAAGTCCGGGTCAGCAATCCGTGCAGATCACCGCCTCCGAGGTGCAGAATTAAAACATGTGGCGGCCCAGCATCCCCAATGGACATCAGGAATGTCAACAGTTCCCGCCACCTAAATGCCGTGCACACCATACCACTGCATACGCACGGGTACGCGTAGCCCAAGATGGGGTCCCCATTTTGTCAAAGCAGCATACTGTGCTGCCCCAGTGCACAGAATTGTGGCCCACAAGCCACACTACTACCAGTGTGCGGAAACACACAGGGTCTGTAAAATCAGGAGGGGGAATAGAGGGCAGAACGAGGCACTCATTCAGTGAAGGGATGGACAGACAGAAAAATTGGGCAAACCCCCACCTGCCCATGCAACATATGTCAGGCTCCAGGCACCCAAACGCAGCTGCAGTTGATGCGGCGCCTAACCGCAAGGAATGGGTACCAATTCTAGTTCAGTAAGGGTAGACCCGGCTTGGTAGCAAATGACAGGCCAGGGCGTGAACCACGCGCTGCCACAAACACCTGTGGGGAAGCAACCGGACTTATGGCAGCGCCAGGCTAGTACCCTCTTCCGGCTGATCAGCCCTTGAGGAGCGAAGCCACCACAGAGCTCACTCCTAATTGAGCAGCACATAATCCATTTCGAGTGCCCTGCAAAAACACGTTCCCTGTTGAAGATGGCAGCAGCTAACTTAATCTGAGAGCTCCAGATCAAGGGACAAATGTGGTTGCCCGAAAGTAGGCCCTCCATACGGAGCATAAGCGCTGCCACATAGGAGTCATTAGCACTTCAAGTGCTAGCAGGGCTCATCGCTGGCATCTCAGGTGGAAGGGCCGCCCTAATCATAAGGTCTTGACCTAAGCTAACCATGACAGGCCAGGGAAAAACCACCACAGCCCGGTAATCATTGTCCAAGCACTGGACCATTGTGATGGCCAAATCAGGACGGGCCCTTACATATCCTGCCACGGATGCCCAATAGGCCGGTAACCAATTGGCCCATAGGGAGGCAGCTTGCGGCAACGGGGCAACTCCTTGTCCCTGTCGTCCTGCCCCTCAATGACCTCATCAGTGCGTTAACGTTACAGGAGGGGAAAAAATGTGAATATATTCCCCAAGTCCCATAGTCTTGCTAATAGCTAAGGACAAATGGTCACCCAGGGGTATAGAGTAACCGGCCATTGGCAGAACCACCGTTGGCATGGATTAGAGTGAGTAAACGCATAATCGGCCCTTCGGGCCCCAGAGAAATTAAGTAAAAGCATAGGGGCGGTCACCCCAGTAAGAACCAGGGTGTAATTGGCCTGTTGCGACCATGGCCACTATACCCCCCCAGCGTGATGAGCTAGTGTCACAGGTGTGCTGATTTGACCAGGATACTCACTCGGTGCACCCCCACAGGCTGCCCCCACTGGGGGTTCCGGCCCATGGTGGGCGTCGGAGCTCGCGATGGCCCTCAAGCTCTGTGTCCCCGTGCGTCCAGGCCGATGGGGAGCCGTGAGGCACCAGCCTGCGCTGGCCTGATGGCCTTCAGCAGCTCAACCCTGTTGGCAGCCTGCTGCGCAGCCATGTCCGGCATGTGGGCCGGAACCGCCGAGTTGGCACGCCCACCATCGAAGGTGGTGGAGCAATGTCCATTGATGCCCCCAGTGCCGAATTGCGGGCAGGGAAGCATCCACAGCATCTAACCCACCGGAACAAGGTGGGCCGGATGGGCCGGATGGCCCAACCGGGTAATTGATGCGGGATAAACCCATGTGATAATCTCTGGCCAGAACAGGGGCATGCCCAGTAATCCGGCCCATGAAGTGCAGGAATGACGGAGGGGCGGAAACCCGCACCGTGCCCAAGTGGGCCGCTATGCCCCAAGGGGGGCAAAGAAGCAGCGGGGGTAAGAACCCCAGTGGAGCAGGCCTGTGCCGCCCACCGCCCGAGCCCTCAGCCTGGGCTCATTGGTGGCAGCGCGTCTAATGACCCCACCACCCACCTGCGGGGGTGCCGTCCGAGCCCCCCAGCCTGGTGGCACCCCCAAAAAGTAGAGGGGGTGGGCTGAGACCCCCCAGGCGCGACCAAGGGGGCTGCCTGAGTAAAGCGTATCCCTTCCTGCAGTACTCCGGAATCGAACTGCTGACCTTCTGCCTCCCAGTCAGCATCTCAGCCACCTGAGCCATTGCAGTCCGGTGCTGATCGGAGGAAGGGAAACCTCCGATCAAGGGATTTTAAAAGAGAGAGACACATAAATGTCTCTCTTCTAAATTTTTAGCAAAAGGAGCCTCCAAAAGAGGCGAGCAGGGGAGGAAGCGACGGAGCGAACTTCTCCGCTCCGTCGCTTCGCAAAATGGCAGCCAGGCTGCCTTGTGGCCACCCCTTTTATGGAGGAGTGGCCATGCCCCCTAACTAACCCGGATGTCCGAGTCCGGGTGGGTGGGTGCCCCGCAAAGAGAGCGGCGGCCATTTTGGTGCCGCGCTTGCATTTTCAAGGTAAGCAAGGTATTTAAGGAGTGGTTTTACTCACTCCCAGTGACTTTCCATGGCAAAACCAGAGAATCACACCCAGGTCTCCTGATTCCTAGTCTACTACTCTGTTCATTGCACCACACTGGGCACAGCCAGCATATTTACTATCACCAAAAGAGAACGTTTCTGTGCTATATTGAAACACCGATCTCTTAAATTTACAAAAATAAATGGGAAAATGGTTTGCCAGTTTGCCTTTCACCCTTCCAAATGTAATAAATTAGCCATAGGGAAGGAAAAAGCCAAAATGTAGGTTGTATGTTTTGACACTTACATAATTATTTGTTAAGAAAGCTCTGGTAAATTGTAATTCCCCTTCCTACTCATTAGCTATAATGGGATAATTATACCTTGATAAACAAGTGTGTTTTGCCTATAATGCTTTGCATTACAATGCCGAGTATTGGGCAGTGGTAAATAACCTGACTCTCTAAAGGGGACAATGTCTATGGGCAGATGAGCCCCTTTAGGTGGGGTGATGGTCCCCTCAGTGGAGGAAATGCCACTGGAAACCATCATATTGGGCCCAATGGCAAAATGAGCGGAGGAGGAACCACTTCACCATTCTGATTCCCAATGGTCATGGAGGTGGAAGGGGCCATGTCAGATGGACTGGCTGTGAAGGTGCACCTTATCCATATCCTCAAGGCTACAGCAGTCCATTGCAGTCCCGGTGTTAAACTCTGCATGTCTCGCTTCATATATGCCACAAGAGAGGGCTCCAAAATCATATTCTGTGGGTCACTTCATGGCAGGCTGGGATCCACCTTAAACAAATTTATGCCAGTGGAATTTTGTCTGATTGCCTTGGAGGGTGAAGGCAGCTCAGAACCAGATGGCCTCCAAGACCAGGCCTCCCGGTGTCCTGGGGCAGGAAAAATATATATACTCAGATTCAGTTGAGGCCAATAAACAAATGAGCTTTTCAGTGCATGGATTTAAAATTAAAATCTCCCTAAACAGCCCTAGTGTCATGTTCCATTTGAACAGGAAAAAGTCAGGTACTTTTTTATAGAAAAAGTCAGGTACAAAATCTCAAGCAGCATATGGTCCAAGTGGGATGGAGGTTTACTCCAGAATGTAAGGACATGGTGTTATCTTGGTTCTGACTGGTTATATAATCAGCATAATACCTAGAGCAAAATTGATTTAGTCTAATTTCAGAAGCTAAATAGCTTCTAGCCTGGTTAGTACTTGGATGGAAAACCAAAAGTGAATACCAGAGATCTATAAGTAGGCATAGGCAAGAATGATATATGGAATCTTAATGTATTGTTGCTGATATGAATATTGGATTAGGTTTACCACTGATTTGACGCTCTATCAGGCAACCTCTTATGTTATGTGTCTCCGGGTAAAATTCAAGGTGCTGGTTTTGACATTTAAAGGCCTCCATGGTAGTGGGCCAGGTTATTTAAGAGACTGTGTCATCCTGAGAACATCTGCCCATCTCACTAGAGCAGAACGGAGGGGCTCTTTATAGGTACCAATGGCTGGAGAGGCTCGCCTGTCCAGCACTAGATGGAGGGCCTTTTTGGTATCCGCTCAGGCCTTTTAGAACCTCCCACTGACTTACCTCTGCCTCCAACCACAATTGCTGACCTTTAGAAGAGATTTAAAGACATGGTTGGCCTCCCCCACCCCTCTGGCTCATATGACCGGTCAATTCTGCTATCAGGATTTTAGATTTTTGGATTTTAAGATTTTAAGATTTTAGAGTTTTATGGCATTTCATTTATGCATATCGTGTGTCAGAGTGTTTTATGATAGTGTTGTTTCCTGCATTGTAAACTGCCTGGAGTCGCCTTAGGAAGGGGGCAGTTAAATAAGTCAAAATAAATAAATACATATGTCTTAAATGGCAATTAATATTTGGCTTAAAATTTAGATAAGTTCTGAGACTGGTAGCTTCCTGTTTTCGACAACATAGGAAGCTCTGGTAAAAAGGAAACATCCAGATTTGATTTGAAAGACAGAAATAATTGGTGGTAAGCATGGATATTTTCTTTTCTTACCCTTTTGAGGCAAAACGGCAAAACATGAATGCATCTCCATTCATTCAATTTCTGAGACATTACAGAAGGCTTTCTACATTCCAGCTGCTCAGATGTTGTTGAGCCCCTCTCCCATCATATTGATCCCTGTGCTATTGAGTCAGGTTATATGAGGGAGGATAGACAGGATCAACTATTTTAAACAAATATAACATATTTATGAGAATGAATAACAGAGATAGATATTCATATGTATCTGAAATGTCTGCAAGAGAGTGACAAATACCCAGATATTTTTATGCATAAAATCTCCAAAGTCATGATTTTATGCAGATGTTGGCTCTTATTTCCTAGTTCAGTGATGTCAAACCTTGGCAATCCAGCTGTTCTGGAACTTCAATTTCCAGAAGTCCTGATCAGCAGGAGTGCTGACTTGGGCTTCTGGTAATTGAAGTCCAAGAACACCTGGAGTTCCAAGGTTTACCATCACTGTTCTAGTTGAACACAATTTTTTAAATTATACTTCTATAAAGAAGCTGCTGTATTAACCCCTCAGAATTGGTCATCCCAAGATCTATCAATAGAGTAGCCTACTATGAAGTCCTGCTTCATAGAAACAACATTGATTTGTTGATTACTGCAGCAGGATAACTTCCTTGGGTCAATTTCTGCTACTGCATTTTATTACTGGATAGATCCATTTATGGGGAGGGAATGTGATACTGAAATGACTACTTATGATCTCAGAGGTGCTGGTGAACATTTGAGATACTTCCTCATTTCCTTTTAGTTGTTTCCTCTGTTAATTTGCTTTTTAGTGTTTAATGATTTAAAAGCTGCTGAAAACAAAATTCTTGTGAGAGTAGGTGGCAGAAACACCTTCTTCTAAAGAAGATCCAGGCTGTCCTCAACCAACTCACTTTTGTTCATCTCCTCATCTGGAGCAAAACATGAGGTTCCCAACTCTGCTTCCATCCTGCTGAATTTCCAGCCTCATCATATATTGAGGGAAGGCAAAGAAAGAAAAATGGAAAAATGAAGGGAAGCAAGTAAAGACAACTTTGAATCCCAGGTACAATAGGGTGAATGAAGAATGAGACAAGAAGCAAAGTTTTAGAGTAATCAAATAAACTGTGTATTACAGAAAATTCACATACATCGGCAGCATTTTGATTGGACTGGCAAGTATTTTGTGAATTTAATAGCAAGGGAGTAGCCAGTGACAAGATCTGGAGGGAAAACAATTTTGGTGAGCCAACGATGCTCAATACCAAAGAAAGAAGAACAAAAGTTTTGGATAGATGTCTCCTTCAAGATAATATGAGCTAAGGGGAGAGTTGAGAAACTTCATATTTTTTGAAAATCAGGAGATGAATTGTTTGATAGTGTCAAGGAGGACAACCCCCTTCCCCCCAAAAAAAGGGAGGAGCCCAGGTTATCACCAGTTGACAAATGAAGAACTTCAGGGAGCCCACTCAATAAGAGAGATAGATTGCAAGAAAGAGAACTGCCCTGTTTAGGGTGCTGTGCCTTCAGAAAATGTTTTCCCCAAGGAGTCTTGCCTGGTAACCCCATGACTATATTTTCAGTGCCAGATAAAAGTGTCCCCCTTTCCTCAGAGAAGCTTGACAGACTATCAATACTTATTTGCAGCACTGATTATTGCTCTCCCATTTACAGTGCACCCTTTCTATTCTTTTACCCTGGAATCCTTCCTGAGCAATTTTCTTTTTTTTTTACTTAGCATGGAAGGAAGGGTCTAAAATTAAACATTTGTACCTAATGGTGTTGTTGTGCTTAAAATAAGATCTACTGTACTAGAATTGGTGCACTTTCAAATTTAATACAAAAGGGATACCTATTGTAGTTTTGCACAAATGGTTTTCAAAGCAGGTGTGCCATTTTTTTAACAATTGGTGGCTCAGCAGTGTCATCCAGCACACACAACTGCACAAGCAGAAATGTTCATTGCACATGTGATATGGTGGAAGTTGGAAGATGCGGGATCCGCGAGCACAATTGGCATACTGTCCCTGACAGAGGCCATGCCTTGTGAGAATGCTCCAGGCCTCTGGGCTCCGAGGGGACAGAAATTGGGGAGCAGATTAATAGTCATAAGATTGATTCACCCATATCTGACCTGACAGGCAGTCCAGGCAGGAGGAAATTGAATGCCTAACTAAGCGGTTAGGTAATAGGTAATATCGCACCTGCGGATTACCCCAAGCCACAACGTCAACAGTGGCCATATTTACTCTTGGGTAAGCTAGGAACAATGGACTTCCCCTGCCAGTGTTTAATTTAGTTAATTAACCTCCCCAAGAGTGTTCCCAATTAACCTGTGTAAACATGTTATGTGGGCCGCAGCTCTTTCTGACGCAGCCCTGAACATAATATATACTGATGATTTTCCATCAATAAATCACTGGTCTTCGCTCCATCTTGTCTCGTGTCGTTACTTGACCAGTCTCCTCCGGGACCCAATGGCCGCTCCATGGCCCCGATCCAACATCTGGTGACCCCGAGACGTGATCATACTTGTGAGTAAACGATCTACGCGGTCCGGTTCTATGCCAGAACTGTGTCCGATCACCCCGGAGGACAGCGCGGCAGCCCCGGTCGGAAAGCCATCCGATCGGGAAGACAGCTATGCAGCGAGGCATCTCAGAGAGGCATCCTACAGCTTGCTCCGGCTATCGTGGCGGTTGCAGCATGGAAAAACGCGTTCCGCTCAGGGTCGGCTGTGAACCCCTGACAGCGCAGAGGCCACCGAGGGCCCGTGGCAGCAGCCCACACTCCAAGCTCTACCCAGAGATTCGTCATGCAAAACCTATTGCCTGAACTTCAGATGCGTCGACTCATCCCGAGAAGGAGACTTCGAAGGACCGACAGGTAATATGGGGACTTGTCCTCAGCGGCAATGGCCGTCCGCTAGTCAAAGAATTCATGTAGAGGAATTCAAGGCCCTGGCCAGGGTATACCAGATCAGCATTCACAGTGGAGAACTAGCGCGACTTTTGGTGTTCTTGAGGGAGCACTGCCTGCTTCACCCAGAAGTAGGCACGTTAACCCTTCAGCTTTGGGATCAGATAGAAGTCTGCATTCAGCAAACCCCGAGATCTCCAGATGGCGTAATTCGCACATGGAGCAAATGTAGGAAACTCTTAGCAGAGGTAGGCCCAGTCCGGATAGAGACCCAGAAACCCCTGGCGCAGTCAGAGCCATCAGCCCCAGCGGCTCTCTATCCATCATTTCAGTTTAAGCAGGGCAGTGTAGGGAGCTTTCCTTCAGTGACAGCTGCAGACGTCACTGAAGGAATTCATGGCATGAGAAGCCCTGGTGCTTCTCTGACAGTTAAAAGTTCCCTGCCAATTAAGAACTCCATTCAGCGCAAGGGGGAGGAAGATCCATTCACGGGGAAATTGCCAGTGGCACAATTAGCGAGCACCCAGCTGCTGTGTTCAGCCTATCTGAAGGCAGACACACGTTCAGGCAGGGCTACTCAGCGCCCACTGTTCATGGAAATCTGCACGGCCCCTGGACACGCAGGGCTCCAGAGCAGACCCATTGCCACACTCAGGTGCAGAGCAGTGCCAAAACCCAAAGGCGCCTGCTTCCAGTGTGGAAAAATGAGACACCTTAGAAGAGAATGCCAATCTAGACCAGGCAGATCTTCAAAAGGTTGTCCAAATAAGCCTAAGACCAAATGGCCACGCTGGCACTGGAGGGCGAGACAGCACCGAGATCCGGGAATCCGGCCCTCCGGCATGCATCTGTCCCAGGCTAGAAAGGAGGCAGCCATCGCCCTGGCTATGCCAGAGGAACCATCCCAGCAATAGTACCCCGAGCTCTCCCAAGGCACAGGCAGAACCTACTTGTCTTGCCTTGGAGTAGCCCAGAGAAACTCACCCCTAAGTAGAAGCACCCAGATGGTTGTGATAGCCAGCTGTGTATAAGTCATCTTCTCATGTGCAGGATAGAACACTGCAGATCAGGGGAGGAATGTGTGAATGCGTAAATAAATGTGTGTATGCGTGGTGCACCACTGAATGTATGACTGCAAGAACTGTGTATGATTGCAAAAGCCTTGTCTCTATGACAACAGTATGGTTGCAAAAGTGTTCCTTGTGTGTAACTGTGTGGTAATGTCACTGTGAAGTATGTGTTAAACAGTTTGCACTCTGTTCATGGGCAGGAACTATTTAAGGTTTGAGAAAGCATGGTGAGCAAAACCCCTTTGCCTTGCCTGCTTAGCAGCTTAAGGCACCCAGGCAGCGAAAGCAGGAGAGTGGGCGGGGGGGGGGGGGGAATCCTAACCTGCAATAGGGCAAAGTGACCCCCCTTCTTCCCTTGAGACTTTTTTTTCGTCAAAGGATTAAGCCACTCTTGGAAGCCGGTTTTGCAATCCGTGCCGCTCAGGAAAACAGATTTTTCTTTTCAGAAGCGCGATCTGAAAACAAAAATCACTTCTATGAGTTTTTCTCACTAAATCATAATCTATGGGGCCCCTCCCTACGTCTGTGTTTCCCAAACCCCCATCTCTGTGTTTTAAGGTGTTTGAATGTCCCTTAGCGTCTTTAAGTCACATATCTCACTAGGAATGAGAGAATTGCATTGTCTTTATGTGTGTATTGTAACCTAGGTTCTCAACCTTTTAAAGTCAGGGGCCAAGTCCCGCGGCCTCAGACAGCTCTGGAGGGCCGGACAGTCATCCTGCCCTTCCTTCGCCACACAGGCCTTCTTGGCTTGGCGGAGGCAGTGGCAGAGCAATGTGGGCCACATCTGGCCGCAGGTTGAGAATCGTTCTAACTCTCCTTCATTCTCTTAAGAAAGATATTGTTCTGGTATTTTGACTTTAATCTGTGTAAAGTAACTCACTCATTGTACCCCTTTCACAGGAAAAAGCACGCAAACATTCTTGCGCTCTGTATATTCAGAAAATGCTTAATTGTTACCTTTTTACAGGAACAAAACTCCTCTCCAGGCCTTAAAAGTAACCAATTTCTTTCTTTCTACAGTCTTAAATTGCTTCCTTTCACAGGCTCCAGATTTAATTACTGGTAGGGATTCCTAAACAGGAGGATCCCAGCCAGTGGTCTTAATTATCTGACCTAATCTGATTTCATTATGATAAGGGTTATTGCATTCTCATTGTGCTAACTTCTTACTTGTCTTTCCTCCTTTCGCCATTGGAACTCCCTGCTGGAAATGTTTAACTTGTGTGTCTTTTCATTTTTGTGTATTGTTTCCTTACAGCTGGCACGTCATAGTTGGTTTGTTTTTAATAAGTCTTAGTCTGTCATTTTAAGTATGGCACCTGGCCCGCAGCACCCTCTCTAAATGAGCAGACACATTTCACAAACTCCAGAGCACAAAGGGAGGATTAGTCCCTGAGCTCCTGAGAATGTGCAGAGTGCCACTCATTAGCCAGGACTGCCTAGGACCATTTTAAGAATGCAGTCAGGTCACATTTTCAGTCAGATACAGGCATTTTCAGGCCACCCTTTCCCCCTTTTTTGCTGCTAGTCTAAGCACAGGCAAAAGGCTAAGCCAGCATCTGGCACCCTTCTCACAGGAGCACAAGAATAGCTCCAGGAAATGTGCGCGCGCACGCCATGGGCGGATGTGCGCAGGGGGGCCTTCATGAGAAGTTTACCTAAGGGAAGCCTGGCACGTCATGCGCCAAGGTTTGCCATAAGACCCCAGACTTGTCTCGCTTTAAACGCAGACAGTAACCTTGTGTGAATTAATGTCACTGGTTCCCCTTCGGGGGGCTAGGACAGTTTTCACTTATGGGGGTCACACATATTAGGTTCTTACTTGGCAAGAGGACCAAGCTTGGCGCACGCTCCTGACTCTTCCGCAAGCGGGCAGAGTTGGCAGCCGTGAACCTCGCTTTGCGCACCTTTGCCAAAGAACGCTTCAACACAATTACTGACAGCCAGTATCTTAGGAATTTGCTTCACAGTCTACCGGGAGCATACATCACTCCCGCGATAGACAAGAACTTGTTGAGTCTGTCTTTCACAACTCAATTTCACTTGCGGAACCACACCAAAGTGCTCTATATAGCCCACATCAGAAGCCACCAGGACTTGCCTGGTCCGATTTCTGAGGGCAATAGCAGAGCAGATGCGGCCGCAAAGGAAATTCAGCAATGGTCAGTTTTGGGAGTCTTCACAACTCCAATTCAGAGTCATGCATTCTTTCATCAGAATGCCAAAGCACTTGCAAGGCAGTTCAACCTGCCACTCTCCCTTTAAGGCATAGTCTGTTCCTGTCTGCATCGTGCAGGGCCGGTAGGGGGGCCCTCGTGGGGGGTCAACCCACGAGGGACAGAGGCCAACCAGGTGGGGCAGATGGACGTCACACATGCCCCACATTTTGGCAGATGGCAGTACATGCACGTTTGCATTAATACCTTCTCACAGTTTGTTTGGGCAACAGCACAGAAGGGACAAACGGCTCCCCATGTGGAGCAGCATCTCCTTTCCCACCGCCATGGGCGAACCTCAGCACATGAAGTCCGATGATGCCCCGGCTTATAGCTCCAGGCAGCTGGCCACCTTCATGGCCACCTGGGATATTAAGCACACCTTTGGCATTCCGTACAATCCGCAAGGGCAAGCGATTGTGGAACGGGTCTATCGGACGCTTAAGCCCTACATTGACAAACAAACAGAAAGGGGGGAACAACATCCCATAGTTGCACAGCAATTGCTATCCTATAAGTGCAAAAACTAACTAACTCTTTCAGAATGTTTATCTCCCAAACAAGTCTCTTCCCCATGCAGGTCCCCGAGGCCAGAATCAGGCCTGGATGCCAAGTTCAGCTATTGCAAAGGATGGCACCAGTCACTGCCTTGGATGTCATCAGCTGTCCATCTTCCTCTATGACTTACATCTCCAAAGACATTTCTATGAACATTTTGCATACTCAGTGCTACTGCTAAGAACCATGCTTTTCTACAAAACAAGACTTTTCCAAACTCAAGTTACACATGAAACCCCACCAAAAAGGGAAACCTCATCTTCGAGAAGCAGCTGAATGTTTTCTATTGCTATTATTATCTGTAGTTGCTCTTTATTTATTCATGCCTTGCACAATGCTCCAGTTGGGATTTGCAAGGGACACTTGAGTTTCTGTATACATAGGGTCGCATATTGTTAATAACGGCCAGCTTCCATCAAAGGAAGCCAGACCGGCCCATGTTTACACCAGCCCATTGCTTGGAAAGATTGAGCACCCGGTAGCCGGTAATCTCCAGCCATTGTAAGTTATATCCATAACTTTCACACCTCCCCATAGGTGCTAGAAAGACATTTGCACAACACCAGAAGTTGCAGAGATAGCTTAGAATTAGGAAAAACCAGTTCTGTCACAGTGAGAGATCAATGACACATCTCATTATCTTGCCTTGCTACAGAAAGCAGTCTGAATTCAGACCCACAGTTCTGAAAAACCAGGCAGCAGTCAGTATATTCAGCGTACCAGGCTTAGCCATAGGCAACGCTCGGAGAATTGGTCAATTGGCTTGCACTTTGGCAAAAGCCATCAACCGCACCTCCTCGGCGATAGCGCTGGTCAACCAGGAGCAGACAGAGCTTCACCATGCCATACTGGATAATCGAGCAGCCATCAATTATCTCCTGTTGCTACATCATTTGGGTTGCGAGTCTGTCCACGGCATGTGTTGCTTTGATCTCACAGACAACACGCATAAGGTACAGAGTCAGCTCACAGACCTCCATACCTTGGTTAAGTACACCAAGGAAGATGCTACGTGGGGGTGGTGGAATTCGTTATGGTCATGGTTCCCATGGGGTTGGCTTCAGACGACACTCAAGGTGATTGTGGGTGTGGTAATACTGGGCACAGCAGTGTGTTGTTTCGTGCAATGTATTCCCTCACTGATATCAAGATGTCCCCCATGGAAGGAACCCCGAAATGTCATCCCCCCCCATGCCAGCTGATGCCACTCCTGCGCAGGGCCATCTGTCAGGTCCAATCAAACAAGTAAAGGGGGAGTGCGGGATCCGCGAGCACAATTGGCATACTGTCCCTGACAGAGGCCATGCCTTATGAGAACGCTCCAGGCCTCTGGGCTCCGAGGGGACAGAAATTGGGGAGCGGATTAATAGTAATAAGATTGATTCACCCATATCTGACCTGACAGGCAGTCCAGGCAGGAGGAAATTGAATGCCTAACTAAGCGGTTAGGTAATAGGTAATATCGCACCTGCGGATTACCCCAAGCCACAACGTCAACAGTGGCCATATTTACTCTTGGGTAAGCTAGGAACAATGGACTTCCCCTGCCAGTGTTTAATTTAGTTAATTAACCTCCCCGAGAGAGTTCCCAATTAACCTGTGTAAACATGTTATGTGGGCCGCAGCTCTTTCTGACGCAGCCCTGAACATAATATATACTGATGATTTTCCATCAATAAATCACTGGTCTTCGCTCCATCTTGTCTCGTGTCGTTACTTGACCAGTCTCCTCCGGGACCCAACGGCTGCTCCATGGCCCCGATCCAACAGGAAGAAAGAAAGAAATGAAGAAAGAAAGAAAGATTTTTTTTCCTTGTGGGCAGAATTCTATTCACAAATACAGGGCATATCAGCTTGCTCTGCATTCCCCTCTCCACCACATACAATCTCTGGTTTGTTGCTATGCAAGTTGAAGGTCGCTCTAAAGCTACAGAGCTTTTTACTTGCATAAGGGGTATATGAGTTTCCCCTTATGCAAAGAATGGGAAAAGGCACCAAAGGTGGAAAAGACCATTCTGCTCATAGTTGATTCCAAATAGGACACTTACGTAAGCATTCAACTAACTTTTTCTCCAAACTGTACATAAGAGAAGCCTAGCACTTTCTGAACATTTATCTTTACCACAATGAGCCAGGAGTGCACATCTAAGTCTATTCATGAAAAGGGAAGTGCTCTAGCTTTACCACTCAGTTTATGATTTTGTTGCCCACATACTCATCGTAGATGATGAGTTTGAAGACCCCGTTATCAATGGTGACTTTCCAGAAGAATTGGCACCTGATTTTCCTGTAATGACTGAATAAGGCCTCAGTTGGATCAAGACCCAGGTGTTGGGTCATATGAGGTGCTTACAATCCATCATGCTTTAGAACTGCCTCATTTCAAGCTATGGATAAAGTAGAGCAAACTTTGGCCTAATGTAGTGTTTATGTCTGCAAGTGCACATGGCTGTGCGGCAGGCTTCCTTTGAGTCTGTGCAGTCAAAATGTTTGGCAGCAATGGACAAAAGTCTTAATTGTACATTATGGGAAATGAATAGTAGAACAAAAGTGTAATTCTGTTCAAAGACTACCTGTGTCTTCACATCTTGACACTCTTCCTCTCCATCAAATGTGAAAGATCAAGTTATATTCTTAGCAAATAAGTACATTAGTCTTTCATATGGTTAATATTAATGTCTCTCTATTCAAACATGCTGAAAACTGAGTAGAACAGTTAACATATAGCAGTCACACATCCTTTGCTGCGTACACAGATCATTGAGAACACAAACGGACATTTCCTCACCATTTCAGATCTTCATTTTGCTTGTCAAAGGAAAAAGAAAACATCAATTGACCATGAATACATTGCTCTTCTACTTTTCCTCCTTTCATGGGTGGCAAAAATGACATTACAATTTAAGTAAGGCATTGACTAAATCATTAAATTTTTTTCTCTCTCTAGTGGAAATCATGCAACTTATTTCCAGTAGAGGGTAAGACTAATTGGAAAGGACATTTGATTGTTTAATGAAAACTGCTAATACTGGTTGAAATGGTTATTCTGATGTATGCCAGGTCTGGCTGAATTTACCCTGAAATACCATTTTACTGAAAACACATAGGGAAGATTACAGCCATAGCAAATTGTTTAAAACAAGACAGTTCCAGCATCTTCAGAAAACACTTTAAAAAAGACTTGTGTGTACATTGATTTTAGTACCCTAACCTGAAGGGACATTGTGTGCTGAGTAATAAAATAAATAATAGATATTTCTCAGCAGCATTTTTGTCTAGTTTATTTTAAATGAGGCTAAAATTTAAATTCAATATGGCAACAATTGAACTCTGCATCCCTGGAAACTCAGCTCTTGATGAAACAACTTGGGAACCAAGAGAATGCAATCTATTTTTTTTAAAAAAAAATCTGAATGTGGATTAGGGTGTTACTGTTTTTCATCAAAATTGTGCATATATTTCAGACAATACAGTCTCTGCCATTTAAGGGGGGCTGTGCAGACTATTTTCTTTCTTTGTTATTTTAAGTATCTTGTGAAAATCAGTTTAAGTAGAGGAAACATGTCTTCAAAAATGAAAAAGTGCTAATACATAGAATGTTGCTGAACACAAGGTGTTTATTCTGATGTCATATTGTGATTTGTGGTTAAATTAAAAACATTACAAAAGAAATTTCAAGTTCTTAGGAAAAACCCAGTTGGCAAGTTTGTCTGTATTATGTTAAGGACCTGATTGCATGCTCACCAAGAACACCATAAAAATAAATAAATGAACACTTTTCTAAAGCCACTTTGGCTCAGCAGATTTAATACATCTGAATACAGATAGCTGCTAATGTCTCAATTTTTTCCCCAAAGGGCCACATATTTTTATTAGCTGAATCCAGTAGTAAGTCGCAACTAGAGTCGCCCCATTGAATCAGTGGAATTTATAGAGAAGTTGACTCACCAAATCCCAACTAATCCAAGGGGCTTACTCTAGTTGTGGTTTACTAGTGAATTTCAGTCATTGATTGTGTATTTATATCTCTAGGTTAAAAGCCTGCAGACAGCTCTGGATAATAAAATTTTCTGAGAGATGAGGACTCATATCTATCTATCTTTCTAATCACTCAAGTAGATCTGGTATTCTTTCCCTACAATAAGATGTGCCACTTCTCCTAAGTATGTTATAAAGAAGCAGGAGAAATAGGAAGTGTAAATTATATGAATTTTGTGTTGTTTAATATCCAGAGCAGTCTAAAAGTCTGTTACCAAAGATTCTTAGGTACATTGAAGGCTGGGATAATGTATACAGAATGTCTACAAAAGCAGAAGCTACTTCATTTTGTTATATGGGAATGTAAATCTTTGCTCATTTTATTATCAAATATGAGAATTAAAAAAAATGAAAGGAGTTAGCACTGCTAGGTAAGAATATACAGTAAAAGGTTTTGATCCATTTTTTACTTGCCAAGCTTTTTCACTGCAGAAATTTGCAGAAGTAGATTTTGTCTCATAACTTGCTTTGGGGGGGCACTTTGTATGTTGTGCAAAATCTGTGCATCTTTTGCACAAATAGCACTGTATTTTGAGCAGAAGATAAGGGGGTTTTAATGCACAAACTCCTTTCTTTCTGCTTATGACTAGTTATTTTGCTTCATTCAGGTATGAGCAATCTCCCATTGCCAGTGTTTTGATGTGTCAAGACATCTTTTTTTCATTGAGGACAAGGCATTGTGACTCTTCATTACATTCCTGGTCATGGAATCATTCATTTGGACAATGTAAAACAAGTTATGCAAATGAGAATTTCTACTCTTGGAACCAAAGGAGCATTGGAACATGTTCAGCTTTGCAATGAATCAGGCTGAAAGTGAATCAGGATATTAGATGTGGAAGTAAATTAAAGTGGTCTTGTGAAATATTTAATAAATACAAAAAAACTCACTGGATCCTCCAGATCTCTGGATAAGAATTAATAAAGTTAAAATGCACATTAATGCACATACTTTATCATTCCTTCAGAGTTCACAAACAACTTTCCAAGAATAACTTTCTGACAATACTCTAAACCCCATGGTAAACTAATGTGGTTGAAATATTTTTGTTTTAAATTTTAAAACGGAAAATTTGCAAGCACGCACGCACACACACGCACACACACACACACACATTCTGCATATTTTCTATGTGTTAACACTTCTGGTAAGTATACAGATTGCAACTGGGTCCAAATAAAGAGTGGAAAGAAATTATTTCTCAGTTAGATTATTTAGTAGTGAACATACAGTTAAAGTGGGCAGAAAGCTCATTCCTAGATTGATCTGTAAAGTATCCAGAATTCCTGGATAGCTGTAATTTATGTTGGCTCTAAAAATCAAATTCATACAGGACAACAATATGTTTGCACTAATAAAGGGCATGATAAACTCCCCTGAGAAATGTTTCTCAATCTATCAAAGCTGTTTTGACTTGCCTCAGAATATCAGCAGAGGAATGTCCAAAATACTTTATATTTCTCCATGACAGTAATCATTGCTAGCCCTGGCAAATAATCTCATAGCTTTCTTCAGAAATCCTCAGGTGTTTTTTTTAAATTTCCAAAGACTTTAGATGAACTTCCAAATTTTCTTAGATATCCCTTCAGGTCAGCATTCCTCAGTTGTGTTGGGCCACAACAGTCAGTAGAGTCCTTGGCCCATGATGAATGGCCATAGGGCAATGAGAGCTGTAATTCAACATAGCTGGAGGACATTAGATTGAGCAAGCCTGCTTTAGATGACATGCTAGTAAACACTCCATTTTCATTTGTTTCAAAATTCTGAACTGGCTGCCAGGCTTTTCATGAATTAGTAAGGAATGAGCTAGCTAAAGATCTGGAGGAATCCAGAAAAAAACTCCAAAAAGGAGTTTTGTATATCTGGATTACAAAGTTTTGTGGCCAAGTGTTGTTGGGCACTCCTGCAAAAGTTACGCATACAAATACAAACGAAAATAAGGGGAGTTCAGCAAGAATATTAGTTGTAACCCTTTGTTCATTTTAATGAGACAATGAAACACTGCTGTAGAAGTTTCCTAAGCAATGTTGTCAAGAAGCACTTGATTGAAATCCATACCACCTATGGGTGGTGCCAGATTAAACCTTCTGTCAGGACACTTAAGAAATTGTATAAATAAGCCTGGAGAAAACAACAGAAGAAGGTGCAGGTGGGCAGCAAGAAAGAAGAAAACAATTCAGAACTCCCAAATTAAGTGTTGCCTCTCCTCGTATCTCTCTTTCCCTTAAAAAAATATTTTGTTAAAAAACACCGACATGAGGGCGATAGACTATTTGGTTTCTTCTAAGTAGATGCTCTTAAATTAATGCATATAAATAATTTGTATTTAATTTCCTTTCTTTCCTGTTTAGCAAAGCTTCAAATGCACACATCCATATATCCCTGGGCCCCCACCCTTACCCTACCACCCAGTTCAAAGTCACTTGATCAGTGGCGAGTCTCTTTTTGTTTCACTTTTTAAGACAAACTGTGCCTCTCGTTCTGACTTCACCACAGGACTCATAGGCAGAAAAGCTGTGTTTTCACTTGTACTGCCCTCCATGTCAGCATTTGTCAGTTCAAAGTCCTCCGACCTCCTCGCATCTGTCAGAATTCGGATCTGCTCCTGGACAGTTTCTAACAATATTTTGACTTCTTGTTGTTCTGTAATAAGACAACTGTTGGCTGGGGCACTCACTTTGACAAGTTCAGTGGAACAGGAGTTTTTGCACCATTTGATGCTTGTTATGTCTGAAACATTTTGTGTCTGCATGCAGGCTTCATCTAAGCCCACAGAAGGGATGATGGGAATGGAGTTGGCTCTTGGAGAGGAGTAGCTGACCATGTTCTTTTGAGCAATAGTATTAAAACAGGAGCTTCTCTCTCTTGAAGGCAGTTGCATATTTATTGAAGTATTATGTGATGTTTTTAAACCAGCAGATAATCTAGGGGAAAGAAATATATGAGAGCAGTTAGCTTTTGTAGATCAATCTTCTCCCCTCCCCTCGCCCCACAAACAGAGTGAGAAATCATGAGAGACCACTGAGCAATCAGAAGTATTTCTACCTTTTTCAAAAATCATCAGATGCTTTTTCTCCATGTGATCTTCAGATTTAGTTCAGTGAGAATTGAAATGGTTTGTGTTCCAAGTGACTGAAAGTGTTATTGTGTCCCATGTAAAGTTCTATTCTGTGTGGTTCTGCTATCTGAAATTGGCAGTTCCGGTCCTATTGTGAGGCAGTGTGTGAAGACATTTCAGATAGTTTGGAGGTACAATGAAAAGGCAGAAAGCCATTACTTATTAGAATTAGAATTATATATATATATTCTAAAGTTTTCTTTTTTGAGTCATTAGTTGCTAATTGGAGAACCATGCCTATGGCAGTTTTCTGCTGCTAGTGCCAAAGCAGATAGATTAGCCTTGGATACTATATATCATGCCTTTTTGTGTGGAGAAAGTAATATATCAGGCAGAAAAATGTCTTTGGCTAGCCCTAGAAATTAGGCAGTTGAGTACAAAAGATCAGTATTGTATTTTCTAAGAGCAGCCACCATGTGGAACTCTTAGCTATCAGGCTATTTGCATGTTTGTAAGAAGCTAGTGAGGATTTTTAATAATAATAATAATGAGCTCTTAATGGACAAGACTCATCACCTCTTTTGAGGGCTGGCTTGTTTGTTGTGTGCCTCTTTTGTTGGCTCGGAACATTTTAAATTTCATTTTTTTAAAGTAAGTTCCAAACTACCCATAAAAGCTTTATTTCAGCCAGTGAGAGGATATCTAGATGGAACTTTTATTCTCTGTCATGTACATTGATTAAACACTGAAGCTAACGGCATTTCCCTTGACATATACATGTTTACCCTGCCTTGATTAGCACAGTAACACATTCTTGACTTTCCATGCTGCTCTGCCAATTCTGAAATCATGGACCATGTTTTGTTGCTTTGTTCTGAAGTGGAGTTTAGTACTATGGTGCTTTCATTGACCTTCATGTCCAAGTAAGGACTTCTTCATTGGGAACTTTCAATTAACACCCAAAAACACTTTTAAAAAGTTATATTCTTTTTTTAAAAAAATAATAATCTTATTTTCTTGCTGTTTTCTTAAAGAAGTGAGTTTGTTTGGATACGAGCACCAGTACACTTCATGCTCTTCTGGAAACAAGTGATAAATACTCCATCTGGAGGAGTTCTCAGTCAGTTAGGTTTCCCTGACTAATCAAAGCCATCATAACATAACAAAACCAAATCAAAATAAACATAAGTTAAGAAAACTATTTACCAAGAAACACTGACAGCAATAGACTGGCACATAGTAACTGACAGATTAACTTTATTTATATTTGTCCTCTTAAGTTGAGCAGCCTGCAAGATGAAAAGTTGCAAATCAATTAAAAAGAGAGAGCAACACGAATAGAGCAGCCAGCTTTTCATTTTGTAAAAAAAAGCAATAGATCCATCTTTGGGTTTTCATACAAACCATGATATATAACTTGGTGAGTCTCCAAACAACCCATGCAAAATGGGCAGTTATGTCAAAATATTGGACAGCTTGTTCACTGTGGAAGCTATTGACTGGAACTGAAGTGAAATGAATGTAGGGATAGCTATGGGTTTGCACTGTTCTTAGGCAAAATGTCCCCAAAATATTCCCCTCCTCTACTTGTGAGTTTTGGACATCTTACCGGGCATCAGAAATGATGCCCTAATCAGCACTGCATAGCTGGACCTACATATGCTTTGGCCGCGGGGAGAATGAATGCAGCTGTGCGGGGCGTTGTGGGCATAAAACTCTCCCGCAGATGCCACCGCAACCCTGGCTTCTCTCCCCGGTCCGGCATTGGCCATGGGGAGAATGACTGCAGCTGCGGGTAGAGTAGAAGCATCTGCTATGGTTTCCGATGGCCATGAGGGACTTTGTTTGCACTGAGGAACTGAGGCCATTGATGATGCTGAGTTTGTAGAGCCTTGATTTGTTATGTATGCTATGCCACTTTGTATTTATCTTGTACTGATTGTGATCATGTAATTTTTGTAATCTGTAATTATATTTTCTATTGTATACTATATTTTTTCTATGTTGTTGCCGCCCTGAGTCAGCGTGCGCTGAGTAGGGTGGGGTATAAATTAAAAATTGAATTGAATTGAATATCTCCAAATGCCTTGTGGAAAAGCTACTCAGGGAGATTATGCAAAATGCTGTTAGGCTCAATGCCTAACACTAGTAAGAGTGCTAAAATGGAGGAAAATAAAGAGGATCAACAAGGACTATTAGTGGACCCTATTAGGACAATATGTCCTTAGCCTCTATGAAAAGCTAAGAGAATTAAGTTCCAACACATAATTTGTTTAGTGGGTGGCTTGCTTCAGAAGAAGTCCTGCATTTGGCTTCTGGCTAGAAAAATGTCCAATATCTAGAAAAACAGCTTTGGGTGGGATTGCAATTGCATGGCTATGAACCAAAAGGTGCCACATTGAGAAATGGCAGCTCTTCCTAGCCTGTGAATCAGAAAGATACATAAGGTCATGAGGACTGAGCACTATTGAGGAAGACCAGAACGTTCCATGAGTTGCAATTTTTTTTCCAGGAAAACAACATGCTTCAGAATAATAATGTCAATTTTGGTTGACATAAAATATGTACCCACTTCCAGTCATGTTAGAGCTGAAGGGTTTCTGGCTGCCACAAAAAAAAATGTGAACAAAGAATATGCATTTTGAAATGGTTTCACTGCTTACAAGATACCACTGACCCAAATATGAATGCTAAGCAAGTATTTATGTTGCTAAATTGTCCAAGGCTGCAATCCTATGTCTGCTTACCTAGAAGTTGCCACTGTAAACTCTGTGAGATTTATTTCTGAATAAAGACTGCATGGCTAGGGCAGCAAGTGAACATTTCCCCTCTTATTTCTAGAAGTGTGGAAAATTTGATTTATAACTGATGATAATCTGAAGCTTATCTTGTTTTTTTCTTTGCCTTCTCATTTCTGCTGGCAGTAAAAAAATAATAATGCTCAGCAATTTCAGCATGCCAATCGGATCAGCTGTAGGTCTATTCAGTATCCAACTACAACACGAAGTTTTATAATGGACAAACAAGCATTATCTTTGTTTTAGCCAATTAATGATTTAGATAGTCTGCCAAACAGCAGTTGTTGTTGCTGTTGCTGCTGTCTTCATGACTCTTGTTGATTTTGTGCCAAGGTAGAATGCCATCTACATACAGCAGATCATTTATTCTCACCAGTTTCAACAGGGATGAAACAGTCTGCTTTCAGCCTAGAAATGGGACACTGACAGTCTGGATAAATGTTGTTGTTCAATTGCACAGTCGATTCCGACCCTTTGCAAAACCATGGACCACCGCATGTCAGGCAACCCGATCCTCCACCATCCTCCTCAGCCTGCCCAGTTTTGTGCCCATTGTGTCAACAATGCCATCTAGTAATCTCATTCTCTGCCACTCCCTTCTTATTTTATCCTCAACCTTTCCCAGAATCAAGGCCTTCTCAAGCAAACCCTCTCTTTTCATTTGACCTTCAATATCTGACCTTTCAAGGAGTAGTTGGGGTTGATTTCTTATAAGATCAACCTATTTGTTTTCTTTGCTGTCCATGGTACAGTACTATCAAAATTCTCCTCCAGCACCTCATTTCAAATGTGTCTGAGGAGTCATAAAAAATACCTGTGTTTCGTTCTTGCAGTGACTATCAAAATAGAGAACCAACCTTCAGAATTTTTGAGCATGGACTTCAGCATAAGAGGATGGTATCCTAACAAAAGTTGCTTTGATTCATTTCATTTATTTAACAAATTTATACCCTCACCCATCTGGTAGAACACCACTTTTGGATGGCTTACAAAGTATCAAACCACATAAAACACAATAAAAATATTAAATCTTTTCTTCACAAAGCATATCACATCAATCAAAACAAATATATTTTCAAATAAAAAAATAGAAAATTGATGAATTAAGAAGGAAAGGCTTGGTGGAACAAATATTTTTACTAATTTCCAGAATGCCAGCAAAGTTGACACTGATCAAACTTTTACTGACAATTCATTTCACAGATTGGGGGCAACGGTTGAGATCTAGTCAATGACTTTCTCCCTTCTTTTGCAGTGACTAGACAAAGTCTGAGCATTTGGGGTGAATGGGTATAATTCCTAAGGGAGACATGCCCCCTCAGATAATATGATCCCAAACCATTAAGGGCTTTATAGATGATTACCAACACCTTGAACCTGGCATGTAAAACTGTGAGTAGCCAATGCAAACTAGCAAAGGCTGGAGTGATATGGTCAAATTGTCTAATATCAACAACCATCCTGGCAGTCACATTTTCTACCTGCTGAAGCTTCCATACCAGCCTCAAGGGTAGTCCCAACAAGTAGAGAGCATTGCAATGGTTAATTCTACAGAGTACCATTACATAGGTCACTGTCAACAGGGATTTTTGGTCCATGAGTGAGCTGAGCTGGGCAATGTGCTACAGATTAAAAAAAGGAGACATGACCATCACCAACACTTGATGTTCCATAGATAGAGATTGGTGAATCTGCATGCCTAGATTGTGAACACTCTCCCTCATTGGGAGAGGGAAACCCACTCCACCTGAGACAGATTGTCTTTGATTAGCATGATCTCCATCTTATCTAGATTCAGCTTCAGCCAACTGTCCTTCATCCACACCATAACTGTCTTCAGGCACTGCTGCAGATTCTGGGTGGAATGTACTACTGAGTTGGAAAAGGAGAAATAAAGCTGTATATCATCAGTATACTGATGAAAGCAGATTCCAAATCTCCTAAAGACATCTCCCAGCGGCCTCATATAGATGTTAAACAGCATTGGGGAGATTGCCAACTCCTGGGGAACCCTATATTGTTGCACTTGTGGTTTTTTTTAAAAAAAATACCAATTCATAATAAATGTGTGCTAATTGTGATTAGAATTAATATGAATAAGTAATGGCAAAAGATCAAAGAAAAAGTGTTTCCTATCTTTATTTTTATGAATATTAATATGAAGCAACCTGGAACATGGTGCATTCTTCACTTGAAAATGTATTTTCAACCAAGCTCTTAGTTTTATTTTGAAATAATGAGTGCATATTAAGAATGGACCATAAGGAAGGCTGAGTGCAGCAGAATTGATGCCTTTGAACTGTGGTGCTGGAAAAGATTTTGAGAGTCCCCTGGATTGCAAGGAGATCAAATCAGTCAGGAAATGAACTCTGACTGCTCCCTGGAAATACAAATGCTGAAGCTGAAGCTCAAGAGCTTCGGCCACCAAATGAGAAGAGAGGACACAATGAAGAAGGCCCTGATGCTAGGAAAGATCGAAGGTAAAAGGAGAATGTGGAGGCAGGGGATGATATGGTTAGACAGCATTTTTGAGGCAGTGGGCATAGATCTGGGCAGACTACAGAGGATGGCAGATGACAGAGGAGCATGACGTGCTGTGCTCTATGGGGTTGCAATGGGTCAGACTCAACTGTGACCGATCAACAAATTAAGCATGAAGAAAACTAGGTCCCTCCCTTACATAAGAACATAAGAACAGCCTTGCTGGAACAGGCCACAGGAGCCCATCCAGTCCAGCATTCTGTCTCACACAGAGGCTCACTATTTCCTTCAGGGTATTCCCAAGGAGATGCCCTCACCTGCTTAGGATTCCCTGGAAATGGAATTGAGACATATCCTGCCTATCTTTCCAACCCCGAGGTTGTCCTTAAGTATCCATAATTATAGCCATTGATACCCTTGTCCTCCATGAACTTGTCTAATCCTTTCTTAAAGCTGTCAAGACTGACAGCTGTCACCACTTCTTCTGGCAGGGAGTCCATAGACCAGTAATCCTCTGGGTGAAAAAGTACTTTGTCTTATTTGTTTGAGAACTAGTACCCAAAAGTTTCATCGAGTGTCCCCTAGTTCTAGTGTTGTGTGATAGGGAAAACAGTTTTTCCTTATCTACTTTGTCCACACCGTGCATGATTTTATAAACTTCAATCAGGTCACCTCTTAGACGCCATCGTTCAAGAGTGAAAAGGCCCAACCGTTGCAGCCTCAGATGGTAAGGAAGATGTTCCAGTCCCCTAATCATTCTGGTTGCCCTCCTCTGCACTTTTTCCAACTCCATAATATCCTTCTGGAGTTATGGCGACCAGAACTGTACACAGTATTCCAGATGGGGCCTCACCATAGATTTATAAAGAGGCAAAATGACACTTGCTGACTTATTTTCTATAACCTTCCTAATGATCCCTAGCATTGAGTTTGCTTTTTTCACTGCTGAGGCACACTGGGTTGACACCTTCATTGAGTTGTCCACCAGGACACCAAGGTCCCTTTCCTGGTTTGTCGCAGAGAGTTCAGACCCCATCAGTTTATAAATGTAATTGGGGTTCTTTGCCCCAACATGCATCACTCTGCACTTACTAATGTTGACGCTCATTTGCCACTGTTTTGCCCACTCCCCCAGTGTCAAGAGATCCCTCTGGAGCTCCTCACAATCACAGTTTTCGCTACCCTGTATAATTTAGTGTAGTCAGCAAATTTGGCTACCTTGCTTTTTACTCCTACCTCTAGATCATTTATGAAGAGGTTGAAAAGCAGGGGTCCCAGTACTGAACCACTCTTTACTTCCCTCCACTTGGAGAAGTGTCAATTTAGTGCTACCCTCTGTTTCCTGTCCCTTAGCCAGTTGCTGATCCAGGACAAGACCTGTCCCTTTATTCCATGACTGGTAAGTTTATTCAAGAGCCTTTGGTGTGGGACCTTCTCAAAAGCCTTCTGAAAGTCCAGATAAACAATGTCAACTGGATCCCCCTTATCCACATGCTTGTTGACACTCTCAAAAAATTCCAACAGATTAGTGAGGCATGATTTGCCCTTGCAAAAGCCATGTTGGCTCTCCTTTAGCAGCGCCTTCTCTTCTATGTGCCTATTAATTCTATCTTTTAGGATGGTTTCCATCACTTTACCTAGGACACATGTCAAACTGACAGGTCGGTAATTTCCTGGATCACCCCTGGATCCTTTTTTGAAAATTGGTGTTACATTCGCTACCTTCCAGTCATCAGGCACAAAGCCTGATTTGAGGGAAAGATTATATATTTTGGCTAGGAGATCAGCAATTTCATCTTTAAGTTCCCTGAGAACTCGTGGATGGATGCCATCTGGTCCTGGTGATTTGTTAGTGTTTAGCTTAACAAGACATGCAAGGACCTCCTCCCTGGTTATTTCTATCTTGGTTAATTCTTCGGTTTCCCTCCCTACAAAGACAGGCTCTGTTTTGGGCATGTGGTCTCTGTCTTCTTCAGTGAATACTGAAGCAAAGAATTCATTGAGTCTCTCTGCAATCTCTATTTCCTCTTTAATAACCCCTTGCCTTCCATTGTCATCTAATGGTCCAATGGCCTTCCTAGTTGGGTTCTTACTTCTAATGTACTTAAAGAAGTCTTTGTTATTTCTCTGAGTATTTTTAGCTATATGCTCCTCAAAGTCTTGCTTTGCTTTCCTGATTGTTGCCTTGCATTTGTTCTGCCAGAATTTATGTTTCTGCCTGCTGCCCTCATTTGGACAAGCCTTCCATCTTCTAAATGAGCTTTTCTTGCTTTTGATCACTTCCCGAACAGCTCCTGTAAGCCACATCGGAGTCCTCTTGGACCTGGCAGTGCCCTTTTTCCTTTTGGGTATACATTCCAATTGGGCCTCTGTTATTGTTTTTGTAAACAGCCTCCATGCCTCTTGGAGTGTTTGGACTCTCTCAATTTTCCCTTTCAGCTTCTTTTTTACTAGTTTCCTCATCTTTGGGAAATTTCCTTTTTGAAAATTTAAGGTCTCTGTGTTAGATTTTATCAGTGACTTGCAGTCTATGATCAAGTTAAACATAATTGAGTTGTGGTCACTGTTCCCTATTGGATCAGTCACATTAACATCTTGCACCAGATCCTGAGTATTACTCAGGATCAACTCAAGGATTCTTGTACCTCTAGTTGGGTCTCCAACCATCTGTCCCAGGGAACAATCATTTAGCATATCTAGGAACTTTATCTCTTTATTATGTGCTGAACAACAGTTCACCCAGTCTATGTGAGGGTAATTGAAGTCCCCCATTATAACCAGGCTTCCCTTCTTGGATGCCTCCTTTACAACATTCTCCAACTGCTAGTCTTCCTCAAGAGTTTGGGTCAGAGGCCGATAGTATATGCCTACTGTTAGACCATCCTTGTGGCCTGGTACTCTTACCCACAGAGCTTCTAATGGTGACTCCAAATCACCTAGATATTCCAATTCATACAATTTTATCACTTCTTTGACATATAAGGCTACACCACCTCCCATTTGCCCCTTCCTATCCTTCCTGTACAGTTTGTAGCACTTGATATATCTTATTTTACCAACTTCTTTTCAGATAAGTATCTATTATTATTCTAATAACTATCTTTTATTCTCCCATTAGTTCTTAGGTGTTTTCTTTTCTCTATACATTTGCACAAATAAAAATAAGTCAATCAGCAATGGTCTTCTGTTGTTGTTTTTCTTACATACCCTTGACAAGGCATTGTATCCTGATCTGTGTTCCTTGACTCTTCTAATTGTTGGTAAGCTGGTCCTGTAATTCCATTGAATCTGCCCCGAGACAAGGGAGGAGTCCTCCGAAAGGCATTCCTGTGGAGCATCCCAGTTCGCTGACTTGGACTGCAGCATGAAGAGAGACTTCTGGGAAAGAAAAGAACACACACATGCACAGTGTTAACCAGGAGAGGATCAATTGTACAAACTCAAGAATGAATGAATACTAATTCAATAATGTGTGGAATGCAAAGTTTAAAGCTAGTTACTTCTGATTTGCATTTGATATGTCTTTAGGATCTGAGCAAGCTTCCTGAGCCAGGAATCTTCCAGAAGTGTTGAACCATGACCACTATCTGCCATTGTAAGATGATCTGGAAGTTGTCAGTGGAAAAAACTGAATTTGGTTCTTATGATCCACAGTTATTTGTTTTCACCAATATCTTATTAAGCCTTCACTGATTGGAAACCCCATCAATGTAATAATATGAAATCATACTATTTATGTAGTCTGTGCTATTGCACAGGCAATGATTCCATGAAGAAAACTGAATGTCAGTTTCTGCAATGATAAGATTTGGGTAAGTGGTGTGATCCTGTCTTGCTGGTAAGACTTCCTGCTCAGCAGACATTCAATACAACAGTAGTCATTGTATTAAATTTTCTTCTGATGTTTCTGAGGAAATAAAATTAGTTTAGTAACAAATGAACATCAGGAAACTTTGGTTTTGCATGCATTAAATCATAAATTAGTAGTAAATGCAAAAGATCATTTGTCTTTTGGCCACTGTCTAGGACACAGTTGTATGCAAAGCCTATTGTCTGAGTGAGCCAAGTACACATAATTATACACTGGATTGTGATGTAGGTAGCATAGTTGTCCCATGCCCAAGTTGGGACAAATTGTGGTACATCCTTTCCATCTTCTTTTTTTTTTTACTACTTTGGGATGCAAATAATTGTTGCTAAATTGTTAATTCACACCAGTTAGAATGCTTCAAATACACAAGGCGCCTCAACAAAGAATTTTCAACTTCTACAAGATGTTTCATTTCCAGGTGGCACTGGGACAAATACTGCTCTTTTATCTTAGCATTCTTGTAATTTCAACAAACCTTTTGCATGAAAACGGAGTGTCATAAGGAAAGATTTGCTGATTGTTGGAAAGGTACCAAGAGCCCCTTAATTTTTAAAAGCCTATCCAACAAAGCAACAGCTGTTGTAATTTTGCTAAGTTTATGATACTCACATTAAAGCAGGGGTTCCCAATCTATGTCCCATGGGCTGGATCCAGCTCCCGGGCTGAATTCATCTGCCCCCCCCCCCCAAGCCGAATTGCTGCTGACTCTGGAAGTGCCCCAACATCACTGGAAGTGCCAAATTGCCACATTTCCACACTGAAATGCTATGAAAATGGGGCAAAAAAATTAAAAGTGGTGTGAGAATTTTCCTCCCTCCTCCAAGGGAAGTGGCAGAGGTGGGGAAAATGCTGCCGGCACTGGTGCTGGGAAGAACCACATGATGGGAACCTCTGCAGTAAAGTATTATTTATACAGTTTTGCTTAATTTCATACACACAAAAATGTCCTAACTCTTATTCTTGTCTCTCCCTGAGAAGACAAGACAAATGATTCTTGTTGTTGTTGTTGTTGTTGTTGTTGTTTGGTTTGCAGTTGAGGACTGGTCAAGCCCAAACAAAGGACCTAAGAACTGTTAAGGTAACGTCTGAGTATATATGCAGTTCCTAGTAGAGTTTTTTTTTTTTGGGGGGGGGGTTGGGGGGATGAGTTAGGATGTTGAAGTCTGATAAGTCCAAAATTTCCAAGTATCTAGGTAGTCCTTTAGGTATTGCTCCAATGGCTCCAATCACTATGGGTGCAACAACAGATTTTTTCTGCCACAGGTGCTAAACTTCAATTTGCAAATCACTATATTTTGTGATTTACTCCAGTTGTTTGTCTTCCATTTGTGCATCTCCTGGTATAGCAATGTTAATAAATCAAATCTTCTTCTTTTTTTCACAACAGTTATATCAGGTGTGTTGTGAGACTTTAATTTTAAAGTCCCACAGGATCTTGACTTTCTCATTTTCTAGAACTTTCTCTACTTGATATTTCCAATTATTTTTACTGCATTCAAATCCAAACTTCTGGCAAAGTTTCCAATGGATAATTTTTGAAAACCTGTTATGGCATTGTAAATAATCAGTCTATAAAGTTTTTCTGCATCCGCTGATCAGATGATCAACTGTTTCATCCTTTTAATTACAAAAATGGCATTTGCTATTGTTGTATATATGTTGTATTTTTGTCATCATGCAATTTGTTGGCAACACTTGTTCCTGAGCTGCAAAGATAAATCCTTCAATTTCCTTCTTCAAAACTCCTGATCTTAACCATCCCCATGTCAGTTTTGCATTTTGCATCAGCCTTGCCTTCTATGTTTTTCAAGTATTGACAATGCATAGGCTTGTTTTTCCAGTTTGCAGCTCAACTTTCTATCCTTTCCTTTCTGTATTCAGCTTTCTTCTTCACTGTTTTCAAAAGTCATCCTTTGTTCACTTCCTGAAGCATAGGCTCTTCACTTTTCTTAAGGTAGTCATTCAAGCTATGCTTTTCTTCATTTGCTGTCTGTTTCACCTGTAGGAGTCCTCTGCCACCCTCAGTTCTTGGTAAGTACAAATGATCAACATCACTTTTTGGGTGCAGGGCAAGGTGCATAGTCATTAGATTCCTTGTTTTTTGGCTAAGGTTGTCTAATTCCATTTGGGTCCAATCAATTATTCCAGTTGAATTGCGTATAAGAGGCACTGCCCAGGTATGAATTGCCTTGATGATATTGCCTCCATTCAGTGTTGTCCTCAAGATTTTCCAGACCTGCTTTATGTATTTTGAAGAACTAGTTCTTTTCACTTGGTTGTGTAGCAGGTCAGAAGCTTCCAGAACTCCCAGGTAATTGTATCCTGCTTCTGATGTTATTGCTTTGATACATTCTTTACTAGCAGAGGTTGCCCGGCGTTGCCGGGCTGTTTTAAATGGTGTTGGAAAGTTTTTGTTGTTGTTGTTAATGTTTGCAAAGAAGAGGTTAGCCTATAATTGAAATTTTTAAAATTTTTATTTATACAAAAAAAATTTGGAGTCCTGTTATAAACTGTGATGAGTTTTGTTTGGTGTTTTGGTTTTGTGGATGGAAAAAAGAACAGAGGATGATATACTTTTCCAAATTTTTTTATTTAACCCAATAAATTTTTAGTATGTATTTTTTAATAGTTGTACCGTAGGTAATAATTTTAAAAATGTGAAAGTACATGTTTTTCACAATAAATGTTTGTAAACTGTGTATTGATCTTTTTATTTGAGTTAAAATTCAACACAGGATTTTGGAATAGTTTTTATTTTATTTTATTGACATATGTTTTTGATTTGTGTAAAATTGTGATTTTGTGTTATTTTTACTTGTTTTTACTCTTGGGGCCTTTTGTGTGGGGCTGTTGTGTCTTTTTGAATTTTTTTACTACTGTGGGCAGCAAGTGGTGCTGGTAGGGGTTATTTTGTATTTTGACTGTTTTTTCTCTCGTGGCCTCTGGGTGGAGCTTCTTCCAGTAAGTAGTCTCTTTCTTTATTCATTTCTTTTCTGGTCGTTGTGGAGTGAGGTCGTGTGGTGGTGAGTTGGCTGTTTTTTTTTTATTTGGGGTGGTGGTGGTGGTTGGATTTTGTGGTGTTTGGCTGGGTGCTGGGTGTGTTTGGAAATTTTTGTTTTTGTTTACTTTGTATTGTTTTTGGTGTTATTTTTGGTTGTTTTTGTGTATTGTTGGATGTTTTTGATTGTTTGTTTTTGTGTTTTTTGGTGTCCTATGGGGGGATCCTTTTGTCCCCCCAAACCTTCATGGCACCCAGGAGAAGGGATCGAATCCAGGCCACCCTCTGATGTTAAAAGGGAAATCTCAATTGGGGTTTCCCCTTTAATATCAGTGTGGGGGTGTGTGATCACCCTCTCTGCTGGCTTCCTTGGGTTTGGGAGGGTTGGGTGGACAAAAGGGGTCTGTCTCCCCAACCCTTCCGGACCCAGGAGAGCCATCGGAGAGGGGGATTCCCCCCAAAAAACTCCATTTTTAAAGAGAAGTAACTGCTTGGTTTCTTCTCTTTAATATGGTGTGTGTGTGTGTGTGTGTGTGTGTGTGTGTGTGTGTGTGTGCCAGGTCCCCTGGGGTCAGGAGGGTTGGGGAGACAGACCCCTTTTGTCCCCACAAACCTCCCAACCCCAGGTGAGCCAGTGGAGAGGGGGAACGCAACCCCCCCACCCAGCGATATTAAAGGGGAAACTCCAATCGGATTTTCCCTTTTAATATCAGGGGGTTAGGTTGGAATCAATCTCCTCTCTTGGGTCCCATGGGTCCGTGAGGGTTGGGGGGGACAAAAGGGGTATGTCCCCCCCAACCCTTCTGGACCCAGGAGACCAGGGAGAGTTGATCGATTCCCCCCCTCCTTAAAAAAACCTCCGTTTTTAAAGAGAAGAAACCGCTTGGTTTCTTCTCTTTAAAGACGGAGGTTTTTTTGGTGGGGGGATCAAACCCCTTTCCCTGGTCTCCTGGGTCCAGAAGTGTTGGGGAGACATACCCCTTTTGTCCCCACAAACCTCCCAACCCTAGGGGAGCCAGCAGAGAGGGGGATCGCAACCCCCCCCCCCCCCACCTACTGATATTAAAGGGGAAACTCCAGTCAGGAAAGGGAAAGAAGGGCGGTTGGTGTTTGTGAGGTGGTGAGTTTTTTTAAAATATTCGGGTGCCAGCTTCCTCAGCGTTCTGTGTGCTCATGGTGTGCAGGATGCTGGGGCTTGTAGTAATAGGTTTGTGCTTTGTGTTTGTGCTATGTTTTTTTAAAACTGTTTTCTTTTGATTGGCCGCAGCATGTTTCCGAACGTTCCTTGTGCCTCGCCGTGCCAGAGCCTTTCACCCTGATTGTCTCTGGCGCGGCGCAAGGAACGTTGGGAAATGAAGTTGTTTCCCCTTTTTCGCGTTTGTGGGGCTGTTGCCCCACTGGCACAATTCTCAATCCTGCGTTTACCTGCGTACCCAGTTTGGACGTAGTCTCGAATGGAGGGTGCAGGCTAGTGGGGCCTGGCTAAGGAGCCTATAGCAAGTTCCAATGGTTAACCCTCAATTATATATATATATAGATTCTCTAACTCAAATCCATCACCTTTGACAATTTTGCCTGCCTTAACAGTAAAAGGTGTGCACTTATCAATTTCAAATTGCATTCCAATGTCTTTACTAAATTTATTTATAGTTTCTTTCAGTGTATTTAATTCAGCTCTTGTCTTTCCAAACAATTTTAGATCATCCATATATAAAGGTTTCCCTTGCTTGAAATCTAGTCATATCCGACTCTAGGGTTCAGTGCTCATCTCTGTTTCAAAGCCGAAGAGCCAGCACTGTCTGCTTCTGCAAACGTTTCTGTGGTCATGAGGCAGGCATGACTAGACACCGGAGTGCACAGAACGCTGCTATCTTCTCACCGAATTGGTCCCTATTTATCTACTTGCAATTTCTTGCTTTCGAACTGCTAGGTTGGCAGGAGCTGGGACAATGACGGTAGCTCATTCCATCCAGCAGTACTTGGGAATCAAACTGCTGACCTTCTGCCTCCCAGTCAGCATCTTAGCCACTTGAGCCACTGCAGTGAGCCATATATAGCAAATGTGAAACCTTCAGTCCTTTCTTAGCCAATTCATCCAGTTTGTTCTATTTAGAATAGTTGTCAGTGGTGCCATTGATAACAACAAAAACAAAGGTGATAGTGAGTCACCTTAAAAAATTCCACACTTAATTTCAACTTCACCAAATTCTTTTCCACAGGCCACTAACTTTACTTGCCATAGCTTCACTGAAGTCTTCATGAAGTATTGAATGTTGTTGCTAATTCCAAAAATGTCAAGGCATTTCTCAATCCAGCTGAGTGGAACTGAATCAAATGCCTTTTTATCGTCAATCCAAGCCATAAACAAATTTGTTTGCCTTTTCTTTGAGTTCTCCAAAACCAATTTGTCAATTAATAGCTGATCTTTGGTTCCTCTGGAGTTTTTGCAGAATCTTTTCTGCTCTACAGGCAACAAATTGTTGTTTTACAAATGTCCATATATCTGGTTTGCAACTATGCCTGTGAGTAATGTGTAAGTTGTTGTTAGACAAGTTATTGATCTGTATTTCCCAGGCTTTTCTTTATCTTTCTGGAGTAGCAGTGTCCTTCCAGTTATTAACCATTTTTCACCTGCTGGTGTTTGCAAAGCATGATTCATTTGGTTTGCCAATCTTGTATGTAGGTTTGTTAGCATTTTTAGCCAGAATCCATGTCGTCATTGTCATTGTCATCGTCATCGTCATCATCATCATGTGAGGGTGACCAATCTGCATGCAGAAATGGGATTGCAGTATGCCATAACTCTCATTCTCATCTCTTCTTGAACCTTTAAAAAATACTCTCCACTGTCATGGGGCAAGAAGAAAAATGTGGGCCAAGCAAACATAATTATGCCTTGCAAAAACGTGTTTCATAGATGTCTTATTCACCCTCTGTTCTAAGTACTGTTCACACAATCTCAAGAATTCAAATATTAGATTCAAGTATTTTAATGGATTCCTGTAAGAAACAATAATATTAATTACTATGAATATGATTGTATGCACCAAAAATCCTGATCTTGGGAATCTAATGACTTGTAGAAATACTCATTCCCATTGGCCTCTCTCATTTTGTGAGACTATCCCATTTACCAGTGGGATACTTGCCAATACACTTGCCAACCATCTTTGAACCTTTGCTTCTCAAAGAATTTGCTTTGAGACGGTTGACACATCCTTTCAACAAGTCAAATAATTAGAAGCAAAGTTATACACAGCAAGGGGTGCATTCTCTTCTCCCAGTGAAAGTAAACATGCTTAGAAGGCAGAAAACACATCACAGTGAATTTACAACTGTGGAAAGTTCCTTGCTCTCTTTGTTTGGTTTGCACTTTTCACTTGCAGAGCTTTAACAGGAGAGAACATTACTCAGACAACAAGATTTGTGGTAGAGTTGAAAGGCAATGTATTGTGCACAACAAGTAAGTATCACAAAATAGAATGTGCTTGTTTGTGCAGCATGTGTACTCCTGCAGATGCTGCCTGTTATTTATCTACGATTCTTTGCAAGAAGCAGAAATCTTAGTCTGATTGTACATAGCCATAAAGAGGAATTAGAACCACCAAGATCTACCTTTCATTGGCATACAGCCCGATTACAGCCATGTGAAATCAAATCACTGCTAAGACAATGGATCCCATGGTGCTGATTGTGTGTTAGACAGAGACATACCCTGAAGTGGTAAAAGAGGCAAGGAAATGCAAGCGCGGCGCCAAAATGGCCGCCGCGCTCTTTGCGGGGCCCCCCCCCACAGGACAGAGAATCCGGGTAGTTAGGGGCGTGGCCAGCTCCCTTATAAAAGGGGTGGCCACGAGGCAGCCGAGCTGCCATTTTATCTCAGCGACGGAGCGGAGAAGTCTTTTCCCCTGTGTCTCCGTCGCTCCTTAGCTTACCGGGAAGCCTTTTGGTAGCGGTTCTTCCTTTTCGGCTTCCCTTTGATTCTGTAGAGATGCCTTCGAAGAAGAAGGCAGCTTCGAGTGCGGCTCGCGCTGTTAGGAGGCGCAACCCAGGTCGGAGGACCGCGGTGCTGCCTCCTCAGCAGCCGCCCTCGCAGGCCCCGGCCGGGGCTGGCGGAATGGGGTCTATTGCCCCTTGGCCCGGAGTGGGCGAACAGAATGCGGGCGCGGAAGGGGTTCCGGCCCGCGGCCCGCGAGCGGTGGACACCGCTCCTGCACCTGCCCACCCTGTTGGGCCTGCTGCTCTTGGGTCGCAGCCTCCCCCTGGGCCCTCTAGCCTCGGGGGGTGGTGCGGCCCCCTGCCTTGGCAGGTTTATTCACCGACCCTGCCGGGCTTCGGTGCTGGCCAATGGCCATATTCAGGTCCTGGGGTACAGGGACCTGTACCCACGCCTGGACCGGGCGGGCCGGCCGGCCCTTGGCCCCAGGTCGACGTGGCAGCCTTACTGGCCCGTATTGCGGCCCTGGAAGCGTCGTTGGCTCGGGCCAGTCAGGCGGGAGCCCCCTTTGGGGTCCCTTTTGCGGCGCCGTCGGCAGGAGGACAACAGCCGACAGGGAGGGTTGAGCTGCTGCAGGCGCGTGGCGTGGGTTCGGCCACTGCCTCGCAGCTCCCCAGTCAGCAGCCAGGTGCGGGTCAGGCCCCGGTGATGAGCTCTACGTCGGTCGTGAGCTCCGACGCCCCCGGTGGGCCGGAACCCCCGGTGGGGGCGGCCCGCGGGGGTGCAGCATGTGAGTATACGGTGCAAGCAAGTACACCCACACACATTCCCAATATGGGGGGGGGCTTTTCAATGGCCTTGGCCTCGCGCAGGTGATGCGGGGGCCACGCTATCGGCACCCCACCCGGCGACGACGACTGCCACCCTGGGCACTGGGGTGGGTACTTGTTCTTACACTGCGGGGAATGTTCTGGGGGTGGCTGGGCTAGCTCAGGCCCCTTTTCCTATGGCTGCGGTGCCTTTTTCGGCTTTACCGACGGCGGGGTATTCCTTGCCACTGGGTGATCACTTGGCACAGACTACCAGAGAAAAGATATGGCGGGGGGAGTATGTAGATATCTTCTCACTCCTGAACAGAGAGCCCACCAAGGAAGAAAGGGAGGGACAGGATGAGAAGGACAAGGAGCAGGCACGTCGCCGTAAGCCGCCACGTACCTGGGCCAACTGGCTCCCTGCTTATTTAATATACATGGCGGTGTACTTGAGGGCGCGGCCGGATTTGGCTATTCCCATGGTCCAATATTTGGACAACATATATAGGGCGATGGTTGATTTCCCGGGTCCCTCGTGGTTAGCCTATGACGAGGAATTCCGTATGAGGATTCCCCTTCACCCCGAGATGAGATGGGATGAGCCGTGCCAGAGGCTTTGGCTTTTGTACATGACGCCCACACGCCCCGCCCCGGGAGACAGATACCATTGTGGACATGCGGTTCAGCGAGCAGCTCCAGCGCAGGTTACCCGCCAAGCGGCGGGGCAGGGGGTTCCAGCCCGCCTGCTGTGCTGGACTTTCTCGTCCAATGGTTCCTGTAATAGGAAGAATTGCAAGTACAGGCATGAGTGTCCCACATGTGCGGGCCCCCACGCAGCCTCCGCCTGTCCCAGGCCTGGAGGGACAAGGGGCAGAGGGAGGGGCGGACAGTGGGCTGGCAAGACTGCCACGGATGGAGCTGGTTCTCCAAAAGGCCCCCTCCCCAATTAATGTGGACATGCTGGAGCGTTGGCTCGCATCGTACCCGAAGGGGGAGGATGGGGAGTATCTCCTTCAGGGTTTTAAGCAAGGTTTCCGTATCCCTTTCAGGGGTGATAGGTCCCCTCAGGATGCCCCTAACCTTTTATCCCTCAGAGGGAGGGAGGACGTGGCTGCGGCCAGCATTAAAAAAGAGTTAGATGCGGGCAGGGTCGCTGGACCTTTCCCCGCACCCCCGTTTCCCAATCTTAAGGTGTCGCCACTGGGCTTGGTCCCCAAAAAGTCCCTAGGCGAGTTTCGCCTTATTCATCATTTGTCCTTCCCAGCCGGCCAATCGGTCAATGATGCTATCCCTGATGACCTTTGTTCAGTCAGGTATACATCGTTCGACCATGCGCTGCGCATGGTGCGCTCGTGTGGCCCGGGTGCCCTGCTGGCCAAGTGCGACATCAAGTCGGCTTTTCGCCTTTTGCCAGTGCACCCGGGCGACTTTGAGTTGCTGGGTTTCAAATTTAAGGGTGAATATTATTTTGATAAGGCCATGCCTTTTGGCTGTTCCATATCATGCTCGGCCTTCGAGCGTTTTAGTACTTTCCTAGAGTGGGCTTTCGTCCGCAGGTCAGGGTCTCGGTCTGTAGCCCATTACCTGGATGACTTTTTATTCGGGGGTGAACGGGGCTGGGACACGTGCACACGTCTCCTCAACACATTTCAGACGCTAATGGAGGAACTCGGTGTCCCTTTAGTGCCCGAAAAGACCGAGGGCCCATCTACCAAGCTAGTATTCCTGGGGGTAGAGATTGACACAGTAGCGCAGGCTTCTAGGTTACCGGGTGATAAGGTGTCCAGAATAGTGGCCCTTATCTCGGATTTGCTGGCCAAACGCAAGGCATCACTGAGGGAACTGCAGGTGCTACATGGTCACCTCAATTTCGCTTGCAGGGTGGTCGCACCGGGCAGGGCTTTTGCCCGGCGCTTATGCGACGCCATGGCAGGGTTATCCAGGCCCCACCATAGAGTCAGGCTTACCCGGGGTATCAGGGCAGACATGTTTGTCTGGTTGCAATTCCTGAGGGAGTTCAATGGGGTCTCATTTTGGAGGTCTGACCTCCTGGCATCCCCCAATTTTCAGATCCAGTCTGATGCCTCAGGATCCCTGGGTTATGGGATGTACTTCAATGGGAAGTGGGCCTATGGTGGGTGGCCACCGGCCTGGGCAGGCACGGGTCGCCTGCGGGATCTCACATACCTGGAATTTTTCCCTATTCTGGGGGCTTTGATGCTATGGGGCGAGCAGTGGGCTAATTCGGTTGTGCATTTCTGGTGTGACAATGCTGCTGTTGTACACATTGTCAATGCACAGACTTCCAAATCGCCCAGGGTCATGGAACTAGTGCGCCATTTTGTGTTGCGCTGCCTGCGCCTCAATGTCTTGTTCAGGGCCAGGCATGTTCCAGGGATTAATAATGATATTGCTGACGCTTTGTCCCGCCTGCAGATCTCCCGGTTCCGCGCCTTGGCCCCGGATGCGGAGGAATTTCCCTCGCCACTCCCGGACGAGATGTGGACTATTGGCAAGGAGAGGTGAACCGGGCGATTGGCCTGTCACTAGCGCCACGCACGCGTAAGGCGTATCAACAAGCGTTCAATTCTTACAGAGCATTTTCTGCTCAATTTCACCTGCCAGAGACCTGGCCTATCCCGGTGGACCATGTTCTGCGGTTCATGGTTCACCTGCATGCACAGGGCCTCGCACCTCGCACCATAGCATCCAAGCTCTCGGCGTTGGCTTTTATGGCCAAAGTGGGAGGTCATGAGGACAGTACCTCTGACTTCCGTGTGAGACATGTTTTGGAGGGGTTGGTGCGCGAGCGCGGGCATTGCCCAGACGACCGGCACCCCATTTCCCCAGGGGTTCTTACCCAGTTGGCCCGGGGCTGGCCAGGCCTCTGTTTTGATCATTATGAGGCAGCCCTTTTCCATGCAGCCACAATGGTGGCATTTTTTGGAGCGCTTGTGATGCTGTGATGCTGTCTAAGGCGGATGCAAGTTGTAGGGCACTGGAACTCGAAGATGTCTATGTTGCCAAAGACTGGGCCCAGTTGAGGATACGTTCCTCTAAAACAGATCAGCATGGCGTAGGCAGTGGTGTAAGACTGCTACGGTGTTCTTTGGCAGACATCTGTCCGGTTGGTGCCCTACAGGAATACCTGGCACTGCGTGGCAGGCACCACGGCCCGTTTTTCTGTCACCAAGATGGGTCTCCCCTTACTAAATTTCAGTTTTGGAAGGTGACAGGCAGAGCCCTCTCCAGGGTGGGTCTACCAGGTGCCCGTTATGGCACACATTCATTCCGTATTGGTGCAGCCTCTACAGCAGCTGCTTTTGGGTACTCTGGGGCTGACATACGTAGCATGGGGAGGTGGGGCTCGCAATGTTTTCAGTTTTATGTGCGCCCACTCCCGCCATGAGTACCAATCCAGTCACCTTACCGCCTTTTTTCTCAATTTTCTTACAGACCCTGGGTGTCGTATTACACCGGTGACAGTATGGCTGGTGGGCCACAGCTATGTGCACAGGGCAGCGCGTTACGCTGCGGCGACAGAGTGGGGACCCCGACTGGGACTGGGTGAACACGGCAGTCTCACATGGCATGGTAAGCCTGGGATGTTATGGCGGGAGCTGCGGCCTTTCCTTTCCTAGGCGCGCGGTCAATAGGGCGGTGGCGCGGTTTCTTGCCGACAGGGCTTGGGGACGGGTCAGTCATCACCCCGCTATTAGCCTACAAAATTATGACTTGTACGCAGGGGATGGGGTCCATCTGTCGCGAGGAGGTATGGACCTCCTGTTGGGTGATTGGCGAGCAGGCCTGTTGACCGAGCTGACGGTCTGGGGGGGGGGGCGTCAGGCCTTCTTTGAAGCCCCTCCGTGTGGCGGGTAGCACTGGTAAGGTAAACAGTATGACCCACAGGTATCCGGCAGGTTCGCAATTGACTGGACAACACTAGACAGGAATAAATTAGTTAAACGTTGTCCGGTCAACGACGAACCAGGCGACGGGGTGATGACGATAGCTAACCAGCATGCATCACCCCGTGATTTCACGGATACGCGTCAGAGGGTGGGGTCATGAGTTAGATATTGACTACGGTCAACAATTTGTTTGTTGTAAACAAACAAATTGATACAAATTGATACATTGTAGCCAACTGCCGTTGGCAATTTTGGGGTGGTACCTTACCAGTGTTACGTCGGCCTGCTTGCCTTAAGAATTATGATTGGTCGTTTTACCAATACAAATTTATAATTCGGACTAGGGCATTGAATCAATAAATGTGGCCCGATGCTGTTATCCACTTTCAATGTTGTCTGTGTCCGTTATTGGGGGGGGGCGCCTGCAATGCAAGCGCGGCGCCAAAATGGCCGCCGCGCTCTTTGCGGGCCCCCCCCCCACAGGACAGAGAATCCGGGTAGTTAGGGGCGTGGCCAGCTCCCTTATAAAAGGGGTGGCCACGAGGCAGCCGAGCTGCCATTTTATCTCCGCGACGGAGCGGAGAAGTCTTTTCCCCTCCACCCCCTCCCTAGTTAACAGTGTGATATTTTGGTCGCTTCGGGGCCGGGTGGGAATTTTTGGCTGGGACCCATATTGGCTTCCGGGTCCTGGCTTTTTTGCCCATCCCACACTGTTGCTATGGTTTGATATAGGGGTCTTCTATGTTCCTACTGTTGACTTTGGTCACATTGGCGGGTAGCACTGGTAAGGTAAACAGTATGACCCACAGGTATCCGGCAGGTTCGCAATTGACTGGACAACACTAGACAGGAATAAATTAGTTAAACGTTGTCCGGTCAACGACGAACCAGGCGACGGGGTGATGACGATAGCTAACCAGCATGCATCACCCCGTGATTTCACGGATACGCGTCAGAGGGTGGGGTCATGAGTTAGATATTGACTACGGTCAACAATTTGTTTGTTGTAAACAAACAAATTGATACAAATTGATACATTGTAGCCAACTGCCGTTGGCAATTTTGGGGTGGTACCTTACCAGTGTTACGTCGGCCTGCTTGCCTTAAGAATTATGATTGGTCGTTTTACAAATACAAATTTATAATTCGGACTAGGGCATTGAATCAATAAATGTGGCCCGATGCTGTTATCCACTTTCAATGTTGTCTGTGTCCGTTATTGGGGGGGGTGCGCCTGCAATGCTTCAATGCATCTTTTCTGGCATACCCACCCATTCCTCTCCTTAAAAGAGAAAGAGAGAGAAGTGGGGGGGGCGGGGGATTACAGCATGTGCTTGCTGCGAGGTAAATTTAAAAGTCAACATCACATTGGCCCTACTACATTATTTGTAACACCTAGCCAAAGATCACAAGCTGCATTCCTTAAGGACCACTTGACCATTATATACAAACAAACCTCTAATAAAAGTACAGTAAAACCCCTATTTATGAAACAAGTCTGTTCCACAGGCTTTATCTTAAGTCAAATTTCTATGTAACTCGAAGCAAACTCATAGGAAAAATGAAATTTTTATGTAAATTGAAGCATTGGAAAATCCATAAGAAAAAGAATCTTTATGTAACTCGAAGCAAACCCATAGGAAAATTTGTAAATTGGGACATGGTTTTAGCACAAAATCATTTTGTAAGTCAAATTTTATGTAACTTGGGACATTTGTAAGTTGGGGTTTTACTGTATATGTAAATGTATATGTTGAGCAGAAGCTCAACAGAAAAAATGTTCACAGATATTCAAGACTAGATGAAATTTCTAACTTTAGTGCTCAGTTTTTGCATGTAGATATTTCTATATGCTGAAGATCTGATTTTTAAGAAGACCTGGCTTGATGCCAGTGAAATGTGAAACTTCACAAGCTGTCGAATGGAACAGAATTGCAAATACCATTGTCTCTCAGCCATAAATTGAACTGGCCTACATTCTGTGCACATTCACAAACAGCTGCAGCTGCGTAGAGGTGTAGTTGCCTGTCGGCTCACATGGCTTCTTGCACAATCAGCATAAGTTTTGGCTCTTTCATTTCAGCTTTTGTTCTCCTTCATTTTCTGGTGTAGGGTTTGATTTTGGTGAAAAAACTAATACACAGTAGCACATACTTATCTTTATTCGACCGTCAGTCAGCACAAAACAACACACAGAGATTTAAACTCACATTTAAGCCTAAACAATCTTTACCTTCAGGATATACATACTCTATGTTAATAGGCCCAAGTCAATACTGTCAATTTTAATCTTGCGACATTTGAGTGCCAAAAATAGGAATTTAGAAACTCGTATAGCTGCCAAAGTAACAACGCTATTTAAGAGAAATTGAACCTGATTTTCTCTAGGCTCAAATCTGATTTGGCAAAGAAGGAGAGCTATGAGTATTTGTCTAATGTCAGCATAGAAAGGACAATTCAGAAGGATATGCTCAGCTGACACAACCTCTTTCTGGGGGCATACCTTTGTATCTTCCCAATAGAACAGTTGAATTGAGGGCATTCAATCTAGCGGCCGTATAAAGCCTGTGATATTCCACATAACAAATTTCGGCCAAATATGGAGCTAGAGTGCTCTGCCAAATCTGGTCCCCCAAATACATCTCCGGTTTCAAATAAGCAATATCCTCTTGCTTGCCGATATCACTCAGCATTTGGGATATTATGGCTCTAGCTTGGGTGTAAGTCATGGATTCTAGGTACAAATGGGACAACCCGCAAACCTGAACTCTATCAATAATGTCCCTTTCCCAGGATGATTGGAAATTATCCCTTAATATTAAAGGGGCTAGGCCCAGTAGCACATACGTAGATCAACACAATTGATGAGAGAGGAACATTTTCACACCATTTTTGAATTTTCCACCACATTTTCGTGGCATTTCAACATCCTTGAGTCACTTCGGTGAGTGGGTGGCAATATAAATTTGAACTAATAAATAAATAAATAATACATAAGGTGAATCTTGAAGTAGACATTCACAGAATCATATCAAAACTCTGTTGTTGTTTTGCAGTATTCTATCAATATACTGCATTTTCTCTCTTTTTACCTCTTTTATATGAGGGCAGGTGCAAATGAACAGAAGGAAATGAAATCTCTGGAATATACCCAAATGAATTAAGACATGCACACTCCAGACCCAGAATTTTAGAATGTCTCCTGCTTAAATTAAAATTCAGGAAAAATAAAATGTAGGGGAAAACAACCCACAAAACAGCAGAAGAACAGAATTAATATCAACAATACATTCCTCTCTAAAGGATGCCTATTCCAATGAATAATTGAATGCATATTCTTATCTACAACTATTCCATATACAGGTAACTAAGCATTAATAAGACATCTAGCAGTATGTTGATCAAGTTGGAAATGATGGAAATAAGGAAGGAAAGCATGTTTTAAGCCATCAACTAGCATAATCTATGCATATGCAATTGCAGAACCAACTTTGCTCTTGTTACCTTTTCAGCTCCTTCTGGTCTTGTATATCTTGGCAAGGTAGGGAAAACAAAATGGTGTATTCCAGTAGTATTTCCTTTGCAATATCAACACTCATTAAACACTCTAACCACTTACTATTTAAGATGGATCATGGGAGACATAAGACTTTAGAATGTGTAAACACTGTTCCGAAAACCAGACACCTGAAACATTTGGTGGGATTTCATGCTATCTGACAGTTGGGATGGAAAGTAGAAATGTCCAGTGGAATTTAAGAAACAGAATTTGCACACCCCAAATTGAAAGGAAGAGGATTCAGAGATTTGTTTTAATTATTTATTACTCCAATTTTTATGCTACCCATCTAACCAGACAACCACTCTTGGTGGTTCACAATCATAATTAAAATCAGAAAAATACATTAATACAATATTTTACTTGGTGATTAAGTTCAACTTATTTTTATTTGGTGCTTTAATGTGCCAAATATTCTTTCTATTAGGTCTCACTGTGTATAATCCTGAGCTACCTACACATCTGTAGCATTTCCTGAAAAAAAGTTGACTTGACTTCAATAACTTTCCAACTGGCTTAGTTTTCTTGACTAGTCTCACTGATATTCTTTGGAAGAAGCAATGGAAAAAGAAACTATTAAATAAAATAAAGTTTCTGCAGCAGAAATTCAACCAAAGCATTGGTATTGAGGATTTATATTCCAGTTCTAACTCTATTTACCTGCCAGTAAGTCCCACTTATTTAAATGAAAGCTACCTCAAAGCAAACCTTTGAAGGTTTGCAGCTGTAGCATCATTTTCAAGTGGGACCATAAATGTTTTGCTGACATAATGCAAGCGCGGCGCCAAAATGGCCACCGCGCTCTTTGCGCCCCCCCCCCACCGGACGAAGGCATCCGGGTAGTTAGGGAGCGTGGCCAGCTCCCTTATAAAAGGGGTGGCCACGAGGCAGCCGCGCTGCCATTTTGCGAAGCGACGGAGCGGAGAAGTTTTTTCCCTCTTACCTCCGTCGCTCTTTCCTTCGCCGGGAAGCCTATTGGGTGGCGTTTTTTCCTTCTCTTTCTCCGGCTTCCCAGCAGATCGGCTATGCCCTCTAAGAAGAAGGCAACTGCGAACGCGGTTCGCTCCGCGCGGAGGCGCCAGCCGGGTCGGACTGTGCCTCCTCAGCAGCCCCCCTTGCCAGAGCCCACCGGGACCGATTGGATGGGGTTGATAGCCCCTTGGCCTGAGGCGGGCCGTCCGCATACCGGCCCGGCAGGGGCCGCGGCCCCCGGCCCGCAAGCAATGGCCACTGCCCCTGGCATGGCCCATTCTTCGGGGCCTTCTTCTATTAGTATGCAGCTTCCTGCGGGGGGTTCCAGCCATGGGGGGTGGTTGGGTTCCCTACCCCGGCAGGGTATGCCCCCGGCCCTGCAGGGGCCGGGCCTGAGCTCTTGGCCGTATTCGGGCCCTGGGATCCAGGGACCTGGACCGGCGCCTGTGGCCCATGGGCCGGCTGGCCCTTTGCCCCCCTGGGATTAGGGGGCTATGTTAATGTTGAGGCCCTTCTGGCCCGTGTTGCGGCCCTCGAGGCATCCCTCGCGAGGGTTAACCACCCGGGGGTCCCTTTTGGGGCGCAGGTTGATGCTTCGTCTGCCGGGCTCCGGCAGGCGGCGGGACGGGTCGAGCTGCCCGAGGCGTGTGGGCCGGCGTCGGCCACTGCCTCACAGCTCCCCAATCAACAGGCTGGTGCGGAGCAGGCCCCATCGGCGAGCTCAGTCGCGGTCGTGAGCTCCGACGCCCCCAGTGGGCCGGAACCCCCGGTGGGGGCGGCCCACGGGGGTGCAGCATGTGAGTATGCGGTTCAATCTAGTGCACCCACACACCTGGCTACCTTGGGGGGAACATTTCAGTGGCCGTGGCCTCGCACGGGTGGCGCGACGGTTCAGTCGCCGATGTCCCACCCGGCGACTTCACTTCCCACCCAGGGCCCTGTTTGGGGTGGCACCTCCTGCTCAGTGGGGAACGTGTTATGGGTGACCGGGTTGGTCCAGGCTCCTTTTGCAATGCCCACAGTTCCCACCATGCCGATGTCGGCATTGCCGACAGCGGGGTATTCCTTGCCCCTTGGGGATCATCTGGCCCAGGCTACCAAGGAAAAGATCTGGCGTGGGGAGTATGTGGACATCTTCTCCCTTCTTAACAGAGAGCCCACCAAGGAGGAGAGGGAGGGGCAGGATGAGAAGGATAAGGAACAGGCACGTCGTCGTAAGCCGCCACGCACGTGGGCCAACTGGCTGCCAGCGTACCTCATATACATGGCGGTTTACCTCAGGGCCAGGCCAGATCTGGCAATCCCGATGGTCCAGTATTTGGACAATATATACCGAGCGATGGTTGACTTCCCGGGCCCGTCGTGGTTGGCTTACGATGAAGAATTCCGTATGCGAATTCCCCTGCACCCAGAGATGAGGTGGGACGAGCCCTGCCAGAAGCTGTGGCTTCTGTACATGACTCCCACACGCCCTGCGCCTGGGGAAAGATACCATTGTGGACATGCGGTCCAGCGAGCGGCCCCAGCACAGACACCCCACCAGGTGGTGGGGCAGGGGGTTCCAGCCCGCCTGCTGTGCTGGACTTTCTCGTCCAATGGTTCCTGCAATAGGAAGAATTGCCGGTTCAGGCATGAGTGTCCCTCTTGTGCTGGCCCCCATGCTGCATCCGCCTGCCCCAGGCCTGGAGGGATGCAGGGCAGGGGTAGGGGTGGACAAGGGGCTGGCAAGACTGCCGCAGAGGGAGCTGGTTCATCGAAAGGCCCCCTCCCCAATTAATGTAGACATGTTGGAGCGTTGGCTCGCATTGTACCCGAGGGAGGCAGATGCAGTTTACCTGCTTCAGGGTTTTCGACTGGGGTTCTGTATTCCTTTCATGGGTGATAGGTCCCCCCAAGATGCACCCAACCTTTTGTCCCTTAGGGGAAGGGAGGAGGTGGCTGCTGCCAGCATTGCTAAGGAGATTGATGCGGGCAGGGTCGCTGGCCCTTTCCCTGCACCCCTGTTCCCCAACCTTAAAGTGTCACCCTTGGGCTTAGTGCCCACGAAATCACAGGGTGAGTTCCGCCTGATTCATCACTTGTCCTACCCAGCCGGCAGATCGGTCAATGATGCTATCCCTGATGACCTTTGCTCGGTCAGGTATACATCTTTTGACCAAGCGCTGCGCATGGTGCGCTCATGTGGCCCGGGTGCGCTGTTAGCTAAGTGCGACATTAAGTCTGCCTTACGACTCCTGCCGGTCCACCCGGGTGACTTTGAGTTGCTGGGTTTCAAGTTTCGGGGAGAATATTATTTCGATAAGGCCATGCCTTTTGGCTGTTCCATATCATGCTCGGCATTCGAGCGTTTCAGCACCTTCCTAGAGTGGGCTTTTGTCCGCAGGTCAGGGTCCCGGTCTGTAGCCCATTACCTGGATGATTTTTTATTCGGGGGTGAACGGGGCTGGGACACGTGCACACGTCTCCTCAACACATTTCAGACGCTAATGGAGGAACTTGGTGTCCCTTTAGCGCCCGAAAAGACCGAGGGCCCATCTACCCAGTTAGTCTTCCTGGGGGTGGAGATTGACACGGTAGCGCAGGCTTCTAGGTTATCAGGGGATAAGGTGTCAAGGATAGTGGCCCTTATCTCGGACTTGCTTGCTAAACGCAAGGCATCACTGCGGGAACTGCAGGTGCTACATGGTCACCTCAATTTCGCTTGCAGGGTGGTCGCTCCGGGCAGGGCATTTGCTCGGCGCTTGTGCGACGCCATGACAGGCTTATCCAGGCCCCACCATAGGGTGAGACTGTCCCAGGGTATTAAGGCAGATATGCTTATCTGGCTCCAGTTTCTGAGGGAGCTCAATGGGGTGTCATTTTGGAGGTCTGACCTTCTGGCTTCCCCTCGTTTCCAGATACAGTCCGATGCCTCGGGATCCCTGGGTTACGGGATGTACTTCAATGGGAAGTGGGCCTATGGTGGGTGGCCACCAGCCTGGTCTGGCACGGGTCGCCTGCGTGATCTTACTTATCTGGAATTTTTTCCCATTCTGGGGGCCTTGATGCTATGGGGTGAGGAGTGGGCCAACTCGGTTGTTCATTTCTGGTGTGACAATGCGGCCGTTGTCCACATTGTCAACTCACAAATCTCTAAATCACCCAGGGTCATGGACCTGGTGCGCCAGTTTGTATTGCGCTGCCTGTGCCTCAATGTGCTGTTCAGGGCCAGGCATGTCCCGGGTGTCAATAATGATATCGCTGACGCTTTGTCCCACCTGCAGATCTCCCGGTTCCGCGCCTTGGCCCCGGATGTGGAGGAATTTCCCTCGCCACTCCCGGACGAGATATGGACCATTGGCAAGGAGAGGTGAACCGGGCGATCGGCATGTCGCTAGCGCCACGCACACGTAAGGCGTATCACCACGCATTCAATTCTTTCCGAGCATTCTATGCCCAATTCCGGCTGCCAGACACCTGGCCGATCGCAGTGGCCCACATCCTTCGATTTATGGTTCACCTACATGCCCAGGGCCTCGCGCCTCATACCATAGCATCCAGGCTGTCAGCGCTGGCTTTCATGGCCAAAGTAGGCGGTCATGCGGACAATACCGCTGACTTCCGTGTGAGACACGTTTTGGAGGGGTGGGTGCGGGAGCGTGGGCGTAGCCTGGACGACCGCCACCCAATTTCCCCAGGGGTTCTTACCCAACTAGCTCGGGGCTGGCATGACCTATGTTTTGATAGGTATGAGGCAGCCCTGTTTCATGCGGCTACAACGCTAGCCTTTTTTGGAGCGCTCCGCATCAGCGAGCTTGTGATGCTGTCTAAGGCGGATGCGAGTCGTAGGGCACTGGAACTCGAAGATGTCTATGTGGCCAATGATTGGGCTCAGTTGAGGATACGCTCCTCTAAAATGGATCAGCACAGCGTAGGCAGTGGAGTAAGACTGCTACGATGTTCTTTGGCAGACATCTGTCCGGTTGTTGCCCTACAGGATTTCCTTGCACTGCGTGGCACGCACCATGGCCCGTTTTTCTGTCACCAAGGTGGGTCTCCCCTTACTAAATTTCAATTTTGGAGGGTGCCGGGAAGGCACTAGCCAGTGTTGGCCTCCCTGGGGCTCGTTGCGGCACCCATTCATTCAGGATGGGGGCGGCTTCTACTGCAGCTGTTTTGGGTACTCCGGGGCTGAAATACGCCGCATGGGAGGGTGGGGACCACAATGTTTTCAGTTTTGTGTTCGCCCTCTTCAACCGTGAGTACCAGTTTAGTCACTGCACTGTTTCTCCCCCCCTTTTTTTTCCTTGACAGACCCTGGGTGTCGTATTACACTGGTGACAGTATGGCTGGTGGGCCATAGCCACGTGCACAGGGCAGCGCGTTACGCTGCACAGGGCAGCGCGTTACGCTGCACAGGGCAGCGCGTTACGCTGCACAGGGCAGCGTGTTACGCTGCACAGGGCAGCGCGCTACGCTGCGGTGACAGAGTGGGGACCCCGACTGGGACTGGGTGCATCCGCACGTCTCAGGTGGTATGGTAAGCGCAGCATGTTATGGCAGGAACTGTTGCCATTCCTTTTCTACATCAGGGATGCTGACTCGCCTGATGTCCTGGTTATGTACCTTGGGGGCAATGGCTTGGGGCAGGTCACTGGCCTATCGCGGAAGCTTGCGATTTGCAGTGACCTGCCCTACTCACATTATCTGTGGCCTGCCACAACCCTCAATTGGTCGGACACGATACCGCGGTATGCTTACAGGGAAGCGTTCGGCCTCGAGGCTCTTGACTGAGCCGACGCTCCGTGAACGGGGCTATTGCCCGGTTCCTTTTCGACAAGGGTGGGGGACGCATCATTCGCCTCCCCGCGATCAGTCTGCAAAATTACGAGCTTTACTCAGGGAATGGGGCCCATCTGTCGCAGGGAGGTATGGACCTCTTGTTAGTGGACTGGCGAGCAGGCCTGTTGACCGAGCTGACGGTCTTGGGGGGGGCGGTGAGCCTTTTGGGAAGCCTCCCCGTGTGGCGGGTAGCACTGGTAAGGTAAACATTTATGACCCACAGGTATCCGGCAGGTTCGCAATTGACTGGACAACACTAGACAGGCATAAGTTGGTTAAACGTTGTCCGGTCAACAACGAACCAGGCGACGGGGTGATGGCTACAGCTAGACAGCATGCATCACCCCGTGATTTCATGGATACGCGTCAGAGGGTGGGGTCATTAGTTAGATATTGACTACGGTCAACAATTTGTTTGTTGTCAACAAACAAATTGATACAAATAGATACATTGTAACAATTGCCGTTGGCAATTTTGGGTGGTACCTTACCAGTGTTACTTCGGCCTGCTTGCCTTAAGAATTATAATTGGTCAATTACCAATAGAAATTTATAATTCGGACTAGGGCATGAATCAATAAATGTGGCCCAATGCCGTTATCCACTTTCATCAGTGTCTGAGTCCTTTATTGGGGGGTGCGCCTGCAATGCAAGCGCGGCGCCAAAATGGCCACCGCGCTCTTTGCGGGCCCCCCCCACCGGACGAAGGCATCCGGGTAGTTAGGGGGCGTGGCCAGCTCCCTTATAAAAGGGATGGCCACGAGGCAGCCGCGCTGCCATTTTGCGAAGCGACGGAGCGGAGAAGTTTTTTCCCCTCCACCCCCTCCCTAGTTAACAGTGTGATATTTTGGTCGCTTCGGGGCCGGGTGGGAATTTTTGGCTGGGACCCACAATTGGCTCTCGGGTCCTGGTTTTTTCGCCCATCCCACACTGTTGCTATGGTTTGATATAGGGGTTTCTGTTGCTGCTGTTGACTTTGGTCACATGGGCGGGTAGCACTGGTAAGGTAAACATTTATGACCCACAGGTATCCGGCAGGTTCGCAATTGACTGGACAACACTAGACAGGCATAAGTTGGTTAAACGTTGTCCGGTCAACGACGAACCAGGCGACGGGGTGATGGCTACAGCTAGACAGCATGCATCACCCCGTGATTTCACGGATACGCATCAGAGGGTGGGGTCATTAGTTAGATATTGACTACGGTCAACAATTTGTTTGTTGTCAACAAACAAATTGATACAAATAGATACATTGTAACAATTGCCGTTGGCAATTTTGGGTGGTACCTTACCAGTGTTACTTCGGCCTGCTTGCCTTAAGAATTATAATTGGTCAATTACCAATAGAAATTTATAATTCGGACTAGGGCATGAATCAATAAATGTGGCCCAATGCCGTTATCCACTTTCATCAGTGTCTGAGTCCTTTATTGGGGGGTGCCCCTGCAAAGTGCCATAGTATGTATTTCAAAGGGTCTGTAAATTATGATATGAGGCAGAAGAAACAATTCAATGTTCTACTCTACTTAGAGACCTAGAGAAGGAAGGTAAGAGTACTTAGTGAATCATCATCATGCCTTTTCATTCTGATTTCATTCTTCAAGTTTTCATGTTGATGATACTAAAAAAGCAGAACCACAAAATATAAGAGAGGTCTAGTAGTAAATATGACATAATTTTGAGGTATGCACAAACAACTAAAAACAGTTCGAAAAACAACAACTCTCTATGGGAGGTCAGAAAAAAACAAAAAACCTCAATGACCCCAATATACTAAAAAAATAGCAGAGAGGGAACGAAGACTAGATGAGAAGAAAATGGAGAAGGAAGAGACAAACAGAACAGAGAGAAAATACCATGTGTTGTCTAGACAAATATTTTTCTGATTTACATTAGATGTATGCCATCCCCCACCTGGCCCATGTCTGAATAAGGACACACAGATTGGTTCCAATATAGACACCTTGCCATTTCCAAGATCCTGTGAACTGATCTTCATCTGGGGCTAGGTCTCTCCAGGAGAACCATATTCTCGAAAATGGAGAAGAACAAATTGCTATGACTTGGCGGGGTTATATCACCATTGCTATCACCATTGCCATCACCATCTTCTTCTTCTAGTGTCATATTTGAATTTCAATATTGTCTATCCTCATGGTGATCAGCCATGAAGATTGTCCTGGAAACAATATAATCCAGTGGCCTTCCATTTGACTTCTGCAACATAGTGTGACACCCATACCCCTGTTCCAGTTCCAAAAGCCACTTTCTGGTCCTGAGCCCTTTTGGCACACAAAGTCCTCATCAGGCCCAGGCCAACATTGTTGAAGCTGCTGTCCTCCATCAAGATGGATTCAAGTGTGATTTAATCCACTTGGGAACCATCACCCTTACCTGGGGACTTTGTCACCCAAGACTGTTAGTTCTCAGAGTTGTCAGATTAGTTAAATGCCGCCTAATGATCATGGAATGACAGAGTGGTTTGAAATAGGAAAAGGAGTAAGACAAAGCTGCATTTTGTCACCCTGTTTATTCAACTTATACACAGAGCACATAATGCGCAATGCAGGGATGGAGGAATCAAAATATGGGATTAAAATTGCTGGGAGAAACATCAACAATCTGAGATATGCAGGCGATACCACCCTAATGGCCTTGATTGGGCTGAAGGAGGAGAGTGCAAAAGCTGGGTTGAGACTTAATATCAAGAAAACCAAGATAATGGCAACAGGTCCGATCAGTTCATGGAAAATAGATGGGGAAGAAGTAGAAGCAGTGACAGATTTTACATTCTTGGGATCAAAGATCACTGCAGATGGGGATTGCAGCCATGAAATAAAAAGGTGACTGATTCTTGGGAGACAAGCCATGAGAAAACTGGGAAACATAGTGAAAAGCAGAGACATCACATTGCAAACAAAAATTAGAATAGTCAAAGCAATGGTATTCCCAGTGGTAATGTACGGATGCGAGAGCTGGACAATTAGGAAAGCTGAACGTAGAAGAATAGATGCCTTTGAAATGTGGTGTTGGAGGAGAGTTTTGAGAGTCCCCTGGACAGCAAGGAGAACAAATAGGTCAATCTTAGAAGAAATCAACCCTGACTGCTCATTGAAAGGTCAAATAGTAAAGACAAAGCTAAAGTACTTTGGACATCAAATGAGAAGGGAGGATTCACTTGAGAAGGCCTTGATGATGGCAAAGGTGGAGGGCAAAAGAAGAAGGGGGAGGCCAAGGATGAGATGGCTGGGTGGTATTGAAGACACAGTGGGCACAGAACTGGGAGTGCTGAGGGGGATGGTGGAGGACAGAGGCACCTGGAGAACAATGGTCCATAGGGTCGCAAAGGGTCGGAATCGACTGTGTGACTGAACAACAACAACAATTGCAGGCGCACCCCCCCCAATAACGGACACAGACAACATTGAAAGTGGATAACAGCATAGGGCCACATTTATTGATTCAATGCCCTAGTCCGAATTATAAATTTGTATTGGTAAAACGACCAATCATAATTCCTAAGGCAAGCAGGCCGAAGTAACACTGGTAAGGTACCACCCCAAAATTGCCAACGGCAATTGGTTACAATGTATCAATTTGTATCAATTTGTTTGTTGACAACAAACAAATTGTTGACCGTAGTCAATAACTAACTCATGACCCCACCCTCTGACGCGTATCCGTGAAATCCCAGGGGTGATGCATGCTGGTTAGCAATCGTCATCACCCCATCGCCTGATTCGTCGTTGACCGGACAACGTTTAACTAATTTATTCCTGTCTAGTGTTGTCCAGTCAATTGCGAACCTGCCGGATACTTGTGGGTCATACTGTTTACCTTACCAGTGCTACCCACCAATGTGACCAAAGTCAACATTAGGAACACAGAAAGACCCCTATATCAAACCATAGCAACAGTGTGGGATGGGCAAAAAAGCCAGGACCCGGAAGCCAATATGGGTCCCAGCCAAAAATTCCCACCCGGCCCCGAAGCGACCAAAATATCACACTGTTAACTAGGGAGGGGGTGGAGGGGAAAAGACTTCTCCGCTCCGTCGCTGAGGTAAAATGGCAGCTCGGCTGCCTCGTGGCCACCCCTTTTATAAGGGAGCTGGCCATGCCCCTAACTACCCGGATTCTCTGTCCTGTGGGGGCGGGGGCCGCAAAGGGCGCGGCGGCCATTTTGGCGCCGCGCTTGCATTGCAGGCGCACCCCCCCAATAACGGACACAGACAACATTGAAAGTGGATAACAGCATAGGGCCACATTTATTGATTCAATGCCCTAGTCCGAATTATAAATTTGTATTGGTAAAACGACCAATCATAATTCCTAAGGCAAGCAGGCCGAAGTAACACTGGTAAGGTACCACCCCAAAATTGCCAACGGCAATTGGTTACAATGTATCAATTTGTATCAATTTGTTTGTTGACAACAAACAAATTGTTGACCGTAGTCAATAACTAACTCATGACCCCACCCTCTGACGCGTATCCGTGAAATCCCAGGGGTGATGCATGCTGGTTAGCAATCGTCATCACCCCATCGCCTGATTCGTCGTTGACCGGACAACGTTTAACTAATTTATTCCTGTCTAGTGTTGTCCAGTCAATTGCGAACCTGCCGGATACTTGTGGGTCATACTGTTTACCTTACCAGTGCTACCCGCCACACGGAGGGGCTTCAAAGAAGACCTGACGCCCCCACCCAGACCGTCAGCTCGGTCAACAGGCCTGCTCGCCAATCACCTAACAGGAGGTCCATACCTCCTTGCGACAGATGGACCCCATCCCCTGCGTACAAGTCATAATTTTGTAGACTAATATCGGGGTGATGACTGACCCGTCCCCAAGCCCTGTCAGCAAGAAACCGCGCCACCGCCCCGTTGACCGTGCGCCTAGCGCGGTCAAGGGCCAGGAGGTGAACGCCCCCTCTATAGAAAGGCGCGGGATAATGTCCACCAAACTAGGGTTGTGGCAGGCCAGACATAATGCAAGTAGGCGAGGTCCTCGCAAATCGCATGCTTGAGCGATAAGCCGGTGACCTGGCACAAATCATTGCCCCCAAGGTAGATGATGAGAATGTCAGGCGGGTCAGCACTCAGGCCAGAAAAAGGAAAGGCCGCAGCCCCCGCCATAACATCCCAGGCTTACCATGCCATGCGAGACTGGCGTGTTCACCCAGTCCCAGTCGGGGTCCACTCTGTCGCCGCAGCGTAACGCGCTGCCCTGTGCACATAGCTGTGGCCCACCAGCCATACTGTCACCGGTGTAATACGACACCCAGGGTCTGTAAGAAAATTGAGAAAAAAGGCGGTAAGGTGACTGGATTGGTACTCATGGCAGGAGTGGGCGCACATAAAACTGAAAACATTGCGAGCCCCACCTCCCCGTGCTGCGTATGTCAGCCCCAGAGTACCCAAAAGCAGCTGCTGTAGAGGCTGCACCAATACGGAATGAATGTGTGCCATAACGGGCACCTGGTAGGCCCACCCTGGTGAGGGCTCTGGCTGTCACCTTCCAAAACTGAAATTTAGTAAGGGGAGACCCATCTTGGTGACACAAAAACGGGCCGTGGTGCCTGCCACGCAGTGCCAGGAATTCCTGTAGGGCACCAACCGGACAGATGTCTGCCAAAGAACACCGTAGCAGTCTTACACCACTGCCTACGCCATGCTGATCTGTCTTAGAGGAGCGTATCCTCAACTGGGCCCGTTCTTTGGCAATATAGACATCCTCGAGTTCCAGTGCCCTACACTTGCATCCGCCTTATACAGCATCTCAAGCTCGCTGTCGCGGAGCGCTCCAAAAAGGCCACCGTTGTAGCCGCATGAAGTGGGCTGCCTCATTTCCAAAACAGAGGCCAGGCCAGCCCCGGGCCAATTGGGTAAAAACCCTGGGAAAATCTTGCATCCGCCTTACTCAGCATCTCAAGCTCGCCGATGCGGAGGGCTCCAAAAAGGCCACCGTTGTAGCCGCATAAAGTGGGCTGCCTCATTTCTTAAAACTGAGGCCAGGCCAGCCCCGGGCCAATTGGGTAAAAACCCTGGGAAACTCTTGCATCCGCCTTACTCAGCATCTCAAGCTCGCCGACGCGGAGGACTCCAAAAAGGCCACAGTTGTAGCCGCATGAAGTGGGCTGCCTCATCTATCAAAACAGAGGCCAGGCCAGCCCCGGGCCAACTGGGTCAAAAAACCCCTGGGTAAATGGGGTGGCGGTCGCCCGGGAAACGCCCGGGCACGCGCACCCACCCCTCCCAACATGTCTCACCCGGAAGTCATTGGTGCTGTCCACACGACCTCCCACCTTGGCCATAAAAGCCAACCCGACAGCTGAGATGCTATGGTACGTGGTGCAAGACCCTGGGGATACAGGTAAATCGTGAACCGCAGAACATGGGCTACTGGAAAAGGCCAGGTTCCTGGCAGTCAGAATCGGGTACATAATACTCTAAAGGAACTAAATGCGTGGTGATACGCCTTACTCATGCATGGCGCTAGTGACAGGCCAATCGCCCGGTTCACCTCTCCTTGCCAACGGTCCATCTCACATCCGGGAGTAGCGAGGGAAATTCCTCCGCATCCGGGGGCCGAGGCACGGAACCGGGAGATCTGCAGGCGGGACAAAGCAGCAGCAATATCATTATCAACCCTTGGGACATGCCTGGCCCTGAAGGGAACGTTGAGGCTCAGGTTGCATAACACAAACCAACTAACTAGCTCCATAACCCCGGGCGATTTGGAATTCTGTGCAGTGACGATGCGGAAAACAGCCGCGTTGCCATGCCAAAGTTGCACAACCGAGTTGGCCCACCCCTTGCCCCATAGCATCAAAGCACCCAGGATATGGAAACATTCCAGATACGTGAGACCATGCAGGCAACCCTTGCCTGCCCAGGATGGTGGCCACCCACCATAGGCCCACTTCCAATTGAAGTACATCCCAGAAACCCAGGAATCGTGAGGCATCGGACCGCATCTGCAAGCAAGGGGGAGCCAGGAAATCAGACCCCAAAATGACACCCCGTTGAACTACCTCTGGATCTATGGCCAGACAAGCACGTCTGCCCCGATACCCCGGGTGAATCTGAGCCTGTGATGGGGCCTGGATAATCCCGCCATGGCGTCGCACCAGCGCAGAGCAAATGCCCTGCCCGGTGCGAAGACCCTGCCAGCGAAACTGGGGTGACCATGTAGCACCAGAAGTTCCCTCAGTGATGCCATGCGCCCGGCCAGCAAGACCGAGACAAGGGCCACTAGCCATGACACCTTATCCTGCTGCAACCTAGAATCCTGCGCTATCGTGTTACTCTCCACCCCAGGAATACTAGCTGTGGAGATGGGCCCTCGGTCTTTTCGGGCGCTAAAGGGACACCAAGTTCCTCCATTAGCGTCTGAAATGTGTTGAGGAGACGTGGGTACGTGTCCCAGCCCCGTTCAGCCCCGAATAAAACCATCCAGGGAATGGGCTACAGACCGGGACCCTGACCTGCGGACAAAAGCGCAATCTAGGAACATGGTGAAACGCTCGAATACCGAGCCCCAAAGGAATAGCCAAAAGGCATGGCATCATTGAACAATATGCTCCCCAGGACGGGGGTGCGGGACAATGCCAACGACCCTGCCCGCATAGACCCTTTCGTCAAAGCTGGCAGCAGCCACCTCCTCCCTCCCCTTAAGGGATAAAAGATTGGGGGCATCCTGAGGGGACCTATTACCCATGAAAGGGATCCGGAACCCCTGCCTAGAACCCTGAAGGATACCCGCATCCTCACCCTTCAGGCACCATGTGAGCCAATGCTCCAACATGTCCACCTTAAATGGGGAGGGAGCCCTTCGGTGAACTAGATCCATCTGCGGCAGTCTTGCAAGCCCCCTGTCTGCCCCACCCTCTGCCCCGCATCCTTCTAGGCCTGGGACAGGCAGAGGCCGCATGGGGGCCAACACAGGTGGGACACTCCTGTCTGTATTTGCAAGTCTTCCCCTTAGAGGAGCCATTGGACAAAAAAGTCCAGCACAGCCGGCGGGCTGGAACCCCCCGCCCCGCCCCCTGGCAGGTGACCTGTGCTGGGGCCGCCCGCTGAACCGCATGCCCACAATGGTATATCTCCCCGGGTGCAGGGCGCGTGGGCGTCACATACAAAAGCCACAGCCTCTGGCCTGGCTCATCCCGCCTAATCTCGGGGTGCGGGGAAATCCGCCTACGGCATCCCTCGTCACAAGCCAACCACGCTGGGCCCGGAAAGTAAATCATCGCCCGGTAGGCGTTGTCCAAATACTGGACCATCGGAATTGCCAAATCCGGCCATGCCCTAAGGTACACCGCCATGCATACGATGCAGGCCGGCAACCATTTGGTCCACATACTTGGTGGCTTGCGACAACGTGCCTGCCACTATCCTTCTCATTCTGCCCCTCCCTCTCTCCTTGGTGGGCACACTGTTTAGGAATGAGAAGATATCCACGTACTCCCCCCGCCAAATTTACTCTCTGGCGGCCTGTGCCAAGTGGTCACTCATCAGTAAGGAATAGGGGCTTGGACCAACCCGGCCACCCAAAACATTCCCCTAAGGGTAGGGAACACCCCCCACCATGGGGCCCTGGGTGTTAGCTGTCATCGCCGGGTGAGGCGTCAGCGGGTGCACCGCCGCACCACCCGCGCGAGGCCAAGGCGATTGGAAAGCCCCCCCCATATTGGGAATGTGTGTGGATGTACTCGCTTACACCGTATACTCACATGCTGCACCCCCGCGGGCCGCCCCCACCGGGGGTTCCGGCCCACTGGGGGCGTCGGAGCTCACGACCGACGTAGAGCTCATCCCCGGAGAACCTGCACCTGGCTGCTGGCTGGGGAGCTGCGAGGCAGTGGCCGAAACCGCGCCACGCGCCTGCAGCAGCTCAACCCTCCCTGTCGGCTGTTGTCCTCCTGAAGACAGCGCCTCAAAAGGAACCCCAAAGGAGGGGGGGCCCCCGCCTGACTTCCACGTTAACCTGGGGCGAAGGGCCGGCTGGCCCGCCTGGTCCATGCGTGGGTACAGGCCCCTGTACCCAGGACCCGAATATGGCCATTGGCCAGCACCAAAGCCCGGCAGGGTCGGTGGAGAAACCTGCCAAGGCAGGGGGGCGACCCAAGAGGAGTAGGCCGAACAGGATGGGCAGGTGGAGGAGCGGTGTCCACCGCTCGCGGGCCGCGGGCCGGAACCCCTTCCGCGCCCGCACTCTGGTTGCCCACTCCGGGCGAAGGGGCAATAGACCCCATTCCGCCGGCCCCGGCAGGGGCGAGCAAAGGCGGCTGCTGAGGAGGCAGCACCGCGGTCCTCCGACCTGGGTTGCGCCTCCTAACCGCGCGAGCTGCACTCGAAGCTGCCTTCTTCTTCGAAGGCATTTCCACCGAAGCAAAGGGAAGCCGGCAAGGCAGAATCGCTACCCAAAAGGCTTCCCGGTAGGCTCAAGAGCGACGGAGACACAGGGGAAAAGACTTCTCCGCTCCGTCGCTGAGGTAAAATGGCAGCTCGGCTGCCTCGTGGCCACCCCTTTTATAAGGGAGCTGGCCACGCCCCTAACTACCCGGATTCTCTGTCCTGTGGGGGGGGGCCCGCAAAGGGCGCGGCGGCCATTTTGGCGCCGCGCTTGCATGATCAGCATTGAGTTGCTGGCAGTATGGTCCACTCTATTACCATAGCAGGATAACCTGGCCAGACTCTATAGAATCATCAGCAAATATAAAGCCTGATGCAGTCACTCAGAGATCCCCTCTCCCTCATGTATTAAAAATTGGAGTGTGCAAGATAGGTTTCGGGGTGGTTTTGTGTGTGTGTGTGTGTGTGTGTGTGAGGTGAAGCTATCAGTTTCTTCTTCCTTTGGTATCAGTTCAGCATTTTTCTTTAAAAACTATAGTACATTGCTTTCTGTTTTTCTTAATTATAATTACATTTTGTGTGTGGTTTTTTAAAAAATGATCACATGAATGATGGATTTAACAAAAAGGTTCTGTGAGACACTCCATGGTTCTTTTCCTCCTCCCCCTTCTTCAAATGCTGTATCCAATTCTGAATATTGGCACTCATCATGGTGAACAGTCATGAAGATTTTCCTGGGAACAATATAATGCAGTGTTCATCCAACTGACTTCTACATCACAGCAGGAAACCTATACCACTGCTCCACTTTTGCGAGTCACTTTCTGGTCTAGAGCCCTTTTGGCACATAAAATCCTCCTCAGTCCCAGACCAGTATGGATGAAAGTGGCTTGTGGAACTGGAGGACCACTTAGGGACCATCACTCTTCTCTATGGATTTCACCACTGTTATTTATGTTAACTGTGTTTTCTGACAGGAGCGGAATGCATCTTTTCTCATGTATCTATTCTTATGCAAATAAGTGGATCGAAAAATGTGCACACTCTGTTAGCCAATGGGCTTGTCGTATTATTGTTACTGTTTATAGGAGTGGAATGTATCTTTTCTCATGTATCTATTCTTATGCAACTAAGTGGATCGAAAAATGTGCACACTCTGTTAGCCAATGGGTGTGTTGTATTATTGTTATTGTTACTGTTTATAGTGTATATAAGTCCGAGTTTTGCCCCATCCAAACTGTGTTCAAACCCCACTAATAAAGAGCTGAATTTCACTACTTCATTCATCTGCTTCTTCATTCCTTGAACACTAAACTGGCGACGAAGGTGGGATGGCATCCCTGCATGGCAGCAACATCGGCCCATTCGACCCAGCGCATCCAGAGAAGTGGGCAACATACGAACGCCAGTTCCGCCATGCAATGGCCTCGCAGAAGATCACCAAAGGAAACCAGAAGCGCTCCTGTTTCCTCGCTCAGTACAGTTCTGAGATGCTTGAGCTGGCAACCCACATTGTTCTCCCAAGGGACGTGGATGTGGTGCTGCTCACAGAAATCATGTCCGCACTGAGGAGGCACCTGCAGCCAGAGGTCTCAATCTTCCCAGCCAGGGTGGCCTTCCACAGAATAGAGCAGCAACTCGGTGAATCCATTGCAGACTACGCTGCCACGCTGCGCATTGCTGCCGTCCCGTGCAAGTGGGAAAACATTGAAGAAGCACTCCGGGACCGTCTGCTGGCCGGCATGAGGGATGAAGATGCTCAATGTCACTCATGATCAGAAAGACGCTAACCTTCACGGATATCCTAGAAGAGGAAGTAGCGTCTGAGGCCGCACGGTCCGGGATAAAGCTTTTTCCGGCATTGCCACTCCACCACCAGTGCCACTGACTCAGCTGTGCAAGCTCAGCAAAGTTCATCTTCATCCTTCTTAGCATCGCCTGGTTCCACCTCGTCATCAGAGTCCAGCAACGCAGAGGGAGAAGTCAGAGCGGTCGGACGAAAGCACCGAGAGCACTGTGACAATCGGGAGAAGAAATTCCTTCACAAGTGTGATGGCTGTGGAGCCCGGCATGACCGCAAGAAGTGCCCCTTCTGCACCGCAGAATGCCACAACTGCAGGTGAAGAGGGCACATTGCTAAATTATGCTGACAGCGAAAGCAAAGAACACCAGTGCTTGAGTCCAAGAAGATAGACTAAAGTAATGTCTTGAGTACAAAAAGGCTGGCCTGTCTCTCCTCTAGCCGAGGAATTCAGAACATTCCAACGCAAGCATTTGGAACTGTCAGTGGAACAAGGTTGCCTTCTATGGGGCCAGCGGGTGGTCATCCCTGTCACTCTCAGGAAAAAGGTTTTGCATTAACTTAACACAAGTCACCCGGGAATTGTACGTTCCAAAGCCCTTGCCCGTAGCTACTTTTGGTGGCCTCAACTGGACTACGACATAGAACAGATGGTCGGCACTTGTGCCAGATGCCAATCCTCTTGCCCAGAGCAATCCCACCTTCCCTCTCGGGAATGGGATTCTGCCAGGGGCCTGTGGTCCAGGTTGCACATAGATTTTGCAGGTCCATTTAGGGGTGCCCTATTTTTGTTGGTTGTGGATTCATTCTCTAAGTGACTGGAAGAGATTAGGGTGCCTAATACCACTTCAGCCATCATGATAATGCACCTGAAAAGGCTGTTTGCAGCATTTGGACTTCCAGATGTGCTGGTGTCTGACAACGCATCCACGTTCACATTGGCAGGATTCCAATCCTTCATGGAAAGGAATGCAATTAGGCACATCACTGCTGCCCCATTCTACTTCAGCCACCAATGGCCAGCTGGAGCGGCAGGTGAGCACAACTAAAGACGCGCTTCGGCTTATGGGTGAAGGGGATTTGGAGCTCCAGTTATGCCAGTTTCTTTTCACATATAGGCTCACTCCCCTTGCCTCAGGGCTGTCCCCTGCTGAATTGCTCCAGCAAAGGAAACTGTCATCCTTGCTGGACAGATTGCATCCCTCTAGGGTAGAGGACAAAGGCACAAATATAGCGATCCATCACCAGAAGGGTTTCTCATTTGGAGACCCTGTACATTGCCGCAATTATGCGGCTGGTGGTCTTACGTGGGTGCCCGGGTTTGTGATCGATCAAACTGGTCCTGTTTCTTACAGAATCAAAACAGCCACTGGTCTGATCTGGAGGAGGCATGCGGATCAATTGAGACCCAGAGTACTGGACCCACAAGACGAATACAGACACTCAATGCTATGGTTGGCCCCCACCCGTTTAAACCCAGGGGGAAGAGGTAATAGTCAGCAGCCAGGCCAACATTGACCCAGAGGTGCATTTTAGGGACCGACTTCAAGGGGAATTTGTGGAATGCTTCCCTACTCTGGCCCGGTGTACCCCTACACTGTCCCAGCCTAGCACTCTGGATTCCTTTATTGATGTTGACCAATTTTGTTCAGAGTCGCCCTCCACTCTTAATACACCCAGGAGGGATCCTGAGTTGTCTTATTCATCCACAGAATTAGATTTTGGTTTTGAGCGATCCCCTGCTCCTCCATCTGACAAACGGGGCTTAAATTTGGGTTCACAGTCCTCCCCCTCTAGTCAATCCCTCACTCCAGTCGGGTCGCCCATCCTACGAGCCCCTGAGCTGGCTCAGCCAAGCGTCGGACCCAGAAGGGAAACTAGACCGCCATCCTGGTTAAAGGATTTTGTTTTTACCTAGGAGGAAGAATGTTATGTATGTTAACTGTGTTTTCTGACAGGAGCGGAATGTATCTTTTCTCATGCATCTATTCTTACGCAAATAAGTGGATCGAAAAATGTGCAGACTCTGTTAGCCAATGGGCTTGTTGTATTATTGTTACTGTTACTGTTTATAGTGTATATAAGTCTGAGTTTTGCCCCATCCAAACTGTGTTCAAACCCTACTAATAAAGAGCTGAATTTCACTACTTCATCCATCTGCTTCTTCATTCCTTGAACACTAAAACCACCCAAGGCCATTATTCCTCAGGGTTGTCATGTTAGTTAACTGCTGCCTGACAATCGGCATTAAGTCGCTGGCAATATGGTCTACTCTATTACCATAGCAGGATAACATGGCCAGACTATTATGTTCCTGGAAATCTGCAACCAGTTGTGCACATGTATCTGAAAACAGTTCACATTATACTGAGAAGCTATTTTTAAATGTCTCAAAGAATGAAAGTGAGAGTTGTCAATAGGAATAAATTGCGAAAAGATTTTTTTAAGGCAGCTAGGACTGCATTAGAAGGGCCACCACTTTTAATTGAAAGTCAGGTAATTGACAGAAAACCTCCAAATGGACAGGAAGAATATACCAAAACAGTGCAGGGAGGATGGGGAATAATCAGTGATCAATGGATGTTACACCAACAGCCATCTGTGCCTTTGAGATTTGAAAGGAATCAGCAAGTATCAACAAGAAATTTGATGTCTTCCAGCAAAGGTGCCTCTACTAAATTTTAAAGATTTACTATTTTGACCACATTACCAATTACGAGGTGCTCAAAGGAGTGGCATGTGAAAATTACATAACATCGTTGCATGAAGAAGACTCCAAATGGCAGGCCATATTTTCCACATGTAGAAAAACAGGGTTATTAAGGTGGCAGTAAGTTGGACCCCTTCTAATGCCAAAGGGCAACAAAGATGCTACCAAAATACATGGTGAAGAACTTTCATGGCAGATTGAAAGACCCTGAAAATGAGGATGCCAAAGGACTTGTCCAAGACTGCCCAATATGCTATATAGCATGGGAGGTTCTAAGTGTCACACCAATGGACCATTTTGGGAATTAAAAAGAAGATCAGAGCTGTGGAGTAGAGAAGGGAGTAGATGTATGAGAACTCTCAAAAGAAGAACTTTACAGGGTAGGGTTTTATTTTTGTTTTGTTTTTTGCAGTAGGACCTAAACTGTTCCCTTGTTTTCTAATTCAAATCTTTTTATGCCTCTGCTAGTGTAGGCAAAATATATAAGTAACACTGCTATGCAAACAGTCAGAGCAACCCTAATGTCTGCAGGTCTACAAGAAATGTAGGAGAGAGAATATAGTCATAAAATGTTGCCTGACTGAGAATTATTGAGTCTCAAATACTGCATGGATGAATGGGATAGAATGTGTGGGAATGGAATATAATGGGAATGTGTGTCTGGAGAAGGAGGAAACAACACAAAGGTATAAAAATATGCAAAGAAAACTTATCTATTTTCCCCACAAGATCATTGTTGGTTCACATTATTTACAGATGTGTTCACTTAATATGAGAAGGCAGAACATGCAAAATGTAGCCTCTCCATCCTTTCTGTCATCCTCTGAGAATGCACTCAGAACCATAGAGCCTTGATTATCTTTGGAAGCAATGACTGAAATCCTACTGGTATAACAACACCTGCAGAGGCCGTTCTTCAGCAACTAAAAACCTTCTATTTCTATCCTTCGGCTTTTCTGACTCTCCTTTCCATTGTGTAGAAGCCATGGAAGCTATGGGCAGAGGAGGAAGATTTTAGTTATGAAAAATGTCCATTGCTGGATGGATGGCATTGCTGAGAAAAGGGGAATCTGGTAATTAAAGATTTTCTCTTTCCTTTTTAAGGTTCTCACAACTTCCACACAAGGAGAGGTGAGAGCCTTTGTCAGGGCACGGGGGCTTGAGTGGTCTAACTAGGCAGTGTTGCCCATCTCTTTTCAATGATGTTGGGCTGGGACTGAAACTCACCAAAGCATCCTCTGTTGGATCCCTTGGACATGGTGAAAGTGGAGGACGCATGCCATGGTCCACCTAGTCAGCATGTGATGGCTAAAAACCACATGCAAATAGACTTGATTATCTAGTCCAGGAGTTCTCAACCTGCAGCCCGCAGCACCATTTCATGTGGGCCCACCACCACCACCACCATACCAGGAAGTGTTATGTGGTAGAGGAAGGGCAAAATGGCCGTCCAGCCCACGAAGCTGTCTGAGGGAGCATGACCCATCCCCTGGCTTAAAAAGTTTGAGAACTCGTGTTCTAGTCCATTTGCATGTGTGGAATGTTGTTACAGGACATCAAACAATGTGTGGACTCTTTGCTGAATAACATGGAAGATACTGGCCTCAGTCCGTAGTACTGCATTTTAAAGAAAACAGATGGTGGTTACTGACTCAGACTACTTAGTGAGACACTGGAGAACTACTGTCAGATAACTTTGCCCTTCCCAGAAGTTAACTGTTTGTGTGAAGAAAGGAGAACAAAACCACACCTGGGGTTCAATCCCTCAGTCCCTAAACAGTCATTCATTGATTTATTCCCACCATCCTTTTCATCTGGTGCCCTTAATCCACTATACATGCCTTCCTTTCTTCCTTTATTTTTACAACTCCTTATACAGAAGGTCAGGGTGAGTTAAAAAGGACTGACTCCAGCAGTCACTCCATTGGTTTCATGGCTCTGTGGGAATGTTCTTAACCACTCCATCAGACTTGCTCTTCATAAGGTCACCTATAAAGCAGCCTATGCACAAACTCAGTTGTGATGATGATGGCCTTTTGGCAGCTATCCTGCCACATGTGCTCATCTTATGGGAGGCTAAGCAGCATGGTCATATTCTCCTTTGTCTACTGTACATGTAGATAATTTAGAAAAAGTATTTCTTACCCCTTCACTTCATAGCACATTATTTTCTTCTCAGAACTATACACCTTTCATGAAGGCAGCTAGGGTTTCAAACTACCAGCTTCTTTGTGCTGGTATTTGTGAATTAATCAAAATGCCAGCATGTTCTGTATTCTTCACTCACAGTGTGTACAGTCTGATCCTGTGAAATGCCTCTCTTGAAAGGATTTGGACTGTCCTCAAAATGCCCAGGATATTTTGCCTGAACATCTTCCAAACTTTGCCTTTGGTTTTGCTTTGCCAACATTTAATGCAAGGAGTAAGAATACACTTTTTAATTGTGTTAACCTTTTAAAAAATATTTTAACTTTCCTCAACATTTCTTATGTATTATTTTCCTCATCTGCAATTGTTTTTAGGTAAACCTTTAAAGCAATAATTCCTGATCTGAAAAACAGCACTATAGAAATTCTTCCATTCAGAGGGCTTAGTTTTTAGATTGTAGATGGAAAAGTGTATCTCATAAAAAAATGAGGGCAGGGTGGTAGAACTTCCCATGGCTATGCTTTCCTTACCTGCTTGTCACAGTTTCTTCATGAGTGGTACTCTAAAATCCTCTTGAATTTTGCATAAGGCAAGATCAGGTACATTGATAACAACATGCCATTTGGCCTGATCTCCCTCCGAAGCTACAGGAGCAAGACTTAATCCAAAATGTGTTTAAAAGCCATTAAATTACTTGGCACATGAGTAAGTCTAGTATAAAACAGCCAGATAGCTATCACATTTGTACAGCACAAGTAATATCACAGTGTACAGGAACCTATGAACAAGTTGCACAGTGCATGAAACTAGGGCAAAGGTTATAAGTCACTGGTGTTTGGCGGTGTTTTGCTTGCTCCAAATTGTCTGACATATTAAATAGCAAAGTATAAAAGTACAAAAGCAATCACCTATAAATTAAGTCAGTCAGTTAATTATGTGTTGTCGGTAATGACTTACAGCAGCCCTAAAAGGCTTACAAGGCAAATGAACATTTTAAGGAGTGGTTTTTAACAGTTCCACTTTCCCATTGGGTTTTCCTGGCCAAGTGAGGGTTTTGAACCCTAAACTACAGAGTCCTAGTCCATCACTTGCTCCACCACAACACACTCTAGTTCCAAAATCTAGTCAAGCCCATCTATATTTCTGGAAAGCATATATCTAAAGCAATTATAAAGGTAAAGGTCTCCCTTGTCTACTGTGTCTGACTCAAGGGGGCTTGGCATGTTAGCCGCTCTGAGTTGCTTTGGTGAGTAGGGTGGCAAACAAGTCTAATAAATGAATGACAGCAAAAAAAGCCAGTACTGTCTGCATTCTGCAGATGTTTCTATGGTCATGTGGCGTGACTAGATGCTGGAGCACACAGAACACTGTTACCTTTATCTTGCCAATAGATTAAGACATACTGTACTTACAAATAAAGGGTTGGGATATGATTGCTCTGTCCTTTTAACAATAAGAAATGCTTATTTTACACATTTGTGGTGTTGTCATGTGCAATCATGTTAGAACTGTATTATAGTGATCTTAAAAGCACTTTAAAGTTAAGTGAGATATTTAAGATGTGATTTTACTAGTTCCACAGCCACCACCAGTGAGTTACTATGGCTGAGTGGAGGATTTGGGGTACACAGAAAGAGCCTCCTTGAAGATTGTGGTGTTCTTGATGCAAAATCAGGCATACCCTTGTAACGGCAACCTTGTGTTGCCAGCTAATCTTTCTCACACTAGGTCAGGTGAAAGGACTTGCAGAATGAACTCACCAAAATGTGCCTTCATTTTGGTAGTTTAACATCTGGCCTCCTAGACAAGGAAGAAGAAGAAGTGGACAATTTGAACTAGTCCATCATTCTATCCACTACACCATACTGATCACTGTATCTCTTTTACACTGGCTGCTGCATCATACCATAAACATCTAAAAATAATTTTAAAAATTAAATAGCATTTTAAAGACAGAGCAAGTAGCCCTGTGAAAATGTGTTGTACACTTTGCCCTTCAAAGCATATGTTGATTAAAACATGTTCTGGGGAGCAAGGGGTTAATCTTCATTTTTCCCCTCCCCAAATCATCTGTGGTTGTGCTACTCCCAACATTCAAACTAGAGTTACCAAAAATCCACTTTAAGTTTCATAAAAAATATCTTTGGAAAGGCAAAGCAAGGTGGACTCCATGCCTTGCTTTCAAGGAAAATTGACATGGATATTATGTTCCAAGAGGATGCAGGAGGATCCAGCAAGCCTAAAAGGGCTTTGGGGCTACATGTAACCTGTGGGGCACATAATCCCAACTCCATGCAGGAAATGAACATAAACAATATCCTCAACTTCTGATACGGCTGCACTAGCTTAGGTAAAGGTAAAGGTCACCCCACTCTTGCTCGAAAGCCAGATGTATCCAACTCTAGGGTTCAGTGCTCATTTCTGTTTATAGCCAAAGAGCCAGTGCTGTCTGCGTCTGCAGAAATGTTTCTGTGGACATGTGGCTGGCATGAATAGACACCAGAGTGCACATAATGCTATTTACCTTCCCACCGAAGTGGTCCCTATCCATCTACTTGCAATTTCTTGCTTTCGAACTGCTAGGCTGGCAGGAGCTGGGACAAAGAAAGACAGGAGATTGTTCTGTTGCGCAGTACTCAGGTCTCAAACTGCTGACCTGCCAACCTTCCAGTCATCAAGTTTAAGCACCTTAACCACTTGAACCACCACAGTCCCCCTCAGTTTATAACAAACAAAACAACTATGTAATAAAGCTGAACCCATTTAACACTGTCTCTCATCATCTCCCACCCCATTTGAAGAAACAGACTTCAAATGGTGTTGTCGGATCTTTACTGTATGGGACCAAAGACAACAGGACAGCCGAAGGATTGGCTTAACTCAGGTTTATTGCATGAGGACCGGGTGAAGCATGAGGTAATGGCGGTGATACATCTCTATATATACAGTAGGGTTTTACATTTGAATCTTGTAGCACGGTAGCTCATTGGCCGCTACCGGCGTGGCCTCGCCCAGGCACGCCTCTCTTCAGTAGTTCTTCTTTCCTGCTGCTGAATGCGGGGAAGGATTTCCCGCGGCTGTCCGTGATTGAGCAATGTGAACCATGTGAGACTGAACGCTCGCAGCTGCCCTCTATGGGCTGCTTGCTCACGTTCCTTTGCAGCTGAGATACATTGTAAATGGAGTGGTTACATTCTATCAGTACAGTGACATGCATACACAACATCCCTCCCCCCTAGGATGGGACGAAGTCCCGCAACCAATGTGGCTTGCTGCACATGCGCTTGGGGCGTGCTTGCGCCTGCCCTAGTACTGGAGAGCCTGTGATCCCTGACTCCGTGGGTGCTTGTCCTGCAACGGAAAACGGGGATTCATTAATGGCTCTGTGGGGCGTCTGTGCCTGCCTTGCGCTGGGGGATGGGAATGGAATGAACAGCTGAGAATTGAACCCCTGCCTGTTTCCCTCGGACCCCGGGGACCCTCCTATCGTGAACCGCGGGACCGATGAGGATGCCCTTGTGGTTCTGCTACCTTCTGTCCCCCGCTCGGGGGACCTTGAGACTGAGGCGGATGGACTCGCCGTCGCCTCCTGTCTTGGGGGTGTCGGTCTCCGGGACATTGGCGCTATGTTGCACTCTAACACACAGGGGCTACTGGGACTGGAAGTACCAGGGGCTGAACTTAAACCCCTCTTTTCGCTAGGACGGGTGGGGGACCACTCCGCTAACTCCCCCTGGTACTGTAAATCAAGGTCTAAACTTCTTGGGAAATCTGTATTTTGGGGACGCTCCTGGGGGATGTGTGTGGGATCGGGGCTCTTCCTTTCCGCCGCAAACTCCCGCAAAAGATTTCTGAGGATCGATTCCCTTTCCTCCCCCCTTGGTGGGGACCCATGTCCCCCTTTTTCTCCCCCTTGAGTTAAGCGGGTGGGGGAGTACCCTAACGCTGATTCGTTGCTACTCTCGTCTTCGTCCTGCTTTCCGGGGACCCTACGCCTGAGTTGATCCGCGTGCCGCCTCCACAGGAGGCCTGTATTGGTCTCTACGCGGTATGAGACGGGGCCGGTTTGTTCTATCACAATGCCGGGCACCCAGGCTGGTCCCGCGCTGGCGTAGTTCCTGCAATGCACGGGGGCGCCTACGCTGAAACTCTTTGAGGAATCCATCTCTACATTTCGCCCTTTGTCTTCTACTCTGGTGGGACTAGTCTGGAGATTACCGTGGCCAGCTTCCTGCGCATTAGCAATTCCGCGGGGGAGTACCCTGACGCTAGTGGGGTGACCCTGTACCGTAGCAGGAATTGGCATAGTTGTAAGTCAAGATCTCCGGGGCCCATGCGCCGCAGTGCGTCCTTAGTGGTACGCACGAGGCACTCTACTTGGCCGTTGGTGGCCGGGTGGAAAGGGGCGGAGGTGATGTGCCGAATGGCGTTGAGATCCGTGAATGCCCTGAACTCGGCGGACGTGAAACAGCTAGCGTTATCGCTGACGAGGGTGTCGGGTAAACCGAACGTGGAAAAGACCCTCCGTAACTGTTTAACTGTTGTGGCCGAGGAGGTGCTCGAGACTGGAATGACCTCCAGCCACTTGGAGAACGTGTCCACCACAAGGAGGAAAAGTGTTCCCCTGAACGGCCCTGCAAAGTCTACGTGTACCCGGGACCAGGGCCCCCTTGCTGTGTCCCACTCCCTATGTGGCAAGCGAGCCTCTTCTGGCCTGGAACTTTGGCACGCTTCGCAAGTGCCGACCATGTGCTCGATGTCGGCATCTAGCTGGGGCCACCAAAAGTAACTGCGGGCTAGTGCCTTAGAGCGGACGATTCCGGGGTGGCTGACGTGCAGCAGTTTAAGCACCCTCGGCCGGAGGGACGTGGGGATCACTACCCGCTGTCCCCACAAAAGGCAACCCCTCTCTAGGGACAATTCTAATTTCTTTTTGAAAAATGTGTCGAATTCCGCTGCTGGGGAAGACACGGGCCACCCTTTCTGTACCCAGGAGCAAACTGTGGCTAACGTTTTGTCCTTACCGGTCACTTTGGCGATGTCGGCCGGTACTACTGGAGGGGAGTCTAGGACCTCTATCATTAAGACCTGGTGGTCCCTCTCTTCCTCGCCCACGTGGCAGCAATCCCGGGGAATGGGGGACCTCGACAGGGCATCTGCATGGCTGATCTCCTTCCCGGGCCGGTACACCAACGCGTGCTGATACGCGTTGAGAAAAATGGCCCACCTGAGCATTCTCGGGGACAGGATTTGGGGTGTGGGCTTATCTGCGGTGAAAATGCCTAGCAGGGGCTTATGGTCAGTCACTATGGTGAAGGGGCGGCCATACACAAAATCATGAAATTTCTTGGTCCCCGCAATTATCGCTAGTGCTTCCCTGTCTGTCTGGGCGTAGTTTCTCTCCGCTTGGGACAAGGACCTAGAGTAGAACGCTATCGGGGCCTCCCTCCCGTTCTCCAGCACGTGGCATAACACCGCCCCCACCCCCACCGGGGATGCATCGCATATCAGGACCACTGGGCGTTTGGGATTGAAGTGGGTCAGTACAGCATCTGATGCCAGGAGTCGCTTCAGGTCATTGAAAGCCTTCTCATGGTCGTCATCAAAGTAGGGTAACACTCCCTCTAGCCCCTTCAGGAGGCGTTCCACGAGTGACTGGAAAATCCCGGGCGCCGAATTCACGCCGAATTGGAGGCGCGATACCTGGAACGCCCCTTTGTGGTTGACTATGGTCTGCGCAGCAGCTGCGGCGGGGGTGACCGGGAGTTGCTGGTAGGCTTGGGCCAGGTCGAGTTTAGCAAAACACCTCCCCCCGTGCAACCTGGCCAACAAGTGGCTGACTACCGGCACCGGATACGCATTGGGGCGGATCGCCTTATTGATGGTGCACTTGTAATCAGCGCATATGCGGACCTCCCCGTTGGCCTTGAGCGCCGTTACAATTGGAGTTTCCCACTCCGCAGAATCAACAGGAACAAGAATCCCCTGGCCCACCAATTTGTCCAACTCCGCCTCTATTTTGTCCTTTAGTGCGAAAGGCACTCTGCGCGGCTTGAGTCTGATTGGACGTACTCCAGGGTCCAGGTCGAAAGTCACTGGGGGGCCCTTGAATTTTCCGAGTCCCTTTTTGAAAACCTCGGGGTGCGCATCGCACACGCTCTGAATTGGGTCAGTCCAGGCGGCGTGTACTCCCACGGCGTGCACCCCCCCAATGAACAACCCCAGGGGCTGGAACCATTGAGTCCCGAGGAGGCTGCATTTACCTCCTTTGAGGACGACTAGGGGAAGCGTTGCAGCGCGTTTTTTGAACTGGACCTGGAATTTCCCAACCCCCAATACCGGGATGCGGTTCCCTTGCACGTCCTTCAGCGTGGCCCTCAACGCTTTGAGCTTGGGCTGCACGTGGGGGGCTATCTTTAGGAACTCTCCCTGGGAGATGATGGAGTAAGAAGAACCCGAGTCCACCTCCATCCTAACAGGGGCCCCTTGTATTACTACCTCAACGAAGTATCAGGGGTGCTCCGTGGATACGCTGAAAACCGGAGCGTCGTCCTCGCTGTCGTCGGAGATGCGTCCGACGCCGTCCCGCTTCCTCGTGGTCCGGGTGCCGTGGTCCTTGGGCCTCGTGGTGCGGTCCTGCCTCGCCGAGCGGTCTGGGGAACTCCTCTTGGCCTCGCGCCGCTTCCGGCAGACCTTGGCGATGTGCCCGCGCCGGCCGCAGTTGTGGCACTCGGCCTTGCGGAACGGGCATTTGGCGCGGGCGTGGGCGGCGCCGCAGCCGTCACAGCGCCGGCCCTCCTTCTGGACCTTCCGGACGTCCTCGTCGTCGCCGCTCTCCGTGGACGAGTTCGAAACCCGCCGGGCCGCGCGCACCGAGCTCTCTGCCTTGGCGGTTTTTGGTCACCAGTCCTGGAGCTCTTGCACGCCGGCCGTCGTGGCTTCCGCGGCCTGCGCCGTGTCGAGGACCTGTTGCCACGTGGGAGGCGGCTCCTGTTTCATGAGCGCGCGCTGGGTCTCGGTGTCCCTCAGGCCGCAGAGCAGGCAGTCGCGGAGGGTGACTTCTGGGGTCTCCCACTTGCAGGGGCCGGCGGCCAGCCGCAGGGCCGCGGCGAACTCGGCGACCGATTCCCCGGGCGCTTGGACTCGCCTCCAGAACGCGCTCCGAGCGGGGAACATCGCTATCGCAGGCCGGAGGTGGGCGCGCAACGCAGCCAGAAGCTCTTTGGCTTTGAAGTCGCTCACCCTCCTCGGCGCGATCAGGTCGACCAGGGTCCTCTTTGTTTCGTGTCCGAGCATGCGGACGAAGATGGCCCTCTTCTTGTCCTCATCTGAGACTTCGAGCTCCACCAGCGCTCCGTTGAAGTCTATCTCAAACAGCTCCAAGTCTCCCGGCTTCCTGATCTCGTAGCCGGCGCATGTCTTGGTCCCGTGGGCAGCCATATCCCATCCTCGTCGCCAATTTACTGTATGGGACCAAAGACAACAGGACAGCCGAAGGATTGGCTTAACTCAGGTTTATTGCATGAGGACCGGGTGAAGCATGAGGTAATGGCGGTGATACATCTCTATATATACAGTAGGGTTTTACATTTGAATCTTGTAGCACGGTAGCTCATTGGCCGCTACCGGCGTGGCCTCGCCCAGGCACGCCTCTCTTCAGTAGTTCTTCTTTCCTGCTGCTGAATGCGGGGAAGGATTTCCCGCGGCTGTCCGTGATTGAGCAATGTGAACCATGTGAGACTGAACGCTCGCAGCTGCCCTCTATGGGCTGCTTGCTCGCGTTCCTTTGCAGCTGAGATACATTGTAAATGGAGTGGTTACATTCTATCAGTACAGTGACATGCATACACAACAGGATCCTTAGGTGGTGACTACATCTATATTCCGCTATCCCACTGCTCAAAAAAAGAAGTTTTAAATTTTAAAAAGTGCCTTCTCAAGGCTGTTGCACCTGTTTGGTCTGTGATTGTGAAAATCTTTAAATTTCACCTGCATATTTTGAGTTTCTTCCGGTTCTTGGTTCACACTGGGCTGCAAGACTTTCCTTTCCCTTCCTGCTTGGAAATGTGTGTTTATTGCAGACATGCTTTTCCTAACATATGCACTTTTTGTGAACTTTTGTGTGTGTGATGTAGATATTTTAATCACATTCCTCAACTACTAAGGCATATTCATGTGCATTTTTCAAAGATACACATTCTTAGTTATGTATATTTATTCCTCTACCATTTTAAAGGGAAACAAATGAAGAATTTGATGTTTATGGCCTCTTTGAAACAACTGGAAGGGGGAAAGTTTGTGATTGCTTCATTGTCTTACATAGCATAGCATGAATGGGACAGTTTTTAAAAAAATGAAATTTCCCTTTTATTTCTCATTTGATTTATTGATTGACTTCCCTGATTTGTTTAATCCTTTTATCACTTGGTTCCTACCTGGCTAATGGCTATGTATGGCGTGTGTGAAGCAGTCACATATATCAACAAGATATGAAAGTTACCTGTGCAATTAGAGAGCTGTGGTGTCATATATACAGCTCATCAGTTGCTGTTGTAAGAGCACCCTCCTCACTAGTCAAGATGGCTGAGACCAAGTTGAGATGATATTAGAAGCTGGAATTAACCCTCCATCCACCCAATCTTCCTCATTTCAGGTCCCATAAATCTCTCTGTCTCCAAGGGACCAGAAGGCATCTGATCTTAGCCAGCACAGCAGTTGTGCCCTTCTGTTGGCAGGTCTCTGAGAACAGGCAGCACAAGGGAATTCTGCTGGCACAAGAGCATTACAGGTGGCTGCAAGAGACTTCTGCTCATTCCAGACCAACAGTGCATCTTTGAGTTAGACTTGCCCTGCTAATCATTAAGCAATAGACAGACATTTTTTAATAGATCCTTGAATGGAAGGTAGCTTTGCTTTGCTTTCTACAATGAAAATGCCATGTTAACCAGAAACTGAAAGTTCCTCTTTATGGACCACATAAGTGGCAGGGAATCCAAAGCAAGTTATTGCTATTTGGCTGGAATGAAAATATACCAAGAATGTTTGAAAACTGTTGTCATGGTCTGCTTATGGGAGGATGGGTCATTAACTTCACGAACACAGATAAGGCAGGACATGAAGAAAATCTTATATTGTAATTGCTTCTGGGAATACAATTGTCTCATTCACTGATCTGTGACTACAGATTTGATGACATCCTTAATGCTTAAGGCCTTCTACCAAAAAGAAAAGAGAAGAGAAGAGAGGAAAAAAGAAAACCAACAGAAGTTGGAACTGTGAGAGGAAAAATAATGGCAGATTAAGAGAAGAAATATTGGACACCTGCTTAATTAACAGTGTGAAGTTTCTTTAATCCGTTACACTCTCAAATATCTCCCAGGTTACTTTGTGCAACTATTCTGCATATGTTTTACAAAATAAATGGCAATGAAAAACCACTTTCTTACCTGTGTGGCTTCATAGGCTGGCTTCCTCTGTTATGAGACAAGGCTTCAGGAAAGGGCTGAGTTCCTGAAAAACTAGATTCCATCATTTTTTCCATCACTGGCACCAGATGTCTGTTTGCCTTTGAGTACTGCAGCAAATGAAAAAGAAAATAAAAGCTAAGTTTAAAAAAGCCAATTATGCTTTGAAAGCTATCCATCATGGAATCATGTCATTGCAAGGGAGCTAGGCCAACTGTCTGCTCAAAGCATCATCATTATCATCAACAACACACACACACAAACACAACCCTGCACCGATCCCTTAGCAATTTGGCAGACACCTACCTTGGCCATTCCAGATGATCACTGTCAGGGTCCAGTTGGCAGATATGTGGCACATGCCCCACAAAACAGAAACAAAAGATGGTGTATGTGCACTGAGCGGGTCACGCGCAAAGCCATTAAGATGCAAATCGCACCCAACGCTGGTGCGAGCATCTGACCACGCATGCATGGAGCGCTGCTCGAGACACAGCTGCTCAGATGTGGCTTGCACCCAATGAAAAGGACAGACAATTCTGGCGTGTGTGCCCGCCGGACCATGTATGCAACAAAACCAGCGGGACACACTGTGGCCCAGGACTGCCTCACCATGCATCCAGGACACTGGGATGCCGGCCCCGCTGAATGCCCGCTAGCCGCACATGATGCAGAAGTGGTGGGGTGTGCCCCACAGAGCAACTTCATGGGAGACTGTGTAGCCGGGGCCACAGGAAAAACACACGAGGCCTCACAAAACCCTGACATGCTGCCACCACCGCTGAATGGGTACAAATGAGGCAGCAGAGGTGGCTCAGGCCCTGAGCCGGCAGCAGAACACCTCGTAGGGAGCACGGGTAAACAGGGCGACAGGGCGGTCGGGCAACAGGAAGCCAGGTAACCGCGAGGACACAACCTGCTGGGGGGTATGCCCCCGTATGAAGCTTGGCTCCCAAGCTAGTCTTCAATACAGGATGAAGCTACAGAAGCATATTCAATGGGACCCTAGCCTCTAGTGTTACTTTCGCAGAACTGTTAACATTAGGAAATTTGTACTGATATTCAGATTCAAACACAGAGCTTGGAAATGTGCCAGTCAATTTGACTGTTAATTTTGAACTACAACTCAGAATATTTAACCAGCTAGGATTCTGGATACTGTCCTTTCCTAATACACATTTACAATAAGACGATGTATATTCATAGCATCTGAGTTGTTCACAAATCTTCTTATTAAACTGGGGTTGGCAACCTATGGCTTGTGGGCCAAATCCAGCCCACAGTGCCAAATCATCCAGCCCCTGCCCTCACTCCAACTGCCGTTGCCACTGCCACCACCACCAGAAGCAGCCACAACCGTGTTTACAGCAGCTGCAGACACATTTATGGCAACCATGTACCTGTTTACGGCAGCCACAGATGGGTTTACATCAGCATTTATGGCAGGGGGACCATCAGTCCGGCCTCCTCAACTGTCTGAGGGAGCATAACCTGGCCCTCAACTTAAAAAGGTTGCCAACCCCTGTCTTAAATACACCCCATATGCTGCCCCCTGATACCCAGAGAGGAGCAGAGGAGGAGACTCTTAAACCAGGTCAGAGCTTTAGTCTATCTGTGCCAGACCTATGTGTTTAGTTGAAGTGTCTCTCCATAGTCACAGCTTCTCTCTCATCAGGGATCTTGGGGCACACAGAAAAAGCCTCTGTGAAGATTGTGGTATTTTTGAACATCAATCAGGAGTGCTCTGATAATGATAACCTTGTGTTGCCAGCTAAGCTTTTTCACGCGAAAGAAACTGCAGAATGAACTCACCCAAAGGTGCCTTCATTTTGGCAGTTTCACGTCTGGCCTAGACATGGGAGACAGAGAAGGAGACGGAGAAGGAGAAGGGATCTTTTGTGTTCCTGATGTTACTTGAGATCCTTCAGGGCTAGGGAAGAAACCTGAAGTTTTCTGGAGGAGCAGAATCTAGCAGAGTGTATGGAGGGGAGATAACTGGCATGTAACAGAACCTGGCAAATCATAAACGGAAACTAGTAGGTCCAATACAGGGCAAAACTGAAATATTTATGCACCTGCTTTTCCCATTTATCTAAGAGACTGATTCTAGTTAAGCACTCCAGAATATGATTTTACTGGTAAAGTACTGGCTGGTTGGAAACCTCACTCAAAAATGAAGGGGGAGGATTTATTCATGCTGATAGTCTTGCCACAGGCTGCTACCAGGCAAACAGAACATGGGACTAAATAGGCTTTTGTTCGGACCCAGCTGGGCTCTTCTGAGGTTCTAATGTATAAAGCTAGAGTCTGCCAACTGATTTTTTTATCACTCAGTACTAAAACACCCAGTGCTTTCTTTTGTTCTATTTTGGATTCATTGATAAGTCTGCTCTTACTGCTTAGCAACAGAAAATATTTTATAGAGAATGAAGCCTATGAAAGGGCCTTGCCATATTTTAGTGTATGGGACCAAAGACAATGAAACAGCCGAAGGGTTGGCTTAACACAGGTTTATTGCATGATGACCCGGAGGAACATGAGGTAATGGCGGATGGGTAGCTCAATATATACAGTGCTATACATTTTGAATGTGGCTCCTCGACAGTCTATTGGTTACTGTCCGCGTGACGTCATGGACGGTCACGCCCTTCTTGTCCAGGTGTAGGTGATGGCGGGAATCTTCCCGCGCTGTTGTTTGCTGGTGAGTCTGGGCCAGGAGAGCTTGAACGCTCGCTATTGCCACCAGGTGGTCATTAGCTCGCGTCCTATTGTAAGGGCTACAGTTAAGCAGCTGCTGGTTATAATGTTACACAAGCATGGTTACATTGGATACACGTGAATGGATACATTGTAAAAGGTATAGTAATAGAACACAACATCCCTCCCCCCTAGGATGGGACGAAGTCCCTCAGCCAAGATGGCTTATTGCAAACGCGTTTGGGCCGCGATGTGGGCTGACCTGCCCCAGGGGCGCTACTGCTTCCTCGTTCCCTGGTCCCTTGTCCTGAAACGGGAGAGGGAGACTTGTTAGAGGCTTGCCGTGGTTTGGCGGTTTTGGGGGAAGGGAAAAACTCCATTGTGGGCAGACCGGAGACACTCGGGGCTAACGAAAAACCCCTCTTCTCGCTTGGACGGGTGGGGGACCACTCCGCAAAACTTCCCCGGTTCTGGAAATCAAGATCTAACTCTGTTGGGATATCCGTATTTGTGGGGAGATCCTGCGGGGTATCTATGAGATCGGCTTCCCTTCTCTCCGCTGACCGATCCCGCAGGATATCTACGAGGATAGATTCCCTTTCCTCCCCCCTTGGTGGGGACCCATGGCCCACCTTTCCTCCCCCTTGGGCTGAACGGGTGGGGGAGAACCCTAACGCTGAATCTTGTTCCCCGCGGTCCGTGCCCTGCTCGTCAGGGACCCTGCGCCACAGCTGTTCCGCGTGCCGCCTCCAGAGTAGACCTGTGCTGGTCTCGACGCAGTACGAGACGGGACCGGTCCACTCTAAGATGACGCCCGTTACCCAGGCCGGACCCGCGCTGGCGTAATTCCTGCAATGCATGGGGGCACCCACGTCGAAACTCTTTGTGGCCTCTATCCCAATGTTCTTCCCCTTGTCCTCTATTCTCGTGGGGTCTAGCCTAGTTAGTATGGTGGTCAGTTTCCTGCGCATTAGCAGCTCCGTGGGGGAGTATCCTGACGCTAGGGGAGTCACTCTGTACCCTAGCAGAAACTGGCACACTTGATGGTTTAGGTCCCCGGGCCCCATGCGCCGCAGCGCGTCCTTGGTGGTACGCACGAGGCGCTCTACTTGGCCGTTTGTGGCAGGGTGAAAAGGAGCGGAGGTGATGTGCCGAATGGCGTTGATTTCTGTGAATGCCCTGAACTCAGAGGACGTGAAACAACTTGCGTTGTCGCTTACGAGGGTGTCGGGTAAACCGAACGTGGAAAAAACCCTCCGCAAATGCTTTATGGTTGTGGCCGTGGATGTGCTTGTAACCGGAATGACCTCCAACCACTTGGAGAAGGCATCCACCACAAGGAGAAACAGTGTCCCACGGAACGGGCCAGCAAAGTCTACATGAACCCGGGACCACGGCCCCTTCGCCGCGTCCCACTCCCTGTGAGGCAGGCGGGCTTCTTCTGGTCTGGAGCTTTGGCAGGGCTCACAAGTGCCGACCATGTGCTCGATGTCGGCGTCTAGTTGGGGCCACCAGAAGTAGCTCCGTGCCAGGGCTTTGGAACGCACAATTCCAGGGTGGCTGACGTGCAGGAGTTTGAGTACCCGCGGTCGTAAGGACACCGGGATCACTACTCGCTGGCCCCACAGAAGGCACCCCCTCTCAAGGGACAACTCTAACTTCTTTCGAAAAAATGCGTCGAACTCCGCTGCCGGGGAGGACGCTGGCCACCCTTTCTGCACCCAGGAGCTGACCTTTGCTAAAATGTTGTCCTTGCCGGTCGCTTTGGCGATGTCGGCGGGCAGTAATGGGGGCGAGTCGAGGACCTCTATCATCAGCACCTGGTGGTCTGGCTCCTCCCCGCCCACGTGGCTTCTATCCTGGGGGAGGGGGGACCTCGATAGAGCGTCCGCATGGCTGATCTCTCTCCCGGGCCTGTACACTAACGCGTGCTGATACGCGTTGAGAAAAATGGCCCACCTAAGCATCCTTGGGGACAGGATCTGTGGCGTGGGTTTATCTGCGGTAAAAATGCCTAGCAGGGGCTTGTGGTCGGTCACGATTGTAAAGGGGCGGTCATACAGGAAGTCGTGGAACTTTTTTGTTCCCGCAATTATCGCTAATGCTTCCCTGTCTGTCTGGGCGTAGTTTCTCTCCGCTTGGGACAGGGACCTGGAGTAGAATGCTATCGGGGCCTCCCTCCCGTTTTCCAGCACGTGGCACAGCACCGCCCCCACCCCCACCGGGGATGTGTCACAGATCAGGACCACTGGGCGCTTGGGGTTGAAATGGGTTAGGATGGCATCAGACGCCAGAAGCTGCTTTAGCTCACTAAATGCCCTCTCTTGCTCATCGCCCCACTTCCATGCCTCGTCCTTTTTAAGCAATCTGTGCAACGGTTCGGCCACGGCTGCTTTCCGGGGGAGGAAGGAGTGGTAAAAGTTCAGCAGCCCTAGGAACGACTGCAACTCGGGCTTGGAGGTGGGGCGAGGGGGCTTTCTTGATGGCGTCTACCTTAGATTTGCCAATTCGGCCCGACTCCCCCCCCCCCCCCCGTTATCAATACGTCATCAAAATAAGGCAACACCCCCTCGAGCCCCTTCAGGAGGCGTTCCACGAGTGACTGGAAAATTCCAGGCACCGAGTTTACGCCAAATTGAAGGCGCGTCACCTGGAATGCCCCCTTATGGGTGACTATAGTTTGAGCAGCAGCTGCGGCTGGGGTCACCGAGAGCTGCTGGTAGGCTTGTGCTAAGTCGAGTTTAGCGAAACACTTTCCCCCATGTAACCTGGCCAGCAAATGGCTGACTACCGGCACCGCATACGCATTAGGGCGAATGGCCTTGTTGATGGTGCACTTGTAATCAGCGCATATGCGCACCTCCCCGTTGGCCTTTAGTGCTGTTACAATTGGAGTTTCCCACTCCACAGAATCAACAGGAACAAGAATCCCCTGGCCCACCAATTTGTCCAGTTCCGCCTCTATTTTGTCCTTGAGTGCGAATGGCACCCGGCGCGGTTTGAGTCTTATTGGGCGGACCTCAGGGTCTAGGTCGAAGGCTACTGGGGGTCCCTTAAATTTCCCAAGTCCTTTTTTGAAGACTTCGGGGTGCGCGTCGCACACCTCCTGAATCGGGTCAGTCCCAACGGCAACGGCGTGCACCCCCCCAATGAACAACCCCAGGGGCTGGAACCATTGAGTCCCGAGGAGGCTGCAATTCCCCCCTTTGAGAACAACTAGGGAGAGAGTCGCGGCGTGTTTCTTAAATTGGACCTGAAATTTTCCAACCCCAACACTGGAATGCAGTTCCCTTGCACGTCCCGTAACGTGGACCTCAAAGCTTTGAGTTTGGGCCGCGCGTGGGGGGCAATTTTCAGAAACTCCTTCTGGGGGATGATGGAATATGAGGAACCCGAGTCAATTTCCATCCTAATGGGGGCCCCTTGTACTAGTACCTCAACAAAGTAACGGGGGTGTCCCGCGGACACGCTGAACACCGGTGCGTCGTCCTCGCTGTCGTCGGCGACGTGGCCCACGTCGTCTCGCTTCCTCGTGGCCTGGGTGCCGTCCTTGGGTCTCGTCGCGCGGTCTCTCAAGCTCTTCCGAGCCTCGCGCCATTTCCTGCAGACCTTGGCGATATGCCCGTGGCGGCTGCAGTTGTGACACTCGGCCTTTCTGAAAGGGCATTTGGTGCGGTCGTGGTTCGCTCCGCAGCCGTCGCAACGCCGGCCTTCCTTCCGGACCTTCCGGACGTCCTCGTCGTCGCTGCTCTCCGCGGACGACTTCGAAACTCATCGGGCCGCGTGCACCGAAGCGTGCACTGAAGTCTCTGCCTTGCCTGTCTTTGGCCGCCAGTCCTGGAGCTCCTGGACCCCGGCCTTCGTAGCTTCCGCGGCTTGTGCCTCCTTCAGGACCTCCTGCAACGTGGGAGGTGGCTCCCGGTTCATCAATGTGCGCTGAGTTTCGGCGTCGTTCAGGCCACACAGCACGCAGTCTCTGAGTGTGATTTCTGCGTTCTCCCATTTGCATGGGCCGGCAGCCAGTCGCAGGGCCGCTGCGAAGTCGGCGACCGTCTCCCCGGGCACTTGGACTCGCCTCCAAAATGCGCTCTGAGCGGGGAACATCGCCGTCGAGGGCCGGAAGTACTCGCGCAGCATGTGCATGAGCTCTTTCACCTTGAATTCACTCGCCCTTCTCGGCGCGAGCAGGTCCACCAAGACCCTCTTGGTGTCCGGCCCCAGCATCCTGGTGAAGATGGCCCTTTTCTTTGCCTCATCCGTGACTTCGGATTCCACCAGGGCTCCCTGGAAGTCCATCTCGAAGATGTCCCAGTCTGCCGGTCTCTTGATCTCAAAACCGGTGCATGTCTTGGTCCCGTGGGCAGCCATATCCCACCTTCGTGGCCAATTTAGTGTATGGGACCTAAGACAATGAAACAGCCGAAGGGTTGGCTTAACACAGGTTTATTGCATGATGACCCGGAGGAACATGAGGTAATGGCGGATGGGTAGCTCAATATATACAGTGCTATACATTTTGAATGTGGCTCCTCGACAGTCTATTGGTTACTGTCCGCGTGACGTCATGGATGGTCACGCCCTTCTTGTCCAGGTGTAGGTGATGGCAGGAATCTTCCCGCGCTGTTGTTTGCTGGTGAGTCTGGGCCAGGAGAGCTTGAACGCTCGCTATTGCCACCAGGTGGTCATTAGCTCGCGTCCTATTGTAAGGGCTACAGTTAAGCAGCTGCTGGTTATAATGTTACACAAACATGGTTACATTGGATACACGTGAATGGATACATTGTAAAAGGTATAGTAATAGAACACAACACATATATTTTGAGTCTACTTTCTGACAACCAATACTTGTGTTTCCAAACTGATATCTCATGTAAACATGTTTTTGAGATATAGACCTGTATGTAAAGGATATAATTATTTCTTTACTAAAACATTTTAAAAACATCCTTCATCTTAAGAATGCTAGAGGAGTGCATGTATATAACTAATAAAGTGCAATGCAAACATTAGAACATGATCATCATCGTAAAAGAGAGAAGAGAAAAAATACACAGGACAGATGAAACCAAGTAATCAAAATGTATTTATAAGTGAAAGTGGTTTAAACTAGTGCCAAAACAAGGGCAAGTAGCATTTCAATTGGGAATGGATCACATAGCTGGAGCACCATAACTAAGAAGATTCTTTCTATTATTGACACCTAATATGTCCAAGGTTGTTTAAAAAGAACCTGCCATGAGGATCTCAAATTATGAACAGGCTGATATATAGGTCACTCCTCAGAAAGACAATGATTTTGCCCTGCTTTTCCAGAGCTGGTACCTATTTTGTCCTCCTACTCTGTTTTTATTAAGCTCAGCTAGGAATCCAGACAGTTAGCTAATGATGAAACTAGGGCTAGTACTCCGTTGTTGAATGTCTCATCCCATTCACAGTTTCTCTCTTCTTCCTGCGTTCACAAAGAAAATCTAGTACAATGGTGGCGAACCTTTGGCATGTGTGCCAGAGGTGGCACTTGGAGCCCTTTCCTGAGGGCACCTGTGCAGTCACCCCAGCACAGAGTTCATCCCACCCCTCTGCCCAGCAGCCCAATGGGAGCATTTCCTTCCTCTCCTAATGTTGTGTTGGAACTTTGTGATAAATTCTATTTATTTATTTTTTGCGGAGATGTTATGTTGGTTTTTGTAATGTTTGGTGTGAGCCACCCGGAGCCGCAAGGGGGCAGTGGTACAAATCTAATAAATAAATAAATACATTTTAAAAAGTTAGTGGGTTTTGGGTTACAGTTTGGGCACTCGGTCTCTAAAAGGTTCGCCATCACTGAACTAGTACATCCTTGAAGATATGGACATCCCTATTATCTTCAATATGCCTGGGCAAATTTATTGGGTTCTGCAGAGCCCTGTGTGTGCAACATTATTATTATTATTATTATTATTATTATTATTATTATTATTATTATTATTATTATTATTATTATTATTATTATTATTATTATATTTACATTTCTATACCGCTGATTCTGCCCTGGTGATGTCAGAACTTTTGCCAAATTATTTGCTTTCATTTATTTAGCTTGTCCCCCCCCCAAAAAAAAAATCATCAAGAAAGAGTTTTCAAGCTCTACAAGATATGCCAGCTCAGACAGGAGTGAGACAAGTAAGCATTATTTCTAGTTGGTGAGGTCTTTGAAAACTATCTATCATGGAATTATAACATTGCAACACTTTACAGATACTAAAGATAGCAAGAAAGGCAGAAAAGTGGGTGCTCAATCAAGTCAAGTCTGAACTTTCACTAGAGCAAAAATGAGTAAATTGCAGCTATCCTACTGTGTAACATATAATGAGAAATACAGAACAGACCAGAAAAAAATACCATATTGCTTTAAAAAGTGCAGGAGGCAGCAGGAAAAGAGTAAAACTGGGTTGATTCAATAATGGAAGCCACAGCTATTAGTTTGCGCATCCTGAGCAAATCTTACTAGAAGAGACAATATCACTAGCAAGGGGTGCTGTAAGGAGTGATAATAACCTGAGATGCTGTTGGTTTGCAAGATCTCTGTAGAGCTGTTAATGATAGGATATTTTGGAGGTCATTAACTCATATAAACACCATGCAGCTGAAGTGACTTAGGAGTTCTTTTATTAATTATCTGAATATTTGTTCTCTATACTTAAAAAAAATGTTTACAGCCAGAAACAGAGACTATTTCTAATGTCTGTTTGACTAGGAAGGAATTTAAAAAACTTTCCCTCTTGAACAAAAAGTTCAAATTGGCCCAAGCTCAGTGATGTTGCAACATTGTAACAATACATTCTCTGCTTGTAAACCTCTTCAACTCAGTGTAGATCACTGTTTTACCATTTTAAAGCCATTTTTAAGGATAAATGTTTCAATCCTTATAAGTTGGCTTCCTTCCAAAAAAAAATTTTTTAAAAGGAGAAGGAACTATCCATGTTCCTTCATGATAAGTAACAAAGGTATTTTCAGCTGATTTGACCTGTTTTAAATCTGAGTACATAAAGGTCACTTTTTTGCTAAAAGGGATGAAACTGATTTATTTTTTAAAGAATGATAACTTTTTAGAATTGCCTTGCAAAATGTTGCTTTGCTATGAAACACAGTAACATAACAGCAATCCCATGTAGCTATAATGCATAAAAAGGGAGGGAATGCTTGGAACATAGAATTACAGTTAGGGCAGTGGTGGCGAACCTATGGCATGCATGCCAGACATGGCAATCAGAGCTCTTTCTGTGGGAACCTGTGCAGTCACACCAGCACAGAGCTTCCCTCTGCCCAGCAGCCCAATGGGAGCGCTTTCTTCCTCCCCCTGACCCCAGCATAGAGTTCACCCCCACAACTCTGCCATGCAGCCCAATGGGAGCGTTTCCTTCCTCCCCTATTGCTGTGTTGGCACTTTGCAATAAATAAGAGGGTTTGGGGTTTCAGTTTGGGCACTCAATCTCTAAAATGTTCTGAAGTGCATTTAGCTAAACTTTCTCAGACTAGGTCAGGTGACAGGAACTGCAGAATGAAATCACCAAAAGGTGCCTTCATTTTGGCAGTTTCATTCTGCAGAATGCAACATATTTCAGTTTTAAATAAACATTATGCTACCTATTTGCTTGTACAATGCCCAGAGTGGGATACCACCCAAATGGGTGGCATAAAAATTAAATGAATGAATGAATGAATAGGCTGAGTTCTATTATGGCATATGCTAATTCAGCATGATAAAGAAAAGCTTTCAGTGCCTAAGGCAGGGAGATGCAACCTATAGCCCATGGGCTGGATTCAGCCCATGGTGCCAAATCAACTAGCCCACACCCTTGCTCCAGTCACCACCTCTGCCGGAATTGGCCACAGACTCATTTACTGCTATTGTAAACACATTTACAACAGCCGTAAATGAGTCCACAGCTGATTCCAGAATAAGCAGCAACTGGACCACCTGTCTGGCCTGCCAAGTGTCTGAGAGAGCATGACCTGGCCCCTGACACCAAAAGGTTGGCAACCCCTGGCCTAAGGGTTCTTAGAAGAAAAACACTGATGTTGTGAAAAAGGCAGAGGAATTAGAGAGAAGGGGAGGAAATAAAAGGATAAATATTTTCTGTCACACTATGAAAGTTTTCATTATGTGGTCCTGCCTCCTTCTTTCTGTTTCACACAGACACCTGAAGATGAATCCAGAGTCATATATTTTTACCATCCATTGTTAGTTGTACAGTAAAACCCTGAGTTACAACCACCTCGGTTTAAGTTTGCAATGGCAAATTCTATGGAAATGCTGTCCTGGTTTACAAATTTTTAATGTATTTTCAATGCATCCCTATGGATGTTTAGGTTTACAATTTTTTTGGGTTACAACAGAGGCTGTTGGAATGGACCTCAATTATAACTCAGGGTTTTACTGTATTTTAAAATAACTGAGTGGTAAGAGGAACTACAGAACAGACTGTGAGTTGTAATGGGCTCAGTAAACTTGTCTAGCAGCCCTGCCAACTCAGAACCTCACAATAATCTCAAATCCTGTCTATTAGGTAGTTGAGTATAGGTTACTGGTACTGCACCCTAACCCCAAATTTCAGTGGATGTTCTTTCTGAAGGGCAATACTTGGCACAGCTCTGGCTGATTGATTGGGCTGAGAAAATAGGTGTGCTTAATGCATTCACAACTGGTCCTCATGTCATGAACCCACCTCATCTTTGATGTTGTACAAGCACTTCCTCTACTTCTGTATGCTTGCATCCTGCCATTAGGTCTCTCAAAATATATCAGTTTCTTACAAGGTGCTATTATTGTGTGGCAGAGCAAAACAACATTCTGTGAGGCAATTACACAAATGGAAGCACTCCACACAAAAATATAACTTTTATATTGGGTTTCAGATCAGCACCAACTTTGGCACAGATGGGAAGTGGGCAGGCAGTATGTGTATTAATGGCTTTGTATTATTGTACGTCTTTTCTAATCTCTAGAACTGCAGCAAATAGAGGTTTCAGAAACACACAATGAATCAAGCCACAGCTGAGTGTAGTCTAAGTTGTGTTGTTGTTCAGTCGCACAGTCGATTCCGACTCTTTGCGACCCTATGGACCATCGCTCTCCAGGCACCTCTGTCTAAGACAATGTACTATTTGCCCCCCAAAGCAAATTGCATTCTCCTCTCCATATCTAAAAACTAACTGTGCTGCCATCTGAATCTTCTTCCTTACAATACAACATACACCAGTGCAAGTGAACAAGCAAGTATGGAGGGATTAAAGCAGGTTATAAGAAGCCCACAGATCTGTCTGGCAAAAATTTGCCTTCTCTCCCATCTGTCACTTGAGCTCACTCTGTCTAACAGCAAAGCCTGCTCAGGCCACATGTGAAGAACAGTATTCAACCTACATTTACCCATGCTGTATCAGCTAGTATTCTTTAATATTATTTTTCAGCTGATGAAATTCCCTGAAGTATCATAGAATGATGATGAGGTGTTTATCAGCCAGACCAAACTGAGCATTGCTACTTAACCTCCTCGGATTGATCCCACCTTTTCCTGCCAAAATGCTACCTGCTCTCTGTCAGTCCTTTCTTTTCCTCTTGTGCTGTGTATTGATTCTGTACCCATGAGACCCTGTTTCTTGTAAATCTACACCTTGTCCTCAGTTCATGAACCCACCTCATCTTTGATGTTGTACAAGCACTTCCTCTACTTCTGTCTGCCTGCACCCTGCCATTAGGACTCTCAGAATACAGTATATCAGTTTCTTACATAGTGCTGTTATTGTGTGGCAGAGCAAAACAACATTCTGTAAGGCAATTATAAAAATGGGGGTACTCCAAGCAAACTTTATAACTTTTACACTGGGTTTCAGATCAGCACCACCTTTTGTACAGATGAAGAAGATGTCTGATGTTTCTCTTTTCCAAATTTAGTGATATTTGATCAAAACATTTTAGTTATGATTTTAAAGCTGGGGTTCCCAACCTATGGCCTGTGGGCCGCCCCTGGCCTGTGGCACCATTTCATGTGGCCCGCTGCCACCACTGTAGCACCTGGAAGTGGAACAGCTGTAAAATGTGCCCGTGCATGCATAAACATGTTTACGTCAGCTATAAATGCACCCACGGCTATCATAAACGTGAAAGTGGGTGCATTTACTTCCACTTCTGGGTGTATGTGTGTGTGTGTGATACGGCCAACTCAGCTACCTGAGGGCATGGTCAGGCCCACAGTGTAAAAAGGTTGGGAACCCCTGTTTTAAAGTATATACATGTTTTACCACCATGCAGACAAAAATCAACCTTTTTATCTGCAGATAAATGGCTGAAATATATTTTCAAACACCTAACCGTTTCTTAACTTAAAAAAGAATATAAATTGTTAGATCATCAAGCCAATCCATCCAGCAGTTGTGGAAATATTTTAAAGTTTAATCACTTCTTTTAGTAGCAATAGCAATTACACTTATATACCACCCCATAGCACTTAGTGCACTCTCTGGGCGGTTCACAAATTAATTAGCATTTTGCCCCAAACATGCTGGGTACTCATTTTACTGACCTCGGAAGGATGGATGGCTGAGCCAATCATGAGACCTAGTCAAAATTGAACTCACAACCTTTTGGTTGCAGTACAGAAGATTGACCAATGCACCACCAGGGCTCTTTGAAACACAAAATCAGCCATTTATAACTCTGGAGCATGCTCAATAGAAGTTTTTTGCTCTTAAAGGCCAAGCACTGCAAAACCAGTCTCCAGAGTATCCTCTCTCTCTGATTTGCAAAGGCAGAAATTTAACCAGAGCAGCTTTTGCTTTACCCAGCAGGAAGGCTGGCTTTTCACTTTAAAATTGTCTTCATTTCTCTTGAAAATTTCTCCCTTTTATTTTCTTCTCACACTCACCCCCTGATGATCACAATTAGAAACAAATAATTCTGGATTCTGATTGATTATCAATAGCATTTTAACATGTTAGAATTAATAATTTCCTATTTCTGGGCATGCTTCCTCAAAGGAGCCCTTGTGATACAGTGGTTAAACTGCTGTAGTGCAGTCAAAACTACTGACACAGTGAGTCTGGATCCTGATGGGACGCAAGATTGACTCAATCTCAGTGATGAGATTCAGCAGGTTTGCCCCAGTTCACCAGAACTGGCAACAGAAAGCTTTTCCCCTGGCCACACCCACCATACCACACCCACTGAGTAGGTAATAAAAAATATTGAATCCCACCACTGCTCAGCCTTCCATCTTTCTGAGGTTGGTAAAATTCCATTGGTGTTGTCAATACTGGTCTTTGCTACATAAAACTTTCCATCCCTTTTCTTGGTGGCAATGCAGGCATGATATTGTGCAGCAATATCAGGCACCCTCTGCCCCTCCAAACTACCCCATGGGATACTGTTCCATCGTTAGGCAACAAAATAGTTTGTTCAAAAGACTATTGCACATCAGCAGCAGGTAAGGTTGCCTACTGGCAACACTTTATTCTATCTATGCCACCCTAATTAACAGGTGAAGTCAAGATGGTCTACAGCAGTGGTTCCCAACATGGGACCCATGCCCCACCGGCAGACTTTAATTCCCAGAAGCCTAAGTCAGTACATTGGCTGATTAGTGCTTTAGGGAATTGACAGGCTTCTGGGAATTGAAGTCCAAAAAAACAAAGGTTGGGAAACACTGGCCTACAGGATATCCTTGTTCTCACTACCTTCACACTTGCTGAAAAACAAGCATGACATTTTATTTTGTGTCTGGGTGAGAAGTGATAAACTGATAAAAAAGAGTCAGCTCTGTGATATTTTTCTTACTTGGTGTCTCTGTGTGACTGGAGAATTGAATTCTTTATCTGCACAAATACTTGTCTCTATATTTTTGTTGTTGTTCAGTCGCACAGTTTATTCCGATCCTTCACGCCCCTATGGACCATTGCCCACCAGGTACCGCTGTCCTCCACCATCTTATTCAGCCTGCCCAGCTCTGTGCTCATTGCATCTACAATACCATCTAGCCATCTCATTTTTGACCACCCACTTCATCTTTTGCCCTCCACCTTTGCAAGCATCAAGGATTTTTCAAGTGAATCCTCTCTTCTCATTTGATGTCCAAAGTACTTTAGCTTCATCTTTACTATATGACCTTCTAAGGAGCAGTCAGGGTTGATTTCTTCTAAGATTGACCTATTTGTTTTCCTCGCTGTCCAGGGGACTCTCAAAACTCTCCTCCAAAACCACAACTCAAAGGCATCTATTTTTCTGCGTTCAACTTTCCTAATGGTCCATCTCTCAAACCCATACATTACCACTAGGGAAACCATTGCTTTGACTATGCGGATTTTTGTTTGCAAGGTGATGTCTCTACTTTTAACTATGCTCCCCAGGTTTCTCATAGCTTGTCTCCCAAGTATCAGTCACTTTTTTATTTCATGGCTGCAATCACCTTCTGCAGTGATCTTGGAACCTAAGAAAGTAAAATCTGTCACTGCTTCTACTTCTTCCCCATCTATTTTCCAGGGACTGATATGGCCTGTTGCCATTATCTTGGTTTTCTTGATATTAAGTCTCAAGCCAGCTTTTGCACTCTCTTCTTTCAACCTAATCAGGATCTTCTTTAGGTCTTCTTCACTTTCTGCCATTAGGGTAGCATCATCTGCGTATCTCAAACTGTTGATGTTTCTCCCAGCAATTTTGATCCCAACTTGTGATTCATCCAACCCTGCATTGTGCATTATGTGCTCTGTGTATGATTTTAATAAGCAGGGTGATATCTCTGTATATTGGCGGCAATATAAATAAATAAAGTAAGTAAGTAAGCAAGCAAGTAAGCAAGCAAGTAACTTCATTTCTTGTTCAACAACCCTTGATTATTCAGCATAAGCAGAAGTTCTGATGTACCTCAGGGACCTGCCTCTCAATTTTTCTCATTTGTTGCTTTTCTATCTATAGGTTGCCGATAATTTTGTTAGTATGCAAAACACAGTACAGTATGGCTATTTTGACCACACATTCCTCTTTTCTACTTCAATGGGAGAGGGACAGTAGGCATAGACTAGTCTTTGCCTCAGTAAGACAAAGAGACTGGTTGTTGTGGTAACATGCTGATGCTAGCCAGAAGGAGTGAGAAGCTGGTTTTTTAAAAAAAAACTGAGGAGAGATTTAAGTGAGACATTTGAATTTCCATTTGAAGCTGGTGCTGAATACATTTGTAGGATTATTTTTCTCCCCAATAACATGTAATGCCAGGAACCTGCCAAAGTGGAGCAACACTGGCTTGGCCGCTTGATTTGTTTGGCATTTAAATAGAGTAGAGGGCTTAATTATGGAAGCACTTTTTGTTTCCCGACTGATTAAATTTGTGTTTGTTGTTTCGGCAATTGCTGAAAAAGCACTTTAGAGCCATGTAGCTAAATAAATTAATGACATGATAATGATAGCTTTTTAAAAAATAAGCTTTTGTGCAAATTTCCCAGTTAGTCACAGTTTCATGGAGAAAATCAACTGTCAAAGGCAATTACCTAGCCACTCAACAGTAATTTTTCACTTCTACCTGCCAAAGCTGGTTACTCTAAATAAATAAATGGAGTCAGCATAGATCAGTAAATAACAGATTGACCTCACAGCTGATACTTGCACATTGCACTCTTGTGGAATCTGTGTGACCTCACTTGATCCATGTCTTATTTTACTAATAAAAGAAAAGCTGCCTTCATTTGTTCAACACTTTGATTACATGGGACTGTGGTGACTCAAGTGGTTAAGACGCTGAGCTTGCTGACTGGAAGGTTAGAGCTCAATTCCTGGGTACTACATGACAGAGTGACCTCCCGTTTCTGTCCCCAGCTCCTGCCAACCTAGCAGTTCGAAAGCAAGAAATTGCAAGTAGATAAATAGGGACCACTTCGGTGGGAAGGTAAACAGTGTTCTGTGCACTCCGGTGTTGAGACATGCCTGCCACATGTCCACAGAAACTCTGCAGATGCAGACAGCACTGGCTCTTTGGCTATTGGCAGAGATGAGCACTGAACCCTAGAGTCAGATACGATTGGCTTTCAAGCAAGGGCAACCTTTACCTTGATTACAAAGGGAGAAATGAAAGCGCGGTGCCAAAATGGCCGCCACGCTCTTTGCAGCCCCCGCCCCACCTGGACTCAGACATCCGGGTGAGTTAAGGGGCGTGGCCACCCTTCTATAAAAGGGGTGGCCACGAGGCAGCCGAGCTGCCATTTTAGAAATGCGACGGAGTGGAGAAGTTTTCTCTGCCGCATTTCTTGCTTTTTTGCCCTTCGTACCTTTCTCTTGAACGGAGTTCGCTCCTCTTCGGTCCGGCGGTACTCAGGGCACAGGAATCGATCCCTTGCCAGGGATCCGTCATTGGCTTTTCGGGAGCCATGGCTCCCAAGCACAAGGCCCCGGCGGTCAAGCCGCTGCCAAGGGGATGGGCTTTCCCGCCCCCTCCCTCTACTGGGGGGCAGCCATCGGGTCGGAGGACTCGGGCTGCACCCCCTCAGCTTGGCTGTGGGACGGCCTTGCCCGCCGCTGCCAGTGGGGCCGAGCAGGCTTCCACTGGTCAGCCCGGCACAGGCGTCCAGGCTGGGCCGGCTCAGGCTGGCTCCTCGGGCATCCCTGCCCCTGGATGGGATTTCATTGGTTCAGTACAGGGTGGCCCACTCGGATTTGGTGGCGGTTTCCACCCCACCATTCCGCCGGCCCCCCCATGGGCCGGAGTTTTGGGCATGGCCCTACTCAGGCCCTGGATCCCCATTTGGGTTTCCCAATCAGCAATTGGCCACAGGGCCATCCGGCCCACCCGGCCCACCCGGCCCACCCGGCCCACCTTATACTGGGGGCTCGGAGACAGTCGATGCCCTTCTTGCACGTATTTCGGTGCTAGAGGCTTCACTGGACATTGCCCAACCACCTCCCGAGGGGGGTTTGACTGCTGCTTCGATCACGGCCCCTTCGTCGGTCTCAGACACGTCGGCCGTGACTCTCCAGCGGGCCGCCAACAGGGTCGAGCTGCTTGAGGCCATCAGGCCAGCCCAAGCTGGCGCCTCGCAGCTCCCCGCACGTTCGAATTTGCCGGTGGGGAACAGTCAGGTGTGGCCCCAGAGCTCGATGCCTGTTGCGGGCTCCGACGCCCGCCGTGGGCCAGAACCCCAGGTGGGGGCAGCTCACGGGGGTGCGACTAGTGAGTATCCAGTTCAATTTAGTGCACCAACACTGTCCAGTTACACTGGGGGGGGGTACAGTGGCCATGGCCACGCCAGGTTACGGTGGGTGGGCAGTTGCTTCCACACTGCCCTGTTAATTTCTGGTTACCAAATGGCCCATCGGTTAGGACAGGGATGTCCGCCCCTGGGGGTATGCCAAGCGTCGCAGGGGCTATTCAGAGCCCGCTGCGCATACCCTTCATTCAACAGGTGCCGACGGCGGCTTTGCCGATGGCTGGTTGTTTCCTCCCCCTGGGTGATCATCTTTCACAGGCTACTAGGGATAAGATTTGGAGAGGGGAGTATGTTGATATTTTCTCCCTCCTGAATCGTGAGCCCATTAAGGAGGAGAGGGAGGGACAGGATGACCGGGACAAAGAATTGTCCCGTCGTCGTAAGCCACCGCGTACCTGGGCCAATTGGTTGCCGGCATATCTTATATATATGGTGGTATACCTGAGGGCCCGGCCTGATTTGGCTATTCCGATGGTCCAATACCTCGACAATATTTATAGGGCGATGGTTGATTTTCCTGGCCCATCGTGGTTGGCTTACAATGAGGAATTTAGGATGAGGGTGGCCCTACATCCTGAGATGAGGTGGGATGAGCCCTGCCAGCAATTGTGGCTCTTGTATATGACTCCCACGCGTCCGGCGCCTGGTGATAGGTACCATTGTGGCCATGCCGTACAGTGGGCGACTGTGACGCAGGTTCCCCGCCAGCCGGCGGGGCAGGGGGTTCCAGCCCGCCTGCTGTGTTGGAGCTTCTCAGCTAGCAGCGTGTGCAACAAGCGTCAGTGTCGTTTCTGGCACAAGTGTCCCTCTTGCTCTGGCCCTCACGCCACCTCTGCGTGCCTGTGGCCTGGTGGGTCATGAGGCAGAGGTAGGGGTGGGCAGGGGGCGGTCAGAGCTCCCTCTAATGGTGCTGGCCAAGCAAAAGGCCCCCTCCCCAATTAATATCCCCATGTTAGGACAATGGCTTTCTGCTTATCCTAGACAGGATGATGCGAGGTACCTGCTTGAAGGCTTCCAGTTTGGCTTCCATATTCCATTTAGGGGTGTTTGGGGACCGCAGGACACCCCGAACTTACTTTCTCTAAAGGGCAATGGGGAGGTCGCTGCACAAAGCATAGCTAAGGAGTTGCAGGCTATGAGAGTTGCAGGGCCCTTTAATGAACCACCATTCCCTAACTTGAAGGTCTCCCCTCTGGGGCTAGTCCCTAAAAAGACCCCAGGTGAATTTTGCCTAATCCACCATCTTTCCTACCTTGCGGGTTCCTCGGTCAATGATGCTATTCCTGATGACCTTTGCTCTGTCAGGTATACGTTGTTTGATCAGGCCCTACAGATGGTACGCTCCTGTGGTCCCGGGGCCCTCCTGGCAAAGTGTGATATTAAATCAGCATTCTGATTACTGCCATTGCACCCCGAGGACTTTGAGCTGTTGGGTTTCTGTTTTAGGGGGAAATTCTATGTAGATAAGGCCATGCCTTTTGGCTGCTCTATTTCATGTTCGGCATTCGAACGATTTAGCACTTTCCTTCAATGGGCCTTTGTTCGCAGGTCAGGGTCCCGGTCTGTAGCTCATTACCTCGATGACTTTTTGTTCGGGGGTGAACGGGGCTCGGACACGTGTACGCGTCTCCTTACTACATTTCAGGCCCTTATGCGGGAACTGGGTGTCCCCTTAGCGCCTGAAAAGACCGAGGGCCCAGCCACCAAGCTCACCTTTTTAGGCATCGAAATTGACACTGTCACACAGGCATCCAGGTTACCCGTGGACAAGGTGGCCCGGATCTCTGCGGTGATTCGGGCACTGATTTCTAAACGTAAGGTGTCCCTTCGTGAGCTACAGGTACTGCACGGCCACCTCAACTTTGCCTGCCGGGTGGTGACACCGGGCAGAGCTTTTGCCAGGCGTCTGTGTGATGCCATGGCTGGCCTATTAAAACGCCACCACAGGGTCCGGCTCACCAGGGGTATACGGGCAGACCTTTCGGTTTGGCTCACATTCTTACAGGAATTTAATGGGGTCTCTTTTTGGAGGTCGGACCTTATGGTCTGCCCTAAATTCCAAGTACAGTCAGATGCGCCCGCTCTCTGGGTTATGGGATCTATTTCGAAGGGAGGTGGGCATATGGCCGATGGCCTCACACATGGCAGGGCACGGATCGTCTCCGCGATCTTACTTTTCTGGATTTTTCCCCATTTTGGGGGCACTAATGCTATGGGGCGATAAGTGGGTCAACTCAGTGGACCATTTTTGGTGTGACAATGCTGCAGTGGTGCACATTGTCAACGCTCAGACGTCCAAATCCCCTAGGGTCATGGCATTGGTCCATCAATTTGTCTTGAGAAGCCTACGCCTTAATGTGCTGTTCAAGGCCAGACATGTACCAGGCATTAATAATGATATTGCTGATGCTTTATCCCGCCTGCAGATCTCCCGGTTCCGAGCCTTGGCTCCCGAAGCAGAGGAATTTCCCTCGCCACTCCCGGCCGAGATTTGGACATTTGGCGAGGAGAGGTGAACCGGGCGATCGGCATGTCTTTGGCACCTCGCACGCGTAAGGCGTATCAACATGCTTTCATACAATTTAGAACCTTTTGTGGGCAACTAGGGTTACCTGAAGTGTGGCCTATACCTGTGGACCAGATTTTGCAATACATAGTTTATCTTCACGGTCATGGGCTGGCCCCCCGTACTATAGCCTCTAGGCTTTCGGCACTGGCATTTATGGCCAAGGTGCGGGGCTTCGCTGACTGTGTGAATGATTTTCGCATACGTCATGTTTTGGAAGGGTGGACACGTGAACGTGGCTGCCGCCAGGACACACGTCACGCGATTTCACCAGAGGTTCTTACCCACCTTGCACGAGGCTGGCATAACTTATGCTATGATAGGTATGAGGTGGCTCTTTTTCACGCAGCTACCACTGTAGCCTTCTTTGGAGCGCTCCGCATCAGTGAGTTGGTACCACTGTCTAAGGCGGATGCATCTCGTAGGGCACTGGAACTTGACGATGTCTATGTTACCCAAGAGTGGGCTCAGTTGAGGATACGGTCCTCAAAGGTTGATCAGCAAGGCGTAGGCAGTGGAGTCAGACTGCTACGATGTTCCATTGAAGACATCTGTCCAGTTGGTGCCTTACATGAGTTTTTGGCAGTGCGTGGTACGCACCCTGGCCCGTTTTTCTGCCACCAGAATGGGTCTCCCCTTACTAAATTCCAGTTTTGGAGGGTGACCAGCATGGCACTTACCAGTGTGGGCCTCCCTGGGGCTCGTTACGGCACCCATTCATTTAGGATAGGCGCTGCTTCTACTGTGGCTGCGTTTGGGTATTCTGAGGCTGATATACGCAGGATGGGTAGGTGGGGATCCATGCGCTTTGCATTGTACGTACGCCCCCTCCATGTGTGAGTACCAGTTATGTCATTATTCCTTTTTTCCTTCTTTTACAGACCCTGTGTATCCCCGCACACCGGTGGCAGTATGGCTGGTGGGCCACAGTTACGTGCACTGGCAGCGCAGTATGCTGCGGCGACAGAGTGGGGACCCCATCTCGGGCTACGTGCAACTGCACGTTTGCGATGGTACGGTAAGCGCGGTATGAAATGGTGGGAACTGTTGCCATTCCTGTTTTCCATCAGGGATGCTGGACCGCCTGATGTCCTCATCCTGCATCTCAGTGGCAATGACCTTGTCCAGGTCACTGGCCTCTCTTTAAAGTTCACGATTTGCAGGGACCTAGCCTATTTGCATTACGTATGGCCGTCCATGCGGCTGCTATGGTCGGACATGGTGCCACGACATACTTACATAGGAGGTGTTGACCTTCGTGCCCTTGACCGCGCTCGCCGCTCGGTGAACAGGGCTGTTGCCCAGTTTCTGGCAGACAAGGGCTTGGGGACAGCCATCCGGCACCCTAGGATAGGCTTGCAGGATTATGATCTCTATGCAGGAGATGGGGTCCACTTGTCGGCCAGAGTATGAACCTCTTTCTTGAGGATATGCAAGCAGGCCTGGTGACCAAGCTGATGGTCTGGGGGAGGGGGCGGTGAGTCATCATGGATGCTTCCCCGTGTGGCGGGTAGCACTGGTAAGGTAAAGATTTATGACCCATAGGTATCCGGCAGGTTTGCAATTGACTGGCCAACACGTAGACAGGTACAGGGGAAATAGGTTTGGCCAGTCAAGGGCGAACCAGGCAAGGGGTGATGGCAGGAGCTTTACAGCCTGCATCACCTTGATATTTAATGGATACACGTCATAGGGTGGGGTCAGTAGATAGTTTATTGACTCCGGTCAACAATTTGTTTGTGTCAACAAACACATTGATACAAATAGTTACATGTAGCCAATTGCCATTGGCATTTTGGGAGGAACCTTACCAGTGTTACTGTGGCCTGCTTGCCTTAAAGAATTACAATTGGATGATTACACTAATTGAAAGTTAAAACTCGGACTAGGGCATTATTCAATAAAAGTGGCCCGATGCCTTTATCCATATACCGGTGTCTGAGTCTTTCTTTGGGGGGGTGCGCCTGCAAAGGCTTTCTGTATCAAGTCTGATATTAATTAGAGCTTACAGTGGCTATGATTTAGTAAAGCAAGAGCTTGAAAATAACTAATTAAAAAGAAGTAAGTACTGTACTTACAATTAATTCCTTTCTCCAGCAACTATGGCATAATTATACCAGGAACAGCTACCCCCCACCCCAAATCACCACTGAGGAGATTGCATGGACATTTTGACATCAGCCAAATATGACTGCAAACTGAGAACGAAATATTCATGGACCAGGTAATGTACTGAGTTTGCTAAAAGTTGACCTTGATTGGCTACTCCATATCTGTTGAATAACCCAAAATTTATTCCAGCTTTCTGATGGAGATTGCTATGTTTCTGTATGTCTTTTCTCTTTTCCCTTCCCCACCAAACAGGAAATCTGTGTTTCAAAAACAGGCAACGGGCATTGTAACCATCTTTGAGCTCACCTTAAGAAACACACTGGTAAATTTCTGCCATGAAAAATTTAGCAACACACATTTATAATTTTGTCTGCATTATACACAAGATATTGGTGGAAAGCTTGAATAAGTAGCATTTTGACCATGAAAGCATGCTGGTTAATTGATTTCCTTGTGAACTGATAAATATATCACCTCCATCTACATTTGTGTTTCCTTATAACTACCTGTACACACTGTAAAGGGATAACCCAATCCCTTTGTCTGTAAAACTGTAATTTCCATCGTTTATGTCGGAAGCTCATTAAAGGATATCACTCAGTGTATCTGTTGTCTTATACTGCTGCCTCACTCTAACCATGGGTGCTGAGGCAATGATGAGGTAGGAAGGAGGAGAATGTGTTTAGTGCCACCATCCAGCAGCTTGTTTTAGTCATATGGGGTTCATAAGTCACCAAAGATAAGAATTTAATTACCTCTGAGAAAACAGAGATGACTTAACATTTAAAACCTTAAATTATGTACATAAGTATCTTGGGGTGAATTTTGTTATTATAAAAGCAACTATTACAAAACAGCCTGGAAGATAGGATTTGTTCCAGCTGAGTGAAATATACAGGGTGGCCCGTAAGTCCCTACCTATCCATATGTTATTATGTTATATTCATTTATGCATATATTATTATTCTTTTCTCCCCCCCCCCCCAGAAAAATATGGGCAGTTTAAGCCCATTTACACTTGAAGAGCATACAGAACATGGTGTCACATAATATTATGCAGTGATAATGAAGGACAGCACACAGGATACATAAGATATATGGATGGGTAGGGACTTACGGGCCACACTGTAGGTGTATATAGGTGCAAGCCTGTAGGCAGGAACTCATAGATTTTTGCCTGGAGAATTCTGGGAAATTGAGGTTTTTATTTTTTTAAAACCAAAATGTGCAATCTCTCTGCCAAACATTCAACTGGTTGCATTAAAATTGATATTTTTGCCGTAGCATCTTGACAAAGAGTTGCATACCATGATTCTCATCAATATAGAATGAATGTTGAGGGAGATTAGTATTCTGTTCATTTTTAAAGTCTCAGCAAGCTTGATTATGATGGGCTCAAGGTTGACTCAGCCTTCCATCCTTCCAAAAAAAATGTGTACCCAGCATGTTGGGGACAAAATGCTAATTACTGTTGCTCTAAGTGATATGGGATGGTATATAAGTGCAGTTGTTAATCGCTATTGCCAAATATGAATGGATGACAAAGTATATACACTTGAGGAAGGGTCACTCTGAGCAAAGCCTAATAGCCGAATCTATGGTATTAAATGAACTCTGGAAATAGCAATCCATAAATGTTTTCCAAAGAAAGAAATCACAACACATTGGCTTGAAACTGTACAGTATTTGCATTCTCTCAACAACTCTCTAATCGAAAAGTGTTTTTTCACCTCCTAAGACTCCTTGGAATGAGAAACATCTCACTACAGGACTTCATACATGTGCAACGTTTTCAGTCCATTTTGAGAAATAAATGTCAATATCTTGTTCAACATTTAAACACATGGATTTCCAGTTATGGAAACTACCATAGCAATCTGACATTATGTTAGTCATGTGTTGTGTGTGAATGGCACCTCAACAGCTTGTCGCAGTAGTATTTGCAACTGGAGCTCCACAAAGTGTAAATACAGATCAGGAAACTGACCTATGTGTATTCACAACTGTGCATATATTTAAAATAGAAATGGCTAAAGTGCACACAATTGAAAAAATACACACAAATATGCTTAGTTGATCAGGGAAATAATTACTTTAGGTATTATAGGGGGGTGCACAAAAGAGGGGGAAATGTTAAACAAATTGGCCTGAATTTCCATATAGGACTGAGGTTTGCAACCTATGGCCCATGGACTGGCCCCAGCCCATTGTGGCAAATTATCCAGCCCATGGCGACAACCCGAGAAGCGGAAGTGGGCGTGTTTACAATAGCTGTAAACATACCTGTGCATGCACAAATATGCCTGCCATGGTTTACGGCAGTGTCTATGGCAGGGGAGAACTCATGTGTCCAACCCGCTCAGCTATCTGAGTGGGCATGCTCCAGCCCATGGCATGGAAACGTTGAGAACCCCTGATAAAACGGTGAGAACCCCTGATAAAGGAGAGAGAAAACTTGCAACAGAGTACATAACAAGAAGGAAAAATGCTTGTTGGATCTGAGGAAACATATCAAAAACTGAGAGATTTTCGCATCCAAGTGAAAACAGAGAAAGAGTAGAACATTTCTCTTTGTTTTGGCAACAAAGGAATTTTCTCTTCTTCTTAAGTAAATGGGAAGTTTATAGCTCTTTTTTCTTTCTGAGGGGTGTTTAGTCAATAATAAGATAAACAATGTTTCCATTTCTGTTTTCTCAATTATAACCAATAATTTACTGGCTTGAGGGAAGTTATTTTCCACAAGTGAAGGACAGCAACTGCTAATTTGCCTTCCATGGCTGCTGGCCAATGCAGAGGCTTTACTTTGGCAAAGAGTCACAGCAAAACAGGACAAAGAGGCACTCTGATTAACGCTTTGAGGCTCTCACATTCTTAGTTGGTATTCCTGGGATCATATACACAGCATTCTAAAAGAACCACAAAGTTTGCCCTTCTTCCAACCATAATTTGGGTCCTGCAGTTTCCTCTCATTTTCTGCTCTAGGCATAAATAAATAGCAACGTGAACAAAGGCAAAAATAAATTCAATTACAATAGCAAAACCTTGTGTGCATGTCATTGCATATTCCTTAGCTTATGACACAAATTTTCCTAAAGCAAAAAGCTCACCATTCAGAATCAAAGCACATCTTCTTTAAACATTTAGTAGCTACTAGCTTTTAAAAAGGGACTGCGGTGGTTTAGTGGTTAAGATGCTGAACTTGATGAATGGAAGACTGGCAGGTCAGCAGTTTGAGACCTGCATGCTGTATGATGAAGTGAGCTCTTGCCGTCTATCCCAGCTCCTGCTAACCTAGCAGTTTAAAAGCAAGACATTGCAAGTAGATGAATAGGTACTGCTTCAGCAGGAAAGGTAACAGCATTCTGTGTGCTCGAGTTTCTGGTCATACCTGCCATTTGACCATGAAAATGTCTGTAGATGCAGACAGGGGTGGCTCTGTGGCTGTAAACAAATAAGAGCACTGCACCCAAGAATTGGATACGACTGACTTTCAAAAAAGGGTGACCTATACCTATACCTTTGCATTAAAAAATCAAAAGCAATTACACGGAACTTGATTTAGTTTTAACCATTTCCACCACAGTGAGAATCCAGTTTCTTGTGCTGCATGAAAAACCAATTGCAGCATGCATTGTTTTCTTGGAAATGTGATTTGCAGGTATATGGAGTATGAACAGGTTTGGGTCCGTTAGATCAAAGGATTAAAGTCATCTTCCCCTCTTAACATGAATTGAGTCTCCTGCACATACTTTGAAATAAAGAAGGGGGAAACTGTAGGCACAAGGTATATCTTGCAATCCTTTTGTTCAATCATGAAAGGTCAGAGGAACTGAAATGCAGGAGGTACCAACCATTACAATTAAGTAAACAGTGATCATACAGCAGAAGGAGTCTGTGATAGCACCATTTATGCATGAAAAACATTTATGCAAAGATGTTTGTCTTAACCATCGAGCCACTGATTTTAACTGCCACTGTTAAAGTAATTGTCACTGTTTGTACTATTGCTTGTCATTATCTGTGACACTGCTGCTTATAATCCTTCGCCCTCTCTTCTTGAAAGTAAATATATATCACTTTGCCAAATGAAGTGAGGTAACATGCAACTGATAAAAATGGCTGCAATTAACACATTTTCTGGAATTCTTGACAAGTTCATCTGTGCTCATGTACAAATCCCTTAGAAATTGATTCATTGAGTATTTATTTTTATATATGGATGTTGAAATAGATTAGTTCAGGATAGTTTTGCTATATTACTTTTCAGTTAGCTAATATTAGGATGAATTCTTTCTCACTATAAATATCAATGAGCTTTGCTACATGGCTCATTTGGAGCAGGCTAGTGAGGACTAAATAGGATTGGTTAAGGTCAGAAAGATATCTGATATGCCATGCGGGTGATACACAGCTGAGGTAACTCTGTTTGGTCTGCCTAATTTAGGGGAGTGAAGGGGGGGAATCCTCCTCTTTGTCCCCTCCTGTCTACTCCCACCTAAGCCACTTCTTCTTGGTGTGTACAATTTTATTTCAGTTTAAAACACTACTCATTAAGTCTATCCATGGAATCCCCTTTAAAATAGAGCAGGGAGTCTTCCTTGTAGACTCATTCCTCAGCAAGGTATAAAAGCTCAGTGTGTGTCTGAAAGAGAGGCACTGAAAATCTTCTGGGAGGAAGCTTTCATTTAGAAAAATAAATAAAAGATACAGCACATTAACACTGCCCCTGCTGTTTGCAAATTACCTTTGCTTCTACCTTCTGCTCCATGGCAGAGCAGAGGTAGTAAGTTTTTAATTTCACAACACCAATAAATGGTTAATTTATCTGTTTAAGTTACTAATGATATTGGACATTGAAACCAGTTGGGAAATTAAGAGCAGGGTACTCAGTGATTGCAGTGCTAGAAGCTATTTATTTATTTATTTATTATTTTTATACCCCACCCATCTAGGAGATTGTCCTACTCTGGGCAGCTAACAGCACAAACTCACACATTAAAAACAGTCACACATTTTAAAAAATACATCTATATAAATATCAGAGTAAAATAAGTAAAATAAAATAAAGCAAAATTGAGAGATCCCATCTGCACCTAAAATGAATAGCTCCTGACAATGACCCAGAAAAGTGAGGATAGGAATGAAGTGAGTGCAGCTGGGTTTGCTCCAGCAATTTAATTGCCTGATCACTGGCAAAAGGAATGAACCAATTCAGTAACATGGCAGACCAAATAGTAGGCTAAATACTCATGTATTCACCCTCTATATCTCCATATATCTCCCCTATCCCCCAACTCCATCCATCTGTTGTGTGCTAAATTCAGATAAATTCCACATTCTCAACCAAATTGGCTTGGTTTGAAGTGAACAGATCAGCAGAATAGCCTGACTGACAATTTGACCAGGGCAACAATTTGAATGCTGTGGCAGTGAAGGGGACAGGGTCATGGTCACCCTTGTGTGCCATAGTGCTTTAACCATGAACCTGAGACCTCTATCTGAAACTACTGCACTCTCCCAACAAACATTGGAGGATTTCCAGTGCACCAGAACCAAGGGACACAGACTGAAGCCCTGGTTGTTGTTGTGTCCTTTCTGGGTTGTAGAGAGCACAGGGATTTTGCCTACCTGGTGGATGGTAGATATAAAAGCCACTTTGCCATAAGGAGAAACAGAAACCCAGCAAAGAAGGAGAAAGAGAGTTGCCAGGGGAAGAAAGAGCCAGAACTTCAAGAGAGGAAAGAAAGCAAATGGCAATAAATAGTATCAGCAATAGGAGTCTAGATGCTTTGCACATTTCCATGGGAGGGAAAAGGCTAAATAAAAGATAAAGATAATATGAATAGCTGATACATGAGTCTAGGGCTATAGCCTCTCTCCCCTGTCTGTGCATAACATAATATCTTTTTTTACTACGCTAACCACTCATAGTAGTGGGTTTGTTTATTTGTTTATTACTAATTATCCATTCATTTATTCTCATTGGGTTTAGCTGTTTTCATGTGAGACATATCAATGAAGAAATTTTATGCCTTGAGAGATTTCATATTAAAAGTAGGATGAGAAATGTAATTTTTAAACAACTTCTGTATAGTTTGCACAAACCTTTTATTCAGAGACCTACTATCATTTCTCCTTAAAAATCAACATACACACACATAGTGAGAATAAACACAAACACACTTTTACAAAAAAAGATGAAAACATCCCCTTTCATGCTTATAATCATTGGGAATCCATGTCACAAAACTGCACTATCATTTTGCACAGTATGTATTGTTTATGTTAATACATTATTTGTACTGTTTGTATTAGTTCCTCAATGTAATTTTGCTTAATGGTGAGTATAGTTTTTGTTCTTGTTCTCCTCTCTTATTCAGTCATAATTTAGTACTAATTCATAATTAAAGTAGTCCTATTGAATCAATGGAACTTACAGGGGAGTTGGCACACCAAACCTCCATTGATTTAGTTGTCTTACTCTAGTTGCAAAATACTACTGGATAATATAACGGAAATGTCTCCTACAAAATTTCTCTTCCCTCAAGATGAGAACAATTTGTGATTCCTCATCCTTACTAAGAGGAAGAAAATTCAGAGTGATTTTCACCCATAATTCAAACTGGGAAATGTGGAATTTAAAAGGCTGTAAGAAGTGTTGCATTACAAAAACCTTGAAAGCAAGCATTCATAGCGTTAACCTTATATGCAATTTTTATATTCAAGCTGTGGAACTTTTAGTTGGCACAGAGAGGTGTGTGTGTGTGAGAGAGAGAGAGAGAGAGAGGCAGAGAGAGAGAGAGAGAGAGAGAGAGAGGAGAGAGGTGTCGAAATGCCATGTTATATTTTAATTGCAGTTATGCAAACAGCTGAAAACAAATGAGGTTAGCTGAAGTGAAAAGCAAATTTGCAATGCATTTTAACAGCCTACAAAAAGAAGTGCTAGTATCATACTCATTTCCGTCCATTTACATATTACATTTCCTTCAAGAGGTTGCAAAAGAAGAAAACTACATTTAGTGCTGAATGGGTAAGAATGTGGTTTTGCCATGTATATTCTATAACCCATCTGCCATAGCGAAATATTCAGCAGAATTAAAAACTAAGTGTAGAAGGGACATGCGTTTTGTGTTTCTGTGTGTATTAATATAATAAGCAATCACTCCTGAATAATAATTCTAAACAAAATTAATGTGAAAGAATCTTCTTTTGCTATTATTTCCTCCCCTCTAAATTCAATATGCAGTGGCTCAGGTGGTTAAGACACTGACTGGGAAGCAGAAGGTCAGCAGTTCGATTCCCGAGTACTGCAGGACGGAAATGAGCTCCCGTCTTTGTCCCAGCTCCTGCCAACCTAGCAGTTTGAAAGCAAGAAATTGCAAGTAGATAAATAGGGACCACTTCGGTGGGAAGGTAAACAGCATTCCGTGTGCTCCGGTATCTAGTCATGCCTGCCACATGACCACAGAAACATCTGCAGAAGCAGACACAGTTGGCTCTTTGGCTTTGAAACAGAGATGAGCACTGAACCCTAGAGTTGGATATGACTGGCTTTCGAGCAATGGAAACCTTTCTTTAGCCTCTAAATTCAAGAATAAAGACTCATTTTAGATATATATTCTCAAAATTGCAGCATAGTCTCTGACTTATTTGGATTGGATAGTGACTAAGATAATATGCTGTTCTGGTAATCTGTGCACTGGGGAGGAGCAAATCCATCAATCACTGTTTAAAATAGGGGAATTTGCTTGTCATTTTGTAGCTCTTGCTGTTAATACAACTTTTCAGTAATAGAGTATTACTTCCTAAACAAATACTATGTATCTCATTTGGGCATCCCCTAAAAATCCTTTCAACCCAGAGTAATCTCCAACACAAAATTGTTATTCAGGCTAAATATGAGTCAACAGTGCAATATGACTACAAAAAAGGCTAATGCTGGGCACCACACTAATTTAATTTAATTTAATTTAATTTAATTTAATTTAATTTAAAGAGAAGGGCAACAAGGATCATCAGAGGACTGGAAACCAAGCCACATGAGGAAAGACTGAAGGAATTGGGCATGTTTAGCCTTGAGAAAAGGCGACTGAGATGGGATATGATAGCACTCTTCAAATACCTGAAATAAATTCATAAAGAGGAAAGTCAGGATCTGTTCTCCATCATCCCAGAATGCAGGACACATAATGACAGGCTGAAACTACAGGAAGCCAGATATAGGCTGATTAGAAAAAAATGCCTTAACAGTTAGAGCAGTATGAGTGGAACCAAGTGTCTTGAGAGATGGTGAGGACTCCAACACTGGAAGCATTCAAGAAAGAATTGGACAACCACCTGTCATATCTGCTTTGACCCGGATTCCTACATTGAGCAGGCTGTTGGACTCGATGGCCTAAAAGGCACCTTTCAACTCAGTTATTCTATGATTGCCTCCTAAATAAATATTATGTATCTCACAAACACACCAAAGGCTTTGCACTCAGCCAGAGACCTCGAGGCCTGTCGGGCATGTCAAGGAGATGGGCATCCAGGGATTAAATCCATCAAACACAATAAAATGAGACTTTCTTCTCCTCTAACATTGTCTATTCTGAGATTTGTTTCTATGTCTGGCAACCTGAGAAAGCATTGCAATCCTTTGAAATTTCAGGCAGCACCTGGACCTAAAACTGAGTACCTACAACAGATGCTCATGGTAGTGTCAGGTAGCAACCGGATGCTTACATTTGATACAGCTCCTAAATTCATTCATTTATTTATTCATCCAATCATCCATCCATCCATCCATCCACCCCCCCCCTCTATTCTGCCCACCTGGGATATTTTCCCACTCTGGGAAGTATACAGCAGTTAAACCAGAAATACACAATCAATAACAAATGATGGTGCATGGATATTCCCAAGTGCCAAGTCCTTTTCATGAAGGGTCAGGTCACGTTTCATGTTACCATCACATATTTCAATAAGCAAGATTCACATAAGCTTGTAACATCACTTACTTAGTAGATTTCAATGAGCAAGCTTCACATAAAAACTTGACAATTTAGAATACAAATGAGCAGACCTGATGCATAAGGGTCTGACAATATACAGTAACTTCACACCCTAATAAGTGGGTCTCATATAAAGACCCACCACATTCATTTCAATAAGCGAGTATCTCATAAAGACCCACCTCCTTAGATACTAATTCAGTTAAAGGCTTTGCTTGCTTTCAGGCATGTCCAAGCTTGCCTTGAGCAAAGGCAAGCTGGATGAACTATAGTTACCCTAAGATCCCAAGGCATACCTGTCAAGTATCCCGTATTGGCTGGGATTTCCCGTAATTCAGTGCCACTTTTTCTACTTTCCCGTCCAGACCCGCTGCCATCCGGTAATTTGACAGTGGGGGAAAGTAGTTACTGTGCATCCCCTTCTGCACAGAACCCTTCTGCACATGCGCAGAACCCTTCTACGCATGCGCAGAAGGGGATGCGCAGAAGCCTTCTGCACAGGTCCTGTATTGTCCGGAGCCGCGCTTGACAGGTATGCCCAAGGAAGGAGGGAGCAAAGAGTTGCCAAGTCACTCAAAGGAGGAGTCTGTCCTTTCCTCATCTCCAAAATCTCTTTGGGAGGGGGGGGGATGCTGGAGTGTAAGTCCCTAAGATCTCTCGCCTTGATTTTCCCTGTGGGTGAAGGGAGGATTTTCAGAGCATAGCTCTGTCAAGCCAGGTGACAAAAATCCCCCATCTAAATTTCCCCTTTGGGAGAGGGACTCCTTTCAGAGTGTAGATCTGGGCATCAGCTGACTCATCACCTGAGTTTTCAGGAAGGGAGATAGAAGGCATTTTGGAGAGTAGCTTTCTACTTTGGGGAGGAGCAATCTCCTAATAAGGGCATTCTTATCAAGATAAGGTAACAAAGCTCTGTCAAATAAAAAACCTCAGAGGTTTCACACCTCAGGCAGCCATTCTTTGAAATAGACATGCTCAATGTCAATCCTTTATGAGGAAGGATTATTCTATAACTTGGCTATTATGGGGCCATGGGGCCCACTGCTACCAGATTAGCTAGATTGTATTTATGTAATTTTCTTTATTTTGTTCATTTCTATGTTTAAGTGTATTGTCAGTTTAGAGGAATAAAACTTTGGAAAAAGATTTTTATGTCTGCAAGTTTCCTGGTTACTTCAGCTTGCTGATAAGGAAGAGGCTTGGCAGTCATCCCAGAAATGTGAGTGTAATTGGGGAATCTCTGCTAAGGAGCAGAGACAGAGCAGAAAGAGCAAATGAACTTTTCCCCACAAGTAAAGAAATATAGATGGTGGGATGGATGTTCCTCATGGAGAGGTGAGCCGTGACACCACGAATGTCACCCCACTGGATATTCCAAAGCCAGGGGTTCCCCATTCCACTGTGAGACTCCGCCTCTCCATTTACTACAGATGGTATCAAAGGGTGGCATAGTCCAAATGTACACTAATGAACTGGTTGTAAGGTGTTCAGATATTTCTTTAAAAGAGCAATGCTGTTTCCAGCTCCAGGAAACACAGAAAGCTAGTGTTGTGTTATAATTTGGTCTCCACTTTAGTCGAAGTTTTATTTCTTCATGAAGGCTATCATACAAAAGGCAGATTAGAGAAAAATTATCACTGAATCAACATGATAGGTAATAAAAATCTATAAACACCCAATATGGGAAACAGATTTTGCTGTGAAGACTTTTAATTATTTTATAACCAGACACTTGTATTTCAAAAGTATTTCTTTGATGTTTTAAAACATAATGAATGGAAAAAGGAAACCAGTCACATTTATAATGCAGATTTTTTTTTGAAAGAACTTCACATAGAGTCTAAACAAAAACTACCAGCTCAAGTACAATGATCAAGAGGGAAAAGGCAACTATTCATTGCCTGGATGGGGAGTCGGTTTACAGGAAGGAGGTTGAAATGCTGACGGAGTGGTGTAGGGAAAACAATTTATTCCTCAATGTAAAAAAGACAAAAGAGATCATTGTGGACTTTAGAAAATGCAAATTGAACATCCAGCCACTTATTATTGAAGGGAATTGTGTGGAACAGGTCTCGGTGTTTCGATTTCTGGGAATGGAGCTGAGGGATGATCTAACATGGGGAGCAAACACCAAAGATCTGATCAAGAGAGCACAGCAAAGGTTATACTTCTTGAGATTCATCAGGAAGAACAATCTTTCAAAGGACCTGCTGTAGGCATTCTACCACTGTACCATAGAGAGTGTGTTAACCTATGGTCTGTGTGTATGGTTTGGGAGTTGTACAGCTAGGGAAAGAACAATGCTGTCCAGGGTCATAAAGTCTGCGGAGGGGATAATCGGGCGTACTCTTCCCACTCTAGATCAAATCTATGCCACCAGGTGTTATAAGAAAGCTGTAGAGATTGCGCAAGATAGTACACACCCTGGAAATGATCTCTTTCAGCTTCTGCCTTCTAGGAGAAGGCATAGGGTCATAAAGACGAGGACCAGCCGCTTGAGAAATAGTTTCTACCCAAAAGCGGTTCTGGCTTTGAATGCAGTGCAATGCAGTCTATGAGGGAGCTTCTGTATATAGTTTTTAGAGTTTTTAGAGTTTTAGAGCTTTTTCGGGGTTAAATGTGTATATGTGGGGTGGGAGTATGTTGATAATTTTGTATAGGTGTATTTTGTTTAGGTTTTGTTGGGTTGATAAATGTTTTTCCCCCCAATCTCGTTGTTCTGTGCAGGACAATGACAATAAAGATTTATCTATCTGTCTATCTATTCTACAGAATTTTTGCTATACATAAAATTCAGAGGAAAAACTAGTTCCTGTGGGAATTGGTGAGAGGAAAACATTCACTCCAATGTTTTAAATACTTAAGTATTGCCAATAAAATTCAATACTCAAGATGGAAAAGGCTAGAGTTTGTTGTGTGTGTTTAAATGAAATAAGAGAAAATGAAGAATTAGGATTGGCAAGGAGTCAAATCCTTACTCAATTAAGATGTTCAAAGGGATAAACCTCTGTTCTTGGATCCAAAAGTTATATGTATATCATGAAGAGAAAATGGGATAACATGGTGTGTAACAAAGGAACAGCAGGATGTAAGAAAGAAGAACAACAATAATTGTAAATTGGTTAATATCAGGTGTCATCCCTCCTGTTGACCTATAAAACCTCTGGAATCTTTTAAAAGAAAAGATCTGTAGCCATATAATTCCTAGGGGCACATTGGAAAATTAAATTTTTAGGGTTATACCTTCTGTTTGGCAAAGTGAAACAGCCATAGATTTTATATTCTAAGGCAATGTTTCTCAACCTTGGGCCCCCAGATGTTCTTCAACTTCAGTTACCGGGAGCCTTGATCAGCAGGTGGGCTGACTTGGGCTTCTGGTATTTGAAGTCCAAGAACATCTGGGTGCCCAGCCCAGGGTTGAGAAACACTGTTCTAACGTAATCTTAAAGGCAAGGACATTGAATACCACAATTAGAATGACATTGATTATGGTGATAATGTGGTAGTGACAGCTATGGGTTGGACTTGATGACCTCATAGGCCCTTTCCAGCTCAACTATTCTATGAGTCTGTGTAGCAGTACCTAGTGGTAGTAGCAATGGTAATAGCAGTAATAAAAAGTAATATTTTGCTGTCGTGAAGGCATCAAGATGTCTTGACTATGTCTTGTGCTGGCTCAGTCTGATTAAAAATAGTTCCAGTTCACTGCATGCATCTGACCACATTTGGCTTGCCAGGAGAACAACTGTCTAGGGAAAAGCTGCTCTCATCTTGTAGTATCTGCTAAAAGTGCAGGCTATGCTATTATGCAAAGTAACCTTCAAGTAGTAAGCAACCTTCAATTAAGAGAGAGGGTCAGTTACAATGCATAATGAATGCATCCCATTACATCTTGCCTCTTGGTGAAGTGAGATGACAGAAATGTTGTAAAAAGGAGCACAGCAAACTGTGGGAGAGAGACAGTTCCTGTTTATGGGCTTTGTCCCTTGAAACATCAGTTCACAGAAGCAGCAGCAACAACTTTAACAGGTATAAACAACAGCTTGGATTATTTGGATTTTTTTTTAAAAAAAGTCATGACATAACCTTAATTACAATGTTAAATATTGTTTTCTAACATATTTTTTCAATGCTACGTTGTATATGATAGATAATTAATATTTATTAATTAGATGTGTAGCATTCTACTCCTCAAAGTGGTATCAATGGCTCCCTTATCCATTTCTTTTCTTACATCTGTTCTGTAAAATAGGTGAGGCTTAGAAAAAGTGACCAACTCAAGATCACCCAGTGAGCTATACTAGTAAACAATGATTTCAACATGGATGACTCCAATCCTAGATCTACATTACCTTGTCAAAAAACAGCCATGACAATTGCTTTGTGTTTGGGAAAGTAGTGGTTAACTGATTTCTTGAAAAGGGAAGCTAAAGTATGGTATTTTCTGTTTGCATGGCAGCATTAAATATTAGTGAGCGCAAAAGGAAATCCTGTAAACCATTGATGGTGAACCTTTTAAAGACCAAGTGCCAAAACTGCAACCCAAAACCCACTTATTTATCACAAAGTGCCAACACAGCAACAGGGGAGGAAGGAAATGATCCCATTGGGTTGCTGGGCAGAGGGGTGAGGCTAAATCTGTGCTGGGATGAGTCAGAAAACACTCCTGTTGGGCTGCTGGGCAGAGGGGCAGGGTAAACTCTGTGCTAGGGTGATTGCACAGGTGCCCACAGAGAGGGCTCCGAGTGCCACCTCTGGCATGCATGCCATAGCCTCACCACCACTGCTGTAGACCTTCTTGACTGTTGTCATTGCCACTGTAATATTCAGGCCAGCTTTTGCTATGTAAGGCTTTGCATCATTTTCCTACAGGTACAAAAAACATAATATTGCATGGCAACATCAGGCCATTTCCTGGCACATTGAATTATGGATACTGCAGAAATATCCCACATAAACCAAACATTTCCTGTAGGACTAAAACTTAGGTGATGTATCAGGCTACTCAAGACAGCAGCTCTATATAATCCACAGACTTTAGAAATCCTGGAGGAAATCCTTAAAAAAAATACAGGTCTAGTCAGTAGTTGGCATTTAGTAGTTGGAGTTTACAGGGGCAAACCATGGCAGGCTAGTGTAAAGATCAATTTCACACTGTTTGAGCAGAGTCTGTAATTGTTTTTCTCTTCTCTAGTTTTGTCCCACAGCATTACAAGTGCAAATCAGTACCCCTTCTGGAGGATAGAGAGCACATTTGAAACTGAGCTAACTGACATCAGTCATTCATCCAGTCTACTGAGGATGGAGGTTGGCAAAGTTACTTACATTTTGCAGCTGGACTCGGCTCTGCGCCCTTATCTCTGACTTTGCCATCATGCTGGGAGCATTAAGGCTATAGGTTTTCCCATTCTGTGATTCTTTCAGCTGTTCCTGAATAGGTTTTGCCTGTTTTCTGTAAAAGAAAGAAAGAAATACATATGAATCAGGAAATGTGCATATTATTCTAATAGGTCTCTCTTGCCCATAAACCCATGTTTTTACTGGCAACTGATGGCAATTTCAAGTACGCAAAGGCAAATCCAAACAGTGTGCAATTGCTTATTACAGTGGGGTTTATTATCACCCCTTTCCAGCAGTTAGTTATATTTTTCTCCGGGTGTTTTCAGACATACAATGATTTTTTTATTTTCACTCACTGCCTTTTGCCATTAGAGACAAGGAATCTCAAAATATAAAGCAATGTTTCTAAGTTCTGATAAATGCTATTTCAACAACAACAGATTTTCAACAAATACACCAACTTGATAAGATAGAAACAACTGGGACATTGAGTTTCTATTAAAATATCAACTGTAAATTTATTATTTCCTGATATTTCTTTTTATGAGAAAAGCAGCCTTTATGTTTTTCATGTAGTACATATGTTAGGAGAAGATCTCTTAAAGGTCTGCCTGTTGTAAGAAACCATGGTCATTTCTTCATGAGGACCAGCAATGATCTTATGCTAGGAGATCAAATCAACATTCTATAAGGCAATATAAAAATGGGGCTATATATATAATCTCCCGTATATTATTGTATTATTATATCTTTATTTATGAGGTATGTTACTCATACCAGAGCCAGAGAAGAGTGTTGGGCTCCCCCTGGTGGAAGAGGAAGCACCCCCTAGGCACTCCCCTTAGCACGACTGCTTCCCCTCACAGAGAACAAGGAAGCAGGTCAGCCTTACTGTAATAATTCTATTTTAAATCTCTCCTTTCCCTCTCCTAGGAAAGAGAGTGTTAAAGGGAAGAGACAATGAGCCAATCAGCATCAAGTATATTTGCATACAACATAAACAGGATATTTCAATGGTCCTGCCTTAAACACAGAGTTTTTAAAAATGGAATTGAGGTACACAAGGCTAAGACAGTAGACAATTAAGTGATTAAAGTGTAAAAAACAGTTCTATGAAAAATCACCATAATGTGAAATGCTGCAGCAGCAGAGAATGTGGAAAGAGATTTAAAACAGAATTATTACAGTAAGGCTGGCCAGCCTATAGGAGCTGGCCTGTTGCCTTATTCCCCGCGAGGGGCAGCAGTGGTGCTAAGGGGAGTGGGGGAGTGTCTAGGGGGTGGTTGTTCCTCCACCTGAGGGGGGGAGCCCAACACTCCTCCCTGGCTCTGGTGGCTCCTCCTCTTCTAGGCTCTTGGATGTGCCTGGATTTTTTGGAGGAGGGGGTGGGGCATGCTGGGTGGGGCATGGCCCAAAATTTCCCTTATTTTCATGTCCAAAACTTGACAGGTATGTTTCGGTCTGACATAGTTTTTATTCCTCAGATTGCCTAATCCAAGGAAAGAGTTGGAAATTGAAAGACCACTTTCTAGTCTGTATTCTTCAGGGCAGGCACAATTTTATCTGAGAGATTAAATGGTGTGTTGCTTTTCTGTTGTATGTGTGGTACTTACCTACATTTTTGCTTCACCATTTCATTAAATCCAAAAGAGCCCTTAAAAATATTTTAACACAGAAAGACTGAAGCCCTATCCAAGCTGCCTACCACAGCGACCATAATACAAATCATATGCTCGTATTCTGTGAGCCTCTAGCATTGTGTAATTTTACATGAAAGAAGTTTCTACTGAAATTTGCATGTAATGTATGCATAAATGTATGCATACTTGAATTTCCTTTCTTTAAAGCCAAGAAATTTAATTCTCCAAAAACAAAACAAAAAACAAGCAAACCCCTATGGCTTATATATATGGGATATTGTGCTTCTATATCCATGATTCAAAACTCCAAGGAATGGGCCAGTACTGCTGCACAATATCATGCCAACATTGCCAGCATGTAAAATGATTCCAAGCTTTACATAGCAAATGGTAGCCTGAATATTGACCAACACTTGTGAGCTGCACAAATATGTTATTGAGTGCACACATTTAATCTGAAAGACACATTTTTTCTAGGTATTTTCATTGCTTTGCGGATCTTAGCAGCATCCCCTCCCCCTGCCTTTTTGGGGGAGGAGATCCTCCTTCTTACCACCTTGGTCTTTGCTTTATTTTTGCTGGTGTCAAGCAACCTGTCAGTTAGTGTGCCTTCTTGGGATCATTTTTTCCCTTCTTGATTTCTTTGAGGATTTCTCCCTCTTTTGTGTGAGTTCAAGAGGGCTTTTTTCTTTTCTCAGATTTTTTCCCTGCTGCTTGGCCCTTACCTGATGATGATGCCTATCAGACTCAAAGAAGACAAGAGAAAACATCCAGTGACAGGGAAGAGAAATCTTCCCATATCCCTGTACTTTTGGTTTAGGATGGGGTGGCTTTCTTTGTATGTTTGTTTTGCTTTTATTTACTAGTTCTACCATAAGGCAAGATGTTGATGGTATCTAGAGATCCATGCATACTTCTGCAGTAAGGCTTTTGAGGTCTACCTTTCCTCTCTCATTTCCATGCACTGCACCAGAAAGTCGATCTTTGCACTTACCATGTTTCTGAAAAATAGGGTTGGGATCCTAGAAAAAGAGCTCATGGAGGGCAGTAGGAATGAAGACTCAGTAAAACAGCAGATTTATTTGCACTATGTTTTCACCGTACAAAATTCACTATAACATTGGCTATATTTTGAAAGTAAAAGTTTTTAAATCTAATTTCTCTTCTGTGGTTATGTGCTTTGCCAGCGCAAACTGATGACTCACTGACAAATGTTCTAATGTAAGAATATACTGAAATTCCTTAATTAAAAAAATTCTGAATACCATATCTTAACAAAGAAACTTGTATGATATTTTGAATACCTGAAGAACTGTCTTTGAACAAGATCAATTAAAGATATACTGTTATCTTTGCAGGTGCACCCCCCCCCCCAATAATGGACTCAGACACAAATGAAAGTGGATAACGGCATTGGGCCACATTTATTGATTCATGCCCTAGTCCGAATTATAAATTTCTATTGGTAATTAACCAATCATAATTCTTAAGGCAAGCAGGCCGAAGTAACACTGGTAAGGTACCACCCAAAATTGCCAACAGCAATTGTTACAATGTATCTATTTGTATCAATTTGTTTGTTGACAACAAACAAATTGTTGACCGTAGTCAATATCTAACTAATGACCCCACCCTCTGACGTGTATCCGTAAAATCAGGGGGTGATGCCAGCTGTCTAGTTGTAACCATCACCCCCTCGCCTGGTTCGTCGTTGACCGGACAACGTTTAAACAACTTATGCCTATCTAGTGTTGTCCAGTCAATTGCGAACCTGCCGGATACCTGTGAGTCATAAATGTTTACCTTACCAGTGCTACCCGCCCATGTGACCAAAGTCAACAGCAGCACAGAACAAACCCCTATATCAAACCATAGCAACAGTGTGGGATGGGCAAAAAAAACCCAGGACTCAAGTGCCAATTGCGAGTCCCAGCCAAAAATTCCCACCCGGCCCCGAAGCGACCAAGAAATCACACTGTTAACTAGGGAGGGGGTGGAGGGGAAAAACTTCTCCGCTCCGTCGCTTCGCCAAAATGGCAGCACGGCTGCCTCGTGGCCAGCCCTTTTATTAGGGTGCTGGCCACGCCCCTAACTACCCGGATGCCTTCGTCCGGTGGGGGGCCCCCGCAAAGAGTGCGGCGGCCATTTTTGCACCACGCTTGCATTGCAGGCGCACCCCCCCAATAATGGACTCAGACACAAATGAAAGTGGATAACGGCATTGGGCCACATTTATTGATTCATGCCCTAGTCCGAATTATAAATTTCTATTGGTAATTAACCAATCATAATTCTTAAGGCAAGCAGGCCGAAGTAACACTGGTAAGGTACCACCCAAAATTGCCAACAGCAATTGTTACAATGTATCTATTTGTATCAATTTGTTTGTTGACAACAAACAAATTGTTGACCGTAGTCAATATCTAACTAATGACCCCACCCTCTGACGTGTATCCGTAAAATCAGGGGGTGATGCCAGCTGTCTAGTTGTAACCATCACCCCCTCGCCTGGTTCGTCGTTGACCGGACAACGTTTAAACAACTTATGCCTATCTAGTGTTGTCCAGTCAATTGCGAACCTGCCGGATACCTGTGGGTCATAAATGTTTACCTTACCAGTGCTACCCGCCACCCGGAGAGGCTTCAATAAAGGCTCGACGCCCCCCCCAAGACCGTCAGCTTGGTGAACAGGCCTGCTCGCCAATCACCCAGCAGGAGGTCCATACCTCCTCGCGACAGATGGACCCCATCCCCTGAATAAAGCCCATAATTTTGCAAACTGATGGCGGGATGACAACTGACCCGCCCCCAGCCCTTGGTCGAAAGGAATCGGGCCACAGTCCTGTTCACCATGCGCCTAGCGCGGTCCAGGGCCTGAAGGTCAAAGCCTCCCCTATAAGTGTGCCGTGGGACCATATCTGACCAAACAAGGGTTGTGGCGGGCCATACGTAATGTAAGTAGGCGAGGTCACCGCAAATCGCATGCTTCAGCGATAAGCCAGTGACCTGTCCCAAGTCATTACCCCCAAGGTGTATAATCAGAATGTCGGGCGGGTCAGCATTCCTTGCCGAAAAGAGGAATGGCAAGAGCTCCAAAAAAGGCCACCGTTGTAGCCACATGAAACAGGGCTGCCTCATACCTATCGAAACACAGGTCATGCCAGCCCCGTGCCAGTTGGGTAAGGACCCCCGGGGAAATTGGGTGGCGGTCGTCCAGGCTACGCCCACGTTCCCACACCCACCCCTCCAAAACGTGTCTCACACGGAAATCAGCGGTACTGTCCGCATGACCTCCCACCTTGGCCATGAAAGCCAGCGCTGACAGCCTAGATGCTATGGTGCGGGGTGCAAGGCCCTGGGCGTGCAGGTAAACCATGAAACGAAGGAGGTGGGCCACTGGGATCGGCCAGGTATCTGGCAGTCGAGATTGGGTACAGAAAGTCTGAAAGGAAACCAAAGGGTGGTGATACGCCTTACGCGTGCGTGGCGCCAGCGACATGCCGATCGCCCGGTTCACCTCTCCTTGCCAAAGGTCCATATCTCCTCCGGGAGTGGCGAGGGAAATTCCTCTGCATCCGGGGCCAAGGCACGGAACCGGGAGATCTGCAGGCGGGACAAAGTGTCAGCAATATCATTATTCACCCCCGGGACATGCCTGGCCCTGAACAGTACATTGAGGCGCAGGCTGCGCAACACAAACTGGCGCACGAGGTCCATGACCTTGGGAGATTTAGAGGTCTGTGAGTTGACAATGTGGACAACGGCCGCATTGTCACACCAGAAATTCACCACAGAGTTGGCCCACTCCTCACCACATAGCATCAAAGCCCCCAGTATGGGAAAAAATTCCAAATATGTGAGATCCCTCAGGCGACCTGTGCCTGACCAGGCTGGTGGCCATCCGCCATAGGCCCACTTCCCATTGAAGTACATCCCATAGCCAAGGGATCCCGAGGCATCAGACTGAATCTGAAAGTGAGGTGAAGCCAGGAGGTCGGACCTCCAAAATGAGACCCCATTGAACTCCCTCAGGAACTGGAGCCATATGTGCATATCTGCCCTGATGCCCCGTGTCAATCTCACCCTATGATGGGGCCTGGATAAGCCTGCCATGGCGTCGCACAAGCGCCGAGCAAATGCCATGCCAGGTGCGACCACCCTGCAAGCGAAATTAAGGTGGCCATGTAGCATCTGCAGTTCCCGAAGGGATGCCTTGCGCTTAGCCAGCAAGTCCGATATAAGGGCCACTATCCTCGACACCTTGTCTCCCGGCAACCTAGACGCCTGTGCTACCGTGTCAATCTCCACCCCCAGGAAAACTAACTTATTAGACAGGCCTTCGGTCTTTTCGGGCGCTAAAGGGACACCAAGTTCCTCCATTAGCGTCTGAAATGTGTTGAGGAGACGTGTGCACGTGTCCCAGCCCCGTTCACCCCCGAACAAAAAGTCATCCAGGTAATGGGCTACAGACCGAGACCCTGACCTACGAACAAATGCCCACTGCAGGAATGTACTGAAACGCTCGAAAGCCGAGCAGGATATGGAACAGCCGAATGACATGGCTTTGTCAAAATAATATTCACCCCGGAATTTGAAACCCAGCAACTCAAAGTCACCCGGGTGCACCGGCAGGAGACGAAAAGCCGACTTAATGTCACACTTAGCCAACAGTGCACCCGGGCCACATGAGCGCACCATGCGCAATGCTTGGTCTAAGGATGTATACCTGACTGAGCAAAGGTCAGCAGGAATAGCATCATTGACCGAGCGACCAGCTGGGTAGGACAAGTGATGAATCAGGCGGAACTCGCCCGGGGACTTCTTGGGCACTAGTCCTAGCGGGGATACTTTAAGGTTGGGGAACGGGGGCGCAGTAAAAGGGCCCGCGACCCTGCCTGCAGCAATCTCCTTATTAATGCTGGCAGCGGCCACCTCCTCCATTCCTCTAAGTGACAAAAGGTTGGGTGCATCTTGCGATGACCTATCCCCCATGAAAGGAATACGAAACCCCAGTTGAAAACCCTGAAGGAGGTACACTGCGTCTGCCCTCCTCGGATACAATGCGAGCCAACGCTCCAGCATGTCCACCTTAATTGGGGAGGGGGCCTTTCGGTGGACCCGCTCCCTCAGCAGCAGTCCTACCTGCCCCTTGTCCACCCCTACCTCTGCCCCTGAATCCCCCCGGCCTGGTACAGGCGGAAGCAGCATGGGGGCCAGAACAAGAGGGGCACTCATGCTTGTACTTGCAATTCTTTCTGTTGCAGGAACCATTGGACGAGAAGGTCCAGCACAGCAGGCGGGCTGGAACCCCCTGCCCCGCCACCTGGCGGGGTACCTGTACCGGGACCGCTCGTTGGACCGCATGTCCACAATGGTATCTCTCCCCAGGCGCCGGGCGCGTGGGGGTCATATACATAAGCCACAGCTTCTGGCAGGGCTCATCCCACCTCATCTCTGGGTGCAGTGGAATCCTCATGCGGAATTCTTCGTCGTAAGCCAGCCACGACGGACCCGGGAAGTCAACCATAGCCCAGTAAATGTTGTCCAGATACTGGACCATAGGGATGGCCAAATCCGGCCTAGCCCTGAGGTAAACGGCCATGTAAATTAGGTACGCTGGCAACCAATTTGCCCACGTGCGTGGCGGCTTACGACGACGTGCCTGCTCCTTATCCTTCTCGTCCAGCCCTTCCCTCTCTTCCTTGGTTGGCTCCCTATTGAGAAGGGAGAAGATGTCTACATACTCGCCCCTCCAGATCTTTTCCTTGGTGGACTGGGCCAGATGGTCCCCCAGGGGCAAGGAATACCCTGCTGTCGGCAATGCCGACACCGGCACAGAGGGAACTGCGGGCAAAGCAAAGGGGGCCTGCACCAGCCCGGGGATCCCCAACACATTCCCTACCGCATAGGGGGCGCCACCCCAACCCGGGCCCTGGGTCAGGGATGAAGTCTCCGGGTGGGCCGGGGGCGATTGGACCGCCGGACCACCCGTGCGAGGCCATGGCCACTGGAAAGCCCCCCCAAGGGAAGTCAGTTGTGTGGGTGCACTAGCTTGAACTGCATACTCACCCGATGCACCCCCACAGGCCGCCCCCACCGGGGGTTCCGGCCCGCTGGGGGCGTCGGAGCTCACGACCGAAGCTGAGCTCATCGGTGGGGCCAGATCAGCACCAGACTGCTGCACCTGCTGAGTGGGGAGCTGCGAGGCAGTGGCCGCCACCAGCCCGCGCGCCTCAGGCAGCTCAACCCGACCTGTCGCCTGCCGCTGTCCGGCAGCCAAAGGGTCAACCTGGAATCCGAGAGATGCCCCCGTTTGATATGCCCTCGCCAGGGATGCCTCGAGGGCCGCTACGCGGGCCAGAAGGGCCTCTACGTTAACATAGGCCCCAGCCCCGACAGGGGGCAAATGGGCAGCCGGCCCATAAGTCACGGGTACCTGTCCAGATCCCTGGGCCCCAGGGGCCAGATAAGGCCAAGAGCCCATGCTCGGCCCTTGAGGAGCCGTGGGCACGCCCTGCCAAGGCAGGGAACCCAACCACTCCCCGTGGCTCGCTCCCCCCATGGGGAACTGTACGCCCGGGCAAGAGGGCCCAGCCGCATGGACCATGCCGGTGGCAGTGGTCACCGTTTGCGGGCCAAGGGCCGAGGCCCCGTCCGGGGCAGCCTGCGCGCACCGCACATCGGGCCAAGGGGCCACCGATCCCATCCCACCGGTCCCGGTGGGCTCCGCTAAAGGTGGCTGCTGGGCGGGCGCAGTCGCGGTCCTCCGACCCGGCTGACACCTCCGCGCCGATCGAGCCACGTTCGCAGCTGCCTTCTTCTTAGAGGGCATAGCTGGTTTAGCTAGGAATCCGAAGAAAAAGAAAAGCTGCCCGAAAAGGCTTCCCCTGAAAGAACACGAGCGACGGCGGTAAGAGGGAAAAACTTCTCCGCTCCGTCGCTTCGCCAAAATGGCAGCACGGCTGCCTCGTGGCCAGCCCTTTTATTAGGGTGCTGGCCACGCCCCTAACTACCCGGATGCCTTCGTCCGGTGGGGGGGGGCGCAAAGAGCGCGGCGGCCATTTTGGCGCCACGCTTGCATTCTTCTAGTCCCTCAAGCATGATTGCAAGGACAGATTCTGTGTAATATGTGATAATATTTATGCAGTTTGTCATTCGAGGTTAAACATCACAAGAGTACAATGGAAATTCCCTTCCAGGAATTTGCCTGATCCTGCAGCAAGAATCTGTTCCTTCAAGACAAAAATCACACTTCTGAAGGCTAACTGTGGTTAAAGAGCTGTGACAGTGGTCAACCTTTTGCTTTGAAGTAAGAGCAGTCCATTGTTTCCACTCAAAATTGGGGCAAGATTTTATATTTGCCATACTAGTTGGGGGATTCTGGGAGGTGTAGTACAAAAAGGTCACATTTCCCATCTTTGTCTGGTATTTTTACACACATATCTATCCATACACACTGATTCATACGTTTTCCTTTTCACAAATTTCACTAGGAAACTAACTATATAGGAAGAATTTCCTTCATAACAAATACTCCCAGATTTTTCTTCAAGTAAAATTCAAAGTGAAATTGTAGAGCAAACTTGTCCCTCCCCTTTTTTAAACTACATTTTAATTTCTGGTTTTTAAATGTTTGTTTGCAAATCTGGATCAAATCAAAATCAAAGTGAAACAAAATGCTTTGTTCTGTAGGGGTCTGAAGTAATAATCAAAATAATTTGATTGTGATGAGTGCAAGGGTATGGCTGGATCAGTTGGCAATCATATGCAAAGCTAGATCTAATTTTTATTTTATTTTTCTAAGAGTTCCTGAAGCCATTTGTGAGGCAGACCCACCCCACCCCTAAAAGCAACCCAATGTGTAGCAGGTGAAGTTACTAGTCTATTACCAGAGAAGATGAAAGACATATTTCTGCCTGAACTGAAGGACACCATTCCTTCCTCAATTCCACATAGAAAAGAAGGCAAGGCCAGCCATTAAATCTTCTAGCAATGAAAGTTATAGGACACAGTATTTCAGTCTACCAGAAGGCAGTAGGCTAGTTTAGGGAGAACAGGGTAGTCATTTGGCACAGGCAGCTGCTTTCCACTTCCTACCACTCAACCTTTCACCTGATGTGTCTGCTTCACTCTCTGAAATTGTACCACCACTCCAATAAAAGGAAAAAGTCAGGCTCCCAGTGGATTTAACACTCTTGGTCAGGCCAGAGACTTTAAAATTGCTTGCCAAGCATGGAAGCTACATTTATCACTGTTCTCTACCAAAATAGGACCTGGTGCCTAAAGCTTTGAGGTCTTGGAGTGATGGCTGATATCCCAGGGGAAAACTGCTTCTCCAAATCACCTGGCAGATAGGCATGTGGAAAGGGAGAAAGCTTGAATCTGTATGGTTTTAATGTCTGGGTATCCATTCTCCCTACCAGGGACTAGTGCCAAGGTTCCTTGGTTTAGTGTGGGGATGTTTATATGTCTGTTGAACTTTGAATATTCCATTTATCTCATGGAATAATATGAAGAACACTCTCTGAATTCCTTGTCATTGCTAACAGGCTGCTGTCACTACAAGGCACATAAATGAGGAATTTTCAGATCTTCAAGGTTCTTCACCTTCAGCAAAAGAACAAGATAAAATCTCCTTTCCTTTTCTAGTCAACATTTCTTTGCACAAACTAGTGTCTTTTCACTTTGAGAAGCAAGCACAAATATAAGAAGCAGAAATGGACTGGTTGATTATCTAAAAAGACACAAACAACTCACCCAATTCTTTTAACTCTTCTTAGTTCATTAAATACCTACAACATGCAGCTACCATAGTTCCATACAATTTGCATTATTTGCATTATCACTGAACATGCAAGTCTCATAATAACTAACATATAATGATTCACCTTATCACAATATTTTTTTTTTAAAAAAATATTTTACATCGGGGTTCCCAACCTTTTCAGGCCATGGGCTGGTCACATGGTTGAGCAGGCCAATCGTGTGGTTCCTCCCACCCAGAAGTGGAAGTGAATCGTGCCCACACATGTGCAGAACACTGCCATAAATGACCTGCAACTGTCGTAAATGTGTTAAAGGTGTGTGTGTGTGTGTGTGTGGGGGGGGGGGGGGTTGTCGTAACTTCTGGTTGTTATGATGAAAGGTGCAAAGAGCCGCTGGGCACCGAGGAAGCAACTGGGGGTTCAGTGAGGTGCTTGCCCTCCAGTGCTCACCTTCATGGCCTGGGCCATTTACGGCAGTGTGTGTGTTTTTACCTCCACTTTTGGAAGCAGCATGAGTAATGCGGGCCAGAATAATTAGCATTGGGGGACGGATCTGGCTCATGGGCCATAGTTTGGGAACTCCTGTCTTACATATTCATGTTTACAACTCAGCTCTTCACTCTATTCCATGTTTATTTTGGAAATACACAAATAAACCTGATTTGGTTTGTTTGGGCATTCAGCCAAATACATCACACATCCCTACCTTTTCAAATGTCTTCCTATCAATACTGACTTTCTGTGTTTCCCCCTTTTAAAAACCTGTGTCCTCCTCCTGGATATCAGATTAAAATAGAAATGCCAAAGCAGAACACCATACACTGTCCTTCATGCTTTTGGAAATATATTACAATAGGTTCATTATTACAAAGTTTGCCAAATTAGAAGGAAGTTTGCTCATATCCCAAGTCTTTGGGACATTTGCTTCCTAAACTATTCAAGTTCACCAGTTCCTATAAATATCCTTAAAATCACAGAACAGCTATGAAATCTACCAAAAATTTATTTTGCTTCTGTCATTATAATGCTAAAATTAAATCATTTGATGTTATGCATTTAGGGTTGCCATAATTCTCTCCCACCAAACCGGGACAGCCATGTGACATCATTGCATTCTTCAAACTATGCCATACCTGTCAACAATCCCGTTCTTCCTGGGGAAACCCCTTATTTTTACCCCTCTTCCCGCCCCTCCCGTTTTATTAATTTCCCTGTATTTTCCCTTATTTTTTTAAAAAATATCCTGACCGGAGCTCTCACAGGCGAAGCTGCAGTATTTTTTTCTGGCCACCAGAGGTTGCTGTGTGGCTGGCTTTTCGCTTGTGGAAGGAGAGAGAGAGAAGGTGGGGGGCATTCTGTAGTTTCTCACTTTCCCTTTCCCACCAGCCACATGGTCCTGGAGACTTCGTTTTGGCTGCTGGGAGCAAGGAGTCTACTCTAGGTGAGCGATATATTTCATACATGCAGGGGAAACCTCATGCTTTATTGAGCTGTTTCTACCCTGCCTCCTGACTGGAGGATTTTGTTTCTAGAGTTCTAGAGTTAACTTGGGAGGGGGGGGGTGTTGCCTGATCACTATATGAGAGAAAGAGGGGGGAATTAACCCCTTGCTCCTGCACCCTAATTGGGTGTGTGTGTGTTGCCTTATCACTATATGAGAGAGAGGGGGGGAATTAATCCCTTGCTCTTCCACCCTAATTGGGGGGGGAGGGGTGAGTGTTGCCTGATCACTATATGAGAGAGCAGGGGTTCCCTTGCTCGAAAGCCAGTCGTATCCGACTCTAGGGTCCAGTGCTCATCTCTGTTTCAAAGCCGAAGAGCCAGCGTTGTATGTGTCTGCAGACATTTCCGTGGTCATGTGGCAGGCATGACTAGACACCAGAGCACACGGAACGCTGTTACCTTCCCACCAAAGTGGTCCCTATTTATCTACTTGCAATTTCTTGCTTTTGAACTGCTAGGATGGCAGGACCTGGGACAAAGACCAGAGCTCATTCCATCCTACAGTACTCGGGAATCGAACTGCTGACCTTCTGCCTCCCAGTCAGCATCTTAGTCATTTAAGCCACTGATTAAACAAGAAAGAAAACAAAACAAATGTCCCCCAAGAAGATGGGGAAAGGGTTATTTGGCCCACACAGCTTTGTGCCCATTACATCTACAATACCATCTAGCCATCTTATTTTTGGCCACCCCCTTCTTTAGTCCTCCACCTTTCCTAGCATCAAGGCTTTCTCAAGTGAATCATCTCTTCTCATTTGATGTCCAAAGTACTTTAGTGTCATTTTTACTATTTGACTTTTAATGAGAAGTCAGGGTTGATTTCTTCTAGGATCGACCTATTTCTAACACCACATTTCAAAGGCATCTATTTTTCTGCACTCAGCTTTCCTAATGGTCCAGCTCTCACACCCATACATTACCACCGGGAATACCATTGCTTTGACTATGCAATTTTTTTGTTTGCAAGGTGATGCCTCTACTTTTAACTATGTTCCCCAGGTTTCTCATAGCTTGTTTCCCAAGCATCAGTCACCTTTTTATTTCATGGCTGCAATCACCATCTGCAGAGATCTTTGATCCTAAGAAAGTAAAATCTGCCAGTCGTATCCAACTCTAGGGTGCAGTGCTCATCTCCATTTACAGCCAAAGAGCAAGTGCTGTCTGTGTTTGCAGACATTTTCATGTTCATGACTAGAGCCCAGCAAGTCACATGGCTATATTTGGCCATGCCCACAGATTTGGCCACACCCGAGGAGGGGTGTGGCCACAATTTCCCTTATTTTCAAATCCAAAAGTTGACAGGTATGAACTGTGCATGTGTTGCGGAGACTGCAGTTCTAAGACCCGACAGAATCCCCATCCAGGGCGGGCAGCCACCATCAGTTTTTTTTTAATTTGAAAAAGCTGTAGTCAAGAGGTTGTTTCCCATATGATTCTTCTTGCAAAAGATTATTCTTGATGGTTCTATTTTTATTTCTTTTCCCATCTCTGCCCCAGCTCCTGCCAACCTAGCTGTTTGAAAGCAAGAAATTGCAAGTACTGTAGATAGTGACAACTTTGGTGGGAAGGTAAATAGCATTCTGTGCATTCCGGTGGCTAGTCATGCCTGCCACATAACCATGGAAACATCTGCAGATACATACAGCACTGGCTCTTCAGCTATGAAGCAGAGATGAGCACTGAACCCTAGAGTTGGATACAACTGGCTTTCGGGCAAGGGTGACCTTTACCTTTTCAAAATTTCTTGGGCCACTCTTTAAACCACCCTTCCTCCCCCTGAGGTCACCCCTCAAACAGTTGCCTCAAACAGTTTTTTCTCTTTCTTATCTACTTATATTATTTGACATTTATTTTATCTCACTTTGGTTTATTTTCATCGGCTGCAACTAATATCTAAGAATAAATCTTCCCTCTGAAGCAGGAAAAATTCCATAGGTGTGAATTTGTTTAACATGGATCCTGGCTTGCTATGAAGTGACCCACACACTATGATCACGGAGCCATTTTCTGTGGCACATATGAAATGAAACATGAAGGATTTAGCACCAGGACTGTGATGAACTGCCACAGCTTTGAGAATATTGACAAGGTGTGCCGTCACAGCCAGTCCATCTGGCATGGCCTTTTCCACCTCCATGACCATTGGGAACCAGAGTTGCTCCTCTGCTCATTTTGCCATTGGGCCCAAGATGATGGCTTCCAGTGGAATTTACTCCACTGAGGGGACTGTCACCCCACCTAAAAGGGGCTCATCCACGCCTAGCCTCCAGTATGGTACATAAACATTTAGATACATGACATGAACTGCACCCACCCACACACTTTTTATTAGAACTTTTGGTTATAGTTTTGGATAATAATTTTTTTAGATTTGGTCGTACTTTTTATTTACAGATTCGCGGAGTGGCCATGAGTAGTTCAGTAGCGCCAAGTTTACCCAATTTGAATATGATTTGTTTTGAGGAGGAATTTATTTTAGATCCAGCTATTAACCCTATTTTTCTCACATTATTTTTTATAAACGTTTCATTGACGATCTTTATTTCATTTTGGATGATTTGACACTTGCACCTCTATTTGTTTCATGAATTAATGATTTAAATTCGAATTTGAGGTTCATCCATAATATCAGTAGTACTGCCATTCCCTTTTTGGATGTAACATCTTATGTGTCTCCTAATCGCAAAGTCATGGTCAAGCTTTTCAGGAAATCCACAGATAGAAATGCATATTTAAACTTTGCATCTTACCATCCTCATCATCTCAAACATAATTTACCATACAGATTATTCCTGAGAGCCAAGCACAATTCGACCTCTGACAATAAATTTATATCAGCAGCCAATACTATCAGCTCCTTTCTTCTCCAAAAGGGTTATCCTGAGCAGGTTATAACTTCGAACCTTAATAAAGCGATAGCCTAGACGCCAGTTGTTTCAGGAAAAAGATAGAAGGAATGTGGGCAAAATATTTTGCTCCTTTCAATATTCCCCATTAGCAGGCAGAATAAGATCTATCATTAAAAGACACTGGCACATTGTTCAACATTTACCAGACTGTTTAAATTCTCCTATGATAGGTCTTAGGAAATCCAGATCTATTAGACAAATCGTTATGTCTTCTGATCATAAGTCTCATTCTTTGTCTGTCCGTCCAACCATTATGGGACATTACTGGTGTGGTGACTGTGTCCAATGCCCCCTATCCTGGCAAACTAAAATGGTTTCGATTACCAGTAGTAATTTTTCCTTAAAATTAAGTCATTTTTCTAACTGCAAAAGTTCCAATTATGTCTACCTACTCATGTGTAAATGTGGTTTCGGCTATGTGGGGGTGACCACTCGGCTAATGAAAACCAGGGCGGGGGAACATCATTCTAAAATACATACTGGCAACATATCAGCCCCCCTAGTGAACCATTTTATAGAGGCTAAACACAGCAACCATGACTTTAAATTTGTCATGTTAGAATGTCACAAGCCGGATCCCTTCTCTCGAAAAAACATAGAACAAATGCTTAGACAATGGGAATGCTACTACATATACTGCTTTAACACACTGCATCCCCATGGCCTTAATATGGAAATAGATTACACGTGTTTCTATAATGTCTCTGTTCGCGATGCAGCTGTTCTTGTGTGAAATGCTTTAAAAGCGAACTCATTTAGTTATATCCTTAACGTCTGTCAACACTGAAGGAATTTACGTAAGAGGTCTGGGACATGTTTGAATATTACAAGAATAATATCATAAAAAGTTTTTCTGATACTTAAGAATAACTGTGGATAATACAGGTAATTTTTTATCATTATCTTTACTGTAAATTGTCTGTAATCCTGTGATGAATCCGAGATTGACTTAATGTAAATATTGTAAATAGTGCTTAGATATATTGATTATTCATTTTTAGTTTTGTTTCTGTATAGATCCCTGATGAAAGATATTATTTGAAAATTCCACTATCGAAATGAATTTGGATCTGTTATACTGGATTATTACCTTGGTTTGACTACCTTTGAATTTGAATTAAACAAACTTTATTAACCATTGCCAATTCAAATGGTTTTCTCCTTCTGCATCACATCATTTGCCACCTGGCACAGCCATCATCATAATCAACAACATCATCTATATTACTAAAATCAAGGTCTGGTGCTGTATGTTGCTTATACAAATCCACACCCCTTCACCGATTGTGCTGAAACTCGGCACATACGTACCTTGGGCTTAAGAGATGGTCACTTTCAGGGTGTCAAGCCCCATGTGGAGGGGTATGCCCCCTAAATCAATCTGCAAAGAGGACACCCCCACCGACAGGAGAAAAATCAAGGGAAAAGATCCAACCAGGTGGGATTGTGATGTCATCACCACAGCTCAACCAATTCCCAGCTGACCAGATCTGGGGCTCCATGACATCACAGGGCTCCCTCATACAAAGCAACACCCCTGCACAGATTGCACTCGAAATTGCATGCACACCTACCTTCAATGTCTGGGGTGGCCGGCGGAGGTAACTGGTAGCCTGACTTGGGGTCCTTGGCCCCGAAAAGGGGCTGCAATACCCCCCCCCGGCCAGCAGAAATGACATGGGGAGGTGACTGCACATGTGTGAGAATCCACACATGCACCTAACCCTGCCTGGCGTTCCAGGCTGTGGCGCAGGCTGTGGCGCATATGCAAAATTCCAGCATGCGCCAAAGTTTGCCCAGCATTCCAGGTGGCACACAGCCTAGCCTCCAGTATGGACGGCGGAAATTATGGCCATTATGGCTGCCCCCGCACCAGCGACTACTTTCGGTGGCCGGCCACCACAGCATGGCTCCTCTGTACTCCTGAGGCATGCCTGGGGGGAGGGAGAACCCACAGCCAGGGGCAGGTGGAGGACGGGACCGGGATGACACCTTCCGTATGCCTCTGCCCCCCCAATGGGTCCTCTGCCCACCCACTCAAATGGAGCCTCCCTTCCGCCTGACACAACCCATGGTAGGACGGAGGGTCTGGGCTGTGATGGCTACCCACTGAATGTAGTCACTGGGGAGGCCGGCAGTGGCGGCCAGAGTCAGACTGAGATGGTACCTTGCAGCGGGGCTGAGAGAGCGTTCACTATGACAGCAGACAAAAAAGTAAAGCAGCTGGGATGGGTGGTGGGGGCGGGCCCGGGTCTCCCTTGGCCCATGTAGTGTACCCCTAGGCAATGCTGGGTCCTCTGCTAGTAATTATTAAATATAATGAAAGGTGGAAGAGATTCAAGCTAGGGCCTTCCACGTTCTCTGCCACTAAGCTACCATCTCTCCTTAAAGTTTATTTTCAAATATTCCATAAATTCATCTGAGGTTGACAGCATTCATGTGCTTCTCTTAGCATTTAGCCAATTCTCAACATTCACTGTAGCATGCAGAAATAAATTATTTGTATTACTATGCATTCTATTACTATCTCACTTTTAAAGGTTCTGGGACAGAAAAAGACAGGCTCAAATTATAACTAATAACTCAGGAAGGATCCAAAATGCTTCTGTTAGTAACTAAATCACTGCATGTTCCATAGGACTTAACTCCCAGTTAGGTGGGTGTAGGATTTCAGCCTAAACCTCTGAATCTTTACATACTCTGTCATAACTAAGTGCTAATGTAGCAGAATGAAGAAAAGGTCCAATTCACATGACATGAATTTATGACTCCATTTCTCTACAGTTGATATCAAGCCACACAACCATAAAACATTTCAACAATCTAATCCTACACTGTACTTCTCCCCCATGTTGCAGCTCAGCTTTATTAATTCATCATTTCTTACCTGTTGATATATGTGAGTACCTTCTTACCTTGCTAGTTTAACAGCTATGACATTGGGATGTGCCCTAAGTGTGACTGGTGGCCAGTGTACTATAGCAAAAGGAACAGTGCACACCTGTCAAGTATCCCCCGTTCCCCAGGAAACCCCCTTATATTTACCCCTCTTCCTGCCCCCTCCCGTTTTATTAATTTCCCCGTCATATTCCTTATTATTATTTTTTAAAAAAATCCTGACTGGAGCCCTCACAGGCGAAGCTGCAGTATGTTTTTCTGGCCACCAGAGGTCATGTGTAAGGCATGACTAGACATCAGAGCACACGGAACGCTGTTACCTTCCCACCAAAGTGGTCCCTATCGCAATTTCTTGCTTTCAAACTGCTAGGATGGCAGGAGCTTGGACAAAGACAGGAGCTCATTCCGTCCTGCAGTACTCAGGAATTGAACTGCTGACCTTCTGCCTCCCAGTCAGCATCTTAGTCACTTAAGCCACTGAGTAAACAAGAAAGAAAACAAAACAAATGTCCCCCAAGAAGATGGGGAAAGGGTTCTTTGGCCCACACAGCTTTGTGCCCATTGCATCTACAATACCATCTAGCCATCTTATTTTTGGCCACACCCTTCTTTTGTCCTCCACCTTTCCCAGCATCAAGGCTTTCTCAAGTGAATCCTCTCTTCTCATTTGATGTCCAAAGTACTTTAGCGTCATTTTTACTATTTGACCTTTAATGAGCAGTCAAGGTTGATTTCTTCTAGGATCGACCTATTTCTAACACCACATTTCAAAGGCATTTATTTTTCTAAGCTCAGTTTTCCTAATGGTCCAGCTCTCACACCTATACATTACCACCGTGAATACCATTGCTTTGACTATGCAATTTTTTGTTTGCAAGGTGATGCCTCTACTTTTAACTATGTTCCCCAGGTTTCTCATAGCTTGTTTCCCAAGCATCAGTCACCTTTTTATTTCACGGCTGCAATCACCATCTGCAGAGATCTTTGATCCTAAGAAAGTAAAATCTGCCAGTCATATCCAACTCTAGGGTGCAGTGCTCATCTCCATTTATAGCCAAAGAGCCAGTGCTGTCTGTGTTTGCAGACATTTTCATGGCCATGTGGCAGGCATGGCTAGAGCCCAGCAAGTCACATGGCTATATTTGGCCACACCCACAGATTTGGCCACACCCACAGAGGGGTGTGCCCAAAATTTCCCTTATTTTCAAATCCAAAACTTGACAGGTATGACAGTGTAAGCTTTGGTTTTCGATGGTCAGTGAAACCAGTTCAATGAAATTGAATATGTGCAAAAAAGAAAAAATCTGAAAGAATCCATTGCAGGACCTGAATATTTATTTGAAAGATGCAGGAACTGATAATTGCACTATTAGGAATTGTACAATGCTTATACATGACATCCAAGAATTCAGACTTGCTCCTTTGGAATAATTGTCTAAAACAGAGTATAAGAAAGCAGTGACAATAGCTATTGACAAAGCAAGAAAATATGATCAGTAAGCTATCTAGGCAGCATTTTATCTAATGGATACAACTCTAATAGGGAGAGATATCATATCATCCTATACTTGATCTTACTGGCTGGATAGCTCTGTGGTTTATGAGTTCATATTCTCACAGGGCCTCTGTGAGAAGAGCCATCCTGTGTAGCTATGGGCAAGCTGCAGAATTCCAGACTGTCCCCAGAAGAAGGAAATGGTAAAACGCTTCTGAGTATTCTCTACTTAGAAAACCCTGGAAAGGATCACCACATGTCAGAATTTACTCAATGGCACACAATTTGTTATTCTTTACCCATTGTTCTTTTGTTTGTGAAGATAGACTAGCTAAAGTTAAACACACATCTATGAATCAGTTAGATCTAGAGTTCTCACCAGGAAATATCATCTAGAGAAATGGAGAGTGTTGCCGGTCCATTTCCTGGCCTCAGCTGTGTTGGGGCCGGGTCATCTTCTTCTTTGGCTCAGTTCATTAATGTGCGGGCCATGGGGTTCCATTTTGGGGACATTAGTAGCCGAGGGACTGTGTAATTAAATGTCTATTGTATAATTCATTGAGTAATTTACTGTATTGTGTTATTATTATTTTCTTTTTTCCTATTGTATTTTCATGCTGTTATATTGTGTCTATATTTGATTTGTTATGATTATATTGTATATTTGGATTCATATCGTGTATTATTTTGTATTACTTTGTATTATTGATTATTTGTATTATTATACTGTTGTAATTGCATGTTTATTAATTGTATATATATTATTATTGTGTTGTAAGCCGCTCTGAGTTGGCCTTTTGGTCTGAGTAGAGCGGGGTATAAATCCAATAAACAGAAACAGAAACAGAGAGGGGGCACTGAGTCTCCATCCCACAGAAACCTAGTGAAGAGCTTCATAGGAAGGTTGGAACACCCTTTGCAGGCGCACCCACCCAAACAAAGACTCAGACACCGGTATTGGATTAAAGGCATCGGGCCACTTTTATTGAATAATGCCCTAGTCCGAATTATCACTTTCAATGGGTGTATCATCCAATTGTAATTCTTTAAGGCAAGCAGGCCGCAGTAGCACTGGTAAGGTTCCACCCTAAATGCCAATGGAATTGGCTACATGTATCAATTTGTATCAATTTGTTTGTTGACACAAACAAATTGTTGACCGGAGTCAATATACTATCTACTGACCCCACCCTATGACATGTATCCGTTCAAATATCAAGGTGATGCAGGCTGTGAAGCTCCTGCCATCACCCCTTTCATAGTTTACCCTTGACTGGCCAAACCTGTTTCCCCTGTACCTATCTACGTGTTGGCCAGTCAATTGCGAACCTGCCGGATACCTATGTGTCATAAACCTTTACCTTACCCAGTGCTACCCGCCACACAGGGAGACGTCCATGATGACTCACCCCCCCCCCCCCCAGACCATCAGCTTGGTCACCAGACCTGCTTGCACATCTTCCAGAAAGAGGTTCATACCTCTGGCCGACAGGTAGACCCCATTTCCTGCCTATAGGACAAAATTTATTTACAGGCCTATCCCCGGATGTCTACTGGCTGTCCCCAAGCCATTCTCAGCAAGGATCCGGGTGACAGCCCAGTCCACTGACCGCCGGGGACGGTCCAAACCACGGAGGTCCATGTCTCCTCTAAAACGGTGTCTCGGCATGATGTTAGACCATAGCAACCGTGTGTACGGCCATAAATGATGTAAAAACAAAAACAAAAACGCCAGGTCACTGCACCTCGACATTATAAGGAAAGGCCAGTGATCCGTGTGAGATCCTCGCCGCCGAGGTGCAGAATAAGAACAACAGGTGGTCCAGCATCCCTGATGGACATCAGGAATGGCAACAGTTCCCACCCTTCCATGCCGCGCATACCATACCACTGCATACATGTGGATGCACGCAGCCCGAGCTGGGGTCCACACTCTGTCGCTGCAGCATATTCTTCCGCCCAGTGTACATAGCTGCGGCCCACCAGCCCCACTGCCACCGGTGTGCGGAGACACACATGGTCTGTAAAAGAGGAAAAGGAAGTAAGGACACAACTAAGTACTCATACAGTGAGGAGACGTACATATAAGTAAAATACGTGCAAACCCCCACGTACCCACACATATCAGCCTCTGAGTACCCAAACGCAGCCGCGATCAATGCGACGCCTATCCTGAATGAATGGGTGCCATAACGGGCCCCACACTGTGAAGCGCAGTACCGGCCACCCTACAGAACTTAAATTTGGTAACGGGAGACCCATCCTGGTAGCAGAAAAAGCAGGGCAGGGCGCCCAGCAGGCACTGTCAAAACTGTATGTAGGCCACCAACCGGACAGATGTCAGCAAATGTACATCATAGCAGTCTACACCACTGCCTACTCCATGCTGATCGGCCTTTGAGGAACAAATCCTTCACTGAGCCCGCACCTGGTTGATAGGAACATCTTCGAGTTCCAGTGCCCTACAAAAAACGTCCCCCTAAACCATGGGACCAGCTCGCTGAGTCGTCGAGCTCCAGAAAAAAGCTACAGCGATAGCTGCATGAAAAGAGACTCCTCCTACCTACTGCAACCTCATCTATGCCAACCTCATGCAAGGTGGGTCATAATATCTGTGAGAATAGGGTGACGTGTGTCCGGGCGGCAGCCACGTACACGTGTCCACCTGTCGAATACATGGCATATGCAGAAGACCCTCGCATAGTCAGGAAAAACCCCATGCCCTGCCCATGAATATCAAGGCGTAAAGCCTGGTGGCTATGGCGCGTAAAGCCAACCCCAGATCACAAGGGCGGACGATACATTATAAAACCCAGGTGACCAATGGCGGCCATATTTTTTGGGCAATTGCCTTTGCACACAAAAGACTCTAAAGTGAAGGAGTGGACGCCGATGCGCCATGCGCGTGCGAGTTGCCAAGGCATGCCACTCGTCCGGTTCACGTCTCCTTGCCAAATGACTATATCTCAGCCAGGAGTGGAGAGGGTAGTTCCCAAGCGTCTGGAGCACAGTCACAGAACCGGGAGATCTGCAGGCAGGATAAAGCATCAGCAATATCGCTATTAATGCCTGGCACATGTTTGGGCCTAAGGAGCGCCTCAAAGCGCATGGACCCAAGAACAATAGGCGAGCTAAGGCCATGACTCCTGTGGATTAAGACGTTTGGGCACTGACAATGTGCATACCGCAGCATTGCCACACCAACAGCAAGGCACAGAATTAAGCCATCTGTCCCTCCAGAGCCTAAAGGGTACCCAGAGTTGAGAAAAATTTTCAGAAACATAAGATCACGTAAGTGATCCGTGCCCTCCCATCCCTGGGGCCAATGACCATAGGCACACTGTCCTTAATTACATCCCCCCACCCTAATGAGCCGGAGGCATCGGACTGTAGTCGGGACTGGGGCTGACCAGCAATCTCAGACCTCCAAAAGGAGACAGCATGAAAGTCCTGCAGAATGTGAGCCAAACCAACAGGTCCACTCATAAACCCCTAATCAGCCATACCCTGTGGTGTCGTTTATCGGACCCGCCATAGTGTGTCCGAGACACTAGGCGAAAGCACTGCCTGGTGCTACCACTCTGCAGGCGAAATTGATGCAGCCATGTATCACCTGCCACTCTCGGAGAGGTACCTTCCACTTGGCAACAGTGCCACAGTGCAGCAGGGGCCGCTCCCCTTGACCGACAATTCGGTCACCTGGCCCTCTTGCATGTTATTCAAAAGAGAGGTGCATCCACTTGTTGACCGGTGAACCCCATCTCCAGAATACAGGCCAAAGACCTGCAACCCTATCCCCAGACGACAAATGGCTGTCCCCAAGCCATTCTAGACAAGGAATCAGGCAACAGTCCTGTCCCCTGACTGTCGGGCACGGTCTGACCGCTGGGTCAAAGTCTCACCTATGATATTGCCTCGGAATGATGTATGACCATAGCAATCGTGTAGACGGCCATAAATGGCCAAGAAACGCCAGGTCACTGCACTCAGAAGTCTATAAGTCCGGGCCAGCAATCCGTGCAAGATCACCACCTCCGAGGTGCAGAATTAAAACATGTGGTGGCCCAGCATCCCCAATGGACATCAGGAATGCCAACAGTTCCCGCCACCTAAATGCTGTGCACACAAACCACTGCATATGCGCGGATACGCGTAGCCCGAGATGGGGTCCCCATTTGACAAAGCAGCATACTGTGCCGCCCCAGTGCACAGAATTGTGGCCCACAAGCCACAGTACTACCAGTGTGTGGAAACACACAGGGTCTGTAAAATCAGGAGGGGGAATAGAGGGCAGAACAAGGCACTCCTTCAGTGAACGGACGGATAGACAGAAAAATTGGGCAAATCCCCACCTGCCCATGCAACATATGTCAGGCTCCAGGCACCCAAACGCAGCCGCAGTTGATGTGGCGCCTAACTGGAAGGAATGGGTACCAGTTCTAGTTCAGTAAGGGTAGACCCAGCTTGGTAGCAAACGACAGGGCAGGGCGTGAACCACGTGCTGCCACAAACACCTGTGGGGAAGCAACCAGACATATGGCAGTGCCAGGCTAGTACCCTCTTCCGGCTGATCGGCCCTTGAGGAGCGAAGCCTCCACAGAGCTCACTCCTAATCAAGCCGCACATAATCTATTCCGAGTGCCCTGCAAAACATGTCCCCTGTTGAAGATGGCAGCAGCTAACTTAATCTGAGAGCTCCAGATCAAGGGACAAATGTGGTCGCCCGAAAGTAGGCCCTCCACACGGAGCAGAAGTGCTGCCACGTAGGAGTCATATATATTATCTAAAAGTGCTAGCAGGGCTCGTCACTGGTATCTCAGGGTGAAGGGCTGCCCTAATCCTAAAGTCTTGACCTAGGCTAACCATGACGGGCCAGGGAAAACCACCACAGCCCGGTAATCATTGTCCAAGTACTGGACCATTGGGATGGCCAAATCAGGACGGGCCCTATATATCCTGCCATGGATGCCCAATAGGCCGGTAACCAATTGACCCCATAGGGAGGCAGCTTGCGGCGACAGGGCAACTCCTTGTCTCTGCCATCTTGCCCCTCAATGCCCTCATCAGTGTGTTCACATTGCAAGAGGGGGAAAATGTGAATATATTCACCAAGTTACATAATCTAGCCAATAGCCTGGGCGAATGGTCACCCAGGGGTATAGAGTAACCGGCCGTTGGCAGAACCACCGTTGGCACGGAGTTGAGTGAGGAAACACATAATCGGCCCTTCGGGCCCCAGAGAAATTAAGTAAAAGCATAGGGGCGGTCACCCCAGTAAGAACCAGGTGTATTTGGCCTGTTGCGACCATGGCCACAATACCCCCCAGCGTGATGAGCTAGTGTCACGGGTGTGCTAATTTGACCAAGATACTCACTCGGTGCACCCCCACAAGCTGCCACCACTGGGGGTTCCGGCCGTTGGAGCTCACGATGGCCCGGAGCTCTGTGTTCCCGTGCAACCAGGCCGGATGGGGAGCCGCGAGGCGCCAGCCTGCGCTGGCCTGATGGCTTTCCAGCAGCTCAACCCTGTTGGCAGCTCGCCGCGCAGCCGTGGCTGGCATGTGGGCCAGAACTGCCGAGTTTGCACGCCCACCATCGAAGGTGGTGGAGCAATGTCCATTGATGCCTCCTGTGCCGAACTGCAGGCAGGGGAGGATCCACAGCATCTAACCCATCAGGACAAGGTGGGCCAGATGGGCCGGATGGCCCCACCGGGTAATTGATGCGGGATAAACCCATGGTAATCCCTGGCCAGAACAGGGGCATGCCCAGTGATCCGGCCCATGGAGTGCAGGAATGACGGCGGGGCGGAAGCAGCGGGGGTAAGAACCCCAGTGGCGCAGGCCTGTGCCGCCCACCTCCTGAGCCCTCAGCCTGGGCTCATTGGTGGCAGTGTGTTTAATGCCCCCACCACTCACCTGCGGGGGTGCCAACCAATCCCCCTGGCCTGGTGGCACCCCCAAAAGTAGAGGGGGTGGGCTGAGCCTCCCCCCCAGGCGCGACCAAGGGGGCCGCCCGAGTAACGGGTATCCCGTCCTGCAGTACTCAGGAATCAAACCGCTGACCTTCTGCCTCCCAGTCAGCATCTTAGCCACCTGAGCCACTGCAGTCCGGTGCTGTTCAAAGGAAGGAAACCTCCGATCAAGGGATGTTAGAAGAGAGAGACACGTAATTGCAGGCGCACCCCCCCCCCCAATAATGGACTCAGACACAAATGAAAGTGGATAACGGCATTGGGCCACATTTATTGATTCATGCCCTAGTCCGAATTATAAATTTCTATTGGTAAAACGACCAATCATAATTCTTAAGGCAAGCAGGCGGAAGTAACACTGGTAAGGTACCACCCAAAATTGCCAACGGCAATTGTTACAATGTATCTATTTGTATCAATTTGTTTGTTGACAACAAACAAATTGTTGACCGTAGTCAATATCTAACTAATGACCCCACCCTCTGACGTGTATCCGTAAAATCAGGGGGTGATTCCAGCTGTCTAGTGGTAACCATCACCCCCTCGCCTGGTTCGTCGTTGACCGGACAACGTTTAAACAACTTATGCCTATCTAGTGTTGTCCAGTCAATTGCGAACCTGCCGGATACCTGTGGGTCATAAATGTTTACCTTACCAGTGCTACCCGCCCATGTGACCAAAGTCAACAGCAGCACAGAACAAACCCCTATATCAAACCATAGCAACAGTGTGGGATGGGCAAAAAAGCCAGGACTCAAGGGCCAATTGCGAGTCGCAGCCAAAAATTCCCACCCGGCCCCGAAGCGACCAAGAAATCACACTGTTCACTAGGGAGGGGGTGGAGGGGAAAAACTTCTCCGCTCCGTCGCTTCGCCAAAATGGCAGCCCGGCTGCCTCGTGGCCAGCCCTTTTATTAGGGTGCTGGCCACGCCCCTAACTACCCGGATGGCTTCGTCCGGTGGGGGGGGGCCCGCAAAGAGCGCGGTGGCCATTTTGGCGCCACGCTTCCATTGCAGGCGCACCCCCCTAATAATGGACTCAGACCCAAATGAAAGTGGATAACGGCATTGGGCCACATTTATTGATTCATGCCCTAGTCCGAATTATAAATTTCTATTGGTAATTAACCAATCATAATTCTTAAGGCAAGCAGGCCGAAGTAACACTGGTAAGGTACCACCCAAAATTGCCAACAGCAATTGTTACAATGTATCTATTTGTATCAATTTGTTTGTTGACAACAAACAAATTGTTGACTGTAGTCAATATCTAACTAATGACCCCACCCTCTGACGTGTATCCGTAAAATCAGGGGGTGATGCCAGCTGTCTAGTGGTAACCATCACCCCCTCGCCTGGTTCGTCGTTGACCGGACAACGTTTAAACAACTTATGCCTATCTAGTGTTGTCCAGTCAATTGCGAACCTGCCGGATACCTGTGGGTCATAAATGTTTACCTTACCAGTGCTACCCGCCACATGGGGAGGCTTCCCAAAAGGCTCACCGCCCCCCCGAGACCGTCAGCTCGGTCAACAGGCCTGCTCGCCAGTCTACTAACAAGAGGTCCATACCTCCCTGCGACAGATGGGCCCCCTCCCCTGAATAAAGCTCATAATTTTGCAGAATGATGGCGGGGAGGCGAATGACGCGTCCCCAACCCTTGTCAAAAAGGAACCGGGCAATAGCCCTGGAGCGACGAGCCCGGTCAAGCGCCTGGAGCCCAAACGCTCCCCTGTAAGCGTACTGCGGTATCATGTCCGACCAAATGAGGGGTGTGGCAGGCCACACATAATGTGAGTAGGCCAGGTGACTGCCAATCGCAAGCTTCCGCAATAAGCCAGTGACCTGTCCAAAACCATTGCCCCCAAGGTGAATAACCAGGACATCAGGCGAGTCAGCATCCCTGATGTAGAAAAGGAATGGCAACAGTTCCCGCCATAACATGCCGCGCTTACCACACCACCTGAGATGTGCGGGTGCACCCAGTCCCAGTCGGGGTCCCACTCTGTCGCCGCAGCGTGATGCACTGCCCTGTGCAGCGTAACGCGCTGCCCTGTGCAGCGTAACGCGCTGCCCTGTGCACGTGGCAACGGCCCACCAGCCATACTGTCACCGGTGTAAAACGACACCCAGGGTCTGTCAAGGAAAAAAGGGGGGGTGAGAAACATTGCAGTGACTAAACTGGCACTCACGGTTGAAGAGGGTGAACACAAAATTGAAAACAATGTGATCCCCACCTTCCCATGCGGCACATTTCAGCCCCAGAGTACCCAAAAGCAGCTGCAGTAGAAACCGCCCCCATCCTGTAGGAACGGTTGAGTAAGGGGAGACCCACCCTGGTGACAGAAAAACGGGGCATGGTGTGTGCCACACAGTGCAAGAAACTCCTGTAGGGCACCAACCGGACAGATGTCTTCCAAGGAACATCGTAGCAGTATTACTCAACTGCCTACGCCGTGCTGATCTGTTTTAGAGGAGCGTATCCTCAACTGAGCCCAATCATTGTGAACATAGACATCTTCGAGTTCCAGTGCCCTACGACTTGCATCCGCCTTAGTCAGCATCACAAGCTCGCTGATGCGGAGCGCTCCAAAAAAGGCCACCGTTGTAGCCACATGAAACAGGGGTGCCTCATACCTATCGAAACATAGGTCATGCCAGCCCCGTGTCAGTTGGGTAAGAACCCCAGGGGAAATTGGGTGGCGGTCGTCCAGGCTACGCCCACGTTCCCGCACCCACCCCTCCGAAAAGTGTCTCACACGGAAATCAGCGGTACTATCCGCATGATCTCCCACCTTGGCCATAAAAGCCAGCGCTGACAGCCTGGATGCTATGGTGCGGGGTGCAAGGCCCTGGCCATGCAGGTAAACCATAAAACGGAGGATGTGGGCCACCGGGATCGGCCAGGTATCTGGCAGCTGAAATTGTGTACAACATGTCTGACAAGAAACTAATGCATGGTGATACGCCTTACGCGTACGTGGCGCCAGCGACATGCCGATCGCCCGGTTCACCTCTCCTTGCTAAAGGTCCATATCTCTTCCGGGAGTGGCGAGGGAAATTCCTCCGCATCTGGGGCCAAGGCACGGAACCGGGAGATCTGCAGGCGGGACAAAGCGTCAGCAATATCATTATTCACCCCCGGGACATGCCTGGCCCTGAACAGTACATTGAGGCGCAGGCTGCACAATACAAACTGGCGCACGAGGACCATGACCCTGGGAGATATAGAGGTCTGTGAGTTGACAATGTGGACAACGGCCGCATTGTCACACCAGAAATGCACCACAGAGTTGGCCCACTCCTCACCCCATAGCATCAAAGCCCCCGGTATGGGAAAAATTCCAAATATGTGAGATCCCTCAGGCGACCCGTGCCTGACCAGGCTGGTGGCCATCCACCATAAGCCCACTTCCCATTGAAGTACATCCCATAACCAAGGGATCCCGAGGCATCAGACAGAATCTGAAATTGAGGTGAAGCCAGGAGGCCGGACCTCCAAAAATGAGACCCCATTGAACTCCCTCAGGAACTGGAGCCATATATGCATATCTGCCCTGATGCCCCGTGTCAATCTCGCCCTATGATGGGGCCGGATAAGCCTGCCATGGCGTTGTACAAGCGCCGAGCAAATGCCCTGCCAGGTGCAACCACCCTGCAAGCGAAATTAAGGTGTCCATGTAGCACCTGCAGTTCCCGAAGGGATGCCTTGCGCTTAGCCAGCAAGTCCGATATAAGGGCCACTATCCTTGACACCTTGTCTCCCGGCAACCTAGACGCCTACGCTACCGTGTCAATCTCCACCCCCAGGAATACTAACTTATTAGACAGGCCTTCGGTCTTTTCGGGCGCTAAAGGGACACCAAGTTCCTCCATTAGCGTCTGAAATGTGTTGAGGAGACGTGTGCACGTGTCCCAGCCCCGTTCATCCCCGAACAAAAAGTCATCCAGGTAGTGGGCTACAGACCGAGACCCTGACCTACTGACAAATGCCCACTGCAGGGATGTACTGAAACGCTCGAAAGCCGAGCAGGATATGGAACAGCCAAATGGCATGGCTTTGTCGAAATAATATTCACCCCGGAATTTAAAACCCAGCCACTCAAAGTCACCCGGGTGCACTGGCAGGAGACGAAAAGCCGACTTAATGTCACACTTAGCTAACAGTGCACCCGGGCCACATGAGCGCACCATGCGCAATGCCTGGTCAAAGGATGTACACCCGACAGAACAAAGGTCATCAGGTATAGCATCATTGACCAAATGACTGGCTGGGTAGGACAAGTGATGAATCAGGCGGAATTCGCCCGGGGACTTTTTGGGCACTAGCCCTGGAGGAGAGAATTTAAGATTTGGGAAAGGGGGTACGGGGAAAGGGCCAGCAACCCTGCCCGCAGCAATCTCCTTATTAATGCTGGCGGCAGCCACCTCCTCCCTACCTCTAAGTGACAAAAGGTTGGGTGCGTCTTGTGGTGACCTATCCCCCTTGAAAGGAATATGGAAACCCAGTTGAAAACCCTGAAGGAGGTACACAGCGTCTGCTTTCTTCGGGTACAATGCGAGCATGTCGACATTAATTGGGGAGGGGGCCTTTCGGTGAACCCGCTCCCTCCTTGGCAGTCCTAGCTGCCCCCCGTCCGCCCCTACCCCTGCCCCTGTATCCTCCCGGCCTGGGACAGGCGGAGGCAGCATGGGGGCCAGAACAAGAGGGGCACTCGTGCTTGTACCTGCAATTTTTTCCGTTGCAAGAACCATTGGACGAGAAGGTCCAGCACAGCAGGCGGGCTGGAACCCCCTGCCCCGCCACTTGGCGGGGAACCTGTACCGGGGCCGCTCGCTGGACCGCATGCCCACAATGATATCTCTCCCCAGGCGCCGGGCGCGTGGGCGTCATATACAGAAGCCACAGCTTCCGGCAGGGCTCATCCACCTCATCTCTGGGTGCAGTGGAATCCTCATGTGGCATTCTTCATCATAAGCCAGCCACGACGGACCCGGGAAGTCCACCATAGCCCGGTAAATGTTGTCCAGATACTGGACCATAGGGATAGCCAAATCCGGCCTAGCCCTGAGGTAAACAGCCATGTAAATTAGGTACACTGGCAACCAATTTGCCCCCGTGCGTGGCGGCTTACGACGACGTGCCTGCTCCTTATCCTTCTCGTCCAGCCCCTCCCTCTCTTCCTTGGTCGGCTCCCTATTAAGCAGGGAGAAGATATCTACATACTCGCCCCTCCAGATCATTTCCTTGGTGGACTGGGCCAGATGGTCCCCCAGGGGCAAGGAATACCCTGCCGTTGGCAATGCCGACACCGTCACAGAGGGAACTGCGGGCAAAGCAAAGGGGGCCTGTACCAGCCCGGGGATCCCCAACACATTCCCCACCACATAGGGGGCGCCACCCGAACCCGGGCCTTGTGTCAGGGATGAAGTCGCCGGGTGGGCCGAGGGCAATTGAACCGCCGGGCCACCCGTGCGAGGCCATGGCCATTGAAAAGCCCCCCCCCTGGAAGTCAGTTGTGTGGGTGCGCTAGCTTGAACTGCATACTCACCCGATGCACCCCCACGGGCCGCCCCCACCGGGGGTTCCGGGCCGCTGGGGGCGTCGGAGCTCACGACCGAAGCTGAGCTCGTCGACGGGGCCAGACCAGCACCAGACTGCTGCAACTGTTGAGTGGGGAGCTGCGAGGCAGTGGCCGCCACCGGCCCGCGCGCCTCAGGCGGCTCAACCCGACCCGTCGCCATCCGCTGTTCGGCAGCCAAAGGGGGCGCCTGGAATCCCAGAGGCACCCCTGTCTGATTGGCCCTCGCCAAGGACGCTTCAAGGGCCGCTACACGGGCCAGAAGGGCCTCTACGTTGACAGAGACCCCAGCCCCAAGAGGGGGCAAATGGGCAGCCGGCCCATAGATCCCGGGTACCTGTCCAGGCCCCTGAGTCCCAGGGGCCAGATAAGGCCAAGAGCCCATGCTCTGCCTTTGAGGAGCCGTGGGCACGCCCTGCAAAGGCAGGGAACCCAACCACCCCCGTGGCCCGCTCCCCCCATGGGAAACTGCGCGCCCGGGCAAGCGGGCCCAGCCACGCCAAGGGCCGAGGCCCCGTCCGGGGCAGCCTGCGCGCACTGCGCATCGGGCCAAGGAGCCACGGATCCCATCCCACCGGTCCCGGTGGGCTCCGTTAAAGGTGGCTGTCGCGCGGGCGCAGTCGCGGTCCTCCGACCCGGCTGGCGTCTCCGCTCCGATCGAGCCACGTTAGCAGCTGCCTTCTTCTTGGAGGGCATAGCTGAGTTAGCTAGGAAGCCTAAGAAGAGAAAAAGCTGCCCAAAAGGCTTCACCTGGAAGGATACGAGCGACGGAGGTAAGAGGGAAAAACTTCTCCGCTCCGTCGCGTCGCCAAAATGGCAGCACGGCTGCCTCGTGGCCAGCCCTTTTATTAGGGTGCTGGCCACGCCCCTAACTACCCGGATGGCTTCGTCCGGTGGGGGGGGGCGCGCAAAGAGCGCGGCGGCCATTTTGGCGCCACGCTTCCAATGTCTCTCTCCTGGAAATTTTTTGCCAAAGGAGCCTCCAAAAGAGGCGAGCAGGGGAGGAAGCGACGGAGCAAACTTCTCCGCTCCGTTTCTTCTAAAATGGCAGCCAGGCTGTCTCGTGGCCACCCCTTTTAAAGAGGGTGGCCACGCCCCCCTAACTAACCCAGATGTCTGAGTCCGGTGGGTGGGGCCCCCGCAAAGAGCGGGTGGCCATTTTGGCGCCGCGCTTGCATTCTACCTATGTGACAGGGGACATGAGAAAGCCAAAGGAGAAAATGGGAAAGCATTGAAAAAAAGCCTCTGTTCTTTACTCCATCAAAGGACAAAGAACAAATTCCTGGGACTTTTGATAGAGTTCCCAAATTAGCAAGAATGATAGTTGGCTATTTAAGATCTCTTTTCTTCCTTTTTTGGTGTTCAAAATCAAACTATTTGCAATTTATGTAGATCGCTTGTATTGACTAAAAGTAGAATTACTACTAAAAAAATTTGAGAATGTGGAACTCTAGATGGGTTGCTTCCATCTTTTCAAACAATCATCCAGTTGTGTGCTGCCACTCTGGGTGCACACACATATGCACTAGTGCATGCTTGCATTTTTTACTCATCAAAGAAAAAGGAAATAGAAAAAAAATCTTATGCTGTCTACACAGACTTTAAGGGACACACACAAGGAATCTTTCAAGACTGTACATTCCCAATCATGCCAAGAAGAATGGAAAATTGGACAATTACATAACTCTAAATTAAGAAAGGGAATTCATCATCATCGTTGTTGTTGTCATCATCATCAAACTGAGGCCATATGGATCACTGAGTCCAGAGATGCCAGAATGGGTAGCTCCTCTTCTGCCAATACCCACTATAGCCTACAGTGTAGGGGGCAGCTGCAGCAATGGAAGGGGTGACATAGCAGCCGTGCTGCGAAGATAATTGTTTGGCTACCAAAGCAACATTGGCTGAAATGTAGTAGTAAGTTATAACTAGAGTTTGTTGTTCAGTCGCACAGTCGATTCCGACCCTTTGCAACCCTATAGACCATAGTCCTCCAGGCACCTCTGTCCTCCACCATCTTCCTCAGCCCACCCATCTCTGTGCCCACTGCATCCACGATGCCATCTAGCCATCCCATCTTTGGTCGTCGCCCTCTTTTTCTTTTGCCCTCCACCTTTCCCAGCATCAAGGCCTCCTCAAGTGAATCCTCTCTTCTCATTTTATGTCCAAAGTACTTCATCTTCATCTTTACTATTTGACCTTCTAAGGAGCAGTCAGGGTTGATTTCTTCTAAGATTGACCTATTTGTTTTCCTCGCTGTCCAGGGGACTCTCAAAACTCTCCTCCAAAACCACAACTCAAAGGCATCTATTTTTCTGCGTTCAACTTTCCTAATGGTCCATCTCTCAAACCCATACATTACCACTAGGGAAACCATTGCTTTGACTATGCGGATTTTTGTTTGAAAGGTGATGTCTCTACTTTTTACTATGTTCCCCAGGTTTCTCATAGCTTGTCTCCCCAGAATCAGTCGTCTTTTTATTTCATGGCTGCAGTCACCATCTGCAGTGATCTTAGATCCTAATAAAGTAAAATCTGTCACTGCTTCTACTTCTTCCCCATCTATTTTCCAGGAACTGATGGAGCCTGTTGCCATTATCTTGGTTTTCTTGATATTGAGTCTCAAACTAGCTTTTGCACTCTCCTCCTCCAGCCCAATCAAGAGATTATTTAGGTCTTCCTCACTTTCTGCCATTAGGGTAGTACCGTCTGCATATCTCAAGTTGTTGATGTTTCTCCCAGTAATTTTGATCCCATATTGTGATTCCTCCATCCATGCATTGTGCATTATGTGCTCTGTGTATAAGTTGAATAAGCAGGGTGACAAAATGCAGCCTTGTCTTACTCCTTTTCCTATTCCAAACCACTCTGTCATTCCATGTTCTGTCCTAACTGTTGCTTCTTTTTCATGTACAAATTTCTCATGAGGCATATGAGGTGTTCTGATATTCCCATCTCTATAATTACTTGCCACATTTTGAATAGGCCCATTGAATTGGTACATATTTGGTTACTTAACTCCTCTGTAAGTTCCACTAATCCAATGGGCTGACTCTAATTCTGACTTAATAATGGATTTCAGCCATTGCCTTCTGGCCCCAAGATCTTGCAGAACCTTTAGACAAGTGATCACACATCTGGAATCTTATAAGATGAGACACTTGAATGTCTTCTGATGTCTGGTTGTCTTCAAAGTCAACGCCATGGGACTTATCAACCTCTTTTCAACCCTGATTTCATGGTCTATCCCATGCAACTGCAATTCATTATTATGAAAGCCAGGAAACTTTGTCAGTTTTGTTTGCAAAAATGCAACTCATTTCCTTCCTTTTTTACTTCATCAGTTTCCTTTATGTATAGAATTTCAATTTTCCAGATTGTCATTGCTTGAAGAAAGGGGAAATTAGAATTAGAAACTAGTGGAAGAAAAGTGCTAGAGAAGGGCTGCGGATTCCCCATGCCCATCTGGCATGGAACAGCCCTTGCGGAGGCTGCTTAGGTGAGAAGGCTCCTGGCGGTGGCTTCTGCGGGCAGCTAAATTAAGGGAGGGTGAATAAATGATAGGGTTTGATTCACCCAATTTCATGACCTGACCGGCGGTTCTGCCAAGTAGGCAGATCGCTAACTCCTGTGACGGATTAGGTAAACACTCATCTCCTAGCCAAGGTAATCCCCGGTGCAAATAGTGGCCATATTTGCCCCTGCCTAAGCCCCAAACAATGGTCTCCCTCGCCCCGTGTTTGTCCAAGTTAATTAACTTCCCTTTGAGAGGTTCCCCATTAACCCTGGTACGTGGGTGAGGTAATTTTCCTGTCAGATGACGGTTTTGCCACCGTTGCGCTTTTTCCCCTATAAATGATGTTGCCTTTTTCCAATAAAGTACTGATCTGATCTCGCTCCATTTGTCTCGTGTCGTCACTTGATGAGTCTCCTCCGGGACCTTACGGCCACCCCAGTGGCCCCGATTCCTACATCTGGTGACCCCGACGTGATCTACTCGTGAGTAAGCGACCCAGGAGAGGTCTACTCGTGAGTAGCGATCCACGTGGTCCGGTTCTGCGCTTGAACCGCGACCCGCCAGCCTGGAGGACAGCGCGGCACTCTGGTCAGCAGCCAGCCGGTCAGAGGGACGGCCAGCGGCGAGGCATTCCAAGAGAGACATTCCTACACCTTGCTCCCGGCTTTCGGGGAGACTTGCACTAAAGGGAAAAACGCGTTCCGCTCAGGGCAGCTGTGAGCCCCTGACAGCGCAGAGGCCGCCGAGGGCCCGTGGCAGGAGGCCACGCTCTGAGCTCTACCCAGACGATCGTCGCCAAGACCTGTTACCTTGCCCCAAGACGCGTCAACCCGTCCCGAGGAGGAAAACTTCAGAGGACCACTCGCAGGTAATATGGGGACTTGTTCTCAGGGACAGAGTCCGTCCGCTAGCCAAAAAACTCGTGAGGAAGAGTTTAAAATCCTGGCCAGGGTATTTCAGTTACGCTTTCACAGCAGGGAACTAGCGAGACTTTTGGCGTACCTTAGGGAACACTGCCTGCTTTACCCAGAAGCAGGTACGTTAACCCTACAGCTCTGGGATCAGATAGGAGACTGCATTCAGCAACCCCCGAAGGCCCCAGGAGGGATAGTTCGCACATGGAGGAAGTGTAGGAAACTCTTAGCTGAGATTGAACCAGTCCGGATAGAGGCAGAAGAACCCCCGTTAAATAAGTCATCAGCCCAGCCAGTCGAGCCGACTGCGCCCACCGCGCTCTGTCCGACATTCAAGTACCAGCAGAGTAGCGTAGGGAGCCTTCCCGCGGTGACAGCTGCAGACGTCACCGAGGGAATGCAAGGAATGAGAAGCGCAGGCGCTTCTCTGGCAGCTTCGGCTTCCCTAGTTACCAAGAGTGCCCTTCAGCGCACAGCTGAGGAAGAACTTAGAAAGGGGGATCTGTCAGTAGAAGAGCTAGCTGAGCTCAGACAGATATGTCCAATCCGCATGGAAATGGACGCGCTCACGGGCGCACAGCAGATTGTTCATTCCCCAGTCCCGTATAAGCTTCTCATGGCTATGCGGAAGGCCATTGCAGAAACAGGGCTCCAAAGCCGTTTCACTAGGGGCACGCTCCAGCAAGTGTGCGAAACCACCATGTGGATTCCTCATGATTGGAAAGCCGTCATGAGGATGATGCTAACCCCTAGCCAGTACATGATCTGGGACAGCGAGTTTCGCCTAGAGGCTCAAACTCGGGCTGCCAGGATGGGAGGCGCGGTGCTTCCTGAGCAGCTGTATGGCTCTGGTAATTTCGAGTCAATCAATGCTCAGATCAACTTGCCTCTCACCACTCTTGAGATGTCAGCCGAGGCAGCCTTTAGGGCTTACTTTAAGATCCCAGCCACTGGCAAAGCGGCTAAAAATTATACCTCCATTAAGCAGGGAGCCCAGGAGCCCTACATGGACTTCATCAATCGCCTGGAGGAAGCAATTAGCAGGCAGATTGATAATGAGCAAGCCCAGGAAGAGCTCATGATTAAGTTAGCCAAGGACAATGCCAACTTGGACTGCCGTAGAATCTTGCAGTCCCTAGGCAATCGTCCTGACTTGACCCTATCGGACATGATTAGAGCTTGCGCCGACGTTGGCACAGAATCCTACAAGATGGGTCTGCTAGCGGCAGCGGTGCAAGGAGGGAAAAGACCTAATGGTAAGAGCAAAGGAGCATGTCACAATTGTGGCAAGATCGGTCACTTCGCTAGGGAGTGCCGATCCAAGGGAGGCGGACAAAAGTCCGGCCGTCCCAAGGCTCCGAACACCCTCTGTCCGAAGTGCAAGAAAGGCTATCATTGGGCCAGGTATTGCCAGAATTCGGGAAACCGGAGCACGGGCATGTCTCTGGCCCCAGTCCAAACAGAGGCATCCTTCACCCAGAACTCACCAGAGCTAGAGTAGAGTCCAACCCCATTCCAGACATTGCGAGGGCGCAGGCCAGCCCCAAGGGCAGTACAGGGCTAGAATTGACTTGCCAAGCGGACGTTACATGCGACCTGCCAGGCACAGTCTATCTGGTCGACTCCCAGTACATGGGACCCCTGCCCAGAGGCTTTATAGGTTTAGTTTTGCCCCGTAGTGTAGCTGGTGCACGTGGAATTTTTATAATTCCAGGAGTCATTGACTCGAATTTTTCAGGCGTTCTCCAAGTTCAGCTCTGGACACACCTGCCCCAAACCATTCACAAGGGAGACACCTTAGCGCAACTGATCATGGTTCCTTGTCACTCGCCAGCAGGCAGCCAGGGAAGGCTCAGTGACAGCTCAGAGTCCGGTTCAGCAGACCGCTCGAGCGCGACTGAGGCAGTGCAAGGATACCAGGTCTTAGCGACAGTGGAGACCAACATTGAGTGGAAGCAGCGCCCCGTTATCGAGGTATTTTTGAACAAAAGAGCGTTCTCAGGGTTACTCGATACCGGAGCAGATGTGAGCGTGATAAGCAGAAGCCAGTGGCCAAGGGAGTGGGCCACTGAGCCGGTCTCCGATGTGTGGGGGGTAGGCGGTGTTCAAGAAGCGTTTAGGAGCCGAGAGTGGGTAGAAGTCACTATCCCAAAGGCTGAGGGCACGGCGGTGATTCGACCGCACATTCTTGACGTGCACATCAACCTTTGGGGGCAAGACATTTTACAACAGTACGGTGCCACCCTTACCTTCGGGTAATGGCGTTGCCACTTAAATGGCTCACCGATACTCCGGTCTGGGTGGAACAATGGCCGGTAGTGGGAGAGAAATTGGTTGCTCTCAAGCAGCTAGTTAAGGAACAGCTAGACGCAGGACATATAGAACAGTCCACAAGTCCTTGGAATTCGCCAATTTTTGTTATTAAGAAGAAGTCGGGGAAGTGGCGACTCCTCCACGATCTCAGAGAGATCAATAAGTGTATTCAGCCGATGGGTCCGCTTAAATGCGGCATCCCAAATCCTAACATGATTCCCGAGGGGTGGGAGATTCTCGTCGTAGATCTCAAGGATTGCTTTTATACAATCCCCTTAGACCCCAGGGACCGGGAGAGGTTTGCCTTTACGGTGCCGGTTGTGAACCACAGTGAGCCCACGCAGCGTTACGCGTGGAAATTTTTGCCACAGGGCATGCTCAATTCGCCCACTTTGTGCCAAATTTACGTTCACGACGCACTGGCAAAGTTTCGAAACCTCTACCCACAAGCCTTAGTTTGTCATTTTATGGATGATATTTTGGTAGCGTTGCCGCAACTTGGCAGCGAAGTGTTTTCAGACCTCCAGGCCAGCCTGGGGGACAAAGGTTTGCTCATTGCCCCGGAGAAAGTGCAGAGAACCGAGCCCTTCTCATACTTGGGTCATCGGCTTCTCCGCTCTTTTGCAGCGCCAGTTTTGCCTCAGATCAATCTACAGGACTCAGTCACCCTCGTAGAGTTGCAGCAAGTTTTAGGAAATATCAATTGGGCAAGACCGTACTTCCGATTGGATACGGATCTTCTAAAACCGCTCTTCTCGCTGCTAACCTTAGGTAAGCAGCCGGCAGACCGGATAAAAATTTCTCGAGACGCGCGCTTGGTGCTCGAGAAAGTTAATCAAATTCTCAGCCAGAGGTGGGTAGATAGGATTACCCAAGGGCCATATGCTCCGATCCTGAATTTGTACATCGTACGGGCAGGATCCATGTTCACTGGGGCGTTAGGAGTAGATTCCGAGAAGGGAGCGAAAATTGTGGAGTGGGTGTACTTGCCTAACACCTCTTCTCGGAACATCGTTCCGCCCCAAGAACTGGTCTCCGCGGTGATCTACCGCGGAAGGCTGAGAGCTAGGGACATTTCTGGGCATGATTTAGCCAAGATTCTAGTCCCGTTCACCAAGGAACAAATTCAGCAGTTGATGCAGCTAGGTGACTCGCTTCCGATAGCTTTGGAAGGATTCACTGGAAGCCTGACATACCATTTGCCTAAAGACCCCAGACTTGTCTCGCTTCAAACAAGAACAGTCAGCTTGTTCGAATTGCTCTCGCTGGTCCCACTTCAGGGGGCCAGAACCGTTTTTTCTGATGGTGGTCGCACCTATGGTGTCTTGACCTGGCAGGAGGGCGAAGCTTGGCACATGCTGTTAACTCTTCCACAGAAGTCCGCGCAGCGGGCAGAGTTGGCAGCCGTGAATCTTGCCTTGCGCACCTTCGCCAAAGAACGATTAAATATCGTAGCTGACAGTCTGTATGTTAGGAATTTACTTCACAGTCTACCGGGAGCTTACATCACTCCCGCGATAGACAAGAACTTGCTTAGTCTGTTTCTCACTGCTCAATTTCATTTGCGAAACCGCACGGAGCCGCTCTATATTGCCCACATCCGAAGTCATCAAGACCTACCGGGTCCGATTTCCGCGGGCAATAGCAGAGCGGATGCGGCGGCAAAGGAAATTCAGCAACGTTCAGTCTTGGGAGTTTTTACTACTCCAATTCAAAGTCATGCCTTTTTTCACCAAAACGCCAAGGCACTCGCCAGACAGTTCAATCTGCCACTCTCTCAAGCCCAAGGTATAGTGCGCTCTTGCCAGCATTGTGCAGGGGCACCGGGGGGGCCCTCGTGGGGCGTCAACCCACGAGGGACAGAGGCTAATCAGGTGTGGCAGATGGATGTCACGCATGTGCCACAGTTTGGCAGATGGCAGTACATGCACGTTTGCATTGACACTTTTTCTCAGTTCGTTTGGGCAACGGCGCAGAAAGGGGAAACTGCCTCCCACATGGAGCAGCACCTCCTTTCCTGCATTGCGGCAATTGGCAAGCCGCGGCACGTAAAAACGGATAACGCCCCGTCCTACTGCTCTAGGCAGTTGGCCGCCTTCATGGCCACCTGGGACATCAAGCATACATTTGGCATTCCCTACAATCCGCAAGGGCAGGCGATTGTAGAGCGGGTCAATCGGATGCTAAAGTCCTATATTGACAAACAAACAGAAAGGGGGGAGCCACCTGCCCTCCCCAACTCACAGGGACAAGCACAGTTTTGTCTGAATAAGGTATTGTTCACATACAATCACCTCAATGTTTTTTCGGATTGTACGGCGCAGGAGAGGCACTTCCGCCGCTCGGAAGCTCTCCCGCGACCTATGGTCCGGTACCGAGTGCCACCGGACCCTTCTCGGAGGGGCCCGGTGCCGCTCATAACCTGGGGGAGAGGGTATGCTGCAGTTATGTCTCCTACAGGTGTCGTTTGGATTCCAGCCCGGTGCGTCAAGCCTCATTTGGAACCACATGGCGTGGACCCAGGCCGACCCGAGTCCGATCCTGGAGATGAAGGATCTCGCCCTGACCGAGGGGACCCGCCGGGAGAGACAGCAGTCGCAGATGACAGCACTGAAGATCACCTGGGGGATGGTCAAGGCCCTCTGCCATGATGCCCAGGATGCCATCCAGCGCGAGGGGGAGGAACTGACACCAGAGAGCTTCGTGGTTGCGGTTTTCGCCCGGATTCACGCCAACTCCATGGCAGTCACCATCATCCTGGCCCTCTCCCTGCTTTTGGGGGGAGGCACTCAGGCCGCTTCGCTTCAGGCCAATGGCCTGCTGCCTGGTGAAGACCTTTCAGCATGGATGCACTACAATTTGTGGGCAAGGTTGGCGGGTCTCGTCAACCAGTCCGATTTTTGCCTGAAGCAGGACATTGGTTCTGCCTCGATCCTCAGCACCTGTCTCATCCCCGTGTGCCACACTCTAGACGCACGGGCCAGGGATGGCGACTGGTTGCTGAAGAAGATTTTCGGACCGCATCTCCCTGCGAGCTTTGCAGCCTACGCTCGCTGGGGGGATTGCGGCTCACCATTACTTTGCCGGCTGATGCAGCCACTCTTCACACCCCGTGAGTGGCGGCCAGCCCGAACTCTACTTGTGCTCGAATAGTCGGCTGCGCTACAGTCGGCCGAACCCAGCGCCGCTGCCTCGATACCGGCAGCAGCAATTGGACTTGTGAAAACCCAGAGACAATTGGTTCATTGCCTGCTCATGTCACCCTACCCTCGGGGTGGTTCTTTACATGTAATCAGTATACCTTCAACTATATCCCTGCAAATGTATCAGATTCCACATGTTGCCTTAGTCGGTTGACACTGTTGCTCCCCACTAAGGATATGGTCACCCCAAGCACAAATGTTTCACATGTTTCAGATGTTTCTGCACCCGTAAGGCACACTCGCACCGCCCAGTTAGACAGCTCATGTGATAGCAGCTTTAGAGTCCTTAGTCCAGCCGAATATGTCTCACTGTCAGTCAGCATAGTTGGCGTGCCAGGCTTAGCCGTCGGCAATGCACGGAGAATTGGTCGCTTGGCTTGCGGCTTGGCAAAGGCCATCAACCATACCTCCACAGCGATAGCGCTCCTCAATCAGGAGCAGGCGGAACTTCGCCATGCCATTCTCAATAATCGAGCGGCTATCGACTACCTCTTATTGCTGCACCACCTGGGTTGTGAGTCTTTTCATGGTATGTGTTGCTTCAATCTTACTGACAACTCCCGGAAAATCCAAAGCCAGATCACGGATCTCCACACCATAGTTGCGGGCATCACGGAAGGCTCTGCGTGGGGGGCCTGGTGGAGTTCCCTGTGGAAGTGGATGTGGTCATGGATCCCATGGGGGTGGCTTCAGACGGTGCTTAAAGTGGTGGTGGGGGTAGTCATACTAGGCATTGCAGTCTGCTGTTTTGCTCAATGTATTCCCTTACTGGTCTCGAGGTGCCGCCTCAGAAGGAAACCCCGTGACGTCATTCCCGATCAACAGCTGATGCCGCTTCTGCGCAGAGTCGCTGGTCAGGCTCTTAATATAAAAAAGTAAGGGGAGATGCGGATTCCCCATGCCCATCTGGCATGGAACAGCCCTTGCGGAGGCTGCTTAGGTGAGAAGGCTCCTGGCGGTGGCTTCTGCGGGCAGCTAAATTAAGGGGGGGGGTGAATAAATGATAGGGTTTGATTCACCCAATTTCATGACCTGACCGGCGGTTCTGCCAAGTAGGCAGATCGCTAACTCCTGTGACTGATTAGGTAAACACTCATCTCCTAGCCAAGGTAATCCCCGGTGCAAATAGTGGCCATATTTGCCCCTGCCTAAGCCCCAAACAATGGTCTCCCTCGCCCCGTGTTTGTCCAAGTTAATTAACTTCCCTTTGAGAGGTTCCCCATTAACCCTGGTACGTGGGTGAGGTAATTTTCCTGTCAGATGACGGTTTTGCCACCGTTGCGCTTTTTCCCCTATAAATGATGTTGCCTTTTTCCAATAAAGTACTGATCTGATCTCGCTCCATTTGTCTCGTGTCGTCACTTGATGAGTCTCCTCTGGGACCTTACGGCCACCCCAGTGGCCCCGATTCCTACAGAAGGGCATTTGTTTAATTTTCAAATTATATTAGTTCTTAGAATTGCAAACTAAGGCAGTGAGAGACAGCAATATCACCTAAAACCCCGAGAAGCAAGGTATTATAATGTTCAAGGTTTATGAATTTCTCTCTCTTGCTCACTCTCTCTCTCACTCTCTCAAAATATGGTGACAAATTACTAATGATTAATGGATTCCTTTGGTGATTTTGGGGTGCAGGCATATTTTGTTGTGCTGCATAAAAGCCGTAAAATCACCAAAGGCATCCTTTAATGAGCAGCAATTTGCTGCTACTAATGGCACCATTCTGACTGCACAGGCAGAGATGCAGAAGAGGATTTCAGGCAATATATGTATAACCACAACAACAAAGAAATATAAGAGTAACAAAAGAAGAAATATTTTAGCTTTCAAAGTGTTAGCCATGTTAGTCTGTTCAAGCATATCAGACAAGAAACAAACAAACAAAAAGTAACCCTCCCAATTTTTTTTAGAAAAGAGAAGAATATCGGGTCACTTTAAGGATTAACAGCTATATTTTAATATGGGCTTTCATGGGTGATCATTTCTTCTGACATAAGAATGAAACTACATAGCAATCATTTATACATAGCCTCAAGACAAAGAGACAGCGATTGGTTAGATATGGGTTACAAATTGTGTGAGGCAAGGGAAAAGCTTCCATCTTGCAATGGCTTAAGACCCCTATTTGATATAAATTTCTTTTCCAGTGATTAGTTCAGTGGGTGAGTATGGAAACCTCACACTATAGACAACAACACAGATGCAAATTGTATAAATCAGTGTGTAATTCCTACTTAATGACACCTCAAGACCCTAGTTTTATATATTTCAATGAAGCTTTATTTTTGAGAACTAGTTGAGGAAAAAAGGCAGTAGTTAGTTGGGAAGGAACTTGGGTTATGAAATACAGTGGAACCTCAGTTAACAAATGGCTCAGTTAAAATAAAATCGCATAACAAAAGGAAATCCACAGAAAATAGTGGCTCAGTTTACAGATTTTTTCCCCCTGAATGGATTAATTGGTTTACAATGCATTCTTATGGGAAGCTGCATTTTGGTTAATGTATTTTGGTTTTCAATACATTCCTACAGGAAACTACATGCAATGCATTCCTATGGAAAATTTGGTTAAAGTAATTTTCACAGTAAGAAATGTCCCAGATAACACATTAATTATGGTAACCAAGGTAACACTGTATAATAGCAGGTAACAACAAGCTGTAGCATTTTACATTTTGAATGGCTTAAGAAGTTTTGACAAATATTTACCGTATTTTTGGGACCATAAGACACACTTTTTCTCCCCCAAAAGTGGGGAGAAAAGGAGGGTAATTCTTATAGTCCAAACGCTGGTCTTTGGCCAGCTGTGGCTGTTGGAAAAGGATATTTTACAAGAGCCGCAGCTGGTCGAAGACTACTACTGCCGCCTCTCAGCTGTTCAGCTGTTCCGGGGCAGGGGGAAAAACATATGAAAAACAAGTGGTGTTAAGAGGTGACCTGATTGAAGTTTATAAAATCATGCACGGTGTGGACAAAGTAGATAAGGAAAAACTGTTTTCCCTATCGCATAAATTTTGGGTACTAGTTCTCAAACAAATAAGAGAAAGTACTTTTTCACCCAGAGGATTACTGGTCTATGGAACTCCCTGCCAGAAGAAGTGGTGACAGCTGTCAGTCTTGTCAGCTTTAAGAAAGGATTAGACAAGTTCATGGAGGACAAGGGTATCCATGGCTATAATTATGGATACTTAAAGACAACCTCCGGGTTGGAGAGATAGGCATGATATCTCTCAATACCATTTCCAGGGAATCCTAAGCAGGTGAAGGCATCTGCTTGGAGATACCCTGAAGAAAATGGTGAGCCACTGTGTGAGACAGAATGATGGACTGGATGGGCTGTGGCCTGTTCCAGCAAGGCTGTTCTTATGTTCTATGTTCTTAAGTGGCCACTAGAGGGTGAAAATCACAATTTCCCATTTAAATGCATTGGAAATAAATTTCTTGCATTCAAAAGTTTTCTGTTTGTATCTTTCCAATGTATTTAAGTGGGAAACCAAACCTGTGCTTAAAAAGAAAGGGTTTCACTTACCTTGATGCCACTTCACGTGGACAAAATGGAGGGGGAAAACATGCTTCCTGGTTGAAAAGAGAGCAAGAGGCTAGGCTAGAGTATCACTTCCTTCCTCAGTGCAATTGGCCTGCCTGCCCATTGCACCACCACTGGTTGGTGGTGCAAAGTATAGTATTAATTTTTGTTTTTGTTTTCCTGCTCTAAAAACTGGGTGTGTCTTATCGTCGTATGGTCCAAAAATATGGTAATTAATGGAGATAGGTATTTAGCATGTTTAGATTTTATTTCTGTTGTGTTCCTCTGAATCCTTGTTCCAAAATGTTTCTTTTCCAGGATTGCAACTTTCATATCTTATGTAGAGTGTCCAAGTAAATTGAAATTATTCAAAACAGGTTTCTGTGTATTGGCACATGCATCTGTGTTGTTATCTATAGCCACATCCATCTACTATTGTCACTAAAAGAAGTGACTATTAGATAGGGTCTTAAGTTATTGTAAAGTGGGAAATTCTCATTCACAGTAGACCAGCAACTCAACGCCGATAGTCAGGTGGAAGTTAACTAACCTAATAACCCTGAGGACTAATGACCTTGGGTGGCAAACTCCACAAGGAAGGGTGATGGTTCCCAAAGTTGATTAAATCCCACTTGAATCCATCTTGATGACGTAAGACAGCAGCTTTATTAATACTGGCCTGGGGCTGATGAGGACTTTGTGTGCCAAAAGGGCTCAGAACCAGAAAGTTTCACAAAGTCATCTTCCAGTTGCACAGCATTGCACATCCTCAACCCAGAACTAAATTCAGACAAACATGGTGATAGTTCTGTCTTTCATAACTTTACAGAGGTTTCTCCTTAGGTGACTGCAGGAAATACAGCCACTTCACATTCTTCCTCATGGATTTGTGTTTCTGTGTGTCAGTGAAAGGAAAATAAGAGTGTGAGTTATGAAAATGCAAAGCCATTTGTTGCACACCTATATCTCCTGCAGCGTATTGGCACCAATAGAAAGAGTGCATGGAAAGGTCCCTGATCCTTCTACATCTGCTCAACATGGTACCATGGGCTGAATAAAAAGTGGAGAAGAAACACTAATGTCATGAATCATCATAAGGAGGAAAGGACAGAATCAAGGCAAAGGCATTTCTTACTTGGTCTTGAAGTAGAACGCTGCACAGATCATTCCCACTACGACTACACCAAAGATGATACAGGATATAGACAGCACCTGCCGCTGGTAAACCTCTTCACTCTCTGTGGATAGTAAAATTGAGAATTATGGTGACATTAAGCAGCAACATCTAGAATTATAGAGGTGTTTTATAATGTGTGAATTAATGTTACATATTTTTTCTATTGAGAGCAGGAGATATATGAATTTTCACTTTTCTTAAAAAGTCACTGGCATGGTATGTTGCCTGACATTATTATACTCCAGCATTGAATTTAACACCCAAACCTCATTGTGAATAACAGGTAAAGATAAAGATCGCCCTTGCTTGAAAGCCAGTCATATCCAACTCTAGAGTTGCTTATCTCTGTTTATAGCCAAAGAACCAGTGCTGTCTGCATCGGCAGACATTTCCATAGACATGTGGAAGCCATGAATAGACACAGAAGTGCAAGGAATGCTGTTCTTCCCACTGAAGTGGTACCTCTTTATCTACTTGCAATTCCTTGCTTTCAAACTGTTACATTGGCAGGACCTGGTACAGAGATGAGAGTTCACTCTGTCATGCAGTACTCAGGTCTTGAATTGCTGACCTGCCAACCTTCCAGCCATCAAGTTCAGTTTCTTAACCACTAAGCCATCACAGTCCTTTTTGTTAATAACAGAGAGGTCTGCAAAATAGGGTGTCTTCCTCATTGTTTGTTTTTGTATTTCACTGGGACATCTATTTGTTTGACTATGTCATATAATCTCATGTTATATATTCCTATACCTTACAGCCAATTGAGAAAGAACTTGGCATTAGAGTATCATCTTAAGGAATAATTCAGTGCTTCCAATTAACACACAACTTATTCCTTAATCAATCATCTGAAGCACTGGACTTGAAGCTTCGAGCAAGAAACATGTTCTCATGGATTTCCCTTTAAGCAGCTCTGTGAAACTAGAAGAAATTTGTTAGGAAAACCAACCTGATTCTGCCAAAGTTAAGATGGCTGAAATGCTATTAGTTAACCCACAAGAATAATGCAAGTAACATAGTTTTTTGAGGCAAATCGGCACAGGAGGTAATGTAGATATTGTCTGTCTCATGCCTAGGGTTAAAAACAAATTGGGCACCTCTTGTACATCAAGAACAAAACAGCAGCTGGATGCACAACAATGTCTCTGTTGACATCTTGTTACAATCTGATGCCAAAACTGATAAAATTTGCATTCCACTGGCATACCATGACAATAAGATTTTGAACAATTATTTGATTTTCTAGGAAACTACCTAAGGATGATCAGGGGACAGAAATATGGGAAGCAAGGTCTATTTCTGAAAATATTTCTTGAGTATTTCTTCCTAAGTATTGTGGGAAGCTGCAAAATTTAGTCGTATCCCCTCCTCCCTTAAAATAAAATGTTGTGGTTCTTTCCGCCCCCACTTTCTTGCTTGCTCTGTTGTCCCTTTTTCCCTAGCCTCCATACTCTTCCCAGCATACAAACAACATACAACTGTGAAAGATTTATAGCACTGAGAAGAAAAAAAACCTAGACCAGAAATACTCTCTCCAGTTTGATGGAATTGGATGAAAGCCAAAATCTTTCTTTAGTTCAGGATGTGCTTTATTGCACAAAACATTAATTTCTTTGGAGTTGATTCTTTTTTCATTTTTTTTCTTTTTGAAAGTAGCCACTTTATTAAACATTACTGTCAGAAAATTAACTTGAAAGACAGGGATGGAATAGAAGCTCACCAGTAAGAGAAAAACATCCTAGATCATTTCTGCACGGTAACTTGGTAATTAATATGCAATTTGGACACTGTATTACATAAACTAATCAATCAATCCCTAAGTAATATATTTTATAGCCAAATCCATTCTTAATCCTGCGGCTAAGTGTAAAAGTGGTGTTATGTATGCATATCAATGTACTGTAAAGCTATCAAGATAAAAATGTATCCATCACAATTACAATGTATCTCAGCTGAAAGGAATGCGAGCAAGCAACCCCTTAGGGCAGCTGCGAGCATTCAGCCTCACATGGTTCACATTGCTCAATCACGGACAGCCGCGGGAAATGCCTCCGCATTCAGCAGAATGAAGATACTCGCATTCAGCAGGAAGAAGATACAACTGCGAGAGTAAGGCGTGCCTGGGCGAAGCCACGCCGACAGTAGCCAATGAGCTACCGTGCTACAAGATTCAAATGTATAGTCCTCAGTATATAATGAGATGTACCACCACCATTACCCCCATGTTCCCCCCGGATCATCATGCAATAAACCTGTGTTAAGCCAACCACTTCGGCTGTTCATTGTCCTTGGTCCCATACACTAAACTGGCGACGAAGGTGGGATATGGCAGCCCACGGGACCAAGACATGCGCCGGCTACGAGATCAAGAAGCCGGGAGATTTGGAGCTGTTCGAGATAGACTTCAATGGGGCGCACGTCGAGCTCGAAGTCACGGACGAGGCCAAAAAGAGGGCCATTTTTGTCAGGCTGCTCGGGCACGAGACCAAGCGGACGTTGGTGGACCTGATCGCGCCGAGGAGGGTGAGCGACTTCAAAGCTAAGGAGCTCCTGGCGGTGCTACGCGCCCACCTCCGGCCCACGATAGCAATGTTCCCCGCTCGAAGCGCGTTTTGGAGGCGAGTCCAAGCGCCCGGGGAGTTGGTCGCCGATTTTGCAGCGGCCCTGCGACTGGCCGCCGGCCCATGTAAGTGGGAGAACCCAGAAGTCACCCTCCGGGACTGCCTGCTGTGCGGCCTGAGGGACACCGAGACTCAGCGCACGCTGATGAAACAAGAGCCGCCCCCCACACTACAAGAGGTCCTAGACGCGGCGCAGGCCGCGGAAGCCACGATGGCCGGGGTGCAGGAGCTCCAGGACTGGCGACTGAAGACGGCCAAGGCTGAGAGCTCGGTGCGTGCAGCCCGGCGAGCCTCGAACTCGTCCGCGGAGAGCGGAGACGACGAGGACGTGCGGAGGGTCCAGAAGGAAGGCCGGCGTTGCGACGGCTGCGGCGCCACCCACGCCCGCGCCAAATGCCCCTTCAGGAAGGCCGAGTGCCATAACTGCGGCCGGCGCGGGCACATCGCCAAAGTCTGCAGAAAACGGCGCGAGACCAGGAGGAGTTCGCCAGACCGCTCGGCGAGGCAGGACCGCACCACGAGGCAGGACCGCACCACGAGGCCTCCGGATGGCAACCGGGCCACGAGGAAGCAGGACGGCGTGGGGCGCATCTCCGATGACAGCGAAGACGAGGCCCCGGTGTTCAGTGTGTCCGTCGGACATCCCCGATACTTCGTTGAGGTAGTAATTCAAGGGGCCCCTGTTAGGATGGAGGTGGACTCGGGTTCTTCATACTCTATCATTTCTCAGGGGGAGTTCCTGAAAATCGCCCCCCACGTGCGGCCTAAGCTCAAAGCATTGAGGGCCACACTGAAAGACGTGCAGGGGAACCGCATCCCAGTGCTGGGGGTTGGGAAATTCCAAGTCCGTTTTAAAAGGCACGCCGCAACGCTCCCCCTAGTTGTCCTCAAGGGAGGTAACTGTAGCCTCCTCGGGACTCAATGGTTTCAACCCCTGGGTTTGTTCATCGGGGGGGTGCACGCCGTGGGAGTACACGCCACCGGGACTGATCCAATACAGGACGTGTGCGACGCGCATCCCGAGGTCTTCAAAAAGGGACTTGGGAAATTCAAGGGCCCCCCAGTGACTTTTGACTTGGACCCTGAAATACGACCAATCAGGCTAAAACCGCGCAGGGTGCCTTTTGCACTCAAGGACAAGATAGAGGCAGAACTGGACAAATTGGTGGGTCAGGGGATTCTTGTGCCCGTGGATTCTGCGGAGTGGGAAACTCCGATTGTAACAGCACTAAAGGCCAACGGGGAGGTCCGCATATGCGCTGATTACAAGTGCACCATCAACAAGGCAATTCGCCCTAATGCATATCCGGTGCCGGTAGTCAGCCACTTGCTGGCCAGGTTACACGGGGGGAGGTGTTTCGCAAAGCTTGACCTAGCCCAAGCCTACCAGCAGCTCCCGGTGGCCCCCGCCTCAGCTGCGGCACAAACCATAGTCACCCACAAAGGGGCGTTCCAGGTGACGCGCCTTCAGTTCGGCGTAAATTCGGCGCCCGGGATTTTCCAGTCACTCGTGGAACGCCTCCTAAAGGGATTAGAGGGGGTGTTACCCTACTTTGATGACGTATTGATAACGGGGGGGAGCCGGGCGGAATTGGCAAAGAGGTTGGGAAAGGTCCTAACAATATTCGAAAAGGCGGGGTTGAGGTTGCGGAGAGACAAATGTGTCTTCTTCGCGACCGAGGTAGAGTTCCTGGGTTTCCGAGTAACTCCTGAGGGTATACGGCCGTCCCAATCCAAGGTGGACGCCATCAAAAAGGCCCCTCGCCCCAAATCCAAGCCCGAGCTGCAGTCGTTCCTCGGACTGCTCAACTTCTACCACTCCTTCCTTCCGCGCAAGGCAGCCGTGGCGGAACCGCTACACAAGTTGTTAAAAAAGGACGAGGCATGGAAGTGGGGCGACGACCATGAGCGGGCATTTAACGACCTAAAACGACTCCTGGCGTCCGATGCCGTACTAACCCACTTCAACCCCAAACGCCCGGTGGTCCTGATATGCGATGCATCCCCAGTGGGAGTGGGGGCGGTGTTATGCCACGTGCTAGAAAACGGGAGGGAGGCCCCAATAGCGTTCTACTCCAGGTCCCTGTCCCAAGCAGAGAGAAACTATGCCCAGACAGACAGGAAAGCGTTAGCGATCATTGCGGGAACCAAAAAATTTCATGATTTTGTGTATGGCCGTCCCTTCACCATAGTGACCGACCATAAGCCCTTGCTAGGCATTTTCACCGCAGATAAGCCCACGCCACAAATCCTGTCCCCGAGAATGCTCAGGTGGGCCATTTTTCTCAACGCGTATCAGCACGCGTTGGTGTACCGGCCAGGGAAGGAGATCAGTCACGCGGACGCCCTGTCAAGGTCTCCCCTTCCCCAGGACTGCAACCACGTGGGCGAGGAAGAGCGAGACCACCAGGTCTTAATGATAGAGGTCCTAGATTCGCCCCCGGTAGTACCGGCCGACATCGCCAAAGCGACCGGCAAGGACAAAACGTTAGCGACAGTTAGCTCCTGGGTGCAGAAAGGGTGGCCGGTATCGTCCCCAGCAGCGGAATTCGACACATTTTTCAAGAAAAAAGTAGAATTGTCCCTAGAGAGGGGTTGCCTTTTGTGGGGACAGCGGGTAGTGATCCCCACGTCTCTCCGGCCGAGGGTGCTTAAACTGCTGCATGTCAGCCACCCGGGGATCGTCCGTTCCAAGGCACTGGCCCGTAGTTACTTTTGGTGGCCCCAGCTAGACGCCGACATCGAGCACATGGTCGGCACTTGCGAAGCGTGCCAGAGCTCAAGGCCAGAAGAGGCTCGTTTGCCACATAGAGAATGGGACGCAGCAAGGGGGCCCTGGTCCCGGGTACACGTAGATTTTGCTGGCCCGTTCAGAGGAGCACTCTTCCTCCTTGTTGTGGATGCGTACTCCAAGTGGTTGGAGGTAATCCCAGTTTCGAGCACATCCTCGGCCACAACAATTAAGCATCTACGGAGGGTCTTTACCACGTTCGGTTTACCCGACACCCTCGTGAGTGACAACGCTAGTTGTTTCACGTCCACCGAGTTCAGGACGTTCATGGATCTCAACGCCATTCGGCACGTCACCTCCGCCCCTTTCCACCCGGCCACCAACGGCCAAGTAGAGCGCCTCGTGCGCACCACAAAAGACGCGCTGCGGTGCATGGGTCCCGGAGATCTAGAATTACAAGTGTGCCAGTTCCTGCTAAGGTACAGGGTCACCCCATTAGCATCAGGGTACTCCCCCGCGGAGCTGTTAATACGTAGCGGAGTGGTCCCCCACCTGTCCTAGCGAGAAGAGGGGTTTCAGTTCAGCCCCTGGTACTTCCAGTCCCAGTAGCCCCTGTGAGTTAGAATGCAACATAGCGCCAATGTCCCGGAGACCGACACCCCCAAGACAGAAGGCGACGGCGAGTCCGCCCACCACAGTCGCAAGGTCCCCCGAGCGGATAACAGAAGGCGGCAGAACCACGAGGGCATCCTCATCGGTTCCGCGGTTCACGATAAGAGGGTCCCCGGGATCCGAGGGCAACAGGCAGGGGTTCACCTCCCAACTGTTCATTCCATTTCCGTCCCCCAGCGCAAAGCAGGCACAGACACCCCACAGAGCCACTAACGAATCCCCATTTCCCGTTGCAGGACAAGCCTCCACGGAGTCAGGGATCACAGGCTCCCCCGTACTAGGTCAGGCGCCCGCACGCCCCAAGCGTACGTGCAGCAAGCCACAATGGTTGCGGGACTTCGTCCCATCCTAGGGGGCAGGGGTGTTATGTATGCATATCAATGTACTGTAAAGCTATCAAGATAAAAATGTATCCATCACAATTACAATGTATCTCAGCTGAAAGGAACGCGAGCAAGCAACCCCTTAGGGCAGCTGCGAGCGTTCAGCCTCACATGGTTCACATTGCTCAATCATGGACAGCCGCGGGAAATGCCTCCGCATTCAGCAGAATGAAGATACTCGCATTCAGCAGGAAGAAGATACAACTGCGAGAGTAAGGCGTGCCTGGGCGAAGCCACGCCGACAGTAGCCAATGAGCTACCGTGCTACAAGATTCAAATGTATAGTCCTCAGTATATAATGAGATGTACCACCACCATTACCCCCATGTTCCCCCCGGATCATCATGCAATAAACCTGTGTTAAGCCAACCACTTCGGCTGTTCATTGTCCTTGGTCCCATACACTAAAAGTGGCTGGATTATATTTCTACTCATTAACATACAACAGAGGAAAAAGCCTGAAAAAGGAAATGAAAAATTGATTCAGAATATATTGTAACTCTGCTGACAATTCTTAGAGGCTAGTTTAGAAATATGGTACTGACAAGAGGGATCTGTGCACTATCTTAATACTTCATAATTTACTGAAATTGAGGCAAGGGTCTACATGTACAAAGGATTCTTTCAAGTTTGTTGGTTTGTTTTTAATGATGGACCAAAAACTCCTCTCTTTCTCTCTGAAAGCTAGGTTTTTTTTTAAAGAAAATAATTCAAAAAGTGATGTTTATAAATGGCTCCCATTCTATTTTTGTATTGCAGTTGACAAGATGTTAGAATGGCTGACAAATGAGTGGGATCGAGCTACAGTTTTTATTCCCATGAATTGCAAGGGGAAGGAGTTCAGCACACATTTCAGTCTCCCATTTAAATCCAGTAGAGTTAGATTTAAACATGCAAGAAACATCCCATAGTCTACTGCAACAAATTTGGATGTGCATCATGTGTAAACTTGACAAAAAGTGGCAGATAATTCTTGGGGTATGGTGAATGTAATTGAATGTTCTCTCACTCATACGTTTGAGAAATCTAACTAGGCAGCATTGCCCATCTCTTGCCAATGATGTTAGGCCAGGACTAAAACTAGGCACCAAAGTGTCCTCCATTGGATCCCTTGGGCAAGGTGAAAATGGAGGGCACACATCATGGTCTGCCTAGCCAGCTGGTGATGAGACATCCAAATGGCAAGAAAACTGTATACAAATGGACTTGATTTCTCAAGTCCATTTGCATGCACAGAATGTCATCACAGAGATATCTACCAATGAGTGGACTCCTCGCTGAATAATGACTCCAAGGTATCCAGGGTATATTTAAAGATGTATTGTGCCAACAAAGGTGTGAAGTAGCCATGTGAATTAACTAGCATGGCAAATATTTTTCAACAGAATGTAATGCTCATTTTTTGATAGAGAAAACTACATGGACAATATCCTGAACAATTTCATATACACCCAACTCCAAATACAGATGGGGCTATGATGGTTGCCTGCCATCTTCTTCATTCATGTTTGAAGCAATTTGATGGAGCGTTGGAAGTTGAAGCATCAGCCAACAGAGTGTGGTGAAGGGAACACCCAAATGAGTTCACAATTCTCACCTGAAGGCTACTTCTTTCTCCTTTGCCTGTCTGCCCTCACAACCAGTCTTGCAATCAGCCATGGAAGCAGGTAGGTAACCAGCAGTGATGCACTGCAAAAAAAATTACTACCTACTCTGTGGGCATGGCTAACTGTGGGCATGGGTGTGGCCAACTGTGTGGGCATGGCCAACTGTGTGGGCATGGCCTCATCCACCCTCAAAAAAGAAAAAAGAAAAGAAACCCAGGGACTTCTCTATGCAATGCCTGCAAGTGGAGGAGTCGGGCTCACTCACTCACTCACTCCACAGTGATAGCCTGCCTTTGACTCCCTGCTTCTCAGTGCTGCTGGGCTGCTCAAAGCCGAGAGGAGGAAGGACAGAGAGCAATGGTGGGGAAGACCCGTCTTTCCTCTCCTTCCTTCCTCCTCTCAGCTTTGAGCAGCCCTCGGCAATGCTGAGAAGCAGGGAGCCAAAAGTGGGCTATTGCTGTGGAGTGAGTGAGTGAGCCCGACCCCTCCACTTGCAGGCAATGCTCCTCACTTGCTACCTTGGAGACACAAGCCACGGTGGCAGGGGATGTGCAGATGGAGGTGACTGGCTGGGCTACATGGAGGGCCCCCCCATGTGCTGGCTAATCGGGGGGCCCGCATCCCCCACAGCACTGGCCTTACCTGTAGGGCATCCTCCATGCAGCCCAGCCTGGGGCTTCCATGCATCTGCCTCCCCCTCCAGTTCCCCCCTCAAAGAGAGAGAGGAGATTCACCGGAAGGTGCAGTTCAGGTGAGCCATAAGGAGGAGATGAAGCCACCGACGGCATCTGTACATGATGTCCTGTGCCAGGAGGAGGAGGAAGCGTGCACCCAGAGCAGCGTGGCTGGCCACTGGGGGGAACTCACCATGCCTGGTGCGCTTCCTTCTACAAACTTCCTGCACACCTCCTAGGTGAGGCACGTGGGGGCATTGCCAAAGGCACGTGGGAAGTATGTAGGAGGAAGTGTGCCAGGCATGGTGAGTTCCTCCCAGCTACGCCACTCTGGGCAAGCAGCGGCAGCAGCGGGTGGGCACATGCTTCCTCCTCCTCCTCCTCCTGGCCCCCAGCTGTGCCCGGAGTGCAGGGGGAGAGGGAGGAGGAGGTGGGCATGGCCATCCAGTTCTGCTACCGGTTCTATAGAACCAGGCAGAACTGCCTGCAGTGCAACATTGGTAACCGGCCTTCTCCACATCACTGCAGTGCCTTATGAATTTGCAGTCATATGCACTGTAACCAGAGAGTGGCTCATATTTCAAAAACAGCTGGTGGTATTCATTCCTCACATCCCTCCTCCATATAATCATACTCATAGGGTTTCAGAATCACAGATAGTAACTTTAATACACAGTCAGAGAATACTAAAACCACCATTTAGGTTCAGAAGCAGTTGCCTCTATCTTTCCTCTTGCACATGTTTATAAATAAATCATTTGAAATCCTGTTTGTAACATAAGTTGAAGTATAAATTTTTGTCTGATTCTCCCTTGCAAACAAAGTGCTACTGTGGTGATCCTCAGGGGCTCACTCACACACCAAGCCAGTGTGTATGTATACCCCCCCCCCCAGTATTGTGAAAGGGGCCATTTGTTTTCCATAGAGGAACAGACAAAAAGTTTCACTTTAGCTTATGCTACAAACAGGATTTTGCAGCTAGGTGGATAGACAGAGGATATTTTATATATAAATCAAATTCCAGTCCAAAGTTAAGCTTAGGGAAGGCAAATTACATAAATCCCAACTACTTCACACTGATAGGTTCCCTGGTGGCACAATGGTTTAATTGCTGCACTGCAACTAAAACTGCTAATGTTGTGAGTTCAGTCCTGATGAGACACAAGGTTGACTCAGCCTTCCATCCCTATGAGGTCGATAAAATTAGTATACAGCATTTTGGGGGCAAAATATTAATTACCTTGTGAACCACCTAGAAGTGCACCAAGCACTATGGGATGGTATATGCATGTTATTGCTATGCCCAGTTCCCATCTACATTTACTAGTGATCATTCATGTGGATTTGCACATACCCTACTACCATAAAATTCAAGAACATTAAGAAAAACCTGAAAAAATTGTGTGTGTAGACTTAATACCATAATACGTCATATCATCTACCATTTTTCATCGAAGCTAGAATATTTCTTTATTACATACTGCCACTCTATTAATAATGTAAGTTAGTTCTGCACAGCTGAGGCAGGAATAAATTGATGGGCCTTTCTGTAGTATCTGAGTATTTCTGCTTCATTAGTCATGCTAACAAATAAATGCTGTGAATGATTAAATAGATTTTTCTAGGATCCAGAACAGACTAATGAGACCCAGTCTTTCATGTTTTAAAAATTATGTTATGAGTGTGTGCAAATTCAAATATACTCACATGCAATGACTTTTGTAAAACTTGCATACAGATTCTCTCATTTATGTACAATAGACGTAAAAAGTCTATTTGGTATAGCAAAATCTCTCTGATATTTCTCTAAGCAATTTATATTAAAATGCTTATCTATATCTATATCTATATAGATTTGTATGCTGCTCATCTAGTGAAAATTCATCACTTTGGGTGATTTACATAACAAGGAGAACAATAAAACAAACTCTGTGAACCTAGCGGCAACAACACAATAAAATGAACAGCAACCACTGCAGAAGAGGTAAAGGAGAGATAGAGCTTTGTGTCATCAACATATTGATGACAGAGAACTCCAAATCTTTGGATAACCTCCCCACAGTGCCTTTACATAGATGTTAAAAAGCATCAGGGAGAGAGTCAATCCCTATGAAACTCCACGACAAAGGACCCACAGAGAGAAAACAGCCTGAATGAGCTGAACAATTTTGAAAAGGCTACTGAGGAAGGACTGGAACCATTGCAATTATAGGCCTCCAATCAGTGGTGGAATTCATATAATTTAAAAACTGGTTCACCAAACTTAACAAAAATTAGGTATTGATTTTGCCGAAATGGTGCAAACCATCTGAATCCCACCACTGCTTACCTCCCTGTCATAGTGGAGTGTTGCTGGAGGGCAGCTTTGAGGAGTCTCTTAAGGGAGATCCATTCCCCTATTGCCATTCATCAGCAGATGAGGAAGGTGGCGGCGGCAGGAGGGGTGCCCACGGCTTCCCTTCAAAGTTCTAGGAGGAAGAGGAGAAAGCCAATCCCAGTCCAGGCCACCAGTCCTGAGCTCAGAAGCCCCCATGGTGGTGGCCAAGCAGAAAGCATGACAGCTCCGGCGAGACAACCTGGGCGTGATCACCTGGTGCTCTTGCAGCCCAGGCAGAGGTCACCTTCAGTGTCTCAGCCATCCGCCTCTGGCCAGCCTGCCTTTAAATAGGCTCAGCTTGCATCATGGCCAGGTTGGAAGGGAGACATTTTGACCATCGTTTCACCAGACTTAAAAAATTAGGTATCAGTTCTGCCAAACGCATGTGAACCGGCTGAATCTCACCACTGTCTCCAATCCCCAACCCTGGCAGCCTAGCCAAAAAGGATATTATGTCTGATGGTATCAAAAGTGTCTGAGAGAGCATCTGAAGAGTCAAGCCCACCCAAACTCACCCCATCTGTTTCCTGTATAAGGTAATCTTGCAGCACAATGAGTACAGTTTAAGTGCCATGTCACAACTTGAGCCCTAACCAGAATGAATCTAGACCAGGGGTTCCCAACCTTTTCAAGCTGGGGGATGGGTCATGCTCTCTGTCAGCTTGGAGGGTCAGATGGCAATTTTGCCCTGCCTGCATGATGGGGGTGACCATTTTGTCCCAACAGCTTCAAAAGGGTAACCATTTGGTTTCTCAAATGCCCTTGGAGGGGTGGGGGACACATTAAATGGCACTGTGGGCCAGATCTAGTCTGTGGGCCTTAGGTTGGGAACCCTTGATCTAGACAATATAAAACACATTAATATAAAATAAGTTATTAAAAATAATAAATAGCCCAAATAATTCATCAGCTAATGAGGGGGGGGACAGCAGTCACAATCATATTACATTAGCTGTGGAAAGTACATAGAAACGTTTAAGTTCTTAGCAGACATTTGAAGCTGAAATATATATAAGAAAGGATTTCAGGGGTCCACAGGCATATCCCTTTCCTTCCCACCCTGCAAAGATACTAAGATAATTTATGACCTACAAAAACATTTCCTTTTTTATATGGTCAATACTTTTTTTCTCTGGTTGAAGTCGCAAATAAAGTAGATCCATATGTATCTATGGAATTTACAAAGGAGGTGACTTACCAGATCCCAAGTGAATCAATGGATCCATTATAGTTGCAACTTACTACAGTAGAACCCCATACAACAAAAATAATTGGTTCTACTTCATTATACGATTTTTCTGTTATATGATGCGTACAACGAAAATACCTATGGAAATAATCATAGAATGAAAATCTCTATGGGATGCATCGTACAACAAAAAGTTTTTCATTGTATAATTCCCATAAGGATGCATTGCATCATACAATGCTAATTTTTGTTGTACCACCAGTGTACCATGATGCACCATGGGTTTTTTCCTTCAAATTTCCTTCGCTGTATGATTTGTTCGCTGTATGATGCATTAATTTTATGGGGTTCTACTGTATTGGGTTTCAGCCTCTGACTCAAGACTAACTCGTCACTCATCCACTCTTTAAGACTTCACTGACACAAATAGTTATTCCTTCTGCAGACAATAAAGTGTCAGGGAGAAGGCCCTTCTAGAAGCTTCTTCTTGGATTTCCCTAGCAACCATATGTTGTATGTAAGCTATCCTCACTACAGTCAGAAGCATTTTGTAGTGGCTTGGCCTAGAGTGGACATATTACAGGCTTCTTGTGAGAAAAAAGAGATTAAAGAAAGAGTCAGATATACTGCCTTGGGGAAAAGAAACTGAAATATAAATGTTAAGTCATAAATAGGTAAATAAATAATTAAATAAGACTATAACCAGTGAGCAGTGTGCCTACTCAGTTTATTGCCAGGTACTACTAACCACTGGTGACATCTTCATGGACCCTGCTCAGCTTCCTTTTGGTAGATGGTCTTTCAAAGAGAGGACATCTTCAAACAGAGGACTGGTCCTTGACTGCCCTTTAAACTGATGATGCTTTCAAATGCAGACTGTCTTTTGATAAATAAGGTAGATGGTACCTTACGATAAATGGTTTATATATGATTGTTACCAACATGAACAATCCCCCCTCCTCACTCACATAATCTTTCATGATTCCAAACATCTGTTGTGATTTCACTGGTTGGTAGCTGCTCTGCCAATCAATCTTTCAAGTGATATTGTTTCATATATTTTGACTTAGTTGTCAGAGAGGGAGTATATCTTGTTTTTGTTTTCTGTCGTTGTTGTCCCCACCCCACTCCAGTTCACTGCTTATGGTTATAGACAACATTTGAATGATTTTAGGACAGTTTCATTTAATCATATTTCTCTTTGCTTCTGTTGTTGCTCATTTTATATTTTTAACCGAAAATCCAAAACACCCATAAATAAGTCCCTTGAACTCAACTCTATCTACTTCTCATCATGATTGGGTTAGAAAAAGCTGATCACATAATTATTATTTGCAGCAAACATCTCTGCTTCCTCACATCGGGCATGGACAGGAATAAAATCCACATACAGAAAATGTTTCTAGCTATAGCTCATGAATAGTTTATGAAATAGCTGTAATAAATATGGTATCCTCTACCATTGTCATGTAATGACAAAAACAAGGATTTTGTAATAAAGACTCTTGAAAGGAAAATTATAAAGAATTTTTTTTAAATACTGCCTTTGCAAAACAAATGGGACAAAGATGCCCTGAACTGTGACTCAGTAATTAAGACAGATTGTATTGCATTTGTATGAAATTAAAGCAACATGGACATTTCTGTTCATGACTCTTTGTGATCTATTAATTCCCTGGCATATTAAGAAAATTGCAGAAATTAGTGGGGAAATGTTCTACAAGACAGCGATGTCAAAACACTTCATGGGTGTCTATTAATACCATTGCAAAACAGCAAATTTCAACCACCTTCTGCACTACTATTCAGCACAGGAATGTAAGCAGTGGATATTGTCTAGTGAGAAGAAATTGTCTGAACGTTTGCTTAGATTTTACTAGCCAAACTGAAAACTAAATTATAGGGGAGGAGAGTGATCTCAATCTACAAATGTCTCCTGCAGTACTCAATAGCACTTGGAAGTCAGAAGGCTTCTGCTCATATTTTAAAAGGATATATGTTTTCCTCTGTTAACTGGCCCAGAAGGGATTCAGGTTCCCTTCTCAACCACTGTGTGCCCCATTCAATGGTATCACAAGTCCCCAACCCTTGCTCTCAAGTTTTAACCCCAAAATCTTAGGGAATGGAATGCCACTTACTTTACAAATGTATCACCTGCATTGGTGTGTACAGCAGCTTTGCATAGTCTATAGAAAAGTCATAAAAACGGAAGCATATCTACACTGGAATAAGATTAAAGTCCAGTGGTGTAGTGGATCCAGAGCTCAAAGGGTTGAAACATTGTGACTGGCTAGGATGCTGACAACATAAGCCACTCTCCAACCATCAGCTTTTTCTATCCTTCTCATCTTTAGCAACAACCAAGACAAAAGCTGCAGGGAAAAATGGATCTTTGCAGGCGCACCCCCCCCCCAATAACGGACACAGACAACATTGAAAGTGGATAACAGCATCGGGCCACATTTATTGATTCAATGCCCTAGTCCGAATTATAAATTTGTATTGGTAAAACGACCAATCATAATTCATAAGGCAAGCAGGCCGAAGTAACACTGGTAAGGTACCACCCCAAAATTGCCAACGGCAATTGGTTACAATGTATCAATTTGTATCAATTTGTTTGTTGACAACAAACAAATTGTTGACCGTAGTCAATAACTAACTCATGACCCCACCCTCTGACGCGTATCCGTGAAATCATAGGGGTGATGCATGCTGGTTAGCAATCGTCATCACCCCATCGCCTGGTTCGTCGTTGACCGGACAACGTTTAACTAATTTATTCCTGTCTAGTGTTGTCCAGTCAATTGCGAACCTGCCGGATACTTGTGGGTCATACTGTTTACCTTACCAGTGCTACCCGCCAATGTGACCAAAGTCAACATTAGGAACACAGAAAGACCCCTATATCAAACCATAGCAACAGTGTGGGATGGGCAAAAAAGCCAGGACCCGGAAGCCAATATGGGTCCCAGCCAAAAATTCCCACCCGGCCCCGAAGCGACCAAAATATCACACTGTTAACTAGGGAGGGGGTGGAGGGGAAAAGACTTCTCCGCTCCGTCGCTGAGGTAAAATGGCAGCTCGGCTGCCTCGTGGCCACCCCTTTTATAAGGGAGCTGGCCACGCCCCTAACTACCCGGATTCTCTGTCCTGTGGGGGGGGCCCGCAAAGGGCGCGGCGGCCATTTTGGCGCCGCGCTTGCATTGCAGGCGCACCCCCCCAATAACGGACACAGACAACATTGAAAGTGGATAACAGCATCGGGCCACATTTATTGATTCAATGCCCTAGTCCGAATTATAAATTTGTATTGGTAAAACGACCAATCATAATTCATAAGGCAAGCAGGCCGAAGTAACACTGGTAAGGTACCACCCCAAAATTGCCAACGGCAATTGGTTACAATGTATCAATTTGTATCAATTTGTTTGTTGACAACAAACAAATTGTTGACCGTAGTCAATAACTAACTCATGACCCCACCCTCTGACGCGTATCCGTGAAATCACAGGGGTGATGCATGCTGGTTAGCAATCGTCATCACCCCATCGCCTGGTTCGTCGTTGACCGGACAACGTTTAACTAATTTATTCCTGTCTAGTGTTGTCCAGTCAATTGCGAACCTGCCGGATACTTGTGGGTCATACTGTTTACCTTACCAGTGCTACCCGCCACACGGAGGGGCTTCAAAGAAGACCTGACGCCCCCCCCCCAGACCGTCAGCTCGGTCAACAGGCCTGCTCGCCAATCACCCAACAGGAGGTCCATACCTCCTCGCGACAGATGGACCCCATCCCCTGCGTACAAGTCATAATTTTGTAGGCTAATATCGGGGTGATGACTGACCCGTCCCCAAGCCCTGTCGGCAAGAAACCGCGCCACCGCCCTATTGACCGTGCGCCTAGCGCGGTCAAGGGCCAGGAGGTTAACGCCCCCTCTATAGGAATGGCGCGGGACAATGTCCGCAAAACCAGGGTTGTGGCAGGCCAGACATAATGCAAGTAGGCGAGGTCCTCGCAAATCGCATGCTTAAGCTATAAGCCGGTGACCTGGCCCAAATCATTGCCCCCCAGGTGGATGATGAGAATGTCAGGCGGGTCAGCACCCAGGCCAGAAAAAAGAAAAGGCCGCAGCTCCCGCCATAACATCCCAGGCTTACCATGCCATGTGAGACTGGCGTGTTCACCCAGTCCCAGTCGGGGTCCCCACTCTGTCGCCGCAGCGTAACGCGCTGCCCTGTGCACATAGCTGTGGCCCACCAGCCATACTGTCACCGGTGTAATACGACACCCAGGGTCTGTAAGAAAATTGAGAAAAATTGAGAAAAAGACGGGAAGGTGACTGGATTGGTACTCATGGCGGAAGTGGGCGCACATAAAACTGAAAACATTGCGAGCCCCATCTCCCCATGCTGCGTATGCCAGCCCCAGAGTACCCAAAAGCAGCTGCTGTAGAGGCTGCACCAGTACGGAATGAATGTGTGCCATAACGGGCACCTGTGAGGGCACTCCCTGTCACCTTCCAAAACTGAAATTTAGTAAGGGGAGACCCATCTTGGTGACAGAAAAAACGGGCCGTGGTGCATGCCACGCAGTGCCAGGAACTCCTGTAGGGCACCAACCGGACAGATGTCTGCCAAAGAACACCGTAGCAGTCTTACACCACTGCCTACGCCATGCTGATCTGTATTAGAGGAGCGTATCCTCAACTGGGCCCAGTCTTTGGCAACATAGACATCCTCAAGTTCCAGTGCCCTACAACTTGCATCCGCCTTATACAGCATCTCAAGCTCGCTGTCGCGGAGCGCTCCAAAAAGGCCACCGTTGTAGCCGCATGAAGTGGGCTGCCTCATTTCCAAAACAGAGGCCAGGCCAGCCCCGGGCCAATTGGGTAAAACCCTGGGAAAATCTTGCATCCGCCTTACTCAGCATCTCAAGCTCGCCGATGCGGAGGGCTCCAAAAAGGCCACCGTTGTAGCCGCATGAAGTGGGCTGCCTCATTTATCGAAACTGAGGCCAGGCCAGCCCCGGGCCAATTGGATAAAAACCCTGGGAAAATCTTGCATCCGCCTTACTCAGCATCTCAAGCTCGCCGATGCGGAGGGCTCCAAAAAGGCCACCGTTGTAGCCGCATGAAGTGGGCTGCCTCATCTATCAAAACAGAGGCCAGGCCAGCCCCGGGCCAACTGGGTAAAAATCCCTGGTAAATGGGGTGGCGGTCGGCCGGGGAACGCCCGGGCACGCGCACCCACCCCTCCCAAACATGTCTCACCCGGAAGTCATTGGTGCCGTTCACATGACCTCCCACTTTGGCCACAAAAGCCAACCCGACAGCTGAGATGCTATGGTGCGTGGTGCAAGGCCCTAGGCATACAGGTAAACCATGAACCGCAGAACATGGGCTACTGGGATCGGCCAGGTTCCTGGCAGTCGGAATCGGGTACATAATACTCTGAAGGAACTAAATGCGTGGTGATACGCCTTACTCATGCATGGCGCTAGTGACAGGCCAATCGCCCGGTTCACCTCTCCTCGCCAACGTTCCATCTCTCGTCCAGGAGTGGCGAGGGAAATTCCTCCGCATCCGGGGGCCGAGGCACGGAACCGGGAGATCTGCAGGCGGGACAAAGCAGCAGCAATATCATTATCAACCCTTGGGACATGCCTGGCCCTGTAGGGAACGTTGAGGCACAGGTTGCATAACACAAACCAACACACTAGCCCCATAACCCCGGGCGATTTGGAAATCTGTGCAGTGACGATGCGGACAACAGCCGCGTTGCCATGCCAAAATTGCACAACTGAGTTGGCCCACTCCTTGCCCCATAGCATCAAAGCACCCAGGATAGGGAAACATTCCAGATACGTGAGACCATGCAGGCGACACTTGCCTGCCCAGTATGTTGGCCACCCACCATAGGCCCACTTCCAATTGAAGTACATCCAGTAAACCCAGGAATCCTGAGGCATCGGACTGCATCTGAAAGCAAGGGGGAGCCAAGAGATCAGACCCCAAAATGACACCCCGGTGAACCACCTCTGGATCTATGGCCAGACAAGCACGTCTGCCCCGATACCCCGGGTAAATCTGAGCCTGTGGTGGGGCCTGGGAATCCAGCCAAGGCATCGCACCAGCGCAGAGCAAATGCCCTGCCCGGTGCTACGACCCTGCCAGCTAAACTGGGGTGACCACGTAGCACCAAAAGTTCCCTCAGTGATGCCATGCGCTCGGCCAGCCAGACCGAGACAAGGGCCACTAGCTTTGGGACCTTATCCCACTGCAACCTAGAATCCTGCGCTACCGTGTTACTCTCCACCCCAGGAATACTAGCTGTGGAGATGGGCCCTCGGTCTTTTCGGGCGCTAAAGGGACACCCAGTTCCTCCATTAGCGTCTGAAATGTGTTGAGGAGACGTGTGTACGTGTCCCAGCCCCGTTCAGCCCCGAATAAAACCATCCAGGGAATGGGCTACAGACCGGGACCCTGACCTGCGGACAAAAGCGCAATCTAGGAAAGTGGTGAAACGCTCGAATACCGAGCCCCAATGGAATAGCCAGAAGGCATGGCATCATTGAAATAATATGCTCCCCGGGACGGGATGCAGGTACAGGGCCAGCGACCCTGCCCGCATAGACCCTATTGTCAAAGCTAGCAGCAGCCACCTCCTCCCTCCCCTTAAGGGATAAAAGATTGGGGGCATCCTGAGGGGACCTATTACCCATGAAAGGGATCCGGAACCCCTGCCTAGAACCCTGAAGGAGAGAACCCGCATCCTCTCCCTTCGGGTACCATGGGAGCCACGCTCCAACATGTCCACCTTAACTGGGGAGAGAGCCCTTCGGTGAACTAGATCCATCTGCGGCAGTCTTGCCAGCCCCCTGTCTGCCCCACCCTCTGCCCCGCATCCTTCTAGGCCTGGGACAGGCAGAGGCCGCATGGGGGCCAACACAGTTGGGATACTTCTGTCTGTATTGCAAGTCTTCCCCTCAGAGGAGCCATTGGACAAGAAAGTCCAGCACAGCAGGCGGGCTGGAACCCCCCGCCCCGCCCCCTGGCAGGTGACCTACGCTGGGGCCGCCTGCTGAACCGCATGCCCACAATGGTATATCTCCCCGGGCGCAGGGCGCGTGGGCGTCACGTACAAAAGCCGCGGCCTCTGGCCTGGCTAATCCCGCCTAATCTCGGGGTGCGGGGAATTCCGCCTACGGCATTCCTCGTCACAAGCCAACCACGCTGGGCCCGGAAAGTAAACCATCGCCCGGTGGACGTTGTCCAAATACTGGACCATCGGAATTGCCAGATCCGGCCGGGCCCTAAGGTACACCGCCATGCATATGATGCAGGCCGGCAACCATTTGGCCCACATACCTGGTGGCTTGAGACAACGTGCCTGCCACTATCCTTCTCATTCTGCCCCTCCCTCTCTCCTTGATGGGCACCTTGTTTAGGAGCGCGAAGATATCCACGCACTTCCCCCGCCAAATTTACTCTCTGGCGGCCTGTGCCAAGCGGTCACTCAGCGGTAAGGAATAGGGGCTTGGACCAACCCGGCCACCCAAAACATTCCCCTCAGGGTAGGGAACACCCCCCACCACAGGGCCCTGGGTGTTAGCTGTCATCGCCGGGTGAGGCGTCAGCGGGTACACCGCCGCACCACCTGCGCGAGGCCAAGGCCATTGAAAAGCCCCCCCTAGTGGGAATGTGTGTGGATGTACTTGCTTACACCGTATACTCACATGCTGCACCCCCGCGGGCCGCCCCACCGGGGGTTCCGGCCCACCGGGGGCGTCGGAGCTCACGACCGACGTAGAGCTCATCACCGGGGCCTGACCCGCACCTGGCTGCTGGCTGGGGAGCTGCGAGGCAGTGGGCGAAACCGCGCCACGCACCTGCAGCAGCTCAACCCTCCCTGTCGGCTGTTGTCCTCCTGCCGGCAGCGCCTCAAAAGGAACCCCAAAGGGAGGGCCCCCGCCTGACTGGCCCGAGCCAACGACGCTTCAAGGGCCACCAGGCGGGCCAGTAAGGCTCCCACATTGACCCAGGGCCAAGGGCCGGCCGGCCCGCACGGTCCAAGGCGTGGGTACAGGTCGCTGTACCCCAGGACCCGAATATGGCCATTGGCGAACACCGAAGCCCGGCAGGGTCGGTGGAGAAACCTGCCAAGGCAGGGGGCCGCACCACCCCCCAAGGCTAGAGGGCCCCGGGAGAGGCTGCGACCCAAGAGCAGCAGGCCCAACCTGGTGGGCGGGTGCAGGAGCGGTGTCCACCGCTCGCGGGCCGCGGGCCGGAGCCCCTACCGCGCCCGCGAATTGTTCGCCCGCTCCGGGCCAAGGGGCGATAGACCCCATTCCGCCGGTCCCGGCAGGGGCCTGCAAAGGCTTCTGCTGGGGAGGCGGCACCGCGGTCCTCCGACCCGGGTTGCGCCTCCTAACAGCGCGAGCCGCACTCCAAGCTGCCTACTTCTTCGAAGGCATCTCCACCGAAGCAAAGGGAAGCCGAAAAGGAAGAATCGCTACCAAAAGGCTTCCCGGTAAGCTAAAGAGCGACGGAGACACAGGGGAAAAGACTTCTCCGCTCCGTCGCTGAGGTAAAATGGCAGCTCGGCTGCCTCGTGGCCACCCCTTTTATAAGGGAGCTGGCCACGCCCCTAACTACCCGGATTCTCTGTCCTGTGGGGGGGGCCCACAAAGGGCGCGGCGGCCATTTTGGCGCCGCGCTTGCATTCTAGCCACATGTTTAAGATGTTTATAAGCTATTAACCACACTACAATCTAAGGTATTTTGGAATGGCTTGGCCTAGAATGCACAAATGAGAACCATTCATTTGGAACTGACATGGATTAACATAGGTGTCTGATTTGTTAGATTCTCAGCTAGTCTACAGGACCTTCCTGATGAACATATCTGTGAAGCGTGGCTCCGGAAAACACGGGAACTGCTCCAGCCTGGACGCGCATGTGCAGCAATAACTCCTTTGTGCATGTGCAGAACCCCTTTGGGCATGCACAGAACCACTTTGGGCATGTGCAGAACTGCCTCTGATGGGTGTGCATGCGCAGTAACCCCTTTACCTGCTGTACAAAATATGGGATGGTGGCGGGAAAGGGGAGGAATGAGTGCTGAAATATGGAAAATCCCAGCCAATATGGGATACTTGATAGGCATGATGATGAATGCCTGTGCATCAAATGTCAACACTGCCCCAGTTCAGCTTGGACAGATGTAAATATCTAAATAGTTTTAAGAGAGCCCTGCCCTACCTCCCTACCATATTAAGTGTTAAAGATGAGAAACCTCTTGAGGGAAGGGCAGAGAGGTAACATCACTGATTTAATAGCAAAATGGTTAAAACTGTCAATTTCAATCTGTCAGTTTTAATCTGTCAATTTCAATTTCTTCCAGTTAAAACTCAGTTTCTTCCCAACCTTAATATGGAAGGAATTACAACTTCTGGGATCACCTATACCTATAAAATGGTGCGTTAACCATTGGAATGTGACAAAGGATGTTGCACCAGGCCCCACTAGTCCATAATGGGCCTCCGTTCACTCGCCCGAACCCGGTTCGCAGGTAACTGTCGGGTTGAAATTTTCGACCTGGGGGCAGGAGCCCCCCAGTCGCAAACAAAAAAAGGGAACTTCAATTCCCAACGTTCCTGGCGCCGCGCCGCCCCAGAGCCAATCAGGCTGAGCGGCGCGGCAAAAGGAACGTTCGGAAACGCGCCGCAGCCAATCAAAAAAAAGCCGCAAGGGAAAAACCGCTGCAGTAAGCAAAAACGCGCAGCCAAAACTACAAGCCCCAGCGTCCTGTGCGCCATTAGCGCGCAGAATGCTGAGGCGGCTGGCGCGCGAAAAATAAAAGTTTAAAAAAATGCCCGCCGCCGCTGCCATTCTTCCCCATGGGCCAGCCAGCATGGCCCGTGGGGGAAAAAAATAAACCCCCCGCCGCCGCTGCCCTTCTGTTCGAAGGGCCAGCCGGCACGCAAAAAATACAAGAACACCCGCCCCCCCGCAACTTCCCTTCTTCCCCACGGGCCAGCCAGCATGGCCTGTGAGGAAAAAAAGGAAACCCCCCACCGCCGCTGCCCTTCCTTCCCATGGGCCACCCAGCATGGCCCGTGGGAAAGAAAGCCTCCCCGCCATTGCGCTTCCTTCCCACGGGCCAGCCAGCATGGCCCGCAGGAAAGAAAGCCACACCCCCCCCCTGAAAAAATAAACACAAACCAAAAACATTCAAAAACACACAAAAATCCAAAAATGAATCACAAAAACAATCAAAAAGAAACAAGAAAAAACACACAGACACCCCCTCCCAAAAAAAAACCCACCCCCACCCAAAAAAACCAGAGAACTTACCAAAAGACGTCTTCCATCTATGAGGACCGGAATTCAAATGAGAAAAGAAAGAGAAAACTTACCAGAAGCGACACCCAGAGGACAGAAGAGAACAATTGTAGAGAGGCAACAATTGTAGAGAGACAGAAAAGCTCACCACCCCCACCCAGAGGCCAAAAGAAAAAAAACATTCAAAAATATTTAAACTAATAAGATTAATTCCAAAATTAATCAAATAAGTTATAAAAACATTCAAAAATAAACACACTAATCTCAAAAATTACAAAAAAAAACGGAAATCACTTTTCACTCCAAAAAAACAAAACAAAAAATAAAAATGCATAAAAACAAACATTTTAAAAACCAAAATTAAATTTTAAACTAAGTAATATTAAATTAAATTAAATTAAATTAAATTACATTTGCATAAACATAAAACAAAAACATTCAAAAACCAATTTAAAGAACCCGGCACTGAGGAAGCCAGCACGCAAAAAAAAAAAAAAACACTGGGAGCGCAAGTCCGCCACAGGTGGACGCAGCGCCTTGAAGCCACAAAATCACAAAACCTTACAACACCATTTAAAACAGCCCAGCACCATTGGTTCAAGAAAAAAAATGAAACCCTTTACTATCCAACACAATTTTAAAAAGCCCGGCACCGCCGGGCAAAATATGCTAGTGTTAAATAAATAGAACAATCATAAAATGAAAGAAAATTCTCCCTTTACCTCCCCTGGCATCCTCGGACAACACCCACCCCAGGGAGGACTTAAGGGCCACAAAGGTGGCAGGACCTGCATCGTTGCCTCTGGCCCCACCGGCGGAGAAGCATGCCCAGCATCAGGGAACGGGGACTTTCCATCTTCCCTGGCAACCTCGGACCCTGCCCACCCCAGGGAGGACTTAAGGGCCATAGAGGCGGCAGGACTCCCATCGCTGCCTCCGGCCCCACCAGCTGAGAAGCTCACCCAGCGCTGGACACCGGGGGCATTCCATCTTCCCTGGCATCCTCGGACCACGCCCACCCCAGGACTTAAGGGCCGTAAATGCGGCAGGACCTGTGTCGCTGGCTCCAGCCCCACTGGCAGAGAAGCACTGCCCCGTGCCAGACACTGGGGGCATTTCCATCTCCCCTGGCATCCTTGGACCCCAGGGAGGACTTGCCCACCCTAGGGAGGACTTAAGGGTCATAGAGGCAGCAGGACTCCCATCACTGCCTCCAGCCCCACCATCGGAGAATCCCACCCAGCACCGGACGCTGGGGGCATTCCATCTTCCCCAGCATCCTCAGACACTGCCCACCCCAGGGAGGACTTAAGGGGCATAAATGCGGCAGGACCTGCATCGCTGCCTCCAGCCCCACCAGTGGAGAAGCACCACCCAGCGCCGGACGCTGGGGGCATTTCCATCTCCCCCAACATCCTGGGCTAGGGCGTGGATAGGATGTATTTATTGTTATTCTTTTTTGGGACTTAATGTTTTTTTGGGGGTTTTTTTTGTATCTGAAACTGTATTGTAGTGCATATGTAATGCATATTGTAGTATATATATATTGTTGTATTATTTTGCAGACAAAGATTTTGTAATTGTACTTCTGGAGAATGATATTCTTTTTACTGTATTTATTGTATATTGTGTTACTGTATTTTGTATTTATTGTTTGTCATGTAAGCCACCCTGAGTCGGGTTCGCCTGATTGGGTGATATATAAGTGCGAAAATTTAATTGAATTAAATTAATGTTCATAAGACTAGGGCTACAAGAGCACTTTTCAGTATCTCAACAGTCTATCATTCAAAGGACATTCATAGCCTTCTGGCTATGTTCTGACATCAACAGAAGTTCAACACTTCCTAGATAAGAACATAAGACCATAAGAAAAGCCTTGCTGGAACAGGCCACAGCCCATCCAGTCCAGCATTCTGTCTCACACAGTGGCTCACCATTTCCTTCAGGGTATTCCCAAGCAGATGCCTGTTTAGGATTCCCTGGAAATGATATTGAGAGATATCCTGCCTATCTCTCCAACCCGGAGGTTGTCCTTAAGTATCCATAATTATAGCCATTGATACTCTTGTCCTCCATGAACTTGTCTAATCCTTTCTTAAAGCTGTCAAGACTGACAGCTGTCACCACTTCTTCTGGCAGGGAGTTCCATAGACCAGTAATCCTCTGGGTGAAAAAGTACTTTCTCTTATTTCGCTAGATCTTGACTAGCTTTCATAGAACATGTTAGGAAGACTGAACAGGAGGCATAAAGACAACCAGGTCTGAAATCTGTGTCCTGATCTTATGGAACAACATACCTTGGAGGGGGAGGTACAAAGGGATGGAGTCAAAGGATCAGCAGACAAAAAGGGAGTAGGAAAGGGGGGAGATTATGCACATGGGATTTGTACCAAAAACTACAAATACTCCACTGATATCTCCTACTGGGGGGGGGGGGGGCATTCTACTATTATTCCACTGATTAGATGTTTAGCAGAGCAAAGACCATTTAGTTTTGTTTGATTTTGCTTAAAGAAGGATGGAACTGCATGGCGCTAGTCTTTTCATTTTAGATTGGCGATTTTGGATGAAGTACCTGATCTTGCACACAATTCCCCATCCTGTTTGGGAACCAGCTTTTGGAAGAACACTGTGATGTACTCACAGGCCACAGTGGAATTAAAGCAAACAGGTAAATATATTTATTATGTATGTATGTATTTATCTATTCAATTTATATACCACCCATAGAGTATAAATATACTTTGGGTGGTTTACAATGTAATAAGATATAACATATACATATACATAAGTAAATAAAACATAACAAAACAAATAATAAAACATTTTTTAAAACCCCATAAACCTATCATACCAGCAAAGTAAACAGTAGACAAAATATTTGGCAGTAGCACCATAGTATAATTAAATCATTATTCACCCCCATTCTGGGACCATAACCTAATAAATGATATTTTCCAAACTCTTTCCTAAAAAGATATGCTTTCAGTAATTTCTTAAAAGACTGAAGGGAAGTAAACCTATCCTGAGGGAAGGGGCCACTGCTGAGAAAACCCAATTCCTGTTCAATGTCTTCCAGGCCACCCTTGGAGTGAGGTCTGGCAACCCTAATGCCTCTAAGGATTGAGAAAGACAGGCAGTAGACCTCCAGAAGAGGTGCTTTCAGAAGTAACAAGGCCCTAAAGAGCCTTGTGGTACTCCACTTTTTATCCCCTCCCAGCTTGAGTAGAAGCCATTAATAAGAACTCCTTGCTGGGTGCTGTGGTACTGTGTATCTTGCTGAAAGGTACGCAGGAAGCACAGCTGGGAATCAAACACTAAACCTCTAACTTTGCAGCCAGGCACCCAATTTACCAAGTTATTCAGCCAGCAGAAGTATATTTACGGGTGAGAAATACTTTCATTTGTTTCTTTCATTCTCTAAGAAAGCTTCCATTTCAAACCTCCTCAAACCCATTGTTAGATAAAGCACTTTGCCTCAGTAATTTGCTTATCTTGAGGAATGGGATGTGTTTCGGAGAAAGAAAATAGATGTAAAATTGTTTGATTTTTAAAAGCCAATTGCTAAACTTCATATAAATGAAAAATACAGAAAATGCATTTTAGTCAATGGGAAAATCATGTTTTAAATTTAGAGTCTTCCCACTGGTTCTGTAATAAGTGCTGTTCATCACTCCTTGAGGACGGTCTCTCAGTTACAATTCTCCTTTGGTTGTCCACATATGACCTGCATTCTTGTCACCTCTTTTGTTTGAGGCTCCAAGTCTTTCTTTTCTTCTTACAAGGAGATCCTCCTGAATTCTGTTGTATCCTGAATGTCACAGAAGTCTTCACTTCACAACACAGAAGAATAAAATGTTAAGGCAGAATCATAGGTGTAGCAGTCCCCAAACTCTAACCTACAGTAACCTACAGACCCTGCTTTTCAGCAGTAATGTGCTGATATGTGTGGTTCATCATGCACTGTTCAAAAAATAGTCAGTGTGATTCTCCTGGGAGACTAATACAAGTTTGGATAATGGTTCACAAACTTCAATATTATATCAACCACAGCCTTTAAATTACAAGCTACTGATATAATATTATAACTTTATTGACTTATAATGAGTTGTGACTAAAGCTCAAGTATAAATTTAATTTTAACAAACATTTTGAGATGGTTTTGCTATTACATTAACAGTGCTATCTATATCTATAAAAGAGAGGTGTCCTTGCGGCCTGCGCCGGCCAATCAGAGAGGCCAGCCCGAGCGCGAGAGCGATGGGGCTACGCCCATGTGAACAACACACCAACAGATGCCAGTCATCCCAGCGCCCTTCTCTGCCTCTGCTGCCTGCCATGCCCATCGGCAACAAACCTCGCACTCACCTCCTGGGCTAACACATCCCTGAAAACGCGAGGATGGGTATTTTGCAGCCTACTCTTTTTTATTATTATTAAATTATTATTAGGTTTTACAACAATACAAATTGAATATAAAAATCAAGATAAAAAATACATAAGTGAATACACAAAGTAAAAAATTATATGAAAAAAGCCATTTTACATTAACAAAGACATATAAATAATATAGTGCACAGAAAAAAAGAGAAAGAAAAGAAAACAAATACATAAACCACCAGCCGGGGGGTGAGGAGGAGGAGGAGAGCCAGCCAGCCGGGCGAGTGGCAGAAGGGCCAGCCGCGGCCGCGGCCGGGCAACCACCCCCAGCCAGGGGGTGAGGAAGAGGAGGAGAGCGAGCCAGCCGGGCGAGCGGCGGAAGGGCCAGCCGCCGCCGCCGTCGGGCAACCACCCCCAGCCGGGGGGTGAGGAGGAGAGCCAGCCAGCCGGGCGAGTGGCGGAAGGGCCAGCTGCGGCTGCCGCCGGGCAACCACCCCCAGCTGGGGGTGAGGAAGAGGAGGAGGAGGAGAGCCGGTTGAGCGGCGGAAAGGCCAGGAGAAGACCAACTGAAAGAAGGGAAGAGGGCAGAGGAGGAAAAGCAGGGGGAGAGACTCAGAGTCCCAGGCAAGGGATAAGTACCTGATATGCAAATGTAGAAGACTTAATATAGAAACTGACATAGAGACTGTGTATAAAGTGTGATAATATGCATGATAATATGTTGTCTAAAATGTTTTAACCTTTTAAAAACTGTGATAAAATGTATGAGGAGGGGAAAATGGCGTAGACACCAGCAAACCACGCCACAAAGCTTGCCAAGAGAACCCTATTGACCAAAACAAAAGGCAAAACAAAGGGGCAGGCTAGGTGATACAGGATGCTTAACACCACAGAGGGGAGGAAGTCGAGGGACAGGAAAGGGGGAGGGGAAATGCAATGTTGCAAGGAGCAATACTGCATAGGGACATGGAATGTGAGATCAATGAACCAAGGTAAACTGGAAGTGGTAAAAAATGAGATGGAAAGAATAAGCATTGACATCTTAGGCATCAATGAGCTCAAATGGACAGGGGTGGGGGAATTCAGCTCTGGAAACCATCATATCTACTACTGTGGGCAAGAAAACCTTAGAAGAAATGGAGTAGCCATAATTGTCAATAAAAGAGTGAGAAAAGCAGTAATGGGATACAACCTTAAAAATGACAGAATGATGTCAGTCAGAATTCAAGGCAAACCTTTCAATGTCACTGTGATCCAAATATACGCACCAACCACTGGTGCAGATGAAGCCACAATGGACCAGTTCTATGAGGACTTACAACACCTCATAGAACAGACACCAAGAAACGATGTCCAAATTATATTAGGAGACTGGAATGCCAAAGTAGGAAATCAAAAAGTGGAGGGAATAACAGGCAAATTTGGTCTTGGAGTACAGAATGAAGCAGGGCAAAGATTGATAGAGTTCTGCCAAGAGAACGCACTGGTCATAGCAAACACTCTCTTCCAGCAACACAAGAGGCGACTTTACACATGGACATCACCAGATGGACAACACTGAAACCAAATTGACTACATACTCAGCAGCCATAGATGGAGAACCTCCATACAGTCAGCAAAAACAAGACCTGGAGCAGACTGTGGCTCAGATCACAACCTACTGATCGCAAAATTCAGGCTTAGACTAAAGAAAATAGGGAAAACACGGAGACCAGAAAGATATCACCTAGACAGCATCCCTAAAGAATACGCGGTGGAGGTGATGAACAGATTTAATGGCTTAGACTCGGTAGACAGGGTACCAGAAGAATTATGGACGGAGATGAGGGACATCATGCAGGAAGCAGCAAAGAAAAGAAGAGTAAGAAAGCAAAGTGGTTGTCTGATGAGGCTCTTAAAATAGCAGAGGAAAGAAGGAACACCAAAGTCAAAGGAAAAAGGAAAAAATACAATCATTTGAACACAGAATTTCAAAGAAAAGCAAGGAGAGATAAGGAAAACTACCTAAAAGAACAGTGCAGAGAAATGGAGGAAAACAACAAAAGAGACAGAACCAGAGATCTTTTCAAAAAAAAATCGGCGAAATCAAGGGAACATTTAAAGCAAAAATGACCATGATAAGGGACAAAGACGGAAAGGAGCTAGCTGATGCAGAAGAGTTTAAGAAAAGATGGAAAGAGTACACAGAGGAACTCTACAAAAAGGACCTCAACACTCCTGTTAATCACAATGATGAAGAAATTGAACTTGAGCCAGACATCCTGGAGAGCGAAGTCATAAAGGCCCTAAAGAGCACTGCAAACAACAAAGCTAGTGGAGATGATGGTATCCCCAGTTGAATTTTTCAAAGCGCTAAAAGATGATGGCGTCAAATTACTGCATTCAATATGCCAGCAGATTTGGAAAACAAAACAGTGGCCACAGGATTGGAAAAGATCAGTATACGTCCCAATCCCAAAAAAGGGCAATGCCAAAGAATGTTCAAATTATCGAACAATCACGCTCATCCCACATGCCAGCAAGGTGATGATCAAGATAATACAGGATAGACTTCAGCAACATGTGGAGAGAGAATTACCAGAGGTGCAGGCTGGTTTCAGAAGAGGCAGGGGGACTAGAGACCACATTGCCAACATACGCTGGATCATGGAGAAAACAAAGGCATACCAGAAACAAGTTTACTTTTGTTTTATTAACTACACCAAGGCATTTGACTGTGTGGACCACAACAAGATGTGGCAAGTAATTAAAGAGATGGGAATACCAGAGCACCTCATATGCCTCCTGAGAAATCTGTACATGAACCAAGAAGCAACAGTTAGGACAGAACATGGAATGACAGAGTGGTTTGGAATAGGAAAAGGAGTAAGACAAGGCTGCATTTTGTCACCATGCTTATTCAACCTATACACAGAGCACATAATGCGCAGTGCAGGGATGGAGGAATCACAATATGGGATTAAAATCGCTGGGAGAAACATCAATAATCTGAGATATGCAGACGATACCACCCTAATGGCAGAAAGTGAGGAAGACCTAAAGAATCTCTTGATTGGGCTGAAGGAGGAGAGTGCAAAAGCTGGCTTGAGACTCAATATCAAGAAAACCAAGATAATGGCAACAGGCCCAATCAGTTCCTGGAAAATAGACGGGGAAGAAGTAGAAGCAGTGACAGATTTTACTTTCTTAGGATCAAAGATCACTGCAGATGGGGATTGTAGCCATGAAATAAAAAGGCGACTGATTCTTGGGAGACAAGCGATGAGAAACTTGGGGAACATAGTGAAAAGCAGAGACATCACATTGCAAACAAAAATTAGAATAGTCAAAGCAATGGTTTTCCCAGTAGTAATGTATGGATGTGAGAGCTGGACAATTAGGAAGGCTGAACACAGAAGAATAGATGCCTTTGAAATGTGGTGTTGGAGGAGGGTTTTGAGAGTCCCCTTGACAGCGAGGAGAACAAATAGGTCAATCTTAGAAGAAATTAACCCTGACTGCTCATTGGAAGGTCAAATAGTAAAGATGAAGCTAAAGTACTTTGGACATCAAATGAGAAGGGAGGATTCACTTGAGAAGGCACTGATGTTGTGAAAGGTGGAGAGCAAAAGAAGAATGGGAAGGCCAAGGATGAGATGGCTAGATGGCATTGTAGACACAATGGGCACAGAGCTGGGAGGGCTGAGGGGGATGGTGGAGGACAGAGGCGCCTGGAGGAAAATGGTCCATGAGGTCGCAAAGGGTCGGAGTCGACTGTGCGACTGAACAACAACAAAACATTTAATTAAAATACTTAACTGTGTAGAATCGACAGGTCAGTAAACCCTGTTGGTCAGACTGGATCTCATCTACACTTTTTAATATTAAATTTCCATTCTAATATACCAAACCAGTCTGAACTTTAATTAGGCACTGCTATTTTTATTTGGCCTGTTTACCTACTACCGAACCAAGTTAATAACACATTTATAATAATTTAAAAAGGTGATTACTAATTCACCACATGTGACTGTACAATGCCCTGGAGGTTGTGGTGGACACTTTTTCACTATTTCCAAAATCTGTGAAGTTCAGGTACTGGACTGCTCCCATCACCTGTGGAATCAACAAACAATTGCCATATTTGCCAAAATCTATTCTCTTTTATTATGCCCTTTTTCTTGTTCAATTCCCATGTTAATTTGTCATTTAAAGCAAGGTCCCACATTTCCTTATACCAAACTTCCACCTTTGGGATCTGATCATTTTTCCACTGTCTCGCTATGCATTGTCTCACTGTTGTCATGCTTGGCATAGTGCCAAGCATAGTAACTCACTTTTAACCTTATCTAAGTTCATACTTCCTGTGTCTGTCAGCAACATTATATCTGGCCCCAGCTTGAGGTTCATCCCAAAAATTCTGGAGATTTCCTTCTCTATTTCCTCCCAAAATTGCTTTACCACCCTACAGCTCCACCACATATGTTCGTAAGTACCCAACTCTTCACCCCATCCGCCTATCCCCCGCTGCCGCTGCCAGCCAGGCCCAACAACAACAGGCCACATACTCACCACCGGGCAGCCCAGGAAGTTGGTGTGGGGCCTGCTGCTCCTTGGCCTGGCCGACAGCAGCGGCAGGGGGAGGGCAGAGGGAAGAAGGGGGGAAAGCGGGCCACAAAATACCCATCCTCGCATAGCCCTCTCGGTGGGGCCCATGTTACCAGGGTAGCGCCGACTGCCAGCCAGCCCTGGCTTCGCATAGCCTCCACGGAGGGGCCTGTGTGGCCAGGGTCGATCCTGTCACCACCCAAGACGGGGTGCGTGTGAGGTCTGTGCTCCTTTGGAGTGAGAGAGAGGAGGAGGTGGTGGATCCAGAGCCATGCAGCCAGATGGAGGTAAGGATGGGGCAGGAAGGTTTATGCTGGGGGATTTTTGGCTCAGGCCCTGGCCAGCATTTTGGGTGTTTGGGGCGGTGGTGGCTAACCTTCCATCCTCTTCCCTCCTGGGCCCAATGCCACCTCGGGAATGGACAGCACACCCACCTCCTCTGGGCATTCCCATGACAGGTCTGCCAAACTCTCGCTCACCAGCCCTCCCCGTCTGCTGCCACTTCACCTCCTGATGCCTGGACCACCTCCAGACACAGTGGGGTCTCTCATTGCCAGATGATGAGGATGAGACACTGAGGCCTACCTGCCTGCCCCACATGTCCTCAGAAGACACCCCTGGCAGATAGGCCCAAACATGGTTTCTCACTCTCTGTATCACACTGTGTGTGTGCATGTATATTTACGTGTGTGTGTGTGTGCATGTGCATGCCACAGCAACTCTGTGCGTGTGTGTGTGCGTGTGCATGTGCATATGCATGTGTGTGTGTGTTCATACCTGTCAAGAGCGGCTCCACAAAATACGGGAAATTACTGCACATGTGTGGATGCGCATGCGCAGTAACCCATTTGCGCATGTGCACTATGCCAAGCATGTGCAGTAACCCATTTGTGTATGCACATGGTGGCCACACATGCGCAGTAAGCCCTTTCCCTGCCGTTCAAATACAGGATGGCAGCGGGAAAGGGGAGGAATGAACACACAAAAATGGGAAATCCCAGCCAATACAGGATACGTGACAGGTATGGTGTGTGTGGGTAGAAGGGCGTCCGGGTAAGGCTAACTCATATAAGAACCCCTGGGTGAAGCCGGGCACCCCTGCTAGTCAGTAATATTCAAGAACTAACATTAAAAACTTAATGAATTTTCATTCAGATTGTTACTTTAAACAACCTATGAAAGTAGAGTGTATTTTTAAAACTTTGTAGTTAACAAAGGTACCCTCCCACATCACAGGAATCCAGTCACTATAGGTTCCTGAGAAATGACCACACCTGGTCTAGAGTTATGGGATCATTCATACCTGCCATAACAGTCACCCTACTGCTTTTGGAGTGCACAGTGTTCACATCCTGGCCTGGATTCCATGGAACCACATTCCACACAGATTGATTTCCATAAACTTGTGGCTATGTTTACTGTTGATTACCTTACAGGACATTTAAACTCACTGTATTCTGATGGGTAATTTCTTTCTCCTGCTGAGGGTTGGATTCTGCCAATGGAGCATATTGACCCTAAGAGTTTACAAGCAAGAATTAGAGCTACCTCCAGGCTAGAGACCTAATCTTGCCACATTTCTGTCCTTAACGGTTGAGTTTTTGGGTAATTCAAGGGACTTGGAGTTGGTGTTTCTGCAGACAAGCACACCCATTCCAGATCGCTGAGGAGAAAAAAACCAAGAGTATACCTATTGATAGGCTCCACTCTTCAAAAGTTTGCCAATCATCATTTTAAATCACACTGTTTTTCAAAACTCCGTGCATATTTAGACTATTTTAATCAACACAAGCTATGGAAATCCAGAGTTGAATGAGCAGGGGAATGATTGCCAAATATTTGAGAGAAGCAAGAAATGAATTAGGTTTTGACAGGTTGATGGCCCTTTATAGTTCAGCAAACATTCTACTTTAGCATCAATTACTTGTGCAAATGATTGCTGGGAGGGGGATACTGAACTCTCAGAATGGGCTACTCCTGAATTTTAAACTAGTACTTACCTTTGATCTGCGTTTTTAGAAATGCGGCCACCAAACAATGTGCTTCACTCTGTCATCAGACACTATACTACTACGTACTTTCAGCTGGCCTGCAGTATATAAACCACAATCCATCTGAGTGGCCTTATATAAGTGGAAGATGCTGTCCTATGTCTGTTCCTAATGGGGAACATCAAGGGTAAATGAATGCCCTTTGCAATCATCCAGCTCAAGAGTCCATCTAGCCCAGTATCATCCATTGTGATTAACAGGTTGTCCTCAAGGTTGCAGAACAGAGGTCTCTCCCACTTCCTGTTTCACTTTTCAGTGAACATGCTGGGAACAGCCTACATGCAAACCATATTTACTGCTTCAGAGCTGCAGTCCTCCCCTCCCCTAATTAATTAGTTCTTTCTTTTTTCCACCCTACAGCATATAGATGAGAGTTTAAAGGAATCACACATGAACTGCTGATCTAGGGATTCCAAGTTCAATAAAATTCAGGGACACATTTCATACCAGTGCAAATGGGACATGACCTTTTTTTTAATGAGGATAACCAGACAGACAGTAAAGCAAACAAAGGCCCTATATCTTGAACAATGTTGTCATAAATTCATGTAATTACTTGTTACTCTGACACACATCTTGAAATGATTCTTTTTGCAAGGCTTTTGCAAGGGCAAATCATGCCTCACTAATCTGTTGGAATTTTTTGAGAGTGTCAACAAGCATGTGGATAAGGGGGATCCAGTTGACATTGTTTATCTGGACTTTCAGAAGGCTTTTGACAAGGTCCCACACCAAAGGCTCTTGAATAAACTTACCAGTCATGGAATAAAGGGACAGGTCTTGTCCTGGATCAGCAACTGGCTAAGGGACAGGAAACAGAGGGTAGCACTAAATGGACACTTCTCCAAGTGGAGGGAAGTAAAGAGTGGGGTCCCCCAAGGTTCAGTACTGGGAGCCCTGCTTTTCAACCTCTTCATAAATGATCTAGAGGTAGGAGTAAAAAGCAAGGTAGCCAAATTTGCTGACAACACTAAATTATACAGGGTAGTGAAAACTGTGAGAGATTGTGAGGAGCTCCAGAGGGATCTCTCGACACTGGGGGAGTGGGCAAAACAGTGGCAAATGAGTTTCAACATTAGTAAGTGCAGAGTGATGCATGTTGGGGCAAAGAACCCCAATTACATTTATAAACTGATGGGGTCTGAACTCTCTGCGACAAACCAGGAAAGGGACCTTGGTGTCCTGGTGGACAACTCAATGAAGGTGTCATCCCAGTGTGCCTCAGCAGTGAAAAAAGCAAACTCAATGCTAGGGATCATTAGGAAGGGTATAGAAAATAAGTCAGCAAGTGTCATTTTGCCTCTTTATAAATCTATGGTGAGGCCCCATCTGGAATACTGTGTACAGTTCTGGTCGCCATACCTCCAGAAGGATATTATGGAGCTGGAAAAAGTGCAGAGGAGGGCAACCAGAATGATTAGGGGACTGGAACACCTTCCTTACCATCTGAGGCTGCAACAGTTGGGCCTCTTCACTCTTGAATGACGACGTCTAAGAGGTGACCTGATTGAAGTTTATAAAATCATGCACGGTGTGGACAAAGTAGATAAGGAAAAACTGTTTTCCCTATCGCATAACACTAGAACTAGGGGACACTCCATGAAACTTTTGGGTACTAGTTCTCAAACAAATAAGAGAAAGTACTTTTTCACCCAGAGGATTACTGGTCTATGGAACTCCCTGCCAGAAGAAGTGGTGACAGCTGTCAGTCTTGACAGCTTTAAGAAAGGATTAGACAAGTTCATGGAAGACAAGAGTATCAATGGCTATAATTATGGATACTTAAGGACAACCTCGGGGTTGGAGAGATAGGCAGGATATCTCTCAATATCATTTCCAGGGAATCCTAAGCAGGTTGGGAATACCCTGAAGGAAATGGTGAGCCACTGTGTGAGATAGAATGCTGGACTGGATGAGCTGTGGCCTGTTCCAGCAAGGCTGTTCTTATGTTCTTATGTTTTTCACTCATGCAAAAAACATTTTCCTGTTTGCAGCAATTTGCCGCTTCAGAATTTCCTTGACTGACCAGTCAAAAGTCTTGAAGTGGTTAAAACTGCAGATCGTCCATCACAGTGGAAACACAAAAGCTAAAAGCTCTTTGGTGGAAATGTAAGAATTAGAAGACATAATGTAGTGTTTTACCAGTAGTAGACCAGGGTCAGGTTCAACTTGATCATGAGGAGATTTGAGACTTTGGTGACTTGCAATACCTATCGGAAACTGCTTCAGTCATAAATTCTGTAGGATACAGAATTAATGACTATTAAAAAAGATCTCAGAAGCTTTTTTGGGATTGTTGCCTAAACCGGCTTAAGGTTTAAGATCTTAAAAAGAAGTCTTTCATCCTCTCTTATTACCCTCACAGGTAAGGATACAAGACAGGACCTTCTCAATGGTTGTTCACAGATGAGCAAGGTGTCCTGCCCCTCCCTGCTGCCCTGCTATCTGAAAAACAATCCTTAAATATCTCCCTTACCTTGAAGGTCCTATTAGACTCGCTATATGTCATTTCAGACTTGATGGCACATAACACACAAAAAGCTAATGCTGGTTTTTCTAGTTATTCACCAAGATATGCAACTGCTATATGATGGTGTTTTTGGCATAGCCCAATATATTTTCCATTCTACACATCTAAAGCAGAATATATTTGTACTTGGAAAATTATAATAATTAAATAATTGATGCTTTTAATTGTGCCCCCAAATCTGTTATTGGGGGTTAAGCTATTTCACCTTGCCAGGAGATTGGCGGAGGTGTTCTAAAGCAATCCTACAGGCTGCTTTACTTTGACCATACAATATTGAAACAGCTATTCAAATGAGAATCATAAAGTAATGATGCCAGATAAATGAAAAATGAAAAACACACATTCTTCACACACCATTCTGTTTTTTGCTCAACACCTTCCAGCTAATTGTGTTGTTAGGAATTACCTCTCAGAATTTGTACTTTGTTTTATTTTTATTTACTTTAATGATGGGCAACAGACACTATTGAAACTGTATATTTATGTACAACTAGCAGAGGTGGGCCGGGGTTGCCGGGCTGTTTTAAATGGTGTTGGAAAGTTTTTGTTGTTGTTGTTAATGTTTGTAAAAGAAGAGGTTAGTCTATAATTGAAATTTTTAATTTTTTTATTTATACAAATTTTTTTTGGCATCCTATTATAAACTGTGATGAGTTTTGTTTGGTGTTTTGGTTTTGTGGATGAAAAAAAGAACAAAGGATGATATACTTTTTCAAAAAAAATTATTTAACCCAATTAATTTTTATTATGTATTTTTTTAATAGTTGTACCGTAGGTAATACTTTTAAAAATGTGAAAGTACATGTTTTTCACAATAAATGTTTGTAAACTGTGTATTGATGTTTTTATTTTTTATTTGAGTTAAAATTCAGCACAGGATTTTGGAATAGTTTTTATTTTATTTTATTGACATATGTTTTTGATTTGTGTAAAATTGTGATTTTGTGTTATTTTTTAACTTGTTTTTACTCTTGGGGCCTTTTGTGTGGGGCTGTTGTGTCTTTTTGATTTTTTTTTACTACTGTGGGCAGCAAGTGGTGCTGGTAGGGGTTATCTTGTATTTTGACTGTTTTTTCTCTCGTGGCCTCTGGGTGGAGCTTCTTCCAGTAAGTAGTCTCTTTCTTTATTCATTTCTTTTCTGGTCGTTGTGGAGTGAGGTCGTGTGGTGGTGAGTTGGCTGTTTTACTTTATTTGTGGTGGTAGTGGTGGTTGGATTTTGTGGTGTTTGGCTGGGTGCTGGGTGTGTTTGGAAATTTTTGTTTTTGTTTATTTTGTATTGTTTTTTGGTGTTATTTTTGGTTGTTTTTGTGTATTGTTGGATGTTTTTGATTGTTTGTTTTTGTGTTTTTTGTCCTACGGGGGGATCCCCTCTCTGCCATATCCCCTGGCTCTGGAAGGCTTGGGGGGACAGACCCCTTTTGTCCCCCCAAACCTTCCAAACTCATGGGACCCAGTAGAGGGGATTGAATCCAGGCCACCCTCTGATATTAAAAGGGAAATCTCAATTGGGGTTTCCCCTTTAATATCAGTGGGGGGGTAATACCCCTCTCTGCTGGCTTCCTTGGGTTTGGGAGGGTTGGGTGGACAAAAGGGGTCTGTCTCCCCAACCCTTCCGGACCCAGGAGAGCCATCAGAGAGGGGGATTCCCCCAAAAAAACTGTGTTTTTAAAGAGAAGTAACTGCTTGGTTTCTTCTCTTTAATATGGTGTGTGTGTGTGTGTGTGTGTGTGTGTGTAGGGGAACCCCCTCTCTGCCAGGTCCCCTGGGATCAGGAGGGTTGGGGAGACAGACCCCTTTTGTCCCCACAAACCTCCCAACCCCAGGTGAGCCAGTGGAGAGGGGGAACGCAACCCCCCCCAGTGATATTAAAGGGGAAACTCCAATCGGATTTTCCCTTTTAATATCAGGGGGTAGGGTTGGAATCAATCTCCTCTCTTGGGTCCCGTGGGTCCATGAGGGTTGGCGGGGACAAAAGGGGTATGTCTCCCCCCAACCCTTATGGACCCAGGAGACCAGGGAGAGTGGATCAATCCCCCCCTCCTTAAAAAAACCTCCATTTTTAAAATTTTATTTAAATCTACACATTACATAATAACAAAAACAAACACATCAACTTAATAGAGGACATTCACCATGTGCTATTTACATTGCCATATGGGACAGAGTTACTTAATTCTTATATGATTCCTTTCCAAAAGGAATGCTGATCCGGCGTTGGCTTCTGACCTTGATCCTTATGCAGTATATAGTCTATAAAACATCTCAACGTGTCCTGAAATTTATTTTCTTTTATTAGTCCTTTTCTTACATTTAGTTCCCAGGTGAGCTTATCGTTTAAAGCAATAGTCCATAACTCATTGTACCATTCGTCAATTTTTGGAGTGACATCATTCTTCCATTGCCGCGCTATACAGTGTCTGGCACCTGATAACATGACTGCCATTAATTCCCTTTTACTATATTCCACCTTATCAACATCCGTTAGTAATACTATAACTGTGTCCAATTTAACCTTTTCATTCAAAATTTTCCCAATTTCATACTCTACACTCGTCCAGAATGGCTTACACCCCCATCACATATGCTCATACGTTCCTATATCCTCCTTACACCTCCAACATATATTTAATTTTGTCTTGTCAATTAAATGTAATTGCACAGGGGTCATATACCATTTCCAGAATAACTTGTGGTTATGCTCCTTAATCCTTACTGATAATGTTTTCATGATTCTTCTTTTCCACTTTCTATTCCAACATTCATCTGTGATTTTAACATTTAAATCTTGTTCCCATATTCCTCTTAATGCTTTTTGGGATTCGTTAGAATCATCCAATACTTTATATAATTTACTAACTAATCCTTTAATTTCTATTTGACCATTTGTTAACTTATATACTAGCTCCTCAAATTTTGTCATGTCCCTGTCTAAGCCTATTTCTTCCCTGTATTTTTTATTCCAACTATTCAGTGCGGCAACTTGAAGCCAATTTAGTTTCAACTGTTTACACATTTCTGACATTTTCTCCTCATCCTCACAAACATCTAACCATTCCTTTAATAAAGTTACTTTATATCTTTTCATTATTTCTTCAGTCCTATGGTCTAAGAGTAGTGGGAATGATTTTAAATCCCTTAACTCCAAAATTGGTGATAACCCTGGGGAGAATTTGTTTTTCAATAGTGTCCATGTTCTAAAGAGTGTCTTTAGCATTTTATTCGCGGTATTAATTTTAACTGCTTATTTGCCTAGAAATATTAGTGATTCGTCTCCCAATTTTTCACGTAATTCAATCTCCCCCCATATCAATTTTTTTCCTTATTAAAATTTTACAAATATTTTTCAGTTGAAATGCCCAATAATAATTTGTGATGTTCGGGATTCCTAAACCACCCTTTTTTGTGAAAGATACCACATCATTTTCGATATTCTAGCTTTTTCCCCGTTATTGCAATAATTATTTATTAAATTTTGAAATACATTTAGTTCCTTCCTTTTAATATTAATTTGGAGAGTATCAAATAAAAAAATTATTTTAGGTAACAATTTCATTTTACACAACGATACTCGACCAAACCAGGATAAATTTAGTTAAAAAAACCTCCATTTTTAAAGAGAAGAAACCGCTTGGTTTCTTCTCTTTAAAGACGGAGGTTTTTTTGGGAGGGAGATCAAACCCCTTTCCCTAGTCTCCTGGGTCCAGAAGTGTTGGGGAGACATACCCCTTTTGTCCCCACAAACCTCCCAACCCTAGGGGAGCCAGCGGAGAGGGGGATCGCAACCCCCCCACCTACTGATATTAAAGGGGAAACTCCAGTCGGGAAAGGGAAAGAAGGGCGGTTGGTGTTTGTGAGGCGGTTTTGTGTTTGTGAGGCCCTTTTTCGCGTTTGTGGGGCTGTTGCCCCACTGGCACAATTCTCAATTCTGCGTTTACCTGCGTACCCAGTTCGGACATGTTCCTGAATGGAGGGTGCAGGCTAGTGGGGCCTGGCTAAGGAGCCTATAGCAAGTTCCAACGCTTATCCCTCGATTTTATATATATATATATTGATGAGCAGTTCATTCTACTTTAGGGCTTGTGCAGCCCAATGATTCATTTTCTACTTTTAATGCAAATATTATAGTAACTGTAATATTTATTGTAATATATTTGTCAAAAGCAATCAAGGGTTCTGGATGAGTATTTCCAATTTGATGCAGATTTGTACTAGATAAAATTAAATAAAGAATGCTTAACGTAATCATCTGTTATTTGGTTCTTGTTCCTTTGAACCATAGGCTCCATTTTAAAGGGTCACTTCGGAGTAATGAAAATGAAGGTAATAGGACCTTTGTGAAATATGTTATAATGTTTTGAGATAACAAGATGTCTATTTTGTTTCTCTCTGGGTAAGAACAGCTCATTGGCAAACAGATACTTTCTTCATCTCACATTAGTGTTTATTGTATGACAGATCTTTACAACCTGGGTTGTATGTGACTGACCTGGCAAGGAGATATGGTGATACATCAGGAGTCAATTAGTCTGTGTCCCTGGGGGCTACAAACAAGAGATGATTGTTGAACAGCTGGCTAGCAGCTGTACATTGATACTACTATATACCTGGCAGGTCACACATTGAGTGGCTCCAGTTTGTCCAACTGGGCTTCTGAATCTTATATTTTTTTATCTCTGTGTTATTTTTTAGTTTGTGCTTTAATATATGAATTTGTCTGAAGTTCTAATTGTTTTTAAATCAGTGAACTGTTTTGAGTCCCAGTCTTGGATGCAAATGTAATTGACTAACTAGTTAATTATAAATTTTGGCTGAAATCCTACTGGTGTTTGTATCTATAATTTCCTGAAGCTAACTGCAGATGACTGATGAGGCGCTGGGCACATCTTGCTTGTGAAATTGGGTGCATAACCAAGCACCTTATCAGATAGTTGTAATTAGCCATGGTAAGGTACACTAGCTTTACCTGAACATGGATAGGATTCTGGCCATTAAATTAATTAAATCTATACTTATAAGGCAAAGAACCAGATCCTGTGTCCTGCACAGCCTCCTGCACCCCTGATACCATCCCCGTCACAGCCTGTGCACATGCACCTTCCAGCTGTCAGATGGGCCCCATCTGTGTCCTGGTCACAGAGGTGGGTCACAGGCCCCACAAACTGTGAAAAAACAACTGTGCATGCGCACTGGTCCAGGAGAGGAATGCCCGTGTGCAGAACCATTTTGTGGGCACTCCAGCACATGCAAATCCGTGTGCATCAAAAAAGGGCAAATGGCCGTGCGAAGAGCCGTTGGCTGGCATGCACATGGCAATGTGCATGCATGGCCAAAACCAAGCATTACCAGCATTGCAGGACTGCCCTGCCTTCTCCGGAAGGCAGCTGATTCGCCCACTGCCTTCTGGAGACAGCACGGTCCAAGCCCTGCCTGGCCTGCCACAGAACCCAGCGGGCAACCGGGTGGCCCCTGCGCCCACTCTGAAAATGGCCGAGCGGAAAGCCTGCCTGGCATTCATTGGAATGCAGCTGGCATAAGGGCACTATCATCGCCCACTGCTTTCCGGTGATGCCATGCCACCAGCCCCACCAGCCATGCCGGCCCTTCCCCAGGACCTGACAGCCGCACAGGCAGCTCTAGCACCCACTACGGAGATGGCCAGGTGGACAGACCACCTTGCTGTCTTCGTAAGGTGGCCAGCCACCGTGCCTCCAATGCCACACAAAAAAACCATGGAAGGGGGAGGAAGCCACCACCACCCCAAAAATCCCAGGGCGAAGACCAGCCTCAATGTGCATGAGCAACTCACCAGTGATGTGCCACGTCAACTGCCACTGTTGCCAGGACTACAGAAAATGGCTTCCCCTGGCCGGCAGCAGTGTTGCAACAGGCCATGCACCGAGTCAGGGAGCCATCACCGCACCCACCAGATGCTGGGGGAGGGCTGCATGGCTGCCATCTCCAGAACAGTGCAAGCCATACTCTCCCTGGCCTGGACAGGGACTGCTCTGCCCAGGGGAAACAGCAGGGGACAAACAACCCCCGCATGCATGTTCCCCACTGCAATGGCTGCCCATCCCCACCTCCAGCCCTCCCCAACCCATGCCGTCCCCTGCTTGCTGCCCACACCACCACAGACCACAGACCAGGCCCGCGAGCCCTTGCTGCACCCGCACCACCAGGAGAAGGACTGCCCGCCGCCGACCCTGGAACAGCCGCCGCACAACTTCCCCCCCCCCCCACTTTGCCAGGTAAACCACATGCTGGGTGGAGTGTGCAGCAGCCAAGGGTAACAAGCTCCAGTGCCCTAACAAACCCCCGCTCCTCCCAAACATCACCCCCACCCCCACCTACCCCGCAAACCCGCAAAAGGTACAACAGGAGCCCCATGAGCCCAACCGGCGAAGCCGGGTAGCCCTGTATAAGCTTGCACAAGAAGGTTTTGTTGAAAGAAAGAAATAAAGAAAGAGGGAGGGAGGGCTGGCATTCGACCTCCTGGAAGACTGCTTTCCTAAAAGCTCCTAGAAGTAGGTCCTTTGTCTCAGTCTTGTTGAAATGCTGCTTACATTTTTTTCCCTCAGCCTTCCCTGCCCTTTTTTCTTTTTGTGTTGTATCTTTTTAGAATGTTCATCTAAATACAGAATCTTTCTTCTATTAATTATATGCTAGCTATTCTCCCATCGTCTATTAATATGCAAGCTATTCTTAGAGCCTTTTTGAAGTAGGATGAAAATAATTTAAATCAATCATCAATCAATGTATTGATATTATTCATTTTAATGTTTAATACAGTGCAATATGTATGAATAATTTATGTTTGTCTGTGTCAGGTACTAACATACATATTTACTATAATAGTTTCATGAACATTGGGTGAGGGCAGTAATTTATGTTCTAACTCCAAATACTGTGCAATTCTGAGAAATATATTATGTTTGTAAGGGAACTCTAGATTCTTTAATTTAATACTTTATTAACAAAGACTACATTTGTAGTCTAATCACCTTTTTTCTGTTCCTGTTTCAGCCTGTCTGTTATGATAACACCAACAACAATCTCCTTTTGACCATTATATTTGTCCATTAAATTTTGGAGGGATCATTATGGCAAGTCATTACCTGTACTATAGTCCTCTTCAGGTGCTAAAAATCCTAACCATTGAGAGAGGGATATGTTCGCTCTACCTTTAACTTTTTTCTGTTAAAGCTAGAGATATGATAAATATTCACCAGATTCCTTGCTCTCATTTGCTACTCAGCCAAATAATACTCATCAGACAAGACTTTCCATCTCCAGCACAAGAATGACAGAAAGAGTGCTCCTCCTTCAAAGTTTCTGCAATTTGAGCAAAGTGCCTTTCAAGCAATCCAGCCCAAAACAGCATCCTTTCATTTCATGAAGAAAAATACAAAGCACTCAGGAAGCACAAAAGGTTTGGCCAATTGAACCAAAAGACACAAACAACCCATCCTTGCATTTATTGTAGCTATTATAGTTTTGTACAGATTGTGCAAACTGCACAACTTACACAATTTGTAGAGAAAGATTTTCAGTAATACTAGAGAACTGTTCTTAATTTAATCAGAAATGATCTTACTGTCTAAAAGATGAGGAAAAAAATAGGGATTCCTTGTTCTTACATATGAGAATAAGATTACCAGGGGTTAGATCCCTATTTCATGAGGACACTGAAGAATTCTGATCACATTCAGCTGACACATAATCTGGGTCAACAAAAGGAAAATCAAAGGGGAAAAGGATGTGTGGCTGAATGCACTGCCCTCATCTCCACTTGACAGTGAGTACAGATATTTAGGTGTTTGAAAAGTTCCACATTTAAGCAAGTTTCCATCTCACAAATTTAAGGAGGGGAGGGGGAGATTTCCCTGTATGATTAACTCTCTCGTAGCAGTCACTGGGATTTGAATGTGCATACTGTGGCTGGATTATGGCCCCATTGGTGAAGGGGAAGTTCTCTAATTTTGTTTCCCTGTGAGACAATGATGAGATACAAAGAAAATCTCATATGGAAGTCCTGTGTTTGTGAATCTGTTGAAATAGTGAAATTCTTGGTTCAGACACCCAGGTGGCACCTGAATGTCAAACCTACATCTGAAAATAAATTGCCCAGCACAATGAAGATGAAAGAGAGAGAGAGTGAAAGAGAAATGTGCAAAGTGGTGGGTGTAAAGTGTAAAAAACTTAATCAAACCAACCGTTACTGATGGTGTTATTGTGGTAACTACTTAGTTCAGTTTACAAAATGTTCCTTCTCGTAATGTTCGCTTATATTGCAATCAAATGCCATTTCCTTCTGGAATTCTTGTTTGGCTGGCAACATGAAAGACTCATTGTCTCTTCACTCATTGTCTGCTTTCCAGAAAGTCAGGACTAAAAAAACCCCCAAAAACCAACCCTTCTTGGCAGATACTGTCAATGCTCTTAACTTCTTACACTCTATTAAACTTAACTTAATTCTTCTGCATCTAGACTTTATTGGGCATTCTCCCACACAGAGTGAACAATGTCGTGAGGCTCTCAGGAAATGAGTATGCTTCTCAAGACCTAGTAGTTTTCATCTTCCTGTCATATCCTCATGCTTAACATCTGCATCACAAACAGAGAGTATGCATGGACAGCAGAGGTTGGAAAATTTACTTTTTTGATATCAGAAATGCTGGCTGGAAGATCCTGGAAAATTTAGGCTAAAAAAAATAACTTTTCCAAGCTCTGAAGAGCAGTCTGTCTTCTCCAAACATATCCTTCTTAACACATGTACAGCAGAACCTCCCTGTTTCCTCTTCATATGCTATCAAACATACAGAAAATGACAGCATACTGTCGATGCTTTGAAAAGGTGAGGAGGTGAGTGTCCATGGGGAAGGCAAGTGAGGCACATGTCCTCCTTTGGAATCCTAAATTTATTTCCTATTTTGATGTGCACAGACAGAAATATTGTGTTGCAGTTGTACATGGTATGCATGCCAATTCTTCTAACATACAACTATTCAACTTCCCACTCCTCAGTTCCTGCAGATGTTCTTAGATATTATTGTTTTTTAAAAATATATACTGTATATAAATTTCAAGTCAAGAGAAATGGGAAGACTTAGGGGTGGTAGGGAATCTGAAGAACATGAAGAACAGCTACAGAGATTTCAGAGTGAATGCCCTTTTACTCCGTTTCAAATGAGCCCAATTTAGAGGTTCATTCATATCGGAGTGCAAAAAGTTGCTCTTATGGACTACAAATCGAAAAATATTCCAGCCACCATACTCCAGCTCTTGTTCATATATCTGTTAGGGATGCTAGGTCTCAGGGAATGGCTATGCTCCAGGCAGTGAGAGAAATCTCACGATGGAGAAGGAAAATGTTTTATTTTTATTTATGGGTTGGCTTTAAAAGTCTGGATACTCATTTTCACTCATTCCCAGCCAGTGCCAAAGCCAGGAGCTCACTGTGAAAAGATTCATATGCATGTTGCATTTGTGGAATGTTAATACATTGGTGGTCAGGAATTAGGAAATGAAACTGGGGAGAAAGTGCATGCACTCGAGCCCATAAGACCAAGGCAACATACAGATTGCTGAGATAGAATTTTATAAGCTCCTTGTTGCATCAGCCTTGACAGCAAAGGTCTTGTTAAATGTAGATTAATAATAATAATAATAAGTGTGTTTTTAAGACAATCCTTCCCAGGGATTTTCAAGCAATGAGTATATAGAAATGGTTTGCCATTCCCTTATTCCAATGATGGCAAACCTTGGCACTCCAGCTTTTCTTGAACTTCAATTCCTTAAAAGCCCTGATCAACAGGAGTGCTGACTTGGGCGTCTGGGAATTGAAGTCCAAGAACACCTGGAGTGCCAAGATTCACCATCACTGCCTTATTCTGAGGAAACTCTGGTACTGTGCAGCTTCCCAAGACCTCCTAACCTGGGTTTCTTCTCAGGTCACATGGTGGGAATTGAACTCCTGACCATACCCAACTCCTTACGACAGGCTTCCTCAACCTTGTCCCTCCAGCTGTTCTTAAATTTTAATTCTCAGAAGCCCTGATCAGCAGGAGTGCTGACTTGGGCTTCTGGTAATTGATGTCTAAGGACAGCTGGAGGGGCAAGGTTGAGGAAGCCTGCCCTATGCTATCAAGCCAACATAATCTTCCATATGGGGTAAATTAAAGCTAAAACCTTCAATGGGCATCCATGTTTGTCCACTTCTTTCATTGCGGTAAAGTATATTTCTTTTTTTAAAAAAATTAAATTAATTTTCAAATGAATAAACATACATAAAATCAACATTATACAATAAAAATAAAATAATGATAATGATAACTTGAAAAAAAGATAAAATTAAAAGAAAACAAGGGAAAAATAATATTTATGCTAAAATATTAAAACATTATACAGATTACATTTATCATGCTCCTCAATTTCTGCGCATCCTTGTTTTTAACTTTTTCATCATATCAAATATATATTCTTTTAATAAACAACACTTCTAATTATTTATCTCTTATACATTTAAATCCATATTTTATCATTTCCATATAGCTATCTATTACTTTAATATTATATTTAAAAGCATATATCATATTTAATAAGCTAAATAAAAATAATAATAACACAACCCAGTGATATTTACAAGCCTTGAGGATCACAATCTTTTATATTTCTAATGTTTCCAAAAACTCATATGGAGAGGTACTTGTTTGTTTCTTTTATCAACTACTAATACATATTCTACAAAAGGTCTCCATATTTCCCAAAACTTATTTTCTTTCATTATCCCTTTTTTATATTCAATTCCCATGTCAATTTATCATTTAACACAAATTCCCCACATTTCTTTATACCATTCTTCCACTTTTAAAATTACATCATTTTTCCAATTTCTAAAGCACATTTCTATGTCTCCTGATAAAGGCCTATGTCAAATAGTGATTGATAGTGATGTTCACATTAATCCTTTTTAGAAAATAAATAGTCTGCAGGACTACTGTTTCTTCTTATTTTGTGTCTAGGCCAGACGTAAAACTGTGAAATGAAGCCACCTTTTGGTGGATTCATTCCACAGTTTCTTTTGCCTGACCTAGTGTGAGAAAAATTAGCTGGCACAAGGTTGCCATTGCCCAGGGTATGCCCAATTGTTTTTCAAAAATACCACAATCTTCTAGGAGGCTCTTTCTGCGAATCCATTAAGGACTACTAATAGAAGCATACACATTCTTTCCCATCATTTGGAGGGCATTAATTTGTGTCAGAGTCTTTGTTTCCTTTTTCCTTGATGAATCTTTTCATTTCCTTATACTGTATACAAATGAATGTACATATATGTCTCTTTTAAAATTACAATAGGCAAAAGGGAAAATAAAGATGTGACTTTAAAATTATGTATTTTAGGCAAAGGACATATCAAAATAAATATGAGTTTTCATGCAGACAGGAAGAAAATTGAAAATCTCATGCCAAAAGAAGTGTGAATAAACAATACACACTTTAAAAATATATTAACAACTTAAATACAAATAGTTGTAAAAATGCATAGAAATATAGATCATTATCAGGGGAAATGCATGCATTAGGAAACTATGTGTGAACAATGTGCACAGATCACAGTATGGGAAGAAAACAACCAGTTCCACATAACTCTGTACAAATCAAAAACAGGATGCATATGCACATGGATCGGAAGAAATGAAATAAAATCTGGGCAGTTTTGATATTTAAACTTATAGGTGGCCCTAAAACAGGTGTTTGGGCAATGCAACGCAGACAGACAAATCATAAACCCCAAGACTTACCAGTCAGAATCCAACTGGTGCAGCTCCATTCCCCTCAAGCTGATGATGCCAGCTACTATGGTCTTTTATTAAAAGTTTACTCTTCTCCACTTCCACAGGTTCCATGCCTCCCTAGGGATCCTTTTTGACCCTCAAAAAAAAAAAACTTTGGGGGTCTCAGGATGTTGGGAGAGCTTTGAATGTCTGAAAATCACTGCCGTTGATCCTGATCTTGATGGTGGTCCTTGTGGCGGTGATTTCTGCCTTCCCACCATCCTGAAAACCCAAAGCCTTCCTCAGGCCAAGAGGAACTCCTAGGGAGCCTCAAAACATTGCAGAGAGGACTTTTCAATATTAAGTTTGAAGGCCAAAACAGATGATCTCATCAGCCTTTCACTTTTTAAAAAAAAAAACAAAGTTATCAATTTTCTTCTGAGCAATGCAAGGTAGCTCCTGCTTATTGAATTACTCCCTGTGTATGTAATTTTTGCAGTAGCCTCTAAAGTTCAACTGTGCAGAGGTGTTTTGATATTCTAATATATTTATATTTCTCTGAATAATTATTTAATTGGATAAAGCAAAAGTGACTAGCCAACAAAATGTATTTATTCACATCACAACTCTGCTTCAAATACAAGAATTCACAAGGATAATTTGATGTTCAGGGAAAACGCCAATTCCTTAAAGTAGTTGACTGAAACACTGGGTCCGCTACGGAGGTTCCCCCTTTCCTTCTGTCCTACAGCAATGTCGCCCCCAACTCAATTAATGAAAACCAGTTATTTCTCAGCCCGATTATGAAAGCCTTCAGATATTACCCCTGAGACTGACTGGCTTATGCTATTCCCCTCAAACCTCACTGTGTGGTAACTGCTCTCTAATATTTCTGCAGGGGTGTCTATGGCAACAGTAACTAGGCCGTTTTTGGTCTCCATATGCTGTTGGAGTTCCTACCAGGTATGTTGACAGGCAAGGGAGAGGCTAGTTGATGGAGGGGAGTTAAAGTGTCTACCCTTCCAACCCACAATACAGTGCAATGTTCTGACACAAAAAAGAAAGATCCAACATTACATGTGTAGGCTTATTTCATACATTGGTACCTCTCCCTCTTATTTCCTGTGGCCCAGTATCACGCCAAATGTGCTCCAGAAAATCCCCTGTGGGGACGTTCATGGTAGACTACAAGGGAAATGGAAAATCGGATCCAGCGGGGTGGAGTATCTGTTCTGCTCATGGATAAAGACCACTGGAGAAATATTTTACAAGTATAATTAAACAATATTATTTGTAATTTCCATACTATGTCCAGAATCCCAAACATCACTGTGAAACATAACGTTACACAGGTATAACTTGGCTGGGTGTTAGACCTAGGCAACAAGGATTGTGTGAGTCAGTAATCAATACAGTAATGCAATTCCAGTTGCAATGCATTGTGCAATGTGCCAATGGAAATGCTTCATAACTGCACTTAAGCCTTGGTCCTATTACAACTCTTCTTTACGCAGCATAGCAGCTCAGTTAGACTTTAGCCAATAGTCTGAATAAACAGAATTCCACAATGGTTACAATACAGTAATACTTGTGAGACCTAGGCTCAGATCTCCAGTTGGTTGGCCTTAGGCTTGTCACATCTTCTCACCATGACCATCCCTGATTAGGTTACTGCAAATATAAAGAGTCATGTACACAGCCTTGAGCCTCACTGGAGGAAAGGCAGGATATAAATTTGACAAATAAATAGCTCCATATAACAAATACTTGAACAGTAGGTTTTGAAGGGCGGCACTATGCCTTATATGACAGCAGCAATAAACCTACCAACTGCTGTGAAGCTGTAAGGACCTGTCAAGGTAACAGCAGCTCTACTGCTGTGTCTCTTTCTGAAGAGCTCTTGTTCTGCATCTAAAGACATTGTCAGGTGCTCCCTCAATGTATGCAGTGAAATTTACCTTGTACTTATTGTTAATACAAGCTTTTCCTCCACACTTCTTATCACTGGTTGACACTGATTTGTGCAGACAAATACAGTAGTTATGGGATGATGACGTGCAATGGGGTTAGCATTCCCACTTCTTTCTGAGGATGAATATATAATGGCAATTCTTCTGTTATCATCACAGTGTTCCTCAAAACATGCTGTGATGATGCAGTTGAAGGTCACCATTGTTCCTTTCCCAGAAGAGTGCCTTTCTTTAATACCATAGTTAGTGAAAACTTTTTCCTCATCATGCTATGTAACAAAAAAGAGAGAAAAGCCAAGGCCTGCTACTCCACACATCAGAAGTTTTGGGGATCCTAGGGCTTGCCACACACTTAAAACTGTTGCATATGTACAAAGCTCAGCTTGACACTGAAAATGCATAATGTAAGAAGCCCTGCCATGTTGGGGATAATCAGAAGGGGCAGCATACATCTACGGTTCCTCTTGGGCAGGGATAAAAAGACAGTACTTTGATCTGTGATCGATGGCAGCCAATGCAGGAGCCTTTATTAAGCAAGCAGTAATATGCCCACTAACTTCTGTGATGTTGTAAGCACCTGTAAAGCTAAAAGGAACTCTACTGTAGTGGGCTTGCACTGAGTATGTAAAGACAATAGGATAGCTGATGGCAAGAAATGTACAAACAATACATAAATGTGCACATATGCACACACACACATATACAAACAAGCAAACAAACAAACACACACACACACACAAACACACACACACACACTGTTATTTTAGAAATGGTATAGTCATCATGATATGAAAATTACAAGTGATGATATTTTTGCATCCCTTCTGTGCAATGGTATAGTACAACGTCAAAGCCCTGGGATTTTCTGGGTGGCTAGAACATCATAAGAACATAAGAACATAAGAACAGCCTTGCTGGAACAGGCCACAGCCCATCCAGTCCAGCATTCTGTCTCACACAGTGGCTCACCATTTCCTACAGGGTATTCCCAAGGAGATGCCTTCACCTGCTTAGGATTCCCTGGAAATGGCATTGAGAGATATCCTGCCTATCTCTCCAACCCGGAGGTTGTCCTTAGGTAGCCATAATTATAGCCATTGATACACTTGTCCTCCATGAACTTGTCTAATCCTTTCTTAAAGCTCAAGTCTGACAGCTGTCACCACTTCTTCTGGCAGGGAGTTCCATAGACCAGTAATCCTCTGGGTGAAAAAGTACTTTCTCTTATTTGTTTGAGAACTAGTACCCAAAAGTTTCATGGAGTGTCCCCTAGTTCTAGTGTTGTGCGATAGGGAAAACAGTTTTTCCTTATCTACTTTGTCCACACCGTGCATGATTTTATAAACTTCAATCAGGTCACCTCTTAGACGTCGTCATTCAAGAGTGAAAAGGCCCAACCGTTGCAGCCTCAGATGGTAAGGAAGGTGTTCCAGTCCCCTAATCATTCTGGTTGCCCTCCTCTGTACTTTCTCCAACTCCATAATATCCTTCTGGAGGTATGGCGACCAGAACTGTACACAATATTCCAGATGGGGCCTCACCATAGATTTATAAAGAGGCAAAATGACACTTGCTGACTTATTTTCTATACCCTTCCTAATGATCCCTAACATTGAGTTTGCTTTTTTCACTGCTGAGGCACACTGGGTTGACATCTTCATTTAGGCTGTCCACCAGGACACCAAGGTCCCTTTCCTGGTTTGTCGCAGAGAGTTCAGACCCCATCAGTTTATAAATGTAATTGGGGTTTTTTGCCCCAACATGCATCACTCTGCACTTACTGATGTTGAAGCTCATTTGCCACTGTTTTGCCCACTCCCCCAGTGTCAAGAGATCCCTCTGGAGCTCTTCACAATCTCTCTCAGTTTTCACTACCCTGTATAATTTAGTGTCGTCAGCAAATTTGGCTACCTTGCTTTTTACTCCTACCTCTAGATCATTTATGAAGAGGTTGAAAAGCAGGGGTCCCAGTACTGAACCTTGGGGGACCCCACTCTTTACTTCCCTCCACTTGGAGAAGTGTCCATTTAGTGCTACCCTCTGTTTCCTGTCCCTTAGCCAGTTGCTGATCCAGGACAAGACCTGTCCCTTTATTCCATGACTGGTAAGTTTATTCAAGAGCCTTTGGTGTGGGACCTTGTCAAAAGCCTTCTGAAAGTCCAGATAAACAATGTCAACTGGATCCCCCTTATCCACATGCTTGTTGACACTCTCAAAAAATTCCAACAGATTAGTGAGGCATGATTTGCCCTTGTAAAAGCCATGTTGGCTCTCCTTTAGCAGCGCCTTCTCTTCTATGTACCTATTAATTCTATCTTTTAGGATGGTTTCCATCACTTTACCTGGGACACATGTCAAACTGACAGGTCGGTAATTTCCTGGATCACCCCTGGATCCTTTTTTGAAAATTGGTGTTACATTCGCTACCTTCCAGTCATCAGGCACAAAGCCTGATTTGAGGGAAATATTATATATTTTGGCTAGGAGATCAGCAATTTCGTCTTTAAGTTCCCTGAGAACTCGTGGATGGATGCCATCTGGTCCTGGTGATTTGTTAGTGTTTAGCTTAACAAGACATGCAAGGACCTCCTCCCTGGTTATTTCTATCTTGCTTAATTCTTCGCTTTCCCTCCCTACGAAGATAGGCTCTGTTTTGGGCATGTGGTCTCTGTCTTCTTCAGTGAATACTGAAGCAAAGAATTCATTGAGTCTCTCTGCAATCTCTGTTTCCTCTTTAATAACCCCTTGCCTTCCATTGTCATCTAATGGTCCAATGGCCTTCCTAGTTGGGTTCTTACTTCTAATGTACTTAAAGAAGTCCTTGTTATTTCTCTGAGTATTTTTAGCTATACGCTCCTCAAAGTCTTGCTTTGCTTTCCTGATTGTTGCCTTGCATTTGTTCTGCCAGAATTTATGTTTCTGCCTGCTGTCCTCATTCGGACAAGCCTTCCATCTTCTAAATGAGCTTTTCTTGCTCTTGATCACTTCCCGAACAGCTCCTGTAAGCCACATGGGAGTCCTCTTGGACCTGGCAGTGCCCTTTTTCCTTTTGGGTATGCATTCCAATTGGGCATCTGTTATTGTTTTTGTAAACAACCTCCATGCCTCTTGGCATCATGTGTCAAATTCTCAGGTTTCTCTGTTCTCTCTGAGATTATCTCTAATCCTCACAGTATGAGGGAGAGGAATGGGTTCTCCCAAGAATGGAATATAATTGTAAACTATCCCTGCTGCAAGGCAAAGTACTAGTGGAAGTTTGGGTCTTGCATTGATATGGCAAAGTCATTAGCTATAGCAAAGACCTGTCTTTCATTTGTTTATCAGGACTGATCCAAGTTCCTGCATTTTTGGCTCTCTCCTTTTGGAGAGGTGGTGGCTAAGAAGACTATTATAAGTACCTGCATTTTCAATTTTCACCCCATAACACCAATCTTGTGGTATCTTGGAACAACAGATTTTCAAGGTGTTACAAGCCATCCTATCACAAAAGCATTCTTGTAGACTAGTATATAACTAAAGCAGAGGTGTGGAACCATTGGCCTTCTAGATGTTTTAGAGTTTAGATTCCAAAAGTTCTGACTAGTACAGCCAGCAGGAAGGGAGTATCGGAGTGACACCAAAATATCTATAGGGCCAAAGATTTTTCCACCTCATTATAAAGCTAGAACATATGTGCCACAGGAGATGGCTCCATGATCACTGTGTGTGGGTCACTTTGTGGTAAGCTGGGATCCATCTTAAACAAATTCATGCCAGTGACACTTTTCCTGCTTGCCTTGGAGGGGAAAGATGGCCAAGAGCCAGACGGCCTCCAAGACCAGGCTTCCCGGTGCCACATGGTTCCACTCACCAGAAGCGGAAGTAAAACACACCTTGCAATCTGTTTTGCAACAGGATGAGATATATTTTAAGCTGCTATTTTCTCTGCTTAAACCAGGGGTGACCAAACTACAGTCTGTGGGCCACATCCAGCCCACAATGCCAATTCATTCTGCCCATGCCGCCCTTGTCGCTCCTGGAAGTGGAAGAAAAACAAGCCCATAGAGGTACATTTTACTTCCACTTCCAGGAGTGACATGGGCAGCATGGGCAGGATGAATTGGCATTGGGGGCTGGATCTGGCCCGTGGGCCATAGTTTGGGCACCCCTGAATTAGGGTTTGAGGGCTGCATAACAGAGACATAAAAGACAAACCCAGCTCTGTATGATAAATCATTTCTTCAAATAGCAATAAAGGCTTAGTGTTCAGAGTAGAGCCTCCAATAACTGTGCAATTCACAGAAGCTAAACAAGTGTAAGATCTGCATTTTGTGACATAAATGAGAAATAAGCCTTGTTAGAAACTGTCTTCAGACAAAAAGGAATTAGTAATCTGGTGATTGGTTTATTGGTTTCTAAGCAGAGTACCTGTTCCATATTTTAGAATGCTAAATCATGTAGTTTGACACAGAGAAAAGTGAGTCATAGAAGTGAAGAGAAAGTTTTACCACATACACAAACACAACCTTCTCCCCAAGCAATTATTTAAAAGTTGATAAAGATGTGTATCCCACATAGTGTATGGCAGAAATTGAAACACAACTGTGCATTTATATTTCCACTTTTTCAGTTTCATGATGGAACTCTTCAAGCAAAATGTATACAAAATGTGTTTACGAGGAGAAAATGTGCATAGAAATGCATATATTAGAGAATAGAACAATAATAATAATGTGCCATCAAATCAGTTGTGGCCTATGGCAAATATATTGCACAAAAAGAAATTATATTTGGGAACATTACTCCCCAGAGATGAATTATGTGTGTGTCTGTGAAAAACAAAAAAAAAATGCATTAAATTTCACATAAATCCTTACAAAAGTCATAAATGGATTCAGAAAGGGGGCAGCATTAACCTAAGTTTAGTAAAGATTTAAGCTGAACAGAGCCAGATTTAGATTTGTCCATCCTTATTTCGCAGAAGTCAGTAAGATTGATCCATAGTAAGGCTAGGCAATGTCATTGTGGTAAAGGGACATTTTTCACATTGGCTGCTTGGAGGCTGTATCTTCAGAAAAATGCAGCAGAATTCCAGTCATATGCAAACAAATGGCTAATTAGCTGATCTCCTTTGCAGGCGCACCCCCCAAAGAAAGACTCAGACACCGGTATATGGATAAAGGCATTGAGCCACTTTTACTGAATAATGCCCTAGTCTGAATTATAACTTTCAATTGGTACTCATCCAATTATAATTCTTTAAGGCAAGCAGGCCGCAGTAACACTGGTAAGGTTCCTCCCAAAATTGCCAACGGCAATTGGCTACAATGTATCCATTTTGTATCAATTTGTTTGTTGACACAAACAAATTGTTGACCGTAGTCAATAAACTATCTACTGACCCCACCCTCTGACGTGTATCCGTCAAATCACAGGGTGATGCATGCTGAAAAGCTCGTGCCATCACCCCTTGCCTGGTTCGTCGTTGACCGGTCAACGTTATTACACCTGTACCTGTCTAAGTGTTGGCCAGTCAATTGCGAACCTGCCGGATACCTATGGGTCATAAATCTTTACCTTACCAGTGCTACCGGCCACACGGGGAGGCTTCAATGAAGGCTCACCGCCCCCCCCCCCCTCCCAGACCATCAGCTCGGTCAACAGGCCTGCTTGCAAATCTTCCAAAAAGAGGTTCATACCTCTATCCGACAGGTGGACCACATCCCCTGTATAAAGGTCATAATTTTGTAAACTAATGGTGGGGTGTCAGACGACCATCCCCAAACCCTTGTCTGCCACGAACCGGGCAACTGCCCTGTTCACCGAGCGACGAGCGCGGTCAAGGGCACGGAGGTCAATACCTCCCCTGTAAGCGTGACGTGGTACGATGTCCGACCATAGCAGCCTGGTGAACGGCCACACATAGTGCAAATAAGCTAGGTCTCTGCAAATCGCGAATTTTAAAGAAAGACCAGTGACTTGGCCTAGGTCATTGCCCCCGAGGTGCAGTACAAGGACATCAGGCGGTTCAGCATCCCTAATGGAGAAAAGGAATGGCAACAGTTCCCGCCATCTCATTCCATGCTTACCATACCAACGTATGCATGCGGCCACACGCAGTCCAAGCTGGGGTCCCCACTCTGTCGCCACAGCATACTGAGCTGCCCAGTGCACGTAACTGTGGCCCACCAGCCATACTGCCACCGGTGTGTGCAGTACACACAGGGTCTGTAAGAGAAAAAGAGAACAGTGACTTAAATGGTACTCATGTCTGAAGAGGACGAACATACAATGCAAAACGCATAGATCCCCATCTTCCCATACAGCGTATATCAGCCTCAGAGTACCCAAATGCAGCTGCAGTTGAAGCAGCACCTATTCTAAATGAATGGATGCCGTAACAAGCCCCAGGGAGGCCAACACTGGACAGTGCCATACCGGTCACCTTCCAAAATTGAAATTTAGTAAGGGGAGACTCATCCTGGTGGCAGAAAAACGGGCCAGGGTGCGTGCCACGCACTGCCAAGAACTCCTGTAGGGCACCAACCGGACAGATGTCTGCAATGGAACATCGTAGCAGTCTAACTCCACTGCCTACGCCGTGCTGATCAACTTTTGAGGACCGTATCCTCAACTGAGCCCACTCATTAGAAACATAGACATCGTCGAGTTCCAGTGCCCTACGAGTCGCATCCGCCTTAGACAGTAGTACCAACTCACTGATGCGGAGCGCTCCAAAGAAGGCCACCGTGGTAGCCGCATGAAAAAGAGCTGCCTCATACCTGTCAAAACATAGGTTAGGCCAGCCTCGTGCAAGGTGTGTGAGCACCCCTGGGAAAATTGGGTGCCGAGTGTCCGGGCGGCGGCCACGTTCCCATGTCCACCCCTCCAAAACATGCCGTATGTGAAAATCGTTCATGCTGTCAGCAAAACCCCCCACCTTGGCAACAAATGCCAATGCTGACAGCCTTGATGCTATAGTGCGGGGAGCGAGGCCCTGACTGTGTAAATGAACCATGAATTGTAAAACCTGTTCCACTGGAATGGGCCACACCTCTGGCAACTGAAGTTGCAAACGAAAGCTATTAAATTGAACGAAAACATGATGATACGCCTTACGCGTGCGGGGCGCCAAGGACATGCCGATCGCCAGGTTCACCTCTCCTTGCCAAATGTCCAAATCTCGGCCGGAAGTGGCGAGGGGAATTCCTCTGCGCCCGGAGCCAAGGCGCGGAACCGGGGGATCTGCAGGCGGGATAAAGCATCAGCAATATCATTATCAATGCCTGGTACATGTCTGGCCCTGAAGAGCACGTTGAGGCGCAGGCTACGTAACACGAATTGGCGAACTAAAGCCATCACCCTGGGTGATTTGGATGTCTGAGCATTGACAATGTGCACTACTGCAGCATTGTCACACCAAAGATGGACCACTGAGTCGGCCCACTCCTTGCCCCATAGCATCAAAGCTCCCAGAATTGGAAAAAACTCAAGGAATGTAAGATCGCGGAGGTGATCCATGCCCCGCCATTCTGGAGGCCATTGGCCATAAGCCCACCTCCCCTGGAAGTAAATCCCATATCCCAGGGAGCCGGAGGCATCCGACTGGACTTGGAACCTAGGTGAAACTAAAAGGTCGGACCTCCAAAAGGATACCCCGTTGAAGTCCTGCAGGAATGAGAGCCAAACCAAAAGGTCAGCCCGCATGCCCCTGGTTAGTCGGACCCTATGATGGTGCCTTGTCAGGCCAGATATGGCATCGCACAGGCGCCGAGCAAATGCCCTGCCAGGCGTAACCACCCTGCAGGCAAAGTTAAGATGGCCATACAGTATCTGAAGCTCCCTAAGTGACACCTTACGTTTGGCCAGCAAGGCCAAAATTATTGCAGAGATCCGGGTAACCTTGTCAATGGGTAACCGGGATGCCTGTGCGACCGTGTCGATTTCTATACCCAGAAATGTGAGGGTAGTGGATGGGCCCTCGGTCTTTTCGGGCGCTAAAGGGACACCCAGTTCCTGCATTAGCATCTGAAATGTGGTGAGGAGACGCGTGCACGTGTCCAAGCCCCGTTCACCCCTGAACAAAAAGTCATCGAGGTAATGGGCTACAGACTGAGACCCGGACCTGCGAACAAAGGACCACTGAAGGAAGGTGCTAAAACGTTCAAATGCTGAACAGGATATAGAGCAGCCAAAAGGCATGGCCTTATCTACATAGAACTTCCCTTGGAATCTAAAACCCAATAGCTCAAAGTCCTCAGGGTGCACTGGCAACAATCGGAATGCCAATTTGATGTCACATTTTGCCAGGAGGGCACCCGGACCACAAGAGCGCACCATCCGTAGGGCTTGGTTAAAGGACGTATACCTGACCGAACAAAGGTCATCAGGGATAGCATCATTGACAGAATAACCCGCCGGGTACAATAAATGGTGGATTAAACGAAATTCCCCCGGGGCCTTCTTGGGTACCAACCCCAGAGGGGAGACCTTCAGGTTGGGAAAGGGTGGCACAGAAAAGGGGCCTGCCACCCTCTTGGCCCCAACCTCTTTAGCAATACTCAGGGCAGCCACCTCCTCTCTACCCTTCAGGGACAGTAAATTGGGTGCATCTTGGGGTCCCCGCACTCCCTTGAATGGGATTCGAAAGCCCCACTGGAAACCCTCAAGGAGGTACTTCGCATCCTCTCTCCGTGGATAAGTTGAGAGCCATCGCTCCAACATATACACATTAACTGGGGAGGGGGCCTTTTGCCTGGCTAGCTCCCTCAGCAGCCGCTCTGCCCACTCCCTGTCCACCTCTACCTCTGCCCCGTGACCCGCCGGCTCGCGGACACGCAGTGGCGGCGTGGGGGCCAGCGCAAGAGGGACACTCATGTTTGTATCGGCACTGCCGCTTATTGCACACACCGCTGGCCGAGAAGCTCCAACACAGCAAGCGGAACCCCCTGCCCCGCCAGCTGGCGGGAAGCCTGCATTGGAGCAGCTCGCTGAACGGCATGGCCACAATGGTACCTATCCCCAGGCACCGGACGCGTGGGGGTCATGTACAATAGCCACAATTTCTGACAGGGCTCATCCCATCTCATCTCCAGGTGCAATGGCACCCTCATTCTGAATTCCTCATCGTAAGCCAACCACGATGGGCCAGGAAAATCCACCATCGCCCTGTAAATATTGTCCAAATATTGTACCATAGGAATGGCCAGGTCTGGCTGGGCCCTGAGATACACCACCATATAAATAAGATATGCGGGCAACCAGTTGGCCCAGGTGCGTGGTGGCTTACGACGGCGGGACAGCTCTTTGTCTTTGTCATCCTGTCCCTCTCTCTCCTCCTTAGTAGGCTCACGGTTCAGTAGGGAGAATATATCCACGTACTCCCCCCGCCAAATCTTTTCCCTCGTGACCTGGGACAAATGATCACTGAGGGGCAATGAATAACCAGCCGTCGGCAAAGCCGTCACCGGCACATTAGGTACCCGGGGCATACGCAGCAGAACCTGGACAGTCCATGCGATGCCCGGCACTGGCCCGGGGGTGGAAACCCCCACCCCCAACGTTGCACCAGTATGGAACCAAGGGGCACTGGGATAAGGTGGCAACTGATGCCCACTCGCCTCGACATTACGAGGCCATGGCCACTGAACCCCACCATTGGAAGTGGATTGTGATGTGGGTGCATTAACTTGAACCTGATACTCACTAGTTGCACCCCCGTGAGCCGCCCCCACTGGGGGTTCCGGCCCACAGCGGGCGTCGGAGCTCGCGACCGGAATCGAGCTCTGGGGCCGCACCTGACCACTCTCCTGCTGTATCTCTGGCTGAACAGGGAGCTGCGAGACACCGGCCGGGGTAGGCTGGAGCGTCTCCAGCAGCTCAACCCGGCTAGCCGCTTGCTGCAGTGTGGCGGCCATTGAGGTAGGCGGAGGACCCAAAGGTGCCCCCGCAGCAAATGAAGGGCCACCAGGCACGGGGTTGTGTGCCATACCTAAGGATGCCTCGAGCACAGCTAAACGCGTTAGCAATGCATCGACTGCCACAGATCCCCCAGTATAGAGTGGGCCGGGTGGGCCGAACGGCCCACCAGGCATTGGACCAGGAACCCCGGTATGAGAACCCGGGCCCGAATAGGGCCATGCCCAAAACTCCGGCCCATGAGGGGCCGGAGGTGGAACGTGCTGCGCACCAGCACCGGACCCACCCCCGCTGCCTGGGCGCATGGCCGGTATCTGCGGGCCGAGGGCCGAAGCCCCAGAAGGGCCAGCCGAAGGCTGACCGGCCGAGGGCCAAGCAGCCTGCATCGCCCCACCGGTATCGGTGGGGATAGAGTCCTGGCGCGTGGGCACAGCCCTGGTCCTCCGACCCAAGGGCTGGCCCCCACACTGCGCAGGGCCAAAAGTCCTCCCCGCGGGCCGCGGCTTCGTCGCCGAGGCCCTCCGTTTGGGAGGCATATCAAAGGAGCAGGATCCCTTTCCAGGGATCGAAGAGCAGAAAACGGCAGAGATGAGCCAGCAAGCCAAAGGCTCCGTGCAAAAACCTTCCTTCCCAGCCGGGAAGGACCAAGGGGAAACAAGCATTGACGGAGAAAACTTCTCCTCTCCGTCGCTCTTCTAAAATGGCAGCTCGGCTGCCTTGTGGCCACCCCTTTTATAGAGGGGTGGCCACGCCCCCTAACTCACCCGGATGTCTGAGTCCAGGGGGGGCCGCAAAGAGCGTGGCAGCCATTTTGGCACCGCACTTTCATTCTGTTTATAAAAAGACTGTAGTATTTCAGCATGTAACAGAATATAAAAAAATATAAAGGTTGACAAAGGATGTAAAAACAATCCAGAAAACCAAATGAATATATAAAAGGGGTATGTAGTAAGATAAAGGTAAAGGTCACCCTTGCTCGAAAGCCAGGCGTATCCAACTCTAGGGATCAGTGCTCATCTCTGCTTATAGCCAAAGAGCCAGTGCTGTCTGCATCTGCAGACGTTTCCATGGACATGTTGCAGGCATGTCTCAACACTGGAGTGCATGAAACACTGTTTACCTTCCAACTGTAGTGGTACCTAATTATCTACCTGCAATTTCTTCCTTTCGAACTGCTAGGTTGGCAGGAGCTGGGACAGAGATGGGAGCTCACTCCATCGTGTAGTACTCAGGAATCGAACTCCAACCTTCCAGTCATTGAGTTCACCATCTTAACCACGATATATTATGTAATGTATGTTGAGCAGATAAATAGAAGATTTCATTGTATGTCACTGGGGAAAAAAATCTTGTTATGTAATTAACATCCTTCCCTATGTGAGATGGAATTCTGCAATGTGCATAAATTCACAGCCCTAAACATCAACACACATGCTAATTAATGAATGATGAATAAAATATATTTTGAACATAAAGCTTTACTTTTATTTCATAAAATATTATTCACTCTGTGAAAATCATAGCTGTTCCTTCAGGCGAATTCATTATATAATCATTCATTAAATAGAATTCATTTATCAGTTTCTAACTTTATTTAAGAATTTATTCAGACTTTAATAATGCAAGAGCAAAAGAAGGAAATTGCGGCTCGGTTGCTCTTTGATAGATAATAGTCTGCCAGATTTAAGCCTTTTAAACAACAATTAATACTCAAATCACTTACATAACAAAAGGCTTAATCTTGTATGACAAACAAACACGGCATATGGAACAGAAATGCTGGAGAAACACCTGGGAGGAGAGTGGTAATGGAAGGTTCAAAGTAATACTGACAAAAAAAACCCATGCAGTTAGCCCTGTTGATGGCAAACTACATTAAATACATCTTTTTCTAGAGAGCGCTGCAGGGCACTGTGAGGAACCAAAGGCAAAGTTCTCCCTTGCTCGAAAGCCAGTTGTGTCCAACTCTAGGGTGCAGTGCTCATCTCCGTTTACAAGAGAGCAAAAAATCTGTTTGAGCCTGGGAGAACATATTTTAATATCTCCGTTTACAGCCAAAGAGCCAGAACTGTCTGTGTCTGCAGACTTTTGCACAGTCACGTGGCAGGCATGGCTAGACACCAAAGAGGACTGAATGCTGCTACCTTTCCTGCCTAAGTGGCACTTATTTATCTACTTGCAATTTCTTGATTTCAAAGTGCTATGTTGGCAGGAGCTGGGGCAGAGATGGGATCTCACTCCATCATGCAGCACTTGGGCCTTGAACTGCTGACCTACCAACCTTCCAGTCATCAAGTTCAACATCTTAATCACTAAGCCACTGCAGGGTTGAAAAGAAATGAGGGGCCATGGGGCAAATATCCACCTTGCCTAGGTTGAGGCCTATGTTGTCTTCAAAGTAAGAGTTTTCTTGTGATTATATTTATTTATTTAGATTTATATTGCTGCCCACTTGCCATGGTGGCTCAGGGTGGTGGCTTACAAACAGCAAAACAACACAGCACATAATAATAATAATAATAATAATAATAATAATAACAATAATAATAATAATAATAATAATAATAATAATAATAATAATAATAATAATAATAATAATAATAATAATAATAATAATAATAATAATAATAATAATAATAATAATAATAAAATAGGGGCATGGCTAAAATGGCGATAGTTTAACATCGACTTTTCTTTGCTCTCACTACAATAAAGGTGGATTAATGGGAATGCTTTTTAAAATGAGACTTTAAAGGACTTTTTTTCAAAAATAAGTTGTCGGTGAGTGGGGATCTTGACTTTCGAGCGGGCTGATGGCACGAAGAGCAAGGCAGGAGGCTTTAATGCCAAGCCAGCTCGAGGTGCCGAAGCCAGAGAAAGTGAAAGTGAGATAAGCCTCAGTAAATGAGGAGCTAAATTGAACTTGGAGAAAGTGAAAAGAAAAAGATCCTCCGAACTGCCGAAACATGTTTTGCTGAGCTGTGATATTTGATCGATTATGCATCGGAGGTACTGGATCGGTGGTGAGTGCAACCCAACAGGCGGAAGCTGGACTTACATTGTTACATTGTCTTCCAGAAGTGGATGTGAAAGTATTGAGTTGGAAGTTGGTAAAGGATAAAGAAAGTTGAGAAGGTTCGAAGAGGAATTGGAGTCGTGTGAGCGTTGCTGGAGTGTTGCTGGAGGGAGAACAGACAGAAGGAGGAACCCACTGCGGATAACAAAAAAGTCCTTTTTTGTTTTTACTCTTTTCTTTTTTTTCTTTCACCCCTCTTTCTCCCATTCCCTATTTTTACTTTTGAAGTTTTTGACGAAGGTGAATGGGGTTAGAGGGTTTGTTACAGAAGATTGGATTGGGAAATAAAAACCCTCTCACACACCCCTTTTGGAAGGCTTGGATCTTACCTCATTTTTTGTTTTCTCAGAGTTTGAAGCTGAACTAAGAGCAAAACTTAAATATTTTGTTCAGTTTTGGGACTGGATTAAAGTGTTTCGGTGAAAGTACTGAAAGGAAACTTATTAGTATTATTTGAGGATACAACAGCAAGCATGGAAAAGAATTTAGAGGAGGAAGTGGTGAAGCCAGAGCGAGCAGAGATGAAGAAGGAAAAGGAAAAGAGAGAGAAATCAACACCGACTGTATCTCCAACACCTCTGGATAAAATTCAAATTATGACAGAGCTAGGCAAGTTGTTTAAAAGATTGGATAGAATGGAAGACTCCAGAGCTCAAGATAAAGCAGATATTCTGAAAGGAATACAAGGGTCGGTGAATAAGCTTACTGGGATGTTTTCTAAATTTGTTAAACAGACCAATGAAAATTTTGATAGAGTGGAAAAGGAAATGGGGGTTCTTAGGGCGGATTCAAAATTGATGCAAGGATATTTGAGAAAGTTGTATGAAGAAGGAAAGGAGGTAAAGAGTAAAGTTAAAATACATGAAAAAGAGTGGATATGGTGGAAGAAATGATGAGGAGGCAGAGTATAGTCATTCAAAAAATGATGGTGAAAACGCCAGATCAGCTTAAAGAATTTTACCAGTAGATTGGTTGAACAATTTGAAGATGGGAGAAGATTTTGAGACAGCGGACATTGCGAGTGCCTACAGAATTGGACCAAGGAGAGGGAGAGAGGAGCAAAGAAATGTGTTGGTGAAATTTTCAAATTTGGAAGATAAATTGAAAGTAATGGAATTTATAAAACAAGCTGGATATGGCATTTTAAAGATGGATGGAAAAGATATTGAAATTTATAATGACATAGCAATTGATGATAGAATATGGAAGTACAAGATGAAGCCGGTTACTAAGATCCTAAAAGAACAAGAAATTAGATATAATTGGAAGTTTCCCCAGCAGTTGAGATTTTTTTATGCTAAGAAAATGCATGTAGTTGACTCAGAGATGGATGCAATGGAATATTTGAGAGCAATTGGTCTGTTTCAAAGTGGTTCTCAAGAACGAGGTGAACAGAGGGAGGATTTGGAGATTTTGGGAGGTGAGGAGAAGGGGGAAGATGAAGCAGATGAAAGGGGTGCTGTGGGAGGGATAGTAGCTGGAGTGACAGGGAAGGAGTTGAGGGTGGAGGAAGAGGAGGAAAAATGAGAAACGAAGCTATTAAATGGGTAGAGCAGTTAGAGTGAAGAATATGAAAAGTCTCAACATCTTACACGTCTCCCCCCCATCCTTGGAAGACAAGGGCTGCTTTTCTTTATTCTGAAAAGAAAGAGTATGGGGGAGATGATGGAGTTTTTATGTTTATGTATATATATGTTTACATGTAGGGTATTTGTGGTTAAATGTTTAGTTAAATGCACACCTTGGGAAATTGTGGAGGACCTAGCGAAATTCATTCAATTTTAATTATGAAGTGTGTAAAGATATTGTCCTGGAATGTCAAAGGGTCTGGCTGCCAATTGAAGATAAGAAGGCTAGAAATGGCCCTTAGAAGGGATAAACCTGATGTAATCTTTTTGCAGGAAACGCATCAAAAATCGGAAGATACAAATAAATTATTTTTGGGATGGACACAAATATATGAAAAAGCTTTTGGTACATCAAAAGTACAAGGGGTAGCAATTTTTATTTCAAACAGATTGGCCTTTACAATGACAAAAAGTATTTCTGACCCAGAAGGAAAATATTTGATAGTTAAAGGAACAATTGAAGATGAAGAGATCACATTGGTTAATGTGTATGCCCCAAATGAACATTAAGATAAATTTTTGGAGAAAATTTATGGAATAATAGATAGAGAAAGGTCAATAAAAATGATTGTTGCAGGTGATTTTAATTTAATAAGATCTTATATAGATTGTACAAATGTGACTAGATACAGATCTGGGGTAAAAACGCATTTGATTGCCAAATGGATTAAATTATTGAGATTGTGAGATGCATGGAGAGAACTTAAAGGGTCAGAAAGATCGTACACTTATTTTTCACAAGTTCATAATTCATATTCTAGATTGGATTATATTTTTATTATGGAAAATATGGTTAGAAATTTGGAAGAGATGGAAGTGGGTCTTTTTAAAGAATCAGACCATGCAAAAGTGTTGTTAGAATTAAGTTTGGAGGGACTGAATCAGGGAGGAAATAATTGGACATTTGATATAAATCTATTCAAAGACCCTAAGAATAAAGAATCAATAATGAAAAAATGGGAAGAATGTTGGCAATGGAACGATACGGGTGAAGTGAATTATAATGTAGTGTGGGATGCCATGAAGTCAGTATTTAGAGGAGAATGTATAAAACTAGCTAGTATTAAAAATAGACAGTGGAAGAATAAACAAAAAGATTTGGAAAAGGAAATTGAGCAGCTCCAAAAAGAACATGTTAAGACTAAGAATATAAAGATTTATGAAAAGATGCAGAGACTAAAAGCTGAACTGATTGGGAAAGATATAGAAAAAGTGAAATGAGATTTGATTTATTTGAAGAGAGAATATTTTGAATATAGTAATAAGAACTCAAAATTATTGGCTAGGGCTGCAAAAGAGAAAAAGACTAAAAGAGAAATGGAAATATTAATAAATAGAGAAGGTATTAGATGTAATAAAACAAAAGATAAACTTAAAATTGAAAAAAGATTTCTACCAAGAATTATATTCAGAAAAAGAAGTTAATGTGGAAAAGTTGAAAAAATATTTAGAGAAGGGTTCCAAATTTAAATTAATAGAGGAACATAGAAATAGAATGGAAGAAAGCATAACTGAGAAGGAAATTAAAGAAGTTATAAAGAAGTTGAAAGGAGGGAAATCCGCTGGGGAGGATGGACTACTGGCTGAGTTTTATAAAGAGTTTTATGAAATGGTAGGTCCTAAACTTTTGAAGCTGTTCAATTCTATTTTGGAAGGAGATAGGATGCCGATTTCATGGCACAGGACTATAATTGTATTGATTCCTAAGCCTGGGAAAGATTTAACGAAAGTAGACTCATACAGACCAATTTCATTAATAAATCAGGATGCTAAAATATTTACAGCCATTATTGCAAAAAGGTTGAATAGTTTTATGACAGACTACATAAACAGGGACCCAGCAGGGTTTTTTAAAGGGAGGCAGATGCCAGATTTAACAAGGAGGGTAGTAGATTTAATAGATTCAGCACTTCAAACTAAACAAGAGGTGGGATTGTTATCTTTGGATATATACAAAGCATTTGATTCATTACAATGGGTTATAATTAAAGAGATGGTTAATAATTATGGGTTTGGTATGAAATTGAAAAGGACTATAGACCAACTTTATCAACATGGTTTTGCTAAAGTGAGAGTAAATGAAGGTTTTACAGATGAGGTAGAGCTTAAGGCTGGGACACGTCAGGGTTGCCCACTTTCACCAGTATTATTTATAATGGCAATGGAAATATTGGCAAATATGATAAGGGAAGATAAAAATATTGAAGGATTGAAATGGAATAAAATTAGTTTGTACGCAGATGATACCCTAATAATTATGAAAAATTAGTCAGGGGCGTGGCTAAGATGGCCGACGAGTAACATCTCGATTTGGACGCTCGCGCTTACCAAAGTGGTAATTAATGTGAACGAATAAAATGGGGAAACTTTAAAGTGGTATTTTTTGCCGATAAGACTCCTGCTTGCCTATTTGGAAAGTTCTGAAGTCGGGCGGTCGAAGTTTGGGAGGTTTCCTGGGTAGGAGAGGCGCGCGACGGAAGCCGCGGCTTCTCCTGCCGAGGAACCGAGAACGGGACCTGCGAGACGGCGGAGATTTGAGGCAGCAGTAAAATCGGCAAGAAAACAACTTTACGTAAGTTCACGAAAGTCTATGTGGAAAAGTTAAAGCTAACTGGGGATTTTGCTTAGAAGAGCCCGGACTTGGAAGCGGGTGTGGAAGTGGATAAAATCGGGCTGTTGACCCGTTAACGGCGGCGGTCCTGGAAAACGAAAGTGATTGTGTTTTGGTCTACGGCTTCCTTGTGCCCCAGGAGAACCGCGGCGTGCTTTGGCGACAGTAAAGTGGTTAAAGAAGTTTTCCTCTGGGTTCCAGTTTTTGAGGGTCTCAGTGTGTTTTGAGTCTAAAGAGTGTGGGGAAAGTCTGCCAACTTACAGAGGAAGAAGGGGAGTTTCCCCCTGAAGTTAATGTACCCGCTGGAAAAGGGCGCTTTGATTCGTTCGCTTCAAGAGAAGGATTAATTTGCTTTTTATTCCTTCACCGTGTGGATTATAAATAACATTTTTTTCTTTGGATATATTGCTCCTCCTGTTTTTTTTCTCTTTGCTTGGATTTTGGGCTTTTTTCTCTTCTCACCTGGTGGCTTTGACTCAAATGAAAAAATCTGGGTGACCGTTTCCTTGGAGCCTCTACTTTTGTGGTTTGGAGGGTGAATATTTGGACTGCCTGCTTTGGGGAAACGGGTTGGATGTGGATTATTCCTTTTTTCTTTCTGTTTGGAGCATACTCTGGTTCCTGTTTTTTTGTGGATTACAGCAATTAATTCTTTGCTGGATTTCTTCCCCCCTATAAGCTTCGTTTGACCTGTTTGGATAGGTGGTACTAGTGGTTGCAGCGGTACAGGCTTGACTGGACTGACTACGATTTTGCAACGTTCTGCAACACTGGACTCTCTTATTGGGTGTCATCATGAATAAAGGCACAAGAGGGAAAGCAAAAGAGGAAGAACCAGTGGTGAAGTCTAAGAGGAAAGAAAAAGCACCAATGGAAGAGGTCCCTCAGTCTTCATCACCGCCAACTGAACCTTATGATCATACTCAAATTATGGTGGAAATTGGTAAATTGTTCCAGAAATTGGAGAAGAATGAGGAATCAAGGGTGAAAGATAGAAATGAAATGATGAAAAAACAAGATAAGGTGGTATCATCTGTTGCAGATTTCTCAAAAAAAGTGGACTTAAGTTTGCAAAAAATAGAGGGAAATGTGAAATTGGTTCAAAGTGAGGTAAATGTTATAAAAAAGGAAATAAAAGGGACTCAGGAGGTGGTGCGGGAGAATAAGCTGAAATTGGAAGAGCACGAGAAAAGGATTGATGCTGTGGAAGATATGATGAGAAAGCAGAACATTGTGATCCGTCAGGTGGTTGAACGGACACCGGACCAGCTAAGAGAAAGAGTGGTTCAGTGGTTAAATGGCTTGAATATGGGAAAGGAATTTGTACAGGAAGGTATTGTAAGTGTATTCAGGGTGGGCCCAAGAAGAGGGAAAGTGGTTCAAAGAAATGTTCTGGTAAAATTTGCAAATTGGGGTGATAAGCTTAGAGTAATGGCTTTTTTGAAACAAGCTGGGCCCGTCGCCCTGAAATTTGATGGTTCTGATGTAGAAGTATACAATGATATCTCATTGAAAGAAAGAATGTGGAGATATAAGATGAGACCTGTAACCAAATTGTTGATGAGTAAAAACATAAGGTACAACTGGAGATTTCCACAGCAATTGTGCTTTTTTTATGAGAAAAGAATGCAAGTAATTGATGAAGGGACCGATCCATTGGAGTATTTGAGTTTGTTGGAGTTGGTAAAAACACGTTCAGAAGAGTGGATAAATTTTAAGAAAGAATTGTTGGAATCGGGTGCTCTAGGGAGGGAGTATGAGAGGACAGAGGCTGGTGATGCCACAGGTGGAACACCGCAGGGAAAAGAAGAGGAGGAGCTGTCGCTGATCATGGTGGAGGAGGAGGCAAGTAAGCAGCAATGAGAAATAGATCAATAAAAATCAAATCATTTAAGCAATATAGAAGGGTGAGTAGCGCGTAGCACTGGTTGGTAGGCACATCTTGCATGTCCCCCCTCTCCCCTCTTTGGTTGTCGAAGGCATCTTTTTTTTTTTTAAGAAAGTGGGGAGAGTGATAGTGTGTGTTCTATGTAGAATTGTGTGTTTTGGGGGGAAGGGGTTGGTGATGGCACGCCCAATGGAGAGTTTAGAAGTTAGAAAGGAAATATATTATGGGAAATATTAAAATATTAACCTGGAATGTGAAGGGTACAGGTTCTGTTCTTAAGAGGCGGAGGTTGGAATTGGCATTGAAGAAAGATAGACCCGATATAGTGTTCTTACAGGAAATGCACCAGAAGTCAAAAGACACGAACAAACTTTTTTTGGGATGGATTCAACATTATGAGATGGCGTTTGGTACTTCAAAAGCAAGAGGAGTGGCAATTATGATTTCTAAAAAATTAGGATTTGAGATTACAAAAAGTGTTGCTGATCAAGAGGGTAGATATTTGATTGTAAGAGGAAAAATAGAAGACGAGGAAATTATGTTGGTAAATATATATGCTCCAAATGATCATCAAGCGGATTTCTTAGAAAAGGTTCGGAAAGTAGTGGAGCTAGAAAATGTCGCAAAAACTATTGTGGCTGGAGATTTTAACTTGATAAGGTCAGATTTAGACTGTACGAACTTAGCAAGATGTGGAATTGGCTTGAAAGGGAAGGTTTTAGATAAATGGATGGTTGCGATGGGTTTGAAGGACTCTTGGAGAGAGATCAAGGGCTCGGAAAGGGCATATTCTTTTTTTTCACACGTCCATGGGACCTACTCGAGAATAGATTACGTCTTTCTTACAGAAAATCTGATTAAAAATATTGAGGGAATGAAAATTGGGATCTTTAAGGAATCAGACCATGCCAAAGTACTTTTGGAACTGAAATTACAAAAAGATATTCGAAGAGGAAGAAGTTGGAGGTATGATCCTAACCTATTTAAAGACCAAAAATGTAAAGAGCAAATCATGGAAAGGTGGAAATAAAGTTGGCAGTGGAACAACAATAATGAAGTTAATTTTAACGTTGTTTGGGATACCATGAAGTCGGTTTTCAGAGGGGAAAGTATAAAGTTGGCGAGTATTAAGTATAAAAGACATAAGGTAGACCAGATAGAAAAAGAAAAAGAAATAAAGCAGTTACAGGATGACCATTCAAAAAGTAAAGATTAAAAAAATTTCGCTAAATTGCAAAGACTTAAGGCAGAGTTAATGGGTAAGGGTATAGATAAAGTCAAAAGGGGTCTGATTTATTTAAATAGAGAGTATTTTGAATTTAGTAATAGAAACTCAAGATTATTAGCAAGAGCAGTTAAGGCTAAAAGGGAAAAAAGAGAAATTGGGGTGTTGGTTAATAAACAAGGGTTAAGGTGTAATAAGAATAGGGATAAATGTAAAATTGTGAAGGAATTTTATCAAGCATTATATGCAAAAAAGGAGGTAGATGTGGAGAAGCTTAAAGGGATCTTGGAGAGACAGCTAGGGAATGGAATAAAACAGGAACATCGAGAAAAAATGGAGGAAAGGGTTACTGATAAAGAGGTAAAGGAGGTAATTAGTGGGTTGAAGATGGGGAAAGCCCTGGGTGACGATGGATTATCGACAGAATTTTATAAAGAATTTAAAGATGTTGTGGTTCCAAAGTTAGTGAAGCTATATAATTATATTTTAGATGGAGGACAAATTCCGACTTCATGGTATAGTACCATAATCGTTCTGCTGCCAAAACCGGGAAAGAATCTGGAAAAGGTGGAATCATACAGACCAATTTCTCTTATAAACCAGGACGCCAAGATCTTCACAGCAATACTGGCTAATCGTTTAAACAGTTTTATGGGGGAATATATAAATGTTGACCAAGTTGGTTTTTTAAAAGGTAGGTACATGGCTGACCTGACTAGAAGGGTATTAGATCTAATTGACAATGTTAATCAAACGAAGGAAAAGGTGGGTTTATTATCATTAGACATTTTTAAGTCATTCGACTCACTACAATGGTCTTCAATCAAGGAAATAGTCAGAAATTATGGATTTGGGGATAGATTTAGAAGGGTAATTGATTTTTTATACCAAAAAGGGAGTGCTAGGATTAGAGTAAACAAGGAGGTTATGGATGTGGTAAAGCTTGAGGCAGGTACCAGGCAGGGTTGTCCACTATCTCCTATCCTGTTTATTATGGCAATGGAAATATTAGCTAAAAATATAAGGGATGATCCAAACATAGAAGGGATATTGGGTAATAAAGTGAGTATGTATGCAGACGATACGCTGTTAATGGTGAAACATCCAGAGGTGGTAATGGATAGGATTAAAGACCAACTACAGGAATTTGAGGCTATAACTGGATTGATGATAAATTGGGATAAATCAGAATTGATGCTGTGTAACATGGGGGTAAAGGAGATGGGAAAGATAGTGGGGATATTTAACATACAAATTAAAGAAAAGTTGAAATATTTGGGGATAACTATTTCAAACAAATTGGAAGAACTTAAAAGATTGAATTATGACAGTTTGAAAGTAGAATTTAAGAACAAATTACAAGAGTTTCAAAAGTTGAATCTGTCATGGTTTGGGAAGATTGCAATTTGTAAAATGATATTGCTGCCAAAGATTAATTTTTTATTTGACACACTTGCGATCCATTTGAAGGAGAAGGAAATCAATGAGTTTCAAAAGATGTTCAATAATTTTTGTAATGGAGGCAAAAAATCTAGACTTTCAAAGAAGCTTTGGTACTTATCTCAGAAAGAAGGGGGTCTGGGTATGCCAAATTTGTTAGCATACTATCGAGCATTCCAAATTAAGAATGTTGTGAAGATCTTGGCAAGAGAAAAGGTAATGTGGAAGGAATTGGAGATGAAAGAATACAGGAATATTGGCAAAATGATCTTTTTGGGAATAAAGGATAAACTGATAAAGACAAGCAATACTATGATGAGAGGCCTCATGGAGGTGTGGAAAAGAGTAAAGAAAGATATGGTCCCAAATCTCTCTCCAATTTTGGAATTGACTGATATGGTGTGTTTTCCGATAAAAATAGATAAGGAAAAAAAGGAAATATTGGATAAAAATGAAATGTCTTTACTGAAGGACTGGTTAAAAGTTTGTGATGATGAAACCAAGAGGAAAAAAATATTTGAAAAGTTAAAATTGGACTGGTTTCAGAAATTGAAGGTTGATAATTGGAATAAAAAATATAGAAGAGAAGTAGGGATACATAGAACAAAGACCGAATTTGAAGAATTGGTATTAAAGATCAGAAAAGGGGGAAAGAACATTAAGGGTCTAGTAAGCAGACTTTACATTATACTGAATAAGGGTAAAGACCCACAGGAAGATTTGAAATGGAAGTGGGAACAAAATTTGAATATAAAAATAGGAGATGTTGAATGGAGGAATAAATGGAAAAAGAGGATAATGAGAACAATGTCAGTAAGAATTAAGGAACATAATTTTAAAATGTTGTGGCAATGGTACTTGACACCACTGAGGCTCCATCAGATGGATAATAAAAGGGAAAATTTATGCTGGAGATGCAAAGAAACGGTTGGAATTTATGAACATATGTGGTGGAGTTGCAAAAAAAATAAATGAATTTTGGAGAAGAATAGAAGGAGAGATTGGGGAAATAATGGGTAAAAAAATTAAGTTGGTGTCAGGTACCATTCTATTAACAAATGTGGAAGGTATGGGTTTGAATAAGGAGGAAAAAGAATTATTGGAAATTATGTTAACTACAGGTAGACAATGCATTGCCAGAAATTGGAAAAATGATGTATTTATACAGACTGGAGAGTGGTATAAGGAAATGTGGAGTTTAGCATTGAATGACAAACTGACATGGGAGATAAAAGTAAAAAGGGATAAATTAAAAGAAAATAGGTTTTGGAGTATTTGGAAGCCGTTTGTGGATCACTCTCTTATGGCAAGGGACAGTTTTGGACCTGTACCATCTCAAAGTGGTTTTTGGAGATGATATAGATACTAAACTCTCCGGGCATTGTAAATATTCACTGGGTGTTGTGTAATTAGTAAAGAAATAAAAAATAGTTGTAGCACTGAAAGCTCTTATGAATGTTATGGTTATAGTAATAACCTATAATGTGGGTATTTAACATTGTGGGTTATATTGCAAATAATTAGCTTAATTACTATCATGTGCTATTTTCTATGAACTTGATGTAACATTGTAGTGTATTGTTATTGTTTTTTTCTGTATGTTTGTTAGTTTTATCTTTTGCTTTTTGGAAATAAATAAAAAAATTTTTTTAAAAAATGTATTTCCATGTTATTTTTTATTATGTATCGATGTCTTTTTTCTTTCTGTATTACTTTTCCTTTTTTAATAATAATAATAATAATAATAATAATAATAATAATAATAATAATAATAATAATAATAATAATAAATACATTTTTTAAATAAATAATAGATTTCTATAGTTATAGACTATTTCAATAGTTGTAGACTATAACTAAAGATCAATAACCTAACAAATAGTAGATAACAGAAACTGAAAATATATATGTTAAAGGTTTTCTTATTCCGATATGAAGTCAAGAAAATATGTATACCAAAAGCAGAAAGAGAAACATTTCCAAAGTATGTAATTTTCACTATTTGATGATGACAACTTGGAAACAGAAGGGGGGGGGGAGCCTTATGAACTTCATGTGTTTATGCATCTGCATTCTCACTGCAGATATAACGGGACAAATGCACCTTTGAATTTTCTATTTAAAAATATTGCCAAAGCTTCTTTTACTAATAGCGCACCCTTAGTTGATGAAATATAAGGTCAGGAACAGTTTAATCTTGCTATTTCTAATGTCTTATAATTCACAGACACACAGATGGATAGGTGTATTTGGAAAGATAATTGATAAGTAGACACAGAGTGAGACATATGCAAGTGCGGCGCCAAAATGGCCGCTGCGCCCTTTGCGGGCCCCCCCCCCACAGGACAGAGAATCCGGGTAGTTAGGGGCGTGGCCAGCTCCCTTATAAAAGGGGTGGCCACGAGGCAGCCGAGCTGCCATTTTACCTCAGCGACGGAGCGGAGAAGTTTTTTCCCCTGTGTCTCCGTCGCTCGTTAGCTTACCGGGAAGCCTTTTGGTAGCGATTCTGCCTTGCCGGCTTCCCTTTTCTGCTTCGGTGGAGATGCCTTCAAAGAAGAAGGCAGCTTCGAGTTCAGCTCGCGCTGTTAGGAGGCGCAACCCAGGTCGGAGGACCGCGGTGCCGCCTCCTCAGCAGCCACCTTTGCCAGCCCCGGCCGGGGCCAGCGGAATGGGGTCTATTGCCCCTTGGCCCGGAGTGGGCGATCAGAGTGCGGGCGCGGAAGGGGTTCCGGCCCGCGGCCCACGAGCGGTGGACACCGCTCCTGCTCCTGCCCACTCTGTCGGGCCTACTCCTCTTGGGCCGCAGCCTCCCCCTGGGCCCTCTAGCCTTGGGGGGTGGTGCGGCCCCCTGCCTTGGCAAGTTTCTCCACCAACCCTGCCGGGCTTCGGTGCTGGCCAATGGCCATATGTGGGTCCCGGGGTACAGGGACCTGTACCCATGCCTGGACCAGGCGGGCCGGCCGGCCCTTTGCCCATGGTCAACGTGGACACCTTGCTGGCCCGCATTGCGGCCCTGGAGGCGTCGTTGGCTCGGGCCAGTCAGGCGGGCGCCCCCTTCGGGGTTCCTTTTGAGGCGCTGTCGGCAGGAGGACAACAGCCGGCGGGGAGGGTCGAGCTGCTGCAGGCGCGTGGCGCGGTTTCGGCCACTGCCTCGCAGCTCCCCAGCCAGCAACCAGGTGCGGGTCAAGCCCCGGTGATGAGCTCTACGTCGGTCGTGAGCTCTGACGCCCCCAGTGGGCCGGAACCCCCGGTGGGGGCGGCCCGCGGGGGTGCAGCATGTGAGTATACGGTGCAAGCGAGTACATCCACACACATTCCCAATCTAGGGGGGGCCTTTCAATGGCCTTGGCCTCGCGCGGGTGGTGCGGGGGCCACGCTGTCGGCGACCCACCCGGCGACTACGACTGCCACCTTGGGCACTGGGGTGGGCATTGGTCCTTACACTGCAGGGAATGTTCTGGGGGTGGCTGGGTTAGCTCAGGCCCCTTTTACCAGGCCGGCTGTCCCCTTTTCGGCTTTGCCGACGGCAGGGTATTCCTTGCCATTGGGTGATCACCTGGCACAGGCTACTAGGGAAAAGATATGGCGAGGGGAGTACGTAGATATCTTCTCACTCCTGAACAGAGAGCCCACCAAGGAGGAAAGGGAGGGTCAGGATGAGAAGGACAAGGAGCAGGCACGCCGCCGTAAGCCGCCGCGTACCTGGGCCAACTGGCTCCCCGCTTATTTAATATACATGGCGGTATATTTGAGGGCGCGGCCGGATTTAGCTATTCCCATGGTCCAATATTTGGACAACATATATAGGGCGATGGTCGATTTCCCGGGCCCCTCATGGCTAGCATATGATGAGGAATTCCGTATGAGGATTCCCCTCCACCCCGAGATGAGATGGGATGAGCCGTGCCAGAGGCTGTGGCTTTTGTATATGACACCCACACGCCCTGCCCCGGGGGATAGATACCATTGCGGACATGCGGTCCAGCGAGCGGCTCCAGCGCAGGTTACCCGCCAGGCGGCAGGGCAGGGGGTTCCAGCCCGCCTGCTGTGCTGGACTTTCTCGTCAAATGGTTCCTGCAATCGAAAGAACTGCAGGTATAGGCATGAGTGTCCCACATGTTCTGGCCCCCACGCAGCCTCTGCTTGTCCCAGGCCTGGGGGGCGCGAGGCAGAGGGAGGGGTGGACAGTGGGCTGGCAAGGCTGCCACGGATGGAGCTAGTTCTCCAAAAGGCCCCCTCCCCAATTAAGGTGGACATGCTGGAGCGCTGGCTCGCATCGTACCCGAAGGGGGAGGACGGGGAGTATCTCCTGCAAGGTTTTAAGCAGGGATTTCGTATCCCTTTTATGGGTGATAGGTCCCCTCAGGATGCTCCCAACCTTTTATCCCTCAGAGGAAGGGAGGAGGTGGCTGCGGCCAGCATTAAAAAGGAGTTAGACGCGGGCAGGGTCGCTGGACCTTTCCCCGCACCCCCGTTTCCCAATCTTAAGGTCTCGCCACTGGGTTTGGTCCCCAAAAAGTCCCTAGGTGAGTTTCGCCTTATTCATCATTTGTCCTACCCAGCCGGCCGATCGGTCAATGATGCTATCCCTGATGACCTTTGTTCAGTCAGGTATACATCGTTCGACCATGCGCTGCGCATGGTGCGCTCGTGTGGCCCGGGTGCCCTGCTGGCCAAGTGTGACATTAAGTCAGCTTTTCGCCTCTTGCCAGTGCACCCGGGCGACTTTGAGTTGCTGGGTTTTAAATTTAAGGGGGAATATTATTTGGATAAGGCCATGCCTTTTGGCTGCTCCATATCATGCTCGGCTTTCGAGCGTTTTAGTACCTTCCTAGAGTGGGCTTTCGTCCGCAGGTCAGGGTCCCGGTCTGTAGCCCATTACCTGGATGACTTTTTATTCGGGGGTGAACGGGGCTGGGACACGTGCGCACGTCTCCTCAACACATTTCAGACGCTAATGGAGGAACTTGGTGTCCCTTTAGCGCCCGAAAAGACCGAGGGCCCATCGACCAAGCTAGTATTCCTGGGGGTTGAGATTGACACAGTAGTGCAGGCTTCTAGGTTGCCGGGTGATAAGGTGTCCAGGATAGTGGCCCTTATCTCGGAATTGCTGGCCAAGCTTAAGGCATCCCTGAGGGAACTGCAGGTGCTACATGGGCACCTTAATTTTGCTTGCAGGGTGGTCGCACCGGGCAGGGCTTTTGCCCGGCGCTTATGCGACGCCATGGCAGGGTTATCCAGGCCCCACCACAGAGTCAGGCTCACCCGGGGTATCAGGGCAGACATGTTCGTCTGGTTGCAATTCCTGAGGGAGTTTAATGGGGTCTCATTTTGGAGGTCTGACCTCCTGGCATCCCCCAATTTCCAGATCCAGTCTGATGCCTCAGGATCCCTGGGTTATGGGATGTACTTCAATGGGAAGTGGGCCTATGGTGGGTGGCCACCGGCATGGGCAGGCACAGGTCGCCTGCGGGATCTCACATACCTGGAATTTTTTCCCATTCTGGGGGCTTTGATGCTATGGGGCGAACAGTGGGCTAATTCGGTGGTGCATTTCTGGTGTGACAATGCTGCTGTTGTACACATTGTCAATGCACAGACTTCCAAATCGCCCAGGGTCATGGATCTAGTGCGCCATTTTGTGCTGCGCTGCCTGCGCCTCAACGTCTTGTTCAGGGCCAGGCATGTCCCAGGGATTAATAATGATATTGCTGACGCTTTGTCCCGCCTGCAGATCTCCCGGTTCCGCGCCTTGGCCCCGGATGCGGAGGAATTTCCCTCGCCACTCCCGGAAGAGATGTGGACTATTGGCAAGGAGAGGTGAACCGGGCGATTGGCCTGTCACTAGCGCCACGCACGCGTAAGGCGTATCAACAAGCATTCAATTCGTACAGGGCATTTGCTACTCAATTTCTCTTGCCAGAGACCTGGCCTATCCCGGTGGACCATGTTCTGCGGTTCATGGTTCAGCTGCATGCACAGGGCCTCGCACCTCGCACCATAGCATCCAAGCTCTCGGCGTTGGCTTTTATGGCCAAAGTGGGGGGTCATGTGGATACCACCTCTGACTTCCGTGTGAGACATGTTTTGGAGGGGTGGGTGCGCGAGCGCGGGCGTTGCCCGGACGACCGGCACCCTATTTCCCCAGGGGTTCTTACCCAGTTGGCCCGGGGCTGGCCAGGCCTCTGTTTTGATCATTATGAGGCAGCCCTTTTTCATGCAGCCACAACGGTGGCATTTTTTGGAGCGCTCCGCGTCAGCGAACTCGTGATGCTGTCTAAGGCGGATGCAAGTGGTAGGGCACTGGAACTCGAGGATGTCTATGTTGCCAAAGACTGGGCCCAGTTGAGGATATGCTCCTCTAAAACAGATCAGCATGGTGTAGGCAGTGGTGTAAGACTGCTACGGTGTTTTTTGGCAGACATCTGTCCGGTTGGTGCCCTACATGAATTCCTGGCACTGCGTGGCATGCACCACGGCCCGTTTTTCTGTCACCAAGATGGGTCTCCCCTTACTAAATTTCAGTTTTGGAAGGTGACAGCCAGAGCCCTCACCAGGGTGGGCCTACCAGGTGCCCGTTATGGCACACATTCGTTCCGTATTGGTGCAGCCTCTACAGCAGCTGCTTTTGGGTACTCTGGGGCTGACATACGCAGCATGGGGAGGTGGGGCTCGCAATGTTTTCAGTTTTATGTGCGCCCACTCCCGCCATGAGTACCAATCCAGTCACCTTACCGCCTTTTTTCTTAATTTTCTTACAGACCCTGGGTGTCGTATTACACCGGTGACAGTATGGCTGGTGGGCCACAGCTATGTGCACAGGGCAGCGCGTTACGCTGCAGCGACAGAGTGGGGACCCCGACTGGGACTGGGTGACCACGCCAGTCTCGCATGGCATGGTAAGCCTGGGATGTTATGGCGGGAGCTGCGGCCTTTCCTTTTTTCTGGCCTGGGTGCTGACCCGCCTGACATTCTAATCATCCACCTGGGGGGCAATGATTTGGGCCAGGTCACCGGCTTATCGCTCAAGCATGCGATTTGCGAGGAACTCGCCTACTTGCATTATGTCTGGCCTGCCACAACCCTGGTTTGGTCGGACATTGTTCCGCGCCATTCTTACAGAGGGGGCGTTAACCTCCTGGCCCTTGACCGCGCTAGGCGCGCGGTCGATAAGGCAGTGGCGCGGTTTCTTGCCACCAGGGCTTGGGGACGGGTTAGTCATCACCCCGATATTAGTCTACAAAATTATGACTTGTACGCAGGAGATGGGGCCCATCTGTCGCGAGGAGGTATGGACCTCCTGTTGGGTGATTGGCGAGCAGACCTGTTGACCGAGCTGACGGTCTGGGGGGGGGGCGTCAGGTCTTCTTTGAAGCCCCTCCGTGTGGCGGGTAGCACTGGTAAGGTAAACAGTATGACCCACAAGTATCCGGCAGGTTCGCAATTGACTGGACAACACTAGACAGGAATAAATTAGTTAAACGTTGTCCGGTCAACGACGAACCAGGCGATGGGGTGATGACGATTGCTAACCAGCATGCATCACCCCTGTGATTTCACGGATACGCGTCAGAGGGTGGGGTCATAAGTTAGTTATTGACTACGGTCAACAATTTGTTTGTTGTCAACAAACAAATTGATACAAATTGATACATTGTAACCAATTGCCGTTGGCAATTTTGGGGTGGTACCTTACCAGTGTTACTTCGGCCTGCTTGCCTTAGGAATTATGATTGGTCGTTTTACCAATACAAATTTATAATTCGGACTAGGGCATTGAATCAATAAATGTGGCCCTATGCTGTTATCCACTTTCAATGTTGTCTGTGTCCGTTATTGGGGGGGTGCGCCTGCAATGCAAGCGCGGCGCCAAAATGGCCGCCGCGCCCTTTGCGGGCCCCCCCCCACAGGACAGAGAATCCGGGTAGTTAGGGGCGTGGCCAGCTCCCTTATAAAAGGGGTGGCCACGAGGCAGCCGAGCTGCCATTTTACCTCAGCGACGGAGCGGAGAAGTTTTTTCCCCTCCACCCCCTCCCTAGTTAACAGTGTGATATTATGGTCGCTTCGGGGCCGGGTGGGAATTTTTGGTTGGGACCCATATTGGCTCCGGGTCCTGGCTTTTTTGCCCATCCCACACTGTTGCTATGGTTTGATATAGGGGTCTTTCTGTGTTCCTACTGTTGACTTTGGTCACATTGGCGGGTAGCACTGGTAAGGTAAACAGTATGACCCACAAGTATCCGGCAGGTTCGCAATTGACTGGACAACACTAGACAGGAATAAATTAGTTAAACGTTGTCCGGTCAACGACGAACCAGGCGATGGGGTGATGACGATTGCTAACCAGCATGCATCACCCCTGTGATTTCACGGATACGCGTCAGAGGGTGGGGTCATAAGTTAGTTATTGACTACGGTCAACGATTTGTTTGTTGTCAACAAACAAATTGATACAAATTGATACATTGTAACCAATTGCCGTTGGCAATTTTGGGGTGGTACCTTACCAGTGTTACTTCGGCCTGCTTGCCTTAGGAATTATGATTGGTCGTTTTACCAATACAAATTTATAATTCGGACTAGGGCATTGAATCAATAAATGTGGCCCTATGCTGTTATCCACTTTCAATGTTGTCTGTGTCCGTTATTGGGGGGGTGCGCCTGCAATGCAAGCGCGGCGCCAAAATGGCCGCCGCACCCTTTGCGCCCCCCCCCCCCCACAGGACAGAGAATCCGGGTAGTTAGGGGCGTGGCCAGCTCCCTTATAAAAGGGGTGGCCACGAGGCAGCCGAGCTGCCATTTTACCTCAGCGACGGAGCGGAGAAGTTTTTTCCCCTCCACCCCCTCCCTAGTTAACAGTGTGATATTATGGTCGCTTCGGGGCCGGGTGGGAATTTTTGGTTGGGACCCATATTGGCTCCGGGTCCTGGCTTTTTTGCCCATCCCACACTGTTGCTATGGTTTGATATAGGGGTCTTTCTGTGTTCCTACTGTTGACTTTGGTCACATTGGCGGGTAGCACTGGTAAGGTAAACAGTATGACCCACAAGTATCCGGCAGGTTCGCAATTGACTGGACAACACTAGACAGGAATAAATTAGTTAAACGTTGTCCGGTCAACGACGAACCAGGCGATGGGGTGATGACGATTGCTAACCAGCATGCATCACCCCTGTGATTTCACGGATACGCGTCAGAGGGTGGGGTCATAAGTTAGTTATTGACTACGGTCAACAATTTGTTTGTTGTCAACAAACAAATTGATACAAATTGATACATTGTAACCAATTGCCGTTGGCAATTTTGGGGTGGTACCTTACCAGTGTTACTTCGGCCTGCTTGCCTTAGGAATTATGATTGGTCGTTTTACCAATACAAATTTATAATTCGGACTAGGGCATTGAATCAATAAATGTGGCCCTATGCTGTTATCCACTTTCAATGTTGTCTGTGTCCGTTATTGGGGGGGTGCGCCTGCAATTATCTTCATCATACACATAGCTATGTCTCACCAGGTTATTCTGCTATGGTAATACAGTAGACTCAGTGACTCAATGCTGATCATCAGATGGCAGTTAACTAACTTGACAACCCTGAGGATTAATGACCTTGGGTGGCAAAATCCACAGGGAAGTGTCATAGTCCTCAAATGGATTAGATCCCACTTGAATACATTTTAATGAAGGGCAGCAGTTCCATCATTTCTGGCCTGGGGCTGATTAGGACTTTGTGTGCCAAAAGGTCTCAGGACAGAAAGTGACTTGCTGAATTGGATCAGTGGTTTGGGTGTCATACTGTGATGCAGAAGTCAAATGGAAGACTACTGCAGCATATTGTTCCCAGGACAATCTTCATGGCTCACTATGATGATAGCCAATATTCGGAATCGGATACAGTACTTGAAGAAGAAGATAACACATATAATCTTCCTACGTTTGGCCATGTTAGATGGAACTGCTCAAGCACACAAGAGGAGATTGAAGAAAACTTTATCCATATACTAGAGCAGGGCAGGGCCGGATTTTTTATATATATATATATAAATTTTTATTAACTTTTTCAAAAATATACAGACATACATAAAAGAATACATCATAAAAAAGAAGAAAAAAAACATTTCATAAAAAATAATCTCATACATGATAATTGAACTATTACCTTTTATAGCTGTCTATAATGTTAAACATCCCCTAGAAATTTTATCACTACAACTATAATCATCTCATAAAACATTTCAGTAATACTGTACTTTAAGTACAACTATCAAAATCGAATTTTCCCTTGAATTACACCCATTGTTTATTTACGTTGCCCTGGAAAGCTCGGTCCCAATATTTACCTCCAGAAACTACTTTGAATTGGTACAGGTCTACTACTTTCAGCACCCGTGAGGCAGTAATGTACAAAAGGCTTCCAAATACTCCAAAATCTATTTTCTTTCAATTTATCCCTTTTTACTTTTATCTCCCATGTCAGTTTATCGTTCAATGCTAAATTCCACATTTCTTTATACCATTCTCTCGTCTGTATAATTACATCATTTTTCCAATGTCTAGCAATACATTGTCTACCCGTTGTTAACATTATTTCTAGTAATTCTTTTTCCTCCTTGTTTAAGCTCATACCAGCCACATCTGTTAACATAATGGTACCTGACTCCAAGTTAATTTTCTTACCCATTATTTCCCCAGCCTCTTTTTCTATTCTTCTCCAAAAATCATTTATCATTTTACAACTCCACCACATATGTTCATAAGTTCCAATAGTGTCTTTACATCTCCAACATAAATTATCCTTTTTATTGTCAATCTGATGTAAAGTGGTGTCAGGTACCATTGCCACAGCATTTTATAATTATGCTCCTTAGTTCTTACTGACATAGTTCTCATTATCCTCTTTTTCCACTTATTTCTCCATTCATCTTTTCCTATCTTTATGTTCAAATCCTGTTCCCATTTTGATTTCAAAACTTCCTGTGGTTCACCCCCCGCCTATTTAATACAGCGTAAAGTTTGCTTACTATCTCCTTTTTGAATGCTTCTATCTCCTTTTTGAATCTTTAAAACCAATTCTTCAAATTCCGTCTTTTCTCTGTCTATATCTAATTCTCTCCTATATTTGTTATTCCAATTATTAACCTTCATTATCTGGAACCAATCCAATTTTAACTGTTCAAACAACTTTTTCTTCTTATCTTCGTCCCTACAAATTCGTAACCAATCTTTCACCAAGGAAACTTCATTTTTATCCAATATTTCCTTTATTTCTTTATCTATTTTTATCGGAAAGCATGCCATATCTGCTAATTCCAAAATTGGAGAGACATCTGGGGCCAGGTCCTTCTTTAATCTTTTCCACACGTTCACGAGTCCCTTCATCATTGTGTTACTGGTAACCGTCATTTTAACCTTACCTCCCAAAAAAATCATTTTGCCTATATTCCTATAATCTTTCATCTCAATCTCCTCCCAAATTACTTTTTCTCTTGCCAGAATCTTCACAACATTCTTAATTTGAAAGGCACGATAATAAGCTAATAGATTTTGCATTCCTAAACCCCCTTCTTTCTGAGGCAGACACCATAATTTCTTTAGTAATCTAGGTTTTTTACCTCCATTACAAAACATCTTTCGAAACTCATTAATTTCCTTTTCATTCATTTGAATTGCAAGTGCGTCAAATAAAAAATTAATTCTCGGTAACAACATCATTTTGCAAATTGCAATCCTCCCGAACCATGACAACTTCAACTTTAGAAAACTTTGTATTCTAGTCTTAAATTCCATTTTCAGGCTATCATAATTCAATCTTTTAAGTTCTTCCAATCTATTTGATATAATTATCCCAAATATTTCAACTTATCTTTGATTTGTATATTGGTTAGTCCCACAATCTTTTCCCTCTCCCCTTCTCCCATATTACACAACATCATTTCCGATTTATCCCAATTTATCATCGAACCCGTAATATCCTCAAAATCCTCGTTGTATTTTAATCCTATCCATAACCCTCTCAGGATGCTTAGCCATTATCAGTGTATCATCTGCATACATACTTATTTTATTACCTATTATCCCTTCTATTTTTGCATCTTCTCTTATACTTTTGGCCAAAATTTCCATTGCCATAATGAACAAAATAGGGGACAAAGGACAGCCCTGCCTGGTACCTAGGGCCGGATTTAAGCATAGGCTACCTAGACTGCAGCCTATGGGCCTGCACCACAAAGGGGAGCCCACACCAGTTTTTAACTGGATAATTGCTGAAAATGCAGTTTTTGTAGGTTAATTTTTTAAAAAATACTTTCCGCGGTAGGGCCCGCACCACAGGTTCAGCCTAGGGGCCCACAGATCCTAAATATGGCACTGGAGCAGGGGTTCTCAACCTTTTCAAGCCAGGGGACAGCCATTTTGCCCTGCCTGCATGATGGGGGTGGCCATTTTGTCCAAACAGCTTTGAAGGGGTGGCCATTTTGTTTCTCAAATGCCCTTGGAGGGGTGGGGGGGCACATGAAATGGTGCCATGGGGGGATCTGGCCAATGGGCCTTAGGTTGGGAACCCCTGTACTAGAGTATGGATGTAGGTCACTTGTCTCATCTTGCAGGCAAAGTTAAGGAATTGCTGCATTCCTCTATTGTTGTTGAGGAAGGCAGGAGATTTCATAGATTAGAAGTGCTGTTCTCACATTGGCAAACACAAAGCTTTGCACAGAATATTTGTGTGTGTGCGCGCAAAAATGAGCAAATTGTGAATTGCCCATAATTAGGATGATTCCTGCTTCATTTAAGAATCAGAACCACCAAATATTTATTTATTTAGTTAGTTTCAGATTTCTACTCTGCCCTATTCAGCGCAAGGCCGACTCAGTGTGGCATTACAACATATTAAATACAATATAATCAATAGAAAAATGCAATAGAAAAAATAAAATACCATATCAGAATAAAATATCATAGATACAATAAAAATAAGCAGTAGAGTTACAATTATGATTTACACATTACAAATCAGGAAAAAAGTACAATGACCCAAAAGGAGGGGGTCAGAGCCCAAGGCTCAATGACCTTAAATGGGCCTTAACAAGGTCCGGGCTCAACAACCATGTCAGAGCCCAGCTCCAAGTCCTCAGCATCGACAGAGTGAGGCAAAAAAGCGGTGCTGCAAGCCCATATTGGATCAAAAAAGAAAAAGACTCCCACGGCAGAGGCCGGACCAGGAAAGAGGGCTGATGCAAGGTGGCGGCAGCGCCCAGCTTTAAAGTCTTTGCTGCGCCAGGGAGCACAGGTGTTCGTTCTCCCCCGTGGCAAACGCCAGACCGGGGAAGAGGGCTGAGGCTCGGCGGTGGTGGTGGCAGTGGCCAGCTTTAAAGTCAATCCTTCTCTGTTTGCTACCTATAAGCATGTTTTACTTCTCACAAGGAAAAGGAACTATCAGCATTTTATGCAAATGACAGAGACCCTAAATCAGAGGAGGGACCTCTATCTTTTTTTGACTGGAGCTAAGGAACTTCATAGGACTTACTGAAAAAATCCTCATGGAAGAATCTTATACTGTATTGAGACAAATCAACATGAATGAGCAATTCCATTCCTAACCTTGGGTTAGCAATGTTTTCTTGAAATAAATTTTGGCTGTAACCATCTCTGTGTTTCTGAATTAATAATAATAAAGTCTTTCTTCACATAAATCATGAAATACTGGAAGGCTCTCTGGCTTAGGTATCCAGTTGGCTGCAGAGCCAGAGGTTGGGATGGTTCCTTGACAGGGGCTAGACATGATTAATTCATAGGGTCCTTCCCATATTATTATTTGGATTACAAAACAAAAGTGAGCCAAGAATCCAAGGCAAACCACTGTGGATAAAAGACTAAGTAAGAAGCAAATAGAAAGAATACCTGCCTCATGCAATGGCAGAGAGAGGGAACAGTAATCATGGTGAAGAGCCTTACCAGAATAAAAGAGAGTGCTAGAGTGAGAAAAGTGTACAATGATGTGCAAAAAGGCACCTTAATAAATGTCAGTATATAACTTTACAGCCACTACTAATTAATAAGAATGACCTATTGGAATAACAGTGACACTTCTTTTTCTTGTTTAATCCACTTCATTCTCTGACTAACATCTTCAATGGATAAACAAGCCACAGATGAGTTCATGTGCTGCTTGATAGCAGAGTCGGCAAAGAGGCCCAGAAAACTTGATGAAATAATGCCATTTCGTGAGGTTTTTTGGGCCTTTAGCAACAGCAATTGCATTTACCTACTTCCCCATAGCACATAGAGAACTCTATAGGTCAGTGGTGGTGCACCTTTTAGAGTCCTAGTGCCCACAAAGGGGATGGGGAAGGGGCAGGTATCATGTGTACCGGTGACATCATGTGAGTATGTGTGCATGTACCCATGTGATGTCAATGTAGGTGCCATGCCCCTTCCCTTGCAGCTGCAGAAGTAACCCCCCCCCGCACTCAGCAGGGCTTGGCACTGCCCAGCCCCTCCTCAACAGGCAAGCCCCATTCCCACTGTCACATGTCTGCCAGGGCTTTGCCACAGATATGAGTAGAATTTTTTTAAAGAGACTCACAGAGCTGGATTAAAATAAAAGGTATCATAGCCCTTTACTCCCCCCTTCTCCTTCCCCTCCTGTTGTTTATGCTTAAACTATCCACCACCGCATGCAACTCAGCTACCAGCAATAGCGCAGCTGCAGGAGCTCAGCCCATGCAACCCCAATCACCCAATCAACAACTAGCATGGGAAACCTCCCCGCTATAGGTGATCCTTAGGAAGGTATACAATAAACCTTAGTCAGGTTAGGTGAACCTTAGGAAGGTACCCAGTATGTCCCTAATGACGTCACTGCTACCGCAACCAATGAGTGCCTTTGGGGGAAAATTCAAATACAGTGCATGATATATAAGGAGCTGCGTCTCCACCATTTGGTTATGTACAGATTGACCATGCTGCAATAAAGAAGTGTTTGGCCCACCTGCTGGCTCCGTGTGCAATCAATCTGCCTACATCATATTGGCAATGAGGATGGGATAATGGCTTCCCACGGAGTTACCCTCACTTCGTTCGACACTTCTAAGCCAGAGTCATGGGACCTCTACGAGGAGCAGTTCCTGTTCTGCATGGATGAGGAGAACATTGAGTCTGAAGCACAAAGACGAGCCTGCCTACTTGGCTCAGTGTGGGTTGCCAACCCTGGAACTGGCGAGGAACCTTCTAATGCCGAGGGCCCTAAAGTCGGTACCCCTTGGTGAAATCCTCGCTGTGCTGTGGGCACATTACCACCCAAAGGTGTCCATGTTCCCAGCATGGGAGGGCAAAAATCTAATTAACTTCCACCAGCGCAACCAACAGCCCGGAGAGAGCGTGGCGGAGTACATCACCGCGCTGAGACTGGCGGCCGTCCCTTGCTGGTGGGGAACCTTCCAAGCCGAGGCGCTGCGAGACCGCCTCCTACTCGGCATGCGAGATGAGGAGGTCCAGTGGAGATTGTTGGCCTGGGATGAGGACATCATGTTTGAGCAGGTCCTACAGGCTACCCAGGCTGCAGAGGCGGTAAAGGACGGGGTGTGGGTGTGCCGGGCAAGAACCACAGCCTCTGGAAACCCGTCGTCCACCATGCAGGCCCACAGCTGCTCGTCTCGCAGGGAGTGAGAGCCAAGAGCCATGGCAGCCGCCGCCACATCCTCATCATAAGAACATAAGAACATAAGAACAGCCTTGCTGGAACAGGCCACAGCCCATCCAGTCCAGCATTCTGTCTCACACAGTGGCTCACCATTTCCTTCAGGGTATTCCCAAGGAGATGCCTTCACCTGCTTAGGATTCCCTGGAAATGGCATTGAGAGATATCCTGCCTATCTCTCCAACCCGGAGGTTGTCCTTAGGTATCCATAATTATAGCCATTGATAGCCTTGTCCTCCATGAACTTGTCTAATCCTTTCTTAAAGCTGTGAAGACTGACAGCTGTCACCACTTCTTCTGGCAGGGAGTTCCATAGACCAGTAATCCTCTGGGTGAAAAAGTACTTTCTCTTATTTGTTTGAGAACTAGTACCCAAAAGTTTCATGGAGTGTCCCCTAGTTCTAGTGTTGTGCGATAGGGAAAACAGTTTTTCCTTATCTACCTTGTCCACACCGTGCATGATTTTATAAACTTCAATCAGGTCACCTCTTAGACGCCGTCGTTCAAGAGTGAAAAGGCCCAACCGTTGCAGCCTCAGATGGTAAGGAAGGTGTTCCAGTCCCCTAATCATTCTGGTTGCCCTCCTCTGTACTTTCTCCAACTCCATAATATCCTTCTGGAGGTATGGCGACCAGAACTGTACACAATATTCCAGATGGGGCCTCACCATAGATTTATAAAGAGGCAAAATGACACTTGCTGACTTATTTTCTATACCCTTCCTAATGATCCCTAGCATTGAGTTTGCTTTTTTCACTGCTGAGGCACACTGGGTTGACACCTTCATTGAGCTGTCCACCAGGACACCAAGGTCCCTTTCCTGGTTTGTCGCAGAGAGTTCAGACCCCATCAGTTTATAAATGTAATTGGGGTTTTTTGCCCCAACATGCATCACTCTGCACTTACTGATGTTGAAGCTCATTTGCCACTGATTTGCCCACTCCCCCAGTGTCAAGAGATCCCTCTGGAGCTCTTCACAATCTCTCACAGTTTTCACTACCCTGTATAATTTAGTGTCGTCAGCAAATTTGGCTACCTTGCTTTTTACTCCTACCTCTAGATCATTTATGAAGAGGTTGAAAAGCAGTGGTCCAAGTACTGAACCTTGGGGGACCCCACTCTTTACTTCCCTCCACTTGGAGAAGTGTCCATTTAGTGCTACCCTCTGTTTCCTGTCCCTTAGCCAGTTGCTGATCCAGGACAAGACCTGTCCCTTTATTCCATGACTGGTAAGTTTATTCAAGAGCCTTTGGTGTGGGACCTTGTCAAAAGCCTTCTGAAAGTCCAGATAAACAATGTCAACTGGATCCCCCTTATCCACATGCTTGTTGACACTCTCAAAAAATTCCAACAGATTAGTGAGGCATGATTTGCCCTTGCAAAAGCCATGTTGGCTCTCCTTTAGCAGCGCCTTCTCTTCTATGTAACTATTAATTCTATCTTTTAGGATGGTTTCCATCACTTTACCTGGGACACATGTCAAACTGACAGGCCGGTAATTTCCTGGATCACCCCTGGATCCTTTTTTGAAAATTGGTGTTACATTCGCTACCTTCCAGTCATCAGGCACAAAGCCTGATTTGAGGGAAAGATTATATATTTTGGCTAGGATATCAGCAATTTCATCTTTAAGTTCCCTGAGAACTCGTGGATGGATGCCATCTGGTCCTGGGGATTTGTTAGTGTTTAGCTTAACAAGACATGCAAGGACCTCCTCCCTGGTTATTTCTATCTTGCTTAATCCTTCGGTTTCCCTCCCTACGAAGATAGGCTCTGTTTTGGGCATGTGGTCTCTGTCTTCTTCAGTGAATACTGAAGCAAAGAATTCATTGAGTCTCTCTGCAATCTCTGTTTCCTCTTTAATAACCCCTTGCCTTCCATTGTCATCTAATGGTCCAATGGCCTTCCTAGTTGGGTTCTTACTTCTAATGTACTTAAAGAAGTCTTTGTTATTTCTCTGAGTATTTTTAGCTATACGCTCCTCAAAGTCTTGCTTTGCTTTCCTGATTGTTGCCTTGCATTTGTTCTGCCAGAATTTATGTTTCTGCCTGCTGTCCTCATTTGGACAAGCCTTCCATCTTCTAAATGAGCTTTTCTTGCTCTTGATCACTTCCCGAACAGCTCCTGTAAGCCACATCGGAGTCCTCTTGGACCTGGCAGTGCCCTTTTTCCTTTTGGGTATGCATTCCAATTGAGCCTCTGTTATTGTTTTTGTAAACAGCCTCCATGCCTCTTGGAGTGTTTGGACTCTCTCAATTTTCCCTTTCAGTTTCTTTTTTACTAGTTTCCTCATCTTTGGGAAATTTCCTTTTTGAAAATTTAAGGTCTCTGTGTTAGATTTTATCAGTGACTTGCGGTCTATGATCAAGTTAAACATAATTGAGTTGTGGTCACTGTTCCCTATTGGATCAGTCACATTAACATCTTGCACCAGATCCTGAGTATTACTCAGAATCAAGTCAAGGATTCTTGTACCTCTAGTTGGGTCTTCAACCATCTGTCCCAGGGAACAATCATTGAGCATATCTAGGAACTTTATCTCTTTATCATGTGCTGAACAACAGTTCACCCAGTCTATGTGAGGGTAATTGAAGTCCCCCATTATAACCAGGCTTCCCTTCCTGGATGCCTCCTTTACAACATTCTCCAACTGCCAGTCTCCCTCAAGAGTTTGGGTCGGAGGCCGATAGTATATGCCTACTGTTAGACCATCCTTGTGGCCTGGTACTCTTACCCACAGAGCTTCTAATGGTGACTCCAAATCACCTAGATATTCCAATTCATACGATTTTATCACTTCTTTGACATACACGGCTACACCACCTCCTGTTTGCCCCTTCCTATCCTTCCTGTACAGTTTGTAGCCTGGGATAACTGTATCCCATTGGTTATCATCCGTCCACCAGGTTTCAGTGATACCAATAATATCAATATTTTTATCTATTGCTAAGTATTCCAGCTCCCCTATTTTGTTCCGGAGGCTTCTGGCATTTGTATACAAGCATTTATATATGCTTTCCTGATACAGTCTTTTGAGTCTAGTTGCATTGTTAGACTGCCTCTTGCATCCTTCTGCTAGAGTGCTGGTGACTAGCTCCTTGCTCTGCTCAGTAATTTTTGCATCCTCCTCACTACTCAAGTACACACTTTCCCGAACCGGATGCTGCCCAGCTCCTGTCGGCTTTCCCCCAGTTATCAGTTTAAAAGCTGCTCTGCAGCCTTTTTGATGTTGAGTGCCAGCAATCTGGTACCATCATGGTTTAAATGCAACCCATCCCTCCTGAACAGATTTGGCTTGTCCCAAAATGTTCTCCAGTTCCTGACAAATCTGAAGCCCTCCTCTCGACACCACCGCCTCATCCACGCATTGAGGCTTCTGAGCTCTGCCTGCCTGGTAGGTCCTGCGCGAGGGACAGGCAGCACTTCTGAAAATGCTACCTTGGAAGTCCGGGACTTCAATCTTCTTCCTAACAACCTAAATTTGGCTTCCAGGACAGACCGCTTGGCCTTCCCAACATCATTAGTACCAACGTGTACCATGACAACTGGCTCGTTCCCAGTTCTCTCTAACAATCTATCTAGATTTCTTGTGATGTCTGCAACTTTTGCACCTGGCAGGCAAGTCACCATACGGTTATCATGTGCATCACAAATCCATTTCTCTGTATTTCTAATTATTGAATCGCCTAGTACAAGGAGCCTCTCTCCTGCAATCTGTTCATCTACATGCACCTCATCAACCATATTAAGGGAGAGAACCTCAGTTTGTTCCTGTTGTTCATCTTCCTGGATCTCATCAAGTGTGATGAAGGAGAGATCATCAGGTGGAACCAGTTGTTCCTCTGTGTGTTCCTCATCAGGTGTGATAAGGGAAAGAGCCTCAAATTTATTCTGTAATTTCAGACTCTCAGAGTGATCCCCTACTCTTCTCCTCCTTTGAGTCACATTCCTCCAACCATCTCCCTCCTGAGTTAGTGAAGGGCCTTCTCCCTCAGAACTGTGCCCTGTCACTTCTTTGTCCAGCATAGTCTGCTCCGCTCTGTCCAAGAACAGCTCAAGCTCCTTAATTTGTTGGTGGTTAGATATGCGGGCCTCTAGCTGCTGGACCTTCTCTTCTAGTAGTGCAACCAACCTCAGTGAGAGTGAAAGCGAGCCCGAGGTCCAGAAGGTGAGGAAAAGACCTTCCCAGAGGAGAGACACCGCTGAAGCAAGCCGACGCTGTGAGGGGCATGGGGGCACACATGACCAGAGGAAGTGCCCCTTCAAGAAGGCAGAGTGCCACAACTGCTGGCATTTGGGCCACATCGCGAAGGTGTGCAGACAACGCAGAAGCTGAGACCCTGACTGGACCAGCTGCCAGAAGGACGCGGGAGTTGGGAAGGTGCACGCGGAAGACACAGTGGTGAGACGTGTGTCGGACCAGCACACCCATTTCTTTGTTAAGGTACTGTTGCAGGGGGTCCAGGTGAAGATGGAGGTGGACTCAGTGACTGCCTACTCCATTGTCTTGCAGACCAAGTTTCTGCAAATACCCACTAGGGACCGCCCCAAACTTAGAGCCCTCAAAATGAACTTGCGGGATGTTCAGGGAAATTACATCCCAGTCCTGGAGGTGGGGTACTTCACCATCCAGTTCAAGAACTTCACTAGGAGGTTATCTTTAGTGGTCCTTAAGTGGGGGTCCAGTTGTCTCCTGGGGACCCAGTGGTTTGAACCGCTGGGAATTGCATTGACTGGAATCAATGCCGTCCGAGGCGACCCCATCCAAGACGTGTGCAACGCACACCCTGCCATCTTCAAGAAAGGACTTGGGGAGTACAGGGGGCCTCCTGTGGACTTTGATATGGACCCTTCCGTCCGCCCCGTGCATCTCAAGCCATGAAGAGTGCCCTTTCCACTAAAGGACAAAATAGAGGCAGAATTGGACAAATTGGTGAGTCAGGGGATTCTGATTCCGGTGGACTCTGTGGAGTGGGAGACACCGATTGTAACTGCCATGAAATCTAACGGGGAGGTTAGGATTTGTGCTGATTACAAGTGTACTATCAATAAGGCAATCCATCCCAATGCCTACCCGGTGCCGGTAGTCAGCCACTTGCTGGCCAAGTTACATGGGGGGGAGGTGTTTTGCGAAGCTGGACCTAGCACAGGCTTACCAGCAGTTAACAGTCATACCTGCAGCCGCAGCTGCCCAGACAATAGTTACGCACAAGGGTGCGTTTAAGGTGACACACCTCCAATTCGGCGTGAACTCAGCTCCCAGTATATTTCAGGTGCTTGTAGAATGCCTACTCAGGGGTCTCCCCGGGGTGTTGCCATACTTCGACGATGTATTGATAACAGCTGGGGATGAGTCAGAGTTAGCCCAGAGGTTGGACCGGGTGCTGTCGGTGTTTGAGAGGGCTGGGTTACGCCTGAGAAGGGACAAGTGCAAATTCTATGCAAATGAGGTAGAGTTTCTGGGGTTCCGGATCACCCCCGATGGGCTTAAGCCCTCAAAATCCAAGGTTGCTGCCATTCAGGACACCCCCACGCCAGTATCTAAGTTGGAACTACAGTCGTTCCTGGGGCTCCTGAACTTCTACCACTCCTTCCTCCCACGGAAGGCTTCTGTGGCAGAGCCATTACACTGCCTACTGAAAAAGGACATAGTCTGGTGGTGGGGGGAGGCTCAAGAGTGAGCATTCAGTGAGTTAAAGTGGCTCCTCTCTTCCGAGGTGATATTAACTCACTTTGACCCCAAGAAGCCAGTAGTGCTAGTGTGTGATGCCTCACCAGTGGGGGTGGGGGCTGTCCTCTGCCACATGTTTGAGAATGGGAGGGAGGCTCCAATTGCGTTCTACTCGAGATCCCACTCAAAAGCACAGCGCAACTATGCCCAGACAGACAGGGAGACCCTCACGATCATCGCATGGACCAACAAATTTCATGACTTCCTGTACGTGAGGGAGTTCACCATTGTTATGGACCAGAAGCCCCTCCAAGGTATCTTTGTCATGACCAAGCCCACCCCACAGATCTTGTTCCCTAGAATGTTAAGGTGGGCGAGCTTCCTAAACGCATACCAGTTCACGCTGGTGCATTGTCCAGGGAAAGACATTGCGTACGCAGATGCGCTTTCCAGGTCTCCCCTACCATAGCTGGGGGAACCCGAGTGCGAGGTTGAGCAAGAGCACCAGGTGCTGCTCATCGAATCACTCGAATTGCCCCCAAAAATGCCTGCGGATATTGCCAAGGCAACAGCAAAGACAAGGTTTTGTCACAAGCGCTGGCTTGGGTTAAGAAAGGCTGGCCCTTAAAATCCCCGTCCGAAGAACTCACATCGTTCTTCAGGAAGCGCTTCGAGCTTTCGCTCGAGAGAGGATGCCTCCTCTGGGGCCAGAGAGTAGTAATTCCTGAGGTTCTGTGAGCCAAGTTACTCCGCCTGCTCCACACGAGCCACCTGGAGATTGTGAAGTCAAAAGCTCTAGCAAGGAGCTACTTCTGGTGGCCCAATATAGATGAGGATATAGAAAAATTGGTGGGCCAGTGTGAGAGTTTCCAACGATCATGGCCCAAAGAGCATAGGCTACCCCCCAGGGAGTGGGACACAGCCTGCGGTGCATGGTCCAGAATCCAGGTGGACTTCGCGGTGCCCTTCAGGGGCACAATGTTTCTACTTGGGTTGATGCATTCTTGAAATGGCTCGAGGTCATTCCAATGCACAACACGTCCTCTGCGGCAACAATCAAACACCTGAGGAGGGTGTTCGTCTGCTTTGGCATCCCCAACGTGCTAATTTCGGATAACGCATCCACTTTCACATCCGCAGAATACCAGGCGTTCCTCGAGCGGAACGCGGTCAGGCACGTCACCTCTGCCCCTTTTCACCCGGCCACGAATGGCCAAGTAGAGCGCCTGGTCCACACCACAAAGGAGTTGCTAAGGAGGATGGGTCTGGGGGATCTAGAGCTACAACTTTGTCAGTTCCTCATATGCTATAGGGTCACCCCACTGGCCTCTGGACAATCCCCCGCGGAACTCCTGATGCGGAGAAGAATCTCAATGTTGTTCGACCACCTGGATCCTTCTAGGGAGGATATGGGTATGAATGTGGCAACAGAGCAGAGGAAAGTATTTGAGGCAGGTGATCCAGTTTACTGTAGAAACTATGTAAGCTCAGGGCCAGCGTGGGTATCCGGGGAAGTAGTGGAACAAACCGGGCCAGTATCGTACAAAGTCATAACAGAGTCAGGATTACTGTGGCGGAGACACGCTGACCAGCTTAGAAGAAGGGTCACGGAAACCGCCAGGGAGAGTGATCCAGAGGAACCCACTGAAGGGAGCAATCCTGGGGAATCAGTTTTAGGGCTACCCCACACCCGTTTAAACCAAGGGGGGAATACAGGACTCAGCATGGCAGACTGCATAGAGCCATGGGAGTCCATCACCCAACTCAAAGATGAGTTTGATTTTTTGTCTTAGGATGAGGGGAGTTTTTGCGAGTGTTCCCCCACTCATCCCAGTGAGCAGCAGGGTTTTGAGTTCTCCCAACGGTCCCCTCATCCTCCCCATTTCAGGGACTCCCCATCCCTACCCCTACCAGGATTCGATGGGACCCTGCAGTTCTCGAGGGGGGCAGGCTCAGGCACAGCATCCAAACCCGACAGCGCCGCTGGAGTGGCTAGTCGGCCGCAGCATGTCTGCCGGCCCCCACAATGGTTGAGGGACTTTGTCCCATCCTAGGGGGGAGGGATGTTGTGTATGCTTAAACTATCCACCACCGCACGCAACTCAGCTGCCAGCAATAGCGCAGCTGCAGGAGCTCAGCCCTTGTGACCCCAATCACTCAATCAGCAACTAGCATGGGAAACCTCCCCGCTATAGGTGATCCTTAGAAAGTATACAATAAACCTTAGTCAGGTTAGGTGAACCTTAGGAAGGTACCCACTACGTCCCTACTGACGTCACTGCTACCGCAACCAATGAGTACCTTTGGGTGGGAAATTCAAATACAGTGCATGATATATAAGGAGCTGCGTCTCCACCATTTGGTTATGTACAGATTGACCATGCTGCAATAAAGAAGTGTTTGGCCCGCCTGCTGGCTCCGTGTGCAATCAATCTGCCTATATCAAACCTCCCAAAGACAGAAGTAATAAAAGACTCACAGCACAGCAAGAACAGCCACACAGCAACTACCAATGGGAAGCTGAGAAGGGAGGTGAGGTGACTGGATACCCTCACACACATCAATCCCAGCAGTACTGGGTGGAATGGGGCGGGACTTGCCTGCAATTGGATACGTGCCCACAGAAAAGCCTCTGCATGCCACCTCTGGCATGCATGCCATAGGTTCACCTACACTGCTCTAGGTGGTTCACAAGGTAATTAATATTTTGCCCATAACAAACTCATTTTAATCAACCTTGAAAGGATGGAAGGCTGAATCAACCTTGATCCCCATCAGAATGAAACTAAGAAGGTGATTTCCAGCACATGCATTTATATCATACTGCAGTATATATTTTGTGCCTTCATTTCCATACCATTTGTATTTGCACATGCACATACAGTGATACCTCATACAATGTCCAAACATGGTTCCACAAGTTTGGACTTTATACGGATTTGGACTTTGTATGAGGCATGCAAAATCCTAGGCGCGATGCCTCATACAATGTCCAAATCCTTGCTGTGATGCCTCATACAACGTCGTTTCCATAGAGATACATTGTACTGTAACAGCACAGACTTCAGGGCAGTCAAGGAAACAGACAGGAAACTGACAGAACTTTAAGAAATCATTGTCTAAAGGCTAAATGCATTACAAAAATATGTCAAACAACCCTGATTGTCCAAGCACCTGAAGAATGTTGCAAAAATTCCAGGAATGCTTCTAAAATTTCTGATGAAAAAATTCAAAAAAATCCAAAGTCGCGCTCAAAACCACTCCTAAACACTCGTTGCCTCGTGAAAAACCCAAAAGAGCAATGCATGCATGTGTCCTGCCTTTTATACTGCCCAGGGACAATGCAACCTTGGAAAAACCCCAATGCCTCATACAAAGTTGTAGCGACTTTTTTCAAGGAATTAGGCGATGTTGTATGAATTCGACGTTGTACGAAATGGACTTTGTATGAGGTATTACTGTACACTCCTAGTGCATTAAATAAGATTATGGGAGACATTATGAATGCATATTCAGAGTGCTGGCCAGATCATCATTGCCCCCAACATGAACTCAAAATATACTCTAGAATAGTTAGGAATGAATTAAGAACTCTTTGCCATTGAGCGTGTTGCCTGGGGCTTCTGAGAGCTGGGAGCTGAAATGAAAATACTGTAGTCAGGGGCAAAGTCTGTGAAACAATGTCTCATTCAAAAGAATGCTCAGTCGTTGCTTGATGCTATTGCAGGCCCTAAGCAATATGTTTGTAGAAAAGCTTGTTCAACATTACTGATCTTCTTCATCTTTCCAATATCTCAACGTGAAAAAAATTAGACTGTGGCATCTAAGACAGTGGAAGCCAAATGGGAACTGAAAGTATATTGGTTGGTGAACCATATGAGTGGATTTTGATCAGTTCATAAAGACATTTCTTGTGTTTAAGTGTTAGAATGAAAACTACAGGTTTTTTTTTAGCTCAGATCAAATCTACTAGGAAGGGAACCTGAATAAATTATCTTCATTTGTAAATGCAAAACAGAAAAGCAGATCAAAAGCTAGCTGAAGAGCAACAGATGACCAAAGACAGAAATTAGCCAATCCCAAATTAAACAAACCTTTAAAGGTTGATGGCAAAGCTTACAAACTGGTAACAACTGAAAAACTCAAAGCAATATTAACCTACAAGTTCTAAATGTTGTCCAATGTGCCTGCACCATTTTCAGAGTATGCCCATGCTCACCTCACAGTTGTATTTCAATACAGAATTCGGTGAACACTGAATTTATTTTTCCCCCTTTTTAGTGTCTTGCACGGAAGACAAAGAAGGAGTCGCAGTAAGGACTAACACAGGTTTATTGGTTGATGATCAGGATGAACATGTCGTAATGGCGGAGGTACATCACATTATATGCAGTAGCACAATACATTCGAATCTTGCTGCACGCTAGCTCATTGGCTGCTACCGGTGTGACGTCGTCCAAGTCACGCCCATCATCTGCAGGTAGTGATAGTGCGGGAAAAGTTCCCGCGGCTGTTGGTGATTTGGGGAATGTGAACCATGTGAGTTGAACGCTCGCAGCTGCCCTCTATGGGCAGCTTACTCGCGTTCCTTTAACAGCTGGGCTACATTGTAATTGTGGTCAGGTTACATTCATACATTTCTTAAAGCAACATTGTACATACATAACATCCCTCCCCCCTAGGATGGGACGAAGTCCCTCAACCATTGTGGCTTGCCGCACGTGCGCCTGGGGCGTGCGGCTGCTTGACTTTGGACTCTGAGGGTTTGATTCCGTCCAGGGTTATCTTAAAACCTAGAAACTCGACCTCCCTCGCAAAGAATACACATTTGTCCCTTCTCAGTCGAAGTCCTGCCCTCTCGAACACTGAGAGGACCCCATCTAGCCTCTTTGCTAACTGTAATTCACTCCCCGCCGTTATCAACACATCGTCGAAGTATGGGAGGATGCCTGGAAGCCCCTTTAAAAGGCGTTCCACGAGGGACTGGAAGATTCCAGGGGCCGAATTCACGCCAAACTGAAGGCGCGTTACCTTAAACGCCCCCTTGTGCGTCACAATCGTTTGCACGGCGGCAGCAGCCGGGGTTACAGAGAGCTGCTGGTATGCCTGGGCCAGATCTAGCTTGGCAAAACACCTCCCCCCATGTAACGTGGCCAGCAAGTGGCTGACCATGGGCACCGGATATGCATTTGGCCGAATGGCCTTATTTATCGTACATTTATAGTCCGCACAGATCCTGACCTCCCCGTTTGACTTAAGGGCTGTAACAATCGGCGTTTCCCACTCCGCCGAATCAACTGAAACCAAAATCCCCTGCCCCACCAATTTGTCCAGTTCCGCCTCGATCTTGTCCTTGAGGGCGAAGGGCACTCTCCTTGGCTTGAGGCGGATGGGCCGGATTTCTGGGTCCAGCTCAAAGGAAACTGAGGGCCCTTGTATTTCCCGAGCCCCTTCTTGAAAACGTCCGGGTGTGCATTGCACACGTCCCGCATTGGGTCAGTCTCGATGGCGTTAATGCCGGACAGTTCAATTCCCAGGGGAGCAAACCACTGCGTTCCCAAAAGGCAGCACCTCCCCCCTTTGAGGACCACTAGGGGCAATTTCTCGGAGTAGTTCTTGAACTTCACCTTGAAGTTCCCCACCCCCAACACTGGGATCCCATTTCCCTGCACGTCCCGTAGGTGTGACTTCATGGCCCGCAGCTTGGGCCGCTTATCTGGGGGAATATGCATAAACTCTTTTTGGAAAGGATGGAATAAGATGACCCCGAGTCTATCTCCATCCTCACTGGGAATCCCTGCAACAGTACCTGTATGAAAAACCGCCGGTGCTCCAGGCCCACGCGGTTCACGCCTTCCTCGCTGTAGTTGGCTGAAACCTTCCTGGTGCCGGCCTCCTTCCGTTGGTGCGTCTGGGGATGGCTGGAACTGCCCCTGTCCTCGACTCGCCCGCGCCTGCATACTCGGGCGATGTGTCCTTTTCAGCCGCAGTTGTGACACTCGGCCTTTCGGAACGGACACCTCGTGCGGTCGTGGGACGCCCCACAACCATCGCAGCGGCGGTCCTGCTGCTCGCAGGTCTGTCGCTTCTCTCCTCGTTTCTTGATCCTCTGGACGTCGTCGTCCTCGCTGGAGCAGGAGTCCGCCGTCGTGGACAACTCCTCGGACGTCGCTGGTGTGCCGGTGGGCGGCTTGGGGGCCTGCCAGGCCGTCTTCGCTGATGTCCGCCGGGCCGCCTGTACTGGTGACTTGGCCCTTTCGGACGTGGCCCCTCGGGACTTGAACACCTTGACCCTGCTCCTGGCCGCCTCGGCCGCTTGGGCCTCCCGCAGTACCTCGTTGAATGTGAGGCGGTGGTCTCGGGTCATCAGCTTCCTCTGCAGCTCCTCGTCCCTCAGACCACACAACATGCAGTCTCGGAGGGCCTGGTCCAGGTCATCCCACTGGCAGTGCACTGCTGCAAGCTTGAGGGCCGCCGCGTAGGCGGACACGGATTCGCCTGGTCGCTGGTCTCGCCTGTGGAATGCGACCCGGGCTGGGAAGATTGAAACGGGAGGCTGGAAATGCTCGCCCAACAACTCCAGAATGCGGTCGATGGGCACCACGTCCACCTTCCAGGGGGCCACCAGGTTCATCAGGATACGCAGCGTGGCCGGCCCCACCTGGGCCAGGAAATGGGAGCGCATTTTCGCATCGCCGTCGACGCCCGCGGCTTCCATCGCGTGCCGAAACTGGCACTCGTTGAGCTCCCATTGTTCGGGCTCGCTGACATTGAACTGGTAAGGCTTGACCTTGGGATTCGCCATCGATCCCACCTTCGTCGCCAATTTAGTGTCTTGCACGGAAGACAAAGAAGGAGTCGCAGTAAGGACAAACACAGGTTTATTGGTTGATGATCAGGATGAACATGTCGTAATGGCGGAGGTACATCACATTATATACAGTAGCACAATACATTTGAATCTTGCTGCACGCTAGCTCATTGGCTGCTACCAGTGTGACGTCGTCCAAGTCACGCCCATCATCTGCAGGTAGTGATAGTGCGGGAAAAGTTCCCGTGGCTGTTGGTGATTTGGGGAATGTGAACCATGTGAGTTGAACGCTCGCAGCTGCCCTCTATGGGCAGCTTTCTCGCGTTCCTTTAACAGCTGGGCTACATTGTAATTGTGGTCAGGTTACATTCATACATTTCTTAAAGCAACATTGTACATACATAACACCCTTGGACATTCCTCATCCCTGCTGTCATGTGACTGGGCCAAACAAAGGCCAGCCAACTCCTAATGTTAATCTGAATTTTACTCTGAAGTGAAATAGTCTGTCCTGCTTTCATTCTATTAACAGTAGAAAATTGGTATCTGAAAAACGATGATTGGATTCCTGAAATTTATGATAGCACATGTAGAGTCCAATCTACATTGTGTTGGCATTCAGATACCCAGCCACAAACAATATGCTTCAGGAAATGTTATGTAGTGGTGGGGAGACAATGTTCCAGTGTAACCCATGTCTTTTATTTTAGTTTTATGGTTATTGAGCTTAAATTGCAAGGATATAAACATTAATTTAAGGGGGGGACCCTCAAAAGATTTTAACTTCAAATGCATCCTGAAGGCAAATAGATTGCAGCCTTCCAAAAAAGTTATTTTAACAGTCAATGAAGCAGAAATTGCAGCTGTAAGATGTGGAGAGAAGAGAAACTTTATTGACTGCTTTTACTGATCTCAGACAATGGGTTGCAAGGCCATCCAGCTTGTGGAACGTGTTTTTCCTACTAGTTAGTATGAAAGGAGCATAAATACTTGGCGACCCCTTACTTTTATTATGCCAATCTACAATAGCTAAGCATTGACTCTGAGACAACAAACATCATTTTGTGAAATCTATAAGGTTAAGGGCTCCTTCATTATCATTGAAAGTAAAGGTAAAGGTTTCCTTTGCTCAAAAGCCAGTCATATCCGACTCTAGGGTGCAGTGCTCATCTCTGTTTCAAAGCCGAAGAGCCAGCGCTGTCTGCTTCTGCAGATGTTTCTGTGGTCATGTGGCAGGCATGACTAGACACCATAGCACATGGAATGCTGTTACCTTCCCAACAAAGTGGTCCCTATTTATCTAGTTGCAATTTCTTGTTTTCGAACTGCTAGGTTGGCAGGAGCTGGGACAAAGACGGGAGCTCATTTCCGTCCTGCAGTACTCAGGAATCGAACTGCTGACCTTCCGCTTCCCAGTCAGCATCTTAGCCACTCGAGCCACTGCATTCCCTAATTGAAAACACTCCCATTATCAGGTATCACCACAGCTGCCTGGCCCTATATTGGAATACAGAGGTGGGCAGGCAGTCTTTCTTATGGCAAAGCTTACAATTCTTCTCATTCCTCTATGAGGAGCTACAAGTATGTAGTGGGCAGGGCTGAAGCTAGCAGTGGTGAAGTCTGCTCACCCAAGTTCTTCCAATGCCTCTCACGGAAGCCTCAACAAATCACCAGAAGAAAGCTTTTAAAATTAGATTGTCTGTGGTGGTGGAGCTGCAGATTGCCATCTTTACAAAGTGGAAGATTCTTTCCAAATGTTCACAATTCAGGGCTGTAGCCAGGATTCTAGATGTGGGTGGGCGAATATTTTTTTAGAGTGGGCAACAAAGCTTCTTTTCAATGCATTCCTATGGGAAACCACACCTTGCCAGCGTCGGCAAAGTGCTAGTTCAGGGTGGGCCAAAGCCCCCCCTGCCCCCCCTCTGGCTATGGCCCTGTCATAATTCCTAATTTATCCTCATCCCTACATGCAATAAATGTAATGTGCTGCATCTTTTAACAAGTATCTACCACTTTCCCCCCATGAAACCACTAGCTGTATAAATGTTTGGGAAACTGTTGCTTTACTTGAGAGGGGCATTCGTTATGAAATTGCAAATATGCAAATTTCCATTCCCTCAAGATGACATTTGTATGTTTTGCTACTGCTTCTAAAACAAGGATGTTAGGGTAGAGAGATTTGTTATCCTGTTGAAGAATGAGCACGAAACAAGGTGAAAATGTCACAGATATATAGGCTGACATCTTGTAATCCACCAAACCATGAACGTAGGTTTTAAGCTTAATGTATTTGTAAATATTTGTTAATACTTTGTAAGATGCCTAGAGTAAGAACTCATATACATAGATGGGCAGGGTATAAATGGATCAAATGAATGAATGAATGAATGAATGTAAGTGGCACTAGAATAGTTCCAATGAATTAGAAAGGATTTGGTGAGTCAACTTCTCTAAGTTCCATTATTCAAATGAGCATATTCCAGTTTATTTATTTATTTACTCAAGATTTATATTGCTGTCCAACTCCAAGGACTCTGGGCGGCTTACAAAAGAAAAAAACAATAACTACAATTAAAAATCCCAATTTAAAAAAAACCCATTAAAAACTGTTACCGGGCATTACTCCAACCCCTACCACTTAAAAAGAGGGAGAGAGAATTATTAATATTTAAATCAGCCAGCCAGCAGGGGCCATGCCATCATTGGGACCCCACACCTGCTTTGTCAGCCAGGTTTTTAGACCTTTCCTGAAGGGTAGCAACTCCATCTGTAGATGCAGCTCAGTTGGCAGGAGGTTCCATAGGGCTGGAGCGGACACTGAGAAGGCCCTCTTTCTGGTGTTAGAGAGACATGCCTCTGTAGCAGATGGAACAATTAGAGAGCCTCTCCCATTCCCTCTGGTGGGGCAGACAGATGTTTTTGGGTGATGCGGTCTCTTAGGTATCCTGGCCCACTACCATGTAGGGCTTTAAAGGTAATATCCAGCACCTTGAATTGCACCTGGAGGAATACTGGCAACCAGTGCTGCTCCTGAAATAGTGGTGAGGCATGGGCATACCGCCAGCACCACATCATCACTCAAGCAGCCGAATTCTGGACCAGTTGCAGCCTCTGAATGGTCTTCAAGGGCTGCCCCATGTAGAGTGCATTGCAGTAGCCAAGTCTGGAGGTAACCAGAGCATGGGTGACCACGACCAATTGCAATTTACTGTAGAGTGATTAGAAATATTTGCAATGTATGGAGGAGTTGACTCAACAAATCCCTTCTGATTCAGTGGAACTGCTTTACTACAACTTACTATGCTAATCAACAGGATTTCAGTTATTATTATTAGATAAGATAAGATAAATCTTTATTGTCATTGTCCTGCACAGAACAACGAGATTGGGGGGAAAAACACTTATGAACCCAACAAAACCTAAACAAAATACAACTATACAAAATTATCAACATACCCCACCCCACATATACACATTTAACCCCTAAAAATATCTAAAACTCTAAAAACTATATACAGAAGCTCCCTTATAGACTGCATTGCGCGGCATTCAAAGCCAGAACCGCTTTTGGGTAGAAACTATTTCTGGGGCATGGCTAAGATGGCCAACAAGTAACATCTTGATTTGGGCGCTCGCGCTTACCAAAGTGGTAATTAATGTGAACGAATAAAGTGGGGAACTTTTAAAGTGGAATTTTTTGTCGATAAGACTCCTGCTTGCCTTTTTGGAAAGTTTTGAAGTCGGGCGGTCGAAGTTTGGGAGGTTTTCTCGGTAGGTGAAGCTCGCAATGGAAGCCGTGGCTTTCCCTGCCGATGAGCCAAGAACGGGACCAGCGAGATGGTGGAGATTCGAGGTGGCAGTAAAATCGGCAAGAAAATAATCTTACGTAAGTTTATGAAAGTCTACTTGGAAAAGTCAAAGCTAACCGGGGATTTTGTTTAAAAGAGCTCGGACTTGGAAGTGGGAGTGGAAACGGATAAAATCGGGCTGCTGACTCTTTAATGGCGGCGGTCCTGGAAATCGAAAGTGACTGAGTTCTGGTTTATGGCCTCCCTGTGTTCCAGGAGAACCGCGGCGTGTTTTGGCAATAGTAAAGCAGTTAAAGAAGTCTTTGTCTGGGCTCCAGCTTTGTGGGTTTCAGTGCGTTTCGAGCCCGAGGTGTAAGAGGGGAAAGTCTGCCGACACACAGAGGAAGAAGGGGGGTTTCCTCCTGAAGTTAACGTACCCGCTGGGAAAAGGGCGCTTTGTTTCGTTCGCCTTAAGAGAAGGATTAATTTGCTTTTTATTCCCTCACCGTGTGGATTATAAATAACATTTTTTTCTCTGTGGATATATTGCTCCTCCTGTTTTTCTTTTCACCTTGCTTGGATTTTGGGTTGTGTTTTTTTTTCTCACCTCCCTCCCTTGTGGCTCTGACTCAAATGAAAAAATCTGGGTGACCGTTCCTTGGAGCTTTTACTCCTGTGTTTTGGAGGGTGAATATTTGGACTGCCTGCCTTGGGGAAACGGGTTGGATGTGGATTATTCTTTTTTTCTTTTTGTGTGGAGCACACTCCGGTTCCTGTTTTTTTTTTTTTTTGTGGATTACAGTAATTAATTCTTCGTTGGATTTCGCTGGATTTCTTCCTCCTTAAAAGCTTCATTTGAATTGCCTGGATATGTGGTACTAGTGGTTGAGGTGGTACAAGCTTGTTTGGACTGACCACGATTTTCCAACGTTCTGCAACGCTGGACTCTTTGATTGGGTGTCATCATGGATAAAGGTACGAGAGGGAAAGCAAAAGAGGAAGAACCAGTTGTGAAGTCTAAGAGGAAAGAAAAGCACCAATGGAAGAGGTCCCTCAGTCTTCATCACCGCCACCTGAGCCTTATGATCAAACCCAAATTATGGTGGAAATTGGTAAACTGTTCCAGAAATTGGAGAAGAATGAGGAATCAAGGGTGAAAGATAGAAATGAAATGATGAAAAAACAAGATAAGGTGGTATCATCTGTTGCAGATTTCTCAAAAAAAGTGGACTTAAGTTTGCAAAAAATAGAGGGAAATGTGAAATTGGTTCAAAATGAGGTAAATGTCATAAAAAAGGAAATAAAAGGGACTCAGGAGGCGGTGCGGGAGAATAAGCTGAAATTGGAAGAACATGAGAAAAGGATTGATGCTGTGGAAGATATGATGAGAAAGCAGAATATTGTGATCCGTCAGGTGGTTGAACGGACACCGGACCAGCTAAGAGAAAGAGTGGTACAGTGGTTAAATGGTTTGAATATGGGAAAGGAATTTGTACAGGAAGATATTGTAAGTGCATTCAGGGTGGGTCCAAGAAGAGGGAAAGTGGTTCAAAGAAATGTTTTAGTAAAAATTGCAAACTGGGGTGATAAGCTTAGAGTAATGGCTTTTTTTGAAACAAGCTGGATCTGATGCCCTGAAATTTGATGGTTCTGACATAGAAGTATATAATGATATCTCATTAAAAGAAAGAACGTGGAGATATAAGATGAGACCTGTAACTAAATTGTTGATGAGTAAAAATATAAGGTATAATTGGAGATTTCCACAGCAATTGCGCTTTTTTTATGAGAAAAGAATGCAAGTAATTGATGAAGGGACCGATCCATTGGAGTATATGAGTTTGTTGGAGTTGGTAAAAACAGGTTCAGAAGAATGGATAAATTTTAAGAAAGAATTGTTGGAATTGGGTGCTCTGGGGAGGGAATATGAGAGGGCAGAGGCTGGTGGTGCCACAGGTGGAACACCGCAGGGAAAGGAAGAGGAGGAGCTGTCATTGATCATGGTGGAGGAGGAGGCAAGTAAGGAGCAATGAGAAATAGATCAATAATAAATATATTATTTAAGCAATATAGAAGGGTGAGTAGCGCGTAGCACTGGGTTGTAGGCACATCTTGCATGTCCCGCCTCTCCCCTCTTTGGTTGTCGAAGGCGTCCTTTTTTCCGAATTAAGTGGGGAGAGTGATAGTGTGTGTTTTGTGTAGATCTGTGTTTTTTTGGGGGGAAGGGGTTGGTGATGGCATGCCCAATGGAGAGTTTAGAAGTTAGAAAGGAAACAGATTATGGGAAATATTAAATTATTATCCTGGAATGTGAAGGGTACAGGTTCTGTTCTTAAGAGGCGCAGGTTGGAATTGGCGTTGAAGAAAGATAGACCCGATATAGTGTTCTTACAGGAAATGCACCAGAAGTCAAAAGACACGAATGAACTCTTTCTGGGATGGATTCAACACTATGAGATGGCGTTTGGTACTTCAAAAGCGAGAGGAGTGGCAATTATGATTTCTAAAAAATTAGGATTTGAAATTACAAAAAGTGTTGCTGATCAAGAGGGTAGATATTTGATTGTAAGAGGAAAAATAGAAGATGAGGAAATTATGTTGGTAAACATATACAGTCCAAATGATCATCAAGCGGATTTCTTAGAAAAGGTTCGTAAAGTAGTGGAGCTAGAAAATGTTGCAAAAACTATTGTGGCTGGAGATTTTAATTTGATAAGGTCAGATTTAGATTGTACAAACTTAGCAAGATGTGGAATTGGCTTAAAAGGGAAGGTTTTAGATAAATGGATGGTCGCGTTGGGTTTGAAGGACTCTTGGAGAGAAATCAAGGGCTCGGAAAGGGCATATTCTTTTTTTTCACACGTCCATGGGACCTACTCGAGAATAGATTACGTTTTTCTTACAGAAAATTTGATTAAAAATATTGAGGGAATGGAAATTGGGATCTTTAAGGAATCAGACCATGCCAAAGTACTTTTGGAACTGAAACTGCAAAAAGATATTAGAAGAGGAAGAAGTTGGAGGTATGATCCTAACCTATTTAAAGATCAAAAATGTAAAGAGCAAATCATGGAAAGGTGGAAAGAAAGTTGGCAGTGGAATGATAATAATGAAGTTAATTTTAATTTTGTTTGGGATACCATGAAGTCGGTTTTTAGATGGGAAAGTATAAAGTTGGCAAGTATTAAATATAAAAGATATAAGGTAGATCAGATAGATAAAGCAAGAGAAATAAAGCAGTTACAGGATGATCACTCAAAAAGTAAAGATAAAAAACTTTTGCTAAATTGCAAAGACTTAAGGCAGAGTTAATGGGTAAGGATATTGACAAAGTTAAAAGAGATTTGATTTATTTAAATAGAGAATATTTTGAATTTTGTAATAAAAATTCAAGATTATTAGCAAGAGCAGCTAAGGCTAAAAGGGAAAAAAGATAAATCGGGGTATTGGTTAATAAACAAGGGTTAAGGTGTAATAAGAATAAGGATAAATGTAAAATTGTGAAGGAATTTTATCAAGCATTATATGCAAAAAAGGAGGTAGACGTGGAGAGGCTTAAAAGGATATTGGAAAGACAGTTAGGGAATGGAATAAAACAGGAACATCGAGAAAAATGGAGGAAAGGGTTACTGATAAAGAGGTAAAGGAGGTAATTAGTGGGTTGAAGATGGGGAAAGCTCCGGGTGACAATGGATTATCGACAGAATTTTACAAAGAATTTAAAGATGTTGTGGTCCCAAAGTTAGTGAAGCTATATAATTATATTTTAGATGGAGGACAAATCCCGACTTCATGGTATAGTACCATAATCGTTCTGCTGCCAAAACCGGGAAAGAATATGGAAAAGGTGGAATCATACAGACCAATTTCTCTTATAAATCAGGATGCCAAGATCTTCACAGCAATATTGGCTAATCGTTCAAACATTTTATGGGGGAATATATAAATGTTGATCAAGTTGGTTTTTTAAAAGGTAGGCATATGGCTGACTTGACTAGAAGAGTATTAGATTTAATTGATAATGTTAATCAAATGAAGGAAAAGGTGGGTTTATTATCATTAGACATTTTTAAGGCATTTGATTCACTACAATGGTCTTCAATTAAGGAAATAGTTAGAAATTATGGATTTGGGGATAGATTCAGAAGGGTAATTGATCTATTATACCAAAAAGGGAGCGCTAGGATCAGAGTAAACAAGGAAGTTACAGATGAGGTAAAACTTGAGGCAGGTACCAGACAGGGTTGTCCACTATCACCTATCCTGTTTATTATGGCAATGGAAATATTAGCTAAAAGTATAAGGGATGATCCGAACATAGAAGGGATTTTGGGTAATAAAGTGAGCATGTATGCAGACGACACATTGTTAATGGTGAAACATCCAGAAGTGGTAATGGATAGGATTAAAGATCTACTACAGGAATTTGAGGCTATTACTGGATTGACGATAAATTGGGATAAATCAGAATTGATGCTGTGTAATATGGGGGTAGAGGAGATGGGAAAGATAGTGGGGACATTTAATATACAAATTAAAGAAAAGTTGGAATATTTGGGGATAATTATTTCAACATACGTTGGATCATGGAGAAAACAAAGGAATACCAGAAACAAGTTTACTTTTGTTTCATTGATTACACTAAGGCATTTGACTGTGTGGACCACAACAAGATGTGGCAAGTAATTAAAGAGATGGGAATACCAGAGCACATCATATGCCTCCTGAGAAATCTGTACATGAACCAAGAAGCAACAGTTAGGACAGAACATGGAATGACAGAGTGGTTTGGAATAGGAAAAGGAGTAAGACAAGGCTGCATTTTATCACCCTGCTTATTCAATCTATACACAGAGCACATAATGCGAAATGCAGGGATGGAGGAATCACAATATGGGATTAAAATTGCTGGGAGAAACATAAACAATCTGAGATATGCAGACGATACCACCCTAATGGCAGAAAGTGAGGAAGACCTAAAGAACCTCTTGATTGGGCTGAAGGAGGAGAGTGCAAAAGCTGGTTTGAGACTCAATATCAAGAAAACCAAGGTAATGGCAACAGGCCCAATCAGTTCCTGGAAAATAGACGGGGAAGAAGTAGAAGCAGTGACAGATTTTACTTTCCTGGGATCAAAGATCACGGCAGATGGGGATTGCAGCCATGAAATAAAAAGGCGACTGATTCTTGGGAGACAAGCCATGAGAAACCTGGGGAACATAGTGAAAAGCAGAGACATCACATTGCAAACAAAAATTAGAATAGTCAAAGCAATGGTATTCCCAGTGGTAATGTACGGATGTGAGAGCTGGACAATTAGGAAAGCTGAACGCAGAAGAATAGATGCCTTTGAAATGTGGTGTTGGAGGAGAGTTTTGAGAGTACCCTGGACAGCGAGGAGAACAAATAGGTCAATCTTAGAAGAAATCAACACTGACTGCTCATTGGAAAGGCTAATAGTAAAGACGAAGCTAAAGTATTTTGGACATCAAATGAGAAGGGAGGATTCACTTGAGAAGGCCCTGATGTTGGGAAAGGTGGAGGGCAAAAGAAGAAGGGGGAGGCCAAAGATGAGATGGCTAGATGGTATTGTAGACACAACGGGAACAGAACTGGGAGTGCTGAGGGGGATGGTGGAGGACAGAGGTGCCTGGAGAACAATGGTCCATAGGGTCGCAAAGGGTCGGAACCGACTGTGCGACTGAACAACAAAAATTATTTCAAACAAATTGGAAGAACTTAAAAGATTGAATTATGACAGTTTGAAAGTAGAATTTAAGAACAAATTACAAGAGTTTCAAAAGCTGAAATTGTCATGGTTTGGGAGGATTGCAATTTGCAAAATGATATTGCTGCCAAAGATTAACTTTTTATTTGATGCACTTGCGATCCATTTGAAGGAGAAGGAAATCAATGAGTTTCAAAAGATGTTCAATAATTTTTGTAATGGAGGAAAAAAATCTAGACTTTCAAAGAAGCTCTGGTACTTATCTCAGAAGGAAGGGGGTTTGGGTATGCCAAATTTGTTAGCATACTACCGAGCATTCCAAATTAAGAATGTTGTGAAGATCCTGGCAACAGAAAAGGTAATTTGGGAGGAACTGGAGATGAAAGAATACAGGAATATTGGCAAAATGATATTCTTGGGAATAAAGGATAAATTGATAAAGACAAGTAATACTATGATGAGAGGGCTCATGGAGGTGTGGAAAAGAGTAAAGAAGGATATGGTCCCAAATCTCTCTCCAATTTTGGAATTGACTGATATGGTGTGTTTTCCGATAAAAATAGATAAGGGAAAAAGGAAATATTGGATAAAAATGAATTGTCTCTATTGAAGGATTGGCTAAAAGTTTGTGATGATGAAACCAAGAGGGAAAAAATATTTGAAAAGTTAAAATTGGACTGGTTTCAGAAATTGAAGGTTGAGAATTGGAATAAAAAATATAGAAGAGAAGTAGGGATGGATAGAACAAAGACCGAATTTGAAGAATTGGTATTAAAGATCAGAAAAGGGGAAAAGAACATTAAGGGTGTAGTAAGCAAACTTTACATTATACTGAATAAGGGTAATGATCCACAGGAAGATTTGAAACGGAAGTGGGAACAAAATTTGAATATAAAAATAGGAGATGTTGAATGGAGGAATAAATGGAAAAAGAGGATAATGAGAACAATGTCAGTAAGAATTAAGGAACATAATTTTAAAATGTTGTGGCAATGGTACTTGACACCAATGAGGCTTCACCAGATGGACAATAAAAGGGATAATTTATGTTGGAGATGCAAAGAAACAGTTGGATCTTATGAACATATGTGGTGGAGTTGCAAAAAAATAAATGAATTTTGGAGAAGAATAGAAGGAGAGATTGGGGAAATAATGGGTAAAAGAATTAAGTTGGTGTCAGGTACCATTCTATTAACAAATGTGGAAGGCATGGGTTTAAATAACGAGGAAAAAGAATTACTGGAAATTATGTTAACTACAGGTAGACAATGTATTGCCAGAAATTGGAAAAATGATGTATTTATACAGACTGGAGAGTGGTATAAGGAAATGTGGAGTTTAGCATTGAATGACAAACTGACATGGGAGATAAAAGTAAAAAGGGATAAATTAAAAGAAAATAGGTTTTTGAGTATTTGGAAGCCGTTTGTGGATCACTCTCTTATGGCAAGGGACAGTTTTGGACCTGTACCATCCCAAAGTGGTTTTTGGAGATGATATAGATACTAAACTCTCCGGGCATTGTAAATATTCACTGGGTGTAGTTTAATTTGTAAAGAAATTAAAAAAAAACAGTTGTAGCACTGAAATTTTTTTATGACTGTTATAGTTATAGTAATAACCTATAATGAGGGTATCTGACATTGTGTTTTTTATTGTAAATAACTAGTTTAATTACTATTAAGTGCTATTTTCTATGAGTTTGAAGTAATACTGTATGTATTGATATTGTCTCTTTCTTTTTTGTATGTTTGTTAGTTGTACTTTTTTGTCTTTTTGAAATAAATATAAATTAATTTTAAAAAAAGAAACTATTTCTCAAGCGGCTGGTCCTGGTCTTTATGACCCTATACCTTCTTCTAGAAGGCAGAAGCTGAAAGAGATCATTTCCAGGGTGCGTACTATCTCGCACAATCTCTACAGCTTTCTTATAACACCTGGTGGCATAGATTTGATCTAGAGTGGGAAGAGTACACCCGATTATCCCCTCTGCAGTCTTTACGACCCTGGACAGCATTGTTATTTCCCTAGCTGTACAACTCCCAAACTATACACACAGACCATAGGTTAACACACTCTCTATGGTACAGTGGTAGATTGCCAACAGCAGGTCCTTTGAAAGGTTGTTCTTCCTGAGGATTCTCAAGAAGTATTATTATTATTATTATTATTATTATTATTATTATTATTATTATTATTATTATTATTATTATTATTATTATTATTATTATTATTATTATTATTATTATTATTATTGTTGTTGTTGTTGTTGTTGTTGTTGTTGTTGTTGTTGTTGTTGTTGTTGTTTCATTCATTCATTCATTCATTCATTCATTTGACTTATACCCCACCATTTGGGATACACTCCCACTCTGGGTGGCTCAAAATGTTAAAAAGAGCAGAACAGACATCATAAACCATCGAAAACGACCCACCCTCCCAGTCCAATCAGCACTAAGGACCACTAGCCTGAGGGCCACCAATAGGAGGGTCTCCTATTTAAACTTCAAAAAGCTGCCAAAGGCCTCCTCGAAAAGAAAAGTGTTCCGTTGCTTCTTAAAGAGTCCTAAGGAGTCAATCAAATGCTGTTCCTTAGGGAGAGTATTCCAGTTAGCCGGAGCTGCCATTGAGAAAGCCCACCAACAGGTAATGGGCTTCTTAGCAAACCTGGGAGTTGGTACTTGGAGTTGAGTTGTAAGAGAAGAGTGGGTGAAGTGGGCATGATTTCTGAGGGGTAGATTGTCCACCAAGTAGGAAGGTCTTAAACCATTTAGGACTTTGAAAGTTAGCATAACGACCTTGAACCTGACATGGAAAACAATGGGAAGCCAATGCATTCCACCAGGACTGGGGTGATATGTACAAATTTTCTCACCACAGTAACCAGCCTGGCAGCTGCAGTCTGAACCCTCTGAAGTTTCCGTATCAGGCACATAAGGGAGTCCCACGTAGAAAGCCTTACAGTAATTGATATGAGAGATTACCAGTTAAATAACTAGTGTTATGAAGGACCACCTCTCCAAGTAGGGACACAACAGAGCTATATGGTAAAGATGGAAGAAAGCAGCTTTACACACTGTGTAAAGCAATTTGTGCTTCCAAGGTCACATGGAGATATATTAGGAGACTGGAATGCCAAAGTAGGAAATCAAAAAGTGGAGGGAATAACAGGCAAGTTTGGTCTTGGAGTACAGAACGAAGCAGGGCAAAGATTGATAGAGTTCTGCCAAGAGAACGCACTGGTCATAGCAAACACTCTCTTCCAGCAACACAAGAGGCGACTTTACACATGGACATCACCAGATGGCCAACACCGAAACCAAATTGACTACATACTCTGCAGCCAAAGATGGAGAACCTCCATACAATCAGCAAAAACAAGACCTGGAGCAGACTGTGGCTCAGATCACAACCTACTGATCGCAAAATTCAGGTTAAGACTAAAGAAAATAGGGAAAACAAGAAGACCAGACAGATATCACCTAGACAGCATCCCTAAAGAATACACAGTGGAGGTGATGAACAGATATAATGGCCTGGACGCAATAGACAGAGTGCCAGAAGAATTATGGACAGAGATAAAGGACATCATGCAGGAAGCGGCAAAGAAAACCATACCAAAAGAAAAGAAGCGTAAGAAAGCAAAATGGTTGTCTGATGAGGCTCTTAAAATAGCAGAGGAAAGAAGGAAGGCAAAAGTCAAAAGAGAAAGGAAAAAATACAACCTTCTGAACACAGAATTTCAAAGAAAAGCAAGGAGAGATAAGGAAAACTACCTAAAAGAACAGTGCAAAGAAATGGAGGAAAACAACAAAAGAGGCAGGACTAGAGATCTCTTCAGAAAAATCGGGGAAATAAAGGGAACATTTAAAGCAAAAATGACCATGATAAGGGACAAAGACGGAAAAGAGCTAGCTGATGCAGAAGAGATTAAGAAAAGATGGAAAGAGTACACAGAGGAACTCTACAAAAAGGACCTCAACACTCCTGATAACCACAATGATGAAAAAACTGAACTCGAGCCAGACATCCTGGAGAGCGAAGTTATAAAGGCCCTAAAGAGCACTGCAAACAACAAAGCTAGTGGATATGATGGTATCCCAGTTGAATTTTTCAAAGCCCTAAAAGATGATGGCGTCAAATTACTACACTCAATACGCCAGCAAGGTGATGCTCAAGATAATACAGGACAGACTTCAGCAGCATGTGGAGAGAGAACTACCAGAGGTGCAGGCCGGTTTCAGAAGAGGCAGGGGGACTAGAGACCACATTGCCAACATACGTTGGATCATGGAGAAAACAAAGGAATACCAGAAACAAGTTTACTTTTGTTTCATTGATTACACTAAGGCATTTGACTGTGTGGACCACAACAAGATGTGGCAAGTAATTAAAGAGATGGGAATACCAGAGCACATCATATGCCTCCTGAGAAATCTGTACATGAACCAAGAAGCAACAGTTAGGACAGAACATGGAATGACAGAGTGGTTTGGAATAGGAAAAGGAGTAAGACAAGGCTGCATTTTATCACCCTGCTTATTCAATCTATACACAGAGCACATAATGCGAAATGCAGGGATGGAGGAATCACAATATGGGATTAAAATTGCTGGGAGAAACATAAACAATCTGAGATATGCAGACGATACCACCCTAATGGCAGAAAGTGAGGAAGACCTAAAGAACCTCTTGATTGGGCTGAAGGAGGAGAGTGCAAAAGCTGGTTTGAGACTCAATATCAAGAAAACCAAGGTAATGGCAACAGGCCCAATCAGTTCCTGGAAAATAGACGGGGAAGAAGTAGAAGCAGTGACAGATTTTACTTTCCTGGGATCAAAGATCACGGCAGATGGGGATTGCAGCCATGAAATAAAAAGGCGACTGATTCTTGGGAGACAAGCCATGAGAAACCTGGGGAACATAGTGAAAAGCAGAGACATCACATTGCAAACAAAAATTAGAATAGTCAAAGCAATGGTATTCCCAGTGGTAATGTACGGATGTGAGAGCTGGACAATTAGGAAAGCTGAACGCAGAAGAATAGATGCCTTTGAAATGTGGTGTTGGAGGAGAGTTTTGAGAGTACCCTGGACAGCGAGGAGAACAAATAGGTCAATCTTAGAAGAAATCAACACTGACTGCTCATTGGAAGGGCTAATAGTAAAGACGAAGCTAAAGTATTTTGGACATCAAATGAGAAGGGAGGATTCACTTGAGAAGGCCCTGATGTTGGGAAAGGTGGAGGGCAAAAGAAGAAGGGGGAGGCCAAAGATGAGATGGCTAGATGGTATTGTAGACACAACGGGCACAGAGCTGGGAGTGCTGAGGGGGATGGTGGAGGACAGAGGTGCCTGGAGAACAATGGTCCATAGGGTCGCAAAGGGTCGGAACCGACTGTGCGACTGAACAACAACAACAACAACAACAACATGGAGATATAATATGACCCCCAAATTGTGTACTTTGTCTTTAGAGGACAGGACCATCCGATCTAATGTTGGGGTCAGGGCTCCTAGTAGGGCAAAAGGACCCTCCAACACCAGCACCTCCATTTTACCCAGGTTCAGTCTTGTTAATTTAGGCCCATTAAGAACATAAGAACATAAGAACAGCCTTGCTGGAACAGGCCACAGCCCATCCAGTCCAGCATTCTGTCTCACACAGTGGCTCACCATTTCCTTCAGGGCATTCCCAAGCAGATGCCTTCACCTGCTTAGTATTCTCTGGAAATGGCATTGAGAGATATCCTGCCTATCTCTCCAACCCGGAGGTTGTCCTTAAGTATCCATAATTATAGCCATTGATACTCTTGTCCTCCATGAACTTGTCTAATCCTTTCTTAAAGCTGTCAAGACTGACAGCTGTCACCACTTCTTCTGGCAGGGAGTTCCATAGACCAGTAATCCGCTGGGTGAAAAAGTACTTTCTCTTATTTGTTTGAGAACTAGTACCCAAAAGTTTCATGGAGTGTCCCCTAGTTCTAGTGTTATGCAATAGGGAAAACAGTTTCCCTACTTTGTCCACACCATGCATGATTTTATAAACTTCAATCAGGTCACCTCTTAGACGTCGTCGTTCAAGAGTGAAGAGGCCCAACCGTTGCAGTCTCAGATGGTAAGGAAGGTGTTCCAGTCCCCTAATCATTCTGGTTGCCCTCCTCTGCACTTTTTCCAGCTCCATAATATCCTTCTGGAGGTATGGCGACCAGAACTGTACACAGTATTCCAGATGGGGCCTCACCATAGATTTATAAAGAGGCAAAATGACACTTGCTGACTTATTTTCTATACCCTTCCTAATGATCCCTAGCATTGAGTTTGCTTTTTTCACTGCTGAGGCACACTGGGTTGACACCTTCATTGAGTTGTCCACCAGGACACCAAGGTCCCTTTCCTGGTTTGTCGCAGAGAGTTCAGACCCCATCAGTTTATAAATGTAATTGGGGTTCTTTGCCCCAACATGCATCACTCTGCACTTACTAATGTTGAAGCTCATTTGCCACTGTTTTGCCCACTCCCCCAGTGTCGAGAGATCCCTCTGGAGCTCCTCACACTCTCTCACAGTTTTCACTACCCTGTATAATTTAGTGCCGTCAGCAGATTTGGCTACCTTGCTTTTTACTCCTACCTCTAGATCATTTATGAAGAGGTTGAAAAGCAGGGGTCCCAGTACTGAACCTTGGGGAACCCCACTCTTTACTTCCCTCCACTTGGAGAAGTGTCCATTTAGTGCTACCCTCTGTTTCCTGTCCCTTAGCCAGTTGCTGATCCAGGACAAGACCTGTCCCTTTATTCCATGACTGGTAAGTTTATTCAAGAGCCTTTGGTGTGGGACCTTGTCAAACGCCTTCTGAAAGTCCAGATAAACAATTTCAACTGGATCCCCCTTATCCACATGCTTGTTGACACTCTCAAAAAATTCCAACAGATTAGTGAGGCATGATTTGCCCTTGCAAAAGCCATGTTGGCTCTCCTTTAGCAGCGCCTTTTCTTCTATGTGCCTATTAATTCTATCTTTTAGGATCGTTTCCATCACTTTTCCTGGGACACATGTCAAACTGACAGGTCGGTAATTTCCTGGATCACCCCTGGATCCTTTTTTGGAAATTGGTGTTACATTCGCTACCTTCCAGTCATCAGGCACAAAGCCTGATTTGAGGGAAAGATTATATATTTTGGCTAGGAGATCAGCAATTTCATCTTTAAGTTCCCTGAGAACTCGTGGATGGATGCCATCTGGTCCTGGTGATTTGTTAGTGTTTAGTTTAACAAGACATGCAAGGACCTCCTCCATGGTTATTTCTATCTGGCTTAATTCTTCAGTTTCCCTCCCTACGAAGATAGGCTCTGTTTTGGGCATGTGGTCTCTGTCTTCTTCAGTGAATACTGAAGCAAAGAATTCATTGAGTCTCTCTGCAATCTCTGTTTCCTCTTTAATAACCCCTTGCCTTCCATTGTCATCTAATGGTCCAATGGCCTTCCTAGTTGGGTTCTTACCTCTAATGTACTTAAAGAAGTCTTTGTTATTTCTCTGAGTATTTTTAGCTATACGCTCCTCAAAGTCTTGCTTTGCTTTCCTGATTGTTGCCTTGCATTTGTTCTGCCAGAATTTATGTTTCTGCCTGCTGTCCTCATTCGGACAAGCCTTCCATCTTCTAAATGAGCTTTTCTTGCTCTTGATCACTTCCCGAACAGCTCCTGTAAGCCACGTTGGAGTCCTCTTGGACCTGGCAGTGCCCTTTTTCCTTTTGGGTATGCATTCCAATTGGGCCTCTGTTATTGTTTTTGTAAGCAGCCTCCATGCCTCTTGGAGTGTTTGGACTCTCTCAATTTTCCCTTTCAGCTTCTTTTTAACTAGTTTCCTCATCTTTGGGAAATTTCCTTTTTGAAAATTTAAGGTCTCTGTGTTAGATTTTATCAGTGACTTGCGGTCTATGATCAAGTTAAACATAATTGAGTTGTGGTCACTGTTCCCTATTGGATCAGTCACATTAACATCAAGTCAAGGATTCTTGTACCTCTAGTTGAGTCTTCAACCATCTGTCCCAGGGAACAATCATTTAGCATATCTAGGAACTTTATCTCTTTATCATGTGCTGAACAACAGTTCACCCAGTCTATGTGAGGGTAATTGAAGTTCCCAATTATAACCAGGCTTCCCTTCTTGGATGCCTCCTTTACAACATTCTCCAACTGCCAGTCTCCCTCAAGAGTTTGGGTCAGAGGCCGATAGTATATGCCTACTGTTAGACCATCCTTGTGGCCTGGTACTCTTACCCACAGAGCTTCTAATGGTGACTCCAAATCACCTAGATATTCCAATTCATACGATTTTATCATTTCTTTGACATACAAGGCTACACCACCTCCCGTTTGCCCCTTCCTATCCTTCCTGTACAGTTTGTAGCCTGGGATAACTGTATCCCATTGGTTATCATCCGTCCACCAGGTTTAAGTGATAACAATAATATCAATATTCTTATCTATTGCTAAGTATTCCATCTCCCCTATTTTGTTCCGGAGGCTTCTGGCATTTGTATACAAGCATTTATATATGCTTTCCAGCACTGTGGCCAGGCAGTCATCCAGGCACTGGACCACACGCCCTGCAGATGATGTAAAGGAGAGATAGAGTTGCATGTCATCCACATATTGATGACAACATACTCCGAAACTCTTGATGACCCCTGCCAGTGGCTTCACATAGATATTAAAAAGCATTGGGGAAATGTTCTACCCTTGAGGAAAACCCAATTGGAGTGTCCACGGCATCAGCAAGCATTCCCCAAGCTGGACTCTCTGGCAACGATCCTCAAGGAAGGAACAGAACCATTATAAAACAGGGCCTCAGACCCTCAACTCTGACAATCGCCCCAGCAAAATACCATGGTCAATGGTATCAAAAGTCACCAAGAGGTCTAAGAGTACTAGAATAGATAAAGCTTCCTGGTCAGCCTCCCAGAGCAAGTCATCTTGCAGTGTGACCAGAGTAGCCTAAAGCCTGACTGGAATGGGTCCAAGCTGTTGGATTTATCCAAGAACCCCTGCAGTTGGTCTGCCACAACCCTCTCGATGACCTTACCCACAAAATGGATATTAGCCACAGGTTTTCCAAGATATCTGTGGTCAAATTTGGTTTTTTTTTTAAGGAGTGGTCAGATAGCTATCTCCTTTAGTGTAGAGGGCATAACACCCTCAGCCAAGGAGGTGTTAATGATATTTCTCAACCACTCCCCTACTCCCTTAGCAGATTTTAGTAGCCAAGATGGGCAAGGATCAAAACAAGAGGTTATGGGATTACAACGTGCAAGCACTTTGTCCACCTCCTCAGTTCATGCAAGCTGAAACTGATCCCGAGAAGCCCAGGAGGATATCTCATTGGACATCTCCTCCTGATTTACTGCAACAACTGAAGAATCAAGTTATATTAAACACTATTGCAGGTTCATAGCATAAGGAAATATAAGAAGGTTTGCATAGTGAACACAAAGTATTAATGTATTGACCCATACATAATGCAAGAAATACATTATGTACAATTTGGGGTACAATTTTTTAAAAATATAGAGACTGAGAGAAAAGGATTTTTAATGAAAAAACTATGAGAAACTGAAAAGGCTTATACTAATGAGGTAGAAATGCAATGCTTGGCATTAAAATCAATGAGGATTTCATTTCTTGCTTCAGTGCGCAAGAAGGATTTCAATGACCAGGTCTGTGACAAAAGCAGTGTCATTACACAGGGCAGGCTAGTGTAAGTAGTAAAAGGACTATACTTTGAACCCAAATCCACAGGCAGAAACACAATTGTATCTTATACAGGTATATCAATACAGTAAAACCTCCCAAAAAGACAGCCTCGCTTAGAGAGTAACTCGCTTAAAGAGCAGAATTTTCTCTGAATGGTCGTCTCACTTAACAACTAAAACCAACCAAAAATTCACTTAACAACTAAATCGGGATTCACACCACCACCACCCCGCCCCAGCCAGAAATCACAATTGGTCACTTACAATGGTGTTTCGCTTAAAGAGCAAACTTGCTTAAAGAGCAATCCCATGGAACACATTATGCTCTTTAAGCGAGGTATCACTGTACATATAAAAATAAAGTTAGAAGTGCAATGCTTGGAAATATACTTACTTAATCACCTCCTCTTCTAACTTACAGTGTAGAGGACTTGGAAATATAATTATGGAAATAAAGTTCCAAGCAAAAAAAGTCACAGTGGCTGAAATCAAGTACAGTAAAACCTCGCATAAAGAGCACCTCACTTAGAGACTAACTCAATTAAAGAGCACAATTTTCTCTGAATGGTCATCTCGCTTAACAACTAAAACCAACCAAAAACTCACTTAACTACTAAAACCAACCAAAAACTCACTTAACTAAATCGGGGTCCATAATCCCCCCAAACAGAAGTCACAATTGGTCACTTACAATGGTGTTTCGTTTAAAGAGCAAACTCACTTAAAGAGCAATCCTGTGGAACACATTATGCTCTTTAAGCGAGGTACCACTGTAGTAAGTTACAACTACGATATGCCTATTAAATGAATGTAATATACAGAGGAGTTGTCTCACCAACTCCCCACTGATTCAATGGGCCTCTTCTCATTTCCACGTTTAGCCATTATGTCTATATTGATTTTTGCCACTGAGATATCTTTTTTGTATCAGATTATGGTCCCAAAAATAAACAAACTCCAGTGCTGTTTTGTGGGTTGTAATAGGATGGATGAAATCTAAAGAGAGTGCTCATTTGTGTTGGAGGTGAAACTGGTGAAACTAATTCAAAATTACTCATTTACACAACATGCAGATAATCTCTCACTACATTTCCCAACATGGGTTACCTGAAATGGTCTTGAGTGAGTTGATTATTTTAACTGATATTTTTGTCACATTAAATTTTACCAATTTTGTATTGATGCAAGCTGAAACTGATCCCGAGAAGCCCAGGAGGATATCTCACTGGACAGGTGAAAAACCCAGCTGAATTGATGTGTGTTTCCCCTCAGTATATTTAGAAATTCATTTCCTGAGGAACAAGTACATATTTTAATACCCATGGGGTGCATTTGAAAAATGTCCATGTACTTTTAAAACTGTGTTTCTTAGGGCAAGAGAAAAACAAGAACCAAAAGTACAATGCATTCAGAATGGGTTTAAAAATTATTTACAAAGCAGTGTAGTTGCAAGGATTGATATACATTTACAGAAATAAAATAATTTGCAAGACTTCATTATAGGTGCAAACTTGATTCTGATCCTATGTGAGCAGGTTTAAAAAATTTTAGTCATCTAATTGCAGTCTGAACTAACAAAACTTACATAATTAAGCTGGTTGGATACACTGGTTTAGATATCTGGCTGGCTGTTCAATTATCCACTGTGATCTCTGTGAGAAGAGCCAGAGTGTGTAGTCATGGTAAAGCTGAACAGTCTCAGGCAGCAGTGACATGGCCAACATCAGCATGAAATCACCTTTGAAATTTTGGAAAAATCACCATAACTTGAAATTTACTTGACAGTTTGCAATTGTATTATTATAACATAACTAAGACTAACCCATGGTTTACTAACACCAAATTGTCCTGTTTGTGAGGGGAAAGATGTGCAACCATTTGTTCTGCACTGAGGGCCAAAAAGAGATGTCACTGAAGATTTCTTGGGAGAGACAGGGACTTTACTGAACAACTCTATGGCGACACCATTGACAATGTGCATGCATTTGTATAAATTTCCACATTATTTTGCTGTGATCCGGATGGGGCACAGGCAGATGGAAATACATGCGTACATTACTGCTGTTTCCTAGTGGGGAAAGCAGACATGCAGGAGACAGTTTCCACTGAAAGAAGTAGAGCTGGGAGAAAGTAACAATTCAGTAACACACACTATATCTGTCTTTCTGTTTCATGCTTTGCAGACCAGAACATAATGAAATAAAAAATGCACTTTAGAGAAAGAGCTGTAATGGCTCTTGCAGAACTAAGAACTAAACTGTGATGGCAACCACTGAACTACTTCTCACAGAAAGCATTCTTTGAAACATCACATGGTACATCAATAGACAGGCACACGGCTTAGTTTGGGCATGGAATAAGAAGCATTCTAGCAAAGTCTGGTGGTCATTTTCCATCTCTGTCCTGAAGGAATGCATTGGTCTACGGTTCCTAGTGGTAGTGTTGTCATGGACAACATGAAGCTTTTGTGGAGTGTAATATCCAGTTTCAGGGTAGTGATAACACAGAAAAACAACAGGCTTGATAGTTTGCTTGTTATGCAGGTTGATGGGCTTGAAATATGTTGCCATGGGTTCAGTGTTCCTCTCCTTCACCAAATAAAAAGCAAATATGAGAGGACACACTAAGTAGTTTCTGTCTGTTTCAGACAACAATGACATGGCCAACATCAACATGAAATCACAGCAGTCAATCAATCTCTCTCAGTCCTTCAGCATTAGTTTGAGGTCACAATGGCCAACCCATTGTTCCCACTGCCCAGAGGCATGAGTTCACATAGATTAGCCTTCAGGAGGGTAGTGTTTCATGCCAAGATTGGTTTATTGAGTCACCAGAGACACATCCATCAACTGAGAAAATGAGTTCCAGGAAAAATGTATGCTTGAATACAAGTAGCAGCTGACAACGATGACAATGGGTAGTGTTTGAATGGGGAAACAATGGAAGGTTATTTTTTTTTTGTCTGTCTCTCTGAATGAAACAAGACCATTTTAATCTCATTGCATCAACTGTGGAAGAAGCAATAGGCCAGGAGGTGGTGACACCATTGATCCACTCAGCTATTTAAAGATGGTATTTGCCATGTACATAATTGGCTATCAAAATGTGTGTATGCTGGCACTCAACACTAGCATCACTTTAAAGTCTTGCAACTTGCCCGTTGCTGATCAAACATTTTCATCACATAATTCCAGGGGACAGATTATGTGTATAGGCTCTATTCATGTAAGCTTTTATGCATAAAAGCCTCATTTCTCTTTAGAGGTGACATGAAAGGCAGTCAAAACTATATAACAAGGAATCTCAACCTGCAGCCCATGGGCCAGATGTGGCCCACAGCACCATTTCATATGCCCTCCCACTGCCTCCACCACACTAGGAAGCATACCTGTCAAGTATCCCATTTTGCCTGGGAAAACCCCGTAATTTAGAGCCCCTCTTCCCACCATCACATTTTTTTTATTATTTCCCATATTTTTTTAAAAAATCCAGGGACATGTAAATCTCCCATATATTATTGTGTTATATATTTATTCATGAAGTGTGTGGCTCATACCAGAGCAGAGGAGTGTTGGACTCCCCCTGGTGGAGGAAGAACCACCCCATAGGCATGACTGCTTCCCCTCATGGGGGGAAAGGCAGCCAACAAGGTAGGCTTACTGTAATAATTCTATTCTAAATCCCCCCCTATTCTCCCCCTATTTGACTGCATTTCACATTATGGTGCTTTTTCATGGAACTGTTTTTACAGTTTAATCAGTTAATTGTCTACTGTCTTAGCGTTTTGTATCTCAATTTCATTTTTTTAAACTGTGTTTTAGAGAAAACCATGGAAGTATCCTGTTTATGCTGTATGCAAATATACTTGAAGCCAATTGGCTCATTGACTTCCCTTTAACACCCTCTTTCCCAGGAGAAATGGTTTCAAGTATATTTGCATACAGCATAAACAGCATATTTTTTTAAAAATGAAAGTGAGGCACAAAATGCTAAAACAGTAGACAATGTAAATTAATGTAGATTAAAATGTAAAAAATAGTTCCATGAAAAATCACCATAATATGAAATGCAGTTCAATAGAGGGAAATTTAGAATAGAATTATTGCAATAAGCCTGGCTTGCTGGCTGCCTTTTTCCCTGTGAGGGGAAGCAATCATGCCTATGGGGTGGTTCTTCCTCCACCAGGGGAACTCAATGCTCCTCTGTGTCTCCTCTTCTTCTAGGCTCTTGGATGTGGCTAGATTTTGGGGAGGAGGGTGTGTGGCCAGGGAGAGAAGGGCATGGTCTAAAATTTCCCTTATTTTCATGTCCAAAACTTGACAGGTATGCCAGGAAGTGCCATGTGGAGGAGGAAGGGCAAAATGGCTGTCTGGCCCCCAAAACTGTCTGAGGGTGCGTGACCTGGCCCCTGGCTTTAAAAGGTTGCAAATTCCTGCTATATACAGTAATTCGGAGCCTTATTCCTATATTCTGTCACATAGTAACCTACATGCAAAGAAATAATAATCACAGAGTATAGTGCCACTTGCAAACTTAACAAGACTTCCCTTTCTTTTGTTAGCTGCTTGAGAATGGTGTGAGAGTGGAGAAATATCCACAAGGCCCCTGCTTTAGAATGGATGACTTGTAAAGTATGTAGGTTGCAGCCAACTTATTTCTTATGGAGTTTGTGAGCTTTTGTATCAACAGCTGTTAGTAAGTGTCAACACTAAAGGTTACAGACACATTAATAACATAGCATGGTTTACATACTTTCTCAGAATGATTACCAACAATAGTTTGAAATTGTAATGGTGAGGGTTGAAAATGTGGGAGGTACTGTTAAACAGTTAGCTTTATTGTGTCCCTACATTTTAAAATATACGTAAATGGAAAAGACGCTTCTTTCCTCAAGTACAATTGCACATCCCTCTTTTATATTAAAACTAGCAGATTTTGCCCGGTGGTGCCAGGCTGTTTTAAATTGTTTTGGAAGGTGTTTTTTTCTTAATGTTGGTACAGAAGGTTAGTCTATATCTGAAATTTTTAAAATGTTTATTTATATACATTTTTTGCTGGGCTTTTATAAACTGTGATCATTTTTGTTTGGTGGGTTTTTTGTGGATTAAAAAAACAAAGGATGATATAATTTTTTCTAATTTTTTTAGTTAACCAAATAATTTTTTAATATGTAATTTTTTTAATAGTTCTACCGTAGGTATTATTTTTAAAAATGTGAAAGTACATGTTTTTAACATTGAATGTTTTTAAACTGTGTTTAGATGTTTGGGGCTTTTATTTGAGTAAAAACTCAACACAGGATTTTAGGGAAAAAAAATTTTTTGTGACATATGTTTGTGATTTGTGTAAAGTTGTTTTTTTATGTTTTTGATTTGTTTTTACTCTTGTGGCCCCTGGGTGGGGCTGTTGAGTCTTTTTGAGTTGTTTTTTTTATTGTGCCTTGTAGGTGGGGCTGCTAGTGGTTGTCTTTAACTTTATCTGTTTTTTCTCTTCTGGCCTCTGGGTGGTGCTTCTTCCGGTAAGTAGTCTGTTTTTTCATTTCCTTTCTGGTCGTCGTTGAGGGAGGACGCACTGGTTTTTTTTGTGGTGGGGGGGTGGGTGGGAGGTGTTTGTGTTTGTTATTTTTGGAATTTGTTTTTTTTTTCATTTTTTATTTTGGTGTTTTGTTACTGTTTTGTGTGGTTTTGGATGTTTTTGATTGTTTTTTTTGTGTTTTTGCGTTGGGGGTGGCTTTCCTTCCTGCAGGCTGGGCAGCGAGGCCTGGTTGTGGGAACCCCAGCGGTGCTTCAGGCACCACTGGGGTGGTTTCCTTTCCGTGGCCTGGCCTCACTGGCCGGGCCGTGGGAAGGGCAGCGCCTGTTTTTTTTTCCTTCCCTCGGCCTGGCCTCGCTGGCCGGGCTGCGGGAAGGGCAGCGCCACTTCTGGCGGCATTGGGGGGGTGTTCTTTCCTGCAGCCTGGCCTCGCTGGCTGGGCCACGGGAACCGCAGTGGCGGGGGGATTGTTTATTTTTTGTGACTGTGAGGTGCTGCGTTTTTTATTTTTATTTTTCATGTGCCGGCTTCCTCAGCATTCTGCGTGCTCATGACGCGCAGGATGCTGGGGCTTGTAGTTTGGTGTTTGTGTTTACCATTTGTGCAGTGTTTTTTTTCCTGTGGATTAATTTTGATTGGCCACGGTGCGTTTCCGAACATTCCTTTTGCTCGCGCCTCTCAGCCTGATTGGCTGTGGCACGGTGCGGCCCAAGGAACATTGGGAAATGGAGTCCTTTCTTTTTGTTCGCGTTCGTGGGTCTCCTGCCCCACTGGTGCAAAATTCAACCCGACAGTTACCTGCGAACCCCAGTCGGGCGAGTGCATGGACACTCGGACGGGGCTAGTGGGGCCTGGCTAAACATCCTTTGTCACATTCCAACGGTTAACGCACAGATTTATAGGTATAGATTAGCTTCATGGTGGAGCTCTTGGGACACAAACAGGAACTATTTGTTCCCTCTGAATTTTCCAGCACCCTGTGGGGCTGCCTTCTTCTCCACTGACATCAATGGGAATGCTGGTACAGATATCAATAATAGGCATGTAAAGAACAAATAATTATTCTCCTAAAACCAATTCTCACTCTGTAGAATGTCACCCCTTACCACCACCACCTCATCACCTCCTTTCAGGGAAGGAAAAGATTCTGCAGCAAACAAAACACCTGCACAATCCATCTGGACCAGTGTACAGCTGCTTCATGATCAGCCACAGAATGGAAAGCTGGAGTATTCTCAGTGCTTAGACTACCTCCTTCAATCTGAGTTGGCCTATGGACCCTTGTTGGTAGGAAAAGCAAGGTCTTCCCAATCCAGGATGTGTCCTATATGTATTTTGGTTTGTCTTGATCAGCCCTAGTTATCTTCTAATCTTCTTGAACTGAAAGATCACGACATGAAGTGCAGGCCATGTAGAGAGTTCAACTTTACTACTGATGGGCTGGAACCTTTGAGGTCAGTTTCAGAAGGAGGCCAAGTATTTCTAAGAAAAACACTTGTTAAGAAATCCTTCAGGTTAGGGCTCCAGCCAGTCTCGCTTAGAAAATTCAATTGCAATCTTACTTACCTGGCAGGGGAGACACCTTGATTATGAAGGAGGTTTCCCCAAGGCGAGGCTCTTCCATTACAATTGTAATCTTTTTAAGTCAATGTCATGACAGGGAAAGGGGAAGAATAAAGAAAAAACACTTTGTATGTATCTATAGTCTAAAATAATAGAAGTCTGTTCCCACTATAATTGGTTAGGCTCCATTCTGTGAAATCCCGGGATCTGAATTTCTCTCCTGTAGTTCAAAAGAATACACTAGAACTCTCAAGAAAATAATACTAGATGCATCACCAAACTGCATGTTCCATGATTCAATAGGATGGAACCAGGGCAGTTAAACTGGCATCAAATTGATATAATTGTGGAGTGTAGCTACACAACTTTCCCCTTCTTTCTTTACTCCCCTGAAGCCTCCCTCCCACTGTTGTGCTAAAAGGGAGCTAATAAAAACATTTGTCTGTTGATGTTGTACAAGGCTGTTGGCAATTAGCATGGACAATACAGCAGGGCCGTAGCCAGGGGGGAACAGGGGGGCGAAAACCCTCCTGAGCTAACAGCCCATCCACCCCACCCCACCCCGGGATACCAATGTTAGATATGTGTGTGACATTGTTAGCCCTCCTGTTGTGTCTGGAATAGTATACCTTTAAGTAATGTAACACTCGAATGAGTGGATATAATAACCACCAGCTGTAACACTGTAACCTTCTGTATCAGGGCGCGAGCTAGTGACCACTAGGGGCAATAGCGAGCGCCCAGCTCACATGGTTCCAATTCCCCAAACAACTACAGCGCGGGAATATTCCCGCCACCACCTCACCTGGACAAGAAGGGCGTGACGGGGAATGATGTCACGCAGGCAGTAGCCAATGGGCTATCGAGGAGCCACATTCAAACGTATAGCCACAGTATATATTGAGCTGTTCATCCACCATTACCACATGTTCCCCCGGACCATCATGCAATAAAGATGTGTTAAGCCAACCCTTCGGCTGTTTCTATTGTCTTGGTTCTCATACACTAAATTGGCGATGAAGGTGGGATAATGGATCCCCACGGAATCAAGACAACGCAGGCCGGTTTCAACATCAACAAACCGGAAGAATGGGAGCTCTTTGAGATGGACTTCCAAAGCGCACTGATGGTGTCCGACATCTCAGATGAGGGGAAGAAGAGGGCCATTCTCATCAGGATGCTCGGGTTCCCCGCCATGAAGGTATTGGTGGACCTGGTGTCTCCGAAGAAGGTGAACGAAGTGCCGGTCAAGCAGCTCCTGAAAGCGATGCGCGACCATTTCCAGCCCTCGGTTTCGATGTTTTCGGCTTGGGACGCGTTTTGGAAGAGAGTCCAGGCACCTGGTGAGTCCGTGGCTGCCTTTGCAGCGGCCCTCTGGTTGGCCGCCGGCCCATGCAAATGGGAGAACCTGGAAATCGCCCTCAGGGACCGCATGCTGTGCGGCCTGTGGGACGAGAAGGTTCAGCGAAAGCTGATGAACCAGGAGCTGCCCCCGACGCTGCAAGAGGTCGTGAAGGAGGCGCAGGCGGCGGAAGCCACAAGGGCCGGGGTTAAGGGGTTCAGAGCAAGGCCCCCACAACCCGACAAGGCAGCGGGCTCGGTGCAAGCGGCCAGGCGGGCGCGACACTCCTCCACGGAGAGCAGCGAGGACGAGGACATCCGGAAGGTGCGGAAGGATGGCCGATGTTGCGACGGCTGCGGGGCGGCCCATGACCGCATCAAGTGCCCGTTCCGGAAGGCCGAGTGCCACAACTGTTGGCGCCGAGGGCACATAGCCAAGGTTTGCAGACGGCGGCGCAGAGACCAGAAAGGCTCGACAGACCGCTCACCGAGGACCCAGGAAGGCGTCCGGCCCTCGAGGAAGCAGGACGGCGTGGGCCACATCTCCGACGACAGCGACGACGACACCGCAGTCCACAGCGTGTCCTTAGGACACCCCCGTTATTTTGTTGAGGTACTGGTGCAAGGGCCCCCCGTTAAGATGGAGATAGACTCGGGTTCCTCATATTCAATCATTTCCCAGAGGGAGTTTTTGGGAATTTCCCCCAACGTGTGGCCCAAGCTCAGAGCACTGAGGTCTACACTGCGGGACGTGCAGGGAAATAGCATTCCGGTGTTGGGGGTTTGAAAATTCAAGGTCCAATACAAGCAACGCGCCACGGAACTTCCCCTGGTTGTTCTCAAGGGGGGAGTTGTTGCCTCCTTGGGACTCAATGGTTTAAGCCCCTGGGTTTGTTCATTGGGGGGGGGGGTGCATGCCGTTGGGACTGACCCAATACAGGAGGTTTGTGACGCGCATCCCGAAGTGTTCAAGAAGGGACTCGGAAAATTCAAGGGACCCCCAGTTGCGTTCGACCTGGACCCGGAGGTCCGCCCAATAAGACTCAAACCGCGCAGAGTGCCTTTTGCACTCAAGGACAAGATAGAGGCGGAACTGGACAAATTGGTGGGCTAGGGGATCCTTGTTCCTGTTGATTCCGCGGAGTGGGAAACTCCGATTGTAACAGCACTGAAGGCCAACGGGGAGGTTCGAATATGCGCTGATTACAAATGCACCATTAATAAGGCGATACGCCCAAATGCGTATCCGGTACCGGTAGTCAGCCACCTGTTGGCCAGGTTACATGGGGGAAAGTGTTTTGCAAAGCTTGACCTGGCGCAGGCATACCAGCAGCTCTCGGTAACCCCAGCTGCAGCTGCTGCGCAGACGATAGTCACTCATAAGGGGGCGTTCCAGGTGACGCGCCTACAGTTTGGCGTGAACTCGGCGCCAGGCATCTTCCAATCGCTCGTGGAACGCCTCTTAAAGGGTCTGGAGGGGGTCTTACCATACTTTGATGACGTGTTGATAACGGGTGGGAGTGAGTCAGAATTGGCTGAGAGGCTAGACAAAGTACTGACGGTATTCGAAAAGGCGGGGTTAAGGCTGTGGAAAGACAAATGCGTCTTCTTCGCAAAAGAGGTTGAGTTCTTGGGTTTCCGGGTAACCCCTGCAGGCATCAAACCCTCCAAATCAAAGGTGGCCACCGTTCAAAATGCTCTTCGCACCACCTCCAAGCCTGAATTGCAGTCGTTCCTGGGGCTCTTAAACTTCTACCATTCCTTCCTGCCTCGGAAGGCATCGGTAGCAGAGCCACTTCATAAGTTACTAAAAAAGGACGAGGCGTGGAAATGGGGCGAGAGCCAGGAGAGGGCATTCACTGAGCTGAAACAACTTTTATCCTCAGACGCCATATTAACCCATTTTGACCCCAAGAGACCAGTGGTTCTGATATGTGATGCATCCCCAGTGGGGGTGGGGGCGGTTCTGTGCCATGTGTTGGAAAACGGGTGGGAGGCCCCGGTGGCATTCTACTCCAGGTCCCTGTCTAAGGCAGAGCGCAACTATGCACAGACAGACAGGGAGGCGTTAGCGATAATTGCTGGGACGAAAAAGTTCCACGACTTCCTCTATGGCCGCCCTTTCACCATCGTGACCGACCACAAGCCCCTGCTAGGCATTTTTACTGCAGACAAGCCCACGCCACAGATTCTGACCCCTAGGATGCTCAGGTGGGCCATTTTTTTAAACGCGTACCAGAACGCGCTGGTGTATCGCCCTGGAAAGGACATAAGCCACGCAGACGCCCTGTCGAGGTCACCCCTCCCCCACAAGCAGCCACGTGTGTGAGGTGGAACAAGACCACCAAGTGCTCATGATAGAGGTCTTAGATTCACCCCCCATAGTGCCCGCGGAGATCGCCAAGGCGACAGGCAAGGACAAGACGTTGGCCCTGGTCAGTTCTTGGGTGCAGAAAAGGTGGCCAACGTCCTCCCCGGCGGCGGAGTTCGCCCCATTTTTTAGGAAAAAACTAGAACTGTCCTTGGAGAGGGGGTGCCTCCTGTGGGGCCAGCGGGTAATCGTCCCCGAATCCCTGAGAGCTAGGGTGCTTAAGCTGCTGCACGTCAGCCACCCTGGCATTGTCCGCTCCAAGGCATTGGCCAGGAGCTACTTCTGGTGGCCCCAGTTGGACGCCGATATCGAGCACATGGTGGGCACTTGCGAGAGTTGCCAAAGCTCCCGGCCCGAAGAGGCTCGACTTCCGCACAGGGAATGGGATGCGGCAATGGGGCCGTGGTCCCGCATACACATTGACTTTGCGGGCCCTTTCAGAGGATCGCTTTTTCTCCTTATAGTGGATGCTTACTCCAAGTGGTTGGAGGTTATCCCAGTTGCGAACACCTCCTCAGCCGCAACAATTAAACAATTGCGCAGGGTGTTCAGCACGTTCGGTATACCCGACACCCTTGTTAGCGATAACGCTAGTTGCTTCACGTCCACCGAATTCAGGGCATTCACCGACATCAACGCCATCCGGCACATCACCTCCGCGCCCTTCCACCCGGCGACGAATGGCCAGGTAGAACGCCTCGTGCGTACCACCAAAGACGCGTTGAGGTGCATGGGCCCCGGGGATCTAAACCTGCAGTTGTGTCAGTTTTTTGCTGGGATACAGGGTGACCCCCCTAGCATCAGGGTACTCGCCCACGGAGCTCCTAATGCGCAGAAAGCTGACTACGATACTGACCAGGCTAGACCCTACGAGGGTGGAGGACACTGGGAGGAACATTGGGTTAGCGGGCACGAAGAGTTTCGAAATAGGCGCCCCGGTTCATTGCAGAAACTACGCTAGCGCAGGGCCGGCCTGGGTTCCGGGCGTAGTCATTGGGCAGACGGGTCCCGTGTCGTATTGCATAGAGACCAGCACAGGTCTACTCTGGAAGCGGCACGCAGACCAACTCCGGCGCCGGGTCTCCGGAAACCAGAGTGCGGACAGCGCAGAACAGGATTCAACGTTAGGGTTCTCCCCCACCCGTTCAGCCCAAGGGGGAGGAGAGGGGGGCCAGTGGTCCCCACCAAGGGGGGAAGGGAATAAGTTTGTCCCCACAGATATCCTGAGGGATACCCCCACAGATACCCCAGTAGATGATTTTGAGTTTGAGTTACAAAACCGGGGGGGGGGTTCGGAGTGGTCCCCCACCCATCCAGGCGAGAAGCGGGGTTTTTCGTTAGCCCCCAGTGCCCCCGGTTTTCCCACAATGGAGTTTACCCCTACCCCAAAAGCCGTGGAGCCGCGGCAAGTCGTTAACGAGTCTCCCTCTCCCATTACAGGACAAGAGACCAGGGAACGCAGAAGTGATAGTGCCCCCGGGACAAGCCAGCCAGCCTTGCGCCCAAAACGCGTTTGCAATAAACCATATTGGATGAAAGACTTCGTCTCATCCTAGGGGGGAGGGATGTTGTGTCTGGAATAGTATACCTTTAAGTAATGTAACACTCGAATGAGTGGATATAATAACCACCAGCTGTAACACTGTAACCTTCTGTATCAGGGCGCGAGCTAGTGACCACTAGGGGCAATAGCGAGCGCCCAGCTCACATGGTTCCAATTCCCCAAACAACTACAGCACGGGAAGATTCCCGCCACCACCTCACCTGGACAAGAAGGGCGTGATGGGGAATGACGTCACGCAGACAGTAGCCAATGGGCTATCGAGGAGCCACATTCAAATGTATAGCCACAGTATATATTGAGCTGTTCATCCACCATTACCACATGTTCCCCCGGACCATCATGCAATAAAGATGTGTTAAGCCAACCCTTCGGCTGTTTCTATTGTCTTTGTTCTCATACACTAAACCTCCAGAAAAAAATTTCATCCCCCCCATCCCTAAAAAAATCTAGAATCCTGGCTACAGCCCTGCAATATAGGTGTAATGGAAAAACAATCTGGACCAAGAGAAAGGAGATTCCTATGTTCCCAGCATACTAAAGGATCCAGCCATACATCCAGAAGCTCAACATGAGAGGTACAAAGGTAAAGAGGTTGCCCTTCCTCGAAAGTCAACTCTAGGGTTCAGTTCTCATCTCTGTTTATAGCCAAAAAGCCAGCTCTGTCTGCATCTGCAGATGTTTCTGTGGACATGTGGCAGGCATGCCTCAACACTGGAACACATGGAATGCAGTTTACCATCCTACTGAAGTGGTCCCTATTTATCTACTTGCAATTTCTTGCTTTCAGACTGCTAGGTTGGAAGGAGCTGGGAAAGAGATGGGACCTCACTCCATCATGCAGTACCCAGGAATCGAACTCCGACCTTCCAATCAATGAGTTCAGCATCTTAACCACTTGAGCCACCAAAGGCAGAAGTGGAGAAGGATGGTATAAATATTGGGAAAATGAATTATTTTAATGTTTGTTCCCTACTCATACTTTTTTCATTCTCAACCATTTCTTATTTTTAATTTAGCTCTCTATTTTCTATACATGTTGTAATCTCTGTATCCCCATCTTCTATTATATCTTTCATTAGTCAGCAAGAGCCAGGATGGTGTAGTTACAAACAAGGAGAACTGAAAAGCTGGTGACAGAGACCTATAGAGACCATCCATATGATTTATAGGATGACCATGGGCAAATCTCAATCTCTCTCCTTAATCTGCTTTATGAAGTAGTTCTGAAGATAAACTGACAGATAACTTGACACACTGTTCCGAGTGATGACAGGATGCAACTATTATAAATAAACAATGTAAATAATTTTAAGGGTATAGCTAATGTTAGACCTCTTTAGGTAAACCTCCAACATCCCAATAGCATGTTTAAATCCATTGCTGCTGAATGAAACACGACAAAGAAAAGATTGCTACAAAGGCAACGATAACATTGTTATGACTTCATTAATATCCCATGGAATAGCACATTATAGAAAATAAAATGTTCCTTTGTTTCTCTAAAGCTGATTAACTGACTTAACATCAGTTTATTATTTTTCGATGTATCCATATTTTATGAACTAGGCAATTTAACTCACATTGCCTCCCCAGTTTTTCAACAGTTGTCTCATTTTGCAGTGACAAGAGGAGCTGTTCCAGTAGCAAATGAACAAAACCTCAAAATGACCCCGGAATGTTACAGAAAGCCTGAGCCATAGTCATAGTCTAACAGAACGTGTAGGGCCATAGGTTGGCCGCCTATGTATGGCCTACTACTTGCAAATGTTTATTTATGTGTGACATTTATATCCAACTGGGGAGCAAAATGGCAGCCACCATAGTTGGAGGTTACCATCATATCTTGCAAGAAGCATCCATACGTTTCAAGCTGAGTGTGGCTTTTCCCAATTGTTGGAGTTGCCCACAAAGAGGTACAGAAGGGATTGAGAAGGGGGCACGGAAAAGGGAGGTGTTGATGATTTTTAAAGTTCACCTCCTTGCTTCAGACTCACAACCGTGGTTTGAATCAAGAACTACAAAGCCACCATACCACTCCAGGCTCCCTAAATTGTAGCAGTTAAGCCACTGTGCAATGATGTCAGAGAGTAAACAAAACAAAACAACAAAAAAGATGTTAAATACTAACTGCTGTATTTGATTTTAATTTACAAGACATATGTGCTGTAATGTCTGGCCAGACATCTCGCTATGGTAATGGAGTAGACTGTACAGCCAGCAACTCAATGTTGAGTGTTGGGTGGCAGTAAATAACCTGACTCCATAAAGGGGCCAACAACTACAGGTGGGTAAGCCTCTTTAGGTGGGGTGATGGCCCCCTCAGGGGAGGAAATACCACTGGAAACCGTCATATTGGGCCAAATGGCAAAATTAGCAGAGGAAGAACCACTTCACTATTCTGATTCCCAACAGTCATGGAGGCAGAAAAGGCCATGCCAGATAGACTGGCTGTGAAGGTGCACCTTCTTAATATCCTCAAGGCTGCAGCATTCCATTGCAGTCCCTCTGTTAAATCCTGCATGTCTCATTTCATACGTGCCACAGTGACGCGATCTGGGGCATGTAGAGATCTTATCAGCCTGAGGCAGAGCAGTTTACAGCCACAGATAAACAAAGGAAGAATTAGGAATTCTAACGAAGGCCAGCTCCATTAGGCAGAATAGGGAAGAGACAGAGATAGAAAGAAACACCACAGGAGATGTTTGCCATCAAGACAATTCTAACTTATGATGACCCTTTTCAGAGTTTTCTACATAGAGAATGTTTTTTATTTTATTTTCTTTATTATTATTATTTTTTGGGGGGGTAATTTTGTGGATTTTCCCCTTGCTTGGTGTCTCTTTGTGAATGGCAGAGGGCACACGAGAGCATGCTATAAACCACCCTGACTGTTGATATTAGTGTTATCAACCTTCAAGCTGGTCTTTGTCATATACAACTTGGCATTCTTTTTCCTGCTTGCAATATGGGCACAATATTGGGCAGTAACATTGGAGCATTTCCTGGCCTTATGAATCATGCTGCAGAAGCAATGTATCCCATATTCATAAATGGGTGGAGTTTTTAATGGATCAAATATAGATTCTAATGAGGAATCCCACAAAGAGTAGCATCAGTTCACACACAGTATCTAGGGAATTATACAAAGGATTACACAAGAATAAACTGAAAATGTTGGCTGGGAAATTCATAGAGAAAGGAGGGGGGAAGGTAGAAAATCCCATAGAAAATTGTAGGACTGAGATGTATCTAGATTCACAACCCTAAAGTCCTCAAAACACATTTTGTTGAATGGGGGGTGGGCAACAAACCCATCTATTACACATACTGTATACTAGACTGGAAACTAAATTGAACTTTAATACCTTTAAAGAAGAAAGGAAACCAACAGAATAGATTGGAGACATGCACAACCAGCTTTTTCTTCTAAGAGAGATGAATAGCCAATGGGTGCAAAGAGACCACTATTGCTTTTTCAATCTGCCATCTGAGGCAGTTGCCTTATTTTACTTAATGGGAATCCTGGCCTTTAAAGTGGTAGATGTTATGTGATGGAGTCAGGCCCAGTGGTTGTCATAATTCAAGCTCAAATTTATTCTATGATTACTTCCAGTGAAACAGATGTCCACATAATTGCATTCAGCACCCTGTTAGTTAGTGGCTTTATTCTCACAAATCTTCAGCACATTTTAAGTTTCACATATAAATCACAGCAACACAGCATCATAATAAGAATGCATTAATTTCATTTTCTATTGAGAGATGAAGGAGTGTAGTGATGAAGGTAAACTAGGAGAATGGGCTAATCTGCACTTCATTTGTCTGGAATACATTTGGTGAGCTGAAACCTGAAGCTGTTAGCCTTTCAAACTCAACTGCCATTTACAAATAGCAACAACATAACCGTAATGCACACACTATTACAGCAAGCTACTGTATGCAAAGTAATTGGAACACTCAACAGTGAAATGCTAAGAATGATCATTATCTCTACAGGTATGGACTGCACACTATGAGAGGTATAAGTTTGCCTTGGATTCTTTCACATGTATGGCTCCAAGATTCAAAAGTACTCTGGGGATTTGAGGCCAACGCAAAATGTTACTCAAACAATACTATGATTCCAGCACCTTTATTACAGGAGAAATCATATGCTTGTGCTATAGTGATGATGTTTATAAATGGCTTTTGCTTCTCTACTGTTTTCTCTATAGCCTGGCCTATCCCATCAGTTCAAGCAGGGTTGCTAGGTCGAATGTTAATGTAGAATTGTAACTGTGGGTTGCCCATGTGAATAATTGGCCAAACCTTTCCCAAGGGGTTCGCCCGGCCTTCAAAAGATCTGGGGACCAACCGGACTTTGCTGGAAAGGCAATTGGTGTACGGGCTAGTTAGCTAGTTTGGGGGGCAAAATCATAAAGCCTTGGCTGATGGCTGTTGTGTTCTGTAAAGCTGTGCCTTTAACAATGTACCTAACCATGTGGTAACAATGTAACCTTTCTGTGTGCAACATTATAACCTTCAGCTGTATCACTGTAACCCTTATAAGAGGATGCGAGCTAGTGACCACTAGATGGCAATAGCGAGCGTCCAGCTCTCATGGCTCAGATTCACCCTGGATCAGCAGCGCAGGAAGATTCCCGCCACCTCTCACCTGGACAAGAAGGGCGTGACCGTCTATGACGTCACGCAGGCAGCAACCAATAGACTATCAACGAGCCACATTCAAATGTATAGCCAGCTGTATATATTGAGCTACCCATCCGCCATTACCGCATGTTCCTCCGGATCATCATGCAATAAACCTGTGTTAAGCCAACCCTTCGGCTGTTTCGTTGTCTTTGGTCCCATACACTAAATTGGCGATGAAGGTGGGATAATGGCTGCCCACGGGACCAAGACATGCGCCGGTTTCGAAATCAGGAAACCGGGAGACTGGGAGATCTTCGAAATGGACTTCCAGGGAGCACTGGTCGAATCCGAAGTCACGGATGAGGCAAAGAAAAGGGCCATCTTCACCAGGATGCTCGGACAAGATACCAAAAGAACCTTGGTGGACCTGATCGTACCGAAGAAGGTGAGCGAGTTCAAGGCCAAAGATCTACTACAGATGCTGCGCGAGTATTTCCGGCCCTCGACGGCGATGTTTCCCGCTCGGAGCGCGTTCTGGAGGCGAGTCCAAGCGCCCGGGGAGACAGTCGCCACATTCGTGGCGGCCCTGCGACTGGCTGCCGGCCCGTGTAAATGGGAGAACGCCGAAATCACCCTCAGGGACTGCGTGCTATGCGGCCTGAACGACGCCGAAACTCAGCGCACGTTGATGAACCAAGAGCCACCCCCCATGTTGCAGGAGGTCCTGAAAGCGGCGCAGGCCGCGGAAGCCACAAAGGCTGGGGTGCAAGAGCTCCAGGACTGGCGGCCGAAGACGAGCAAGGCAGAGTCATCGGTGCACGCAGCCAGGCGAACTTCGAAATCGTCCGCAGAGAGCAGCGACGACGAGGACGTCCGGAGAGTCCGGAAAGAGGGCCGGCGGTGCGACGGCTGTGGAGCGGCCCACGACCGCGCCAAATGCCCGTTCAGAAAGGCTGAGTGTCACAACTGCGGCCGCCGCGGGCACATCGCCAAAGTATGCAGGAAGAGGCGCGAGGCCCGGAGGAGCTCGACAGACCGTGCAGCGGGACAAGACCGCCCGACGAGACCCAAAGACGGCGCCCAGGCCACGAGAAAGCGGGACGGCGTGGGCCGCATCTCCGACGGCAGCGAGGACAACGGCCCAGTATTCAGCATGTCCGCAGGACACCCCCGTTACTTTGTTGAGGTACTGGTGCAAGGGGTCCCCATTAGAATGGAAATTGACTCGGGTTCCTCATATTCAATTATTTCCCAGAGGGAGTTTTTGAGAATTGCCCCCCACATGCGACCCAAGCTCAAAGCGTTGAGGTCTACGCTACAGGACGTGCAAGGGAACAGTATTCCAGTGTTGGGGGTTGGAGAATTTCAGGTCAAATTTAAAAAGCACGCCGCGACTCTCTCCCTAGTCGTGCTTAAAGGGGGGAATTGCAGCCTCCTCAGAACTCAATGGTTTCAGCCCCTGGGTTTGTTTATTGGGGGGGGTGCACGCCGTTGGGACTGGGGTGCACGCCGTTGGGACTGACCCGATACAGGAGGTGTGCGACGCGCACCCCGAAGTTTTCAAAAAAGGACTGGGGAAATTCAAGGGGCCCCCAGTGACATTCGACCTAGACCCGGAGGTCCGCCCAATACGACTCATACCGCGCCGGGTGCCGTTTGCACTCAAGGACAAAATAGAGGCGGAACTGGACAAGTTGGTGGGCCAGGGGATCCTTGTTCCTGTTGATTCTGCGGAGTGGGAAACTCCAATTGTAACAGCACTAAAGGCCAATGGGGAGGTCCGCATATGCGCTGATTACAAGTGCACCATCAATAAGGCGATCTGCCCTAATGCATATCCGGTGCCGGTAGTCAGCCATCTGCTAGCCAGGTTGCACGGGGGGAAGTGTTTCGCCAAACTCGACTTGGCACAGGCCTACCAACAGCTTTCGGTGTCCCCTGCCGCAGCTGCTGCGCAGACCATAGTCACCCATAAGGGGGCGTTCCAGGTGACGCGCCTTCAATTCGGCGTAAATTCGGTGCCTGGAATTTTCCAGTCACTTGTGGAACGCCTCCTGAAGGGGCTAGAGGGGGTGTTGCCTTATTTTGATGATGTGTTGATAACGGGGGGAGTCGGGCTGAACTGGCCAAGAGATTGGGAAAGGTCCTAGCTATATTCGAAAAGGCGGGGTTGAGACTGCGAAAAGACAAATGCGTCTTCTTCGCGACCGAGGTTGAGTTCCTAGGGTTTCGGGTGACTCCTGAAGGGATAAAACCGTCCAAATCTAAGGTGGCCGCCATCAAGAAGGCCCCTCGCCCCACCTCCAAGCCAGAGCTGCAGTCGTTCCTTGGGCTGCTCAATTTCTACCACTCCTTCCTCCCCCGGAAGGCAGCAGTGGCTGAACCGCTACACAAACTGCTTAAAAAGGACGAGGCATGGAAGTGGGGCGATGACCAAGAGAGGGCATTTAGTGAACTGAAACATCTCCTGGCGTCTGATGCCATACTGACTCATTTCAACCCCAAACGCCCGGTGGTCCTGATCTGTGATGCATCCCCGGTGGGGGTGGGGGCGGTGCTGTGCCATGTCCTGGAAAACGGAAGGGAGGCCCCGATAGCATTCTACTCCAGGTCCCTGTCCCAAGCGGAGAGAAATTACGCACAGACAGACAGAGAAGCGCTAGCGATAATTGCGGGGACGAAAAAATTTCACGGTTTTCTGTATGGCCGCCCGTTCACCATCGTGACGGACCACAAACCCCTGCTAGGCATTTTCACAGCAGATAAGCCCACGCCACAGATCCTGTCCCCGAGGATGCTTAGGTGGGCCGTTTTCCTCAACGCGTATCAGCACACGTTGGTGTACAGGCCCGGGAGGGAAATTAGCCATGCGGACGCCCTGTCGAGATCCCCCCTTCCCCAGGATAGCTGCCACATGGGCGGGGAGGAGCCAGACCACCAGGTACTGATGATAGAGGTCCTACACTCACCCCCAATATTGCCCGCCGACATCGCCAAAGCGACCGGCAAGGACAATACCTTGGCGAAGGTTAGCTCATGGGTGCAGAAAGGGTGGCCCGCGTCTTCCCCGGCAGCGGAATTCGACCCGTTCTTCCGGAAAAAACTAGAGTTGTCCCTAGAGAGGGGGTGCCTTCTGTGGGGCCAGCGGGTGGTGATCCCCACGTCCCTACGACCGCGGGTGCTCAAACTGCTGCATGTCAGCCACCCCGGAATTGTGCTCTCCAAAGCGCTGGCCCGTAGTTACTTTTGGTGGCCCCAGTTAGACGCTGACATCGAGCACATGGTCGGCACTTGTGAGAGTTGCCAATGCTCCAGACCAGAGGAGGCCCGTCTTCCCCACAGGGAGTGGGACGCGGCTAAGGGGCCGTGGTCCCGGATACACATAGATTTCGCGGGCCCGTTCCGAGGGACTCTGTTTCTCCTTGTTGTGGACGCTTTCTCCAAGTGGTTGGAGGTTATCCCAGTCACGAGCAGCTCCTCGGCCGCGACGATTAAGCACTTGCGGAGAATTTTTTCCACGTTCGGCATACCTGACACCTTAATTAGCAATAACGCTAGTTGTTTCATGTCCGCTGAGTTCAGGGCATTCACGGAGATTAACGCCATCCGGCACATCACCTCTCCGCCCCCTTCCACCCGGCCACCAATGGCCAAGTAGAGCGCCTCGTCCGCACCACGAAGGACGCGCTGCGGCGCATGGGCCCCGGGGACCTCAACCTACAAGTGTGTCAGTTTCTGCTAGGATACAGGGTGACCCCGTTGGCGTCAGGATACTCCCCCGCGGAGCTCTTAATGCGCAGGAAACTGACCACCATCCTCACTAGGCTAGACCCCACGAGAGTAGAAGACAAGGGAAGGAACATCGGGCTAGAGGCCACAAAGAGTTTCAGCGTAGGCGCCCCCGTGCATTGCAGGAACTACGCCAGTGCGGGCCCAGCCTGGGTGCCGGGCGTTGTCGTGGAGCAAACCGGCCCCGTTTCGTACCGCGTGGAGACCAGCACAGGTCTACTGTGGAGGCGGCACGTGGACCAGCTCCGGCGCAGGGTCCCCGATGAGCAGGGCACAGACCAAAAGGGACAAGACTCAGCGTTAGGGTTCTTCCCCACCCGTTTAGCCCAAGGGGGAGGAGAAGGGGGCCGCGGGTCCCCACCAAGGGGGGAGGAAAGGGAGGATGTCCTCATAGATATCCTGCGGGATCTTTCGGAAGAGGAGGAACCTGACCCCATACATATCTCGCGGAAGTCCCCCACAAATACGGATACCCCAACTGAGTTAGGATTTGATTTTCAGAGCCGGGGGAGTTTTTCGGAGTGGTCCCCCACCCGTCCAAGCGAGAAAAGGGGTTTTTCGTTAGCCCCGAGCGCCCCCGGTCTGCCCACAATGGAGTTTTTCCCTTCCCCTAAAGCCGCCAAACCACGGCAAGCAGCTAACAAGTCTCCCTCTCCCGTTACAGGACAAGGGACCAGGGAACAAAGAAGCGGTAGCGCCCCCGGGGCAGGTCAGCCCACATCACGGCCCAAACGCAATTGCAATAAGCCATCTTGGCTGAGAGACTTCGTCTCATCCTAGGGGGAGGGATGTTGTGTTCTGTAAAGCTGTGCCTTTAACAATGTACCTAACCATGTGGTAACAATGTAACCTTTCTGTGTGCAACATTATAATCTTCAGCTGTATCACTGTAACCCTTATAAGAGGACGCGAGCTAGTGACCACTAGATGGCAATAGCGAGCGTCCAGCTCTCATGGCTCAGATTCACCCTGGATCAGCAGCGCGGGAAGATTCCCGCCACCTCTCACCTGGACAAGAAGGGCGTGACCGTCTATGACGTCACGCAGGCAGCAACCAATAGACTGTCAACGAGCCACATTCAAATGTATAGCCAGCTGTATATATTGAGCTACCCATCCGCCATTACCGCATGTTCCTCCGGATCATCATGCAATAAACCTGTGTTAAGCCAACCCTTCGGCTGTTTCGTTGTCTTTGGTCCCATACACTAAAATGGCTACGATAGAAACAGGGCAAAAACCAAAGATGATTACTCTAAAGGAAATACACAATCCTCCGCTTCGGGCTGCAGATTAGGTTGGGCAAATAAGCCATGCCAGACAGCAGAACAATTAGGTGCCCGGAGTCAATACACATAGACTCCGAGATTAGGGCAGGAACAATGGGTTTCACCAACCCAAGGTAATCAGGTGTGAGTTGTCCATTAACACCTAGGTATTGTGGGGTCACACACTTTCTAGGTGTGCATCATCCCAAGGCAGGGTAATAAATACATGCCACCCGACCCAGATCGGGACTGGACTTCACCACACAATTGTCTCGCGTATCTTCCTTGTGGCCAGCCACTCCAACACCTGGGACCCATTGCAATAGTAACTAAAAGAAACATCTACATTGTTCTTCCCACTGCTGCCATTGCATATTCAAGAAGTGGACTGACTGACTGACTGACTGACTGACTGACCTACCTACCTACCTGAGAGAAGTCAGGGAAGGGTAAATTTTGCATACCTGAATTATACTTTGCTCTTGCTATTAAGAAAAACTAAAGTCAATGTTTTTACCATATACGGAATGTTTGAGTTGTGCAAGCAGGAAACACAGCAATGCCACCCTCACCAGGCAGCTTTATTAAGCCAAAAATCATACAATGACATTCTTGTATAGTAGAATGCATTCCAAAAAGTCATCTTAGGAATTCTACTGTCAATAGAGCAGGCTCTAGATAATGCATCCTTGGCAAATGCCATCCAAGATCTATTCAGAAACATCAAGCGGACGTAAGCCCATTGCCCTCCAGGGTCATCCATTCCACGGTTGGATAGCTCTTACCATCAGAACCCAACCCCCCCCCCCCCTTTAGAAATAATACCATCAACCAGTAGTGGTGTGCTTAATTAGGAATGGAATATGTTCATCAATCTACCTGGACACTCTGCATAATACTCAAAAAGTTGCCATTCTGGAACAGAAACGTTACAAGATAAGGATCCAGAGAGAGAGCAGAAATTAAATATGTACATATGCTGGGCACCCATCTCAAATGTTTGAATATTAGTCAAGGGCTTCTTGGACATTATCAAATTTAAAATGTCACGACTAACAGGTTCTTATTTACTGTAATTTACAGAACAAACTTCAGAAGGATGATCAGTGATTCTCAGACCACATCACAAACAAAGTAAGTGATTGGCTTCTGGCTAGGTCACTCAAGTCATCCTCAATTAATTCATTAGCAGATGTGTAATGCCACAATGTTTATTTTGCACCCATCTACTAATTATTTACAATGCAACAGAATCAAACTTCACATTAATAAATTTGAACCCCCAATCAGGGATCTTCTGTTATTACTGGTTGTAAAAAGTCACACTGATTTGTAAACTTATCTGTTATAGTAACCAACCATTGTGTACCTGATATGTATAAATTAACACCATGAAGTCTCACTTTTGTCTGATGAAGTGTACTTGAACCATGAAAGCTAATATTAAAATACAGTTTTAAGGTGTCACAACATTTTTTGTCTTCTTTTGTTTTGTTTACTCTCTGATATGTTCTTCATGGCAGTCCTTACAGTCAAGGCTACATCCCCAAGAAGAGCCTCTAAATGCAGGCAGTTGTATTAGTGTGGGAATGAGGAACTGGTCTTTTGCAAAGCTAAAGGCTCTTAACTGCCTATACCAGAGCACACCACCCTCAAATAATTTGCATTTAAACAGGGATAGTCTATAGCAGTGGTGGTGAACCGATGCCAGAGGTGGCACTCAGAGCTCTCTCTGTGGGCACTTGTGCAGTCACCCCAGTACAGAGTTTGCCCTGCCCCTCTGCCCAGCAGCCCAATTGGAGTGATTCCTCCCTCCCCCAGCACAGAGTTCACCCCGCACCTCTGCCCAAGGGCCAAATGGGAGCATTTCCTTCCTCCCCTGTTACTGTCTTGGCACTTTGAGATAAATAAGTGGGTATTGGGTTGTAGTTTTGGCACTTGGTCTCTAAAAGGTTCACCGTCACTAGTCTATAGTAATATGCTACTCCTAGGGCACCCTATTTCCTCTCCCACTTATTGTGAGGATTGCAGCTAAGTGAAGAGTAGACATGGAACCCTCAGGAAAAATGGCAGATTATAACATAGATCCTGCTAATAAGATGTCTTAGGGAAGTGATGGTGAACCCTGGCTCTCCAGGTGTTCTTGGACTTCAATTACCAGATGTCCAAGTCAGCACTACTGCTGATCAGGGCTTCTGGGAATTAAAGTTCAAGAACACATGGAGTGTCAAGATTTCCCATCACTTCCCTAGGTCTTCAGCCTTGCAAACCCTTGTTCTCCATATTACAGGTGCATATGGTGCCATGGAGGAAACTGTGTGACCATAGTCAGAGGTGTCATACAGTGAATTAGAGAAATTGCAGTCACTGAAGAATAGGTGCAATCGTGTGCTCATTTATATTTGGTCCTCGGAAACTGGAATGGAAATCATTTCAAGTCAGCACATAGTTGCATCTATTTCTCAGCACCTTACGTAGACACAGGAGAGAAACAGCAGATGATAATAATTACAGAAAAACTGAAGCATTATTAGCATGTTGACATTGCTTCCTGGTTCTTTCAGAAGTACTGAAATCTTCCTCTTAATTACTGGGGTTAGAATAAGAGAATTGATTGAAAAGGACTCTTAAGTGTTTCATGAACACCAGCTACATTCAACACACTCTTGTGGCAACTTTTTGATACTCCTTCTCCAACTCTTTGTTTCTTTGCAGTCCCACATTTGCCTACACTTTCCACAACTCTCAGTTTCAATTGCCCTCCTCTATTCTGTCATTTCTTTGTACGCCAATCTTAGCTTGATAGTATTACTGCAGCATCACCTTCATTCATTCATTCATTTATTCATTCAATTTACATCTCACCCTTCTCCCCACCAACAGATTTAAGGAGATTTAGAAAATATTTAAAATACAGAAACAATTTTTAAAAAATCATTACAAAGGAATCCAGTGCCCTATTGTGTTGTTGTTTTTGTTCAGTCGCAGTCAATTCTGACCCTTTGTGACCCCATGGACCATTTTCCTCCAGGCACCTCTGTCCTCCACCATTCCTCCTCAGCCCACCCAGCTCTGTGCCCATTGCGTCCACAATACCATCTATCCATCTCGTCTTTGGACACCCCCTTCTTCTCTTGCCCTCCACCTTTCCCAGAATCAAGGCCTTCTCAAGTGAGTCCTCCCTTCTCATTTGATGTCCAAAGTACTTTAGCTTCATCTTCACTATTTGTCCCTCCAATGAACAGTCACGGTTGATTTCTTCTAATATTGACCAATTTGTTCTCTTTGCTGTCCAGGGGACTCTCAGGACTCTCCTCCAACACCACATTTCAAAGGTATCTATTCTACACAGATTACCTTTTAGGGGCTTTTCTTTGGCAGTTGTTCAGTTAACAAATCACCATCTAAACAGAAAAAATGGTTTTCGTGTGTGTTTGTGTGTGAATATTCACACTGTCCAAGCCTGACCCACAGAACTAGCCTTTCCATGGTATCAGGGTCAACCGATCTAACAATTACTAATGCTTATGGAACCCGACCTTGCTCGGTTTTTTTCTTTCTTTAAAGTATGTAGTTATCCCAACATGTCCTGTTGGTTGATGATGCTATGTGTGTGTGTGTGTCATACATGCTTCCGTGTCTCTGCTTGGTATGTTAATGTCTTACATTGTTTGCTGCATCTTACTTTCTGTGCAGTGTGCTCCTTGTGATGTCTCCTATGCTGCTGTGTGCTGTGTCTTTGGTGTGTGTGCTGTTATTTTTCTTTGCCTTGCTTCATTTTTTTCCAGTCGGCAAGTTCAGCATCTTAACCACTAATACATATACAAACCCACACTTCTGTTTTATAGATATAGATTGTATGGGTGCTTCTTGGAGATTTCTATTGAGCATGAGGTAAAATTTACTCTACTTTTAAGCAACTGAGACTTCTGGCCAGTGAGTCCCAATGTGTTGAATGGATTTTTACTCCCAGGCCAAACCCATTGCAAGGGACATTTCTATTAAGTTTCTCACTTTCTTGTATCGTATGCCTCGTTTTTATGGATTTATTTCTCGAGCATGAGGTAATTCACTCCTTTTAAGCAACTGAGATATGTGCACAGCGAATCTCATTGAGTTGAATTGAGCTTTACTCCCAGGCCAAACACATTGCAAAGGAGTGTACACTTCCACCATGAGAGGAACAATATCCTAAAAGGGTGAGGGGGTGAAAGGGACAATCCTAAAGTGGACAGCCTCACCCTTCAACTATCGCCCTCTTTCCTCCCTCTTTTGTGGGCTCAAACAAAAGAATCCAGCAGATTTTTTCCTCCTCAGCCGCTGGAGGAGAGCGTTCGATTGTATCACCCCATGGGGGTGCCACTATTCCATTTTGTCCCCCATTCCCCTCCTTTCTCTGTTCTACAATATCCCAACACCATCCTGATACTGTAACAATAATAACCTATCGAAGGAAAGAATAAAAACAGTTTCCTTTCCTTTTTAATTACTTGTTTATTCTTCAGCTCTGGGAAAGGATCCCCCTCACTCTCTTTCCTTCCTCTTCGGAGGGCTCAAAAAAAAAGGCACCAGCGGTTTGTTTTTTCCTCCCCAACCGCTGGAGGAGAGCGGGCCATTCCACTGTACCACCCCACGGGATTGCCACTGTCCCATTTTCTCCCCCATTCCCCTCCCTTCTCGGTTCCACAATATCCCAACACCATCCTGATATTTTAACAGTAATAACCCATTGAAGGAAAGAATAAAAAACAGTTTTCTTTTCTTTTTAAATACTTTTTTATTCTTCAGCTCTGGGAAAGGATCCAGCCTTATTTATTGGTGGTAGGTGCTTTCTGTCCCATCATACCTGTCAACCATCCCATATTGCCCAGGAAAGCCACGTATTTTACCCCCATTTCCCGCCCGCCCGTTTTTTCCTACCCCAATAAATGTTCCATATTTTATTTTAATTTATTTATTTATACTTATGTTTAACACAGCGCCTCACAAACGCTGACCGCGACTATCATGGAGCTCCAGGACTCAGGAGCTATTGTGGGGGAGAGACTTGTACCACCCAGTATCGCGGGAGTTCGATAGAGACTGGTATGCATGCGTGGGAAATCGCGTGCGCATGAAAGAAATTCAAACTGCTTACTGCAGGCAGGAAGGCAGTTGAGTGAGATAAGTTCTCTTTCGGTCTGAGACTGACCGCAGTCAGTCAGAGCTTCTCCATTGAACCTGGCCCTGAGAACGACTGAGAGAGAGTTGCTTAAAAAACTGCAAAAGGGGGCTCGGCCTGGGCGTCGTCAAAGCACTGCAAAACTTGTCGCACCAGCAGCGAGAAGCTCCGCAAGGGAGGATTTTTTTGGGGGGTGGGGGTGGGGGGTGGATCAAGATCTAAGACTGTTCCTTTGCACCCCAGGATCGATCCTCAGCTGCATGGAGGGCCAGAAATGAGGAGGGTCGTGTGGGTTGGGATTAGAGAGAGAGGGAAGGAGGGGGAAAGGATGAATTTCCAGCTGTGCCTTTCGCCTGATCGCTCTTTGGCCAGTGTGAGGAAAAAACCTCCCCTCTTTCTTTCTCTGACTCTCGGTAGCTCCTTTTGAAAAGGAAGGAGCTACTGAGAGAGAAAGGGGAGAGGGTGGGTGGGTGGGAATTTGCATGAGATGTTGCGATCAGAATTGCTGATAAGGAAAGGGGGAGTGGGGAGTCGAGGCAGGAGGGGGGAGAAGATGGAAGAGAGAGAGAGAGAAAGACCACCACCACCACCTCTTGGCTGGCTTTGCTCTGCTTGGGCGTTTTGCCTGCGTTCTGTCTCCTTTCCAGAGTGAGAGGGAAAGGGGAGGGGAGCATTGTGTAAAACACAGGTAGAATCATTTTGAAGAATATTGAGATGAGCAAGGATTGGATCTGATTGTCATCTTCTTTTGCCTTTACAGTATATCTATTTTTTCCTGCTGCCTTGGTGGCTTGTCCCAAAATTGCCCTTATGCTAAATAATTTTATTTCACATCAGTCCCTATTGACAGTCCAGCTACCTTTTCAGTACTTTAATGCCTAGTCTCTCCTTGGAATATCCAGCAGGCTCTCTTTCACGCGAGGCTCCTGCCCTTGGTTCTATTTGATAGCTTGATCCCTTGTGAATCCCTCAGCCTCTGACTTCATGCATTTGTTCTTTGCCTATGATTGTTTTTATTTTTTTTATTTTGCCTGACTTCTGAGTTAAAACTCAGCTCATTCTATGCTCAATGTAGTTATTCTGAAAACTGAGGATTCTTGATGAATGTGAATGTTTCCCTTGCTCGAAAGCCAGTCATATCCGACTCTAGGGTTCAGTGCTCATCTCTGAAGAGCCAGCGTTGTCTGCATCTGCAGACGTTTCCGTGGTCATGTGGCAGGGATGACTAGACACCAGAGCACACGGAATGCTGTTACCTTCCCACCAAAGTGGTCCCTATTTATCTATTTGCAATTTCTTGCTTTTGAAATGCTAGGATGGCAGGAGCTGGGACAAAGACGGGAGCGTATTCCATCCTGCAGTACTCAGGAATCGAACTGCTGATCTTCTGCCTCCCAGTAAGCATCTTAGTCACTTAAGCCACTGAGTAAACAAGAAAGAAAACAAAACAAAAGTCCCCCAAGAAGATGGGGAAAGGGTTCTTTGGCCCACACAGCTTTGTGCCCATTGCATCTACAATACCATCTAGCCATCTTATTCTTGGCCACCCCCTTCTTTTGTCCTCCACCTTTCCCAGCATCAAGGCCTTCTCAAGTGAGTCCTCCCTTCTCATTTCTCCCTTCTTTTGTCCTCCACCTTTCCCCGCATCAAGGCCTTCTCAAGTGAGTCATCCCTTCTCATTTGATGTCCAAAGTACTTTAGCATCATCTTTACTATTTGACCTTTAATGAGCAGTCATGGTTGATTTCTTCTAGGATCAACCTATTTCTAACACCACATTTCAAAGGCATCTATTTTTCTGCGCTCAGCTTTCCTAATGGTCCAGCTCTCACACCCATACATTACAACTGGGAATACCATTGCTTTGACTATGCAATTTTTTGTTTGCAAGGTGATGCCTCTACTTTTAACTATGTTCCCCAGGTTTCTCATAGCTTGTTTCCCAAGCATCAGTCGCCTTTTTATTTCATGGCTGCAATCACCATCTGCAGAGATCTTTGATCCTAAGAAAATAAAATCTGCCAGTTGTATCCAACTCTAGGGTGAGGTGCTCATCTCCATTTACAGCCAAAAGAGCCAGTGCTGTCTGTGTTTGCAGACATTTTCATGGCCATGTGGCAGGCATGACTAGAGCCCAGCAAGTCACATGGCTATATTTGGCCACGCCCACAGATTTGGCCACACCCAAAAGTTGACAGGTATGTCTCCCATCAGTGGGTTTCAAGACCCCCATCGTGCTGATCTCGCAAGCCCAAGGTATGTGTGCACCAATTTTCAGTGATATTGGCCCAGGGGTGTGGGTTCCTTTAGAGCACATACAAGACCACACCTCTGTTTTATAGATATACTAGCATATTTTGCCCGGCAGTGCCGGGCTTTTTAAAATTGTGTTGGATAGTAAAGGGTTCCCCTTTTTTTTCTTGAACCAATGGTGCTGTGCTTTTTTAAATGGTGGTGTAAGGTTTTTTGTTTTTTTGGCTTTGAGGCGCTGCGTCCGCCTGCGGCGGACTTGCGCTCCCAATGGGGGCTTTTTTTGGCCTTTTTTTGTGTGCTGGCTTCCTCAGTGCCAGGCTGTTTGAAGTGGTTTTTTAAGGTTTTTGTTTTTGGAAATGAGGTTAGTGTGTTATTTGTGTTTGTGAAAATGTTTATTTTTAAAACTTTTAAACTGTGTTGTTATGTTGTTGTTTTTTGGATTTTAAAAAGAGGTTAGGTTGTTGTTGTTTTTTTAATTATTGTATTTTTAAAAAGAATGTGTTACTTTGTGAATTTTTGTAAATTGTTTTATTTTGGATAATAATTTTAAAAATGTGTAAATTTATGTTTTTTTAATTGAATGTATTTTACAGTGTTTTTTATTTTTTATGGAAAATTTATGTTTTTTATTTTATCTGTGAATTATTTTTGATATTTTTGGATATTTTTGAATGTTTTTTGAATTGATTACCCTATTTTTGGGGATTTATTGAATATTTTGGAATATTTTTGATGTTTTTTCTCCTTTGGCCACTGGGTGGTGGTGTTGAGCAATTTTTTGGAATTGGGTGAGTCTCTTCTTCTCCTCATTTCATTTCCGGGTTTCATCTGGGCAAGTCGTCTTTTGGTAAGTTCTCTCCGGTTTTTTTTTTAAGGGTTTTTTTTTTGGTTGGGGGGCGTTCTGTTTTTGTTTATGGTTTTGGGTGGGGGTTTGTGTGTGTGTTTTTTTAAGGGGGGTTTGGGGTTGGGGGCGTTCTTTTTTTGTTTAGGGTTTTGGGTGGGGGTTTGTGTGTGTGTTTTTTTGAATGTTTTTGGGTTTTGGTTGGGGGTTTCTTTGAGTGTTTTTGGATTGTTTTTGTTGCGTTATTTTTTTTTTGGGAGGGGGTGCCTTTTGTTCTCACGGGCCATGCTTCGTGGCCCGTGGGAAGGAAGGGCACTTGCGGTGGGGGTGCCTTTTCTTCCCATGGGCCATGCTGGGTGGCCCGTGGGTAGGAAGTGCACTGGCGGCAGGGGTGCCTTTTCTTCCCATGGGCCATGCTGGATGGCCCTTGGGAAGGGAGTGTTGTTACAGGGAGGTGCCTTTTGTTCCCACGGGCCATGCTTGGTGGCCCGTTGGGAAGAAGGGCAGTTGCGGGGGGTGGGTGGGTGGGTTGCTTTTATTTTTGGCATGCTGGCTGGCCCTTCGAACGGAAGGGCAGCCGCGGCCGGGTTCCCCCCACGGGCCATACTTGCTGGCCCGTGGTGAAGAAGGGCAGTTGTGGGGTGTTTTTTTTTTACTTTTGTTTTTCGTGCGCCGCTGGCCCTTCGAACGGAAGGGCAGTGGCAGCGGTGGGGGGTTTATTTTTTTCCCCACGGGCCATGCTGGCACGCCCGTGGGGATGTATGGCAGCGGCGGCGGCTTTTTTTAGTTTTTATTTTTCGCGCGCCGGACACCTCAGCGTGCTGCACGCTAATGGCGCGCAGGACGCTGGGGCTTGTAGTTTTTGCTGTGCGTGTTTGCTGTCTGCGGCGGTTTATCTTTTGCGGCTTTTTTTTTGATTGGCTGCGGCGCGTTTTCAACCCGACAGTTACCTGTGAACCACGTTCGGGCGAGTGAACGGAGGCTCGGACGGGGCTAGTGGGGCGTGGTGCAACATCTTTTGTCACATTCCAACGGTTAACGCACCATTTTATAGGTATAGATAGAGGAATCTTTTGATGGTAACTGCTCTGTTACATGCTAAGTGGAACGTTTTAACTCATCCATCAGCTCAGTGTCAGTGGCCAGACTCCTGACATTTCCTTCTTGGTGCTCATTATACCCATGTAACAGAAGGCTGACAGCACCGCTCATCGCCAGGAGGGCCAATTCTAATCATGCAACTTTGTTATCACACCGACTGAAGGGATTCCACTGAAACACAATATGTCTGAATGGCAACCACAAACATCAGATGGTCCTGAAGGAAGATTTATATGTGAAGAACCCTATTTCTATAATCCTGACATAGTAAAAAATGCCAGATGTCAGGTTGTTCAGTAGAGACATCTGCTAAAATATTATCTTCCCAGTATGGCAGTATTTAGTTTACAGTCACACATGGTCTGTTTTTATGCCTTTAGTCCCTAAAATAGTGTATGATTTATGTTATTGGCACTGGTTTGATCACAGACTTTGAGGGATGTTGTAGCGGAATAATAATTATATTTGCTTTGTCATTGAAACCTCCCATCTTATTATAGTTCAGAAAGAGTGAGAATAAAAATGGTTTTGGATAGTCATTTGAAATGCTTAATATATCTGTGCTGAGGAAACAAAACAAGTCACATTCTATTTCTGAAGGAATTTTCTCACTCTGATTAAACATTACTTTGCTGCCCCAGTAGAAAGGCATTCTACTTTCAATTCTATGGCTTCTAGCCCTCAGGTTTCTGTAAGGTAAATCTCTGTGGAGGAGGAATGCATCAGGTTTCTTTATGTGGAGGTACAGTCCCGTTCAGGCATGATCCAGTTGGTATAGAACAGGGGTTCCCACCTTTTCAAGCCGTGGGCCACGTCACACTCTCTCAGTCAACATTGAGGGCCGGTTTCCCATTTTGCCCTGCTTGCATGATGGAGGTGGACAGCTTCAAAGGGGTGGCCATTTTGTTTCTTGAATGCCCTTGGATTTCAAGTCAGGGGAGAGAGGAAATATGTATGCCTCATGGTTTAGAAGAAATGAAACCTAATGTGTGATTGTCATATCTTGCTGTAAGATCATTGGTTGGAATCCCTAAGGAGGAGGGCCAAAGGTGGACCCTGTGGGAGGAGATATTACCCAGAGAGGCACGCACACACAAAAGCCGACACAGAGACACTCTGGAATGCTGTGCTTTTAAGCTTGCCAAAATGTAGATGCTTGGGAGAAAGGGAGGCCTATGGGCTATCCCTGAAACATGCAGCTTGCTTTATTTCTGCTTTGAAATGTTTTCTTATCTTTTGTTGGACTATATCCTGAATCTTGCTATGCTTTCACTACACTTATAAAATGCCTGAAGAGACTTGGAGTGGTTACTTGGCACATGTTACATGAATCTACACTAGGTTCATGGACACCCTTTGCTCACTACCTAGATTTTGGTCAGGAGTGACTGGGCACACAGATAGGAAAAGTTCTGAACTTCTGGGTCCAATCTGTGACAGGGAAGCAGGATCAGGCACAGAGGACTACCGAGTCCTACCTGGGAGTAAGTGGATGGTTACAATGGATATTTCTTTTGACAGACAACACTGTTTTAAACCCTTAAGAAAAAGAAACACAAATAAAATTTTAAAACGGTTAAAAGAGAATTAAACAATGCCAAAAATGATATTAAAATGTTAAAATAAGCTAAAAAGGGGACAAGGGACAGGGGACAAGGAGGAGAGATAAAAACAAACAGGTATAATAAAAACAGACAGGTGTGTTACAGTGGGCCATCATACCAGCCAGCGGGACTGGGCCGTTACAGCTGACGGGCCCCATACCTGCTGACACAGCCAGGTCTTAAGGGCCTTCCTAAAGGAGAGCAGATCCATCTGAAGGTGCAGCTCTGATGGTAAGAGGTTTCACAGGGCCAGGACAAATACCGAAAAGGCTCTTCTTTTAGTCCTCACCATATGTGCCTCTTTAGTGGGCGGGATGACCAAAGAGCCTCTCTGGTTCACCCCTGTAGGACGGGTGGAATACTTCGGGGCGACATGGTCCCCCAGGCATCCTGGTCCACTGCCATGTAGGGCTTCAAAGGTCAAAACCAGCACCTTGAATTGTCCCTTCCTGATCTTCTTTTCTGAATTATAAAGTTTCAGAGACTTTTAGACTTTTCTCACAGCAAAGACACTTCCAATATTTGATCATTTTGATAACTTCCTTCACTTCTTTTTGCCCCTTTCTGAATGGGTCAATTCAGAGAGGAAAACCTGCCTATATCCAGTCCATGTCAGTTAAATTTGAAGTTTTCCCCATCTAATTTCAAAACTAGTCTTCGTCCCAGCTCCTGCCAACCTAGCAGTTTGAAAGCAAGAAATTGCAAGTAGATAAATAGGGACCAATTCGGTGGGAAGGTAACAGCGTTCCGTGCGCTCCGGTGTCTAGTCATGCCTGCCACATGACCACGGAAACATCTGCAGAAGCAAACAGCGCTGGCTCTTCGGCTTAGAAACAGAGATAAGCACTGCACCCTAGAGTCGGATACGACTGGCTTTCAAGCAAGGGAAACCTTTACCTATCCCTAGTATTCCACATTTGTGTATGCAACTTCATTCATTCAGTCCACTTTCATCTTAAAATAAGTCCCAAATTAGATCACTACAAATTGAAAACATATCCAGATTAAAAACAAAGCAGATGAAAGCATTCAGGATATTATCATATCACAACACAGTTAAATGAACAATTAAACTAAAACAGTTTAAAAGATACCCATGATGGGAGAGGGGGAGTGACATCGCACACGTCTGTACATGATTAAATATTTTTGTGAAAACTGCTTTTGTGTGTGTGTAAGATTGCCAGGTTTTTTGTGCTAAATTACATCATTTGCAACACGTGAATTTTTCACACTATTAGGATAATGGCTGCTTTGTTTTAAATCCTGAAACACTAGCTGGCCTGCTGCCATCTTTCCTAATACTCACAAGCCCCTCTGTGCTTGCTATACATAGTACAGTATATGTGTTTTGCTTCTTAAAGGAAAAGAACAAAAGAGACATTGCAGGCGCAGCCCCCAAAGAAAGACTCAGACACCGGTATATGGATAAAGGCATTGGGCCACTTTTATTGAATAATGCCCTAGTCCGAATTATAACTTTCAATTGGTGTATTCATCCAATTGTAATTCTTAAGGCAAGCAGGCCGCAGTAACACTGGTAAGGTTCCTCCCAAAATTGCCAATGGCAATTGGCTACAATGTATCCATTTGTATCAATTTGTTTGTTGACTCAAACAAATTGTTGACTGGAGTCAATAAACTATCTACTGACCCCACCCTATGACGTGTATCCATCAAATCACGAGGTGATGCATGCTGAAAAGCTCCTGCCATCACCCCTTGCCTGGTTCGTCGTTGATCGGTCAAAGCTATTACACCTGTACCTGTCTAAGTGTTGGCCAGTCAATTGCGAACCTGCCGGATACCTATGGGTCATAAATATTTATCTTACCAGTGCTACCCGCCACACGGTGATGACTCACCCCCCCCAGACCGTCAGCTCGGTCACCAGGCCTGCTTGCACCACACCCAGAAAGAGGTACATACCTCCAGCTGACAGGTGGACCCCTTCTCCTGCCTACCAGCAAAAAATTTTGTAAGCCTATCCGCAGGTGTCCAGTGGCTGTCTCCCAGCCATGCTCAGCAAGGGACCGAGCAACAGCCCTGTCCACTGACTGCCGGAACAGTCCGAACCACGGAGATCCACGTCTCCTCTAAATTGGTGTCTCGGCACGATGTTAGACCATAGCGACCGTGTGTAAGCCATACATGATATAAAACGCCAGGTCACAGCCCCTCGATAGTTTATGAATACCAGTGATCCGTATAAGATCATTGCCGCCGAGGTGCCTAATAAGAACATCGGGCGGTCCAGCATCCCTGACGGACATCAGGAATGGCCACAGTTTCCACCCCCTTGTGCCGCGCATACCATACCATCGCATACGTGCGGATGCACACAGCCCAAGTCGGGGTCCACTCTCTGTCGCCGCAGCATATACTGCTTCCCAGTGTACATAGCTGCGGCTCACCAGCCCCACTGCCACCGGTGTGCAGAGATACACAGGATCTGTAAAAGAGGAGAAGGGGTGAAGGACATAACTAGGTACTCATACAGTGAGGGGACGTACATATAAGAAACTACGCGTACACACATATCCACCTCTGAGTACCCCAAACGTAGCCGCGATCAACACGACACCTATCCTAAATAAATGGGTGCCAAAACGGGCTCCACACCGCGAAGCGCGGCACCGGTCACCCTCAGTAACTTTACTTTGGTAAGGGTAGACCCATCCTGGTGGCAGAAAAACAGGCTGGGGCGCGCAGCAGGCACTGCCGAAAATTCATGTAGGGCACCAACCGGACAGATGTCTCAATGAAACTTTGTAGCAGTCTAACTCCACTGCCTACGCCGTGCTGAACAACCTTTGAGGACCGTATCCCCAATTGAGGTCACTCATGTGTGACATAGACATCGTCGAGTTCCAGTGCCCTACGAGACACATCCGCCTTACACAGATGGTACCAAACTCTGGCACCCACTCACTGATGCGGAGCGCTCCCAAAAAGGCTACCGTGGTAGCTGCGTGACCAAGAGCCACCTCACACCTATCCGAACATAAGTCATGCCAGCTTTGTGCAAGGTGGGTCAGAAACTCTGGCGAACTGGGGTGGCCCGTGTCTTGGCGGCGGACACGTTCACGTGTCCACCCCTCCAAAACACGACGCATGCGGAAGTAACTCACACAGTCATTGAAACCCCCCCCCACACACACACACACACACGCTGGCCATAAATGCCAGTGCCGAAAGCCTGAAGGCTATAGTACGGGGGGCCAAACCTTGACTGTGAAGATAAACATGCATTGTATAACCTGGTCCACTGATATTGACCACACTTGAGGTAACTGTAGTTACTCGCAAAAAGTTCTAAATCGCATGAAAGCATGAAAGCCTTACGCGTGCGAGGTGCCAATGACATGCCCGGTTCACCTCTCCTCGCCAAACGTCCAAATATCGGCCGGGAGTGGCAAGTGGAATTCCTCTGCTTCCGCAGCAAGGCACGGAACCGGGGGATCTGCAGGCGGGATAAAGCATCAGCAATATCTTTAGTAATACCTGGAATATGTCTGGCCCTGAACAGCACATTTAGGCGTAGGCTTCTCAAAAAGACTTGACAAACCAATGCCATGACCCTGGGGGATTTGCACGTCTGGGTGTTGACAATGTGCACCACTGCCACATTGTCACACCAAAAATGGACCACTGAGTTGGCCCACTCATCACCCCATAGCATCAGTGCTCCCCAATTTGGGAAGAAACTCAAGGAAGGTAAGATCGCGGAGGCGATCCGTGCCCAGCCATGCATGAAGCCCTCGGCCGTAAGTCCCCCTACCCTCAGAGTAAACCTCCATAATCCAGGGAGCCAGAGGCATCCGACCGTACTTGAAATCTAGGGCAGACCATAAAGTCTGATCTCCAGGAAGAGACCCCGTTAAATCCCTGGAGGAATTCGAGCCAGACCGGAAGGTCTGCCCGTATGCCCCTGATCAGCCGGACCCTGTGGTGACGTTTAACAGGCCAGCCATGGTGTCACACAGGCGCCTGGCCAATGCTCTGCCGGGTGTAACCACCCTCCAGGCAAAGTTAAGGTGGCCATGAAGTAGCTGCAGCTCACGAGGGGACACTTTATGTTTGGCAATCAATGCCAAAATCGCCGCAGAGATCCGAGCCACCTTATCCGTGGGTAACCCGGATGCCTGTGCGACAGAGTCAATTCCAATGCCTATAAATGTGAGCTTAATAGCTGGGCCCCTGGTCTATTCAGGCGCTAAGGGGACACCCAGTTCCCACATGAGTGTCTGAAATGTAGTGAGGAGACGCGTGCACGTGTCCAAGCCCCGTTCACCCACGAACCAAAAGTCATCGAGGTAATGGGCTAGAGACCGGGACCCCGACCTGCGAGCCAAGGCCCACTGAATGAAAGTACCGAATCGTTCGAATGCGGAACATGGAATAGAGCAGTCAAAAAGGCATGGCCTTATCTAAGTAAAATTCCCCTTGGAACCTAAAACCCAATAGCTCAAAATCCCCTGGGTGCACTGGCAATAATCGGAAAGCCAAGTGCATATCAGACTGTGCCAGGAAAGCACCGGGACCGCATGAGCGTACCACCCTTAGGGGCTGAACAAACGACGTTTTCCTGACTGAAAAAGATCAGCAGGAATGGGATCACTGACCGAAGAACACGCAGGGTAAGCTAGATGGAGGATTAGACGACATTCACCCGGGTTCTACTTCGGTACTAGCCCCAGAGGGGAGACCTTCAAATTAGGGAAAGGTGGTTCCAAGAAGGGGCCCGCTACTCTCATAGCCTCAACTTTCTTAGCTGTGCTCAGTGCAGCAACCTCCATGTTACCTTTCAAGGGAACTAAATTAGTAGCATCTTGGAATACGAAAGCCCCATTGGAAACCCTCCAGCAGGTACCACACATCATCCCTTCTTGGATAAGCTGAGAGCCATCGCTCCAGCATGAGTACACTAATTGGGGGAGGAGGGCTTTGACAAGGCTAGTTCCGTCGGACGGAGCTCTGATCGCCCCCTGTGCACCCCTACCTCTGCCCCGTAACCCACCAACCCACGGGCACGCGGAGGCGGCATGGGGGCCAGCGCAAAAGGGGACATTCATGTCGGTAACGACACTGGCGCTTATTACACACGTCGCTAGCTGAGAAGGTCCAACACAGCAGGCGGGCTGGAACCCCCTGCCCCACCGGTCAGCGGGGAGCCTGTGTTGCAGCAGCCCGCTGCACAGCATGACCCCAATGGTGCCTATCACCAGGCGCCAGTCACGTGGGAGTCATGTACCAGAGCCACAATTGCTGACAGGGCTCATCCCACCTCATCTCAGGATGTAAGGCCACCCTCATCCAAATTCCTCATCGTAAGCCAACTACGATGGGCCCATGAAATCAACCATCACCCTGTAAATATTATCAAGGGATTGAACCATCGGGACGGCCCAATCAGGCCGGGCCCTGAGGCATACCACCATATATATAAAGTATGCCGGCAACCAGTTGGCCCAGGTGCACGTTGGCTTACGACGACGGGACAGCTCTTTGTCTCTGTCGTCCTGTCCCTCTCACTCTTCCTCAGTGGGCTTACGGTTCAATAGGGAGAATATATTCACGTACTCCCCTCCAGATCTTATCCCTCGTGACCTGTGACAAATGATCACCCAGGGGCAAGGAATAACCAGCCGTCAGCAAAGCCATCGTCGGCACATTCTGTATAGAGGGCATACGCAGCGGGACCTGGACAGCCCCTGTGATGCTCGGCACTGCCCCAGGGGCGGACACCCCCGCCCATAACGAGGGACCATTTAGAAACCATGGATACTGGGATAGGATGGTAACTGATGCCCGCTCGCATCAACTTGACGAGGCCAGGGCCACTGAACCCCACCACTGTAAGTGGGCTGTGGTGTTGGTGCACTTAATTGAACCTGATACTCACTAGGTGCACCCCCGTGAGCCGCCCCCACCGGGGGTTCCGGCCCACGGCGGGCGTCGGAGCTCGCGACCGGAATCGAGCTCTGGGATCACCCCCGACTGCTCCCAGCTTGGACATCAGGTCGAACGGGGAGCTGCGAGATACCAGCTGGGGCTGGCCGGACTGTCTCAAGCAGCTCGACCCAGTTGGCCACCCGCTGAAGCATAGCGGCCGGCAAGGTAGCCGGGGTCGACAAAGGGGCCCCTGTTGAAGAAAGAGTAGCACACCCCTCCGAAGGAGGCTGTGCAATGCCCGGGGATGCTTCCAGCACTGCTATTCGTGCTAACAGAGCATCCACTCCCCCAGAGCCCCCAGTACAAAGCGGGCCGGGTGGGCCGGACGGCCCACTAGTCAGTTGAAGAAAAGGCAACCCAAAGGAGAGCCAGGGCCAGAATAGGGCCCTGTCCAAAACTCCGGCCCATTGGGAGCCGGAGGAACAGTGGGTTGGACACCCGCACCAGGCCCCCCCGGGCTGCCCTGTCCCATGCCCGGCAAAGGCGGGCCGAGGGCCGAAGCCCCGGAGGGGCCGGCCTATAGCTGACCAGCTACCAAGCTGGAACCCGGCTGCCAAGTGGTAGCCTGACCAGCCCCACTGGTACCAGTGGGCAAGGCTGGCACATCGCCCTGCCGTGGGGGCGCAGCCCTGGTCCTTCGACCCAAAGGCTGGCCCCCATCCGACGCAGGGCCGGTAAAAGTTCTTCCCCTTGGCCGCCGCAGCTTCAGCTCCGGGGCCTTCCGCTTGGGAGCCATGTCTCCCTAGGAGAAGAAAGTCGCAGTAGGATCCCTATCCAGGGATCGAGCTCCTAGTGTTTAAGCACCGCGGCAGCCAAGCAATCCAAGGCTCCAGGTGCTTCGATCTTCCTTTCAATAAGGAAAAACAGCGACAGAGAAAACTTCTCCTCTCCGTCGCTATTTCTAAAATGGCAGCTCGTCTGCCTTGTGGCCACCCCTTTTATAGAGGGGTGGCCTCGCCCCCTAACTCACCCGGATGTCTGAGTCCGGGTGGGGGGCCCCCGCAAAGAGCGCAGCGGCCATTTTGGCGCCTCGCTTTCATTTTATGCAAATTGCAGAACTCTTGGCACAACCTTTTTGTTTCACTACTGGCAGGAGGGTGGGATAAGAAATCTCATAGGGTTAACAATCTTTCATTAAGATGTTTGGTATGTGGCAGAATACTGCCTGTCTTATAGCCTGGATACAAGTCACATACAACTTTAGAGGTCATAAACAATATTTTGAATTGTGTCAGGAAAAAGACCTGAATCCTGTGTAGCTGTCCTATGAAGTGAGTTGCTCAATCACCTCTGACTAATATTACCAGTCTTGGGGCCCAGTAGTTTTAAAAACATATTTCAAAGGTAACGCCAGTAGGCGCCAGCTTGTATCCTATTCATAAAGTATGGGGTATTTTATAAGATTTTCTCTGCACCTGTCAGGGCACAGAGAATGTAGAGGATAATTGGGCAAAACATTGCAATCTCTATAACAATAGCAGTTACACCTATATACCAACCACTACATAACAGTGCACTCTCTGGGCAGTTCACAAGATAATTAGCATTTAGGTCCAGCATGCTGGGTACTCATTTTACCAACTTCAAAAAGGTGTGAGGCTGAGTTAACTTTGAGCCCCATCAGGATCAAACTCACAACATCAGCAGCTTTGGCTGCAGTAAAGCAATTTGCCAGGGTTCTACTTATATAGTGTGTTACTTTAGGAAATTGCATAAAACCAAAGGAGATTTAATTAAGTCATGTGTCACCATGACCCGATCAAACATCTCTAAGAATTGGCACATCTGGTACACTACCTTTAACTGCACAAACACATCCATGGCTGCCACAAAAGAATGAATATCTTGCTCCACAGCTAAATCTAAAAATCAACAAACTGGAAACATGTCTCCAGTGAGAATCAATGACAGCTCAGGACTGGTTGAATTAATTCCTTTGTCTCGCTTGAAATAAGTGTATACATTTTTTCATGCAATGCTTCAGCTAAGCACTTCGTGAGAAGAAAATGGAGAGATACATATAAAAAATAATAATTGTTCAGTTAGTAAATTAGTCCACAAAGTGTGAAGCAGGTCAGATTGTTTTTAAAAGTCGATTTAATTAATTAAATGTAATTTAATAGATTTATATACCGCCCTATCCAAAGGACACTGGGCACACAGTTAAAACAAATATACAAGTAAAACAATTTTAAAAACCCTTAAAAACATAACAATATTACCCCCCACCGTGCCATCTATTCTCTAAAAACAAATACAAAATCTACAAAAACCTTAAAAAATTAATTACAGGAGGGGAAAGCCTCAGACATGCCAAAAAAGGGAGCTTGTTGACAATCCCAGCCCCCAGACCCATTTTGCCAACCACGTCTTCAATTATTTCTTAAATGGTAGCAACTGGGCCTGGAGGCATAGTTCTACTGGGAGGAGGTTCCATAGTGTGGGGGCTACGACCGAGAAGGCCCTTTTCCTTGTGCTGGAGAGGCAAGCCTCCCCAACAGATGGCACCTGAAGGGTGCCCTCTCGGTTTGCTCTCGTGGGACAGCTCGATGTCCTAGGGATGATATGGTCCCTGCGGTATCCTGGTCCGCTACCATGAAGGGCTTTAAAGGTGACAAGCAGCACTTTTAATTGCACCTGGAGACATATAAGCAGCCAGTGCAGCTCCTGCAACAGTGGCGAGGCACGGGCGAAACGACTACACCCCACCACCACATGGGCTGCCGCATTCTGGACCAACTGCAGTCTCCAGATGGTCATCAAGGGCAACCCCATGTTGAGCACATTACAATAGTCCAAACGGGAGGTGACCAGGGCATGGGTGACCATGAGCAGGGCCTACCGGTCCAGTAGTGGGCGCAATTGATTAATGACATACATTTGTCTGAAGTCCCTCCTGGCCATGGCTGGAACCTGCTCCTGTAGCAGAAGCCACAAGTCCAGGAGGTCCCCCAGATTGTGCACTGGGTTGGATTAGGGCAACAATGCCCCATTGCAAACCAGCAGTGATAACTCCTTATAATGACCGGGTCCCCTCACCAACAGCCACTCAATCTTGCCAGGATTCAGCTGTGGTCTGTTGTCCCCCATCCAGACCCTAACCACCTCTAGGCAACTGGTCAGGATCTTGACTGCATCACTGGGATCACCATAGGCAGAGATATACAACTGAGTGAGTATCATGGGATCGGATGATCTCACCCAGCGGTTTCATGTAGATCCAAAAAAGAAATCATGCATCCAAGTTAAGCAGTAATGTTAATGTTCCCAGATGAGAGACCACAGTGAAACCTCAAATAAACTTCTTCAGTTTCAAGGGAAAAAGCAAGATATATGTGTGCCCAATAAATATGTATGTTCTCAAACACTGAAATTTCTCCACATGCACCACTTCCCAACTAAATTGGTCCATAATATACCTGTACATACAACTGACAACAGTCAAAGGCAATATAAAATACAGGGTTAACACAAATATTTAGACCACATACCCAAACTTCTTATATCATATAATTGCCAAAATCCTGGTGGAGATTTACAGTAGCCATGGGTATTGTTGCATATATCATGATACAATTGCCACCAGTAAATAGCTTTGTATTCCCAAGCATAGTTATGTACCAGTTATGTAATTTATCGCATCACCAGACATTAGAACAGCACCCAGTTAATGGGCAGCAAATTACCATCATGATATATGCAATTACATTCATGCCTGTATAAATTCCAAATACATTTTTATATTTATAGTTGTGCACCATTCATATTTAAGTGTGAGTTCTTTCCTTTGGTCTGTGACTGAACAAATAATTTTGATTTATAATTCAAAATCCATCTTTTTCTGATGAAGAGTTCTGGAAAACGTTCACCTGATTTGTTTTACCAGACCACTGCTCAGTCTCAAGTTCTTTTTCCATGACATGGTTGACCTGCTACTATAAAAATAACTACTTGGACTTTTCAAGCATTTAGGAAGGAAGATGGTTTAAAAAAAAAGTCAAATGTTTTTTGTAATCTGTCCTCCCTAACAGTTCCCTTCCCCCTTTCACAACCAAACACACACATTCCAAAACACAAGTAAAATCTCCCAACTTGGCAGCTGAATAGGAGAAGTCAGTAAGTGAAAGCAGGAATATTCCTCAGATGAACACCTATTGGCGAAGCACCCTCTCTTTCTATGGCACCCTCCACTTTTGCAATGATAACAAGTCTGTTTACATGGGGGTGTGGGGGACTGTTCTGGGGGGCTTACCATGCTCAGGGTAACTGGCAAATCTCATTCAGAGTTGATTCTATGTTGAAAGGATTTGGGGATCAAATCAAAACAGGACACACTCCTTTTGAAAGAGGGGTGTGGGCTGTTGTTATACATGCAAGGGAGCTTCCCACAAATATTTTGGTAAAGGGTGTCTTCTGCTGGAGACATGAGTTATCTATGGGGACTAACTGCACTTTGACCTCTCTTCTCAAAAGATCAGAATTTGCAATTTTGGTTTTTATGACAGTCTTCATTATTTTCGTTGCTAACTTAAGTTAACTGCAAAAATTGCTTCTAATATCTTTTATCTTCAGTTTTACACTTCCTTTGTTAGCTGTCTTCACCTAAATTGCCAGATGCAGTTTCGAAAATATCAAACAAGAAACAAAACAAAATAAAGAAGACAAAACGTTGACTAACTGGTATTTTATTTATTTCTTGTCTGGTATGCTTGCATAGGCTTAGACAGCTACCATACCACATGCTTTCAAGAATGTATCACTGTGTACAGCAATGTTGATTTGTTGTTGCTATTCTTTCAAAACATGCTTCCTGTTAACAATTATTTTGCTGCTGTCCAGTGGCCAAGAATATCACAACACTACCAGAATTTTAGTCTCCCCGTTTACGATAAAATTGAAATATTTTACACTAATGTTTTCCATGTCTCTTCAAAAGACCTTCAAAGGCTCAAAACATAAGCTCAATGATTTCACTTTGCCCCAATATTCTTTCAACCTAAACAAGACATCCAAAGACTGTGTCAGAGTAAAATATGGATATGCAAAGAGAGGCTGATTATAGCTCTAATTATCTTTAGCTCAAAATAAACCTAAATAGGGTTTTTAAAAATCAGGGAGAGAGTCTCTATCTCTGTTTATGTCTCCATAGATAAGAAAACTTATTGGACAAAGAATGTATGAACTGAAAACTGATAGGTACAGGTTAAGGAGACTCTCCCCAGTCTGAGCCTTATAGACCTTTCAAAAATTGAAAGTTAGGTTCCAAAAAACTTATACTTTTAAGTAATAAACAATTCTGAATGCTGCTTATGACTATGCCAGCATGATATGCCAACATGTTTTGACTACTGCACAGGTACCTGTTTTTTTTTTTACCCAAACAGAAAATATAGCACAACATAATTTTTAGCACTTGAATATTTACAACAACATTTTCTTTAAAAAAAAAGAATGAAAGCTTACCCATGAATTCGATTCCTAAATGGTGAGCTATACCAAGGAAAGCATGTAAATGAAAGACAGAAGAGAAGGGAGAAAAAACAAACATTAGTAAGAAGCCATACAATTGGAAATAATGGTTACTATGTGGATAATTGTAGACATAGATGCTTAAAATTCACCATCTTGCACAGAGATATATTAGAATTGTTAGGGTACTTATACATCAATCTATATCTGTATCCACTAGATGGTTTTGCTGTTCAGCGCACGCTATCAAATTGTGCTATACAAGTTGCATAAGTGTCCTTCTTAATGGTGTTATTTTAAACATAATGGTTGCTTGGCATTTATTATAATTAAAACTATACAATGGCATTAAGTCAGAGTATATCGCAAGAACAACATGACAAGCATTAAACTGAAAGGTGACCCACTTTGGGTCACGTTTGAGTGAGGAGAGCTGTATAAAAATATTGTAAATAAATAAATAAATTGTAAATAAATAAAACCTCTCTCAAGTGTTTCTACACAATTGTTCATCAATGGTTCAGTGCTTCAAAATATCTGTTACTCTCCAAGGTAATTCAACACACGTGCAACCTAGCAGAAAGTGAGACCTTCACAATTAAGAATATAGTACCTTTTACTGACAATTTATGTACTGTAGAAAGGTTTAGAATAGGCCAGTGCTTTCTCAAGCAAAGGGTTCTAAAATGGGTCATGATTCTGCAAAAATAATTTTCAGTCCATATAAAGGTTCAATCTCATCTGAAATTGCAACAGCTACAAAACACTGGATGGCATTTTTAAAGGCTCATTGTGGTTTCCCCGTGCCCGGCGGGCATGGAACGGCCCTGGCAGAGGCCACTACGGTAGAGAAAACTCCTGGCTCGTGGCGTCTGCGGGCAGAGAAATTAAGGGGGGGGGGTGGATAAATGATAGGGTTTGATTCACCCAATTCCTTGACCTGACTAGCGGTTCTGCTGAAAGAGCAAATAGCTAACTCTGTTACCCATTAGAGTAAATCACTCATCTCCAGGTCTCAGTCTAATCTCAGGCACAAATAGATGCCATGTTTGCCCCTGTCTAATCCTTGGACAATGGTGCTTCCTATGTCAATGTTTATCCCAGTTAATTAACTTCCCCAGAGAGATTCCCAATTAACCCGAGTAAACAAGTGATGTGATTTCTGCCTGAGGACGGTTTTGCCACCGTTGCGCTTTTCATTCTATATATGCTGTAGCTTTCCTTCAATAAACTACTGATCATATCCTCCTCCATACTGCCTCGTATCGTTCTTTGATCAGTCTCCTCCGGGACCTACGGCCCTCAGCGGCCCCGATTCCTACACTCATAGTATAAGATGCAAATATCTCTCTCTCTCTCTGCTTGCTCTTTTCCAACTCCAAATTTCCCTTATCAGTATCTGTCTTCTTCTGGGGGTGTCAAATTACCAAGAGCAATTCTACTTGAAAAAAGTGTGAAATGCATTGTATTAAAAGTTACATTTTCATGGGATCTCACACAGGATAAAATTACATTTACTATCACCAGCGTTGATTTCAAAGATTCTGTAGGCTTCACTGATAATTTGGACAAATAGGTGTTTGCATCGATATATCGGTTATGCACAATGGCTGTTATCCTTTTCAACACTTAAGCATGTGTGGATTTCCATCAACAGAAATTGTCACAGTAGTCTAATAAGGTGCCAGTTGTATGCAATCACACGCACACACACACACACACATTTGGCACTTCATCAGAATGCTGCTATGGAATCTTCTACCATCAGTATTCTAAGTGCATACATAATGAATAAGATTCCAGCCATTTACTCACTCTAGGTTTACAATCTGGAAAGGGAAAAACATATTGATTTGATAGCTGTGGAGGAAACCCCAGAGGAGGAGGTGGCCTGTCACCCACTGAAGGGGAAAGTCTTGGTTAGCTCCCCAGCGGATTGGAGTTGGGATGACTCTGAAGGGACGGGGTGTTTTTTGTGGTTGAGGAGAAATGGAAAGAGGAAAGATGAGTAAGGTCAGAAACAGTGGAGGAAGAGAAGAAATAGTTAAAGAGAATCAGAGGTGATAGGGCAGCTGGGATTGGTGGAAGAGAGAGAGCAAGAAGGAGAGGAGATAAAAAGTGGAAAAGAAAGGAAGAGAGAGAGAAGTATGAGGAGAGGTGCCAAGAGAAGGAATACTTGAGGTTAACTGTGAGGTGGACCTTTAGATTTAAGGAAGAAACATGGACAGGGGACCTGGTACAGATAAATGTTCCCCTGGAGGAAACTGCTTCAGCAACAAAGGTTCCTGGATTTGTTGTGGTGCTTCGTGTGAAATTCCTGCTCCAGCACTAAAATAGGATGCTTTGGTTGCTTCTTTGGTTGCCTTACTCATGGCCTACTTGAAATTTCTGATCTTGCTCTAGTCGTAAAGGCACCCTGTTCCAGTTGCTTCCTTGGTTGTCTGACACCTGGCCTGCTTGGACTATGTCTCCTCAACTGGACTAGCCTTGTTTCCCTGTCTGCTCCTGGCTTTGAATTTGGACTGGGATTAGCACTTGGATAAAGTTTGCTTTTGACCTTTAGCTTGGTTGCCCTGGGTCATGGTGCCTGGGCTACTAGTCATTTGAGGAAAGCTTCAAGTTAAATCCAAATCAAAAAATCTCTTGTTTATTCAGAGTTCTTAAAGAAAATGAATCTTAAAGACAAATGCAATATCTCTGTATAGAGTTCTTATAATGTACGAGCAGAGGTTGCCCGGTGTTGCCAGGCTGTTTTAAATTGTGTTGGAAGGTTAAATTGTGCTAATGCTTGTTAAAAATTGCTTAGTCTGTAATTTTTAAAATGTTTATTTATACAAAAATTTTTTTGCTTGGCTGGCTGTTTTATGTAACTGAATAATGTTTTAGTTTTTGGTTTTTTTAAAAATAGTTTTACCGTAGGTAATAATTTTAATAATGTGAAAGTAAAGGTTTTTTACATTCAATGTTTTAAAAATGTGTTTAGTTGTTTTGGGTTTTTATTTGAGTTAGAACTCAGCACAGGATTTTAATAAATTTTTTACTTTATTTTATTGACACACGTTTGTGATTTGTGTTAAATTGTGTTTTCGTGTAATTTTTTTGACTTGTTACTATTGTGACCTTTTGTGCAAAATTGTGAATTTGTGTTATTGTTTTGATTTGTTTTTACTGTTGTGGCCTTTTGTTTGGGGCTGTTGTGTGTTTTTGAATTGTTTTTACTATTGTGGCCAGCAGGTGGTGCTGGTAGGGGTTTTCTTGTATTTTGACTGTTTTTTCTCTCTTGGCCTCTGTGTGAAGCTTCTTCCAGTAAGTAGTCTCTTTCTTTATTCATTTTGTTTCCAGTCGTCGTGCAGGTAGGACATGTGTTGGTGAGTTGGCTTGTTTTCTGTATTTTGTAGGGTGTGTGTGTTGGGTTTTGTATTATTTTGACTGTTTGTTTTGTTTTTGATTGTCTTTTTGTTTACTCTGTATTTTTGGGGTGTAGGTTTTGTGTATTTTTGGATGTTTTTGATTGTGTTTTAAGGTATTTTTGTAAATTATTTATTTATTTATTTATTTATTTGTTTGTTTGTTTGTTGTTGTTGTGGCTTTTGGGGGGGGGTTGGTTTATTTCCATGGTCTGGCCTGGCTGTCCGGACTGCGGGAACTCCAACGCTGCTTTATGGAGCATTGGGGGGGTTATTTCCGCGGGCCGGCTTTGCAGGCCAGACCACGGGCATTGGGGAGGGGGGCTTTATTGTGTTATGGTGCTTTGTTTGTGTGGAGTCGTGAAAGTAGATCGGGGTTTCCCCTTTAATATCAGTGGGTGGGGGGTTGCGATCCCCCTCTCCGCTGGTTCCCCTGGGGTTGGGAGGTTTGTGGGGACAAAAGGGGTATGTCCCCCCAACCCTTCTGGACCCAGGAGACCAGGGAGAGTGGATCGATTCCCCCCTCCTAAAAAACCTCCATTTTTAAAGAGAAGAAACCGCTTGGTTTCTTCTCTTTAAAGACAGAAGTTTTTTTGGGTGTGTGTGTGTGGATTCGATCCCCTCTCCCTGTTCTACTGGGTCCAGAAGGGTTGGGGGGGACAGATCCCTTTTGTCCCCACAAAACTCCCAACCCCAGTTGAGCCAGCAGAGAGGGGGATTGCCACCCCCCACTTACTGATAGTAAAGTGGAAACTCCGATCGGATTTCCCCTTTTAATATCAGGGGGTTGGGTTGGAATCGATCTCCTCTCTCGGGTCCCATAGGATATTGTGTTATGTAAATCGGGACATGGGTTTAGCGCAAAAATCAATACATAAGTCAAATTTTACGTAACTTGAGGCATGCATAAGTCAGGGTTTTACTGTATTTTGGATTGTTGTTTCAGAAGCACAGTATCCCACATTCTTTAACTGGAGGTTTTTTTTTGATGAACTGAATAATTTAGAAGATGAACAGCAGGGATGGCAATGGAGATATATATTTTTCTGAAGCAGGTAGAACAGATGATATGAATAAATTTCCTGTGATTTTTACTGAACTTTAAGCCAGCTGATGTCAACAGTTGATGTATATTAACATTTCCATCATGGTTCTGTTCAGGGTGTCTTCCTTTATTTCCCTGGAATATAATGCTGCACATATTTAACTGCTAACTTTCCAGTGATTCATCCTTCTTTTGGCAGAAAGACAGATTTAATCAAAGAACAGATAAAATGATGTTTGTTTTATCCACATATGCAACAGCCCATTTAGCTTACTTACTTCTTGTGTGTGAAAAAGGTATTCATTACCCATTTGTACATACACAGGCTTTATTGTTTTCAATGGGACATTCTCAAGGTTGTGCAATAACACACTTGCCTGCCTCTGTGCATATAAGTGTACGTAAATAAATAACTCCTTTGCCCCAGCTTCACCTTCTGCTGGTTCCAGTGCCTTCTACCACACCAAGCACAATAAATGCCAGCTATCATTGGCTTAGTTTCTGTAGGAGAAGTTAGATGCTATCTTCTCACATTTTATAATCTCAAAAGTTTGTTCTGGAAACCACCCTCCTTCAGCCCAATATTTTAGACAGGAAATATATATGTTTGCTACAATTTAAACATGCAAAAATGGTAATCAACTAAAATCTGTCCATCCATTCATCAGCACCTGGAAACACAGTGGATGGATTGATGTTTTAACAGAGGAATGCTGGCATTACTTACACAATCAATACAAGACCATCTATGCACAAGAGGCAAGTATTACCAGGCTTGGGAGAACAGAATCAAATGCCTGGGAATGTATAGCAGAAGTAGGGCTCATGACACAGACACCATGGTATTTTATTACAGATTCCATCATGGCATTTTATTACAGATTCCACTTGCACTTTTTGTTCTTATTTCATTCTCTAGTTAAAAGATTACAGTGATAAAGTCCTCTCATGACAGCTTCACTTCACTATGCAGCTGAATTCTATTCTGCATTGAATTCCCTGTGCAAATGAGGTCAATTTTCAGTCATGAAAACTGTTCTTCCAGTAGTATGAAACCATTATTTTTCTTTTGCTTAAAAAACAAAAGAATTGATGTAGGAAAGAAAATTTACTATGTTTTCTTCACAGTGTTTGAAGGACTGACACCAACAGAGCTGTATAATGCAGTCCCCAAGCACACCTGATTCAGTACAAAATGAGCAATGATGGTTTGAACAACTTCCCACAAAAATGTCTACTTAACAAACAAACAGACAATAAATTATATATATATATATATATATATATATATATATATATATATATATATATATATATATATATATATATATATATATATATATATATATATATATATATATATATATATATATATATATAGTTTTTGTCCGGGGGGCTCCTGCCCCACTGGCGCAATTTTCAACCCGGCAGTTACCTGCGAACCCCATTCAGGCAAGTGTATGGAGGCACATTCCAACGGTTAACGCACCATTTTATAGGTATATATATAACTGTTGGAATGTGCCTCCGTACACTCACCTGAATGGGGTTCGCAGGTAACTGTCGGGTTGACATTTGTGCCAGTGGGGCAGGAGTCCCCCGGACACAAACAAAAAAAGGGAACTTCAATTCCCAACGTTCCTTGCGCCGCGCCGCACCAGAGCCAATCAGGCTGAGCGGCGTGGGCAAAAGGAATGTTCGGAAACATGCCATGGCCAATCAAAAATAAGCCGCAGGAAAAAAACCGTTGCACTACCTAAAATCACGCACGCCAAACTACAAGCCCCAGCATCCTGCATGCCATTAGTGCGCAGAATGCTGAGGCAGCCGGTGCGCAAAAAATAAAAGTAAAAAAAAAACCCTGCTGCTGCTGCCTTTCCTTCCCATGGGCCAGCCAGCATGGCCCACGGAAAAGAAATCCCCCCTGCTGCCCTTCCTTCCCACAGGCCAGCCATCGAGCCTGGCCCGTGAAAAAAAAGATCCCCCACCCGCCTTTACCTTTCCACGGGCCAGGCTTTGAGCCTGGCCCATGGGAAAAAAACCCCTCGCCCCTGCCTTTCCTTTCCACGGGCCAGGCATTGAGCCTGGCCCGCGGAAAAGAAAGACCCCCCCCCCTAAAAAAGTAAACACAAAAACACAAACCAAAACCAGTCAAAAACACTCAAAATCAAAAAGACAAAAAGGAAACACAAAACAGCCAAAAACAAACAAGAAAAAACACACAGACCCCCCCCAAACCTAAAACAACCCCCCCCCCCAAAAAATAAAACCAGAGAGCTTACCATGAGATGTCTTCATTCCATGACGACCGGAACTCAAATGAGAAAAAAAGAGAGAATACTTACCAGAAGAAGAAGCCACACCCAGAGGACAGTAGAGAAAAATTGTAGAGTAGAAGAAAAGCTCACCAGCCCCACCCAGAGGCCACAAGAGTAAAAACATCCCAAAATATTCAAAATAATAAGATTAATTCCAAAAACACTGAAAAAAGTTATCAAATCATTCAAAAATATTCACACTAATCACAAAAAAGGAAAAAAAGAAATAAGTTTTCACCCAAAAAAAACACACACACATCTAAACACAGTATGAAAACATTGATTAAAAAAACCATATTCTTACACATTTTAAAAATTATTATCCAAGGCACAACTATTTAAAAAAATACACATAGTAACACATTATTTGGTTAAATACAATAATTATAAAAAATTATATCATCCTTTCCTCTTTTGAAACCCCCCCCAAAAAAACCACAATTAAAAACTAACCTCATTTGCATTAAAAAACAAAAACAAAACCCTTCCAAAACCATTTTAAAGAGCCCAGCACTGAGGAAGCCGGCGCGCAAAAAATAAAAATAAACAACACACTGGGAGCGCAAATCCGCCGCAGGCGGACACAGTGCCTCGAAGCCACAAATTCACAAAACCTTTCAACACCATTTAAAACAGCCCAGCACTATTTCTTCAAGAAAAAAAAACCAAACCACTATCCAACACAATTTTGAAATTTTAAATATGTGTATGTGTGTGTGTGTGTGTGTGTGTGTGTGTGTGTGTGTGTGTTTGGTTGTATTTATACTTAACAGCTTGGTTTGCAAAAGTAAAAGTAAAGGTGATAAAGGAAATTCATATCAATTTATAAATGTATGTAGACAAGAACAACCTAACCATCTCCATGCTGGAAAAAAACTGTACCTTTTGAATTTGGCGAGTGCAGATTGGTAAGAATTTTACTTCAGCTTATATTTGAATAAGAATTTGTCAGAATGCACAATAGTCTATGACACAAACATGTGGAAAAAATGTAGAAGAAAGTGAACTGAAAGGTTCACCATAAATACAAATAATGGGGCATAAAGGCAAAGCAGAACAAGAGACAAAAAAAGTGCTCTGGTTGAAATTTAGCAATTATAAGATCAAAACCCATACACCTACAAGTATATTAGTGCATAAATAGATTTTATATATTTGTGTCTCAAAAAACAGTTTTTGCAACAATTCCACAGCACATTTTTTAAAATGGTGGCAAGGTTCATACATACTTTCTTTTGTGTGCTACAAGGCAGTTTGTGTATGCACTCACAACTCAAAAGTGAACTGTCTCTAGGTTATGCTCACTAAACTTTAGGATTCCAGCTAAATGCTTGAAAAATTCTACAGAAACATCCCATTATATGTCTCCAGCCCTACAACGAACTATTGTACGAGTGGGAAAAAAGATATGCTTGAAGGTACACTCTAAAGCAGTATGCACTAATGCAGACTTTTCCTCCTTTCATTTTCTTCTTTCTTTGTGTGTATGTTATGGCACAGGAGACCTATAATTTACATTATTTATCTTGCACAAGAATGACAAATTAAACTTGAATGTAATATGTTGCCATAGAAAAAAAGTTAATAACATGAAGTTTTAACCAAAGATTATATATATCAACATTTTAAAACATGATCATATAGCATTTACAGGTAGCTAGACAAATATACATAATGCTCACTTTATAGTGTTACTGTTTCATTACTACTGTCTATGTCAGGGATTCACAACCTACGCCCTGTGGTGATGACCCCTGAAGTGGACATGTTTACAACAGCCATAAATGCATCTGCGCATGCGCAAACATATCAACACATGTGTAAATGCACCTACCATGGTTTACAGATCCGTTTACAATGGGAGGGAGCCACATGTCTGGCCCGATCAGCTGTCTGAAGGGAAAATGGTCCAGCCCATGGTGCAAAAACCATGAGAACCCCTCGTCTATACACAGCTATTGATCACTTAAGAGCTATCTGTGTTTTACATGCAAAGTGGCACTTCTATTCACATTTACCTGGGAGTAAGTCCCAGGGATCTCAATGGAACCTATTTTTAAAGTAAACAATTATTTAACTGTAGCAATATAGTTCTGTATTCATTGACTTAGAAGCAATACTCACAAAGTTCATGGGTAATTCCTCATGCTAAGAAAATGCAGTTAACAATTCCAGAATTTACATTTTCTATATTACAAGTTTCCCTGTTCCCTTTTCAGCTCTTGTTGCTGTCCCTCCTATGATTACTGTTAAATATATCAGAAAACAAAATAAAAATGAAAATACTGCAGCACTTTAAAGACTAACTGCTATATTTATACTGTGTGCTTTCGTGGATCAAATCCATTTCTTCAAACTTGATCCACGAAAGTTCACAGTAAAAATATAGCAGTTAGTCTTCAAAGTGCTGCAGTATTTTTAAATTTTTTTGTTTTTGTTTTCTGATATGCCTAAACCACAGACTAACACAGCTACTATTTTAAAAAACCAACCATGAAGGTTGTTTTTATATATATATATATATATATATATATATATATATATATATATATATATATATATATATATATATATATATATATATATATATATATATATATATATATATATATATATATATATATATGTTTATCTATCTATCTATCTATAGATAGATAGATAGATAGATAGATAGATAGATAGATAGATAAACATAAACACACACACACACACACACGGAATTCTGTTTTTTGGTTTCTGTAGACTACAATTCATGGTAAAAAATGGAAAAAAAATCAACATTTGGTGAAGTATATAATGGAGTAGGGCCTAGGATAAATGATAAACAGAAAGAGCAAAAAATGTTGCAAGTGTGTTCCGTGTGTTGTATGTACATAATGGTGGTTGCAAGTTATTTGGAGTAGAATCTTGCCTTTTCTCCTAGCAAGTTACTAGAGTAAGGACAGTGCACTGGTTTTATTTCCAGCCCCTTAGTGTAGGTTTGATGCAATATAATGCATCCCCCCCTCCTCCCATCCCAGTACAAAATCCTGGCTTTTGTCCTCTAACAGCCTTAACCCATAGTTAAGACTGCTGTTGGTATTGACCTTAAGAATCAAAAACAATAAACACAGTTTACTATTAACCCTAAGTTTTGAAACCACATTCAAACACCCATTTTCCTATTGTTCTCTATTATAACGCTTAGCACTTTTGGTTAAGAACATAAGAACATAAGAACATAAGAACAGCCTTGCTGGAACAGGCCACAGCCCATCCAGTCCAGCATTCTGTCTCACACAGTGGCTCACCATTTCCTTCAGGGTATTCCCAAGCAGATGCCTTCATCTGCTTAGGATTCCCTGGAAATGGCATTGAGAGATATCCTGCCTATCTCTCCAACCCGGAGGTTGTCCTTAGGTAGCCATAATTATAGCCATTGATAGCCTTGTCCTCCATGAACTTGTCTAATCCTTTCTTAAAGCTGTCAAGACTGACAGCTGTCACCACTTCTTCTGGCAGGCAGTTCCATAGACCAGTAATCCTCTGGGTGAAAAAGTACTTTCTCTTATTTGTTTGAGAACTAGTACCCAAAAGTTTCATGCAGTGTCCCCTAGTTCTAGTGTTGTGCGATAGGGAAAACAGTTTTTCCTTATCTACCTTGTCCACACCGTGCATGATTTTATAAACTTCAATCAAGTCACCTCTTAGACGTCGTCGTTCAAGAGTGAAGAGGCCCAACCGTTGCAGCCTCAGATGGTAAGGAAGGTGTTCCAGTCCCCTAATCATTCTGGTTGCCCTCCTCTGCACTTTTTCCAGCTCCATAATATCCTTCTGGAGGTATGGCGACCAGAACTGTACACAGTATTCCAGATGGGGCCTCACCATAGATTTATAAAGAGGCAAAATGACACTTGCTGACTTATTTTCTATACCCTTCCTAATGATCCCTAACATTGAGTTTGCTTTTTTCACTGCTGAGGCACACTGGGTTGACACCTTCATTGAGCTGTCCACCAGGACACCAAGGTCCCTTTCCTGGTTTGTCGCAGAGAGTTCAGACCCCATCAGTTTATAAATGTAATTGGGGTTTTTTGCCCCAACATGCATCACTCTGCACTTACTGATGTTGAAGCTCATTTGCCACTGTTTTGCCCACTCCCCCAGTGTCAAGAGATCCCTCTGGAGCTCTTCACAATCTCTCACAGTTTTCACTACCCTGTATAATTTAGTGTCGTCAGCAAATTTGGCTACCTTGCTTTTTACTCCTACCTCTAGATCATTTATGAAGAGGTTGAAAAGCAGGGGTCCCAGTACTGAACCTTGGGGGACCCCACTCTTTACTTCCCTCCACTTGGAGAGTGTCCATTTAGTGCTACCCTCTGTTTCCTGTCCCTTAGCCAGTTGCTGATCCAGGACAAGACCTGTCCCTTTATTCCATGACTGGTAAGTTTATTCAAGAGCCTTTGGTGTGGGACCTTGTCAAAAGCCTTCTGAAAGTCCAGATAAACAATGTCAACTGGATCCCCCTTATCCACATGCTTGTTGACACTCTCAAAAAATTCCAACAGATTAGTGAGGCATGATTTGCCCTTGCAAAAGCCATGTTGGCTCTCCTTTAGCAGCGCCTTCTCTTCTATGTGCCTATTAATTCTATCTTTTAGGATGGTTTCCATCACTTTACCTGGAACACATGTCAAACTGACAGGCCGGTAATTTCCTGGATCACCCCTGGATCCTTTTTTGAAAATTGGTGTTACATTCGCTACCTTCCAGTCATCAGGTTAAGATTGGGATCAGTGGAAACAACAAAGCAGTATCCAAACTGCCAGTTATTACACAGACCTACTTCCACTTAATAAGAAGATCTTTAAACATTTGGACTGGGAGGAGGGCTTCTCTTGAGAAGTGGCAGATGGGCTCATTAACGGTTTACACGTTCTTTCCTGTCTGTGACAAAACGTCTGTTTCTACCATTTTTATTTCTCAGTATCTTGAAAATGTTATTTCATTCAGCTGTAGTATCATTGGAAACAGGGCAGATTAAAAATGCTATACAGGGTGAACCCATAAAATGTGTGACAGCTCCCACTGTGATCTGATGAAGAGTATCTTGAAAGCTACAAGGAGAGGGAATAGTGACCGAATAGGACAAGAAGGTTGACCTTCATCACAGTATGTGGCAGGAGGCCATTTTGTTATAGAAAGTGTATCCAAAGAAGATATTCTGCAACCTCTAAAGGGGATGACTCTGCAAGTGTTTGAGATATTTAGGATTTCTCTTCAGCCATAAATATATAGATTTTTGGCTCAATTTCTTAACATCCCGCTGCAGTTTTTTAAAAAAAATGAATACTAGAATGAGACAAAACTATCAATTAAGTACCAAAGGCAGGAGTGAAAGAAATCATGTTACCCTGTGGCTACGGAAACTAGTAAAGAGTTCCAACTCATATGGGAAGGTCCCATTGATATTAGAACCTCTGCTATTCAGACTAATCAATCTCCATTCATAGTGGAGAGTGACAAATCTGGTAATTGATGGAAGAAAGCTAGAAAAAACATAAATTATTAAACCAGGTACACCTTATAAATAAGAAGAGGGGAGAGTTTTCTGATCTGATAAAGAACTTGGATAAAATGACAATATCATTCAGATTCTGAGAAACATGATGAAAACAAAGCTGACGGGTTGCTGCACTGCTAATCTCATGCCTGACTGTGTCAGAAAAGCATATATAAATGCTTGTATACAAATGCCAGAAGCCTCCGGAACAAAATAGGGGAGCTGGAATACTTAGCAATAGATAAGAATATTGATATTATTGGTATCACTGAAACATGGTGGACGGATGATAACCAATGGGATACAGTTATCCCAGGCTACAAACTGTACAGGAAGGATAGGAAGGGGCAAATGGGAGGTGGTGTGGCCTTGTATGTCAAAGAAGTGATAAAATCGTATGAATTGGAATATCTAGGTGATTTGGAGTCACCATTAGAAGCTCTGTGGGTAAGAGTACCAGGCCACAAGGATGGTCTAACAGTAGGCATATACTATCGGCCTCCGACCCAAACTCTTGAGGGAGACTGGCAGTTGGAGAATGTTGTAAAGGAGGCATCCAAGAAGGGAAGCCTTGTTATAATGGGGGACTTCAATTACCCTCACATAGACTGGGTGAACTGTTGTTCAGCACATGATAAAGAGATAAAGTTCCTAGATATGCTAAATGATTGTTCCCTGGGACAGATGGTTGAAGACCCAACTAGAGGTACAAGAATCCTTGACTTGATGTTAATGTGACTGATCCAATAGGGAACAGTGACCACAACTCAATTATGTTTAACTTGATCATAGACCGCAAGTCACTGATAAAATCTAACACAGAGACCTTAAATTTTCAAAAAGGAAATTTCCCATAGTTGAGGAAACTAGTAAAAAAGAAGCTGAAAGGGAAAATTGAGAGAGTCCAAACACTCCAAGAGGCATGGAGGCTGTTTACAAAAACAATAACAGAGGCTCAATTGGAATGCATACCCAAAAGGAAAAAGGGCACTGCCAGGTCCAAGAGGACTCCGATGTGGCTTACAGGAGCTGTTCGGGAAGTGATCAAGAGCAAGAAAAGCTCATTTAGAAGATGGAAGGCTTGTCCGAATGAGGACAGCAGGCAGAAACATAAATTCTGGCAGAACAAATGCAAGGCAACAATCAGGAAAGCAAAGCAAGACTTTGAGGAGCGTATGGCTAAAAATACTCAGAGAAATAACAAAGACTTCTTTAAGTACATTAGAAGTAAGAACCCAACTAGGAAGGCCATTGGACCATTAGATGACAATGGAAGGCAAGGGGTTATTAAAGAGGAAACAGAGATTGCAGAGAGACTCAATGAATTCTTTGCTTCAGTATTCACTGAAGAAGACAGAGGCCACATGCCCAAAACAGAGCCTATCTTCGTAGGGAGGGAAACCGAAGAATTAAGCCAGATAGAAATAACCAGGGAGGAGGTCCTTGAATGTCTTGTTAAACTAAACACTAACAAATCACCAGGACCAGATGGCATCCATCCACGAGTTCTCAGGGAACTTAAAGATGAAATTGCTGATCTCCTAGCCAAAATATATAATCTTTCCCTCAAATCAGGCTTTGTGCCTGATGACTGGAAGGTAGCGAATATAACACCAATTTTCAAAAAAGGATCCAGGGGTGATCCAGGAAATTACCGACCTGTCAGTTTGACATGTGTCCCAGGTAAAGTGATGGAAACCATCCTAAAAGATAGAATTAATAGGCACATAGAAGAGAAGGCGCTGCTAAAGGAGAGCCAACATGGCTTTTGCAAAGGCAAATCATGCCTCACTAATCTGTTGGAATTTTTTGAGAGTGTCAACAAGCATGTGGATAAGGGGGATCCAGTTGACATTGTTTATCTGGACTTTCAGAAGGCTTTTGACAAGGTCCCACACCAAAGGCTCTTGAATAAACTTGCCAGTCATGGAATAAAGGGACAGGTCTTGTCCTGGATCAGCAACTGGCTAAGGGACAGGAAACAGAGGGTAGCACTAAATGGACACTTCTCCAAGTGGAGGGAAGTAAAGAGTGGGGTCCCCCAAGGTTCAGTACTGGGACCCCTGCTTTTCAAGCTCTTCATAAATGATCTAGAGGAGAGATTGTGAGGAGCTCCAGAGGGATCTCTCGACACTGGGGGAGTGGGCAAAACAGTGGCAAATGAGTTTCAACATTAGTAAGTGCAGAGTGATGCATGTTGGGGCAAAGAACCCCAATTACATTTATAAACTGATGGGGTCTGAACTCTCTGCGACAAACCAGGAAAGGGACCTTGGTGTCCTGGTGGACAACTCAATGAAGGTGTCAACCCAGTGTGCCTCAGCAGTGAAAAAAACAAACTCAATGCTAGGGATCATTAGGAAGGGTATAGAAAATAAGTCAGCAAGTGTCATTTTGCCTCTTTATAAATCTATGGTGAGGCCCCGTCTGGAATACTGTGTACAGTTCTGGTCGCCATACCTCCAGAAGGATATTATGGAGCTGGAAAAAGTGCAGAGGAGGGCAACCAGAATGATTAGGGGACTGGAACACCTTCCTTACCATCTGAGGCTGCAACGGTTGGGCCTCTTCACTCTTGAACGACGACGTCTAAGAGGTGACCTGATTGAAGTTTATAAAATCATGCACGGTGTGGACAAAGTAGATAAGGAAAAACTGTTTTCCCTATCGCATAACACTAGAACTAGGGGACACTCCATGAAACTTTTGGGTACTAGTTCTCAAACAAATAAGAGAAAGTACTTTTTCACCCAGAGGATTACTGGTCTATGGAACTCCCTGCCAGAAGAAGTGGTGACAGCTGTCAGTCTTGACAGCTTTAAGAAAGGATTAGACAAGTTCATGGAGGACAAGAGTATCAATGGCTATAATTATGGATACTTAAGGACAACCTCCGGGTTGGAGAGATAGGCAGGATATCTCTCAATATCATTTCCAGGGAATCCTAAGCAGGTGAAGGCATCTGCTTGGGAATACCCTGAAGGAAATGGTGAGCCACTGTGTGAGACAGAATGCTGGACTGGATGGGCTGTGGCCTGTTCCAGCAAGGCTGTTCTTATGTTCTTATGACTGCATTTTCCTGCTGGGATTAGAGTGTTGGCATTCCTATTAGAGAAAGGATAACACACACCTAATTCCCACTGAGGAGAAGGCTGTGAGAAACACCTCCTTGTTCACAGATGAGAGCCAAGTAGATATTATTTGAAAGGATTAACCCAGGGGCACCCAAACTATGGCCCACAGGCCAAGTTAGGCCCATGCATATCATTAATCCAGCCCAGGTAGAGAACCCAAGCTCTATCGGGACCACCCCCAACCGCCCCCACTGCCTGATGTAGCAATACATCACCTATGTGCCAGGTTTACCCTTCCAGCACTATGAATTTTGAAATGGAGAAGGTTCACAAATTTTTTTCAACATAGTGATCCACGTTGCTAAAGGCTTCTGAAGCACTGGGACCGAGAAGAGGCTGCTCGGACCAGCAGGAGCGAAGCCCGATTGCCACCGCTGCCACTGATGTCAAAACGGTCAGCAGCAGGAGCAGCCCACCTCCAGCCCCCGCAGCTGCATGTTGGGGCAGGACCGGCCCATGGAAAAAAAAGTTTGGGCACCACTGGATTAACCCATTATTCCCCACTCCCCAGCAGAGTTTCCTTAGAGTCTCACCCTGAGCAATTATATTAGCAGATTAACCTCAAACTTACTTTCCAATGACCAATTGTAGAATAAAGAATGATTAAAAACAAGTTATGCAGTTGAAGAAAATCATGTACTGTTAACATATATTAATCAATATTTGAAAGAACCCTTCTCCAAAATTGTTGACAAATATCTCATTTGGTAGTCCTGGATATCTTAACAAGGAAATAAGAGCTGCAGTTTTTATAAAATGGGGATCCGGAAGCAGTTTGTTCGTACGGTTTGAGAGCTTTAAATATATCCAAGAATCTGGAGTATAAGTGGATGAAGGGAAGCCTGACAGGGAGTGATCCTTCAATGTTTTGGGACCTCCAAGAATTTTTGGGGCCCTCTTGCTTTCTACTGAAAATTAAAATTTGCAGCAGAAGGTGTGAGGGAACTTTTTCAGTTTAAAAAAAGCTTTTTAAGAAAGAAAATATGGAGAGAGGATGTGGGCTACGAGAATTGGTGCAGCTCTCCAAGGATGGGCAGAAGTGGCCCTCAGGCCTCTGGAAGTAGCCCAGCCTTGCTCTAAAGTGTGATGGACAAGGAGCTGCTCTGCTGTCACTGCTCCTCTAATCTTATCCAAGGCAAAAAAATCTCATCAGAAAAGAGGCAAAGGGGATGGGGAAACCCAGATCTAGTAGCAGTTACATGCTCTGTGGGTCTTATGGTGGATTGAAAAGGGTGCAACATGAAGTTTCAGGTATTTCCAGGAGAAGAGAAGCATGAGAAAATGGCCTGAAAATGAACATAGCAGGATTTATCTCGGAATAAGCAGCAACATAATATTGTGAACTGTGGCCCAGGTAGAGTCTGATTCACAGTTCTCTTGAGTTCTCTAACTGACCATAAGCCCCTCCTTGGAATTCTGTCCCCAAGGATATTCCATTGGGCAATATTATTAAATGCATATGATTTTACTTTGGTGCACAATCCCGGCAAGGACATCAGCCACGCTGATGCCCTGTCATGTTCTCCACTGCCAGGGGTCAGGGTAGCTGATTGTGAGATCAAAAGAGACCACCAGGTCCTCATGATTGAGGCATTCGACTCACCCCCGGTCGTCCCCTCAGATATAGCCAAAGCTACGGCCAAGGATGTAACATTGACTAAAGTAATGTCTTGGGTACAAAAAGGCTGGCCTGTCTCTCCTCTAGCTGAGGAATTCAGAATATTTCACCGCAAGCGTTTGGAATTGTCAGTGGAACGAGATTGCCTTCTATGGGGCCAGCGGGTGGTCATTCCTGTCACTCTTAGGGAAAAGGTTTTACATTTACTTTACAAAAGTCATCCAGGAATTGTGCTTTCCAAAGCCCTTGCCCGTAGCTACTTTTGGTGGCCTCAACTGGACTACAACATGGAGCAGATGGTCGGCACTTGTGCCAGCTGTCAATCCTCTTGCCCAGAGCAGTCCCATCTTCCCTCTCGGGAATGGGATTCTGCTAGTGGCCTGTGGTCCAGGTTGCAGATAGATTTTGCTGGTCCATTTAGGGGTGCCCTATTTTTGTTGGTGGTAGACTCATTCTCTAAGTGGCTGGAAGTGATTAGAGTGCCTAATACCACTTCAGCCACCACAATAATGCACCTGAGAAGGCTGTTTGCAGCATTTGGACTTCCAGATGTTCTGGTGCCTGACAATACATCCACCTTCACATCTGCAGAATTCCAATCCTTCATGGAAAGGAATGCAATTAGGCACATCACTGCTGCCCCATTCCACCCAGCCACCAATGGCCAGGTGGAGCGGCAGGTGCACTCAACTAAAGACGTGCTTTGATGTATGGGTGAAGGGGATTTGGAGCTCCAGCTATGCCCCCCTTGCCTCAGGGCTGTCCCCTGCTGAATTGCTCCAGTGAAGGAAACTGTCATTCTTGCTGGACAGATTGGATCTCTCTAGGGTGGAGGACAAAGGCACAAATATAGCGATCCAACACCAGAAGGGTTTTTCTCCAGGAGACCCTGTACATTGCCACAATTATGCAGCTGGTGGTCCTACGTGGCTGCCTGGGTTTGTGATCGATCAGACTGGTCCTGTTTCTTACAGAATCGAAACAGCCACTGGTCTGATCTGGAGGAGGCATGCAGATCAATTGAGACCCAGAATACTGGACCCACAGAATGAATACAGACACTCAACATTAGGGTTGGCCTCCACCCGTTTAAACCCTGGGGGCAGAGGTAATAGTCAGCAACAAGCTAACTTAGACCCAGAGGTGTGCTTTAGGGACCAATTTCAAGAGGAAATTGTGGAATGCTCCCCTACTCCGGCCAGGTGTACCCCTACACTGTCCCAGCCTAGCACTCTGGATTCCTTTATTGATGATGACCAATTTTGTTCAGAGTCACACTCCACTTTTAGTACACACAGGAGGGACCCTGAGTTGTCTTATTCATCCACAGAATTAGATTTTGGTTTTGAGCGATCCCCTACTCCTCCATCTGACAAACAGGATTTTAATTTGGGTTTACAATCCTCCCCCTCTAGTCAATCCCTCACTCCAGTCAGGTTGCCCATCCTACAAGCCCCTGAGCCGGCTCAGCCAAGCATCCAACCCAGAAGGGAAACTAGACCACCATTCTGGTTAAAGGATTTCATTTTTACCTAGGGGGGAAGAATGTTATGTATGTTAACTGTGTTTTCTGACAGGAGCAGAATGTATCTTTTCTCATGTATCTATTCTTACGCAAATAAGTGGATCGAAAAATGTGCACACTCTGTTAGCCAATGGGCTTGTTGTATTATTGTTACTGTTACTGTTTATAGTGTATATAGTCCAAGCTTTGCCCCATCCAAACAGTGTTCAAACCTCAATAATAAAGAGCTGAATTTCACTACTTCATTCGTCTGCTTCTTCATCATAGCTGTCAAGTATCCCTTTTTGGCCAGGAAAACCCCTTATTTTACCCTCTTTCCCGCATCATCCCTTATTAATTAGACTGCAATGCCCTATTGCCGCCATTTGAGGGCAGCACAGGATAAGAAAAGCTGTCAAGTATCCCTTATTTGCTCAGAAATTCCCCTTATTTCCAAATCCGAAACTTGACAGGCATGTTCTTCATTCCTTGAACAATAAAGATACTATGGCCTGTCTTTCCACTCACCAAATTTCATCCCCTCCCCAATTCTTGGTGTAGGAGTGTCACTGCAAAATCTGATAATAGCTGTCTTCTATTTCTCTTCCTTTTACCCCTCCAGGCTGGAGGTGAGCAAATAATTCTGCCAGAAACAATTTAGATCATGGCATGTAATTATACCCTCAAGTCACAAGCATTTTCTTTCCTCCATTCATAGGAATGGTTCATCCCTCAAGGATGGGAAACACACACATATTGGCACAGATTCTTACAAGGATCAGGTCCAAGTGCCTCCAAAAGGGCACCCAATTGGTTGAACCCAATCTGTGTGCCCTCATTCACACATGGCCAGTGCACTTCTCCACTCAGATTCTAATAGGTGCTACACATGATGCAGCATCTGATTCTACTTAAATACTATTCAGTCATTAATGATAATAATTGCATAACATCAAGTCAATTTTGACTTATACCATCCCTATAACATTCCCCCTGCTAGAAGGGGTGGGGTATGGGACCAGGGTGAGGCTTAATTTGGAGTCTTAATGGACTCAAAGAGGCACCTGTGTATTTTCATTAGGGCCAGAAACCAGATGCCCCCTGCTACTGCCATAGAACAGTGATGGCAAACCTTTTAAAGACCAAGTGCCTAAACTGCAACCCAAAACCCACTTATTTATTGCAAAGTGCCAACAGAGCAACAGGGGCAGTGCCATAGCCAGGATTCTAGAATTGGGGGAGGGGGGGATTTCCAGGAGGGGCAACAATATCACACTCACATATATAACAAAGACATTGTGGGATGTGTTGGGGGTGTTGTTAGCTCAGGAGGGTTTTTGCCCCCTGGCCCCCTCTGGCTACAGCCCTGAACAGGGGAGGAAGGAAATGCCCCCATTGGGCTGCTGGGCAGAGGGGTGGAGCAAACTCTGTGGTGGGGTGACTGCATGGGTCCCCACAGAGAGGGCTCCAAGTGCTACCTCTGGCACACATGTCAGGTTCGCCATCACTGCCATAGAGCAACAAGGCCAAACATAATCATGCAAGCAGATTTCCCCTTTCATTAGCTGCAAGTTATACAGCTGTGTGTGCCATCATTGGCTCTACTGGTGGATGTGGAAAAGTGTGACATACACAGCCTGTTACCCAAGCAGAATCAAATTACATGCTTGCCTTTAAGTGATTAAGTGATCAATATGATTCTGCCCCAACTACCAATACAGATAATGACTTCTCTAGGTTAGTTATCCATCTCATATTAAAATCAATTCTTCATTTATTATTGGCACTATTCTACTGGTCTGCATGGACACTAGAACACTTGCTTTGCTTCCTATGAATTATTTTTTGTATTAAAAAACATATACTTTACAGGATGGTCTTGTCTAGTTTAGAATGGCACAGCAAGTGTATTTTGTGATAATCCTTACAATCATGGGGACTCAGGAATTAATGGTTTCATGCACCTCTGCCATCTTGAAACAGTGCTTCATTTATTTCTCTCTGTGTTAAAACAGCTCGACTTTTTTAGAGAAAGTTTTGTTCATTTTGCTGAATGGAGCCTTAGACTACTATCCCAAATTCCATCATGGAGAGCACAATTGCTGCCAAGGGTGGAGCTTCTGCAGCTAACAGTTTAATTCACAAATTTTTGAACCAAATACTGTGCACTTCTGTATATACAGTCTTTTCAAAGGAGATTTTGGGAAAATATACTGGTGAGCAGTGGCTCAAGTGGCTAAGACACTGACTGGAAGGCAATTCAAAACCCGAGTACTGCATGATGGAATGACTGCACATCTCTGTCCCAGCTCCTGCCAACCTAGCAGTTTGAAAGCAAGAAATTGCAAGTAGATAAATAGGGACGATTTTGGTGGAATGGTAAACAGCATTCCATGTGCTCTGGTGTCGAGTCATGCCTGCCACATGACCACGGAAGCGTCTGCAGAAGCAGACAGCACTGGCTTTTCAGCTTTGAAACAGAGATAAGCACTGAACGCTAGAGTCAGATTCAATTGGCTTTCAATCAAGGAAAACCTTTACCTTTACTAATGGTGAGCTAGTTCACCTCTTTCTCCCACAGTTTAGAGACAACTCACTAAGCCAAATTGTCATTAGTGAATATTCACGCACATGAAACTTGCTGATTATTTTTCAGCTGAGGTGGGGGCAGTTTTATTCAGCTTATCAAATTTCACTGCAACACAGTATTGTTTTGCTCTAAGCAGAATGTTTAACACAAAATGCATAGATATTGAATTAACAGGAATATAATTAAGAGATTATACCAACAAGCCAGCATTTTACTTAAATGGAAGCACAGGGTGAAACTATGTTGACGGTATTGTAAGTAGAAGTGAGGGGTGTATTAAAGTATATTCTTTTCTGGGTAATTAAAATATGTGAATTAAAGGTTCTGACTGCTAAACCTTTACAAATTTGGAACTCTTAGGAAGATTTCAAGGGTTTATTATGTTCAGATTGGTTAGGTAAAGGTAAAGGTTTCCCTTGCTCGAGAGCCAGTCGTATCCGACTCTAGGGTGCAGTGCTCATCTCTGTTTCTAAGCCGAAGAGCCAGCGCTGTCTGCTTCTGCAGACATTTCCGTGGTCATGTAGCAGGCATGACTAGACACCGGAGCGCACGGAACGCTGTTACCTTCCCACCGAAGTGGTCCCTATTTATCTACTTGCAATTTCTTGCTTTCGAACTGCTAGGTTGGCAGGAGCTGGGATGAAGACGGGAGCTCATTTCCGTCCTGCAGTACTCGGGAATCGAACTGCTGACCTTCCGCTTCCCAGTCAGCGTCTTAGCGACTTGAGCCACTGCAGTACCTCAGATTGGTTAAGCAGTTTATATAGTTCAAATGAGGCTCAAATGACTTGTTGGGTAGTTTTATGTTGCTAGTGTCAAAGAGAAAGTAGACCCTTCAAAAAAATTGGTGAGCAGTAAATAAATATTTAGGTAAATTCCATTGAGCCAATGCGTCTACTCTGCTGGAACTAGCAATTGAATATTGGCTGCTGAGTAGCCCATCTTGTGCTGGACCAAACTTTGCTATTATGAATAAGCCTTGGGACACTCAATATAAAAACAAACCACCATCTTTTGTCATTTAAAATATGCAAGCCTATCTGCCTGATTTTGTTTTTGTTGGTTTGTAAGAATGTAAACCCTTCTCAGTTTTGCTGAGCATTCCACCCGCATGTTCTTGCAATTTTGCACAATACTTTGCGTGGTTTTCCCTTGGTGAAATCACTATGCATTTGTCCCCATATTTTCATTTATTTTTGCATTCTACCTAACTTACATAATTTCACCAAATTGATGAAGTACACATTTTTGTGTATTCTTCATTGTGCACAATTTTGGCAGTTCATATTTTACAGTGTGTGCAAATGTTGTGTGCACCTTTTTTTAAAAAAAACATAATATAAGCCATGCAAATGCATAGATCCTCATGGCAATTACCAGGTCAATGGGATAAACCTGAGCACAAACATTGTTGTCATTACTGAGTCTAGTTTGGCTGAAAGCTACTGTGGGATACACATGCAGACAGCTGAATTTAATGACAATATTAACTGCCCTTCAACATTAAGGCCAACAAATGAAGGAGTGGCACCACCAGCACAAGCAGAAATCTTACGTGTCAATATGTGAATGGAGCTATTCTAGATTAGGCAACTATTGTAGTGGTAGTTACTTGAGGTCTCACTACTCAATCTTCTCCCCACAGCGAACAAGGAACAGAATTATGAAAACCAAAGGCAAGTGAAGAAAGGGGTAATCAAACTAGTATTGGAAGAATGCACCACCACAGAGATACAGAGACATGGCAAAAATAATTAAACTGAATCTCAGATCAAGCTATCAGGAAGGAATTAAGAAGTCCTGTTCTTAGAAGGCACGAGATGCAGTTACACATGCTGCCAGTTGAGTCTGATGACTGTGCCGCTTAGAAAAAAGATTTCAGCTCAGGATATAGCTCTGTCCAGTTGCTACTGAAACAAGCACAATTAAAATTTGTAGATGGGAATACTATGAACCAATTTCCTTTCTCTCTGTTTCCAGTTTTATTAAATTCCTGTAAGTGCAGAGTGATGAGTATGAAGAGAAGAGTTTCTGCTCTCCATATACCACCTCTCTGTGTGATATGGACCTCTGGAAAAATCAGTGTCCTGACTTGGATAGCAGAATAAGTCTGGTTACTCACACAATCAACACTCACTACCCCATCCTTTCAAAGGAATTAACCACTGATCTATATCTATAAAACAGGTATGGGTTTGTATGTGCTCGATAGGCTCCCACATCCCTGCACCGATTGTGCTGAAATTTAGCACACACCTACCTTGGCCTTGCAAGATCAGCACTGTGGGGGGGGTTTAAGCCCCCCAAATTGGGGGGAAAGTACTGCACATCACATGGTTGAATGGGGAGTGAGAACATGGGATGTGTGTGAGAGAGAGCATATGCATGACAGAGAGAGCGTGAGCATTCTCTCCACCTCCACCCCCCAACTGTTGACCTACCAAATCTTGAGGAGAGGGAGGAGAAGGCTGGTGTCACCGCCACACTTTCACCCACCATTTTCCAATACCCCTACCCTTCGGGGCTATCAGGAGGAGCAGGGAGGGAAGCAGTCATTTTCCTAGCTGTCCACCACACCAGCCCACTCACCCACCCTCACCCGGCCGCTCTGTGTGCTGCCTGAAAGAGAGAGAGGAAAGACCATGTGGAGCAGCAGAGGAGCCTCCCCTCCATTTTGTATTGTTCCTGATTGTGTGTGCGTGTGCGTATGCATGTGCGTGTACGTGTGTGTGTGTGTGTGTGTGTGTGTGTGTGAACCCAAGCAATGCCGGGTAATTGGCTAGTACTACATAAAAGCTGTGGGATGGACACCAAATACAATATTAATTTAGTTAAATTTAGTTGCATAGACCTGGAAAATATCCTAAAAATATTAAATTTAAATGTGATAGAAACTAGCTCTAAATATGACAGCAAAGCTCTCAGAAAGCTGAGAAAGATTTACAAAGGGTCACGCAGCATATACTAAAAATATGATATGCAGCAGATTTGTTTCCTGTCTTTTTATTGTGTTGCATATTTGTAAAGACTAAGAAAACAGACTGTGAAAGATAGAGGAATTATAGGACTATAATGTGCCAGTTAGCTTTAAAAATGAATGAATCCAATGTATGACTGATATTATTGAACAGATGGATTCTCTCCTTATGGCCTTTTTGGGGACAAAACACTGCACATAAATTAAAACTATTGCAATGCAGTCCTTTGTGTCTTTATTCAGAAGTGAGTCTATTTAGTGGAATTATTTTTTAAAATAGGATAATGTGTGTGTGTGTACGCACGTGTGCTTGCTTGCACGCATGTGTGTGTGTGTGTGTGTGAGTTCACTGAGGCCTATTCTAAGTAGCTAGACATAGAATTGTACTAAAAGATTTTTAAACCTTTGGATTTTAAACAGAATGTTATGGTTAAAGCTATAAAAGCAAGATCATTCAAACAAATTGCTCTCTTACTTAAGATAGACATACAGATGCACCCTTTGTATCTCTATTCCAGTGATGGTAAACCTTTTAGAGACCAAGTGCCCAAAATGCAATCTAAAACCCATTTATTTATCACCAAGTGGCAACATATCAACAGGGGAGGAAGGAATCACTCTCATTCGGCTGCTGGGCAGAGGGGCAGGGTGAACTCTGTGCTGGGGAGAGGGAGGAAGAATTCCTATTAGGCTGCTGGGCAGAGGGATGGGTGACCTCTGTGCTGGGGGAGGGAGGGAGTGCTCCCATTGAGCTGCTGGGGAGAGAGGCAGGGCGAAATCTGTGCTGGGGTGACTGCAAGGGTGTCCAAAGAGAGGGCTCAGAGTGCCACCTCTGGCATGCGTGCCATAGGTTCGCCCTCACTGCTCTATTCTAAGTAACTACTATGTCATCACAATTCTATTCCTGATACTGTGTGTCATCTGTGATGTAAAACAATAATAATGAAAGACAAGCTTTGATGTTGTCACCACCTATAAACTGCAGATGTTCAGAATACTCCTGTCTGCAATTATAGACTCTCTTCCAGACCAGTTGAATTCAGCCATATCTGGAGGAATTAAAATTCACTGCGTTTAATGGGCTTAGTCCTAGGACAGCAGGTTTCTTTCCCTTTCTTGGCTTTATGGGAAAAGACAGAAAAAAACTCGCTTCCCAGGATTACTTGGAATCACTATTAAATTATCAAAAGGGTGAATCAGTGAGCCCTTCTTTTAAAGGGGGTGGGTTATCTCTAGTCTGCATTTCCTTGCTTTTTGCAGATATAATTTCAACCATTCATTTATGCTGAATCAAATCCCCTCTCCCCGTTCTTTTGGAAGGTGGATATTCCCAGCTTTCTGAAACAGAGAAACATTAGGCATCAATATTAAGGGGAAATCTATGTTTGCTAAACAACTTATGGCAACTCAAAAAAAGCAACCACATAGATAAAACAACTACATGCAACATAAACACTGTATTTTCTGTACCAAGTAAACCAGGTCCTGATATTCAATTCTAGCTTGTCTCAAAGAAAACCACAATAGCTCAGGGACTGTGGTGGCTCAGTGGTTAAGAAGTTCACCTTGTTAGCTGGAAGGTTGGCAAGCCAGCAGTTCAAGACCTGAGTACTGCATGACAGAATGAGCACCCATCTCTGTCTCAATTCCTGCCAATGTAGCAGTTTGAAAGCAAGAAATTGCAGGTAGATAAATCTGGACCACTTTGGTGGGGGAAAATCTTGGAGACATGAAACGAGCCTCATTCAGGTGTCCCCTGAGCAGAGTTCCACCAGCGAAAATCTTTTCAACCCAGAAAGCACCACTGTGTGCTTCTGACATGATTTTAAAAAGCTCAGAAAAAAAGAAGAATTTACCACTCAAGCTTCTCTTTCAAACATAAAAGTTCTATGTGTCACAAGGTATTATTCATTAATCTCGCTCTACAAAAAGTTGGTGTCTTATTCAAAGTTTTCCCCTGGAAAAACATATTCCATGTTCAGATGTCTACTACCAAAAGTGACTCCAACCTAGGGGAAGGTAGAAAACAAATATTTTTATCCAGAATTGCCACTCTACATTATCCACTTGAATAAACACAAAGTAGAGGCTTTCAAAAGGCATTAGGACTGATATGTAGAACTGCAGCATCAGTTTAATAATAGCCGCTCCAGATTGTAGAGTATATTTCCCTAGGAAGCCAGGTTGGCCCCACCTTCTTGTCCTTCAGCCAGCCAGTGGAGAATTTTCTTGTAAAAACACACCTTTAATCATTTGGACAGGCACTATTGTGAAGTACTGCCTATATATTTATCTCCCCACCACCTACCAAAAATGGATTGGCTTGTTTAAGGGGTTGGCACACTTAAGTCATACCCTTGCTTTGACTATATTGGATATATCTTGGGGAATTTTCATGTAAGGTGGACAAATTATTTTACTGGATTATTTTACTGTTGACTGCAGCCATGAAATAAAAAGATTAGTTCTTGGGAGGCAAGCTATGAGAAACCTAGGGAACACAATAAAAAGTAGAGACATCACCCTGCCAACAAAAGTCTGCATAGTCAAAGCAATGGTATTCCTAGTTGTATATGGTTGTGAGAGCTGGACCATAAGGAAGGCTGAACACAGAAGAATAGATGCCTTTGAAATGTGGTGCTGGAGGAGAATTTTGAGAGTACCCTGGACAGCAAAGAGATCAAATAAGTTGATCCTGGAGGAAATCAACCCTAACTGCTCCTGGGAAGGACAAATATTGAAGCTCAAGTACTTTGGCCACCAAATGAGAAGAGAGGGCTCACTCGAGAAGGCCTTGATGCTGGGAAAGATTGAAGGAAAAAGGAGAAGGGGCAGCAGAGGATGAGATGGCTAGAGGGCAATGTTGATGCAATGGGTGTAGAGCTGAGCAGACTGCAGAAGGTGGTGAAGGATAGGGGTGCCTGGAGTGCAATGCCCCATGGGGTCACTAAGTGTCAGACTTAACTATGTGACTGATCAACAACAAAACTTACCTACACCAGTGTTCTTTAGTAGTGTAGCATCTAAATAAAAGGTTTATTGATTATCAAGGATGTGTACCAATTAAACAAACAAACAAGAAAGCCCAATGTTTCAACTCTTTTATAGCCATTTCTCAAACCTGTTCACAGCATTTACTGCTTGATCTGCAGGTCTTTTAGTGCTGTTTTTTATGTATTCAAGCCAACTTCAGACACTGAATCATCATTGCTCTTGGCAAAACAATGTTCATCATTACTTTTTGCTAGAAGTAAAGAAATCAGGTAGAGGATAATGCTTCACTCTGAAGTTTTCTGGTGTTAGTGAAATATTACACACAAGAAATCAGGAAAACAATTGACTTCAGCATTCCAAATATGGGCTGGCTATTGTTTTTGAAACCTAGAACAACTGTAAATGCTTCATAGGACAACCCCGAGAAGATACAATGTTAGTGAAGAAAAAACACTTCATTACTGCCACAGCCTACACTCAATACCAAGATCATGCTAGAGTTTTCTTTCCATACATTCTAGAGCTTTATTAGAGATGTGCATTGCCTTCCGATAACTAAATCAAGTGTTTTCATACACATAAAAAGCCTCCTCAAAGATTGTGGTATCATGAAAATCCATAGAAGTCATTACTTTTCTTTGAATTACCTTATATTCATTTAAGTTACACTATGATTTATATATTCTCTTTAAGGTTGAGAAAGGTTAACTCTCATAGGGAAGTCACACACTTGGGAGATTTCCCAATGTTGCCAGCTCACTGCTAAGATAAGAAGCAACTGCATTCTTATCTCTCAGATTCATATCTCAAATTCCTTAGGTCCGGGGAAAGTGCTCCAGCCATGGAAGCTTCTAGAAGCTTTGAGAAGATTCTCCAAGATAAGGATTTTCCACGAGGTAATGAATTCCTAAGGGTGGGTAATCACTCTTTTTGCCAATAAAAGCAGCTCATTTTGAGTGCTCATTTTGAGTGCTCAAGAGCGATCATCTAAAACGAGGCAAAGTTAAGTCATCCTGAATCCAGAAACATGAAAAGCTAAGGTAGCTTTATGGGGGTGAAAGCCCACACACAGAAAAAATGCTTTCTTAGGGAAGTGAGTTATTTCTTATGTTAATTTCTTTTATTAGTTTATAAGTTATAGTAGAATAGATTATTTCTTTGACATGTATCCTGCATATTTCTGGACTATATTTCTTCTTCAATAGAAAGCCTAAAAGACACCTTGAGAAGCGTAGTCTTTGGGAGAAGAAAGGTTTACAGAGCAGAAAGGGTTAACCTTACTTCAAAGAGACATCTTGCTTGGGAAGAGATAAGGTTGCTAAGCATGAAGAGAGGGGAGGATTTCTTTCTGCAGTCTTTGATCTGGGAGAATTGTCACCCAGCACATCTCAAGCTGAGAAGGTAAATCAAGGGGGAGTCCAGCATCCCAGAGTCAAGCCGCTTTGAGTGTGTATGTAAGCATTAACATGGGTAGGTGGTAAAAGAAAAAAGGACTGTGTTAATCAGGCCACGTCGCTATCGCATCAGCCTCCCCACCCCCTGTTCATGACATGTGGTATTTTTGAACCACAATTGGGTGTACCTCTGGCAACGGCAACCTTGTTGTGCCAGTCAGTCTTTCTCACAGGAGTTCAGGCAAAGGAACTACAGAATAAATTTACCAAAAGGCAGCTTCATTTTGGCAGTTTAAAGTCTGATCTAGACATGGAAGGGGTGTGGGTGTGTGTGGAAATGACCTACAGAGCAACTATTGGAGGGAACAAAAAGCTGCAGGTCCTCCCTGGAGTGAAGTGATATCCCCACAGATCCTTCATGTTCTGTCCAGAATTCATGGGGTTCAAAAGTTTTTAAAGTCATGCAACAATTTAAACAAAGAAAAAAGACACTGCAAAGAGCAGAGTGATGCTGTGATAGCAAAAGATGAGTGATAGCTGTACTCCTCAGTGAAGGGCAGGATTTCTCTTAACATTCTTATCTCAGAGGCACAAAGGTCGGTTCAGATGTAAATGCTATATATCCCATTGCAGATTTTCTGTTAGCCGTTTCATGGAATTATAGGGCAAAGTAAAACACCTCCAGTTATTGCCTGTCTAGGGCTTGCATTCCAGAAATCTCTTTCCCTTTGTTCTCTTATCTATTTAGTAGGCACTTCACAATTTAACTTGGGAAGATTCTTATTAGGACTGATATAAAAGCAAAATGAAAACAAAAGACTATTTAGGGGAAAAAACAGCTAGTGCAAAACACACTGAGCTCTTTTCTCATACCTTAAAAGGTGCCTATTTAAAGCTAATGGAGTATCTCGGGGAGAAGTAAATAAATCAATAAATATTTTTATTACATTGTTCCCCTCCTGTTTGCATTTTTAATATTCCAACAGATGACTGAAAAACATAAAACAATAAACCAACCATGCATGGCTTGACATGTCAATGGCAATCATTCCTTTACTGTCAAAGCCCAAGATGTTTATGCATAATCTACTTATTAGCATTTTTTTATAGGAAGCCAGAAAGTGGAAGTCACTTCTTTTCCTATGCATTTGTAAGCAATGTAAAAATATTTCTGCTTTCTTCCACAAATGAAGTTATCTTTTTTCCAATAGAGAGTACAGGACAAATCCTGCCCATACCAAATCCTAAAATTTAACATTTAGGTTGCACAAGATTATAATATATCTCTTTCTAGGATAGGGTCTTTATGTCAGAATAGTAAGTGCATCAGCAACTTCTAGAAATACAGTACTAAAATCCTAGCCAGAGGTTTCATCCCATGCTTCCATGTTACTTGTATGAAAGGGTACTGACACAACCAAGCAGTGGTAAGTCCAAAACACTGATTCTACCCCCCAATGTTTCACCATCTCTCCACACAGCCCCATCTGAGCCATATATACAACCAAGGAGAACTCTCTGTAGATACTTACACAGAAAAGCTTTGCTCTCATAGACTTTCTGCCTAACATGTAGTTATCAAGTTTGGAAGAACTTATATGACCCTCATTGCACTACCCAGTGTGGTGTAGTGGACTAGGACTAGGAGACCTGGGTTCTAAACCATGGAAACTCACTGGAAGTATGGAACTGGTAAAACCACTTCTTAAATTGCTCACTTACCTTGAAAGCTGTATTAGGGTTGCTATACCTCAGTTGTGACTTGATGACACATAACAAATAAGGGGACCCAACTGCCCCAGGATTGTGTTTTTAGCCCTTTGATGGAATAATGTGCAAAGATGATGGAGCTAAACCCTTAAATAATTTTACACTTAGATGCCTGCAGGATTATTTGCTCCTTTATGAATACTTCTTTGTCAGATGTAATATCACACTGCCCTGAACCACATGTACCACAATGCATTTCGTATGTAGCGTCACCCTGACCTCACCAAACGTATTAAAGACCCTCACCCTTCCCTAAACACACACTCTGTGAGCAGAGCATCTCCCCTACCTCATGATGTATCAATAAAAGGATGAAAAGATATATCTGACTTGTAGTTATTTGACTAGACCATCTCTCTATTTGACAAAAATAGTAGCAGAGGATGGCCGTCAAATCTAACTACACTCAAAACAAAATTAAAAGCCAAAAAAAAGGGGGATGCCACGAACATCAGAGACAGAAAGATGGGCGCCCGGCTCCCCGTGGATGAGACGATAGAGGAAATTGCCCAGGCAGAAGAGTCCGATGAAAGCCAGGAAAAAAGGTACTCCTCAATGGGAACCAGGGACACGGCAGAAGACAAAGGGGAGGGGAGTCATAACAATGATGAAAGCTTAAAAGGGGCCATCATCAAGGTGATAGAGAGATCCAGACAGGATGCAATTCCCATCTCAAAATTAGTTGCCCTGATAGAGTGGGAAGAAGGAGGAATGAGTACCAGGGCAGCAAGCCCTGCCCCATCAGAGGGGACCCAATGCATGGATGAGGTGGCGGGAAACTCAGTGACGGTGCCATTTTTAAACCCCACACATCAAGACGCCAATCAAACGCCCCAGCCAATGAAAATGGCAGAACAAGAACCAACCAGATCTGGGGTTTAAACTGCACGGCAGGAGAATGGTGGGACCAAGACACAGAACTAGAAATGCATGAAAAATACAGAAAAGTAAAGGGAGCAATAACCCATAGCTACCTTACCCACAACGCCACACAGGCAAGCCTAAATGAGCCCCCAGTGCTAGCAGTATACAAAGACCCCCCTCACATTTCTACCACAAAAGCTACAGCTACCGCATTCGTGACCTCCCCCAGTCACCCAGCCATCATAGCCACAAACACCCCCAGATGCCAACCAAGTTGGAAATCGACATGGCAATGGGCATCCTCACTGCCGCATTCGGTGAGATATCCATCCCACGCTGACTCCAAGACAAAATGCAGCTGAGACAAAAGGAAACCAGCCCCTACCTAATAGAAGATGCTGTAGTAAACCCACGAGGGACACTCAGGGATGTTTCCAGGGGGGCGACCCCCGGGTCTATTCTCAACACCCATCGGCACCCCCAATGCATCACAGGCCTCCATAGCCAGAGCAGGCAGAGCAGAGATCCTTCCCCTCCAATGATCAGCACAGAATGAGCTTTGCGCATGCGTTTTCCCAGCCGCACCAAATCCCCTCCTACAGGCAAGAAATAATGGGGCCGATGCAACAATCCCACCATGCCACCTACTGCTGAGAAGAAATCATAGCATTCCCAAACATGACAGCTGCTTACATACCCATACCTTACTGTGAGTTTCCAGACAACTCAGACCACCAACAATGGATGGACTCAGACTCCAACAAACAGAACAACCTGCCAAATAATTTCCCAATTTTGAGCATTACAGGAAAGAATCTGAATGAATGGGCCAGACAACTGCAGATATTTCTGATGAAAAAGAATGCCCTGTCCCTAATACTCAACCCACCTGCAAAACCATGGACTCTCAAAACAGACCACATTCACCACAAAGCATTTTGCCTGATGTTATGCTCCATTGATCCGACCATATACAGCAGTATTTCTGACAATTCAACTGTCTATGAGATATGGACCAAGATGCACAGGTTGTTTCATAGCAACGACATAAGCTACACTAGCAGGCTGTCTCGAGATTTTTACTCCGTGAAGCTCCGGCCTGGGACCACTATGGGAGAGCACCTGCTGAATCTGAATGAACTCAGGTCATAACTGATACGAAGGGGCAAGAACATCTCCAAAAGGTGCCTAATCAGCATAATTGTCAACTCCCTTGATGCATCCTGGCACAACTTCTTGCAGCAAATAGACAGTGTGAATTTCAACTATCTCTCTCTTGATGCCTTATCTCGGAGACTTATAGAGGCAGACAATTATAGAAGAGAAAGAGCTGCCTTGTCCAGGGAAATAAAGATCACATGAAAGGTAGATTTTGTGGAGCAAGCCAGCTCACCACACACATGTCATATATGTGGATCAAGGAGCCACTTCAAGAGAGACTGTCCCAAGATAAACAACCCAAGCTATCAACACCACAGACCCAAACAAGATCTGAGATTCACTGCAAAGGGCCCCCACAGCTCAGGAACCAACTATGACCTCAGGCAGAGGAGGTCACCCAGCCCCAGAAGACCCTTCAAGTCACAGAGAGACTCAGAGAAAGAAAGGGTGGGGTCTGTCAATGGTTTCAGGCATAGTGACACCACCACCACAGATGACCGCAAATGATGCTGGCTAATAGATTCTGGGGCCACCACTCACACATCATGTCACAAGGAAATGTTTAGCTCCTTCAAGGAAGACTCATTCAAGATCAAGGTTGCCAACCAAGAGAGTACAGAAGTGGCAGGAAGAGGCAATGTGTACATCCCTGGGATAGGGTTACTTAGGAATGTACTGTATGTCCCACAAATACCTTAGAACATGCTGGCAGAAGTCAAGCTCTCAAAGGACCAAGGCCTAACGATAACCTTCGATGATGGGATGGCATACATCGACAGAAGGGGAAGGAGAGTAGGGAGCATGGAGATCATCAGGGATTTACCCTACCTCTTAGCCAGAGAAGAAAACGGGCAAGCCACGATCGGCCTACTTGGCAATGAGGATGATGAAGGAATGCGAGAAGGTGGTCCAGATACCACCAAAGTACATGGAGATGCAGGCCCAGAAGGGGAGGAGAACAAAGCCTGTGACACCACAGAGAATGAAGGGGTCACTGGCACCTGTGACACCACAAAGAATGAAGGGGTCACCGGTGCAATGCAAAAGACACAGAGCATGTCCATAGGGAAGCCCATGCACGATGAGTGCGCACACTTGCTACACAGAAAATTGGGACATAAAGAGTTCCCAATGATTAAGAAGATGCCAGAGTGCTCGGAAGGACTGAAGGTCAAGAATTGTGAGAACTACCTGGAATGTTCTGTATGCAAAAGCTCCAAATTGAAGGTTGAACCACGGCCAAGAACATCCACAAGGAGGTCCGATCACCCTTTCCAACTTGTACACCTCAATCTCATCGGGCCATTCAAAAGCTCCCTAGGTCAGAAGAGGTTCTTCCTGATGATAGTCGACGACTTCAGCAGATATGGCTTTGTTTACACCGTCAAGAACAAAAGTGAGACCTTCACCAAGTTCAAAGAGTTCTACAAAAGGGTACAGACCCAACACAACATTAACATAAAACAAATGATGACGAACCGAGGTTCGGAATTCCTATCCAAGGAGTTTGAGGATTGGACAGAAGGGGATGTTGCATTCCAAAACTGCACCGTTCTCTGCATTCCAAAATGGGGTTGCCGATCGAAGGAACGGGATACTTCAAACCATGATCAGGTGCGTGATAGAAGACGCAGGCCTAAGCTTTGCATATTGGGGAGAAGTGTTGCAATACTCAAACTACACACTGAATTGACTGTGGTCCAGCGTAATAGGGAATACTCCATATGAATCCTTGTATAACCGGAAACCCAAACTGGCTCACCTTCACGTCTTTGGGGTACTTGCCAATGTGCACATACCAAAACAGTTGAGGAAAAAGGGAGAGAGGATATCAAAGAGACTAAGGTTCCTGGGGTACGAGCCAAGTTCAAAGGCATACCGATTCCTGAACCACAACCTAAGGATAGCGGTATCCAGGTCAGTCACCTTTCATGAACATGAAAACTGGAGCAAGATACACGTGAATGAAGTCTTGACAAGTGGTACACCGACATGAGGAGGCCAGGACATTGTTAAACAATCCAAGACCCAGCAGGGAAGAAGGCACAATACATGATGAGGTTGATGGACAACAGTCACACCAAAGCACTGTGGACGTTGGGGACCCCAAGTTGCCTGATCCACTGGAAACGGCACCCAGGAGGTCAACAAGGTCAACCAAGAACCAAATTCCCAGAAGACTGGAGGATTACATAATGGGCATAGATGACTGCCCCGAGACACCTACCAGTTACAACAACATAATCAGGTTGCCACAAAATGAGCAGGACAAGTGGAAAGCAGCAATGGAGAAGGAGATGGAGAGCCTCAAGACCCTGAATGTGTACACTCCTGCACAGGTCCCTAGAGGGCAGAAGACCATAGGGACAAAATGGGTGTTCAAGGTTAAACAACTGGAGGATATTATACAAAGCTCGACTGGTGGCTCAGAGTTTCTCCCAAAGATACCCGGATGACTATGATGATACTTACTCCCCAACCGTGAAGCCAGAGAGTGTCAAGGCCACATTAGTGATGGCGACAATACTTAGAGAACAAGTGTACCAATTCGACGTGCAGACAGCATATCTACACACTCAACTGGACAAGGAAATATATGTTAAGGCACCGCCCGGTTTTGGAAGCAGCAGCAGGGAAACCTGGCTGCTCAACAAGAGCCTCTACAGTCTCAAACAATCCAGCAAGAAGTGGTATGATTGCCTCGCTGAGGCAATGAGGCAACTGGACTTCTTCCCAATTAAAGATGACAAGTGTGTATTCCTGAGAAAATCACCAGAAGTAGTTGAAAGGGTACTGGTTTACGTTGATGATCTGTTGTATTTTGGGAAAAACAAGTCCATATGTAATGAATTCGCCCGAGGCCTACGGAGCAAGTTCTCCCTGAAGAGTTTAGGGGAGGTGAACAGGTATCTGGGAGTACATGTTTCAAGAGTACCGAACGGCTTCACTATCTTCCAAAAGGAAAAGATAGTCGAGCTACTAGACAGATGTAATAATTCAGATGCACACCCATGTGGGGCACCCATGCAAACAGACTTCATAAAAAATGCCCATGAAGAGGGAGAACCTTTTGAAGACATCACCCTTTACAGATCCACCATAGGATCATTGCTGCATGTCGCCAACTGGACTAAACCAGACATCACTCTGGCGGTGAACCTTCTTTCACGTCATTCCAGTGATCCAAAGGTCCATCACTGGGTAGCTATCAAAAGGTTACTGAGGTATCTGAAGGGCACAATGAACACAAGGCTGTTGCTCACTCCTCAAACAGGTGATAGAATCAAGCTTTCATGTTATGCAGATGCCGACTGGGCTGGATGCACAAAGACTAGTAAGAGCATATCAGGTTACCTGGTACTACTAAACGACAGCCCCATATACTGGCGCATCGAGAAGCAAAAACTGGTTTCTACATCCACGGCGGAAGCTGAGTATGTTTGCCTGTCCAATGCGGCAAATGACCTAATCTGGTTGAATGAGCTGATCTCCCTCATTTGGGAAAAACCCAGCCTTCCCATCACCATTCACGAAGACAACAAGGCAGCCATAGACATAGCAAAGGCCGAATCCATAAGGCAGAAGTCCAGGCACATAGATATCAAAAGCAGAAGTGTAAGGGAGCTCATAGTAGAGGGCTTCATAAATATAACACACTGTGACACCAAAGAACAAAAGGCGGACATCCTGACCAAGCCACTTCCTTTAGCCCAGCATAGCTACCTATCAAAAGCCCTATGTCTAAGTGAGTGAGTAAATGTTGTTTGCATTCATATGTTCAATGCGCATGATATTAGAAGGGGTTTGTCAGATGTAATATCACACTGCCCTGAACCACATGTACCACAATGCATTTCGTATGTAGCATCACCCTGACCTCACCAAACCTATTAAAGACCCTCGCCCTTCCCTGAACACACACTCTGTGAGCAGAGCATCTCCCCTACCTCATGATGTATCAGTAAAAGGATGAAAAGATATATCTGACTTGTAGTTATTTGACTAGACCATCTCTCTATTTGACATTCTTTGTTGTTTTAATTTGTTGGACAAGCTTTTTCCCTCCAATAACTAAACAGGGCATGCCCAATACAATCATTTTATTCTGGGTGCAGTGGTATCTTCAATGTGTATGAGAGATTTGCTAAAGTACATTAGATGGGATTTTTTTTGTTTCAGTTTATATTTTACAAGAAATTATTTATTTATTTATGAGTGACATTTATATCCCACCTTCCTCATCCATGGATGACCCAAGGTGGCCTACAACAGGGTTTAAAAGCATACACATTTAAAAACATTTAAAACTTAACAATTTTAGCAGCTTTCTTCAAAAACTGGACAAAAAGAACTAAACAGGAAATAAGTGAATGTAGGAGAACCCAAAAGAGATCTATCCATGCCTAAGCCAGAAACCTTTTCCAAATTTGCTTGCTTGAGACTATAGCACTCTGCTTACTTGCTATGAAGCAACCTGCCATCTACCTGGCTGCTAACAGCCTACTTAGTCATATTATAAGTGAGAAGGAATTCAAATTGTTGCAGAACACAAGCTGAATATAAGCCAATACTGTAGTATGATATGGCTGTAAGAAAGGCCAATGCTATTTTAGGCTGCATTAACAAAAGCATAGTCTTCAAATCCTGTGAAGTATTAGTTCCCATCTACAACTGATTAGGCTTCATTTTGAATACTGTGTTCTAGTTCCAGATACTACAGTTTAAGAAGTATGCTAACAAGCTAGAACAAGTTCAGAGAAGGGTAACAAAAATGATCAGTGGGCTGGAAACCAAGACTTATGAGAAAAGCCTGAAAGAACTGGGCACCTTTAGCCTTCAAGGGGTGGGGGGACTGGGGACAGCTATGATGTGTTTTTCAAATACTGTACTTGAAAAATTGTCATACAGAAGAGAGGAAGGATCTGTTCTCAATTATCCCAGAGTGTAGGACACTTAATAATAGACTTAAGATACAGGAATCCTGATTTCATTTGAATATCAGGAAAAACTTCCTAACTGTTACAGCAGTATAACAATGGAACCAATGACCTCGGTAGTGGTGAGTACTCCAACAATGGAAGCTTTCAAGAGAAAGTTGGATAACCATATGTCAGCTCTGCTTTGATTTGGATTCCCAAATCAAAGTGAGTGGCCATATAGGCCCCTTCCAACTTCATTCTTGGGAGGCAAGCTATGAGAAACCTAGGGAACACAATAAAAAGAAGAGACATCACCCTGCCAACAATTTTCTGCATAGTCATAACAATGATATTCCCAGTAGTAATGTATAGTTGTGAGAGCTGGACCATAAGGAAGGCTGAGTGAAGAAGAATAGACACCTTTGAAATGTGGTGCTGTAGGAGAATTTTGAGAGTACCCTGGACAGCAAGGAGATCAAATCAGTCAATCCTGAAGGAAATCAACCCTGACTGCTGCTTGGAAGGACAAATATTGAAGATGAAGCTCAAGTACTTTGGCCACCAAATGAGAAGAGAGGACTCACTTGAGAAGGCCATGATGCTAGGAAAGATTAAAGGCAAAAGGAGAAGGGGACAGCAGAGGATGAGATGGCTAGATGGCACTGATGACGCAATGGGAGTAGAGCTGAGTGGGCTGCAGAAGATGGTGGAGGATAGGTGTATCTTGCATTGGGTTGCAAAGGGTCAGACTTGACTATGCAGCTGAACAACAACAACAACAACAAACTTCATTATTTTATGATTTTATAATTCTGTGATTCTCCCTTTTCCTTTAATTCACAGCTTATTTCCACCCCCTCTTTCTTGAGGCAGACTTCACAGTTAAACTTCTAATGTTTAATTACTTTGACCTTGAACTGTTTCTGTTATGGATCTATCCCACTTTTACAACCAATGTATTTAAAATCCTGTTATGGCATGAGCATTAAACCAGTTCACTGTATGCTTGGCAACTGTACTGGTGCTAGGCTATTGTATGTAAGAATTTTACCTTACTCGTATGGCTCCCAGTTGAAGATGAAGTTTATTTTCTTGCTACCCGGTGCACTATTAAAGCAGGCAAGGAGCTGCTGCCAGATCCCTTCCCCTCCAAATAATGTGTTTATCTTCTATTTTTTTTGGCAGCAGTGAACACAGTCATCTCTAGTAATTGTATGTTTACTTCTAGGCTACCTATGGCAAATCTGTTTTAATCTTCCTTGTTCCAACAGCTGGGCATCTGTTTTTACTAATATTTTAAATTACTGAGACAATTATTACTCTGCTTTTCTCCCCTAGTTCCTTGCTCAATTTTGGCAGATAGACTTGCCAGTAAATTCTCCATTCCATTTCTATTGTCATAGGAGGATTATGACATGAACAAGCTGTTTATCAGATTAGGTAAATAAAAACCCAGTTAAAGCATCAGGAGAATGTCCAAGGGTACAGAAGAAATTAGTAAGGACCAAAATCTCCAAATGAAGTGAAACAAATACATTATTGTCCCTAGATGCTCCACACAGCTGTCAGAATCGAAATAATCATGAGACATAGCTACTGTAATTCCAGGCACCTAAGAGATTTTTAGATTTGTTTTTCTAAACATAGGAAAATTAGCTCTGATGGATCATAACAAGGATTTCCAAATCTGGAGACCCATGTGTTTTCAGGAAATTATCAAGTGGGGTATGAAGTCAGTAGCCTCCCCCTTTTGCTCTTATCCTGTTTCAGTCTTCAGAAGCAGCTATTGCTTTCAAGAAAAATGACTCCCAACCCAAATCTCAAGATTTAAGAATATGTAGCTGCCTTATATTGATTCACACTATTGGTCCATTTAGATGGGCTAATCAAAGTGGACCCCTCTAGATGTTGTTAGATTGCAACTCTAGCCAGAACAGAGAATGGTGAGAAATGCTGGGAATTGTGGTTGAACACCATCTGGAGGAAAAATTGTTTTAAGCAATTTATGTTAATGTCTAAGACAGGGGTGCCCAAACTAATTTAATTTTAATTTAATTTAATTTTTAAATTTATATGCCGCCCAATCAGGGGGACCCAACTCAGGGTGGCGTACAACAATTAAAAATGTATAAAAACAGATTTTAAAATCCCAAATCGCCCACTCACTTCCCCACCCTACTACCCCCCACCCCAATTAAAAGAATAAAAGGGGATAAAAGGGAATGGGGGGGATACAACAACACAAAGGGAGGGATATTAACTAAGCACTAACTGGGGATGAGCCAACAGGCTGGAGCCATATTCCCATTAAGGCCCCACACCTGCCCTGCCAGCCAGTTTTTCAGACTTTTCCTGAAGTTCTGTCTGTAGCCTCAATTCTGTTGGCAGGAGGTTCCAGAGGGCTGGTCTGGACACGGAGAAGGCCCTTCTTTGTGTGCCAGAGAGGTGGGCCCCACTAGCTGAAGGCACAACTAGGGAGCCCCTCCGGTCCACTCTGGTTGGACAGGCAGACACTCTCAGGATGATGCGGTCTCTCAAGTATTCCAATGGGCCGGATCTGCCCCCCAGCAGCAATTCATCTGGCCCACATTGCCCTCATCACTCCCAGAAGGGGAAGTAAAATGCACCCATACAGGAGTGTTTACTTCTGCTTCCGGGAGTGACGAGGGTGGTGTGGGCCAGATGAATCACTGTTGGGGGCTGGATCTGGCCAAGGGCTGTAGTTTGGGCACCCCTTGTTAAAGCAGAGAAAATGACAGCCCAAAATCTATCTCATCCTGTTGTGAAACACATAGTGCAAGGCATATTTTACTTCTGCTTCTAGTGGGAGGAACCACATGACCAGCCCACTGAACCACATGACCAGCCCACTAAACCATGTGATCAGCCCACAGCCCAAAAAGTTTGGGGGGCCCTGGTCTAAAACCTCAACAAGAGTGCTTTTCTAGCCTGTCCATTTGAGGTCCACTAAAAAGATCTATAAATTTCACAAGTCACATATGTAGACCAAAAACAACATAGGACTTAAACTAACATTGAATGCAATTGGAAAGTGAAATTGTCAAATCACTTCATCATTAATACACACTCCTTCAAGTTGACTTCTGAAGTTAAGTGTAATTTTAAAAGCAAACTATGAAATGACACTAGACTTAGCTGTTCAAAAGGGAAAGACTACAAAAGATACCTAATAATGTGAACCCGATGATGGTAGCTCTTCCAGTGCTAACATTCAGAAATGCCTTGTTGCCTGTAGCTGTGGCTGGGATGCTGAAGAATTTTGTATGAAGTACGTTTTAAAGAAAACTGACCTAATCTGCACTGCTCAAATTAATATGGAAAGTGCAACACAGTTATCCAGTGGATCTTGCACTGCTCTTACTTTACAGTGTAGTTCTTGGATCAAAAATAAGATTCAAAAATGCATGTTTTTTAGGGGAGGCTGTTTCCCAAAACACTTATATTAGGATAAGCCAAGTACATAAATGCATAATATTTGCAAAATATGCATGCAATATGCATGTGTTAGAACAAGTTGTGTAAAACTGCAGTTTTGTTTGTGAATCTGTTTATTGCAGAATGATAAAGAAGCTGATGGGATAGAATTATGTTTGAATCAAGCTAATACTAACACCGACCAGACATTAGACTGATTCATATATCCTCAATAGTAGTGTAGCCAAGTGCCTTGTTTTGATACTATATGTACTGTTCTAATACTACTGAAGGCTTAAAGCTTGCTTCAGGCATAGAAGGAAATGGAGTTGTGTGATGGGTAGATAGCAGTTAGCCTTTGAACTGGCCATACCTAGCATAAATATTAGGAGTTCTGCTTAAACTGGCCTCCAGCAACTGGTCTTGAGCACTATGAGCAGAGTACTCCAATGTTCTAGCCTTCTCCTCTTAAGACCAATAAATATCATTACAGAATTTTAAGATTTGATAGACATTAAATATACATGTTGATTGTATACTTGATAAATTCCTTGTTTTCCACAATGCAGGATTGTCTTGATGTGATAGGTACTTTAATGGGAAATTTTAAAATTCTATGAGATAACTTGCCTGTAGAAGACACTGCAGTGGCTCAAGTCGCTAAGACACTGACTGGGAAGTGGAAGGTCAGCAGTTCGATTCCCGAGTACTGCAGGACGGAAATGAGCTCCCGTCTTCATCCCAGCTCCTGCCAACCTAGCAGTTCGAAAGCAAGAAATTGCAAGTAGATAAATAGGGACCACTTCAGTGGGAAGGTAACAGCATTCCGTGCGCTCCAGTGTCTAGTCATGCCTGCCACATGACCACGGAAATGTCTGCAGAAGCAGACAGCGCTGGCTCTTCGGCATAGAAACAGAGATGAGCACTGCACCCTAGAGTCGGATACGACTGGCTTTCGAGCAAGGGAAACCTTTACCTTTAGAAGACAACAAGGCAAAGTATTCCCTTCAAGGTCTGTGTAATTTGAGTAAACTGTCGAGAGAAGCAAAATGCACATACAGAGACAGCTAGCACAGAAATATAGGCTGATTATTAATAATAATGCAAAGTACCTACCCAGTATTTTAAATTCTTAAGTATGGCTACTACCATATTTCTGTTAATTTTATAATTCATGCAGTTGTGTGAATTCCAAGAGTCATATAATCTTGCACACACAGAATCATAGCTGCTGCACAAAATTAGATGATTTTGTGCAAGATGTCCTTCTTACAAATACCAGAAGTCTGTCAAGACCTCCCAGAATTTTTTTTGGCATCTGCACATATTGCCTTGTCTCACCTTCATATGAAAAGAAGGATATATATCACCAGCAAATTCTTCCTTATGTGTCAAAGCAACAAGAAAGCTGCAGAATTGTCCCCTTGGTTGCTGATCTGGAGCTAGGAATTTGTTTTTCACCCCACTGGCAATGTGCCATTGCTTCACAGGAGTGTCCAGGATCAGGACGCACACATTCTTAAGTAGATGCAACTACTGGCAAGACAAGGGAATAGTAGGCATGTGGTGAGTCACTTCCTCACACCTCTGAAGAAGCACAACCAGCCCACTGCAAAGGAACTAGAGGTTCATAAGGCAGGTTGATACCAACAATATGACCTCATCTTCCCCAATTGTGAGTTCATAAGTGATGCCAAGAGACTTTGAGACAGCAGAAGGGATGAGGCCTAATGTCTAAGACAGGGGTGCCCAAACTACAGCCCATGGGCCAGATCTGGCCCCCAGGGGCAATTCATCTGGCCCACACAATTCATCTGGCCCATCACTCCTGGAAGAGGAAGTAAAATGCCTCTGATCCCTTCTGTGAGCAGCCCTCAGGAAACAGGGCTTGCTGCCAAGGTCAGGTTATGGGATTTCAAGCAGGCTCAAATCCTTCATCCTCAACAGATTTCTTGAACACTGGGATGCCATTATAGTTTTATACCTCACAATTCTGGTGTATTGTTCTACTGAATATATAATTTCCAGCACAGCATCTAACCAATTAATCCTGCTGGCAGCAGTGGTTTTCTATAATTTGCAGTCCACCGATAACATTTAAAATAAGTTTTTTTTTAAAAAAAAATGGACACCATAAAAGACTGGATGCAACTGGGTTAGTGTGAAATTTGGTGTAACATTATCAGGCTTGCCATAGCAGAGGAGACGTTCGACCTCTCAAACTCTTGCTGCCAAAACACAAAGTAAGATTTGAGGAGGTGGCAATTGTAGCAGAGAGCTTAATCTGCAGATCAATGTGTGAGAAGATCATTCTGTATTCCAGTGCTGAATATGCAGATCAGTCTCACCACTAAGTAAAACCACTGGTTTATTTTAGTGAAGCCCTCTGCACTTTGACATTTCAGTTCACTGCTTTGACTGGCAACAACTTCACCATTTCCTCAACTGGAGGATCTTTCATTAGGAGCTTGAGTTTCCTGAGGGCTATTCTGAAGGAGGGGTAAGCAACTGAAGGGTCCAGCTACCACTGCCTCTGTGGGAGCAATCCTTCTTAAGTGATGACCCTGAAACTCTGGAACCAGAGAACAAGTGGCTGCTGACAGCCCAGCACAACCAAGGAGGGTTGCAGACTCCCTTTTTGTGGAAACAAAGAGCCCAGAACTGGAGTCCGAGGAAGATATGGGTTCCTTCTCCTAGTCCAAAAGAGTAACATAGAACAAAGGCATGACCCAGACAGGAGACAATCTAGGTTTGGCCTTAGCTACAAGGGAGGGCTTCAAGGGAAAAGAGGTCTTCTCATGAATAAGTGGTCTCCTTGAAATGAAGGTTCTCTTCCAGCAAGCTCTAATACTAGAAAGTCATTAGTCAAGTATCAGGTGGGGATAGATCAACTCAGCTCAACTGAAGGCTGAGAAAATTACCAGGAGAATTGTCTCCTAGCACCATTGTTGTAAAAATTACAAATTGGTTCACACCCCAATAGGCTCCCTTTCCAATCTACCATAAAGGTGGAAGAGAAAAGGCACACATACACACATATTCTACAGAGTGGGAGACACAGGGACTAGGTCACACATCAGTGTCTTACTTTATTCCAGAACTCAAAAAGCTTATATAGAGGAGGCGGAAAGCTTCTTCTCAGTAACATAGAAAAATGGAGGGACACTTTAGAGAGAGTTTTCCCAGGCAATACAGAATTTTTACAGTTTAATTTGAATTTACAGTCATCCAGCAGCATATTTTCCTCTGTTTTCTTGTCAGCTTGCTACTGGCTTAGAGGGTAGCGATAGGTTACTCAAAACAAGGTGAAAGTCAAAGGCAAATGATGTTCAAGAACTTTTAGCAAAGACTCTGACCATTCACTTGACTGAGGAGAAAATCAGATAGCATTTTATAGATTGTAATAAAGTTTTTGATTGCAAGGATCACAAGGTATTATTGATTGTTCCAATAGAGGTGGGTGTGCTACAACATTTTATTGTTCAGGCACATAACTTATACTTTAAAAAAGAATCTACTCTTAGGACAGGCTATGGAGAAGCAGAATGGTCTCCAAAAGGAAAAAGATATTAGAGAAAAGTGTATGTCATGTTTCTATCTGATCAGTCTATATACAGAACATATACAGAAAGCTGTACAAATGAAGGAGCAGTAAAAATTGTTGAAACTTAACATGTGTAGATAACATCATATTAACACAGTAAGTATCAATGGCTTCAACTGACTACTGATGAAAGTTAAAGGAAACACAAAGGCAGAATTATACTTGAACAATTTGGCATCATTTGGGGAAAAATATTAGTTGTATTAGTTTTTCATTTCTGGTGGAAATAACTACAACCATCCCAATATTGCTGCTGTCATCTGTCCACTGTGTGGAGTAAATGACCCTTTCCCTGTAAACATTGTTAGAAACATGTGGACATAGGAGTGTCTCTCTTGACTGTCCTTTGGTGGATGACAGAAGGGGAAGGGAAGGCCATACTCTGTCATTCAGGAGTCTGCATCAACCTGAGGCCCCCACTTCAGTCTTCTGCCATACAGCATCAACATGATATGACAACGGGCATCATCTTTCTTCAGATTAGCAGTGTCAGTGTATACCTTGGGTTGCCCATTCTGCTTTTCATTTACTCTTCCAACTGTATCAATGTAGAGAAGGAGAGAGTCCTGTTATGCAGCTTCTGCTTATAATTTCTGTCTTGAGATGACCTTGCATCCAAAAATGTTGAAATACAAGAAAGGGACACATAGATGTTCTCAGTTCTCCACAGATACAATGGTCACAACTTGTCAGAGTTGGGCAAATTCTGAGCATTAAGCTGGATAGCTGCTAGCAGGAAACACTGCAGTTCAGCAGTAGAGCTGGAATACACAGAAAGAGTTTATAGTACTTAGTGCTAATCTTTCTCATACTAGGTCAGGTGAAAGGAACTATAGAATGAGTTTGCACATCCACCACAGGGTGGCTTCATTTTGGCAGCTTCAGATCTGGCGTAGACATGGAAGAAGAAGCTGTAGAGCCAGTAACCTGCATGCACAAGCTCCCTGCCTCAGTCCTTAGCATCTTAAGGCAAAGAAAATGCTGGTTTGAAACCCTGAAGAGGAGTTATCATTCAACAACACTGGACTATGTGGACAGTGATCTGTCTAGAATAGACACCAGCTTCCTAAGAAGAAAAGGAGCCATAAGGAAACAAGCACAAACTACAAGCATGGGCTCGGATCAGAGGAAGAGAGAGAGAGAAATGGATGCAAGAAGGCAGGAAGGCAGTTCACTGTAGGTGGGGAAAGTTGTAGCCATGGATAAGCTTCAGCTTCACATAAAATGAGAGTTCAGCTTCTGGTTTGTATCTTGCTGGGCAGATTAGGGCTGAAAGAAAAAAACAGAAGGTGGTCATAGAGGCATGGAAAGGAGGGGGGAGGGAAAGGAACAAAGAAAATTAAGTAGGAAGGAAAGTAGATAGGTAGAAGCAGCAGGGTGCACCTCAAGCCAAATAATAAACTAACATCCAGAGACAACAATTTTGAGGATAGGGGAAGCTTCAGAAGAAAGAGGGGAAACCTGAAGCCTTCCAGATGTTGCCAGACTGCAAAAATGAAAGAATTCAAAGAAACAACCCTTCATAGTAAAAGCTTTCACACTGTGTCTCTGAAACAAATCTATATAACAGGATTTCTTGTGTTACATTACAACTTAACACACTTGCGTTGCCAATTGGCTAGCAGAGGTACTAATTATCCTAATTCTCTCCCCCCCCCCTCCTTGCACAGGAAGTTTAAATTGTTCTGAACTTTTGCATTCCAGCTTTTGGGCAAACAGCTGCTGTACAACCATAAAAGGTAAATTATATTCCTTTTGCTTTCTGTGTATAGTTTAATGCAATAACTGAAATTAAATTGACCAATTTCATTTTCATTATTGCATTAAGTAAAATTCAATGCACATCCCCAGTCTATAATTACGTGATTCGAGGAAAACAACAACGGGTAATCTTAGCTTTTGTTATCTTAATACAGATGAGGGAAATGCCTAGACTTTTTTCCCTCATGCCTAAAACAACTACCTGACATTGCTGCCCTTACAAGCAAACTTGCCACAGTGGAAAAAGCAGTTTTGCCTTTAAAAGCAGCACGTTCTGATAAGATGAAAGGTGGACAACTTCAGCCAATCTAAGGACCAGTTCCTCAGGAAACCAAGAATGTAATTTAAATAAAAACCAGTGTCAAGAAATAACAAAGTCACTTGAATGGATGGTATATGTCAGTGGTGGTGAACCTTTTAGAGACTGAGTGCCCAAAAAGGAGGAGGAGCCATGGGGAGATAATATGCATGCCCACGTATCCATGTGATGTTGCTGGCATGCCTCTGGTGATGCCACATGGGTGCATGTGCAGGCCCTTGTGGGTCTGCACCCCACCCTGCTGTGGGTGCACTGCCTCCTCCTCAGAGAGGTGGGGGTGTCTCATCGCCTCACCTGTTCTGGCCACTGCCTCCCCACTCTCTCAATCTTTCTTTTTTTTCTCTTCTACCCCACAGCTTGCCTTTTTCCCCATTGTATGAGAGAGAGAGAGAGAGCCATACCTGTGAGCATGAGGGGATGGAGGAGAGTGAGAAAGAGAGAAAGTGGGGAGGGCTTCTTCATCACTCTCTGTCTCCTTTCCCTTGCCTTTGGGGGTCCTGTAACCTAAGCCCCACTGAATACAAACTGTACAGCAAAAACACTGGGGCACGGTGAGAGAGGAGAGAGAAAGGAAACCAAGCGTGTTGTTAAGGAAAGGATGGGGAAGAAAGTGAGGGAAGAAGGAAGGAAGGAGAATGAAAGGAAACACAAGTTACTGGGTGCGGTGCTCTTCCCTCCGGTGTTGTTGCTGCTGCTGAGCAGCAGCAGGAGGTGGCAGGGGCTGCACCCAGCACAACATGGGCACTCACTTGGGTAGCAAACACTGGAGAGAAACTTGACTGCCACATGTCCATGGAAATGTCTGCAAATGCAGAGAGCGCTGGCTCTTTGGTGATAAACAGAGATGAGCACTGAACTCTACAGTTGGATACAACTGGCTTTTGAGCAAGAGCGACCTTTACTTATATTGCATTGTATTGTGTTGCGTATATGTGTGTGTTATTTCTTTATTAAGTAGTCTGCAAAGGTCAGTATGCCAAAACAATGAACCAAATTTGAACGGGTTGAATTATTAATCAACAGTTATGTAATCTCCACTGCTTCAATGGGTCTACTATATTTTGAGATTGAGATTACCAAGTGGATTTAGCTCTTGGATTCTCAAACCTGCTGCCTGCAATTGTCAACTACAGTGTGATTTTCATGTCACAAATGGCAGTAGATAGATAGTTGTCTTATTCATTTTCCTCACTGTAAAAAAACTGATTCTGCAGCTCATACTTTCATATCTATAATGTATCGGTAACAGGGAACAGTCTCATAGACAACTAGCTAGTTTTCTGGAATAATATTCAATGCATTTTTCAAATGAGTGCTTCTATTCCTTGACAGACATTTCCAAACCATCTCAACATTGATGCCTGCAAGACAGATCTCACCATCTTCTCCAAAATGTTCATCCAAATAAATCCGAACCTGCTGAGATTTTCTGCCACTCACTAATTTGTGTTTCTTCCTTCACTTTCCCTCCACATACAACACATAGAGAAGGGGTTCCCAACCTATGGCCCACAAGTCAGCCCCAGCCCATGGCACCATTTCATGTCACCCGCCGCCACTGCCACCACACCTAGAAGTGGAAGCAGGCACATTTACAACAACCATAAAACATGCCAGTGCATGCATAAATGTGGTTACATCAGCTGTGAATGTGCCCGTGGCTGTCATAAATGCGGAAGTGGGTGCATTTACTTTTGCTTCCAGGGAGCGTGGTCCAGCCCACTCAGCTATCTGGGTGGCATGGTCAGGCCCGAGGCATAAAAAGGTTGGGAACCCCTGACATAGAGTTTGAGAAGGTATTGATACTGCTACTAAATGTGATATATCAATCAACATAGGCAAAAACAATTCTGTGTAACACAGGAACACCCCGTCCTTTTTTAAAGCAAACAAAATTGCTACCACTTGTCCAGTTTATAGAATTTAGATGAGTGGTATTTTAAGGATGAAGTGTTACTGTTAAACACATGCACACAGTATTTTTAGAAAATATCAGATAAGAGCTAGTCAATTCATTTTGTCTCAAGTATGGATGGAAAAAAATACTATGGGTTTATGATTCTCTCTGAGCTAACTAATCTCACATTTCCTGACACATTTTTTTTAGACAAAGCATACCATGACCCATATTTGTTCATTCAATTCTTGCAATACATTTTGCATGCCCAAAACTAATTCCTATTTTTAAACAAAAATGACTTGCCAAACAAATGCACCCAGTACATTAAAATGTACATAAACAAACCATGGGGAAAATGTGTACATTAAGATACTTGTGGAAAGAAATATTTGCATTACAGAAAATAGGGTGACGAACTTCCAAATGAGAACCAAAGAACCCAAAGCACACATGAATACATGACAAAATGCAGGTGGGATTTAGAAAAATGGATCAAAATCAAAACCAAGAGTTTTTCATATCTCAGCTACCAATTTTGGGGTTGGAGATAACAGATGAAAATAAATTGAAGGTTAGTAATAAGACACTCTAATCTGTATTTCCAATTTAAAAGCAGTGGTGACAACAATATAGCAGATGAGCCTTATTTATGTGTTTCCCAAATATTTTGTTCACATGTACTCAGCTGACACATTTACTGTTATGTGCCACTTAGTTGTTTCCAGCCTATGGAGACAGTATAATAATAATTTCGTGTCAGAAATTATTCTGGGTTGAAATGATTTTTGCAGAAGAAACTCCGCTCAGGGAGTGCCCAAATGAGGCTCCTTTCATGTCCCCAAGAGCTGGGACAGAGACGGGTGCTCAATTGGTAATGCAGTACCTGGGACTTGAACTGCCAACTTGCCAGCCTTCCAGCTAACAAGGCAAGCTTCTTAACCACTGAGCCACCACAGCCCCACATGGAGACAGTAATAGCTTTTCAAGGTATGTAAAAATTTCCAAAATAGATTTTTCATAATCAACCTTTGTGAATTTGTACAGGTGAGTGGAATTTGAACTCAGGTTTCCTGACTCATAGTCTGACACGCTATCTCCCATACCAGACCGTTTGTGTGTGTATGCACTGTTTCAGAATGAAACTGAAAGACTAATTTCATTTAGTGTACATATGATATAGGCTGAAATCCTGTTGCACTGCTCTGTGTGTACAATAAGAATTACTTCCACAGCAGGAACATACAACCACTGATTTACAGCCTTTTATGGGGTGGAGTAATCTGGGTGGTGAGGGTGACAGTGGCTTAGTATTTCAGATACTGGACTTGACAAATGGGAAGTCAGTAGGTCAACAGTTCACCCAAATGCTGGACAATGGAGTGATCTCCTGTCGTCTGTCCCAACTCCTGTCCCACTATTACCTTTAGCACTTTGAAAACAGGAAATTACAAGTAGATAAACAGGTACTACTTTGGAAGTAAAGGTAATAGTGTTCTGTGCACTCTGGTGGCTAGTCATGCTTCACACATGACCATGGAAAGGTCTGCATATGTAGAAAGGGTTATTTGTTTGATTTTTGCTGTAAATGGAGATGATCACCCAAGACCGCCATCAGGGGGTCCCCAAGGGGGACTGCTGTCCCCGGCCCCAGAGCTGGCAGGGGCCAAATGGCACTTTGTTATTTTTTAAAAAAATATTTTTATTATTTTCATTTTTTATGTGTGGCGCACGGCGCCACTGTGCATGCCCTGCCACCACCAGAGAGCTCACCTCTGCCTCCGCCTCAACCCAGAGTGGCATGGGTGTCGCTAGGGGGAACTTGGTGGGGTGCACGCTTCTTTAGGCTCATCTGTCTGTACTTCCTTTCTGCATGTGCGTGCAGCTTTCGGCAATTGCTCCTGCATGTGCCTTGCACCCTCGCTCACCCAGGGCCAAAGCCCAAAGGTTCCTGGAGGAAGCAGCCCCGGTGCACGGTCTCTTCCGGACCGGGACCGGTGCCTCATGGGCTGAAGCCATGACCACGAGGCACGCTGTGCCGGGCCCGGTCTGGAAGACACTGCTAACCAGGGCTGCTTCCTCCAGGAACCTTCAGGCTTCGGCCCTGGGTGAGCGAGGCACATGTGGGAGCAATTGCTGAAGGCTGCTCTCGCGTGCAGAAAGTAAAAACAGACAGATAGGCCTAAAGAAGCGCGTGCTCTGGCAAGTTCCCCTTAGCCATGCTGCTCTGGGCAAGCAGCGGTGGCAGGGCAGTGGGTGGGTGAAGCGACGCCTCCCCCTCCCCCTCCCCGGTGCAAGAAGGATGGAGCCCACCCGGCAGCGGCTTCAGCTCCAGAGCAGCAGAGCTCATTGGGAGGCAAAGCTGCACCTTCCGATGAGTCTCCTCTCTTCCTCTTTCTCTCTCTGTGGGTGGGTGGGGGGGAATGGAGAGAGAGAGAGTGTGTGTGTGTGTGATGATGAGCTCCCATCTCAGTCCCAGCTCTTGCCAACCTAGCAATTGGAAAGCAAGAAATTGCTAGCAGATATCCTTATTTTTCTACTTGCAATTTCTTGCTTTCGAACTGCTAGGTTGACAAGAGCTGGGAGGGATGACGGGAGCTCATCATTAGGAATGTAAATAGTGTTCTGTGCGCTCTGGTGTCTAGTCATGCCTGCCACATGTCCATGGAAACATCTGCGAATTTCTGATGGCAGTCCTGTGATCACCGTCCCGTTGGTCTGGGCACAACTGTCTTTTGAGGAAGAGACTCCTTTACCTTTAATCTGGAGGGGAGAAATGCTGCCTCCTCGTCCCTGCCACAAAAAGACTTCCACCTGCAGCAGGGTGAAGGCTTCAAAGGGCAGGAGCCCTAGCCGGACTTCTCCTGACCCGTGCCCGCCCACCTGGAGGGGAGAAATGCTGCCTCCTCGTCCCCGCTGCCAAAGACTTCCACCTACGGTGGGCAAGGGCTTCAAAGGGCAGGTGCCCTGGCCAGACTTCTCCTGACCCGCGCCCACCCACCTAGAGGGGAGAAATGCTGCCTCCTTGTCCCCGCAGCCAAAGACTTCTACCTACAGCAGGGCAAGGGCTTCAAAGGGCATTGGTTTTTGTTGGACTCCCCTTGCCACTACATGTGGAGCAACAACCGCTCCCATCGCTCTGCCAGCCAGCACCCTCTTGGCTTCTTATGTGGCCTGGCCGATCATGAGAGGTGAGAGCACGTGTGATGGCTGGCGCTATGGTGGGGGATAGCAAGAACCATTGCCGTCTGTATGCAAGTTGATAGCTTGGCAACTACTGGAGTGATAGGAAATGTCTCAGACTGTTCTGGGGGGGAGGATAAAGGGCCATGGGCTGACTAGTGTATTGTTATTACTGAATGTTCTGATATTGTATTATTGCATTTTTTTATTGTACTGTGTTTATTGATACTTTGATGTGGGAAGGCATCTGGTTTCTGTCTCCTGTCTTCTGACACATTTTGTAAACAAAAGCCTCTTTGCTTGCATGAGAGACAACGCTCCTTATCTCTCCTTATTTGGGTTCTGACATTCTGATTGATTATGTAGCTTAAGTTTCGTTTCTGTTATACTCTGCTTGAATAAAGAGAAGCCATTATTATCCTTTGTTCAGCCAAAGACTGCAGTCGTGTTTTCTGTCTCTCTCTGTTCTTTCCTTACTCTGAGCCTAATGAAGCTGGACTTCGTGGACTCTTAAGTTTCTATCTTAAAAGATCTGATGATATAAACTGCTGCTTCATGAGACTGATTGAGAAGAGATCTTTACATGAATCAGATTTCTACACTTTGATATGATGATATTGTTTTTTGATTCTTGCTGTACTGATTGTATTGTAATATTGACATGTTGTTTAGCCGCCCTGAGTCGGCGCAAGCTGAGAAGGGCGGGATATAAATTAAAAATCGTATCAAAATCGAATCTGGGGGTGCATGTAAAGGTCACCCTTGCTCGAAAGCCAGTCATATCCAACTCTAGGGTTCAGTGCTCATCTCTGTTTCAAAGCCGAAGAGCCAACACTGTCTGTGTTTGCAGACGTTTCCATGGACATGTGGCAGGCATGCCTAGACACTGAAGTGCACGGAATGCTATTTGCCTTCCCACCGAAGTGGTACCTATTTATCTACTTGCAATTTCTTGCTTTTGAGCTGCTAGGTAGGCAATAGCTGGGACAGAGATGGGCATTCATTCCATCATGCAGTACTCAGGTTTTGAACTGCTGACCTTTTGCTTCCCAGTCAGTGTCTTAACCACTTGAGCCACTGCAGTCCTGGGGGTGCATGTAACTTCACTCTATTCTGTGCAAGTCATGTGCACCCTAAAACTACCAGAGGAAACATTTCATCAATGGCAATTTGCTGCTGCTGTGGATGTACTCCCTATTGTGCAGCTATGTGTGCTCAACAGGGAGGACATCCTCAACAGTAGCAAATTGTCATTGATTAAAGGTTCCCATTGGCTGCACAACAGGATTTCAGCCACTGTTTCATATTGTGGTACTAAATAATCTTTTTCTGGTTTCAAAATGAAGAAAAAAAAGCAAAAGCAAAAAACTAAATGATTCATCTGCTCTCAACTTTGGTCACAACAACTGCTTGAAAATCCAAACATCCAAATGGTTCATTTTAGCTGTTTGTCACAGGAGAAAACCCCTAAAATTCTAAAGAAATAGATTTAATGTACAGGTTTAGCTTCAAATAGAAAATAGCTATGAGGAAGGATTTGGAGCTGGGGATAAAACAGCCACTGTTCTACAATAAGAGTTAGTAAAACCTCATCTACTTGTAATGTTTAGCTACCAGAAAAAGAATCACTAGCCCTGACAGAATTGGAGGTATAAGGTAAAAGTGCAGTCAATGTTTTGGCCGATGGTTTTGCAAGAGATGCAAATTTCAACATGAATGGAAATGCTTGGATGGAGTTTAGAGATGTACAAACCAACAACCCACCCTTTCCCAATTTAAATGTCAATATAAACCTGATCCTAGCTGGCTTGCAGAGAGTAGAAATTTGTTGCAGAACAGCCTGAAAACAGTATATAGAAAAATGTGAACTATCAATGCTGGCTAGGGGATTACGTGAGCTTCCATTTGCAAATAGACCATTTTCCAGTCTCTGATATTACTCATCGTACTGAACTTTAAGGGGAGGGGGGAAATTAAATTCTTTCACAAGCTTCTGTGATTTAGTTGGTACTATGCTGAAGAAAATAGTAACTGGGTGGGTTTGGTGTCTTGCAAGGAAGACAATGGAAGGAGCCGTAACAAGGCTAAACACAACTTTATTGCATGATGGTCAGGGTGAACATGTGGTAATGGCGGACAAACAGCTCTATTTATATTACACTGTACATTTGAATATGCCAGTGTGATAGCTCATTGGCTACTGTCTGCGTGACGTCATTAGTCGTCAAGCCCATCTTCTCCAGGTGTGGTGTGGCGGGAAGGTTTCCCGCTCTTCAGGTATTCGGGGAATCTGTACCATGTGAGCTGGATGCTCGCTACTGCCACCTGTGGCCACTTAGCTCGCATCCTCATACAGCCTGTTACAATGTGTTCCTGATTAGATACAATTGGATACATTGACTGGTTACATTCCGTTAAAGGGATCGTTACAACATTTCCTTGGCATTGCATTCAGTACATAACTCTGGGGGAGGAGAGCAGAAAGTGAAGGGAGGTAAATTATTAGAAGCTTTGGCTAATTATCGTGATGATGATCCTAATTTTTGAACATAAAGTTTCTGTGAATCTAATGCAAGCGCGGCGCCAAAATGGCCGCTGCGCTCTTTGCGGGACCCCCCCACCCGGACGCAGACATCCGGGATAGTTAGGGAGCATGGCCACCCCTCCATCAAAGGGGTGGCCACGAGGCAGGCTGGCTGCCATTTTGCGAAGCGACGGAGCGGAGAAGTTCACTCCGTCGCTTCCTCCCTTGCTCGCCTCTTTCAAGAGGCTCGCTTTGCTTATTGCATCGGAGGTTTTTTTCCCTTCCTCCGACCGCTGTACCGCAGTGGCTCAGGTGGCTAAGAGGCTGACTGGGAGGCGGAAGGTCAGCAGTTCTATTCCTGAGTACTGAAGGGCGGAATTCTCTTGATCCCTAGGCTCAGGCGGCCCCTTGGTCGCACCTGGGGCAGGGCTCAGCCCACCCCTCTACTTTTTCAGGAATGCCACCGGCCCGGAGGGCTTGGACGGCACCCCCGCAGGTGGGTGGCAGGGTTGTCAGACACACTGCCACCAATGAGCCCAGGCTGAGGGCTCGGGCTGGGGGCAGCATAGGCCTGCTCCACTGGGGGTTTTACCCCACTGCTTCTTTGCCTGGCGGGGCATAGCGGCCCACTCGGGCATGGTGCGGGTTTCCGCCCCACTGTCATTCCGGCCCCTCATGGGCCGGATTAATGGGCATGGCCCTATTCTGGCCAGGGATTACCACATCGGTTTATCCCTCATCAATGACCCGGTGGGCCATCCGGCCCATCTGGCCCACCTTATCCTGGTGGGTCAGATGCTGCGGATGCTCTCCTGCCCGCAATTCGGCGCTGGAGGCATCAATGGACATTGCTCACCACCTTCGGATGGTGGCCATGCCAACTCGGCTTTTCTGGCCCACATGCCGGCCACGGCTGCGCACCAGGCTGCCAACAGGGTTGAGCTGCTGGAGGCCATCTGGCCAGCACAGGCTGGTGCCTCGCAGCTCCCCATCCAGCCTGGATGCACGGAAACACGGAGCTTGATGGCCATCGTGAACTCCGACGCTCACCACGGGCCGGAACCCCCGGTGGGGGCGGCTCGTGGGGGTGCACCGAGTGAGTATCCTGGCCAAATCAGCACACCTGTGACACTAGCTTTAGCGCGCGGGGGGTACAGTGGCCATGGCTGCAACAGGCCAATTACACCCTGGTTCTTACAGGGGTGACCGCCCCTATGCTTTCCCTTAATTTCTCGGAGGTCCGATGGGCCCTATTATGTGTATCCCCACTCCGATCCGTGCCAACGGTGGTTCTGCCAACGGCCGGTTACTCCATGCCCCTGAGTGACCATTTGTCCCGGGCTATTGGCAAGACGATGTGGCGTGGGGAATATATCCCCATTTTCCCCTCCTGCAGCGTGAACACACTGATTAGGACATGGAGGGGCAGGACGACAGGGACAGGGAGTTGCCCCGTCGCTGCAAGCTGCCTCGCAATGGGGCCAGTTGGTTACCGGCCTATCAGGTATCCATGGCAGGATATATAAGGGCCCATCCAGATTTGGCCATCCCAATGGTCCAGTGCTTGGACAATATTTACCGGGCCGTGGTTGCTTTCCCTGGCCCGTCATGGTTAGTTTACGGCCAAGACCTTAGGATGAGGGCTGCCCTTCACCCTGGAATGAGAGCGATGAGCCCTGCTAGCACTTGTGGCTAATATATATGACTCCTACGTGGCCAGCGCCTATGCTCCGTACAGAGAGACTACTTTCGGGCAACTACCTCTGTGCCCTGATCTGGAGCTCGCAGATTAAGTTAGCTGCTACCATTTTCAACAGGGGACATGTTCTGCAGGGCACTGGAACTGGGAGATGTGTTGCTCGATCAGGAGTGGGCTCTGGGGAGGTTTCGCTCCTCAAGGGCCAGTCAGCCGGAAAAGGGTACTAGCCTGGCGCTGCCATATGTCCAGTTGCTTCCCCACATGTGCATGTGGCGGCGCGTGGTTCACGCCCTAGCCTGCCATCTGCTACCAGACGGGTCTACCCCTTACTGAATTAAAATTGGTACCCATTCCTTCCGGTTGGGCGCCGCAACAACTGCGGCTGCATTTGGGTACCCGGAGCCTGGCATATGTTGCATGGGCAGGTGGGGATTTGTGCATTTTTCTCTGTTTGTCCCCTCACTGCAGGAGAGCCTTGTTCTGCCCTCTATTCTCCCTCCTTATTTTACAGACCCTGTGTGTTCCCGCACACTGGTAGTAGTGTGGCTTGTGGACCACAATTATGTGCACTGGGGTGGCACAGTATGCTGATTCGTCAGAATGGGGACCACATCTCGGGCTACGCATAACCGTGCGTATGCAGTGGTATGGTGTGCACGGCAGATAGGTGGCGGGAACTGTTGACATTCCTGATGTCCATTGGGGATGCTGGGCCGCCACATGTTGTAATTCTGCACCTCGGAGGCGGTGATCTTCCACGGATTGCTAGCCCGGACTTAAAGACTTCTGAGTGCAGTGACCTGGCATTTCTTTGCCATTTATGGACGTTTACACGTGGCTATGGTCATACATCGTGCCGAAGCACTATTATAAGGGAGGCTTTGACTCCGCAGTTGGACTGTGCCTGGCGGTCAGTGAACAGGGCTGTTGCCTAGTTCCTTATCCAGAATGGCTTGGGGACACCCATTTATCGTCTGGGGGTAGGGTTACAGGAATTTGGCCTGTATTCTGGAGATGGGGTTCACTTGTCAACAAGTGGATGCACTTCTCGTTTGAATAACGTGCAGGAGGGCCAGGTGACCGAATTGTCTGTCAAGGGGGGCAGCTCCTGCTGCGATTTTGGCAATGTTGCCAAGTGTAAGGTGCCTCTCCGAGAGTTGCAGGTGATGCATGGCCGCATCGACTTCGCCTGCAGAGTGGTAACATCAGGCAGTGCCTTCACCTGGTGTCTGGGTCACACTATGGCGGGTCTTCATACACGACGCCATGGGGTACGGCTGACTGGGGGTTTACGTGCAGACCTGTTGGTTTGGCTCACATTCCAGCAGGACTGTCATGCTGTCTCCTTTTGGAGGTGTGAGCTTATGGTCAGCCCCAGTTCCAAGCACGGTCCGATGCCTCCGGCTCCCCGGGGTGTGTGTTTTAACTTAAGGACAGTGTTCCTGTGGTCTTTGGCCCCAGGGATGGCAGGGCACGGATCGCTTACCCAATCCTACGTTTCTGGAGTTTCTTCAATTTCGGGTCCCCTTTATGCTCTGGGGGGATGGGTGGGCTGATTCTGTGCTTCACTTTTGGTGTGACAATGCTGCGGTGGTGCACATTGTTAATGCCCAAACGTCTAAACCCCCCAGAGTCATGGCCTCAGCTCGCATATTGTTCTTGGGCATGAATGTGCTCCTTAGGGCTAGACATGTGCAAGGCATTAACAACGATATTGCCGATGCTTTATCCCGCCTGCAGATCTCCCTGTTCCGTGACTTGGCTCCAGACCCAGGGTAACTCACCTCTCCACTCCTGGCTGAGATATGGACAATTGGCGAGGAGACGTGAACCAGACGAGTTGCTTGTCTTGGCACCTCGCACGCATACGGCGTGTCAGCATCCACTCCTTCGCTTTAGAGCCTTTTGTGGGCAAAGGCAGTTGCCTGAAATGTGCCCGATACAGGTCGCCTAGGTTTTACAATGTATGGTGCGCCTCATGATCTGGGGTTGGCCCCACGCACCATAGCCACCAGGCTTTACGCCTTGACATTCATGGCCAAGGAACGGGGCTTTACTGACTGTGCGAGTGTTTTCTGCATACACCATCTATTGGACGGGTGGACACGTGTACGTGGCCGCCGCCCGGACACACGTCACCCTGTTTTCACAGGTATTCTGACCTTGACCCACTTTGCACGAGGTTGGCATAGACTATGTTACAGTAGGTGGGAGGAGTCTCTTTTCATGCAGCTACCACCGTAGCTTTCTCTGGAGCTCTGTGAATCAGCGAGCTGGTCCCATGATCAAAGGGGGAGGTTTTTTGTAGGGCACTGGAACTCGAAAATGTCTCTATCAACCAGGAGTGGGCTCAGTTGAGGATTCGTTCCTCAAAGGCCGATCAGCATGGAATAGGCAGTGGTGTAGACTGCCATATGTACATTTGCTGACATCCGGTTGGTGCCCTACATGCAATTTTGGCAGTGCCTGCTGCGTGCCCTGGCCTGTTTTTCTGCCACTAGGATGGGTCTCCCCTTACCAAATTTAAGTTCTGGAGGGTGACCGGTACCGCGCTTCACAGTGTGGGGCCTGTTATGGCACCCATTCATTCAGGATAGGCGTTGCATTGACTGCGGCTTCATTTGGGTACTCGGAGGCGGATATATGTGGGTACGTGGGGGTGTGCTCGTATTTTCCTTATATGTACGTCCTTTCACTGTATGAGTACCTAGTTATGTCCTTAACCCCTTTTCCTCTTTTACAGATCCTGTGTGTCTCCGCACACCGGTGGCAGTGAGGCTGGTGGGCCACAGCTATGTACACTGGGCGGCAGAATATGCTGCAGCGACAGAGTGTGGACCCCAGCTCGGGCTGCGTGCATCCGCACGTATGTGGTGGTATGGTATGCGCGGCATGAGAGGGCAGGAACTGTTACCATTCCTGATGTCCATCAGGGATGCTGGACCGCCTGATGTTCTTATTTTGCACCTCGGCAGCGATGATCTCACACGGATCACTGACCTTTCCTTAAAATGTCGAGGTGCAGTGACCTGGCGTTTTTACATCATTTATGGCCGTACACACAGTTGCTATGGTCTAACATCGTGCCGAGACACCGTTTTAGAGGAGACATGGATCTCCGTGGTTTGGACCGTCCCCGGCGGTCAGTGGACAGGGCTGTTGCCCGGTTCCTTGCTGAGAATGGCTTGGGGACAGCCAGTAGACATCTGAGGATAGGCTTGCAAAAAATTTGACCTATAGGCAGGATATGGGGTCCACCTGTCGGCCAGAGGTATGTACCTCTTTCTGGAGGATGTGCAAGCAGGCCTGTTGACCGAGCTGACGGTCTGGGGGGCGGTGGGCGGTGAGTCATCATGGATGCCTCCCCGTGTGGCGGGTAGCACTGGGTAAGGTAAAGATTTATGACACATAGGTATCCGGCAGGTTCGCAATTGACTGGCCAACACGTAGATAGGTACAGGGGAAACCGGTTTGGCCGGTCAAGGGCGAACTATGAAAGGGGTGATGTCAGGAGCTTCACAGCCTGCATCATCTTGATATTTGAACGGATACATGTCATAGGGTGGGGTCAGTAGATAGTATATTGACTCCGTTCAACAATTTGTTTGTGTCAACAAACAAATTGATACAAATTGATACATGTAGCCAATTTCCATTGGCATTTAGGGTGGAACCTTACCAGTGCTACTGCGGCCTGCTTGCCTTAAAGAATTACAATTGGATGATACACCAATTGAAAGTGATAATTCGAACTAGGGCATTATTCAATAAAAGTGGCCCAATGCCTTTGATCCAATACCGGTGTCTGAGTCTTTATTTGGGTGGGTGCGCCTGCAAAGTTCCCAGAAGGATTTTCAGTGATTTACAAATATCATTGGCAGATGTCCTGTTCAGCAAATTATGCCCATGTAAGATTAATGACAGCATTGATAGGGTAATATCTGGAGCAGAGATGCTGTGATGACACAGAGAAAATAGCTGCTTTTGCCTGATCTGCTGAGACTCAACACCAAAAAACTTATAATTAAACTAACAAAGGGGAATGATTGAGATTTCTAACACTAAATGTAAAGAGTTAGGTCAGGAATCCAAAGCAATTAAAACTTCATTTCACTCATTTGCTAGAGCACTAACTAACTAACTAACTAACTAAATAAATAAATAAATGCAGGAGGTAACTGAACAAACAAAACAATCTTGACAAGAAAGGACTGCTGCTCTATCAATCACCTTTAATGATTATTTAGAGATCTGTCCAAGAAACAATCAGGGCCAGGAAATACTGCTAATTAAGCTTTTGAGTTGCAGATTGAGCACTAACACTCTAGTTTAAAAAAAAACCTAACAGGCTGCATATTTCAAAGAAGGATTTTATTTCAATGCACAAAACTTCAGATTCCTTAGTAAAGCAAAATCCAAGGCCTAGTGACATAGTAGTCGTGTTTGGAAAGGAACACAGGAAAGATGCCATCTTGGCAGTTCTAAATGACAAGAATCCTATTGTGTTCCAGATTGCAAACAAGCAACTTTATCAAGATCTTTGCCCCTTAGTGTTGTCTCTTAACTTTGCACAAAATATACCAGCCATTCACTAGCTTCTTACATGAAAAAGGCATTGCCTACAGAGGGTGGAATCCAACCAAACAGGTTATTACTCATGATCGGATTAGAACTTTCCCCCTCTGAGACATGAGATTGTCTGCTCTCCTTGCATATAATCCTTCCTGCAGCAATTGCCACCTGGTGAGAGAAAGAATCTTTTGGAACATTGCTTCTACCTCCTGTGGAGTGGCAAAGAAAAAGGAAAGTCAGAACCAATTGCGCCCATCCCACACTGTGAGAATGTTATCTAATAAGATTTGTATTTAATGATCAGATTTAACTGTTTCCGAGTCTGTGCTCAAAATACTCAATTTTGCAAATAATGATCTAACAAGGTTAATTGGTGTTGCTGTAGGAATATAAAAAGAACATTACTGTTGTCCCAGAAGCCCAGGTAGCCAGATGATATGTCAAAGCTGCCGAGCAGTTGACATGATTGCTCCCAAACTTCCTCTCCTCTGCAAAGCTCGGTCATCTCCATGGTTCATGGAGGAACTTGGAGCAATGAAGCAGCAAAGGAGTAAGCTAGAGAACAGTTGGAGACAGGTCCTGTTGGATGAAAACCTTGGGTGGGTGAGGAGGCCCTGTTCGCTGTACCAGTGATCTGTAAAGAAGGCCAGGAAGATCTATAATGCAGCTCGTATACAGGAGGCTACTAATCAACAAGCTGAACTATATAAAATCATACGTTGTCTCATCTCTGGCCATTTTGCAGGTCCCCACCAATCCCAACCATCCTGCAAACTATTCACATCACACTTCAGATCAAAGGTGGAGGTCATCCATTGGGTCATCCATCGGGACCTTCATGCTACAGTTGTTGCAGTAAATTAGGAGATCCTCATCTGGGCTTCTTTTGATGAGTTTTGGCTTGCATCACTTGAGGAGGTGGGCAAGGCGCTTGCATGTTGTAATCCCACGACTTCTCGCTCTGATCCTTGCCCATCTTGGCAAGGGAGTAGGGGAGTGGCTGAGAAATATCATTAACACCTCCTTGGCTGTGGGTGTTATGCTCTCTAAAGGTGTTATGCTCTCTAAAGGAGACAGTTATATGCCCACTCCTGAAAAAACCAAATTTGGCCATATATGTCATGGACAACTAAAGACCTGTGGCAAAAATCCCTTTTTTGGGTAAGGTCATTGAGAGGGTTGTGTCAGACCAACTGCAGGGGTTCTTGGATGAATCCAACTGCTTGGCTCATTCCAGTCTGGCTTTAGGCCAGACGCTGGTCGCACCACAAGTTGACTTGCTCTGGGAGGCTGACCAGGGGGCTTCGTCTATCCTGGTACTACTCTTGGTGGCTTTTGATACCATTGGCCATGGTATCTTGCTGGGGCGATTGTCAGAGTTAGGATTACAAGGCCCTGTTTTAGAGTGGTTTCATTACTTCCTCAGCAATCACCTCCAGAGAGTCCAAGTTGGGGAATGTTTATCGGCTCCATGGATTCTCCAATGGGGTATTCCTCAGGGATCAATGACACACAACTCTATCTCTCCTTTACATCATCTGCAGGGGATGTGGTCTGGTGCCTGGATATGGTGTTTTAATGAAACAAAGCTAACAAACTGAGATTGAACCAAGGTAAGAAGGAGGTGCTGGTGTTGGAGTGCCCATCTGCTCAACTAGGATCCTTGACCCCGATGCTAGGTGTCTCATAAGGACCAAGTACACAACTTGGGAGTCATATTAGATTGCCATCTGACCCTGGAAGCACAAATTGCAACACTGTGTAAAGCTGCTTTTTTCCATCTTTATCAAATAGCTTAGTTGTGTCCCTACTTGGACTGGCGGTCCTACATAGCACTAGTGATCTCACTGGTTATCTCATGTATCAATTACTGTAATGTTCTCTATGTGGGGCTCCCCATGTTCCTGATATGGAAACTTCAATGAGTGTAGAATTCAGCTGCCAGGCTGGTTACTGGGGTGAGAAAATTCACACATGTCTCCCCAAGTTCTGGCAGAACTGCATTGGCTGCCCATTTTGTACCATGTCAGGTTCAAGATGGGTGTCTTAACTTTCAAAGCCCTAAATGGTTTCAGACCTTCCTACTTGGCAGAGCATCTTTCCCTCAGAAATCAGGCCCACTTCACCCACTCTTCTCAGACAACTCAACTACAAGGTCTGACTCCCAGGTTGGCTAGAAAGTCCATTACCCACCGTAGGGTTTTCTCTGTGGCAGCTCCAGCTCTATGGAATGCATTGTCAGGGGAGCTGCTTTTGATTGACTCCTTAGGGATGTTTAAGAAACAACTGAAAACCTTTCTGTTTGAGGAAGCCTTTAGCAATTTGTTGTTGACAAAATAGGAGACACGTCCCCATCATTGCCTTTCTGTCACAAGAGTTTGGGGCCCTCAGTTATGATTTTGATTAGGTGGGTGGGGGTTGTTTTATTGTCTTAATGGTGTTTGTTTCAATTTTTATAGTAGTGTAAGCCATCCAGAGTGAGGGGCCATCCCAGATGGGCAGGGTATAATTTTAATAAATAAACAATAAATAAAAATTGTCCCACCTATATTCACCTATATTTGCCTTTTCAGTGATTTTGTCCTTTGAATGACAACCTGTAACTCCCTACATAAGGAACTAGGTCAGACAAATTTTAAAGGGGCTTTTTTTGGCCATGATTGCCAATAGCAATTACACTTATATACCACCCCAAAGTTCTTAGAACACTCTTTGGAAAGTTCACTAGGTAATTAACATTTTGCCCCTAACAAACTGGGTACTTATTTTACTGACCTCTTAAAGATGGCAGGCTGAGTCAAATGCTGGCCTGTCAAAATTAAACTCAGGTTGTTAGCAGAGTTTGGACTGCAGAACTGTAGTTTAACCACTACACTACAGGGGCTATAGCATGCCACAAATTGTTTTACCAATGGTACAGGTTATATTTCATGTTTTAAACTTTGCCTTCATCACTAGCTGGACTTCTGATTGGTTATCCATAGCAGCCTAAATTGCAGCTGTTCTTAGGTCAACTCAATTAACTTTCGTATTTTATCTTATGAGGCCAGATCTAAAAATGACATCTTTCAAGGTCAATGGAATGGGTTCCTTAATTAAACAAAGGTGAATCCAGTGCATTGTAAAACATGAGGTCCCTAACATACTGTATTAATGATACAAGAAAATAATTACAAAGGGGACCCATCCCTCCTAATAGCACAAACCAGATTAAGCTCCTGCCATTCATCAGATGCTAAAATAATTTTTGAAACACCTAACATTTATATACCTTTCTGTTCTTAAAGGGTCAGGCAGTATTTAACAATGCCTGCTCTTTCTCCACTTTAAACAGGCAGAAATTCAATAAGCACAGCTCTTGCTTTATCCAGCAGGAAGACTTGATTTTGCTTTTATCTCCTCAGGCTATTCTTACACTTAAAATTCTTTCATTTTGTTTGAAAATTTCCCCCTTTCCCCTACTTTTCTTCTCACACCCATCTACTTTTCTTCTCACACCCATTTTAGACTGTGTGATTTCAATAAATGGGTGGGGTTTCACAAAATATGTGGAAGGCAGTGAATACAGCTTGACAAATTAGTCTGAGGAAAGCCTTCTAGTGCAAGCTGTGAAATTAAATGAATTGTAGCAATTGAGATTCATGTGTGTTTAACAAAAATAAATAAATTTGTGAACACACAAGTTTACAATTGTATTTTCCGCCCCTCAAATATCCCCTACTTTACATGTAAAGTAAACCCCCAGTTAACGATGCGTTCGGACAATGTCGATTTGGTTAACGACGCATGTTTCCCAGAAAAGTCATCTCCTGGACAACGACGTTAAGTCGTTATCTGGGAGATCATGTTTGGTCTCCTTCCTGTTCAAACGGCATCTTCGGGTCCCTGTGTCCTGCTCTCCATTTACCCAGGAGTGTCTGGGAGGCTGGGAGGACCTATTTTGGGCTGTTTCTGCCTTCCTAGCACCTTCCTGGCCTGACAAACAGCTGAAAAAGTTGCGGTCACCACCTTGTTTTTGAAAAATAAAAAAAATAAGATGGTGGCTGCAACTTTTCTCAGCTGTTGGGTGGGCCAGGGAGGTGCTAGGAAGGTGGAAACAGCACAGGATAGGTCATCCTAGCCTCCCAGACACTCCTGGGTAGGCAGAGAGCTGGATGCAGGGAGGGACCCAAAGATGGCGGTTTTTTCATCTCCAACCAGTGTCAATAGGTAGGAGACCACGTCATCCTTTTTCTGGGGGTGGGCAGAGGCAGCCTAGGTGCCTCTGTTAGGCTCTGGGGAGGCGATCTGGGCTTGTTCTGACCTCCCCCTATCAAAAATGCAAAATGGATGAAAAAAGTTCCGTCACCACGGATCAGATCGGGTTTTCTTCTTTCATACCAGGGGGTAGGGGGTTGCAATCCTCCTCTTTCCTGGGTCCCCTGGGCTTGGGAGGGTTGGGGAGACAAAAGGGGTCTGTCTCCCCAACCCTCCTGGACCCAGGGGACCTGGTGGAGAGGGGATTCCCCCACATACACAATATTAAAGAGAAGAAACCAAGCGGTTTCTTCTCTTTTACAACGGAGTGTTTGGGGGTGGATTTGATATCCTCTCCCAGGTCCCCTGGGTTTTTGAGGGTTGGGGGGCCAAAGGGGTCTGTCCTTCCACACCTCCTGGACCCAAGGGACTCAGTGGAAAGGTGATTCCCCCCCAACACCCCATATTAAAGAGAAGAAACCGCTTGGTTTCTTCTCTTCAACAATGGAGTGTTGGGGATGGATTTGATCCCCTCTCCCAGGTCCCCTGGGTTTGGGAGGGTTGGGGGGCAAAAGGGGTCTGTCCTCCCACCTCTCCTGGACCAGCAGAGAGGGGATCCCCCCGACACCCCATATTTGTCTGAGGGATCCTGCTGTTCTTTTCTCTGTCACTATTTAATTGTGAGAGGGGAGGGTGAGAGTAGTTTTTAAATTGATAATCTGTTTAGTTTTACGTGTTTTTAAATCTTATTTTTAGCGGGGGGTTAACTACTGTTTTTAGCTGCTGTTGTTTTTAGATGTTGTTGTTTTAAATTGTTCATAGTATTGTTTTTGTTTTTTGATTGTTGTTAGCCGCCCTGAGTGATGTTCCACATCAGGAGGGAAGGATATAAATCCATCAAATAAATAAATAATAAAATAAATATTAAAGAGAATATACCAAGCAGCTTCTTCTCTTTAACCTCGTGAGTCCAGGAGGTGGAGAAGGGTGATCCCTCCAAGGCTGGTGAGTGCTGCAAGGGCCGGGGTTGGGGGGGCTGGGTATGTGCTCCCCGGGGGTAACCGCCCCCCTTATGTGCTCCCCTTCTCTTTGTGGTCCGGGAGGCGTGTTACCGGTCAACAGTTTCACTCTCACCCCCACCCATCAGTCCCTGTACCCACCCCAACATACCTTCCCTGGGCCGGTCTCACTCTCCTGCCTCCTCCGCAAGCCTCCATTCTTCAGCGGAGACTTGGGCACGCAAAGGAGGCAGAAGAGCGAGACTGGGCTTGGGCAGGAACATCGTGCGGTGGGGGGAACCGACTCTGTGAACCATCCACAGGCCATCCCAGCCTGGTCTGGGAGAAGAGGGGATGAGCACGACCCACCCCCACCTGATGTACCTGCACGCCACCTCCGCAAGGCTCCACCAAAGAACGGAGGGTCGTGGAGGAGGCGGGAAAGTGAGACCGGCCCAGGAAAGGTATGTCGGGCTGGTGGGGATGTTTGTGCTCACCCCCTCTTATCCCAGACCAGGCAGGGGTGGCATGTGGATGGTTCCCGGATGCGGTCCCCCCACCATTCTTGGTCAGGCACCACTGCCTGCGGCAGGTGTTGTCCTGTGGTCTTGTCTGGCTGTGGGCGTCTGGCCATGAGGTGAATTTCCCACGGCTGCTCCCTGTGCGTGCAGTGACTGTTGGTGTTTTGACACTGCATGGTCATTGCCACGCCCCCTGTGTGCGCATTCCATCGTTTCTGATTGGTTGCGGAATGTCACACTGGCTGTCGGGGGTTGTAGTTTTTTGTTTTCTCTGTTTTGTGGGGCATATGGCCCCTACAGTGGTCTGGTTCCTGACATTGACCATCTCTCCCATGACAGGTAAGTGTATGCACAGTGTGGACAGGGACAGTTAAGGGGTGTGGATTTGTATTCCGGACCCACCCGGGGACATTTGATTTTTATAGGTATAGATATGTGCACAGTAGAATAGCCCCAATTTACTCAATTTGTCTCTAGTGAGAGTTCAGACTTGACTTTATTGATCACCCACTTTTCTGCTTGCTGACTGCCAGTGGTTTCTGCAAGGATCTTTTCCAACACCACATTTCAATTGACTTGATTCCACCTCCTCCCAGTCTTTCTTCCCTACCTTACTTTTGCAGAGTATTTTAACTTTGGTCTCCAATGACAATAATTGCTAATTCCCAGAGCACTATTTTTTAAAAAAAATTCAAAAGGTGAGTGGACCTATTTTGGAAAACACACACAGAGAATTTTTGCAGAGCTTTTGATCTACTACAGTTTTTCTTCCTTGGGTTTCCTAACTCAAGGAAAGGGTTTGCAATAACAATTGCACTTATATACTGCCCCATAGCACTTAGTGCATTCTCTGGACAGTTCACATGGTAATTAGCATTTTGCCCCCATCATGCCGGGTACTCACTTTACCTGCTAAAAGAAATACATTGCTCCCAGTGTAGCTTCCCAATATTCTCCCAGACAACATGATGAATTAGTGTTCTATCTAAGGAATTTTTAGCAGTATAGTACATTTTTTAAAAAAAATCAGTTTTTTTCATTAAACATATTTCTCTGGTCATCCAGAGTCCTTTAGACAGCTGCAGTGGCTCCCCAGTAGCCAACTCAACAGATAGTTATCCCTACTGATGTTACTGATCAGCCACTGTGCTCCTCTACTCAGGGAAGTACTCTTCCACATGCCATATGTAGATTTTCATAACTGCTTCTAATAAGAACTCAGTTCGAAAATCAAAGGATTTAGTCTTAAAATTAAGGTTTTTGCCTAAAAAATGCCTACAGGCAGGCCTCTTTTTCATGGCTCCTGAGGCTTTCAGCTATTGAGAAGCCTATCATGAAGGATATTTCTTACCCCTCCTCCTCCTTGTTCTTTAAAAATGAGAAAACTATAGTTTGCAGTTTTGTGCACTGTGAATAGGGTTGCCATACGTCATGGAAAGCCGTAAATTTCTTGGGTTGTAACTGTCCTGGCCTGGGTTTTTTTATTTAAAAAAACATTGAAAACTCCTGGTTTTTAATTTAATTTAATAGTCATATTTATATATGCCACCCACTCAGGCAGAACCTGACTCAGGGCGGCATTTTCAAACCAAGGGGCATGCTTGGTTTGAAGAAAAATGCACCTTTTTCTTGCCACCTTAGAGCGGCACCTCTATTGAAGCACCAACAGGTGGTGTATGTAGCAGCAGCTGCAGTCGCGGCATCAGCAGCTGGGACGGTGACCAAAGAAAGAGATTGGGTAAACCGAATTACTCCAGTTTCTGAATTTAATATGGGTAGGTGGATTTTGCTTCATATTCTTTAATGTTTTGATACTGCAGTTTTGTTTTTAAAACTAGAGGGAGCTGGAATTTATAACATGGAGGAAAAGATGTGATTAATCCAAAAGATTTAACCAATTGCTGAAAAATGGTCTTTGCACCTTAGTTATGCCTGCTCAAATGGCTAAAACACTGACTGGAAGGCCAGCAGTTCAATACCCGAATACTGCAGGATGGAATGAACTCCCATCTTTGTCCCAGCTCCTGCAAGCCTAGCAGCTCAAAAGCATTAAATTGCAAGTAGATAAATAGGGACCACTTTGGGGGGAAGGTAAACAGTGTTCTGTTCTGTGAGTGCCAAACCCTCTCTGGGAGTTCAGCTGCCTGCCAACCTAGCAGTTCGAAAGCAAGATATTGCAAGTAGATAAATAGGGACCACTTCGGTGGGAAGGTAACAGCATTCTGTGCACTCCAGTATCTAGTCATGCTTGCCACATGACCATGGAAACGTCTGCAGAAGCAGACAGTGCTGGCTCTTTGGCTTTGAAACAGAGATGAGCACTGAACCCTAGAGTTGGATATGACTGGCCTTTGAGCAAGGGCAACCTTTACTTCTGTTCCGGTTTTGTGGGAGGGAATTATGGCAACCTTAACTGTGAAGCGCACTGAAAAGCAGTGCAATGTGCAGAGGAGACAGAGGAGGTGGGGGATAGATGGATTGTCTATACCTATACAATGGTGCGTTAACCATTGGAATGTGACAAAGGATGTTGCACCAGGCCCCACTAGCCCCGTCCGAGCCTCCGTTCACTCGCCCGAACGGGGTTCGCAGGTAACTGTCGGGTTGAAATTTTCGACCCGGGGGCAGGAGCCCCCCAGTCGCAAACAAAAAAAGGGAACTTCAATTCCCAAAGTTCCTTTCACCGCGCCGCACCAGAGCCAATCAGGCTGAGCGGCGTGGCAAAAGGAACGTTCGGAAATGCACCGCAGCCAATAAAAAAAGCCAAAAAAACAAAAACCTTACACCACCATTTAAAAAAGCACAGCACCATTGGTTCAAGAAAAAAACCGAAACCCTTTACTATCCAACACAATTTTAAAAAGCCTGGCACCACCAGGGAAAATATGCTAGTAGCTTATAAAAAGATCTTTTTTCACCACACAGACCAGCTTATGATAGGGGTTTTCCCCTTCACATGACTCCAAAATGATTACCTGTACATCTCTATAGGGTATGCTTATCTCTGCTTTGGTTTTAAAGTTAACTCACACAGAACTTGTCCTGTCTAGGAACTGCACTTCAATCTGCTTGTGTGATAATAGTATTGCCTGTGCTTTTATGTTGCATTCAAATAATAAGGGTTTGTTCTAATGTTTAAATGTCCAAACTCTTGTTTTTAAAATAATTTTACTTTGATTAGAAACTGTGTAATTACAGCCACTCTGTTTGCTCTGGTTGATCACACTAAAAGGCCAAAAGCAACAGTTTTTATGAGTGGGAAAATATCCCAGATGGGTGGGATGAACGAGATATAAGCAAACAAACAAACAAACAAACAAACAAATAAAAGTTCTCTCATACTACTGACAGACTTTTATGTTTTCTGTTGACAAAAAGATAAGAACCAGTGTCACTCTAAATACTTTGAATGCTATATTTCTTCTCTCATTAAGAAATAGATCTCTTTTATTGCTAAATTTTGCAACCAACTAATTTCGAATTTGAAGGTTTGCTTTTAAGAGTGCTGCTGTCATTCTGCCACTTCTCCCTGCCAGCCGTCTGGAGACTTTGGCACAAAGACAGAAACTTTTCCACACTGGAAGATAAGGCACACAGGGAAATTAACCTTTTAAAGCTATTCTGTAGCTAAAAAGTTTGCCTCACTCAGGAAACAATGATATTATTCTTGTACTGTAGTGGCTTAGTGGTTAAGATACTGAACTTGACCACTGGAGGGTCGGCAGGTCAGCAGTTTGAGACATGAGTGCTGCACACAGAGTGAGCTCCCGTCTGTGTCCCAGCTCTGGCCAACCTAGCAAGAAAGCAAGAAATTGCAAGTAGATAGATAGGTACCACTTTGGTGGGAAGGTAAACAACATTCCATGTCCATGCTTTTATTCTTGGTCATAATGTATGATGCTTCCACTAGGATAGAATGAAATTGCAAATGCCCATCTTTGGGGGATGGAAAATTGAGAAGAACCCTGGAAGCAAATGATTTTGGCTGTATATCAAAAGCAGTGTGTGTCAGTCAATCAGATTGTGCACTGTTGATCCAAATTTACTAATAGATGTAAAAGCAAAGCAAAACAAAAAACAATCCCTGTCAGACAGCTGGTACATAAATTGATATTTTAAACCTACTGTATTTACAGGGAGAAAGTATTTCTTTCAATTGCCAAAGGCAACCATGGTGTCAATGCATCTGTCAAGACACAGCATAACGAAGAAAGGTCATATCTTAGTGCCAGATTCAATCAATTATCATGCATCATTGAGGATAATTAAAATATGTGAGCATCTGACAGGAAGTTGCCCAGGCATCATCTGTCTCTGAAAACAATTACACTTTGACTTACCATTAATTACTGTTGTGTATAGACATAGGCAGCTGTCTCATACAGTCAGATCACTGATTTATCTGGGCAATATAGTCAACTTTAAGTGAAAGTTGCTCTCCTGGATCTTGAAGAAGGATCCTCTCCAGTCCTATAGCCTGAGATCACTTAAAAGCCAAGGGAGCTGTTGTATTTCTGTATCCTCCCCATCCGTGCCACAAATCCATTAGTGGCAGGGTTGCTTCACATGGAGAAGTGTCCTGTAAAGAACACCCTGTAGCACATTGTGCTTGTGTTTCACTTACTTTAAGCATACCTGAATAGGGTCATTGAATTACACAAATCCAGGTTCAGACATTTTTCTTCAGCAGCATATCAGAGAGGGATTTTTGGTTTTGCCTTTGTTGGGAAAATAAGAATCACAAATTCTTCTTCATCTATTACACAGTATCATGGTATATTCTAGCAGATCCAGACCTACATTCTGTGAACATCAATCAATGATTAGCTTTGAATTTTATCTAAAAGTGTATATTTTTAAAGGCTATCATGCCATCTCAGGAATAGATACTTCTGATTTGGGATAGCATTGATTAAGGTACCTTCCTGCCTTCCTCCTCTATCCCAAAATACTTTGGAACACTGAATTCAGGAAAAGAGAGTAGCCCTTCCTCAGCAGGTGGCACAGGCTAATATGAGAGTATATCCAGGGGCTGTCCTATCTTTCAGTCCAGTATTTGCCTAGGACTGGACCTTGGGGAGAAGGCCAGATCCTGTTGGCCTGAGAGTAGTAGATAATTGAAGTAGCAACAGAAAGACCCATTATCTCAGCTAGCATTGGTATGAGCATGCCAGAGTGAAGCATCATTTCAATCTTCTCATTTTTGTTTCAATTATACTTCAGTAATAGCAGGTCAGCTGATAAATAACTAGAGGTCTTTCTCTTCTAAATTCATTATCCTGTTCTGTAACAAAATTAGGCTTATTCCTCAGTAAGTATATTTAGCATGAGGACAGCAAAAGCAAACTTTTATGAGTGTGTTTTGATTTTAGCAAGTGTAAAATGCAAAAGTGCACATGCTCCATCTTTTTTGTCACATTTGACTTACAGTTTACTTCTTTTTTTTACACAACAGAAATTTAGTGGCAATTGTAAAGCATGGAATGGTGGGAGGCAAATAAATAAATAAATGTTAGTTGTGTGCTTCACAACTAAAGTCATATGCATTGGATGAAATCCAGTAGTAAATTACAGTTAGAGTAAGCCTAGAGAAGAGATTTGTTCAGTCAACATCTATGCAATCTCCATTGATTCAATGTGCCTATTGTAGATGTTACTTATTACTGCAAATCAACAATCTATATAACTAAAATCGAAGTGTCATGCTGTATGTTACCAATACACAGCATGACGCCTGCACCCCGAGCCTTGGAAATGGTGCCTACGTCTACCTCACACTTCTGGGGTAGCTGGCGCGCGGGACCGGCAGACCACTTTGGAGTCTTTCTCCCTGAAAACCAGCTGCAAAGGGCACCCCCCCCAACGGCAGTATGAAATGGCTGGGAGGCAGTAATACGCATGTGCCAGAATCCGCACAGGTGCAGAAGCCTGCCCGGAGTATCTAAGGCAGCGGCACTTGGAACTCCGGGCAGGCTTTTGTGCCTGTGTGGATTCTGGCGCATGTGTATTACCACCTCCCCAGTTGGGAGGTTCCACTGGCTAGCCGCCATTTTGGCCAGAGGACGGTGGGCAGCCCTTCTCTGAAAGGCATGGGCAAACCGGAGCACTCCATTTGGCCCATGCCTGCTGGAGAAGCCAAGGCCTTTTCCCGGCAGGCATGGTCCAAACAGGGCACCCGTACACTGGTTGCCTTCTGGAGAAGGGCAGGTGGGCCTTCCGCCTTGGCTTCTCTGGAAGGCATGGGCCGACCAGAGCACTCCATTTGGCCCATGCCTGATGCCAGGAACTGCACATGGACTGGGGTGTCGAGCGCCTAGCCTGAGAGAGTGCTGGTGCATGATCCGTGACACAGATGCCCACACATGCGTAGGCAAGGCAGAAGCGCTGGCCTGGGCTCCATGGAGGAGGACACCCCACAGGTAAGGCAGCTGTTGGGTGGGGGGCAGTTTCACAGGGGCGCAGGGGGCCCCAGCTAGCCAGGCTCCATGTAGCCCTGCCCGGAGCTTCCGCACCTCTCCTGGCAGCATGGCCTGCATCTCCAGGCAACAGCTGTGCCTCCAGAAGCACCATCCATTGCCTGGAGATGCAGGTCACGCTGCCAGCAGTCGTGTGGAAGCCCCGAGCTGGGCTGCACAGAGGAGGACGCCCCACAGGTGAAGCAAGTGATGTGGAGGGGCAGTGGCGCAGGGGGAGGGGACTAGCCAGCACATGGGGGGCTCCATAAAGCCCAGCCTGGTGCTACCCCAGTATCCCACCAGTGTGGCCTGTGTCTCCAGGCAACGGACAGTGCTTCCAGAAGCAGTCCGTTGTCTGGAGACACAGGCCAGGGATGGTGTGTGTGTGTGCGTGTGAGAGAGGGAGAAAGAGAGAATGGATGTGTGTGGGGGAGAGGGTGGTGGATGGAAGCCACACTCCAACTCAACCCTGGGAGGTAGGACATAACCCCACCAAACCCCACCCGCATGAAGCTGGGCACCCCTGCTAGTTGCCTTCTAAAGCTTCTCCCATAAACCCATTCAATCCAGAATCTAAAATTATCTATCTCAGAGTGGACAAAACAGCTCATGAGCTCCATGTGCCCTCCAGGACCCAAATGTACCCTTGGTGTCCCTGAACCCACCAAACAAAACTTTAAACAGTTTTTTTTAACAGTTCAAAGAAATCTTGTGCGCGGAGCAGATATGATACATATTGTAGAACCCACTATCAGTTGTGACCCCAGACACCTCAGAAATTTAATTTAAAAATATATATTTTGGGCATATAGTAGTCATAGAGTTTTATTTCCCAGTTAAAATGCACTGGTTTTGATTGAATCAATTGCTGGCAAGGCATGGGATCATGTGTAGCCCCCCAGGGTCCAGGGATGAGCATAAGTGAATCTTCAGAAACTGGCTCTTCCTTAATCTAGCTCCACTGTTGCTTCAGTCTCCTCCCTCTATATCTGAATTATTTCCCTTTGGGGATATATAATATATCTAGATATGCAGCAGAGCAGGTCCTGAGTTAGTCAGCCCAGAAGCAGTTTTCCTAGGTATGTAGTAGATGAGAATCAAAAAGATCTCTCTCTACGATGAACAGTGGAAAATCCTTTAGGCTGATCCAGAGTACAGTACTGTTTCACCTAAGCCTTTGTTCATTTAGCTGAATAGTTCCTACAATGACTGATGGTGGTTCTCCAGGGTTTTCTGCACAAATATTTCCAAAGTCTACCTGGCCATAAGAAGAAACAAACCAGGGGCTTTGCAAAAATATGCTCTATGATGAGTCACAATCTTGTTCTTAAAAGCTTTTAGACCAAAGTATCCCAACCTTTGGTTTTTGGACTTCAATTCCCAGAAGCCTAAGTCAATTCCCCAAAGAAGTGATCAGATTAGCCAATACACTGATTTAGGCTTCTGGGAATTAAAATCCCCCTGTGGGGCATGCACCCCATGTTGGGAACCACTGTTTTAGACCATTCCTAAATGTTTTGAACAATTTGGATGGTATGGGGAAGGATGGAGATGTCCGGACAATATAAAGTGAACAGCTTTCTAGCATCTGGATTAAACACAGACAAGTGATAATACTGGAGATAGAAACAACTGGCCTTTATTATACGACATCAACAATTTGGAATTGCAAAATAAAACTGATTTCTACATTTTAATTACTGTGATATCAAATCATGTACAACACCTCCACTTAGACTCAAATAAAGAAATAGTTTACACAAGAAGGATTTTGCTTGCTTTACTATCTTTTTCAAGCCTAGGTGTATAATAGTTATAGCCAGTGGTGGGCTCAATTTTTTTTTTACTACCACACTGTGGGTGTGGTATGATGGCTGTGGCAGGGGAAACCCTTTGTTGCACCCAAATTAGGACTACTTTATTTCAAAACTCGGATGGGCATGGCCAGCCAGAATTTCTGCTGCTAGTTCTGCCGAACTGGTGCAAACCTGCTAATGCCCACCACTGACAGGAAGTGTGATAATAGGCTGAAACTACAGGAAGCCAGATATAGGCTGAATATTAGGGGAAAAATGTCTTAACAGTTAGAGAATTACAACAGTGGAACCAACTGCCTCAAGAAGCAGTGAGCACTACAACACTGGAAGCATTCAAGAGAGAATTGGACAACCATCCATCATATCTACTTTGATCCAGATTACTGCATTGAGCAGGTGGTTGGAGTCGATGGCCTAAAAGGCCACTTCCAACCCAGTTACACTATTCTCTTTTAAGATTGACAATAGTATGAAATGTTCAGTTTTGCATATTGACCCAGGTTGATATCTGCAAAGTTTTATTGGTATAGTATAATACTATACACAAGATGACCCTATTAAATGTTTCTGGACCACAGAAGTTTGGAGAAAACCATAGGTTCTCTGGGTTGACCTATCTGCCAAAGGGGCAGGATTCTGGGTTTGTGAAAGGCAGCCACCTCTATCATCATTCCCAACACATTCATAAATGTGACAGTGGAAGCAAGTGGGACTAAGCTGATTCCCCTAATGTGTGTTGAGTAGAGCCAAGACTAATGTCAAAATATTGCTGTAGCTCTTTAAACCAAAGGTATAGGTAAAGGTCACCCTTGCTCGAAAGCCAGTCATATCCAACTCTAGGGTTCAGTGTTCATCTCTATTTATAGCCAATGAGCCAGCGCTGTCTGTATCTGCAGATGTTTCAGTGGACATGTTGCAGGAATGTCTAGACACTGGAGTGCACAGAATGCTGTTTACCTTCCCACCGAAGTGGTCTCTATTTATCTTCTTGCATTTTTTTCTTTCGAACTGCTAGGTTGGCAGGAACTGGGACAGATACAGGAGCTCGTTCCATCGTGCAGTACTCGGGTATCGAACTGCTGACTTGCTGCCTTCCAGTCACCGTCTTAACCAAGTGCTAAAGCATATTAAAAGATGCTGATTTAAAGACTATTTGTAAAATTAAAATTGAACTAAAGGAAAGACTGTGCTCAAGTGACCTGTGTACCTTATTAGGCTCCTCTGCAGTGGGTCAGGATACCTGAGAGACTGCATCGTCCCAAGAGTGTCTACCCATCCAACCAGAGTGGACCGGAGTGGCTTCCTAGTTGTGCCTTCAGCTAGAGGGGCCCGCCTCTCTGGCACGCAAAGAAGGGCCTTCTCCATGTCTGCACCAGCCCTCTGGAATCTCCTGCCAACAGAATTGAGGTTACAGACAGAATTGATGCCCTTTAGGAAAGGTCTGAAAACCTGGCTGGCAGGGCAGGTGTGGGGCCTTAATGGGAATATGGTCCCAGCCTGTTGGCTCATCTCCAGTTAGTGTTCAGCTAGTGTCCCTCCCTCTGTGTTGTTGTATCTCTCCGATTCACTTTTATTCTTTTTAAATGGGGTGGGGTAGTAGGGTGGGTAGGTGGGTGGGTGACTTGGGATTTTTAAATCTGTTTTTAGATGTTTTTAATTGTTGTACACCACCCTGAGTTGGGTTCGCCTAGGTGGGTGGCATAAAAATTTAAAAATTAAATCACATTAAAATTAAATTAAAATTTGCATATGAGCCCTGCTGAAGGGCAAGTTCGCTTCCTTCCTCCTTTTCCTTAGTGTTCTTTGCCTTTAAGCAGGAGTTGGATTGGAGAGATGTTAGAATATACAATGCCTTCTAATGAAATGTATAGAAGGGCACATGCCCACCTTAGCCTACTGAAAAGCTAAACAGATAGGAGCAGACCATTTCATTTATATTCACAGCACAAATTTAGCAATTTTTTTTTACTTGTATGAAATCAGATAGAATGTCTTTTAAAACTATGACTAATGCTGAATCTCCTTGAAGAGAAATAATTATTTTCTTCTTTCATTGTTGTCTTCAGACTCCTCAAATTCCTCTATTAGCTGCTCCCTGAAACCCAGTAACTCTGATGTTCTCTTTATAATAGAAGGATCTAACTCACCTGATCAAATAGGGATTACAACCATATAAAATAAACGATGGAGGTAGAGAATAACATATTTATTTCCTTCAAATTCTTTCTTACCCCAAACATCCCCAATCTTTTGCCAGTGCCTAGAAAGCACATTATATTCTACAAGCTGCTACTTCCAAAACATTTCTGGTGTTAGAAAATGCACTAGTAAATTAATCCAATATTATTTAAAGCCCAGTTGCTTGGCTAATCACAACAACTGTAGCTTATTAATAATTTTGAGTCAAAAAACTTATGTTGTATTAAGCTAAGTTTAACATTCACTATGAACATCACATTGTATGTTTTAGCAGGACTCCCTGGGGTATACAGAAAGAGCCTCCTGGAATATTGTGGTACTTTTTGAAGCACAGTCAAGTGTACCTCCAGGCAACAGTCACCTTTTGCTAGCTAATCTTTCACACATTAGGTCTGTCAGAAGAAACTGCAGAATAAATTCACCAAAAGGTGGCTTCATTTTGGCAGTTTCACATCTGGCCTAGGCATGGAAGAATAAGAGGCAGGACTTCCTAGAATACTTCTACATTAGCCACATGGTCAACCCATGATATTCTTAGTAGCTATCTGTAGATTCACATTTCAAAAGGGTCAATTTTCTTTTCAGATCTTTAGTCAATGTCCAAGCTATGGCTCCATAGAGCAACATTGGGAATACATGACATCTCACTCTTAGGATTTTGATAGTAAGAGTTAGATCTCAACTGCATAACAAATATCACATTTTTATGAAGGCGGATCTTGATTTTTCTATTTGTATTTTAATTTTTATCTCAGAATCCCAATTTTCATTTAACCATTGTTTATGCTGGGTCCATTTATATAAACAATTTTAAGTGTTACAGACAGTTTGGAGTTCATGATCTTAAGGTTCATCCAAACATACTCATTCCTCCATTTTGTTCCTCAACATCCTATCTGTGAGTTTCAATGGGGCCTCAACCCTCAACCACCTATTTTTACTATTGTTAGAGGGGGAAATGGTAATGAGGAACAATGACAGGATCGATAAGACAGAATTTTCCAAGTTGAAGGTGACAGCTGAAGTGGCAGATAAATTATCTTCCTGTAGGCTGAGACCATTTGAGGCAGTTTTATGTGAAATTGTCTGAGGACCTGTTAAGTCTTATCCATACCAAATATCACATTCAAAGATCACTTTTGTCCTAGGCAGATGGGAATCCCCTGGCTTCTTCAAGTGCTTTGCTATTGCAATGAAGGATGCTTTGTGATATTTCAATGGAACATTTTAAATGTCATTAAATTGTGTGTTTTCTCCCTGTTCCTTCTTCAAGTTTCATTTATTCACAAGGAACCATCTTGACAGTGTTGTGCATTGAAGTGTGGAAAGAACAAGATATGAGTGGCAGAGAAGAATATGAGAGCCCATCAATGCTTCTACAGCCTGCCAGATTCATATAAGGGTATTTTAATAAATGCATATTATTCATTTCACAGGGCAATACAGATTTATTCAGGGAGTTATTGGGGCGATTTTATAAAGAATGATAACTTTAGTATGAGAGAACAAAAGCACTATAGTGAACACAGTCTGTTTCCATAATGTAAGAATTATGTAGGATCCTTCCCTTTGAGATCAAAATGAATTTTGTTTATTTCATCAGAAGTGGAAATATTTGCTGTTTGAGAGCAAGCTTTTTTTCCCTTCTCAGAAACAAGGAAAGACTAAGAATGCAAGCACGGCGCCAAAATGGCCGCCACGCTCTTTGCGGCCCCCACCCCACCCGGACTCAGACATCCGGGTGAGTTAGGGGGCGTGGCCACCCTCTTTAAAAGGGGTAGTCATGAGGCAGCTCAGCTGCCATTTTGTCGAAGTGACGGAGAGAAGTTTTCTCTGTCGCTTTTTCACCCGGCTTTCGCCTGCTCTCTTTTGAAAAGGAATTTTTTCCTTTTCTCTCTTTACTCCGGCTTGGGAGGCATGGCTCCCAAGCAAAAAACAGTGGCTCCAAAGATGCGGATGTGGGGGAGAGCTCTGCCCACCCCACCCCACATCTAGGGGGCTGCCCCTGGGCCAGAGGGCTCGGGCGGCGCCCCTGCGCCCTGGTGGTAGGGCTGGTTTACCCACTACCACCAATGTGGGCGGACAGGCTGCTGCCTACCCGCCCGACGCCGGGCTCCAAGCAGGGGCAGCACAGGCCGGCCCCTCGGGGATCACCACCTCTATGGGGTCTTTGCCTGGCTCGGGGCAGTGCGGCCCACTTGGGCCTGGTGCGGGTTTACGCCCCACCATTCCCCCGGCCCCACATGGGCCGGATTATTGGGCATGGCCCTATTCGGGCCCAGGATCCACAATTGGGTTGGTAACTCCACAATTGCCCGGTGGGCCATCCGGCCCACCCGGCCCACCTTATACCGGTGGGTCTGAGGCCATTGATGGCCTCCTAGCATGCATTTCGGTGTTCGAGGCATCAATGGGCATTGCCCCGCCACCTTCGGAAGGTGGGTTTGCACCTCCTGCATTTCCGGCCCGCACGTCACCCACCGCTGTCCAGCGGGCTGCTGCCAGGGTTGAGCTGCTTGAGGCCATCAGGCCAGCCCAAGCTGGTGCCTTGCAGCTCCCTGCTAGATCATCGCAGCAGGACTTGCCGCAGGGGCCTGGTCCTGCGTGGCAAGGGTGTAGCGGCATGCAGAGCTCGATTCCCATCGTGAGCTCCGACGTCCACCGTGGGCCGGAACCCCCAGTGGGGGCGGCCCACGGGGGTGCACCGGGTGAGTATCCTGGTCAACTAAGTACACCAGTGACACTGCCCAGCCACACTGGGGGGGGGGGGGTGCAGTGGCCATGGCCACAACAGGTTACCACGGGTGGACAGTTGTATCCACAGTGTCCCGTTAGCTCCTGGTTACCCACTTACCCCCTGGTTATGACAGAGGTGACCGCCCCTAGGGGTATGCCCAATGTTTCAGGGGTTATGCAGGGACCACGGGGTTCACCCTTGATTCAATCTGTCTCAACTGCAGCCCTACCGACGGCCAGTTATTCCTTCCCCATGGGTGACCATCTTTCCCAGGCCACTAGGGAGAAGATTTGGAGGGGGGAATATGTGGATATTTTTTCCCTCCTAAACCGAGAGCCCACCAAGGAAGAGAGGGAAGGGCAGGACGATAGGGACAAGGAGTTGTCCCGTCGTCGTAAGCCGCCGTGCACCTGGGCCAATTGGTTACTGGCCTACCTCATTTATATGGCGGTATACCTGAGGGCTCGCCCTGACCTGGCCACTCCAATGGTGCAATACCTGGATAACATTTATTGGGCGGTGGTTGATTTCCCTGGACCGTCATGGTTGGCCTATGATGAAGAGTTTAGGATGAGAGTGGCCCTCCATCCTGAGATTAGGTGGGATGAGCCCTGCCAGCAATTGTGGCTCTTGTACATGACCCCCACACGGCCGGCGCCAGGTGATCGCTACCATTGTGGCCATGCCGTGCAGCGGGCGGTTGCTACACAGGTTCCCCGCCAACCGGCGGGGCAGGGGGTTCCAGCCCGCCTGCTGTGTTGGAGCTTCTCCGCCAATGGAGTGTGCAACAAGCGTCAGTGTCGGTTCCGGCACGAGTGCCCCTCTTGCTCTGGCCCTCACGCTGCCTCCGCGTGCCCGCGGGCTGGTGGGTCACGAGGCAGAGGTAGGGGTGGGCAGGGGGCGGTCAGAGCTCCCTCTGACGGTGCAACCAATCAGAAAGGCCCCCTCCCCAATTGATGTCCAGGTCCTGGAACATTGGCTTACCGCTTATCCTAGACGGGATGATGCGAAGTACCTACTTGAGGGTTTTAAATTCGGCTTCCGCATACCATTTTAGGGGGTGTGCGGGCCTCAAGACACCCCGAACTTAATTTCCCTCAGGGGTAATGAGGCTATCGCCGCCCAAGCTATAGCTAAGGAGGTCACCGCGCGAAGGGTTGCTGGGCCATTTGCTGACCCACCATTCCCAAACTTGAAGGTGTCACCTTTGGGTTTAGTCCTAAGAAGTCCCCGGGTGAATTTCAGTTAATCCACCACCTTTCTTACCCTGTGGGTTCTTCGGTCAATGACGCAATACCTGATGACCTTTGTTCGGTCAGGTATACTTCCTTTGACCAGGCCTTGCAGATGGTACACTCATGTGGCCCAGGGGCGCTACTGGCAAAGTGTGATATCAAATCGGCATTCCGATTGCTGCCAGTGCAACCGGACGACTTTGAGCTGTTTGGTTTCTGTTTTCGGGGCAGTTTTTATGTAGATAAGGCCATGCCTTTTGGCTGTTCTATCTCATGTTCTGCTTTCGAACGGTTTAGCACCTTCCTTCACTGGGCTTTTGCTCGTAGATCAGGGTCCCGGTCTGTAGCCCACTACCTCGATGACTTTTTGTTCGGAGGGGAACAGGGCATGGACATGTGCGCTCGGCTACTCTCCACTTTTCAGATGTGCCCCTGGCACCTGAAAAGACTGAGGGACCGGCCACCACTCTCACCTTTTTAGGTATTGAGATTGACACTGTTGCCCAGACATCCAGGTTGCCCATGAAAAAGGTGACACAGATCTCTGATGCCATTCTGGCTATGCTTGCCATGCGTAAGGTGTCTCTCCGAGAGTTACAGGTCCTGCACGGCCACCTCAACCTTGCCTGTAGGGTAGTAACACCTGGCAGGGCATTTGCCAGGCGTCTGTGCGACGCCATGGCTGGCCTCTTAAAACGCCACCACAGGGTTCGGCTGACAAAAGGTTTACGGGCGGATCTGACGGTCTGGCTCACATTCCTTCAGGATTTTAATGGCATCTCCTTCTGGAGATCGGAACTTATGCTCAGCCCGCATTTCCAAGTACAGTCGGATGCCTCCAGCTCCCTGGGTTATGGGATTTACTTTGAAGGGAGGAGGTCCTACGGCCGATGGCCTCAGACATAGCAAGGCACAGATCGTTTATGCGATCTTACTTTTCTGGAGTTTTTTCCCATTTTGGGAGCCCTGATGCTCTGGGGGGATAGGTGGGCTAATTCAGTAGTTCACTTTTGGTGTGACAATGCGGCAGTGATGCACATTGTCAACGCCCAGACATCTAAATCCCCCAGAGTTATGGCATTAGTTCGCCAGTTTGTTTTGAGGTCTTTACGCCTTAATGTGCTTTTCAGGGCCAGACATGTACCAGGCATTGATAATGATATTGCTGACGCTTTATCCCGCCTGCAGATCCCCCGGTTCCGTGCCTTGGCACCAGAAGCAGAGGAACTGCCCTCTCCACTCCCGGCCGAGATCTGGACATTTGGTGAGGAGAGGTGAACCGGGCGATCAGCATGTCTTTGGCACCTCGCACGCGTAAGGCGTACCTACATGCACTCCTACAGTTTAGGAATTTTTGCGGGCAAAGGCAGTTGCCCGAGGTGTGGCCAATCCCGGTCAACCAGATTCTGCAGTTCATGGTTTACTTCCATGATCTAGGGTTAGCCCCTCACACCATTGCCACTAGGCTTTCAGCTTGGGCATTTATGGTTAAGGCGAGGGGTTTCGTTGACTGCGTGAATGACTTCCGCATACAGCATGTATTAGAAGGGTGGACACGTGAACGAGGCCGTCACCCGGACACACGTCACCCCGGTTCACCAGAGGTTCTGACGCACCTTGCACAAGATTGGCATAGCTTGTGTTACGATAGGTATGAGGAGGCTCTCTTTCATGCGGCTACCACCGTAGCTTTTTTGGAGCGCTCCGTATCAGTGAGCTTGTCTCATTGTCAAAGGGGGACATGTCTCGTAGGGTACTGGAACTCGACGATGTCTTTCTTACCCAGGAGTGGGCCCAGTTGAGGATTCGTTCCTCAATGACCGATCAACATGGAGTAGGCAGTGGTGTCAGACTGCTACGTTGTACAATTGCTGACATCTGTCCGGTTGGTGCCCTACATGAGTTTTTGGCAGTGTGTGGCACGCACCCTGGCCCATTTTTCTGCCACCAGGATGGGTCTCCCCTGACCAAATTCCAGTTTTGGAAGGTGACCAGTATGGCACTTCACAGTGTCGGCCTCCCTGGGACTCGTTACGGCACCCACTCATTTAGGATAAGCGCCGCTTCAACTGCGGCTGCTTTTGGGTACTCTGATGCTGATATACGTCGCATGGGCAGATGGGGGTCCACGTGTTTTTCTTTATATGTACGCCCCCTTACTGCATGAGTACTAGTTATGTAATTAATCCCCCTTCTTTCCTTCTTTTACAGACCCTGTGTGTTTACACACACCGGTGGCAGTATGGCTGGTGGGCCACAGTTTTGTGCACTGGGCAGCGCAGTATGCTGCGGCGACAGACTGGGGACCCCAACTCGGGCTACGTGCAGCTGCACGTTTGCGTTGGTATGGTAAGCGCAGCATGAGATGGCGGGAACTGTTGCCAGTCCTGATGTCCATCAGGGATGCTGGACCGCCTGATGTCTTGTTTCTGCACCTCGGCGGCAATGATCTCGGACAGATCACTGGCCTCTCTTTAAAAATGTTGGTGTGCAGTGACCAGGCCTTTTAACATCACTTATGGCCGTACACGCGGCTGCTATGGTCTGATATCATGCCGAGACACCGTTACAAGGGAGGCATTGACCTCCGTGGTTTGGATCGTGCTCGGCGGTCACTGAACAGGGCTGTCGCCTGGTTCCTTTTTGACAATGGCTTTGGAACAGCCATTCAACATCCTAGGATAGGCTTGCAGGATTATGGTCTATATGTCGGCCAGAGGTTTGGATCTCTTTCTGGAGGACGTGCAAGCAGGCCTGGTGACCGAGCTGACAGTCTGGGGGGGGGGGCGGTGAGTCATCACGAACGCCTCCCCGTGTGGCGGGGTATCCGGCAGGTTCGCAATTGACTAGCCAACACGTAGATAGGTACAGGGGAATAAGATTGGCCGGTCAAGGGCGAACCATGCAAGGGTTGATGGCAGGAGCTGCACAGCCTGCATCACCCTGATATTGAATGGATACACGTCATAGGGTGGGGTCAGTAGATAGTATATTGTGTCAACAAACAAACTGATACAAATAGATACATGTAGCCAATTTCCATTGGCATTTTGGGAGGAACCTTACCAGTGTTACTGCGGCCTGCTTGCCTTAAAGAATTACAATTGGATGATACACCAATTGAAAGTGATAATTTGGACTAGGGCATTATTCAATAAAAGTGGCCCGAGGCCTTTAATCCAATACCGGTGTCTGAGTCTTTCTTTGGGGGGTGCTCCTGCAAAGGACAATAGAAGGGGACAAAATTAAAACTGACAGCTCATGACAAAAATAGGATGGTGTGGCCCTTCTTTTAGGCATGAACCTATTCATCTGTCATATTCATTCACAAGTAGATTTTTCCTCCTTTCTAGGAAAGCATATCATGCCAAAGATTAAGATTTGTGAGGGTTCCCCCCCCCCCCAACTGCTGGATTCAGAATGCAAATCACATGCTGCAGGACACACACTTGGGAGAACCCCAACACCAATAAGAATGAGACTTTTATTCTCTCTCCTCTCTCCCAGAAAATTCTCAAAGTCCATGCAGCCGGTCTCAAACAACTGACCTGCAGACCTTCCAATCATCAAGTTAAGCATCTTAACCACTTGTTGTTGTTGTTCAGTCGCACAGTCGGTTCCGACCCTTTGCGACCCTATGGACCATTGTTCTCCAGGCGCCTCTGTCCTCCACCATCCCCCTCAGCCCTCCCAGCTCTGTGCCCAATTGTGTCTACAATGCCATCTAGCCATCTCATCCTTGGCCTCCCCCTTCTTCTTTTGCCCTCCACCTTTCCCAGCATCAATGCCTTCTCAAGTGAATCCTCCCTTCTCATTTGATGTCCAAAGTATTTTAGCTTCATCTTTACTATTTGACCTTCCAATGAGCAGTCACGGTTAATTTCTTCTAAGATTGACCTATTTGTTCTCCTCGCTGTCCAAGGGACTCTCAAAATCCTCCTCCAACACCACATTTCAAAGGCATCTATTCTTCTGCGTTCAGCCTTCCTAATTGTCCAGCTCTCACATCCGTACATTACTACTGGGAAAACCATTGCTTTGACTATTCTAATTTTTGTTTTCAATGTGATGTCTCTGCTTTTCACTATGTTCCCCAGGTTTCTCATTGCTTGTCTCCCAAGAATCAGTCGCCTTTTTATTTCATGGCTACACTCCCCATCTGCAGTGATCTTTGATCCTAAGAAAGTAAAATCTGCCACTGCTTCTACTTCTTCCCCATCTATTTTCCAGGAACTGATGGGGCCTGTTGCCATTATCTTGGTTTTCTTGATATTGAGTCTCAAGCCAGCTTTTGCACTCTCCTCCTTCAGCCCAATCAAGAGATTCTTTAGGTCTTCCTCACTTTCTGCCATTAGGGTGGTATCGTCTGCATATCTCAGATTGTTGATGTTTCTCCCAGCGATTTTAATCCCATATTGTGATTCCTCCATCCCTGCACTGCACATTATGTGCTCTGTGTATAGGTTGAATAGGCATGGTGACAAAATGCAGCCTTGTCTTACTCCTTTTCCTATTCCAAACCACTCTGTCATTCCGTGCTCTGTCCTAACTGTTGCTTCTTGGTTCATGTACAGATTTCTCCACTTAACCACTAAGTACACATAAATAAATGACACTATATGCTGTGGGACTATGATGGCAAACCTTGGCATTCCAGATTTTCTTGGACTTCAATTCCCAGAAGGCCAAGCTCCTGTGAATCCACACAAATGGTTTTGCTGCGATTCATCCAGCCCGCACTGCCCTTCTCACTCCCGGAAGCGGAAGCAAAACATGCAAGAAAGAAAAGTGGTTGTCTGAGGAGGCTCTTAAAATAGCAGAGGAAAGAAGGAACACAAATTACAGAATTTCAAAGAAAAGGAAGGAGAGATAAGGAAAACTACCTAAACAGTGCAAAGAAATGAAGGAAAACAGCAAAAAAAAGGCAGGACTAGAGATATTTTCAAAATAATAACAACGGGGAAATCAAGGGAACATTTAAAGCAAAAATGACCATGATAAGGGACAAAGACAGAAAGTAGTTAGCTGATGCAGAAGAGATTAAGAAAAGATGGCAAGAGTACACAGAAGAACTCGACGAAAAGGATCTCAACACTCCTGATAATAACAATGATGAGGAAATTGAACTTGAGCCAGAAATCTTGGAGAGAGAAGTCAGAAAGGCCCTAAAAAGCACTGCAAACAACAAAGCTAGTGGAGACGATGGTATCCCAGTTGAATTTTTCGAAGCCCTAAAAGATGATGGTATCAGATTACTGAATTCAAGATGCCAGCAGATTTGGAAAACAAAACAATGGCCACAGGATTGGAAAAGATCAGTATACGTTCCAATCCCAATAAAGGGCAATGCCAAAGAATGTTCAAATTATTGAACAATTGCGCTCATCCCACATGCCAGCAATGCAATGCTCAAGATAATAAAGGATAGACCTCAGCAGCATGTGGAGAGAGAACTACCAGAGGTGCAGGCTGGGTTCAGAAGAAGCAGGGGGACAAGAGACCACATTGCCAACATAGGTTGGATCATGGAGAAAACAAAGGAATACCAGAAACAAGTCTACTTTTGATTTATTGACTACAACAAGGCATTTGACTGTGTGGAACACAACAAAATGTGGCAAATAATTAAAGAGATGGGAATACAAGAACACCTCATATGCCTCATGAAGCACCTCATATGCCTCAAGAAATAACAGTTAGGACAGAACACAGAATCACAGAGAGGTTTGGAATAGGAAAAGGAGTAAGACAAGGCTGCATTTTATCTCCCTGCTTATTTAACTTATATACAGAGCACATAATGTGAAATGCAGGGATGGAGGAATCACAATATGAGATCAAAATTGCTGGAAGAAACATCAACATTTTGAGATATGCAGACGATACCACCATAATGGCAGAAAGTGAGGAAGACCTAAAGAATCTCTTGATTGGGTTGAAGGAGGAGAGTGCAAAAGCTGGCTTCTCAATATCAAGAAAACCAAGATAATGGCAACAGGCCCTATCAGTTCCTGGAAAATAGATGGAGAAGAAGTAGAAGCAGTGACAGATTTTACTTTCTTGGGATCTAAGATCACTGCAGATGGTGACTGCAGCCATGAAATAAAAAGACAACTGATTCTGGGGAGACAAACTATGAGAAACCTGGGGAACATAGTGAAAAGTAGAGACATCACCTTGGGAAAAAAAATTCGTATAGTCAAAGCAATGGTATTCCCGGTGGTAATATATGGGTTTGAGAGCTGGACCATTAGGAAAGCTGAGCGCAGAAGAATAGATGCCTTTGAGATGTGGTGTTGGAGGAGAGTTTTGAGAGTCCCCTGGACAGCAAGGAGAACTAATAGGACAATCTTGAAAGAAAGTCCTGACTGCTCCTTAGAAGGTCAAATAGTAAAGACGAAGCTCAAGTACTTTGGACATCAAATGAGAAAGGAGGACTCACTTGAGAAGGCCTTGATGCTGGGAAAGTTGGAGGGCAAAAGAAGGGGGTGGCCAAAGATGAGATGGCTAGATGGTATTGTAGACACAATGGACATAGAACTGGGCGGGCTGAGGAGGGTAGAGGACCGAGGTGCCTGGAGGACAATGGTCCATAGGGTCACAGAGGGTTGGAATCGACTGTGCGACTGAACAACAAAAAATCAAGTTTAAAAATGCTACAACTAAGGGGTTTCATTCATCTTGCAAAGCAGACTCAAAAATATTGGGGGAGGTGGAGAGGGAGGCAGATGTTTCTCAGCATAGCTGAACTCTGGCTGTGCCTTATTGCATAAAGTTTCCTCAATTAACTCATCAGGAGATATATAATATCAAAATGTTTATGTTACAAAATCCAACTACTCAAACTGATTTCCATGAGAGACTCACCTGACTGATTGCATTTTATTACCATTTGTAAATAGCTCATTGATTTGCATGTCCATCTCCTGAAACATCCAAATTTGCCCAGCAAATCTGGGTATCTATACCAGATATGTATAAATATATACCATGATATCACCTCTTACGTCTGATGAAGTGGACTTGATCCACAAAAACTAATATTGTATTAAAATAGAGGAGTGAGTCTTTAAGGTGCCACAACATTTCTTGTCTTTTTTTGGTTTTGTTTTGTTTGCTCTCTGAAATCCAAAATCACATACCTACTGGGAAAAGTAAAGGTATCACCACCAGAGATAACCTTGCTCAAATTTGCCAACTTCAGCACGGTGGGGGTAAAGGCTATGATAAACCCATCATATGAAGTCAAGCCATTATTAAATCATGAATGAGGTCACAACCATGCCACTGACAAACCTTTGAATTTCTTTATAGCTTAAAACTTTCTGAATTTAAGACGAACATAATCTTATGACACTAGAGCCAAAGAATGCAAATCTGTAAGAAAGGTGAAAGAGAGAAAGGATGACATTCTGGAAACATTCAAGACCCCACTGAAAATAGAAAACTTTTCTTTCAGACAGAGGTTAGCCCTGGCCCATACACCCTTTCTAGGCATGTCTTTAAAAATAAGGATTGGCATTTTAGAGATTAATACATCTTATTTGGCATTAACCTTCATAGACTGCCATCCAGAAAGGATTAAACCAGAAAGAATTTGTTAGTCTTTAAAATGCCCAATGAAGCTATACTGTTTCTGCTGCGACAGGCATGTGCATCTTCTTCCCAGGAAACTTTAATGGAAATAAAAACTTGGAGGTTATCCTGTATAGATTCTAAAATATTATTCATCAGTATAACTTTCTCTTTGTTTTTTAAAATCCTTGATATGCAAAGTTTTGTTAAGCAAAAATACAAAGTTTTGTTAAGCTTATGATGACTCTCGTAGGGTTTTCAAAGTAAGTTGAAAACTTACGGATGGTAGGGGGTCCCTGGCCAATTGGCTAGTATAGTTTAGTCAGAATTCCTCCCCCTTTCACGTTTTAGCACTTTTTCTATGGGGTGGGTGGTCTTTTTTAATGTTGTATGAGGGTGTGTTTTTATTGTTTTATAACGGTTTTGTACTTGCTTTCGTCTTTTACCTGTAATATCGTGTCTTATCTGATATTGCTGTGAGCCGCCCAGAGTTGGCCTAGGCTGAGTGGGTGGCATAAAAATTAAATAAATTAAATTAAATTAATTAAATTAAGGTAAATTTCAAAGAGTGATTTTACAATTACCACCTTCCAGTAGGTTTTCTGTGGATGAGCCTGGATTTGAACCCAAATCTAGTATGATATTCTACATGCTACACTATGCTGCCTCTCAGATGTCCAATAGACTTGCATAATTTACAGCATCATATCTGGTAGATATTTAGAAAAAGGGCCCCAGGTGACTTTTGCCTATCCCATTCCAATTCTTACAAGACTAAATGGGCAGATCAAGGGTACAATTCTAAAACCCTGAAAGCTGAAAGGCAGTTGAAATGAGGGAAGGGTGGTGGTGGTGATGAGAGAAAGACATTAAAATGTTGCCTGTGGAGCATGGGGAAGGAATGATGTTAATGTCTGTAAAGAAATGTTATTGCCGGTTACAATATAAGTCATGAGAAATGTTCTTGAATGTTATTTCATGTCATTGCATTTATTAGATTTGTATCCTGCCCTACTCAACAAAAATGTGACTCAGGCTGGCTTACAGTAGAGAATATACAATACAATTATAAATTACAAAGTTACATGTTAATATCAATCACAGTGACAACACAGAGATACAAAATATACAGAAATACAAAAAAATCCAGTTGCAATTAATTACAAAGTTCCATATTATCACAATGCAAAAATATCAATATTATAGCAACAAGAACCACAAAAGCCAAAAACAAAAACCTCATCCACAAAGTCCCACAGCCCTTACATGAGAAAGTCCAGCAGCCACAAAGCAAGAGTCAAAAGTCACCTCTCTTGTCCTCCTCCTGCCCGAAGGGAAAATGCCAGAAGGGTGTGGCAATGCAGCTAGCATTTTCAGCCTCCAGTGACCACAGGGGCTCTTTATCCTCCTGGTTGATAGAAAGGGCCAAGAGGGCATGGCAGTGCAGCTGGTGTCCTCAGAAGAGGACTGAGGCATCAGCGGGGGCCTCGCCCCAGCTGCTTCCACTTCCCACCAAGCCAGGGGAAGAAGAGTGGGGAATCAGCGGCGATGGAGACAGGGCAGCATTAATGGCTGTGAGAGCCTCGCCCCAGCTGCTCCCACCGGCCAGCCAAGCCGGGGGAAGGAGCGCGGCGCCCATTTGTTTATGGACAAATTTGTTTATGTCTGAAAATCATACAGGAGTTATGGGGGCTAAGATGGATGGACAGAATCCTTTTATCTTGTAGTCATTTTCCATGGGAGACAGTTGCAAGTCAGGGTGACCAGTTGCAAAACAAGAAAAAGTTCTATGTGACTGGGAAGAAATAGTGTTTCCCAGTTGTTGGTTTTTGGACTTCAATTCCCAGAAGCCTAAGTCAATTCCTCAAAGCACTGATCAGCCAATGTCCTGACTTAGGCTTCTGGGAATTGAAGCCCCCATGTGGGATATGGGTCCTATGTTGGGAACCACTGCTATACAGTAAATCTATTCCATTTGGTTTCTGTCAATATCTCAGTATGAGAAAAAAACAAGTAACACCTGTGTATGAGATCATTTGAAATGATAATAGCATATTTTGCCCGGCGGTGCCGGGCTTTTTAAAATTGTGTTGGATAGTAAAGGGTTTCGGTTTTTTTCTTGAACAAATGGTGCTGTGCTTTTTAAAATGGTGGTGTAAGGTTTTTTGTTTTTTTGGCTTTGAGGCGCTGTGTCTGCCTGCGGCGGACTTGTGCTCCCAGTGGGGGGTTTTTTTGGCTTTTTTTTTGTGTGCTGGCTTCCTCAGTGCCGGGCTGTTTGAAGTGGTTTTTTAAGGTTTTTGTTTTTTGTTTATGGAAATGAGGTTAGTGTGTTATTTGTGTTTGTGAAAATGTTTATTTTTTAAACTGTTTTAAACTGTGTTGTTATGTTGTTGTTGTTTTTATTTTAAAAAGAGGTTAGGTTGTGTTTTTTTAATTATTGTATTTTAAAAAAGAATGTGTTACTTTGTGAATTTTTTAAAATTGTTTTATTTTGGATAATAATTTTAAAAATGTGTAAATTTATGTTTTTTTAAATTGAATGTATTTTACAGTGTTTTTTTATTTTTTATTGAAAATTTATTTTTTATCTGTGAATTATTTTTGATTTTTTTGGATATTTTTGAATGTTTTTGGAATTGATTACCCTATTTTTGGGGATTTTTTGAATATTTGGAAATATTTTGGATGTTTTTTCTCCTTTGGCCACTGGGTGGTGGTGTTGAGCAAATTTTTTGTATTGCTTATTCCGGTGAGTCTCTTCTTCTCTTCATTTCATTTCCAGTTTTCATCAGGGCAAGACGTCTTTTGGTAAGTTCTCTCCATTTTTAAGGGGTTTTTTTGGTTGGGGGGGGCGTTCTGTTTTTGTTTAGGGTTTTGGGTGGGGGTTTGTGTGTGTGTGTTTTTGAATGTTTTTGGGTTTTGGTTGGGGGTTTCTTTGTGTGTCTTTTTGAGTGTTTTTGGTTTGTTTTTTGGTGCGTTCTTTTTTTAGGGGGGTGCCTTTTGTTCTCACGGGCCATGCTTGGTGGCCCGTGGGAAGGAAGGGCACTTGCAGCGGGGGTGCCTTTTCTTCCCATGGGCCATGCTGGGTGGAGCGTGGGTAGGAAGGGCACTGGTGTTGGGGGTGCTTTTCGTTCCCACGGGCCATGCTGGATTGCCCTTGGGAAGAGAGTGTTGTTGCGGGGAGGGTGCCTTTCATTCCCACGGGCCATGCTTGGTGGCCTGTTGGGAAGAAGGGCAGTTGCGGGGGGGGGGGTTTGCTTTTATTTTTGGCGCGCCGGCTGGCCCTTCGAACAGAAGGGCAGCGGCGGCCGGGGTTGTATTTTTTCCCCACGGGCCATACTTGCTGGCCCGTGGTGAAGAAGGGCAGTTGCGGGGTTTTTTTTACTTGTTTTTTTCGCGCACCGGCTGGCCCTTCGAACAGAAGGGCAGCGGCGGCGGGGGGGGGGGTGTTATTTTTTTCCCCCATGGGCCATGCTGGCTCCCCCGTGGGGATGAATGGCAGTGGCGGCGGGCTTATTTTTTTTAGCTTTTATTTTTCGCGCGCCGGCTGCCTCAGTGTCCTGCGCTAATGGCGTGCAGGACGCTGGGTCTTGTAGTTTTGGCTGCGCGTGTTTGTTTTCTGTGGCGGTTTTTCTTTTGCGGCTTTTTTTTAATTGGCCACAGCGCGTTTCCTAACGTTCCTTTTGCCGCGCCGCTCAGCCTGATTGGCTCTGGCGCGGTGCGGTGAAAGGAACTTTGGGAATTGAAGTTCCCTTTTTTTGTTTGCGACTGGGGGGCTCCTGCCCCCGGGTCAAAAATTTCAACCCGACAGTTACCTGCGAACCCCGTTCGGGCGAGTGAACGGAGGCTTGGATGGGGCTAGTGGGGCCTGGTGCAACATCTTTTGTCACATTCCAACAGTTAACGCACCATTTTATAGGTATAGATAGGGATTTCTAAGAAAAGAATATAAACATGAAACTTGGAAAGGAAGGGAGGAGAAGAAAAGAGAAGCACTGGACAGCATGGATTTCCCCGACAGATTAAAGCAGGCATGGGTGGGTGAGATATTAAAGTACTTTTGCTGTATGCTGTTCTAACAAGCTTAAGAGCTACAAAATGCTTTTGGTTTAACATTTGTACTTTCCAGATCATTTGTGTTTTACTAATGTACTTTTCATTTTTAAAGTGATTGCCTGCAACTTATAACTGAAATTTTTAAGTGCTTGCCAGTAGCTTGGGTTCACTTTGCAACTGTTACATGTCTGCAACATATTTAAAGTACCTTTATGTGTTAAATTTTTATCCAAAGCATTTTTCTATTCTTACTTTTCTACACCTGTGGTTAAAATTTCATGATTTTAAGTATGAACTTACAATTTTACATGATTGTAAGGTGATGTCAAGACATTTTTTATCACATACCTGTTAGGTGTTTCCAAAAATGTTTAAAAACTTTTGGAAGCAAGAATAAAAGCTTGTAGAATAGCAAACTGTTTTTGACTTGCATAATTGCAACATAGGTACTTAGATGGTTGGACTGAAGTGGCTCAAGTGGCTAAGACACTGACTGGAAGGCAGCAGGTCAGCAGTTCAATACCCAAATACTGTAGGATGGAATGAGCTCCATCTTTGTCCCAGCTCCTGCCAAACTAGCTGTTTGAAAGCAAGCAATTGCAAGTAGATAAATATGGATGACTTTGGTGGGAAGGTAAACAACGCTCCATGTCCTGCTGCCTGCAGCCATAGCAGCCTTATCAAACCCAGCCAGGTGCCTTTTCGAGCCCTGCCATGGTCCGCCTAGCCAGTGAGTGATGTGATATCCAAATTGCTTTTAAAAAGTACACAAATGATTTTTCATGTCCATTTCCAAAGTGACTCACTTCTTCTAAGTTTGGCAGGAGCCAGATTCGAACAGATACCAATGTGTTCGTTCTTAATTCAGTTTATTCTAAAGAAAAAATGACACCACTTGATTACCTTGTGGATGATTTAATCTTAGGTGCAATTGTTTTTTTGATAATGCATAGTGAACTTCATGAGTACATAGTGTTTATCTATTTGATATATTGGCTAGAATCCTGTCGTTTAGGCCTGCAGGTATGACTTCCAAATCCATAACTTTTAGAAGAAAGTTGCCTCCAGTTAAGCCAGTGCTTGTTTTCTTTGTCACACAGCAGTCCCATGATTTGGTGCATAGCAAGAAAATCAAATGCCAGCTTGTTAACTAGTGCATACCTGTCAAGTATCCCAGATTGGCCGGGAAATCCTATATTTTGGGCCTCCTTCCTCCTCTTTCCCACTGTCATCCCATATTGGGGCGACTGGGGGAAGGGGTTTCTGTGCATGCGCACCCCCAGAGGCAGTGGTGCACATGCATGAAGGGGTTTCTGCGCTTGCACGAAGGGGTTTCTGTGCATGCATGCCCCAGAGGCAGCAGAGCACATGCGCAAAGGTTTTTTGCACATGCGTGAAGGAGTTAGCACATGCGCAAAGAGGTTTCTGCGCATGCACTCCACACCCGGAGAAGTTCCCGGATTTCTATGGAGACAACTTGACAGGTATGAACTAGTGGCAATTTGCCACCGAAATCTATTCTACTGGATTTATGCAATGTAAGTAGATAACAAGAATTCTAGACATTATTTGGTAGTGCCGGCTCACCCGGGCCGATGCAAGGCACTGGCTCAGCTCCACGAGGATCTTTGCGCCAGAACCGGGAGAGCTCAATTTCGATCACAAGCTCCGATGCTCCGGACCAGCCGGAACCCCTGGTGGGGGTGGCTGGTGGGGTGGCGACGGGTGAGTATGCTGGGCAAGTAAGCTCACATGTCGTACCCACTGTTGCCCAGCCATTTGCCCAGCCATGGCCCTGGCCTGTGCATCAGCTGCCCATGCCGCCCATGCCCCCGGCTCAGCCGCCAGTAATGTTGGCACCCCAACCTGGGGTGTGGAGGGCTCCCTACCTGCCTGTGCCTCCTGGGGTCCCACCTGCAGGCCCGACTTTGCCGTATCTGGTACGGCCGTACGCCCCCCCGGCCAATGTCGGCTACCACACGGTTCTGACTTTGGCCCTTCCTACAGTGGGAGTCTCCCTGCCTTTGGGTGACCATTTGTTGCCTGCCACTAGGGACAAAATCTGGAGGAGGTAGTATATCGATTTGTTCAGTTTGTTGAACCGGGAGTCCACTAGGGACGAGAAGGAGGATGACAGGGACAAGGAGTTGGCCCGCCGTTGCAAACCCCCGTGCACGTGGGCCAATTGGTTACCAGCGTACTTGATATATGTGGCTGTATCAATCAGGGCTCGCCCGGATTTGGCCATCCCCCTGATCCAGTACCTGGATATCATCTACTGGGCCTATGTCAATTTTCTGGGGCAAGCGTGGTTGGCATACGATGAGGAATTCCGTATGCAGGCCACGCTTCACCCGGAAATGCATTGGGACAAGCCCAACCAACTTCTGTGGTTGTTATACATGACCCCGTCCTGCCCGGCTGCGGGCGGCCGATACCACTGTGGCCATGCCGTCCAGCGGCTAGGCACCACACAGTCACCCCACCAGGTGGCGGGGCAGCTGGATGTTTCTGAAGACATTGCAAATACCAGCATGAGTGCACTATCTGTCAGGGGCCACACTCGGCTACCACTTGCCCCAGGCTGGGGGGATCACGGGGAAGGGGACGAGGTCAGCAGTGTGTGGGCTGTGCTAACTTTGACTCGGCATCATCTTCTAAAGGCCCCCTTCCCAATCAAAATTGATGTGTTGGAGCGCTGGTTACACATCTATCCGAAAAGGGTTGACGCAGAGTATCATTTGAGGGGTTTTCCTGCAGGATTCCACATCCCCTTTGTGGGTGCACGCGCCCCACAGGATGCTCCCAATTTGATATCATTACGGGGCATGGAAGATTTGGCCAGAACCAAGATATTCAAAGAGGTTCAGGAGGGGCGTGTTGCAGGACCCTTTGCGGTCCCTCTTTTTCCCAACCTGAAGATGTCACCCCTTGGCTTGGTCCCCAAGAAGGCCCCTGGTGAGTTCCGGCTGATCCACCACTTGTCCTACCCTGTGGGTACGTCTGTCAACGACGCTATACAGGACGAGTTCTGCTCGGTCCGGTATACGTCCTTTGACCAGGCACTTAGTATGGTTCATGCGTGTGGACTCGGGGCTCTCATGGCCAAATGCGACATCAAGTCTGTGTTTCGCCTCCTCCCAGTCCATCAGGATGATTTTGAATTGTTGAGTTTTAGGTTCCAGGGGCAGTATTTTGTTGACAAGGCCATGCCTTTTGGGTGTTCTATCTCATGCACAGCCTTTGAGCGTTTCAGCTTATTCCTACACTGGGTGTTTGTTCACCGCTCCGGAGCGCATACGGTGGCACATTACCTGGATGATTTTTTGTTCAGTGCCGACGCGGGCTCTGGGGCGTGTGATCATCTGCTTATTACGTTTCAGGGGCTTATGGCCGAGTTGGGCATGCCGTTGGCTCCTGAAAAGACTGAGGGACCTGCCACCACCTTGGTTTTTCTGGGGATTGAAATAGATATGGTGGCCCAGACGTCTAGGTTGCCCATGGATAAAGTAGCCCGCATTCCGGAAGCTATACATGTTATACTTGCTAAGCGCAAGGCCTCCCTTCGTGACCTGCAGGTGCTTCATGGATACCTAAATTTTGCATGCAGGGTCATTGCCCCTGGCCGGGCATTTGCCAGATGCCTGTGTGACACGATGGTCGGCTTGTCCCAGAAGCACCACAGGGTCCGACTCATGAAGGGTACCAGGGATGACCTGAGGGTGTGGCTAGGATTCCTCTCGGACTTCAATGGAATTTCCTTCTGGCACACTGAGCATTCGGCTGCACCTGTGTTTCAGGTCCAGCCAGATGTGTCCAGAGCGTTTGGCTATGGCATATACTTCAATGGTCACTGGTCATTCGGCAAGTGGCCGGAGGCTTGGCAAGGCACTGCCTTGCTTCATGACCTTACATTTCTAGAATTCTTTCCCATCCTTGGTGCACTCATGCTGTGGGGGGAGACTTGAGCTGACTCGGTGGTCCACTTTTGGTGCGATAATGCGTCTGTGGTCCACATAGTCAATGTCCAGACATCCCATTCACCCAGGGTTATGGCTCTGGTTCACTGTTTTGTGTCGCGGGCCTTACGCCTTAACATACTGTTCAAAGCCAGGCATGTTCTGGGCATTAATAATGACATTGCCGACGCTTTATTCCGCCTGCAGATAGATTGGTTCCAGACCCTGGCGCCGGAGGCCGATGAGCTTCCTTTGACACTCCTGGCAGAGATGTAGAAGTTTGGTGTGGAGAAGTGAACCAGTCCATTGGTTTGTCGCTGGCTAGCAGCACCCGTAAGGCATACACTCTTGCACACCGAGCCTTCGAATTGTTCCATCATGAGGCTTCCCTGCCAAGTACCTGGCCTATACCTGTGGACCACCTCCTTCAGTTCATGGTCCATCTTCATGGCAAGGGGCTGGCCACCCACACTATTAGCAGGCATTTGTCGGCATTGGCCTTTTTGGCTAAGGTCAACGGGCTGCCTGATGCTACATCCAATTTCTGAGTAAGTCGGGTATTGGAGGTTTGGGCCTTGGAATGCTGCCCCTCCTTCCTGGCTGGCAGGACCAACTCTCTCTCTTCCCACCCCATCCGCAATCCCCCCCTGGTTCCAGCAACAAGCATGGGCTCCCGAAACGCACAGGGAGCGCTGGCGAGTCCTGTCGTTGACATCTCCTTTTTCTTCCCCCCAGGCAGGGAGGGCGGCGGTAGGGGGCTGGGAGGGACGTCCATGTACGGACGTGGCGTCTACGGCGGCGTCTTCGGCTCCCTTGGCCCTTGCCCCGACTCTCAGCAGCCAGTTTCCCCTGACATACTGACGCACTTGGCCGGGGTTTGACCGGTCATTTGCAGGGATCAGTATGAGGCTGTCCTGTTCCATGCTGCTTCCACAGTTGCATTTTTCGGGGCACTTAGGGTTAGTGAGCTGGTCATAGGATCCCTTAGGGATGCGTCCCGCAGGGCATTGGAGCTGTCCGATGTCTCAATGTCTCAGGACCGGGTACGCCTGACCATTTGTTTTTCCAAGACTGACCAGCATGGCAGGGGTAGTGTAATTACCCTTTACATGTGTAGCAATGCACCCATTTGCCCTGTGCATGCATTGCATTCTTTCCTGGCTCAGCGTGGCTAAGCCACTGGTCCCCTCTTTTGTCACCAGAATGCACTACCCTTGACCAAGTACCAGTTCTGGAAGGTTACTGGGATTGCCTTGGCCGAGTTAGGCCTCACTGGGGTGCGTTACGGGACCCATTCATTCCGCATTGGCACCGCTTCTATGGCAGTGGCTTATGGATACTCTGAGAATGCCATACGGTCCATGGGAAGGTGGGGTTCTATGTGTTTCTGCTCGCATGTGCACCCCTTGTTGCAGTAGCACCTTGCTGGTTCCCTTTCTCTTTCTTTTCTTTCAGGTCCTGACCACCCGATGGCACCGGCGAGGGTGTGGATCGTCAGTCATAGTTACGTTTATTGGGCTGCCTGCCACACTACATCCACTGCATGGGGAATCCACCTGGGGATAGGTGCAGTGGCACGTCTCCGGTGGTTCGGTTTCCGGGGAATGAGGTGGCACGCACTGCTCCTGTTCCTGATGTCCATGGGTGCCCAGGGTCCACCGGATGTCCTGGTGATACATCTGGGTGGGAATGATCTGGTGCAGATCACGAGCGTAGCTTTGCTCCTTGCCATTCGCAGGGAGCTTAGCCTGCTGGGTCATCGCTGGCCACAGGCGCGGATCATGTGGTCACAGATGGTGCCATGCGTATCCTACCGGGGAGGTGGTGATCCTCATGCTGTTGACCGGGCCCCGCGGTCTGTGAACAGGGCAGTAGCCCGGTATCTGTATACCACCTGTTTGGTGATGGGGTGCATCTCTCTGGTCGAGGTATGGACCTCTTCCTGATGGCTTTACAAACGGGCCTGTTGCCGCATGCGGTCAGGGTGGGGCGGTGAGTCAGTGAACTTCTCCCCATGTGGTGGCTAGCACTGATAAGGAGAAAGTGCATGACCCATTTAATTTGGCAGATACGCAGTTGGTTGGCCATAGGGAGGGGACAAGGTTGTGAAAAATGGCAATGGCCAACCAGCAGATAATCAAACATGTTGCTATGCTTAACCAGCATGCAACACCTCCATAATTGATTGGAGGCAATTTTACAGTCAGGAGCTAACTAATAGCATCCTGACAAGAGTCAACAACGTGTTTCTGTGGAAACAGGTTGTTGACAGGGTACCACAGTTTGTTGCAGTAGTAGCAAATTGTAACATGCATTCAATTGGGTTCAGAATTAAGATTCACTCCTTACCAGTGCTTTTACAGCCCATTTGGTCCTTAACAGTAGTTAAGGAAAGTTTAAGATAAAAAGTTAATAAAGTGGCCCAATTTTTAATCCAATTCTGTTGTCAGTGTCATTATTGGGGAGAGGGTCCGGCAATGCCCCATCAGACCACTGAATGAGCTGGACATGTGGTTTTCTCTGCCATAAATGCTGCCGTAAATCATATCCATGGCTGTTGTAAACACATTTATGACAGCAGCGGGTGCATTTATGACACATTTTTGGCTGTGTTTGCCACTTCTTCTACTTCTGCCACTTCCAGCAATGGCAGTGGTGGTGGTGGGAGTTGAAGGCAGTGGGCTACATGAAATGGTGTCATGGGTCAGGGCCGGCCCATGGGCCGTAGGTTGCAAAACCCTGGTGTACTATTACTACAATTCAGAGTAGTGCAGTGACTAAGAATATGAAATCTCACCAAAGAGAAACATGTCCCTTCCCACACAACCCTCTCTGTATCCCCAAAATCAAATACAGAGGATCAAGTTTTGGCACAGAGGGCTGCAGGAGGCAAGGAAACAGAAGAAGAAAACTTCTTTAATTTGGTGCCAGATTGGCTGCAGAAAATTGGATTTAAATATCTGATTATTTTTTCCCAGGTAAGAATCTTATATGCACATTTGTCTGCCATTAAATGCAGATTGAAATATAACTCGTTCTTGTTATTGTCAACCTTTTCTCTAAAAAGGAGCAATAAATTAAAATCTGAGCAAAGAACTTAGGGGGCAAAGAAAGAGAGATACAAAATATTTACTTCCCCAAATACCATCAAGGAATAATTATGCCCGCAGAATCCAGGATGAAGCACCTGCAAACACTGAGCTAGATCAAGAATTACTGCTATTAAATTGATTTTTTAAATTTCTCTCTACCTCCAAAGGATTTCAGAACCTTATCCAGAATAAATCAAAGGCTCCTTTAGTCATAACTAACTTGTTCCACTGCTATGAATGAATTTGTAGTACAGAACCGCCGCGCGAAGCTGTCCCTCCCCGCCCCCTGCCACCGGGCAGGGAGGTTGGAGGGGCTCCCGGGTCGAGTGAGCCGAAGACGCCGATGCCGCCACAGCTGCCGTGCGGGGCCGTCACTCCCCGCCCCCTGCCATCGGGCGGGGAGGTTAAAAGGGCTCCCGGGCCAAGGGAGCCAAGGACGCCGCAGTCGCCGCGCGAAGCCGTCCCTCCCCGCCCCCTGCCACCGGGCGGGGAGGTTAAAAGGGCTCCCGGGCCAAGGGAGCCAAGGACGCCGCAGTCGCTGCACGAAGCCGTCCCTCCCCGCCCCCTGCCACCGGGCGGGGAGGTTGGAGGGGCTCCCGGGTCGAGTGAGCCGAAGACGCCAACGCCGCCACAGCTGCTGTGCAGGGCCGTCACTCCCCGCCCCCTGCCACCGGGCGGGGAGGTTAAAAGGGCTCCCGGGCCAAGGGAGCCAAGGACGCCGCAGTCGCCGCACAAAGCCGAAGACGCCGCCGTAGACGCCACGTCCGTACATGGACGTCCCTCCCAGCCCCCTACCGCCGCCCTCCCTGCCTGGGGGGGAAGAAAAAGGAGATGTCAACGACAGGACTCGCCAGCGCTCCCTGTGCATTTCGGGAGCCCATGCTTGTTGCTGGAACCAGGGGGGGATTGCGGATGGGGTGGGAAGAGAGAGAGTTGGTCCTGCCAGCCAGGAAGGAGGGGCAGCATTCCATTTAGGGAGGTTCCGGGGACCCATATAGGTGTTGTGACGGGCATGGGGCGGTATGGCGGGTACCGTGGGGCGGGCCGCACTCGGGGAATGCGGGTCCGATGTTTAAGTGCGGTCCCTCATTCCAGCCCTGCAGGTACATCTCTGGGCCCTGAGCAGCTGATCCAGAGTGACCCTGCCCTTAGGCTGCTGCTGGTGAATGCCAGATCGTTCTGTAATAAGGCCCCCATGATTCAAGATGCCATCCAGGAAGGGCTGGCCGACCTGGCATGCATCACCGAAACCTGGCTGACTCCTGAAGATGGAGTACCTCTTTCGGACATGTGTCCAGCTGGGTTCGGCATTTGGCACCAGCCTAGAGGTGAGGGGAGGGGCGGTGGTGTCGCCATTGTTGCCAGGGAGTCTTTGGGAGTTGCTAGGGCCACTGCTCCACAAGTGTCTGGTTGTGAGGCCCTGCTTCTATGGCTGGGCCCCAAGGGTCAGTTGGGGATCTTACTCCTGTACCTGCCCCCTTGCAGGGTAAGGGATGCCCTGCCTGAGCTCCTTGAGGCCGCCTCGATGCTGGCGTTGGAGTTCCCGAGGCTTATGGTGCTGGGGGACTTCAATTTGCCATCGCTGGGGATGGCTTCTGAGGTGGCAAGGGAGTTCATGGCTTCCATGGCAGCCATGGACCTGACTCAGGTAGTTCGGGGTCCGACCAGGGGCAGTGGTCACATGCCAGACTTAGTTTTCTTGTTGGAGCAGTGGCAGAGTGATCTGAGACTACAGGATTTAGTCATCTCACCTGTGCCATGGTGAGATCACTATCTGGTGACTCTTGACTTTCTGGGGGCGACACTTCATCGTAGGGAGGCAGGGCCTATTAAAATGGCCCGCCCTCGGCGACTAATGTATCCAGACGGATTCCAGAGGGAACTAGGGGGTGTTCCTCCGGATCGGCTACACGATTCACCCGAGGCACTTGTCGACCTGTGGAATAGGACGGCAACAGCAGCCTTGGATGAAATTGCGCCACTGCGGCCTCTCCGCGCCCGTGGGGTTAGGTCATCCCCGTGGTTCACAGATGAACTGCATGAACTCAAACGGGCAAAGAGACGCCTAGAGCGCCGCTGGGTGAAGACCCGGGATGACTCCGATTGGACACTAGCTAGAGCTGCTATTAGGGCCTACCTAGTGGCGATGGGGGTGGTGAGGCGGCAATACTTCACCACCCTTATTGCCTCCGCTGATAATCGCCCAGCCGCCCTGTTCCGGGTTACCAGGTCCCTCCTTGGTAGGGGGAGATCGGTGCCTGGTTGGCAGGGTTCGGCTGAGGACTTTGCTGACCATCTGGTGGAGAAAATCGATCGGATTCGTTCAGGATTGAATCCTGGCGTGGATGGGGAGGGTCGGGGGGGTGCCGGTGCACAGTCTTGCTGTACGATCTGGGATCAGTTTGATCCTGTTGTCCCTGATGAAGTGGACAGGCTCCTTGCAGCTGTCCGTGCCACTACATGTCCTTTGGACCCCTGTCCCACTTGGTTGGTGAAAGCCTCCAAGGAGGTAACAGGTGGCTGGGTTGGGGGGATAATAAATGCATCACTGCGGGAGGGGGTATTTCCTGCACAGCTAAAACATGCTTTGGTGCGCCCCCTCCTGAAGAAAGTATCCCTCGACCCAGCGGTCCTTAACAACTACAGGCCGGTTTCCAACCTGCCCTTCCTGGGTAAGGTTTTGGAGAAGGCGGTGGCGCGCCAGTTGCAGAGTGTCCTGGAGGAAGCGGATTATCTAGACCCCTTTCAATCAGGATTCAGGCCCGGGTATGGAACGGAGACGGCATTGGTCGCACTGATGGATGATCTCTGGCAGGAGCTGGACGGGGGATATCCATCCGTCCTTGCTCTTCTTGACCTCTCAGCGGCCTTCGATACCGTCGACCACGGTATCCTTCTGGAACGACTCAAAGGACTGGGGATCCAGGGCACTGTGTTGTCCTGGTTTTCCTCTTTTCTGGAGGGCCGTACCCAGTCGGTGTGGTTAGAGAGTGAGAGGTCCAGCCCTAGGCTCCTCAAGTATGGGGTTCCTCAGGGCTCGGTGCTCTCTCCTCTCCTATTTAACATCTACATGAAGCCACTGGGTGAGATCATTCATTCCCACGGGGTGCGGTACCATCAGTACGCGGATGATACTCAGCTATACATCTCGGCCCGTGGGGACCCTAGTGATGCTATTGAAATCCTATCCGGATGCCTGGAGGCCATTGGGGTCTGGATGGGGGCCAATGGGCTTCGGCTGAATCCCAGCAAGACAGAGTGGCTGTGGATGGGGGGGCCCCGCGTTACCCAGGGAGTTACCACCTTTGGTACTGGATGGGGCTGTTTTGCCCCAGACAGACCCTGTGCGCAATTTGGGGGTCCTTCTGGACTCGCGGCTGCGGCTAGAAGAACAAGTAGCGGCTGTGGCCAGGAGGGCTTTTGCCCAACTTCGGGTGATTCGCCAATTGCGCACGCTCCTGGACCGGGGCTCCTTGCTTATGGTCACCCATGCTCTGGTTACTTCCCGACTAGATTATTGTAATGCGCTCTACATGGGGCTGCCCTTGACGACCATTCGGAGGCTGCAGCTGGTCCAGAATTCAGCGGCCCGGGTGGTGATGGGGTGTGGGCGATATGCCCATGCCTCACCGCTACTTCGGGAGCTGCACTGGTTACCAGTTTGTCTCCGGGTGCAATTTAAGGTGCTGGTTTTGACCTTTAAAGCCCTATATGGCAGTGGGCCAGGATACCTTAGAGACCGCATCGTCCCAAGAGTGTCTGCCCGTCCAACTAGAGCGGACCGGAGGGGGTCTCTAATAGTGCCATCAACTAGGGGTGCACATTTGTCTAGCACCCGAAGGAGGGCCTTCTCCGTGTCCGCACCAGCTCTTTGGAACCTCCTGCCAATAGATCTAAGACTTCAAAGCGAATTGCTGCCCTTCAGGAAAGGAGTGAAGACCTGGCTGGCAGGGCAGGTGTGGGGCCCGAATGGGACTACGGCTCCCGCCTGCTGGCTATTGTAAGGATTAAGAACTCTCTCTTTTTCTTTATGTGGTGGGTGGGATGGGTGGGCGGGATATGGGTTTTTTAAATGGGGTGGGATGTGGGTTTTTTATAGTGTCTTTTATGTGCTTTTAGAATTGTTGTAATGCCGCCCTGAGTCGGGTTCTGCCTGAGTGGGCGGCATATACAAATGTGACTATAAATAAATAAATAAATAAATAAATATCTCTGTATGCATTAATTATAATCTATAAATCTCTTACCATATCACATGGCACAGCAGTTACAAAAAGGTGTTATAAAAAGTGATGTCCTGATATTAAACTGTTGACTTGTATATTAAATACAGTAAGTCCAGAATCTCCCAAGTGTTTCTTGATGTTGCCTCTAGACACATAAATGCACACATTCTGTAAGAGGTGTCTTCAGAGCTAACTGTCAAATAATTGTGAAGCCACTCATTCATAAAGGCTACTACACCAAGTTGCAACGTCAAAGCAATTGTGCTTTTTTCACTGGGATTAATACCTTCCATTCTAATTCAATTTGTTATATTTAAACAATATATTTAGATACTACACCAGCATATACAATGGAATTAATTGTAAATAAATTCAGTTAGGGTCAGTTATATCTACAGTGATATCCCCAAATTAGACTCCTCTTTTAACATTCCTACTGTATACACATACAGTTTACACCTCCTTTCCTCAACTAGCAATACACAGAACACGGCATCTTATACATTTTTTTTTTCAAATAATGCTGCTGTCCTTTAGTATCTATCCATAAATAAACATAGTCTTCAATCTCATCATCTTTTCATACTTTTTAAACACTAAGAATATTTCTTTTGCTATTTTCACAAAAAAGAGTGATTTATATATGATATTTGAGGAAACAAGAAATCCTACTCAAGTCAATATTAGTGCTATTTCTCCCACTCTTATGTTTCCTTCCTTTATTTATTAAATTCTCTGATGACACTAAAATTAAGATGGGATAGCTCTCTCTGACTTATGCACTATGTGAGACTGGCTGAAATCTTGTTGCTTAGCATAGTAAGTTGAGGCTGGAGTAGGTCCACCAAATCAATGTGATCTGATGAGTCATCTCCTCCATAAGTTTTATTGATTCAAATGGGTCTATTCTACCAACAACTTATTACAATAAAGAAAGTCACAGAGTGGGACCATTTTAATCAACAGAACTTACAGAAGAGTTGACTTACCACTGAATCCACTAATTCAGTAAACCTACTTGAGTGTGATTTATTACACTAAGCAACAGGATTTAAGGCATTATGTTCTACTACTTGAATCTAAGACATAATGTTGTACTTTTAGTTATATAAAACCACAGAAAAATATTTTAAGATAATTATTTCTCCACATTTTCCAGTTACTGATCAAGCAGATATCTGTAGGTCTGATTTTACTGAGCAGGGATGGACTTGGAGGAGCAGGTCAATTATTTACAGAAATTCACCTCACTCCTACACTCCCCCTATACCACCTCCCATGATGCTCCAAACGTTCCTCAATTAATAAAAGTTTTGGGATTCAGGAGCTTGCAGTGTGGACAACAATGGCCAAAAATAATTCTCTTTCACACATAAAAAAAGTTTCTGCAGGACAGAATAGCCTTCCATTAGAGGAAAGATATTATTTTAAATAGTGGACAGTCCTGCTATTTAAAAATAAATACAGTAATACCTCATACAAAGTCCGCTTCGTACAACATCGAATTCATAGAACATCGCCTAACTCCTTGAAAAAAGTTGCCTCATACAAAGTCGCTGCAACTTTGTATGCGGCATTGGGGGTTTTCCCCAGGTTGGTTTGTCCCCTAAAATCAGGGTTGTTTGACATGTTTTTGTAATGTATTTAGCCTTTAGACAATGATTTCTTAAAGTTCTGTCAGTTTCCTGTCTGTTTCCTTGACTTTGCTCTGAAGTCTGTGCTGTTACAGTACAACGTATTTCTATGGAAATGACATTGTACGAGGCATCGCGGCAAGGATTTGGATGTTGTATGAGGCATCGCAGCTAGGATTTTGCATGCCTCATACAAAGTCCAAATTCATATAAAGTCCAAACTTGTAGAACCAAGTTTGGACGTTGTATGAGGTATCACTGTATGCTTATTTATTTGTTTGTTTTATACTCACAGTGAAAGGCGGGAGTAGAAGCATGCTTCTGGGTAGAAGAGCAAATGATTTCAAGGAAAGCTAAACCATTTCATTTGACCTTAAATAATAAGGTCAAATCAACCCATTGACACAACTTATTTATCCTGTGGTTTTTGCTCTTCTGCAAATGTCGCAATGCACTTCTCTGAAAATAACCACTTTTTGAACATGCGGAGAGACCTTGACCTGATTCACCAATGTTGGCCACAGGTACGTATTGTATGGTCTCAGATAATCCCACGTTCATATTTCCGGGGAGGTATTGATCCTCGTTGTATCGACCGGGCCCGGCGGTCTGTTAACCAGGCATTGGCCTGCTACTTTGCCGAACATGGTTCGGGGACATTGGTCCAACACCCTATGATCTGCATTCAGGACCCCAGTTTATATCGCAAAGACGGCGTCCATCTCTCTGCATGAGGCATTGGCCTCTTCTTGGCAGCATTGCAAGCGGGCCTGGTGACTGAGCTGGCAGTCGGGGGCGGGGCGTGAGTCATGTGACTCCTCCCCATGTGGTGGCTAGCACTGGTAAGGAGAAAGTGGCTGACCCCTAGGAATCTGGCAGGTACGCTCTTGGTTGGCCACCCGAAGGACAAGGTAGAGGGAAACTTGCAATGGCCAATCAAGGGTGGACCATGAACAAGGTGATGCTATGCTCAAGATAGCATGCAACACCTGGAAATTTTACCGGATGAACGTCAGAAGCTGGAATAAACAGGTAGCATTCTGACTGGGGTCAACAATTTGTTTAATTAAGTAAACAAATGGATACAAAGTAATCAATTAAGATTTGGAAAGGATATTTACTCCTTACCAGTGCTATTTTGGCCCATTTGCCTTAACAGCAGTTAAGGATAGTTGAATGTTAAAAGTTAATAAAGTGGCCCAATTTTAAATCCATCACACGTGTCTGTCTCATTATTGGGGAGTGGGTCTGGCAAAGAACATGCCAATGATTTTTCCCTTGAACTTGGCACTTGTTCCTATGACCACTTTGCTATCAGTTAATTGTGAGAGCTACTTCATTCTATTGCAGCTTTAAATTGACAATTAGCCAATTAATGCTCCCAGAACCCTGTGGGATTCAGTGTTTTTGGAAATCTGCAGCGTTTTTGATGCTATCAAGGAAATTTCAAGTACAGCATCCTCAAAATGGAAAAGATCAACACAGTAATGTGCTTACTTAAAGGACAAACTGTAATCACAGCTGTTGAGAAACCTAATCATCTTATAAAAAGCAGAAGATATTGTTTACAGAATCATATGTCAGGTTCACATACACATTTTTACAAGACAGACTTGTTCATATATCCACACAGCAGCTCACAAGTATTCAGGAAAACACAAAAGTATAGGCCATTGGAATGCATGGATGTGGAGAAGATAGACCAATGGATAGATACAGTACTTTGTATAATGCGTTGTACATTGCAGTCTCCTCATAAAAGAGACACAATTTATTTAATGAGGGAAAGACAGGGATTAGTGGGGTAAAATGCAAATTAGGTGAAGTGTATAAACAAATGTGCCCATTATAGTAAGTTGTGTAAACTAAATGCACAAAACCAACAAAAATGCGTCAAGGGTGTGTGTGAGAGAGATTAATCTTGAAGAAAAAGAAAGTCTCACAACTCATTTTAAAACAAAGATGGGAAGAAAAGGCAGGTGGAATTTGGAAAAACAAAATTAAATCATAACCAAGATCTTAGTACCTCTGTTCACCTCCATCCAGAGAGGGGCTGTTCATTTATTTACCCTTGTACACTACAAAGAAATCACCCGTTTGGCTTGCAAAGAGGGAGATGGTTTCCTTGCAAACATTTCACTCATCTCCCCCTCCTTATCACAATATAAGGCAGGGTTTCCCAACCTAAGGACCATGAGCCAGATCTGGCCCATGGCACCATTTCATGTAGCCCCCCACCCCTTCCAAGGGCATTCAAGAAACAAAATGGCCACCCTTTTGAAGCTGTTGGGACAAAATGGCCACCCCCCACTGTGCAGGCAGGGCAAAATAGCCATCCGGCCCTCAAAGTGGCTGAGCGAGCATGATCCAGCCCCTGGCTTGAAAAGATTGGGAACCCATGATGACAGCAACACATGACTACATAGAAAAAGAAGTGTCAAAATTATATAGGAAAATGGCTTCACACACTATTTTCCCCCAGCATTGTCTCATTGTCTGCATTAAGAGCACATCCTTATTCTTCTCACAAATGATTGGTGGGCAATTACTTCCTCTACTTGTTCTATTTCCCACTGTATTACCAATCTTTTTGCTCTACACTGTGATCACCTCAGATATACACAAAGACTCCTGATTTAGGTAGGGTTTCAGTGTTTGTTCCATTACAGGGTACATCCGAACTCCCAATCATCCCAGTCTAAGAGAGGAAGTTTACTTCCTTAACCTTAAAAAGATGAGAAAGGCAAGGATTTATACCCCTAGAGCTCAGCTTTCCTTGGCTGGCTTAAGTAGGGAAATAAAAAGGGATGCAAACCCTTGTTTGCCTTGTTCTCATGTACCCAAATGAGAAACTACAAATTTCAGGCTCAGCTGAAACAGGGAAAGGCATTTTCTTTCAGTATTGATTAGTTTCCACATATGTGAAAGTGAGTATATTTTATATAAATAACACAACTAATAACAATTGTGCAAAACAACCTCCATTAATGTTTAGTTGGATGAACGTTGGAAAGTTAGCAGCACTTGATGGGTTGTTTGTGTCCTTTTGATCAAGGTCTCAATCTCCCTGCTTTATATGTATATAGGTAAACTTTGAATACATGTGTAGAACATGAGCCAGCTAGCTGGGAAAGCTAGTTTGAAGTGTTATAACATATAGTATCCCCATCAGAAAAAGTGGGGAGACAACCAGATTCTTCCACTTCATCCCCTTTAAAAATTGAAGTACAGTAGAACCTCATCCAACAATTGCCCCATATAGCAACGAAATCACATAACAATTAGGTTGTGTGTTGTTGTTGTTGTATTTTGGGGGGAGAATGGTGTCCTGCATAACAATTTTCCCTATGGAAAAAATTGTACAACTATTTTTCAATAGGAAAAAAAACTTAGCAAAATAAAATTGTTGTACGATGCATCATAAGAACATAAGAACAGCCTTGCTGGAACAGGCCACAGCCCATCCAGTCCAGCATTCTGTCTCACACAGTGGCTCACCATTTCCTTCAGGGTATTCCAAGGAGATGCCTTCACCTGCTTAGGATTCCCTGGAAATGGCATTGAGAGATATCCTGCCTATCTCTCCAACCCCGAGGTTGTCCTTAAGTATCCATAATTATAGCCATTGATACTCTTGTCCTCCATGAACTTGTCTAATCCTTTCTTAAAGCTGTCAAGACTGACAGCTGTCACCACTTCTTCTGGCAGGGAGTTCCATAGACCAGTAATCCTCTGGGTGAAAAAGTACTTTCTATTATTTGTTTGAGAACTAGTACCCAAAAGTTTCATGGAGTGTCCCCTAGTTCTAGTGTTGTGCGATTGGGAAAACAGTTTTTCCTTATCTACTTTGTCCACACCATGCATGATTTTATAAACTTCAATCAGGTCACCTCTTAGACGTCGTCATTCAAGAGTGAAAAGGCCCAACCGTTGCAGCCTCAGATGGTAAGGAAGGTGTTGCAGTCCCCTAATCATTCTGGTTGCCCTCCTCTGCACTTTCTCCAACTCCATAATATCCTTCTGGAGGTATGGCGACCAGAACTGTACACAGTATTCCAGATGGGGCCTCACCATAGATTTATAAAGAGGCAAAATGACACTTGCTGACTTATTTTCTATACCCTTCCTAATGATCCCTAGCACATCGTAAGGAGGCAGGGTCGATTAAAGTGGCCCGCCCCCGGCAACTGATGGATCCGGATGGATTCCAGAGGGAACTGGGGGAATTTCCTCTGGATTGGCGACACGATTCACCTGAGGCAATTGTTGACCTGTGGTACGGGTCGACGACATCTGCCTTGGATGTAATCGCTCCACTACGGCCTCTCAAAGCCCATGGAGCTAGGTCATCCCCGTGGTTCACTGAAGAACTACGGGAGCTCAAATGGGCAAAGAGACGCCTTGAGCGCCGCTGGGTGAAGACCCAGAGTGATTCCGATTGGACACTAGCTAGAGCCGCTATTAGGGCCTACCTAGTGGCGATGGGGGTGGTGAGGAGGCAGTACTTCACCTCCCTTATTGCCTCCACTGATAATCGCCCAGCCACCCTGTTTCGGGTGACCAGGTCCCACCTGGGTAGGGCGGGGCCTGTGCCGCGGCCCGGGTGGTGATGGGGTGTGGACGTTATGCCCATGCCTCACCACTGCTTCGGGGGCTGCACTGGTTACCAGTTTGTCTCCGGGTGCAATTCAAGGTGCTGGTTTTGACCTTTAAAGCCCTACATGGTAGTGGGCCAGGGTATCTTAGAGACCGCATCGCCCTAAGGACGTCTGTCCGTCCAACCAGAGTGGACCGGAGGGGCTCTCTAATTGTGCCATCAGCCAGGGGGGCTCACCTCTCTGGCACAAGGAGGAGGGCCTTCTCCATGTCCGCACCAGCCCTTTGGAACCTCCTGCCTGTGGAACTGCGTCTCCAGATGGAGTTGTTGCCCTTTAGGAAGGAACTAAAGACCTGGCTGGCGGGCCAAGTTTGGGGTGCGGGTGGGGATGGGGGTACCGATGGGTGGTTGGTATAGAGAAGTGTGCCTTCCCCCAAGGTCCCTTCGGTTCTTGCGCACCTTTTAGGGGTGGGGTTTTTTAAAAAACTTTTTAAACTTTTAACTTTTTTTATCATGTGTCTTTTATGTATTTACTGTCCGCTATGTAAACCGCCCTGAGTTGGGTTCTACCTGAGTGGGCGGTATATAAGCGTGAAAAATAAATAAATAAATAAATAAATAAAATTGAGTTTGCTTTTTTCACTGCTGAGGCACACTGGGTTGACACTTTCATTGAGTTGTCCAGCAGGACACCAAGGTCCCTTTCCTGGTTTGTCGCAGAGAGTTCAGACCCCATCAGTTTATAAATGTAATTGGGGTTTTTTGCCCCAACATGCATTACTCTGCACTTACTAATGTTGAAGCTCATTTGCCACTGTTTTGCCCACTCCCCCAGTGTCAAGAGATCCCTCTGGAGCTCTTCACAATCTCTCACAGTTTTCACTACCCTGTATAATTTAGTGTCGTCAGCAAATTTGGCTACCTTGCTTTTTACTCCTACCTCTAGATCATTTATGAAGAGGTTGAAAAGCAGGGGTCCCAGTACTGAACCTTGGGGGACCCCACTCTTTACTTCCCTCCACTTGGAGAAGTGTCCATTTAGTGCTACCCTCTGTTTCCTGTCCCTTAGCCAGTTGCTGATCCAGGACAAGACCTGTCCCTTTATTCCATGACTGGTAAGTTTATTCAAGAGCCTTTGGTGTGGGACCTTGTCAAAAGCCTTCTGAAAGTCCAGATAAACAATGTGAACTGGATCCCCCCTATCCACATGCTTGTTGACACTCTCAAAAAATTCCAACAGATTAGTGAGGGAAAAATCACTATATGATGCATGTATCGTATAGCAATTGTTTCGTACAACAATGAGCCCCATGGAATGGATTAAAATTGTATGAGGTACCACTGTAGCTTTAATTACAACTTGAGAGGAAGAGGTGTAATTTGCTCACCTGCCTCAGGCAGCAAAATGTCTTGGGTCAACCTTGCCAATCCTCCAGTTGTCTATTCACTGGAATACTCTGATATTTAAAGAAATTGCTAAGAACCAGCAGTTATATAACTGCATGTGGTTCATTGAAAATCGGTGCTTTTCTACCAGGCTACCTTCTATAAATATTCCATATTGGTCACCACAGGGTGTTTTGGTTCTTTCTGTGATGAAAGGTCACTGCACCTTTCCTTCCTCTATACTGTTAGATTAGATTTGTGACGATGCTCGTGGCAAGACCAGGACATTACTTTTTTATAAATAGCTGACTCATTACTGTTTTATCTGTGAAATGCTTCCACTTAACACTTCTCTGCGAGCTATTTTGTTACAAAGCTTGACACCAAGCATGCTATAACTAAATTCTATTTGAAACAAAAGCTGGAAAATATCTGAGCCAAAATAATTGATTGTAGGCCCCAACAGTGAGATAGCACTTGACGTGTTCTGTTTTTAGAATTTCCTTTCTTCATTACTCATACCTTTATTAAAAGTAAGACAAAACAGTGCTGGTCTTTAGAAAGGCCACACAAATATCACCAAAAGAGAGAAATCCATTTATGTAAAATAAAATTATTTATGTAAAATAACATATGCAAATACATGCAAAGATGTTAAATTTATTTATTTATTATTTGTTTCCAACCTAAGGCCAATGGGCCAGATCCATCCCATGGCACCATTTCATGTGGCCCCCACCTCCTCCTAGGGCATTCAAGAAACAAAATGGCCACCCCTTCGAAGCTGTTGGGACAAAATGGCCACCCCATCGTGCAGGCAGGACAAATTTTAAAAAATAGATTTTTTAAATAATTGATTTTAATTTAACAGAAATGCAAAACATGTCACTTGAGTGTAGAACACAGTGATGACCCCTGCTGAGTTTGCTATCCAAGTGTTCACTGTGAATGGTCAAATCCCTCTTAGAATTATTTTGTTCTTCCTCTGATGAAACTATTATTCGTTTTTCCACTGACATTGTTGTGTCAGTTTATTGCAATGTGCTCTACATGGGGCTGCCCTTGATGACCATTCGGAGGCTACAGCTAGGGCAGAATGCGGCAGCCCGGGTGGTGATGGGGTGCGGGCATTATGCTTGTGCCTCACCATTGCTTCGGGAACTACACTGGTTACCAGTTTGTCTCCAGGTGCAATTCAAGGTGCTGTTTTTGACCTTTAAAGCCCTACATGGTAGTGGGCCAGGATACCTAAGAGACTGCATCATCCCAAGAGTGTCTGTCCATCCAACCAGAGTGGACCAGAGGGGCTCTCTAATTGTTCCATCTGCCACAGGGGCTCACCTCTCTGGCACACGAAGGAGGGCCTTTTCTGTGTCCACACCGGCCTTGTGGAACCTCCTGCCAGTAGAGTTGTGGGTGCATACAGAGCTTCTGCCTTTCAGAAAAGAATTAAAAACCTGGCTGGTGGGGCAGGTGTAGGGCCCAGATAGAAGAGTGTAGGTTGTTTGATAAGGAAATTAAAGATTTTCAAAACATAATAAATAATTATTGTAATTCAGGAAAAAAGCCTAGAATTGCTAAGATTTTTTGGTACTTATCTCAGAAAGAAGGATTGGGAATACCTAATTTAAGGAATTATTATAGAGCTTTCCAAATTAAGAATATTATAAAACTTTTATCAAGGGAGAAGGTTGTCTGGGAAGTAATAGAGATGAAGGAGTTAAAAATGGGTAAAGGGGTATTTCTAGGCGACAAGAAAGGGAAAATTAGTGTTAAAAATAGAATGATGAAAACAATGTTGGATGTTTGGAACAAGGTCAAAAAGAAATTGAGTCCAGAACTATCTCCTATAATAGAATTAGATGATATCAAAAGTTTTCCGATACAATTAGATAATAGTTTAAAGTTCCATGCATTTGTTGGTTCCCAACCTCCCACACAACTACCATTGGCAAGAAAATCTCAGGATTTGGAAGAAATGAAAGAATTTTTATTTCTCCATACATTTTAATTCTGTACCACTGATAACTAGCCAATTCCTTAGGACATAGCGATCAAGTATCCCGTATTGCCGGGAAAACCCTGTAATTTAGCCCCTCTTCCCACTGCCACGTATTTTTAAAATAATCTCCTGTATTTTTTAAAAAAATCCAGGGGGCGTGTAAATCTCCTGTATATTATTGTATTATTATTTTATCTTTATTCATGAGGTATGTGCCTCATACCAGAGCCAGAGAGGAGGAGTGTTGAGCTCCCCCTGGTGGCGGAAGAACAGCCCTCTAGGCACTCCCCTTAGCACAACTGCTTTCCCTCACAGGGGAGAACAAGGCAGCAGGCCAGCCTTACTGTAATAATTCTATTTTAAATCTCTTTCCTCATTCTCTGCTGTGACAGCATTTTATATTACTGTGATTTTTCATGGAACTGTTTTTTACACTTATATCACTTAATTGTCTACTGTCTTAGCCTCTTGTATCACAATTTCATTTTTAAAAACTCTGTGTTTAAGGCAGGACCACGTAAATATCCTCTTTATGTTGTATGCAAATGTACTTGAAGCTGATTGGCTCATTGACTCTTCTCTATCCTGGGAAAGAGGGTGTTAAAGGGAAGAGACAACGAGCCAATCAGCTTCAAGTATATTTGCATACAACATAAAGAGGATATTTCTGTGGTACTGCCTTAAAAACAGAGTTTTTTAAAAAAATGAAATTGTGATACACAAGGCTAAGACAGTAGACAATTAAGTGATTAAAGTGTAGAAAACAGTTCCATGAAAAATCACCATAATATGAAATGCTGTCACAGCAGAGAATGTGGAAAGAGATTTAAAATAGAATTATTACAGTAAGGCTGGCCTGTAGGGGCTGGCCTGTTGCCTTATTCCTCATGAGGGACAGCAGTGGTGCTAAGGGGAGTAGGTGAGTGCCTAGTGAGTGGTTTTTCCTCCACCCGGGGGGAGCCCAACACTCTTCCCTGGCTCTGGTAGCTCCTCCTCTTCTACGCTCTTGGATGTGCCTGGATTGGGGGGAGGGGGCATGGCCTGGTGGGTGGGGATGTAGCCTTGTGGGGAGAGGGGCGTGGTCCAAAATTTCCCTTATTTTTATGTCCAAAACTTGACAGGTATGCCTTAGGAATGTGATAGAAGCTGAAAATATTGGCAAACTGAATTGTTTTCTGTTCCATTCCCATTTTTGTTGTTCAGTCACACAGTCGAGTCCAACCCTTTGCGAACCTTTGGACCACCACATGCCAGGCTCCTCTGTCATCTGCCATCCTCCATAGCCAGGCAAGATCTGTGCCCACTGCATCAACAATGCCATCTAACCTTCTCATCCTCTGCCACCCCCTTCTCTTGTTGTCTTCGATCTTTCCCAGCATCAGGGCCTTCTTCAGTGAATCCTCTTTTCTCATTGGGTAGCCAAGGTTCTTGAACTTCAGTATTTGACCTTCCAAGGAGCAGTCAGGGTTGATTTCCTTCAGGATGGACTAATTTGATCTCCTTGCAGTCCAGGGAACTCTCAAGAGTCTTCTCCAAAGAGTCTTCTCCAACACCACAGTTCAAAGGCTTCTATTCTTCTGTGCTCAGCCTTCCTTATGATCGAGCTCTCACAGCCATATCTTACTACTGGGAAGACCATTGCTTTAACTATGCCCATTAGGCAAAGGTAAACACATCACTTACTTGAAAGCCAGAGTTCAACTCAAGGTAGCAATGCTCATATCTGTTTACAGCCAAAGAGCCAGTGCGGTCTGCATCTGCAGACATTTTCATGGTCATGTGGCAGGCATGACTAGATGCTGGAGTACGGTGAATGCTGTTACCTTTTCTGCCAAAGCTGTACCTATTTATCTACCTGCAAATTCTTGCTTTCAAACTGTTAGGTTGACAGGAGCTGGGACAGATGATGGGTGCTCACTCCATCATACAGCACTTTGTCCTCAATCTGCTCACCTAGTGACTTTCCAGTTGTCAGGTTCAGGTTTTAACCACTGAGCCACCAGCCCCACCCCACACCCCCAATTAGCCATCCCTTATTTAATAGTGATGAAAAATGGGCTCAATTTAAATTGTAGAAACATGGATTTTTATCAATTAACACATTTTTATGATAATTCTGGTTCCAAATCAGGAGAGCAACTGTTAAATTGAGCAAACAGTGTCTTGCCCTCCTGGTTTCATACATTTCAGATTGTTTATTTTAGTACCTTTCAGGTAGTGAAAAGAACAAGCCACTAGATAATTAACTGTATTTTAAACATTGCTAGTTACTTTAAAAATATTCAATGGGGGAGTCCTTCAAAAGTAAATGAAATACTAATTGGCTCCCACTATGGCTGTAAATCAGGACTTGAAATGGTTTGGAAAAGCAATTTGGGAATGCCCATATCTGTTTTAAAATGGCAGGCCCTACGTAATAAATGTCCATTCAGTTCAATCTCCTCTAAATTTAAGGAGCATTCTATTAAGCTTCTGCACAGATAGTATTTCACACCACTCTGTTTAAATTGTATCACTGAAGAAGTCAGTTCAATCTGTTGGAAGAAATATGGGAACATTAATATGCACTTTCATATGTGATAGATGTGCCCTCCAATTATTCTCTGGCCCAGAGTTTTTAGAGAAATAGAATTAATCACAGGGAATCACCAGATCTATTTCTGTCCTTATTTTCAGGCAATAACAAACAGCTAATGGTCTTTTCCTGTATAACAATGTATTTGAAAATTGTCACAAACTGGAAGGGAACTTGTAATTTATCTTTAGGAATTGGAGAAATAGAAGATGGAATATGACCCTAATGGAAAAATTAACACAACAGCTAAAATTAGTTAAACACTTACACTCCCCAAATGAATGTTTCAATACATGGTTCCTTTTTATTTATTATGATAATCAAAATTATGTTTTCTACCAGTTTCCCATGCCAATCTTTGGTGCAATATTCTAATACAGGTTACAATGATATGAAGGTACTGTATCATACTATACATTTCTAGTGAAAGACAATAATTTTGTTGTTGTTTCTATGTTCTTTCAAAAAGGATTTTTAAAAAAAGAAAAAAGAAAAATCTTAATTATAATTTTTTGCATTTGAAAGGCCCCACTTTTTTACACCATTTTCCCAGCCCTTATAGCATGGATTCTCCCTAAATTAAAAACAAAAGATTGATGTGAGCAAACATTATTTTTCAAAATAAGCAAGACTGCTCAGTTCAATTTATATGGCCTATTTAAATCTAGAAATGGCTAGGTCACCTATTTTTCTGAATGGAAGGCTAAACTGTTTTACACTTAGAAAATCATAACTTGAAAACACTTTGCTCAAACCCTCTGCTACATCTGTGTCAGATTTGATGTTTATCTGAAGCCTAAAAAAATTAAGTCATCTGGCCCTATTTTTAGAATTGCCTTACAAAGTGTTGATTTAGTTTGCCAGCACAAGTTCATTGCTTCACTTTCATGCAGCAATAATGAAGGGGGGGGGGGGGAATAGTGAAATGTGAGCCAGAGAGTTTTGTATCAACTTGGCCTAGGTGTGGAGTAACTGTATCACTTGATTCAGAATGCTCTGAAGAAAATTAGGAACAGAAGGATAATCATGTAAAACTGTTTTCCCTATCGTACAACACTAGAACTAGGGGACACTCGATGAAACTTTTGGGTACTAGTTCTAAAACAAATAAGAGAAAGTACTTTTTCACCCAGAGGATTACTGGTCTATGGAACTCCCTGCCAGAAGAAGTGGTGACAGCTGTCAGTCTTGACAGCTTTAAGAAAGGATTAGACAAGTTCATGGAGGACAAGGGTATCAATGGCTATAATTATGGATACTTAGGACAACCTCGGGGTTGGAGAGATAGGCAGGATATCTCTCAATGCCATTTCCAGGGAATCCTAAGAGAGGTGAAGGCATCTCCTTGGGAATACCCTGAAGGAAATGGTGAGCCACTGTGTGAGACAGAATGCTGGACTGGATGGGCTGTGGCCTGTTCCAGCAAGGCTGTTCTTATGTTCTTATGTTCCCCATCTCCACTTGGTTGTCCCTTGTTATAAAGTAGGTCCCTTGACCAGTAGGGTGACCAACCAGGTGAAGTGCTTGTGCAGTTTCCCTGCCATGTGTAGATGTTCTCAAAAGGACACCGGAGGGGGGAGGTACAGTGGTGGGCTCCCAAAAAAAATTACTACCACACTGTGGGCATGGTATGGTGGGCATGGCCAGGGGGAAAGCCCTGCGTTGCACCCAAATTAGGACTACTTTGTTTCAAAACTTGGATGGGTGCGGCCAGCCAGAATTTCTGCTACCGGTTCTGGCGAACTGGTGCAAACCTGATGATGACCACCACTGGGGGAGTAGTTCATGTTCTTTAGATGACACTTTCACATTTTATACTTGAACAGAGAGGGAATTGTCCCAGTTAGAAACATTCACTGAGTTCTGTGTTGACACCAATTTAGGTTGTCTTGATTTGACCACACATTATAATGAATAATTTTTAAGTCCTGAGATACTCCTCAAGAGAAACCAATAGGAGTGCTATCTTTTCACAATAAGCACTTAATTTGCACATATTGTTTCTGTGCACAGAGAAACAAAGCACGTCCTAAAGCACGCACAAAAGGAACAGCTGATCATTATTTTTAAAAGATGTGAAACTCCTTACAATGCTTGTAAATCCTTAGCAGGCTTTGTCACTTTGCACAATTTATTTGCACAATTTCTAGTACCTGCGTTAAAGCTTTACGTTGCAATGAAGTATTATTTGCAAGATTTTACTTAATTTGTACAACAATTGTCTTCCTTTTTCCTTTTCTTCTCTTGTTGACAATACAGTACCGTCAAATACTTCACAATCTATTGTGGGAAAGAATAACAATGAAGTCCCACATGTGAGGTAAAGGTTTCCCTTGCTCGAAAACCAATCGTATCCGACTCTAGGGTGCAGTGCTCATCTCTGTTTCTAAGCCGAAGAGCCAGCGCTGTCTGATTCTGCAGACATTTCCGTGGTCATGTGGCAGGCGTGACTAGACACCGGAGCGCACAGAACACTGTTACCTTCCCACCAAAGTGGTCCCTATTTATCTATTTGCAATTTCTTGCTTTCGAACTGCTAGGTTGGCAGGAGCTGGGACACATGTGAAGAGATAACAAATCAGGGCTTGCATTTCTAGGGTGCAGCACTAGCTAAGACAGATGTGAAATAACATGTCAGAACATTCTTCAGCTTAATTTCCTGTCCAGAGCACTTTCCATGATTATCCTCAGATGCCTTCTCCCAATGACCCCTCTTGCTTCTGTTTATTTCCTTGAGCATCAAGAGTTATTGTCATTTAAGCACAAAATGTTCCTGCTTGGAGGCCAGTAAATGTGACCTGACAAGTTACTGGGAACATTTCACCTCACTCATCTATGAGCAAGTGGAGAAGAGCTTGTTAAAAATGGGAATAATGATGGTGACAACACAATACCATGTTACTCTTGCATGCTGGATCATAAATAAGAGTTTGTTGTCAATGTAAAGGAGGTTAAAATTTAATAATCTGCTTTCGGGAAATGTCCAGAATCATTAAAATACCAGACTTCTTTTCTGGGATATTAATTCACGAACTTACTAAAGACAGACATGAAAAGAAATCACTTTAGAGTTTTTTAATGTAACCTAAACAAAGACAAGTCCAAATGCAGGTATATGATAATCCTTGTTTGATTTTGCTGAATATTTTCCACTCATTTTCCTAACATAAGGTTGGATATTGTGTGAAATACTTTACACATGTGAATATCCACCTTAAGGACAAAGGCAGCTAGTTAGCTTAGCAACCCACAAACTACTTTGCTGCTGTCAGGTTCAATGCTGGATGTTGTCCTATAAATAAGGTTAAAGAGACTCTCCCGGGCCTCTGCCATCGGCCCGGGATGGGAATCAGCTGCACTCGCCGACCCTGCCTCCCTCCAGCCCCCCTTCACCGGAGGGATAGAGGCTCTGGAGACGCCGACGCCGAGCCCCATTGAGACTCTCCCGGGCCCCTGCCATCGGCCAGAGATGGGAATCAGCTGCGCTCGCCAGCCCTGCCTCTCTCCGGCCCCGCTTCACCGGAGGGATAAAGAGGCTCTGGAGACGCTGATGCCGAGCCCTGTCAAGACTATCCCAGGCCCCTGCCATCGGCCCGGGATGGGAATCAGCTGCATTCACTGGCCCCATCACCCTCTGGCCCCGCCTTCCTCTAGCTCTGTCTGACCGGGCAGAGCCATTGCCGTGGATCATTTCCTGGTAACCGGGCTGTTTTTTTTTGGGGGGTGGCGTGGGCTCCAGGCCCTGAGGACTTTCTGTTGCCTGCCCTCGGACTTGGCTGGGGCGAAAAGAGGTCCGTTGGCCATGATATCAAGTATCCATCTAAAGGACACATTCAACTTGAGCAGTTGTTGGAAGATTTTTATGTATTTATTTATTTTGCTGACAGATGAGAAATTAAAAGAATGGAGGTCAATTGGATACCAGAGAGGTTAAATTCTGCAGTGATGCCTATCATAGCAAATGTACTTCCTACAAAAAAAATTCAAAGAGAGATTTTCTGATACTGATTTGTTCCCATTGAGATCTCACATATAATTTCTTGTAGCCAGAAATCTAAACATGTTTTCCTCAAATATTATCCATTTGGAGATAGTCATTTAACTCAAGTCATTTAACTCTAAACATTGAGATATGGTACAGATATCATAAGCTTTTTAAATACATTTTAGAAACTTCACATTCAATGTCATTTAAATAAGTCAGAATCCAAAATGTCTTAAATAGCAGTCTTGAGCAGTCTTCCCCAGCCAGGTGGCCACCAGATGCTTTGAACATCAATTCCCACCAGCCCCAGTGAGTATCTGGCATGTAGCAGTTGGGAAAGGTTATCCCAAGCATTTCTGTGCTTCCATAGGGGATGTCAATTTGCATTTCCTACTGTTCACTCTCTCTCTCTTCTGCTGCCTTGGAATCCTCTCTAAAGAATCTTTCAAATATTAGGCGCAACTTTCTAGGAGTGGTAAATAAATCATGGGAGGAATAATTATGGGAAAGGTCAACTTGAACCTACCTTTGTTCGAAAGCCACATGAAGACCCTTTAGATGCACCCCTTTAATATTTCAGCATTTAACACCATATTTCATGATTGACGTTAGGCACTACCTTTCAACACACATACAGAAATTGACTAAATCAGGGGTATTTCTGCAATTCTGGGAGACTATTTAGAAAATGGCCAATGTTCACTCTTAGGTACAGCAATGTCAGAATTGAATCTCCATATCATCCCTGGCATTTACAGGGTTAATAATTTAAACCAGGGGTTTGCAACTTATGGTTCACGGGCCAGACCTGGCCTGTGGTGCATTTCATGTGGCCCACTACTCTTTTCCCCACCAACTCCACCACCGGAAGTGGCAAAAACAGCTGAAAACATGCCAGAAATGCACCCACAGCTATCATAAATGTGTTTATGACAGCTATGGATGTGTTTTATGGCAGTGCTTTCTGCAGGGGGAACCACGTGTATGGTCCACTCAGTTATTTGAGGGAGTGTGTGTCTGGCCCACTGCTGGGAAAGGTTGAGAACCACTGGTTTAAAAGGTTGAGAACCCCAGGTTTAAAATGTTGAGAACCCCTGGTTTAAATTGAAGAAAGATGGAGTTGAAAGTAAGAGTAGACTGAGCTGCTGACACCAAAGGAGAAGGGCAAGTGACATCTGAACCTCCCCAGTACAGTCCAATAACTCCCCAAGGCATTGCGAGGTGCTAAGAAGGGACTTTTTGCATTCTGGAATACAGTAGTTCTTTCTTCTCTCAAGTTCAATAAACATTGTTGAAATATCATGTTAAAGATTGAATGTGTGCTTGATTGTTGAAAGATGGCTGTTGTGTGGATTTTGAGTGACAGATCATACAATTAGGTATGGTGCTACATAAATTTCCCTTCTCCAAGTCATAGCTATTTGCATTTCCGGCCTGGAGGGGTGGAAGAGGAGCAGCTGTGCGGGCGGGCGGCCAGCCAGCCATAAAACTGCCAACGTTGGCAACACAGGACCTTCCCCTCAGCTGGCCCCGGCCTGGAGGGGAGGAAGAGGAGCAGCTGTGTAGGCGGCCGGGTGGCCATAAAACCACCAATGCCACTGCCGCCACCGGAACCGGACTTTCCCCTCGGCCAGCCCCGGCCTGGAGGGAAGAAGGAACTGTTGCCGATCTTTTTCTCCTTCGGCTGTTTAGCCTGGAGGGAAGTGAACTGAGTCTCCATAATGTATTTTTTGTGTTGTTTTTTTTTTGTGGATTACTTTGAAATGTGTATTGTGGATTGCTTTGAAATGTGTATGGTTTTTTGACTTTGAACTGTAATTTGTAACACTTTACTTCTTTGTTAGCCACCCAGAGTCACATTGGCGAGTGGGGCGGCATACAAGTCAAAATAATAATAATAATAATAATAATAATAATAATAATAATAATAATAATAATAATAATAATAATAATAATAATAATAATAATAATAATAATAATTCATAGGATAAAATGTTTTTTTAAGAATTCAAGAAACAGATAATATGACAGTATTAGCATGCAACAATGTTTATACTGAATTGCACTTGAAAAGTAATACAAAATGATAGATGTTATTTTATGCCATCTCATAACTAGCATGCTCTAGACTTAGTCCTTAACCTGAAAAGCAGGAGAAATTATTAGTGAACTATACTCATGAAGTTACGTGCAAAACAACTGTTCCCTCTTTTTCTAACTGAGATGCATGTCTCTAAGCCTTTTCTTAAGTCTTCCTCTTATGTACAACTACTTAGTGATGGTTCATGGTCCAAATAGGGAGGGCACCTCAACTTTTTCTTTCTTTTTGCAGTGGCCTAGCTTTCCTCATTTGATCATAAGACATAAATCTCTTCAGATAAGAATTTCTTTGTGTGTGTTTAATGTCTGGAAAGGACAGCATCCACTGGCTGAACCTCCAACATCACTCTGCCAACAAATCTTGGCCCTTAGTATTTATCCATCCAACAGAAAGTTTATATGCATACAGGTTCCTCCAACTATTGATCAAGAACCTGTGGCTTAAGGTTTCATGCCTTTTCCCAAATTGACAGAGGCAGTGACAGTAGCATGGTGGCTTTCTCTTTCTGCTCTTCATAGTTTCAGTGAATGCATGAAAAGCTTTCTTAAATAGAACTATAATGAAGTGAGAGTATAAAGTCCAGCCCTGGTAAGCAACCAGATAAACTGTAGAAAGGAAGGAAATTGCAAATCCCTTCAGACAAAATCAAGCCCAATGCTTCTTCCTACACATATTCATCTGTCTGGATCACCATGTGTCTACACATGTACAAGTCATCTCTTTCCTATACAATACCTTGATTTAATTCCTATGACTGGCAACAACTACAAAAATCTAGAGTACACACCGCCTGGGTCAGGACAGAACTGTTGCAGCTAGATTTAAAACTATGCCTGAAGAGGTCAGCTCAGAGTTCTGCAGATCAATGACTGCACAGTAGAAAAGCAAGAACTTGAAGTATGGCTGGCAGAAGATCTCTCTTAATGAGATAAAGACATAAAGGCCAGCTTCTAGTAGTGGACCAGTATGTAGTACAGATATGTGTTTTGCAATGTTGAGTCTGCAGATGTTGTTGTGCCACATCCCAAAATCTCAAGTCACCATGGCCAATGATTAGAGTTCCTAGGAATTGCTGTCTAGCAGACTCAAGATTGAGAGCATCCAAGATTGAGAGTATCAGATAAAGATCAGTCGTCTTCCATATCATCTTGCCCAGACACATCTGACTTCAACTTCCATAATCCTGAAACTAGAGCATAGGAGATGCTACTAAGCATATCTGGAAGGTATTAGACAAGGGGAGGCTAATATAAACACAACATTGGCTTTAAACATGCTTACTATTCTAATGGATGAAGTAATTTCATTAGGTTCACTAGAATTACCATGTCGAATTTTCTTAGTTCTTAACTATGTGATCATTCCTAAAGATGGAGAAACAGACTCATGTACCTTAAGGCATCACATATAAAGGCACATGTCAGTATCTTATTTGCATTGTGTAGAAGACTGTCTGTAAACTTCGCAAGCATGGCAAAGAGCAACAGCAAAAATCGAAGACAAAGTGGGGGAAAAAACAAATAAGGGAAGAAGTTCCAACCTTCAAGCAAATGATCCCTAATTTGTAGAATAAAAAAGCATGGAAGAATTAACTTTGACGTAACAATCATAAATTACAAACCAACAAAACACAACCTCAAAAAATGTTAATCTCATAAAATTTAACAACAGTAGAAATTTCGCAATTATAGAGACCCAGTTTAGACATAATAGTCAACAATGGCTTATAGTTATGTCCACACTCTCAAATTCATGCACTGGTCAAGGGAAGACTGGAATATTTGACTCTTAGTTTCCACTGACTTTGCTTTTGTTGTATCTGAGCCACATAAACTGTGGTTAATAGTGCCTTCAAACATATCTTGTCCATTATGATGGCAAGTGTTAATACCATAATTAGAACCTCACAAATATTTAAATTCAAGGGTGTTTGGCATTAAGATTATACAGTTTATGTTCTGTGCTTAAGTTATAACCCCACGTTGGACATTTAGTGGCAAAAAATAATATTTTGTTCTGGATAACTTCAGAAGACATGACATGATGAGAAATATATGGTATATTTGACTATACTATACAAAATACTTTACACACTCCTGAAATGAGTTATGATGGAATCTTGACAATTAGTAAAAGGTCACATTCTTATAGCAAAGGCTGCTTTCAGCATGTAATAAAGACAGAAAGAAAAAGAAACGTTTGACATACTTGGATCTGACAAGATTGAGTCGGTTTTCGGCAAAAATTGGTCACACCGGACTCCTTGGTAGCCCTCTTTGCACCTGAGAAAAAGGGAAAAAATGACAAACATACGCATGCGGTAGTAACAGGCTAATTGCAAGACATCACTCAACTGGAAACATCTAAGCTAAAACATTTTCAACAATGTGACACACCAACAGCAATGGTTTTCCAACTTTCTGAACTTCAACCCTACAGAAGATCCCACATCTGCCAGTGAATGGAATGTATTTTACAGGATTCTGCAACACTGTGTAGAGTGGCACTTGAGTCACACAGGATGCTGTCAGTGCTTAATTATACAGCACTTAATTATGGAGCATTGCTAGGCCTGAACCCTGCAGTAAAATTTGTGACATTAGCCAATACTCAAAAGGCAGATTGCAGCTACTTCTCTATGCCATTGGGAAATACTACCAATGTCCTTCTGCTCAAAGGCACCCAATAAAGTAGGAGTTTAAAATCCAGATCTCAAAATGGTACATTAAAATATAAAATATTCTAAACCAAAGCACAAATAGTGAGGTTAACAGCTTATGAATCCAGGTTTGAAAATGCAACTTTATCCATATACAGTTACAAGTAAAGTAAGTTCCACAGAGTTCAGTGTATTCCCTACAATCATGCAAAACAAAACATCTCCTTCAAGAAACATGGTCAGGTATCTAGGGAAAGAGACCATACCCTAGTTCAGACAACATGTTGGGCATTAGAGTTAAGTACCAAAACACTGATTAGGCTTGGAAGGCACTCTTATATTTAAGCTATAACTAGAAGTTTATTTCCTTCCAGGAGACACACAATATTGTTTTTGAAGGTCTGGTACTTGTCCTCCACAAAGTGACCAAACTACTAGTAGTGCTTATATCACAGACTAACCAAACTGTCACAGGGAAGCATGCACTTAAATATTCTATGCTTTAAAAACTAATGCAGGATAGCATGTTGCTGAGTAAAGAAGTACAGAATCTGAATTAGAACCTTCAAGCAATGTGAAACCAAGGACTTGCATGAGGCTGCAATCTTGCTTACAAAGCAAACACCACCTACTTAGAAGATATGCCACTGTAGAGAATCTGTGCCAAGCACAGATCATAGCTGATGGTGGAATCAAAATTCCCTGGCTCCCTTTCAATCACTTCTTACTGAACTTATATCAAATAAAATCCTCTGCCAAACCAAACATATTAAATGAAGTTATTCCCAACACAGAGAAAAAAAGTGTTGTATCAGATTCCTTTTAGCGGGAGACCCAATTAACCGCCACAGGGAGCCAAAGCCAGTCATTTAAGAGATAACAACTCAAGCTTGGGTCTGAACAGAAGTTTTTCTCAGATTTTCTCTCCCCCCCCCCCCCCAAAATTAGAATCTTAAAGTATGTCAGAAAAGGCATCTGGCCTCCTAATTAAAGTTCTCAGGAATCACTCATGCCTCCAGTGTCCACATGTTACAGATGCTGAAGCACTCCAACCTCTCCCCAAGAGCTTCTTTTGGAATCCTCATCAGGGGGTTCTACTTTTTTTGTGTCATATCCATATATGTTGTGCCCAGTGCCTATGGACGCTAAGAATTGTGCATATAGGAGGGTTGCAGCCCCTAACAAGTCCTTTCAGCATTTCAGATAATGCAGTTAAATATTGGACTGCTCCTCTGCACAGGGGCAGGGAAAGTATAATTATTTTCCTTCCCAGCTGATCATTGTAGCACTGCATTTTCCCTTATATGTTGTGTCATTTCCATATATGTTGTGCCCAGTGTCTATGGACGCTAAGAATTGTGCATATAGGAGGGTTGCAGCCCCTAACAAGTCCTTTCAGCATTTCAGATAACGCAGTTAAATATTGGACTGCTCCTCTGCACAGGGGCAGGGAAAGTATAATTATTTTCCTTCCCAGCTGATCATTGTAGCACTGCATTTTCCCTTATAGTGCTAAACATGAAACTTGAACACAGCTGCATTTTTAATCAGTACTACCAGGAAAAACAAAGGTGTTTTTATTCACTTTCCTAAACAATGTTTACAACAATTGGATAGAAGGGAAATAAATAATTACACTTTCCTTGCCCCTTCACAAAGGAGCAGGGAAAGTGTTTCATTTGCTCAAAGGTTGCTTGCATTGTTACATGTTACTTAGCCTCTCCTCATCCTAAAGTGAACTCCAAATCAGTAATCCCAGACTGTTCCATAAGGGGCAGACTCAACATGCTTTTATTTACATTTCAAGTTCTTTCATTCAGGATTTTGAATACATTTAGAAACACAGGCATATTTTGCTGACATTACAGACACATCTCTGACAAAAGTGATCACTAGAGAAAAAGCATGCTAGTAACTCCAGATATACGTATCCTCTAATATCTAGTTTGATCTGAGTCAATGCCACAACAGGCAGCTCATACCAAGAAACAATCCAGAGCAGAACTCTCAAAAATAACAATGGTTACTTCCAGCAAATTAACATTATGGCATGGCACATCAATGCTAGTTCTCAAAAGTAATGCAACAAGTGAGAATGAGAAGCACTTTGATGTGTCTATTTAACAAAAGACTTTTTTTTGAGCTACTTTTAGGCAACTCAGTGGCCTTTTTCTTGCAGTATGCAAGTATAACGACATTTGTCTATGTCATTTTATGGCTAAGTATATATATATAGTGTCAATAACAAAGAGCAACTACAAAGCAACTAAACAAGGACAGGGAATTATTGTTCAAAACCATTGCCCTGAATCCTAATCATTATGCCTACTAGCATAGTGCAAATAGTGTAACTTTTGGCAACAAACTGCTGCAAGTCACAAAGTCAGACTATACATGTCTGTTTATGCTGACAGATATTGGCCATGGTGACTATGAACAATGTTTTTGTTGTTGTTCAGCAAATTATTTTTTTAAAGCTCTGTACTGAGCAATCAAGGACTTTAAAAAAATAGATGTTTCAAATTCTGGTTCACATTTGTTGCTTTTCATGATGAGGCATGATCATATTTACTGTACAGTATTTGTTATGCTATGTTCTCCTTACTGACTGAGTTATAATACATTCTACAATCCATTATAGCAGTAGCTTTAAAGAGCCACAACTTCCTTTCTCTGCAACCTTTTGCTGTGTAGGGGAGTGAAAATCTTTAAAGAAAATCTTTCTTTAAGTCTGGCCTCATTTTTTCTTCTAATTTCTGTTTTATATTGGGTTGTAAAACATTGGGTGTGAATAGACAGTGAATTGTCTTGGTCTGAATCAGAAAGGGTCACTTTGAAGTGTGGCATGCCATTTAAGATGACCCTTCCAAGGACTGAATCCACCACACCTTAGCATGTTTAGCATGGTCAAGACTGACACTGGCAGAGGTAATTCAGCTGTCTTGTCATACACAAAGTCTTACAACACAATGTGCAGCAAAGATTGGAAGAAAACCAAGGCTGGATTTAAAGACATTCTCGGAATTTAAGATTGACATGTTTTAACAATCTTGAAAAATGAAAAGCTTCAGTTCCACTCACCCATGGAGGAGAAGAAAGACAAAACTTTCCATTTCTTTTTAATTGTTGCTAACTGACACAGCATACAGTGATGTTTTGACAGGGCTTGAAAAAATCCTTCCATAATATCATTGTTAAATTAGAAACAGTTAAAAAGGAAAGGAAAACTTCATCTCTTGTGCTCTCCAAAGGTGAGTGGAAAGGAAGCTTTCCATTTTTCAAGATTGTTAAGTGGCTTCACCGAAAACACAGCTAACCAGCTACTTTGGCTCAATCTCAGAGATCAACATGCTGGAAGCAAACCAAAATGGAGCAATCTCAAAAAAATAATAATTACAGTAGCTCTTGATAAGGACCCAAAAAGAAGCATGTATAGAGTTTCCATATGTCATGGAAAATCATGAATTTCACGTTTTATAACTGTCCCACCCGGTTCCATAAAAAACATTGAAGATTCACGGTTTTCAAACCACTTGATTTGGGGGAAAAAATCAACATTTCCCTTGCACTTCTATTGGAACTACCAGCAGGTGGCAGCAGCAGCTTGGTGAACAAGGACAAAAGGGGGGGGGCACGCCTTTTTATTGTGGCTGTAGCAGCAGCCATTACACAAACAGGACAGAATGAGCTGTCCCAGCTCCTGCAAACCTAGCAGTTTGAAAGCAAGAAATGGCAAGTAGATAAATAGGGACCACTTCGGGGAGAAGGTAAACAGAGTTCCGTGCACTTTGAGGATTGTAATTCCCCCCCTAAGATAAATTCTTTGGCAGGCGACTTTACCTCTGTCCCGGGTTTGTGGGAAGGAATTATGGCAGCTCTAAGCAGGTAGCCATTGCTTACAGGTGGGATGCTTTGTAATGTCATGCACTTCATATAGTCACTGGAAAAACCAGACCAAAACACAGGACAAATCTCCATCTAATCAAACCTTTGTTTTCTTCTTCCCACTTTGAAATGTACACTCATTTTTACACATTTTTTGTTTGTTTACATGTATAAGCACATTTTACATAATGTATGGCTGGTACATTTTTGCACCCTTTAAAAACTGTACACCTTTTAATTTGTACACATGATGACCTACAAACATTTCTTTCTGTGTAACAGTTCATAAGCCTCATAAGTGGGTGAATTCTAAAGCTAAAGGAAGTGCGGTGCCAATATGGCCGCCGCGCTCTTTACGGGCCCACCCCCCCGGATGAAGACATGTGGGGCTTTAGGGGGCGTGGCCACCCCTACATAAAAGGGGTGGCCACGAGGCGGCTCACCGCCATTTTAGAGAGCAACGGAGCGGAGAAGTTTGCTCCGCTGCTCTTTGTTCTTTTGTGGTCCTTTCTCGAGACAGACGGAGCGGGGAAATTCACTCCGCCTGTTTTCTTTTTGTGCCGCCTCGGGACACCATCTTTTGGCTATGGCCCCCAAAAAGAAGAGCGCGGTGGCTGTGCGGCCCCGTGCGAGGGGATGGGCTCGCCCGACCCCCCACCCTGTCCCACCTGGTGTCTCCTTGGGCCAAAGGGCTCGAGCGGGAGTGCCAAGAGGGATTGGCGCCGGGGTTTTTAACCCCCACTGACACCAATGAGAGCAATCAGGCTCCCGCCCCCCCCGCCCAGTCGGAGGACTTGGGCGGGGGCTGCGCGGGCTGGCTCCCCAGGGGCTTCAACCCCCATTGACTCCGGAGCCCCCAGCCTGGGCCCAGGATTATCACTGGGACCCAGCATTGGGCAGGGTGGCCCAATGTGTCCCGGCGCGGGATTGCACCCCGCCCTTGCCCCTGCACCCCATGGGCCAGATTATTTGGCCTGGACCTACTGCAGCTGGGGGCTGGCATGCGGCCCCGCCCAGCCGCCCGTGGGTGGCCCTGGGCTTGGGCAAAGCCCATGGCCCCTTGCTGGACATGGACTGCCTATGGGGCTGTCTGTCACATCCGGCCCACATTATTTTGGTGGGCCGGATAGGTTGATTCTTCGCTTCTGGCCCACATTGCAGCCCTAGAAGCCTCTATAGGGATTGCTCCACCACCTCAGGAACCTGGGGCAGGGCCACATCTGGCCACTGGCCCTTTGCCTGTTGATGCTTCACAGCGGGCCCTCAGCCGGGTCGAGCTGCTCGAGGCCATCAGGCCCATGCCTGGTGGCGCTCCACGGCTCCCCGTGCAGCTGCCCCGATGGGGCCTTCTGCTGGTGCCCGGTGCGATCTGGCCTGGACCTTCGACGGCTCAGAGCTCGACTTCCATCGCGAGCTCCGACACCCCCCAGAGGCCGGAACCCCCGGTGGGGGCGGCCCAGGGGGGTGCAACATGTGAGTATGGTAGTCAAGTTATCACACCATTCACACTACCAAGTACTACCATGGGGGTGCAGTGGCCCTGGCCTCAGCAGGCTACTACGGCATTGCAGCCTACTGCCCCACCCCCTCTTGCCACTTGGGGCGCTCCCTATTCACAGGGTTTGCCGGGGATGACTGCACCATCCGTACCAGTGCCATTTCCTATTGGGCCATATGGCCCGTTCTCCACTCCCCCACTTCGCTCCGTGCCGACTCCAGCCATGCCAACAGCGGCTACTCGCTTCCCCTGGGTGACCACTTATCTCAAGCCACCAGGGAGGAGATATGGTGGGGGGAGTATGTCGACATCTTCACCCTCCTTAACCAGGAACCAACCAAGGAGGAAAAGGAGGGGCAAGATGACAGGGACAAGGAATTGTCCCGTCGTCGCAAGCCCCCTCATACGTGGGCTAACTGGCTACCAGCCTACTTGATCTATATGGCTGTTTATCTCAGGGCTCATCCTGATTTGGCTATCCCGATGGTGCAGTATTTGGACAACATTTACCGTGCTGTCGTGGATTTCCCTGGCCCGTCATGGTTAGCCTATGATGAGGAATTCAGAATGAGAGCCGTCCTTCACCCTGAGATGAAGTGGGACGAATCCTGCCAGCTATTGTGGCTCCTTTACATGACCCCTACACAGCCAGCACCAGGTGACCGGTACCACTGCAGCCATGCGGTGCAGCGGCCCGCCACTACACAGGCTCCCCGCCAGTCGGCGGGGCAGGGGGTTCCAGCCCGCCTGCTGTGTTGGAGTTACTCCTCTAATAGAGTGTGCACCAGGCGGCAATGCAAATTCAAGCATGAGTGCCCTTCCTATGCCGGACCGCACGCTGCTTCCGCATGCCCGCGGGTGGGTGGGTCATGTTACAGGGGGAGGGGATACCAGGGGCCAGCTAGAGTGGCGTCTGACGCCGCCACACATTCCAACGGCCCCCTCCCCAATTAACCTCAGGATGCTAGAGAGGTGGTTGCGCGTCTGTCCTAGGAAGGATGACGCGGTCTATCTGTTAGAGGGTTTTACTTATGGCTTCCGCATCCCATTCAGGGGTGTTCGCACACCCCAGGATGCCCCAAATTTACAGTCCCTCAGGGGTAAGGAGGGCATTGCTGCGGAAAAGATAGCCAAAGAATTGAGGGAGGGAGGGTTGCTGGCCCATTTGATAGGCCCCCATACTCAAATTTAAAAGTCTCCCCTCTCGGCTTAGTGCCTAAAAAATCCTCAGGTGAATTTCGCTTGATTCACCATCTCTCCTACCCTGCAGGCTCCTCGGTCAATGATGCTATACCGGATGACCTTTGCTCGGTCCGGTATACATCCTTCAACCAAGCCTTGCAGATGGTCTGCTCATGTGGTCACGGGGCGCTACTGGCGAAATGTTATATTAAATCTGCATTCCGATTGTTGCCAGTACACCCCGATGACTTTGAGCTTTGAGCTTTTTGTTTTCAGGGCAAGTTTTATGTGGTCAAAGCTATGCCCTTTGGCTGCTCCATTTTGTGCTCGGCCTTTGAGCGCTTTAGCACCTTTCTTCATTGGGCTTTCATTCGAAGGTCGGGATCTCAGGCCGTGGCACACTACCTCGATGATTTTTTGTTTGGGGGTAAACACAACTCGGGCGCATGTGGACAGCTGCTTGCCGCATTTCAGGGGCTTATAGCAGAACTTGGTGTTCCACTTGCCTCTGAAAAGACTGAAGGCCCAGCGACCACCCTCACCTTTCTAGGCATAGACATTGACACCGTCACGCAAACATCCAGATTGCCAACAGAGAAGGTGACCCGGATCTCAGACGCGATTTTGGCTATGCTAGCCAAACGTAAGGTGTCTCTCCGTGAGTTGCAGGTGCTCCACGGGCACCTCAACTTTGCCTGTAGGGTGGTAACCACGGGTAGGGCTTTTGCCAGGCATCTTTGTGATGCTACGGTGGGTCTTTTCAAAAAGCACCACAGGGTCCAACTTACAGGGTTTGAGGGCCGACATATCAGTCTGGCTCACGTTCCTGCAGGGCTTCAATGGAATCTCCTTTTGGCGGGCAGAGCATATTGCCACCCCCCACTTTCAAGTACAGTCGGATGCCTCGGGTTCCCTGGGCTATGGGCTTTATTTTAATGGCAGGTGGGCCTATGGGAGATAGCCTCAGGAATGACAAGGTACTGAGCACCTGCGCGATCTCATGTTCCTTGAGGTTTTTTCCGATTCTGGGTGCGCTCATGCTCTGGGGGGACATGTGGGGTAATTCCGTAGTTCACTTTTGGTGTGACAATGCTGCCGTGGTGCATCTTGTCAACGCCCAAACATCCAGGTGCCCCAGGGTCATGGCCTTAGTTAGACAGTTTGTCCTCAGGTCCCTGCGGCTTAATGTGCTCTTCAGGGCTAGACATGTGCCAGGCATTAACAATGATATTGCTGATGCTTTATCCCACCTGCAGATCTCCCAGTTCCGAGCCTTGGTGCCAGACACAGAGAAACTTCCCTCTCCACTTCCGAGTGAGATGTGGACCTTTGGTGAGGAGAAGTGAACCGGGCGATCGGCATGTCTTTGGCCCCGCGCACGCATAAGGCGTATCTGCACATGTTCCTCCAATTTAGGGCTTTCTGTAGGGAGGTGCAACTGCCTGACATGTGGTCGATCCCAGTTGAACATGTTTTGCAGTATATGGTGCACCTTCATGATCAAGGTCTAGCCCCACGCACCATTGCCACCAGGCTTTCTGCTTTGGCATTTATGGCTAAGGCACGGGGTTATGCTGATCACATGGGTGACTTCCGAATACGCCATGTCTTGGAGGGGTGGACGTGTGAGCACGGCCGCTGCCCTGACACACGTCAACCTGTTTCCCCTTCTCTGCTGGCAAGCCTTGCCAGGGGTTGGCATAGCCTTTGCTTTGATTGGTATGAAGAGTCTCTTTTCCATGCAGCCATCACTGTGGCTTTCTTTGGGGCTCTTAGAATCAGTGAGCTGGTCCCACTTTCCAAAAGGGCACTGGAACTGGAGGATGTTTCTCTCAGCCAGGAGTGGGCTCAGTTGAGGATTCGCTCCTCAAAGGTCGATCAGCAAGGGAAGGGTAGTAGCGTGATGCTTCTACAATGTACATTTGCTGATATCTGTCCGGTTGGTGCCCTACAAGCATTTGTGGCAGCGTGTGGTTCATGCCCTGGCCTGTTATTTTGCCACCAGGATGGGTCCCCACTTACCAAATTCCAATTCTGGAGGGTTACCGGGATGGTACTTCACAATTTGGGGGTCCCTGGGGCTCGTTACGGTACCCACTCATTTAGGATAGGCGCCGCATCAACGGCGGCTGCATTTGGGTACTCTGAGGCTGACATATGTCGGATGGGCAGGTGAGGATCTGTGCCTTTCACTCTATATGTTTGTCCTCTCACCGTATGAGTGCCTTCCCTGACCTCACTTTCTTTTCTTTTATTGCAGACCCTGTGTGTTTACGCACACCGGTGGCAATCTGGCTGGTGGGTCACAGTTACGTGCACTGGGCGGCACAGTATGCGGCTTCGTCGGAATGGGGACCCCATCTCAGGCTACGTGCAACCGCGCGTATGCAGTGGTATGGTGTGCGCGGCATGAGGTGGTGGAAACTGTTACCATTCCTGATGTCCATTAGGGACGCCAGACCTCCAGATATTTTAATTATGCACCTCGGAAGCAACGATCTTGCACAGATCACCGGCCTTGCATTAAAGATATCCGTGCGCAGTGACCTGGTGGTTCTCCGTCACTTATGGCCACACACACGGTTGCTATGGTCAGACATCATACCGAGACACCACTATAGGGGAGGACTTAATCCTCGTGGTTTGGACCGTGCCCGGTGGTCAGTGAACATGGCTGTTGCCCGGTTCCTTATTGAGAATGGTTCGGGAACAGCCATTCGTCATCCGGGGATAGGGTTACAGGACTATAGCCTGTATTCTGGAGATGGGGTTCACCTGTCAGCAAGAGGTTTGGACCTCTTTTTGGATGACGTGCTACCGGGCCTGGTGACTGAATTGACAGTCAGGGGGGAGGGGGCGGTGATGCATCATGGATGCCTCCCCGTGTGGCGGGTAGCACTGGTAAGGTAAACTTGATGACCCATAGGTATCTGGCAGGTTCGCAATTGATTGGCCAACACGAGGATAGTTACAGGGGAAACAGGCTTGGCCAGTCAAGGGCGAACCATGAACGGGGTGATGCTAGGAGCTAGACAGCCTGCATCACCTTGATATTTCACCAGATACATGTCAGAGGGTGGGGTCAACAGGTAGCATATTGACTTCGGTCAACAATTTGTTTGTGTCAATAAACAAATTGATACAAATTGATACATGATAGCCAATTGTCATTGGCAATTCTGGGTGGGACCTTAGAAGTGCTACTGCGGCCTGCTTGCCTTAAATATTTTACAATTGGATGAAAACCAATTGAAAGTTATAATTCGGACTAGGGCATTATTCAATAAAAGTGGCCCAATGTTTTAAATCCAATACCGGTGTCTGTGTCTTTATTTGGGGGGGGGGGGTGCGCCTGCAAGGGAAGCGCGGCACCAATATGGCCGCCATGCTCTTTGCGGGCCCCCACCCCCGGACACAGACATCAGGGGCTTTAGGGGGCATGGCCACCCCTACATAAAAGGGGTGGCCACGAGGCGGCTCGCCGCCATTTTAGAGAGCGATGGAGCGGAGAAGTTTTTCCCTCCACCCCCTCCCTAGTGGACAGTGTGATTTTTTTTGGTCACTTCGCGGCCGGGTGGGAATTTTTGCTTGAACCTACAATTGGCACCCTTGGTTCTTGGTTTTTTTGCCTAACCCACACTGTCACTAGTGTTTGAGATACGGGGTAAGTTTAATTTTTGGTCACTTTTGGCAGGTAGCACTGGTAAGGTAAACTTGATGACCCATAGGTATCCGGCAGGTTCGCAATTGATTGGCCAACATGAGGATAGATACAGGGGAAACAGGCTTGGCTGGTCAAGGGCGAACCATGAACGGGGTGATGCTAGGAGCTAGACAGCCTGCATCACCTTGATATTTTACCGGATACACGTCAGAGGGTGGGGTCAACAGATAGCATATTGACTTCGGTCAACAATTTGTTTGTGTCAATAAACAAATTGATACAAATTGATACATGATAGCCAATTGTCATTGGCAATTCTGGGTGGGACCTTGCCAGTGCTACTGCAGCCTGCTTGCCTTAAATATTTTACAATTTGATGAAAACCAATTGAAACTTATAATTCGGACTAGGGCATTATTCAATAAAAGTGGCCCAATGTTTTAAATCCAATACCAGTGTCTGTGTCTTTATTTGGGGGGGGGGGGGTTTGCACCTGCAAAGTGTGTTTCTTCTGGCAAGGACCAGAATCATATTGCATATTAGTTCTAGTATTGTTATTGTGAATATAGGATCCTTGATCATTTAACCACAATTAGAGTTACTATTAAAACACAGTGTATGCATATTATTATTATTATTATTATTATTATTATTATTATTATTATTATTATTATTATTATTATTATTATTATTATTATTATTATTATTATTATTATAACATAGTGTATGCAAATGCATACACCTGCAGAATACTGACTTAAATGCTAGTTGAAAGAAAATACAAATATTAATTAAAATACTAAGCTAAAGACAAAGTATAACCAAATTAAAAATAAATAATTTCAAAAATTTTAAAGTAGATGCTAATGATAAACCATATGAGTCGTTTTAAAAAATTCCTAAACTTTTGGGTAGATCTTGCTATTCTATCTGCTGCTACAACTTTATTAATATCAGAAAACGTATAGATAATTTTATTTTGGCAACTTTTATCCTGAATATTCTCTAGCAAATTTGAAATCAGCTTTGCTCTTCATTCAGAATATGAAGAGCAATACTGTATAGTAAATTAGGTTGTAAATCAGGAGTTCTCAACTTGTCAAAAAGCCAGGGGCCGGGTCTCTCTCCCTCAGACAGTTTTGGGGGTCAGACGGCCATTTTGCTCTTCTTCCACCACATGACACTTCCTGGTGTGGTGGAGGCGTTGGGGGCCACATGAAATGGTGTTGTGTGCTGCATACAGCCTGTAGGCTGCAGGTTGAGAATCCCTGTTGTAGATCCTCTGCTACATGAACTCTGTATATGCAAAAACACTGTGCTATTGATGTCTGAGTTCAGCATTCTTCCATATATTATGCTTTTCTAAAATGAAGAGGCTGACATCTTATCTAAATAATTCATAACACTATGAAGAAACTTCAAAGAGCACAATTGTGAGATTACAAGTTACAGCTGCCTGAGTGAAATGGTATATTTCCAGGGCTAAATGGGTAGGCTTTGCCACAGAAGATCAAAATTTAAAGGACACTGAGCTCTACAGCTGAGTCTATTGCTGAGTGTTAGGAAAATAAATGACAATGCCACTTGGTCTTATTTTACCTTTATTAAAGAATAAATTTTCCCAATTTCTTGAGGAAAGGATACCACATTGTCCCCTTCCATTTTTCTAGAGGACTGTGCCTATACCTTGGGGTGGAGTTGGATTAATTTGTTCTACATGTCAAAACTGCTACTTACAACTCTGCAAATATCATGGCAAGTACATCACTGTTAGTTGAGAAGTTGAGTTGTATTCCACGTCTTACATTAAATCATGTGATTGGTGCACAACAAGGACTACAAGCTTCACTTTCTTAACTCGTGGCAATTTGCTCATCTGCCTTAGACCATTTGACTTATGCTTGATGTAATAGAATTCTGGCCACCAACTCGCTTAATGTGCAAAAGCACTATTTTCGTGCAGACAGCAAAACCCAATAAAATTTTTCTGCACTGTTACCACTAATGGCATGAAAAATAAAGTGTTTGGGTCTTCCATTAGCATTACAGTTCAGGGCCCTCCAACATTTAAAAAAGTATTTCTTGTAGGAATGTATCTGGTTTCTGTCTTGCCTGTCTTCCTAAACATATTGTAAACAAAGGCCTCTTTGCTTACTGAGAGACAACGCTTGATTGTGGGCATGCGTAGAATAGTGAGAAAGTATTCTCCTTATTTGGTTTGGACATTCTTCGGACACTTCTAATTGGTTGTATGTGCCTTAGTGTTTCTGATATACTCTGCTTGAATAAAGAGAAGCCATGATTATTCCTTTGTTCAGCCAAAGACTGCAGTGTGTTTTCTCTCTATCTCTTTTCCCTTCTTACTCTGTCTAATGAGCTGGTCTCCGTTAGACCTTTTAACGCTCTATTAAAAGATCTGGGGCTATAAACTGCTCTGTTAGATGAGGCTGATTATCTTTACATGGATCAGATTCCTACATTTCTCATTTTATTCACAGTACCTCATAGCATAAGAAATAGGGCTTGAGTATTCTGGAAAGAAAAAAAAAGAGAGATAATGTACAGGATTATGTTTTTGACTCAGACAGACCACACAACATTCTCTCTGTTAGTGGGTGGCTTTGTCAGAGATGATAGCTCTGTATTCTCCAAGTGATTTGGATGAGATATTTCACCCTTCTGTTGAATGAATGTTCACACCCACCAGCCTACTTACACAAGTGCACCACTGAAAAAGCTCCAAAACATGTAATTAGGTTTTTGTCATAAATTGTAGGGATTTGCTGAAACTGTATATGTCAAGGAGAGTAAATAGCAATTTTTAACTTCCTATGGAGTGTGAAATTACTCTGAAATTCTTATCAAAGTTAACAAAAACTGGTAAAACCCACCACCTATCCACAGAAAAGGTCATCAGAATGTTCAACTTGAATAATTGTTAAATCATTGCAGACCATATTTTTTGTGTGTAAAGTATGTGTAATGTGATGTAGCTAATTGTGGCTAATTGATGAGGTACTAGGACACGTCCAAATCACATGACCAGCTATGTCCTATTTCTAAGTAAAGGTAAAAGTTTCCCTTGCTCAAAAGCCAGTCGTATCCGACTCTAGGGTTCAGTGCTCATCTCTGTTTCAAAGCCGAAGAGCCAGCGCTGTCTGCTTCTGCAGACATTTCTGTGGTCATGTGGCAGGCATGACTAGACAACGGAGTGCACGGAACACTGTTACCTTCCCACCAAAGTGGTTCCTATTTATCTACTTGCAATTTCTTGCTTTCAAACTGCTAGGTTGGCAGGAGCTGGGACAAAGATGGGAGCTCATTTTGTCCTGCATTCCTCGGGAATTGAACTGCTGACCTTCCGCCTCCCAGTCAGCGTCTTAGCCACTTGAACCACTGCAGGTCCTATTTCTACAACTGACATATTCCTTGCCATACCATCAAATAGCTGCAATTAATGCTGATAAATTTCCATCCATTTAGAGTGAAAAACAGTAGGGTATTTCTTTCTTTCTCAAGCCCAAGCAGTGGATGCATAATGGCAGCTCAGACAAATAGACATGCTGCTGCTTTTTCTTACTCTGCATTCAAAACAGGAGGCATAAGGAATAGAGAGGAGGAGGAACAGCCAAACACGCAGAGAGCAATAACTAACATTGTTCCCTAGCAACAGAAGTAACAGCCATGAGCTATTTGGTAGCTGGCTGCTTTATCAAATCTGACATACAAAATTAATAATGAATAATTATGTGCCACCTAGTCAATTCTGACTTATGGTGACTCTTTCCAGTGTTTTCTTGGTATACAGCACCTAGAAGTAATTTGGCAGTCCTCTAGTGGGCATGACTCAAGCTTGTTTTTCAGAAGAATCACAATGGAATCCAAAATTTTACTCACTTACTGAAAACAGAAGCAGGTGAAGACAAAATTGTTGAAATCCTGTTGCTTAGTGTAGTACGTTACAATTAGAGTAGACCTATTTCATCAGTTGACCATGCAGAGGAGTTGACTCACCCAATTTACATGATTTAATGAATTGACATTGACTTAGTTGTTTTAACCATTATTAAAGCATCATGTCAGTTCTCACACACCTATATCAGAAGATATGTATTTCATATTCACTGCTATGGATTACTGGGTATTTTTCATGTCATTCCTATGTTGCCTGGTAATGTGTGAGAGCAGGTATAGAAATATTGTTTTCCAAAAAATATACTGACCATGTGAACATTGGCTTTCTTTCCTTCACAATGATTGCCATTGTTCCTTGTTAAAGCTACTTTTCTTTGTCTTTCCCTTCCCCTAAACCAGGAGTTCACAATGTTTTTGTGCTGTGGGTCAGTCACACACCCTCAAACACAGGTTGTGGGGGCAGAGGCATGGTCCCTCCCACCGCTTCTGCCTCTTCCAGTGGTTGCAGTGGCTGCAGCAATTCATTGATGAATTGTTTTCAGTTTTTTTCACCGCTTCCGCTGCTTCCCTTGGCAGCATGAGTGTGGGCATTGTGTTTTTGCCATTTTGGGGGGGCATTTGGGGTGTTTTTTGGTGGCTTTTCTGTGCTTCCAGCATGCTTTGGGTGCATTTGGGGTACATTTTCTCCACTCCTGGTGCATTTTCGCTGCTTCTGGTGGCGGCAGCAGTGGTGGGTACATTCACAGCTGTTTTAGCCGCTGCTGCTTTCCATGGCAGCAGGAGCAAGAGTAGCATGTTTTCACCAGGTTTGTAGCTTTTTTTGCCTTGTTTTCACCACATTTTTGCTGCATTTTCAGTGCTTCTGGTAGCAGTGGCAGCCCCGGGGTCCTCACCACAGGCCAGATTAATTTACACCATGGGCCAGATTAGGCCCGTGGGCCGTAGGTTGAGAATACCCCCTCTAAACAATGACACTTACATTTCCGGCTAATCAAGCTGTAAAAAGTACAGGCATGGAGAGACACCAGTCTTTGGGGTCTACATATTTTTACTTGGAGCCCAAGATGTATCAACTGAAGCACGGTGTACAAGATGCAGAACTATGCAGTTGAGGACCAAATCTGAATATCCAAAGTGAAGGAAACTCACAGTCTTTCTCTGCATTGATCTACTTCTATTAACCAAAGGTCCTGTTATTTTAGTGAAACAATTTAGGTAGAAAGGAGTCATATCTTGGTGCTAATGTTAAGTGATATTATCACTAAATATTTTATTACTGTTAAATCAGTAATCTCTGCTGATTTCCTGCAGATTGCCAGGAAGTCAACTAATCATTCCAAATCTATCTTTTCACACTCGATGTACTAAATGAATCAGATTTCAACATGAAGAGATATTACAGAAGGCAGTTGATTCATCTCACAAATCATCAGAAAAGGGAGACACTATTCAGCAATGTGAATATTAATCATTTTCTTAAGAAAAAATCATTTTGTAAAGTTTCTTTTCCTAACTGGTGAGAGGAAATGATCACAAAATGCATATCATCTCTTGCTCCAGGTGTTAGTTTCTAGGAAAAACATTTCCCCCTTTTTCCAAGGTACAAACATGGCAGGTAATAAAACTAGAGTATAGGAAGTCAGGCAGTCTAGCAGAGAAATTCTCTAGAGAAAAGGGGAGGTATGTTTGCCACGGTCAGGAGCATCTCAACTGAGATGATCAAGTGGATGCATGTACTTGTGCCTATTCTGCCATGCAGAGGAACACATAGGAACACTTGGTTGGTGATCCAGCAACCTCTTATAACAACTGTGAATGAATAGATATGGATTCCCAGATGCAAAGATGCCGTATGAAGACTACTGCACCACTGGCACTGCCTTCCACTGTTTTTGTTCTTTTTATTGCCCTTGCTTGAAGGCCAGTCATATCTGACTCTAGGGTTCGGTGCTCATTTCCATTTGTAGCCAAAGAGCCAGTGCCGTCTGCTTCTGCAGACATTTTGTGTCATGTGACAAGTATAACTAGACACTGGAGTGCATGAAATGACATTTACCTTCCCACCTGAAGTGGAACCTATATACCTACTTGCATACCTACCAAGTTTTAGACATGAAAATAAGGGAAATTTTAGACCACACCCTTTGCTCCCAGGCCACACCCCTCCTCCTCAAAATCTAAGCACATCCAAGAGCCTAGAAGAGGAAGAGCCACATAGTTGAGTTCCTCTGGTGGAGGAAGAACCACCCCAGAGGCACAACTGCTTTCCCTCACGGGGGAAAAAGGCATCCAGCAAGCCAGGCTTGCTGTAATAATTATATTCTAAATTTCCCCCTCCCCCTATTCGACTGCATTTCATATTATGGTGATTTTTCATGGAACTGATTTTTACACTTTAATCAGTTTAATTGTCTCCTGTCTTAGCATTTTGTTCCTCAATTTCATTTTTAAAAACTCTGTATTTAAGAGAAAACCACGGAAGTATGCTGTTTATATTGTATGCAAATATACTTGAAGCCATCTCTCCTTGGAAAGAGGGTGTTAAAGGGAAGTCAATGACCCAATCGGCTTCAAGTATATTTGCATACAGCATAAACAGCATACTTCCATGGTTTTCTCTTAATACAGAGTTTTAAAAAATGAAATTGCCTATGCAGTGGTTCTTCCTCCACCAGGGGGAACCCAACACTCCTCTGCTCTGGTATGAGCTGCACACCTTAGAAATCTTACTGTATAACACAATAATGTATGGGAGATTTACATGCCCTTGAATTTTTTAAAAAATATGGGAGATTATTAAAAAAACGTGATGGTGGGAAGAGGGGCTCTAAATTATGGGATTTTCCCACGCAAAATGGGATACTTGACAGGTATGCACTTGTAATTTCTTGCTTTCAGACTGCTAGGCTGGCAGGAACTGGGACAGAAACAGGAGCTCACTCCATCATGCAATACTCAGGTCTTGAACTGCTGACCTGCTGACCTTCCATTCATCAGTTCAGCATCTTAACCACTAAGCCACCTGGAATATTCTATTCTGTCCTATCCATGATGCACAAGTGCTTTTGCACATTGAAAAAACACAGTACAGTAAAAACCCCTACTTATGAAAAAAGTCCATTCCTTAGGCTTGTATTTAAATAGAATTTTTTTGTAACTCGAAACAAACCCATAGGAAAAATGATTTTTTATGTAAATCAAAGCAAACCCATAGGAAATCATGTAAATTGGGACATGGTTTTAGCACAAAATCATTATGTAAGTTGAATTTTATGTAACTTGAGGCATTTGTAAGTCAGGGTTTTACTGTACAAAATGAATCTTGATACAGTGGCTTGTATAAATACATCAATTTTTTTGTACACCAAACATATTTTGTATCAATGTATACAGTCCCTTCTAGTCACCCATTATTGGGATAAAAGGAAATGTTCCAATGAGAAGGGTGAATGGAAAGCCTTTTGCATACTGAATGTGTACCCACCCTGGAATAAATAATTGAGAGCTCCAAAAAATACATGGCAGATTTCTGCCAAGTATGTTTCTTATGGTGAGTTCAAACCTTGCAGACCCATGCCATTAACTTTCAGGACTCTCATATATTTCCATACACAAAAATAAATTCAGAAAAAGAAAGAAGCACAATACAATCAAGGGATAATTCAGAGAACAAGGTTAAAATGTAATTTTTAGCTAAAACAAATTTTTGGAATACAAGAATCCTTCTACTGGCATGGTTAGAGGTCATGTAATTTATGAGATTCTAAGAATGTCTGTCCAAAGAAACATTTCTGGCCAGAAAAGGAAACCCCTGTCCGGTAAATTATTTAAGGTGGATGTTAGCTGACATGGTCATATGAATTTTATTTTCTTTGAAAACTATGGGACATAGCAGCTGAAATGTAGTAACTTAAAATTAGGTAAAGATCTCCTTTGCTTGAAAGCTAGTCATGTCCAATTCTAGGGGGCGGTGCTCACCTGTTTACAGTAAAAGAGCCAGCACTCTCTTCATCTGCAGATGTTTCTGTGGTCAATGGGGTAAGCATGACTAGATGCCAAAGTTCAGGAATGCTGTTACCTTTTCTGACAAAGTGGTACCTATTTATCTACTTCTTTTTCTTGCTTTCAAACTACTAGATTGGCAAGAGCTGGGATTGAGACGGGAGCTCACTTCGTCGTTCAGCACTTGGGTCTCAAACGGCTGACCAGCCCACCTTCCGGTCATCAAGCTCAGCATCTTAACCACTAAGCCACCAAGACCCAACTTAAAGTTACACTGTGCTAAGTTCAAAGACACCATCAGCCATGACAGTATTTCTGTAATTAAAATAATAAAAGATCAGAGTGTTGTTTGTTGCTTATTTCCAGTGGGAGTGTATCAATTCCTTTTTAAAAAAATAAAAATTCTTCCATACATTTATTCATACATTTATGAGAAAAAAACTGACATAGAAAAGCAGGACGGGAAAAAACTTGACAGGTTCACCCTCCCAAGCTAATGTTTGTTTGTGCTTTGCTGTGAATCTCATGATGTTCACCCATCCCCTGTGGTGCATGATTATGCAGGCCACTTTGAGATTGTAGAGAAGTATTCATCTTTGCCACTACAAGTTAAGCAGATGCAAAATTGAATAGGAATATGCACTGCTTTGGAGAAATATGCAACAACTGACTGAATTAGCAGTATTTGTCCAATTCCAGACCAACTACAAGGCAGAATAAAAGCACCCATTTACCCACGGGGCAGAACAACAACCTGTGGGTCCTTCACATTCCATCAACATATGTCAGTGATTGTGGTATTTTTGAACCACAATCAGGCATACTCTGGTAATGGCAACCTTGTGTTGCCAGTGAATCTTTCTCACACTAGGTCAGGCGAAAGGAACTGCAGAATGAACTTGTCAAAAGGTGCCTTCATTTCAGCAGTTTCACGTCTGGATACAGAAGAAGAAAAAAGAAGAAATGATTTGAATTGAGGAAAAGCAAAATAGAAATACAGTAACAGTGCACTGAGCTGTTGGTGCCAAAATACATGGCAAGTGGCAGTTGAATTCACAAGGTCAAACTTCCCCCTTAGATATTTGAACCAATGAGGCACTGGGAGGCCTCAGAATGAGACCTTGGCACTCAGATACCCCCTTCCATCTGCTCTAGCAGGTCTTCCACATAGCTGTAGGGTGAACAAAAAGAACTGTGTCACTATTTGCATAACTTGTTTGTTTTCTAGAATATATTTTTGCTTGTCCTCTTACAAGTTTAATTTACTAATGTTTGCTGAATTACTTTTCCACCAACAAGATTATGTGTGTGTGTGGTTATGTGCAATTGGGAGATTGTTTTGAATGGATAAGTGACACAATTAGTGTATAAACTCCCCAGCTCAGAGCCATTTTCCTTTCTCCCCATTTGTGCGGTTTAAAACAAATAAACAGAGGTCCAGAAGTACAAAGATAATGTCACAGACCTGGAGATAAAGCAGATTGGCATGCTTCCTTGAGAGTTAAAGCGTGTTAACCCTGATCTATATGCCTATTTTTCAGGGATAAAGCAAGTGAACATGGTTTTGTACATTCCTAGAATCCATCATCTCCATCTTGGTAATAGGCATACTTGCTGGGATTAACAAAAGTTCAAGGGGCTAAACCCTAAAGAACTGTGTGATCCTTACACAATATATTTGCAGGAGTAGGTGATACCTTTGGTAGACCACTAAAATAAATTCAAACAATCAATGAACTTTTCATGACAATTCCTTTGTCAGGATGATCACCAGATTTTCTGGAAAGTCCAGAATAAATGAAAGTCTTAAAACTTCATGGCTGACATCTGCCAAATATTCGTCTTAAAATTAGTTCAAATTTAGCAGTTATCTGGCATGAATTTTTGGGACTTTCATATTTATTTCCCATGAATTATTCATAAAATCTGGTGCTGAGATGAAAAGGGATTGTCATAAGAAGCTTGTTCGATGGTTTGATATTTTTTCCAGTGGTCTAATAAAAGGTACGACCTGCTTCCGCATCCATACTATTGAATTCAGCCATTGTAAATGGGGACCACACTTTTGTTGTCAGCAATGGATACTACCGTATAAGATACATCAGAGTATAAGATGCACCCCAATTAATATAATTTTAAAGGGGAAAATATCCCTACAGTTTAACTCTAGGAGCCAGGGAAGACAGGATTGGCTGGGCAAGAGAGCTCCTTTGGAAGCCTCTTGCCTGGCAGATCCCACCGTTGCTGGCTGTCAGGAGGCAGGGATCGGCCAGGCAAGATTGCTCCCAAAGGAGCAATCTCACCTACCTTCCCCACAGCCACTCGCCATCATGAGGTGGGAAGGGCAGGATTGAGTGGGGAAGATCACTCCTAAAGGAACCATCTCGCCTGGCCTCCCCACCACTACCAGCCATCAGGAGGTGTGGAGGGTGATGTCAGCCATGCAAGATTGCTTCCAAAGGAACGACCTCATCTAGCCTTCCCACCTCTGCCAGCCTTCAGGAGTGGGAGGGTGGTCTCAGCCGGGCAAGATCACTCCCAAAGGAGTGATCTCAGCCAGGCAAACTGCTAGCCATCAGGAGGTAGGGAGAGAGGGCTCTGCCAGGCAAGATTGCTCCTTTAGAATCCACCCTTTGCCCAGCTCCTAGGAGTCAATGGCAGCTGCTGAAATGCACCAGTGGGGGGTTATGGGTGAGGGCGGCTTTAAAAATATTCTTTTCCTGTCTCCAGCCACCAATCCTCTCTATCTCCTGGAAGTGGGGTGGTGGTGGTGGTGGTGTTACCAGTATATAAGACAAACTCCATTTTCTGGTGTATTTTAACGGGGGGGGGGGGGGAGTGTGTCTTATACTCCGGCAAATATGGTATTTACAACCCACTTACATTTAACCAAAAGGGGAAAAATAATTAATTTAATCCATTCTTTATCTGTTTGAACACATATCAAAGCTTGAAATATTCCTGCAAGGTTTAAAATAGCATCTATTCACTTTCACACATATCAGTGTAAAATAGTTATTTCATCATGGCTTACCTTCCAATTACATATGCTGAGAACATGTAAAAGTTTAGGCTTGCTTCAGCAATGCCAATGAAAAGGTCCCATTGTGAACTATCTTATTTCTGTTCTGTTTTCCCTGCACTCCTACCCCACTTTCTAGGAGCCTAAAGAACACACTTGTCATACAGTTGGGCTTTAATTTTAATTAACGCCGGACATTTCCCCATCCATCCTGATACTTATTCAGCCTAGTATTCACTCCAGTAATCAGTTCAACTCCTGCAGGAATGGAACTCCTTTTTCAGAGGTTTGACAATATTGATTTCACAGCAACCATAATCTAATTATTACAGCTGAAAGAATGGTATTTTTTACCCATATTGTTTGTAATTCTTTTGGTCCTCCATACTATATAATCATCCAAGGCAATTTTTGACATATTGATTATAACGCACCTGCTGTACAATAAAATAAAAGAAAGCTGACAGATGCCTAACGGGCAACAGATGGATTGCTTAGTTCACAGTCAAAAGGAAATGCTCTTTATATCTATATATCTATATATCTATATCTATATCTATATATCTATCTATCTATCTATCTATCTATATGTGTGTGTGTGTGTGTGTGTGTGTGTGTGTGTGTGTGTGTGTGTATGTGTGTGTGAAATGAGCTCCCGTCTTTGTCCCAGCTCCAAGTAGTTCAAAAGTAAGAAATTGCAAGAAGATAAATAGGGACCACTTCAGTGAGAAGGTAACAGTATTCAGTGCACTCCGGTGTCTAGAAATTCCTGCCATATGACCACGGAAACTTCTGCAGAAACAGACAGCACTGGTTTGGAAACAGAGATGAGCACCCTAGTGTCGGATACGACTGGCTTTCGAGCAAGGGAAACCTTTACCTTTAGGAGAACAAAATTTGATATATAACCAATCCAGGTATATAAAGGGGAATTTACATTGGTCATTTACTAGATCTGGTACAGATAAAATCAAATTAAAACCAGTGCCTGTGTTACATAAAGCTAAACACAGGGAGTCCAGTAGGGAATTGTCTCTTTTAGTGGGCAATCATATTTAGTTAGGCAAGTTGGCCAGGTGCCTTAAATTTTCCTCTGTTCTGGAACTACTTTTCTGCACTTTTTATCCTGTGCAATTACTTGATCATAAAGGGATGTATGCAGAGTGGGTGCCTTTTGTCTCCAAACAGTTTTTTTAAAAAAAAATGTTTTAGAAGTCAGAGTTAAAAGAAATTACCACCAAGCTACTTTGGAAAAATAAATATAACCAAGGAGGTGGAAATTGCCAATTAGTACCTTGTCAGATCAAAGGTGCTGGTAGTTAGAGTGAAAAGAAAACTTGCTGTAGTCATGTAAATGACTACAGTGATTTTGCCTACAGAAACAGAAGGGATCACAGTGGATCTATGTATATTTTCTCTGATGTGTCATTACACCTTAAGTTACTCAAACAATAGTATCTATACAAAGATTCACTTTTGGGCTATAACAGTTTGGAAGTTCGGGGGGGGGTTGAGAAACAAATGTTTTTGTAAATATTTATAAGACTGTTCAGATTCCAAATTCCGACTTTCCTGCCATATCTCCAACACTCCATCAATTGCAGATAGTTGTAGGAGTACAAGTCTTAAAGCAATAGCATAACCATACACTGCAGCCTGCCAGGCAGTGGATTCTTTAATTCTTTAATTGGAGAATGGTGAAGTAAAGAAAGCTCTAAAATGAACTTTGGAAATTTATTTAAGTGTTGAAATTAAGAAGATTTGGATAGGATATGGAAACAAAGAACTATGGAAAATATTTTGGTTAGAGTTAGACAATTGGTATAAGACAATTTGGAGATGGTATGTGACCCCGGTGCAGTTAAGCTACTATAATTTAAAAAATAAGACTGATGGGTTGAGATGTAAAAAAGAACTCTAGACATATTTTCATTTATGGTGGGACTGCAGGTTTGTAAAGAGAATTTGGAAGAAAGATTTTGAAGAGATTACCATATTTGCCAGCATATAAAATGCATTGGAGTATAAAATACACCCCATTATTACCAAAATAGCCACTATTGCAAGCGTGGCGCCAAAATGGCCGCCACGCTCTTTGTGGGCCCCCACCCACCCGGATTTAGACATCCGGGTTAGTTAGGGGGCATGGCCACCTCTCTTTAAAAGGGGTGGCCACGAGGCAGCCGCGCTGCTATTTTAGAAGCAACAGAACGGAGAAGTTTTCTCCATCGCTTCCCTTCTCAGCTTTTAAAATTTTTCGGAGGAATCTTCCTCCCCGAAAAAGCGAACGCTTGGGTGGCCATGGCACCCAAGCGCAAGGCAGCGGCCTCCAGGCCGTGTAATGGGGGAGGGCTCTGCCTACCCCCTCGACCCCCCGGGGGCTGCCGCCGGGCCGAAAAGTTCAGGCGGCACCCCCACAATTGGGTGGCAGGGCTTCGGTGCCCACTGCCACCAATGCACATGGCCCTATGCGGGCCAGGGATCGCCATTTGGGCTTATCCCCCAGCAATTGCTCGGTGGGCTTATCGGCCCATCCGGCCCACCTTATCCAGGTGGGTCTGAGACGGTCGATGCTCTCCTTGCACGCATTTCGGTGCTGGAGGCATCGATGGGCATTGCTCCGCCACCTGTTGATGGTGGGCTCGCAAACCCTGTGGATCCGGCCCACGCGTCGGCCATGGCTGTCCAGCGGGCCACTAATAGGGTCGGGCTGCTCGAGGCCATCAGGCCAGCCCAAGCTGGCGCCTCGCAGCTCCCCGTCAGGCCATTGCAACAGGTCTTCCCGCCAGGGACCGGTCCCGCTCGGCAGGGGTGCAGGGGCACACAGAGCTCGATACCCATCGTGAGCTCCGACGCCCACCGTGGGCCGGAACCCCCAGTGGGGGCGGCCCATGGGGGTGCACTGAGTGAGTATACGGGTCAAGTTAGCACACCAGTAACATTACCCAATTCTGCTGGGGGGGGGGGGATTCAGTGGCCATGGCCACGACAAGTTACTGTGGGAGGACAGTTTAATCCATACTGTCCTGCTAATTCTTGGTTACCCAATTACTCCCCGGTTATGGCAGGGGTGACCGCCCCTTTGGGTACGGCTAATGTTCCAGGGGTTCTGCAATCTGTGCCGACGGCGGCACTACCAACGGCCGGTTACTCCTTACCCCTGGGTGACCACTTATCCCAGGCTACGAGGGAGAAGATTTGGCGGGGGGAATACGTAGATATCTTCTCACTTCTAAACTGTGAGCTCACTAAAGAGGAAAGGGAGGGGCAGGATGATAGGGACAAGGAGGTGTCCCATCGTCGTAAGCCACCTCGCACTTGGGCCAATTGGTTGCCGGCCTATCTGATTTATATGGCGGTATACCTGAGGGCCCATCCTGATTTGGCCATTCCAATGGTCCAGTACCTGGACAATATTTACCGGGCTGTGGTTGATTTCCCTGGCCCGTCATGGTTGGCCTACGATGAGGAGTTTAGGATGAGGGTGGCCCTTCACCCTGAGATGAGGTGGGACGAGCCCTGCCAGCAGTTGTGGCTGCTGTATATGACCCCCATGCGGCCAGCGCCTGGTGACCGGTACCACTGCGGTCATGCCGTGCAGCAGGCTGCTACTTCACAGACTCCCCGCCAGCCGGCGGGGCAGGGGGTTCAAGCCCACCTGCTGTGTTGGAGTTTCTCCGCCAACGGTGTGTGCAGCAGACACCAGTGTCGGCTCAGGCATGAGTGCCCTTCTTGTTCCGGCCCTCATGCCGCTTCCGCGTGCCCGTGGGCTGGCGGGTCACGAGGCAGAGGACAGGGTGTGCAGGGGGCGGTCAGAGCTCCCTCTGATGGGGCTACCCATCCAAAAGGCCCCCTCCCCATTTAATATACTAGTGTTGGAACGATGGCTGCGCGCTTATCCTAGACAGGATAATGCGAAATACCTACTTGAGGGCTTTCAGTTTGGCTTCCGCATACCCTTTAAAGGTGTTCACGGGCCTCAGGATGCCCCGAACTTACTCTCTCTCAGGTGTAATGAGGATATTGCTGCGGAGCAGATAGCCAAGGAGCTCAAGGCACAGAGGGTGGCGGGTCCATTTATCAACCCACCATATCCCAACTTGAAGGTATCCCCTCTAGGTTTAGTCCCTAAGAAGTCCCCGGGTGAATTTCACCTAATTCACCACCTTTCTTACCCGGCGGGCTCTTTGGTCAATGACGCTATACCTGATGACCTTTGCTCTGTCAGGTATACATCCTTTGACCAGGCCTTACAGATGGTATGCTCGTGCGGTCCCGGGGCACTACTGGCAAAGTGTGACATCAAAACGGCATTCCGATTGTTGCCAGTGCACCCGGATGACTTCGAGCTGTTAGGTTTTTGTTTTCGGTGCAATTTTTATGTGGAAAAAGCCATGCCTTTCGGCTGTTCTATTTCATGTTTGGCCTTCGAACGATTTAGCACCTTCCTCCACTGGGCTTTTGTTTGTAGGTCAGGGTCCCGGTCTGTTGCCCACTACCTCGACGACTTTTTGTTCGGGGGTGGACATGGCATGGGCACGTGTGCCCGCCTCCTTGCCACATTTCAGGTCCTTATGCGAGAACTCGGCGTCCCCCTAGCACCTGAAAAGACTGAGGGACCAGCCACCACTCTCACCTTTTTAGGTATTGAAATCGACACCATCGCTCAGGCATTCAGGTTGCCCATGGAAAAGGTGACTCGGATCTCAGCTGCGATTTCGGCAATGCTTGCCAAGCGTAAGGTGTCACTCCGAGAGTTGCAGGTGCTGCATGGCCACCTCAACTTCGCCTGTAGGGTAGTTACACCAGGCAGAGCCTTTGCCAGGCATCTTTGTGATGCCATGGTGGGCCTTTTAAAACGTCACCACAGGGTGCGTCTGACCAGATGTTTACGGGCAGACCTTACGGTTTGGCTCACATTCCTACAGGACTTTAATGGTGTCTCTTTCTGGAGATCGGAGCTTATGGTCAGCCCTCAGTTCCAAGTACAGTCGGATGCCTCCGGCTCCCTGGGTTATGGGATTTACTTTGAGGGACGGTGGGCTTATGGTCAATGACCTCAGGCATGGCAAGGCACAGATCGCTTATGCGATCTTACTTTCCTAGAGTTTTTTCCCATCTTGGGGGCACTAATGCTCTGGGGGGATAGGTGGGCTAATTCGGTGGTTCACTTTTGGTGTGACAATGCTGCAGTGGTGCACATTGTCAATGCCCAGACATCCAAATCCCCCAGAGTCATGGCATTAGTTCGCCAATTTGTTTTGAGGTCCCTATGCCTTAATGTGCTATTCAGGGCCAGACATGTGCCAGGCATTAATAATGATATTGCTGATGCTTTATCCCGCCTGCAGATCTTCCGGTTCCGTGCCTTGGCTCCAGACCCAGAGGAACTTCCCTCTCCACTCCCGGCTGAGAGCTGGACATTTGGCGAGGAGAGGTGAACCGGGCGATTGGCATGTCTTTGGGACCTCGCACGCATAAGGCGTATATACATGCATTCCTCCAATTTAGAACCTTTTGCGAGCAAAGGCAGTTGCCCGAAGTGTGGCCGATACCAGTTGACCAGATTTTACAGTATATGGTCCACCTCCACGATCAAGGATTAGCCTCATGCACTATCGCCACTAGGCTTTTAGCATTGGCATTTATGGCCAAGGCACAGGGCTTTACCGAATGCGTGAATGACTTCCGCATACGACACGTATTAGAAGGGTGGACATGTGAGCGTGGCCGACGCCCGGACATGCGTCACCCCATTTCAATAGGTGTTCTGGCCCACCTTGCACGGGGTTGGCATAGATGGTGTTACGATGGCTATGAGGAGGCTCTTTTTCACGCAGCTACCACTGTAGCTTTCTTTGGAGCTCTCCGTATCAGTGAGCTGGTCCCATTGTCAAAAGGGGACAGGTCTCGTAGGGCACTGGAAGATGTCTGTCTCAACCAGGAGTGGGCTCAGTTGAGGATTCGCTCCTCAAAGGCCGATCAGCACGGAGTAGGCAGTGGTGTCAGACTGCTACGCTGTACAATTGATGACATCTGTCTGGTTGGTGCCCTACATGCATTTTTGGCAGTGCGTGGCACGCACCCTGGCCTGTTTTTCTGCCACCAGGATGGGTCTCCCCTTACCAAATTTCAGTTTTGGAAGGTGACCGGAATGGCATTTCACAGTGTCGGCCTCCCTGGGGCTTGTTACGGCACCCATTACTTCAGGAAAGGCGCCGCTTCAACCACGGCTGCGTTTGGGTACTCTGAGGCGGACATATGTCGGATGGGCAGGTGGGGGTCCACACGTTTTTCCTTATATGTACGTCCCCTCACTGTATGAGTACTAGTTATGTCCTTAATTTCTTCTCCTTCTTTTACAGACCCTGTGTGTCCACGCACACCGGTGGTAGTATGGCTGGTGGGCCACAGTTACGTGCACTGGGCAGTGCAGTATGCTGCAGCGACAGAGTGGGGACCCCATCTCGGGCTGCGTGCATCCGCACGTATGCGATGGTATGGTATGCGCGGCATGAGATGGTGGGAACTGTTGCCATTCCTGATGTCCATCAGGGATGCTGGACCGCCTGATGTCCTGATTCTGCACCTAGGCAGCAATGATCTCGCACAGATCACTGGCCTTTCTTTAAAAATGTCGGTGTACAGTGACCTGGCGTTCTTACATCATTTATGGCCGTGCACATGGCTGCTATGGTCTGACATCGTGCAGAGACAAGGCTATAGAGGAGGCATGGATCTCCGTGGCTTGGACCGCGCTCGGCGGTCCATGAACAGGGCTGTTGCCCGGTTCCTTGTTGATAATGGCTTAGGGACAGCCATTCGACATATGAGAATAGGCTTGCAGGATTTCGATCTATATGCAGAAGATGGGGTCCACCTGTCGGCTAGAGGTATGAACCTCTTTCTGGAGGATGTGCAAGCAGGCCTGGCGACCGCGCTGATGGTCTGGGGGGGGGGGTGAGTCATCATGGACACCTCCCCGTGTGGCAGGTAGCACTGGTAAGGTAAAGATTTATGACCCAGAGGTATCCGGCAGGTTCGCAATTGACTGGCCAACAAGTAGATAGGTACAGGGGAAATAGGATTGGCCGGTCAAGGGCGAACCATGATAGGGGTGATGGCAGGAGCTTCACAGCCTGCATCACCTTGATATTTGAACGGATACACGTCATAGGGTGGGGTCAGTAGATAGTATATTGACTCCGGTCAACAATTTGTTTGTGCCAACAAACAAACTGATACAAATAGATACATGTAGCCAATTTCCATTGGCATTTTGGGTGGAACCTTAACAGTGTTACTGCGGCCTGCTCACCTTTAAAAATTACAATTGGATGATACACCAATTGAAAGTGATAATTCGGACTAGGGCATTATTCAATAAAAGTGGCCCGATGCCTTTAATCCAATACCGGTGTCTGAGTCTTTATTTGGGTGGGTGCGCCTGCAAAGCCCACAATATACAGCATAAGATGCACCTCATTTTCCCAGTGTATTTTAACAGGGGAGTGGATCTTATACACCATCAAATAGGATAATAAAATATTGTATTTAAAACTAGAAATATGTCATAGAATAGCACTGTTAATGGATTTTGAAAATATGAAAATAGAAAAAACAAGGAAAGATGGAAAGAATACACAGAGGAACTCTACAAAATAGACCTCAACACACCAGATAATAACAATGACGAGGAAATCGAACTTGAGCCAGACATTCTAGAGAGTGAAGTCAGAAAGGCCCTATAAAGCACTGCAAACAACAAAGCCAGTGGAGATTATGGTATCCCAGTTGAATTCTTCAAAGCCCTAAAAGACGATGGAATCAAACTATTGCATGCTATATGCCAGCAGATTTGGAAAACAAAACAGTGGCCATAGGATTGGAAAAGATCGGTATATGTCCCAATCCCAAAAAAGGGCAATGCCAAAGAATGTTTAAATTATCAAACAATTGCGCTCATCCCACATGCTAGCAAGGTGATGCTCAAGATAATACAGGATAGACTGCAGCAGCATGGGGAAAGAGAACTACCAGAGGTGCAGGCTGGGTTCAGAAAAGGCAGTGGGACTAGAGATCACATTGCCAACATACATTGGATCATGGAGAAAACAAAGGAATATCAGAAACAAGTCTACTTCTGTTTTATTGACTACACCAAGGCCTTTGACTGTGTGGACCACAACATAATGTGGCAAGTAATTAAAGAGATGGGAATACCTGAACATTCTACATACCTCATGAGAAATCTGTACATGAGTCAAGAAGCAACAGTTAGGACAGAACATGGAATGATGGAGTGGTTTGGAATAGGAAAAGGAGTAAGACAAGGCTGCATCTTGTCACCCTGTTTATTCAACCTATATACAGAGCACATAATGTGCAATGCAGGGATTGAGGAATCACAACATGGGATCAAAATTGCTGGGAGAAACATCAACAATTTGAGATACGCAGATGATACTACCCTAATGGCAGAATGTGAGGAATACCTAAAGAAGCTCCTGATTAGGTCGAAGGAAGAGAGTGCAAAAGCTGGCTTGAGACTCAACATCAGAGAAAACCAAGATAATGACAACAGGCCCTATCAGTCCCGGGAAAAGAGATGGAGAAGAAGTAGGAGCAGTGACAGATTTTACTTTCTTAGGATCCAAGATCACTGCATATGGGGTTTGCAGCCATCAAATAAAAAGGCAACTGATTCTTGGCAGACAAGCTATGAGAAACTTGGGGAACATAGTGAAAAGTAGAGACATCACGTTACAAACAAAAGTACGCATAGTCAAAGCAATGGTGTTCCCAGTGGTAATGTATGGGTGTGAGAGCTGGACCATTAGGAAAGCTGAGTGCAGAAGAATAGATGCCTTTGAAATGGTATCGTTGATGCAATGGGCACAGAGCTGGGTGGGTTGAGGAGGATGGTGGAGGACAGGGGTGCCTGGAGGACAATGGTCCATAGGGTCGCAAAGAGTCGGAATTAACTGTGCGACTGAACAACAACAATACAGCTGCACTTATTAGTCATGTAATTTTGTTATTTTTTAAAAATTGTTAAGAATATATTTGCTGTTGATGTTAGATGTTTGGTAAGGTAAAGGTAAAAGTCATCCTTGCTGAGAAGCCAGTCATATCCTACTCTAGGGTACTTCTAGCAAAAGAGCCAGCACTGTCTGTGTCTGAAGGTACATTTGTTATACTGTACTGTATTTTGTAATTTGTTTTGCTATAGATTTAATAAACTATTTTTAAAAGGAGGCAAAAAAGTGTCTAGTTTACCAAACCATATGGTCCTTTGACTTCCAGAAGTACACATTCTCTATTCTTTTCAGTGCAATTGTCTTAAATGTGAGATTTTGAGTCTGTTGAGGAGTGCACTCAGGAATTATCACTGCATACAGCACAGCAGATTGAAATGATTAGAAGAAAAACCTGATATTGGTTATCCGGAAGGATGTACAGGTGGTGGTAATTCAGAATGAAATGGATTTCAGCAGAGGGGAGAGTTTTAATATCTTGTGCTGTCAATGGACAAAGAACTCAGAAAGGAAGGAGTACATTTTTGGCTTCAAATTCATGGTCATGTATTTGAAAACTAGAACTACCGAGGACAGATTCTGGCTCTAGAGACATCAGGAAAAGGTGGGTGGGTGGAGAACAAAGAAGAGACAGATGCCAAGTATGGTTAGTGGTTCAGGAGCTGTGCTATGCTTGGAAGCTTTTAAAAGAATGAGATCAAAGAGGCCAAATTTTAACTTATCAGTTGGCGAGACCTTCTGGAAACAAGGCCAACCCAGGAGATTATGCTGCCTGGGGCGAAGGTCAAGGTGCTGATCTTAGCCTCTCTCGTTGTCTCACTTAAACAAACCAACTGGGCCTGCAGCTGAATTTAATGTAACAGTGGTGATAAGACACTGATAGGATAGTGGTGATAGGAGTGGGCAAAACAGTGGCAAATGAGCTTCAACACTAGTAAGTGCAGAGTGATGCACGTTGGGCCAAAAACCTCCAATTACATTTATAAACTGATGGGGACTGAACTCTCTGCGCAAACCAGGAAAGGGACCTTGGTGTCCTGTTACACAGCACAATGAAGGTGTCAACCCAGTGTGCCTCAGCAGTAAAAAAAGCAAACTCAATGCTAGGGATCACTAGGAAGGGTAGATAATGTCAAAAAGTGTCATTTTGCCTCTTTATAAATCTATGGTGAGGCCCCATCTGGTATACTGTGTACAGTTCTGGTCGCCATACGTCCCAAAGGATATTATTGAGCTGGGAAAAGTGCAGAGGAGGGAAACCAGAATGATTAGGGGACTGGAATACCTTCATTACCATCTGAGGCTGCAACGGTTGGGCCTCTTCACTCTGGAACGATGGCATCTAATATGTGACCTGATTGAAGTTTATAAAATCATGCACGGTGAGGACAAAGTAGATAAGGAAAAACTATTTTCCCTATCGCACAACACTAGAACTAGGGGACACTCCATGAAACTTTTGGGTGCTAGTTCTCAAACAAATAAGAGAAAGTACTTTTTCACCCAGAGGATCATTGGTCTATGGACAAGGGTATCAATGGCTATAATTATGGATACCTAAGGACAACTTCTGGGTTGGAGAGATAGGCAGGATATCTCTCAATGCCATTTCCAGGGAATCCTAAGCAGGTGAAGGCATCTGCTTGAGAATACCCTGAAGCAAATGGTGAGCCACTGTGTGAGACAGAATGCTGGACTGGATGGGCTATGGCCTGTTCCAGCAGGGCTGTTCTTATGTTCTTATGACAGGGTTCTCTACCATGCCTGAGAGAAAAGAATGGATAAGACATTAGTACAGCAGACAAAGTGCAGCAGTGTAGCAGTGGGAAAAGTGTCAATAGCTTAGGAAGATTTGTCAAATGATAGGTTGCTGTTGGCAATCTCTATGGTTTCCCCGTGCCCGGTTGGGCATGGGACGGCTGGGTAGAGGCCTCTTGAGTGAGAAGGCTCCTAGCGGTGGCCTCTGTGGGCAGCCATATCAAGGGGGGTGAATAAATTATAGGGCTGTAGGGTTTGATTCACCCAATTAACGTGACCTGACCAGCGGCTCTGCTAGACCGGCAGAACGCTATCTCCTGCATCTCCTGTGTATAATTAGGCAAACATTCTTCCCCCTGGCTTGGCGCTAATCTCGGGCGCAAACAGGGACCATGTTTGTCCAGCCGGTAAGCCCGAAACAATAGGGCTTCCCCTGTCAAATGTTTGCCTGTCATAATTAACTTCCCCTGAAGAGTTTCCCCAATTAACCTGAGTAAACAGGTGACTTGATTGAATCACTGGTGATGGTTTTTTCTACCTGCCTTCTGATCTATAAAAGGTGTATGCATTTTCCCAATAAACACTGATCTGATCCTGCTTCCTTGCCTCGTGTTGTCATTGATCAGTCTCCTCCGGGACGTAACGCCGCCCTAGCGGCCCGACATCGCTACATCTGGTGACCCGCGGCGTGATTCTACTCGTGAGTAAGAGACCCCGGAGAGGTCTACTCGTGAGTAGCGAACCACGCGGTCCGGTTCCACGCTCGAACCGCGACCCGTCACCCCGGAGGACAGCGCGGCGCTCTGACCGGCAGCCAGCCGATCAGAGAAGTGGCCTGCGGCGAGGCATTCCAGAGAGACATTCCTACAGCTTGCTCCCGCTTTCGAGGAAGGTTGCCACAGAGGGAAACGCGTTCCGCTCAGGGCAGGCTGTGAGCCCCTGACATCGCAGAGGCCGTTAGAAGGGCCCGTGGCGGAAGGTCCACGCTCCGAGGTCTACCCCAGACACTAGACGCCCGAACCTATTGCCTGACAAGACGCGTCGACTCGTCCCGAGGAGGAAACTTCCGGAGACCCCACTGCAGGTAATATGGGGACTTGTTCTCATAGACCAAGTCCGTCCGCTAGCCAAAAAACTCGAGAGGAGGAGTTTAAGATCCTGGCCAGGGTATTTAAATTACGATTTCACAGCAAGGAATTAGTGAGACTTTTGGCGTACCTCGGGGAACACTGCCTACTTTACCCAGAAGTAGGTACGTTAACCCTGAAGCTCTGGGATCAGATAGGAGACTGCATTAAGCAACCCCCGAAAGCCCCAGGAGGGATAGTGAGTACATGGAGGAAGTGTAGGAGACTCTTAGAGCAGATCGAACCAGTCCGGATAGAGGCCAAAGAACCCCCGTTAGTTGAGCCATCAAGCAAGCCAGTCGGACCGACTGCGCCCACGGCGCTCTATCCGTCAATTAGCTATCAGCAGAGTAGCGTAGGGAGCCTTCCCGCGGTGACAGCTGCAGACGTCACCGAAGGAATGCAAGGAATGAGAAGCGCAGGCGCTTCTGACAGCTCCAGGTTCCCTAGCCGCGAAGAGTGCCCTTCAGCGCACAGCTGAGATAGAGCTTAAGAAGGGGGAATTGTCAGCAGAACAGCTAGCTGAACTTAGACAGATTTGTCCAATCCGCATGGAGATGGACGCGCTCACGGGCGCACAGCAGGTAGTACACTCCCCAGTCCCGTACAAGCTTCTCATGGCTCTACGGAAAGCAATTTCAGAGACAGGGCTCCAAAGTCGTTTTACGAGGGGCACGCTTCGGCAAGTGTGCGAGACCACCATGTGGATTCCCCATGATTGGAAAGCCGTCATGAGGATGATGCTAACCCCTAGCCAGTACATGATTTGGGACAGCGAGTTTCGCCTAGAGGCTCAAACTCGGGCTGCTAGGATGGGAGGCGCGGTGCTTCCTGAGCAATTGTATGGCTCTGGTAACTATGAGCCCATCAACGCTCAAATTAACTTGCCTCTCGCCACCCTAGAAATGTCAGCCGAGGCTGCCTATAGGGCATACTTCAAGGTCCCAGCATCTGGCAAAACGGCAAAGAATTACACCGCCATTAAGCAGGGAGCCCAGGAGCCCTACATGGACTTCATCAATTGCCTGGAGGAGGCAATTAGCAGGCAGATTGAGAATGAGCAAGCCCAGGAAGAGCTCATGATCAAGCTAGCGAAGGACAACGCCAACCTGGACTGCCGTAAAATCTTGCAGTCCATGGGCAATCGCCCCGATATAACCTTAACGGACATGATTCGAGCATGTTCCGACGTTGGCACAGACTCTTACAAGATGGGTCTGCTAGTGGCAGCGGTGCAGGGGGGGAAAAGACCTCAGGGTAACAGCAAGACCAGAGGGGCATGCCACTCTTGTGGCAAGGTCGGACACTTCGCTAGGGAGTGCCGATTCAAGGGAGGAGGACAAAAGTCCGGCCGTCCCAAGGCTCCGAACACCCCCTGCCCGAAGTGCAAAAAGGGCTATCATTGGGCCAGGTTTTGTCCGAGTTCGGGAAACCGGAATCCGGGCACGTCTCTGGCCCCAGTCCAAACAGAGGCTTCCTTCACCCAGATCCAGAACTCCCCAGAATTAGACTAGGCTCCAAACACATTCCAGGCACTGCGAGGGCACAGGCCAGCCCCAAGGGTAGCACAGGGCTAGAGTTGGCTTGCCAGGCGGACGTTACATGCGATCTGCCAGGCACAGTCTATCTAGTCGATTCTCAATACATGGGACCCCTACCTAGAGGCTTCATAGGCTTAGTTTTGCCCCGTAGTGTAGCTGGAGCACGTGGAATTTTTATAATTCCAGGAGTCATTGACTCGAATTTTTCAGGCGTTCTCCAGGTCCAACTTTGGACACACCTGCCCCAAGTTATCCACAAGGGAGAGACCTTAGCGCAACTGATCATGGTTCCTTGTCACTCGCCAGCAGGCAGCCCGAGAAGGCTCGGTGACAGCTCAGAGCCCGGTTCTACAGACCGCTCGAGCGCGAGTGAGGCAGTGCAAGGATACCAGGTCTTAGCGACAGTGGAGACCAACATTGAGTGGAAGCAGCGCCCCGTTATCGAGGTATTTTTGAACAAAAGAGTGTTCTCAGGGTTACTCGATACCGGAGCGGATGTGACCGTGATAAGCAGAAGCCAGTGGCCGAAGGAGTGGGCCATTGAGCCGGTCTCTGATGTGTGGGGGGTAGGCGGCGTTCAGGAAGCGTTTAGGAGCCGAGAGTGGGTAGAAGTCACAATCCCAAGGGCTGACGGCACAGCGGTGATTCGGCCGCACATTCTTGACGTGCACGTCAATCTTTGGGGGCGAGACATTCTCCAGCAGTACGGTGCCACCCTTACCTTCGGGTAATGGCGTTGCCACTTAAATGGCTCACCGATACTCCGGTCTGGGTAGAACAATGGCCGGTAGTGGGAGAGAAATTAGTTGCCCTCAAGCAGCTAGTGAAAGAACAGCTAGACGCAGGACACATAGAACAGTCCACGAGTCCCTGGAATTCGCCAATTTTTGTGATTAAGAAGAAGTCGGGGAAGTGGCGACTCCTCCACGATCTCAGAGAGATCAATAAATGCATTCAGCCGATGGGCCCGCTCCAATGCGGTATCCCAAATCCTAATATGATTCCCGAGGGGTGGAAGATTTTAGTCGTAGATCTCAAGGATTGCTTTTATACAATCCCCTTAGACCCCAGGGACCGGGAAAGGTTCGCCTTTACGGTGCCAGTTGTGAACCACAGCGAGCCCACGCAGCGTTACGCGTGGAAATATTTGCCACAGGGCATGCTCAATTCGCCCACCCTGTGCCAAATATATGTTCACAACGCGCTGGCAAAGTTCCGAAGCCTTTACCCTAAAGCTATTGTGTGTCACTTCATGGACGATATTTTAGTAGCGTTGCCGCAACTTGGCAGCGAAATATTTTCTGACCTCCAGGCCAGCCTGGGGAACAAAGGTTTACTCATTGCCCCGGAAAAGGTACAGAGGACCGAACCCTTTTCATACTTGGGTCATCGGCTTCTCCGTTCCTTTGCCGCACCGGTTTTACCCCAGATAAACTTACAGGATTCAGTTACCCTTGTAGAGTTACAGCAAGTTTTAGGAAATATCAATTGGGCCAGACCATATTTTCGTTTGGATACGGATCTTCTGAAACCGCTCTTCTCGCTGCTAACTTTAGGTAAGCAGCCGGCAGACCGGATAAAAATCTCTCGAGACGCGCGTTTGGCGATCGAGAAAGTGAACCAGGTTCTCAGCCAGAGGTGGGTGGATAGGATCGCCCAGGGGCCATATGCCCCGATCCTGAATTTGTACATCGTACGGTCAGGATCCATGTTCACTGGGGCGCTAGGCGTAGACTCACAGAAGGGAGCGAAAATTGTGGAGTGGGTCTACTTGCCTAACACATCATCACGGAACATTGTTCCGCCCCAAGAATTGGTTTCCGCGGTGATTTACCGCGGCAGGCTGAGAGCTAGGGATATTTCAGGAAATGATTTGGCCAAAATTGTGGTTCCTTTCACCAAGGAACAAATTCATCAGTTAATGCAGCTAGGTGATTCGCTTCCGATAGCTTTGGAGGGTTTCACTGGAAGTTTAGCATACCATTTGCCCAAGGACCCCAGACTCGTTTCACTCCAAACAGGAACAGTCAGCTTGTTCGAATTGCTCTCGCTGGTCCCACTTCAGGGGGCCAGGACAGTTTTTACCGATGGGGGACGCACATATGGTGTCCTGACCTGGCAGGAGGGCGAAGCTTGGCGCACGCTGCTAACTCTTCCACAGAAGTCCGCTCAGCGGGCAGAGTTGGCAGCCGTGAACCTTGCCTTGCGCACCTTCGCCAAAGAACGTTTAAATATCATAACTGACAGTCTGTATGTTAGGAACTTACTGCACAGTCTACCGGGAGCTTACATCACTCCCGCGATAGACAAGAATTTGCTTAGCCTGTTCCTCACCGCTCAATTTCATTTGCGAAACCGCACGGAGCCGCTCTATATTGCCCATATTCGAAGTCACCAAGACCTACCGGGTCCGATTTCTGCGGGCAATAGCAGAGCGGACGCGGCCGCAAAAGAAATTCAGCAACGTTCAGTTTTGGGTGTTTTTACTACTCCGATCCAAAGTCATGCCTTTTTCCACCAAAATGCCAAGGCACTCGCCCGACAGTTCAATCTGCCACTTTCTCAAGCCCAAGGTATAGTCCGCTCTTGCCAGCATTGCGCAGGGGCACCGGGGGGGCCCTCGTGGGGGGTCAACCCACGGGGGACAGAAGCTAATCAGGTGTGGCAGATGGATGTCACGCATGTGCCGCAGTTTGGTAGATGGCAATACATGCATGTCTGTATTGATACTTTTTCCCAGTTCATTTGGGCCACGGTGCAGAAAGGGGAAACTGCCTCCCACGTGGAGCAGCACCTCCTTTCCTGCATCGCGGCGATGGGCAAGCCGCGGCACGTGAAAACAGATAACGCCCCGTCCTACTGCTCCAAGCAGTTGGCCGCCTTCATGGCCACATGGGACATCAAACATACATTTGGAATTCCCTACAATCCGCAAGGGCAGGCGATTGTAGAACGGGTCAATCGGACGCTAAAGTCCTACATTGACAAACAAACAGAAAGGGGGGAGCCTCCAGCCCTCCCCAAATCACAGGGACAAGCACAGTTTTGCTTAAATAAGGTATTGTTCACATGCAATCACCTTAATGTTTTTTCGGACTGTACGCCGCAGGAGAAGCATTTCCGCCGCTCGGAAGCTCTCCCGCGACCTATGGTCCGGTACCGAGTGCCACCAGACCCTTCTTGGAGGGGCCCGGTGCCGCTCATAACATGGGGGAGAGGGTATGCTGCAGTTATGTCCCCTACAGGTGTCGTTTGGATTCCAGCTCGGTGCGTCAAGCCCTACTTGGAACCACATGGCGTGGACACAGACCGACCAGAGCCCGATCCCGGAGATGGAGGACCTCACCCTGACCGAGGGGACCCGCCGGGAGAGACCGCGGTCGCGGACGACACCACCGAAGATAACCTGGGGGATGGTCAAGACCCTCTGCCATGATGCTCAGCATGCCATCCAGCGCGAGGGGAAGGAGCTGACACCAGAGAGCTTCGTGGCTGCAGCGCTCGCCCAGATCCATGCCAACTCCATGGCAGTCACCATCATCCTGACCCTCACCCTGCTTTTGGGGGGAGGCGTTCAGGCCGCCTCACTGGAGGCCAGCGATTTAATGCCGGGCGGAGACCTTTCTGCCCGCATGCAGTACAACATTTGGGAAAGGTTGGCAAGCCTTGTCAACCAGTCCGATTTTTGCCTCAGACAGGACGTCGGTTCTGCTTCAATCCTCAGCACCTGCCTCATCCCGGTGTGTCATTCCCCAGGCGCACACCCCCGGGATGGGGACTGGCTGGTGAAGCGATTCTTCAGCCCGTACATCCCAGCGGCTGCCTCGGAATATGCCCGTTGGGAGATGCGGCTAACCATGACTTTACCGGCTGATGCGGCCACTCTCCACACTCCTCGAGTGGCGGTCAGCCCAAACTCTACCTGCGGCCGAATTTACGGTTGCTCCGGAATCGGCCGAACCCGGCGCCGATGCCTCGATGTGGGCAGCGGCAATTGGACTTGCAGTGACCCAGTGCCACGCGGCACACCATATGCACATATCACCCTACCATCTGGATGGTTTTTCACTTGTAACCAGCATACGTTTAACTACATTCCTGCTAATATTACAGATGCTATTTGTTGTATTAGCCGCTTGACACTCTTGCTCCCCACTAAGGATATGATTGCCCCAAGTCCCAATGTTCCTAATGTTTCCAATGTATCCAATGTCCCTTCACTCATACGGCACACTCGCACCACCACGTTAGACAGCTCATGTGAAAGCAGCTTCAGAGTAATGAGACCCGCCGAGTATCTCTCCTTGGCAGTCAGCATCTTTGGCGTGCCAGGATTAGCCGTCGGCAATGCAAAGAGGATTGGTCGCTTGGCTTGCGGTTTAGCAAAGGCCATCAACCATACCTCCTCAGCGATAGCGCTCCTCAATCAGGAGCAGGCGGAACTTCGCCATGCCATTCTCGATAATCGAGCGGCTATCGACTACCTCCTACTGCTTCACCACTTGGGCTGCGAGTCTTTTCATGGTATGTGCTGCTTTAATCTTACGGACAACTCTCGTAAGATTCAAAGCCAGATCGAAGATCTCCACTCTATAGTGGCTGGCATCACAGAAGGCTCTGCATGGGGGGCATGGTGGAGCTCACTATGGAAATGGATGTGGTCGTGGATCCCATGGGGGTGGCTCCAGACGGTAATCAAGGTAGTGGTGGGGGTAGTCATACTAGGCATTACAGTCTGCTGTCTTGCTCAATGTATTCCCTCACTAATCTCAAGATGCCGCCGGAGAAGGAAACCCCGTGACGTCATTCCAGACCAACAGCTGGTGCCACTTCTGCGCAGGGTCGCTTGTCAGGCTCTTAATATAAATAAGTAAGGGGAGATATGGTTTCCCCGTGCCCGGTTGGGCATGGGACGGCTGGGTAGAGGCCTCTTGAGTGAGAAGGCTCCTAGCGGTGGCCTCTGTGGGCAGCCATATCAAGGGGGGTGAATAAATTATAGGGCTGTAGGGTTTGATTCACCCAATTAACGTGACCTGACCAGCGGCTCTGCCAGACCGGCAGAACGCTATCTCCTGCATCTCCTGTGTATAATTAGGCAAACATTCTTCCCCCTGGCTTGGCGCTAATCTCGGGCGCAAACAGGGACCATGTTTGTCCAGCCGGTAAGCCCGAAACAATAGGGCTTCCCCTGTCAAATGTTTGCCTGTCATAATTAACTTCCCCTGAAGAGTTTCCCCAATTAACCTGAGTAAACAGGTGACTTGATTGAATCACTGGTGATGGTTTTTTCTACCTGCCTTCTGATCTATAAAAGGTGTATGCATTTTCCCAATAAACACTGATCTGATCCTGCTTCCTTGCCTCGTGTTGTCATTGATCAGTCTCCTCCGGGACGTAACGCCGCCCTAGCGGCCCGACATCGCTACAAATCTCCCTCCCCTCAATATTCACCCATTTTTTAAAAAAAGAAATCTTATTTTGTGGAACTGTAGGGTTGCTCCTGGGAGTGCAGTGGCTCAAGTGGCTAAGACACTGAATGGAAGGCGGCGGATCAGCAGTTTGATACCTGAATATTGCAGGACAGAATGAGCTCCCATCTCTGTCCCAGCTCCTGCAAACCTAGCAGTTCAAAATTGCAAGTAGATAAATAGGGACCACTTTGGTGGAAAGATAAACAGTGTTCCGTGTGCTCCAGTTCTAGTCGTGCCTGCCACATGACCACGGAAATGTCTGCAGAAGCAAACAATGCTGGCTCTGAAACAGAGATGAACACTGAACCCTAGAGTTGGATACGACTGGCTTTCAAGCAAGGGTAACCCTTACCTAGGGTTGCTCTTGTTGCTAAACATAACAGAAAAATCACAACACTAGCTTATTTTTGTCTTTTTTCTGGATAAAATGGTTGTTCTGGCCATGTTTAGAATATTCCTTGGTCGTCTTCTACATATCTTTCCTTGTCAGCCAGATCATCTGACTCCTGGTTTCATTATGTCTCCTTGCACTTTTCTAATTAAAGAATGTGTCTGCTAACCTAACTCATTTCTGCTTACTGATCTCTGTAGCATTTCGTCCTCCTTTCTTCAATTGTCTTTGTCTCCCAAATAAACCCTCACTTATATGCTACCTATATAGGGCAGTGCCTCCTATGTTCATAGACAATCATAGTGAATTCCCTTCCAGGGCTCCATTCTGATTCTGGCTGACACCTGAATGGCTAACATTTGGCTGGCAGCTAGGAAACTGAACCACCCAGACCCTATTTTTACATGGTGTGCAGGAGTTACAAGATACAATTCATCAAAATTGACCTGCTAATGGAAAAGGTCTGTAACAAAGCATTTAGCAGTACTAGTAAGGTTAATTGGGGCAGTCAGCACAGATTAGGCCCAAGTGCTTTCTGAAATACCACTTAAACAGGTGCAACTGCTTGACTGACATGATTTCCAAAATAATGGGGAACAAGTGGGGTAATCAGGACATATATAGGATAAATGACCCATTCAAGAACAAAACCTCAGGGTAAAATAGTTTCACCCGGTATCCACAGTCAAATCTACACAACAAAGCATGGCCAAAAACACATATCTGAAGCCCAGGTTACAGAAAAGCTACTCTCAAGACAATGCAACACAGTCTACAATTGCTATTGTACAGTACACAGCATTTGACCAGCAAAAGGAGATACAGTATGCGCATTTTGCATCCACAGCACAAACTATGCTAGGATGAGAAGAGATACACATGCAAGTAAGTTGAATACAAGGCACTTAAAGCAGAGCTATGGGGCTGCTCCCTCCCAGAGAAATTTAAGTGAAACAGTTTTGTAAGTGACCAACTGTGACTTCTGGCAGGGGGGATTGTGAACCCCGATTTAGTTGTTAAGCGAGTTTTTGGTTGGTGTTAGTTGTTAAACGAGGCAACCATTCAGAGAAAATTCTGCTGTTTAAGCGAGTTAGTCTCTAAGCAAGATGCTCTTTATGAGAGGTTTTACTGTACACATATCTAATTTCTTTAGATTTCTTCCTCTGGTTCAGGAATATCTTATACTTTCAACCAACAGTGTCACAACAAGATGCATGTAACATATGAAACCTTTGTCTGCAATTTGTCTGAGGTTGAGCCAGCTATACAGAGGAAGTGATTTCATTGGCTTTGTATTTCCAGAAAGAAATTTCCACTTCTCACAAAGGGCAGTTAACCAGAGCTCATTTCTCTGTATCATATTTTTTAAAAGGCTTATAATTTGTCATGGGGTGTGTATGTGTGTGTGTGTGTGTAAAATGAACTGAATTAATCATCATAAGGGACATGCGGCGGCAAAGAATATGGCCGTTGCGTGCTTTGCCGGCTCGCCCCCCCCATTGGGACGGGCATTTGGGCTGTATGAGGGGCAGAGCAACCTCTCCTTTAAAAGGGGAGGCTCCGCATGCCCTCGCTGCCATTTTGAATAGATCGACTAGGCCAAGGGCGCGTTTGTTCTTGGCTCAGCGATCTGCGGAGGCTTGGGCGGGCTTGGAGCCCAGGCGCGGTGCAAGCCTCCTTTGATGCTCCCTCAGCGTGCAAACTTGAGGGGAACGGGTGCCGCGCTACTGCGGCTACAACCCTTGAGGGGTATTCAGTTCACCCAGCAGGGTTTAGTTGGGGGATTTTTCGGGTGTGGTGTCCACAGCCCCCCTCTTAATTCAATGGCCCCCAAGAAGAACCCTTCAGGGAGGCCTTCAGCCTCACGTCATGCCTGGCCAACTAGGCCGGTGCAGGGCCATGGTAGGCCTTAGCCTGAGGGATGGGCCTTGGCCTGGCCCAGGCCGGCGACCTTGGAAATCAGGCCTTCCCCGAGCCGTAGGGCGCAGGTTGGGCCTGGACCAGTAGCCCCCAATGGTGCTTTGGGGAGGGGTAGAGCTCGCCTTGGGCTGGGTCAACTAATGATTGCCCCACTTAGTGAGGGCGACCCCACTGGGCCTGATGCCACGCCAGCGGTCCTCTGGGGTCCCACTGGAGGGGCGCCCCAGTAGGCACCTCAAGGGATCTTGCCGGCTCAGGCTAGGGTACTCCTCGATCGTATCGCCACCTTGGAGCGGGTGGCGGGCCTTGAGCATCCCACTGGCACGTGCCGGTCGGCGCGTCAGTCGAGGGCAAGGAGCCATGACCAGGAGGCCATGGATTGGCTTCAGTTGTCTGCTATGCTGAATCCCAGAGTAGAACAACTGGATGCCACCCAGCCACTGGTGGCATCCCAGATGGCTGGGGTCACCTTCCCCAGTCAGCCTGCCTCTACCCAGGCAGGCAACTCCGATTTTTTGGGGTCCCCGTTGTTCGGTCCAGTGGGCTTGAATGCGGTCGTGAGCTCCGACGCTCTGCGCCTGTCGGAACCCCCGGTGGGGGCGGCCGGGGGGGTGCACCTGGTGAGTATAATGGTCAAATTAACTCACACACCATGGCTCCCAGGCCATTGACTTCTGTAGTTCCAACTCAAGCCCCCATGCTTGCGGCTGCGCAGGTTGGCACTTGGCGAGCGCCTTATCCGCCAGTCCCGCCAGGGGTACCGCCTGCCGGATCCCACATGCTGTATCCGATTTGGCCTTCTGGCCCACCGGCTAATACGCCTACCACACTGTACCAACCTCTGCCATCCCGACTGTGGGGTTCTTTTTTTTTTGCCTCTTGGGGATCACCTATTACCTGCCACCAGGGATAAGATATGGCACAGGGAATATGTGGACTTGTTTAGCCTTTTGAACAGGGAACCAACCAGGGAGAAGAAGGAAATGGAGGACGACCGGGATAAGAAATTGTCCCGTCATCATAAACCTCCTCGGACCTAGGCCAACTCGTTGCCGGCCTACTTAATTTATGCCGCTGTGTCCATCAGGGCTCACCCAGACCTGGCGATCCCTTTAATTCAGTACCTGGACATTATATACAGGGCGTACGTTGATTTCCCAGGTCAGTCATGGCTCGCTTACGATAAGGAATTCCGTATGCAGGCTGCCCTTTACCCCAAAATGCATTGGGATGAGCCCAAGCAGTTGCTCTGGCTGCTGTACATGACACCATCATGCCCTGCATCCGGTGATCATTATCATTGTGGCCATGTCATACAGTGACCCGGCACTGCACAGTCTACCCGTCAGCCGGCGGGGCAGGGGGTTCCAACCTGCCTGCTGTGCTAGAACTTCTCATCCCTGGGCAGTTGTACCCGCAGGCAATGCAGATTTAGGCACGAGTGTTCTATCTGCACTGGACCCCATTCGGCCGCCACTTGCCCACGAGCAGGTGGGTCGCGAGGTAGGGGTCGCAGGCAACAGGCTGCAGGCCGTAAGCCTTCAGAGGCAAAAGCAGCTGCAAAAGGGTCCCTCCCCAATTAAAACTGAGGTTCTGGAATGATGGCTGCGTGTCTACCCAAGGCGGGATGACACAGCTTATCTGTTAGCAGGGTTTTCCGTGGGCTTCCACATTCCTTTTGCAGGTGTATGCACCCAATTTACAATCACTAAGGGGTAAAGAGGACGTGGCCCAGACAAAGATTTTTAAGGAGGTGCAGGAAGGGCAGGTAGCTAGCCCTTTCAACGACCCCCCATATCCGAACCTAAAGGTATCTCTGCTGGCCTTGGTACTCAAAAAATCATCAAGTGATTTTCGGCTGATACATCACCTGTCTTACCCGGCGGGCTCATTTGTCAACGATGCTATACCTGAGGAACTCTGTTCTGTGTGGTATACGTCCTTTGACCAGGCATTGCAGATGGTCCATTCGTGTGGTCATGGGGCACTGATGGCCAAGTGTGACATTAAATCTGCCTTCCGGCTTCTTCCTGTGCACCCAGGTGATTTTGAATTGTTAGGTTTTCGCTTCGAAGGAAAGTATTTCGTTGATAAGGCCATGCCTTTTGGCTGCTCTATATCATGCTCAGCCTGTGAGTGTTTCAGTTCCTTCCTTCACTGGGCATTTGTTCACCTTCCGGGGTCCACACTGTGGCTCACTATCTGGATGATTTTTTGTTTAGTGGGGGGCATGATTCTGGAATGTGCGAACAACTGCTCTGCATTTTTCAGGGGCTCATGACTGAACTGGGGGTACCTTTGGCTCCCGAAAAGACAGAGGGCCTGGCCACTAAGTTGACATTTCTGGGGATCGAAATTGACACCATAGCGCAGACCTCTACCTAGGGATAAGGTTGTCCAAATCTCAGAGGTGATTTTGGCCATGCTGGCCAAGCGTAAGGTGACGCTCCATGACCTGCAGGTGCTTCATGGATATCTCAACTTTGCTTGTAGGGTGGTCACACCAGGCCGGGCTTTTGCCAGGCGCCTGTGTGATGCAATGGTTGGTTTATCTAGGAAGCACCACAGAGTCCGGCTAATGAGGGGGATGAAGGCTGACCTTTGGGTCTGGCTAGACTTTCTGGCCAATTTCAATGGATTTTCCTTTTGGCACACAGAACTTTCCGTAATGCCTAAATTTCAGGTTCAGTCGTCTGCGTCAGGGTCACTGGGGTATGGTATTTATTTTAATGGCCGGTGGTACTATGGTCAGTGGCCTGGTGCATGGCAAGGCATGGAGTTACTTAGGGACTTAACCTTTTTAGAATTTTTCCCCATTTTGGGTGCATTAATGTTATGGGGCGATATCTGGGAGAATTCTGTAGTTCATTTTTGGTGTGATAATGCTGCTGTGGTACAAATTGTCAATGCTCAAACATCCCGTTCGCCCAGGGTGATGGCTCTAGTACGTCAGTTTGTTTTGCGCTCCTTGCGCCTTAATGTCCTGTTTAAGGCCAGGCACGTACCAGGCATTGATAATGATATTGCTGATGCTTTGTCCTGCCTGCAGATCACCCGGTTTCAGGCTCTAGCCCCAGAAGCCGAGGAGCTTCCCTCTCCACTTCCGAACGAGATTTGGATGTTTGGCGAGGAGAAGTGAGCAGGGCCATCAGCTTGTCTCTGGCCAGCCGCACCCGTAAGGCATATCACCAAGTTTATTTGGCCTTCCTTGCATTCCGCCAGAACTTGTCCCTGCCTGATATTTGGCCCATTCCAGTTGACCATGTATTGCAATACACGGTACACTTTTATGGATCTGGACTCGCCCCTCGTACCATATGAGGGCACCTGTCTGCTTTGGCTTTTGCCGCAAAGATCCGGGGCTATCTGGATACCACGGGAGATTTCCGTGTACACAGGGTACTGGAGGGTTGGGCTCGTGAATGCGGCCCTTGCTTCGACACGTGGCAACTGGTATCCCTGACTCTTCTTTTGAGCCTGGCCGAAGCATGGCCGGCTCTGTGCCATGACCAGTTCAAGGCAGCCCTCTTCCATGCTACCACCACGGTAGCACCTTGAGATTTTACCGGATTTACGTCAGATGTTTGAGTTAACATGTAGCATCCTGACAGGAGTCAACAATTTGTTTCATTGGTAAACAAATTGATACATTGTAGCCAATTAAGAGCCTGGAATTGTTTACTCCTTACCAGTACTATTTCGGCCCGTTTGCCTTAACATTGGTTAAGGAAAGTTGAAATGAAAGTTATAAGTTAATAAAGTGGCCCAATTTTAAATCCATCAGAAGTGTTCGTCTCGTTATTGGGGAGTGGGTCCGGCAAATGTTTAGCACCAACTGCTTATCATTTTAAAGGATCCTAACATTTCAAAATACTCCCCTTCAGAAAAAGGAAATTTACTATGGACAAGGTTTTTTTTAAAAAAATGTTTATATGTGAGAGAGTCTGAGTAAGAGTGAGATTGTGTGTGAGGAAAATTTCAGACAGATCTCAGCAGACACAGTTGGGAAGGGGATGTTTCTCAGGGCAGTAAAGAAAAAGGAGTACACAGTCTGAAAAGAACTACTTTTTAAAAAGTTGTTAGGGGAGCAATCCTGTATGACAACACCACACTGTATGTATCTCTGGCTCCAGTGAGAGCCATTAATCAGGAGCATGAAGCTGTGGGATAGGCAGAAATAAAACATTATGTTATCACTGAAGGCTAAATAATGATGGGAATTATTGGCCTACTAATGGCTTTCACACAGGTTTTGACTGTTCTCAGCCATCGGACAGTGAGAGACTTCTTCTCTAATGTAAAATGCCTTGTCCTGGCATTTCAATACCACGTGGACAAACAACACATTGCTGCCACCAATTATTTTTGTGGGATCCCAGAGGCTGCCTGGTAGAGATATGTCAAGAGCAGCTTGTTCTCATTCTCATTGATGAGGTGCCAGAGTGTCTATTGATAGTATGCCACAGTGTGCATCCAGGCAAACATCTGAGATGCACCTCATCAATTAGCCAAAAGGGGCCATGGCAGCTGTTGCTTCTTCTTCTTCTTCTTCTTCTTCTTCCTCTTCCTCCTCCTCCATGTCTAGGTCAGGAGTGAAACTGCCAAAATGAAGGAACTTTTTGGTGAGTTCATTCTACAGTTTCTTTTACCTGACCTACTGTGAGAAAGATTAGTCAGCAACACAGGGTTGCCATTAGGAGGGTGTGCCTGATTGTGGTTCAGAAATACCACAATCTTCGAGGAGGCTCTTTCTGTAACTATCAGTATGATACTGCACAATGTTCAACAATATTATGAGCAAGCTTTAACAGTGCAGTCCAGCAGACTTTGGATGACATCTTACATCACCACTGCATTATGATTCATTTTCTTTTGTCAGCCCTGCAACTGGTACTCTCATACTTGAAGATCTAACTACACCACTCTGAAAGTATTCATAAAATTGCATTAAACTCCAATGTCTCTATCCGAAGTGCCCTTCCATAAGCAGAAAAGGGGTACCTTGGGCTATCCCAAATACTATTTGACTATTTTGATATGAAAGAGAGTGGGTTTATTGGCTCATCAATGTTTGTGGTGGAAGGATAAAGGCAGACAAATTTAAATACCAGACCATTGATACTTAGTGACAGATGTGGTATTCCTTCTTTCTCACGTCCAGAAACAGAGCACTGTCAGAGGCTTCTGTGAGGTTGATAGGACAACACAGAAACCAAGGAGCTTATGACTTCAGTGTCTTCAGCCTCCCTGCTGGAGGAACATTCACACACACCTCTTTATGACATCAGCCTTTTGGTTACCTCTTCCAGCCTTGTGACATAGGCCCAGGAGCCTCTGTTATTAGATGCCTCTGCAAGGCCCTCTTACATGTCTGTATCTAAGGAACTGACCATCCATTCTTCCTTTAACTTCTCCCCCACACTAGTCCTCTTTAGTTCTTCCTTAAAATAGTTGTAAATGCTGACTAAATCTTCCATCCACACACATTCATTTGTTCATACTGTTGAGAAACTGTTGTGTATTGAGGCATAATTGCAAGTAGCATGGGCAGCACCTTGCAAGAGGAAAATGGCGATTTCCCTCCATACAAATTAGGAGCTTAAAGTGGTGCAAAAACCCCTGTGCAGGGCATGCTAATTATGCTAATCCAAGCCCTGTGATTGGATACAGTTTTGGATCCTGTTCTCCATTGGTTACGTACATATATTCCCTGTTATGAATGGTTAGTTATGGTTATCCGGCAGGTCGCTACTTTGTATCAAAGAGCCACCACCAAGGAGACACTATATAATCCCCATGAGTAAACAAGGGTGGGGCAGGACTGGACTACACTTCCCACTTCGTACAGGTAGCCACAGACGCACTAAGCCTGGGTCCCTCCATTATGCTATGCTTCTAGGCTAGCTAGTATTTGCCAATTACTGCAAGAGTCCAGAGGGACTGACTCCACTGGGATTGTAGAGCCATCTCTGTGTCCAGAACATCTTGTAAGCTCATCTCTAAAAGAATGTTGAATAAAGATTTGTTGCTGTTTTGTTCATTATTGTCTGGACTGGTGCTTATAAGGGCCGGACATAACAGTATCCCTAAACTGCCCTTTGTTATGCAAAACTACCAGAATTAAATTTCTAAAGGGTTTCTTCTCCTCTATTTTTGTGCTGATTAGCTATCATTCTTCTGTCAGCACAATATTTAAATAGTATCCTCATGCTTTAGCAATACAGAGTTAGAAAAATGAAAAATACCATTAACATCCCTACTTGCATAAAAAGTTTTTTCATTCCGTAGGCTTTTATGTAAATCAGTTTTTTACTTAACTCAAAGCAACCCCATAGGAAAAATGAATTTTTTACTTAACTCGAAGCAAACCCATAGGAAATTGTGTTATGTCAATCAGGACATGGTTTTAGTGCAAAAATCATTATGTAAGTCAAATTTTATGTAACTCGAGGCATATGTAAGTCGAGGTTTTACTGTAATGAAAAACCACCCTATGTTTTTCTTTAATATGAGGTTGTTTTGAATAATGCTCACGTTAACTGAGAAGAAAGTAGTCTTAATCTAAAGTGATTTATAGAATTAAAGTATATGTTCTTTTCTTTTAAAAGATAATCACTAGTAGTTTTCTATCACTAAAGCATGATTCTGGTTTTTAAGATCAGTGTAACATGTCAGCTAATAGTTAAGGTGTGTTATTGCTGTTTAACAGTGAGGAGAAAACACGCGTGAACCCTAAATTATTCTTTATTATATGGAGACAAGACAAAGGACTTTTATGTTTTATATAGTCACCACCTTTTCCCCTCAGAGAATCTTTGCCTTCTTTTCCACACACTCATCAAGATTGTGTGTGATGAAAAGATTAGCTTCCATGTCATCACATAATAGAAATCAGCTTCTGCAAAATTTCCTTATTTAAGTTGCAATGATTTCATTGACTTACACTAACTGTTTTGTAAACTTCATTGCAATAAGCAGGCTGCTAACAAGTGCTTTCTATTCCTCACTGAATGTGTTGGTACTGTGGAAATTGTCTTTGTAGAGCTTCTGCTGTTAGGTAGCTTTTCATGACAGAGGAGTCTCCTTCGCACATGTAAATGAACTATTTTATGACTACACATTTTTACAAGACAACTACATGGACTAATTTAGGTTTCAAATGTCTTTACAAGATGTGAGCTAAGGTGCTCTGTGGACTAGGATAGGGGAGTATTAGGGACACAGTAGTAATCACTTATGTGGAAATGAATCCAACTGAATTTATTTTGGCACACCTCCAAATAAAGATGCAAAAGAGGTGGCTGTATGTCACAGGCAAAAATGGAAAATTAACAGCAGGGCAAAACTAGGTTAAAATTAGAATCACTACTGCAGAGATATAATTTATATGTTCATTCAACTCACAACACAACACAGTATCCATTTACATAAACAGTAAGCAAAAAGAATAAAATGAAACTCTTTCTCTTTCCCTCATTCAAGAGTCAAAAGATGCAGAAAATTAACACAATATTAAATATAATTATTTTTATTATCAAAATAAATTTTAGTATGATATATGTGTGTACAGATAAGTCATAAGCACTTCTGAAACTGTGATTTTGCTGAGTCCAGTCTACACTGCTAATAGAATTTCTATACCATGGGAAATCCTTCATGCATGATCAGTTGCACACTCAAAGGGAGAATAGAACTGCAGAAGTGTCCTGGGATTCCCCATGAAGTAATAAACCAAATGGAACCCACAAGTGAAATGAAAATTCAAAGTCTGGAAAATTACATTAAAAATGAAACAAATAAAAAGACAAGCTGAAGTAACCAGAACATTGTCCTGTCCCTGTGCAAGTACAGATGGCTTTAGCATGTCATTATATTAATTCACCTTAAACATAATTTTCCAATCTCTTTTCAAATTCTAGGTGCAATTCTCTATATAAAACACTAAAAACTAATGACCCATCTTCCTATAATCCTATTAAAATAGCAATCACATTGCTAAGGTTATCTAATATTATTTTGCTGTCATGCCCGTCAAGCATGGCTCCAGAAAATATGGGAACTGCTCTGGCCCAGGCGTGCATGCACAGCAACAACTCATTTGTGCATTTGAAGAACCCCTTTGTGCATGTACACTGCTGCCTCTGATGGGCACACATGCACAGTAAACCCTTTCACTGCCGTTCAAAATACGCGATGGTGGCGGAAAAGGGGAGCAACGAGTGCTGAAATATGGGAAATCCTGGCCAATATGGGATACTTGACAGATATGTTTTGCTGTTATTGCTGCTGCTGCCGCCACCATTGCTACTACCACTGCTTTTATCATTTATCAGGATTAAGGTGTGGAATATGAGAAGGGCCTACCTCATGCTAATTACTCTACCTGTGAAAAAGGGTTAATTCTCCTGCTATCATGTCTGTGAGGGGATTCTTAAATTCAACCCCACCCCCAATAGGGTGCAGTGCCAGTTCCTTTCTCCTAGTATCTGATATATAATCCTAAATCTAATGATGTGATTGCTAATTGGTACCAGTAACCACTATGGACCCTTACTGTGCTACTCAAAATGTCCCCTGTACCCTAAAATTTGCAGTGGTATCATACAACTGCACCCTCTCTCCCTTTTTACCAAATTCATTTTCTGGCCTATTCAAACTCTTTGGGGTAGGCAACCTGAGAAGAAATGCTATATATTGTGTGAATGTATTGCAAAAGATGCCCCTTCACAGGTTGAAATAATGAAAAGAAGGATTAGATTAGCAAAGATTGTCACTGAAAAACAAAGTTGAAATCATCCATACTAGGTAAAGGAAATAATGTGAAGAAAGACAAGGGGAAAATCAACACATTTACCACAGACCAAAAAAATAAAATAAAAATCAGATAAATAAGGGCTCAGTCAAAGTAGGTGTGAATGTGAACTCTCACATCTAATGATAATACAGGATTGAGAAGACAATATTGCTGAGGAAAATGGTGGTGATGGAGCATAGGAAGACCTAACTTGGGATAGATTGTCTGAACAAAGTAAGCCTCAGCTATCTGATTGCAAGACCTGTGCAAAACTTTCTGGAAAAACCTATGTTGCTACATTTTAATGTGATCGTTTTAATTGACTTGGATGTCCTCGCACATGCACAGAAGAACCCGCACCGAACCAGAAAGTAAATATGGCCACTTTCATACATGCACAGAAGCTTCTGCGCTGTACCAGGAAGTAAATATGGACATGCATGTACTAACACACCCTGTTCTAGGGGCGTGGTCTGACCTGTTCAGCTGATCTGGGGGCATGGTCAGGCCCTCAGCCCAAAAGGTTTTGGCACCCTTGATTTATACACATCGAGTACAGAGGTAACAGTTAAGTATACATATCAATATGACTTTTTACAACTGGTAATAGCAGAAGATATCTGGTTGTTATTTGGATTAGTTGTGAATTTTCACCATGTTGAATTGCAAATGCTTAGTAGGAATGTCTTGCATTCTCCTACTAACTATTTGCAATTCAACAGGGTGAAACTTCACAACTAATCTGAATAATAACCAGAGAACTTTTGCGATTACCAGTTGTAAAAAGTCATATTGATATGTATATTTATCTGTTACCTCTGTAGTTGATGTGTATAAATTGATGCCATGAAGTTTCACTCTGATGTCTGAAGTGGATTTGATCTACGAAAGCTAACATTAAAATACTGCAGTTAGTCTTTAAAGTGCCACAATGTTTTTGATTTTTTGTGTACTCTCTGATATGCTTCTTTGATTAGGTGTATTCCAGCAAAAAACAAGTTCTTATATAGCTCTTCCCCCGGGGCTCCCAGTAGCTGCACAGTATGGATCTTATTCTGCAACTGCTAGAGTTGGTTTCTTAGTTAATGGAGACCTAACACTCATATAGTCACCACACATCAGAATCTTTGGAGATTTTTCTAAATTTCCAAACAGTTCTATAATGGGAATATGGGCACCAAAATTCTGCTAACAGGAGAATCACTATGAGTCTTATGCAAGGTTCTTAGTAGCAGGCACATATAATTTTCCTTTAATTTACTGTGAACAATTTGGCTTGCCTCTTGTTGTGACCTATGCTTCTTCTACAGAGTTAACAAAAACAAAAACATGGCAGCCCAGCTCTAAAAGTTATACCATTCGTATAGCATTTTGGCCACTGCTTGAGAGAAGTGACTTTGACCATTTATTCTTTTATCCTCTGCCCCGACTTGTCTTTCAGCAGAGGCATTATGCAGCATTCTTCCCAGTCATCTCTGATGGACTGGCTGCCTGGAAGAAAAACTAATTACAACTTCATAATTGCTTACATAGTCAAAGATATGCAGCTTTATTAAGTGGTAGTAAAAGAATACTCTACCAGGTGGTTCAAGTGCCAGCTCATTCTTTGCTTTGTTCTCTCTGGTGGGTGCTGGGGTGACAATGACCTGGATATCCAGTATGTATTGTGCCATAGGTCTTAAAACATTTAGTTGTTGTTGTTTTTTAATTACAGTAAAACCTTGAGTTACAAACACCTGAACTAATGAAAAACTTGCAATACAAAAGGAAATCCTGGAAAAATAATGCTTCCAAATACATTTTTTGAGACATGAAATTTGGGGGAGGGGGGTTTCTGATGCTTCCCACTGTTGCTGGAGTGTGTTTGGACCATTTCTGTTCTATTTTTGGAATAGCTCCCACCCAACCAGGAAGTGCCAAAAATTCCCCGTTATCTGCAACAGCTGATTGTTTGGGACTGGTTCAGCAAACACCAGAGTTGTCCACTAAAGGCTGCTGTCAGAAATGTGCCAAATATGAATTGAAAACCATTCTGGAGGTCAGAAAAAAGTGTGTGTGTGTGTGGGGGGAGTCTTTTATCTGTACAAAACTCTTTCTAAAGTGCACTTTGGAATTTTTTGCCATGTTTTCACCACTTTAGAAAGAGTTTTGAACAGCTAAAAGCTTTTTATATTTTTATTTTTGCTTTTTTCTGGCCTCTGGAACGCATTGTTTGGTTTCAATGCATTCTTATCAGAAACCACACTTCAAGATATGAATTTTTGGGATACAATAAACTCCAAGGAATGAATTACTTTTGTATCTTGAGGTACCACTGTAGTGGGAAATTTAAAAAAATAAAGAATTGCCTTGTAAGTAACTAACTACATTGATTTCAGTACATTGGAAATATAACTATAATGAAGTATTTATATGAAAAAGAAAAACCTTTTAAAACTCTGCAATTAGTGTTTCCTGCTACTTTGATGCCTACAACACAGTTGTTAATTTTTCTTCATTAAAAAGAAAGGCATCCTTCAGTCAAATACTTAAGGACAGAAAGGAAAATGTACATGTTACTAAGTGTAGTTAAAATTCTCCCTTCACTCATGCCAAGTGCTTTCTGAATCTGACAGATGGGTGTCTACCAGCACACGTGCAGGCTGTGCTAAATCATTTGTTGAATCTTTTACTTTCTCCTTTGTGTGTGTGTGTGTTTACCCACTAAAACCATCTCCCATTATGCCATCAGGCATTACTTCGGGATGCCCGAATGAGGCTCCTTTCATGTACCCAAGATTTTTCCCCACCAAAGTGGTTCATATTTATTTACTTGCAATTTCTTGCTTTTGAACGGCTAGGTTGGCAGGAGCTGGGACAGAGTTGGGCGCTCAAACCGTTATGCAATATCTGGGTCGCAAACTGCCAGCTTGCCGGCCTTCCAGCTAACAAGGCAAGTTTCTTAACCACTGAGACACAACAGCCCCATACTACGAAGTGAAGGAGCCAGAGGAAACAAAAGGGAAATCACAAAGAGTAAGCATTAGACATGCATATGGCTTGTAAAGAGCACTTTATGACAAAACAGATGGTTGTTAGAGAGAAAAAATGGGACTGTTCTCAAGCATAGCGGATGTTACACTAATTAGATGATCAAAAAACACCTACAGAAAACAATTTCATTCTAATGCTAACATTTGCAAAACATTATGTCAGAAGCTACTTCCCAATTCCTCTCAAAAGCTTACTTAATTTTATTTGGGTGAGAAGCTCTTCATGCAAGCGCATGCACACATATTTGTATAATCATCTGGTGACTGTACAAACACATACAATCCTGTGTCATTTCAGGCACTGTATTCTGAAGTAGCTTCCTCTGTGTAGTGGAATCACAGCCATGCCTCTGGGTCATAGACACTGGACATTTGAGAGCTCTTCTGCAAGTCAATAGACCATCACATGCAAAAAATGTGCTCACGTTCAACCAACTAGTAAGTTGCTTCCATCTTTTTCAGAAGGAAGAATGTCTCAGATAATAAAACTTAATAAAGGTGAAACTACATGTTCCTTTAGGTAGCAGATATGACAGTTTTCCACTCTATAAAGCATGGGGAGGTTGGAGGATTTAATCTTCCTTTGCCTCACTTTGGATTTGTGCCACTACAATCTTCAATTTATATTGCCAAGGAGGGATTTACTAAAGCAGGTACATCACTTTTTAGCTATATGAATTGCTAGTGGAGAGATACTTTAGATGAGGGCTGCTAGCTTTCAGGATGCTGGCTGGATTTACAGGGAATGGCTACACTTCTCTGATTCGGTACCACAAAAACAAATCTCAGCATGAGCAGGACTGGAGGAGGAGGAGGAAATTTCAGTTTTGTGTGAAAGGCAGTTTTAAAGCTTCACATATCTGCCTATTCCCAGGTGGGGCAAGCACTCCATGGCTCAGCTCAAAGGCACCTCTAGCTATTCTGCCTTTGTGCTTTGTTGCCACATACACACATGGAAGGGACCGGATCCACAAATAAAAGAATTTGGGAGAAAACTGCAGGATGCCTGTATTTGGGCCCATCATTCTTTTTGGAGCTGGCAGGGCATAGAATGCCAGTATCACAAAGTGTGAGCTTTCTTGTTGCAGAAGGTATGGGATCAGTAGCAAAACCTGGGGAAAAAATGCTCTGGTATTAAACCTAAGGGCTATGGGCTAAAACTGGCATCCGTAAAGGGCATACCCGTCAAGCGCTGCTCTTAAAAATATGGGAACTACTCCGGCCCAGGTGCGCATGTGCAGGAAAAATTGCATTGCACATGCGCAGAACCCCTTTGTGCATGTGTAGAACACATTTGCACATGCACAGATGGGTTCTGCGTATGCGTGTGTGTGCAGTAACAACTTTCCCTGCCATTCTAAATATGGGACGGCGCCGGGAAAGGGGAGGAATACACAACAAAATACGGGATTTCCTGGCTAATCCGGGATACTTGACAGGTATGGTACAGGGTCTAGAAAAACTCTGTAGAAGTCATATATGCTTCATATAAGCTTTTCTGTGTTGCTGTGATTCCAGTTCCCATCATAAGAACATAAGAACATAAGAAAAGCCTTGCTGGAACAGGCCACAGCCTATCTAGTACAGCATTCTGTCTCACACAGTGGCTCACCATTTCCTGCAGGGTACTCCCAAGGAGATGCCTTCACCTGATTAGGATTCCCTAGAAATGGCATTGAGAGATATCCTGCCTATCTCTCCAACCCGGAGGTTGTCCTTAAGTATCCATAATTATAGCCATTGATACCCTTGTCCTCCATGAACTTGTCTAATCCTTTCTTAAAGCTGTCAAGACTGACAGCTGTCACCACTTCTTCTGGCAGGGAGTTCCATAGACCAGTAATCCTCTGGGTGAAAAAGTACTTTCTCTTATTTGTTTGAGAACTAGTACCCAAAAGTTTCATGGAGTGTCCCCTAGTTCTAGTGTTATGCGATAGGGAAAACAATTTTTCCTTATCTATTTTGTCCACACCGTGCATGATTATATAAACTTCAATCAGGTCACCTGTTAGACGCCGTCGTTCAAGAGTGAAAAGGCCCAACCGTTGCAGCCTCAGATGCTTTTTACTCCTACCTCTAGTTCATTTATGAAGAGGTTGAAAAGCAGGGGTCCCAGTACTGAACCTTGGGGGACCCCACTTTTTACTTCCCTCCACTTGGAAAATTTAAGCCTCTGCCAGTCTGTCCAGTGGTGGGAGAGCTGATAGGCTCTGCAGCTCATCCATTTCTGGAGTGATAGCACTTAGCAATTACATAAGAACATAAGAACAGCCTTGCTGGAACAGGTCACAGCCCATCCAGTCCAGCATTCTGTCTCACACAGTGGCTCACCATTTCCTTCGGGGTACTCCCAAGGAGATGCCTTCACCTGCTTAGGATTCCCTGAAAATGGCATTGAGAGATATCCTGCCTATCTCTCCAACCCGGAGGTTGTCCTTAAGTATCCATAATTACAGCCATTGATACCCTTGTCCTCCATGAACTTGTCTAATCACCACTTCTTCTGGCATGGAGTTCCATAGACCAGTAACCCTCTGGGTGAAAAAGTACTTTCTCTTATTTATTTGAGAACTAGTACCCAAAAGTTTCATGAAGTGTCCCCTAGTTCTAGTGTTATGCGATAGGGAAAACAGTTTTTCCTTATCTACTTTGTCCACACCGTTCATGATTTTATAAACTTCAATCAGGTCACTTCTTAGACGCCGTCGTTCAAGAGTGAAAAGGCCCAACCGTTGCAGCCTCTGATGGTAAGGAAGGTGTTCCAGTCCCCTAATCATTCTGGTTGCCCTCCTCTGTACTTTCTCCAACTCCATAATATCCTTCTGGAGGTATGGCGACCAGAACTGTACACAGTATTCCAGATGGGGCCTCACCATAGATTTATAAAGAGGCAAAATGACACTTGCTGACTTATTTTCTATACCCTTCCTAATGATCCCTAGCATTGAGTTTGTTTTTTTCACTGCTTAGGTACACTGGGTGACACCTTCATTGAGCTGTCCACCAGGACACCAAGGTCCCTTTCCTGGTTTGTCGCAGAGAGTTCAGAACCCATCAGTTTATAAATGTAATTGGGGTTTTTTGCCCCAACATGCATCACTCTGCACTTACTAATGTTGAAGCTCATTTGCCACTGCTTTGCCCACTCCCCCAGTGTCAAGAGATCCCTCTGGAGCTCCTCACAATCTGTCACAGTTTTCACTACCCTGTATAATTTAGTGTCGTCAGCAAATTTGGCTACCTTGCTTTTTACTCCTACTTCTAGATCATTTAGTGCACTCTCTGGGTGGTTCACAAGTCATGAGGCAGCTGAAGACACCTGGTGCTGTATCTCCTCCTCCTGTGGCCGCTGCCCTCAACCCTCCTTCCTGGGGTCAAGGACGTTGAGCCTGGACATCGTCGGGGGACTTTGAACCCTGACTCCGTCGAAGACGTTGAGCTCCAGGCTCTCACCCCTGGGCCTCACTATTGTCTGGCTGCAGTGCCAACAGAGGACAATGTGGTTTACCTGATTTATTTGTTGTTCGATTGCTTGTATTTATTTATTGAGATTTATTGTGCTTTTCATGTTTATCTGATATTTTGTAATATTCTGTGACACTTTGTAAATACTTTGTTAGCCGCCCTGAGTCTCATTGCTAGTGGGCGGCATACAAGTGGAAATATATATATATATATATATATATATATATATATATATATATATATATATATATATATATATATATATATATATATATATATATATATATATATATATATATATATATATATATATATATATATATATGCAAGCAAGCAAGCAAGCAAGCATTTTGCCCCCAGCATACTGTGCACTCATTTTACCAACCTGGGAAGGCTGAGTCAACCTTGGTCCCATCAATATAGAACTCACAATGTTTTGGCTGCAGTACACCAGTTTAACCCCTGTGCCACCAGGGCTCTTTATATTTGCTTAGTTTAATTAGACAGGAGCACTCTACTTTCTCTGACCTACAGCTTTAATCTGGCAGTGCAGTGGTTAAAACTGTTGTCCTGCACACAAAAACGTTGTGAGTTCAATCCTGACAGGGATCAAAGATGACTCAGTCTTCCAGCCTTCCAAAGTCCATAACATTGAGTACCTAGCATGTTGGGGACAAAATGCTAATTAACTTGTGAACCATCCAGAGAGTGCACTAAGAGCTATGGGGCAGTATATAAGTGTGACTGTTTTGCTTTTTGCCCCCCCCCCCCAATTCAAAATGAAGGAAGCAGGTGGGGGAGAGAAACAAATGTCCACCTTGATTGCAGCAGGTGCTGGGAGTTGTGGTCCAGAATGATTCAGAGGGTCACACCCCACCAACCATGCATCTGGAGCAACTGAGGGGTGGGGCAGATGTCCTTCATCATTTTTGGGGCTGTGGGAGGATATTTCTGCCTCTTCCCAGGACACACCAGCAGCAACCTGGACAGGGATCAGGCTTGCCACTTGGGTGGTGGGAGATGAATACCTGGGACTGTGGATCGCCCGCTTACGCAATTGGCATAAACTCTTGCCACTGGGTCTGCTCGGCTTGAGAAAACCGCCTTAAGAACCACCCGGACCCTTAAGGAACAGAAATCGGGGCTGGGCGATTAATTGATAGTGCTATTAATCCACCCACAACCATGGCTGAATTACCTGGTCAGACGCAGGCTGCTCCCACAAGGTGGCAAAAGCTGATAAAAACACACAATAGCATGACTCATGCCCACAGGTCGTGGGTAAGGTCAAACTGCAGTAAACACAACAACCTTAAGTCAGACCCGGAAGACCCCCAGATAAGGGGAGAACAATAGTCCTCACCAGTCCCAGTTGTCAGGGGCAACCAACTTCCTGATGATGTGCAAGCCTCAGAGCAGCCTCTGTGAATGGAGCTGGTCAGTAAATTTCCACAGGGAAAGGGCCCTCTGAATGAAGTCATAAAGAACCCACGTGTACAAACTCCAGAGTAATAAATATCACGAGCCAGACCTCAGTCAGTGCTGGACTTCTCACCATCTTCAGCCTCGTGTGCTTTCTTTGAGTCCAGCCACTCCAACCTCAGTGGGCCATTTCTGTGACCCAGCGGGCCATATCCGGCCCACTCCAACATGGGACTCCCCTGATGGTGCCTTTTGTGGGAAGGAAAGCTCGCCTGGGTTCCTGGAAGGGAGGCACTGGCCAAAGATGGAAAACAAAGGGGTGGAATCCATGCATGTGCCTTGGCAGCTTTAGTGTATGAAAACCAAGACACAGGACACAGCCTCGGGCTGGGTTAACTCAGGTTTATTGCATGGTGGTCAGAGGGAACATGAGGTAATGGCGGATCAATCGCTCTTTATATACGGTAGTAACACATTTGAATGTGGCTCCAGGATAGCCCATTGGCTACTGTCTGCGTGACGTCATTGCTGGTCACGCCCTTCTTGTCCAGGTGTAGGTGGTGGCGGGAAACTTCCCGCGCTGTTGCCTTTTGATGAGTTTGGACCAAGAGAGCTTGGACGCTCGCTGCTGCCAGCTGGTGGTCATTAGCTCGCGTCCTATTACAGGGTTTATGTGATACAACTGAAGGTTACATTGTTACCGGTTGGCAAGGTTACATTGGTTAAGATACATTGTTATCCATGTAGAAGATCACTCCATAGAACACAACACTCCTCCCCCCTAGGATGAGACGAAGTCTCGAACTCAACACTCCCCCCCCCCTAGGATGAGACGAAGTCTCTCAGCCAAGATGGCTTATTTCGAACATGCTGGGGTCTCGATGCGGGCTGCCTTTCCCCGGGTGTGCTACCTTCTCTTTGTCCCCTGGTTTCCTGTCCTGTAATTGGAGAGGGAGACTCGTTAGTGACTTGCCGCGGCTCCGCGGCGTTGTTGGGAGGTGTGTGCTTTATTGGGGAAGAACCGGGGGCACTGAGGGCTAACGAAAAACCCCTCTTCTCGCTTGGATGGGTGGGGGAACACTCCCGAAAACCCCCCCGGCTCGCAAAATCAAAATCAGAATTAAATTCGGGGGCAGCGGTCGCGAACTCCTCTCCCCCTTCCCCGGCCTCTGATAAAATTGGCGTATCAAAAGGGTATGAGTCGGGGCCGCTGCTTTCCCCCCTTGTTTGGGACTGTTGTCCGTTGCTGTCTCCCCCTTGGGCTAAACGGGTGGGGGAGAACCCTAACGCTGAATCCTGTTGCTGAGCCCCACTGACCGGCCCCCCACTCACTTGGTGCCTTAGTTGGTCCGCGTGCCTCCTCCAGAGGAGACCGGTGCTAGTCTCGACCCGGTACGACACTGGCCTCGTCTGTTCCACAACCGTCCCTGGTACCCAGGCTGGACCTGCGCTGGCGTAGTTCCTGCAGTGAACAGGATCGCCGACGGCGAAACCTTTCGAGACTGCCAACCCTATGTTTTTTCCTTTATCCTCGACTCTCGTCGGGTCTAGCCTGGACAGGATCGTGGTCAGTTTTCGCCGCATCAACAGCTCTGCCGGCGAGTAACCTGACGCCAAGGGGGTCACCCTATACGCTAATAAAAACTGACATACTTGGTGATTTAGGTCCCCCGGGCCCATGCGCTGCAGCGCATCCTTTGTTGTACGCACCAGCCGTTCCACTTGGCCATTCGTGGCCGGGTGAAATGGCGCGGATGTGACATGCCGAATGGCGTTTGCCTCCATGAATGCCCTGAACTCAGCGGAGGTGAAACAACTAGCGTTATCGCTTACCAAGGTGTCGGGTAAACCGAACGTGGAAAAGACTCTCCTTAGTTGACTAATTGTAGTGGTGGAGGACGTGCTCTTTACTGGGATAACCTCCAGCCACTTGGAGAACGCATCTACCACCAGGAGAAAAATGGTTCCTCGGAACGGGCCAGCGAAGTCTACGTGCACCCTGGACCATGGCCCCCTTGCTGCGTCCCATTCCCTATGCGGGAGGCGGGCCGCCTCCGGTCGGGAGCCCTGGCATGCCTCACAAGTGCCGACCATGTGCTCAATGTCCGCGTCCAGCTGTGGCCACCAGAAGTAACTCCGGGCCAGCGCCTTGGAACGGACGATGCCCGGGTGGCCGATGTGCAGCATTTTAAGCACCCTCGGTCGCAGGGACGTGGGGACCACCACCCGCTGGCCCCACAAAAGGCACCCCCTCTCTAGGGACAGCTCTATTTTTTTTCGAAAAAATGGGTCGAATTCCGTACCCGGGGATGACGCCGGCCACCCCTTCTGTACCCATGAGCTAACTTTCTCCAGCGTTCTATCCTTGCCTGTCGCCCTGGCAATGTCGGCTGGTACGATTGGGGGTGAATCTAAAACTTCTATTAACAAGACCTGGTGGTCTCTCTCTGCCCTTGCCTGCTGGACGCCCGACAAGGGCAAAGGAGACCTCGAGAGTGCATCTGCATGGCTGATCTCCTTCCCGGGCCGGTATTCCAACTCATGTTGGTATGCGTTGAGAAAGATAGCCCACCGCAGCATCCTTGGGGACAGGATCTGTGGCGTGGGCTTATTCGCAGTGAAAATTCCCAGCAAGGGCTTGTGGTCAGTCACGATTTTGAACGGCCGCCCATACAGAAAATCGTGAAATTTTTTGGTTCCCGCTACTATCGCTAATGCCTCCCTGTCGGTCTGTGCGTAATTACGCTCTGCTTGGGACAGGGACCTTGAATAAAACGCTATCGGGGCCTCCCTTCCATCGTCCAACACGTGGCAAAGCACCGCCCCCACCCCCACCGGGGATGCGTCGCAGACTAAGACCACTGGCCGTTTGGGGTCGAAATGCGTCAGGATTGCCTCAGATGTTAGGAGCTGCTTCAACTCTTTAAACGCCCTCTCTTGCTCGTCACCCCACATCCATGTTTCCTCCTTCTTTAGCAAACGATGGAGTGGCTCGGCCACGGACGCCTTCCGTGGAAGGAAGGTATGGTAAAAATTGAGGAGCCCCAGAAATGACTGTAGCTCGGTTTTGGATGTGGGGCGAGGGGCGTTTTTGATGGCGGCTACTTTGGATTTGGACGGCTTGATACCCTCTGGCGTGACCCGAAACCCTAAGAACTCAACCTCAGTTTCGAAAAAAACGCATTTGTCTTTTCTCAGCCGCAGCCCCGCTTTCTCGAACACAGTCAGTACTTTATCCAATCTCTCTGCCAGTTCGGCCTCACTCCCCCCTGTTATCAACACGTCATCAAAATAAGGCAACACCCCCTCCAGCCCCTTCAGGAGGCGTTCCACAAGCGACTGGAAAAGGCCGGGTGCCGAGTTCACGCCGAACTGTAAACGCGACACCTGGAACGCCCCTTTATGTGTGACTATTGTTTGTGCCGCGGCCGTGGCGGGAGTTACCGGGAGTTGCTGATAGGCTTGTGCCAAATCGAGTTTAGCGAAACACTTTCCCCCATTCAGCCTGGCCAGAAGGTGGCTGACCACCGGCACCGGGTATGCATTAGGGCGGATCGCCTTGTTAATTGTACACTTATAATCAGCGCAAATGCGCACCTCCCCGTTAGCCTTCAGAGCGGTTACAATTGGAGTTTCCCACTCCGCGGAATCAACAGGAATAAGAATCCCCTGGCCCACCAGTTTGTCCAGTTCCGCCTCTATTTTGTCCTTTAGTGCGAATGGCACCCTGCGCGGTTTGAGTCTTATCGGGCGGACCTCCGGGTCTAGGTCGAAGGCTACAGGGGGTCCCTTGAACTTTCCAAGTCCTTTTTTAAAAACGGCGGGATGCGCGTAGCACACCGCTTGTATTGGATCCACCCCCACTGTATGCACTCCCCCTATGAACAAACCTAAGGGCTGAAACCACTGCGTCCCTAGGAGGCTGCAACTTCCCCCCTTAAGGACAACTAGGGGCAGTTCCGCAGAATGTCTCTTAAAATTGACCCGAAATTTCCCAATCCCCAACACTGGAATGCTGTTCCCCTGTACGTCTCGCAGCGTGGACCTCAGCGTTTTAAGTTTGGGCCGCACGTGGGGGTCGATTTTCAAGAACTCTTTCTGGGGAATTATAGAATAGGAGGACCCCGAGTCGATTTCCATCATGATAGGGGCCCCTTGTACTAGTACCTCAACGAAGTAATGGAAACGTCCCGCGGACACGCTGAACACGGGAGCGTCGTCCTCGCTGTCGCCCGAGATGCGGCCCACGCCGTCCTGCTTCCTCGTGGTCTGGGCGCCATCTTTGGATCTCGCTGGACGGTCCGGTCTGGTCGAACGGTCTTGCGACTGCCTCCGGCCCTCCTTCCGCTTTCTGCATGCCTTGGCGATGTGCCCCCGACGACCGCAGGTGTAACACTCGGCTTTTCTGAATGGGCACCTCGCGCGCTCATGGGCCGCTCCGCAACCATCGCAGCGGCGCCCCCCTTTTCGGACCTTCTGGACCTCCTCGCCGTCGCTGCCTTCCGTGGACGACTTCGAGGCCCGTCGGGTTGCGTGCACCGACTGTCCGGACTTTCCGTGCACCGAATTTTCCGCTTTGCCGGCTCTAGGACGCCACTCACGCCACTGATGCATCTCGTCCACTCCAGCATTCGTAGATTCCGCGGCTTCCGCGGCCTCTACAACCTCTGCCAGCGTGGGTGGTGGCTCCTTGTTCATCAAACTGCGCTGCACCTCCTTGTCCTTCAGGCCACACAGAACTCCGTCCCTGAGGGCCATCTCTAGGTTGTCCCATCTGCAGGGGGCGGCGGCTATTCTCATGGCTGTTACGAATGCCTCAACCGACTCGTCCGGCGCTTGGACTCGCCTCCAAAACGCGCTCCGAGCGGGAAACATTGCCCTCGAGGGTCGGAAACGCTCACGCAGCAGCTTCATGATGTCATCGGCTTTGAAATCGCTCACCTTCTTCGGTGCAATGATGCCCACCAGCGTTCGCTTGGTTTCTATCCCAAGCATTCTGGTGAGGATGGCCCTCTTCCTTTCCTCATCGTCCGCTTTGACTTTGAGTTCCACCAGTGCCGCCTGGAAGTCCATCTCAAAAAGCTCCCAGTCTTGCGGTGTGGTGATGTTGAACCCGCTCTGTGCCCTGGCTCCTTGGGGATCCATATCCCACCTTCGTCGCCAATTTAGTGTATGAAAACCAAGACACAGGACACAGCCTCGGGCTGGGTTAACTCAGGTTTATTGCATGGTGGTCAGAGGGAACATGAGGTAATGGCGGATCAATCGCTCTTTATATACGGTAGTAACACATTTGAATGTGGCTCCAGGATAGCCCATTGGCTACTGTCTGCGTGACGTCATTGCTGGTCACGCCCTTCTTGTCCAGGTGTAGGTGGTGGCGGGAAACTTCCCGCGCTGTTGCCTTTTGATGAGTTTGGACCAAGAGAGCTTGGACGCTCACTGCTGCCAGCTGGTGGTCATTAGCTCGCGTCCTATTACAGGGTTTATGTGATACAACTGAAGGTTACATTGTTACCGGTTGGCAAGGTTACATTGGTTAAGATACATTGTTATCCATGTAGAAGATCACTCCATAGAACACAACAGCAGCCCAGTAGCTCCTCCCTTACTTAGCCTCATGTGGGGCTTTCTAGCTTTGCAGTGGATCAAACACAGCCATGTTTTAAAAAAGGAGGAGGCAGGAGCTAACAGGGATAGGGAAGGCAGGAAGCCATGGAGATGAAGGCAGGCAGGTGAGCAGGGATGACCCCCTCCTTTCCAGGAGGGGGATCACTTTCCTGGGGGGTAAGGGAGGAAGAAACCCCCTTCTGCCCCCCAAGGGAAAGTGAAGCCTCCGCCCCCTCTCCTTCCCCTCTCTGGGGCAAGGAGGGTGGTAGAAAAGGGGGTTTCTTCCTCACCACCCCAAAGACAGTCCCCCTCCCTACCTCTGCTTGGAGCCAGCTCTACCATCACCCCCACCCCCATGTATAAACGTAAAGGTTGCCCTTGCTTGAAAGCCAGTCATATCCGACTCTAGAGTTTGGTGCTTATCTCAGTTTATAACAAAGAGCCAGGGCTATCTGCATCTGTAGATGTTTCCATGTGTGGCAGGCATGACTAGACGCCAGACTCAGCAGCTGGAAGCCAATCAGCCACCAAGACAGAGGTGCCAAACAGATGCCCAAGGAGCAGCAAGAGTGTGCATTCATAGAGCTCTGCTCCTCCTCCTCCCACCACCAATGCTACCTGCAGCCTTCTCTAGCCATCAATCAATCTTCAGGTATGCAGGCAGTGCTGGCAGAAAGGCACCATTTTATTAAGTGAGGGTGCACTGGGATATGCCCTGGTATCCCCCATGCCAGCATGGCCCTGCACCGGAGTGCACTGAACACTGTTTATCTTCTCACCAAAGTGGTACCTATTTATCTACTTGCAATTTCTTGCTTTTGAACTGATAGGTTGGCAGGAGCTGGCACAGAGATGGGAACTCATTCTGTCATGCAGTACTCATGTCTCGAACTGCTGACCTGCTGCTGTCATCAAGTTCAGTGTCTTAACCACTTGAGCCACCACAGTCCCTCCTCTTACAAGACCAGTGAGAAATATACATAGTTGGTAGTGGGCATTTTTTTTGGGGGGGATGCATGAAAGTACTTTCTTGTGTTTTCTAAATGCTTTGAAAAATTTCTTCTTTCTTTATGTGTATTAGAGCATTGCATAATTTGAAATTATATGAAATATAGATAAAATCAAAAACATATTCAAATGTTAAAATGATTAGATTGTTCTTGCTCAAAAGCAGGCTACTTCCATGGTGTTATCTTGATGATTTAACAGATCTTCCTTTGTATATTTAGTGGGGTGTAACTTGTATGCAGGTAAATGCTGCACTGATTGAATTTCCCCACATTTGTAGAAAATTTGTCCTATATTCAAGTAGCCCATTTTACATGATTATTTCTTGATATTTCTCCAGATTGCTTCAAAGTCTATTAGGTGCCTTCCAGATGGTCCTGCCTGAAACTTATCTGATGTGAGACACTCTGGCATTCATCCATTCAAGAAGATGTGTGTTTGTTTGTTTTTTTGCTTTCTATACATTAAGCCTCACCTCTTGTGGTATAATATTTAAAGCCAGAGAGGTATGCAGAAAACATTTCCTCAATTTTTAGCTGTTTTCTTGGGAGCGTGTTTGTGAGGTAGATCAGTTTGGTGATGTATTACCTTATGTTGTTCATTATTTGCTAGCACTTCTTAATGTATTTCCAGAGGGCCGAACAATTGTTCTCTTCTCCTACTTTAATATCCTTACAATAAAAATTACCTAAATCTGAACAGATATCCATTTAACATGGACATTGTTGCATCCTATGACAAAATACTAGATTATTGCTTTGCATTCTATGAAAACTGCCATCTGCTGGCAGGATAGTTATTCATTAAAGCAATATTTCAAGTTTTTTGGTCCATCTGTTAAGTTATTAAAAATCCTCTTTCTTCAGTCACAGGGGGAGCAAAAGACAGAAATGAATGGGTTGGTCCTGACAGCAGGATGCATCTTAAATAAAATAAGCAATATACTTTTGGAATGCTTCTAGAAAATGATCCAAGAAATAGATCAGAAGCCAAAGAGCAGCTACAACAGAGGCAATGTGGAAAGCTAAATTCAAATACGTCTCTAAGGTCTGAGCAGTTGTATTGCTCTTTGACTAGGTTCTGATTTAAAAAAAAATAACTGTCTTTTGATGGAATTAAAATCAGCAGCCACTTGCCTTCTTTGCAGGCAAACAGAAATACGGAGAATTGTGGAGCGGATGGTTTAAAACCTGATGGTGAAATTCACATTTCTCGTTGCCACTCTGGAAATGTTTGTGGGGGAAAGTATATGTGTATCTGTGTGGGGATATGCCAAGTGCTTTCATTTCTAATTTTTGAGTTCTCTAGTAATAATCAGTTTGCTTTTGCTAACTAAAAACCTGTTGCTTAGCATAGTAGATTGAACCAGAGTATCAATTGAATTTATGGGAGAGTTGACTTAACTACAGATTCAAGGGGCCTATTCATAGTGATCAAATATGCTAAACAACAGGATGACAGACACACTTCCTGAATGGCTCTGAAACAATTTGTACAACTGAGCTCTAATTTCAACCTCACCCAACCATTTTGCAATAGAACTTTCCAAAATACAAAATCTAGCTGTTTTGGACATACTGCTATGTGCTGATAGCTTTGATACTAGTGGATGTCAAGCATAAAACCTCATTGGCTACCAAAAGGCAAACATTATTCATGGTATATTATTTGTCCATTAGTATATAACAATAAATATCCATTTTCAATTCCCTTAAAACTTTTACTATCAACAGATCTTGACATAAAAATACAATACAATACAAGCACAAATGTTGTGGATCTTTCACTGGCTAGTTGACAACTATGCATCCAATGGGGAAAAAAGGACAGAACATTTCAAACAGGTTTTTGATGAACAAATTTGTTTCAGTAATAAAAGTGAACCAATTTGAATGGGTGATTCCAAGTCATGGCCTCAGGAAGGGTGTGATTTCAAGAAACGCATGAGAAACATGTAACATCAATGTTTAATTTAGGTATCCATACATAAGCACTTACAGATAATAAAGTCTTAAATTCGACTGGAAAGTGTGATTTGAATCAGTAAGCTTAAGAGTGGTTAATTATAAAATTCAAACTCTGGCATGGGCATATCTGTGTAATCTGTGAATCTCCTACCAGCAAAACAGCCAAAATATAATTCAAAAATATTTGAGCACTTTTATTTTTAACATACTTTCTCTATGTCATATTTTCCCCAAATTATGGATCCTGAAGCAGCTTACAAATTATTAAACAACAAACCAGTTAAATCCCATAGAATGTTATTAACAACAGCAGTTATTAGTGTACCATAGTTTAATTGGTGTATAGATTAGAAATTATTTTATGGTTCTTATTAGTGTTTTTTTAAATTATTTTTATGTAATATATTGATTGTTGGATATCCTTGGCATGAAGTATTTCAAAGCAATTTGATGCTATAATTAGGTGATTATTTCATTTCATTTATTTTATCAATACTGTTTTTAATACTCCAATGATCTGCTGATTGAATAATATGCATTTTGGTTGGCAGGTTAACAACAGCACAAAAGTCTATTATTAACTTTTCCTTAACATGGTAAGGATCATTGCCCTAACAAAGAGCCACAACAAGCCATACTTATAAGACTGTAGCAAATGTATACATTCAACAACAGGTGTAATTTTCTTCTTGGTTACCAGTTCATGTAATTTCCCCCCTCCTTTTCTGTATTCAAATCACATTAACTTTTCCATAAGCACAACCCTTGTAACATTTTATTATACTTGCAGGTGCTGTGGTGGAAGAGTCCAGCTGTCTTTCCAAAAAGTTTTAAAACTTTGAACAGGTGTTAGTCACCTCTGTTGAATGCAATTTTTCTTAAAGTTGCCAATTGTTTATGAACATTTTTGTGGGAAGAGAATGTTATTTGTTATACTGAACAACACAGTGGACAAATTTCTCTTGCTCCATGTAGTAAATCATACTAGAGTAGGCACAATGAATCAGTGTGGATTTTATGAGTCAGATGTCCCATATAATTCCATTGCTGAATAAGGCACATGCCCATGTGAATCAATGGAACTTATGGAGGAGCTGACACATCAAATCCTCACTGATTCAATGGACTTATTCTAGTGTGATTTACTGCACTCAGCAACTGTATTTTGGCCAACCATTTTTTTAGAGTTTGCAGCTGAGATAACCAAGGTTAACCAAGGTTAAATTGAGGGTGCACCAATCTTCTCCTCGCTCTGTTCCATCATTCTTTGCCACATCTAGGAGTGAGGCCCACTCTATGTATCACATTGCCTTTACTATGTAGGGGAATGTCTATGCATTTATGGCAGTTGCAGACATTTAACAGTTATGGTATCTCATTCCTTCCTCCATTTCAAAGGGAAATACAGTTCAATGGGGTTGCAGAACTTTATGTTGGATATCCCTCCTATCTCCTCTACAGATCAGAAATTGCAAGCGGTTCTGGGAAAGATGTCTTAAAACAGTTTTAAAACTTTAATTTAATTTTAAAAATAAATTAAAAATTAAATTAAATTGAAACAAGAGTCTTTGATGGAGACACAGTTAAGGTGCTTAGTCTCTCTCCCTCACTTTCCCTCTCTAATCCGATTGAATTACCAAAGTATAGTACTGCAAACATGGATGTTCCCCACTTGGCAGGCTGCATGTATGTTTGCCAAAAATTACAAACACACTGTGCGCTCTACATAGCTTCTGATATTGGTGATCACCAGTTCAGCTCACAAGTATACAAAAATCACACCCTAACCAATCACATGGTTCACTGCCATACATGCACATAAGGATGGAAAGAATACTGGCTACATTTCTCATCAATTTAAGATGCCTTGGCAGGAGGAGAAACATCAACAAGATGTTTTTAAAGTCCCAGGAGTTTCCTTGCCACCAACTGTAAATGAGATGAAAGGGCTTTTTTCTTACAGTCAGGTTCTCCGTAATTGCTGCAGATTTCCCTTTGGGGAACAGACATGCAGCAAGCACATTGACAGATTGTTATATCTTTATCTCCTTATCTTGTTAAATTAAATTTTTTGAACCAGGAGCCTTCCTACCTTTAGGCAATTTTTGCACTTCATACAATTGCAATAATTACACCAGGGGTCCACAGCCCTTTTAAATCGCAGGCCAGATAATGCCCCTCAGACTATTGGTAGGCCGGATAGGTGCTACCACCACCACTGGTGGCAGGGGGAGTGGTGGAGGCTCAGGGCAGTGGCAGTGTGTGCATGGTGGAGGCTCAGGGTGGGGGCTCACCACTCCCACCACCACTCCCCCTGCTGCTGCTGCTGCCTTCTTGAGCCACCACCACTCACCACCACCACCATTAGCAACCACCCCAAGCCACCCACCACTCCCCACCCCACCAGCAGCAGGAAAAACATGAGCCCCCAACACTCCCACCTCCACCACCGCTGCTGTGGGCCAGAGGTAAAATGCACATGTAGGCACAAACCCCAGGCCAAAAATATTCACCTACACACTGCTTCCTTGCTTACTAGCCTGGCATGGATGAAGGAAGAGTCTTGGCTGTCCTTGCCTGCTCTCAGCCAGAGCACCCCTGGGAAAGATGTCTGCAGCCATGTGTGTCTGCTGGATAATGCTGCTCTCAACCAGAGTGGCTCCCAGGAAAGACACAGGTGGCCGTGTGCATCTGCTGCCTCCTCAATTATTGTTCCCTCCACTTGGCTTGGCATATCCCTAACAGTGCTCCATAGCAGGGTGGATTTTGCAAGCCTTCTTACAACATCCACCCTGGCATGGAGCACGTTAGGGACACACCAAGCCAAGGAGAAGGAACAAGGATTGTGACATTGGCAGAAGTGGAAGCAAAAGATGCACACAGAATGAGGCACCGGTGGTTGCAATGGCAATAGCAGCAGCAGGATTGAGGGTGCAGGACAGATGGAATGGTGCCATGGGCCAGATCCAGCCCATGGGCAATAGGTTGAGAACTACTGAACTACACAATTCTTTTTAGAATAGGAAACACTTGCAGAATGATGGACCATTTCCCTCCAATATTTTTTTCTCTGCCATTAGAGTTCCATCAAGAGTGGCCAGAGATTACATCCCAACTATGAAGTAGAAGTTCATCGTATGGTGCAGAAATACAAAGAGCCAAACAATATGACTCCCATTATGGTGGAAGCAGATGCAAAGCATCAGTGGCAGCAGAGGCAGCAGCAGGAGCAAGGTGGGGGCTGGATTAATTGGCGCTGTGGGCCAGATCTGACCCACAGGCCATAGGCTACAAACCACTGTTCAAGAGAGTCAATGCCAGTCAGTGTGAACAATATTAAACTTGGTGGATCAATGATCTGTCTCCCTACATGGAAGCTTCCCAAATGCTTTCTTAATACACTTGAACATTCAGTGAAAAGTTTTGATATGGGGTTAATTCAGTCGCTAATTGGCAGGAGGAGATCTGCAACACAACAAGTAAGCAGACTCAAAGAATAAGTTAAAAGCTAGCTTTTGACACCCCCACCTTCCAGTGCAGATGTGTAATCTAGATAGCTTTAGAGAATCTGTTCACTAAAAATAATAATAAATGGATCTGTTCACGTTTGTTTTATTTTCCAAGGCCAGGTTGCAGAAACATCACACAAATACCACATTCTCTTTAGCAGCTGAATCTTATGAGTAAAATCAACACACTGCCTAGCAGTTCCTCACCTTCATTACAACAGCTGAATACATCCTTGCAAAATAATACAAAAATTCTCTGGGGGCTTTCACAGCATCAGACAATAAATCTGGGAAACCTGGAGTAGTGTTTTCTATAAATTCCATTGAAAACCTAACACCCAAGAAAAGGGAGGCTATTGATAATAGTGACAGAAGAAAGAGAAATACTCTGGTGCTGGACCACACATATTGATTGGTCTAACATTATTGATTGAGAGCTGATCATGGCTTGCTTACTGAGAAACTGAAATGTTTTGGCTTGTAGGCAGGTGTGTTGAACTAATGTGCTAAGATTTCTTTGACAGGAAGTGGCAGTCCATGCTTATTGGCAAACAACAATGATCTCACTCTTTTTCCATGTACCCTGGAGACTATTTTGTGGTCTTCCAACGGGCACTATTAGGAAATACACATAATCAGCAGAAACAGAGGTCTACATGGATGAGAAACTTTAGGATTATTATTATTTTTAATGGCCTAGTTGACAGACATAATTTTAAAAGCCCTCCCCCATTTAAACAAGGCGAACAGAACTTTAATTTTATAATGTTTGTTTATTTTAAAACATGGAAGAGAAGAGAAAGTGGGAGCAGGGATTTAATTTATAGGTATTACTTCTGGTATTATTTCAATGGGAGGGAACCTTCTCTAGGTTTGTGTTGCACCATCCAGCCGGAATGCCTTGCATCCCAGCCAATTTCGGTCTGCTATCATTGCATCCACTGGTTTTGTGGATTGTGTGGCCTGATTCAATCTGCAAATAAAGTATGAGCAATTGTTATGCTTTCAAACACATTTAAGGCTGCAGTTCAAACCACAGCAGAGCCAAATTATTCCGATTCTGCTTTTCGGCATAGTCATTCCCTTAGTCTGGGTGACCCTGCTAGGAATTCAGACTTGAAACGGAGAGTAGCCCCCTGATGGTATTACTCTTGGCTTCCTTGACACACTCAAACTCCCTTACCACATTAAAGTCTGCATCTAAGAGGCGGTGTGTGTTTGTGTGTGTGTGTGTGTGTGTGGAGTCCATGTACACTACTAAAACCCCTGAACAAAACTCTGGCTACTGGTATTTCTTTGCAATTACTATAGCATTTAGTGCAATCTGTTGTTACATATATTCACATGTGACTTACTACTATGTGCCATTGTGTTCATCTGAGTATGTCACAAGCTGTGTGTCTTATGCTCTTATGGCATGCTACTGCACTTATATGTGGCACATGATTGATATTTTGCTATATTCATGTATTGTGATATGTACATTTGTGTTGTGTATTCTTCTATGGAACTGTCTATTTTGTGTATATAGGGCATGCTATAGCATACTGCTATGTTATTTTCCCCAAGTAGTATGTCCAACATATTCCCTGCATGTTTCCATGCTCTTCCACAGTGTCACTTGTGGTATCTTCTGCTGCAAGCTGAGTTCAGCTTTGACTTGTCTTAAAATCCCAACGGGGGACAGTGGTTGATCCTGAAGTGACTATAATGCTCATTGTGGCTTTGAACTAGCCATTATTTATTGCCAACATTCAATGTTCTGTTCTATAGAGTCAAAAGGCTACCATCTCTGCTTATAACCAGTAGTGATTGCTACTCCAAAAATATATAAATTAGTATACATGCAAATTTTTTGCTATAGTGAATTATGAATTTTGCTAATATTCACACAAGACAGGAACCTTCATTTGAATATATAAAACATTCGACAAGAAAGCTTTACTTTCAGTGGGAAAGGGATGAAGGAAGGGCATATCTGCTTCAGTAAGAGATCCAGTTTCTGGCCTTGGTAAGCCTTAATCCTGCTATTGCTATATTTTAGAGTTCACTTCTGAGGCATTAGAGGGTCATCTCTCATTTCCATTACAACCCTCTTAGTCTACATATGTGGAGTGGAATGATTCTCCCACATGAGCTTGCAAGCCATCACTATGGCAAGCTTTAAATGTGAACGAAAGCCAGCAGAACTCATCCCTGTATCAAGAGGCTTTTCTTCCTCCTAACAGATAGCTTCTTATATGGTCAGTAAAGCAGCATAAATATTTCCTAGCTAGAGTTCCAAAACAAAGGTTGTGCTGAATTTGTATGATTAATCATAGCTGTGCACTGTGCATACCTGTCAACTTTTGGATTTGAAAATAAGGGAAATTTTGGCCACACCCCTCTGTGGGTGTGGCCAAATAAGTGGGCATGGCCAAATATAGCCATGTGACTTGCTGGGCTCTAGTCATGCCTGCCATATGGCCATGAAAATGTCTGCAAACACAGACAGCATTGGCTCTTTGGCTGTAAATGGAGATGAGCACTGCACCCTAGAGTTGGATACGACTGGCAGATTTTACTTTCTTAGGATCAAAGATCTGATGCTTGGCAAACAAGCTATGAGAAACCTGGGGAACATAGTAAAAAGTAGAGGCATCACCTTGCAAACAAAAAATTGCATAGTCAAAGCAATGGTATTCCCGGTGGTAATGTATGGGTGTGATGGCTGGCCCATTAGGAAAGCTGAGCGCAGGAAAATAGATGCCTTTTAAATGTAGTGTTAGAAATAGGTCGATCCTAGAAGAAATCAACCCTGACTGCTAATTAAAGATCAAATAGTAAAAATGACGCTAAAGTACTTTGGACATCAAATGAGAAGAGAGGATTCACTTGAGAAGGCCTTGATGCTGGGAAAGGTGGAGGACAAAAGAAGGGGTGGCCAAAATAAGATGGCTAGATGGTATTGTAGATGCAATGGGCACAAAGCTGTGTGGGCCAAAGAACCCTTTCCCCATTTTCTTGTTTACACAGTGGCTTGTTTACCTCTGCCAACCTAGCAGTTGGCAAGAAATTGCAAGAAGATAAATAGGGACAACTTCTGTGGGAAGGTAACAGCATTCTGTGCTCTCCGGTGTCTAGTCATGCCTGCCACATGACCATGGAAACGTCTGCAGAAGTAGACAGTGCTGGCTCTTCGGCTTTGAAACAGAGATGAGCATTGCACCCTAGAGAGTCAGATACGACTGGCTTTCGAGCAAGGGAAACCTTTACCTTTACCTTTACAATGGCTTAAGTGACTAAGATGCTGACTGGGAGGCAGAAGGTCAGTAGTTTGATTCCCGAGTACTGCAGGAAGGAATGAGCTCCCATCTTTGTCCCAGCTCCTGCCGTCCTAGCAGTTCGAAAGCAAGAAATTACAAGTAGATAAATAGAGACCACTTTGGTGGGAAGGTAACAGCGTTCTGTGCACTCCGGTGTCTAGTCATGCCTGCCACATGACCACAGAAACATCTGCAGAAGCAGACAGTGCTTCTCTTTGGCTTTGAAACAGAGAAGAGCACTGCACCCTAGAGTCGGATACGACTGGCTTTCGAGCAAGGGAAACCTTTACCTTTACAATGGCTTAAGTAACTAAGATGCTGACTGGGAGGCAGAAGGTCAGCAGTTCGATTCCCGAGTACTGCAGGAAGAAATGAGCTCCCGTCGTTGTCCCAGCTCCTGCCATCCTAGCAGTTTGAAAGCAAGAAATTGCAAGTAGATAAATAGGGGCCACTTTGGTGGGAAGGTAACAGCGTTCCGTGTGTTCTGGTGTCTAGTCATGCCTGCCACATGACCACGGAAATGTCTGCAGACGCAGACAATGCTGGCTCTTCGGCTTTGAAACTGCGGCGGTGGTGGTAGCTGGTCTTCCCGCTGCTCAGCTCCTCCTCCTCCTCACCCCCGGCTGGGAGTGGTGGTCTCTGGGTGGCCCCTGGCAGCCAACACCAGAGTCCTCCCTCCTTGCTAGTAAATGTTAAGGTTTCCCTTGCTCAAAACCTAGTTGTATCTATCCTTAGGGTTCAGTGCTCATCTCTGTTTCAAAGCTGAAGAGCCAGCGCTGTCTGCTTCTGCAGACGTTTCCGTGTTTATGTGGCAGGCATGACTAGACACCGGGGAGCGCATGGAATGCTGTTTACCTTCCACCAAAGTGGTCCCTCGGCGGGCCAGCCAGGCTTGCTGGCCAGATTCGGCTCTGGCAGGCAGACAAAGCAGAAAGGGGACATCAGGGTTGGGGGCGCCGAGCTTGAGCTCCGACGCCCTTCACCAGCCAGAACCCCCAGTGGGGGTGGCTGGGGGGTGCAACACGTGAGTATGGTGGTGAAGTTAGCTCACACAGTAGCTTGATGTCCCCTCCGAGCGTATTTCAATGGCCATGGCTGCAGCAGTCGGCTGGCGCGTTGCTATCGAATGCGCCGGCCCGCCCAATGCCTCAGGTTACTACATGGAGGGCCACTTATCTGCCTTTGCCACCTGGGGTACCGCCCACGGGACTTAATATCCCTTACCCTATTTGGTCATACAGCCCACCTGTTAATGCGGCTTATCATTCCATGCCGGCATCCACCATGCCGACCACGGGTTATTCCCTCCCCCTTGGGGATCATTTGTTGTCAGCCACTAGGGACAAAATATGGTGCAGAGAATATGTTGACATCTTTAGTCTACTTAACAGGGAACCCACCAGGGAGGAGAATGAACGTGAGGATGACTGGGATAAGGAGTTATCCCATCATCGGAAGCCACCCTGTATATGGGCTAATTGGTTGCCAGGCTACCTAATATATGCTGCTGTGTCTAGGCTTGTCCAGACCTGGCAATCCCCTTGATTCAATATTTAGATACCATATATAGGGCATATGTAGATTTTCCGGGTCAGTCATGGCTTGCATACGACGAGGAATTTCGTATTCAGGTGGCCCTTCACACGGAGATGCACTGGGATGAACCCAATCAACTGCTCTGGCTCCTGTACATGACGCCATCCCGGCCTGCCTCCGGGGATCATTATCATTGTGGTCATGTGGTGCAGCAACCCAGTAGTGCACAGTCTCCCCGCCAACTGGCAGGGCAGGGGGTTCCAACCCACCTGCTGTGCTGGACTTATTCATCCCAGGGCATTTGCAACAGGAGGCAGTGTAGATTCCGCCATGAGTGCACCATCTGTGCAGGACCTCATCCGGCCTCTACCTGCCCACAGGCCGGAGGGTCCTTTGGGAGGGGTTGAGGACAGCAAGGACCTGGTCGGAATGCTTCCGAAGTGATGTCAACTTCAAAAGGCCCCCTCCCCAATTAAAATTGAGGTTCTCGAACAGTGGTTACATGTCTACCACAGATGGGTAGACACGGTTTATTTGTTGGAGGGTTTTACATTGGGCTTCCGCATACCTTTTACTGTTGCACGTGCGCTACAGGATGCTCCCAATTTGCGATCACTTCATGGTAAGGAGGTTATAGCCAGGGAGAAGATACTTAGGAAATTAGGGATGGGTGGGTTGCTGGCCCCTTCGACGAGCCCCCGTATGCTAATTTGAAGTTGTCCCCCTTGGCCTGGTACCTAAAAAGTCCTCAGGTGAATTTTGTTTGATACATCACCTGTCCTACCCGAAGGCTTGTCAGTCAACGGTGCTATACTGGACGCACTTTGTTCTGTCTGGTACACATCTTTTGATCAGGCCCTGCAAATAGTTTGCTCATGTGGTTGCGGGGCACTATTGGCAAAGTGTGACATTAAATCGGCCTTCCAAATTTGCTGGTACACCTGGTGGGCCTATGGTCCATGGCCTGATGCATGGTAGGGCACGGAGCTACTTAGGGACCTGACATTCTTGGAATTCTTCCCTATATTGGGTGCACTCATGTTATGGGGGGATATGTGGGTGGACTCTGTTGTCCACTTTTGGTGTGACAATGCGGCTGTGGTGCACATTGTCAACACCCAAATGTCTCGCTCCCCTTGAGTCATGGCCCTAGTTAGACAATTTTTATTGTGCTCCTTGCACCTTAACGTGTTTTTGAAGGCCAGACATGTTCTAGGCATTAATAATGATATTGCTGATGCTTTATCCCGCCTGCAGATCTCCCGGTTCCGGGCTTTAGCACCAGAAGCCGAATAGCTTCCCCCAACGAGATGTGGACATTTGACGTGGAGAAGTAAACCGGGCGATTGGCATGTCGCTGGCCGGCCACACTCGTAAGGCGTATCAGCAGTCGTACCTGGCTTTCCTCGCGTTCCGCAGGGATGCACACCTCCCTGATCTGTGGCCGCTTCCAGTTGATCATATTCTCCAGTACATGGTGCACCTCCACGATGCAGGCTTAGCCCTGCGCACCATTGCCATTCGCCTTTCCGCGTTGGCCTTTGTTGCACGGTCCCGGGGTCACCACGATAACATGGGTGAATTTTGCATTCACTGGGTATTGGAGGGTTGGACATGTGAACATGGTCATCGCCCTGACACGCGGCAACCAGTTTCCCCTCCCCTGCTTTTGAACCTGGCCAGAGCATGGCTTGGCCTTTGCTATGACCAGTTCAAGGCAACCCTTTTTCATGCAGCCACCACAGTGGCCTTTTTCGGGGCACTTAGGGTAAGTTGAACTGGTGGTTCTTTCCAAGAACGATATGTCCCACAGGGCCCTCGAGTTGGCCGATGTTTCCCTTTTGCAAGGGTCTGCTATCCTCACCATACGATGTTCCAAGGTTGATCAACGGAGCAGGGGTAGTTCTGTGACCTTGCTGAGGTGCACGAGATTTGTCCGGTCCTTGCCTTGCAGTCATTCCTGGCAGTACGTGGCCCCAACCCAGGTCCACTCTTCTGCCACTGTGATGGGTCCCCGTTAACCAAATTCTAATTTTGGAGGGTCACTGGGGCTGCCCTTCCAACTTACGTCTTGTGGGAGCACGTTATGGCACCCATTCTTTTTGTATTGGTGCTGCATCAACGGCGGCAGCATTTGGGTACTCGGATGAGGACATCCGGAGAATGGGAAGAATGGGAGAATCCAGAGAATGGGAATCCACACGTTTCGGCTTGTATGTTCGCCTCATGTTATGTTGAGCACATAGCTGGCACTTATTCTCTTTGTTCTGTTTCAGATCCTGAGCATGTGCACGGACCGGTTGACGTGTGGCTTGTGGGCCACAGTTATATGTTCAGGGCTGCTCGCCATGCAGCTGCGTCGCCATGGGGAGCTCATCTTGGATTACACGCCGCTGCGCATCTCAGGTGGCATGGTCTGCGGGGAATGAGGTGGCAGGAACTGGTGCCATTCCTTATGTCCATTGGTGACGCCACCCCTCCGGATATATTAGTTATGCACCTGGGCGGCAATGATCTTGCGCAGATCACGAGCCTAGAGTTGATCATTTCCATGCGCAGGGACCTAGACCTGTTGCACCAGCGATGGCCGCGTGTGCGCTTTCTATGGTCCCAGATCATACCACATTACTTTTTCCGGGGAGGAGTAAATCCTCACAGTTTGGATAGGGCCCGGCAGTCCATTAACAGGGCACTGACCCTTTTTTTTCTGAACATGTTTTGGGGATATCGGTCCGACATCCTGCTATACAGTTACAGAATGCAAGTTTGTACCATGGGGATGGTGTGCACCTCTCCGGCAGAGGCATGGACCTATTTTTGGCCGCATTACAATCAGGCCTGGTGACCGAAATGACGGTCGGGGGGGGGGGGGCGTGAGTCATCGGAGACTCCTCCCCATGTGGCGGGTAGCATTGGTAAGGAAAAAGTAGATGACCCATAGGTATCCGGCAGGTACGCAGTTGATTGGCCACCCGAAGGACAAGGTACAGGGGAAATGGGGCTGGCCAATCAAGGGCGGACCATGAACAGGGTGATGCTATGATCTATGCAGCCTGCATCTCCTTGAGATTTTACCAGATACATGTCAGATGCTGGAGACAACGTAGCATCCTGATTGGGGTCAACAATTTGTTTCATCAGTAAACAAATTGATACAACAGGATACAAGGTAGCTAAATATGATTGGCAGTTTTGGGTTGGTCCTTTCCAGTGCTATTGCGGCCAGGTTGCCTTAACATGGTTAAGGAAAGTTTGAAAGTTGAAAGTTATAATTCAATAAAGTGGCCCAATTTTAAATCTATTACAGGTGTCCATCTCTTTATTGGGGGAGTGGGTCCAGCAAAGGAAGCGCGGCGGCAAAGAATATGGCCGTTGCGCTCTTTCCCAGCCCCGCCCCCTTGAAGCTGGGCACCTGGCTGCTCGGTGATGGGAGTGGCCAACCGCCTTATAAAAGGGGTGGCCACAGACTCCCTCGCTGCCATTTTGTAAAGATCGGCTGAGCCAAGGGCACGTTTGCCCTCCACCCCCTCCCTAGGTGACAGTGTGACTATTTTGGTCGCTTCGGGGCTGGATGGGAATTTTTGCTTGAACCTGCATTGGCCCCTTGGTTCTTGTTGTTTTCGCCCATCCCACACTGTTGCTGATGGTTGAGATATGGGGTAATATGTTTTGATTTTACAGGTCACTTTGGCGGGTAACTCTGGTAAGGAAAAAGTGGATGACCCATAGGTATCCGGCAGGTACGCAGTTGATTGGCCACCCGAAGGACAAAGTACAGGGGAAATGGGGCTGGCCAATCAAGGGCGGACCATGAACAGGGTGATGCTATGATCTATGCAGCCTGCATCGCCTTGAGATTTTACCGGATACATGTCAGATGCTGGAGACAACAAGTAGCATCCTGATTGGGGTCAACAGGATACAAGGTAGCCAAATATGATTGGCAGTTTCGGTTTGGTCCTTACCAGTGCTATTGCGGCCCGGTTGCCTTAACATGGTTAAGGAAACTTTGAAAGTTGAAAGTTATAATTCAATAAAGTGGCCCAATTTTAAATCCATTACAGGTGTCAGTCTCTTTATTGGGGGAGTGGGTCCGGCAAAGTAAGACTCTACTATTGAGCCCATAACTCCTCTGCGGCTTCCCAGGGGCAGCTTTTTGTCTACAGTTGGAAGAGACCACGAGACCACATTAGCTTTTAGTCAGATCCATCAGGGTCTTCATATTCTCTTGTAGTGATCTGTTTGGTTTTTAAATCCCATTTTACTTCTAGGGTGGTTTCCCCTTTTGCTGTGCATTTCAGCCTGGCTGAAGAACAGCAGAGGAAATAAACTGGCTGATATTAAATATTAAAACTTATTGCTGTATTTTTCACACCTCCAGACTTCACTGCGATGCAGACCTTGGCCAAAGGCTTATTGGAAAGCCTCTCTGCACAGTAAAAGAAAGGGGGAAAAACAAACTGATTAAATTGGCAAGGAAGAGAAAAAATACAGAACATGATCTTGGGGTTGGCAGAAACCAACAAATATACAAGAGCCACCTGAGCAATAGGTTTCTCTCAGTTTTATAAAAAAATGCTTAAAGGCTTTAGGAAAGGCAGAAGATTCTTGGCCAAAAAGAAGATAAGTTACTGTACAAATTAATAGGCTCTAAATTTCATTCCCATTTGATCAGCATACAACTATCAAAACATTTGGCTGGAGGAAAAGAACTGAGAGGTATGGTGGCGGAGCAAACAGAAATGGGCAAAACTGTTTAAAGTTTGCAATTTTTATGTGTAGAAGGCAAAGCTCAAGAGATTATTATTATCTTTAAATATATCTATAACTATTATATACTGCAGTGGCTCAAGTCGCTAAGACGCTGACTGGGAAGCAGAAGGTCAGCAGTTCGATTCCCGAGTACTGCAGGACGGAAATGAGCTCCCGTCTTCATCCCAGCTCCTGCCAACCTAGCAGTTCGAAAGCAAGAAATTGCAAGTAGATAAATAGGAACCACTTTTGTGGGAAGGTAACAGCGTTCCGTGCGCTCCAGGGTCTAGTCATGCCTGCCACATGACCACGGAAACGTCTGCAGAAGCAGACAGCGCTGGCTCTTCGGCTTAGAAACAGAGATGAGCACTGCACCCTAGAGTCGGATACGACTGGCTTTCGAGCAAGGGAAACCTTTACCTTTAACTATTAAGAAGGGGTGTGGCCGTGCATGTGTAGAATGTGTTTCCACACCCGTCCAGCCTATCCTGTGATGCGCTGGAAAAACCTACCTTACTTCACTGACATCATCGCTGCGAGGGTCCGGAGGCTGAGAGTGGGTCCTGCATCCCACAAAAGCAAAAAACCAAACCAACAAACAAACAACAACCACCAAACACTACAAATCCCAGCGTCCTCCGTGGCACACCACAGCCAATCAGGCAGGACAGCTGGAGTGTGGAGGAGGCGGGACAGGCAGCACGCGAACGCTCAAGCTAACGGCCGCTTTGCGCTTGCGCGCTTGCACGCACTACAGCTGAGGACCCTCCCTGCCATATCCGGGTGGCCTGCAGGGCGGTCTGGCCCTTTCCCCCTTCCTCAAATCCCAGCCCTCAGTGCTGCCTCTACCCTGCTGTCCCTTTTGCCCTCAGCCACACCACCTGAGGTCGCAGCCAGGTGAGGTGCCACCGTAGGCACTGCCTCTGCTCTGCCACTTTCCTGATGGACACCTGCCTCTCACCCTGCCATTCGAACTCTGCTGTTTCGAGGACAGCCCTCGAAACAGCAGAGGGGGAAATGCAAAGGTGCCAGGCAGGGATCCGCCAGGGAAGGCACCTCCCCTGATGGATACCTGCCTCTCGCCCTGCCATTCCTCCATGCTGCTTCGAGGCGCCCCTCAAAACAGTGAGGGGAAAATGCACAGGTGGCAGCCAGTGATCTGCCTGGGAGAGTGCCTTCCCTGATGGATACCTGCCTCTCGCCCTGCCATTCCCCTTCTGCTGTTCCGAGGACAGCCCTCAAAACAGCAGAGGGGGAAATGCAAAGGCGCCAGGCAGGGATACGCCAGGGATGGCACCTCCCCTGATGGATACCTGCCTCTTGCCCTGCCATTCCCCCATGCTGCTTTGAGGAACCCCTCAAAACAGTGGAGAGGGGAATACACAGGCGGTGGCCTCGCCCGGCCAGCAACTAATGCCCACACAGTAAGCCACCGCCACCGCCACCGCCCCCCTGAGCAAAGCCGGGCAAATTAGCTATGACCAGGTATGGACTCCAAGGGCTGGGCACCAGGGAATAATAAAAGGGTCCAGGCCAAGGGATAGCACCATAGGGGAAGAGGCCAGTGCCTCGAGTTGAGCTCTCCACAAAAAAACATTGAAATAGGCACCAATGCTAGTGTATATATATTATATATAAAATCATTAATCTATTGGGATATGGAAGAAACTAAAACTCATAAAGTAGTACATCCAGCATCAAAGCTTTGAGTGCTTAACTTATAGATGGCTGGATCCAAATCTCTGTGTACTTAACTCTAGCTCTATCCACTCATTAAAGCATGTGTTCTCCAGACCTGATGAGGGACGTGTGCATTGATGCACTGCAAAAATTTTTACTACCTACTATGTGTTATGGTCAAATCTGTGGGTGGGGCCAATTCTGTGTATGTGGACAAACATTGTGCATTATGTACTATGGAGGTGGGCATGGCCAACCAGGTGGGCTTGGCCTGGGGGAATTTCTGCTACCGGTTCTGCAGAACCTGACAGAACCTGCTGCAGTGCATCATTGAATGTGTGCTGACCCTATTACCTCCAGCATCACTTGTGAAAGCAACTGACAGAAGAAGGAGGCACTGTTCTATTTGTGTAGGCTCTCTATGGGAACCAGAACTCTCCGCGCCCGCCCACCCACACACTTTATATTCTGGATCACATGGAGATTCTATACCAGTAGGCTGGGTGCCATTATTCAGATTTCCTGACAGCCTAAGGTCTGTACTCCCAAAGAAAAGTCCGAAGAGGTAATCTAAAAGGCTAACTGGGATATTTTACTACAAGGTTTTTCTTTATCTTTCTTTTTCTTTTTAATTGAAAAAACAACAACCATGAGTTTAACTAGAAAAGCTCCATTGCACCATTAGTGGCCAATGTTGGGGAAAGGGGGCAACCTTGAAGAGTCCCTGCTTTCATTTCATTTTCCCCTGTTAACCCTTCATTTAACTTTATTTTTGTAAAACTACTTTGATATAATTGGTCAATAACCTTCCTGAATTATTATTTTTTGCAAAATCCTATTATTTTTGTTATTTCTTTAATGGTTATTCCATTGAAGCAAATCAAAAGCTTTGAAAATATCCAATACAAGTACACCTATTTTACATTTGCTTTGGTTTGCTCTTTCTATCAGATTTAGAACTCTTCTTTTCAAATCTATGTTTCAAAAAACCAGCTTGGTCATCATAGATATAGTCTGATATATCATCATAGATGTAGTCCAATACAAAGTCATTAAGCCTTTGTGTTAATATAGCTGTAAATGTTTTTGCATCTTGATCATCCAAAAGTTATAAAGGGACTTTCTGAACATGAAAAAACAAACAAAGATCTCTAATATTTGGGTGCAGTAACAAATTTCCCCCACTCCATCCTAATTCAGATAGTTGTTGGGCTGCGGTGGCTCAGTAGTTAAGAAGCTCACCTTGTAAGCTGGAAGGTCAGCAAGTCAGCAGTTTGAGACCCAGGTATTGCATGATGGTTTGAGCACCCATCTCTGTCCCAGCTCCTGCCAACATAGCAGTTTGAAAGCAAGAAATTGTAAGTAGATAAATAGGGACCACTTTGGTGGGAAAAGATCTTGGGGACATGAAAGGATCCTCATTTGGGTGTCCCCAGCAAAAATCCTTTCAACCCAGAATAATTTCAGACACAGAAATATTATTATGTGATTAAACATATGGGGAAAGTGGCAGGGATTTATTTATTTATTTATTTATTTATTTATTCATTCATTCATTCATTCAACTTGTATGCCAGGGTTAGTGTGCCCTCTTTGCTCTGCATGGAGACCACAGACTTTAATAGCAACTGAATGGCTCCATATTAGTGCTGACCTAAATATATTACTTTTCTTTTCAGAGCAGCTCTTTGTTGCGAACAGGAAAATGGCCCAAAGGTACATTCCTACACTGAGAATAGCTGTACCTATTGAATTTAACTAATACAAACATGAAGATATGTGGATTCCGCGTACACAATTGGCACAGCTGTCCCTGACAGAACCACAGTTATGGGAGAACACTCCTTCGAGCCGTTGGTTTTGAGGGGACAGAAATTGGGGAGTGGAATATTAGATATATTTGATTCACTGATTGCTGACCTGACAGGCAGCTAGGACAATAGAGGGCCAAAGATTGCCAGAGGGTTAACTCGATAGGCACGTAATGAGTAATCTCGCATCCGCAGAAGCTCTAAGCCTTAGAGTCAACTTCAGCCACTTGTTTGCTCCCGATAACGATGAACAATACATGTCCCTGGTAGTTAATTAGTTAGATAAGAAACTTCCCCAGTGAAGTCACCCCTAATTAGTAACTTGTGTAATCATGATGTGCAGACTCAGGGCTTTCCTGTAAACGGCTATGCATAACGTATGCACGCAGCCAAGCCAGGCAGGGTATAAAGTCTTCTGCTTTCTGATCAATAAACACTGGTCTTCGCTCCACCTTGCCCCTCGTGTCTTGCTTGACCAGTCTCCTCCGGGACCCTCCGGCCCACATCGGGCCCCGATCCAACAAAGATATTTCTTCTTTTTTAATCTTTTCTTTTAATCCCCCTCTCCTTTTGAAATGTTTTATTAAAAATCATCAACTACTCATTTCGGCACTGAAGAAATTACCAAATTACACACATGTGAACCTTTTTTGTATTTTGAATCTTTCATTTCACTGTCCCTGCTCAAAGCCTATCTCCAGTACAATTGCCTGAAATCTGTCTCCAACCTTAAACACCTTATCCCATCATTTGCTATTTTGCAAATAACCTCCTATCAATTTAAGTTGCAGGAAAACCCTTAGGAAGCCTTTATGGGCCTTCTGTGCTAAAAAAACAACAACACACTTTCTGTACACATTTAAAGGTTAAGAGGACAATCATTAAGAATCTGTACTTAAAAGTCAGATCTATTTATTTCAATGAAGATTTATTCTTAATGAGTCCCACTATATAACATTTTTACCCAAAATTGCACAAAAAAATCTAGCTGTAATCAATGCTATGGGGAGAATATTCCCATTCCTATTTGTCTTGTGTTGGTATGACTGAGTATGGTCCAGAGTGTTTTTAATGAAATCTGGACATTGTTAATAATAATTATGTGCTGTCAAGTCAATGTTGATCAATGGTGACTTTCCCCATAATTTTCTAAGTATACAGTGCCCAGAAGCAGGTAAACATTACCTTCTTATGGGGGCATTTTGGGAGTGTGCAGCTTTTCCCAAGGCTATACTTTCTGTCTCTGGCCCCCAGGTGTTTTGCACTTCAATTCCCAGAAGCCCAAGTCAGCACATCTAGTGATCAGGGCTTCTAGGAATTGAAGTCCAAGAACATCTGAGAGCCCAAGGTTGAGAAACTATGGAGTAGGTGATGTGGAAGACCGCTGTCTCAGATACTGGAGAGCTGCTGCCAATTCAAAGAAATATTGGGCTGCATGGGCAGACTGCATAATGTGGTTTAAAGCAGCCTCTTAAAATGGAAGGTCCCTCTTCAGATGAAGGGTATCAAGTTTTCAAAATGTTCCACATATTCATCATGCACAGAGACTTTCCCTGTAGTTATCCATTATCATGTGAGGCAAAAATCAATCAGTCAGTTAGTCAGTCAGTCTGGAAAAAACCTTTGAGTTGAGTATTTTCCCTTGTGCATTAGAAGGCTGTCCTTCTACATTTCTTCAAAACAGGAACAGTGTCTTATAAAGTGAGACCATGACTACCATATCATCACTAGCAGAAATATTTTTCACTCCGCATATTCTTTTTTCTCGCTGCAAATTGACTTTCACAACTGGCACATAATTCATTCCACAGTCCTCTTGGTGTTAATCAAATTATTACTTCAGCTTAAATTTCACAAAGTAATTTACATAGAAGAAACATGAAGGAGTGCCCGGCTTTGCCTGGGTGATCCCAACCCGGCTAGCTGAGTGCCAGTGTTGCCCAGGAAACCCACTGGCCAGGGGTGGGCCTGTGATGTGAGCTCAGCAATGACATCACAATCCCCCCCTGGTTGGCCTAGCACTGGGGCAGACACAAATCCTCCTGTCAAATATACCCCCCTTTGCAGATCAATTTAGTGGCAACCCCCCCCTCCCCCATGGGCTTCAGGATCCTGACAGTGACCTGCTCATGTGTGCAAGGTATGTGTGTGCCGAATCTCATGGGGTTTGGTCAAGGGGTGTGGCAGCCCATTCCGGACACCGACCCACACTTTGCTTTATATGTATATAGATAACCTAGTTTTGTTTCTGACAATGAATAAGACAGAATGAGATATTTAAGGAGTGTTTTGGGTTTTTTTTGGGGGGGGAGGGGGGTTGTTGAGAGAGCAAGGCCAATCTGTCCCCAACCTGGACCTTCCAGTTGCTTTAACTGTCGTTAGCCTTAGCCAGTGGGTAAGAAGTCTAGGATCCATAATCCAAAACATCTAGAGGCCACCTGATTAGAAAAAGGCTGCAACAGTGTATGTATTTCTTTCAAATAATTGAACAGAAATATGTAGAGTTCTATTCCATTTAAAAGGCCTCCTCTAAAGAAGCTGATTTTCCTGCCACAATGGATTCCATTAGAAGCACAAGAAAAAGGGGAAGGAAGTAATGTGGTGGAAACTGGTGTTTAGATCAGTAATTTCCAAAATCTGGGGCCCAGATTACTTAGGCTATGACTCCCAGAAACTCAAGATAGCACAGAATCAGCAATGCAGAAGATGTTGTAGAAGCCCATTTTCTGAACATGAAAATGATTATGATGTTATATACTTGCAAATGTATGAGTGAAACAATTGTTCTCTTTCAACCTTTCTACTCCCATCTGATAGCTTGTCCAGAGTCAATCTCACTGAAAAGTGAAACTGTATATTATTTTAAAATTTTAAAAATACAACGACAAGGATGAAGTCACATTGTCTAACACACACTATTTCAGAAGCCTTGTACATACACAGTAAACCTAAAGTCAATTCTCTGTGTTTGTGCCATCATCACTAGGCACGAAGTACAAGAAAGTGAAAATCCCACTCCTCCTTGTCTATAGCAAAAAGAGAGCAGGGTGTCCATACAAGCCACAAACAGAAGAATAACTTATCCTAAGGAAATATTTGTCATTAGGTGAAACCAGGAGAAGTAATGATTTGTTTAAATGATGTCTGTTGTTGAATTACATTTTGCTGCCTGAGGCAAAAAAGCTACCATTCCCTTGACAAGACCAGAGCTGGATTCAACCAGATCTGACAGACAAAACTTGTGTCTGTGCTAGTGACAAACAAGGCTCCTCCTCCAGGTTTAAAGGCAGTCGGCTAAATGTAGAAGACTTAAGGAGGCTCTGTGTAGCACACACAGCCACTGTGTGTGAACAGAGGTCCACCAACACTCTAATTAATGCTAGGATTCTCCCACAAAAAGGACCATTAAAATGATTAGTTATGTCCTGTGAAATCATGTTCCCAAAGGGGATAGATTTGGTTAATTAGGCTTCCTTTTGCCTCAAGACCACAGGAGGCCTCATTTCAAAAGTGTAAGTGACCTTTTGAGGGAGGAAACCCTGTTTAAAACAGATTTTGGCTACCAAAATGGCCAATTGCAGCTCTCTAGAAGCTACATAAGAAACCATATATATTGCCAATTTTTTGATATGGGGGCAGCACTGACAATCCTGAGGGGCTGCCTGTGTCCCTAGGGCAGTGATGGTGAATCTTGGAACTCCAGCCATTCTTGGACTTCAATTACCAGAAACCCAAGTCAGCACTCCTTCTGGGATTTGAAGTTCAGAAACAGCTGGAGTGTCAAGGTTCACGATTACTGCCCTAGGACATATTTTGCCTTTTCCTGCTTTAAACAGTAAGAATCTCTGATAATCCAATACCAATTTGGAAGAAGCCCATACATCTGAACCAGTGTTCTAGAACTCTGGAGCCAAGAGAGCAGACCGGCTCTAAATGTTCAGTTGGGAATAAAACTCAGAAGATGATTTGTCTTCACTGACAAATAATACAGGAAATGGTCCAGGATCAGGATGGTCAAATTTATATTAACTCCACTGACTAAATGACATACAAGTGAATGTAAATCAGTCTGGAGTCCCCCCACACCCACCCACCCCATTCTCCAAATATTTTATTTTAAAAACTTGATGCCAGCTCTGGTACACTAGGGTAGAGTTGCCATAATTCTCTCCCACAAAACCGGGACAGAAGTATATTTGTCAAAAATGGGCAGGTTATCTACAAAATAGCCTTTTAAAAACAAACATAGTATAATGACAGCTATAAAACACTTTCACATTAATTATATCAATACATGAATGAATTTATTTACAACAGTTAATTCTTACTGTAAGAGGATCTGTTGTACTTCTGAGAAGTCACATTGCGGTCAACTCTTATCATCCTCAGTTCCAGGAAACACACTGGTCACACTTATCAGGCAGTGGTGTGATGCGAGGATGTGAAGATTTGTCTCCAGGTATACTCCAACTCAAATGTGGCAGAAAATCACTCATTTGATGGCGAGAGTTTGAATTTATTTTAACGGTGTGTTATAATACACAATCAGTAAGTTTTAAAAATCCAGGACTTTAGCATGATTTTTATTGAACTGGCTGGCACAATTTTTCTGACCTTGAATCCGGGACAATCCTGGTTTTCTGGGACATATGGCAACCCTACGCTAGGGGAACTTTACTTCCTTAGTACAAATGCCCAGTGGATCAATTCACATTCTTCCTGCTGCTCAACTGTACCCTGGGACAATTGTCTCACTCTCTCAGCTTTACCTACCTCACAGGAATGTCATGAGTACAAAATGGAGGAGGAGCATCATATTTGCTCCCTGAGACATTTGTAAGAAACCTGGTACTTTGCAGGGAAAAGTATTGATTAAAGCCCAACATAATCATTTTTGGGAAGGTAGTATTCCAATTTCCATAACTTTTGACTTTCATCACTGGACTTAAAGAACCCATTAGCTATGCAGAGGTACTAGTTCACCAAAAGCAGAGGTTCACAACCTACGGCCTATGGGCTGGACCCAGCCGCCAATGCCATTCCATCCGGCCCACAGCAACAACCCCGGAAGTGGAAGTGGAAGTGGATGCATCCGTGCATGTGCAAACACACCTGCCACGGTTATGTCCAACCCTCTCAGCTATCTGAGGTTGAGTAGTCCGGCCCATGGCATGAAAACGTTGAGAACCCCTCACTTAAATTGTACTACAAAAAAGCCCAGAAATGATCAGTAATTGCCCACAAAGGTGATCATGAACTGGTCTTTTCAGAACATCTGTGTCTTTTGTTCCAGAGCTAAATGAACAAAAGAAAAATTACCTCAACAAATTGAGACAAGAGTGACTTTTTAATAAGTATATCTTTAATTAAAAGCAAAAATCCCCTTTTCTCAGTTAGGCCCAAACAAAAGCCAAAGACTATATGTTACAAGCTTCCAGATATGCTTTTAAGTTCCTGATAAATATGTCCCTGTGGAGCTATTTTCTATTTGTGGCAACATATTTTAATTACTAGGGTGTTCCAGAGTTTGGAGGAAGATTAAAAAGTAATTGAAAGGGTATGCTAAATTTAATTTAGGAACCATAAAACCTTGTGTTCACCCATCATCTTCTGCACCTTATGCTGAACAGATTTCAATTAGAAAATCCTATTAGTTAATCAGGTTGGTCAAATACTGATGGGGAATTTCAGTTGCCTGAGTAATTTCATGGCACATAACTCTTTTGTTACAGTTTCCACAGCTCAAAGTGTATCCTGATTTTTTCTGTTTTTTTTTCAAAGTTGCATTCATCATGGCATTGTATCTGCTTGTTTCTACAATTGCTATGATCTATAGGTCACTTTTATGTGACCAGAATAATAACTATGATTTGTACACTGTATGACTTCATTAATGCTTTGGTTTCACCTATTGATCCATGGATATGGAAGCTTCCTATTTTTGAGGGGAAAGTTTGCTGTCCACAGTTCAGAACTGCACAGTTCAAAACTCAGTAACTATTTTTTTAAACAAAATAGAGAGTAGCAACATTTGAACCAACACTAACTTCAGTATATAAAAGTATACCTCCCAAGAATGTGAAGATGACTGCCGAGTTTGGCTACAAAGATTTAAAGGGTGACATAGATGGCATGGGTGGTGGGGGTGGGGGTAATTCTGCATTGATTTATGAAACCTGCCTTGGCTGTAAAGCAATTGGTTTAAACCAGCACTGCCTAGTCTGACTGGCAAGGTTTTCAAAGATGTCATGTGGGTCTTTTCATATCATTACAAGGAAATTGGAGATACAGTACCAGGGATTGTAGGTGATCATGCACTAGTCTAGCTCAAGTTCTGTAAAGGACTGCATCAATTCCCTTAATCCCTGGCCACTGGCTAAATTAAACAAAACTGATAGAAGTAGCAATCTAGTTACTTTATCTCACATCCCTGTTTTGGAATATGGCTCATGACTCTCTGAGCATCTCTCTTTACAATGGTGGATTTCTGAGAATCATCCCATCTATAGTTTTTTGTTTTTACCACAGAAAAAGGATCATTTCTGATCACAAAATTCCTGTGTGAGAACACTATAATCCCAGTCTGTGTGACAGTCCAATTTTGAGGTCCTCTTTGTAAATTGAATACATTAGGACTGCTGGTAAAATCAACACACTTTCATAGTAGATAACCGACTTCCATTTCTGGCATGTGTGTGACAGAAAGGAACTATGATATATCACTTTCCCCAGTGCACCGGTGAGCAAACAGGGAATATAATTCACAAGTTTAAAGTTCCTCACAATCCCTGTAAGGAGGGATATGTAAAATCCTCATTTTTCCACAGTAATATTGATAGAGCTGTTAAATTTCTTCTTGTTCCTCATATTTAACTTGACATGATACCTCTGAATCTGCACTGAATTCAACATTAATAGTCACTGAGATGCAAATAAAGCATGCAAAAAATGAAATGGAATCAGTCTTATTTAAACTGTTCTGGATTCATTATCTGTCAGATGTTTCACTTCAGAAGGAACTCAAAAATGGCTCTTTTAAAATTTGCCTTAGCAAAATTATGACAGTAAATGCTCCAAGGTCTTTGCCATCTCTAGAGTCTAATGCTGCCTCCATGCGGGGTGGGGTGGGTGAATATGGAATTAAGGATAACTTGGACACATCTTAAGGACTTCATTTTGAAACCTTTCACAGAAATCCAGATGAATTGCTCCTGGATGCTAACATAGCATGTTTGTGTTTTGTGGGGTTTTATATGAAAATTTTAATATTCACGTCAATTTGCATTTTTTAATTTTATGCTGGAAGTCGACCTGAGTAGGAAAGATATCCCGCCATTCTAGGAAAAAAAGTTTAATGAATTAATGAATGAATAGCTGATCCCTTAATCTCTTGGTTTAAGTAGTCTCGGGTTAATTTATTTCATTTTTTGAAACAGCAGTTCTCATCACCAACTAGAACAGATATTTCTAAAGCAACATTTTAAATTAAATATGCAAAGAATAGGAAACCTATTATGCCACCTATTTTGTTTTTTTGTTTTGAGAAAACCTCTATTCCCTTACTCCCAAACAAATTGTCCTTTCATGTGCTGAGACATATATTTTAAAAAACAACAAGCCAAGTGTTCAGTGGCAACTTGGAGAGTGTCATGGTTTCTGACAAATACAGTACCTTCTAAGAGGTGTATAGCCCACAATACTAAGATATCCCATACAATTTTCACCTATTTGTTCTCTCTCTGTGTATTTTTTTTGCAAGCCATCCCTCAGTAGTGCAGTAAACCATGTCACATTAGATGGTGAAATCCACTTATTGCCTTTCAAACCTCGAGACCATGCAGTATTGAGTATAGTGTTCTCTTGGTAAACAAACAGCAAAGGTCCATATCAGATCGATAACTCTGAAGGTTTGTTTTGCTCTTTTGATTGATTGATTTTGTGAGAGAGACTTTCTGTATACTCTTGCATTGGAGAATTAAGGACAAAGCTTTTCCTAGAAGCTCTGGTGACAATGCCTTGACCAGCCATGTTCAGAAAAAAAAACCTTCACATGACTTGTAACTTTGACTTTATATTACTTTATTACATCAAAGTGTAAAGTCTGACCTAGACATGAAAGAAGTTGTTCAACGTGTCAGTGGCTGTATGTTCTAAGATCTAACATGATATCACACTTACTGCTTGGATTTCTACCTTGTATCTACAAATGAATGTGAGAACAAAAAAAAAATACTGGCATGTGCTATGTGTTTGACTAGTGAGCAATCTCACTCTGTTTCAGCAAAGGATAAATCTTTTACAAAGTTACAGGGCATTCTTTACCACATGTGCTTCCAGATTTTGGAAAGCTCATTTTAAACATAAATGATTTAAATAAAATCAGTTAAAACAAGTTAATTTAGTTAGACTTTTAGTTCGAACCCCTCTCCCAAATCATTACTATAGTTACAAACTTAACTCTGTTTTCTCATTAATTGAAAATAGTTGAAGTAATAACTACATCCAAACATTTCAATTAAACATATTAAAAACTTATTAAATTATTTATTCTCATCGATTGAGGATACTGTATCTCAGTTTAACAAGGACAAATTTCTGACCTTGAAAGTTTCCCATTATGCAAGTGAGGAAAAAAGAGGTGTTATATTTAGTTCTCAAGGTCTTCTTTTACTTACACAAATGTTCTGTTGAAACATTATGTTCTTTTGCTTTAGAGAATGAAAGCAAGCACATGCATAAACAGCAAGCACAGAATGAACAGCTGATTATTACCAGAGAGATATACAACCTCACCAAAGCTTCAGCAATTACTATTTTATTCAAGTTGCAATGGTCCACAAGAGGTTCTAAAGCAGTGTTTCCCAACCTTTGGTGTGTGGACTTCAATTCTCAGAAGAATAAGACAGTTCCCCAAAGCACTGAACAGCTAATGTACTGACTTAGGCTTCTGGGAATTGAAGTCCCCCAGTGGGGCATGGGCCCCACGTTCAGCAACACTGTTCTAGAGGGCAACCCCTAGATATGCAGACAATTAGTAACATTGGCTGCTGAACTGAAGTCCAAAATATCTAACTTACAAGAGTGTGCTATACTAATGAAGTAAGGAAAGCAATGAATAATTGTTACCACTTGAAAGTGTCATGAAAATGTAAAATACTGTATTATGACTTCAAAAAGGAAAGGAGCACAGTTTGTGGCTGATCAGAAATAATTCGTTTGTGATTAAGCACAGCTACCAGCCCTCTGACATTCCTATGTTAAATTAAAAAGAGAATTTTAAAATATAAAAATATAAATATAAAAAACAGGGGCAATTTAATCAATATAATCTATTCATCTGAACAATATCTTAGCAGACTTCTAATTTCCCTGCAAAACAAAGATGCCTGTTATATTTTGCATATAAAAGACCAGAAAAATGTGAGAGCAAGTAATAAAAGAAAGGAAAGTCTGGGGTGTGACAATAGAAAGAAAACCAACCATACTGTCAGTAAGAAGTTCAGGACTAAATTGGCAAGCCTATTAGAGAGAAATCCTATTTACAGAGATAATCCTCTGAGGGCGGAGTTAATCAAAGTTGAACTTCTAAGCAAATCTACAGAGACAGATTGGCCTCCTTTGCCTTCAAATTAAATTGCACTACAATTCAGGTTGAGAAACCAATGGCCAAGCTGATTCTGTGGAATTTATGGAGCCCTACAGGGACTGTGGTGGCTTAGTGGTTAAGACACTGAACTTGATGACTGGAAGGTTGGTAGGTCAGCAGTTCAAGACCCAAGTGCTGCATGATGGAGTCCTTGGTCTGTCTATTGCCCATCCCTGATATATGAGTTAGGTCAGGGGTTCGCAACCTATGGCCTGTGGGCCACATTTGTCCTCTGGCAGCAGATAATCCAGCCCCTGACCTCACTCCAACTGCCACTGCCAAAGGCGGCAGGGGAATCAACCACAGTCTCATTTATGGCCATGTAAATGTGCTTACAACAGCCGTAAATGAGTCTGCAGCCATCGTAAAAGCATTTACAACAGCCACAGGTGTGTTTTATGGCACCAGTTTGGCCTGCTCAGTGGTCTGAGGGGGCATGGTCTGACCTATGGCTGAAAAACATTGAGAACGCCCGAGTTACATTATATATATAGGTATGAATTGGTTATTTTATTCATTCGCAATAAAAATGTCTAGCCCTTTAAATGTTTGCCAACAACTCCTAACATTTTTTATACCTGGCCAATAAGTAGAACTCCAAATTCACATTTTCTTTTCAACACAAACACAGTAGAAATAATGAGTGACTCAGGGTTATTCAAGTTCTTAAGAAATGTAAGAAGATTATAAGAAGGCAGTCCTCAGGTTTTGATGTTAAATCACTATTTTATTATGCACACTGCAAATGGTGGAGAATGACAATGTACTTGGGTTTTACAGCCCCTCAGTTCCTCTCAGGAAAAACTTTGGAACCTCAGCTGGCCATAGAGGATGCTTCTTTCTCTGCATTCTGTGACCAGTTCTATGAATGTAATTGGTGGGTCTCTCAGAGGATGTCCTTTCTTTGTTACTGCGGACACTGGACAACACCTACATATGACTCTGTTTCTAAGAGTTGGACCACGCTGCACAGCACACACCTCCTATTACTATTATAATTGGAAATAATCAGGCCTGAATTTGGTGATGGAAATTTAGTTCTACCTTTTTAACTTGTTACCTCTGTTGACTCCTTGTTGTATATTTTCCCCTATTTTTCAATACTGTGTTATGTTCTATAAAGGTTACCGTTGCTCGAAACCCAGTTATATCTGATTCTAGGGTTCAGTGCTCATCTCTTTTTATAGCCAAAGAGCCAGCACTGTCTTTATCTGTATGTGTTTCCATGGACATGTGTCAGGCATGACTAGACACCAGAGCACACAGAACACCGTTTACCTTCCCACCAAAGTGGTACCTATTTATCTACTTGTAATCTCCTGCTTTCAAACTGCTAGTATGTCAGGAGCTGGGACAGAATTATTTCCATTTTGAATCAATATGATGGAACTAGATTCTTATCTGGATAGTAGGTCTATTTTAAAGGTTGAAATAATAAAATCAAGATTATTCTTTAAAGTGCCCAAAAACTTTTTTACAGTTAGAAACACACACTCGGAGGGAAAATAAGTTTGAAAATGTGTGTTTTGTGAGAGAAATGCATTAAAATTAAACATTCATATAGATTATTTTTAAAAAATGCAGATCAATGCAAAAATAGGGCTAATGCGAGCGCGGCGCCAAAATGGCCGCCGCGCCCTTTGCGGGGCGCCCCATCAGACGAAGGCATCCGGGTAGTTAAGGGGCGTGGCCAGCACCCTTATATAAGGGGCGGCCATGAGGCAGCCGAGCTGCCATTTTGCGAAGCGACGGAGCGGAGAAGTTTTTCCCTCTTACCTCCGTCGCTTTTACCCTCACCGGGGAGCCTCTTGGCTGCTGATTTTCTCCCTTTTCGGCTTCCCATCGGCTAGCTGCAATGCCCTCAAAGAAGAAGGCGACGCCAAATGCGGCTCGTTCTGTGCGGGGGCGCACTCCGGGTCGGAGGACCGTGGCTGCGCCTCCCCAGCAGCCTCCTATGCCCACCAGGACCGGTGGGATGGGGTTAATTCCCCCTTGGCCGGAGGCTGGGGGTCCGCGTACAGGCCCAGTAGGGGCCGTGGCCCTCGGCCCGCAAGCGGTGGCCACCGCTCCCCTTTGCCCCTCCTTGGTTTAGGTGGCTATGTCAGCGTGGAGGCCCTCCTGGCCCGCGTTGCGGCCCTTGGGGGATTTCTGGCCCGGGTTAGTCACCCTGGGGCCCCTTTTGGGGTGCAGGTCGATGCATCGTCTGCTGGGCAGCGGCAGGTGACGGGACCTGCCTGAGGCACGTGGCCCGGCTTCGGCCACTGCCTTGCAGCTCCCCAAGCCACAGGCCGGTGCTGATCAAGCCCCGTCGACGAGCTCTATGGAGATCGTGAGCTCCGACGCCCCCAGTGGGTCGGAACCCCCGGTGGGGGCGGCCCATGGGGGTGCAGCATGTGAGTATGCGGTCCAAACTAGTGCACCTACACACATGGCCACGTTTGGGGGGGGCTTTTCAATGGCCTTGGCCTCGCACGGGTGGTGCGGCGGTTCAGTCGCCGACGCTCCACTCGGTGACTTCAACTATCACCCAGGGCCCCGTGGTGGGGGGTGCTTCTTACCCAGTCGGGAATCTTCTAGGGGTGACCGGGTTAGTCCAGGCTCCTTTACAGATGCTCGCAGTTTCCACCGTACCTGTGTCGGCTTTGCTGACAGCAGGGTATTTCTTGCCACTGGGGGACCATTTGGCCCAGACCCCCAAAGAGAAGATCTGGCGGGGGGAGTATGTGGACATCTTCTCCCTCCTTAACAGAGAGCCCACCAAGGAGGAGAGGGAGGGGCAAGATGAGAAGGATAAGGAGCAGGCGCGTCGTCGCATGCCACCACGTACGTGGGCCAACTGGTTGCCGGCCTACCTCGTATACATGGCGGTCTGCCTCAGGGCTCGGCTGGATTTGGCGATTCCGATGGTCCAGTATTTGGACAACATTACTGGGCGATGGTTGACTTCCCGGGCCCGTCGTGGTTGGCTAATGACGAGGAATTCCGTATGCGGATTCCCCTGCACCCCGAGATGAGGTGGGATGAGCCCTGCCAGAGGCTGTGGCTTCTGTACATGACTCCCACGCGCCCTGCGCCCGGGGAATGATACCATTGTGGACGTGCGGTCCAGCGAGCGGCCCCAGCACAGGCACCCCGCCAGGTGGCGGGGCAGGGGGTTCCAGCCCGCCTGCTGTGCTGGACTTTCTCGTCCAATGGTTCCTGCAACAGGAAGAATTGCAAGTACAGGCATGAGTGTCCCTCCTGTGCTGGCCCCCATGTGGCCTTCGCCTGTCCCAGGCCTGGAGGGATGCGGGGCAGAGGAAGTGGTGGACACGGGTCTGGCAAAATTGCCGCAGAGGGAGCTGGTTCACCGAAAGGCCCCCTCCCCAATTAATGTGGACATGTTGGAGCGTTGGCTCGCATTGTACCCGAGGGAGGAGGATGCGGTTTACCTCCTTCAGGGTTTTAGATGGGGGTTCAGTATTCCTTTCGTGGGTGATAGGTCCCCCCAGGATGCCCTCAACCTTTTGTCCCTTAGGGGGAGGGAGGAGGTAGCTGCTGCCAGCATTACTAAGGAGGTCGATGCGGGCAGGGTCGCTGGCCCTTTCCCGACACCCCCGTTCCCTAATCTTAAGGTATTACCCTTGGGCTTAGTGCCCAAAAAGTCGCTGGGCGGGTTTCGCCTGATTCATCACTTGTCCCACCCAGCCAGCCGATTGGTCGGTGATGCTATCCCTGATGACCTTTTCTCAGTCGGGTATGCATCTTTTGACCGAGCGCTGCGCATGGTGCGCTCATGTGGCCCGGGGGCGCTGTTGGCTCAGTGCAACATCAAGTCGGCATTTCGCCTCCTGCCGGTGCACCCGGGCGACTTTGAGTTGCTGGGTTTTTAAGTTCCGGGGTGAATATTACTTTGATAAGGCCATGCCTTTTGGCTGTTCCATATCACGCTCGGCCTTCGAGCGTTTCAGTACATTCCTACAGTGGGCTTTCGTCCGCTGGTCAGGGTCCCGGTCTGTAGCCCATTACCTGGATGAATTTTATTCGGAGGTGAACGGGGCTGGGGCACGTGCACACGTCTCCTCAACACATTTCAGACGCTAATGGAGGAACTCGGTGTCCCTTTAGCACCCGAAAAGACCGAGGGCCCATCTACTAAGCTAGTATTCCTGGGGGTGGAGATTGCCACGGTAGCGCAGGCTTCTAGGTTACCGGGGGATAAGGTGTCGAGGATAGTGGCCCTTATCTCGGACTTGCTTGCTAAACGCAAGGCATCACTGAGGGGACTGCAGGTGCTACATGGTCACCTCAATTTCGCTTGCAGGGTCGTCGCACCGGGCAGGGCATCTGCTCGGCGCTTGTGCGACGCCATGACAGGCTTATTTAGGCCCCACCATAGGGTTAGACTCACCCGGGGTATCAGGGCAGATATGCTTATCTGGCTCCAGTTCCTGAGGGAGTGCAATGGAGTATCATTTTGGAGGTCTGACCTCCTGGCTTCCCCTCGCTTTCAGATACAGTCCGATGCTTCGGGATCCCTGGGTTATGGGATGTACTTCAATGGGAAGCGGGCCTATGGTGGGTGGCCACCAGCCTGGGCAGGCACGGGTCGCCTGCGTGATCTCACGTACCTGGAATTTTTCCCTATCCTGGGGGCTTTGATGCTATGGGGCGAGGAGTGGGCCAACTCGGTTGTCCATTTCTGGTGTTACAATGCGGCCGTTGTACACATTGTCAACTCACAGACTTCCAAATCGCCCAGGGTCATGGCCCTAGTGCGCCAGTTTGTGTTGTGCAGCCTGCGCCTCAATGTCCTCTTCAGGGCCAGGCATGTCCCGGGGGTCAATAATGATATCACTGACGCTTTGTCCCGCCTGCAGATCTCCCGGTTCCGTGCCTTGGCCCCGGATGCGGAGGAATTTCCCTCGCCACTCCCGGACAAGATATGGACCATTGGCAAGGAGAGGTGAACTGGGCGATTGGCTTGTCACTAGCGCCACGCACGCGTAAGGTGTATCACCACGCATTCAATTCTTTCGGAGATTTCTGTACCCAATTCCGGCTGCCAGAGACCTGGCCGATCCCAGTGACCCATGTACTTCGGTTCATGGTTTACCTGCATGCCCAGGGCCTTGCACCTCGCACCATAGCATCTAGGCTGTCAGTGTTGGCTTTTATGGCCAAGGTGGGCGGTCATGTGGATAGTACCGCTGACTTCCATGTGAGACATGTTTTGGAGGGGTGGGTGCGGGAGCGTGGGCGTTGCCCGGACGACCGCCACCCGATTTCCCCAGGGGTTCTTACCCAACTGGCCCGGGGCTGGCATGGCCTCTGTTTTTGATAAGTACGAGGCAGCCCAATTCATGCGGCTACGACGGTGGCCTTTTCGGAGCGCTCCGCATCAGCGAGCTTGTGATGCTGTCTAAGGCGGAAGCAAGTCGTAGGGCACTGGAACTCGAGGATGTCTATGTTGCCAAAGACTGGGCTCAGTTGAGGATACGCTCCTCTAAGGCAGATCAGCATGGCGTAGGCAGTGGTGTAAGACTGCTACGGTGTTCTTTGGCAGACATCTGTCCGGTTGGTGCCCTACAGGAGTTTCTTGCACTGCGTGGCATCTACCATGGCCCGTTTTTCTGTCACCAAGATGGGTCTCCCCTTACTAAATTTCAATTTTGGAGGGTGCCGGGAAGGCACTAGACAGTGTTGGCCTCTCTGGGGCTCGTTGCGGCACCCATTCTTTCAGGATAGGGGTGGCTTCTACTGCAGCTGTTTTTGGGTACTCCGGGGCTGACAAACGCCGCATGGGAGGGTGGGGATCACAATGTTTTCAGTTTTGTGTTCGCCCTCTTCAACCGTGAGTACCAGTTTAGTCACTGCACTGTTTCTCCCCCCCCCTTTTTTTTCCTTGACAGACCCTGGGTGTCGTATTACACCGGTGACAGTATGGCTGGTGGGCCATGGCCACGTGCACAGGGCAGCGCGTTACGCTACATGGGGCAGCGCGTTACGCTGCACAGGGCAGCGCGTTACGCTGCACAGGGCAGCGCGTTACGCTGCACAGGGCAGTGCGTTACGCTGCGGCGACAGAGTGGGGACCCCGACTGGGCCTGGGTGCATCCGCACGTCTCAGGTGGCATGGTAAGCACGGCATGTTATGGCGGGAACTGTTGCCATTCCTTTTCTACATCAGGGATGCTGACTCGCCTATGTCCTGGTTATGTACCTTGGGGGCGATGGCTTGGGACATGTCACTGGCCTATCGCGGAACCTTGCGATTCGCAGTGACCTGCCCTACTCACAGTATGTGTGGCCTGCGACAACCCTCAATTGGTCGGACACGATACCGCGGTACGCTTACAGGGGAGCGTTCGGCCTCGGGGCTCTTGACTGAGCCGACGCTCCGTGAACGGGGCTATTGCCCGGTTCCTTTTCGACAAGGGTGGGGGACGCGTCATTAGCCTCCCCGCCATCAGTCTGCAAAATTACAAGCTTTACTCAGGGGATGGGGCCCATCTGTCGCAGGGAGGTATGGACCTCTGGTTAGTGGACTGGCGAGCAGGCCTGGTTGACCGAGCTGACGGTCTGGGGGGGGGCGTCGAGCCTTCTTTGAAGCCCCTCCGTGTGGCGGGTAGCACTGGTAAAGTAAACATTTATGACCCACAGGTATCCGGCAGGTTCGCAATTGACTGGACAACACTAGACAGGCATAAGTTGATTAAACGTTGTCCGGTCAACGACGAACTAGGCGAGGGGGTGATGGCTACAGCTAGACAGCATGCATCACCCCGTGATATTACGGATACGCGTCAGAGGGTGGGGTCATTAGTTAGATATTGACTACGGTCAACAATTTGTTTGTTGTCAACAAACAAATTGATACAAATAGATACATTGTAACAATTGCCGTTGGCAATTTGGGTGGTACCTTACCAGTGTTACTTCGGCCTGCTTGCCTTAAGAATTATGATTGGTCAATTACCAATAGAAATTTATAATTCGGACTAGGGCATGAATCAATAAATGTGGCCCAATGCCGTTATCCACTTTCATCAGAGTCTGAGTCCTTTATTGGGGGGTGCGCCTGCAAAAGGATTTACAAGTGGACACAAGTAAAAAAATGACAACTATCAGGAAACAGCCTGATCTATCCATCCCTATCTATCTTTTAAATGCAGACATCAATTTAATGCTCCCCACAATACAACAATATTTCAGTGCAAGTAGTCTGGCAGACTAAAACATGGCACATCCAGTATCAGAACATAAGACTAACAAGTAATTGGTTTGTGTAAACATTGTACTTTAAAATGGCTTGCAGGCTGACTTGGCTTTGCATGCCAAAAAAAGCCTGCAATGAAAGATAAACAGCTTTGCAATAATCAAGTGAGTGTTCAACCCTTTCTCATTTCACATATTTTCTGCTCTGTGCTGCCAAGTCAAGGATAGGGAGAAGAGAGGCATGTTAGGATTGTCATTATGATGCAGTGCCACAAAGGATGTCACCCTGTGAGACACAGAGAAGAAAATATTGTTTGTAGATCTATTTCCTAAACCCTAAAACTGCAGAAATAATTTATTTCACTTCTAAAACTACTTCATATATTTATCCTTGTGCTCACAAATTTTGCACTGCCATAGTAACTCTGCCTTCTTTGAAGAACTGAAACTCAACAGTGGCATCCAGTGGCAATTCTTCAAGAGAGCTAAAACTCCGTTTGTGTTGGACTGTCTCCCAGAATACTCTTCCCTCTGTACTTAACCTAGCTACAGATGCAGGAGATTATTTACACAAAGAGAAGAAAGCTGAGCAGATATTGACATTCTGGATTAACTATTATTCCAAGCAAACAGATAATACAAGCAGACCCAGATTGTATGAAGGCCAAATGGTTCTAGAATCCATTGCAGAAGTTCAATAGAATCAACAATCCTTTTTAAAAGCCCTCTTTAAAATAGTAATAGATTCTAGATGAAAAACTGATTCCATCAAATTTGTCCAGATTGGAGGGAAATATTATTTAACTGAGGATTTAACTAACAGGTCAAAATACTCTCCACAGACTGTCATAATTCAATATGTTTTGGTTGTATGGTTGGGTGTTTGTATTTGTTTTCAATACTAGTAATGAAGTCTGAGTTTCTGAAGGAATAGAAAATATTTTTAGGTAAGTGACTAAAAATATTAAGGCATGCAGCTTCTGCTCTCTTCTGCAATACAGCTGGATTTCAAACCTGGGTAATGCAAGCTGAGGAGAATTTTTCATAAAGAAGGCACCAGTTGTAGTGTGAGAGGATATCACATTGCCCCCCCCCCTACCCCCGGAATAATGAGACAGACACAGGGCTGGAATTAAACTCAGGGCCACTTTATTAACATGAACTTCAAACTAAACTGCCTATGGCAGGGGCTGAGTAGCACGATTCTAAGTGATGGAGTCAAGGTGATCACTTTACCTTCTCCACTCACGTCAAGGTGAATACCAGCTTACCGGGATCGTCCTGTTCTTCAACAGTCCCCACCCCGGTTCACCATTCGGGTATAATGGTAAGTGCTGTTCTCAAGCCTCAAGGCTGCAGTCCAACAGCATGTCCCTCAACCACTGAGCATGCCCCTCACCCAGAAGCAGAAGCCAAAGGCTTCACCTACCATTTAACTATGCGCTACCCGCCAAGTGACCAAAATTGAACCGCCAAGCCAATTGACCTGGTCCACAACAGTGTGAAGTGGGCAAAAACACCACTGTCCCACAGCCAATCAGGGATGTGTGCAAAAAATCCCATTCGTCCCCGAACCAACTGGCTAATCCCACACTGCTGAATCGAGAGAGGGTGGGCGGGCTTTCGTTAGCCTACAAAGCTCCAGACTGGGCCAGACAAGCTTCAAAATCAGGCTTGTCTCCTCCCCTTCCCTGGCCCGGCACACCCCCGGGTGTGCCCAATGTCTGCCTCTCCCAAGGGTGGGAGGCAAAGCCACGCCACTGTCCAGCTGTCCAGTGGCGTGTTACCTTTTATAGAAAAATACTACCTGCTTAAGAATTCTCTTTAGCTATACCATTCTTAGCAGCTTTGCCATCTTGGCTTTCTCTTTGACTGTGTTGATTACAAAGGTGAAAGCTAAACTTTGACCTGCTTTAAAGTTGCTTGTCTCTTTGTGGTTTTTTATTATTATATGTATTTCCATGATTGATCACATCCTGTACAATCCAGAATCTTTCTGATAGTGTGGCTGTAAGTAGCTGTCTACCTGTCCCACTACACATATAATTTAAAAAGATGTCTGACACTTAAATGCAACAATCCCTATTATGCTGTGCTTGTGGTCCTTTCAGTTTAGTAATACTGACTAATCTCATTTAAATTTAGGAGAACATTCTTGAATTTATGCATGCATGCATTTATACTTCCCAATTAGTGAGAATCACTTCCCTTAGCAGATTACAAGGTTCAAAACTTCCAACCACCATCTCAACCTAAACTGCAATAAAATAAAATAAAAAAATCAGGTACATACTAACAAGATAATAGACAGCAACAGTGAAGCCATGCGACAACAATTTGGGCAGATAATAAATATAAAAATATGAGTCAACAGGAAACTACCACAGATGAAGTTTGCCTCTAAAGGTGTCTTTATAAAGCTCTATTCATTTGTGAAAGTTTGGAAAGGGGCACCTGAAAAACTTTCAATGTGGACTATTTAAATGTACACTGATGTTATCCTGAATTAATAATGAGTGATAAAAGAAATAACTTGCACAGTTGAAACAAACAGAATGATAGCAGTAAAGTAATCTGTTAATTTATAACAGAACAAATTCATTTTTAAATGCAGTGTTCTGAGCTCTGGATCAGAGCGATCTCAACAACCTATCAAGTATAATACTGTATAGGAAATGAGTTGATGGTACATAACAAATCAGAGACTCTCTTTGATTCAAGAAAATTACATTACACTTTCAGAGAAGGGTTGCAACATTCAAATCAAGAGAAATAACATAAAACACTTTATAGCTTGAGAAAGAACAACAAACTGCTTCACCAACTCAAGTCAAGATCATATATGTAAAACCAGCCATGTTATTTTGGCATAAAACTTTTGAAGCATCTTCCAGCCCCAACATTATAACAACTTAATAGAAAACAATTTTCTACTTTTTAATGGCCCACATCCTTTTTATCTAATTACTCAGACATAACATAAATGACATAATTATCAGCTGTGAATTGCCATAACTGAAGAAGTCACTGTGGTGTAAACATTATCTGTTGCATACTGAACTGTCTGTGTGACTCAGTGTGCAACTGATAATATCTCATGATATCTTCATTTGTGGCAGTTTGTCTTCAGAAATGACACATTTGTGTAGCTACGCAAGAGGATTCTGGCCAGTGACTCCCTAACTCTGTTATCCAAGGCAGCTGCCTCACTCTGTCCAACAGCAGAGTTAACCCTAATTCTAATCAAATAATAAAAAGAATCAGTCAACAGAGGTGCTGAAAATAAGTTTTGAAGAAAAAACATTCAGGAAAATGGGACAAAACACTGGAAGGGGGCATTAGAATACATCCATAATTTCAGTTCACTGAGGAGGAGAGACGGGAACGAAAAACACTTCTCCAAACAAGGTGGAAAGTAATCATGTAGAATGTAGCAAAAAACAACGACAATATTTTTAATTGAAAATTATTTTGCTGTTTGGAAAGAAAGAGCAACAGTTATTTGTTAAAGGCCTGTAAGCTGTCAAAGAGCTACCATGTCTATTCAGGAGCAATATATAGGGTGTAAAAAAAGAGTACACATTTTAAGAAAGGAAATACTGTATTAAAATTGTGATACTCAATATTTACTGATAACAAAAGGTGAATAGAAGTCATGTTTGACTTCTGCAATTACAAAAGGTTCTCAAACTGGTTACCATCAGCATTCAGACACTTCTAATTACAGCAAACTACTGCTTGAACTACATTGACCCAAGTGTCCACTTGTTGGGGGGGGGGGTGTTCAGGAGAGGCAGAAAAAATTTCAGGAGGGCCAACAATGTCACACTCACATATATAGCATTTGTATCCTGGGGTGGGTTGGGGGGTGGGCTGTTAGCATAGGAGGGTTTTTGCCTCCCTGGCTACAGCCCTGGGGTGGGCAAATATTTTTTCAGGGAGGGCAACATAGCCTCTTTTCAATGCATTTCTATGGGAAATCACGCCTTGCTAGGGTGGGCAAACTGCTAACTCCGGGTGGGCCAAGCCCACCCTCGGCCCCCTCTGGCTATGGCCCTGATTGCTGCATATGCCATTTCAGTTCCTTCCCAAAGTACTGCCAGTGCTGCTGAATTTCTGTGGTACACCACATACTTTAAGATCCCCCATAGGTAGAAGTCAAGGGCTGTAAAAGATCCTAAAGCCAAGTTATTTTGGGGTCTCACTTAAGACCAAAGACCAACTCTATTATTTGGTAAAGTATTATCCTGGGCCCTGCCCTCCCCCCTTGCCCTAGGACTTAAAAGGCGAGGGGGTGCTGGGCAAGCTGCCACCACTGCACTCCTGGACCTGGTGGGGGCAAAGAGGCCCTCCTGGCCACACCACTGGCCAGCGTTCCTGGGCTTCGCCCTCCCCCCTCGCCCTAGGACTTAAAAGGTGAGGGGGTGCCGGTCGAGTTGCTGCCGCCGCGCTCCTGACCCCGGTGGGAGCGAAGAGGCCCTCCCAGCCACACCATCAGCCTGGTGTTCATGGGCCCCACCCTCCCACCCTCTCCCTTGGACTTGGACTCAAAAGACTCTAAAGGCAGGGGTTTTCGTGGGTGGTCTTGGCTGATTTGTATCTATTGCATTTTTGCATTATTATTAGTGTAATACTATGAACTGTTATGTAATTTTGCAATTTTTTTTACTTGTAACACTGTGTTTTGCCTGTACTATTGTAATATTGTATTTCTGTATGTTTCTATGTATTGTGAACTGCTTTGGGTCGTCTGCTAGACGAGGAAACCGGTATATAAAAATAAATTCAAATCAAATCAAATCAAAAGTGAGGAAGTCACTTCAGGTGACAGATGTAATTGTTGGCTGCTACTCATATCCTAGTATACATGTCAGGGGAAAAACCATTAGTGTGAATTTGTTTAAGGTGGATCCCAGCTTGCCATGAAGTGACCCACACGCCATGATCGCGGAGCTATCTCCTGTGGCACATATGAAATGAGACATGCAGGATTTAACACCAGGACTGCAATGGACTGCTGCAGTATTGAGGGTATTAACAAGGTGCACCTTCACAGCCAGTCCATCTGGCATGGCTTCTTCCGCCTCCATGACTGTTTGGAATCGCAATAGTTACCGTATTTTTTGAACCAAAAGACGCACCCAGTTTTCAGAGCAGCAAAATACTTTATTTTGCACCAGCAACCAGTGGTGCTGCTGCAGGGGAAATGGGCAGGCCAGGCCAATTGCACTGAGGAAGGAAGAGATACTGTAGCCTAGCTTCTTGCTCTCCTTTCAACCAGGAAGCATGTTTCCCCCCTCCATTTTGTCCACGTGGAGTAGAGACAAAGCCATCAAGGTAAGTGAAACCCTTTCTTTTAAGCACAGGTTTGGTTTCCCACTTAAATGCATTGGGAACATACAAAGAGAAAACTGTTGAATACAAGAAATTTATTTCCAATGCATTAAATGGGAAATTGCAATTTTTGCCCTCTAGTGGCCACTTGTTTTTCATATGTCCCCCCCCCCCCCGCCCCAAACAGCTGAACAGCTGAGAGGCAGCAGCAGTAGTCTTCGGCCAGCTGCGGCTCTTGTAAAATATCCTTTTACCACAGCCACAGCTGGCCAAAGACCAGCATTTGGACTATAAGACACACCCTCATTTTCTCCCCACTTTTGGGGGAGAAAAAGTGTGTCTTATGGTCCAAAAAATATGGTAAGTGGTTCCTTCTTTGCTCATTTTGCCGTTGGGCCCAATATGATGGTTTTTAGTGGCATTTCCTCCACTGAGGGGGGCCATCACCCCACCTAAAGGGGCTCATCCACCCATAGCCATTGGCCCCTTTAGGGAGTCAGGTTATTACCACTGCCCAACACTCGACATTGAGTTGCTGGTTGTATGGTCTACTCCATTACTGTAGTGGAGATACTGGGTTTTGGAGGACACAGGTATGGCCCAAGGTGTTGCTGCTTCCTGGGGCTTTGGAGGTTGTTGCCCCATTACTTGTATTGAAGAAGGCCTCAACCACCAGTCCCAGGAAGACTGCACATGAAATAGTAAGGTGGGGACACTGCCTTGTTCTTTCCCTCAGGTAACAAAATATCTTAGGATGACCCTGAGTGGAGTAAGATATTAAAAACAGATCAAGGAAAAGAGGCAATAGCCTCCCAGAAGGAGATCCTAGAAGTGAAATAAAAAATAGAATCATAGGTTGGGTGGAGAAAGGCAGGAAGTGGAGAAGTGAAACAATTGACAGGAGCAGTATTTATAGATACAAACCTTGGATAATGCTATAACTTGGTTCCAAGAGTCTTAGTGTTATCCGATTTTTAACATTATCCGATGCATGCATCGGATAATGCTAAAATCCTATGGGATGCATCAGATAACATTAAAACTCCATAGAGATACAATGTAACCAGCACAGGCTTTAGCAAATGTTCTCTGATGCATCCCATAGGATCTTAACGTTATGCGATGCAATTTTTTCCCCAGATTGCTTAACGTTATGCGGTTTTAGCATTATCTGATGCAAACATTATCTGAGGTAATACTGTACTTTAAAAGGAATCATCTACTTGTAGTCTGGTTGGAGCCCTTTTGTAATAATACAGACTTTAAGACTCAACAGTACTTTCTTGACTTTATAACTATAAGAAGGAACACAAATAGCCCCACCCGGAGTTTGCAAACAGCTGTCTGGGACTAAGAAAGTACTATAAATATAAGTGAAGGCTTTCAGAAAATAGACTGCTTAAAGAAAATGGACAGTTCACCAGCCTTTGTTTCATTAGGTCAAAGATTTTCCCCCTCATGGGTACCACTTTTTTCCAAGCACCCACATAAATGTAAAGAATAACAAATGTTCCAATGTACATTGGTTCAAGTAATGCTCCAGACTGGTGACAGCAGCAATTCTTCACTAACAGAAACACAATTTTTAAAACCTCTCTAGATCCCTTTAGAGGCCCTTGGTTGAATGTGAATCATATTATCCATGCAATACAATCCCTCATTATATGCCTTCAGTGAGTTGATCAAAGTTAACCTGCTTCACAGCAGGATCAATAACAACAAAATGGCCACCCATTGCCCAATGTTCAAAATTGGTGTTAACTTCTGAGAACAAGTGAACAAACAATTTCACATCCTGTCATCACACTTGCACATATGAACACTATCAGAAGAGATTATGACTTATGCTCCAGGAAAGCTTTTGAATAGATAGTAACAGTACTGTCCAAATAGTCCTACAAGCTGGTACCTTGCAAAGCATTACTTCTAGTTCACTGTCCATGAGAAGAAAGACAGCACAATACTAAATATGCTTTGAGTTGAACACATCTTTCAGTGTAGGCATCACACAGCAAATGTCTGATGAAAGCACAGCAGACCCTAACCTTAAATCAGATGCTTAGAGATTTGTTTCACAGGCAGCCCCCAGATCTCAGTACATATTAATTTTGTACAGAGTGAAGAGCTTGGAAAAGACTGGCATGATTAGGTAATCTTGGTAATACAAGCCGGTGGGTAGTTGGCTTGAAGGACCATGAAATACATGACCGCAGGAGGTGGATTTAAATATTTTCCTTCCAAATACTACTGACAAGCACTGACATCAAAAGACAGCCAAACAGTTTGAAGAGGATAACCAAAAAACCTAAGGGTACAAAGGAAACTGTTGTAATGATCCTAGAACCTTTTGACAATTAATTTGCTCTTCATAGCTAAAACATTTAACAAATATATCTTTCAGGTGGAACAAGAATTGCGAAAGAGTGCCCATTTTGGGAGCAACATATATTTCAAATAGCCAGCTTTTTCTGATATAATTTATTCTCAGACTGCAAAATATGATTTAACTCTAACTGTGAATCGGATCCTTGACAAGAAAAGTGACTCATCCAAGGAGGGAGTGATTCCCAGCAAGCAGGCAAGTATCTTGCCTAACAACATGATTTCTAACTTGCCTGGGTTCTGCTTTAGTCTGTTTGCTCTCATCCAGTACAAGAATGTAGTGAGGCAACATTCAAGATTCTTGACAGCATCCAATGCATAAGGTTTGGATAAGAGATAGAGCTGTACATCATCAGCATACTGGTGACACTTCAGCTCAGATCTTCTGATGACCTCACCCAGCTACCTCATGAGGATGTTTAACAGCATGGAAAAGATAATCAACCCCTGGAATCCAAGGGGCTGCTATAACCTCCCCAAACTCCACTCTCTGTAACCAGCCAGTGAGGAATGACTGTAGCCATTGCAAGATTAAACCCCCAATTCCCAACTCCACCAGGCTAGCCCAGAGGATACCAAAGTCTGTTGAGAGGTCAAGGAGAACCACATAAGAAACAATTCCGTGATTAGCCTCCCTCTTACCAATGCTGTTTTTGTACCATGTCGTGGTCTAAACCCGGACTGGAGAGTATTAAGGTCTTTTGCCTCATCCAAGAATGTCTGCAGCTGATCAGCCACTAAACTCTCAATCAGCTAGCCTATCAATGGGATATTAGCAATAGGGTAATAGCTGCTTACATCATTCATTTGCTGGCAACCTAGGGTTTTTCAGAATTACAGTCTCCTTCAACAGTGAAGGATGGAGGTGAAGGTTGTAATAAAAGAAATGTAATTGCAGCATATGACATATAGTAACACATTCATAGGAACAAAGAAAGTTCATGATGAACCAGATTGGTGTCTTGGCTTTAGTTTAAGACACTCATTATAAAGAGCTGGGAAAACTTCCAAACATTAGTAAGAACTCTAGCTGTCCATTTGAATGATGTATCAAGTATTTGGACCTGTTTATGAAAACCTCTGATAAGTACACTCCAAGAAGAAATACTAAATATAAGAGTAGCCTAGATTTGAACCTGCACCTGGGTTATCATATTAGGATAAAGAAGTGACATCTGTAGTTGGGGATAAGAATCATTTGAACAGGACTGGGCCAATAGGCCTCTCCAAGTAGAATGACTACTGTGAATACTTGTTCTGTGGCTGTGCTAGTTTACCGCAAATACTACTATGTGTTCTGGAAAGGATGGAATCTTTACTTTGAAGAGAAGGGCCCATCCCTTCAAAATAATGCTTTGAATTAGTCCTGTTTACTGTGACTGTCATAAGGTGCCCTGATTCTGTTTTCTTGATATATAACATTTTTATTCTAAAGCATATTGATAAGTCCATGTGTCTTTAAAATTGAATGTTGTGATTTTGAGTTTTTATGTAGCTTCCAATTTTATAAAGATCAAGCCACCATATGTCACAAAAGCTCAGTCATTTTTGAACTACTAGCGCTTAAGGGCAAAAGCAAAAGATTCTTTTTCAGAATTGCATTCATCCTTTGTTCCATAAAATCTGTTACTATAGTGATTGCCTCTATGGCGTAGTTTGCTATGACATTTTCAAGTGGTTGAGACTGCTTCATGATTTATGATTATATCTCAACAACCCATGCCCAAATTATCCTTTGGTCCCAAAATTTCCCCACTGTAGCAGTTAGTAAGACAGAGTAAATAACTAAATTAGTCCCATTATATCCTCATGGCAAAAGGAATGCCTTCTTTTTCTTGTTCAATGAGATTACTGAGAATCAGCGCATCACCACTGTTTTGGGAGCTGCACTGGTTACCAGTTTGCCTCCGGGTGCAATTCAAGGTGCTGGTTATGACCTTTAAAGCTCTACATGGTAGTGGGCCAGGATACCTAAGAGACCGCCGTGCCCCAAGGACATCTGTCCATCCAACCAGAGCAGACCGGAGGGGCTCTCTAATTGTTCCATCAGCTAGAGGGGCTCATTTATCTAGCATAAGGAGGAGGGCCTTCTTTGTGTCTGCACCGGCCCTTTGGAACCTCCTGCCAATAGATCTACGATGACAGATGGAATTGCTGCTCTTCAGGAAAGGTCTGAAAACCTGGCTGGCAGGGCAGGTGTAGGGCCCTGATAAAAATGTAGCCACCACCTGCTGGCTTACATAATGATCAAGATCCTCCCTCTTTTTTATGAATGGGATGGACAGGACTTTGACAGCATCACTGGGATCACCACGGGATGAGATGTACAACTGGGTGTCATCCACGTACTGATAGTACAGTGGCCTGTGGGAACGGATGATCTCTCCCAGTGGCTTCATGTAGATGTTAAAAAGGAGAGGAGGGAGCACCGAGCCCTGCGGCACCCCATATTTAAGGGGCCTAGGACTGGATTTCTCCCTCTCCAACCACACCAACTGGGTATGGCCCTCCAGAAATGAGGAAAACCAGGACAGCACAGTGCCCTGGATCCCCAACCCTTTGAGCCGTTCCAGAAGGATACTGTGGTCGATGGTATCGAAGGCGGGTGAGAGATCAAGGAGAGCAAGGATGGTTGGGTGACCACCATCCCGCTCTCGCCAAAATTCATGAGTGGGCGGCAAATAAGTATAAAAATTAAATTAAATTAAATTTAAAAATCCAAAAAATAAAACAAAACAGTCTTCTGCTTCAAACTATAATTTACATGTCATCAACTATAGCTTAGCCAGCCTAGCTTTAAAGGTGCACTGTTTCTTACTAAGATGGAAGACTTCTCATTTGTCTCACCTTGCAATTTTTCCTCTCACCAAAGCATCATACAGCATGTTCAAATGTATGTGCTAATATGGGCTAATCTAATACAGTAGAGTAAAACATGTGATTCTTTATTGTAAAAAGCATTAACAATGTTCACAAGGGGAAACCACACAAATCTGCTTCTTTACCAAATGTACACATTTTCAAAAATCTAAATTGCTGCAATAAGGAAGAACACATCTGGATTTGCACTGTTCTGTTGTTATTGATTTAACCTTTGTTACTAGTTCATTCTGTTGCTATAGGAGGAAAACACTAGTTCTACCAGTCCCTCTGTGTATTGCTATAGCATTTTAAACACTTCCTTGTTCTATTTTGATTGAAATAGGTCATTTATGCTGGGTGTTTCTCTCTCCTGGATCATTTTTTTATGTTTTGTTCATTGTGAAGATATACCTCCCCTCCCCCAGGGTTAACATCTGCAAGGATGGAACATAAAAAAATGCAAAATTATCCTCCCAGCAAGGAGATAGGAGGTTGGCATTTGCCTTATCTCATTCTGCCCAAGGCCAGTCTCAGGGATAGCTAGGTACCAATTAATCATTTAGGGATAGCACCTGGACTAGATATGGTCAGGTTGGAGGCAGGGTTGGAGATTTCCCCTTCAGCTGGGGTGCCTCAGGGTGATTAACTGTCAATGATTGGGTAAGGTGAGAAATCTTCCTTAGACTGTGTTATGGTATTCTAAGTGTGGCCAGGTCCAGCCGACTGATCTTTCCACCCAGGGGCTGTGTGCATGTTCCACACCTGTAGTTGCTTAAGGTGAGAGTAGGTTTTGTAGTGAAGGAAAAGCTGATGCTTTCATCAGATAGCAATCAGCCTGAGAGGCTGGAGGATCTACTCAGACCTGAATGGTCTGTTTGATATTCTGAACAAATTTGCCTTAATTGGCTGGCTTTATCATTTCCCATCCAGGCTCATTCCATGTGCAAGCCATTGTTTTGCTTTTTGTCCAGTTAATTGTTTTCCTTGTTGTTCCACCTCCGATTTATTTTTATTTCCCCCCAAGATAACATATTTTAAAAGCCAAGTCAAAATCATTAGGTTTTCTGGGCACTCTGCAGTGCTAAGAGCTTGGCTCCAATGCTTGCTGGAACATAAGGAAGCAGATGACTGCTTAGAACCGCTACCAGAGCGTGTAAGACCACATAAGGGAGAAGGCCCTCCTTTCACAAAGGATGCTCCAGCTACAAAGTGGAGATGCTAAGAGGGATGGAGAGATTGTCCCATGGCTGAGGCATATGGGCAACCCAGGAGCAACATAAGATGATTTCTGATGCACAGCTGGGAAGCCAGAGATAACTCCTCTCACTGCTCCTGGGGCACCTTTTTGAAATGATTAATGTTGGATTGATGGCCAGAGTGCCTGGAGAACTTTGAGCCCAGAGGAGATATGCTTTTGTTTTTGGTGGAACTGTAAAATTGTTTAGATTGTTGGAGGCATTTGCACAGACACACACACACATATCTTCATCCATGAGTCGTGTATGTGTGCTTAAATATGGAGTCCACTGTTTTCTGTGGTTTCAGTTATCCATGGATGGTCTTGGTACATATTCTTCTCTGATATGAGGAACATTCTGTATTGAGTTTCTAGAAGAGGAACACACATAAAAACACCTTTATACTGAGCTAGGGAGTCTTAGTGCAAGCTGGGAAAGAGTGGACATGGATATCTAGGCTTTCTTCTTCAGGTGCCATAAATTTCCCAGCACTTCAGTTGGTACCTCAAGTCCTGCAGGGGTGTAGCCAGGGGGTGACCAGTTTGTCCACCCTCAAACTCCTGGCTGCTTATATGACATTGTTGCCCATCCTGGAAAAAATATTCACCCACCACATCTAGAATCCTGGCTATCGCCCTGAAGACCTGTCAATCTTATCTTCAGTTTTAAATGTGAACTCTGATTCTGGATTAATGTCTTCATGCTTCTATAGCAAAAGTAGATTCTCCACTTCTCCTGCTTTTTCTCCTGAGCCTGTTGAGTCAAGCATCACAATTCCTCTAAAAAATAAAACCACCTATACATTTTTATGACATCAAGGACAGTGTTCTCTGCATCTTGTTTACTAAATACAAACATGATTTTTTAAAAAAGAATTACCCAGTAAGTGGGCATGCAATGTGTGTCTTTTCATCTGACTTACTTTTTCCTTTTGCCTGTTTCTTTAGAGGAACACTTGTGGACATTGTGCAAATGCACTGTTTGTCACCTACTATATGAAATATAAAGACCATACAATTGTAGATGTGTCCAGTACTGAGAGGCAAATTTTATAACCATATACAGAGACTGCCCACTTCTGTGAAAGCCTGTGTGTGAAGGAGACTGAGAGAGAAATGGGACATTGTAACACTGTGCTAACACTGGTCTGTCTGAGGAAGAGCCATTAGCCATTAACCTCAGATGCCATTAACCTCAGATGCTGCCTTCCTCAGGGAAGAAGAAGCAGTCATTATGACCTCATATTCATGCTGTGCAAAAAAGAGATTAGTGATTTTGACCTTATACTGATTCTGCCTGCCTTATGGAGAGACTAGTCATTGTGACCCCACTGTGGAAATGGAACACAGCTTCTTTATATCTGGAGGCTGTGGTGAACTGCTGAGATATCCAACAGCCAGGAAAGAGTGACTTTTTGAACACTCTTTAGACGACATCAAGTTACTTGACTTGTGAAGGATTATTTTACTACACCTTCCCCTCATGGGGAGACTAATATGGATCTTCAAATGGCTCAGGTGAACACTGAGAGAAATTCACCCATTTCTATCCACATAGGGGACGGGAGAGTGTAAGAGACAATTTAGTCTTCTTTTATGACAAATATTGTCCATCTGGAAAATCAGTTGCTGACCCAATTTATAAATTCTGAAGAAACTGCAGTAGAGCTTGGAATGTGGAAATCTGTCTATCTTGATTTTGTTGCATTTCATATCAATGAGATCACTAGCCTACCTAGCTCTGCATGATCTACACTGAGCTGACAGTTACTTTCCAATTTTTGTTAACAAAACAAACAAGACAAAAATGCTGTGGAATCTTAAAGGCTAACTGCTATATTTTAACATTAGCTTTCATGGATCCAGTTCACTTGATTCATGGCAACTATCATTAAAATATAGTAGTTAGTCTTTAATGTGCCATAATGCTTTTGCCTTTCTTTTGTTTTATTTACTGTCTAATATGCTTGCATGGACTAACACAACTACCACTTCAAACATTTCCTGGATTCTGAACCTAGAACCTTGCTAATGCGCCTAGAACCTTGACCTCGCAAAACATGTGCTGTTCTGCTACATATTTTCAGCCTATACTTCACTCCCCCCCCAAAAAAAATACTGAATTCTTAATTCTGCCTTTAACATACCTGATTCAGAAGCTGTTGATCCAATATAATAGAGGGATTGAACTCATGTACATTAACAGCATGTTCACAAAGTTTCTTAGAGAGCTATTTAAAATTAATTAAACACTATTACCATGTCAAACAGAATCAATTTACAATTATTTTCATTTAATAAATTGTATCAGTATTTCTTTTTTGTGCTAAGATTTAATAAGTCTCAGGTTTCAAAGCCAGACCAATATAAAAAAGCAGCTTAGAAAGATGGTAACTATTTATTACCCAAAAGGATGCTGTCCTAAGTGAAATGTCATAGGAACATTCCAAGAAGGCTACAAACCTGGACTTTCCTTTACAGTGGCCAGGAAAATTTTGCAGACAGATTCATGCAATGCATTTCTTACTCTTAGTCTATAGCAGTGTTTTCCAAACTTTGGTTTTTAGACTTCAATTCCCAGAAGCCAAAGTCAATTCCATAAAACACTGATGAGCCAATGCACAGATTTAGGCTTCTGGGAATTGAAGTCCCCCTGTGGGGTGAGGGCCCTACATTGCGAACCACTGGTCTATAGCTATAGTGCAGTGATGACAAACCTTGGCACTCCAGTTGTTCTTGGACTTCAATTACCAGAAGCCCAAGTCAGCACCCCTGCTGATCAGGGCTTCTGGAAAATGAAGTTCAAGAACACCTGGAGTGCCAAGGTTTGTCATCAATGCTATAGTAGGTGGCAGTAATATACAGTACTCACCCCATGGTGAGAGAACACCTGCACTGAGGCTGGTGGGTGGTTCAAAAGGGACTCTCCTCACCACCGCCACCAACACCTTCAACGCCCACCCCCTGGTCAGTCAGGCTGGGGGAGCGAACACCTGGGGAGAGGCTGGCGGGCGGTTCATAAGGGACTCTCCTCGCCGCCGCCAACACCTTCAATGCCCACCCCCTGGTTAGTCGGGCCAGGGGAGAGAACACCTGGGGTGAGGCTGGCGGGCAATTCAAAAGGGAATCTCCTCGCTGCCACCACCAGCTCCTTTAATGCCCACTCCCCACCACTGCCGCACACCTCACAGCTGCAGCCGCTCTCAGGGCCAATCGGACTGTTCTGGCTGTTAGCGCCACCACCATCGATGTTGAGGCATGGAGCTCTGGTGTCGGCTTCTCGCAGCCAAAGGGACTGTTGCTGTCGATGCCATTGCCGAAGCACCGAGCTCCTTCCCCCGGTTTGGCGGGGGGAGTGGTAGCACCTGCGCCGGCTGGAGGGACTTTGCTGCTGCCAGATGTTGCTGATACTAAGTACGTTGAGCTTTGCTCCGTTTATGTATGTGGTACTTTGACACATTTGGTATGTGGTACTATGACAGTGGCGTAGAACCAATAATCTGCTCCTCAACATAAAGAAAACAAAGGAGCTTGTGGTGGATTTTAGGAGGTAGAGAACCGATGTCCAGCCACTTTTGATTGACAGAACCTGTGACGTTCAGATTTCTGGGCATTGAGATACTGGAGGATCTGTCCTGGAGTGCCAACACAAGGGGGCTTGCGAAGAAGGTGCAGCAGAGACTGTATTTTTTGAGAACTCTAAGGAAAAACCATCTTCTGCAAAAGCTGCTGCTTGCCTTCTATCACTGCATTATTGAGAACATGCTCATTTATGGCTTGTGTGTGTGGTATGGGAGTAGTACTCATCGGGATAGGATAATGTTGCACAGAATTATTAAAACAGCGGAGAGTATCATCAGCTGTCCACTCTCCCCTTTAGAACATGAGAACATAAGAACAGCCTTGCTGGAACAGGTCACAGCCCATCCAGTCCAGCATTCTGTCTCACACAGTGGCTCACCATTTCCTTCAGGGTATTCCCAAGGAGATGCCTTCACCTGCTTAGGATTCCCTGGAAATGGCATTGAGAGATATCCTGCCTATCTCTCCAACCCCGAGGTTGTCCTTAAGTATCCATAATTATAGCCATTGATACCCTTGTCCTCCATGAAATTGTCTAATCCTTTCTTAAAGCTGTCAAGACTGACAGCTGTCACCACTTCTTCTGGCAGGGAGTTCCATAGACCAGTAATCCTCTGAGTGAAAAAGTACTTTCTCTTATTTGTTTGAGAACTAGTACCCAAAAGTTTCATCGAGTGTCCCCTAGTTCTAGTGTTGTGCGATAGGGAAAACAGTTTTTCCTTATCTACTTTGTCCACACCGTGCATGATTTTATAAACTTCAATCAGGTCACCTCTTAGACGCCGTCGTTCAAGAGTGAAAAGGCCCAACCGTTGCAGCCTCAGATGGTAAGGAAGGTGTTCCAGTCCCCTAATCATTCTGGTTGCCCTCCTCTGTACTTTCTCCAACTCCATAATATCCTTCTGGAGGTATGGCGACCAGAACTGTACACAGTATTCCAGATGGGGCCTCACCATAGATTTATAAAGAGGCAAAATGACACTTGCTGACTTATTTCCTATACCCTTCCTAATGATCCCTAGTATTGAGTTTGCTTTTTTCTCTGCTGAGGCACACTGGGTTGACACCTTCATTGAGTTGTCCACCAGGACACCAAGGTCCCTTTCCTGGTTTGTCGCAGAGAGTTCAGACCCCATCAGTTTATAAATGTAATTGGGGGTTTTTGCCCCAACATGCATCACTCTGCACTTACTAATGTTGAAGCTCATTTGCCACTGTTTTGCCCACTCCCCCAGTGTCAAGATATCCCTCTAGAGCTCCTCACAATCTCTCACAGTTTTCACTACCCTGTATAATTTAGTGTCGTCAGCAAATTTGGCTACCTTGCTTTTTACTCCTACCTCTAGATCATTTATGAAGAGGTTGAAAAGCAGGGGTCCCAGTACTGAACCTTGGGGTACCCCACTCTTTACTTCCCTCCACTTGGAGAAGTGTCCATTTAGTGCTACCCTCTGTTTCCTGTCTCTTAGCCAGTTGCTGATCCAGGACAAGACCTGTCCCTTTATTCCATGACTGGTAAGTTTATTCAAGAGCCTTTGGTGTGGGACCTTGTCAAAAGCCTTCTGAAAGTCCAGATAAACAATGTCAACTGGATCCCCCTTATCCACATGCTTGTTGACACTCTCAAAAAATTCCAACAGATTAGTTAGGCATGTTTTGCCCTTGTAAAAACCATGTTGGCTTTCCTTTAGCAGCGCCTTCTCTTCTATGTGCCTATTAATTCTATCTTTTAGGATGGTTTCCATCAATTTACCTGGGACACATGTCAAACTGACAGGTCGGTAATTTCCTGGATCACCCCTGGATCCTTTTTTGAAAATTGGTGTTACATTCGCTACCTTCCGGTCATCAGGCACAAATCTTGATTTGAGGGAAATATAATATACTAGCAAAGGTTGCCCCGCGTTGCCGGGCTGTTTTAAATGGTGTTAGAAAGTTTTTGTTGTTGTTGTTGTTAACGTTTGTAAAGAAGAGGTTAGTCTATAATTTAAATTTTTTAAATTTTTATTTATACAAATTTTTTTGGATGGCCTATTATAAACTATGATGAGTTTCGTTTGGTGTTTTGGTTTTGTGGATGAAAAAAAGAATAAAGGATGATATACTTTTTTGAAAAACTCTTGGGGCCTTTTGTGTGGGGCTATTGTGTCTTTTTGAATTTTTATTATTATTGTGGGCTGCAAGTGGTGCTGGTAGGGGTTATCTTGTATTTTGACTGTTTTTTCTCTCGTGGCCTCTGGGTGGAGCTTCTTCCAGTAAGTAGTCTCTTTCTTTATTCATTTCTTTTCCAGTCGTTGTGGTATGAGGTCGTGTGGTGGTGAGTTTGCTGTTTTTCTTTATTTGTGGTTGTGGTGGTGGTAGGATTTTGTGGTGTTTGGCTGGGTGCTGGGTATGTTTGGAAATGTTTGTTGTTGTTTACTTTTTTGGTGTTATTTTTCTTTGCTTTTGTGTATTTTTGAATGTTTTTGATTGGTTGTTTTTGTGTTTTTTGGTGTCCTGGGGGAGGATCCCCTCTCTGCCATCTTCCCTGGCTCTGGAAGGCTTGGGGGGACAGGCTCCTTTTGTGCCCCCAAACCTACCAGACTCAGGGGACCCAGGAGAGTGATTGAATCCAGGCTACCATCTGATATTAAAAGGAAATATCATTTGGGGATTCCCCTTTAATATCAGTGGGGGGTGGGGGTGGGGGTGGGATCCCCCTCTCCGCTGGCTTCCTTGGGTTTGGGAGGGTTGGGTGGAGAAAAGGGGTCTGTCTCCCCAACCTTTCCGGACCCAGGAGAGCCATCGGAGAGGGGGATTCCCCCCCAAACTCCGTTTTTAAAGAGAAGTAACCGCTTGGTTTCTTCTCTTTAATATGGGGCGTGTGGGGGGGGAGGGGAATCCCCTCTCTGCCAGGTCCCCTGGGGTCAGGAGGGTTGGGGAGACAGGCTCCTTTGGTCCCCCCAACCCTCTCAACCCCGGAGAGCCATCAGAGAGCGGTTCCCCCCACCTCCATTTTTAAAGAGAAGTAACCGCTTGGTTTCTTCTCTTTAATATGGGGCGTGTGTGTGTGTGTGTGTGTGTGGGGGGGGGAATCCCCTCTCTGCCGGGTCCCCTTGGGTCAGGAGGGTTGGAGAGACAGGCTCCTTTGGTCCACCCAACCCTCCGAACCCCAGGGGAGCCAGTAGAGAGGGGGAGCAGAACATCCCCCCCCAGTGATATTAAAGGGGAAACTCCGATTAGGAGCTTCAGGCGCCGATGGGGAGGGGGGCTTTGGTTCCCGCGGCTTGTCGGACTTGCTCTCCCAGTGTTTTTGCTTTTGCTTTATTTTTTGGGCGCCAGTTTCCTCAGCGTTCTGTGCGCTCATGGCGCGCAGGACGCTGGGGCTTGTAGTTATGGGTTGGTGCTTTGTGTTTGTGCTGCATTTTTTAAAAATGCTTTTCTTTTGATTGGCTGCGGCGCATTTCTGAACGCTGCACCGTGCAAGAGCCTCTCAGCCTCATTGGCTATGGCGCGGCGCGGCGCAAGGAATGTTGGGAAGTGAAGTTGTTTCCCTTTCTTCGCGTTTGTGGGGCTTTTGCCCCACTGCCGGTTTTCTCAATCCTTCGTTGACTTGCGGACCCAGATCGGCCGTGTGCAGGAAGGGTGAGTGCAGGCAAGTAGGGCGAGGCATAGCAACCTATAGCCAGTTCCAACGGTTATCCCTTGGATTTATAGGTTAAGATTTTGGCTAGGAGATCAGCAATTTCATCTTTAAGTTCCCTGCAAACTCGTGGATGGATGCCATCTGGTCCTGGTGATTTGTTAGTATTTAGCTTAACAAGACATGCAAGGACCTCCTCCCTGGTTATTTCTATCTTGCTTAATTCTTCGGTTTCCCTCCCTACGAAGATAGGCTCTATTTTGGGCATGTGGTCTCTGTCTTCTTCAGTGAATACTGAAGCAAAGAATTCATTGAGTCTCTCTGCAATCTCTATTTCCTCTTTAATAACCCCTTGCCTTCCATTGTCATCTAATGGTCCAATGGCCTTCCTAGTCGGGTTCTTACTTCTAATGTACTTAAAGAAGTCTTTGTTATTTCTCTGAGTATTTTTAGCTATACGCTCCTCAAAGTCTTGCTTTGCTTTCCATATTGTTGCCTTGCATTTGTTCTGCCAGAATTTATGTTTCTGCCTGCTGTCCTCATTCGGACAAGCCTTCCATCTTCTAAATGAGCTTTTCTTGCTCTTGATCACTTCCCGAATAGCTCCTGTAAGCCACATCGGAGTCCTCTTGGACGGCAGTGCCCTTTTTCCTTTTGGGTATGCATTCCAATTGGGCCTCTGTTATTGTTTTTGTAAACAGCCTCCATGCCTCTTGGAGTGTTTGGACTCTCTCAATTTTCCCTTTCAGCTTCTTTTTTACTAATTTCCTCATCTTTGGGAAATTTCCTTTTTGAAAATTTAAGGTCTCTGTGTTAGATTTTATCAGTGACTTGCAGTCTATGATCAAGTTAAACATAATTGAGTTGTGGTCACTGTTCCCTATTGGATCAGTCACATTAACATCTTGCACCAGATCCTGAGTATTACTCAGGATCAAGTCAAGGATTCTTGTACCTCTAGTTGGGTCTTCAACCATCTGTCCCAGGGAACAATCATTTAGCATATCTAGGAACTTTATCTCTTTATCATGTGCTGAACAACAGTTCACCCAGTCTATGTGAGGGTAATTGAAGTCCCCCATTATAACCAGGCTTCCCTTCTTGGATGCCTCCTTTACAACATTCTCCAACTGCCAGTCTCCCTCAAGAGTTTGGGTCGGAGGCCGATAGTATATGCCTACTGTTAGACCATCCTTGTGGCCTGGTACTCTTACCCACAGAGCTTCTAATGGTGACTCCAAATCACCTAGATATTCCAATTCATACGATTTTATCACTTCTTTGACATACAAGGCTACACCACCTCCAGTTTGCCCCTTCCTGTCCTTCCTGTATAGTTTGTAGCCTGGGATAACTGTATCCCATTGGTTATCATCCGTCCACCAGGTTTCAGTGATACCAATAATATCAATATTCTTATCTATTGCTAAGTATTCCAGCTCCCCTATTTTGTTCCGGAGGCTTCTGGCATTTGTATACAAGCATTTATATATGCTTTCCTGATACAGTCTTTAGAGTCCAGTTGCATTGTTAGACTGCCTCTTGCATCCTTCTACTACAGTGCTGGTGACTAGCTCCTTGCTCTGCTCAGTAATTTTTAAATCCTCCTCACTACTCAAGTACACACTTTCCCAAACCGGATGCTGCCCAGCTCCTGTCGGCTTTCCCCCAGTTATCAGTTTAAAAGCTGCTCTGCAGCCTTTTTGATGTTGAGTGCCAGCAATCTGGTCCCATCATGGTTCAAATGCAACCCATCCCTCCTGAACAGATTTGGCTTGTCCCAAAATGTTCTCCAGTTCCTGACAAATCTGAAGCCCTCCTCTCGACAACACCACCTCATCCACACATTGAGGCTTCTGAGCTCTGCCTGCCTGGTAGGTCCTGCGCGAGGAACAGGCAGCACTTCTGAAAATGCTACCTTGGAAGTCCGGGACTTCAATCTTCTTCCTAACAACCTAAATTTGGCTTCCAGGACAGACCGCTTGGCCTTCCCAACATCATTGGTACCAACATGTACCATGACAACTGGTTCGTTCCCAGTTCTCTCTAACAATCTCTGTATTTCTAATTATTGAATCGCCTAGTACAAGGAGCCTCTCTCCTGCAATTTGTTCATCTACATGCATCTCATCAACCATATTAAGGGAGAGAATCTCAGTTTGTTCCTGTTGTTTATCTTCCTGGATCTCATCAAGTGTGATGAAGGAGAGATCATCAGGTGGAACCAGTTGTTCCTCTGTGTGTTCCTCATCAGGTGTGATGAGGGAAAGAGCCTCAAATTTATTCTGTAATTTCAGATTCTCAGAGTGATCCCCTACTCTTCTCCTCCTTTGAGTCACATTCCTCCAAACATCTCCCTCCTGAGTTAGTGAAGGGCCTTCTCCCTCAGAACTGTGCCCTGTCTCTTCTTTGTCCAGCATAGTCTGCTCTGCTCTGTCCAAGAACAGCTCAAGCTCCTTAATTTGTTGATGGTTAGATATGCGGACCTCTAGCTGCTGGACCTTCTCTTCTAGTAGTGCAACCAGCTTGCACTTGCTGCAAGTGTAGTTCTCCATATGCTTTGGCAAGAACACAAACATGGCACAAGTATTGCAGGTAACTACAGCTGTTCCCTCAGAATCCATTTTAACAAGTGCAGTATTCTGGGCCTCAAAAATGTACACGTTTACTACCTCTCTACCTAGTAAGACTATATTCTTCCTTTGTTACTAGTTTGTAATCTCGCGCGCCGTTAGGTGCATGGGCCTCTAAAGCAGCTCTACTCCAACTGCAAAACTTACCAGTGCTCACTTCCTTTGTTTGGCTCTTCTCAGCAGCAGCTCTGCTTAAGAGCACATGCAGATTCAAAAGGGCTGACCCTGAAAGAGCTCAGAGCTTTTAAAGGCTAGTGTGGCTCTGCCCCTATGAGTCACAGTTCAGGGAAGGGCCTGGTGTGGCTCTGCCCCCTGCTTCTGGAAGCTTCTAACTGCTTCCTCTGTTTGAACAGAGGTGGCCCTCAGCAGTTTAAATTATCAATTTAAATTAGAGGAGGCCTCTAAAGCAGCTCTACTCCAACTGCAAAACTTACCAGTGCTCACTTCCTTTGTTTGGCTCTCCTCAGCAGCAGCTCTGCTTAAGAGCACATGCAGATTCAAAAGGGCTGGCCCTGAAAGAGGTCAGAGCTTTTAAAGGCTCTGACAAATGTGGTGGATTTTACAAATTTACACCATCAGGTGCCACAGAAAAGCATTAGATATAGTAGGAGACCCATCACATCCTGGCCACTGCTTCTTTGAGCTTCTGCCATTGGGATGGAGATATAGAACAATGAAGATAAAAACGAGCCATCTCAAGAACAGTTTCTTCTCCAGAGCAATTTTGGCCTTAAATGGAAACTCTGGACTCTGAAGTCATCTTAACTTATTTTAATTTTTTAAAAATTTTTTAAATTGTACTGTATGGTACTAACTTAAATTGGTGTTTTCTGTAGCTGTTTTAAATTAAGGGGTATGCCTTATTCAAGTTGATATATAGCAACCGAGAAATTTCGTTGTTCCTACAAGGGGACAATGACAATAAAGATTTATCTTATGCTATCTTATTTATCTTGTATTGATTTGTAATTTTGTAACCTGTAATTTGAAATTGTGTGCTTTATTGTATTTTGTGTGTTGTTTATATTGTTATATTGTATTTTATTGTTATACTGTAATTGATTCACCTGTTATAAGCCACCCTGAGTCGGCCTGGGCTGAGTAGGTCGGGGTATAAATTGAATTATTATTATTATTATTATTATTATTATTATTATTATTATTATTATTATTATTATTATTATTATTATTATTATTATTATTATTATTATTATTATTATTATTATTATTATTATTAAGTATCCATAATTATAGCCATTGATACCCTTGTCCTCCATGAACTTGTCTAATCCTTTCTTAAAGCTGTCAAGATTGACAGCTGTCACCACTTCTTCTGGCAGGGAGTTCCATAGACCAGTAATCCTCTGGGTGAAAAAGTACTTTCTCTTATTTGTTTGAGAACTAGATCAAGCAGGCTCTTGCCTTAACTCAGGGGTGCCCAAACTATGGCCCAGGGGCTGGATCTGGCACACAATGCCAATTCATCTGGCCTGCAAAGCCCTTTCACTCCTGTACGGGCACGTTTTACTTCTGCTTCCGGGAGTGACTAGGGCTTTGCGGGTTGGATGAATTGGTGTCAGGGGCTGCCTCTAGCTCCCAGGCCATAGTGACCAGTCCCCTGAACCACATGACCGGTCCATGGCTCAAAAAGTTTGGCCACCCCTGCCTTAACTTCTTCCAAGAACTATCAAAGTTTCCAGCCATCACATGTACGTATAGCGGCTAACCTATACCATGTCTTGCAAAGTCTGGTTTGTTCTGTCAAAGTGAGAAGAGGAAGAAAAATCAGACATGCCTCACATCTGCCACAAGCCAAAATGACCTTAGGAAAAGAATGACTAGCTCCAGTGGTGCAGGGAACCTGAGTGAAAACTATGACACTGCTGGCAATTTACATTTGGTCTGTTCTATGAAGGCCAGACTAATGGCAGAATGAAAAAGCAGCACATTTCTATTCTCCCAATAGCCCGAAGAAAGATTGCTTTGGCATTAAGCATCCATTTCACATTTTGGAGCCAACATCCATTGTAAACCCCCCTTTCCACAAACACAAAAATTGAAGGAAGGTATTTTACGCAAATAATATTTTCTTTTCTTATATATTCTTCTTCTCGTGCATTCAGAAAACACACAACAACTAGAAATATTTGTACCACAGACATTGCTTTTGGCCAATAGAGAAATTAGCACCATTCTTTATAGGAATAGAGACAACATATTTATCTTTAGATCAAGCAGATCAAGATTTATTTCATTTCAGTATATTGCTCTCTGCCATTAAGATGCAAATTTAACATTTAAAACTATTTCTATCCTGCCTTCAGACCTCAAATCTCAGATTTTTATTCCTTGAATGTAATGACTATTTATTTCAATTATATGAGTGCTGCTTTTTGGAAAGAACTGTCCTTTTCCAAGCATAGTTATGGTTTCATCACCTCAATTATTCTTGTCACTTTTCTATGGATGTTCCCAAGTTTAACAAAAAAGTCTTTACCGATTTCAGGTATTTTATTGTTCAAGGAATAAAGAAGCAGACAAATGAAGTAGTGAAATTCAGCTCTTAATTAGTGTGGTTTGAACACAGTTTGGATAGGGCAAAACTCAGACTTATATACACTATAAACAGTAACAGTAACAATAATACAACAAGCCCATTGGCTAACAGAGTGTGCACATTTTTTGATCCACTTATTTGCATAAGAATAGATACATGAGAAAATATACATTCCGCTCCTGTCAGAAAACACAGTTAACATACATAACATTCTTCCCCCCTAGGTAAAAACAAAATCCTTTAACCAGGATGATGGTCTAGTTTCCCTTCTGGGTCGGACGCTTGGCTGAGCCGGCTCAGGGGCTCGTAGGATGGGCGACCCGACTGGAGTGAGGGATTGAGTAGAGGGGGAGGATTGTAAACCAAAATTAAAACCTCGTTTGTCAGATGGAGGAGCAGGGGATTGCTCAAAACCAAAATCTAATTCTGTGGATGAATAAGACAACTCAGGGTCCCTCCTGTGTGTAGTAAGAGTGGAGGGCGACTCTGAACAAAATTTGTCATCATCAATAAAGGAATCCAGAGTGCTAGGTTGGGACAGTGTAGGCATACACATGGCTGGAATAGGGGAGCATTCCACAATTTCCCCTTGAAATCGGTCCCTAGAACACACCTCTGGGTCTAAGTTAGTTTGCTGCCCCCTGGGTTTAAACGGGTGAGGGCCAACCCTAACATTGAGTGTCTGTATTCGTCCTGTGGGTCCAGTATTCTGGGTATCAATTGATCCACGTGCCTCCTCCAGATCAGTCCAGTGGCTGTTTCGATTCTGTAAGAAACAGGACCAGTCTGATCGATCACAAACCCAGGCACCCACATAGGACCACCAGCTGCATAATTGCGGCAATATACAGGGTCTCCCGGAGAAAAACCCTACTGGTGTTGGATTGCTATATTTGTGCCTTTGTCCTCCACCCTAGAGGGATCCAATCTGTCCAGCAAGGATGACAGTTTCCTTTGCTGGAGCAATTCAGCAGGGGACAGCCCTGAGGCAAGAGGGGGGGGTGAGTCTATACTTGAAAAGAAACTGGCATAGTTGGAGCTCCAAATTCCCTTCATCCATATGCCAAAGCGCATCTTTAGTTGTGTGCACCTGCCACTCCACTTGGCCATTGGTGGCTGGGTGGAATGGGTCGGCAGTGATGTGTCTAATTGCATTCCTTTCCATGAAGGATTGGAATTCTGCAGATGTGAAGGTGGTTGCATTGTTGGACACCAGCACATCTGGAAGTCCAAATGCTGCGAACAGCCTTCTCAGGTGCATTATCGTGGTGACTGAAGTGGTATTTGGCACTCTAATCACTTCCAGCCACTTAGAGAATGAGTCGACAACCAACAAAAATAGGGCACCCCTAAATGGACCTGCAAAATCTATGTGCAACCTGGACCACGGGCCCCTAGCAGAATCCCATTCCCGAGAGGGAAGGTGGGATTGCTCTGGGTGAGAGGATTGACAGCTGGCACAAGTGCCATCCATCTGCTCTATGTTTTGGTCCAGTTGAGGCCACCAAAAGTAGCTATGGGCAAGGGCTTTGGAATGGACAATTCCCGGATGACTTGTGTGAAGTATATGTAAAACCTTTTTCCTGAGAGTGACAGGAATGACCACCCACTGGCCCCATAGAAGGCAACCTCGTTCCACTGACAATTCCAAACGCTTGTGTTGGAATGTTCTGAATTCCTCGGCTAGAGGAGAGACAGGCCAGCCTTTTTGTACCCAAGACATTACTTTAGTCAATGTTACATCCTTGGCCGTAGCTTTGGCTATATCTGAGGGGATGACCAGGGGTGAGTTGAAAGCCTCAATCATGAGAACCTGGTGGTCACTTTAGATCTCGCAATCGGCTTCCGCGACCCCTGGCAGTGGAGAACGTGACAGGGCATCAGCATGGCTGATGTCTTTGCCGGGCCTGTGCACCAAAGTAAAATCATATGCATATAGGAAAATTGCCCAACGAAACATCCTTGGGGACAGAATTTGAGGCGTGGGCTCCCCCGTTCACAAAGATTCCAAGAAGGAGCTTGTGGTCAGTTATGATGGTAAAAGGCCTTCCGTAAAGGTAATCGTGGAATTTCTTAGTGCCTGCCATGATTGCCAACACCTCCCTGTCTGTCTGAGCATAATTTTTCTCAGGCTTTGAGAGCAAACGGGAATAGAATGCTACAGGCACTTCCCTCTCGTCACTTAGTACATGGCATAACAAAGCTCCCACCCCCACAGGAGATGCATTACACACAAGTACAACTTCTTTGTTAGGATCAAAATGAGTTAATACTGCATCCAAAGATAGCAGCCTTTTGAGTTCTAGGAACGCTTTCTCCTGGCAATGGGCCCAGGAGGGCCCATTCTTCTGAGATGTAGACCGGCCCTCTCGAAACATGAGAGGACTCAATTGAGCCTGGCTGCTAGTTTGATGGTGTCCTTAGCGGTGATCAGGACATCGTCGAAATATGGCAGGACACCAGGCAACCCTTTCAAAATATGTTCTACAAGAGATTGTAATATTCCGGGGGCCGCATTCACCCCAAATTGTAGTCTAGTTAACTTAAATGCCCCCCTACATGTTACTATGGTCTGGGCTATGGCAGCAGCAGGAGACACAGTTAATTGTTGGTAAGCATGGCCAAGGTCAAGTTTTGCGAAGCAATTTTCTCCATGCAAGGAGGCAAGAAGGTGGCTTACCACGGGCACAGGATATGCATTCAGGCGAATAGCTTTATTGATGGTACACTTGTAGTCAGCACATATCCTGACCTCCCCGTTACTTTTCAAAGCAGTCACAATTTGTGTCTCCCACTCTGCGGAGTCCACCGGCACTAGGATGCCCTGCCCCACCAGTTTGTCCAGCTCAGCTTCTATCTTCTCCTTTAAAGCAAAGGGTACCCGGCGTGGCTTCATCCAGATGGGCCGGATGGTTGGGTCAAGCTCAAAGTCAACATGGGGTCCTTTGTATAAATCTAAACCCTATTTGAATACCTCAGGATGTGCAGCACAATCGTCCCGGATTGGGTCAGAGTCTATTGTGTGGATGTCAGAAAGCCAGATTTCCAGGGGCCTAAACCATTGGGTCCCAATAAGACAGTTAGTACCCTGCTTAACTACAACCAATGGCAAGGAGGTGCGAATGTTTTTGAATTTAACCAAGAAATTACCCACCCCCCATCTGGCAACCTTGCACATCCCAGAGGGAAGTTTTAAAGGATTTAAGATTGGGCCGAGAGGCAGTGGGAATTCTCAAAAACTCCCGCTGTGGGATTATGGAAAAGGTAGTACCTGAATCCACCTCCATCTTGAAGGGGACATCCTACAGGCTCAGGTCTGCGAAGAAATGCTCACTGACGATGCCCACTTGGCACGGCTCAGGTTCGGGTGACACTTTGGCGATGGACATGTTGTGGTGATGACTCTTCTTGGGCACAGGCACTGGAGGTCTTTGCTTTTGCTGTTGGCATACCTTAGCAATGTGCCCTCTTCACCCGCAGTTGTGGCATTCTGCGGTGTGGAAGGGGCACTTCTTGTGGTCTTGCTGGGCTCCGCAGCCATCACACTTGCGAAGGAATTGCTTCTCCCAATCATGGTGCTCTCGGTGCTTTCGTCGGACTGCTCGGACTTTTCCCTCTGCATTGCTGGACTCTGATGAAGAGGTGGAACCAGGCGATGCTGAGGAGGATGAAGGTGAACTTTGCTGAGCTTGCACAGCTGAGTCGGTGGCACTGGTGGTAGAGTGGCGATTCTGGAAAAGCTTGATCCCGGACTGTGTGGCCTCAGACGCTACTGCCTCTTCTAGGACATCCGTGAATGTTAGCGTCTTTCTGATCATGAGACGACATTTAGCATCTTCGTCCCTCATGCTGGCCAGCAGACGGTCCCGGAGTGCTTCTTCAATGTTGTCCCACTTGCACGGGGTGGCAGCAATGTGCAGCGCAGCGGCATAGTCTGCAATGGATTCACTGGGTCGCTGCTCTCTTCTGTGGAAGGCCACCCTGGCTGGGAAGATCAAGACCTCTGGCTGCAGGTGCCTCCTCAGTGCAGACATGATTTCTGTGAGTGGCACCACATTAACATCCCTTGGGAGAACGAGGTTGGTTGCCAGCTCAAGCATCTCAGAACTACACTGAGCGAGGAAACAGGAGCACTTCTGGTTTCCATCAGTGATCTTCTGTGAGGCCATTGCGTGGCGGAACTGGCGTTCGTATGTTGCCCATTTCTCTGGATGCGCTAGGTCGAATGGGCCGATGTTGCTGCCACGTGGGGACGCCATTCCACCTTCGTCGCCAGTTTAATGTTCAAGAAATGAAGAAGCAGACGGATGAAGTAGTGAAATTCAGCTCTTTATTAGTGGGGGTATGAACACATTTTGGATGGGGCAAAACTCAGACTTATATACACTATAAACAGTAACATTAACAATGATACAACAAGCCCATTGGCTAACAGAGTGTGCACATTTTTCGATCCACTTATTTGCATAAGAATAGATACATGAGAAAAGATACATTCCACTCCTGTCAGAAAACACAGTTAACATACATAACAGGTCTGTGGATTGTTTTTGAGAATCTCTTATCCTCTAATATACAATATTAAAGCAGGACATATTTTGCAGTAAAAGTAAAGTTAGTTTCCTAGGAAACAGTCCTGTATTAAGACAGCTTTGGTGGGCGGATGGCCATTTTGCCCTTCCTCCACCATATGGCACTTCCCGGTGTGGTGGAGGAAGTGGGGACCCACTGGCCACAGGTTGAGAATCCTTGCTCTAGGTCCTTAAGTGTGGCATTTTGACTCAATCCAAACTTTACAGAACAAATCCTTTTATTTTTATTAATAAATTTTTGTTTGTCTTTTATTTTATTTATTCAATTTCCATACAACCCATCTGGGATATTTCCCTCTCTGTGCAGTGTACAACGGTTAAAACAACAAACAATGGTACCATTCAACACATCAATAATAATTAACCAATAATTATAATAATTAGTCTTTTATATTTTTATTTTATTTAAGTAACTTTAAAATTAACAAACAGCTTTCATTTTTTTGAAATTTTCAAGCATGTAGCAGTTAGAATTTTGCAAAATAATGAACATTTTAAAGTATATTTAATTGGAATTTCTTGAATGCAGCCTTATTTGATTACAGATAACTTAATGTATCCTTCCAACAGGAAGATTTTCCCCAACCCAGGCCGAACCATACAGTTTTAAGATGTTTGCTACTTTTAGTTCTGACAGCATAATAATAGACATCAGGTAAGATTTCAGTTTCACTTATTTTGAATGTCTCTGACAAACAAAGCCTTGGAACACCTTTGGGGATTCAGAATGCAGAACTAAATTATTGTTCCCCAGTTTGAGTCCCACCAGGGTTACTCTACTTGGGTGGAAGACCCCCAGTATTCCCATTGTACGGAAGTAGTTGTCTAACTATTTGGGGCACTGATTTAGACCCATTCAGTGGAAAGTTGACTAAAGCCGGCTCCAGCTTCAGCTGTGAGTGAGCCACCACACCCTCGGGCTGCTGCCTCCGCCCCCACGCCATCGGGACCTCAAAAGCCAGGAGGGATGGTGCGGCGGCGAGGAACTCTGCCGCTCCAGCCTCAGCTGTGGGTGAGCCACCACACCCTCGGGCCTCCGCCTCCGCCCCCACGCCATCGGGACCACAAAAGCCGGGAGGGATGGTGCGGCGGCGAGGAACTCGGCAAGGAACTCTGCCGGCTCCAGCTTCAGCTGTGAGTGAGCCACCACACCCTCGGGCTGCTGCCTCCGCCCCCACGCCATCGGGACCTCAAAAGCCAGGAGGGATGGTGCGGCGGCGAGGAACTCTGCCGGCTCCAGCCTCAGCTGTGGGTGAGCCACCACACCCTCGGGCCTCCGCCTCCGCCCCCACGCCACCGGGGCCACAAAAGCTGGGAGGGATGGTGCGGCGGCGAGGAACTCGGCAAGGAACTCTGCCGGCTCCAGCTTCAGCTGTGAGTGAGCCACCACACCCTCGGGCTGCTGCCTCCGCCCCCACGCCATCGGGACCTCAAAAGCCAGGAGGGATGGTGCGGCGGCGAGGAACTCTGCCGGCTCCAGCCTCAGCTGTGGGTGAGCCACCACACCCTCGGGCCTCCGCCTCCGCCCCCACGCCACCGGGGCCACAAAAGCTGGGAGGGATGGTGCGGCGGCGAGGAACTTTGCCGACTCTACCCCCAGCTGTGGGTAAGCCACCACACCCTCGCTCCTCTGCCCCCAGACAATCGGGGATGCAAAAACCGGGGCGCTTTACTTTTATAGTGTTTATGAGGATCAATGATGTTATTTTGCCTGTTCGCTTGATGTAATTCTTTTTATGACACTTGATATGTTTAATTGCTGTAATTGTTTAATTGATGTAATTGTTATAATTATTATTGTATAACTACGTTTGGTGTTATTATTATTGTACAACTATGCTTGGTGCCATTTTGCATCACCTGTGTTCGTTCTTTGTATTGACTATGTTGCTCTTATATGCTGTATTGCTTTTGTGAACCGCTTTGAGTTACTCATCGGGTAAGTAAGCAGTATATAAATTAAAATTTATTATTATTATTATTATTATTATTAAAGCAAAAAGCTCTAGATTGAATGTGGACAAAAGTGTATGCACCACCTTAGCAACAAATTATATAAGTCATCACCAAAAAGCTATATGCCCCAGAGATATACTTGTGTCAGACAAATAACCGAGCAATAACATTTGCTAGGGATAAGAACATAAGAACATAAGAACAGCCTTGCTGGAACAGCCCACAGCCCGTCCAGTCCAGCATTCTGTCTCACACAGTGGCTCACCATTTCCTTCAGGGTATTCCCAAGGAGATGCCTTCACCTGCTTAGGATTCCCTGGAAATGGCATTGAGAGATATCCTGCCTATCTCTCCAACCCCGAGGTTGTCCTTAAGTATCCATAATTATAGCCATTGATACCCTTGTCCTCCATGAAATTGTCTAATCCTTTCTTAAAGCTGTCAAGACTGACAGCTGTCACCACTTCTTCTGGCAGGGAGTTCCATAGACCAGTAATCCTCTGGGTGAAAAAGTACTTTCTCTTATTTGTTTGAGAACTAGTACCCAAAAGTTTCATCGAGTGTCCCCTAGTTCTAGTGTTGTGCGATAGGGAAAACAGTTTTTCCTTATCTACTTTGTCCACACCATGCATGATTTTATAAACTTCAATCAGGTCACCTCTTAGACGGCGTCGTTCAAGAGTGAAAAGGCCCAACCGTTGCAGCCTCAGATGGTAAGGAAGGTGTTCCAGTCCCCTAATCATTCTGGTTGCCCTCCTCTGTACTTTCTCCAACTCCATAATATCCTTCTGGAGGTATGGCGACCAGAACTGTACACAGTATTCCAGATGGGGCCTCACCATAGATTTATAAAGAGGCAAAATGACACTTGCTGACTTATTTTCTATACCCTGCCTAATGATCCCTAACATTGAGTTTGCTTTTTTCACTGCTGAGGCACACTGGGTTGACACCTTCATTGAGCTGTCCACCAGGACACCAAGGTCCCTTTCCTGGTTTGTCGCAGAGAGTTTAGACCCCATCAGTTTATAAATGTAATTGGTTTTTTTTGCCCCAACACGCATTACTCTGCACTTACTAATGTTGAAGCTCATTTGCCACTGTTTTGCCCACTCTCCCAGTATCAAGAGATCCCTCTGGAGCTCCTCACAATCTCTCACAGTTTTCACTACCCTGTATAATTTAGTGTCATCAGCAAATTTGGCTACCTTGCTTTTTACTCCTACCTCTAGATCATTTATGAAGAGGTTGAAAAGCAGGGGTCCCAGTACTGAACCTTGGGGGACCCCACTCTTAACTTCCCTCCACTTGGAGAAGTGTCCATTTAGTGCTACCCTCTGTTTCCTGTCCCTTAGCCAGTTGCTGATCCAGGACAAGACCTGTCCCTTTATTCCATGACTGGTAAGTTTATTCAAGAGCCTTTGGTGTGGGACCTTGTCAAAAGCCTTCTGAAAGTCCAGATAAACCATGTCAACTGGATCCCCCTTATCCACATGCTTGTTGACACTCTCAAAAAATTCCAACAGATTAGTGAGGCATGATTTGCCCTTGCAAAAGCCATGTTGGCTCTCCTTTAGCAGCGCCTTCTGTTCTATGTGCCTATTAATTCTATCTTTTAGGATGGTTTCCATCACTTTACCTGGGACACATGTCAAACTGACAGGTCGGTAATTTCCTGGATCACCCCTGGATCCTTTTTTGAAAATTGGTGTTACATTCGCTACCTTCAGGTCATCAGGCACAAAGGGATGGGGCTTTCATTTGGAAATGAATTAAAAACTTCATGAAGGAAGCACTTTCATGTTTTTTTTCTTAGTTAAAATAATGCATGTTAATAATAAATGCTTTGTTCAAAAGTAAAGGAGGTTTTTTTTTAATCTTTTAACTCTTCCTGCTTTTATTTGTCCTTTCTCTCAAGAGACCTGTCTGTCATACTGCCCAGAAATATTACCAAATAGCATTATGAGGGCTGCTGTTAACAGCCTATCAGGAATAACTTCAGCACCTTGAATGTAGGGAAAGATTTGCTTTCTCTGTTATCACAAAGCTTGCTTAATCATGTTCCCCTTCACCACACTGCCGACCATCCCTCTATCCCCTTCAGAAAAGAATCCAAGCCAGCAGCTCCTTCTCCCTCACATCCAGCAAGAGTTATAACAAAATGCCCATAAATTTGTTGTTCAGTTGTATAGTTGAGTCTGACCCTTTGCGACCCCATAGACCCCTGCATGCCTGGCACCCCTATCCTCAACCATCCTCCTCAACCCACCCAGCTGTATACCCATTGCAGCAACAATACCATCTAGCCATCTCATTCTCTGCTGCCCCCTTCTTCTTTTGCCTTCGACCTTTTCCAGCATCAAGGCTTTCTCAAAGGACTCCTATATGGGCATAAACTTAAGACATAGAAGGTCAATGTCTGGTAAATAAAAAAGGAATCAATAGCATCAACAATGAAAACATTTTTAAAAAAGTACAACTGTAGCTTTTAAAGAAGTAGCCATGGTAGTCTGCACAAGCAGAAAGGCAAAAAACCTACACAAATGCTAACACAAAAAAAACAAAAAACAAAAAACAAAAATGTGGCATCTTAAAGACTAATTCTAATGGAAATTTCATGGATCAAGTCCATTTCCTCCAACATAGCAGTAATAATAATTTTGTGTCAGAAATTATTCTGAGTTGAAATAATTTTTGCTGGAGAAACTCCACTCAGGGAACGCTCAAATGAGGCTCCTTTCATGTCCCCAAGATTTTTCCCACCAAAGTGGTTCCTATTTATCTACTTGCAATCTCTTGCTTTCTATCTGCTAGGTTGGCATGTGCTGGGATAGAGATGGGCACTCAGTACATCATGTAGTACCTTGGTCTCTTCCAACTAACAAGGTGAGCTTCTTAACCACTGAACCACCACAGCCAACATAGCAGTGAGACTGTATGACTGTGTGTGTGTGTGTGTGTGTGTGTGTGTGTATATATATATATATATATATATATATATATATATATATATATATATATATATATATATATATATATATATATATATATATATATATATACGATTGAGATTGAATTAAACTCCAGATGGAATTTAGCTGTGAATACTCATGTTTGATTTAAGTTGTGGATTAAACAAAACTGTGCATAATTACATCAATTACATCTAAGGATATTGAAGGAATAGGCTGTAGCGATTTCAGAGCCACTGTCCATCATTTTCTTGAAGTACCACAGGGATAATGTTGTCCCTATCTTCAAAAAAGGCAAAAAGAAGGAAACAGGGAACTACAGACCAGTCAGCCTGATATCAATCCCAGGGAAAATTCTGGAACAGAATTCTGGAACACCCTGAAAGCACCATGAAAACAAAGTAGAGACAACTAGAAGCAACATGGATTTTTTAAGAACAAATCCTGGCTGATTTATCTTGTCTCATTTTCTAGTAGACATTGGGAATGTTGTAGATATTATATATCTTAACTTCATCAAAACCTTTGACAAAGTGCCCCATGATATTCTGATTAGCAAGCTAATCATTCTCAGTTAAAATAGTCAAAATCAATGACTCCTTTTCAAACTGGGAGGAGACAACAAGTAAAGTACCACAATGCCTGGTTCTGGGCCTGGTGCTCTTCAACATTTTCATGACTTCGATGAGGGAGTGAAAGCACATCAAATTTGTGGGTGATCCAAAATTGTTGGAACAGCTAATACTTTGAAAGAGAGGAACAAAATTCATAAAGATTTTGACAGGTTTGAGCAATGGGCTAAAAATAGCAGAATGAGATTTAACAGGGGTAAGTGCCTCGGGGGAGAGGGGGACACCAAATGCACAGTTAGAAGTTGAGGGATACTTGACACAGTAATACTATAAGCAAGAAGAATCTTGGAATCATTAGATCATAAGCTGAATATGAGCCAACAGTGCGATGTAGCTATGAAAAAAGGCAAATGTTATTTTAGGCTACATTTGTATAGTCTTAAAAATATATGAGGTACTAGTCCTTCTCTATTCAGCACTAATTAGGCCTCATCTAAAATACTGAGTCCAGTTCTGGACACCAGACTTTAAGAAGAATGTCAACAAACTGGAATGGGTTCAGAACAGGGGAATGATCAGAGTAGGGAAAGGATGATCAAAAGACTGGAAACCAAGTCATGTGAGGAAAGAATGAAAGAACTAGGCATGTTTAGCTTTTAAAAAAATAGATGGAGGGGGAATATGACAGCACTTTTCAAATACTTGAAAGCTAGTCATAAAGATAATGGCAACAAGCCCTATCACTTCCTTGGAAATAGATGGAGAAGTAGAAGCAGGGACAGACTTTACATTCTTAGGATCCAAGATCACTGCAGATGGAGATTGCAACCATGAAATAAAAAGGTGACTGATTCTTTTGAGGCAAGCTATGAGAAACCTGGGGAACATAGTCAAAAGTAGAGACATCACCTTGCAAACAAAAGTCCACATAGTCAAAGCAATGGTATCTCCGGTAGTGATGTATGGTTGTGAGAGCTGGACCATAAAGAAAGCTGAGTGCAGAAGAATAGATGCCTTTGAAATGTGGTGTTGGAGGAGAATTTTGAGAGTACCCTGGCCAGCAAGGAGAACAAATAGGTTGATCTTTAAGGAAATCAACCCTGACTGCTACTTGGAATGTGAAATAGTGAAGATGAAGGAAGCTAAAGAGAGGATTCACTTAGGAAAGCCTTGATGTTGGGAAAAATTGAGGGCAGAAGAAGAGGGGATGGCAGAGAATGAGATGGCTAGATGCTATTGTTGACAACAGTTGGCACAAATCTGGGTGGGTTGAGGAGGATGGTAGAGGATGGTGGTGCCTAGCATGCAGTGGTCCATGGGGTTGCAAAGGGCAGGACTTGACTATGCGACTGAACAACAAAAGTTATAAATAGGAAGGGTAGGATCTGTTCTTGATCATCACAGAGTGCAGGACACTTAATAACAGGATGGAACTATAGGAAGCCAGATATAGGCTGAATATCAGAGAAAACCTTTTAGCTGTTAGAGCAGTATGACAATGGAATCACCCTAGGAGGTGGTGAGCACTCCAACACTGGAGGTACTCAAGAGACAATTGGACAACCACCTGTAAGATCTGTTTTGATTTGGATCCCTGCATTGAACTCAGTGACCTCATAGGCCCCTTTCAATCCTATTATTCTATGATTCTATGAAGCATTCTTTTTTGGTAGTGCATGCATTTTGAGATTTACTTTATCCAGCATAAATGCATTTTTTCTTGGTGATCTACAGCTACTGCCAAAATGAGCCTAACAAAGCAGGAACAAAGAAGGAGGGGAAAGTTAGCAGAAAAGGAATTTTGGAAACCATCAGTGCCCCTGAAAAAGTCTCATTTCAAGTTGGAAAAATTGTTGTAGAACATTAGATTCAGGCATAACTCATATTCCTTTCTGTGCTTGAGACCTGAAGTTTGAGCACAAGTTTTAACATTAGATAATTGGTTAATTCTCATGGGAGGTGGTCCAATAACATCTGTAGCAATCAACAATTCCTACCCTTGTAGTAAACTAAACTCTTCTCATAATGTTTATTTTGAACCTTACGTGTTTATTTAAAGTGATCTAGAGTTCTTGTTTTCAGCTCATTAATAACATTCAATAATATGAATTGGGTTTTAAATTAAAGTTAAATTTTCCCATGACAAATGAATAATGTGCGAATCCTCAACAGCTCCTCTCTTCTTCCCTAGGTTCTGTTTTTGAGACTCTTAGTAGTATTATGAACAGATATTATCTTCCTCAATAAAGAAAGAAGGGCATGCCAACAGCAACACAATCCATGGTTTCTAAAGATCATATTATTATTATTATTCTGATGTATCCAAATCTGAATATTGGCAATCCCCATGACCATCAGCCATGAACACAGTTCTGAGAATATAATGCAGTGGTCTTTCATCTGCCTTCTACATCACAGCAAGACACTGATCCAGCTCCACGAATCACTGTCTGGTCCTGAGCCCTTTTGGCACACAAAGTCCTCAGAGAAATGAGCGTGTACTGAGAACTTCATGAAAACAAAACTACTTTTTATAATTTGTGCTTGAGTGTCTTACTAGTCTAAAGTGGGGACTGAAAAATTTACTAAAGTTTTCAGCTTCTCATTTTGTACAAGAGGACTAGAGCATCTGTTACCATAACTGTGTATATATTTTTCATGCTTTCCAAACTACAAGGCAAGAACAAGAACCTTGCATTTCCCTCAACATCCAAAGTGATAGAAGTTGTGAAACAATTGGAAATCCCTTGAAGTTTTTATAGCAACTTGCCACTTAGTATGATGGGGGTGGGAGTGGGATGGATAATTTATTGAAAAGGATTCATGGCTTAGTTAATTGCCGGTTAGCCCCAGCTGAATGAAGCTGTTAGTTGTAAGAGGTTAATTTTAATAGATAAATTAAGCTACAATTTCAGTTTAAGTTAGTGACTATAGTAAAGCCTTGTCAGAAAAAAACCTGAGAAAAATCCATCCCCATTACCACCCTCTGGAGAGAAACAAACAGCTGCAAGAATTTATTAAAAGTCACCAGTGCAACAAAAAAAAATCATCTCTTACTCCTCCTCTTCATTTCCTTACAATCACTGTTCCTTATCCATCCTTGTTTTAACTTCTTGATTGCAGAAGTGCTTTCAGAAATAGTGCCAGAAATTCAAAAGTCAATTTCCTTGGAATGAGGAAATCAACCCCTTCCAAGTTGTTCTTACTCCCTGTTAATTTAAAATCATTTAATCTTGCACTAGAATAATAATTTTGTGTCAGAAATTATTCTGGGTTGAAAGGATTTTTGCTGGAGAAACTCCACTTGGAGATGCCAGAATGAGGCTCCTTTCATGTCCCTAAGAGCTGGGACAAAGATGGGCTCTCAATCGGTCATGCAGCACCTGGGTTTCGAACTGCCAACTTGCCAGCCTTCCAGCTAACAAGGCAAGCTTCTTATACACTGAGACACTGCAGCCCCTTGCAATATAAAGCTAACTAACTAATGAAAGCACCTAGGTTTGCACTCACTCAAAGTTCTGCATAATTTATAGCATTCACCAAGGAGATTTGTTCATAGGGTTACAACTGCTTAAATGTATAATTGTGCAGGAGCTTTTTGAGCTTAATAGATACATCTTCCATGTCCCCCCTTCCTCTCTTTAGTCAGCAGAGGCAGCTTTTTTTTCTTTTTAAAGAAAAGGGTGGAGAGGGTAGAGTTGAATGTTTGATGTTATAGATTTAGTTTTGGTAATGGGATGGAAGGGTGCATGCCTATTGGAAAAATCAGAGATGAAAGAAGATCGTTGTAGTTTAAGTTATGAGAAATATTAAGGTCTTAACGTGGAATGTGAGGGGTACAGGGTCTCAAGTTAAGAGAAGAAGAATTGAATCAGTGTTAAGGAAGGACAGGCTGGATGTAGTCTTTCTTCAGGAAACACACCAAAAATTTCAAGATACAAATAAGAATTTTTTTAAAGGGGATGCAGTATTATGAAAAATCGTTTGGTACCTCAAAGGCAAGAGGGGTGGCTATTTTGATTTCAGCTAGGTTGGGTTTTGAAATGACAAGTAGTATTTCCGACCCAGAGGGACAATATTTGATCGCAAAAGGGAAAATTGATGATGACTCTGGTGAACATATACGCCCCAAATGATCATCAAGAGGTATTCCTAGAGAAAATGTCTAAAATATTGGTAAAAGAAAAGACGATCAAAATGATAGTGGGTGGGGATTTTAATCTAATGAGGTCAAACCTAGATGGCACAAATATATTAAGATGTAGAAAAGGGCTTAGAAAACAATTTTTGGATAAATGGTTGGAAATTTTAGGACTGAAGGAGTTTATACATATTTTTCACATGTTCATAATTCATACTCCAGAATAGACTACATATTTGTAACGAAGGGCTGTTCTTTGTCTCCAATTTTGTTTATTATGACAATGGAGTTGTTGGCGAAAGCCGTAAGGGAAGATAAAGAAATAGAAGGGGTTCTAGGTAACAAGATAAGCTTATACGCGGATGATACTTTGAATAGCTAAATACCCCAGGAAAACACTGGATAGAATACAAGCGCAGTTGAAGGACTTTGAGGAAATGACAGATTTGAGAATTAATTGGGATTAATCAGAAATGATATTGTGTAATATGGGTAAGGAAGAACAGCAAAGGATAAAGGGAAAGTGCAATTACAAATTAAGGATAATTTGAAATACTTGGGGATAAATATTTCAAATAAATTCGAAGAGCTTAAGAAATTGAATTACGAAAAATTAAAAAAAGAAATTAAGGATAGAATACAACAATTACAAAAATTGAAGCTGTCATGGTTTGGAAGAATTGCAATATGTAAAATGATGTTACTACCAAGAATCAATTTTTTATTTGATGCCCTTTCAATTCAAATGAAGGACAAAGAAATTAAGAAGTTACAAAAATGATTAATAATTTTTGTAATGAGGGAAAAAGGCCTCGATTGGCAAAAAAATTTGGTATTTATCCCAGAAGGAGGAGGGATTAGGGATGCCAAATTAAGAATGTTGTGAAGATCTTGTCTAGAGAAAGGGTAATTTGGGAAGAAATTGAAATGAGTTTAGTCCTATAGGAAAAATGGTCTTTCTAGGAGGGAGTATGGAGAAAGTAGTTATTAAAAATAAAATGATGAAGGCAACACTGGGAACATGGAAAAAAAGGAAAAAGGGAATTGGTACCAGAATTTTCACCTATTATTGAATTGGAGCATATGGCAAATTTCCCAATAAAAATTAATAAAAGGATTAAAGAAGTACTTGACGAGAATGGAGTTTTTCTGGTGAGAGACTGGATACGGGTCTGTAGAGACAACGAGAGGAAAACAAATCTATATGGACAATTGAGATTGAATTGGTTTCAGATAGGGATGGTAAACAAGTAGAATAGTAACTATATGAAAGAAGTTGGACTAGAAAGAGGGAGGACTGAATTTGAAGAATTAATTTTAAAAATAAGAAAGGGACAAACAGGAATAAAGGGGCTGGTGAGTAAAATATATATAATGATAAATAAGAAAGGTAATCCACAGGAGGAATTGAAAGCAAGTTGGGAATAGGATTTAAAGATGAAGATAGAGGACCAGAATTGGACAAATAAATGGAAGAAAAGAATTATGAGAACTATGTCTGTCAGAGTCAAAGAACACAATTATAAAATGTTGTGGAGATGGTATTTGACACCAATGAGATTACATCAGATAGATAATAAGAAAGACAAAATGTGTTGGCGTTGTAAGAATGCACTGGGTACATATGAACACATGTGGTGGAGTTGCAACGTGGTAAAGGATTTCTGGGGGGAAATTGAAAATGAGATAAGCGAAATTATGGGGGGGGGGGGAAATAAAGTTGGGACCAAATACCATCATGCTGACAGATGTGTAAGGTACAAATTTAAGCAAAGATAAAAAAGAGTTACTAGAAATAATGTTGACAACAGATAGATTGTGCATCACTAGAAAATGGAAAAATGATGTGAATATGAAAATTAAGGAATGGTACAAGGAAATGTGGGATCTAGCACTGAATGACAAATTAACATATGAGATAAATGTTAAAAAGGGTATTGTGAAAGAGAATAGATTTTGGAATATTTGGCAAGCATTTGTGGATTACTCTTTGAAAGGCGATGAAAAAAATAGACCTGTACCCGATCAAATGAGTTTTTGGAAAGGAAAATAGAGTGGCACTCTGGTTTTTCCAGGGCAGTGTATAAAGCACTGGGTTTTTAATTCTTATTTCTTTTTTATTATTATTATTTTTGAAATTTGCCAGTATTTTACATTTTTGTTAAAGTATTCATGACTTAGAAGTTTGACTTAACAGATAAATTAAACTGTGTAGATTTTGAAGTGAAATTAGACTAGGTTTAAGCAATAATAAGAATAAATATTAAAAACTGTTTGGATTTCTGATAATGGTATGAAAGATACAAGAAATAAGTCATAATCAACTGGCATTTTCCAGAGATGTTTATTCTTGTCTTTTTTCGTTTATCATTATTTAGTTTTGGTATTGTATAGGTATGTAATTAGTTATAAATTGTCTATATTTGTTCAGATTTTTAATGTATGATTGTGGTTTTTTTATTATGTTGTAATATTGTTTTAAAAATTCAATATTTTTTTAAATGTATAAACCAAAACAGACTTACCTGGAAATATAGTTAAATTATTGATTTTCTTATAAGTTATGTATGGAACCTGCCTTTTCTTCAACTGTTTGTTTTTTTCCTTTAAAAAAAATACAAAGAGAGAATTCCTTTGTAGAAAAAAAAATCTTTCTTTTGATTAGTTATTTTTTTGCCCTTAAACATAATGACAAACTAGAAATATTAATGTTACCTGAAACTGAAGGGCAGCCTCTATGTATAAATGCCTAAATTCATCTTTCATGTTGTAATCTTAATCAAATCAATCCCTTTGTAGTACAAAACAGCAATTAAGAATTATTTAGGGAGCTTAATGTATCATTAGACAAGCTATATGTGAATTTTCAGTACGTATAACCAGATATTTGTTGTACTGTTATAATTAAGGCCTGGAATCCTCCAAAGGATGTTTATCATAATTTAAAACTATATGAAAATAATTGCAGGTGTCAAGGGTTCCAAAATTAAATTTATAAAGGTTTTGCATTATTAACAAGTATTTTTAATAGAATTACAAAGCAAGAAGGAGAGACATGTACATGCCTTTTAAATTGTTCCTCCTGCCCTTGTCTACTCTATCTTTTTAAAAAAATTAAAATGACTTAAGCAAAATGAATTTAATATTCAGATTTTTCACTGAAAATTATGGAGGAAGAGTCATGTTGACCACTGAGGGTAGGATGGATTGGAGTTTGGCTTCCCTTTTTTTGCCTTACTGTAAGTAGGAGCTTGATTTGTATAAACTAACTAGCTAGTTACCCGGCCTTGCTTGGGTTTTAGTGTGTTTTTATATTTGTAAGGCCCAAAGTGCCCTCAAAGGGCATCAAAATCTGAAGCGTGGCCCACAACCTAACCGGCTGCCCTCCTCAGGGTGGCTTCACTGGCTTCACCAAGATGGAGGGCATCTCTGAAACGTAAACTATCTGTTTTGCAAACTCGGTACCCACTTAGCTAGAGAACTTGCCTGCTTCCTCTCCTGAGGGTCCCTGGCAGCCTCTCTCCTTTCTTCCTCTGTCCACTTGTCTCCTGCCCTGCCAGCTCCACTGGCCAAGGGGCGGGGCCTTGTGATGTCACAAAGGGCCAGACCTAGTCAGCCCTTGGGATTGGTTGATCAGCCATGGATCAATTTGGAGGGCATAAATCCCGAAATTAGTTCCGAGACCCCACAGTGCTGATCTCGCAAGCCCAAGGTAGGTGTGTGACAAGTTTCAGCAAGATCGGCCCAGCGGTGCAGGAGCCTTTTGAGAATATACAAAAAGAGATCTTTGTTTTATAGATATAGATCAAGACATAACAAGCTCAGTTGCTCTCTAATTGTTTCTGATCTATCTGCTGTTAAAGGCACAAAGAGTTTGCATTAGGAAAAAATGTTCCCTCCATAAAGAGAAGTACACACATTTCTCGATCACCCTTGTTCAAAAGCCAGTCATATCCAACTATAAGATATGGTGCTCATCTCATTTACAGCCAAAGAAACAGTGCTGTCATTGCATCTGCAGATGTTTCCGTGGACATGTGGCAGGTATGACTAGACATGGAATACTGTTTACCTTCCCACTGAAGTGGTACCTATACATGCAATTTCTTGCTTTTGAACTGATAGGTTGGTAGAAGCTAGGACAGAGACAGGGGCTCACTCTGTCATGCAGCGCTTTGGTCTCAAACTGCTGACCTGCCGACCTTCCAGTCATCAAGTTCAGTGACTTAACCACTAAGCCACCGCGGTCATTACATATTTCTATGTGGGGAAAAAAGACAAAGACTGAAGCCCAAGAAAATGCTGAAAGATCAAGAAGTCTCAGTGATATAGACACATGGATTCATGGGATTTGGAAAAATCTGGCCCAAGAGAAAGAGGAAGGAGTTACTCAAGGAGTTCCATGGACATGGGTGTGAAGTTCCGGAGCCCCATGTTGCTGATAAGTGGGCATCACAGGTATCAGGAGGCATAGTCGTCCTCAGATATTAGACCCACATTGAAGTTGGTTTGCTGTTCTACACAACCTCTTTCTACAATGAGTGAATTGTGAGAACCATTTACATAAGAAAGCATCAGATGCATCCTGGCACAAACCTAGAAGAGGTACAACTGCTTGCACAAGCCAACCCATCAACCATAAATAGTACAAAGGCCCCTTTAAAAGAAAACAAACATAATCACTGCATAAAAATGGGTTAAAAATTAAATGCAGAGAATGAAAATATAATATGAAAGCACCCTGAAGTCCATGATTAATATGGAGTAAAATGATGTTTGCTATTTCAGAAAGCTTTTTGAAAATAAAAACATTGAGTTGCTGAACTAGATTTTAAAAAGATATAGTATGGTTCTTGATCTTAAATGGGGATGTACTTCTAATAAATATAATTATCTGCTTTACTATGTGTCATTTAGGATATTTTCATGGATATGTTTAACAATTTTTTACTTACAAGAGTAAAGTAAAATTGAGGTGAGGGCTTGCTCAAAGCCAGATGTACCTAGCTCAATTATACTTATACAGTTGTGTATCTATGTTTTTAAACTATAGGGTTCATTTACCAATGATTCCCTCCTTTTTAAAATTCCAATCTACAGGGTAAAAGTTGAATTTCATTTTGAAAACTGGCTTCAGAGGGTAGCTTAACTCTTACTTGTACATGTAGACCCAAATATTACACACTTGCCTCTAAAGACAGAATCCTCATGGACAGCTTGTACACATTTAATGTATCTTCTAATCTAATCTTTAGTCTTTAGCCAATGTATATTTGTTGTTGTTGTTTGGTGTAACAATGGAGCTCTGCCTTTTTTCTTTGCACGCCTACCCCATTGATGAGATGACACATTCGTTTGGGTTTTAACTTGGCCAATTTATTTGAAACCTTCTCTGTGGCAACAGAAACAGTCTGCACTGCGGTGGTAGCATGGGAAGATGCTTTAACTTATTATGCAGTAGAATTTGGCATGCTAAATTTGTTCTAACAGCTTAATCTGTTAGTACTTACATCGTGCTGCGGGTGTGCAGCGCCGGCCCCTTTTATGGGGTCGGCTCTGCCCCCACCACTGCGCCACCCTTGTGCACCTCCTTGGTGGAGGTGCGCAAAGCGCGCATCCGGGGCATTTGCCCCGGGTGCACGTCCATTCTTTCTTGAATGTACCAATTGCCAATAAAGTAGCCTGATTCTGAGCATATTTCTTTCTCATATGACATCTGTGTAAGTATCTATTGGAAAAATCTTAGATTTTTTGGAAAAAATCCTACATACTTTACACTATATTTTTCTGTGTTTTGCTATATAAGCTGACTGGCTCCTTTTCTACATAATTCAGAGAAAGTAGGTCAAGAAATAAGTCAAAACAAGGTTGTGCTTACAAGAAGCACATGCTGACTCTACAGGAAATGGGTTTCACAGCATTGGCTTTAAAGCAGCTTGCTAAATGTCCTAGAGTTGTATCTTGTAAAGTATTATTTTACTATTACTCTGCCATAGCTACTGTATGATGTGTGTGGTTGAACCTTCTTTTCACCACATGGTTATGCAGGTATGCAGTTTCCAAAGCAATTATAGTGGAACCTCGCTTAACAAATTCAATGTGTTCTCAGGGACTTTTTGTACTATGAAAAATCTGCAAAGCAAATTTCCCGTAGGAATGCATTGAATGCAATTTCCTATAGGAATGCATTGGAAACCAAAATTTGATAATTGAAATATGGTTTCCCATAGGAATGCAATGAAAACCAATTTATCCATTCTGAAATGTTAACCGAGCCACTATTTTCTATGGATTTCCTTTTATTATGTGATTTTTGTGTTAACCGAGCCATTTGTTAAGTGAGGTTCCACTGTACATGTAAGTTTCCATACTAGAATCTGCTCATTGATTAGTACATGTAATATGGATACTAACACGATTGTTTAGAAAAATATATAAGATGCCGGAAGAATACAAATGGAAAGATGTTTTTTTCCTCAGGAACCCATAGCTTGTTCCTGTGTTTTGGTTGCCCCTGGGTTTTCCCCCAGTAAATAAACTTTCCTTGTTTAAGCTCAGCTTTGTATCTTGCACATACCCGTCAAGTATCCTATTTTCCCTGGGAAAACCCCTTATTTTTACCCCTCTTCCCGCCCCCTCCCGTTTTATTAATTTCCCTGTAATATGCTTTATTATATTTTAAAAAATCCTGACCGGAGCCCTCACAGGCGAAGCTGCATTATGTTTTTCCTGCCACCAGAGGCCGCTGTGTGGCTTTTTGCTTGTGGAAGGGGAGGGGAGAGAGAAGGTGGTGGGGGCCCTGTAGTTTCTCTTTAATTTCCCTGCTACATGGTCATGGAGGCTTCGTTTTTGTTGCTGTTGGTCAGAGCCACCATGGGACGGGAGTCTACTCTAGGTGAGCGATATTTCATATATGCAGGGGCAAATCAGCTCTGGGTCTGGGGTAGAGACTTCACTCTCACTCTCATGGTTTATTGAGCTGATTCTGCCCTGCCTCCTGGCTGGAGGCTTTTGTTTCTGTTCTAGAGTTAACTTGGGAGGGGGGGATGTTGCTTGATCACTATATTTGAGAGAGAGAGAGAGAGCACCTCAACTTCTAACAAACCATCTGGAGGGAGATTAACTCCTCAGCTGCTGGGAGGCTTGGAAACTACAGAGGTTGCTTTTTTACTTTACTAATTCCCTTCCTTAAGCTGGATCCGACATTCTCAGGTGTTGGTGCTTCAATTGGTTGCAGTGAGGAACAAATAGATTGGTTAATTTGGGGGAATTAATCCCTTGCTCCTCCGCCCTAATGGGGTGGGGTGGAGTGTCTAGCCATGTGGAGGGTTAGTTCATTAAAGCCAAGCTGCTTACAAGCAGTTGGTAACCCTAGGGGGCTGGTTTACTATTCTGCACTTTGCTTCCCAGGAAAAATAATAATTAAAAATGAGTAAACAAGAAAGAAAACAAAACAAAAGTCCCACAAGAAGATGGGGAAAGGGTTCTTTGGCCCACACAGCTTTGTGCCCATTGCATCTACAATACCATCTAGCCATCTTATTTTTGGCCACCCCCTTCTTTTTGTCCTCCACCTTTCCCAGCATCAAGGCCTTCTCAAGTGAATCCTCTCTTCTCATTTGATGTCCAAAGTACTTTACCATCATCTTTACTATTTGACCTTTAATGAGCAGTCATGGTTGATTTCTTCTAGGATCGACCTATTTCTAACACCACATTTCAAAGGCATCTATTCTTCTGTGCTCAGCTTTCCTAATGGTCCAGCTCTCACACCCATACACTACCACCGGGAATACCATTGTTTTGACTGCAAATTTTTTGTTTGCAAGGTGATATCTCTACTTTTCACTATGTTCCCCAGGTTTCTCATAGCTTGTTTCCCAAGCATCAGTCGCCTTTTTATTTCATGGCTGCAATCACCATCTGAAGCGATCTTTGATCCTAAGAAAGTAAAATCTGCCAGTCGTATCCAACTCTAGGGTGCAGTGCTCATCTCCATTTACAGCCAAAGAGCCAGTGCTGTCTGTGTTTGCAGACATTTTCATGGCCATGTGGCAGGCATGACTGGAGCCCAACAAGTCACATGCTATATTTGGCCATGCCCACAGATTTGGCCACACCCACAGAGGGGTGTGGCCAAAATTTCCCTTATTTTCAAACCCAAAACTTGACAGGTATGATCTTGCAACTGCCTTTTAGCCTCAGTCAATAGGAGAAAACTGCTTCTTCTATATTGTGATAAATATTCAGTAATACCTCATACAAAGTCCGCTTCGTACAACATCGAATTCATACAACATCACCTAATTCCTTGAAAAATGTTGTCTCATACAAAGTCGCTGCGACTTTGTATGAGGCATTGGGGTTTTCCCCAGGTTGCATTGTGCCTGGGCAGTATAAAAGGCAGGACGCATGCATGCATTGCTCTTGTGGGTTTTGATGGAGGTGAAAGAGGCTTCCATGTGAGTTTGATCCTGACAGGGATCAAGGTTGAGTCAGCCTTCCATCTTTCCCAGGTTAGTAGAATGAGTAACCAGCATGTTGGGGGCAAAATGCAAATTAACTTGTGAACCACCCAGAGAGTGCACTCTTTTTCTACACTGCATAATATGCTTAAATTTAGCAGGTTGTCTCCAGAGGTTTCAACCTAGCAAGCTCTGATGGCAAGATCAGGCCAGTGGATCTCCTCCCTCCCCTCCACCTTGTAGTGAGGGGCTTTGGGAGCAGATCACCACACAGTGACTTAGTGACTAATACTGACAACTAACATCAAAGAATTTCATTCCAGATTTGTTTTGACCTCTTAAATGAGGTGCACCATTGCTGGTTATATTTTAACTGCTGATTTTTTCTTTAAAATCTTCTAAAATCAACAAAAACTAAAATAAACTAAAGCAAAAATAGCATAAAATGTGCCTAATAAATTCTTTTTGAGGAGAGAGAAAATAGAATAGAATTCAGATTCACTTATTTTTTTATAAAGCAAAAGAAATGTTCTGTACATTTCTCATCTGAATTTGTACTATTTAAAATTTTGTGCAGTGCTTTCTGAATCCCTTCAGCTGATGCTGTATGTTCCTTTAAACAATTATTGCCTTGTTTGGAAAGCAGCACATGCTCTATTGAATTTGGATCTAGATTTAGTGCACTGGCATCAAAGACAGATTGATTGATTACAGTTTATTAATGTGTTGTTTGGTGGAAGGTTGGCTAGCTGGCTGGTTGGCTGGCTGGAAGCCTGAAATAAATTGAGCATACCTAGAGTCCTAGAAAGGCATTATGAAGCAATGGAAGCAGACAGACTACAAGCAGCCAGCAGGTTGATAATTTGCTAACACTCAACAAGGAGATATGGTAAATAGGTAGATGTGAGACACAGAACCCTCACCACTCATTAACTTCTCCTGATTAATGCCGCCATGTAAAGTTGAGACTAGTGCTATTACAATCAAGTTTCAAGAATAAATTGTTTGCTTTCATAGAGCTTTCTATATGATGTAGTTCCCATTATCTCCAATTAGCTATTGTAAAAAACAAAACAAAAACCTGGGAAATATATTTGCACGAGAATTTCTACCATGACTTCAAAGCCTTCAATTCAACTATCATCCAGACAATCCACTCAGCATTTCATTTTTTGTATTGCAAAATAGAAAATTTATCAGTTTCCCATTGTCCTAGACTAGGGATCCTCAAACTACAGCCTGAAAGATGGATCCAGCCCATGGCATAAAATAATCTGGCCCTTGCCCTCACTGTGGCCATGGGTGGTGCTGCAGGCACTGTCTCAATCTCTGTCCCCTCCCTCCCTTGTTCCTGTCTGCACTCCATAGCATGGTAGATGTCGTGAGAAGGGCGCTGCCAGCAGGGCTGGGTGAGCAAAGCAAACATTTGTGGTGGTAGTGGTAATGGAGATGGCGGAGGTGGTGGTGGCAGAAGCAGTGGCAGTGGAGGTGGCAGAAGCGGAGGAGGTGGAGGATTAGGCAGCAGAGGTGGCGGTGCCGGAAGTGGTGGGCAGCAGTTTCATTAATACTGGCCTAGGGCTGAGGAGCACTTTGCATGCCAAAAGGGCTCAGGACTAGAAAGTTACTCGCAGAGCTGGATCAGTTGTATTGGGGTGGGTGTGGGTGGGGGCATGCTCTTCTTATGATGATGACAAATAAAGAGAGACATGCAGTTTGCCCTGAACCTACTATGCCAGACTCCAGTCTCAGGTGCAGTGGAAGATGATTCTTCTTCTGTGTTCAGATTTAAAACTGCCAAAATGAAGCTACCTTTGGGTGAGTTCATTCTGCAGTTTCTTTCATCTGACCTAATGTGAGAAAGATTAGCTGACACAAGGTGGCCATTGCCTAGGGTACACCCAATTGTGGCTGAAAAATACCACAAAGTGGAAGATGTTGAACCAACTTGAATGCTCAGGTAAAATTTAATTTCTGGCCAAACAAGCTTTGCTACATGTAACGGGAAAGGTACCATCTTGCCATCAGACAGCAAAACATTTTGGGCTTGCCCTATTCATGGAGGACAACAACACTGCATCCAAGGTCACTAGTGAGTAAAATTAAGAAAGATCATGCCCTCTATTTCTTCATTTTAAATACATCTAGCTGCACAGCTCTCAGAACATAAAAAGTGAAGCTGCTGAAATAAATACTGTTTCAAAGCCACTGGAGCATCAAATTGCTAGCTCTTCCACCTGAGCTTAATGTTAAAGAACTTCCTCTTTAAAAAGAAAACCTGATAAAATTGTCTGCATCTGTTGAACAAAGTAAGTAATTTGGGAGGTCACATGCATTGTTCTGCTGCAATGACTACGGGAATTAGGCTACAGTTGACATGATAATTTGAACAAGCAAAACTGTACACATCACTGTGAATTGATAATTCTTTTTGGCATACATTTAGCATGTTAGCAACTCAGATTTCTTATAGAGCTACTACACTTGTTCCTAACTGTTTTCCCCTCTATTTAATTAACCCTGCATATGTACCTTTATAATTTAATTAAACGATATAGCAGAAGAAGCATAATAGCTCCCATTGAGACAAAACACCAAGTATAGTCAATGTTACAAAAATTGCTCTTAATGAATAGATTATCCTTTAATATTTAAATACTGTATAAAGCATGATTACAGATTAATATAAGATAGCATGATTCAAACTCCAGAGCAGCACGGGTTGATAAGCACATGATAGAACATCCCTTAAGAAGAAATCAGAAGGTGTGACTTTTCCCCTGGGTCCTCAGTTTGGGGTCTTCAAATGAAATCTTGTAGAACTGAGGCACTCTAAATCTATGCAATCCAAAAATGATTTGTCTTGATGTGTTGGCCTGTTTTAACACATACCTTCCTCAAGAAAATTAAATATTTTAAACAAGTGGACACAACAAGGTTTACTCATACATAAAAAGTAGTTTTCCCCCCATTGAAGAAAGTAAGCTTGACCTGTCTTTAAACTGGATATGCCAGGAGGTGATTTGGAGACCCTAGAACCCCCTTCTAAATTGTTGTTGAAAATCGCCTACTAACTCGAGCAGGGTTTTCTGTTGGGTTCAAGATGTTCATACTTTGTTTGATCTTGTTGAATTATTTGAAATTGTTTTATACTGTTCAATGTTACTACTGTTCACATGTCTTTCCAAACTCTCTAGCTATGGCTAAGCTGTGATTTTAAAAATATAAGTAAAATTCTGTGGCTTCAGATGGTGGTGAAAATTCCTTCTAAACCTTCCCTCAAGAAGAGTAGCCATTTCACAGAGCTCAGTTTTAACTAGCTCATGTCTAAACAGCTATTTCCAACCAGAATGCTCACAAGTAAACAATGGATTTTGGAGCAACTGAAGCATTTCTACCTTCCAACATCTTGAACACATTGATTTCAGAAACTAAACAGAATCATGTCTTTTCATACTTGGATGGGAGCTTACAAGGGAACACTGGCGGCTTCTAGGTAAAGTTGGGGGGGGGGGGATCTTGAACAGCAAATGAATTTTATGAGATGAACAAATGGTCCGATTCATTATAGGATTTAGTTTCCTATGTTCTTAAGCAAAACTTTCTCCAACACTCTAGATACCTTTCTTTCTATAATTACAAAGATGTAAGGAGGATATACAGATATCATTTTATCTGACTGATAAATAATATTACTCTCAACTTTTATTTTTTTTCTGGTTTACCAAGTGCATGTCCAATCTGCCTTTTATGGGAAGGTCTGGGTTTGTTCATTTTCCAGTCACTAGATAACAGGAGAAGCATTAAATTACACTTAGCCTGCTCCCTCTATGCAAATGTTTGCTTGTATGATGAGATGGCTGACAAGGTCACTTCTCCATGTGGGCAAATGATACACTTTCCCTTCTTCTTTACAGAGTTGAGGGAATGTGTCCCCCCCCCACTTGCAGACTCATCATTGTGGTGTATTGGCAAGGAGGGGGAAATTATTTCCCTTCTCCCAAAGGGGTAGCTGTCACTTCAGATGGTGATTGAAGGAAAGATGAAAATATATTTTCCCCTCCTTGCCAATCCAGCCCTATAGTGGGTTGGGAAGGGGAAAAATATGTATAATTTCCCTCCTTCTGTACAGAAGAGAAACTGTAAATTGAAAACACCTTTTATGCTGGCAGGCTTGTTAGCTCTGCAAACAACTAGATGTTGACAAAGGATGTAGCCTTTGAAGACTGCTGCCTCTGTTAAATGACATCCCAAACATCCAAAAGTACTTGAGACAGTGTTTTTCCCCAGCTGTCTTAAAAAGCAGAACACCCTTACTGGGCTTCTGAAGGGATCACTGAGAAGGAAGTTGGGGCACTCCAGGATCCAGAAAACATGGATCAACATTTACACCCTTGACCTACAGTGGAAATGCCTTCAGAGGTAATTAACAAGGTACTGTGAACAGCTTATTTAAAAGTGGTGTTTACATTTTTTCATGTTTTTCATTTCTAAAGACACATTAAAATTCTCAGATCTTTGTACTTGAAAGTCAATGACCCTGGATCTTATGGAATATATGGATTAACCAGCCTGGCCTTAGATCCATAGTCCAGCTATTAGAAATCACAAACAACTATATTTGATGCCATGACAACAAAGCATAGAAAGCTAATTTTGCAAGGACATTTCAACATATTATAAGCAAGTGCTATTTTTTTAAAAAAAATCCATTATTCACATTTCTCTTATATATACAGTACCTGAATTCTTGTTAAAGTTAGAAATCCAGAAATTTGTGCCTCCCACTAGTCTACAATACTACTATAGAATAGCCATAGCTTTTAAACTTCTGTTGGTTAAACCAGTGATTGACCCATCCAAAGATAAATCACAGTCCTAAATTCTGGGCAGAGTTTCTCCAAATCACACTTGTTGTCCTAAAAAACATCTACACTGGGGAGAGAGATTTAGGGAAGAAGACAATCCACACATTAAACATCTCCAATTATAAACTGAATCTTAGATAGATGGAATAGTAGAAAACAGGGAACAGTGCAGAGTGACAGGAAGTCAGCCATGTTAAATAGGTTAATACAAAAAAGTGTGGTGTAGAATAGACAGATTACTAGAGAGAAGAAAACACTTACATGCAAGTAATACTATTATTAAAATTGTAAGTTTGTAAACAATATTTAATAATTCAGAGAACATATAATTTTGATATACAATTTACATACATTTTATATTGCATACACTGTTATTTATACAACAAAGCATATTTTTCATTGTTTTAATTGATGTTTGGCTTTCTTTTTCTTCATCTTTTAGGCACTTCAGACAATGTGGTATTTTTTAAAGCTAATACTCAGTGCAGTATTGCAGTATGTAAAATAACCCATGTTGTTGTTGCTGTTGTTATGAATTCTACAAGCCATTTCCTCCCACAGACAGGAACATATCAGATTATACCCCTGCCAGTCTCAATTTATCCCTCTCCTCTCCCCCTCCTTCAACAGGACCATATCTATTGTACGCCTTACTGCAAGTGACACTAACTCATCTGATCAGATAATTGTTTTCTTGGTTTCTGAGAGCCTCACTGGAGACAGAGTAAAAATGGGCAAAAGGTCTTAACCTTTCCCTCATTTTTAATGCTATTCAATAAAAAAATATCTCAGACATGCAATTAAAAGTTACTCGGGTGAAGCTGGCTATAAACCACACATTGCTGAATAATTTATTCCAAAACATACTTCTCTTCCTCATATCTGAGATGTTGAAGGCAGGCAACCAGAATCTTTTATTCATCTCTACTCCCATAACAAATTGGGTTCTGATAACTTAAAAGAGAAAGAACCACTAGAATGGAACATAAGAACCCTAACTGGATGTCAGTTAGCATCTAGGCAGCAGACTGAGTAGGCATAAAGTCACTTAGCTAATCTTCCTCATTATATACCAGCTATATAAAGCAGTTAATGTGAAAACATAAGGGGGCACTAGCCACAACTTATTTGCCATCACTGTCCTCATATTGAGATCAATTGCGTGTAGAGGAGAGTTTCTTCTTTGCATGAAGACTCTTCATGCTCTCAGAAACCTGGGGGGAAAGTAGGGACCTGTAACCAGCATAATGTTAACTCAGTGAAAATCTCCATTGTCACAATCATGTTAGACTACCCCATTATGCAAGAAGTTGAAAAAGTGATTGTTCAAGAGGTTGTACAAGCACTTGTAGCTGAACCTTCAGTCTGCTGCACAAAATCTCATACAGATGGTTGCACAACTCCCTTGATGCCGACGACAATGTCAACGACAACAACTCACTTGAGTAGCAGCCTTGAATTAAATCTGAACATGTACAAAGGATCTTTTGAAAGCACAATAACATCACTGGGCACAGGACAATCTTCTTTATCAGGTGAGGAGATGCTATGAATAGAGGAGACTCTCATCTCCATACCATTACATTGGTATGTGAGATGACAGAGGAAATGGGGTCTAGCATGCTCCTTTCTTACATTGATTTTAATTGATTTTAAAAAGACCTTCATATATTCTTTAAACTGTGGAAATTAAACTCAAATATGTATCCTTACAAGATGCAAATCAGAATAGGAAACATTTATGCAACATCATGTTCTCTTTTATCTTCTCAGAATATGTGATTATGCCACTCAGAGAGCTTCTGCCTCTCTAGATTTGATGAGACAAACTCACAGAGAAGCATAAAGTCAGATATGAGTTCCCAATGTCAACACTAGACAGGCTTTTAGTGTCTACTGGCATGAGTCTAATATGTAGTTTTAGTACTGTGATTGAGTCAAATATTTAGTATTTTACTCCTCTGTGTATCATTATAATATTTCAGCATCAAATTGTACTGAAAAGTAGAGATAACAGCAACAGCGAATTCTTAAAGGGAGAGGTATTTGAGATTTCCTACACTTCCAGAATTTTGAAGACCCGGCTTTCTGGAACCTGGGAAAGTTGTGATAGATGTAAAAATATTGAAAGCATTTTACCTGACTAGAAAAGAAAATAGATTGTGGGCCCTCTGCAGCTTTTGGTAAGAAAAGAAACAAAAATAAGACCACACCTTTAAGTGAAGGTGCTAGCCATAATGTTGATGTCTCTTTGTTGGAGAGGTAAATGAACTGCCACATCGAAAAGATTTTTTCTCCTAACCTGAGCAAAGCAAATATAAAATATACAGAGGGAGAAAATCTGACTCAGCATAGAAATGCAATTTTCTTGGGGTTAGGTACTTGACACTGTCAGCATAAAGATGACATTGGGCAATGTTGGGCTGAAAATAAAATTGAATTTTGAAATACAGGGTAGTGGAATTACTTGAGGTGACTCTATCTCTTCCTGGACGATGATTGCCACTGGAGACAGTCTGTCTGCTTTGGTGAGTGAGGATCTATAGATTTTTATCCAATGTTCTTCCACTGGTCTATTATATACATTTACTTTTGTTAAAGGATACCACATCTTATCATTATGCAAAACATTCACATCAATAGAGATTAACCTTGGAGGATTCTTTGGAAAATTAATGAGGTATGCCTATGCAAAATATTTTGCTACCCCAAAGGCTCTCTAAGAATAAACATCATTTTCCTCTAAAAAGTCCCTGTTAATTTTTGCTGAACTGTCAGCAGATTAGCAGCCAAAGGTATCTGACAATTGCAGGTATACAAGAAAATATATGAAATGATCTGGTACAGATGAAGAAAACCTGTTTTTTTCCAATGGGGGAAAACGTCCTCTAAAGAGCTGTATCAAAAATATTCTGTGCAAGAGAAATCTACTAAGAAGCCAAACAGATACAGAGTGTAGGGAAAGTAAATTTGTCTCATTTTAACCTTTCTCTGTCATGCCCCCTATGTTATGGAACAAGTTGCCTATGGAAATTAGATCTGCTTCCACAATTATGGCATTTCATAAACAGCTAAAAACATTACTCTTCCAACATACATTTCCTTCTAAAGTAATGGACTGCAAAGGCACAGGATTTCTCAATTAATATACTATTTTATTTTCTGTAATTACTATATTATTTTCTGTAATAAATAGGTAATTAATTACTGTAAGACTATAAATCTATTATTGCCATCTAGGTAGGTATTTTATTAATGTTTATTAATGTTTATCATTTATTTCCATTTTGTTTGGACTTTTCTGTTTTTATAATACTGCATTGTGGACTGTTCTTTTATAATTATAAGCTGTCCAGAGTGGTGCTCCCACCACCACCAAAAGCAGCAGCAGCAGCAGCAGCAGCAACATTTGCTATTGTTGGGTATGTGTTGTATTTTTATCTTCATGTTGGATATGTTCTGTATATATCTACATCAAGTAGAGAAAGTTTTAGAAAATGAGAGTCAAGATCCTATGGGACTTTAAAATTCAAAAAGATAGAAACCTGCATCACAAAACACCTGACATAACTTGTAGAAAAGAAGAAGGTCTGGTTTATTAACATTGCTATATCAGGAGATGCACAAACTGAAGACAAACAAATGGAGAAAATCACAAAATATTAGCCACGCCACCGCCGGCATGCTGGGCCCCACCCTCCCTCCCCCCTCAGACTTAAAAGGCGGGGGTGCCGGGCAAACTGTCACCGCCACGCGTTTTGGCCCTGGTGGGGGCGAAGAGGCTCTCCGGCCACTCCACCGCTGGCATGCTTGGCCCCACCATCCCCCCTCAGACTAAAAGGCAGGGGTGCCGGGTGAACTGCCGCCGCCACGTGTTCTGGCCCCGGTGGGGGTGAAGAGGCTCTCCAGCCACTCCACCGCTGGCATGCTTGGCCTCACCGTCCCCCCTCAGGCTTAAAAGGCAGGGGTTCCGGGTGAACTGATGCCGCCGCGTGTTCTGGCCCTGGTGGGGGCGAAGAGGCTCTCCAGCCACTCCACCGCTGGCATGCTGGGCCCCGCCCTCCCCCCTTGGACTTAAATGGTGGGGGTGCCGGGTGAACTGCTGCTGCCGCCGCCATGCGTTCTGGCCCTGGTGGGGCGAAGAGGCTCTCCGGCCACTCCACTGCTGGCATGCTGGGCCCCTCCCTCCCTCCCCCCTCAGACTTAAAAGGCGGGGGTGCCAGGCAAACTGTCACCGCCGCGCGTTGTGGCCCCGGTGGGGGCGAAGAGGCTCTCCAGCCACTCCACCGCTGGCATGCTTGGCCCCGCCCTACCCCCTCAGACTTAAAAGGTGGGGGTGCCGGGCAAACTGTTGCCGCCACGCGTTATGGCCCCGGTGGGGGTAAAGAGGCGCTCCGGCCACTCCACCACCGGCATGCTGGGACCCACCCTCCCTCCCCCTCGGACTTAAAAGGCGGGGGTACCGGGCAAACCGCCACCACCGCCATGTGCTCTGGCCCCTGTGGGGGCGAAGAGGCTCTCCGGCCACTCCACCGCTGGCATGCTTGGCCCCGCCCTCCCTCCCCCTCAGACTTAAAAGACAGGGGTGCCGGGTGAACTGCCGCCGCCGCGCCTTCTTGCCCCGGTGGGGGTGAAGAGGCTCTCTGGCCACTCCACCACTGGCATCCTGTGTCCAGCCCCCCCTCCCCCTTGGACTTAAAAGGCGGGGTGCTGGGCAAACTGCCACCGCTGCCATGCGTTCTGGCCCCGGTGGGGGCAAAGAGGCTCTCCGGCCACTCCACTGCCGGCATGCTTGGCCCCACCCTCCCCTCTCGGACTTAAAAGGCGGGGTGCCAGGCAAACTGCCACTGCCGCCACGCATTCTGGCCCCAGTGGGGGCAAAGAGGCTCTCTGGCCACTCCACCGCTGGCATGCTTGGCCCCACGCTCCCCCCTCAGACTTAAAAGGCGGGGGTGCCGGGCAAACTGTCACAGCCGCGCGTTCTGGCCCTGGTGGGGGCGAAGAGGCTCTCCGGCCACTCCACCGCTGGCATGCTTGGCCCCACCATCCCCCCTCAGACTTAAAAGGCAGGGGTGCCGGGTGAACTGCCGCCGCCGCGTGTTCTGGCCCCGGTGGGGGTGAAGAGGCTCTCCAGCCACTCCACCGCTGGCATGCTGGGCCCCGCCCTCCCCCTTGGACTTAAAAGGTGGGGGTGCCGGGTGAACTTCTGCCACCGCCACGCTTTCTGGCCCTGGTGGGGCAAATAGGCTCTCCGGCCACTCCACCGCCGGCATGCTGGGCCCCTCCCTCCCTCCCCCTCAGACTTAGAAGGCGGGGATGCCAGGCAAACTGTCACGGCCGCACATTCTGGCCCCGGTTGGGGCGATGAGGCTCTCTGGCCACTCCACCGCCGGCATGCTGGGCCCCTCCCTCCCTCCCCCTGAGACTTAAAAGGCGGGGGTGCCAGGCAAACTGTTGCCGCTGCGCGTTCTGGCCCCGGTGGGGGCGAAGAGGCTCTCCAGCCACTCCACCGCTGGCATGCTTGGCCCCTCCCTCCCCCCTCAGACTTAAAAGGTGGGGGTGCCGGGCAAACTGTCACCGCTGTGCGTTCTGGCCCCGGTGGGGGCGAAGAGGCTCTCCAGCCGCTCCACCGCTGGCATGTGGGCCCCGCCCTCCCCCCTTGGACTTAAAAGGTGGGGGTTCCGGGTTAACAGCTGCTGCCGCCGCCATGCATTCTGGCCCTGGTGGGGTGAAGAGGCTCTCCGGCCACTCCACCGCCGGCATGCTGGGCCCCTCCCTCCCTCCCCCACAGACTTAAAAGGCGGGGGTGCCAGGCAAACTGTCCCCGCCACGCGTTCTGGCCCCGGTGGGGGCTAAGAGGCTCTTCAGCCATCCCACCGCTGGCATGCTTGGCCCCTCCCTCCCCCCTCAGACTTAAGAGGTGGGGGTGCCAGGCAAACTGTCACCGCTGTGCATTCTGGCCCCGGTGGGGGCGAAGAGGCTCTCTGGCCACTCCACTGCTGGCATGCTGGGACCCACCCTCCCTCCCCCCTCGGACTTAAAAGGCGGGGGTACCGGCCAAACCACCACCACCGCCATGTGTTCTGGCCCCTGTGGGGGCGAAGAGGCTCTCCGGCCACTCCACCGCTGGCATGCTTGGCCCCGCCCTCCCTCCCCCTCAGACTTAAAAGGCAGGGGTGCCGGGTGAACTGCCGCCGCCGCGCCTTCTTGCCCCGGTGGGGGTGAAGAGGCTCTCTGGCCACTCCACCACTGGCATCCTGTGTCCAGCCCCCCCTCCCCCTTGGACTTAAAAGGCGGGGTGCTGGGCAAACTGCCACCGCTGCCATGCGTTCTGGCCCCGGTGGGGGCAAAGAGGCTCTCCGGCCACTCCACTGCCGGCATGCTTGGCCCCACCCTCCCCTCTCGGACTTAAAAGGCGGGGTGCCAGGCAAACTGCCACTGCCGCCACGCATTCTGGCCCCAGTGGGGGCAAAGAGGCTCTCTGGCCACTCCACCGCTGGCATGCTGGGCCCTGCCCTCCCTTCCCCTCAGACTTGAAAGGCAGGGGTGCCAGGTGAACTGCCGCTGCCGCGCATTCTGGCCCCAGTGGTGGTGAAGAGGCTCTCCGGCCACTCCACCACCGGCATCCTGTGTCCAGCCCCCCTCCCCCCTTGGACTTAAAAGGCGGGGGTGCTGGGCAAACTGCCACTGCCGCCATGTGTTCTGGCCCTGGTGGGGGCAAAGAGGCTCTCCAGCCACTCCACTGCCGGCATGTTTGGCCCCGCCCTCCCCCCTTGGACTTAAAAGGCGGGGTGCCAAGCAAACTGCCACTGCCGCCACGCGTTCTGGCCCCAGTGGGGGCGAAGAGGCTCTCCGGCTACTCCACCGCCGGCATGCTGGGCCCCGCCCTCCCCCCTTGGACTTAATAGGCAGGGGTGCTGGGCGAACTGCCGCCTCCATGCGTTCTGGCCCCGGTGGGCATGAAGAGGCTCTCCGGCCACTCCACCGCTGGCATGCTGGGCCCCGCCCTCCCTCTCCCCTCGGACTTAAGAGGTGGAGGTGCCGGGCAAACTGCCGCCACACGTTCTAGCCACTGTGGGGGCGAAGAGACTCTCTGGCCACTCCACTGCCGGCATGCTTGGCCCCGCCCTCCCCCCTCAGACTTAAAAGGTGGGGGTGCCGGGCGAACTGCCGCCGCCGCACTTTCTGGCCCTGGTGGGGGAAAAGAGGCTCTTCGGCCACTCCACCGCTGGCATGCTGGCCCCGCCCTCCCCCCTCGGACTTAAAAGGTGGGGGTGCCAGGGCTTGATTTTGTATTTTGTATTTAATATTGTATTTTTTTTCCTGACTTGTAATCTTGTAACTTGATATCATTATTGCTTTATTATTGTATTATTGATTTATTGTGTTATATTTACTTGTGTTATTGTACTTAATCTTATTGTTACTGTGTACACCACTTTAGTCACCCGCTGGGTGAGTAAAGCGGTATAGAAATTAAACTTGAAATGAAATGAAATTGTGATTTGCAAATTGAGGTTGAGCGTCTATGGAGGGAAAAAAATATGTTCTTGTAACCATAGTGATCAGAGCCCTTGGAGCAATACCTAAAGGGCTCCCTGGATATTTGGAAATTTTGGACTTATTGGACTTGAACATCCTAACTCTCCAAAATATATACTCTACTAGGAACTGCATATATACTAAGATGTTACCTTAACAGTTTTTAGGTCCTTGGTTAGGACTTCAACTGTTAATTTTATTCCAGTTCTCAACTGTGAATCAAATGGTTGATTTGTATATAATAATAATATAATTTCATCACTCTTATTAAGAAATCTATTGATGTCCCTTGGATTGGTTATTAAAGGAAGTGGAAATTGTTTATTAAAGGAAGTGGAAATACTGTATTCACAATCTAGATTCACCCACAATCTGGGTACATGGGATTTACTGAAGAGACCAGACAAGAAAATTCCAAACTCAGTCAGATTCCACTGCAAGATATGACCATGTAAAGAAAAACTGAGTGATCTTGGATAATCCTTTTAGTTCTTATTAACAGTATCCAGTACTTTGAGGAACAGTCTCCAATACTTTGAGGAAAAGGGACAAAAGGACAATGGACAATCAATCAATGTTCATGAGATCCTCAGGCCTTAGGTCTATGAAAAGTTCTTATCCTGGGAGCTACACCTCAAGTACTTATTTTAACTAATTAACCAGGTGCAGTATGAATGGAGATGATACCTGCTATTAATTTATATATCAAGAATGTACATGGCACTTTACAAGGTGCAATAAGCCAAAGATGAGTCCCTACTTCCAAAACACTATGGAGTGTGTTGCCTCCTTTAGTTACTGCCCTGTAGTGATAAATTATGATGCTCTATTTTGAAGCAGGCTATAACATTGGAAGGTTCTGCTTGCATTGTATCTTGGAAATGGAATATATCCCTCTCTTCAGAGAAATGTTTGAAAATCTGACTACAATGTATCATGCCATTGCCCAATTCAGCTCTTTCCAACATTTAGCTTATTTACTAATACCAGGGGTGCAGCAGATAATTTGGAAGTGGAAGAGCTAATCATGCCAGTTCCCATAGCTAGACAACTTGCATAATAAGAGTCCAAAAAGGCAACTAGATCAATGTACACGAATAAATGAGGAACAAGTATTTTGTGAAGTTAATGGCTCTTAATTAACCACTCAGTGCCACATCATCCTCAATACTTTGCAATGCATGAGGCAGAAAGTGTGGTAATATACTTTTCCTGAGGAAATACATTTGGGCTCTGTGGGTTGCCTGCAGGAATAATTGGCAATTAAACCTCTCCCCAGGGGTTTGCTCGGTGTCAACAGATCCGGGGATCATCCGGGCTCGGCAGGAAAGGAAATTGGGAAGATAAAGCGGGCTAGTTAGAGATGAATCATAACCTAGGCTGGGGGCAAATAGAGTAAGGCAAACAAGCCAGGGCAGACAAGGGACAAGCTAGGTACCTGGAGTCAATACACATAGACCCCGAGATTAGGGCAGGAACAATGGGTTTCACCAGCCCAAGGCAATTAACTGCGGGCTATCCATTAACCACAGGGCAATGTCCAAGAGCTGACATTGTAGCTGACCACCGGAAAATGCAATGTATGCAAGCCTTCTGTATAGGGGCAGCACAAGTGCCCTTGGCATGTGTCACAACCCCAAGGCAGGGTAATTAATATGTACCCCCGACTCTGGTCGGGGCTGGACTTCACCGCACATTGCCTCCACAAGTCTTCCTTGCGGCCAGCCATTCCAACATATGGTGACCCCGACGTGATTCTTATCTGAAGCCATAACGTGATTCTGAGGCAAGGAAGACCTGGCGTGATCTGAAGAAAAACGCAATCGTAGGCCCGGCAGACCCAATGCATCGGAAAGGACACGTTCCAAAGCAGGGGGAGAGCCATGATCCTCAGCAGCAAAGTGTTCTATCTCCCCCTCCCTCTTACTTTCCCCTCTGGGGAAACACTCACAGCACAGTATATCAAAAAGAAGTCCAAGTTCCATCCAAAAATCCAATCCAGAGTTTCAATAAGCCAAGGAAACAAGCAAACAGGAGCAGGGACAGGGAAGCTCAAACGTTGTCCATCATGGAGCCACACCCAGCGTTCTGACTCCTTATATCCCCCCATGGGGTGTGGCCTGATGCTTCCTAATTACCTCCTGGCCCTCCTCTCTCTCTGCCTCTGCTGGAGATGCTTTGCCTTGCTCCGATGTCTGGCATCAAGCCACACCTCATCACCAGAGCTGTCTGTGAGCTGCGGCTGCTGTTGAGGAGCATTCTCACCGTCAGACTACTGCTGGAGTTCAAACGGAGGTTGAGGCAAAAAATTTTTGGGGGGCACTCCTGGGGAGGGGGGTCCTGCCAGCTCCCCCCCTCATACCCAATTTGGGCTGGAGCTGGGTCGGGGGCTGGACTCACAACACTACCCCCCACCACAGGACCCTTTCCCCGGGGCTGATGGTCAGGATGAGGCCATGAGGGAAACTGAGCATGGAAAGAGCGGATGAGGTTAGGGGCATGGATGTCGACAGCATCCACCCAGGTGAAGTCCTCCGGACCGGACCCCTGCCACTCGATCAGGTATTGGAAACCGGCCTTGATCCAATGAGAGTCACAGATGCTGGCAACCACGCACTCCTCCGTGCCATCCCCGTCAGGCGTGGGTGGCGGGGCAGGGGCGCCTGGGCACCGGAGGGAACACACCGGGGCTTCCGGTACCAGAAGGGATCGGTGGAAGACCGGGTGGACACGCAATGAGCGGGGCAGAGCGAGGCTGTAGGCAATGGGATTGATGACGGCTGTGACCGGAAATGCCCCAATGAATTTATGGTCCAGCTTCTTGGTGGGACAGTCAGTCGGGAGGTGTTTCATGGAGAGCCAAACCCGATCCCCGACTGCCAGCAGCTGCAATGCCCAGCGTGAGCAGTCAGCGACCTTCTTGTAATCTTCTTTAGCCTGGGTCAGCTGGTGCTGCACTAGTTGGTGGACCGCCCACAGCTCCTCCAGGAAGTCCCGAGTCTCAGGAACAGGGGAATCAGATGGAGTCAAAGGGAAGAGGTGTGGGTGGTACCCCAGGTTTGCATAGAATGGGGTCAGCCAGGTGGAGGTGTGCTGAGAATTATTGAAGGCAAACTCTGCAAGGGGGAGGTATTCGGCCCAGTCGCTTTGCTGGTGGTTCACGAAGCAGTGCAGATATTGCTCCAGAATGCCGATCACCTTTTCTGTGCACCCGTCGGTCTCCGGATGGTGAGCCAACAACGGTAATACCTGCACCTCTAGCATGGCCATCAGGCTTTTCCAAAAACGTGCAATGAACTGCATGCCCCGATCCAAGACCATCCTATCCGGCAAGGCGTGGAGGCGGAATACATGTTGCAGGAACAGGAGGTCGGTCGTACGTGCTGATGGCAGCCCCCAACAAGGGATGAAGTGCATCATTTTCGTCAACATGTTGACCACCGCCAAGACGGTCATGTTCCCTGATGCTGGTGGCAAGTCCGTCAAGAAGTCCATGAAGATGGCACCCCATGGCCTGTCCGGCGTCAGCAAGGGTTGGAGGTGGCCGGGTGGTGCACCGGTGGCAGCTTTCGCCTGGCAGCATGGCACGCAGAAGATCACATAGGCATAGACGTCATGCCATACCTGAGGCTACCAGAAAGTCCGTAGCACCAAATTGAGGGTCTTGAAGAACCCAAAATGTCCTGCCGCAGGATTGTTATGGCATTGAGTCAAGACAAGAGTTCAGAGCGGGCCTACAGGCACATACAGCCACCCCTGGTGTCTAAGTAGTCCTTCCTCATAAGTCCATGGGGATGTGGGGCCTACCTCCACTTTCTGTTGTTGAGCCCATGCATCCAAACCCTGCGCGTCTTCGCACTTGCGCTTGCAAGTCTACCAGCTCGTGGACTGCAGCCAAGGTGCTGCAGGCAGAACCGTCCATGTGGGCAGCAGGTCCTTGGTGTGGAAGTACTCCAGTTTGCAGGAAAGAGCGTCCACACATTGGTTGGCACTGCTGGTGATGTAGGTCACATGGAAGTCAAATTGGCTGAGGAACAGGGACCATCAGACTTATCGCTGGTTAAGCTGCCTGGCTGTCATCAGATGCTTGAGGTTCCGGTGGTCTGTCCGAACCTTCACCTGATGCTGTGCCCCTTCAAGATGATGCTGCCAAGCCTCGAACATGGCCTTGATGGCCAGCAACTCATTTTCCCAGATAGTATAGTTGCATTCAGACAGGGTGAGCTTCCGGGAGTAATAGGCGCAAGGAAAAAGAGTTCCGCCATCCTCTGAGGCTTGCAACAATACTGCTCCAATCGCCATGTTGGATGTGTCTGCCTCCACCACGAAGGACCGGGTGGGGTCTGCATGGCACAGAATGGGCTCGGTGATTAAGGCTTGCTTGACGGCCTCGAATGCCTGCTGCTGTGGGGGACCCCAGCGGAATGGAACCTTCTTTCGTAGGAGCTGGGTGAGGGGTACCGTCATTGAAGTGTAACCAGGGATGAACATGTGGTAGTAGTTGGTAAACCTCAAAAAACGTTGGATGTCCTTCACTCGATGGGGGAGGGTGCCCAAGAACACAGGGCCTCTATCTTGTGTGGGACCATGGCGACACCCCCAGGAGAAATGACATGGCCAACGTATTCGATGGAAGTCGGGAAGAAGAAGCATTTCTCCAGCTTGGCATAGAGCTGATGCTCCCACAGGTGCTATAGGATGAGGCGGACCTGCCGAGTAGACAAGGATGTTGTTCAGGTAGATCACCACAGAATGGTTGAGCACATCCCGGAACACGTCGTTCATGAAGTGCTGGAAAACTGTGGGGGCGTTGGTCAAACCAAATGGCCAAATGGATTCACGGTGTACTTGAAATGGCCGTAGCTGGTGCTGAAGGCCATCTTCCATTCGTCCCCTGCCCACATCCACACCAGGTTGTAGGCCCCTCGCAAGTCAAGCTTGGTGAATATGGTGGCCTCCTGCAGCCTCTCCATGAGTTCCGAGATGAGCAGTAGGGGGTACCGGTTCCGCACCATGATGGCATTGAGCCCGCAGTAGTCACAGCACAAACACAGGTCCCCCGTCTTCTTCTTGACGAAGAGCACTGGGGCCGAGAGGGGGGAAGACAGGGGCCAGATAAACCCTCAAGCCAGGTTTTTGTCTAGGAAGTCCCGCAAGGTGGCCTGCTTGGTTCCTGACATAGGGTACAAGTGCCCCACCAGCAGCAGCGCGTTGGGTTTGAGGTCCACAGGACAGTCTTATGGCCATTGCGGGGGCAAACGGTCCACCTCGTGTTCGCTGAACACATCTGCAAAGTCAGACAGCTTGGGGGTCAAGGAGACTGCAGGGGAGGAGACCACCTGGCTGGCGCAAGTGTGGCGGATGTGGTCAATGCACTGCAGGGCCAGGAAGGCAATGGCATTCCATGACCATGCTACCTGTGGGTCATTGTCCCGGAGCCAGGCCATGCCTAGGACCAGAGGGAAACAGAGGTCCGCAGTTATGTAAAACTGAATTGCTTATTCATGTGCCCCAATGGCCAAGCGCAAAGGTTGGGAGGCCGTCTTGATGGGCCCCGACACGAGTTCCCGCCCTTCAATAGTTTCTACCTGCAACAGTGGGTCAACCCGGGCCAGGGGAATCACAAAGTGGGCCGCAAAAGCCCAGTCCATGAAGTTGGTTGTGGCCCCTGAATCCACCAGCGCATGTGCCAGAATCTCCTTGGACCGGCCAGAGACAAGGATCTGAGTGTCCAACACCAGGTACCGGGGGCCAGGGGTCCATGTTGGCAGACTCTGGTGAGGGCGTGGTGTGTGCCTGGCTGAGGGTTTCCCCTAGGCTGGGCCAACCCCGTTTCCCAGCTGGCTGGGCCGAGAACCGGAGCCGGACGTGGGCGCCCCACCCCCTTCCGGGGGCAGGAGGCGGCAAAGTGTCCAGGTTCCCCACAATACAGACACAGACCCCCTTGGCGGCAGCACGCCCGCTCCTGGGCTGTCAGATGGGGCTGGGCCACCCCAAGTTCCATCGGCTCCTCAGCCATCGCCACGAACCGCGGGACGGGGCAGTGTGTCACTGGCACCAACCGTGGGGGCACGGGCATGGCCGATGGCTCCCAGGTGGTGCGCTGCATCCGTCGGTGCTTAAGGCATGTGTCAATGCGAAGGCATTGGACCACCATGGCATCGAGGGTCAGGGGGACGTCCACCCGGACCAACTCATCCTGTAGTTCCTCAGACAGCCCATCCTGGAAGGTGTCCATTAGTGGCGCGTCATTCCACGCTGAGTCCTGGCACAAAAGCCGAAACTCGGTGATGTATTCCTGCAGGGGGCGCTTCCCTTGATGGAGGTCCTTGATGTGCCTGGCTGCCATCTGGGCCCGGATGGGGTCCTCATACATGTGGCCCAGATAGTGCCGGAAGTCCTGGTAGTCCATCAGCAGTGGGCTGTTCTAGGTCAGCAAAGGTGTGGCCCACAGGGTGGCCAGGCCAGACAGAAGGCTGATCACAAACCCCACCCAGGGAAATCCTTGGGCCGTGCGGCCATAAACAATTGACATTGTCCCATGAACAGTGGAAACATCTCCGGTTGGCCAGAAAACTTATCAGGCATGGCCACTGGGCATTTCCGATGAGGAGGAGGGGCCTCAGGTGTAGCCAGTGCAGCGACTTGGGCCGTCAGGAGTGCCACATGCTGCTGTAGTTGTTGGTTCGCCACCTGCAGCTGTTGCAGCTCCTCCATTGTGCCAGCAATGTTGCCCGTTTGGGGTGATGGACAAGATGTTCTGTCTCCCCCTCCCTCTTACTTTCCCCACTGGGGAAACACTCACAGCATGGTATATCCAAGAGAAGTCCAAGTTCCATCCAAAAATCCAATCCAGAGTTTCAATAAGCCGAGGAGACAAGCAAACAGGAGCAGGGACAGGGAAGCTCAAACTTTGTCTGTCACAGAGCCACACCTGGCGTTCTGGCTCCTTATATCCCCCCATGGGGAGTGTCCCGATGCTTCCTAATTACCTCCTGGCCCTCCTCTCTCTCTGCCTCTGCTGGAGATGCTTTGCCTTGCTCCGATGTCTGATGTCGAGCCACGCCTCATCACCAGAGCCGTCTGTGAGCTGTGGCTGCTGTCGAGGAGTATTCTCACTGTCAGATTGCTGCTGGAGTTCCAATGGAGGCTGAGGCAATGTTGGGGGGCAGTCCTGGGGAGGGGGGTCCTGCCAGCTCCTCCCCCTCATCCTCAGAGTCATCATACCCAAGGTGGGCCAGAGCTGGGCTGGGGCCCAGTCTCACAACACAAAGGCAGACCCAATGACCCGTGGAAGAGAACCACCACCATGATCCTGACCAGACTCGATACCCGAGGGACATTGTGCTGTGCACCATCCACCCCGACTTACTACCTCCAAGGTGTGCCGACTCATCCTGCAGAAGTGAATCCGGGGACCCACCCCACAGGTAGCATGGGGGAGCAAAATTCATACGTTAGGCAGCGCGCTCAGGTGAGGGAGCTCAAAGGCCTGGCCAGGCAGCATCAGATAGGATTGAGGAAGAAAGTCCTGATGGAGTTAACGGAGAACACTGTCTGTTCTACCCAGAAGCAGGCACGGTGGATCCAGAGGTATGGGGGAGGTTAGGAAGGTGTCTGAAGGAGGAACCCCAAGCCCCACCTAAAATCATAGGTGCTTGGAGCAAGTGTCAGCAGGTAATTGCAGCCGTGAGTCTAGCCCGAGTAGAGACCAAGAAACCACCAGAACCATCTGCCCCAGTGCATCTCTACCCAACCATCAAATTCCAGCATGGGGGCTTGGAGGACTAAGGAAGTGCAGGCACTTCCAGGGCTGTCAGGAGTCCTTCCCAACAGATACCAGAGGCAGAATTATGCTAGGGGAAATTGTCGGCAGCAGAACTGGCTGAAATTCAGTTGTTGTGTCCAGTCTGCCAAGAGCCAGACGCACTTTCGGACAGACAGACCTCCGTCTACATGCCCATCCCATACAGGCTGCTTGCGGAGACCCGCAAAGCCATTACGGACACAGGGCTCCAGAGCAGATTCACTAGGGAACTCAGGAAGAGAGCAGAAACAGGAGGGGCAGCAGGAATTGGGTAGGGACCCCAGAAGCCAAGTCTAAAAGCTTAGATCGGGTAGGAAGGTAACTGAACTGGAAAGGAAACTAACGTCTATGCAAAAAGCCCAGAGTGGCTGTAAAAGCCACCTGAGAACAGCCTTAAAAATCTGGCAGAGAGGAACCATTTCCTCATGAGTAAAGCGAAACATTGCAGAACTGGAGAGGGGGAATATCCCTAGGAAGGAATGCGGGTATCTAAGGTTTGAATGTGTGATGTGTGAATGAAAGGTGCACCAGTGTGACTGCAGAATTGTTGAGAGTTGTTATGTGTTTGCATGGTTGATGTTGCAACATCAAAAGTGAGATCTCAGCAATTGTATTCTAGAAGTCATAAGAAAGGTGACAGATAACTCTGTTCATGGGTTGGATACATTGTTTTCAATGGGAGGAAGAAAATAGCCCCAGCCCTGATTCATTCAAGCAGCGGGCTAAAGCAAGTATGAGAAAGAGTGGTGGGCAAAAACTCCTTTGTTTCCTGCCTGCCTGCCTAGCAGCTCAAGTACCAGGGATGAAAGAGGAAGAAGGAGGGGGGAAATTCTAGCCCACAAAGACAAAAATATTTGCAAACTTCTTTAGGGGAAGGTGGAAGGCGTTAGTCTCTTTATAGGCTGTATATTTGTGTTTGCTGAACAAAGTGGCTAAAACGTTCCATATTAGTCTCAATGAAAAATGCTGCATTGAAATGGTCAAAAAAGGGCAAAAGTGACTGTGAGGATGTTCACAGCATGATCGCTGTGTCTATTGGCAAACCATGGTCATAAATCGTGGGTGATCGTTCTCCTGCCTCATCTGTTTATGCCGAAACTTAGATGCCTGGTGCCTAGGCCCGGGCCTCTAGCTTGGGCCTCTGATACCATGACTCAAGGCTGTCAAGCCCTCCCTACTATACCCAGGGATGGCACGTAGTTACCTAACCAACACGCAGCTGCTTAACCAATCAGTAAGGTGTGCACGAGGCAGGCACGCTGATATTTAGCCAATTATGTAACCTTATGTTATCGCAGGTAACCAATAAGGATATATTGCATACTCTTCTCTGGAATGTCTTTGTCCTGTTATTCCTAATAAACTCCGTCCGGGCTATCTATGCCCTATGCCTCTTCATGAATCAAGCCTCCGTTGTCTCCTTGATCCCCAAACACTTCATCTGGCGACCCGCAACGTGATTGCTGGATCCCAACTCCCCGACTCACCGGCTGGAATAGCCCCCTGGTGCACCTCAGCCTTCAGGCTCCCTCAGCTTTCGAGCTCCCGATTGTGAGTATGGGGGGGGGACTTTCTTTAGGGCAAAAGACCCATGCAAAGGAATTGCAGAAAATCATCAAGGAGAGCGGATGTCCAGACATCACGCTTAATAGTCTTGAAGACTTCATTAAGGAAGTCGAATGCCAATGTCCTTGGTACCCAGAAATTGGATCACTCAAACGGGATGATTGGCAACGAATTGGAACAATTTTATTGGAAGAACCTAGGGCAGCGGTTCACCATTTATTGATTTGGCAAAGAATTAACGAGGCAGTCAGGAAATTAGTACCAGCAGAGGCATCCCTGACCAATCCTCTGACTCATCCACCCGAGGACCCACCACCTCCTTATCCAAAAGTTCTGCCCGCTATTTTACCACCTACAGCACCATTGGTGCCGCCCATCCCGAGCCTGGTTCCCCAGGCGCCGCCTGCCTACCCTGGCGGTGTGATGGGAAATGTTCACTCCGCTATACATCGAGCCAAGAGCGATGGGGTTTTGTCCCTGGAGGAGGCGGAAGAGTGGCAAGGAGAGAGTCCTTCTGCTTTTCCCATTACGGTTGAGGTGGGGGTGGGGGCGGATGGGAATCCAGAGGAACGTATCCATTAGCAAGCTCTGTCATATACAATAATTAGGGAACTTAATAAAGCTGTTAGAGAGGCTGGTGTCTGATCAAATTTTGTGCAAGGGTTGCTTGAGGGAATTGGGAATGGGTACACGATGCTGCCCCAAGACTGGAAGGATTTGTTTCGAATGATTTTGACTGCTTCACAGTATGTTGTTTGGGATAGTTAATTCCGAGCGGCTGCGGTGGCGGCTGGTATGCCACAAAACACCCCTGAGCAGATTTACGGAGCAGGTGCATTTGCTACCCTCCAACAGCAGATGCAACTCCCTCGGGAGTCTTTCCACCGCACCTTTAGGTGCATCATGAGAGCTTTTAAAAGGGTCCCCGTCTCTGGGAAACCCACACGCTCCTTTACTTCCACACGGCAGCAGCCCGTTGAACCCTACTCACAGTTCATTGATAGATTGAAGGAAGCCATCCAAAGACAGATAGACAACCCTGATGCCCAGGGAGAACTCCTGAAACGGCTGGCTTTTGAGCAGGCCAATGCCGATTGCAAGAAGATTTTGCAAAATGTCATTCACCGCCCTGAGTATAGTTTAGCTGACATGATTCAAGCCTGTATGGAGGTGGGCACTCAAACACATGCAATGGCCCTTCTGGCTGGAGCGCTTCATGCCAGAAACAAGCCCACTGGCAATTGTTTCAACTGTCAGAAACCGGGCCACTTCAAGAAAGACTGTCACGCCCCCGGAGGGGGAGCGCATAAGGGAGGTGGAAAGGATGTCAGGCGCCCCAGCAAGAAGTGTCCCCGGTGTGGCAAAGGCTACCATTGGGCTAGCCAGTGCAGAGTCAACCCCTCACCACAGGGAAACTAGATACCGGGCCCTCCCCGGGCCCCAGAAAAATAAAGGGGACACGGGTCGATCAGCGCAAGGCTGCTACTGCTGGCAGCGCTGGTCTCGATCTCGTTAACACACAGGACATGACAACTGCGTTGCCTGGGGAGCTTATCCTGATGCCTGCCGACCTTACTGGCCCCGTGCCAAAAGGGACCGTTGGTTTGGTACTGCCGCGTTCATCAGCGGGCAAACATGGCATCATGATAGTTCCTGGCATGATAGACGCAGACTACACTGGCATCATTTATGTACAATTTTGGAGTCACCTCCCATTGCAACTGCGCAAGGGGGACTCATGGGCACAATTGATCATCGTTTCTTATGAGACCCCAGGGGGAGTGGAGCCCACCCTTCGCAGAGGGGGGTTTGGTTCCACCCATGCTGGGGCCGATGGAGACACCTATCATCCACAGGTTGCCGCCCTTCGAGAGCAGATAGGACAACAGAAGCCGACCCGTAAGTATTGGGTAAACGGTAAGTTTTTGGAGGGATTGTTGGATACGGGGGCAGATGTCTCTGTGATAGCCGCTGGGCACTGGGATCCCTTGTGGCCAACCGAAACCGCTCCCTCAGTTTGGGGCATCGGTGGTAGCTAGGCCTCCCGGAAAAGTGCTCAGTGGTTATCTGTCAGTCTCCAACCTGGCGGGCCTGAGATTGCTTGCATCAAGCCCTGTGTTTTACAAATTGATCTCAACTTGTGGGGGAGAGATTTGCTGGTGTAAGTTGGCACCACCCTCATAACTCATGAATAGCCATCAACATTGTGCTCTTCCACTCACGTGGAAGACCGATCAGCCCGTGTGGGTGGAGCAATGGCCACTTCCGCAGGAGAAGTTGACTGAGCTTAAGGAGCTCGTTCAGGAACAACTGGACGTGGGTCACATTGAACCAACTAGTAGTCCATTCAATACCCCGGTATTTGTCATCAAAAAGAAGTCCGGGAAGTGGCGGTTGCTCCATGACCTGCGGGAGATTAATAAGATAATCGAGCCGATGGGCTCGCTCCAGTGTGGAACCCAGAACCCAAATTTGATACCCCATGATTATGAGATGGCTGTCATTGACCTCAAGGATTGTTTTTATACCATTCCCCTTGAGGAAAAGGACCGGAAGTATTTTGCTTTCACGGTCCCGGTGTTGAATAACTCCCAGCTCACAGTCCGGTACCATTGGAAGGTATTGCCAATGGGAATGCTCAACTGTTTACTCTAAACCACCTTAACTTATCTCAATTTAATTCTCAATTTTTATCCAGGGCTCAGCGTCACTACCGCCAGCTTGAGGTTCTGCCTGCCCCCAGGTCCAGTACAGACACCTGCCGGACCCGGAGTGGAAATGGCCTGTTCCCCTCATAACCTGGGGAAGGGGCTACGCCACCGTGTCTATGCCAGAAGGTCCTCTTTGGGTCCCTGCCTGGTTTGTTCGACCGTGGAAACATGGCGTGGCATCAGGGTCTCAGCAACCCCATTCCAAACTTCAACCTTCACCTGCACGAGCTCCCGGAGGGGAGACGGAACCGAGGGGGAAGGCGAAGGGGGCAAAACCCGCCGATAACCTGGGGCCAGGTGAAAGCATTGTCGGATGAAGCCCAGTCCGTGCTGGACGAGATCCGGGTGGAAAAGACTCCTGAGAACTTTGTTGTTGCTATCATAGCTTGTCTAAATGCTAATTCTATAATGATTCTTTGTTGCTACATGCTTCTCTTTCCAGGGGCGCTTGCCGTCCAAGGTGAGCTGTCCCAACGCTTTGAGTATAACCTGTGGTATGAGCTTGCCCGCATTTCTAATCAAACTGAGTTTTGCCTTAAGCAAAGCGTTGACTCCTATCACCTGTTAAGCACCTGTCTCATTCCCATTTGCTACACTCCCCAAAACATCAGTAGGTCAGTGTTGGGTTATGATATGGCCGACTTTAATGACAAGGTCAAAAACAAATATGCTCTTAGCCCCCTTTGGGGAAAGGCAACCAAAAGGCTGCCCCTTGATGCCCTGTCTCTCTATACTCCTATTGTAGCTGTTAGTAATGCTAGTAAATGTGCCAGGGTTGTGAACTGTACTCAACATAAGCCAAAGCCTCGCTATTTCCAGCCCGGTCGCGGTCTTAATTGCACCGGGAGAGAAACAGAGGACCTTCATTTTAACTTTCAGCACATTCTGTTGCCTTCTGGGTGGTTCTGGACCTGTGGGTCACGAACTTGTAACTATATTCCTGCTAACCTCTCTAAAACCACTTGTTGCCTTAGTCGTATGATTGTTGCTTTGCCCAACCGCACTACGCTGGTCCGTCAGCGTCCCGCCCACAAACGCATCACCTGGGGTACTGCCGCTGAGCAGTTACCCTCTGATTGCGATAGCACTGTTAAGGTGCTTTCCCAGGCCGAGTACACATCGTTGGCCATCAGTCTTATTGGCGTGCCTGGCCTGGCAGCCGGGAATGCAAGGCAGCTTGGAAAGCTTGCTTGTGCATTTGTAAAAGCCGTTAATCACACTTCCCAAGCTATTAGCCTCCTGAACAGGGAGCAATTTCAGCTTCGCAACGCCATTTTAGATAACCGTGCCGCGATCGATTATTTGCTGATGTTGCATCATCAGGGTTGTGAGTCTGTGCGTAATATGTGTTGCTTTAACTTATCCGATAATTCTAACAAGGTACAAAACCAATTGGATTCTCTAACCAAAATAGTTTCTGATATTAAGCAAAATCCTCCGCCTTCGTTGTGGAGCACTCTTTGGTCCTGGCTTCCTAACGGAGCTTGGGTACGGACCATTCTGCAGTATGGTTTAATTATTCTTGCCATTCTGATAACTGCCTGTTGCTTTATTCAATGCACACCTTCATTGCTAGCCACCTGCCTGCAAGTATTTCACTTGCTGCCTCGTGCACGCAAGGACCAAATTTATTATGCTTATAAGCTTCTTAAAAACAGAAAGGGGGAGATGTGAGGATGTTCACAGCACGATCGCTGTGTCTATTGGCAAACCATGGTCATAAATCGTGGGTGATCGTTCTCCTGCCTCATCTGTTTATGCCGAAACTTAGATGCCTGGTGCCTAGGCCTGGGCCTCTAGCTTAGGCCTCTGATACCATGACTCAAGGCTGTCAAGCCCTCCCTAGTATACCCAGGGATGGCACATAGTTACCTAACCAACACGCAGCTGCTTAACCAATCAGTAAGGTGTGCACGAGGCAGGCACGCTGATATTTAGCCAATTATGTAACCTTATGTTATCGCAGGTAACCAATAAGGATATATTGCATACTCTTCTCTGGAATGTCTTTGTCCTGTTATTCCTAATAAACTCCGTCCGGGCTATCTATGCCCTATGCCTCTTCATGAATCAAGCCTCCGTTGTCTCCTTGATCCCCAAACACTTCAAGTGACACACCCCCTTCTTCTCAACCATGCCTGCTTTTAAATGAGCAAGGGAGGCTATTTCTGGTTGCTGATCTCTGCACAGAATCAACTTCCACGTTCTTAAGCCTGCTTAGCAATTAGTGCTGTTACAAAGCAGACAGCTAATTGGGGAGAGAAGACTAGGGAAGAAATTGATTCATTTACATTATAGGAAATTTCGATGTAAGAGACAATTTTTATGGCCTCAAGAACCTGAAAAATTGTCTCTGAGTTTCTCACCCAGCAAGAGTGCTCTTAAAAAAAAAGGTGGTGGGGGGAATCCTGTTCGTCTTCACATTCCGGAATTGCTATGCACATAGGTTCTAATACATGCTGCTTGTAAGAATGGCAGTAGAGAAAAATGGGGCCCCTATTTACAAATGACATGTCTCATAACTGGTTAAATAATAGGTAATGAATAGTAAGTCTTGACTAGTCTTGTCTAAATGTTTTAAGAATATAGTAAAGTCAGATTGCCTGAAATTGAGGTTCTGAGCATGTAAAATTACAGGTTCAGATTTTGTGTTAAAGTGTGACACTGGCACTAGAGTTAAATAGAATCTTGACCAAGGTAAAATGTCACTAATCCACTACATTATGAACAGCCTAACAACTTGGACTTGTTCACACAGCTTTTGCTATGCCTAACCCCTTTACATAACATAAATAACACTTCAATTTTTGCAAACCTCTCTCCTAGCACCAAATTTCAAAGGCAATTTGCTTTTCTGCAGTCAGAACATGCCTGGAACTAAGTTCCAGCCCTTTTGTTAATTGTATAGTGTTCTTCCACAGCCTCCTTAGTTAATTAACTCTTCATGGACAGGATTGCTATCTCCTTCCAGAATCAATGAGCTCAAGGTAGCATTACATTCTCATTAACTGATCAGACCTTTATGGGCCTTGTTTGTGAAGAGCTTAAGTTAACCTCTGACTTTTTCATCTGCTGCATGCTCTTTGTCATTAGAGTAACACTGTATGTAATTTCTTCATTTTTATGTTTTTATTGCACATTAAGACTGTCTGTTTAGCTTGTTTGTCCTTTTATTCTAATTGCTGATTTTTTCAACATCCACAGCTTTCCCTTCACTATAATCCCTTCTTTCTTGATCTAACATTTTTTGTTTTCTGGCAGACCTTCCTAGCAGGACCAAAATCAGTTGATGTTCTGATTATGCCATTCTAGTAATAACCTTGAATCAGGAAGTTCTGCATCTAAATGGCACTTTTGACAAGGTCAAGCAATTGTGGAATGAATTAACATACACTGTCCTTTCTTTTAGTTAAAAGAAGGGGGGAGGCTCCCCTCGGATTCTCAGCTAAGGCGATATTTACCTATACAGTGATACCTCATACAATGTCCAAACTTGGTTCCACAAGTTTAGACTTTATACGGATTTGGACTTTGTATGAGGCATGCAAAATCCTAGTTGCGATGCCTCATACAACGTCCAAATCCTTGCCGTGATGCCTCGTACAACGTTGTTTCCATAGAAATACATTGTACTGTAACAGCACAGACTTCAGGGCAAAGTCAAGGAAACAGACAGGAGACTAACAGAAATTTAAGAAATCATTGTCTAAAGGCTAAATATTATACATTACAAAAACATGTCAAACAACCCTGATTTTAGGGGACAAACCATACAACAAGTTTTTAACTTTTGAAAACTTTATGAAGTGCAGGTTTAAAAGTTAACATGTCCCATCATGCAGCACAGTGTTAATCTGCAGCCATGCTGCCGATCATCCATTTTGTACAAGCTACTGTAAACAATTACTGGATGGAAGCAAGGACAAAATGAATGCCAACATGTCCCATCATGCAGCACAGTGTTAATCATCCAAACAGCAGCAAGCACCAAACAATTAAAATCGCGCTCAAAACCTCTCCTAAACACTCTTCGCCTTGTGCAAAACCCAGAAGAGCAATGCATGAATGCAGCCTGCCCTTTATACTGCCCAGGCACAATGCAACCTGGGAAAAACTCCAATGCCTCATACAAAGTCGCAGCGACTTTGTATGAGGCAACTTTTTTCAAGGAATTAGGTGATGTTGTATGAATTCAATGTTGTATGAAGCGGACTTTGTATGAGGTATTACTGTAATTACAAAAACTAACTCTCATACTTCTTCCCCCAGGACTTCCAAGGCTGCTTCCGCAGACAGCTTTTATCTCCTCTGCAGGTCCATTTCTGGATGCCATCCAGACCAGGCTCAGATGCCAGAACCAGGCCCCAATCCTAGAAGTCCAGGTGATGTTAGATGCCAGCATCGGTCCCAGCCAAAACGCAGCAAGCGCAGACCAGCCATGATGACACCAGCCAGCCATTTTTCGATGATTTTGGCATGTTTTTACCCCAAGGGGGGAGGATTTGGGACACACACACATGGACACTACAAACACATACACACAAGCTATGCAGACCAGGACTCAATGTTACACACTAATTGGGACTTCAAAGGACATCATGCTCAGTTAAACACACAACCTTGTTTTACCTTTATGCCAACTTGGACTGCCACAAATACAGACTCTTCAAGTTACCAATGGACAGATTGGGTTATACAATAAAATCCACATCAAGGGACAATTTGGACAATTTATGGCTTCACCACATGTAACCCTACTTCAAGGATCAGCGTCAGAAGAAGCAGCTAAATGTTTCTGTATATGTTTCATTATTTGCTATTGGTTATATTGTCTTTGCATATCTTTGAATTCTTTGCCTTTATACAATGCTCAAGGTGGGATTTTCAAGGGGCATATGAACCAGATTGTGAATCTTGCACACACCTCTTTGCATATTACTCTCACATCTGCCACTCTGATACCACCCATTGCTAAGAGGTCATGTCTTCACCCATGGGTGGGAGAAAGGAATCAAAGTGGGTCACCTCTACACACAGGTTGTTCATCCATGCTCCTCCCCTGACCTGGCCAGTCAGCAGGAAGTCGAAGCAGCTGGGCAATAAAAGCTGCCACCTCTACCACCACCATGAGACATCGCGCTGCTCCCCTGGCCCGGCTGGTCAGTGGGAAGTCAAGGCAGCTCTGGGCTTGAGGTTGGATGCCGGCAGGAACATCTGCACCTTGGAGCACCCATGAAAAGCACCGATGATGCCAGACCAGCCTTGCCTTACAGCTAGAGGCTGGATGCCTGTGGGAACTCCTGTGCCTCGGAGAACCCTAGGAAACACTGATGCCCCCGAACCGCCTTTGCCTGCCATGGATCCAGACGTTTGCCCACCCCTGGCTGGTTCGGCAGGAGGAAGGAGGCGAGATTGGTTGCAGCTGTGATAGGTGGTGCAGCAGCTATACCTGGCTGCCACTGCTACGGACCCAGATGCTCACCTGCCCGCCCTTGACCAGTTTGACAAGAGAGAGGAGGATTGTTTTATATATTTTTTCTTGATTGTTTAACCGAGAGATGTCATTGTTATTATATTATTGATATTCTGTACTTATTGCTTTTTTCTATTGTATTCTGTATGATTATATTGTATTTTTTCATTTTGTTGTAAGCCGCCCTGAGTCGGCCCTGTGCTTGAGTAGGGTGGGGTGTAAATTAAATTATTATTATTATTATTATTATTACTATTATTATTATTATTATTATCATCATCATCATCATCATCATCATCATCATCATCATCATCATCATCATCATCATCATCATCATCATCATCATCATCCTGCATCCAAGGAAATCCCTGACTATTGTAATCCTTTAATTACTTTGGGTTTGCTTATGTCCGCACCAATCACACCTCCCTATGTGTGAGGAAGTGTTTGCATAATTGCCAGAGAGGCCTTTTTGCAGGATAAATTAAAGATTACCTTAGAAAAACCATTTCTATCACTGGGAAAAAAGTTAGCTCCTCTGAGCAGGATCAGAGACATTTGAATGTACTCACGCAGCACAGGACTGCTTAGCAAGCAGAGTATGTCTACGTAGCCACCAGCATAATTGGGGTACTGGGATTGACAGCTGGCAACGCATGCAGAATCGGCCTAATGGCATGCACACTAGCCAAAGCCATCAATCACACTTCATCAGCCATTGCCATGCTAGACAGAGAGCAGGCTGAACTGAGACATGTGGTTTTAGACAACCGTGCAGCAATTGACTATTTGCTGCTTTTACACCATTTGGGCTGTGAATCAGTCCGAAACATGTGCTGTCTCATCCTGATGGACAACTCTCGTGAGGTCCAGGGCCAGATAACCAAACTGGACGCCTCAGTCAAGGAGGACAGAATTGGGCTTGCTCTGTAGTCATGGGTCCCCTGGAGGTGGGGGCAAGCAGCGCCCCATACTATAACAATCATCATAGTAGTGGGGACTATGCTCTGCTGCTTTGCACAGTGCATTCAATCACTCTTGTCAATGTGTACCTCATTGCGGAGACCATGAGAAATAGTTACGCCCAAACAAATCATACCCTACATCTATCGTGCCCTCAGCCAGGCTGACTTAAATAATAAAGGAAGGAGAAATGTGGGTTGCCCATGGGAATAATTGGCAATTAAACCACTCCCTAGGGGTTTGCTCGGTGTCAACAGATCCGGGGATCACCCGGATTTGGCAGGAAAGGAAATTGGGAAGATAAAGCAGCCTAGTTAGAGATGAATCATAACCTAGGCTGGGGGCAAATAGAGCAAGGCAAACAAGCCAGGGCAGACAAGGGACAAGCTAGGTACCCGGAGTCAATACACATAGACCCCGAGATTAGGGCAGGAACAATGGGTTTCGCCAGCACAAGGCAATTAACTGCGGACTATGCATTAACCACAGGGCAATGTCCAAGAGCTGACATTGCCACGTATTCAAGCCTTCTGTATAGGGGCAGCACGAGTGCCCTAGGCATGTGTCATAACCCCAAAGCAGGGTAATAAATGCATACCCCTGACTCTAGTTGGGGCTGGACTTCACCGCACGTTGCCTCCGTGTGTCTTCCTTGTGGCTAGCCATTCCAAGAGGGCCCCATCTATTGTTAAAAGGTAACTAAGATCAACTGGAACAGAGAAAGCTGATGGGGGTGGCAGATGGAGTCACAATCCCTGCTACTAATATTTATCTACATAAAGGCTTTGACCCTGTAAACCCTGGTCCCACTACACCATACCTGTCAAGTATCCCGTAATGGCTGGGATTTCCCATATTTTAGCACTCGTTCCTCCACTTTCCTGCTGCCATCCCATATTTTGAACAGTGGGGAATGGGGTAAAAGTGCATGCACACCCATCACAAAGGGTTTCTGTGCATGCACAAATGGTTCTGTGCATGCACAAACAGGTCCTGCACATGCACAAATGGGTTACTGAGCATGCATGACTGCTCATGCACAGTAATTTCCCATATTTTCCAGAGCTGTGCTTGATGGGTATGCACTACACCACTGTCTAAAATGTGATTACAGTGGCACCTCACTTATAGAGCATAATCTATTCCATGGGATTGCTCTTTAAGCGAAACACCATTGTAAGCAACCAATTGTGACTTCTGGCAGCGGCGGGGGGAGGGGGTTGTGAACCCCGATTTAATTGTTAAGTGAGTTTTTGATTATTTTTAGTTGATAAGCCTGGAAACCATTCAGAGAAAATTTTGCTCTTTAAGCAAGTTAGTCTCTAAGCGAGGTGCTCTTTATGCGAGGTTTTACTGTTATTCAAACAGAAAGCAACACATGTTGACTTCACAGAAAAGTCATGTACAATTTTTATTCACAGAGCTGCCAGCATGTTCAAGGAAATGACAGCTTACATCAACAGGCCCACATGAATCAGTTAAATACTTTACTTGCACCTTGAAGAGAAACAGGACTAATCAATCTTCATCAGGAGTAGCCTAGATGGAAGCCATCAAAGTTGTGACTTAGTATAATTCATGCCAACCTGCAAAGCTTTCTCTATTGATCAGTCTATCTTGGTGTAATGTCTGTATTGAATTCTCTGATGCCTGTCATTACACTTCCTTGACTTCTGGCAGTGGCCCCATTTCAAGTTTCAGCTGTGTCACTGAACACTGGAAAAAATGCAAAGTTCATACTTGTGCTACAATTAGTGTAGCTTTGGATCAGGATTCAACAATCTACCAGTATTAATGGGGATGTTTCTCCGTGTCCTTGTTTCATATCAGGTTGTGAGATTTCACATTTTGAAATGCATTTCTTCCTAAAATACATTTCATAATGCACTTCATTTTTGTACACTTGACTAACCTAGATTTAAACATATCATGAAGTGGCTCTCATCATATTAGAAAATTAAAAGAGAAGGCTCAGTGACACAGAGTGATCTTAGGTAAAGGTAAAGGTTGCCCTGTTAATGTATGCCTGTTAATGTCTTTTAACACAGCTGATTGTCATGGATGGGTCCAGCACATTACCAGAGCTGGCCACTATAGGCTGCTGTCAGAAGTGCCGAAAATGCATTGAAAACCAATGTAATACATTCTGGAGGTCAGAATGTGGGGGGGGGGGAGTCTTATATCTGTTCAAAATTCTTTATACAGTGGCAAAAACGCAGCAAAAAAATCCAAAGTGCACTTTATGAAGAGTTTTGAACAGGAAAAAAATACATTTTTTTAAAAAAATTCTGACCTCCAGAATTTGGTTTTCAATGCATTCATATGGGTAAAGTAAAATCTTCATACACTTTTGAAAACATTTGTGTTAGCTTCATGCTTCTTAAAACCTAACTGTGTATGACTGCATTCTCTGACATGAAAGTGGGAAGCAACCCTCGTAGAGGTGAATATTGCTTTTATAGATGGGGAGGCACACAATTCCTTTTCCCTTTCAATAACAAATTAGGCTTATATTGTAGTAGCCATTTTGGAAATTCTGAACAAGTGTATAGTTGTAAAGTCACCAACCAATGAAACTAAACTATATTGCTATGAAAAAGACTTTAGTGTATGAGAACCAAGACAATAGAAACAGCCGAAAGGTTGGCTTAACACATCTTTATTGCATGATGGTCCGGGGGAACATGTGGTAATGGCGGATGAACAGCTCAATATATACTGTGGCTATACATTTGAATGTGGCTCCTCTTGTGAACCAGATTGTGAATCTTGCACACACCTCTTACAAAAGAGGTGTGTTACATTACTTAAAGGCACAATATTCAAAACACAACAAAGACAGAATCAAATTTAAAATGTTTCAATTATTAGGTGTTTATGCCATTTGTCACACCATTGCTAACTCAATCCATGTCTCCCAAATAACATATTTACAGAAGAACTTCCAGGACACCACAGCTTTCTGGCTTTTTTGTAATACCTGCCTACTGCCATTTACTGTTGTTGTATAGCATATATGTGTGGGGAGGGTCATTTTATAAAGGGTACAGCACAGGCCTACCTTCTCATACTACATGGTGGGCATGACTGGGCCTTCAAAATGCCATGCAGTTATGGAAAATAGAAAATGTTTGATTATTTTTTTGAGTTGATCTATAAAATATTATCTATATTTTTTCTTCAGCAAAAATTCTCACCAAAAAAATAAATAATGGTGTGAGTGTGCGGGGGGGGGGGGGGGAGAGATAAATTGTGACATAAAGTCCATATTGCACTGATAAAGTTATACTAACACAGCAAACTCCCATATGCAGCTCCTTAGATTTAGTTTTGAAAAACTCAGATACCCCAAGCACCCCACCATGATACCTCCATGCTGTGGAAAATCCCATAATGCTTCATGAAAAGGCAGTTTTTGAGTGAAGGGTGGGACCTTAAAGTTACAAAAGTGTTTCTTCAGGGGAAAGACAACTATCTTGTAAGAGAGGAACACCCCTCCCTGGACAAACCAACAAGCCACAAACAGCAAATTTCTTTGACACTAATTAAGCTGATATTAGACCATCCAGTGATATGCCATTCAGATAGCAGGTAGGGATGGAGGTAGGGAAGACATCTCACAGTCCTTATATTGGACTGACATAGAGCCTGGCTATATGCAGTATAGGAAATGAGGTGAACATAGGAACACGGGCATAGTAGATGGATTAAGTCATAGAAAAGTAAAGCTGTTTACTATTTGTTTTTGTCTTCAGTATAACAAGAAACTATATTCCTGCAGAGCTTAACAAACTGTTGAGTGAAATTTAAAAAAATGTTTTCCAAGGTCAATGGATCAGTTCCTACATATAGAGATCCACTTAGACCCAAACAAAAGGTTCTTAAATTCATTTATGGTAACCATGAAATATATATCCACTTTTAAGCATTTGCAAAAGTCATGGTATATTATCAACCTAATACTGGATTTTCCCCCAGTAGATTATATAAATACAGGCACAAATATTCTCATGTTGTTGCATCAGGCACATAGGAAAATTGTATCCAACACATAAATAAAAATACAAACCAAGAGTGGGAACCTTGACATGTTGTTGGCCTCCTTTAAGTGTTGTGTCTTGGTACAAGATTTCAGTGCGCAGACCTGGGTACCAATACCTTGGCTACCAACCTAACTGGATTTCAGATTGTGTTTGTGAAGAAATAGAATATCCAAACGTTCTTTGTCAGTTGAGTGGAGGATATGTGACAGGAAACAGATCCAGTACTGTCAAAGCTTGATATCGCCACAGCTAAGTAGCTTGAGTTCACCCAACATCAAGATAATTTTACCTTCATACATTTCACTTTTATTACTCCAGAAAGCTTTGAGCAAGAAGAATTTCCAGAGTAGTTTACTCTGATTAGTAATCGGTTGCCTGATTCTTAATGATTTCATTAAACATACTGAGTTCAACAAGCCCCATTTCCATAAATGAATGGGTTTCATTCTACAAGGCTACAAGAATGGACAGCTGAAATCATGCTCTCTGGAAGTGACTCCTTAATATTCTTTGACAGAGGCAAAGTCCATCTTTTAATTGAGTTATATAGTACATTATTATACACCACTGATGATGAGAGAAGGCAGAATTACCCATTAACCTCTGTACAAAACTCTTTTCATCTGTCACTGAAATACTCAGATTGAATCTCCACAATGTGTTCATTTGCTACAATCAGCTAATGCAAGCGCGGCGCCAAAATGGCCGCCGCGCTATTTGCGGGCCCCCCCCCACCGGACTTGGGCATCCGGGTAGTTAGGGGGTGTGGCCAGCACCCTTTAAAAGGGGTGGCCCATGAGGCAGCCGAGCTGCCATTTTGTGAAAGTGACGGAGAGGAGAAGTTTTTGGCTCCGTCGCTCTCCGCGCTGTAGGGAAGCCTCCGTTCGGCAGCACGCAGTTTCTTCGCCTGCTTCTCAGGCTTCCCAACCAGGACCGATGCCTTCCAAAAGGAAGGCAATGGCAAATGCAGTTCGCCCGGCAAGGAGGCGGCAGCCGGGTCGGAGGACCACGACTGCGCCTCCTCAGCTGGCCCCCTTCATGGGGGCAACCACCGGGACCGGTGGAATGGGGCAGATTAACCCGTGGCCTGAGGCTGGACAGCCCCAGGCAGGCCCAGCGGGGGCTGCGGCCCCCGGCCCGCAATCCTCGGCCATGGGCCCAGGACAGGTGGGTGGGCATAGCGCCGCTGGGCCTTCGGCCCCTGGCCTGCATCACTCGGCCGTTGTTTTTTCTCAGGAGGGTGGGCTGGGGCCACTTCCTTGGCAGGGTATGCCCCAGGTACCTCAGGGGCCGGCGTTTCGGCCATGGCCATACTCGGGCCCGAGTGCATTTCCACCGGCCCCAGGCATGGCAGCCAGTGGGTCGCACGCCCCCCTTGCACCCCTTTGCGTCGGGGGCTCCGTGAATGTGGACGCCCTTCTGGCCCGCGTGGCGGCCTTGGAGGCGTCCATGGGGGTATCCACTCAATCGGGGGCACCTTTTGGCCTACAGTTCACCGCGCCGCCGGCCAATCTTCAGCAGGCGGCCGGCCGGGTTGAGCTGCTGGAGGCCCATGGGCCGGTGCCCGCTGCGGCCTCACAGATCCCTGCGCAGCAGTCACCTCCAGCTGGTAGTGGTCAGGTGTGTCCGCTGAGCTCGAATCCGATCGTGAGCTCCGACGCCCGCCATGGGCCGGAACCCCCAGTGGGGACGGCCCACGGGGGTGCAACTTGTGAGTATCCGGTTCAAACTAATGCACCCACACCACCATCCACTAGGGGGGAGGGCCTACAGTGGCCGTGGCCACGTCAGGTGGGAAATGGGGGACAGCAACCCCCAGCGTATACAGGTTCGGCTTTGCCGACCTCGGGCCCCACATGGGGTGGGGGTCCTTCTGTTACCGGGAGTGCTGTGGGGGTTTCAGGGCAGGTTGCAGCCCCAATTTTGCTGCCCCGCACTGTTCACGTGCCGGTGTCGGCACTCCCGACTGCTGGGTACTCTTTGCCCCTTGGGGATCATTTGGCACACGCCACAAAAGAGAAAATTTGGAGGGGGGAGTACGTGGACATTTTCTCCCTGCTGAACAGGGAACCCACCAAGGAAGAGAGGGAGGGGCAAGACGAAAAGGACAAGGAGCAGTCCCGCCGTCGTAAGCCACCACGCACGTGGGCCAATTGGTTGCCCGCATACCTGATATACATGGCGGTGTACCTCAGGGCCCGGCCTGATCTGGCCATCCCGATGGTCCAGTATTTGGACAACATTTACAGGGCAATGGTGGATTTCCCTGGCCCGTCGTGGTTGGCTTACGACGAGGAATTTCGAATGAGAGTGCCCCTACACCAAGAGATGAGGTGGGATGAGCCCTGCCAGAAGCTGTGGCTTCTGTACATGACCCCCACGCGCCCTGCGCCTGGGGAGAAGTATCATTGTGGACACGCGGTCCAGCGAGCCGCTCCAGCGCAGGCACCCCGCCAGGTGGCGGGGCAGGGGGTTCCAGCCCGCCTGCTGTGCTGGAGCTTCTCGGCCAATGGCGCGTGCAATAGAAAGCAGTGCCGGTACAAGCACGAGTGTCCCTCTTGCGCTGGCCCCCACGCCGCTGCTGCATGCCCGCAAGCGGGCGGGTTTCGGGGCAGGGGTAGAGGTGGACAAGGACAGGGCAGACCTGCCGCTGAGGGCGCTGGTCAATCAAAAGGCTCCCTCCCCAATTAATGTGGTCATGTTGGAGCGTTGGCTTGCAGCATACCCAAGGAGGGGAGATGCTGCCTACTTACTGGAAGGTTTCCAACGGGGGTTTCGCATTCCCTTTGAAGGGGATAGGTCCCCCCAAGATGCACCCAACTTATTTTCCCTTAAGGGCAGGGAGGAGGTGGCCGCCCTCAGTATCGCCAAGGAGGTCAATGCAGGTAGGGTGGCTGGCCCCTTTCTAGCCCCGCCCTTTCCCAACCTGAAGGTTTCCCCTCTGGGATTGGTCCCCAAAAAGACACCGGGGGAGTTTCGTCTCATTCACCACCTGTCGTACCCGGCGGGCCATTCGGTTAATGATGCTATCCCTGATGACCTTTGTTCGGTCAGGTATACATCGTTTGACCAGGCCCTGCGCGTGGTGCGTTCTTGTGGCCCGGGTGCACTGTTAGCGAAGTGTGACATTAAGTCGGTGTTCCGACTGCTGCCTGTGCACCCGGGCGACTTCGAGTTGTTGGGTTTCAAATTCCAGGGCAAGTTTTATTTTGATAAAGCCATGCCTTTTGGCTGCTCCATCTCATGCTCGGCATTTGAACGCTTTAGCACCTTTCTCCAGTGGGCCTTTGTTCGCAGGTCGGGATCTCGGTCTGTAGCCCATTACCTCGATGATTTTTTGTTCGGGGGTGAATGGGGCTGGGACACGTGCACGTGTCTCCTCACCACATTTCAGACGCTAATGCAGGAACTCGGTGTCCCTTTAGCGCCCGAAAAGACCGAGGGCCCATCCACCAAGCTCACGTTCCTGGGTGTCGAAATTGACACGGTTGCGCAGGCATCCAGGTTGCCCATTGACAAGGTTTTCCGGATCACTTTGTTGATCTCGGCCTTGCTGGCCAAATGCAAGGTCTCCCTCCGTGAGCTACAGGTACTGCATGGTCACCTTAACTTTGCTTGCAGGGTGGTTGCACCTGGCAGAGCTTTTGCTCGGCGCTTGTGTGACGCCATGGCTGGCTTGTCTAGGCCCTATCATAGGGTCCAACTGAACAAGGGCATGAGGGCTGATCTGCTGATATGGCTTCAATTCCTTAAGGAGTTCAATGGGGTCTCATTTTGGAGATCTGATCTCCTGGTGTCGCCTCGTTTCCAGGTTCAGTCGGATGCATCAGGGTCCCTGGGTTTTGGGATTTACTTCGAGGGGAAGTGGGCATATGGTCAATGGCCCCTAGCTTGGAAGGGCACGGATCGCCTGCGCGATCTCACGTTCCTTGAGTTCTTTCCCATTCTGGGAGCTTTGATGCTATGGGGTGCGGAGTGGGCCAATTCGGTCGTCCATTTCTGGTGTGACAATGCTGCAGTCGTGCACATTGTCAATGCTCAGACTTCAAAATCACCCAGAGTCATGGAACTGGTGCGCCATTTTGTTTTGCGCAGCCTACGCCTCAATGTGCTATTTCGGGCTAGGCATATACCAGGTATTAATAACGACATCGCTGATGCTTTGTCCCGCTTGCAGATCTCCCGGTTCCGTGCCTTGGCCCCGGACGCAGAGGAATTTCCCTCGCCGCTCCCGGATGACATATGGACGCTTGGCAAGGAGAGGTGAACCGGGCGATCGGCATGTCGCTGGCGCCCCGCACGCGTAAGGCGTATCTTCACACATTCAGTACATTCCAGGCCTTTTGTACCCAATTTCAATTACCAGGCACCTGGCCTATACCAGTGGCGCAGGTACTCCAGTTCATGGTTTATCTGCACAGCCAGGGCATAGCTCCCCGCACCATAGCATCCAGGCTGTCAGCACTGGCATTCATGGCCAAGGTGGGGGGTTATGCTGACAGCACAAATGATTTCCGTATATGACATGTTTTGGAAGGGTGGGCGCGGGAGCGTGGACGCTGCCCGGACAATCACCGCCCAATCTCTCCAGGGGTACTTACCCACCTTGCACGGGGCTGGCATGACCTGTGTTTTGACAGGTATGAGGCAGCCCTGTTTCATGCGGCTACCACGGTGGCCTTTTCTGGAGCGCTCCGCATCAGTGAGCTTGTGCTACTGTCTAAGGCGGATGTGACGTGTAGGGCACTGGAACTCGAAGATGTCTATGTTTCTGATGAATGGGCTCAGTTGAGGATACGTTCCTCAAAAGTTGATCAGCACGGTGTAGGCAGTGGTGTAAGACTGCTACGATGTTCAGTGGCAGACATCTGTCCGGTTGGTGCCCTACAAGAGTTCATTGCACTGCGTGGTATACGCCCTGGCCCGTTTTTCTGCCACCAAGATGGGTCTCCCCTTACTAAATTTCAATTTTGGAAAGTGACCGGTAAGGCATTGTCCAGTGTTGGCCTTCCCGGGGCTCGCTACGGCACCCACTCGTTTAGAATTGGAGCTGCTTCTACTGCAGCTGCATTTGGGTACTCTGGGGCTGAGATATGCCAGATGGGAAGGTGGGGATCGCAGTGTTTTCAGTTATATGTTCGCCCACTTCAATTGTGAGTACCAGTAAGTCACTGTCTTCTTCCTTTTTTCTTTGACAGACCCTGGGTGTCGTATCACACCGGTGGCAGTATGGCTGGTGTGCCATAGCTATGTGCACAGGGCAGCGCAGTATGCTGCAGCGACAGAGTGGGGACCCCAGCTGGGACTACGTGCGTCCGCATGTCTAAGGTGGTACGGTAAGCGCGGGATGTTGTGGCGGGAACTGTTGCCATTCCTTTTCTCCATCAGGGATGCTGACCCGCCTGATGTCCTGGTTATACACCTTGGGGGTAATGATTTGGGCCAGGTCACCGGCCTGTCGTTGAAACATGCGATCTGCGGTGACCTGGCTTACTTGCATTATGTGTGGCCTGCCACAACCCTGGTTTGGTCGGACATCGTACCGTGTCACGCTTACAGAGGGGGCATTAACCTCCAGGCCCTTGACCGTGCTCACCGCTCGGTGAACAGGGCGGTAGCCCGGTTCATTTTAGACAAGGGTTGGGGGCGCGTCGTCCGACACCCCGATATTAGTCTTCAAAATTGTGAACTTTACGCAGGGGATGGGGTCCATCTGTCGCCAGGAGGTATGAACCTCTTTTTGGAAGATCTGCAAGCAGGCCTGTTGACCGAGCTGACGGTCTGGGGTGGGGCGGTGAGCCTTTATTAAGCCTCCCCGTGTGGCGGGTAGCACTGGTAAGGTAAATATTTATGACCCACAGGTATCCGGCAGGTTCGCAATTGACTGGACAACACTAGATAGGCACAAGTTGGTTAAACGTTGTCCGGTCAACGATGAACCAGGCAATGGGGTGATGGCACGAGCTAGGCAGCATGCATCACCCCGTGATTTTACGGATACGCGTCAGAGGGTGGGGTCAGTAGTTAGTTTATTGACTATGGTCAACAATTTGTTTGTTGCCAACAAACAAATTGATACACATGGATACATTGTAACCAATTGCCGTTGGCAATTTTGGCAGGTACCTTACCAGTGTTACTCCGGCCTGCTTGCCTTAAGAATTATAATTGGTTGAATACCAATCGAAATTTATAATTCGGACTAGGGCATGAATCAATAAATGTGGCCCAATGCCGTTATCCACTTTCACCAGTGTCTGAGTCCTTTTTTGGGGGGTGCGCCTGCAATTGCATCTGTCTTGAAACTGATGAGATACTAGAATAGGAATCCAAAACATGCCAAAACAGGCACCAAAGTGCCTATCTATATTTACCATTAGCCTGTTCTTTTGGACATTTTCCTGTGGGTTGGTCTGTTTTTTTCTGGCATCTTATATCTATTGGAAGCAGGAGTGGACCAATTCAACTCAAGCCCAACTTTTTTAATCCCCATTACAGGGCTTTACATTTTTTTATGGGGCTCTACTATTTTGTGGTGTTTGTTTATTTTTAGTCAATTTCCAGTGCAGGGAATGGGATAAAAGAGAGGGAAACAATCAGGAGTTGTTTATTTTCTAGCTATTATCTATGACAGCAGCAAAGTAAACAATTCCTTGCCCTGACTGCAATTGGAGGAAAAACATTGGCTGTTGATCAACTGACTGCTAGTCAACTCACAGTAGTCAGCAGATCAGTGATGATTTCTAGAGTTCCCAGAAGGTGGGGGTGATTACTCCAGCAATGGATCAGCAGCAACAGACCTATGGGGGGGACCTGATCCACCAAGCAGCTAATCAGAGGACTGGCTCCCCCATACCTCTTCTGCTGCCAATCTGCTGCTGGGGCTATTGCCACACCACTGTGAATGCTGCTGTCAATCCACTGGCCATTGGCAGACTCTGAGCTGCTGCTGCTGATTCACATCAACACTACTAAGACAAATCTTCCATGTCCCAGTTTGAAGGCCCACTTTATGGGGCTTGGGTTTACACTAGATGTAAATGGGGTAAACATGCACTCAATCACTTGTATTTCTCACATAATATCTCCAGTGTCAAATAAAACCAGTAAGAAATTCCAGGGGCTTTACTCAGTAAACACAAAGTGTTGTTATGTTATTTTGAAATACAATGGTTGCTTACTCTCAGTTACAATTTCAAAGATGCATGACAGTGATAAAAAATTTTAAAAACTCAACTTAAAATAATGATAATAATAAAAAAACTAATAAACTAATATTTGAATAAAATAAATAAAAATATTGTAAGCAAACACTCTCTGGAATTGTATTTTGTCATTTTTTCAAAGACAACTGTTGCAAAATGTTGTTTTGTTACACAATACATTGCATATCCAGAAGCAAACAGAGCATTTCCCTGGTTATTTTTTTTTAAGTCAGTGAACAAGGAAAGTTGAAGCTAAACCACAATATGAGGAGGCAAGTAAACTCTTCCCATGATTGCATCCCATCTAACTCTGTACTTTTCAAGAAGTTCTCTTCTGATGCTAAGTCACCTTGATCCTCAACCTTGTTACTGGATCAAATGTAAAGAAATAGACAAGTAATGCCACCCATGGGCCATGAGATTGTGTTTTATGAAGCCAGATGACAACCTATGTTGCCTTTTGAACTTTAGAAACAGTTTGTAATATACAGTATTATATGGTGTGGCATTCAGAAGGTGGGTAGAGTTAAAAATACCTCTGGGAACACTCAAAATCTTAGACAGGGAATTGCTGAGGGAGGATGCTGAAAATGTATTACAGTAAAGCCCCGACTTACATATGCCCCGAGTTACATAAAATTTGACTTGCATAATGATTTTGTGCTAAAACCATGTCCCGATTTACATAAATTTATGTAACATGATTTCCTATGGGTTTTCTTCGAGTTACGTAAAATTTCATTTCCCTATAGATTTGCTTCGATTTACATAAAAATTCCATTTTCCTATGGGTTTGTTTCAAGTTACATAAAAATATAATTTTTCCTATGGGTTTGCTTTGCGTTACATAAAAAACGATTTAAGCAAAAGCCTACGGAATGGACTTTTTATGTAAGTAGGGCTTTTACTGTACTCTCATTGTCCCATAACCCTGCTTTTATGCTGCTCTCTCTCTCTTGGCCTTCTTATGTCTTTAATTTTTTTTTAAAAAAAGGACAAAAAACAGGACACCTGAAACTTCCTTATGAATAGTAATATAGACAAGTTTATCAAGCAAGCTTCATTAAAAAAACACCCTCTCTATAAATAATTAGCCTCAGTACAAAGGTCCAAGGTGAGATCACCCATAGTGCCACATGCTCTACAGAATGTCTTAAAAAGTTGACATAATTAATTTATGGAATATTTAAGCAGCCCAAAATAGTCACTACTCACCACAGGTGTGATTGATATTCTATAAGAAAGGGCAATTGGCCATGAGTACTGTTCTCCCTCCCTCCTTCTTCTTCTTCATACACAGCACAAATATTGACCCTGTGGTTTGTTGGATATCTTTGCAGATTATTTTCAGTTCCCCTCACAGGACAAGTAAAACACAGCAGCAGCAACTAATTGTGTCTGGAATTTGGCTGAGGTTCCTTCTAGCCTGACAAGCAGAAATAATTTGACTTGCTGCTCACAAAAGCACCTCCACTTTGCTGTGATTTCACTTGGTCTTTGTTTAACCATATACACCAGCCTGGGGCACACCACACATTTTGCAGATGAGCAGCTAATGGAACTACAAGAAAGAGAGGTTCCTAAAGACCATGATAGTGTAAGAACAAGCAGACTTGGATAACCCGACTTCCATAATGAAATGTATTTTGTCTTTTTTTTCTTTCAAAGACAACCATTGCAAAATGTTGTATTGTTACACAATACATTTCATATCCAGAAGCAAATACAGCATTTCCCTGGTCACAAAATGGGGATGATAAGGGCATTTATGTTGTTGTTCAGTCGCACAGTCGATTCCGACCCTTTGCGACCCCATGGACCATTTTCCTCCAGGCTCCTCTGTCCTCCACCATCCTCCTCAGCCTGCCCAGCTCTGTGCCCACTGCGTCTACAATGCCATCTAGCCATCTCATCTTTGGATGCCCCTTCTTCTCTTGCCCTCTACCTTTCCCAGCATCAAAGCCTTCTCATTTGATGTCCAAAGTACTTCAGCTTCATCTTCACTATTTGCATTTATAGGAGAGATGAAGAGCAGCAACCTTTTCCTCATCCCACACTGCTCTTCATCTGCAATATATCCCTCTGGGCCAGTTTCTCCCTTCCTCCCCAACTGGTTCCGAGATATGTTTGCAAGTCAAATGAGTAAAACAACATCAGGAAGAAAGATATGTAGAGGTACGGTAGTGGGCAGGATCAACATTAGCTGTCCCTACTGCCTGTGACTTCTCATACAATAGCAAAGAAGGGCTTGAGAATCTCATAATTGTTACCAAATACATTAGCTCTATCTATTGCTCAAAGATAAGTGGTCCCTTTACCCCATCATTCCATTGAGTGCTGGCTGTATGTGCAGAAATGGCTTTTTCCAGATGTCCAGAATGTGCATATTTCGGGTCCTCAGAGGTCTGTGCCATCCCCACAGCACCAGTAGAGTGTTGTGAGTGACTCCTCTCTGGTTTATGGAATTTTTTTGGGTGTTTTCACCCTGTTTTTGGGACTTCCTGTCTGGAGCGTCTGGCTGTGCATTGGCTTCTGGGAATTGAAGTTCAACAGAAACTGGAAGTACCCAAACTCCACTTTTAAGTCCCAAAAAACAGGGTGAAAACACCCTGAAACATCCCAAAAATGGAGCAGATTCACTCACAACACTCTACTGGTGCCGTGGGGAGCAGCACAGACCCCCAAGGATGCAGGGTGGTGGTGGCTTTTTTGACTTCCAGAATGGATTTATTGTTTTTCAATGCATTCCTATGGGAAACTGCATTTCGGATAAAGCAATTTTTGCTTTAAGAAATGTCCCGGGGAATGTAGTAATTATGTTTTCTGAGGTACCACTGTGCTGTTTCACTGAGATAGCCTTTGGACAGTTACCCAGCTGTTGAGGGCAAGGCTTCTTAATACAGAGGTGGTAAACTATGCATTTTAAACTGTCTTTTTATTATTTTAAATTGGCCTTTTAATGTAATGCTATTTTAATAATTATTATATGCATGCACACATACACACAATCTCCTGCCCTTAATTAACATGAAGGCATAATGGACACCGGGGAACAGTTTCAAAAGAGAGGGTTAAGATTTGCTGTGTCTCCTCAATTGGAAATTAAACTCAGAGTGTCCTCCTTGGGACTAAAAGATTGCCATTCCTCTGGCATCCGGATGTAAAGCAAAAGGCAAAAGAAAATATGGATCCCAGGCTTCTGAGTGATAATATTGGGAGGGACATTTCATCCTTTGCATTTCCCAAGTTACCTTGTTGTAATTCTATATGAGCCCCACCAAACTCCCCCCGCCCCAATAACCTTTCTGGAAAGCAATTTTTTTTAAAAAAGATATGTATACTGACAAAAATGAAAAACACTCTTGACTGTCTCTAATGGGCAAGAAGCTGTTACTAATCTGATAGCAGCAATAGTCAAAAGGAGAAAAGAAACCACATTGAATTATAGAACTGCAGTGTGATAGGTTGGCAGTGTGATACACAATATAATTAAAGGGTGGTCCTTCCCAATTCCTTTGGGAGGACAGGTAAAGGATGCTTAAACCTCCTCACATTCCTCCCTTAAAATGCACATAATTATTGGCATTCCTTGCCATTTCCTACTTGTTAAAGGTTTTGGAAAGTTTTGCCTGTCAGTAATGTTGACTTAATGATGGATACACCTGAAGGATCAAGAACTCAAGCCACACAATCAAATTCCTTACAAAAATGTATTTGTTCTGGGAGGTGTGGCATTAAAATTTTTAGTAATGGAGATAATATTTTGTACTTGCAACAGTTAATTTCTCCAAAGAATGGGAAAATAAAGCAAATGCCAACATAGGATATTTATCATGTCACTGGGAAAGCTGCACCCAGAGATTCACTTCTCAATATAAAAGGACTGTTTCCTCTCTCCTATTCTCACACATAATGGCCTGGATCCAATTGAATATTTATAGCTGTGTAAGTCTAGTGATATACCTTGAAATTATGATAGCTTGCTAATTCACTAGTCCTCAAATTAATTCTTAGTACTGCATTAGTTATGTGACTTGGCACACAACTAGCAGCTTGCTAATTAGCGGCTATTCACCACACCCCAAGTTATGCCAATATACTTTTGAAAAAGTAAATATTCACTTGGAGTCCAGCCATTGCAAGGATATAGATCACCCAATTTATTGTGTTCTTTCAAGATGTAGCACATAATGTACCTTCTAATCATTCATCACTAAATCCCCAAGGAGAATCAACCTGAGCTAAAAAGTCAAGCAAGTTGATAGCACTTTCTATTCCTAGGTTTGGCTAAAGGTGAGTCTGTCATCTTTAATCAGAAACATAATGTCAAATTATTTATTTATTTATTTATTTTGTCTAATTTATATAGCCGCCCAACTCGAAATGACTCTGGGCGGCTCACAAAGTTAAAATCAACAACACAGTCTAAAACTTAAAACCCATAAGAACCCAAAAATTAATTCTAGCATCCATGCTAGACATATATTGTAGGAGGAAACACATATTGTCTAATACCCAGAACAAACAAATTTACAATCAATCAGTACTTGGACAATTAGTGATCCAAAACATCAAGAGAGTGATAGTGTCATTATTTACAGCATCAACACATCATCCAATGTGAAGCTATTGCAGGCAAATGAGGACCACAATTATTGCAGAATATAACACGGTTTTGGAAATATGGTTTAAAAAGAGGTAACATGGTGCCCTTGGTGTTGCCTTCAACAGACTCACTGCATCATACTATTTGTCAGAGACTTTTCTAGGCATTTACAAGTTACACAAAGACTAGGTTCTGTGTTTGTCCACCAGGCAACCAAATGCATGGGTAGTTTTATATTGTAATAAATGTCCCTGTCACTATAATAGGCAGTCTGGTTGTGGAAGAAGGGTTGGTATATTGGGCAAAAAGAAGTGAATCATGTTCTCAGTACTGTATAGCTGTCTCTGACTATGAAGATATACTGTATGACAAAGGTCTAAATTCTGCTTCTTGGTGAATGCTCAGAAGCAACACATCATTGGAATAAAGGAGTGACCATACCAAAAGTTGTGGAGTGAGGCATCACCACTTGGTCCATGAACCACCAATAGTCACAGCCACAATTTTAAAAATTAGAAGCAATGTATCAAAATATGAATAATATTTTGAAATTATTTTTTAACATGTGAGACCCATAGTAATACAGGGACATATGCATCTCAATGCCTAGATTTCTTTGATCATGTTAAACATTACCCTCTACACCACATGCTCCACTCTACGCAGCTTCAGATGCTAACCCCATGGATGGCTAGAAAGTTTATAACTAGAAGTAGACCCTTTTTGGTAGTGGCACCAAGACTTTGGAATGCACTACTGGTGAAGCTGCGCTAGGCCCCATCCCTGGATATCTTTAAAAAAAACCAACAACTTAACACATTCCTATTCAAGGAAACCTTTAAGAATATTACACCCTTAACAATAAACTAGCTGGTCAGTTGACCCTGTGTGCCCACAGGGTATTTTATTTTATTTGCCTTTTATTTTTGATGTAATTTAGTTGTTTTATTTTATTGTGTTTTTTATTATGTTATTTTGTTATTTGTATATCCCAGATGAATGGTGTAAAAATGCAATAAATAAATAAATAAATAAATAAATAAATAAATAAATAAATAAATAAATAAATAAATAAAATACTTCTGAACTTCCTGTTTGCATGCCAAGAGCCTACAGCTTATTTATTTATTTATTTCCTTCTTTCCTTTCTGCCACCATACACCAGTTGTTAACTTTGCAATTTATTCCTTGTTCAGCTAACACTCTTCTATTAATCCATTCTGTATCTGCTGGGCACATCTCTGATGACTATATAAAACAAAATAACTTCACAAAAATCATCCAACCATACATAAACATGACTGCACTCTTCCTTAGGAATATGGGTGAATTCAATGGGACAGAGTATAGAATTGAACTGTCTCATAAATTTGTCTGCATTTTGCCCTGTTTAGTACAGTTCGTTTATATTTCCAGTATTTCCAGTATTTTTACTAGAAATTATCAAAGCTGCTAAATAAGTATTAGAGCTAAGAAGACTAAAACCACAGACATGAACTCTCTTTTCCTTTCTCCCTCAGTCTTCATAGTGGCATGTTCATTAACATAATTTTACAGCCCTTGTGGTTTCACCAATACATTTTCAGTAAACCAGCCTTAAATCAAAATTGATTTTTTTATTCAATTACTTTCTAGTTGCCTTAAACACACACAGCAGTCAAGCTCCAAACAATAATTTTGAAGAGACAGATAATACAATTGCAACAGTTATGCTGCATAGGTTGTGAAACTTAATGCATTATATACTGTGTAATATATTTCCAAGACAAGTCTGACAACTGCCTAATAGTGTCAGGATCAGGGAATGTATTCATTTCATCTATATCTATAAAATAGAAGTCTGGGTTTGTAAATGCTCCAAAGGCTTTCACACCCCTGCACCAATCTTGCTCAAATTTGGCACACACCTTCCTTGGTCTTGTGAAATCAGCACTGGGGGCTCCCAAAACCCATTTTGGGGTGAAAGCCCCCAAAAATGAGTCACAAAGGGGGCACCCCCACCGCTGGGGAAAACACAAAGAAAAACCAGTAGTGTGCATGTGCGGCAGTCCGCATGTGCACCACAGCCTAACCGAGGTTCACAGGCGGACAAGGTGGGGCAAGACAACAGGGTGGCACCTGGCTCAGCCTGGCCTTACCTCAGCCCGGCTGCACGGAGGGGTTGCCAGCTGCTACCTAGTCAACAGGCAGTGGAGGACATGGCAAGGGCAAGGCCGGCAGAAGCAGTGCGGACGAGGCAGCGAGGAAGCCGGGTTAGTGCACTGTTGGGGCAGTGCCTGGCCTTGCCTCAGCCTGGCTCTGCTGAGGGATCACCTTTGGAGAATTACATTTCCTAGAATCACCCAACCATTGTCAGACCCACCGTGGCGTCCAGAGGAGAGCAGGTGGGGTTGAGGGACAGCAGAGGGATGATTGGGGAGGAAGGGTCGGAGGACCCCACCCCCCTCAGCCTCCTTTCCTTTAAATAAAAACCACAACAAAACAATGTTTTGGTGTGTGTGTGTGTGTGTGTGTGTGTGCGTGTGTGTGTGTGTGGGGGGGGGGAGAGAGAAGTTCTGGAGTAGGCTAAGGGGGCTTCTTTTTCTTTTGTTTACTCTGATATGCTTTAAACACATGCTATCATTTAAAAAGTTTTATTCTGTGCAAGTATATCAGAGAGTAAACAAAGCAAAAAGACAAAAACGTTGTGGCACCTTAAAGACTAACTGCTGTATTTTAATATGTGCTTCTGTGAATCAAGCCCACTGGCTCTTTGGCCAGTGGAAAAGGAATGAGCAATGAACCCCAGAGCTGGATACGACTGGTCCTAGAGTAAGAGCAATCTCCACCTCTACCTAATAACAGAAGATTCCTGATTGGTTACTTTAATTAAAAGTGCTAAGTAAACACAAAGGTCTCCCCCACTCAAAAGCCAGTCACATTCAACTCTAGGGTGCAGTGCCCATCTCCAAGGTCCAAGGGCTCCTCAATGGCTGCGTGCCGCTTTCTCACCAGGTGGTCGGACACATGTACGGGGGAACCGGGCCCGGGTTTCTCCTCAGGCTGGTTTTGAAAAAAGAAACATCCCTGGTTTTCCCTCTTCTACAGCATAAAAACCACATGGGCAAGGACGGGCAATTAGCTAGTTATATTATTAAAAAAACAGTTTGGTTCACTGCCACGTTGTCCAGCATTTACTGTGAGAAAATTTCCTTTTGGTTGAAAAGACAATGACAACAATTGTGAAAGAATCCCTGGTGCTTGTGTGAATGCTTATTATTTAAAGGGGTCATAGGTTTAATTAGGCTAAATGTTGGTGGTGGTGGCGGCGGCAGCGGTAGCAGCATAAGAGGAGGCAAATAAAAGAATTAACAAAATGTACACAGTCATTCCAACCAGAGCTGGTTATACCTTAAACAACAGAGTGTTAGAAAATTGTTGCCATATCTATTAAGTACTTTGTTTAATACTAGCAGAGTTGCCCAGCTTCACTGGGGGGGGGGCTTGGGGAGGGGTACACAACACTCTGGGTGGGTGTCCCTGGATCCCCATCTCTATCCACACATGTTGCACCCATGTCTCTTCTCCTTTAATCCCCCTCCCCCCAAAAAAGGACATCACTTCCTCACCTCCCAAAGAACATGGTGGGTTGCCAGAATGGTTGTGTTATCTGGTGCACTCTGTCTGGCCTTTGGCTGTAATAATAAAGATTTGATTTGATTTGAACATGATGGGCAAGCTCCGGCCGAAGGAGGAGGAGGAGGAGGAGTGAGTGAGGGAAGGAAGGAAGGAATGACTCAGGCAGGAGAACACACACACACACACACACACACACACACACACACACACACACACACACTGGAGGGGCAGGAGGCAGCCAGGTGAGCGCACACCTGGCAACTGACTTGCCTCGCTCTCCAAGTGCATGGCCTCTGCCCCACCCCTCCTGTGCTTGTTCTCCAACCTTTTTGATTGGCTGGGGCATGACGCAAGGGATGCTGGGGCATGTAGGGTTTTTTCATTTGCCTTTGTGGGGCTCATGCAATGTGTGATGCCAAAGGTAGACGTGTGCAAGCTTTCAGGGGGCTCTATTCAGGGGCGTGGAAACGCATTCGGGACACACGGACGTACCTTTCCATTTTATTTATATAGATTTTTTTCTTTTGTCCCCCCCCCTTCAGTTACATGTTCTGCAGACATTTTGAATTTTCTTTTTTAAAAATTATAGGCCATACTTTTACTTTTTAAAATACAAAATAGTAACACGTAATGTCGCCCTTGCTTGAAAGCCAGTCGTATCTGACTCTAGGGTTCAGTGCTCATCTCTGTTTATCGCCAAAAAGCCAGCACTGCATCTGCAGATGTTTCCGTGGACATGTGGCAGTCATATCCACACTGTTTACCTTCCCTCTGAAGTGGTACCTATTTATCTACTTGCAATTTCTTGCTTTCAAACTGCTAGGTTGGCAGGAGCTTTGACAGAGACAGGAGCTCACTCCATCATGCAATACCCGTGAATCAAACTCTGACCTTCTAGTCAGCGAGTTCTATGTCTTAACCACTTGAACCACCACAGTCCCACAATAACAAGTAAGCAGGTGTAAAATAAAACAAAGAGTACTGTGTGGCACTCCTACATTTTCAGTATCTATGTGTGCTGCTGCCCAAATGACAAGCTCTCCAAATCCCTACACCAGGTATGCCATTGCCTTTTAAACATGTGAACAAGGACTCTTTTTTGGATTTTCGTCATCATCAACGGAGACAAACAGCCAGTGTTTCCTTTTACACTGCTGCTGTAACTCTGCCAAAACTAAGGGCTTACTGCACAGTGCCCTTTTAAAGGTTAAAAATGTTACACTGAAACATCTTTGCTTACACCAGTGATACTACATATGACTCATGACCATGACCAACGGTCCGCATGGTTATATCTTATGTCTTCTATATATAAAATAATAAACAAGGTTTATAAACAAAAATATATATTCAATCACACATACGCAAGAATAAAAAGTTTCAGTGAATAGGTAGAACAAGTCATAAGAATGGTGTTTCAACTTGTCTTGTTCTTCAGTAATCAAGCACAAGCCTTTCCTTTTCTTCTTTATAATGTGAAAACTTTTTTGTTCCTTCTTCATAGAGTCAGATACTTGCTTGAGCACAAATCCTAATTAAACCACTCTTTTGTTCACAAACAAGACTGCATTCATTTTCACACCCTTAGGTGAAGCTTATTCTCCACATAATTCTAATTATCAGCTTCATCCACCTTTTTCATCCACATAGAATCTCCCCAACCAAGCACACAGACCCATCAGTTTAATTAATAAACACTGTTTCATACTTCTCTACTTTCATAACAATCATTCCTGGCACAGATCTCACTTACTGCTGTAAATCAAGCTCAGGCACTTACCATGCAAGTAAATATAAAGCTTCACACAAACCCTATATACCATGCAAAATTGACACTTAATGGTGTCTGTCCAACCTGTGTTACAAGCAGCAGGTATAGTGAACAAGTGACCTGTACCTTTGCTATGTGATCAACTGAGCTCCTGTCGACTGTCCCAGCTCCTGCCAACCCAGCAGTTCAAAAGCAAGAAATTGCAAGTAGATCAATAGGCACTGCTTTGGCGGGAAATGTAACAGCATTCTGTGTGCTCCACCATCTAGTCATGCCTGCCACATGACCACAGAAATGTCTGCAGGCACATACAGCAGTGGCTCTGTAGCTGTAAACAGAAATGAGCACTGCCTGGTGGTAAATTCAAACTGCTTTCAAGCTGCGTCTTCCTTCCTTCAACAAAAGGAGTGTGAAGCTTGACAGAACTTTAAGTTGATGGGCCGGAGGCACCACCACGGAAGAAAGATGTAGCCGCTAATCATGGCCACTGCTGTCTTTAGCGGCAGCGTGCCCCAGCAGAAACTTCAAACCGTTGTCAAGCCGCATCCTCCTTCCTCCAACAAAAGGAGGCTTCAGCTTGACAGAACTTTTAAGTTTAGGGGCCGGGGATGCAGCCAGGCGGAAAATTCTAACTACTGTCAAGCTGTGTCCTCCTTCCTTCCTTCCTTCCCTACTTGTAAATGCCACTCTCTATGGCCTTTGTCACTTATATATTGTACTGTCGAGAAAGCCTGGAAACCGTTCTGTCAGTAAGTTCCCCTGAAGGAAAAGTGCGGCTGTGTTGGCTGCACTGGCTGTGTTGGGATCCATTAGGGAAAACGCAGGCTGTGTAGCATATGCGCAGTACTGCTGTTTTGTTGCTTTTTCTCCTGTCGGTTGGGGTGTCCCCTTTGTGTCCCACTTTGGGGGGCATAAACCTCCAAATGGGCTTTGTGACCCCCACAGTGCTGATCTCACAAGCCCAAGGTAAATATGTGCCAAATTTCAGCTACATTGATTGCATACCTGTCAAGTTTTGGATTTGGAAATAAGGGAAATTTCCTGGCAAATAAGGGATACTGCAGTGGCTCAAGTGGCTAAAGACACTGACTGGGAAGCAGAAGGTCAGCAGTTCGATTCCTGAGTACTGCAGGACGGAAATGAGCTCCCGTGTTCGTCCCAGCTCCTGCCAACCTAGCAGTACGAAAGCAAGAAATTGCAAGTAGATAAATAGGGACCACTTCGGTGGGAAGGCAACAGCATTCCGTGTCTATTCATGCCTGCCACATGACCACGGAAACATCTGCAGAAGCAGACAGCGCTGGCTCTTCGGCTTAGAAACAGAGATGAGCACTGCACGCTAGAGTCGGATACGACTGGCTTTCGAGCAAGGGAAACATTTACCTTTACCTTTAAGGGATACTTGACAGCTATGCTTATCCTGGCGGCAATAGGGCATTGCAGTCTAATTAATAAGGGATGACAGTGGGAAAGAGGGTAAAATAAGGGGTTTTCCCTGCCAATAAGGGATACTTGACAGCTATGATTGATTGGTCTAGGGGTGTGGGCTCCTTTAGAGCACATACAAACCCATACCTCTGTTTTATAGATATAGATATGGTCCTTTCACTTTACACAAAAGGAAAACCTCTTTTTAGATCTTAGTTTAGGGTTTCCTTCAATCAAAAAATCCTAAAGAACACTTAAGGACTACAACAGAAAAGCAGAGGTGAGGCAAAAGAAGGCAACACTACAGTCAAACATCACCACCACCCAAACAATGCAGTAGCATGACAGCAGAGACACAAATACAATACCCCTCCCGCTGATTCCTAGAATATAGGGATATTTCTCCCCATCATCACCATTTGATATATTTTCTTTTCATTTAGTGTAGCAGGCTGGCCTGGCCTAGGCATCAATGATAATTTAAGGTGGAAGGAAGGGAAAATGCCTCCTAAGTGAAGTTTTGGATTAAAAAAATGGTCACCCAGAGTACCTAATGGCAACAGTAAAAGTTATCAAAAGAAAAGAATGGTAACCCCTCAAAATTCAATTGGAAAAAAGACAAACAAAAGAAAGCCTATTGTATGGAGGCACAGAGATAGTCAAGCAAGATCTGATCCCAGTGGCAAGACTGTTGGCAGCTATTTGAAAGTATTAAAGGCTTGTCTTCCCCTAGGTTCCCAAAACTTTCCTCAGGTCAAAAAGGATCCCAAGGGAACCTTGGAACCTTTGTGGGTGAGTGGAGACAGAACTGTTTAATGAATGATAAAAACCTATGACTGATGACATCATCAGCTACTGATGACATTATACAATATCTCTTTTAGTTTCAGATCTTGTTCGTTGTATATCCTGATCCCATCTGTTGACTTCCTGCTTAGGGTAAAGCAGTTACTGTATCTCCGTTAGTCCTTGTAAAGAAATAAAAATACCTTCCAGGATCCTAGCTGTCCATAGAACAGTGTTCTCTTTGGAGGTCTTCTGCACCACCCAAGAGAGATACTGCCCTCAATTAGAATGCCATGCTCTTATAGCATTTTGGTCATACATTTGTCAAGAGATGTTTTACATATTTGTTGAATATTTTGAACTTGTTTGGGAGAAGGGGTCCCCTGGCTGAAGGGTAATTGGTCACATTTCTTCCTCAATTTATCATTGGATCACTTGGTGCATTCATGATTGTAAGAGAAACAAAATGTTTGGAAGTTCTAAAAAGAAAAAAAAAGTTTCCATTTCTTCCATTGTGCTTCATTAAGTATAGTTAGCTGTCAGGGCTGAGGTTTTATCTCTTTATCGGTCTGTCATCTCTCCAAAAGAGTAAAGTAAGACATCTGGAGATAAATAATCTTTGTTTGATTCAAACACATTTCACAACTGACTTTTCGTAAATTAATCTATTTGTCCAGATATTTTGCTGAGAAGGCAAGCCGTCAAACTCTGGGATGAGATGGCCCATTAAGAGCTGATACAGTTTTCTCCCCAGTGTTCCAGAGGGTAAGATTTTCTTGTGCTTAATAATTCCTTAAGTAGATTTGTTTGCAACAGTGTCAGCGTTTCTGCCTTCAAAATCTTCCTGGACATTAGCATATTCATCCAGCAGTGCTACAATTCCACAGCAGCAATTTTCTCTGTTAAAATGTCAATATTTTCTTCTTGAAATACAGACACATTATCATTACATGAACAGGTGGTACCTTTATTAAACCAGTAAAAATATTAAACTATCAGTGAGCTTTCATGGGTCAACTCCACTTCCTCAAGCCACACACCAATACTTTGTGGACACTGCAGAAGTGCTATAAATGAGAGTCCCAAAAATTTACAAGCAGGTGTTTTTGGCAGTGTTGTTTCTTAGAGGTGGGTCAGAAAATATCAGGCTGCATGAAAGCTTGAATTTTTCAGATACATTATCATTCTTCATAATGTCTGTTCCATAAGGGCCACAGATAAATAATGCCAAACATTTCAAGTTGCTTCAAAAATGTCATTTATTGAATTCCTTGTCAGACATTTGTTTACTGTTTCATGATAAATGTAACAACCTTAACTAAACATTACTCAGACTATGATGTTGTGGAGTGGCAGAAAGCCCAAAAATTTCACTGCCTGATGTGAAGAATATGATGATGCCACCTTCTATCACACATGTAAAAGCTGGCTGGAGATGCAAAAGAAGATTTTATTCAGTACTGGCAATAGAACACCATATTCCCTGGTCCCTCCTAGGCAGTAGGCCAGCCACAGGATGTCAAGGTGGTAGCTGAGAATAAAGTCACAGCCATTAGGTCTTCCCCCAGCTGTTGAATTATAAACATAGCCTGCATATGTAAAGCATTTCCAATTATAAACAGTAAACATGTAAGTAGCTTTCCTGGAGAAAGTAAGGCCTCTATGCTGTCTAAACAGCCTGGATAGATATATAGGAAATGGCAAGACTTTAGGTTTAAAGCATGACAGATAAAAGCAGAACCAAAAGCTGAGATATCACCTCATCCTCACATACTTTCATCCATGTGATCAGTGCACACAAAATCACTGTCTGAATAGGACTATGGCAGCAGTCTCTGAATAAGACAGAAAATGATGGTTAAAATAATAATAATTCATGTTTCTACTGGGGAATAATAAAGGAACCATTTTAAGGGAGGGATAAACAACATATAAAACCAATGAATTTTATCAGATGCTGGTGGTCTATAGACTTACCTAAGACTTACATGACAAAATCCAATGGGTTAATGCTGACTAGAGTAGACTCATTAACTCAATGAGATTTATATATCTGTATGTATTGGTTTAAACAATTTCCATTCATTTAGAGGGCATACACTGACAGTGACTAACAACTAGCTATAGCAGATAAAAATTTTGTGTAAGAGATTACTCTGTGTTGAAAGGATTTTTGCTGGACAAACTTCGCTCAGGGAATTCCCAAATGAGGCTCCTTTGATAGGAAACAGCAATACAGGATGCCAGTTAAGCCATAATGTGAGAATTTCTTTAGACAGATACTCTAGTTCAGTGTTTCCCAAACTATGTTCCGCAGAACACTGGTGGAGTTCAATTCCCAGAGGCCTATGTCAATACATTGGCTGATCAGTGCTTTGGGGAATTGAAGTCCAAAAACCAAAGATTGGAAAACACTGCGCTAGCTCATGCTGGTAAAGAGACTGGCCACAAACCTAGTGGGCATTATTTATAAGAGCTAGAGTAGCCAGCAATTTATGTCTGAAGTAGAATGTTTATACAAAGTATGAGTTTCATGCTCAGTTATGACGAGAAGGTGAAAAATAATGTTAACTGCATCCATCCCTCGGACTGGAAGATTCCTTATCTCTGTTTTAGGCTGAGTGATTATTAAGCATCTGTACCAGATATGCTTCAGTAGTCTCATGTTTAAATTAGACCAGGTAGATGACATCTTTAGAACATTTTCTTGCTCTCAGGAAATTCTGAATCAACACATGTTGAAGATTATATTACTCTCCTTTTTGCTAAATAGATTACAAGTAAGTAAGTAAGTAAGAAAGAATGATCTAGTCACAAAGCCTCAATGACTCCAACATCATGATTTCACAATAGCAATACCCATGTGCATCTATACTTGGAACAAAATGGCCTCCCCAATCGTGCATGCAGAGCAAAATTTCTGTCCAGCCCTCAAAGCTGACTGAGAGAGTGTGACCTAGCCTCAAGCCTGAAAAGGATGGGAACCTCTGCTATAATGGAACTTAGCACTAATGCAGCACTAAAATCCCATAGGTTCAGGGTACTAGATGTCCCCTGCAACGGAGTGACCAGAGATTTTCATACCTGCTCTTCTATGTCAATTAGCCTACTTGGCACTATCTCTTGGACAGAAGAACACACACACACACACACACACACACACACACACACACACACACACACACACACACACACACACACACACACACACTCTTTATGGCACTCAAATTTGCAAGGAAATAGTTGTCTTAAAGGGCAATTTTTAATCAGACATCTTATGATTCATTAGAATGAGTTTTGCAACAGGTGTTAGACCATCTAACTTGCCCTGCTTGAGACCAAAACATGCCATCTATCACAGCATTGGTACACTAAAGGCATTGATGGCAGCACAAACTTACATTGATGGTATGAAGATGGCAACAGTGTAAAGAGTTGTGAATACCAATCCTTACCCTCACTCATTACTGCATTCACTGAATTATTATTCAATGCCTAGATTTGAAAAACAAAAAATAAAATAACGTGATTTTTAAAAAAACCTAGAAGTGGTCTTTCAACCACTGCCAGTTTTAACAGGCATTTACAACCCATGGTATATGTCTGGCCGGACATCCCACTATGGTAATGGAGTAGACTGTACATCCAGTGACTCAATGCCTAGTGTTGGGCAGCAGTAAAAAACCTGTCTCCCTAAAGGGGCTAATGGCTACAGATGGATGAGCCCCTTTTGGTGGGGTGATGGCTCCCTCAGTGGAGGAAATGCTATTGGAAACCATCATATTGTGTGTTTGCCTATGTGTTAGTAAGGAGTGAAGAAACAGGAGTTTGGGGGCTTTTTAGCAATAAAGAAGGAATGTAATTTTGATATAATTTCATTCAAGCATACATTTCAGTATGATCACACAGCAAATAAAAAATGCTTTAAAAGATATATGTAAGAGTAAAATTCACTGTAATTGTAGCAGTCTCTCTCTCTCTCTCTCTCTCACACACACACACACACACACAAAACACATAGAAAAATTCTCCTGTAGCAAGGACGATACCGCTTATACCCCTCAAAATTTTCAGCACAGAGGCTAGAATCATTCTGCCTTTCAGAAAGGAATCTTACATATAGCTTACTCAAGAAAGTGGCTTCAAGGTTTTTGAGGAGGGGGAACCAGCCCTTCATGAAGCTCTCCAGCCACAATATCGAACCAGGAAATATTTCAAGGTTTGCCCAGAACAGGCCACCATCAGCTTGTATTATTTTTAAAGCTATCTTTAAAATATATGAATCATGACCTTTTTGTTCCAGCTCGGGAGGCACAGCCTGGAGACAGACATTTTGTAAATGAGGTTTTAAAAATGAAAATGTTAAAAATAAACCAGACAAGCAAAGCTATTTAGCAAAATATCATTTTGATGGATGCCTATGAAGCAGTGCTCACAAAAACCCGTTTGGATCAGCAAATGCAAGCGGGTGGTGATACACAAATATGACATTTAACCCTTGGAGGAGATTCTCGGGAGATTCTAAGAACTGTGAGTTCATCTGTTTTATTCTCAGGATGGGAGAATCTGTTAGTTTTTCTGTCTCCCACATCTGAATTATTCAAACTTCAAATATTTACTATTGCAGATATCTAGAACTTTTGGTGAGTTCTTCAGAAACAAAGAGAAGCGTGAATTCTAGTGCCAGCCAAACTTAACAGGTACAGTAATTGGTAGCATGAAAAAGATCCTTGTGTACTTGCCTGTCTTATACAGTACTGTACAAAACTGTTAGGTCACCACCAGCAGGTTGGGGAAAATTTAATGAGTGATGTCGTAACTCGGACATCCTAACTGAAAAGTTCATCAAAGTTGGAAAGTTCTGAGAGGAGAGTTTGCAAAGGACTCTTCAATTTTGATGTGTCTAGGTGGCTCAGTGGTTCAGTTATCCCCCCCCCCCCAATTCACTCATTGAATTTTCCCCCAAACCAGCTAATGGTGGCCTCAAACTTTTGCACAGTACCGTAAATGTTGAAGATGTGAGGCATTTCCAAAAGCAAAGATGTGAGATAACCCTGATTTAGCAGAAATATTGCTAGCAAAGGAATGGGTGATGATTTGATTTCAGATACTTTTTGATTAGAATTTATCAAAATTTGGGGATTTCTTCATATTTGGAACACAAATAAATCATACCCATCAAGCGCAGCTCCGGAAAACATGGGAACTGCCCTGTCCCAGGCACGCATGCGCAGCAACAACTCCTTTCTGCATGCGCAGAACCCTTTTGTGCATGTGCAGAACCCTTTTGCACATGTGCAGAACCACTTTGCACATGTACAGAACCTCTTTGTGATGGGCGCACATGTGCAGTAACTCCTTTCCCCACCATTCAAATACGGCACAGCGGTGGGAAAGGGGAGGAATCAGCACAAAAATATGGTAAATCCCGGCCAATACGAGATACTTGACAGGTATGAAATAAATGCTATTTTTGCTACTCTCCTCCTGGGCAAAAGTTATACTTACTGTAGCCAATGGAGGATCATTTCATTTCAGCTCATTTTCAAGAAATCTGTAAAATGTGGTGGTTGCATGCTAGGTTGGGTTAGAAAGAACATGAGACTTAATAACTTTGAATGTAGCAGAATATGATGCTGGCAAATGTTGCCATCCTTGCTGAAAACAAGGATTCAAAGCACATTTTGAAGAACAAAGTAATCAAAGCCTGAGGCTTCTGTGGATGTTCAATTTTGTTATACCCACATTTGATTTTAAAAATCACACATTTTCTCTCCCCAAGATGCAAATGAACTAAAACAAAACTGATGCTCATGTTGTTATTTCATTCAGCAACCAATGAGGAGAAAGACCATTGCTTAGTGATGCACAATTACACAAATGGGATAAATGTTAGACTTGTATTGCTGTAAGTTAATCAATCTCAGTAGGCATTATCTGTTGCACACCAAGTCATGCGACTCAGTATACATAAGAACATAAGAACAGCCTTGCTGGAACAGGCCACAGCCCATCCAGTCCAGCATTCTGTCTCACACAGTGGCTCACCATGTCCTTCAGGATATTCCCAAGCAGATGCCTTCACCTGCTTAGGATTCCCTGGAAATGGCATTGAGAGATATCCTACCTATCTCTCCAACCCGGAGGTTGTCCTTAAGTATCCATAATTATAGCCATTGATACCCTTGTCCTCCATGAACTTGTCTAATCCTTTCTTAAAGCTGTCAAGACTGACAGCTGTCACCACTTCTTCTGGCAGGGAGTTCCATAGACCAGTAATCCTCTGGGTGAAAAAGTACTTTCTCTTATTTGTTTGAGAACTAGTATCCAAAAGTTTCATGGAGTGTCCCCTAGTTCTAGTGTTATGCGATAGGGAAAACAGTTTTTCCTTATCTACTTTGTCCACACCATGCATGATTTTATAAACTTCAATCAGGTCACCTCTTAGACGTCGTCGTTCAAGAGTGAAGAGGCCCAACCATTGCAGTCTTAGATGGTAAGGAAGGTGTTCCAGTCCCCCAATCATTCTGGTTGCCCTCCTCTGCACTTTTCCCAGCTCCATAATATCCTTCTGGAGGTATGGCGACCAGAACTGTACACAGTATTCCAGAAGGGGCCTCACCATAGATTTATAAAGAGGCAAAATGACACTTGCTGACTTATTTTCTATACCCTTCCTAATGATCCCTAGCATTGAGTTTGCTTTTTTCACTGCTGAGGCACACTGGGTTGACACTTTCATTGAGTTGTCCACCAGGACACCAAGGTCCCTTTCCTGGTTTGTTCCAGAGAGTTCAGACCCCATCAGTTTATAAATGTAATTGGGGTTCTTTGCCCCAACATGCATCACTCTGCACTTACTAATGTTGAAGCTAATTTGCCACTGTTTTGCCCACTCCCCCAGTGTCAAGAGATCCCTCTGGAGCTCCTCACAATCTCTCACAGTTATCACTACCCTGCATAATTTAGTGTCGTCAGCAAATTTGGCTACCTTGCTTTTTACTCCTACCTCTAGATCATTTATGAAGAGGTTGAAAAGCAGGGGTCCCAGTGCTGAACCTTGGGGGACCCCACTCTTTACTTCCCTCCACTTGGAGAAGTGTCCATTTAGTGCTACCCTCTGTTTCCTGTCCCTTAGCCAGTTGCTGATCCAGGACAAGACCTGTCCCTTTATTCCATGACTGGTAAGTTTATTCAAGAGCCTTTGGTGTGGGACCTTGTCAAATGCCTTCTGAAAGTCCAGAGAAACAATGTCAACTGGATCCCACTTATCCACATGCTTGTTGACACTCTCAAAAAATTCCAACAGATTAGTGAGGCATGATTTGCCTTTGTAAAAGCCATGTTGGCTCTCCTTTAGCAGCGTCTTCTCTTCTATGTGCCTATTAATTCTATCTTTTAGGATGGTTTCCATCACTTTACCTGGGACACATGTCAAACTGACAGGTCGGTAATTTCCTGGATCACCCCTGGATCCTTTTTTGAAAATTGGTGTTACATTCGCTACCTTCCAGTCATCAGGCACAAAGCCTGATTTGAGGGAAAGATTATATATTTTGGCTAGGAGATCAGCAATTTCATCTTTAAGTTCCCTGAGAACTCGTGGATGGATGCCATCTGGTCCTGGTGATTTGTTAGTGTTTAGTTTAACAAGACATGCAAGGACCTCCTCCCTGTTATTTCTATCTGGCTTAATTCTTCGGTTTCCCTCCCTATGAAGATAGGCTCTGTTTTGGGCATGTGGTCTCTGTCTTCTTCAGTGAATACTGAAGCAAAGAATTCATTGAGTCTCTCTGCAATCTCTGTTTCCTCTTTAATAACCCCTTGCCTTCCATTGTCATCTAATGGTCCAATGGCCTTCCTAGTTGGGTTCTTACCTCTAATGTACTTAAAGAAGTCTTTGTTATTTCTCTGAGTATTTTTAGCTATACGCTCCTCAAAGTCTTGCTTTGCTTTCCCGATTGTTGCCTTGCATTTGTTCTGCCAGAATTTATGTTTCTGCCCGCTGTCCTCATTCGGACAAGCCTTCCATCTTTTAAATGAGCTTTTCTTGCTCTTGATCACTTCCCGAACAGCTCCTGTAAGCCATATTGGAGTCCTCTTGGATCTGGCAGTGCCCTTTTTCCTTTTGGGTATGCATTCCAATTGGGCCTCTGTTATTGTTTTTACAAACAGCCTCCATGCCTCTTGGAGTGTTTGGACTCTCTCAATTTTCCCTTTCAGCTTCTTTTTTACTAGTTTCCTCATCTTTGGGAAATTTCCTTTTTGAAAATTTTAGGTCTCTGAGTTAGATTTTATCAGTGACTTGCGATCTATGATCAAGTTAAACATAATTGAGTTGTGGTCACTGTTCCCTATTGGATCAGTCACATTAACATCTTGCACCAGATCCTGAGTATTACTCAGGATCAAGTCAAGGATTCTTGTACCTCTAGTTGGGTCTTCAACCATCTGTCCCAGGGAACAATCATTTAGCATATCTAGGAACTTTATCTCTTTATCATGTGCTGAACAACAGTTCACCCAGTCTAAGTGAGGGTAATTGAAGTACCCCATTATAACCAGGCTTCCCTTCTTGGATGCCTCCTTTACAACATTCTCCAACTGCCAGTCTCCCTCAAGAGTTTGGGTCGGAGGCTGATAGTATATGCCTACTGTTAGACCATCCTTGTGGCCTGGTACTCTTACCCACAGATCTTCTAATGGTGACTCCAAATCACCTAGATATTCCAATTCATACGATTTTATCACTTCTTTGACATACAAGGCTACACCACTTCCCGTTTGCCCCTTCCTATCCTTCCTGTACAGTTTGTAGCCTGGGATAACTGTATCCCATTGGTTATCATCCATCCACCAGGTTTCAGTGATACCAATAATATCCATCTCCCCTATTTTGTTCCAGAGGCTTCTGGCATTTGTATACAAGCATTTATATATTCTTTCCTGATACAGTCTTTTGAGTCCAGTTGCATTGTTAGACTGCCTCTTGCATCCTTCTGCTAGAGTGCTGGTGACTAGCTCCTTGCTCTGCTCAGTAATTTTTGCATCCTCCTCACTACTCAAGTACACACTTTCCTGAACCGGATGCTGCCCAGCTCCTGTCGGCTTTCCCCCAGTTATCAGTTTAAAAGCTGCTCTGCAGCCTTTTTGATGTTGAGTGCCAGCAATCTGGTCCCATCATGGTTCAAATGCAACCCATCCCTCCTGAACAGATTTGGCTTGTCCCAAAATTTTCTCCAGTTCCTGAAAAATCTGAAACCCTCCTCTCGACACCACCGCCTCATCCACGCATTGAGGCATCTGAGCTCTGCCTGCCTGGTAGGTCCTGCACGAGGGACAGGCAGCACTTCTGAAAATGCTAACTTGGAAGTCCGGGACTTCAATCTTCTTCTTAACAGCCTGAATTTGGCTTCCAGGACAGACCGCTTGGCCTTCCCAACATCATTGGTACCAACATGTACCATGACAACTGGCTCGTTCCCAGTTCTCTCTAACAATCTATCTAGATTTCTTGTGATGTCTGCAACTTTTGCACCTGGCAGGCAAGTCACCATACGGTTATCATGTGCATCACAAATCCATTTCTCTGTATTTCTAATTATTGAATTGCCTAGTACAAGGAGCCTCTCTCCTGCAATCTGTTCATCTACATGCACCTCATCAACCATATTAAGGGAGAGAACCTCAGTTTGTTCCTGTTGTTTATCTTCCTGGATCTCATCAAGTGTGATGAAGGAGAGATCATCAGGTGGAACCAGTTGTTCCTCTGTGTGTTCCTCATCAGGTGTGATGAGGGAAAGAGCCTCAAATTTATTCTGTAATTTCAGACTCTCAGAGTGATCCCCTACTCTTCTCCTCCTTTGAGTCACATTCCTCCAAACATCTCCCTCCTGAGTTAGTGAAGGGCCTTCTCCCTCAGAACTGTTCCCTGTCTCTTCTTTGTCCAGCATAGTCTGCTCCGCTCTGTCCAAAAACAGCTCAAGCTCCTTAATTTGTTGATGGTTAGATATGCGGACCTCTAGCTGCTGGACCTTCTCTTCTAGTAGTGCAACCAGCTTGCACTTGCTGCAAGTGTAGTTCTCCATATGCTTTGGCAAGAACACAAACATGGCAGAAGTATTGCAGGCAACTACAGCTGTTCCCTCAGAATCCATTTTAACAAGTGCAGTATTCTGGGCCTCAAAATGTACACATTTACTACCTTTCTACCTAGTAAGACTCAGCGCGCGGGCCTCTAAAGCAGCTCTACTCCAACTGCAAAACTTACCAGTGCTCACTTCCTTTGTTTGGCTCTCCTCAGCAGCAGCTCTGCTTAAGAGCACATGCAGAATCAAAAGGGCTGACCCTGAAAGAGTTCAGAGCTTTTAAAGGCTAGTGTGGCTCCGCCCCTATGAGTCACATTTCAGGGAAGGTCCTGGTGTGGCTCTGTCCCCCTGCTTCTGGAAGCTTCTAACTGCTTCCTCTGTTTGAACAGAGGTGGCTCTCAGCAGTTTAAATTATCAATTTAAATTAGTGGAGGCCTCTAAAGCAGCTCTACTCCAACTGCAAAACATACCAGTGCTCACTTCCTTTGTTAGGCTCTCCTCAGCAGCAGCTCTGCTTAAGAGCACATTCAGAGTAAAAAAAACAGATATCTGTAGAGATTTCATAACTTAGAGCATTAAAATGGAAGCTATTGCATGATAACTAAAGCAAAGTGAGAGCATGATGTAGTAGATGTAGGATTCAGGAGAAATCAGTTTAAATTTCCATTTGGTCATAGAAACTTACTGAGGCTAGCAATGATAAGCCACTTTTGAAACATCTCACATGCCTTGAAAATCCTACTAGGTTTGCTTTAAATTACAAGCAACTTGATGGCATATAGCAATAGAAGTGGCAGCAACAACATCACTGTGTATATGAGAGTTAATAACTGGCCATATGACCACTATGTCCTCAAGCTGAGTCCACCAGCCTAAAGGAGAAGAGAAGACTATAGTGATCTACTTCATGCTAACAATGTCTGCCATCAGGACAGAGGTGGGACCTTGTGATGATGCAATCTACATGACAGGCTCGTCATTGTGACGTACTTCATGGTGATACTGCATACCTGAGGAAGGGAGAATAGCCATTGTGACTTCATCAGGATGGTACCTGCCTGAAGGGGAAAAACTAAATATTATAACTAAATGCTGATGTTGTATGTCTGACAATGACAGGTTGGTCATTGTAACTTTTCACTCATACTGCCTGGTTTGAAGAAACAGATTGACCAATGTGACCTACCATATTTTTTGGACCATAAGACACACTTCCCCCCCAAAGTGGGGGGAAAATGAGGGTGTGTCTTATATTCCGAATGCTGTCCAGCAAGGCTATTGTAAAAGGATATTTTACAACAGCTGCGGCTGGCCGAAGACCTCCACTGTCACCGCCACAGCTGTTCCAGGCCAGGGAAAGAAGGGCCGGGGTTCGGTGGACCATTACCACAGGTGGCCACAAGAGGGCACAAGTCACTATTTCCCATTTAAAGGCATTGTAAATCAATTTCTTGTACAGTATTCTAAAGCTTTTCTGTTTGTATGTTCCCAATGCATTTCAGTGGGAAACCAAACCTGTGCATAAAAAGAAAGGGTTTCACTTACCTTTCTTGCCTTTGTCCCTGCTCCATGTAATCAAAATGGAGGGGGAAGCCATGCTTCCTTGTTGCAGGGAGAGCAAGAGGCTAGGCTAGAGCATTGCTTCCTGCCTCAGTGCAATTGGCTTGCCTGCCCATTTCCCCTGCAGTGCCACCACTGGTTGGTGTTGCAAATACAGTACTATTTGGTTCAGAATATTTTTTCTTGTTTTCCTGCTTTAAAAACTGGGTGTGTCTTATGGTCAAGTGTGTCTTATGGTCCGAAAAATATGGTATTTCTCACTGATGCTGGCTACCTGAGAGAGAGAAATTGGCCATTATCAATTTGTACTGTTGTTGCCCACATAAAAAGAGATACTGGTCACTGTAATTTTGTTTTGATTTTGTCTGACCAAGGAAAAAGGTGATTTACCTTTGTGACTCATGCTGATAGGAGACAAGTGACCGTTGTGATCTTGTATTGATGCTGTTTACTTGAAGGAAAGATAATCTGACCAATATTTCCTTCCACAGCAATTTGTCTCCCTTTGAAGATGCTGTTACTACATACTTTTCTCTGAAAGACATCTTTTGTACTCAAACCAAGAAGTTTTTTCTCCAACACTCCTATTTTCAGTGGACGTTTTACTTCTCCTTGGCTTGTATGAGACTTCTCCATTGTCAGAATGTCTAGTAAGTGGGTATCAGATAATATCAAGCCTTAACTTTCACTTGAGGGTAAAATGACTAATTAGAGACTGTCATACACTCTGGACACGAAAAGCTGAGACTCAATGGGGGGAAAGGAGGACATTAGATCTACAATTAGATCTGCCAACATTCAGGAAAAGCCTGAAGACCTAGTTTGCCCAGTGGGTGTGGGGTGTCATGACGGGACCCCCCCTCCCCTTGTTGGCTTACATAGGACCACTCTAAATAACCTGTTAGTTGGGGACTGTCTGGGGTTTACTTAAATATGTTTTTAATTAAGCTATATTTTACGTTGATTGTAAGCCACCCTGAGTCACTGTGTCGAGCGGATGGCAATAGAAATCTAATAAATGAATAAATAAGCCTCCCTTAAGAGTGGAAAGTATTGCAAATACACTAAGGCTTCCCTTGGGCAACAGCATAGAGCCATCTAATCCTCTCAGACCAGCAGTGTTGCACTGCATTGTGCAATACTCAGTCACAGAGAAAGAAAGAATGAAAAAAGAAAAGAAAAAAGATATTAAAAGACATACTGGGGTAGGTGGGAAACAAGAAAAATGAACATAGGATGAATTAACTTGATGAAGTTAGACCTGAGAAGGACCATATGACCTTTTGATGGTCACTGTTTCATATATTCACCAAGGACAGAAGCAGCTTGACACTGTATAACAATAGTTGACTGCACTCTTGAAATTACATACTGTGTAAGCAAACCTTTCTCTAACACTGTTTAAAGTGACAAAATTGTTGTCTTTAAGTAAAACCAGTGGCTTTATGATTTTATTTTCAAACTCATTTTGAAGAGCATTCCCATAGTGCTCCTGGCAATATCTCTGAAACAACAACAAAAGATGTGAGCCTGCATAGTCTTGCTACCTGGCCACTGTTTATTTCAATATTATGGCTAGTATTCCCTGATAATTTGCCCTTCATAATTGGGTTTTCCTCCCCTTTTTGTTTGGATTTTTTTAAAAAAAATAATAATCTCAAAATCTTCTGGATCTTCATAACAAAAGTTTTAGCCTTGAAGGGAAGAAACTTCATTTCAACAATCAATTATAACTTAATCTCACTCATTTGTTCTGTGTTTCTGAAGGTTTATATCCTCTTATTTACAAGATGAAGTATAGATCTGTTATTTGGCCTGGAAACAAAAGTAACATAATATTGCAGTAAAAGTATCACATTATTTTTTAAAATAAAAATGCCAAAAGGATTGACAACTTTAATATGTCACATTGTTTTGAAGGATGTTGCTGTATGCCACATTGAGACCAGAATAATGACAGACAGAGCATTTGACAGACAAAGAATTATACAGATGTACTCTGTGCATTTTTTATTCTGATGGCTGTGTTCAGAGTAGCAGCTTAGCTAAAGTTCTTGCTGATAGAAATTAAAAACAGACAAACAAAAGCCTTGCAAAAAGAATAAATAAGAATGAAGTATTAGCTCTATATTCTATGTCTATATTTTAGAGAAAATTTAGGAACAACTTCAACAAAACAAACAAGAAAAATTGTCACAAAAGAGGAATGACAGTCAGTTGGTCTATAACTGATAAGTATAGTAATACATTTCTATTATTTTTGTCAGGGGTGCCCAAACGTTTTGAGCCGCAGGCGAGTCATGTCATTCAGGGGTGCCCAAACTATGGCCCGAGGGCTGGATGCAGCCCCCGATGCCAATTCATCAAGCCCACACCATCCTCGTTGCTCCCAGAAGCGGAAGTAAAACACGCCCATACAGGCATGCTTTACTTCTGCTACTAAGAATGACGAGGGTGGCACAGGCTGGATGAATTGGCATTGGGGGGCGGATCCGGCCCCAGGGCACCCCTGGTTTTCCTTGTCCTCACTGCATTTTAGTTAAATCTTTTTATTTTAAATGAGATTGTCTTTAAACAATACATTTCTATTGTTTTTGTCAGGGGTGCCCAAATGTTTGTTCAGTATAGAATATGGCAAGCTTCTCTTGCTAAGCAGATCTGGAATTTTGAGAAAGTGTATTTACCCTTAGCTAATGGTTGTCGCTCCTGGCAACAAAGCAGTTCGAAAACAAGAAATTGCAACTACAGTAGAAATATAGGTACCAATTCAGTGGGAAGGTAGCAGCATTCCATGCACTCAGGTGTCCAGTCATGCCTGACACATGACCACGAAAATGTCTGCAGATGCAGACAGTGGTGGCTCCTTGGCTATAAACAGAGATGAAAACCATACTCTAGAGCAGTGATGGCAAATCATTTAGTGACCCAACGGCCAACCAAAACCCTCCCTCCACCTGCTACCTGACTCATCCCACACCTTCTCTTGTCCCTGCAGAAGCATTCTAGGTGGGATTTCAGCCTATGGGGCATGAAACAAGCCTCCCCTCTTGCCTCCCTATTGACAGAGGGAGAAGGGTGTGCGGCAGTGGTGGGTTCCATTTTTTTACTACCACACTGTGGGCGTGGTATGGTGGGCGTGGCCAGGGGGAAGCCCTGCGTTGCATCTGAATTAGGGCTACTTTATTTCAAAACTTGGATGGGTGGGGCTGGTGAACTGGTGCGAACCTGCTGATGCCCACCAATGGAACCCACTGATGCCCACTGCCATTGGAACCAGCACCCCAGGGCCGGGTGGGGCAGGGCTTGCCTAGCGAGGCCCACTGCGTGTAGTGGAGTTTCCTGTGCTGGGGCAATTGCGCACATGCCCACATGACTTCAATTCCCATAAGCCTATGTCAATTCCCCAAAACACTGATCAGCCAATGTACTGACTTAGGCTTCTGGGAATTAAAGTCCCCCTGTGGGATGTGGGCCCAATGTTGGGAACCAATGCCTTAGACAGAACATTGGCAGGGTAGATGAAGTGGGATGGGATGGAGGCAGGTGCCATTAAAGCATCTATTATGGCAAAGAACACAAGACAATAGTGCTATAAAAGGTGGAAGACAGTAGGAAAAGAGAAAGACCTAACACAAGATAGATTGACTCAATACTGCAAACTAAACGAAGCCATATTGTGTAATGAAGAGAAGAACTCTGGATTGGATATTGTTAAGCCTAGTTTTCCATCCTTTTTATCAGTGCAAGATAACTTTAACTCTAAGGCAGCGAATGGCTATGTTTTTTCAATTTGCACAAAGATTAGTTTGCCTCAGAGTATGTCAGACATTTAGCTGAAAGAGTAAGATTTGTTGTGCAACTGTCAGAACAAATGATACTATCACAGGAATGTCTGCTACATCAGCCACTAAGAGTAGCATTCTGTAATAATGGCCATGCAGTTTAATGTCAACTCACCAGAAGCATTAAAAATACACAATGAAATTGCTAAAGTATTTACCTGTTATACCATTTTTTCAACAAACAAATGCTAAAAAATGTTGGCCTATTGTACAAAATGAAGCATTCTCTAGTCCACCTAGCCATTGTTCCAGCACCTAAACAGAATGTGAGGTTGCAACATGAGCCAGAACTAGAACTACATGATATTTCTCTTCCACTTCTTAGTGAGGCCACATTCCCATAATTATGAAAGTAAAACAAAATATTAAAGTACAACACAAGAAAAGTTAAGATATCCTTCATTAAAATATATATGTAATGTAATACACCCTTCATTATGGAGAAAGGAATTAATAATAGTTAATAAATTATTTCTGACCAGCTACTTCGAGGGCTGAGTGACCTGCATATCTGAATATTAGAAGTCATGTATACTGTTTTATTGTTTTCAATTATTTTGCTGAAACCTCTTTGAAGATTGTGGTATTTTTGAACTACAATTGGGCATATCCCGGGCAATGGCACCCTGTTTGTGCAAGCTAATCTTTCTCATACTTGGTCAGGCGAAAGGAACTACAGAATAAATTCACCAAAAAAGTATCTTCTTTTTGGCATTTTGAAGTCTGACCTAGATATGAAAAAAGAATTGTTTTGCTGGGGATAAATTGCCAATTTACACTACGGATGTGCATGGTGAACATTTTCATATTTGTTTCATATTGATTCTTTAAAGGGGGTATTTCTTTTCTTAATTTTCATCTTACATGAAAATAAAACATTTTTCAGGTCTCCATTTTGGTTTTTCCATTTATTTTTTTCTGGCACTCCAAAAAAAATCAAAGAACCAATTAAAAACTATTGAGAAAAGAGAGGGAGGCCAATAGAGAATCAATCTATTCCAAAAGGAGGGAAGAATGCAATCAAAAGTAACCATCCACATCACCATCAAGTGGTATTCTGCCATAGTCACAAAGTTCACCCCCTCAGGCTCACATGCCCTCATAGAGGCAAATGAAATAGTCCCCTAAACCAACTTATATATAATTAAAAGACTAAATACACAGTAAATTAACTAAATAGATTTTTTTTCAAAATTTACCCAAACAGGGAAAACACCCTCCACACAGATGTAAAAACAAAAACTAAGACAAAACATACAGCCCCTCCAAAAAAATTAGAAGGGAAATCCTCCCAAAATCAAGAAAAAAGAGCAAAAAGGGAAAGGTTCCAAAATTTAGGCACAGTTGCATGCGGGTAAACAGAACAATCCAAGATGGACACTATCGTTCATTCAACAGCACACAGTAATCCCACCCACAAGGAACAAGCGAAGTAATGAAAGTGCGGCGCCAAAATGGCCACCGCGCTCTTTGCGGGCCCCCCCACCCAGACTCAGACATCCGGGTGAGTTAGGGGGCGTGGCCACCCCTCTATAAAAGGGGTGGCCACAAGGCAGCCAAGCTGCCATTTTAAAATAGCGACGGAGAGGAGAAGTTTTCTCCGTCGCTGTTCCTTTGATTCTTCGGCTCTTTAGCCCTTACTCTTTCCCGGCTGGGAAGGAAGGATCTTGCACAGAGCCTTTGGCTTGCTGGCTGCTCTGTGTTTTTGGCGTTAGGTTGATCCCTGGAAAGGGATCCTGCTCTTTCTCTCAGATATGCCTCCCAAACGGAAGGCCCCGGCGATGAAACCGCGGCCAAAGGGGAGGACTTTTGCGGGCCCTGCGCAGGGCAGGGGGCAGCCCTCAGGTCGGAGGACCAGGGCTGCGCCCCTGCGGCAGGACACTACCCCAGCTTTACCCACCGATACCGGTGGGGCGATGCAGGCTTGTGCTTGGCCCTCGGCTGGCCGGCCTCTGGCCGGCCCTTCAGGGGCTTCAGCCCTCTGCCCGCAGTTGCCGGCCATGGGTCAGGACAGCGGGAGAGGGCCTGATGCGAGTGCACAGCACGTTCCCCCTCCGGCCCCTCATGGGCCGGAGTTTTGGGCATGGCCCTATTCGGGCCCAGGCTCTCACTTTGGGGTTCCTGGTCAAGTGCCTAGTGGGCCGTCCGGCCCACCCAGCCCACTTTATACTGGGGGATCTGTGGCAGTAGATGTGTTGCTAACGCGTTGAGCTGTGCTGGAGGCATCCTTGGGGATTGCACACAACCCCATGGGGGGGGCTTCCCTCTCTGCTGGGGGCCCTTCGTGTCCACCGGCTACCTCGATGGCTGCCACACTGCAACAGGCGGCCAGCCGGGTTGAGCTGCTTGAGACGCTCCGGCCTGCGCCTGCCGGTGTCTCGCAGCTCCCTGTTCGTCCAGAGCTACAGCCGGGGAGCGGTTAGGTGTGGCCCCAGAGCTCGATTCCGGTCACGAGCTCCGACGCCCACCATGGGCCGGAACCCCCAGTGGGGGCGGCTCACGGTGGTGCACCTAGTGAGTATCTGGTTCAAGTTAATGCACCCACATCACAGTCCACTTCCAGTGGTGGAGTTCAGTGGCCATGGCCTCGTCAAGTAGAGGCGAGTGGGCATCAGTTGCCAGCCTATCCCAGTGCCCCTTGGTTTCATACTGGCATGACAGGGGTGGGGTGGGGGTTTCCGCCCCCGGGGCAGTGCCGGGCATCGCAGGGGCTGTCCAGGTTCCGCTGCGTATGCCCCATGTACCTAATGTGCCAGTGACGGCCTTGCCGACGGCTGGTTATTCATTGCCCCTTGGTGATCATTTGTCCCAGGTCACGAGGGAAAAGATTTGGCGGGGGGAGTACGTGGATATATTCTCCCTATTGAACCGTGAGCCCACTAAGGAGGAGAGAGAGGGACAGGACGACAGAGACAAAGAACTGTCCCGCCGTCGTAAGTCACCACGCACCTGGGCCAACTGGCTGCCTGCATATCTTATTTATATGGCGGTGTACCTTAGGGCCCAGCCTGACCTGGCCATTCCTATGGTCCAATATCTGGACAATATTTACAGGGTGATGGTGGATTTTCCTGGCCCATCGTGGTTGGCTTACGATGAGGAATTTAGAATGAGGGTGCCCTTGCACCCGGAGATGAGATGGGACGAGCCCTGTCAGAAATTGTGGCTTTTGTACATGACCGCCACGCGTCCGGCGCCTGGGGATAGGTACCATTGTGGCCATGCCGGGCAGCGAGCTGCTCCAACACAGGCTCCCCGCCAGCCGGCGGGGCAGGGGGTTCCAGCCCGCTTGCTGTGTTGGAGCTTCTCAGCTAATGGCGTGTGCAATAAGCAGCAGTGCCAATACAAACACGAGTGTCCCTCTTGTGCTGGCCCCCATGCCGCCGCCGCGTGCCCGCGGGCCAGTGGGTCACGGGGCAGAGGTAGAGGTGGACAGGGAGTGGGCAGAGCTTCTGCTGATGGAGCTAGCCAGACAAAAGGCCCCCTCACCAGTTAATGTGTATATGTTGGAGCGATGGCTCTCAACTTATCCAAGGAGAGAGGATGCGAGGTACCTCCTGGAGGGTTTTCAGTGGGGCTTCCGTATCCCATTCAAAGGAGTGCGGGGACCCCAAGATGCACCCAATTTACTGTCCCTGAAGGGTAGAGAGGAGGTGGCTGCCCTGAGTATTGCCAAAGAGGTAGAGGCCAAAAGGGTAGCTGGCCCCTTTTCTGTACCACCCTTTCCCAACCTGAAGGTCTCCCCTCTGGAGTTGGTACCCAAAAAGGCCCCGGGGGAATTTCGTTTAATTCACCCTTTATCGTACCCGGCGGGTTATTCTGTCAATGATGCTATTCCTGATGACCTTTGTTCGGACAGGTATACGTCTTTTGACCAAGCCCTGCGAATGGTGCGCTCTTGTGGTCCTGGTGCCCTCCTGGCAAAATGTGACATTAAATCGGCATTCCAATTGTTGCCAGTGCACCCGGGGGACTTTGAGCTATTGGGTTTTAGATTCCAAGGGAAGTTTTACGTAGATAAGGCCATGCCTTTTGGCTGCTCTATATCCTGTTCAGCATTTGAACGCTTTAGCACTTTCCTTCAGTGGGCCTTTGTTCGCAGGTCTGGGTCTCGGTCTGTAGCCCATTACCTCGATGACTTTTTGTTCGGGGGTGAACGGGGCTTGGACACGTGCACGCGTCTCCTCACCACATTTCAGACGCTGACAGCATGAACGATTTCCGCATACGACATGTTTTGGAGGGGTGGACACGGAAGCGTGGCCGCCGCCCGGACACTCGCCACCCAATTTCCCCAGGGGTGCTTACCCACCTTGCACGAGGCTGGCATAACCAGTGTTTTGACAGGTATGAGGCGGCTATTTTTCATGCAGCTACCACGGTGGCCTTCTTTGGAGCGCTCCGCATCAGTGAGTTGGTACTACTGTCTAAGGCAGATGCGACTCGTAGGGCACTGGAACTCGACGATGTCTATGTTTCTAATGAGTGGGCTCAGTTGAGGATACGGTCCTCAAAAGTTGATCAGCACGGCGTAGGCAGTGGAGTTAGACTGCTACGTTGTTCCATTGCAGACATCTGTCCGGTTGGTGCCCTACAGGAGTTCTTGGCAGTGCGTGGCACGCACCCTGGCCCGTTTTTCTGCCACCAAGATGGGTCTCCCCTTACTAAATTTCAATTTTGGAAGGTGACCGGTATGGCACTATCCAGTGTTGGCCTCCCTGGGGCTCGTTACGGCACCCATTCATTTAGGATAGGTGCTGCTTCAACTGCGGCTGCATTTGGGTACTCCGTATACGCCGTATGGGAAGATGGGGATCTATGCATTTTGCATTATATGTTCGCCCTCTTCAGGTATGAGTACCAGTTAAGTCACTGTTCTCTCTTTTTTCTCTTACAGACCCTTTGTGTCCCCGCACACCGGTGGCAGTATGGCTGGTGGGCCACAGTTACGTGCACTGGGCAGCGCAGTATGCTGCGGCGACAGAGTGGGGACCCCAGCTTGGACTGCGTGCATCCGCATGCATACGTTGGTGCATACGTGGAATGAGATGGCGGGAACTATTGCCATTCCTTTTTTCCATCAGGGATGCTGAACCGCCTGATGTCCTTGTACTGCACCTTGGGGGCAATGACCTCGCCCAGGTCACTGGCCTTTCTTTAAAATTCACGATTTGCAGTGACCTAGCTTATTTGCGTTATGTGTGGCCGTCCACAAGGCTGCTATGGTCGGACATCATACCACGTCACGCTTACAGGGGAGGTATTGACCTCTGTGCCCTTGACCGTGCTCGCCGCTCGGTGAACAGGGCTATTGCCTGGTTCTTGGCAGACAAGGGTTTGGGGATGGTCATCCGACACCCCACCATTAGCTTACAAAATTATGATCTTTATGCAGGGGATGGGGTCCACCTGTCGGCTAGAGGTATGAACCTCTTTTTGGAAGATTTGCAAGCAGGCCTGTTGACCGAGCTGACGGTCTGGGGGGGGGCGGTGAGTCTTCATTGAAGCCTCCCCGTGTGGCGGGTAGCACTGGTAAGGTAAAGATTTATGACCCATAGGTATCCGGCAGGGTCGCAATTGACTGGCCAACACTTAGACAGGTACAGGTGTAATAACGTTGACCGGTCAACGACGAACCAGGCAAGGGGTGATGGCAGGAGCTTTTCAGCATGCATCACCCCGTGATTTGACGGATACACATCAGAGGGTGGTGTCAGTAGATAGTTTATTGACTACGGTCAACAATTTGTTTGTCTCAACAAACAAATTATTACAAATGGATACATTGTAGCCAATTGCCATTGGCAATTTTGGGAGGAACCTTACCAGTGTTACTGCGGCCTGCTTGCCTTAAGAATTATAATTGGCTGAGTACCAATTGAAAGTTATAATTCGGACTAGGGCATTATTCAATAAAAGTGGCCCAATGCCTTTATCCATATACCGGTGTCTGAGTCTTTCTTTGGGGGGTGCGCCTGCAAAGACCACTCCTCATGGTATACAATATCCCTGTCTTCTCCAATTGATATTCTTATTGGTTGCTGATAGCAGTCTTTAATAGATGAAATGTCCTGGGTGATTAGACAGACAAAAGGTGAAAGAAAGGTTAAAAGGAGCAGGGAACATGAAAAAAGAATAGAACTCTCTTATATTTGTCATTAACATTTAAGAGGTTTGCTTTCATTAATTGAGAACAGAGTATGAAAATGAAAAGTGTTTATCTCACGAAAACACAGAAGGTCCATGCTAAAAATCTCCCTCAGACTTTGAGCAACTGTGATGGCTATACAACTAGTTCAAACTTAGGCAATAATGAGGACTGCAGATTGAAGATTCCAGTATAATATCTTGAATCGACTCAGACTTTTGACAAAAAATACAAAAATGTGTTAAGCATACTTCTTACTCATCCTCAAATATAAAAACATTGCCATTGTTTTTATACAGTTATGTCAGAAAGAAACTCCCAATAAGAACAACCTGGTGATGCATATCTCTTTGTGAATTTCCAGTGGTTTTAGCCTTCCATCAATTTCTGGAGTTCATGGACAAGCGAGTGAAAGGAAAGCTATTAAGATTTGTTGCATGTTGTATTGAAAAAATTCTGTTTGTATTTGCAAAAATACAAAGCACAAAATATAATCCCACTGCCATTGTCTAGGGAAACTGTTCTCTCTTTCCCCATGACACGTTATAAGGATAATACTCCTGAATTTTCCTTTAGAGGGTTGATCAGAAAATTGTAACTGAAATAACTGCATGTCTGTGCAAGGAATTATCTTTTCATTAAATTGTTATTTTGCACTAATCTTTTATATTACTATAACTTGGACCCAACTCTTTTTCATCCCACCTAACGGGCACACATTTATAACTAGTTATATTTATACCTGGAAGGTATAAATTGGAAATCCTATTAGACTGACCTCGACTAGTAGTAACATCATAGCATGGAGAATTTTCAGTTATTATTAATCTTGCTGAAGTGACCAATAACACAATTTCCCCTTTACTTTTCTTCTTCTTTTCCTTTTTTTGCCATTCTAATTGTAAATCCCCAAAACTAGATAACAATACAATTCTTGGACACATATCCAGATTAACAGAAAATATCTCACTCATTTCCTCAACCATCATTTTCCATAATTTCTGTGCTACTGCACACTTCCACCATTTGTGTTTTATATTCATACCTAAAGCTGTTTCTCAATTTGTTCTTAAACCCTGCTGCTGACCCTCAGCTTTTATCAATATTCTACATATGTTGTTTACCAATCCTTTCTTTGCAATATTTAATTCACTGTAGAATTCATTCTTCAAATTATGTTAGCTATCTACAATTTCCAAAATTTTAACCCAACTCCTAGTTCATTTGTCCAATTGCAAAACATTATACAAATATATTTTGCTCTCCAGCTAGTAAAAACATTATTTGTCCTTTATTGGCTATTTTAATTAACTATTCTTTCAATCTTAAAAGTTTCTTCCTTTGAAAATTCTTTATTGGACCTAGCTTTACACTGTCTGGAATTTCTCCAGTCCCAATAATACAATGGGGAAAATTTTTGGCTAAATGATTTCATATAATTTTTCCAAATCTGTATCATATTGCTACAGTCTATATTTTACATTTTAACAGCTTTTTAACCTCTTTTTTAAAAAACAACCCTCTTAAGACTGCGTACTGCCTCATATTTCCACAAGTCATCTTTTCTGAATTTATTCTCATATTAGTGAATAGATGCCTTTAAGATGTGGTGTTGGAGGAGAGTTTTGAGAATCCCCTGGACAGCGAGGAGAACAAATTGGTCAATCTTAGAAGAAATCAACCCTGACTGCTCCTTATAAGGTCAAATAGTAAAGATGAAGCTGAATTACTTTGGACATCAAATGAGAAGGGAGGATTCACTTGAGAAGGCCTTGATGCTGGGAAAGGTGGAGGACAAAAGAAGAAGGGAGCAGCCAAAGATGAGATGGCTAGATGGTATTGTAGACACAATGGGCACAGAGCTGGGCAGGCTGAGGAGGATGGTGGAGGACAGAGGTGCCATAAGGTCGCAAAGAGTCGGAATTGACTGTGTGACTGAACAATATTTAATATTTTGAATATTCAACCCTCCTTTATTCTGTATTGTTTTCCTACCTTTTGTAACATTTTGAACAGCCAAAGAGATGTAGAGAATTTGAATGTGAAATCTTTCTCACAATGCTGTGTATATTTGGTTTGAAGGCTTCACTTAACCATGGAATCAGAAATGTGTCCCTGCTGTTTCTTTTTTAACAATATATTATAATATTTGCATGGTGGCAGGGAAGGTTGGTTGCCTATCCCCTCATCTCTTGAAAGCACGGTGCCAAAATGGCCGCCGCGCTCTTTGCGCCCCCACCCCCACCCGGACGCAGACATCCGGGTGAGTTAGGGGGCGTGGCCACCCCTCTATAAAAGGGGTGGCCACGAGGCAGCCGAGCTGCCATTTTAGAAGAAGCGACGGAGAGGAGAAGTTTTCTCCGTCGCTCCTTGTTTCTTCTTGGCTCTCCAGCCCAGTCTTCGGCTGTTGAGCCATTTCGGTGCTTCTGATCCCCGGAAAGGGATCGTCTTCTGCAGCTATGCCTCCCAAAAGGAAGACCCCGGTGACCAAGCCGCGACCAAGAGGGAGGCACTTGCCTGGCCCTGCGCTTGCTAGGGGGCAGCAATCGGGTCGGAGGACCGCGACTGCGCCCCCACAGCAGGGCCCCACATCGATGGCACCCACCGTTACCGGTGGGATGGGGCAGATTAGGGCATGGCCCTCGGCTCTCCAGCCTCAGGATGGCCCTGCAGGGGCTTCGGCCCCCGGCCCGCAATTGCCGGCCATGGGTCCAGACAATGGGGGAGGGCCTGGTGCGGTCACCCAGCAGGGCTTGCCTCCGGCCCATCATGGGCCGGAGTTTTGGACATGGCCCTATTCAGGACCTGGCTCCCAAATGGGGGCCCCCAGTGTACCACCCAGTGGGCCGTGTGGCCCACCTTGCCCGCCTTATACAGGGGGTTCTGCGACTGTTGATGCATTGCTGGCACGTTTAGCCGTGCTGGAAGCATCCTTGGGGATGATTAACAACCCCTCGGGGGGGGGACTTCACTGCCGACTGGGCCCCCCTTTTGCCCGCCTGCCTCCTCGACAGCCGCCACTCTGCAGCAGGCGGCCAGTAGGGTTGAGCTGCTGGAGACGCTCCGGCCTGCGCCGGCTGCGATCTCACAGCTCCCCGTTCGTCCTGAACTACAGCCGGGGAGTGGCCAGATGTGGCCCCAGAGCTCGATTGCGGTCGCGAGCTCCGACGCCCGCAGTGGGCCGGAACCCCCAGTGGGGGGCGGCTCACGGGGGTGCACCCAGTGAGTATCAGGTTCAAGCTAATGTCCCCACATCACAGTCCACTTCAGGTGTGAGTTTTCAGTGGCCATGGCCTCGTCACGTTGAGGCGGGTGGGTATCAGTTCCCAGCTTACCCTGGTGCCAATGGGTCCCTTACTGGCACAACATTGGGCGGGGGGGTTTCCGCCCCCAGGACTGTACCGGGCATCGCAGGGACTGTACAGGCACTGCTGCCGATGCCCCGTGTGAATACAGTGCCGGTGTCGGCATTGCCGACGGCAGGGTATTCCTTGCCCCTCGGGGATCATTTGTCCCAGGCCACGAGGGAAAAGATTTGGGGGGGGGAGTATGTTGATATTTTCTCCCTATTGAACCGTGAGCCCACCAAGGAAGAGAAGGAAGGCCAGGATGACAGAGACAAAGAGCTGTCTCGTTGTCGCAAGCCACCGCACACTTGGGCCAACTGGTTACATAAGAACATAAGAACAGCCTTGCTGGAACAGGCCACAGCCCATCCAGTCCAGCATTCTGTCTCACACAGTGGCTCACCATTTCCTTCAGGGTATTCCCAAGCAGATGCCTTCACCTGCTTAGGATTCCCTGGAAATGGCATTGAGAGATATCCTGCCTATCTCTCCAACCCGGAGGTTGTCCTTAGGTAGCCATAATTATAGCCATTGATAGCCTTGTCCTCCATGAACTTGTCTAATCCTTTCTTAAAGCTGTCAAGACTGACAGCTGTCACCACTTCTTCTGGCAGGGAGTTCCATAGACCAGTAATCCTCTGGGTGAAAAAGTACTTTCTCTTATTTGTTTGAGAACTAGTACCCAAAAGTTTCATGGAGTGTCCCCTAGTTCTAGTGTTGTGCGATAGGGAAAGCAGTTTTTCCTTATCTACTTTGTCCACACCGTGCATGATTTTATAAACTTCAATCAGGTCACCTCTTAGACGCCGTCGTTCAAGAGTGAAAAGGCCCAACCGTTGCAGCCTCAGATGGTAAGGAAGGTGTTCCAGTCCCCTAATCATTCTGGTTGCCCTCCTCTGTACTTTCTCCAACTCCATAATATCCTTCTGGAGGTATGGCGACCAGAACTGTACACAATATTCCAGATGGGGCCTCACCATAGATTTATAAAGAGGCAAAATGACACTTGCTGACTTATTTTCTATACCCTTCCTAATGATCCCTAACATTGAGTTTGCTTTTTTCACTGCTGAGGCACACTGGGTTGACACCTTCATTGAGCTGTCCACTAGGACACCAAGGTCCCTTTCCTGGTTTGTCGCAGAGAGTTCAGACCCCATCAGTTTATAAATGTAATTGGGGTTTTTTGCCCCAACATGCATCACTCTGCACTTACTGATGTTGAAGCTCATTTGCCACTGTTTTGCCCACTCCCCCAGTGTCAAGAGATCCCTCTGGAGCTCTTCACAATCTCTCACAGTTTTCACTACCCTGTATAATTTAGTGTCGTCAGCAAATTTGGCTACCTTGCTTTTTACTCCTACCTCTAGATCATTTATGAAGAGGTTGAAAAGCAGGGGTCCCAGTACTGAACCTTGGGGGACCCCACTCTTTACTTCCCTCCACTTGGAGAAGTGTCCATTTAGTGCTACCCTCTGTTTCCTGTCTCTTAGCCAGTAGCTGATCCAGGACAAGACCTGTCCCTTTATTCCATGACTGGTAAGTTTATTCAAGAGCCTTTGGTGTGGGACCTTGTCAAAAGCCTTCTGAAAGTCCAGATAAACAACGTCAACTGGATCCCCCTTATCCACATGCTTGTTGACACTCTCAAAAAATTCCAACAGATTAGTGAGGCATGATTTGCCCTTGCAAAAGCCATGTTGGCTCTCCTTTAGCAGCGCCTTCTCTTCTATGTGCCTATTAATTCTATCTTTTAGGATGGTTTCCATCACTTTACCTGGGACACATGTCAAACTGACAGGCCGGTAATTTCCTGGATCACCCCTGGATCCTTTTTTGAAAATTGGTGTTACATTCGCTACCTTCCAGTCATCAGGCACAAAGCCTGATTTGAGGGAAAGATTATATATTTTGGCTAGGAGATCAGCAATTTCATCTTTAAGTTCCCTGAGAACTCGTGGATGGATGCCATCTGGTCCTGGGGATTTGTTAGTGTTTAGCTTAACAAGACATGCAAGGACCTCCTCCCTGGTTATTTCTATCTTGCTTAATTCTTCGGTTTCCCTCCCTACGAAGATAGGCTCTGTTTTGGGCATGTGGTCTCTGTCTTCTTCAGTGAATACTGAAGCAAAGAATTCATTGAGTCTCTCTGCAATCTCTGTTTCCTCTTTAATAATCCCTTGCCTTCCATTGTCATCTAATGGTCCAATGGCCTTCCTAGTTGGGTTCTTACTTCTAATGTACTTAAAGAAGTCTTTGTTATTTCTCTGAGTATTTTTAGCTATACGCTCCTCAAAGTCTTGCTTTGCTTTCCAGATTGTTGCCTTGCATTTGTTCTGCCAGAATTTATGTTTCTGCCTGCTGTCCTCATTTGGACAAGCCTTCCATCTTCTAAATGAGCTTTTCTTGCTCTTGATCACTTCCCGAACAGCTCCTGTAAGCCACATCGGAGTCCTCTTGGACCTGGCAGTGCCCTTTTTCCTTTTGGGTATGCATTCCAATTGAGCCTCTGTTATTGTTTTTGTAAACAGCCTCCATGCCTCTTGGAGTGTTTGGACTCTCTCAATTTTCCCTTTCAGTTTCTTTTTTACTAGTTTCCTCATCTTTGGGAAATTTCCTTTTTGAAAATTTAAGGTCTCTGTGTTAGATTTTATCAGTGACTTGCGGTCTATGATCAAGTTAAACATAATTGAGTTGTGGTCACTGTTCCCTATTGGATCAGTCACATTAACATCTTGCACCAGATCCTGAGTATTACTCAGGATCAAGTCAAGGATTCTTGTACCTCTAGTTGGGTCTTCAACCATCTGTCCCAGGGAACAATCATTGAGCATATCTAGGAACTTTATCTCTTTATCATGTGCTGAACAACAGTTCACCCAGTCTATGTGAGGGTAATTGAAGTCCCCCATTATAACCAGGCTTCCCTTCCTGGATGCCTCCTTTACAACATTCTCCAACTGCCAGTCTCCCTCAAGAGTTTGGGTCGGAGGCTGATAGTATATGCCTACTGTTAGACCATCCTTGTGGCCTGGTACTCTTACCCACAGAGCTTCTAATGGTGACTCCAAATCACCTAGATATTCCAATTCATACGATTTTATCACTTCTTTGACATACAAGGCTACACCACCTCCTGTTTGCCCCTTCCTATCCTTCCTGTACAGTTTGTAGCCTGGGATAACTGTATCCCATTGGTTATCATCCGTCCACCAGGTTTCAGTGATACCAATAATATCAATATTTTTATCTATTGCTAAGTATTCCAGCTCCCCTATTTTGTTACGGAGGCTTCTGGCATTTGTATACAAGCATTTATATATGCTTTCCTGATACAGTCTTTTGAGTCCAGTTGCATTGTTAGACTGCCTCTTGCATCCTTCTGCTAGAGTGCTGGTGACTAGCTCCTTGCTCTGCTCAGTAATTTTTGCATCCTCCTCACTACTCAAGTACACACTTTCCCGAACCGGATGCTGCCCAGCTCCTGTCGGCTTTCCCCCAGTTATCAGTTTAAAAGCTGCTCTGCAGCCTTTTTGATGTTGAGTGCCAGCAATCTGGTCCCATCATGGTTTAAATGCAACCCATCCCTCCTGAACAGATTTGGCTTGTCCCAAAATGTTCTCCAGTTCCTGACAAATCTGAAGCCCTCCTCTCGACACCACCGCCTCATCCACGCATTGAGGCTTCTGAGCTCTGCCTGCCTGGTAGGTCCTGCGCGAGGGACAGGCAGCACTTCTGAAAATGCTACCTTGGAAGTCCGGGACTTCAATCTTCTTCCTAACAACCTAAATTTGGCTTCCAGGACAGACCGCTTGGCCTTCCCAACATCATTAGTACCAACGTGTACCATGACAACTGGCTCGTTCCCAGTTCTCTCTAACAATCTATCTAGATTTCTTGTGATGTCTGCAACTTTTGCACCTGGCAGGCAAGTCACCATACGGTTATCATGTGCATCACAAATCCATTTCTCTGTATTTCTAATTATTGAATCGCCTAGTACAAGGAGCCTCTCTCCTGCACTCTGTTCATCTACATGCACCTCATCAACCATATTAAGGGAGAGAACCTCAGTTTGTTCCTGTTGTTCATCTTCCTGGATCTCATCAAGTGTGATGAAGGAGAGATCATCAGGTGGAACCAGTTGTTCCTCTGTGTGTTCCTCATCAGGTGTGATAAGGGAAAGAGCCTCAAATTTATTCTGTAATTTCAGACTCTCAGAGTGATCCCCTACTCTTCTCCTCCTTTGAGTCACATTCCTCCAACCATCTCCCTCCTGAGTTAGTGAAGGGCCTTCTCCCTCAGAACTGTGCCCTGTCACTTCTTTGTCCAGCATAGTCTGCTCCGCTCTGTCCAAGAACAGCTCAAGCTCCTTAATTTGTTGGTGGTTAGATATGCGGGCTAGATATATGGTTACCCGCATATCTCATTTATATGGCGGTGTACCTCAGGGCCCGGCCCGATTTGGCCATCCCTATGGTACAATATTTGGACAATATTTACAGGGTGATGGTGGATTTTCCTGACCCATCGTGGTTGGCTTACAATGAGGAATTCAGGATGAGGGTGCCCTTACACTCGGAGATGAGATGGGATGAGCCATGCCAGAAGTTGTGGCTTTTATACATGACCCCCACGCGCCCGGCGCCTGGGGAGAGGTACCATTGCAGCCATGCCATCCAGCGAGCTACTCCAACGCAAGCTCCCCGCCAAGTGGCGGGGCAGGGGGTTCCAGCCTGCTTGTTGTGTTGGAGTTTCTCGGCCAATGGCGTATGCAATAGAAAACAGTGCCGATACAAACACGAGTGTCCCTCTTGCGCTGGCCCCCACGCCGCCGCTGCGTGTCCGCAAGCTGGTGGGTCACGGGGCAGAGGTAGAGGTGGACAGGGAGCGGGCAGACGACAGGAACAAACAGTATCCCAGCAAAGATTGTTCTGGACTTTAGACTACACCCCGCTGGCAAATCAAATCAAGCGTATTATCTACAGGCACTGGCACATATTGGACACGATACCGGGTTGCCAACAGAAACCATTGGTAGGCTTTAGAAGAACTCATACGCTAGCCAACCTCCTCTCGCGAACAGACATTTCTACCTCGGACAAGAAGCGATCGTCTCTCCCTGCAGGACACCACATCTGTGGACATTGCAAATACTGTGTACATATGATATGTTCAAAAACCGTCAAATTACCCTCGAGTAACTTTACATTGGAACTCACCTCATTCTCTAATTGCAATTCAAATAACATCGTATATATGGTAATTTGCCCTTGCCAGCTAGGCTATGTGGGACAATCATGTCGGTCTCTGAAAATTCGCTTAGGGGAACATCTATCACGAATCAGAAACCAAACTACCACTGCTCCTCTTGTAAACCACTTTCTCAACAAACAACATAAACTAGGAGATCTAAAGATTATTGTTCTGGAAACTATTACTGACAACAAATATCATATTCTAAATTTAGAAAAGGTCTTATTACAAAGAGAAGCCTTCTATATCCATCGGTTCAACACGTTAATACCATACAGCTTGAACACAGAATGGGAACCGTCATCATTTTTATGAACATTGAATCACTATACATGAAGGCAGGCTTGACATGGCTCTCTGTGAAGCAACAGGTCCTTTTAAAAATTAGCACAGGGATTTCCAACAAGGAACCTGTATCTATATTCCTTTCACATGGCACTAGAAATTTGCCTGACTCATCACACATGAGGGGGCAAAAATAAGATTACTTAAAGAACAGAGGATTATAGTTAGTTAACGCGAGCACACGACACAAGACTATAGGAGGTGCAGACGCGCGAGTTACATATATATAGATATATACACATCTAGGTATGTATTTCTTCTAGTTTGTAAATGTTCTGTAGATGGTTCCTCATATGATTGCTTACTCTGTCGTGGACCCAGTTGTATAATGTACTACTAGTAATGATTATTGATTAATGATACTTCAGCTAATAAGAGATGCATTCTACGCATAGACATGCAAAATTTACCTATGAGTTATCCTGCTTGGTCCCTAACTTGTATACAGTCTTTGCCAAATTAGGAAATATAGCCTCAGGCTTTTAATATTGCTAAATTCAACATAGACTTTGTAAAAACTATTGGATATTTTGTATCGGATTCTATCATATTTGTATACATTTTATGTTGTAGACGCTTGATAAAGTGCAACGAAATGTCCAGTTACCGGAAGGACATCGCCATTTCGTAGTCTACATTAACTTAAAGACACAGCTTAGAATTCATTTAAAGCCGCAAGATACTTTCTCGGACCATATAATTTGATGTCCAACCATACTACAGTTTAATTGTACAGTGTACTGCTTATGAATCGAATAAGAGACACAAGAATTTTCTTATGATTACATTGTTTTCTACATACGATTACTGCATTAAACGGAACTAACATCACTACGACCTTTCCTTGGGAGTGTTTTTTCCTCACTGCTACTGCCACACCCCAGCCGATTTACCGCACCTTTTATACATGACCCCCACGCGCCCGGCGCCTGGGGAGAGGTACCATTGCAGCCATGCCATCCAGCGAGCTACTCCAACGCAGGCTCCCCGCCAAGTGGCGGGGCAGGGGGTTCCAGCCCGCTTGTTGTGTTGGAGTTTCTCGGCCAATGGCGTATGCAATAGAAAACAGTGCCGATACAAACACGAGTGTCCCTCTTGCGCTGGCCCCCACGCCGCCGCTGCGTGTCCACGAGCCGGTGGGTCACGGGGCAGAGGTAGAGGTGGACAGGGAGCGGGCAGAACTGCCGCTGACAGAGCTGGTCAGTCAAAAGGCCCCCTCCCCGGTTAACATATTTATGTTAGAGAGGTGGCTGTCGACTTACCCGAGGAGGGACAAGGCGAGGTACCTACTCGAAGGTTTCCAGTGCGGTTTTCGTATCCCATTCAAGGGGGTGCGGGAACCCCAGGATGCTCCTAATTTGCTTTCCCTGAAGGGTAGGGAGGAGGTGGCCGCCCTAAGTATTGCCAAGGAGTTAAATGCAGGGAGGGTAGCTGGCCCCTTTTCTAGGCCTCCCTTTCCCAATCTTAAGGTTTCCCCTTTAGGTTTGGTTCCCAAAAAGGCCCCTGGTGAATTTCGTCTAATTCACCATTTATCATACCCGGTGGGTCATTCGGTCAATGACGCCATTCCTGATTACCTTTGTTCAGTCAGGTACACGTCATTTGACCAGGCCCTGCGCATGGTGCGCGCCTGTGGCCCGGGTGCACTTCTGGCAAAATGTGACATTAAATCGGCATTCCGGTTGTTGCCAGTGCACCCGGGTGACTTTGAGTTATTGGGTTTTAAATTTCAGGGGAAATTTTATGTAGATAAAGCCATGCCTATTTCCTGTTCAGCATTCGAATGCTTTAGCACTTTTCTCCAGTGGGCCTTTGTTTGCAGGTCTGGGTCCCGGTCTGTAGCCCATTACCTCGATGATTTTTTGTTCGGGGGTGAACGGGGCTTGGACACGTGCACGCGTCTCCTCACTACATTTCAGACGCTAATGCAGGAACTTGGTGTCCCTTTAGCGCCCGAAAAGACCAAGGGCCCATCAACTACGCTCACATTTCTGGGTATTGAAATTGTCACGGTCACGCAGACATCCAGGTTACCTATGGACAAGGTCACACGGATCTCTGCGATGGTGTTGGCCTTGCTGGCCAAACGTAAGGTGTCACTTCATGAGCTCCAAGTTCTACATGGTCATCTTAATTTTGCCTGCAGGGTGGTCACGCCTGGCAGAGCTTTTGCTCGACGCCTATGTGACGCCATGATTGGGCTATCGAGGCGCCACCACAGGGTCCGACTGACCAGGGGCATGAGGGCTGACCTGTTGGTTTGGCTTAAGTTCCTGCGGGAATTCAATGGGGTATCATTTTGGAGGTCTGACCTCTTGGTCTCCCCTAGGTTTCAGGTTCAGTCGGATGCCTCTGCGTCCCTCGGATACGGGATTTATTTTGAGGGGAGGTGGGCCTACGGCCAATGGCCTCCAGCATGGCGGGGCACAGATCGTTTACGCGATCTCACATTCCTCAAGTTCTTCCCGATACTGGGAGCTTTGATGCTATGGGGTGAGGAGTGGGCCAATTCAGTAGTCCATTTTTGGTGTGACAATGCTGCGGTGGTCCACATTATCAATTCTCAGACATCTAAATCACCCAGGGTCATGGGGTTAGTTCGCCAGTTTGTGTTACGCAGCTTGCGCCTCAATGTGCTCTTTAGGGCCAGACATGTACCAGTCATTAATAACGATATTGCTGATGCTTTATCCCGCCTGTAGATCCCCCGGTTCCGCGCCTTGGCTCCGGATGCGGAGGAATTCCCCTCGCAACTCCCGGACGAGATTTGGACATTTGGCAAGGAGAGGTGAACCGGGCGATCGGCATGTCACTCGCGCCCCGCACGCATAAGGCGTATCAACATGCATTTAATCAATTTAAACAATTTTGTGTGCAACTCCGGTTGCCCAAAGTCTGGCCCATTCCAGTTGAACACGTTCTTCAATTTATGGTTTACCTACACAGTCTGGGCCTAGCTCCCCGCACCATAGCATCCAGGCTGTCAGGACTGCCATTCATGGCCAAGGTGAGGGGTTTTGCTGACAACATGACTGATTTTCGTATACGACATGTTTTGGAGGGGTGGACACGGGAATGTGGATGCCGCCCGGACACTCACCACCCAATTTCCCCAGGGGTGCTCACACACCTTGCACGAGGCTGGCCTAACCTATGTTTTGACAGGTATGAGGCAGCTCTTTTTCATGCGGCTACCATGGTGGCCTTCTTTGGAGCGCTCCGCATCAGTGAGTTGGTACTACTGTCTAAGGCGGATGCGGCTCGTAGGGCACTGGAACTCGAAGAAGTCTATGTCTCTAATGAGTGGGCTCAGTTGAGGATACGGTCCTCAAAAGTTGATCAGCACGGTGTAGGCAGTGGTGTTAGACTGCTATGATGTTCCATTGCAGAGATCTGTCCGGTTGGTGCCCTACAGGAGTTCCTTGCAGTGCGTGGCACGCACCCTGGCCCGTTTTTCTGCCACCAAGATGGGTCTCCCCTGACTAAATTTCAATTTTGGAAGGTGACCGGTAAGGCACTGTCCAGTGTTAGCCTCCCCGGGGCTCGTTACGGCACCCATTCTTTTAGAATAGGGGCTGCTTCTACTGTGGCTGCTTTTGGGTACTCTGAGGCTGATATATGCCGTATGGGGAGATGGGGATCTAAGTGTTTTACATTATATGTTCGCCCTATTCAGGTATGAGTACTAGATAAGTCACCGTTCTCTCTCTTTTATCTTACAGACCCTGTGTGTCCCCGCACACCGGTGGCAGTATGGCTGGTGGGCCATAGCTATGTGCACAGGGCAGCGCAGTACGCTGCGGCGACAGAGTGGGGACCCCAGCTTGGACTGCGTGCCTCCGCATGTATCAGGTGGTATGGTAAGCGTGGAATGTTATGGCGGGTACTGTTGCCATTCCTTTTCTCCATCAGGGATGCTGAACCGCCTGATGTCCTGGTGCTGCACCTCGGGGGCAATGACCTAGGCCAGGTCACTGGCCTTTCTTTAAAATATGCGATTTGCAGCGACCTAGCTTATTTGCATTATGTGTGGCCTTCCACAATGCTGCTATGGTCGGACATCATACCGCGTCACGCTTACAGAGGGGGTATTAACCTCCATGCCCTTGACCGTGCTCGCCGCTTGGTGAACAGGGCAGTGGCCCGGTTCTTTGCAGACAAGGGTTTGGGGCGGGTCATCCGACACCCCACCATTAGTTTACAAAATTATGATCTTTATACAGGGGATGGGGTCCACCTGTCGGCTAGAGGTATGAACCTCTTTTTGGAAGATTTGCAAGCAGGCCTGTTGACCGAGCTGATGGTCTGGGGGGGGGGCGGTGAGTCTTTATTGAAGCCTCCCCGTGTGGCGGGTAGCACTGGTAAGGTAAATATTGATTACCCACAGGTATCCGGCAGGTTCGCAATTGACTGGCCAACACTTAGACAGGTACAGGTGTAATAACGTTGACCGGTCAACGACGAACCAGGCAAGGGGGTGATGGCAGGAGCTCTTCAGCATGCATCACCCCATGATTTGATGGATACACGTCAGAGGGTGGGGTCAGTAGATAGTTTATTGAGTACGGTCAACAATTTGTTTGTCGTAACAAACAAATTGATACAAATGGATACATTGTAGCCAATTTCCGTTGGCAATTTTGGGAGGAACCTTACCAGTGTTACTGCGGCCTGCTTGCCTTAAGAATTATAATTGGCTGAGTACCAATTGAAATTTATAATTCGGACTAGGGCATGATTCAATAAATGTGGCCCAATGCCTTTATCCATATACTGGTGTCTCAGTATTTCTTTGAGGGGTGCGCCTGCAATGAAAGCGCGGTGCCAAAATGGCCGCCGCGCTCTTTGCGGGGCCCCCCGGACGCAGACATCCAGGTGAATTAGGGGGCGTGGCCACCCCTCTGTAAAAGGGGTGGCCACGAGGCAGACGAGCTGCCATTTTAGAAGAAGCGACGGAGAGGAGAAGTTTTTCCCTCCACCCCCTCCCTAGTGAATAGTGTGATATTTTGGTCGCTTCGGGGCCGGGTGGGAATTTTTGGCTTGAACCTACAATTGGCCTCTTGGTTCTGGCTTTTTTGCCCATCCCACACTGTTGCTGAGGTTTGATACAGGGGTTTTGCTCTTGACTTTGGTCACATGGGCAGGTAGCACTGGTAAGGTAAATATTTATGACCCACAGGTATCCGGCAGGTTCGCAATTGACTGGCCAACACTTAGACAGGTACAAGTTTAATACCGTTGACCGGTCAATGACGAACCAGGCAAGGGGGTGATGGCAGGAGCTCTTCAGCATGCATCACCCCGTGATTTGACGGATACACGTCAGAGGGTGGGGTCAGTAGATAGTTTATTGACTACGGTCAACAATTTGTTTGTCGTAACAAACAAATGGATACAAATGGATACATTGTAGCCAATTGCCGTTGGCAATTTTGGGAGGAACCTTACCAGTGTTACTGCGGCCTGCTTGCCTTAAGAATTATAATTGGCTGAGTACCAATTGAAATTTATAATTCTGACTAGGGCATGATTCAATAAATGTGGCCCAATGCCTTTATCCATATACCGGTGTCTGAGTCTTTCTATGGGGGGTTCGCCTGCAATGCATTTTGCTTCAGAAATTAAATTTTACTGTAAATACTACTACTGTGGATGCTAATCCTATGTGATGAACCTCCAGGTTTTCATTTTTTCTTTCATGTTTTGAATTTCCAATGATGTGATTTCTGAAGAATGAAACTTATTATAGCAACTGTTTATGCTAAACTGCTTGTCGATTTGTACTTTCTTTGACTAGATAGGTTCTTCAACATTCTCTTGCATGGTATGCCACTGTATATCATATTTTTATTTTATACACGTTGTACTAAGTGAAAAAGATCGAGCGGTGGCAATGGCTGGTACGCCAGTTGCAAGCTTATCGAAGGATGGGGGAATGGATGATGGTTAGGTAATTCATACTCTAGTGACATCTAAGATAATTACAGGCTGTTCTTGGTTCATTATAAGCTGCCAGGTACATTTAGCAGCTGCACATTCTGTTCATGTTATGCAGTGAAATCTGTGTAAACTTTCAGTTCATTCTTGAGCCCAATTTCAAGTTCTGGTTTTAACTTTTTAGTCCTCAAACTCTTTGGTCCCAAGTTACTTGAAGAATTGCTTTCACACATACCTTCAAAAATAACATCCTGCACTTTCCTGAGGACATTGGAAGGGGCCTTTCTTATTTGTCAATCATTCAATAAGGAGGGTTATGTTGAAGTGAGAAAGGCTTTCTGGATGTCCTCAGATCTCTTCCTTGTTAGTATGAGAAGAGCTCTAAAGTCTCATTTGCTTTCACTAGGCTTTTTGTTAGAGCATGTACAAAATGAGAAAGCATTTCACATATGTAGGTCTTCAACTGATTGTATAACTTGTGATGCATGTATCAACAAAGTGTGTATTAAATAGAATTGTAATTTGAATCTATGGGGATGTCTATACAGTACTATCATAAAGCAATCCCATGGAGTTAAGTAAAAAAATACAGTGAACCTCTATGTATAGTTATGAACAGCTATATTGATAACTTTTATATAAAGAAACAACCCAATAGCTACAATGTCAAGGATACACATGACAAAATAATGAACAATACAGACTGGCAACAATCTAAAAGTTTTGAAGATAAACAAGTAAAGCTATACTGGCATAGTATCTTCCTCTCCTCCCACCCCATCTGATTTATTTATAGCAATACTAGCAAGGGTTGCCCGGCGTTGCCGGGCTTTTTTCTCCGTGTATTTTAATAAAAAATGAGCCAATTTTATTTTTGCAATAGTTTTAAATTGTGCTGGAAGGTTAAATTGTGTTAATGTTTTTTAAAAATTGCTTAGTCTGTAATTTTAATTTTTTAAATGTTTATTTATGTATAAATTTTTTGGCTTGGCTGTTATTAACTGGGATCTGCTTTTTTGGGTTTTTTTGAGGATTAATTAAAGAAGAAAGTATGATATAATTTTTTCAAATTGTTTTATGTAAGTGAATAATGTTTTATTTTTTGAATTTTTTTAATTAGTTGTACCGTAGGTCATAATTTTAATAATGTAAAAGTAAATGTTTTTTACATTCAATGTTTGTGTGTTTTTGAATTGTTTTTACTATTGTGGCCAGCAGGTGGTGCTGGTAGGGGTTATTGTAGTTTGACTTTTTTTTCTCTCCTGGCCTCTGGGTGGAGCTTCTTCTGGTAAGTAGTCTCTTTCTTTATTCATTTCTTTTTCAGTCCTGGTGGAGGTAGCACATCTTTTGGTAAGTTTGCTTGTTTTCTTTGTTTTGTGTGTGTGTGTGGGCGGGGGTGGGGGGTGGGGTTGGAATTTGTATTTTTTGTCTGTTTGTTTTGTTTTTGATTGTGTCTTTGTTTACTTCGGATTGTTTTTGGTGTTTTTGTTTTTGTGTATTTTTGGATGTGTTTGACTGTTTTTAGTAATTTTTTTTAAATTATTTATTTATTTGGTGGTGGGGAAGGGACGTGGTCATTGGGGGTTAGGAAGGGTGGGGTAGGTGGTGGGGAGAGGGGCATGGTCGTTGGGGGTTAGGAAGGGTGGGTTAGGTAGTGGGGAGGGGGGCATGGTCGTTGGGGGTTAGGAAGGGTGGGCTAGGGGGGGCGTGGTCGTTGGGGTTAGGAAGGGTGGGCTCGGTGGTGGGGAGGGGGGCTTTAGTGTGTTATGGTGCTTTGATTGTGTGAAGTCGTGAAAGTAGATCGGGTTTCCCCTTTAATATCAGTGGGTGGGGGTTGTGACCCCCCTCTCCGCTGGCTACCCTAGGGTTGAGAGGTTTGTGAGGAGAAAAGGGGTATATTGCCCCAACACTTCTGGACACAGAGGAACAGGCAGAGTGGATCGATCCCCCACCCCCCTCCTTAAAACAACTCCATTTTTAAAGAGAAGAAAAGACGGAGTTGTTTTAAGGAGGGGGGTGGGGGATCGATCCTCTCTGCCTGTTCCTCTGTGTCCAGAAGTGTTGGGGCAATAAACCCCTTTTCTCCCCACAAACCTCCCAACCCTAGGGTAGCCAGCGGAGAGGGGGATTGCAACCCCCCACCCACTGCTGTTAAAGGGGAAACTCCAGTCGGGACCTTCAGGCGCTGTTGGTGAGGGAAAGAAAGCCAGCTGGTCTTTGCTTGGCTGTGAGTTGGTGAGTTGTTTTTCGTTGGGGGTTAGGAAGGGTGGGCTAGGTGGTGGGGAGGGGGTGTGTGGTTGTTGGGGTTAGGAAGGGTGGGCTAGGTGGTGGGGAGGGGGGGCTTTAGTGTGTTATGTTGCTTTGTTTGTGTGGAGTCGTGAAAGTAGATCGGGTTTCCCCTTTAATATCAGTGGGTGGGGTTGTGACCCCCCTCTCCGCTGGCTACCCTAGGGTTGGGAGGTCTGTGGGGAGAAAAGGGGTATATTGCCCCAACACTTCTGGACCCAGGACATCAGGCAGACTGGATCGAATCCCCACCTCCCCACCCCTCCTTAAAACAACTCCGTTTTTAAAGAGAAGAAAAGACGGAGTTGTTTTAAGGAGGGGGGGGTTCGATCCACTCTGCCTGATGTCCTGGGTCCAGAAGTGTTGGGGCAATATACCCCTTTTCTCCCCACAAACCTCCCAACCCTTGGGTAGCCAGCGGAGAGGGGGATCGCAACCCCCACCCACTGATATTAAAGGGGAAACTCCAGTCGGGACCTTCAGGCGCTGTTGGTGAGTGAAAGAAAGGCAGCTGGTGTGTGCTTGGCTGTGAGTTGTTTTTATTGTTCATTTTTTGGGCGCCGGTTTCCTCAGCGATCTGCGCGCTCATGGCGCGCAGGACGCTGGGGCTTGTAGTTATGGGTTGCTGCTTTGTGTTTGTGCTGCGTTTTTTTAAAATGCTTTTCTTTCGATTGGCTGCGGCGTGTTTCCGAACGCTGCGCCGTGCGAGAGCCTCTCAGCCTGATTGGCTCTGGTGAGGCGCGGCGCAAGGAATGTTGGGAAGTGAAGTTGTTTCCCTTTCTTTGCATTTGTGGGGCTGTTGCCCCACTGCCGGTTTTTTCAATCCTTCGTTGACCTGCGTACCCAGATCAGCCGTGTGCACGAAGGGTGAGTGCAGGCAAGTAGGGCGAGGCATAGCAACCTATAGCCAGTTCCAATGGTTAACCCTTGGATTTATAGGTTAAGATTAAAATATAATTTCCTTTGGCATTGTTTAAATACAGATGTTTTGTTCCTTCACAAAAATAACAAGATATACTGGAAAAAATAATGAACTATATTTTGGCCTTGCAGTTCAGACTAGGATTTGGAGAACTTTATAGCTTCCAAATATTGGATAACCCTGCTGGAGGCACCAACTAAGATGGTAATCAAGATGGATACTCTCGAACAAAGCCAATCCTATTCTTCTATACCATGAGTTGGATGAACTGCATGATATGCCATGATTTTGGGTTCCACTAAAGTGCTGCAAATCAGGTATTCATTCATTTATTATTATACATTTTGTGTTGTGGGTATGCTCTCTATTGAGACATAAATTAAAATATCTTTTGTCTCCCTCTATGTCATGGTAGGGCTGATCCTGAACAGATAATAGTGAATGGTTCCCTATTCTGGAAAGTCTATTCTAGGTATAGACCAGTGGTTCCCAACATGGTGCCCACACCCCACAGGGGGACTTCAATTCCCAGAAGCCTAAGTCAGTAAACTGCAGGTGTTCCGCCCTCCCCCAGCTGGTCCTGGGCTGAGGGAAGGAGCGCTGGGCAATGTCCGGGCAGCGTTTTTGTAGCCTAGTGTGCCCCGAGCACAGGTGTTCCACTTCAAAAGGTGTTCATTTTACCTTTAACTGATTTGAAGGCACTTGAACTAACTCAAGATTCAAGATTTGACCAGATCTCATGCACATTTTTATTGACAACTGCTAGGATCACCATGTTTCAAAACTGATATCCCAGAGTTTGAAAGTATGCAGAACACATTGTGAATTTGGGGTGAGGGTCTTTTCTTTCTCTTTCACAGGATTATCTGATCAGGCAGAATGGTGGAAAGTTTGTGTCAGGTAAGTTCATCACACAGTACATAGTGAACTATGGAATGTGCTGTCACATGGTATATTACAGCCCTCAACCTGGGTGGGATAAGATAACAGAAGAATAGATAAATCTGCAGAGGATAAGGCTAGCTATAATACCAGCCAGGGTGACTGTATGTTGCATTGATGGCCATGTTTGACCACTATAATACACTGGGTGTGGGAGGTCTTTGGCCTGCACCAGCATGGCTCTTCTTGTGTCCTTGTGAATACAGTAAAACCTCGAGATATGAAATTAATTTATTCCTCAAGGTTTTTCATATCTTGAAAAATGTTTATTTCGAAATGTGGTTTCCCATAGGAATGCATTAGAAAGCAAAAAATTCATTATGGAGTTCAGAGAAAAGCCAAAAAAAAACCAAACAAACAAACAAAAAACACACCATATTTTCCTGTTCAAAACTCTTCATAAAGTTCACTTTGGATTTTTTTTGCTGTGTTTTGGCCACTTTATAAAGAGATTTTGTACAGATAAAAGACATTTATTTGGCTTTTTCTGAGCTGCGGAACTTATTATTTTGGTTTTCAATGCATATTCGGCACACTTTTGACAGCACCCTAATGGCTAGCTCTGGTAATTGCTGTCAGCTGTTGAGGGGACAGGGAAATTTTCAGCGCTATCTGGTTGAGAGGAACGCTTCTGGTGGTGCCAAAATGTGATGTAAAATTCCAAAAATTGAGTGGAAATGCTCAAAACACCATTTCACAACCGTGGGAAGTGTCGGAAGACCCAAAAAAAATGTATCTCAAAAAAATTGTATCTCAAAGCAAAATTTTTCTGAGATTTCCTTTTGTATTGAGAGTTTTTGTTGGTCGAACCGTTTGTGACTTGAGGATTTACGGTATATAAATTGTTTTTAAAAATTTATTAGGCAAGCAGAGGATATTATCCTTGGTGCAGAGGTTCTGGTTTGGAAGGAGTTGTAATGCAGAACTGCAGATGTAGCAGCTAACAACAAAGAAGCTGGACACCTTCATTCCCTAGCTGTATTTACAGACATAAATGATGCAAACTGTTGTGAGAGAATCCATGCTGTGGGAAGCTGAACAAATTGCTAAGCTCAAGGGTTTGCTTGATATGTATTCATATCTCTAATATTTTGCTTTGCTCTGCATTATATCTGTTCCATGTCTAACATGTACCCAAAAATCCCTGGTAGAATGTCTGTTCTAAAATCACAGGCTTTGCCTGTCACAGCATAAAATACAGCTGTGTGGTCAGTGAAACTGAGATAAGGCATTCTCCAGATTCCTTCATCAAGAGAGAATGCATATTTGTACTTTTGTTTGGGTTAAATATGGATTCCCACTTTTAGGGAAATTAACCAGGGCTAGACTGGGAAAGCAGGTGCACGCCCTGCCATCTCACTCTAGACCTAAGGAGCTGTCTGTCAATCAGAGCATTGATGGACAGACAATACAAATTGATTTCTGAACTTTCTCACCGAAGATCTATAAGAAGTCACCTTTAATGTAAACAAGAAGATCAGATCAGATCAACTTTAAAAAGCTAATAGGCATGCTGTTCTTTTACCCTAATTCCCTATTGAATTCTGTGGGCGGCTATGTGCCGCAATATTAATGATTTTAAAAGACTCTTTGAATTTCTATTACTTTTCTAAGAACGCAGCCTAGCCAAACTCTAAGGCTAGGATGCAGATTTCTAATTTGAACTGTTTCTGTTTTATGAAATAAAAGCCAGAAAAGATACTTTTTGTATCGAAGTCTTTACTAACTCCCAAAAGCTCTACATGGAAGTAGGAGAATGGGTTGCTTGCTTAGAGTGTGTGAAACAGAACCATTGTTCTGCCTCATGGGTTCCTACAGAGAAGAAGCCTGCAAGATGATTTCTAGATACCAAGCTGGGAAAGGAGGAGAGGTATGCTTTTACTCCCACACCTCCACACTGGCAGTCAGGAGCTAGTCTTCAAGCACCCCTAGTATGAAAGGGTAAACAAAGATCCTGTATCATGGGAATGTTTTCCAGGAGCAGGGTTTTGCCAGCTCTAATCAGATTTTGGACATTAATTTACCTTTGGGTAAATCATGAAACTTTACCATTTTTCTCTCAGCCGCTCGGGAGAGATTGGGGATCTTTGCCTCCCAGCACAGGGAACCCTTCCTGGCCACTTAAAATCTGGGACCGTCTCAGTGAGTGCTGCTTGCTACCAGGATGCTATTGAGTACAGCTCCATGACACACACCACCACCACCACCATCCAGAAAGCTTGCAATTTTCCTAAATAATGAAACTGCCATTGGCCTCCATCAGGTGGGTTTAAATACACTAATAGCTTGTTTCTAGCTCCTTTCCAGTCATGAAATTGTTATTTACAAAACATTAAAATGGAATGACACTGATTATAAAAGCAGAATTAAACAGTGCAACAAAGAGCTCTCTCTTATCCACTATCTTCCACAATAATTTGGATGTGCAGAAACAAGCACTTGCTAAATAGGGATGGTGAAGAAAACAATTCCCTGTGGTACAGGGCTTCTTTTATCTACTATTCTGAATGTCTTAAAGGATTTATTTGCCCATTCAGTAGTGCAACTTGCCAGCTAGCTTAAAGGCTTTAAAAAGCCAGTTGTTATAAGCAAAGAGACATTTTTGACCTTTCTAGTGTTTTAAAATAGTCTACTATTCTGACGTTTAGCATCACAGAGAATGAATTGAATCCATTATTTTAAGTATACAATAAAACCTCACATAAAGAGTGCCTCACTTAGAGACTAACTCATTTAAAGAGCAGAATTTTCTCTGAAAGGTCGCCTCACTTAACAACTAAAAGCAACCAAAAACTAACTTAACAACTAAATCAGGATTCGCAATCCACCCCCACCCCCACCCCCCACCATAAGTCACAATTGGTCACTTACAATGGTGTTTCGCTTAAAGAGCAAACTTGCTTAAAGAGCAATTGAGTGGAACACATTATGTTTTTAAGCGAGGTACCACTGTAGGGTAAAACCTTGCATAAAGAATTCCTCCCTTAGAGACTAACTTGCTTAAAGAGCAGAATTTTCTCTGAATGGTCGCCTCACTTAACAACTAAAACCAACCAAAAACTCACTTAACAACTAAATCAGGGTTCACAATCCCCCACCACCACCACCAGAAGACTCAATGGTGTTTTGCTTAAAGAACAAACTCGCTTAAAGAGCAATCCTGTGGAATGCATTATGCTCTTTAAGTGAGGTACCACTGTATATACAATGACATGCATTCAACAATGGCCACATTGCAATGTAGAAATATAAAATTGTCTTATGAATAATTGAATATTGTACAGAATTGCATTGAAGATTTTTAGTTATGTTAATATTATTATTATGACTGGCAAATTACTGAAAGCAATTAAAGGGTCTTTAAAAAGCTATGAAATGATAGATACAACCATGCCAGCTGTTTAATAAACAAATGACTTGGGTAGATCCATCCAACAAGGAGAAGAAATATAAGTACAGATATACAAAGAATGTACTTGCCATCAGTCCCGTTATGTGTAATTTTGATACGTTTTAAAGACAATGGCACAAATAGGAATTAAGTTACTTTACTTGTGAAATTAACAATATTTCAAATATTATTAAAAATTATCTTGATGGGATTTACAAGACTGTCACCTCTTTACTTATTCTTTCTGTTCTTTTTGAGCAAGTTATATCTTTCAATTGCTGTACTCATCAAGGAATCATCCCAACAGGTTTCATTTATCGCTATCAAGTATTTAATTTCCTGAACTAAAATTTCTTGTTCTTCCTTGTTTTCTATACTCCTGGCATTATTGTATAGATACAAGAGATTGCATGATTTGTGATCTGCTTTCCTTCTTGCATTTTTATGACAATTATTACTGGGGCACCTTATAGTTGCTTTATCTGCTCTTCTTATTGTGCATTAATTTACATTTATATTCTTACACTCCCTGAATCCTCACTAATTTTAGATAAGTCTTTCTGTAGAGCAGAAGAGGAAAACAGCAAGCTCTTTCTGACAGAGATGTGCAGATGAAATATGAATTTCATCTCAATTAACTTCCAATGATAGAATTTAAATCCCACTGAAGAGAATAAGTCCCTCTAAGTGGCACTTCCTAGTCAGCAGGATCAGGCAGTAAATATAGTAAAATAATACAGTAAGTTGTAAAATGTTAAAGCAAGGTCAAGAGATGTGGGAGGGAGGAAATGAAGTAGCAGATTGCTAATTAACATTTTTATTATCTTGTATGGAAGCAAGAAAAAGCCTGTGTGTAATTGCTTTTTCAGGTGAGGAAATAATGAGCAAAGCTCAAAAGATGTCAGAGCCTATTCTTAAATAGTACTACACCTTTACATTTCAAAAGTCTCCTGTGTTTGAGATAGAGGTATATAGAAGCTTTATGTAAGACTTCTATGTGGGTACAATAAGAATTTTTAATATTTCCTTATTTGAAAATTTGTTTGGAAAGATTAGGAGAGGTTTTGTGGATTTTGTTCCGCATTTAACTTTTTCCTTTATGCAAGAAGTTTGCCAACGTATTTTTTGCACAAAAATTCTGTATTTTGTGCAGGATAGCCTTGCATTCTCCAAAAAGAGAGAGGCAAAATCAAAACAAAAACTAGAAATGTTTTTGCTGATTAAAAACATGCTGGTCTTTCCACTCCTAAACAGAAACAAAAAATGTGTAACAATGGTAATTTTGTTTTTTTTTGGCAGTGTATCTCAATGAGTCAAGACACCCTTGTTTATCAATGAGGAAATATTTGGTCATAATTTAACTATGCACCACAAGTTAGGCCAAAACGTTTTGCTATCTGAGACAAATGAAAAGAATCTCCTCTCTAATTCCTGATGTTCAAGCAACATACAATGAAAGTCGAATCTTATTTAATCACCACCATACTTGTGAACTTTAAGTTGCAGAGTAGCTTGTTGGGTAGTGAGAAGATGAGATGACCCATATAGTTCTCTCCTCCACGTTTTGCCATTGTTTTGCACCTTTCAATATATCTGCCTTTGGCATTCTTGAGAACGCAAGAGCAAAACCAAATTAGAAGACGGAGGAAGGAGTTCAGTGGACAAGGAACAACATTAAAGGAGGATATAGCTGAGGAACTCTGCTTGGAGGACCCAGAATAGGCTGAGAGTTCTAGTCCCTAAATGCAAGTCCAACATGTTCAAATGGTGGCTGCTGGCAGACAACAACACATGGTGTGAATGTGGAGATGCGGAATTTGGCTCATGTACTGGTCTGCCAATTACTGCCAGAAACATGCACCAATGAGGATGTAAGTTTGGTGACCAACAAAGCTAAAAAGGTGGCTTCATTTTGGCAGTCCAGGGTTTGATCAGAACATGAAAGAAGAAGAATATATTGCCACAGGAGCCAACTCTTTCATCAGGCCTCTTGGTACTGCTAGCTCTGTGAGTAACACAATCCTAAGTGTGTTTGTTCAGTAGAATCCTAATCAGTTCAGAACTGATCACTTCAGAAGGATTACTTTATTTGCACCACCATCACCACTGTCATCAACATCACCACCACTAGTATCAGTACTTGATACCATTAAATGCAAGAAAGTTTCCAATTGTTAGGTTATAGTCTCAGGAAATATGAGCATTGTGGAACAGTCAACAAAGTATCTGCACAAGATTTGTTATAAGAACTTGAATGATATATAATCTGTCAAGAAAATAATACTAATAATGCAAGCGCGGCACCAAAATGGCCGCCGCGCTCTTTGCGCCCCCCCCCCACCGGACGAAGAGCATCCGGGTAGTTAGGGGGCGTGGCCAGCACCCTTATAAAAGGGGTGGCCACGAGGCAGCCGAGCTGCCATTTTCCGAAGCGACGGAGAGGAGAAGTTTTTCCAATTGCTCCGTCGCTCTCTCTCCTTCCTAGAGGCAAGACCTTAGAAGGAGTCGCTGCAGGATTTGCTTTAGCAGCGACGGGGCAGAGGAATTTGCTCCGTCGCTTCCTCCTTTGTTAGCCTCTGTTGAGGCTCCCTTTCTGCAAGCTGCTGGATAGCTCAGTGCTTTAAGTATTTGTCTTTGGGGACAAAGGTTGGGAATTCGATTCCCCACTTTTCCTTTGCATCTTTGCGAGGGGATTAATTAGGTCAGCAGTTTGATACCTAGGCTGCAGCCTTAGAGGCCTCTCATTTATGCCTTCTTGAAAGAAGGCTTAGGCGGGCAGTGGTCGGGTCGGAGGACCGCGACTGCACCCCCTCGATAGGACCTCCAACCGGAGGCTCCCACCAGGATTGGTGGGGTAGGGCAGCTCAGGCTGTGGCCCGCGGCCCTCCGCCCTCAGACCGGCCCTGCAGGGGCTTCGGCCCTCGGCCCTCAATCCCTGGCCACGGGTGTGGAGCAGGGGGGTGGGCCGGGCGCGGTTGCACAGCAGGACTTCCCCGGCCCTGCATGGGCCGGAGTTTGGGCATTGCCTTGTTAGGGCCTGGCTCTCAAGTAGGGACCCTGGACCATGCCAGGTGGGCCGTCCGGCCCACCTGGCCCCACTTATGCAGGGGGTTGGCAGGCATTACTGGCCCACGTGGTGGTGCTAGAGGCACCCCTAGGGATTGGCCATTCAGAGGATTCGGCACACGCCTGCCGGCTACGGGCCGGAACAATTGGGAGGGGGGCCTGGCGCTGCCTCACAGCGTGTTTTGCCCGTTAGGGGCCGGGTTTTGGACAGGGCCCTATTCTAGCCCGGGTTCTCAAACTGGGGGCCTCTGACGCTATACCGAGCGGGCCGTCCGGCCCACCTGGCCCACCTACTAGGGGTTTTTTCGTGGCAGGCCCCTTTCCAAACGTCGGAGCCCCTTTGTGTCTGCCGGCCACTTTGATCGCGGCCACTCTCCACAAGGCGGCCGGCTGGGCTGTGCTTCTCATGACACGCCGGCCTGTGCCCGCCGCTGTCTCGCGGCTTCCCGTTTGTCTGGATCTGTGGCGGGAGTGTATTGGAGGTCGCCTCAGAGCTCGATTTCGGTCGCGGGCTGCGACGCCCACCGTGGGCCGGAACCCCCGGTGGGGGCGGCTCACGGGGGTGCAACTTGTGAGTATTACGTTCAAGTGAATGCACACACATCACAGTCCATTCCCGGTGGGGGCAGTGCTCTTGGCCTTGCCTATTTGAGGCTGGGGGCATCACTCGCCATCCTATACCAGTGCCCCTTGGTTGCATTCTGGCACGACGTTTGGGGGTGGGGGTTTACGCTCCCGGGGCGGCACGTGGCATCACAGGGGCTGTCCGGGTCCTGCTGTGCATGCCCGCTGTACATCATGCTTCAGCATGGGCACTGCCGTCAACTGGTTATTCATGCCCCCCCTAGTGATCATCTGCTCCAGATCGGGAGGGAAAAGATTTGGTGGGGGGGGGAGTACGTGGATATATATTACCCCTATGAACTGAGACCCGAATGGGGATGGGGGGTATGGGCTGGATGATAGAGACAGCGTGTGGTCCCTCGTAGTAAGCCACCATGCACTGAGGCGTCCGCCCTCTGAACGGTGTGGGGCATCGTGGGGGCTGTCTGGATCCTGCTGCGTAGGCCCCATTACACAGGACGTCCCGTAGAGGGCCTGGCTGAGGATCGGCTACTACTGGCCCCGGTTGATTATTGGCCGCAGGCCATCAGGGGCAAGGGCCGTAAGGCGACATGTGGATTTTCTCCCTATTGAACCGCGAGCCCACTGGCAGGAGAGAGACGGATGGGACGGTTGAGGCAAAGAGATGTCCCACTGTCGTTAGCCACTGAGCACCTTGGGGCCCACTATCCTGGTTGATCGGATGGGCCCATTACAGTTGGCTCATCGTGGGGGATGTGGACGAGGGTGGCTATAGATATCCCGAGAGAGGGGGGACGGGTTCTGTCACCAAGGGTGCTCGTGTACATCAGTTCCACGGAACGGTGCCTGGTGATGGGCACCATGGTGGTCATGCTGAGCAGCGGGCTTTTCAGACACTGGCCCCAAGCAGACTGGTCGGGCGGGGGGTTGCGGCCCGCCTACTGTGTTCAGCCTGCTCAGCTGACAATGTGTGTACTAAGCATCACGGTCGTGACTGACTTGTGCGCAGGGGCGATCAGAGCTCCCTCTGAACCACATATTCTTGTTGTTAGGCCCCCCCCGCCCCTATTATAGTCAGCCTGGGGGGATGTCACTCTGTCTCCCAAGAAGCGAGGGGGCGGGAAACCTGCTGGGGGGTTTTCAATGGGTTTTTTTGTATCCTTTCGGGGTACTGTGGGCCCCAGGATGCTACTAATCTGGTTCCCTTCCAGGGTAACGGGGAGGGGGCTCCACTGTCCACAGTTATGGAAGTTGGGGGCTATGAGAGTAGCGGGGGCCCTTCTTGGAACCACCTTTCCTTAGTCGAAGGTATCCCCATGAAGCTCATACTGAGCTAGAAAAAGGGTGAATGTAATATAATCCTCCATTTGGCTTACCCTGTGGGTGCTCCATTCAGGGATGACCTTCCTGATGACCTTGTTCGGTCAGGTACTCGTAGTTGCCTCGGCTACTATGGGTGGCGTGCTCACGCAATTCTGGTCCTGTTTTGGCACAGTGTGATATGCACTCGGCTTCCAGCTTTTTGCCAGTGCACCCCATTATTTAGACCTATCAGGTTTTTAGGTTTTGAGGGGGATTTTAATCAGATAAGGCCAATCCCTTTCTGAATGCGTTAATTCAGGTTCAGCACCCGACCGATGTGGGACTTTCATTCAGTGGGCATTTGCTCACAGGTTGGGGTCTCGGTCTCCAGCCCATTACCTCGACAACTTTTGGGTCCGGGGTTAAACGGGGCTTGGACACGTGTACGCGTCTCCTCATCGCAATTCAGACACTCAGGTGGGACCTGGGTGTCCCCTTGGCGCCTGAATAGACCGAGGCCCCATCTTCTAACCTCACATTTCTGCCTTTGGCATTGGTTGCCAAACATATAGTATGCCCCTTCTTATTCGGGGGTCACTTGGTGGGATCGGACCTAGTGGTCCGCCGTAGGATATCTGGCGCGGTCGGATGCCGCCGGCCTCTCACTTATGGGGTTTACTCTACTGGTGGGTGCCCGGATTGCCCCCGTGATCACAGTGATAGTGCTTTTCACCTGTTTTGGGGAGCACTGCGCCTATGGTGCAAGGAGTGGGCCTACTCAGTGGTCCAGTTGCTGCGTGGCAATGCGGCACTGTTGCGCATTGTCAACGCCCTGAAATGCTAATCCCCGGGCCCTGACTGTAGTTTGTCTATTCGTTTGCGAAGCCTATGCCGAAATGTGCTGTTCCAGGCCAGACGTGTCCTGGGTGTGAATAATGACCTTACTGTGCCTTTTCCCCACCAGCGGATTGCCCGTTCCCGTGCTTTTATCCTGGAGCGGAGGAATTCCACTTGCCACTTTGGCCAATAGCTGGAAGTTAGGCGAGCTGAAGGGGACCGGACATGTCATTGGCACATCGCACACGTAAGGCGTATCACTATGAGTTCATGTGTCATGTCAGGGGCGGGTGGACGCGAGAACGTGCCCGCTGCCCCGGCACGCGTCACTTTTCTGCCCAGCATTTCGACCCACCTCGCACGAGGTGGCATACCCATGTACAGATAGGTAGGAGGTGGCTCTTAGCCACGCGGCTACTATGGTAGCCTTGGGGAGCGCTCCGCATCATTGAGAGTGTCCCAGAGTTGGTACCACATGTGTAAGGCGGAGGTGTCTCGTAGGGCACTGGAACTCGACGATGTCTCTGGCACATGAGTGGGCTCGAGTGGGGATGCGGTCCTCACGGGTTTTTTCAGCACGGTAGGCGGTCGTGTATACTGCTACAAGACATTTGAGACATCGGTCCGGTTGGTGCCCTACAATAGTTGCTTGCACTGCGTGGCACACACCATGGCCCATTTTTCTGTCACCAAGATGGGTCTCCGCTTACTAAATTTCAATTTTGGAAGGTGACCGGTAAAGCACTAGACAGTGTTGGCCTCCCTGGGGCTCGTTACGGCACCCATTCTTTCAGGATAGGGGCGGCTTCTACTGCGGCTGCTTTTGGGTACTCCGGGGTGGAAAGACGCCGCATGGGAAGATGGGGATCACAATGTTTTCAGTTTTGTGTTCGCCCTCTTCAACCGTGAGTACCAGTTTAGTCACTGCACTGTTTCTTCCCCCCCTTTTTTCCTTGACAGACCCTGGGTGTCGTATTACACCGGTGACAGTATGGCTGGTGGGCCACAGCTACGTGCATAGGGCAGCGTCGTACGCTGCGGCGACAGAGTGGACCCTGACTGGGACTGGGTGCATCCGCAAGTCTCAGGTGGTGTGGTAAGCACGGTATGTTATGGCGGGAACTGTTGCCATTCCTTTTATACAGCAGGAATGCTGACCCGCCAGATATTCTTATCATACACCTTGGGGGCAATGATTTGGGACAGGTCACTGGACTATCGCTGAAGCATGCGATTTGCGGTGACCTGGCTTACTTACATTATGTGTGGCCTGCCACAACCCTCATTTGGTCAGACATGGTACCGCGGCATGCTTACAGGGGAGGGTTCGACCTCCAGGCCCTTGATCGAGCTCGTCGCTCGTTGAGCAGGGCTATTGCCCGGTTCCTTCTCGACGAGGGTTGGCGGCGCGTCATTAGGCACCCCGCAATCAGCCTACAAAATTATGAGCTTTACTCAGGGGATGGGGTCCATCTGTCGCAGGGAGGTATGGACCTCCGGTTACGAGATTGGCGAGCAGGCCTGTTGACCGAGCTGACGGTCTGGGGGGGGGGGGGCGTCGAGCCTTTATTAGCCTCTCCGTGTGGTGGGTAGCACTGGTAAGGTAAACATTTATGACCCACAGGTATCCGGCAGGTTCACAATTGACTGGACAACACTAGACAGGCACAAGTTGATTAAACGTTGTCCGGTCAACGACGAACCAGGCGATGGGGTGATGGCAAGAGCTATACAGCATGCATCACCCCGTTATTTTACGGATACGCGTCAGAGGGTGGGGTCAATAGTTAGGTATTGACTACGGTCAACAATTTGTTTGTTGTCAACAAACAAATTGATACAAATGGATACATTGTAACCAATTGCCGTTTGCAATTTTGGGTGGTACCTTACCAGTGTTACTTCGGCCTGCTTGCCTTAAGAATTATAATTGGTTGAATACCAATAGAAATTTATAATTCGGACTAGGGCATGAATCAATAAATGTGGCCCAATGCCGTTATCCACTTTCATCAGTGTCTGAGTCCTTTATTGGGGGGTGCACCTGCAATGGGAGAGTGCTTTCCCTTTGAAAATGAAGCCAGAATAAGTGAAAATACAGACATTCTGCAGTACTTTCCTGAAGATGCTTCAGGTAAGATACTACCTTCTCAACTCTGCTGGTTTGCAGAATTCATCCTCCTCCAACATGGACCCCTCCAGATGTGCTGCATTGTTATTCTCGTCATGCCCAGACTTAACATTCATTGGTTGGAATAATGGGGGTTGGTGTGGGGTTTGTAGTTCAACACATTTAGAGGGCAAAGATGCAAGGAAAGATTGTCCAGCAACATATTCTGTTGATGAAATCTTGCATTATAAACACTGCCACCAAAAACTTGATCTAAAAAGGTGGAGAGGAGGCAAGAGCAAGTTGAAAGATGGCACCCTCCAATGGGCAGCTCTAAAGTCTTCAACCACACAACAAGGACTGAGAATAGGTCTGACTTAGAGAAAAGAAGCTGATTAGGAAAGGAAGCCCTGGGAAATGAAAGATGTGGGAGCTCTCATGCATACTGATTTTCCCATGAAGACCCCTGACACCTACAGTGTGCCTTACAGTGTTCAACTGTAACATATTATAACACATTTTATGCTCCTGTGGGGGCACTGCACTACAAAGTATCCCAAAGATCCTCAATGTCACTATAAATCACAGTGTATCACACATCTCTATGCCATGGGTGGATGCATAGTTTGAGAACCTAGGTCTTAAGAACAAAGTCAGTAAAGTGAGAAGTAGACAATGTACAGATATATACTGTATCTATAATTCTTTAAGATGTATTTGACATTCTTTCTTCACCCCCTCCTGGAACATATCATCATTGGATATAATGAAAAAACAATAAAGGGAAATCCATTTTTTATTCTCTTTGGAAAATGCCTGCATCTCTCTGAAGCTCTGGCAGCCTGCAATGTTTTAATGATAGGATAGGAAGTGATTCTTGACAGCTGTACTTAATCTGAAAGCCTCAGGTACCATTTTGTCTAAGTCCATAAAAAGTGTAGCCAATAAATAATGAAATTACTTTTGCAAATACTGTATCTTGTCCGTTGAAAATTCTACACAGGTATCAATCAAATTCAACTAGAAGAAAGTTTAGATGACTCAGAGGTCTACATGCATATAAATACAAATGCGGACATAACTCACAAAGTTTTACATGCAAGATGTGTGTGAGACAGAGTAAGGTGAGACATAGAGGAAAAAACAGAGACAAAGAGAGAGAAATAGTAAAAAACAAAGGATTTTTTTCAAGAGGAAATCCCATAACAGTCATCTAAGACTGCAGTGAAACATGGCATCAATATTATTTTTTTAAAAAAAATCATTTCCAACCAAGAGCCTGGTTCAGTCAGGCTCTGAATGTCACTTAAAATTATGTAATTGATATTTCAGTCTTTAAACCAGAGATAAAATGGAGGGGTGTTACTAGAAATATAGGTTAAGAAAGACCTGACATATTTAGAGGAAGGCCATCAGACCTGAAATAGTTGCCATACCTAGCTCCATCAAGCACATTTGCAACCAATATTTCTCTAACCTCAGGCTGATTAGAAGCCATAGCAACCTTTGATAAATGTTTAACCTTCACAATTTAAAAAGACAAAACTTTGCAAAGTTTTGAACTTCAAAGACATTTAATATTGCTTGTTCATCTGCTTTTGAGTAGGACTGTTATTCACCCCATTCTTGTAGCTCTTCACTGAGTATTTGTTTGCATAAGTAGTCAGGGCAATTAGTCCTGAACTAATTTTAATTTCTTTTTCATTTACAGTGGTTAAGCAACTAAAACTAAATATATTCTGAAGAAAGGGAAAGAGTGTTTAGATAATTAGGAGACCCTTTCTTCCTTCCCAATTTCTGGTCAGGGCAGCAATTAATAAAAAGCTTAGCTATTATTATCCAGTCATCTTTTCAGATAGAAATAAGTGCATTTGATAAGTGAAAATAATTGCCTGGAATAAAATACTAGTTGACATACAGTATGACTGCATGTCTTTATCCAAATAACCCCAACTGTCATTACATCTGCTCTACGTACCTCTGTTCGGTGCTATTCCTGTTAGGTGCTTTCAAGACATTTCAAGTTATAGTGAAACAAACATGGTTTTCAAGGTAGGTGTGTTACACAAGGAGTGTTTTTACTATAGTAACAACCACTACCACCTCCCATGAGTTTTCATGGCTGAGCGGGGATTCAAACCCATGTCTCCTGAACCCTAATCCATCATTCTGTCCACTACATCAGCAAAGTCATAAATGAGATAATGTGCATCATCACAGCAAAATGGTTGAAAAAGGAGAGAGAGAAAAAATCTGCTGACATTCCATCCACTACATTTCATTGATGCTGGCTTTCGACTGAAGGTTTGTAAAAATCTGTTTCAGTTTATTTTTCTTTTCTTTTTGTTAATAACTAACTATCCAAAATTTCCTCACAAATCAGATGAAAATAGCATGAGGTTTCAAAATAAAATATGTAAAGGGACATGATAAATTCAGACAGAGGGTTTTGAGTGTTCTGCTCTTGAAAACCCTGATTTGAATTGCTGCATATGTAACCATGTTTGTAATGTTGAATTAGGGTTTCTACCTATCTATCTTTCTCTGAGGGACTGCAGTGGCTCAAGTAGCTAAGACGCTGACTGGGAAGCGGAAGGTCAGCAGTTCGATTCCAGAGTACTGCAGGACGGAATGAGCTCCCATCTTTGTCCCAGCTCCTGCCAACCTAGCAGTTTGAAAACAAGAAATTGCAAGTAGATAAATAGGGACCACTTCGGTGGGAAGGTAATAGCATTCCGTGCACTCCAGTGTCTAGTCATGCCTGCCACATGACCACGGAAATGTCTGCAGAAGCAGACAGCGCTGGCTCTTCAGATTAGAAACAGAGATGAGCACTGCACTCTAGAGTTGGATACGACAGGCTTTCGAGCAAGGGAAACCTTTACCTTTTACCTATCTTTCTCTGACAGACATTTCATACTTAGCCAGTATATGGCAAGCAGCTACAATATGACCCTATCTATGTTAGCTATACCTATTGAATGAGGCCAGTAAAATGGCAGAGAACTGTTGGTTTTGTTTATGATATTACCAACAATTAACACCACCCTGCTTAAGAACAGATTCTGGAATGGAATAAAGACTGATGAAAAAGTATAAAAATTTAGGGAAGATAATTCAAGGGTGGAGGGCAAAAGAAGAAGGGGGAAGCCAAAGATGAGATGGCTAGATGGTATTGTAGACACAATGAGCACAGAACTGTGAGGGCTGAGGGGGATGGTGGAGGACAGAGGTGCCTGGAGAACAATGGTCCATAGGGTCGCAAAGGGTCAGAATTGACTGTGCGACTGAACAACAACAACAATTCAAGGGCTTGGAAAGTTGCCAGAAAATGAGTGACTGGGCAGCGGGCACTGACATTCTCCTTGAATGTAATTAAGACATGGTTCCTGTAGAACATTGCTTACCACCAAAACTGTAAAGAGAAATACTAATCTGGGCAAGTTACACACCAGCAATAAGGAATAAGGTGATGCAGTATTAGAGCTGATATTTAAACTCAATTGTTAGTACATCCCTTAAGCAAACAGGAAAAAAACCCAATATAATCCAATTTACAGGCTGATTCGTGGACAGCTTGCAGTGATTTTGAATATGCCAAGGGCTAGTTTCAGAATGTCATAAATGAGAAACAATGTGCTATCAAAAATTGATAAAGCAAGAGACAGGGGAGAAACATAGATAAGTACCCTTTCCCCAAGGAAATGTGACCTCAAAAGGATGACAACTAAGTGGCTGTGTAGATAGCTACCTTGTCTAGAGGACCATATGTAACAAGGGCAAAAATACCCTCTTTGAAACCCTCATTGCAGAGAGCAAGTAATTTGCTATTTAACATTTTATTGTGCACTTTCTATTATTTACACTGTCCTCTGGTCTTATGTCAGATGTGACTAGCATACTATAAAATATTTATCTGATGCCATTCTGCAATATTATTGCTTCCCATGGTTGTGTGTCTTTCTTTATGTTCCTACCCAAATAGAAAATGGGATAAAGCTTAGAGAATCCAAAAACCATATTTGGACCATATTGTATATATTTCAATAGCAGCAATAGCAACAACATTTTAAAAATTATAAAGTCATAACAAAGTAACAAACATTCCCACAAAGGTGAATTGCCCACAAACACTTATTATGGACTGCCTGATCTCATGTACCTGTGCTAATCATATATAAAATATATAAACCTAAAATATATAAACAGGAATAATGATATACAATTAAGTCAATTCTAATGTATGGCAGCCATTCTCACAGTTCCCTAGGTATAAAGTACAGTACTGAGAAATGGAGGCACTCTGTGAACATGAAGTTAGTCCAAGGCCATACTTATTTCAGAACATCCCAAACATATCAGTTGTACACATTCTAGGTGTTTTCACTTGGCCCTTCTACCATTAGGCATAGTAAGAAATTGAACCCATGACCTCTGGCTCCATCACCAGGCACTCCAATCTGCTGAGCTACATCACAAAAAATAAAATGTAATAGATTCTGAATGGGAAAAGAAACATTTGTCTGATGCAGAGAAGCTATTGTTAAGACTAGGTTAATATACAGAGGGTGCCAAAATATATACACATTTTAAGATATGTTATCTATGTATTATTTTTCAAATTTGAATTGACTTCTGCAAAGCATTTGACAAACTACCCCTTAGTGGTTATCTTAACCTATAAATCCAAGGGTTAACCTTTGGAACTGGCTATAGGTTGCTATGCCTCGCCCTACTTGCCTGCACTCACCCTTCCTGCACATGGCCGATCTGGGTCCGCAGGTCAACGACGGATTGAGAAAACTGGCAGTGGGGCAACAGCCCCACAAACGCGAAGAAAGGGAAACAACTTCACTTCCCAACATTCCTTGCGCCGCGCCGCGCCAGAGCCAATCAGGCTGAGAGGCTCTCACACGGTGCAGCATTCGGAAACGTGCTGCAGCCAATCAAAAGAAAACCATTTAAAAAACGCAGCACAAACACAAAGCACCAACCCATAACTACAAACCCCAGCGTTCTGCGTGCCATTAGTGCACAGAACGCTGAGGCGGACGGCGCAAGAACAAAAAGAGTTTTTAAAAAAAGCCCACAGCAAATGCTCATCTTCCCCACGGACAAGGCAGCATTGCCCACGGGGGGGGAAACAAAAAACCCCACACCGCCAGTGCCCGTCTTCCCCATGACTGCCGCCGAGAACAAAGCAAAAAAAAAAAAAACTTCCAAAAGGAAAAGCCAGCATGACCCGAAGGGGAAAAAAAAGTAACCCAGCCCCCCCACCCGCAATTGCAAAGCAACAAGCGCCCCGTCCTAGCCTCCGTGAACTTATTTGAAAAAGCCCCCCCACCCGCAATTGCAAAGCCACAAGCGCCCCGTCCTAGCTTCCGTGAACTTATTTAGAAAAGCCCCCCCCCCGCAATGGCAAAGCCACAAGCACCCCGTCCTAGCCTCCGTGAACTTATTTAGATAAGCCACCCCAGCAAAATAAAAAGCCAAGATGGAACGAACTTACCTAAAAACACCAAAAGCATCCAGCACTGAGGATTCAAAATAATCCAAGGTTGCGAAAGCCAAAAAAGGGTGGCATCGAACAACCACGCGTACACCAAAAGCAGAAAGCAACGCAAAATCCCATTCCAAACAACGCGATAAATAAAACAGAAAAAAAAACACATATTAAAGACAAAGAACGAGCATTCCAGAACGTCTGTGCAAACAGCCAAAGCGCCAAGGAGAACAAGTGCAGAAAAGTACAGAACAGGGACTGCATTGCCAAACCTGAATGCAGGAAAATAAATCAAAATACTAATCTCTAAACAACGGAGGAGGGGAGAAAATAATGGAGCAAACTACAGGAATTACAGGCAAGGAAAATTTTCAAAACAAAATAGAAACTGAAATACAAATGGGGGATGGAGAATCAAAAGAGAATAATAATAAGGGTGCCATTAAAGCCACAAAATTAACTCTATACCAAGAGGGGCATGTTAAGAAAATAATGCAGATAGAGGAAATGCAAACTGAGGAGTACACAGTACTTTCAATACAAGAATACAGCAGCACTGAGGAAGAGGAAAATAATGATGAGGAACAAGAAAAAACAAAAGAAATTAACAAAGATAATATAAATGACAAATTCAAAGACCTAACAGATGACTAAAAAAAGAAAATGCAAGAAATAATAGACAAAATTAACCAAAAGCAAATGACCCCCCAAAATTGCCAAACTTGGACTAACAAAAATACTGAAAAAGTACAAAGGCAAGAAACAATTACACAACTAAAAGAACCAAATCAAAATGAAAAACCTATAGAAAATAACAAACAGGAAAAGATAGACATTGAAAAAACATATGGCCCACCTAAAAAGATAATTGATGGGCAAACAAAGACAGAAACAACAACTGAGGTAAACAAACCAACAATTACAGAAATACCCAAACAAATTGAAATAGAGAAAGCTGCACAAACAAAAGAAATGCAAGTAGTAAGAAGAAAGGAAAAGCCACCCCAACAAAAATCACAAATATAGGACATTAAAAACAAAAGTGAATCAGCCAGAAATTAATGGACCTGGACACCCAGAACAAATCAGAAACGTCAAGAAATATTGCCATGGAAAACTAACACAATTACCACAATGAACACAAAACCGAAAAATCAACAAACAAGAAACCAGGGAATTGAAAATGGCCAGCAAAAAGACAAAGCATCACAAACAGACCAAAAATGGAACATAGACAAATCTACACAAACAGAATCAGACAACAAAATTATTACAATCCAGGAAAATGAAAAATTACAGAAAATAATAGATAAGATTAACAGAAAAACCGGACAGGACAATACAAGACCAACTAACAAACCAGAAGAAAACCACGCAAATGACACCTATGGACAATACAGCAACCGAACAACTCTCACAGTAGATGAAATAATAAAAACGCAACTACAGTGGCTAATGAGTCCAACAAACAGACACAGATTAGAAACACCATTGGAAATACTGGACAACTACATCACCATGAGCAAATTTCCATTAAGAAGACCAAAAGGTAAGAAAGGATATTTACACATAAATGAATTGACAAATAATCATAAACAAAAAAAAGAAAAACTTAACCAAGTAATCTCTTTCCACAGTTCTACCAAAAGATGACAAACAAGATGACGGCCAAGGAAAATGGACCACACAAGATGAATGAAGGTAAACCTAACAATCTAACACAATAAATATCCATTTAAAGATCCCCCCCAAAATGACAAATTTAAAACACACAAAAAAAAACAAAATAGAAAACAAACAAAAAACTGTAACTAACACTACATTTCCTTATATTGCAGATTCAACAAAAACAATGGATGGCCCAAACAACACAAAACACAACAATATGCAAACTACAGTTAAAGTTAAAAAGTAATCTTTTTTTAAAAAAACCAGTTATTGTTAGTAAATAGGAAAAGGAGCAAATTTAAATTTGATAAATGTTAAAAAAACAAACCAGCATTTTGAAAAGAATAAAAAAAATTTTTTTGTAAAAAAAAGATGAGTCAGTATCATTTTTGAAAGGAAAAACAACACAACCAAACAAAAAAATATAAGAGCCAACCAACAATTGCTCCACAAAGAAAAAAAACCCATAACTATCCAAAACATATTTAAAAAGCCTGGCAACGCCAGGCAAACTATGCTAGTATGATCATAAAAAGAGATAAGATTACTCTGGCAGGATTTGTTCTTACAAATCAAAATATCCTGTCTTAGAATGTGTACACGTTTTGGCATCCTCTGCATGTGTTAAATAATGGCAGTATGACTTAATGTCCCTGGACCCATGGTGAGGAAGAGCTGGTAGTAGGTTAGAGTGACATTAAATCAAGGCAAATGAATTGATATGAAGTACTGCTAAAAGACCAATTTAAGAAAGTTTTACAGCTGAGAACTCACATACTTGCGAACAAACATGTATTTAATTGGTTGCCATTACACTTATACTACCTAATCACATAACTTGGGTATTTCTTTCCTTGGACTGCTTAAACAGAAATCTGTGAAAGGAACAATTTGATTCTCTCTATAAATATGAAAGGACACTTATCTGAATACCAGAATATGATTAGACAGACAGACAGACAGATAGATAGATAGAGATTCATTGTCCATAATATTGTCCTTTTGAATCTGCATGTGCTCTTAAGCAGAGCTGCTGCTGAGGAGAGCCAAACAAAGGAAGTGAGCACTGGTAAGTTTTGCAGTTGGAGTAGAGCTGCTTTAGAGGCCTGTGCGCCGTTAGGCGCGCAAGATTGCAAACTAGTAACAAAGGAAGAATATAGTCTTACTAGGTAGTAAGGTAGTAAACGTGTACATTTTTGAAGCCCAGAATACTGCACTTGTTAAAATGGATTCTGAGGGAACAGCTGTAGTTACCTGCAATACTTGTGCCATTTTGTGTTCTTGCCAAAGCATATGGAGAACTACACTTGCAGCAAGTGCAAGCTGGTTGCACTACTAGAAGAGAAGGTCCAGCAGCTAGAAGTCCGCATATCTAACCATCAACAAATTAAGGAGCTTGAGCTGTTCTTGGACAGAGCAGAGCAGACTGTGCGGGACAAAGAAGAGACAGGGAACAGTTCTGAGGGAGAAGGCCCTTCACTAACTCAGGAGGGAGATGTTTGGAGGAATGTGACTCAAAGGAGGAGAAGAGTAGGGGATCACTCTGAGAGTCTGAAATTACAGAATCAATTTGAGGCTCTTTCCCTCATCACACCTGATGAGGAACACACAGAGGAACAACTGGTTCCACCTGACGATCTCTCCTTCATCACACTTGATGAGATCCAGGAAGATAAACAACAGGAACAACTGAGGTTCTCTCCCTTAATATGGTTGACGAGGTGCATGTAGATGAACAAATTGCAGGAGAGAGGCTCCTTGTACTAGGCGATTCAATAATTAGAAATACAGAGAAATGGATTTGTGATGCACATGACTTGCCTGCCAGGTGCAAAAGTTGCAGACATCACAAGAAATCTAGATAGATTGTTAGAGAGAACTGGGAACGAGCCAGTTGTCATGGTACACGTTGGTACCAATGATGTTGGGAGGGCCAAGAGGTCTGTCCTGGAAGCCAAATTTAGGTTGTTAGGAAGAAGATTGAAGTCCCGGACTTCCAAGGTAGCATTTTCAGAAGTGCTGCCTGTCCCTCGCGCAGGATCTACCAGGCAGGCAGAGCTCAGAAGCCTCAATGAGGTGTCGAGAGTAGGGCTTCAGATTTGTCAGGAACTGGAGAACATTTTGGGACAAGCCAAATCTGTTCAGGAGGGATGGGTTGCATGTGAACCATGATGGGACCAAATTGCTGGCACTCAACATCAAAAAGGCTGCAGTGCATCTTTTAAACTGATAACTGGGGGAAAGCCGACAGGAGCTGGGCAGCATCCGGTTCGGGAAAATGTGTACTTGAGTAGTGAGGAGGATGCAAAAATTACTGAGCAGAGCAAGGAGCTAGTCACCAGCACTCTAGCAGAAGGATGCAAGAGGCACTCTAACAATGCAACTGGACTCAAAAGACTGTATCAGGAAAGCATATATAAATGCTTGAATACAAATGCCAGAAGCCTCCGGAACAAAATAGGAGAGATGGAATACTTAGCAATAGATAAGAATATTGATATTATTTGTATCACTGAAACATGGTGGACGGATGATAACCAATGGGATACAGTTATCCCAGGCTACAAACTGTACAGGAAGGATAGGAAGGGGCAAACGGGAGGTGGTATAGCCTTGTATGTCAAAGAAGTGATAAAATCGTATGAATTGGAATATCTAGGTGATTTGGAGTCACCATTAGAAGTTCTGTGGGTAAGAGTACCAGGCCACAAGGATGGTCTAACAGTAGGCATATACCATCAGCCTCCGACCCAAACTCCTGAGGGAGACTGGCAGTTGGAGAATGTTGTAAAGGAGGCATCCAAGAAGGGAAGCCTGGTTATAATGGGGGACTTCAATTACCCTCACATAGACTGGGTGAACTGTTGTTCAGCACATGATAAAGAGATAAAGTTCCTAGATATGCTCAATGATTGTTCCCTGGGACAGATGGTTGAAGACCCAACTAGAGGTACAAGAATCCTTGACTTGAGATGTTAATGTGACTGATCCAATAGGGAACAGTGACCACAACTCAATTATGTTTAACTTGATCATAGACCGCAAGTCACTGATAAAATCTAACACAGAGACCTTAAATTTTCAAAAAGGAAATTTCCCAAAGATGAGGAAACTAGTAAAAAGGAAGCTGAAAGGGAAAATTGAGAGAGTCCAAACACTCCAAGAGGCATGGAGGCTGTTTACAAAAACAATAACAGAGGCCCAATTGGAATGCATACCCAAAAGGAAAAAGGGCACTGCCAGGTCCAAGAGGACTCCGATGTGGCTTACAGGAGCTGTTCGGGAAGTGATCAAGAGCAAGAAAAGCTCATTTAGAAGATGGAAGGCTTGTCCGAATGAGGACAGCAGGCAGAAACATAAATTCTGGCAGAACAAATGTAAGGCAACAATCAGGAAAGCAAAGCAAGACTTTGAGGAGCGTATAGCTAAAAATACTCAGAGAAATAACAAAGACTTCTTTAAGTACATTAGAAGTAAGAACCCAACTAGGAAGGCCATTAGACCATTAGATGACAATGGAAGGCAAGGGGTTATTAAAGAGGAAACAGAGATTGCAGAGAGACTCAATGAATTCTTTGCTTCAGTATTCACTGAAGAAGACAGAGACCACATGCCTAAAACAGAGCCTATCTTCGTAGGGAGGGAAACCGAAGAATTAAGCAAGATAGAAATAACTAGGGAGGAGGTCCTTGCATGTCTTGTTAAGCTAAACACTAACAAATCACCAGGACCAGATGGCATCCATCCACGAGTTCTCAGGGGACTTAAAGATGAAATTGCTGATCTCCTAGCCAAAATATATTATATTTCCCTCAAATCAGGCTTTGTGCCTGATGACTGGAAGGTAGCGAATGTAACACCAATTTTCAAAAAAGGATCCGGGGGTGATCCAGGAAATTACCGACCTGTCAGTTTGACATGTGTCCCAGGTAAAGTGATGGAAACCATCCTAAAAGATAGAATTAATAGGCACATAGAAGAGAAGGCTCTGCTAAAGGAGAGCCAACATGGCTTTTACAAAGGCAAATCATGCCTCACTAATCTGTTGGAATTTTTTGAGAGTGTCAACAAGCATGTGGATAAGGGGGATCCAGTTGACATTGTTTATCTGGACTTTCAGAAGGCTTTTGACAAGGTCCCACATCAAAGGCTCTTGAATAAACTTACCAGTCATGGAATAAAGGGATAGGTCTTGTCCTGGATCAGCAACTGGTTAAGGGACAGGAAACAGAGGGTAGCACTAAATGGACACTTCTCCAAGTGGAGGGAAGTACTGGGACCCTGCTTTTCAACCTCTTCATAAATGATCTAGAGGTAGGAGTAAAAAACAAGGTAGCCAAATTTGCTGACGACACTAAATTATACAGGGTAGTGAAAACTGTGAGAGATTGTGAGGAGCTCCAGAGGGATCTCTTGACACTGGGGGAGTGGGCAAAACAGTGGCAAATGAGCTTCAACATTAGTAAGTGCAGAGTGATGCATGTTGGGGCAAAAAAACCCAATTACATTTATAAACTGTTGGGGTCTGAACTCTCTGCGACAAACCAGGAAAGGGACCTTGGTGTCCTGGTGGACAACTCAATGAAGGTGTCAACCCAGTGTGCCTCAGCAGTGAAAAAAGCAAACTCAATGCTAGGGATCATTTGGAAGGGTACAGAAAATAAGTCAGCAAGTGTCATTTTACCTCTTTATAAATCTATGGTGAGGCCCCATCTGGAATACTGTGTACAGTTCTGGTTGCCATACCTCCAGAAGGATATTATGGAGTTGGAGAAAGTACAGAGGAGGGCAACCAGAATGATTAGGGGACTGGAACACCTTCCTTACCATCTGAGGCTGCAACAGTTGGGCCTCTTCACTCTTGAATGACGGCGTCTAAGAGGTGACCTGATTGAAGTTTATAAAATCATGCACTGTGTGAGCAAAGTAGATAAGGAAAAACTGTTTTCCCTATCGCACAACACTAGAACTAGGGGACACTCGATGAAACTTTTGGGTACTAGTTCTCAAACAAATAAGAGAAAGTACTTTTTCACCTAGAGGATTACTGGTCTATGGAACTCCCTGCCAGAAGAAGTGGATTAGACAAGTTCATGGAGGACAAGGGTATCAATGGCTATAATTATGGATACTTAAGGACAACCTCTGAGCTGGAGAGATAGGCAGGATATCTCTCAATGCCATTTCCAGGGAATCCTAAGCAGATGAAGGCATCTCCTTGGGAATACCCTGAATGAAATGGTGAGCCACTGTGTGAGACAGAATACTGGACTGGATGGGCTGTGGCCTGTTCCAGCAAGGCTGTTCTTATGTTATGTTCTTATGTTAATATAAGAAGTAATATTCTTAATCTGTAACAGAGTCTAGTCCTGCCTGCCAAAAGTCCATGGAAACCTCTGCAGAGACAGACAGCCCTTGTTCTTTGGCTATGAATGGAGATGATCACTAAACCTTAAAGCTGGATATGATCAGTGGAGGGATTCTCTTTTTTTTTTTACTACCTACTCAGTAGGCATGGCATGGTGGGTGTGGCCAGGGGGAAAGCCCTGTATTGCACCCAAATTAGGACTACTTTACAGTATTTCAAAACTTGGATGGGTGGGCTAGCCAGAATTTCTGCTACCGGTTCTGGTGAACTGGGGCAAACCTGCTGAATCCCACCAATGGATATGACTGGGTTTCACGCAAGGGCAACCTTTACCTTTATAGCACTGAGTATACTAATAAGTTACATTGTTATGATAAGGTCCATTTTCCCTCCCAATTTGTTTTTCTGCTCAGAAAATCAGGGTATAATTTACCTGTCTGTGAATGTCAGTAAATATTGATATCATCATGCTTTTTGATTTTAGGTTCATTTGAAAGAATGAAATACCTCAACAAGGAACAATAAAGCCTCATGTTATGCCTCATCACTGACTGAGAGTGAGTTTAAGATATCGTGACCTCTAGAACTGTAAAAATGTTTCTTCAACAAGTGTGATGTCAATTATGCAAACATGTGACACATGCACGGAACAAGCATAGGACTATACAACTGTTTAAAAAGATGCAGACAACCCATCTACAGCTTCAAATGCTTGAATAAAATGGTGCACACCCTACCTTGGGATTATTTGCACAATTGCTCCAGTTATTTAGTTTTACACAAAAATGACAATTTTGGGAGAAATTATAATGAGCCAGGTCCAATTAAGCTATTATGACCCTAAATACAAAAAGGGGTGTTGGATATGTAAAGAAAAGATAGGGCAGTGGTGGCGAACCTATGGCACATGTGCCAGAGGTGGCACTCAGAGCCCTCTCTGCGGGCACCCATGCAGTCACCCCATCACAGTGTTTGCCTCTGTCCAGCAGCCCAATGGGAGTAATTCCTCCCTTCCCCAGCACAGAGTTCACTCCACCCCTCTGCCCAGTAGCCCAATGGGAGTGTTTCTTTCCTCCCCTGTTGCTGTGTTGGCACTTCACAATAAATAAGTGGGTTTTGGATTGCTGTTTGGGCACTCGGTCTCCAAAAAGTTCACCATCACTGAGATAGGGACATATTTTCATTTATAGTTGGAATTAACTTTTTAGGTCCCATTGATTCAGACCATGCTCGTTGCAATATAGCAAAAGGACATAACACTGTTTGTATAAAGTTATTTGCTGTTCAGGACATTTTGGCAATGATATAACCCAGTGATTCCCAACATTGCTCCCATGCCCCGCAGGGGGACTTCAATTCCCAGAAGCCAAAATCAGTACATTGGCTGATCAGTGCTTTGGAGAATTGACTTAGGCTTCTGGAAATTGAAGTCCAAAAACCAAAGGTTGTGAAACACTGGTCTAACCAAAGAGGTTACATTTAATATATTGGAAGAGTCATGTAATAGAATAAACAAGTAATAATTTTGTGTCACAAATTATTCTGGGTTGAAAGGATTTATTTATTTTTTTGCAGAAGAAAATGCTAAAATGAGAATCCTTTCATGTAGGGTTGCCATAATTCTCTCCCGCTAAACCAGGAGAGCCATTGCATTCTTCAAACTGTGCATGCAATGGACGGGGCTGTCAGGGAGACCATGGCTCTAAGACCCTGCCAAATCCCTGTCCAGGGCAGACAGGGAATACTGACCCTATGCAATTTACGCTTTGCGGTCACGTGATGAAGGAATCCTCCATCCCAGTATATGGTGGAGGTTTGGCTTCTTAGATATGGGTATTTCTTGCTCCCTCCCGGCTTTCGAGGAAAAGGGCTGAGGATGACTCCTTGTCTCCCAAACTTCAAGGTGAGCCAAGGGATTTTTTGCAAAGAGTTATTTCACTGCCTCTGTCCCCTTGCAGGCGCACCCCCCAAGAAAGACTCAGACACCGGTATATGGATAAAGGCATTGGGCCACTTTTATTGAATAATGCCCTAGTCCGAATTATAACTTTCAATTGGTGTATTCATCCAATTGTAATTCTTAAGGCAAGCAGGCCGCAGTAACACTGGTAAGGTTCCTCCCAAAATTGCCAATGGCAATTGGCTACAATGTATCCATTTGTATCAATTTGATTGTTGACACAAACAAATTGTTGGCCGGAGTCAATAAACTATCTACTGACCCCACCCTATGACGTGTATCCGTCCAATCATGGGGTGATGCATGCTGAAAAGCTCCTGCCATCACCCTTGCCTGGTTCGTCATTGACCGGTCAAAGCTACTACACCTGTACCTGTCTAAGTGTTGGCCAGTCAATTGCGAACCTGCCGGATACCTATGGGTCATAAATCTTTACCTTACCAGTGCTACCCGCCACACGGGGATGCTTCTATGAAGACTCACCGCCCCCCCCCCCCAGACCGTCAGCTCAGTCAACAGGCCTCCTTGCAAATCTTCCAAAAAGAGGTTCATACCTCTAGCTGACAGGTGGACCCCATCCCCTGCATAAAGATCATAATTTTGTAAAATAATCGTGGGGTGTCGGATGACCATCCCCAAACCCTTGTCTGCCAAGAACCAGGCAACAGCCCTGTTCACCGAGCAGCGAGCGCGGTCAAGGGCACGGAGGTCAATACCTCCCCTGTATGAATGACGCGGTACGATGTCCGACCATAGCAGCCTTGTGGACGGCCACACATAATGCAAATAAGCTAGGTCACTGCAAATCGTGAATTTTAAGGAGAGGCCAGTGACCTGGGCGAGGTCACTGCCCCCGAGGTGCAGTACAAGGACATCAGGCGGTTCAGCATCCCTGATGGAAAACAGGAATGGCAACAGTTCCCGCCATCTCATTCCGCGCTTACCGTACCAACGTATGCATGCGGTTGCACGCAGTCGAAGCCGGGGTCCCCACTCTGTCGCTGCAGCATACTGCGCTGCCCAGTGCACGTAACTGTGGCCCACCAGCCATACTGCCACCGGTGTGCGAGGACACACAGGGTCTGTAAAAGAAGAAAAGAGAACAATGACTTAACTGGTACTCATGCCAGAAGAGGGTGAACATATAATGCAAAACACATGGATCCCCATCTTCCCATCCGGCGTATATCAGCCTCAGAGCACCCAAATGCAGCCGCACTGGATGCAGCACCTTTCCTAAATGAATGGGTGCCGTAACGAGCCCCAGGGAGGCCAACACTGGATAGTGCCATACCGGTCACCTTCCAAAATTGAAATTTAGTAAGGGGAGACCCATCCTGGTGGCAGAAAAATGGGCCAGGGTGCGCGCCACGCGCTGCCAAGAACTCCTGTAGGGCACCAACCGGACAGATGTCTGCAATGGAACATCGTAGCAGTCTAACTCCACTGCCTACGCCGTGCTGATCAACCTTTGAGGACCGTATCCTCAACTGAGCCCACTCATTAGAAACATAGACATCGTCGAGTTCCAGTGCCCTACGAGTCGCATCTGCCTTAGACAGTAGTACCAACTCATTGATGTGGAGCGCTCCAAAGAAGGCCACCGTGGTAGCCGCGTGAAAAAGAGCCACCTCATACTTATCATAACACAGATTATGCCAGCCTCGTGCAAGGTGGGTCAGTACCTCTGGTAAAATTGGGTGACGAGTATCCAGGCGGAGGCCACGTTCCCGTGTCCACCCCTCCAAAACATGTCGTATGCGGAAATCATTCACGGAGTCAGCAAAAACCCCTCGCCTTGGCCATAAATGCCAGTGCCGACAGCCTGGATGCTATAGTGCGAGGAGCCAAACCCTGACTGTGTAAATAAACCATAAATTGTAAAACTTGTTCCACTGGAATGGGCCACACTTCGGGCAACTGCAGTTGCAAACAAAAGGATCTAAATTGAACGAAAGCATGTTGATACGCCTTACGCGTGCGAGGTGCCAAAGACATGCCGATCGCCCGGTTCACCTCTCCTCGCCAAATGTCTAAATCTCGGCCGGGAGTGGCGAGGGGAATTCCGCTGCTTCCGGAGCCAAGGCACGGAACCGGGGGATCTGCAGGCGGGATAAAGCATCAGCAATATCATTATTAATGCCTGGTACATGTCTGGCCTTAGAAAGCACATTCAGGCGTAGGCTTCGTAACACAAACTGACGAACCAACGCCATCACCCTGGGTGATTTAGATGTTTGAGCGTTGACAATGTGCACTACTGCCGCATTGTCACACCAAAAATGGACCACTGAGTCGGCCCACTCCTCGCCCCATAGCATCAAAGCTCCCAGGATTGGAAGGAACTCAAGGAATGTAAGATCGCGGAGGCGATCCATGCCCCGCCATGCTGGAGGCCATTGGCCATAAGCCCACCTCCCCTCAAAATAAATCCTATATCCCAGGGAGCCGGAGGCATCCGACTGAATCTAGGGGAAACCAAAAGGTCGGATCTCCAGAAAGAGACCCCATTAAATTCCCGCAGGAATGTAAGCCAAACCAAAAGGTCAGCCCGCATGCCGCTGGCAGTCGGACCCTGTGGTGGCACTTTAACAGGCCAGACATGGCGTCACATAGGCGCCGCGCAAATGCTCTGTCGGGTGTCTCCACCCTGCAGGCAAAGTTAAGATGGCCATGAAGTACCTGAAGCTCACGAAGTGACACCTTACGTTTGGCCAGCAAGGTCAAAATCATCACGGAGATCCGGGTTACCTTCTCAATGGGTAACCGGGATGCCTGTGCGACCGTGTCAATTTCAATACCCAGAAATGTGAGGGTAGTGGATGGGCCCTCGGTCTTTTCGGGCGCTAAAGGGACACCCAGTTCCCGCATTAGCATCTGAAATGTAATAAGGAGACGCGTGCACGTGTCCGAGCCCTGTTGACCCCCGAACAAAAAGTCATCAAGGCAATGGGCTACAGAACGAGACCCGGACCTGCGAACAAAGGCCCACTGAAGGAAAGTGCTAAAACGTTCGAATGCTGAACACGAAATAGAGCAGCCAAAAGGCATGGCCTTGTCTACATAGAACTTCCCTTGGAATCTAAAACCCAATAGCTCAAAGTCCCCTGGGTGCACTGGCAGTAATCGGAATGCCGATTTAATGTCACATTTTGCCAGGAGGGCAACAGGACCACAAGAGCGCACCATCCGTAGGGCTTGGTCAAATGACGTATACCTGACCGAACAAAGGTCATCAGGAATCGCATCATTGACAGAGTAACCCGCCGGGTACGATAGATGGTGGATTAAATGAAAGTCACCCGGGGTCTTTTTAGGTACTAGCCCCAGAGGGGAGACCTTCAGGTTAGGAAAAGGTGGTTCGGAAAAGGGGCCCGCTACCCTCTTAGCCTCTACTTCTTTTGCAATACTCAGGGCAGCTACCTCCTCCTTACCCTTCAGGGAAAGTAAATTGGGGGCATCTTGGGGTCCCCACACCCCTTTGAACAGGATACGAAAGCCCCACTGGAAACCCTCCAGGAGGTACCTAGCGTCCTCCCTCCTTGGATAAGTTGAGAGCCATCACTCCAACATATACACATTACCTGGTGAGGGGGCCTTTTGACTGGCTAGCTCCATCAGCAGAAGCTCTGCCCACTCCCTGTCCACCTCTACCTCTGCCCCGTGACCCACCAGCCCGCGGGCACGCGGAGGCGGCATGGGGGCCAGTGCAAGAGGGACACTCATGTTTATATCGGCACTGTCGCTTATTGCACACGCCATTAGCTGAGAAGCTCCAACACAGCAAGCGGGCTGGAACCCCCTGCCCCGCCAGCTGGCGGGGAGCCTGTGTTGGAGCAGCTCGCTGCACAGCATGGCCACAATGGTACCTATCCCCAGGCGCCGGACGCGTGGGGGTCATGTACAAGAGCCACAATTTTTGACAGGGCTCATCCCATCTCATCTCCATGTGTAGAGGCACCCTCATTCTAAATTCCTCATCGTAAGCCAACCACGATGGGCCAGGGAAATCCACCATCGCCCTGTAAATATTGTCCAAGTATTGGACCATAGGAAAGGCCAGATCAGGCCGGGCCCTAAGGTATACCGCCATATAAATAAGATATGCCGGCAACCAGTTGGCCCAGGTGCACGGTGGCTTACGACGACGAGACAATTCCTTGTCTCTGTCATCCTGTCCCTCTCTCTCTTCCTTAGTGGGCTCACGGTTCAATAGGGAGAATATATCCACGTACTCCCCCCGCCAAATCTTCTCCCTTGTGACCTGGGACAAATGATCACCAAGGGGCAAGGAATAACCAGCCATCGGCAAAGCCGTCACCAGCACATTATGTATAGAGGGCATACGCAGCGGGACCTGGATAGCCCCTGTGATGCTCGGCACTGCCCCGGGGGCGGAAACCCCCGCCCTCAATGAGGTGCCATTTTGAAACCATGGGGCACTGGGATAGACTGGTAACTGATGCCCACTCGCCTCAACTTGACGAGGCCAGGGCCACTGAACCCAACCACTGGAAGTGGGCTGTGATGTAGGTGCACTAATTTGAACCTGATACTCACAAGGTGCACCCCCGTGAGCCGCCCCCACTGGGGGTTCCAGCCCACGGCGGGCGTCGGAGCTCGCGACCGGAATCGAGCTCTGGGGCCACACCTGATTACTCCCAGTCTGCAGATCTGGACGAACAGGGAGCTGCAAGACACCGGCAGGTGCAGGCCGGAGCGTCTCAAGCAGCTCAACCCGGCTGGCCGCCCGTTGCAGCGTGGCGGCTGTCGAGATAGCCGGTGCAAACGAAGGGGCCCCAGCAGAAAGAGAAGCACCCCCCTCCACAGGAGGCTGTGCAATACCCAAGGATGCTTCCAGCACTGCTAAACATGCTAGTAGAGCATCCACTGCCACAGAGCCCCCAGCATAAGGCGGGCCGGGTTGGCCGGAAGACCCACTAGGCAGTTGGAACGGTACACCGAAAGGAGAGCCAGGGCCAGAATAGGGCCATGCCTAAAACTCCGGCCCATGAGGGGCCGGAGGAACGGGTTGTGTGCCCGCACCAGGCCCTCCCCTGCTGCCCTGACCCATGGCCAATAACGGCGGGCTGAGGGCCAAAGCCCCTGAGGGGCCGGCCTGTGGCTGGCCAGCCAAGCCCAGTTGCCAAGTGCCAGCCTGAATCGCCCCACCGGTATCGGTGGGCAAGGCTGGCATAGTGCCCTGCCGCGGGGGCGCAGTCCTGGTCCTCCGACCCGATGGCTGTCCCCCGTCCTGCGCAGAGCCAGGAAAAGTCCTCCCCCTTGGCCATGGCTTCATCGCCGGGGCCTTCCGTTTGGGAGGCATGTCTTCAAAAAGAAAAAGTAGGATCCCTTTCCAGGGATCGAAAACCTAGCGCCAAAGCACGCAGTAGCTAAGCGAAACAAGGCTCTGCGTGCGCTAATCCTCCTTTCCCAGCTGGGAAAGGATCGAGGGCTAAACAGCCGAAGACTACAGAATGAACAGCGATGGAGAAAACTTCTCCTCTCCGTCGCTATTTCTAAAATGGCAGCTCATCTGCCTTGTGGCCACCCCTTTTATAGTGGGGTGGCCATGCCCCCTAACTCACCTGGATGTCTGAGTCCAGGTGGGGGGGGCCGCAAAGAGCGCGGTGGCCATTTTGGCGCCACGCTTTCATTCTTTCAATTATCTCACTTACAAGTCTCTCCTCTCCCTGGCGGACTAATCAGGATGCTGTTTTGCCTTCACTGCATTAAAGCAGGATAATTGAAAGAAAGGCAGGGAGGCAGTAAATTAATTCTTTGCAAAAATCCCTTGGTGAGGGGTGATCTTGCTTCCTTCTTTCAAATTTAAAAATTCAGGACTTTTACATGTTTTTTCTTGAACCGGGCAGGACAGCTTGAATCCAGGAAAATCCTGGAAAACCGGGACATATGGCAACCTTACTTTCATGTCCCCAAGAGCTGGGACAGACGTGGACACTCAATCTATCATGCAGTACCCAGGTCTTGAACTGCTGACTTGCCAGCCTTCCAGTTAACAAGGTGAGCTTCTTAACCACTGAGCCACCACAGTAATGGTGGCTTCATAGTTTGGGTGCCAACATATTCTTACCCACATCAAAAGTACTATCTCAATGAAACTAATTTCTCACTAAAGGTAAAGGTGTCCCTTGCTCGAAAGCCAGTCGTATCCAACTCTAGGGTTCAGTGCTCATCTCTGTTTCAAAGCCAAAGAGCCAGCATTGTCTGCTTCTGCAGATGTTTCCGTGGTCATGTGGCAGGCTACATTATGAATACATTATTTAAAATCTATTCCTTCTGCAAAGTTATAATCACTTTGATGGATGATGAACATTGGGAAAAAGCCATCATTTTGAAATTGTGTTTGAGCTCTAGACACCATGCACCTTATATGGTATTATACCTGCCAGTGAAGGCTCAACTGATCAGTGTTAAGGATGTAAAAATGGAGTAAGTTGATGCAGATTATTTGGTGGTTCTTTGCTTGAGGAGTTGGGAGAGAAAGCCAGACAACAGCTAGCAAGATGAAGTGTAAAACCATTCCTCCAATGATGTTTGCAGACTGCATTTCTGAACTCATCTTTAAGGAGCAGACTCTGGACTAACCTGTGAAAAATATTTGGGATTCTCATATATACTTTCTTTCTGAACCATCAGCAAAATTTGATCCAAAGCCTATGGTTTAAGTTGAAAGCTAGCTGCATGTTCAATTTTTACTGGTTCATTAAAGGTATCACCTACCCTTGTTTTTGTAGATAACATGGCTTTGTTTCTTTTATTTGGGAGATGTAAATCTTCTTGCTTCAGTCTGTGAGAACATCATTTTGGTTTGAATTGTCACTGCTAGTCGTACTTCTTCAGTCAGACTCCTCAAATCCGTCTGTACTGGGGCTAAGTATAAATCTGTAGCATCTTTCTATCTCTTAACTATATTTTACTATTCTGCAGTTAGTAAAAATGGAGATGTTTAACCCTTTTCTTACAAACATTTTCAGAAATAATTCTAAGTGGTACTTGTTTCTGTAACATGCCCCACTACCTGTAGTTGTGCTGCAGCCCAGTTCCTGTTTGATTAAAGAGATGGAAATAATTCCATTCAGTGCTCCATTTTTTTAAATTTCCAGTCAACAGCAGCAGCTATTCTGATTATTATGCAGTTGTGTAAAAAATGTTTCCTGCAGATGACAGAAGTCTCACTGAACCCAGAAGATAATACTTGGCTGTCTTAGAGGTGAAGGGAATTGTATGGTATCTTCTTCTCACTTCTTTTATTCTGCACTGATGTGAAGAAATCTCATTAGATTACTTGGTCTAAATAAGATAGCCTGCCTGGAGATATTGTGACAATTTGTTGAAAGGTCCTTAAGCCGTGCAAGAGTTGTTTCCTTCAGCAGAACAAGTGCCTCCCTCTCCCCATTTTTAGCAATTTGTGATGGATTGAAGTTTGATTTTTTAAATGGGTAATATGTAAAAAGTGCTGGTCACAGGGCCGTAGCCAGGATTTTTTTGGGGTGGGGGTGAGGAGCAAAAAGTGGTGAGATTCAATGTTTTACTACCTACTTTGTGGGTGTGGTATGATGGGCATGGCCAGGGGGAAAGCCCTGCGTTATTTCAAAACTTGGATGGGCAGGGCTCATAGGAGATTTCTTGGCTCTTAAAATCTAATGAGATTTCTTCACATCTTCAGTGCAGAATAAAATTATACTTGAAGCTAGTAATGTTGCAAAAAGACCCAGAAACAAAGGCTATTTGTCCCACTTTAAGACTGTTGATTTTGATTTCAGCTTCGTGTTTTGTAATATTTAATACTAGTGTTATTGATGCAATTCTGCCTGATACGCTACATAGCATGGGAGGCGCAATGTCTAAGTAAGTTATGAATGCAAAGAAAGTGGGATAAAAGTTCAATGTGGACAAAGCCATCATATAATCCAGAGTTCTGTTTCTTTAGGATGGAGCACTGAAACAGTGAACATAAGATCTATACCTATAAGGAAGGCCATGCATGTGTGGAATGCGTTTCCACACCCGTCCAGCATATTCCGTAATGTGCCGTGCACACATACCTTGCCCAACTGAGACCATTGCTGCAAGTATCCCGAGGCTGTGGGTGCGTCCTCTACCCCACAAGAACAAAATGGGAAAACTACACTTCCCAGCACTCCCCGTGCCAAGCCCCTGCCAATCCGAGAGGCCGGCGTGCATGCAAAAGAGGTGAGGCAATGGCCGTGCAACAGAAAAACAAATGGTCACTGCGCCAAAGAAGAACTCAATGCAGCGGTGCCTCACAAGGAACAGAATCTGGCCTTGCTGGCTCATTTAGCCCTGTGGGGTTTTAATTAAGGAGTTGGTTTTTTAAAACAGATTTTCATTTTTTATCAGTGGGATTTTAATTGTATAAGTTGTTTTATTTGATGTAAGCCACCTTGGGTTGCTGAGGCGAGGAAGGCAGCCTCTCTCTCTCTCTCTCTCTCTCTCTCTCTCTCTCTCTCTCTCTCTCTCTCTCTCTCTCTCTCTCTCTCTCTCTCTATATATATATATATATATATATATATATATATATATATATATATATATATATATATATATATATATATATATATATATATATATATACTAGCAAGGGTTGCCCGGCGTTGCCGGGCTTTTTTCTCCGTGTGTTTTAATAAAAAATGAACCAATTTTATTTTTGCAATAGTTTTAAATTGTTTTGGAAGGTTAAATTGTGTTAATGTTTTTTTAAAATTGCTTAGTCTGTAATTTTATTTTTTAAATGTTTATTTATGTAAACATTTTTTGGCTTGGCTGTTATTAACTGGGATCTGTTTTTTTTTGGTTTTTTTTGAGGATTAATAAAAGAAGAAAGTATGATATAATTTTTTCAAATTGTTTTATGTAAGTGAATAATGTTTTATTTTTTTGAATTTTTTTAATTAGTTGTACCGTAGGTCATAATTTTAATAATGTAAAAGTAAATGTTTTTTACATTCAATGTTTGTGTGTTTTTGAATTGTTTTTACTATTGTGGCCAGCAGGTGGTGCTGGTAGGGGTTATTGTATTTTGACTTTTTTTTCTCTCCTGGCCTCTGGGTGGAGCTTCTTCTGGTAAGTAGTCTCTTTCTTTATTCATTTTTTTTCCCGGTCCTGGTGGAGGTAGCACATCTTTTGGTAAGTTTGCTTGTTTTCTTTGTTGTGTGTGTGTGTGTGTGTGTGTGTGTGTGTGTGTGTGTGGGCGGGGGGGGGGGTTGGAATTTGTATTTTTTGTCTGTTTGTTTTGTTTTTGATTGTGTCTTTGTTTACTTCAGATTGTTTTTGGTGTTTTTGTTTTTGTGTATTTTTGGATGTGTTTGACTGTTTTTAGTAATTTTTTAAAAAATTATTTATTTATTTGTTGGTGGGGAAGGGACGTGGTCATTGGGGGTTGGGAAGGGTGGGCTAGGTGGTGGGGAGAGGGGCATGGTCGTTGGGGGTTAGGAAGGGTGGGTTAGGTAGTGGGGAGGGGGGCATGGTCGTTGGGGGTTAGGAAGGGGGGGCTAGGGGGGCGTGGTCGTTGGGGTTAGGAAGGGTGGGCTCAGTGGTGGGGAGGGTGGCTTTAGTGTGTTATGGTGCTTTGATTGTGTGAAGTCATGAAAGTAGATCGGGTTTCCCCTTTAATATCAGTGGGTGGGGGTTGTGACCCCCCTCTCGGCTGGCTAACCTAGTGTTGGGTGGTTTTTGGGGAGAAAAGGGGTATATTGCCCCAACACTTCTGGAACCAAAAGATGAGGCAGACTGGATCGAATCCCCACCCCCCTCCTTAAAACAACTCCGTTTTTAAAGAGAAGAAAAGACGGAGTTGTTTTAAGGAGGGGGGGTGGGGGATCGATCCACTCTGCCTGATCTTTTGGTTCCAGAAGTGTTGGGGCAATATACGCCTTTTCTCCCCACAAACCTCCCAACCCTAGGGTAGCCAGCGGAGAGGGGGATCGCAACCCCCACCCACTGATATTAAAGGGGAAACTCCAGTCGGGACCTTCAGGCGCTGTTGGTGAGGGAAAGAAAGGCGGCTGGTGTGTGCTTGGCTGTGAGTTGTTTTTCTTTTTCATTTTTCGGGCACCGGTTTCCTCAGCGCTCTGCGCGCTCAGAACGCTGGGGCTTGTAGTTATGGGTTGCTGTTTTGTGTTTGTGCTGCATTTTTTAAAATGCTTTTCTTTCGATTGGCTGCGGTGTGTGTCCGAACGCTGCGCTGTGCGAGAGCCTCTCAGCCTGATTGGCTCTGGCGCGGCGCGGCGCAAGGAATGTTGGGAAGTGAAGTTGTTTCCCTTTCTTCGTGTTTGTGGGGCTGTTGCCCCACTGCCGGTTTTTTCAATCCTTCGTTGACCTGCGTACCCAGATCGGCCGTGTGCACGAAGGGTGAGTGCAGGCAAGTAGGGCGAGGCATAGCAACCTATAGCCAGTTCCAATGGTTAACCCTTGGATTTATAGGTTAAGAGAGAGATATATATATAATTGAATAAATAAATAAATAAACCGGCTCTGGAACCCATCCATACGCCACCCCAGCCAGGTCTGGGAGAAGAGGGGGTGAGTGCAAACACACACACCCAGCCCACCATACCTTCCCTGGGCCGGTCTCACTCTCCCGCCTCCTCCATGAGCCTCTGTTCTTCAGTGGAGACTTGCGGCATAGGAGGCAGCATGCAGGTACATTTGGCAGGTGGGGTTCCCCTCTTCTCCTGGACCAGGTGCAGCCACCTTCCTTGTGAGGAGGAGGGGGAGGCGAAAACATCCCCCCTCCCCATCGCAAGGCAAGGAGCCAGGCTGAGACATCCCCAAACACGGCCACCTTCCTTGCGAGGAGGAGGGGGAAGCAAAACCCCCACCCCCATCCTAATTACAAGGCAAGGAGCCTGGCCCCCAAACGTGGGCACCTTCCTTGCGAGGAGGAGGCGGAGGCAAAATCACCCCCTCCCCTTCACAAGGCAAGGAGCCAGGCTGAGAAGCCCCCAAATGCAGGCACCTGCCTTGCAAGGGGGAGGGGGGAAGCCATCACATTGCATCGTGTGAGAAAGGAGGAAAGAAAGAGAGAGAGAGAGAAGGAAAGAGAGAAAGAAACAGAGAGAGAGGAAAAAGATAGAAAGATAGAAAGACAAAGACACAGATAAAGAAAGAGAGGGAGAGAGGAAGAAAGAGAAAAATACACACAGAGAGACATACATTTCATAACAAGGGACATACCTTCCCACAACTAAAAATAAAAGCAATACCCCCAGCAAGGCCGGGCAATCAGCTAGTCTTTGCAAAAGACTAGAGCAGTGTCTCCCAATCTTTGGTTTTTGGACTTCAATTCCCAGAAGCCTAAATCAATTCTCCGAAGCACTGATCAGCCAATGTATTGACTTCAGCTTCTGAGAATTGAAATCCCTCTGTGGGGTGTGGGTCCCACTTTGGGAACCACTGTGTTAGACAATTGCCAAAGTTGCCTAGATCACACAAACATATAACAGAAGGTTTGGACAGTTGACAGAATATATGAAACTGGAAGTTGTTCCATTTCCTAGAAAACTCAGCAAATACTGTATTGAGCAAAGGCTAAAAAGAGATGTAAAGTGTTTCGCTATCCTTTCCATCAACATGTGTGGTAATTTATAGGGTAATGGAGAGGGGCAGGGGGAGACTGTGTTGCAAAGTCTCCAATCCATATTGCTTCAAAATCTCCAATCCATGTTGCTTCAAACCACAACACAGCATGCCATTATCTGAGCAAGATATAAAGAGAAGAATTAACTACAAGTCCTATATACCACATTATTAAGCAACATAGCTGGTAACTGCAAAACAGTGAGAATCTTTCTGACAATAGATCGATTTTTTTAAAAAAAATGTTCTTTGGAGGCTTACTTCTGGAGAATTTAGGCAGCCAACTATGTCAATAGTTATTTAATAGTTAGTAGGGTACAAGCTCTAAGAAAGTATCATCTCACTGCGGCTTCATCTTCTCCTTTTGGTTTTAAACCTAGAATAACTCTCATATTTTGATTCTACTATTTGTTTGGAGCATGGAGTCTATTACTTTATACAAGTTTTTGTTTGCAGATGCAGCTCTGTTATTGAAATGAAAAGGACTTAATGGGAGTGAACTCCAATCGGACTGTGTCTCCTACTTCTACAGTATTTGGCTAAACAGTGTGATTAATATTCTATATTTCACACTAACATTATCCCCGTTTTTTAGTGCTCTCACCACCTAATTCTGTTCTTTCCTAGCTCGAGTGAAGTATTTGGCATTCTGAAAAGCCATCTGAAGTCAAACATCCATTTTATAAAGTCAAACACATCTATCTGAAGGGAGTAGACATGATTAGTACTTAAAAGATGGAATGGTTTTAAATTGCTGCTGCTGGAGCGAAGGTGTTGTATTTCTGAAGAAATACCATTAAGTCCTGCCTTGAAATGAAGGATTAGAACTTGCCTTTGCACTGACTTTGCAATTTTCTATGTGGTGTCATTTTTCTCCCTTCCCCTAGTCATAAGATAGTATTCAAATATGATACTAAGGCTTATAAATTTTACTTCTTTAGACTACACTTTTCCATCCTAAATTCTCCATCCAGAATTCTCCAGACCTGGCCTATCTATCTAGGCCAGGGGTCAGCAACCCTGGCCCTCCAGATGTTCTTGGACGTCAATTCCCAGAAGCCCTTATCAGAAGGTGTACTGACTTGGGCTTCTGGTAATTGAAGTCCAAGAACACCTAGAGAACCAATTTTGCTGAACCCTGGGCTAGGCAATCCATGGAATTGTAGTCCAAAACATAACTTTTCAAAACTCTATATAAGACTATCAACTGAAACTATTCCCACATTAAAGAAATATTTTCTTAGCAGTAATGGAAAACCAAGGAAGTTGTGGGCATGACTTGAAGGTTTGACATCCCTCAGTCTAACCATGCTTTAACTGCAACTTGATAATCTATGTCAAATGGTCACAATCATGCTGATCGAAGGGCTCTTCCCCTCTCCATCAACAATTAGAGCTCAGCACCAGAGATGCCCAGGACTCAACTATCTTATTAGAGCTAAGATAGCTCTATTATTAAATATGAGAGTTCAAGTGATACTCAATATCAATTGCTTTGTGATAGAGAAGACAGAAGGGAAATGAAAGAGGCAAAATGACACAATCAGACACACTGTCCAGCTGAACTGCTACTTTTCCAGGAATAGTAGCGATGTTAGTCTGTGTTTCAGGCATATCAGAGAATTAACAAAACAAAACAAAAATGTTATAGCATTATAAAGACTAATTGTTACATTTCAAAGTGAGCTTTTGTGGATCAAGTCTACTTCATCAGGCATGGAAGTGAGGCTTCATGGCATCAATTTATACACATCAGGTACATAGGTACAGAGTGATTGGTTAACATAACAGATAAGCATAGAAATCAATGTGTTTCATTAATTAATGTTTCATTCTTACACTGAATAAAGACCAGAGAAGCAGCACTGACAGTTTCAAAGGCCCCCAATTTCAGTCTCCATCCAACCCATCTTGTTCTTCTACTGAAGGCAGTAGAGTTTGAGAAGCAAAGGCTGCAGGTAGATTCCTTCTTTCTTGCAACAGTTCATCTCTAGGAGGAGGAGGAGGAGGTCAACATGCTGTCAGTTTAGTCCTGGCTTTGTTACACTCCAGAAATGTTTCTGTCAATACTGTAGTTGTACTGTATTGCTGGATCAGAGATGGGTGAGCTGAAGGCTTTGCTTTGTTCATGACTGCAGCCAAAGTTGAGAAGAGGAGGGCCATACTGTACAAGGTATGTCTGAGCTTCTCTTGCATCACCTTTGTGAAGTCACACTGTGAACCCCCTATCTCATAAATTTATTCTTATGTGTAGTAAATTTATCTCCTGATTTTGAAAGATCAATATGAATTTGGGAGATTCTGATTCCCCAAAATGTTGCCCTTTTCCTATTTAAGAATATGGCATGTGCAGATATACCTTTAGCTATTCATTGTATCTGAATGACTGAAAAAGGTGGATGTACTGTACTCTCATTTTTTAAAATTTGATTTCTTAAGAATGAAGCATGGACTATAATGAATTAGGGCATAACTGGAACCATTAACACATTTACTTAGAACTAAGTATCAAAAAGTTCACTTCCAGGTAGGTGTATACAACACTGCAGCCTTCACTATATATGAGCATTTAGTTTGCAACATCTGAGCAAAGCTCTTAATATAAGACCTTCTGGAAGTCATTAATTCATAAGGTTAGTGTTAATTGGAAAAGATCTTAACACCAAGAATGTTGAGAAGGAATCATTGTCTAACACAGCAGTTTATGTAACAGACTCAGTTTATATGATTAAAATATTCTAACAGTGTGATCTTATGAATAACTGAATGCATACCTTGGTAATTTAGGTATCTATCTGCAGAACCACAGGTTGGGAATTTGATTGGCTGTGCCACCTGTGAGTAGAGCCAGGCCACATATAGTTCCAGAGTTCCCTTAGAACCATGGTGGTGAACCTTGGCACCCCAGGTGTTCTTGGACTTCAATTCTCAAAAGCCCACATCTCTGTGAACACAGTAAACCCATTCACGTGGGTTGACAGAGACTTGGGCTTCTGGGAATTCTAGTCCAAGAACACCTGGAGTGTCAAGGTTCACCACCACTGCCCTAGAAGAAGGGAATGGTAAACCACTTCTTAGTATTCCCTCCCTATAAAACCTTGGAAAAGGGTCACCATAAGTCAGAATTGACTTGACAACATGCACAATATCCCTATCCAATCTTATGAATATCTTGTTTTATGTCACATGTAACTGCTCATGACTTACAACAATCTGAATAGAGTTCCTCATGAGATGTGACAAATTCAAAGAATGGCTTATCACTGTGACCATTCCACCATGATTCTCCCTGGCTGATTGGGAATTAGAATCCAAGTGTTTTGAAGCCAGCTCTCTAGCTACTGTACCACACTGACCTAATCATGTTCTGTAAATGATGCCAAATTAACAATGAAGACATCACTGACAGGGGGAGATTTTGCATAATTAAAAAGCTTATGTTTCTGTCTTATGGCTTGTTGAACAATTGAATAATCAATCTCATTGCACAGAAATTCTTTCAAATCCCAAAATCTCCACCACCAGTAAAGCCATTACCTTTTTAAAAATTGTGTCAGAAGCACACAATTGTGTCAGAAGCACACAAGTCAGAAGTGCTTTCTGGGTTGAAATGATTTTTCCTGGAGAAACTCTGCTCAGGGGATGCCCGAATAATTCTCCTTTCATGTCCCCAAGGTATTTTCCCACCAAAGTGGGCCCTATTTATCTACTTGCAATTTCTTGCGCTTTGGACTGCTAGGTTGGCAGGAGCTGGGACAGAAATGGGCACTCATTCCATCATGCAGTACTTGGGTCTTGCACTGCCAACTTGCCAACCTTTCAACTAATAAGGTGAGCTTCTTAACCACTAAGTAGCCTTATGCAGGTTTAACTTACAGAACAGCTTTACATAAGTGTAATATACAGAGTAGGATTTTGGTCACTCATTCTTAAAGTACTATACATATATCAAGAAATAAATCCCACACTATCCTGTGGTATATGGGTAGTGAATGACAGTTTAAGTGCCTTTAAATCATAGCATTTCTCCATGCACAAAAAATATCTCCAGAAATATGTATTGTACTGAAAAATAAATACTGTACATGTAGAATAAAATAAGCAAAATAGTATAAGAAAAGACAGGTTATATAGTTACCAAGCAATTTGCCATTCAACAAACCAAGCATAGAAACCTGTACATAGGAATAAGAACAGAGTGAGATTTATTTCTGAACTTCAGTAGTTTGCACTGTTGAGCAACTACAGCCCTATGGACACTTTACTTGAGAGTAATTTCATTGAAAACTAAAGGTGGGGTCTTGGTATGTGTACAGAGTGCATAAAATAAATGAATGGAAGCCTGGCAGCTTTTGTTATTTAATTAGCTTTATAGTGGAAGCTAAACTTTTTTTAAAGTAGCAGATAGTATGGATGATTTGGAAGGGAGGGATGGTTTTATTTGCATCAAGATAGTGATCATTTTGTATTCTACATGGAATATCACACAACGGCTTGTCACCTCTCCCAGGAAAATACATGCTCACTCTTTGGGATTGTTTATCGGATTCACTTTTGTTGTTGTTGTTCAGTCACACAGTTGGGTCTGAAACTTTATGACCCTATGGACTATTGCACACCAGGCACCCATATCCTCCACCATCCTCCTCAACCCTCCCAGTTTTGTGCTTATGAATCAGTAAATTACAAGGGACAGTTATGAAGTGAGACTATGAGGGAGTTGGCAAAAGAATAAAAGAGAAGAGTTTTGGAGAGGTAGGGGCTTTTCAAAAACTCATCCAGATGTTTCTCACCGAATCTTGAAAAGAAGATGCAGGTTGGGGTAGAGTATTTATTTATTTGACTTTTATCCCACCCAGTTGGTGCAAACACCACTTTGGGTGTCTCATAACATTGAAATAAACATACACATATTTATTAGTTGTATAAACAGATTTAAAATAGCATTGGCTATGTCAGAAAACTGCATTACTAGTAAACAGCTTTGACAAATTCTGTTGTGACTAACTTCTTAAAAACTGAGAGGGATCTACACCAAACTTAATAACATACATTGAACAGATACACTTACATGCAGTTTGAGTGCACACACTTAATATATGCTTACACATAGGTACACACACAAAGTTCAGACAGCCAGTTAACAAGTTCCATTTTGTAATGGGTAAGATTTTTCTATCTAAATCCAGGGAGACTTTATTTTAATAATCTGAGGGCTTCTCTACACTGACCCTCCTGGGATGTGTAGAACAATTTTTAAAAGCCACTTGACTTTAGAAGGAGGAGCAAAATGTTGTTTTGTGCGATCCCTGCATCCAGATAGCATTTTGCTTCTCCAATGTTACTGTAGCAACCTCATCAGCCCTGTAGCATCTGCTTTACAACTGATTTGCCCATCAGCTGTAAATCAGCTTTTACCAACATGCCTGTTGCTGAATCCAGATCAGCAGCAGAGGAAGGGGGGGGGGCATAAAAGCCACTTGACAGCAGATGGATAATAATAGTAATTTCATGTCAGAAATTATTCTGGGTTGAAAGGATTTTTGCAGAATAAACTCCACTCAAGAAATGCCCAAATGAGGCTCCTTTCATGTCTCCAAGAGCTGTGACAGATAGGCACTCAATCCATCATGCAGTAGCCGGGTCTCGAACTGTTAGCTTTCCAGCTAGCAAGGTGAGTTTCTTAACCACTGAGCCACTGCAGCCGGATGATCAACTGTAAAATAGCTTTAAAGCCTCCCCTGTAAGCCTTGATCTAGGACTGTTCTATCTTATTTCCTCCCCACGGTACACATATGCTTAGGTTTCCCTTGCTTGAAAGTCAGTCATGTCCAACTCTAGTGGGCAGTGCTAATCTCTGTTTATAGCCAAAGAGCCAGCACTATCTACAGACAGTACCTGCAGACGTTTCTGTGGTCATGTGGTAGGCATGAATAGACACCAAAGTACTTGAAACGTTGCTACCTTTCCCACTGAAGTGGTACCCATTTATCTACTTGCAATTTCTTGCTTTCAAACTGCTAGGTTGGCAAGAGCTGGGACAGATGATGGGAACTCACTCCATTGCATAGCACTTGGGTCATCACGCTCAGTGTCTTAAGAAGAGATAAAATAGAACAAGACATATAGATGAGCACGCTGAAGGGGTCCCAAACTGAGGCAGATTAGGGTGGGTTGGCCTGAACAATGTTTGCACATGATTGGACCAACCTGCATCAGACTGCCCCAAACAGCAGGCTATATACCTCATATATACCTGAGAGACTTGGGCTGCGGCCCCAGCTGCGGCAGCACTGGACGCTGAGCCGCCACACCCCAGGCTCCTGCCCCCAAACCACTGGGAGCAGAAAAGCCATGGGCAAGTGAGCACCGGCAAGAGACTCGGGCTGCGGACCCAGCTGTGGCAGCCCTAGACACTGAGCCACCACACCCCCGGGCCCCCGCCCGAATGCCACTACGAGCAGAAAAGCCATGGGGAGGTAAGCGCCAGCAAGAGACTTGGGCAGCGGCCCCAGCTGCAGCAGCCCTGGACACTGAGCTGCCACATCCCAGGGCTCCCGCCCCAATGCCACTGGGAGCACAAATGCTGCAGGGAGATGAATGGTGGCAGGGACTTGGGCTGAGGCCCCAGCTGTATTTTTAAGGCTGGTTTTGGTCATTGAGCCTTGGCTCCGACCTTCTCTTTTCTGTTTAGTTTTTATTTTATTTTTGACATTGAAATTATATTGTATATTGTTTTTACTGTATTTATGTTTTTGTATCGCTTTTGTATTTTGCATTGATGATATTGTATTTAATATGTTCTATTGTACCTATTTTTATTGCATTTTTTATGCTTTGTTCGTGTATGATATTATGTTGGAAACTGCTTTGAGTTTTCCTTGGATAAGTAAAGCAGTATATAAACACAAACACAAATGCAAAGTGCAAGCGCAAACACAACAACAACAACAACAACAACAACAATAGACAGCATCTGACTTAAATAGCAATTTAGAATCAAATTAACTATTAAAATTTGGTCCTTCCAACTTAACTTTAACTGAATCAGAGTCGTGGACTCTCTAACAGCTACAAAGGCAACACATTTCTGCCCTTTTCTACTAATGTTCTCATCTACTAAATAAATAAACACCATCATCAAATTAACTGAGCTTTCTGCCTCTCCCCCCTCCTCCAAATTCAGAGTTTTTGCTCCAGCAAGCACCTCTCAGTTTTAATCTTCAAATACAACAAAGAACTCTTTTTGGACTACAGTACTTACAATTTAGCATATGGCATTTATATTGACCTTTTTTTTGTCTAACTGTATTAGAAAATACAGGTGAGCCATAATGCTCCTCAACAGATAATGTTTTATTTATAATTTAAAGGCCTCAGGTGCAAATGCAAAATTAACTACAAGCTCTCAGACTATACATATCAATTTAACAGGAGAAACCATTATTTTCTCAGCAGGATTCTTGAAAATATAGTCAATATAGTTAGATTGCATTTGAAAACAAGTCTATAAATTCAGATTAATAAGAAGCAATTCAGTCTATTGCTGTAGATAAACTAAAGACTTCAGTTTGGTTACAGAGCACATTTCCTAACATCCTAAATAAAATGGCTACTCCTCAGACTTCATTTTTTATACCTTTTAACGAAATATGAAAGGGTGCCTTTTCTCCCCTTAGCAATGCAGGAAATCTGGGCATTCCCACAGTGAATCCATTTGGACCTCAGATACTGTAAAATGATTGCAGTAGCAATGTGAGAAAGGACTGTGGATTCCATTGCCCTTGAAGGTGAAAGCTGCTGAGGGGTATTATTGATGGAGAAATGAATGACATGACAGGCCTGCCCTGATTTAGTCAGTTGTGCTGATCAGTAACACAGCACAGCTCTCTGTGTGGGAAACTCACCATTATCAAAGCTCATTCTAACAGTATGAATTCCTACCACAGGAACTCACCTTTTTTCCTTTTGGCAGGTTTCTGGAGACAGTCTTTTGGGAGGGGGAAAAAACCCCTCACACACTACTTTTGTTGCAAAATTTGTACAAGTGTTTGCCTTAAGCCAAGCCAGCCTACCCTACAGGAGATCAACAAGGGGAAGCTTTTAGATTGTTATTTTCCACTGACAGAATAAAGACTCTAGATTGAGACACATTCCTTCTCTACAGCATTTTATTAGTATGGAGACATATTAGTTACACCTCGCTGCTGCACAGTCAATGGAAGTGGAGAAATCACACTGTCCATGTGGCTGTGCTGTTGAAGAAAACCCATTCTCCTTAAATCCAAAACAATACCTGCTTTTCAGCAATCTCTGCTGAAGGAAACAAGACCAGGTGAGACAGACTTATCTAAATGTATCACTCATTGTGAATTATTTTTAAAAGAAAAATAAATAAATAAAAGCAAAGCAATCTCACTTATATACCACCTCATAGCACTCTGGCAGGCTCACAAGTTAATTAGCATTTTGCCCCAACACTCTGGGTCTTCATTTTACTGACCTCAGAAGGATGAGTCCACCTTGATCCCTGGTCAGGATCGACCTCACAACCTTTTGGTTGCAGGAGGTACAAACCTATTTTTTCCCATCCATGTAACAATGAGACAACAACTACAGGTTGCTTGGTCCGGTAAAAGGACCTCACTAAATTCACACAGCTGGTCTGTTAGTATGAAGATATATGCTTCTTGGTTTGATTGATGGTCTCTCTCCAATGCCATCCTTTTATGATGGATCAGATCTTGGTGACATGAAAGGAACCTCATTTGGGCATCCCCTGAGCAGAGTTTCTCCAGCAGAAATCCTTTCAACACAGAGTAATTTCTGACATGAAATTTATTTATTTACCACAGGTTGGTTGTGATGCAAAAAGCAAATCCCTGTAACACTCTCTTCAGGTTGTCAGATCATGACCAACTTAAAGATTTAAGTTCTAAAAATGATACTTATCTATATCTATAAAACAGAGGTGTGGGTTTGTATGTGCTCCAAAAGAACCCACACCCCTGGACCAATCTCGCTGAAAGTGAGCACATACATATCTTGGGCTTGCAATATCAGCACTGTGGGGGTGTCAACGCCCATTTGGGGATTTATGCCCCCCAAAGTGGGACACAAAGGGGACACCCCCACTGGCTGGAGAAGCAGCAATGAAACAGGAATACTGCACATGTGCAGCACAGCCAAGCCAGCAGCTTGGATTTTCCACCGGGAGACCCCACTGCTAAAGAAAGCTGTGGCCATGCACAATTAGCGGCCACAGATTTCTTTAGCGGCGGGATCTCCGGCCCATAAATGTACAGTTCTGTCAAGCCACGGCCTCCTTTCACTGACCAAAGGAGGCCGTGGCGTGACAGAACTTAACATTTACAGGCCGGGAATGCCGCCGGGCAGAAAAGTAAAAACGCAGTCAAGCTGTGTCATCCTTACTTTAAAGGACAAAAACAACCCAGGCAAGGCCAGGCAATTAGCTAGTCACTGATATAGAAATAATGGCTGAAAGCCAGTGTTAAGTTGTAACTAGAGTGGGCCAATTGATTCAGAGGGGATTTGGTGAGCCATCCCCTATTAACTTGCAATGATTTAATGGGCCTGCTCTAGTTCTGACTTCCTACTGAATTTCATCCAGGATTTAAGTCTCAGGATAACAGCAGAAGTCTCATGGAATTTATATGCTTCTCTGACACCTCAGGCAAGGAGACAAATATCCATGAGCAGCAATAGAAGAAGATAACATTTCATTTTTATGTGAGGTGGTTTTAAAGCCCAGAAACACATCCATACCCATTTCCAGCTAACACCAGCATTCACAGTTCAGTACATGCATATGTTAGATGTATGCATGTACATCTAACATGTACCAGTTTTGGAATGTTAGCAAATCCAGGAAGTTGGGAGAGAGGGGGGGGGTACTGAGAAGAGAACCACTGGGGGCATTTAATTCAGTATACAGTATCTGAAACAAAGGAGGGAATGGCACAACAGTACTATGACATATGAACCTTCTCATTGCAGATATTGCTGATAGCAAAAGTCAGAGGAAAATTTCCTGTACACTGGCAGTGAGATTTTAGCAAGCTCCGGAAGCAGAGCACAGCCTGGGAAAGCTACCCATGGGTTGTGTGGATGGGATACAAGTCACTTTGATTCTGGGACCATTTACACAGATTCCTCCCACCTTAATTTTCACAATTAACTAACCAAATAGTAGTTATCTCCCAACCCTTGCTTGTTCTCCTTCTCTCACATCACAAAGACCCACCCTCTCTTCTCAAGTTCTCATCTTCGAAATGGAGTAGTGTTGTGGGCTCATCCTTGCTATATAAGTTGAAGAGGCCTCCTTGATGTGTGGAATAATTGCAAAATGATGGCTATCTTCACTTTAAATCTCCACTTTATCTGCCATACTTATTTTAGCTAAACAAGTAGTCACTTCACAAATCACACACAGAAAAACTGAAAACTTGTTGGCATAAATTGATGTCATGCAAGCTGGATGGTGATATGCATACTTCCATTTTAATTAAATAAAATAAATCTCCCTATCCCCCTGTTTCAGGTTCTGAGGCTCCCTTGGGATCCATTTTGCCATTAAGAACCCTTGGAAGCCTTGGGCTGAGAGTGAAGAGAACTTAATATAAGGAGATGGCCAGCAATGGTCCTGTTGCCGGTGGTGAAGTGGCAGAAATGTTCTGATATCAAAGGCTCCCACTGTCCATGTCTCCATGACTCTGAAGTTCTTCCCAAAAGGGAAGACAAATGAGATTGCTAAGGAGCCTTGGAACCTGAAACACAGAAATAGAAAGTTGTTTTTATTTAACTAAATTAAATATATCTGTCACCAGGAATGGCACCCTCCAGCTTGTGTGGCATAAATTTATGCCAACAGGTTTCCAGACAAAGAATTGTCCACACAGGTAAGGCAAAGTAGATGCAACACTGACTTCAATTTTATCATGCTGTTTCCCCAAGTCATAGGCCTAAAATCTAGGTTGGAGGTGGAGCCATCATAATCATTGGTCTCTGCATAGGTAGACTTCCCTGGCTACAGTGTTCATGTGAAATATTTCACATGTTACAGTTTCTTGCTTACCGTCCCTTCTTCACCATAGCATGTGGCTCATAAAAATATACCAGCCTGTCCTCTTCTTGCTATTGTTTTTTCCCCCATACCCAGCTAGACAATGGAAAACCTGAGGTCTGTTAAGTTCAACATGGCTGACAAGTATGAATTCATTGGCAAAATACAGTTTGGTGGGTCATAAATGGGCAGGCCTTATGTGCAGTTTACCTCAGAAGTTTTAAGGTTCTAAGGTTAAAGAAATAAAAGACAATGTTCTGAATAAATTAATTACTTTACAAACAAGGTTTCAAGGGCAGGTGACTGTGGCTATGGTTGCTAGGTGCCAGGACACTGGCTGAAGTCTTTGGAAAATGGTCTACTTCTTGGTCTTTAGGCAAAGAGACAGATCCCTGGATGAGGAGTGTTGGAAGAGAATGCAGTTTGATTTTTTCCCCATGTGAGGAAGTATGATTTTTTGGAAAGTTTGGGTAATGTATGTGTTCTTTCTGTTTGTGCTGTCATTCATTCATTCATCCACTCACTCATACACTTCCTGCATCCATTTGAAGATCCTTTACACTATATGTTACACTGAGATCCTGTAATGGTTCATGTGAGACTTTAGGGGTCAGAGAGTAATTTGTAACAATTGCAAGACCTTTTGATGACTGCTTCCTTGGTCTGAATTAATGGCACAGAGGATCACTAGGTGTTTTCGGGCAACCTGGTTTATCTCCAAGATAGTCATAGTGCCTATGGGTTCCACGTGGGAGATCACAGGATTACATGAACTGACTCAGTCCATTACACTCAAGCACCCTAACCAGTGGCTCCCCAATTGTTGGACTTTAATTCCTAGTCAGCACATGGTAACAAATTATGGGATGAACAGAATACTGGGAATATTACCTTAAAATAAATAAAAAAATGACATGCTGAAATGACTCAGAGCACCATAAAGTACCAGGAAACACATAACTTACTTATTACTGTATTAAAAATAAGCATCTGTTTAAAGTAGGGGTGGGCCCACTGAGGCTCTCTAAAAGATGTTGGACTACAGCTGCCAGCACTCCTTATTATTGACTAGAGCTAATGAGAATGACAGTCCAGCAACATCTGAGGGTCACATTTTGTTCTTCTTTGACTCAAACAATGTCCATGATAAACATATCTACCCAACCATTGTCAACATCCTTGAGAGGGGACATTGCTTACCACATATAAAACACCACTGGTTCATTCCCTGAGGTATTCATGAGAAGAATTGGAGGAGTTATCTGGGCAGCACAGACTACATGCTGTGAGTTGTCATGATTTAAGATAAGACAGTTTCATCTGGTATACTCCCCACCCTCTCAGCAGAGTTTCACCTCTATAAAAATGAATCCTAGGCACAGCTCTGCAGTGCTTTTTAAATATGCGAGTGGAGGGACAGCCATTAAATCACCCGCATGTCTTTTGACTTTCAGTTAAATGCTAGAGAGGTAAAATGGCACATGCTCAGAAATGCACAGGAAGATGGACAGACAGATGGCTAGCTCCCTCAAGAGTTCTAGCAGCCACCTGCTATCCTCTAAATGGAGCTTGATACTTATTGTGGTTTTGGTGCCAGCAATATAGATGCTGCTCCATCCATGGTTTCAGAGACAACATATTAGCGCAGTTAAAAGGAATTATTACTACACTTACTGCACATGCTTGCAAGCCTAACCCTTGTTAGCTACTTGTTGCTACTTCAGAAAAAAAATTCAAAGGGGTGAATAAATGTTGTTACTTTGAAAAATGCATTTTTAAAAACAACACCGAAACCAATTCCTAGGTTTAATGAAATTAGAAGCAAATTTGTCTTAAATGTGTCTGTATAAACCAACTACTTCATATCTCTCCTTCTTTTCATTTTATTTATTTTCTTTCCTATCTCTGTCTTCCCATCATCCTCATTTTGTTTTACTCCTCTTTACCTCCTCTTTTCCTATACAGTGATACCTCATACAACGACCAAACTTGGTTCCACAAGTTTGGACTTTATACGGATTTGGACTTTGTATGAGGCATGCAAAATCCTAGCTGCGATGCCTCATACAACGTCCAAATCCTTGCTGTGATGCCTCATACAACGTTGTTTCCATAGAGATACATTGTACTGTAACAGCACAGACTTCAGGGCAAAGTCAAGGAAACAGACAGGAAACTGACAGAACTTTAAGAAATCATTGTCTAAAGGCTAAATACATTACAAAAACATGTCAAACAACCCTGATTTTATGGGACAAACCATACAACAAGTTTTTAACTTTTGAAAACTTTATGAAGTGCAGGTTTAAAAGTTAACATGTCCATCTTGCAGCACAGTGTTAATCATCCAAAAAGCAGCAAATACCAAACAATTGCCCACCCCACCAAAAAACTGCCCTCCCCATCCACCACCCCACTCTTCGCTTCATGCAAAACCCACAAGAGCAATGCACGCATGCGTCCTGCCTTTTATACTGCCCAGGCACAATGCAACCTGGGAAAAACCCCAATGCCTCATACAAAGTCGCAGCAACTTTGTATGAGGCAACTTTTTTCAAGGAATTATGCGATGTTGTATAAATTCGATGTTGTACGAAGCAGACTTTGCATGAGGTATTACTGTAAATGAAGGCTAGGAATTCTTCTGAGTAAAAACAAACTAATGAGGGGAAAGAGTTAGAATGAATAATGTTAGTGAGTGGGAAGTACAGTAATTAAACCTACTGTCAACATACTGGCACATCAAATAGATGGTTAATAACATCCACAAAATTTGCCTTCACAACATAAATGGAATGAAATAAGTGAAAACCATGTTTCACAGAGGTTAGAAAAGAGATGACAGTAGTAGGAGAAGATATATGCCCTTTTACAATTGTCTGCAGCATTTTGAACTAGTTATGATTGCTGGATGTATAATTTTAGATTTAATGCTATTAATCCCTCTTCTGTATGTTGAAACTCTTGTATTAAAAACAATAAACAAAAGTGTGACATGTTGATAAAAGCAATTCATAACAAGGGCAATGAGACTCTGAATTAATAATGCTAGAAAAAATGTCTAGGTTACTATAACTGGTGGGAAATCACAATAACTTTTCAACAGCACTTCTATACCTGAGTGAATAGATCATCTAACATAATCTGTCTTGCTGGGCTATACCATTAGATCAGCCATTCTCAACCTATGGCCCATGGTCCAGACCTGCCCCCCCCAAAGCCATTTCATCAGGCCCACAATGCCCTTGCCAAGCCAGGAAGAGGAAAAACTGCACATTGTGCTTGCACAGAACGCCGCTAAATGTGTTCTGCACATGCACGGCACATGTTTTACGTCTGCTTCTGGGTGGGAGGAAACATGTGACCAGCCCAATCAGCTGCCCAGTGGCCGTGGTCAGACCCACAGCCTGAAAACATTGAGAATTGCTGCATTAGACCAATGCCATTTAAGAAAAGCAGTGCATGGTCAGTTTAATACTCCCTCTAGTCATGCTTGCCACATGACCAGCAGACAGTGCTGGCTCTTGGGCTATGAAACAGAGATGAGCACTGAACTCTAGAGTTGGATACGACTGGCTTTCAAGCAAGGGCAACCTTTATCTTTACCTACTCTTCCACAAATGAAAAGTCATTGACCTCTTCCCAGTCACACACACACACACACACACACACACACACACACCCTGCACCTGAAAGAAGCAGGCAACTTCATGGGATAAAGAGCTTGTCTATTGGCAAACAGCTTTCTCCAGTGCCTTGCTATCATCTCGCAAAAGCCATCATTTATGGATTTCCCGTGCCCGGTGGGCACGGAACGGCCCTGGCAGAGGCCACTACGGTAGAGAAAACTCCTGGCTCGTGGTGTCTGCAGGCAGAGAAATTAAGGGGGGTGGATAAATGATAGGGTTTGATTCACCCAATTCCCTGACCTGACCAGCGGACCTGCTGAGAGAGCAAATACCTAACTCTGTTACCCATTAGAGTAATCACTCATCTCCGAGTCTCATCCTAATCTCCGGCACAAATAGATGCCATGTTTACCCCTGCCTAATCCTTGGACAATGGTGGTTCCTATGTCAATGTTTATCCCAGTTAATTAACTTCCCCAGAGAGGTTCCCAATTAACCCGAGTAAACAAGCGATGTGATTTCTGCCAAATGACGGTTTTGCCACCGTTGCGTTTTCCCTTCTATATATGATGAAGCTTTCCTTCAATAAACTACTGATCTTATCCTTCTCCATACTGCCTCGTATCGTTCCTTGATCAGTCTCCTCCGGGACCTACGGCCCTCAGCGGCCCCGATTCCTACAATCATTAGAAGCATAGCCTCACTAGCTAGCAGGAAGCCTGGCCCTACAATAAGGGGAAGCAGCCTGTTTTCAATAGCAACTGGCTAAGCAAATTGTGGGCCATGATCCATGCAGGATGGAACAAGCTCTATATGTTCTCAAGAAATGGAAATGAGTAGATCTGACTTTTCCTTCTCCCAAATTTAGATTTTGGATTTTTTTTTGTCAAAACCAAACTACAACAAAATTCATGAAGGCCACGTTACCACAGACATGTTGGAATATGATTATCAGTTCTGCTGGCTCTGCCACAGACATCTGCTTACAGGTCCCACTGTTTGGTGCTTTTTTGTATCTGCGCTTCCAACATTAAGGGCTTCAGGCCCATAAGTTGAAGTCAAGGACAATGATATTAAATTGCATAAAGCAAAATTGAGAAAAGGAAGACTTACACAATCTAGAATAACAATAATTTTGTTTCAGAAATTATTCTGGGTTGAAAGGTTTTTCGCTGGAGAAACTCTGCTCAGGGGACACCCAAATGAGGCTCCTTTCATGTCCCCGAGAGCTGGGACAGAGACAGGTGCTCAATCTGTCATGCAGTACCCAGGTCTCGAACTGCCAACTTGCCAACCTTCCAGCTAACAAGGCAAGCTTCTTAACCACTGAGCCACTACAATAAATGTAGAATGATATAGCTTTACATGATTTCTGCAGATCACTGTTTTGTTTTTGTTTTTTTGAAATTTGTACAAAGTATCTCTCTACATTGCATTCTGACAATGAGACAAAAAGCAGGCATGGCAATTCCTTTATTGTCAATACCACATTATCTCAAACCAATTTAAAGTGAAGATAAAGGCAAGGTAAATTTCAAATGATATAGCTAACAGTTTGAATATTGAAGGCATACCTGTCAAGTGCGGCTCCCAAAATAGGGGAAATTTCTGCGCATGCACGCACACAGAACCTGTTTGCACATGTGCAGAACCCATTTGTACATGCGTAGAACATGTTTGTGCATGCATGAATGGGTCCTGTGTGTGTGTGCACGCACAGCAACCCCTTTCCCCGCTGTTCAAAATACGGGATGGCGGCAGGAAAGGGGAGGAATGAGCGCCAAAATACAAGATATCCCGGCCAATGCGGGATACTTGACAGGTATGATTGAAGGGTAACATTTGAGCCATACATTGACTTCACCTATTCAATTACATTCAGCAGAAAGGAACCAGCAAAGGTTATTTATTTTCTTTTACCTCACATACTACATTCATATTTATGTTAGTAAGAAAAATGGCAAATAACAGAAAGAGACCAAGACAAGGGTCCCCCATCTCACCTGCTTTGTCCTGCAGCAGAACAGGGTGTCCCTCCAAAAAGAAAGGTTTACAAAACAAGGGGACAGTGAATAGGGCTGGAGATATTGCACTTGGGTTGCTAACATTCACCAGCAACCTCCCCTCTAGATTTCAGTGCTCTCCACAAGTTGGTGGAGTTCTTCAATCATATTGTAGCTTGCGGTATAAAAGGGAATCTTTGCTAAAAAACCACAATTGTCCTTAACGTAAAAGCTCTCTTGGCCTGATTTTCAGCTACAAGCACATCCCCCCAAACAAATGCATGCAAAGGAGGGGGGAACCAAACCTTCTGCATCAACCAGCTGAGAACATGACAACACACCATTCCATTTATAAAGTACTGTACAGTAAAACCCCGGGTTATGACTGCCCCTGGTTATGTTTGCCATGGGTAACAAATGGGAATTTAATTGAAATTAATATCCAGGTTACGAACGATTTACTGTAGATAGAAATGATGGATGAGACCACATTGCTTCAATGTACAGAAATAGCCATGAGTTCAAAGGCTTATAAAAATTCACAACTTCTTGAGTATTCAGTAATGGGTTAGAAAGTCTGCTTGTGGGGGCGTGGCTAGGATGCCGAGGGCTTAGAATACCAACCTAGGAGCTTGTGCACCAAAATGAGTTATTAAGTGAGTTATTCATTGTGAAATAATATCAAAAGAGGTATAAAAGCTCTCTAATTCTTTTCTGAAGAAAGTTTGCAACTTTTTGTTCCTGTGGTCGGAGTTCGTAGCGCAGAAATCGGTCGGAAAGGAGCGTGGCGAAAGCCGCGGCTCTTCCCGGCTGGCTTGAGTGGACGGGAGCAAATGGAATGACGACTAAACAATGTTTTGTAAGTTAACAATAACTTCGATGCCGTGACAGGCTGTTACTGGGGTGAACAGATCGCGGAGATTGGCAATTGAGCTGGTGTGTGAAAGTAAGGGAAGAAAAGAGCTTGAAAGATTGAGAGAAGGGGGGCAATGGTGGAGGCTTGAAAATGAAACTTAAGCAGTGGGGGAACTCCGGAAAAAAAGCAATGGAGAACGGCTCTTAGATTGTTTTTTGGAAACAAAGAGGAGATCTAAAGAGGAAGGGAGGGGGAAAAAAGAGGTACTAAAAAGGACTTTTTTGGCCGGTGTCTTTAGAGAAGAAAGGAGGTTAGTTCCCCCATAAACGTGAGCCCCGAATGGTGTTTAATGGCGGCACTATCTTCCTCTTGTTCTTTCCATGGGAAGCCTAAATGACCTTGAGACACAGACTGCTACAGCTGGAATTTACAGATACTCTGTTGGGATTATATAAACTTGGAATGGGCTTGAAAATATCAGGAACTTGGTTGCTGGATACAATTTTTGCATGAGGAGCTTATATACAAATTTTTTTTTGTGATGGAGTTGTAATCTGGAGCTTCCTTCCGTTCTTACTTTTTACTTCTTGGAAAATTTAATCCTCTTGGAGCACCTTGTTTTGAATAATCAAATACAGTGTACTTCTTCTGTTTTCACTTCTCTCCTCCCCTTCGTTTTGGCAAATATAAGACTTGCATGCTGTGTGGATACAATATTACTTCTTCCGTTGTTGTTTTTTTTACAAGCAAGATATTGAACCTAGTGGATACAATATTATGTGGATGTTTCAGGCCAAGATTCTTTCTTTTGATTACCTGGGTTAATTTTTGGGATTACAAATGGATTACATTTGGATTATAATCTACATTTGGATTATAAATATAAATCATTCTACAATTTAGTTTGGAGTTTGACTTTACAGTGGTTTTTTAATTTTTGCAAGGCTGCAACGTGGGGAATTGGTTTTTGCATCTGGAGTTTTTGGCCTTTAGGGCCCTTGGATATAAATTTTGGATAAAGGATTTTGGAGGGCTGAAGCCCTGGATCAATATGAAGGGGAGAGGCCAAGAAGAGCTAAAACAATGGCAGCTTTGAAACTTTTATGTGATATAACCATGGATAAGATTGCAAAGGGTAAGAAGGAGGAGGAACAGGTTGTGAAAGCTAAGAAGAAGGATAAAACAGCAGCTGTGGAGACACCATCAATGGCATCAACAACATCATCATCTCCGGAACCAACGGCATTTGATCAGTCTCAAATAATGGCAGAATTTGGCAAATTGTTTCAGAAGTTCAAAAGAATGGATGAGGCAAGGGTGAAGGACAGAAGTGAGATTTTGGGAAGACAAGATAAATTGGCTGCAATGTTTCATGACTTATCTAAAAAAGTGGATTTGAGTATTCAAAAGTTGGAGGGAAATGTTAAAATTATGCAAGGAGAAATGAAGGGAATGGAAGGAAAAATAAAAGAGGTTAAGAAGGAAGTGAGGGAGGATAAGAAGACAATGGATGAGCATGAAAAAAGGATAGATGCTATGGAAGAGTCAATGAGAAAACAAAATATTGTCATTCACCATTTGTTGGAGAGAACGCCAGACAGCTTAAGGGACATATTAGTTGATTGGCTAAATAGTCTTAAATTGGGGAAAGATTTTGTTAATGAGGACATTGTGAGTGCTTATAGGGTGGGGTCAAGGAAGGGGAAAGCTGTTCAAAGAAATGTATTGGTTAAATTTGCAAATTGGGGGATAAATTGAGAGTAATGGCCTTTTTGAAACAAGCTGGTTCTGGTGCTCTCAAAATTGATGGTTGTGATGTGGAGGTGTACAATGATATCTCAATTAATGAACGTGGTTGGAGATATAAGATGAAACCGGTTACAAAACTGTTGGTAAAGAAAGGAATAAGATACAATTGGCATTTTCCGCAACAATTAAGATTTTTTTATGATAAGAAAATGCAGGTGATTGATGCAGATACTGATGCATTGGAACTTTTGACTTTAATTGATTTGGTTAAGGTGTCTTCAAATGAATGGTTGGAGTTAAGAAAAGACTTGTTGAACTCTGGAGCAATAAGAAGGGAATTCAACGGAATGGATGAGGGTGGTGATGCAGGAGGAGAAAAACCAGGTACAGGGGAAGAAGAGCTGTCACTGACAGTGTTGGATGAGATTGGGGAAAAACTCCATTGAGATAAATTGGGCAATTTAAGAATAGTTAAGGTGCACTAGAGCAGTAAGTAACACGTGAAGTAACACGTGCATCTTCCATGCTTCCCCCCTCCCCCCTTTGGTGGACAAAGGTGATCTTTTTGTGATGAAAGTGGGGAGGGAAAAAATGAATGTTTTTTTGTTATTTTTGTAGTATTGTTATTTTTAGTTTTTATTTTGATTATTGCTGGGTATTAGGTAGCACGCCCTTTGGAGGACTTGTATGTGGTGGAAATGGAGGAAAGATAGGGAATTATGAGAGCAATTAAGGTGTTATCCTGGAATGTAAAGGGTACAGGTTCTTTGATTAAGAGGAGATTAGAATCAGCCCTGAGGAAAGATAGACCGGATATTCTTTTCTTACAGGAAACCCACCAAAAATCTCAAGATACGAACAATCTTTTTTTAGGATGGATGTAGCACTATGAGAAATCATACGGTACATCAAAAGCCAGAGGAGTCTCAATCTTGATTTCAACTAGACTGGGGTTTGAGATAAAAAAGTCTATTGTGGATTCAGAAGGTAGATATTTGATTGTAAAATGTAAAATTGATGATGATGATGAGTTAACCTTGGTGAATATATATGCCCTAAATGAACATCAATATGAATTTCTAGGAAAAATGTGTAAAATTTTAGAAAAAGAACAAACAACAAGGATGATTGTGGCTGGTGATTTTAATTTAGTAAGATCAAACCTGGACTGTACAAATATACAAAGGGGAGGAAAAAGAATTAAAGGAAGGATTCTGGATGATTGGATGCTAGCATTAGGTTTGAAAAATTCATGGAGACAACTTAAAGGTTCAGAAACGGCATATTCTTATTTTTCAAGTGTTCACAACTCATATTCCAGAATAGACTATATATTCCTAACTGAAAACATGGTCAAAAATATGGACGTAATGGAAATTGGGATTTTTAAGGAGTCCAACCATGCTAAAGTTGTGTTAGACTTAAGAATGCAGAGTGAAAGTGGAGGGAGAAGGAGTTGGAGATATGATGCTAATTTATTCAAGGATCAAAAGATTAAGGTTCAAATCCTAGAGTATTGGAATGAAATTTGGCAACTGAATGATAATGAGGAGGTAAAATTTAATATGGTCTGGGATGCCATGAAGTCGGTTTTTAGAGGGGAATGTATAAAAATGGCAAGTAATACACACGAAAAGTATAAGTTGCGTGGATGAGGCGGTGGTGTCGAGAGGAGGGTTTCAGATTTGTCAGGAACTGGAGAACATTTTGGGACAAGCCAAATCTGTTCAGGAGGGATGGGTTGCATTTGAACCATGATGGGACCAGATTGCTGGCACTCAACATCAAAAAGGCTGCAGAGCAGCTTTTAAACTGATAACTGGGGGAAAGCCGACAGGAGCTGGGCAGCATCCGGTTCGGAAAAGTGTGTACTTTAGTAGTGAGGAGGATGCAAAAATTACTGAGCAGAGCGAGGAGCTAGTCACTAGCATTCTATCAGAAGGATGCAAGAGGCAGTCTAACAATGCAACTGGACACAAAAGACTGTGTCAGAAAAGCATATATAAATGCTTGTATACAAATGCCAGAAGCCTCCGGAACAAAATAGGGGAGCTGGAATACTTAGCAATAGATAAGAATATTGATATTATTGGTATCACTGAAACCTGGTGGACAGATGATAACCAATGGGATACAGTTATCCCAGGCTACAAACTGTACAGGAAGGATAGGAAGGGGCAAATGGGAGGTGGTGTGGCCTTGTATGTCAAAGAAGTGATAAAATCGTATGAATTGGAATATCTAGGTGATTTGGAGTCACCATTAGAAGCTCTGTGGGTAAGAGTACCAGGCCACAAGGATGGTCTAACAGTAGGCGTATACTATCGGCCTCCGACCCAAACTCTTGAGGGAGACTGGCAGTTGGAGAATGTTGTAAAGGAGGCATCCAAGAAGGGAAGCCTAGTTATAATGGGGGACTTCAATTACCCTCACATAGACTGGGTGAACTGTTGTTCAGCACATGATAAAGAGATAAAGTTCCTAGATATGCTAAATGATTGTTCCCTGGGACAGATGGTTGAAGACCCAACTAGAGGTACAAGAATCCTTGACTTGATCCTGAGTAATACTCAGGATCTGGTGCAAGATGTTAATGTGACTGATCCAATAGGGAACAGTGACCACAACTCAATTATGTTTAACTTGATCATAGACTGCAAGTCACTGATAAAATCTAACACAGAGACCTTAAATTTTCAAAAAGGAAATTTCCCAAAGTTGAGGAAACTAGTAAAAAAGAAGCTGAAAGGGAAAATTGAGAGAGTCCAAACACTCCAAGAGGCATGGAGGCTGTTTACAAAAACAATAACAGAGGCTCAATTGGAATGCATACCCAAAAGGAAAAAGGGCACTGCCAGGTCCAAGAGGACTCCGATGTGGCTTACAGGAGCTGTTCGGGAAGTGATCAAGAGCAAGAAAAGCTCATTTAGAAGATGGAAGGCTTGTCCGAATGAGGACAGCAGGCAGAAACATAAATTCTGGCAGAACAAATGCAAGGCAACAATCAGGAAAGCAAAGCAAGACTTTGAGGAGCGTATAGCTAAAAATACTCAGAGAAATAACAAAGACTTCTTTAAGTACATTAGAAGTAAGAACCCAACTAGGAAGGCCATTGGACCATTAGATGACAATGGAAGGCAAGGGGTTATTAAAGAGGAAACAGAGATTGCAGAGAGACTCAATGAATTCTTTGCTTCAGTATTCACTGAAGAAGACAGAGACCACATGCCCAAAACAGAGCCTATCTTCGTAGGGAGGGAAAGCGAAGAATTAAGCCAGATAGAAATAACCAGGGAGGAGGTCCTTGCATGTCTTGTTAAACTAAACACTAACAAATCACCAGGACCAGATGGCATCCATCCACGAGTTCTCTGGGAACTTAAAGATGAAATTGCTGATCTCCTAGCCAAAATATATAATCTTTCCCTCAAATCAGGCTTTGTGCCTGATGACTGGAAGGTAGCGAATGTAACACCAATTTTCAAAAAAGGATCCAGGGGTGATCCAGGAAATTACCGACCTGTCAGTTTAACATGTGTCCCAGGTAAAGTGATGGAAACCATCCTAAAAGATAGAATTAATAGGCACATAGAAGAGAAGGCGCTGCTAAAGGAGAGCCAACATGGCTTTTGCAAGGGCAAATCATGCCTCACTAATCTGTTGGAATTTTTTGAGAGTGTCAACAAGCATGTGGATAAGGGGGATCCAGTTGACATTGTTTATCTGGACTTTCAGAAGGCTTTTGACAAGGTCCCACAACAAAGGCTCTTGAATAAACTTACCAGTCATGGAATAAAGGGACAGGTCTTGTCCTGGATCAGCAACTGGCTAAGGGACAGGAAACAGAGGGTAGCACTAAATGGACACTTCTCCAAGTGGAGGGAAGTAAAGAGTGGGGTCCCCCAAGGTTCAGTACTGGGACCCCTGCTTTTCAACCTCTTCATAAATGATTTAGAGGTAGGAGTAAAAAGCAAGGTAGCCAAATTTGCTGATGACACTAAATTATACAGGGTAGTGAAAACTGTGAGAGATTGTGAGGAGCTCCAGAGGGATCTCTCGACACTGGGGGAGTGGGCAAAACAGTGGCAAATGAGTTTCAACATTAGTAAGTGCAGAGTGATGCATGTTGGGGCAAAGAACCCCAAATACATTTATAAACTGATGGGGTCTGAACTCTCTGCGACAAACCAGGAAAGGGACCTTGGTGTCCTGGTGGACAACTCAATGAAGGTGTCAACCCAGTGTGCCTCAGCAGTGAAAAAAGCAAACTCAATGCTAGGGATCATTAGGAAGGGTATAGAAAATAAGTCAGCAAGTGTCATTTTGCCTCTTTATAAATCTATGGTGAGGCCCCATCTGGAATACTGTGTACAATTCTGGTCGCCATACCTCCAGAAGGATATTATGGAGCTGGAAAAAGTGCAGAGGAGGGCAACCAGAATGATTAGGGGACTGGAACACCTTCCTTACCATCTGAGGCTGCAACGGTTGGGCCTCTTCACTCTTGAACGACGACGTCTAAGAGGTGACCTGATTGAAGTTTATAAAATCATGCACGGTGTGGACAAAGTAGATAAGGAAAAACTGTTTTCCCTATCGCATAACACTAGAACTAGGGGACACTCCATGAAACTTTTGGGTACTAGTTCTCAAACAAATAAGAGAAAGTACTTTTTCACCCAGAGGATTATTGGTCTATGGAACTCCCTGCCAGAAGAAGTGGTGACAGCTGTTAGTCTTGACAGCTTTAAGAAAGGATTAGACAAGTTCATGGAGGACAAGAGTATCAATGGCTATAATTATGGATACTTAAGGACAACCTCCGGGTTGGAGAGATAGGCAGGATATCTCTCAATATCATTTCCAGGGAATCCTAAGCAGGTGAAGGCATCTGCTTGGGAATACCCTGAAGGAAATGGTGAGCCACTGTGTGAGACAGAATGCTGGACTGGATGGGCTGTGGCCTGTTCCAGCAAGGCTGTTCTTATGTTTATGTTCTTAAGTTGGCACAGGGCAAAATTGAAGAGGATATAAAAATTTTACAGGGGGAGCATGGCAAGACAAAAGATAATAAGGTTTTTGCAAAATTACAAAGTTTAAAAACTGAAATGATAGGTAAAGACATAGAAAAGGTTAAGAGAGATTTTGTGTATTTAAAAAGGGAATGTTTTGAATATAGTAATAAAAACTCGAAACTATTAGCAAAAGCAGCGAAAGATAAGAGGGAAAAAAGGGAAATTGGAGTTTTGATTGATAAACATGGGGTAAGATTCAATAAGATTAAGGATAAATGTAGGATTGTGAAGGAATTTTATCAATCTCTATATACGAGAAAAGAAATTGATGAGGAGAAGCTTAAAAACATTTAGGGAAGTTAATTGCCGGGGGAATAGAACAGGAACACAAAAATAGAATGGAGGACAAAGTGTCTGAAAAGGAAGTAAGAGAGGTAATTACAGGTTTGAAGTTGGGAAAAGCTCCCGGTGAAGATGGATTACCTGCCGATTTTTATAAGGAATTTAAAGATACAGTGGTACCTAAGTTGGTAAAGTTATACAATCATATATTAGATGGAGGACAAATTCTGACTTCATGGTATAGGACCACAATTGTATTGTTGCAAAAAACCCGGAAAAAATCTAGAAAAAGTGGAATCATATAGACCAATCTCGTTGATAAACCAAGATGCCAAGATTTTTACAGCAATACTGGCTAATCGTTTAAATAATTTTATGGGTAATTATATAAATACGGACCAGGTGGGTTTTTTGAAAGGATGACATATGGTGGACTTAACCAGAAGAGTGGTAGATTTAATAGATGTTGTGAGTCAATCAAAGGTAAAAGCGGGATTAATATCTTTGGATATATTTAAGTCTTTTGACTCTTTACAATGGATTTCAATTAAGGAAATAATTAAAGCCTATGGATTTGGGGACAAATTTAGAAAAGTAATAGACCAATCATATCAGCAAGGAATAGCGACTATTAGCGTTAATAATGAGGTTACCGAAGAGATAAAACTAGAGGCAGGTCCGAGACAGGGTTGTCCCTTATCCCCAATTTTATTTATTATGGCTATGGAATTATTAGCAAAAGTTATAAGAGAAGATGGAAAAATAGAGGGGATTATGGAGAACAAAATAAGTATGTATGCAGATGATACTATGATAATTGTTAAACATACAGAGAGGGTAATGAACAGAATTAGAGCGAAATTAATTGATTTTGAGGATATCACGGGCCTGAAGATAAATTGGGATAAATCAGAAATGATGCTCTGTAATATGGGATAGGATGATCAGAAGAAAATAAAGGGAATGGTTAATATTCAGATTAAAGACAAATTGAAATATCTGGGAATAGTAATATCTAATAGCTTGGCTGAACTCAAAAGTTTGAAATATGACAGCTTGAAATTTAAAATAAAAAACAGAATGCAAATTTTTCAAAAACTGAAGTTGTCATGGTTCGGGAGAATTGCGCTAACTAAAATGATGTTGCTACCCAGATTCAATTTTTTATTTGATGCATTGCCAATTTATTTGAAAATTAAGGAAATCAGGGAGTTTCAAAAATTGATTAATAATTTTTGCAATGCTGGAAAGAGACCTAGAATATCTAAAAAGTTATGGTACTTGCCTCAGAAGGAAGGGGGATTGGGTATGGCAAATTTGTTGGCCTATTATAGAGCATTTCAAATAAAGAATGTAGTGAAGATCTTGGCTAGAGGAAAGGTAATATGGGAGGAAATTGAGATGAAGGAATTTAGACATATAGGTAAATTGGTTTTCTTGGGAGCTAATATTGGAAAGGTAGCAACCAAAAATGCCATGATGAAATGTTTAATAAATGTATGGAAGAAAGTAAAGAAGGATTTAGTCCCAAACTTGTCTCCGATTGAAGAATTATCAGATATGGCGAGTTTTCCGATTAATATTGATAAAGTGGTAAAAGAAACTTTGGTCAAGAATGAAATTTTTTTGTTGAAAGATTGGATATGTGCTTGTAGGTATTATGTAGCTAGGGCAAACTTGTTTGACCAATTGAAATTGAATTGGTTACAGATTATGAGGGTTAAGAATTGGAATAGTAAATATATGAGAGAACTTGACCTGGAAAGAGAAAAGACGAAATTTGAGGAGCTGGTTCTAAAAATCAGGAAGGGAGTTAAAAATATTAAAGGTTTTGTTAGTAAATTATATACATTGTTGGATAAGGAGGAGGATCCACAGGAAGACTTGAAATTGATATGGGAAGAAGAACTAAAAATAAAGATTGATAAAGATATTTGGAAAAATAAATGGAAAAAGAGAATAATGAGAACTATGTCTGTTAGAATAAAGGAGCATAATTTCAAAATGTTATGGAGATGGTATTTCACCCCAGTGAGGTTACATCAAATGGACAATACAAAAGATGGAATGTGTTGGAGATGTAAAGAAACATTAGGAACATATGAACATATGTGGTGGAGTTGTAATGTGGTAAAGGATTTTTGGAAAAAAATTGAAAAAGAAATGGGTGAAATAATGGGTAAAAGAATTAAACTGGGGCCGAGTACCACCATGTTAATGAATGTGGAATCTATTTGTGGAAATAAAGAGGAAAGAGAATTATTAGAAATAATGCTTACAACGGGTAGGCAATGTATTGCTAGAAATTGGAAAAGTGATCTAAATATACAGATTGAAGAGTGGTATAAAGAAATGTGGACTTTAGCATTGAATGACAAATTAACATGGGAAATAAAAGAAAAAAGGGGTGATCTGAAAGAGAATAGATTTTGGAAGATATGGAAACCATTTTTGGATCATTCTTCTATGGGAGGTGAAAGAAACAGACCTGTATCAGATCAAAGTAGTTTTTGGAGATAATATAATGCGCCACTCGGAGTCGTCAGGGCATTGTATATAACCACAGGGTGTTATAAGTTTTCCTTTTGTTGTGGCTTCCTATCCAGAATATTAGGGATGCGGCTGAAGTGGGGTAACGTGAAGGAGTTAGTAGTATTCAAATTTACAAAGATAGTTGGAACAATGAATTAGGATAGGTCGTGATATGTTTTGATTACTTTGTATTTTAGGTATGTTTGTATATGTTTATTTCTTTGTATTGTTTTATGTTCATTTATAAAAATTAATAAAAATATATTAAAAAAAGAAAGTCTGCTTTTGAACATCTGACATCTGAGCTTTTGTGGCAGAATGAAAAGTGTGAGTGATAAAAGTAGGAATATTTAGGAATATTTGTAAATTATGACAAGAGGACTTTTTCCAAATAAAATAAAATATGAACATCGGATGCTGGATCAAACAACTGGGGGTGGTTTTCACTGTCATGTTCTCATGTGAGCTCCTGGTACATTTCTGTGGATTATAGTTAGGGGCAGAGTCTTTCTGAGGGACTGAGAGGTAAATGGAACATTTTTACTGTCTTTTAGAAGTACCTGTGAAAGTATTTGTCCATATATATGCAATGTGTAGGATCTAGAGTCTACATTTACACCTCTGTGTTTCTCTCATGCCTATAAGGTCCCCATCCATCTAAACATGTAAAAGAAAAGAACAGTCTTCAGTGAACATGGAAAAGAGAAGGATATCTAATTCCTGGAAATGAATACAACTATGAAAACCTCTTTGTGCCATTAAGACAATAAAAACACAGAGCTGAAATTTGAACAAGACAAACCATAAAAATGTTTAATACTCCAAAAGTAATAATTTTGTGTCAGAAATTTATTCTGGGTTGAAAGGATTTTTGCTGGAGAAACTCAGCTCAGGGAACACCTGAATGAGGCTCCTTTCAGGTCCCCGAGATCTTCTCCCACTGAAGTGGTCCCTATTTATCTACTTGCAATTACTTGCTTTAGATCTGCTAGGTTGGCAGGAGCTGGGACAGAGACAGGCACTCATTCAATCATGCAGTACCTGGTTCTCAAACTGCCAACTTGCCGGCATTCCAGCTAACAAAGTGAGCTTCTTAACCACTGAGCCACCACAGTCCCTAATATTCTAATAAGAACCCTACCAGTTGTGCCACCATTTTGTTTTTGTCATTGTGCTTTTGACAGAAATCTAATTTCTATGGGATTTTGAAGTCAATAAAAACTGGCTGTAGAGCTGCATGCATTCTGTGGTCCACTTACTGAACACAGCTAATCTAGATAATCACACACAGATCAGACATACTGAAAAAATATGTTAACTATGATTACTTTGAGTGGGTGTACTCTAGGGATGTAAATCTTATGTAGTCAAATCTCTTTATCTTGTGTGACAGAAAGATTTGTTCTGTCAGCAATAAGTAAAGTTCTTGTACATGTGAGGTCTACTTTTGCATAAAATGTGCAGTTGTGTAAAATTATGCTACCTGCTGTATTGGCATTTAAAGATTAGAAGCACTGGATAGGTTGTTGATGTGGCTTTGATAAGTCGCCCACTCCTCCTGTAATTTTGCTCTGTGTATGCATGCTTGTGCATTTCTTTCTTTCTTTCCTTTCCTTTTCTTGCTGGTAGGAATGAATCTCATGAGCAGGGAATGGTGTATGTGTGTCAGATTTTGCTACACAAGTTTTTTTTAAACATATTGATAAAATCTGTATCATGGACAATGAATAAATTAGTAAAAATTTATCAGTTCACTGGTCTACTCTAAGTACAGTGGAACCTCGGTTAATATACTTAATGCATTCTCCGGGACATTTCTTACAGGGAAAATTACTTTAACCAAATTTCCCATAGGAATGTATTGAATGTGATTTCCCATAGGAATACATTGAAAACCAAAATACTGTACTTTAACTGAAATGCAGTTTCCCATAGTAATGCATTGAAAACCAATTAATCTGTTCCCAAAAAAATCTGTAAACAGAGCCACTATTTTCTATGGATTTCCTTTTGTTACTGTATGAGATTTTTATGTTAACTGAGCCATTTGTTAACTGAGGTTCCACTGTATACTAAGTCTGAAGCTAACCCATCAACCTATCCCTCACTTAGCTTGACTTGCTTCAATACACACACTAACTAGTATGAATCCATAGCCTCACAGAAATAACAAAGATGAATGGACAGGAACACAAATGCTCTTATCAAGCTGAAACAAGCAGGAGAAGAGCTGATCTGAGTGATCCATGAAATGATTCAGGTTGTCTTGTCTTTCATTATGCTGCTGCCAAGCAAGGTCTTTCTTGGACAATCAATCAAATGGCCATTTATACTGGTTGTTTTCCCCTCAGGCCCACAAGACAGCTATCATGTTTGCTTCTGTAGGCCAGTAGGCAGGGATAACTGCAACACTGGGGCTTGGGGAAAATACACTCACTGCATACAAAGCAGTTCTTCCCAGTTCAAAGAGAGCTGAATCAGCATCAATTGTCACATGACTCATTCTATACCAGAAAAGAACAGGTAAGTCACCTGTTACCTGCCATCTGCCAGCTATTTTTCAGCCCCCACTTATCTCCACATACAATTGCTACCATTGATACAGACATTGTCAGCATATAGTAGAGTTGTCCTGCTTCCTGCCTGTTATGCTGCTGGGGATTGCTTAGGCTGCATACTAAAAATGCTTCTGATTAGAGGAGCCATTTACAGACTCTAAGAAGACAATAAAAATGTATGAGTAGTGTCATTTTGAACAATAAGTATTCAGGCAAAGGTGAAGAGTCTGCAGTAGTCAGCCAGCAAATGTAACTACAGTATGATGGGACAATTATAATCATTCACAGCATGGCAACAAAGAATTCAGCAAGGTTTGGCAGGAACAAAGGAACACAGCTATATTTCCCTCCTACCTTGTGAAATAAAGAGGTGAGACACATCAAATGTTTGGTATAAAACTTGGGCCACAATGTATTTAAATTTATTTGAATCCCCTGACCTACAATGGGCCCTGGTAATGCTTAATACAGGGGTGCCCAAACTATGGCCCACGGGCTGGATCCTGCACACAAGCCAAAATGGCATCAATACTTGAAGTGCCCCACCACCACCAGAAGTTGTGAAATCATGTTAAAAATGCACCAAAACACTGTGAAAACATAGCAAAAAATTCCAAAAGTGTGGCAAAAATGTGCTGCTGTCACTCCTGCCACCATGGGGAGCAGCAGAGGTGACAAAAATGCCCAAAAATGTGCGGTGGATTCATGTGTTGCTGCTGCCGCAAGGAACCATGTGACTGGCACACTCAGTTGTCTGAGGGGGCATGTTCAGGCCCTTAGCAGGGAAAGTTTGGGCATCCCTGGCTTAATACCTGGGTACCAAACCAGGGGAAGCCAATCTTCCCTTCTCCATTCCAGAACGGCCAAGCCTCTGTTCAGTGCTGGGCCCTGCCAGCTACTGCCAGGCCAGCTGTTTCAGGGAGACAACCTTTCCAATTCTATTCCCATGAATGGATATTGGCATGGTTGTGCCATGCACACCCAACTGATTCACCCAAATCATGTCAGGAATCCATTACTCCCCTCACCTAATGACACCCCCAGGGATTCACTGCTACCACCCTAACCCAGCACTACCGGCTTAACTATTGTGACATATTTAAGCAACACCACCATAAAATAGCCCACAACACCTGTGACACCAGACTGGGATAGGCAAAATATGACCTGCTTCCCATTCGAAAATGGCAATCAGGAAACCAAACCCAAAAATTCTTATCCAGCCCCCCCAAAAGTGACCCAATAATCACTCTAGACCATAGAGTGGGTGGGTTCCCTGAAGCTCAATACAAAGAGGCCAAAACTAGGACAGGGAATGTATTAAGTACCTGCATTGCCCCACCTTCATATCAGTAATCGTCAAGGCTAGAATGTCAGCCTCAGTTCCCTGCCCCATGCCAGAAAGGGAAAGTCCCCTTCTCAGCTAGTCACATGTCAACTGCCCATTCAGAGGGGAACATAAACCACTCTTTCCTCAACATTAGATATCGCTGAAACAAAATATGACATGATGCTACTTCTGCCAACCACATATTAAGCTCAGGTGTGGCTCATGAATGCTTAAATCTCCATGTGAGCAAAAGTCTGCTCTCCAAAAAAACAACAACACCCCTTTACTTTTCACAACAAAGCAGCAACCATGATTCCTTTGCAATATTGTACTAAATGGGTTTCTTGCTGCCTCTGACCAGAAGTGGTGCAACTTGGTGAGTGCCAGTTAGTGCCAGCCCACTGCTGGCCAGGGGGTAGAAAGACCCCAGGACCCCATTTAAGTGGGGTCCTCCCTCTCAATGGCCTATTTTCTGAGACTAGCTGGTTGCTTCAGGGAATGATAGGCATTTTTGGCTTGCTGGCAGATTGGCTCATTCATCTGCACCAAGTTAGACCCCACTGCAGGATTGGGATGGTTTAACAAGTTAAATTGTAAATAAAGTTGTGGCCATAGTTGAAATTCTGACAGTTGTGTCTGTCTCATTATTCTGTGAGGTGGATCAAAGCATTACTTACCAAGGGTTGCATAATTGGAACAATGCTCCATTCTCCTTCGCTAAATACCTTGTCCTGTAATTGTACTGAAAAAATGTAACTTTACATGTCTTTGTCCTCATGCACAGGTATAAAATAAGTGAGATCTACATCCACACAGCTGTATAAGAAAATGATTATAAGGGTGATTGCTTCACTTTCTATAGGAAGATTTTTTTTGTATTTAAAGGCTCCCTTCTTCTGTCCCACAACTTGTAAGACTCAAAGGTTATTTGTTTCATTGAATGGAAACCATGGGAGCTGCAGGATGGAGAGACGTTGTCTTTACTTACCGAAAAATTCTCCCTGCTGGTGACATCATCTCCCCCTTCTATAGGCACAACTTGAACAGACACTTTAAAGACTGTTATATTTCAATGTTAGTTTTTGTGGATCAAGTCCACTTCCTCAGACATAAGAGTGGGATTATATGACTATTATTTACAAATGGCCTCAAGATGGAGATTTTAGTGTATGGGACCAAAGACAATGAAACAGCCGAAGGGTTGGCTTAACACAGGTTTATTGCATGATGATCCGGAGGAACATGTGGTAATGGCGGATGGGTAGCTCAATATATACAGCTGGCTATACATTTGAATGTGGCTCGTTGACAGTCTATTGGTTGCTGCCTGCGTGACGTCATAGACGGTCACGCCCTTCTTGTCCAGGTGAGAGGTGGCGGGAATCTTCCCGCGCTGCTGATCCAGGGTGAATCTGAGCCATGAGAGCTGGACGCTCGCTATTGCCATCTAGTGGTCACTAGCTCGTGTCCTCTTATAAGGGTTACAGTGATACAGCTGAAGGTTATAATGTTGCACACAGAAAGGTTACATTGTTACCACATGGTTAGGTACATTGTTAAAGGCACAGCTTTACAGAACACAACATCCCTCCCCCCTAGGATGAGACGAAGTCTCTCAGCCAAGATGGCTTATTGCAATTTCGTTTGGGCCGTGATGTGGGCTGACCTGCCCCGGGGGCGCTACCGCTTCTTTGTTCCCTGGTCCCTTGTCCTGTAACGGGAGAGGGAGACTTGTTAGCTGCTTGCCGTGGTTTGGCGGCTTTAGGGGAAGGGAAAAACTCCATTGTGGGCAGACCGGGGGCTCTCGGGGCTAACGAAAAACCCCTCTTCTCGCTTGGACGGGTGGGGGACCACTCCGAAAAACTCCCCCGGCTCTGAAAATCAAATCCTAACTCAGTTGGGGTATCCGTATTTGTGGGGGACTTCCGCGAGATATGTATGGGGTCGTGTTCCTCCTCTTCCGAAAGATCCTGCAGGATATCTATGAGGATATCCTCCCTTTCCTCCCCCCCCTTGGTGGGGACCCGCGGCCCCCTTCTCCTCCCCTTGGGCTAAATGGGTGGGGGAGAACCCTAACGCTGAGTCTTGTCCCTTTTGGTCTGTGCCCTGCTCATCGGGGACCCTGCGCCGGAGCTGGTCCGCGTGCCGCCTCCACAGTAGACCTGTGCTGGTCTCCACGCGGTACGAAACGGGGCCGGTTTGCTCCACGACAACGCCCGGCACCCAGGCTGGGCCCGCGCTGGCGTAGTTCCTGCAATGCACGGGGGCGCCTACGCTGAAACTCTTTGTGGCCTCTAGCCCGATGTTCCTTCCCTTGTCTTCTACTCTCGTGGGGTTTAGCCTAGTGAGGATGGTGGTCAGTTTCCTGCGCATTAAGAGCTCCGCGGGGGAGTATCCTGATGCCAACGGGGTCACCCTGTATCCTAGCAGAAACTGACACACTTGTAGGTTGAGGTCCCCGGGGCCCATGCGCCACAGCGCGTCCTTCGTGGTGCGGACGAGGCGCTCTACTTGGCCATTGGTGGCCGGGTGGAAGGGGGCGGAGGTGATGTGCCGGATGGCATTAATCTCCGTGAAAGCCCTGAACTCAGCGGACGTGAAACAACTAGCGTTATCGCTAATTAAGGTGTCGGGTATGCCAAACATGGAAAAAATTCTCCGCAAGTGCTTAATCGTCGTGGCCGAGGAGGTGCTCGTGACTGGGATAACCTCCAACCACTTGGAGAAAGCGTCCACAACAAGGAGAAACAGAGTCCCTCTGAACGGGCCCGCGAAATCTATGTGTATCCGGGACCACGGCCCCTTAGCCGCATCCCACTCCCTGTGGGGAAGACGGGCTTCCTCTGGTCTGGAGCATTGGCAACTCTCACAAGTGCTGACCATGTGCTCAATGTCAGCGTCTAATTGGGGCCACCAAAAGTAACTACGGGCCAGCGCTTTGGAGCGCACAATTCCGGGGTGGCTGACATGCAGCAGTTTGAGCACCCGCGGTCGTAGGGACGTGGGGATCACCACCCGCTGGCCCCACAGAAGGCACCCCCTCTCTAGGGACAACTCTAGTTTTTTCCGGAAGAACGGGTCGAATTCCGCTGCCGGGGAAGACGCGGGCCACCCTTTCTGCACCCATGAGCTAACCTTCGCCAAGGTATTGTCCTTGCCGGTCGCTTTGGCGATGTCGGCGGGCAATATTGGGGGTGAGTCTAGGACCTCTATCATCAGTACCTGGTGGTCTGGCTCCTCCCCGCCCACGTGGCAGCTATCCTGGGGAAGGGGGGATCTCGACAGGGCGTCCGCATGGCTAATTTCCCTCCCGGGCCTGTACACCAACGTGTGCTGATACGCGTTGAGGAAGATGGCCCACCTAAGCATCCTCGGGGACAGGATCTGTGGCGTGGGCTTATCTGCTGTGAAAATGCCTAGCAGGGGTTTGTGGTCCGTCACGATGGTGAACGGGCGGCCATACAGAAAATCGTGAAATTTTTTCGTCCCCGCAATTATCGCTAGCGCTTCTCTGTCTGTCTGTGCGTAATTTCTCTCCGCTTGGGACAGGGACCTGGAGTAGAATGCTATCGGGGCCTCCCTTCCGTCTTCCAGCACGTGGCACAGCACTGCCCCCACCCCCACCGGGGATGCATCACAGATCAGGACCACCGGGCGTTTGGGGTTGAAATGAGTCAGTATGGCATCAGACGCCAGGAGATGTTTCAGTTCACTAAATGCCCTCTCTTGGTCATCACCCCACTTCCATGCCTCGTCCTTTTTAAGCAGTTTGTGTAGCGGTTCAGCCACTGCTGCCTTCCGGGGGAGGAAGGAGTGGTAGAAATTGAGCAGCCCAAGGAACGACTGCAGCTCTGGCTTGGAGGTGGGGCGAGGGGCCTTCTTGATGGCGGCCACCTTAGATTTGGACAGTTTTATCCCTTCAGGAGTCACCCGAAACCCTAGGAACTCAACCTCAGTCGCGAAGAAGACGCATTTGTCTTTTCGCAGTCTCAACCCCGCCTTTTCGAATATAGCTAGGACCTTTCCCAATCTCTTGGCCAGTTCAGCCCGACTCCCCCCCGTGATCAACACGTCATCAAAATAAGGCAACACCCCCTCTAGCCCCTTCAGGAGGCGTTCCACAAGTGACTGGAAAATTCCAGGCGCCGAATTTACGCCGAATTGAAGGCGCGTCACCTGGAACGCCCCCTTATGGGTGACTATGGTCTGCGCAGCAGCTGCGGCAGGGGACACCGAAAGCTGTTGGTAGGCCTGTGCCAAGTCGAGTTTGGCGAAACACTTCCCCCCGTGCAACCTGGCTAGCAGATGGCTGACTACCGGCACCGGATACGCATTAGGGCGGATCGCCTTATTGATGGTGCACTTGTAATCAGCGCATATGCGGACCTCCCCATTGGCCTTTAGTGCTGTTACAATTGGAGTTTCCCACTCCGCAGAATCAACAGGAACAAGGATCCCCTGGCCCACCAACTTGTCCAGTTCCGCCTCTATTTTGTCCTTGAGTGCAAACGGCACCCGGCGCGGTTTGAGTCGTATTGGGCGGACCTCTGGGTCTAGGTCGAATGTCACTGGGGGCCCCTTGAATTTCCCCAGTCCTTTTTTGAAAACTTCGGGGTGCGCGTCGCACACCTCCTGTATCAGGTCAGTCCCAACGGCGTGCACCCCAGTCCCAACGGCGTGCACCCCCCCAATAAACAAACCCAGGGGCTGAAACCATTGAGTTCCGAGGAGGCTGCAATTCCCCCCTTTAAGCACGACTAGGGAGAGAGTCGCGGTGTGCTTTTTAAATTTGACCTGAAATTCTCCAACCCCCAACACTGGAATACTGTTCCCTTGCACGTCCTGTAGCGTAGACCTCAACGCTTTGAGCTTGGGTCGCATGTGGGGGGCAATTCTCAAAAACTCCCTCTGGGAAATAATTGAATATGAGGAACCCGAGTCAATTTCCATCCTAATGGGGACCCCTTGCACTAGTACCTCAACAAAGTAACGGGGGTGTCCCGCGGACACGCTGAACACTGGGGCGTCGTCCTCGCTGCCGTCGGAGATGCGGCCCACGCTGTCCCGCTTTCTCGTGGCCTGGGCAACGTCTTTGGGTCTCGTCGAGCGGTCTTGTCCCGCTGCACGGTCTGTTGAGCTCCTCCGGGCCTCGCGCCTCTTTCTGCATACCTTGGCGATGTGCCCGCGGCGGCCGCAGTTGTGACACTCGGCCTTTCTGAATGGGCATTTGGCGCGGTCGTGGGCCGCTCCACAGCCGTCGCACTGCCGGCCCTCTTTCCGGACCCTCCGGACGTCCTCGTCATCGCTGCTCTCTGCGGACGATTTCGAAGTTCGCCAGGCTGCATGCACCGATGCCTCTGCCTTGCTCGTCTTCGGCCGCCAGTCCTGGAGCTCTTGCACCCCAGCCTTTGTGGCTTCCGCGGCCTGTGCCACTTTCAGGACCTCCTGCAACGTGGAGGGTGGCTCTTGGTTCATCAACGTGTGCTGAGTCTCGGCGTCGTTCAGGCCGCATAGCACGCAGTCCCTGAGGGTGATTTCAACGTTCTCCCATTTACACGGGCCGGCAGCCAGTCGCAAGGCCGCCACGAAGGCGGCGACCGTCTCCCCGGGCGCTTGGACTCGCCTCCAGAACGCGCTCCGAGTGGGGAACATCGCCATCGAGGGCCGGAAGTATTCGTGCAGCATCTGCAGGAGCTCTTTGGCCTTGAAATCGCTCACCCTTTTCGGTGCGATCAGGTCCACCAAGGTTCTTTTGGTTTCTTGTCCGAGCATCCTGGTGAAGATGGCCCTTTTCTTTGCCTCATCCGTGACTTCGGATTCGACCAGTGCTCCCTGGAAGTCCATTTCGAAGATCTCCCAGTCTCCCGGTTTCCTGATTTCGAAACCGGCGCATGTCATGGTCCCGTGGGCAGCCATATCCCATCCTCGTCGCCAATTTAGTGTATGGGACCAAAGACAATGAAACAGCCGAAGGGTTGGCTTAACACAGGTTTATTGCATGATGATCCGGAGGAACATGTGGTAATGGCGGATGGGTAGCTCAATATATACAGCTGGCTATACATTTGAATGTGGCTCGTTGACAGTCTATTGGTTGCTGCCTGCGTGAATTCATAGACGGTCACGCCCTTCTTGTCCAGGTGAGAGGTGGCGGGAATCTTCCCGCGCTGCTGATCCAGGGTGAATCTGAGCCATGAGAGCTGGACGCTCGCTATTGCCATCTAGTGGTCACTAGCTCGCGTCCTCTTATAAGGGTTACAGTGATACAGCTGAAGGTTATAATGTTGCACACAGAAAGGTTACATTGTTACCACATGGTTAGGTACATTGTTAAAGGCACAGCTTTACAGAACACAACAGAGATACAATGATTTCTTGAGTCAAGGCAGGCACGCACACACAAAATTGCACACAGTGGGTGCCCTTTGCCACTCCCCTACCTCTTCAGATGAAGTCAGACCATGATGGCAGAGCTAATCCCATTTGGCAGTATGGCAGTGGGTGGGAGCCCAAGGCTGGGATATTTAACAGGGCTTCTCATCCCCTTGCCTCATGCATGCAGGCTGTAAGCAGCAATCCACCCTCAGCACAGGACGAGATCAGCTGGTTGCTTCAGTATTGTACAGGAATTTTTGGACCACACTGCAATTGGCCAGGGTTTTGAGACTTTTCCCCCTGCCCTGCCCTGTTACAAGGCACTTTGGGCAATTGGCTTGCGGGAAGGGTACTATTAAGTCACCACTGGCAGTTAGTGTGGTATAATTTGAATATCAGGTATTCCAAAGTGGGGGTGGTAGGCCTCCCAGATGATTAGGAGTTAAATCCAGGACTGGGAAGTTTATGGATTCAGGCAATTGGCCCCAACTTCACCCGGGCCATACGTTGGATGGATGCAGGCCTAAATCTTCATGGAGGCCACTGGATGGTAGCCAGGCTGTACCATTCCCAGGGCTTTGGACCCTTACGGCCCTCTTGGGCAGGGATTGCAAATTGCTCACATCAGACCCATATGCTGCACTACGTCAGGCCACTTTCAAAGATCCAGGGGTAGTTGTTCTTATGTTTATCTGTTGCACTGTTCACTAATAAAGGTGGCCATAGTTTACACCATCCTGCTGTCCAGGTCTTCATTTGGGGTGGAGGGACAATGGGAATTGTCTGCCTTGTGATGACATAAACCCCCTGTTTGATATGCAGTCCTTTTCCAGATTTCATAGTCTGGGACACCTTACATCACAGGCACCAAGTCCCAGGGCAACAAAGCTAAGGGTAAAATGGCTAACCTTATCCAAGTCCATATCCAAGGTCAAATCCAGGAGCAGGAAGGAGAGCAAGGTTAATCTAGTAGAGATGGCATAGTTCAAGCAGGCCAGGAGTCAGACAACAAAGGAAGCAATTGAAGCATGTACCCATGGACTGGCAAGTTAATCTAAGCACCATGATTAATCCAAAAGCCTTTATTATTAATGCAACTTCTAGAGGTAAGAGCAGGTTCTCATCTAGACTCTTATCTTGTCCAGGGTTCTCAGGTGAAGCTCATTAGGGCTCTAGCTAAAAGTTTACAACTGAAATATATTTGTCTAACTTACGTATTTTCCTATTATTTAAGTTCAGTCTCCATATATATTAAAGCATATGTGCCTACAGCTTGTTCATAGCTTTAAGAATGGTTTTTGAAGTATCATGCCTGTTACATGTCTTTATGTTTATGGACCATAGGAGTAATTTGGATAAATAAAGCTTGTAGAAATTAACAAACTAATGTTACCTGGACCCATTTTTCTCCTGTGTTTATGGACAATGGGTAAAAACAATGTTTTATATTCAGTCTATGAAAGAAGATAGAGAAGGTTTGGAAGGTACATTTTTGGTGAAGCTACAATTTTCTAGGATAGCCATTAGCTGTGATAGACCACTACAGAATCAAACGACCAAGGGGGTGTTGTGAAATGTTATAGTACTCTGAGGGTCTTATTTGAGTTTCATACATTTGATATTGATAGTGGCAGACAATCTCAGATGGAACAGGGGCTCATTTGGGTAGAGGAGTTCAGATGATATAGGGCCTTAAAGGTCATAACCAACACCATGGTCTAAAACTGGCATCTAGAATGCAATGGCACAGTATTCTGCTCCAGTTATTAAAACCTGATACTACACATAGCTATTGTAAGTGTTATACTGTAGTAGGGATGGGTAGTGAGTGGCCCTGTAAATGATAACTACAGCAATTAGCATGCATGCTCAATGACTATGCCAGGTAGGGCTTATGGGAGTTGCAGTATAACAGATAATAAGCTGCAATAATAATAATCCACACACAGATAATAATCCACACACTGAATTTCAGTGAAATTACAGCTCTTTCCTTTCCCTTCCTTTTTTATTACCCTCAGACGAAAAGAAATGATTACCAAACCTGAAAAACTACAAGACCTTCAATCTGTTGATTTCATTTATCGGCATCATTATCTCACTCCTTGAAAATACCAGGCAGAATATTTATCAACAACTAGATTCCTTAATAGGATTACATATAGAGGCAGCTGGACATTAAATTGGTACATGTTTGATTTTGCTTAAGCCTGATGATGATACATTCACACACAGACACTCAAACACAGAAACACACACTCACATACAGACATACACACACACACACAAATATTGTTCACGGAAGAAAGCTAATTATGTTTATTAAGGACAAGACACTGCCATCAACAGTACTGTGATACTAGAGCAATGAAATATGTATCATTCCGACATATTGTCTAATGAAAGAATCTATACAAAATGGAATTCTAGATAGTAATGGGAAAAATTATTAACTGGTGTCTAGCAGCTGACCTGGATTGGAATCTTGGCAGATGGTGTTGGTGTAATAACCATTTAATGGCACAAAGCTAATGAATTTAAGAAACATGGATACATAAATCACTATTCAATGACAATACTTAATATTACATTTTTTTATTAAACCTGTGGCAATTTGTGTTTTGAGAGTTAACTGTAGGGGGTGATGTGATTTTTAAAGGGGGTGGACAATTCGAGAATGAGTTATTAACAGTGAATGGCATTTTAGGCTTCCTCCAAGTGAATAGTTCACTTTTTGAATAATAAGAATTATATGTCATGTGATGGGGGGAGTGTCCAGATTTTAGAGATGCTTAGATGGGGCATGGCCAAAAAAAGTTTGGGAACCACTGGTTTAAACAGCCAAGTCATCCCACGGGACACTAACAATTTTAAAAAGGTGTAAAATTAATATTCTCTCCAAAGAAGAGTGAAAGTGTCTTTCCAGCTTTATGCTTCTTTTTTTCAGGTTTTTTAAAAATATTTTTTTCAGGCCCATGTCTTATTGAGCTTCCATTGAGAGGAAAATCCTGCCTGCACTTAATGTGGGTTCATGCCGCTTGCAGAAATCTTGCTGTTGTGCAAGTGGAGACTGGGTGCCTTTATGGAGACCACCACTTGTGCAAAGCAAAAACTTGTGCAGCAGCTTTTCTCTGAATGTCACTTGTATTTTCTTCTCTGTGAACGTTCTTTTTCCTTTTTTCTTTTTTTTGGGCCCTGTGTTGAAATGTGTGCATCATATATCACATGCATTTCTCCAAATGTCTCTGTCTATTGATGCATTTTGGCCAATTTACAAAATTGACTAAAGTGTGTTTAGATTTAACACTTTTCCCCTACTATATGACTTTGAACCATTTTTATTTTTAAATATGTATAGGGTTTTATGCACATTTAGCAGAAATAGGCCAGAATCCTCTCAAACATGCTCCTTTTGGAAGTGAGGTACATTCCTTCTTGCAATGAGGCTTCAAAAGTGCAAAAGTGCTATTTTTCTTTTATTGCATTCTGAGAGGTTTAATCCAGTTTGATTTAAATTAGATTAAAGCATTAATGAAAGACAGTGCCTTAGTGTGATATGATTATTTAACTTTTGGTCAGCCTATCAATAACAGGTTATATAATATTTATTGTCACTTTATTTCTACTAGGACAGCAGAGATATAAATCCCCACTCGTTCTGTCATTGCAGGGGAGGACAAAAATCACCACAATCTTCTCTTCTGAAAGGACTGTCTGAGAGTTACTATTGCCCTGAAATAGCCTGAGAATTGTTTAGAATGAGTTTTGTTTTGTTTTTAGTAAAAACCAGCAATCTATTTAAATTAATTATCCAAATTGGGAGAATGTCTCCTTTGTTTCAAGGTTTAACAATTTAAAGATTTGTATTGGATTATTTGCATCTTTCTTATAAGCAGCTGGGTTTAATATTCTTGCTGTGTAAGCATGCTTAACATTTCAGAATGAAAGGAAATTGTGAAAAATTATTGAGATATTAGAAGAAAATACAAAAGGCCTTTTGCTTTGTTATCATATGAGGTGCCCAATATCTCAAATGGTTGTCAAATTCCTCTTTCTGGCATCTGAGACATCATTAAAAATGACATTGATAGGGTCGGGGGTGGTTTGTGAATTTTCTTTTCATCCCTACATGGGAAGAACTTATCAGATCCCTTTTTTCTCAGGTGCAAATAGAGGTTCTCCATCTAACAGTCCTAATCATCTTGACTAAGGAGAGAGGAAGTGGGGAATGTTATAAACTGCACTGCTTCATGTGACAAAAATGCCTTGGAATGGCTCCTATCAGTAATTATTAGCCTAGAGTCCATGGAACCCTACAAGGATTGTGGGCTGGCTTCAAACTAGAAGGAATATTTTTTGCTATAACTTGTTCTTTAATCATCAATTGACCCATATTAAATGGACTTCCACTCTTCAGCTACTGTCCTGCCTCTCCTAGATTAAATCTAATAAACAAGAAACATTTTTTTCGATTATATCTGTGAATCCTGAAAAAAGAGGCGTGACTGTCAGATCTATAATATGGGGAAGTTAAGAAACTACCCACCTCTTAAATAGATGCATAGTCCCAACCACTCTGAGGTTATGGAATAGGTACAAGCTGGAGTTGGCAGAACCATAGTGAACCTAAGAAAATGGGGTGGTGGTGGTGGTTTGCACCAAACCATTCCTTTGTGAGTGCAGAGAAAAACAAGCAACGTCATAGTCATATCAATTCACTCCATTCACCTCAACACATTTAGTTGAGGGGTTGATGTTGCCTGGCCCAAATGCTTTGAAATTGACAGGGCAGGTGTGGGGCCTTAATGGGAATATGGCCCCAGCCTGTTGGCTCATTTCAAGTTAGTGTCCCTCCCTCTGTGTTGCTTGTATCCCTTTTATTTTATTTTTTATGAATAGGGTGGGGGTAGGAGGGTGGGTGGGTGACATGGGCCTTTTAATTTGTTTTTATATGTTTTTAATATGCCGTAAGCCGCCCGAATCAGGTTCGCCTGAGTGGGCAGCATAGAAATTTAAAAATTAAATTAAATTAATTAAATTAACATTAGGCAAAAATTATCTGTATTATAGTGCTTTTGGCATGAATAGTCATCATCCTCTGTTTTTGTATCCTGCATCCCATACATCCCTTTACAAAACAAATACACTTGCCCATTGACAACAATTCTGTGATATTCCTATGCATTCTTTCCCCAGAATTGTAACAAAAAAAGAGTATTGGTTGTAAAAATCAGTACTCTTTTCAGTATTGGGAGAGAAGGTTGTGGAGGTAGGCTCAGATCACCCACCCTAATTTCCTTTCTCAGAATGAGTTCAGTTCAAGATATGTTCTTTGCAATGAAAGTATGAGTGTCCAGCACTGCCCAAAATGACTGGCATGAGACAATCCATTGAAAATCTATCACCTGATAATGATGTGGTGTAATTTCTACTCTGGGACATGTTTGCCAAACATATTGTGAACACAAAATGGAATGGTGAGCAATCTACTCTGTAATTAACATTTTCACTTTCTTTTTTTTTGCAGGGCTAACACTATTAGGGGCTGGCTATCTGGAGTCAAAATAGACATGAAAACCCTGTAAATTTAATCTGTGGAATAGCCAAAGCAATTCCACATCTGCCAACTGCTGGTGAAAACTGCCCAGTAAAAACTTAAAAGAGGAATAAATCTTTTCACTAAAGACTCTTAAAAGGTCATCGTTAATACTCCAACAGTTTTTGTGACATGTCCTTATATAAGAAAATAACTGGCATTGCTGAAGATTTGTATGCTGAGTAGAGCAATAGAGATGGAAATTGTGGAACATTAAGACCAGGATCTTTTGGAATGCCCACAGTCCCTTAATTTTAAAATTCATTTTTACCAGAGGAATATACTTAATTGGATGCAAATGTTTGCAACTATCTTCCCTCCCAAATTTTAAAGTGAAACCATAGTCTTTATATTAAGCAAAATGAGCTCTTTCAAATCAAATTGGCCTGGGGGGGGGGGGGGGGGAATCTGTAAACCAGAATCCCATAGCCAAGTACACTGACAGTGTGACAAATCTATTCTGTTATGTTTTAAAATTTTTGTTACTGTTTATGTTTATTTGAAAATGATTTTTTTAGTCTGGCACTACCCTGTCCAAACAAGGAGATGTATGTGCTTTGTGATGGGAAATATACACATTTCCAAGCTTTCGATGTCCCATTACATAGGTGGGTGTGTGGGTCAGGGAGGGAGTTTGACATGAGAACTGTAATAAAAATGAAGATCTAGATTTACCAGGGTTGGCAATGAATCTATGGAGGGCTGGAGGTAGCATGTCAACTCCCATTCAACTTCAGCAGAGCTGTGTGTTGGGAAGAGATTTCTCCTTGCTGGTTTCCTTTTGGCAGGCAAGAAATTGTATATTAAGGCTGCAGGTAGCAGCCCTCAATCTGGTCCACCTGCCTAGCATAAAAATGGAGCAAGGAAGTTGCTCCAGCCAGTTGGGAAAACATTGGGTAGTGAAGACTGGTGGAGGAGGAAGAAGAGGAAGAGGAAGCCACCAATATCAATGCCAAAAATAGGAAGAGAAAGGCCAAAGAGTTTTGTAATGGCAATAGTGTCAAAGGGTGTCAAAGGACCAAGGGTGTCAAAACTTTTTGGGTTGTGGACTGGTAACATGGTTCAATGGGCCAGTCACATGGTTCAGCGGGCCGGTCACGTGGTTCCTCCCACCTGAAGCAGAAGTAGAACACACCTGTTTTGCAACAGGATGAGATAGGTTTTAGGATGCCATTTTCTCTGCTTAAACCAGGGGTGTCCAAACTACATGTGGGCAGAAGTTTGGGAACCCTCAGGTTCAGCACTACCTCTGAGCTTAATCAAAGGAGACCTGGGTGAAAGAGGAAAGTGACATCTCCTATGCAGGCCAGGACAATTCAGGGGAAATTGAACCATAATTTGCTGGCCAGCAGGGGGTTCTCCTGAACCTTTTACAGACCAAGGTCTACTTCACAGAGCAGCTGGTATCTCTAATGTAAGCAGAATCACTGTACACTTCTGATATTATTATTATTATTATTATTATTATTATTATTATTATTGTTGTTGTTGTTGTTGTTGTTGTTGTTGTTGTTGTTGTTGTTGTTGTTGTTATTGTTGTTGTTGTTATTGTTGTTGATAGTACAATGCTACACATACCTACTCAGAAGTAAGTCCCACTGACTTCAGTGATGTTTACTCCCAAATGAGCCCTCTAAAGATTGCAGTCTCATTATGATGAACCATCTATATAATTAATATTGAGCCCACTTTCAGACTTGCCACAGTAATGATTTAACATGATATAAGACTCTCACAAAACCAAACACCATCACTGGCCAACGCATCCTGGTCTTCTACTTTAGTCCTACAAAGAACATTTGTGTTCAAGTAATATTTTATGACCTTACAGATAACTGTTTGCAGTATTGATTCAGCACTAAAGTGGTAATTTATGCACCTTCCTTCCACATTGGACTACAGCAATGGTTTATTTTATTGACTTTCTGAGTGTTCTTTGCATATATTTTACAGCTGTGGAGAATACTAATAGTGAGGTCTCCCCCAACACTGCCATTTTTGGTTTAATTTCTTCTCCATTTTCCCCACTTTGGTTGATACATTTGAACCATGACACTAAATATATTGCACCCTGCCTGAGATGAAGTAGCCATTGTTACCAGGCTTTCCCCCTTTTGCTTCTATACACCATCCCGGAGGTATGTTTCTCCACAGGAAACTTGAGAGATCAAACACATGTCTAGATCTGAGATGGGGCAGATAACTCATACAAAGAAGGGGGTTACAGAAAGGTACCTCTAGAATTCACTCAGATTTACCAGGAGCATGTGAAAAAATCAGTTTCAGTCTAATGTTTAAGTCAGACTGGAATTGCTATTAATACCAACAATAAGTTTGGCTTATAATGCAGTCCGTAACTTTGGTGTTCAAGAACCAAGACAATAGAAACAGCCGAAGTCTGGCTTAACTCATCTTTATTGCATGGTGGTCAGGGGGAACATGTGGTAATGGCGGACGAACAGCTCATTATATACAGTGGCTATACATTTGAATGTGGCTCCTCAGTAGCTCATTGGCTACTGTCTGCATGACGTCACCCTTAGTCACGCCCTTCTTGTCCAGGTGAGGCAGTGGCGGGAATCTTCCCGCAGCTGTAGGCATTTGGAGAATTTGTACCATGTGAGCTGGACGCTTGCTACTGCCCCCAGTGGTCACTAGCTCGCATCCTAATACAGAAGGTTACAATGTTACTTTTAGAGATTGTTACATTCACTCATTCGTGTGATTGCATTTAATTAAAGGCACATTACAATCCATACACAACAGTAACTAATGGCTGAAAATTCTATTCTGTGCCCCTCATATATTTTTATTGTTATCATGTATGGAGATGAAATCTTGTTGCTAAGCTTAGTTTTTCAGAAGAGCATGTACAGGTGAAACTTGGAAAATTAGAATATCGTGCAAATGTTCATTCAGTTCAGTAATGTAACTTAAAAGGTGAAACAAATATATGAGAGAGACTCATTACTTGCAAAGCGAGATAGTTCAAGCCTTACTTTGTTATCATATTGATGCTTATGGCTTACAGCTTATGGAAACCCCAACCCCCCCAATCTCATGTACCCCATAATCATCACATAATCTCATGTATGCTGTACACCATGATCATCACAATTATAATGAATTAAGGCATGACATCTCTCACTTTGCATGTAGTGAGTCTATCTCATATATTTGTTTCACCTTTTAAGTGAAATGAATGGACATTTGCACAATATTCTAATTTTCCAAGTTTCACCTGTAGAGCAGCAAAACTTGCATTAAAGCAAAGACTATTACATCTCTATGTTGAAGCAGATGTAAACTTATGTAAACTTAAGAACTGCAACCCTTTACAAAATGATCTCTCCTCTACCTTTGACCCTTCCTTCTACCTTATTTTACTGACATTACAACCTTTGATCACATAAATGTCTTCATGGAGGCATGACTAGATATGCTGTTTTAGAAGGCTGGTGCAAAGGACACCGATAGAATGAGTCTGCTCCTATAATCCAAAGTCAATTGAGAATTTGGTATATGTCATATTTTATTGCCACTTGTCCACAGTAGAACATGCAAGAGTGCTGAGATCTGTTTTGAAACAATTCCTCAGAAGATCTCATCAACACAAACTGTGGGTGTTACTCTCAGCTAAATTTTGTGTCAGAAATTACTCTGGATTGAAAGGATTTTTGCTGAAGAAACTCCACTTAGGGAACACCTGAATGAGGCTCCTTTCATGTCCCCAAGATCTGTCATGCAACACTCGGGTATCAAACCCAACCTTCCAGTCTCCAAGCTCAGCGTCTAAACCACTAAGCCACAGCACAGTGCTGCTACTTTCAGATAAGGACACATTTGTCACATTTCAAATGGCAACATTTATTTCCATACTTATAAAAACAAAGTCTACATCCTCTGCAATTAACCAAGTGATCACTGAATTACTATTTTTACAATTAAATCTACTAACCATATTAAGGTTCATGCTTAAATATGTCTGATATATTTTAGATCTTTAAATTTTTAAATCTGAGCAATTAAATCTTAATTGAAATGTTGTTATATTTTTGCTATATTGTTTTGAATTGTGCTGTGTTATTTATATTATATGGCTTCTGTGCTAAAGCAGTAAATTGAATTTGTTCATTAGCCGGATGGTTTGTCTTGGTGTACAAATTTCAAATAAATGAGGCAGATGCTGCTTGCAATGAAAATGTACCTACTGTACATTGGGAAAATACAAAACAAAAATCAAACGCCTACATACCCCTGCTTCAGCACAGTTTAGTAAATTAGGGGAATGTGCTCAAACAAGCTGTACACATTTGGAAAATGTAATAAGGAAAGAAATGAACAGATATCATCCCAACAGAACTAACAGAATTTACCATAGACTGAATATTCAGGAGGGACGGAGAAGGTGCTCATGTGTGTGAATGGCACCATCCAAGATCTTGTTCAGTAGTTATGCTGAAGGCAGGAAATGACATAACATACATCAGCTGATTCTGGCTCATAAGGGAGTTCCTGCTTTGTGATCTCCCAGTGCACCCATCAGGTGAGTTGGTACATGACTAAGAATCCATGTGAGAACTATTAGCAGTGATTAGCAATTATGAGTTATGCCATTTTGGTGGGGGACACAGTGGTTTTGTTTTGCTTTGCTTGTTTGAATACCACATGTAATCTGAAGTGGCAAAAATCCTTTGCCACCTCATCTGCTTTTGGCCATAACTAATCTTAATTCATTAGCAACAGTGCAGATATCTTTGGAGCAACTTTCAAATTAATGGCTTCAGGAAGATAGCCAAAATTATTTTCCTATGAAGTTAAAAACTATCTGTTTAAAAAAAACACACCTGAATTCTTAGATAGTTATTCTTTGCCCCAAGGTGCCATAAAATACAAGTTTTCATCCATTTGATACATGACTTATCTTTAGTAAGCTGGCTGGTGTATACCACATGTCCTCTACTATATTTTATTGATGTTAGAAAACCTATTCATTTTGATGGGGAAAGAGTAACATGTGAGCATACTCTTGATTTAACTCTCCCATATCACTGTGGAAAATATCAAGAGACTAAATGTCATCACCTAACATCAGCTTCTGGTTGCTAAGTATCCATCAGAGAAGAGTCAAATTGTAATCACTCTCTCTTGGGACTCTTGCTGAAGCGAGAGAATCCAGCGTTATCTTGTTGTTAACAGGGATAACCATGTTGAGTATCAATTTATTTCCCTCTTTGTGGAGCCAGTAGCCTCACTAATGAATACCTTTCCTTATGAAAGAAAGGCTGTAATACACATCATGCATCCAAGTGCCAACTATTTGCTAGATAGTTAGCACACATCACAGCCATAAAAGCTCATGATTCTTCTCGCGACAGATAAAATGGGGATTTTGTTTGTGGGTAACATCAAAAACAAAATCCGTTGTTTTCTTCATAAGTGAAATGGCAAGAATTGGAGTCTAAAACAACCTGAATGTGAGAAGAAGTGAAATTGACCATCTGTTAAATTCTCTGAGAACATAGTAACTAACTGAAAATCCCAGATTCTAAAGCAGGGGTTCTCAATGTTTTCCCACCATGGGCCGGACCACACTTCCTCAGACAGCTGAGCGGGCCAGACACATTGAAATCGCGGTGCCAAAATGGCCGCCGCGCTCTTTGCGGCCCCCCCACCCGGACTCAGACATCCGGGTGAGTTAGGGGGCGTGGCCACCCCTCTATAAAAGGGGTGGCCACGAGGCAGACGAGCTGCCATTTTAGAAATAGCGACGGAGAGGAGAAGTTTTCTCCATCGCTGTTTGCTTTCCAGTATTCGGCTGTTTAGCCCTTGTGCCTTTCCCGGCTGGGAAAGGAGGATTTGACCACGCAGAGCCTTGTTTCGCTTGGCTACTGCGTGCTTTGGCGCTAGGTTTTGATCCCTCAAAGGGATCCTACTTTTTCTTTGCAGACATGCCTCCCAAACGGAAGGCACCGGCGATGAAGCCGCGGCCAAAGGGGAGGACTTTTCCTGGCCCTGCGCAGGACGGGGACAGCCAACGGGTCGGAGGACCAGGGCTGCGCCCCCGGTGCAGGGCACTATGTCAGCCTTGCTCACCGATACCGGTGGGGCGATTCAGGCTGGCACTTGGCAGCTGGGCTTGGCTAGCCAGCCACAGGCCGGCCCCTCAGGGGCTTTGGCCCTTGGCCCGCCTTTACCGGACATGGCTCAGGACAGCGGGGGAGGGCCTGGGGCGGGCGCACAACCCGTTCCTCCTCTGGCCCCTCCTGGGCCGGAGTTTTGGGCATGGCCCTATTATGGCCCTGGCTTGCCTTTCGGGTTACCTTTCCAACTGCCTAGTGGGGCCGTCCGGCCCACCCGGCCCGCCTTATGCTGGGGGCTCTGTGGCAGTGGATCCTCTGTTAGCATGTTTAGCAGTGCTGGAAGCACCCTTGGGCATCGCACAGCCGCCTGTGGAGGGGGGGCACTTCTCTTTCTTCAACAGGGGCCCCTTCATCGACCCCGGCTACCTTTCCGGCCGCTATGCTTCAGCGGGCGGCCAACCGGGTCGAGCTGCGTGAGACGGTCCGGCCGGCCCAGCTGGTGTCTCGCAGCTCCCCGTTCTACCTGATGTCCAAGCTGGGAGCAGTCGGGGGTGATCCCAGAGCTCGATTCCGGTCACGAGCTCCGACGCCCGCCGTGGGCCGGAACCCCTGGTGGGGGCGGCTCACGGGGGTGCACCTAGTGAGTATCAGGTTCAATTTAAGTGCACCAACACCACAGCCCACTTACAGTGGTGGGGTTCAGTGGCCCTGGCCTCGTCAAGTTGATGCGAGCGGGCATCAGCTACCATCTTATCCCAGTATCCCATGGTTTCTAAATGGTCCCTCGTTAAGGGCGGGCGTGTCTGCCCCTGGGGCAGTGCCGAGCATCGCAGGGGCTTTCCAGGTCCTGCTGCGTATGCCCTTTATACAGAATGTGCTGTCGATGGCTTTGCCGACGGCTGGTTATTCCTTGCCCCTGGGTGATCATTTGTCGCAGGTCACGAGGGATAAGATCTGGAGGGGAGTACGTGGATATTCTCCCTATTGAACTGTGAGCCCACTGAGGAAGAGAGAGAGGGACAGAACAACAGAGACAAAGAGCTGTCCTGTCGTCGTAAGCCACCGCGCACCTGGGCCAAGTGGTTGCCGGCATACCTTATACATATGGTGGTATGCCTCAGGGCCCGGCCTGATTGGGCCATCCCGATGTTCAAGCCCTTGATATATTTACAGGGTGATGGTTGATTTATGGGCCCTTCGCAGTTGGCTTACGATGAAGAATTTGGATGAGGGTGGCCCTACATCCTGAGATGAGGTGGGATGAGCCCTGTCAGCAATTGTTGCTCTTGTACATGACTCCCACGTGACTGGCGCCTGGTGATAGGTACCATTGTGGTCATGCTGTGCAGCGGGCTGCTCAGACACAGGCTCCATGCTAACTGGTGGGGCAGGGGGTTCCAGCCCGCCTGCTGTGTTGGACCTGCTCAGCTAGCGACGTGTACTAAGCGCCAGTGTCGTTACCGACTTGGGTGTCCCCTTTTGCGCTGGCCCCTACGTCGTCTCCGCGTGCCCGCGGGTTGGTGGGTTACGGGGCAGAGGTAGGGGTGCACAGGGGGCGATCAGAGCTCCGTCTGACGGAACTGGCCATGTCAAAGCCCCCCCTCCCCAATTAGTGTACTCATGCTGGAGCGATGGCACTCAGCTTATCCAAGAAGGGATGATGCGGGGTACCTACTGGAGGGTTTCCTATGGGGCTTTTGTATTCCATTCGGGGGTGTTAGGGCCCCCTAGATGCTACTAATCTAGTTCCCTTGAAAGGTAACAAACAGGTTGCTCCACTGACCACAGCTAAGGGGGTTGAGGCTATGAGAGTAGCGGGCCCCTTCTTGGAACCACCTTTCCTAATTTGAAGGTCTCCTCTATGGGGCTAGTACCAAGGTAGAACCAGGGTGAATGTCGTTTAATCCTCCATTTAGCTTACCCTGTGGGTTCTTCGGTCAGGGATGCCATTCCCGATGACCTTTTTCAGTCAGGTAGACGTCGTTTGTTCAGCCCCTAAGGGTGGTATGCTCATGTGGTCCCGGTGCTTTCCTGGCACAGTCTGATATGCACTCGGCTTTCTGTTTATTGCCTGTGCACCCAGGGGATTTTCAGCTATTGGGTTTTAGGTTCCAAGGGGAATTTTACTTAGATAAGGCCATGCCTTTTGGCTGCTCTATTCCATGTTCGGCATTCGAACGATTCGGTAATTTCATTCAGTGGGCCTTTGCTCGCAGGTCGGGGTCCCGGTCTCTAGCCCATTACCTCGATGATTTGTGGTTCGGGGGTGAACGGGGCTTGGACACGTGCACGCGTCTCCTCACTACATTTCAGACACTCATGTGGGAACTGGGTGTCCCCTTAGCGCCTGAATAGACCGAGGGCCCAGCTATTAAGCTCACATTTATAAGCATTGGAATTGACTCTGTTGCACAGGCATCCGGGTTACCCATGGATAAGGTGGCTCGGATCTCTGCGGCGATTTTGGCATTGATTGCCAAACATAAAGTGTCCCCTTGTGAGCTGTAGCTACTTCATGGCCACCTTACTTTGCCTGCAGGGTGGTTACACCCGGCAGAGCATTGGCCAGGCGCCTGTGTGACGCCATGGCTGGCCTGTTAAACGTCACCACAGGGTCCGGCTGATTGGGAGCATACGGGCGGACCTTCCGGTCTGGCTCAAATTCCTCCAGGGATTAACGGGGTCTCTTCCTGGAGATCAGACCTTATGGTCTGCCCTAGATTTCAAGTACAGTCGGATGCCTCCGACTCCCTGGATTATGGGGTTTACTCTGAGGGTAGGGGGACTTACGCACGAGGGTTTCATGCAGGGCTGGGCACGGATTGCCTCCGCGATTTTACCTTCCTTGAGTTTCTTCCCAAATTGGGGAGCACTGGTGCTATGGGGTGACGAGTGGGCCAACTCAGTGGTCCATTTTTGGTGTGACAATGCGGCAGTGGTGCACATTGTCAACACCCAGACGTGCAAATCCCCCAGGGTCATGGCATTGGTTTGTCAAGTCTTTGAGAAGCCTACGCCTAAATGTGCTGTTCAGGGCCAGACATGTTCCAGGTATTAATAATGATATCGCTGATGCTTTATCCCGCCTGCAGATCCCCCGGTTCTGTGCCTTGCTCCAGAAGCAGAGGAATTCCACTCGCCACTACCGGCCGATATTTGGACATTTGGCGAGGAGAGGTGAACCGGGCATGTCATTGGCACCTCGCACGCATAAGGCGTATCACCAGGCTTTCATGCGATTTAGGACTTCTTGTGAGTAACTACAGTTACCTCAAGTGTGGTCAATATCTGGACCAGGTTTTACAATGCATGTTTATCTTCGCAGTCAGGGTTTGGCCCCCCGTACTATAGCCTTCAGGCTTTCGGCACTGGCATTTATGGCCAACGTGGGGGGGGGGTTCAATGACTGCGTGAGTTACTTCCGCATGCGTTGTGTTTTGGAGGGGTGGGCACGTGAACATGTCCGCCGCCCGGACACGCGTCACCCCAGTTCGCCAGAGTTTCTGACCCACCTTGCACGAGGCTGGCATGACTTATGTTCGGATAGGTGTGAAGTGGCTCTTGGTCACGCAGCTACCACGGTAGCCTTTTTGGAGCGCTCCGCATCAGTGAGTGGGTGCCAGAGTTGGTACCATCTGTGTAAGGCGGATGTGTCTCGTAGGGCACTGGAACTCGACGATGTCTATATCACACATGAGTGGGCTCAATTGGGGATACGGTCCTCAAAGGTTGTTCAGCACGGCGTAGGCAGTGGAGTTAGACTGCTACAAAGTTCATTGGAGACATCTGTCCAGTTGGTGCCCTACATGAATTTTCGGCAGTGCCTGCTGCGCACCCCAGCCTGTTTTTCTGCCACCAGGATGGGTCTACCCTTACCAAAGTAAAGTTACTGAGGGTGACCGGTGCCGCGCTTCACGGTGTGGGGCCCGTTTTGGCACCCATTTATTTAGGTTAGGCGTCGCGTTGATCGTGGCTACGTTTGGGGTACTCGGAGGCAGATATGTGTGTACGCGCAATTTCTTATATGTACGTCCCCTCACTGTATAAGTACCTAGTTATGTCCTTTACCTCTTCTCCTCTTTTACAGATCCTGTGTGTCTCTGCACACCGGTGGCAGTGGGGCTGGTGGGCCGCAGCTATGTACACTGGGCAGCAGTATATGCTGTGGCGACAGAGAGTGGACCCCGACTTGGGCTGTGTGCATCCGCACGTATGCAATGGTATGGTATGCGCGGCACAAGGGGGTGGGAACTGTTGCCACAGTTGTCCTGATGTCCGTCGGGGATGCTGGACCGCCCGATGTTCTTAATAGGCACTTCGGCGGCAATGATCTTATACGGATCACTGCTATTCCTAAACTGTCGAGGGGCAGTGACCTGGCGTTTTATATCATGCATGGCTTATACACGGTCGCTATGGTCTAACATCGTGCCGAGACACCAATTTAGGGGAGACGTGGATCTCCGTGGTTCGGAGTGTTCCGGCAGTCAGTGGACAGGGCTGTTGCTCGGTCCCTTGGACACATGCGGATAGGCTTACAGAAATTTTGCTGGTAGGCAGGAAAAGGGGTCCACCTGTCAGCTGGAGGTATGTACCTCTTTCTGGGTGTGGTGCAAGCAGGCCTGGCGACCAAGCTGACGGTCTGGGGGGGGGGCGGTTTGTCATCATGGACGCCTCCCCGTGTGGCAGGTAGCACTGGTAAGGTAAAGATTTATGACCCAGAGGTATCCGGCAGGTTCGCAATTGACTGGCCAACACTTAGACAGGTACAGGTGTAATAGCTTTGACCGGTCAACGACAAACCAGGCAAGGGGTGATGGCAGGAGCTTTTCAGCATGCATCACCCCGTGATTTGACGGATACACGTCAGAGGGTGGGGTCAGTAGATAGTTTATTGACTTCGGTCAACAATTTGTTTTCTATCAACAAACAAATTGATACAAATGGATACATTGTAGCCAATTGCCATTGGCAATTTTGGGAGGAACCTTACCAGTGTTACTGCGGCCTGCTTGCCTTAAGAATTACAATTGGATGAATACACCAATTGAAAGTTATAATTCGGACTAGAGCATTATTCAATAAAAGTGGCCCAATGCCTTTATCCATATACCGGTGTCTGAGTCTTTCTTTGGGAGGTGCGCCTGCAATGAAAGCGCAGCGCCAAAATGGCCGCCGCGCTCTTTGCGCCCACCCGGACTCAGACATCCGGGTGAGTTAGGGGGCATGGCCACCCCTCTATAAAAGGGGTGGCCACGAGGCAGACGAGCTGCCATTTAAGAAATAGCGACGGAGAGGAGAAGTTTTTCCCTCCACCCCCTCCCTAGTGAACAGTGTGATATTTTGGTCACTTCGGGGCCGGGTGGGAATTTTTGGCCTGAACCACAATTGGTCCTTGGTTTCTGGCTTTTTTGCCCATCCCACACTGTTGCTAGTGTTTGAGCAAAGGGGTTTTTTTTATTTGACTTTGGTCACTTTAGGCAGGTAGCACTGGTAAGGTAAAGATTTATGACCCAGAGGTATCCGGCAGGTTCGCAATTGACTGGCCAACACTTAGACAGGTACAGGTGTAATAGCTTTGACCGGTCAATGACAAACCAGGCAAGGGGTGATGGCAGGAGCTTTTCAGCATGCATCACCCCGTGATTTGATGGATACACGTCATAGGGTGGGGTCATTAGATAGTTTATTGACTCCGGTCAACAATTTGTTTGTATCAACAAACAAATTGATACAAATGGATACATTGTAGCCAATTGCCATTGGCATTTTTGGGAGGAACCTTACCAGTGTTACTGCGGCCTGCTTGCCTTAAGAATTACAATTGGATGAATTCACCAATTGAAAGTTATAATTCGGACTAGGGCATTATTCAATAAAAGTGGCCCAATGCCTTTATCCATATACCGGTGTCTGAGTCTTTCTTTGGGTGGTGCGCCTGCAATGTTCCTCCTGCCATAAATGCTGCCATAAAACACATCTGCGGCTGCTGAAAATATGTTTATGACAGCCATGGGTGCATTTACAGAGCATTTTTGGCTGTTTTCACCACTTCTGCTGCTGCTGGTGGCAGCGGCAGCAACATTGGTGGTGGTGGAGTGGTGGTGAGGGTGGCAGGCCATATGAAATGGCACTTTGGTCCAGGTCCTGCCCATGGGCCAAAGGTTGTAATCCCCTGTTCTAAAGACTTCAGCCTAAATTCCCCTATGAATTTTCCTCTAGAATATAAGATTCTTCAATTATTCTGTATAAAAGATTCCTCAACATAGTGTGTCTCCTGTTCTCAAATGTTGTACATGTTCAATGCTCTACAACTGTCACTCCCTTTACCTCTCTTTTATCCTTTTCCACATCAACATTCCTGATATGTGTTGATGCACTTACTGCTGTAATACTGCAAATGTCTGTGTTGCCACTCTGAATATTGTTTAGAAAGGCCAACAGGCTATTGGTATACATTTATGGTTTTCATGATTTGCTTTGGCTAATTGATTAGGTGCTGGAGCACATCTCAACTACAATCAGACATGTGACAAGCAATGTGACAAGCAATGATCCAGGCACCATGCTAATTAGCTATTACACAAATATTTTGTGGACACAAAGAGGATTCTGACCAGTATTTAAGTTTTCAGAATAAATGTGACTGTGCTAGGAGTGCTTCATCAAGATTATGTTATGTGTGACATTTTATCAATATCAGGAATGCAAATGAATATTGTTAGACATGCTTGATGTGGCCATATATAGTTTTAATACATATCTGCTTGTCTGCAGCATGAAGTAAGGATACAATAGTTTTCACAATTGCTTTCATTTTTATCATCCTCAACAACAAAATAGGCTGTCTCAAATAATTGAGATATCCTGTTAAAAAAAAAGAATTGTCACCCACTGTGATATTTTCCACTCCTGAATCACAGTGATAAAATTATAGGTTTTCTCATCTGCTGAACCATTATCAAAACAAAGCAATTCAAAACCACACAAACCATCTGTGGGATTAAATTTAGAAACTCTCCTAATTAAACTAGAATTCAAGTAGAGTGGAGTAGAGTGGAGTGCTATGCAAGGGCTGAAGGAGCTTAGAGAACAATAAAGTTGGGGAACAAAGGAATATTGTACCCTTAATTTCATGGTTATTAGTAAAAAGCAAGCAGCCCAAGAATTGCTGCTGAAGATGAAAAATAAAAGTGTATGATATGAACACATACACTCATAGAAAATATGCTGAATTAACAGTGGAAAGTTTATACACTTAACAGTTGTAACATCATGCAATAGAAATCAGAATAGAAATAGCAATAGCCTACAAGAACTTAAATTTGTCTCTGAGAATGTACATTAGATGTTGCTATGTGTTCTCTATTATACGTCCAGTGGTGGGGCATCAGCAGGTTAACTCCAGTTCACGAAAACCGGTAGCAGAAATTCTGGCTGGCCCCACCCATCCACGTTTTGAAATAAAGTAGTCCTAATTTGGGTGCAATGCAAGGCTTTCCCCCTGGTCACACCCACCATAGCATGCCCACAGAGCAGGTAGTAAAAAAAATTGAGTACCACCATTGTGTATGCCTCAACAGAGGCAACTGTAAAAAAAGTTAGAAACATTTGCAGTTTCTAACTGCGCATGATCCTAAGAATTTCATGGTTGAAAGAAGTATTGAATTTATAAGGACCTTGAAGTCGATACCATGGGAAAGTTCTGAAGTATTTCAGTCACATAATGAGAAATGAAAAGTACATATTAATGCAACTGAGCATTAAAGTTGAAAAGGGAAAAGAAGCACACAAAGGGTAAGAATATAATGACTGAAGTATTTAGAAGACTTGGACACATTACAACTTCATGTTTTAGAGTTGTAAATGTGCTATAGTCAGGATAAGACAGGAAAAAAGAATGTTTTCAGTCATTTTTTCCTAGGTATTTTGTCCTCTCTCATTTCCCTTTTCTCTCTCATACCCACTGTACTCATAGACACATTTGGTGAGGAAGCAAGAGAGGTCTTACAGTTGTGGAAAATATGCTTCCCTAACACATTCACCACTACCACCACCACTGCCACCATCATATTACAGGTACATTTAGAATTTTTGTTTCATTTCCCCCTAGTTTCACACAGTTGGGGGGAAAACTTAAAAGGAAAGAACAGCATTATGTCTCCCATAAAGAACTTTAAACCTAACCCTCCCAGTTTTTGAGCCATGTGAGTTTTTTGTTATTGTAGTATTAGTTTGTTGTAAATATCGTGCATATGAATATGTGTGTAATCATACTATGGCAAACCTAGGCAGCATAATAAAAAGTAGAGACATCACCCTGCCAACAAAAGGCCACATAGTTAAAGCAATGGTATTCCCAGTAGTAATGTATGGCTGTGAGAGCAGGACCATAAGGACGGCTGAGTGCAGAAGAATAGATGCCTTTGAACTGTGGTGCTGGAGGAGACTCTTGAGAGTCCCCTGGACTGCAAAGAGATCAAATCAGTCAATTCTGAAGGGAATAAATCCTGACTGCTTCTTGGAAGGACATATACTGAAGCTGAAACTCAAGTACTTTGGCCACCAAATGAGAAGAGAGGACTCACTGGAGAAGGCCCTGAAAGATCAAAGGCAAAAGGAGAAGGGGAAGGCAGAAGGTGAGATGGCTAGATGGCATCATTGATGTGGTGGGTGTAGATCTGAGCAGACTACGGAGGATGGCAAATGACAGAGGTGCCTGGCGTGCTATGGTCCACTGGGTCGCAAAGAGTTGGACTCAACTGTGCAGCTGAACAAAACTTAAAGGGCAATTCTCTTATTGTTTATTTATTTAAAAGAGTTTTACTCTGCCTTTCTCCTAAAAAGACCCAGAGCAGCTTCTATCATTAAAACAAAACAATATTAAACACTAAAAACAATAAGTTGTTTAAATATTTTAAAAGAATTAAAACAACCATCATATTACAAATATTAGACAAATGCATTACTAAAACATATTAAAGTGTTTGTTTTTCTGAAGCATCCTGCAGAACCCATGATGTATTACACATAATATGGCTTTATTCACAAATAAACGGAGACATGATGGGTTAAGATTACTGGTGTTGATATGAAGCTCCGGACAGAGATAAGTTGACAGGATCTATTCAGTGGCACCAGAGACCAACGTCCAAAATAGAAGTTCATAAGAACAGCCTTGCTGGAACAGGCCACAGCCCATCCAGTCCAGCATTCTGTCTCACACAGTGGCTCACCATTTTCTTCAGGGTATTCCCAAGGAGATGCCTTCACCTGCTTAGGATTCCCTGGAAATGGCATTGAGAGATATCCTGCCTATCTCTCCAACCCGGAGGTTGTCCTTAAGTATCCATAATTATAGTCATTGATACCCTTGTCCTCCATGAACTTGTCTAATCCTTTCTTAAAGCTGTCAAGACTGACAGCTGTCACCACTTCTTCTGGCAGGGAGTTCCATAGACCAGTAATCCTCTGGGTGAAAAAGTACTTTCTCTTATTTGTTTGAGAACTAGTACCCAAAAGTTTCATGGAGTGTCCCCTAGTTCTAGTGTTATGCGATAGAGAAAACAGTTTTTCCTTACCTACTTTGTCCACACTGTGCATGATTTTATAAACTTCAATCAGGTCACCTCTTAGAAGCCGTCATTGAAGAGTGAAAAGGCCCAACCGTTGCAGCCTCAGATGGTAAGAATGCAAGCGCGGCGCCAAAATGGCCGCCGCGCCCTTTGCGGGCCCCCCCCCCACAGGACAGAGAATCCGGGTAGTTAGGGGCGTGGCCACCGCCTTGATAAAAGGGGTGGCCACGAGGCAGCCGTGCTGCCATTTTGCCTCAGCGACGGAGCGGAGAAGTTTTTCCCCCTGCGTCTCCGTCGCTCGTTGGTGCTACCGGGAAGCCTTTTAGTTCCGTTTACTAGCTAGCTTCCCTTTCTGCTGCGGTGAGATGCCTTCCAAAAAGAAGGCTGCTGCGAATGCAGCTCGGGTGGTTCGGAGGCGTAATCCGGGTCGGAGGACCGCGGTGCCGCCTCCCCAGCAGCCACCTTTGCCATCCCCGGCCGGGGCTGGTGGCATGGGGGCTATCGCCCCTTGGCCCGATCAAAGTGCGGGCGCGGAGGGAGTTCCGGCCCGCGGCCCGCGAGCGGTGGGCACCGCTCATCCTCCTGCTCAATCGGTTGGGCCTATTCCTGTTGGGCCGCAGCCTCTCCCGGGGCCCTCTAGCCTTGGGGGGTGGCCCGGCTCCCTGCCTTGGCAGGTTAATCCACCAGCCCTCCCGGGCTTCGGCGGTAGTCAATGGCAATATACGGCCCCTGGGGTGCAGGGACCTGTCCCCATGCAAGGATCAGGTGGGCCGGCCGGCTCTTTACCCATGGTTAATGTGGACTCCTTACTGGCACGTATTGCGGCCCTCGAGGCGTCTTTGGCCCGGGCCAGTCAGGCAGGTGCCCCTTTTGGGGTACCTTTGGAGGCGCTAACGGCAGCAGGACAACAGCCGGCGGGGAGGGTTGAGCTGCTGCAGGCGGGTGGCGCGGCTACGGCCACTGCCTCGCAGCTCCCCAGCCAGCAACCTGGTGCGGGTCAAGCCCCGGTGATGAGCTCTACATCGGTCGTGAGCTCCGACGCCCCCAGTGGGCCAGAACCCCCGGTGGGGGCGGCCCACGGGGGTGCAGCATGTGAGTATACGGTGCAAACGAGTACATCTACACATATTCCCAATATAGGGGGGGCCTTTCAGTGGCCTTGGCCTCGCTCGGGTGGTGCGGGGACTACCCCTCTGGTGCCCCACCCGGCGACAACGACTGCCACCATGCCCACGGGGGTGGGCCTAGGCTCTTACACTGCTGGCAATGTCTTGGGGGTGGCAGGGTTAGCTCCGGCTCCCTTTACCAGGCCTGTTGTCCCCTTTTCGGCTTTGCCGACGGCAGGGTATTCCTTGCCACTGGGCGATCACTTGGCACAGGCTACCAGAGAAAAGATTTGGAGGGGGGAGTATGTAGATATCTTCTCACTCCTGAACAGAGAGCCCACCAAGGAAGAAAGGGAGGGTCAGGATGAGAAGGACAAGGAGCAGGCACGCCGCCGCAAGCCGCCGCGTACCTGGGCTAACTGGCTCCCCGCTTATTTGATATATATGGCGGTATATTTGAGGGCGCGGCCGGATCTAGCTATTCCCATGGTCCAATATTTGGACAACATATATAGGGCGATGGTAGATTTCCCGGGCCCCTCATGGCTAGCATATGATGAGGAATTCCGTATGAGGATTCCCCTCCATCCCGAGATGAGATGGGATGAGCCCTGCCAGAGACTGTGGCTCTTGTATATGACACCCACACGCCCTGCCCCGGGGGATAGATACCATTGTGGACATGCGGTCCAGCGAGCAGCTCCAGCGCAGGTTACCCGCCAACCGGCGGGGCAGGGGGTTCCAGCCCGCCTGCTGTGCTGGACTTTCTCGTCAAATGGTTCCTGCAACCGAAAGAACTGCAGGTATAAGCATGAGTGTCCCACGTGTTCTGGTCCCCACGCAGCCTCGGCTTGTCCCAAGCCTGGGGGGGCGCGAGGCAGAGGGAGGGGTGGACAGTGGGCTGGCAAGGCTGCCACGGAGGGAACTAGTTCTCCAAAAGGCACCCTCTCCAATTAAGGTGGACATGCTGGAGCGCTGGCTCGCATCGTACCCAAAGGGGGAGGACAGAGAGTATCTCATTCACGGTTTTAAGCAGGGATTTCGTATCCCTTTTATGGGTGTTAGATCACCTCAGGACGCTCCCAACCTGTTATCCCTCAGAGGAAGGGAGGAGGTGGCTGCGGCCAGCATTAAAAAGGAATTAGACGCGGGCAGGGTCGCTGGACCTTTTCCTGCACCCCCTTTTCCCAACCTTAAGGTTTCACCATTGGGTTTGGTTCCCAAAAAGTCCCTAGGTGAGTTTCGCCTTATTCATCATTTGTCCTACCCAGCCGGCAGATCGGTCAACGATGCTATACCTGATGACCTTTGTTCGGTCAGGTATACATCGTTCGACCATGCGCTGCGCATGGTGCGCTCGTGTGGCCCGGGTGCCTTGCTGGCCAAGTGCGACATTAAGTCAGCTTTTCGCCTCTTGCCAGTGCACCCGGGTGACTTTGAATTGCTGGGTTTTAAATTTAAAGGGGAATATTATTTTGATAAGGCCATGCCTTTTGGCTGCTCCATATCATGCTCGGCCTTCGAGCGTTTTAGTACTTTCCTAGAGTGGGCTTTTGTCCGCAGGTCAGGGTCCCGGTCTGTAGCCCATTACCTGGATGACTTTTTATTCGGGGGTGAACGGGGCTGGGACACGTGTGCACGTCTCCTCAATACATTTCAGACGCTAATGCAGGAACTTGGTGTCCCTTTAGCGCCCGAAAAGACCGAGGGCCCATCGACCAAGTTAGTGTTCCTGGGGGTTGAGATTGACACAGTAGAGCAGGCTTCTAGGTTGCCGGGCGATAAGGTGTCCAGGATAGTGACCCTTATCTCGGAATTGCTGGCCAAGCGTAAGGCATCCCTGAGGGAACTCCAGGTGCTACATGGGCACCTTAATTTTGCCTGCAGGGTGGTCGCACCGGGCAGGGCTTTTGCCCGGCGCTTATGCGACGCCATGGCAGGGTTATCCAGGCCCCACCACAGAGTTAGGCTCACCCGGGCTATCAGGGCAGACATGTTCGTCTGGTTGCAATTCCTGAGGGAGTTTAACGGGGTCTCATTTTGGAGGTCGGACCTCCTGGCTTCCCCCAATTTCCAGATCCAGTCTGATGCCTCAGGATCCCTGGGTTATGGGATGTACTTCAATGGGAAGTGGGCCTATGGTGGGTGGCCACCGGCATGGGCAGGCACAGGTCGCCTGCGGGATCTCACATACCTGGAATTTTTTCCCATTCTGGGGGCTTTGATGCTATGGGGCGAACAGTGGGCTAATTCGGTAGTGCATTTTTGGTGCGACAATGCTGCTGTGGTACACATTGTCAATGCACAGACTTCTAAATCGCCCAGGGTTATGGATCTAGTGCGCCATTTTGTGCTGCGCTGCCTGCGCCTCAATGTCTTGTTCAGGGCCAGGCATGTCCCAGGGGTTAATAATGATATTGCTGATGCTTTGTCCCGCCTGCAGATCTCCCGGTTCCGCGCCTTGGCCCCGGATGCGGAGGAATTTCCCTCGCCACTCCCGGACGAGATGTGGACTATTGGCAAGGAGAGGTGACCCGGGCGATTGGCCTTTCACTAGCGCCACGCACGCGTAAGGCGTATCAACAAGCACTCAGTTCATATAGGGTTTTTGCCACTCAATTTCACTTGCCAGAGACCTGGCCTATTCCGGTGGACCATGTACTGCGGTTCATGGTCCACCTCCATGCACAGGGCCTTGCACCTCGCACCATAGCATCCAAGCTCTCGGCGTTGGCTTTTATGGCCAAAGTAGGGGGTCATGTGGATACCACCTCTGACTTCCGCGTGAGACACGTTTTGGAGGGGTGGGTGCGCGAGCGCGGGCGTTGCCCGGACGACCGGCACCCTATTTCCCCAGGGGTTCTTACCCAGTTGGCCCGGGGCTGGCCAGGCCTCTGTTTTGATCATTATGAGGCAGCCCTTTTTCATGCAGCCACAACGGTGGCATTTTTTGGAGCGCTCCGCGTCAGCGAACTCGTGATGCTGTCTAAGGCGGATGCAAGTGGTAGGGCACTGGAACTCGGAGATGTCTACGTTGCCAAAGACTGGGCCCAGTTGAGGATTCGCTCCTCAAAAACAGATCAGCACGGCGTAGGCAGTGGAGTAAGACTGCTACGGTGTTCTTTGGCAGACATCTGTCCGGTTGGTGCCCTACAGAAGTACCTGGCACTGCGTGGCTGGCACCACGGCCCGTTTTTCTGTCACCAAGATGGGTCTCCCCTTACTAAATTTCAGTTTTGGAAGGTGACAGCCATAGCCCTCACCAGGGTGGGTTTTTCAGGTGCCCGTTATGGCACACATTCGTTCCGTATTGGTGCAGCCTCTACAGCAGCTGCTTTTGGGTACTCGGGGGCTGACATACGCAGCATGGGGAGGTGGGGCTCACAGTGTTTTCAGTTTTATGTGCGCCCACTCCCGCCATGAGTACCAATTCAGTCACCTTACCTTCCTTTTTTCTCAATTTTATTGCAGACCCTGGGTGTCGTATTACACCGGTGACAGTATGGCTGGTGGGCCACAGCTATGTGCACAGGGCAGCGCGTTACGCTGCGGCGACAGAGTGGGGACCCCGACTGGGACTGGGTGACCACGCCAGTCTCGCATGGCATGGTAAGCCTGGGATGTTATGGCAGGAGCTGAGGCCTTTCCTTTTTTCTGGCCTGGGGGCTGACCCGCCTGACATTCTAATTATCCACCTGGGGGGCAATGATTTGGGCCAGGTCACCGGCTTATCGCTCAAGCATGCGATTTGCGAGGAACTCGCCTACTTGCACTATGTCTGGCCTGCCACAACCCTGGTTTGGTCGGACATTGTTCCGCGCCACTCTTACAGAGGGGGCGTTAACCTCCTTGCGCTTGACCGCGCGAGGTGCGCGGTCAACAAGGCGGTGGCGCGGTTTCTTACCACCAGGGCTTGGGGGCGGGTTAGTCATCACCCCGATATTAGTCTGCAAAATTATGACCTCTATGCAGGGGATGGGGTCCATCTGTCGCGAGGAGGTATGGACCTCCTGTTGGGTGACTGGCGAGCAGGCCTGTTGACCGAGCTGACGGTCTGGGGGGGGCGTCAGGTCTTCTGTGAAGCCCCTCCGTGTGGCGGGTAGCACTGGTAAGGTAAACAGTATGACCCACAAGTATCCGGCAGGTTCGCAGTTGACTGGACAACACTAGACAGGAATAAATTAGTTAAACGTTGTCCGGTCAACGACGAACCAGGCGATGGGGTGATGGTGATTGCTAACCAGCATGCATCACCCCTGTGATTTCACGGATACGCGTCAGAGGGTGGGGTCATGAGTTAGTTATTGACTACGGTCAACAATTTGTTTGCTGTTGACAAACAAATTGATACAAATTGATACATTGTAACCAATTGCCGTTGGCAATTTTGGGGTGGTACCTTACCAGTGTTACTTCGGCCTGCTTGCCTTAGGAATTATGATTGGTCGTTTTACCAATACAAATTTATAATTCGGACTAGGGCATTGAATCAATAAATGTGGCCCTTTGCTGTTATCCACTTTCAATGTTGTCTGTGTCCGTTATTGGGGGGGTGCGCCTGCAATGCAAGCGCGGCGCCAAAATGGCCGCCGCGCCCTTTGCGCCCCCCCCCCCACAGGACAGAGAATCCGGGTAGTTAGGGGCGTGGCCACCGCCTTGATAAAAGGGGTGGCCACGAGGCAGCCGTGCTGCCATTTTGCCTCAGCGACGGAGCGGAGAAGTTTTTCCCCTCCACCCCCTCCCTAGTTAACAGTGTGATTATGGTCGCTTCGGGGCCGGGTGGGAATTTTTGGTTGGGACCCATATTGGCTTCGGGTCCTGGCTTTTTTGCCCACCCCACACTGTGGCTATGGTTTGATATAGGGGTCTTTCTCCATTACTACTGTTGACTTTGGTCACATGGGCGGGTAGCACTGGTAAGGTAAACAGTATGACCCACAAGTATCCGGCAGGTTCGCAGTTGACTGGACAACACTAGACAGGAATAAATTAGTTAAACGTTGTCCGGTCAACGACGAACCAGGCGATGGGGTGATGGTGATTGCTAACCAGCATGCATCACCCCTGTGATTTCACGGATACGCGTCAGAGGGTGGGGTCATGAGTTAGTTATTGACTACGGTCAACAATTTGTTTGCTGTTGACAAACAAATTGATACAAATTGATACATTGTAACCAATTGCCGTTGGCAATTTTGGGGTGGTACCTTACCAGTGTTACTTCGGCCTGCTTGCCTTAGGAATTATGATTGGTCGTTTTACCAATACAAATTTATAATTCGGACTAGGGCATTGAATCAATAAATGTGGCCCTTTGCTGTTATCCACTTTCAATGTTGTCTGTGTCCGTTATTGGGGGGGTGCGCCTGCAAAGGTGTTCCAGTCCCCTAATCATTTTGGTTGCCCTCCTCTGCACTTTTTCCAACCCCATAATATCCTTCTGGAGGTATGGCGACCAGAACTGTACACAGTATTCCAGATGGGGCCTCACCATAAATTTATAAAGAGGCAAAATGACACTTGCTGACTTATTTTCTATACCCTTCCTAATGATCCCTAGCATTGAGTTTGCTTTTTTCACTGCTGAGGCACACTGGGTTGACACCTTCATTGAGTTGTCCACCAGGACACCAAGGTCCCTTTCCTGGTTTGTCGCAGAGCATTCAGAACCCATCAGTTTATAAATGTAATTGGTTTTTTTTTGCCCCAACATGCATCACTCTGCACTTACTAATGTTGAAGCTCATTTGCCACTGTTTTGCCCACTCCCCCAGTGTCAAGAGATCCCTCTGGAGATCCTCACAATCTCTTACAGTTTTCACTACCCTGTATAATTTAGTGTCGTCAGCAAATTTGGCTACCTTGCTATTTACTCCTACCTCTAGATCATTTAAGAAGAGGTTGAAAAGCAGGGGTCCCAGTACGGAACCTTGGGGGACCCCACTCTTTACTTCCCTCCACTTGGAGAATTGTCCCTTTAGTGGTACCCTCTGTTTCCTGTCCCTTAGCCAGTTGCTGATCCAAGACAAGACCTGTCCCTTTATTCCCTGACTGGTAAGTTTATTCAAGAGCCTTTGGTGTGGGACCTTGTCAAAAGCCTTCTGAAAGTCCAGTTCAAATGATCCCAAGTGACAATCTACAAATTAAGAGGGAACATGGAATAACAAGGAAGTCAAAATGCCTTGTGAAATTTGAGATTTATATTCAGGCACATATTCCATCCCTGACAACAGCCGGCATTCACATTTGTATGATACAAAGGAAATAGAAGAAAAAAATATGAGGCAAAAAGGTAATTTCCTATCTATTAGGATAATTGACAATTTGCCACCTCGAAACTCAATAGGGAAGACTTTACCAATTTTCTATCAAGGATTTAGTGCAATAAATTGATATGGCATTGAATACTCACAACATAACATGTAATACATTACCTAAGGATGGAAATCTGAAGCTGGACAATATCACACCTCTCTCCACTAATAAACTTATGCCAACCAAGTAATGCATGCAATTTGACATCAGATCAAAGCTTATGATCTCTCAGCACAAAGTGTGGCATGTCAGCCCCATTTTGTACATTTTAATGTGCTATGCACATTAGCCTCTGGTCTGATCCTTTCAGTATGTACACTTTTCCAGTTATGCAATGTCTCATCTTCATCAAAGAGGGGATACCAAACATTTGTCCATGGATTGCTCATGAAAATCATCTAGCTTCCAGACCTAATCTTTACATGCTTTCAGTGGCAAAAATACATGAGGCTGTATTAATTGATACTGAGACTTTCAACATGGGGTTATTGTTTGAGAGTACAGTTGCTAAATTATTACATGCATAATAATTATCCTTAAAAGCTATCAGGATCTTTAAAGCACAGGCCATCCCTTGACTTCTTTCATTAGTCAGAAACATTAACATCAAATGGGAAAGTGTTCAAAAAAGAGAGTGCAATGTTCATGGACATGGAGTAACATTTAATATGTTCTATGAATTACATGCATATAGGGCAGGGGTTCTCAACCTATGGCACACAGGCTGGATGCAGCCCATGGCACCAAATAATCTGGCCCCCACCCTCGTTCCAGCTGTTGTCACCACCAGCGGAATCAGCTGCAGACTCATTTATGGCAGCTGTAAATGGCAGAAGGAAAACCAGTCTGCCCCCCTCAACTGTTTGAGGGAGCGTGATCCAGTCCCCGGCTCAAAAAGGTTGAGAATCCCTGATATAGGGCATTCTGCTATCCTCATCTGCAGTGTTTGAATTTCTCAAAGAAAGGGCATGAACACAGAGAGAAACTTACATTTTTATTAGATAGTTTTATAAGAGTGCTGCCAGTTTCTTCCATTAGAAGTGGGGTGTACCATTGTTATTTAGGATTGAAAAATATGTCAAGTTTTTTTTTGTATTCACCTCTATTAAATCTTGAGTGCTTTTCATCCTGAGTACAGTGGTACCTCACTTAAAGAGCATAATGTGTTCCACAGGATTGCTCTTTAAGTGAGTTTCTTTAAGCGAAACACCATTGTAAGTGACCAATTGTGACTTCTGGTTGGGGGGGATTCCACACCCCAATTTAGTTGTTAAGCTGGTTTTTGGTTGGTTTTAGTTGTTAAGCGAGGTGACCATTCAGAGAAAATTCTGCTCTTTAAGCGAGTTAGTCTCTAAGTGAGACACTCTTTATGTGAGGTTTTACTGTACAGTAAAACCCTGACTTACAAATGCCTCGAGTTACATAAAATTCAACTTACATAATGATTTTATGCTAAAACCATGTCCTGATTTACATGATTTCCCTATGGGTTTGCTTTGAGTTACATAAAGATTATTTTTCCTATGGGTTTGCTTCGAGTTACAAAAAAATTCGATTTAAGCAAAAGCCTACTGAATGGACTTTCCCCCCGCAAGTAGGGGTTTTACTATATATGATTTGTAGATTCTGCCACATCCTTCAAAGATGACATGAAATGAAATGTTTATCCACCTACATTGCCCAGATTCAATAGACACAGCTATTTCTGCTGTGGATAGGATTACATTCTACCTGCCAGCAATGTATGTGTTAATGATGAAAAGCAAAAGAAAAGTGGTATTGGGGGAGGGGGTGGGTAGGAGACTTTTTAGAGTTGAGCACTAAAAGCCATTTGATGTGGATAAACAAATATGACAGTTTATTTGCCCCCCCTGGTTCTTTTCATTTTTAATATGAATAAGAATGTGATTAATATTCATACCATTTCTTGTTCTTACCAGTTTTCTGAGCCTCACCATTTTTCCAGCAAGACTACTCTGTGCAAAAATACGATTCACTATAAAGGCAATACACAAAACATATAAAGGCAATACATACAAGTGGAAAAATTAAATTAAATTAAATTAAATTAAATTAAGTAAGACAAGGCTGCATTTTATCACCCTGTTTATTCAATCTATACACAGAGCACATAATGCGCAATGCAGGGATGGAGGAATCACAATATGGGATTAAAATTGCTGGGAGAAACATCAACAATCTGAGATATGCAGACGATACCACCCTAATGGCAGAAAGTGAGGAAGATCTAAGGAGCCTCTTGATTGGATTGAAGGAGGAGAGTGAAAAAGCTGGCCTGAGACTCAATATCAAGAAAACCAAGATAATGGCAACAGGCCCCATCAGTTCCTGGAAAATAGATGGGGAAGAAGTAGAAGCAGTGACAGATTTTACATTCCTTGGATCAAAGATCACTGCAGATGGGGATTGCAGCCATGAAATAAAAAGGCGACTGATTCTTGGGAGACAAGCCATGAGAAACCTGGGGAACATAGTGAAAAGCAGAGATATCACATTGCAAACAAAAATTAGAATAGTCAAAGCAATGGTATTCCCAGTGGTAATGTATGGGTGTGAGAGCTGGACCATTAGGAAGGCTGAGCGCAGAAGACTAGATGCCTTTGAAATGTGGTGTTGGAGGAGAGTTTTGAGGGTACCCTGGACAGCGAGGAGAACAAATAGGTCAATCTTAGAAGAAATCAACCCTGACTGCTCATTGGAAGGTCTAATAGTAAAGACGAAGCTGAAGTACTTTGGGCATCAAATGAGAAGGGAGGATTCGCTTGAGAAGGCCTTGATGTTGGGAAAGGTGGAGGGCAAAAGAAGAAGGGGGAGGCCAAAGATGAGATGGCTAGATGGGATTGTAGACACAATGGGTACAGAACTGGGAGTGCTGAGGGGGATGGTGGAGGACAGAGGCGCCTGGAGAAAAATGGTCTATAGGGTCGCAAAGGGTCGGAATCGACTGTGCGACTGAACAACAACAACAAATTAAATTAAAATGAGATCATGCTCTCTTTTATTTTTGTTTTCCCCATTTCCCACCTTTCTTCTGTGCAGGAAACTGACAAATTATGCACAACTTAAGCTCCTTTCTTTTAATATTGTGCAGGAAAAGACACTATTTTGTACACTGACACTCAAAAAATAACATGGGCATAGAGAAGGAATCTCATGGAAAAAACGGTAATCTTGCTTCAGTAAAGAGCAGATTTTTTTCCCCTGGTTTCTCTCAAACTAGATACTGTGACATGGCAAAATGTGCAAATGTTGAATTTTTATTCAAACAAACACAGAATGAAATTCTTCCTTGTCTGCTACTCAGTGTTTCTTTCTTAGTTTTGTTATATAACCTATCTTTGAAAGGGGGAGAGGAAAATTAAAGAAATGGAGCATTAGCAAAGCAAAAACTGTGCTGAGTTCCTTCTCAAGCTCCTAACTAGTGTTTGTGGATGGCTCTCAGTTGGCAAAGCAGGGGGATTGTTGGTGTTCAGAGAATTATCTGAACACTCTAAAATGATTTGATGTCAAATTGCATGCATTACTTGGTTGGCATAGACCCATACTAAGATGTACTTCAGAAAACCTGCAAACGTTATGGCACAAGAGGTGCAATACGCACTAACATATGCACAGAAGAATACAGTGGTTTAAGAATCAATACAAAATAAGGAGCTCCTGTCACATGTTTTAAAATAAATCACATTTCAGCAGGATAATGCATGCCACAGCTGTGTGTCGTGTATTGCATTGTATTTGAATTGATTCAAAACCTGGCAAAACCAAAGAAAATGTAAGACATTTTGCTAATCAAGACACACCCTAAAATTTATTCTTCTATTATCACAAGATTCACAAGCTTGGTTGAACTTTCACATGCTGTTCCAACAGAAGGATGACATCACTAAATGAGAAGGTCCAGATTTTTTAAAATACAGTGGAACCTCATACAACAATCGCCCCGTATAGCAATGAAATCGCATAACAATTAGTTTTTTTAGGGGGGATGGTGTCCTGCATAACAATTTTCCCTGTAGAAAAAACCGTACAACAATTTTTCAATGGGAAAAACCACTTACCAAAAAAAAAATTGTTGTACGATGCATCCCATAGGGAACATCACTATACGATGCATGTATCATATACCAATTTTTTTGTACAACAATGAGCCCCGTGGAATGGATTAAAATCATTGTATGAGGTACTACTGTACTGAACTTCTACTACAATTTACTTGATTAGTCTAATAAATCCCAAATGTTACTTTGTTCACACAAGCAATGACAAATCTGAAAAGAAGAGGTTTCTACTTACACGTAGGCTCTAAAGGTGAGCAAGAAGCCTGATTTTCCAGAATGCTTCGACTTGTCATTGCTGGTATGAAGAAAGCAATAATGGCAGTGGGAGGTCTAGTTTCTCCCCTCTAAGCATGTCAAAGAAATAGAGTTTTGTAGTGCCTGAATAGGGCTTATTATACAGTCAAATGAAAAGAAACATTTCTGCAATCATCCAACTGCAGTAACAAGCAACTGTCAGCCCACATTAACTACCCTTCTGCCTGGTTTATTTCTTCGTGAAGGTTAACTATCTAGGATTCATCCATTTTATAATATAAACATTACATGACAGTGACTAGCCAGGCTGAAATCTTGTGACAATAAAAAAAATCCCATAAGAAAATGTGATTCCCATTTGGTGACATACTTTGATTCTTAATTTCTACTACCTGAAATCATTCCACCCCTAAAATCATTTAGCCATTATATCCACTAATTGTGAACACACTCTCAGTATGTGAATACATAGGAAGCTATAATGGTCTGTCCCAAAGGCAAGACTGCTGAAGAAAAGTGGGCACAAAATACGGGGTAGGAATAATCAAGAGAGATAAAGGAAGCCTGGACTTGCTTATCAAGTATGGAATGATAATTAAAGTGAGAAAAGTGAAACTGAAAAAAGGACAAAGAAAAAAAGATGGAATGGCTTTTAGGTGCCACAGAGGGATGCAGAAACTAGATTTGGGCCCTTGCATTGCCCAGTTCCATACTATTAATAGGTATATGAATATATCCTTACTAATTTATGTTCAGTTCAAACAGACAATGTTAATGTGAATTTTATTGGTTGTCATAACACAATTACCCATATCAGCTGACCATTTATTGTCTACTCTTTGTCGTCAGCAGCTACTCCAAACATACATTTCCCCCCTGAAAGTCATTATTTTCTCCTTTGATGGATGTGTCTCTGGTGACTCAATAAGTCGATCCTGGCATGAAATATGCACCTACACATGACTCCTTGTACACAATGAATAATCCCTCTCTTTCAAGAGATTTTTTCTCAGTTTCCACTGGTTTTTCATTATTTCCTCTTGATGACCTTGGTGATCAGCATATAGATCTCCTGATAAAGAAGTCTACCTAAGTGCAGAAGCACTCAAAGGATTACAGTTTGTGTATTGCCTTTATAGCGAATCGTATGGCTAAACCAAAACTAATTCCTTTGTTCTTTTTACATCTTTTTAAGACTCTAAATGTCCTTTCCTCTTTAAGCGAATTTTAGCACTGGCCCTGGATGCATTTTGCTATGCTTCACTGCTGAGTATTTCATTGTAACATGATATCATTATGGGATATGAAAATGTAAATTACTTGCTTCTTCTTTTACACCAAAATAACCAAATTTGGCACCAAGCGGATAGTTCTAAGGGCTAGGCTGAATATTCTCTAATTTTGTTGTTTGTTTCATAAATTTCACATATAACACAGCTGCCGAGATTGCTAAAAGAATACCCAAATTTTGTCAAATGGTTGTTCTGTTTCAATGCTTTGCTGTGCCCTTTTGTACACATGGCAGATGCTTCTTTACAGTCCCATTCTCCTTTTTTACCCTTCCTCTGTCATTTACACAAGTGTTTAATCCAAACATCTGTGTTTAAGTGTTTAATCCAAACATCTATCTAATGCTATATAATGACATCATAACACTATATGTCTGATGTGATGATATCATTATTGTTCTTGTTATGTGCTGTCAACACATCCAATCTACAACTTTCAGAGTCCATATACCTGCTTGTCCTGGGAAGAAATACATCTTTGAACAAAAGTATTGACATTTATAATACTTGTATCAATTGAAGAGAGGCTTTTCAGGCACAGACAAAAGAACTGAACTTGAACTTGACTCCTCCATCTGATAAATATGTACAGGTAGAGTAGAACTTTTTGATGTATTGGTCTTCAGCTGTTCCCCTTTGGAATGTGTCTCTGGAGTTTTTATTTTATTTTAATTTTTTGTTCAAGAATTGCAGACATTGTAGTGAGAAGCAAAATGTCCAAGGAAGTAGAAGCGTTCTTCCATTGGTATCTTTATATTCCTCTACCTAATGTCAGTTTTGTGCCCATTTACCTGTATGTTCTCTAAAAAAAGTTGTGCAGGCATTGCTATAGCAAAAGATGGTGGAAACCATACCTGTCTACTATCCCATTTTCCCCAGGAAAACCCCTTATTTTTTACCCCTCTTCCCGCCCCTCCTGTTTTATTAATTTCCCCGTGCTTTCCCTTATTTTTTTAAAAAAATCCTGACCGAAGCTGCAGTATTTTTTTCTGGCCACCAGAGGTCATTGTGTGGCAGGCTTTTCACATGTGGAAGGGGAGAGAGAGAAGGGGGGGGGCGTTTCTCTTTCATTTCCCTTCTCTGCCATGTGCTCATGGAGGCTTCAGTTTTCCTACTGCTGTTCGTAGCCACCATGGAGTCTACTCTAGAGGTGAGCGATATTTCATATATGCAGGGGCAAATCATGCTTTATTGAGCTGTTTGTGCCAGAGTTAACCTGGGAGGGGGGTGTTGCTTGATCACTATATGTGTGTGTGTGAGAGAGAGAGGGGGGAGGGAGGGAGAGAGGAGGGAGGGAGAGAGAGAGAGAGGGGTTTCTCTTGCTTGAAAGCCAGTCGTATCTAACTCTAGGGTTCAGTGCTCATCTCTGTTTCAAAGCCAAAGAGCCAGTGTTGACATGTGGCAGGCATGACTAGACACCAGAGTGCACGGAATGCTGTTACCTTCCCACCAAAGTGGTCCCTATTTATCTACTTGCAATTTCTTGCTTTCGAACTGCTAGGATGGCAGGAGCTGGGACAAAGACGGGAGCTCATTCCATCCTGCAGTACTCGGGAATTGAACTGCTGACTTTCTGCCTCCTAGTCAGCATCTTAGTCACTTAAGCCACTGAGTAAACAAGAAAGAAAACAAAACAAAAGTCCCCCAAGAAGATGGGGAAAGGGTTCTTTGGCCCACACAGCTTTGTGCCCATTGCATCTATAATACCATCTAGCCATCTTATTTTTGGCCACCCCTTCTTTTGTCCTCCACCTTTCCCAGCATCAAGGCCTTCTCAAGTGAATCCTCTCTTCTCATTTGATGTCCAAAGTACTTTAGCGTCATTTTTACTATTTGACCTTTAATGAGCAGTCAGGGTTGATTTCTTCTAGGATCAACCTATTTCTAACACCACATTTCAAAGGCATCTGTGTTTCTGTGTCCAGCTCTCACACCCATACATTACCACCGTGAATGCCAATGCTTTGACTATGCAATTTTTTGTTTGCAAGTTGATGCCTCTACTTTTAACTATGTTCCCCAGGTCTCTCATAGCTTGTTTTCCAAGCATCAGTCGCCTTTTTATTTCATGGCTGCAATCACCATCTGCAGCGATCTTTGATCCTAAGAAAGTAAAATCTGCCAGTCGTATCCAACTCTAGGGTACAGTGCTCATCTCCATTTACAGCCAAAGAAACAGTGCTGTCTGTGTTTGCAGACATTTTCATGTCCATGTGGCAGGCACGACTAGAGCCCAGCAAGTCACATGGCTATTTTTGGCCACGCCCATAGATTTGGCCACGCCCACAGAGAGGTGTGGCCAAAATTTCCCTTATTTTCAAATCCAAAAGTTGACAGGTATGGTGGAAACACTTTGGAGGACAAGCAGGTGTGTGCACTCTGAAAGTTATTTATACAAGTACATGCCTCCAATTGATGTATTTTAGTGTGAAGAGCTAAACTGTAGGTTACAACTTACGGTGTTTCAAAACCTAGCACCTAGTTGTGAAATTTTAGTGATCTAAATCTTGCTTTCGGACAAATATTTACCTCTATGTCAGTGGTTCCCAACCCTATTTTGGCCATGCCCCACGTAAGCATCTCTAAAATCCTGATGCCCCCCCTCCGGTGACATATACCCTATTTGCTGGCATATAAAACCCACTCCCCCCCCTTAAAATACACTGAGAAAATAGGGTGCATCTTATAATGTATATAGTGGCCTATTATGGTAATAACAGGGTGTGTCTTATACTCCGATGCATCTTATATGCCGGCAAATACGATAATTCTTATTATTCAGAAAGTGAACTCCTATTCATGTGGAAGAAGCCTAAAAGGCCATTAATAATATGAACCATAAGAAATACAATAAAAATCACTGTTAATAACTCATTCTTGAACTGTCCCCCTTAAAACCAAACTCCCCACCCCCAGGGCATGTGTCCCATATAGGAAACTAAGGCTCTATGTGAATGTTAAAGTGTTAGCGATGTGGGAACCTAATGCTTGAGAAGTCTCTCTGTCACAATCTCTCTCTCTTATTTACTTTCTCATACACATAAAAATAAGTGAGAAAGTAATGGATCCTTGAAATTGCCCACCTATTTTTCTAACCATTAACTTCAATTGTTTTACTTATCTATTGGGCACCTGCCTCCAAGACTTTTTAAACTTATAAATATGCTAATTTAGTTCCTTGACAAGTATATGGAGCACATAAATAATTTTTTATTGGCTACATACAAGCAGACTCAGAGAGGGACCCTCTTTGTAAACACACATAAATTAATAACTTTATCACAGGGGAAGAAAGACTTCTCTCTTCTAACATCTAGCAATATTTTCCCTTCCCTATTTAATTTTTGGTGTTTCAGATCATTATTTGTGTGGACCTTAAATTCTCTTCACACATGAGAGGAAGCCTTGCAACTCACCTTATTTTATGCTGTTGCTCACAGCACTTAGTGTATGATTAAATAACACAGTTTCTTACCCAGCAACTGGGTAAGAAACTGTGTTATGGTTCTGGCTATAAATCAGAACACTCCTTCAGACTCTGGTTCTCCTTATACTCACAAATTTGAGAGAACTTTCTTCTAAGAGCTGGAAATTATCAGGAAGAGACATTCATGTCCATGGTGTGCAATTTTTCTCCTTCTGCATCTTTAATTATGGTCATCCAGGTTTTGTAAAGGAAGAATGTTGGGGGCAAAAATGCCAATAAACCTGTGAACCACCCAGAGAGTGCATAAGTGTTATGCACAAGTGTTCCACAGAGAAGTGGGAGCACCTGGGCTCCGTGGTGCTGTCAGCATAAGAACTCTCACCGCCACCTCCTCTGCTTGAGCTCCTTCCCCTGGTCCAGCCTGACCATGGGGAAGCAGGAGCACCAGGCTCCACAGCACTGCAGGCATAAGAATTCTCACCACTGCCTCTGCTTGAGCTCCTCCCCTTGGTCCGGCCTGACCATGGGGAAGTGGGAGCACCTGGGCTCCACGCCCCCGTGGGCATACGGACAGAATGAAAACCTCATTTTGCCACCTCGTGCCACTGACACCTTTGTGGATGTTGAGCCAGGCTCCACCTTGGACGTTGAGACCAGCCCCTGCCGAAGACGTTGAGCTCGGGCTTCATTGGAGGCGTTTGCGCCTGGGCTCTATTGAAGGCAATTGTGCTCGGGCACCATTAGAGGTGTTGCTCCTGGGCTCCGCTGAGGTTGTTGAGCCCTGGACTCCGACCCCTGGACCTCATTGATTTTCAGCTATGATGACGTTGGAAGGGCCGTTGCACTCCATATGTTGCATTTTGTATCTTGTATTGACCGGATGATTATTGAATACTGTATTTTTGTATCCTGATTTGTAATTTGTAACTGTATTGCATTCTCTATTCTGTTTGTGAACCACTTTGGGTCGCCCTAGGGTGAGGAAGGCGGTATATAAATAAAATTTTTATTCTATTTTATTCTATGAGGCAGTATATATGTGTAATTACTATTGCTATTGCTAAGGTCCTGTCTGAAATGACCTTAAGGAAGAGACGATTATGGAGTGAGTGAATCTATCAATTTAGCTTCCTTCCACTTTTGAATGATATGTATTTTGCACATGTTCAAAACCAAACTCATCTGGAGTTTCACAATCACTTACTGAAATCTTGTCTCCATTGTGGATAGAGCAAGTTCCAATGGCTAAGCCCCATTCCCATGCCATCATAATCCTAAATTTGTGGGAGCTGCTGCATTGGAAGCAGTAATCAAATGCTACTGTGGGGAAGACAGAAAATGGAAACAGAAAAGGCTACCTCTGATACATTCTTCTACTAATATGAAGAGGTTGCGCAGTTCAGTGTTTCAACATATGATGGCTGGGAAATTCCAAGATGTATTTAATTTTCCAAATGGTGGTTTAATTCCACAGTAGATTTCAGGCAGTACACAGATAAAAATAACAAGTCCCATCTCTAATGTGCAGTTAAATGGATCAGGCCAAAGATGATGGAGAAAAGTTCAGACTGAGACCCTACAGGGTTCCTGTCACTCAAAGCCAATTCAGGGCTTGATGGACAAAATTGTCAATCTGACTTAATGACCTTTTTTATTACAGTGTTCTCACAGCTGGTATTTTAACCCCACCTCACCCCCTGAAGTAGAATGGAATGTGATTTGTGGTTTCTTATCAGCCACTCTCATAATCCCTGGAGAATTTAAAGCAAGATATATAGTAAGTACTAGCCAATTATCCGATGTTGCTCGGGGTTGTTTTCCCCCCTGTAAAGTCAAACCATGGCCAGCTACCTCGCAGCAGTACCTGCCTAGATAGGTGAGGCAAAGAAGGTGACGGGCCCAGCCCCTGGCCCCTGGGAGGATCAAACACCGCCTCTCACGAGCTTTCTGCCAGGTCTAATGGCTGCCTCCAATCCTCAGATTCTCCTCAAGTGCTTCGGTCACTCCTCTGCCCCCTCCCACCTGTCCATATAGTTGGAGCAACTCACAGTCCCAGCACAAAAATGGCAATTAAAAAAAATGTTTAACTTTGTGAATTACAGTAGCTGTATATTTTCATTACTACCACATTTTTTTTAAAAAAAACAACAATTGTTTGAGTCTCCAATCACAAATCTTTTTAGTAGTTTGAAAATCATACTACTGATCATGCGGGGATTCTATCTAATGTTTCTGTGGTCTTTCTGTTTAACATCTATATGGATGAATGCCAAAGAGTCTCTGCACCAGGACATGATTCTGGCTGGACCATCTGAAAGTCACTTAATAGACTTTGAATCACAGTTGGGAGATCAAAGAATGATCAAGTAACATGAGGCTACTTGGATACAAGACAATTTTTCAGAAAATGCAGAGAAATGCAATCAATGCAGCATTTATGTGCATGCAAATTCTGCCCTACTAAATGTACAAAATAAGATCAAATGAATAGCCCAGATAACATTATCAAAGTAGCCCACTTCTGATAAAAAAATCAAATCATTTTTACATTTTCAATTTTTTAATCTCTATTTCAAGAATTTCTTATGTATTTCAAATTTTATTCCATAACTTTAAATTGAAGAATGTTCTGAAACAGATAAAGAAAGATGTGATGGGGCAGAATAGGTCAAGGTTGGAAAAGACTCAATGAATGATTTCTGGGCCCAATGAACAGCAGAAATGCAAGCGCGGTGCCAAAATGGCCGCCACGCTCTTTGCGGGGGGCCCCACCTGGACGCAGACATCTGGGCTAGTTAGGGGACGTGGCCACCCCTCTATAAAAGGGGTGGCCACGAGGCAGCCGCGATGCCATTTTGCGAAGCGACGGACCGGAGAAGTTCGCTCCGACGCTTCTTTCCCCGCTTCGCCTCTTTGTTTAAAGAGGCACGCTTTGCCAGCTCGTTTCTGGATCTTCGATCGGAGTTTTTTTCTCTTCCTCCGACCAGCGCCTGCTTGGGTGGCCATGGCACCCAAGCGCAAGGCCCAGGCGGCCCCTCAGTCGCGTCCTGGGAGGGGGCTCGGCCCACCCCCTCAACTTCTTTGCGGGTGCCACCAGGCTGGAGGGCTCAGACAGCACCCCCGCAGGGGGGTGGTGGGGTGATAATACCCACTGCCACCAATGAGCCCAGTCTGAGGACTCGGGCGGGGGCGGCACAGGCCTGCTCCCCTGGGGTTCCTACCCCTGCTGCACCTTTGCCCAGCTCGGGGCATAGCGGCCCACTCGGGCACAGTGCGGGTTTTCGCCCCACCGTTCTTCCGGCCCCTCATGGGCTGGATTACTGGGCATGGCCCTATTCTGCCCAGGGATTGCCACATGGGTTTATCCCTCAGCAATTGCCCTGTGGGCCATCTGGCCCATCTGGCCCACATTATCTTGGTGGGTCAGAGACTGTGGATGCTCTCCTTGCCCACAATGGGCATTGCTCCACCACCTTCGGATGGTGGGCTTGCCAACTCTACAGTTCTGGCCCACATGCCGGCCACGGCTGCGCAGCGGGCCACCAACAGGGTTGAGCTGCTTGAGGCCATCAGGTCAGCCCAAGCTGGTGCCTCGCAGCTCCCCATCAGGCCAGTACAACAAGGCTTTCCATCGGCTACTGGTCCTACTTGGCAGGGGCGAATCGGGATGCAGAGCTTGATACCTATCGCGAGCTCCGACGCCCACCGTGGGCCGGAACCCCCAGTGGGGGCAGCCCATGGGGGTGTGCCAAGTGAGTATCCTGGTCAAGTCAGCACACCAGTGACACTAGCCAATACTGCTGGGGGGGGGGGTACAGTGACCCTGGCCGCAACAAGTGACTGTGGGAGGAAAGTTTAATCTGCACTGTCCGGTTAATTCCTGGTTGCCCAATTATCCCCCGGTTATTGCAGGGGTGACCGCCCCTATGGGTATGCCTAATTTCTGAGGGGTCCTACAGGGCCCACTGTGGGCACCCCCAATTCAATCCGTGCCGATGACGGCCCTGCCGACGGCCAGTTATTCCTTACCCCTGGGTGACCATTTATCCCAGGCTACGAGGGAAAAGATTTGGCAGGGGGAATACATGGACATTTTCACCCTCCTGAACCGTGAACCCACGAAGGAGGAGAGGGAGGGGCAGGACGACAGGGACAAGGAGTTGTCCCGTCGTCATAAGCCACCTTGCACTTGGGCTAATTGGTTTCCGGCCTATCTGATTTATATGGCAGTATACCTGAGGGCCCGTCCTGATCTGGCCATTCCAATGGTCCAGTAGCTGGACAATATTTACCGGGCCGTTGTTGATTTCCCAGGCCCGTCATGGTTGGCCTATGATGAAGAATTTAGGATGAGGGTGACCCTTCATCCTGAGATGAGGTGGGACGAGCCCTGCCAGCAGTTGTGGCTGCTGTATATGACCCCCACGCAGCCGGCGCCTGGTGACCAGTACCACTGTGGCCATGCCGTACAGCGGGCTGCTATGACACAGACTCCCCAACAGCTGGCGGGGCAGGGGGTTCCAGCCCGCCTGCTGTGTTGGAGTTTCTCCGTCAACGGAGTGTGCAACAAGTGCCAGTGTCGATATAGGCACAAGTGCCCTTCTTGTTCCGGCCCTCATGCCGCCTCCGCATGCCCATGGGCCGGTGGGTCACGAGACAGAGGAAGGGGTGGGCAGGGGGTGGCCAGAGCTCCCTCTGACGTTGCTGCCCATTCAAAAGGCCCCCTCCCCAATTAAAGTCCCGGAGCTTGAACGATGGCTGCGCGCTTATCCTAGACAGGATGATGCGAGATACCTACTTGAGGGCTTTCAGTTTGGCTTCCGCATACCCTTTAAAGGTGTTCGTGGGCCTCAGGATGCCCCAAATCTACTGTCTCTCAGGGGTAATGAGGAAATTGCTGCGGAGCAGATAGCCAAGGAGGTCAAGGCACAGAGGGTGGCGGGGCCATTCGTCGACCCCCCATATCCTAACTTGAAGGTATCCCCTCTAGGTTTAGCCCCTAAGAAGTCCCCGGGTGAATTCCGTCTAATTCACCACCTTTCTTACCCTGCGGGCTCCTCGGTCAATGACGCTATACCGGACAACCTTTGCTCTGTCAGGTATACGTCCTTTGACCAGGCCTTACAGATGGTACGCTCATGTGGTCCCAGGGCGCAATTGGCAAAGTGTGATATCAAATCGGCATTCCGATTGTTGCCAGTGCACCCTGATGACTTTGAGCTGTTAGGTTTTTGTTTTCGGGACAGGTTTTATGTGGACAAGGCCATGCCTTTCGGCTGTTCAATCTCATGTTCGGCGTTTGAACGATTTAGCACCTTCCTCCACTGGGCTTTTGTTTGTAGGTTAGGGTCCCGATCGGTAGCCCACTACCTCAATGATTTTTTGTTTGGGGGTGGACATGGCACGGGCACGTGTGACCATCTGCTCACCACATTTCAGGTCCTTATGCGGGAACTGGGCATCCCCCTAGCACCTGAAAAGATTGAGGGCCCAGCCACCACTCTTACCTTTTTAGGTATTGAAATCGACACCGTCGCCCAGACATCCAGGTTGCCTATGGAAAAGGTGACTCGGATCTCTGCTGCGATTTTGGCAATGCTTGCCAAGCATAAGGTGTCTCTCCGAGAGTTACAGGTGCTTCACGGTCACCTCAACTTCACCTGTAGGGTAGTGACACCAGGCAGAGCCTTTGCCAGGCGTCTGTGTGACGCCACGGCAGGCCTTTCAAAACGGCAACTCACACGCATAAGGCGTATCTACATGCACTCCTCCAATTTAGGACCTTTTGTGGGCAAAGGCAATTGCCCAAGATGTGGCCGATACTGGTCGACCAGATTTTACAGTATATGGTGCACCTTCATGATCAGGGGTTAGCCCCACGCACCATCGCCACCAGGCTTTCCACCTTGGCATTTATGGCCAAAGCACAGGGTTTCACTGACTGCGTGAATGACTTCCGCATATGCCACGTATTGGAAGGGTGGACACGTGAGCATGGCCGCCGCCCGGACACATGTCACCCTGTTTCACCAGGTGTTCTGACCCACCTTGCACGAGGTTGGCATAGACTATGTTATGATAGGTTTGAGGAGGCTCTTTTTCATGCAGCTACCACCGTAGCTTTCTTTGGAGCTCTCCGAATCAGTGAGCTGGTCCCATTGTCAAAGGGGGACGTGTCTCGTAGGGCACTGGAACTCGATGATGTCTTTATCAACCAGGAGTGAGCTCAGTTGAGGATTTGTTCCTCAAAGGCCGATCAGCACGGAGTAGGCAGTGGTGTTAGACTGCTACAATGTACATTTGCTGACATCTGTCCAGTTGGTGCCCTACATGCATTCTTGGCAGTGCGTGGCATGCACCCTGGCCGGTTTTTCTGCCACCAGGACGGGTCTCCCCTTACCAAATTTCAGTTCTGGAGGGTGACCGGTATGGCACTTCACAGTGTCGGCCTCCCTGGGGCTCGTAATGGCAACCATTCATTCAAGATAGGCGCCGCTTCAACTGCAGCTGCGTTTGGGTACTCTGAGGCTGATATATGTCGGATGGGTAGGTGGGGGTCCGTGCGTTTTTCCTTATATGTAAGTCCCCTCACTGTATGAGTACCATTTATGTCCTTACTTCCTTTTCCTTCTTTTACAGACCCTGTGTGTCTACGCACACCGGTGGCAGTATGGCTGGTGGGCCACAGTTACATGCACTGGGTGGCAGAATATGCTGCAGCGACGGAGTGGGGACCCCATCTCGGGCTGCGTGCATCCGCACGTATGCGGTGGTATGGTATGCGCGGCATGAGATGGCGGGAACTGTTGCCATTCCTGATGTCCATCACGGAGGCTGGACCGCCTGATGTCCTGATTCTGCACCTCGGCGGCAATGATCTCGCACAGATCACTGGCCTTTCCTTAAAAATGTCGGTGTGCAGCGACCTGGCATTTTTACATCATTTATGGCCGTACACACGGTTGTTATTGTCTGACATCGTGCCGAGACAGTGTTATAGAGGAGGCATGGCTCTCCGTGGCTTGGACCGTGCCCGGTGGTCAGTGAACAGGGCTATTGCCCAGTTTCTCATTCAGAATGGCTTCGGAACAGCCATTCGACATCCAGGGATAGGCTTGCAGGATTTTGATCTATATGCAGGAGATGGGTCCACCTGTTGGCTAGAGGTATGAACCTCTTTCTGGAGGATGTGCAAGCAGGCCTGGTGACCGAGCTGACGGTCTGGGGGGGGGGTGGTGAGTCATCATGGACACCTCCCCGTGTGGCGGGTAGCACTGTGTAAGGTAAAGATTTATGACCCATAGGTATCCGGCAGGTTCGCAATTGACTGGCTAACATGTAGATAGGTACAGGGGAAACAGGATTGGCCGGTCATGGGCGAACCATGAAAGGGGTGATGTCAGGAGCTTCAGAGCCTGCATCATCTTGATATTTGAACGGATACACGTCATAGCGTGGGGTCAGTAGATAGTATATTGACTCCGGTCAACAATTTGTTTGTGTCAACAAGCAAATTGATACAAATTGATACATGAAGCCAATTTCCATTGGCATTTAGGGTGGAACCTTACCAGTGCTACTGCGGCCTGCTTGCCTTAAAGAATTACAATTGGATAATACACCAATTGAAAGTGATAATTCAGACTAGGGCATTATTCAATAAAAGTGGCCCGATGCCTTTAATCCAATACCGGTGTCTGAGTCTTTATTTGGGTGGGTGTGCCTGCAATGCAAGCGTGGCGCCAAAATGGCCGCTGCGCTCTTTGCGCGCGCCCCCCACCCGGACGCAGACATCCGGGCTAGTTAGGGGGCATGGCCACCCCTCTATAAAAGGGGTGGCCATGAGGCAGCCGCGCTGCCATTTTGTGAAGCGACGGAGCGGAGAATTTTTCCCCTGCACCCCCTCCCTAGTGGACAGTGTGATTTTCTCGTCACTTCGGGGCTGGGTGGGAATTTTTGCTTGAACCTACATTTGCCCTTTGGTTCTTGGCTTTTTCGCCCAACCCACACTGTCGCTAGTGTTTGAGATATGGGATAAGTTGACTTTGGTCACTTTTGGCGGGAAGCACTGGGTAAGGTAAAGATTTATGACCCATAGGTATCCGGCAGGTTCGCAATTGACTGGCCAACACGTAGATAGGTAAAGGGGAAACAGAATTGGTCGGTCAAGGGCGAACCATGAAAGGTGTGATGTCAGGAGCTTCACAGCCTGCATCACCTTGATATTTGAACGGATACACGTCATAGGGTGGGGTCAGTAGATAGTATATTGACTCCGGTCAACAATTTGTTTGTGTCAACAAACAAATTGATACAAATTGATACATGTAGCCAATTTCCATTGGCATTTAGGGTGGAACCTTACCAGTGCTACTGCGGCCTGCTTGCCTTAAAGAATTTCAATTGGATGATACACCAATTGAAAGTGATAATTTGGACTAGGGCATTATTCAATAAAAGTGGCCCGATGCCTTTAATCCAATACCGGTGCCTGAGTCTTTCTTTGGGTGGGTGCGCCTGCAAAGGGCCTGAGGAAAATCTGTTGCCAATATCTGGAGAAAACCTAGCAAACAAGGTAATAAGGTAACAGAGTCAGGTTGAAACCACAACAATTTAGGATAGACAGGTGACAAAAATCCATCCAGCATCGGAGATATTCCCCCTAAAGTTCACATCTTGTAAGGCCCATTCTACAACACACGAAGGAAGCTTTTCCATGCCTTTCACTGCATTAGGGCTTCTAGTTAGCCCTCTGCCAGCACATGAGACATTTCCCCCAGCCACTGCAATGCTGTCACAAGTTCTCATGTAGCAAGGAGGCTGGTAATTCATGATATTGACACTCTTTGTTGTTCAGTCGCACAGTTGACTCCGACCATTTGCGACCCCATGGACCATTTTCCTTCAGGCGCCTCTGTCCTCCACCATCCTCCTTAGTCCACACAGCCCCGTGCCCATTGTGTCTACAATACCATCTAGCCATCTCATCTTTGGCCGTCCCCTTCTTCTTTTGCCCTCCACCTTCCCCAGCATCAAGGCCTTCTCAAGTGAATCCTCTCTTCTCATTTGATGTCCAAAATACTTCAACTTCATCTTTGTTATTTGTCCTTCTAAGTAGCACTCAGAGCTAATCTCTTCTAACATTGACCTATTTGTTCTCCCCGCTGTCCAGGAGACTCTCAAAACTCTCCTCCTGCACCACATCTCAAAGGCATCTATTTTTCTTCGCTCAGCCTTTCTAATGGTCCAGCTCTCACAGCCATACATTACCACTGGAAATACCATTACTTTGACTATGCGGACCTTTGTTTGCAGTGAGATATCTCTACTTTTCACTATGTTCCCCAGGTTTTTCATAGCTTGTCTCCCAAGAATCAGTCGCCTTTTTATTTCATGGCTGCAATCTCCATCTGCAGAGATCTGAGATTTTAAGAAAGTAAAATCTGTTACTGCTTCTACTTCTTCCCCATCTATTTTCCAGGGACTGATATGGCCTGTTGCTATTATCTTGGTTTTCTTGATATTGAGTCTCAGGCCAGCTTTTGCACTCTCTTCTTTCAACCTAATCAGGAGCTTCTTTAGGTCTTCTTCACTTTCTGCCATTAGGGTGGTATCATCGGCATATCTCAAATTGTTGATGTTTCTCCCAGCAATTTTGATCCCATATTGTGATTCCTCCATCCCTGCATTGCGCATTATGTGCTCTGTGTATAAGTTGAATAAGCAGGGTGACAGAATGCAGCCTTGTCTTACTCCTTTTCCTATTCCAAACCACTCCGTCATTCCATACTCTGTCCTAACTGTAGCTTCTTGACTCATGTACAGATTTCTCAGGAGGCATATGAGGTGCATTTGTATTCCCATCTCTTTAATTACTTGCCACATCTTGTTGTGGTCCACACAGTCAAATGCCTTAGTGTAGTCAATAAAACAAAAGTAAACTTGTTTCTGGTATTCCTTTGTTTTCTCCATGATCCAGCATATGTTGGCGATGTGGTCTCTAGTCCCCCTGCCTCTTCTGAAACCAGCCTGCACCTCTGGTAATTCTCTCTGCACATGCTGCTGAAGTCTATCCTGTATTATCTTGAGCATCACCTTGCTGGCATGTGGGATGAGCGCGATTGTTCGATAATTTGAATATTCTTTGGCATTGCCCTTTTTTGGGATTGGGATGTATACTGATCTTTTCCAATCCTGTGGCCACTGTTTTGTTTTCCAAATCTGCTGGCATATTGAATGCAGTAATTTGACGCCGTCATCTTTTAGCGCTTTGAAAAATTCAACTGGGATACCATCATCTCCACTAGCTTTGTTGTTTGCAGTGCTCTTTAGGGCCTTTATGACTTCGCTCTCCAGGATGTCTGGCTCAAGTTCAATTTCTTCATCATTGTGATTATCAGGAGTGTTGAGGTCCTTTTTGTAAAGTTCCTCTGTGTACTCTTTCCATCTTTTCTTAATTTCTTCTGCATCAGCTAGCTCCTTTCCGTCTTTGTCCCTTATCATGGTCATTTTTGCTTTAAATGTTCCCTTGATTTCCCCAATTTTTTTGAAAAGATCTCTGGTTCTGCCTCTTTTGTTGTTTTCCTCCATTTCTCTGCACTGTTCTTTTAGGTAGTTTTCCGTATCTCTCCTTGCTTTTCTTGAAATTCTGTGTTCAAATGGTTGTAGTTTTTCCTTTCTCCTTTCACTTTTACGTTCCTTCTTTCCTCTGCTATTTTAAGAGCCTCATCAGACAACCACTTTGCTTTCTTACTCTTCTTTTCTTTTGGTATGGTTTTCTTTGCTGCTTCCTGCATGATTTCCCTCATCTCCGTCCATAATTCTTCTGGTACTCTGTCTACCGAGTCTAAGCCATTAAATCTGTTCATCACCTCCACCGTGTATTCTTTAGGGATGCTGTCTAGGTGATTCTGGTCTCCGTGTTTTCCCTATTTTCTTTAGTCTAAGCCTGAATTTTGCGATCAGTAGGTTGTGATCTGAGCCACAGTCTGCTCCAGGTCTTGTTTTTGCTGACTGTATGGAGGTTCTCCATCTTTGGCTGCAGAGTATGTAGTCAATCTGTTTTCGGTGTTGGCCATCAGGTGATGTCCATGTGTAAAGTCGCCTCTTGTGTTGCTGGAAGAGAGTGTTTGCTATGACCAGTGCGTTCTCTTGGCAGAACTCTATCAATCTTTGCCCTGCTTCATTCTGTGTTCCAAGACCAAATTTGCCTGTTATTCTCTCCACTTTTTGATTTCCTACTTTGGCATTCCAGTCTCCTAATATAATTTGGACATCATTTCTTGGTGTCTGTTCTATGAGGTGTTGTAAGTCCTCATAGAACTGGTCCATTGTGGCTTCATCTGCACCAGTGGTTGGTGCGTATATTTGGATCACAGTGACATTGAAAGGTTTGCCTTGAAATCTGACTGACATCATTCTGTCATTTTTGAGATTGTATCCCATTACTGCTTTTCTCACTCTTTTATTGACAATTATGGCTACTCCATTTCTTCTAAGGTTTTCTTGCCCACAGTAGTAGATATGATGGTTTCCAGAGCTGAATTCACCCATCCCTGTCCATTTTAGCTCACTGATGCCCAAGATGTCAATGCTTATTGTTTCCATCTCATTTTTACCACTTCCAGTTTTCCTTGATTCATAGACCTCACATTCCATGTCCCTATGCAGTATTGTTCCCTGCAACACTGTATTTCTCCTCCCCCTTTCGTATCCCTCCCCCTTTTCAGATCTGCTGTGCTGAGCATCCCCTTGTTTTGCCTTTTGTTTTGGTCCATAGGGTTCTCTTGGCAAACTTTGTGGCGTGCCTTGCCCGTCTCTATGCCAGACACTCTACCTTGCCTTATATGAACACACTACTGTTTCCTTCTCCAGTCTTTGCAGGCGCACCCCCCAAAGAAAGACCCAGACACCGGTATTGGATTAAAGGCATCGGGCCACTTTTATTGAATAATGCCCTAGTCCGAATTATCACTTTCAATTGGTGTATCATCCAATTGTAACTCTTTAAGGCAAGCAGGCCGCAGTAACACTGGTAAGGTTCCTCCCAAAATGCCAATGGAAATTGTCTACATGTATCTATTTGTATCAATTTGTTTGTTGTCACAAACAAATTGTTGACCGGAGTCAATATACTATCTACTGACCCCACCCTATGACATGTATCCGTTCAATATCTGGGTGATGCAGGCTGTGCAGCTCCTGCCATCAACCCTTGCATGGTTCGCCCTTGACCGGCCAATCTTATTCCCATGTACCTATCTACGTGTTGGCCAGTCAATTGCGAACCTGCCGGATACCTATGTGTCATAAATCTGTTACCTTACCAGTGCTACCCGCCAAAAGTGACCAAAGTCAACTTACCCCTTATCTCAAACACTAGCGACAGTGTGGGATGGGCAAAAAAGCAAGAACCAGAGAGCCAATTGTAGGTTCAAGCCAAAAATTCCCACCTGGCCCCGAAGCGACCAGAAAAATCACACTGTCCACTAGGGAGGGGGTGGAGGGGAAAACTTCTCCTCTCCATCGCTTCGACAAAATGACAGCCGAGCTGCCGCATGGCCACCCCTTTTAAAGAGGGTGGCCATGTCCCCTAACTCACCCGGATGTCTGAGTCCGGGTGGGGGGGGGGCCGCAAAGAGCGCGGCGGCCATTTTGGCGCCGCACTTGCATTCTTCAAGGTTTTTGGTATATTAGAGTTTTAACAAACACAAGTGAATCAATTTGTGCTAAATCAGTGAGCCCAGACACATGCTGGGAATGAGTAGACATGGGTGGTCAGGATTAAAAGTCATGACAATTATTTTTTTAAAATCTGATTTTCTCCTCCTCTATTGTGACTCACCCTGAGTTTTCATGGTCTGTTTGGAAACCCTTGGAAGCTTTTTAATTCCTTGAAATTTCACCACCCACTGTGAGACCCAGCAACTTTACCCAGTTCCTTACCCTTAGCTACCTGTTCATTTTGGAAATGGTAGCCATGTAAGACTGTGTTTCAAGCATATCAAAGAGTAAACAAATAAGGACAAAAAATGTTATGTCACTTTAATGACTAACTGCTGTATTTTAATGTTAGCTTTCGTGGATCAAATCCACTTCATCAGACAGAAGAGTGAGGCTTCATGGCATCAGGTACAGAGGTATAGAATAATTAACATAACAGATAAGCATACAAATCAATGTGTAAAAACACATTGATTTGTATACTTATCGGTTAATTAGAAGGGATTGGACTCTGAGGAGATTTGTAAGTATTCTCCTCTGTGGGGCTCTGTACTTTTACTCCACAACTAAAGGAAATTCTACCAGAAATTCAAAACTCTGCAACTGTAGTGTCCTGCTGGCTTGTAAATTCAAGACATTATAGTCTATGACTCTAATTTTTCCAAGCTTAATGTATCTTAAATATTTGCTCTCAGGTTTTTTTTTTGCTTTCTTAATTGACATATATCTGTAGTGGATGACAAACCAACAGGTACAGAATTTTCCTTACAAAAGGAAGAATACTCTTAAGTGGTTGACATTATAAAGGAAATAAAACACCTGGCAGCTTCACTCTTAGAGCACAATGTATTAATTGAGCAATTTAGTTATATTTTCATTTGTACTTGGAAATAGGAAGTCATGTTAATATAGCAGCCACTTTCCAGCTCTGCAGAAAAGACTGTCTGACAGAAAGAACCCATTCAGATTTTAAATATTTGGCTGCTGACTTCAGGTATTATAGGGATAAAATTCTGTATTTACAATACTGGAGAGCAAATACCATCTGCTTTGATTCAGTCCAAATTATTTGTCTTACAAATTGCAACCAATTTGCCATTGGCTGACTAATAGCCCGCCTACTTTGATTTGTATCCAGATATTCTCAAGTATTTGTATACCTGTATGTTTGAATAGGAAAAAAGAAAATAACAAAATTAAGAGTTGTGATCTAGGATAGGGAGTGAAAGTCAATGCCATGAACCCAGACAATGCTCCAGGAACTCTCCACCATTCAAACAGGTTGAATGGTGCTCATTACCAGTTATATAGATAAAGATCAAGTGGTTTTTTTTTTAAAAAAGGGAACAGCTGTGTCAACAAGGAATAGCTAGAGGAAGAGTAAACGATGGTTTTACATAAGTTATAGAACTTAAAGCTGGAACTCGGCAGGGCTCTCCATTATCTCCAATTTTGTTTATTATGGAACTGTTAGCAAGAGTTGTAAGGGAAGATAAGAATATTGAGGGAAATGAAGGCATACAAATTTATTTGTATGCAGATGACACATTAGCAATATTGAAAAATCAGTTTAATTTTTTGGGAGGATGCAAACACATCTTAATCAGTTTGAGGAAGTGACAGGTTTAAAAATAAAATGGGAAAAGTCTGAAGCAATATTTTGAAATATAGCGAAAATGGAACAGACGAAGATAAAGGATAAATATAATATACGAGTTAAGAGTAATTTGAAATATTTGGGGATAAATATTTCAGAAAATATGGAGGATTTTAAAAAAGTGAATTTTAAGAAGCAAAAATTGGAAATTAAAGATTTGATACAACAATATAAAAAGTTGAATTTGTCTTCATTTGGCAGGATTGCATTGTGTAAAATAAAATTGTTACCAAAATAATTTTTTTGTTTGACGTCCTGCCAATCCAACAGAAGGAAAAGGAAATGGCAGTTTTTCAAAGTATGTTAAATAACTATTGTAACGGAAGAAAAACATCAAGAATATCAAACAAATTGTAGTAGTTACCACAGAAAGAAGGTGGATTAGGACTGCCAAATGTTAAGAATTATTATAGGGTTTTCCAACTAAAAATATGTGGTAAAGATTTTAATGAAGGAAGAGGTAATTTGGGAAGAGCTAGACTTGAAAGATATATGAAGAAAGGGAAATTCAATATTTTTTTTTAGATGATGATATGACAAAAGTAATGGTAAAGTATAAAATAACAAAAGCAATATTGAAGAAGAAATTAGCTCCTGACATTTCTCCAATTGTGGAGCTGGAAGATATTAAGTTCTTTCCAATTAGAATAGATATGAGAATAAAAGAAATATTTCTGAAAAATGATGTGTTCCTGCTGAAGGATTGGATACGGGTATGTAAGGATGATGAAAAAAGATTGTAAATATATAATCAAATGAATCTGAACTGGTTTCAAAAAGTGTTAGTGAATAAATGGAATAGTAAATATAGTGATATAACCAGTTTAGAAATAAAAATGACAGATTTTGAAGAATCTATACCTATAAATCCAGGGGTTAACCATTGGAACTTGCTATAGGTTTCTGCACCCGTCCATCCTTTCCCGTACCAAACCTCCTACACTCGCCCAAAACTGGTCCGGAGGTTACTGCAGGGTTGACGAAGGCACCAATGGGGCAAGAGCCCCACGAATGCGAAAAAGGAAAAGAACTTCACTTCCCAACATTGTCTGTGCTGTGCCGTGCCACAGCCAATCAGGCTGAGAGGTGCGAGCAAAAAGAATGTTGGGAAATGCGGCACGGGCAATTAAAATCGAGCCGCAGAAACAAAACGCTGCACGAACGCAAACCAAATACGCAAACTCAAAGTCCCAGTGTCCTACATGCCATGAACATGCAGAATGCTGAGAAAGCCAGTGTGCAAAAAATAAAATTAAAAAATGCAACGGGAGCGCAAGTCCCCAGCAGGCAGACAGCCTTGCAAAACAAAAATCCACAAAAATCCACCACAAGACACCAACCGGCCTTCTTTCCTGGAGCAACTGGGAGAAGAGGGACTCCCTCTCCTCCACACTACCCCGCTGAAGACACAGCGAGACTACTGCCGGCCTCAAGGAAAGTTGAACCAGGGTGGAGAAAAAAAACAGCAGCAGGAAGCAGTTTATCAGGGAAAGCACCCTCCCTGGTGAATGACTGGCTGCTGCGTTTGTACTTCCGACGGAGGTAATACAAAAGCAGCAGCCAGCAATCCGCAAGGAAGAGCACCACTCCTTATGGAGCGCTGCCTGCCGATCTCCGGTTAGGTAAGCCAGGAGAGAAAGGAGACAAAGTGGAGAGTACCATCATCAGACAGATAGCTCTTCTCTGCCTCCTTTCCCCCTGACCTACCTAACGAACCTTCCCGGGGAAAGAGCGAGCTGACTGCCGGCTCCTCCTTTTCCCCATTGCTGCATCGAAACCAAAATTCAAAGCAGCAATGGGAAAAAGAGGAACAGACAGGCAGCCCATTCTTCACGCAAAAGTACACACCAACAACAAACACCAACGTTAATACAAATTAATAAAACACAAATAAATCAATAATTAAAAAACCCATTAATAAACAAAAAGGAAACCACAAAGTCCACAAAAAAAGATCCACAATACCACAAAAGCACAGACAAAACACCTAACTACAACATGAAAATACCTAACTCTAACGACACAACTACCCCAAATTACACAAATAAACAACAATGAAATCACAAAAATTAAACAAACAAGAAATAAGCAAACCAATTAAACAAACCTAAAAACTAACCAAACCACAAAAGAACAAACAGAAACACCTCCCAGCCCACCACTACAAAAACAAAACAAAGAAAAAAACCCAGAAGAAAGAAAACCAGAGAACTCACCAGCATGTCCTCCCTCCATGAGATCGGAACAGAAATGAAGAAACAAAGACTACTTACCAGAAGAAGCCCCACCTAGTGGCCAGGAGAGAAAAAACACATAAAACAAATACAAAACCACTAACAGCCCCACCTGCAGGGCGGAATATTAAAAACAAGTCAAAAACAAAAAATCCCCACCTAGAGGCCACAAGAATAAAAACAAGAAAAAACATAACAATAAATCAAATGTTTACACAAATAACAAACATATGTTAAATAAATAAAATAAAAAGATTTATAGCATCCTCTGTTGAGTTTTAACTCAAATAAAAACCCAAAACATCTAAACATAGTTTAAAAACAATGAATGTAAAAACATGTACTTTCACATTTTTAAAAATATTACCTATGGTACAACTATTAACCAAAAAAAGGCCACATACTAAAATGTTATTTGGTTAAATAAAACAATTTGAAACAATTATATCATCCTTTGTTCTTTTTTTAATCCACAAAAAACAAAAAAGCTGATCACAGTTTATAACAGCCCGGCAATGCCGGGCAAACTATGCTAGTTAATTTATAAAATAAGAAAAGGTTTAATAGAAATTAAAGAGCTGGTCAGTAGAATATATAAAATATAATATTAAATCAGGAAGGAAATCCACAAGATACATTGTGAACTATTTAGGAGCAAGTTTTAAAAATAAAAATTACGGAAGCAAATTGGAAAAGTAAATGGAGAAAATGGATTATGAGGACTTGGTCTGTCAGGATTAAAAAACACCATTGTAAAATGTTGTGGAGGTGGTACCTGACTCCAGTTCAGTTACATCAAATAGATAATACAAAAACAAAATATTGTTGGAGATGTAATAATTCATGGGGGAATTATGAACACATGTGGTGGAGTTATAACATGACAAGGGATTTTTGGACAAAGATGGAGAAGGAGATATCAGAAATGATGGGTTGTGAATCTGAGGTTGGAGCCAGGTGCTGCCTTACTGACAGATGTTGAGGATATAGACATAGATACTAATAAAAAAGAATTATTATCTATTTTTTTAACAACTGCAAGACAATGTATTGCAAGAAATTGGAAAAATAACCAGAGGTTGAAAGTGGAGGAATGGTATAAAAAAATATGGAATATTCCATCGAATGATGTTGACATGGGAATTGAACCAAAAAAGGGTATAATTAAGGAAAATAAATTTTGAGCATTATGGAAACCATTTGTGGATTATACATTGTATAAAGATAAAGGTGGCAGACCAGTGCCAGAGTTTCTGGAAGTAGTAATGTATTTGCTAAGGCAAACACAGTCTTCAGGGTTTTGTAAATATCACTGGGGGTTTTTTTGTGTTTTTTTTTTGGGGGGGGGGTGCTTTGTTACTATGCTTTTTTGAAATACTGGGAATATTTTATATCATTTGATTACTTGATATAATAGAGTAAATATGTGTATAATTAAACATTACTAATATATAATAGAGAAATATATAATTTAGTAACATGAGAATTGCTCTTTATATCAGAGAAAATTTTCTTTTTTTGTTTGTGTTTTGTGTTTTATTGTAAAATGTAATGATTGTTTGCTTGTTTGCTTTTTCTTTTACTTTGTATGTTATATCTTAAAATTTAATAAAAATTTATAAAGAAAATGAAAGTGGAGCTAATGGACCAAAAATCAAATCTACAAACACCTTAATCATCCATAAACAAGCTACTGTATTTCTTAAGTCTTTTATATATAAAAAATTGGTAAGCACTATGATCATACCAACTTTTCTCATTATCCCAAACTTTACCCCCTACCCTATGTTCATAGTTACAATGGAAAAATGTGATTCATCTGACCTGTTCTTAACATACAGGTGCTCCTATTCCCTTTAGTTGTGACATGAGCCACTGAATGAGTATATGTGGGTTACTGCAGCTGGTGGAGGTTTGTTAAGACTGTAGAAAATTAAATCTCAGGCAGGTTTACAATTTTACCAATTTGGATGGGTTTTGTTGAATTTCACAAATGATTTTTGGGTGCTGTTTAAAATAGAAGGTCATCTAGATTGTCTTCAGTTTTTTTAAAATGTATGTTTATGTAACCAGAGATATAAGGCAAAACACACAAGAACAACACTGTCAGCTAAACATCACATTCAACAAAAAACAAACAAACAAACTGACAACAAACCAGATGATCTGAAAAACTGCCAACCAGTGTCATTCCTTTACCATCTTTATAAGGCATTGGAACAGATTATTTTCAATCCTATTTTGGAATGTATTGATGGAAAGATCATGAAGGAGAAAGCAAGTTTCAGTTCAGGTAGGTCTTCTTGTGGTCTAATTATTAACTTTATGCAACACATTCAAGATGGATTTGAAAGAAAGCTAATTATGGGAGTGACTTTCATTGTCCCATCTGCTGTATATGATACTGTCAGTCACAGGATAATGTAACATAAAATACATAATCTTACCAGAGATAACAAGCTTAGTTTGGTCATTGGCAGTTTTCTCCAGAACTGGAGATTCTATGTGATGATGAATGAATGGTAAAAACAATAGATGGAAGAATGGACTGCCACTAGGAACTGCATTGTCCCCAACATTGTATAATATATACATGAATGATTAACCAGTTCCTGACAATACAAGGTTGTTTATTTATGTGGATGACATAGCAATGTCCATAAAAGGATCATGTTTTGACGAAAGAGCTTGAAATTACACTAGAGCCATTGAAGAATTAGGACAGCATTACACTATCAACCATTTGAGTCCTAACCTAAGCAAGACTCAAGCATACGCTTTCCACCTTCAAAATCAAGAGGCAGGTGGTGATTTCAATGTTATGTGGTAAGGGAATCGATTACAACATAGTTCAACACTGAAATATCTCATTGTGACACTTGACAGGACACTCTCTTTTAAGTGGTACTGCCTGAATACCAAGGCTAACGTCAGTTTGAGGAGCAATATTATCAGGAAATTGACAGACTATGTTCAACCATCCACACTGCATACATCGGCTTTGACCCTGAGTGTCTCTGCAGCAGAGTACACACACACAAAGTTGACATTGCTGTTAATAAAACAATGTGTAGAATGACAGGATGCCTCAAACTTACACCAATTGAGAAAATATATCATCTTGTTGGTATTGCTCCACCTAAGATAAGGAAAGAAGTAGCAGCAGACGCTGAGAGAACTAAGTAAGAGAAGGCTCCTCAACATTTTCTGAATGTAAAGCCCAAGTTAGTCAGCTTAGAGCTAGGAAGAGCTTTATGGCAAGAACAAACATTCTTGAGGGTATGCAAGAACAAAATAAAATGAGAAGATGGAGGAAAGAGCTCACCGAACAAGGAACAACATTAAAAGAGGATATGGCTGAAGAACTTGGTGGACCTTGAATGGGCTGAGGGTCACAGTACCTAAATGTAAGACCAAAAAGCTTAAGTGGGGGCTGCTGGTGGGCAACAATATGCTGTGTGAATGTGGAGAAATACAGAATCCAGCTAATTTACTGGTCTGTCAACTACTACCAGAAACATATACTGACAATGATTTAATTTTGGCCACTGACAACTCCAAGAAATTAACTTCATTTTGGCAATTTAAAGTTTTATCTGGGCAAAACAAAGAATAAAAATGGAATGATGCACTGTTAACTTTTGGATCAAAGTTGTTACCTTCTACAGGAGAACCTATTCTGGACCATACCTGTTAGGTTTCGGGAAATTTATGTCAAACCCCCGTATTTTACACTCTTTCCCATTGTCATCCATATTAGTTAGACTGCAATTAGACAGGAGTTAGACTGGAGGCCAGCACAGGATAAGCATAGCTGTCCAGTTTCTTGTTTTGGCCAGGAAATTTCCTTCATTTGACAGAAATCTCCCGTAACTTGACAGGTATGTTCTGGACAAATACTGAAAAACCTCAAGGCTAATCCACCACTATATAAAAATGTATTAAATTAGGGTCTGCAGAGGACACAGTTCATACTCCCTGTTCATAAAATGTCCAATTCAGACAGTTTTCCAGATCATTTACTACTCTTCTTTCAGTTTCTGCATGGCTTCTCTGCTTTGGTATTTGAGAGTAATTCTATTTTAAAATATTCTTTCTCTGGTTATGGCCAACATACCATAACCAACATGCCATAACCTACTTGTTCATAACAACTTTGACATTTGTTGAAACATCAGCTATTTTCTCTCCCAGATGTGTTCTGTTTTCCCTTCCTCCTATACTCTTAAATGTCATCCTGAAGTGCTAATTGCTCATACCAAAAGGATAAAAAGGTGTAATTAGCTCTTCACCTACAGTGACTGTGTGCAAGAATTCATTCCAGAAAAATCCATCACCTCCTACAACCAGCACATGAACCACAGGTTTACCTTTCATATAAATAGAAATAATACTCACTGATGCACAATTAAAGTTCTGGCCAGTCATTGTGTTGACTTTTTAGGCAAAATCAATTCAACATCCTTCCCATGTTCAATATAATATTCCATGCTATATCAGATTATTATCTGTAAGCAGACAGTTTATCCAAATGGGGGTGGCCAAATTTCTATCATTCTGTGAAGTAGGAAACAAAAAGTCCCCCCAACTGCAGTAGACTCCTTCATTAAGCAATTTCCCCATCATGCATAGCTTGTCTGCAACATCTGTTTAATTTGTGTACCCCTGTACACATGCAGCACATCACAGCCAGCTGCCCATCATTCCAAAAGAAATGTGAAGCAACAGCAATAGACAACAGTCTATCTCATCACCAGAGAAGAGGTGTAGACAGTGGTGGGCATCAGCAGGTTTGCACCAGTTCTCCAGAACCAGTAGCAGAAATTCTGGCTGGCCCCGCCCATCCAAATTTTGAAATAAAGTAGTCCTAATTTGGGTGCAACGCAGGGCTTCCCCCCGGCCATGACCACCATACCACACCCACAGTGTAGTAGTAAAGAAAATTGGAACCCACCACTGGGTGTAGAGTATCTCTGCAGTCATCAACCCCCTCTGAATTTTAGAGGACAAAGATGGAGGGGAAAGATAAATGTATATCGGAGTGACCAATGTGGAAGAAAGGAACAGTGATTGTCTTGACAGGCATCATGTCAGGACATCCCTATACTGAAGATGTTTATGGGGGATAAAAACACTTCAGTGCTGATTAAATTTCATAATCCAGTATGTAATCCTCTCCTTACTTTATACCTATTATATTTTCTTCTGTAAAAAAAAAAAGAGAGAGAAAGCATCTTTTTCACCAACACGCTTTTCATTTTGTTTCATAGATTTCAGTCAATAATGCTTTTGTTTAGCACCAATAAACAATCTCTTGTACATCCTACATCAGATTTCCTATCTGGTTAAATCACTGTTAAGCGAACAGCATGAGACGTTCATTTGCTCTGCTATAGATTGTCCTTCCTAGTATAGTTAAGATGGAAAATCTCACCTAGTCTTTAGAACACTCAAGGATCTCATTTTAATTTCACAAATCCCAGCACATTTTTGACGGAGAGCACTGGAGGGAAGGATATACCACCTCCAATGAAAATGGATCACAATCCCTGTGGAGAAGAGAATAAAAGCATGGCGCCAAAATGGCCACCGCGCTCTTTGCGGGCCCCCCCCACCCGGACGCAGACATCCGGGTGAGTTAGGGGGCGTGGCCACCCCTCTATAAAAGGGGTGGCCATGAGGCAGACGAGCTGCCATTTTAGAAGAAGTGACGGAGAGGAGAAGTTTTCTCCGTCGCTCCTTGTTTCTTCTCGGCTCTCCAGCCCAGTCTTCGGCTGTCGAGCCATTTCGGCGCTTCTGATCCCCGGAAAGGGATCGTCTTCTTCAGCTATGCCTCCCAAAAGGAAGGCCCCGGCGACCAAGCCGCGACCAAGAGGGAGGCACTTGCCTGGCCCTGCGCTTGCTAGGGGGCAGCAATCGGGTCGGAGGACCGCGACTGTGCCCCCGCAACAGGGCCCCACATCGATGGCACCCACAGTTACCGGTGGGATGGGGCAGATTAGGGCATGGCCCTTGGCTCTCCAGCCTCAGGATGGCCCTGCAGGGGCTTCGGCCCCCGGCCCGCAATTGCCGGCCATGGGTCCAGACAATGGGGGAGGGCCTGGTGCGGTCACCCAGCAGGGCTTGCCTCCGGCCCCTCATGGGCCGGAGTTTTGGGCATGGCCCTATTCAGGACCTGGCTCCCAAATGGGGGCCCCCAGTGTACCACCCAGTGGGCCGTGTGGCCCACCTTGCCCGCCTTATACAGGGGGTTCTGCAACTGTTGATGCATTGCTGGCACGTTTAGCCGTGCTGGAAGCATCCTTGGGGGTCATTAACAACCCCTCGGGGGGGGGGGACTTCACTGCCGACTGGGCCCCCCTTTTGCCTGCCTGCCACCTCGACAGCCGCCACTCTGCAGCAGGCGGCCAGTAGGGTTGAGCTGCTGGAGACGCTCCGGCCTGCGCTGGCTGCGATCTCGCAGCTCCCCGTTCATCCTGAACTACAGCCGGGGAGTGGCCAGATGTGGCCCCAGAGCTCGATTGCGGTCGCGAGCTCCGACGCCCGCCGTGGGCCAGAACCCCCAGTGGGGGCGGCTCACGGGGGTGCACCCAGTGAGTATCAGGTTCAAGCTAATGTCCCCACATCACAGTCCACTTCAGGGGTTAGTTTTCAGTGGCCATGGCCTCATCATGTTGAGGCGGGTGGGTATCAGTTCCCAGCTTACCCTGGTGCCAATGGGTCCCTTACTGGCACAACATTGGGCGGGGGGGTTTCTGCCCCCAGGATTGTACCGGGCATCGCAGGGACTGTACAGGCACTGCTGCCGATGCCCCGTGTGAATACAGTGCCGGTGTCGGCATGGCCGACGGCAGGGTATTCCTTGCCCCTCGGGGATCATTTGTCCCAGGCCACGAGGGAAAAGATTTGGTGGGGGGAGTACATTGATATTTTCTCCCTATTGAACCGTGAGCCCACCAAGGAAGAGAAGGAAGGCCAGGATGACAGAGACAAAGAGCTGTCTCGTCGTCGCAAGCCACCGCGCACTTGGGCCAACTGGTTACCTGCATATCTCATTTATATGGCGGTGTACCTCAGGGCCCGGCCCGATTTGGCCATCCCTATGGTCCAATATTTGGACAATATTTACAGGGCGATGGTGGATTTTCCTGGCACATTGTGGTTGGCTTATGATGAGGAATTCAGGATGAGGGTGCCCTTACACCCGGAGATGAGATGGGATGAGCCATGCCAGAAGTTGTGGCTTTTATACATGACCCCCACGCGCCCGGCGCCTGGGGAGAGGTACCATTGCGGCCATGCCGTCCAGCGAGCTACTCCAACGCAGGCTCCCCGCCAAGTGGCGGGGCAGGGGGTTCCAGCCCGCTTGCTGTGTTGGAGTTTCTCGGCCAATGGCGTATGCAATAGAAAACAGTGCCGATACAAACACGAGTGTCCCTCTTGCGCTGGCCCCCACGCAGCCGCTGCGTGTCCGTGAGCCGGTGGGTCACGGGGCAGAGGTAGAGGTGGACAGGGAGCGGGCAGAACTGCCGCTGACAGAGCTGGTCAGTCAAAAGGCCCCCTCCCCGGTTAACATATTTATGTTAGAGAGGTGGCTCTCGACTTACCCGAGGAGGGATGAGGCGAGGTACCTACTCGAAGGTTTCCAGTGCGGTTTTGTTATCCCATTCAAGGGGGTGCAGGGACCCCAGGATGCTCCTATTTGCTTTCCCTGAAGGGTAGGGAGGAGGTCGCCGCCCTAAGTATTGCCAAGGAGGTAAATGCAGGGAGGGTGGCTGGCCCATTTTCTAGGCCTCCCTTTCCCAATCTTAAGGTTTCCCCTTTAGGTTTGGTTCCCAAAAAGGCCCCTGGTGAATTTCGTCTAATTCACCATTTATCATACCTGGCGGGTCATTCAGTCAATGACGCCATTCCTGATTACCTCTGTTCAGTCAGGTATACGTCATTTGACCAGGTGTCCCTTTAGCGCCCGAAAAGACCGAGGGCCCATCAACTACGCTCACATTTCTGGGTATTGAAATTGACACGGTCGCGCAGACATCCAGGTTACCTATGGACAAGGTCACACGGATCTCTGCGATGGTGTTGGCCTTGCTGGCCAAACGTAAGGTGTCACTTCGTGAGCTCCAAGTTCTACATGGTCATCTTAATTTTGCCTGCAGGGTGGTCACGCCTGGCAGAGCTTTTGCTCGATGCCTATGTGATTGGGCTATCGAGGCGCCACCACAGGGTCCGACTGACCAGGGGCATGAGGGCTGACCTGTTGGTTTGGCTTAAGTTCCTGCGGGAATTCAATGGGGTATCATTTTGGAGGTCTGACCTCTTGGTCTCCCCTAGGTTTCAGGTTCAGTCGGATGCCTCTGGGTCCCTCGGATATGGGATATATTTTGAGGGGAGGTGGGCCTATGGCCAATGGCCTCCAGCATGGCGGGGCATGGATCGTCTACGCGATATCACATTCCTCGAGTTCTTCCCGATACTGGGAGCTTTGATGCTATAGGGTAAGGAGTGGGCCAATTCAGTAGTCCATTTTTGGTGTGACAATGCTGCGGTGGTCCACATTGTCAATTCTCAGACATCTAAATCACCCAGGATCATGGGGTTAGTTCGCCAGTTTGTGTTACACAGCCTGCGCCTCAATGTGCTCTTTAGGGCCAGACATGTACCAGGCATTAATAACAATATTGCTGATGCTTTATCCCGCCTGCAGATCCCCCAGTTCCGCGCCTTGGCTCCGGACGCGGAGGAATTCCCCTCACAACTCCCGGACGAGATTTGGACATTTGGCAAGGAGAGGTGAACCGGGCGATCGGTATGTCACTCGCGCCCCGCACGCGTAAGGCGTATCAACACGCATTTAATCAATTTAAACAATTTTGTGTGCAACTCCGGTTGCCCGAAGTCTGGCCCATCCCAGTTGAACACGTTCTTCAATTTATGGTTTACCTACACAGTCTGGGCCTAGCTCCCCGCACCATAGCATCCAGGCTGTCAGCACTGGCATTCATGGCCAAGGTGAGGGGTTTTGCTGACAACATGACTGATTTTTGTATACGACATGTTTTGGAGGGGTAGACACGGGAACGTGGACGCCGCCCGGACACTCGCCACCCAATTTCCCCAGGGGTGCTCACACACCTTGCACGAGGCTGGCCTAACCTATGTTTTGACAAGTATGAGGCAGCTCTTTTTCATGCGGCTACCACGGTGGCCTTCTTTGGAGCGCTCCGCATCAGTGAGTTGGTACTGCTGTCTAAGGTGGATGCGGCTCGTAGGGCACTGGAACTCGAAGATGTCTATGTCTCTAATGAGTGGGCTGAGTTGAGGATACGGTCCTCAAAAGTTGATCAGCACGGTGTAGGCAGTGGTGTTAGACTGCTACGATGTTCCATTGCAGACATCTGTCCGGTTGATGCCCTACAGGAGTTCCTAGCAGTGCGTGGCACGCACCCTGGCCCGTTTTTCTGCCACCAAGATGGGTCTCCCCTGACTAAATTTCAATTTGGAAGGTGACCGGTAAGGCACTGTCCAGTGTTGGCCTCCCCGGGGCTTGTTACGGCACCCATTCTTTTAGAATAGGGGCTGCTTCTACTGCGGCTGCTTTTGGGTACTCTGAGGCTGATATACGCCGTATGGGTAGATGGGGATCTAAGTGTTTTACATTATATGTTCGCCCTATTCAGGTATGAGTTCCAGATAAGTCACCGTTCTCTCTCTTTTATCTTACAGACCCTGTGTGTCCCCGCACACCGGTGGCAGTATGGCTGGTGGGCCATAGCTATTTGCACTGGGCAGCGCAGTATGCTGCGGCGACAGAGTGGGGACCCCAGCTTGGACTGCGTGCCTCCGCATGTATCAGGTGGTATGGTAAGCGTGGAATGTTATGGCGGGAACTGTTGCCATTCCTTTTCTCCATCAGGGATGCTGAACTGCCTGATGTCCTGGTGCTGCACCTCGGGGGCAATGACCTAGGCCAGGTCACTGGCCTTTCTTTAAAATATGCGATTTGCAGCGACCTAGCTTATTTGCATTATGTGTGGCCTTCCACAACGCTGCTATGGTCAGACATCATACCGCGTCACGCTTACAGAGCGGGTATTAACCTCCATGCCCTTGACCATGCTCGCCGCTCGGTGAACAGGGCAGTGGCCCGGTTCTTTGCAGACAAGGGTTTGGGGCGGGTCATCCGACACCCCACCATTAGTTTACAAAATTATGATCTTTATACAGGGGATGGGGTCCATCTGTCGGCTAGAGGTATGAACCTCTTTTTGGAAGATTTGCAAGCAGGCCTGTTGACCGAGCTGACGGTCTGGGGTGGTGGTGGTGGTGAGTCTTTATTGAAGCCTCCCCGTGTGGCGGGTAGCACTGGTAAGGTAAATATTTATGACCCATAGGTAACCGGCAGGTTCGCAATTGACTGGCCAACACTTAGACAGGTACAAGTTTAATAACGTTGACCGGTCAACGACGAACCAGGCAAGGGGGTAATGGCAGGAGCTCTTCAGCATGCATCACCCCGTGATTTGGCGGATACACGTCAGAGGGTGGGGTCAGTAGATAGTTTATTGACTACGGTCAACAATTTGTTTGTCGTAACAAACAGATTGATACAAATGGATACATTGTAGCCAATTGCCATTGGCAATTTTGGGAGGAACCTTACCAGTGTTACTGCGGCCTGCTTGCCTTAAGAATTATAATTGGCTGAGTACCAATTGAAATTTATAATTTGGACTAGGGCATGATTCAATAAATGTGGCCCAATGCCTTTATCCATATACCGGTGTCTGAGTTTTTCTTTGGGGGGTGCGCCTGCAATGAAAGCGCGGTGCCAAAATGGCCGCCGCGCTCTTTGCGGGCCCCCCTACCCGGACGCAGACATACGGGTGAGTTAGGGGGCATGGCCACCCCTCTATAAAAGGGGTGGCCACGAGGCAGACGAGCTGCCATTTTAGAAGAAGCGACGGAGAGGAGAAGTTTTTCCCTCCACCCCCTCCCTAGTGAACAGTGTGATATTTTGGTCGCTTCGGGGCTGGGTGGGAATTTTTGGCTTGAACCTACAATTGGCCTCTTGGTTCTGGCTTTTTTGCCCATCCCACACTGTTGCTGAGGTTTGATACAGGGGTTTTGCTCTTGACTTTGGTCACATGGGCGGGTAGCACTGGTAAGGTAAATATTTATGACCCATAGGTATCCGGCAGGTTCGCAATTGACTGGCCAACACTTAGACAGGTACAAGTTTAATAACGTTGACCGGTCAACGACGAACCAGGCAAGGGGGTGATGGCAGGAGCTCTTCAGCATGCATCACCCCGTGATTTGACGGATACACGTCAGAGGGTGGGGTCAGTAGATAGTTTATTGACTACGGTCAACAATTTGTTTGTCGTAACAAACAAATTGATACAAATGGATACATTGTAGCCAATTGCCATTGGCAATTTTGGGAGGAACCTTACCAGTGTTACTGCGGCCTGATTGCCTTAAGAATTATAATTGGCTGAGTACCAATTGAAATTTATAATTCGGACTAGGGCATGATTCAATAAATGTGGCCCAATGCCTTTATCCATATACCGGTGTCTGAGTCTTTCTTTGGGGGGTGCACCTGCAATGAATATCTCACTGACTAAAATTCAGTTTATTATAAGATTTATTGGCAACTTTATCTTTGCTGTTTTTACCTGGATATCCATCATGTATGAGGAACAATGGGCTTTAACTTTCCATTTTATCTAAAATTCATGAAGCTTCATTGCGAAGAAAAAGTTGCATACATCATTGCTGTCTCATACATTTACATTTGGCTGAGGTATATTTCGTGGTGCTATTGCAGCAAAACTAGATGACACATCTCACATTCATGTGCATCTTCTAAAATAATTTTTTTAAAAAAATGAAGGATTTGTATTTTTCCCATTACTTCATTGTATCAGATTTCCAAGACAACATGCATTTTGTCTCATTACTAGACTGAGTAACTGTGAAATGAATATTCTAAGAGGGAAATGTGAAATGAACTGAAATTTTCCTTGATTATATTTATTACATTTATTTTATGTTGATTATATTAATACAATATAACATAGTACTGTATAATTTATGTATTCCTGTATATTTATTTAAGGACACCTCATGGATTTCTGAATGCTTTCTTACAAGTCTTTCCAGTAACAGGGATAAGCAGTTATAAGGGCATGGGAAACATCACACAAGTTACAGCATGTACAATATCAAAACATGCACCACACTATGCCTTTATATTCATGTGTATGTGTATGTCCATGAACTTCTGTGGCAAGGTTCATTTTTCACATTCTATCATATATTCATTTTGAAGACCCAAGAGAGCAGTTTGAATCCTGAAGGATAGTACCTGTATGCATACAAGGATGATACCTGACTTGGGACTTCGATTGTGTGGATGTTGTTGGAGCCATGAAACAAACAGAAGTCTTTAGTTACCAAAAATGTCTACCACTAGATGTTGTTACTGGCAAGAAGAGATTTTCTGTAATTAAAGAATTCCTCTTTCCATCATGTAGCTCCCACAGTGTCCACACAATGAAATTTATTACTCATGGTTTGGACAAATTATTGGACAGAAAGAAGAAATCTTTAATTGGGGGGAACCCTCCCCACGACATCATTACCCTTCTGAAGGTGTGAGATGAAAAACAGGATTTTGGACACTAAGATATTAACAAAACTAAAATCATTATTGGACAGAATAAGAATTCTCTACATGCGACTTCCTCAGCACTGCTTATCTTCCAAATCTACAGATTCTACAGTTTCCCATAGATCAGAGATGCATGGCATTCATCCAAAAGACTTCAGTCACATTTGGATCTGACTGCCTCTTTCATTAATCACGGAAGAATTCAAAAGGACAAGATGTCATGTGGCATCTTAAAGATAAAACCATTAATTGCAGTATGATCTTTCATAACATACAGCTTCAGGTTAGAATTGGGCAGTCATTTCAGATAGTTAAAAACAGTTATAAGAGATGCATAATTCCTCATGACAAACACATATTAATCACAACAATGGCTGCACCCGCTTTTCAGGATCACAAAAACGTGTCATGATACTGTGATATGTATTTGTACCGTGGGCAAGAGCAAAGCTGATCTCATGGCAGCTTTAACTCTCGGGGGGGGGGGACACAATCACCTATCAAAGGTGATCTATTCCCCAACACAATGAAATTAATTCAAGCAACATAAACCAATGTTTAATGGGAATTCCATTCCAGTTTGGTAAGCAATGTCCAAAATTAACATTTTTCCCTCAGAATTTCTAATGGAAGAAAGTACAGTAGACCCTCACATAACAATGTTACTTGGTTCCCCAAGTAGTGTTGTTAAGTGATTTTTGTTGTTATGCGGGTTTCTATGGAGTTTACCGCATAACGATGTTTTTGTCTGGCTAATGACGGTTATTTTAGCGTTGTTGTCAAGACAATGACACTAAAAACGTTGTTATGCGGGGGAACACGTGGTGCATAACGACGTGTTGTTAAGTGAAAATGTTGCTATCTGAACGCATTGTTATGTGAGGGTTGACTGTAAAAATGACCTGGGGCTTTGAGAGCTTAACTTTTAGCAACCTGCCTTTGAACACCTATTGAAATCAACCACAATTCATATGGTGCATTAGGATCAGAGATGGATAAGAATTTTCCGTCCTTCCCTTTTCAGTTAGTTATATAATAGAACCATGGGAAAGAGGAGTGAAGTCTTGGAACTTTCTCAGTAGCAGGCATTGTGATGTTAGCTACTAATCCCTCCTCCCAACTGTCCTGCTCCCTGTATGCTTAACTATTTATATATTTTTGGAGTAGCTGGGAGAGAAATGGATGGTACCTTGAGCAGTATAATTTTGCAAGCTATTCCACTTATAATACAAAGAAATTGAGGTAGGTTTAGTTTTGACTGGACAACAAGTGTCTTCAACTTTACAAAACAGCTCCTCCTCTTTTGCTGGTAGAAACCAATCAAATTGTCTGCATTTTAAAGTCTCGTAGGTGGATGTTGTTTCTGTCTATGGAAGCTGCCTTCATGAGCACCTGCACTTCCTAATTTACCACTACATCACTGTCTTTAATAGGGATCATTCCAACATTTCCAGTTTGCTTAATAGGTGGAAAGAAAGAGCACATGTCTTTGAACAATGACTACAGGAGGAGAAAATGAAATAAACAAAATTCATTTATCCAAACTTAGGGCTTCTAGTATTTTACTCTCCAATATATGGGTATGTTTTTATTTCCAACTTAAATTTGTGCAAATTTACAGGGTTGTTTTTTTTTCCTGAGACATTTCTCTTTTTACGCACTGTAGGTCATCTCTATTCTGGGAGTAAATGTACTTCTTTAACTGGCTTTTCAAGTGTGACTTGAAAGTGTGAAAGTGTCATTTGGAATAGTAGCCATGTTAATCTGTGGTTCAGGCGTATCAGAAAACAAAAACAAAAGAATAAAAACAAAAACACTGCAGCACTTTAAATACTACCTAAAAATATAGCAGTTAGTCTTTGAAGTGCTGCAGTGTTTTTATTTTCATTCTTTTGTTTTTGTTCATCTCGGCCCGTGGGGACCCAAGTGATGCTGTCAATGTCCTGTCCGGGTGTCTCAAAGTTGTGGGGGTCTGGATGGGGGCCAACGGGTTACAGCTGAACCCAAGCAAGAGTGAGTGGCTATGGGTTCGGGGTACCCCATTCCGGGAGCTACTCTGCCCCAGACAGACCCAGTGTGCAACTTGGGGATTCTCCTGGATGCGCGTCTGCTGCTAGAAGAACAGGTGGTGACCATGGCAAGGAGAGCCTTTGCACAGCTGCATGTAATTTCACCAGTTGCGCCCGCTCCTGGATAGGGATTCTTTGCTCATGGTCACATATGCGCTGGTTACCTCCAGACTTGATTATTGTAATGGTCATCAAGGGCAGCTCCACTCTACATGGAGCTGCCCTTGATGACCATTCGGTGGCTGCAGCTGGTCCAGAATGTGGCAGCCTGGGTAGTGATGGGGTGCGGGCGCTATGACCGTGCCTCACCTCTGCTTCGGGAGCTGCACTGGTTACCAGTTTGTCTCTGGGTGCAATTCAAGGTGCTGGTAATGACCTTTAAAGCCCTTCATAGTAGTGGGCCAGGTTACCTAAGAGACCGCATCACCCCAAGGGAGTCTGCCCGCCCCACCAGGGTGGACCAGAGGGGCTCTCTCAGTGTTCCATTGGCTAGAGGGGTTCGCCTCTCTAGCACAAGGAGAAGGGCCTTCTCCGTGTCCGCCCCAACCCTGTGGAACCTCCTGCCAGCAGACTTATGGCTACAGACGGAATTTCTGCCCTTTAGGAAAGGGCTGAAAACCTGGCTGGCAGGGCAAGTATGTGGGGCCGATGGCGTGCTGACTCCTGCTCATTGGCTTTGTTAGAATTATATGTCCCTTTTACTGATGGGTGGGAAAGGGAGGGTCTTTTTAATTCAGGATGGTTTTAAATAGTTTTTTTATTGAATTTTTTAAAGTGGATTTGTATTATTTTTCTGTGATAGTGCGCCACCCTGAGTTGCCCTAGGGCAAGAGGGTGGGATATAAATCCAAATAAATGAATAAATGAATGAATAAATAAATAAATAAATATTCTTTTTGTTTTTGTTTTCTTATATGCTTGAAAGTTTGAATGGATGAAAATGTTGTTTTTAATCAGGAGGTAACCAAAAATTTTCATTTTCCCAACTTGTACATAGGATTGGGGGTGGGGATTCTTCAGATTGCTTTGAAAAATGCATATTAAAACAACAGACTTATCCATCTACACAAGTGATAAAAAGGTGGAGGGGTGAGGAGAATGGAAATCATATGTTCATGTGAAGTTAAATCTTTCATACACTTTTGAATGCTTTTCAGGCTGTAGATCACTACAGTTATTCAAAAGGACCGATTCTTAAGAACATAAGAACATAAGAACAGCCTTGCTGGAACAGGCCACAGCCCATCCAGTCCAGCATTCTGTCTCACACAGTGGCTCACCATTTCCTTCAGGGTATACCCAAGCAGATGCCTTCACCTGCTTAGGATTCCCTGGAAATGGCATTGAGAGATACCTTGCCTATCTCTCTAACCCTGAGGTTGTCCTTAAGTATCCATAATTATAGCCATTGATACTCTTGTCCTCCATGAACTTGTCTAATCCTTTCTTAAAGCTGTCAAGACTGACAGCTGTCACCACTTCTTCTGGCAGGGAGTTCCATAGACCAGTAATCCTCTGGGTGAAAAAGTACTTTTTCTTATTTGTTTGAGAACTAGTACCCAAAAGTTTCATGGAGTGTCCCCTAGTTCTAGTGTTATGCGATAGGGAAAACAGTTTTTCCTTATCTACTTTGTCCACACCGTGCATGATTTTATAAACTTCAATCAGGTCACCTCTTAGACGTCGTCGTTCAAGAGTGAAGAGGCCCAAACATTGCAGTCTCAGATGGTAAGGAAGGTGTTCCAGTCCCCTAATCATTCTGGTTGCCCTCCTCTGCAGTTTCTCCAACTCCATAATATGCTTCTGGAGGTATGGCGACCAGAACTGTACACAGTATTCCAGATGGGGCCTCACCATCGATTTATAAAGAGGCAAAATGACACTTGCTGACTTATTTTCTATACCCTTCCTAATGATCCCTAGCATTGAGTTTGCTTTTTTCACTGCTGAGGCACACTGGGTTGACACCTTCATTGAGTTGTCCACCAGAACACCAAGGTCCCTTTCCTGGTTTGTCGCAGAGAGTTCAGAACCCATCAGTTTATAAATGTAATTGGGGTTCTTTGCCCCAACATGCATCACTCTGCACTTACTAATGTTGAAGCTCATTTGCCACTGTTTTGCCCACTCCCCCAGTGTCAAGAGATCCCTCTGGAGCTCCTCACAATCTCTCACAGTTTTCATGACCCTGTATAATTTAGTGTCGTCAGCAAATTTGGCTACCTTGCTTTTTACTCCCACCTCTAGATCATTTATGAAGAGGTTGAAAAGCAGGGGTCCCAGTACTGAACCTTGGGGGACCCCACTCTTTACTTACCTCCACTTGGAGAAGTGTCCATTTAGTGCTACCCTCTGTTTCCTGTCCCTTAGCCAGTTGCTGATCCAGGACAAGACCTGTCCCTTTATTCCATGACTGGTAAGTTTATTCAAGAGCCTTTGGTGTGGGACCTTGTCAAAAGCCTTCTGAAAGTCCAGATAAACAATGTCAACTGGATCCCCCTTATCCACATGCTTGTTGACACTCTCAAAAAATTCCAACAGATTAGTGAGACATGATTTGCCCTTGTAAAAGCCATGTTGGCTCTCCTTTAGCAGCGCCTTCTCTTCTATGTGCCTATTAATTCTATCTTTTAGGATGGTTTCCATCACTTTACCTGGGACACATGTCAAACTGACAGGTCGGTAATTTCCTGGATCACCCCTGGATCCTTTTTTGAAAATTGGTGTTACATTCGCTACCTTCAAGTCATCAGGCACAAAGCCTGATTTGAGGGAAAGATTATATATTTTCGCTAGATCAGCAATTTCATCTTGAAGTTCCCTGAGAACTCGTGGATGGATGCCATCTGGTCCTGGTGATTTGTTTAGTTTAACAAGACATGCAAGGAGCTCCTCCCTGGTTATTTCTACCTGGCTTAATTCTTCGGTTTCCCTCCCTACGAAGATAGGCTCTGTTTTGGGCATGTGGTCTCTGTCTTCTTCAGTGAATACTGAAGCAAAGAATTCATTGAGTCTCTCTGCAATCTCTGTTTCCTCTTTAATAACCCCTTGCCTTCCATTGTCATCTAATGGTCCAATGGCCTTCCTAGTTGGGTTCTTACTTCTAATGTACTTAAAGAAGTCTTTGTTATTTCTCTGAGTATTTTTAGCTATACGCTCCTCAAAGTCTTGCTTTGCTTTCCTGATTGTTGCCTTGCATTTGTTCTGCCAGAATTTATGTTTCTGCCTGGTGTCCTCATTCGGACAAGCCTTCCATCTTCTAAATGAGCTTTTCTTGCTCTTGATCACTTCCTGAACAGCTCCTGTAAGTCACATTGGGGTCCTCTTGGACCTGGCAGTGCCCTTTTTCCTTTTGGGTATGCATTCCAATTGGGCCTCTGTTATTGTTTTTGTAAACAGCCTCCATGCCTCTTGGAGTGTTTGGACTCTCTCAATTTTCCCTTTCAGCTTCTTTTTTACTAGTTTCCTCATCTTTGGGAAATTTCCTTTTTGAAAATTTAAGGTCTCTGTGTTAGATTTTATCAGTGACTTGCGGTCTATGATCAAGTTAAACATAATTGAGTTGTGGTCACTGTTCCCTATTGGATCAGTCACATTAACATCTCAAGTCAAGGATTCTTGTACCTCTAGTTGGGTCTTCAACCATCTGTCCCAGGGAACAATCATTGAGCATATCTAGGAACTTTATCTCTTTATCATGTGCTGAACAACAGTTCACCCAGTCTATGTGAGGGTAATTGAAGTCCCCCATTATTCTTTGTTGTTGATTGACAGCCATCATCCACTTTGGATTATTAATCCCGTTATATTGAAGGAGTCCATGAACTTCCTCCTATTTTTATCCAGAGTACAGAGATCTTGCCTCTTTGAGTACAATCATAATAATGTTCTCTACCAACCAATGTCATATCTAGATACATCCTCTTGGACTTACCAATTGATCCACTGGCACGGGACAAAGAACCTGTAGAGTGGACATCTTAAATGATGGATCCCAGGCTTGCCAGCATTACTAAAGCATATTTAAACTGCAAAAACCAACTTCCTGAACTGAAAGCAGATTTCTTTGCTTACCTCAGTAATAGTTACATTACAGAAATACTGTAGCTAGGATGTATCATTTCCTTCTTCTTATCCTGTATGGTTAACCCAACCAATCTATTTCTTCCCATCTCTGTGCCCTTTCTCCACAATTATTCAATAAGTATGTTCTGAATATATCTAAATGTGCAACAAATACTCTCTTTTTCACCTTCAGTCAATAAGTAAGTTAGGAAAATGTATGTGTTGACACATTAAGATAGTACAAAAAATATTTTGAACACAGTGACAGTTTTTCTTTTTTGATGAAGGCAACAGCAGACAAGGGATTTACTCATTAACAAGAGTATTAGCAGTAAGGAAAAATGGTGTTTCTACAAATTTTTTACAATATATACTGTGACAAAACAAAACAGAGAAGTATTTAATTTTGTGGCTTTTTTAACCCCTAAAAAAACCTTCTGCAACATTTTCTGTCTCACACAAATGTCCCAAAATATGAAAAGAGTGTGCCAAGAGTTCTCATAACCTCCCCTACAGGACAGTAAACTCCCTTTTTGTTCTTTCATTTGAGTTTACAAAGATTACACCCCTATGTGGGTTGCCCATGTGAATAATTGGCCAAACTTTTCCCAAGGGTTTCGCCTGGCCTTCGACAGATCTGGGGATCAACCGGACTTTGCTGGAAAGGCAATTGGGGTACGGGCTAGTTAGATAGTTTGGGGGCCAATTCATAAAGCCTTGGCTGATGGCTACAACAGAAATAGGGCAAAAACCAAAGATGATGACTCTAATGGAAATACACTCCAACACCTGGGAGCCATTGCAACACCCCTATATACAGTAGCTCCCATTAAGATACTGAAATTTACTAAAGCATTAAAAGAAGAGTAAAGTAATAGTTTGAGCCTACTAATTCCAGTAAGAAACTCTCCTTTCTTGCTTCTGTTTATTAGATGATTGTAATTTTGTGCAGCCAAATTAATTCAGAGTTATGGTGAGCCTTTTCAGGGATTCCTAGGTAAAGAGTACACAGAAGTAATTTACTACTCTTTTCTTCTGAGGGCCCCCTGGGACTGTGCAGCTTGGCCAAAGCTACACAGATGAGCAATTCTCTTGAGATGCACAGTGGGGAACGGAACTCACAACTTTTGAATCTGCATCGAGATATCTAAACCACCAAACTATCTAGCCAGCTTGTTTATTAGATACAAGCAGAGGTTGCCCGGCATTGCCGGGCTGTTTTAAATGGTGTTGGAAGGTTGTTGTTGTTGTTTTTTTTTTGATAATGTTTGTAAAGTAGAGGTTAGTCCAGCCATGGGCAAACTACGGCCCATGGGCCAGATCCAGCCTGTTCAGCTGTTCTATCCGGCCCACAGATCCGAAAGAGCGGACAGTTCTCTTTATATTAGTTCACACAAACACTCCATCCATGCTTTTGTTCCGGCCCTCCGGTCCATTTTAAGAACCCATTGTGGCCCTTGAGTCAAAAGGTTTGCCCACCCCTAGGTTAGTCTATAATTGAATTTTAAGAAATGTTTATTTATCCCAAAAAATTTGGCGGGCTGTTATAAAATGTGTTCATCTTTTTGTTTTTGTTTTTTGTGGATTAAAAAAAGAAAAGGATGATATTATTTTTTTCAAATTGTTTTTTTAACCGAATAATGTTTTAGTTTGTGTTTTTTTAAAAAATAGTTGTACCTTAGGTAATAATTTTAAAAATGTGAAAGTACATGTTTTTTTACATTTAATGTTTTTAAACTGTATTTAAATGTGTTTATTGTGAGATTTATTTGTGATTTGTGTGAATGTGTGATGTAATGTTATGTTTTTGACTGTTTTTTCTATTGTGGCCTCTGGGTGGGGCTGTTGAGTATTTCCTTTACTTTGGCTGTTTTTTCTCTACTGGCCTCTGGGTGGCGCTTCTTCCGATAAGTAGTCTCTTTCTTTCCTCATTTCATTTCCGGTCGTCGTGGAGGGAGGACGTGGGGGTGAGTTGGCTTGTTTTCTTTATTTTGTGTGTGTGTGGGGGTGGATTTTGTGGTGTTTGGCTGGTTTTTGTTTTTGAATTTGTGATGTTTGGCTGGGTGCTGCTTGTGTTTCTTAATTTTTGTTTTTGTTTACTTTATATTGTTTTTTGGTGTTATTTTTGTTTGGTTTTGTGTAGTTTTGGATGGTTTTGATTGTTGTTTTTGTGTTTTTATTTATTTATTTATTTAAGTATTGATTTATTGATTTATTTTAAAAGTTTGTTTTTATGTTGTGGCTTGGGGGTGTCCTTAACACGGGCTGGGCTCACTGTGCAGGCCACAGAAATCCCAGCGCTGCTTCAGGTGGCATTGGGGGGGGTTTATGGTGATTTGATTGTGTGAAGTCGTGAAAGTAGATCGGGGTTTCCCCTTTAATATCAGTGGGTGGGGGTTGCGATCACCCTCTCCGCTGGCTCCCCTGGGGTTGGGACGGTTGGGGGGAGAAAAGGGGTCTGTCTCCCCAGCCCTTCTGGACCCAGGAGAGCCATCGGAGAGGGGGAATCCCCCCCCCCCCAAACTCCATTTTTAAAGAGAAGAAACCACTTGGTTTCTTCTCTTTAAAAATGGTGTGTTTGGGTGTGTGTGTGTGGAATTGATCCCCTCTCCCTGGTCTTCTGGGTCTAGAAGGTTTGGGGGGACAGACCCCTTTTGTCCCCCCAAACCTTCCAGACTCATAGGGCCCAGGAGAGGGGATCGATTCCACCCCCTCCCGAACATTCCATTTTTAAAGAGAAGAAATTGCTTGTTTTCTTCTCTTTAATATGGGGTGTGTGTGTGTGTGTGTGTGTGTGTGTGTGTGTGTGTGTGTGTGTGTGTGTGTGTGTGTGTGTGGAGGGAGGGGAATCCCCTCTCTGCTGAAAGTGAAACCCTTTTGCAGTAAATAAAGTTAGCGGTTGGAGTGCCGTCCAATGGCTTTGCTTACCTGGGAATGGGTTCACTTTCAAGGGGGGGGCAGTGCCTTTTCCCCCTGTTTTTGTGGCTTTTTTTCTGTGAGGCGCTGTGTCTGGCTGCGGCAGACTTGTGCTCCCGGTGTGTTTTTTATTTTTATTTTTCGCTCACCAGCTTCCTCAGTGTTCTGTGCACTCATGGCGTGCAGGATGCTGGGGCTTGTAGTTTGGCGTTTGCATTTTCGGCTTGTGCGTTGTTGTTTTTCTGCAGTTTTCTTTTGATTGGCCATGGTGCGTTTCTGAACAATCCCTTTGCTCGCGCCTCTCAGCCTGATTGGCTCTGGCGTGATGCAAGGAATGTTGGGAAATGAAGTTGTTTCCCTTTTTCGCATTTGTGGGGCTCTTGCCCCACTGCGCTTTTTTCAAACCTTCGTTGACCTGCGGACCCAGTTCGGGCACGTGCACGAATGGTAGTTGCAGGCTAGTAGGGCTTGGCTTAGGAACCTATGTGAAGTTCCAACGGTTAAAATGCTTGGTTTTATAGGTTAAGATATAGTATCAATGATTCTATGCACACACAAAAATGTTTGTGTGCATGTGTTGGGGAGGGAGGGAAAGACAGAGAATTACAGATAGAATTTCTTTCTTAGGATGCAAATACAGTAACACTCTTTCCACCTTTGAGTCAATTCAGCACATTTTTATCATGCTGAGATCAATATCTCATTGGTACATGTCCTGGCAGAAAAGCTGTAATGTAGTGGTCTTCCTCTATTCAGTAATAATAATTGATTTAATACACTTGGCTTGGAAGCTATGACAACACACACACTCATTTACAAGCTAAATGGGTCACTGTTCTAAATATGTACATATTAGACCTTAGAAAGAGTGCAATGAGGTAAAGTTGTGACACCTTTGACACAGTTTAGACTGAGGGTAGTCCATTACACAGGCATGTAAGCAACTTAATAGAAAAGCAATTATCATTATTTATGGCTACTATTTTTCATCCAATGCGTTTAATTGTACAAAGATTATTTTGCTTCACCTTCTGGAGAGATAACTCATGTAATTTTCAGCCGGTTGAAACAGATCAGTGCTTTTCTATACTTATAGGTAATGACATGTAAACTCTTTACCTACATGGATATGTCTGCTTCACTGCATTTAAGCCTCTGGTAACTGAATATCTAAAGCACTGTGGAGGGATCTGCATTACAGTCATATGTGTCTATTTTTTTGAAAAGTTGGACATGGCTGCTGTGGCATTTCCATAAAGAGTTGATGGTCAACAACTACATCAGTTTTTCTATGCCATTATTAAGGAATAGGAGATATAAGTTAGGATATCAATTTAGCAGGATACCACATTGTGTTTCCTATTGAGAGATGTGTTTTAGATATAGTAGCCATTTAACTCTTTGCATATGAGTTTTTACAGCCATTCCAACTGCACATTCCCCCTTCTCCATTTTTAGTGAAGTAGTAAAAGTGAGGAAAGACCTAAAGAAACTCCTGCTTAGTTTGAAAGAAAAGAGTACAAAAACTGGCTTGAGACTCAACATTAAGAAAACAAATATAATGGCAACAGGCCCTATCAGCACCTGGAAAACAGATGGGGAAGAGGTAAAAGCAGTGACAGACTTTACGTTCTTAGGATCCAGGATCACTGCAGATGGATATTGCAGCCATGAAATAAAAAAGCGACTAATTCTTGGGAAGCAAGCTATAAGAAATCTGGGGAATATAGTTAAAAGTAGAGACATCATCTTGCAAACAAAAGTCTGCATAGTTAAAGCAATGGTATTTCTGGTAGTAATGTATGGCTGTGTGAGTTGGACCATAAGAAAAGCTGCGTGCAGAAGAATAGACACCTTTGAAATGTGGTGTTGGAGGAGAGTTTTGAGAGTCCCTTGGACAGTGAGGAGAACAAACAGGTTGATCTTAGAAGAAATCAACCCTGACTGTTCCTTAGAAGGTCAAATAGTGAAGATGAAGCTAATGCAAGCGCGGCACCAAAATGGCCGCACTCTTTGCAGGGGGCCCCCACCCAGACTCAGACATCCGGGTGAGTTAGGGGGCGTGGCCACCCCTCTTTAAAAGGGGTGGCCACGAGGCAGCTGAGCTGCCATTTTAAAATGCGACGGAGCGGAGAAGTTCTCTCCGTCGCATTTTCGTTGCTTCCCCTCTATTCTTTTCACAGGGAGTTTACCTTTGCTGATTGATACCGCGGTACTCAAAGCAAAGGGTTGCGAGTTGGATCCCTGGCTAGGGATCATTTAGGAGCAGCTTCTTTTCTTCTGCTTGGGAGACATGGCTCCCAAGTGCAAGGCGACCGCTGCCAAGCTGTGGCCGAGGGGAAGGGCTCTGCCTACCCCCTCTTCAACCAGGGGGCCGCCACCGGGCCGGAGGGCTCGGGTGGCACCCCCGCAACAGGGTGGTGGGGTTGCTTTGCCCACTGCCACCAATGCAGGTGAACAGGCTTCCACCTGCCAGCCCGGCCCAGGTTTTCAGTCGGGGCCGGCACAGGCCGGCCCCTCTGGAATCCCTGCCCCTGTAGGGCCTTTTCCCGGCTTGGGGCAGGGTGGCCCATTTGGGCCCGGTGTGGGTTTCCGCCCCACCATTCCTCCAGCCCCACATGGGCCGGATTTTTGGACATGGCCCTATTCGGGCCCGGGATCCCCATTTGGGTTTTCCCTCCAACAATTACCCAGTGGGCCATCCGGCCCATCTGGCCCACCTTACATGGGTGGCTCGGAGACTGTTGATGCACTTCTCGCATGCATTTCGGTGCTGGAGGCATCAATGGGCATTGCCCCACCACCTTCTGATGGTGGGCTTGCTAATCCTTCAATTCTGGCCCACTCATCAATTCCGGCCCACACGTCAGCCACGACTCTCCAGCGGGCCGCCAACAGGGTCGAGCTGCTTGAGGCCATCAGGCCAGCCCAAGCTGGTGCCTCGCAGCTCCCCGCCCAACCAACACAGCAGGACTTGTCGCTGGGGACCAGTCCGGCGTGGCAGGGGTGCAGCGGCACGCAGAGCTCGATATCTGTCATGAGCTCCGACGCCCGCCATGGGCCGGAACCCCCAGTGGGGGCGGCCCACGGGAGTGCACCGAGTGAGTATCCTGGTCAATTGAGTACACCAGTGACACTATCCAGTCACACTGGGGGGTTCAGTGGCCATGGTCACAGCAGGTTACTGTGGGAGGGCAGTTGTATCCACACTGCCCTGTTAACTCTTGGTTGCCTAATTGCCCCCCGGTTAGGGCAGGGGTGACCGCCTCTGTGGGTATGCCAAGCGTTGCAGGGGCTATTTCGGGCCCGCTGCGCATACCCTCGATCCAATATGTGCCAACGGCGGCTCTGCCGATGGCTGGTTATTCCTTGCCCCTGGGCGATCATCTATCCCAGGCCACGAGGGAGAAGATTTGGCAAGGGGAATATGTGGATATCTTCTCCCTCCTAAACGTGAGCCCACCAAGGAAGAGAGGGAGGGACAGGATGACACGGACAAGGAGTTGTCCCATCATCGTAAGCCACGGCGTACCTGGGCCAATTGGTTGCCGGCCTATCTCATCTATATGGCGGTATACCTGAGGGCCCGGCCTGACTTGGCCATTCCGATGGTACAATACCTGGATAATATTTACAGGGCAGTGGTTGATTTCCCTGGTTGATTTCCTTTTCTGCCAGGAACTAGGACCACGGTACCAAGATGCCCAATGACATTCCATGCATTCTTCTTACCAAAGAGAAAGGGTACAGCAAAGAAAAGAATGTAAGATTGCACCTGGTAATGAATTTGAAGGGCAGTGAAGAATACATGAGGACAAACAAACAAACAAAATGCAAGGAAGCGGGCATTAAAATAAGAGCATGCAAATGGGAAGGGATCTTAAGAAAATTAACAGTGCTTACATTCAATAAGGTTTATATGTTAAGGAAGCCTAGCCAAGAGACAGGTTGGTTAAAGGAAATAGGACAAGGTGTGAAAACAGAATTTATAATATTAGCACTTGGTTGCTATAATAGAAATTAATGTTATATAAAAGCAAGCTTGGTCTCTTTGGCCTTTAGTGTCCTATGTATGCTTGCCACAAGTGTTCCAGTAATATGTTCATGTCAAGTAGAACTTGAGCATGTAATGGTCACTGCAAGAAAAAAAGCAAATATAGCTAGCTTCCAAGATATACACAACCTGGCTCTCTTATACACTTTGGCTTTTTCATCTGAGAGGTTATCTCCAAATCTGTTTGTTTTGTGCCTTATATTACTTGCAACCTATATAAAATTAAATATGTTGGAGAATAGCTAAGTTTACTCATACTTAAAAATGATATTTTAAAATAATTTTCTAACAAAGATCAGATGTGTTTACTTTGAATAACTTTAGTCTGGAATTAAAATCAGTGAGAAGCAAAGAATAGGTGATGGAAACTTTAAGATACATATTTCATGAACTGAAAGAGGGAAGATTAATTCTGACATTTGAGGAAGGTAGGTATCAAGAGGTACAACATGAATATGTGTGTTGTGGGAACTGTGTTCCAACAAGCAAATGGAGCATGAATTTTCTAGATGCAGATAATTCTGGTATCACCAACAATGCCATGTGCCATCACAGTATTTCATTGTCAACCATAAAGCTAGGTCAAGCAGACCAAAAACACTTGTGCATTTTGTGTGTGCAGTGTTTGCAACTGAAATATAATCTTTAAAAGTCAATTGCTTTGCAGGAGGTTGCTAATTTTCGTCTACTGGGGAGGCAGAAATTGCAGGAGCTGTGGCAGAAAGTAGCCAAAATGAAACTTTGGAAATGTTATTATCATAAAAGAGCTCTGTACTTTAGTTGTGGTCCCGAATAGTGCAAGGGAGAAATATGCCCGAATAGTGCAAGGGAGAAATATGCAACACAGTTGGAGAAGATATGCTGAAATGAAAGACACATGGAGAAACCTGATTCAGGATGCAATTAACAGTGATCAAGTCAGCAATAAAATATAATCAGAGTCAAAGAAATGTAGCAGACTTATATCTATGATGCAATATTTTTTGCTTCATGAGAGAATGAGAGAAACATTTTAAAAATTCTTTAGAATATATGTTGTTAACCTGTTTAGAATATATCTGTGTTGCTTCATCAGCTTCTTTCAGCAGACATAATTTCAATTAACAAGATTAACAGAGAGACTAAATTGTCAATGGTTGAACTGGAAAGCAAGTTGCTTGCAAATGAAATGTAGCAAAATCATTGCAATATTTCCTTTCCTTTTTTGTATTTGTAAAACCATGTAGACAAAATATCAGCAAAAGGGGAATGCTTTTTGTTTGTTTGTATGTTCAATCTAAACAAGTAATGTTTCCAAGGTCTGATGCAGGAGAGGCATCACATAGATAATTTCATGCTGTAACCAGTGATGCACTGCAAAAAATTACTACCTACTCTGTGGGCTGGCCAAATCAGTGGGTGAGGCCAAATCTCAAAAGCAAGAAAAGCTCATTTAGAAGATGGAAGGCTTGTCCGAATGAGGACAACAGGCAGAAACATAAATTCTGGCAGAACAAATGCAAGGCAACAATCAGGAAAGCAAAGCAAGACTTTGAGGAGCGTATAGCTAAAAATACTCAGAGAAAAAACAAAGACTTCTTTAAGTACATTAGAAGTAAGAACCCAACTAGGAAGGCCATTGGACCATTAGATGACAATGGAAGGCAAGGGGTTATTAAAGAGGAAACAGAGATTGCAGAGAGACTCAATGAATTCTTTGCTTCAGTATTCACTGAAGAAGACAGAGACCACATGCCCAAAACAGAGCCTATCTTCGTAGGGAGGGAAACCGAAGAATTAAGCAAGATAAAAATAACCAGGGAGTAGGTCCTTGCATGTCTTGTTAAACTAGGACCAGATGACATCCATCCACGAGTTCTCAGGGAACTTAAAGATGAAATTGCTGATCTCCTAGCGAAAATATATAATCTTTCCCTCAAATCAGGCTTTGTGCCTGATGACTGGAAGGTAGCAAATGTAACACCAATTTTCAAAAAAGGATCCAGGGGTGATCCAGGAAATTACCGACCTGTCAGTTTGACATGTGTCCCAGGTAAAGTGATGGAAACCATCCTAAAAGATAGAATTAATAGGCACATAGAAGAGAAGGCGCTGCTAAAGGAGAGCCAACATGGCTTTTACAAGGGCAAATCATGCCTCACTAATCTGTTGGTATTTTTTGAGAGTGTCAACAAGCATGTGGATAAGGGGGATCCAGTTGATATTGTTTCTCTGGACTTTCAGAAGGCTTTTGACAAGGTCCCACACCAAAGGCTCTTGAATAAACTTACCAGTCATGGAATAAAGGGACAGGTCTTGTCCTGGATCAGCAACTGGCTAAGGGACAGGAAACAGAGGGTAGCACTAAATGGACACTTCTCCAAGTGGAGGGAAGTAAAGAGTGAGGTCCCCCAAGGTTCAGTACTGGGACCCCTGCTTTTCAACCTCTTCATAAATGATCTAGAGGTAGGAGTAAAAAGCAAGGTAGCCAAATTTGCTGATGACACTAAATTATACAGGGTAGTGAAAACTGTGAGAGATTGTGAGGAGCTCCAGAGGGATCTCTTGACACTGGGGGAGTGGGCAAAACAGTGGCAAATGAGCTTCAACATTAGTAAGTGCAGAATGATGCATGTTGGGGCAAAAAACCCCAATTACATTTATAAACTGATGGGGTCTGAACTCTCTGCGACAAACCAGGAAAGGGACCTTGGTGTCCTGCTGGACAACTCAATGAAGGTGTCAACCCAGTGTGCCTCAGCAATGAAAAAAGCAAACTCAATGCTAGGGATCATTAGGAAGGGTATAGAAAATAAGTCAGCAAGTGTCATTTTGCCTCTTTATAAATCTATGGTGAGGCCCCATCTGGAATACTGTGTACAGTTCTGGTCGCCATACCTCCAGAAGGATATTATGGAGCTGGAAAAAGTGCAGAGGAGGGCAACCAGAATGATTAGGGGACTGGAACACCTTCCTTACCATCTGAGGCTGCAATGGTTGGGCCTCTTCACTCTTGAACGACGACGTCTAAGAGGTGACCTGATTGAAGTTTATAAAATCATGCACGGTGTGGACAAAGTAGATAAGGAAAAACTGTTTTCTCTATCGTATAACACTAGAACTAGGGGGCACTCCATGAATCTTTTGGGTACTAGTTCTCAAACAAATAAGAGAAAGTACTTTTTCACCCAGAGGATTACTGGTCTATGGAACTCCCTGCCAGAAGAAGTGGTGACAGCTGTCAGTCTTGACAGCTTTAAGAAAGGATTAGACAAGTTCATGGAGGACAAGGGTATCAATGGCTATAATTATGGATACTTAAGGACAACCTCCGGGTTGGAGAGATAGGCAGGATATCTCTCAATGCCATTTCCAGGGAATCCTAAGCAGGTGAAGGCATCTGCTTGGGTATACCCTGAAGGAAATGGTGAGCCACTGTGTGAGACAGAATGCTGGACTGGATGGGCTGTGGCCTGTTCCAGCAAGGCTGTTCTTATGTTCTTATCTGTGGGTATGGCCAAACATCCTGCATTACGGGCTATGGAGGTGGGCATGGCCAACCAAGTGGGCATGGCCTGGGGGAATTTCCACTACTGGTTCTGCAGAACCTGCTAGAACCTGCTGCAGTGCATCACTGGCTGTGACCCCTCTCTGGTTCTTCTGTCCCATTGCATGCTGAATGCTCCTATATGGACAGCTTATGGGAAAACATAAATTAAGAAGAAGGGGCTCAAGTAAACTGATTACCTGAAAACTGTGCAGTCTGTTAAGTTAAAAAATTGATTTGGATGTACTTGCCTAAAGCCCAAAGTAATAAGAATGTAATAAGTCTTTGGGAAATATTTTCTAAACACGAAGATTCATTTATGACATATGCCAACCTCTATGGCTTTACAAGGGAATTGGACATTTTGATAGGCATTTGGCTATCAATTGCTTCCAACATCAGAACCATATCTCTCTATGTAGCAGGTAATGGTGGAAATAAGAAAGAGGTACAATTGCACTCATAGCTTTCTGGGCACCTCTCTGGCTGTTTTGTGAATGCAACACTGGAATAAATAGCCTTTTGGTTTGTTCCAGCAGGACTAGAGGCCCTCTCAGTCTAAATTCAAAATACTCCCATAGTTCATGTGTGCAAGAAACAGAATTTTGTTTCTTAGTGCATTATAGTGAGGTTTTGCATGGAGATTTTTTCAATCTTATTGAGAATAAGCTCATTAGCACGACTGGCTTTTTGTAGAAGTTACACACTTGCACAAAACTATGATACCTGCTGCCTTTTCAATGGACTTTGAAAAAGTAGAAGCAGTGGATGAGTTGCTTGCCTCTCTCTTTTTAAATCCATAAGCCACTTTTCTGTTCTTGCTCTGTACAAGAGAAAAAGCTAGTTTTGTTTATAGTTAATTTGCAAAAGAAATGTAGGGAATCTGACACACACACACACACACACCAAAGAGTACTCATCTCATTTTTTTTGTTGATGCAGGCAACAAATCTTGCAGAGGAAGGCTGTTTCAACACATTGAGATGGCCTGTCTCAATGTGGATGAGAAAATTCCCAAATGTTCTTTACATTCTAACCAAACCAGACCAAGAAAGTGACTTATGCATGACATTGATGCCACATTCTGTCTCACTATATTCAGGTCATCATAAACCTGTGCATTAGAAAGCACAGTATTCATAATATGCCCTGCTGCGTGCATGACATGCATGTCATTCATCATCACAGAGGCTAGGAAGACATGAACAATACCTGACAAGACAGTCTTTGCAGGAATACTGAAGATATTCAACACAATACTTCTAACAGATTCCTGAAGCACAGCCAAATTTATCACAGATCTGTTGTCTAAGGTGGTGGCAATATTGTTTTATGCTATATTAAATTATGATATGGTATGTTACCATGTTCCTCTATGACACAGAGTTTGGGAAATTTTATTCTAAATATATTTTTGATATAGAGACAAATGACTGATTTTTGAAACTAAGTTTCAGAAACACAAACAGTACAATTAAACAGAGACAGCAGGGAAGAAAAACAATGAAATACTGTATGTTTTCCCCCTTTGGAAACAAATTTGCATAATGGTATCCCAGCATGAAAGTTCAAATCCACAGCTCCCTGGCACTCCACAGCTCCCACAACTGCAGATAAGGTAAACAACTTTACATTTCTGAACCGCAGTGTACAACAAAACTAGAAACAGGGAGGAGGGGAAAGCTTTGAGATGGTACCATCCATTCTGATTAGAATCAATGTCAATTCCCTTTGTGTTATTAAGCAGTTGAAGTGACTTAGAGGCATTTGCTTCTGATTCTCATAATGTGGAGCCTTTTAGGTCAATGTGTTGGAACCGCAGGGGTCTAAAAGAAATTCAATATGTAAAGACAGCCATATTTGTATTGCTTCCCTCCAACCTTGATATCCAAAACAAGCTTTCAAACATTCAAAAAATGTTTTTTCCCCAAATTGCCAGCTGAAGACAAATTTGTTTTTCCCCAAATTGCCAGCTGTGTGAGAGAGAGACAGCCTTTTGACTGCCAGGATAAAACAGGCACACAGAAATAAACCTGCCTTTGTATTTCCAGCTGTTTTGGTTTATAACTCTCACAATCTTATATCATTGGCTGTGCTGGAGGGGAACTGAAGTTGAAAATAACAGATAACCAAAAGTCGTCACTTCCCCTACATAATTGAGACATTTGTACACAGATATACACTTACAGAGGTGTGTTCTACAAGTCATTTTTAGTTTTTGCAAGTCTAATATTGCAGTTATTCAATTCTTCTTTAAAGTGCAATTTCAGCTTACAATGTAGCCATTCAAAATGAAACAACTTAGCACACACATGTTGCTTCTCTAGTGGGGGGGGGGGGGGAAGGGAAGGATGTGAAGCTGACATCTAACGTGAAATTCCGCCTGGTTTCTACCTCCATCCACAGATCCTTGACTTCTGAAAAGAACCCTGTCATGTGTCAATACTGTATGGTGTTTGCTTGTTTTAAAAATCTTCAAATATTACTTATAAGCTGTTGTAGAAGGATTTATATCTTCAAAGGCAGAGTAATTATAATAGTGGATTGCAAATAATTGTGGGGTAAAAGGGTTACCTCTGTTTATATATTTATTTATGTTCCTTTCCCCATTGATTGTGAATTGAAGCTGGAACCGACAGCAAACTTTGACTATAATGGACTGTAGTGGATGAAGTGGCTAAGATGCTGACTGGAAGGTGGCAGGTCAGCAGTTTGATACCCGAATACTGCAGGACGGAATGAGCTCCCATCTTTGTCCCAGCTCCTGCCAACCTAACAGTTTGAAAGCAAGAAATTGCAAGTAGATAAATAGGGACCACTTTGGTGGGAAGGTAAACAACATTCCATGTGCTCCAGTGTCTAGTCATGCATGCCACATGACCACAGAAACGTCTGCAAAAGCAGACAGTGCTGGCTCTTCGGCTATGAAACAGAGATGAGCACTAAACCCTAAAGTCAGATATGACAGGCTTTTGAGCAAGGGTGACTTTTACCTATCAACCCCTAAAGTCAAATAGAACTAGTTTTTAAGCAAGGGAGACATTTACCTTTAAAGGCAGTCCAATGTTAAAGGAACCGGTTTTCCTCCTTTGAGCAAGTGATGCCATCATGAGGTCACAATGCCTCATGTGGACAGCATCAGGTTCTGGAATGTGCTTCTCAAGAAGCCAGGTTTGCCCCCTCTGTCTTCTCTGTCTTCTCCTTCCCTCATCAGGCAAAAACCTTCCTTTTTAGAGAGGCTTTTTTTTTGGGGGGGGGGGCGAGGGAACACTGATATAGTTTAGACATTTGTAAATGCTTTTTCCAATCCTTTAAAAATTGTGTGAGCTGCCTTTGGTTCCCTATGTGGGAAGTGTTGGCATAAGAATGGATGGATGGATGGATGGATGAAATGAGATCATTGTGGTAGGCAAGGAACATCACCACACTCTCTCCTTCACCCAGGCAGCATAAAGGTAAGATCATAATGACTAGATTATCTTTCACTCCCCCACCATGCCCCGCACACATTCTATATTTCAGCCTGTGACAAGTAGGCACAAGTGGAATGGGAACTGGTCCTTCTTCTTCTGGTGCCTTATCCATTCTGGATACTGGCTATCATCCTCCCTTCTTGAAATTGATTAGAGTAGCACAACAGAGTATTTTAAATGTACAAGAGAATATGTCACAGCAAGCAAGAAGAAGGGCTATCAGATAAGTGTCCTATATACATGAGGGGTTCTGTTAAAAGCAGTTGCCTCAAGATGAATAAGCACCAAGTCATTAATGCTGTTGGGCCAGAAATATTGCTGTAAAAAGAGAAAATCTACTCAACAATAATAAATCCCCCTTCTCCCTGGCTATGGGCAAACAGGGGGCTGTGGCTGTAACTGTTCACACCCAGAAAATCTCAGCAAGCAGGTCCTCGTCGGAGAGGGCACAGTCATTATGTTGGTGGCTAAGTTCTGCTGGGGACCAAGCATGGGAAGTATAACCCTAACAGCTGTGGATTCTGAGGAAGCAATAGTCTTTGTCTCGGGGAGTAGGGAGCACAAAGATCAGAGCACCTGAAACAGTGGCACCACCTGCACAGAGGTGCTAAGAAGGCAGCCCCTTCACCATGCTAGGGTGCTGAGGGTCAATCACCCACACACTCAAATTTAACCAATTAAAACAGGGGTGCCCAAACATTTCCCGCCACAGGCCACACCACACCCTCTCAGACAGCTGAACAGACTGGTCATGTGGTACCTCACAGTGCATTTTCAGGCATTTCTTCCACCTCTTCTGCTTCCTGTGGCAGGGGGAGTGAGGTAGACATGTCAAGTACCCCTTACTGGCCGGGAAAACCCCGTATTTTTACCCCTCTTCCCGACCCCTCCTGTTTTTATTAATTTCCCCATAATATCATGTTTTTTTAAAAAAATCCCAAAGCTGCAGGTTTTTTCCTGCCACAAGAGGCCACTGTGGCTTTTCACTTGTGGAAGGGGAGAGAGAAGGTGGTTTGGGGCAGGGCCTTCATCTCTCTGCTTCTGTTCCAACTTCCTTTGACTCCTCCATGGGCCTGCCCCATGCGAGGGGAGGAGGGGGGAAAGGAAGAAAAGAGCTGCCCGATGTGGCTGGCTTTGGGACAGTGAGGGCCAACATGGATGCCCCGGCGCTTGCCCCTTCTGGGTAAGTCCCTCTGTCTTTTTGTTTTGCTTACTTTGCTCTGGGTGTGTGTGTGTGTGTGTGTGTGTGAGAGAGAGAGCAACTTGCCTTTGTGTGTGTGTGTGTGTGTGTGTGTGTGTGTTTGTGTGTGTGTGTGTGTGTGTGTGTGTGTGTGTGTGTGTGTGTGTGTGTGTGTGGAGAGCGATGGTGTGTGTGTTTGTGTGTGTTTTGTGGGTGAGGGGTCAGGGTCTGGCCCAGGTTAAACAGAGATGACCACTGAACCCTAGAGTCAGATATGACTGGCTTTCAAGCAAGGGATACCTTTACTTTTACCTTGCTTGAAAGCCAGTCGTATCTGACTAGGGTTCAGTGCTCATCTTTGTTTCAAAGCCGAAGTGCCAGCACTGTCTGCTTCTACAGACGTTTCCATGGTCATGTGGCAGGCATGACTACAGGAGCACACAGAATGCTGTTTGCCTTCCCACCAAAGTGTTCCCTATTTATCTACTTGCAATTATATAAAGTGGAATGTGAGACATGGTTTGAATGCATTTTGTATAGATTAATCATCACTCAAACACTCAAATAGTCTGATAAACATAAGGTAGACTCTAGGGAAAGAGACACCTGAGGGTGAAAAAATAAGACCCTAGATGGGTGGAAAGAGGCAGAAGAAGATGAGCCACTTCTGTGTGGTGGGATGGAGGCCCCACTAGGTTGGTGGGACTCAAGCTTAAACAAACAGGAAGATGAGGGGAAGGGGCTTGGACTAATCCAGATACCCTATTTGTTTCCCTAAATTTTCTTGCTTTTGAACTGCTAGGTTGGCAGGAGCTGAGACAGAGGCAGAGGCTCACTCCATAAGAACATAAGAACATAAGAACAGCCTTGCTGGAACAGGCCACAGCCCATCCAGTCCAGCATTCTGTCTCACACAGTGGCTCACCATTTCTTTCACGGTATTCCCAAGTAGATGCCTTCACCTGCTTAGGATTCCCTGGAAATGGCATTGAGAGATATCCTGCCTATCTCTCCAACCCGGAGGTTGTCCTTAAGTATCCATAATTATAGCAATTGATACCCTTGTCCTCCATGAACTTGTCTAATCCTTTCTTAAAGCTGTCAAGACTGACAGCTGTCACCACTTCTTCTGGCAGGGAGTTCCATAGACCAGTAATCCTCTGGGTGAAAAAGTACTTTCTCTTATTTGTTTGAGAACTAGTACCCAAAAGTTTCATCGAGTGTCCCCTAGTTCAAGTGTTGTGCGATAGGGAAAACAGTTTTTCCTTATCTACTTTGTCCACACCGAGCATGATTTTATAAACTTCAATCAGGTCACCTCTTAGATGTCGTCGTTCAAGAGTGAAGAGGCCCAACCATTGCAGCCTCAGATGGTAAGGAAGGTGTTCCAGTCCCCTAATCATTCTGGTTTCCCTCCTCTGCACTTTTTCCAGCTCCATAATATCTTTCTGGAGGTATGGCAACCAGAACTGTACACAGTATTCCAGATGGGGCCTCACCATAGATTTATAAAGAGGCAAAATGACACTTGCTGACTTATTTTCTATACCCTTCCTAATGATCCCTAGCATTGAGTTTGCTTTTTTCACTGCTGAGGCACACTGGGTTGACACCTTCATTGAGTTGTCCACCAGGACACCAAGGTCCCTTTCCTGGTTTGTCGCAGAGAGTTCAGAACCCATCAGTTTATAAATGTAATTGAGGTTCTTTGCCCCAACATGCATCACTCTGCAATTACTAATGTTGAAACTCATTTGCCACTGTTTTGCCCACTCCCCCAGTGTCAAGAGATCCCTCTGGAGCTCCTCACAATCTCTCACAGTTTTCACTACCCTGTATAATTTAGTGTCATCAGCAAATTTGGCTACCTTGCTTTTTACTCCTACCTCTAGATCATTTATGAAGAGGTTGAAAAGCAGGGGTCCCAGTACTGAACCTTGGGGGACCCCACTCTTTACTTCCCTCCACTTGGAGAAGTGTCCATTTAGTGCTACCCTCTGTTCCTGTCCCTTAGCCAGTTGCTGATCCAGGACAAGACCTGTCCCTTTATTCCATGACTGGTAAGTTTAGTCAAGAGCCTTTGGTGTGGGACCTTGTCAAAAGCCTTCTGAAAGTCCAGAGAAACAATGTCAACTGGATCCCCCTTATCCACATGCTTGTTGACACTCTCAAAAAATTCCAACAGATTAGTGAGGCATGATTTGCCCTTGCAAAAGCCATGTTGGCTCTCCTTTAGCAGCGCCTTCTCTTCTATGTGCCTATTAATTCTATCTTTTAGGATGGTTTCCATCACTTTACCTGGGACACATGTCAAACTGACAGGTCAGTAATTTCCTGGATCACCCCTGGATCCTTTTTTGGAAATTGGTGTTACATTCGCTACCTTCCAGTCATCAGGCACAAAGCCTGATTTGAGGGAAAGATTATATATTTTGGCTAGGAGATCAGCAATTTCATCTTTAAGTTCCCTGAGAACTCATGGATGGATGCCATCTGGTCCTGGTGATTTGTTAGTGTTTAGTTTAACAAGACATGCAAGGACCTCCTCCCTGGTTATTTCTATCTGGCTTAATTCTTCGGTTTCCCTCCCTACGAAGATAGGCTCTGTTTTGGGCATGTGGCCTCTGTCTTCTTCAGTGAATACTGAAGCAAAGAATTCATTGAGTCTCTCTGCAATCTCTGTTTCCTCTTTAATAACCCCTTGCCTTCCATTGTCATCTAATGGTCCAATGGCCTTCCTAGTTGGGTTCTTACCTCTAATGTACTTAAAGAAGTCTTTGTTATTTCTCTGAGTATTTTTAGCTATACGCTCCTCAAAGTCTTGCTTTGCTTTCCCGATTGTTGCCTTGCATTTGTTCTGCCAGAATTTATGTTTCTGCCTGCTGTCCTCATTCGGACAAGCCTTCCATCTTCTAAATGAGCTTTTCTTGCTCTTGATCACTTCCCGAACAGCTCCTGTAAGCCACATTGCAGTCCTCTTGGACCTGGCAGTGCCCTTTTTCCTTTTGGGTATGCATTCCAATTGAGCCTCTGTTATTGTTTTTGTAAACAGCCTCCATGCCTCTTGGAGTGTTTGGACTCTCTCAATTTTCCCTTTCAGCTTCTTTTTTACAAGTTTCCTCAACTTTGGGAAATTTCCTTTTTGAAAATTTAAGGTCTCTGTGTTAGATTTTATCAGTGACTTGTGGTCTATGATCAAGTTAAACATAATTGAGTTGTGGTCACTGTTCCCTATTGGATCAGTCACATTAACATCTTGCACCAGATCCTGAGTATTACTCAGGATCAAGTCAAGGATTCTTGTACCTCTAGTTGGGTCTTCAACCATCTGTCCCAGGGAACAATCATTTAGCATATTTAGGAACTTTATCTCTTTATCATGTGCTGAACAACAGTTCACCCAGTCTATGTGAGGGTAATTGAAGTCCCCCATTATAACCAGGCTTCCCTTCTTGGATGCCTCCTTTACAACATTCTCCAACTGCCAGTCTCCCTCAAGAGTTTGGGTCGGAGGCCGATAGTATATGCCTACTATTAGACCATCCTTGTGGCCTGGTACTCTTACCCACAGAGCTTCTAATGGTGACTCCAAATCACCTAGATATTCCAATTCATATGATTTTATCACTTCTTTGACATACAAGGCAACACCACCTCCCATTTGCCCCTTCCTATCCTTCCTGTACAGTTTGTAGCCTGGGATAACTGTATCCCATTGGTTATCATCCGTCCACCAGGTTTCAGTGATACCAATAATATCAATATTCTTATCTATTGCTAAGTATTCCAGCTCCCCTATTTTGTTCCGGAGGCTTCTGGCATTTGTATACAAGCATTTATATATGCTTTTCTGACACAGTCTTTTGTGTCCAGTTGCATTGTTAGACTGCCTCTTGCATCCTTCTGCTAGAGTGCTGGTGACTAGCTCCTCGCTCTGCTCAGTAATTTTTGCATCCTCCTCACTACACAAGTACACACTTTCCCGAACCGGATGCTGCCCAGCTCCTGTCGGCTTTCCCCCAGGTTATCAGTTTAAAAGCTGCTCTGCAGCCTTTTTGAAGTTGAGTGCCAGCAATCTGGTCCCATCATTGTTCAAATGCAACCCATCCCTCCTGAACAGATTTGACTTGTCCCAAAATGTTCTCAAGTTCCTGACAAATCTGAAACCCTCCTCTCGACACCACCGCCTCATCCATGCATTGAGGCTTTTGAGCTCTGCCTGCCTGGTAGGTCCTGCGCGAGGGACAGGCAGCACTTCTGAAAATGCTAACTTGGAAGTCCGGGACTTCAATCTTCTTCCTAACAACCTGGATTTGGCTTCCAGGACAGACCTCTTGGCCTTCCCAACATCATTGGTACCAACGTGTACCATGACAACTGGCTCGTTCCCAGTTCTCTCTAACAATCTATCTTGATTTCTTGTGATGTCTGCAACTTTTGCACCTGGCAGGCAAGTCACCATAAGGTTATCATGTGCATCACAAATCCATTTCTCTGTATTTCTAATTATTGAATCGCCTAGTACAAGGAGCCTCTCTCCTGCAATCTGTTCATCTACATGCACCTCATCAACCATATTAAGGGAGAGAACCTCAGTTTGTTCCTGTTGTTTATCTTCCTGGATCTCATCAAGTGTGATGAAGGAGAGATCATCAGGTGGAACCAGTTGTTCCTCTGTGTGTTCCTCATCAGGTGTGATGAGGGAAAGAGCCTCAAATTTATTCTGTAATTTCAGACTCTCAGAGTGATCCCCTACTCTTCTCCTCCTTTGAGTCACATTCCTCCAAACATCTCCATCCTGAGTTAGTGAAGGGCCTTCTCCCTCAGAACTGTGCCCTGTCTCTTCTTTGTCCAGCATAGTCTGCTCCGCTCTGTCCAAGAACAGCTCAAGCTCCTTAATTTGTTGATGGTTAGATATGCAGGCCTCTAGCTGCTGGACCTTCTCTTCTAGTAGTGCAACCAGCTTGCACTTGCTGCAAGTGTAGTTCTCCATATGCTTTGGCAAGAACACAAACACGGCACAAGTATTGCAGGTAACTACAGCTGTTCCCTCAGAATCCATTTTAACAAGTGCGGTATTCTGGGCCTCAAAAATGTACACGTTTACTACCTTTCTACCTAGTAAGACTATATTCTTCCTTTGTTACTAGTTTGAAATTATCAATTTAAATTAGTGGAGGCCTCTAAAGCAGCTCTACTCCAACTGCAAAACTTACCAGTGCTCACTTCCCTTGTTTGGCTCTGCTTAAGAGCACATGCAGAGTCAAAAGGGCTGACCCTGAAAGAGCTCAGAGCTTTTAAAGGCTAGTGTAGCTCCGCCCCCATGAGTCACAGTTCAGGGAAGGGCCTGGTGTGGCTCTGCCCCCCTGCTTCTGGAAGCTTCTAACTGCTTCCTCTTTTTGAACAGAGGTGGCTCTCAGCAGTTTAAATTATCAATTTAAATTAGTGGAGGCCTCTAAAGCAGCTCTACTCCAACTGCAAAACTTACCAGTGCTCACTTCCTTTGTTTGGCTCTCCTCAGCAGCAGCTCTGCTTAAGAGCACATGCAGAGTCAAAAGGTGCCCAAACTATGGCCCCGCGGGCTGGATCTGGCCTGTGGCACCAATTCATCCAGACTGCAGGTCCGATTGCAGCAATCACTGTAAATGCCCCACTGCTGCCGGAAGTGCTGAAAATGCAACAAAAACACTGCAAAACAATCAAAAAATGCGGCAAAAATGTGCCACCCTCACTCCATACCTGTCCAGTTCAGGATTTAAAAATAAGGGAAATTTTGGCCACACCCCTCTGTGGGAGATGAGCACTGCACGCTAGGGTCAGATACGACTGGCTTTCAAGCAATGGCATCCTTTACTTTCATCTATTGTTAGATCCAATGCTGCCTGTCATACCTGACTCTAGAGCTCATTTCTGTTTATAACCAAAGAGCCAACACTGCCTGTTTGTAGATGTTTCTGTGTACATGTGGCAGGCATGACTAGACACCAGAATGTTGTTACCTTTCCCCCCAAAGTGGTCTCTATTTATCTACTTGTAATTTCTTGCAGTACTTGGGTATCAAGCTTCTGACCTGCCACTTTCCAGTCAGCACCTTAGCCATTTGAGCCATTGCAGCTCAGTGGTTAAGAAGCTCGCCTTGTTAGCTGGAAGGCTGACATGATGGTTTGAGCTCCCATCTCTGTCCCAGCTCCTGGACACCTAGCAGTTCAAAAGCAAGAAATTACAAGTAGATAAATAGAGACCACTTTGGGGGGAAAGGTAACAACATTCTGGTGTCTAGTCATGCCTGCCACATGTACACAGAAACATCTACAAACAGGCAGTGTTGGCTCTTTGGCTATAAGCAGAAAAGAGCTCTAGAGTCAGGTATGACAGGCAGCATTGGATCTAACAATAGATAAAAGTAAAGGATGCCATTGCTTGAAAGCCAGTCATATCTGACCCTAGGGTGCAGTGCTCATCTCCCACAGAGGGGTGTGGCCAAAATTTCCCTTATTTTTAAATCCCAAACTTGACAGGTATGGAGTGAGGGTGGCTCATTTTTGCCGCATTTTTTGATTGTTTTGCAGTGTTTTTGATGCATTTTCAGCACTTCCGGCAGCAGTGGGGCATTTACAGTGATGGCTGCAATCGGACCTGCAGTCTGGATGAATTGGTGCCACAGGCCAGATCCAGCCCGCGGGGCCATAGTTTGGGCACCCCTAAGTTCAAATAACACCAAAAAAAAGAAAAAGAATCAGAAGGAGAGCGTGCAACGGAGATCCTTTGTAGAATCCTGTAAACCAGGGTTTCCCAACTTTTTTACACCATGGGTCTGACCATGCCCCCTGGACAGCTGACTGGGCTGGACCATGCCCCCCCCAAAAGCGGAAGTAAATGCATCCACTTCCACATTTTCGACAGCCACAAGTTAATTTATGGCTGACATCACCATGTTTACACATATAAGAGTGCCCACTTCCTCTTCTGGATGCGGTGGCAGCGGCATGCCACATGAAATGGTGCTGCAGGCTGTAGTTTGGGAATCCTTGCTGTACACTGAAAGGTAGAAGTGGAGGTGATTAACTAAGTAAACAACCACTTAACTGCAAGAATAAACTAGAATATTGTTGGACATAAGTGTGAGCATATAAAATGAACTAAAACAATTTTGTAACCACTTATTTCCAACCCTTTATTATGATTATCCTTGGTTGAGTAGGCTCCTACATCTTCTTAATACTGGGTTGGGAAAGTATGGTCTTTACTGTCTCTTTTAGTCACCAGGAAGAGGTTGAAGGCCCACTTACTTTGATAGAACAGCTTCCACTACCTTGTGCACTATTAAAGCATGCTTTCAAATTGAAATGTACACCCCATTCAGCTGAAAGACAAAACAATATCAAGGCTATTTGCTTGTCTCTGCAACAAACACTGAGTGGAGTGAAGTGTTCAAGGACATTCATGGGGTGAGATAGCAAACCCCACAGATCATTTTGTGTTAAATCTGGTGTTTGTGTGGTTAATGCTTTAATGAAAAAGAAATGATGCAATTAAAAGTAGGGGGAGTAGGACATCAAACATATCAAGTTGTTACAGGGAAGATGCTGAATTAGTGTCCAAGGGGATGACTGATATCTTCACATGCACAAATACACCCAGTGAAGCCTATGATCTGTCCTGCATACTCTAATTTTGAGGCATTGTGGAAGGGTTCAGAGGAAGGTCTCCAAGTTGTTCTTTGCAAATCTCAAGTACCAGCCCAACACTCTAGCCAAAGAGTGTGTGGAAATGCAGAACTACTTTTCTATATGGTTTGGAGATCCTGGTCAACAACACCTGCCCTGATAAAGGTAAAGGCCACCCTTGCTCAAAAACCAGTCATATCTGACTCTAGGGTATAGTGCTTATCTCTCTGTTTACACCCAAAGAGCCAGCACTATCTGTGTCTGCAGACATTTCCGTAGTCGTGTGGCAGGCATGACTAAACACCAGAATGCTGTAACCTTCTGTGAGACTTTGGGCCTAGTCCAGCCAAGCTTCTGGGTTTCACAGTTACCCCCCAAGGCTCCTACCTGTAGGTCTCAAAGCTCGTCCAGCCTTTCCAAAGGCTGCCCTTCCCTGGGTTTCTCTTGTTAGGGAAAAACCCAGCTACTTAAACAGGAGAGAATTTTTAAAAAGAATCCTGGTAGCGTAAAGTAGGTCACTCTTATATCCCCAATTCAACAGTCAAGCAAAATGTAGAAGAAGATTGTTTTATTCTTCAGGGAGAGAAGTTTAAAAAATATATCAATTACAACTAATCACAAAAACTTCCAGGGTTGCACATAAAGGTTTCCCCCCTAAAAGAACACAATCTAACTAACCTTTAAAGTTCTTCTTAGGACAGCAAAACAATTCCAACAGCAGGACAGTTTTCCTCCTACTCTCTTACTCTCTCTTGCTGGCTTATTTTTATCTACCCTATAAGGGACCCAGGCAATCTAACAAACCTGGCATTAGCTATTAGGGACAGGTGATAAGGAAAGAAGCAAGTAGTAAGCAGATGACCTCATCCAGATCCTGAAACCACAGAAAGACTTAAAAAGCCATGGCCTATTTTTTAAAAAGCCAAACAGCTTTTTAAAACCAGGGAGAACCATGCGAATGACTTGTGACCATTCCATTACACCTTCCCACCAAAGTGGTACCTATTTCTATATGTGCAATTTCTTGCTTTCAAACTGCTATGTTGGCAGGAGCTGGGACAGCTCGTGCAGCATTTGGATCTTGACATACCTGTCAAGTTTTGGATTTGGAAATAAGGGAAATTTCCCGGCAAATAAGGGATACTTGACAGCTATGCTTATCCTGTGCTGCCCTCCAATGGAGGCAATAGGGCATTGCAGTCTAATTAATAAGGGATGGCGGCAGGAAAGAGGGTAAAATAAGGGGCTTTCCTGGCCAATAAGGGATACTTGACAGCTATGGATCTTGAACTGCTAACTTGCCCACCTTCTAGTCATCAAGTTCAGCATTTCAACCACTGACACCGCAGCCTTTCTGTCTTGATATAAGACCTTTAACTCACAGCACTGTCTTATTCATACAGATTTCTGCATAGTCATTATATATGTCCAGACTCCAAAGCAATAACTTTGTTTATGTAAATGTATAGCACTAAATTCATCAAGATTCCCTTTTGAGGTCATTGATCTGGATGACTACTTGAAATAAACAACAGAAAATGGGCTCTGAATATTATTCCTCCTATCTTCGGGGCATTGCAAGTCAATTGAATTGTCTAAATGAGTTATGGCTGGAATTAAAATATCCAACCATAATATTCCTCCCAGAACATGCTGTGCCTTTAAGATAATCCTATGTCTGCGGAAATCCATGTTCATTGGCAATTCATAACCCATGCTGTGTGGTGTGTGCAAGTTTTAGTGCTTAAATAAATATAAAGGGATTCAACAAATTAAGTTGTCCAAAGGGAAATCATTAGCAAAATCAGTTCCTCTGAAGGTGCTCAGTGGAAAGTAAAATTGCTTCATTACATAAAACATAATGCATACTGAGATCAACATGTTTTGGCAGGGCATCTGAATGTGTGTGTGTGCACACCAAACTTCTTGCATTCTAAAAAAAATCACTCTAATCAATATAACAGGATATTACTGTACATACTTTAACCATTTTGTGATGAGTTATTTTTATATGTTACTTTTCACAGAAACAAGGTAGGATAGAGTTATTTTTGGACCTACAATAAACATGGTTGTTACTCACTTGCTGTTTTTCATTTTAATGATAATCTGGGTCTGCTATTTGTCGCTTTTTTGAGCTGTAGGGTGATGGGCAGCAGTTGTTTTATACACATACAATTTACTACCACCACCACCACCACCACTATTGCTTCACACTTAAGAAAACAATATTTGAAAGACTGTTTTTCCCCATATATTTCAGCCACACCCTAGAATGATACTAGAAGAACCTCTACAATGTCCTACACATACTGTGGTCCAGCCAGGAGTTACACTAGTGCAGGGGTCCTCAACCTTTTAAAGATGAGGACCGGTTCACACACCCTCAGACTGTTGTCAGGCCAGACTGGTGTCCCACCACCACCACCACCACCACCGGCAGTACCACACCGAGCCCCCACCACTATCCCACACATCACTTCCCTGCTTAGTGTACCGAGGCGAGGAGAAAAAAGACATGAAGATGGCATCCACCTTCCTTTCCAACCATTGTGTGAAACACCTGGGATGGCAAAAGGTTCCATCTTCGCTTGCCCTTCGGTCCCTCCTGGCTGCCAAGTTTCTGGCACTGGAGCAAGCTAGCACACCTCAACCTGGGGCCACCTCAGGCTGTCTGCAGGACGGACAGGCAGATAGAGGGCAGGTGCTTCCTCCTGTTGGGGTCTGGCCCACATGGGTGCAGAAGCTGAGGAGGGGAATCAATTCATCCAGCCCACACCCTTGCTCCGTTTGCCACTTCCACTTCTGTCTCTGCCTCAATCCTTGTCCCCTTTGCTTGGTTTGGCATGTTTCTAATGGTGATCCATAGCAGGGTGGATGTTGTAACAGAGTGCCATTAGGGACACACCAAGCCAAGCGGAGGGGACAAGGATTGAGGTGGTGGCGGTGGAAGTGGCGACATGGGCCAGATCAAATGTTGCCGTGGGCCAGGTCCAGCCCACGAGCTATAGGTTGAGAAGCCCTGCTCTAATGTGTCTTTTGAAATTATTTGCATCATTAGGCTAAAATTATTTTCTTCTATGCAGGCTTTCAATCCTCCGGGACATCCACATTGCCTAGTCTTAAAATGTTTCCTCTTACCCAAATTTGTGACACTTTTTAGATCTTTTAGTAGTTTCTGTTCTTTAATCTTTTCTGATTTTAAATATAAGCTCAGCACTTAACTTATATTCATCTTACTTATGTGGATTTCGACTTGTTTCCTCTAGTATGTAAAAGATGCCCGAGAACAATTGTTAAAGTAGAACTAATGTGTTAAATATATTATTGATTACTGAATTAATGAATAATTAAATAAATAAGATACTTAGTGTACCACCAAACAGACCAAGTTCCTCCAGTCAGCTAAAATTTTTGGAATTAGCCATATATAGTGTATGTTCACATATAATGCTAATTTCAGATGGGCAAAATATAACCTACATGCTGCAAGCATGCAGTGCTCAGTACACTCAGAAACTGAACCCTTGAAGGCCTCTGCTATTCCAATCCACATTTTAAATATAAGCATATCTCTCCAGGGTCTGCCTTAAGAAACAAGAAGTCACACCTGTTTCTGCAAATGCATTGTTAAGACAAATAACTTCACAAGCAAACACTATGCATCATGTGATAGTATTCACACACTTCCACAGGGGAGTACATATACTGTTGTCAAGACTGTAGGCAGGACATTGTAGCACCAATTCTATTTCTGTGGTGGGCTCAAAAAATGTACTACCATACTGTGGGTGTGGTATGGTGGGCATGGCCAGGGAAAAGCCCTGCGTTGCATACAAATTAGGACTACTTTATTTCAAAACTTGGATGGGTGGGGCCAGCCAGAATTTCTGCTACCAGTTCTGGCGAACTGGTGTGAACCTGCTGATGCCCACCACTTTCTTTTATATTTAAGAGAAATCATTTCTGAAATTAAATCTGATGTTTTAATGGCAGAATGTTTTTTTTTAATTGTGTTGACAGTTTGCAAATATTTCACTCAATTTTAAAAAATATCTAACATTATTTTTCCAATGGTTGTATGCATGGCAAGCATTAAATTTTCATTCTCACAATATGATGCTGATCAATTCTAAGCTTATAATATAGATTGGGCTGTGATCTGTCAAAGCCTTTCCAATGGGTTTCATGTTTTAGGAAGGATATGAGCTCTCCCTAGTCTAATTTTTCCCATCACTTCAAAATATAGTATAGCATTTCTCATTTGGCAATTGATATTTGATAGTTGACATGCAGTTAGTTTTAGTACTTACAGCTAGCATGCAATGCATTTTATGATGACTTGCAACAGCATCCAAGAGCATCCAACATGCAAGGATATTAATATTTAGTCATTGTCATGTAATAGGATTTTTCAAAGCATTTTGCTATATTTTTTAAAAGTATTCATGCTGCAGTATTTAGCATACAGTATACTGAATGGCAGAGCGGTATGAATACCAGAAAAAAGACAAAACCACTCAAAGAGCAAATCAAAGTTCTGTGTCTTTAAAGAATATATATATATATATGGTAAAGTATTAGCTTCATACAGTACTTCCAAAATATCAAGATCCAAAAATCATGTCTTCAAATTGTCTTCAAAATTCATAGATAAATCAAGTGGAATTCTTCTAATGTAAAAATCCGAGACAATATCAGTGGTGATTTGAATAATATAGGGGTAATGTAAAGAAATCCAAAATACATCAAGACTTTTCCGGTATAACCAGCCTTTCACATATAGCTTCCTCAGGATAAAGATTCTGTAATATGTGTTGAAGAGCCTCTAAAAGTGTGTTGCATTAGTGCTGAGCATTTGGATTTGTCTTTACATTGCCTCTATATTATTCATATCACGACTGATATTGTAGTATTTAGCATGTCATAGAATAATAACTAGAATGTACATTTATTGATTGATTATATAAATATATATACCCTTCAACATACTCAAGACAGTTAACAATATTTTTAAAAGCACTAATAGATTTATTGGAATTGTGACACAAATCTGAGAACCACTACATTTTGGAAAACAGATTAGGGACTACTGGTCATCTGAAATGCTTGGAGTCTTCTATTATGAACTGAATAATGGCATTGATAAATGATGTCCAACTTTTAAATGCATTGAAATTTCATATCAAACATTCAAATGCTCTATAAATGGCAGAGGGAATGTTAAGAAGAAGGAAAATATCTGAAGTATCACCAGAAATTTACACTCATTGTCCCTTTGCCACAATTTTGGTCCAAAATGTGGCAGTTCTAGAGACACACAGGCACTATTCACTTAGGTCAGGATCATTCATCCCATGACAATTCGCCCTTCTCCACATGAATACAGTTCAGTAATTGTGATCAGATGAAATTAACTACAAAGTCCTTTCAGATGTCTTGGCTAAATCCATAAGCATCCCAGCGGCAGCCAGACATATGAGGAAGCATGGCTTATGTAAATCCTCACAACTTGTTCATAATGGTCTGCAAATGAATGTTGCATGAGCCTTATATTGTGGCTAGGATCTGTACCATAAACAGCTGTATCATGTCAGACACTCAGGTTATCTCCAGAGAAACAATTTTTCGGGCAGCATGCAGTGCAGCAAATACACTGTGTGCTAATAAAAACAACAATATATCTTGTAGTAATTTACAGACTAATTTCTTGCAATGTGAGGTATCATTTCCAATCTGGAAAGGAACCCCTTCAGGTAAACATAAAGACGTATGACATTTTCATTTTTAAAAGTTTTTTTATGTATTTTTGTCAACTTAAACTTTTTTAAAGGATAGATATTATTACTAGAATTTAGAACAAATTAGATTTTTTTTTCTTTATCCTTTGATGTATGCAAATTTGTTCAATTAAATTTAGGCTACACTTTGGAATCAATCTAGCATAATCTCAATTTTGTAATACACAAAATGGAAGCATAAAAGAGAAAGTATCAAATATATTCTATTACTGTGAAATCTACCCACTTTATTTCCTCCCCTCTAAAAAGAGCATTTGAATGTTTAACTCCAAGTTATGTCTTTGGTTTTACTGTATTTGATTTGGATACTGTAATCTGTCTTTGGTCTATTTCACCAGCGAAAAGCAAGCTAGAAATAGATAGTTGGTTAATTGGTTAGTTAGTGGGTTAGTTAGTTGGTTAGTTGGTTAGTTAGTTAGTTAGTTACATGGCATCAGAGAATATACAAAGCAAATGTGGCAGGTTTAAAAACATTAATTTTAATTGGATTATTTATGACTGTGTGATGGGTTGGGGCTACAGCATTAACACAAAGGACATGCGTCAATAATTTCAACACATACAGTTTGCCACTCATTTCACATGCAGTTTCATGCTTCTACCCACACAGCACACATACACACATAAGTATGAACATATATTGAGAGAGCAAGTTTTCTTCAGGCTAGGAATGGAAAGATCTATTACTTTGCAGAGTTTTTTTTTTAAAAAAGTGTTCTTCCCTTATCTTGTCTTTTAGTTCTTATTAAAAGCAAATTGAATGAAATTATCAATCATTTCAACTGCCCCGACTCAACAGGTACAGCTAGTTCCAGTATGGTGAGAAGCATGTTGTACCTGATTGCTGTATAGCTATTAATGATGGGAAATCTGTGAAATAAGAAGAAAGTATCAGACCTAAGCCAGCCCCGCAAAAATTGCTGAATGCACAGGATTCAAATCAAGTTTTTGTGACACTAAACTGACACTAATCAGTTCCTGGAAAATAGATGGGGAAGAAGTAGAAGCAGTGACAGATTTTACCTTCTTAGGATCTAAGATCACTGCAGATGGAGATTGCAGCCATGAAATAAAGAGGCGGCTTTAAACAAAATTAGAATAGTCGAAGCAATGGTATTCCCAGTGGTAATGTACGGATGTGAGAGCTGGACAATTAGGAAAGCTGAACGCAGAAGAATAGATGCCTTTGAAATGTGGTGTTGGAGGAGAGTTTTGAGGGTACCTTGGACAGCGAGGAGAACAAATAGGTCAATCTTAGAAGAAATCAACACTGACTGCTCATTGGAAGGTCAAATAGTAAAGATGAGGCTAAAGTACTTTGGGCATCAAATGAGAAGGGAGGATTCACTTGAGAAGGCCGTGATGTTGGGAAAGGTGGAGGGCAAAAGAAGAAGGGGGAGGCCAAGGATGAGATGGATAGATGGTAGTGTAGACACAATGGGCACAGAACTGGGAGGACTGAGGGGGATGGTGGAGGACAGAGGCGCCTGGAGAACGATGGTCCATAGGGTCGCAAAGGGTCGGAATCGACTGTGCGACTGAACAACAAAAAAAATCAAACAAGATACTCTAATTGAATCAGTTTTCCCAGATTTGAATCTACTCATTTTCAAGTTATTTACAAGTCATTTATGAAAATATTTGCAGAGTCTGGAAAGTTGTTTCTTTTTTTCAACTTTAAAAGTAGAAATAAGCACAAGCCTCAAAAACCCCATCTATACAGAGACCAGATGATTTTTATGATTGAAGACTGAATAATTACTGATAAATGAATGTAAACATTGTTCAGGCCTTCAATAAAAAATTAAACTTTATTGACCTGCCCCCATCATCTTATCTAGACAATAGAGGTACAATCCACCAAAATAGCATACACAACTAGAACATCAGATGGTATTACTAAAGAAAGTTAACACATCTCTCCATAACTCAACAGGATAGACTGAGAGATTGATAAAAAGAATCAGGATAATTATTACAATACTGAATAAAAAGGAGCCTGGTTTTAGAATATAAATATCTGCTGGTATTTGGTATGCTATTTGTGAATGGGTGGCGAGTAAATTCATTCGTCCCAATGCTGGGGTCATGACAATCTTTTGTAATGTTATCTTTCCAATTTTATCAAAAATAAATTACTCAGAAATTAAACATTTTAGAGCAGTCCATTCTCCAGCAATCTGGATTCAGATTTTTTAAAAAAAAGAAAAGAAAAAGAAAAATGCAATTCAATTTGAGAGGAGTATAATACCATCAGTGTGTCACTTTGAGGCAATGTCCTCTTACAGATGTGAAATTGATCTCAAAGGCTTATATTTTACCTCACAGCCTTTCTCAGTCTTCTCTAATACTAAATCCAAAGTCTTTCCCTCAAATTTCATTGAGACCCTTTCAATTACCATATAATATATTAATCAATATAGAAAAATATTAGCATTAAGGCCCTTATGGTCATTGTTAGCCAATATTGTGTTTTGCATTGCTGTAAGAGCTTTACCAACTACTCCGCTAGTATAAGGTAGGTCAGGGCTGGCCAAACTATGGCCCTTGGTGCTGGATCATTCAGCCCACGCTGCCCGCACCTCTCCAAGAAACTGAAGTAAAATGTGCACACACATGCACAAAACGCTGCCATAAATGCACCCACGGATGTCAGTCATAAATACATTTACAACAGTCATGGATGCATTTATGGCAGCATTTTGCACATGTGTGGGCTCATTTTTACTTCTGCTTTCAGTGGGAGGAACCACATGACCAGCCCTTGACCCAAAAAGTTTGGGGACACCTGAGGTTGGTGGATGAAATGTATTACTTGGTGGAGTGGGAGCCATGAAGGTTTTATGTCATCAAGTTGTGCCAAAGTTGGATCCTGGATGGATCTAAGAAAAGTAGATGGGAAATGCCTTTGTTCTTGGGATTATAGTTTGCATCATTAAAAAATTCTCCATATGGGGTCTGAAATTTGTTCTTTACTTATGGATCCAAACCAATTCATTTTTAAACGTAACAATCAACTATTGGTTGGAGACTGATCAGTGTGGTTTTCAGAATAAAACGACTAATCCCACCTAGTTTACTTCTTCCTTCAACCTTGAAGAAACATTCATAAGGCTTAAATATAGAAAAATCTAGTTTGAACCTCTCACAGCTATCCTTCTGTAAATCTTGCATGAAATACACTCAACATTTGTTGTGATAAATTTATTCATTTCTGTTTTTCTCTGTGCTCCCATTCACCTCTTGGGGAAAAACCCTTTGAAGTAATTTAACATTGCTTGTCAAACACTTTTTAAAAAATGCACCAGGATTATTAATAGACTTTGAAATGAATTGTGCTAGGTGCTCAGACTTTTATTACATTTTTGAAAGAAGATTTTTAGAAGAAAATCTCTCCCTGCTTCCTGCTAAATATTTGTCAATCACTATTATTTCCTCCCTCATTTAGATCCTTACAATTTTAACCATGTCAGTTATGGAAAAGTCATTAGGTAATGGTGACATACTAAGTTAATCTTAACCTATAAAACCAAGGGTTAACCGTTGGAACATGCTATACGTTGCTATGCCTCGCCCTACTTGCCTACATTCACCCTTCGTGCACATGGCCGATCTGGGTCCGCAGGTCAACGAAGGACTGAGAAAACTGGCAGTGGGGCAACAGCCCCACAAACACGAAAAAAGGGAAGCAACTTCATTTCCCAATATTCCTTGCGCCGCACCGTACCAGAGCCAATCAGGCTCAGAGGCTATCGCACAGCGCGGCGCACGGAACGTTCAGAAATGTGCCGCGGCCAATCAAAAGACAACCGTTTAAAAAAATGCAGCACAAACTCAAAGCACAAACCCATAACTACAAGCCCCAGCGTCCTGCGCGCCATGAGCACGCAGAATGCTGAAGAAGCCGGCACACAAAAAATAAAAAATAAAAACACCGGGAGAGCAAGTCCGCTAAGCTGCGGGAACCAAAGCCCCCCTCCCCAATGGCACCTGAAGCTCCTGATCGGAGTTTCCCCTTTAATATCACTGGGTGGGGGGGGGTGTTGTACTTCCCCTCTCTACTGGCTCCCCTGGGGTTGGGAGGGTTGGGGGGACCAAAGGAGTCTTTCTCTCCAACCCTCCTGACCCCAGGGGACCTGGCAGAGAGGGGATTCCCCTCCCCACACACACACACGCCCCATATTAAAGAGAACAAACCAAGCGGTTACTTCTCTTTAAAAACTGAGTTTTAAAAACGGAGTTTGTGGGGGGGGGAATCCCCCTCTCCGATGGCTCTCCTGGGTCTGGAAGAGTTGGGGAGACAGACCCCTTTTGTCCACCCAACCCTCCAAAACCCAAGGAAGCCAGCGGAGAGGGGAATCACAAAACCCCACCACCACTGATATTAAAGGGGAAACCACAATTGAGATTTCCCTTTTAATATCAGAGGGTGGCCTGGATTCGATCCCCTCTCCTGGGTCCCATGAGTCTGGAAGGTTAGTGGGGACAAAAGGGGTCTGTCCCCCCAAGCCTTTAAGTGTTTCGCTTACAAGGGAGGGAGAAGGCATCATTGCCTCCCCCCCTTGAAAGCGAAAAAAATCCAAAGTAAGCAAAGGCACCGCACGCATCTCCGCACTGTGCCTTCCCTTACCCAAAAAAACCCAAAACAATAAAGGGAAAAGTTGCACCAAAACCACAAACAAAAACAAACCAAAACTAACACAAAACCTACACAAAGACCAAACACACAGACCTCCCCAAAAAAATAAAAATAAAAATAAATAAATTACAATACAAACCCCCAACAGAAATAAAACAAGCAAACTTACCCAAACGACCTTACGGCACGAAAGCTGGAAATGAAATGAGGAAACAGACTATATACAAGTGACGCCCAGACCAGAAAGAAAGACAAAGAAAAATAGTGCAACAGGACCACCCAGAGGACACAGTAGAAAAAACAGTCAAAAATATTAAGAGATAATCTAACATTCCTAAAACATTTATTAAATCATGTTTACAGTTTTCACACACACAAAAAAAAATCTAAACACAGTTTAAAAACATTGACTTTCACATAAATTATTTTAACTGCATTTACTTAAAATAATATTTTTTCTGACAAACTAACTGAAAAACACTAAGATAAATTATAAAAATTACAATTTCAACTTACAAACAAGTTAATTACAAAACAAATTTCCGACAAAACAATTACAATTACAAAAAAAAATTGCAATTTTTTTTGCAAAAAAACAACAACTTGTAAAAAACAATTTGCAAAAAATAAACAACTTATTACACTTTACAGAGACTCATTTTTCCTTTCTAAAAAATAAACAATATTTAAAAAAAGCCCAGCAACGGCAGGCAATCCCTGCTAGTGCTTAATAAACTGAAAAATCTGATTAATTTATTTCATGTTAAAATAGGATATTTTAAACTTTTCAATTTGTGTGTGTGTGAGAGAGAGAGAGAGAGAAGTTGTACATCTCACAAATATTTTAAGTCCACCCAAGCCTTTTTCTAAACGTTTTAGAGAAGGAAATAGTGGCATGAATTTATAAAAATTGAATTTCTCATCCATTTTATCAAACGTGGTTTTCTTTTCTCTCCCCACTCCTGCTTATCATCCTCCTTTTTCTTTGCATCAGGGCTTTTTTTTCAAGCTCCATAATGTAAAAGGAAAAAAGAGCAAAGGCCAAAGAATCTTCTGCCCTTAAACTAAAGTTCCTTTTGAGACTCCAAAGGTGGATTAAATTTTGAGATAGGAAAAAAAGATTTCACTTCAGGGAATGTAGAATCAATTTCCATCTCAGTTTCTATAGACAAAAGATTGCTCTTAAGCCAGTGAGCAGAAATATGACAATTCCCATATTAGCAAACCTGAAGTATAAATTTAACTTAAATTCTATTAAATAGCTGAGGCTTCTATTTAAAATGATTTGGGGCTTTTCTGTTATTTTCTTTCTGTTATTATCTCTGCAAGTCCTACAGCTGTTACATTTTTCTGTTTAACAGTTCAATATGGATATTACTCAAACCTGGTTTTGGATGTTCTCCTGTAATCAAACAGCTCTATTTGTTTAGTTTTTATTTAAGAAATGTCTGCCTAAGAAAGAGAACCTGTTTCTCAGACACCTAATAACTTTCATGACCCTGTGGGGCCTTGAACTTCAACTTCAAAACTCCAGGTCCACACCTTTTTTAAAAAAAACACAACTGCTTTCCTTTGTGGTTATTTAATTTTTAAAAATTTAACTTGACATAAAACATAAACCAATATATGGAAAATAAAAACATAATAAAAAATTCAAATACAAACATGCTTCCTTCAGTATCTTGAAAATATCTATATATTTCATTTCTTTTTCTTCATCTCTTTTAATTGCTGCACCCCATTTCTCTCCAAAAAGACACAATTTCATGCACAGGCACATGAAATTTGTCCTTTCAGTAGGACAAATTCTATAAATTCCCCCCATGTATCTTTAAATCACTCCTCTCTTCTTTTCTGACCTCACCCCTTGTGGTGGAGAAATCCCAAAATATATGACTGTTTGAACCAGTTCTATAAGGAAAGTACAGAAATCCTTTAAAAGGGGAAAATAATGTATTACACATTTCTGCTTCTTGAGAAGAAGGAAGTGCCTTGGTAGTAAAGAAGGGACATGCACACCCAGCCTCACCAGAGAATTATGGATAGTTAAAATTCTCAGGTAGAAAAAGTGCTGCAAATATTCCTTCATGAAGATTTTATGGAGAGGAACATTTCTCTATTGAGGAAAAAAATACAAATGGCTAAACTGTCATACTTATATGACATCAATATTCTACCAGGCCTGTTGCTCAAGCAACATGGCTGCCCAAGTAAAAATGCCAAAAGTTTGGAAAGGAAAATGAAATGTAACAACCCTTAACATGGAGTAAATAAAAGGCACTTCAGGGTTGATAGTTATTTCTGCTGGCAAATAATCAATGGCATCCATATCCTAATTAATGCAATGAGTGTCAAGCATCTTTTGGTGGAACATATCTACTGACCTAGTGCATAATAACTATATTGATTTTTAGTTATTTGTTTCTCATTAATATTTCACCACCACCACTGTGGTATCCACGAGCACAATTGGCATAACTGTCCCTGACAGAGGTTACACCGGTCGAGGAAGGCTCCTGGTCACTGGCCTCTGCAGGAACAGAAATTGGGGAGCGGATTAATAGTCATAAGATTGAGTTCAGCAGGAGGAAGTTGAATATCTAACTCGAGTTAGGAATTAGTTAATTCCACACTTGCAGATTAGCCCAAGCCCTAGCGCAAATAGTGGCCATGTTTACTCTTCTGCAAGCCATGAACAATGGATTTCCCCTGTCAGTATTTGCCTTAGTTAATTAACTTCCCCAAGAGAGATTCCCAATTAACCCGGGTAAATGGGTGATGTGATTTTCTGTCAGATGACGATTCTATCACACGCTGCCTTGAATTCCTATATATGATGATGATTTTCCCTCAATAAACCACTGGTCTTCGCTCCATCTTGCCTCGTGTCGTTCCTTGACCAGTCTCCTCCGGGACCCCAAGGGCCGCTTCACGGCCCCGATCCAACATCTGGTGACCCCGACGTGATCCTACTCGTGAGCAAGCCATCAACGCGGTCCGGTTCTACGCTAGAACCGTGTCTGATCACCCCGGAGGACAGCGCGGCAACCCGGTCGGAAAGCCAGCCGATCGGGAAGACAGCTCCGCTTCCTACAGCTTGCTCCGGCTATCGTGGCGGCTTGCAGCATGGAAAAACATGTTCCGCTCAGGGTCGGCTGTGAACCCCTGACAGCGCAGAGGCCACCGAGGGCCCGTGGCGGCAGTCCATGCTCCGAGCTCTACCCAGAGATTCGTCACGCAAAACCTATTGCCTGAACTTCAGACGCGTCGACTCATCCCGAGAAGGAGACTTCAAAGGGCCGGCAGGTAATATGGGGACTTGTCCTCAGCGGCAACGTCCATCCACTAGTCAAAGAATTCATGAGGAAGAATTCAAGACCCTGGCCAGGGTATATCAGATAAGCTTTCACAGCGGAGAACTAGCGCGGCTTTTGGTGTTCTTGAGGGAACACTGCCTGCTTTACCCAGAAGTAGGTACGTTATCCCTTCAGCTCTGGGATCAGATAGGAGTCTGCATTCAGCAACCCCCGAAAGCTCCAGATGGCGTAATTTGCACATGGAGCAAATGTAGGAAACTCTTAGCAGAGGTGGACCCAGTCCGGGTAGAGGCCAAAGAACCCCCAGCGTCAGCAGAGCCATCGGCGCCCACGGCGCTCTATCCGTCATTTCAGTTTAAGCAGAGTAGTCTAGGGAGCTTTCCCTCGGTGACAGCTGCAGACGTCACCGGTGGAATGCATGGAATGGGGAGCGCTGGCACTTCTCTGATAGCTACAGGTTCCCGAACTACCAAGAGTGCCCTTCAGCGCACAGTTGAGGAAGAGATCAGGAAGGGGGAATTGCCAGCAGAAGAACTAGCTGAGCTTAGTCAGATTTGTCCAATTCGCTTGGAGGCAGATGCCCTCACAGGGCAGCAGCAGATAGTTCATTCACCAGTCCCGTATAAGCTCCTCATGGCTATACTGAAGGCCATTTCAGAGACAGGACTACAGAGTCGCTTCACTAGGGGCACGCTTCAGCAAGTGTGCGAGAACACGATGTTCATCCCGCACGACTGGAAAGCTGTCATGTGGATGATGCTCAACCCCAGCCAGTATCTGTTATGGGACAGCGAGTATCGCCTCGAGGCTCAGGCAAGGGCTGCCAGGATGGGTGGGGCAATAATTCCTGACCAACTATATGGTTCAGGTGCCTTCGAATCCATCAATGCGCAGACTGCCTTGCCGCTCGCCACCCTTCAGTTGTCAGCTGAGACGGCCTTCAGGGCTTTTCTCAAGGTCCCAGCAACTGGCAAAGTGGCCAAAAATTACACCGCAGTCAAACAGGGCGCCCAGGAGTCCTACATGGACTTTATCAATCGCTTAGAGTAAGCGATCAGTAGACAGATCGATAACGAGCAAGCCCAACAAGAGCTCATGATGAAATTGGCTAAAGACAATGCCAATCTCGACTGCCGTAAGATCTTGCAGTCACTGGGCAATCATCCCGACTTGACTCTCACCGACATGATTAGGGCTTGCACCGACGTTCGCACGGACTCCTACAAAATGGGTCTGCTGGCAGCGGCGGTGCAAGGGGGTAGGAAACCCAAGAACAAAAGCCTAGGGGCATGTCACAATTGTGGCAAGGTCGGCCACTTCGTTAGGGAGTGCCGATCCAAGGGCGGCGGACAACATTCCGGTCGTTCCAAGACTCCGACCACCCCATGTCCGAAGTGTAACAAAGGCTTCCATTGGTCCAGATTCTGTCCGAATTCAGGAAACCGGAACGCGGGCACGTCTCTGGCCCCGGTCCAAAGCGAGGCTTCCCTCGCTCTGGGCGAGACAGAGCTGGATTAGATTCCAATCACATTCCAGACATTGCGAAGGCGCAAGCCAGCCCCAAGGGTAGTACAGGGCTAGAATTGACTTGCCAGGCAGACGTCACATGCGACTTGCCAGGCACAGTCTATCTGGTGGATTCCCAGTACATGGGACCCCTGCCCAAAGGCTTCATAGGCTTAGTTTTGCCTCGTAGTGTCGCAGGAGCACGCAGAATTCTTGTAATTCCGGGAGTCATTGACTCCAATTTTTCGGGTGTTCTCCAAGTTCAACTCTGGACGCACCTACCCCAGACCATTCACAAGGGAGACACGCTAGCGCAACTGATTACGGTTCCTTGTAACTCGCCAGCAGATAGCCAGGGAAGGCTCAGGGACAGCTCAGAGTCCGGGTCGGAAGACCGCTCGAGCGCAAGTGAGGCAGTGCAAGGATACCAGGTCTTAGCGACAGTGGAGACCAACATAGAATGGAAACAGCGGCCAGTTATTGAGGTATTTTTGAATAAAAAATCGTTCTCAGGGCTGCTAGATACCGGAGCTGACGTCAGCGTGGTCAGCCGAAGTCAGTTGCCGTAGGAGTGGGCCATTGAGCCGGTCTCTGATGTGTGGGGGGTAGGCAGCATCCAAAAAGCGTTTAGGAGCCGGGAGTTTGTGGAAGTCACCATCCCTAGGGCTGATGGCACAGCGGTCATTTGGCCGCACATTCTGGACGTGCACATCAACCTTTGGGGGCGAGACATTCTGCAGCAATACCGTGCCACTCTTACCTTTGGGTAATGGCTCTGCCACTTAAATGGCTTACCAACACGCCAGTCTGGGTGGAGCAATGGCCGGTAGTGGGGGAGAAATTAGTCGCCCTAAAGCAACTGGTTAAGGAACAGCTAGACGCAGGACATATAGAGCAGTCCACCAATCCTTGGAATTCGCCCATTTTTGTCATTAAGGAAAAGTTGGGGAGTGGCGACTCCTCCACGATCTCAGAGAGATCAATAAATGTATCCAGCCAATGGGTCCACTTCAATGCGGCATTCCAAATCCAAATATGATCCCCGAGGGTTGGGAGATCCTGGTCGTAGACCTTAAGGATTGTTTTTATACCATTCCCCTAGATCCGAGGGATCGGGAAAGGTTCGCCTTTACGGTGCCGGTTGTGAACCACAGCGAGCCCACGCAGCGTTACGCGTGGAAGTATTTGCCACAGGGGATGCTCAATTCACCCACCCTGTGCCAAATTTATGTTCACAACGCACTGGCAAAGTTTCGAAACCTTCACCCCACAGCCTTAGTATGCCATTTCATGGACGACATCTTGGTCGCAGCGCCGCAACTCTGCAGCGAAATGTTTAAAACCTCCAGGCCACCCTGGGGGAAAAAGGGTTACTCATTGCCCCAGAGAAAGTACAGAGAACCAAGCCATTCTCATACTTGGGTCATCGGCTTCTCCGTTCTTTCGCAGCACCAGTTTTGCCCCAGATCAACTTAAAAGACTCAGTCACCTTGGTAGAATTGCAGCAGGTTTTAGGTAACATTAATTGGGCCAGACAGTATTTCAGATTGGATATGGATCTTTTGAAGCCGCTCTTCTCGCTGCTAACATTAGGTAAGCAGCCGGCAGACCAGATACAAATTCCTCGAGAGGCACGCTTGACTCTCGAGAAGGTCAACCAAATTCTCAGCCAAAGGTGGGTGGACAGGATTGCTCAGGGGCCATATGCCCCAATCCTGAACTTGTACATCGTTCGGGTCGGATCCATGTTCACCGGAGCCCTAGGAGTGGACTCCGAGCGAGGAGCGAGTATCGTGGAATGGGTGTATTTACCGAACACCTCTTCCCGAAACATCGTCCCCCCCAAGAGTTGGTCTCCGCGGTGGTCTACCGCGGAAGGCTGAGAGCAAGGGACATTTCAGGGCACGACTTAGCGAAAATCGTGATCCCATTCACCAAGGAGCAAGTTCAGCAGCTGATGCAGCTCGGTGACTCGCTTCCAATTGCCTTGGAAGGATTCACCGGATGCTTGGCATACCACTTGCCAAAGGACCCCAGACTCGTCTCGCTTCAAACACAGACAGTCAGCTTGTATGAATTGATCTTGCTGGTTCCACTTCAGGGGGCCAGGACAGTCTTCACTGATGGGGGTCGCACATATGGTGTCTTAACTTGGCAGGAGGTTCAGGCTTGGCACATGCTTCTAACTCTTCCACAGAAGTCCGCGCAGCGGGCAGAGTTGGCAGCGGTGAACCTTGCTTTGCGCACCTTCGCCAAAGAATGCCTCAACATTATTACTGACAGCCAATATGTTAGGAATTTGCTTCACAGTCTACCGGGAGCATACATCACTCCCGCGATAGACAAAAATTTGCTGAGTTTGTTCTTCACAGCTCAATTTCACTTGCGGAACCGCACAGAAGCGCTCTATATCGCCCACATCCGAAGTCACCAGGACCTACCTGGTCCGATTTCCGCGGGCAATAGCAGAGCGGATGCGGCCACAAAGGAAATTCAGCAATGGTCAGTTTTGGGTGTATTCACATCTCCGATTCAGAGTCATGCATTCTTTCATCAGAATGCCAAAGCGCTCACCAGACAGTTTAACCTGCCACTTTCTCAAGCCCAAGGCATAGTTCGCTCTTGTCAGCATTGTGCAGGGGCACCGGGGGGGCCCTCGTGGGGGGTCAACCCACGAGGGACAGAGGCCAACCAGGTGTGGCAAATGGACGTCACACATGTCCCGCAATTTGGCAGATGGCAGTACATGCACGTTTGCATTGATACTTTTTCACAATTCATTTGGGCAACGGCACAAAAAGGGGAGACAGCTTCCCACGTGGAGCAGCATCTCCTTTCCTGCTTCGCGGCGATGGGCAAACCACGGCACGTGAAAACCGATAACGGCCCGGCCTACAGCTCCAGGCAGCTGGCCGACTTCATGGCCACCTGGGATATCAAACATACCTTTGGCGTTCCATACAATCCGCAGGGGCAAGCGATTGTGGAACGAGTCAATAGGACACTCAAGTCCTACATTGACAAACAAACAGAAAGGGGGGAGCCACCAGCCCTCCCCAAAGCTCAGGGTCAGGCACAGCATTGTCTGAACAAGGTATTGTTCACGTACAATCACCTTAATGTTTTTTCGGATTGCATGCCGCAGAAGAAACACTTCCGCCGCTCGGAAGCTCTCCTGCGGCCGATGGTGCATTACCGAGTGCCACTGGATCCTTCTTGGAGGGGCCCGGCGTCACTCGTAACCTGGGGAAGAGGGTATGCTGCAGTTATGTCTCCTACAGGTGTCATCTGGATCCCAGCCCGGTGTGTCAAGCCCCACTTGGAGCCACATGGCGTGGACCCAGACCGACCCGAGTCCGATCCCGGAGATGGAGGACCTCACCCTGACTGAGGGGACCCGGTGGAGGAAGCGGCGACAGCAGACAGAGCCGAAGGTCACCTGGGGATGGTCAAGACCCTTTGCCGTGAGGCCGAGGACAACGTCCAACGCGAGGACTGGGAACCGACGCCGGAGAACATCGTGTCTGCAGTCTTTGCCCTGATTACCGCCAACACCGTGGCAATCACCATCATCCTGACCCTCTCCCTACTTGTGGGGGGAGGCGTTCAGGCAGCTTCGCTGAAGGCCAGCGACCTGGTGCCGGGCGGAGACCTCTCTGCCCGGATGCACTACAACCTATGGGAAAGGTTGGCGAATCTCGTCAACCAGTCCGATTTTTGCCTAAAGCAGAACGCCAGTTCTGCCTCAATCTTGAGCACCTGCCTCATCCCGGTGTGCCATACTTTAGAGGCGCACACCAGGAACGGCGACTGGCTGGTGAAGCGGATTTTCGGCCCGCTTTACCCAATGGGTTTCTCAACGTGTGCTCGCTGGGGAGCCCAGCTGACCATGACTTTGCCGGCTGATGCCGCCACTCTCTACACCCCTCGAGTGGCGGTCAGCCCGAATGCTACATGTGCTCGAATGACCAGCTGCTCCGCAGTCGGCCGGACCCAGCGTCGTTGCCTCGACAGTGGCAGCGGCAATTGGACTTGTGATAACCCAGAGACAATTGGTTCAATGTATGCTCATGTTACCCTGCCCTCAGGTTGGTTCTTCACATGCAACCAGTACACTTGGAATTACATTCCCGCTAATGTATCAGATTCCACATGTTGTATCAGTCACTTAACATTGTTACTCCCCACTAGGGATATGATCGTTCCAAGCACGAATGTTTCCTCACCCATACGGCGCGCTCGCGCCACCCAGCTAGATAGCTCATGTGATAGCAACATTAGGGTTCTGAGTCAAGCTGAGTACGTCTCGTTGGCAGTCAGCATACTTGGCGTGCCAGGCTTAGTCGTTGGCAATGCTCGGAGAATTGGTCAATTGGCTTGCGGGCTAGCAAAAGCCATTAACCACACCTCCTCAGCGATAGCGCTGCTCAACCAGGAACAGGCAGAGCTTTGCCATGCCATACTAGACAATCGAGCAGCTATCGATTACCTTCTGTTGTTACATCATTTGGGCTGTGAGTCTGTCCACTACATGTGTTGCTTTAATCTTACAGACAACACACGCAAAGTACAGAGCCAACTCACGGACCTCCACACCCTGGTCAAGAACATCAAGGAGGATGCTTCATGGGGGTGGTGGGATTCGTTGTGGCCGTGGTTCCCATGGGGTTGGCTTCAGACGACACTCAAGGTGATTGTGGGGGTGGTAATACTGGGCACAACAGTGTGTTGTTTCGTGCAATGTATTCCCTCACTGCTATTAAGATGTCCCCCATGGAGGGAACCCCGAAACGTCATCCCCCCACACCAGCTGATGCCCCTCTTATGCAGGGTCGTCTGTCAGGTCCACAACAAATAAAGGGGGAGTGTGGTATCCACGAGCACAATTGGCATAACTGTCCCTGACAGAGGTTACACCGGTCGAGGAAAGTTCCTGGTCACTGGCCTCTGCGGGAACAGAAATTGGGGAGCGGATTAATAGTCATAAGATTGATTCACCCATATCTGACTTGGCAGGCAGTTCGGCAGGAGGAAGTTGAATATCTAACTCGAGTTAGGAATTAGGTAATTCCACACTTGCAGATTAGCCCAAGCCCTAGCGCAAATAGTGGCCATGTTTACTCTTGTGTAAGCCATGAACAATGGATTTCCCCTTTCAGTATTTGCCTTAGTTAATTAACTTCCCCAAGAGAGATTCCCAATTAACCCGGGTAAATGGGTGATGTGATTTTCTGTCAGATGACGATTCTATCACATGCTGCCTTGAATTCCTATATATGATGATTATTTTCCCTCAATAAACTACTGGTCTTCGCTCCATCTTGCCTCGTGTCGTTCCTTGACCAGTCTCCTCCGGGACCCCAAGGGCCACTTCACGGCCCCGATCCAACACACCACCACCCCCATTGCTCTCCCTGTTGAAAATAATGACAATTTAGCTTCCTAGTTAATTGTCCAGACTAGCAAAATCATTTTGCAAGCTGTGTGGGTTCTGGATACAACACTTCTACCGCCAGTCAGAGTGTGCAAAGTAACTGAGTGCAAATAAAACAATCTCAATCGATTGACCAGACCATTGGGATTTGACACCCAAGGCTTTTTATGCAAAGTCCCACACAATTATTTTGCTTGATGAGTCATAAACAAAGTTTTCTTCCCAGAATGCCCTCTATATTATTTCCCCACCAATATCCAGATTAGTCCTACTTCCTCAGTAATCCAAGAGATTCTTCATCTCTGGCTTATTACTGTTCCTCCCTTGCATTGCCTACATTGCAGGCGCACCCCCCCAATAACGGACACAGACAACATTGAAAGTGGATAACAGCAAAGGGCCACATTTATTGATTCAATGCCCTAGTCCGAATTATAAATTTGTATTGGTAAAACGACCAATCATAATTCCTAAGGCAAGCAGGCCGAAGTAACACTGGTAAGGTACCACCCCAAAATTGCCAACGGCAATTGGTTACAATGTATCAATTTGTATCAATTTGTTTGTTAACAACAAACAAATTGTTGACCGTAGTCAATAACTAACTCATGACCCCACCCTCTGACGCGTATCCGTGAAATCACAGGGGTGATGCATGCTGGTTAGCAATCGTCATCACCCCATCGCCTGGTTCGTCGTTGACCGGACAACGTTTAACTAATTTATTCCTGTCTAGTGTTGTCCAGTCAATTGCGAACCTGCCGGATACTTGTGGGTCATACTGTTTACCTTACCAGTGCTACCCGCCCATGTGACCAAAGTCAACAGTAGGAACGCAGAAAGACCCCTATATCAAACCATAGCAACAGTGTGGGATGGGCAAAAAAGCCAGGACCCGGAGCCAATATGGGTCCCAACCAAAAATTCCCACCCGGCCCCGAAGCGACCATAATATCACACTGTTAACTAGGGAGGGGGTGGAGGGAAAAAACTTCTCCGCTCCGTCGCTGAGGCAAAATGGCAGCTCGGCTGCCTCGTGGCCACCCCTTTTATAAGGGAGCTGGCCACGCCCCTAACTACCTGGATTCTCTGTCCTGTGGGGGGGGGCCCGCAAAGGGCGCGGCGGCCATTTTGGCGCCGCGCTTGCATTGCAGGCGCACCCCCCCAATAACGGACACAGACAACATTGAAAGTGGATAACAGCAAAGGGCCACATTTATTAATTCAATGCCCTAGTCCGAATTATAAATTTGTATTGGTAAAACGACCAATCATAATTCCTAAGGCAAGCAGGCCGAAGTAACACTGGTAAGGTACCACCCCAAAATTGCCAACGGCAATTGGTTACAATGTATCAATTTGTATCAATTTGTTTGTTAACAACAAACAAATTGTTGACCGTAGTCAATAACTAACTCATGACCCCACCCTCTGACGCGTATCCGTGAAATCACAGGGGTGATGCATGCTGGTTAGCAATCGTCATCACCCCATCGCCTGGTTCGTCGTTGACCGGACAACGTTTAACTAATTTATTCCTGTCTAGTGTTGTCCAGTCAATTGCGAACCTGCCGGATACTTGTGGGTCATACTGTTTACCTTACCAGTGCTACCCGCCACACGGAGGGGCTTCACAGAAGACCTGACGCCCCCCCCCCCAGACCGTCAGCTCGGTCAACAGGCCTGCTCGCCAGTCACCCAACAGGAGGTCCATACCTCCTCGCGACAGATGGACCCCATCCCCTGCATACAGGTCATAATTTTGTAGACTAATATCGGGGTGATGACTAACCCGTCCCCAAGCCCTGGTGGCAAGAAACCGCGCCACTGCCTTATTGACCGCGCGCCTAGCGCGGTCAAGAGCCAGGAGGTTAACGCCCCCTCTGTAAGAATGGCGCGGAACAATGTCCGACCAAACCAGGGTTGTGGCAGGCCAGACATAATGCAAGTAGGCGAGTTCCTCGCAAATCGCATGCTTGAGCGATAAGCCGGTGAGCTGGCCCAAATCATTGCCCCCCAGGTGGATGATTAGAATGTCAGGCGGGTCAGCCCCCAGGCCAGAAAAAAGGAAAGGCCGCAGCTCCTGCCATAACATCCCAGGCTTACCATGCCATGCGAGACTGGCGTGGTCACCCAGTCCCAGTCGGGGTCCCCACTCTGTCGCCGCAGCGTAACGCGCTGCCCTGTGCACATAGCTGTGGCCCACCAGCCATACTGTCACCGGTGTAATACGACACCCAGGGTCTGTAAGAAAATTGAGAAAAAAGGGAGGTAAGGTGACTGGATTGGTACTCATGGCGGGAGTGGGCGCACATAAAACTGAAAACATTGTGAGCCCCACCTCCCCATGCTGCGTATGTCAGCCCCAGAGTACCCAAAAGCAGCTGCTGTAGAGGCTGCACCAATACGGAACGAATGTGTGCCATAACGGGCACCTGGTAGGCCCACCCTGGTGAGGGCTCTGGCTGTCACCTTCCAAAACTGAAATTTAGTAAGGGGAGACCCATCTTGGTGACAGAAAAACGGGCCGTGGTGCATGCCACGCAGTGCCAGGAATTCCTGTAGGGCACCAACCGGACAGATGTCTGCCAAAGAACACCGTAGCAGTCTTACTCCACTGCCTACGCCATGCTGATCTGTTTTAGAGGAGCGGATCCTCAACTGGGCCCAGTCTTTGGCAACATAGACATCTTCGAGTTCCAGTGCCCTACCACGTGCATCCGCCTTAGACAGCATCACGAGTTCGCTGACGCGGAGCGCTCCAAAAAATGCCACCGTTGTGGCTGCATGAAAAAGGGCTGCCTCATAATGATCAAAACAGAGGCCTGGCCAGCCCCGGGCCAACTGGGTAAGAACCCATGGGGAAATAGGGTGCCGGTCGTCCGGGCAACGCCCGCGCTCGCGCACCCACCCCTCCAAAACGTGTCTCACACGGAAGTCAGAGGTGGTATCCACATGACCCCCTACTTTGGCCATAAAAGCCAACGCCGAGAGCTTGGATGCTATGGTGCGAGGTGCGAGGCCCTGTGCATGCAGGTGAACCATGAACCGCAGAACATGGTCCACCGGGATAGGCCAGGTCTCTGGCAAGTGAAATTGAGTAGCAAAAACCCTGTACGAATTGAATGCTTGTTGATACGCCTTACGCGTGCGTGGCGCTAGTGACAGGCCAATCGCCCGGTTCACCTCTCCTTGCCAATAGTCCACATCTCGTCCGGGAGTGGCGAGGGAAATTCCTCCGCATCCGGGGCCAAGGCGCGGAACCGGGAGATCTGCAGGCGGGACAAAGCGTCAGCAATATCGTTATTAACCCCTGGGACATGCCTGGCCCTGAACAAGACGTTGAGGCGCAGGCAGCGCAGTACAAAATGGCGCACTAGATCCATAACCCTGGGCGATTTAGAAGTCTGTGCATTGACAATGTGTACAACGGCAGCATTGTCGCACCAGAAATGCACCACTGAATTAGCCCACTGTTCGCCCCATAGCATCAAAGCCCCCAGAATGGGAAAAAATTCCAGGTATGTGAGATCCCGCAGGCGACCTGTGCCTGCCCATGCCGGTGGCCACCCACCATAGGCCCACTTCCCATTGAAGTACATCCCATAACCCAGGGATCCTGAGGCATCAGACTGGATCTGGAAATTGGGGGATGCCAGGAGGTCAGACCTCCAAAATGAGACCCCGTTAAACTCCCTCAGGAATTGCAACCAGACGAACATGTCTGCCCTGATACCCCGGGTAAGCCTGACTCTGTGGTGGGGCCTGGATAACCCTGCCATGGCGTCGCATAAGCGCCGGGCAAAAGCCCTGCCCGGTGCGACCACCCTGCAAGCAAAATTAAGGTGCCCATGTAGCACCTGCAGTTCCCTCAGGGATGCCTTACGCTTGGCCAGCAATTCAGAGATAAGGGTCACTATCCTGGACACCTTATCACCCGGCAACCTAGAAGCCTGCACTACTGTGTCAATCTCAACCCCCAGGAATACTAACTTGGTCGATGGGCCCTCGGTCTTTTCGGGCGCTAAAGGGACACCAAGTTCCTGCATTAGCGTCTGAAATGTATTGAGGAGACGTGCGCACGTGTCCCAGCCCCGTTCACCCCCGAATAGAAAATCATCCAGGTAATGGGCTACAGACCGGGACCCTGACCTGCGGACGAAAGCCCACTCTAGGAAGGTACTAAAACGCTCGAAAGCCGAGCATGATATGGAGCAGCCAAAAGGCATGGCCTTATCAAAATAATATTCCCCTTTAAATTTAAAACCCAGCAATTCAAAGTCGCCCGGGTGCACCGGCAAGAGGCGAAAAGCTGACTTAATGTCGCACTTGGCCAGCAGGGCACCCGGGCCACACGAGCGCACCATGCGCAGCGCATGGTCAAACGATGTATACCTGACCGAACAAAGGTCATCAGGTATAGCATCGTTGACCGATCGGCCGGCTGGGTAGGACAAATGATGAATAAGGCGAAACTCCCCTAGGGACTTTTTGGGAACCAAACCCAATGGCGAGACCTTAAGATTGGGAAACGGGGGTGCGGGGAAAGGTCCAGCGACCCTGCCCGCGTCTAACTCCTTTTTAATGCTGGCCGCAGCCACCTCCTCCCTTCCTCTGAGGGATAAAAGGTTGGGAGCATCCTGAGGGGACCTATCACCCATAAAAGGGATACGAAATCCCTGCTTAAAACCTTGAAGGAGATACTCCCCGTCCTCCCCCTTCGGGTACGATGCGAGCCAGCGCTCCAGCATGTCCACCTTAATTGGGGAGGGGGCCTTTTGGAGAACTAGCTCCCTCCGTGGCAGCCTTGCCAGCCCACTGTCCACCCCTCCCTCTGCCTCGCGCCCCCCCAGGCTTGGGACAAGCAGAGGCTGCGTGGGGACCAGAACATGTGGGACACTCATGCTTGTACCTGCAGTTCTTTCGATTGCAGGAACCATTTGACGAGAAAGTCCAGCACAGCAGGCGGGCTGGAACCCCCTGCCCCGCCGGTTGGCGGGTAACCTGCGCTGGAGCCGCTCGCTGGACCGCATGTCCACAATGGTATCTATCCCCCGGGGCAGGGCGTGTGGGTGTCATATACAAGAGCCACAGTCTCTGGCACGGCTCGTCCCATCTCATCTCGGGGTGGAGGGGAATCCTCATACGGAATTCCTCATCATATGCTAGCCATGAGGGGCCCGGGAAATCGACCATCGCCCTATATATGTTGTCCAAATATTGGACCATAGGAATAGCTAAATCCGGCCGCGCCCTCAGATATACCGCCATATATATTAAATAAGCGGGGAGCCAGTTGGCCCAGGTACGCGGCGGCTTACGGCGGCGTGCCTGCTCCTTATCCTTCTCATCCTGACCCTCCCTTTCCTCCTTGGTGGGCTCTCTGTTCAGGAGTGAGAAGATATCTACGTACTCCCCTCGCCATATCTTTTCTCTGGTAGCCTGTGCCAAGTGATCACCCAATGGCAAGGAATACCCTGCCGTTGGCAAAGCCGAAAAGGGGACAGCCGGCCTAGTAAAAGGGGCCTGAGCTAACCCTGCCACCCCCAGGACATTCCCAGCAGTGTAAGGACCGAGGCCCACCCCAGTGGGCATGGTGGCAGTCGTTGTCGCCGGGTGGGTCGCCAGCAGCGTGGCCCCCACACCACCCGCGCGAGGCCAAGGCCACTGAAAGGCCCCCCCTATATTGGGAATGTGTGTAGATGTACTTGCTTGCACCGTATACTCACATGCTGCACCCCCGCGGGCCGCCCCCACCGGGGGTTCCGGCCCACTGGGGGCGTCGGAGCTCACGACCGATGTAGAGCTCATCACCGGGGCTTGACCCGCACCAGGTTGCTGGCTGGGGAGCTGCGAGGCAGTGGCCGGAGCCGCGCCACCCGCCTGCAGCAGCTCAACCCTCCCCGCCGGCTGTTGTCCTGCTGCCGACAGCGCCTCAAAAGGTACCCCGAAGGGGGCGCCTGCCTGACTGGCCCGGGCCAAAGACGCCTCCAGGGCCGCAATGCGGGCCAGTAAGGTGTCCACGTTGACCATGGGCAAAGGGCCGGCCGGCCCGCCTGATCCTGGCATGGGGACAGGTCCCTGCGCCCCAGGGCCCATATATGGCCATTGGCCAGCGCCAAAGCCCGGTAGGGCTGGTGAAGAAACCTGCCAAGGCAGGGAGCCGGGCCACCCCCCAAGGCTAGAGGGCCCCGGGAGAGGCTGCGGCCCAAAAGAAATAGGCCCGACGGAGTGGGCAGGAGGAGGAGCGGTGTCCACCGCTCGCGGGCCGCGGGCCGGAGCGCCCTCCGCGCCCGCGTTCTGATCGGGCCAAGGGGCAATAGACCCCATTCCGCCAGCCCCGGCCGGGGGTGGCAAAGGTGGCTGCTGAGGAGGCGGCACCACGGTCCTCCGACCTGGGTTGCGCCTCCTAACAGCCCGAGCTGAACTCGAAGCTGCCTTCTTTTTCGAAGGCATCTCTCCTGAAGCAAAAAAGGGAAGCCAGCCAGGCAGAATCGCCACCAAAAGGCTTCCCGGTAAGCTAACGAGCGACGGAGAGCAGGGGAAAAAACTTCTCCGCTCCGTCGCTGAGGCAAAATGGCAGCTCGGCTGCCTCGTGGCCACCCCTTTTATAAGGGAGCTGGCCACGCCCCTAACTACCCGGATTCTCTGTCCTGTGGGGGGGGGCCGCAAAGGGCGCGGCGGCCATTTTGGCGCCGCGCTTGCATTCTCACTCTTGCTTTTCCACTTTTGTTTCTGTTTCCTGTTGTTGTTGTTGGATTTTTTAAAAAAAAGTCAATTAAGTGCCAGTGGAGAGTAGAAAGGCAGTTCTTCTCATCCACTGTTGTCCCACACATGGTAGTAAGACGGACCAGGCTTCTAGCAGCATAGTTTCTTGAATCATCTATAAAGTTTTATATATGAATTTAGTGTGCCAATGCCATAAATCTCCATGCTGTACGATTCAACATAATTAATTTAATAAGTGTGCCATATGAGGAAAGTGAATTAGGGTGGAGAAATGATCAGTGAAGCATATATGATTAGAAGGGGGAGGGCCAAAAGTCTCAGCCAGAGTGAATATCTAATGCTGAATGGGACTTTTCTTTGTCTGATGTTGTTTGAGTTTGCAAACACACATAATCTTCTCTAAGTACGTGGCAAAATTCTTCAGCTTCAGCAATTTTAGGGGCTATTCTGTTCTTTGAACATTTGCCTGGGAGTCAGAGGTATGTTTTGATATAGTCTGCCTTGCCAGGAATGTTCAAGCTCAATAACAACTACAATAGCAACACATATGCAAACTACTGTAATATCCTGAGAGGTATGGATGCCTTGCACTCAGATGGAACGATGAAATAAAATTACTTCCTGAAAGATCCTCAAAGGGACAGATTGGTGACAACCTCTTGCCCTTATCACAATGCATGCAGCATAGCAATCTAATAAAATGTTCATATCCAATGTCAGGAGTGCACATTTATATTGTTCTTGCAGCTGACTTACATTGATCCAAAAGGGTTTTTAAGATAAGTGATATATTGAAGGAGTGAACTTCTGTAGCTGAGCAGCAATTTGAAGCCAGATCTCTTGAGTTCTACTCAACCACTCTGTCTACTACATCACACTGACTCTACCTTTATTTTGCTACACTTCAATTTGGTAGGACCATCAGTGGGCATGTAAAATTGCTTCATGATAGGGCAGCTCACAAAAGGTGAGGGACACATGCATTCTGAAACAGAGCTGGGCAATTAGTAATTTACAGAAGCAGTTTGACTCCTTACCTCAATATTTCTATTGGCCATGGCCATGCTAATAGAAGCTGATGAGATTAGTAGTCCACCAGTGCCAAAACAGGCCATATGTTGCCTACTACTGCACTACAGTAATTTGAACAAATTCCAGAGAAGTTGTCATATTTTTGCCATGTGTCTTAGTTGTGTTGGCCCAGCTATAATGAGGGCTTCATGTTGGCATACATATAAAGCTGGAACATGCTATGTTGAATCTATTTCTCCCTTTTTAATCAAAAGAACCAGACACTAGAATTCACTTTATGAAGGTGCTTTGAGACACTCTTTCACAAAGAACTGTACCATTAAAATACAATACCACTCACTCACACAAATGTACATAGAAAATAATTTTAATCTGAAACTTTGCACAACTGCTACCACATATTCTTTAAAGGACTATTTAAGGGACTCAACAAAGCTGACATAAAAAAAACACTCTTTCAGAGGCCTACAGTCTGACAAAGCATCTTTGCTGATTTAATGCAATACAATAGTCAAGTTTATAGTTCAAGGTAAAAGTAAGTAACATATATGGTTGTGGCCATGGCTAACCTTCCCAATGAAAGGCTACCATATCAGACGTCAGAAATACTATCATTTAACCCTCCTCTCTGTGCTTAAAAGAAGAACAGTAAGAACAGGCACAAATGCAAAGCAGGAACTATGCACTATCATTTGGACTTTTGACAATATGAAAAGCAAGCACTGCCCATTGGAACTGAGTCATTCTTTTTTTAGCTGCTGATGTTCTGTTTTTGACCTGTAACATACATAGGCTACATGGACTCATACTGTATGAAATGCTTATCTAAACCACATATAAAAATGGAATTAGTAAAAGTAGTTCTCCAATAGCAGCTGAGGATCATATTAGAAAGGTATATGAATTTTCTGAAAAATTATACAAATAAAATGCTAAAACATGTAATTGTAATAGAAAAGGTAATGCCTGGATTTCCATTAAATGTCCTGTAAATTTATTTCACTCCTGGGCAGCACTTTCATATACCTCCTGGCCCCTTTGCACATCAAGAAAGCCACCATTGTTCTCTTATCCATAATCCCAAACTTTCCAAAAAGAGCTTTATATACAACAATGAGTATCAGTGACTAAGTTTACCTATCATTACATAGACCTTTGTACAAAATACCAGACATGATGTGTTCAAAATTGCTTTCTGGCTTTAAGAAACATGTGATTTTTCCATCATAGAAAAATCAACTAGGAATCAAAACTTCTCATCAGGCTTAATCCTACAAATACATACAGTTTGTTCTTTCTACAAATACATACAGTTTGTTCTTTCTTTACCATTCACCATATATCTTCTGTATTCTGGGCAAACCATCTTAGGGAGGATGTCTTTTATTCATGCAAGAGATAACTTCTTGTTTCTGTACTACAACTTTCAGTGATACCTTATCTCAAACTTGACAGCCTCATTCTTCAAAGAAAAGACCTAATCTGCTGCAGTTTTCTACTCATTCATGATCATAACATACCCTGGTAGATATTCTCTCATCCCCTGGAAGATACAATGGTGATTTACCATTACAATTATTCTTAAATCTTTGTTAAATGTATATATTTACCGGCAGTGTTTGTGGGAGCCTGTTAGGGTTTCGATTACAAAGCATTCCCCATCATTGAGACAGTATGCAAGATCCTTATCTTTGCATGGCTTAAAGTGCTCAGATTGCTCCGTGGAGTATGTTGTAGTATCTGGAAAGAAAATACAGTGGAGAGAAAATATGGTCAGAATAGAAAAATATGGGTAAAACACATATGTTTCCAAACAGGTTGTCAACTGTTGTATTCAAGCCATACACGGATGACTATATCTGTGAAAGCAGAGGCAGGATATAATATGGGGTGGAAATTAGCAACAGGTCCAACATGTAATTTGTGAGATACAGAGTAAAATCAGAAGGCATCTGACATGTAAATTTGTAGAAATCACTGGAACATCAGGTTTAATATCTTGTAGCTCAATCTGTTTTGCAAACTGAAGGGCTACAAATCCAACCCCAGGCATATTCAAATAGGGCTAAGGATCAATCCTGTTTGAAAGCCTAGACATTTGTTGTCAGCCAGTGTGAATATTACTGGGCTAGATGGACCAGCCTTCAAATTTGGTAATAGGCAACTGCATTCTGTGTTCCCTCTATAATGGCTTTATAGAGTAGGAGTAATAGTACTGGCTAGTGGCACCTCTACACTACAGATGTATATTAAGTACCTTTTGATACCACTTTAGAGCTTGAACAGCTCTATATTCCATAACTGATGGATATTGCACAATGACAGCAACAAGGATTATTAACGTGAGTACTGTACAATGACAGCAACTGTGATTTCAATAATTTCCACATTAGACAAATAATGCAAGTGAGTTCAGTAACCATTCTAGGTAATATCTTAATGCTCAGGGAACATTTAGCTGTCTCAGAACATTTCCGTTCTTAGTTTTATTCTTTCCTACACAAATGGTGTATATCAGCAAAGCAGACTTCATCTAGCAGACATTAATTGAAATGTTCTGTATGAGGGAATGGCTGGCTATGATGACTCACTAATGGCTTAGTAAACCTGGGCAATGGGCATGTCAAAGAGGGAAAGAAGTTAAAATTATTCCTCTAGAGTTTGTTCTTTGGTCTGATCATTGTAGTTACAAGACATAAAGAGTTTTACATGAACACATTCTTTTTGTTTCATGAGACCACACACTGCCCTTGTTGCAGTGTCATTAAATTTTGAAAAGAATTGTTCAGATTCTGGTGTTTTATAAAGAAGCAGAGCCAAGACAGTTGTGACTATCAGCAAAAGCTGATTCTGCAGAACACACATGTTTAACTTTTTCAAAACTGGTCTCCTTCAGAATTATTCAAAATTACATCTAGAACATGAGATAATTCTGAATATACTGATTGAAATTCTGTGGCTTAACACAGTAAATTGTAGAAGAATAGGACTTTAGTGGATCAACTCCTCTGTAAATTCCATTGATTCATGTGCTAAGATGTGTCTCAACTAGAGTAAATCCATTTGAGTCAATGGAATTTACAAAGATGTTTACTCATCAAATCTCTACTGATATCAATGGGCCTACTCTAGTATGACTTATTTTACTAAGCAACAGGATTTCAGACAATATAAAAGATTCATAATGAAATATATCAACCTTCAGTATGATTTGTCTAACTGATCAGTCATTGCTGCTTGTAGTCCTAAAAAGCCTAAATATGCATTTATTTCTTTGAATCAAACAAATACCACAAGTAAAACTGTGTGACAGAAGACAATAATTTATCTTCTCATAAGAACACTTTATGGGTTAGTTATGAAGAACAGGGTTGGAAGCAGGTCTGCTTTCCTTTGAAGGTGGAAGCCTTTTGAGCCAGTGGCCAAAAGAAGGGTAAAGGGAAATATAACACTTGCTTCCTCCCTCTGGGTTATATATCCTCTCTCAGGTTCCACCTCCTTGCCATTCCCATATGGAAATCCAACCAATAATCATACAGCATAACATGTCCATCACACATCAGGTTTCATTTCTTCCAACCCATGATGCCAGCATGTTTACACATTCCAATCTCTGTAAGGTATGTGCTAAAGGTTCTCCCACGCATTGAAATCTCCATCTTGGATGAGGCTAAAACCAGGGCACAAATTCTGTCCTGACACTGTGGTGTCCTTCTCAAGCCTACACTTTATTTATTTATTTATATCCCGCCCTCCTGGTGGTAAACACCACTCAGGGCGGCTAACAACAAAAGAGGAAAAAGGAAGAGGGGAAAATTAAAATAGAATACAATATAAAACAATTAAAAACATCCACAGCTAAAACCCCAGCAAAAATCCACATTAAAACACATAAAACCTGTATAAACATTCAGAAAACAACACTCTCCACCCACCACCCACATTAAAACTGAGATCCAAGACAGGACAAGTCCGTCTCCCCGGCTAGACAAGCCAGCGGGCCTGAGAGGTGGGGGCACTCATGCCCCACCCATGCTGAAACAACCATGTCTTCAGCATCTTCCTAAAGGGGAATAGTTCCATCTGGAGATGCACCTCAGGTGAGAGGATGTTCCACAGGGCTGGGGCAGACACGGAGAAGGCTCTCTTCCTAGCCCTAATCAGATGTACTTCTCTCATTGATGGGACCACCACTGAGCCCCTCCTGTCTGTCCTGGTAGGATGGGCTGAATTTCTTGTGACGATGCAGCCTCTTAAGTAGCCTGGTCCAAATACCATGAAGGGCTTTAAAGGTCAAAACCAGGGCTTTAAAGGTCAAAACCAGCACCTTGAATTGCACCCGGAGGCACACTGGCAACCAGTGCAGCTCCCAGAGCAGTGGTGAGGCATGAGCACAATGCCCGTGCCCCATCACTACCCAGGCAGCTGCATTCTGGACCAGCTGAAGTCTCCGAATGGTCGCCAAGGGCAGCCCCATGTAGAGCGCATTACAATAATCCAATCTGGAGGTGACCAGAGTGTGAGTGACCATGAGCAAGTATTCCCGGTCCAGGAATGGGCACAATTGGTAGATTACACGGAACTGTGCAAAGGCCCTCCTAGACATGGCTGCTACCTGCTCTTCGTGCAGTAGCCGTGAGTCCAGGAGGACCCCAAAATTACACAATTGCACAACGGATCTGACTGGGGCAAAGATGCCCCAGCCAGGACCAAAGATGGTAGCTCCCGGGATAACACGGGACCTCACATCCAAAGCCACTCAGTCTTGCCAGGATTCAGCTAAAGCCCGTTGTCCCCCATCCAGACCCGGACAGCCTCCAGACACCTGGTTGGGACTTTGACTGCATCACTCAGGTCCCAACAGGCCAAGATGTACAGCTGGGTATCATCTGCATATTGATGATACCTCACCCCGTGGGAATGAATGATCTCGCCCAGCGGTTTCATGTAGATATTAAACAATAGAGGCGAGAGTACCGAGCACTGAGGCACCCCGCATGGGAGCAACCTAGGGCTGGACAACCCGCTCTCTAAAGACACTGACTGAGTCCAGCCCATCAGAAATGAGGAAAACCAGGACAACACAGTGCCCTGGGCCCCCAATCCTCAGAGCCGGCCCAGAAGGATACCATGGTCAACGGTATCAAAAGCTGCTGAGAGATCAAGAAGAGCGAGGACAGAGGGGTTGCCTCCGTCCCGCTCCTGCCAGAGATCATCCAAGAGTGCTACCAATGCTGTCTTGGTACCATAACCGGGCCTGAAACCTGACTGAAACGGGTCCAGATAATTATCATCCAGAACCCCTTGGAGCTGCCGTGCCACTGCTTTTTCCGACACCTTCCCCATGAAGGGAAGGTTGGAAATCGGTCTGAAGTTTGTAATAATCATAGGGTCGAGCGATGGTTTCTTCAGGAGAGGGCAAACCAGTGCATGTTTGATAACAGTTTCCCTGATCCTCTCATTTTGGGGGACTAACTTGCCAATCTCCCTCACTGCAGATACACTGCTAGCTATAAAATGGTCCTCCTGCTGTAACAATCCTTGCAAAGAATCCTCCCTCTTCGTAAATTAGCAAAATGCCCTTTGAAATTAAGGAACATGGTCTGCAAGGGACTTCCCCTTCCAACTGCTGCTGGCCATTTCTGATTGGCTGATGAGCAGCACATCCTTAGGAGACTTCTTCCTTGCAGGAAGGCACCTGGGAAGAGCATCCCAGACTTACCAGAGTGTAAAACAGCCCCAGGTTAGCACTCAACTTTGTGACTCTGATGTGCAGATTTGACATGTAAGTGCACACTTCTAGAAGGAAGACAGCTAGTCGAGTACTTAAGGATCATGGGAACAAAGATGACTTCTCATATTAAAAGACTATCAGTATTCCCAACATTATGGGGCACATTTGATTTTTCACATTATGTCATGAGCACCATCACGAACCTGTGTGGTACTTCTCTCCTATGGGAGGGGTGGATAGATAGCAAGTCAGAAATAATATTGACAGTCAATTAAAAATATCACTTTAACAGATAAGAAACCAAATGAGCATAAAAAGTGGCTAGGTTGTCCAAGAGACAAAGAAAAAAACAAGGCAAATCTGAATTCCAGACCACAATGTCACGCATTTGAAATCACATTTTTCAGCTTAAACAAATTACTTGGTTCACGGAAATTCATTTCCCAATTTTTCACGAAATTCATTTCCCAAAAAGAAGTTTAAGTCTGTCCAGCTCATATGCAATAATTGTCTCCTGTCATATGAATTTTTCTACATATGTTGTTCTCTTTTTCAAGATCACTCATCCTGCCCTGCAGCCATACACACACAAAGATTCAATGTCATCTGGAATGAGATAACAATCTAGACTTTGGAAGTACTGTAGTTAGATATAAATACTTCAGGAATAAAAATTAATTCCTCTTCTGCCAAAAACCTTAGGTGTAGCTCAGTTACTCTACAATTGTATCTTGATGAAGAATAATATCACTCTGTTTCAAGTTATTTTATTTTATTTTTAGTTAAAGTGGTAGAATTTCACTAAATTTGAGAGGGAGAATAAAATACCCTGTTCAAAGCAATCCTGATTTGGCCTGCAAATTTATAAAGCAATTAAAAGTTCTATCCTAGTTGTTTTTGAGAAGCAGTAAACTAAAGAATTATTTTTTCAAACCTTAAACCAGTGGTTCCCAACTTTTTTTTGGCAATGCCCCACCTAAGCATCTCTAAAATCCTGCCCCCTCCCTGGTAACATAATTCTTATTATTCAAAAAGTGAACTCCTATTCCCGTGGAGGAGGCCTAAAAGGCCATTAACCTGGCATAAACAAGCTTCAAATTGCCTCCCTTAAAAGTCAAATTGCCCTCCTGTGGGGTATGTGCCCAGTGGTAGGCTCCAAAAATTCTTACTACCACACTGCAGGCATGGTATGGTGGGCGTGGCCAGTGGAAAGCCCTGCATTGCACCCGAATTAGAACTACTTTATTTCAAAACATGGATGGGCGGGGGCAGCCAGAATTTCTGCTACTGGTTCTGGTGAACTGGTGCGAACCTGCTGATGCCCACCACTGCGTGTGCCCCACATTGAGAACCACAGCCTTAAACTATACTAATAACTTTTGAAAAGGAATTTTCTAAGCTCTGGAAATCACTTGCCCTGATCATCTCATTTAAAGTAGCAATTTTATTAATCCGGGTGGACTGATTTTATGGGAAAGAACATCTGAAAATTATATTCTTAGTGCTCTATCTTTATTGTCACAATTTTTGTGGCATAAAAACCTCAGTCACATATGTCTGACTGACAGCTACTCTGGATCATCATTCTTTATTAAGTCAATGACATTCTGTAAGTCAAGATAGCCCCTAATTTCCTTTTACTCATTTACTATGAATTCCGGCTCTCTCAGCTAAATGGCAGGACATTACATTCTAATTTTTAATTAACAGTTTAAAATGGCTGCATACTCAACATGCAATACAATGACAATCAAATTCTACTCAATTAGATTTCATTTGACTGCTTCTCTCTAGTGGATGTAGCCCTATAAGGAGTGGGGGGAAAATCTTACTCCTGAAAATATTAAATTGTTGTAATTTCCAGAACAGTAAACTTTTTTGCAGAAGGGCAGTACATGTCCAGTACCTTGGCAATTCTTCAACCGTAATACAGTGCTTTCATTTCATCTCTCCACACAATAAATTTGCCAACCTCTGGAGATTTGCCAAAATGGAACCTTTCAAACTAAGAAAAAATATTACAGATTGTCAGCACCGTGTAGCAGAATATATTTTACAGAGTGGAAAATGGCCAAAATATTAGATGTACTGGCAGCTGACATTTTTGAAAGCTTCTTTCTTTATCCATGTGTTTGACTGACCTTAAAACATATATACTGTATTTTTCTCTTGGCATTAACTCTGCTCAAAGCAAGCTTTGTCAGTTTCTTTAGGACACCCGCCTTGCCCCGCCCCGCCCCCATTCAAAAGGAGGAAAAAGACAACGTTCCTTCTTTCAAAATATCTCTAGTTATCTGAAAAAGAAAACTTCTGTTCTATTGCCAACCTATAACATTTTCCTCTACAATATTTACATCACAATATCATTTGAGTTATTTGTTCATATGACATATAGCAAACAAAATGGTCAACATCAAGTCCAGAACAATAAAGCCAGCAGAAAATTATTTGGCTGGAGTTGTAAAGTGATCATGACTTCTTCTTCTTTTTTTTGGGGGGGGGGGATAGAGAAATAGATATCTGGAACTTTGAATTTTGATTTGAAGTTGGAGTAAATTGCCGCCTTATTGATTGAAATGAATAATATGGATATGAATATAAATAAAAAAGATTTGCTGTCTGTAATGTTAACTGTGGCAAGATAATGGATTGCAAGAAATTGGGAAAGTGATTCTGTGTTAAAATTGGAGGAATGGTATAAGGAAATGTGGGAAACAGTGTTAAATGATAAACTTACATGGGAGTTGAATAAAAAGAAAGGTATAAGTAAGTTTTGGGAAATATGGAGACCCTTTGTGGAACACACATTGGTGTAGCAATTACACCAATTATAGAGGAGATAAACCAGTGCTGGAGCATAGGCACGCGCGGCAGCCGTTTAGCTGCCGCGCGCTTTGCTGGCCCTGCGCCGAGGCATGGACACTGCCTCGGGGAAGCTGGGGGCATGGCCAGCCAACCCTATAAAAGGGGTGGCAACGGCTGTGCTCCCCAGCAGTTTCCCGAGATCTGGCTGGGCTAGGGCGCATTTTTTGAGCGCTCCCCTCTGTGCCCAGCCGAGATTATAGCTTGCGCCAGCTGCAGCTGACGGTGAGCTTTTTGGTGCGTGGTTCGCCCGGGAATGGACGGACCGCGCGGCCTTCTTTCCCTTGGCCTCTGTCAGGCCCAAGGGGATTTATTTGGTTCAGCTGGGCAGGGGCACGTTTGCTGCTCCCTTCTCTGCCCAACCAATTTCTCCCTCTCCAGCCAAGTTTCTTGTGTGCGCCAGCTGAGGCTGACGGTGGGGTTTTTTCCAGTGCACAGTTCGCCTGGGAGCAGACGGACCGTGCAGCCTTATTGTTCGATCTAACAAGGGAGGACTTGGGGGCACCTGGGCATTTACTTGAGGTTGGCTGGGCTGGGTCTGCATGTTGGGGCAGTGGTTACAGGCCTTTTGGGGGTATCTGAGACGCTTGCCTATCTAACGGAGGTTCAGGGTTCGAATACAGGAAGAGTCCCCGGGGAATTCTTCAAAGTTTAGCTAGGCAGAGGAGTGTGTCAGTGCTACTCCTGCATAATCTGTCCAGTAGTGTGACAACAGTTACGGCACATTTTGGGGTTGTTGGGGGCTGCTTGCACAGCCTGCCCAGTGGGTGGTGTTATAATAAATTAGAGTGTTTCTTTGGTATATCTGGTTTTGCAGCTCATGGCTTCTAAAAAGAAGAATCTGGTTTCAGGCACCAAGTCGGCCCGCCTGTCAAGGACAAGCACACGGGCTGCTCCTGGCCCACGTCCACAGCTCAACTTGAGTCCAGGTAATAGCCCACCACCGAGCCAGAGGGCTCAGGGTGGGTCACGGGCATCACAGCCACTGCAATTGATTGGTTGTACAGAAGTGGGTGCAAGGGATCAATGCTCAGCCCAGGGGGTGTTGACAATGGCAATGCCCACTTTGACCAAAACTCAGAACGTACAGAGACAGCATCCTATGCAGGGTGCATATCCTATTGGCCCAGCAGCACAAGAGGTACGCTTTGCGTCCATTGAAAGGGCCTTAAGCCAGGGTTTGAATGCTGGACCCCCTGGGTCTGCAGGCACTTTCTTTGCAGGAACTGGTGTGTGTCAGCCTCCAACTTCGCTGGACTGGAGGCTGGCCCGCCTTGAGGCAGCACTGCTGGCCATACAGGAGAATGGCTTCGGGGTGATCAGTGCTGGACAACATGAGCAGACATCAGGAGTGGTGAACAGCAAAAAGGAAACCGTTTGACTTGGCTGGTTAATAATGAACTTAATCCAATAAATCAACCTTTTGATAACAGATCCTAATTCCTTTCGATATAGGAATTTTCAACTCTTCTTCAGGGATCTAAGTCAAAACAAATTGATAATATCTCTGTCAGAACTTATATACATTATATGCAATATATACATTATATACATAGTCTTGGATGCAACTCTGCCGCAAAGTTACTTGAACAATAATTAATGAATTAATTACCTGTATATCCCAGTAAATGGTAAGATTTTTAAGCAATAGTAATGTATTGTCGTGTGTCCCAGACCTCTATCATGAGTTCGTTTAGTGTCGTTGGACGTTAGACTAATGGTGAGCTATGCTTGCATTTAAAGGAATACTGAACCACATAGCTGTGCTGCGAACAGAGATTATAAGAAACATGTGTAATCAATTTCCATGTTGAGGCCCAAGGGGTACAGGGTATTGAAGCGATGTATGAAAAAACACTCTCTTTGTCTTAAAAAGGTATCAATGTCTTTGCGGAAAAACGGATCTTGTTTATGGCTTTCCAACACCACAAACTTAAAATCATGATCTCTATGATTTTTCTCCAAAAAAATGGCTTACAAGACGGGCAGAAATGTTCCCAGTGCAGATTTTCAATCTATGTTCCCCCACCCTAGTTTTCATTTGGCGGGAAGTAACCCCCACATATCCTAAGTCGCATGTACATACGAGAAGGTAGACACACCCCAAACTTTTACAGTTTGAAAATTGTTTTAAAATCAGAATGAACTCACTGCTGGAGATCATAACTGTTTTGGTTTGCCATGCTAAAGAGCAATGGGTGCAGTTACCACATCTGAAATGTCCTGTAATAGTCGGGCATCTTGGTTGAATGCGGGATTTATGGTCGGATCTACTTACAATCTGTTTAATGGACCTGGATTTCCTGAGCCCTATCAAGGGGTAGGCAGTGCAACCAGGTAAATGGCTGACGATATGCCAATGCTTTTTAATAATAGATTGCACTCTACTCACCAACGGTGAGTACTGAAAAGAGCAAAAAAAATTTGTCAATCGGTCTTTGCACATTCTGTTGAAATAACTGCTCCTTGGGTACCAATCTCGCCTTATTCAAATTATGAGTAATTACTTGATCAGGATATCCTTTATCCTGCAGAAAAGAACAGATGGTAGAGGCAGCTGAAGCAAAGTCACTCTCAATGGAAGAATTACGTTTCGCTCTGAGGAAAAGTCCATATGGGAGGTTATGTTTTAAATGATGTGGATGAAAAGATTCAAAATTCAATTATGCATACCTATCTGTTGTTTTTCTTTAAAGTCTAACCAGGACTTCTCGCTGGGTAGAAACATAAGTTTCTACATCCAAAAATGGAATGGAGGATTTTGTGATGTTATGAGTGAATTTTAAGTTGTCATTTAGCCCGTTGACCCAGGACACAAACAAAGGTGCTATTGATAAACCATCTACAATAAAATAAAGGTCATCTATATACCGTCTGTAAAAAATAATATGAGAAAAATAAGGATTGATATCAGAATTAAAAATAAACTCTTCTTCAAATGAAATCATGTATAAATTTGCCAAACTTGGCGCTACAGAGCTACCCATGGCCATGCCTTTTATTTGTAAATAAAAAGTTTTGCCAAACCTAAAAAAATTATAATCCAAAACTAAGTCTAATAATTCCATCAAAAAGTGCGTGGGTGGGTGGAGTTCCGTGCGTGTGTCTAGATATTTGTGTACAAGGGCTTTGATCTCCTCCAGGGGCACGTTCGTGTACAGAGCCTGGACATCCATAGTAATGAAACCCCCCTCCAAGGGGACCTGAACCCCTTCTACTTGGGATATGAATTCAGTGTTATTCTTAATATAAGAGGGGGTGGCTAGAGCAAACGGGCTAATGTAGTGGTTCAAAAATTGTGATGTGGGCTCAAGGGCAGAACCCATATAAGCCACTATAGGTCTCCCTGGCGTGAGGCCATCAGGGGATCGATCCTTATGTATTTTGGGAAGCAGATGGAAAAGGGGCACTTTGGGGCTGTTATTTAACAAGAAGTCATGAGTTTTATCAGAAATGTAGCCCATAGCAACTCCTTCATATAAAAGATTTCTAATGAGATTCAAGATATTATCAGTCAAATCCTTATCTAACACCTTGTAAAAAGAGTTGTTAGATAACTGCCTGAATGCCTCGCCCTCATACTCAGATATATCCAAAATGACAATCCCCCCACCCTTGTCAGCTTGTTTAATGATAATCTCCTGGTCAGACGAAATCTCCTCTAGTAACCGAATATCATCCATACTTAAATTGTGCCTCCACCTCGTCTTATCTTTTTCACATGACGTCAAGTCCTGCAATACAAGTCTATAAAATACATCAATCGATGGATCACTTGATGGTGGAGAAAAGGTTGATTTAGGTTTAAACTGGTCTGCCTGACCCAATTCTTTGCCATGAAAAAGCTCTTCAAGCGGAGTAGTCGAATTAATTTAAACAAATCTACTCGAGTGCCAAAAGGATTGTAATTAGGGGTGGGAACAAACCCAAAGCCTAACGAGAGTAATTCCAACACCCTAGGAGGAAAAGACTTATGAGATAAGTTGAAAAGTAGGTTTTCCTTTTCTGAGAGGCTTTCTTTAAAAAAAAAAGGAGTGGTGAACCATGGATTGCCTGGGGCAGAGCAGGCCAGCTTGACTATGGTCATGAACTCCAACGCACCTGGTTGCCTGAACTCGTCAGTGGGTGCAACTGGTGGGGCAACAACTGGTGAGTGTGAGGGACACGTTACCGCACCTATGTTACACAATGTTGAACAAATGCAGGCTCCAGTTTGACCTTGGCCAATGCAGCCATCTCAAAATCCTTCGATGCTGCATCCAATGGGGTCTACCACTCAGCCAGGGTTTTGGGGTGCACAAGATCCGCAAGTGCAGCCCGGAGTTCCTACTACTAATCCAGTGTTGCATTATCCTGCATGGCATAATGGTGCTTCGGTCACCTCTGCCTATCACATTGTGCCAACCTCGGTGAGGGCTGCGCTTCACCCGGAAATGTGTTGGGGTGAGCCGCACCACAGGGTGCGACTTACTAAGGGTATCAAAACTGACCTGCAAGTGTGGCTTGAATTTCTATCAAATTTCAATGGTGTGTCCTTTTGGCGGGCAGAGCGTTCGGATCAGCCCATGTTTCAGGTCCAGTCGGATGCATCCGGAGCATTTGGCTATGGCATTTATTTCAATGGGCACTGGTCATATGGTAAGTGGCCGGAGACTTTGCAGTCCTCGGCATTGCTCAGTGACCTTACTTTCCTAGAATTTTTTCCAATTTTGGGTGCCTTGATGCTGTGGGGGGAGAAATGGGTGAACTCTGTAGTACACTTTTGGTGTGACAATGCAGCTTTTGTCCACATAATCAATGCCCAGACGTCCCGTTCCCCAAGAGTAATGGCCCTGGTATGCCACTTTGTGTCACGTGCATTGCACCTAAACATAGCTAGACATGTACCAGGCATCGATAATAACATTGCCGATGCTTTATCCCGATTACAGATAGAGCGGTTCAGGGCCCTGGCGCCAGAGGCCGACGAGCTACCTTTACCACTCCCAGCCGAGATATGGCAATTTGGCGTGGAGAAGTAAGACAGGCCATTGGGTTATCGCTGGCTAGCAGTACGAGTAAGGTGTACTCCATCATGTACAGGGCCTTTGAGATGTTTCGCAATGAGAATTCACTTCAATGTATTTGGTCTGTCCCGGTGGACCACATACTTCAGTTTGTGGTGCACCTGCATGCTAAGGGGCTTGCCACCCGCACCATTGGTGGCCGATTATCGGCCCTGGCTTTCCATGCAAAGATTAATGGTTTTGCAGACACTACGTCTGACTTTAGGGTTTGTAGAGTTTTGGAGGGCTGGGCTCGTGAACGCAGCCCTTGCCCTGATGCATGACAGCCCATATCCCCTAATATACTGGTGCGCCTAGCCACAGTTTGGTCGGTGGTGTGCACTGATAGTTATGAGATGGCACTTTTTCACACTACTTCGATAGCGTTTTTTGGAGCTCTCAGAATTAGTGAATTGGTTGCAGCTTCTCGCAAGGATACGTCCCACAGGGCATTAGAGCTCTCTGACGTCTCCCTTACTCACAACTGTGTTCACTTAAATGTGCGTTTTTCTAAAACTGACCAGCAGGGAAAGGGCACTACTCTAACGCTGAATAGGTGTGGCAATGCCAATATTTGCCCGGTTCTGGCTCTGTGTACCTTCCTACTCATGCATGGTGTGGCACCTGGTCCCTTATTTTGTCACAGGGATGCTGTGCCATTAACCAGGTACCAGTTCTGAAGGGTTATTATGGTGGCCTTAGCCAATCTGGGTCTAGATGGGGTGGGTTTTAGGACTCATTCTTTTTGCATCAGCGATTCATCGATGGCAGCCACCTGTGGCTACTCGGATGCTGCAATTAGAATAATGGGTAGGTGGGAATCCAGGAGCTTTCGATCTTATGTACGTCCTTTGTTGCAGTAGCACCCTGCTTTTTTGTCTTTCTTTCTTTTATTTCAGCTCCTAGCTACGTGTTGCACCAGGATACACCGGACATTTTTGGGTGTTCCTTGTGTATTGGCCCGGGAATGACGGTCTCAGGATAGGGCAGTGGCCCGACGTATAGATAACATCAGTTTGGGGACAGTGGTCTTGCATCACCTGATCCGGATACAAATACCTAATTTGTATTGTGGTGATATGGTGCATATTTCAGCCAGAAGAACGAATCTCTTTCTGGCGCATAACCAAGCGGGCCGGTTGACCGCGGATACGGTAAAAGGGGGGCGGGGAGTTGTTGAACTCCTCCCCGTGTGGCAGATAGCAATGGTAAGGAAAGAAATGCATGACCCATTTAATCTGGTATACACAGTTGGTTGGCCATAGGGAGGACATGAAACAAACAAGATGTGTGAATGGCCAACCAACTTTTAACTAAAACTGTTGCTATGCTTAACCAGCAGGCAACTCCTCCAATATTTAAAGGAGGCATTCCAATATCAGGTTCTAAGTAGTAGCAGCCTGACTAGGGTCTACAACGTGTTTCAGTGGAAACAAGTTGTGGACAGGGTCACACAGTTTGTTGCAGTGGTAGCAAATTGTGATGTGCATTTAAGTTGGATTCATAATTAGAGTACTCCTTACCAGTGCTATGACGGCCCGTTTGGTTCTTGGCAGTACATAAGAACATAAGAACAGCCTTGCTGGAACAGGCCACAGCCCATCCAGTCCAGCATTCTGTCTCACACAGTGGCTCACCATTTCCTTCAGGGTATTCCCAAGCAGATGCCTTCACCTGCTTAGGATTCCCTAGAAATGGCATTGAGAGATATCCTGCCTATCACTCCAACCCGGAGGTTGTCCTTAAGTATCCATAATTAAAGCCATTGATACCCTTGTCCTCCATGAACTTGTCTAATCCTTTCTTAAAGCTGTCAAGACTGACAGCTGTCACCACTTCTTCTGGCAGGGAGTTCCATAGACCAGTAATCCTCTGGGTGAAAAAGTACTTTCTCTTATTTGTTTGAGAACTAGTACCCAAAAGTTTCATGGAGTGTCCCCTAGTTCTAGTGTTATGCGATAGGGAAAACAGTAGCCAAGCAAAGTTAAATTAAAGTTAATAAAGTGGCCCAATTTTTTATCCAAATGAAGTGTCCGTGTCATTCTTAGAGAGTGGGTACAGCAATGAGTTTTTGAAAATATAGAGAGCTGTGACAAAACTGTGGTCTTCAGGGTTTTGTATATATCACAGAGAGACACTAATTTTGTTTTTTTTATTTTAATATATGGGTAATGAGGGAGTTATTGGTAAATAGAGTAGTAATATATAAATATAAGTAGATATAAATGGGTAGAATCCAAGAAATATAATAATACGACAAAGAGAGTAATACCGATTGTTTAAATCTTTTTATTGTATTTTTCTTTTGACAATTTGTTGAAGACCTCTCATTAGTGGTGGGCATCAGCAGGTTCACACCAGTTCACCAGAACCGGTAGCAGAAATTCTGACTGGCCCCTCCCATCCAAGTTTTCAAATAAAGTCCTAATTTGGGTGCAACAAAGGGCTTTTCCCCTGGCCACGGCCAACATAACACACCCACAGTGTGGTAGTATTTTTTTTTGAGCCCACCACTACCTCTCATGCAAGTTCTAAATACAGCATATAATCTGAAAATGGTGTATCAAATATCATAAGAAGATTCATCATTCCCAAGGTTACCTTATAGTCAATCCTTGTATAGAATTTTACTCTTCTTTAAGATATAATCAGCTTCTCATTGGATAATGTAATAAGGATAATTAAAGCATTTTAACAACCAGCAACACACAAACAACCAGGACAGATGTATATGTCCCTAGAAATGTTTGAAATATGAAGCACACATTGCAGGAAAATAAGTTTATGTGAGCGGTGATAATGATGTGCATGTTGTAAATAGTAAATCAAATAATGTGTTAGAAATATAGCTATCTATCTAAAATTTAACAGTCCAATTAGGTAAAGGTAAAGGTTACCCTTGCTCAAAAGCCAATCATATCTGACTCTAGAGTTCAGTGCTCATCACTGTTTATAGCTAAAGAGCCAGTGCTGTATGCGTTTGAAGACGTTTCCATGTACATGTGGCAGGCATGCCCATACCTGTCAAGTTTTGGATTTGAAAATAAGGGAAATTTTGGCCACACCCCTCTGTGAGTGTGGCCCAATTGGTGGGCATGGCCAAATATAGCCATGTGACTTGCTGGGCTCTAGTCATGCCTGTGACATGGACATGAAAATGTCTGCAAACACAGACAGCACTGGCTCTTTGGCTGTAAATGGAGATGAGCACTGCACCCTAGAGTTGGATACGACTGGCAGATTTTACTTTCTTAGGATCAAAGATCGCTGCAGATGGTGATTGCAGCCATGAAATAAAAAGGTGACTGATGCTTGGGAAACAAGCTATGAGAAACCTGGGGAACATAGTTAAAAGTAGAGACATCACCTTGCAAACAAAAAATTGCATAGTCAAAGCAATGGTATTCCCAGTGGTAATCTATGGGTGTGAGAGCTGGACCATTAGGAAAGCTGAGTGCAGAAAAATAGATGTCTTTGAAATGTGGTGTTAGAAATAGGTCAATCCTAGAAGAAATCAACCATTACTCCTCATTAAAGATCAAATAGTAAAGATGATGCTAAAGTACTTTGGACATCAAATGAGAAGAGAGGATTCACTTGAGAAAGCCTTGATGATGGGAAAGGTGGAGGGCAAAAGAAGAAGGGGGAGGCCAAAAATAAGATGGCTAGATGGTATTGTAGATGCAATGGGCATAAAGCTGTGTGGGCCAAAGAACCCTTTCCCCATCTTCTTGGGGGACTTTTGTTTTGTTTTCTTTCTTGTTTACTCAGTGGCTCAAGTGACTAAGATGCTGACTGGGAGGCAGAAGGTCAGCAGTTCGATTACCAAGTACTGCTTGTAAGCAGCTTGGCTTTAATGAACTAGTCCTGAACATGGCTAGACACTCCCCCCACGAATTAGGGTGGAGGAGCAAGGGATTAATTCCCCCAAATTAACCAATCTATTTGTTCCTCAATGCAACCAGTTTAAGCACCAACATCTGAGAATGTCGGATCCAGCTTAAGGGAGGGAATTAGTACATAAGAACATAAGAACAGCCTTGCTGGAACAGGCCACAGCCCATCCAGTCCAGCATTCTGTCTCACACAGTGGCTCAACATTTCCTTCAAGGTATTCCCAAGGAGATGCCTTCACCTGCTTAGGATTCCCTGGAAATGGCATTGAGAGATATCCTGCCTATCTCTCCAACCCCGAGGTTGTCCTTAGGTATCCATAATTATATCCATTTATACCCTTGTCCTCCATGAACTTGTCTAATCCTTTCTTAAAGCTGTCAAGACTGACAGCTGTCACCACTTCTTCTGGCAGGGAGTTCCATAGACCAGTAATCCTCTGGGTGAAAAAGTACTTTCTCTTATTTGTTTGAGAACTAGTACCCAAAAGTTTCATGGAGTGTCCCCTAGTTCTAGTGTTATGCGATAGGGAAAACAGTTTTTCCTTATCTATTTTGTCTACACCGTGCATGATTTTATAAAATTCAATCAGGTCACCTGTTAGACGCCGTCGTTCAAGAGTGAAGAGGCCCAACCGTTGCAGCCTCAGATGGTAAGGAAGGTGTTCCAGTCCCCTAATCATTCTGGTTGCCCTCCTCTGCAGTTTCTCCAACTCCATAATATGCTTCTGGAGGTATGGCGACCAGAACTGTACAAAGTATTCCAGATGGGGCCTCACCATCGATTTATAAAGAGGCAAAATGACACTTGCTGACTTATTTTCTATACCCTTCCTAATGATCCCTAGCATTGAGTTTGCTTTTTTCACTGCTGAGGCACACTGGGTTGACACCTTCATTGAGTTGTCCACCAGGACAACAAGGTCCCTTTCCTGGTTTGTTGCAGAGAGTTCAGACCCCATCAGTTTATAAATGTAATTGGGGTTTTTTGCCCCAACATGCATCACTCTGCACTTAGTAATGTTGAAGCTCATTTGCCACTGTTTTGCCCACTCCCCCAGTGTCAAGAGATCCCTCTGGAGCTCCTCACAATCTCTCACAGTTTTCACTACCCTGTATAATTTAGTGTCATCAGCAAACTTGGCTACCTTGCTTTTTACTCCTACCTCTAGATTATTTATGAAGAGGTTGAAAAGTAGGGGTCCCAGTACTGAACCTTGGGGGACCCGACTCTTTACTTCCCTCCACCTGGAGAAGTGTCCATTTAGTGCTACCCTCTGTTTCCTGTCCCTTAGCCAGTTGCTGACCCAGAACAAGACCTGTCCCTTTATTCCATGACTGGTAAGTTTATTCAAGAGCCTTTGGTGTGGGACCTTGTCAAAAGCCTTCTGAAAGTCCAGATAAACAATGTCAACTGGATCCCCCTTATCCACATGCTTGTTGACACTCTCAAAAAATTCCAACAGATTAGTGAGGCATGATTTGCCCTTGCAAAACCCATGTTGGCTCTCCTTTAGCAGCGCATTCTCTTCTATGTGCCTATTAATTCTATCTTTTAGGATGGTTTCCATCACTTTACCTGGGACACATGTCAAACTGACAGGTCGGTAATTTCCTGGATCACCCCTGGATCCTTTTTTGAAAATTGGTGTTACATTCGCTACCTTCCAGTCATCAGGCACAAAGCCTGATTTGAGGGAAATATTATATATTTTGGCTAAGAGATCAGCAATTTCATCTTTAAGTTCCCTGAGAACTCGTGGATGGATGCCATCTGGTCCTGGTGATTTGTTAGTGATAAGCTTAACAAGACATGCAAGGACCTCCTCCCTGGTTATTTCTATCTGGCTTAATTCTTTGGTTTCCCTCCCTACGAAGATAGGCTCTGTTTTGGGCATGTGGTCTCTGTCTTCTTCAGTGAATACTGAAGCAAAGAATTCATTGAGTCTCTCTGCAATCTCTGTTTCCTCTTTAATAACTCCTTGCTTTCCATTGTCATCTAATGGTCCAATGGCCTTCCTAGTTGGGTTCTTACTTCTAATGTACTTAAAGAAGTCTTTGTTATTTCTCTGAGTATTTTTAGCTATACACTCCTCAAAGTCTTGCTTTGCTTTCCTGATTGTTGCCTTGCATTTGTTCTGCCAGAATTTATGTTTCTGCCTGCTGTCCTCATTCGGACAAGCCTTCCATCTTCTAAATGAGCTTTTCTTGCTCTTGATCACTTCCTGAACAGCTCCTGTAAGCCACATCGGAGTCCTCTTGGACCTGGCAGTGCCCTTTTTCCTTTTGGGTATGCATTCCAATTGGGCCTCTGTTATTGTTTTTGTAAACAGCCTCCATGCCTCTTGGAGTGTTTGGACTCTCTCAATTTTCCCTTTCAGCTTCTTTTTTACTAGTTTCCTCATCTTTGGGAAATTTCCTTTTTGAAAATTTAAGGTCTCTGTGTTAGATTTTATCAGTGACTTGCGGTCTATGATCAAGTTAAACATAATTGAGTTGTGGTCACTGTTCCCTATTGGATCAGTCACATTAACATCTTGCTCCAGATCCTGAGTATTACTCAGGATCAAGTCAAGGATTCTTGTACCTCTAGTTGGGTCTTCAACCATCTGTCCCAGGGAACAATCATTTAGCATATCTAGGAACTTTATCTCTTTATCATGTGCTGAACAACAGTTCACCCAGTCTGTGTGAGGGTAATTGAAGTCCCCCATTATAACCAGGCTTCCCTTCTTGGATGCCTCCTTTACAACATTCTCCAACTGCCAGTCTCCCTCAAGAGTTTGGGTCGGAGGCCGATAGTATATGCCTACTGTTAGACCATCCTTGTGGCCTGGTACTCTTACCCACAGAGCTTCTAATGGTGACTCCAAATCACCTAGATATTCCAATTCATATGATTTTATCATTTCTTTGACATACAAGGCTACACCACCTCCCCTTTGCCCCTTCCTATCCTTCCTGTACAGTTTGTAGCCTGGGATAACTGTATCCCATTGGTTATCAACCGTCCACCAGGTTTCAGTGATACCAATAATATCAATATTCTTATCTATTGCTAAGTATTCCAGCTCCCCTATTTTGTTCCGGAGGCTTCTGGCATTTGTATACAAGCATTTATATATGCTTTCCTGATACAGTCTTTTGAGTCCAGTTGCATTGTTAGACTGCCTCTTGCATCCTTCTGCTAGAGTGCTGGTGATTAGCTCCTTGCTCTGCTCAGTAATTTTTGCATCCTCCTCACTACTCAAGTACACATTTTCCCGAACCGGATGCTGTCCAGCTCCTGTCGGCTTTCCCCCAGTTATCAGTTTAAAAGCTGCTCTGCAGCCTTTTTGATGTTGAGTGCCAGCAATCTGGTCCCATTATGGTTCAAATGCAACCCATCCCTCCTGAACAGATTTGGCTTGTCCCAAAATGTTCCCCAGTTCCTGACAAATCTGAAGCCCTCCTCTCGACACCACCACCTCATCCACGCATTGAGGCTTCTGAGCTCTGCCTGCCTGGTAGGTCCTGCACAAGGGAGAGGCAGCGCTTCTGAAAATGCTACCTTGGAAGTCCGGGACTTCAATCTTCTTCCTAACAACCTGAATTTGGCTTCCAGGACAGACCGCTTGGCCTTCCCAACATCATTGGTACCAACGTGTACCATGACAACTGGCTCGTTCCCAGGTCTCTCTAACAATCTATCTAGATTTCTTCTGATGTCTGCAACTTTTGCACCTGGCAGGCAAGTCACCATATGGTTATCATGTGCATCACAAATCCATTTCTCTGTATTTCTAATTATTGAATCGCCTAGTACAAGGAGCCTCTCTCCTGCAATCTGTTCATCTACATGCACATCATCAACCATATTAAGGGAGAGAACCTCAGTTTGTTCCTGTAGTTTATCTTCCTGGATTTCATCAAGTGTGATGAAGGAGAGATCATCAGGTGGAACCAGTTGTTCCTCTGTGTGTTCCTCATCAGGTGTGATGAGGGAAAGAGCCTCAAATTTATTCTGTAATTTCAGACTCTCAGAATGAGCCCCTACTCTTCTCCTCCTTTGAGTCACATTCCTCAAAGGAGTAAAGAAGTAAATAGCAACCTCTGTAGTTTCCAAGCCTCCCAGCAGCTGAGGAGTTAATCTCCCTCCAGATGGTTTGTTAGAAGGTGGGGTGCTCTCTCTCTCTCTCTCATAGTGTGATCAAGCAACATCCCCCTGCCCCCCTCCCAAGTTAACTCTAGAACAGAAACGGAAGCCTCCAGCCAGGAGGCAGGGCAGAAACAGCTCAATAAACCATGAGAGTGTGAGAGAAGTCTCTGCTCCAGACCAAGAGCTGATTTGCCCCTGCATATACCTAGAGTAGACCCCCATCCCAGCATGGTGGCTCCAAACAGCAGCAGCAAAAATGAAGCCTCCATGACCATGTGGCAGGGAAATGAAAGAGAAACTACAGGGAGGGCCCCCACCACCTTCTCTATCTCCCCTTCCACAAGCGAAAAGCCACACAGCGACCTCTGGTGACAGGAAAAACAGGAGGGGGCAGGAAGAGGGGTAAAAATAAGGGGCTTTCCCTGGTAAAAAGGGATGCTTGACAGGTATGGGCACGCCTCGACACCTGAGTGCACGAAACGATCTTTACCTTGCCACTGTAATGTTCCCTATTTATCTACTTGCAATTTCTTGCTTTCAAACTGCTAAGTTGGCAGGAACTGAGACAGAGACAGGAGCTCACTCAATCATGCAGTCCTTGGGAATTGAAGTCTGACCTACCAGTCATAGTGTTCAGCGTCTTAACCACTTGAGCCATAGAAATACAAATATGAGTCTGTCGCAGAATACAAAAGAGTTTTAAAGCAATCAACTGTTTTTGTTTTATTTCTAGTGGGTATTTTTTATTTTTCATTTTGTGAATTTTTTATTTAATTTTGTTTTTAGTTGAAGCTATGAATTCCTGTTTTTTTAATAATGCTTTTTAGCCCTCTTTTACACATAAATCTTAAGGCAATGTCTTGTTCTCTTAATCCTCATAATCTAACAGAGACAATTGTGGTGATATTTACCACTTAAATTCAACTTGGGTGGAAAGTTAGATTAGCATATATACTCGACTATACGTCATCCCGAATATAAGTTGAGGTACCTAATTTGGACCTCTAAAACTAGGAAAATAGATTGACCTGAGTATAAGTTGGGGTGGAAAATGCAGCAGCTACTAGTGAGTTTCAATAATTAAAATTCATGAAAATATGGTTAAACTAATTAATTTAGACATTTGTGTGGGTATGTTTTTGAATGTTTACATTGAGCCAAGTATAAGTCGAGACCCATTTTTGGACCTCATTTTGGGAGCTTAAAAACCCGACTTATACTTGAGAATATATGGTATCTTTTTTGTTCCCTGTGTGAAAGAGGAGAACGATGATGATGATGGGGAATATGTATATTGTTTGCCAATAAATAACGTGGAATATGAAGATGGTAACTCAGAATCTGATAGTGAGATTGAATTCCAGCATGTGTATAATTGGCAAACTATGTCCCGCAAAAAATAAATAAATTTTAGAAAGTGGACATGTGGGAGTTCATTATAACTTTTAGCCTAAATATTAGCTGTGTAGCATTTAGCTAGGAATTGTGGTTAGCTCTTCCTGTGCTCAACCACAGTTTCCTGAATTAACAATTGCTTCTTGCCCCTGTGCAGAGACTCTGCATCTGTGCAGAACAATTGCTTCTTGAGTTCCTGGTTTGGTGCAGAAAAGTGCCTTTATGTAATCGTCAAATATATGTTTTTGGTATCAGCCTTAAATTGCTAAAGTAAGCTATATAATTACAGGTAACAGCTTTTGCAAGGGTACCGCCACAGAGAATAGGCTTTGGGCCTATTCTGGCAGGATATAAGCTACTGCGCATGTACTAGTAAGAGATATAGGTCATGCTCCCTATATGGTTATGCTGTAGAGAATGTCATATTATTGGTTGAATACCACTCACCTATGCTTTTGTATACATCCTGTGTATGCTTTTGTAGACATCCTGTGTAACCTGTAACTTCAATAAAACTTGCTTCCCCGGTGCTGGAAGAGAGACTCTTTTGTGCACCATTAACTCTGACTGCAGTTCAATTTCTTCTGACTTTATGCTTACACGCTGTTGAGCTGGATTCTCAACGTGCTTGGTCAATCTCTGACCTAATCTCCATTTCTGTGGCCACCCTCTGGCTAGAATTTCTCTACATCTGGTGCCCCGTGTGTGAGGCAATCCAGATTGCAATCTACCAGATCCAGATTGCAATCTCCCTTCACTTCGACCACGCTCACGACCTCAACGCTGCGGCCCCACGGTCCTTACCCACGACCGGCTAGGTCTAGGACGTCCCACGTCATCCGTTTAAGGATCCCGGGTGAGTGACACAGTCAAGTTAGAACACTTAGACAATACAAGACAACATGGGCAGTGGTCTCTCTTCTCCACAACAAAAGTATTGTCAGGATCTTAGACACCTCTTGCAGAAAAATGGACATGCAGTATCAACTAATGAAATAGCACAACTAGTTAAGGCTATTAACGATTTCTGTCCCTGGGTTCCAGAACACGGTACCCTAAAACTACAAGTGTGGGACAAGATTGGAACTTGCTTTCAGGGCCACCCCAGGGTCTCCATCCCAGTGCAACATGTCTGGGGTAAAGTCAGGGTCTGCCTTCAAGGACTTACCCCGAAGAACATTCTTTTGGCCCAAAGCCTGACCATCTCCATGCCACAAATACTGCCACCTGCCACTGGAGATCCTCTATCCCCAACCGCACCCCCGCCATATGAGCCACAATTGCCTCCGAAACCCCCTGATGAAGTTGGAACGTTATATCCTGCTTTGCAGCAATCAAGTACTGTTACCCTGTTTTCTGCTGCTTTAACTGCGGCTGTTCTGGACTTGGAGCTTGCTACTACATTTCCAATCATCAGAGGTGCCCAAATAGTTGGGATTGCTCCAGCCCTCCCTGCCACCTCATCGCAGACAGAAGCTATTACTGCATGCAGAATGGCAGGCAGAGAGGGTTCTGAGGGCAGCACAGAGGACCTCGGCTCATCCCTGAAGTGCCCCCCATCACGAAAGGTGGAGAAGAGGACCAAGCAGTAGAAGCCGAGTGGTAAGCTTGATTCCTCACTTGGGGGCAGGAAATGGAAGGATGAGCCAGAGGGGGAGAGCAGAGAACCCAAACTCAGAAGGGGGTCTTCTCGCAAATCCAACCTGACAGTTTTTCAATTGGTTAAGATTCAAATACTGCAGCTGAAAGAAGCCCAGAGAAAACATGGTGTGGATCCTTCCTCTATGGACGGCAGGTTTCTGCCAAAATACATGGTGGGAGAGGATATACTCCAGTTTTTGGCTAAGTTACTTGCAAATTCTGGAGAAGCTGTTCTTTTGGGTTCTTGCATTGTCTGCCTGCTGAAATACAGATGGATGTGACTGGAGAGTGAAGGACTGAGTGAGTAACTGAAAAGCTGAAAGATGTGCTTGGTTGGAGGGCGGAGGGTTGCCTGGTTGTCTTGTGAATTCAGTGTGAATTAACTCATGGCCTAATTCCAGCCTTGCCATACCAAGAACTGTGCTGGAGGGAAGATGGTGTTTAAATTCTAGTCTGAAGAGATCTTCAATCAACATTTGGACTCTTAATTTGGACATTTTAATTTGGACTAAAAAGTTTGTGTGGACTCCAAAGATGAATTGGCCTTGTTTGCATTATAAAACCTGAAAACCTCTTTAAAATTGTCTAAATGCTCTGCTGGTAGGAAATGTTGTTAAAATGATATGTGTAGTTTGTTTGCTAGAATTTTTAGAGAAACTTTCTTGTAAGGAAGAAAAGAAATGTGCTTGCCTGTTTTAAAAATGCATACAGTGAACTATGAGGTAAAGCATGATTTTACAAGAAGATCCTGGTTTTTGTCACCCTAACAAGGGGGGTGTCGTGGAATGAAGGTCCTGCTCATTCCATGTTTCCTGTCTCCTGGAAGGGGGGGAGATGCCCCTGCAAGATGGCGACACCTGGGAGCCATGGCCACATGGCAGACTTGGGGAAGAAGGGATGGAACCTGGTGTGTGATTGACATGTCTTCTTGTTGGAAGGTCATTGGGGGTAAACACTAAGGAGGAGGGTCAAAGGGAGGATCCTGATGGGAGGGGTCTTGTCCAAGAGGAGGAGACCCTCACACATTCAAGGAGTCACTCTTGAAAAGCTGGCTGGCAAACAGCCAAAATGTAGTCTCTTGGAAAGGGGGGGCGACCAGCCTTCTTCCTCCCCCCCCCAACAGATTGCTTTAACTATGTGTTTTTGATCTTTTACTGGAATGTATTTTGGGACTTTGCTGTACTTGTAATACAATTATGAAAATGCCTGGAAGAGTTTTTTACTGTAACCCTACATATGTAACTGAGTTTGTTATATTGCAATGGTGTTATTCGATATGTCAGACATGTTTCATGTCTAGTTCCATGGTGCAATCTCTTGTGGAGAGGGTTGTAATAACATGGCACTGGTCATCAAACATGGTATGTTCATGTTTCTTAGAGGAACTGGTTGCCCTGTATTGCAGGTGGGCCTCTTGACTCCCTCTTGCAACTTTATGGTGTTAAAAAATGTTTTCTACTATGGATGAAGATGCTCATCTTTCATCACCTGACATAGATAGTCAATTGATTTGAAAGCCAGATATTATTTAGATAAATTTTGACCCTGATTGGTTTTAGGCCAGATTGAGAAAGAACTTCAGGATCTGTAGGAGATTGTCACTAAATAATGTGCATGATGATGTATCTACTGAATAGAAAGGAAGCCTCAGGTTGTGAGGCAGTTCAGAATATGTGCTGTTTTGATCTTACTGACAACTCAAACAAGGTACAGGATCAGCTTGATGATATTCGGGACACTCTTAAGCACATAACACAGAATGCCTTGACAGCATGGTAGGATGCATTATGGTCCTGGTTGCTGGGAGCAAGGTGGTTAAGACAAATACTAATTGCCATAGGTGTTTTTATAGTAAGCTGCATTATGTTATGTTGTTGCATTCAATGTGTACCAAATCTTATGGCTGTGAGTAAAAAATGTTTCCATGCACCTGGAAGATCTACAGGGTTTACTCAAAATCAGATCTATCAGGCTCGCTATCAGAATGAGATCTGTCAGAATGAGATCGAGCCGTTCCCTGTGTGAAAGAGGAGAACGATGATGATGATGGGGAATATGTATATTGTTTTCCAATAAATAACGTGGAATATGAAGATGGTAACTCAGAATCTGATAGTGAGATTGAATTCCAGCATGTGTATAATTGGCAAACTATGTCCCGCAAAAAATAAATAAATTTTAGAAAGTGGACATGTGGGAGTTCATTATAACTTTTAGCCTAAATATTAGCTGTGTAGCATTTAGCTAGGAATTGTGGTTAGCTCTTCCTGTGCTCAACCACAGTTTCCTGAATTAACAATTGCTTCTTGCCCCTGTGCAGAGACTCTGCATCTGTGCAGAACAATTGCTTCTTGAGTTCCTGGTTTGGTGCAGAAAAGTGCCTTTATGTAATCGTCAAATATATGCTTTTGGTATCAGCCTTAAATTGCTAAAGTAAGCTATATAATTACAGGTAACAGCTTTTGCAAGGGTACCGCCACAGAGAATAGGCTTTGGGCCTATTCTGGCAGGATATAAGCTACTGCGCATGTACTAGTAAGAGATATAGGTCATGCTCCCTATATGGTTATGCTGTAGAGAATGTCATATTATTGGCTGAATACCACTCACCTATGCTTTCGTATACATCCTGTGTATGCTTTTGTAGACATCCTGTGTAACCTGTAACTTCAATAAAACTTGCTTCCCCGGTGCTGGAAGAGAGACTTTTTTGTGCACCATTAACTCTGACTGCAGTTCAATTTCTTCTGACTTTATGCTTACATGCTGTTGAGCTGGATTCTCAACAAGTGCTTGGTCAATCTCTGACCTAATCTCCATTTCTGTGGCCACCCACTGGCTAGAATTTCTCTACACCTGTGGATCAGAAGTGAACTGATTTTTACTAACTCCTAAGGCAGAGGTGCCCAAACTTTTTGGATTGCGGGCCAGTCATGTGGTTGAGTGGGCTAGTCACATGATTCCTCCCACCGGAAGCAGAAATAAAATGTGTATGCACATGTACAAAATGCTGCCGTAAATGCACCCGCATCTGTTGTAAACATGTTTACGACAACTGCAGGTGCTTTATGGAAGCATTTTGCATATGTCTTGGTGTGATTAACTTCCACTTCTGGGAGTGGCGTGGGCAGCGTGCGCTGGATAATTAGGAACCATGGACCAGATCCAGCCCACAGGCCACAGTTTGGGCACCCCTGTCCTAAGACAAAAGAAACACAGTTATGGCTGTTTCCACCCCCATGTGTCATTGCAGGCGCACCCCCCAATAAAGGACTCAGACACCGGTAAAAGTGGATAACAGCATCGGGCCACATTTATTGATTCATGCCCTAGTCCGAATTATAAATTTCTATTGGTAAAACGACCAATCATAATTCTTAAGGCAAGCAGGCCGAAGTAACACTGGTAAGGTACCACCCAAAATTGCCAACGGCAATTGGTTACAATGTATCGATTTGTATCAATTTGTTTGTTTACAACAAACAAATTGTTGACCGTAGTCAATATCTAACTAATGACCCCACCCTCTGACGCGTATCCGTGGAATCACGGGGTGATGCATGCTGGCTAGCTATCGCCATCACCCCGTCGCCTAGTTCGTCGTTGACCAGACAACGTTTAACCAACTTATGCCTGTCTATTGTTGTCCAGTCAATTGCGAACCTGCCGGATACCTGTGGGTCATAATGTTTACCTTACCAGTGATACCCGCCCATGTGACCAAGTCAACAGCATCACAGAAACCCCTATATCAAACCATAGCAACAGTGTGGGATGGGCGAAAAAACCAGGACCCGAGAGCCAATTGTGGGTCCCAGCCAAAAATTCCCACCCGGCCCCGAAGCGACCAAAATATCACACTGTTAACTAGGGAGGGGGTGGAGGGGAAAAACTTCTCCGCTCCGTCGCTTCGGAAAATGGCAGCTCGGCTGCCTCATGGCCACCCCTTTTATAAGGGAGCTGGCCACGCCCCTAACTACCCGGATGCCTTCGTCCTATGGGGGGGCCCGCAAAGGGCGCGGCGGCCATTTTGGCGCCGCGCTTGCATTGTCACTGTGTGTCTGTAGCTTGTCTCACTTTTGTGTCATCCTCCCTCATATAACTTAACAGCCTCCCTGTTGTGGAAAGTAATATCAACCAAAAAAGCAGCCATGTGGTTCTTCACAGAGCCTGCTTCATCACAAAATTACTGTGGACCTGAAGCACAGGAAATCCCCCAGGGTGGCCTATCTGTAGTGGTTGTTATGAGGATCACTCAGAACAAGGTATTTTGGGCTTGGTGAACTCTGGAAGGCCCTTCAGGATAGCAGTGGCTGCAGAGGGCATCTGGGGAGAGAGGTGGAGCAAAATGCCATGCCTGCTACTACTTTATCCAAGATGATTACTTCACTTTGCCTAAATGTTAGGCTGATGCTGATCATAAGGCTGATCATCATGTTTTCTGAGAAACAGAACCTGGGGCCACAGACATGGTTCCTACCATTATGGACATTTATGGAAGATGGGACATCTCAGAGTCTCCACTAACTATGAGAACAGAGAATGGCAAAAGATTCCAAGGGGAGGCCAGAATGTATTTGGGTTGGGTCAAATACTAGCTTTAAGCTACAATGGGAAACTTTCAGCTGAAGGGCCACGTTGGCTATAGACAAGAGCATCGGGTATGATATGACTGCTATGGTTATGGTGCATGCTTAACTGGGTTCAAAAAATATGTGGTCTATATTATGATTAGCCACATCCTATACAGCCTATTCTCAGGATGAATAACTTGCCCCTTACTTCTCTTTCTACCAGCAATATCTTTAACCCTTCAAGAGACCTCAGGAGATGAAGAAAGAGATATCAAGTGAGACCTCAAGATAAGCCTACTGACCTGATTAGAGTCAAACAAAGATGACTGACATGGTTAAGACTGATGAATGCTTGTTAAGGCCATCAGACACTAGGAACAAAACCAAGAGAAAAAAATAGCATGTAATATAGACTCTAGCAATGTTCCATAGACATCCGAGATGATTACTTCACTTTGCCTAAATGAGCAATACAATAGTATCAAGAGGAGGGGTAAAATTTACAGCACAAACCCTCTCAGATGCAGGCTCAATTTACCTTTGCAGGCAAGAGCAGTTGGAATACTTCAGACTTTACACTAACTCTACCTCACCAAAATACAACCACAAAAAAATGTGTCTGCTATGCTAGCCTTTTCTCATAACACCATACATATGTATGTATGGAATTACAGCCTTAGTCATATGGAATATGTATGTATGCAAACCAACACTGCAGAAGCATTTAGCTGCCAGTAAAACGATTTTGTTGCCAGAGGCTTGTTTCATCAAAAAAGTTGATTTCTTATTTCACATAGCTAAAAAATAGGTCAACATATATGATTCAAAGAAAGGAAAGGTAGAAAAAATTATTTAGTTTTAACCCTCAACTGGTTCTGTCTTGAAAAGTAGAATTTCTAAAAATTTATTATACACAATAGCATTTATCATTCTGACAAATGATAAATGTTGTTGTTCAGTCGCACCGTCGACTCCGACCCTTTGCGACCCCATGGTCCATTTTCCTCCAGGCGCCTCTGTCCTCTACCATCCCCCTCAGCCCTCCCAGCTCTGTGCCCATTGTGTCTATAATACCATCTAGCCATCTCATCCTTGGCCTCCCCCTTCTTCTTTTGCCCTCCACCTTTCCCAACATCAATGCCTTCTCAAGTGAATCCTCCCTTCTCATTTGATGTCCAAAGTATTTTAGCTTCATCTTTACTATTTGACCTTCCAATGAGCAGTCAGGGTTAATTTCTTCTAAGATTGACCTATTTGTTCTCCTCGCTGTCCAGGGGACTCTCAAAACCCTCCTCCAACACCACATTTCAAAAGCATCTATTCTTCTGCGTTCAGCCTTCCTAATTGTCCAGCTCTCACATCCATACATTACTACTGGGAAAACCATTGCTTTGACTATTCTAATTTTTGTTTGCAATGTAATGTCTCTGCTTTTCACTATGTTCCCCAGGTTTCTCATCGCTTGTCTCCCAAGAATCAGTCGCCTTTTTATTTCATGGCTGCAATCCCCATCTGCAGTGATCTTTGATCCTAAGAAAGTAAAATCTGTCACTGCTTCTACTTCTTCCCCGTCTATTTTCCAGGAACTGATGGGGCCTGTTGCCATTATCTTGGTTTTCTTGATATTGAGTCTCAAGCCAGCTTTTGCACTCTCCTCCTTCAGCCCAATCAAGAGATTCTTTAGGTCTTCCTCACTTTCTGCCATTAGGGTGGTATCATCTGCATATCTCAGATTATTGATGTTTCTCCCAGCGATTTTAATCCCATATTGTGATTCCTCCATCCCTGCACTGCGCATTATGTGCTCTGTGTATAGGTTGAATAAGCATGGTGACAAAATGCAGCCTTGTCTTACTCCTTTTCCTATTCCAAACCACTCTGTTATTCCATGTTCTGTCCTAACTGTTGCTTCTTGGTTCATGTACAGATTTCTCAGGAGGCATATGAGGTGCTCTGGTATTCCCATCTCTTTAATTACTTGCCACATCTTGTTGTGGTCCACACAGTCAAATGCCTTAGTGTAGTCAATAAAACAAAAGTAAACTTGTTTCTGGTATTCCTTTGTTTTCTCCATGATCCAGCGTAAGTTGGCGATGTGGTCTCTAGTCCCCCTGCCTCTTTTGAAACCAGCCTGCACCTCTGGTAATTCTCTCTGCACATGCTGCTGAAGTCTGTCCTGTATTATCTTGAGCATCACCTTGCTGGCATGTGGGATGAGCGCGATTGTTCGATAATTTGAACATTCTTTGGCATTGCCCTTTTTTGGGATTGGGACGTATACTGATCTTTTCCAATCCTGTGGCCACTGTTTTGTTTTCCAAATCTGCTGGCATATTGAATGCAGTAATTTGACACCATCATCTTTTAGCGCTTTGAAAAATTCAACTGGGATACCATCATCTCCACTAGCTTTGTTGTTTGCAGTGCTCTTTAGGGCCTTTATTACTTCACTCTCCAGGATGTCTGGCTCAAGTTCAATTTCTTCATCATTGTGATTATCAGGAGTGTTGAGGTCCTTTTTGTAAAGTTCCTTTGTGTACTCTTTCCATCTTTTCTTAATTTCTTCTGTATCAGCTAGCTCCTTTCCGTCTTTGTCCCTTATCATGGTCATTTTTGCTTTAAATGTTCCCTTGATTTCCCCAATTTTTTTGAAAAGATCTCTGGTTCTGCCTCTTTTGTTGTTTTCCTCCATTTCTCTGCACTGTTCTTTTAGGTAGTTTTCCTTATCTCTCCTTGCTTTTCTTTGAAATTCTGTGTTCAAATGGTTGTAGTTTTTCCTTTCTCCTTTGACTTTTGCGTTCCTTCTTTCCTCTGCTATTTTAAGAGCCTCATCAGACAACCACTTTGCTTTCTTACTCTTCTTTTCTTTTGGTATGGTTTTCTTTGCTGCTTCCTGCATGATGTCCCTCATCTCCATCCATAATTCTTCCGGTACTCTGTCTACCGAGTCTAAGCCATTAAATCTGTTCATCACCTCCACCGTGTATTCTTTAGGGATGCTGTCTAGGTGATATCTTTCTGATCTCCGTGTTTTCCCTATTTTCTTTAGTCTAAGCCTGAATTTTGCGATCAGTAGGTTGTGATCTGAGCCACAGTCTGCTCCAGGTCTTGTTTTTGCTGACTGTATGGAGGTTCTCCATCTTTGGCTGCAGAGTATGTAGTCAATCTGGTTTCGGTGTTGGCCATCTGGTGATGTCCATGTGTAAAGTCGCCTCTTGTGTTGCTGGAAGAGAGTGTTTGCTATGACCAGTGCGTTCTCTTGGCAGAACTCTATCAATCTTTGCCCTGCTTCATTCTGTGTTCCAAGACCAAATTTGCCTGTTATTCCCTCCACTTTTTGATTTCCTACTTTGGCATTCCAGTCTCCTAATATAATTTGGACATCATTTCTTGGTGTCTGTTCTATGAGGTGTTGTAAGTCCTCATAGAACTGGTCCATTGTGGCTTCATCTGCACCAGTGGTTGGTGCGTATATTTGGATCACAGTGACATTGAAAGGTTTGCCTTGAAATCTGACTGACATCATTCTGTCATTTTTGAGATTGTATCCCATTACTGCTTTTCTCACTCTTTTATTGACAATTATGGCTACTCCGTTTCTTCTAAGGTTTTCTTGCCCGCAGTAGTAGATATGATGGTTTCCAGAGCTGAATTCGCCCATCCCTGTCCATTTGAGCTCACTGATGCCCAAGATGTCAATGCTTATTCTTTCCATCTCGTTTTTTACCACTTCCAGTTTTCCTTGATTCATAGACCTCACATTCCATGTCCCTATGCAGTATTGTTCCCTGCAACACTGTATTTCTCCTCCTCCTTTCGTATCCCTCCCCCTTTTCAGATCTGCTGTGCTGAGCATCCCCTTGTTTTGCCTTTTGTTTTGGTCCATAGGGTTCTCTTGGCAAACTTTGTGGCATGCCTTGCTGGTCTCTACGCCAGTCTTTTCCCATCACACATGTTATCACAGTTTAAACAGTTTTAAAACAAAGTATTATCATGCACAATATCACAGTTTATCACATAGTATCAAAGTAAAAGTTGAACTAATTAATGAAAGGGAAAGAAAGAAAGAAAGAAAAAGTCCACTATATCAAGTTTCTATGTAAGTCAGTTTCTTGTACAGTCACTATGTCAGTTGCCATAAGCCATCTATGTTTAGTCAACTATATTATTTCAGTTCGATTACTTATCCTTTGCATGCACACAGCAGCTCTTGCCTCTCTTCGGCCGCATGGAGTCGGTCAAAGGCGCCGGCTCGGACCTCGCTGTGATGGTGGTTGTGGATGGTATCTCCTGGGGGTGGTCGGAGGTCTCCGGAAGTGTCCTTCTCTCTGGCCCCAGGTCTTTGGATGGGGAGGGAGGGGCAAGATCCTTTACTCACCTCCCCCCTGGGCCTCTCTGAATGGCAAATGTGCAGTAGAGCTGGGCCTTCCTGAAGCCTTTTCTTCCTCTCCAGGCTCAGGTCTTTGGATGGGGAGGGAGGGGCAGGATCCTTTACTCCCCTCCCCTGTGGGCCTCTCTGCATGGAATGAGCAGTAGAGCTGGGCCTTTATGATTCCTTTTTCTTCCTCTCTAGGCCCAGGTCTTTGGATGGGGAGGGAGGGGCTGGATCCTTTACTCCCCTCCCCTGTGGGCCTCTCTGCATGGAATGAGCAGTAGAGCTGGGCCTTGCTGATTCCTTTTTCTTCCTCTCTAGGCCCAGGTCTTTGGATGGGGAGGGAGGGGCAGGATCCTTTACTCCCCTCCCCTGTGGGCCTCTCTGCATGGAATGAGCAGTAGAGCTCGGCCTTTATGATTCCTTTTTCTTCCTCTCTAGGCCCAGGTCTTTGGATGGGGAGGGGGGGGCAACAAATGGTGTAGGAATATATACAAATGGTGTAGGAATATATACAAATGGTGTAGGAATATATACAAATGGTGTAGGAATATATAATCCTTTTAGGAAAGTTTTACATTATTCTGAAAATCTCCTCATATAAATGGATCCATACACCATTCAATTTATGCTAGGTGTATTTAAAAACAAAAAGAAAAAAACCCTTCTTTTCACTCTGTTACTTTCACTGGTTGTTGGATCTTTTCTGTCAGAATTCCATAAGAGAGACAAGAATTCAGCAATGACTCTATAGCCGCAATGGCGAACCTTGGTACTCCAGATGTTCTTGGACTTCAATTCCCAGAAGCCCAAGCACCCTGTGAATCCACACGAATGGGCTTACTGCGATTCATCCAGCCCGCGCTGCCCTAGTCACTCCAGGAAGCGGAAGTAAAACGTGCCCATATGGGCGGGATATTGAATTCTCCATCCCAAAGTTTAGCTGTCAAGAAATGTCTGATGCTCAGCTGAGATTGCAGACCACATGGAACAGAGAGCACCAGAAGATAAGGTACAAGCAAAAAAGTGCAAATTAGCGATGTGACAAGTTCTGTCTGCTTTTTAAAACAGTGAACACAGAAGTAGGTGAAATTTGCAGTCAGAAAACTATGAATGGCCATATCATTACTCTGCATGACAGCAAAAACAAAGTATTTGAGCTGGAAACTGCAAAAGCCTACCAGCTGTTTCTAAAATGTGCAGATATGTGCTTTAGTCATCAGAGCTATGTGACCATGAATAAATCTATTTTAAAATATGTGTGAAATGCATAGAGATATATTATCCTTCCAGAGGAAAAAATCTACAAGAAACCAGTACAAAATAGGCTTGACAGTGGGAAAAGAGGAACATTTATAATCTTAACATATTTGTCCATACCTATATAGTGTTCTTTTGGTTCTTTCAATCATCTCCAGACCCCATGCTTATCACAAGTAGTATCACCCCGAAGCTTTCTCATAACACCTAGCTGCATGTTCCTCAGTTCATCTAGAAATGTGCCATGGAATCTCCATAGGTCACAGTAATTTCAAAGTCTATTGAAATTCATGCAAATAAAGATGTCCAGCCTACAGAACAAAACCAGGTGAAGATGTACATTCTGCAGCTAAGAAAGATTTCACAGGTTAAACTTGTGTAATGCAAAATCAAATTGCATTTTTCAGTTACAAATGAACAACATGGAATGAGGTTAAGTGCATGCCTGGAATAGCAACATGCAGAGCAAAATCACAACAAACCTACAGTTCTCTAAGCATAGTGAAAACAGAAAAGCAAAATAAGCAAGGCAATAACATCTCCTGCTCTAGTAATTGTTATTCTTCTCCAGATGTGTGCCCCAACATTAAATCTAAATTTAATTTCTATCTTTTCTGGTGGCACATTGCCATACATTTGGGTGCTTCTACTCTCATTCAGAGCAGAAACTATGATCTTCCTAGACAAAAGGTAATGAGGGAATCAGTAAATGATTTGAATCCCTTTGTGTACAGAAGTGACACCTCGTCTAACATCAACATACACCCAGTTGGTTTTAGAAACGGCAGCCTCAATTTTTTTGACATTTACTGTACATTCCGACCAGGGTTATTGTTCGACTTTTCTCTTTCTCTTTTGTCCTGCTACAACTTTACAGTGTGTACTCTGAAGATGAGTCCTACAGGATTCAAAAGCCTGTCTGTGAGATGTATTGATCCAACAAAGGTATTACTCACTGGCTGTTCTGGGATGCTTCTCTGGAAACATCTGTTTTGGGACATCTACTTTTGGAATACCATACTTCAGGCAATGATCTTTTGTTCTAGGAATGGTATGAAGTATCCAAAACGAAGAAGAAGATCCACCAGAGACTCATCTTAGCACTACAGTGGTACCTCATACAACAATTTTAATCCGTTCCACGGGGCTCATTGTTGTACAAAACAATTGCTATACGATACATGCATCGTATAGCGATTTTTCCCTATGGGATGCTTCATACAATGATTTTTTTTTTCTAAATGGTTTTTCCCATTGAAAATTGTTGTACGATTGTTCCGGGCCCCGCCCTCCACCCCTCACCAGGACTTAAGGCGAGGGGGTCTGCCGGGCGAGTCCACCGCCGCAGCGCTCCCGGCCCCGGTGGGGGCGAAGAGGCCTTCCGGCCACACCACCGGCCGGCGTTCTGGGCCCCGCCCTCCACCCCTCGCCAGGACTTAAAAGGTGAGGGGGTCTGCCGGGCGAATCCTCCACGCAGCGCTCCCGGCCCCGGTGGGGGTGAAGAGGCCTTCCAGCCATGCCACCGGCTGGTGTACCAGGGCCCTGTCCTCCCCTTCATAAGACTCTGGAGGCAGGGTTTTTTTTGTGGGTGGCTTCGGTTGAATTGTTTTCTATTTTGATGTGGTGCTGATATTTTGTATTTTGTGGATTGTTTTGCTTAATATTGTAATTTGTATTATTGTATTTACTTGAAACACTGTATTGATTATTGTATTTTGAGCACTGTATCTTGTATCTTATATGTAAACCCCTTGAGTTGTCCTGGGGTCATTTATATGTTGTTAGCCGCCCTGAGTCAGCCATGTGTTGAGTAGGGCGGGATATAAATTGAATAAATAATAATATTAATAATAATTTTTTCAATAGGGAAAATTGTTATGCGGGATACCATTTTCCCCAAAACCTATTATAATGCGATTTCATTGCTATACAGGGCAATTGTTGTATGAGGTTCCACTGTATTTGCAAAAGGCTTGCCATCCTTCCTGACACCTCTGTGGCTAAAATGAGAATTGATCTACTTTTGCATGCAATCAATGTATACAGTTTGGAAAATTAACATTGCAATGCACATAGTTTTATAAATAAGACCCCCAAGACTAAGACAGAAAAGCAGAAGTCCACAAAACAGAAGATGTTCTTAACAGAAACACAGGCATCTGTGTCACAGAGTACAGATCTTTAGAGAAAAATCAATAAGAGGAGCATGTATTATCCATAACCCCCTTCTATGCATCTGTGGTCAACAGAAAGATTTGCTATGTTGGAGAAAATGGTTTCAACACTAGTTTAAACCCTAACATGTCTTTGGTAAGCTCAGGTTAATCTTTTTGTTTGCTACTGAAGACCTCTCTAGGGCTGATTCAAGTGCATTAATGGACAGCACACAGCACAACATTCTTTTCCATATGTGACCATGGCATGTTGGTCTGTGGAAAGAATCTATCACACATCTAGCTGGCCACTTGTATTTTGGACTCCTTAATTCTTTAAGGAAAAAACCTCTGGTTTATAAATATGGGATAATGTGCTTCTGTATTCATGATTCAATTTGCCAGGAAGGGGCTTGAGATTGCTGCACAATATTGTGCTCACATTGCCAGCACTTTTTCATAGTTCTGAAAAAGCAGACATCATAATCATCTTGATTTGGATGAGGAGTGTTTAACTGGTGAAAAAAGAGACAGCTTCTGAAATTTCCTCTTGTTTGGTTCTCTGTATGAAAATACTATGTAAATGGCATTATTATCTGCATGAAGAAAGACCTTCTTGACTGCTGCCATTGGCATTGTCATTATTAATGCAGATCTTTGCTATGCAAAGTTTGTCATCCTTTTTCCTGCTGACAATGCAAGCACAAAATTGCAGAGTAATATCAGTCCATTTCCAATATGGTAGATACAGAATAGCAATAGCAATTACACTTATTTATCACCCCATGGCACTTAGTGCACTCTCTGGGCAGTTCACAAGTTAATTAGCATTTTGCCCCCAAAATGCTGGGTACTCATTTTACCTTGGTAGGATTAAAGGCTGAGTCAACCTTGAATCCCATCAGAATTGAACTCACAATGTTTTGGCTGCTATAAAGCAGTTTAACCACTGCACCACCAGGGCACTACACCACAAGAAGCAAAATATCCGATACTCATAAACCAGAGGTTTTTTTTTTAAAAAAAGAACTGAATTTTCTGGCTTTTTAAAAGGGCCATTTAAGTATGCATACACTACACAATTTCAACATAAACTTATCATGTAGAATTATCCAGTGCTAGAAAATCCCATATGGTTATAGTTTAATTTAATTTAATTTAATTTAATAGTTCAACATATTTACCGCCCACTCAGGCAAGCCTGACTCAGGGCGGCTTACAAAATTTAAAACCCCATACAATAAAAACAATTAAATCCTTACCCCCAATTAAAAACCCACCCACATCATGCAGGAGAGAGAGGGTGCATCTTATGATACATCTTATAGTAAAAGCCATCTTATGGTAAGAACCAGCGGGCAGGAGCCACATTACCCTCAGGGCCCCATACCTTCCCCGCCAGCCAGGTCTTAAGTCCTTTCCTAAATTGCAGCAACTCCGTCTGTAACCGTAGCTCAACCGGCAGGAGGTTCCAAAGGGCCGGTGCAGACACGGAAAAGGCCCTTTTTCTTGTTCCAGAGAGGTGAGCTCCCCTAGGTGATGGAACAACTAGAGAGCCCCTCCGATCTGCTCTGTTTGGATGGACAGATGTTCTTAGGGCAATGCGGTCTCTTAGGTATCCTGGCCCACTACCATATAGGGCTTTAAAGGTCATAACCAGCACCTTGAATTGCACTTGGAGGCAAACTGGTAACCAGTGCAGCTCCAAGAGCAGGGGCAAGGAATAGTTCCTCAGAGTCAAATATTTTGAAGGGCTGTTTTGAACTTAATGAAGTGGTGATGCAAAGATGTAATAGCAAAACAGAAAACAGAAAAAACTCACCCTTTACCTTCTCAGGTAAACTAATGTTGCTTTGCCTGCTTCAAAGAATATAGATTAGAAAGTTATGTTCCAATTTTCAAACCTTTTCCTTGGGTTAGGCAACCTGAGGAATAAAAGCTATATAGGACCAAAAGCTCTACAAACATGTTGTGTGCATGTTTTCCAAAAGATGTCCCCTCACCCTTAAAAAAAAGGGATGTGCTTGGATCTAGCAAAGATTGTCACTGGCAACCAAGGGCAAAATCATGCATAGTCTATAAAATAAAAACATGGGGGAAAGAAAGGAAAAAATAAACTAATTTGAAATGTGATATTGGAAGAGAGCCTTATAGATAGTACTACAGAGAGCTAGGAAGGCAGAAAAGTGGTTTGTCAATCAAGTTAAACCTGCATTCTGACTATAGAAAAAATAAGTCAATTTGGACTATCTTAGCATGCACACTTAATGAAAACACAGAACTGACCAGAAAATATATTTTTCCTGGAAAATGGAGGATGGGTAGAAGGGAAAAACACAGACTTAGTGTAAAATGGGTTGACTGAATAAAGGAATCCACAGCAGTTAATTTGCAAGATATGAACAAAACTTACTGGAAAAGATAATATTGGTAGGAAGTGGGAGTCATAGCAAGAGAGGGCACCTAACATAAGATGCTGCTGGTTTGCAAGAACTGGGCAGAGCTGTTAATGATAGGGCATTTTTAAGGTGATTAACTCATCTAATTACCACACATTAAAAGTGACTTGATGGCACATGATATCTTTTTGAGTTTCTCCCCTTAATACCAAACAATTGTATGGCTACCAGACAAATGGAGTAGGCACCAAAGATCTAGCAACATCAAGTAATACCATCCCAAGCACCAATCTGATACCAAGAAATATAACCACCAAAAATTCAGTAAGGGATGAAATAATTTCTATAATTTAGCCATCATTTCCACTCCTCCCTACCACATTGGAAGATCTACAGCTCAATTATACAAAATTGGATCTTGTCCTAAGTGACCAGCAATATCAATTTGGGAGTACATGTAGGAAACTAAGAGACTTGAGGTATATATCATATGTCCAACTAAAAGAAACATCACCAATCATTGAGCAAAGACTTATTTGGCATATGGTCACAGCAGGTCGTCTGACTTATGCACAATATTGGAAAATGGATACTATACCAGATGTGCATGATTGGCTTTTGAAGATGTGGGGCTTGGCTGAGATGGATAAAATGACAATGAAGTTACGAGATCAAGAAGATTATTCCTTTCTTCAGGTGTGGCAGAAGTTGGTGGACTTTGTAAATAAGTATTATATGGAGGATTATCAAAAGAAATGTACTGCAGTATTTAAAATTGATTGGCTTTAGAAGATATGAAGACAGTGGAAAAGTAAACGCTATAATGACTAAAATAAATGCAGGAAAAGTAGTTGTTGGAAGTCAATAGGTGGGGGAGGAGTTATGAAATGTTATTGTACTGGATAAATTTGATGTTAATATGTTTATATGTGATAATTACCAATAAAATTTCCTTAAAAAAAGAAAAAAGAAATTTCCACTGAGTTCAGTAAAACATATTCCATGGCAAATACATAATTACCATCAGTAAAAAACATGCCATATTAATTGAAAGGATTTTTTTTCCTAAACTGCGTCTGCAAGGAACAGATCTATATCTATGGCTGAAGTTGTCTGTCTGTCTCTGACTCTGTTTCTCTCTGTGTGTGTGTTAGGAAGTAGAGTGGGTTGCAGTGTGCGTCAGTCATTTCAAAAAGATTATCACAGCTGAGAAAACATTGGGTTAGATTCCAACCCAGGGGTTCCCAAACTTTTCCTGCAGGGGCCTGACCACACCCCCTCTGTCAGCTGAGCGGCCAGTCATGTGGTTCTTCCTGGTGGCAGCAGCAGTGGCGCATGCATTTGCACTTCATTTCTATGTGTTTTTCCATCTCCGCCGCTTCCCTTCGATGAGGAAGGAACATTTTCATGCCATTTTTAATTTTTCTGCCGTGTTTTTGTGGTGTTTCAGTGTGAAAACATGGTGATTTAGGCACTTCCAGGGATGTTGGAGCACTCCCAGTGCCAGCGGCAATTTGATCCAAGAGCCAGATGAATTCAGCCTGGCTGGCGTATCCGGCTCATGGGCCATAGGTTGGGAACCCCTGGGTTAAATCTTCATGTGAAGTGTTAACTGTTATTCTGCAAGTGTTGTTTGTTGTTCATCCTCTCACTATTTATATAAAGTAGGATAGGCCACTCCACTAACTTGATCTGTTGAATGTGATAGACCTATTCCTCCCTTGTTTGTAGTAGAAGTGGATCTACAAACTTTAGGACTCAATTAACAATTAGAAAATTATTTAGATAGCACTGACAAGGAGATATGTTATCAATATTTCTTGGAATACTTCTTTCTTTGTTGGCTGATAACTAAATACCAACATTATCATGAAATAACAACATCAAATACCAACATCATCATGAATAGTAGTGCAAATACCATCATCATCATGAATAGTTGACTGAATTATGTTTTACACAAATAATAAACACATATTTGTAAATGTCATATATTCTTGTTTTACCATTAATACGCTGGACCAATGAAGGACCAATGTCAGAACTTGGAATTAAATACAACAACTATTTGGTTATAATTGTTAATTTAATTTGATTTAAATTATTTTTAAATGTAATTTGATTTAATTTTTGCAATAATTTGATAAAGGTAAAGGTAAAGATTGCCCTTGCTTGAAAGCCAGTCGTATCTGACATTAGGGTTCAGTGCTCAGACAACACAATTCACCGCAGATCTGAAGTGCAGTAAATCCAGTACTTCAGGCAATTAATCAATGTCATGCCTTTGATTTACCAGCAGATATATCCAAAATATACAAACAGCAAAAGAGTTTTCAAAATGGTGAAGCACCCTCTTCACAAAGAGTTGTCCAGTTGTATTTCTCTGTGGAGTGTCTCCAACAACCTCAAAGATATTGTGTGTCAGATTTAATAATCTTCTCCCTAGTTTAATACACCTTACTAAAACTCATTTTGCATATTATGATGCAATTCTTAAGGTGTAGTCTTGTGCAGTTACATTACAGAAAGTCTATCAAACTTAAGGAGACAAGTTTGAAGAAATAAATATGTATGTAGTCTTCAAACAGTTGAGCTTGAAGGTCTAAGGAATTATTTAGTATCTTTAAAATTCACAGGAAAATACAACCGATAATTTGCACAGCATTGCCATAAGGGACAGTTTTCATAGGCAACTTAACAATGACTGTGAATACCACACATAGAGAAGCCAAAACAGATTCTATTCCTACTCTGTTTTTTTAATGCTCTGGCATTTGTTGTTTTAATTATCACTAATACAGTGTAGGAAAAACTCCTGTCCATTAGCAAAATTAAGAGGGCAAGGTTATTTTTACACTGAAATAGATATACAAGCGTTACTCATGTTTTTTCAGGTGAGGCATCAGAGAAGCTCCTATGACCCTGACTACTGGCTAATTACTAATGCTAATTACCTTGTAAAGCAACCAAAGTGTACACCAAGTGTTATCGGGTGGTATATAAGACTAATTACTATTGTTATTGATACCAGCTGTATTAGGTAGTGATAATGTAAAGTGCAGTTCATATCGTTACATGTTCCATATTTCTGTTGTACATGTCCAAGACCAGTATTTTGAACTGAGCTTAGAGCTCAACTGAAGCCAGGGGAACTGTTTTAGAACAGACAAGCTATTAGCTTGGGAGTGGAGAGAGATCATAGCCAGATTGGTCTTGTAGCAGCCACAAAGGAATAAATGCAACAGTTAGTTGAGTATTTAAAAACAGGGCCACCATCAAGGCAATAATACCAGTACAGGTGTTGTGTATTAAAGCAGAATTGCAAGTTGCTCAAGCAATGCCTTTGGAAAGAGAAAATGGTGGTTTCCCGCCATCCAAATTAGGAGCTAAAGTTGGCACAAAATCTCCCTCTCTGAGCACGCTCATTATGTTAATCAGAGTCCTGTGATTGGTTACAGTTTTGGATCCTGTTCCCCATTGGTTAATACATATATACTGTATCCTGTTATGATTGGTTGGTTATGATTGTCCGGCGGGTTGCTACTTTGTATCAAGGAACCACCACCAGGGAGTCACTATATAAGTCCCACGAGTAAACAAGGGTGGGGCCGAACTGGGTCTATACTTCCCTACTCACACAGGTAGCCAGTAACGAATCCAAAGGAACTGATTTCAAGGGATTCGTATAGCCATCTTATGCCCTTGTAAGTGTAACCTGAAAGACTGTTAAATAAACTCCTGTTGTTGTTCTGTTCATTGTTGCCTGGACTATTGCTTATAAGAGCCGGACGTGACAACTGCATACCCGTCAACCTTCCTGATTTGGCTGGGATTACCCCATAAATTGACGTTGATTGACGTCATAACCTGGCCCCCCTGCCAAAACCCCGTAATTTGGCAGCGGGGGAAACGCTTTCCGCTCATGTGCGGAAGGGTTTTACCCTTTCCATGCATGCGTGGAAGCACTATGTCGCTTGCGTAAGGACTGCATAAGCGGCGTAGCGCTTCCGCGCATGCGTGGAAGGGGTAAAACCTTTCCACGCATGCGTGGAATGCGACCTGTGCACAAGTGATGTGCGCAGGTCCCGTTTTTCCGGAGCCACGGGTTGACAGGTATGGACAACTGCCATATAGGGCCTGGAGCTGACAGGGGCCCTGCCGCTGCTGGCCATGTGGTATGTGTGTGTGTGGAGGGGGACAATAGGATTGCTCAGTATGGGGCCCAGAAATTTCTGATGACGGCTCTGCTTAAAAAAAAGCCAAATGAACCTATAAGGAGGGGAGAAAATGTCCCTGCAAGCTTACTGCTATACAGTATTGTCTGTAGGAAGGGATGACAATAACCTGTGCTTTGGAAAGTCATAGACACTGGAGCAGAGAAAAGTATAACAGAAAAAGAAATCAAGCAGAAATATTAATGGAGATGAAAATAAACCCAATATTCTTGTTACTGGAAAGGAGTATACGTAACTCACATCAAAACTCACATCAATGTTTAAATGGGAACATTTCCCTAAAGTGTAAGAAAGACAATCCCAGCTCCATTCAAAGAACACTTCAGTCATTGCACTGTATATTTGCAGTGCCGGGCTGTTTTAAATGGTGTTTGTATTTATTTATTTTTGGTAATGTTTTGTAAAGGAGAGACTAGTCTATATTTGAAATTTTTAATATGTTTATTTATTTATTACCGGGCTGTTATAAACTGTGAGTAGTTGTGTTTGGTTTTTTGCTTTTGTGGATTAAGAAAAAACAAAAACAAAGGATGATATACTTTTACAAAAAAAATATTTAACCAAATAATGTTTTAGTATGTGTTTTTTTAATAGTTGTACCGTAGGTAATAATTTTAAAAATGTGAAAGTACATGTTTTTTTACAATAAATGTTTTTAAACTGTGTTTAGATGTTTTGGGTTATTATTTTAGTTAAAATTCAGCACAGGATTTTTGAAAAGTTTTTATTTTATTTTATTGTCATATGTTTGTGATTTGTATTAAATTGTGATTTTGTGTTATTTTGTTGACTTGTTTTTACTGTTGGGGCCTTTTGTTTGGGCTTGTTGTGTCTTTGTGAATTGTTTTTACTTCTGTGGCCAGCAGGTGGTGCTGGTAAGGTGTTTTCTTGTATTTTGACTGTTTTTTCTCTCATGGCCTCTGGGTGGAGCTTCTTCCAGTAAGTAGTCTGTTTCTTTATTCATTTCATTTCCGGGCGTCATGGAGTGAGAATGTCTGCTGGTGAGTTCCCTTGTTTTATTTATTTTGTGTGTTTGGGGGGGGGGTTGGATTTTGTCTTGTTTTGGTGTGGTTTTTTTGTTTTTGTGGTGTTTGGCTGGGTGCTGTTTGTGTTTTGTAATTTTTGTGTGTGTTTACTTTGTATGTTTTTGGTGTTAATTTCTGGGTTTTTTGGATGTTTTTGATTGTTGTTTTGTTCAAGGGGGTCTTTCCTTCCCGCGGGCTGGGCTCGATGACTGGCCCATGGAAAGGAAGGGCAGCGACCGGGGGGTGCCTTTCCTTCCTGTGGGCCGGGCTCAATGCCTGGCCCGTGGAAAGGAAGAGCAGTCGCGGGTCTTTATTTCCCGTGGGCCGGGCTCGATGCCTGGCCTGTGGAAAGGAAGGGCAGCAGTGGGTGGGGGGTCTTTCTTTCCCGCTTGCCGGGGTCGATGCCTGGCCCATGGAAAGGAAGGGCAGCTGTGATGCGCTGCATTTTTTATTTTTTATTTTCGCGCACCGACTTCCTCACTGTTCTGCATGCTCATGGCGCGCAGGACGCTGGGGCTTGTAGTTTGGCGTTTGCATTTTTGGCTTGTGTGTAATTTTTTTCTGCGGGTTTGATTTTGATTGGGTGTGGCACGTTTCCGAACGTTCCTTTTTTGCTTGCGCCTCTCAGCCTGATTGGCTCTGGTGTGGCATGGCGCAAGGAATGTTGGGAATAGAAGTCTTTTCTTTTTGTTTGCATTTGTGGGTCTCCTGCCCCACTGGCACATTTCTCAACCTGACAGTTACCTGCGAACCCCGATCGGACAAGTGCACGAATGCTTGGTCGGGGCTAGTGGGGCCTGGTGCAACATCCTTTGTCACATTCCAATGGTTAACGCACAGATTTATAGGTATAGACTTAGGGCACACCAGAAAAAGGGAATGGTAAACCACTTTTGAGCATTCTGTACCTAGAAAACCATGAAAAGGGTCACTATAAGTCAGAGCTGACATGTCACCACAAAATTATTATTAGCAGAGCTGTAATTGGAAAAGTGATCTCCTTCCTAATGCCAACACTTCTGATACTCATTGTATTAATTTTGGCCAGACACTGTTTCAGTCTCAGTTACTACATTGTATTATTGTGATTTTGAAGATAAAGTGAGGAGGAGGAGAAAGCCCAGTGGAGGAAAGTTATGATAGAAATGTAACACAAAATGGCCAGAATCTAATTGAAAAATTATACCGGTGTAATTCTTTCAAAATAAATTTCAGATGCAAATTGCCCCAAGAGGTTAGTATAGGAATTCATTCTTCAGTGCAGAGTTGTGTGATCTGGTTGTTGTTGTTGTTGTTGTTGTTGTTGTTCAGTCATACAGTAGATTTCGACCCTGGTATGGTATGCAACAACAAATGACTGCACTTACCTATGGAAATTCAGAGCTGAGATTTACACTTATAGAAATAGGCCAGTAGATATTACTTGCAGCATTCTGGCCAATGTTTGATGATGTATTTCTACACAGCAGAATTATTTTTATATCTTGACATGCTTTTGAATCAGTATGTTGCAAGTCCAAGTAATTCAGAGTTTCAACAAGTAGTCTTCTCTGTGGATCAGTAATTTTGCTGAAATAATCTGCAATGCTGCTAGTAAATGAATCTTGGATTCACACCTAATATGGCTAGGTTTACCCAACCACCTGCTAACCACCTTCCAGCTGAGACTGGGTGGAAAGAAACAGAGACCTGCACAGTCAAGTCCTATTTCATGCAGTTGGATATTTTAGAGATCAGTGCTCCAGGTTTACATAATTTCTCTCTGGACAAAGGCACTTTTTTCATGGTAGAGAAATAAGGTGAAAATTAGTGTTCTAAACAATCAGATGGCATTAGTCATCTTCAGTGTGGCTGGATTCTAATTAAAAACATTAAAATAGGAATAAAACCCAAAATATACTGCTGCCATTGAATATGTTGGGTTATATTTTTATTTTATATTTTATAATAACATTACAAACAAAAAGAAATATATATAACATATGCATAACATTAATATCTATGTGCTCCTTCTGCCTGTGGGACAGGTATGTTATTACATAATTATTTTCTGTGTTCTTACATTGCTACACTTATGTCCCTTTAATTTCACATATTAATTATAGTTATATTCCATACCTCTTTAAACTCTTTAAACACAAGTGATTTTTCCTTGCCTTGCATAAAGCATGCTTTCCATTGTTTGACTATAATTAATCTTAGTATGATAACTAACGTAATAATTTCTTTCTTTTTTGGACATTCTAATTGCATATTTCCATACCTAGATAATAATGCTATTATGATACACAATTCCAAATTTGCCATTGAATATGTTGTTACTGTTAAGACCAATTCACACTTCCAGTGACTTTAGTAGGGTTTTCAAGTTAAATGAGATGTTTAAGGAATGAGTTAATATTGCTATCCCTCCATCAGTCTCTATGGCCAAGTTGAGTAAGTCTCTTGAGTACTTTTCAAACACTTTACCTACTACATTTTGATGCCTTTTGTCAAAATGGCAAAGCAGAATAACAAAGCTTTTTATTTTTCTATTTTATTTCACATGATTTTCAGTCACTCACAACTGTGAAATAAAAAGGCAGGCACAAAAGATTGATTTGACATTTGGGCCAAAATCTTATTTTTAAAATAATAATAATAATAATAATAATAATAATAATAATAATAATAATAATAATAATAATAATAATAATAATAATAATAATAATAATAACAACAACCCCTGACTTGTGGAGGGGCCAGGTAGTGCTAATAACCTGGAAACAAGGGCAGGGAAGCTAGTACTCCCTCTCTAGCCCTTACCACCAAAAACCTGGGCAGTGCTGGACCTTGTGAGCTATTGTCCAGGCTAGATGATTCAGATGATCCATGCAGTCCTTTCAAGTTCCATTCCTATTAATGTATATTGGTTGTGCCACATGTATGCCTTGAGGTGTGTCCTGCATTCCCAGCTGATTCATCTGAATTGTGCCAGGCATACAATACTCAGGGTGTGCAGGGCACCATGGGAAGGTGCTGGACAGGGAGTGGTGGAGGCGCCTATGGGGGGGATTGCGGGCAATTCCATACATTGTAATTGGCACCCCAGGGTGCCAGAGGTGAGGGTTGGGTGGGATAAAGACTGATTGCCCAATATACCACCACGTTCCTGACAATACTCACCCCATCTAATGACACCCTTAGAGAATCACCTCTGCCACCCTAACCCTGCACTACCTGCCAACTTAATTGTGACCTATTTCCTGACACTGATCTAAGTAGTCCTCATGTCCTGAAGTTCAGAGTGGGATACGCAAAAAATGGTCTGGGCTCCTTAAGCCAATTCAAGCCAAGCTGAAAAATTCTTATCTGGCCCCCAAGGGTGAACCATAGACACTCTAACCTGCAGCAGGGCAGACGAGCAGGTCATTGGGAGATCCAATCAAAGAGGCTGTTGCCAGAGAATGGCAATCCTTTAAAAACCTCCACCCTACTCTGTGGATGGCCTGCAGTGAGGTAAACTTGTTCCCTGCTTTGGTTTCTTGTTCCCCTCTCAAATTCAGGCTGTTTTGCAGCCTCATTTTGGGATGAATTTATTTGTGTTTAATAAAGAAGGAGTTCACATACACCCTACCTACCATGTGCCCTTTCCAATTTAATATCACTAGGGTGAATAAAAGTTCTGCTACTTCCCTTTTAATTAACTAATCATTTGGTCAATTAAAGTTAAATAGATCCAACTTTTAAAAATAAAAAATGAAATGTACTTACTTATTATGAAATCTCCCAAATAGGTGACCTTTGAATCCTGAAAGCTTCATAAATAATTGATATTTTCCCCTGTTCGATGGACAGGCTGATTTTAAAAGTTTTCCATTCACTCCAGGGCATCAGAACCAACATGGTCTCCCAGAATAAGGAAACATGTACTTAACCTGCAGCACCACCATGTGAAATTTGCTCAGGTCAATAAATTAACTGAAGAGGCAAGGGTCTTACTGAGTCAGGAAGAAAAAAATTGACATAGCAAGGACAATGAAAAGCAAGAACAATAGCTTTACAGTTGACTTTTGCCATTGCCAGCCAGAAGAACTTTCAAGTGTGGGGATTCAAGTTTTAAAGTTTCCACAGAACAGTAGAACAATTGGCTCATCTTTTTGGAGAACAACAATTAAGTGGAAAAGGGAAATGATGTAGACATGAGGGATGCAAGATCCTATGAAACCGATATGCAAATTGTACTCCTTGGAGATATCAATTTGCTTGTAGCTAGATTTAGGCTTTCTAATGTTAAATTATGCATACAAGAGGCTGATTTTTCACAGTGCTGGTTAACAGAGGAGTAGAAACCAAAATCCAAGCTTTGGCCTCCACAGTGTTTGGAAGCCACATTCTCTAATTCACAAAGCAAACAACATTGTTATATTTGCTGATGATTTTCCAGATGCTCAGTTGGAGAGAAAAAAGGGAGAATGAGACTGACGGCTAAGTTAAAATTTGGACTACTAGGAAAACACTAAAATGTCAGGAGTTTTCTGAGTCCCATGTTTTATTTAAAACATATAACTTCTTATCTATACAGTGTTTTAGTTTTATTTTATTTTTTAAAAAGTCATTGGCTGAAATCTTGTTGCCCAATTAACACAAACAGCATAATCTTTGGAACTCAACAAGCAATAGTGAATGCTGTGAAGATTTCTTAGTTTACAACAATTCACTTCTGAAGGTTATGCAGTTTGCACAATTACACAACAGGACTTAAGGCACTGTGTGTAAGATATGTGTATAACAATGTTATTGTAAGTATTTTCTCAACTTGCAGTGGGAAAGAGTTACTCTTGATCGGTAAAATGAGTATTCAGCATGTTGGGGGCAAACATGCTAATTACCTTGTGAACCCACCCAGAGAATGCTCTAATCCAGTGGTGGCGAACCTATGGCATGGGTGCCAGAGGTGGCACTTGGAGCCCTCTCTGTGGGCACCCATGCAGTCACCCAAGTACAGAGTTCGCCCTGCCCCTCTACTCAGCAGCCCAATAGGAGCATTTCCTTTCTCCCCCAGCACAGAGTTCACCCTGCCCCTCTGCCCAGCAGCCCAAGGGGAGCATTTCCTTCTCCCCCCCAGCACAGAGTTCACCCTGCCCCTCTGCCCAGTAGCCCAATTGTGGGTTGCCCAGGCCACTGATTGGATAGCTACCTTTCCCAATGGGTTTGTCGGGCTTTGCAAACAATCCTGAGACCATCCTGGCTCAACCGGAAAGGTGATTGGGTACGGGCAAATTAGTAATAGGGAGCAATAGTGACTCCATGTTTCCTTGGCTGAGGGCACTGAAACAAGTAGGATGAGTGTCATGAGGAAAGAGACCCAAAGTCTCGTAAACAGCATATCGTGTCTAGCAGACACCAACCACAGTTAGACTAAATAGCTATGCATAGGTACATAGAGTCTTCTAGGACTCAAGATAACATGGGAACACTGAGTCTCACTGCAATCATCTGATAGAGTCTGCCTATGGGCAACCTGGGCACGCAGGCTGGTAAGTGTAATCCAATCAGCCAAGTGCCACGTAGTAAACCTTCTGTTACGGGGATCTCACGCAGGCTGTGCGTGTTGACGCCCAAATGTAGTCAATAAATACAGACCACCCCAGGGTATCAAGGCTGGCCTTTTTCATCATAGCCTTGTCTCTTGCACCTTCCTTGAGTTCAGCACCTCAACTCCCATGGACCATTACAACATCTGGTGACCCCTAGACGTGATTACTTGGGAGTAGCGGAGCAGTTCTGATCAGAAAGCATCTCTGGTCGGAACTCAGCACACGCTCAGGGGAGGCAGCGTGCTTGCATGCCGACAGACCTCACGCATAGGAACAGATGCGTTCCAAAGCCGGGGAAAGCCACCATCCAGATCGACCGAAGGCAGAACAGCAGACCAGCGGCCAGCCAGCGCCGTGATCCAGATCCACTGACTAGTCCTGAGGGACCTCATTCAATGCCTCACCCGCCCCGCCGTGCTATCTAAACTTGTCCTGCGGAAGCATCGATTCGTAAGTTATGTAAGACGTCTAGGGAACATTTTTCCCTGCAGGTAGCAATGGGGGCTAACTTGGGGAAGCTAAATTTCTCCATCGAGCAAGCGACTCATAGGGATGAGCTCGAAGTCCTAGCTAGGTGATATCAGATTAGGGTAAACAGAAACCGTTTGATGGATCTCATGAGGTACCTGGGAGAGCATTGCTTGTTCTACCCAGAAGTGGGTACATTAAACCCAGAGGTTTGGGATAGGATAGGATACTGCCTTAGGCAGGAGCCCAGGCCACCTGCTGACATCATCGAAACTTGGGGCAAGTGCAGACAGATCATTTCATTAGAAAGTCCAGTCCGGACAGAGACCAATACACCAGAGTACATGGAACCATCAGCCCAATGCGTCTCTGTCCGACCCTCCAGTTTAGGCATGGGGGAATGGGGGATTCTCCTCCAGTGGCATCTGCAGGAGCCATGGGAGGGAGCAGAGACTCGGAAAATGCAGGCATTTCCCGGGCGACCAAAAGCCCTTTTCAATTGATGGTAGAGGAGGAAACACGCAAGGGAGAGATACCGGCCGATGAGTTGGCCATGCTGCAACAGCTATGTCCAGTCCGCTTAGAAATGGACGCCCTCACGGGCAATCACACAGCGGTGTACACGCCAATCCCATACAAGTTGCTTGCGGAGATCCGCAAAGCTATCGCAGAGACAGGACTCCAAAGCAGATTCACATAGGGCACATTCCAGCTGCTCTTGTGAAGCTGCTTTACTCATTCCTCATGACTGAAAAGCCATTATGCAAATGATGTTAAACCCCATCAGTATCTTTTGTGGGACAGCGGGTAAAGGCTGGAAGCGCAGGCTAGAGCAGCTAAGATGGGCGGAGCGGTGATCCCAGAGCAGCTTTATGTCTCCGGCCAATTTGAGACAATTGAGGCACAGTCCCTCCTGCCAGCGGCCATGCTCCAACTGGCTTCGGAAGTAGCCTTTAAGGCATTTCTCAAGGTTCCAACTTCCGGCAAGGGAGCTAAAAATTACACCTCCATCAAACAGGGTGCGCAGGAACCCTACATGGATTTCATCAATAGGCTAGAGGAAGCAATTAGCAGGCAGGTAGACAATTCAGATGCACAGAAAGACCTGATTAAGAGACTGGCAAAAGACAATGCCAACCTTGACTGTCGTAAAATCTTGCAGGCAATGGGCCACAGACCTGATCTGACACTTACTGACATGATCAGGGCTTGTTCTGACATTGGCATGGACGCATACAAAATGGGTCTATTGGCAGCAGCAGTGCAAGGGGGAAACAAACCCAAGGGAGCTTGTTTCCACTGTGGCAAGATGGGACATTATGCTAGAGAGTGCAGGTCAAAGCAACCTCAGAGGAAGGGGGCGGCCAGTCATCCAGCCGCCCAGCCATGCCAACCACCCAGTGCCCAAGGTGCCACAATGGTTTCCAATGGGCTAGGCAATGCCCAAATTCGGGAAACCGGACCACGGGCGTGTCTCTGGCCCCGGTCCAAACAGGGACAACACCTGCTCTGGCAGCCCCATGGCAGGGATCCCAGTAGCCACATCCAGTCTGGTGCCCAGCTTTTCCCAGGCACAGGTGGAAACCAAGGGCAGCACAGGACTGGATTTAATGTGCCAGGAGGAGGTCACTTGTGACCTGCCAGATGCAGTCTATCTGGTCAATTCCCAGTATAAGGGACCCCTGCCTCGTAACATCATGGGAATAGTCTTGCCTCGGAGCAATGCTGGGAAAAGGGAATGTTTGTGATCCTGGGAGTCATCGACTCCGATTACACCGAAATCATTAAGATCCAGCTTTGGACACAGTTGCCCCAAACAATTGGCAAAGGAGATTCAGTGGCGCAATTGATCATGGTTCCATATCATCTGCCAGGTAGGGGTAAGGAGATTGTCAGAGGAGACGCAGGATTCGGGTCAACTGACCGCCAGAGAGAGGAAGGGGCAGTGGAAGGATTCCAGATCATAGCGACAGTGGAGCAGAGCATAGAGTGGAAACAGCGACCAGTCATTAAGGTATTTTTGAATAAAAGACCTTTTGATGGATTGCTTGACACCGGAGCAGATGTTAGTGTAATCAGTCAGAAACTGTGGCCCCCAGAGTGGGCCACTGAACCAGTTTCAGATGTGTGGTGAGTGGGAGGAGTTCAGGAAGCTTACAGGAGCCATGACTGGTTGGAGGTCACTATTCCAGAGGCAGAAGGCAGAGCGACCCCACATCTGACCCCACATTTTGAATGTGCCTATCAATCTCTGGGGTAGGGAAATTCTGCAGCAGTATCGTGCAACCCTATCATTTGGGTAATGGCCCTACCGTTTAAATCGTTAACCAATGAGCCGGGATGGATAAATCAATGGCCAATAGTTGGAGAAAAATTAGCAGCTTTAAAGCAGCTTGTTAAAGAGCAGCTTGAAGCGGGACACATAGAGCAATCCACCAGTCCCTGGAATTCACTGATATTTGTCATTAAGAAAAAGTCTGGTAAATGGAGACTTCTTCTCTCTAAGAGAGATCAACAAATGCATTCAGCCCATGGGACCACTTTAGTGCGGCATTCCCAACCCGAACATGATCCCCGAAGGGTGGGAGATCTTAGTTGTAGACTTGAAAGATTGTTTTTACACCATCCCTTTAGATCCTAGGGATAGGGAAAGGTTCGCTTTTACGGTGCCAGTTGTAAACCATAGGGAACCAACTCAAAGGTTCACGTGGAAATTTTTGCAAAAGGGCATGCTTAACTCACCCACTCTGTGCCAAATTTATGTCCATGATGCACTGGAAAAGTTCTGGAACCTGCACCCCAAAGTCTTAGTTTGTCATTTCATGGATGACATTTTGATCTCAGTGCCAAAATTGGGCAGTAACACATTTTGTGACCTCCAGAGCACTCTGGGGGAAAAGGGATTGATCATTGCCCCAGAAAAAGTTCAGAGAACCGAACCCTATTTGTACTTGGGTCATCAGCTTCTCAGATCTTATGCAGCACCAGTGCTGCCTAGGGTCCATATCAGGAATTCCATTACATTAGTGGAACTCCAGCAAGTTCTAGGAAATATCAAATGGGCCAGACCATATTTCAGGCTAGACACAGAGCTTTTAAAACTGCTTTTTTCGCTGCTTACACTAGGGAAGCAGCCAGCCGATCGCATATGCATTCTGCAAGAGGCAAAAATAACTCTTCAGGAGGTAAACCATGTTCTCAGCCACAGATGGGTAGATAGAATCAGCGAAGAGCCAGACACTCATGTCCTGAATCTGTACATAGAACTGGGACCATGTTCACTGGAGCGCTAGGAATAGATTCCGACAGGGCCCCCCGAAAATAGTGGAATGGGTGTATCTGCCAAACACCTCGTCCTGCAATGTCGTTCCTCCCCAAGAGCTGGTAGCGACAGTAATCTACAGAGGGAGGCTGAGAGCAAGAGATATTTCTGGACACGATCTAGCTAAGATAGTGGTGCCATTCACCAAAGACCAGATAGTAAGAGTCATGCAGTTAGGAGACTCTCTCCCGATTGCATTGGAAGGTTTCACAAGGAATTTGGTGTACCATCTGCCAAAAGATCCCAGACTTGTTTCGCTACAAACGCGGACAGTCAAATTGCAGGGAATGTTGCCCCTGACCCCACTTCAGGGAGCAGTTACGGCATTTACAGATGGAGGAAAGGTGTATGGCATCCTTACATGGCTTGAGGGGCAGGCTTGGAAAGTACTGATGACACTTCCATAAAAGCCAGCACAAAGAGCAGAGTTGGCAGCAGCAAATGTAGCCTTAAGAACGTTTGCCCAGGAGCCACTGAACATTATTACGGATAGTCAGTATGTAAGGAATTTGATTCACAGTCTACCAAGAGCTTACATCACTCCTGCAATAGACAAAAACTTGTTAAGTCTGTTTCTGACCATGTAGTTCCATTTGCGCAACCTCAGGGAAAGACTTTACATCGCCCACATTAGAAGCCACCAGGATCTGCCTGGCTCCCTCTCTGAGGGTAACAGTAGAGCAGCTGCAGCTGCAAAGGAAGCGCAACAGAAGTTAGTTTCGGGAGTTCTCTCGACCCCTATCCAAAGCCACACATTCTTCCACCAGAATGCGAAGGCACTGGCGAGGCAGTTCAAACTGCCATTGTCACAAGCCCAGGGAATAGTCCGTTCCTGCCAGCAATGTGCAGGAGCACCGGGGGGCCATCATGGGGCGGTTAACCCAAGAGGGACTGGAGCCAATCAATTGGGGCAGATGGATGTCACGCACGTTCCACACTTTGGGAGATGGCAGTACATGCACGTCTCCATTGACACTTTCTCGCAGTTTGTTTGGGCTACGGCTCAGAAAGGCGAATCTGCAACTCATGTAGAGCAACATCTCTTGGCATGTTTCGCGACCATAGGCAAACCAGATCGCTTGAAAACCGATAATTCACTCGCCTATGGCTCCAGACAACTAGCCACATTCCTGGCCATGTGGGTCATTAGACACATTTTCGGCGTACTGTACAACCCCCAAGAACAAGCCATTGTCGAATGGGTGAACTGGACGCTAAAGTTTTATATTGAAAAACAAGAAAGAAGGGAAGAAGTAGCCATGCCAAGAACTCAGGCACAGCAATGCTTGCATAAAGTTTTGTTCACGTACAATCATCTTAACATCTTTACTGACTGCACCCTGCAGGAGAAGCATTTCTGTACTTGGGAATGCCTCCCACGCCCCATGGTACATTACCGGGTCCCACCGGATCCTTCCTGGACCCAGCCCCCCTGGTAATGTGGGGGAGAGGGTATGCAGCAATTTTGTCTCCTGCAGGTATCGTTTGGATTCCATCTCGTTGTGTAAAACCGCATCTCGAGCCTCATGGCTTGGAGGCGATCAGTCCAGGACCCCCTGCCTGAGATGGAGGGAGTAAATCTGACCAGGGGACCCAGACAGAGGAGACGGTTCTGGCCGAGACCAGACCCGAAAATCACGTGGGGAATGGTCAAGACCCTGTGCAATGATGCCATGTCCATCCTGGTTGAGCAACACATTGAGACCACCTCACAAAACATGGTGGCCGCAGTGCTAGCTCAAATCACCTACAACTCCCTGATGATTGTCCTGGTCCTTTCCTTGTTGGAGGGAGGGGTTGGGGCTTCCTCTGGGGACTTTACGGCAGGCGGGGACTTGTCTGCCAGGGTCCAGTATAACATATGGGAAAGACTTGCTGGACTTGTTAACTAATCTGACTTTTGCATAAAGCAGACCATGAATCCTGCTTCATTGTTGAGAACTTGCCTTGTTCCGGTCTGCCGTGCTCCAGGAGAGCAGACACAGGACATTGAGTGGGTGCCTAAACATGTACTTGGATGCTATCGCCACATCACATATGCGACTTACATAAATTGGGGGATTCAGATAACAAAAACTTTGCCCGCTGATGCAGTCACCCTTGTTACACCCCAAGTGGCCATCAGCCCAAATACATCTTGTGCCAGAATGACAGGCTGCTCCTCAGTCGAGAGCCTGCATCACCACTGCCTTGACCCATGCAAAGAGACTTGCCAATGTAATCACCCGGACAGTAGTGGTATTATGTACAGTCATGTCATTTTGCCTGCAGGGTGGTTTTTCACTTGTAACCAACGTACATGGAACTATATTCCAGCCAATGTATCAGATTAATTCTGTTGTATAAGTTGTTTAACACTGGTTCTCCCAAAAAAGGGAAATGCTTTCACCACATCGAGCCATACCACAACCAGCATGGATCACACGAGCAGTCAAGCTCGACAAAACCTGTGATAGCAACATAAGTTTACTCAGTAAATCAGAGTTATGTTGCCTTAGCAGTAAACCTTGTCGGAGTACCCGGACTTGCAGCAGGTAATGCGTGTAAGATTGGTCAGTTGGCATGTGCCCTGGCCAAAGGTCTCAATCACACTTCTACAGCTATAGCTTTACTTAATCAAGAGCAAATAGAAGTTAGACACGCAGTATTGGATAATCAGGCAGCTATTGATTATTTGCTTCTTCTCCATCACTTAGGATGTGAAACAGTTCATAATGTGTTGCTTCAATCTCACAGATAATTCCCGCAGGATCCAAAGTCAAATCACTGACTTGGACAAAATAGTCACACACATTCAGCAGGACACCAGTTGGGGGTGGTGGAATGAGCTCTGGTCCTGGGTGCCATGGACCTGGCTACAAGCAATGCTTAAAGTCACTGCTGGTGTTGTGGTAGTGGGAGTAATGCTATGCTGCTTTGCGCAATGCATCCCCTCGTTCCTATCCATGTGCCACCCAGAATGGAGACCCCAAAATGTAATCACGCCTTGACAGCTTATCCCCTATGTCTGTCAGATTCTCAGCCAAGTCGCTTTAGAAAACAAAGAAAAGGGAATTGTGGGTTGCCCAGGCCACTGTTTGGACAGCTACCTTTCCCAATGGGTTTGTCGGGCTTTGCAAACAATCCTGAGACCATCCTGGCTCAACCGGTAAGGTGATTGGGTATGGGCAAATTAGTAATAGGGAGCAATAGTGACTCCATGTTTCCTTAGCTGAGGGCACTGAAACAAGTAGGATGAGTGTCATGAGGAAAGAGACCCAAGGTCTCGTAAACAGCATACGGTGTCTAGCTCACGTCCATGTAAAGGGCTGAGCAGACACCAACCACAGTTAGACTAAATGGCTATGCATAGGTACACAGAGTCTTCTAGGAATCAAGATAACAAGGGAACAATGAGTCTCACCACAATCCTCTGAAAGAGTCTGCCTATGGGCAACCTGGGCACGCAGGCTGGTAAGTGTAACTCAATCAGCCAAGTGCCACGTAGTAAAACTTCTGTCACGGGGGTCTCACGCAGGCTGTGCGTGTTGACTCCCAAATGTAGTCAATAAATACAGACCACCCCGGAGTATCGGGGCTGGCCTTTTTCATCATAGCCTTGTCTCTTGCACCTTCCTTGAGTTCAGCACCTCGACTCCCATGGACCATTACAACACCCAATGGGAGCATTTCCTTCCACCCCTGTTGCTGTGTTGGCACTTTGCGATAAATAAGTGCATTTTGGGTTGCAGTGTGGGCACTCAGTCTCTAAAAGGTTCACCATCACTGCTCTAAGCACCATGGGCAGTATGCAAGTGTAATTGCTATTGCTATTATTTAGCAGAAGTAAAAATATTTTACCACTTCAAGAAAATCACTTCCACCCCCTCTTCCAGAAACAAGGTTTCTGAGGCACATATTATGCTGCTGAAATGATGATATTAGCTGAAAAATTCTCATGACTACCTTCTTTGTATTGCTGTTCCTTGGCCTTCTTTGCATTATACAAGCAGCATCTGAAGGTCAGTCTAGACCAGGGTTCCTCAAATCTGGCTCTTCAGGGGTTCTTGTACTTTAATTACCAGAAGCCCAAGACAGCACACCTGCTGATCAAGGCTTCTGGGAATTGAAGTCCAAGAAATTCTGGTGAGCCAAGTTTGACAAACCCTGGTCTAGACATTACGTGAAATATTTTTCCAACAGTTTACCTAGTTTTTTTAACTAGAATAAGATTTTTTTAGAAATATGTTACCTGACAATGAAACGTGCACATTAAACCCTGTTTTTTTTCTTTAAGTAACCAATTACAAAACCAAGCACACATTAAATGTAAGATATACAGTTAAGGAAAATCCCACATTACGGAAAACAAATTTGTTTCACCAGTTTAGGGAGCACCTCTGAAAAAAGTGCTAAGAGTATTATCTGATCTTTATTCTCCACATATTTCCCCTAGTGCAGTGTCTCTATTCTTTGACATAGCTGGATACAAAGAAAAGGTATGTGAAAACTGCCCGACCTAGTATGTAATGGAGTTAAAAGACATGCAAACTGGGGCTAGTTTACATTTATACCCTTTAGGTGGCATTATAATTCACTCTGTTTCTGATTCCATAATAGCTCTGTGTTTCCAGATTTCCATTTAAAGTTTTTTTAAAAAAATCCCATGAAATACAAATGGTGATGACATAGCACATTTACAAAATACCATCAGGTTCAGAGGTAGGGTGGACCTTAAGTATTGCAGCTTGAAATCTACTGGGAGATGAGAAGCTAATATCTTTGTCTTTCACTTCTAGGCAAACAAATCTTGCAGAATGACCTGCATGGTAGAACCATTCCCATTTAACTCAAATAGTAATTGTAAAAATCCCTGTAACATAACATTAAAGATAAGAACAGGGTGCTAAATAAAGATGAATTCACAAATATATGGGGAGAATTTATCAAGTTTGAATTAAGAAAAAGAAAATGACAGGTTCCCTTGCAAGAGACAGTACAGTTTTTAATGAGAATGGGGCTCCACGAAGGTAAGTGGTTGCAACTCCCAACTGGTCCTGGTAAAGGGGTGGGGAGCACTATGTTTAGCAGATGTTTGTTAATTGTTTGTTGGATGTTTATATGATTTTGCTTAATTTGGGTTAAAAAATTAAAATAAAGACAACATTTGTATTTGTATTAAAAGAAAAATTTATCAACATCCACACATTTCTTTGAATGAGAAAGAAAGTAAGACAGATTGACCTATCTCTATTTAACACAGGAAGGGTGTGTGTGTGTGTGTGATATATATAGCAATTACACTTATATACCACCCACTGCATAGGTTCTGTCAGGTTCTGCAGAACCGGAAGTGGAAATTCCCCCAGGCCATACCCACTTGGTTGGCCCCACCCACCTCCATAGCCCATAATGCAGGATGTTTGACCACACTCACAGATTTGGCCAGCCCACAGAGTAGGTAGTATTTTTTTTTTGCAGTGCATCGCTACACCCAATAGTGCTTAGTAAACTCTCTGGGTGGTTCATAAGGTAGTTAGCATTTTGACCCCTACAAACTGGGTAATTGTTTTATCAACCTCAGAAGGATGGAAGCTTGAGTCAGCCTTGACTCCATTCAGGATCAAACTCAGATCATGAGCAGAGTTTTGGCTGTAGTACAGCAGTCTAACCACTTTGCCACAATATACAGCAGATCTGAACATAATTAAACATTTGACCTGTAAAAGCCCACTTGAATCAGCCAGATCCAATTGATGACCACACTTTCCTTGGCAATAAACTAGGAGTCATTGCTGCAGAAGAATGAATGCCCTTGAATAATATATGCAGTGCTTGGACTGCCAGGTTCTATTAATGCAGAAGATGTGTATATACCACTGTTCCATCCTTATTCTCCATCATCACATATATAATTCACTAGGACACGGATAAGGAAACATTTTCTGAATGGGGTGGGAATGAGTTTTTATCTAGTGAGCGCCTGACAGGAATACACTACTTATTTTCAAAATTCACACTTCTTTTTATTTCCATTGTCACCATATGACCAAAGGGAAAAGATAAACCAAGACCATAATAAGGTAAGCTGGTATAACAAGGCAAGGTATTAGGCTGAAAAATTATGTAGTCATGACTGTAGCCCCTGGAAGAACTCCAAACACAGGAATAATGAACAAAGGCATGCCAAATACCCAGAAGTGAACTTTTAGTCATGAAACAAATGCTTTCTGTAAAACTGAGATAGTCCCCTTGTGAATCCCTCTTTGACTTATTCATCTTTTTAGCCACTGTTTCAATCCTGCTAACAATTTCTTCTTTAAACTCAAGTTTCTTCTCATTGTCTATGATCTTCCTTTAATTCTAAGTAGTTGATTAGTGAGTAAAGAGTGCTGATCTTATCAAGCCACAGAAATAATAAGATTATATGACACCATAATGTCACAAAGAAAGGAAGGCAGAATGCATTCTTCACTACATGAGGGGGCATCTGCCATTGTTCTATCACACACAAATTTAAAGAGAGAGGATTGAAGGAGAGAGAATCACCAACAAGAGAAGGAAGTTTTACAGATGATGAAATTTCTTGTGAAAAGCATTTCCTGATTTGACTCAGCTGAATTAATAATAATGCTGTATTCATAAAGGTTAGGTCTTGCGGAGTTTTCATGTACCTTTGACAATGCCATTTACAATGTGTCATTGTTCACTGAAAATGCTAGATATGTGAAGACTGACTCATGGAGGCACATTATAGAACAAAAATATGGCTTCTGAGGGATAAGAAAAATGACAGTAGGAAGAGCTGAAAATTCTTTGGTTTGGAAGAACTGGGTTACCAAGTCCAAGCTTTTGCATCTCAAGGACTGTTTTCTTTTCAGGGGACTTCTGAAGAGTTTCTCTTCAGTGTCTATTTTGGGTAGGCTTGGGACGCACAAAGGCTTCCTACTCAAGCTCATTATTTCCGGAGCCTTGATCAGGGATGGGCTACTTGTGGTCTCCTAGAAACTGCAAGATTGTAACTTGCTTCAGCGCTTGGACAGGAAGATTATAAACTGTCTACCCCTGCTCAAGGTTATTCCAGAATCATCTTCTTCTGGAGGTCAGCCTCCTGGATTGATGCTGAAAAAAGCTTATCTTAGATCAAGGGATGCTGAATCATTCATTGTTTCCTTCTCACACATGTAGATAAGGAGTTGCAACATTCAGTTCCTTGCTGGCACTATTGGATAAGATGTTGCATTGGCACAAACAATGTTTTGTTCCAAAAATCAATCCTGATTGTTTGTTTCCTTGCTTGCTTGTTTTTGTTTTATTTATTTGTTTACCACCAGATTTAGTGTCTGGGCACTATTCACAGTAGTGAACAACATAGTACATCTAACATATCAATAATAATGTTGTACATTGTATAAATTATCTCATTATTTGATGACTGCTGCTTCACTTTTAAACAACAAAAAGGCTGTTTGTGCCATTTTGTAACAATTAGCTAATCCTTCAATGTTTTATGTTTATGTTAGTCTGTCTCTTGGGCCTCTCAATTTTTCCCCTTCCTGTTATTACCTTCTTTTACTGCTACTGAAAGTGTTTACTATGAATGTCATCCTGGTTTTGATATTATTTGACACTATCTGGTATTGTCTCTTTGGGTTGTTTTTGGATGTTTATTATATATATATATATATATATATATATATATATATATATATATATATATATAATGATGTTATATTCTGTTTTGTATATTGTAAAATGCCCTGAGTGGTGCCTGCATCAAAAGGGTGTGGTATAAATGTAAGTGAGTGAGTGAGTAGGGGGCTGTGGTGGCTCAAGTGGTTAAGATGCTGAACTCGATGACTGGAAAGTCAGAGTTTGATTCTCAAGTACTGCAGATGGGAGTGAACTCCCATCTCTGTTCTAACTCCTGCCAACCTAGCAGTTCAAAAGCAAGAAATTGCAAGTAGATAGGTAAACAGTGTTCCATGCACTCTGGTGTTGAGGCATGCCTACCACATGTCCACGGAAATGTCTGCAGATGCAGACAGCGCTGGCTCTTTGGCTATAAACAGAGATGTTCACTGAACCCTAGAGTTGGATACAACTGGCTTTTGAGCAAGGGTGACCTTGACCTTTAAGTAAGTAAGTAAGTAAGTAAGTAAGTAAGTAAGTAAGTAAGTAAGTAAGTAAGTAAGTAAGTAAGTAAGTAAGTGTGTTAAACATTACAGACTGTACAAATTATAGCAATTTCGTGCAGGGAAAAAGAAGTGTTTGTCTTGCTTTCTGGGGGAAATGGAGAATCTTGCAGGGGGTTCAGATTCCACATTTTGGTGCTTTCTCCTACTGAGACAGTCCAAATTGACAGGAACAAGTACACATTCCTATACAGGACCAATCCACCTCCTTCCCATGTTATCTTTGTAAGCTGTAATGGCTGGTTTAAATTTCAACAGAAGACCTGTAGGAAGCTCTTGCTTGCAAGTGCCCAGCAAACACCTAAGATTAAGTCTTTTATAAATATGAAAACAATGTGGCAGCATAGGTGCTTGAATACTATTTACAGTTCTATCTGCCTTTTCCTCAAAGTTCAGGACTGTTCAGATTGCATGCAAACTCCACAGCATCACACCACAAATGCTGCCAAGCAGAACACACAATTTATTTTCACATCCATGCTGAAGCATGTGAAGCAGCCAGCTTGGAGTCAACAACATTTTAATGCTGCCAGAAACATTTGTATTGCTGCCAATTAATCTGTGGTTGAATAATTGGAAAGTGAACAGAGTAGATGTCAGCCTAGCTATAGTACTGTGCCTTCATATTTAATGAATAATGAGACCTGTTACATTGGCAGCTACTGATACACAGGAGACAGCAGGGGTTATTAGCTGCTTATAGGAATAAACCATATTTGCTAACTCTCATTTAGATTGTTTCTGTTTACAGGAATTACACTCTCTTCATTATTGGCAGGAATGCTGTGGATATATCCTTATTTCTAGGCCATCACTGTATTATTTTTCTCTTACAGAAGTAGAACCATAACTAGGGTAAGATATCTGGGGCTTTGCTCCAGGGCATTAAAATTTAGAGAGCACTGAACCTTAGTGTTGAATCTACTGTTGAATATTAGGGAAAAAATTCTAGAGGGTAGGGGAGCATGAACCCAGGCCTAAGGGTGGAGTGAGTGGGCAGTGCTGCAATCAGTGGGGGGAACAAGAAGGACTCCTGTCCCAGGCCCGGAGATGATGGGGGCCCATCGGTGCTGGGAAACAAATGATGTGCACATGCGCAAACAGACTATGCATGTGCAGAAAACCATGGAGGCATGGCAGTTGTGGGAATGTATCTGGATTCTGTCAGGCTGTCTCTGACACATTTTGTAAACAAAAGCCTCTTTGCTCACTGAGAGACAACGCTCCTTATCTCTCCTTATTTGGGTTCTGACATTCTGATTGATTATGTAGCTTAAGTTTCGTTTCTGGTATACTCTGCTTGAATAAGTTTCGTTTCTGTTATTCTCTGCCTGAATAAAGAGTAGGATTAGTATCGTTTGTTCAGCCAAGGACTGGAGACGTGTTTTCTCTGACTCTCTCTGTTCCTTTCCTTACTCTGAGCCTAATGGAGCTGGACTTCGTGGACTCTTAAGTTTCTATCTTAAAAGATCTGGGGCAATAAACTGCTCTATTAGATGAGGCTGATTATCTTTACATGAATCAGATTCCAACAAGTGGCGCCCCGTCGTGAGGCCATTGAATGAAATTCAAAGGAATGCTTTGAAGCAGCAATCAGCAATTAACACCCCATAATTGGCGACCAGGGACAAGGTCTTCTTCATTCACCTACGACAAGGCAAAAGGTCCGACCGGGAAGGTCATAAATCAAGCGCTTGAGAAAACATCACAACAGGGTGAGTGGAAAACACAATTTAATTATGGGATGTGTGCTGGCGTCGCAAATGCAGGAACTTTGTAAAGATATCTCAGATCTTTTGAATAACAATGGGCGAAAGGCTGATGAGAGGGAGATACAAAAGCTAGTTAAAGCTATAGAAAAAATCAGTCCTTGGGTTAAATTTGATGAATGTCTGGACTTACAACAGTGGAAACAGATTGGGAGAAAAATGCAGAAGCATAATGGAATTTCTGTATCAGTATTATTTACATGGGAGGAAGTTAGAGACTGCCTTCAGAGACTCACTCCAAAGAATATGTTATTCTCTCAGAGGCTTGATGGCCCCCTCCCACAGCTTTTGTCTCCAGATAAAGGGGGGGCTATGGCAACTGCCCCTCCATCATATGAGAAACAACAGCCCCCTGATGGGGGTGGAGGTGGAAATGGAGATGGGACATTATATCCTGCCTTGCAGCAATCAAGCACTTTTAGCCCTACAAAGACACATTTTTCTGCTGCTTTAACTGCAGCTGTGCTGGATGTGGAATCTCCTGAGATATATCTAGTGAACAGAGAGGCGCTGGCAAATGAGACTGCTGCAATACTGCCTGCCGAGTCTAAAAAACAACTAGTGCCAGCTGATGGGGAACAAATGGTGGGGACCTCATCACAGATTGAAGCTGTTAATGCATGCAGAGTGGCAGGAAGCAAGGATTGTGTTTCAAAGAGCAGCTTAGGGGATCTCAGCCCCCCCGTGAAGCAACCCTCATCACAAAAGCAGGAGAAGCTGAGTAGTAAATTTGATACCTCACGTGTGGCCAAGAAGTGGGAGGATGGCCCAGAGGATGGCCCAAAGGAGGAATGCAGAAAACCCAAGACCAAAAAGGGGTGCAAGTACAAACTAACAGATGCAGTTTGTCATAAGGTTGAGAATCAGATGCTGGAAATGAAAGAAATACAGAGGAAGAGGGGGGTGAATCTTTCCTCGATGGACAGCAGGCTGTTGCAAAAATACAAGGAGTTTTTGGCTGATTTTGAACTGCCCAACCCTCAAACAAAGAGATCCAGAGTGAGCTGTCCCAAGTTTCAAGCATCAGGATTGCAGGGAAAGCAACTTGGACTTCCCTGTGATTTTCTTCTGTGTGAAAATTACTTGCAACTTCTGGAGAAGTCTTTGTGCCTTCACACCTCTTCGGCCTGCCTTAATGCAGATGGGTGTGGCTAGAGCATGAAGGAATGTGTGTTTGCCTGAAAAGCTGAAAAGGGGGGTTGTGTGGGATTGTCTTGTGAAGTCAGTGAGACTTAATTTATGGCTTAATTTCAACTTGCCATGCCAAGAACTGTGCTGGAGAGAAGATAGTGTTTCAGAGAGCTTCAATCAAGATTTGGACTTTTAATTTGGACATTTTAATTGGACTAAAAAGAAAAAAAAAGTTTGTGTGGACTTTAAAGAAGAATTATAAAACCTGACAGCCTTTTTAAGAAATTGTCTACCTGCTCATGCTAATGAGATTTGTACTGTATTTGAGTTACCATGCTATACTGATTATAAGTTATTGAATGCTTCTTTCACTTACACCAGTGGGAGAAGAAAAAATTTAATGCCTTACTCATGTAATTGGGGAAGTGAGAAATGCCTTCTAAAATGCAACCAGACCTCCTTCATGTAAGGAAGAAAAGAAATGTTCATGTCTTGTTTATGCTTAAGTGTTTGCTTATTCTCTTGCAGGAGAAAGACCTGTCTTTGCTTATGTTATGTATTGTCTTATGAAACTGCATATCTCAAGGTACCTTCAGAAGTACATGGAAGAGTACCCTACACATGTAAATGGGTTTGTGATATTGCATTTGTGTTATATGTCACTCATGTTTCATGTTTAGTTACATGGTACTAGTAATAACAGGGCATGCTCCTGTTTCTTAGGGGAGTGTCTTCCTAAGCCATTGGTCGTTTATTGGCAACAAGGGGATCCTGAGTGGAAGGATTCCTGCTGGAGCAATCCGCCCATGGAGAGAGAAGAAGGTTACTCAGCTCCAGGATGGTGGTTCACCAGTAGACTAAATTTGCTGACATTTGTTCTTTTCTTTCTTACTGTGCTTCCAGCTGTAAGAACAATACCTCATGGGGGCAACCCCAACTTTTGGATTCGTCATGCTAACTATATGTTTGAAGTTCATGGTAAGAATGCAACGTTATACTATGAGCATCCACTGGCAGTGTCTCAAATGGCCTTTCTTCCGGCATTGTTCAACACGCCAGAGTTGGTTATTGGACATTTGCAACATCTTGATAGATCTACACTCTTCTCTAATCCTCCAGAACAATTTAACAACACCCGCTGGCGAAGCATGACATTCAAGAAATATACTAAAGGACTTTGTTTCTGCTGTCATAGTTCTGGAGTCTGGAATAGTAAATGGAAGTACTGGACTCAAGCAAAAAGGGTTTTGCAGAATGTAGGCAATTATACGGGTTGTGATGATTATTTTTGGTTATGGGGTAGTTATAACAGTTCTTATAAGCTTAATTATACCTTGTTTAACACTACTATTGAAGATATATATGATGTGTTTCCTATGTTTACTCCTGATTATTCTGCTATAGATAGTGGTTCAATTTGCAATGGATGGCAAATCAAGGATCCTAACATGTGGTTCTTTTTTAATGGAGTTGCCACAAATTTCCATCCAGGACAATATCAATGTGCAGCATTGGGTTATTTTACCTTACAGACTGGCCATAGATTACCTGTTGGCAAAATCCGGAGGATTTTGTAAACTGGTCGGGAACCAGGGATGTCGGGTAAAATTCCAGGATCTGAATAATACTATTGAGAAAGAACTTCAGAATTTACAGGAGAGCATTACTAACAATGTACGCACTGATGTTAATCTCTTTGATTGGGTGACTTCTTGGTTGCCTGATTTATCTGTCCTTAGACAAGTTTTCTTTTATGGGTTTATTATTATTATCTGCTTTATACCTTTGTGTTTTTGCATTACTTGTATTCCTAATCTTATTTCTATGTGTAACACATGTCCACTGCGTAGAAGGGAGACATCGAGTTTTGCACGACGGCAATTGTACTCAATGAGGTATCATCCTCCGGAACAAGGTACCAGGAGTCAGGAGGGGTACGATGTTCAGGAGGACAGTGATGATGTATATGGAGGAGTAGTTATGGAGTATGATGACATGCAGGGGTATGATTAGCCGTCCCTCTCTCAAATTTTAATGAAAAAGGAGGACATGTGGGAATGTATCTGGATTCTGTCAGGCTGTCTCTGACACATTTTGTAAACAAAAGCCTCTTTGCTCACTGAGAGACAACGCTCCTTATCTCTCCTTATTTGGGTTCTGACATTCTGATTGATTATGTAGCTTAAGTTTCGTTTCTGGTATACTCTGCTTGAATAAGTTTCGTTTCTGTTATTCTCTGCCTGAATAAAGAGGAGGATTAGTATCGTTTGTTCAGCCAAGGACTGGAGACGTGTTTTCTCTGACTCTCTCTGTTCCTTTCCTTACTCTGAGCCTAATGGAGCTGGACTTCGTGGATTCTTAAGTTTCTATGTTAAAAGATCTGGGGCAATAAACTGCTCTGTTAGATGAGGCTGATTATCTTTACATGAATCAGATTCCAACAGGCAGTGCCAGGAAACCATTGATGTATGCATGCACAAACAGACCACGCATGCGCATATAACCACGGGGGGCATGGCCAAAATGGGAAGGGGGCATACCGGGCCCGGACATTTCTGATGTTGGCCCTGTGAGTGGGAGGTGGTGCCACTTGCTTCAGTGCTAAAACTGCTAGTTATGACGTTGCTCAGCAATCCTAGCAGCAACAATTCCCCACAGTTTCTTGGAACAAACAATGCCTAATGATATTTTATACTTAGAACAATTATAGAACACAAAGTACGGTGTCTGCACGCATGAGACAGTGCCAAAGTGGAGTTGAACACTGAGAGTGTGATTGAGATACATCACAGTGTGATTCTATATGTTTCCCCATGTGTAGTTTCTAACAAACTGGAAAACATGAAAAGTTGAACTATAAACAAAATAGGTTGCATAAGGATCGTCTCAGAACAAGCCTGAAGGACATTTCACAAGATAATTCTAATTTCTCAGAAACATGTTCATAGCATGTCAAAGCATTCCCAATAGAGATGCCTAAAGTCATTATATTGCTTTTGGAAAAGGAAAAAAAGTGTGTGTTGTTATAATATCACCAAAAGAATACAGTACTGCCTTAAGCACAGCAGGCTAGGTTTGCAGTGCAAAGTATTATCTTCTAATGCATTGCTGTAATTGACTGTAACTGCTCCCTGAGGTAACTTCCTCATTTTACCTAATGGTAAGACCAGTTCCTTGATGTGAATGAATTATCTTTGAATTTACATACTCCATACATGCTTCAGACATCATTGTAAGGGGGGCGTGTCTAGGATGCCGAGGGCTAAATAGTCTTAAATTGGGGAAAGATTTTGTTAATGAGGACATTGTGAGTGCTTATAGGGTGGGGTCAAGGAAGGGGAAAGCTGTTCAAAGAAATGTATTGGTTAAATTTGCAAATTGGGGGGATAAATTGAGGGTAATGGCCTTTTTGAAACAAGCTGGTTCTGGTGCTCTCAAAATTGATGGTTGTGACGTGGAGGTGTATAATGATATCTCAATTAATGAGCGTGGTTGGAGATATAAGATGAAACCGGTTACAAAACTGTTGTAAAGAAAGGAATAAGATACCATTGGCATTTTCCACAACAATTATGATTTTTGTATGATAAGAAAATGCAGGTGATTGATGCAGATACTGATGCATTGGAACTTTTGACTTTAATTGATTTGGTTAAGGTGTCTTCAAATGAATGGTTGGAGTTAAGAAAAGACTTGTTGAACTCTGGAGCAATAAGAAGGGAATTCAACGGAATGGATGAGGGTGGTGCTGCAAAAGGAGAAAAACCAGGTACAGGGGAAGAAGAGCTGTCACTGACAGTGTTGGACGAGATTGGGGAAAAACTCCATTGAGGTAAATTTAAGAATAGTTAAGGTGCACTAGAGCAGTAAGTAACACGTGCATCTTCCATGCTCCCCCCCCCTTTGGTGGACAAAGGCGATCTTTTTGTGACGACACTAAATTATACAGGGTAGTGAAAACTGTGAGAGATTGTGAAGAGCTCCAGAGGGATCTCTTGACACTGGGGGAGTGGGCAAAACAGTGGCAAATGAGCTTCAACATCAGTAAGTGCAGAGTGATGCATGTTGGGGCAAAAAACCCCAATTACATTTATAAACTGATGGGGTCTGAACTCTCTGCGACAAACCAGGAAAGGGACCTTGGTGTCCTGGTGGACAGCTCAATGAAGGTGTCAACCCAGTGTGCCTCAGCAGTGAAAAAAGCAAACTCAATGTTAGGGATCATTAGGAAGGGTATAGAAAATAAGTCAGCAAGTGTCATTTTGCCTCTTTATAAATCTATGGTGAGGCCCCATCTGGAATATTGTGTACAGTTCTGGTCGCCATACCTCCAGAAGGATATTATGGAGTTGGAGAAAGTACAGAGGAGTGCAACCAGAATGATTAGGGGACTGGAACACCTTCCTTACCATCTGAGGCTGCAACGTTTGGGCCTTTTCACTCTTGAACGACGGCGTCTAAGAGGTGACCTGATTGAAGTTTATAAAATCATGAACGGTGTGGACAAGGTAGATAAGGAAAAACTGTTTTCCCTATCGCACAACACTAGAACTAGGGGACACTCGATGAAACTTTTGGGTACTAGTTCTCAAACAAATAAGAGAAAGTACTTTTTCACCCAGAGGATTACTGGTCTATGGAACTCCCTGCCAGAAGAAGTGGTGACAGCTGTCAGTCTTCACAGCTTTAAGAAAGGATTAGACAAGTTCATGGAGGACAAGGCTATCAATGGCTATAATTATGGCTACCTAAGGACAACCTCCGGGTTGGAGAGATAGGCAGGATATCTCTCAATGCCATTTCCAGGGAATCCTAAGCAGGTGAAGGCATCTCCTTGGGAATACCCTGAAGGAAATGGTGAGCCACTGTGTGAGACAGAATGCTGGACTGGATGGGCTGTGGCCTGTTCCAGCAAGGCTGTTCTTATGTTCTTATGTTCTTATGTTTTGTGATGAAAGTGGGTAGGGAAAAAATGAATGTTTTTTGTTATTTTTGTAGTATTGTTATTTTTAGTTTTTATTTTGATTATTGCTGGGTATTAGGTAGCACGCCCTTTGGAGGACTTGGATGTGGTGGAAATGGAGGAAAGATAGGGAATTATGAGAGCAATTAAGGTGTTATCGTGGAATGTAAAGGGTACAGGTTCTTTGATTAAGAGGAGGAGATTAGAATCAGCCCTGAGGAAAGATAGATTGGATATTCTTTTCTTATAGGAAATCCACCAAAAATCTCAAGATACGAACAATCTTTTTTTAGGATGGATGCAGCACTATGAGAAATCATACGGTACATCAAAAGCTAGAGGAGTCGCAATCCTTATTTCAACTAGATTGGGTTTTGAGATAACAAAGTCTATTGTGGATTCAGAAGGTAGATATTTGATTGTAAAAGGTAAAATTGATGATGATGATGAGTTAACCTTGGTGAATATATATGCCCCAAATGAACATCAATATGAATATCTAGGAAAAATGCGTAAAATTTTAGAAAAAGAACAAACAACAAGGATGATTGTGGCTGGTGATTTTAATTTAGTAAGATCGAACCTGGACTGTACAAATATACAAAGGGGAGGAAAAGGAATTAAAGGAAGGATTCTGGATGATTGGATGCTAGCATTAGGTTTGAAAGATTCATGGAGACAACTTAAAGGTTCAGAAAGGGCATATTCTTATTTTTCAAGTGTCCATAACTCATATTCCAGAATAGACTATATATTCCTAACTGAAAACATGGTCAAAAATATGGATGAAATGGAAATTGGGATTTTTAAGGAGTCCGACCATGCTAAAGTTGTGTTAGACTTAAGAATGCAGAGTGAAAGTGGAGGGAGAAGGAGTTGGAGATATGATGCTAATTTATTCAAGGATCAAAAGATTAAGGTTCAAATCCTAGAATATTGGAATGAAATTTGGCAACTGAATGATAATGAGGAGGTAAAATTTAATATGGTCTGGGATGACATGAAGTCAGTTTTTAGAGGGGAATGTATAAAAATGGCAAGTAATAGACATGAAAAGTATAAGTTGGCACAGGGCAAAATTGAAGAGGAGATAAAAATTTTACAGGGGGAGCACGCCAAGACAAAACATAATAAGGTTTTTGCAAAATTACAAAGTTTAAAAACTGAGATGATAGGTAAAGACATAGAAAAGGTTAAGAGAGATTTGGTGTATTTAAAAAGGGAATATTTTGAATATAGTAATAAAAACTCGAAACTATTAGCAAAAGCAGTGAAAGAAGAGGGAAAAAGGGAAATTGTAGTTTTGATTGATAAACATGGGGTAAGATGCAATAAGATTAAGGATAAATGTAGGATCGTGAAGGAATTTTATCAATCCCTATATAAGGTAAAGGTAAAGGTTTCCCTTGCTTGAAAGCCAGTCGTATCCGACTCTAGGGTGCAGTGCTCATCTCTGTTTCTAAGCCGAAGAGCCAGCGCTGTCTATGAGAAAAGAAATTGATGAGGAGAAGCTTAAAAAACAATTAGGGAAGTTAATCGCCGGGGGAATAGAACAGGAACACAAAAATAGAATGGAGGACCAAGTGTCTGAAAAGGAAGTAAGACAGGTTTTCCCAACAGGTTTGAAGTTGGGAAAAGCTCCCGGTGAAGATGGATTACCTGCCGATTTTTATAAGGAATTTAAAGATACAGTGGTACCTAAGTTGGTAAAGTTATACAATCATATATTAGATGGAGGAAAAATTCCAACTTCATAGTATAGGACCACAATTGTATTGTTGCCAAAACCTGGAAAAAATCTAGAAACAGTGGAATCATAAAGACCAATCTCGTCAATAAATCAAGATGCCAAGATTTTTACAGCAATACTGGCTAATCGTTTAAATAATTTTATGGGTAATTATATAAATACGGACCTGGTGGGTTTTTTGAAAGGACAACATATGGCAGACTTAACCAGAAGAGTGGTAGATTTAATAGATGTTGTGAGTCAATCAAAGGTAAAAGCGGGATTAATATATTTGGATATATTAAAAGGCTTTTGACTCTTTATAATGGATTTCAATTAAGGAAATAATTAAAGCCTATGGATTTGGGGACAAATTTAGAAAAGTAATAGACCAATTATATCAGCAAGGAATAGCGACTATTAGAGTTAATAATGAGGTTACCGAAGAGATAAAGCTAGAGGCAGGTATGAGACAGGGTTGTCCCTTATCCCCAATTTTATTTATTATGGCTATGGAATTATTAGCAAAAGCTATAAGAGAAGATGGAAAATAGAGGGGATTATGGAGAACAAAATAAGTATGTATGCAGATGATACTATGATAATTGTTAAACATCCAGACAGAATGGACAGAATTAGAGCGAAATTAATTGATATTGAGGATATCACGGGCCTGAAGATAAATTAGGATAAATCAGAAATGATGCTCTGTAATATGGGATAGGATGATCAGAAGAAAATAAAGGGAATGGTTAATATTCAGATTAAAGACAAATTGAAATATCTGGGAATAGTAATATCTAATAGCTTGGCTGAACTCAAAAGTTTGAACTATGATAGCTTGACATTCAAAATAAAAAACAGAATACAAACTTAACACAGAGAAATTGATTAATACAGAGAAATGGATTTGTGATGCACATGATAACCGTATGGTGACTTGCCTGCTAGGTGCAAAAGTTGCAGACATCACAAGAAATCTAGATAGATTGTTAGAGAGAACTGGGAACGAGCCAGTTGTCATGGTACACGTTGGTACCAATGATGTTGGGAAGGCCAAGCGGTCTGTCCTGGAAGCCAAATTCAGGTTGTTAGGAAGAAGATTGAAGTCCCGGACTTCCAAGGTAGCATTTTCAGAAGTGCTGCCTGTCCCTCGCGCAGGACCTACCAGGCAGGCAGAGCTCAGAAGCCTCAATGCATGGATGAGGCGGTGGTGTCAAGAGGAGGGCTTCAGATTTGTCAGGAACTGGAGAACATTTTGGGACAAGCCAAATCTGTTCAGGAGGGATGGGTTGCATTTGAACCATGATGGGACCAGATTGCTGGCACTCAACATCAAAAAGGCTGCAGAGCAGCTTTTAAACTGATAACTGGGGGGAAAGCCGACAGGAGCTGGGCAGCATCCGGTTCAGGAAAGTGTGTACTTGAGTAGTGAGGAGGATGCAAAAGTTACTGAGCAGAGCAAAGAGCTAGTCACCAGCACTCTAGCAGAAGGATGCAAGAGGCAAAAGACTGTATCAGGAAAGCATATATAAATGCTTGTATACAAATGCCAGAAGCCTCCAGAACAAAATAGGGGAGCTGGAATACTTAGCAATAGATAAGAATATTGATATTATTGGTATCACTGAAACCTGGTGGACGGATGATAACCAATGGGATACAGTTATCCCAGGCTACAAACTGTACAGGAAGGATAGGAAGGGGCAAACGGGAGGTGGTGTAGCCTTGTATGTCAAAGAAGTGATAAAATCGTATGAACTGGAATATCTAGGTGATTTGGAGTCACCATTAGAAGCTCTGTGGGTAAGAGTACCAGGCCACAAGGATGGTCTAACAGTAGGCATATACTATCGGCCTCCGACCCAAACTCTTGAGGGAGACTGGCAGTTGGAGAATGTTGTAAAGGAGGCATCCAAGAAGGGAAGCCTGGTTATAATGGGGGACTTCAATTACCCTCACATAGACTGGGTGAACTGTTGTTCAGCACATGATAAAGAGATAAAGTTCCTAGATATGCTAAATGATTGTTCCCTGGGACAGATGGTTGAAGACCCAACTAGAGGTACAAGAATCCTTGACTTGATCCTGAGTAATACTCAGGATCTGGTGCAAGATGTTAATGTGACTGATCCAATAGGGAACAGTGACCACAACTCAATTATGTTTAACTTGATCATAGACTGCAAGTCACTGATAAAATCTAACACAGAGACCTTAAATTTTCAAAAAGGAAATTTCCCAAAGATGAGGAAACTAGTAAAAATGAAGCTGAAAGGGAAAATTGAGAGAATCCAAACACTCCAAGAGGCATGGAGGCTGTTTACAAAAACAATAACAGAGGCCCAATTGGAATGCATACCCAAAAGGAAAAAGGGCACTGCCAGGTCCAAGAGGACTCCGATGTGGCTTACAGGAGCTGTTCGGGAAGTGATCAAGAGCAAGAAAAGCTCATTTAGAAGATGGAAGGCTTGTCCGAATGAGGACAGCAGGCAGAAACATAAATTCTGGCAGAACAAATGTGAGGCAACAATCGGGAAAGCAAAGCAAGACTTTGAGGAGCGTATAGCAAAAAATACTCAGAGAAATAAAAAAGACTTCTTTAAGTACATTAGAAGTAAGAACCCAACTAGGAAGGCCATTGGACCATTAGATGACATTGGAAGGCAAGGGGTTATTAAAGAGGAAACAGAGATTGCAGAGAGACTCAATGAATTCTTTGCTTCAGTATTCACTGAAGAAGACAGAGACCACATGCCCAAAGCAGAGCCTATCTTCATAGGGAGGGAAAGCAAAGAATTAAGCAAGATAGAAATAACCAGGGAGGAGGTCCTTGCATGTCTTGTTAAGCTAAACACTAACAAATCCCCAGGACCAGATGGCATCCATCCATGAGTTCTCAGGGAACTTAAATATGAAATTGCTGATCTCCTAGCCAAAATATATAAAATTTCCTTCAAATCAGGCTTTGTGCCGGATGACTGGAAGGTAGCAAATGTAACACCAATTTTCAAAAAAGGATCCAGTGGTGATCCAGGAAATTACCGACCTGTCAGTTTGACATGTGTCCCAGGTAAAGTGATGGAAACCATCCTAAAAGATAGAATTAATAGGCACATAGAAGAGAAGGCACTGCTAAAGGAGAGCCAACATGGCTTTTGCAAGGGCAAATCATGCCTCACTAATCTTTTGGAATTTTTTGAGAGTGTCAACAAGCATGTGGATAAGGAGGATCCAGTTGACATTGTTTATTTGGACTTTCAGAAGGCTTTTGACAAGGTCCCACACCAAAGGCTCTTGAATAAACTTGCCAGTCATGGAATAAAGGGACAGGTCTTGTCCTGGATCAGCTACTGGCTAAGAGACAGGAAACAGAGGGTAGCACTAAATGGACACTTCTCCAAGTGGAGGGAAGTAAAGAGTGGGGTCCCCCAAGGTTCAGTACTGGGACCCCTGCTTTTCAACCTCTTCATAAATGATCTAGAGGTAGGAGTAAAAAGCAAGGTAGCCAAATTTGCTGATGACACTAAATTATACAGGGTAGTGAAAACTGTGAGAGATTGTGAGGAGCTCCAGAGGGATCTCTTGATACTGGGGGAGTGGGCAAAACAGTGGCAAATGAGCTTCAACACTAGTAAGTGCAGAGTGATGCATGTTGGGGCAAAAAACCCCAATTACATTTATAAACTGATGGGGTCTGAACTCTTTGCGACAAACCAGGAAAGGGACCTTGGTGTCCTAGTGGACAACTCAATGAAGGTGTCAACCCAGTGTGCCTCATCAGTGAAAAAAGCAAACTCAATGCTATGGATCATTTGGAAGGGTATAGAAAATAAGTCAGCAAGTGTCATTTTGCCTCTTTATAAATATATGGTGAGGCCCCATCTGGAATACTGTGTACAGTTCTGGTCGCCATACCTCCAGAAGGATATTATGGAGTTGGAGAAAGTGCAGAGGAGGGCAACCAGAATGATTAGGGGACTTGAACACCTTCGTTACCATCTGAGGCTGCAACGGTTGGGCCTTTTCACTCTTGAGCGACGGCGTCTAAGAGGTGACCTGATTGAGGTTTGTAAAATCATGCACGGTATGGACAAAGTAGATAAGGAAAAACTGTTTTCCCTATCGCACCACACTAGAACTAGGGGACACTCGATGAAACTTTTGGGTACTAGTTCTCAAACAAATAAGAGAAAGTACTTTTTCACCCAGAGGATCACTGGTCTATGGAACTCCCTGCCAGAAGAAGTGGTGACAGCTGTCAGTCTTGACAGCTTTAAGAAAGAATTAGACAAGTTCATGGAGGACAAGGGTATTAATGGCTATAATTATGGATACTTAAGGACAACCTCGGGGTTGGAGAGATAGGCAGGATATCTCTCAATGCCATTTCCAGGGAATCCTAAGCAGGGGAAGGCATCTCCTTGGGAATACCCTGAAGGAAATGGTGAGCCACTCTGTGAGACAGAATGCTGGACTGGATGGGCTGTGGCCTGTTTATTTATTTATTTATTTATTTTTCACGCTTATATACCGCCCACTCAGGTACAACCCAACTCAGGGCGGTTTACATAGCGGACAGTAAATACATAAAAGACACATGATAAAAAAGTTAAAAGTTTTAAAAAAAACCCACCCCTAAAAGGTGCGCAAGAACCGAAGGGACCTTGGGGGAAGGCACACTTCTCTATACCAACCACCCAACGGTACCCCCATCCCCACCCGCACCCCAAACTTGGCCCGCCAGCCAGGTCTTTAGTTCCTTCCTAAAGGGCGACAACTCCGTCTGGAGACGCTGTTCCACAGGCAGGAGGTTCCAAAGGGCTGGTGTGGACACGGAGAAGGCCCTCCTCCTTGTGCCAGAGAGGCAAGCCCCCCTGGCTGGCTGATGGCACAATTAGAGAGCCCCTCCGGTCCGCTCTGGTTGGACGGACAGACGTCCTTAGGGTGATGCGGCCTCTAAGATACCCTGGCCCACTACCATGTAGGGCTTTAAAGGTCAAAACCAGCACCTTGAATTGCACCCGGAGACAAACTGGTAACCAGTGGAGCCTCCGAAGCAGTGGTTAGGCATGGGCATAACGTTCACACCCCATCACCACTCGGGCCACGGCATTCTGGACCAGCTGCAGCCTCCGAATGGTCATCAAGGGCAGCCCCATGTAGAGCGCATTACAGTAGTCTAGTCTGGAGGTCACCAGAGTGTGAGTGACCATGAGCAAAGAGTCCCGGTCCAGGAGTGGGCACAACTGGCGAATCACCCGAAGTTGGGCGAAGGCCCTCCTGGCCACAGCCGCCACCTGTTCTTCTAGCAGCAGCCGCGAATCCAGGAGGACCCCCAAGTTTGTTCCAGCAAGGCTGTTCTTATGTTCTTAAACTTTTCAAAAACTGAAGTTGTCATGGTTCGGGAGAATTGCGCTTACTAAAATGATGTTGCTACCGAGATTCAATTTTTTATTTGATGCATTGCTAATTTATTTGAAAATTAAGGAAATCAGGGAGTTTCAAAAGTTGATTAATAATTTTTGCAATGCTGGAAAGAGACCTGGAATATCTAAAAAGTTATGGTACTTGCCTCAGAAGGAAGGGGGATTGGGTATGCCAAATTTGTTGGCCTATTATAGAGCATTTCAAATAAAGAATGTAGTGAAGATCTTGGCTAGAGAAAAGGTAATATGGGAGGAATTCGAGATGAAGGAATTTAGACATATAGGTAAATTGGTTTTCTTGGGAGCTAATATTGGAAAGATAGCAACCAAAAATGCTATGATGAAATGTTTAATAAATGTATGGAAGAAAGTAAAGAAGGATTTGGTCCCAAACTTGTCTCCGATTGTAGAATTATCAGATATGGCGGGTTTTCCGATTCAGATTGATAAAGTGGTCAAAGAAACTTTGGTCAAGAATGAATTTTTGTTGTTGAAAGATTGGATATGTGCTTGTAGGGATGATGTAGCTAGGGCAAACTTGTTTGATCAATTGAAATTGAATTGGTTACAGATTATGAGGGTTAAGAATTGGAATAGTAAATATATGAGAGAACTTGACCTGGAAAGAGAAAAGACGGAATTTGAGGAGCTCGTTCTAAAAATCAGGAAGGGAGTTAAAAATATTAAAGGCTTGGTTAGTAAATTATATACATTGACGAATAAGGAGGGATGATCCACAGGAGGACTTGAAATTGATATGGGAAGAAGAACTAAAAAAAAAGATTGATAAAGATATTTGGAAAAAATAAATGGAAAAAGAGAATAATGAGAACTATGTCTGTTAGAATAAAGGAGCATAATTTCAAAATGTTATGGAGATGGTATTTGGCCCCAGTGAGGTTACATCAAATGGATAATACAAAAGATGGAATGTGTTGGAGATGTAAAGAAACAATAGGGACATATGAACATATGTGGTGGAGTTGTAATGTGGTAAAGGATTTTGGGAGGAAAATTGAAAAAGAGATGGGTGAAATAATGGGTAAAAGAATTAAACTGGGGCCGAGTACCACCATGTTAATGAATGTGGAATCTATTTGTGGAAATAAAGAGGAAAGAGAATTATTAGAAATAATGCTTACAACGGGTAGGCAATGTATTGCTAGAAATTGGAAAAGTGATCTAAATATACAGATTGAAGAGTGGTATAAAGAAATGTGGACTTTAGCATTGAATGACAAATTAACATGGGAAATTAAAGGGAAAAGGGGTGATCTGAAAGAGAATAGATTTTGGAAGATATGGAAACCATTTTTGGATCATTCTTCTATAGGAGGTGAAAGAAACAGACCTGTACCAGATCAAAGTAGTTTTTGGAGATAATATAATGCGCCACTCGGAGTCCTCAGGGCATTGTATATAAACACGGGGTGTTATAAGTTTTCTTTTTGTTGTGGCTTCCTATCCAGAATATTAAGGATGCGGTTGAAGTGGGGTAACGTGAAGGAGTTAGTAGTATTCAAATTTACAAAGAATGGAAGCGTGGCGCCAAAATGGCCGCCGTGGTCTTTGCGCCCCCCCCACCGGACGAAGCCATCCGGGTAGTTAGGGGCGTGGCCAGCACCCTAATAAAAGGGCTGGCCACGAGGCAGCCGTGCTGCCATTTTGGCGAAGCGACGGAGCGGAGAAGTTTTTCCCTCTTACCTCCGTCGCTCGTGTTCTTCAGGGGAAGCCTTTTCGGTGCAGCTTTTCCTTCCTTTGGCTTCCAGCTAGGCTAGCTATGCCCTCTAAGAAGAAGGCAGCTGCGAACGTGGCTCGATCTGCGCGGAGGCGTCAGCCGGGTCGGAGGACCGCGACTGCGCCCGCGCAGCAGCCACCTTTCGCAGAGCCCACCGGGACCGGTGGGATGGGATCGGTGGCCCCTTGGCCCGATGCGTGGCGCGCGCAGGCTGACTCGGCTGGGGCCTCGGCCCTTGGCCCACAAGCAATGACCACTGCCCCGGGCATGGTCCGTGCGGCTGGGCCTTCTTTCCCGGGTGCACAGTTCCCCACGGGGGGAGCGAGCCATGGGGGGGTGTGTGGTTGGGTTCCCTGCCATGGCAGGGCATGCCCATGGCCCCTCAAGGGCCGAGCAGGGGCTCTTGGCCGTATCTGGCCCCTGGGGCCCAGGGACCTGGACAGGTGCCCGTTACTTGTGGGCCGGCTGGCCCTTTGCCCCCTGTCGGGGCTGGGGGCTATATTAATGTGGAGGCCCTTCTGGCCCGCGTAGCGGCCCTCAATGCATCCCTGGCAGGGGCCAACCAAGCGGGGGCGCCTTTTCGGTTCCCAGGTTGATCCTTTGGCTGCCGGGCAGCGGCAGGCGGCGGGTCGGGTCGAGCTGCTTGAGGCGCGCGGGCCGGTGGCGGCCATTGCCTCGCAGCTCCCCACTCAGCAGGCGCAGCAGACTTGTGCTGATCTGGCCCCGTCGACGAGCTCAGCTTCGGTCGTGAGCTCCGACGCCCCCAGCGGGCCGGAACCCCCGGTGGGGGCGGCCCGTGGGGGTGCATCGGGTGAGTATGCAGTTCAAGCTAGTGCACCCACACAACTGACTTCCCTGGGGGGGGCATTTCAGTGGCCATGGCCTCGCACGGGTGGTGCAGCGGTGCAGCCGCCTCCGGCCCACCCGGCGACTTCATCCCTGACCCGGGGCCCGGGTTGGGGTGGCGCCCCCTATGCGGTAGGGAATGTGTTGGGGGTGTCCGGGTTGGTTCAGGCCCCCTTTGCTTTGCCCGCAGTTCCCTCTGTGCCGGTGTCGGCATTGCCGACAGCAGGGTATTCCTTGCCCCTAGGGGACCATCTGGCCCAGTCCACTAATGGAAAGATTGGGAGGGGTGAGTATGCGGACATCTTCTCCCTTCTTAACAGGGAGCCTACCAAGGAGGAGAGGGAAGGGCAGGACGAGAAGGATAAGGAGCAGGCACGTCGTCGTAAGCCGCCACGTACGTGGGCAAATTGGTTGCCAGCATACCTAATTTACATGACTGTTTACCTCAGGACCAGGCCGGATATGGCCATCCCAAAGGTACAGTATTTGGACAACATTTACCGGGCAATGGTTGACTTCCCGGGTCCGTCGTGGCTGGCTTACGACGAGGAATTCCGTATGAAGTTTCCACTGCACCCAGAGATGAGGTGGGACGAGCCCTGTCAGAAGCTGTGGCTTCTGTATATGACCCCCACGCGCCCAGCGCCTGGGGAGAGATACCATTGTGGACATGCGGTCCAACGAGTGGCCCCAGTACAGGTACTCCACCAGGTGGCGGGGCAGGGGGTTCCAGCCTGCCTGCTGTGCTGGACCTTCTCGTCCAATGGTTCCTGCAACAGGAAAAATTGCAAGTACAGGCATGAGTGTCCCTCTTGTTCTGGCCCCCATGCTGCCTCCGCCTGTCCCAGGCCGGGAGGACTTGGGGGCGGGGGTAGGGGTGGGCAGGGGGCAGGTAGGACCGCCGCTGAGGGAGCAGGTCCACCGAAAGGCCCCCTCCCCAATTAATGTGGACATGCTGGAGCGTTGGCTCGCATTGTACCCGAAGAGGGCAGACGCAGATTCCCTGCTTCATGGTTTTCAACTGGGGTTTCGTATTCCTTTCACGGGGGATAGGTCCCCTCAAGACGCACCCAACCTTTTGTCACCCAGGGGAAGGGAGGAGGTGGCTGCTACCAGCATTAATAAGGAGATTGATGCGGGCAGGGTCGCTGGCCCTTTTCCTGCACCCCCGTTTCACAACCTTAAAGTATCCCCACTGGGACTAGTGCCCAAGAAGTCCCCGGGCGATTTCCGCCTGATTCATCACTTGTCCTACCCAGCCGGCCGGTCGGTCAGTGATGCTATTCCTGATAACCTTTGCTCTGTCGGGTATGCATCCTTTGATCGGGCATTGCGCATGGTGCGCTCATGTGGCCCGGGTGCACTGTCAGCTAAATGCGACATCAAGTCGGCTTTCCGTCTCCTGCCGGTGCACCCAGGTGACTTCGAGTTGCTGGGTTTCAAATTCCGGGGGAATATTATTTTGACAAAGCCATGCCTTTCGGCTGTTCCATATCCGGCTCGGCCTTCGAGCGTTTCAGTACATTCCTACAGTGGGCATTTGTACGCAGGTCAGGGTCTCGGTCTGTAGCCCATTACCTGGATGACTTTTGTCCGGGGGTGAACGGGGCTGGGACACGTGCACACATCTCCTCAACACATTTCAGACGCTAATGGAGGAACTTGGTGTCCCTTTGGCGCCCGAAAAGACCGAAGGCCCATCTACTAAGCTAGTGTTCCTGGGGGTGGAGATTGATACAGTAGTGCAGACGTCTAGGTTGCTAGGGGAAAAGGTGTCCAGGATAGTGGCCCTCATTTCAGGATTGCTGGCTAAGCGCAAGGCATCCCTTCGGGAATTGCAGGTGCTACATGGCCACCTTAACTTCGCTTGCAGGGCGATCGCACTTGGCAGGGCATTTGCTCCGCGCTTGTGCGACGCCATGACAGGCTTATCCAGGCCCCATCACAGGGTGAGACTGACACGGGGCATCAGGGCAGATATGCACATATGGCTCCAGTTCCTGAGGGAGTTCAATGGGGTCTTATTTTGGAGGTCTGACCTCCTGGCTTCACCTCGCTTTCAGATATAGTCTGATGCCTCTGGATCCCTGGGTTATGGGATGTACTTCAATGGGAAGTGGGCCTGTGGTGGGTGGCCACCAGCCTGGTCAGGCACGGGTCGCCTGAGAGACCTCACATATTTGGAAAATTTTCCCATACTGGGGGCTTTGATGCTATGGGGTGAGGAGTGGGCCAACTCGGTGGTGCATTTCTGGTGTGGCAACTCACAGACTTCTAAATCTCCCACGGTCATGGACCCGGTGCGCCAGTTTGTATTGCGCAGCCTGCGCCTCAATGTACTGTGCAGGGCCAGGCATGTCCCGGGGGTCAATAACGATATTGCTGACGCTTTGTCCCGCCTGCAGATCTCCCGGTTCCGCGCCTTGGCCCCGGATGCGGAGGAATTTCCCTCGCCACTCCTGGAAGAGATATGGACCTTTAGCAAGGAGAGGTGAACCGGGCGATCGGCATGTCGCTGGCGCCACGCACGCGTAAGGCGCATCACCATGCATTAGTTTCTTGTCAGACATTTTCTACACAATTTCAGCTGCCAGATACCTGGCCGATCCTGGTGGCCCACATCCTCCGTTTCATGGTTTACCTGCATGCCCAGGGCCTTGCACCCTGCACCATAGCATCCAGGCTGTCGACGCTGGCCTTTATGGCCAAGGTGGGAGGTCATGCGGATAGTACCGCTGATTTCCGTGTGAGACACTTTTTGGAGGGGTGGGTGCGGGAACGTGGGCGTAGCCTGGATGACCACCACCCAATTTCCCCTGGGGTTCTTACCCAACTGGCACGGGGCTGGCATGACCTATGTTTCGATAGGTATGAGGCAGCCCTGTTTCATGTGGCTACAACGGTGGCCTTTTTTGGAGCGCTCCGCATCAGCGAGCTTGTGATGCTGTCTAAGGCGGATGCAAGTCGTAGGGCACTGGAACTCGAAGATGTCTATGTTTGCAATGATTGGGCTCAGTTGAGGATACGCTCCTCTAAAACAGATCAGCATGGCGTAGGCAGTTGAGTAATACTGCTACGATGTTCCTTGGAAGACATCTGTCCGGTTGGTGCCCTACAGGAGTTTCTTGCACTGTGTGGCACGCACCATGGCCCGTTTTTCTGTCACCAGGGTGGGTCTCCCCTCACTAAATTTCAGTTTGGAAGGTGAATGGGAAAGCCCTAGCCAGTGGGGGCCTCCCGGGGGCTTGTTTCGGCGTCCATTCCTGCAGGATGGGGGCGGTTTCTACTGCAGCTGCTTTTGGGTACTCTGGGGCTGAAATACGCCGCATGGGAAGGTGGGGATCACATTGTTTTCAGTTTTTGTGTTCACCCTCTTCAACCATGAGTACCAGTTTAGTCACTGCAATGTTTCTCACCCCCCCTTTTTTCCTTGACAGACCCTGGGTGTCGTTTTACACCGGTGACAGTATGGCTGGTGGGCCGTTGCCACGTGCACAGGGCAGCGCGTTACGCTGCACAGGGCAGCGCGTTACGCTGCACAGGGCAGCGCGTTACGCTGCACAGGGCAGCGCGTTACGCTGCGGCGACAGAGTGGGACCCCGACTGGGACTGGGTGCACCCGCACGTCTCAGGTGGTGTGGTAAGCACGGCATGTTATGGCGGGAACTGTTGCCATTCCTTTTCTACATCAGGGATGCTGACTCGCCTGATGTCCTGGTTATTCACCTTGGGGGCAATGGTTTCGGACAGGTCACTGGCCTATCGCGGAAGCTTGCGATTTGCAGTCACCTGGCCTACTCACATTATGTGTGGCCTGCCACACCCCTCATTTGGTCGGACATGATACCGCAGTACGCTTACAGGGGAGCGTTTGGCCTCCAGGCTCTTGACCGAGCTCGTCGCTCCAGGGCTATTGCCCGGTTCCTTTTTGACAAGGGTTGGGGACGCGTCATTCGCCTCCCCACCATCAGTCTGCAAAATTATGAGCTTTATTCAGGGGAGGGGGCCCATCTGTCGCAGGGAGGTATGGACCTCTTGTTAGTAGACTGGCGAGCAGGCCTGTCGACCGAGCTGACGGTCTGGGGGGGGTGTCGAGCCTTTATTGAAGCCTCTCCGGGTGGCGGGTAGCACTGGTAAGGTAAACATTTATGACCCACAGGTATCCGGCAGGTTCGCAATTGACTGGACAACACTAGATAGGCATAAGTTGTTTAAACGTTGTCCGGTCAATGACGAACCAGGCGAGGGGGTGATGGTTACAACTAGACAGCTGGCATCACCCCCTGATTTTACGGATACACGTCAGAGGGTGGGGTCATTAGTTAGATATTGACTACGGTCAACAATTTGTTTGTTGTCAACAAACAAATTGATACAAATAGATACATTGTAACAATTGCCGTTGGCAATTTTGGGTGGTACCTTACCAGTGTTACTTCGGCCTGCTTGCCTTAAGAATTATGATTGGTCGTTTTACCAATAGAAATTTATAATTCGGACTAGGGCATGAATCAATAAATGTGGCCCAATGCCGTTATCCACTTTCATTTGTGTCTGAGTCCATTATTGGGGGGGGGGGTTGCGCCTGCAATGGAAGCGTGGCGCCAAAATGGCCGCCGCGCTCTTTGCGGGGCCCCCCCCACCGGACAAAGCCATCCGGGTCGTTAGGGGCGTGGCCAGCACCCTAATAAAAGGGCTGGCCACGAGGCAGCCGTGCTGCCATTTTGGCGAACCGACGGAGCGGAGAAGTTTTTCCCCTCCACCCCCTCCCTAGTTAACAGTGTGATTTCTTGGTCGCTTCGGGGCCGGGTGGGAATTTTTGGCTGGGACTCGCAATTGGCACTTGAGTCCTGGCTTTTTTGCCCATCCCACACTGTTGCTATGGTTTGATATAGGGGTTTGTTCTGTGCTGCTGTTGACTTTGGTCACATGGGCGGGTAGCACTGGTAAGGTAAACATTTATGACCCACAGGTATCCGGCAGGTTCGCAATTGACTGGACAACACTAGATAGGCATAAGTTGTTTAAATGTTGTCCGGTCAACGACGAACCAGGCGAGGGGGTGATGGTTACAACTAGACAGCTGGCATCACCCCCTGATTTTACGGATACACGTCAGAGGGTGGGGTCATTAGTTAGATATTGACTACGGTCAACAATTTGTTTGTTGTCAACAAACAAATTGATACAAATAGATACATTGTAACAATTGCCGTTGGCAATTTTGGGTGGTACCTTACCAGTGTTACTTCAGCCTGCTTGCCTTAAGAATTATGATTGGTCGTTTTACCAATAGAAATTTATAATTCGGACTAGGGCATGAATCAATAAATGTGGCCCAATGCCGTTATCCACTTTCATTTGTGTCTGAGTCCATTATTGGGGGGGTGCGCCTGCAAAGTTGGAACAATGTATTAGGATAGGTCGTGATATGTTTTGATTACTTTGTATTTTAGGTATGTTTGTATATGTTTTATTTCTTTGTATTGTTTTATGTATTGTTCATTTATAAAAATTAATAAAAATATATTTTAAAAAAGACATCATTGTAAAAGAATGTTAAGTGATTGTTAGTAACACTACTAATATGAATACTGCAAAGCTCTGATTTACACATGAAGAATAGAGTAGAGTTTCAGCATTTCCAGACTACAGTAGTAGCTCCTTTCAATGCTGCTTCTGGAGACCTGAGAGCCATTAAGTTCTCCTCTCCCTGTGTTGTGACTCCACTTTCAGAAGGTACCTGTGTTTTGCATGCATGTATGTGACTGTCATGGATCATTACACCCTGTAACCACTCCTTTGAAAGCATTACAAGATCAATGCTCTGCTAGCTTAAGGAGACTGTTAAACATTTTGATTGGGCAGATACTTAGTGTACTTTGCTAAATGAGGCACACAACAATATGGATTGAAACTGGACACAGCCAAATTAAAACTCACCAGGAGTGGTAATAAAACCCCTTGGGATCTCCCCGCCATGCAGTTTTTTATGCTTATTACTATTTCTTTATAGTGTTCCAGACCTTTAAGATAATTACAGGCTACTCTGCCCTATGGTGTAGCAAATGTCTTTTTAGCAGGCAAAGTTCCGAGACAAAAGGACACATGTATAGGCGCGCGCACACACACACACACACACACACACACACACACACACACACTTTGGTTATTATTGTTTGATGTCACCATAAATTGACAGGTGCATAAATGAGAGGGATCAGTACCAGGAGTAATAGCAAAAACCGGGAGGCTTTGAAACTAGTTTTAATTACACTTGTATGGTGAATTTATATTAGGGAAAACAGATGGACAAATTCTTCCAGTAACATTTGGAAAATCCAGTGAGAGATTGCAATGCAGAGTCAAAATGAAGAAGATAGATCAGTAAAAATCACTTAGCCTACCATTGGAACCAATCCAATTAGGAGTGTTTAACAATGACATTCAAGAGTAAATATAATACAAAGATAAACAAGAATAAGATTGGAAGATATGACTTTTACATCTCTCTCCCCCTGCAAAGAATTTACTATGTTTAATGCAATTAAAAACAAAAACTACTTGTTTTTTTTGTCCCTATTCTGCTTTTCCTCCAATGAGCTCAATGCATTGTATACTGCTCTCTCCTTCTTAACACTATCTACACTGCAATGACCGCTATCCCCTTGCACAGCTCTGCCAGTATTGAAGGAATTTTTTTTAAAAAGTCTTTTTAAAGTCTTGCTTCAATTTTGGGTTGGATACCACCTACACAAAATGAGACAAAATAGCATACAACCTGAAATTGAAGCCCATTAAGTAGCAGTGAATCTGCCATTCCCCGTGACAGCATTCTGACCAATCCAGCCAATAAGAAGATATCGGACAATGGTTCAGAATTGGGACTTGAATATACATAGTTATTTTTATACTGCCTTATGAAAGACTCACATGCCATGCTCATGCCCCTACAATTTATCAGAAATGAACAAATAAATGTGAGAGTACATGAGATGTTTGTACTCCCTCAGCTTCTTAGTTTATTTATTATTTGATTTTACCCAGACCAAATTGTGTTGTAGTGCCACAATCTACGTGCACAAATTGTAGAAACATATGTAGCTTTGTTTTCCTCTTCCAAAACATTCCTGCAAACTCTCATGGAAATAGGCAGATATTATAGGGAAAGAGTAAAAGTCTTCCTTGCTATAAAGCCAGTCATATCCAACTCTAGGGGGTGGTGTAACTCTCTGTTTACAGCCAAGGAGCCAGTGCTATCTGTGTCTGCAAATGTTTCTGTGGTTACATGTGTGGCATGACTAAACGCTAGAGCACACAGAACACTGTTATTTTCTGCTGAGGTAGTACCTGTTTATCTGCTTGCAATTTCTTGCTTTTGAACTACTAGTTTGGCAGGATAAGAAATTGTACCTCCAGCTTATTTATGAGTTAAATTTATATCCTGCCCTTTCCTCCAGTGATCTCAAGAGAGCACACATGGCTCCCACTTTATCCTTACAAAAACTCTGTGATTTTGGTTAGCTAGGAGAGGGGCAGGGTCTGGCTCAAGGTCACTGGGATCTCCCAGGTCCAAGAAAATCATTCTAACGGTACCAAATCAGCAAACTGCTCTCTTTTCTGATAATGCCAAATCTTTATAAATTATATGTTAAACCATATGATTAAACTTGTATGGTATTTGTTTAAATTTATACTGGGCCATATGGCAAAAATGATGTGCCCTTCTAAGGAAAGCTTCTACTAATACCTTGGGAAAGCCTTCCTTTTTTTACTGAACAGCAGGAATGAAGAAATCCTCCCACTATGGTTTGCCAACCAGATACCTTCCAGATATGTTGTACTTTACTGGTCATCTGGGCATGGCACATTGGGAATTGCAGTCCATCTTGTCTGGAAGGTACCCATGGGAGAAGGCTGGCTAATGTAGACACACTCTAAATTGTGCAGGGCTGTTTTTTGCTGCTATTGACCACTTCAGTGGAAAGGTAACAGCATTCCGTGTGCTCCGGTGTCGTCGTGCCTGCCACATGACCATGGAAACGTCTGCAGAAGCAGACAGTGCTGGCTTTTCAGCTTTGAAACAGAGATGAGCACTGAACCCTAGAGTTGGATACAACTGGCTTTCGAGCAAGGGAAACCTTTAGCTTTACCTTTATGCTACTAGAACTGTTGGTAGTAAGCTGAGGGTAGGCAAAAAGAAATATTTGTTCACCCAGTATGGAGTTAAACTGTGGAACTCTTTCCCTCCAGATCTGGCTTATCCTAACCCTAAGCGCCACCTTGCTTATTCATCCTTAAACATTTGGAAAGTGACATCCCCAAAACACAGTGAGGAATACTGCAGGCTTCCACATGGAATTTCCTTCAACGTTCTCGAGCGTGGTCAATGGAATGGGAAGATGGGAGTGGTAGTTTCATATTTTTCTCAAAGATAATTGGAAAGTATCCTTGGATTTTTTTTGTGTCTTGGAAACTGTGCCAAAATAGGGCATTTTTATGACATGCAAACAAGTGCCATAACACAAAACAAAGGCAGTGATCAGAGGTGTAACCGTTTTAAGAAATTGCAGTGAACAAATGGAGATAACACTCAACTTACAAAAAGCCTCATGAAGCTGCAATGATGCCTCAGTCTTTATTATTTATTTCTACTTTTTCATAATTTGTGTGGCAGTATAATCTGCAAAATACCAGTACAACAATGATAAGAATAGCTGTAAAAAAAGGATATGAAAATAATAGTATCCCTCCTGGCTCTTGGGGCATGAATTACTCCATAAATCTAAATAAAAGAATGAATAATACAACAGTTGATTGGAATCCAGTTTCTTTGACTTACTTTATATGCATTAAACAAGAAATGGACCTGTATAACATAAACCATGGGTGCAAAGGAAAAATTGTCTTCTCCTCTAATGCATTATTTTAGTATGTTGATGTTAATAAGCTCCAAAATATGGAGGGCATATAAAAGAGAACAGAAGCTTGTAAAATGTAACATATAGTATGCAGCCAGTTTCTCCGACACTGATGGCTACCTGTTGTTGTTGTTGTTCAGTCGCACAGTCAATTCCGACCCTTTGCAACCCCATGGACCATTTTCCTCCAGGCACCTCTGTCCTCCACCATTCTCCTCAGCGCACCAATCTCTGTGCCCATTGTGTCCACAATACCATCTATCCATCTCATCTTTGGATGCCCCCTTCTTCTCTTGCCCTCCACCTTTGCCAGCATCAAGGCCTTCTCAAGTGAGTCCTCCCTTCTCATTTGATGTCCAAAGTACTTGGCTACCTACAAGGCAGGAATACACCCAAGTATCTTCATGAGTAAAGGACTCTTCGCCTTTCTTATTCTCTTGGTTCCTGGAGGGAGGATGCCAAGGACCTACTGCTCCAAAGTACAGTACTACATTTCTTCCTTCCAATGGAGCAAATGAAAGGGTTAGAGAGAGTGATAAAACATAGTCCATCTCCATTACCTTATGGGAGGGATGAGAATTCTAGAGCTGGCTGGCAATGTGCAACATCAGCTTAGCATGACACGGTAGCTACTATTATTAAATGTTTGTTCACCTGTCAGTCATAATGTGTGTGCACACACACAGAGAAAATAGCCATTATATAACTAATTGCTCCATAGACTATACTTTTAGGCATATTGGGTTCAATATAAATTATAATAATTATAATTCTTTAATGATTAATTATTGGCTGTTCCGCTGGTGGGCTTCAATGTCCATCCTGTGTCAGCTTTATCAGAAATGGCTCAGAAATTCATGTCCTCTGTGATGCCCAAGGATCTGTTCCGAATGGTATCTGCCCCCATCCTTGCTGTGAGGCACACTTTAGACACAGTTTGCTGCACTACGGTAAATGTTGGTGGCCTGGGTGTGGAGGAACTCCCTACAATTCTGTTATCATGGGCAGATCATTATCTAGTGGGGCTCTGACTCACTGGAACTCAAGCCTCTGCAGGGAGTGGTCTGCCCCAGGAGGCTGATGCATGTGTACTCCTGGATTGGTTTCTGAGCCTGAATGCCCATGTTTCAGCATTGACCAGGGGTGCATTTGCAGAAATAAAACTAATGTACCAGCTGCACTAATTCCTGCAAAGGTCTGATCTGACCACAGGGACATATGCCTTAATTATATCTCAGCTAGAGGGTCCAAGCTATTTACAGGGTGTCCCGTAAGTCCTTACCCCAGACAAGGGAGGGAGGAAGCACTCCCATTGGTCTGCTGGGCAGAGGGATGGAGCAAACTCTGTGCTGGGCCACCCCTCTACCCATCAATCCAATGGAAACATTTCATCCCTCCCCTGTCTAGGGTAAGGACTTACAGGCCACCCAGTACATCTCCCTTTGTCAGCTGACCCAGGTGTTAAGATCTTCAGAGAAGGCACCAAACTGCACAGGATTCCAGTGAATTGTGGTGGATTCACTGGAAAGGACATTGAGATGCACATAATATGCTAGTTTCCTGTGTAATAAACCCCTAAGGCTAAGCAATGGGGGTGGGGGACAAAATTGAGAGCTCATTTGCACAGGAATTCTCCAACAGTGTAGTAAATTTTGTTGTATTCTCAGCATGGTCAATCATCAGGAATGAAAAATCTAATGAATGTTCATCACATCCCTATTCTCAAATAACTCTTCTTTCACCATACACTCTCTCCCTACACACTAGACATCACCTCACAGCAAACTTACATCTAGCATTCAATTTCGTAACACATCACCTAGACCCCTATATGTGGAAAGTGTTGTACTCAACATGGCTATAAATAAATGTCAGTAATATGAACAGCCATTTCATTTTCTCCTCCACTTCAGGATATACAAACTACTCAAGATGTACTTGCATCTTTATTGACCAAATAGCCCTACTGCCATTTAAAATACATTGGCTTTGTCCTTAGCAGATTTAAACTGGAAGTAGCATTATTAATGCAAGCCTAAATCACCCACCCTGTCACTTGCTTTCTAAGATATACAAGATGTCTGCCTAGTACTCATATTCTTTATCACCTCATTAAAAAAGAAGGTGAGCAAGCAAAATTGTTCACCGAGAAAAGAAGAAGAGATTTCTGGACTGCATCAGTAGCTCATACCAAACAAAGAGGAGTCATTATGATGCTTAATGCTTAGAACTTATGAGCTGTATAGGTATTTTAATAAAGAGTTCATCTGAAAGCATGATTAGGTAAAGAGTTCTAGCCTTAGTCCCTGCCTGAAGCTGCCTCCATATGAGGAGGAGACAGTCTGCTCCATGTGCAGCCCCTCTACACAACTGTGAATCTTGGCATTTGTTAGTTTCCACAACAGCATGGAAAATGGCTGGATAAGTCAATGGTTTAGGAGTCTGGCTGTGGAGCCAAAGATTGGGAGTTCAATTCCTCACTGTTCTTCCTCTGAGTAGAGCCAGCCTGTGTGACCTAGCTGTACAGACCCAGGGTGCCCTCAGAAGAAGGGAATGTAAATCATTTCTGAGTAATCTCTACCTAGAAAACCTTAAAAAGGGGTCAACATAAGTCATAATAGATTTGGCAACACACTATTATTATTAATAGCAAGGAGAGACTCCATGGGATGCAGAAGCTTCCTTGCTCAGACTATCCCTCTCTGATAGAGACAACAAGAGGCAGAGAATGGTGGAGTCAGAAATATTTCTTCCCTTGTAATTTCAAATTAGGTTGCCCACTGTGGTATATTGAATAGAGTGAGAGGCCAGAACTCACAAGATCTGGATCAGAATTTTCATTTAGCCATGGAAACAGACAAAGAAAGAGGGGTTGAACTGGCAAAAATGCTTCTGAAATATCTCATGTACCTGATAGCCTTATTAGGGTAATAGTTGATTAGCTCCAACTTGACGGCACCCAACATGAACAACAACTTTCAAGTTAACCATTTTTTAAAACAATTCCAACTTTGAAGTAGGCCTTGCAAGCATATCAAACCAATAACCAAACAACAACAAATACCTATTCCACTCTTACTTATAACAATGAGGTATCTAAGGATTTTATCTTGACATTTCTCTAACTTTTCATAGAGGGTAGCTGGTTGTGCAAAAATTGGAGTTTATGGCCCAACCAGTATTAGAAATGTGGAGATTTGTGGTTTATGGAATATGATTCCCATAATTCCCCAAGCAGTTAAAATCAAAATCTTCACATTTCTAACCCATAGGTAAATGGCATCAGCTGCCACATTTGTAACATGGTATCATTTCTGCATGAGTTATGCAAAGATGTAAATCCTGATATGTGTGGACTGAGGAACAAAAGATGTTGAGGCAGCTGGGGCCTTTATATTACTGAGAGTCAATGGGGAGGGGAGAGAAGACATTGAAGAATGGCAAGTTCATGAAAGGAGGATGAGAAGGGCAGAGGAGGTTGAGGAAGAGATTGAGGTGGAGATGAAAGAGACCCATGAAACTAAAGAAGAGACTAGTTGGCAAACCAGCAGAAGCTAAAGAGATGGGGAAGGACAAGCTACTGCTAAGCTGAGACTGGGTCTGAAAGCAGGACCACTGGACACAATCACCCTTCCAAATCTCTCAGGAGGTGGGAGAGTGACAGACCCACAAAATGTTCACCAGAACCCCTTTTACTGGGGAGAGAGGTAGTGAGAGACACTGAAGGGGAGTAGTGGAACTGAAATACCAACCAGTGAAGCAGATCTTGGAGACCCATTGTTGGTTGAAGTGCCCAGACTGAAATCAGTGCATTTGCTGATATTAGGCAAACTGTACTGGACTCAAGGACTGGGCCATCCCACTGAATCACCAGTGAAATATCTAGCTGCCGGAATAATATATTTTTATGTTCTTGGAAATGCTGCCTTCCCCCTTCCCATCATTAATGTGAATAAAAGCTAATGTGAATAGAAGCTGGATGGATAGCAGGCACAGAGCAAAATATTAGCCATTTTTCTGACCAGGGGAGAGAGAGAGAGAATTTAGGGAAGCGGCTTCATTCTGTGCAACATTTTTAAAAAAACAATTTTGGCACTTTTCTAAAACAAGCAAAATTCAACAGTATGATAAATGCCTTCTTGCTGCAACTGCTATTAGAAATAATAGCATAGGACAGGGTGTTGTTTAACAGGAAGGCATTGTGAACTGTTGTTGAAAATGACAATGAAGGGGCTGCTTTTTCTAGTCTCAAACTGGAGGCTAGTACCTATTCTTTCTGCATATACAGCAATAGCATACAAAGCTAAAACCAACATATAGAAAACAAGAACTAGATTACATCCACCCAATATTGGGCAACAGTGGCAACGGTGATTGCCAACGGCTAATCCTTTCAACCCAGAAGCACCTCTTTTGAGCAGAAGTACCTACTGTGGGGCTTGGAAACTCTACAACATATTTCAATCCAAAACATTTAAGTATTGTTTAGAGATGGGTAATAAAACATTGACATGACTGCATTGACTGAGAGAGCACACCTCTTTTGTTCTAACTGCTTTGACCACATTAATTACTAAACATACTTTTTTACTTTTAACATCAGCAGTTGTAGCAGTACAGACCAGACCAGATGAAGTTGCTGAAGGATCAGACTTTGTTTATCAGGGATTTTCCTTCCTTAGCATTCCAGACATTGAAGGATATAACACTTTGCTGAAGAGTATCACTTCAGTGGCTCTATTTGGGGAAGCCACTTTAATGTGGTACTTAAGTGCTAAGGCAGAAACATCATCTTTCCCGGTTTTCCTAGCCTGCTAGGAAAACAGATTATTAATATAAGGGCTTTAAACAAACAATTCCAATTGCCTAACTGGCACAGAGCTGGAGAGTGCTACCTTGGAGCTCTTTCAAATCAGCTCCTCAGTGGTCATAACTTGGAAATCTCTTATCTTGCACAGCCTCTTTGAAGTGAATCATTATTCATTCATTTATTCTTTTTTTCAAGCTTCTTGGCCTAGAAATGAAGTATGAAGGAAAGGAGGGGGTTCTCCCCCTCTTCTTTTTATTTCATGCTTTTGCTTCCTATGTTTATTAGGGGGGAAATCCACTTCATTTCAACTCAAATGGAGGATAACAGCATTGTGGTGTTTAAATTACTCACTTAAAATAGCTGTGGATAAAAGGACAAATGAAGTCTGCTGTTGGCAGAAGTTCTGCATTGTTAAAAAGTTACAGCAATGGTCATCAATACTTGAGCACTAATTCAGTATATTAGGTCACATTTGCAGAGGGGCTTTATTTTGTCATCTAAGTTATTTGAAAGGTAGCTATTTTCACATACTTTCTCTTCTAACTCAGAGGCTCACTATGCCTCAGAGTCAACCTGACATTGGGTGTTTTTGCAGGCGCACCCCCCCAATGATGGACTCAGACACAAATGAAAGTGGATAACGGCATGGGCCACATTTATTGATTCAAGCCCTAGTCCGAATTATAAATTTCTATTGGTAAAACGACCAATCATAATTCTTAAGGCAAGCAGGCCGAAGTAACACTGGTAAGGTACCACCCAAAATTGCCAACGGCAATTGTTACAACGTATCTATTTGTATCAATTTGTTTGTTGACAACAAACAAATTGTTGACCGTAGTCAATATCTAACTAATGACCCCACCCTCTGACGTGTATCCGTAAAATCAGGGGGTGATTCCAGCTGTCTAGTGGTAACCATCACCCCCTCGCCTGGTTCATCGTTGACCGGACAATGTTTAACAACTTATGCCTATCTAGTGTTGTCCAGTCAATTGCGAACCTGCCGGATACCTGTGGGTCATAAATGTTTACCTTACCAGTGCTACCCGCCACCCGGAGTGGCTTCAATAAAGGCTCGACGCCCCCCCAAGACCGTCAGCTCGGTCGACAGGCCTGCTCGCCAGTCACTCAGCAGGAGGTCCATACCTCCTCGCGACAGATGGGCCCCCTCCCCTGAATAAAGTTCATAATTTTGCAGACTGATGACGGGGAGGCGAATGACGCGTCCCCAACCCATATCAAAAAGGAACCGGGCAATGGCCCTGGAGCGACGAGCCCGGTCAAGAGCCTGGAGGCCAAACGCTCCCCTGTAAGCGTACTGCGGTATCATGTCCGACCAAATGAGGGGTGTGGCAGGCCACACATAATGTGAGTAGGCCAGGTGACTGCAAATCGCAAGCTTCCGCGATAGGCCAGTGACCTGTCCGAAACCATTGCCCCCAAGGTGAATAACCAGGACATCAGGCGAGTCAGCATCCCTGATGTAGAAAAGGAATGGCAACAGTTCCTGCCATAACATGCCGCACTTACCACACCACCTGAGATGTGCGGATGCACCCAGTCCCAGTCGGGGTCCCACTCTGTCGCCGCAGCGTAACGCGCTGCCCTGTGCAGCGTAACGCGCTGCCCTGTGCAGCGTAACGCGCTGCCCTGTGCATGTGGCAACGGCCCACCAGCCCTACTGTCACCGGTGTAAAACGACACCCAGGGTCTGTCAAGGAAAAAAGGGGGGTGAGAAACATTGCAGTGACTAAACTGGCACTCACGGTTGAAGAGGGTGAACACAAAACTGAAAACAATGTGATCCCCACCTTCCCATGCGGCGTATTTCAGCCCCAGAGTACCCAAAAGTAGCCGCAGTAGAAACTGCCCCCATCCTGCAGGAATGGCTGAGTGAGGGGAGACCCACCCTGGTGACAGAAAAACGGGGCATGGTGCGTGCCACACAGTGCAAGAAACTCCTGTAGGGCACCAACTGGACAGATGTCTTCCAAGGAACATCGTAGCAGCATTACTCAACTGCCTACGCCGTGCTGATCTGTTTTAGAGGAGCGTATCTTCAACTGAGCCCAATCATTGCAACATAGACATCTTCGAGTTCCAGTGCCCTACGACTTGCATCCGCCTTAGACAGCATCACAAGCTCGCTGATGCGGAGCGCTCCAAAAAAGGCCACCGTAGTAGCCGCACGAAACAGGGCTGCCTCATACCTATCGAAACATAGGTCATGCCAGCCTCGTGCCAGTTGGGTAAGTACCCCAGGGGAAATTGGGTGACGGTCGTCCAGGCAACGCCCACGTACCCGCACCCACCCCTCCAAAACATGTCTCACACGGAAATCAGCGGTACTGCCCGCGTGACCTCCCACCTTGGCCATAAAAGCCAGCGCTGATAGCCTAGATGCTATGGTGCGGGGTGCCAGGCCCTGGGCGTGCAGGTAAACCATGAAACGGAGGATGTGGGCCACTGGGATCGGCCAGGTATCTGGCAGGCGAGATTGGGAACAAAAGGTCCGAAATGAAACCAACGCGTGGTGATACGCCTTACGCGTGCATGGCGCCAGTGACATGCCTATCGCCCGGTTCACCTCTCCTTGCCAATGGTCCATATCTCCTGCGGTAGTGGCGAGGGAAATTCCTCCGCATCCGGAGCCAAGGCACGGAACCGGGAGATCTGCAGGCGGGACAAAGCGTCAGCAATATCATTATTCACCCCCGGGACATGCCTGTCTCTGAACAGTACATTGAGGCGCAGGCTGCGCAATACAAAAAGGTGCACAAGATCCATGACCCTGGGAGATTTAGAGGTCTGTGAGTTGACAATGTGGACAACAGCCGCATTGTCACACTAGAAATGCACCACAGAGTTGGCCCACTCCTCACCCCATAGCATCAAGGCCCCCAGTATGGGAAAAAATTCCAAATATGTGAGATCCCTCAGGCGACCCGTGCCTGACCAGGCTGGTGGCCATCCACCACATGCCCACTTCCCATTGAAGTACATTCCACAAGCAAGGGATCCCGAGGCATCAGACTGAATGTGAAATTGGGGCGAAGCCAGGAGGTGACCTCCAAAATGAGACCCCATTGAACTCCCTCAGGAACTGGAGCCATACGTGCAGATCTGCCCTGATGCCCCGTGTCAATCTCGCCCTATGATGGGGCCTGGATAAGCCTGCCATGGCGTCGCACAAGCACCGAGCAAATGCCCTGCCAGGTGCGACCACCCTGCAAGCGAAATTGAGATGTCCATGTAGCACCTGCAGTTCCCGAAGGGATGCCTTGCGCTTAGCCAGCAAGTCCGATATAAGGGCCACTATCCTTGACACCTTATCTGCGGGCAACCTAGACGCCTGCGCTACCGTGTCAATTTCCACCCCCAGGAATAGTAACTTATTAGACGGGCCTTCGGTCTTTTCGGGCGCTAAAGGGACACCGAGTTCCTCCATTAGCGTCTGAAATGTGTTGAGGAGACGTGTGCACGTGTCCCAGCCCCGTTCACCCCCGAATAAAAAGTCATCCAGGTAATGGGCTGCAGACCGAGACCCTGACCTACAGACAAATGCCCACTGCAGGAAGGTACTGAAACGCTCGAAAGCCGAGCAGGATATGGAACAGCCGAATGGCATGGCTTTGTCAAAATAATATTCACCCCGGAATTGAAAACCCAGCAACTCGAAGTCACCCAGGTGCACGGGTGAGAGGCGAAACGCCGACATAATGTCACACTTAGCCAACAGTGCACCCGGGCCACATGAGCGCACCATGCGCAATGCCTGGTCAAAGGATGTATACCTGACAGAACAAAGGTCATCAGGGATAGCATCATTGACCGAGTGGCCGGCTGGGTAGGACAAATGGTGAATCAGGCGGAACTCGCCCGGGGACTTCTTGGGCACTAGTCCTAGCGGAGACACTTTAAGGTTGGGGAACAGGGGTGCAGGGAAAGGGCCGGCGACCCTGCCCGCAGCAATCTCCCTATTAATGCTGGCGGCAGCCACCTCCTCCCTTCCCCTAAGTGACAAAAGGTTAGGTGCATCCTGCGGTGACCTATCCCCCGTGAAAGGAATACGAAAACCCAGTTGAAAACCCCGAACGAGGTACACAGCGTCTGCTCTCCTCGGGTACAATGCGAGCCAACGCTCCAGCATGTCGACATTAATTGGGGAGGGGGCCTTTTGGTGAACCCATGGCAGTCTTGCCTGCCCCTTGTCCGCCCCTACCCCTGCCCCTGTATCCTCCCGGCCTGGGACAGGCGGAGGCATCATGGGGGCCAGAACAAGAGGGGCACTCATGCTTGTACTTGCAATTTTTCCTGTTGCAAGAACCATTGGATGAGAAGGTCCAGCACAGCAGGCGGGCTGGAACCCCCTGCCCCGCCACTTGGCGGGGTGCCTGTACCGGGGCCGCTCGTTGGACCGCATGTCCACAATGGTATCTCTCCCCAGGCGCCGGGCGCATGGGGGTCATATACAGAAGCCACAGCTTCTGACAGGGCTCATCCAACCTCATCTCTGGGTGCAGCGGAATCCTCATGCGGGATTCTTCGTCGTAAGCCAGCCATGATGGACCCGGGAAGTCAACCATAGCCCGGTAAATATTGTCCAGATATTGGACCATAGGGATAGCCAAATCCGGCCTAGCCCTGAGGTAAACGGCCATGTAAATCAGGTACGCTGGCAACCAATTTGCCCACGTGCGTGGCGGCTTACGACGACGTGCCTGCTCCTTATCCTTCTCGTCCAGCCCTTCCCTCTCTTCCTTGGCCGGCTCCCTAATTAGAAGGGAGAAGATATCTACATACTCGCCCCTCCAAATCTTTTCCTTGGTAGACTGGGCGAAATGGTCCCCCAAGGGCAAGGAATACCCTGCTGTTGGCAAAGCCGACACCGGCACTGAGGGAACTACGGGCAAAGGAAAATGAGCCTGAGCCAGCCCGGGGATCCCCAACACATTTCCCAGCACATTGGGGGCACCACCCCGACCCAGGCCCTGTGTCACGGGCAAAGTCGCTGGGTGGGCCGGGGGCCATTGGGCCGCCGTGCCACCCGAGCGAGGCCAAGGCCATTGAACAGCCCCCCCAACGAAGTCAGTTGTGTGGGTGCATTAGCTTGTACTGCATACTCACCCGCTGCACCCCCGCGGGCCGCCCCCACCGGGGGTTCCGGCCCGCTGGGGGCGTCGGAGCTCACGACCGAAGCTGAGCTCGTCGACGGAGCCAGACCAGCACCAGACTGCTGCACCTGTGGGGTGGGGAGCTGCGAGGCAGTGGCCACCACCGGCCCACGCGCCTCAGGCGGCTCGACCCGACCCATCGCCGGCCGCTGTTCGGCAGCCAAAGGGGGCACCTGAAAACCTAGAGACACCCCTGTTTGGTTGGCCCTTGCCAAGGACGCTTCAAGGGCCGCCACCTGGGCCAGGAGGGCCTCCACGTCGACATAGGCCCTGGCCCCGACAGGGGGCAATTGGGCAACCGGCCCATAATTCACAGGTACCTGTCCAGGTCCCTGAGCCCCAGGGGCCAGATAAGGCCAAGAGCCCATGCTCAACCCCTGGGGAGCCGTAGGAACACCCTGTAAAGGCAGGGAACCCAACCACCCTCCGTGGCTCGCACCCCCCATAGGGAACTGCGCACCCGGGCAAGATGGCCCCGCCGCACAGACCATGGCAGGGGCCGTGGTCGTTGTTTGCGGGCCAAGGGCCGAGGCCTCGTCCGGGGCAGCGGGTATGCTCCGTGCATCAGGCCAAGGAGCTACCGATCCCATCCCACCGTTCCCGGTGGGGTCCACTAAAGGTGGCTGCGGAACGGGCGCAGTCGTGGTCCTCCGACCCGGCTGACGCCTGCTAAGGTAGCTAGGAAGCCTAAAACAAGAGAAAGCTGCCCGAAAAGGCTTCCCCCAAGAGGACACGAGCGACGGAGGTAAGGAGGAAAAACTTCTCCGCTCCATCGGTTCGCCAAAATGGCAGCACGGCTGCCTCGTGGCCAGCCCTTTTATTAGGGTGCTGGCCACGCCCCTAACTACCCGGATGGTTTCATCCGGTGGGGGGGGGCGCAAAGAGCATGGCGGCCATTTTGGCGCCGCTTCCAATATTTGTGTATATGATCCTAAACAAAACCTAGGCGGACTTTTGCAATGGTTAATTATAATACAACAAAGTGGAGTTATAAAACTAGATTGCAATACATATAAAAATCAACTGAATTTTTAAAATCAATTAATCTGTTTTATTAACAATTCACTATGAGCAGTAAAACTTGTTAACAAGCCACACACACACACACACAAAAAAAAAACTATAGCTCTTCAAAATGAAACAATATTGACCAGTCTCCTGTTCAGCTATTATTTGCCTGGCCCTCTTCCTTCTCCTTTGATTGTCACTTGTCTTCACACAATGACTGTTGTGTGTGTACAAAACAGGTTGTTAAGGTCTCTGCAATTTGCCCATCTAAGCACAGAGATTCCTCAGGAGGGCTCTGTGCATTGCTGGTACCCTTGAGTAATATAAAGAATATACACTGTCCTGTGATCAAGAAGTACATTTAGTTCTGAGTGCATCACCTACAAGATGGTGAGGTATACCAGGGTGAACATGTGAGATGAAGGATTAAATGACTGACAAGAAGTGGCACATAGTGCTGACTCCACTTAATATTTCCTTTTCCCCCAAGGAGCTCATGCACAGTGTGCAATTATATTTATGCAGCTTTCTCTTTATGGACGTCCTGTGGATTAAATTAGATGAGAGACCCTTGCTCCAGCATAAGCTATTTAACTTCATAATTGTAAATTACTGGATCTAGATCTTCATTGTGTAAGGCTTGCTTTAAGATATTACCCAAATTCAGTGGTAGACAACAGTAGTACTCCAGGTATTACAAACCCTCATCTGCACTTCCCAGCAAAGCCCTTAAAATAGCTTGACTCAATGCTTTACAGGACACACTCTTTTAAGCAGCACTGCCTGAATACCAAAGCCAAAGTTAGTACAAGGAACATTATCATCAGGAAACTCACAAACTATAAATGGGGAACTCAACACATCCACACTGTGCACATCAACTTTGGCCCTGAGTGTCTCCCCAGCAAAGTATACTGCTCCAGTATGGAGCACATTCACACATGCAAAATAAGTTGACATCACTGTTAATGAAGCCATGCATATAGTTACAGGATGCCTCAAACGTACACCAGTTGAGAAAATATACCCTCTTGTTGGTATCACTCCACCTAAGATAAGGAGAGAAGTAGCAGTGGATGCTGAGAGAACTAAACAAGAGAATGACCCTTGACACCCCCTGAATGGATATGAGCCTTAAGTCCACCGGCTCAGATCCAGAAAGAACTTTATGCAAAGAACAAACATCCCTGAGGGTACACAAGAGGAAAACCGAATTAGAAGATGGAAGAAGGAGCTCACTGGGAAAGGAACAACATTTAAGGAGTGATATATAACTATATCACTTTGAAGACCCTAAATAGACTGAGGGCTGAAGTCCTTAAATGCAAGACCAATATGCTTAAGTGTGGGGCTGCTGGCATACAACAACACGCTGTGTGAATGTGGAGAGATACAGAATCACACTCATTTACTGGTCTTCGAATTACTGGCAGAAACATGCACCAATGAGGACTTAAGTTTGGCCAATGACAAAGCCAAGAAAGTGGCTTTGTTTTGGCAGTTCAGGGTTTGATCAGGACTTGAAAGAATAATCATAGACAATGGTCAGTGGAGATAGAAGATACAATTCAAAAACATCTGGATGCATACTTCTACCTTAAATAAAACATTCAGGGATACTTTAAAGGTGGTGGTGGTGGTGGTACAATATGTTGGATATATCAGCAAAGGTTAATGGAGAATACCAATATCATCTTCTACCTGCTAAATCACACAAATGATGAGATAAATCAGAAATAGAGATGAGTAAGGGAATTTCCAGAAAAGTCAACAGCTGTCACCCATTTGCAATTTCATGATGGTTAGATTGCTATGTTCTAGCAATGAATAAAGTTTTCTCCTGCAGGGCTGAGCCCGGAAAATTTGCCTTCTAAACAACATTTTAGAAAATGGGTAAAGTCAGGCAGAGGGGTATTTCTGGTAATTGTAGTCCAGAAAGTAATTCTTCCCATGTAAGGAGACAAGCAGATCTAGATTAGGTAAATTGAGTCACACAGCCCTCAAGTGGCTTCACTCCTTCTTTCTGTACATTTTAGGGCCTAATAGATGAGGGAAAGGATTAGATAAATTTGTCAAGTCCCAGAAGAATCTTGGATAGAATTAGGCAGGAACATGTCAGAATCTAACTAATCATGAACAAGATCTCAAATTAATTGGGTCTTTGGAGTTCAAAGCTGTTTACTGTGTGTGGCAAGGATTCTCATAGCAGAGGACCAAAATACCGTCAACAAATACTGCCATCAACACAAATAGTATGAACCTGAATATATGAAATTGCAAACACATAATAAATCATGGGGCAATTGGGAACACAGTTCTTTGTAACAAGTGCATGTTGGCTTCTGTGCCTTGCACAGTTTTATTAGCGAGGTGAATGAAGAACAGCAGCAATGTCCTTCCCTGCAACACATACACATAGTAATTAAGATTCCCTGCAAGTCACAAGCAAAACAGAAATATGGACAGGCAGATTAGGTTCTTCCATGGATATTCATTACACATTATATATTGCCATCTCTCACAGTGCATCTGATTCATAATGAGCTGTTGACAGGTTCCTTTCCCCATTGTATAGAAGAAAATGCTAAATCTCTGACACAAATCACACCATCCTGTTCTTACCACTGGCCTTTTGTGAACTGGCAGAGCTGACTTCCAGCTCATCCCAGCTGATAGGGACAGCCTCCATCAAGGCAAGAGCATCTCCTTACATAACAAAACTATCATCTGTTTTGAGAGTTAATATAGGACAGTGGCTGGAATTAAATATCCTGAATGTAATTAGAGCATTTAATTAGATAAGAGAGAGTGAGAAAGAGTAATGTCACAAACTTTGAGGACAGTATGTTCCAGATAATGTGAAACTGTGCACCTGGCTGAATGGTGAAATGAATGCAAGAACAACATTACAATAACTGGTGAATGATAGAGCTGTGGCATCTGTTAAAAAGAATAAACAATTTATGCTTTATGACACAACATTTTGTAAACCTTCATATATGTCATTTTTTATTCATATAAAGGCACCATTATCTATGCACCAATACATCACATCAACATGCTCACCACTATGCCACACAGAGATACCTTCCCAGTTATATAACAGGCAGTATTTTAGATCTAAACTTATACAATTAACCAAGTTGATAGCTGCTGTAAGAACATTAGCATACACCTTCTCAATAACATACTTCTGGAGAATATATAATCGTTGAACAAAGATAGTTGATGACTTGTCTTTGTTGACTAGAAGACATTGCCTAAAAAGCCTGCTGCCGGCTAGGCATACTCTAACCTTTCTATGTAAACTGGTGAAAAGGGGTTCCAGAGTTTGGTTGTCATATGCTGAAATTAATAAGGCAAAATGCTACACCATAATGGATAACAATATCACTTTTTAGCCATTAATGCAATGGCCTCTTATATTCCTTTTTTACTGTAATCAGTGGAGATATTGGTAGCTGTATAATATCATCATCAGCAACATTTATTAAGGTAAGAAGGCCTTTTATTCTAGAGTTACTCATTTTATTATTGCTTTGCTTCTTCAAAATTGCTGTGACGAAGTCACATCTAGTTAATTGACTCCAGCTGTTTCAAGGGACTGGAAAATGAATACAAAATTCAATTTATCAGTGCACTGAGAAGGGAGGACCTATCCATGAATTGGTTTGATTTAATGGATATCTTCACCAGTGCTTTATCATCACAGATAAAAAAAAATATTTTTATACCCAGCTGCTGGAAATTTTAACACTAACTGGACTGTCCTTCCTTACCTTGGGTCCCTTCTGAAATAGGAACATACAGTTCGTGATGCAATTTATTCTTTTCACTGCTACAGTGGGATAAAGAGGATGCAATAGTGATGCTGCAGCCTGTACCAAAATACCATGTCTCATTTTTGCTGCTCCGCAGTTTAACCCAAGTGGATGGAGATGATGCCAATTATTACTTTGTCTCAAAGAGCAAAGTGTTGTTAGCCAACAGTAGATTCAATTCTTCAAAAAAACCTCCAGTTTAAAAATGCAAGATGCTGTGCTTCTGTAAAAATGAATCAAAATGTCACAAAAGAGACAGGACTATTTTTCAATAAATTTTCTAGGCATCTATTGTTTGGGGCACAAAATGATCCAAATGCCAGAAGAAATTTGTGTTTTTGGTTAACTGTGGCATCCAGTTAGAGCTATGAATCATTGGAAAGTGTGGATTATTAATGCCTAAGGAATTCACATGAATTTTGAATGCTTCTGTCCCATGCAACCTGATGTACAGTATTCTCAGAAGGAAGCTTCAGCCAAGTTCCCATTATATGCTGTTCATGACCAGTGTTGTTTTATGTTCAAGAGTGGAACACAAAATATGTAGACCCAGCATCATTGGTTAATAAAAATTTATTTATATTTCTTGCAAAAACTGTTTTTAGATAACTTTATGGTGTGCACTGTATGGGTCTTTCTTTCCAAAAGGTTACTTTGTCATCACTGCATTGTTTCTCCCAAGTCCACTTTTATAACAGGTAATGGGCCAGGATACCTAAGAGACCGCGTAGCTCCAAGAACATCTGTCTGTCCAACTAGAGCGGACCGGAGGGGCTCCCTAATTGTACCATCAGCTAGAGGGGCTCGTCTCTCTAGCACAAGAAGGAGGGCCTTCTCTGGGTCCGCACCAGCCCTATGGAATCTCCTGCCAATAGAGCTAGGGCTACAGACAGAATTGCTGCCCTATAAGAAAGATCTCAAAACCTGGCTGACTGGGTAGGTATGGGGTATTGATGGTAGAATGACCCCTGCCTGCTGGCTTGTCTGAATGAGCATGATCCTCCCTCTCAGTCTCTGGTTTATGGATGGGATGGGTGGGTTTATTTAAATGTTTTTTTAAATATTTTATTATGACAATGTTTTAATTAATTTAGTGGTGTTTTATATGGTTTTTTTATGGGGAAATGTTGTAAGCCACCCGGAGTTGCCTATCGATTGGGCGACAATATAAGTTGAACTATATTCAATTATATTCAACTCCCGCTCCTGGACTGGGACTCCTTGCTCATGGTCACACATGCTCTGGTCACCTCCAGACTAGATTATTGCAATGCACTCTCCATGGGGCTGCCCTTGATGACCATTCGGAGGCTGCAGCTGGTCCAGAATGCGGCTGCCTGGGTGGTGGATGTGGACGTTATGCCTTCACCTCACCACTACTCTGGGAGCTACACTGGTTACCGGTTTGCCTCCGGATGCAATTCAAGGTGCTGGTGATGACCTTCAAAGCCCAACATGGTAGTGGGCCAGGATACCTAAGATACCATGTCTCCCTAAGAGTGTCTGTCCGTTCAACCAGAGTGGACCGGAGGGGCTCTCTAATTGTACCATCAGCTAGAGGGGCTCGTCTCTCTAGCACAAGAAGGAGGGTCTTCTCCGTGTCTGCACCAGCCCTTTGGAACCTCCTGCCAACAGAGTTACGGCTCCAGACGGAATTGCTGCCCTTCAGGAAAGAACTCAAAACCTGGCTGGCAGGGCAAGTATGGGGTGCAAATGGAAGTGACCCCCACCGGGTTGGTTGGCATAGATTTCGATTTTAATTTGTACCCCGCCCTACTCAGCTTGTCGGCCGACTCAGGGCAGCTTCCAACATAATTAAAGATACAAGATAACAAAACCAAAATATAGAAAACATACAGAATATCAATTTAAAAAAAGAAAAAAGCAATAACCTCAGAAAAGTACAATACATACATAGATCAGCAGAATCCTCCCCCTCTCACTTTCTTGCACCCTTTTATGGGGTGGGTGGTTTTTAATGTTTTATGTTGATAGTGTTTTAATAGGGTTTTTTTATAATACCAAGAAGAGCTGGAAATAAAGCACTACTTCATGACATATCCTGTGTCAGTAGCAAAAGAGCAAAGCTTGGGGCTTTTCTCTATGGTCCATTCCACAAATATTATGCCCCCATCCATTTAGTAGCTACAGTCTTGCCCAAACATCAACACTGTGACTTCAGAATTAGTACCATTGTGATTTTGGCAATGAATTCCATAGCCATGATAATCTGCCCAAGTTTGCATATTAAAATCAAATGTGACAAAGGCTGAAATGTTTCCATCATTAGTGGACAAGGGGGGGGGGATGGATGCATTTACTCTAATAATATATTGAACTTACAAAAAGCAGATCCTAAGCATTACAACTCCCTTGTTTGTAATAAAAGAAGACTCACTGAAATGTATTTAGATCACACCAGTCAATTTACTAATTGATTTTATTTGCTCCACATTATCAGGGGAGATAATGCAAGCGCGGCGCCAAAATGGCCGCCGCGCCCTTTGCGGGCCCCCCCCCACAGGACAGAGAATCCGGGTAGTTAGGGGCGTGGCCAGCTCCCTGATAAAAGGGGTGGCCACGAGGCAGCCGAGCTGCCATTTTACCTCAGCGACGGAGCGGAGAAGTTTTTTCCCCTGTGGCTCCGTCGCTCTTTAACTTACCAGGAAGCCTTTGGCGGCAATTTTTCCTTTTTGGCTTCCCTTTACTCCGGTGGAGATGCCTTCGAAGAAGAAGGCAGCTTCGAGTGCGGCTCGTGCTGTCAGGAGGCGCAACCCAGGTCGGAGGACCGCGGTGCCGCCTCCTCAGCAGCCGCCTTTGCCCCTGCCGGGATTGGCAGAATGGGGTCTATTGCCCCTTGGCCCGGAGCGGGCGAACAGAGTGCGGGCGCGGTAGGGGATCCGGCCCGCGGCCCGCGAGCGGTGGACACCGCTCCTGCATCTGCCCACCAGGTTGGGCCTGCTGCTCTTGGGTCGCCGCCTCCCCCGGGGCCCTCTAGCCTTGGGGGGTGGTGCGGCCCCCTGCCTTGGCAGGTTTCTCCACCGACCCTGCCGGGCTTCGGTATTGGCCAATGGCCATATTCGGGTCCTGGGGTACAGGGACCTGTACCCACGTCTGGACCGTGCGGGCCGGCCGGCCCTTGGCCCCAGGTCGCCGTGGAAGCCTTACTGGCCCGCCTTGCGGCCCTTGAAGCGTCGTTGGCTCGGGCCAGTCAGGCGGGCCCCCCCCCCTTTTGGGGTTCCTTTTGAGGCGCTGTCGGCAGGAGGACAACAGCCGACAGGGAGGGTTGAGCTGCTGCAGGCGCGTGGCGCGGTTTCGGCCACTGCCTCGCAGCTCCCCAGCCAGCAGCCAGGTGCGGGTCAAGCCCCGGTGATGAGCTCTACGTCGGTCGTGAGCTCCGACGCCCCCAGTGGGCCGGAACCCCCGGTGGGGGCGGCCCGCGGGGGTGCAGCATGTGAGTATACGGTGTAAGCGAGTACATCCACACACATCCCCGGGGCCCCGTGGTGGGGGGTGTTCCCTACCCTGAGGGGCATGTTTGGGGTGGCTGGGTTGGTCTAAGCTCCTATTCCTTACTGCTAGTGACCACTTGGCACAGGCCGCCAGGGAGTAAATTTGGCGGGGGGAGTATGTGGATATCTTCTCACTCCTAAACAAGGTGCCCACCAAGGAGAGATGGAGGGGCGGAACGAAAAGGATAGTGGCAGGCACGTTGTCGCAAGCCACCAAGTATGTGGGCCAAATGGTCGCCGGCCTGCATCATATGCATGGCGGTGTACCTTAGGGCCCGGCCGGATCTGGCAATTCCGATGGTCCTGTATTTGGGCAACATCTACCGGGCGATGGTTTACTTTCCGGGCCCAGCGTGGTTGGCTTGTGACAAGGAATGCCGTAGGCGGATTCCCCCACACCCTGGGGATTAGGCGGGATGAGCCAGGCCAGAGCCTGCGGCTTTTGTACTTTACGCCCACGCGCCCTGTGCCCGGGGAGATATACCATTGTGGGCATGCGGTTCAGCGGGCGGCCCCAGCATAGGTCACCTGCCATGGGGCGGGGCGGGGGGTTCCAGCCCGCCTGCCGTGCTGGACTTTCTTGTCCAATGGCTCCTCTAATGGGAGGACTTGTATATACAGACAGGAATGTCCCACCTGTGTTGGCCCCCATGCGGCCTCTGCCTGTCCCAGGCATAGAAGGATGCAGGGCAGAGGGTGGGGCAGACAGGGGGCTTGCAAGACTGCCGCAGATGGATCTAGTTCACCGAAGGGCTCCCTCCCCATTTGAGGTGGACATGTTGGGGCGTTGGCTCACATGGTACCTGAAGGGAGAGGATGCGGGTTATCTCCTTCAGGGTTTTAGGCAGGGGTTCCGGATCCTTTTCATGGGTAACGGGTCCCCTCAGGATGCCCCCAATCTTTTATCCCTTAAGGGGAGGGAGGAGGTGGCTGCTGCCAGCTTTGACAAAATGGTCTATGCGGGCAGGGTCGTGGCACTGTCCCTGCACCCCCGTCCCGGGGAGCATATTATTTCAATGATGCCATGCCTTTTGACTATTCCATTGGGGCTCGGTATTCGAGCGTTTCACCATTTTACTAGATTGCGCTTTTGTCCGCAGGTTAGGGTCCCGGTCTGTAGCCCATTCCCTGGATGGTTTTATTCGGGGCTGAACGGGGCTGGGACACGTACCCACGTCTCCTCAACACATTTCAGACGCTAATGGAGGAACTTGGTGTCCCTTTAGCGCCCGAAAAGACCGAGGGCCCATCTCCACAGCTAGTATTCCTGGGGTGGAGAGCAACACGATAGCGCAGGATTCTAGGTTGCAGCGGGATAAGGTGTCAAGGCTAGTGGCCCTTGTCGCGGTCTTGCTGGCAGAGTGCATGGCATCACTGAGGGAACTTCTGGTGCTACATGGTCACCCCAGTTTCGCTGGCAGGGTCGTTGCACCGGACAGGGCATTTGCTCTGCGCTGGTGCGACGCTATGGCGGGATTATCCAGGCCCCACCACAGGCTCAGATTTACCCGGGGTATCGGGGCAGACGTGCTTGTCTGGCCATAGATCCAGAGGTAGTTCAACGGGGTGTCATTTTGGGGTCTGATTTCCTGGCTCCCCCTTGCTTTTAGATGCAGTCCGATGCCTCAGGATTCCTGGGTTTCTGGGATGTACTTCAATTGGAAGTGGGCCTATGGTGGGTGGCCACCATCCTGGGCAGGCACGGGTTGCCTGCATGGTCTCACGTATCTGGAATGTTTCCCTATCCTGGGTGCTTTGATGCTATGGGGCAAGGGGTGGGCCAACACGGTTGTGCAACTTTGGCATGGCAACGCGGCTGTTTTCCGCATCGTCACTGCACGGAATTCCAAATCGCCCGGGGTTATGGAGCTAGTTAGTTGGTTTGTGTTATGCAACCTGTGCCTCAACGTTCCCTTCAGGGCCAGGCATGTCCCAAGGGTTGATAATGATATTGCTGCTGCTTTGTCCCGCCTGCAGATCTCCCGGTTCCGTGCCTCGGCCCCCGGATGCGGAGGAATTTCCCTCGCCACTCCCGGATGTGAGATGGACCGTTGGCAAGGAGAGGTGAACCGGGCGATTGGCCTGTCACTAGCGCCATGCATGAGTAAGGCGTATCACCACGCATTTAGTTCCTTTAGAGTATTATGTACCCGATTCCGACTGCCAGGAACCTGGCCTTTTCCAGTAGCCCATGTTCTGCGGTTCACGATTTACCTGTATCCCCAGGGCCTTGCACCACGCACCATAGCATCTCAGCTGTCGGGTTGGCTTTTAGGGCCAAAGTGGGAGGTCGTGTGGACAGCACCAATGACTTCCGGGTGAGACATGTTGGGAGGGGTGGGTGCACGTGCCCGGGCGTTTCCTGGGCGACCGCCACCCCATTTACCCAGGGGGTTTATGACCCAGTTGGCCCGGGGCTGGCCTGGCCTCTGTTTTGATAGATGAGGCAGCCCACTTCATGCGGCTACAACGGTGGCCTTTTTGGAGCCCTCCGCGTCGGCGAGCTTGAGATGCTGAGTAAGGCGGATGCAAGAGTTTCCCAGGGTTTTTACCCAATTGGCCCGGGGCTGGCCTGGCCTCAGTTTTGATAAATGAGGCAGCCCACTTTATGCGGCTACAACGGTGGCCTTTTTGGAGCCCTCCGCATCGGCGAGCTTGAGATGCTGAGTAAGGCGGATGCAAGATTTTCCCAGGGTTTTTACCCAATTGGCCCGGGGCTGGCCTGGCCTCTGTTTTGGAAATGAGGCAGCCCACTTCATGCGGCTACAACGGTGGCCTTTTTGGAGCGCTCCGCGACAGCGAGCTTGAGATGCTGTATAAGGCGGATGCAAGTGTAGGGCACTGGAACTCGAGGATGTCTATGTTGCCAAAGACTGGGCCCAGTTGAGGATACGCTCCTCTAAGACAGATCAGCATGGCGTAGGCAGTGGTGTAAGACTGCTACGGTGTTCTTTGGCAGACATCTGTCCGGTTGGTGCCCTACAGGAATTCCTGGCACTGCGTGGCAGGCACCACGGCCCGTTTTTCTGTCACCAAGATGGGTCTCCCCTTACTAAATTTCAGTTTTGGAAGGTGACAGCCAGAGCCCTCACCAGGGTGGGCCTACCAGGTGCCCGTTTTGGCACACATTCATTCCGTATTGGTGCAGCCTCTACAGCAGCTGCTTTTGGGTACTCTGGGGCTGACATACGCAGCATGGGGAGGTGGGGCTCGCAATGTTTTCAGTTTTATGTGCGCCCACTCCCGCCATGAGTACCAATCCAGTCACCTTACCGTCTTTTTCTCAATTTTTCTCAATTTTCTTACAGACCCTGGGTGTCGTATTACACCGGTGACAGTATGGCTGGTGGGCCACAGCTATGTGCACAGGGCAGCGCGTTACGCTGCGGCGACAGAGTGGGGACCCCGACTGGGACTGGGTGAACACGCCAGTCTCACATGGCATGGTAAGCCTGGGATGTTATGGCGGGAGCTGCGGCCTTTCCTTTTTTCTGGCCTGAGTGCTGACCCGCCTGACATTCTCATCATCCACCTGGGGGGCAATGATTTGGGCCAGGTCACCGGCTTATCGCTCACGCATGCGAATTGCGGGGACCTCGCCTACTTGCATTATGTCTGGCCTGCCACAACCCTGGTTTGGTCGGACATTATCCCGCGCCTTTCTTATAGAGGGGGCGTTCACCTCCTGGCCCTTGACCGCGCCAGGCGCACGGTCAACAGGGTGGTGGCGCGGTTTCTTGCCAACGGGGCTTGGGGACGGGTCAGTCATCACCCCGATATTAGCTTACAAAATTATGACTTGTATGCAAGGGATGGGGTCCACCTGTCGCGAGGAGGTATGGACCTCCTGTTGGGTGATTGGCGAGCAGGCCTGTCGACCGAGCTGACGGTCTGGGTGGGGGCGTCAGGTCTTCTTTGAAGCCCCTCCGTGTGGCGGGTAGCACTGGTAAGGTAAACAGTATGACCCACAGGTATCCGGCAGGTTCGCAATTGACTGGACAACACTAGACAGGAATAAATTAGTTAAACGTTGTCCGGTCAACGACGAACCAGGCGACGGGGTGATGACGATTGCTAACCAGCATGCATCACCCCTGTGATTTCACGGATACGCGTCAGAGGGTGGGGTCATGAGTTAGTTATTGACTACGGTCAACAATTTGTTTGTTGTCAACAAACAAATTGATACAAATTGATACATTGTAACCAATTGCCGTTGGCAATTTTGGGGTGGTACCTTACCAGTGTTACTTCGGCCTGCTTGCCTTATGAATTATGATTGGTCGTTTTACCAATACAAATTTATAATTCGGACTAGGGCATTGAATCAATAAATGTGGCCCGATGCTGTTATCCACTTTCAATGTTGTCTGTGTCCGTTATTGGGGGGGTGCGCCTGCAATGCAAGCGCGGCGCCAAAATGGCCGCCGCGCCCTTTGCGGCCCCCCCCCCCCACAGGACAGAGAATCCGGGTAGTTAGGGGCGTGGCCAGCTCCCTGATAAAAGGGGTGGCCACGAGGCAGCCGAGCTGCCATTTTACCTCAGCGACGGAGCGGAGAAGTTTTTTCCCCTCCACCCCCTCCCTAGTTAACAGTGTGATATTTTGGTCGCTTCGGGGCCGGGTGGGAATTTTTGGCTGGGACCCATATTGGCTTCCGGGTCCTGGCTTTTTTGCCCATCCCACACTGTTGCTATGGTTTGATATAGGGGTCTTTCTATGTTCCTAACGTTGACTTTGGTCACATTGGCGGGTAGCACTGGTAAGGTAAACAGTATGACCCACAGGTATCCGGCAGGTTCGCAATTGACTGGACAACACTAGACAGGAATAAATTAGTTAAACGTTGTCCGGTCAACGACGAACCAGGCGACGGGGTGATGACGATTGCTAACCAGCATGCATCACCCCTGTGATTTCACGGATACGCGTCAGAGGGTGGGGTCATGAGTTAGTTATTGACTACGGTCAACAATTTGTTTGTTGTCAACAAACAAATTGATACAAATTGATACATTGTAACCAATTGCCGTTGGCAATTTTGGGGTGGTACCTTACCAGTGTTACTTCGGCCTGCTTGCCTTATGAATTATGATTGGTCGTTTTACCAATACAAATTTATAATTCGGACTAGGGCATTGAATCAATAAATGTGGCCCGATGCTGTTATCCACTTTCAATGTTGTCTGTGTCCGTTATTGGGGGGGTGCGCCTGCAAAGGAAACAGTGATGTGCTTAGCAGCATCCACTAAACAACATATTTGTAGTTTAAAACCAGTCTGGGTCGTTATCCTAAAATTATTATATGTAAATGTTCCTACTAATAGAACCAAAAAAAAGCCCATCAAAAAGAAACGTATTAGGAAAATCCCTGTTTTAGATTTTCTCATGCCAAATAAAAAAGGGCTACATTTTTCCTTCCTATTTGTTTGACAATTTTGAGTAAAACATTATTGTTACAAATATGTATTTTGTATTGATTTTTAAACCGTATCTTTCTTTTGTAATTTTAATTGTATTCTTTTGTATATTTTGAATTATATGTTTCATGTTCACTTTTTGGCTGTCGACTGCTGTGCAGACGTCATGTACCAATGTTTAGCCACTTTGAGTCGCCTTCGGGCTGAATAAAGCGGGGGGGGGAGGGGTAACAAATTAAAGATGAAATGAAATAACTCTATTGAAATTGCCAGGAATTTCTTCATCATCCTTGCCGATAGACAGAGGGATGCTGTAATTCCTCATCCTCCAATAAAATAATGATTAGCAAGGATTGACACCCTAAACTACAATTTGTGGACAAAGAGAGATTGGTCGATTTCACACTCTGTTGAAATCAAATTCATATAGATCAAAAACAAATTGAAACATAATTCTCATCCATGCCCAGTTTGGGAAAACTGTAAATTGGGTGAAGGCATCATGTAAAGAAGAGGAATAGAGGAGGGAGCACATAACATATCTGCAATCATTTGAACTGTAACATGAAAGCAGTGTTTTACTACTTTTTGGCTTCCATATGTTCCAGACTTCAGCTCGAAGAACCTCAGGCCATTGGCAATGTTGGCAGTAGACAAAAGTCTACTGAAGTTGAAATTCGCTGGAAAGTCAAAGGTCCACTTATTTTGAACAACAACAACCACACTATCTGCCAGCATCTAAGAATTCATGGAAACATCAAGCAAAGAAGGTGTTAGAAAATGACCCAAGTTTTGCATGAGATTTTAGGAACTCAACAGACACCTTAAATATAATACACAAGGCATAACAATAGTAGAACAAATAAATGTCTCCATAAGTGACACTGCAATTCCAGGGGATGCCAGAGTTAAAGATATAGATAAAGAATTAGAGAAATTAGCAAGATACAGAGGCTTGGCAATAGAAATAATTTGATTATGAATGAAACACACTTCCTTGTAGTCATTAGGCACTGGGAACAATGCTGCAGAACTTCATAAAATATTACAACCAACTACTCAGTGCCACAGCACTGAGGATATGGACAAGGTGTACCTTCACAGCCAGTCCATCTGGCATGACCTCTTCTGCCTCCATTACCACTGGGAATCAGATTTACTCCTCTGCTCATTTTTCCGTTGGGCCCAATATGATAGTTTCCAGTGGCATTTCCTCCACTGAGGAGACCATCACCCCACCTAAAGGGGCTCATCCACCCATAGCCATTGACCCCTTTAGGGAATCAGGTTATTTACCACTGCCCAACACTTGGTATTGAGTTGCTGGCTGTACAGTCTATAATATATATGCTGATACAGTGGAACCTCATACAACAATCATTCCGTACATCAACAAAATTGCATAACAATTAGGTTTTGGGGGGGGAATTGCATCCCACATAACAATTTGCCATATGGAAAAAATCCGTACAACAATTTTTCAATGGGAAAAACCACTTAGTGAAAAAAATTGTTGTATGATGCGTCCCATAGGGGAAATCGCTATACGATGCATGCATCGTGTAGCAATTGTTTCGTACAACAATGAGCCCTGTGGAATGGATTAAAATTGTTGTATGAGGTACCACTGTACTTAGGTTTTTGGTTAAAACATGTATCTGTTATATAATGCCAGTCAATGTAATAATAATAATGATCATCATCATCATCATCTTTGAACTGCATAGCTGGAAAGGACCTTATGGATAATCAGTCCAGCTGTTGTGAAGGAGGCAGGATGGGAAACTGAACTACCAACCTCTGGTTTTGCAATCACATTCCTAAACCATTGAGCTATCTGATGGTTCTTCTTAAGTATAAATGAACCCACTCATAAAGAGTACTAACTCTGGTTTATGAAAAATTATGTAAAATTCGATAACTAGTGTGGTGTGTGGAGGCTAAAGTGGCAAAATAGGACTGAAGTTCAGCCAGAGAATTTCATGGCACGTGACTGTGTGTATGGATTGAACTGGAAGAACAGTTCCTTACCCCACTTACCAGAAAAGCCCTATCAGAGTTGTTTTAAGCCAGTGACAGTATATAACACAATCAAAATTAAATGTCAGCCCGATGTTATCTTTACATGGGATATCTGATAGAAGTCTTGGTGACTTGCCTCAAAAGGATTTTTGGGTTGTTTCCAAATGGATAGCTCTTGCTACTATAAATCAAATAATACTATCCAGCTATTCTGTTTTTCTCTTCTTAACATACTTTCTGATGTTGGCACACACAAACTGAAGAAGCAATTGAAAAACATGAGAGGATTACAGATGTAAAATCATGCCATATGGACTTCCACTAAAATTATGCAGATGACACAGTTATTTCATATCACACACACCAAAGCCTACTTTGGAAGCATTCTCAGTCATCAGGCTGTTCTTTTCTGGCAGCACTTTAGAAATAATACATCAACTCTAAAGTAACAATCCTGTCCTGTGCTTTCAGTGATGCACAAGAGTATGAGATTTAGTATTTCTCCAAAAATTGATTGAACAAGTATGGATGTAAAATGGACAAACACCATCAGATTTATTTATGGGAAAGTGGTTTATATTTCTTACATATCTAAATAAATTTATTCAGTATAGTATATCTTTAATAAAACATCTTTTTGTAATAAACTGATTACTGCTCTGTAGTGTAATTATCAGTCAATGCCAAAGATCAACATCCTGCTGGGTTTACCATGTGCAGAATACAAACTGCTCGAGCAATTTTGGCCTTTTTTTGTGTGGCCACATGTGACATTCAAGTCCTTCAAAATTTCTTATCACCATGATAAGACAGGTGATTTACTGTATATTTGAGATGCAGGTAACCACCAAGGCTAGAGTGAGGCTGACAAGAGGTATTTGGTAAAGTAATATAACTAATGAAAGCGCGGTGCCAAAATGGCTGCCGCGCTCTTTGCAGGCCCCACCCACCCAGGCTCAGACATCCGGGTGAGTTAGGGGGCATGGCCACCCCTCTATAAAAGGGGTGGCCACGAGGCAGCCGAGCTGCCATTTTAGAAATAGCAACGGAGAGGAGAAGTTTTCTCCGTCGCTGTTTGTTCGACTCTTCGGCTCTTTAGCCTTTGGTCCTTCCCGGCTGGAAGGAAGAATTTGCACAGAGCCTTTAGCTTGCTGGCTGCTCTGTGCTTTTTGGCGCTAGGTCGATCCCTGGAAAGGGATCCTGCTCTTTCTGCAAGATAGAAACCGCGGCCAAAAGGGAGGACTTTTGTGGGCCCTGCGCAGGGTGGGGGGCAGCTCTCAGGTCGGAGGACCAGGGCTGTGCCCCCGCGGCAGGGCACTACCCCAGCTTTACCCACCGATACCGGTGGGGTGATGCAGGATGGTGCTTGGCCCTCGGCTGGCCTGCCTCCGTCTGGCCCCTCCGGGGCTTCGGCCCTCGGCCCACAGTTGCCGGCCATGGGTCAGGACAGCGGGGGAGGGCCTGGTGCGGGTGCACGGCACGTTCCTCCTCTGGCCCATGAGTTTTGGGCATGGCCCTATTCTGGCCCAGGCTCTCACTTTGGGGTTCCTTGTCAAATGCCTAGTGGGCCTTCCGGCCCACCTGGCCCGCTTTATACTGGGGGATCTGTGGCAGTGGATGCATTACTAACACGTTTAGCTGTGCTAGAGGCATCCTTGGGGATTGCACACAACCCCATGGGAGGGGGCCCTTCTCTCTCTGCTGGGGGCCCTTCGTGTCCACCGCCTACCTCGACGGCTGCCACACTGCAACAGGCGGTCAGCTGGGTTGAGCTGCTTGAGACGCTCCGGCCTGCGCCTGCCGGTGTCTCGCAGCTCCCTGTTTGTCCAGAGCTACAGCCGGGGAGCGGTCAGGTGTGGCCCCAGAGCTCGATTCCGCTCATGAGCTCCGACGCCCGCCATGGGCCGGAACCCCCAGTGGGGGCGGCTCACAGGGGTGCACCAGGTGAGTATCAGGTTCAAATTTATGCACCCACATCGCAGTCCACTTTCAGTGGTGGGGTTCAGTGGCCATGGCCTCATCAAGTCGAGGCGAGTGGGCATCAGTTGCCAGCCTATCCCAGTGCCCCTTGGTTTCATACTGGCACATCATTGGGGGTGGGGGTTTCTGCCCCCGGGGCAGTGCCGGGCATCGCAGGGGCTGTTCAGGTCCCACTGCGTATGCCCCGTGTACCTAATGTGCCGGTTACGGCCTTGCCGACGGCTGGTTATTCGTTGCCCCTTGGTGATCATTTGTCCCTGGTCACAAGGGAAAAGATTTGGCGGGGGGAGTACGTGGATATATTCTCCCTATTGAACCGTGAGCCCACTAAGGAGGAGAGAGAGGGACAGGACGACAGAGACAAAGAGCTGTCCCGCCGTCGTAAGCCACCGTGCACCTGGGCCAACTGGTTGCCCGCATATCTTATTTATATGGCGGTGTACCTCAGGGCCCGGCCAGATCTGGCCATTCCTATGGTCCAATATTTGGACAATATTTACAGGGCGATGGTGGATTTTCCTGGCCCATCGTGGTTGGCTTATGATGAGGAATTTAGAATGAGGGTGCCCTTGCACCCGGAGATGAGATGGGACGAGCCCTGTCAGAAATTGTGACTCTTGTACATGACCCCCACGCGTCCGGCGCCTGGGGATAGGTACCATTGTGGCCATGCCGTGCAGCGAGCTGCTCCAACACAGGCTCCCCGCCAGCTGGCGGGGCAGGGGGTTCCAGCCCGCTTGCTGTGTTGGAGCTTCTTGGCTAATGGCGTGTGCAATAAGCGGCAGTGCCGATACAAACACGAGTGTCCCTCTTGCGCTGGCCCCCACGCTGCCGCCGCGTGCCCGCGTGCCGGTGGGTCACGGGGCAGAGGTAGAGGTGGACAGGGAGCGGGCAGAGCTTCTGCTGATGGAGCTGGCCAGACAAAAGGCCCCCTCCCCAGTTAATGTGTATATGTTTTAGCGATGGCTCTCAACTTATCCAAGGGGGGAGGACGCGAGGTACCTCCTGGAGGGTTTTCAGTGGGGCTTCCGTATCCCATTCAAAGGAGTTCGGGGACCCCAAGATGCCCCCAATTGACTTTCCCTGGAGGGGAGGGAGGAGGTGGCTGCCCTGAGTATTGCCAAAGAGGTAGAGGCCAAGAGGGTAGCGGGCCCCTTTTCTGTACAACCTTCCCCCAACCTGAAGGTCTCCCCTCTGGGGTTGATACCCAAAAAGGCCCCGGGGGAATTTCGCTTAATCCACCATCTATCATACCCGGCGGGTTATTCTGTCAATGATGCTATTCCTGATGACCTTTGTTCGGTCAGGTATACGTCTTTTGACCAAGCCCTATGGATGGTGCGCTCTTGTGGTCCTGGTGCCCTCCTGGCAAAATGTGACATTAAATCGGCATTCCGACTGTTGCCAGTGCACCCGGGGGACTTTGAGCTATTGGGTTTTAGATTCCAAGGGAAGTTTTACGTAGATAAGGCCATGCCTTTTGGCTGCTCTATTTCCTGTTCGGCATTCGAACGTTTTAGCACTTTCCTTCAGTGGGCCTTTGTTCGCAGGTCCGGGTCTCGGTCTGTAGCCCATTACCTCGATGACTTTTTGTTCGGGTTGAACGGGGCTCGGACACGTGCACGCATCTCCTCACCACATTTCAGATGCTAATGCGGGAACTGGGTGTCCCTTTAGCGCCCAAAAAGACCGAGGGCCCATCCACTACGCTCACATTTCTGGGTATTGAAATTGACATGGTCGCACAGGTATCCCGGTTACCCATTGACAAGGTCACCCGGATCTCTGTGATGATTTTGGCCTTGTTGGCCAAGCATAAAGTGTCACTTCATGAGCTTCAGGTACTACATGGCCATCTTAACTTTGCCTGCAGGGTGGTCACGCCTGGCAGAGCATTTGCTCGGCGCCTATGTGATGCCATGTCTGGCCTGTCAAGGCGCCACTGACCAGGGGCATGAGGGCTGACCTTTTGGTTTGGCTCAAATTCCTGCGGGAATTCAATGGGGTCTCCTTTTGGAGATCTGACCTTTTAGTTTCCCCTAGATTCCAAGTACAGTCGGATGCCTCCGGCTCCCTGGGATATGGGATTTACTTTGAGGGGAGGTGGGCTTATGGCCAATGGCCTCCAGCATGGCGGGGCATGGATCGCCTCCGTGATCTTACATTCCTTGAGTTCTTTCCAGTCCTGGGAGCTTTGATGCTATGGGGCGAGGAGTGGGCCGACTCAGTGGTCCATTTTTGGTGCGACAATGCTGCGGTACTGCACATTGTTAACGCTCAGACGTCTAAATCACCCAGGGTGATGGCGTTGGTCCGCCAGTTTGTGTTACGTAGCCTACGCCTGAATGTGCTTTTTACAGCCAGACATGTACTAGGTATTAATAATGATATTGCTGATGCTTTATCCCGCCTGCAGATCCCCCGGTTCCGCGCCTTGGCTCCGGACGCAGAGGAATTCCCCTCGCCACTCCCGGCCGAGATTTGGACATTTGGCAAGGAGAGGTGAACCGGGCGATCAGCATGTCTTTGGCGCCCCGCACGCGTAAGGCATATCACCATGCTTTCGTTCAATTTAGAACTTTTTGCGTGCAACTTCAGTTGCCCGAAGTGTGGCCCATTCCAGTGGAACAAGTTTTACAATTTATGGTTTATTTACACAGTCAGGGCCTAGCTCCCCGCACTATAGCATCCAGGCTGTCAGCACTGGCATTTATGGCCAAGGTGAGGGGTTTTGCTGACTGCATGAATGATTTCCGCATACAACATGTTTTGGAGGGGTGGACACGGGAACGTGGCCGCCACCCGGACACTCGCCACCCAATTTCCCCAGGGGTGCTTACCCACCTTGCACGAGGCTGGCATAACCTGTGTTTTGATAGGTATGAGGCGGCTCTTTTTCACGCGGCTACCACGGTGGCCTTCTTTGGAGCGCTCCGCATCAGTGAGTTGGTGTTACTGTCTAAGGCGGATGCGACTCGTAGGGCACTGGAACTCGACGATGTCTATGTTTCTAATGAGTGGGCTCAGTTGAGGATATGGTCCTCAAAAGTTGATCAGAATGGCGTAGGCAGTGGAGTTAGACTGCTACGATGTTCCATTGCAGACATCTGTCCGGTTGGTGCCCTACAGGAGTTCTTGGCAGTACGTGGCACGCACCCTGGCCCATTTTTCTGCCACCAGGATGGGTCTCCCCTTACTAAATTTCAATTTTGGAAGGTGACCGGTATGGCACTATCCAGTGTTGGCCTCCCTGGGGCTCGTTACGGCACCCATTCGTTTAGGATAGGTGCTGCTTCAACTGCGGCTGCATTTGGGTACTCTGAGGCTGATATACGCCGTATGGGAAGATGGGGATCTATGTGTTTTGCATTATATGTTCGCCCTCTTCAGGCATGAGTACCAGTTAAGTCACTGTTCTCTTTTTCTCTTACAGACCCTGTGTGTCCCCGCACACCGGTGGCAGTATGGCTGGTGGGCCACAGTTACGTGCACTGGGCAGCGCAGTATGCTGCGGCGACAGAGTGGGGACCCCAGCTTGGACTGCATGCGGCCGCACGCATACGTTGGTACGGTAAGCGCGGAATGAAATGGCGGGAACTGTTGCCATTCCTTTTTTCCATCAGGGATACTGAACCACCTGATGTCATTGTACTGCATCTCGGGGGCAATGACCTCGCCCAGGTCACTGGCCTTTCTTTAAAATTCACAATTTGCAGTGACCTAGCTTATTTGCATTATGTGTGGCCGTCCACAAGGCTGCTATGGTCGGACATCATACCGCGTCATGCTTACAGGGGAGGTATTGACCTCCGTGCCCTTGACCGCGCTCGCCGCTCGGTGAACATGGTGGTTGCCCGGTTCTTGGCTGACAAGGGTTTGGGGATGGTCATCCGACACCCCACCATTAGTTTACAAAATTATGATCTTTATGCAGGAAATGGGGTCCACCTATTGGCTAGAGGTATGAACCTCTTTTTGGAAGATTTGCAAGCAGGCCTGTTGACCGAGCTGACGGTCTGGGGGGGGGGCGGTGAGTCTTCATTGAAGCCTCCCCGTGTGGCGGGTAGCGTGGTGGCCATTTTGGCGCTGCACTCGCATTATCCATATACCGGTGTCTGAGTCTTTCTTTGGGGGGTGCGCCTGCAATGAAAGTGCGGCGCCAAAATGGCCGGCGTGCTCTTTGCAGGCCCCCTCCACCCGGACTCAGACATCCGGGTGAGTTAGGGGGCGTGGCCACCCCTCTATAAAAGGGGTGACCACGAGGCAGCCGAGCTACCATTTTAGAAATAGCGACGGAAAGGAGAAGTTTTTCCCTCCACCCGCTCCCAAGTGAACAGTGTGATATTTTGGTCGCTTCGGGGCCGGGTGGGAATTTTTGGCCTGAACCTACAATTGGCCATTGGGTTCTGGCTTTTTTGCCCATCCCACACTGTTGCTAGGTTTGACATAGGGGTTTTTGCTCTTGACTTTGGTAGGCGGGTAGCACTGGTAAGGTAAATATTTATGACCCATAGGTATCCGGCAGGTTCGCAATTGACTGGCCAACACTTAGACAGGTACAGGTGTAATAACGTTGACCGGTCAACGACGAACCAGGCAAGGAGTGATGGCAGGAGCTTTTCAGCATGCATCACCCCGTGATTTGACGGATACACGTCAGAGGGTGGGGTCAGTAGATAGTTTATTGACTCCGGTCAACAATTTGTTTGTGTCAACAAACAAATTGATACAAATTGATACATTGTAGCCAATTGCCATTGGCAATTTTGGGAGGAACCTTACCAGTGTTGCTGCGGCCTGCTTGCCTTAAGAATTATAATTGGATGAATACCAACTGAAAGTTATAATTCGGACTAGGGCATTATTCAATAAAAGTGGCCCAATGCCTTTATCCATATACCGGTGTCTGAGTCTTTCTTTGGGGGGTGCGCCTGCAATGTTAAAGAGCAAAGATTGTCTACCAAATTCAATTCTCAAAGAAACCTTCTAGTTTTTGAATATGGGATAATGTGCTTCAGTATCCTTGACATAGGAAATGCGTCGACACTGTTGCAAAGCAGAATAAGAGCCTTTTCGGTTTCTGCCCTGGCTCTGTGGAACCTCTTACCATCTGAACTACGCCTCCAGACAGAGCTGCTCCCCTTTAGGAAGGGCCTGAAGACTTGGCTGTGCCAGCGGGTATGGGGCCCGTCAGTTGTGACGTCCCAGTCCCACTAGCTGATATGATGGCCTGTTGCAACACACCTGTCTGTTTTTTATCTCTCCCCTTGTCACCTGTCCCTTCCCTCCCCTTTTTAAGCTTATTTAACTTTTTAACATTGTTTAGATCTTTTTAACAATTTTTAAATTTTGTTGTGTACCTTTTCTTAAGGGGTTAGGGTGTGTGTGTGGGTGTTGTTGTTTTTAACTTGTATGTATTTTAACTGTCTCATAAGTCACCTTGGGTCATCCATGGATGAGGAAGGTGGGGTAGAAATTTTATAAATAAATAAATAATGCCTGTGTTGCAAACAGGAAAAAAAGAATACCAAGCTTTACATAAAAAGGGCAACTTAAATGCTGACAACACTAAGTCAAGCAGCAGTCAAGATGGTCTATAGCAGTGATGGCAGACCTTGGCATTCCAGCTGTTCTTGGATTTCAATTCCCAGAAGCCCAAGTCCACCCATTTGTGTGGATTCACAGGAACTTGGGCTTCTGGGAAATTAACTCCAAGAACAGCTGGAGTGCCAAGGTTCACCATCACGGGTCAATAGGACACCCTTATCAAACTGCAGCCATAACTGCATAGCAACTTGAGGAAGAAAAATGATATTGAGCAAAAAGCTCTATGAACATGTTGTGTTCATATTTTCCAAAATATATTGCATCATCTTAGAGAGAGAGAGAGAGAGCACATCAGCAGTGACTTCAAGGCACATGACATCTTTGAAGATTTCCCCTTAAATATTGGACAACTGTATAGTAGTGCAATAGGCACCAAACCTCTGCAAACATCAAATAGGACCTTCACAGTTTAAACAAGTGAGGTTTTAAATGTTTGTTGTCCATGCTTTTAAAAATATCATTTTAAAATATTTGTACAGTCAGAAACAGAATCTTTTTTTAAATGCCTGTTTGTGCAGAAAGGAATTTAAAGGTTCTACTGTACTCTTGAATGTCAGTTCATTAGGTCCTGGCTAGCCAGGTTAAAAGTTCTGATTACTCCAGAGTTCACTGAACCTGAAACAATGTTCTACTCAGTTTATAACAGTCACTGTTTTCCCATTTGGGAGGTCTTTTTTAGGATCAATATTTTAACCCCTGCAGCCAGAACACTTTCTTAAATAGAAAGAACATGGATGGGACCAATTAGGATTAGTCTTCTTCAAGATAAGCAAGATGTACCTTTTCAATTTATATGAGCCATTTTAAATAATGGTACAAAAGGTTTCTTGTTTCTGCATTGAAGGTAAATAGCTTTACTTTTGAAAACATAAAATGTTGAAAATCCTTTCCCAAAATTTCCCAAATGTGGCACAGAGCAAGAGGGAAAAATGTCTGCTACATCTATGCAAGGGTTTGTGCAGATCCAAAGACCAGTTTCAAAGTTACAAATTTCTAAGTATGGTACACTTTTTTTTTTTTAGAATTGCCTTGTAGAATTGTAGAACACTGTTTTGCTCTCATCTTTACCTATAAAATGGTGCATTAACCTTTGGTGTCCGGCATGCACGCCTGCACCCATCCCTACTATCCCGTACCGAGCCCCCTATACTTGCCTTTCCACCATCCGAGCATCATCACAAGGGTCCAGCAGCCATGAGAGGGGCAGCCTCCCCACGAACATGGACAGAAAAAACCAACTACAAGTTGAAAAGCAGCAGCCAGCAATCCGCAAGGAAGAGCACCACCCCTTATTGATCGTTGCCTGCCGATCTCCCGTTAGGTAAGCCAGGGGAAAAGGAGGCCGAGAGGAGAGAACCATCTTGAAGCAGATAGCTCTTCTCTGCCTCCTTCTCCCCCGACCGACCTAACAAACATTACAGGATGAAGTGCAAGCTGACTGCCGACTCTTCATTTTCCCCATCGCTGTATTGAAAGCTAACCACAGACAGGCCATACTTCACCCCGGAAAACACAACCACAACAAAACAAATCAGTTTAAAAACAACACCAACCATCAAAAATACAAACACAAATAAATAAACAAAAAATGCAAATAAGCCCAGTAAACAACAAAACAATAAACAACAAAACACATCCAAAATACACAAAGCTAATGAAAAAACATGAAAACTCACTAAAAACACCTATCTACAACATAACAACAACATGAACATACCTTACTCAAAATCCAAAAACAACACAATGTACAAAAATAAATACGGAAAACATCAAAATAATAAATAACAATCAGAAATATCCAACTCAATAAAACACATAGAAAATCCAAAAGCAATACTAAACAACAAGCAAAAACACTTAATTGAAAACACAAACACTCTACTTAAACCCCCCAGCCCAACACCCCAAAATCACAACAAAATGGAAAAAATAATAATAACACAAGACAACTTACTAAACATGTCCTCCCACCATGCCTCCACAGCAGAACTGAAGAAACAAAGAAAATCAAACTGTTAATCATAGCCCCACCAAGAGGCCAGAAGAGTATCCTACAGGCAAATAAATATTTTAAAAAATCCAAATAAAATATAACCAAATTAATAAAAATAAAATTAAATTAAAAAACACAAAATCCAAAACTAGAAAAGCTAATTTATTTTAGAAAAAAATCTCCCCACAAACAAACAACAACAGAGAAAACTAAAATAAAACCATTCTTCCGATTTAGTCACCACCACCCAAACCACCCCAACCACCATCACACACAATAAACCAGCCCGGCAAGGCTGGGCAAAAATGCTAGTGTACAATAATATAATCAAATTTCCATCCAGCTGTAATGTCACTGTGTTGCAGTGGCTCAAGTGACTAAGATGCTGACTGGAAGGCGGGAGGTCAGCAGTTCGATTCCCAAGTATTGCAGGATAGAATGAGCTCCTATCTTTGTCCCAGCTCCTTCCAACCTAGCAGTTCGAAAGCAAGAAATTGCAAGTAGATAAATAAGGATTACTTCAGCGGGAAGGTAAACAGCATTCCATGTCTAATCATGCCTGCTACATGACCACGGAAACGTCTGCAGAAGCTTTGAAACTGAGGTGAGCACTGAACCCTAGAATCGGATACGACTGACTTTCAAGCAAGGGAAACCTTTACCTTTACCTATAACATTGCAGGTATGTATCTTACAAAGCATTTCACAGATGAGTCATGGGCCCTGGAGATAATGGTTGCTATGCCAGATTCAATTTCTACTATCTCTAGTCTACTGGAGAGTCCACGATAGAAGTTTGCTTTTCACCCTGTTCACTGCTCCTTTCATCTGCCTCCTTAAATAATCTTCGATTGGCAAGTGACAAAAGCTTACTTCCCTCCATTTCTGTCAGTGCTGTTGATTCAAGGTGCAGCATACCTTTAAAGTACTTATAAAAATTGGAGGCTTTACACTATGAAAATGTATTTAGATTTCATAGAGCATTTAAGCCTTTAAGTAAAATGCTCTGAGACAGCCTTGAAAATACAGAGAAGAGCTTGTAGTTTTATGCACTTCTCTATAGTTAGCCTAAAAACCAAAACATTTAGCACATTATTTTTTAAGAAACAAGATGCAAATCTGAAAAGAATATGAAAAGCAAAGGAATTTAAAGTGATATTGACAGGGGTCTCAAAGCTGCTAGCTAGGGACTGCATCTCTTGTTTACCACATTTCATAGCTGCCTACCAATTTACACTATATTTTTTTAAATGATGAAGATGAGAATAGAATGGTTTAGCGCAGTGGTTTCCAATGTGGGGCACATGCCCCACAGGGGGAATTCACTTCCCAGAAGCCTAAATCAATACATTGGCTGATCACTGCTTTGGGGAATTGACTTAGGCTTCTGGAAATTGAAGTCCAAAAACCAAAGGTTGGGAAACTGGTTTAGATAAAGAAACATCTGATATATGCCTTTCATCAGACATCAAGCTTTGAAATGAGACATTACAGAAAAGTCTTTCAGTAGAAAACTTTCAAAGCCAATGAAACTCATTGAAATAATGACAATTATTATACTTAAACTGCAAGAGAAATGAAGATGCATCTCATTAAATCAGAAGCCTAACTACTGGGAAAAGGAATTAATCTGGAGGGGGAAACCCCTCTTTATTTGCACTTGGTTATTTCCAAACTTTAATCCTCAATACACTTAATCAGAAGTCCCTCCCTCTTTTTTTAATGTAGCAACATTTATTTGTTTCTTTAGAAAAAGACTAACAGTATCCATACCCTAAACTAATTGCTTATACAATGTAGGCCAAAATGACTTTGCTACCTTTGGTTTGGAAATGGTTACTTTTTGACACTAGATGAAAGAAGTCATGTAGCTCTTAACTAATGTAATTATAACCTTCACTCTAATTGCTGAAACAATATCAAGATCACTTCAGAGCAGACACACAAACACTTGAGAGAATTGCATTATGAACAACCTTCTGTTAAGAAAAGCATATGATTAGAAATTAGACATATTTGGCAGGAATAATTCATTGGACTTTCAAAGTATGGGATTCTTTCATCACTTTCTTATATGGTGATAAACAGTATTAAATAGAATTAACTTATTATTTTATAACACTCTTGGTTGTTCAGATGTCTTTACAAAAACTTGCAATTCCTCAGTAATCTGTATAAATGTAATGTAACATAACCCACTATTATCCTCATTTTACAATGAAGATGATCAGAAGGTGGCTGGCCACAACAAGAACCTGAAAGTAACTAATTACAAACAGCTAATTACTCATATTTTTTAAATTGATAGGTCATGAATACGGTTCTCAATAAGGCAGACATGACATTTGCACCTTAATAATTGACAAAATTAATTTATTTTGCAATGTAACCCTCATAGTTTAACTGAACGTTTTCACTCAGATTCAGAAAAGTCTAGTGTGGGTTCATCCCACTTCTTACACTGTGTTGTGGGAGTTGAGGCAAGGATAGATGGAGGTAGACTGTTTAGTTTGCAGTATTCAGGAAAAAATCCCTTTTAAAAATGTTACCAGCTACTGGCTAAAATTCTCTGGCCAGGTTATCCTGTTATAGAAGACCATATTGTCAGTGAAATTAAAGTTTAAAAAGGATTGTTGTAAGTAAATAATTTAATATATATGGGGAGATTTTATAGAATTTGTCTGATTGCACAGGAAAGATCAGGCACAGGAAAGATCAGGCACTCGTGAGAGAATTTGTTGTTTTTCAGTCGCACAGTCGATTCTGATCCTTTGTGCCCCCATGCACCATTGCCCACCAGGCACCTCTGTCCTCCACCATCTTCCTCATCCCATCCAGCTTTGTGCCCATTGTGTCTAAAATACCATCTAGCCATCTCATTTTCTGCCTCCTCCTTCTTCTTTTGCCCTCCACCTTTCCCAGCATCAAGCGTTCTCAAGTGAATCCTCTCTTCTCATTTGATATAGCAATTCAAAAGAAAGAAAGAAGCAAAATAAAATGCTTGGCTTCACTACTGAAGGGTCCAAGGGTGACAGAGAGTACAATGTTATGTTACATATACTTTTTCTTTGTATTTGAGTGTAAATTCTTGTTTATTCTTTTTTTTTCTTTATGCGTGATGTTAGATCTATGGGTAAAAATTAAAACCATTGTGACTTGTAATCTGTTACTTTCAAGCTTTGCCCTTCTGTTCCCAATATTGCTTCTTTTGAGGGGCAAGAAAAATTATTGCTGTTTATGTTGTGCAGCTAATATTTTCTGTTTCAAATGATTCCAAGAAATCTTCTCTGAGGCACTTAGAATTCTTGACCAGCCAGTGATCCATCATAGGACATTAGTAAGCTCACACTTGCTCTGCTATTGTAGGAGACTTATAAGTCTTGTCCCATTCAATGCAAAAGCAGGGGAGCTTTCTTAATGCCTCTGACCGCTGCTCATAAGAATTTAACAAGACCCATCAAAAAGGTAGTGTTGGTAATTTCAGAGAGAATGGTGAAGTCTGACCTTATCAAATCCTGGATCAGTGACAGGTTGATTCATTAAAGTCACTCATAAAAATGTTTTTAGGAAACGATATTATCTTCTGTTTCGAGCAGTTGCAATGACTTACTTTACTGTGATTGCATTATTATGAACAGGTAATGAAGTATTTGAATGGGAAGAAAGGCTCAGAAGAATGAGGTCCAGCTCAGGAGAATGAGTCTTTTCTTTCTTTGTTGCCACAGGCAGGCTTATGTAACCTTGGAACAATCAAGTAGAGACAGAGAGATCTGTCAAGACTATGTTTACAGACATCCTCCTTTTTCCACTTCCCCCAATCCAGTCTCTACCAGCTCCACAATTTTTGTAAGAATAGAAAATGTGTGTTTCTGTGTATCTATCTTTCAAGTAGAGACATAAACAGACTTACTAACAGGGCCATAGCCAGGGGGTGATCAGCCCCCCTACCACATGATGTGTGTGTGTGTGTGTGTGTGTGTGTGTGTGTGTGTGTGTGTGTGTGTGTGTGTGTGTGTGTGTGTGTGTGTGTGTGTGTGTGTGTGTGTGTGTGTGTGTGTGTGTGTGACATTGTTGCCCCTCCTGAAAAAAATATCCCCCTCCTGCCACCTAGAATCATACCTGTCAACTGTTGGTTTTGAAAATAAGGGAAATTTTGTGGGCGTGGCCAAATAGGTGGGCATGGCTAAATAGGTGGGCATGGCCAAATAGGTGGGCATGGCCAAATCGGTACATTTCAGAACATAATGCCCACACAGCAGACTTTTACATCACCACAGTAAAGAAAAAAACTGAAGTCACTTTTTCATCCATCAGCAAACCTTTGGATTCTTATGTATATAATGGGGGCAGAGCCATGATGGCGAACCATGGCACTCCAGATGTTTTTGGACTTCAATTCCAAGAAGGCCAAGCTCCCGTGAATCTGCATGAATGGGTTTACTGTGATTCATGTGGCCCACACCACCCCCGTTGCTCCTGGAAGCGGAATTACGGTTAAGGCTCTTCCGGGTTAACTCTTCCTCCGTACTAGAACGTTTTACTTCCACTTCCAGGAGCAATGGGGGTGGTGCGGGCCAAATGAATCACAGCAAACCCATTCATGTGGATTCATGGGGCTTGGGCTTCTGGGAATTGATGTCCAAGAACTTCGGGAGTGCCAAGGCTCGCCATCACAGGGCTAGAACTTCCACAAGCCCACCTGGGGAATGTGTGGACAATTAAGCATGGAGTTCAAAAAACAGGAATAGCACATCCCTAGCAACCAGCTTAAAAGATGAGATCAGCAAATAATGCTGGTAGGATAGCTCAGTGAGTTGGTTTCTTAGCTGCAGAAACAGAGGTTGGGAGTTCGATTCCCCACTGTGTCTCCTGAGAAAAGAGCCGGTCTGTGTAAACTCCAGAGTGCAGACATATCTCAGCCACCCACGCTTTCCTCCCTCAAGAGGCAGTCAGGACTCTACACTTGGGGGGGGGGAGTTTTGGGAATCGGAATGCAGCCCCCTCCCCCGAAATTGAATCAAACAGAGAGAGAAACACACATACAGCAGGCATGCTTTGCTCTAAAAGGCAAGAGGACTCTCGGAGCTTGGGGGGGGCGGGATTGGAAATCGAAACTCAGCCTCCTCTCTCCGGAAATTGAATCAGAGAGACAAACACACATACATACAGCAGCCATGCTTTGCTCTAAAAGGCAAGAGGACTCCCATGACTTACCTCCTGCCCTGCACCGGCACAAAGTCAGAAGGTGTCTCGCTGAGCAGCTAAAGCTGTGAGGGAGCTGCTGCTGAGCTCCCGCCTCACAGAGTTTTGACTTGTTCTTGCATGGGTGGGGTTTTATGCAATTTCCCACGCATGCACACTAGTCTTAGCCAACTCTCGCGATATTAGTCTCCCCCACCAGAGTGAGAGTTCAGCTCCCAGAGCTTTATCATGGTGCATACCCATCAAGTTTCCCAGCGCCATGTTTAAGTATAAAAATTAATAAATAATAAAAAATTAAAATAAGGGATAATAAGGGATTTGGGGGGAAAAGGGAGAGGCTCGGGAAAGCAGTGCAAAAACGTGACTTCCCCAGCCAAAATGGGATGGTTGACAGGTATGACTAGAATCCTGGCTACAGCCCTGCTTACTAATGGATATATGCAGTGATGCACTGCAGCCGGTTCTGTCAGGTTCTGCAGAACCAATAGCAGAAATTCCCCCAGGCTATGCCCACTTGGTTGGCCATGCCCACCTCCATAGCCCATAATGCAGGATGCTTGGCCACACCCACAGATTTGGCCCTGCCCACAGATTTGGCCAGCCCACAGAGTAATATTTTTTTTTTGCAGTGCATCACTGGATATATGTCGTCCCTGGCTGAAACACACTTGTGCAAATTTTAGTAACACATTCAGTTGGGGGGGGGTGTTCACATGTAGTCAAACATTTCGCTCTCTCTCTCTCTCTTGCTCATGGTATGTAAAGCAAGGCTACAACTGAATCCTGGAAAGACTGAGTGGCTATGGATTAGGGGCCAGGCGTTATCTCGGGAGTTACAATCTTTGGTTTTGGATGGAGCTATTCTGCCCCAGACAGACCTGGTGCATAACCTGGGGGTCCTCCTGGATTCGCAACTATTGCTCAAAGAGCAGGTGGTAGCCATGACCAGGAGGGCTTTTGCACAACTTTGTGTGATTCACCAGTTGCACCCGCTCCTGGACCGGGACTCCGTGTTCATGGTCACACATGCTTTGGTCACCTCCAGACTTGATTACCATAATGCGCTATACATGGGGCTGCCCTTGATGACCATTCGGAAACTGCAGCTGGTCCAGAACGTGGCAGCCTGGGTGGTGATGGGATGCGGGCATTATGCCTGCGCCTCGCCTCTGCTCCAGGAGCTGCACGGGTTACCGGTATGCCTCTGGGTGCAAATCAAGGTGCTGGTGATGACCTTTAAAGCCCTACACGGTAGTGGGCCAGGATATCTAAGAGACTGCATGTCCTCGAGAAATCTGTCTGTCCAATTTGAGTGGACCAGAGGGGCTTTCTAATTGTACCATCAGCTAGAGGGGCTCCCTAGCACAAGAAGGAGAGCCTTCTCTGTGTCCGCACCTGCCCTATGGAACCTCCTGCCGATAGAGTTACAGCTGCAGACAGAACTGCTGCCCTTTAGGAAATTTAAAACCTTGCTGGCAGGGCAGGTGTGGGGCACTGATGGGGAGGTAACCCGCACCCATTTTTAATTTAATTTAATAGTCATATTTATATATGCCGCCCACTCAGGCAGAACCCGACTCAGGGCGGCATTACAACAAATACTAAAAACACATAAAAACACTTTAAAAGACCCATATCCCACCCACTTTAAAAGACCCATATCCCACCCACCCATCCAACCCACTATAAAAAGAAGAAGAGAGAGTTCTTAATGGTTTACATAAGCCAGCAGGCGGGGACCGTGTTTCCATTCGGGCCCCACACCTGCCCTGCCAGCCAGGTCTTCAATCCTTTCCTGAAGGGCAGCAATTCTCTTTGAAGTCTTAGATCTGTTGGCAGGAGGTTCCAGAGAGTTGGTGCAGACACGGAGAAGGCCCTCCTTCGAGTGCTGGATAGATGTGCACCCCTAGTTGATGGCACTATTAGAGAACCCCTCCGGTCCGCTCTGGTTGGACGGGCAGACACTCTTGGGATGATGCGGTCTCTAAGGTATCCTGGCCCACTGCCATATAGGGCTTTAAAGGTCAAAACCAGCACCTTGAAATGCACCCGGAGACAAACTGGTAACCAGTGCAGCTCCCGAAGTAGCGGTGAGGCATGGGCATATCGCCCAAATCCCATCACCACCCGGGCTGCCGCATTCTGGACCAGCTGCAGCCTCCGAATGGTCGTCAAGGGCAGCCCCATGTAGAGTGCATTACAATAATCTAGTCGGGAAGTGACCAGAGCATGGGTGACCATAAGCAAGGACCCCCGGTTCAGGAGCGTGCGCAACTGGAGAATCACCCAAAGTTGGGCAAAAGCCCTCCTGGCCACAGCCGCTACCTGTTCTTCTAGCAGCAGCCGTGAGTCCAGAAGGAGCCCCAAGTTGCGGACTGGGTCTGTCTGGGGCAAAACAGCCCCATCCAGTAACAAAGATGATAACACGGGGCCCCTTATCCACAGCCACTCTGTCTTGCTGGTTTGTAGATACTCCCTTACATTGGTTTGTAGATACTCCCTCTCTTTTTAAGGATAGGGTGGGTGGATTTTTTTTTTATACTGATGCTTTTTAAATGATTTTATTGTGGCATTTCTTGCCTATGTCTTTTATAACTTATCTGTTAGCTACCCGGAGTCGCTTCGGTGAGGGGGCAGCAGCACAAATATGAACAATAAATAAATAAATAAATAAGAAAAAATGTACAAATCCTGATTATGTATTATGAAAAGGGGAAAAATCAATGGAGCAAATTTCTCATGCATCTTCTGTGCATACTATTTACTGTATATACACAGATGTCCAACAACTGGCTTCTTTTTCACATTCTAACTAATATATCATCTGTGGGCCTTGATTGGGTCACTGAGCTCAGTTTCCTGCTAGTGTATCATCCACTCTGCTGCATCTCACTCTTCTTGCCTAATGTAACAATCCACTTACTCCCAGGTAGGACTCAGTATTCCTCTGGCCTCCTGGTGATGGGATTGTGCCTGATTCTGCTTCCCTGCCCCATATTGGACCCATCAGTTCAGAGCTTTTCCTATTGGTGTGCCCCGTCACTCCTGACTGAAATCTAGGTAGTGATCAAAGGGTGCACGTGCAACTTGTGTAGATTCAGGTAACATGTGCCAAGTAATCACTCCAAAGTCTCTTCAGGCATTTTAGAAATATATTGAAAGCATAGCAAGATTCAGGATACTGTCCATTTCAAAGCAGAAGTAAAGCAAGCTGAATGTTCCATGGATAGTCCATAAGCCTATAGCCCCTCCTTTCTCCCAAGCCTCTACATTTTGCAAGCTGGCAAATCACACAATCCAGAGAGTATCTCAGTGTGTGTGTCTGCATGTCTCGGATATATCCCTTCCCCCCAGCGATTCCAACCTATGATCTTACAGCAAGTCATATCAATCACACAATAGGTTTCAATTCTCCAAAGTCACTAGGCAACCATGAGGCAAGAATGTTTACATTCTTTCTAACTCCGACTTATTTGAAATTGCCATTTTGCAGAAGCTAAAGAACAAGGCATGAAAAAGCACAGGGTATACCCCATTCAGTCACACCTAATCAGAGACAATCTTAAACGTGGCATGGAGAAATTCTAGAGCAAAGCAGATTTTGAAAGATCACACTCTCTATGTCAAGACCACATTATTCAGAGCAGCTCAGGATCTTATGGCCAACAGAACAATCCTACAATTATCTGACTGCCAATATGCTCATACCTATGAAGTTTCAGGAAATTTCTGTCAAATAAGGGAAATTTCCCAGCCAAAACAGAAAACTGGACAGCTATGCTTATCCTGTTCTGGCCTCCAGTCTAACTCCAGTCTAATTGCAGTCTAACTAATACGGGACGACGGTGGGAAAGAGTGTAAAATATGGGGGTTTGACAGAAATTTCCCGAAACTTAAACAGGTATGAATATGCTATCGGCCTAACCCACTTAGTGGTGACCCATAAGTGAGTGTTTATATATATATATATATATATATATATATATATATATATATATATATATATATGATGTTATATTCTGTTTTATATATTGTAAAATGCCCTGAGTGGCGCCTGCATCAAAAGGGTGTGGTATAAATGTAAGTGAGTGAGTGAGTAGGGGGCTGTGGTGGCTCAAGTGGTTAAGATGCTGAACTCGATGACTGGAAGGTCAGAGTTTGATTCTCAAGTACTGCAGATGGGAGTGAGCTCCCATCTCTGTTCTAACTCCTGCCAACCTAGCAGTTCAAAAGCAAGAAATTGCAAGTAGATAGGTAAACAGTGTTCCATGCACTCTGGTGTTGAGGCATGCCTACCACATGTCCACGGAAATGTCTGCAGATGCAGACAGCACTGGCTCTTTGGCTATAAACAGAGATGTTCACTGAACCCTAGAGTTGGATACAACTGGCTTTTGAGCAAGGGTGACCTTGACCTTTAAGTAAGTAAGTAAGTAAGTAAGTAATTTTTAGAAGCATCTTGTAATTTGCAGAAACCTCATTACCTATTGAGAGAGAGGCATACAATGTTTTTCCTCTCCTGCAAGGAACACTGTTTTTGCAGCTAAGATAACTATTGCGTCCTCCTCCATGGAGTTGGAGGGGGAGGAGGAGGGACCCCACGCTGCTGTCGCCAGCCCTGAACGGAACACCTGCGCTGGCAGCAGGCATAAGGGGGCCGGCGTGCTCTGCCCACCAGCCTCGGCGTCCCCCTCCATGGAGTTGGAGGAGGAGGAGAAGAGACCCTATGCTGCCGACGCCAGCCCTGAACAGAACACTTGCACTGGCAGCAGGCATAAAGGGGCCGGCGTGCTCTGCCCACCAGCCTCAGCATCCTCCTCCATGGAGTTGGAGGGGGAGGAGGAGAGACCCTGTGCTGCCGCCACCAGCCCTGAATGGAACACCTGCGCTGGCGGCAGGAATAAGGGGGCCGGCGTGCTCTGCCCACCGGCCTCGGCATCCCCCTCCATGGAGTTGGAAGAGGAGGAGAAGAGACCCTGCGCTGCCGCCATCAGACCTGAACAGAACACCTGCACTGGTGGCAGGCATAAAGGCAATACTTCACCACCCTTATTGCCTCTGCTGATAATCGCCCAGCCACCCTCTTCTGGGTAACCAGGTCCCTCCTCAGTAGGGGGAGATCGGTGCCGTTGAAATCCTATCCGGATGCCTGGAGGCCATTGGGGTCTGGATGGGGGCCAATGGGCTTTGGCTGAATCCCAGCAAGACAGAGTGGCTGTGGATAGGCCCCTCCGTGTTATCCAGGGAGCTACCATCTTTGGTACTGGATGGGGCTGTTTTGCCCCAGACAGACCCAGTGCGCAACTTGGGGGTCCTTCTGGACTCGCGGCTGCTGCTAGAAGAACAGGTAGCAGCTGTGGCCAGGAGGGCTTTTGCCCAACTTCGGGTGATTCTCCAGTTGCGCACGCTCCTGGACTGGGGATCCTTGCTTATGGTCACCCATGCTCTGGTCACTTCCCGACTAGATTATTGTAATGTGCTCTACATGGGGCTGCCCTTGACGACCATTCGGAGGCTGCAGCTGGTCCAGAATGCGGCAGCCCAGGTGGTGATGGGATGCGGACGATATGCCCGTGCCTCACCGCTACTTCGGGAGCTGCACTGGTTACCAGTTTGTCTCCGAGTGCAATTCAAGGTGCTGGTTTTGACCTTTAAAGCCCTATATGGCAGTGGGCCAGGATACCTTAGAGACTACATCATCCCAAGAGTGTCTGCCCATCTAACCAGAGCGGACTGGAGGGGCTCTCTAATAGTGCCATCAACTAGGTGTGCACATCTATCCAGCACCCGAAGGAGGGCCTTCTCCGTGTCCGAACCAATCCTCTGGAACCTCCTGACAACAGATCTAAGACTTCAAAGAAGATAAGAACATAAGAACAGCCTTGCTGGAACAGGCCACAGCCCATCCAGTCCAGCATTCTGTCTCACACAGTGGCTCACCATTTCCTTCAGGATATTCCCAAGGAGATGCCTTCACCTGCTTAGGATTCCCTGGAAATGGCATTGAGAGATATCCTGCCTATTTCTCCAACCCCGAGGTTGTCCTTAAGTATCCATAATTATAGCCATTGATACCCTTGTCCTCCATGAACTTATCTAATCCTTTCTTAAAGCTGTCAAGACTGACAGCTGTCACCACTTCTTCTGGCAGGGAGTTCCATAGACCAGTAATCCTCTGGGTGAAAAAGTACTTTCTCTTATTTGTTTGAGAACTAGTACCCAAAAGTTTCATCAAGTTTCCCCTCGTTCTAGTGTTGTGCAATAGGGAAAACAGTTTTTCCTTATCTACTTTGTCCACACCGTGCATGATTTTATAAACTTCAATCAGGTCACCTCTTAGACGCCATCGTTCAAGAGTGAAAAGGCCCAACCGTTGCATCCTCAGATGGTAAGGAAGGTGTTCCAGTCCCCTAATCATTCTCATTGGCCTCTGCACTTTTTCCAACTCCATAATATCCTTCTGGAGGTATGGCGACCAGAACTGTACACAGTATTCCAGATGGGGCCTCACCATAGATTTATAAAGAGGCAAAATGACACTTGCTGACTTATTTTCTATACCCTTCCTAATGATCCCTAACATTGAGTTTGCTTTTTTCACTGCTGAGGCACACTGGGTTGACACCTTCATTGAGCTGTCCACCAGGACACCAAGGTCCCTTTCCTGGTTTGTCGCAGAGAGTTCAGAACCTATCAGTTTATAAATGTAATTGTTTTTCTTTGTCCCAACAAGAGAATTGCTGCCCTTCAGGAAAGGATTGAAGATCTGGCTGGCAGGGCAGGTGTGGGGCCCTAATGGGAACACGGTCCCCGCCTGCTGGCTTATATAAACAATTAAGAACTCTCTCTTCTTCTTTTATAGTGGGTGGGATGGGTGGGTGGGATATGGGTCTTTTAAAATGTTTTTATGTGTTTTTAGAACTTGTTGTAATGCTGCCCTGAGTCGGGTTCTGCCTGAGTGGGTGGCATATATAAATATGACTATCAAATTAAAATTAAAATTAAAATTAAAATTAAAATTAAAATTAAAATTAAAATTAAAATTAAAATTAAATATAACCTGGCACATCTTCTAACATACTGATATTCACTAAAAATTTCTCATGCTCTTTTATGGAACTAAGTTGCATTGAGCAGGCAGCAAAGCTGCTGCATGGAACTGAGTTATGCTTTACACGTATAAAAAACTATTGCATCACAATTGCTTCTGGTGAGATATTCAAAAACCTTTGCTGAGCTTTACATGCTTGGGAGAAAAATGGTCAAATTGGTTAGCATTATACTTGAGTCCAGCAATAACCAAAACTGATATCTTATTTAAAATTTACAACATAATCTCACTGGCTCCTTGCAGCCCACCACACAAACATATGAGATATCTACTGATTTAGAAAAACCATACAAGCATTGATAATGTTAATATTTACAAATGGCAGATCTGCATGTCCATCCTCAATTACACCTCATTTACTACTGCATTGAAAATGTAAATAGCATTGAAGCTTCCATCATAAGTCATTGTCTTAGATGGATAGGGCACATCCACCGTATGGATGATTCCAGGCTTCCTCATCAAATTCTCTTATAAGGAACTTAGCTCCAGTACAAGACCTCGTGGAGCTCATTGAAGCGTTATAAGGACCAGCTGAAACAAACCATTAAGAAGTCAGGTGTTAAACCCACAAACCTGGGAGGCAATGGCTGTAGGTTGCCCACTTTGGTGCCAAACCATCTCTACAGCTACCGATCACTTTGAAGGAGAATGCTGCAGACATGAAGAGGCTAAGTGACAAGCACGAAAGCTTCATCAAACTTAACTACGCCCTCCACCATCTATTCAGTGTAATATGTGTGGTTGCATGTTTCATGCCAGGATCAGTTTATTGAGTCACCAAGGACACATCCATCAACTGAGAAAATGACTTCCAAGAAAAAATGTATGCTCGGATACAAGTAGCAGCCGATGACGGCAATCGGACTATATTTGAATAAAGGTTTCTTAATCCTAGGGTGTTTTCTCTTTAAGAAAATAAATAGAGTTCTTTCCTTTTAAATCTTCTTTTTGAGGGAAAGGGAGACAAAAAATCCTATTTGTTCTTAATAATTGATAAGTATTGTAGTGAATCATCAATGCACTGACCCAAACTCTTGAGGGAGACTGGCAGTTGGAGAATGTTGTAAAGGAGGCATCCAAGAAGGGAAGCCTGGTTATAACGGAGGACTTCAATTACCCTCACATAGACTGGGTGAACTGTTGTTCAGCACATGATAAAGAGATAAAGTTCCTAGATATGCTAAATGATTGTTCCCTGGGACAGATGGTTGAAGACCCAACTAGAGGTAAAAGAATCCTTGACTTGATCCTGAGTAATACTCAGGATCTGGTGCAAGATGTTAATGTGACTGATCCAATAGGGAACAGTGACCACAACTCAATTATGTTTAACTTGATCATACACCGCAAGTCACTGATAAAATCAAACACAGAGACCTTAAATTTTCTAAAAGGAAATTTCCCAAAGATGAGGAAACTAGTAAAAAAGAAACTGAAAGGGAAAATTGAGAGAGTCCAAACACTCCAAGAGGCATGGAGGTTGTTTACAAAAACAATAACAGAGGCCCAATTGGAATGCATACCCAAAAGGAAAAAGGGCACTGCCAGGTACAAGAGGACTCCGATGTGGCTTACAGGAGCTGTTCGGGAAGTGATCAAGAGCAAGAAAAGCTCACTTAGAAGATGGAAGACTTGTCCAAATGAGCAGGCAGGCAGACAGCAGGCAGAAACATAAATTCTGGCAGAACAAATGCAAGGCAACAATCAGGAAAGCAAAGCAAGACTTTGAGGAGCGTATAGCTAAAAATACTCAGAGAAATAACAAAGACTTCTTTAAGTACATTAGAAGTAAGAACCCAACTAGGAAGGCCATTGGACCATTAGATGACAATGGAAGGCAAGGGGTTATTAAAGAGGAAACAGAGATTGCAGAGAGACTCAATGAATTCTTTGCTTCAGTATTCACTGAAGAAGACAGAGACCACATGCCCAAAACAGAGCCTATCGTCATAGGGAGGGAAACCGAAGAATTAAGCAAGATAGAAATAACCAGGGAGGAGGTCCTTGCATGTCTTGTTACGCTAAACACTAACAAATCACCAGGACCAGATGGCATCCATCCACGAGTTCTCACGGAACTTAAAGATGAAATTGCTGATCTCCTAGCCAAAATATATAATCTTTCCATCAAATCAGGCTTTGTGCCTGATGACTGGAAGGTAGCGAATGTAACACCAATTTTCAAAAAAGGATCCAGGGGTGATCCAGGAAATTACCGTCCTGTCAGTTTGACATGTGTCCCAGGTAAAGTGATGGAAACCATCCTAAAAGATAGAATTAATAGGTACATAGAAGAGAAGGCGCTGCTAAAGGAGAGCCAACATGGCTTTTACAAGGGCAAATCATGGCTCACTAATCTGTTGGAATTTTTTGAGAGTGTCAACAAGCATGTGGATAAGGGGGATCCAGTTGACATTGTTTATCTGGACTTTCAGAAGGCTTTTGACAAGGTCCCACACCAAAGGCTCTTGAATAAACTTACCAGTAATGGAATAAAGGGACAGGTCTTGTCCTGGATCAGCAACTGGCTAAGGGAAAGGAAACAGAGGGTAGCACTAAATGGACACTTCTCCAAGTGGAGGGAAGTAAAGAGTGGGGTCCCCCAAGGTTCAGTACTGGGACCCCTGCTTTTCAACCTCTTCATAAATGATCTAGAGGTAGGAGTAAAAAGCAAGGTAGCCAAATTTGCTGACAACACTAAATTATACAGGGTAGTGAAAACTGTGAGAGATTGTGAAGAGCTCCAGAGGGATCTCTTGACACTGGGGGAGTGGGCAAAACAGTGGCAAATGAGTTTCAACATCAGTAAGTGCAGAGTGATGCATGTTGGGGCAAAAAACCCCAATTACATTTATAAACTGATGGGGTCTGAACTCTCTGCGACAAACCAGGAAAGGGACCTTGGTGTCCTGGTGGACAGCTCAATGAAGATGTCAACCCAGTGCGCCTCAGCAGTGAAAAAAGCAAACTCAATGTTAGGGATCATTAGGAAGGGTATAGAAAATAAGTCAGCAAGTGTCATTTTGCCTCTTTATAAATCTATGGTGAGGCCCCATCTGGAATATTGTGAACAGTTCTGGTCACCATACCTCCAGAAGGATATTATGGAGTTGGAGAAAGTACAGAGGAGGGCAACCAGAATGATTAGGGGACTGGAACACCTTCCTTACCATCTGAGGATGCAACGGTTGGGCCTTTTCACTCTTGAACGACGGCGTCTAAGAGGTGACCTGATTGAAGTTTATAAAATCATGCACGGTGTGGACAAAGTAGATAAGGAAAAACTGTTTTCCCTATCGCAGAACACTAGAACTAGGGGACACTCAATGAAACTTTTGGGTACTAGTTCTCAAACAAATAAGAGAAAGTACTTTTTCACCCAGAGGATTACTGGTCTATGGAACTCCCTGCCAGAAGAAGTGGTGACAGCTGTCAGTCTTGACAGGTCTAAGAAGATTAGACAAGTTCATGGAGGACAAGGGTATCAATGGCTATAATTATGGCTACCTAAGGACAACCTCCGGGTTGGAGAGATAGGCAGGATATCTCTCAATGCCATTTCCAGGGAATCCTAAGCAGGTGAAGGCATCTCCTTGGGAATACCCTGAAGGAAATGGTGAGCCACTGTGTGAGACAGAATGCTGGACTGGATGGGCTGTGGCCTGTTCCAGCAAGGCTGTTCTTATGTTCTTATGACATCACTTTTTTAAAAAAAAACATGTGAAAGCTTTGCTGTTACCTTGGCATCAATTAAAAAGAAACTGAAGGATTTTGAAAGAAATACAAACCTCACCGCTCCCCTGGTTTCTAAAGGATAATTCAGAATAATTTTTCAATTAAGCAGATTCTCCTAAAGAGACACGCAGTCAATCATTTTGTTTCTATCCCAGCAATCACACAAATGGGAATCATACCAAAATGGAGCAATCCTACCTGCACCTAAAAAACAGTAGCCTCAGACAAGGACCCAGAAAGGTGACAATAGGAATGCTCAAGGGACACTCTAGTTTATTCTAGCTATTATGTCATCTGATCACTAGCAAATGGAGTGAACTAGCTTATTCCCCCAGTGTACAAAAAGGGGGTTAAATGCCCATATAGTCACTCTATGTTTTGTGGGAGGGTGGATAAGAATACTTTGTCATTTAAACTTCCTCATATGTAATTTTTTTAAAACCCTCACATTCTTTTCATCCACATATGGAAGGTATTTCCCGATCACCCACAAATCGCATACTTAAAAATAACATATTGGACAAGGAACAAAACAAAAAAGTTAAAAACAAAAATAGAAGAATTTTTTTTGTCTTATGTAAAGTAACAAGAGGCATTGTTAGCAAAAGATGGCATAGGCCACAATAGCAGAGGAACAAATAAAATTGCCCTTGATGTTGTGTGTGACATTGTTGGATCCTGTAATCATATTGCCAGAGTAAATGTGGAGGCAGAGCCGGAATCTGAATGTACAGCAGGGTATAATCCCCATCGCTGTGTTATAAATCATTGTATGTCAATAGTTACTTAAGATTGAGGAGTTATCTGTAAGTATAGACCTTGCCACCAAAGGTGTATTCTTATCAAGAATGGTTTGGCATCATTCTATGATGCATGTAAATGATCTCAGTTGTGAACTGAAATGAACGACTCGTGGTATTCAGTCATTTTCTCTTTTGGATGTTTCTTACAGTTATTGTGTTCCTTAACCATACTGGGTGAGTACAGTGGTGGATTCCATTTTTTTTACTACCACATGGTGGATGTGGTATGGTGGGCATGTCCAGGGGAAAGATAGATAGATAGATAAATCTTTATTGTCATTGTCCTGCACAGAAAAACAAGATTGGGGGGAAAAAACACTTAACAACCCAACAAAACCTAAACAAAATACAACTATATAAAATTATCAACATACTCCCACCCCACATATACACATTTAACCCCTAAAAGCTCTAAAACTCTAATAACTCTAAAACCCTAAAAACTCTAAAAACTATATACAGAAGCTCCCTCATAGACTGCATTGCACTGTATTCAAAGCCAGAACCGCTTTTGTGTAGAAACTATTTCTCAAGCGGCTGGTCCTGGTCTTTATGACCCTATACCTTCTTCTAGAAGGCAGAAGCTGAAAGAGATCATTCCCGGGGTGCGTACTATCTTGTGCAATCTCTACAGTTTTCTTATAACACCTGGTGGCATAGATTTGATCTAGAGTGGGAAGAATACGCCCGATTATCCGCTCCGCAGTCTTTATGACCCTGGACAGCATTGTTCTTTCCCTAGCTGTACAACTCCCAAACCATACACACAGACCATAGGTTAACACACTCTCTATGGTACAGTGGTAGAATGCCAACAGCAGGTCCTTTGAAAGATTGTTCTTCCTGAGGATTCTCAAGAAGTATAACCTCTGCTGTGCTCTCTTCATCAGAGCTTTGGTGTTTGCTTCCCATGTTAGATCATCCCTCAGCTCCATTCCCAGAAATCGAAACACCGAGACCTGTTCCACACAATTCCCTTCAATAATAAGTGGCTGGATGTTCAATTTGCATTTTCTAAAGTCCACAATGATCTCTTTTGTCTTTTTTACATTGAGGAATAAATTGTTTTCCCTACACCACTCAGTCAGCATCTCAACCTCTGACTCCCCCTCCCCAGCAGTAATCAGACCCACCACCGTTGTATCGTCTGCAAACTTGATGATCTTATTGCTGGGATAACTGGGAACACAATCATATGTGTAAAGCGTGTACAGAAGCGGGCTCAGCACACACCCCTGCGGCGTCCCCGTACTTATACTGAGATCTGCAGAGACATGAGAGCCCATCCTGACCCATTGGGAACGATCTGACAGAAAATCTAGTATCCACCTGCATAAGCATGGTGGAAGCCCCAGATCTAATAATTTGGGCACCAATCTAGGCGGAAGAATAGTATTAAAAGCAGAACTAAAATCTACAAATAACAGTCTTGCATAAGTCCCTTGTTTCTCCAAATGGGTCAGAACAGCATGTAGGGCCGTAGCCACAGCATTCTCCATGGATCTCTTTCTCTTATATGCAAATTGACAAGGGTCAAGTCCAACTGGTAAACAAGCCATAATACAGTTCCGCACCAACTTTTCAAAGCATTTCATTATGACAGGTGTAAGCGGAAGTCATTCAGACTATCTATGTTAGGCTTTTTAGGCAGAGGTATAATAGTAGAGGATTTCAGACAAGGTGGGACAATGGCTTGGGCCAAAGACTGATTAAAAATCTTCATAAAAGTTTCTGCCAGCTGTTCTGAGCAGTCTCTCAGTGCCCTACCAGCCACTCCATCAGGACCCATAGACTTGTTCACATTTATCCCTTTTAATATTCGCCTCATTTCTCCCTCTTCCACCCTGGCAACATTCCCTAAGGGGAGTAATGACGATGACTCTGCCAACACTGCTGGATCCACTGCTGGTGTCACCTCAAATCGGGCAAAGAAGGTATTCAGCTCCTCCACCAGAGAAGCACTGCTCTCTACAGGCGATGAATTACTGGGTTTGTAGTCAGTAAGGTGCTGGATCCCCTGCCACACTTGCCTGGTGTCGTGACTACTCAGGTGATCTTCAATTTTCCCTCTATAAACAGCTTTTGCCTTCTTTATACCCCTCTTCAGGTTCGCCCTTTCTATACTATACAATACCCGGTCTCCAGTTCTTAAAGCAAAGTTTCTGGCCTTCAACAGTCTCTGAACTTCACTCATTATCCAGGGCTTCCTGTTTGGATACATGTTTACATGTATCCCTGCATTGCACCCGAATTAGGACTACTTTATTTCAAAACTTGGATGGGCAGGGCCAGCCAGAATTTCTGATACCGGTTCTGGCAAACTGGTGCAAACCTGCTGATGCCTGCCACCAGTGCTGGCCCGAGGCAAGTTTTAGGATGGAGCAAGATCCAACTATGGTGCCCCCTTGGTCATCCCTAACATACATGCCATATGGTAGCAATCAAAATATATAAAAAAAAACCAAAAAAATTTTCTTTACCACTGCGGCGCCCCTGGGAGTGGGTGCCTGGAGTGACCACTCCATTCGCCTTATGGTAGGGCCAGCCCTGCCCACCACTGGGCAAGTACCATAATCTGATAAAAGCACTTTGTATGTACTTGGGTCTGGAGTCTCTATCTTGTGGGTCGGAACAGATGTACCTGAGTTCTTGGCTTACAGACAACATTAAGGGCACTTTTATTATTTTCATCTACTAACTGACCTATGCCATCTTTTCTCAACAATGCCCCTCCGCACAATATATAGGACAAATAAGGCAATCTCTGTGCAAAAGAATATATGGGAATACATTAGATATCAGGAATGGCAATACACAGACACATAATTCAAATTATTTCAGTCTATTTGTACTTTCTCCACAAAATTTGAAAGTTGTGATCCTGAAGAAGAAATATTATAGAACATGAATTCATAGGGAGACAACTGAGATAAAATATATACATATGCTTGGTAATCAGCTCAATTGACTATTAGTCAAGTCATTACCAAATATAAAATGTAAATATAAAATATACCAAATATAAAATATAAAATGCTGAAGATCATTGTTACCTGCTGTTATTTTTCCCAACCCAGTTTTTTTTACCAACTAACCACTAGCTCTTTTTCTGAACAAGCTTCCAAGAATAAAGTCTCATTAGAAAGGAACTGGATATCATGCTAGGATATCACTTGGTGGCCACATTAGCTCACATAATTTCCATTTGTATTGTTACCTTTAGGCTGAGGTTCCTGGATCCATCTACCATCCTTACTGAACTAATCTCCATTGGACAGATCAAACAGGATTCCTAAGTCATCAGTAAATTGGAAATTCTCTATTGACTCACACAATTTGCAACTCATCTCCAACCAATTACTGCCCCTTTATCTAAAGGCCATAAAGTCCCACACTTATGTCTGAGAAAGTGGATGATTCATGAAAGCTCACATTAAACTACAGAATTTAGCCTTTAAGGTAGGGGTTCCCAAACTTCATGCCATGGGCCTAACCATGCCCCCCAGACAGCTGAGTGGGCTGATCATGTGGTTCCTCCTGTTGTAAACGCTGCCATAAAACACATCCACAGCTGTTATAAACGTGTTTACAATGGGTGCATCTATGAAAGCATTTATGGCAGACACTGGTGCGTTTACGGATGTGTGGACATGTTTTATGGCTGTTGTAAATGCACCCACTTCTGCTTCTGGTGGCAGCAAGGGCGGTGGACCACATGAAATGGTGTCATGGGCCGGGGCTAGCCCAAGGGCCATAGCTTGGCCACACCTGCTCTAAGGTAACACAATATTTTTGCCTTCCTTTATTTTTACTTTCACTTTGTTTTGTTTCTTGTCTGATTTGCCTGCACAGACTAACATGGATGCAACTAAACTGATTTATCACCCCTAGAGTAAGCCAAATTCAGCAGATGAAGATATTCGTAGCACAGAGAGGACTGTGTTGTTCCTGCCCCCTGCAATGATGGTGATTTGCTCATGCTTCTCTAGTATTAATGAGTTTGTGACTTAGGGAGTATTTGGTGGGCATTTGCAAGGGAGACCTACGATTGTGCTATACAAAAAGAGGCTGTGCAAATTTAAGTTGTTTTACCTTATTCCTGTAGCCATTTCTTTTAGCAATGAAATGTTACACCTGTCAGAAAGGTATGAAAGAAGAAATAAAAAGTTGCCAGTCATACTTCACTTTCACAAACATGACTGCATAGTGACACGGTGCCAATAATTTAAAACTCTGGGAATGGATAGACAAATTTGTCAGCTTGGGATTTCATCATATTTGTTTTTTTAATGTGTGTCCTTTCCACACATAAAAATGAAGATATTTGCATGTTTAGAAAATCCTTATCAGAAACTAATAGAAGCAAGATTCTTGTTCATTCCTACCCAGAGGTTTAGAGAAGTAAGATGAAGGCATCTGATCCCCCTGCACCCAAGACTGGTAAGTAAAATTGCTGCTATGCTCTAAAAGAGAAAGGAACACCGTTAACACCAATAATAAAGTCTATATTTATTCTTGTAAGAATAATACTTGATGTTTAACTTCAGTAAATATTCAAATGAAAATTAGTTAACTCACTGTATCTGATTCGCAAAAAAAAATGTTAACAGTTCATCTATGCAGACATAAGTACTGAAACATGTAGTAGACCATGGATTCTCAACCTATGGCCTGGATGCAGCCTGTGAAACCATTTCATGTGCCCCCCACTGCCTCCGCCACACCCAGAAGTTGCCATGTGTGGCAGGCAGGGCAAAATGGCCGTCCAGTGCCCAAAGCTTTCTGAGGGAGTGTGACCATGGGTGGGCATCAGAAGGTTGGCACCAGTTCGCCAGAACCGGTAGCAGAAATTCTGGCTGGCCCCACCCATCCAAGTTTTGAAATAAAGTACAGTGATACCTCATACAACAGCCAAACTTGGTTCCACAAGTTTGGACTTTATATGGATTTGGACTTTGTATGAGACATGCAAAATCCTAGCTGCGATGCCTCATACAATGTCCAAATCCTTGCCGCGATGCCTCATACAATGTGGTTTCCATAGAGATACATTGTACTGTAACAGCACAGACTTCAGGACAAAGTCAAAGAAACAGGAAACTGACAGAACTTTAAGAAATCATTGTCTAAAGGCAATGATTTACAAAAACATGTCAAACAACCCTGATTTTAGGGGACAAACCATACAACAAGTTTTTAACATTTGAAAACTTTATGAAGTGCAGGTTTAAAAGTTAACATGTCCCATCATGCAGCACAGTGTTAATCTGCAGCCATGAGGCCGATCATCCATTTTGTACAAGCTACTGTAAACAATTACTGGATGGAAGCAAGGACAAAATGGATTCCAACATGTCCCATCATGCATCCCAGTGTTAATCATCCAAACATCAGCAAACACCAAACAATTGCCCACCCCACCAAACAGTGCCCCCCCCCCCAAAAAAAGACCAACATAGGAAAAAATATAGAACATGCAATCTGTTTTTAAAAACCACAGCAGCAAACACCAAACAATTGCCCACCACACCAAAAATTGCCCTCCCCCATCCACCTCCCCACCCCAAGCCAATCGGAAACAGAAAACCTCATTTACTTACCTTTCCACTGCCAAAGAATGGTCCAAGAAACTGAAGAATGCTGCAAAAATCCCAGGAATGCTTACAAAAAGTCTGAAGAAAAAATCCAAAAATATATATCCAAAAACGCACTCAAAACCACTCCTAAACACTCTTTGCCTCATGCAAAACCCACAAGAGCAATGCACACATGCATCCCGCCTTTTATACTGCCCAGGCACAATGCAACCTGGGAAAACCCCCAATGCCTCATACAAAGTCGCAGCGACTTTGTATGAGGCAACTTTTTCAAGGAATTAGGCGATGTTGTATAAATTCGATGCTGTACAAAGCGGACTTTGTATGAGGTATTACTGTAGTCTTAACTCAGGTGCAACGTAGGGCTTTCCCCTTGCCACACCCACCATAGTGTGGTAGTAAAAAAAAAATTGCGTCCACCACTGAGCATGACCCAGCCCTTGGCTTGAAAAGTTTGAGAACCCTGTAGTAGACTGTAGTATTGCAGATTCCAGCTTAGCAGCTGTCAAGTAGGTTTTGCCATATTATGTATATAAAGCCACTGACTTCGTTCTGAACAATTCTTTGCCTTAGTCTGGCTGTATCTTTTAGACTTGGCATACTTGCTTGACCAATCAGTGCTTCCTTTGTTTTCAGACCATTGAGTCTGACAGAATCCTTCTGATTTCCTCAATGCCTCTTTATCATTTCTGCATTGTCAACGTCTCCTACGCTCTCCTGCACCACCATCATTTTTTGCTCTGTATAGTTGCTCAACATTCACCGTGTGTCTATTATCCATGTTCTATCTGGCTGAACATGCTGGTTGAATACCCCTCATATTTGGGCTGAATTGAAGCAGAGTCTTCATAACACATCTGTTTCAGCTGTTTTCAAAGAACAAAAAAGAGTTTTCATTCTTCTGCCAATCATTTTTGTCCACCACTGTTATTACTCTTACAGCGTTTTTCATGATTATAACAACACTGCCCGATTCAAATCCTTCTTCCATCTGCAGGCTAGCAGAGTGGATCGACACTCCTATGTAGTTGAGTGCCTTTAAGTATCGATACTTCCCTTTCAATTGCAAATAACAGGCATAAGAAAGAAGGGAGGGGAGATTCTGACTAGCATCATGGCCAGAGCAAACAGTTAAAGTCTGCCCTGTGACAGTGTAATAAGTAAACATTTCTGCAAATTAGTTTGTGCAAAAAACAGCATAGACTGCTGACTCTGTTTTTCTCAGTCTACTGAACCCACTTTAGGTTTTGTGCAAATGAGCTGTATAAGTGTTTGTACCAAACCAACTAACCAACCAATCCCAAACTGACACAAGAAATAACCTTGCGAGTTGCAACCAACTATTTTTAAAATCAGATTGTTGCACAATTTAAAATTATGTACACATATTGATGTACAGGTATATGAACTGTAGCTAAAACTCAAATGAAAATGTTAAAACAATATTTATTTATTTATTTTATTTTATTTTATTTTATTTTATTTTATTTTATTTTATTTTATTTTATTTTATTTTATTTTATTTATGGTTAAAATTTCTATGCCGCCCAATCAGGCGAACCCGACTCAGGGTGGCTCACAACAAAATTAAAGCATACATATTAAAAACAATTAAAACCCCAACATACCCACCCACGTATTAAAACTAACCACATTAAAACTGTGCGCATTAAAAAGATGGGGGCTTCATTTTATAAGCCAGCAGGCGGGGGCCACTCTTCCATCTGAGCCCCACACCTGCCTCATCAACCAGGTTTTTAATTCTCTTCTGAAAGGCAGCAGCTCCATCTGCTCCCGCAACTCTACTGGCAGGAGATTCCACAAGGCCAGTGCAGACACAGAAAAGGCCCTCCTTCGTGTGCCAGAGAGGCAAGCTCCTCTGGCAGATGGAACAATTAGAGAGCCCCTCCGGTCTGCTCTGGTTGGACGGACAGACACTCTTGGGAGGATGCAGTCTCTTAGGTATCCTGGCCCACTACCATGTAGGGCTTTAAAGGTCAAAACCAGCACCTTGAATTGCACCCGGAGACAAACTGGTAACCAGTGCAGCTCCCGAAGCAATGGTGAGGTGCGAGCATAGCGCCCGCACCCCATCACCACCCGGGCTGCTGCATTCTGCACCAGCTGTAGCCTCCGAATGGTCATCAAGGGCAGCCCCATGTAGAGCGCATTGCAATAATCTAGCCTGGAGGTCACCAGAGCATGTGTGACCATGATCAGGGAGTCCCGGTCCAGGAGCGAACACAACTGTTGGATGACGCGAAGCTGTGCGAAAGCCCTCCTGGCCACGGCTGCCACCTGATCTACAAGTAGCAGTCCCGAATCCAGGAGGACTCCTAAATTGCGTACCGGGTCTGTCTGGGGCAAAGCAGCCCCATCCAAGACCAAAGTTGGCAGCTCCCTGGATAACGTGGGGCCCCCCATCCATAGCCACTCAATCTTGGAGGGATTCAATTGTAGCCCGTTGTCTCCCATCCAGACCCCGACAGCCTCCAGACATCTGGATAGGACATTGACCACATCACTGGGGTCTCCACGGGCCGAGATGTACGGCTGGGTATCATCAGCATACTAATGATACCTCACCCCATGGGAATGGATAATCTCGCCCAGCGGCTTCATGTAGATGTTGAATAAGAGAGGAGAGAGCACCGAGCCCTGAGGCACCCCATAACGCAGGAGCCTAGGGTTGGACCTCTCACTCTCCAACCACACCGACTGGGTCCGGCCCTCCAGAAATAAGGAAAACCAGGATAACACACTACCCTGGATCACCAATCCTTTGAGCCGTTTCAGAAGGATACCGTGGTCAACAGTATCGAAGGCCATTGAGAGGGCAAGAAGGGCAAGGATGGACGGATGGCCACCATCCCGCTCCCACCAGAGATCATCCAATGCCGTCTCTGTACCATATCCAGGCCTGAAACCTGATTGAAAGGGATCCAGATAATCCGCTTCATCCAGGACCCCCTGCAGCTGTTGCGCCACCACCTTCTCCAGTACCTTCCCCAAAAAGGGGAGGTTGGAGACTGGTCTATAGTTAGCTGGAACTGCTGGGTCGAGGGATTGTTTCTTCAGGAGGGGGCACACCAAAGCATGTTTTAAAGGTGCAGGAAACACCCCCTCCCATAGCGATGCATTGATTATAGTCCCAACCCAGCCTCCCGTCACCACCTTAGAGGCTTTCACTAGCCAGGTGGGACAGGGATCTAAATGGTAGGAGGTGGTGCGAACAGCTGCAAGAAGCCTGTCCACTTCCTCAGGGACAACTGGATCGAATTGATCCCAGACTGAGCTCTGATCCCCTCCGGATTCTCCCCATCCATGCCAGGATTGAACCCGGAGCGAATCCGAGCGATTTTCTCCACCAGATAGTCTGCAAAAACCTCAGCCGAACCCTGCCAAATTTGACTATTTCTGACCAGAAGGGGACGTCTTTAAGTGTTATTGTGGCCATTTACAAGATCTTCTTTTGTATCTATGGTGGGCCATAAACTGTATGCAACTAAATGTTGCATTGATGGAATTTCTCCATATTCAGAGAACATTTGTCTTGTACCCAAGTAGCCACATTCTATTTAATTGTTCCTTAAGCTTCCTACCTTACTGTAAAAATGTATTAAGTGACTTCCAGATAGTCTAGCCAGAATCATGTCCTGGCAGGAGACTCTTGTTGGCATTCAACCATTTTGCAAGGTGTGCTATTTTTGCACCCAACATGATCAGAGACATGTTTAGTCACTATTCTATACTAAAACATCTTTTGGTCTACTCTCTGCTCAGCTCTCTTCTCTGTAAATGACTGGTTCTCTCCCATCTACAGATGAGTGCACTTGGGGACAGTACTAAGGGAAGAGGCAAACTCTGCCTGTGTGACATGATGTCTAGTGTCCCAGCTGTCATCATGAGAATCATTGCAAGGAATGTAACAAGCCTGTGCACAGAATGCCAAAGAAGCAATCTTCCCCCACCATCATAAGAAGTAGTATTTTTCTCTTCCCTTGTAATTTTATGCACTTTCATTTCTTCTTTCTGAGAGAACAGAACGTTTCATAATATGTTTATGTTTATTCGATTTACACCCCACCCTATTCAGCACAGGCCAACTCAGGGTGGCTAACAACATATAAATAACCCCAAGGTAACCCAAGGGGTTTACATACAGGATACAAAATACAAAGCAATTAATATACAAGATGTAAAATATAAAATACAGTAAGTTACATAGATATACAATAATGCAGTACAGGCCAGCACAGGTGCTTGCACTCCCCCCATCCAACAGGACCGGGGGAAGGAGCTCTGTGTCTCAGCTGGAGGCAAGGCTAAATACAGTATAATCACGATACAAAATATCCCAAAGTGCAATTCATTACAAAGTTGCACAATAGCAATACAATACAGCCCCCTCCTGACCACAGTAAGTCCAGAAGAGCATTGGCTACTCCCACTTCCGCCGCAGCCACGCCAGGAGCCGGGGGTGGCATCCGTATCCGGGGTTGGATTTTATAATACACAGTTCTGATACAAAACTAATGATTTTGGAACTGGTACCCATCTAATCACTATCTGATGTCACTCTGTAGTACAGTAAAATGCCGGATAACACTAAAACTTGGTTCCACAAGTCTTAGCGTTATCCAATTTTAACGTTATCCGATGCATGCATTGGATAACATTAAAATCCTATGGGATGAATCGCATAACGTTAAAACTCGATAGAGATACATTGTAACCGGCACAGGCTTTAGTGAACATTAAACGATGCATCCCATAGGATTTTAACGTTATGTGATGTAATTTTTTTCCAGATTTTTTAACATTATGCGGTTTTAGCATTATGTGATGAAAATGTTATCCGAGATATTACTGTATCTAAATTGGTTTCTGAGTGGGTGAACTTGGTTTATAGGAGATAATTTAGTTTGGTTCACAACTGATGTGAGCTAATAGCCTCTGAACATTTGTGCCAGGAATGGGCAATAAAGGATTCATGGGTATGAAGGTCCCAAAACATTCTTGCCACCAGTATTAGTGTTCTCACAAAACCCACAGATTACTGAAGTAAGGTAGGCATAAAATTCACTAAAACAAATAAACAAGCAAAAACTTTTAAAATGCTAAATAGTACTGATAATAATCAAATTATAGAATAACATCAATGACAGAATTAAACAAAGTTTACCCAGCGTATCATTCCTATAACAAAGGAATTGGCTGTTTAAAAATGAGAACAAAAGGAAAATTCTTCAACTTTGATATAAAGTTACTTGTGTCTATATAGTTCTCCTTGATTTTAAACACCATTAATTGCAATGAGGCTTTCTCTTGGGTAAGTGGAAAGTGGAGGGACTAGAGCAGGGGTTCTCAACATTTTCCTGCTGTGGGCCGGACCATGCCCCCTCAAACAGCTGAATGGGCTGGACACATGCCCCCCAGAAAATGCTGACATAAAATGTGTCCGTGGCCGTCGTAAATGTGTTTACAGTGCATTTTCAGCTGTTTTCACCGCTTCCACTGCTTCAGGTGGCGGCAGCACTGGGAGCGAGGGTGGCACATTTTCAGCTGTTTTTGACACTTCCACTGCTGTGGAGAAAACAGCCATGGTGGGAGCAGGGGCAAGAGTGGTGGGCCTCATGAAATGGCACCATGGGCTGGTGCTGGCCCATGGGACGTAGGTTGTGAACTCCTGGACTATAGCGTACAGGATAAAAAATGACCTTTATCTTCCTTTCATTTGCTCTGCCTGTCTCTCATTCATCCACTTAAATCACTTCCCCACTCTTTACTCAAGCGAAACATGAATGTTTATTACAAAATACAAATGCTGCTATGAATCCAAGGACAGGGATATTAGCAAACAACCATCCCTTCCTTTATACTTGGACTTTTCAAGCATTCATGTCTAGAGGCTGTCACTTTAACATTTAATTTAATTTACAGTGACTGCATAACATGCCTGTATGTACAAATATGGAGGTTAATGAGTTACTCTCTAGTTTTAAATCTCTAAGGCCTAACAACAGGAGGCCACTCAGAACTATGGCTTCATTGATCAGTTAAACAAAATCAAAGGCACATAATAGATTTGTTTATTCAACAACAATTACAAAGAGTAGCCACATATTTTGTCTGATATCATTGGCTTCCACAAAACTTACAGGTGTACTCTTTTTCAAATGTAAGTTGGGGCAAGCTAGCTAATTCAGCACAGGTGACATGGCTACAATCGAGGCAAAACTCAGAAAATTAGGTCAAGTGGCTAAGACACTGACTGGGAGGCGGAAGGTCAGTAGTTCGATTCCCGAGTACTGCAGGACGGAATGAGCTCCCATCTTTGTCCCAGCTCCTGCCAACCTAGCAGTTCGAAAGCAAGAAATTGCAAGTATATTAATAGGGACTACTTTGGTGGGAAGGTAACAGTGTTTCGTCCGCTCCGGAGTCTAGTCATGCCTGCCACATGACCACAGAAACGTCTGCAGAAGCAGACAATGCTGGCTCTTCAGCTTTGAAACAGAGATGAGCACTGAACCTTAGAGTCGGATATGACTTGCTTTCGAGCAAGTAAAACCTTTACCTTTACCTTTACCTATGGTAATGGCATTGTTTTCTCTTTTACTTTTTTTTCATCTGTTTTCCTTCTCCCAGTGTGATTGTGCATATTCAGCCTCTGTCTCTTTCCTCAGGCAGTAGAAATTCAGATTCTGATACATTTATTCATATGCATATACATATAGATATGCATGCACAATTCACATCTTATCCTCTCTGCACACATACATACATGCATACATAGAACTGGGAACAAGCAATATTTCTCAGACAGCTTGGTTACACAGAAGTGGGACCAATTTTATTTCCACTTTTGTGGAATGCAAAAAAAGAAGAAAAAAAAGAAAAGGACATTGAAAGAAGCCTCTGGTAAGATACTGTTGTACAAAACCTCTTGCTCACTAGTGTGAGCCCAGAAATAAATAGCCGACTTAATTTTTTTAGCATCTTCTCTTGACAAAATAAAGTATGCAATTAAAGAGCATAAGCAGAGCCATCTTGGAATGATCAAATCCATTTTAGTTAAGTTTAAATTTGTTTTAACTTGTTTTCTGAGAGCATACCCAAGTATCTTATCTAAGTAAGCAGATATGTCTGACATGTTGGAAAGTATGTAATATCAGGATAAGTAAGGAGACAGTGTGAATGTATGTCATTAAATATGTAAGTTTGAATATGTTACATCAGTATGTAGTCCAACTGGTCTGGCATTTTGCTGCTTGGTACATGAGGCATCCATGGCCACAAACAAGCAACATTTTTTCCAATTACAACAATGCTTGCACAACAAGTGATCATTACTACACCATTTTGTTCCTCTGGCACCCAAGAAGATTTCAGCTTTCCTCCTCCAATGCCACACTCAAAACCAGGTTCAAACACCTTGACCACATCGCAAGACCTCCTACTCCTGAGGAGAACACCCCCCTCAAGGAGCCTTCAACAGCATTTGCTCTAACTACATTAAAGTTGTAAATTAATTTATTAAAAATAACTATCAAGTTGTTTCAATTAAAATATCTTATCAATTGATCCACTACATTTAATCCAGACACACCATGAGACACTATTTGTCACCCATCCAATTTCAGATGTTTCATTTTCCTTGTCATGGAGTATGCTAGAGAGAATTGGACAGACATGCTTTTACTACTACACATAAGCCATCTCTGTTGTAAAGTGAAGTATTCTAGTGAATGGAAAATGAATGCTCTTTCCAAAACACCTGCTCCTGGTGGAGGCACGAACTACTGAAACAGCTGCCTGCATTTTTGAACTCCCCCTAGGGATATTGTTATGTGGACTGGCATAATGATGCCTGCAATTCCAACTTTTTTACAAGACCACTGCACATTCCTCAGTCAGGAGATGCATATATATTGAAACAGAAAATAAGAAAACATGAAAAATGATCTTCTAGGGTCTTCTGAGTCTATTGCACTGCCAAATACATATCACAGTACTAAATCAAATGGCCACCATGCTTCAGGACATACCAAACATTCAGTAAATGAAATAATTTTTAGGCAGTTCCTTTCAGGTTTATGACACGGCAAATGCTTCTGTTATCAAATTCTCTTTGCTTCACTGGCTAGCGTTTAGTTATGCAAATTGGGCAGGCCACGCTATGAAGGTAGCCAATGATGCAGAGAGAAAAGTGATATATTTAAGATGTTCAAAAGCAATGGCATTAAGAGCAACATATGCCACAAGCTGAAAGGCCAGGTATGACACAGTAGAAATGATATGAGAATAAATTTAAAACATTATTCTATGAGAATTTATTTTTATTTGTCCCTCTAAATATTGTAATGTACAGTCTTATATATATTTTGCCTTATCAAGCACCTGTTCTACAGCTAGCACAATTAAAGGGGCTATAAACTATCTATGTCAGGGATTCTCAACCTGCAGCCTGTAGGCCAGATGCAGCCCACAGTCCCACCACCACCTCTACCACATCTGGTAGTGCCATGTGGTGGAGTGTGGGTTGCCCAGGTCACTGATTGGAAAGCAACCTTTCTCAATGGGCTTGTCGGGCTATGCAAAAAGGCTCGAGACCAACCTGGCTCAACCGGAAAGGAAATTGGGTATGACTCCATGTTTCCTTGGCTGAGGGCACTGAGAGAAGTAGGACAAATGTCAGGAGGTAAGAGACACAAGGTCTCATAAACAGCATACAGTATCTGGCTCATGTCCACGGACTGAGCTGAGCAAAAGCTAACCGCAGCTAGACCAAATAAGCTATGCATATGTACACAGAGTCTTCTAGGACCGAGATAAGGCAGGAACAGTGAGTCTCCCTACATCTGCTGATTATTCTGCCTATGGCGAACCCAGGCACGCAATACTTTCCTAGGCTGGCAAACATACCTTAGCAGGCAACATGTTACGTAAGCAAACCTTCTGTTATAGGGGTCATGAGCAGTCTGTGTGCAAGTGATCCAGAATGCAAGCTAATAAATATAGACCACCCGAGGACTTGGGACTGGCTTTTACCATCATACTTCAGTCTTGCGTGCCTTCCTTGAGTTCATCACCTTGACTCCCACGGACCATTACAACATATGGTGACCCGTGATGTGTCTACTCGGGAGTAGCGGAGCAGTTCTGATCGGAAAGCATCTCCGATCGGAACTCAGTACAGTCTCAAGGGAGGCAGCGTGCTCACACGCCGGCAGACCTCACACATAGGAACGTATGTGTTCCACAGCCAGAGGAGAGCCGAGATCCAGCGCAACTAAAGGCAGCAGAGCAGCATCCATGGCAACTGGGGCCAGGATCCCGATTCACTGACCAAACCTGAGGGACATCGTCCTGTGCATCACCCACCCAGCCGTACCATTCAGACTTGCCCCGTGGAAGCATCGACTCATGAGTTGTGTAAGATATCCAGGGAATTTCCCCACCGGGTGGTAATGGGGGCCAGCTTGGGGAGGCAAACCTTGACCATCAGGCAAGAGACTCATTGAGGTGAACTCGAAGCCCTGGCCAGGCGACACCAGTACTGACAGCGTCTGACAGCACAAGTGAAGCATCTGGGGGAGCATTGTATGTTCTACCCGGAAGCAGGAATGATAGAACTAGAAGTTTGGGACAGGATAGGACACTGCCTTAAGCAAGAGCCCAGGGCACCTGCCGACATCATTGCAACCTGGAGCAAATGTAGACAGATCGTTTAAGTACTTAGTCCAGTCTGAGTAGACCCAAAATCTACCAGTTTATGCCCCACTGTGTCTCTACCCGACCATCCAACACCAACATGGGGACAGGGAGGACTTAGAAAGCCTAGGCACTTGAGAGGCAGTCAGGAGTCCTCCCCAACAGAGGAGTGAAAAAGATCATGCGAGGGGAATTAGCTAAAACACAGCTGCTGTGTTCGGCCTGCCTAGAGGCAGACGCATTTTGAGCAGACAGACTATTGCCCACATGCCCGCCTTATGCTGACTCCTCCTGGAAAACCTACACAGCCATTTGCGACATGGGACTCCAGGCCAGATACACTAAGGAACTCAAGACCAGAGCAGTGCAGAAGCCCAACGGCACTTGTTTCCAGTGTGGGAAGATGGGGCACTTTAAAAGAGAATGCTGGTCAAGACCAGGCAGCAGAGGGAAAGGCAGCTCTTCGAGGAGCTGTCTGAATAAGCCCTCCGCCAAGTGCCCACATTGCCATCACCCTAGGTCCAAAAGAAGGCAATCACCACTCTGGCTACATCAGAAGAAAAGTTCCAGCAATAGTTACCCCAACCATTCCTGAGGCACAGGCAGAAACTGACTTGTCTTGTCTCGAAGTAGCGCAGAAATAGGAAGGAAACTCGCTCCTAAGAGTCAGAGCCCAGGGTGGTTGAAACCGGCCGTCTGACAATTGCCTAGATTAGGCAGCAAGGAATTATTTCTTCATGTGTTAGATACATTATTCATATTTAAAAAGCCTGATTTGAGATTGCATGCGTGGTGCACCAGTATGATTGAATATGTGTTCAAATGATTGTGTTATAATGTTGCAACATTAAATGTGAAATGCCAGGTATTGTGTTCTAGACATTTACCTTTATTCATGTATAAAATACATTGCTTTCAATGGCTGCTGAAAGGTTCCCGCACCCTGGTCCCTGGCTGCCTGCTTAAGCAACAGGGACGAGCGGGAGGAGGGGGAAAAATTCCAACCCGAGAAATGGGCTGGAGTGACCCCCCTCCCTCTCAGCCAAGCCGGTTCTTCAAAGGAATGTAACTCCCTCATACCAAAGTCCGCTTGACAGATTGAGCACCTAGGGCATAGGAAGAAAGAGGAGGGAAAAAATTCTAGCACAAGAAAGGGGCAGGAATGACCCCCCTCTTCTTCTCAGCCAAACCTGTCTTTAAAGTGCACAGGGGACCTTTTCCTTCTTCCAAAGATTAAGCTGCAACTTTTGCACTTTCAGACATGATTGGGAAGTGTAAAATGAGGAAAATTGGCGTCTTTGAAGACCTGTGCTGGAGCAGGGGAGGCAGTCTTTTCACAGCATCACGAACTGTGGATGGACAGCCCCTCTGAGTTTCTTTTCACACAGCTAGTGTCTTCTCCAAAAAGGAAAATTTTCATAGAATCTGGAACCCCTGATCCTACAAAATCTTCATATCATATTTCTCATTTCTGGTTAATGCATGTAAATTTTGTTTAAGTAACAGTCTAACGTTTTTAAGAATGTAGTATGAAATTACAGGCTCAAGTTTTGCATGAAATCTGACCCCGGCACGTCAGTTAATGGAACTTTGATCTAGATAAAAGGTTTCTAACCCTCTGTGTTATGAACAAAAGTTCACGACTTGAATTTATTTCCACAGCGATGCCTAATCCATTTAGATGACATGAATAATGCCTTTTTTTGGTAAACTTTTCTCCAAAGTGCCACATTTTAATGGCAATTTATTTCCTTGCAGTCTTGACATGCCTGGGACCAAGTCCAAATCTTTTGTGTATGGTATAATATTAATGTTTAGTTTACAGCTACTTCGGTTAATTAACCTTTCATGGACAAGGGTTGTTATCTTTCTCCACAGTGAAAGGAATTCAAGGGAGTGCTAACTAATAACATGTTTCTTCATTCTAATGTTTTCAGCCAAAGATTGTCCTTCTAGTTTGTTTGTCCTTTTGAAGTTTTAGTCTGCCATTTTACAGAGGGGAAGAAAATATTAGCCTAGCTCCTGAGATAGTGCAGAGAGCAAAGAAACTAATAACATGTTTCTTCATTCTAATGTTTTCAGCCAAAGATTGTCCTTCTAGTTTGTTTGTCCTTTTGAAGTTTTAGTCTGCCATTTTACAGAGGGGAAGAAAATATTAGCCTAGCTCCTGAGATAGTGCAGAGAGCAAAGAAATCTTGTGCAAAACCAGTTTTGCATAAGATCCATATTTAACACTCAGAAGAACTCTACCAAAAATTCTGGGGAACCCTGATTAGACAAGGTCATAATTCCAATCAGACGCAGGCCTCTGAGGGCCACTTTTTTGCTATTAGATAAGGCACATGCCAAAATAAGGCTAAGCAAGCATTGCACGCAGTAAGCCATCAACTCAGCCTCCGCTGGGTAGATTGGATTGGCAGAGGGGTCATTCACCCACCCACCCCGCTAAATCTATGCATCATTAGAACAGGGCTCCCATCCACTGGAGCTCTATGCACGGGCTCCAGCCGGGGGGGGGGGGGCAAAGATAGTGGGTGGGTGTTTGCACAAAATCCTTCTTCTGCAGTAGGAGTTGGTGGTCACAGTCATTCACAACATTTAAGGACACGATTTGGTCAAAATAATTGTGTCTATCAATACAGGGCTTTGTTGTTGTTATTCAGCCCTGTGCTCATTGTGTCTACAATACCACCTAGATACCATCTGGCCATCTCATCTTTGGCCATACCCTTCTTCTTTTAGCCTCCACCTTCCCCAACATCAAGGCTTTCTCAAGTGAATCCTCTCTTCTCATTTGATGTCAACTCTATCTTTGTTATTTGTCTTGTTAAGGAGTAGTCAGGGCTAATCTCTTCTAATACCTATTTGTTCTCCCCACTGTCCAGAGGACTCTTGGAGCTCTCCTCCAGCACCACATCTCAAAGGCATCTATTTTTCTTTGTTCAGCCTCTCTAATGGTCCAGCTTTCACAGCCATGCATTGCCACTGGGAATGCCATTGCTTTGACTATGCAGACCTTTGTTTGCAGTAAGATATCTCTACTTTTCATTATGTTCCATAGGTTTTTCATAGCTTGTCCCCCAAGAATCAGTTGTCTTTTAGTTTCATGGCTGCAATCACCATTTGCAGGGATCTTCGTTCAGTAAAATCTGTTATTGCTTTTACTTCTTCCCCATCTATTTTCTAGGGGCTGATATGGCCTGTTGCCATTATTTTGCTTTTCTTCATGTTGAGTCTCAGGCCAGCTTATCCCGCAAGGGCGGAATGAATCAGCTCACACTGTTCTTTCTTTTAGACAGTAAAGAAAGGGGGAAGTACCCCCCGCATCTACAGCTAATGCTCAGTCATATTATTGCAAAACTAACTTTCTCAAAGCTGTGTCGCAGCTAGTCTTTCTCTCTCTAATGCAGGCCAATCCCTGAAAGCCCAACCGGAACCACCACCTCGAGAAACGAAGCCCATCAGGTGCAAGAATTGCCTAAAGATGACATCAGCTGTCCATAAGATGAAGTAAGCTTCAAGGGGGTGGATTTGGGATTGGACATTTTGCACACACATTGGACATTTTGCACACACATGGACATGCAATGCTACTTTCATGAACAATGCTTTCAGTGAACACATTATTTTGCCTATAATGGACTGTCACCTTCTATGGACATTTTGAGTAAAAATTCACACCAAAAGGACAGTTCATAAATAACTTAAAGAGTTTCGCCACAGAAGCTCAAGGACAAAAGATGAATGTCTACTGCCATTTGCTTGTATTATTTTCATATTTCAATGTCTTTTTCATGCCTTTGTACCATGTTCAAGCGGGTTTCTAAAGGGTTAATTCTTGTATACATAATTGCATGTTACTCACACATTTGCCCTTTTCGATGCTACCCTCGCTAGGAGATATCCTGGCCACGGGTGGGGAAAAATCACAGGGCCACACCGAAGGTTGAGCTTCCTGGAACCAGAGTAACCCCTGGCTATTGTAATTCATTATCTCAGTGTCAATCACACCTCTATTGTGTTAGAGAGGCATTTGCACAGTTACCAGAAGAGGTCACTTTGCAAAATAGCCTAAGAAAATGCCAGTTCTGCCACCGGGAGGGGGGAAAGAGGTTAATTCCTCTGTTTAAGATTAATGACACAACTCATCACATTGTCTTGCTAACAGAAAGCAACCCACGGTCTTTATCACCTACTATTCCCTGATGGTTGCCTTATTCCTTTCCTTGCTTTTGGGGGGAGGGGTCCAGGCCTCTTCAGGGGACTTGACACCTGGCAGGGACTTCAACGCCAGGCTTCAGTACAACATTTGGAAGAGACTTGCCAACCAATCTGACTTTTGCCTTGAACAAAACATGGACCCTGCCTCGCTTTTGAGCACTTGCCTTATTCCAGTCTGTTATGCTTTGGGCAACCAGGCTGGGAATATTGAATGGGTGCCTAAACAGGTACTTGGACGCTATTGCCATATAACATATGCTACTTACATAAACTAGGGACTTAGGTAACAAAAACTTTGCCCGCTGATGCAGTCACTCTAGAGTCACTTTAGAGTGACCCAGAGTGGCGATCAGCCCAAACACATCTTGTGCCATGATGACTGGCTGCTCCTCAGTTGAGGGGCGGCGCCCCCATTACCTTAGCCCCATTAAAGAGACTTGGAAATGTAATCACTCAGACATTATTGATTAATGTATGATCATGTTATTTTGCCCACACAATGGTGTTTCACTTGTAACCAGCATACTTGGATATACCTGACAATGTATCAGATTCATATTGCAATATAAGTCATTTAACACTGGTGTTCCTAAAAAGGGAAACGCTTACACCACACCGAGCTACACTACAGCCAGCACGGATCACATGAGCAGTCCAGCTCGATGAAACCTGTGACAGCAATATGAGGTTACTCAGTAAAGCAGAGTATGTATCTTTAACTGCTAGCCTTATAGGGGTGCCCAGACTTACAGTGGGTAATGCACATAGAACTGGTCAGCTGGCATGCGCCCTTGCCAAAGGTCCCAATCACACCTCAGCAGCTATTGCCTTATTAAGCTGAAAGCAAGCTGAAATTAGACACGCAGTATTGGATAATCGCACAGCAATGGATTACTTATTGCTTCTCCATCATTTAGGATGTGAAACAGCTCACAATACGTGTTGCTTCAATCTCACAGACAACTCCCACAGAATCCAAAGTCAAATCACTGACTTGGACAAAATAGTCACACACATTCAACCAGATACCAATTGGGGGTGTTTGGAATGAGCTCTGGTCATGGGTGCCATGGAACTGGCTACTAACAACGCTTATAGTCGCCACTGGCGTTGTGGTAGTGGGAGTCATGCTATGCTGCTTTGAGCAACGCATCCCCATGTTCCTATCCATGTGCCACCCAGGACAGGGACCCCTAAGAAGCAATCATGCCTTGACAGCTTATGTCCTACGTTTCCCAGGTTCTCAGACAAGTCACTTTAGAAAATAAAGAAAAGGGAATTGTGGGTTGCCCAGGTCACTGATTGGAAAGCAACCTTTCTCAATGGGCTTGTCGGGTTATGCAAACAGGCTCGAGACCAACCTGGCTTGACCGGAAAGGAAATTGGGTATGACTAATAGGGAGCAACAGTGACTCCATGTTTCCTTGGCTGAGGGCGCTGAGAGAAGTAGGACAAATGTCAGGAGGTAAGAGACACAAGGTCTCGTAAACAGCATACAGTATCTGGCTCACGTCCATGGACTGAGCTGTGCAAAAGCTAGCCGCAGCTAGACCAAATAAGCTATGCATATGTACACAGAGTCTTCTAGGACTGAGATAAGGCAGGAACAGTGAGTATTGCTGCATCTGCTGAACCTAGGCATGCAATACTTTCCTAGGCTGGCAAATGTACCTTAGCCAGCAACATGCTATGTAAGCAAGCCTTCTGTTATAGGGGTCATGTGCAGTCTGTGCGCAAGTGATCCAGAATGAAACCTAATAAATATAGACCACCCGAGGACTCGGGACTGGCTTTTACCATCATACTTCAATGGGCATTTGGCCCCTGAAGCTGTCTGAGGTAGTGTGGCCTGGCCCCCGACTTAAAAAGGTTGAGAATTCCAGGTCTATGTGCTACATGTGTGAGCCAAGGTGAATAGTTTCCTTTTCCTTTTCCCTATTTTATGTGATTATACAAAGATGATAGCAAAATAGAGTGTATAGCACAAGCATAATAATATGAGTAGGGCAGTGTATATACTATATGACTATAATAAAACAAGCAAACAAATACCAAAAATAGGGCAGAAAATAAAAGTAATCACTATACTGAAACCAGGCAAAGGACCATTAGATCACAATAGTTACAGGTCAAAATGTCTGAATAAATTATATTGAATTGTGTAGTACTTAAAATTGAACCTCTTCTAATTCCAGAACAGGCAGGTTTGGAACTGGCAAGAGCTGTATGGTTCAAACCTTAAATCTAACCCAGCATCTAGAAGATGGTTTTGAAATACATAAAATTACTGGATAAAGCATTTGTTGACCCTACAGAGCCATATTATACTGTCTATTATCAATTCTTACTGTAAAAGCTCCACCTTCTTTATGAAGTGTGGGTTGGCCACTTCACTGATTGGATCACAACCCTTCCAGAATGGTTCATCTGGCTAGAACACGGGCTGGAAACCAACCAAGCTAGGACAGGAAAGGAAATTGGGAACGGACCAATAGAATAGGTAGCAAGAGTGACTCCATGTTGCCTTGGCTGAGGGCACTGAGAGGAGCAGGCATAATCTCATAATAGTGGAAACTTCCAGGAGAGACACAAGCCTGTAACAGCACATGTCAGCTAGACACAGGAAGTCTTCAAGGTCGTTTAGATTGTGCAATCCCTTAGTAGGTGCCAAATGTATACATTAACTTCTTAGAGCTGGCAAATGTAACTTAGCCAGCAGAATGCCACGTAGGCAATGTATCCTGTCATGAGGTCTCACACAGGATGTGCGGGCGAAACCTCCTTGTAATCCAATAAATACAGCCCTCCCAAGCGATCAAGATCAGCTAGCTTTCCTTCAGCACTCCTGCCTCCCATGCCTTCCTTCGCCTTCAGCACCCTGGACTCCGAGAGCCATTACAACATCTGGTGACCCCGGGACGTGATTTTCTCAACTACTTGAGAGTCACGCACCAGCTCTTCTCGGAGAGGCTGAAGAGCAGCTCCAATCGGAAAGCATTCCGATTGGAATTCAGCACCATCTCAAGGAAGGCAAAGTAAAAGAGCCCGGCACAACCCATCTAGGGAGAGCCATGATAACTAAGGCAGAACAGCAGAGCAGATCCGCGGCCAGCAGCCAGCACCGCACGACTGACCAAACCTGAGGGACATCGTCCTGTGCATCACTCGCCCTGTCTACTACTACCCTGACCTGTCTCGTGGAAGCATCAACACGTGAGTTGTGTAAGACATCCAGAGAATCCCCACACCGGGTAGTATGGGGGCACGTTTGGGGAAATGTAATTTGTCCATCAGACAAGGAGCTCATACAGAGGAGCTTGAAGGCCTGGCCAGGCAATATCGGATTCAGGATAAGCCGAAACCGTCTGACGGAACTCGTGAGGCAAATGTGGAAACACAACCTGTTCTAACCAGAAGCAGGCACAATGAATCCAGAGGTTTGGGATAAAACTGCCTCAAATAGGAACTCCAAGCACCCACTAACATCATGGGGGCTTGGAGGACATAAAAAGCCCAGGCACTTTCAGTCCGAGTCAGGGGTTCTTCCCAGCAGAGGAGTGATTAAGATCAAAGCAAAGGGAGAGGAGCTCCCCCTGCAAGGGGGGAAAGGCAGCTCTTCAAGGATCTGTCTGAAAAAACCTACCGCCAAGTGCCCAAGTTGCCACCATACAGGAGGCAGTCACCGCCTTGGCTAAGCCAAAGGAAGAATCCCAGCAAAGATTACCCCAAACCTTCCCGAGGCAGGCAGACACTGACTTGGCTTGTCTCAAAGAAGCACAGAGATAGGAAGGAAACTTGCTCCTAAGAATAGAAGCCCAGGGGGCTAAATAGCCTCCTGAGAATAGCCTAAAAATCTAGCAGCAAGAAGTCATCTCCTCATGAGTAGGGCGGAGTATTGCAGACCTGGGAGGGAATTATCCCCAGGGAGGTATGTCTCTCCAAGGTTTGGATGCGCATATGCATGCATGGTGCACCAGTATGATTGAGCATGAATCTCTGATAAGAGTTAACCACTGACTTTTCCTTCCTCTGAATTTTCTCCAAGTCATAGAGCCACACTGCTTAAAATGCTTAAGATTGGTTTTCCCCCCAGTATTAAGCCTAGCTCCTGAGAGAGTGCAGTGCGCTGAGCCCTCTCTGGGATTTCAGCCATCTCAATCTCTTGCAGCGTCAGAGCTGCCCCAGATCAATATTCAGGATTTGGGCAAGCCAGTATAACTCCAGCGAGGTGGGGGCGACAAGAGTGTAATGGGTGTTTGAACCAAATTCTTCTTTTGCAGCAGGGATTGGTGGTCACAATCCTCGACCCCAATCCACAAGCTTTGCAGCTCCTCCACCGGAATGCCTAAGCATTCCCGCGCACGCTCCCAAGACCAGGGAGGGGGGCCTCCATGGGAAAATTGCCCAAGGGGAGCCTGACACATCAAGTGCCAAGGTTCACCAAGGGGACAGTGCATATGGTCATGGACAGTATGTTCATCTAAATATTGACTTTCTCAACACTCATAGCTTTCTAGATATCTAACATCCTCGTTTCTCAGCACCACAGGAAGTTTTGCATACAAGGCAAAGCAAGTGCGGAGTGAATTACCCCCCATTGTTTTTTTCAGTAAAGAGAAAGGGGGGAGAAGCCCCTGCGCATCTACAGCTAACCCTCTGTCCTCTCAGTTCTGTGCGCATTGTGTCTACAATCCCCTCTAGCCATTTTATCTTTGGCTGCCTCTTCTTCTTTGGTCCTCCACCTTTCCCAGCATCAAGGCCTTCTCAAGTGAATCCTCCCTTCTCATTTTTGGTGTCCAAAGTACTTTGACTTCATCTTTACTATTTGAAGCAGTCAGAGTTGATCTCTTCTAAGATTCAGCTATTTGTTCTCCCCGCTGTCCAGGGTACTCTCAAAACTCTCCTCCAGCACCACATTTCAAAGGCATCTACTCTTCTGCATTCAGCTTTCCTAATTATCCAGCTCTCACATCCATACATTACCACTGGGAATACCATTGCTTTGACTATTCTACCTTTTGTTTGCAATATGATGTCTCTGCTTTTCACTATCTTCACCAGGCTTCTCATAGCTTGTCTCCCTAGAATCAGTCACCTTCTTGTTTCATGGCTGCAGTCCCCATCTGCAGTGATTCTTGATCCTAAGAATATAAAATCTGTCATGCTTCTACTTCTTCTCCATCTATTTTCCAGGGACTGATTGGATCTGTTACCATTATCTTGGTTTTCTTGATATTGAGTCTCAAGCCAGCTTTTGCACTCTCCACCTTCAGCCCAATCAATTCAGTCACATCATTGCACAACTAACTTTCTCAGGTCTGCGTTTGCAGCAAGTTTTTCTCTCCCTAATGCAGGTCAATCCCTGGAAGCCCAGACTTGAGACGTCAGGTGCATCAGGCAAAGAGATGATACCAGCTGTCCATTTTTCCATTTCTAGATGATTTTGGCATGCACCCCAAGGGGTGGGTGGGTTTTTGGGAACCATCATGGATGCGCGCATGCACACACATGGACATTTTGCACACACATGGACATGCAATGCTACTTTCATGAACAATGCTTTCAATTGACACATTACCTTAAATGGACATTCAACTTCAATGGACATTTTGAGTCTAAGTTCATACCAAAAGGACAATTCATAAATACTTCAAGTAGTTTCACCACTCATGACAGAAGCTCAAGGAAAACAGAAAAATGTCTATGCTTTATTGCCATTTTTGCTTGTATTGCTTTCGCATATCAATTGATTTCTATGCTTTTTCCATGTCTTTGTACCATGTTCAAAGGGGGATTTTCAAGGGTATATGGATTCTTGTACATAATTGCATATTACTCACACATTTCCCCCTTCTGATGCTGCCCCTCATTAGGATAACCTACCCTCGCCATGGGTGGGGGAAATAAACAGACATCTACAGAAGATTGAGCTTCCTGGAACCAGAGAAATCCCTGGCTATTGTAATTCATTATCTCAGTGTCAATCACACCTCTATTGTGTGAGAAAAACATTTGCCTTGCTAACAGAAAGCAAGCCACGGTTTTACACACCTACACAGTTGCTTGGACGTCATTTAAGCCTGAGGCACATGCTGTCTCAAACCTGAAGGACATTTCTCTCAGAAATCCAGGACTCAGGTAAGGAAGACTTTGCCCACTGATGCAGTCACTCCACATACACCCCGAATGGTCATCAGCCCAGATACACCTGGTTCCAGGGCTGCTCCACAGAAATGCACCCCACACCAGGTCACCCCACGGCCAGCATGATCCCCACGATGTGCTAGCAAAAGCACTCAATCACACCCAGACAACTCATGCCCTACATCTCGCAAGCTCTCAGCCAAGTTGCCTTAGAAAGTAAAGAAAGGTGGGATGTGGGTTGGCCACTTCACTGATTGGATCACAACCCTTCCAGAATGGTTCGTCTGGCTAGAACATGGGCTGGAAACCAACCGAGCTAGGACAGGAAAGGAAATTGGGAACCGGCCAATAGAATAGGTAGCAAGAGTGACTCCATGTTGCCTTGGCTGAGGGCACTGAGAGGAGCAGGCATAATCTCATAATAGTGGAAACTTCCAGGAGAGACACATGCCTGTAACAGCACACGTCAGCTAGACACAGGAAGTCTTCAAGGTCGTTTAGATTGTGCAATCCCTTAGCAGGTGCCAAATGTATACAGTAACTTCTTAGAGCTGGCAAATGTAACTTAGCCAGCAGAATGCCACGCAGGCAATGTATCCTGTCATGAGGTCTCACACAGGATGTGCAGGGGAGACTCCTTGTAATCCAATAAATACAGCCCTCCCAAGCGATCGAGATCGGCTGGCTTTCCTTCAGCACTCCTGCCTCCCGTGCCTTCCTTCACCTTCAGCACCCTGGACTCTAAGAGACATTACAACAATGAAGATTTCTTCCCTCCATCTCTACTGCTGCTGCTGTTGAACAGCTGAGAAGGTCTCCACTGATCAATTAGATCTGATAGATTAATTGCTGCCACCACTAATCAGCTGAGAAGAGCTTTAGCTAATTGGTGGAGACAGACCCAGCTGATCAGCAAGAACTTCAAAAAACTCAATAAAAATGACACACTGTCACACACAAGCACTCAATATAAATGATATTGATACAGGTATTGATATAAAATAAATGACTCCTAACAGGTGGTTTGAAATAAACCATTCAGTAACCTAAATAGCATGAGATTACTTGTGCACCATGTAATCACGAAATTTAGTCTAGAAGAGGCACACATGTGTAACTTTCTGAAAGTGTAGATGAGCCTTGAGAATATTGTATCCCATACCTAATTGCAAAAATCTTTAATCTGGTTTGATTGACTACTCATTCTTAATTGTGCTGACCAACCCACACATTCACACCATCTACCTCTACCATCTTGATTTCGTTACTTTTTAGAGCCAACTTATTTCCAACTTTATAAATGCTCCATGTTTTATTTTATCTTTATACACCAGGGATTCTCAACCTGTGGCCCATGGACTGGATGTGGTTTGTGGCACCACTTCATGTAGCCCCCCACTGCCTCCACCACACCCAGAAGTGCCATTTGGTGGAGGAAAAGGAAAATGGCCATTCACACCCCCCCCCCAGCTGCCTGAGAGAGCATGACCTGGCCCCCGGCTTAAAAAGGTTGAGAACTCCTGATATACACAATGTAGTCACCCAACACAAAAACTACTTTAAACCAAAACTTTAATTTAATTTAATTCTTAAATTTTTTCCCGCCCATTCGGGACCCGACTCAGGGTGGTGTACAAGAATTAAAACCATTCAAAAACATGTTTAAAACCCTAGATCACCCACCCACCTACCCCCACCCCATTTTAAAAAGCTAAAAGGGGAATAGGAGGAATACAGAAATACAGAAGGAGGAACACTAACTGGACTCTAGCTGGAGATGAGCCAGCAGGCTGGGGCCGTACTCCCATTAGGGCCCCACACCTTCCCTGCCAGCCAGGTCTTCAAACCTTTCCTGAAGGGCAGCAATTCTGTCTGTAACCTCAATTCTGTTGGCAAGAATTTCCAGAGGGCTGGTGCAGACACGGAGAAGGCCCTTCTTCGTGTGCCACAGAGGCATGCCCCTCTATCTGAAGGCACAACAAGGGAGCCCCTCCTGTCTGCTCTGGTTGGGCAGCCAGACACTCTTGGGATGATGCGGTCTCTCAGGTATCCTGGCCAATGCCATATAGGGCTTTAAAGCAGTGTCCTCTTCTTTCTCTTCAAACTCTTGTCAATATGTTCCTAGGCTAATCTCCCTGTGTTATATGTCCTTGCTTTAATTTCTCTTTCATTTTATTTATCCCATAGACTTTAATTAAGCTCGCTCTGGGTGTCTTGACTATTTTTCTCATAAGGAAGGGAATGTACCCGCTCACCAGGTGGGCATCTCTTAGCAGCACTCCTTGTTCTTTTCTCAGTGGTGAATATTTCATAGCATTGTGTCTGCTTTTGGCGCCACAGGGGTGGGGAAACACATCATTAGAGAATATTTGAATTCAAAAGATGCATTAGGGGAAGTAAGACAGCTGCCTTTTACTGATTATTTTGGAGGTGTAAATATCTTTGATGATACCACTGCTGTAATTTGTTGCAGAAAACAAAAAGAGAAAGAAGCATATCAGAAAAAACATGTGATATTATTATAGAAATATCATCTTTTCTCATACAGCTATTTATTCCTGTACATTTTTAATGCTTTGTAAACAGGTGACCAGATTTGTCTTAATGATATTTGATGTGTTCTTTCTTGGAAAATAAGAAATTGATCACCCTTATATGAACTGTGCTAAGCTTATGATCAGATCACTCTGCGTTTTTTGCGAACTTTCTTATGACATACAGTATTGTGAATTTTAGCTAGAATTATTTCTTATTTCTTCAATAATGAGTTTTTATTACTTTCTTGAAGTTTATTGTTTGTTCTTTTGCTCACTGAAGTTGGCTTCAGAGTGTTTTATACTGATAAAGATGCCCCCCAAATGTTAATAAGCAAATTAATAACAAAAAAGAGATCAAAAACCTATTGGTCCAACTCGTTTTACCTCATTACACTGGTAGACCACAAATGGCCTATATTTTGGAGGTGAATTTTTCCAAGTTAGAAACTCCCTGTAGACATTATCTGTTACATCAGGCATTCACAACCTAAGGCCCGTGGGCCTAATTAGGCCCATGCATATCAGTAATCCAGCCTGCAGTAAGAACACAGGCACCTCTAGACATCATCACCTGGGTCCCTGGTGCAGAACCAAGAAGTCAAAGAACTGCAAGCTTTCCCTGCTGAAGCGCCATCAAGCGACCTCAAACAAAGACCAAAACAGAGCAAATATGCTCTCCACAGTTTCCCACTGCTGAGAGAAGTGGTGGACTGTGAAAACAGTGGCAAAACCACTGCAATTGCCACTGCCACAGATGACAATGACAATGAAGGTACATTGTGTTTCGGGGTGGGACCGGCCAGTTAAGAAAAAAATGTTGCGAACCACTGTGTTACACACTAAGTTGCATGACTCAGCATGCAAATACAGGTACTAACTTATGCTGGCAATTTGCCTCCAAGCCTTATGCTACTTAGCCCAGCTGTATAAGAGGGTTTTGACCAGTATGTTTTTATAGCAGCTTAATGCAATTGGCATCTATATAAGCAACACACCTCACTATGTAACTGTACGTTCACCCAGAAAGGCAAGTAGCAATCTGTTGAAGACTGGCAATTTGCTGCAATGATTTATGAGATTTTCCTTGCAGAAAGGTAAGATTCTGACATTGCACTTTTTTATCTCTAAATCCCCCCCTCCAAAACCATAAAAATAAACAAGTAGTTGAATGTAATGTGTAAATGTTACCTCTTACCCCTCAAGACTCATTTTAACATTAAAACATACAGAAATGAACATAGTTGTTCCCTTCAAACCCATAATGTCTTACATTGTTATCTCTAACACACTGCTTTCAAGCTCTGCATATTATCTTTAGATTGTACTTTACATTTCTCTCTCCCCACCCCCACCCCCACCCCCACAAGTAAAGGGGCAGCTTAGTGTTGTGGCTTGAGCTCTAGATTGGGATTTGGGAAACCCATATTCTAGTCTTCACTCAGCCAAGCACCCACTGAGTGATCATGGGTCTATTACATCCTGATGTGACTCCCAGGGTTATTGTTGAGAGATAAAAAATTACAGCAGAAGACCGATCTTGATATGAAGGTAACCCAAGTGGTGCAGTGGTCAAACTGCTATGCTGCAGGCAAAACTGCTGATGTGAGTTTAATCCTGATGGGGATCAAGGATGACTTAGCCTTCCATTCATCAAAGGTCAGTAAAATAAATATCCAGCAGTTAAGGGCAAAATGATAATTTCCTTGTGAACTGCCCAGAGAGTGCCCTAAACACTATTGGATGGTATATAATTGTAATTGCTATTGCAACTAGATTTTTTTTTGGAGGGGGGGTGGTGTACAGGTTCTTGTATCTTTAATTGCTGCTTAGAAGAGAAAATTTTAGTCAGTACAGCTGTTGATACAAAGTGTGTTTGCTGAAATTTCCTCCTCTAAACAGCTATTAAGTGCAGAATAATCCTGTCATTTTCATCTGGTCACCTTACCCAACATAACCTTTTTACTACACAGTCTATCCTACACTGATTGTCAGCATGGAGTAAAAATATTCATACTATATTTTACAATGTTGCTGAGGAACAGGTTACATCAGGTAATGTGATTGTCTCTGTGGGCTAAGCTTTTCTTATGGCTTGGGGAGGCCCTGCTGTTACACATATGCTTAGAGAGCCTCCAGGGGTGAGCCAGTCATTTCCACTAGAATGGATCTTTCTTAGATTGGAAACTGGGCCAAGACATTGATTTCTTACATATAACAATAAAATAACTGCTTGGTTTAGAAGCTAAGCTGAAGCTGCATTTTCCAGGTTCACCCAGGGAAGAATCAGTAGGCAACAAGACCAATGCTTGAGGATTGGGCAGAATTAAGTATTGAGTTTGAGCTGCACATGGGAGATGCTTTGTTGCACAGCTAGTCTTCCGATAAGAAATAACAGCCAACAGTCAAAAGAGGGACAGAATGGAAGCGTGGCGCCAAAATGGCCGCCGCGCTCTTTGCGGCCCCCCCCCACCGGACGAAACCATCCGGGTAGCTAGGGGCGTGGCCAGCACCCTAATAAAAGGGGCTGGCCACGAGGCAGCCGTGCTGCCATTTTGGCGAACCGACGGAGCGGAGAAGTTTTTCCTCCTGACCTCCGTCGCTCGTGTCCTTTTGGGTGAAGCCTTTTCGGGCAGCTTTCTCTTGTTTTAGGCTTCCTACCTACCTTAGCCATGCCCTCGAAGAAGAAGGCAGCCGCGAACGTGGCTCGATCGGCGCGGAGGCGTCAGCCGGGTCGGAGGACCGCGACTGCGCCCGTTCCGCAGCCACCTTTAGCGGAGCCCACCGGGAACGGTGGTATGGGATCGGTAGCTCCTTGGCCCGATGCGCGGTGTATACCAGCTGCCCCGGATGGGGCCTCGGCCCTTGGCCCTCAAACGACGACCACGGCCCCTGCCATGGTCCGTGCGGCTGGGCCCTCTTGCCCGGGCCCGCAGTTCCCCATGGGGGGTGCGAGTCACGGAGGGTGGCTGGGTTCCCTGCCTTTGCAGGGCGTGCCCACGGCTACCCAAGGGCCGAGCATGGGTGCTTGGCCTTATCTGGCCGCGGGGGCTCAGGGACCTGGACAGGTACCCGTGACTTATGGGCCGGCTGCCCATTTGCCCCCTGTTGGGGCCAGGGCCTATGTCGACGTGGAGGCCCTCCTGGCCCGGGTAGCGGCCCTTGAAGCGTCCTTGGCAAGGGCCAACCAAACAGGGGTGTCTCTGGGATTTCAGGTGCCCCCTTTGGCCGCCGAACAGCGGCCGGCGATGGGTCGGGTTGAGCCGCCTGAGGCGCACGGGCCGGTGGCGGCCACTGCCTCGCAGCTCCCCACTCCACAGGTGCAGCAGTCTGGTGCTGGTCTGGCCCCGTCGACGGGCTCAGCTTCGGTCGTGAGCTCCGACGCCCCCAGCGGGCCGGAACCCCCAGTGGGGGCGGCCCGTGGGGGTGCATCGGGTGAGTATGCAGTTCAAGCTAATGCACCCACACAACTGACTTCCTGGGGGGGGCTGTCCAATGGCCGTGGCCTCGCTTGGGTGGTCCGGCGGTCCAATGGCCCCCGGCCCACCAAGCGACTTTACCTTTGTCACAGGGCCTGGGTCGGGGTGGCGCCCCCAATGTGCTAGGAAATGTGTTGGGGATCCCCGGGCTGGCTCAGGCCTCCTTTGCTTTGCCCGCAGTTCCCTCTGTGCCGGTGTCGGCTTTGCCAACAGCAGGGTATTCCTTGCCCCTGGGGGACCATCTGGCCCAGTCCACCAAGGAAAAGATTTGGAGGGGCGAGTATGTAGATATCTTCTTCCTTCTAAATAGGGAACCGACCAAGGAAGAGAGGGAAGGGCTGGACGAGAAGGATAAGGAGCAGGCACGTTGTCGTAAGCCGCCGCGCACGTGGGCAAATTGGTTGCCAGCGTACTTGATTTACATGGCCGTTTACCTCAGGGCTAGGCCGGATTTGGCCATCCCTATGGTCCAGTATCTGGACAACATTTACCGGGCTATGGTTGACTTCCCGGGTCCGGCGTGGCTGGCTTACGACGAATAATTCCGCATGAGGATTCCACTGCACCCAGAGATGAGGTGGGACGAGCCCTGCCAGAAGCTGTGGCTTCTGTATATGACCCCTACGCGCCCGGTGCCTGGGGAGAGATACCATTGTGGACATGTGGTCCAACGAGCGGCCCCGGTACAGGTCCCCCACCAAGTGGCGGGGCAGGGGGTTCCAGCCCGCCTGCTGTGCTGGACCTTCTCGTCCAATGGTTCTTGCAACAGGAAAAATTGCAAGTACAAGCACGAGTGCCCCTCTTGTGGTGGCCCCCATGCTGCCTCCGCCTGTCCCAGGCTGGGAGGATACAGGGGCAGGGGTAGGGGCGGACAAGGGGCAGGTAGGACTGCCATGGAGGGAGCGGGTTCACCGAAAGGCCCCCTCCCCAATTAATGTCGACATGCTGGAGCGTTGGCTCGCATTGTACCCGAAGAGAGCAGACGCTGTGTACCTCCTTCAGGGTTTTCAGCTGGGTTTTCGTATTCCTTTCACGGGGGATAGGTCACCGCAGGATGCACCCAACCTGTTGTCACTTAGGGGAAGGGAGGAGGTGGCTGCTGCCAGCATTAATAAGGAGATTGCTGTGGGCAGGGTCGCTGGCCCTTTCCCCGCGCCCCCGTTCCCCAACCTTAAAGTGTCTCCTCTAGGACTAGTGCCCAAAAAATCACCGGGCGAGTTCCGCCTGATTCATCATTTGTCCTACCCAGCCGGCCACTCGGTCAATGATGCTATCCCTGATGACCTTTGTTCTGTCAGGTATACATCCTTTGACCAGGCATTGCGCTTGGTGCGCTCATGTGGCCCGGGTGCACTGTTGGCTAAGTGTGACATTAAGTCGGCTTTTCGCCTCTTGCCCGTGCACCCGGGTGACTTTGAGTTGCTGGGTTTCAAATTCCGGGGTGAATATTATTTTGACAAAGCCATGCCATTCGGCTGTTCCATTTCCTGCTCGGCTTTCGAGCATTTCCGTACCTTCCTGCAGTGGGCATTTGTCCGTAGGTCAGGGTCTCGGTCTGTAGCCCATTACCTGGATGACTTTTTATTCGGGGGTGAACGGGGCTGGGACACGTGCACACGTCTCCTCAACACATTTCAGACGCTAATGGAGGAACTTGGTGTCCCTTTAGCGCCCGAAAAGACCGAAGGCCCGTCTAATAAATTAGTGTTCCTGGGGGTGGAAATTGACACTGTGGCACAGGCGTCTAGGTTGCCCGAAGACAAGGTGTCCAGGATAGTGGCCCTTATATCGGACTTGCTGGCTAAGCGCAAGGCATCCCTTCGGGAACTGCAGGTGCTACATGGACACCTCAATTTCGCTTGCAGGGTGGTCGCACCTGGCAGGGCATTTGCTCGGCGCTTGTGCGACGCCATGGCAGGCTTATCCAGGCCCCATCATAGGGCGAGATTGACACGGGGCATCAGGGCGGATCTGCACGTATGGCTCCAGTTCCTGAGGGAGTTCAATGGGGTCTCATTTTGGAGGTCAGACCTCCTGGCTTCACCCCAATTTCAAATTCAGTCTGATGCCTCGGGATCCCTTGGTTATGGGATGTACTTCAATGGGAAGTGGGCATATGGTGGATGGCCACCAGCCTGGTCAGGCACGGGTCGCCTGAGGGATCTCACATATTTGGAATTTTTTCCCATACTGGGGGCCTTGATGCTATGGGGTGAGGAGTGGGCCAACTCAGTGGTGCATTTCTGGTGTGACAATGCGGCCGTTGTTCACATTGTCAACTCACAGACCTCTAAATCTCCCAGGGTCATGGACCTTGTGCGCCAGTTTGTATTGCGCAGCCTGCGCCTCAATCTACTGTTCAGAGCCAGGCATGTCCCGGGGGTGAATAATGATATTGCTGACGCTTTGTCCCGCCTGCAGATCTCCCGGTTCCGTGCCTTGGCCCCGGATGCAGAGGAATTTCCCTCGCCATTACCGCAGGAGATATGGACCTTTGGCAAGGAGAGGTGAACCGGGAGATCGGCATGTCACTGGCGCCACGCACGCTTAAGGCGTATCACCACGCGTTGGTTTCCTTTCGAACCTTCTGTACCCAATCTCACCTGCCAGATACCTGGCCGATCCCAGTGGCCCACATCCTCCGTTTCATGGTTTACCTGCACGCTCAGGGCTTGGCACCCCGCACCATAGCATCCAGGCTATCAGCGCTGGCTTTTATGGCCAAAGTGGGGGGGTCATGCGGACAGTACCACTGATTTCCGTGTGAGACATGTTTTGGAGGGGTGGGTGCGGGAACGTGGGCGTTGCCTGGATGACCGTCACCCAATTTCCCCTGGGGTACTTACCCAACTGGCACGAGGCTGGCATGACCTATGTTTCGATAGGTATGAGGCAGCCCTGTTTCGTGCGGCCACAATGGTGGCCTTTTTTGGAGCGCTCCGCATCAGCGAGCTTGTGATGCTGTCTAAGGCGGATGCAAGTCGTAGGGCACTGGAACTCGAAGATGTCTATGTTTGCAATGATTGGGCTCAATTGAGGATACGCTCCTCTAAAACAGATCAGCACGGCGTAGGCAGTGGAGTAAGACTGCTACGATGTTCCTTGGCAGACATCTGTCCGGTTGGTGCCCTACAGGAGTTCCTTGCACTGTGTGGCACGCACCATGGCCCGTTTTTCTGACACCAAGATGGGTCTCCCCTCACTAAATTTCAGTTTTGGAAGGTGACTGGGAAGGCACTGGCTAGCGTCGGCCTCCCTGGGGCCCGTTACGGCACCCATTCATTTAGAATTGGGGCGGCCTCTACTGCGGCTGCTTATGGGTACTCAGGGGCTGACATACGCAGCATGGGGAGGTGGGGCTCACAGTGTTTCCAGTTTTATGTTCGCCCACTCCCACCGTGAGTACCTTTTGAGTCACCATGTATCTCTTCCTTCCCTGTTTTTTCCCTTGACAGACCCTGGGTGTCGTATCACACCGGTGACAGTATGGCTGGTGGGCCATAGCTACGTGCACAGGGCAGCGCGTTACGCTGCGGCGACAGATTGGGGACCCCGACTGGGACTGGGTGCATACGCACATCTCACATGGTACGGTAAGCCCAGTATGTTGTGGCGGGAGCTTTTGCCATTCCTCTTTTCGTCGAGGAATGCCGACCCGCCCGACATTCTGATCATACACCTTGGGGGTAATGACTTGGGTCAGGTCACTGGCTTATCGCTGAAGCATGCGATTTGCGGGGACCTCGCCTACTTACATTACGTATGGCCCGCCACAACCCTTGTTTGGTCAGATATGGTCCCACGGCACGCTTATCGGGGAGGCTTTGACCTCCAGGCCCTGGACCGCGCTCGGCGCATGGTGAACAGGGCTGTGGCCCGATTCCTTTCGACCAAGGGCTGGGGGCGGGTCAGTCATCATCCCGCCATCAGTTTGCAAAATTACGGGCTTTATTCAGGGGATGTGGTCCATCTGTCGCGAGGAGGTATGGACCTCCTGCTGGGTGATTGGCGAGCAGGCCTGTCGACCGAGCTGACGGTCTTGGGGGGGGCGTCGAGCCGTTATTGAAGCCTCTCCGGGTGGCGGGTAGCACTGGTAAGGTAAACATTGATGACCCACAGGTATCCGGCAGGTTCGCAATTGACTGGACAACACTAGATAGGCATAAGTTGTTTAAACGTTGTCCGGTCAACGACGAACCAGGCGAGGGGGTGATGGTTACCACTAGACAGCTGGAATCACCCCCTGATTTTACGGATACACGTCAGAGGGTGGGGTCATTAGTTAGATATTGACTACGGTCAACAATTTGTTTGTTGTCAACAAACAAATTGATACAAATAGATACATTGTAACAATTGCCGTTGGCAATTTTGGGTGGTACCTTACCAGTGTTACTTCGGCCTGCTTGCCTTAAGAATTATGATTGGTCGTTTTACCAATAGAAATTTATAATTCGGACTAGGGCTTGAATCAATAAATGTGGCCCAATGCCGTTATCCACTTTCATTTGTGTCTGAGTCCATCATTGGGGGGGGGGGTGCGCCTGCAAAGGACTGAATAATGGTTTTTACAGCTCACAAAGTTGGTGTCGGCGTCATTTGTCACCATCATCATTAACATTATTTATTGTTATGAACATGGGTCAGCCATTTAAAAAAAACCAAACCAAATAGATACAATTTACAAACTCAAGAAATCTAGAGGAAAGTTATGTTTAGAGTACTGTGCAGTGATACCTCATACAACATCCAAACTTGGTTCCACAAGTTTGGACTTTATACGGATTTGGACTTTGTATGAGGCATGCAAAATCCTAGCCGCGATGCATCATACAACATCCAAATCCTTGCCGCGATGCCTAGTACAACGTTGTTTCCATAGAGATATGTTGTACTGTAACAGCACAGACTTCAGGGCAAAGTCAAGGAAACAGACAGGAAACTGACAGAACTTTAAGAAATCATTGTCTAAAAAGGCTAAATACATTACAAAAACATGTCAAACAACCCTGATTTTAGGGGACAAACCATACAAGTTTTTAACTTTTGAAAACTTTATGAAGTGCAGGTTTAAAAGTTAACATGTCCCATCATGCAGCACAGTGTTAATATGCAGCCATGAGGCCGATCATCCATTTTGTACAAGCTACTGTAAACAATTACTGGATGGAAGCAAGGACAAAATGGATGCCAACATGTCCCATCATGCAGTACAGTGTTAATCATCCAAACAGCAGCAAAGACCAAACAATTGCCCACCCCACCAAACAGTGCTCCCCCAGAAAAGACCAACATAAGAAAAATTATGGAGCATGCAATCTGTTTTTAAAAACCACAGCAGCAAACACCAAACAATCCACAATTGTGCTCAAAACCACTCCTAAACACTCTTTGCCTTGTGAAAAACCCACAAGAGCAATGCATGCATGCGTCCTGCCTTTTATACTGCCCAGGCACAATGCAACCTGGGAAAAACCCCAATGCCTCATACAAAGTTGCAGCAACTTTGTATGAGGCAATTTTTTTTCAAGAAATTAGGCGATGTTGTATGAATTCGATGTTGTACGAAGCGGATTTTGTATGAGGTATTACTGTATAGAGAACTCAGGTGATTTACCCCTTTTGACTCTGCATGTGCTCTTAAGCAGAGCTGCTGCTGAGGAGAGCCAAACAAAGGAAGTGAGCACTGGTAAGTTTTGCAGTTGGAGTAGAGCTGCTTTAGAGGCCTCCACTAATTTAAATTGATAATTTAAACTGCTGAGAGCCACCTCTGTTCAAACAGAGGAAGCAGTTAGAAGCTTCCAGAAGCAGGGGGGCAGAGCCACACCAGGCCCTTCCCTGAACTGTGACTCATAGGGGCGGAGCTACACTAGCCTTTAAAAGCTCTGAGCTCTTTCAGGGCCAGCCCTTTTGACTCTGCATGTGCTCTTAAGCAGAGCTGCTGCTGAGGAGAGCCAAACAAAGGAAGTGAGCACTGGTAAGTTTTGCAGTTGGAGTAGAGCTACTTTAGAGGCCCGTGCGCCGTTAGGCGCGCGAGATTGCAAACTAGTAACAAAGGAAGAATATAGTCTTACTAGGTAGAAAGGTAGTAAACGTGTACATTTTTGAGGCCCAGAATACTGCACTTGTTAAAATGGATTCTGAGGGAACAGCTGTAGTTACCTGCAATACTTGTGCCATGTATGTGTTCTTGCCAAAGCATATGGAGAACTACACTTGCAGCAAGTGCAAGCTGGTTGCACTACTAGAAGAATAATTCGGACTAGGGCATGAATCAATAAATGTGGCCCAATGCCGTTATCCACTTTCATCAGTGTCTGAGTCCTTTATTGGGGGGTGCGCCTGCAAAGAGATAAAGTTCCTAGATATGCTAAATGATTGTTCCCTGGGACAGATGGTTGAAGACCCAACTAGAGGTACAAGAATCCTCAGGATCTGGTTCAAGATGTTAATGTGGAATTTGAGGAATTGGTAATAAAGACTAGAAAAGGGGAAAGAGGTATTAAGGGTCTTGTAAGCAAACTTTATACTATATTGAACAAGGATAAAGATTCACAGGAAGACCTGAAACGTAAGTGGGAACAAAATTTGAATATAAAAATTGGGGAGGTTGAATGGAGAAATAAATGGAAAAAGAGGATCATGAGAACAATGTCTGTAAGAATTAAAGAACATAATTTTAAAATGTTATGGCAATGGTACTTGACACCACTAAGGCTTTACCAGATGGATAATAAAAGAGATAAGTTATGTTGGAGATGTAAAGAAACTAATGGAACATATGAACATATGTGGTGGAGTTGTAAAAGGATAAGGGATTTTTGGGGAAGAATAGAAGGGGAGTTTGGTGAAATATTGGGTAAAAACGTTAAGTTGGAGTCAGGTACCATTCTTTTAACAAATGTGGAAGGTTTGGGTTTGAATAAGGAGGAAAAAGAATTATTGGAAATTGTATTAACTTCTGGTAGACAATGCATAGCTAGAAATTGGAAAAACGATGTAGATATACAGATCGGAGAATGGTATAAGGAAATGTGGAGTCTAGCATTGAATGACAAATTGACATGGGAGATTAAAGTGAAACGAGATAATTTAAAAGAGAATAGGTTTTGGAATAAATGGAAACCGTTCGTGGAGCACTCTCTTATGGTAAATGATTGCTCAGGACCTGTACCATCTCAAAGAGGTTTTTGGATTTAAAATAGAAACTAAACTCTCCGGGCATTGTACATATTCACAGGGTGATTTGTAAGTATTAAAAAACTATAATAGAGGTAGCACAGAAAGCTCTTATTGTTTGATTGTGTAATATTCTATTGTGGTATCTAATAATGATGGTTATATGGTAAATAATTAGCTCAAGTATTGTTAGGTGCCAGCCTCTATGAATGTGAGTTAATATAGCGTTGATGCTATTTTTGAGTTATTATTGTATTGTATTGTTACTGTTTTCTTTTTTCTTTTTGTATGTCTGTCAAAAATTTTAATAAAAATCATTTTTAAAAAAAGATGTTAATTTGACTGATCCAATAGGGAACAGTGACCACAACTCAATTATGTTTAACTTGATCATAGACCGCAAGTCACTGATAAAATCTAACACAGAGACCTCAAATTTTCAAAAAGGAAATTTCCCAAAGATGAGGAAACTAGTAAAAAAGAAGCTGAAAGGGAAAATTGAGAGAGTCCGAACACTCCAAGAGGCATTAAGGCTGTTTACAAAAACAATAACAGAGGCCCAATTGGAATGCAGACCTAAAAGGAAAAAGGGCAGTGCCAGGTCCAAGAGGACTCCAATGTGGCTTACAGGAGTTGTTCGGGAAGTGATCAAGAGCAAGAAAAGCTCATTTAGAAGATGGAAGGCTTGTCCGAATGAGGACAGCAGGCAGAAACATAAATTCTGGCAGAACAAATGGAAGGCAACAATCAGGAAAGCAAAGCAAGACTTTGAGGAGCGTATAGCTAAAAATACTCAGAGAAATAACAAAGACTTCTTTAAGTACATTAGAAGTAAGAACCCAACTAGGAAGGCCATTGGACCATTAGATGACAATGGAAGGCAAGGGGTTATTAAAGAGGAAACAGAGATTGCAGAGAGACTCAATGAATTCTTTGCTTCAGTATTCACTGAAGAAGACAGAGACCACATGCCCAAAACAGAGCCTATCTTCATAGGGAGGGAAACCGAAGAATTAAGCCAGGTAGAAATAACCAGGGAGGAGGTCCTTGCATGTCTTGTTAAACTAAACAAATCACCAGGACCAGATGGCATCCATCCACGAGTTCTCAGGGAACTTAAAGATGAAATTGCTGATCTCCTAGCCAAAATATATAATATTTCCCTCAAATCAGGCTTTGTGCCTGATGACTGGAAGGTAGCGAATGTAACACCAATTTTCAAAAAAGGATCCAGGGGTGATCCAGGAAATTACCGACCTGTCAGTTTGACATGTGTCCCAGGTAAAGTGATGGAAACCATCCTAAAAGATAGAATTAATAGGCACATAGAAGAGAAGGCGCTGCTAAAGGAGAGCCAACTTGGCTTTTACAAGGGCAAATCATGCCTCACTAATCTGTTGGAATTTTTTGAGAGTGTCAACAAGCATGTGGATAAGGGGGATCCCATTGACATTGTTTATCTGGACTTTCAGAAGGCTTTTGACAAGGCCCCACACCAAAGGCTCTTGAATAAACTTACCAGTCATGGAATAAAGGGACAGGTCTTGTCCTGGATCAGCATCTGGCTAAGGGACAGGAAACAGAGGGTAGCACTAAATGGACACTTCTCCAAGTAGAGGGACGTAAAGAGTGGGGTCCCCCAAGCTTCAGTACTGGGACCCCTGCTTTTCAACCTCTTCATAAATGATCTAGAGGTAGGAGTAAAAAGCAAGGTAGCCAAATTTGCCGACGACACTAAATATACAGGGTAGTGAAAACTGTGAGAGATTGTGAGGAGCTCCAGAGGGATCTCTTGACACTGGGGGAGTGGGCAAAACAGTGGCAAATGAGCTTCAACATTAGTAAGTGCAGAGTGATGCATGTTGGGGCAAAGAACCCCAATTACATTTATAAACTATTGGGGTCTGAACTCTCTGCGACAAACCAGGAAAGGGACCTTGGTGTCCTGGTGGACAACTCAATGAAGGTGTCAACCCAGTGTGCCTCAGCAGTGAAAAAAGCAAACTCAATGCTAGGGATCATTAGGAAGGGTATAGAAAATAAGTCAGCAAGTGTCATTTTGCCTCTTTATAAATCTATGGTGAGGCCCCATCTGGAATACTGTTTACAGTTCTGGTCGCCATACCTGCAGAAGGATATTATGGAGCTGGAAAAAGTGCAGAGGAGGGCAACCAAAATGATTAGGGGACTGGAACACCTTCCTTACCATCTGAGACTGCAACAGTTGGGCCTCTTCACTCTTGAACGACGACGTCTAAGAGGTGACCTGATTGAAGTTTATAAAATCATGCATGGTGTGGACAAAGTAGATAAGGAAAAACTGTTTTCCCTATCGCATAACACTAGAACTAGGGGACACTCCATGAAACTTTTGGGTACTAGTTCTCAAACAAATAAGAGAAAGTACTTTTTCACCCAGAGGATTACTGGTCTATGGAACTCCCTGCCAGAAGAAGTGGTGACAGCTGTCAGTCTTGACAGCTTTAAGAAAGGATTAGACAAGGGTATCAATGGCTATAATTATGGATACTTAACGACGACCTCCAGGTTGGAGAGATAGGCAGGATATCTCTCAATGCCATTTCCAGGGAATCCTAAGCAGGTGAAGGCATCTCCTTGGGAATACCCTGAAGGAAATGGTGAGCCCCTCTGTGAGACAGAATGCTGGACTGGATGGGCTGTGGCCTGTTCCAACAAGGCTGTTCTTATGTTCTTATGTTCTTATGTACTATTCCATTTTTCTGCAGATGTTGTAGGATCACACTATTTGGTCAAGGCTACACAACCTGCCTTTTTTTCCTGCAAGGTACATCAGGGAGTCAAACTCAGCCTCAAGCTCTGCAGACAGGTGCCCAACTGACTGAGCTATGAGTAAAAGATTAGTCAATATCACCACAGACATCAGATCTATGAGTAAAAATATCTCAGCCTCCCACATTGAATAAATAAGGATCCCACTGTCATTTAAAACAAATTTCACACACATATAAGAAAACTCACATAAAGCAATGCATAAATAATATTTAGGCCCTGCAAACTCACACAGAACCAAAAATACCAGTGCTCAATGCCAGAGAGGGCTGACATTTGTAAGTCAGGCTTCTATGCCTTACCGTCACAGATTTTTGGAAGCAAACCAACAACGATCTAAGTTTATCACAAATGTACCAACTGAAATGTGTGGAACTTTACTATAATTATCAATATTTGTGGGCAAACAAAGAAGCAATATGTCTTCATATTGTACACATTCCAAGATGTCTGGCTGGACATCCCACTACAGTAATAGAGTAGACCATACAGCCAGCAACTCAATGCCAAGTGTTGGGCAGTGGTAAATAACCTAACTTCCTAAAGGGACCAATGACTATGGGCAGATGAGCCCCTTTAGGTAGGGTGATGACACCCTCAGTGGAGGAAATGTCACTGGAAACCATCATATTGGGCCCAACGGCAAAATGAGCAGAGGAGGAACCACTTTACTATTTTAATTCTCAACGGTCATGGAAGCGGAAGAGGCCATGCCAGATGGACTGGCTGTGAAGGCGCAGCTTGTTAATATCCTCAAGGCTGAGGCAGTCCATTGCAGTCCCGGTGTTAAATCCTACTTGTCTCATTTCATACGTGCCGCAGGAGATGGCTCTGTGACAACAGTGTGTGGGTCACTTCATGGCAAGCTGTGACCCACCTTAAACAAATTCATGCCAATGGCATTTTCCTGAAAATGATTTCCAAGAAAAATGTATACTCGGATAAGAGTAGCAGCTACCGCCACTGCCGCCATACATATTCCAAATCTTTTGTTACCTAAAATGGACTATAATATATTTCACAGTTACAGAATGTACAGCATGTTCCAGTGCAAACTCTCAAGTTTTCTTTTTTAATACCGTATAGCTTCACAAGCATTGGGCTGATTGATCTATGATAATGTACCCAGTTGATATCAGCCTGGGTATAGTGAAAATAGAGATTTTCTCTTCCTCTTCTTTCCCTCTTCAGTGCTGACAGTGATCTCAGCTCTCAAATACTAGTCTTAATGTACAGGAAATAGTACTACCCCTGTAGTGATGCTTGAGGAAACATTTTTGGGAAATCTGAAATGTGCCAAAGTACATAAATGGACACCGATGGGGGGGGGGAGGACTTTAGAAGAGTCCAATGAAAAGCAGGCATGCAGATAACAGAACGCTGAATGAAACAAGGAAAGGCAGAAAACCAGGAGAAGAAATGTTCTGCAATATTCTAAACAGGAAATCATACACTGCAGTATTTCATTGAAGGTCCCACTTTTGAAGCCTACAGCAGATTGATAGTAACTAGAGAGTGAATACAATGATGCTTCATTTCTCATGTGGTATCTGCATACTATGTTTTTTTCCCTTTAAGGTTGAATACCAATTAGTAACTAGAGAGTGAACACAATGATGCTTCATTGTTCATGTGGTATTTGCATACTATGTTTTTTTTCCCTTTAAGGTTTGAATACCAATTGTTGTTGTTCTGTTGCATAGTTGAGTCTGACCCTTTGCAACCCCATAGACTATAGCATGCCAGGCACCCCTATCCTCCACCATGTTCTTCACTATGTTCCCCAGATTTCTCATAACTTGTCTTTCAAGAATCAGTCACCTTTTATTTCATGGGTGCAATCTCCATCTGCAGTGATCTTGGATTACTATAGAAGCCATAAAATTCTTCCTCAAAATTCATATTTTTTGTAAATTCCTGGTTCCTATATCCTGTAGCAACCAAAACAAAACAAATGTAACTAATAGTCTAGCTAGCTTCCAGGATTTTTCCTTCCATGGCATCTCTATGTAAATGGAACTATGTGAACAATTATATTCTCTGTGTTAATAGAGACCATCTTAACTGCTGCCATTGGTGTTGTCAACATTCAGGCTGCCCTTTGCTGTAGAAAACATGACATCCTTTTTCCAGCTGGCAATGTGAATACAGAAATACAATATCCTGCATGTATAAACTGGAGATTTAATTTATTACTTTAAGAATTCAGAAAGCAAGGCAGAAAGTGAACTTCCAATTTACAAATCATTTTCTTGGGTTAGGCAACCTGAAGAACAGCTGTACTGGACCAAAAGCAATTTTTTTTAAAAGATTTTTTTTGCACTTTCGGACACTTTTTTCCAAAACTGTATTTTTCTTTATTTTTAACAACAGTCTTATGGTTTCTTTTCATTCTATATTTAATTTTCAATATTTGATTTGTGCATGTGTGTATCCTATACTCAAAATAGTGGAAAAACAAGAGTTTCCTCCAGAGCCAGAATTAGTGTTGCATGAGAGAAGCTGCCTAACAATGCAGTATATGCTTTGCCTTCCCAAATGGATGCATACCATCCCTTTTATAGTGTCCTAGTTTCACATATGTTAGCTTAGGATGCTGTCATCAAAGCAAATTGTTTGCACCATGACAAATGGTTGGCTCTGAGGTCTATGAACAACTTGTTCTACAAATTCACTTAACTAGAAGAGCTATCTTCACAGGATCCCATTTTGCTCCTGCATGAGAAAATTTTAAATTAACACATTTTCTCATGTCTTCATGCCTCAAAATGTTAATTAGTAATCTGCCCGTAATCATAACCAATTAATCTCTTAATTTGAATATGAACACATTTGCATATACTCTGATCCTCTTAAACAGGTAACATTTTGAAACTTACAAGGTTAAAAATTGCCAGCTTTATCTGAACTTTTATCACAAATATTAATTGTACCAGTGATACTTATGCTACACAAACCTTGCTTCTGCAGAGTGTTCCACATTCATGTCCTACAGTCTCAAATATTAAAATGACTGGAGCAATATTATTTCTTGAGAACCTACATACGGTAATACCTCTTACAAAGTCCGTTTCATACAACATCGAATTCATACAACATCACCTAATTCCTTGGAAAAAGTTGCCTCATACAAAGTCTTGTGACTTTGTATGAGGCATTGGGGTTTTCCCAGGTTGCATTGTGCCTGGGCAGGATAAAAGGCAGGACACATGCGTGCATTGCTCTTGTGGGTTTTGCATGAGGCGAAGAGTGTTTAGGAGTGGTTTTGAGCGTGATTTTGGATTTTTTTTTTTTGATTTTTTTCGTCAGAATTTTTAGTAGCATTCCTGGGATTTTTGCAGCATTCGTCAGGTTCTTGGACAATCAGGGTTGTTTGACATGTTTTTGTAATGTTTTTAGCCTTTAGACAATGATTTCTTAAAGTTCTGTAAGTTTGCTGTCTCTTTCCTTGACTTTGCCCTGAAGTCTGTGCTGTTACAGTACAAAGTATCTCTATGGAAATGACGTTGTACGAGGCAACGCGGCAAGGATTTGGACGTTGTATGAGGCATCGCGGCTAAGATTTTGCATGCCTCATACAAAGTCCAAATCCGTATAAAGTCCAAACTTGTGGAACCAAGTTTGGATGTTGTATGAGGTATCACTGTACTTTGGAAATGTATTGAAATATTTATCCAAATGCAGATGCCTCCTAGCTATTTCATTGTATGCATTCATGGGATGTGGATTTTCATTACCATTTTTCATTCTCCAGCTGCTTTATGTAAGAATTTGTCAAACATTACCTCACTGCCACACACTGTGAAAGAAGATCATTCAGGTATGGTCAGACACTATAGGGACAACAACATCTGTGCAGAAATCAAACCTACTGGATCATAACCTCTCTAAAGCAAATAAAAATGTAGCTACCTGATTTATAGGCTCCAGTGGTGGCATGTTCAATAGATGATAAAAATAACAGCTGTTTTACCTTGATTCTAACTAATTGTGCTAACTCAAAACACAGTCTATAATTTTACAGTTTACAAGCAACTCAAAACATCTTGTTTCATGCAGTCATACAAGACTTCCTTTAAAGACTCCCCTGCCCAATGTATTCATGTTCCATTTTTTCTGCCCTATACTTGTGTGTAAGATGATAAGTGTGTATCACTGGGAATCCAGAAGTTCTACACATGGATTTATAATTACTTACAATGTTATAATTACTTACAATGATAATTCTGTCTTCAGATATTGCTGTACATCAGTTCCTAGAAGGGATTCTGGGAGCTGTAATCCAAATCCATCTAGAGACTCAGGGTGGGAAACTATCCCATCAGCATTGAAGGCTCCTTTGGACCTCTTTCTTTCTTAGCTAGTATTTGAATGATAACTCAATTTATTCAGCTTGGGTCGCCTTAACACAAACTCACTTTCTCTCTATCAATGTCATATAGTAGTAAGAAGAGATATTTTGGTGCAGTCCCCTGAGGCTAGTTGATGAGAACTCACCATATGTTTCTTAACTTCTTCTGATCCTGCTGAATGTTACATGTCAGACTTCTTTAAATTGCATTAACAGATTGCTAATGGTCCACTGTGGCAGTTGCCATATTTTAGTGATATTTATTAAATTGTTATGAGCTGTGAAGTGGCTCAGTTTTACCTTTAGGTTTATTAACTGGATGGTGAGGAAAATAGATGGATTTGCTACTCTGTACAAACATCTAGTAATTTGCTCATTTGTATTGTCTGTGCCTTTTCACTGGCTTGCAAATTGTCCTGCAAAAATGGATTCCCACAACATTTCCAAGAATGGCATGTTTAAGGTACTGTACTTAAATAATTGACAGCACCAAAAAAATGAGGATACTTTGCACAGATCAGTTGTGGGTAAAGACACTTCTCGAAGAAAAGACACCAATGTCATTTGCTCTTTTGTAGATGATCTTGAAGATTGCTGGAAAGAAAGCTACAACTTCTGTACAAGTAACAAAATGTGTACCCCCAGAGTTACAGGTACCTGTGAATAAAGGGCATGCTTTTTCCCATCAGATAGGGCAGGGGTTCCCAACCTTTTTATGTCATGGGCCTGACAACACCCCCCCAGACAGCTGAGCAGGCAGGATGACCCCCCTGGAAGTGGATGAATTTATGGCTGTGATAAATGTGTCCACTTCTGCATTTACAACACCCACAGGTTCATTTACGCATATGCAGGCACATTTTATGGCTGACGGACATGCGGCCGCTTCCACTTCTGGGTGCAGTGAGTGCAGCACAGGTCATAGGTTGGGAACCCCTGTGGTAGGGGAAGAGAGGCTGTCATGCTAGCTTGAGATTCAGGGCCTTGCAGCATGGGGGAGGGGCTGAGTCTTTAGAGGCTGGCCTCTTCATCAGCCTCTCCATCAGCCTCTTTGGTTGCTGGAATGATGGCATCCCACCCACCCTTTAATCAGAGTACTGAATGGGGTCACCTTTGTTGGGCCAGATAGGAATTTTTAGCCTACACTTCCAAATTGGCCATGGGGAGCTGGGTAGGTTTTTGCCTTTCTTTAGTATATGGGACCAAAGACAATGAACAGCCGAAGGGTTGGCTTAACACAGGTTTATTGCATGATGATCCGGGGGAACATGAGGTAATGGCGGATGGGTAGCTCAATATATACAGTGGCTATACATTTTGAATGTGGCTCCTCGACAGTCTATTGGTTACTGTCCGCGTGACGTCATGGACGGTCACGCCCTTCTTGTCCAGGTGTAGGTGATGGCGGGAATCTTCCCGCACTGTTGTTTGCTGGTGAGTCTGGGCCAGGAGAGCTTGAACGCTCGCTATTGCCACCCGGTGGTCATTAGCTCGCGTCCTATTGTAAGGGCTACAGTTAAGCAGCTGCTGGTTATAATGTTACACAAGCATGGTTACATTGGATACACGTGAATGGGTACATTGTAAAAGGTACAGTAATAGAACACAACATCCCTCCCCCCTAGGATGGGACGAAGTCCCTCAGCCAAGATGGCTTATTGCAAACGCGTTTGGGCCGCGATGTGGGCTGACCTGCCCCAGGGGCGCTACTGCTTCCTCGTTCCCTGGTCCCTTGTCCTGAAACGGGAGAGGGAGACTTGTTAGCGGCTTGCCGTGGTTTGGCGGTTTTGGGGGAAGGGAAAAACTCCATTGTGGGCAGACCGGAGACACTCGGGGCTAACGAAAAACCCCTCTTCTCGCTTGGACGGGTGGGGGACCACTCCGCAAAACTTCCCCGGTTCTGAAAATCAAAATCTAACTCTGTTGGGGTATCCGTATTAGTGGGGAGATCCCACGGGATATCTATGAGATCGGCTTCCCTTCTCTCTGCTGACCGATCCCGCAGGATATCTACGAGGACAGATTGCCTTTCCTCCCCTCTTGGTGGGGACCCATGGCCCCCCTTTCCTCCCCCTTGGGCTGAACGGGTGGGGGAGAACCCTAACGCTGAATCCTGTTTCCCGCGGTCCGTGCCCTGCTCGCCGGGGACCCTGCGCCGGAGCTGGTCTGCGTGCCGCCTCCAGAGTAGACGTGTGCCGGTCTCGACGCGGTACGAGACGGGACCGGTCTGCTGTAAGATGACGCCCGGTACCCAGGCCGGACCCGCGCTGGCGTAGTTCCTGCAATACACGGGGGCACCCACGTCGAAACTCTTTGTGTCCTCTATCCCAATGTTCTTCCCCTTGTCCTCTATTCTCGTGGGGTCTATTCTAGTTAGTATGGTGGTCAGTTTCCTGCGCATAAGCAGCTCCGCGGGGGAGTACCCTGACGCTAGGGGAGTCACTCTGTAACCTAGCAGAAACTGGCACACTTGATGGTTTAGGTCCCCGGGCCCCATGCGCCGCAGCGCGTCCTTGGTGGTGCGCACAAGGCGCTCTACTTGGCCGTTTGTGGCAGGATGAAAAGGAGCGGAGGTGATGTGCCGAATGGCGTTGATTTCTGTGAATGCCCTGAACTCTGAGGACGTGAAACAACTTGCGTTGTCGCTTACGAGAGTGTCGGGTAAACCGAACGTGGAAAAAACCCTCCGCAAGTGCTTTATGGTTGTGGCCGTGGACGTGCTTGTAACCGAAATGACCTCCAACCACTTGGAGAAAGCATCCACCACAAGGAGAAACAGCGTCCCATGGAACGGGCCAGCAAAGTCTACATGAATCCGGGACCACGGCCCCTTCGCCGCGTCCCACTCCCTGTGAGGCAGGCGGGCTTCTTCTGGTCTGGAGCTTTGGCAAGGCTCACAAGTGCCGACCATGTGCTCGATGTCGGCGTCTAGTTGGGGCCACCAGAAATAGCTCCGTGCCAGGGCTTTGGAGCGCACAATTCCAGGGTGACTGACGTGCAGGAGTTTGAGTACCCGCGGTTGTAAGGACACCGGGATCACTACTCGCTGGCCTCACAGAAGGCACCCCCTCTCAAGGGACAGCTCTAACTTCTTTCGGAAAAATGGGTCGAACTCCGCTGCCGGGGAGGACGCTGGCCACCCTTTCTGCACCCAGGAGCTAACTTTTGCTAAAACGTTGTCCTTGCCGGTCACCTTGGCGATGTCGGCGGGCAGTATTGGGGTCGAGTCGAGGACCTCTATCATCAGCACCTGGTGGTCTGGCTCCTCCCCGCCCACGTGGCTGTTACCCTGGGGAAGGGGGGACCTCGATAGAGCGTCCGCATGGCTGATCTCCCTCCCGGGCCTGTACACTAACGCGTGCTGATATGCGTTGAAAAAAATGGCCCACCTGAGCATCCTTGGGGACAGGATCTGTGGCGTGGGCTTATCTGCGGTAAAAATGCCTAGCAGGGGCTTGTGATCGGTTACGATTGTGAAGGGGCGGCCGTACAGGAAGTCGTGGAACTTTTTTGTTCCCGCAATTATCGCTAATGCTTCCCTGTCAGTCTCGGCGTAGTTTCTCTCCGCTTGGGACAGGGACCTGGAGTAGAACGCTATCGGGGCCTCCCTCCCGTTTTCCAGCACGTGGCACAGCACCGCCCCCACCCCCACTGGGGATGCGTCACATATCAGGACCACTGGGCGCTTGGGGTTGAAATGGGTGAGGATGGCATCAGACACCAGAAGCTGCTTTAGCTCAGTAAATGCCCTCTCTTGCTCGTCGCCCCACTTCCATGCCTCGTCCTTTTTAAGCAATCTGTGCAACGGTTCGGCCACGGCTGCTTTCCGGGGAAGGAAGGAGTGGTAAAAATTCAGCAGCCCTAGGAACGTCTGCAACTCGGGCTTGGAGGTGGGGCGAGGGGCTTTCTTGATGGCGGCTACCTTAGATGTGGACGGCCTTATTCCCTCAGGAGTGACACGGAACCCTAGGAATTCGACCTCGGTCGCGAAGAAGACGCATTTGTCTTTTCGCAGTCTCAACCCCGCCTTTTCGAATATCGCTAGAACCTTGCCCAACCTCTTTGCCAATTCGGCCCGACTCCCCCCCCCGTTATCAATACGTCATCAAAATAAGGCAACACCCCCTCGAGCCCCTTCAGGAGGCGTTCCACGAGTGACTGGAAAATTCCAGGTGCCGAGTTTACGCCGAACTGAAGGCGCGTCACCTGGAACGCCCCCTTATGGGTGACTATGGTTTGTGCAGCCGCTGCGGCTAGGGTCACCAAGAGCTGCTGGTAGGCTTGTGCTAAGTCGAGTTTAGCGAAACACTTTCCCCCATGTAACCTGGCCAGCAAATGGCTGACTACCGGCACCGGATACACATTAGGGCGAATGGCCTTGTTGATGGTGCACTTGTAATCAGCGCATATGCGCACCTCCCCATTGGCCTTTAGTGCTGTTACAATTGGAGTTTCCCACTCCGCAGAATCAACAGGAACAAGAATCCCCTGGCCCACCAATTTGTCCAGTTCCGCCTCTATTTTGTCCTTGAGCGCGAATGGCACCCGGCGCGGTTTGAGTCTTATTGGGCGGACCTCAGGGTCTAGGTCGAAGGCTACTGGGGGTCCCTTAAATTTCCCAAGTCCCTTTTTGAAGACTTCGGAGTGCGCGCCGCACACCTCCTGAATCGGGTCAGTCCCCACGGCAACGGCGTGCACCCCCCCAATGAACAAACCCAGGGGCTGGAACCATTGAGTCCTGAGGAGGCTGCAATTCCCTCCTTTAAGAACAACTAGGGGGAGAGTCGCGGCGTGTTTCTTAAATTGGACCTGAAATTTTCCAACCCCCAACACTGGAATGTAGTTCCCTTGCACGTCCCGTAGCGTGGACCTCAAAGCTTTGAGTTTGGGCCGCACGTGGGGGGCAATTTTTAGAAACTCCTTCTGGGGAATGATGGAATATGAGGATCCCGAGTCAATTTCCATCCTAATGGGGGCCCCTTGTACTAGTACCTCAACAAAGTAACGGGGGTGTCCCGCGGACACGCTGAACACCGGTGCGTCGTCCTCGCTGTTGTCGGCGATGCGGCCCACGCCGTCTCGCTTCCTCGTGGCCTGGGTGCCGTCCTTGGGTCTCGTCGCGCGGTCCCTCGAGCTCTTCCGGGCCTCGCGCCGTTTCCTGCAGACCTTGGCGATGTGCCCGCGGCGGCCGCAGTTGTGACACTCGGCCTTTCTGAAGGGGCATTTGGCGCGGTCGTGGTTCGCTCCGCAGCCGTCGCAACGCCGGCCTTCCTTCCGGACCTTCCTCGTCGTCGCTGCTCTCCGCGGATGACTTCGAAACTCGCCGGGCCGCGTGCACCGAAACGTGCACCGAAGTCTCTGCCTTGCCCGTCTTTGGCCGCCAGTCCTGGAGCTCCTGGACCCCGGCCTTTGTAGCTTCCGCGGCTTGTGCCTCCTTCAGGACCTCCTGCAACGTGGGGGGTGGCTCCCGGTTCATCAATATGCGCTGAGTTTCGGCGTCATTCAGGCCACACAGCACGCAGTCTCTTAGTGTGATTTCTGCGTTCTCCCATTTGCATGGGCCGGCCGCCAGTCGCAGGGCCGCTGCAAAGTCGGCGACCGTCTCCCCGGGCGCTTGGACTCGCCTCCAAAACGCGCTCCGAGCGGGGAACATCGCCGTCGAGGGCCGGAAGTACTCGCGCAGCATGTGCATGAGCTCTTTCACCTTGAATTCACTCGCCCTCCTCGGCACGATCAGGTCCACCAAGACTCTTTTGGTGTCTGGCCCCAGCATCCTGGTGAAGATGGCCCTTTTCTTTGCCTCATCCGTTACTTCGGATTCCACCAGGGCTCCCTGGAAGTCCATCTCGAAGATGTCCCAGTCTGCCGGTCTCCTGATTTCGAAACCGGCGCATGTCTTGGTCCCGTGGGCAGCCATTATCCCACCTTCGTCGCCAATTTAGTATATGGGACCAAAGACAATGAACAGCCGAAGGGTTGGCTTAACACAGGTTTATTGCATGATGATCCGGGGGAACATGAGGTAATGGCGGATGGGTAGCTCAATATATACAGTGGCTATACATTTTGAATGTGGCTCCTCGACAGTCTATTGGTTACTGTCTGCGTGACGTCATGGACGGTCACGCCCTTCTTGTCCAGGTGTAGGTGATGGCGGGAATCTTCCCGCGCTGTTGTTTGCTGGTGAGTCTGGGCCAGGAGAGCTTGAACGCTCGCTATTGCCACCGGTGGTCATTAGCTCGCGTCCTATTGTAAGGGCTACAGTTAAGCAGCTGCTGGTTATAATGTTACACAAGCATGGTTACATTGGATACACGTGAATGGGTACATTGTAAAAGGTACAGTAATAGAACACAACACTTTCCTACTCTGTATTATTAGTTGGTCACTAGAGATGGCAAGTGTGGCTTAATAAATAGGTCACATTTACTGTCCGGTAGTTCTGAGTGGGTGAGGGTAATAGTGGGGGTGGCTAACCTTGGCATGTGTGCCAGAGGTGGCACGCAGAAGCCTTTGTGTGGACATGTGAACCATTGTAGGCAAACCCCGGCCCACCCAGCTGGTGCCAATGGCAGTGCTGCTTCTCCACTCACCCCCTCCTTCCACCAATGGGAAGGTGAGAGGGGAGGCTGAAATCCCACCCAGGAGACAGCAGCAGGGGCAATGTGACATGACCAGGCACACCCACCCACCCCTCCTGGGAGACGGTGGCAATGCATACATGTGGGGGGGGTTGAGAGTGTGGGGACAGGCATGCATGTGGGGGCATGTCCATGGGGGTGCATGCAGGGGGTGGGTGGGCACACTCATGGGGGTGCACCTGCAGTGGGCAAATGCAGTCACATGACATTGCTGGCATACCTCGAGTGGTGCGCATGCATATGCACCCACATGATTTAGCCAGAGATGCACTGACAGTGTCACAAGGGTGCATGGGCACATGTGGTGCCTGCCCATGGGCCACCTTCTCCTCCTTGGGCACTCAGTCTCTAAAAGGTTTGCCATCACTGCTTTATGGTGTCTTTTGAGGAGATGGCTCGGATTACTGGATGAGATTCATGTGAATCAATTGGGCATATAAGACCCACCATCAGCGAGGCCTGTAGTGAATTGTGTAAAGAGGCCCTTGCTTAGATTTAGGTTTAGGATACCTATAAAATAAAACACCACTAGTAAAAACATACTTTCACCTAAAGCGAGAGAAATTATATTACACTGTCTTCTTCTCAGCTGTTGTATCAGTAAACAGCAGCAGGCAAATAAACAACATCACATAAGAATTGCAAGAAATAACACGCCACCACCACTCCCCATCCCATCAATTAAGCAAAAACCTATAAAACAAAACATAGTTCACACATCGATCGACTCTGCCACTCAACACAATTTTGTGCTGCTGCTACTACAGAGTAGCACATAAGATGCATGTACAGACATAGATGACTCTGCCTGTGCACACATATTTATACTTTGGCGTGCATTGAACGCTCCAATGAGCTGTCAGCGAGTCTCTCTGAGTGAACATTTTTTTGAATATCCATGCAAATGCACAGAATATTACATTTTGGATTTTCATTCTGAGTGTGGAGACCGGGGGGGCCCAGAGTCATGGGGCCAGTAGCATCTGCTACTCCTGCTATGTGGCTGGTCCGGCACTGCATGAGGCATCTTTGGGATAAGTCCAACATTGGTTCCTGCAAACTGAGTTGGTAATGGCTTCTTGGCTATCTTCCTGATTGGCTGCCACCCTTGGCAGTAGCTGACAAGGATCTCCATGGTGCAGGCGCAAAGATGCAAACTAATGGGATTCCAATTACAGAAATGGAGTATTTAACTAGGAACAAGGTTACCCCTGTTTAGGGCTCCATTGCATGGGTACAGAAAAATGGTGAGAAAGCGATTTACACAGTTCCCCCTTCCCCAATACAAGCTATTTGGCAGTAGCATTTTGGTCAATTGTTTTTATTGCTTGTATTTATTTACAAGTCCTATTGACTTTTTTAAAACCAGGAATACTATATGTGGCTTACACTTTAATTGCAAAGATATCCACAAGCAATACATTGGAACCTAAGACTATCAATCTGCACTTCTTCACAAGCAGATAATTCTATCCTCTGGGCATCCGACTTCCCTCCCATTTCTGTTCCACAGGTTCTTTTCTTTTTGTTTTTGAAAGTGATTTTCCTGCTAGTGACAGAGCATTATTATATTTATCTGAAAGGAAAAAAAACATGAAGATGCCACATAATGGCTTGCAATATAATATATGGGAGATTATTTCTTTGAGATGTAATTAGACTATATAAGAGATTACATAAATATTTCATTGTAGCTAAAATGATAAATATTAGATATACTTCAAAAATTCAAAAACAATTTGAAAAGAGGCATAACAATTTACAGGCTAAAAACCTTACTGCTGCAGCTAATATTTCAAATATCTGCATACATTTAAAATTAATATGTATAAAACAGTTGCAAGGAGTTAGCATTATCCCTAGTTACATTCAAGCCTCAACTTCAATTAAAGGAAGAAATATAAAAAAAATTACAATTAAGTTAGCCTTAATTTCCCTTACCATCCCATATTATTTATTAGTACCCAAAGTTCCTAAAGCATCGTAGGACAGTTCACATCCAGGCTGTTACATTTTATCCTCCCAACCATTCTGTACCCAAGGCCATACTGTACTTTCATGGCTCACTGGAGATTACAACCTGTTCAGATGTCAAATGAGTACATAAAACCCATGTTCAGACATTTAATGAAAGAGCTAAATTAAACAAGAGATTTTCTTAGTCTTCTGCCCTCCTGCCCAGCTCTCCATGTGGGGAAAGCTACAGTTTGAACAGGACAGGATCATCTATGTATGGCTTTGCAATGACTTCAGTTATGACAAGAGCCTCTTAATGTTGAATGTAGATAAGAAACCTCTGGGTTGGAGGGTTGGAAAGAGATGAAAAGAAGCTTCCTAAAAAAAAGTTTTTTATTCCAATATGTAGCTTAAAACCAAAGGATGCAACTTTATCATTCTGGTGGCAAATATTCATCTCCACTGTAAACAATTCTAAACAATTCTGATGTTTCTTGCCAGATCTGCCAGCTGTAGACCAGTCAAATAATTCATCTCTGGGAGGCAATTCAAAGTACAATGATACCTCATACAATGTCCAAACTTGGTTCCGCAAGTTTGGACTTTATACGGATTTGGACTTTGTATGAGGCATGCAAAATGCTAGCCGTGATGCCTCATACAACGTCCAAATCCTTGCCACGATGCCTCATACAACATCGTTTCCATAGAGATACATTGTACTGTAACAGCACAGACTTCAGGGCAAAGTCAAGGAAACAGACAGGAAACTGACAGAACTCATTGTCTAAAGGCTAAATACATTACAAAAACATGTCAAACAACCCTGATTGTCCAAGAACCTGAAGAATGCTGCAAAAATCCCAGTAATGCTTCTAAAAATTCTGACAATAAAATTAAAAAAAACCAAAATCGCGCTCAAAACCACTCTTAAACACTCTTCGCCTCATGCAAAACCCACAAGAGCAATGCACGCATCGGTCCTGCCTTTTATCCTGCCCAGGCACAATGCAACCTGGGGAAAACCCCAATGCCTCATACAAAGTTGCAGCGACTTTGTATGAGGCAACTCTTTCAAGGAATTAGGCGATGTTGTATGAATTCGATGTTGTATGAAGCGGACTTTGTATGAGGTATTACTGTAACTATTACCCATTCTATCTCAAGATGTACACCTCCAGAGCTGATATTCCAAACAATGTTTTCTTACATAAACATTTCTCTATTTTTAAAAGAAAATTTATACAGCATGTGGTAATATTTTAATTCTCAGGAACTATTGGACCTACTGAGTATTGATATTTGCATTTAAAAAGAATTCTGGGAATCAGACACTCAACAGAAATATTTTGACAATCTCTGTGAAGGCTGGTTGGACAGGAGCTAGATGTTCCAAAACCTAAGTCCTATCTCAGGGGTTCCCAACCTAAGTCCTGTGGGCTGGATCTGGCCCCAAGTACCATTCCATATGACCCCACACACCCCAAGGGCATTCAAGAAATAAAATGGCCAACCCTTTGAAGCTGTTGGGACAAAATGGCCACCCTCATCATGCAGTCAGGGCAAAATGGCCATCCAGCCCTTGAAGCTGACTGAGAGAGTGTGACCCAGCCCCCAGCTTGAAAAGGTTGGGGAACCCCTGACCTATCCTATGTATCCAACAGAAGATGGGGTCACTGTCTAATCCTGTAGATGAGTGATGGCGAACCTTGGCACTCCAGTGGTTCTTGAACTTAATTTCCCAGTAGCCCTAATCAACAGGAGTGCTGACTTGAGCTTCTGGTAATTGAAGTCCAAGAACACCTGGAGTGCCAAGGTTCACCATCACTGGTGTAGATGGTGAAGTTGACACATGAAGACTTCATTTAAGAAATGAAATTAGTAGTGTCAACTTCTACAACAATAGCAATTTAAGTAACTGCAGTGATTTGGGGTGTTTCCTCAGGGTGTGTGGGATTGAGGAAGGAAAGAAAAGTACACATATGATTTGAAAGGCTCATTGAATTTGGTTTATTGCTGCAGAGCCAATGCATGAGACTTCAATTCCCAATGTGTCTCCAGGGTGAAGACCCAGCTGTGTGGCTTTGGGTAAGATGCACAGTTCTAGAGCAGCCCCAGAAGTAGAGAATGGTAAATCACTTCTAAGTATGCCTAACATCCCCTCCTATCTGTGGGTGATACATTCCAGGACCCACTGTGGATGTCCAAACTGCAGATAGGAACAAAAACTATGCTGTATCTCTTTTAATGTGACATATACAGTATGAATCATATAAAGAGAGATGAGTCATGTACTGAATGTAATGGGTGCAATGGTTTCACCATGTTACTTAGAATCATGTGAGATTTGAAATTTACACATTGTTTATTTCTAAAAAAATTCCATTTATCACTTTTAGGCCATGGTAAGCCATAGATAACTGAAACCACTGAAACCAAAGCCACAGATATGGGTGGACTTCTGTATTCTACCTGAAAAACTCTGAAAAGTATGGCTATATATCAATATTGACTTGATGGCACACAATTAATTTTTACAAACAGATAGTGTGCTAAAAATTACAACAATAAATTCAGTAGCATGTATAGTATACAAAAAGACTACTGAAAGTCAAGATATATATCAATGTGGAGTTGAAGACACACACTGAAATGCTGACAAGGTTGTTCATCTATTGAGTAATGGGCATTGACACCTGGTTTCTAATCTTGTAATGCAAGTATTTTAACCACCAAAAAGGCATAGAGAATCCTGTTCCTCAGAGCAGAGGCTATAGACATGTACTGTAGTTAAAAAAAACCACTTACCAACCTACAAAATTCAATAATATCTTAAAAACAAAAGTGATTCCCTGAATTACCTTCCCCCAATAGACAATCAGATCATCAATAAATGATTATCATAGAGCTCAAAATACATGAAAAGGTTTTGCTGTACAAATCCTGATTTCTTCAACCAGAGGATTCTCAGATGCTAAATGCCACTGTCTATTAGGCAGAAAAGGTTCTGGTTCATTATTCCATTTATCCCTAACTCAGCCATGAAATAAAAAGACGATTAACTCTGGGGAGAAAAACTATGAGAAACCTGGGGAACATAGTGAAAAGTAGAGACATCACCTTAAAAACAAAAATTTGCATAGTCAAAGCAATGGCATTCCCAGTGGTAATGTATGGGTGTGAGAGCTGGACCATTAGGAAAGCTGAGCGCAGAAGAATAAATTCCTTTGAGATGTGGTGTTGGAGGAGATTTTTGAGAGTCCCCTGGACAGCAAAAAGAGAACAAATTGGTCAAGCTTAGAGGAAATCAACCCTGACTGCTCATTGGAAGGTCAAATAGTGAAGATGAAGCTTAAGTACTTTGGACATTAAATAAGAAAGGAGGATTCACCTGAGAAGGCCTTGATGCTGGGATAGTGGAGGACAAAAAAAGGGGGCATCCAAAGCTGAGATGGATGGATGGTGTGGTAGATGCAGTGGGCACAGAACTGGGCGGGCTGAGGAGGATGGTGGAGGATAGAGGTACCTGGAGGGCAATGGTCCATAGGGTTGCAAAAGGTTGGAATCGACTGTGTGACTGAACAACAGCAGTGTACATCCTTTGGGGCTGTGAGTAGAAGCAACATGGTTCATTGTCTCTGTCACTAAGGTAAATATCAGAAACCTCAAATGGTATATAAACATTGACCACATCACTGCTTCTTATGCCAACACTGCCTATGTTTGTGTGGTAGGAAAGGAGCTGTGCTTGCTCTACACCAGATCTGGCCCACAGTGCCCAATCACCCAGCCTGTGCTGCCCTTGCTGTTCTTGGAAGCAGAATTAAAAGGCACCCGCACATGTGCATTTATGGCAGCATTTTGCTCATGCGCAGACACATTTTACTTCTACTTCCATTGGAAGGAACCATATGACTGGCTCATGGTCTGAAAAGTTTGGGAACCCATGCTCTACACATACCCCAACCTGTGTGATAACAAACCTTGGTAACTTCACTGTAATTCATGGATAAGTAATATGTAGTTTATGAGTTATATGCTGCCCTCAGGAACATTATACGATCCCCAAAGTAATGTCAAAGTTTCCTCGACAAATCTCCCCCCACCCTTTCTTTTTTGTTTTATGTCTTTGAAGGGATCCTCCAAGGCCCTTTTGCACCCTATCCCAGAATAAAACGATGACTCCATTTGGACACTTCCTGTTTGTTTGTTTTTTAAATGGCAGTTTTATTTCCAAGTTTGGTCCCCCTTTCAGTCTGGTTAGCTAGAATTTGCCTGCAGCCCCAGTCCACTGGAATTGCCCATCCCTGTTTGAGTGGCATGACCCACAGGTATGCAACAGCATTTCTCAGGTTGTTGGGTCAATGACAGAAGTGACCTTCATCTAAGAGAATCAATGCTTTAAGAGATCAATGACTCTCTTAAAGTTTTCCCAACAACAAACACACATCTAATGTAGCATCAACAGCATGATCTACTGTTAGGAAAGTCAGGACAGCTTTAGAGCTATGGATGGAATGGGGAATCCCTTTGATTTCTTCTTTTAAAACCTTGCTGCTATCAAAATAGACTACATAATCATCCCCAGCATTCCAGTCACATGAGGAAAGACATCATCCTTTAATAGAATTTAAATTTTCACAAGCCTGACAAATTAAAGGAGGAATGGAATTGTGGCATACCACTACTTCACCCTATCTTGTCCAGTAAGTATATGGTGGAAAGTAAAATGTACACATCATTCTAGCCATTTTCCAAGCTTTTGCAATCACATGTTGTTTTTTTCTTTATAAGAAAATAGCAACCGTGTTGGAGGCTTTCCCCCTTGCTCATTGCAGGCCCACCCCCCACAAAAGGACTCGGACACCAGTATAAGTGGATAACGGCATTGGGCCACATTTATTGATTCATGCCCTAGTCCGAATTATAAATTTCAATTGGTACTCAACCAATTATAATTCTTAAGGCAAGCAGGCCGCAGTAACACTGGTAAGGTTCCTCCCAAAATTGCCAACGGTAATTGGCTACAATGTATCCATTTGTATCAATTTGTTTGTTTACAACAAACAAATTGTTGACCGTAGTCAATAAACTAACTACTGACCCCACCCTCTGATGTGTATCCGTAAAATAACGGGGTGATGCATGCTGCCTAGCTCGTGCCATCACCCCATTGCCTGGTTCGTCGTTGACCGGACAACGTTAACCAACTTGTGCCTATCTAGTGTTGGCCAGTCAATTGCGAACCTGTCGGATACCTGTGGGTCATAAATATTTACCTTACCAGTGCTACCCGCCACACGGGGAGGCATCCATGATGACTCACCGCCCCCCCCCCAAGACCGTCAGCTCGGTCGCCAGGCCTGCTTGCATCACACCCAGAACGAGGTACATACCTCTGACCGACAGGTGGACCCCTTCCCCTGCCTACCAGCAAAATTTTTTGTAAGCCTATCATCCGGACTCCAATGGCCGTCTCATAGCCATGCCCAGAACGGGACGGAGCCACAGCCCCGTCCACTGACTGCCGGAACAGTCTGAACTAGGGAGATCCGCATCTCCCCTAAATTGGTGTCTCGGCACGATGTTAGACCATAGCGACCGTATGTAAGCCATACGTGATACAAAATGCCAGGTCACAGCCCCTCGACAGTTTAATAACAGCAGTGATCCGTATAAGACCGCTGCCGCCGAGGCGCCTGTAAAACATCGGGCGGTCCAGCATCCCTATCAGACAGCAGGAATGGCCACAGTTCCCGCCCCCATGTGCCGCACATACCATACCATAGCATACGTGCGGATGCACACAGCCCTGCCGGGGTCCACTCTCTGTCGCTGCAGCATATACTGCTGCCCAGCGTACATAGCTGCAGCCCACCAGCCCCCTGCCACCAGTGTGCTGAGACCCCTAGGATCTGTAAAAGAGGAGAAAAAAGGTGAAGGACATAACTAGGTACTCATACAGTGAGGGGACGTACATATCTGAAATTGCGCGTAGACGCACATCCACCTCCGAGTACCCTAAACGTAGCTGCGATCAACGCGATGCCTATCTTAAGTAAATGGTGCCAAAACGGGCACCACACCGCGAAACGCGGCACCGGTCACCCTCAGGGACTGTACTAAGGTAAGGGTAGACCCATCCCGGTGGCAGAAAATAGGCTGGGGCATGCAGCAGGCACTGTCGAAAATTCGTGTAGGGCACCAACCGGACAGATGTCTCAAAAACTTCGTAGCAGTATACACCACTGCCTACACTGTGCTGAATAACCCGTGAGGACCGTATCCCCACTCGAGCCCACTCATGTGTGACAGAGACATCTTCGAGTTCCAGTGCCCTACGAGACACATCCGCCTTACACCGGTGGCACCAACTCTGGCACCCACTCACTGATGCGGAGCGCTCCAAAAAGGCTACCGTGGTAGCTGCGTGGCCAAGAGCCACCTCACACCTATCTGTACATAAGCAATGCCAGCCTCGTGCAAGGTGGGTAGAAACTCTGGGAACAGGGGTGACGCGCGTAAGGGCGGCGGACACGTTCCCGTGTCCACCCCTCCCAAACACGACGCCTGAATGCAGAGTGATACGCCTTACGCGTGCGAGGTGCCAATGACATGTCCGGTTCCCCTCTCCTCGCCAAACGTCCAACCCTCAGCCAAAAGTGGCGAGTGGAATCCCTCTGCTTCCAGAGTATGGCACGGAACCAGGTGATCTGCGGTGGTGGAGAGCAGCAGAATGTCATTATAAATACCCATAACATGTCTGGCCTAGAACAGCACATTTAGGCATAGGCTTCTCAAGAGAATAGACGGACTAATGTCATGACCTTGGGGGATTTGCATGTCTGGGTGTTGACAATGTTCACCACTGCCGCATTGTCACACCGAAATTGGACCACTGAGTAGGCCCACCCCTTGCACCATAGCATCAGTGCTCTCCAAATGGGAAAAAATGCAAGGAAGGTAAGATCGCGGGGCGACCCGTGCACCCACCCTCGGAGTAAACCCCATAAGTCCGGGAGCCAGAGGTATCTGACCGTACTAGATATTTAGGGCAGACCACTAGGTCTGATCTCCCATAAGAGACCCATCTAAACCCAGGAGTAATTTGAGCCAGAGCAAACAAATTAAGGGGGGGCAATGAATTAACTACAATTCCCAAGGGCACACTCGATGTTTGGCAATCAATGCCAAAATCGCCATGGACATCCAAGCCACCGTATCACTGGTTAACCCGGATGCCCGCGTGACAGCATCGAGGCAAAAATGTGATGTTAGAACATGGGATCTCGGTCTATTCAGGCGCCAAGGGGACACCCAGTTCCCACCTGAGTGTCTGAATCGTGATGAGGAGACGCGTACACGTGTCCAAGCCCCGTTTAACCCCGGACCCAAAAGTCGTCGAGGTAATGGGCTGGAGACCGAGACCCCAACCTGTGAGCAAATGCCCACTGAGTGAAAGTCCCACATCGGTCGGGTGCTGAACCTAAATTAACGCATTCACAAAGGGATCGGCCTTATCTAATTAAAATTCCCCTCAAAACCTAAAAACCCGATAGGTCTAAATCATGGGGTGTACTGGCAAAAAGCTGGAAGCCGAGTGCATATCACACAGTGCCAAAACAGCACCAGAATTGCGTGAGCACGCCACCCATAGTAGCCGAGGCAACTACGAGTACCTGACCGAACAAGGTCATCAGGAAGGTCATCCCTGAATGGAGCACCCACAGGGTAAGGTGAATGGAGGATCATATTACATTCACCCTTCTTCTAGCTCAGTATGAGCTTCATGGGGGATACCTTCGACTAAGGAAAGGTGGTTCCAAGAAGGGCCCCCGCTACTCTCATAGCCCCCAACTTCCATAACTGTGGACCGTGGAGCCCCCTCTCCGTTACCCTGGAAGGGAACCAGATTAGTAGCATCCTGGGGGCCCCAACACCCCCGAATGGATACAAAAGCCCCATTGAAAACCCTCCAGCAGGTCTCCCGCCCCATCCCTTCTCGGATGAACTGAGTGACATCCCTCCAGGCTGACTATAATTGGGGCGGGGGGGGGGGCTCATGACAAAGTTAGTTGCTTCAGATGGAGCTCTGTTCGCCCCTGTGCACCCCCACCTCTGCCCCGCAACCCACCAACCCGCGGGCACGCGGAGGCGGCGTGAGGGCCAACGCAAAAAGGGGTACTAAGTCGGTAAAGACCGTGGTGCTTAGTACACACATCATCAGCTGAGCAGGCCGAACACAGTAGGCGTGCCGGAACCCCCCGCCCGACCAGTTGGCGTGGAGCAGGTGTCTGAACAGCCCGCTGCTCAGCATGACCACCATGGTACCCATCACCAGGCACCAGTCCCGTGGGAATGATGTACACGAGCACACTTGATGACAGGACTCATCCCACCTCCCCTCGGGATATAGAGCCACCCTCATCCACGTTCCTCACCATGAGCCAACCGTCATGGGCCCATCCGATCGACATCAGGATGGCCCAAACAGGTCAAGCCCTGCGGCATACCACAATACGTACAAGGTATGCCGACAACCAGTTGGCCCCAAGGTGTGCAGTGGCTAATGACGATGGGACATCTCTTTGTCTCAGCCATCCTGTCCTTCTCTCACCTCCCAGTGGGCTCGCAGTTCAAAAGTGAGAACATCCACATGTCCCCCTTCAGCCCTTACCCCTCATGGCCTGCGGCCAATAATCAATCGGGGCAAGTAATAGCCGTCCATCGGCAAAGCCCTTGACGGCACGTTCTGTATAAAGGGGGCCTACGCAGCAGGATCTAGACAGCCCCTGCAATGCCCAGCACTGTCCCGGGGGCGGACACCCCGGTGCGTGGTGGCTCACTACAGTGGGACCACACAATGTCTCTGTCACCCTGTCCGTACCTCCTATCCTTATGGATCACAGTTCCTAGTGAGAATATATCCACGTACTCCCCCCCACCAAATCTTTTCCTTCATGACCTGGGTCAGATGATCACTGGGGGGCCATGAATAACCTGTCGTCGGCAATGCCATTGCCGGTACATGATGTACACAGGGCATACACAGCGGGACCTGGACAGCCCCTGTGACGCCACGTACTGCCCCGGTGGCAGAAACCCCCACCCCCAACGTCGTGCCTGAATGCAACCAAGGGGAAATGGGATAGGATGGCAAGTGATGCCCACCAGCCTCAAATTGGCGAGGCAAAGAGCACTGAACCCCACCGCTGGAAATGGACTGTGAGTGTGTGCATTCAACTTGAACCTAATACTCACTAGTTGCACCCCCGTGAGCCGCCCCCACTGGGGGTTCCGGCCCATGGTGGGCGTCGGAGGTCGCGACCGAAATCGATCTCTGTGGTGACCTCCAATGCACTCCAGCCGCAGTTCTGGACAAACGGGGAGCTGCGAGACAGCGGCGGGCACAGGCCGGAGTGTCACGAGAAGCTCGACCCAGCTGGCCGCCAGTTGCATAGTGGCAGCAGTCGAAGTAGCCGGCAGACACAAAGGGGATCCGTAGTTAGGGAAGGGGCCCCCCACCAACCGGTCAGCTAAGGATGCCCCCAGCACAGCCAAACGTGCTAACCAGGCATCCCCTGCCATGAAAACCCCTAGTAGGTGGGCCAGGTGGGCCGGATGGACAAGGTGGGCCGGACAGCCCACTAGGTATTGGGCCAGAGGCCCTAATTTGAGAGCCTGGGCCAGAATAGGGCCATGCCCAAAACTCTGGCCCCTAATGGGGTAAAACGTGCTGTGAGCCAGCACCAAGCCCTCCCCCCAATCGTTCCGGCCCATGGCCGGCAGCCGTGGGCTGAGGGCCGGATCCTCTGAAGGGCCGGCCTGGGGCTGAAAATGGGAGCTCATTCTGTCCTGCAGTACGCAGGAAGTGAAACCACTGACCTTCCACTACCCAGTCAGCGTCTCAGGCACATAACACTCCGTGTCTTAGCCACTTGAGCCACCGCGATCCCCCTACGAGCAAGAAGAAACCTATGGCCGGGGGATGCGGGCCAGGGGCCGGAGGCCCAGCGGCGCCATGCCCACCCACCTGCCCCAAGCCCATGGCCTGCAATTGCTGGCCGGGGGCCGCAGGCCCCACAGGGCCGGTCAGGGGCTGTAAAGCCTCAGGCCATGGAGTAATCTGCCCCATCCCACCGGTCCCGGTGGGAGGCTCCGCAATGGGGGCCTGTAGGGTGGGCGCAGTCGTGGTCCTCCGACCTGGCTGCCTCCTCCTGGATGGGCGAACCGAATTCGCCATAGCCTTCTTCCTGGAAGGCATTTTAGGATCGCTGGTGGGAAGCCTAAGAAGAAGGCGAAAAGCGAAGCTGTTCGCTGCCGAAAGGGGCTTCCCTGCAAAGGCTGAGAGCGACGGAGAAAAACTTCTCCGCTCCGTCGCTTTCGCAAAATGGCAGCTCGGCTGCCTCGTGGCCACCCCTTTTAAAGAGGGCTGGCCACGCCCCCTAACTACCCGGATGTCCAAGTCCGGGGGGGGCGCAAAGAGCGCGGCGGCCATATTGGCGCCGCGCTTGCATTCTCTAAGTAGTTCTTACTTCACAGCAGGTTGTTAAATGCTCCAAGATTGGACACATCTGGATACAAGAGAGCCTCCTTTGTAAAAGTATATATATACTTTTTTATAATTCTGCTTTTATTTTGCATATTACACAAACAGTTCTGCATAGCTCACCACTTCAGGTTTCCATATTGAATCGGCACTTAAAGGAAAGGTGGTCTGGGGAAAAATCAATGTTTTTTACTTGCAGCCAAATTTACTGCAGTGAATGAAAGCCAACACCTATTGACATTTCTGGTAGAGAATTTAACAAAAGATCAGCTTGGGAAAATACAAGGGGTTTTTTTCTCCCATGCCAGCCTGAGTTTAACTGCTGAGCACAGCACATAACAGTAGCAAAGAAATCATTACCAACTGAAATGGAGTGGAGACCATGTGGGAATATTAATTTTGGGCAGGTGCCTAAGTATAACTTTTTTTAAAAAAAAATGTGGTTGTTGAATCTGACACTGATTCATGGAAACCACACAACTCACTTTAGTCACATTGTCCAAGTTAAATGAACAACTAGTGGCCTATGGGCAAGTTTTGGCCCTGCAAGTAAGATTATTTTTTCATTTCCCCAAATATGATTTCTTTCCCACTATTAGCTCAAAAAAGATGCATGCCAAAAGGCCACAAAGTTACCACAACTTCCAGATACCCTGCCTTCCCTTCTACTGACAATGATTCTGGTATGGTACCACTCTTTTCATTTGAACACAAAATTGCATGGAGATTCTAAAACTTTCTTTTAAACCAATTCATACTTCCAGACTTATAAATATGTGCCCATGCTGGGTCACTGGGAGTTATAATCCAAATAATTATTCTTTCCAGACTCTGACATTTGACTGAGACTGAGCATGCATATTATAAAGCAGTTGAGGTGCTGCTAATCATACTAACATGATTCACTGTCTCCGAGGGGTGTGTGTAAGCTTCCTAACACTCTCTGTACTCAAATAATAAACATCCAGATTGGGGATAACCCACACGGTACCTTTCAGGAGATATTCAATTTACTCTGTCCCCACATCTTTGCAAAACCCAAACCACAGAAATCAACATTATCTATGAATTTCAAGATCTTTGTTTCAAAAATAATTGCACAAATGGGAGAGAGAAATGCAAATGACTGCGGCCTGAGGGGGCAGACCAGTGTGACCTATGCACTCAAATTTCACACAGCCACCATCTTTCAACAAACACATGCATACTGAATTCTAATAGCATAATAATATTTCAATTAAATTTAGTAAATTAAGCTGAGCAAGAAACAAACAAAAAAATCCAGAATGCAAAAGGGGTACATAAATGGATACACAAGTCTTTCTCTTCAAATTGCTGATTTTTTTAAATTGTAAGCCTACAAATATGGAATAGGATATGAAAGATTGCTACATGCCTATTGACTGTATTCTCTTTGAGCAGCAGAGAATGAGATGGTTTGCCTTCTCTTCAACATTCCTAACTAATAATTGATGATGCAAGATAGAAGATGGTACATGCAACTGTTAATTAAAGTATTGTCATGAGATATAACAACCAATGTAGATGCACATGGCTTGCTGAAGTCATAAGCTTAAACATAATCCTCTGCATAAGCCATGTTTCTAATAAGTAATCAATACTGTTCAGATTGTCCATAGCTGTAGAACATGTTGATACTTGCTTTGCCCCCCCACCACCACCACCGAGTGCTAGTCTTGCCATATAATTCTAAGAGGTAGTGTCCAAAATCAACTTGCATAGCTATGCCTGCATGGCTCAAAGTTGTGAAAACTTTGCAAAATTTGTGCAAATGTGGAAGTCAAATCCAACAAGCAGGTTCTTTAGGGCAAACGGTTGGGCAAACAGTTGCTCAATTAGTTGTATGTCTTGCTGTAACTGCCTGTGAACACTAGCAGGTATTACATAATTCCAAGTTTAATAGGATCAAGTTAAACTGGCCATCTCTGAAGAGACAAAGTAGCATGTCAAAATATTCATTTATTTATTTATTTGATATCCTGCCCATCTTGGTGGTTTAAATATGGAGTCCCCAACAAAAAGCAGCTCTGAAGAAGTATTTTGTCCACCATAGACTTTTGAAGAAATAAGCCTGCATTAATGCTCCCCACTTTTGCTGTTTCTCACACACATACTTTATTCTTTACTTATACTGTATTTTGACTCAGAATGACATTTAGACATAGAGATTTGTCATTGCCTAGAAATAAATTTTTATATTTTTACTGGAGCCCATCTGGTAGATGATTTAAAAAGTGCCATACCTACTTAAGCTGCAGCAACACTTACTCATAATCTTATATTGATGATTAAAGGGGTTTTACTTTCATGCTTCTGCTCTTTAGGGTGATGTAACCTGACACCAAAATGTCACAATGAAGGATTCACAGGCCTGTTAAGTACCAACTCTCACTCTAAAACATGATTCTGAACTTTTCCAGGCACTGTTCTGTGTTAAATTTGTGAACTTCAGCTAGATTACTGCTAATGAGGCAACTTGCGGATAATGCTGTTGTATGGATTAACCCAGTGAGCCATTCAAAGTTTAAGGACTAACAATGACATAGACTGCATTTTGGGTAGCATGTAGTGGGTCAGTTCACATTAGTTTTCCAACACACATCTAAGTTACTATTTAGTTCTGGTCCTCCTAAGATGTACCTTGGACATTTTTTCCTACTTCAGATGAAGGATTCTATTTTCTTCCATTCTATGCACAAAAGTTTACAGTTGTCCTCTTCCATTCTATGTACAAAAGTTTAATGGACAAACTGTTGAACCTTTTTTTCCCAGCAGCGGCTGTTGGACAAGGCTCTCTACCTTGTCTGAGTCTACTAGATTAGCTAACGTGGCACATTGTAAGTGATTTGACTCTTTGCCAACTCTTTCCTATTACTTTCCAGCATCTGCCACCTAAGATGATTGTCTCACTCTACCTAACAACAGAGCTGGCCCTGTCACAATATATGAAGGTGAAGTCACACAAGAATGCCCTTTCTAGCTGACAGAGAGACAAAATGTGTAAATTGAGGGGAAAATATTTAATTTTAAATTCTAGTTTTTCTTCTCAGTTGAAAAACAGACTTAGTTTAGAAAGACGATTTGTGCATTGCAGAGGCCAATCTTGTAAGGACCTGCACAAACTAAAATTTGACATCCCCTTAAAATTGTATAGGGGAAATTAAGATAGTTCGATCGGAACCAATATTCTAAGCCTTAATAACACACTAGCAGAGTTTGCCCGGCATTGCCAGGCTGTTTTAAATTGTGTTGGAAGGTGGGTTTTTTTTGGTAATGTTTGTAAAAAAGAGGTTAGTCTGTAATTGTTCTTTTTAAAAATTTTATTTATGCAAACATTCCTTATGTTGTCATTTGTTACATAGATTGTATTGTTTTGATACTGTAAAGTAATAACAACTTGTATTTTGTTATTTTTCTAATGCATTTTTGAATATTTGTTTTAACATATATGTTAATTTTTGTTACGATGCCGGGCTGTTATAAACTGTGATTAGTTTTTTTGGTGGGTTTTTTTGTGGATTAAAAAAAGAAGAAAGGATGATATAATTTTTAATAATTTTTATTTAACCAAATAATGTTTTAATATGTGACTTTTATTTTAATAGTTGTACCGTAGGTAATAGTTTTTAAAATGTGAAAGTACATGTTTTTTACATTCAATTTTTTTAAACTGTGTTTTGATGTTTTCGGATTTTATTTAAAACTCAACACAGGATTTTAGAAATGTTTTTTTTTTACATATGTTTGTGATTTGTGTAAACTTGTGATTTATTTTTATGTTTTTGACTTGTTTTTACTGTTCTGGCCTTTGGGTGGGGCTGTTGAGTCTTTTTGAGTTGTTTTTACTATTGTGCCCTGCAGGTGGGGCTGCTAGGGGTTTTGGTGTCATGTAACATGTGTTTTCTCTCCTGGCCTCTGGGTGGGGCGTCTTCCGGTAAGTAGTCTTTTTGTTTCTTCATTTCTGTTCCGGTTGTCATGGAGGGGGGTCATGCTGGTGAGTTGTCTGGTTTTTTTCTTCTGGGGTTTTTCTTTGTTTTGCTTTTGTGGTGGTGGGCTGGGAGGTGTTTCTGCTTGTTAGTTTTTGTTTTGGTTTAGTTTTAGGTAGGTTTATTTGGTTTGATTTTTTCTGGTTGTGTTTAATTTTATTTCATTGTTGTTTGTGTAATTTGTGGTTTTTTCATGTTGTAGTTATGAGCTTTGTTTGTGGTTTTGTGGTGTGGAAGTTTTTGTTTGTGTATTTTGTGGTTTATTTCTTTTTGTTTATTAATTTTTTAAATTATTGATTTATTTTTGTTTTATTATTTTGTAATAGTTGTGGTGTTTGTTTTTGTTGGTTACGTTTTGTGTATGTTGGTGTTTAGGGGTTGTTTTGGTGTGTGCACACACACTCACTGGGCAGGTTTGAAATGTCCAGCCCAGTAGGTGTGTGCAGCGTGGGAAGAAAACACACCCAAGGGAAAACAGTAAAATTGTATAAATATAACTGATTTGTATAACATCACATCAAAAAGATAATGAACTATATAATTACATGCAAAAATATGTCTTTAATGTACCACACATAAGAATAAATATGAGTAGTTAAACAAAAATGATAAGCAAGTTGCTGACGACCATACTCATGACGTGATACAGTGGGACGCAGTTTTGCAGCCCCTTTATCTTTCTAAGACTGTTCATGGACTATAAATCTAGGATTGAGCCTTTATACCATCTGTATGCACGGGCTTCACCAGGACATGGACATAATTTGTAGGGAGTTTTTGTCATTATATTTCAGTTGTGTGCAGGACCTTGAAGATAGGTGGGTGTTTGTTTTCACGTCATGAGTATGGTCGTCAGCAACTTGCTTATCGTTTTTGTTTAACTACTCATATTTATTCTTATGTGTGGTACATTAAAGACATATTTTTGCATGTAATTATATAGTTCATTATCTTTTTGATGTGACGTTATACATATCAGTTATATTTATACTATTTTACTATTTTTCCTTGGGTGTGTTTTCTTCCCACACTGTGCATTTACACCCCAGCCGCTCTCTCGTTCTTCTACATTTTACAGTAGGTGTGTGCTGCAGTTGAGTTTGGAGGCTGCGCCCGGGTGAGTACCTATGGGAGGCAAAGGCAATGACCGGAGGCCTGTTCGCTGCCTTTGCTTCCCGGGAAATTGGTGTGCTTTCAATGGGGGGGAGGTACTGGTGCATTCCCCCCTTGAAAGCGAAACACTTCCTCGGGAAGTAAAGGCAATGACTGGAGCCTCATTCGCTGCCTTTGCTTCCCAGGGAATTGGTTCGCTTTCAAGGGGGGCGGGCGAATGCATCAGTACCTCCCCCCCTGATTCTCTTGTGGTTTTTTTTCACCCTGGCTCAACATTTCTTGAGGCTGGTGGTGATCTTGCCGTGTCTTCGGCGGGGTAGCGTGGAGGAGTTGGAGTCCCTCTTCTTCCCGTTGCTCCGGGAAAGAAGGATGGCGGGTGTCTCGCGGTGGCATTTTTTGGCTTTTTATTTTGCGTTGCTTTGCGGCACTGTGTCCGCCTGCGGCGGACTTGCGCTCCTGTTGCGTTTTGTATTTTTATTTTTCGTGCGCCTGCTTTCTCAGCGTTCTGCACGCTCATGGTGCACAGGACACTGGGGCTTGTAGTTTTGTGTTTGTGGTTTCTGTTTGTGCAGCGGATTTTTTTCTGCGGCTCGATTTTGATTGGCTGCAGCGCATTTCCCAATGTTATTTTTGCTTGCGCCTCTCAGCCTGATTGGATGTTGGGTATTGAAGTCCTTTTTCTTGGTTTTTGTTCGTGGGTCTCCTGCCCCACTGGCACATTTCTCAACCCAACAGTTACCTCCGTACCCAGTTCGGGCAAGTGCACGAATGGTCAGTACGGGATAGTATGGTTGGGTGCAGGATCCTTTGTCAAATGACAACAGTTAACGCTTGGATTTATAGGTATAGATATGCCACACTAATTACTTATTTCACATGCATAACATTAAAATGTAGAGAACATAATGATCCAGACTTATGATAGTATCTGACGCCTGTTTTTAACACACCAAAGCCATTTTAATGTGGTGCTGATTAAAATAAATTATCACTTTGCAAGAAATGTAACAAAACTTTGTGATCTGGAATTTTTTAGGAACATGCTAAATATCACAGTTCAGGAAAGCAGGAATATGCATCACCTGAAGCAGGGGCAGAGGACTTCTAAGGGTCTGTGGACAAAAGCTTCACAGGAACATGGAGGACTGCTGTCAACAGCACTCCTCCATGCCTTCTCTCTTTTCTGTCACTTTCAGGAATCCAAGGACACATCTTGTAATTGATGAAAGTTCATATTAAAATAAGTCATCTAATTTTGAAATTACTAGAAGAGTCCTTCTTTCCCTTTTTGCTGCACTACATAGAATGTGGGAGAAGGGACAGCAGAATTGCCAGCATAAAATATTTAAGGAAAGGTTTAAAAGATTTGAAATCTGGCATCCTTTTGTACCCAACTCATCTCTGTCAATGGCATGGTTGTCTTTAGCTGGAGCTTGGAATCAGCAAGTTACAAGTTGAATAATTACTTCTAGCTATTTATTTTTTCACAGCAAGGAACATAATGAATAGCCCATTAATCAAAATAAAAACAATAATTAAAGGAAAATATGTCAGTGAATATTAACCATAGTAATGAAATCAACATTGGGCAGGTAGCAGGGCTATACAGGATCATGGCTTTTGTTGTTGTTTAAAACACTATGGACATGTGACCGCGGGCCCTCCACCCAGTACACACTTTGCGTCGCCACCACCAGAGATAGGAGCATGCAATTTTCCCACCGGTAGGGTGGGGAGGAGCCACCTCTTCTTTATAGGGGTGGCTCCTCCCCACCTGGCCCATTCAGCGTTCCTTGCCTCCGGAGAAGCTTCTGCTTCTCCTTCGACTGGGAATTTGGCCTGTGTGGCTGCTGAACCACTGGTTCTTTGCAGCCCTGCTGCCTCCCCAATGCCAGAGGCCCCACCAGGCAGGGTATCATGTGGCAGGTGCTCTCGCCCCCACTCCCCGCCAATCTAGGTGGGGATTCATGCCACGTGGGCCTCTGCCCACCTCGCGGCCTGCCGTCTTGTGGTTGCCGGTTCTGCTCGCCCTCTGGCTCCTGACGCCATGTGCCGAGGTCCTGCCGGCACCTGCACTGGGTGGCGCGCCCTTGCCACCACCCTCACCAGCAGGGTGGCGGCTTTGGAGGCCTCCGGCCCTTGCACTCACATGGTCCCATGCCTCACCCCCAACCAGGAGACCCCTGCATCTGTGGGCCGCCTGCCAGCCTCCCCAGCAGATAAGCCTGGGCCTTCCCCTCTCACATCTCCCGGAGTGGCCAGCTGGCCTTTCGCTCCTCTGTTGCCCCCAGCTGACCGCTGTGTATCTCCGTTTTCTTCAGGGCCCATTACCCAGGGTCTCAGTGAGTACTTGTATTCACCCACTGCAACTTCCCCATTGGCCTCCCTTCAGCCAACCCCCCTCCACAGCCTATCTGGCCATCGCCACAACAGGGGTATCCATCACCCCTTGGCACTCCCTGTTATGGAGGCCACCCATGGTCCTGCCCCTTCCCACTGGTTTCGAATCTACCTCTCCCGACTGTGTCTGCATGGCCGCCTTTCAGTGCAGTTGGGTCGGACATGGGCATGGTTCCCTGGCAGGGCCTGCCCCAGGGAGACAAGGCTCTTCCCCTCAGTGACCATCTCATGCAGGCCACCAGGGACAAGATAGTCCAGGGCGAGTACATTGACCTGTTCAGCTTGCTTAATCGTGATTGCCCCAAGACTGACCTTGACAAGCTTGATGACTCCAATAAGGAGCTCCTCTGGCGCAGGAAGCCCCCACGGATGTGGGCCAATTGGCTTCTGGCCTTTCTCATTTATGCTGCCATTTCTGCCTGGGCCTGTCCGGCCCTAGCAGTTCCCCTCCTCCAGTACATGGATTCAATTTACCGCACTCACGTGGATTTTACAGGCGGTGCTTGGGTGGCCTATGTTTACATATTTCAATAAAGTGGCCCATTATTCAACCTAACCACTGCATACGTCTCTTCAATTGGGGGGGGGGGGGAGAGGGTGCGCCAGCAATAGGAATAGTCTTCAATATGAGTATGTAAGTATGTAAATAAAATAGTACAGCTACTGTTCTTACTTAAAGGTAACTTAATTTTGCCAATTTAAAAAAAGCAAGAGAAAGATTTGCTTCTACATAATTCAAATAGTTCAACCAACTATTGTTATGTGCCATCAAGCTTCTTTTGACCTTGGTGACTCTGTGAATTAGTGACCATCAAAAGGTCATATCATTAATGGTCCTTCTATGGGCATAACATCTTCTCCAGAGATAGCCAAATTGTAGTGGAAGGACATATTGGTCAGATTCTCAATCCTTCAAGTCAGCAGCATCTACATGAGATCAGAGTGGTCACTTTTCTTCTATCAGCATGAGTCTCAAAGGTTAGTCACCCTTTTCCTTGGGCAGACAGTATCAATGCAAAATTACAATGACCAGTATGTCTTCTTTAGGTAGGCAATATCAGTACTAGGTGATAGTGACCATTTTCTCTCCCTCAGGTAGCCAGCATCAGTGGGAAATAAATTATATTGGTCAATCTGTTTCTTTCAGGCAGGCAGTATGAGTGAAAAAGTTACGATGGCCAGTCTGTCATTTTCAGATGTACAACTTCAGCATTCAGTTATGATGTTTAGTTTCTCTCCTTCATACAGGCACCATCCTGTTGAAGTCACAGTGGCCATTCTCTGTTCTTCAGATATGCAGCATCACCATGAGGTCACAATTACTAGCCTATCATCTAAATTGCATAAACACAATGTCCTATCTCTGTCCTGCATAGTCAGTGGTAGCATGAAGTAGATCACTATGGTCTTCCCCTGTCTTCCAGGCTGATCACCTTGAGGACATAGTGGCCACCTGGCCAGTTATTAACTTTCATATACACAGTGAATCAGAGTCACAGTGACTTAGTGGTTTAGACGCTGAGCTTGATGACTGGAAGATCAGCAAAAGGGCCAGAGAGAGGAAGAGAACCGGACTGGACCCAGCTGTGGCGTGTCTCGGCGGTGAAGCTGCCCCACCCTCCTTTCTGGGCCCTAAGTCGGCGCAAGCTGAGGAGGGCGGAATATAAATAAATAAATAAATAAAATAAAATAAAATAAAAGGGTAGCTAAAGTTAGCTTGCCTTCAGGTGAGCTCACTTCCTATTTCAGAATACAGCAGGGAGCAAAGGTTTTAAACTACCAAGAGACACATTATTTGCTGTTGACTAATGTGGTTCGAAAAGATGGATTAACTTGTGATTTAAAGGTAGAGTCGTATCTGACTCTAGGGTGCTGTTTCAAGGCCGGAGGGCCAGCGTTGTCTGCTTCTGCAGACATTTCCGTGGTCATGTGGCAGGCATGACTAGACACTGGAGTGCATGGAATGCTGTTACCTTTCCACCAAAGTGGTACCTATTTATCTACTTGCAATTTATTGCTTTCAAACTGCTAGGTTGGCAGGAGCTGGGACAAAAATGGTACTCGGGAATCGAACTGCTGACCTTCCGCCTCCCAGTCAGCATCTTAGCCACTTGATATAGGAAAAGTGATATAGGAAAAGAAAAACGGGCAATGTAGGGAATTTACAGAATATGAACAAATGATAATGCAAAGGGAAGGTATGAAATGAAAAATAGTTATGACAAACATAATAAGTATTTTTATATAAAATATTATTGCTGGCAAAAGATCAACAAAGTTACCTTAAGTTATTATGGGAACATGAGTTAGGTGAAGAAATAAGTTTGAAATCTATGTTGGTAAGGATCAAAGAAAAATTTGTCTAAGTAGATTTGGAGATGGTGTTTAATGTTGGTGAAATTAAACCAAATAGATAAGAAATATCCAATGTTATCTTGGAGAGAATGTCAGAAAATAGGTAGTTATTTTGATATATGGTAGTTGTGAGCATATGTTGAAATTTTGGCAAATGGTCTTTAATGAGATAAATGAAATAACTGGACTAACTTTAGAGGTATGTCCTAAAATAGTTCTTCTATCAATATATGATAAGGTAAAATATAACTTGTCAAGTAAAAGAAACTAATTACAATTTTAACCGCAGCAAGACTAATGAGAGAATGTGGAAAATATGCTATAATTTTCAGTGAAATGAATATATAAAGAGGTTTGGGACACTGCTATTAAAGGTAAATTAACTTGTAATACTAAACTTAAGAGGGAATAATGGAAGGAGAATAATTTGAAGGATATTGGGAGAGAATTTATGGCTTATGTTTTATTAAAGGGCAAAAGTTTGAACCATTGCAAGAATCAATGCAATTTTGGAAACAGAATGAGGTTTTTAAAAAGATGTTGTAAATGGTTGTGTAACTGTTGATTTCAACAAGGGACGGAAGCACTTTAAAAATATTGATGTTGTGTTAGCATTTTATAGTTGTTTTACGTTTTATTTTTTGTTTTACGTTAATTAAGTACATTGTTCAGGATATAATAAAATAAAACTCCTAAAAGGCATTTTCAGGGGAAGGCAGGTCCTTTTCAACCTCCATCTGGGCACAGAAAACTGTTTTCATTTCAGCATCTTACAATGGCCAGCACAAATCTCATGCCTTTACTTTCTTGTTTCTTTTAAAAGGCAGTTGTTGTTATTGTTGTTGTTGTTATTTTTAAAAGTGGGCTGAAGTGTTTTCAGTCAGCTCATTTTTTAAGTGCTTGTATACCGAAATGTTATATTTGACAGAAATATTCTGCAGAAGCAGAATAACGGCACTCACACATATACATCACTTGATTTCTCCACATTTGCTGATGGCTGAACATGTGACCTGACCTTGGTAAAAAGCATTGCATCTAGAGTGATATAAAAGTTTCTGTGTAGTGTTATGGCCCATGTGCAGATGCAAGGCATCAAGTGGATCTATGAAACTGCCATTTTACCTGCAATAAAGACTGGGAGTTATGGCAGAAATGAAAGTTGGAGAGGGTGGGAGGTGTGATGTATGTGAAGTCAATGAAAGCAATTCCCATTTAGAACACCTTTCAGATCTCCAGAGCAAGGGTGGCGAGCCTTTGTCCCTTCAGAGGATTTCCAATACTAACTTTGTGAAACCCTAGCTTTGTAAAACCCAAGAAAAATGGACAATGATAGTACAAGGTATCATCCAAAAGCAGGATAGTAAAAACTGAGGGTAAATTTGCACACACATGACAGGGATCCTTTCTGCGCTGAAGATTATTTTCCTCCCCCCGCCCCAACTTGTGTGTGTGTGTGTGTGTGTGTGTGTGTGTGTGTGTCACTATGTGCACAAAATTTTATATGAAAGAGAAGAGTTGTGTGTTGCAATCTGGAGGATTAAGCAAACATGTTATTCCTCCACATACACTATGGGTAGGGAGCAAACTTCAATTTCAGGAGGTTCAGAATGCAAATAGCTCACTAAAAAGCTTCAAGCAAATACATTGAAAATCCAGAGCCTTCAAAAATTGGGTTTTGGCTTCTTTTGTTTCATAGCAAGATTTACTCATTACTCCATTTTCTTTTGTACTGTCCACCTCTCCTCCCTTCTCTCCCCCTAACCTGAAACCCATTCCTTTTCTCCCAGAAAATATAACAAATAACAATATCAGCTACACTTATATACTGACCTGTAATGAACTTAAATAGAGCTTTTACTTTTGTAAGTTTAAAATGGATTCTGTTGTTTCTTTCCTTCCTAAAAGGTGAGGAGTGGCTTGGAATTTGGCCTTCGGGCCAGGTGCAGATTCCCTTTCTCTAGGATAGTCAAAATATGCTAGGACTGTGAGAATGGAAGGGAATGTTGGACATGGAATGTGAAGTTTTATTGGGTAAGAGAGAGAGGAATAAGTGGGACAAAGAATGGAATATGGTTTTTGTTATCTTAGAATGGTAAAAAAGAAAGACCATTGTTTTAAGCATGTTTTAAGCAGGAGGATAGATGTCTACCTATGCTTCCTTGTGAGTAGAAAAGCAGAAAAATGTACTCTTGATTGTATTATCTGACTAGACTATGACGTACAGACAAACAGATAGATAAATAGTCTTTATTGCTTTAACAAGGGAAAGGGGGGAAAGTAAAAATGTCCCTTTTTATTTTTTAAACTTTTTTGTGTTCCTGATCTTTAATCTACTTTCCCTTCATATAACAAAGTTTTGGCATTTTACAAAAGACTTTTTGTACTTTTTATTTAGAGAATAAGCTGGTGGGAGAATTCCAGCTCCTTTTAAAACTTTATTGGCATTTGACTACCTAATTTATATTGCTAAGTCCTACCTGCTCTGGTTGGTTTTTAAGTATAAACAACCAGTGATTGAACTCTATCACATATTTTTCTAGCGTGGGGCAAAACCTCATGTACTCTGAAGCAGTAAAAGGTCTTATGCTAGATGGGTGGAAGTCCCTGTCAGGTGGAACGGATCTTGTAAAAGTGGAATAATGTGCTTTGTTATCCTTACATGCCCCACAGTGCCTTGAGCACTATGCTAGGCAGACAGATGTGCTAACAACATTCCCCCCCAAAAAATAATAATAATACCAAAACCACCATACATCCCTCTGTTGAGAAACCAAGAGTGATGCAAACAGGAACATCCTATGTATAAAAAGTCCTGGGGAATTACATTTCCCAATATGTCCTGCATCTGGGATATTAGTGGTTCATTGTTCTAAGTCAGTGATGGTGAATCTATGGCACATGTGCCAGAGGTGGCACTCAGAGCCCTCTCTGTGGGCACCCATGTAGTCACCCCAGCACAGAGTTCACCCCACCCCTCTGCCCAGCAGTCCAATGGGAGAGCTTCATCCCTCCCTCAGCACAGAGTTCACCCCACCCCTCTGCCCAGCAGCCCAATGGGAATGTTTCCTTCCTTCCCTGTTGCTGTGATGGCACTTCGTGATAAATATGTGGGTTTTGGGTTGCAGTTTGGGCATTCAGTCTCTAAAAGGTTCGCCATCACTGTTCTAGGTGCTGTGACAAAGAAAAAGCTTTGCTATCAGTCTCACTGTTCTTTCCAGAGAAGGGAAGAGAACAGGAGAAAGGTGACAACTACAGATTTACAAGAGGAAGGATTAGTGACATAATCCATTTCCTTTTTGCAGTTATTCTTTGAGAGCCACAAAAGCCTTTTAGATTTTCCTCTTCCTACCTTAAGTGCTTACAAAGAGAACATGTCAAACGTGAATCTTTTAGAAACTGAATGGAAAATAAGGATAGTCAAAGGCAGTTCAAAATACATCACTACCTGTGCCTCAGTGATGTTCAAAATACATCACTACCTGTGTTCAAAATACATCACTACTAGTTTGAAGCCTAAAGCAATCAAACTAGTTAAGGTAAACAAACATAATGTTGCCAAGACAAAGAAGGAGTCGCAGGAAGGACTAACACAGGTTTATTCATTGATGGTCAGCATGAACATGTGGTAATGGCGGAGATACCTCACATTATATACAGTGGTACAATACATTTGAATCTTGCTGCACGGTAGCTCATTGGCTGCTACCGACGTGACGTCGTCCTGGTCACGCCCATCTTCAGTGGTGGATCAGTAGTAGTTTGCTATTGCGGGGAGTTCCCGCGGCTGCAGGTGATTTGAGGAATGGGAACCATGTGAGTTGAATGCTCGCAGCTGCCCTCTATGGGCAGCTTACTCGCGTTCCTTTACAGCTGTGTTACATTGTAATTGTGGTCAGGTTACATTCATACATTTCTTAAAGCAGCATTGTAGAAGGTTACATTCATACATCTCTTAAGCAGCGTTGTACATACATAACATCCCTCCCCCCTAGGATGGGACGAAGTCCCTCAACCATGGTGGCTTGCCGCACGTGCGCCTTAGCACAGGGGAGCCGGGGGCTCCTGGTTCCGCGGAGCCCTGCCCTGCAATGGAAAGGGAGGACTCATTAGTGGCTCGGTGTGTCCCTCTCTTTCAAAGTATCCTCCTCTGTGGTTGGGAACCCAGGATATGCGTTTGTATCCGCGGGTTCCGCCGTGTCTCCCCCTTGGGTAATGCGGGTGGGGGAGGACCCTAACGCTGATTCCCCCTCACTGGTGACTCGCCTTCTGAGTTGATCGGTGTGCCTTCTCCAGAGTAGACCTGAACTAGTCTCGACCCTGTAGGATACCGGCCCCGTTTGCTCAACAATTGTCCCTGGTACCCACGCCAGCCCTGAGGCCGCGTAGTTCCTGCAGTGAACTGGGTCCCCTACCGAAAAACTTTTGGAGCTCTCTCCCCCTATGCTTATATTTCTCCCTTCATCCTCCACCCTGGACGGATCCATCCGGTCAAAAAGTGTTACCGGACGTCTCCTCATGAGGAGTTCAGCTGGGGAAAAACCTGACGCTAGGGGGGTTGTCCTGTACCAGATGAGGAACTGGCACAGATGCAGGTTCAACTCACCGGGACCCATGCACCGCAGTGCATCTTTCGTAGTGCGCACTTGGCGCTCTACCTGACCGTTTGTGGCAGGGTGAAACGGGGCAGCGGTTATGTGCCTGACGGCGTTCCTCTCCATAAACATCTTGAACTCTGCCGACGTGAAGGTACTCGCGTTATCGCTAACAAGGACGTCTGGCAGGCCGAAGCAGGCAAAAAGCTTGCACAACTGTTTAATAGTTGCGGCAGAGGAAGTGCTGTTCATAGGGATTACCTCCAACCACTTGGAGTAGGAGTCGACTACCAGTAGGAACATGGACCCGCGGAAAGGGCCAGCGAAGTCGACATGGATCCGGGACCATGGTCCGCGGCCGTATCCCATTCCCTATGGGGTAACCGGGACTCCTCGGGCCGAGAGCTCTGGCAGCTCTCACACGTGCCCACTAAACGCTCTATGTCTCCGTCTATCTGGGGCCACCAAAAGAAACTCCTGGCCAGAGCCTTGGAGCGCACGATCCCGGGGTGGCTGGTGTGCAGTAGCCTCAGCACCTTGGCCCTCAGTTTCTCTGGGATAACCACCCGCTGGCCCCAGAGTAAGCAGCCCCTTTCCAGAGAAAGCTCTACTCTGCGCCTGAAAAACGGCTTGAAATGTTCCTCGGGGGGAGAGGTGGGCCACCCTTTCCTAACCCAGGAACTAACTTGGGCCAGTATCTTGTCAGCCGCCGTGGCCTTGGCTAGGTCGGCCGGTACAATTGGTAGTGAGTCGAGAGACTCAATCAGCAGGACTTGGTGTTCCTGCTCTACCTCGCATGTGGGGTCCCCTAAGCTAGGGAGAGGGGATCGGGACAGGGCATCCGCATGGGAGATCTCCTTCCCTGGGCGATAGACCAGCTCATACTGGTAGGCATTGAGGAAAATGGCCCAACGCAGCATCCTGGGGGATAGAATTTGCGGGGTGGGTTTGCCGGTAGTGAAGATCCCCAGAAGCGGCTTGTGATTCGTCACTACCGTAAACTCGCGGCCGTATAGGAAATCGTGGAACTTCTTCGTTCCCGCGATTATGGCTAGGGCCTCCCTATCTGTTTGCGCGTAATTGCGCTCGGCCTTCAAGAGGGACCTTGAGTAGTATGCCACCGGGGTTTCCCTCCCGCTCTCCAACACGTGGCACAGGACCGCCCCCACCCCCACTGGGGACGCATCGCAGACTAGTACCACTGGCTTTTTCGGATCGAAGTGGGTCAGGACAGCATCCGAGGACAGGAGTGATTTGAGCTCTTTGAATGCTCTCTCCTGCTTGTCCCCCCACCGCCAAACCGCATCCTTCTTAAGTAGCGCGTGCAGTGGCTCCGCGACTGATGCCTTCCGAGGCAGGAAGGAGTGATAGAAATTTAGGAGCCCTAGAAATGACTGCAGCTCCGGTTTCGCGGTGGGGCGAGGGGCGTCTCTCACGGCCGCAACCTTGGACTCGGAGGGTTTGATTCCGTACGGGGTAACCTTAAACCCTAGAAACTCAACCTCCCTCGCGAAGAATATGCACTTGTCCCTCCTCAATCGAAGTCCTGCCCTCTCGAACACTGAGAGAACCCCATATAGCCTCTTGGCTAACTCTGATTCGCTCCCCGCTGTTATCAACACGTCGTCGAAGTATGGGAGGACACCTGGAAGCCCCTTTAAAAGGCGTTCCACGAGAGACTGGAAGATTCCGGGGGCTGAATTCACGCCAAACTGAAGGCGCGTTACGTTAAACGCCCCCTTGTGCGTTACGATCGTTTGCGCGGCGGCAGCAGACGGGGTTACAGAGAGCTGCTGGTACGCCTGGGCCAGATCTAGCTTGGCGAAACACCTCCCCCCATGTAACGTGGCCAGCAAATGGCTGACCATGGCTACCGGGTATGCATTTGGCCGAATGGCCTTATTTATCGTACATTTATAGTCCGCACAAATCCTGACCTCCCCATTTGACTTGAGGGCTGTAACAATCGGCGTTTCCCACTCCGCCGAGTCAACTGGAACCAAAATCCCCTGCCCCACCAACTTGTCCAGTTCCGCCTCAATCTTGTCCTTGAGGGCGAAGGGCACCCTCCTTGGCTTTAGGCGGATGGGCCGGATTTCTGGGTCCAGCTCAAAGGAAACCGGGGGCCCCTTGTATTTCCCGAGCCCCTTCTTGAAAACGTCCGGGTGTGCGTTGCACACGTCCCGCATTGGGTCAGTCTCGATGGCGTTAATGCCGGACAGCTCGATCCCCAGGGGAGCAAACCACTGCGTTCCCAACAGGCAGCACCTCCCCCCTTTGAGGACCACTAGGGGCAGTTTCTCGGAGTAGTTCTTGAACTTCACCTTGAAGTTCCCCACCCCCAACACCGGGATCCCATTTCCCTGCACGTCCCGTAGATTGGATCTCATGGCCCGCAGTTTGGGCCGCTTCTCTGGGGGAATGCGCATAAACTCTTTTTGGGACAGGATGGAATAAGATGACCCCGAGTCTATCTCCATCCTCACTGGGACCCCCTGCAACAGTACCTCTATGAAAAACCGCCGGTGCTCCAGGCCCACGCGGTTCACGCCTTCCTCGCTGTAGCCGACTGAGACCTTCCTGGTGCCAGCCGCCTTTCGTTGGTGCGTCTGGGGATGGCTGGAACCGCCCTTGTCCTCGACTCGCCCGCGCCTGCATACTCGGGCGATGTGTCCTTTTCGGCCGCAGTTGTGGCACTCGGCCTCTCGGAACGGGCACCTCGTGCGGTCGTGGGCCGCCCCACAACCGTCGCAGCGGCGGTCCTGCCGTTCATGGACCTGCCGCTTCTCACCTCGCTTCTTGCTCCTCTGGACGTCGTCGTCCTCGCTGGAGTAGGGGTCCGTGGTAGTGGACCACTCCTCGGACGATGTTGGTGCGCCGGCAGGTGGCTTGGGGTCCGCCAGGCCGTCTTCGCTGGTGTCCGCCGGGCCACCTGTACTGGTGACTTGGCCCTCTCGGACATGGCCCCTCAGGACTTGAACAGCCGGATTCCGCTCCTGGCCTCCTCGGCTGCTTGGGCCTCCCGCAGTACCTCGTTGAACGTGAGGCGATGGTCGCGGGTCATGAGCCTCCTCTGAAGCTCCTCGTCCCTCAAACCACACAGCATGCGGTCATGGAGGGCCTGGTCTAGGTCGTCCCACTGGCAATGCACCGCTGCAAGCCTGAGGGCCGCCGCGTAGGCGGACACGGATTCGCCCGGTCGCTGGTTTCGCCTGTGGAACGCGACCCGGGCTGGGAAGATCGAGACGGGCGGCTGGAAATGCTCACGCAGTCTCTCCAGGATACGGTCGATGGGCACCTCGTCCACCTTCCGGGGGGCCACCAGGGTCATCAGGATCCGCAGCGTGGCCGGCCCCACCTGAGCCAGGAAGTGGGAGCGCATCTTCGCGACGTCGTCGACGCCTGCAGCTTCCATGGCATGCCGAAACTGGCACTCGTAGAGCTCCCATTGTTCGGGCTCGCTGACATCGAACTGGTACGGCTTAACCTTGGGATTCGCCATCGATCCCACCTTCGTCGCCAATTTAGTGTCTTGCACGGAAGACAAAGAAGGAGTCGCAGGAAGGACTAACACAGGTTTATTCATTGATGGTCAGCATGAACATGTGGTAATGGCGGAGATACCTCACATTATATACAGTAGTACAATACATTTGAATCTTGCTGCACGGTAGCTCATTGGCTGCTACCGGCGTGTCGTCGTCCTGGTCACGCCCATCTTCAGTGGAGGATCAGTAGTAGTTTGCTATTGCGGGGAGTTCCCGCGGCTGCAGGTGATTTGAGGAATGAGAACCATGTGAGTTGAACACTCGCAGCTGCCCTCTATGGGCAGCTTGCTCGCGTTCCTTTAACAGCTGTGCTACATTGTAATTGTGGTCAGGTTACATTCATACATTTCTTAAAGTAGCATTGTACATACATAACAGGTGTACAGTTACCATACGGAAAATGTGCAGTAATTTTAGAGAGCATGCTTTGTACGGTAATTTTAGAGAGCATGCTGATGGTGCCGAGTACCTGGCTGGACTGTACAGGAAAAATATGGACTGAACAGGAAAAATACAGTAAATTAGATACGGTAAATACGCCCACTTCTAGCCTTGACTCTGCCCACTTCTGGTCTTGACTCCGCCCACTCTGGCCTTGACAGAAGCCCCATCAGTTTCACCACTGCGCTACACTCACAAAGAAATCAGGCTGTGGTACACCTGATAGTTCAGTTCTTCAGCCTGTTGCTGAAGAAACAGAGAATGTCTTGGAAGTCCATACCATAGAAGGGAAATGTGAAAAGAAGAGAAGGACAAAGACTACAAGGGGAAAATGTGGAGACCCAGAGGACAAGAACACCAAATAACACTGAAGGCCACTAGAACTGCAAGAGCAAGAACCTTGTATCTGCCTCAACACCCAAAGGAAGGGAAAAGGAAGTAAAGAAGAGAAGATATCTGTTGCTGTTTGTGTGAAGGAGAACAATGTTAGAAGTATTAGGGCTCCCATGTTCTCAGTCCATATATGACTATTTTTAACCTGGTCCTGAACATTTGAAGAGTTCTGGATGCTATTTCACCATATTTGAACTCAGCACCCCAAATCAATGTACCAATATTTCCCTTTGAAAAAATGTGGAAAATGAATAATGCTATTGGTTTGCAGGTTGCTGTGTTTAAATAGTGAAACATACCATATCGGACACAGAATCATACAAATGTGTACACCATGCTTTAAATAAAATATAGCCTCTTATACACTATATTTTGTGAGCAAGATCCATTCCCAATAATATACGGTGGCACTAAAAACTGTATGTCAGATCTTCAGGGACCTTATTTCTGCTATATATTCACCAGTCCTTGTACGTGCCATGCTATAAACTTTTACTAACATATAAGACAGCATTATATCTTATGTAATTTTGAAACTGAGAGAGGAACATGTCCTGATATTAACAGGACTAAAGACTAATGGTGCTTTAACAGAACTAATAAAGCAAAGGGAAGCACTGACCATTTCCTTTTCCTAAAGACTTAACCAAGCTATCTATTCCCTTCTTTGCACATTAAAAATGTAAAGTTGCTTCATAGCCAATACATTATTCACAAACAACAGATTAGAGCTGCCACTGAAACTTTACTTGAAGTTGGAATTTCAAGCAACTCTGAGGGGTCTCTCTTCTGAGTCAAAACATCAGCAGTGGAACTCCAAAGGCAGAAATGTTTGTGGCAATTTGGCAAGGTGCAGTTTTGTGTATTCACATACCTCATCAGACAGCCATAGCAGCTTCCAAAGTTAGAGTTCTATATGTGCAAATATTAAATAGGAGATGGGTCAATATTCCTTTATGTTTATTTTTTCCTTAGTACTATCTCCTATGTGATTATTTATGCTCAAGTTTGAGAAAGAAAGAGTCCATACTGATCCCCAGGAATAAATCCAAATCTAAAATAGATATGCAAGCAGTGCGTTTATTATGATCAGCTGTAAATTAACAAAATCCAATCCCACTCTAATCAGGATCACACTACTTGGAAAACTAGAGGAAATTCCAAAGAGTGTGTTAAACTGATGTACTGTAGTCAAACTCTGCTCGTGATATGAGCTTGATCCTGATGGGTTTCAAGGTTGACTCAGCCTTCCATCCTTCTGAGATTGGTAAAATGAGTACCCAGTGTGTTGGAGACAAAAATGCTAATTAGCTGCTTGTAAACCACCCAGAGAGTCCATAAATGCTATGGGGTGGTACATAAGTGTAATTGTTATTGCTATTGCTACTGCTTACCTAAACAAATTTAACTAAGTGGACCTTACCTCTAACCATGCAAATATACCTGTAGGATTGCATTGGATATGACTTAGCTATCTTTCTGCTGAGACAACCGCCGCTGCATCCCTCCAGCTGATGTTGCTCCTGGGGCCAACCCCTCCCCTGGCACGGGAGGGAAGAAAACCAATGGGGCTGGGGCCAGTGAGAAGACCATCGCCGCTGCATCCCTCCAGCTGATGCTGCTCCCAGGACAAACCCCTCCCCTGGCCTGGGAGGGAAGAAAAGCTGACGGGGCTGGGGCAAGCGAGAAGACCACCACCACTACACCCCTCCAGCTGATGCTGCTCCCAGGGCCAACCTCTCCCCTGGCCTGGGAGGGAAGAAAAGCCAATGGGGATGGGGCAAGCGAGAAGGCCACCACCGCCACGCCCCTCCAGCTAATGCTGCTCCCGGGGGCAACCCCTCTCCCCTGGTCCGGCATTGGCCGCAGGGGAGTGATGAACACCTGGGCTCCTGGCGGTGGGGACTCAAAAGTTGGATGCCGGCACCGCCTGCCCGAGCCCTTTCCTCCAGTCCGGCATTGGCTGTGGGGGAGTGAAGAGGACGTAGACCTGGACTCCGATGTGTTCGTTGAGCCTGGCTCTAGTTAAGGGTGTTATTTGTATTCTTTATATTGTTGATTATGTACTGCTATTTCATATTTTGTGTACCTATACTATTGCTATGCTATTGTTGTTTTGATATTGTTGTTCTGCTGCTTCAAGTCGCCTTCGAGCTGAGGGAAGCGGGGTACAAATAAATTGATGATGATGATGGTGATGATGATGATGATATCATATGATGATGATGATATCATTAAAATAGGATTTAGAAATGCTTGATCTGGCTGCAATGTTTGCAAGTATGTGGAGTATTGTAATTCTGTCTTATGTGTTGTTAGACATTTATCTCTGTTGGCTGAGAAAGATTTAAAATGGGAGAAAGAATAAGATATGCCAGTGGTATTAAGAGAGTTGCTCTAAGTATCTCAAAATGACAGTTTCATGCTAATAAGAAATGCTGGCAGGTAAAAGAGAACCAACTTGTATTGTATTGTTTTGAATATGGGTAGAAAAAAATAAATCTAAATGGAGAAATACATGCAGGTGCCATCAAACAATAATTGAAATATGTTCAAATTATTTTACCTTATCACAGAAGTAACTAGACTATCTGTTTCCATTCCATTTATTGACTACATGTTACTGAAGTAAAGTGAAGTTCTTCACATTGCACAGCAAACTAATCCATATTAACCATCAGGGGAAAATTGGAAATCAACCCCTGGAGCTCTCAGGAAAACATTCCTTTACAATATCCATGATTTTACATGCTTGTTTGTCACGTGTACATTTGGTTTTCAGGAGTGCAAAATAATATATAAAAAACCCATAAAATTTGCAATCATCCTTAATGGTACCATGTATCTGGACCGGTAGTTAAACTCCATTTTATTTCATTTCCTCAAATTCAGACTACAATGAAAATAAGCTTTAATTTCCCTTAGATTTGATAGCTGCAAGTTTTTTTTTCATTCATGTAAAAGCACTTTGCAATTCTTCTGAGCTATATGTCTATTAATTACAAAGTGGCACATTATTTCAACTAATGTTAGAATGTAGAAACATTTAATACATAACCATGGTTTTGAAAATCCTCATTTGGATCCAAGCTATGAAGCCTTAAACATCTCAGTATTATTATTCTGATGGTATTTGGTTCCACCTCCATCCATACCCCCCTGCCTGCCTCTTAAAGTTGGTAAGATAAAGAAGAAACCACCTTAGTAGGACATTTAAACAGAGCAAAGGAGAGCCAAAAGGATGAGAGAAGGATTAAAATGCCCTTGTACAACTTGCCGTACACATTTCAATGGGTCAGTGATCACAAATTTGTGATCACTGGAGTAGAAAAGTGAAAAATGTGCAATCAGAGATGTTGGGATCATGAAAGAAGAGTTCGGGAAGGTTTGTTTTACCTTCACATACACAGTGTTCAACAAAAAGAAAGGCAGGAACTGAAGCCTTGTCATTATACATCTGACCTGGCTAAGGTTGCATTTAAATAGATTTAAAATTTCAATTTATAAATACAAGACAAATTAAATCTCAAGAAAGGCCATGCAACCAACCAAATAATTAGCTGATATAGCTTTTGGGTATTTGCTATGCCTACACTAATGACAACCCACCAGGCTTAACAAAGCCCATAAGTCATGTTTGCGGCCCACGAGAGGCTTGCAGCCCCATTTCTTCTTCTTCTGTGTCTAGACCAGATGTGAAACTGCCAAAATGAAGTCACCTTTTGGGGAGTACTTTCTGCAGTTCATTTCACCTGACCTAGTGTGAGAAAGATTAGCTGGCAACACAAGGTTGCCATTACCAGGGTATGCCCAATTGTGGTTCAAAATAGCACAATCTTCAAGGAGGCTCTTTGCAGGCACACCCACCCAAATAAAGACTCAGACACCGGTATTGGATTAAAGGCATTGGGCCACTTTTATTGAATAATGCCCTAGTCCGAATTATCACTTTCAATTGGTATATCATCCAATTGTAATTCTTTAAGGCAAGCAGGCCGCAGTAGCACTGGTAAGGTTCCACCCAAAATGCCAATGGGTATTGGCTAAATGTATCAATTTGTATCAATTTGTTTGTTGACACAAACAAATTGTTGACCGAAGTCAATATACTATCTACTGACCCCACCCTATGACGTGTATCCGTCCAAATATAAAGGTGATGCAGGCTGTGAAGCTCCTAGCATCACCCCTTTCATGGTTCGCCCTTGACTGGCCAATCTTGTTTCCCCTGTACCTATCTACGTGTTGGCCAGTCAATTGCGAACCTGCCAGGTACCTATGGGTCATAAATCTTTACCTTACCAGTGCTACCCGCCACACGGGGAGGCGTCCATGATGACTCACCGCCCCCCCCCCCAGACCGTCAGCTCGGTCGCCAGGCCCGCTTGCACGGCCTCCAGAAAAAGGTTCATACCTCTGGCTGACAGGTGGACCCCATCTCCTGCATACAGGCTAAAATCCTGTAACCCTATCCCCGGGTGTCGAATGGCTGTCCCCAAGCCATTCTCAACAAGAAACTGGGCAACAGCCCTGTTTACTGACCGCCGGGCATGGTCCAAACCATGGGGATCCATGTCTCCTCTAAAACAGTGTCTCGGCACGATGTCAGACCATAGCAAGCGTGTGTACAGCCATAAATGATGTAAAAACACCAGGTCACTGCACCTCGACATTTTAAGGAAAGGCCAGTGATCCGTATGAGATCATTGCCGCCGAGGTGCAGAATCAGAACATCAGGCAGTCCAGCATCCCTGATGGACATCAGGAATGGCAACAGTTCCCACCATCTCATGCTGCGCATACCATACCACCGCATACGTGCGGATGCACGCAGCCCGAGATGGGGTCCCCACTCCAACAATGCAGCATACTGTACCGCCCAGTGTACATAGCTACGGCCCACCAGCCCCACTGCCACCGGTGTGCGTAGACACACAGGGTCTGTAAAAGAAGGAAAAGGAATTAAGGTCATAACTAGGTACTCATACAGTGAGGGGACGTACATATAAGGAAAAAACGTGCAGACCCACACCTGCCCGTCCAACATATATCAGCCTCAGAGTACCCAAACGCAGCCGCAGTCGATGCGGTGCCTATCCTGAATGAATGGGTGCCATAACGAGCCCCACACTGTGAAGTGCGGTACCGGTCACCCTCCAGAACTAAAATTTGGTAAGGGGAGACCCATCCTGGTGGCAGAACAACGGGCCAGGGCACGCAGCAGGCACTGCCAAAATTGCATGTAGGGCACCAACTGGACAGATGTCAGCAAATGTACATCGTAGCAGTATAACACCACTGCCTACTCCATGCTGATCGGCCTTTGAGGAACGAATCCTCAACTGAGCCCACTCCTGGTTGATATACACATCGTCGAGTTCCAGTGCCCTACGAGACATGTCCCCCTTTGACCATGGGACCAGCTCGCTGATTCGCAGAGCTCCAGAGAAAGCTACGGTGGTAGCTGCATGAAAAAGAGACTCCTCATACCTACTGTAACATAGTCTATGCCAACCTCATGCAAGGTGGGTCAGAATACCTGGTAAAGTGGGGCGACGTGTGTCCGGGCGGCGTCCACATCCACGTGTCCACCCTTCCAATACATGGCGTATGCAGAAGACACTCACACAGTCAGTAAAGCCCCATGCCTTGGCCATGAATGCCAAGGCATAAAGCCTGGTGGCGATGGTGCGTGGGGCCAACCCCAGATCATGAAGGTGCACCATATACTGTAAAACCTGGTCGGCCAGTATCGGCCACATTTCAGGCAACTGCCTTTGCCTACAAAAGGCCCTAAAGTGAAGGAGTGTATGGTGATACGCCTTACACGTGCGAGGTGCAAAAGACATGCCACTCGCCCGGTTCATCTCTCCTCACCAAATGTCCATATCTCAGCCAGGAGTGGAGAGGGAAGTTCCTCTGCGTCTGGAGCCAAGGCACGGAACCGGGAGATCTGCAGGCGGGATAAAGCATCGGCAATATCGTTATTAATGTCTGGTAGATGTCTAGCCCTAAGGAGCACATTAAAGCGCACGGACCTAAGAACAATTGGTGAACTAAGGCCATGACTCCGGGGGATTTAGACGTTTGGGCATTGACAACGTGCACCACCGCAGCATTGTCACACCAAAAGTGAACCACAGAATTAGCCCACCTGTCCCCCCAGAGCATAAAGGGGACCCAAAATTGAAAAACTCCAGGAACGTAAGATCGCGTAAGCGATCCGTGCCCTGGCATCCCTGGGGCCATTGACCATAGGCACACAGTCCTTCAAAATAAATCCCATACCCCAGCGAGCCGGATGCATCCAACTGTACTTGGAACTGGGGCTGACCATAAGCTCAGATCTCCAAAAGGAGATGGCATTAAAGTCCTGCAGGAATGTGAGCCAAACCAACAGGTCTGCTCGTAAACCCATAGTCAGGCGTACCCTGCGGTGTCATTTATAAAGACCCACCATAGTGTCACCCAGACGCCTGGCGAAGGCTTTGCCTGGTGTTACCACTCTGCTGGCGAAGTTGAGGTGGCCTGCAACTCCCGGAGAGGCACCTGGCACTTGGCAAACATTGCCAAAATCGCATCAGAGATCCGCCCCCCCCCCCCTTGACAGACAATTCGGTCCCCAGGCCCTCTTGCACGTCATTCAAAAGAGGTGCATCCTCTTGCTGACAGGTGAACCCCATCTCCAGAATACAGGCTAAATTCCTGTAACCCTATCCCCGGATGATAAATGGCTGTCCCCCAAGCCATTCTGGATAAGGAACCAGGCAACAGCCCTGTTCACTGACCGCCGGGCGCGGTCCAACCGCGGGGGTCAATGCCTCCCCTATAATAGTGCCTCGGCACGATGTATGACTATAGCAACCGTGTGTACGGCCATAAATGGCAAAGAAACACCAGGTCACTGCACTCGGAAGTCTTTAAGTCCAGGCTAGCGATCTGTGCAAGATCATCGCCTCCGAGGTGCAGAATTAAAACATCTGGCGGTCCAGCATCCCCAATGGACATCAGGAATGGCAACAGTTCCCGCCACCTATATGCCGTGCACACCATACCACTGCATACGCGCGGCTACACGTAGCCTGAGATGGGGTCCCCATTCTGATGAAGCAGCATACTGTGCCGCACAGTGCACATAAATTGTGGCCCACAAGCCACACTGCCACCAGTGTGCGGAAACACACAGGGTCTGTAAGATAAGGAGGGAGAATTGAGGGCAGAACAAGGCATTCATGCAGTGAGGGGACAAACAGACAGAGAAAAAAGGTGCAAATCCCCACCTGCCCATGCAACGTATGTCAGGCTCCGAGTACCCAAATGCAGCCGCAGTTGATGCAGCGCCTATCCGGAAGGAATGGGTACCAATTGTAATTCAGTAAGGGGAGACCCATCTTGGTAGCAGAACGACAGGCCAGGGCGTGAACCACGCACCGCCACAAACACATGTGGGGAGCAACCGGACATATGGCTGCACCATGCTACTACCCTTTCCTCGCTGACCGGCCCTTGAGGAGCGAATCCTCCCCAGAGCCCACTCCTGGTCAAGCAACACATCTTCCAGTTCCAGTGCCCTGCAGAACATGTCCCTTGTTGAAAGTGGTACCAGCTCACTTAATCTGAGAGCCCCAAAGCAAGCCACGGAGGTAGTTGCCTGAAATTAGACTCTTCGTACAGAGCATAGGCGCTGGCCGCATAGGAGTCATATATATTAGCCACAAGTGCTAGCAGGGCTCGTCGCTCGCATCTCAGGTTGAAGGGCCCCCCTCATCCTAAGTTCTTCGCCATAGGCCAACCATGACGGGCCAGGGAAATCAACCACGGCCTGGTAAATATTGTCCAAATACTGGACCATTGGGATGGCCAAATCAGGACGGGCCCTTATATATCCTGCCATGGATACCAAATAGGCCAGTAACCAATTGGCCCCATTACGAGGCAGTTTACGGCGACGGGACAACTCCTTGTCCCTGTCGTCCTGCCCCTCCATCTCCTCCTCAGTGGGTTCACGTTGCAGGAGGGGGAAAATGTGAATATATTCCCCACACCATATCTTCTCACTAATAGCCCGGGGTAAATGGTCACCCAGGGGTAGGGAGTAACGGGCCGTCGGCAGGGCCGCCGTTGGCACGGATTGGAGTGGGGGAACACATAATAGGCCCTATCGGACCCCCGAGAAGTTAAGGGAAAGCATTGGGGCGGTCACCCCTGTAAGAACCTGGGTGTAATTGGCCTGTTGCGGCCATGGCCACTGTACCCCCCCCCCCCCAGTGTTATGAGCTAGTGTCACAGGTGTGCTGATTTGACCAGGATACTCACTCGGTGCACCCCCATGGGCCGCCCCCACTGGGGGTTCCGGTCCGTGGTGGGCGTCGGAGCTTGTGATGGCCATCGAGCTCTGTGTTTCCATGCGTCCATGCCAAGCAGGACCATTCCCCGGTGGAGTGCCCTGCTGTAATGGCTGGATGGGGAGCTGTGAGGTGCCAGCCTGTGCTGGCCTGATGGCCTCCAGCAGCTCAACCCTGTTGGCAGCCCGCTGCTCAGCCATGGCCGGCATGTGGGCCGGCACTGCAGAGCTGGCAAGCCCACCATCCGAAGGTGGTGGAGCAATGCCTATTGATGCCCCCAGTGCCGAATTGCGGGCAGGAGAGCATCCACAGCATCTGACCCACCAGGATAAGGTGGGCCGGACGGGCCGAATGGCCCACCGGGTAATTGATGAGGGATAAACCCGTGTGGCAATCCCTGGCCAGAATAGGGCCATGCCCAATAATCCGGTCCATGAGGGGCTGGAAGAACGGTGGGGTGGAAACCCACAACGCGCCCGAGTAGGCCACTATGCCCCAAGCTGGGCAAAGGCACAACAGGGGTAGAAACCCCAGGGGAGCAGGCCTGTGCAGCCCCCGCCCGAGTCCTCCAAGTGGGCGGGTAGGCAGAGGCCTGGTCACCCTCATTGGTGGCAGTGGGTATGATGACCCTGCCACCCCCCTGTGGGGCTGCCCCCCCAGCCCTCTGGCCCGGTGGCTGCCCCAAGGAGGTCGAGGGGGTGGGCCGAGCCCTCCCCCTAGGTCGCAGCCTGGGGGCCGCTTGGGCCTTACGCTTGGGTGCCATAGCCACCCAAGCAGGCGCTGATTGGAGGAGGAATATCCTCCAATCAAATTAGAAGCAGCATCGGAGTGATATCCTCGCAAATTCTAAAGGATATCCTCCGATAGAGGCTCGTGAAAGGGAAAGAAGCGTCGGCGCAAACTTCTCTTTTAAAATGGCAGCGAGGCTGCCTTGTGGCCACCCCATTTATAGAGGGATGGCCACGCCCTCTAACTGACCCGGATGTCTGAGTCCAGGTGGGGGGGGGCGCAAAGAGCGTGGCGGCCATTTTGGTGCCACGCTTGCATTCTGTGTCCCTATCCTTTTTTCAGTGCCTGACTGAGTCAAAAGAGGGCTATGGTCATTTCCTTTCTATTCCACAGTTCTTCTTGAATAACAAACCAAATACAGTTTTCATACATCCTCATCTAGGACTGCAGAAAACAGGGTAGTTGGTAACCTGTCATGATCTAGGTACAAATCCCAAAGCCACCTATGGAAGCAGATTGGCAGGCATAAAATCTGTTTTTGCTCCTAGATGCCATTGTTCATATGTGTCCTTTAGGGTGTGACTGGTTGGGGCAACTTGGAGAACGTGGAAAAATCTCATTTATTAATGTTTCACCACTGCAACCCTTCCACACCTTTTGTTAAAGCTATCATTCCATGGCCCTTTGAGTCTTCCCTGTTTTTATAAAAACAAACAAACAAACAAACATGTGACATACATCAGTGTAGCATGGCTACTCCCATATAACAGGAATAGTGCTTGTTTATTTAGAATTTCTCTTTTAATTGTAATTTAAGCAAAATAAAAGAGAGGCTTTCTCTACTGTCCTTTTTACTGTCACAACCAACTGCATATGTCAAAGGTTTGTCACAGAAGAAAAAGCCCCCCACAGCTTTGTTTGGGAGTGAATTAAGCAACCATACAGACTGAGAATGAGATAATCAGGAGAGTTCCCAAATCACACCAAATAAAATGAAGCTCTCTTGCACTGGCAGATTGGAGTGGAACAGTTCACTAAAGGGCGGATTTCTCATATTTAAAACACATGGGGTCACTGGAAGATACAGCAAACCAAATTGCACTCAATGTGAACAAAATAGTGAGCTATATGGTCATCTGACTGCCCCCTAAGGTTCAAAGCTTTTGGGTGTTCATAAGAAGAACTCCCCAGATTAACTTTACTACCAATGTTGCCTCTCTGACTTAGATTTCAAACAGGGCAAAACTACATTTGGTCTGGTGCTATTCAGACAGACCATAGAGGCATCTTCAAAGGAATGGGGGAACCAAATGAGCTAGAGCAGGGGTTCCCCACCTATGGCCCGTGGGCTGGACATGGCCCGTGACACCATTCCAACTGGCTCATCACCATCTCCCCTGCACCCGGAAGTAGAAGAAACATTTATGTCATCCGTAAATGCGCCCGCGCTAACACAAATGCAAACGTGGCTGATGTAAACCCGGACGTGGGCACATTTATGTCAGCTGAAAATGTGCCACTTCCACTTCTGGGGGCATGGTCTGGTCTGCTCAGCTGTTCTGGGGACATGGTCAGGCCCACAGCACAAAAGGTTTGGCCACCCCTGAGCTACTGTGTGAAGCCCAGTATTACATGTTAACTGTCTCTCCAATTTGTGTTCTTCTTATAGCAGTCACTAGTTTCTATCCAGCAGTCATTATATGACCCCCAACATGGGCATGCTTGCTTGCTTGCCTGCTCATTGATTGAAGTAGTTTTGGGTATGGCATGCTAATCATCACATATTCTAAAACATTTATTCAAATGTACACCAAAACTCTCATTATCAGCTCAGTCTTTTGGTTCACACAAGAATCATTGCCATGTTAGGAGAAATCAGCACCGGAACAGCAGGTGAAAGCACTGACAAGACAGAAAGCCTGAAAAGTCTTGGCAGTGGGTGTATCGTGCCTTGGGGAACTGTAGTTGACATTTGTACCTTCCTGTACTGTACCTTACTGAAATAAAAACTCTGAAACCCTGCTTTTGATGTGCTGTCCCTCTGGGTATATCTTCAGAAGCCTTCTTGGCTAGCATTAGTTTCTATTTTATTTTATGTTTTTTTGGCAGTACTGAAACCAGGTGTTCACTCTCCAGCAGTATAAAATACTGTGGCCAAGTTACCTCAGAAAGCTCAGAGACACAGTGAAAGATCTCAATTCAAATACAAGCTATAGAAAGGTTGACATTGATCTGCTGTGGACTGGATCAGTGCCTCCACACTTCATTCCTGCTTTTGTAATGTTGTGAGTGCACTTGTAGTAGGTGCCCTGGAATCCAAATGGGAGAAGGAAGAACAGAAAAACAGCAGGAATATGTTTGAGTGATGGACCAGGCATGAGCCAGGGAAAGGCAATTGTCTCAGAGAGTCTAGCACCGAGGAAGCAGGAGAGCCACCACTGTGACACACTCACAGCCCCCTAAACTAGCCAACAGCAAGAGTTGCCATATCTAGTTTCATTGCCTAGCCAGTTTTTGACACAGGTATTTTTATTGCTAGGGGACTGCGGTGGCTAAGTGGTTAAGATGTGGAACGTGATGACTGGAAGGTTGGCAGGTCAGCCGTTCGAGACCCTAGTGCTGCACAATGGAGTGAGTGCCTATCCCTGTCCCAGCTCCTGCCAACCTAGCAGTTTGAAAGCAAGAAATTGTAGATAAATAGGGACCACTTTGGTGGGAAGGCAAAGAAGCATTCTGGGCACTCCAATGTCTAGTCATGTCTGCCACATGACATCAGAAATGTCTGCAGATACACACACCGCTGGGTCTTTGGCTGTTAATGGAGGTAAGCACCGAACGCCTAGAATCAGATATGACTTGCTTTTGAGCAACTTTTTATGGCTTTTCATATTTAATTTAATTTAATTTAATTAATTTAATAGATTTATATACCACCATATCCAATGGACACAAGTTAAAACCAATATAAAACAATTAAAAAACCTTAAAAACATATCAATATCCCCCCTCCCGCTGTGCCATTTACAATCTAAAAATAATAATGCCATAATCTCAAAATTTACACCTTCCTGTACTATAGCCAGGAGCTGCTGTAATGTGAACCAGAAGACTTATCTTATTCTAGGTCTGATAGTATATCTCAGCCTTGGGGTGGGGGGCAAATTTAATTCATATAGGAGGTCTATAGGACCCATGCTATTAGGGCTGCAATAATTCTATCTCCCCAAGTGAGAGACAACTCTCTAGAAATGCTGACTCTATGCATTTAACCCTTTGCAGTCATGTGAAGAGGGAATCCTCTGTAAACATTGGCATTTCTTGCTTTTTACATGTCTTTCCTTGAACCGGACGGGACAGCTTGAATCTGGGAAAATCCTGGAAAACCATGATTTATGGCAACCCTACATGCTATGGATATGAACAGCAGGCATCAACTGGTGGAGGGATGCACCAACAACCTCCCCCTCCTCCTTCCTTCCCCTTGAGTGTTGCAGCACGTTGCTGTTGGTGGTGAGTGTGACAGATCTTCTCTCCATGCTTCAGGCAGCAGGAGGGCAGCACCATCACTGGGAAATGCCCAACAATACTGACAATACCGACTCAATATGCTTGTGGCAAAATATAAGGGAGGAGTAAACACACTCGGGGAAATACAGTGGGAATTCCACAGGCTGTTGCATCCTTATAGCACCAATGGACCAAGAACTCCTTAGATGGTGTATGAAATATGTTAATGGAAGCTCACATAAACTGTAATCTACATATCTGAATAGGTGCCATCATGTTCAGGCAGCCACAAGCAACATTAATAACCAGTATCAAGGAAGTTAGTAGAAAGATAGGGCAAAAATGCTTCACATGGAAGAACTGTGCCAAAAGGGAAGACAAAACAAGCCACAAATATGTATCTGAAAAATGGTCCAGGGAAGGAGAGCAGTAAGGGTTACCTTGTTAATTATTTACCTACCCTTTCCCTGGGATTTTGGATGTGCTACCCCATGCCTATTTAAACTGTAATCTGGCCCAGATTTCAAATGTTTGTTTGTTTGCTGTTGTTTTAAATTGGTCCAGCAGAATCAGAGATCCAACACAAAATGTGGATTGAATTCTTTGAACTACTGTTCGTTCTGAAAGACCAAAAAATGAATGAAGCCACCCAAATTCAATTTCCTCAACAACTCAACCAGTGCAAACTAAAGGCATGCGGATAAAAAATTTCAGCTGCAAACTGTGACTATGGTTCTTTGGCTTTCTTACTCAGATATATGTCTTATGTAATTAAACATGCCTTACACCTCAGTAAACGTGCGTGGATTGATATATATGTACTGATTATGAAGCAGAGATTGGAAGAGTTATTTTCTTGGACTATAGCTTCGGATTTCCACTTGATAGATTCTGCAGGGGATAGTTTCATTTATTTAAAATTTATTCAAATCCTAGTATGAATTCATTCTCACTACAGCATAGAAATGAAACAAAACCACAGCTACAGGTAGCATGCTTTTGGAGAGAGAGAGAGAGAGAGAGAAAGAGAAGCCAAATATGGTAAAGAAAGTTGAACTAGGGTGTCTTTTAGTTATAAAATATTCTGTTTCCATCTCTAAAAAGCCCTGCATTTTTCCTCTGCAAATCAGCAACAGCGTATCACTTGAGGGAGATTTCGGTCACAGTTTCATAGATCTGTAGGGGTACTTTTACCATCAGTAAAACCTGAGAGAGAGAAAATAACAGCCATCTGTGAAGAATATCACCAGAGGCTCAATGTAGCAAAATGTCATTATTTATCTATATGTATTAGTAATGCACATGGTTCCCAACTCCCCATTTTATAATGACCATGTAGGGTGGCTTTGGCTGATACTGACTGACCTAAGGATATCAAGTAAAGTTGGTGAGAGCATGCATTTGAAAGTGCATTTTTCTCTTCCAGTTCCAACACTGTACTGACATTATACTGGTTCCTTCAGATCAGTTGTTATGGTATAAATTATTATAAGAGTAATGTGTATTGATAGAGAAAAATGCAGTAATTCACATACTTCATTTCCATAATATTAACAATCACATTATCACATTATGCAAATTTGTACAGCATGCAAATTAGGCTGACCTGGAAATTACAGGTGCATTTTTCAGTTTAATTCCATCATTTTAACCTTTATACTAACATACTATTTAGACTATCTAAATGTAGAGAATTAGAATATGTCAACTCTAAGCAGTACTATTAGATTATGAAGCAATAAACATTACGTATTAGTAGATTTAGGCATGTGCAAGCATCATCAATTTGCCAAAAGATAAGTCCATGAAATTGAGGCAACTACTAAAAGGGCCTTGTTTGCAGGCTCATGAGAAGCCATGTCTTGGGAAAGAGGGTGGAATGAAAGCAGTTGATCTGAACCCATTTCATTTATGATTTTAAGGATCAACCACTATTAAGCTTTAAAGTTGACTTTCCAATGCAGGTCATGCAAAACTGGGTTTTATTATATTTACTGTGCATTAAGTATTCTGTACTATTTGAAGCTTCCAAACATACTTAAAGGCATTTCTGTGTAATCTGGCTGCCAGTATGTAAAGTGACAGATACAGGTTTCATTGTTTTGATATTTCTATTACAGTAGCTATTTTAATAGGCATGCATTACATACAACTCTTGAACATTAATGATTCAATAATCTTGTTAGATATACAGTAACCTTGACTAAGAAAGCCTAACATAAAGCCTTGATTTCTGCAATCATCAAAACAATGCCAAAAGCATTTCCATAATTTGCCAACACTAAATCATATAACTACATTTTTTTCTGGCTGGTATTTTAAATGGAAAATTATGTAGAAGTTATGAAACCTAATGCTACACTTGGATATGTACAAGACCATATCAAGTTAAAGGGGTTTGTCAAGCTATTTTTAATTGCTGATTTTTAATGCAACAGATCCTCAAAAGTTTCCAGCCGTTACATTCCCATTCCTCTAAAAATATCATGGTCAGCATCACTGAATAGAAAATTACAATGGATATGTGGGATATATTTCTAGAAAAGAGCTGCAGTATCTCAAGCTGCAGTGTGGATCATAGCTAGATAGACATTCTCAAAGAGCTGTTTTCAAAAACAGACTGGTCAACCAGAGTTTAGAGAAAGAAATAACACTGGGGGATAAAAATCAAGAGGAGATACTTCAGTAGTTGCCATGGTTATCTTGACAGCTAAGAAACTATACATTCAAGGTTCAGAAAATGTAACCAACATGGAATGCTAATGGTCGAAATTTAAAGCCAAAGAAGCAAGTGTAGCATTTTAACAATCCACTGACTCTGCAAACTAGCTACTTGTTAGCTTTTCTTTTCAAAACATAGAAGAGCACAAATATGGGACTAAATAATCCAGTCTAGTGTGTAAATGCTTCTGTCAGAGTTTACAAACAAAGCAAATGGAACCCACAACATATTTGCCAGAGTAGAAGATGCATCAGAATATAAGATGCACCCCTTTATTACCAAACTAGCCCACTCTTGGCCACTATATACAGTACAAGATGCACTCCATTTTAAGGGGGAAAAGTGGGTCTTATATGCCAGCAAATATGGTAACATCATTATGCTTTAATTTCAACTATGACAGCTACAGCAATTGAAATTATAATTTCTAGCAAATGGGCCATCCTAAATAATTCCATAGAGTGGATAATAAAACAGAAAAGTTACCTTGGGGATTGGCCCTACAGAATGAAGGCATATTCATGAAAACCACGGTAGCACATTTCTTCTAAAAGCACACAATTACAGCAATCCACTTTCAGAAAACAAGCTTCTAATGCTTCTTGACTTCTATGAATAGGAAAAAAATTAAACACAGATTTTCAAACATAACTGACTAAATCTCAGAATAGAAATATGCAACCTTTGAAAATTGATCACTTAGAAAGGTGATCAACAGGGTTGCCATATACTCAAGCTGATTTTGCTTTGATCCACCACCTATTATTTTGCTCTTAGTCCAAAGTTTACAGCAATTCAGTGAAAGGGGGTTATACAATGAGAAACAACATGAGATAAACTCACTTCTGAGTAGAGCCCCTCGCAACAGCCATCACACCACGTGTTCACTGAAAAATGTATGTGCATGTGATATTTGTTTATTTGAGATAAGGCATAGATTTGCCAAAGTGGGATGGAAACATTTTCCTCATCATGTGCTTTTGACTACAACTTCAATGATGTTTTGCCAAGTGGTCATCCTACATGGAACATCTGAGAGCAGACATTAAAAACATTGGTATAAAGCCAAAGATTCTTCCACCATTGATCAAAAGGACAGTCTTTTTAGATTGAAAAAGGTCTAGAGATTAAAAAGAAAATTCTGTTCATAACCCATTCTTTACAGACTATAAAATGCTATCTTAGCAATTTGTTATTGTTTTGAGAATATGATATCAAAGTTAAAAGAGAACATCAGTCTCAGGTGTTGAACTTTTGGTTTCCCAATTAAATTCTGCTGTGAGCTACAGATGTGGTGAGAATGTATGCAAAATTTGAACTTCCTTTTGTCCACTCATCATTTGCACACAATATATTTCTTGTACACAAAATTGCTATTTGCTGGTCAAATTCTGACTTCCTGGGGTTTTAAAAGAAATACCGCCTCCTATCTTGTAGAAAGCTCTGCATGGGTACTGGCAGGAATGATGAAGGAGAAGGAGAAGTCACTCAACTTTCGTTACATTATGTTGTAGGTACATCCATGAAGAGTAGCATATATCCCACCACCTTGATTTCATGGCAATGCTTATTTTATTTGGTGTATATGAGAGGGAGGCTGGTTAATGCAGATGGGCCAATCAGAGTCTTAAAGTCACAAAACATTTGGGTCATTGAGTTATATTTTCTGACTTATGAATCCCAAAGATAGTTGCCAGTATAGGCAACTATAAGCAGATACAATTCTGTCGACCCAATTCAAAATGGGAGCTTTCTAAATAAATATATAACCCAGATATTCCATGTTGCCAAAGCCTAGGAATGAAACAACAACTACTGTTACCTCATATAGTTGGAGAAGACTTGATGGCATGAGCCTCATACTCTCAGGCCGTTACTTCATTGAAGTTACTTCCCAGCATCAGGAATAACAGTACAATCTAAGCTCAAAAATGCACTGGCTGTAACTGGCCTTTGAGTGGGCAGAAGCCTCTTGTGCTGTCACAATGGCTCCATGCCAACACAGATCCTTTGTGTTGACTTATTTCAGATTTCCTGGCACAAGATGTTCTGATCTCAGCTGGTAGAAGAATTAAAAAAATGTGGAGAGGGAGAAGCTGATGAAATATATCAAATCCCAACCCTTCTCTGCCCAGCCTCACAACCATTATGCTGGCACAAAACCTGGTCAGGGAAATAATATAGTCGTAAGAAATTTCTAAAAGCCTCAGATTGGGAGGGTTGGGATTCATCACAACCTCAGTTGGTCAGCTGAGCAAGTCTTCATCCATCTTGGCAAATTAGGGTTATGCCATAAATAATTTAATTGCTGGGATTTCTTGAAAAACAGGAATGATAAGGGGAGGAAACTGAAGATTTCAAGATAGAGGGAAGCAAGCTGTTTGAAGTCTCACATCACTATGGCAAGTGGTCCCAAAAATTCTGAAAAGCATATCACTCTGTTAGAGTTCCCTGTGAGTTTGAAGAAGAAAAAAGAAAATATCTGTGAGTTTAAAATAGTGGAAGCATCCTTTTGGCTTATAGATAACACAGCATTCCAAGCAGCTCCATCATAAACAGGAAGCCATATTAACAGGAACTTGTTAGCCTTGAGTTATGTTGTTCTTTATTGCAATATATTTTTAATTAGCATTTACAAGACAAGCTTATGATACGTAGTGAAGCATGGGGCACCAAAGATAGGTGCTTATGGCATTCACTTCTGTTTGTTTGATAATTACAGTGATATATTGCACACTAAGAAGGTTATTAGAGACATTCAGAAGGGATATTATCTTTGCTCTCCAGGGGGGAGTTTATTTTTGTGCATTGCTTAGAAGAAATATGCAAATATATAATTCCATATTTTACTGACTTGGGGCACAATCCACCACATCCGGTACATATTAAACTATCTCATTCCAAACCAGAAAATGAGTTCCTCAAGCTGAAGACTGCCTCTCTCCTTGAAGAGCTGCTGTCACCCCTGAGGTAACAGCCTGCTGTCTTTTAGAATAAGGATGCTGAGAATTATATCTGGGATTATGCATATGCAGAATATGTTTTCTACCCTCAGAGTAGCCTGATGGCACCCTCCTTCACTTCAAAAAGGGTTGTGTAAATCATGGGTGAGTAACCTTGTGACCTACAAGATCTTGCTAAACTGCTCTTTTCACTGCATATCGCTGACTAGGCCTGCTGGGGTTGTTGGGAGTTGTTATCTTCTCAAGACTATTCAGCTCCTATTCTAGACGATAGCTGTCTGGATAGCTCAGTGGGTAAGCTGCTTGGCTGGAGAGCCAGAGGTTAGGAAAAGTAGCTGGTTTTGACCTTTAAAGCCCTACATGGCAGTTGACTAGGATTCTTAAGATCCTGCATCACCCCAAGGGATTCAACCTGTCCTACCAGGGCACACCAGAGAGGCTCTGTGGTGGTCCCATCAGCCAAGGAAGTACATCTAACTGGGACCAGGAAGAGAGCCTTCTCGGTGTCTGCCCCAGTCCTTTGGAACATCCTACCATCTTAACTACATCTCCAGACAAAGTTGCTCCCCTTCAGAAAAGCATTAAAAACATGGCTATTACAGCGGGTGTGGAGCACGACTGGCTCCACTTCCCAACTCCACTGGCTTGTTTAGCCCGCTTGGGGGTTAACTTGGCCTGGCTGTCCTTTTAAGAGGGGTGGGGAGGGTTAGGGTAGTTTTATTAGATAGTTTTCACGTGATGTAATTGGTTTTAGACAGGGGTTTACTTTTTATCTACTTAGCTAGTTTAGCCATTTCTATTTCTTTTATGTTTTATGTTTGTATTTGAACTGCCTTTATCCGTATGCTATTTTACCTCATTTTTATACCAATAAAAAGCTGCTATATTTGAAGAATCGTAGTACTGTACTTTTATTCTCCTCAAACCTTAAAGAGGGGAATTCCTAGAATCCAGCATACAAAAACCAGGGAGAGGGAGGCTATAAATTAGGTCTCTGTCAGGAGGAGTGAATTCCAGAGGAGAAGACGACTTCATTAAAGGTTTTATTCTTTGCAGAGGAGCGTAATCAAGTTTTGCTGGAGTCTCTTCCTGGTGAGGTAATTTTTATCTAACCCCTGGTTAGCTGGACTCTGAAAGTGTCATAAGAGGGAGGAGGCATAAAACTGTTATCTGGGAATACTGGACATTTCTATAAGTTCAGCATCACCATTTTAATTGCCAGATAGTTCTGGAAGAGGAGAGGCCAGCACATCTCAATACGCTGTCTGCTGAAGCAGTAAAACCTCTTAAGAAGAAATAGTCCTCTTTAGGCCAAAAGGTCATAGACAGGCCACAGTGCAGGGTTGGTTTATGACTGCCTCGACGCTATAATAAACATATCTCTGTTCGGCAGTGCAGGGAGCCTTTTACATGGTGTTTAGTCATGCCTGCCACATGTTCATGGAAATGTCTGCAGACAGACAGTGCTAGTTCTTTGGCTATAAACAGAGATGAACACTGAACTATAGAATTGGATACAACTGGCTCTCGAGCAAGGGCAACCTTTACATTTACAATGTAGCAATGAGATTCAGACTGACAACGTTATTTGCAATGTACCCTGCTCTAACCAAATTGTACCGTATGGTTTTGTTTTCCATGTTTAAAAACAATTTTTTGCCTTACTGCCTTTTCTCAACTTCTTTTACCTGTGCACCTGCTCTAAATCAGGTGCCAGCGATTCTGCTCTGTTTCTGAAAATTGGTTGTTGTTTTCCAAAAAGCTGCTGCATGGAAGGATTAGGGGATGAATCCAACAGCACTGAAGTTGAGAATTCATTCCAAGGCTGGAAGGAGCTGTCATGGGAGATATATGGGTGCTGCTAAGAACAGCCCTACACCTCCTTTTCCTTTATCACATAGTAACATCCAGCAACACAAAACAGCATAGTGTGAGATCAGTTTCTGATAAGCTTTCCTGCCCTTGCAAATCGCAGCCACATAAAACTGAAAAGAAAAGGCAACTGTAGGTCAGGCTATCCATTATGTAGGGGATACTGAGAAAGAAAAGAATGGGGGAGATGAGAGAATGCTCTTCCTAACAGTGACTGTAGCAGTGGTGGCTTCTCCCATGGCATCTAGCTCCCCTTATTGTTGAGACACAATTTTGTTAGTTTTGAGATTCTTGCTGAAATTAACCAATTTTATTTTGCAACACAACACACACCCTGCCTCACAAATTTACACAGCTGCAAGACTTGCAGCATCTTTTTGTATGGGTGTTGAGTCCGAGAGTAATTAGCAATGCGACAGCAAGTTCGGGGTTAAACATCAGTGATTTATTATCAGCTCAGTTGGCTTGTTCGGACTATTCGGACTAGGGAATAAGGGGACAAGGTAGCAATTTATATATACACACAACGGCAGTTAAGGTAAAGGTAAAAGTTTCTCTTGCTCGAAAGCCAGTCATATCCGACTCTAGGGTTCAGTGCTCATCTCTGTTTCAAAGCAAAAGAACCAGCGCTGTCTGCTTCTGCAAACATTTCTGTGGTCATGTGGCAGGCATGACTAGACACCGGAGTGCATGGAATGCTGTTTACCTTCCCACTGAACTGGTCCCTATTTATCTACTTGCAATTTCTTGCATTTGAACTGCTAGGTTGGCAGGAGCTGGGACAAAGACGGAAGCTCATTCTGTCCTGCAGTACTTGGGAATCGAACTGCTGACCTACAGAGATACATTTGCCTGGGCTTTTGCTAATGCGGGAAACCTATGTTAGAGCCAATCAGATTATATTGACAACAATACGAACGTGGTGCCTTACAGAAAGGGTGCACTATTACAGCAAAGACTTAATGGTGATTGCAGAATTAAAGCAATAACACGTTTGGGCACAACAATGGATGAAATGGTGTACATGTTGAAAAAACAACAAGTAGCTGAAAAAGAAAAACAACTGAAAAAAGTTCAAATAGGCTTCAGGCAAGGGAATCTTCTGTACAAAAATGCATACATTATGAAAGGTGAGTAAATGCATGCATGCATTGTGGGGAATCCATATAACTCTATGTGGGGAAATAATATATGTGTATGGATCTCCCTCCCTCAGTAGGTAATGTTTTTCCCTTCCCATCTTTCCTTCTATAAAGAGGTGAAAAGATACCTCTTTGGAGAAAATTTTAGGCAGCCAGGAGGCCACTAAGATGGGGAGGTATTTTAAAATGATTTTAATAATGTTATAAATATGTACTGTATATATGACCATTTTAAAATCCATAAAAATGTTTTAATTAATTGTTGATTTAAAACTTTTTTTGTTCCATATTAGGTCTCTGTTAGGGGAGAAAGGTGGTGGGGGTGGGGAATCAAATAATTCCATGAATGAATAAATAATCCACCCCTCCCCATTCATTCTCTAGCTTTTAGACTCTTAAAGAATGGAAAGGTTTCCTCCTTTAGGTCAGTTCAGTAAAGAGATTTATCATCCAGTTCTTTGCCTTCATGGCAGCAGAAGAAAAGTGAAAGATCAGATGACAATTTTCCATTATCCCCTTTCCTGGCTCATGAAATTGTTTTTGATATGTCCTGTGGCTTCACTGTTTTGTTGATATGCTTATTGATATGTTTTTTGGATATGTCCTTTTGATATACTGATTGTTGATATTTTGACTTGTTATACTGATATATTGTATTGTGGAATTTATTGTAATTGTATTGTAAGTGTATTGATTATTTATTTTTACATTATCACACTGTTACATTGTACTTATATTAACTTGCTGTTAGCCGCTCTGAGTTGGCCTGTGCCGAGTTGAGTGGGATACAAATCTAAATAATAAATAAATAAATAAATAAATAAATAAATAAATAAATAAATAAATAAATAAAAATTGTTATTTAAGAAAAGACACACTTTGCTCTTCAGTCAAACTAAATGACAAGCCCGACACAGCCAGGAAGGCTGCTGAATTTTCATTTCCCATTTCCCTGAAAAGAATTAATTGTCACAATTGTCTCTTGAAGATGAATCATTCATAAAATCATTAAATTATCGAAGCCCTCAAATACGAAGATAATATCTAGGTTTCCATGGTAAATCATTAGATCTGGGAAATAGCATCAACATAAGTTATCTGCAGTCTGCAATTTTAAGCAGGATAATACATCTTCTATCCAGGAATAATTGTAAAGGAAAAAATTAAGCATTGAAGGGCAAATGATGTTTAACTACCAGGCATATGTGTAAACAGTGTTTGCAGTTTTATGCCTGACATCAGCTTACAAGGAGCATTGGGTCTGGGTCAATTTGTATTGCATAAATCTGTGTTTTCTTCCTTCAGTTTTCACTATTGCTAGTATTGTTTCTGCTGCCACCATTACACTTCTTGTCTTGAACTTTGGCTACCACTACCATTTTTGTTTCTACTGGCACTATAGTACTATTATTACTATGAATACTTCTGTATTAGGTGCAGCAGGAAAACAGGCTCAAAGGTGACTGCAGTGAGCAGAACAGCAATAGGCCAAATCAGTTATTTTGGTTCCTGCTATTGGGCACTCAAAGGTGCAGTTGAACCTTCACTAAAGTAATTAAGATCCACACTACCTTCTTTGTTGTGGCCCTGAGGCTGCCCATAACACTGCTCTTGAACCGCTGTATGCAGCCCATGGGCCACAAGTTATTTGCACCTGCTTTTAGAATCAAACCAAAGCACTGCACATACATTTTGTAGTAACCTTTACCAACATGACAGATAGAAAAGCATTTCAGATTAGGGTCTATGTGTGGTCACCTATTTAGCTCACAAAAAGAAGATCTGAAATAGGGGCATGTTTTACTATCTCCCTCTTTCCTTCATATAATGCTAGCCACATAGATTTCAGATGGCATCTTTATTACATTTCTGGCAAGGACACCTTTTCAACAACAAGACAATCAAAGTCTGAGTATTTCTGTCAGAATAAAGCCTAACTGTTAATTAATAGCCAGACAGAACCCTGTGAAAAATGTAATCTTTTATGTCCAGAGTAAGAGTGACTTTGGCTTTGGTAATTTTTAGCAGAATTAAAATCTTCCTTCAAATAGAGATGGTGAAAGAACTATCCATTTGAAGGTGGAGAAATGTCAAAGCACACCTGCAAAGAATCAAGAAGAGTGCTTAGCATACAAATAACAAGTTTGAGGTGATATACATTTCAGATTGGATGGCTAAATTAATTCTGTAAAAGGTTGAACTCTTTATACAGAGTAAAGAAGGGTTTCCTCTGTATTCAGGATGGTCTTTATTGAAAATGGTGACTCAGATCACTCATTCATAAAGTTATCTACCTAACAACCACTAGACAAGGCAACAGAGAGACAAATTAGATGTCATGCAAATGCATAATAAAGATTAATCAGAATTTGTAAGTTTGTCAGTTTTACTTTTTTGTCCATTTTACTTTTTTCTCATTTGATTTCACAATCACACACACCTCTTCACACATCTCAAATTCTTTCCACATTGTTTATAATGACATTTGTGAAGCTTGCAAAGTTAGGTTTCCCTTGCTCGAAAGCCAGTCGTGTCCAACTCTAGGGTTCCGTGCTCATCTCTGTTTCAAAGCCGAAGAGCCAGCGCTGTCTGCTTCTGCAGATGTTTCTGTGGACATGTGGCAGGCATGACTAGATACTGGAGCACAAACAAAAAAGGGGTACATGGAGCTATGATACAAGGTTATATAGAGATCAAAAGAGTAAGGAAACGATAATAAAAAGATGGGAAGAGTGCTGGGAAATTAATGATACAAAGGATGTAAATGATGGAATATTATGGGATACCATGAAGGCAATATTCAGGGGAGAAAGCATTAGGCTCTCTTGTATTAATAATAGGCAAAATAAGGAAAAGGAAAAAGAGTTAGAGGACGAAATAAAGAAGTTGCAGGATATTCATGCAAGAACGGGAGATAGGGACATATTCGATAAAATGCAAAAATTAAAAAGAGAATTTATTGAAAAAGATATTGAAAAGGTAAAGAAGAGTTTAATTTATTTGAAAAGAGATTACTTCGAGTTCAGTAATAAAAATTCTAAGCTATTAGCTAGAGCCGCTGAAGAAAAGAAAGATAAAAGAGGAATTTCAGTTTTGATAGATAAGTATGGCAGAAGGTGTAATAAGTTAGTAGATAAAATTCAAATTGTCAAGGCTTTTTATCAGGAATTGTATTCGAGGAAGGACGTAAATACGGATGAATTAGAGCGATATTTAGATAAGTGGTCAAGAATAAATTTAAGCTTGGAGCATAGGAGTTACATGGATGAAAAGATAACACAAAAGGAAATAAAGGAGGTCATAAAAAGGTTAAGGATAGGCAAGGCTCCAGGCGAGGATGGTTTATCGGTGGAGTTTTATAAAGATTTTAAAGAGATGCTGTTACCAAAAATGGAAAGGATTTTTAATTATATTTTGGAGGGAGGGAGAGTTCCTAAATCGTTGTATAGTACAATTATAATTTTAATTCCAAAGGTAGGGAAAAATCTGGAAAAAATTGAATCCTATAGACCGATTTCCCTGATGAATCAGGACGCAAAATTTTTTACGGCCATTTTAGCTAATAGATTGAATAATTTTAGTGGCAAATACATTAATAAGGATCAAGTGGGATTTATGAGAGATCGGTATATGTCGGATTTGACGAGAAGGATGGTTGACTTGACAATTATTGCTCAGGAACAAGAGGAGCATGTGGGTTTCTTCTCCCTGGATATATTCAAAGCTTTTGACTTGATCCAATGGATAACTATAAAGGAAATTATAAAGAAATATGGATTCGGACAAAAATTTTGTGGGGTAATTGAGCAGTTGTATCAGCAAGGCTCAGCTAGGGTTAAATTAAATGAGGAATTAACAGGGGAGATTAAATTGGAAGCGGGCACAAGGCAAGGAGATCCATTGTCGGCATCTTTATTTATAATGGCCATGGAATTGTTAGCTAATGTAATAAGGGAAGATAAGGAATTAATTGGAATTGAAGGTATAAAAATTAGCCAATATGCTGATGACACCCTAATAACAATAAAAAATCCACAGAATACACTAGGGAAGGTATATGGGCATTTAGAGGAATTTCAAAGGGTGACGGGACTTAAGGTAAACTGGGATAAGTCAGAAGCAATTCTTTTTAATGTGGATTTGGACATACAAGAAAGTTTAAAGGCTAAATTTAAAATACAAATTAGAGATAATATAAAATACCTGGGGATAAACATTTCAAATAAATATGATGATTTAAAAAGGTTGAATTATGATAAATTGGAAAAAGAATTAAAAGAAATGATTTTACGGTATAAGAAGCTAAATTTGTCGTGGTTTGGACGCGTTTCGCTATGTAAAATGAAGCTTTTACCCAAATTAAATTTCTTATTTGATACCCTGCAAATATATATGAAAGAGAAGGAATTAAAGGTTTTTCAAACTATATTAAATAAATTTTGTAACGGTGGAAAAAGGGCCAGGATACCAAAGTTTTTATGGTATTCATCACAAAAAAAGGGCGGGTTAGGAATTCCAAATATTAAAAATTATTATTGGGCATTTCAATTGAAGAATATTTGTAAAATTTTAGTGAAAGAAGAATCGATTTGGAGGAAAATTGAATTGCGAGAGAAACTGGGTGAAGAAATATTAATGTTTTTGGGCAAAGGGAAAGCAAAAATTAATGCTACAAATAAATTGTTAAAAGCTCTTTTAAAAACTTGGACATTATTGAAAAATAAATTGGCACCAGGGTTGTCCCCAATATTAGGCCTGAGTGATATGAAATCATTCCCACTGAGAATGGATAGGAGCGTAGAAGAAGTATTGAATAAGAATAATATAACTCTATTAAAGGATTGGATAACAGCATGTAGAGACAAGGAAAGAAAGTTAGATATAGGTAGACAACTTAAATTGAATTGGCTTCAATTGATGTCTATTGACAGTTGGAATAAAAGATATTTAGATGAAATGAGCTTGGATAGGGAGCGGACGAAATTTGAAGAGTTGGTACTTAGTCTAAAAAGTGGGCAGGTAAAAGTTAAGGGGTTAGTAAGCAAAATATATAAGGTTTTAGATGACTCAGATCAGCATCAGAAAGCTTTAAAAGAAACATGGGAGCTAGATTTGAATATCATAATTACAGACGAGCAGTGGAATGCTAAATGGAAAAGGAGAATAATGAGGTCTTTGTCTGTAAGAATAAAAGAGCACAATTATAAATTATTGTGGAAGTGGTACTTGACTCCGGTACGACTATACCAAATTGACAATACAAAGTCGAAATTTTGTTGGAGGTGTAAGGGGGAAATTGGAACATATGAGCATATGTGGTGGGGGTGTAAAGAGACGAAGTCATTCTGGTTGAAGGTGGAACACGAAATTGGGAGAATTCTAGATGTAAGAATGAAATTGGATGTAATTTTAATTTTGTTAACAGATGTGGAGGTGGTAGAGCAACAAAAAAGGGAATTATTAGCAATTATGTTATCCAGTGCTAGACAGTGTATAGCGCGATATTGGAAATGTGATGTTACCCCAAAAATAGAGGATTGGTATAAGGAGTTGTGGAATACTGCGCTGAATGATAAGCTCACCTGGGAGTTAAATTTAAGAAAAGGGTTAATTAAAGAAAGCAAATTTCAGGAAATTTGGAAATGTTTGATAGATTATACCTTGATTAATGGTCATGGGCAACTGCCGGTACCAGATTACATTGCATTTTTGAGACGATAATAGATAAAAGGGGAAATTCTGTCTCCGTAGCATTGTAGCCAGCAAAGTGATGCTCAAGATAATGCAGGATAGACTACAGCATCATGTAGAAAGAGAACTACCAGAGGTGCAGGCTGGATTCAGAAGAGGCAGGGGGACCAGAGATCACATTGCCAACATACGTTGGATCATGGAGAAAACAAAGGAATACCAGAAACAAGCTTACTTCTGTTTCATTGACTACACCAAGGCCTTTGATTGTGTGGACCACAACAAAATGTGGCAAGTAATTAAAGAGATGGGAATACCAGAACACCTCATATGTCTCATGAGAAATCTGTACATGAGTCAAGAAGCAACAGTTAGGACAGAGTATGGAATGACGGAGTGGTTTGGAATAGGAAAAGGAGTAAGACAAGGCTGCATTCTGTCACCCTGCTTATTCAACTTATACACAGAGCACATAATGCGCAATGCAGGGATGGAGGAATCACCATATGGGGTCAAAATTGCTGGGAGAAACATCAACAATTTGAGATATGCAGATGATACCACCCTAATGGCAGAAAGTGAAGAAGACCTAAAGAAGCTCCTGATTAGGTTGAAAGAAGAGAGTGCAAAAGCTGGCCTGAGACTCAATATCAAGAAAACCAAGATAATGGCAACAGGCGCTATAAGTCCCTGGAAAATAGATGGGGAAGAAGTAGAAGCAGTAACAGATTTTACTTTCTTAGGATCCAAGATCTCTGCAGATGGGGATTGCAGCCATGAAATAAAAAGGCGACTGATTCTTGGGAGACAAGCTATGAAAAACCTGGGGAACATAGTGAAAAGTAGAGATATCTCACTGCAAACAAAGGTCCGCATAGTCAAAGCAATGGTATTTCCGGTGGTAATGTATGGCTGTGAGAGCTGGACCATTAGAAAGGCTGAGCGAAGAAAAATAGATGCCTTTGAGATGTGGTGCTGGAGGAGAGTTTTGAGAGTCCCCTGGACAGCGAGGAGAACAAATAGGTCAATATTAGAAGAGATTAGCCCTGAGTGCTCCTTAGAAGGACAAATAACAAAGATGAAGTTGAAGTATTTTGGACATCAAATGAGAAGAGAGGATTCACTTGAGAAGGCCTTGATGCTGGGGAAGGTGGAGGGCAAAAGAAGAAGGGGACGGCCAAAGATGAGATGGCTAGATGGTATTGTAGACACAATGGGCACGGGGCTGTGTGGACTAAGGAGGATGGTGGAGGACAGAGGTGCCTGGAGAGCGATGGTCCATAGGGTCGCAAAGAGTCGGAATCGACTGTGCGACTGAACAACAACAAACAACAAAGCATTGTATATAGCACGTGGTGATATTTTGTTCTGTTTCTTTTTTTCCTGTTCTCTCTTTCTCTGCTTATTTATATTATTGTGTATTTGTCTTTTATTTTCTTATATTGTTCTGTTTGTTATCTCTTGTTTTTTAATTATTGGACGTGTATCGAGAAATAAATTTTTGAAAATTTATTTTTAAAAAAAATTAAAAAAAAATTCTTTCCACATTGTTTATAATGACATTTGTGAAGCTTGCAAAGTTAGGTTTCCCTTGCTCGAAAGCCAGTCGTGTCCAACTCTAGGGTTCCGTGCTCATCTCTGTTTCAAAGCCGAAGAGCCAGCGCTGTCTGCTTCTGCAGATGTTTCTGTGGACATGTGGCAGGCATGACTAGATACTGGAGCACATGAAATGCTGTTACCTTCCCATCAAAGTGGTCCCTTTTTATCTACTTGCAATTACTTGCTTTCGAACTGCTAGGTTGGCAGGAGCTGGGACAAAGACGGGAGCTCATTCCATCCTGCAGTACTTGGGAATCGAACTGCTGACCTTCCGCCTCCTAGTCAGTGTCTTAGCTACTTGAGCCACTGCAGTCCCTTTGCAAAGTTACTACCCCAAAATTAATCAAATTAATGCGTTGCCCCTCCCTAGAAACACCATCAGACAGAGAAGAACAAAATTGGCCAAACCTGTTCATTTTTAAAAGAAATTGTTTCTTCACAAAATAGTTATTTCCCAACTTTACCTTATAAATCTTAGAAGGAAGGAAAAGCTTTAAGCTACAGAATCAGCCTTTACATCTGGTAGCACATGCAGCTAGATACATGGGCTGGCTGTAAAATAAAGAGCATATCCTGAGCATGAAGAGAGAATAAGTGCCTATAACATAGGCTCAATTCCAGGTCAGTGAGAAAGTGTCTAAGCTGATGATCACTAGAAGGGCAGCCAGCCAGCAGCAGTAACCTATTGTCAGTTATTTGTCCACCAATGCAAGCGCGGTGCCAAAATGGCCGCCGCGCTCTTTGCGGGGGGGCCCCACCCAGACTCAGACATCCGGGTGAGTTAGGGGGCGTGGCCACCCTCTTTAAAAGGGATGGCCACGAGGCAGCTTGGCTGCCATTTTGGAAGCGACGGAGCGGAGAAGTTCGCTCCGCCGCTTTCTCCCCGGCTTTTGCCCCTGCTCTCTTTTAAAAGGGAATTTTCCCCTTTGCCTTTTTGATTCGGCTTGGGAGGCATGGCTCCCAAGCGCAAGGCAATGGCTACCAAGCCGCAGCCGAGGGGGAGGGCTCTGCCCACCCCCTCCACATCTAGGGGGCCACCTCCGGGCCGGAGGGCTCGGGCGGCGCCCCCGCAACCGGGTGGTAGGGTAGGTTTAGCCACTACCACCAATGCGGGCGAACAGGCTTCTGCCTACCCGCCCGGTGTGGGGATTCAGGCAGGGGCAGCACAGGCCGGCCCCTCTGGGGTCCCTACCCCTGTAGGGTCTTTGCCCGGTTCTGGGCAGGGCGGCCCACTTGGGCCCGGTGCGGGTTTCCGCCCTACCATTCTCCCGGCCCCACATGGGCCGGATTACTGGACATGGCCCTATTCGGGCCTGGGATCCCCATTTGGGTATGTCCCGCCGCAATTGCCCGGTGGGCCATCCGGCCCACCTTATCCAGGTGGGTTGGAGGCTGTTGATGCCCTCCTCGCATGCTTTCGGTGCTGGAGGCATCAATGGGCATTGCCCCACCACCTTCCAATGGTGGGCTTGCAAATCCTCCAATTCCGGCCCACACGTCGGCCACCGCTGTCCAACGGGCTGCTACCAGGGTCGAGCTGCTTGAGGCCGTCAGGCCAGCCCAAGCTGGCGCCTCGCAGCTCCCCGCCAGACCATCGCAATGGCGCTTGCCGCCGGGGACCAGTCCTGCGTGGCAGGGGTGCAGCGGCACGCAGAGCTCGATATCCATCGTGAGCTCCGACGCCCGCCGTGGGCCGGAACTTCCAGTGGGGGCGGCCCACGGGGGTGCACCGGGTGAGTATCCTGGTCAATTAAGTACACCAGTGACACTACCTAGCAACACTGGGGGGGTACAGTGGCCATGGCCACCACAGGTTACTATGGGAGGACAGTTGTATCCCGTTAACTCTTGGTTCTCCAATTACCCCCCGGTTATGACAGGGGTGACCGCCCCTATGGGTATGCCTAATGTTTCAGGGGTTGTTCAGGGCCCACTGTGCAAACCCTCAATTCAATCTGTGCCAACGGCGGGTAAGGCCACGAGGGAGAAGATTTGGCGGGGGGGGGGGAATATGTGGACATTTTCTCCCTCCTAAACCGTGAGCCCACAAAAGAAGAGAGGGAAGGGCAGGATGATAGGGACAAGGAGTTGTCCCGTCATCGTAAGCCACCGCGCACCTTGGCCAATTGGTTACCAGCCTATCTCATTTATATGGCGGTATACCTGAGGGCCCGTCCTGACTTGGCTATTCCGATGGTACAATACCTGGATAATATTTACCGGGCGGTGTTGGATTTCACTGGCCTGTCATGTTTGGCCTATGACGAGGAGTTTAGGATGAGAGTGGCCCTCCATCCTGAGATGAGGTGGGATGAGCCCTGCCAGCAATTGTGGCTCTTGTACATGACCCCCACGCGGCCGGCGCCAGGTGACCGGTACCATTGTGGCCATGCTGTGCAGCGGGCTGCTGCTACACAGGTTCCCAGCCAGACGGCGGGGCAGGGGGTTCCAGCCCGCCTGCTGTGTTGGAGCTTCTCCGCCAGCGGAGTGTGCAACAAGCGTCAGTGTTGGTTCCGGCACGAGTGCTCCTCTTGTTCTGGCCCTCACGCCGCCTCTGTGTGCCCGCGGGCTGGTGAGTCACGAGGCAGAGGAAGGGGTGGGCAGGTGGCGGTCAGAGTTCCCTCTGACGGTGCTACCCATCAAAAAGGCCCCCTCCCCAATTAATGTCCAAGTGCTGGAACATTGGCTTGCCGCTTAAACTAGATGGGATGGTGTGAAGTACCTACTTGAGGGTTTTCAATTTGGCTTCCGCATACCATTTCAAGGTGTACGCAGACCTCAGGACACCCCAAACTTACTTTCTCTTAGGGGTAATGAGGATATTGCCGCCCAATCTATAGCTAAGGAGGTCACCACACTGAGGGTGGCTGGCCCATTTGCTGACCCACCATTCCCGAACTTGAAGGTGTCACCTTTGGGTTTAGTGCCTAAGAAGTCCCCGGGTGAATTTCGACTAATTCACCACTTTTCTTACCCTGCGGGCTCTTCGGTCAATGATGCAATACCTGATGACCTTTGCTCGGTCAGGCATACGTCCTTTGACCAGGCCTTGCAGATGGTACACTCATGTGGCCCAGGGGCGCTACTGGCAAAGTGTGATATCAAATCGGCATTCCGATTGTTGCCAGTGCACCCGGACGACTTTGAGCTGTTAGGTTTTGGGGCAGTTTTTATGTAGATAAGGCCATAGCTTTTGGCTGTTCTATCTCATGTTCGGCTTCGAACGATTTAGCACCTTCCTTCACTGGGCTTTTGTTCGTAGATCAGGGTCCCGGTCTGTAGCCCACTACCTCGATGACTTTTGGTTCGGAGGGGAACATGGCACGGACATGTGTGCTCATCTCCTCACCACTTTTCAGGTGCTTATGCGGGAACTGGGTGTTCCCCTAGCACCTGAAAAGACTGAGGGACCAGCCACCACTCTCACCTTTTTAGGTATTGACATTGATACCATTGACCCAGACATCCAGGTTGCCCATGGAAAAGGTGACTCGGATCTCTGATGCGATTCTGACAATGCTTGCCAGGCGTAAGGTGTCTCTCCGAGAGTTGCAGGTGCTTCACGGCCACCTCAACTTTGCCTGTAGGGTAGTAACACTGGGCAGGGCCTTTGCCAGGCGTCTGTGTGATGCCATGGCAGGCCTTTTAAAACGCCACCACAGAGTTCGGCTGACCAGAGGTTTACGGGTGGACCTTACAGTCTGGCTCACATTCCTACAGGATTTTAATGGCATCTCCTTCTGGAGATCGGAGCTTATGCTCAGCCCGCATTTCCAAGTACAGTCGGATGCCTCTGGCTCCCTGGGTTATGGGATGTACTTTGAAGGAAGGTGGTCCTATGGTCAATGGCCTCAGACATGGCAAGGCACAGATCGTTTATGCGATCTTACTTTCCTGGAGTTTTTTCCCATCTTGGGGGCCCTGATGCTCTGGGGGGATAGGTGGGCTAATTCAGTAGTTCACTTTTGGTGTGACAATGCTGCAGTGGTGCACATTGTCAATGCCCAGACATCCAAATCCCCAGAGTTATGGCCTTAGTTCGCCAATTTGTCTTGAGATCCTTACACCTTAATGTGCTTTTCAGGGCCAGATATGTGCCAGGCAGTGATAATGATATTGCTGATGCTTTATCCCACCTGCAGATCCCCCGGTTCCGTGCCTTGTCACCAGAAGCAGAGGAACTGCCCTCTCCACTCCCAGCCGAGATCTGGACATTTGGCGAGGAGAGGTGAACCAGGCGATCAGCATGTCTTTGGCACCTCGCACGCGTAAGGCGTATCTACATGCACTCCTACAGTTTAGGAACTTTTGTGGGCAAAGGCAGTTGCCCGAAGTGTGGCCGATCCTGGTCAACCAGATTCTGCAGTTCATGGTTTACCTTCATGATCTAGGGTTAGCCCCTCGCACCATCGCCACTAGGCTTTCAGCATTGGCATTTATGGCTAAGGTGAGGGGCTTCACTGACTGCGTGAATGACTTCCGCATACGTCATGTATTAGAAGGGTGGACACGTGAACGTGGCCGCCGCCCGGACACACGTCACCCTGTTTCACCAGAGGTTCAGATGCACCTTGCACAAGGTTGGCATAGCTTGTGTTACGATGGGTATGAGGAGGCTCTCTTTCATGCTGCTACCACCGTAGCTTTCTTTGGAGCGCTCCGTATCAGTGAGCTGGTCCCATTGTCAAAGGGGGACATGTCTCGTAGGGCACTGGAACTCGACGATGTCTTTCTCAACCAGGAATGGGCCCAGTTGAGGATTCATTCCTCAAAGGCCGATCAGCACGGAGTAGGCAGTGGTGTCAGACTGCTACGGTATACAATTGCTGACATCTGTCCGGTTGGTGCCCTACATGAGTTTTTGGCAGTGCGTGGCACGCACTCTGGCCCATTTTTCTGCCACCAGGATGGGTCTCCCCTTACCAAATTCCAGTTTTGGAAGGTGACCGGTATGGCACTTCACAGTGTCGGCCTCCCTGGGGCTCGTTACGGCACCCATTCATTTAGGATAGGCGCCGCTTCAACTGCAGCTGCGTTTGGGTACTCTGATGCTGATATACGTCGCATGGGCAGGTGGGGGTCCGCGCGCTTTTCTTTATATGTACGCCCTCTTACTGCATGAGTGCCAGTTATGTCATTAATTCCTTTTCCTTCTTTTACAGACCCTGTGTGTTCACACACACCGGTGGCAGTATGGCTGGTGGGCCACAGTTTTGTGCACTGGCCAGCGCAGTATGCTGCGGCAACAGACTGGGGACCCCATCTTGGGCTGCGTGCAGCCGCACGTATGCGATGGTACGGTAAGTGTGGCATGAGATGGCAGGAACTGTTGCCATTCCTGATGTCCATCAGGGATGCTGGACCGCCTGATGTCCTGATTCTGCACCTCAGCGGCAATGATCTCTCACAGATCACTGGCCTCTCTTTAAAAATGTTGGTGTGCAGTGACCTGGCCTTTTTACATCACTTATGGCCGTACACGCGGCTGCTATGGTCTGACATCATGCCAAGACACCGTTACAGGGAAGGCATTGACCTCCGTGGTTTGGACTGTGCTCGATGGTCAGTGAACAGGGCTGTCGCCCGGTTCCTTTTTGACAATGTCTTTGGAACAGCCATTCAACATCCTAGGATAGGCTTGCAGGATTCTGGTCTATATGCAGGAGATGGGGTCCATCTGTCGGCCAGAGGTATGAACCTCTTTCTTGAGGATGTGCAAGCAGGCCTCTTTCTTGAGGATGTGCAAGCAGGCCTGGTGACCGAGCTGATGGTCTGGGGGGGCGGTGAGTCATCACAGACGCCTCCCCGTGTGGCGGGTAGCACTAGTAAGGTAAAGATTTATGACCCATATGTATCCGGCAGGTTCGCAATTGACTGGCCAACACGTAGATAGGTACAGGGGAAATAGGATTGGCTGGTCAAGGGCGAACCATGATAGGGGTGATGGCAGGAGCTTCACAGCCTGCATCACCTTGATATTGAACGGATACACGTCATAGGGTGGGGTCAGTAGATAGTATATTGACTCCAGTCAACAATTTGTTTGTGTCAACAAACAAATTGATATAAATAGATACATGTAGCCAATTTCCATTGGCATTTTGGGAGGAACCTTACCAGTGTTACTGCGGCCTGCTTGCCTTAAAGAATTACAATTGGATGATACACCAATTGAAAGTGATAATTCGGACTAGGGCATTATTCAATAAAAGTGGCCCGATGCCTTTAATCCAATACCGGTGTCTGAGTCTTTCTTTGGGGGGTGCACCTGCAAAGAACTCCCTGAAATTGGACTGCTAATTCCTCCATGGAAATGTAGCAGTTGACACCAGTGCCGCTTCACAGCTGGATGAGTAAATAGGCTTTGATGAATGCTACCATCAGACATGAAAGAAAGCAATATCTCTTTTCTTGGAAACAATAACTGTGCACTGTCAGTCTATAATCACTGATTTACTACCAGGTGTCTTTGACATTTTGTATGTCATGATGGTTTAGTACATAATGTTCTAACTACTTACAATGCTCCTATACTTGGAAATGATTCCAGGACAATGATACCAAATTCGTCTCATTTATAATGCACAATAATACCCCCATTCTTAAAAATCCTATATACCACATGCCAGGTTCTGAAAAAGGGACACATTACTGGTTTATTTTTCATAGAACTGAAAGTTTTCTGATGAGAACTCCTCTGAATACTTTAAAAAAATATTCCTATGAAGTGAGCAATTAGCCAATGCATCCTGATTCTTGTTTATTTGTAAGGCTTATATGTTTTTGTGAGGGGCTGCAGTGGCTTAGTAGTTAAGACACTGAGCTTGACAAATGGCAGGTTGGCATGTCAGCAGTTTGAGACCTGAATGCTGCATGATGCAGTGAGCATCCATCGTCTGTCCCAGTTCCTGCCAACCTAGCAGTTTGAAAGCAAGAAATTGCCAATACTGTAGATATTTCAGTGGGAAAGATAACAGCATTCTATGTGTTCCAGCGTCAAATCATGCCTGCCACATGACCCTAGAAACATCTGCAAATGCAGACAGTGCTGGGCTCTTTGGCTATAAATGGAGACAAGCACTACCCCCCTAGAGTTGGATATAATATTGTTATTGTTATTGTTATTGTTATGTGATGTCAAGTCAAAAGATTTTCAAGGTAAATGAGATACTTAAGGAATAGTTTTACCAGTCCCACTCCTCCAGCTAGTATGAGTGCCCAACATCGCCCGGGTGGTTTTCTGGCAGGCAGCCAGAGTCAGTTCTGGGTGTTTTCAGTGGTTGTGTGCCCCCCTCACCCCCATGTGTTTGTGTGGTGCACGTCTGGCTGCCGCCCAATGCCCGGAGGTGAGCAAATTTGCTGCGCTCTCGTCGCCGTGGCCTGGGATCATCCCCAACCGCCCTGCAAGTCCCAGTGGCAAGGCAAAATGCCATACATCCACCAGCAGCGGCCAGGACCACCTCCTGGTGCCCTCTCAGCACCGGAGTAGAGTGTAGGATCTGCACGGCTGGTGACCATGCCCGGGCTCACCCCTGACGGATCGGCAAGCCACGGAGGCAAGGTAGGATGCCTGGCATTGTGTCTTGCGCTGACCCGTCCGCAGCTGAGCAGGCCTCAGTCCAGGCCCCGCATTCAGCTGGCCATTTGCCACTGCTACTCACGGCCCTTGTCTGGTGATGTTGTGGCCCAGGCCAGGTGATCTGTCTGAGGGGGTGTGGCAGTGGGTTTCCTTCCGGGGCAGTGGGTGGTGTGGCCTGTCCATGTTGCCTTCTGGCTCTGCTGTTGTGGCCCCACCATTGTGTTTCCCCCCGGCCCTGCCACCTGGTGGCTCCCGGGCTTCATCTTCTCCTCACAGCCATCTTCTCCTCACAGACTTAAATGGAGAACACTGATAATATGCCATCTGGATCTTTGATCTACGTACAGAAGTTGTCACTTTGACAAGTCAATTAGGACTTGTTATCTACCTTTTCCCATCAGAAAAGGTATAAAACCAGGTTTTAATTTATTCTAAGGAGATCTTCCATGCATCAATAGACTTCCTAACCATCGAGGAGGTTATCAAACCCATCTCTGATGGGGTGCCAGAGAGTGCCACAGATTAGAGTAGATTAGGTTAGAGTACTACTATGCTACTTTCTTTGATTTCTGTTTAATTGTATCATGTGAATTTATTCTGTTATTTTACTAAACTCGTTAAATTGGCTTCCGAGTCAGTCTTAGTTCTTCTTGTTCATTAATCCAAACTGGAGCAAGATAGAGAGAAGGGGAGGCTAGATAATACAAAGGGACTTCATTAAAGGGAAGATAGCAACTTTCTCTTGTGAAGTTTGTGGGGGTTTTTCCAGCTGTCTGGAGGAGTTCCAGCCCAGCTCACCTCTTTCCAGCAAGAAGCGGCGAAATATCTTTGAAGAAGGTAACAGACTCCCCTCAAACACATCATATGTCCAAGGCCAGAAACTTCTCTCCTGAGTTAGAGATAAGGGTGTCATTCTGTGGGAATTGGCATTTACTGTCCCAGAGGTCTGTGCAGCTCAAATAAGACCTGCAACATTAATTTGTCTTATCATCATTTCCCCCGGAACCTATGAGCCAGATTCGCTGGACCAGTCTTTCTCTGCTGCACTAAATCAGGCCAGAGAGAGCCCACCCTTAGGCCGCACTGACCAAGGGCCATTTCATGCTTGCACAGTGGCTGTGGTCTCACAAAGCCTGAGCATCCTGGGGTCTACCAGTGAGTAGAGAGGTGACTACAGATGGAACTACTTTTACCCCTAGGAACCAGGTCTGCAATCTAGGGGTCATTATGGACCCACTGCTCTCATTTGAACAACATATAGTGGTGGGGTCAAAAGCTGCTTTTTTCCAACTCCGGCAGATTGTACATTTATGCTCCTACTTGGACAGTCAGTCTCTTATAACATTGACCCACTCATTGGTAATCTCATAGATGTTGACTACTGTAATGCTCTCTATGTGGGGCTGCCCTTGTATCTGATACAGAGATTACAACAGGTCCAGAATGCAGCAGCCAGGCTGGTGACAGGTTTAAAGAAACTTGATCATATTTCGCCAGACCTTGGCAGGCCTTCACTGGTTACCTGTTGCCTACCATGTCAGATACAAGGTGTTAATATTATCATACAAAGCCCTATACATTTTTGGACCTTGTTATCTGTCGGAGCATCTCTCCCTCAGAACAACCCCTTGCATCACCCGGTCATCACAGTGCAGCTCCAGGTGTCAACACTGAGGATGGCTCAAAAGTATCTGACTAGGAATAGAGCCTTCTTGGTGGTGGCACCAATACTCTGGAACACACTACCAGTGGAGCTGTGCCAGGCCCCTTTACTGGCTATTTTTTTTTAAAAAAAAACAACAACAACTAAAAACACTCTTTTTTAAGGATGCATTTCAGGGCATTGTCCCCTTATCGATATTAGGCAGTTCTGTTCAGTCCAGATGCCATCAGACACCAATTAGTTTAGTTTAGTTTAGTTTAGTTTAGTTTAGTTTAGTTTAGTTTAGTTTAGTTTAGTTTAGTTTAGTTTGTGAGGTATTTGTTGGTGGTGGGTTTTGATTTGTTGTGGATATTTCTGTTAGTGGTTTCTCTGCTTGTTCACTGCCCAGAGTGGATTAACACCCAGATGAGCGGTATAGAAATCCAATAGATAAATAAATAAATAAATAAATAAAATGTCCTTTTTATATTAAAGTGGCAACCATACCACCTTATTAGAAAGTATTTCCCTCTCTGAGATACCCTGTAGTGCAGGGTGTGAGCTACAGGCTGGCCGACCCCCAACACCATCCCATCCAGCCTGTAGCACTCAGAAGTGGAAGCAGAAACATTTATGTAATCCATAAAATGTGTATGTGCATGCACAAATGTGCCTGCAGCTTGTGTAAACGCAGAAGTGTGTGGATAAGTGACCTTGAGAGATACAATTTTAACTGCAAGAGAGCCCAAACTCCATATATCCTTTAGAATGAGTGATGACTTCATTTGGTCTTGCATTTTCAAAAGAAATCACCAAAAATGTGCAAATGCCCTCATACATTTGTTACAAAGAACATCAGATTTAACAGGTCAAATTGGGTGAGAAAGGGAAACAGATAGACCACAATATCAATGCTCAAATATTTGAACGCTTAACTGTTAGAAATGTGGCATTGTGCAGGCATTCATGTTGTTGCTAAATTAGGGTTGCCAGCTTTTATATTTTTATTCACTTTCAACACCTATATGATAGGCAGGTTCAACATTGCCCTTTATAAACTGAAAACAGCTGAGCCTATTGAATTTAATTAACACAGAGGCAGGTGAGAATTCTGAGTGGTATTTTTTTTGTTTTGTTAAGAACTTACCAAATTCTGCAAATATATTTATAGATTCTACAAAAACAACTTGATGATAATAATAATAATAATAATAATAATAATAATAATAATAATAATAATTATTATTATTATTATTATTATTATTATTATTATTATTATTATTATTATTATTATTATTATTATTATTATTATTATTATTATTTGGGGGGAGAATAACAAAATGTGGAAAAAAAATTCAAAGTAGCAGATTCCACCTGAACACATAATTCTTTAGGGAAATAAGGTTTTGTTCATTTTATTCTTGCAGGTGAGAACAAAACCTAAAACTTATTCCAAAGTGGCTAAAAGCTCATATGCATTTTAAGGCTTTTCATTATAATTGTGATGCCAATTATAATTGTATGCTATGTAACCAGTTTTGACTTCAGGTGACACTTTCCAAGGTTTTTAAAGAGAATACACAGAAGTGGTTTACTTTTCCCTATTTCTGGAGATGCCCTTGGACTGTGCAGCTTGCCCAAGGACATATAGGCTGGCTCTTCTCTCAAGAAGCACAGTGGGGTATCAAACTCCCAACCTCTGTCTCTACAGCTAGATTCCTAAACCACTGAGCTATCTAGCCAACTACTGTTGACAAAAAAGCTGAAACTATCTTAATTAAGATCTTAGTAAAAGATCTCAAAGCAGTGATGACGAACCTTGGCACTCCAAGTGTTCTTGGACTTCAATTACCAGAAGTCCAAGTCAGCCCTCCTGCTGATCAGGGCTTCTGGGAATTGAAGTGCCAAGGTTCGCCATCTCTATCTCAGAGGGATTAAGAATTAGTCAAAAACATTCCATGTAAATACAGCTTGATTGCCAATAAATGTTTTCTGGAACTATTAACATCTCATGTCAAAAAATTCAGATATAAAGATAACTTGACCTTTAAAGGAAACAACATTCTGCTTTCCACAAATAAGATATTGATCATGGAACTTGCCCAAGTTCCAACTGCCTCCTCCATCTTCACTTTGCAATTAACTTCAGCATCCCTATATAGGCATATGATTGAATTGTTTTGTGCTCTTGTTGGTGTCCAGTAGCTTTATTTCAGAAGCCACAATGAAACAATGGGAAGAATGTAGTTTATAAGATTTTATTGCATAAATGGGCAAAGTTGCTGGATGTTGGACTACCTTCATAACTGCCTATCCTGACTAGGGATATGGAATGTGATGGTCAGCCCTATTTTATAAGAATAGTTATATGATTTCTATTCTATCTGCTGTGCAAACTTAGCTTGGGCAGTTGATAAAGTGGGAACTCCTAAAGCTGCTAAAGTCCCATTGAATCAGGGCCTTGACAGCTTTGGCAATCAGACTAAATCACATGTTCTTAAAACCTCATGGTGTTCATGTCTCCAAACAGCATCTATCAGCCCTTGATCAGAGTCAGATCATGGTACAGATATTTCCCAGCAACTTTTCCACACAATTGGGTTAATTTGAACCATTTGCTCACAAATTCACATACATAGAGAGAGATGGAGCTTTTTTTTAAAGCACAACCTTCAGGTTATAATCATAAAATGCTGGTAAACAAAGAAATAATTAATGACAAGTGACAGAATCAGCAAAATTATAAACTAGTAAACAGACGGTGGATAGCTGATAATCGTTTTGCTGAATAGCTTTATGTTAAAAATATGAAGAGCCTCTGGTGGTGGTATTTTATTTATTTATTTATTTATTTATTTATTTGTTGGATATATAACCGCCTTTTTCGCCTAAGTGACCTAAAGTGGCTCACAACATCAATTAAAACCCATACCCGATACCAGTTAAAACCAAATATTATAAAACTCTCTAAAACATCCATAAAACCTCCCCAATCCCCTTAAAAGAAGGACACCCGGGCAGGAGTAAATAAAAACAAAAAAAAAACCCCGGCCAGGGCTAAATAAGCCAGCAGGGCTGGGTTGTGTTACCAGTTGTACCCCACACCTGCTGGCATAGCCACGTTTTAAGGCCTTCCTGAAAGGGAGCAAATCTACCTGGAGGCAAATTTCAAGTGGCAGGAGGTTCCATAGGGCCGGATCAGATACCAAGAAGGCTCTCCTCCTGGTCCCAGTGAGATGTGCCTCCCTGGCTGATAGGACCACTAGGGAGTCCCTACTGTCCGCTTTTGTAGGATGGGTAGAAAACCTTGGGGTGATGCGGTCTCTTAAGTATCCTGGCCCACTGCCAAGAAGGGCTTTAAAAGTCAAAACAAGTACCTTGAATTGCACCTGGAAGCACACTGGCAACCAATGCAGATCCCGTAGCAGTGGCAAGGCATGGGCATAACGCTCGCACCCCGTCACCACCCGGGGTGAGTGAACCAGCTGTAGCTTCCGGATGGTCATCAAGGGCAGACCCATGTAGAGTGCATTACAATAATCCTGTCTGGAGGTGATCACAGTGTGTGTAACTGTAAGCAAGGAGTCCTGATCCAGGAGTGTGCATAATTGGTGGATGACACGAAGTTACGTAAAAGCCCTCCTGGCCATGACTGCCACCTGCTCTTCGTGCAGTAGTCGTGAGTCCAGGAGGATCCCCAAATTATGTGTCGGGTCTGTCTGCGGCAAAGAAACCCCATCCAGCACCAAAGATGGTAACTCCCAGGATAACACGGGACCCCAAACCCACAGCCACTCAGTCTTGCCAGGATTCAGCTGAATCCCATTGTCTCCCATCCAAACCCTTACAGCCTCCAGACACTGAATTACGAACTGTAACAGCAGACTGAAAATTTCAGATGACCCAATATGGTAACACTGCTGTTTTTCAACACTCTAGTGTTTCATATATTTCAGTGGAGGTGAAGGCATTTTAGCATTTTATATACCACTGCTTTGCTTCCTTGGAAATTGTTTGACAGCTTTTATCATATATCCTGAACAACAAAAGCAAGCAATATGAGAGACTCTCCAAATAAAAGCACAAACAGAGATAAAAGAGCTTATTTAATTGCTCAAATTCACAGCATTTCAACTTGGAACATATAGTTTAGAGAACAGATTCCATGGATGACTTTGTAGTTTGCCTAGAAGCATAATAAAATTCCCAGTGATTTTTACACGCCTACTTCTCTTGTCTTGAATTGGTAATCTGAAAGTAGTCAGAACACATCCCCCATTCATAAATGGATAAAGGCCCCAATAATACAGCACTGTGAATAACAAGTTGGATGGAAACCTGCAAGCGGAAGGTAGCAGGAGTAGTAACTGATTGGGCCAGCCAAGGAGACACAATGCAGAGCAGAATTAGATTGGTCAAGACAGTAAAGAAATGGAGTGGAAGGTGATATACTGTCAGAGCCACATAGTACCTGTGATAATTGTGTGGGGAATGTTTGCTCTTTACATGCTGTTGTACTGTTGTACTCATAGACTCCAGCCAGCATAACCAGTGGTGACAGTAGCTACAGTCCTTTTGAATGTTGAAACGTTTCCTGTCTCTGATCAACAATTGCTTCACCAAAGATCAGAAGGCAGTGTTCAGAAGTTCAGCAATTCCAAACCTACACTCCTCTACAGCTCAAGGAGGGTACCTGTATAGGTGCTTTAGTGCTTCTTTAGCTCAAGGTCACTAATGAGGGACATGCATGTGTGATAGAGAAAGAGGGACCCATGTGTTGAGGCTTTCTGCTGAGAGAGACAGACAGAGACAGACACTAGCTAAGCACTATGACCTTATGCTGATATTACCTAATTTAAAAAGAGAGAGTAAGACTTCTAATTGTGCCCTTAGCCTAACATTATCTGCCTGAGGAGATGAAACAGACTAACAGTTTGAACTTTTTATATTTGAACTTGGTCTCCAGGCGGAGCTACTGCACTTTTGTAGGGGTGTGAAGACTTGGTTGGCACAGCAGGTGTGGGAGGAAGCTGGGGAAATATCCACGGTGTGCTGGCTGATCTGAGCAGCTCTCCAATGAAGCTGGGAATGATTTGGGGTTTCTAAGGAATGTTTAAGATTTTTCAGATTTTAATTGTTTTTAAACATTGTTGTTTTTATTGTTTTGTAAGCCACCCAGAGTCGCCTTGGTGAGTGGGGTGGCGCTAGAAATCTAAACAAACAAACAATTAAATAAAAGTTGTGAATTTGTGCTAATGCCACCTGCCTGAAAGAGTGACTGATCACTGTGATTTCATGCAAATACTGTCACTCTGAGGGAGAAACCAGTTAGAGTGCCTCTGCACACCAGTTAAGGCAGAGCTCTAACTTCCTAACCTTCCAACATCTCAAATTCACCTCTTCTTGAGCAGGAAGAAGACTGTCTCCAGTCTCCCCCCGCCCCAAATATGTGCATGTGCACACATGCTTGTGTATGCAATATTGGTTTGAATTCCCATCATAAAAGAAAATATGTTCCAATTTCTTCTTTACATCTCCAGCAGTCATTTAAATTTTTTGTATTAAACGTACCAGAGTCACATACCATCTCCATATTGTTTTGTAACAATTCTCTTCAATTCTAAATGACATATTTCATAATTCTTTGTTTTTACATTCTGTTCTCATTTGGTTTTAAGGAAATATATTAAGAAAAAAACATTTTGTGGAGTTTATGTTTGTGATAGACAGACAGAAAGAAAGAAATAATGAACGAACAAAGTAATGAACCAGAGAGTGTTACACAGAATCAGTCATAATGTGAAACCATGGTTTCTTTTGACTCACTTCCTCCATTGTTACAATAGCTTTCCTCATTTCTCTTTTCAGGCTGCATAAAGATTATTTGAACACTTTAATCAGTGACCATATGAGTGCATGTTTGAATAATGCAATATTTTAAATATTTAAAGAAACACAAAGTGATTTACTATGAATTTAGCAACAAACATTTATGTTAGGAAACATTATTTCTCTCTGTCTCTCTGTCTCTCTCTGTCTCTCTCTCTCTCACACACACACAAACCAATTTATTCTGCTTGACAGAAATTGAATATTTCTAACTTCTGACTGATTATCTTTTTAATAATGAACAGGAGTGTGGGATCTGTGCACACAATTGGCCAACTGTCCCTGACAGAACCCCGGTAAAGGGTGATCACCTCGTTGCTGTGGGTTTCTGAGGGGACAGAAATTGGGGGAGCGGAATATTAGATAGAGTTTAATTCATCAATAGCTGATCTGACAGGCAGCTCGGACAATGGAGAGATAATGACTAACTCGCTAGGCATGTAATAGGTAATCTCGCATCTGCGGATTCCTTTAAGCCCTAGAGTCAATGTTAGCCACCTGTTTACCTCTGATAACATGGAACAATGTATTTCCCCTGTAGTTAATTAATTTAGTTAATGAACTCCCCTGTGTAGACTTCCCCAATTAACTCATGTAAACATGATGTGTGAAGCCTGAATTTACAATGGATCGCTATGCTTGTGCATGCAGCCTGAACAGGATAAATACACATGATTTGTCATCATTAAATTACTGGTCTTCGCTCCATCTTGCCTCGTGTGTCTTATTTGACCAGTCTTCTCCAGGACCCAATGGCTGCTTCGCGGTTCCGATCCAGCTTGTGCAACCCGCTTCGCGGCCCAGATCCAACATATGGTGACCCCGAGATGTGATTTACTCGTGAGTAAGTGATCCCCTTGGTCCAGTTCTATGCCAGAACTGTGTCCGAGTCTTCCCGGAGGACAGTGCAGCAGCTCTGCTCAGAAAGCCATCCGATCTGAGTGACAGCTACGCGGCGAGGCATTCCAGAGAGGCAGAGCAAGCTCCAAAGCTCTGAGGCATCTTGCTCGGCGGAAATGCGTTCCGCTCAGGGTCGGCTGTGAAACCCTGACTTCATCGCAGAGGCCACCGAGGGCCTGTGGCAGCAGCCCACATTCTGAGTCCTTCCTGGAGGTTCATCACGCCAAACTTGTTACCTAACCAGACACGTCGATTCGTCCCGATGAGGAAAACTTCAAAGTACCGGCAGGTAATATGGGGACTTGCCCACAGCGACAATGTCCGACCGCTAACCAGAGAGTTCACTTAATGGAACTCAAGGCCCTGGCCAGAGTAAACCATACATGAATTCACAGCACCCAGTTAGCGGATCGTTTGGTGTACTTGGGGGAACATTGTCCGTTTTATCCAGAAACGGGCATGCTTAGTCTCCAACCTTGGGATAGGATAGGATAGGATAGGAGCCTGCATTAGGCAAGCACCTAGAGCCCCAGCTAAGGTAATTAGCACATGGAGTGAGTGTAGGAAGCTCATAGCAGAGGTAGACCCAGTCCGGATAGAGACCAGGAACCCCCAGTGCAGTCAGAGCCATCAGCCCCAACAGCTCTCTATCCGTCACTTCAGCTCAAGCTGGGCAGCGTAGGGAGCTTTCCCTCAGTGACAGCTGCAGACGTCACTGAAGGAATGCATGGTATGAGAAGCGCTGGCGCTTCTCTGACAGTTAAAAGTTCCCAGACTACCAAGAGTTCCATCCAGCGCATGGTTGAGGAAGAAACCAGTAAGGGGGAGTTGTCAGCGGAAGATCTAGCTGAGCTTAGGCAGGTATGCCCAGTCCACATAGAGGTAGATGCCCTCACGGGTCAGCAGCAAACGACCCATTCGCCAGTTCAGTACAAGCTGCTTATGGCTATATGGAAGGAAATCACAGAGACAGGACTCCAGAGTCGCTTTACTAGGGGCACGCTTCAGCAAGTGTGCGAAACTATGATGCTCATTCCATAGGACTGGAAAGCCGTCATGTGAATGATGCTCAACCCCAGCCAGTATTTGCTATGGGACAGCGAGTATCATCTCGAAGCGCAGGCAAGGGCTGTCAGGATGGGAGGAGCAATAATCCCTGACCGGCTATATGGGTCAGGACAGTTCGAATCCGTCGATGCGCAGATCACCTTGCCTCTCGCTACACTTCATTTGGCGGCTGAGACAGCCTTCAGGGCTTATCTCAAGGTTCCAGCAGCTGGCTAAGCAGCCAAAAATTACACAGCAGTCAAACAGGGTGCCCAGGAGTCCTACATGGACTTTATCAATAGATTGGAGGAAGTGGTCAGTAGACAGATAGACAATGAGCAAGCCCAACAGGAGCTATTGACAAAGCTGGTAAAAGACAACACCAACCTTGACTGCCATAAGATCTTGCAGTCACTGGACAATCGTCCCGATCTGACTCTCACTGACATGATTAGGGCTTGTGCCGACGTTGGTACAGATTCCTACAAAATGGGTCTGTTGGCAGCGGCGGTGCAAGGTGGTAGGAAATTCAAAGGCAAGACCAAAGGAGCATGTCACAACTGTGGCAAGATTGGTCATTTCGCTAAAGACTGCCGATCCAAAAAGGGCAACAGCCAAAACACGGTCATCCCAAGGCTCCAACCACCCCATGTCCACGATGCAATAAGGGCTTCCACTGGGCCAGGAACTGCCCAAACTCGGGAAACCAGAGCGCAGGCTTGTCTCTGGCCCCGGTCCAAACAGAGACCTCAATCGCTCTGGGAGAGCCAGAGCTGGATTAAATTCCAGTCACGTTCCCTGCATTCCAGAGGCGCAGGCCAGACCTAAGGGCAGCGTGGGACAAGATTTGACTTGCCAGTCAGAAGTCACATGTGACTTGCCAGGCACAGTCTATCTGGTCGATTCCCAGTACATGGGACCCCTGCCTAAAGGTTATATAGGTTTAGTTTAGCCCCGTAGTATCGCAGGAACGCGAGGAATCTTAGTGATTCCAGGAGTCATTGACTCCAATTTTTCGGGTGAACTCCAGGTTCAACTCTGGACACACCTACCCCAAACCATTTACAAGAGAGACACGTTAGCGCAATTGATCATGGTTCCTTGTCACTTGCCAGCAGGCAGCCAGGAAAGGCTCAGGGACAGCTCAGAGTCCGGGTCAGAACACCGCTCGAGCATGGAAGGGGCAGTGCAAGGATACCAGGTCTTAGCGGCAGTGGAAACCAACATAGAGTGGAAGCGGCGGCCAGTCATAAAGGTATTTTTAAATAAAAAACCTTTTGATGGGATCTTAGATACTGGAGCTGACGTCAGCGTGGTCAGCCAGAGTCAGTGGCCGCGTGAGTGGGCTCTCGAGCCGGTCTCTGATGTGTGGGGGTAGGCGGTGTTCAGGAAGTGTTTAGAAGCCAAGATTGGGTAGAAGTTACGATCCCCGATGCTGATGGCACAGCGGTCATCCGGCCGCACATTTGGGACGTGCACATCAACCTCTGGGGGCGAGACATTCTACAGCAGTACCGTGCCACTCTTACCTTCGGGTAATGGCTTTACCGCTTAAATGGCTCACCAACACGCCAGTCTGGGGAGAACAATGGCTGGTAGTAGGGGAGAAATTAGTCGTCCTAAAACAGCTGGTAAAAGAACAGCTAGATTCAGGACATATAGAACGGTCCACCAGTCTTTGGAATTCGCACATATTCGTTATAAAGAAAAATCAGGGAAGTGGCGACTCCTTTACAATCTAAGAAAGATCAATAAATGTATCCAGCCAATGGGCATCCCGAATCCGAACATCATCCCCGAGGGTTGGGAGATCTTGGTCGTAGACTTAAAAGACTGTTTTTATACCATTCCTTTAGATGTAGGGGATCGGGAAAGGTTCACTTTTACAGTGCCAGTCGTGAACCACAGAGAGCCCACGCAACGTTACGTGTGGAAATTTTTGCCACAGGGGATGCTCAACTCACCCACCCTGTGCCAAATTTGCATTCACGACACACTGGAAAAGTTCCAAAACCTTCACCCCACAGTCTTAGTGTGTCATTTCATGGATGACATCCTGGTTGCAGCGCCGCAACTCGGCAGCGAAATGTTTAAAGACCTCCAGACCACTCTGGGGGGAAAAGGGTTACTCATTGCCCCGGAGAAAGTCCAGAGAACCGAGCCATTTTCATACTTGGGCCATCGGCTTCTCCGTTTTTTCGCAGCACCAGTTTTGCCACAGATAAATCTCAAAGATTCAGTCACCCTTGTAGAATTGCAACAAATTCTGGGGAATATCAATTGGGCCAGACTGTATTTTAGGCTAGATACGGACCTTTTGAAGCCGCTCTTCTCACTGCTAATGCTAGGTAAGCAGCCAGCAGACCGGATACACATTCCTCAAGAGGCACACTTGATTCTCGAAAAGGTCAACCAAGTTCTTAGGCAGAGATGGGTGGACAGGATTAGTCAGGGGCCATATACTCCTGTTCTAAACCTGTACATAGTCCGGACAGGAGCCATGTTCACTGGAGTTCTGGGAGTAGACTCCGAGCGGGGGGCGAGTATTGTGGAATGGGTGTAGTTACCACACACCTCTTCCCGAAACATCGTTCCTCCACAGGAACTGGTCTCCATGGTGATTTACCAAGGAAGGCTGAGAGCAAGGGATATCTCAGGGCACGATTTAGCAAAAATCGTGGTCCCATTCACAAAAGATCAAATCCAGCAGCTGATGCAGCTCGGTGACTCACTTCCGATTGCATTGGAAGGATTCACTGGATGTTTGGCATACCATTTGCCGAAAGACCCCAGACTTGTCTCGCTTCAAACACAGACAGTCAGTTTGTGTGAGTTAATGTCCCTGGTTCCACTTCAGGGGGCTAGGACAGTTTTCACTGATGGGGGTCGTACATATGGTGTTCTTACTTGGCAAGAGGGCCAGGCTTGGTGCACGCTTCTAACTCTTCCACAGAAATCTGCACAGCAGGCGGAATTAGCAGCTATGAACCTCGCCTTGTGCACCTTTGCCAAAGAACTCTTGAACATAATTACTGACAGTCAGTATTCCGGAATTTGCTTCACAGTCTACAGGGAGCATACATCACTCCCGCAATAGACAAAAATTTGTTAAGTCTTTTCCTCACAACTCAATTTCATTTGTGGAACCGCACCAAAGTGCTCTATATCGCCCACATCAGAAGTCACCAGGATTTGCCTGGACCGATTTCCGCAGGCATTAGCAGAGCGGATGTGGCCGCAAAGGAAATCCAGCAATGGTCAGTTTTGGGAGACTTCACGACTCCAATTCAGAGTCATGCATTTTTTCACCAAAATGCCAAAGCACTTGCACGGCAGTTCAACCTGCCACTTTCCCAAGCCTAGGGCATAGTCCGTTCCTGCCCACATTGCACAGGGGTGGTAGGGGGGCCCTCATGGGGGGTCAACCCACGAGGGACAGAGGCAAACCAAGTGTGGCAGATGGATGTCACGCACGTTCCGCAGTTTGGCAGATGGCAGCACATGCATGTTTGCATTGACACTTTTTCACAGTTGGTTTGGGCTATGGCACAGAAGGGAGAAACAGCTTCCCATGTGGAGCAACATCTCCTTTCCTGCTTCGCAGCCATGGGCAAACCACGGCATGTGAAGACCAATAACGGTCTGGCTTATAGCTCCAGGCAGCTGGCCACCTTCATGGCCACCTGGGACATTAAGCATACCTTTGGCATTCAGTACAATCTGCAAGGGCAAGCGATTGTGGAGCGGGTGAATCAGACGCTCAAGTCCTACATTGACAAACAAACAGAAAGGGGGGAACTAGCCCTCCCCAAAAATCAGGGTGAGGCACAGCATTGTCTGAACAAGGTATTGTTTACGTACAATCACCTCAATGTTTTTTTCAGATTACACTCCACAGGAGAAGCACTTCCGTCGCACGGAGGCTCTCCTGCGGCCGATGGTGCGTTACCGAGTGCCACCGGATCCTTCTTGGAAGGGCCCGGCATCACTCATAACATGGGGAAGAGGGTATGCTGCAATTATGTCTCCTACAGGCGTTATCTGGATTCCAGCCTGGTGTGTCAAGCCTCACTTCGAGTCCAATGGCATGGACCCAGGTACTCCCGGACCTGATACCGGAGATGGAGGGATTAACCCTGATGGGGAGAGCCAAGTGGAGGAGGCGATGGCAGCAGATAACAGCGCCGAAGATCACCTGGGGGATGGCCAAGTCCCTGTGCCAGGAAGCGGCGGACACCGTTCGGCGGGAGAACAAGGAACCAACGCTAGAGAACATCTTGGTTGCAACCTTTTCCCTGATTACTGCTAATTCCATGATGACGACCATCATCTTGAACCTTTCCCTGCTTGTGGGGGGAGGGGTTCAAGCAGCTTCACTGGAAGCCAACAACCTGATGCCAGGTAGAGATCTCTCTGCCCGGCTGCATTACAACGTTTGGGAAAGATTGGCGAACCTCGTCAATCAGTCCGATTTGTGCCTGAGGCAGACCGCTGATTCTGCCTCTATTCTGAGTACTTGTCTCATCCCGGTGTGTCACTCCCCAGATGCGCGCATCAGGAACAGTGACTGGTTGGTGAAGCGGATATTTGGTCCGTTTTACAATACTGCCTTTTCAACGTATGCGCACTGGGGAACCCAAGTCACGAAAGTCCTACCGGCTGATGTGGCCACTCTGTACACCCCCCAAGTGGCGCTCAGCTGAACTCAACTTGTGCTCGCATGATCGGCTGTTCCGCGGTTGAAGGGCCACAGCGCCATTGCCTCAACCCCGGCAACAGCACATGGACTTGTAATAACCCAGAGACTATCAACTCAATGTTTTCTCACATTACTTTGCCTTCAGGATGGTTTTTTACATGTAACCAGTATCACTTGGAACTACATTCCTGCAAATGTATCTGATTCCCTTTGTTGTATCAGTCATTTGACATTGTTGCTCCCCACTAAAGACATGGTTGCCCCAAGCATTAATGTACCTCCCCACATACGGCACGCTTGTGCCACCCAGTTAGACAGTTCATGTGATAGCAACATCAGAGTTCTGAGTAAAGCTGAGTATGTTTCATTAGCAGTCAGCTTGTTTGGCGTGCCAGGCTTAGCCGTAGGCAATGCTTGGAGAATTGGTCAATTGGCAAAAGCCATTAACCACACCTCCTCGGCGATAGCGCTGCTTAATTAGGAGCAGACAGAGCTTCGCCATGCCATATTGGATAATCGAGCAGCTGTAGATTACCTCCTACTGTTACATCATTTGGATTGTGAGTCTGTCCATGGCATGTGTTGTTTTAACCTCACGGACAACTCGCGCAAGGTACGAAGTCAACTCACAGATCTCCATACCTTGGTTAAAAATATCAAGGAAGATGCCATGTTGGGGGGTGGGGTGGAATTCGTTATGGTCCTGGTTCCCATGGAATTGGCTACAAATGACACAGCTATATGTTGTTTCATGCAATGTATTCCCTCACTGATGTCAAGGTGTCCCCCATGGAGAGAACCCCGGAATGTCCTCACTCCACGTCAGTTGATGCCGCTCCTACGTCAAGCCGTCTGTCAGGTCAAATTAAACAAATAAAGGGGGAGTGTGGGATCCGCGCACACAATTGGCCAACTATCCCTGACAGAACCCCAGTAATGGGTGATCACCTCGTTGCTGTGGGTTCCTGAGGGGACAGAAATTGGGGGAGCGGAATATTAGATAGAGTTTAATTCATCAATAGCTGATCTGACAGGCAGCTTGGACAATGGAGAGATAATGACTAACTCGCTAGGCACGTAATGCAAGCGCGGCGCCAAAATGGCCGCCGTGCTCTTTGCGCCCCCCCCAGACTTGGACATCCGGGTAGTTAGGGGGCGTGGCCAGCACCCTTTAAAAGGGGTGGCCACGAGGCAGCCGAGCTGCCATTTTGCGAAGCGACGGAGAGGAGAAGTTTTTCCCCAATTGCTCCGTCGCTCTTCCCTTTAGCCGGGAAGCCTCTTTGGGGCAGCGGTTTCTTCTTCGCTCCTTTTCTTCGGCTTCCCAATGATTCTCACAATGCCTTCTAAAAAGAAGGCGATGGGGAACGCGGTTCGCCCTTTGAGGAGGCGCCAGCCGGGTCGGAGGACCGCCACTGCGCCTCCTCTGCAGGCCCCCTTTCCGGGGGCTCCCACCGGGACCGGTGGGATGGGGTCGATTGCTCCTTGGCCTGAGGCTGGGCAGCCTCAGACCGGCCCGGCAGGGGCTGCGGCCCCCGGCCCACAATTAGCAGCCACCGGCCCGGGCCTGGCGCATAACCAGGCTGGGCCTCTGGACCGTGGCATGCAACTTCCAGCGGTGGGCTTTAACCAAGGGGGTTGGCTGGGTTCCCTTCCCTGGCAGGGCATGCCCCCGGCCCCTCCGGGGCCGGTGGTTGGGGCATCACCATATTTGGGCCCCAGGGTCCAGAGACCTGGCCCGGCGCCAGCGACCAGTGGGCCGGCCGGCCCTTTGCCCCCCATCAGCGTTGGGGGCTATGTAAACGTTGATGCCCTACTGGCCCGCGTAGTGGCCCTGGAGGCATCTTTAGGGATAGTTAATCCACCTTTTGGTTTACAGGTCAACGCAACGTCTGCCGGTCCTCGGCAGGCGGGTGAACGGGTTGAGCTGCCTGAGGCACGTAGGTCGGCGCCAGCCGCGGCCTCGCAGCTCCCCATGCAGCAGATGCCACCAGCAGGTAGTGGTCAGGCCACATCTACGAGCTCGATTGCGGTCGCGAGCTCCGACGCCCGCAGTGGGCCGGAACCCCCGGTGGGGGCGGCCCATGGGGGTGCAACTTGTGAGTATACGGTTCAAGCTAGTGCACCCACACCACAACCCACAACGGGGGGAGGCTTACAGTGGCCGTGGCCTCACCTGGCTGGGGCGGCGGGTCAGCCGCCACCGGCCCATCCAGGAACGGCTCCAACACTCCAAGGCCCCACTTGGGGCGGGACACCCTGTCCTGCAGGGAACTTACTGGGGGTGGCGGGGCTGGTCCAGGCTCCTTTCATGGTGCCCAGCACTGTCAATGTGCCGGTGTTGACGTTGCCGACAGCAGGTTATTCGTTACCCCTCGGGGATCATCTGGCCCAGGCCACCAAGGAAAAGATCTGGCGGGGGGAGTATGTGGACATTTTCTCCCTCTTGAATAGGGAACCCACCAAAGAGGAGAGGGAGGGGCAGGACGAGAAGGACAAGGAGCAGTCACGTCGACGTAAGCCGCCACGCACGTGGGCCAACTGGTTACCCGCGTACCTTATATACATGGCGGTGTACCTCAGGGCCCGTCCTGACCTGGCTATTCCGATGGTCCAGTATTTGGACAACATATACCGAGCGATGGTTGATTTCCCTGGCCCGTCGTGGTTGGCTTACGACGAGGAATTCCGTATGAGAGTGCCCCTACACCCGGAGATGAGGTGGGATGAGCCCTGCCAGAAGCTGTGGCTTCTGTATATGAACCCCATGCGCCTGGCGCCAGGGGAGAGGTACCATTGTGGACATGCGGTCCAGCGAGCTGCTCCAGCCCAGGCACCCCGCCAGGTGGCAGGGCAGGGGGTTCCAGCCTGCCTGCTGTGTTGGAGCTTCTCGGCCAATGGTGCGTGCAACAGGAAGCAGTGTCGATACAGGCACGAGTGTCCCTCTTGTGCTGGCCCCCATGCCGCCTCCGCGTGTCCTAGGGCAGGCGGACTGCGGGGCAGAGGTAGAGGTGGACAGGGAGCGGGCAGAACTGCCGCGGAGGGAGCTGGTCAAGCAAAAGGCCCCCTCCCCAATTAATGTGGACATGTTGGAGCATTGGCTCACGATGTACCTGAGGAGGGCGGATGCAGCTTACCTGCTTGAGGGTTTCCAGCAGGGGTTTCACATTCCTTTCACAGGGGACAGATCCCCCCAAGATGCCCCCAACCTGTTGTCACTCAGGGGAAGGGAGGAGGTGGCTGCCATGAGCATTGCTAAGGAGGTTAATGCTGGCAGGGTCGCTGGCCCTTTCCCTGTCCCACCATTTCCTAATCTCAAGGTTTCCCCATTGGGGTTAGTGCCCAAGAAGTCACCGGGGGAGTTCCGTTTGATACACCACTTGTCTTACCCGGCCGGCCGTTCGGTCAATGATGCTATCCCTGATGACCTTTGTTTGGTCAGGTATACATCTTTTGACCAGGCCCTGCGCATGGTGCGCTCCTGTGGCCCAGGTTCACTGCTGGCTAAGTGCGACATTAAGTCCGCGTTCCGTCTCCTGCCAGTGCACCCGGGTGACTTTGAGTTGCTGGGTTTCAAGTTCCGGGGTGAATTTTATTTTGACAAGGCCATGCCTTTTGGCTGCTCCATTTCATGCTCGGCATTTGAGCGCTTCAGCACCTTCCTGCAATGGGCCTTTGTTCGCAGGTCAGGGTCTCGGTTTGTAGCCCACTACCTCGATGATTTCTTATTTGGGGGTGAACGGGGCTGGGACACGTGCACGCGTCTCCTAAATACATTTCAGATGCTAATGAAGGAACTCGGTGTCCCTTTAGCGCCCGAAAAGACCGAGGGACCTTCAACCAAGCTCACATTCCTGGGGGTGGAGATTGACACGGTTGTGCAAACATCCAGGTTACCTGTTGATAAGGTTTCACGGATCGTTGCACTTATTTTGGACTTGCTAGCCAAACGCAAGGTGTCCCTTCGGGAGCTCCAGGTGTTACATGGTCACCTCAATTTCGCTTGCAGGGTCGTCGCACCTGGCAGAGCATTTGCTCGACGCTTGTGCGACGCCATGACTGGCTTGGCCAGGCCCCACCACAGGGTCCGACTGAACAAGGGCATGAGGGCTGATATGATCATCTGGCTTCAGTTCCTGAGGGAATTCAACGGGGTGTCATTTTGGAGGTCCGACCTTTTGGTTTCACCTCGTTTTCAGGTTCAGTCGGATGCATCAGGGTCCCTGGGTTATGGGATTTACTTTGAAGGGAAGTGGGCCTACGGCAGATGGCCACCAGCCTGGTGGGGCACGGATCGTTTGCGCGATCTCACGTACCTGGAATTTTTCCCCATTCTGGGAGCTTTGATGCTATGGGGCAAGGAGTGGACCAATTCAGTCATCCATTTCTGGTGTGACAATGCGGCAGTTGTCCACATTGTCAACTCACAGACGTCAAAATCTCCCAGGGTTATGGAACTGGTTCGCCAGTTTGTGTTGCGCAGCCTGCGCCTCAATGTGCTTTTTAGGGCCAGACATGTTCCAGGTATTAATAATGATATTGCTGACGCTTTGTCCCGCCTGCAGATCCCCCGGTTCCGTGCCTTGGCCCCGGACGCAGAGGAATTTCCCTCGCCGCTCCCGGACGAGATATGGACGCTTGGCAAGGAGAGATGAACCGGGCAATCGGCATGTCGCTCGCTCCCCGCACGCGTAAGGCGTATAACCATGCATTCAGTTCATTCAGGGCCTTTTGTGCCCGATCCCGGCTACCTGAAAGTTGGCCCATCCCAGTGGCTCACGTCCTCCAATTTATGGTTTACTTACATACCCAGGGCTTAGCTCCCCGCACCATAGCATCCAGGCTGTCAGCGCTGGCTTCCATGGCCATGGTGGGTGGTTTTGCTGACAGCACAAATGATTTTCGCATACGACATGTTTTGGAAGGGTGGGTGCGGGAACGTGGGCGCAGCCCGGATGACCGCCACCTGATTTCCCCAGGGGTACTTGCACGGGGTACTTGCACCACCTTGCACGGGGTTGGCATGACCTGTGTTTTGACAGGTATGAGGCAACCCTGTTTCACGCGGCTACTACGGTGGCCTTTTTTGGGGCGCTCCGCATCAGTGAGCTGGTGCTACTGTCTAAGGCGGATGCGAGTCGTAGGGCACTGGAACTCGAAGATGTCTATGTCTCCAATGATTGGGCTCAGCTGAGGATACGCTCCTCTAAGGTTGATCAGCACGGTATAGGCAGTGGTATAAGACTGCTACGATGTTCCATGGCAGACATCTGTCCGGTTGGTGCCCTACAGGAGTTCCTTGCACTACGTGGTACGCACCCTGGCCCGTTTTTCTGTCACCAGGATGGGTCTCCCCTTACTAAATTTCAATTTTGGAAGGTGACCGGTAAGGCACTAGCCAGTGTTGGCCTCCCTGAGGCTCGTTACGGCACCCATTCATTCAGGATAGGGGCGGCTTCCACCGCAGCGGCGTTTGGGTACTCTGGGGCTGAAATATGCAACATGGGAAGGTGGGGACCACGATGTTTTCAGTTGTATGTTCGCCCTCTTCAACAGTGAGTACCAGTTAGGTCACTGCCCTGTTTCCTTTTTTCCTCGACAGACCCTGGGTGTCGTCTTACACCGGTGACAGTATGGCTGGTGGGCGACAGCTATGTGCATAGGGCAGCACAGTTTGCTGCGGCGACAGAGTGGGGACCCCGACTGGGACTGGGTGCATCCGCAAGTCTCAGGTGGTACGGTAAGCGCGGAATGTTATGGCGGGAACTGTTGCCATTCCTTTTCTCCATCAGGGATGCTGACCCGCCTGATGTCCTGATTATACACCTTGGGGGTAATGATTTAGGACAGGTCACGGGCCTATCGCTGAAGCATGCGATTTGCAGTGACCTGGCCTACTTGCATTATGTGTGGCCTGCCACAACCCTACTTTGGTCGGACATGATACCACGGCACGCTTAAAGGGGAGGATTTAACCTCCAGGCCCTTGATCGGGCTTGGCGCGCGGTGAACAGGGCTATTGCCCGGTTCTTTCTGGACAAGGGTTGGGGACGAGTCATACGACACCCCACCATCAGTCTCCAAAATTATGAGGTTTACGCAGGGGATGGGGTCCATCTGTCGCCGGGAGGTATGGACCTCTTGTTGGGAGATTGGCGAGCAGGCCTGCTGACCGAGCTGACGGTCTTGGGGGGGGGGGGGCGGTGAGCCTTTGTTGAAGCCTCCCCGTGTGGCGGGTAGCACTGGTAAGGTAAACATTTATGACCCACAGGTATCCGGCAGGTTCGCAATTGACTGGACAACACTAGACAGGCACAAGTTGGTTAACGTTGTCCGGTCAACGATGAACCAGGCAATGGGGTGATGGCACGAGCTAGGCAGCATGCATCACCCCGTTATTTTACGGATACGCGTCAGAGGGTGGGGTCAGTAGTTAGATTATTGACTACGGTCAACAATTTGTTTGTTGTCAACAAACAAATTGATACAAATGGATACATTGTAACCAATTGCCGTTGGCAATTTTGGGTGGAACCTTACCAGTGTTACTTCGGCCTGCTTGCCTTAAGAATTATAATTGGTTGAATACCAATAGAAATTTATAATTCGGACTAGGGCATGAATCAATAAATGTGGCCCAATGCCGTTATCCACTTTTACCAGTGTCTGAGTCCTTTATTGGGGGGTGCGCCTGCAATAGGTAATCTCACATCTGCGGATTCCTTTAAGCTCTAGAGTCAATGTTAGCCACCTGTTTACCTCTGATAACATGGAACAATGTATTTCCCCTGTAGTTAATTCATTTAGTTAATGAACTCCCCTGTGTAGACTTCCCCAATTAACTCGTGTAAACATGATGTGTGAAACCTGAATTTACAGTGGATCGCTATGCTTGTGCATGCAGCCTGAACAGGATAAATACTCATGATTTGTCAACATTAAATTACTGGTCTTCGCTCCATCTTGCCTCATGTGTCTTATTTGACCAGTCTCCTCCAGGACCCAACGGCCGCTTCGCGGTTCCGATCCAGCTTGCGCAACCTGCTTCACGGCCCAGATCCAACACAGGAGCACTGAATACTTAGCAGGTCTGCTTCTGAACAGAAAAGCAAGAGACCTCCCAAATGTAAATGTTGCCCAAAGAAAACACGGGGAAACTAAAATTATCCATACTACTTCCTGGCTCACAGCACATTCAAAAATATTTTGTGATGTTTTTATGTCTTGGTGCGACAAAAACATGTTGAATAGGTCTTCCACTGCTTTTACTTAATCAATCATGACATATCTTGATTATGAATACTGAGGAGACTCTAATATTTTATACATTTGTTGAAAATAAATTGCTCAATCTACCCAAGGAAGGGAGCACAGATAGAAGCAAATATATTAGAAAGGTATTACGAAAAACAATATTGTCAGCAGATAAAATGCAATAGGAATACATACAGTAAGAAAAACCTTGAAAGCCAAGATAGAAATGGGATAGAATGATAATGAAAGTGTAATTTCTGAAACAGTGAAGAAGAAGCTGACAGTTTGTTATAACCTTACTTCAGGGCGTGAATTCAGGATTGCAGTTTTAATGAGGCATCTCATCCTATTACTGAGAATTCCCATTGGTTTAAATGGAATTTATTGTCAGTTAAGTGAGGATAAGGTTACATCCTTAAGCCCAGCAGTATATTACATCATAGGAAAGGAACAGAGACGAGATGGCCCACCTTATCTTGTTGAAAGGTAACTTCCATCATCCTTTACTAAGGCCTATTTTATCAGGAGCTGATGGGGATTGCAATCTGACCACATCTAAAAGGCTATGGGTTATCAATAGCTGGCTTAGCCCACTTTTCCAGAATACTCTACATCCCAGTGTGAAGCCTTCAATGGATACTGGTTGTTAATAATGGCCAGGGGAACGAAAAGAATAGATGTATTCATACAAGTGCTGACCTGAGAGTACAGACAGAAACAAGATGATTTCTTCTCCTTTCAACATTCTGGCTGATGGTGTGGAAGAAGTGGTGATTAGAAGGTGCAAGTTTGTTTCCAACCCAAGCAATTATCTCTTAGTGTATTGGGAAAGCTGTAAAGCTTTTTCACCAAGCAAATCAATACACCATTTCAGATAATCACTTTTTAAATTTATTCATACATTAACAATCAGAAAAAGATTACAGCAAGGTTTCATTTTTTCAAGTGCAAAATGGGTTTTTAAGATCTGGGGGATTTCTTGTAGAACGGAGATAATAAATGGTGTATTCTTTCTATTATAAGCTGCCAAGTTCAGCTACTTTGTTGTCTAGTCTCTGTCCCCAAGGCCTTTCTCTGCCTCTGCTGATCTCCAAGGCATTTTGCTTTCTTGTTCTAGCCACATTGCCTGATAAAGGGCAAGCCTTGGCTAAATCACACAGCTTCTCAGCATGGCCAGGCCACTACCTTTTATAATGAGTTTAAACTATTATAACAAACATATACATTTGTGTTGATTTAGCCCATTGTATAGAGAAAAAGTGGTGAAGTAGCTCAGTAGGTGAACGAAGCTTCTGTTAGAATTGTTATCTTTTCTTTTCAAACATTTTGGCACCAGGGATTAATTGCCAACAAAACCATTAAAAAAAAGAACAACAACCTGAAAGCTCTTTGCCTCCTGACAAGAAATAGTTTCTTGAACAACGCATAAAGGTCAGCAGGCTAAATCCAATAGTTTATACCAAACAAGACCTATAGAAGAATTTCCTAACTAGTGACTACAACTTATGTTTGTGTCATTTGCTGAATCCTCTTGTTTAGTGTAGATTGTAATTACAGTAAGCCAATTGAATCAGTGGGGATTTAGTGAGTCAGCTCCTCCATAAATTCTGTTGATTCAATGGGGCTACTCTAGCTAAAATTTGCAGTGCTAAGTAGCAGGATTTCAGCCATGGATTCAGAAATCTACCCTCATTCAGACTAGGAATTGGATTTAGGACAGGGACTTTGGGTATAAAAGGAGAGTTGCTCTCTTTGATTATCACTGTATTTTCTGTGTAAATAAAGGGTTGTACATCACTGGGTTTAGTGTTCCTGAAATAACGAGCAGCAGCCAGCATAATGGGCCAAACACATAACTTTATTCAGGGTTAAGAACACAATTTTAGCTGCACCACAGTGACTTATATACAGGTGAGGAATGATACATTTAGGCGGGAATTAACAGGATTGGTTGATGGAACTCAGGAGAGAATGGGGTGATCGTGGACTGGACACCACTTGTGCTTCACAGAGTAAAATGGCGCAAACTCCAAAACTTCTGATACTTTAATTCTGAGGAGAACACAAAATGGCAATCCTTTTCATTAAATACACAACACTGGGCAAACAAGCTTACTCTGTTGTCCAGTGTTCCTGTTCTGGCAGGTATCCTAGAGGGTGAAATTTATTTGGGGCAATAAAATTCCAACCAGCTTGAAGACCTTGAAGCATCTGACAAATGGGGTATGGCAGAGGGTCCTATAAATACATCAAAGTCTAAGTCCAATGAGGAGAGACAAATCTGGAACAGCCCATATTTTTTGTTACCTGAAGTAGGAATCAAAGTGCTATCCTTCACTGCAAAAAATGCCCCTCCCCAGAAACTCATGGTTGTTATTCATTCAACTATTATCTCCAACATTTTAAATGTTTCTGTTAAGTATATGACATTGACTTGTCAAAATGTGTGCTGATTAATTTCCTCTATCATCTTTTAAAAAACGAATAAAGAATATTTTGTAAAAGAAAAGGAAATAAGACTAATAAAGATAGAGCTGAAGGGAACTTGGAAGGAAGAATAACGGAGCAGAGAAAAACTATTCATGTCCCTCCTGTCTGCTTTTCTCCTGTCAATTTTTGCCCTTTCCCACTTCCCATTCTCTCATCACTGTTAAATGGGAATTCACATTTAAGAAATACAGACTTCAGTTAGGTAGCTTCAAACCATTTTGGTTGCCATAGGTAACTGTGAAACTTAGGAATGATGCCATTTTTGTCTACTTCTTAAGAGCTGAGAAACTATTACATTTAAGTGCAGCATAAACCTCAAAAGTCCTTCAAATGCACATTGTCTTTACTAATTTTGAGAATTCCTTTTGAAGATAAACCACTGCTACTATTTTATAAAACTCTGACAATTATATATAATTCTCTTCCCAAAGTTCAATTAAAACTGTCACGTCAACTGTAATTTAAGAGTACTTTCCTTCCTTTTACATTTAATTTGATACCCTGGAGTATACTTGGGCTACAATTTCCAAATGATTTTAATATACAGTGTATTGTAATTCAGAGTACTACATTTACTTTTAAAATATAATTTCTTCGCCCACTCAGCATTGCAAGGTGAAAAAAAAAGCCCCCGTTCCATTTTTTATAATAAACAGGAGAGAAGACACATTTCATATCACAGATACAGACTGCTTTTTAACTCATTTGAAATTTTAAAATCTGCAGCTTTTTCTGTCCTGAATATGAATAAATTTGCTAATGTTGGTTATTTTGTTTATTTGAGTAGTCTGTTTGCCTTTTCCTTTAACAATTCAGTTGTTCTTCCTGTTTTGCTTTCTCTCTCTCTCTCTGAGTTATGTTTGGCTTGGGGAGGATTTCTGCATATTGTACACAAAGTAAGTACCATTTGGATATCCAGTATGGCTTAGTCAGTGGTGGGCATCAGCAGGTTCACACCAGTAATTTTTTTTGGAACCCACCACTGGATGTAGTACAGGACTAGAACTCAGAAGGCATGGGTTCAAATCCCCATTCAGCCATGGCAGCTTGTTGGGGGCTGTGGAACTGGTAAAACCACTCCTTAAACATCTCACCTTGAAAGCCCTATTAGGATCACTATGATGGTTCTGACTTGATGACATATAAAAACAAAGGACCTTTTAAGTGCCTGGGACCCCAGCCTTTCACCTTGTCCAAAAGAAATGCATCTTACAATTCTTTTAAATTGCTCATTGAGTTGTCTCATCAAGACCATCTAAACTCATGAGGACAAGGAATGTAAAGAGGGTTCTATGCATTTTTACATCTTCAGCACAGCATGGGTTGGAGAAAGGCCCTCAGGAAGAATAGCCATAGGTTATTCTTGATATCCCCATCAGCCTTTGTTTGAAGTGGTTACTTCATTGTAACTTTTTTAAAAATGGTATCCTCCACTGAAATTATGACAACAAATAATTGCATGGTTCATTGCTTTTTATGACAAAGCTAATGATTCAAAATGCTGATCCCAGCTATTCAATTAAAATGATAGGTGTACAATTATGAATCTACTAGAGTCCCACCTTTACTCCCACTGTTCTTGTTACACAGTCATATTTAATGTCACATCATGTGGTATCCGCGAGCACAATTGGCATAACTGTCCCTGACAGAGGTTACACCGGTTGAGGAAGACCCCTGGTCACTGGCCTCTGCGGGTACAGAAATTGGGGAGCGGATTAATAGTCATAAGATTGATTCACCCATATCTGACCTGGCAGGCAGGAGGAAGTTGAATATCTAACTCGAGTTAGGAATTAGGTAATTCCACACTTGCAGATTAGCCCAAGCCCTAGCGCAAATAGTGGCCATGTTTACTCTGGTGCAAGCCATGAACAATGGATTTCCCCTGTCAGTATTTGCCTTAGTTAATTAACTTCCCCAAGAGAGGTTCCCAATTAACCCGGGGAAATGGGTGATGTGATTTTCTGTCAGATGACGATTCTATCACACGCTGGCTTGAATTCCTATATATGATATATAACGGCCCGGCTTACAGCTCCAGGCAGCTGGCCGACTTCATGGCCACCTGGGATATCAAGCATACCTTTGGCGTTCCTTACAATCCGCAGGGGCAAGCGATTGTGGAACGAGTAATCGGATGCTCAAGTCCTACATTGACACACAAACAGAAAGGGGGGAGCCACCAGCCCTCCCCAAATCTCAGGGTCAGGCACAGAATTGTCTGAACAAGGTGTTGTTCACGTACAATCACCTCAATGTTTTTTCGGATTGCACACCGCAGGAGAAACACTTCCGCCACTCGGAAGCTCTCCCGCAGCCGCTGGTTTGTTACCGAGTGCCACCGGATCCCTCCTGGAGGGGCCCGGCGCCAATCGTAACCTGGGGAAGAGGGTATGCTGCAGTTATGTCTCCTACAGGTGTCATCTGGATTCCAGCCCGGTGCGTCAAGCCTCACTTGGAGCCACATGGTGGGGACCCAGACCAACCCGAGTCCGATCCCGGAGATGGAGGACCTCACCCTGACCGAGGGGACCCGGCGGAGGAAGAGGCGACAGCAGATGGCAGCGCCGAAGGTCACCTGGGGGATGGTCAAGACCCTTTGCAATGAGGCCAAGGACGTCGTCCAACATGAGTACGGGGAACCGACACCGGAGAACATCGTGTCTGCAGTCTTTGCCCTGATTACCGCCAACTCCATGGCGGTCACCATCATCCTGACCCTCTCCCTACTGGCCGGGGGAGGCGTTCAGGCAGCTTCGCTGAAGGCCAGCGACCTGATGCGGGGCGGGGACCTCTCTGCCCGGATGCACTACAACCTATGGGAAAGGTTGGCGAGCCTCGTCAACCAGTCCGATTTTTGCCTAAAGCAGAACTCCGGTTGTGCCTCAATCTTGAGCACCTGTCTCATCCCGGTGTGCCACACTCCAGATGCGCACACCAGGAACGGCGACTGGCTGGTGAAGCGGATTTTCGGTCCGTTTTTCCCAACGAGTTTCTCAGCATACACTCGCTGGGGAACTCAGTTAACCATGACCTTGCCAGCTGATGCAGCCACTCTCTACACCCCTCGAGTGGCAGTCAGCCCGAACGCTACATGTGCTCGAATGACCGGCTGCTCCGCAGTCGGCCGGACTCAGCGCCGCTGCCTCGACACTGGCAGCAGCAACTGGACTTGTGGTAACCCAGAGACAATTGGTTCAATGTATGCTCATGTTACCCTGCCTTCAGTTGGTTCTTCATATGCAATCAGTACACTTGGAATTACATTCCCGCTAATGTATCAGATTCCATATGTTGTATCAGTCGCTTGACATTGTTACTCCCCACCAGGGATATGATTGTTCCAAGCACAAATGTTTCCTCACCCATACGGCGCACTCGCGCCACCCAGTTAGACAGCTCATGTGATAGCAACATTAGGATTCTGAGTCAAGCTGAGTACGTCTCGTTGGCAGTCAGCATACTTGGCGTGCCAGGCTTAGCCGTTGGCAATGCTCAGAGAATTGGTCAATTGGCTTGCGGGCTAGCAAAAGCCATTAACCACACCTCCTCGGCGATAGCACTGCTCAACCAGGAGCAGGCAGAGCTTCGCCATGCCATCCTAGACAATCGAGCAGCTATCGATTACCTTTTGTTGTTACATCATTTGGGCTGTGAGTCTGTCCACGACATGTGTTGCATTAATCTTACAGACAACACACGCAAGGTACAGAGCCAGCTCACGGACCTCCACACCCTGGTCAAGAACATCAAGGAGGATGCTTCGTGGTGGTGGTGGGATTTGTTGTGGTCGTGGTTCCCATGGGGTTGGCTTCAGACGACACTCAAGATGATTGTGGGGGTGGTAATACTGGGCACAACAGTGTGTTGTTTCGTGCAATGTATTCCCTCACTGCTATCGAGATGTCCCGCATGGAGGGAACCCCGAAACATCATCCCCCCACACCAGCTGATGCCCCTCCTACGCAGGGCCGTCTGTCAGGTCCACAACAAATAAAGGGGGAGTGTGGCATCCGCGAGCACAATTGGCATAACTGTCCCTGACAGAGGTTACACCGGTTGAGGAAGACCCCTGGTCACTGGCCTCTGCGGGTACAGAAATTGGGGAGCGGATTAATAGTCATAAGATTGATTCACCCATATCTTACCTGGCAGGCAGTTCGGCAGGAGGAAGTTGAATATCTAACTCGAGTTAGGAATTAGGTAATTCCACACTTGCAGATTAGCCCAAGCCCTAGCACAAATAGTGGCCATGTTTACTCTGGTGCAAGCCATGAACAATGGATTTCCCCTGTCAGTATTTGCCTTAGTTAATTAACTTCCCCAAGAGAGGTTCCCAATTAACCTGGGGAAATGGGTGATGTGATTTTCTGTCAGATAACGATTCTATCACACGCTGCCTTGAATTCCTATATATGATGATGATTTTCCCTCAATAAACCACTGGTCTTCGCTCCATCTTGTCTCGTGTCGTTCCTTGACCAGTCTCCTCCGGGACCCCAAGGGCCGCTTCACGGCCCCGATCCAACAACATCGGAGAATTTAGACTTCCTTCTTTTTCTCCTTAACAAAGAGTGTTAAAATTCTACATCAAGTTTTAGTCTCAATTATCCTCCAAAAATAATAAAACAAAATTGAAATATGACACATTGTGGAAACACAGATATACACACCAACTCTTTTTAAGCAGTAAAGGAGGTCACTTCTCTGAGAGTTGGCATAGTAACCAACCCTGGCAGTGACTGAAGGAGAAAAGTGTTGCCTGATTTCATTCCTTAATAAAATGAGAATGTCACAATTTTCCACCACCCATACCTATCCTCCATCAAGAAGGACTTTCAGAGACTTTATTAATTTCATTTCCAAGAAATGCTTTCAAGATGGTATCGACAGCTAAATACCAAAACTAATCTTATAGGAAGATGGTAATAAAACAAAAACCTTTATTACACTGCACAACAATCATTTTGCTACTGGGAATAACACATGTGATTTGTATGATATTGAGTGTGTCACGTAGATTTTAAGGCATGCTACAGCTGTTCAAATGGTCGGTAATTTGGTAAAGTATTTTTACATGGGAACATTATAACAGTTGCAGCTACCACTATGCCTGCTGCCACCTCAGCTGAATCATATCCCCTGGTGGCATGCATGTTCCAGCAGTGGCCAGGCATGTTTGGGCAAGTCAGTGAGTTAATGTCAGAAATACGTTTACAGTATAAGGCGCTTGTCTCTAGTGCAAAACCATCTTATTGGATAGTATAGCTAGGCCATAGTAAGTCTGTTTTGAGCTAACAATGAGTAGGCACAGCGTGTTAATAAACTGGACAATTTTTGCTAAATTTGTGGCAAATATACTTCACATGATCAATGCAAGAACCTGGTCAAGAGTCTGAGATTTGCTAACTTAAGATCCTGAAGTCCTAGTCAGAATCAGACTTCAGATTTGGATTCCATGCACTGGATTTCATATATGACACATGGATTAGACCAAGTAGCTGGCAATATTTATTTTTTTGTAATGCAGTGTTAACTAACTGCAATAATAGCTATAGCCACAGCTTTCTTCTTTGGAAAATAGCATTGTGGCAGCAAAGGATGTGATTTTATAACAGTACTAGCAGAGGTTGCCTGGCGTTGCCGGGCTGTTTTAAATTGTGTTGGAAGGTTAAATTGTGTTAATGTTTTTTAAAAATTGCTTAGTGTGTAATTTTAATTTTTAAAATGTTTATTTGTGTAAAAAATTTTTGGCTTCGCTGTTATTAACTATGATCTACTTTTTTGGGTTTTTTTTAGGATTAATAAAAGAACAAAGTATGATATAATTTTTTTCCAAATTGTTTTATGTAAGCGAATAATGTTTTAGTTTTTCGAATTTTTTAAATTAGTTGTACCGTAGGTAATAATTTTAATAATGTAAAAGTAAATGTTTTTTACATTCAATGTTTTTAAAATGTGTTTAGATGTTTTGGGTATTAATTTGAGTTAAAACTCAGCACAGGATTTTTAAAAGTTTCTATTGTATTTTATTGACATATGTTTGTGATTTGTGTTAAAGTGTGTTTTAGTGTAAATTTTTTTGACTTGTTTTTATTGGTGTGACCTTTTGTGTAAAATTGTGAATTTGTGTTATGTTTTTGATTTGTTTTTACTCTTGTGGCCTTTTGTTCGGGGCTGTTGTGTGTTTTTGAATTGTTTTTACTAATGTGGCCAGCAGGTGGTGCTGGTAGGGGTTATTGTATTTTGACTGTTTTTTCTCTCCTGGCCTCTGGGTGGAACTTCTTCTGGTAAGTAGTCTCTTTCTTTATTCATTTCTTTTCCGGTCCTCGTGGAGGTAGGACATCTTTTGGTAAGTTTGCTTGTTTTCTTTCGTTTGTGTGTGTGTGTGTGGGGGGGGGGGTTTGGAATTTGTATTTTTTGTCTGTTTGTTTTGTTTTTGATTGTGTTCTTGTTTACTTCGCATTATTTTTTGGTGTTTTTGTTTGTTTTTGTGTATTTTTGGATGTTTTTGACTGTGTTTTTAGTAATTTTTAAAAAATTATTTATTTATTTGGTGGTGGGGAGGGGGCATGGTTGTTGGGGGTTAGGAAGGGTGGGCTAGGTGGTGGGGAGGGGGCGTGGTCATTGGGGGTTAGGAAGGGTGGGCTAGGTGGTGGGGAGGGGAGCACGGTTGGTGGGGGTTAGGAAGGGTGGGCTAGGTGGTGGTGAGGGGGGCATGATCGGTGGGGGTTAAGAAGGGTGAGCTAGGTGGTGGGGAGGGGGGCGTGGTTGGTGGGGGTTAGGAAGGGTGGGCAAGGTGGTGGGGAGGGGGCGTGGTCAGTGGGGGTTAGGAAGGGTGGGCTAGGTGGTGGGGAGGGGGCTTTATTGTGTTATGGTGCTTTGATTGTGTGGAGTCGTGAAAGTAGATCGGGTTTCCCCTTTAATATCAGTGGGTGGGGGATTGCACCCCCCCCCTCTCTGGTGGCTCCCCTGGGGTTGGGAGGTTTGGGGGACAAAAAGGGTATGTCCCCCCAACCCTTCTGGACCCAGGAGACCAGGGAGAGTGGATTGATTCCCCCCTCCTTAAAACAACTCCATTTTTAAAGAGCAGAAACCTCCCAACCCTAGGGGAGCCAGCGGAGAGGGGGATCGCAACCCCCCCTAAGGATATTAAAGGGGAAACTCCAGTCGGGACCTTCAGGCGCCGTGGGTGAGGGAAAGAAGGGTGGTTGGTGTTTGCGTGGCTGTGAGGTGGTGAGTTGTTGTTTTTAAATTTTTTGGGCGGCGGCTTCCTCAGCGTCCTGTGCGCTCATGTCACGCAGGACTCTGGGGCTTGTAGTTATGGGTTTGTGATTTGTGGTTGTGGTGCATTTTTTTCTGTGGCTCGATTTTGATTGGTCACAGTGCATTTCTCAATGTTCTTTGTGGTCGTGCCTCTCAGCCTGATTGGCTGTGGCGCGGCGCGGCGCAAAGAACATTGGGAAATGAAGTTGTTTCCCTTTTTCACAATTGTGGGGCTCTTGCCACACTGGCACATTTCTCAATCTTGCGTTTACCTGCATACCCAGTTCGGGCATATGCACGAATGGTGAGTGCGGGCTAGTAGGGCCTGGCTAAGGAGCGTATGCAAAGTTCCAATGGTTAACCCTCGATTTTATACGTTAAGATATACAGAATTCCTTTTGCTTTTTAACCAGGACTTCCATAATTCCAAATTGTTCCTTGATTTCAAAGAAGGACTGGGGAATTATACACCAGTTTTATATATTTTGGGGATTGTTTGAAAATAAGTATAACTGAGAACAGATTGGCAATCACTATTCTGCTCTTGTTTCTACAAACTAGTTTTTCCAAACTTCAGAAAACAAAAAGGAAGTATATTCTGGTCATTGAGGACCAGACTCTAAAAAAACACTTTGGAGGCCCTCAAATGCACCTTAATATCTTGTTTTGAATAGCTGTATACAATTTGAGGGGTCTCTTTCGCTACCATCTCCTGCCAACCTAGCAGTTCGAAAGCAATAAATTCCAAGTAGATAAATAGGAACCACTTCGGTGGGAAGGTAACAGCATTCCGTGCGCTCCGGTGTCTAGTCATGCCTGCCACATGACCAAAGAAACGTCTGCATAAGCAGACAGCGCTGGCTCTTCGGCTTAGAAACAGAGATGAGCACTGCACCCTAGAGTCGGACACGACTGGCTTTCGAGCAAGGGAAACCTTTACCTTTACCTTTTCGCTACCATGACTTAAAAGATAGGATTTGTGATGTACTGTACATACTTTGGGACCTTGAGGGACATCTCAGTTTAGTTTCTCATAAATGGCTTGAACAATGTTCACCAAATTGGATGGGTAAGTTTGTGATGGACTGATTTGAGATCTAAGCTATGTCCTGGATCAAAAATATCTTTTGGGGAAGTCTTGGGGACATCTCAAATATTTTGACTTGAACAACTAGGAAAATGTTCACCAAATTTGGAGGATATCTTAGAATTCTATCACTTCAAAGAGTAGACAAAAATCAGTTTTGGAGTTCTAAGAACACCATACTCTTAAATAGTTGATTGAATTCTCACCAAATTTGCAGGAGTTAATTTGAATTATAAGAAATTATTGGATCAATGGGGGGACCATGGAGGAACCCCAATTTTTATTTTTACATATGGGGCTATATAGCACATAATTTTAAAGATTTCAATAAGCTGAGTTCTAAAATACGTAGGTAACAAAGTATTGTATAATTTTATGAATAGAGGGCTCCGGATGTTCATTAATCAGCAGCCATGTTGATGGCAAGATTCTGGGAGTTGTACTCTTTGCATAACTGAATAAATGCCAAGGTAAGAAGAAGACAGACCAGTGCAAAATTAAATTAAATTAAAATAACCAGAGAAGTAAGGCTTTTAACCAGAGTAATCTAGTAGGTATAGGCCATGGATTCTTAGTAGTTAAGACCGGAAGGTCTGTAGTTCTGGACCCTAGTTCCCTGTGTGTTATTGGTCCAGCTCCTGCTAACCTAGCAGTTCAAAAGCATAAAATTGCTAGTAGATATATAGGTACCACTACAACGGGGAAAGTAACAGCATTCCTTGCCCTCCAGCATCTAGTCATACCTACTGCATGATCATGAAAATATCTGTAATAACAGTGCTGGCACTTTGGCTGTAAACAGAGATGCACAACATCTCCTATAGTGAGACACGACTGGTTTTGAGCAAGGGAGACCTTTACCTAATCGAATAGATGCACCTAGTTTGTAGCTGAATAATACACAAAATGTCTCATTTAGTATACTTAAGTTACTGTTGCAGCTTTAGGATCTGCTTCTCTGTCCTTACCAATATTGTACTAGCATATTTGTGCCCAGCCAGCCGGGCAGTTTTTATTTGTGGGTTGTTGTTTTTTTGGTTAGGGGTGGTTTGGGTGGGGGTGTTTTCATTTGTGGTTTGTGACTTTATTTGATTTATTTAATTTATATTTGTCATTTTAATTCTGGTTATTTTCATTTGTTTTGACAGTTTTTACTTTTCCGGCCTCTAGGTGGGGCTGTTATTAAGATTTTTGCGGGGCAGTTTTTTGGGGTTTTTTTGTTAGGGATGGTTTGGTTTTTTTTATTATTTGTGTTTTATTATTATTATTATTATTATTATTATTATTATTATTATTATTATTATTATTATTATTATTATTATTATTATTATTATTATTATTATTATTATTATTTATTTGGTTTGTTTAAGTATTTGTTTAACTGTTTTTACTCTTCCGGCCTCTAGGTGGGGCTGTGGTTAAGAGTACTGCTTTTGCTTTTTTTCAAATAATGACTATTTTTACTCTTCTGGCATCTAGGTGGGGTTGTGGTTAAGAGAAGTCTTTATTTGTTGTTTATTCAGTTCTGTCCTGGACTCGTGGAGGGAGGATGTGTTTGGTGAGTTCTCTTGATTTTTTGTTCTGGTTTTTTTTTGTGGTGTTAGGCTGGGGGGTTTAAGTAGTGTTTCTACTTAAACCCCCCAAAGTGTTTCTGCTTGTTCCTTTGTTTTTATTTTGGGTTTTAGATGTGTTTAATTGTTTTGTTTATTTCTCGTTATTATTTATTTTTCTGATTTATTTCGTCTTTGTTTAATTTGTGCTATTTTTGTTGTTTGGGTTAGGTATTTTCGTGTTGTAGATAGGTGTTTCTAGTGTGCCTTTATGGTATTTCAGGTTTTTTTTACCTGGCTTACCTAATGGGGGGATCGGCAGGCAACAATCCTTAAGGGGTGGTGCTCTTCCTTGCAGATAGCTGGCTGCTGCTTTTCTATTAGCTGCTCTGTTGTTTTGTGCTAGCTCTCGAAATAGCGGTGTGGGTTGTAGTAAGGCAGAATCCAGTCATCCGCCAGGGAGGGTGCTTCCCCTGACGAATTGCTGCCTGCTGTTTTTTCCCCCACCCGGCTCAACTTACATGATTGTCTGAAGTGGTCACAGTGTGGAGGATGCTGGGATTTGAAGTTTACTTTATTTTGTTTGCGTTCATGCGGTGGCTTTTTTCCTGCAGCTCAGTTTCAATTGGGCATGCCACATTTCCCAATGTTCTCTTTGCTCTCGCCTGTCAGCCTGACTGGCTGAGGGGCGGTGCAGTGCAGAGGATGTTAGGAATTGAAGTTGTTTTCCTTTCTGTGTGTTCATGGGGCTGTTGCCCCACTGCTGACTGTGGGAACCTTGCGGCACTCTGCAGGCCGGGTTAGGGCGAGTGCAGGCGGCTCGGTATGGGATACTATGGACGGGTGCGGGAGTGTATGCCGGAGTCCAACGGTTAATGTCCCTCTTTATAGGCATAGATGGAGTATTTTACGTAAGAGAGGTTTTTCTGTGATGGCAAAAAAATTGAGGACTGGAGGTAGAGAGAAGAAACATGTTTTGCCTTTTAAAATATTCAAATCAGCCTGTGGTTTAAGGCACAACTTCTAAAGGAGTAGTTGTGATAATATTCTGCTGAAGCTAAACCAACAAACGATGTACTTTTTAAAAATTACAACATAGTAATACATGGGCAAGGGTGGACAGTTGAACTAATTAGGGAAGATGACTTTGCAAAAATAAGCAATTACTGTATCAAAAAGTTTAATGTTGTTAAGCTGAAGGTGGGTGGGGTTTTGGCAGTAGTTACCTTTCCTGACACAAAGTCAACAAGATAGATTTTACATTTCCAAGTTTATATTTTAGGGAAGCAATATACAGTATGTTCACAAACACATACATTGCTGTTCCTACTATATTAAACATAAGACATATATGTTTCATATATTTTTCATATTTGGTGTGTTTGGTTTTGAATTCAGTTCTGAAGGTAATAATAGAGTGCTAAACCTCTGTATCATGCAGTACCCATTACCTGACTGCTCTATATTCATACTTTACTGACTCCTTACTAAGTGGATAGAACAGTATTACTTTTCTTTTCAATTATATACATGCTGGAAACAGCGTAATGTTATCTCCACTTTTCACTGGGTACAGTAAAGCTATAAAGATCTTTTTTTGAAAATAGATGACTACGTGATTTTGATCAGCTTCAAACCAGAAAGGAATGTAAATCCAGTTAAAGAGTAAGCAGAAATAATGAGTACACCTTATCTGCCTGCGAATACATAATGTTGGGGGAACAGCCCTGTTATTAGATGTGGTTTCAAAAGCAACTTACCATGTTATTATTTCAGAACTTTGAAAGACACCAGAAAGCCTCCTTTCCATTAAGAGGACTCAAACATTTCTTGAAATGTCAGTTTAGACTCCAGAGGCTTCTTTGTGTAAGACAGTGGGTCTAATTGTTGTTGTTGAAAGAATTACCCCCCATCCTTCCCGACAAAACGTAATTCAGAACAGAATTCACTACCCAGCATACAGTCCTTTAGGCATCTACACAGAAAAAAACACAATAGCTAGTATGAGTTAAATGTGCTTTTCATGATCCAGAACATGGCTATGCTTATATGAGTTAGCATTCATGAAATGTGCAATCAATCCAGCTCCTGTCGATTGCCCCATTGTTTTGTATGTTTCAAGTTGGCCTTGTGCATGTGTTACTAATGGCAAAGTTGCCGCCAACTCACTTACTGTATTATGTCAAGGCACAATGGAGGTTCCTTCTTAAGGAAAGACCATTTGAAGAAGAATTTCAAGAAGAAAGTTTCAATGAGCATGCAGAATTTCTTGGAATGAATTCTAAAATGAATCCAGCAAACAGGGGATTCTGCCTTACAACTAGAATACTGGATTCAAACTCAAATGAATTTTAAAAATACTCGGGTTTTTGTTTTTTTGCATACCATTTTAAATACTATAGTTTTACTTTCTATTCACTTTGTTTTCATTGTTGAATTAAAAAACTTTGCATGCCTCCTTGGCTCTACTAGAGGAAAAAAGGCAGGATTAAAATCTAATAAACAAGCAAATGCTATGTTTATTTATTTATTCATCTCTGATTTCTCAGATGAAAGGAAGAGGACAACGGTCCATCGTCACCCTTTTCAAGTCAGTAAAAGCTCTCTTGCCACTTGGGGCAAATAGAGACTTGTCATCCCAAGTAAGAGAAAATGAAACTGCTACTGCTTACCCTGCACTCATCATACTCTCTTACCAAAGCTACATTGACCCTTTCTCAATGCTTTGGACCTATAAACAAGCCATGCAGTAGCCAGGCAATGGAAGACCAGTTGGTTGTGACCCAAACATTTCATTTGGCTAAGGGCTGGGCTAACCTTCTTTTGATGGTATTTTGAGTAATCCTAGTTTCTTTTTAAAAAAACACCAAAAATAAACAAAGAAAACATTTTTAATGGAAAACTGTCATTATTTCAAAGCCTTTGTACAGGCACAAACACATACTCTGGAGCTCCTTCACAATTGACCAGCTACAAAGTAGTAAGAAAAATCAACTCACACTGATAATATTGTGAAATATATGAGCAGAACAATGACTGGAGATATTCCTATAACTTGTAACTAGCCAGCTGTCTGTCAGTTATTTTCCTGGCAGATAAAAACTGGTTTGAGATTCACTGGAGGTACAAAGAGTGGTTGTATGTCTTGTCCTGCAGTTAAATTATGAAATTCTTTCCAGGCTATTTTGCAGTGATTGGTCTCTGTCTGAAATACCATATTTGCCAATGTATAAGATGCATCAGAGTATAAGACGCACCCCATTTTAAGGGGAAAAATAATTTGCTACATTTTTTCATGAATTTCCAAAATTAACTCCAGGAGTCAAGGAGAGTGGGCAGGAGGGAGGGTTCCTTTGAATCCCATTTCCCCACCACCCCACCAGCAATTGGGGAGATTGGGGTTGGGGAAAATGGAAGATTCTTTGAATCCCTTTCTTCCATCATCCCACCACCATCTGGGGAGAGTGGGATTTTTTGAATCCCTTTCTCTCACTAAGAGCTGGGGAGATTGAGGTGGGGTGGGGAAATGAAGGATTTTAAAAATCCTTTTTCCTCACCACCCCACCACCAGTCAGGGAGAGTGGGATGGGGAGGAATAAGGATCCTTTAAGCCCGATTCCACCCCATCCCACCACCCACTGACTGTCAGGAGATGGGGAGGGCAGATCTGCTGGGCAAGAGAGCTCCTTTGGAAACCACCCATCACCCGGCTCCTAGTGGTCAGTGTAGGGTGGCAAACTGCACCAGTGGGGGTGAGGGAGGTTTTAAAAATAATCCTTTCCTGTCTCCAGCCACCCATCCTCTCTTGACAACAAACTGCACCAGCAGGGGGTGCTGTTACTGGTAAATAAGACACACTCCATTTTTCTGGTGTATTTTTTGGGGTGTGTGTGTGTGCATCTTATATGCCAGCAAATGCTTGCACAAAAGCCTTGAAGGAAGATATTTTGCTTTCTCCTGCCTAAAATGAATAATAGGAGAAAACTAAAAGCATTCAGTACATATGGCAGCCAGTAGATTCCTTTCTCTTTTTAGATCCTCATAGAATTTCTATTTGTAGCCAAGGAGGATTAGGAAAGTAGTTCAGGACTGGATCAATATGCCTTCTTCATATGCTTGACAGAGAAACCTGTTTACAGCAGTCACACAAAACACAAATAAATCAATTTATTGTTTCTTCTCTTGCACAGTATCCCCCTCCCTCAAAGGAAAGAGGCATCACTGCATATCTGTATATCAAGATGCTTGATATCATCTGTGATAAAATAGGTCACAAGTTATTCAACATGGAGTTTCTTTGGTTTTTAAACTGTCTTAGAATGTAACTTTGCTTCTTTGCAAAGGCCTCATAATTCTTTCTGCTACGCTTATCAAGCAGGTGGGCTTAGAAGAAGGTTCTCAAAACTTCAGGCATATGTTTTGTCTTCTTCCCCAGGTCTGGAATGTCCAGTAACGTCAACATCCAGAGCCTGGGAACACCAGACAATAGTTATGGGAACCAGTGGTTGTTTATACAAACCCTGGGCTCTAATTGTCTGTATGCTAATTAGGAGGGCCAAGCTCATGTATTTCCTATAGACACATGGGTTTGGGAGTTAGTTAGTTTGAGTTCTAGGAGATTGAAGTTTGGGGTTTCTGAGAGTGACACCTCAGAAGGGAGAGGGGGGGACGCTAACACCGAGTCCTGACTCCAACCCAAGCTCAATCATGATTATCTAGATTAGTCAGGTTTTCCTTTTGTTTCTGGCGGAAGGCCTAAGTGCAGATTTCCCTAACTGTCCTTTTTGATTAGTATTTTTGTATGCTGTAATTTTGTATCCTGAACCAATGAGTGAACTGTTATTTTTTCAATATGCTTCGAGAACAATAAACATCTTTACTTAATCAACTACGCCTGTTCTTTGGGAGAGGGGGTAAGGCAAGTGTAAAGCCATAAGCCACACACTACCATATTTAATACAATACTCTCCATAATACTTGCTGGGCTCTGCTAATACAGGTAAGCCCCAGGTTGCTGCAGGATATGCAAGACAGCTTTTAGACCTCCTGAGCTCAAGAGTCTTTAGGGGAAGCTCCATAGGGCAGGCTGGTAAAAGTCGATCACCAAGAATGGGAGAGCCCCAAGGGCAAGGGCCAGGGCAAGGCCTATCTGTAAAGGAGATGAACTGATTTCTTTGCAATGTTGTGCTATAACAGAAAACTATTGTCCAATTGCAAATGTCTAAAAAGTGTTCAGAAATATTTAGCAAAATAATAATAATGGAGGAACATCAGACAATGAAATTCTCCCCACCACTAGCTTTATAAATCAGACATTTTGATTACTATTGGACATTATTTACTAATGGATTTTATTGCAAAGAAGCATTAAAAACTTTTGCGAAAATTTGCCTACAGCACTTTCTCGCATAAAGCTAAAATACATTTAATCTTATGTAGCTAAACAGTTAAACTTCCATAAGGGTTACATCTCACTTTCTAAGATTTTCTTACTAAAACATGTGAATTTAAATTTGCTAATTACTACACAGTAGTTCTTTTGAAGTACACCTGTTTGTTATAATTCATTATCCATAACTAATTATTCATTATCCATAACTAATTTTAGTTACATTTGATTGTTCAGTCAACTGCTGATGCCTAAGTCAGTACATTGGCTGATCAGTGCTTTGGGGAATTGACTTAGGCTTCTGGGAATTGAAGTCCAAAACCCAAAGTTTAGAAAAACCTCTGCAGATTTATAAGGTAAAGAATAGCATGTATGCTGGGACATAAATAATGTAATGGAGGCTTTGGGGCAGTGAGGGGAAGGCTTTTCCTGACTGCCCCGAAAGCCCCATTTGGATCCTCCAATCCCCCGGTGGCTTTGGGGGCAGTGAGGCACAGTCTTCACCTCACTGCCCCCAAAGCCTCTGGGGGATTGGAGGATCCAATCATGGCTTTGCAGGGAGGGAGGTGAAGGCTGTTCCTCACTTCCCCCAAAGCCACCTGGGGATTGGAGGATCTGATCAGGGCTTTGGGGACAGTGAGGCGCAGCCTTCACCTCCCCCCCCCCCAAATTAACAATTGGATCCTCCTTTCCCCCTGTGGCTTTGGGGGGAAGGAGGTGAAGGCTGCGCCTCTCTGCCCCCAAAGCCACCTGGGGATCGGAGGCTCTGATTGGGGATTTTGAAACAGTGAGGCACAGCCTTCATCTCCCTCCCCCAAAAGCCACCCAGTAATCAGAGGATCCGATTGTTGTGTTTGGGGTAGTGAGATGAAGCCTTCCCCTGGCTGCCATGAAAGCAACCCAGCAAAAATGACCAGAATAAGGGGCGGTCCAGTGAATGCTTTGCCTAGATGCTCTGACTCCCCACCACCGCCACCACCACCACCACACACACACACCGGCCAGTGGTCCCGTATAACAAAAAATAATAATCATACAATGAATAGCCTCCTGGAACCGATTGTTTTCATTATATGGGGATCCACTATACAGTAATACATCATACAATAATTTTAATCCATTCAATGGGGCTCGTTGTTTAACGAAAAATTGTACGAAACGATTTCCCCTATGGAATGCATCATACAACAAATTTTTTCACTAAGTGGTTTTTCCCATTGAAAAAATGTTGTATGGTTTTTTTCCATAGGAAAAATTGTTATGTGGGACACCTTTTTTAAAAAAAACTAATTGTTATACAATTTCATTGCCATATGGGCCGATTGTTGTATGAGGTTCCACTGTATATGATTACACATCCTTTTGCAGATTGGTGCTGAGGATGGGACAAGTCTGAAAAACTGGTTCTGGGGGTATAATAAGAAACATAAATAGCTTTCCCCTGATTTCTGTGAGAAGACATGTTTTAACTTTCAATAAGAGGTTTGGTGGTGATACATGGGGGAAAAACTAGCACAGCTAATAAGCAGAGGTGAATACCAATGAAATACCGAATTTTTTTGGACAATAAGATGCACCTAACCATAAGACGCACCCAATTTTCAGAGCAGGAAAACAAAAAACAAAAAATTAGTACTGTATTTTGCACCACCAACCATTGGTGGTGCTGCAGGGGAAAAGGGCGGGCAGGCCAATTGCACTGAAGAAGGAAGTGATACTCTAGCCTAACCTCTTGCTCACCTTTCAACCAGGAAGCATGTTTCCCCCTCCATTTTGTCCACATGGAGTAGAGACAAAGGCATCAAAGGTAAGTGAAACCCTTTCTTTTTAAGCACAGGTTTGGTTTCCCACTTAAATGCATTGGGAACATACAAACAGAAAACTTTTGGATACAAGAAATTTATTTCCAATGCATTTAAATGGGAAATTGTGATTTTGCCCTCTTGTGGCAACCTGTTTTTCATGTTTACTTTCCCCTGCCCTGGAACAGCTGAGAGGCGGCAGTAGAGGTCTTTCGGCCACCTGCAGCTGTTGTAAAATATCCTTTTACAATAGCTGCAGCAGGCGGAAGACCAGCATTTTGACTACAAGATGCACCCTCATTCCCCCACACACACTTTTTTTTGGGGGAAAGTGCGTCTTATGGTCCAAAAAATATGGTACATATTAATCAGCATTGTGCTATTAGAATAACTGGATGTTGTGTTCACTTTTTTGGAACTTTTATTTTAGAAAATGTCCATAAATATTATTCATGCAAAGTAACATATTATGCACAAAATGAGTTTAATGGAGAAAAACTCACATTTTGTACAAAATGCAAAGTCTTCAATGCAAAATTCTATTCCCCCCCCCCCCAAGAAAATTATTTTTGTAAACACTTTATTAATGACTAGGGTATTGGTTGATCTCCAACTTGTGTAGATGTAAAAAATGTACCATCTTTTTGAAAATATTAAAAATATTATTTTTGCTCTTGAGCAGGATCAAAATATCTTGCACCACTGGCTCTTTCTTTCATCAAGGTTGAGAACATTTGTGAGTTTCTTTAAATACTAGAATTTTCACTAAGTTCCTTAAATTGAGGCAGGAATGTTGTTGACGAAAAGTCTTTAACAATGTTAGAAGAAAGAAACTATGAATCTCCTTCAAAATGAAGAGAATCTCATCCTTCCAGATAATAATTTATTTGTATAAAATGGAATTGAAGTTATCATCACTATGAATTCTTTGTATGTCTACATAACCTTTTTGTTTAACTCACTCTAATATTTCAAAAGTAACCTTTTTTCACTTTAACTAAGATGCTATTTCTCATGAACCAAAAAAAAAGGTAGAATATTATGCTGGCAAGGAGGATTTTTCACACTATTTGTAAAGATAATTGCACAGGTAGGAAATCACTTCTATATTCATCCTGGACATTTTAGAAATATGCAGCTGCTTTCTTTACCTGATGCAATGAAAAACCATCTGTACGCAGTTTGTGGATGAGTTACAGTAACAGAACCCAGCCAGGGATTTGATACTAATAAGTCACACAATTCTAACTCATGTCATAAATCATAAACCACATATACAGCTCAGCAAGGGAGAAATACATTATGTACAAATTGCAGAGTAATACTATGCAAAAGAATGAAATAACAGCAAGGTTTTAACAAAAAAAAACTTACATCAACAAAATTCATTCCAACATGCACATACAAATGCAAAGTAAATACAACAGATGGTTCTCAATCCTTGAGCTGCAAAGGTACACAAGAGAATTCTTGGTTTTAATTAATACAATTTAATTACATTATTAAAATGCAGAATTCCAGAAACAATTCTTCTCTTCAAATACTGAATTCCACAGGAAAATGGTTGCTTGAATGCCAATGCATAAGAATACACTGCAAAACATCCTGTAGGATGGACCATAGGCATAAGAAAAGTTAAAGATGAAATCCTATCACTTGTACTATATCCTAAAAGCCAAGTATCTGGTAGTCAAAGTTAAAGCCATCTATCAGTCCAGAGTTAAATACATCAGAGACATGCCAAAGATCACTTGATATATGCATGTTGCCATGACAACTCAGAAGTCTTGAGATAGCATCACCTTCCCAAATCGTCTCCTACAGCTACATAAACCTCTGCTACTAAATCTGAGCACTTCTATGCCACATAGTTGTGCTCTTTAGATATAGTTTAGGTCTTGGCATTCTCAGGAGTTTAGAAATAGTTCTGCCTCAATTGTACTGCAGAGCTTCCTTTATAAGAAGGGAATGGATAAAAGTAAGGCTATCTAATGAATCAGTGGGATATTTAAACTAGACATTTCTTGGCACATGAAAAGATTTCTTAACAAATAAACAGGTGAAACTCAGAAAATGCAAGCGCGGCGCCAAAATGGCCGCCGCGCCCTTTGCGGGGGCCCCCCCATAGGACGAAGGCATCCGGGTAGTTAGGGGCGTGGCCAGCTCCCTTATAAAAGGGGTGGCCATGAGGCAGCCGAGCTGCCATTTTCCGAAGCGACGGAGCGGAGAAGTTTTTCCCCTCTTGTCTCCGTCGCTCTTACCTTGCCAGGGAAGCCTTTTTGGCGGCAAATTTTCTCTTTTGGCTTCCCTTAGATTTCCTTGCGATGCCTGCGAAGAAGAGGGCGGCCGCGAGCGCGGCTCGCGCTGTTAGGAGGCGCAATCCGGGTCGGAGGACCGCGGTTGCGCCTCCCCGGCAGCCGCCTTTGCTGGTACCCACCGGGACCGGTGGAATGGGGTCTATTCCCCCTTGCCTGGAGGTGGGGGACCCGAGCATGGGTCAAGTGAGGGCTGTGGCCCGCGGCCCGCATGCGGTGGACGCCGCTCCTGGTGCTTCCCATCCTGTTGGGCCTCCAGCAGCGGGGGCGCAGCTCACCCCGGGGCCTTCTAGCCTTGGGGGGTGGTGTGGCCCCTTGCCCTGGCAGGTACCTACATCGGCCCTACCGGGCCTCGGCGTGGGGCGATGGCCCTATTAGGGTCCCGGGGTACAGGGACCTGTACCTGTGCCTATAGCAGGAGGGCCGGCCGGCCCTTGGCCCCATGTCAGCGTGGAGGTCTTACTGGCCCGTGTTGCGGCCCTTGAGGCGTCCTTGGCTCGGGCCAGCCATGCTGGGGCTCCCTTTGGGGTTCATTTCGACGCGTCGTCTGCTGGGCAGCGGCAGGCGACGGGACGGGTTGAGCTGCTTGAGGCGTGGCACAACCTCGGCCACTGCCTCGCAGCTCCCCAACCAACAGGCCGGTGTGGGTCAGCCCCCAGTGATGAGCTCTACGGCGGTCGTGAGCTCCGACGCCCCCAGTGGGCCGGAACCCCCGGTGGGGGCGGCCGCGGGGGTGCAGCACGTGAGTATGCGGTCCAAACTAGTGCACCTACACACATGGCCACGTTTGGGGGGGGGGGGGGCTTTCCAATGGCCTTGGCCTCGCGTGGGTGGTGCGGCGGTGCACCCGCTGACGCCCCACCCGGCGATGACAACTACCACCCAGGGCCCCGTGGTGGGGGGTGTTCCCTACCCCGAGGGGAATGTTTTGGGTGGCCGGGTTGGTCCAAGCCCCTATTCCTTACCGCTGAGTGACCACTTGGCACAGGCCAACAGAGAGTAAATTTGGCGGGGGGAGTACGTGGATATCTTCTCACTCCTAAACAGAGGGCCCACCAAGGAGGAGAGGGAGGGGCAGAATGAGAAGGATAGTGGCAGGCACGTCGTCGCAAGCCACCAAGTATGTGGGCCAAATGGTTGCCGGCCTGCATCATATGCATGGCGGTGTACCTTAGGGCCCGGCCGGATTTGGCAATTCCGATGGTCCAGTATTTGGACAACGTCTACCGGGCGATGGTTTACTTTCCGGGCCCATCGTGGTTGGCTTGTGACGTGGAATGCCGTAGGCGGATTTCCCCGCACCCCGAGATTAGGGTCCAGCAGGCGGCCCCAGCACAGGTCACCGGCCAGGGGGTGGGGCGGGGGGTTCCAGCCCGCCTGCGGTGCTGGACTTTCTTGTCCAATGGTTCCTGCAATGGGAAGAATGGCAAATACAGACAGGAGTGTCCCACCTGTGTTGGCCCCCATGCGGCCTCTGCCTGTCCCAGGCCTAGAGGGATGCGGGGCAGAGGGTGGGGCAGACAGGGGGCTGGCAAGACTGCCGCAGATGGATCTAGTCCACCGAAGGCCTCCCTCCCCAATTAAGGTGGGCATGTTGGAGCGTTGGCTCACATTGTACCCGAAGGGAGAGGATGCGGGTTATCTCCTTCAGGGTTCTAGGCAGGGGTTCCGGATCCCTTTCATGGGTAACAGGTCCCCTCAGGATGCCCCCGATCTTTTATCCCTTGGGGGGAGGGAGGAGGTGGCTGCTGCCAGCTTTGACAAGAGGGTCTATGCGGGCAGGGTCGTTGGCCCTGTCCCTGCACCCCCGTCCCGGGGAGCATATTATTTCAATGACGCCATGCCTTTTGGCTATTCCATTGGGGCTCGGTATTCGAGCGTTTCACCACTTTCCTAGAGTGGGCCTTTGTCCGCAGGTCAGGGTCCCGGTCTGTAGCCCATTCCCTGGATGGTTTTATTCGGGGCTGAACGGGGCTGGGACACGTACACACGTCTCCTCAACACATTTCAGACGCTAATGGAGGAACTTGGTGTCCCTTTAGCGCCCGAAAAGACCGAGGGCCCATCTCCACAGCTAGTATTCCTGGGGTGGAGAGTGACACGGTAGCGTGGGATTCTAGGTTGCAGTGGGATAAGGTGTCAAGGCTAGTGGCCCTTATCTCGTACTTGCTGGCCGAGCGCATGGCATCACTGAGGGAACTTCTGGTGCTACATGGTCACCCCAATTCCGCTGGCAGGGTCGTCGCACCGGGCAGGGCATTTGCTCCGCGCTGGTGCAACGCCATGGCAGGATTATCCAGGCCCCACCATAGGCTTAGATTTACCCGGGGTATCAGGGCAGACGTGCTTGTCTGGCCATAGATCCAGAGGTAGTTCAACGGGGTGTCATTTTGGGGTCTGATCTCCTGGCTCCCCCTTGCTTTCAGATGCAGTCCGATGCCTCAGGATTCCTGGGTTATGGGATGTACTTCAATTGGAAGTGGGCCTATGGTGGGTGGCCACCATCCTGGGCAGGCAAGGGTCGCCTGCATGGTCTCACGTATCTGGAATGTTTCCCTATCCTGGGTGTTTTGATGCTATGAGGCAAGGAGTGGGCCAACTCGGTTGTGCAATTTTGGCGTGACAATGCGGCTCTTGCCCGCATCGTCAATGCACAGATTTCCAAATCGCCCGGGGTTATTGACCTAGTGCGCGAGTTTGTGTTATGCAGCCTGTGCCTCAACGTTCTCTTCAGGGCCAGGCATGTCCCAAGGGTTGATAATGATATTGCTGCTGCTTTGTCCCGCCTACAGATCTCCCGGTTCCGTGCCTCGGCCCCGGATGCGGAGGACTTTCCCTCGCCATTCCCGGACGAGAGATGGAACGTTGGCAAGGAGAAGTGACCCGGGCGATTGGCCTGTCACTAGCGCCATGCATGAGTAAGGCGTATCACCACGCATTTAGTTCCCTCAGAGCATTATGTACCCAATTTGACTGCCAGGAACCTGGCCGATCCCAGTAGCCCATGTTCTGCGGTTCATGGTTTACCTGTATGCCCAGGGCCTTGCACCACGCACCATAGCATCTCAGCTGTCAGGGTTGGCTTTTATGGCCAAAGTGGGAGGTCGTGTGGACAGCACTGATGACTTCCGTGTGAGACATGTTTGGGAAGGGTGGGTGTGCGTGCGCGGGTGTTTCCCGGGCGACCGCCACCCGATTTACCCAGGGGTTTTTACCCAATTGGCCTGGGGCTGGCCTGGCCTCTGTTTTGATAGATGAGGCAGCCCATTTCATGCGGCTACTACGGTGGCCTTTTTTGGAGGCGCTCCGCATCAGCGAGCTTGAGATGCTGAATAAGGCGGATGCAAGATTTTCCCAGGGTTTTTACCCAATTGGCCCGGGGCTGGCCTGGCCTCAGTTTTGATAAATGAGGCAGCCCACTTCATGCGGCTACAACGGTGGCCTTTTTGGAGCGCTCCGCATCGGCGAGCTTGAGATGCTGAGTAAGGCGGTTGCAAGATTTTCCCAGGGTTTTTACCCAATTGGCCCGGGGCTGGCCTGGCCTCTGTTTTGATAGATGAGGCAGCCCATTTCATGCGGCTACTACGGTGGCCTTTTTGGAGGCGCTCCGCGTCAGCGAGCTTGAGATGCTGAATAAGGCGGATGCAAGATTTCCCCAGGGTTTTTACCCAATTGGCCCGGGACTGGCCTGGCCTCTGTTTGGATAAATGAGGCAGCCCACTTCATGCGGCTACAACGGTGGCCTTTTTGGAGCGCTCCGCATCAGCGAGCTTGAGATGCTGTATAAGGCGGATGCAAGTCGTGGGGCACTGGAACTCGAAGATGTCTGTGTGGATAATATTGGGCTCAGTTGGGGATACGCTCCCTAAAACGAATCAGCACGGCGTAGGCAGTGGAATAGACTGCTACGATGTTCCTCGACAGACATCTGTCCGGTTGGTGCCCTACAGGATTTCCGTGCACTGTGGCACGCACCATGGCACGTTTTTTCTGTCACCGAGGTGGGTCTTCTATTCCTAAATCCCAATTTGGAGGGTGGTGGGAAGGCACTAGACAGTGTTGGCCTCTCAGGGGCTCGTTGCGGCGCCCGTTCGCTCTGCATAGGGGCGGCTTCTGCTGCAGTTGTTTTTTGGGTACTACAGGGCTGAAATACGCCGCATGGGAGGGTCGGGATCACAATGTTTTCAGTTTTGTCTTCGCCCTCCTCAACTGTGAGTACCAGTTTTAGTCACTGCACTGTTTCTCCCCCCCCCTTCCCTTTTTTACTTGACAGACCCTGGGTGTCGTTTTACACTGGTGACAGTATGCCTGGTGGGCCGTAGCCAGGTGCACGGGGCAGCGCGTTACGCTGCATGGGGCAGCGCGTTACGCTGCGGCGACAGAGTGGGTACCCGACTGGGACAGGGTGCATCCGCACGTCGGACACGATACCGTGGTACGCTTACAGGGGGGCGTTCGGCCTCGGGGCTCTTGACTGAGCCGACGCTCCGTGAACGGGGCTATTGCCCGGTTCCCTTGACAAGGGCGGGGGATGCGTCATTAGCCTCCCCGCCATCAGTCTGCAAATTTACGAGCTTTACTCAGGGGATGGGGCCCATCTGTCGCAGGGAGGTATGGACCTCTGGATTACTGGACTGGCGAGCAGGCCTGTCGACCGAGCTGACGGTCTTGGGGGGGGCGGTGAGCCTTTGCAAGCCTCCCCGTGTGGCGGGTATCACTGGTAAGGTAAACATTATGACCCACAGGTATCCGGCAGGTTCGCAATTGACTGGACAACAATAGACAGGCATAAGTTGGTTAAACGTTGTCCGGTCAACGACGAACTAGGCGACGGGGTGATGGCGATAGCTAGCCAGCATGCATCACCACGTGATTCCACGGATACGCGTCAGAGGGTGGGGTCATTAGTTAGATATTGACTACGGTCAACAATTTGTTTGTTGTAAACAAACAAATTGATACAAATCGATACATTGTAACCAATTGCCGTTGGCAATTTTGGGGTGGTACCTTACCAGTGTTACTTCGGCCTGCTTGCCTTAAGAATTATGATTGGTCGTTTTACCAATAGAAATTTATAATTCGGACTAGGGCATGAATCAATAAATGTGGCCCGATGCTGTTATCCACTTTTACCGGTGTCTGAGTCCTTTATTGGGGGGTGCGCCTGCAATGCAAGCGCGGCGCCAAAATGGCCGCCGCGCCCTTTGCGGGCCCCCCCATAGGACGAAGGCATCCGGGTAGTTAGGGGCGTGGCCAGCTCCCTTATAAAAGGGGTGGCCATGAGGCAGCCGAGCTGCCATTTTCCGAAGCGACGGAGCGGAGAAGTTTTTCCCCTCCACCCCCTCCCTAGTTAACAGTGTGATATTTTGGTCGCTTCGGGGCCGGGTGGGAATTTTTGGCTGGGACCCACAATTGGCTCTCGGGTCCTGGTTTTTTCGCCCATCCCACACTGTTGCTATGGTTTGATATAGGGGTTTCTGTGATGCTGTTGACTTGGTCACATGGGCGGGTATCACTGGTAAGGTAAACATTATGACCCACAGGTATCCGGCAGGTTCGCAATTGACTGGACAACAATAGACAGGCATAAGTTGGTTAAACGTTGTCCGGTCAACAACGAACTAGGCGACGGGGTGATGGCGATAGCTAGCCAGCATGCATCACCACGTGATTCCACGGATACGCGTCAGAGGGTGGGGTCATTAGTTAGATATTGACTACGGTCAACAATTTGTTTGTTGTAAACAAACAAATTGATACAAATCGATACATTGTAACCAATTGCCGTTGGCAATTTTGGGGTGGTACCTTACCAGTGTTACTTCGGCCTGCTTGCCTTAAGAATTATGATTGGTCGTTTTACCAATAGAAATTTATAATTCGGACTAGGGCATGAATCAATAAATGTGGCCCGATGCTGTTATCCACTTTTACCGGTGTCTGAGTCCTTTATTGGGGGGTGCGCCTGCAATTAGAATATCGTGCAAATGTTTACTCATTTCACTGAAAAGGTGAAACAAATATATGAGATAGACTCACTACATGCAAAGCGAGAGATGTCATGCCTTAATTAATTATAATTGTGACAATCATGGCATACAGCATACATGGGATTATGTTATGATTATGGGGTACATGAGATTGGGGGTTGGGGTTTTCATAAAGTGTAAGCCATAAGCATCAATATTATAACAAAATAATTACATTGCATGTAATGAGTCTATCTCATATATTTGTTTCACCTTTTAAGTTGCATTACTGAACTGAATGAACATTTGCATGATACTCTAATTTTCCAAGTTTCACCTGTATTACACTAGAGCACGGGACTGCAAACTTGGCTCTCCAGATGTTCTTGGACTTCAATTCCCAGAAGCCCTGATCAGTAGGTGTACTGACTTGGGCTTCTAGGAATTGAAGCCTAAGAATACCTGGGGAGCCATGTTTGCTGAACCCTGCACTAGAGCATCCATTGCAATTTCACACCGTGATAGAAGAAACAGGGTTCTGTATGGGATTTCCATCCAAAAGACAAGGTGGTTTGTGAATAATCAATGAAGTAAATGTGAGAGACGTACAGATTAGTACCTCATGGTTTAGAGAAAAAGTATGGTTAAATCTTTCTCTTCCATATTGAACACTTAAGAACACAATGTGCAATAGTGTCTTCTGCACTAGAGCAACTGGGGCACCATCCCAACCCCAATTTTCTGCTACCCCAGCCATCCCACTGTTACCTGACTGCTCAGTATTTACTGTATGAATGTCACATGCCTTTCTGTGTATTTGGGTAATTATGCCAGCATTTCTGTGTATGGGCATGAATATCCCCTGACCAACACTGGCTATTACATCTTCTGCCCTGCAAACATTAGTGGAGATTAACTACTACTGGTTATTATGTCTATATGTGTATGCTAAAAACAAGGGGGGGAGAGAGATAAAAACACTTAGACAAGGTAAAAAAAAGTTTATACCCAAGAGCATCCACAGGAATGTGGAGGGGGCAAAGCTATGTTTAGTGCCATTTCAGTCAGTCAGCCAGCCAGCCAGTCACACTCACACTCACTCTGTGTGTGTGTGTGTGTGTGTGTGTGTGTGTGTGTGTGTGTGTGTGTGTGTGTGTGTGTGTGTGTGTGTGTGTGTGTGTGTGCGCGCGCGCGCGTGTGTGTGTACATTACAATAAGAAATTCATTCCCTTGACACCTGACAGGGTAAAAGAGGAAGCATAGAAGATTTCAAATGCTGAAGGGAAAGCAGCACCTGCATCCAAGTAGCAGAGAACTCCTCTGTTCCCTGAGCCTTAAGAAAGCATGCTAGCTCCTAGAGCTCTACTTGCAGACCCAGTGGCTTTATTCCCAGCACTGCTCTTAGGAGACAGAGTTGTATATTGACAATGCAAGCGCGGCGCCAAAATGGCCGCCGCGCCCTTTGCGGGCCCCCCCCACAGGACAGAGAATCCGGGTAGTTAGGGGCGTGGCCAGCTCCCTTATAAAAGGGGTGGCCACGAGGCAGCCGAGCTGCCATTTTACCTCAGCGACGGAGCGGAGAAGTCTTTTCCCCTCCACCCCCTCCCTAGTTGACAGTGTGATATTTTGGTCGCTTCGGGGCCGGGTGGGAATTTTTGGCTGGGACCCATATTGGCTTCCGGGTCCTGGCTTTTTTGCCCATCCCACACTGTTGCTATGGTTTGATATAGGGGTCTTTCTGTGTTCGTAATGTTGACTTTGGTCACATTGGCGGGTAGCACTGGTAAGGTAAACAGTATGACCCACAAGTATCCGGCAGGTTCGCAATTGACTGGACAACACTAGACAGGAATAAATTAGTTAAACGTTGTCCGGTCAACGACGAACCAGGCGATGGGGTGATGACGATTGCTAACCAGCATGCATCACCCCTGTGATTTCACGGATACGCGTCAGAGGGTGGGGTCATGAGTTAGTTATTGACTACGGTCAACAATTTGTTTGTTGTCAACAAACAAATTGATACAAATGGATACATTGTAACCAATTGTCGTTGGCAATTTTGGGGTGGTACCTTACCAGTGTTACTTCGGCCTGCTTGCCTTATGAATTATGATTGGTCGTTTTACCAATACAAATTTATAATTCGGACTAGGGCATTGAATCAATAAATGTGGCCCGATGCTGTTATCCACTTTCAATGTTGTCTGTGTCCGTTATTGGGGGGGTGCGCCTGCAATGTATTTTGTGACCCATATAACAATAGGAGCAAGTGAAACCAGGATGTAGAGTTATGATTTCATTCAAGTGTCCTCTAGGCAGGTGTTTTCTCTTAACGTTTCAAACAGGATGCCTCACTAATTACTCTCATCAAACAATCTAAGTCCCACTGCGATACAAAAGTTCACGGTTCACAAGAAGGATATTTATGTACTTTCATGCTTTTTTATTTATCATTCATTGTGAGCCAAAGAAAGAGGGTGATTAGAAGAAATTGAAAATGTCCCAAGTATTATTATTTTTTTAAAAAAATCTTCATCTTAGAACTACAGAGCTGAAAGGGACCCTTTGGATCATAAAGTCCATCCCTGTCAGGGAGGCACAGTGGGAAATTGAACTCCTAAACCAGGGTTTTGCAACAAATGGTCCATGGGCCGAACCTGGCCTGTAGTGACATTTCATGTAGCCCACCACCCTCACTCCCACCAATGCCACCACTTGAAGCAGTAGAAATAGCCAAAAATGCACCACCCTTGTTCCTGCCACCGCCGCTGCCAGAAGCGGCAAAAATGTGATGTAAATGCACCCACAGCTATCGTAAACATGTTTATGACAGCTGGCAGGGAACCACGTGTCTGGCCCGCTCAGTTTTCTGATGGGGTGTGGTCTGGCCCACAGTGCAAAAACATTGAGAACTCCTCTGCTAAACAATTGACCTATCTAGCAGTTATTATTATTAGCATGGCAGAGTTCATATCCATGACAAAGTCAGCAAAAGGCATGTCATTGTTTGTAGGAGGACATGGAGATGGAGGGGTCTGCCTCATGCCCTTTGTCCTTTCCTCATTTTGTACGTAACTTGTATGATATGGAATTCCAATACATTCTCTCCAAGTGAGCAAACTACTTTACTTGTTGTCTCTGTATATAGCTTAAACATGTTTCTATTTCTATTCTTTCCCTTATAATCTCATTTCTGATTTTACCCCTTCTCATCACTCCAGCAGCCTTCCTCACACATCTCATTTCCATAGTGACCAACTTTCATTTATGTTTTGTTGTAAGTGTCCATGTTTGGCACTGGAAGCATAAGGTGAGAATGAATATATTTTGTAAGAGGTGTTTCTTTTTGCTAGTAAGTATTGCCTTATGTTGTAAGAGTGGAGCTAACTGTCCCAATATTTGGTTTGCCTTACTGGGTGACCCTGAAATAATCCAGACAAAGGGAGTCTGGTAAAATTTTGGTGGCCCCAGCAAGCTGGCAACTAATAGTATAGTTTACAGAAATCCAAATGAATCTATATCTATAAAACAAAAGTGTGATCTTGTATGTTAGTGATGGGCTCCCAAACCCCTGGACGGATCCTGCTGAAACTTGCCACACACCTTCCTTGGCCTGGTGAGATGGCCACTGGCGGGGTCACAAACCCCATTTGTTGGTTTATGCCCCCAAAAATGAGTCGCAAAGGGGACACCCCCACCGGCAGGACAAAACACAATGAAACAACAGTACTGCACACGCACAAGCCGAGACTACATTTCCCAGATGCCTTCATGAGGGTGAGTGGCTGGGCAGGACCTCCTCCCTGTGTATTTGCACTGGGACTGTGCTTTCCTCCAACCTATATGGATGGGTGGGAGGGGGCAGAGGAGTGACCAAAGTGCTTGAGGAGAATCCGGGGGTTGGAGGTGGCACTCGAGAGATGGTGTATGACTCTCCCAGGGGCCGCTGTCTGGCACCATCACCTTCTCTCCTCCAGGGTAATTACCACAGGCAACGCTGGGTAATCGGCTAGTAAGATATAAAATAGAGGAAAAAATATATACCAAACTATTATCTTGTACCAAACATGTACAGTGTAAACATGGCCATTAGTAATGAAACATATTAGCACACGGGTGGGTAGGGGATGGGGGCAAACTACCTGTTCAGTGCAATATGAATATCACCAGAAGGGATGGGACAGAAAGCAGTCATTTAAAACTATTTTAAACTTCCTAGTGTATACTTTTTAACTATTGTGTGTGAGTGAAAAATACAGCCCCACCAAATGAAAGACATCCAAGGGGAATTTTGATGTGTGCCTTTTGATGCATCATTAGCATTAACCAAATTCACACTGGCAATCTAGAAAGGAAATTTGATTTCCTTCTCTTATTTTGTATATCAATGCTGTCTGCTTCCAGCAAATGAAACTCCCTTACTCCCTTAACATATGAGAAATGGGAAAAAATCACAAAATGCTAGTCAGAAGCAAAATCACAAACACTAAATATATATACAGTAAAACCTCGCATAAAGAGTGTCTCGCTTACAGACTAACTCGTGTAAAGAGCAGAATTTTCTCTGAATGGTCACCTCGTTTAACAACTAAAACCAACCATAACCTCACCTAACAACTAAATCGGGGTTCACAACCCCACCCCCACCAGAAGTCAAAATTGGTCACTTACAATGGTGTTTCACTTAAAGAGCAAGCTCACTTAAAGAGCAATCTCATGGAATGCATTATGCTCTTTAAGAGAGGTACCACTGTATGAAGGAAAACTATAAATATGAAAAGGACACTTTCTAATAAAATTATCTCTATTACACTGTGTCCCGCAAAAAACTTGAGTTCTGATTGATCACTCTCAAAAATGTGTTCTTGGATTTAATCTGGTGATTTCAATAAAGCTACTGAGGTGACTAGTTACTAGGTTCCCTTTTGGAGTACTATTAGCTAGTTGGATGGAAGAATGCTTGAAAGTATTCTTTTTTAAATAAAACTAGGAAAATTAAAACCAATTTCCCACTGAAGTGATGTTGCCTGTGATGAGCTGAGCATATTGAATGAAAAGGCAGAAATGTTGACAGGCAATTAGAAATTTCAGGAAGCCATTTTAGAAGATCTCATTCACCTGCAAGTCTCAGTCTCAGATGAGGCAATGTCTTTTCACCAGGCAACTTTTCCCCCCTCTAAAATCCATACTGAAGATATCCCTTAATCTAGTAAAAAGGAACTGAAATTAAAGAGCCATACAAATAAAAAATGATCCTCTTGAAAATCATTTCTATGCTGTTTATATATATACTTACTTATATACTAGCATATTTGTGGCCAGCCAGCCGGGCAGTTTTTATTTGTGTTTTTTGTTTTTTGGTTAAGGGTGGTTTGGGTGGGTGTGTTTGCATTTGTGGTTTGAGGCTTTTTTGATCTATTTTATTAGATTTATTTGTGATTTGGATGTATTTCTTATTTTTCTGACTTGTTTTTACTCTTGTGGCCTCTAGGTGGGGCTGTTAGTAATAGTGTTGGATTCTCTTTTTGTTTGACTTGTGTTTTCTCTCCTGGCCTCTAGGTGGAGCTTCTTCCAGTAAGTAGTCTTTGTTTCTTCATTTCTGTTCTGGAGTCGTGGAGGGAGGACGTGCTGGTGAGTTTTCTGGGGTTTTTTTATCTGGGTTTTGTTTTTTGCTTTTTTGGTGTTGGACTGGTAGGTGTTTCGGTTTTTTCTTTTGTGGTTGTTTTGGATTTTAGATGTATTTAATTGTTTTGTTTATTTCTGGTTGTTTTTTATGTTTCTGATTTCTTTTGTGATTGTTTAATTTGTGGTATTTTTGTTGTTTGAGTTAGGTATTTTTGTGTTGTAGTTAGGTGTTTTTTCTGTGCTTTCATGGTATTTTGGGTGTTTCTGTTTGTGGATTTTGTTGTTTATTGTTTTGTTGGTTAATGTGTTTGTTTATTTGTTTATTTATTTGTGCTTTATTATTTTTGGTGTTTGGAGTTTTGGGTAAATGTTTGGTTTCGTTGTTGTTGTGTATTTTTGCATGAAGAATGGGCTGCCTATTGGTTCCTCTTCTCCCCATTGCTGCTTCGAATTTTGGTTTCGATGCAGCAATGGGGGAAAAGAGGAGCCGGCAGTCAGCCCGCTCTTTGTCTGGTAAGGTACCTTAGGTAGGTCAGGTGAAAAGGAAGCAGAGAAGAGCTATCTGCCTGACGATGGTTCTCTCCTCTCTGTCTCCATTCTCTCCTGGCTTACCTAACCAGAGATCAGCAGGCAATGATCTGTAAGGGGTGGTGCTCTTCCTTGCAGATAGCTGGCTGCTGCTTTTGTATTTCCTCCATCGGAAGTACAAAGGCATCAGTCAGTCATTTGCCAGGGAGGGCGCTTTCCCTGATGAACTGCTGTCTGCTGGTGTTTTTTTTCCTACCCTGGCTCATCTGACCTTGAAGCCGGCAGTGGTCTCGCCATGTCTTCGGTGGGGTTGCAGGGTGGAGAGGGAGTCCCTCTTCTCCCCGTTGCTCCAGGAAAGAAGGCCGGCAGTGGTCTCGGCATGGGTTTTTGTGTGTGTTTGTTTGCGAGGTCGTGTGGTGGACTTGCGCTCCCATTGTGGGAGGCTGGCGTGTTTTTATTTTATTTTTCACGCACTGGCTTTCTCAGCGTTCTGCGTGCTTGCGCTCATGGCGCGTAGGATGCTGGGACTTGGAGTTTTGTTTGTTTTGTTTGGAATGTTTTGTTGGGATGTTGGGAATTGAAGTTGTTTCCCTTTGTTTGCATTTGTGAGTCTGCTGCCCCACTGGTGATGACCAAAACCCTGCAGCACTAAGAATGCAGGGGTTACGGTGAGTGCGGAAGGCTAGGTCGGGGATGGTTGGGCCTGGTGCGGGAGCCTTTGAACGAACCCAACGGTTAACCCCTCTTTTTATAGGTATAGATATATTGGTCACATTCATAGAAATGTACCAGCCATGCAGCATTTCAAGTAAGTGAGTGTATAAGTAACTGATCCTTTGATTTTATATTTCCCTCACAAACTGTTTGCACTAACAATTTCTCTCTCTTCCAGCACTCAGTTATATTTGACATTTCATCATAAGATATAAAAGGAAGAATATGCTCAGGAGATCAGTACAGAGGCACGCTTGTCTTTTAATATGAATGAGATGACTGCATTAGAATACAGCATTGTCTCTGTCGTGAATGGGCAAGCTGCAAGGGCCTACAAGCCAATTTCAAACACCAAGGATCCATTGTGGGATTTTAATTAATTAAAAAATGTGAATTATTTTTTTTAAGGAAACAAAATTGGAAGTGCCTGAACATCTGCATCCAGATATTTCAAAATAGTTTGATTTTCAAGACACAAGGAAAAGTTCACCTTTTAAAGCTAGAGAATCACCACTCCTGGAGGCATTTAAGACCAATTCCTTTTGTTTTTTTCTTGAGAAGAGAGTTATCTGCCTCCCAAAAATTACAGTCTTGGAAGCATATTTTGTCTATAGGCCATATAATTCCTGTTCCATTTTGACCTTTATTCAGCTAGCATATATTAAACAACTTATTACCAAAAATCACAATCATTTTGCCCAGGTAAAGGTAAAAGTCATCCCTGCTTGAAAGCCAGTTGTATCCAACTACAGGGTTTAGTGTTCATCTCCATTTATAGCCAAAGAGCCAGCACTGTCTGCATCTGCAAACATTTCCATGGACCTATGGCAGGCATGACTAGATATAAAATGATGTTTACCTTTCCACCAAAGTGGTACTTATTTATCTACTTGCAGTTTCTTGCTTTTGAACGGCTAAGTTGGCAGAAGCTGGGACAGCGATAGGAACTCACTCCGTCGTGCAGCACTCAGGTCTCGAACTGTTGACCTGCTGACCTTCCAGTCATCAAGTTCAGCATCTTACCCAATAAGCCACTACAGTACCAGAAATTGACAAATAAGTGAAAAATAACCACACATGAAGGAGAATGTTAATAATAGAAATATTTTGATTAAATCATGTTTCTAATGAAAGGGATATGGTCTTTTATGTATATTTTTAAAAAATAAATAAATTTATATTATTAAATTAAAACCCTTACCTGTTCAGAACATCTGTGAATTTACTCTATCTTTCTAGTTTGCCCCTCTTTTAAGGTTTGGAGAGAAGTAAACCCTTAGATTGAGTTTTGAAAAGCCCATTCTCAGTCATCCCAGCAAAACACCTTGTTCTTAAGTAACTAATCAACAACAAAAACAAAAATCAAGAAGCAGTTTTCCATTGGAAGCCAGTTATTAAACTGCCTCTTTCACTTTTTCTTCATCTTAATGCTTTCTTGTTTTATATTTTGCACTCCTCAACTCTATATCTGTTTCTCTCTCACCCCCACTTGCAGTGTTTCTTGATGAGATGCAGATAGTCTTCATACACATCAGAGATAATCAAATTTTCCTCATTCCATGCGTGTTCTTTTTTTCACACAGTACTTGCTATTTCTCAATTCTCATAGCCAGCTGCTATTTATTACTGATTGCTCAATTCAACTACTGCTATTGTCCTGCAGTACTCGGGAATCAATTACCGGTTGCCTTTTCTTCACCATCTCCTAGCTAGTAAATGATAATCTAAAGTAAAACTCCTACTTACATAAAAAGTCTGTTCTGTCGGCTTTTATGTAAATTGGTTTTTTACTTAGCTTGAAGCAAAGCTATAGGAAAAATGAATTTTTACATAACTCGAAGCAAACCCATAGGAAAAATGTTTTTTTTGCAAAACTATAAGAAAATTATATTTATGTAAATTAAAGCAACCCCATATGAAAAACGAACTTTTTACGTAACTCAAAGCAAACCCATAGGAAATTGTGTTATATAAATTGGGACATTTATGTAAATCAGGATATAGTTTTAGTGCAAAAATCAGTATATAAGTCAAATTTTATGTAACTCGAGGCATATGTAAGTCGGGGTTTTACTGTATTGTTTCTTCATACAGCAGCAGCAACAGCAGCAGCAGCAACAAAAACAAAAACAACAACAACAACAGAATAACTAATCCAATCCCCATCAAACCGAATGTCAAACACTTTTACTTTTAAAAACCATTGCCAGTTATATTACCAAATTACCTAATTTAATTGATAACTTAGCTGATAACAAGATATGAGCATCCATCTCTTATTTTTCCTCATGCACTTGGTACATCACGTACATATTCACGACTCTAACAGTGTTAGTTTTGGTCGCTCCATTCAGAGCTGTTTTGTCTGCTTTACTCATGTAGCTGTGAAATAGGGGAATTAGGCATAAATCACTTGGGTTGTGTTGGTCCCCCCCCCAAAAAAAAACCACCCCCAATTAATTACTGGTAATCCATAGCTTAACTAGACTATACACTTAAATTTCTGCAACCAATTATACTTACCTGATATGTATGCTATAAGCGTGGTATTTTGTTTATATTTAAGAAGCATACAGTTAGTTGAACTCTACATACCATTTGTGCAAAGTATATGTACTTTACCCTGAAGGCACTGCATTCAATCTAGTAGCTTTACACAACTGGATTTTTCAGATGAAAGGACACTCATAAAGGTTTCCCTTGATCAAAAGCCGGTCATATCTGACTCTAGGGTTCAGTGTTCATCTCTGTTTCAAAGCCGACGAGCCAGCGCTGTCTGCTTCTGCAGACGTTTCCATGATCATGTGGCAGGCATGACTAAATACTGGAGCGCACGCAACACTCTTCACCTTCCCACCAAAGTGGTCCCTATTTATCTACTTGCAATTTCTTGCTTTAGAACTGCTAGGTTGGCAGGAGCCAGGACAAAGATGGGAGTTCATTCTGTCCTGCAGTACTCGGGAATTGAACTGCAGACCTCCCACCTTCCAGTCAGCATCTTAGCCAATTGAGCCACAGGAACTTATTTATAATTAGCATCTTGGTAAATAAATTGCATACCTTTTTATTTGATAATAAATTGACAGAGTCATTGTTTCAATCAATTGTGAGTTGATAGATAAATTAAATTGTGAGGAAAAAATTCTGAAAACATTTGCATTAACAATCACATTCCTTCTCAGTTCTAGCCCTACTTCCTTTTTCTTCTATTTTTCCTATTTACCTATTTTTAGACTGCAGGTCCTTTCCCTGAAATTTACTTGTCAAACCTGTTATTTGTAAAGCATTATAAACATAAAGAACTTTGTAGATATTAATGAATAGTTTAGATAGGTTAATATAAACATGGTCCTGAAAAAGGAAATAACGAATTGTCTATCTTTAAAAGATCTTTTTTATTTCTATATATACACACACTTTCTCTTTCATAACCAGTAGTTTATGAGCATGATTGGAAACCAAAACCTTTAACTCAATAACTATAAATATGAGCCATCTTGATCAAAAAGCAGGCTAAACAAAAAATAAAGCTTTAAACTTCCAAAAACACCATCACATTGCAATATGTTGTTCTTTCAGTGCCATATACCTCTATAAAGAAAATATAATGTCCTCAAGAGAGTAGAATTCTATATTTTTGCACTTAACAGAAATACTCTAACAACTTTTTATGCATTTAAGTTGATAAAATACCATAAACAGATTCAATAAAACTTTTGTTCGGAGTTACCTCATTACCAAATAACAGCAGGCAGTGTTTGATATTCCACTGAGGATCATACCTCTCTTAGTTTCATTTTAAGCATTGTAATCTTCCTCTCATTACAGTAGCTATTCTAATTCTACATTTTTAGGATTTATATATGTGGTGGGCATCAGCAGGTTTGCACCAGTTCACCAGAACTGGTAGCAGAAATTCTGGCTGGCCCCACCCATCCAAATTTTGAAACAAAGTTGTCCTAATTTGGGTACAACACAGGGATTTCCCCTGGCCACGCCCACCATACCACACCCACAGTGTGGTAGTAATTTTTTTTTGAGCCCACCACTGGTTTATATCTTAAAATCAGAAAAAGGCAATATGTTATAACCATTGAGACGGGAGTTCACTCCATCGTGCAGTACCCAGGAATTGAACTACAACCTTCCAGTCATTGAGTTCAGCATCTTAACCACTTGAGCCACTGTAATCCCTTACCATACAACAAGAAAACACTACCATACAACATGAACAAATGAACAAATAACAGGGGGAGAAAAACAGTCTCTAACATCCTAAAGAGAAGTTTTTTAAAAAATAAATTTTATTGATTAAACAGTGAAAACATAGATAATGAAGACATAATTACATCATCCGTACAAAACAAAAAACCCCATAGCTATACAAAAAAGAGTGAAAATCTATAAACATCACCAAAGATTATGATATGGCAGTGTTACACCCATGCATTCAATGGGGCTTGCAAAGTATCACAAGAGATAACTAATGATTATGACTTCCAGAACTGGATCGTATCTGGGCCCAGTTTGATTCCCCTCTCATTAGATAATGCATATTGTATAAATGGGTTCCAAACTTCCCAAAAGGAAAATTTCATCTTTAGACCTTGTTTTTGACGCAATTGACTGGTTAGTTTTTCATTTAATGCTAGCTGCCATGATTTTGACCTAATCACTCAACACCCATAAAAGAATGTAGGCATTCATTGCCATGTACAGATGTATATATGCTTGGTGTTTGAGAATGCAAGGATAAGAGGCTGCATCACACTGCCACCAAGAAAAGCTGCAAAGAGATATATACAGCACTGCAACTTCCTTTTAAAAAACCCACTCAGCTTCCCAGTGCTTCAGCAAATTGAGTGTGCAGAAGAGGTCTTGAGCTTCATGGGGGAGGTGAAGTGAAACTATTAGTCACCATCTACTTTGGCATGAGTTCTGCCTCCTTATATACAGTATATATTTTGATTACTGTATTTGCTGTCATATAAGATGCACTTTCCCCCTTAAAACAGACCAGAAAAATGGAGTGTGTCTTATATGCGATTACAGCCCCCGCTGGTGTGGTTCAGTGGACATGGCTGACCGATAGGAGCTGGGTGAAGAGCAGCTTACAAAGGAGCCATCTCATCTGGCCCAACCTTGCCCTCACCGCCTCCTGAAGTGGTGCTGGGGCCGGGCCAGGTGAGAGAGCTCCTTTGGGAGTAATCTCACCCAGCCCAATCCTCCCCACATCGCCTCTTGGCAGCCAGTGGTGGTGGGGATGGGTGAATGGGCAAAATCACTCCCTTTGGAGCAATCTTTCCCCCATCACTTTGTGGCAGCTGGGGGGGGGGAGAGTTAAAATGTAGAAAATCCCCCCTAAAAATGTCTAGAAAAACAGGGTGCATCTTATATCCTGATACATCTTATACGTGACAAATACGGTACTTTCCCCCTGCTTTCAATTGTGCTGAATCTTTTTATTTTAACATATTAACGGGGGCATGGCTAAGTGGGGGACGTGGCTAAGTGCACAATGGAGTAAGACGGATTTTTGGGTGCTCGCGCAGAAATTTGGAATTTATTGGGGACCAACTGAAAAATGGGCAAAGGAAAAAGCTTTAAAAAGCTGAATTTGTGCTCCTGGATCTTGTGAGTACTATTTTGTAAAAATAAGAGCTCAGAGTCCGAAGATCAGGTGGGTAGAGAGGCGCGGCATAAGCCGTACCACTCAGGTCACCCTGAGGACGGATGGGAGCTTTGTGAATTTTTAAAAGCGATCCTCTCTGGAGTTTTAAAGTGGCAAAATAAAGTGAAAAAAAGCTGCTGCGGTGACAGCGGATTGATGTTGGTCGAAAGGAGGAGGAGGATTACAGAAAGTTTGAGAAGGTGCCGAGGGTGAGTGAAAGTGGGGAAGAAGGAGGTGGCTGTTGATTAATGGCAGCGGAGTTTGGGAAAGCGAAACCTATTTTTGGGTGAGAAGAGCGGAGAAATGGGCGGTGGAGAGAGGCAGGTTGAGATGGAGCTTTTGAGTCGGTTTGAGGGTGGAAGGAAGAAGATATTGGCTGGAAAAGCAAGTTGGGGGACTTTTTGAGTTTCTTTTGTTTTGGTGAGGGGTGGAAGGGCCACATTGTGAAGCCGCCGCTGCGGCCTGGAATACAAAAACGGAGCTTAAGGAGATGGTAAATTGTCCCCTGGTCTCTGAATTTTTTTTAAAATTTTTTTGGTTAATTTCCCCTTCCTGGAATCTTTTTATTCTGTTTTCCTTCTTCTTCTATCTGGGAAATTATTACAACGTGTCCTCCCCTCCCCTCCCCTGGAGAGAATCAGTCTTTGCAAGTGCTACAATTAATGGATACTGTATATCCCTGGAGAGATTTTTAAAGATACAACTCGGCTGCAGTCTCAAAAGCTATTGTAAAATAGTCAAGTTGGCCGGCTATTTGCTATTAGTTTTGTTTGGATTTGGCTAGGGAGGATTATTTAGCTTCAATCAAGATTTGTGTTGTGGATTCCTCATTTTTAATTGGATTATAAAAGTTTGCCCTTTATCAAGTGGAATATAATATTGTGGTTAAAATTTTTGCAATTGGATTCATTGTTGTTGTTTTTTGTGGAGTACAATAAAGAGCTCGGCAAAATTCCTGCAATTGCGTTCCCTGTGGATTACAATTAAAAAAAGCTGGCAAAACTCTGTAATTGGATTTATTGGTTTCTCTGGATTACAATAAAGAAACTGGCAAAACTATTGAAATTGGATTTAATCCCTGTGGATTACAATAAAGAAGCTGTCAAAATTCTTGGAATTGGATTCTTTGTATCCCGTGGATTATAAAAAGAAGTTGGCAAAATTTTCGCAATTGGATTTATTGTTTCCTGTGGATTACAACAAAGCATTTGGCAAAATTTTTGCAATTGGATTTATTGTTCCCTGAGGATTATAACAAAGAAGCTGGTAATATTTTTAATTGGTTTTATTATTTCCCATGGATTATAACAAAGAGTGATGGTAAAATTTATGTAATTGGATTTATGGGTTTCTTCGGATTACAAAAAAAGAAGCCGGCAAAACTTCCGTAACTGGATCCATTGTTCTCTGAGGATTGCAATAAAGAAGTTGGCCTTATTGGGTTGGACAAGCCTTGCACGTCCTTCAATTAAGTCGTTTGGCTGAGGGTATAAAGACTGCAGCAGGAGTCCTGTTTGATAGAGCTCTGGAATGACCTCGAGGAGAGGGACTAGTGGGAGATAAAAGAATTGCAGCACTGTAACTATTAGTTGATATCACAATGGATAAAGTTGCAAGGGGAAAGGCAAAGGAGGAGGAGGTGGTGAAACCTAAGAAAAAGGATAAATCTGTGGCGGAAGAGGCCCCCCTGTCAACATCATCAGCATCTTCATCACCGGAACCAGCACTTGTGGATCAGACTCAAATATTGGTGGAATTAGGCAAATTGTTTTAAAATTTTGATAAGATGGAAGATGCAAGGGTAAAAGATAAAAATGAAATCTTGGGAAAACAAGATAAATTGGCTACAATGTTTGTGGATTTTACAAAAAAGGTTGATCTCAATTTTCAAAGGATGGATGCTAATGTTAAGTCGATGCAAAATGATATGAAATTGATGCAAGGAGATATTAAAGAGCTGCATAAGGAGGAGCAAGAAATCAAAATGAAAGTGGATGCGCAGGAAAAAAGGATAGATGTTATGGAAGAGATGATGAGAAAACAGAATATAGTGATTTGCAATATGGTGGAAAAAGTGCCAGACCAGCTTAAGGATAGAATAATTGATTAAATAAATTGGTTAAATAATTTGAAAATGGGAAAAGATAATGTAAACGGAGACATTGTCAGTGCCTACAGAGTAGGATTGAAAAGGGGAAAAGTGGTTCAAAGGAATGTTTTGGTTAAATTTGCAAATTGGGGGAATAAGCTGAAGGTGATGGCTTTTCTAAAACAAGCTGGTTCTGGCACTTTAAAAATTGATGGGAATGATGTGGAAGTATATAATGATATTTCTATCAACCTACGCAGTTGGAGGTACAAAATGAAACCAGTAAAAAAATTTTTGATGGAAAAAGGGATTAGATATAATTGGCAATTTCCACAACAGTTAAGATTTTTTCATGACAAGAGAATGCATGTTATTGATGCAATGACTGATGCATTGGAATATCTGTGTTTAAACGACCTGGTCAAAGCATCTTCAAGGGAATGGTTGGCACTAAGAAAGGCTTTACTGGAGTCTGGAGGCATAAGAAGGGATTATGGAGAACCATTTGAGGGGGGCGCCACAGGAGGAGAAGAAGCACAAGGGGTGGAGATGGTTTTACAGTCATTGATAGTAGATATTGAAGGGGAGACAAAGGTTAGAATGTTAGAAGGGAGCAAAACAGGGGAGAGGAATGAGATTAAGAATTACTATGGAAGAAGATGGTCCCAAAATTAAATAGGTTTTATTAAATGAGAAAAGTTGTGCTAGAGCTTTAGTTGACATGCACACTTCCCATGTTCCCCCCTCCCCTCTTTGGATGCTGAAGGTGACTTTTTTGGAGAAAAAAGTGGGGAGGTCAGATTTGATTGTTTTTTGTAGTAAGTATTGTTTGAATTTTAGGGTATTAGGTATCATGTCCTATGGAGATATCGGAGGTGGAAAGAGAGTGTGGCAAATAAACAATGAGAGGTATTAAAGTGTTATCTTGGAATGTGAAAGGTACAGGGTCTCCAGTTAAGCAGAGGAGGGTTGAATCAGTCTTGAAGAAAGACAGGCCGGATATAGTCTTTTTGCAGGAAACTCATCAGAAATCTCAAGAAATGAATAATTTTTTTTAGGGTGGATGCAACATTACGAAAAAGCATATGGCACATTGAAGGCAAGAGGTGTGGCAATTCTGATTTCGACTAGGTTGGGGTTTGAAATAACAAGGAGTATTTCTGACCCAGAGGGTAGATATTTGATAGTAAGAGGGAATATAGAGGATGAGGAAGTAACTTTGGTGAATATGTATGCTCCAAATGACCATCAAGCTGAGTTTTTAGAAAAAATGTATGAAATTTTGATAAAGGAAAAAACAACAAAGATAATTGTCACTGGAGATTTTAATTTAATAAGGTCAAATCTGGATTGCACAAATATATCAAGATGTGGAAAAATATTAAGTCTCAGACTTTGGATAATTGGATGATATCATTGGGTTTGAAGGATACATGGAGAGAATTTAAGGGGTCAGAAAGGACATATACTTACTATTCACAGGTTCATAATTCATACTCTAGAATAGATTATATATTTGTAACAGAGAGCATGGTCAGAAATTTGGAAGAGGTAAAATTGGAATTTTCAAGGAGTCAGACCATGCTAAAGTGGTGATGGAACTAAAGATAGAGGGTAAAAGGAAGGTGAGAAGGAGTTGGAGATATGATGAAAGATTATTTAAAGATGTTAAACTCAAAAAACAAATTATGGAGAGTTGGAAGGAGAGTTGGAATTGGAATGATAATGATGAGGTAAATTTTAACATAGTGTGGGATGCCATGAAGTCGGTTTTTAGAGGGGAGAGTATTAAGTTAGCTAGTAGTAGATATAAAAATTTTAAGATGACACAGGATAAAATTGAAACTGAGATAAAGCGGTTGCAGGATGAACATACAAGGACGAAGGATGAGAAGGTTTTTGACAAATTGCAAAGACTGAAGGCTGAATTGGTAGAAAAGGATATAGAAAAGGTGAAAAGGGATTTGTTTTATCTACAAAGGGAATATTTTGAATATAGTAATACAAATTCAAAACTATTGGCAAGAGCAGCTAAAGAAAAGAGGGAGAAAAGAGAAATTGGAGTTCTAATTAATAAATATGGAATAAGATGTAATAGGATTGGAGACAAATGTAAGATTGTAAAAGAATTTTATCAAGCCTTGTATGCGAAAAAGGAGAATGACATGGAGAAGCTTAAAAAACAACTAGAGAAGCAAATAAACAATGGGATAAAACAGGAGCACAAAGATAGTATGGAAGAACGAATAACGGAAAAGGAAGTAAAGGGGGTAATAACTAGCCTAAAAGTGGGGAAAGCACCCGGGGAAGATGGGCTACCAGCTGACTTTTATAAGGATATTAAAGATATAGTGGTACCAAAATTGGTGAAATTGTATAACTATATATTGGATGGTGGGCAAATTCCGACTTCATGGCATAGAACTACAATTGTATTGTTGCCAAAACCTGGAAAAGATTTGGAAAAAGTCGAATCTTATAGACCAATTTCATTGATAAATCACGATGCCAAGATCTTCACAGCAATATTGGCAAACAGATTAAACAACTTTATGGGCAATTATATAAATGTAGATCAGGTGGGATTTTTGAAAGGGAGACATATGGCAGATCTAACAAGAAGAGTGGTAGATTTATTAGATATAGTGAAACAAACAAAGGAAAAAGTAGGATTAATATCTTTGGACATCTTTAAGGCATTTGATTCGTTACAATGGGGTTCAATTAAGGAAATAATTAATTGTTATGGGTTTGGGGACAAATTTAAAAGGATAATTGACCAATTATACCAGCAAGCACAGCCATAGTTAGAGTAAATGATGAGGTTACTGATGAGGTAAAATTAGAAACAGGTACAAGACAGGGTTGTCCACTATCACCAATTTTGTTTATTATGGCAATGGAGATGTTAGCAAAAGCTATAAGAGAAGATGATGAAATAGTAGGGGCAATGGGAAACAAGATAAGTTTATATGCTGACGATACATTGATAATTGTTAAACATCCTGAAAAAGCATTAGTTAGAATTCAAGAGCAGTTAAAAAAATTTGAAGACATTACAGGATTGAAGATAAACTGGGATAAATCGGAAATGATGTTATGCAATATGGGAAAGGAGGAATGGAAGAAGATAAAGGGAATTGGTAATATCCAAATTAAAGAGAATTTAAAATACTTGGGGCTAAACATCTCAAATAGGGTTGAAGAACTTAAGAGACTGAACTACGACAGTTTGAAAACAGAGATTAAAGCGAAGATACAAAGTTTTCAAAAGTTGAAATTGTCGTGATTTGGAAGAATAGCACTTAGCAAAATGATGCTTTTACCATGAATTAATTTTTTATTTGATGCTCTAGCAATTCAAATGAAAGATAAGGAAATTAAGGAATTTCAAAATTTGATTAATTAATTTTGTAATGGTGGAAAGAAGACTAGATTACCAAAAAATTTCTGGTATTTACCTCAGAAGGAAAGTGGGTTAGGAATGCCAAATGTGTTGGCATACTATCAAGCATTTCAAATTAAGAATGTTGTGAAGATCTTGGCTAGGGAAAATGTAATTTGGGAAGAAATTGAAATGAAGGATTTTAAACAAAGTGGAAAAATGGTGTTTTTAGGAGCAAATATGGGGAAAATTGTAACTAAAAATATAATGATGAAGGGATTGTTGAGTTTATGGAAAAAAGTAAAGAAGGTTTTAGCTCCGAACATTTCACCGATTATCGAACTGGAGGATATGGCAAATAGATAAAAGAGTAAAAGACGTATTGGATAGAAATGAAGTTTTCCTGCTGAAAGACTGGTTACGGACCTGTATAGATATAGATAAAAGAACAAATTTGTACCGGCAGATGAAATTGAATTGGTTTCAGACAGTGTTGGTAAATAAATGGAATACTAAATATGTGAGAGAAGCTGAGCTAAATAGGGAGAAGACTGAATTTGAGGAGCTGATCTCGAAAATAAGAAAGGGAGAAGGAACCCTCAAGGGTTTAGTTAGCAAATTGTATAAAATACTGAATAAGGAGGGTAGTCCACAGGAAGAGCTAAAAGCAAGGTGGGAGCAGGAATTGAATATAAAGAGAGAAAATGACACGTGGAGGAACAAATGGAAAAAGAGAATAATGAGAACGATATCAGTCAGAATAAAGGAACACAATTATAAAATGTTGTGGAGGTGGTACTTGACCCCAGTGAGATTGTATCAGATTGATAATAAAAAAGATAAAATATGTTGGAGATGTAAAAAGGAAATCGGAACTTATGAGCATATGTGGTGGGGTTGTAGTGTTGTTAAAGATTTCTGGAAAAAAGTGGAGAAGGAGATTGGTGAAATTATGGCAAGAGAATAAACTGGGGCCAGGTACCACTATGTTAACAGATGTGGATTGTTTTAATTTAAGTAAGGATCAAAAAGAATTACTAGAAATAATGCTCACAACTGGCAGACAATGTATTGCGAGGAATTGGAAGAATGAAATAAATATAAGGATAGAGGAATGGTATAAAGAAATGTGGAATTTAGCATTGAATGATAAATTAACCTGGGAGATAAATAAAAAAAGGGGGAATGTCAAAGAAAACAGATTTTGGAATACTTGGCAGGCTTTTGTGGACTAGGCTTTGAAAGGGGATGAAAAAAACAAACCTGTACCTGATCAAAGTTTTTGGAAGGAAAATATTAGGGTAATCTGATTTCTCCGAGGCATTATAAATATCACAGGGTGTATTATTTTTTCTTTTTGTTTAATTTTATCTTTATATTTGTATTCAGTATTGTATTTTTAATGTTAGTGAATTCAAGAGTTAATTCAAAGCTACGTCAAAACTCTTTTTATGCAATTTATATGAATTTAGAAGGTAAATTGACATAACTTGTATGCAATTGTTTTTTATGTATTTTTTTCTTATGTATGTTTGTTGTTATATATTGTCAATTCTTCTAAATTTGTTTGTGATTTTGCATTTATCTATTTAAGTAAAATATAAAAACAAAGATATAAAATACAGAAACCCTGTAATTAAACATTAAACTAAGGAAGGCAAAAGTACACACAGAAGAAAAATTAATAGCACCATTCAACAAAAATCTACGAACAGAAAAACAAATATCCACAGCAGGCAATGTTGGTAGAAGGTGAAGAGAATGGTGCTAAGTAAGTAAATCTACTTTAAAAAAGTGTTCCAAAGCCTCAGAACAGCCATTGACAGGTAGTTTCTCATATTCCTTATAACTGTGCCTCATACGTTTTCAAGTCATACTGAAGAATCTCTCTCAGACACATTTGGACATCAGAAGATAAAGGTAGGAGGAGGAGGTGGTGGTGGTGGTGGAAGGGATACTATGAATGACTGAGGCAAGTCACTGTTAAGCGGCACTGTTGGGAATCAAACATCCAACCTCTGGCTCTGCAGCCATATACCTAAACTATTACCATAGTGTCAACCCATTTGGGGTTTACACAGCCATGGCCAGTGCTGTGAATTTTGCCCAGGAAGAAATGAGCAGCAACCATAGCAGCAACATCACTAAGGATATTAGCCTCAGTTAACAGCCTGTATTCTGATACAGTATTCTGCACTCACAAGCCAGTTTGAAAGAGTAACCTCAAGAAAGTGGTGTAATGAAGTTGGCAGATGACTGAACCACTCCTGCCGCTTCTGTCCAAAAACTATTTTGGGGCCATAAACTGACAAGTGAGAGTGGCTGAGAAACAAAGTATCGCTCAGGAACTAGATTACATCATCAGATAGTGATCCCTAAAGTACAGGATGATTCCACTCAAAATAAAGGGAATAATTTTATGTTCTGTTTGTTTCTTCTCGCCACTGCTACACCTGCCAAATAATGTGTATCAACATCTTTAAATATTTCAGCAGCCATTGTTTTATGTTTTATTGTTTTGCCTTTGGCTGACAAAAACCCTAGCAAGCGAATATGTGTGCATTTCAGATTATTTCTGCCCTGCTGTCTCTAACAGCTTTCATTTCGCTGCAGAGGAAGCATATTTTGTTAAATGAGTTCACACTTTCAACATTTCAATCCAAGCGTTATTTGCATTCTGTAGGAAGCAACATTGGGGAAGGGACAAAATTGCCTGTGGACAATCTATCCGCCACACAGAGATTAATGCTTGCTTTCATTGGCTATGAGCAGACGCCAGCAAAGGAACAGCATATTGCCATCAGTCAAACGATATGATAATTATAATGGAAGGTGGTAGAAGTCTCCTCTGAATTTACTCTCAATTCAGTGGAAAGACAACCATAGTCAAGTGTATCCTAGCAGGTTTATGAGATTATCCCTGGAGGAGGTCTGAACTCTTGTCCTCTGCTTTGGGTCTGCTTCTAGTAAAGGCAGCAGGCCACCTCAAGAAGTCTGAGTGCCTGCACACTTCCTCTTTGTAAATCATAACAAAACTGCATCCTCTGGCACACATATACTGTTTTAAAAAGTGGGAGATTGTGTTTCTATCTTTGGAAAAGACAGGGAATAATTTTGCAATGCTTTCAAAACTGTTTTATGCAAAGGGAGAACTTTAAAAAAAATAGGTCAACTGGTAGCCATCATCTGTTAAGCAAAGAGTTTTCTTCATCTTTCTTTTTTTAAAACATGAACAGGTGAAGCGATGGAGGATTCAAGGACACTGGTGGCCACACTGATAGCTACATTCAACCTTTGCACTACTCTCTGAACAATGCCTTCCTTAATCCCATACTTGTGATTATACTTTCAAATCCTGTAATTATGCAAGACACAAACCAAGCTGCCGTCAGCATTTTGGGAACAATCCCTTGTAGTTTCTACAGAATGCCCTGTGATGATAAATGTGGCTGCATCATGATGTAGAAAGTTGTTCAAAATAAATGAGTTGAGCTTTCTGCATTGGCTATTTGCTTGAAGCTCTGCCTCATGCCTGACCATGAAAATGTTCTAGGAAGTAATCTGGGCCAAATATTTTGACCTGTCACAACTATGTACCCTGTGGTTAGCCAACAGCTTTGACAGTAGGATTAGCAGACTTGTTCCTAGGTTGAACAATGTACCCTCCCTTAAGATAGAAAACATAGAAAAGTAAGTGAAGATCCTTCCGTTATGGTGACTAAGGTAGGGATGGCTAAAAGGTATGCCTGATTCATATTTCAAAGCATACTTACAAAATGTGTTCCTATCATACTGAAAGAACACCTTCAAACTTTATAAATTGAACTGTGTTAAAATCTGCAATGCACTTTGTGAAAACAAAACAAAACAAGAAATCAAATATTTTAAAATTCTTATATTTGGAAGCAATATAATGCCCATTTTGCACCATAATACATACTTTAAAACACTGCTTACAAAATTCAACATTTTTGTAAAATGCACAGATTTTATTTTATTTTTTGCTCAGTGGAAAAAAAACATATTAAAATCCTTACTTTTGAATTTTGTGTAAAGATGGATACAAAGTTCTGTATATTTTGGGAAAAAGGGCACACAAATACATAATTTGTTTTTGCAGCAAGCAGAAAAAAAATAGACCAGAAAATCCGATGGAATGAATTTGTTGTTGTTCAGTCATATAGTCGAGTGTAACCCCCCATGGACCACCACATGCTAGGAACCCCTATCCTCCACCATCCTCTGCAGCCAGCTCAGCTCTATACCCATTGCATCAACATTGCCATCTAGCTATCTCATCCTCTGCCGCCCCTTCTCCTTTTGCCTTCATTCTTTCCCAGCATCAAGACCTTCTCGAGTCAGTCCTCTCTTCTCATTTGGTGTCCAAATTACTTTAGCTTCATCTTCAATATTTGGATAAATGAGGGCTTGACAAAGTCACCAAATCTTCATATGGGATGCAGTCTCTCATCACCATAGGATTTGAATATCTTGCAACAGGTTTGGCAATCATAAAGATGGTATGCAGTAAATGATCATTTTTTGTGATCATGCTATCTAGACATTCAGAACAATGAAATGCTTAGGTCTAACTCTCTGTTTATTTGTTGAAAGTCAGATACCATCTTTTCTTCACACGATCTGAAATGGCTTTGGAAACTGACCCTGTCCTTTTCTCTTGTGTCTGATACTGTGAACACTGAGGAAAGAGGATCAAGGCAGGGAGTCATTCTTTTTTGGCCAGTGATCCTCTAAAACAGGGGTGCCCAAACTATGGCCCGAGGACTGGATCCAGCCCATGATACCAATTCATCAGGCCTATGGTTGCCTCGCCACTCTCGGAGGTGGATGTGGGATGCGCCCACCACTGCACATACATGTCTGGAACCACTCCCGGAAGTGATTCAAGATGCCCACACACATACACAAATGCATCCGTGCCACTCCCAGAAGTGGATGGGGAAGCCCCGCACATGTGTAAATGCATCTGCACTACTTCCAGGAGTGATTCCGGATGTGCATGTGCCTGGCACAAAAAGTTTTGGCACCCCTGCTCTAAAAGCTTCATACATTGATAACACTACTTAAATAATAAAAAAAGTTAATTACATAAATAAAATCCTTTGAACATTGCACCCTTTTTAATGGAAAGATGGTTAATCAGCAAGCAAAAACAAAACAAAAAAAAGTACCAATACTGCAATGCTGATGAGAGTAACATTGCTCTGAAATAGGATTGAGAGAGATGAAAACAACTTGGTATGCAGGCTATTGCACACTGAAGCCAGTTGTGTGCTGGATTCACAAAGAATGATTTGGAATGTCCTGATTATGTGTTCCTTAATGAGGATCACACGTATAATGAAGCTAATGGTGAGTAACTGCTTTTATATGAAACACAACATTTATTTATTTCTAAATTATAAACATCAGTAAAGCATTCTGTAATGGCAGTGAAGTATCCCAGACATACGATGCCCACACAAGGAAAGGATAAACTAGAAAAATGCAGAGAGGTTGGCTTCCAACTTCTTTACCTAGTATTAATTGTGTATTTAGAATTTCAAAATGCTGGCATACATATTTTATAGTATTTTCAGCCAAGGAACTGGAACTGACTCATTGAAATCTGACTGAGATGCCAAAATCGCCATCTTGTCCTTAGCATTTAACAGCCTTCTGGATTGAAGGACAGACAATCCCAAAATAGCACCATCTTATGCATTAGTAATGCGGGGGGGGGGGGGGGCACTGTTAGCAATGTGTTTACACCTTTCTCAACTCCCTGTTATTTTCAGAAAACTCCCTGCTGCTTTTCCTTTGGGTTCTGTTTTTCTTTATTTGGCCTCAAAAAGGTATTCAATTCCCCAGGTTTGGTTCTCTCCCCCCCCCCCCACCCCCCTACTTCTTACAGTTTGGTCTTATGCATATCATATGGGGGAAGCTTAACAGGAACTAACAGTAAAAAAATGATACAGACATTGTTTCTTATGAACACAGGCACATGAACTAATCCCGTTTATCCTCCTGCGTGTGTTGAAAAATATTGACCAAGCCTTAAGAAAGGTGCTTTCTGCTGATATGTTAAGCTCTGTGAGATGGTGCACCTATATGAGAAACCAGAATTCATGAATTTGATTTTTCACTGTGCCCTTTAGTTGGCATGGGTAGTCACAAGCAAGTTAAACAGTCCCAAAGCACCCATAGTAAACCACCTCTGACTGCTCTAGAAAGCCTGGAATGGTTTGCCACAAGTAAGAACTGATATAACTTTATGTAAGTAAAAAGGACACAGCAGAATTTGGAAATGTTCCTCCTAAGAGAGTGAGGAGGACAAGTGCAAAGTCAGAGGTGAGTAAAACACATTCATTAATTCCTGATTATAATGACCATAATATTATAATGAGCAACTCCCCTGGTGGCTTAGTGGTTAAGGTGCTGAGTTGGAGACTGGAAGGTTGGGTTTTGATACCTGAGAGCTGCACTTAGGGACATGAAAGTAGCCTCATTTGGGACTCCCCTTAAAATCCTTTAATCCCAGAGTAATCTCTGACATGAAATTATTATTATTATTATTATTATTATTATTATTATTATTATTATTATTATTATTATTATTATTATTATTATTATTATTATTATTATTATTATTATTATTATTATTATTATTATTATTATGTCCATTTACACATACACAACCAAGATTCTAAATTTTCCTCTTCAAATTTCTAAGGCAGGGATTCTCAACTTATGGCCCGTGGGCCGGATGCAGCCCATAGCACCATTTCATGTGGCCCACCACCTCCTCCACCACACCCAGAAGTGCCATGTGGTGGAGGAATGGCAAAATGGCCATCTGGCAAACAAAGCTGTCTGAGGCAGCGTGACCCAGCCCCCAGCTTAAAAAGGTTGAGAACTCCTGCTCTAACTACCCTGCATCTTAACAGCAAGCTTAAAAATGTTAGTTCCATAGATGCAGTTAATGTGCATTTAAAAACAAGCTACAAGCCATGGGAGAATTTAAGCAAAATTGAGAAAGCAGCGTTTTACACCAGTGCAGTTCAAAATAAAACTGCGAGTCCCCAGCAGCTGTTTCCATTAGCAGTGGCTTCATCAAAACTTCATCAAAAGAGGGCCTGCTATAAAGCATGAATTTGTACTCATGGGTATGAGCCTCTTTGTTTCAACAAATACTTATGTTGTATGTGGATTGTGACATTTATTTTGTTTTTCTGGGAGGTTGCTCATTTTTATTGTCTGATGGAAGACAGACATGACAGGATTCTCCCTGTATTTGGAATGGCTATGCCTATTAAATTTGATCAGAGCAGATAAGATTAATTTAATTTTATTACATTTTTGAAGAATAGGCTAAGTTCCTCCATATCAATTACAGAATGCAAGCGCGGCGCCAAAATGGCCGCCGCGCTCTTTACGGCCCCCCCCACCGGACTTGGGCATCCGGGTAGTTAGGGGGGCGTGGCCAGCACCCTTTAAAAGGGGTGGCCACGAGGCAGCCGAGCTGCCATTTTGTGAAAGCGACGGAGAGGAGAAGTTTTTAGCTCCGTCGCTCTCCGTGCTGCAGGGAAGCCTCCGTTCGGGCAGCAAGCAGTTTTTCTTCGCCTGCTTATCAGGCTTCCCATCCACGATCGATGCCTTCCAGAAAGAAGGCGATGGCGAATTCAGTTCGCCCAACAAGGAGGCGGCAGCCGGGTCGGAGGACCACGACTGCCCCCCCTCAGCTGGCCCCCTTCGCGGGGGCAACCACCGGGACCGGTGGAATGGGGCAGATTAACCCGTGGCCTGAGGCTGGACAGCCCGCAATCCTCGGCCATGGGGCTGGGACAGGTGGGTGGGCATAGCGCCGCTGGGCCTCCGGCCCCTGGCCTGCATCCCCCGGCCATTGTTTTTCCCCAGGAGGGTGGGCTGGGGCCACTTCCTTGGCAGGGTATGACCCAGGTGCCTCAAGGGCCGGAGTTTCGGCCATGGCCATACTCGGGCCCAAGTGCATCTGCACCGGCCCCAGGCATGGCGGCCAGTGAGTCGCACGCCCCCCTTGGCCCCCTTTGTGTCGGGGGCTCCGTGAATGTGGACGCCCTTCTGGCCCGCGTGGCGGCCTTGGAGGCGTCCATGGGGGTATCCACTCCATCGGGGGCACCTTTTGGCCTACAGTTCACCGCGGCGCCAGCCAATCTTCAGCAGGCGGCCGGCCGGGTTGAGCTGCTTGAGGCCCGCGGGCCGGTGCCCGCCGCGGCCTCGCAGCTCCCCGCGCAGCAGGTACCTCCAGCTGGTGGTGGTCGGGTGTGTCCGCCGAGCTCGGTTCCGGTCGCGAGCTCCGACGCCCGCCGTGGGCCGGAACCCCCAGTGGGGGCGGCCCACGGGGGTGCAACTTGTGAGTATCTGGTTCAAACTAATGCACCCACACCAACATCCACTACAGGGGAGGGCCCACAGTGGCCGTGGCCATGTCAGGTGGGGACTGGGGGACAACAACCTCCAGCGTACCCAGGTACGGCTTTGCCGACGGCAGGCCACTCATGGGGTGGGGGTCCTCCAGTTACAGGGAGTGCTGCGGGGGTTCCAGGGCAGGTTGCAGCCCCATTTTTGATGCCCCGCACTGTTAACGTGCCGGTGTCGGCACTCCCTACGGCAGGGTACTCTTTGCCCCTTGGGGATCATTTGGCACAAGCCACTAAAGAAAAAATTTGGCGGTGGGAGTACATGGACATTTTCTCCCTTCTGAACAGGGAACCCACCAAGGAAGAGAGGGAGGGGCAAGACGAAAAGGACAAGGAGCAGTCCCGCCGTCGTAAGCCACCACGCACGTGGGCCAATTGGTTGCCCGCATATCTCATATACATGGCGGTGTATCTTAGGGCACGGCCTGATCTGGCCATTCCGATGGTCCAGTATTTGGACAACATTTACAGGGCAATGGTTGATTTCCCTGGCCCGTCGTGGTTGGCTTACGACGAGGAATTTCGAATGAGAGTGCCCCTACACCCGGAGATGAGGTGGGATGAGCCCTGTCAGAAGCTGTGGCTTCTGTATATGACCCCCACGCGCCCTGCGCCTGGGGAGAGGTATCATTGTGGACATGCGGTCCAGCGAGCCGCTCCAGCGCAGGTACCCCGCCAGGTGGCGGGGCAGGGGGTTCCAGCCCGCCTGCTGTGCTGGAGCTTCTCGGCCAATGGTGCGTGCAATAGAAAACAGTGCCGGTACAAGCACGAGTGTCCCTCTTGCGCTGGCCCCCACGCCGCTGCTGCGTGCCCGCGAGTGGGCGGGTTTCGGGGCAGGGGTAGAGGTGGGCAAGGAATGGGCAGACCTGCCGCTGAGGGTGCTGGTCAATCAAAAGGCCCCCTCCCCAATTAATGTGGTCATGTTGGAGCGTTGGCTCGCAGCATACCCAAGGAGGGGAGATGCTGCTTACTTGCTGGAAGGTTTCCAGCGGGGGTTTCACATTCCGTTTGAAGGGGATAGGTCCCCCCAAGATGCACCCAACTTATTTTCCCTTAAGGGCAGGGAGGAGGTGGCCGCACTCAGTATCGCCAAGGAGGTCAATGCAGGTAGGGTGGCTGGCCCCTTTCTAGCCCCGCCCTTTCCCAACCTGAAGGTTTCCCCTTTGGGATTGGTCCCCAAAAAGACACCGGGGGAGTTTCGTTCGTCTCATTCACCACCTGTCGTACCCGGCTGGCCATTCGGTCAATGATGCTATCCCTGATGACCTTTGTTCGGTCAGGTAGACATCATTTGACCAGGCCCTGCGCATGGTGCGCTCTTGTGGCCCGGGTGCACTGTTAGCGAAGTGTGACATCAAGTCGGCGTTCCGACTGCTGCCTGTGCACCCGGGCGACTTCGAGTTGTTGGGTTTCAAATTCCAGGGCAAGTTTTATTTTGATAAAGCCATGCCTTTTGGCTGCTCCATCTCATGCTCGGCATTTGAACGCTTTAGCACCTTTCTCCAGTGGGCCTTTGTTCGCAGGTCGGGATCTTGGTCTGTAGCCCATTACCTCGATGATTTTTTGTTCGGGGGTGAACGGGGCTGGGACACGTGTACGCGTCTCCTCACCACATTTCAGACGCTAATGCAGGAACTCGGTGTCCCTTTAGCGCCCGAAAAGACCGAGGGCCCATCCACCAAGCTCACGTTCCTGGGTGTCGAAATTGACACGGTTGCGCACGCATCCAGGTTGCCCATTGACAAGGTTTCCCGGATCACTTTGTTGATCTCGGCCTTGCTGGCCAAACGCAAGGTGTCCCTCCGTGAGCTACAGGTACTGCATGGTCACCTTAACTTCGCTTGCAGGGTGGTTGCACCTGGCAGAGCTTTTGCTCGACACTTGTGTGACGCCATGGCTGGCTTGTCCAGGCCCTACCATAGGGTCCGACTGAACAGGGGCATGAGGGCCGATCTGCTGATATGGCTTCAATTCCTTAAAGAGTTCAATGGGGTCTCATTTTGGAGATCTGCTCTCCTGGTGTCGCCTTGTTTCCAGGTTCAGTCGGATGCATCAAGGTCCCTGGGTTATGGGATTTACTTCGAGGGGAAGTGGGCATATGGTCAATGGCCACTAGCTTGGAAGGGCACGGATCGCCTACGCGATCTCACGTTCCTTGAGTTCTTTCCCATTCTGGGAGCTTTGATGCTATGGGGTGGGGAGTGGGCCAATTCGGTCGTCCATTTCTGGTGTGACAATGCTGCAGTTGTGCACATTTTTAACTCTCAGACTTCAAAATCACCCAGAGTCATGGAACTGGTGTGCCAGTTTGTTTTGCGCAGCCTACGCCTCAATGTGCTATTTCGGGCTAGGCATATACCAGGTATTAATAACGACATCGCTGATGCTTTGTCCCGCTTGCAGATCTCCCGGTTCCGTGCCTTGGCCCCGGACGCAGAGGAATTCCCCTCGCCGCTCCCGGACAACATATGGACGTTTGGCAAGGAGAGGTGAACCGGGCGATCGGCATGTCACTGGCGCCCCGCACGCATAAGGCGTATCTCCATGCATTCAGTACCTTCCAGGCCTTTGGTGCCCAATTTCGATTACCAGGGCTCTGGCCTATACCAGTGGCGCAGATTCTTCAATTCATGGTTTACCTACACAGCCAGGGCCTAGCTCCCCGCACCATAGCATCCAGGCTGTCAGCACTGGCATTCATGGCCAAGGTGGGGGGTTATGCTGACAGCACAAATGACTTCCGTATACGACATGTTTTGGAAGGGTGGGCGTGGGAGCGTGGACGCTGCCCGGACAACCGCCACCCAATCTCTCCAGGGGTACTTACCCACCTTGCACGGGGCTGGCATGACCTGTGCTTTGACAGGTATGAGGCAGCCCTGTTTCATGCGGCTACCACGGTGGCCTTTTTTGGAGCGCTCCGCATCAGTGAGCTTGTGCTACTGTCTAAGGCGGATGCGACGCGTAGGGCACTGGAACTCAAAGATGTCTATGTTTCTGATGAGTGGGCTCAGTTGAGGATACGTTCCTCAAAAGTTGATCAGCACGGTGTAGGCAGTGGTGTAAGACTGCTACGGTGTTCAATGGCAGACATCTGTCCGGTTGGTGCCCTACAAGAGTTCCTTGCACTGCGTGGTATGCGCCCTGGCCCGTTTTTCTGCCACCAAGATGGGTCTCCCCTTACTAAATTTCAATTTTGGAAGGTGACCAGTAAGGCATTATCCAGTGTTGGCCTCCCCGGGGCTCATTACGGCACCCATTCTTTTAGAATAGGAGCTGCTTCTACTGCAGCTGCATTCGGGTACTCTGGGGCTGAGATACGCCAGATGGGAAGGTGGGGATCGCAGTGTTTTCAGTTATATGTTCGCCCACTTCACTTGTGAGTACCAGTAAGTCACTGTCTTCTTCCTTTTTTCTTCGACAGACCCTGGGTGTCGTATCACACCAGTGGCAGTATGGCTGGTGGGCCATAGCTATGTGCACAGGGCAGCGCAGTATGCTGCGGCGACAGAGTGGGGACCCCAGCTGGGACTACGTGCGTCCGCATGTCTAAGGTGGTACGGTAAGCGTGGGATGTTGTGGCGGGAACTGTTGCCATTCCTTTGCTCCATCAGGGATGCTGACCCGCCTGATGTCCTGGTTATACACCTCGGGGGTAATGATTTGGGCCAGGTCACCGGCCTGTCGTTGAAACATGCGATCTGCGGTGACCTGGCTTACTTGCATTATGTGTGGCCTGCCACAACCCTGGTTTGGTCGGACATCATACCGCGTCACGCTTACAGGGGGGGCATTAACCTCCAGGCCCTTGACCGTGCTCGCCGCTCAGTGAACAGGGCGGTAGCCCGGTTCATGTTAGACAAGGGTTGGGGGCGCGTCGTCCGACACCCCGATATTAGTCTTCAAAATTGTGAACTTTACGCAGGGGATGGGGTCCATCTGTCGCCAGGAGGTATGAACCTCTTTTTGGAAGATCTGCAAGCAGGCCTGTTGACCGAGCTGACGGTCTGGGGTGGGGCGGTGAGCCTTTATTGAAGCCTCCCCGTGTGGCGGGTAGCACTGGTAAGGTAAATATTTATGACCCACAGGTATCCGGCAGGTTCGCAATTGACTGGACAGCGCTAGATAGGCACAAGTTGGTTAACGTTGTCCGGTCAACGACGAACCAGGCAATGGGGTGATGGCACGAGCTAGGCAGCATGCATCACCCCGTGATTTTACGGATACGCGTCAGAGGGTGGGGTCAGTAGTTAGTTTATTGACTACGGTCAACAATTTGTTTGTTGCCAACAAACAAATGGATACAAATGGATACATTGTAACCAATTGCCATTGGCAATTTTGGGAGGTACCTTACCAGTGTTACTGTGGCCTGCTTGCCTTAAGAATTATAATTGGTTGAGTACCAATCGAAATTTATAATTCGGACTAGGGCATGAATCAATAAATGTGGCCCAATGCCGTTATCCACTTTCACCAGTGTCTGAGTCCTTTTTTGGGAGGTGCGTCTGCAAAGGAGTATGGTCTAAAATATGAATGCAGGAGACAATGAAATTTAGAGATTTTTCCACTCCTAATCAAAATGTTCTACATATTCAAACCACAATTTGTCAAAACAGAGAAAAGTATCTACATACATTTGATACATCATTTAAAAGTAAAATCTGATACATATATTATCTCGCAAGACAGATCCATTAAAAAAATTGAAAAGCCCAAATAGTAATTCTAAAATGTTTTCAAGATTACCTTTCACTAGGCTCTCTACAACACTAATCAAAATCTGATTGGCGGGAAATAAACTTCAACTAGATAAAAAAATTTTTTACCACAGCACATAATTTTCTGTGCTTCACTTCTGGACTGTGCTTGGCCATTAGAGATTAATATTTATAAAGAGAATGGAATTGTTCATTAGATTTAAGCAGAACCATTATTGCACAGGCTGCTAACCATCAGCTTTTTAAGGTTTACAGAGAACTTTGTTGGTTCTGTATTCTCTTAAAACATTACTACAGTCTAACACAGGGGTCAGCAAACTTGGCTCTCCAGATGTTCTTGAACTTCAATTCCCAAAAGCCCTGATCAGCAGGTGTACTGACTTGGGCTTCTGGTAATTGAAGTCCAAGAACATCTGGAGAGCCAAGTTTGCTGACCTCTGGTCTAACAGCACAACATTTCCTCTCCCTTAATTTTCACATTGCAAAGATAATGGCTTAAACACAAAAATAATATTAGAAGCCAAGATAAGTTTGCTGGCAGAGTTCAGGTGGGCTTTTCACATTCATAAGCAGCAGTTCTTGCATTTGTATGTGCCATTATTAGGAAAAAATTTAGTGTTGGCAATGTCAGCATACCACATTCTGCTTTTTTGTGTTGAAAACTATTAAAGGTCATGGAAATAGATATGCCATAAATCTAGAAATGTGCAGGTAAACAGGGAGGAATCAGAAGTCTCAATTAAAGAAATATTTCAGGTGAAGCAGTCAGGGGGACAAGTGACGCTGTTGTTCCTCCTGCTACAATGTTATTTAGATTTTTATTTATTTATAAAAATACCAACAAGGCATAATAAAACAAGGAAAATAAAACAAAGCTGTGGGATGCCCAGGTCACTGATTGGACAGCAACCTTTCCCAATGGGTTTGTCGGGCTATGCAAACAAGCCCGAGACCAACCTGACTCGACCGGAAAGGAATTTGGGTATGGGCTAATAGTAATAGGGAGCAATAGTGACTCCATTTTTCCTTGGCTGGGGGCACTGAAAGGAGTAGGACAAGCATCATGAGGATAGAGACCCAAGGTCTCGTAAACAGCATACGGTATCTGGCTCAGCAGACACCAACCACAGCTAGACCAAATAGCTATGCATAGGTACACAGAGTCTTCTAGGACTTAGATAACAAGAGAACAATGAGTCTCAACACAATCCACTGATTAGTCTGCCTATGGGCAACCTGGGCATGCAGGCTGGTGCATGATGACTCCCAATTGTAGTCAATAAATATAGACCACCCGAGGACTCAGGACTGGCTTTTACCATCATACTTCAGTCTTGCGTGCCTTCCTTGAGTTCAGCACCTCGACTCCCATGGACCATTACAACATATGGTGACGCGTGACATGTCTACTCGGGAGTAGTGGAGCAGTTCTGATTGGAAAGCATCTCTGATCGGAACTCAGTACAGTCTCAAGGGAGGCAGTGCGCTCACATGCTGGCAGACCTCACGCAAAGGAACGGACACGTTCCAAAGCTGGGGAAAGCCGAGATCCAGAACGACTGGAGGCAGAACAGCAGACCAGCAGCCAGCCAGCACCGTGATCCCAATCCACCAACCGGTCCAGAGGGACATCATCCTGCACCTCACCCGCCCCGCCGTGCTACACCAAATCGTCCCGCGGAAGCATCGACTCGTAAGATGCATTACATATAGGGAATTTCCCCACCAGGTAGCAATGGGGGCTAGCTTGGGGAAGCTAAACTTCTCTGTCAGACAAGCGGCTCATAGGGATGAGCTTGAAGCCCTGGCCAGGCAATATCAGATTAGAGTAGACCGAGATTGTCTGATGGATCTCGTGAGGTACCTGGGGGAACACTGCTTGTTCTACCCAGAAGCAGGCACATTGAATCCAGAGGTTTGGGATAAAGTAGGGAACTGCTTAAAACAGGAGCCCCGTGCTCCTGCTGACATCATCGGAACTTGGAGCAAGTGTAGACAGATCATTTCATAGCTAGTCCAGTCTGGACAGAAACCAATACACAAGAGTACATGGAACCATCCTCCCCAATGCGTCTCTGTCCGATCATCCAGTTTGAACATGGGGGCTTAAGGGACCCCCTTTCGCGACAACTGCTGGAGCTGTGGGAGGGGGCGGAGGTGCTTCACAGACAACTAAGAGTCCTTTTCAATTGATGGTAGAGGAGGAGATACATAAAGGAGAATTGTCGGCAGAAGAACTGGCCGCAATTCAGCAATTATGTCCAGTTCGTTTAGAGACGGACGCCCTCACGGGCAATCAAACAGCAGTGTATACACCAATCCCATACAAATTGCTCATGGAAATCCACAAAGCTATCATAGATACAGGACTCCAAAGCAGATTCACAAAGGGCACGCTCCAGCAGTTGATGGAATACACCTTGCTCATCCCTTATGACTGGAAATCCATAATGCGGATGATGTTGAGCCTGAGCCAATACCTCTTATGGGATAGCGAGTACAGGCTGGAAGCACAGGCCAAGGCGGCAAAGATGGGAGGAGCAGTAATTCCCGAGCAGCTATACGGCTTGGGACAATTCGAATCCATCCAAGCACGATCTGTCCTGACAGCAGCCACACCCCATCTGGCTTCGGAGTTAGCCTTTAAGGCATATCTCAAGGTACCCGCTTCTGGCAAGGGAGCCAAAAACTACACCTCCATCAAACAGGGAGTGCAAGAGCCCTACATAGATTTCATCAATAAGCTAGAGGAAGCAATGAGCAGACAGGTAGACAATTCAGACACACAAGAAGACTTGATAAAAAGGCTGGCAAAAGACAATGCCAACCTCAACTGTCGCAAAATCTTGCAGGCACTGGGCCATAGACCTGATCTGACACTTACCGATATGATCAGGGCTTGCTCTGACATTGGCACGGACTCCTACAAAAATGGGTCTATTGGCAGCGGCAGTGCAAAAGGGAGACAACACCAAGTGGGATTGCATCCGCTGTGGCAGTACATGCACGTCTCCATTGACACTTTCTCACAGTTTGTTTGGGCTATGGCTCAGAAAGGCGAATCTGCAACTCACGTAGAGCAACATCTCTTGGCATGTTTCACGACCATGGTACATTACCGGGTCCCGTTGGATCCTTCCTGGAAGGGTCCAGCCCCCCTGGTAACGTGGGGGAGAGGGTATGCAGCAATTTTGTCTCTTACAGGTGTCGTTTGAATTCCAGCTCGTTGCATAAAACCGCATCTCGAGCTTCATGTCTTGGAGGCAATCGGTCCAGGATCCCCTGCCTGAGATGGAGGGAGTAAGTCTGACCGGGGGACCCAGAAGGAGGAGACAGTTTCAGCCAAGACCAGACCCAAGAATCATGTGGGGAATGGTAAAAACCCTGTGTGATGAAGCCATGTCGATCCTGGTTGAGCAACACACTGAGCCCACCCCACAAAACATGGCGGCTGCAGTGCTAGCTCAAATTACCTACAACTCCTTGATGGTTGTCTTGATCCTTTCCTTGCTTTTGGGGGGAGGGGTCGGGGCTTCCTCCGGGGACTTTACGCCTGGCGGGGACTTGTCTGCCAGGCTCCAGTATAACATATGGGAAAGACTTCCCGGACTTGTCAACCAATCTGACTTTTGCATAATGCAGACCATGAACCCTGCTTTATTGTTGAGCATTTGCCTTGCTCGGGTATGCCGTGCTCCAGGAGAGCAGACCCGGGATATTGAGTGGGTGCCTAAACATGTACTTGGATGTCATCGCAGAATCACATATGCGACTTACATAAATTGGGGGACTCAGATAACAAAAACTTAGCCCGATGATGCAGTCACTCTAGTCACACCCCGAGTGGCGATCAGCCCAAACACATCTTGTGCCAGAATGACAGGCTGCTCCTCAGTTAAGGACTCGCATCACCATTGTCTTCACCCAGGCAAAGAGACTTGGAAATGTAATCACCCAGACATTATTGGTATTATATACAGTCATGTCATTTTGCCCATAGGGTGGTTTTTCACTTGTAACTAGCATACCTGGAAATACATCCCAGCTAATGTATCAGATTCATATTGTTGTATAAGTCATTTAACACTGGTTCTCCCAAAAAGGAAAATGCTTACACCACACCGAGCCGTACCATGGCCAGCATGGATCACATGAGCAATCAAGATTGACAAAACTTGTGACAGCAATATAAAGTTACTCAGTAAATCAGAGTATGTTGCTTTAGCGGTAAGCCTTGTAGGAGTACCTGGACTTGCAGCAGGTAATGCATATAAGATTGGTCAGCTGGCATGCGCCCTGGCCAAAGGTCTCAATCACACTTCCAGAGCTATAGCTTTACTTAATCAAGAGCAAATAGAAATTAGACACACAGTACTGGATAATCAAGCAGCAATTGATTATTTGCTTCTTCTCCATCATTTAGGATGCAAAACAGTTCACAATATGTGTTGCTTCAATCTCACAGATAATTCCCGCAGGATCCAAAGTCAAATCACTGACTTGGACAAAATAGTCACATACATTCAACAGGACACCAGTTGGGGGTGGTGGAATGAGCTCTGGTCCTGGGTGCCATGGAACTGGCTACAAACAATGCTTAAAGTCACCGCTGGTGTTGTGGTAGTGGGAGTCATGCTATGCTGCTTTGCGCAATGCATCCCCTCGTTCCTATCCATGTGCCAACCAGAACGAAGACCCCAAAATGCCTCAACAGCTTATGCCCTATATCTGTCAGGTTCTCAGCCAAGTCGCTTTAGAAAATAAAGAAAAGGGAATTGTGGGTTGCCCAGGTCACTGATTGGACAGCAACCTTTCCCAATGGGTTTGTCGGGCTATGCAAGCAAGCTCAAGGACCGGAAAGGAAATAGGGTACGGGCTAAAAGTAATAGGGAGCAATAGTGACTCCATGTTTCCTTGACTGGGGGCACTAAAAGGAGTAGGACAAGCGTCATGAGGATAGAGACCCAAGGTCTCGTAAACAGCATACGGTATCTGGCTCACATCCATGTAAAGGGCTGAGCAGACACCAACCACAGATAGACCAAATAGCTATGCATAGGTACACAGAGTCTTCTAGGACTTAGATAATACAAGAACAATAAGTCTCACCACAATCCACTGATTAGTCTTCCTATGGGCAACCTGGGCACGCAGGCTGGTAAGTGTAACCCAACCAGCAGAGTGCCATGTAGCAAGCCTTCTGTCATGGGGGTCTCACGCGGGCTGTGCGTGATGACTCCCAATTGTAGTCAATAAATATAGGCCACCCGAGGACTCGGGACTGGCTTTTACCATCATACTTCAGTCTCGCATGCCTTCCTTGAGTTCAGTACCTCAACTCCCACAGACCATTACAACACAAAGCAAGTTAAAGTCAACAAAAAAAAGCCAATTGGGACTTCACATTTCACAGTGTATGCTTGGGAAAATATATTTGCATTCAGCTCACTGGCTGCAATATTTTTTCCCCATGAAACCTAGTAATTTTTTACATCTCGTAATCTATTCTATGTAGCTAGTTCATACACATCAAACAAGGATAGATGTTTTATTTCTTGAATAAACGGTTGTTTTAAGTTTGCAGTGTAATAAACTCACTCACAAGGACCTGAGAGAGAGAGAAAGCATTTCAGTGGCTACTCCCAATGTGTTGAATATCCTCCCACATGTGGCTCAATTGGTCCCCTCATTACTGTCTCACAGGTATAAATCCTTTCTGGCTTTTGATTTGTGAATTTCCTAGCAGGATCTGGAGTTTATAGCAGAGGTTGTAGTATATTCTCTCATTTTTTACAATTTATTTATTTAAGACGATCATGCCTTATATTCATTTTAATTTGCTTTAAAATTGTGACTTTAAAAATATTGTTACAGGTTTAATTACTTTTTAACATTAATATTCTAATTTGTTGTGATTTTAAATATATGTACACTTTGTTACCTCTTGTACAATGTAATAAAAACCCTTCTTCAGGAAAAGGGTGGGTTATACATTTTCTTTACTTCCTCTTTTACCCCTTCCGGTGTCAAGGTATAATTAAACTAACAAATAAAAAATAACATTTAAAAAATGAGACCAAGTGGGTGCTTTCTTGTGGCTATGGGGAGATATACTGTTGTTCTCTTTTATGCCTGTTACTACAAGTAAGCTGATAAGTTAAAAATAGTTGTACATCGTGGCCTGTAAGTCTCTACCCAGCCACAAAGAGACATACCTGTCAACCGTGGCTCCGGACAATCCGGGACCTGCGCAGAACAGTTCTGCACAGGTTGCTTTTTACACATGCGTAAAAGCCTTCTACTCATGCATAAAAGCAACTTGCGCAGAACCATTCTGCGCAGCTCGCTTCTATGCATGCGTAGAAGGCTTTTACGCATGCGTAGAAGGCTTCTACAATCCCCTTCTGCACAGAAGCCTTCTACCCATGCGTAGAAGGATTCTACGCAAGCATAGAAGGGTTCTATGCATGCATAAAAGCCTTCTACGCATGTGTAGAAGCGAGCTGCACAGAAGGGATGCGCAGTAACGCCTTTTCCCCACTGCCAAATTCCGGGGTTTTGGCAGCTCCGGGCAGGAAATGGCGCAAATCAGCGCTGAAAACCGTGAAATCCTGGCCAATCTGGGAAGGTTGACAGGTATGCAAAGAGAGTAGGGCTCTGCTGGGGGAGGGAGGAAGTGCTCCCATTGGGCTGCTGGGCAGAGGGGCAGGGCAAACTCTGTGCTGGGAGGAGGGAGGTGTAAGTGTTCAGGACTAGGGTGCAGGCCTTATATGGCCTGGAGGTAGAAAGGTTTCTTATTTTGACCTGCTTATCTTGAATGCTCTGTCTGTTTGGCATGCTGACACCAAATAAACTTTAAAGACTGAAGTAATTACCTCGGTCCCTTCTTTGATCTGTGAAACTACCAGAGGGATAGGCTGATCAGGAGAAGTGGCCGTGACTTCTGATCTCACAGGAGAAGTGCTCCCATTGGACTGGTGAGTAGAAGGGCAGGTTGCATGCCCACAGAGAAGATGGGTAGGGACTTACAGGCCAGGTAGGGTCTTACAGGCCACCCTGTGCTTAGAACTGAGAAACATGTTAGCTGAAATGCTGTTGCTGAGCGTAGGAAAATTTATCAACTTCCAGTCCATTTCTAACAGGTAAATATAAAGTTCTTTCCATGATTCTCAGAACATATGCACACGAACCAAGCCAGTGTATATGCACTGCCCTGGAAATCATGGCAGGGGCTGTTTATTTGCTAGTTGGGAATGGAATGAGTGTTACAAATTTTCTCATGCTAAGCAACGGGATGTCAGCTATTGTGGGTATTAAGGAGTATGATATATCAAGGCACTATATTTATGCATATTTTTCCTAAATACTTATAAAGAGGAAGAGTCCAATATGTGCTGTGTAGAAATCTCTGTTACATGAATTATCTGCTCAAATTTTCTGCTAAGGTTCTAACTGAAGAGAGCCCAGCCTTTCTCTGAGTTAGAGGAGTTTAAGTCTCTCATTTCCTATTTTATTCTGTGTCGATGGATTGTTATATCATATTCCATTTTAAACATTGCCTACAGAAAAATATAGCCAGCTTTCACAGCATTTAAAATCACAATAGTTTCTGTTGTATTCAGAAGCCCTGAAGGAGGAAGGCCCTGTGGATTTCTACTTTCACATCAATTTCAGCTTAGGGCAATCCTTTCCAAGGTTTTTAATGTATAGAGTATTCATAAGTGGTTTACCATTCCCTTCTTCTGTGGGTGCTTTGGACCTGTGCAATTTGTCCAAAGCTACAAAAACTGCTTCTTTCCCCCAGAAGAATTTGGGGAACTGGAGTACTAATCTCTGACTCTGCAGTCAGGAACCCAACTCACTGAGCTACCAGCTATCTAGAAAATGATGAAAGGCAAAATGAAAAACAGATGATGTTAATGTTGACACTGAAGGCCTCAAATTGCTCATATTTTGCTCAAGTAAGGAACAAAAGTAGCTTAAATTAATCAAAATGGCAAAATTGGACTATCTGGCTATGTCTTCCTCCAAATCACATGGATAGTCACTATCCAATCATGGGGTTAGGGGCTGTGGTGGCTCAGTGGTTAAGAAGCTCACCTTGTTAGCTGGAAGGCCAGCATGTTGGCAGTTTGAGACCCAGGTGCTGCATGATGGTTTGAGTGCCCATCTCTGTCCCATCTCCTGCCAACCTAGCAGTTTGAAAGTAAGAAACTGCAAGTAGATAAATAGGGACCACTTTAGTGGGAAAAGATCTTTGGGGCATAAAAGAAGCCTCATTCTGGTGTGCCCTGAGCAGAGTTCCTCCAGCAAAAATCCTTTCTACCCAGAATAATTCTGACATAAAATTATTATTATTATTAGTTCTGGGTTCTCACAAATTCTTTTCATGATTCTTTGTTGTTTGGTTGTTTTTGTTATAGCATATATCAGTCCTCATTGTCTAGCCACAATTCACACTCATCATACCAGGGCCTCAAAACTGTGCGGATGGTAAAATTGTTGTATAAAGTAAATCAATGAATAACTTTAAATAAATATATTAACATGAAAAAATTGCTTCTAATTTATTGTGTAGAAGTTTGTTTGTTTCTTTTAAATAGTGAAAACTCCACCAGCAGTTACTGTACTAATATCCACTGCCACCATTTCTAAATCTGTTCATTGTTATTGTTTTCACTAGATGTTGAGACTGAAGCACTCTTCCTCAATCGAGTTCCCCTTTCCCTACTGAATTACTTGTCTGTGTGACCTCCTTACAGAGAAGGGAGGACACGTGTCAGAGCAACTGAAGCCAATATGAATGAGTTGAAAAAACATTTTTGCAAAAGGTATTAGGGGGGGGGGGATCCAAGCCAGAAATGCTTGTGAAAAAATGCTTTTCATTCCAGCTAAGCTCTAATTTGAACTACATCACAAATTGGTTGAGAGATACATTTTTCATATAAGTTTGTAGAGAAACCTACAGGGGTAAAAATGCATGTACAAAATAGTCCCCTCATATTCATATCACAGAGACTTTACTTCATAATTTTTCACTTGCTCAATGCAACAGCAAATTACAGTAGAATCTCGGATAACGTCCAAACTCCATTCCACAAGTTTGGACTTTATCCTATTTTGGACTTTATCTGAATCAAATGGGTGATGCATCGGTTAATGTCCAAAAATGGACTTTATCCAAGGTTCCTATACCAAATGCCTTGGATAATGTCTATTTTTAGTGGTTTTGGACTTTATGCAATGCATCACATGTGCATGAAAACCGTGATTTTATCCGAATCGGACTTTATCTGAATCGGACTTTATTTGAGGTACCACTGTACTGTCATTCTACCATCTTAATAGATTGGAACAACTAATTATTATTGACTTCAGAAGCATTGATAACATTGTTGTAATGGTCCGTGGGAGTCTAGGTGCTGAACTCAAGGAAGTTGCGAGAGACGAAGCTATGAAGCCCCGATTACTCGGGTGGTCTGTATTTATTGACTATAATTGAGAGTCATCACACACAGCCTGCCTGAGACCCTCGTGACAGAAGTCTTGCTACGTGGCTCTTGGCTGGTTGGGTTTATACCTGGCAACCCGCGGTTCCGGAAAAATGGGACCTGCGCACATCGCTTGTGCGCAGGTCGCTCCACGCATGCGTGGAAGGGTTTCACCCGTTCCACGCATGCGTGGAAGCGCTACGCCGCTTGCGTAGCCCCTATGCAAGTGGTGTAGCGCTTCTGCGCATGCGTGGAAGGGGTAAAACCCCTCCACGCATGCGCGGAAGCACTACGCTGCTCGCGTAGGGGCTGCGCAAGCAGCGTAGTGCTTCCACACATGCGTGGAAAGTGTTCCCCCCGCTGCCAAATTACGGGGTTTTGGCAGCGCGGGGCGGGTTATGACGTCAATGGACATCAAATTACGGGGTTTTCCCAGCCAAATCGGGATGGTTGACAGGTATGGTTGGGTTACACTTACCAGCCTGCGTGCCCAAGTTGCCCATTGGCAGACTTAATCAGCGGATTATGGTGAGACTTATTGTTCTTGTGTTATCTAAGTCCTAGAAGACTCTGTGTACCTATGCATAGCTATTTGGTCTAGCTGTGGTTGGTGTCTGCTCAGCCCTTTACACAGACATGAGCCAGATACCATATACTTTTTACGAGACCTTGGGTCTCTTTCTTCATGACACTTGTCCTACTTCTTTCAGTGCCCTCAGCCAAGGAAACATGGAGTCACTATTGCTCTCTATTACTTATTAGCCCGTACCCTATTTCCTTTCCTGTCGAGCCAGGTTGGTCTCGGGCTTGTTTGCAGAGCCCAACAAACTCATTGGGAAAGGTTGCTGTCCAATCAGTGACCTGGGCAACCCACATAACATAATCTTACTGCAACCTCTACACTTTCTCCCCAGACACCAAGTCACACAGACATAATTTTTCAGTTTTCTGGAAGTTGGATTTAGTGAGTCAAAGCAGCATGTGTAAATCATAATCAACCAACAAAACCCACTTACATGTAAATCAACCAAACTACTTTCTTTTAATGCTCCACAATGTAGACATAAAAAAACCAAGAACTATAGCTACTTGTTAAACTCTATGACAACCTCTTCAAGCAACAACAACAAAAAACCCAAACCACCTTGTAAAAAACAAAAACAAAACAACCCTCCAGAACACATATTTTCCCTTTTCACTGTATTATAGAAGCTCTAACAACAGGAGCCTCAAAATTACTTCCTATCCTGAATTTGGTAAGTGAATATCCCATGAGGAAGGAGTCAAATTTCATGGCTAATAGGTTCACATATAATTAGGAATTGTTAATATTTAACCTTAGCCAGGCAGGTCATTAGTTCAACGGCAACTGAAATGCAGGGCTGCAGCTGCTCACATTCTACCACATAGCTGGCATGGAGATAAACTACCATCATGCTGTATAGTCATAATGGAATTTATTTGTACATGTCAGGCCTCCTAAAGCCACTGCTGAAAAGTCCTGTCTCTATCACACTTGAAGGCAGCTGAGAAACAGAACTCAGTTTAGGGATACAGAGGTGAAGAGCCCTGGCCAGTTCCACAAGAACAGGTTGTTCTCAGTGATGCTCAGGGAGAATTAAACGTGCTGCAAGTTGAAAATACCAAAGCTGAGCCATTTCCTAAGAATATAAAGGCATTAGGGATATGGTCACACCACACTGTGCTACCGTGTACATTTTCTTTCTTAATTAACAGAGATACTGAAGTACAGTAAAAAAAAAGTACAACAATCACATCGCACAATGGCTAAATCATACAATGATGGCATTCTCAAAAAATTTTGCATCGTGCAATGATTTTAGTCGTTGTACGATGCAATGCTTTTCATCTGTCCATTTTCAAATAGTGGTGGTGGTGGAAGGGCGCCTCCAGCCTCCCTGATCCCAAAATGGAGAGCCTGCCCAGGCTGTCCATTTTGTGATTGGGGTGGGTGGGGTGGAAGGAGCCTCCAGCCTCCCAGATCCCGCCCAGGCTGTTCATTTTGGGATCGGGGTGGATGGGGGTGGAAGGAGCCTCAAGCCTCCCTGATCATAAAGCAGAGAGCCCACCCGGGCTGTATGTTTTGGGATCGGGGTGGGTGGGGGTGGAAGGAGCCTCCAGCCTCCCTGATCCTAAAGGGGAGAGCCTGCCTGGGCTGTCTGTTTTTGGATCGGGGTGGTGGTGGATGGGAGCGCATCCTGTACAACAATTTTATCGTACGATGACGTCCACCGAGGAACGAATTAAAATCGTTGTAAAGGGTACCACTGTACTACGCTTGAGACCAATGATGCTTTGAGGAATAAATAATGTGTCCTTAACTCTGGCAGCCTCTAATAGCCTTTTTGTACAAAACTGCCAATAACACTCAGATAGTAATTCTTACAAACAATATTTTGTTTCATTTTGTTTCTAAAAGGCCCTTGTTATCCTTTTCAGGAGGCAGTGTTCCTTTGCACACACAAAAACAGTGGAAAGGAAGAGACAACACTACTCACCAAGAACCCACTGGCCAAAATGGGTTAGGTAGTATTCATGTTCTTTTAAATGCCTTGCTTTTGAAATGTACTCCTGTGAAACACTCTTGCATTGTCTCCTATATAATGATGATCACTCCGCAGCCTGTCAGAGCTATTGCTAATTGCTTCTATTCCATCAGCCATTAAATGAATTTTTAAAACCTAGAAGGTTTCCTTCAAGGCTTGTCATTGTACAATTTAAATAAACTAAGGGAGCAAACTATCCATATAGAAATAGTTGCACAAAAAATAAGAATGCTTACTAGCAGGGATGTGAAGAATACTCAGTGGACTCCTGGTTCTTAACACTTTATTCTCACTAAACTCAGTGAGAGAATTCAGCGAGGAACTTTCAAACAAGAAGCTATGATGTATGTACAGTATGCCATTAATTATTCAGAGCAATTTACTGTCCTATTTACAAAGGTAAGACAGGAGGACTTCCTTCTCCAGATTAATAAAATATGCATATACAGAAGACAAAAGAGCAGGAAATTAGTATTAGAAAGAAAGAAGTCTCAGGAAACAATTAATTAAAAGATAAAGAAACTCCATGCAATCTGGAAGTGAAAAATAATAATATAATAGCAGATGTCACAGAGACTATTTATGTTCCAGTTGTAGTATTGAACTGGGTATTGCTGCATCTCTACCCCCCATGTATGTGCTAATACATAATAATTATGTGTCATGAAGTTGGTTATGACTTATAGTGACTATTTGCAGGCTTTTTCTAAAATCTCTGAAGTGGTTAACCATTCCTTTATTTTGGGAGCACCCTGGAACTACATAGCTTGTTCAAGGCTACAAAGCTATCCTTTCTTCCCAGAAGCACAACTGAGATTCAAACTCCCAACCTTTGACTTTAAAACCAGTCACATAAATATGTCTGACATTTTGTTTCCTGCTTTCCACTCCTTTGTTGCTCCCCTGCACTGAACCAGATCAAGAGAATCATACATTTTTTCTCTTTCATGTGTGTTAGAAGCAATCAGCTTTCCATATACTGTAATTGAATTGCTATAGTAGAAAGGAAAAACTATGGAAGACATTTTCAGCATAGCATTACTTCTTCTTTTTTTAAAAAAATATTTTTTATTAAATTTTTCAACAACGTACAAGAATAAAAACATAATGAAAAGATCTAAACACAGTACAGAATAACAATAAAAAAACTAAGTTACATTATTACAATAAAGATAAGAATAAGATAACAAATTGATAGTTACAATACTAAAATTGATAATTAAAATACTAAAAAAGAGAGAGAGAGAAAAAAAGACAGTATAAAATCATTTTAACCTCATTTTAAATTGAATGTATACTGTCTTAAAAAAACCCAAATCTAAACATAAAATATAGCACCCACTGCTATGTACAATACCTTGATTATTGCGGGACTACCTAGCTTCTGATATTATAACCAATAACTCATTTGGTTTAATGTTGGTCTGCCACCATTACCTTCTAACAATGTATAGTCTAAGAAGGGTTTCCATATAATTCCAAATTTATTCTTATCTATCATACCTCTTTTAACTTTCAATTCCCATGTTAACTTGTCATTTAATGCAATTTTCCACATTTCTTTATACCATTCCTCTATTTTCACTGTACAATCTTTCTTCCAAATCCTGGCAATACATTGTCTCACAGTTGTCAATATTACTGTTAACAATTCTTTTTTATTCTCTTCTATATTCATACTATCAAATTCCATCAGTAGGGCAGTACCAGACTCCAGTTTAAGGCTCTTATCCATGATTGCCGATATTTCTTTTTCTATTTTTACCCAAAATTCTTTAACCACCTCACAACTCCACCACATACATTAATAAGTTCCCATGACAGTCTTACATCTCCAACACATTTTTGTTTTAGTACGGTCCATCTGATTTAGCCTGACTGGTGTCAAGTACCACCTCCACAACATTTTGTAATTATGTTCTTTAACTCTCACTGACATAGATCACATAACCCTTCTCTTCCATTTATTCCTACAATTTACATTTGGAATTCTGATATTCAAATCTTGTTCCCATATCTTTCTTAAAATTTCCTGTGGTCCATCATCATGATTTAAGATCTTATATAATTTACTAACAATGCCCTTTCTTATTCTAAATACCAGTTCTTCATACTCTGTGCATTTGTTCAATGACATAACTTGAAACCAGTTCAAATTCAATTGTCCATATATCTCCAATCTTTTTTCTTTATTTTTACATACCCGAATCCAATCTTTCAACAGGAACACATCATTTTTCAGGAGCACAATTTTCACCTCCCTATCAATCCTCAGAGGGAAGTTCCTTAAATCTTCCCATGTCCATAATTGGGGATACATCCGGTGCTAACCGCTTTTTTAATTTTTAACATAAATCCAGTGTTATTTTTATCATTCTATTTTTAGGCCTAATTTTTAATATCTACCTTCAGGATCAGAAATGCTTTGCGTCATTGTGAAACCCAACCTATTTGAAATCAAGATCGCTACCCCTCGTGCCTTTGATGTACCAAAGGACTTTTCATATATCTGTGTCCATCCCAAAAATAAATTATTTCTATCTTCTGATTTTTGATGTGTTTCCTGCAAAAAGATTACACCAGGTTTATCCCTTCTAAGGGCCATTTCCAATCTTCTTCTCTTCAGTTGGCAGCCAGAACATTTGACATTCCAGGACAATATCTTTACATACTTCATAATTAACTCTTATTAATTTTTGCTAAGTACGCCACAATTTCCCAAGGTGTGCATTTATCTATACCTTTAAACACATCCACCCTACATTTAAACATATATAAACAAAAACACGTCGCCATCACCCCCATACCTTTTCTTCACAAAAAAAGCAGCCCGGGGGGGGGACGACGTGTAAGATATTCAAACTATTCAAACTCATCACTCTAACTGCTAATTCTCATTTGATAACTTCATTTCTCATTTTCATTCTATTTCTACCACCTCTGATCTCATCTCTGGAACTCTGGCTACTGCCCCTCCCACAGCACCTCTCTCATCTTCTTCATCTCCCCCCTTTTTCATTCCTCCTAAATCCTCCAACTCCTTTCTCAATGTACCCCTTTCTTGAGAACCTCCTTGAATCAGACCAATCATTCGCAAATACTCCATTGCATCCATCTCTGAGTCAATTACATGCATTATCTTAGCATAAAAAAATCTTAATTGTTGAGGCCATTGGACCATTAGATGACAATGGAAGGCAAGGGGTTATTAAAGAGGAAACAGAGATTGCAGAGAGACTCAATGAATTCTTTGCTTCAGTATTCACTGAAGAAGACAGAGACCACATGCCCAAAACAGAGCCTATCTTCGTAGGGAGGGAAACCAAAGAATTAAGCAAGATAGAAATAACCAGGGAGGAGGTCCTTGCATGTCTTGTTAAGCTAAACACTAACAAATCACCAGGACCAGATGGCATCCATCCACGAGTTCTCAGGGAACTTAAAGATGAAATTGCTGATCTCCTAGCCAAAATATATAATATTTCCCTCAAATCAGGCTTTGTGCCTGATGACTGGAAGGTAGCGAATGTAACACCAATTTTCAAAAAAGGATCCAGGGGTGATCCAGGAAATTACCGACCTGTCAGTTTGACATGTGTCCCAGCTAAAGTGATGGAAACCATCCTAAAAGATAGAATTAATAGGCACATAGAAGAGAAGGCGCTGCTAAAGGAGAGCCAACATGGCTTTTACAAGGGCAAATCATGCCTCACTAATCTGTTGGAATTTTTTGAGAGTGTCAACAACCATGTGGATAAGGGGGATCCAGTTGACATTGTTTATCTGGACTTTCAGAAGGCTTTTGACAAGGTCCCACACCAAAGGCTCTTGAATAAACTTACCAGTCATGGAATAAAGGGACAGGTCGTGTCCTGGATCAGCAACTGGCTAAGGGACAGGAAACAGAGGGTAGCACTAAATGGACACTTCTCCAAGTGGAGGGAAGTAAAGAGTGGGGTCCCCCAAGGTTCAGTACTGGGACCCCTGCTTTTCAACCTTTTCATAAATGATCTAGAAGTAGGAGTAGATAGCAAGGTAGCCAAATTTGCTGACGACACTAAATTATACAGGGTAGTGAAAACTGTGAGAGATTGTGAGGAGCTCCAGAGGGATCTCTTGACACTGGGGGAGTGGGCAAAACAGTAGCAAATGAGCTTCAACATTAGTAAGTGCAGAGTGATGCATGTTGGGGCAAAAAACCCCAATTATATTTATAAACTGATGGGGTCTCAACTCTCTGCGACAAACCAGGAAAGGGACCTTGGTGTCCTGGTGGACAGCTCAATGAAGGTGTCAACCCAGTGTGCCTCAGCAGTGAAAAAAGCAAACTCAATGTTAGGGATCATTAGGAAGGGTATAGAAAATAAGTCAGCAAGTGTCCTTTTGCCTCTTTATAAATCTATGGTGAGGCCCCATCTGGAATACTGTGTACAGTTCTGGTCGCCATACCTCCAGAAGGATATTATGGAGTTGGAGAAAGTACAGAGGAGGGCAACCAGAATGATTAGGGGTCTGGAACACCTTCCTTACCATCGGAGGCTGCAACGGTTGGGCCTTTTCATTCTTGAACGACAGCGTCTAAGAGGTGACCTGATTGTGTGGACAAAGTAGATAAGGAAAAACTGTTTTCCCTATCGCACAACACTAGAACTAGGGGACACTCGATGAAACTTTTGGGTACTAGTTCTCAAACAAATAAGAGAAAGTACTTCTTCACCCAGAGGATTACTGGTCTATGGAACTCCCTGCCATAAGAAGTGGTGACAGCTGTCAGTGTTGACAGCTTTAAGATAGGATTAGACAAGTTCATGGAGGACAAGGGTATCAATGGCTATAATTATGGATACTTAAGGACAACCTCGGGGTTGGAGAGATAGGCAGGATATCTCTCAATGCCATTTCCAGGGAATCCTAAGCAGGGGAAGGCATCTCCTTGGGAATACCCTGAAGGAAATGGTGAGCCACTGTGTGAGACAGAATGCTGGACTGGATGGGCTATGGCCTGTTCCAGCAAGGCTGTTCTTATGTTCTTATGAGGAAACCTCCAATTATATTTAATCTCTTGTTCACTTAGTATCTTTGTGACCGGATTCATCTTATATTTCCATAATCTCTCATCAATTGCTATGTCATTATAAATTTTGACATCTTTTCCATCCATCTATAAAATACCAGATCCTGCTTGTTTTATAAATTTCATCACCCTCAATTTATCTCCCAAATTTGAAAATTTCACCAGAACATTCCTTTGCTCCTCCTTCCCCTTTCTGAATTCAATTCTAAAAGCACTTGCAATATCTGCCATCACAAAATCGTTCCCCATTTTCATATTGTTTAGTCAATCCGAAATTCTTACTTTCAGCTGATCTTGCGTTTTCCCAATCATTTTTCGAATAACTATATTTTGTCTCCTCATCATTTTCCCCGCCATATCTATTCTTTTTTCTTGCACTTGAACTTTAATCTTAACCTCGCTTCCCTCCTCATAAAACTTTCTCAAATCTCCTTGCATCAATTTTGAGTCTGCCTTAAGAACCCTCATTTCTTTCTCAACTCTCTAAAAATTCTCATTGGTTACCAACTTAGAAAACATTCCAGTAAGTTTATTCACACTCCCTTGTATTCTCTTCAAAATATCTACTTTGTCTTGTGATCTCGATTCCTCCATTCTATCCAATTTTTTAAATAATTTTCCAATTTCTGTCATAATCTGAACCTCATCTATAGGTGTTGGGGACTCTGACGATGTTTTCTCCTCCTTCTCCTTTCTTTTTGGCCTCACCACCTCCTCTTCCATTTTCTTTTCTATACATAGAATAAGATCTTCAAATAACAATATTAATATCTTCTTTTATAGTCTGTTGCCAAAGTCCTCTAAGCCTCCTCCACAACAAAATGAGCACAAACAAACAAACAAAGAAAAGCCCCCAAAACCAGTTATTGTCAATGAATCCCAGCTTCAAATCCACTTGATTTAAGCTCACCAATTTTGTATTCTAATCAATTTGTCCAGATTACCCAGATAGGGTGTGTGTGTGTGTGTGTGTGTGTGTGTGTGTGTGTGTGTGTGTGTGTGTGTGTGTGTGTGTGTGTGTGTGTGTGTGTGTGTGTGTGTGTGTGTGTGTGTGTGTATGAGATGGAGAAGATCAAGAAAATTACAAAAAAATCACAGGAATAACTGGCAGTCTTTTTTAAAAAAACAAAAACATGTAAGAAGGAGTGAAGAGAAGAAAAAACAGACCCTTTATAATCCACAGGCCAATATTCCAGATTGATACTCCTTTCTCCTCCACTGCACACACACGCTTCAAAGAGAAAGCCCCCTTTTTTGTATGTTCCAGTATGAAGTCTTCCACAGTGGCACCTTTCTTCTTCACCCACCGGCTTGCACAATCCAACAGTCCAACTCTTCTCTCAAAACCTTCTCAACTTTCTTTACTTTCTGCCACCTTCCAACCACCTTCCAACCACCAACTCACTTTCAACCTCTGCGAGGAGACCTTTCAGCACAATTTCAGCTCATTCCTCCACAGTCTATAACTTTGTAGCCCGGTCTCCTCCTCTGCTCTTAACTTTCACTTTTCTTCAGACATTCTTCACTGCTGCCATTATGTCTTGTCTGTTACCTTTCCTTCTCTCACCAACTCCATTCCCTCTTCGCTCTAAACTTCCTCTACTCCACTCCAACCGCAAACAGCACACCACTCTCCGCCACCATCAGAAGACTTCAAAGACGATTTTGCGTAGTATTTTTGTTGGGTATTTCTCTCAATATTTCGATCTCCACACCCTGTCCCAGCCAAAGCTATCAGCCCCGTTCCACCAACTTATCCCAGTTCATAACACTCACCAGGGACTCTGGTGCCTGATCCAATCACTTGTTGCAGCCCAACTCAACAGTTCAACAATACAATAATTCTTTTAATATTTTATCCACTTTTTGTCCTCTGTTATCCAATTTTCCAAAAGCTCCTTTTCACTTTCACTTTCTCTCTTGGGTGCCAGCCTTTGGGCAGCATGCTGTTCCAGCTACGCTCACCTGTCAGTCCCCGATCCTTCCATGTAGTCAACAAATCACTATTTTAAGTATATCTCTTTAGAGTAAAAATCTCATTAATCCACCTTTATGAGAGCGGGAGTGAAGAGAAATGATGTTACTCAATCACCATCTTAGCCACGCCCCCAGCATTACTTCTATCAATCAGTATGATTTTAGAAGAGTTAGATGTTGACTTGGAGATTAAACTTTTTAAATATTACTCTGAATACTTTCAGTATAGGCAAGAGATTTGGAAAATAACAGAAAACACATGAGAAGACACAAACTGAGGAAATGTCAGAATTCCTAAATTAAAAAATAAAATAAAGGTAGCATGAAATTATTTATCATTTAATAGCAATGTATGGGGATTTCTTTGTAATTTGCATAGCTGCATTTGTAATCTAAAGCTAGAAAAATGTTGTTTAACAAGTCAGGTATTAAAATAGAATGTTAGATAAAAAGGGAGGGTGAGACAGCCCACACAACCTGGCAAGGCTAGCAAAGTTTCTGCTGAGACTAGGTGGACCAGCAGCTCCTTAGCAATAAAAATGTTAATTTATGTCATCCCCCATCATCTAAATATGTTTTATTCATACTTTTAAGCAAGCATTGGCCATTTCTGGCCTCTGTTCAAAGACATCAAATGGAGCATCCAGGCACTGTATTTTGAGAAGGTATGTTTTGCTTCCTGCAATTGCCATTTCTATATTTTGTTCCAATACAAAGAGATAAGAAGATTTCACTGAGCAGAGATGGCTAGCTAAGAAAAAAATTCTCTTGTGTCTTATAATGTCAATGCATTTCATTCTTATTAAAATGTGTGAAATGTGTTCTTTATCGTTTAAGTGCTGAATGTGGTAAGTCTGTTCTAATTGCATTTACTTTTTGAGTTAGTAAGAGTGTTCTTTTTTGTGGTTTTACTTTAGACATTAAAGGCATAATTATCTTACTGTGTCTTAGACACTATGTTAACTCTTTCTTGACCATATAGCTAAGAGAGTACAAGTTTAGTACTGTATTCATGTATTATAAATGTCACATTCATACTGGTTTTCCTGTTATTTCTCTCTTTAAAGGTAAAGGTCACCCTTGCTTGAAAGCCAGTCATATCCAACTCTAGGGATCAGCGCTCATCTCTGTTTCATAGTCAAAGAGCCAGTACTGTCTGCTTCTGCAGATGTTTCCATGGTCATGTGGCAGGCATGACTAGACACCAGAGCGCATAAAACACTGTTTACCTTCCCACTGAAGTGGCCCCTATTTATCTACTTGCAATTTCTTTCTTTTGAACTGCTAGGTTGGCTGGAGCTGGGACAAAGATGGGAGCTCATTCCATCCTGCAGTATTTGGGTATCGAACTGCCGACCTGCCACCTTCCAGTCAGTGTTTTAGCCACTTGAATCTAATCAAATGCTTTGAGTAATATTGTTGGTCATTTATAAAAATCTTGTTTAACTTTTTTTGGTTAACTTTGCTACTATGCAGTATGTGTTGCTTCAATGCACTGCATTGAATAAATTATAATTCTTCAGAATAAAACTTTTACTTTGTTTCTTTATTATTTTGTATCTTGCTAAATACATGAACATATAAGTATCTTAAGCAATTTAGTTTTACATATATGAATTTAGTCGCCGACACCTGCTACTTGTTTCAGATTATAGATTTTTCCTGGAAATCATTTGACAAACAGGAAAAATGACACTGGTGTGAATTTATTTAAGGTGGATCCCACCTGGCCATGAAGTGACCCACATATTGTGATCAAGGAGCCATCTCCTGTGGCACATATGAAATGAGACATGCTAGATTTAACACCTGGACTGCAATGGGCTGCCATAGCTTTGAGAATACTGTATTAACAAGGTGCACCTTCACAGCCAGTATATCTGGCATGGCCTCTTCTGCCTCCATGACTGCTGGGAATCAGAATAGTGAATTGGTTCCTCTGTTCTTTTTGCCATTGGGCAAATGAATCTAGTAGTTACACTGTATATCCATGTTATGATGTATAATTGTTAATTGCCATATCCACAATGTTTATTCTGTCATTTCTCTTTCTGCAACAAATGAAAGCAATAAGTATCACTTCTAAATTATTTTGCTTGTCATTCATATGAGGGCTTGCTTTTAAAATAACTAGCAGGGGTGCCCGGCTTCGCCATGGTGGGCCCAACCTGGCTAGCTAAGTGCTAGTGTTGCCTGGGAAATCCACTGGCCAGGGGTGGGTCTGTGATGTGAGCTCAGCGATGAGATCACAACCCCCCCCCCAGTTGGTCTACTACTAGAGCAGACACAAACCCTGTCAAGTATACGCCCCTTTGCAGATCAATTTAGGGGGCAAACCCTGCCCCCCGGCTTCATGACCCCAACAGTGACCTGCTCACATGGGCAAGGTACACGTGTGCTGAATTTAACAGGGTTTGGTCAAGGGGTGCAGCAGTCCATTCCAGATACAGTACCCACACCTCTGCTTTATAGGTATAGATTAGTTATGTCATATATACTCATGTTGAATAAATGCTAAGGAGGATTTTTTCTTTTACCATGTTCATTGCCTTTCAATAATTGTAAAGTGGGTGTATACATATAAATGTTTTATGCAAAGATGTTGGGAACACAAAATTTCCTCTAGGAATATTGTTCAAAAAAACTAGAATTTGGATTTTCAGGGTGGAAAACAGTGTCTACTGTGCAGTTTTGCTTAAGGAATGTCATTTCCAATCCATGGTCTCATTTCTTCCCACTTTGTTTCTGCTTATTTTTATTTATTTTTTTGCACAAGAAAGAAATAATTATGGAGATATAATGCTGTGCAACACAATATTTACAGGAAATCTTCCATTTTGCAAAGAATTGTTTTAAGTTTATACATATTGGTGTTTCCTTTGTGGAAAAAATGATCATAAAATATCTAAGATACCCTTTGAGATTTCTCTCCTCTACCCCCACCCAAAAAAAACTTGCATATAAATTCAATCAGAAGAAAAAGAGAGTGTTGTTCTTAGTTTCTTGCCAATAACAAGATGTTGTGAGCTCAGGCCTATTGTAATTGGACTTTAAATTACTCATGTCTAAAAAAATGTCATTCACTGCAATTGCATAATTTACATGAGGCTAAGATTGGATTTATTCCAGAGTATTCCTTCTGGTATTGGCTTGGAAATCCCAGTTTTTATCACCAGTAGCTATTCTAGTTAGGTCTGATGGAATTTGCAGTCCAACAACTTCAGGAGGGCCGCACCTTCCACTGATGACTTAGTGAGCCCCTTGTGCAATACCCCATGGACAAAATAACTTTCAGTTTCCTTACAGACTTCTTTACAGACATATTTCTACAGATATTTGTGTGTCATGTGAAATGGTTATTTTCATCAAATGTTCACTCTTTTGTCACAAAGCTTCTCCTTGATAACACAATCAGCTCCTTGCAATAATGAGCTTCCTCCACTTTTTCTCCAAATGAAAACATCAGCCATCTCATGACTTGTAACATAAACCTATGGGTAACTGTCATTGCTAGAGCTCTTAATAACTGGAAGGAGACACTGTAGAAGAGAGTAGGGTGTGAGAAACAATGGTATCTCATTCATTTGCCAAAATCCAATCAGCTGGGTCAATAATCAGGGGGCCTTGAAAAGACCAACCACATCATTGTTAAAATGTAATTAATCCAAATGAGTAAATGCATTTGACATTGCTGAAAGGAAAGAAGCCACATTCTCAACAAAGCCTGTCATAGCTACTTATTAGAGAAAAGAAAAAGGCTATTTATTCATGGCTTTTTATAAGAATTAATTACATTTTACCTGAAAAATAAAGAATCTCAGTGTGATTCACTAAAACAGGAAAACCACATTTTTCCCATTTAATTTTAAACAGAAAAATGGCAAGATTAGCTTATACACATTCATTGGCATTGGTCATGCTAATTAACATTGCTGGTTCTTTTTCTAAAAGAGAGATTTTTGTAAAGTACTCAGAAATATTCCCATTTTTGGTAGCTAGCAAATTCATCTTATGCATGGTCATTTCCCTTTTTACAATATTGACTTGCCATTTAATTAATTTTAGAATCAACATGTTTACAGTTGTTGCCAAATATACTTATACACTATTGATATAGTCTGTGTTATTTTTCTTGTTGTCCTCATGCAAGTTGTCATGTCAAGACTCCTCCAACTTATGGAGATCCTATTTCCAAGTGCTTTACAAAATGTCCTTTCAATAATTCCTACTCAAGGTAATGGGTGTAATGGATTTAAATTGTGGCTTTGCTTTTGGAAGTTTAAAATGGATCATGTTGTTCCCTTTCCTTCCTAAGATCGTAGTGAATCCCTGAGAAGCCAGGGGGTTGGAATTTGTCCCAGGTCCCAGGTATGGATTCCTTTCTTTTGAAGATAGTCATAACAATCTGGGACAGTGAGAAGGGAAGTAGGAATGATAAACACTGAATGTGTAGTTTTATTGAAGAAGTGAGAAAAAAGGTGTGCCAAAGGATGAAATATATTTTTTGTTATCTTAGAATAGTCAAGAAGAAATGCAATTATTGTTAATCATGTTCAAAGCAGGAGGAGAGAGAAGTCTATGTATGCTTGCTTGTGAGTAGAACAATAGACAAAATATAATCCTGATAGTGCTAGCTGGCTAAACCAGGAAATATAGATAGATATGACTTTCTTGTTTTAACCAGGGAAAGGTAAAAGATAAAAATGTTCCTTTTTATTTTTTATAAGTTTTTTGTCATCTTTATCTTTGATCTATTTTTCCTTCAGAAAATAAAGCTGACTTTTACAGAATACATTTTTACTTTTTATATTGGAAGCGTGGCGCCAAAATGGCCGCCGCGCTCTTTGCGCCCCCCCCACCGGACGAAGCCATCCGGGTAGTTAGGGGCGTGGCCAGCACCCTAATAAAAGGGCTGGCCACGAGGCAGCCGTGCTGCCATTTTGGCGAAGCGACGGAGCGGAGAAGTTTTTCCCTCTTGCCTCCGTCGCTCGTATTCTTCCAGGGGAAGCCTCTTTTGGGCAGCTTTTTCTCTTCTTAGGCTTCCTAGCTAACCAGCTATGCCCTCTAAGAAGAAGGCGGCTGGCAGCGTGGCTCGATCGGTGCGGAGGCGCCAGCCGGGTCGGAGGAACGCAGCTGCGCCCGCCCAGCAGCCACCTTTAACGGAGCCCACCGGGACCGGTGGGATGGGATCGGTGGCCCCTTGGCCCGATCCGCGGTGCGTGCAGGTTGCCCCGGACGGGGCCTCGGCCCTTGGCCCGCAAGCGATGACCACCGCCCCCGCCAGGGTCCGTGCGCCTGGGCCCTCTTGCCCGGGTGCACAGTTCCCCATGGGGGGAGCGAGCCACGGGGGGTGGTTGGGTTCCCTGCCTTTGCAGGGTGTGCCCGCGGCTTCACAAGGGCTGGGCATGGGCTCTTGGCCTTATCTGGCCCCCGGGACTCAGGGGCCTGGACAGGTACCCGTTACCTATGGGCCGGTTGCCCATTTGCCCCCGGCTGGGGCTGGGGCCTTTGTCAACGTGGAGGCCCTTCTGGCCCGCGTTGCGGCCCTTGAAGCATCCTTGACGAGGGCCAATCAAACAGGGGTGCCTTTAGGATTCCAGGCGGCCCCTTTGGCTGCCGAACAGCGGCCGGCGACGGGTTGGGTTGAGCCGCCTGAGGCGCGCGGGCCGGTGGCGGCCACTGCCTCGCAGCTCCCCACTCAACAGGTGCAGCAGTCTGTTGAGAGTCTGGCCCCGTCGACGAGCTCAGCTTCGGTTGTGAGCTCCGACGCCCCCAGCGGGCCGGAACCCCCGGTGGGGGCGGCCCGTGGGGGTGCATCGGGTGAGTATGCAGTTCAAGCTAGTGCACCCACACAACTGACTTCCCTGGGGGGGGGGCTTTCCAATGGCCATGGCTCGCACGGGTGGCCCGGCGGTAAAATTGCCCTCGGCCCACCCGGCGACTTCGCCCCTGACACAGGGCCCGGGTCCGTGTGGTGCCCCCTGTGTGGTGGGGAATGTGTTGGTGATCCCCGGGCTGGTACAGGCCCCCTTTGCTTTGCCCGCAGTTCCCTCTGTGCCGGTGTCGGCACTGCCAACGGCTGGGTATTCCTTGCCCCTGGGGGACCATCTGGCCCAGTCCACCAAGGAAAATAATCTGGAGGGGAGAGTATGTAGATATCTTCTCCCTTCTTAATAGGGAGCCAACCAAGGAGGAGAGGGAAGGGCTGGACGAGAAGGATAAGGAGCAGGCACGTCGTCGTAAGCCGCCACGCACGTGGGCAAACTGGTTGCCAGCGTACCTGATTTACATGGCCGTTTACCTCAGGGCTAGGCCGGATTTGGCCATCCCTATGGTCCAGTATCTGGACAACATCTACCGGGCCATGGTTGACTTCCCGGGTCCGTCGTGGCTGGCTTACGACGAAGAATTCCGTATGAGGATTCCACTGCACCCAGAGATGAGGTGGGATGAGCCCTGCCAGAAGCTGTGGCTTCTGTATATGACCCCCACGTGCCTGGCGCCTGGGGAGAGATACCATTGTGGACATGCGGTCCAACGAGCAGCCCCGGTACAGGTTCCCCGCCAAGTGGTGGGGCAGGGGGTTCCAGCCCGCCTGCTGTGCTGGACCTTCTCGTCCAACGGTTCTTGCAACAGAAAAAATTGCAAGTACAAGCACGAGTGCCCCTCTTGTTCTGGCCCCCATGCTGCCTCCGCCTGTCCCAGGCCGGGAGGATACAGGGGCAGGGGTAGGGGCGGACAAGGGGCAGGCAGGACTGCCATGGAAGGAGCGGGTTCACCGAAAGGCCCCCTCCCCAATTAATGTCGACATGCTGGAGCGTTGGCTCGCATTGTACCCGAAGAAAGCAGACGCTGTGTACCTCCTTCAGGGTTTTCAACTGGGTTTCCGTATTCCTTTCACGGGGGACAGGTCACCGCAAGACGCACCCAACCTTTTGTCACTTAGAGGAAGGGAGGAGGTGGCTGCCGCCCGCATTAATAAGGAGGTCGCTGCGGGCAGGGTCGCTGGCCCTTTCCCCGCGCCCCCTTTCCCCAACCTTAAAGTGTCCCCTCTAGGACTAGTGCCCAAGAAGTCCCCGGGCGAGTTCCGCCTGATTCATCACTTGTCCTACCCAGCCGGTCATTCAGTCAATGATGCTGGCACGGGGCTGGCATGACCTATGTTTCAATAGGTATGAGGCAGCCCTGTTTCATGCGGCTACAACGGTGGCCTTTTTTGGAGCGCTCCGCATCAGCGAGCTTGTGATGCTGACTAAGGCGGATGCAAGTCGTAGGGCACTGGAACTCGAAGATGTCTATGTTTGCAATGATTGGGCTCAGTTGAGGATACGCTCCTCTAAAACAGATCAGCACGGCGTAGGCAGTGGTGTAAGACTGCTACGATGTTCCTTGGCAGACATCTGTCCGGTTGGTGCCCTACAGGATTTCCTTGCACTGCGTGGCACGCACCATGGCCCGTTTTTCTGTCACCAAGATGGGTCTCCCCTCACTAAATTTCAGTTTTGGAAGGTGACTGGGAAGGCGCTGGCTAACGTGGGCCTCCCTGGGGCCCGTTACGGCACCCATTCATTTAGAATTGGTGCGGCCTCTACGGCGGCCGCTAATGGGTACTCCGGGGCTGACATACGCAGCATGGGGAGGTGGGGATCTCAGTGTTTTCAGTTTTATGTTCACCCACTCCCACCGTGAGTACCGCTTTTAGTCACCACATATCTCTTCCTTCCCTGTTTTTTCCCTTGACAGACCCTGGGTGTCGTATCACACTGGTGACAGTATGGCTGGTGGGCCATAGCTACGTGCATAGGGCAGCGCGTTACGCTGCGGCGACAGATTGGGGACCCCGACTGGGACTCGGTGCTTACGCAAGTCTCACATGGTACGGTAAGCCCGGTATGTTGTGGCGGGAGCTCTTGCCATTCCTCTTTTCGGCAAGGAACGCTGACCCGCCCGACATCCTGATCATACATCTTGGGGGTAATGATTTGGGACAGGTCACTGGCTTATCGCTGAAGCATGCGATCTGCAGTGACCTCGCCTACTTACATTACGTATGGCCCGCCACAACCCTTGTTTGGTCAGATATGGTCCCACGGCACGCTTATAGGGGAGGCCTTGACCTCCAGGCCTTGGACCGCGCTAGGCGCATGGTGAACAGGGCGGTGGCCCGATTCCTTTCGACCAAGGGCTGGGGGCGGGTCAGCCCTCATCCGGCCATTAGTCTGCAAAATTATGGGCTTTACGCAGGGGATGGGGTCCATCTGTCGCGAGGAGGTATGGACCTCCTGCTGAGTGATTGGCGAGCAGGCCTGTCGACCGAGCTGGGGGGGGGGGGCATCGAGCCTTTATTGAAGCCTCTCCGGGTGGCGGGTAGCACTGGTAAGGTAAACATTTATGACCCACAGGTATCCGGCAGGTTCGCAATTGACTGGACAACACTAGATAGGCATAAGTTGTGTAAACGTTGTCCGGTCAACGACGAACCAGGCGAGGGGGTGATGGTTACCACTAGACAGCTGGAATCACCCCCTGATTTTACGGATACACGTCAGAGGGTGGGGTCATTAGGTAGATATTGACTACGGTCAACAATTTGTTTGTTGTCAACAAACAAATTGATACAAATAGATACATTGTAACAATTGCCGTTGGCAATTTTGGGTGGTACCTTACCAGTGTTACTTCGGCCTGCTTGCCTTAAGAATTATGATTGGTCGTTTTACCAATAGAAATTTATAATTCGGACTAGGGCATGAATCAATAAATGTGGCCCAATGCCGTTATCCACTTTCATTTGTGTCTGAGTCCATTATTGGGGGTGTGTGCCTGCAAAGAGCATCAGCTGATGGGAGAATTCCAGTTCCTTTACTGGCAGCTCAACATATTGCTACCTAATCTACACACTGCTAATTTCTACCTGATCTCATTGGTTTGTAAGCATAAACAGCCAATGACTGAAACCTACCATAGATTTCTCTAGCCTGGAGCAGGACATGATGCATTCTGAAGCAGCAAAATATAGGTCCTATGGTATAGTGACCTTTGTTATCCTTACAATGGGCTACTTTATGGAGTCAATCCATCTTCATCTTTTACTGATGTCTTCAATTTTTCCCAGCATTATTGCTTTTTCCACCAATCTTTTATTTTCTTGCTGTGCCCAAATACAATCATACAGTGGTACCTTGCTTAAGGAGCATAATGTGCTCCAAAGGATTGCTCTTTAAGCAAGTTTGCTCTTATAGTGAAACACCATTATAAGTGACCAATTGTGACTTCTGGTGGGGGGGGGGGGATTGCAAACCCCAATTTAGTTGTCAAGCGAGCTTTTGGTTGGTTTTAGTTGTTAAGCAAGGCGACCATTCACAGAAAATTCTGCTCTCTAAGCGAGTTTGTCTCTAAGCAATGCACTCTTTATGCAAGGTTTTACTGTACATTGATTCTTCAAAATCAGTGAGAGCAAGTTGTGATTAACTCAAATCTAATTGATTTTAATAGATGCTGCCTAAGTAATTCTTATTGTCTTTATGATTCCTTTGAATTTGTATTGTAATTTTTTTATTTGTTTTGATTTTGTTATAATTTTTTGAAAATGTAATAAAAATATTTTTAAAAAAACAACCAAAGGTTGGGAAACACTGACTTAGTCCCAACCTCATTTTGTAATCATTGAAAACTATTTAAAAACTAGTAATTAAGGAATCAGAAAAGATCATGGCATGTAAAAATGTTCACTGGAGACCAAGGACAAGATTAAGTATAGTCTTGTACTTCCAGTCATCTTGCAAATCAAGACAAATTGTCTCTGTAGCCAATAATTTTGAAACTGAAACTGTCCCGCTGTGGCCACATATGAGGAGTGAAAGCTCTCTGGAAAAGCCAATTGTTATGTCCCATCAAGTCACTTCTGATTTATAGACTCCATGAATTACCAATCTCCAAAATGCTCCGTCCTCATCAACAACCATCTTCAGTCTTGTAAACTCAAAACTGTGGCTCCCTTTACAAAGAGTCAATCCATCTTCCCTCTTTCCTTTCTGGCTTCACCCTTTCCGAACATTAATATCCTTGCTAGAGAACCTTGCCTTCTCATGATGTTCCCAAGATAGGTCTACTTCAGGTTCATTGTATTTGCTCATAGAGATAGTTTCAGCTTGATTTGCCCAAAGAATTTTTTGTTTGTCTTTCTGGAAGTCCAGAGTCTCTTCAACATATTATTGAAAAGACAATAATGCTGTTTGTTTTTATTTTAATTGAGGATAATAATAATAATAATAATAATAATAATAATAATAATAATAATAATAATAATAATAATAATAATAATAATAATAATAATATACTAGTTAAACAGTAGTATATTTTTCAAAAGTACCACTTTAAATTCATTATAGAATCTTCAGTTCTCCTCTGTAATTAAATCAGTATACAATGCACATTAAACAGCAGTCAACAGAATGATTACTACCAGAAACAGATATACTGTAACTTATTTTTTTTTATAGTAGCTATGTTAGTCTGTGGTTTCAAGCATATAGAGCAGTGATGGTGAACCTTAGCACTCCAGCTGTTCTAGAACTTCAATTCCGAGAAGCCCTGATCAGCAGGAATGCTGACTTGGGATTCTGATAATTGAAGTCCAAGAACACCTGGAGTGCCAACGTTCGCCATCATGGATACAGAGAATAAACAAAAAATGTTGTAGCACTTTGAAGACTAACTGTTAGTCTTCAAAGTGCTACAGTGTTTTGTTTTGTTTATTCTTAGATATAATTTCGTGGAACAAACTAAGGGAAACAGTCAGCTCTTGGGTAACAAATAATGGCAAAACCATAAGGCCAGAGTGATTCTCAGAAATAAAGGACAAATGACAAAGCCATAAGGCCATTATGATTCCCAGAAACCAAGAATGGTTCTTCTGTTTAATAATACAGAACCGTCAGATAAAAGAAATTTCATGGAAATTTGTGGAATGTCATTATCCAGAAGTCTCAATCATTTGACTGTAATTTATGTATATACTACAAGGATGATTTACAGAGATTACCATTAACTGCTTTCAAAAATACAGGCCTCCTGTTGAAACACTTCTGCAGGAGAAAAAGCCATAGTTGATTTACTAGCTGCAAGCAGTTCAGTTCTCAGTAACCATCAAGTTGGTAGGATAACTCAATAGCTTAAGTATCTGGCAGCAGAGCTGTAGGTTGAGAGTTAGATCTCCCACTGTGCATCCCAGTTTCCCCAGAAGAAGAGAATGGTAAATCACTTCTGTGCATTCTCTATCTAGAAAACTCTGGAAAGGATTGACACAAGTCAGAATCAACTTGGTGGCATCTAATTATTGTTATTAATAATCAAGCAGTTATGACTCCTCTTAGTTTCGAAATACAACCCAAAGCAGCAGATGAAGATAGAAATATCCAAGAAATCTATATAATACTTTCTGCCAAAAAAGTTTCAGGGAACATATCAAAGAAGAAAATAAATGTTATATTTTAGCCACCCTAAGATATCAAAGAAGCCACCCTAAGATATCAAAAGAAGACTATTTCAGGTAGCTGAGGTTGCAATAAATTGACTATTTGAGGATAAGCAGATCAAATCATATTCACTTTAAAAGAAAAATGCACTCATACAATAAGAGCAGGACCATCAAAAGATAAAAGAAGACATAGAAACAGATATTATTGACCAAAGGAGAGCTACAGGCAGAAATATGAATACAGATCAGTTGAAGGGTAGCTTTGAGGAAAATCTGTTTGAATTTTACCACTAAACAACAAAAGAGAGTGAGTGAGCAAGAACACATGGGACACAAGGGGAAAAGAGGTAAGTGTAAATGTAGAAATTCAAGGAGAAAGAAACAAATATATACAATAATTGATTACGGTGCAAAACAATTGATTGCACTCTAACAAAGGAAAATTATTTGGCATCTGGAAATCCAGGATAATTGGTTAGCTAAGAGATTCTGAGATTCAGAAAACTTGGCACAGAATAACCAACGAGGAAAAAGAGACCATATTCCCCATTCTGAACATTGTGATCCCTCTATAAAAGGAATATCATAAATATAATATTTTGTATTTCAACATATGCTTGATTTGGCTCATTGAGTATGTCTCACTATTTTCTTTATTACTCTGACAATTAGTGTCTGAGACATATTTCTCTAAATGTAAAAAGATTGGTATCTAATTTAAGGTATTATCAGTTAGATACCATTAATCAAGAAATGTATCAGAAGAGATAAGTGAAAAAGGTTTTATGCCACTTTTTATTGGGGAAACAGTATAATGCAGGAAGAACATCTGAAAACAGAGATGTGACTATTTTCCTCCCAAAGTACTGTCCCTCTGTAGATAAAAAGTTGCTGAATTATCCAGAATGGAGAGAGAGTGAGAGAGATGTTCAAAATGTAACAAAGTCAGTTAAGCCAGGGAAATCTGCTGATAATAATGGCCACACTAATGAGATTTATAAGACCTTTAGATAAAGCCTAACACTACAACTCAAATATTTTTGATGTGCTAATAACAGGAAGAATGATCACAGAAAGCTAGAAAGAGATTTAAAAGCCTGTCCAGATAGTGCATATTGCACATTAGTCAGAACATTACCAGAGCATTGCCTTTTACAATTTACAATCCTACCCCCACTTGGCTTTAAGTATTTAAAATAATAGATTTGCTAAGAAATAAAGAAATACTTCATGATTTAACAAATTTGATGAATTCTAGCATAGCACTAGATGTTACTACTAATGGTCAGATTCTCAAAATATGTACAGTATATCTAAAAATACCAGGCTTAGGACTAACAAGGGAAGTTGACCTGCTTTGAAGATCCTGATTTATAGCAATGTAGGAATCAGTAACATATAGTATTAATTGAATTGTTAGAAATGAGTCAATGCATTTTGATTAGCTTTTTAATAAAATATTAAATTTTATTTTTAAAAAGACCATTCCACTTGACTGTACAAGTGACAAATAAGCATGTAGTTTCAACTTAGCATAATGTACATATTGCTTTATTTCAGAGGTTCTTAACCTGCGTTCACTCGAATCCTAAGGGTTCAGTGAGTCAGTCTGGGTTCAATTGAACCGCAGGGGTTTGGTGAGTCAGTCTCAGGGGTTCGGCAGAGGTGTGTGTGTGTGTCTGTTCCATTCACCAGAGTATTTATGGTAAATTCCACAAAGGGTTTGGTGAATGCATGTATGAAACTTGGAGCAGTTCAGTACCTCCAACAGGGTTAAGAATCACTGCTTTATTTCATTAAAATATTTATTGCTTTATAAAAGGGGGGAACTGAGAAGGAAAATGTGTTGATGAAGTTCATTTCTGATTTGAAAAACCTTATTTGCTAGGAGCTAGAATGAGATCTGCACTATTCTAGAATTGTAGAAGACATGGACTGAAAGAGACCACAGGGTTCACTACATCCCTGCCAAAGAAGAGAATTTATATCTAAAGCATCCTTGACAAGTGGTCACTCAACATCTCTTTAAATTCCTCCAAAAGTGGAGATCCTAACCTCCTTTGAGGGAGTCCATCCCACTGTCAAATAGCTTTCATTTTCCTTCCCAATGTTGAGTCAGTATGCCATTTCCTGTAACTTAAATAAAATAATTTGAATCCCATCTTCATAAAACAAGCTCACCTTAAAATATTTGAAGCTGACCATAATATTGCCTGTCAGTCTTTTCTTCTCCTGACTAACTACATCCAAATCCCTCCAAATCAAATGTGTCCAAGTATGATATTTAATACTATTGAGGACATGTGGGACCTTGTGTCTATCTAAAGTATCCCCATAACCAATGTAGAAACTATGGATTTCCGCTGAAACACAAGTACTGTAAAGGTGCTTACTAAACCAATTTATGCTCTTTGTGCTATTATTATCTGTTCCCAAATTATCTACACTGTCCAAGGTGTTTATTATTTTTAATATTTGATATTCAGACTTAATCACAGACAAAAACATAACTAAACACCTGCCATCTCTTCCTTTTTCTGGTAGTCACCATACATGCTAATGGTATAAAAATAAATAACAACAGCAAGTGCATAAGGCTGTTTGGAATGAAACATTATTATTTTGCCCTTTGGCAAATAATTTTTATCATGAAAACTTAATTATATCCAAGAAGCCTGTTTTAAATATCATTTTCCACTAAAGAGCCTAGGTTTGGGAAACACACACACATACTCACAAAGTCTAGCATGTCATTACTTGAATAAGCTTTTAGATTATTATTTTTTAAAAGGCGGAGAAACATTTTAAATTCTGCATTTTCCTCTTTCCTTTGCTTACTCTGTTGCAGAATACAATCTTTTTATGCTTTTTGTTTCATTTTTTTTGCTCCACAGACTACACACCAACATTGATTTTAAAACTGGGTGTTCAACCATTCAAATTAGACTGTACAAATATGAAGGCCATGTTTCATTTTCATTTCTTACTATAGAAATTAATATGAACATTTACAAAATGCTAATTTGCATGTCCTTTAACAGATGACTGCAGAATATCTTTCTGCAGTTTGCCTTGTATGCTACCTTTTGATTCAGCACAAGCAAACATCCTTGGATTTCCTAGTGAATGGCAAAGTCTTTTATTAGATTTATCCCTTAATGTCACTCCCCACAATTTCAGTCTGCTGCAGAGCAATTTTAATGACACAGTCACTCGTTAATGCTAAGAAGCAGAGAGAATAGACCTTTGCTCAGAAATGAAATATTTTCAAAGACCAAGTCAGGCATGGTTCAATGTCTGCGGAGTAAAGAAGAGCTGGAGAGCATCCTTACGATGAGCTTCAATTATGGTTTTCCATACTGTTCTCATGACCTCCTTCACCTCCTCAGCATCTGGCCACTGATTGTAAGCTTTTTAGAAAGATGAATTACTATGGCCCTTTTGGTTTCCACTGGTTTACCAGTCGGTGATCAAAGAGGTGCTGATAACTCTCTATGAAAGTATCCAACAATCTGACAGTTTCATAGGGATCGAAAAAATATCCACCAATGGCATTAAGGGATAATAAGTCTCATTTGAAAGATTTTAGTGAGATAATGGGATTAAAAATAAAATAGGAAATGATTGTTTAATTTAATTGTGTTAGGGAAGAAAAATCTAATGTTAAAGAAAAAATAATAATGTTAACATCAATTCAGGTATTAAGTATTTAGGAATAAATTCTTACTAAAGATTTGCAAGATTTAAAGAAAGCTAATTTTGAAAAATTGAAAGAAAAATTAAATACCTATAGAATATTAAGGTTACTATTGACTGACTGACTGACTGTTTGATTGCCCTATTGTGATATATAAAATGAAGATTATACCCAGAATTATTATTTTTTTATTTTGGATGCTATCAATAAGTGTAACAGATGTAGAGTGAGAAAACTGGCAGAAAATAATAAATAAATATTTTAATGGAGAGAAAAAGCAGGGATAAATTAAATTCTATTTACTGAAAGAGGAGGTATTCCCAACATTAAATATTGCTGATTAAATAAAAAAATAATTAATGATATCATTTGGTAACATAGTATTTCAGGAAACTGAAGAGATTTTTTAAATAAAAATAATAAGATAGCTAAACTATTATAAAAGATATAAATAATCCCTTTTTTAAAAAAATAGAGTAAATATAAGAAAATATTTAGTCCAATAATTCCTTGCTAAAGCAGGTAGTGGATTTGGAAGAATTTCCAGAGAATCTAAGAAAGAGTTTAGTGAACAGTCCAAAAATAAAAAAAGTTATTAAGTTGAACTTTTGGGTAAAGAAAATTACAAGTAGAGATCAAATAAGTGATATATTAGAACACAAAGAGGAAATGCTATCATAGTCTAATGCAATTCATTTGGCTCAATGGTCAAATGGGTGGGCAAAAAAATATGAAAAATGTAGAGAGTTGACAAAATTTGAATAAATAATATTCAATTTTTCAGGAGACTGATGAAGAAAATAATAAAAATGGAAGGTTTTATAAATTAAATACAAAGAATATCAATAGAAGCAGAGGACCAACAGTAGGGCTTGAAAACAATTTGGAAAATGGATGTAAGTAAAGAAATAACTATTGAGGAATGGAGAAACCTATGGAAGAGAAGCATTTTAAAGTATATTTCTGTAAAGATTTAAGATAATACTTATAAAACAATATGGATATGGTTACTTAATGCCAGTAAAAATGAATTCTTATAATTTCAAATATTTTGCATTATGTCAGAAAGACAATCATTTTGGGAATTGGTCATTAACAAGATGAGATTTTATCTATAAAACTTGATGTATGTCCAGAAAAATGTTTAATTGAAAGCTTGGTAGCAGCAGCAAGATTAATTATAGAAAAATGGAAAAGTAAGATATGAATTTCAACTTATTGAACAGTATAAAGAATTCTGAAATACAGCTATAAATGATAAATTAATAAGTGAGATTATCGTTTTTTTAAAAAAGGCAGAAGTGATCAACTTTAATGGCATATGGGGAAATCTTATACCATTTGTCCTATGGAAAGGGAAAGGCCAGGGAACATCGAAAGAAACAATATATTTTAGAGAGAGAAATAGGTTACAGCAGTTAGAAAGAAGAAAAGAAGCAAAATAAAAGGAAAAGATCACTCTAAATGGTCCCCTAAAAGGTTGGGGGACACAATGTGGTGTGATATTATTTGTTTCTGTTTTTCTGTGTATATATTAATTTATGTTTTATGTTTTAAATAAAATATTTTAAAAAGAAGTATTCATGAACTTGTTCATCCTTATTGCTTAAGGCTTTCTAAACGTGACAAGATATATAGTGAAGAAAAGCCCATGAAATTCCAACTAGCAAGTAAGACAGAATCCTTTTTTCTCCTTTAAGGCTCTTGCAATTAATATCTGTAGTTTACTTTGAAATTCAAAGCACATATATAAAGCAAAAATGAACTGGCTGACTTGTTAAGAACTACCCAAGTAACTCATCTGCCAATTCTTAAATAAAATTGTTCTAATCTAAGGCAATTCACACAGTTGTTTAAATGGGATAATTTAACACAAAATTGGAGATACTCGTGCAAAACATTGTTCATGTCAATGTGAAGGACAGAGATATGCAGCTGCCCCTTCTCAATCCACCCAATAGCCAAAAAAAGGACACACAAATGCCAAAATGCCCTGTGCCCTTTTAAAGATTCTCTCACACTACTCTTCTACAGGTCCATATTATTATTTGTGTACTCCCAAATCTTCATTAAGTTCCAATGTCTATGAATAGATAATACATCCTCAAATCATCTGACTGATAGTGACTCCAATAGTGCTTCCAAGGTTAGAGAGATATTTAAGGAATGGTTTTACAAATTCCACATTCACAGTAAGTTTCCATTACTAGTCTCCAGAGTCCTAGTCAGTCACTCTGTCCACTACACCACTCTGAGTACCAATGTCTAGTCAATAGAGAAATGCACCAGGTTATAAACTGAATTATGCAGGTAGGATAGAAACAGCTTCTGGTTAGGGGCAGTGATTGTTGCATAAACAGTCTGTTTTATTTATTCACTTTCTCCAGCTTCCAGGGTGGGGTGGGGGACTTCTAGTCATTTCCTAAGGCAGTTCTTTCTTCTCCTTTTGTGTCTAGGCCAGATGTGAAACTGCAAAAATGAAACCACCTTTTGTTGAATTCATTTCCGCAGTTCCCGTCTCCTGACCCAGCGTGAGAAAGATTAACCGTCACAAGGTTGCCATTGCCCAGGTCTGCCCGACTGTAGTTTAAAAATACCACAATCTTGGAGGAGTCTCTTTCTATGTACAAGTCAGGCACTGGGAAGTAAGTATGTGAAAACTTACAAAGTAAGTAAAGATCTAATCAGTCAATCAATCCTAAAGGAATAAATCCTGATTGCTCCTTGGAAGGACAAATACTGAAGCTGAAGCTCAAGTACTTTGGTCACCAAATGAGAAGAGAGGACTCACTGGAGAAGTCCTTGATGCTAGGAAAGATCAAAGGCAAAAAGAGAAGGGGACAGCAGAGGATGAGTTAGCTAGATGGTATCATTGACGTGGTGGGCGTAGATCTGGGTGGACTATGGAGGATGGCAGATGATAGAGGAGCCTGGCATGCAGTGGTCCATGGGGTTGCAAAGGGCTGGACTCAACTGTGTGATTGAACAACAACATCATGTGAGAACATTGAAAAAGGGAATGGCCATGCTCCTACAATTTCTTCTTACAAGGATAATGCAGGAAATCTGCTGTTCTTTGTTCTGGTCCTCTCTCCTCCCTCTAGCCTGTTCTCATTCCCTTTCCCTGGAGCTGAAATTAGTGGTGTGCAGCCATAAGACTTGGATGATTCAATCAATGATTTTGCAGCAGGAAAGGAAGGTTCACTCATAAACCTAAAATGCAAGCGCGGCGCCAAAATGGCAGCCGCGCCCTTTGCGGCCCCCCCCCACAGGACAGAGAATCCGGGTAGTTAGGGGCGTGGCCAGCTCCCTTATAAAAGGGGTGGCCACGAGGCAGCAGAGCTGCCATTTTACCTCAGCGACGGAGCGGAGAAGTCTTTTCCCCTGTGTCTCCGTCGCTCTTGAGCCTACCGGAAAGCCTTTGGGTAGCGATTCTGCCTTGCTGGCTTCCCTTTGCTTGCCTTCGAAGAAGAAGGCAGCTTCGAGTGCAGCTCGCGCGGTTAGGAGGCGCAACCCAGGTCGGAGGACCGCGGTGCCGCCTCCTCAGCAGCCGCCTTTGCCCGCCCCTGCCGGGGCCGGCGGAATGGGGTCTATTGCCCCTTGGCCCGGAGTGGGCGACCAGAGTGCGGGCGCGGAAGGGGTTCCGGCCCGCGGCCCGCGAGCGGTGGACGCCGCTCCTCCACCTGCCCACCCTGTTGGGCCTACTCCTCTTGGGCCGCAGCCTCTCCCGGGGCCCTCTAGCCTCGGGGGGTGGTGCGGCCCCCTGCCTTGGCAGGTTTGTCCACCGACCCTGCCGGGCTTCGGTGCTGGCCAATGGCCATATTCGGGTCCTGGGGTACAGGGACCTGTACCCACGCTTGGACCAGGCGGGCCAGCCGGCCCTTGGCCCCAGGTCAACGTGGAAGTCAGGCGGGGGCCCCCCCTCCTTTGGGGTTACTTTTGAGGCGCTGTCGGCAGGAGGACAACAGCCGACAGGGAGGGTTGAGCTGCTGCAGGCGCGTGGCGCGGTTTCGGCCACTGCCTCGCAGCTCCCCAGCCAGCAGCCAGGTGCAGGTCCCCCGATGATGAGCTCTACGTCGGTCGTGAGCTCCGACGCTCCCAGTGGGCCGGAACCCCCGGTGGGGGCGGCCCGCGGGGGTGCAGCATGTGAGTATACGGTGTAAGCGAGTACATCCACACACATTCCCAATATGGGGGGGGGGGCTTTCCAATGGCCTTGGCCTCGCGCGGGTGGTGTGGCGGTGCACCCGCTGACGCCTCCCCGGCGATGACAGCTAACACCCAGGGCCCCGTGGTGGGGGGTGTTCCCTACCCTTAGGGGAATGTTTTGGGTGGTCGGGTTGGTCCAAGCCCCTATTCCTTACCGATGAGTGACCACTTGGCACAGGCCGCCAGAGAGTAAATTTGGCGGGGGGAGTACGTGGATATCTTTTCACTCCTAAACAGTGTGCCCACCAAGGAGAGGGGGAGGGGCAGAATGAGAAGGATAGTGGCAGGCACGTTGTCGCAAGCCACCAAGTATGTGGGCCAAATGGTTGCCGGCCTGCATCATATGCATGGCGGTGTACCTAGGGCCCGGCCGGATCTGGCAATTCCGATGGTCCAGTATTTGGACAACGCCTACCGGGCGATGGTTTACTTTCCGGGCCCAGCGTGGTTGGCTTGTGACGAGGAATGCCGTAGGCGGATTTCACCGCGCCCCGAGATTAGGCGAGATGAGCCAGGCCAGAGGCTGCGGCTTTTGTACGTTACGCCCACGCGCCCTGCACCCGGGGAGATATACCATTGTGGGCATGCGGTTCAGCGGGCGGCCCCAGCACAGGTCACCTGCCAGGGGGCGGGGCGGGGCGGTTCCAGCCCGCCTGCTGTGCTGGACTTTCTTGTCCAATGGCTCCTCTAATGGGAAGACTTGAAAATACAGACAGGAGTGTCCCACCTGTGTTGGCCCCCATGCGGCCTCTGCCTGTCCCAGGCCTAGAAGGATGCGGGGCAGAGGGTGGGGCAGACGGGGGGGCTGGCAAGACTGTCGCAGATGGATCTAGTTCACAGAAGGGCTCCTTTCCCATTTACGGTGGACATGTTGGGGCGTTGGCGCACACGGTACCCGAAGGGAGAGGATGCAGGTTATCTCCTTCAGGGATCTAGGCAGGGGTTCCGGATCCCTTTCATGGGTAATAGGTTCCCTCAGGATGCCCCCAACCTTTTATCCCTTAAGGGGAGGGAGGAGGTGGCTGCTGCCAGCTTTGACATAGGGTCCATGCGGGCAGGGTCGTTCGCCCTGTCCCTGCACACCCGTCCCGGGGAGCATATTATTTCAATGATGCCATGCCTTTTGGCTATTCCATTGGGGCTCGGTATTCGAGCGTTTTACCACTTTCCTAGATTGCGCTTCTGTCCGCAGGTCAGGGTCTCGGTCTCTAGCCCATTCCCTGGATGGTTTTATTCGGGGCTGAACGGGGCTGGGACACGTACACACGTCTCCTCAACACATTTCAGACGCTAATGGAGGAACTGGTGTCCCTTTAGCGCCCGAAAAGACCGAGGGCCCATCTCCACAGCTAGTATTCCTGGGGTGGAGAGTAACACGGTAGCGCAGGATTCTAGGTTGCAGCGGGATAAGGTGTCAAGGCTAGTGGCCCTTGTCTCGGTCTTGCTGCCCGAGCGCATGGCATCACTGCGGGAACTGCAGGTGCTACATGGTCGCCCCAGTTTCGCTGGCAGGGTCGTCGCACCAGGCCGGGCATTTGCTTGGCGCTCGTGCGACGCCATGACAGGCTTATCCAGGCCCCACCATAGGGTGAGACTGACCCAGGGTATTAAGGCAGATATGCTTATCTGGCTCCAGTTCATGAGGGAGTTCAATGGGGTGTCATTTTGGAGGTCTGACCTTCCGGCTTCCCCTCGTTTCCAGATACAGTTCGATGCCTCGGGATCCCTGGGTTATGGGATGTACTTCAATGGGAAGTGGGCCTATGGTGGGTGGCCACCAGCCTGGGCAGGCACGGGTCGCCTGCGTGGTCTCACATATCTGGAATTTTTCCCTATCCTGGGTGCTTTGATGCTATGGGGCGAGGAGTGGGCCAACTCGGTTGGGCATTTCTGGTGTGACAATGCGGCTGTTGTCCACATTGTCAATGCATAGACTTCTAAATCGCCCAGGGTTATGGACCTAGTGCGCCAGTTTGTGTTGCGCAGCCTGCGCCTCAACGTTCTTTTCAGGGCCAGGCATGTCCCAGGGGTTAATAATGATATTGCTGCTGCTTTGTCCCGCCTGCAGATCTCCCGGTTCCGTGCCTCGGCCCCCGGATGCGGAGGAATTTCCCTTGCCACTCACGGACGAGAGATGGAACGTTGGCAAGGAGAGGTGAACCGGGCGATTGGCCTGTCACTAGCGCCATGCATGAGTAAGGCGTACCACCATGCATTTAGTTCCTTCAGAGTATTATGTACCTGATTCTGACTGCCAGGAACCTGGCCGATCCCAGTAGCCCATGCTCTGCGGTTCATGGTTTACCTGTATGCCCAGGGCCTTGCACCACGCACCATAGCATCTCAGCTGTCGGGTTGGCTTTTATGGCCAAAGTGGGAGGTCGTGTGGACAGCACCAATGACTTCCGGGTGAGACATGTTTGGGAGGGGTGGGTGCGCGTGCGCGGGCGTTTCCCGGGCGACCGCCACCCCATTTACCCAGGGGTTTTTTACCCAGTTGGCCCGGGGCTGGCCTGGCCTCTGTTTTGATAGATGAGGCAGCCCACTTCATGCGGCTACAACGGTGGCCTTTTTTGGAGCCCTCCGCATCGGCGAGCTTGAGATGCTGAGTAAGGCGGATGCAAGATTTTCCCAGGGTTTTTTACCCAATTGGCCCGGGGCTGGCCTGGCCTCAGTTTTGATAAATGAGGCAGCCCACTTCATGCGGCTACGACGGTGGCCTTTTTGGAGCCCTCCGCATCGGCGAGCTTGAGATGCTGAGTAAGGCGGATACAAGATTTTCCCAGGGTTTTTACCCAATTGGCCAGGGGCTGGCCTGGCCTCTGTTTTGGAAATGAGGCAGCCCACTTCATGCGGCTACAACGGTGGCCTTTTTTGGAGCGCTCCGCACCGGCGAGCTTGAGATGCTGTATAAGGCGGATGCAAGTTGTAGGGCACTGGAACTCGAGGATGTCTATGTTGCCAAAGACTGGGCCCAGTTGAGGATATGCTCCTCTAGGACAGATCAGCATGGCGTAGGCAGTGGTGTAAGACTGCTACGGTGTTCTTTGGCAGACATCTGTCCGGTTGGTGCCCTACAGGAGTTCCTGTAGACGAGAGAGACGGCTGGGGTGTAATGGTAACCTGGAGAGGGAAACAACACTCCCAACGATATTGGTGGTGCAAAACGATGATTTAATATCTAAACACTGCGAGAATATGTCTTATGTTGAGGTAAGCCTAAACAATTAATACGAGTAGTTACTTAGCGCTGTTGCATAACCACCAGATAGTATTCCAAAACGTGAGGAACAAAATACAAAAGTTTGCAAGCGCAAGTGAAATTCTCATAACAGTGACAATGACTTAGATACAATAAAAAACCCCAACATACGACACAGACAAAAAAACTGCCCGGGACCCCCACCTAACACGAAACCGTGGCGACACTGAAGCGACAAAAATCTCTGACCCGGAGAGTGAAATGCAGAATAGTAGAACGATGAATCTCCGATAGTCCGTGGTCAGGCAAATATTATACAACTAGAGATGGGTGCCGCGGTAGCGGATGGAGAGTCGCCGAAGGCGGAGGTTCCCAGCTGTTGAGCATCAACCGCGATGGTAAATGTAAGGACGTAGACAAACAAAGATGCCCTTCCGGTATATGGACATTTCGAACTTCTTCATCAGTGTGTCTACAATAATATAAATATATACATGTGTGGCGATATCAACTATCAGATGATACAATTTACCAAACGCATGAAAAATCAATTGACCTATCAATAGCATCTAGTAACTTAATCATAACATAAAGACGAGAGACATACCTATTGGAAAATGATCTGCGCGTATCGCACCTCTGCTGATGTTTCCTCTCTGTAGTGTGCACGCGTTAATTGATATTCTAACAACGGTCTCTTTATATGCACCACATGAGGTAGAAGTGAGGGACATGTGATAGTACTTGCTTAATGATTACATTACTTACATTGCCGAACCTGCCCCATAGCTTAAAGTAACCTATCGTCTAATAAGAAGTATTAATGTGTTAATATTTATAAGAAAGCAGACAGGTCCCACTCTGTATTGAGCCCGTGTGGATTGAGGGTGTTAAATCGATGAATGTAATATGCTTCTTGTTGGAGAAGAAATCGATCTACATTGATTTTTTCATACTTATTCTGTCTGAATGTTTCCAACACTACTGCTTTTAAGTCCTTCACTGAGTGCCTAACCTGAATGAAATGGTTAACAAGAGGAGCATTGGGGATCTTATTTCTTATACGAGAGACATGTTCCCCTAGGCGTACTTTAAGCGGGCGCCTTGACTGTCCCACGTAAGCCAATTGGCAGGTACATACCAACATATATACAATTTCCTTAGAGTTGCAATTAGTATGGCTCTTTAAGTCCAGAATGAAATCACTGCTGGGAACATTAACTCTGTTGGTGGACCACATGTGACTACAATACTTGCAATGGCCACAGGAGTGGTGCCCGCAAGTGGTTGACAGGTGTTTCTGATGAACGTAAGTATGATCTGTACGTGAGATAATATTACCTATGGTTTTTGTTCTTCTAAACCCAATGGTGGGTTTGTATTGGCAGCCAGGCACCGAATCTAAAATATGCCAGTGTTTCAAGATTACTTGTTTAATGCGTTGGGCCATCGGTGTGTAGTCCACCGACCAGAAAAGGCCTGATCGTGTCCGCGTTCTATTCGTTTGATAATTCAATAAAGACTTCCTATTCCGTGCATCCGTTCTGTACATCGCTGATCTAATCACATCGTTGGGATAACCTCTCTGCTGTAGAACAGTGGTGATTTTATCTGCTGCTGCCCTATAATCATGATTATGAGAAGAATTCCTTTTTGCCCTAATTAGTAAACTGTATGGGATGTTGGCTTTAAGATGATGAGGATGGAAAGAGTTATACTGGAGATAAGCATACCTATCGGTAGGTTTGTGATATAATTTCGTATGCAGGCGATTTTTATCAATGAAAATGGTCAGATCCAAAAACGGAATGGAAGATGCATGTGTAGTATGAGTGAATTTGAGCTGCTGATGTTGCATGTTGATCCAGGTGCAAAATTGGTCGATAACTGTACGATCGTTGAATATGAAAAACAAATCATCTATGTATCTTTTATAAGACAGAATATTGGAAAAGAATGGATTGACACGTGGATCCAAAATAAACGTCCTGTCAAAGTGACACATGAAGATATTTGCCACTGCGGGCGCAAAATTCGAACCCATGGCTACCCCTTGAGTTTGGAGAAAGAAAGAGTGTTCGAATCTGAAGAAGTTATTCTCGAAACAAATGTCCAATAAATCTAGTAGGAAAGCTGATGAGGGGGTGTTCTCACTACGGCTATCGAGATGGTGAGCTATTAAGGTGCGAACTTCCTCAAGTGGAATGTTCGTATAAAGAGATGAAACGTCCAATGTGAGTAGCACCGCATCATTGGGAACTATGAGCTCTTCCATCATTTGAATGAAGTGTGTCGAATCTTGGACATATGAGGGGGAGCGGGTAGCAAATGTTCTAATATGATGATCTATAAATTTAGCCACGGGCTCTAGCAGGGAGTTATTAGCTGATATTATAGGTCTATATGGGACGATGTGATTGTCAGTCGACAATTTATGTACCTTCGGTAAAAGGTAAAAAATAGGTACCCTGGGATGTTTGTTGAGCAGGAAACGGTAAGTTTTATTATCAATTTCTTCCATGGCTAGGCCGCCCTGTAACACTACTGTGATGATATTCGTGACGTGTGCAGTTGGATTATGTTCCAGCCTGCGATAATAGTTAGTATTAGACAACTGAGAATGAGCCGCTGCTAGGTAGTCTTGCTTATTGAGGAGAACGATCCCTCCTCCCTTATCCGCTGGTTTAATAATGATATTGGGGTCTTCTCCTAAGTTTCTGAGCAATGAGATGTCGTTACGAGAAAGGTTAAATTGTCTATTGAACTGAGATTCAGCTAATGCTATATCTCGTATAACCAGTCTTTTAAATACCTCTATAGATGGATTTTCTATATTTGGTACAAATGTAGAAGGAGGAGTGAAGGCTCCGGGGGCATATGTAGAGTCTGTATCTTCATTGAAGAATGCCCGCAATTTCACTAATCTAATCAATTTGAAAATGTCAACCTTCGTCTTGAAAGGTGAGTAGTGGGGGGTGGGAACGAAACCCAGACCTAGATTTAATAACTGTAATTCCCTTACCGTAAGTGATCGGTTTGATAAATTGAAGACGAGAGATGGAGTCATGTCTTTCTGGTTCTTTTTTGGGTTCTCCCTCCTAAAAAAACCCCTTGTTTTTTGATTTTGGAGGTACCAGCCATCGCTGAGTTATTCTTATATCTATTTGCCCGAAAGTTGTAAGGGTCTCGTCTTTCATCAGCTGATGATTCTGGTCCCTCGGAGTCAGTTGTTTCGAAATCGGTGGTCTCGACGGGTTGTCTCCAGGAAACTTGCTTCTGAAACTTCCGTTTATCGAATAACCACCGATACACTCGTTCGTTTTCGTAATCGCTCCGGTCTCTGTGGAACTTTTTGTTCTTAAATGCCACTAACTCTTCCTTAAAGCTACCTAGTTTATTTTCAAGCTCTCTCAGTGCAGACTGCGATTCCCCTGTAGATGTTGTAGTCAATGCGGTTTTTAGAGTTGTAATGTCTTTCTCTAAGTTCACCGTTTCCTGGTGGAAACACTGGCATATTTTAGATTCGGTGCCTGGCTGCCAATACAAACCCACCATTGGGTTTAGAAGAACAAAAACCATAGGTAATATTATCTCACGTACAGATCATACTTACGTTCATCAGAAACACCTGTCAACCACTTGCGGGCACCACTCCTGTGGCCATTGCAAGTATTGTAGTCACATGTGGTCCACCAACAGAGTTAATGTTCCCAGCAGTGATTTCATTCTGGACTTAAAGAGCCATACTAATTGCAACTCTAAGGAAATTGTATATATGTTGGTATGTACCTGCCAATTGGCTTACGTGGGACAGTCAAGGCGCCCGCTTAAAGTACGCCTAGGGGAACATGTCTCTCGTATAAGAAATAAGATCCCCAATGCTCCTCTTGTTAACCATTTCATTCAGGTTAGGCACTCAGTGAAGGACTTAAAAGCAGTAGTGTTGGAAACATTCAGACAGAATAAGTATGAAAAAATCAATGTAGATCGATTTCTTCTCCAACAAGAAGCATATTACATTCATCGATTTAACACCCTCAATCCACACGGGCTCAATACAGAGTGGGACCTGTCTGCTTTCTTATAAATATTAACACATTAATACTTCTTATTAGACGATAGGTTACTTTAAGCTATGGGGCAGGTTCGGCAATGTAAGTAATGTAATCATTAAGCAAGTACTATCACATGTCCCTCACTTCTACCTCATGTGGTGCATATAAAGAGACCGTTGTTAGAATATCAATTAACGCGTGCACACTACAGAGAGGAAACATCAGCAGAGGTGCGATACGCGCAGATCATTTTCCAATAGGTATGTCTCTCGTCTTTATGTTATGATTAAGTTACTAGATGCTATTGATAGGTCAATTGATTTTTCATGCGTTTGGTAAATTGTATCATCTGATAGTTGATATCGCCACACATGTATATATTTATATTATTGTAGACACACTGATGAAGAAGTTCGAAATGTCCATATACCGGAAGGGCATCTTTGTTTGTCTACGTCCTTACATTTACCATCGCGGTTGATGCTCAACAGCTGGGAACCTCCGCCTTCGGCGACTCTCCATCCGCTACCGCGGCACCCATCTCTAGTTGTATAATATTTGCCTGACCACGGACTATCGGAGATTCATCGTTCTACTATTCTGCATTTCACTCTCCGGGTCAGAGATTTTTGTCGCTTCAGTGTCGCCACGGTTTCGTGTTAGGTGGGGGTCCCGGGCAGTTTTTTTGTCTGTGTCGTATGTTGGGGTTTTTTATTGTATCTAAGTCATTGTCACTGTTATGAGAATTTCACTTGCGCTTGCAAACTTTTGTATTTTGTTCCTCACGTTTTGGAATACTATCTGGTGGTTATGCAACAGCGCTAAGTAACTACTCGTATTAATTGTTTAGGCTTACCTCAACATAAGACATATTCTCGCAGTGTTTAGATATTAAATCATCGTTTTGCACCACCAATATCGTTGGGAGTGTTGTTTCCCTCTCCAGGCTACAGGAGTTCCTGGCACTGCATGGCATGCACCACGGCCCGTTTTTCTGTCACCAAGATGGGTCTCCCCTTACTAAATTTCAGTTTTGGAAGGTGACAGGCAGAGCCCTCACCAGGGTGGGCCTACCAGGTGCCCGTTATGGCACACATTTATTCCGTACTGGTGCAGCCTCTACAGCAGCTGCTTTTGGGTACTCTGGGGCTGACATACGCAGCATGGGGAGGTGGGGCTCGCAATGTTTTCAGTTTTATGTGTGCCCACTTCCGCCATGAGTACCAATCCAGTCACCTTACCATCTTTTTCTCAATTTTTCTCAATTTTTCTCAATTTTCTTACAGACCCTGGGTGTCGTATTACACCGGTGACAGTATGGCTGGTGGGCCACAGCTATGTGCACAGGGCAGCGCGTTACGCTGCGGCGACAGAGTGGGGACCCCGACTGGGACTGGGTGAACACTCCAGTCTCACATGCATGGTAAGCCTGGGATGTTATGGCGGGAGCTGCGGCCTTTCCTTTTTTCTGGCCTGAGTGCTGACCCGCCTGACATTCTCATCATCCACCTTGGGGGCAATGATTTGTGCCAGGTCACCGGCTTATCGCTCAAGCATGCGATTTGCGAGGACCTCGCCTACTTGCATTATGTCTGGCCTGTCACAACCCTGGTTTGGTCGGACATTATCCCGCGCCTTTCTTATAGAGGGGGCGTTCACCTCCTGGCCCTTGACCGCGCTAGGCGCACGGTCAACAGGGCGGTGGCGCGGTTTCTTGCCGACAGGGCTTGGGGACGGGTCAGTCATCACCCCGCTATTAGCCTACAAAATTATGACTTGTACGCAGGGGATGGGGTCCATCTGTCGCGAGGAGGTATGGACCTCCTGTTAGGTGATTGGCGAGCAGGCCTGTTGACCGAGCTGACGGTCTGGGTGGGGGCGTCAGGTCTTCTTTGAAGCCCCTCCGTGTGGCGGGTAGCACTGGTAAGGTAAACAGTATGACCCACAAGTATCCGGCAGGTTCGCAATTGACTGGACAACACTAGACAGGAATAAATTAGTTAAACGTTGTCCGGTCAACGACGAACCAGGCGATGGGGTGATGACGATTGCTAACCAGCATGATTCACCCCTGTGATTTCACGGATACGCGTCAGAGGGTGGGGTCATGAGTTAGTTATTGACTACGGTCAACAATTTGTTTGTTGTCAACAAACAAATTGATACAAATTGATACATTGTAACCAATTGCCGTTGGCAATTTTGGGGTGGTACCTTACCAGTGTTACTTCGGCCTGCTTGCCTTAGGAATTATGATTGGTCGTTTTACCAATACAAATTTATAATTCCGACTAGGGCATTGAATCAATAAATGTGGCCCTATGCTGTTATCCACTTTCAATGTTGTCTGTGTCCGTTATTGGGGGGGTGCGCCTGCAATGCAAGCGCGGCGCCAAAATGGCAGCCGCGCCCTTTGCGGGCCCCCCCCCACAGGACAGAGAATCCGGGTAGTTAGGGGCGTGGCCAGCTCCCTTATAAAAGGGGTGGCCACGAGGCAGCAGAGCTGCCATTTTACCTCAGCGACGGAGCGGAGAAGTCTTTTCCCCTCCACCCCCTCCCTAGTTAACAGTGTGATATTTTGGTCGCTTCGGGGCCGGGTGGGAATTTTTGGCTGGGACCCATATTGGCTTCCGGGTCCTGGCTTTTTTGCCCATCCCACACTGTTGCTATGGTTTGATATAGGGGTCTTTCTGTGTTCCTAATGTTGACTTTGGTCACATTGGCGGGTAGCACTGGTAAGGTAAACAGTATGACCCACAAGTATCCGGCAGGTTCGCAATTGACTGGACAACACTAGACAGGAATAAATTAGTTAAACGTTGTCCGGTCAACGACGAACCAGGCGATGGGGTGATGACGATTGCTAACCAGCATGCATCACCCCTGTGATTTCACGGATACGCGTCAGAGGGTGGGGTCATGAGTTAGTTATTGACTACGGTCAACAATTTGTTTGTTGTCAACAAACAAATTGATACAAATTGATACATTGTAACCAATTGCCGTTGGCAATTTTGGGGTGGTACCTTACCAGTGTTACTTCGGCCTGCTTGCCTTAGGAATTATGATTGGTCGTTTTACCAATACAAATTTATAATTCGGACTAGGGCATTGAATCAATAAATGTGGCCCTATGCTGTTATCCACTTTCAATGTTGTCTGTGTCCGTTATTGGGGGGGTGCGCCTGCAAAGCATGATCTCCCTTGTCCTCCTGAGTTTTTCCACTTCTAATCACAATGTGTGAATATCAAATTTAACTTGAGAGAACAGTGTATATGTTACTCTATTCCATTAAAGCCTCTGGCTCTTTTTTCTGCTCTACACTTGCCTTAGAAATGCACAAACACTTCCTCTTCAGTTCTTGGTTTATACATTTGTCCAAAGGCAGCACAGATTCCTTGTGACATCTCTATCACGAACAACTTGTCATTCCTCTTTAGTGAGGACAAGACAGTTAAAATTTCTCATTCTGTCTTGTGAGAAACACACAGCAAAGATTTACATCTTGAGTACTTAGTATGCAAATGCAACACTCTTGATCTTGGCATCTCTTACAACCATTCTATTTGCCGTTGTCTCATTCATTTAAATCAGACCTTTGCTCTGAGTGTTTGGCCCAATACAAGCCATCTTGACCATGGTTTTGGCAAGAAACATACGGTGAATATAATTTGTAAGTCATGAAAAAGATACCTGTTACATATTTAATTGAAGTGTATCCTAATCATATACTCTCTTAGCTGACTGGAGTAATGTAATTGATTTTAAGTTATTGCCTGTCCATAGATTTTTGGATCTTTTTGTTCATGGACCTGAATGGTTAACTTTTTTTATGGATAATGAAAAAATATCATTTCCTCATAAAAGTAAATGCATAGGGCATCATGAAAGTTTATTAGTAGGAGATTCAGGACAGAAAAAAAGCATTTCCTCTTTACACGTCACCATTGGTAACAATTGCTACAAAATTTGGTGTCAGCACTAACTTGAATGGCTTTTGAAGGAATTACATAAAGTCACATGTCATAGTCAAGTGTTCAACATAAGGATTAAATTAACTCATGAGAAGAATATGCAAGTACTGCCAGCTTTTCTCTCTTTATATGGAAACTAGCAGAGGTTGCCCGGCGTTGCCGGGCTGTTTTAAATTGTGTTGGAAGGTTAAATTGTGTTAATGTTTTTTTAAAAAATTGCTTAGTCTGTAATTTTAATTTTTAAAATTTTTATTTATGCAAAAAAAATTTTGGCTTGGCTGTTATTAACTGTGATCTGCTTTTTTTGAGGATTAATAAAAGAACAAAGCATGATATAATTTTTCAAATTGTTTTATGCAAGTGAATAATGTTTTAGTTTTTTGAATTTTTTTAATTAGTTGTACTGTAGGTAATAATTTTAATAATGTAAAAGTAAATGTTTTTTACATTCAATGTTTTTAAAATGTGTTTAGATGTTTTGGGTTTTAATTTGAGTTAAAACTCAGCACAGGATTTTTAAAAGTTTCTATTGTATTTTATTGACATATGTTTGTGATTTGTGTTAAAGTGTGTTTTAGTGTAATTTTTTGATTTGTTTTTATTGGTGAGACCTTTTGTGTCAAATTTTGAATTTGTGTTATGTTTTTGATTTGTTTTTACTCTTGTGGCCTTTTGTTTGGGGCTGTTTTGTGTTTTTGAATTTTTTTTACTATTGTGGCCAGCAGGTGGAGCTGGTAGGGGTTATTGTATATTTGTATTTCTGTCCTGGCCTCTGGGTGGAGCTTCTTCTGGTAAGTAGCCTCTTTCTTTATTCATTTCTTTTCCGGTCCTCGTGGAGGTAGGACATCTTTTGGTAAGTTTGCTTGTTTTCTTTCTTGTGTGTGTGTGTGGGGTGGGGTGGGGGTGGAATTTGTATTTTGTCTGTTTGTTTTGTTTTTGATTGTATTTTTGTTTACTTTGTATTGTTTTTTGGTGTTTTTGTTTGTTTTTGTGTATTTTTGGATGTTTTTGACTGTGTTTTTAGTAATCTTTTAAAAATTATTTATTTATTTGGTGGTGGGGAGGGGGCATGGTCAGTGGGGGTTAGGAAGGGTGGGCTAGGGGGTGGTGAGGGGGGCATGGTCATTGGGGATAGGAAGGGGGCTAGGTGGTGGGGAGGGGGCATGGTCGTTGGGGAATAGGAAGGGTGGGCTAGGTGGTGGGGAGGGAGCGTTGTCAGTGGGGGATAGGAAGGGTGGGCTAGGTGGTGGGGAGGGGGCTTTATTGTCTTATGGTGCTTTGATTGTGTGGAGTCGCGAAAGTAGATGGGGTTTCCCCTTTAATATCAGTGGGTGGGGGTTGCGACCCCCCTCTCCGCTGGCTCCCCTGGGGTTGGGAGGTTTGGGGGGACAAAAGGGATATGTCCCCCAACCCTTCTGGAGCCAGGAGACCAGGGAGAGTGGATCGATTCCCCCCCTTAAAACAACTCCGTTTTTAAAGAGAAGAAACCGCTTGGTTTCTTCTCTTTAAAGACGGAGTTTTTTTAGGAGTTTCCCCACTGATATTAAAGGGGAAACTCCAGTCGGGACCTTCAGGCGCCATTGGTGAGGGAAAGAAACCCGGCTGGTGTTTGCTTGGCTGTGAGGCGGTGAGTTGTTTTTCTTTTTAATTTTTCCGGCACCGGTTTCCTCAGCATCCTGCACGCTCATGTCGTGCAGGACTCTGGGGCTTGTAGTTATGGGTTTGTGATTTGTGGTTGTGGTGCATTTTTTTCTGAGGCTCAATTTTGATTGGCCGCGGCGCATTTTTCAATGTTCTTTGTGGTCACGCCTCTCAGCCTGATTGGCTGTGGTGCGGCGCAGCACAAAGATCCTTGGGAAATGAAGTTGTTTCCCTTTTTCGCATTTGTGGGGCTCTTGCCCCACTGGTGCATTTCTTAATCTTGCGTTTACCTGGGTACCCAGTTCAGGTGTGTGCACGAATGGTGAGTGCAGGCTAGTAGGGCCTGGCTAAGGAGCCTATGCAAAGTTCCAACGGTTAACCCTCGATTTTATAGGTTAAGATGAACAGGTCTGTAGACCCTCTGTATGTGGAAGAATTCTAGAATATCCAGATGACTCCATACAGAATATACCAAAGAACTAAACCCAGAAAGCATCAGATAATCTTAAAACTATAACAATATTCATAGTAAACACTATCAGCAGCAGTAAGGGAAGGTAATAGTTTGAACTATTTATTTAACAAATCTGCTTGGATGAAATCTGCTTTCATCTAATAGAAGGCAAACCTCATGGTTATTAAGTAGCTTAATAAAATACTGACTAGCTAAGAGAGGGGTTCTCATTGTTTCCCGCCATGGGCTGGACCACGCCCCCTCAGACAGCTGAGCAGGCCAGACACATGGTTCCCCTGCCACAAATGCTGCGATAAAACATGTTTACGACAGCGGTGGTGCATTTACAGCCTTCCCTCTGTTTCCACCACTTCTGCTGCTTCCAGCAGTGGTGGTGTCTTTGGCGGCAGTCCGAGTGAGGACAGTGGGCCATATTAAATGGCACCAAGGGCCAGGTCTGGCCTGCAAGCCATAGGTTGTGAACCCCTGAGCTAAGAGAATAGCCACACTGCTCAGGACCAACAAATTTGCAATACATAATTGTTATCCTGAGATAAACAAGTGACAGAAAGATTAAAATGCTAGGCGAGATCTATGCCTTGTTATGGTCCTGAGCTAGGATTACAGAAGAAGATAGCAAAGACTCTGGGTCATCGGTTGGCAATGCCAAAGTAGAAATAAGTCTACTGAGACTCCATGACTCATGCATCTTGTTTTGTTGTTCAGTCGCTGTTGTGTCCAAATGTTTATTAATGTATATTGCTTTTAGTTGCAATTGCCATTAAGTCTTTGCTGTAATCACACCCTTTTCTGTAAGGCGCCTTATTCATATGTTTTCAATGTGCCTGATTGGTTTACACAGGTTCCCCACATTAGGAAAAGCCCGGGCAAATGTATCACTGTAACTGCCGTTCTGTCTGTACATAAGTTGCTACCTCATCCATGTCTTTCTCCAGTCCAAAACACTCTGAACTGAGCTGTAAGAAAGGACTTTTTGGTTAACCCCCGATCTGCTGTGGCATTGCTGATTAATACTCGGACTCAACAGTCACACAGTCGAATCCGATCCTTTGTGACACTATGGACCATTGCCCGCCAGGCACCTCTGTCTTCCACCATCCTCCTCAGCCCGCTCAGCTCTGTGTCCATTGCATCTACAATACCATCTAACCACCTCATTTTTGGCTGCCCCCTTCTTCCTGTTGCCCTCCACCTTTCCCAGCATCAAGGCTTTCTCAAGTGAATCCTCTCTTCTCATTTGATGTCCAAAGTACTTTAGCTTCATCTTTACTATTTGACCTTCTAAGGAGCAGTTGGGGTTGATTTCTTCTAAGAGCAACCTGTTTGTTCTTCTCACTGTCCAGGGTACTCTCAAATTTTTCCCAGTTCCTTAATTGAACTATCCTGCTCATCTTCCAGACTTCACTGCACCTCTCCCCTCCACATATTACTCACCTGTTGAACTAGAGCTTGTGTATCTGACTAAGACTGTGTCCTCAGAGGCATTGCATTCTCCATACCTGTCAGAATGAGATTAGTTAAAACTATACCAGTTAAAATCACAAGAGAACCTGGATGGATGTCTTTAAAAAAAATAGCAATGTGGGATTTGAGGAAATTTACAGAAGGCATTACCTAAAGATTACTGAAAAAGAGATGCCTCTCAGATCTCAAACAGAGACCAATAATCCCAGAATTCATTTACTATACTTTATTTTGTTAAGGCCCCAGGGCCTTGAAGCAATCCTTTAAGCTCTAATTTGGCAGCTAGAGGGAAAAATGAGCCAGAAAGCCGCTGTTTGTGGGGATTATGAAAGCTAATAATTCTTAGACAAATGAAGACAAGTCATACAGGTAGAAGTGGTCCCTTGCCATGGGCAGGGGCAGTTTCAGACTCACATAACAACTGTCATAAATCTGATCAAGCTATAGTAAAAGGAAAAGGGGGGGGGGGGTCGTGCAATAACTGCTGTGCTGGCAAACCTTCAAATACTTAACATGCTGAGATGATCTTCAAGCTCCACCATCATACCATGAAGCTCTGTCAAATGGCCTGAATTGCTACATCCATCACACAACTATCTCAACAACCATCAATTCTCCCAAAATGAAATTTTCTGAAGTCTACTCTCAGATTATTCAGGAGTTACTCGTTTTCAAAATGCTCCATGACAGATTCCACACAGGTAAAAAACAGTTACCAAAGGATGCTTTTCCTACACATTATGTAACTGCTTCTTCCCTGAAACCTCTAGGCAGGATTAGGATTTTGATAGGCCTCCATTACATGCTAGTGATGACATTACATTGTTATGGTCAAATGATAGTCCTATTTTGTGGCTAAATTCATGTTCAACATCAATGGAAAGTTCCGATGATATGAAACAGGAGATCTCCCAGCTTGCCATTACACAATGCAATCTTTGAAGCAGGAAGTACTTCTGTTGCAAAACATGGTAATGGATGAATCCTTCAATGCCAACGGCATGCTTTGTTTTGTAGATTATCTTTAGAAGATATGGTAATAATCATCTTTGTTTGATATTTTCCAGACATGACAGTCTTTGTAACTAAAGTAAACCCATTGAATTAATCAGGACTTATTTGATAGATTTTTTTTTTATTTTGTGAGTCAGCTCCTTTGAAATTTCAATGGATTCAGTAGGCCTATCTAGTTGGGATTTACTACTGAATTTCAGCTATTATCTCATATTTATGTTAGCATAAATCAGGGATTCTCAACCTGCGGCCTTTGGGCTGAATGCATCCTGCAGCACCATTTGATGTGGCCCGCATTGCCTCCACCACATCAGGAAGTGCCAATTGGTGTAGGAAGGGCAAAATGGCCATCCGACCCATGAAGTTATCTGAGGGAGTGTGACCCGGCCCCCAGCTTTAAAAGGTTGAGAACTCCTGGAATAAATAGTGAGAATTGACAATCTGTACCTTACATTTCTCTTTGCAGGCGCACCCACCCAAATAAAGACTCAGACACCGGTATTGGATTAAAGGCATCGGGCCACTTTTATTGAATAATGCCCTAGTCCGAATTATCACTTTCAATTGGTGTATCATCCAATTGTAATTCTTTACGGCAAGCAGGCCGCAGTAGCACTGGTAAGGTTCCTCCCAAAATGCCAATGGAAATTGGCTACATGTATCAATTTTTTTGTTGACACAAACAAATTGTTGACCGAAGTCAATATACTATCTACTGACCCCACCCTATGATGTTATCCGTTCAAATATCAAGGTGATGCAGGCTGTGAAGCTCCTGACATCACCCCTTTCATAGTTCGCCCTTGACCGGCCAAACCTGTTTCCCCTGTACCTATCTACGTGTTAGCCAGTCAATTGCGAACCTGCCGGATACCTATGTGTCATAAACCTTTACCTTACCCAGTGTTACACGCTGAAAGTGACCAAAGTCAACTTACCCCATATCTCAACGCTAGCGACAGTGTGGGATGGATGAAAAAGCAAGAACCAAAGGGCCAATGTAGGTTCAAGCAAAAAATTCCCACCCGGCCAAGAAGCGACCAGGAAATCACACTGTCCACTAGGGAGGGGGTGGAGGGGAAAAACTTCTCCACTCCGTCGCTTCGCAAAATGGCAGCCAGGCTGCCTCAAGGCCACCCCTTTTATGGAGGGGTGGCCACGCCCCCTAACTAACCCGGATGTTTGAATCCGGGTGGGTGGGGGCCCCGCAAAGAGCGTGGCGGCCATTTTGGCACCGCACTTGCATTGCAGGCGCACCCACCCAAATAAAGACTCAGACACCGGTATTGGATTAAAGGTATCAGGCCACTTTTATTGAATAATGCCCTAGTCCGAATTGTATTTCTCTAAGGCAAGCAGGCCGCAGTAGCACTGGTAATGTTCCACCCTAAATGCCAATGGAAATTGGCTACATGTATCAATTTGTATCAATTTGTTTGCTGATACAAACAAATTGATGACCGGAGTCAATATACTATCTACTGACCCCACCCTATGATCTGTATCCATTCAAATATCAAGGTGATGCAGGCTGTGAAGCTCCTGACATCACCTCTTTCATAGTTCGCCCTTGACAGGCCAAACCTGTTTCCCCTGTACCTATCTACATGTTGGCCAGTCAATTGCAAACCTGCCAGATACCTATGTGTCATAAATCTTTACCTTACCCAGTGCTACCCGCCACACGGGGAGGCGTCCATGATGACTCACCACCACCACCACCACCCCAGACCGTCAGCTCGGTCACCAGGCCTGCTTGCATATCTTCCAGAAAGAGGTTCATACCTCTGGCCGACAGGTGGACCCCATTTCCTGCCTATCGGTCAAAATTTTTGCAAGCCTATCCTCGGGTGTCTACTGGCTGTCCCCAAGCCATTCTCAGCAAGGATCTGGGCAACAGCCCTGTCCACTGACCGCCAGGGACGGTCCAAACCACGGAGATCCATGTCTCCTCTAAAACGGTGTCTCGGCACGATGTTAGACTATAGCAACCGTGTGTACGGCCATAAATGATGTAAAAACACCAGGTCACTGCACCTCGACATTTTAAGGAAAGGTCAGTGATCCGTGTGAGATCATCGCCGCTGAGGTGCAGAATAAGAACATCAGGCAGTCCAGCATCCCTGATGGACATCAGGAATGGCAACAGTTCCCGCCCTTCCATGCCGCGCATACCATACCACCGCATACATGCGGATGCACGCAGCCTGAGCTAGGGTCCACACTCTGTCGCTGCAGCAAATTCTGCCACCCAGTGTACATAGCTGCGGCCCACCAGCCCCACTGCCACCGGTGTGCGGAGACACACAGGGTCTGTAAAAGAGGAAAAGGAATTAAGGACATAACTAGGTACTCATACAGTGAGGGGACGTACATATAAGAAAAATACACGCATACCCCCACATGCCCACACATATCCACCTCCGAGTACCCAAACGCAGCCGCGGTCAATGCGACCCCTATCCTGAATGAATGGGTGCCATAACGGGCCCCACACTGTGAAGCACGGTATCGGTCACCCTACAGAACTTAAATTTGGTAAGGGGAGACCCAACCTGGTGGCAAAAAAACAGGCCAGGGCGCATAGCAGGCACTGCCAAAGCTGTATGTAGGGCACCAACCGGACAGATGTCAGCAAATGTATATCATAGCAGTCTACACCACTGCCTACTCCATGCTGATCGGCCTTTGAGGAACAAATCCTCAACTGAGCCCAATCCTGGTTGATAGAGACATCTTCCAGTTCCAGTGCCCTACAAAAATTGTCCCCCTTTGATCATGGGACCAGCTCGCTGACTCACAGAGCTCCAGAGAAAGCTACGGTGGTAGCTGCATAAAAAGATACTCCTCCCACCTACTGTAACATAGTCTATGCCAACCTCGTGCAAGGTGGGTCAAGGTCAGAATACGTACACGTGTCCACCCTTCCAACACATGGCGTACGCGGAAAACACTCGCACAGTCAGTAAAGCCCCGTGCCTTGGCCATGAATGTCAAGGCAAAAAGCCTGGTGGCTACGGTGCGTGGGGCCAACCCCAGATCATGAGGTGCACCATATATTGTAAATCCTAGGAAACCGATATCGGGCACATTTCAGGCAACTGCCTTTGCCCACAAAAGGCTCTAAAGCAAAGGAGCGGATGCTGACATGCCGTACGCGTGCGAGGTGCCAAGACAAGCAACTCGTCTGGTACACGTCTCCTCGCCAAATGTCCATATCTCAGCCAGGAGTGGAGAGGGTAGTTCCCAAGCATATGGAGCCCATTCACGGAACCGGGAGATCTGCAGGCGGGATAAAGCATCAGCAATATCGTTATAATGCCTGACATATGTTTAGCCCTAAGGAGCACCTTAAAGCACACGGACCCAAGAACAATAGGCGAGCTGAGGCCATGACTCCGGGGGATTTAGACATTTGGGCATTGACAATGTGCACCACCGCAGCATTGCCACACCAAAAGCGAAGCACAGAATTAGGCCACCTGTCCCCCCAGAGCATCAAGGGTACCCAGAATTGAGAAAAATTTTCAGAAACGTAAGATCGCATAAGCGATCCGTGCCCTGCCATCCCTGGGCCCAATGACCATAGGCACACTGTCCTTAAATAAATCCCCCCACCCCAGGGAGCCAGAGGCATTCGACTGTACTTAGAACGGGGCTGACCAGAAGCTCAGACCTCCAAAAGGAGACAGCATGAAAGTCCTGCGGGAATGTGAGCCAAACAAACAGTTCCGCTCGTAAACCCCTAATCAGCTGTACCCTGCGGTGTCGTTTATCAAGACCCGCCATAGTGTGTCCCAGATACCAGGCGAAGGCACTGCCTGGTGTTACCGCTCTGCAGGCAAAGTTGATGCGGTCATGCATCACCTGCGACTCCCGGAGAGGCACCTTCCACTTGGCAACATTGCCGCATTGCAGCAGGGGCCGCTCCCCTTGACCGACAATTCGGTCACCTGGCCCTCTTGCACGTTATTCAAAAGAGAGGTGCATCCACTTGTTGACAGGTGAACCCCATCTCAAGAATACAGGCCACATTCCTGTAACCCTACCCCCAGATGACAAATGGCTGTCCCCAAGCCATTCTAGATAAGGAACCAGGCAACAGCCCTGTTCACTGACCGTCGGGCACGGTCCGACCGCTGGGTCAAAGTCTCACCTATAATATCGCCTCGGCATGATGTATGACCATAGCAATCATGTAAACAGCCATAAATGGCAAAGAGACGCCAGGTCACTGCACTCGAAAGTCTTTAAGTCAGGGCCAGCAATCCGTGCAAGATCACCGCCTCCGAGGTGCAGAACTAAAACATGTGGCGGCCCAGCATCCCCAATGGACATCAGGAATGTCGACAGTTCCCGCCACCTATATGCCGTGCACACCATACTACTGCATACGCGTGGTTGCGCGTAGCCGAGATGGGGTCCCCATTCTAACGAAGCAGCATACTGTGCTGCCCCAGTACACATAATTGTGGCTCACAAGCCACACTACTACCAGTGTGCGGAAACACACAGGGTATGTAAAATAAGGAGGGAGAATAGAGAGCAGAAAAAGGCACTCATTCAGTGAAGGGACGAACAAACAGAGAAAATTGGGCAAATCCCCACCTGCCCGTGCAACATATATCAGGCTCCAGGCACCCAAATGCAGCCGCAGTTGATGCGGCGCCTAACCGGAAGTAATGGGTACCAATTCTATGTCAATAAGGGTAGACCCGGCTTAGTAGCAGACGACAGGCCAGGGCGTGAACCACGCACTGCCACAAACACCTGTGGGGAAGCAACCAGACATATGGCAGCGCCAGGCTAGTACCCTCTTCCGGCTGACCGGCCCTTGAGAAGCGAAGCCTCCCCAGAGCCCACTCCTGATCGAGCAACACATAGTCTAGTTCCAGTGCCCTGCAAAACATGTCCCCTGCTGCAAATGGTAGCCTCTAACTTAATCTGAGAGCTCCAGATCAAGGCACAAATGTGGTTGCCCGAAAGTAGACTCTCCGCACGGAGCATAAGCGCTGCCACGAAGAAGTCATATATCTTAACTACAAGTGCTAGCAGGGCTCATCGCTGGCATTTCAGAGTGAAGGGCCGCCCTCATCCTAAGGTCTTGACATAGGCTAACCATGACGGGCCAGTATACTCCCCCAGCGTTATGAGCTAGTGTCACAGGTGTGCTGATTTGACCAGGATACTCACTTGGTGCATCCCCACAAGCCGCCCCCACTGGGGTTTCCGGCCATCTAGCTCCTTGTTCCCGTGCATCCAGGCTGGATGGGGAGCCGCAAGGTGCCAGCCTGCGCTGGCCTGATGGCCTCTGGCAGCTCAACCCTGTTGGCGGCCCGCTGCGCAGCCGTGGCCGGCATGTGGGCCGGAACCACCGAGTTGGCATGCCCACCATCCGAAGGTGGTGAAGCAATGTCCATTGATGCCTCCAGTGCTGAATTGCAGGCAGGGGAGCATCCACAGCATCTAACCCACCAGGACAAGGTGGGCTGGATGGGCCGGATGGCCCCACCGGGTAATTGATGCGGGATAAACCCATGTGGTAATCCCTGGCCAGAATAGGGGCATGCCCAGTAATCCGGCCCATGAGGGGCAGGAATGACGGCGGGGCGGAAACCCGCACTGTGCCCAAGTGGGCCGCTATGCCCCAAGCCGGGCAAAGAAGCAGTGGGGGTAAGAACACCAGTGGAGCAGGCCTGTGCCGCCCACAGCCCGAGCCCTCAGCCTGGGCTCATTGATGGCAGTGTGTCTTATAGCCCCACCATCCACCTGCGGGGGTGCCGTCTGAGCCCTCCGGCCCGGTGGCACTCCCGAAAAGTAGAGGGGGTGGGCTGAGCCCCCCCCCCAGGTGCGACCAAGGGGGCTGCCTGAGCCTTGCCTTGGGTAAAGAGTATTCTGTCCTGCAGTACTCAGGAATCGAACCGCTGACCTTCTGCCTCCCAGTCAGCATCTTAGCCACCTGAGCCACTGCAGCTGTTTGGAGGAAGGGAAAGCTCCGATCAAGGAATTTTAAAAGAGAGAGACACGTAAATGTTTCTCTCCTGGAAATCCTTAGTAAAAGGAGCAAATCGGGCCTCTTAGACCCATAAATGTTTCTTTCCACGGAAATCTTTAGTAAAAGGCGAAAGATTTAAGCAAGGAAGCGACGGAGCAAACTTCTCCACTCCGTCGCTTTGCAAAATGGCAGCCAGGCTGACACGTGGCCACCCCTTTTATGGAGGGGTGGCCACGCCTCCTAACTAACACGGATGTCTGAGTCTGGGTGGGTGGGGGCCCTGCAAAGAGCGCGGCGGTCATTTTGGCGCCACGCTTGCATTATTTGACCACAGTATTCTAGTTTTCTGCATTTTGTTTGTATAATTTGAGATAGTTTTTCCTGTTTTACTTAGTACCTTTTCACTCATCATCCTTTCAACCCAAGAAATTCTTAGTATCATGCAGAAATTCCACTTTCAAGTACTGTACTTCTGTTTTTTCCACAGTAGTCTGTTTTAAAGTCCACATTTCTATGTCATACAGTAGAACCACAAGTAAATTGCATCACAAATTGTAAGCTCTCAAATCCAGTTTTTAGTTTGTTGCATAGTATACTTACTGTAGTCTTCATTTTAAAAAATTTATGCTAAGCCTCCTTTATTTTTCTCTATGACACACTTTGCAGGCGCACCCCCCCAATAATGGACTCAGACACAAATGAAAGTGGATAACGGCATTGGGCCACATTTATTGATTCATGCCCTAGTCCGAATTATAAATTTCTATTGGTAAAACGACCAATCATAATTCTTAAGGTAAGCAGGCCGAAGTAACACTGGTAAGGTACCACCCAAAATTGCCAACGGCAATTGTTACAATGTATCTATTTGTATCAATTTGTTTGTTAACAACAAACAAATTGTTGACCGTAGTCAATATCTAACTAATGACCCCACCCTCTGACGTGTATCCGTAAAATCAGGGGGTGATGCCAGCTGTCTAGTGGTAACCATCACCCCCTCGCCTGGTTCGTCGTTGACTGGACAACGTTTAAACAACTTATGCCTATCTAGTGTTGTCCAGTCAATTGCGAACCTGCCGGATACCTGTGGGTCATAAATGTTTACCTTACCAGTGCTACCCGCCCATGTGACCAAAGTCAACAGCAGCACAGAACAAACCCCTATATCAAACCATAGCAACAGTGTGGGATGGGCAAAAAAGCCAGGACTAAAGGGCCAATTGCGAGTCCCAGCCAAAAATTCCCACCCGGCCCCGAAGCGACCAAGAAATCACACTGTTAACTAGGGAGGGGGTGGAGGAGAAAAACTTCTCCGCTCCGTCGCTTCGCCAAAATGGCAGCACGGCTGCCTCGTGGCCAGCCCTTTTATTAGGGTGCTGGCCACGCCCCTAACTACCCGGATGGCTTCGTCCGGTGGGGGGGGGGGGGTCCCGCAAAGAGCGCGGCGGCCATTTTGGCGCCACGCTTCCATTGCAGGCGCACCCGCCCAATAATGGACTCAGACACAAATGAAAGTGGATAACAGCATTGGGCCACATTTATTGATTCATGCCCTAGTCCGAATTATAAATTTCTATTGGTAAAACGACCAATCATAATTCTTAAGGCAAGCAGGCCGAAGTAACACTGGTAAGGTACCACCCAAAATTGCCAACGGCAATTGTTACAATGTATCTATTTGTATCAATTTGTTTGTTGACAACAAACAAATTGTTGACCGTAGTCAATATCTAACTAATGACCCCACCCTCTGACGTGTATCCGTAAAATCAGGGGGTGATGCCAGCTGTCTAGTTGTAACCATCACCCCCTCGCCTGGTTCGTCGTTGACCGGACAACGTTTAAACAACTTATGCCTATCTAGTGTTGTCCAGTCAATTGCGAACCTGCCGGATACCTGTGGGTCATAAATGTTTACCTTACCAGTGCTACCCGCCACCGGAGAGGCTTCAATAAAGGCTCGACGCCCCCCCAAGACCGTCAGCTCGGTCGACAGGCCTGCTCGCCAATCGCCCAGCAGGAGGTCCATACCTCCTCACGACAGATGGACCCCATCCCCTGAATAAAGGCCATAATTTTGCAAACTGATGGCGGGATGACGACTGACCCGCCCCCATCCCTTGGTCGAAAGGAATCGGGCCACAGCCCTGTTCACCATGCGCCTAGCGCGGTCCAGGGCCTGAAGGTCAAAGCCTCCCCTATAAGCGTGCCGTGGGACCATATCTGACCAAACAAGGGTTGTGGCGGGCCATACGTAATGTAAGTAGGCGAGGTCACCGCAAATCGCATGCTTCAGCGATAAGCCAGTGACCTGTCCCAAGTCATTACCCCCAAGGTGTATGATCAGAATGTCGGGCGGGTCAGCATTCCTTGCCGAAAAGAGGAATGGCAAGAGCTCCCGCCACAACATACTGGGCTTACCGTACCATGTGAGACTTGCGTATGCACCCAGTCCCAGTCGGGGTCCCCAATCTGTCGCCGCAGCGTAACGCGCTGCCCTGTGCACGTAGCTATGGCCCACCAGCCATACTGTCACCGGTGTGATACGACACCCAGGGTCTGTCAAGGGAAAAAACAGGAAAGGAAGAGATGTGTGGTGACTAAAACGGTACTCACGGTGGGAGTGGGCGAACATAAAACTGGAAACACTGCGAGCCCCACATCCCCATGCTGCGTATGTCAGCCCCAGAGTACCCATAAGCAGCCGCAGAAGAGGCCGCCCCAATTCTAAACGAATGGGTGCCGTAACGGGCCCCAGGGAGGCCCACACTAGCCAGTGCCTTCCCAGTCACCTTCCAAAATTGAAATTTAGTGAGGGGAGACCCATCTTGGTGACAGAAAAACGGGCCATGGTGCGTGCCATGCAGTGCAAGGAACTCCTGTAGGGCACCAACCGGACAGATGTTTGCCAAGGAACATCGTAGCAGTCTTACACCACTGCCTACGCCGTGCTGATCTGTTTTAGAGGAGCGTATCCTCAACTGAGCCCAATTATTGCAAACATAGACATCTTCGAGTTCCAGTGCCCTACGACTTGCATCCGCCTTAGACAGCATCACAAGCTCGCTGATGCGGAGCGCTCCAAAAAAGGCCACCGTTGTAGCCGCATGAAACAGGGCTGCCTCATACCTATCGAAACATAGGTCATGCCAGCCCCGTGCCAGTTGGGTAAGGACCCCCGGGGAAATTGGGTGGCGGTCGTCCAGGCTACGCCCACGTTCCCGCACCCACCCCTCCAAAACGTGTCTCACATGGAAATCAGCGGTACTGTCCGCATGACCTCCCACCTTGGCCATGAAAGCCAGCGCTGATAGCCTAGATGCTATGGTGCGGGGTGCAAGGCCCTGACCGTGCAGGTAAACCATGAAATGAAGGAGGTGGGCCACTGGGATCGGCCAGGTATCTGGCAGTCGAGATTGGGTACAGAAAGTCTGAAAGGAAACCAACGCGTGGTGATACGCCTTACGCGTGCGTGGCGCCAGCGACATGCCGATCGCCCGGTTCACCTCTCCTTGCCAAAGGTCCATATCTCCTCCGGGAGTGGCAAGGGAAATTCCTCCGCATCCGGGGCCAAGGCACGGAACCGGGAGATCTGCAGGCGGGACAAAGCGTCAGCAATATCATTATTCACCCCCGGGACATGCCTGGCCCTGAACAGTACATTGAGGCGCAGGCTGCGCAATACAAACTGGCGCACGAGGTCCATGACCCTGGGAGATTTAGAGGTCTGTGAGTTGACAATGTGGACAACTGCCACATTGTGACACCAGAAATGCACCACAGAGTTGGCCCACTCCTCACCCCATAGCATCAAAGCCCCCAGTATGGGAAAAAATTCCAAATATGTGAGATCCCTCAGGCGACCCGTGCCTGACCAGGCTGGTGGCCATCCACCATAGGCCCACTTCCCATTGAAGTACATCCCATAACCAAGGGATCCCGAGGCATCAGACTGAATCTGAAAGTGAGGTGAAGCCAGGAGGTCGGACCTCCAAAATGAGACCCCATTGAACTCCCTCAGGAACTGGAGCCATATGTGCATATCTGCCCTGATGCCCCGTGTCAATCTCACCCTATGATGGGGCCTGGATAAGCCTGCCATGGCGTCGCACAAGCGCCGAGCAAATGTCCTGCCAGGTGCGACCACCCTGCAAGCGAAATTAAGGTGTCCATGTAGCACCTGCAGTTCCCGAAGGGATGCCTTGCGCTTAGCCAGCAAGTCCGATATAAGGGCCACTATCCTTGACACCTTGTCTCCCGGCAACCTAGACGCCTGCGCTACCGTGTCAATCTCCACCCCCAGGAATACTAACTTATTAGACGGGCCTTCGGTCTTTTCGGGCGCTAAAGGGACACCAAGTTCCTCCATTAGCGTCTGAAATGTATTGAGGAGACGTGTGCATGTGTCCCAGCCCCGTTCACCCCCGAACAAAAAGCCATCCAGGTAATGGGCTACAGACCGAGACCCTGACCTACGGACAAATGCCCACTGCTGGAATGTACTGAAACGCTCGAAAGCCGAGCAGGATATGGAACAGCCGAATGGCATGGCTTTGTCAAAATAATATTCACCCCGGAATTTGAAACCCAGCAACTCAAAGTCACCCAGGTGCACCGGCAGGAGACGAAAAGCCGACTTAATGTCACACTTAGCCAACAGTGCACCCGGGCCACAAGAGTGCACCATGCGCAATGCCTGGTCGAAGGATGTATACCTGACCGAACAAAGGTCATCAGGGATAGCATCACTGACCGAGTGACCGGCTGGGTAGGACAAGTGATGAATCAGGCGGAACTCACCCGGGGACTTCTTGGGCACTAGTCCTAGAGGAGACACTTTAAGGTTGGGGAATGGGGGCGCGGGGAAAGGGCCAGCGACCCTGCCCGCATCAATCTCCTTATTAATGCTGGCGGCAGCCACCTCCTCCCTTCCTCTAAGTGACAAAAGGTTGGGTGCGTCTTGCGGTGACCTATCCCCCGTGAAAGGAATACGAAACCCCAGTTGAAAACCCCGAAGGAGGTACACTGCATCTGCCCTCTTCGGGTACAATGTGAGCCAACGCTCCAGCATGTCGACATTAATTGGGGAGGGGGCCTTTTGGTGGACCCGCTCCCTCCGCGGCAGTCCTACCTGCCCCTTGTCCGCCCCTACCCCTGCCCCTGAATCCTCCCGGCCTGGGACAGGCGGAGGCAGCATGGGGGCCAGAACAAGAGGGGCACTCATGCTTGTACTTGCAATTTTTCCTGTTGCAAGAACCATTGGACGAGAAGGTCCAGCACAGCAGGCGGGCTGGAACCCCCTGCCCCGCCACTTGGTGGGGAACCTGCACTGGGACCGCACGTTGGACCGCATGTCCACAATGGTATCTCTCCCCAGGCGCCGGGCGCGTGGGGGTCATATACAGAAGCCACAGCTTCTGGCAGGGATCATCCCACCTCATCTCTGGGTGCAGTGGAATCCTCATGCGGAATTCTTTGTCGTAAGCCAGCCACGACGGAGCCGGGAAGTCAACCATAGCCCGGTAAATGTTGTCCAGATACTGGACCATAGGGATGGCCAAATCCGGCCTAGACCTGAGGTAAACGGCCATGTAAATTAGGTACGCTGGCAACCAGTTTGCCCACGTGCGTGGCGGCTTACGACGACGTGCCTGCTCCTTATCCTTCTCGTCCAGCCCTTCCCTCTCTTCCTTGGTTGGGTCTCTATTAAGAAGGGAGAAGATGTCTACGTACTCGCCCCTCCAGATCTTTTCCTTGGTGGACTGGGCCAGATGGTCCCCCAGGGGCAAGGAATACCCTGCTGTCGGCAATGCCGACACCGGCACAGAGGGAACTGCGGGCAAAGCAAAGGGGGCCTGCACCAGCCCGGGGATCCCCAACACATTCCCTACCACATAGGGGGCGCCACCCTGACCCGGGCCCTGGGTCAGGGATGAAGTCGCCGGGTGGGCCGGGGGCAATTGGACCGCCGGGCCACCCGTGTGAGGCCATGGCCACTGGAAAGCCCCCCCAGGGAAGTCAGTTGTGTGGGTGCACTAGCTTGAACTGCATACTCACCCGATGCACCCCCACGGGCCGCCCCCACCGGGGGTTCCGGCCCGCTGGGGGCGTCGGAGCTCACGACCGAAGCTGAGCTCGTCGACGGGGCCAGACCAGCACCAGACTGCTGCACCTGTTGAGTGGGGAGCTGCGAGGCAGTGGCCGCCACCGGCCCGCGCGCCTCAGGCAGCTCAACCCGACCCGTCGCCAGCCGCTGTTCAGCAGCCAAAGGGTCAACCTGGAATCCGAGAGACGCCCCCGCTTGATTGGCCCTCGCCAAGGATGCCTCAAAGGCCGCTACACGGGCCAGAAGGGCCTCCAAGTTAACATAGGCCCCAGCCCCGACAGGGGGCAAATGGGCAGCCGGCCCATAAGTCACGGGTACCTGTCCAGATCCCTGTGCCCCAGGGGCCAGATAAGGCCAAGAGCCCATGCTCGGCCCTTGGGGAGCCGTGGGCACGCCCTGCCAAGGCAGGGAACCCAACCACCCCCCGTGGCTCACTCCCCCCATGGGGAACTGTGCGCCCGGGCAAGAGGGCCCAGCCGCACAGACCATGCCGGGGGCAGTGGTCACCGTTTGCGGGCCAAGGGCCGAGGCCCCGTCCGGGGCAGCCTGCACGCACCGCGCAGCGGGCCAAGGGGCCACCGATCCCATCCCACCGGTCCCGGTGGGCTCCGCTAAAGGTGGCTGCTGGGCGGGCGCAGTCGCGGTCCTCCGACCCGGCTGACGCCTCCGCGCCGATCGAGCCACGTTCGCAGCTGCCTTCTTCTTAGAGGGCATAGCTGGGTTAGCTAGGAAGCTGAAGAAAAGAAAAAAGCTGCCCGAAAAGGCTTCCCCTGGAAGGACACGAGCGACGGAGGTAAGAGGGAAAAACTTCTCCGCTCCGTCGCTTCGCCAAAATGGCAGCACGGCTGCCTCATGGCCAGCCCTTTTATTAGGGTGCTGGCCACGCCCCTAACTACCTGGATGGCTTCGTCCGGTGGGGGGGGGCCGCAAAGAGCACGGTGGCCATTTTGGCGCCACGCTTCCATTCTATTTAATCAAATTCCAAGATACTGTACTTACATTTATCAACGTGCTCCACATTTTCATTCTGGATCTTTAACAGCATTTCCTCAGTTGCATGCTTGGATGCCTTAGATCTAATACTTCTCTAATCTACTCTTATTGCTATTTTCCCCTTCTATTGACAGATTCTCTTATTTATTATGATTGCATTCTGAGATCACCCTGATTGTGTATTGCTAAGGAAACTACAGTGGAGTCTCAGTTAACATAATTAATGCATTCTCTGGGACATTTCTTACAGTGAAAATTACTTCAACCAAATTTCCCATAGAAATGCATTGAATGCAATTTCTCATAGGGATGCATTGAAAACCAAAATACTTTAACTGAAACATGATTTCCCATAGGAATAAATTGAAAACCAATTAATCTGTTCTGAAAAAAATCTGTAAACTGTGTCACTATTTTCTATGGATTTCCATTTGTTATGCAATTTTTATGTAAACTGAGCCATTTGTTAACCAAGGCACTACACATACTCTACTACTTATTGGATCTTGGCCAAAGTGCATGATCCCAGAGTGCCACCAGAGGTAGGGGCTGCTAAACCACTTCTGACTATTTCATGTCTAGGAAACCCTGAAGTTATTGAGGTCACTGTAGGCAAGAACTGACTTGATGCCATGTAATTAGTATGGGAGACTTTGGACATTTGTGATTTTCTGTATAAAAGTCACATACAGTACTTGATATTGCAGAAGAACATCCTACATATACAATAATAAAGCAGATATCATTCTGAAAAACTGTCTCCCAAATGCAAACGTGTTAATAAATTAAACAGACAGAACTTGGAATTATAAAATTTCTACTGCGGGAGATATTAAAACTGGAAAATTCTTCTGTTCAGGTAGATGGCATTTTCTGGTACTACTCCTAATATATTCAACACGGTGTTGGTGTTGATTTAGAATTACCATGCTTCCATCTATCTGAGTCCTCATTTTAACAGTTATTAAGAGGCTAGTGATTCATAATACTCTCTCTGTGAGGTGTAGTTGTACCGTTTGAATTTGGCCAATATAGATATATATTAACCTATAAAACCAAGGGTTAACTGTTGTAAGTTCGTAAAGGTTCCTAAGCCTGGCCCTACTAGCCCGTGCCCACCATTCGTGCACAAGGGCGAACTGGGTCCGCAGGTCAACGAAGGATTGAGAAAACCGGGAGTGGGGCAACAGCCCCACAAATGCGAAAAAAGGGAAACAACTTCATTTCCCAACGTTCTTTGCACCGCGCCGTGCCACAGCCAATCAGGCTGAGAGGCGCGACCACAAAGAACATTGAGAAACGCGTCACGGCCAATCAAAAAAATGCAACACAACTACAAATCACAAACCCATAACTGCAAGCCCCAGAGTCCTGCACGACATGAGCCCGCAGAACGCTGAGGAAGCCGGTGCCCAATTTTTTTTTAAAAAAACTCACCGCCTCACAGCCATGCAAAGACCAACTGCCCTTCTTTCCCTCACCAATGGCACCTGAAGGTCCCGATTGGAGTTTCCCCTTTAATATCAGTGGGTGGGGGGTTGCGATCCCGCTCTCTGCTGGCTCACCTAGGGTTTGGAGGTTTGTGGGGACAAAAGGGGTATGTCCCCCCAACACTTCTGGACCCAGGAGACCAGGGAAAGTGGTTTCTTCTCTTTAAAAATGGAGGATTTTTTTAGGAGGGGGAATAGATCCCCTCTCCCTGGTCTACTGGGTCCAGAAGGGTTGGGGGGGACATACCCATTTTGTCCCCCCCAACCCTCACGGACCCACAGGACCCAAGAGAGGAGATCGATTCCAACCCAAACCCATGATATTAAAAGGGAAAATCTGATCGGAGTTTCCCCTTTAATATCAGTAAGTGTGTGTGGGGGGGTGGCGATCCCCCTCTCTGCTGGCTCACCTGGGGTTGGGAGGTTTGTGGGGACAAAAGGGATCTGTCCCCCCAACCCTTCTGGACCCAGTAGACCAGGGAGAGGGGATCAAATCCACCCCCACCCCCCAAAAAACTCCATCTTTAAAGAGAAGAAACCAAGCGGGTTCTTCTCTTTAAAAACGGAGGTTTTTTTAGGAGGGGGGAATTGATCCTCTCTCCCTGGTCTCCTGGGTCCAGAAGGGTTGGGGGAACATACCCCTTTTGTCCCCAGAAACCTCCCAACCCCCGGGGAACCAGCACAGAGGGGGATCGCAACCCCCCCACCCACTGATATTAAAGGGGACACCCCGATCTACTTTCATGACTCCACACAATCAAAGCAACATAAGACAATAAAGCCCCCCTCCCCAACGCCCACGGTCTGGCCAGCAAAGCCGCCCTGTGGAAATAAACCAACCCCCCCCCCCAAAGCCACAACAACAAAAAAATTATAAAAATAAATAAATAATTTTCAAAAAAATACCTTAAAACACAATCAAAAACATCCAAAAATACACAAAAACAAACAAAAACAACACCAAAAAAATACAAAGTAAACAAAAACACAATCATAAACAAAACAAACAGTCCAAAAATACAAAACCCACCCCACCCCCACCCCACAAAATAAAGAAAACAAGCCAACTCACCAGCACATGTCCTACCTGCACGACGACCAGAAACTAAATGAATAAAGAAAGATACTACTTACCGGAAGAAAAAATGGTGGCTGGTAAAACCTTGAATACTGGTTTAAATGAAATTAAGTATTGAATAATTATGCATGATTTCTATATTATAGATAAAAATAAAAAGCTAATGACCAGAATACTATAGACAGTATAATGTAAATGGCACAACTTTTGGTTGTGAATCACAGCACATTAGTATACCACAGTAGACATTCTATGCTGCATACCAAGATGGGCAACAAATAATGTCTGTACTCATTTTGTAAGTGGCAGCAATTCACTATTAAAATCAATGTGATTTGAATTATGCTTACAACAGATCATTCATCAAGACCATTTGCAGTGTCTTAATAAGAACAGCAGGCACAACAAGACAAGCGCAGCACAATTTCCCAGAGTGCATTACACCTGGTGGGCTGTAAAAGATCACCTGCAGCCATTCTGGCTGTAGAGTTGTCTGGAGAGGAGTTAGAGTGTTTTTTATTATTATTATTCTTGGAGTGGTCGGGAACATTTTATACCCCACCCCAATTAGTGTGAGCACCATGGCAATTATACCATGTTTTGAGTACTCCCCATTGTCCCTGTTGCCCCCTTGCCCATTTTTAAATGTTTCAAAGGGTTTTTAGCCACTAGGTGTGAGGTGGCTTTTGCAATTTTTTTTAAAAAAAACAAAACCACCTTTTTTTAAAAAAATGTTAAAACCATTTTTGATGTAATAGAACCCAGGCATAGCATCCTTTAAAGTACACAGACACAGACCTCAAATGTTAAACACAGAGATTATATCTGTACATACAGTACTCCTCCCTTTGGGAGTGCAGTCCTTCTGCTACTGGTGAAGCTAAAGCATGCTCCATCACTCTTGCTGAGTTTGCTGGCCCATATGTTAAATATTATCTGCTAGCAGATTTCTTGGAAAACAAATTATGAGCATGCAAATCTATCTGAGAAGCACAAATGAAATGAAATGACATCAGCAACAGTTTTAAAGATCCATCATCATTTTTGAACCATTTTGGCACTGGTTCTCCACAAGAATCATCACCCTGATCTGGATACATAGGTGGGGAATGGGGTTGGGGGGAGGGAGTTTTTTGTTGTTGTTAAGTTATAGCACCAGTTGTAAGATCTCCTACTGATTTTGCCAAAGGCGGAAAGGATATCACCACTTCCAAGAGGTTTGCGACTAGATGAGGGCAGGGTGGAATGGGACAGACAATGAAAGATGGTAGTACGGTGGTACCTCATACAACAATTTTAATCCATCCCACGGGGCTCATTGTTGTATGAAACAATTGTTATACGATACATGCATCATATAGCGATTTTCCCTATGGGATGCAACATACAAGAAATTTTTTTATTTGCTAAGTGGTTTTTATTTGCTAAGTGCTAACTCTGCTGCCATTTGCCATCCAGATAGGCCAGGGGGAGGTGAGTAAAAGATCCTGCCCCCCCCATCCAAAGACCTGGGCCCAGAGAGAAGGAAAAGGCATCAGGATAAAGACAGAATCCAACTCTGCTGCCATTTGCCATCCAGAGAGGCCAGGGGGAGGTGAGTAAAAGATCCTGCCCCCCCCATCCAAAGACCTGGGCCCAGAGAGAAGGAAAAGGCATCAGGATAAAGACAGAATCCAACTCTGCTGCCATTTGCCATCCAGAGAGGCCAGGGGGAGGTGTGTAAAAGATCCTGCCCTGCCCCCATCCAAATACCTGGGTCCAGAGAGAAGGAAAAGGCATCAGGAGAAAGACAGAAGCCCAACTCTGCTGCCATTTGCCATCCAGAGAGGCCAGGGGGAGGTGAGTAAAAGATCCTGCCCCTCCCTCCCCATCCAAAGACCTGGGGCCAGAGAGAAGGACACCTCGGGAGACCCCCGACCACCCCCAGGAGATACCATCCACAACCACCATCACAGCAAGGCCCAAGTAGGCGCCTTTGACCAGCTCCATGCGGCCGAAGGGTGGTGAGAGCTGCTGCATGCATGCAAAGGATAAGTAATCGAACTGAAATAATATAATTGACTAAACATAGATGGCTTATAGCAACTGACATAGTGACTGTACAAGAAACTGACTTACATAGAGATTTGATATAGTGGACTTTTTCTTTCTTTCTTTCTTTCCCTTAATTAATTAGTTCAACTTTTACTTTGATACTATGTGATAAACTTATATTGTGCATGGTAATACTTTGTTTTAAAACTGTTTAAACTGTGATAACATGTGTGATGGGAAGAGACTGGCGTACCACAAAGTTTGCCAAGAGAACCCTATGGACCAAACCCTATGTACCACAAAGTTTGCCAAGAGAACCCTATGGACCAAAACAAAAGGCAAAACAAGAGGATGCTCAGCACAGCAGATCTGAGAAGGGGGAGGGATATGAAAGGGGGAGGAGAAATACAGTGTTGCAGGGAACAATACTGCATAGGGACATGGAATGTGAGATCTATGAATCAAGGAAAACTGGAAGTGGTTAAAAATGAGATGGAAAGAATAAGCATTGATATCCTGGGCATCAGTGAGTTAAAATGGACAGGGATGGGTGAATTCAGCTCTGGAAACCATCATATCTACTACTGTGGGCAAGAAAACCTCAGAAAAAATGGAGTAGCCATAATTGTCAACAAAAGAGTGAGGAAAGCAGTAATGGGATACAACATCAAAAATGATAGAATGATGTCAGTCAGAATCCAAGGCAAACCTTTCAATATCACTGTAATCCAAGTCTATGCATCAACTACTAGTGCAGTTGAAGCCACAGTTGACCAGTTCTATGAGGACCTACAACACCTCATAGAACAGACACCAAGAAATGATGTCCACATTATCTTAGGAGATTGGAATGCCAAAGTAGGAAATCAAAAAGTAAATGGAATAATAGGCAAGTTTGGTCTTGGAACACAGAATGAAGCAGGGCAAAGATTGATAGAGTTTTGCCAAGAGAATGCACTAGTCATAGCAAACACCCTCTTCCAGCAACACAAGAGGCGGCTTTACACATGGACATCACCAGATGGCCAGCATCGAAATCAGATTGATTACATACTTTGCAGTCAAAGATGGATAACCTCCATTCAGTCAGCAAAAACAAGACCTGGAGCAGACTGTGGCTCAGATCACAACCTACTGATCGCAAAATTCAGGCTTAGACTAAAGAAAATGGGGAAAACAATTAGACCACACAGATTTGACCTACACAACATCCCTAAAGAATACATGGCGGAGGTCATGAACAGATTTAATGTCCTGTACCTGATAGACAGAGTACCAGAAGAATTATGGACAGAGACACGGGACATCATGCAGGAGGCAGCAAGAGAAACCATACCAAAAGAAAAGAAGTGTAAGAAAGCAAAGTGGTTGTCTGATGAGGCCCTTAAAGTAGCAGAGGAAAGAAGGAATGCAAAAGTCCAAGGAAAAAGGAAAAAATACAACCACCTGAATACAGAATTTCAAAGAAAAGCAAGGAGAGATAAGGAAAAATACCTGAACGAACAGTGCAAAGAAATGGAGGAAAACAACAAAAGAGGCAGGACTAGAGATCTTTTCAAAAAAATTGGAGAAATCAAAGGAACATTTAAAGCAAAAATGACCATGATAAGGGACAAAGATGGAAAGGAGTTAGCTGAAGGAGAAGAGATCAAAAAAAGATGGCAAGAGTACACAGAAGAACTCGACAAAAAGGACCTCAACACTCCTGATAATAACAATAATGAGAAATTTGAACTTGAACCAGACATTCTGGAGAGTGAAGTCAGAAAGGCCCTAAAAAGCACTGCAAACAATAAAGCTAGTGGAAATGATGGTATCCCAGTTGAATTTTTCAAAGCCCTAAAAGATGATGGAATCAAACTACTGCATTCAATATGCCAGCAAATTTGGAAAACAAAACAGTGGCCACAGGATTGGAAAAGATCAGTGTACGTTCCAATCCCCAAAAAAGGCAATGCCAAAGAATGCTCAAATTACCGAACAATTACGCTCATCCCACATGCCAGCAAGGTGATGCTCAAGATAATACAGGATAGACTTCAACAACATGTGGAGAGAGAACTACCAGAGGTGCAGGCCGGGTTCAGATGAGTCAGGGGGACTAGAGACCACATTGCCAACATACGTTGGATCATGGAGAAAACAAAAGAATACCAGAAACAAGTCTACTTTTGTTTTATCGACTACACCAAGGCTTTTGACTGTGTGGACCACAACAAAATGTGGCAAGTAATGAAAGAGATGGGAATACCAGAACACCTCATATGCCTCCTGAGAAATCTGTACACGAACCAAGAAGCAACAGTTAGGACAGAACACGGAATGACAGAGTGGTTTGGAATAGGAAAAGGAGTAAGACAAGGCTGAATTTGATCACCCTGCTTACTCAATCTATACACAGAGCACATAATGTGCAATGCAGGGATGGAGGAATCACAATATGGGATCAAAATTGCTGGGAGAAACATCAACAATTTGAGATATGCAGACGATACTACCCTAATGGCAGAAAGTGAGGAAGACCTAAAGAACCTCTTGATTGGATTGAAGGAGGAGAGTGCAAAAGCTGGCTTGAGACTTAATATCAAGAAAACCAAGATAATGGCAACAGGTCCAAACAGTCCTGGAAAATAGATGGGGAAGAAGTAGAAGCAGTGACACATTTTACTTTCCTGGGATCTAAGATCACTGCAGATGGTGACTGTAGCCATGAAATAAAAAGACGTCTGATTATGGGGAGACAAGCTGTGAGAAACCTGGAGAATATAGTGAAAAGCAGAGACATCGCCTTGAAAACAAAAATTCGCATAGTCAAAGCAATGGTATTCCCAGTGGTAATGTATGGGTGTGAGAGCTGGACCATTAGGAAGGCTGAGCGCAGAAGAATAGATGCCTTTGAGATGTGGTGTTGGAAGAGAGTCCTGAGAGTCCCTTGGACAGCAAAGAGAACAAATAGGTCAATACTGGAAGAAATCAGTCCTGACTGTTCATTGGAGGGACAAATGGTGAAGATGAAGCTAAAGTACTTTGGACATTGTTGTGTTCTAAAGCCTGTGCCTTTAAACAATGTACCTATCCATATGTATCCAATGTAACCTTTCTACGTGTAACATTGTAACCTTCAGCTGTATCACTGTAACCCTAATAGGACGCGAGCTAGTGACCACCAGATGGCAATAGCGAGCGTCCAGCTCATTGGTCCAGACTCACCTAAGAACAACAGCGTGGGAAGATTCCCGCCACCACCTTCACCTGGACAAGAAGGGCGTGACCTGCAATGACGTCACGCGGACAGTAGCCAATAGACTGTCAAGGAGCCACATTCAAATGTATAGCCACTGTATATATTGAGCTGTTCGTCCGCCATTACCGCATGTTCCCTCTGACCAGCATGCAATAAAGTTGTGTTAAGCCAGCTGTTCGGCTGTCCCGGTGTCTTGGTTCCCATACACTAAATTGGCGACGAAGGTGGGATATGGCTTCCCACGGGACCAAGACATACGCCGGTTTCGATATCAACAAACCGGAAGATTGGGAACTCTTCGAAATGGATTTCCAAGGTGCACTGGTGGAGTTCGAGGTCACGGACGAGGGAAAGAAGAGAGCCATCCTCACCAGAATGCTCGGGCACGCCGGCAAGAGGGTGCTGGTCAACCTCATCGCACCAAAGAAGGTGGGCGAGTTGAAGGCCAAAGAGCTCCTGAAGGCGATGCGCGACCACTTCCAGCCCTCGGTGTCGATGTTTCCAGCTCGGGACGCTTTCTGGAGGAGAGTCCAAGCACCGGGTGAGTCGGTCGCCGCTTTCGCAGTGGCCCTGCGGCTGGCTGCCGGCCCATGCAAATGGGAGAACCTGGAGATCACCCTCAGGGACCGCATGCTGTGTGGCCTGCGGGACGAGGAGGTTCAGCGAAAGCTGATGAACCAGGAGCCGCCCCCGACACTGCATGAGGTCGTGAAGGCAGCACAGGCCGCGGAAACCACGAGGGCCGGAGTGAAAGAGCTCCAGGGCCGGCTCCCACAGGCCGACCAAGCGGCGGGCGCGGTGCACGCGGCCCGGCGAGCGTCGAAATCTTCCGCAGAGAGCAGCGACGAGGAAGACGTCCGGAAGGTCTGGAAGGGCGGCCGGCGTTGCGACGGCTATGGAGCGGCCCACGACCGCGCGAAGTGCCCGTTTAGAAAGGCCGAGTGCCACAACTGTGGCCGCCGCGGGCACATCGCCAAAGTCTGCAGACGACGGCGCGAGGACCGGAGGAGCTCGCCAGACCGTTCGGCGAAACCGGACCGCTCGACGAGACCAAAGGATGGCGCCCGGCCCACGAGGAAGCAGGATGGCATGGGCCGCATCTCCGATGACAGCGACGACGACGTCCCAGTTTTCAGCGTGTCCATGGGACACCCCCGTTACTTTGTTGAGGTACTGGTGCAAGGGGCCCCTGTTAGGATGGAAATTGACTCGGGCTCCTCATATTCAATCATTTCCCAGAGAGAGTTTTTGAGAATTGCCCCCCGCGTACGGCCCAAGCTCAAAGCGTTGAGGTCCACGCTTCGGGACGTGCAAGGGAACAGTATCCCGGTGTTGGGGGTGGGAAAATTCCAGGTCCAATATAAACAGCACGCCGCGGAGCTTCCCCTAGTCGTCCTTAAAGGGGGAAATTGCAGCCTCCTCGGGACTCAATGGTTCCAACCCCTGGGTCTGTTCATTGGGGGGGTGCACGCCGTTGGGACTGACCCAATACAGAAGGTGTGCGACGCGCACCCCGAAGTCTTCAAAAAGGGACTTGGGAAGTTCAAGGGACCCCCAGTAGCGTTCGACCTGGACCCGGAGGTCCGCCCAATAAGACTCAAACCGCGCAGAGTGCCTTTTGCACTAAAGGACAAAATAGAGGCGGAACTGGACAAATTGGTGGGCCAGGGGATTCTTGTTCCTGTTGATTCTGCGGAGTGGGAAACTCCAATTGTCACGGCGTTGAAGGCCAATGGGGAGGTCCGCATTTGCGCCGACTATAAGTGCACCATTAATAAGGCAATTCGCCCTAATGCGTATCCGGTGCCGGTGGTCAGCCATTTGCTAGCCAGATTACATGGGGGAAAGTGTTTCGCTAAGCTCGACCTGGCGCAAGCCTATCAGCAACTCCTGGTAACCCCTGCTGCAGCTGCTTCACAGAACATAGTCACGCATAAGGGGGCGTTCCAGGTAACGCGCCTACAATTCGGCGTGAACTCGGCGCCTGGAATTTTCCAGTCGCTCGTGGAACGCCTCTTAAAAGGGCTGGACGGGGTTTTGCCATATTTTGATGACGTATTGATAACGGGGGGGAGCGAGGTCGAGTTGGCCGAAAGGCTGGACAAGGTTCTGGCGGCATTCGAACAGGCGGGGTTGAGGTTGCGAAAAGACAAATGCGTCTTCTTCGCGAATGAGGTTGAATTCTTAGGGTTCCGAGTAACACCTGAAGGGATCAAACCGTCCAAATCCAAGGTGGCCGCCATCAAGAAAGCCCCTCGCCCCACCTCCAAGTCCGAGTTACAGTCATTCCTAGGGCTCTTAAATTTCTACCACTCCTTTCTTCCCCGGAAGGCGGCAGTGGCTGAACCGCTTCACAAGTTGCTCAAGAAGGATGCGGCATGGAAGTGGGGCGACGACCAGGAGAGGGCATTCACTGAACTGAAACAACTCCTGGCGTCTGACGCCAGTCTAACCCATTTCGACCCCAAACGGCCGGTGGTACTGATCTGTGATGCATCCCCGGTGGGGGTGGGGGCAGTGTTATGCCACGTGCTGGAAAATGGGAGGGAGGCCCCGATAGCGTTTTACTCCAGGTCCCTGTCCCAAGCGGAGAGAAATTACGCCCAGACAGACAGGGAAGCGTTAGCAATAATTGCGGGGACCAAAAAAATTTCACGATTTTCTGTATGGCCGCCCCTTCACCATAGTGACTGACCATAAGCCCCTACTAGGCATTTTTACCGCAGATAAGCCCACGCCACAGATCCTGTCCCCGAGGATGCTTAGGTGGGCCATTTTTCTCAACGCCTACCAGCACGCGTTGGTGTACCGGCCCGGGAAAGAGATCAGCCATGCGGACGCCCTGTCGAGGTCCCCCCTTCCTCAGACACAGAGCCACGGGGGCGGGGAGGAGCGGGACCGCCAGGTGCTCATGATAGAAGTCTTGGATTCGCCCCCCATAGTACCCGCCGACATCGCTAAAGCGACAGGCAGGGACAGGACGCTGGCGGCGGTTAGCTCCTGGGTACAGAAAGGGTGGCCAGCGTCGTCCCCAGCGGAGGAATTCGCCCCATTTTTCAGGAAAAAGCTGGAGCTGTCCCTAGAGAGGGGGTTCTCTTGTGGGGGCAGCGGGTGGTGATCCCTACATCCCTTAGGCCGCGGGTGCTTAAACTGCTGCACGTCAGCCACCCTGGGATTGTGCGCTCCAAGGCGCTGGCCCGGAGTTACTTCTGGTGGCCCCAGTTAGACGCCGACATCGAGCACATGGTCGGCACTTGCGAGAGTTGCCAATGCTCCAGACCTGAAGAGGCCCGCCTTCCCCACAGGGAGTGGGACGCGGCCAAGGGGCCGTGGTCCTGGGTGCACATAGATTTTGCAGGCCCGTTCCGGGGAACCCTGTTTCTCCTTGTCGTGGACGCGTTCTCCAAGTGGTTGGAGGTCATTCCTGTCACGAGCACCTCCTCGGCCACGACAGTAAAGCATTTGCGGAGGGTCTTTTCTACGTTCGGCATACCCGACACCCTAATTAGCGATAACGCTAGTTGCTTCACATCCGCTGAGTTCAGGGCGTTCACCAAAATTAACGCCATCCGGCACATCACCTCCGCCCCCTTTCACCCGGCCACCAATGGCCAAGTGGAGCGCCTTGTGCGCACCACAAAGGACGCGCTGCAGCGCATGGGCCCCGGGGATCTCAACCTGCAAGTGTGTCAGTTTCTGCTAGGGTACAGGGTGACCCCGTTGGCGTCAGGATACTCCCCCGCGGAGCTTTTAATGCGCAGGAAACTGACCACCATACTCACTAGGCTAGACCCCACGAGAGTTGAGGACAAGGGGAGGAACATCGGGTTAGAGGCCACCAAAAGTTTCAGCGTGGGCGCCCCGGTGCATTGCAGGAACTACGCCGGCGCGGGGCCAGCATGGGTACCGGGGGTGGTTGTGGAGCAGACCGGTCCCGTGTCGTACCGCGTGGAGACCAACACAGGTCTACTTTGGCGGCGGCACACGGACCAGCTCCGGAGCCGGGTCCTAGGAAGGCAGGGCGCCGAAAGCACAGACACGAATTCAGCGTTAGGGTTCTCCCCCACCCGTTTAGCCCAAGGGGGAGGAGAGGGGGGTCGAGGGTCCCCACCGAGGGGGGAGGAGAAGGAATTTGTCCTCATAGATATCCCGCGGGATCCCCCAGCAGAGTTTAATTTTGAGTTACAGAACCGGGGGGGGGGGGTTCGGAGTGGTCCCCCACCCATCCAAGCGAGAAGAGGGGTTTTACGTTAGCCCCTAGTGCCCCCGGTTCGCCCACAATGGAGTTTGTCCCTTCCCCTAAAGCTGCACAACCGCAGCAAGCCACTAACGAATCTCCCTCTCCCGTTACAGGACAAGGGACCAGGGAGCAAGGAAGCGGTAGCGCCCCCCGGGCGGGCCAACCCACATCGCGGCCCAAACGCGGGTGCAATAAGCCATCTTGGTTAAGAGACTTCGTCTCATCCTAGGGGGGAGGGATGTTGTGTTCTAAAGCCTGTGCCTTTAAACAATGTACCTATCCATGTGTATCCAATGTAACCTTTCTACGTGTAACATTGTAACCTTCAGCTGTATCACTGTAACCCTAATAGGACGCGAGCTAGTGACCACCAGATGGCAATAGCGAGCGTCCAGCTCATTGGTCCAGACTCACCTAAGAACAACAGCGCAGGAAGATTCCCGCCACCACCTTCACCTGGACAAGAAGGGCGTGACCTGCAATGACGTCACGCGGACAGTAGCCAATAGACTGTCAAGGAGCCACATTCAAATGTATAGCCACTGTATATATTGAGCTGTTCGTCCGCCATTACCGCATGTTCCCTCTGACCAGCATGCAATAAAGTTGTGTTAAGCCAGCTGTTCGGCTGTCCCGGTGTCTTGGTTCCCATACACTAAAGACATCAAATGAGAAGGGAGGACTCACTTGAGAAGGCCTTGATGCTGGGAAAGGTGGAGGGCAAGAGAAGAAGGGGGCGTCCAAAGATGAGATGGATAGATGGTATTGTGGACACAATGGGCAAAGAGCTTGGTGGGCTGAAGAGAATGGTGGAGGACAGAGGTGCCTGGAGGAAAATGGTCCATGGGATCGCAAAGGGTCGGAATTGACTGTGTGACTGAACAACAGCCACAACAAAGTGGTTTTTCCCATTGAAAAATTGTTGTATGATTTTTTTCCATAGGGAAAATTGTTATGCGGGACGCCATCCCCCCAAAAAAAATTCTGTTATGTGATTTTCATTGCTATATGGGGCAATTGTTGTATGAGGTACCATTGTATATGTATTTCAGGGTCGATTTTGACAAGCATGCCAGAGTGTTCTAGTTTCTTGGCTTTCACTACTGTACCAACGTTTCTGTCAAATTGAAAGCCTTGTCAACTTTAGTATTTCAAGGATCTACTGATTTCAGCCTGAGATGTTTTGATTTACAGTCTGATTCAGCAACAGCTGCTCTGTTAAATGAAAGGGTACTCATTGTTTTCCTTTGTGTTAGCAATCTGAAAAACAACAGTGTGGCATGGAAAATAGCTCTGGAAAACATCACTGATTCTGTCAAATACCTAGGCACAAAAATCTGCTGAATTTTGTCTCTCTGACTCCTGCCATTTTGTCCCTCTGTCTGCTGCCAACCTAGCAGTCTGAAAGCAAGAAACTGCAAGTAGATAACTAGGCACCACTTCAGTGGGAAAGTAAACAGTGTTCCGTGCACTCCGGTGATGAGTCATGCCTGCCACATGTCCACAGAAACATCTGCAGAAGAGTCAGCACTGGCTGTTTGGCTATTAACAGAGATGAGCACTGAACCCTAGAGTCGGATATGACTGGCTTTTGTACAAGGGTGACCTTTACCTTTACCTACAGCTACAGAACCTCTGGGAAAGAAACAAATATGGGATTCTCTAGGCTCAGGTGAGTTAGTGGCATTAACTCTTTTTTACTTTAAGGTTTCCAATGTATTTGCAAATATATCCTGCTTATAAGCATTCCACTGTCTTTCTGATTTCATTTGGGTAGGCATTCATCAGGGAAGAAGTTGACCAAATTAACCAAACAAAAGCACCGATGTTAATGTACAAAGGATACACTGCAAGGAAAGTATTCATATTATGTTCTCTCTTTTCATGCACCTACAAGTGCACCCGTAGGTACTGCAACTAAAACAAAGCCTTTTAAACATAGCTATCCCACCTTTAAAATGTAAGATTTGTGGCAGCTATTGATCATGTTCATCAAGTAGCTAGAGTACTGAATTAGAAGTCTCTTAAATCACAATTTAGCCACGTGCAAAATATTATCCTCTGTGTAGACCAGTGGTTCCCAACCTTTTGTTTTGGCCATGCCCCACCTAAGCATCTCTAAAATCCTGATCCCCACACCCACAGGGACATTCAAGTGGAGGAAGCCTAAAAGTCCATTAACTTGGTCTAAACAAGCTCAGATTTCCCCCTTTAAAAATCAAATTGCCCCCCTGTAGGGCCTGTGCCCAATGTTGGGAACTATGGCTCTAGATGATACTGAATTTCCATTCATTGCATTGAATCCTGTTCAGGTTAGACACATGTAGCCAAATATGCTTAACCTCCAGAAATTGATGGTCTGTGATGATGAACATTTCTCACCATTATGTACACTGGGTAGAGCTGTTGGTAGTTACACTTCAATAAATGCAAGGCCTCACTTTCTGCTCCTTTGCACAAATAAACTATTAAGGTTTCCAATTAACAATAGCAATTAGCAATAGCACTTATATACCATCCCATAGCGCTTAGTGCACTCTCTGTGTGGTTCACATAGTAATTAGCATTTTGCCCCCAAACAAAACATTACTGGGTACTCATTTTACTGAACTTGGAAGATGGAAGGCTGAGTCAACCTTGAACATGTCAGAATCAAACTCACAATATTCTGGCTGCAGTACAGCAGGTTAACCGCTGTGCAACCAGGGCTTTTAACAAAATGGTGATTGAAAAAAATATTTGTTTCCATAATTGTTGCTAGCCTTATTAAACATTTTCTTACTTCCCTATTATATTGTCCACACAAAAATCTTTGAATTTATCTTATATTTAGGTTTAATTACATAATTTGAATACAAAGAACAACTACAACAACAACAAAACCCTACTCTCTTTATCAAAATAGATTTATCAACATTTTTATGCTTTGGGCAAAATACTTTTTTCTCTTGCTTTGGATAATGCCATGCTGAATGTAGTCTGCACGAAGTTCTACAGTATATTAATCTTCTCTCACCTGGGACCCTCCAGGTATCTGGGACTGTAAAATCCACTATCTCCAGCCAGCCTGGAAAGCATTGCTAAATTGGGTTAATAGGACTCATAACTTAGCACATCTGGAAATTGTGAGGCTTAAGAAGTCTGCTCTATAGCAACTCTAAAATAAATATCAGAGACTAAGATGACTAGTTCTGTAGGTTATTCTGTAGGTGCATTCCCCTGTCCTGAGAAAACAGTAGTGTAAGTTTCAAGAACATCATAATCTATCACCATGAAGAACCGGCACAGTTAAGGCTAATTTCACAGAAAGGATAATACAACAGTAATAATGTCGAGGTCCTCCTTCAAGAAATCTGTTATCAATTTTTTTTATATAAACTTCAATACTTTCAATGTTTCATCGCAGAAAATTCTATCTAAGGCCAGAATGTAGAATAAATATCTCAGAGCAATGTATTTTTCACTCATTGTAGGTTTGCTTTCTTCTCCATGCATACATTCTACAACTAAGGGAAAAATTCTGCCCAAATCTCTCATTATGGATTCTGTATATATGATTGTTTCCTTTATGCATTTAAATGTTTACTTCTTTATGTTCTGACAGCTAGTACAATCTCTGCTCATGAATGCCTCTGTCTCAAAATAGTCACTCCTCTCAAATGAAACTTTGCTTTTTCCAGCTGTGCTAGTTTTTCTGTTTTTTTTAAAATTGCATACCCTCTCGATATCCATAGAAATCTTCAAGTAAGCAGGACAAATGTGCTAATGAAGTATTACATTTTTGCCCTTGAGAAAAATATTACAACCTCTAATATAAGTGCTTGTCCAAATCAGACACAGAAGTACAGTACAATAATTTTCCCTTTCTTTCTGTAGAGGACTAAATGAGTCTCTCCTTTTATTCAGCACAGTGAAATACAGTGCCACTAAAACAGATGGGAAATTATCAATATATAGATTTTAACAGGAGAAAATATTACTCTAGTAACTCCTTAGACATATTCATTTATAAACGGAACATTATTAATGTGCCTTTTAATCTAGTGAACTGAAATAAATTTGAATAGTTTAAATCCAACATTAATCTTAAACAGAGCAGACCTATTGAAATCATTGGAATTTATCCTAACCCTCTCCATTTAAATTGCTCTGCTCCAACTGGGACTTGCCAGGCTCCCATTAATTCAGTGGGTTTGTTCTTGCAGAAACTAGCAACTGAATGTAAGGACATTTTTGTATGCCAGCATAGGTATATGTTTATGATACTGAGTAATTGAGGGGGAAGAGAGAGAGCATGAACTCCTGATATTCACAAACTCCAATTTCCATGGCCTCACTCCCTTAGCTATGCTGCATAGGGCTGATGGGAATTGTAGTTCAAGACAAGAAAAATGTGTTGTCCTTGTTGTTCAGTCTCATAGTCAAGTCTGACCCTTCACAACCCCATGGACCACTGTACGCCAGGCACCCCTATCCTCAACTCTCCCAGCTTTGTGCCCATTGCATCAACAATGCCATCTAGACATCTCATTGTCTGTTGTCCTTGTCCATATAGTAATAATTCAAGATTACTTGATTCTTGTTACCCCATACACATACACATGAACGTTTCACCCCCTTGCACATTTCTAATGCACTACAATATTTTTGCTTGCTAAGCGCTAATGAGAAAGAATACAAGAACTGACAGGATGTTGTGGCTGGGATTTTTTAAGTGGATTGTTGAGCCAAAAGTTTGCAGCCTTGATTACCTGATCCAGGGGTAGGCAACCTACAGCCCATGGGCCAGATTCAGCCCATGGGCCGGATTCAGCCTGTGACACCAAATAATCCAGCCCCCAACCTCGCTCCACCCACCACTACTGCTAGAATTGGCCAAGCACCATTCATTTTGGAAAAGGCTCAGGAGTCCTGCCATGACAAGATATCCACCATATTTTGAGTGTGTATGTTTTGTAATGCATTTTAAGCACCTTCCCATAACAACAAATAGAAATCTATAAGCATACCTGTCAACCACGACAGCGTCCAATCCAGGACCTGCGCAGAACGGGTCTGTGCAGGTCGCCTTCCACACATGCATGGAAGGGTATGCTGCTTGTGTAGCCTTCTACACAGGCGGCATAGCCTTCTGCACATGTGTGGAAGGGGGCTAAGCAAACGTAGCACCCTTCCACGCATGTGTAGAAGGCAACTTGTGCAGAAGGGCTGTGCAGTACCTCCTTTCCCCCACTGCCAAATTATGGGGTTTTGGCAGCGCGGGTTGGGAAATGGCACAAATCGGCGCCGAATTACGGGGTAATCCCGGCCAAATTGGGATGGTTGACAGGTATGTCTATAAGCAGAACATGACAAACAGCAACAGCATAAATGGGGGGGGGGGGACTAGCCAAAATTGGGCAATACAGATTAGCTGTAATTGGTATCTGAATCATTGTTGCCAGCTGTCACTATGGGGAACTTGCCTTCTTTTATAGGGTACAGGAAAGAGGGGGGGGGAACCAATATGAATCATACTGAAATTAGATGAAGAGAAACATTTCCTATCTCTCTCTCATATACATAATATGTCATCTCAAATATAAGTATTGTCTACTGAGAATGACTGGCAGATGGATGAGCAATATGTTGCAAACCTATGACTTGATAAAATGTACAAAATGCATTATTAGAATACATTATGTCTGCTTGCTTAGAGTATTTCCAAGTGTTAGTCACATTCATGGACAATACGTCATATGCTTGGTAAAAAAACTAGAAGTCTCATGTCCATACCTGTCAACCCGCGGCTCCAGAAAAAACGGGACCTGCACAGATCGCTTGTGTGCAGGTCGCTTTCCATGCATGCGTGAAAGCGCTACACCGCTTGCACAGCCCCTACGCAAGCGGCGTAGCGCTTCCACGCATGCGTGGAAGGGTTTTACGCTTGTGTAGAACCCTTCCACTGATGTGTGGAAGTGCTCCGCTGCTTGCGTAGGGGCTGCGCAACCGGCGTAGCGCTTCCACGCATGCGTGGAAAACGTTTTCCCCTGCTGCCAAATTACGGGGTTTTGGCAGCGCAGGGCGGGTTATGACATCAATCGGTATCAAATTCCATGGTAATCCCGGCCAAATCGGGATGGTTGACAGGTATGCATGTCAACAAGCAGTATTCATTGGAATATCAACTGTTGGGAATAAACACCTGCACAGAAATGTTTTCCTTCTTGTCCTTCTGCTTGTTAGTTTCCTGTTAGCCTCTTCATCTGTCCACCAAGAGACAAAAATAAACCTTTGATAGAAAAATGCATTAGCATTCAAAGTGTGGAAGAAGAGAATACAAAAAAAAATTCCTCTTATTTTATTGTGCTGGCCATTGACCATAGTAAAGTGATTGATTGAACTGAGTACAAAAAGAAAAACAGTCATTCTTTCTGCTGCTCCTCCTAAAACCAAGTATACAGTAATGGGAAGAGTTAATCTCCAATTCTAAAAGTGATCTAAGCTAGGAACAAACTATCCAGAAATAGGGTCCACTTTGGCATTTGGGCATACTATATGCCTAATTTTTGGATTTTCACCAGGACAATTCAAAAAATAGCTAACGAGTGGTTTTACTAGTCCATTGCAGCATAAACAAGAGACTTTGAGGCATCTTAAAGACAAATGATTTTATTTGGCATGAGCTATAATGGACTGGACTCCAACATATACCAATTTATCCAAGTGCATGCTGCTTTTATTTTGGGGAATTGACATAGTGTTAAAGCCCTGAACTTTCTGCAGAGAGAACTTTCTGCTTTGTTATGTCTCCAAACCCAATTTCTGGTGAACAAACTGCTATCAAACATTCACACACACTCACAAAACCATTAGATTCTCAGAATCCACTTATTCACAAAAGAACTGCCCCAATCATTGCTGTCTCTGTGGCTAGGGGAACTAGTGAGTTGAGTGTCATCAGAATTGTCAACTTTCATTAGGATAAGCCATATTATACCAATGCCTAAACACCAAACAAGAGAGTTGCTACCAGAAATAACATACTGTACTTCAGAAGCTGGCTAGTTCAGATTGGAATCCACATCCACAAACAGTAAGTACAACAGCTTTGTTCCTGTCCTACTTTAATATGCTGGTGCTCTATAGTAGAAATCAGCACATGTCAAACAAATGGATGTAGCTCTTAATTAATCATGCAGGATTATTACTTGTTGCCTGAAACCTTCATTCACTGAAAAAGTCTATTATTGGCTGACTTTGACCCTCCAGAAGTACACAGAGAGGTGGTATCAAAGTAGCAACCAATCAAGTAATGCTGCACCAAACCCATCCACTTCAACGACATCAGATCTCTAGATGATGGCTTCTGCACAACTTTCCAGCTCTAAGTATTAAACTAGAAGAGGCTAGGTTAAACCTATGGAGCAAAAATAACACACCTTGCAGAATAGATCATGCAAAACAAATACTCCCAATAGGACAAGATTCTGACTGTACCATCTGCATGTAATTTAATAGACTTTGAAGCAAAATAGGAAGATAAAAAAATAATAAACTAAAATGGTGATACTTGGATTCAGGATATTCTATGAATCTGGAGGAATTCAACCAATACAGCATTTATGTTTATGCAATTTATGTTCAACCAAGTGTATAAATGAAGACTTTAGTAAAGGGCCAAGATAATACTATTGAAGTAGCTTGCTTCTGGTTAAAATAGTCTTATTATTTTAACATTTCAAATTGTTTTGGATTTTACCTATAGATCATATATGTCCTTAATTTTAAATTGTGAGACACTCTGATAGAAATAAAGACAGATACATCCTTTTATTTGGTAGCAAAAGAGTGCTGTAGAAGCCAACAAGATGTTTTGTGTGATGAATTGCCAATAAAGGTTTCTAGAAATGCCACAAATCACAAAGGCCAAAGGATCACTTGAACTCACATTGGGTGTACTCAATCAAATTAAATTTACAGCTTGTTGTATTCCAGAAAGGAGGCAAGAACTGCTGACCTCTTTAGTTGCCAATTTTAAAGCAAAAGTGACTTCCTCCACAGCTTGCTCTAACAGACTGCAAAGCCACATACCCAGGCCACAGATAATTGAACAACAGATTGTGGTGAATCCCCATACCACTGTTTTGTAAGGTTTTTTGCTCAGCTCATTTGAGGAACACTGTGCCTGTAACATAGATATGATCATGCAAACTGCTCTTTTCAGTCTTGTGTAAACCAGCTGTCAAGTGCTTGATAGGGATACACTACATGTTGCTCATAGAAGGACTTGACTGTGTCAGACTACCCAGAATGACTCAGAAGTCTAGGTTATTCTCCAGCTTGCAAAGTTATTTTATCAATGGGCTACATCCTGAAGGTTTCTGTACCTTTGCTATTCAGTAGCAGTTTAATTTATCTGGCTATCAGTGCTACATTAATGAAAGGCAAAAGCAGTTGGACTATTCTATAAGCTCTTGTATATTGCTTTTTAGTTGTTGAAAATATATAAGAGACATGTGATTCAAAATATCTGAACATCATCTTATACAGTACTCACTGACACAAACTTAAATATTATATATTTAACTTTGAATACAGGAGGACAAAATTAAGAATTTCAAAATGTTTGGAATAAAAATCCAATAAGGTACAGTACTTCAAAAACAATGCAGAAATGTAAAAGGTACAAACTCAACTCAAAGTTACATGTAGGTACTTAAAATATCAGTTACAAGCCAGCACTTTAAAAGTGAAAAACTCTTCTTTAAAACATTAAAAGATCTTAAAAGAAAAATGTTAACAGCATTTCTTAGTCTTTAAGCATTGCAGGCGCACCCACCCAAATAAAGACTCAGACACCGATATTGGATTAAAGGCATCGTGCCACTTTTATTGAATAATGCCCTAGTCCGAATTATCACTTTCAATTGGTGTATCATCCAATTGTAATTCTTTAAGGCAAGCAGGCCGCAGTAGCACTGGTAAGGTTCCACCCTAAATGCCAATGGAAATTGGCTACATGTATCAATTTGTATCAATTTGTTTGTTGACACAAACAAATTGTTGACCAGAGTCAATATACTATCTACTGACCCCACCCTATGACGTGTATCCATTCAAACATCAAGGTGATGCAGGCTGTGAAGCTCCTGACATCACCCCTTTCATAGTTCGCCCTTGACCGGCCAAACCTGTTTCCCCTGTACCTATCCACGTGTTGACCAGTCAATGCGAATCTGCTGGATACCAATGTGTCATAAACCTTTACCTTACCCAGTGCTACCCGCCACATGGGGAGGCGTCCATGATGACTCACCGCCCCCCCCCCAGACCATCAGCTCGGTCACCAGGCCTGGTGCACATCTTCCAGAAAGAGGTTCATACCTCTGGCCGACAGGTGGACCCCATTTCCTGCCTATCGGACAAATTTTTCGCAAGCCTATCCCCGGATGTCTACTGGCTGTCCCAAGCCATTCTCAGCAAGGATCCGGGCGACAGCCCTGTCCACTGACCGCCGGGGACAGTCCAAACCACGGAGGACCATGTCTCCTCGATGTTAGACCATGGCAACCGCGTGTACGGCCATAAATGATGTAAAAAAGCCAGGTCACTGCACCTCGACATTTTAAGGAAAGGTCAGTGATCCGTGTGAGATCATCGCCACCGAGGTGCAGAATAAGAACATCAGGCAGTCCAGCATCCCTGATGGACATCAGGAATGGCAACAGTTCCTGCCCTTCCATGCCGCGCATACCATACCGCCGCATATGTGCGCATACACGTAGCCCGATCTGGGGTCCACACTCTGTCCACACTCTTTTACACAGGGTCTGTAAAAGAGGAAAAGGAAGTAAGGACATAACTAGGTACTCATACAGTGAGGGGACGTACATATAAGGAAAATACGTGCAACCCCCCACGTCCCCACCATATCCACCTCCGAGTACCCAAACGCAGCCGCGGTCAATGCGATGCCTATCCTAAACGAATGGGTGCCATAACGGGCCCCACACTATGAAGCGCGGTACCAGTCACCCTACAGAACTTAAATTTGGTAAGGGGAGACCCATCATGGTGGCAGAAAAAACAGGGCAGGATGCGCAGCAGGACGTCCCCCTTCAACCATGGGACCAGCTCGCTGAGTCGTCGAGCTCCAGAAGAAAGCTACAGTGGTAGCTGCATGAAAAGAGACTCCTCCTACCTACTGCAACCTCATCTATGCCAACCTCGTGCAAGGTGGGTCATAATATCTGTGAGAATAGGGTGACGTGTGTCTGGGCGGCGGCCACGTACACGTGTCCACCCATCGAATACATGGCGTATGCAGAAGACCCTCGCATAGTCAAGAAAACCCCGTGCCCTGCCCATGAATATCAAGGCGTAAAGCCTGGTGGCTATGGCATGTAAAGCCAACCCCAGATCATAAGGGCGGAGGATACATTATAAAACCCAGGTGATCAATGGCGGCCACATTTTTTGGGCAATTGCCTTTGCCCACAAAAGACTCTAAAGTGAAGGAGTGGACGCCGATGTGCCGTGCGCGTGCGAGTTGCCAAGGCATGCCACTCGTCTGGTTCACGTCTCCTTGCCAAATGACCATATCTCAGCAAGGAGTGGAGAGGGTAGTTCCCAAGTGTCTGGAGCACAGTCACGGAACCGGGAGATCTGCAGGCGGGATAAAGCATCAGCAATATCGCTATTAATGCCTGGCACATGTTTGGGCTTAAGGAGCGCCTCAAAGCGCACAGACCCAAGAACAATAGGTGAGCTAAGGCCATGACTCCGGTAGATTAAGACATTTGGGCACTGACAATGTGCATACCGCAGCATTGCCACACCAACAGCGAGGCACAGAATTAAGCCATCTGTCCCCCCTGAGCCTAAACGGTACCCAGAGTTGAACAAAATTTTCAGAAACGTAAGATCGCGTAAGCGATCCGTGCCCTCCCATCCCTGGGGCCAATGACCATAGGCACACTGTCCTTAAATAAATCCCCCCACCCCAATGAGCTGGGGGCATCCGACTGTAGTCAGGACTGGGGCTGACCAGAAGCTCAGACCTCCAAAAGGAGACAGCATGAAAGTCCCGCGGAATGTGAGCCAAACCAACAGGTCCGCTCGTAAACCCCTAATTAGCCGTACCCTGCGGTGTCGTTTATCGGACCCACCATAGTGTGTCCGAGACACTAGGCGAAAGCACTGCCTGGTGTTACCACTCTGCATGCGAAGTTGATGCAGCCATGCATCACCTGCCACTCTCGGAGAGGCACCTTCCACTTGGCAACAGTGCCACATTGCAGCAGGGGCCGCTCCCCTTGACCGACAATTCGGTCACCTGGCCCTCTTGCACGTTATTCAAAAGAGAGGTGCATCCACTTGTGAACCCCACCGGTGAACCCCATCTCCAGAATACAGGCCAAAGACCTGTAACCCTATCCCCAGACGACAAATGGCTGTCCCCAAGCCATTCTAGACAAGGAACCAGGCAACAGCCCTGTCCCCTGACCGTTGGGCACGGTCTGACCACTGGGTCAAAGTCTCACCTATGATATTGCCTCGGCATGATGTATGACCATAGCAATCGTGTAGACGGCCATAAATGGCCAAGAAACACCAGGTCACTGCACTCGGGCCAGCAATCCGTGCAAGATCACCGCCTCCAAGGTGCAGAAGTAAAACATGTGGCGGCCCAGCATCCCCTATGGACATCAGGAATGTCAACAGTTCCCGCCACCTAAATGCCGTGCACACCAAACCACTGCATACGCGCGGGTACGCGTAGCCCAAGATGGGGTCCCCATTTGACAAAGCAGCATACTGTGCCACCCCAGTGCACAGAATGGTGGCCCACAAGCCACACTACTACCAGTGTGTGGAAACACACAGGGTCTGTAAAATCAGGAGGGGGAATAGAGGGCAGAACGAGGCACTCCTTCAGTGAAGGGATGGACAGACAGAAAAAATTGGGCAAATCCCCACCTGCCCATGCAACATATGTCAGGCTCCAGGTACCCAAACTTCTAGTTCAGTAAGGATAGACCCGGCTTGGTAGCAAATGACAGGGCAGGGCGTGAACCATGCGCTGCCACAAACACCTGTGGGGAAGCAACCAGACATATGGCTGTGCCAGGCTAGTACCCTCTTCCGGCTGATCGGCCCTTGAGGAGCGAAACCTCCACAGAGCTCACTCCTAATCGAGCCGCACATAATCTATTTCAAGTGCCGTGCGAAAAATATCCCCTGTTGAAGATAGCAGCAGCTAACTTAATCTGAGAGCTCCAGATCAAGGGACAAATGTGGTCGCCCGAAAGTAGGCCCTCCACACGGAGCATAAGCGCTGCCACATAGGAGTCATATATATTAACTAAAAGTGCTAGCAGGCCTCATCACTGGCATCTCAGGGTTGAAGGGCTGCCCTAATCCTAAAGTCTAGACCTAGGCTAACCATGACGGGCCAGGGAAAACCACCACAGCCTGGACAAATCATTGTCCAAGCACTGGACCATTGGGATGGCCAAATCAGGACGGGCCCTATATATCCTGCCATGGACGCCGAATAGGCCGGTAACCAATTGACCCCATAGGGAGGCAGCTTGTGGTGACAGGGCAACTCCTTGTCCCTGTCATCTTGCCCCTCAATGCCCTCATCAGAGTGTTCACATTGTAAGAGGGGGAAAATATGAATATATTCACCAAGCTACATAATCTAGCTAATAGCCTGGGACAAATGGTCACCCAGTGGTATAGAGTAACCGGCCGTTGGCAGAACCAACGTTGGCATGTAGTGGAGTGAGGAAACACATAATCGGCCCTTCGGGCCCCAGAGAAATTAAGTAAAAGCATAGGGGCGACCACCCCAGTAAGAACCAGGGTGTAATTGGCCTGTTGCGACCATGGCCACTATACCCCCCCAGCGTGATGAGCTAGTGTCACGGGTATGCTGATTTGACCAAGATACTCACTCAGTGCACCCCCACAAGCTGCCCCCACTGGGGGTTCTGGCCCGTGGTGGGCGTCGGAGCTCGTGATGGCCCTCGAGCTCTGTGTTCCCGGGCATCCAGGCTGGATGGGGAGCTGCAAGGCACCAGCCTGCGCTGGCCTGATGGCCTCCAGCAGCTCAACCCTGTTGGCAGCCCGCCGGGCAGCCGTGGCCGGCATGTGGGCCGGAATCGCCGAGTTTGCATGCCCACCATCGAAGGTGGTGGAGCAATGTCCATTGATGCCTCCCGTGCTGAATTGCATCTAACCACAGCATCTAACCCATCAGGACAAGGTAGGCCGGATGGGCCGGATGGCCCCACCGGGTAATTGATGCGGGATAAATCCATGTGGTAATCCCTGGCTAGAACAGGGGCATGCCCAGTGATCCGGCCCATGGAGTGCAGGAATGACGGCGGGGCGGAAACCCGCACCGTGCCCAAGTGGGCTGCTATGCCCCAAGGGGGAGCAAAGAAGCAGTGGGGGTAAGAACCCCAGTGGCGCAGGCCTGTGCCGCCCACCTCCCGAGCCCTCAGCCTGGGCTCATTGGTGGCAGTGTGTTCAAGGACCCCACCACCCACCTGCGGGTTGCCGACCGAGCCCCCCGGCCCGGTGGCACCCCCGAAAAGTAGAGGGGGTGGGCTGAGCCTCCCCCCCAGGCGCGACCAAGGGGACCGCCCGAGTAAAGGGTATCCCATCCTGCAATACTCAGGAATCAAACCGCTGACCTTCTGCCTCCCAGTCAGCATCTTAGCCACCTGAGCCACTGCAGTCCGGAGCTGTTCGGAGGAAGGAAACCTCCGATCAAGGGATGTTAAAAGAGAGAGACACGTAAATGTCTCTCTCCTGGAAATTGTTAGCCAAAGAGAGCCTCCAAAAGAGGCGAACAGGGGAGGAAGCGATGGAGCAAACTTCTGCGCTCCATCGCTTCGCAAAATGGCAGCCAGGCTGCCTCGTGGCCACCCCTTTTATGGAGGGATGGCCACGCCCCCTAACTAACCCAGATGTCCGAGTCCGGGTGGGGGGGGGGCGCAAAGTGTGCAGCGGCCATTTTCACGCCGCGCTTGCATTTTAAAAAGACACACAAAAAACCTGCATTAATACCTTGCCTGCTTGAATCATTGGATCTAAGGAGGAATCTCCATGCTGCTTCTCCTTTTAATTCCCTCTCTTTTACTTTTCTTGGGTGTTATATTTATATCATTCTTGTAAACAACAATAATGTATTAAATTGTCTTAAACATGGATGTCAGATATTTTCCCATATTGAGATATTGACAGAAACACAACAGAAAAGATTTACCTGTATATATTCAAAACTTCCAGTCACACAACTTTTTTGCTGAAAGGTGAAAGTTTCCCTTAAAAGACTTTGATCCACTCACAACACCTGTGTGAATTCTCACACACAAACAAGTTTGGCTCTCACAATTGAAGCTTGTTTCTCACACAGTTTGACCCATAATAATCTCAAAGTTTTCCCACATACACAATTTAGTATTTTATGTGACATAGTTTTCTCATTACAACTATGAATTACTCTCTTTTAGTACAGCATTTAAACGGGGTTGACACCACACTAACTTCAAGACACAGCACAAGTTCACATTGAAGAGATTCTCTAGAAGAATCTATCACTCAACTGTGAAATGGCAAACATCACTACAAAGTACAGAATCACAGAATTGCATACAGCTCAAAGTAAACAAGATGGAAAGAAGCACAAAATGCATTTTCTTTACCTGAACAAGAGCAGCCCACGTTTTTGGTAAAACAACAGTTGAGCATGACAAAATCATGTTACCATTTGCTAAGAACAATTTATATTCATTTAAAATGAATAGGGCCCTTATCTTACTTATCCAGCTTAAGTAACCCAGAGCATAGGAGATCATCCACTCTTTTGCATTTTAACATGTTACCATCAGAACTCAGATGCATGTTCTAGCATCGCTGCTTGCTAGCTTGATGAAAAGGCTACATGGCTTTTAAAGCCTATCCTGCCCTCTGTACAGTCTCTTTGTGATTTTTTCAGTTCAGGCTAGAGAAGTGAAAAGGAATTTGCTTGCTCTATTACCAATTAGCACACTACCAGACACTACCTTCACAGGTCGGGAGTTTTATTAAAATTTCAATAAAGTTGTGACCCAAGTTTACACTAAACTTCTCTGTGCTGCTTCTTCACTTCAAGCTTGGGAGGGAAGGGAAAATACACACACACACACACAGAAAAGGTCAAAACCTCTGACAGGAGCACAAAAAGGTGTGAGTAGGTGTGGCTCTGGTGATTGCTATAAAAAAAATCTGAACTAACACAACTCTGCAGCACACCAAGGTTTCCCTTGATTGAAAGCCAGTCATATCCGACTCTAGAGTTCAGTGCTCATCTGTTTCAAAGCTGAAGAGCCAGTGCTGTCTGTTTTTCAAATGTTTCCATGGTCATGTGGCAGGCATGACTAGACACCAGAGCACGCGGAATGCTGTTTACCTTCCCACCAAAGTGGTCCCTACTTATCAACTTGCAATTTCTTGCTTTTGAACTGCTAGGTTGGCAGGAGCTGGGACAAAGACGGGAGCTCATTCCGTCTTGCAGTACTCTGGAATCGAACTGCTGACCTCCCACCTTCAAATACCTTTTTGACTGAGTCTCAAGTTTTCTTCGCTTTTTCTTTCCTGGATCACAGAAAATCAACACAACATGGCTTCAATCCAATTTTTAATTACCTACTCAGCAGATTTAGTCCTCATTACAGATTTCAGTTTCTACAATGGCTTGTTTGTTTGATTGAAAATAATAATGTTAAACTGAACTGGGCAAATTAGAAAAAGCTGAGAAAGACTTTGCCTTATATTCCAAAGTTTTCTCATGCTATAATTTAAATACAAGAAATCTGAATAAAGTTCTATTTGATTCAGTGAAGAATCTCTGCTCCCCGCCTCTTCTCCATATCTACAAATCTTAGCATGAACATAATTTACAGTTTCCATAAACTGAGAATGTCTATGTATAGCTCTGAAGTATCAGCACTGGTGGGCTACATTAAATAACACCATACATTCTTATTGCTAAATTTAGTGGGATGATAATCATTTTGATTTTTGAGTTTCAGTCAGAACAAGAAGCATTTTAGATTGCATATCAAAGAATGTGTGAAATAAGAATAGTAAGAGTTTCTGAGGTCAATGCATTTAACCTCCTAAAGGTAGAGATTGGATCCAGAACCCAAAAATAGATTTGACTCTCAGTGTTCCTCTATTGTGAGAGGGTTAATGGGTTTTCTGAAAAAATGGATAGGGTATTCTAGAAACATACCAAAATCTGAACATCTTAATCATTCCTAGAATGTCTTTCAGGTCAGCCTGAAAAAAAATGTGCTATTTAAAATTTTCTAAAGAGATTACTGAGCATAAAAGCAGAACAGAAGCAATTTTAATCTCAGTTCAACTATTATTTTACTATACAGTTTAAAATCTGCAAGACTGGTACTGCCAAAATTGACTGCTCTAAAGTGATCAGGAATAAGAGCATATATACCTGCAAGATTTTACTTTCAGTATTCCTGAGAAGATAACCAAGTGCTTCTCTCTCTCCAATAAACTATTCTCCAATGCTGGGAAGGGGTGGTGGGTGGTGGTGGTGGGGGGGTGTATTTCTATTTTTTATGCCCAGTTCTGAATTTTTTTAAAAAGGTGGGTAACCACTAACAACACTTCAGGGTACAAAGCTCAATATATATGTTCAAATGCTACATTAAACCAACAAACACACAACTTTCACACACATACCAGATGAAGAAAACCTTATCTTTTCATATTATTTATTAAATAAACCCATAACAACACCTAGGTATTTGCATACAGATAAAGAATCACCACCCACTTTAAGTCAAGTGGGAATATGCAACCCTAAAGCTGTTCTACAGAAAAATAAACTGGAGCAAAAAATCTATGCCACCATGTGGTAAAAATAGCCAAAAACCTATGGGGTATTTATGGTGGCACTAAGAGCTATGGTACAAAATTGAGCAGCAAATTTACCACTAGTCACGATGTCACCACTGGCATGCCTTGCCATCTGCCTTGGTGTACAACACAGATGGAAATTCATTAACTAATGGCTGTTTACTAACATAAATAATCAATAGCCCTCAAGCCAGGGAAAATTATAACAAAATTGTATTATTTATGCTAAAAGAGATCTCATTGCAGACTTTGTTAGTTAACAACTAGGAGAAATTTGCATTGAGAGAAAAGACATTGAGTGACACAGCATCACACAAACTTAATGTTTGATGGAAGGAAAGATAAAGAGTGGAGATTACTTCAGAATGTCTCAGAGTCCAGTTCAAAAACGAACATAAGACATTGCTAAGATACAGTGATACCTCATACAACATCCAAACTTGGTTCCAAAAGTTTGGACTTTATACGGATTTGGACTTTGTATGAGGCATGCAAAATCCTAGCTGAGATGCCTCATACAACGTCCAAATCCTTGCTGTGATGCCTCATACAATGTCGTTTCCATAGAGATACATTGTACTGTAACAGCACAGACTTCAGGGCAAAGTCAAGGAAACAGACAGGAAACTGACAGAACTTTAAGAAATCATTGTCTAAAGGCTAAAAACATTACAAAAACATGTCAAACAACCCTGAATGTCCAAGAACCTGAAGAATGCTGCAAAAATCCCAGGAATGCTTCTAAAAATTCTGACGGAAAAATTCAAAAAAATCCAAAATCGTGCTCAAAACCACTCCTAAACACTCTTTACCTCATGCAAAACCCACAAGAGCAATACACGCATGTGTCCTGCCTTTTATACTGCCCAGGCACAATGCAACCTGGGAATGCAACCTGGGAAATGCAACCTGGGAAAACCCCAATGCCTTATACAAAATCGCACGACTTTGTATGAGGCAACTTTTTCCTAGGAATTAGGCGATGTTGTATTAATCCGATGTTGTATGAAGCGGACTTTGTATGAGGTATTACTGTAATTATATTTTTTCGGGCTCTTGGCTTTACAGGGACAAATAAGATCTGATTCTTTTAGTGCCACCTTCTGACTTTTAATCGTTGTGTACAAGAAGAGATCATATGAATTATTACATCCTAAATAGATCAGTTTATTTATTTTGTTATATACTATTTGGAGGTCTATGAAATTGTAGGACATCAGGAAGAAACTGTGGATGCAGAAATAATAGATGCAAAAACAACTGCACAACCAAAATGAGAGGGTTTTTGTTTGTTTTACAAACAGCAAGTTGAATCTTGGGCCAATCCATGTTTGTGTTACATGTTTTTGGCATGTTTTTCTCATCTTATCTACAGAAATGCCACATAAAAAACAATTTACCATTCCTCACAGCTTTGGCAAATTACTTCAAAAAGAAGACAGCACAGCTTGGCTACTGGGACAGGTAGCTAACTAACTTTGATTTATTCAACTATAAAATAAGAAGCTATGAAATTCCTTGATTGTTCAGTCCAAGCATTCTGGCACTAGTTGATTAATTAAGTTGCAGTAGAAAAGGATGAAATGGAAGGAAGACATTGCTTAAACCAATGTGTTCCATTTTGTATCAAAGCCTTTCTACTGGAGACTAGGTGCTGGGAAGAAGAGTCCTAATGGGTCAGGGTAATGAGGCATTCCATCCAAACTCTGTTTCTACCAGTGGTCTGCAAGAACTGTGCAGACATTTCATGTGGAAATAACCACTCTACTCTAAACAGCAGATATCCTCTGCAGTTACCATCACTAATTTATCGGTTTATCAGGCCTCTTTTAAAATATAACCATCTGCTGACATATTTTAAAAAGTAGTCTGAAAACATTCCAGTGACTCAGATTTAGCCTTTTGTTGCAGAATGACTGAGTGATTGCTGGGTTTTTTTTAGTTTAGTTTTTATTTAGTTTTATTTGCTCAGCCAGTAATTATTGGTTATATCTATATCCTTGCCCTCCTATAGAGAGCTCAGGGTTTCATACATAGTTCTCCGTATATCTTATATTTTCAAAACAGTCCTATCAAGCAGGTTAGATTTACAGTCTGCTCTTGCTCATTGCACATATCATGAGCCAGATTCCTATGCTATGTTAACTTTTTTGGCCCTTTATCACCAATAAAAACTGTAATGTAAAGGAACAAAACTGTAAAGTAGAACCACCAAAGATTGTTGTTAATTATGAATGGACAAATATGGTGTTGTTACTTTTTCCCATCAAGACTTTTTCAAGGTTTTGTGTGCTTTTCCTGTCCTTTATGGAAGAAAATAGAAATAAAAATCTGAATGTGTTGATACGAAAACCAGTCTAAGTAAAATTATCACCAATCTTTATTGTTGTGTCATGACTTATCATAGTTCAAACCATCCCCACTGCATGGACACATGTTCATATTCAAATCTTGCTAGATTTACTTGGCTCACAAAGTATCAAATAAAAATTAACTGAGTAGAAATTACGGGAAGATATTAAAATATTCAATATACACAATTTTAGTTATTCAAATATATTTTATAGGCATGGCCTATAAGCCAGTTTATGTAATTATGGGAAATGCTAATGTAAATGTAGCCAATTCGTATGTTGTTGAGAGGAACCTTTTGAACTGAATACCATTTGTTGAAAAAAGGACAAACATGCAAAAAATTGAAAAGAGTAAACATTACTCATTTCAGCACTTCACTGTCTGTGTTCTGTGCTCCTTTTAAAAATGAATGGACCATCTCTGTAATATCAGTACACAAAGCAGTCCAGAAATAAGATCCTATCTCTAGTAAGAAAAAGGTTAAATCATTCTGGACATTGAAAGACAGTGTAAGAAGATAAAGAAATACTCAGAAACGTTATTCAACTCCATTGTTAGTACTTTGAGGTGTGACAGAATTTTCTGAAGGATTTGCTCAGAAGTAAACTCTCAAGGGACATGAGAATAGAGCAAAAGAAAGAAAAAAACTAAAATGAGGTATCACAGGGTCTGGAGTTTCTAGGCATCATTTTTCTGTGTCTACAGTGCTGATCTCTACCAACAAAGGGTTAAGTCTGTGCACTAAAGATACTAGAAGAGGCTGACAATACCAATGTTAACAGGATGATAAATCCACACCAGATTTCGGTGTGAGTTTGAAAAAGCTACCAAAGACGTTAAACATATTTGGGGGACAGTTTCAAGCACTTTTGATACATATTTGTACTCAGAACTTTGAGTGCTTAATATGTAAAAGTCTGGGTAAGCTTCTGTGCATTCAAATATATTACTGTAGAATCAGGGATTTGTTACTCTTCCTTTTGTCTGTATTCATATGACAGACGGGTAAAAATTGGTCCCTCCATGCTACAATTAATTTTGTCTGAAGTTTGTTGTATGAATGGATAGAGTTCAATTTCAGTTTGCATTGAAGAATTTATCAAAAAATATATTTTCATCCTATGTGGAAGAAAACAAAAAAGAGAAGTAAGCTTAAAAAAATCAAACATAGGAGACATTTAGACAGGTTTCATACATCACAACATGGCCTTGGCAAAGAGGAAAGGTAACCTGTAAAAAAAAATCAGTTGAAGTAGAAGAGGTCCGCCCACACCTCTCTGAAGGCCTGGCATATAGGAGCCTCTGGGTGAAATTCAAGTTGCTGGTAATTACCTTTAAAGCCCTACATGGTAGTGGGCCAGAATATGTAAGAGACCACATCACCCTGAGAACATCTGTCCATCCCACCAGAGCAGACCGAAGAGGCTCTCTCATTGTGCTAGGGAGGCTCGTCTCTCTCTAGCACCAGAAAGAGGGCCTTCTCTGTGTCTGCTCTGGCTAGAGTTGCCATATGTCACGGAAAACCATGAATTTCACATTTTGTAACTGTCCTGCCCGGTTCCATAAAAAACATTGAAAATTCACGGTTTTCAAACCACTTGATATGGAGAGAAAAATCACACATTTTTCTTGCATTTCTATTGGAACCACCAGCAGGTGGCAGCAGCAGCAGCTTGGTGAACAAGGAAGAAAGAGGGGGGGGCACACCTTTTTCTTGTGGTGTCTGTAGCAGCAGCCATTACATGAATACTGCAGGACGGAATGAGCTCCTGTCTTTGTCCCAGCTCCTGCAAACCTAGCAGTTCAAAAGCAAGAAATGGCAAGTAGATAAATAGGGACCACTTCAGGGGGAAGGTAAACAGTGTTCCATGCACTCTGGTGTCTAGTCATGCCTGGCACACAACCACGGAAACATTTGCAGAAGCGGACAGTGCTGGCTCTTCGGCTTTGAAACAGAGATGAGCACTGAATCCTAGAGTTGGATATGACTGGCTTTTGAGCAAGGGCAACCTTTACTTCTGTCCCGTTTTGTGGGAGGGAATTATGGTAACCCTAGCTCTGGCCCTTTGAAACCTCCTGCCAATTGAGCTGCATCTCCAGATGGAGTTGCTGCCCTTCAGGAAAGGGCAAAGCAGTTGTGGGGCACCAGCAATGGGGTGACCCCTGTCTGCTGGCTGATTTAGTAAGAACACCCTCTCCCTCTTCTAATCTCTTTTAATCTGTAGGGGTCAGAGTAATTTTTGGTGGCAGTTTTAATTGGGTTTTTATTGGGTTTTTAAATGTGATTAATTTTATTTTCTGTGAGCCGCCCAGACTCTTCAGAGTTGGGTGGCAATAGAAATAGAAAAATAAATAAATAAATTTAGAACTGGAGAGCTAGACAGTAGCCCTACCCTCAGGCATTCAAACTAAATTCCATACCAAAATGTGTAAATGTAATTGACATTTGTGTAAAGTTGAAAAAAGGACCACAGAAAAGCCTGAGCAGATATTGTTCAAGAACAGAAGGCCCTTAACTCTTTCCCCCTCTCTCCTTGGAGAAGTCTTGACAATCTATACCTATAAATCCAAGGGCTAACCGTTGGAATTCAGCAAATGCTTCCACACCCATCCACACTATCCTGTACTGAGCCTCCTGCACTTGGCCGAACCCGGTACGGAGGTTACTGAAGGGTTGAGAAACGTGCCAGTGGGGCAAGAGCCCCACAAATGCGAACAAAGGGAAACAACTTCAATTCCCAATGTTCTCTGTGCTCCACAGCCAATCAGGCTGAGAGGCGCAAGCAAAAAGAACATTGGGAAACACGGCACGGCCAATTGAAATCGAGCCGCAGGGGAAAAAACGCCACACAAAAGCAAACCTCAAACGCAAAACTACAAGTCCCAGCATCCTGTGTGCCGTGAGCACACAGAATGCTGAGAAAGCCGGCGTGTGAAAAATAAACTTACGGAACGGGAGCGCAAGTCCCCAGCAGGCAGATGCAGCACCTCACAGCCACGCAAAACAAAAAGCCACAAAACGCCACCGCGAGACACCCGTTGGCTTTCTTTCCTGGAGCAATGGGGAGAAGAGGGACTCCCTCTCCTCCACGCTACCCCACTGAAGACATGGCGAGACCACCGCTGGCCTCAAGGAAAGTTGAGCCGGGGTGGAAAAACCCCAAAACCTCCCTGGTGGATGACTGGCTGATGCCTTTGTACTTCCAAATACAAAAGCAACAGCCAGCAATCCAGAAGGAAGAGCACCACCCCTTACAGATTGCTGCCTGCCGATCTCCTGTTAGGTAAGCCAGGAGAAAAAGAAGACAGAGTGGAGAGAACCATTGTTACGCACAGATAGCTCTTCTCTGCCTCCTCCTTCTCCCCCTACCTACCTAACGAACCTTCCCGGGAGAAGAACAGGCTGACTGCCCCCTCCTCCTCTCCCCCATTGCTGCATTGAAACCAAAATTCAAAGCAGCAATGGGGAAAAGAGGAACTGACAGGCAGCCCGTTCTTCACGCTAAAGTAACCACCAAAAACAAACACCAAAATTAATAAAAAATAATAAAACAAAAATAAATCAATAATTTTAAAAAACCATTAATAAACAAAAAATAAACCACAAAATACACAAACAAAAATATCCACAATAACACAAAACCACATCCAAAACACCTAACTACAACACAAAAAAACACAAATTACACAAACAAACAACAACTAATTACACAAATAAACAACAATGAAATAAGAAAGAAAAATTAAACAAAATCAGAAATAACGAAACAAATTAAACAAACCTAAAACTCAACCAAAACAAAAAAGAACAATCAGAAGCACCTCCCAGCCCACCACCACAAAAGCAAAACAAAGAAAAACCCCAGAAGAAAGAAAACCAGACAACTCACCAGCACATCCTCCCTCCACGACGACTGGAACAGAAATGAAGAAACAAAGACAACTTACCAGAAGAAACCCCACCCAGAGGCCAGGAGAGAAAAAACAGTAAAACTAAAACAAAACCACTAGCAGCCCCACCTGCAGGGCAGAATAGTAAAAACAACTCAAAAAGACACAACAGCCCCACTTAGAGGCCACAAGAGTAAAAACAAGTCAAAAACATTACAATAAATCAAAAGTTTACACAAATCACAAACATATGTCAAAAAATAAAATAAAAAGATTTATAACATCCTGTGTTGATTTTTTACTCAAATAAAAACCCAAAACATCTAAACACAGTTTAAAAACATTGAATGTAAAAAACATGTACTTTCACATTTTTAAAAATATTACCTACGTTACAACTATTAACAACACCCTCCCCCCCCCACACACACACACAAACTAAAACATTATTTGGTTAAATAAAACAATTTGAAACAATTATATCATTTTTTGTCCTTTTTTTAATCCACAAAAAAAACACCAAAAAGCTGATGACAGTTTATAACAGCCTGGCATCGCCAGGCAAATTATGCTAGTTCTATAACTAAAACCGTTTCAGTTTACTACCTCATCTTATGCATGTTTGTTCAGTTATGCCATCATTCACTAAGTCAGATTTGAAATTATCTGAATTCCATAGATGCATTGTACCAATTATTGAGTATTCTAGTGCAACCCCAGCATGCAGTGAGTGTTGACGCACTGACCAGTGAGTCAGGAAAGACTAATTTGACCTAAATGAAGTTCTTTGCATTGTTTGTCTTTAAGTAGCCAATTAGAAAAGTTCCTGTTGTCCCACCTCAGGGATCTCCTGACCCTATTTGCATGTCTTAAGGCATTTGTCTGTTCTGGCCTCTCTCTTTCTTGATTCTGCCTTTGGAAGAGGAAGATGTCTCTTTTTGAGCTCCATCTTCCTAGCCACATGGCTGGAAAGAGAGGCCATCTTTACTTACTAGTTCTTTCTAAACTAACTCACTTGAATTTCTTGCCTTTGTTATTGATCTGGTGCCACCTTATCACATATATCTTCTGACCTAATTTTGTAAGTAAATGCTCCCCCACCCCACCCCTCAAGCATCTGATCTAAGTGTGTTTAATACCTAGATGCGACTTGCATTCAAACGAAAAGATCTAAAACCTTCCCTGCTTTACTTGGCAGCTGTTACAAATAACTTAACACCTATAACTCATTCTCCAAATACTAAGCATATCAGAGAGTAAAAATTTTGTGGCACTTTGAAGACTAAATGCTGTATTTTAATGTTAGCTTTCGTGGATCAGGCCCACTTCATCAGATATGGGACTGAGACTTCATGGCATAAATTTATACACATTAGGTACAGAGGTTCAGAATGGTTAGCATAACAGATAGGTATGGTTTCTTTGTTTGTTTTTTACAACTGGTAATACCTGTTATTCAGATTAATGTTAAAGCTTCACCCTGTTGAATTGCAAATGGATGCAAGACAACCATTACACACTTGCTAATGTGTTTATCTTTCAGGCCTAGCATCTATTGTATGAGTTGCCCAGGCCAAGCACCTCGTTCTTCTTTTGTTCTGAAAGGTAGTCTGAAGCTGTGAATGAAAATTCTACCAAAGTGATGATTTCATGGCATACTACTGAAGTAGTAGAATGACAAATGAAAAATCCACTGGAGAGTTCCTTCTGAGCTTGCTGTATGTGTTTATCTATTTAAAGTGCATACATATTAGATTGTTCAGACTGCTGAAATGACATTGTGAAGAAATCCCAACAAAACAAAGAAGCACTGTTTTTCCTGTTTTTTCTCTTCTTCAAGTGCCATATCTGATTCCAAATATTGACTATCATCATGGCTATCAGCCATGAATATTGTCTTTGAAACAATATAGTGCAGTAGCCTTCCATTTTCCTTCTACATTGCAGCGTGACACCCATACCTCTGCACTTCAATTTCTGGTCCTGAGGCCTTTTGGCACGCAAAGTCTTCCTCAGTCACAAGCCAGTATTAATGAAGCTGCTGCCCTCTATCAAGATGGATTCAAGTGGGATTTAATCCACTTGGGGGGCATAACTCTTTCCTGTGGACTTTGCCACCCAAGGCCATTAATTCTAAGAGTTGTTTTTTTCTCTAGAGCTGAGTAATTTTGCCGAGTTCAAACATTTCTTATTCCTTATTGTCAAGACAGCCTAAATTAACAAGACCAAGAGAACTCCTCACGGCTATTGTCTTAGTTCAGTTTTACAGCAATGTTAACCTTGGGGGATTGTGTATGACAAAACCTTTAACTGTCTTTCATATCTTTCATCAGTGTCAAAGCATGGTGCAACACATAGAAGAAAGACCTATGTGGCAGAGGACACAGAATCATTACCTACATAATACAGACATCTTTGTGACCATAGTCTGTGCATTTTACTCTCCTCTTCCAAAAACTGTGAACACTATAGCACACTTCAAAAGTGGGAAAGCAAGTAGATATTATGGCATATTAAACAGCCAGATTTTTTCCAAAATATGAAGCATAATGACATAACTTATGCAGCATAATAAAGAGCAAGAAAAGTTGAAGTGCTCTTTCAAAAGCCGATATGAAATTTTCAGAGATGAAGTTTTAAATTGGATTATCACTCCTAACATCTGCATACATTGGACATGTTATTCCCTAATAGCTTTGTAACTATAGAGGAAAACATGCATAGATGTTTTCAAAATAATTTTATGCACAAATGCCCAAATTGAGAAGCACATTAAGTTTATCCTGCATGTGTCTGGATGCATATAACAAATAAGAAAATAATACCACCCCACCAACCATATTACTCATTCAGAAATAAGCAACAAAATTGAAAAGGAAGATAAGGATTCAATTATAATGCAAGGGGATTGATTGATGGAAGTTCAAGTTCAAAATTCATCCACATTACACCTTTTATCTATACATATCTACTACATTCAGTATACATTCCTTACACACAAAATATTTTATAGAGACTTCAACTAGTTCTGATTAAACAAATAAAAAGAAGCAAAGCCGATTGTGGGGACAAATGTAGTACTGTATAGACCACTGGAACCGTTTGTCAATTGAATCCACATCACGTTTTTTGGATCACTATCTCAATCCTTTCACTATGAACACTGCCTCATACATCAAAAATACAACAGACTTTATCACACAAATAGAGGGCGTGCAGGTGCCCAGGGGTGGGGGATTCATTACTATGGACATCCAGGCACTTTATACCAACGTGCCTTTGGACGATATTAAAGAAATAGTATATGAGGTTTTGGAAACACGCAATGAACTACACCCCCCTACACACTTTTTATTGGGACTTCTAGATTTAGTTTTAGACCATAATTTTTTCAGATATGGTAAAACAATTTATTTACAGATCAAAGGAGTGGCCATGGGGAGCTCAGTAGCGCCCTCTCTGGCCAACCTATATATGATCAAGTTTGAGGAAGAATTTCTCCTTAAAGAGGAAAATAACCCATTTTTTCGAAATATTATTTTTTATAAACGTTTTTAGATGATCTTTTCTATATTGTTAATGATTTGGATGTGGCACCTTTATTTGTGGATTGGGTTAACACTCTTAACATGAACCTCAAATTTACATACAACTTTGGGGCAGTCTCAATTCCATTTTTAGATGTCAATACTTACATCTCAACAGAGCGGCAAGTGAGGGTCAAATTATATAGGAAAAAGACGGACAGAAATGCATACTTGGATTTCAAATCATTCCATCCATATCACTTGAAATATAATTTGCCCTATGGATTATTTCTAAGAGCAAAAAGGAACTCTTCCTTGGAGTATGACTTTGAACGAGCTAGTAACAGCATCACCTTCTTTTTACAACAGAAAGGTTATCCAGATAAGGTTATCAAAGACAACTTAATGAGAGCTAGGGCTATTCCAAGGGACAGATTGCTTCGAAACAATGTTAGGATACCAGAGAATAGACTCCATTGTTCTTTTGTTTTTTCTCCTTTGTCAAATCAAATTCAGAGCATTATCAATAAACATTGGCACATTGTTAACCATATACCAGGTTGCTCCTCCCCACCTCGGATAGGCTTGAGGAAATCAAAATCTATACAGCAGATAGTAAGTAGAACCGACCATACAGTTCGTTCCTCACCTAAGCAACCATTAGTAACAGGACATTTTAAATGTGGCCAATGTACGCATTGTTCCTTAGCTTGGCAAACTAGAGTGGTCTCGATCCACAGCAGCAACTATATTTTACATCTAAATCAATTTTCGAATTGCAACAGTTCGGGTTGTATCTACCTACTAACCTGTCCCTGTGGATTGGGTTATGTGGGGGTAACTTCCCGGAAAATCAAAACTAGGGTGGGGGAACACAGATCCAAAATTCGCAAACAGAATCTGTCTGCTCCATTAGTCAACCACTTTATTGAAGCAAACCATAATGATCAAGATTTTAAATTTGTGGTTTTGGAATGCATTAAGCAGCAACCTTATTGTCACATCAACATGGATATTGCTTTAAGACAGAGGGAGAGTTTCTTCATCCACCGTTTCAACACATTGCACCCATATGGGCTAAATCAAGAGATTGATTACACTTGCTTTCTATGATTGATCAGCTGTGCGAAAAGTTCTCTTTAAAACTGTTCTTAGAGTTAGATTGAATAACGTCCGTCGACACCAAAAGAATTAACAAGGGAGGTCTAGGACGCGATAGAATACTTTAAAACTTTATAAATTGATTCAACACTATAGGTATGTATATTTCTTTCATCCAAGATCATGTATATATGTATATAGGTATGTCGTATTTTATATGACGATTAGTAATTGCATCAAATTATTATTTAGATCCCTGAAGAAAACTTTTGAAAAATCCTGTATCGAAAGGGTTTCGGATCTTTTGTGTTACTTTGAGAAGATTTCTACAATAAATTCAATTGACAAATGGTTCCAGTGGTCTATAAACAAATAAAAAGGCAGATTTAATTCAATGTCCATACAACTGAGGTAGACGTTTTGTCACCAAGAGTGAAAAATGTATATGAACAATGGAAATTATGGTATTTGATACTGAATTCTTGACATTCATGTGAAGTGATTGAATACAGGTTTATGACATAACGCTCACGGCTTATATGGTAAATTCTGTCCAGTATTCCACTTCTACACCTCTGAATCATCATGATACTGAATCATGATGGTACTGTCCCGCTGCCAGGCACCAAATATACTGGGACTATTTTACCATTTAACTAGATGTATCCCTGTTGTATGCTGCAAAAGAAGAAGAAGAACAACAACAACAAAAGACCTGTAAATACCAGGCATGATTAGGTATGCTCATTACACAAAATCTGTGCAGCACAAGCCAAAGAGAAGCTCAGCTTGCATAGATAGAAAGAAATCTGACAGATGTCTCCCTAGGCTGAACAAATAGTTTTTGTTTCTCTGCAGAATAGAACATAAATGTCACCATCCTCTTTGTGTGATTGTTCCGACAGATTTTTAAGAAATATGTCTGATTCACCAACTTCTTGAGAGAATATCATTGCATAAAATTGTAGATAATTGGGGCGGGGGGAGCACACAATCTTTTGTAGATAGAACATTCATGGTTCAAGATAGAGCATCTCCAGTTAAAGCAAGCTCTAGGAACAGAGACTCAGAGGAGCCTTGGACCAAAAAAGTTAGCAGCAACTACTAGGACAGCTGCTACCAAGTACACCATGATGGACTAGAAAATTCAGCATTTCCCAAACTATGTTCAGTGGAACACTGGTGGACCTCAATTCCACAAAGCCAAAGTCAGTACATTGACTGATCAGTGCTTTGGGTAATTGACTTAGGCTTCTGAGAATTGAAGTCCAAAAACCAAAGTTTGGGAAACTGAACTAGATCATGACTGGGAAATTTCTGTACTCAAAGATTGAGGAACTATGGAAGTTGCTATCCACTGCCCTCTGGAGGATCACAATCATACCAACCCTGTGTAAACTATAATAATAATTTAGTGTCAGAAATTATTCTGGGTTGAGAGGATTTTTTGCTGGAGAAACTCCATTCAGGGAATGCCCGAATGAGGCTCCTTTTATGTCCCCAAGATGTTTTCCCACTGAGTGGCCCCTATTTATCTACTTGTAATTTCTTGCTTTCGAACTGCTAGGTTGACAGGAGCGGAGACAGAGACGGGTGCTCAAATCATCATGCAGTACCCGGGTCTCAAACTGCCAACTTGCCAGCCTTCCAGATAACAAGGCGAGCTTCTTAACCACTGAGCCCTGACAAACTCTTGTGTGAACTAGCTCCAGAGCTTTTAGTATACCTGTACATTCTACCTTTGGGCAGACAAATAACATCCCTCTCCAGTTTGAGCAAAAGTCTGGAGAGTCATGGATTTTTCATTCTTGTTCTAAGGCATCTGGTTGTGTGCTTTTGAAAATACAAGATTTATTACTTGTTCTGAGCTACAATTTTTTAAAAATTATGTTTATATCCCACTATTTCTCCAGTGGGTTTGAGGTAGTGTGCATGGAGGTCCTCCTTAATTTATCTTCACCAAATATCTTTGTGAAATAGGTCAGAGTGAAAAAAAAGCAACTGAATCAATGTTGCCAGTTAATTTCTTGGGTCAGAGAGAAGGGGAATATGGACCTCTCAAGTCTCTCTTGCACCACAACTCCTTTCTTGCTGATTCTCTAGCATATAATTCCTCATATTTTCTTAAACATATACACAGCATATGCTTGTTCTGAAATATGTGGTGTTAATGGTCTCTGAATGGTCATGGACTTGGGAGACTGAACCAAAATTGAACAGATCATACAAATGATCTTCATGTCTCTGAAGCAGAATTCTCTTTACAAAAATAAGTGAGAGTTCTGACCTATTCCAATGAATATTTTAACATAGCAAAAGAAAGAACTACCACAATTTTTAAAACTCTGCAACAGGATGATCCTATCCTGTCTCATTTATGGTTACTAGAACCAATCTATTGTGTAGGGACCCCATGCTTTCTTTGAAAACTTTTTTAAGTATCAAAATGCATGAAAGGTTTAACAGGTTTTCAGTATTCCTCCTATCTTTTGTCACCCTATGGATAATGAACCTTAGGTATACTTTAAAATTTCACATTTTACAGATAGTTTTACTGTTTATGTCAAGTTGATGGCCTACTAACATGCACAGTGAAGTCAGGAATAGAGATGTGAAGGCCCAGGGGGAAACGGAAAATTTCAGGGGGAAACCGGGTGGGTTTTTTTCCCGTTTTTTTCCTGAAGCCTTTTTTGTTTTTGTTTTCTGAAAAATTGAAATATATATAAAATATTTGAACCCGGGCTTATCTTAAAATATTTTATTCATCATGTTAAAATAAAACATTCCATATTATTTATATATATATATATATATATATATATATATATATATATATATATATATATATATATATATATATATATATATATATATATATATATATATATATATATATATATATATATATATATATATATATATAATGGAATGTTTTATTTTAACATGATGAATAAAATATTTTAAGATAAACCCGGGTTCAAATATTTTATAAATAATTTCTAAAAAAATATGTATGGTATCAGATTATTCTAATTTCTGTGAGGAGCAAGTCCTAGGTTACAAACTGAACTCTCCAATGCAGAATGACTTTCAATCTGTAAAAGAAAAAAGAAGTGCAAATGTAGCATTATTTTCAATTTTTCCAAAAATTTCCGTTTCCCCACCCAAAAAAAACACAACGGGTTTTTTTCCCGAGCTTCAAAATTTCCAGAAATTTTACATCTCTAGTCAGGAATATAGTAGGCAAGACACACTGCTTAATAGACCATGCTAATGAAGAAAACCTAATTCTAATATTAATAGCAAACTCGGCTAAGCTTGTATCTGCATATGTTTGCTAGTCATAATAAAATCTGTTGCATATCTCTTCAATCTTTTATAAATTAAAGTCCCCCTTTCCCCCAGATACACAGCCTTAAATGTTATGTAGATCTAATTGCATTTTTTGGTTCAATACAGTAATCCAGACTTAAACTTTAGGAATTCCTGTTACTCCAGGGAAGAAACACAAATATTCATGAGCAGAGATTTGGACCTTTTGACCTAACAATACCACATCCCACTGTCCATAAATATGGCTCTGGACACTAGAGAATATAAAGAATACTCACTAAATTCTTTGTTATAATCAATTTATAATTTCTTGAATTGAAGAAACAGCCCTATGAGGAATTTTCAAGCTTCATAATACTGCTCACTGTTAGGTGAGTATGTAGGAAAAATATGAGTTCATCTTCGTATAATTATTCCAAATGACAAAATATCAGTTCAAATTTAATTTCCACACAATTCTCTCAAAATCCAAAAAGATCCAAAGAATAGTTCCTTAAGTTAATTAATTCATAAACACATCCAAAACCATTCTAGTAACTGGTTTATCAACCTGCATCTTCCTCAGGGCATGTTCAATTTTTCTGGAAAACATTAAAAACAATGGTAATCATCAGTAATATGCCCTATTTAATACATTAATTGTGCGAGTATCTTATCTCACTGAAACTGCATCAGAATGGCCTCTCCATACATAGAGCAACCACAAAAGTAGCTTTTTAAAAGAGTAAACACTATTTTACACTTCTGATAATTCTAATCCTTAAAACTCAATGGGGAAAATCCTGTTGTGTAGCTTTGTGCCAGATTTTGTGCTAGTACCATTTAATCTGAATTAATTAAAAGCATACTATCTCCCTCCTTTTAGGTTCTGATAGTCCATAGGACTCTCTTTTGTCCCTGAGAAGCCTTTGAGAGCCTTGGGATGTGGGAAGAGAAGCCTTTATTAGCACACACACAAAAGCTACCAGATCACTATTGCTAATATCCAGTCTGTGGCAATTCTTTTCTATTAAAGGCTTATGCTCCCAATGCCTTCCCTTTGCCAAAAGGAAGCCAATCATATTCACTTCTTCAGACATAAGAGACAAACTTCATGGCAACAATTATTTGTGGTCCCATTATTAGGTGGGGATACAGAAGAACTATGGTAGATTAATATAGTAGATACAATTGCAAATCATGTGAATCTGTGATTATTCACATTTGGTAATGACTGAAGATCCTTAATAGATATTCAGATTTAATCCTGTGAAGCTTTGTTCTATAAAGTGGCAAATAATCAAGGTAGCATTGTACAACATGATCATTATGTCATTACACAATAGGCAATGAGTTTACTTTTCAGATCTTGCTTTATGTGTTTACAAATGATGCACTGTGTAACACGTTTAAACACAATTGGTACAGTGTGTACAAAATACATTTTTACAAAACTATAATTCTTACCAACACTGTCAGAAAATATCTTACAGGCAAGGGAAATAATCTGTCCCTTCCCCCAACTCTTTTGCATGCAAAGGAGGCCAATAAGAATTTACATCTTTAGTAGACATAAAGAAACAGAATGTGTCAACTGTTTGCAGGGCCAAAAACAACATTTACTTGCAAAACTAGCTTTTGTGAAAATAAGCTGTGAAGACAAGCTTCATCTTCTTGCATTTATAGCAGTTACGGCTATAAACTATTAGATATATCAGCAGGTTGCATTGCATAACTGCATTATACCAGGTACAAGTCATCTACAATTACTGCAGCTTCTCAGCTTCAGTGGTGGTTGGTAGAGTGGAAGGCAAGAAACCATACTGAATAGCAAATATACAGACATGTACACACAAACATACACATAAGGAAGGAGACAAACATTCATACATGCACACACAGAAGCTGTGTGCTGGCATCAGGGATGTGAACAGGAATGGGCTAATTGCAGGAAGTCTAGGCTTGGAAGATGACTCTGGCCCACATATCCTACTGCACATGGCTTAGCTGCTCAGATACCATTTCCAGGGGCCTCTTCTCTGAGCTTGTGAGATCTTTATTATCTGGACTCATGAAAAAAATGTCACTGATAAAGTTCCACCAAGAATTCAGTAACTTCTATCCTATCACCAGCCTCAGGCTAGTTCAGTCCATGCAACATGCCCTCTAGTATACATTTGACCATGTTATTATATAACAGATGGATAAGAACAAACTCATACCTGAAGCCAACAGACAGCTACTCACGAACTCACGACTCCAGTTTTCACTCCAAATGCACTAGAAAATGCATTGTCTACTGCTACAAAGTCGGAGCTACTCAAACCCATCAGACAGATACACCATGAAAATGTCAATACTGTAAATTTCTCAGACTACAGTACTCACATAATTAGGTGGGGGGGATGGGGACAGATCAGTATGGCTAGCTTCTTACTCAGGAACAATATTCTTCAGGATAAACCCAGAAGATATAACAACTATAACCTAAATTTGCCAGCAAAAGCCACATACATTTCACTGGTGGTGTAAAGCTCATCCTGAGGAATGGCACTTCCTCCCCCACTCCTGGGTGGGAGATCTGTACTTTCATAGAGAAAGCCACTGGACCTGGAAAAGATTGTTCACCACCAACTGACCTTGAAACAGCAAAAGTGACACAGAAACAAGAGATTTTTACAGATCCAGATGCCAATTCTGTCTCCATGTGCACTGGATTGCCTCATAAAGGACTTAATAATACAAACCTGGTAAGGTAAAGGTCACCCTTGCTTGAAAGCCAGTCGTATCCGATTCTAGGGTTCAGTACTCATCTCTGTTTATACCTGAAGAGCCAGCGCTGTCTGTGTTTTGCAGACGTTTCCATGGACATGTGGCAGGCATGCCTAAACACCGAGGTGCACAGAACACTGTATACCTTCCCACGAAGTGGTGCCTATCTATCTACTTGCAATTTCTTGCTTTCAAACTGCTGGGTTGGCAGGAACTGGGACAGAGACAAGCACTCATTCCATCATGCAGTACTCGGGTTTTGAACTGCTGACCTTCTGCCTCCCAGTCAGTGTCTTAAGCACTTGAGTCACTGCAGTCCCACAAACTTGATACCAGGGGTTTTTAAAAAATACCTCTTCATATTCCAATGTGATACAGCCATATTTTGTCTTTTGTGCTCTTGAGCTAAGGACAAAACACACACTAAAAAGGGGAAAGTATGACCAGGAACAATTTTTTTTTAAAAAAAAGGAAATTCTGATAATAAAGAAAGAAATCTCAGGAGGAGTCTTGCTATGTCAAGAACAAATAATTGCCAAGAATAAGAAATTTCATAAGTACTCATCACATTTTTACATAGAGCTTCACTTGCAAGTGACTTTCAAACATCAGCTATTACACAATAAGATGTCTAAATTGCTCAGTGGGTCTGACAGATAAAGCCTACAAATGCTTTCTCATCTAAAAATGAAACATCAAAGAGATAATCAGATATTCTGATGAAATTTCTATTGTCTTCATATCAGTAGAACTAGTGGAAGCCACAAACAGATGGCAATGGTGGGACTCAATTATATCCTAATCGAGCAAATTAAACATTTCTGTTACAACACTAAATAATGGCTTTTTCAACTCTTTAATAACTTCTGCATGAGCAAACACATCCCAAAAATATAATGGAAGACAAAAGTAAGTGCTATATTGAAAAAAGGCAAAGAACAATCTGATCCCATAGGTTATAAGCCAAGTTCCACTTATAGAATATATTTGAATGAATGGTATTAACCCAGCATATAGAAGAGTTTTGAAACACATAAAATAACCAGAGAAGCATTTATCAACCTTACAACAGCATATGACTCTAACCGCCAACAATTGCTGTTTAAAAAGCTCTACATCTGTATTAAAGGTCATGGACTAAAGGAAATGATTGCTGTTCTGCTTCAAATCCAAAGATTAAGAACATAAGAACATAAGAACAGCCTTACTGGAACAGGCCACAGCCCATCCAGTCCAGTATTCTGTCTCACACAGTGGCTCACCATTTCCTTCAGGGTATTCCCAAAAAGAGATGCCCTCACCTGCTTAGGATTCCCTGGAAATGGCATTGAGAGATATCCTGCCTATCTCTCCAACCCAGAGGTTGTCCTTAAGTATCCATAATTATAGCCATTGATACCCTTGTCCTCCATGAACTTGTCTAATCCTTTCTTAAAGCTGTCAAGACTGACAGCTGTCACCACTTCTTCTGGCAGGGAGTTCCATAGACCAGCAATCCTCTGGGTGAAAAAGTACTTTCTCTTATTTGTTTGAGAACTAGTACCCAAAAGTTTCATGGAGTGTCCCCTAGTTCTAGTGTTATGCGATAGGGAAAACAGTTTTTCCTTATCTACTTTGTCCACACCGTGCATGATTTTATAAAGATTGTTTGATGAATGTCAAGGGAGGCACAGCAACTGAAGAAATCAAAACAGCAGTCTCCTACAGGATAACATCCTGGCATCATTACTTTGTAACATTTCCTCAAATGTCCAATTGATGTTCCCAGATGCCAGGAGTTTCATCTATGATTATGTTCTTGCTTTCACAGTCTTTGAATCCATTGATCATGAACTAATCTCTGCCTTAGAAGTTATTTCCTTATATTATAAAAACAACCAGCTGAAACCACTTAAAAATAGAAAATCTCAGAGGAGTCTCTGAGTTAAATAAAGATTTAGGAACAATGTCCAACTTCAAGGTATTTGGGCATCACTCTAGACTGGATTGTGATATTCCTCAGTAGAATATGCAGCTTTCAGGGTCAGCCCTTTTGACTCTGCATGTGCTCTTAAGCAGAGCTGCTGCTGAGGAGAGCCAAACAAAGGAAGCGAGCACTGGTAAGTTTTGCAGTTGGAGTAGAGCTGCTTTAGAGGCCTCCACTAATTTAAATTGATAATTTAAACTGCTGAGAGCCACCTCTGTTCAAACAGAGGAAGCAGTTTGAAGCTTCCAGAAGCAGGGGGGGGCAGAGCCACACCAGGCCCTTCCCTGAACTGTGACTCATAGGGGTGGAGCCACACTAGCCTTTAAAAGCTCTGAGCTCTTTCAGGGTCAGCCCTTTTGACTCTGCATGTGCTCTTAAGCAGAGCTGCTGCTGAGGAGAGCCAAACAAAGGAAGCGAGCACTGGTAAGTTTTGCAGTTGGAGTAGAGCTGCTTTAGAGGCCCCCGCGCCTAACGGCGCGCGAGATTACAAACTAGTAACAAAGGAAGAATATAGTCTAAATAGGTAGAAAGGTAGTAAACGTGTACATTTTTGAGGCCCAGAATACTGCACTTGTTAAAATGGATTCTGAGGGAACAGTTGTAGTTACCTGCAATACTTGTGCCATGTTTGTGTTCTTGCCAAAGCATATGGAGAACTACACTTGCAGCAAGTGCAAGCTGGTTGCACTACTAGAAGAGAAGGTCCAGCAGCTAGAGGCCCGCATATCTAACCATCAACAAATTAAGGAGCTTGAGCTGTTCTTGGACAGAGCGGAACAGACTATGCTGGACAAAGAAGAGACAGGGCACAGTTCTGAGGGAGAAGGCCCTTCACTAACTCAGGAGGGAGATGTTTGGAGGAATGTGACTCAAAGGAGGAGAAGAGTAGGGGATCACTCTGAGAGTCTGAAATTACAGAATAAATTTGAGGCTCTTTCCCTCATCACACCTGATGAGGAACACACAGAGGAACAACTAGTTCCACCTGATGATCTCTCTTTCATCACACTTGATGAGATCCAGGAAGATAAACAACAGGAACAAACTGAGGTTCTCTCCCTTAATATGGTTGATGAGGTGCATGTAGATGAACAGATTGCAGGGGAGAGGCTCCTTGTACTAGGCGATTCAATAATTAAAATACAGAGAAATGGATTTGTGATGCACATGATAACTGCATGGTGACTTGCCTGTCAGGTGCAAAAGTTGCAGACATCACAAGAAATCTAGATAGATTGTTAGAGAGAACTGGGAATGAGCCAGTTGTCATGGTACACGTTGGTACCAATGATGTTGGGAAGGCCAAGCGGTCTGTCCTGGAAGCCAAATTCAGGTTGTTAGGAAGAAGATTGAAGTCCCGGACTTCCAAGGTAGCATTTTCAGAAGTGCTGCCTGTCCCTCGCGCAGGACCTACCAGGCAGGCAGAGCTCAGAAGCCTCAATGCATGGATGAGGCGGTGGTGTCAAGAGGAGGGTTTCAGATTTGTCAGGAACTGGAGAACATTTTGGGACAAGCCAAATCTGTTCAGGAGGGATGGATTGCATTTGAACCATGATGGGACCAGATTGCTGGCACTCAACATCAAAAAGGCTGCAGAGCAGCTTTTAAACTGATAACTGGGGGAAAGCCGACAGGAGCTGGGCAGCATCCGGTTCGGGAAAGTGTGTACTTGAGTAGTGAGGAGGATGCAAAAATTACTGAGCAGAGCGAGGAGCTAGTCACTAGCATTCTAGCAGAAGGATGCAAGAGGCAGTCTAACAATGCAACTGGACACAAAAGACTGTGTCAGAAAAGCATATATAAATGCTTGTATACAAATGCCAGAAGCCTCCGGAACAAAATAGGGGAGCTGGAATACTTAGCAATAGATAAGAATATTGATATTATTGGTATCACTGAAACCTGGTGGACGGATGATAACCAATGGGATACAGTTATCCCAGGCTACAAACTGTACAGGAAAGATAGGAAGGGGCAAATGGGAGGTGGTGTGGCCTTGTATGTCAAAGAAGTGATAAAATCGTATGAATTGGAATATCTAGGTGATTTGGAGTCACCATTAGAAGCTCTGTGGGTAAGAGTACCAGGCCACAAGGATGGTCTAACAGTAGGCATATACTATCGGCCTCCGACCCAAACTCTTGAGGGAGACTGGCAGTTGGAGAATGTTGTAAAGGAGGCATCCAAGAAGGGAAGCCTGGTTATAATGGGGGACTTCAATTACCCTCACCTAGACTGGGTGAACTGTTGTTCAGCAGATGATAAAGAGATAAAGTTCCTAGATATGCTAAATGATTGTTCCCTGGGACAGATGGTTGAAGACCCAACTAGAGGTACAAGAATCCTTGACTTGATCCTGAGTAATACTCAGGATCTGGTGCAAGATGTTAATGTGACTGATCCAATAGGGAACAGTGACCACAACTCAATTATGTTTAACTTGATCATAGACCGCAAGTCACTGATAAAATCTAACACAGAGACCTTAAATTTTCAAAAAGGAAATTTCCCAAAGTTGAGGAAACTAGTAAAAAAGAAGCTGAAAGGGAAAATTGAGAGAGTCCAAACACTCCAAGAGGCATGGAGGCTGTTTACAAAAACAATAACAGAGGCTCAATTGGAATGCATACCCAAAAGGAAAAAGGGCACTGCCAGGTCCAAGAGGACTCCAATGTGGCTTACAGGAGCTGTTCGGGAAGTGATCAAGAGCAAGAAAAGCTCATTTAGAAGATGGAAGGCTTGTCCAAATGAGGACAGCAGGCAGGAACATAAATTCTGGCAGAACAAATGCAAGGCAACAATCAGGAAAGCAAAGCAAGACTTTGAGGAGCGTATAGCTAAAAATACTCAGAGAAATAACAAAGACTTCTTTAAGTACATTAGAAGTAAGAACCCAACTAGGAAGGCCATTGGACCATTAGATGACAATGGAAGGCAAGGGGTTATTAAAGAGGAAACAGAAATTGCAGAGAGACTCAATGAATTCTTTGCTTCAGTATTCACTGAAGAAGACAGAGGCCACATGCCCAAAACAGAGCCTATCTTCGTAGGGAGGGAAACCGAAGAATTAAGCCAGATAGAAATAACCAGGGAGGAGGTCCTTGCATGTCTTGTTAAGCTAAACACTAACAAATCACCAGGACCAGATGGCATGCATCCACGAGTTCTCAGAGAACTTAAAGATGAAATTGCTGATCTCCTAGCCAAAATATATAATCTTTCCCTCAAATCAGGCTTTGTGCCTGATGACTGGAAGGTAGCGAATGTAACACCAATTTTCAAAAAAGGATCCAGGGGTGATCCAGGGAATTACCGACCTGTCAGTTTGACATGTGTCCCAGGTAAAGTGATGGAAACCATCCTAAAAGATAGAATTAATAGGCACATAGAAGAGAAGGCGCTGCTAAAGGAGAGCCAACATGGCTTTTGCAAGGGCAAATCATGCCTCACTAATCTGTTGGAATTTTTTGAGAGTGTCAACAAGCATGTGGATAAGGGGGATCCAGTTGACATTGTTTATCTGGACTTTCAGAAGGCTTTTGACAAGGTCCCACACCAAAGGCTCTTGAATAAACTTACCAGTCATGGAATAAAGGGACAGGTCTTGTCCTGGATCAGCAACTGGCTAAGGGACAGGAAACAGAGGGTAGCACTAAATGGACACTTCTCCAAGTGGAGGGAAGTAAAGAGTGGGGTCCCCCAAGGTTCAGTACTGGGACCCCTGCTTTTCAACCTCTTCATAAATGATCTAGAGGTAGGAGTAAAAAGCAAGGTAGCCAAATTTGCTGACGACACTAAATTATACAGGGTAGTGAAAACTGTGAGAGATTGTGAGGAGCTCCAGAGGGATCTCTTGACACTGGGGGAGTGGGCAAAACAGTGGCAAATGAGTTTCAACATTAGTAAGTGCAGAGTGATGCATGTTGGGGCAAAGAAGCCCAATTACATTTATAAACTGATGGGGTCTGAACTCTCTGCGACAAACCAGGAAAGGGACCTTGGTGTCCTGGTGGACAGCTCAATGAAGGTGTCAACCCAGTGTGCCTCAGCAGTGAAAAAAGCAAACTCAATGCTAGGGATCATTAGGAAGGGTATAGAAAATAAGTCAGCAAGTGTCATTTTGCCTCTTTATAAATCTATGGTGAGGCCCCATCTGGAATACTGTGTACAGTTCTGGTCGCCATACCTCCAGAAGGATATTATGGAGCTGGAAAAAGTGCAGAGGAGGGCAACCAGAATGATTAGGGGACTGAAACACCATCCTTACCATCTGAGGCTGCAACGGTTGGGCCTCTTCACTCTTGAACGACGACGTCTAAGAGGTGACCTGATTGAAGTTTATAAAATCATGCACGGTGTGGACAAAGTAGATAAGGAAAAACTGTTTTCCCTATCGCATAACACTAGAACTAGGGGACACTCCATGAAACTTTTGGGTACTAGTTCTCAAACAAATAAGAGAAAGTACTTTTTCACCCAGAGGATTACTGGTCTATGGAACTCCCTGCCAGAAGAAGTGGTGACAGCTGTCAGTCTTGACAGCTTTAAGAAAGGATTAGACAAGTTCATGGAGGACAAGAGTATCAATGGCTATAATTATGGATACTTAAGGACAACCTGCCGGTTGGAGAGATAGGCAGGATATCTCTCAATATCATTTCCAGGGAATCCTAAGCAGGTGAAGGCATCTGCTTGGGAATACCTTGAAGGAAATGGTGAGCCACTGTGTGAGACAGAATGCTGGACTGGATGGGCTGTGGCTTGTTCCAGCAAGGCTGTTCTTATGTTCTTATGTTCTTATGTACCTTATGGTATAAATCAGTGCATGCTAAACAAGTGGAAGTAGGTCTTAATGAATCGTGCAGGATTATTACTGGATATCTGAAAACTACCTGCCCTGAAAAAGACTATTATTTGCCTGGCAGTGTCCATCTGGAAATAGATGAGGTGGTATCAAATAATGAAAAAAATAATATAATGCTGCATCAAACCCATGCTCTTCACTGACACCAATCCTCTAAACCAGTGGTTCCCAACATGGGGGCCATGCACCACTGGAGGACTTCAATTCCCAGAAGCCTAGGTCATTACATGGCCTGATCAATGCTTTGGGGGATTGACTTAGGCTTCTGGGAATTGAAGTCCAAAAACCAAAGGTTGGGAAACACTGCTATAAACTTTTTCTACTTGCACAACCCTTGGGAGTCCATTTCCATAAATTGTACCCTTCATGTTAGCAAAATATTTGTAATTAATATGGCTGCTTTTCTTTTAAATTTATATATTGTAGCTGTAAATAAACAAACCAATAATGGGCTTTATAAATCAAATGAATAAGAATCTGAACATACAGTGCATATATTTTTATATTTCAAAATCAAATGACACAAAGAATTCAAGTAAATGCATAGTAGAAAACATTTTAAAAAACTATATCACACATCTTTTTCTACCATTGTACTTTTTTCATATACTGTACCTCTAAATGTACCTAGTTGGTACCTTTGGTGGTCAACATATCCCAGATTGGGAATCACTCACCTAAACAATGATTAAAATTGAGAAAACATTTTCTGCACATCTCTTAACCTGTATACAGTTGGTGCCAAGAAATGCATACACATTTTAAGAAATGAAGAAAAAAAACACCCTGTATTAAAATTGTAATACTCAATATGTAGTATATGCCATTCTCTGCCCATGCGCTAAGTTTTACATCGGTTGCACCAGTCACCCTCTGAAAGTTCGGATCCTGGAGCATCGCTCTCGGATCCGGAGCCACTTACTCTCTGCACCTCTAGTATCCCATTTTCTTGATACTAACCATAGTGAGGATGATCTAAAATTTATAGCATTAGAGAAGCTACTTCCCAATATGTATGACAAAAACTGATATGAATATTCGACTACTTCAGAGGGAAGCTCACTTCATTCATTTATTCAAATCATTAATACCGTTAGGATTAAATTCGGATCAGGACCTCAGTTGCTTTTTGTAAAAATGTTGCACCATCTTGGGAGTGTTACATTGAGAATTTTATCTTATAGCTTTAAGTATGCTCAGTGTTCTCCAGCATGATTACACCTGAATCAGGTAGAGTGAGAATATCAGCAGTTTGTCTTACTGCCTCTATAACGTCTAAGGCTTATAGAACTCTACCAGAAAGCTAGACATGAATGAAGCTATGAATAATTATATTTTCATTAACAATAAACTTTGAGGTAAGCTACATTCATTCGTTTGTAAAATGCTTGTATTATGTAATAATATGCAAAATGTGTAAAAATATGTACATATATGCTTGAAAATTGAGTTTTCACTATTGTAAACATTGTTATGTTGTATTATTATAGAAAACCAGTGGAAGATTCTCGAAAAGCTGTAAACCGGAGAGCTTCGTTTTCTCCCAGCCAGTGAGGCTATTACTTTGTTGCAGTAAAGATTTTCTTGTTGGATGGAATTTCTTCTTCGTCTTTGATTCCTTGCTCCATCCTGCCTTTTTTTCTATTCTAAGGTTCGGGGTTACCCAGACACTACAGGAGATTTTCGTATCTGCAGAGTTCTGGAGGGTTGGGCTCGGGAACGTGGCCCTCGCCCGGACATGCGGCAGCCAGTATCTCAGGAGGTCCTATTGCGCCTGTCTGAGGCTTGGCCAGCTCTTTGCAATGACCAGTTCGAATCTGCCCTCTTTCATGCTGCCACCACAGTGGCCTTTGGGGCTTTGGGGGTGAGTGAACTGGTATCCTTCTCCTGGGCAGACCGTTCATGCAGGGCTCTGGAGTTGGCAGATGTGGGTTTGATTCTTTCTGATTCTGTCACGTTGGCCATACACCACTCCAAGGCTGATCAGCGGGGCAGGGGCACTACAGTGGTCCTGCTCAGTTGTGGTATCCAGGTGATTTGCCCGGTTTTGGCCTTGGCATCCTTCCTGGTTGTGCGTGGCTCCTTTCACGGACCTGTTTTCTGCCACCAGGATGGCTTGCCCCTGACGAATTACCAATTTTGGAAGGTCACTGGTTCTGCCCTTGCCACTTTGGGCATCCCGGGGGCGAAGTATGGCACCCATTCATTCCGCATAGGTGCCGCATCGATGGCAGCGGCCTTTGGGTATTCAGATGATGACATACGACATATGGGTCAGTGGGGTTCTGATTGCTTTTGTTCGTATGTTCGCCCTATGTTGCAATGAGCTTCTCGCTGGCACGTGTTCTCTTTTCTGTTTATTTCAGCTCCTGTTGTACTTGCCGTTCTGGCCCGGGTGTGGATCGTTGGGCACAGTTACATTTTCTGGGCTGCTCGACATGCTGCTTCATCCCCTTGGGGAATGCACCTAGGGCTCGGTGATGTGGCGTACCTAACGTGGCGTGGCTTCAGAGGGATGAGTCGGCGCGATCTGATCCCATTTGTCCTTGCTGCCTGGAGTTGTGTACAACCTGATGTTTTAGTTCTCCACCTGGGTGGTAATGACTTGGGCCAGGTCACCGGCCTGGACTTGGTGGCATCCATCTGTAGGGATCTTGGCCTGATCCAACAGCGTAGGCCACAGGTCCGCTTCATCTGGTCCTACATCATCCCTCGTGCATTTTTCTGGGGTGGTGGGGATCCCCGCTGCATTGACCATGCCTGGCGGTCTGTGAATTGCTCAATATTTTTCTGAGCAAGGTTTGGGCACGGTGGTAGAGCATCCAGCTATACGGATTGAGCAACCCAGCTTGTATTACGGAGATGGGGTGCACCTCTCCAGGCATGGCATGGATCTTTTTCTGGCATCATTGCAAGTGGGCCTGGCGACCAAGCTGGTGGTCTGGGGGGGCATGAGTCAAAAAAGGACTCCTTCCCATGTGGTGGGGAATCTTGCGGCCACACGCTGTTGCCGGCCCCCGCTCCAGAGACGGGTGCCGGGGCCAAGCAAAAGGGTCGGAGCCAGGCTCCTTTAAAGGGAGCTCCGTGCGCCCCAGCTGGCCATTGCTATTTGGCTGGGCCAGGGCGCGTTTGCCCTCCCCCTCCCTAGGTAGCAGTGTGATAATTTTTGGTCATTTCGGGGCCGGGTGGGAATTTTTGCTTGAACCTGTATTGGCCATTTGGTTCTTGTAGTTTTCACCCACCCCAAGCTGTTGCTGATGGTTGAGCCATGGGGTGTATTGTTGTTTTGTTTTTCAGGTCACTTTGGCGGTTAGCACTGGCAAGGACAATCAGGCGACCCCTAGGAACCCGTCAGGTATGCATTTGGTTGACCAGCAGAAGCACAAGGTAGAGGGAGAGTCAGGCTGGTCAATCAGATGCGGACCATGAACAAGGTAATGCTAACTTCGGAGATTTGCAAAACCTTTGACAGTTCACCGGATTTCCGTCAGAAGCTGGAGTCAATAAGTAGTACTTCTGACTGGGATCAATAATTGGTTTAATGAGTAAACAAATAGATACAACGTAACAAATTAAGTTCAGGAAATATGGATTAGTCCTTACCAGTGCTATTTCGGCCCATTTGCCTTAATTCAGTTAAACAAAGTTACAAGTTAATAATAAAGTGGCCCAATTTTAAAACCAACACAGGTGTCCGTCTCTTGATTTGGGGGTGGGTCTGGCAATGGAATGATTGCACCATCATCTAAAATGACTACGGAACACTTCCTAAACTCAGTCAAACTTCTTCCATTGGAAACTGCACAAACATAACAGAATTCATACTCTACAGGCCTAGTTGCAAGGGCATTATAGATCTTATTGTTGCTACAATTACTATATACTCCACTACCTTTAAAGCTGATTATATCTAGAGAGGTAATTACTCATATGGATAAGTACAGAAGAGCTCTTATCTGACTTTTCCATGAAACAGTAATTGCTTACAATAGATGCAATGATCATGAGCACTGAACCCTATAGTCGGATACAACTGGCTTTCGAGCAAGGGAACCCCCTCCCCTCTCTCATATAGTGATCAGGCAACACCCCTCCTCCAATTAGGGTGCAGGAGCAAGGGATTAATTCCCCCCTCTCTCTCTCATATAGTGATCAGGCAACCCCCCCCCAATTAGGGTGCAGGAGCAAGGGATTAATTCCCCCCCCCTCTCTCTCTCATATAGTGATCAGGCAACACCCCCTCCCCCAATTAGGGTGCAGGAGCAAGGGATTAATTCTCCCCCCTCTCTCTCATATAGTGATCAGGCAACACCCCCTCCCCCAATTAGGGTGCAGGAGCAAGGGATTAATTCCCCCCTATCTCTCTCATATAGTGATCAGGCAACACCACCTCCCCCAATTAGGGTGCAGGAGCAAGGGATTAATCCCCCCCCCGCTCTCTCATATAGTGATCAGGCAACACCCCCTCCCCCAATTAGGGTGCAGAAGCAAGGGATTAATCCCCCCCCGCTCTCTCATATAGTGATCAGGCAACACCCCTCCCCCAATTAGGGTGCAGGAGCAAGGGATTCATCCCCCCCCTCTCTCTCATATAGTGATCAGGCAACACCCCCTCCCCCAATTAGGGTGCAGGAGCAAGGGATTAATTCCCCCCCTCTCTCTCTCATATAGTGATCAGGCAACACCCCCCCTAATTAGGGTGCAGGAGCAAGGGATTAATTCACCCCTCTCTCTCTCATATAGTGATTAAGCAACACACACACACACAATTAGGGTGCAGAAGCAAGGGATTAATTCCCCCCCTCTCTCATATAGTGATCAGGCAACACCCCCTCCCCCAATTAGGGTGCAGGAGCAAGGGTTTCTTCCCCCCTCTCTCTCATATAGTGATCAGGCAACACCCCCTCCCCCAATTAGGGTGCAGGAGCAAGGGATTAATCCCCCCCTCTCTCATATAGTGATCAGGCAAATCCCCCCCAATTTGGGTGGAGGATCAAGGGATTTATTACCCCCTCTCTCTCTCATATAGTGATCAAGCAACCAACCCCCCCCCCCAATTAGAGTGCAGGAACAAGGGATTAATCCCCCCTCTCATATAGTGATTAAGCAATAACCCCCCCCCCCCCCAACAAGGGTGCAGGAGCAAGGGATTAATTCCCCCCTCTCTCTCTCATATAGTGATCAGGCAACACCCCCTCCCCCAATTAGGGTGCTGGAGCAAGGGATTAATTCCCCCCTCTCTCTCTCATATAGTGATCAGGCAACACCCCCTCCCCCAATTAGGGTGCAGGAGCAAGGGATTAATCCCCCCTCTCTCTCTCATATAGTGATCAGGCAACACCCCCCCCCCATTAGGGTGCAGGAGCAAGGGATTAATTCCCCCCTCTCTCTCTCATATAGTGATCAGGCAACACCCCCTCCCCCAATTAGGGTGCAGGAGCAAGGGATTAATCCCCCCCCCCGCTCTCTCATATAGTGATCAGGCAACACCCCCTCCCCCAATTAGGATGCAGGAGCAAGGGATTCTCCCCCCCCTCTCTCATATAGTGATCAGGCAACACCCCCCCCCCCAATTAGGGTGCAGGAGCAAGGGATTAATCCCCCCCCCTCTCTCTCATATAGTGATCAGGCAACACCCCCTCCCCCAATTAGGGTGCAGGAGCAAGGGATTAATTCTCCCCTCTCTCTCTCTCTCACATAGTGATCAGGCAACACCACCTCCCCCAATTAGGGTGCAGGAGCAAGGGATTAATTCCCCCCTCTCTCTCTCATATAGTGATCAGGCAACACCCCCTCCCCCAATTAGGGTGCAGGAGCAAGGGATTAATCCCCCCCTCTCTCTCTCATATAGTGATCAGGCAACCCCCCCCCCAATTAGAGTGCAGGAGCAAGGGATTAATCCCCCCCTCTCTCTCATATAGTGATCAGGCAACACCCCCCCCCATTAGGGTGCAGGAGCAAGGGATTAATTCCCCCTCTCTCTCTCATATAGTGATCAGGCAACACCCCCTCCCCCAATTAGGGTGCAGGAGCAAGGGATTAATCCCCCTCTCTCTCTCATATAGTGATCAGGCAACACCCCCCCCCCCCAATTAGGGTGCAGGAGCAAGGGATTAATCCCCCCCTCTCTCTCATATAGTGATCAGGCAACACCCCCCCCCCATTAGGGTGCAGGAGCAAGGGATTAATTTCCCCCCCTCTCTCTCTCATATAGTGATCAGGCAACCCCCGCCCCCCTAATTAGGGTGCAGGAGCAAGGGATTAATTCCCCCCTCTCTCATATAGTGATTAAGCAACACACAAACTCCCAATTAGGGTGCAGAAGCAAGGGATTAATTCCCCCCCTCTCTCTCATATAGTGATCAAGCAAACACCCCCCCCCCAATTAGGGTGCAGGAGCAAGGAATTAATTCCCCCCCTCTCATATAGTGATTAAGCAATACCCCCCCCCCCCAATTAGGGTGCAGGAGCAAGGGATTAATTCCCCCCTCTCTCTCATATAGTGATCAGGAAACACCACCACCACCCAATTAGGGTGCAGGAGCAAGGGATTAATTCCCTCCCTCTCATACATATAGTGATCAAGCACCCTCCCCTCCCAAGTTAACTCTAGAACTCTAGAAACGAAATCCTCCAGCCTGGAGGCATGGCAGAAACAGCTCAATAAAGCATGAGGTTGCCCCTCCATATATGAAATATATCGCTCACCTAGAGTAGACTCCTTGCTCCCAGCAGCCAAAACCAAGCCTCCAGGACCATGTGGCTGGCAGGAAAGGGAAAGAGAGAAACTACAGAACGCTCCGCCCCCCCACCTTTTCTCTCTCTCCTTCCACAAGACAAAAGCCTGCCACACAGCGACCTCTGGTGGCCGGAAAAAATACTGCAGCTTCGCCTGTGAGGGCTCCGGTCAGGATATTTTTTAAAAAATAAGGGAAAATACGGGGAAATTAATAAAACAGGAGGGGCGGGAAGAGGGATAGAAATAAGGGGTTTCCCTGGGAAAAACAGGATAGTTGGCAGGTATGCATTATGTAATGCCATTAGATAATGCATTCCTAGGGGTGGCAGGAGCCATTCTTTTCCCTATATAAGGGGTGTCTTTTTGGACCCCAAATCAGTTCTCTAACCCAGGGGCTGCCAGGCTCTTGTTAGCTGAACTCTATCCCTAAGGGGAACAACAACCCATGGCAGGATGGATGAGCCCAACAGGGCATGGAATGGAATAAACTGGATTGGATTCTATCTTGGACATTATTCCCTACCCAACAAACTGATGGATTTCTGAGACTTCTGTCTCTATGGACTCTTTTCTTTTCACAGGTATTATATTATGCTTTGCTTCTATGAAATTGCATCTTGGAAAATAAAGCTGTTTGTGAGATTTACTATCTACTGAGTTGGAGTCTACTTCTCAGGCATATCCAGGTACTATTGCTCTCTGCTTTACATGCTACCAACTAAATAACCACATACTCCCTGTGTCAGACAGGTGGGAGCACGGCAACCCAGGTTCTGGATGGAGAGGTGACAAAAAGCTGTTGAAAGAGTTTGCGGAGCAATGGAAAATCTAACAGCCTACTGATTGTAACTAGCCTCTCAAACCCTGGCAAGGGTCAAGTCCATACCTGTCAAGTTCCCTGTATTGGCCGGGATTACCCTGTAATTCCACACCAATTTTCTCCATTTCCCGCCCGGAGTTGCCGCTACCCTGTAATTTGGCAGTGGGGGGAAGGAGTAACTGCACATTCCTTCTGCGCAGGTCCTTTCTACGCATGCGTAGAAGGGTTCTGTGCAGAAGGGGATGTGTAGAAGCCTTCCACGCATGCATAGAACGGTTCTGTGCATGTCCGTTCTACGCATGCGTAAAAGCCTTCTACGCATGCGTAAAAGCCTTCTACGCATGCGTAGAAGGCTTTTATGCATGGGTAGAACGGACCTGCGCAGAAACGTTCTGCGCAGGTCCCGTAATCTCCGGAGCTGCGCTTGGCAGGTATGGTCAAGTCTGTGATACTAATTACTTTTTACATGCTTATAAATAACATCTGGATGCTACATACTACTGTACTGCATACCCATTATAAGAATGGGAGAAAACTGTATTAACACTGTACACACACACATAAGTAAATTGCCAGATTTGGAATTCAATTCTTTTTGGTTTTCTACCACTGTTGCAAATCCATCTGAGGTAAAAGAAAAAGAAAAGGGAGCAAACCCCACTATTGGTGCAAATATGATGTCCATTTTCTAACTATAATAGTATTTTTCTGGATTAAGAGATGAGTTATTTCAGGGGTGTCCAACCTTTTTGTGCTGTAGACCTGACCATACCCCTGGAACAGCTGAGTGTGCTGGACCGCACCCCCTGGAAATGGAAGCAGGTGCATTTATGGCTATTATAAATGCACTCACTTCCATGTTTACCTCAGCCACAGGCATGTTTACACATGCATGGGCACATTTTACGGCTGACATAAACATGCCCACTTTCACTTCTGGGTGCAGGGTAGATGGTGATGGGCCAGATTGAATGGGAGTCTGGGTCCAGCCCACAGGCCGTAGGTTGGGAAACCCTGAGTTAGCTCATCTCTTGACAAAATTGTACAGCAAAACATTCCAAATAATATAGATTAATGCCCACAATGCTTGCTTCTGTCTCACTTTCCCCCCACCAGTCAGGAAGACTACATATAAACCAGGGGCAAATTCCAAAGAGTGACAGGCAGCATTAGTAATCCAATAACCAATGGAGTGCTTCTCATAATAAATGAGAGGCAAAGTCATAACACCAAGATAAAATTAGGGAGGGAATTCTAGTTTAATAAACCTGTATTGTGTTAGTCTTTGAAAACACCAACTAACACCTTTATTATTTCATTCTAATTGTTCTTGCTGCAATTAGATAATACCTTTCCCCTCTTTGAAACTGTCATTGGGATGAGTGAAATATGCATTGACATTACTTTCATTGTATTGTTTTTAAATATTATATTTTAAGGCTTTTTTCTCATTAGATGCAGAAATAATAAATTTAGCACAGACACATGTATTGCTTTATTTCCAAGGTGTGGTTAAGGGTAGTAGGGGGCTCAATTAACAGAACTTTGTTAATCAGCAGACCAGCACCCAAACTCATATATTATGTTTGATAATACTCAGCTACAAAAATGGATGCAGACTATGATCCCTCTCCTCACTCTTGGCATGAACAATATAAAAACCAAGGGAAGTGTTTAATAGATACCCTGCAAATAAATATAATGAAAATTACAAAGCTAACATTTATTCTGCTTTGTGTAATTTTTCAGTAAACTCCATGCTTTTTTTCAGCCAGAAAGAAAGAAGAGCTATTGACTAAGATTGCAGTCTGCATATAATTGTTCTTTATTATGTGTTTTAGGAGTTCTAATGTACAATACCTGTACATGGCACAACATTTTGTGTACAAGGAACACCTTTGGAAAATATATTTTGTTCCACCACCACACCTAAGAAAAATGTTGAGAATACACATTGCGGGGCAGGGAGATAATTTAATTATATGTTTAATATGAATTATAGCTTTTATAAAAACCATAAACTGTATTGTCCCCACCCCCACCCCACCCCAAAAAAACAGAGCAATGTCCACATGCATTCCAGCTGTTCTTCACTGATGCCAGTTCATGGCAAAATAAAAATCATATTTTTTTAATATAACACTCAAGAGTGAAGCTGGAGAACTGAATGCCTAAGTGTTCATCTGTGAGAACAAAACCCTTCAATGAATGGAGAACAACATCATACCAAAGAAAAGATTAGAACAACACCATTCTCTGTATATTAGGAGCTTTCCCTCCTTATGGATTATCTTCAGGCTAAGACTTTATTCAGCATTCATGTAGTGTAATTCTTCAGTCACAGAGTTATGCTGGATTGCACTGATGTTCAAGTAATCATTTGCAAGATAATGCAAGATCTCACTGCACAATTACATTGCAGAATGTAAGGGATCATATTGCCCACTCCAAGACAGCAAAGACTTGTGCAACATGCTGCATACAGAATTATCAATTGTGAAAGACAAGTTCAAGGTATTGTTCTATTGCAGTGTTTACAGTGGGTTTTAAGCAAATAAAAGTTATAGGATGACCCTAGCCTCTGTGTTCTATCCACTCTCTTGTCTATTACAGCACAGGAAAATGTTTGCTTTTTTCAATTAAATAAAGTGGCAAACGAACAGAAAATAAAGTACCCGAAACAGTGTAGTCCTAAATACATCTACCTAAATTCAGCTGACTTTAATATGGCTTAGGTCCAGGTAAAAGGATCCCCAATTGCAGTCAAGGGCAACAACCAAATCATCACTTAGTCAAATCCATGGTTTCAGAGGTAGAATACTACCAAAAAGATTGTTTAAATGAGGTTTGCTTAATTTAAAATGAACACTTCTACAGTATTCATAGGCACTGATGCTGTTTGAAGTACAATGAATTTGTCAGTGCAAGCATGTAGTAATGTAGACAATAAAGACTGCTCACATAGGTGCCTAATACAGTGATGGTGAACCTTGGCACCCCAGCTGTTCTTGAACTTCAATTCCCAGAAGCCCTGATCAGCAGGAGTGCTGACTTGGGCTTCTGGGAATTGAAGTCCAAGAAAACCTGAAGTGCCAAGGTTCGCCATCACTAGCATGAATTATAGAATGAATCATTTTTAGCCACAATAAAGTCTATCATTCAGGAGACCATACCGTAGTGTTGGCAAGCTTGAGGACTGAATGTTTTCCCCCCAGATCATGCGACAGTTCTTATAAATATGCTTAAAATTAGTTCTCAAACATTTTTGCCCAAAACATGCTCACATTAAATAGGTATTAATGTGATGAAGTTAGTGAGGCTGACCAGCTCACGGCTATCTCAGGTATCAAAACAAGGGTTTATCACTAGTGCCCAGTGGTGCAAGTATTCAATAAGGAGCAAAGTGGGAGAGAAAGCCTCTCCATATGGGGGATGACCAGGCACAAAGCAGGTAATTAGTGACATACCCAGAGCACATAGGAGACCAGGAGAACAGGATTTGGGGGAGGAGTATCTATCAAGAGATGCCCGCAGTCATAGAGGAGGACCCACTGCTGCTCTCCCCGCCACCCACTCCAACGGTGTGGGGATGGGAGCCAGTGCGGCTGCGGGCACCATCACCTCCCTCCTGGCCCCGCCCAGCCGGAGGGTTCAAGAGACGCCCACAGCCCTGCTGCTTTCCCTGCTGCCCACTCCACTGGCACGGGGATGGGAGCCAGCACAACTGCAGGTGCCGTCACCTCTCTCCTGGCCCTGCCCAGCCAGAGGGTTCAAGAGATGCCCGCAGCCACAGAGGAGGACCCCCTGCTGCTCTCCCCGCTGCCCACTCCACCAGCACGGGGATGGGAGCCAGTACAGGTGTGGGTGTTGTCGCCTCCCTCCTGGCCCTGCCTGGCCAGGACTTAAGGACATAGAGGTGGCAGGACTTTCGTTGCCACCTCTAGCCTCCTCTGCAGGGCAGAGAGGTCCTGCAGTGATGGAGCCCGGGACAGACCATCTTTGCCGGTATCCTGGGGCCCTGCCCATGCGTCCAGCCAGGACTTAAAGGCTGTAGAGGCAGCAGGACAACCATTTCCCACTTTTTGGGGGCTGGAGTGAGTTGTGTGCTGTATTACTGAGTTGTCACTGTTACCTTTTTATTGTATTTCGTGCTTTGCTCTTGTTGTATTTTTTTGCTATATTGTATCTTTATTTGATGTGTTGTGAGCCGGCCTGAGTCGGCCTGTGCTGAGTAGGGTGGGATACAAATCAACTGGAATTATGACTTATTACACCCAATTCTTGTTGAGATCCAGAGGGGGGGCAAACCAAACATACATTCTCTCTTGCAGTCCCAGAAATCCAAGGCACCAGAATTGAATCTTTAGAAAACACAACAGAAGGTTGATTTAAAAGCCAACTCAAAAGTACCACTGCCACCTATAATTAAGATGACAGACAAGAAGGGGAACAGAATGAAATTTTCAAAAAACCCACTGCAAAAAATGCTATTTATAAACATGTAAACCTTGCATTGTGTTCAGGAACACTGGGTGTAAACACAAGGCAAATATAAAACCCATTGGTTTAGTAAGACTACAAACATTACCCATCCAATTCCGTCTCACCCCTAAACCCATAAAAAAATCCCCATTTACATAAATATAAAAAAAAATCTATATAGTAACTACCATGACAAGAGCACTACATGTTCAATAATGGCAGCCTTTCCTAAGTACCTGGCTGAAAGGTTTGAAGAAAAAAAGTGCATTTACTTTGAGATTCTCACTCCTTTTCTTTTGTTTACTGAAGTTACAACAGTTTTTTAAAAGGTTACTACAGCTTTAGGTTCACTCTACTTTAATGCTTAAGAAAACACATTAGGTACAGAGCATCAGAAAGCCAACTATCCTATACAGGGTGCCCAACCTTTTTATGCCGTGGGTCGGAACATGCTCCTTGATTTGGATTTCTGCATTGAGTAGGAGGATTGGATCTGATGGCCTAAAAGGCCCCTTCCAACTCAGTTATTCCATGATTCTATGATTTATTGCATTGTTATACAGTAATACCTCATACAAAGTCCGCTTCATACAACATCGAATTCATACAACATCGCCTAATTCCTTGAAAAAAGTTGCCTCATACAAAGTCGCAGCGACTTTGTATGAGGCATTGGGGTTTTTCCCAGGTTGCATTGTGCCTGGGCAGTATAAAAGGCAGGACACATGCATGCATTGCTCTTTTCGGTATTGCATGAGGCAAAGAGTGTTTAGGAGTGGTTTTGAGCACAATTTTGGATTTATTTGAATTTTTTCGTCAGAACTTTTAGAAACATTCCTGGGATTTTTGCAGCATTCTTCAGGTTGTTGGACAATCAGGGTTGCTTGATATGTTTTTTGTAATGTATTTAGTCTTTAGACAATGATTTCTTAAAGTTCTGTCAGTTTCCTGTCTGTTTCCTTGGCTTTGCCCTGAAGTCTGTGCTGTTACAGTACAATGTATCTCTATGGAAATGACATTGTATGAGGCATCGCGGCAAGGATTTGGACGTTGTATGAGGCATCGCAGCTAGGATTTTGCATGCCTCATACAAAGTCCAAATCTGTATAAAGTCCAAACTTGTGGAACCAAGTTTGGACGTTGTATGAGGTATCACTGTACTGTACTTCCCATCTTGGATATTTCCCACTATTGTCACATGTATGATAATCTTCAGCCAGAAGCAGATGCCTCTTTCAATCTAGTAGTAGGGTTGGAAGGATGTAATGGCAAAAACAAATCTGCTGCTGGGCTTGAAACTATTCTTTTTTTTACTACAGCTTGTGGAATTATCAAGGTAAAGTGACCCGCTGTCATGGTTCCCTCTGGCTGTTTGTAGCCAATTTATTCCCACCAAAGACAATCCATGAAAAAAATATTGACAAGGCTGCTATATACAACTATCACAGCCTACAAATAATAGAGGGGGGGAATAGAAAATGTAAAAGGCAATTGTTCATTGCAATAAAAGTGCAAAGGAGCTATGAGAAATTAAATACTTGATCTTCATTATGAAAGACAGAATCACTTAACTTCTCTTAATTGCTTGAACAAATCATCCAATTCTTTTGCTTTATGTTTGCAAGAGTTTTAAGAGCTTATATGGATGTATTGCTCAAGCTAATAAACAAAATAAGTGTTCATGCCAATAACAATTTTAAAAAAGAAATATGCTTCTCTCAAACCAAGCAGAGAGGCCAATTTGCATTCAGGCTTGCTGTGATTTGCTTGCTTCCTGCTGTCCTCATTATCATAGTGGAGAACAGCCATCCACACATTGTTAAGATATCAAAAATCCATATTATCCAATTTTAAGATGATCTAGAGAAAAAGCATCCTTGAAGAATGGAATGCATTGCAAGTACACTGCAGCATTCCCTAGGGCCTAGGCAAGGCATAGAGCTGGCTAATTCTTTTGGACCAAAACCATTGCACACATACCTGTCAAGTATCCCGGATTGGCCAGGAAATCCTGTATTTCGGTGCGCATTCCTCCCATTTCCCAGTCCCATCCTGTATGTAGAATGGCGGGGAAAGGGGTTACTGTGTATGCACGCATTCCCTAGGGCCTAGGCAAGGCATAGAGCTGGCTAATTCTTTTGGACCAAAACCATTGCACACATACCTGTCAAGTATCCCGGATTGGCCAGGAAATCCTGTATTTCGGTGCGCATTCCTCCCATTTCCCAGTCCCATCCTGTATGTAGAATGGCGGGGAAAGGGGTTACTGTGTATGCACGCATGCACAGAACCCATCTGTGCATGCACAAACATGTTCTGCGCATGAACAAAGGAGTTTTTGTTGTGCATGCACACCCAGGCCGGAGCAGTTCCCCTATTTTCCAGAGCAGCGCTTGATGGGTATGATTGTACAGAAAGCTGGCTGTGAAGATCACAAATGGCAATTTCTATTAATACTGCAGATGATGACTGCAGCCATGAAATAAAAAGACACTTACTTCTTGGGAGGCAAACTATGACAAACCTAGGCAGCATAATAAAAAGTAGAGGCATCACCTTGCCAACAAAAGTCCGCATAGTTAAAGCAATGGTCTTTTCAGGAGCAATGAAAGGCTGTGAGAGCTGGACCATGCCTTTGAACTGTGGTGCTGGAGAAGACTCTTGATAGTCCCCTCGACTGCAAGGGGATCAAATCAGTCCATCCTAAAGGAAATAAATCCTGACTGCTCCTTGGAAGGACAAATACTGAAGCTGAAGCTCAAGTACTTGGCCACCAAATGAGAAGAGAGGACTCACTGGAGAAGGCAAGGCCCTGATGCTGGGAAAGATCGAAGGCAAAAGGAGAAAGGGTGGCAAAGAATGAGATGGCTAGATGGCATCATTGACACAGTGGGCATAGATCTGGGCAGGCTACATAGGATGGCAAATGACAGAAGAGCCTGATGTGCGGTGGACCATGGGGTTGCAAAATGTCAGATTTGACTGTGTGACTGAACAACAACAATTAACATGGAGGACATCTGTTTATTAAAAAGAAGCTTTTAGGTTCACTTTGCCCAGAAATGAAATGGTGATGTTCTTTATTTAGTTAGTTAGTTAGTCAGTTAGTTACATTTATACCCCACCCTTTTGAGGCAAGCACCACTCAAATCAGCTTACAATATATAAAACATACAAAATTCTACAAAATGTCCCTTAAACATGATCCTAAACTACCCTTTTTATTTAACAGTGGCAGGTAGCAGAGAGGCTACAATGACAGAAATGCATTTAGGAATAACAGATTTATTCCAGTTTGGTCTTCCATAAATTAAAATCCACTTTACTCATATATAATGATGGAAAGTCTGTGAAATGTTTTCCTCCTTTGCAATGTCTCCTTCTTCTGATTCCTCTCCCCACCCCCCACCCCCGTCCGTTTTTTTAAGTTCCTTTTAGAAGTGTTCTCTTCTTTTGACAGATGCTGAACTGGCTGGATATCTCAGTGGTTTAGGTATATAGCTGCAGAACCAGAAGGTAGAATTCAGTTCCCCACAGGGCCTCCTGGAAGAAACAGCCAAGCTGTGTAGCCCATGATGGTGAACCTTGGCACTCCAGCTGTTCTCGGACTTCAATTTCCAGAAACCCAAGTCAGCACTCCTGCTGATCAGGGCTTCTGGGAATTGAAGTTTAAGAACAGCTGGAGTGCCAACATTTGCCATCACTACCATAAACAAACTCCAAAGCATCCACAGAAGAAAGGATACTTCTCTGTATCCTCTATGTAGAAAACACTGGAAAGAGTTGTCTTAAGTCAGACTCGACTTCCACAGCACATAATAATAATAATTAAACTTGCTGACTAAATTACTTAGCATGCAAGAACAGTTTTTGCAGCCTGCCTTTCTCTCTCTTCTCTTTGGAACATTTCCCCCTCAATTGCTCAGCTTCGTACTCAACCCTAGATTTGGGCTCTAGCCTAAATGGCACCACATGAAGAAATCTGAAGGCACATCCAGTGAATGTTGTACAAGGCAGGCATCTTTAAGAAAGCTGAAAATAGGATGCCCCTCCTAGGCCCTCAATATTTTGATCATTGTAAATGTACCCTCTTCCAATTACATCCAAGGTGGTTTTGCACCAATGATGTAGACCAGGGGTTTGCAATTTATGGCCCATGGTGCCAAATAATCTGGCCCCCAATCCAGCCCACAGCTGCAAATAATCTGGCCCTCAACCTAGCTCCAGCCACTGCTGCTGCCGGAATCAACAGCAGACTCATTTACGGCTGCGTAAATGTGTTTATGCAGCCATAAATTAATCCATGGCCATTGTAAATGTGTTTACTACAGCTGTAAATGAGTCAGTGGCCATTGTAAATGCCTTTACAATAGCCATGGTCAAGTTTTATGGCATCAGTCCGGCCCGCATAGCTGTCTGAGGGTGTGTGGTCTCGCCTGTGGCTGGAAAACATTGAGAACCCTTGGTGTAAACTGTTGTGTATTCAGGCAGAATTGCAAGTTGCTCCAGCAATGCCTTGCAAAGACAAAATGGTGCTTTCCCGCCATTAGAATTAGGAGCTAGATTTGGCACGAAATCTCCCCTTCAGAGCACGCTCATTATGATAATTAGAGTTCCATAGTTGGTTACAACTTTGGATCCAGTTCCTTATTGGTTAATACTCATATAGCATGTTATGATTGGTTAGTTATGATTGTCCAGCAGGTTACTACATTGTAGCAAAGAGTCACCGCCGAGGAGATCTATACTTCCCATAGCCGCCAGATCTATACTTCCCATAGCCAAAGCAGGTTAAGCCACAGACAGCTAACCTGGAGTCTCCTCTACACGCACATCCACAGGGCATACCTGTCAAGTTTCAGGAAATTTCTGTCAAACCCCTGTATTTTACACTCTTTCCCGCTGTCATCCCATATTAGTTAGAGTGCAATTTGATTGGAGTTAGACTGGAGGCCAGCACAGGATAAGCATAGCTGTCCAGTTTTCCGTTTTGGACAGGAAATTTCCCTTATTTGATAGGAATTTCCCGAAACTTGACAGGTATGCCACAGGGTGTAGCTCAGTGCATTGCCTTCCTACGGCGGAATCCAGAGGGACCGATTACATGGGACTTGTGTAGCCATCTTGTGTCCAGAAGCCTTGTAAGAAGTAACCAGAAGGTATTTACAATAAACCCTTGTTGTTGTTCTGTTAAACATTGCCTGGACTATTCTTGCTAAGGGTCGGACATGACATAGACTGAACCTGCTTCTATGCCCTGAAATAACAGTCATTTTCACCCATCCAGGAAACAGCTGCTCAAAGGAGTAAGCACACCCTGCTGATCTTTAATCACTGCTCAGCACTAATGAGGTCATCTATTTCTATGGCTGGCTGGCCAACTATCAGAACCTAATTATTTTAAATACTGCAAAAAACCAGCTATGTGATGACTTGGCAAGTATTTCTAAAGAATTCATACAGCTGGAAGGAATACGCCACCATCACCAATCTTTTCTTACAAAGCAGTGACATTCCCTGTGAAATTTTGAAGGAGAAAATCTCATGCAAAAAAACCTCCCCCAAGAAGGAAAACGTGAATTTCCCCCTCCTCAATTTCTCTTTGAGTGTGAAAGGCTGCTCAATGCACATTTTACTTGGGAATCAATGGTAATTAAAATTCCAGGCAGCTCTCTACCACTGTGAACACTGATAACAGCAATTCCTAAGGTGAATGTTGCTAAGGCTGATCACAGTGCATATGGCAACATTAGAAATAGTTTCCCAGAAAGCCAAAGTCCCCATCCCTGACTTACGAGGGCCCCATTTACCATGTAGCTACAAGGGAGAATAGCAATGGAAACTGCCCCTCTCTCCATGTAACCAGAAGTGCTCCATCATCTTCTATGGCCACTTCTTTAGCAACTGTTCTGAGCCTCTGACCTAGCTAGCTAATCAGAAAGTTACTATAATTAATACACTCTGGGGACATGGGAAGATAGAGCCTGGGAACTTGATTCTCCACTTTGTGTCACAGGAGAAGAACCAACCTGTGTAGCTTTAGGGAAACTGCACAATCTGACAGAGTGTTCCCAGAAGAAGAGAATGGTAAGCCACTTTTGAGTATTCTATTCTTAGAAGAGGTTTGTCTTAAGTCTACATTGATGTGACAGTATATAATTATTGATATTATTATGAATAATCTTGTGAGAACTGAGCTGAAACCAAGAAAATTACAAGATCTATCAATCCATAGTGGCAGAAATCAAGCCTCGTGTCAGAAAGGCATCAAATTTTTATCTTGTTCACAAAACTATACTTATCACAATGACTACAACAACCCTGCCACAAACAGAATTGTCTTATTACTTGCAGACATTCCTGATGGCATGATATTACACATCAGTGGTTGTGAAATAATCAACAGACAAAGAATGGAAAATGATTGGCTTTTGATGGCTTGTTTGAATCAGTACTTCATGCATCAATCAGTGCAGCTGACAGGCAACTGAATGAAATAGAAAGACCTTAAGACTGCAAATGTTATTCCCTGTATGCAGAAAAGCGATGTATCAGTAAATGTTGGTCTAGCCCAGCTTGTTCCCTTGCTGTGACTCTGAATCTCCATTAACACATGTTTTGTTCTCCTGGCTCATAGTCACCCAAAGTGATACATTGAAATATGCAATCTCATATGTTTATCCCAGTGGTTCCCAATCTTTTTTGGCCATGCCACACCTAAGCATCTCTTAAAACCTGATGCCCCCTGAGCCATATCGTTCTTATTATTCAAAAAGTGAGCTCTTATTCATGTGGAGGAAGCCTAAAAGGCCATTAACTTGGAATAACTCATTCTCAAATAGTCCCCCTTAGAAATCAAATTGCCCCCCCATGGGGCATGTGTTCCCACATTGGGAACCACAGGTTTACCCGCTCATGAAAAGATACTTGAAAGACCAATATGCATCCAAAAGAACACTAAAAGGGTTGGTGCCAACCAATGCTCCTCTACTTAGAACTACAGATGGTAGTTTGGATGTTACACGAGTATACCTGACTCATACCTTCTCTTTTCTCTGTTTCCATGCAGTGAAATAACCAGTGAAAGGACAACATGGCCCACACGGAACTGTATTAATATGGTAAAAGTTCATCACAGGATCCATTCTGTCTTTCAATTGTGCAGTTGGCATTTTCTAAAAAGTCACATAACATTATTTTTATGTGCAAACACACGCACAATGTAAGAAACACATTTTTCATTTATTTTTTAAACATACCCACACACATATGCAATGCTGAGCAGAGGGTATAGAACAGAGTGCTGCCATAAGAAGGGCTAATCACACCTTTACAGAAACAGTTTGCATGGAGCCTTGTTCAGCATAGCAGAAGTGCCCTTCTACTGTCTGTTGCCATGGCTATACTACACATAATACACATAATACATTTTGACCTTTTGACCTTTTTGTAAACAGTGAAAAAATACATTACAAGAACTCTTTCTCTGAGAGAAGACTGGAGATCATCAAATCAGATCATTGCTAACAATCTTGGATACCTTGGAGTCATTATTCAGTAAGGATTCCGCACATTGGTAGACATCTCTGCAACAACATTCCACACCTTCAAATGGACTTCAGAGATCAAGTCCACTTGCATGCTGTTTTTCAGCCATTTGGATATCATGTCACCCGCTGGCTAGGTGGACCATGGGTTAGGGTTACACAAGTAGCAATAGTTGAAAAATTGGCTGACACATTTTGGTGTACTGAACTAAAAAGAACATTTCCCCCCACTATCTATCAAGACAAATTGAAATGGATGGGGATGTATTAATCACAGCCTGGTTTTTTTTTCCAAATTAAATTTTTATTGAATTTTCTAAACAGACATACAATAATTCAACAATAAAACATAAATGAACAGAATAAGAAAAATAAGAAAAGAAAAAATAACATCAATACATACAAGATTTTTTACTAATTATATTGATACAATATTCTGACATAGTAGTTAATTACTAATTTCCATTTTTATAACCTTGTTAACATTATATATAGATTCAAACTTCTTCTGAACTACCTAGTTTGATAAATCTACTAAAACATGCTATAAAATGTCATTATTAAACTTAAACTTATAGTATGATACTTTTAATAAAAAGAAAAAAGAAAAAGTATACAAATAAACACCCAGTGCTTTATACAATGCCCTGGAGAGCACGGAGTTTCTTATTAGTTAATTCCAAAAACTCCTTTTATCAGGTACAGGGCTATTCCTTTCCTCCCCCTTAAGTGAGTGTTCCACAAATGTCTGTCATATATTCCAAAATCTGTTCTCTTTAATAATACCCTTTTTCTTATTAATCTCCCATGTTAATTTATCATTCAATGCTAAATCCCACATTTCCTTATACCACTCTTCCATTTTTATATTCACTTCATTTTTCCAATTCTTAGCAATACACATTCTACCCGTTGTCAACATTATCTCTAATAACTCTTTTTTATCCTTATTTAAATTTATACTTTCAACATCTGTCAACATAATGGTGCCTGACCCCAGTTTAATTTTTACACCCATTATTTCTCCAATCTCCTTCTCAATTTTTCTCCAAAAATCTTTTACCACATTACAACTCCACCACATGTGTTCGTACATTCCCATTGCATCCTTACACTGCCAACACATTTTGTCCTTCTTACTATCAATCTGATGTAAACTCACTGGGGTCAGATACCACTTCCACAACATTTTATAATTATGCTCCTTTATTCTAACTGACATAGTTCTCATGATTCTTTTCTTCCATTTCCCCCCCAAATATCATCTTCTATCTTTATTTTCAAATCTTGCTCCCAGCTTATTCTCAACTCCTCCTGTGGATTACCCGCCTTAGTCAATAGTGTGTATAATTTACTCACAACACCCTTAATACCTTTTGTTATTCTTAGAATCAATTCCTCAAACTCTGTCCTCTCTCTTTCTAATCCAGCTTCACTCATATACTTACTATTCCATTTATTTACCTGCGCTGTCTGGAACCAATTAAGTTTCAATTGCCCATACAAATCTTTTTTCTCTCTCACTATCTTTACAGACCCGTATCCAGTCTTTCAGCAGGAAAACTTCATTCTTACCGAGTACCTCTTTTACCTTTTTGTAAATTTTTATTGGGAAATTTGCAATATCCTCCATTTCAATAATAGGAGACATACCCAGAGCCAATTCCTTCTTTATTTTTTTCCATACTCCCATTAATGTTTTCATCATATTGCTCCTAATTACCACTTTCCCCATATTACAACCCAAAAAGACCATTTTCCCTAAATGTTAATATTCCTTCATCTCAATTTCTTCCCAAATTGCTTTTTCCCTAGCTAGTATCTTCACAACATTCTTAATTTGAAAGGCTCGGTAATATACCATCAAATTCAGCATTCCTAAGCCACCTTCCTTCTGAGACAAATACCATTTTTTTCGATAATCTGGGTCTCTTTCCTCCATTACAAAAGTTGTTAATCATTTTTTTGAAATTCCATAATTTCCTTATCCTTCAATTGAATTGAAAGAGCGTCAAATAGAAAATTAATTTTAGGCAATAACATCCTTTTACTAAGTGCAATTCTTCCAAACCATGAGAATTTCAACTTTTGAAATCGCTGTATTTTTTCTTTAATTTCTATTTTCAGTCTTCCATAATTTAATTTCTTAAATTCTTCAAATTTATTTGAAATATTTATCCCTAAATATTTCAAATTTTCTTTAATTTGTAAATTGCCCTTTCCCTTTATCTTCTGTTGTTCTTCTTTACCCATATTACACATTATCATTTCAGATTTGTCCCAGTTTATTCTCAAACCTGTAATATCTTCAAAGTCCTTTAACTGTTCTTGTATTCCAACTAATGCCTTTCCGGGATGTTTAACCATTATCAAAGTATCATCTGCATATAAACTTATCTTATTTCCTAACACCCGCTCTATTTCTTTATCCTCTCTTATAGCCTTTGCCAACATCTCTATTGCCATAATAAACAAAATTGGTGATAATGGGCAGCCCTGTCTTGTACCAGCTTCTAACTTCACTTCTTCTGTAACCTCATCGTTTACTCTAACAATAGCTGTACCTTTCTGATATAATTGTTCAATTGTCTTTCTAAATTTATCTCCGAATCCGTAGCATTTAATTATCTCTTTGTTACCCATTGTAAAGAATCAAATGCCTTAAAGATATCTAAAGATAATAATCCAACTTTCTCTTTTGTTTGTCTTACTGTGTCAATTAAATCTACAGCTCTTCTTGTCAAATCTGCCATATGTCTCCCTTTCAAAAATCCCACTTGGTCTACATTTATATAGCTGCCCATAAAGTTGTTTAACCTGTTTGCCAATATTGCTGTAAAGATCTTAGCATCCTGATTAATCAATGAAATTGGTCTATACGATTCCACTTTTTCCGGGTCCTTTCCAGGTTATGGCAATAGTACAATTATGGTCCTATACCATGAAGTCAGAATTTGCCCACATTCTAATATATAATTATATAATTTTGCTAATTTTGGTACCACCAAATCTTTAAATTCCTTATAAAACTCAGCAGATAACCCATTTTCACTAGGCGCTTTATCCATTTTTAAGCCAGCCATAACCTCTTTTATTTCCTTTTCCATTATTTGCTCCTCCATCTTATTTCTATGTTCCTGTTTTATATTATTTATTTGTTTCTTCAATTGTTTTTCCAACTTTACCATATCTATATCCTTTTTCACATATAAAGCCAGATAAAAATCTTTCACAATTTTACATTTATCCCCAGTCTTATTACATCTTATTCCTTCTTTATTAACTAAAACTCCAATTTCCCTTGTTTCTCTATTTTCTTTAGCGGCCCTAGCTAATAATTTTGAATTTTTATTACTAAATTCAAAGTATTCCATTTTTAAATATACCAAGTCTCTTTTTACCTTGTCTATATCCTTTCCCACCAATTGAGTCTTCAATCTTTGCAATTTATCAAAAATCTTCTTATCCTTTGTCCTTGCATGTTCTGCCTGTAACTGCTTTAGCTTGTTTTCAATTCCATCTTGTATCACCTTAAATTGTTTCTTTCTAATACTAGCCAGCTTAATAATTTCCCCGTCTAAAAACCGACTTCATGGCATCCTAAACCATATTAAAGCCCACCTCATCAGTATCATTCCAATACCAACTTTCCTTCCAACTCTCAGTAATTTGTTCTTTACATTTATGGTCCTTAAACAATTTAGCATCATACCTCCAATTCCTTCTCATTTTCTTTGCACCCTCAATTTTCATTTCTACTAGTACCTTTGCATGATCTGATTCCTTGAAAATTCCCACTTCTGCATCCTCTATGTTTCCGATCATATTTTCTGTTACAAATATATAATCTATTCTAGAATATGAATTATGTACCTGTGAAAAGTAAGTGTAAACTCTTTCCGACCCCTTCAACTCTCTCTATACATCTTTCATTCCTAAAGATACCATCCAATTATCCAAAATTTGTCCTTTAGTGCCTTTTCTGCATCTTGTTATATTTGTGCAATCTAAATTTGACCTTATTAAATTAAAATCACCAGCCACAATCATTTTTGATGTTTTTTCATTTGCCAATATATTATGCATTTCCCCTGAAAATTTGTCTTGCTTCTCGTTTGGAGCACATATATTCACCAAACTTATTTCCTCATCATCAATCTTCCCTTTTACTATCAAATATCTACCCTCTGGGTCGGAAATGCTATTTGTCATTTCAAAACCTAACCTAGTCGAAATCAGAATAGCCACTCCTCTTGCCTTTGATGTAGCATATGACTTTTCATAATATTGCGTTCATCCTAGAAAAAATTTATTCATATCCTGAGATTTTTGATGAGTTTCCTGTAGAAAGACTACATCCGGTCTATCTTTCCTCAAAGCTGATTCAATTCTTCTCTTAACCTGAGACCCTGTAACTTTCACATTCCATGTTAACACTTTAATATTTCTCATGATTTAAACAACATCTGCTCCCATAACCTTCGATTTCTCCAAAGGGCGTGCTCCCTTCCCCAAAACAACTACAATAACATCTAATACAAAAAACATTCATTACTACCCTCCCCACCCTTTTCTTTGAAAAAAAGCCGCCTTTATCACCTAAAGAGAGGAGGGGAAAACATGGAAGATGTGCATACCAACAAAAGCTGCAGCACATTTTTTCTTATTTTATAAACCAACCTACATTTACAAAAACTAAAAATATCTCTTTCCCCTATGTTTTCTATCTTGAACTTTCTCCTCTTCAAACTTGCTCACCCTTCACCCATTGTCTTTCCTGCTCTTGGACCCATGTCTGACCCACCAGCTGCTCCCTCCTTGTCTGTGCCTCTGTAATCTCTTCTTATGGCTCCTGACTCTAACAAATCTTTCCTTAGTGCAAGCCACTCTCTTGAAGACAGTTACTGGTTTCATCTTATATCACCAAACAGTTTCATTAACTGAAATATTGTTATAAACCTCAACATCATTCCCATCAATTTTCAAGGCGCCTTCAATCCTTCTGAGGTTGGTAAAATGAGTACCCAGTGTGTTGGTGGTTAATTACCTTGTGAACTTCCCAGAGAGTGAACTAAGCACTATGGATTGGTATATAAGTACAGTGATACCTCATACAACGTCCAAACTTGGTTCCACAAGTTTGGACTTTATATGGATTTGGACTTTGTATGAGGCATGCAAAATCCTTGCCACGATGCCTCATACAACATTGTTTCCATAGAGATACATTGTACTGTAACAGCACAGACTTCAGGGCAAAGTCAAGGAAACTGACAGAACTTTAAGAAATCATTATCTAAAGGCTAAAAACATTACAAAAACATGTCAAACAACCCTGATTGTCCAAGAACCTGAAGAATGCTGCAAAAATCCCAGGAATGCTTCTAAAAATTATGACGAAAAAATTCACAAAAATCCAAAATTGCACTTAAAACCACTCCTAAACACTCTTCACCTCATGCAAAACCCACAAGAGCAATGCATGCATGTGTCCTGCCTTTTATACTGCCCAGGCACAATGCAATCTGGGAAAAACCCAATGCCTCATACAAAGTCACACGACTTTGTATGAGGCAACTTTTTTCAAGGAATTAGGTGATGTTGTATGAATCCGATGTTGTATGAAGCAGACTTTGTATGAGGTATTACTGTAATTGCTATTACAATGGAGAAGCAAATATTCTCCATGCCCAGGGTTGCCTTTTTCCATCTTAGACACATGTCCAGCTCTACCCATTCATTGGCACAATGTCTGTCACAAAGCTGGCTAATACTATGCCATGTTCATATCCAGAATTGATTAGTGTTAACACACTTTATGTGGGGCTTCCCTTGAAGATTATCTGGAAATTCCAGCAGAATCTGGCTGTCTGGCTGCTGGTGGGAATCTGACATTGGAGCATTGTTTAAGGCCCCTGACTATGAAAACCATGTTGCCTGGGCATGATTTGTCAAGGAGTGGTGCTTCAGCACAAATCAAGGTCGTAACCAGTGATGGCAAACCTTTTAGAGACCGACTGCCTAAGGAGGAGGAGAAGGCGAGTGGGTAGGCACCGGAGCACCTCTAGCAAAGTCATGTGGGTGCCCCCCCATGTGTGCTCTGAACCTCCATGGGTGCTCCTGCCCCCCTGTGGGTGTACCTGACCCCACTGTGGGTGTGCCCACCTCCTAGGAGGGGTGAGGGGGGGTGTATGTTTGACTCATCTCACCCTGCTGGCACCTCCCAGGTAGGATTTCAGCCCCCCCTCTTTCCTCTCCATTGGTGGAGGGAGAAGGGTGGTGGTGAAGTGGTACCAGCTGGACAGGGCAGGGTGGGGTGCAGCTTCCCCTCAATGGCATGCATGCCAACAGAGAGGCCTCTCAGTGTCACCTCTGGCATGTGTGCCATAGCTTCGCCACTACTGTCCTAAACCATTTAGGGCTTTGTAGGTCAGTATTAGAACCTTGAATCGGTATAGAAACCTACAGGTAACCAATTCAGGTATACCAACATTGGGAAAACCTGAATGGTTCTACTCAACCCCAGCATTAGTCTCACAACCACATTTTGCACTTGCTGCAGCTTCCATATCATCTTCAGAAGTAGCCTCACGTAAAGTACATTACAGTAATCAAGCTTTAAAATTACCAATAGACAAAGCAGTGTCAATAAGGATTTTCTGTCCTGGCCACATCAGATATTTGCATGTTCATGAAGAGAGTTGGGTCCAATATCATACTCAGAATCCAAATCTGGACTTCCATGTGGAGAGCCACCTGATCCAGGAAAAAATTAATCATCAAACTGTGCAGCTGTTCCACAAAACAGGGTCTATGTCTTGTTGGGATTCAACCTCAGCCTATTAACCCTTCCTTGCCCAATCCATTACTGCAGTCAGATAGCAATCCGGGAACTGACCAGCATCCAATGCCAATGATGAGAAGGAGAGAATGTGTACTGGCCTCTGGCCGTAACAATAAAGATTTGATTTGAAGGAGAGAATGAGTTGCATGACATTATTGCACAGTTCAGATACACTCAAGGAATAGGGGCTTGGTCTCCACCAGACATTTTGGGCTGCAGCACCCTACAATGCAGCTAGTATTAATGGAATGTACATAGAATAGTGGGATATTATTGCACAGGCTTAGGATGGTTCAAGATAATCCAGCATGATCAGAAGTACTACTAAATCAAAACACAACTTCCTAATTTCATTTCCTTCCTTCTTGAAAGCTAAATGCACTTGTATTTCTAAGCATCAACATAATTGCCTACATTAAATACAACTTGGGACTGCAGTGGCTCAAGTGGCTAAGACGCTGACTGGGAAGCGGAAGGTCAGCAGTTTGATTTCCGAGTACTGCAGAACGAAAATGAGCTCCCATCTTTGTCCCAGCTCCTGCCAACCTAGCAGTTCGAAAGCAAGAAATTGCAAGTAGATAAATAGGGACCACTTCGGTGGGAAGGTAACAGCATTCCGTGTGCTCCGGTGTCTAGTCATGCCTGCCACACGACCACGGAAACGTCTGCAGAAGCAGACAGCGCTGGCTCTTCGCTTAGAAACAGAGATGAGCACTGCACCCTAGAGTCAGATACGACTGGCTTTTGAGCAAGGGAAACCTTTAACTTTACTTAAATACAACTTGGCAAATAATTTCCACTGTACAATCATGAAGACTTAATTGCAGCATTAAGCCTCCTGGCATGGTCAACTAATGTGATCTTACCATTGCATGGATCTTCACTACAAACTGCTGTTTGGAAATCATAATACATGATGTATGATCTATTACTTTCTTACATACACATTTGCTAGAAAAAGAAGAAAAAAGTTTCCCTGGAATATATGCATTAAGAATTTAGTGTATGTTTGTGACCAGAAGTTCATGTTTTTTTTTCATTTGGGAAAAATGCAAGCTCGGCGCCAAAATGGCCACCGTACTCTTTGCAGGGCCCCCACCCACCCGGACTCGGACATCCAGGTTAGTTAGGGGACGTGGCCACCCCTCCATAAAAGGGGTGGCCACGAGGCAGCCTGGCTGCCATTTTGCGAAGCGACAGAGCGTCCTCCCCTGCTCGCCTCTTTTGGAAGCTCCTTTTTCTAAAATTTCAGATGAGAGACATTTACATCTCTCTCTCTCTTTTAAAATCCCGGACTGCAGTGGCTCAGGTGGCTAAGCTGTTGACCGGGAGGTAGAAGGTCAGCAGTTCGATTCCTGAGTACTGCAGGAAGGGATATGCTTACTCAGGCGGCCCTCTTGGTCGGGCCTGGGGGGGGGGCTCAGCCAACCCCCTTTACTTTTTGGGGGTGCCACCGGGCCGTGGGGCTCGCACGGCACCCCCGCAGGTGGGTGGTGGGGTTATTAGATGCGCTGCCACCAATGGGCCCAGGCTGAGGGCTCGGGCGGTGGGCGGCACAGGCCTGCCCCACTGGGGTTCTTACCCCCGCTGCTTCTTTGCCCCCCTTGGGGCATAGCGGCCCACTTGGGCATGGTGCGGTTTTCTGCCCCGCCATAATGCCTGCACTTCATGGGCCGGATTACTGGGCATCCCCCTGTTCTGGCCAAGGATTATCACATGGGTTTATACTGCATCAATCACCCGGTTGGGCCATCCGGCCCATCCGGCCCACCTTGTCCGGTGGGTTAGATGCTGTGGATGCTTCCCTGCCCACAATTCAGCACTGGGGGCATCAATGGACATTGCTCCACCACCTTCGATGGTGGGCATGCCAACTTGGCAGTTCCGGCCCACAGGCCGGCCATGGCTGTGCAGCGGGCTGCCAACAGGGTTGAGCTGTTGAAGGCCATCAGGCCAGCGCAGGCTGGTGCCTCACGGCTCCCCATCCAGCCTCGACGCACGGGGACACAGAGCTCGAGGGCCATCGCGAGCTCCGACGCCCACCACGGGCCGGAACCCCCAGTGGGGGCGGCCTGTGGGGGTGCACCGAGTGAGTATCCTGGTCAAATCATGACACCTGTGACACTAGCTCATCATGCTGGGGGGGGGTATAGTGGCCATGGTCGCAACAGGCCAATTACATCCTGGTTCTTACTGGGGTGACCGCTCCTATGTTTTTACTTAATTTCTCTGGGGCCCGAAGGGCCGATTATGCGTTTACTCACTCTAATCCGTGCCAACGGTGGTTCTGCCAATGGCCAGTTACTCTATACCCCTGGGTGACCATTTCTCCTGGGCTATTAGCAAGTCTATGGGACTTGGGGGATATATTCACATTTTCCCCCTCCTGCAATGTTAACACACTGATGAGGGCGTTGAGGGGCAGGACGACAGGGACAAGGAGTTGCCCCGTTGCCACAAGCTGCCTCCCTATGCGCCAATTGGTTACCGGCCGATTGGGCATCCGTGGCAGGATATGTAAGGGACCATCCTGGTTTGGCCATCACAACGGTCCAGTGCTTGGCTGTGGTGGTTTTTCACTGGCCCGTCATGGTTAGCTTAGGTCAAGACCTTATGATTAGGGCCGCCCTTCACCCTGAGATGCCAGCGATGAGCCCTGCTTGCACTTGTAGTTAATATATATGACTCCTACGTGGCAGCGCTTATGCTCCGTATGGAGGGCCTACTTTCGGGCAACCACATTTGTCCCTTGATCTGGAGCTTTCAGATTAAGTTAGCTGCTGCCATCTTCAACAGGGAACATGTTTTTGCAGGGCACTCGAAATGGATTATGTGCTGCTCGATTAGGAGTGAGCTCTGTGGAGGCTTCGCTCCTCAAGGGCCGATCAGCCGGAAGAGGGTACTAGCCTGGCACAGCCATAAGTCCGGTTGCTTCCTCACAGGTGTTTGTGGCAGCGCGTGGTTCACGCCCTGGCCTGTTGTTTGGTACCAAGCCAGGTCTACCCTTACTGAACTAGAATTGGTACCCATTCCTTCCGGTTAGGCGCCGCATCAACTGTGGCTGCGTTTGGGTGCATGGAGCCTGACATATGTTGCATGGGCAGGTGGGGGTTTGCCCAATTTTTCTGTCTGTCCGTCCCTTCACTGAATAAGTGCCTCGTTCTGCCCTTTATTCCCCCTCCTGATTTTACAGACCCTGTGTGTTTCCGCACACTGGTAGTAGTGTGGCTTGTGGGCCACAATTCTGTGCACTGGAGCGGCACAGTATGCTGCTTTGACAACATGGGGGCCCCATCTCAGGCTACGCGTACCCACGCGTATGCAGTGGCATGGTGTGCACGGTATTTAGGTGGCTGGAACTGTTGATATCCCTGATGTCCATTGTGGATGCTGGGCTGCCACATGTTTTAATTCTGCACCTCGGAGGCGGTGATCTGCATGGATTGCTGGCCCGGACTTGTAGACTTCCGAGTGCAGTGACCTGGCGTTTTTTGGCCATTTATGGCCGTCTACACGATTGCTATGGTCATACATCATGCCGAGGCAATATCATAGGTGAGACTTTGACCCAGCGGTCGGACCGTGCCCGATGGTCAGGGGACAGGGCTGTTGCCTGATTCCTTGTCTAGAATGGCTTGGGGACAGCCATTTGTCGTCTGGGGATAGGGTTACAGGTCTTTGGCCTGTATTCTGGAGATGGGATTCACCGGTCAACAAGTGGATGCACTTCTCTTTTGAATAACGTGCAAGAGGGCCAGGTGACCGAATTGTCGGTCAAGGAGAGCGGCCCCTGCTGCAATGTGGCACTGTTGCCAAGTGGAAGGTGCCTCTCCGAGAGTGCCAGGTGATGCATGGCCGCATCAACTTCGCCTACAGAGTGGTAACACCAGGCAGTGCTTTCGCCTAGTGTCTCGGACACACTATGGTGGGTCCGATAAACGACACCGCAGGGTACGGCTAATTAGGGGTTTACGAGCGGACCTGTTGGTTTGGCTCACATTCCGCAGGACTTTCATGCTGTCTCCTTTTGGAGGTCTGAGATTCTGGCCAGCCCCAGTCCCGACTACAGTTGGATGCCCCCGGCTCATTGGGGTGGGGGGATTTATTTAAGGACAGTGTGCCTATGGTCATTGGCCCCAGGGATGGGAGGGTATGGATTGCTTACGCGATCTTACGTTTCTGAAAATTTTGTTCAACTCTGGGTACCCTTTAGGCTCTGGGGGGACAGATGGCTTAATTCTGTGCCTCGCTGTTGGTGTGGCAATGCTGTGGTATGCACATTGTCTGTGCCTAAAGGTCTTAATCCATCGGAGTCATGGCCTTAGCTCGCGTATTGTTCTTGGGTCCGTGCGCTTTGAGGCGCTCCTTAGGCCCAAACATGTACCAGGCATTAATAGTGATATTGCTGATGCTTTATCCCGCCTGCAGATCTCCCGGTTCTGTGACTGTGCTCCAGACACTTGGGAACTACCCTCTCCACTCCTTGCTGAGATATGGTCATTTGGCAAGGAGACGTGAACTGGACGAGTGGCATGCCTTGGCAACTCGCACGCGCACGGCGCATCGGCGTCCACTCCTTCACTTTAGAGTCTTTTGTGGGCAAAGGCAATTGCCCAAAAAATGTGGCCGCCATAGATCACCTGGGTTTTATAATGTATCCTCCACCCTTATGATCTGGAGTTGGCTTTACACGCCATAGCCACTAGGCTTTACGCCTTGATATTCATGGGCAGGGCACGGGGTTTTCCTGACTATGCGAGGGTCTTCTGCATACGCCATGTATTCGATGGGTGGATACGTGTACGTGGCCGCCGCCTGGACACACGTCACCCTATTCTCACAGATATTATGACCCACCTTGCACGAGGTTGGCATAGATGAGGTTGCAGTAGGTAGGAGGAGTCTCTTTTCATGCAGCTACTGCTGTAGCTTTTTTCTGGAGCTCGACGACTCAGCAAGCTGGTCCCAGGGTCAAAAGGGGACGTTTTTTGTAGGGCACTGGAACTCGAAGATGTTCCTATCAACCAGGTGTGGGCTCAGTGGAGGATTTGTTCCTCAAATGCCGATCAGCATGGAGTAGGCAGTGGTGTAGACTGCTATGATGTATACTTGCTGACATCTGTCCGGTTGGTGCCCTACATACAATTTTGACAGTGCCTGCTGTGCGCCCTGCCCTGTTTTTTCTGCCACCATGATGGGTCTCCCCTTACCAAATTTAAGTTCTGTAGGGTGACCAGTACTGCGCTTCACAGTGTGGGGCCCGTTATGGCACCCATTCATTTAGGAAAGGCATCGCATTGACCGCGGCTGCGTTTGGGTACTCGGAGGCGGATATGGTGGGCACGTGGGGGTTTGCGCGTATTTTCCTTATATGTACGTCCCCTCACTGTATGAGTACCTAGTTATGTCCTTACTTCCTTTTCCTCTTTTACAGACCCTGTGTGTATCCGCACACCAGTGGCAGTGGGGCTGGTGGGCCACAGCTATGTACACTGGGCGGCAGAATATGCTGCGGCGACAGAGTGTGGACCCCAGCTCGGGCTACGTGTATCCGCACATATGCGGCGGTATAGTATGTGCGGCATGGAAGGGCAGGAACTGTTGCCATTCCTGATGTCCATCAGGGATGCTGGACCGCCTGATGTTCTTATTCTGCACCTCGGCGGCGATGATCTCACACGGATCACTGACCTTTCCTTAAAATGTCGAGGTGCAGTGACCTGGCTTTTTTACATCATTTAAGGCCGTACACGCGGTTGCCATGGTCTAACATCGTTCCGAGACACCGTTTTAGAGGAGACATGATCCTACGTGGTTTGGACCATCCCCGGCGGTCAGTGGACAGGGCTGTTGCCCGGATCCTTGCTGAGAATGGCTTGGGACAGCCCGTAGACATCTGGGGATAGGCTTGTAAAAAATTTGACCTATAGGCAGGAAATGGGGTTCACCTGTCAGCCAGAGGTATGAACCTCTTTCTGGAAGTTGTGCAAGCAGGCCTGGTGACCGAGCTGATGGTCTGGGGTGTGTGCGGTGAGTCATCATGGACGCCTCCCCGTGTGGCGGGTAGCACTGGGTAAGGTAAATGTTTATGACACATAGGTATCTGGCAGGTTCGCATTGACTGGCCAACACGTAGATAGGTACAGGGGAAACAGGTTTGGCCGGTCAAGGGCGAACTATGAAAGGGGTGATGTCAGGAGCTTCACAGCCTGCATCATCTTGATATTTGAATGGATACACGTCATAGGGTGGGGTCAGTAGATAGTATATTGACTCCGGTCAACAATTTGTTTGTGTCAACAAACAAATTGATACAAATTGATAATGTAGCCAATTTCCATTGGCATTTAGGGTGGAACCTTACCAGTGCTACTGCGGCCTGCTTGCCTTAAAGAATTACAATTGGATGATACACCAATTGAAAGTGATAATTCGGACTAGGGCATTATTCAATAAAAGTGGCCCGATGCCTTTAATCCAATACCGGTGTCTGAGTCTTTATTTGGGTGGTGCACCTGCAAAGGACAATGATGCACCTAATAACTTTAAAAGTTAGTTGATATGTTTAATATAGGGATCATGATGGATACTTATGTTTTTCTGTCTCTCAGGATCATAGAGAATAGGTCTCTTCTAGCCATTGCACTATCAAACCTAGAACTGCTAGAATCCTCACCTTCCAGAGAGCATTCCAATTAGTCAATGTCTTCTTTCTTATAAAAAGAAATATCCTTTTGTTGCAGTGCAGACACATAGATGTAAACAATGTCATCTTCATTTCCTAATCATATTATAAAGGGTCTATATAAACACTCTGGAAAATAAAATACAGGGTTGTGAAATTTTATATATTTTTTTGGTGTTCTGGTTCCAGCACTACAGGTTTTTATACATTAATTGTGGAACTGCAAATTGTAGCAAGCCAAGCAGCAGTCAACCAGATCTATTCTAGATATATTCTATTTACTCTTCTGAAAGTAATTTTGCAGTTTCATTTGCATTTCATCATTTTATAAAAGCTTAAAAAATGAATGACATATTGTGGAAATAAATTCTAAAGAGGACATAAAAAGGATTATTATACTATGATGTAAAATTGATTACTTGCTGGCCTTCTACAACTAAAGTTCATGCATGCTAATTTGTCTACTTTATAAAAATATTGCTTTCATCATTGTTTCTAAAGATTTTTCTCTTATAATGCTATTCAGCCAACACACCGAATGACTGCTTCCTAAGATGTTCTTCCCTTTTATTGCTGTTTTAAAGGATTTCTGTTTTGAAGTCTTCCTTTCTGTCTTTTCTCCTTCTTCCGTTAATTCCCTGAACTCTCCTGGCCAAGAGCCAGAGGAAGGAATAAGACAGGTCAGATAAATTATGTTGTAGAATAGCAATAGGAAGGAGGAGGAGAATGAAAGCGCAGCGCCAAAATGGCCGCCACGCTCTTTGTGGGGGCCCCCCACCCGGACTCAGACATCCGGGTGAGTTAGGGGGCGTGGCCACCCCTCTATAAAAGGGGTGGCCACGAGGCAGCCGAGCTGCCATTTTAGAATTGCGACGGAGAGGAGAAGTTTTCTCCGTCGCTGTTTTCTCCTTAGTCTTCGGCTATTGAGCCTTGCAGTTCGTTTCCCGGCTGGGAAAGGAGGATTAAAGTACCCGGAGCCTTTTGGATTGCTAGGCTACCACGGTACTTACACGCTAGGAGTTTGATCCCTGGATAGGGATCCTGCAGCGTCTTTCTTCTCTTAGGGAGACATGGCTCCCAAGCGGAAGGCCCCGGCGCTAAAGCCACGGCCGAGGGGAAGAACTTTTACCGGCCCTGCACCGGATGGGGGCCAGCCTTTGGGTTGGAGGACCAGGGCTGTGCCCCCATGGCAGGGCGATGTGCCAGCCTTGCCCACTGGTACCAGTGGGGCTGGTCAGGCTACCACTTGGCAGCCGGGTTCCAGCTTGGTAGCTGGTCTGTTACAGGCCGGCCCCTCTGGGGCTTCGGCCCTTGGCCTGCCTTTGCCGGGCATGGGACAGGACAGCCTGGGGGGGGGGGCTGGTGCGGGTGTCCAACCCACTGCTCCTCCGGCCCCCCATGGGCCGGAGTTTTGGGCATGGCCCTATTCTGGCCCTGGCTCTCCTTTTGGGTTGCCTTTTCCTCAACTGACTAGTGGGCCATCCGGCCCACCTGGCCCGCTTTATAGTGGGGGCTCTGTGGCAGTGGATGCTCTGTTAGCACAGATAGCAGTGCTGGAAGCATCCTTGGGCATTGCACAGCCTCCTTTGGAGGGGGGTGCTACTCTTTCTTCAACAGGGGCCCCGTCGTTGGCCCCGGCTACCTTGCCGGCTGCAACGCTTCAGTGGGCGGCCAACCGGGTCGAGCTACTTGAGACGGTCCGGCTGGCCCCAGCTGGTGTCTCACAGCTCCCCGTTCGACCTGATGTTCAGGCTGGGAGCAGTCAGGGGTGGTCCCAGAGCTCGATTCCGGTCGCGAGCTCCGACGCCCGCCGTGGGCCGGAACCCCCGGTGGGGGCAGCTCACGGGGGTGCACCTAGTGAGTATCAGGTTCAATTTAGTGCACCAACACCACAGCCCACTTACAGTGGTGGGGTGCAGTGGCCCTGGCCTCGTCAAGTTGATGTGAGCGGGCATCAGTTACCATCCTATCCCAGTATCCCATGGTTTCTAAATGGTCCCTCGTTAAGGGCGGGGGTGTCCGCCCCTGGGGCAGTGCCGAGCATCGCAGGGGCTGTCCAGGTCCCACTGCATATGCCTTCTATACAGAATGTGCCGACGATGGCTTTGCCGACGGCTGGTTATTCCTTGCCCCTGGGTGATCATTTGTCACAGGTCACGAGGGATAAGATCTGGTGAGGGGAGTACATGGATATATTCTCCCTATTGAACTTTGAGCCCGCTGAGGAAGAGAGAGAGGGACAGGACGACAGAGACAAAGAGCTGTCCCGTCGTCGTAAGCCACCGCACACCTGGGCCAACTGGTTGCCGGCATACTTTATATATATGGCGGTATGCCTCAGGGCCTGGCCTGATTGGGCCATCCCGATGGTTCAATCCCTTGATAATATTTACAGGGCGATGGTTGATTTCATGGGCCCATCGTAGTTGGCTTACGATGAGGAATTTGGATGAGGGTGGTCCTACATCCTGAGAGGAGGTGGGATGAGCCCTGTCTGCAATTGTGGCTCTTGTACATGACTCCCACGTGACTGGCACCTGGTGATAGGTACCATTGTGGTCATGCTGTGCAGCGGGCTGCTGCAACACAGGCTCCACGTTAACCGGTGGGGCAGGAGGTTCCAGCCCACCTGCTGTGTTGGACCTTCTCAGCTAGCAACGTCTGTAATAAGCGCCAGTGTCATTACCGACACGAGTGTCCCCTTTTGCGCTGGCCCCCACGCCGCCTCCGCATGCCCGCGGGTTGGTGGGTTACGGGGCAGAGGTAGGGGTGCACAGGGGGCAATCAGAGCTCTGTCTGATGGAACTAGCCATGTCAAAGCCCCCCTCCCCAATTAGTGTACTCATGCTGGAGCGATGGCTCTCAGCTTATCCAAGAAGGGATGATGCGAGGTACCTGCTGGAGGGTTTCCAATGGGGCTTTCGTATTCCATTCGGGGGTGTTAGGAGCCCCAAGATGCTACTAATTTAGTTCCCTTGAAAGGTAACGAGGAGGTTGCTGCACTGAGCACAGCTAAGGAAGTTGAGGCTATGAGAGTAGAGGGCCCCTTCTTGGAACCACCTTCCCTAATTTGAAGGTCTCCCCTCTGGGGCTAGTACCGAAGTAGAACCTGGGTGAATGTCATCTAATCCTCCATCTAGCTTACCCTGCTGGTTCTTCGGTCAGTGATGCCATTCCTGATGACCTTTTTCAGTCAGGTAAACGTCATTTGTTCAGCCCCTATGGGTGGTATGCTCATGCGGTCCCGGTGCTTTCCTGGCACAGTGTGATATGCACTCGGCTTTCTGATTACTGCCAGTGCACCCAGGGGATTTTGAGCTATTGGGTTATAGGTTCCAAGGGGAATTTTACTTAGATAAGGCCATGCCTTTTGACTGCTCTATTTCATGTTCGGCATTCGAACGATTCGGTACTTTCATTCAGTGGCCTTTGCTCGCAGGTCGGGGTCCCGGTCTCTAGCCCATTACCTCGATGACTTTTGGTTCAGGGGTGAACGGGGCTCGGACACGTGCACACATCTCCTCACTACATTTCAGACACTCATGTGGGAACTGGGTGTCCCCTTAGCGCCTGAAAAGACCAAGGGCCCAGCTACTAAGCTCACATTTATAGGCATTGGAATTGACTCTGTCGCACAGGCATCCGGGTTACCCATGGATAAGGTGGCTCGGATCTCTGGGGTGATTTTGGCATTGATTGCCAAACGTAAAGTGTCCCCTCGTGAGCTGCAGCTACTTCATGGCCACCTTAACTTTGCCTGCAGGGTGGTTACACCCGGCAGAGCATTGGCCAGGCGCCTGTGTGATGCCATGGCTGGCCTGTTATACGTCACCACAGGGTCCGACTGATCAGGAGCATACGGGCGGACCTTGCAGTCTGGCTCAAATTCCTCCAGTGTTTTAACGGGGTCTCTTCCTGGAGATCAGACCTTATGGTCTGTCCTAGATTTCAAGTACGGTCAGTTGCCTCTGGCTCCCTGGGTTATGGGGGTTTACTCTGAGGGTAGGTGGACTTACGGCTGAGTGCATCACGCATGGCTTGGCACGGATCGCCTCTGCGATCTTACCTTCCTTGAGTTTCTTCCCAATTTGGGGAGCACTGATGCTATGGGGCGATGAGTGGGCCAACTCAGTGTTCCATTTTTGGTGTGACAATGCGGCAGTGGTGCACATTGTCAACACCCAGATGTGCAAATCCCCCAGGGTCATGGCATTGGTTTGTCAATTCTTTTTGAGAAGCCTATGCCTAAATGTGCTGTTCAGGGCCAGACATGTTCCAGGTATTAATAACGATATTGCTGATGCTTTATCCCGCCTGCAGATCCCCCAGTTCCGTGCCTTGCTCCGGAAGCAGAGGGAGTCCACTCGCCACTCCCGGCTGATATTTGGACGTTTGGCGAGGAGAGGTGAACCAGGCATGTCATTGGCACCTCGCACGCGTAAGGCGTATCAACATGCTTTCATGCGATTTAGAACTTTTTGCGAGTAACTACAGTTACCTCAAGTGTGGTTAATATCAGTGGACCAGGTTTTACAATGCATGTTTATCTTCGCAGTCAGGGTTTGGGCCCCCGTTCTATAGCCTTCAGGCTTTCGGCACTGGCATTTATAGCCAACGTGGGGGGGGGTTTCAATGACTGCGTGAGTTACTTCTGCATGCGTCGTGTTTTGGAGGGGTGGACACATGAACGTGCCCGCCGCCTGGACATGCATCACCCCAGTTCGACAGAGTTTCTGACCCACCTTGCACGAGGCTGGCATGACTTATGTTCAGATAGGTGTGAAGTGGCTCTTGGTCACGCAGCTACCACGGTAGCCTTTTTTGAGCGCTCCGCATCAGTGAGTTGGTGCCAGAGTTGGTACCATTGTGTAAGGCGGATGTGTCTCGTAGGGGCACTGGAACTCGACGATGTCTGTGTCACACATGAGTGGGCTCAATTGGGGATACGGTCCTCAAAGGTTGTTCAGCACAGTGTAGGCAGTGGAATTAGACTGCTACGAAGTTTCATTGGAGACATCTGTCCGGTTGGTGCACTACATGAATTTTCGGCAGTGCCTGCTGCGCGCCCCAGCCTGTTTTTCTGCCACCAGGATGGGTCTACCCTTACCAAAGTAAAGTTACTGAGGGTGACCGGTGCCGCGCTTCGTGGTGTGGGGCCCGTTTTGGCACCCATTTATTTAGGATAGGCTAAGTTTGGGGTACTCGGAGGCGGATATATGTGTACGCGTAATTTCTTATATGTACGTCCCCTCACTGTATGAGTACCTAGTTATGTCCTTCACCTCTTCTCCTCTTTTACAGATCCTGTGTGTCTCTGCACACCGGTGGCAGTGGGGCTGGTGGGCCACAGCTATGTACACTGGGCAGCAGTATATGCTGCGGCGACAGAGAGTGGACCCCGACTTGGGCTGTGTGCATCCGCACGTATGCGATGGTATGGTGTGCGCGGCACAAGGGGGCAGGAACTGTTGCCATTCCTGGTGTCCGTCAGGGATGCTGGACCGCCCGATGTTCTTATTAGGCACCTCGGCGGCAATGATCTTATACGGATCACTGCTATTCCTAAACTGTCGAGGGGCAGTGACCTGGCGTTTTATATCATGTATGGCTTACACACGGTCGCTATGGTCTAACATCGTGCCGAGACACCAATTTAGGGGAGACGTGGATCTCCATGGTTCGCACTGTTCCGGCAGTCAGTGGACAGGGCTGTTGCTGAGCATGGCTGGGAATCAGCCATTGGAAACCTGCGGATAGGCTTACAAAATTTTTTGCTGGTAGGCAGGAGATGGGGTCCACCTGTCGGCTGGAGGTATGTACCTCTTTCTGGGCATGGTGCAAGCAGGCCTGGCGACCAAGCTGACGATCTGGGGGGGGGGGGCGGTGAGTCATCATGGACGCCTCCCCGTGTGGCGGGTAGCACTGGTAAGGTAAAGATTTATGACCCAGAGGTATCCGGCAGGTTCGCAATTGACTGGCCAACACTTAGACAGGTACAGGGGTAATAGCTTTGGCCGCTCAACGACGAACCAGGCAAGGGGTGATGGCAGGAGCTTAACAGCCTGCATCACCTTGAGATTTAACGGATACACATCATAGGGTGGGGTCTGTAGATAGTTTATTGACTCCGGTCAACAATTTGTTTGTGTCAACAAACAAATTGATACAAATAGTTACATGTAGCCAATTGCCATTGGCATTTTGGGTGGAACCTTACCATTGTTACTGCGGCCTGCTTGCCTTAAAGAATTACAATTGGATGATTACACCAATTGAAAGTTATAATTCGGACTAGGACATTATTCAATAAAAGTGGCCCGATGCCTTTATCCATATACCGGTGTCTGAGTCTTTCTTTGGGGGGTGCGCCTGCAAAGTGTGGAGTAAAAGAAAAGGGAATAGAGTGACTCTCCAACTGAGCATTCCCTGGCTATGTGAACTAGCATTGAGGGGAGTGAAGAGTGAATGTGGTTTAACCTTTAATGTATGAATGGAAAAGATCCCTGGGCTATATATATAATAAATGTGAAAGTGTCCCATAAATAAATGTCATCAGCAATTTATCCGCACATGGGAAGCACTAGTTCCAATATGACAAAATGTAATCCAAGAGGAGCTTGATAGATGAAAGTTAGAAAAGAATTATGTTGAAGCCTCAAAAGGTCTGAGTAAAAGGTTAAGATTTTAAGAGGTAAACCTGAACCTAACTTTGTCTAAAAGCCATGCTTCCTCAGGAAACCTGATTTTTATTCATTTTATATCAATTTGGAAATGGAAACACCTGAGATGCCGCATCCATTAGTAGTTGTTAGTTTTATCTTTTTGAACTGTAACTGGCCATTGGCCATAATAAAGAGTTTGATTTGATTATATCCCTCTCTTCTAGAAATTATATTCAAGAAGATGTATACTTTGAGATACACTACAGGAATTGGTTCTACCAGCAATTAAAACATTGCTATTAATTGGCCAGAAGGTTCTGATGTCACAGAAGTCCATGGGAGGCACAAAGGTCAGGGGAAGAATTATTTTCCAGCTCCCCGCAGGAGGAGCTCATTTTCCAGAAGCCTAAGTCAGTACATTGGCTGATCACTTCATTGGGGAATTGACTTAGGCTTCTGGGAATTTAAGTCCAAAAACCAAAGGTTGGGAAACACTGCTCTAGATGATGCTGGAAAGCAAATCTCATCAGCCAGAACCAGTGTAGCCAATGATGAAAGATAATGGGGGTTGCAGTCCAACATCATCTGAGATCTACATTTGCCTCATTCTTGAAACAAAAGAAGCAAGGGACTATGCAAAGAGAGAGAATCTTGAAGCCTCAAAGCTTAGCAGACCAAGGGAAGTAGAGAAAGGTGGCAGGAAATGTTGCTGTCTAGATAAATGAAGGAAAGAGACAAGACAAAAAGAGAAAATAGTGAGTGGAAAGGAACAAAAATGGGGGAGAGTGGTGAGGGAGAAAATATATAAAAAAATAGTAGCTAGAATATTGTGCATATTCGCAAACTGATTGGAAATAAAACAAAACATCTTTGTTTTCAGGGGTACTCTATAAACTAATAATAATAATAATACAATTATCAGTATCTCTCCCTGTAAAATCTATGTAATGTTCACATTCTCTAAAATGTTTTTGAAAATTAGAAGAGATGTTACTGAAAGCATCGGTTATTTAACAAATGCAGGATTAATGGTTATCACTATTTACCTGACATTATAGAAACATTTTATGATCAGGAAAGTGACTGGTATTTGCTAGTTTACTTTATGTGACCTATTGTCAATTTTAAAAACTACTGATTTCCATAGATATAAAGGGCAGGTATTATCCCTACCAACACACACCTTTTGAGGGCTTTTTAAAAACATTGTGTTGGCAATAATTCCAGCCCTGCTGTTTTAGCTACTTCTTATGAACAGTGTCAGTCATGGGGTTGGGCAGTCATGGGGAAAACTCCTGGTGGAAAAATAAATAAATAAAAGTACCAATGAGTTCTGCTAATTTAGGTCACCTGGATCATGGTACACAGGGACTTTGACATCCCAAGCAAATCTGGCAATGTCAAAACTGAAGGATATGAAGAATTAAGTTCCCTTTCTTATCAATTTTATTGTTTGTTTATGTTACTGTTGTTGTTTATTTAATTGTTTGTACACTGCCCAGAGTGGGAAATCAACTATTATAATAATGTGGGGTAACAAAAGTATAAAAACAAATGGTCTAATTTGGTTTCTTTCATCTTCTACTCTTGATCTGGAGTAGTACTGATTCTGCTGCAAGGGTACATCATGTGTGCAGAAAACAAAATGAATGACCAGAGATACAGCTAAATAATGCAAATAATATAATTTGTATAATTATTATAAAGTTGGCAGTTGATAGGATTCAACATACGGGTATATTCAGTGGTGGGCATCAGCAGGTTCACACCAGTTTGCCAGAACCAGTAGCAGAAATTCTGGCTGGCCCCGCCCACCAAGTTTTGAAATAAAGTAGTCTGAATCCGGGTGCAACACAGGGCTTTCCCCTGGCCATGCCCACCATACCACACCCACAGTGTGATAGTAAATTTTTTTGGAGCACATCACTGGGTATATTCCATATTTCTGCTCTATTGTTTTGTGTAATCAAGCCACGTTTGATTTATTAGCTCATTAGCTTTGCTTGGCAACTTCACACTTTTGAGATTGAAAGGGAAACATTTAAAACTAATCTGAATAATCTATTGTTACTGCTAGCTGTAGAAAGCGGTATTGATATGTATGCTTGTCTGTAATTCTGCTTGATTACTCTTTACCTCATTTCTTTGTGATCCTTTCCCCTTGTGACATCTTGACCCCTACATCTGGTGTATGTAAACCATGCCTGGAGGTTTTACTCCTTGTCTGAAGAAGTGGGCTTGAACCACGGAAGCTAACAGTAAAAATATAGCAGTTAGTCTTTAAAGTGCTGCAGTGTTTTTGTTTTATTATTATTATGTTTTTTGTTTTCTGATATATCTGATTTATAGGAATCCTAGAAAATTTCTTGAGGGAAGTGAAATACTTAAGTAATGGTCTTACCAGTGTGATCCTTTGTGAATTTCTTGAGCTGAGCAGAAACTCAAACCAAAGTTTTCTGAATCCTGGTCCATCATTTTATCTACTACACCACTTTGGCTCTCTACAGTGCACTATTCTTACTCTTTCCCTAATCTAAAATGCTCTGACTCACACCAACTCTATAAAACCATGGCTATTCTGCCTAAATTGATGGGATTTAATAGCCAAATGAATCTGGAGGGTGCTATGTTGTAAAAGCATAGATTGCATTTCCAAGTTGAAAAATAAGAAAAGATGATATTTTCATTTCTTGTGCGTCCCCCCCCCCCCCAAAAAAAAAAAGCAAAACCTGTTCATTCTAGTTATATCTTCCTTCTGCAGTAGCAATGGCTAGAAATCTATTTATGGACAAACAAGTGATTGGACTTTAAAAATAATAATTAAAAAGTCTTTGGAGTGACAAGTGACTTATGGTAATATTTCTCCCTTTCCCTGAAAGTTCTGAAGCATATTACACCCTTTTGTTGATAACAGGGCAGAATATAAGTATGCTGTTTAATGTAGCTAAATTTTGTGAAGCTGCAGTCAGAATTCACAGGGGAAGGATTTAAGAACATTTACAATCAGTTTTAACTAATAGCAGCAATTCTCATAAGAAGGGAAGACAGCCAGTACTAGCTGTGTTGATAAGAAATTTCTAGTTGTTCTATTTTTATTATGTTAAAGTTCTTAGAATAATATAATTTATATATTCTATGTAATGATGGCTATTCATTTTTTGGATATTAGTCATTGACCTTAATAAGGTTTATCTATCAATCTTTGCCTCTTTCTTTTTCTATATCAAAAGAGATCAAAAGTCAGGGGCTCGCTAATATTTCCATTTTCTTTTTTCCCTTTTTTATTACAAATTTTCAAAACTACATATAATAAGTAAAAAATAAATCATAAAATAACTAAAAAATAATAAACATACAAAATCAATACAAGAAAAAAGAAACATCACAATCCACATAGAAAAAGAAAACATTATACATTATCATCAGAACTTTCATAATCAGATATTAAAATAATGATGTTGAGAGTAATATTAAAAAATCACTTTTATACTGATTATCACAATTTCTAAAATTCTGTTTCTCGTTAATTATTAAGAGTAATAAATCATTATTAATAAATCACTATTGTGGACAAGAAAACCTTAGAAGAAATGGAGTAGCCATAATTGTCAATAAAAGAGTGAGAAAAGCAGTAATGGGATACAATCTCAAAAATGACAGAATGATGTCAGTCAGAATTCAAGGCAAACCCTTCAATGTCACTGTGATTCAAATATACGCACCAACCACTGGTGCAGATGAAGCCACAATGGACCAGTTCTATGAGGACCTAGAACACCTCATAGAACAGACACCAAGAAATGATGTCCAAATTATATTAGGAGACTGGAATGCCAAAGTAGGAAATCAAAAAGTGGAGGGAATAACAGGCAAATTTGGTCTTGGAACACAGAATGAAGCAGGGCAAAGATTGATAGAGTTCTGCCAAGAGAACGCACTGGTCATAGCAAACACTCTCTTCCAGCAACACAAGAGGCGACTTTACACATGGACATCACCAGATGGCCAACACCGAAACCAGATTGACTACATACTCTGCAGCCAAAGATGGAGAACCTCCATACAGTCAGCAAAAACAAGACCCGGAGCAGACTGTGGCTCAGATCACAACCTACTGATCGCAAAATTCAGGTTAAGACTAAAGAAAATAGGGAAAACAAGGAGACCAGACAGATATCACCTAGAAAGTATCCCTAAAGAATACACGGTGGAGGTGATGAACAGATATAATGGCCTAGACTCAATAGACAGAGTGCCGGAAGAATTATGGACAGAGATAAGGGACATCATGCAGGAAGCAGCAAAGAAAACCATACCAAAAGAAAAGAAGCATAAGAAAGCAAAATGGTTGTCTGATGAGGCTCTTAAAATAGCAGAGGAAAGAAGGAATGCAAAAGTCAAAAGAGAAAAGAAAAAGTACAATTATTTGAACACAGAATTTCAAAGAAAAGCAAGGAGAGATAAGGAAAACTATCTAAAAGAACAGTGCAAAGAAATGGAGGAAAACAACAAAAGAGGCAGGACTAGAGATCTCTTCAGAAAAATTGGGGAAATAAAGGGAACATTTAAAGCAAAAATGACCATGATAAGGGACAAAGACGGAAAAGAGCTAGCTGATGCAGAAGAGATTAAGAAAAGATGGAAAGAGTACACAGAGGAACTCTACAAAAAGGACCTCAACACCCCTGATAACCACAATGATGAAAAAATTGAACTTGAGCCAGACATTCTGGAGAGCGAAGTTATAAAGGCCCTAAAGAGCACTGCAAACAACAAAGCTAGTGGAGATGATGGTATCCCAGTGGAATTTTTCAAAGCTCTAAAAGATGATGGTGTCAAATTACTACATTCAATATGCCAGCAAATTTGGAAAACAAAACAGTGGCCACAGGATTGGAAAAGATCAGTATACGTCCCAATCCCAAAAAAGGGCAATGCCAAAGAATGCTCAAATTATCGAACAATTGCACTCATCCCACACGCCAGCAAGGTGATGCTCAAGATAATACAGGATAGACTTCAGCAACATGTGGAGAGAGAACTACCAGAGGTGCAGGCCAGTTTCAGAAGAGGTAGGGGGACTAGAGACCATATTGCCAACATACGCTGGATCATGGAGAAAACAAAGGAATACCAGAAACAAGTTTACTTTTGTTTTATCGACTACACTAAGGCATTTGACTGTGTGGACCACAACAAGATGTGGCAAGTAATTAAAGAGATGGGAATACCAGAGCACCTCACATGTCTCCTGAGAAATCTGTACATGAACCAAGAAGCAACAGTTAGGACAGAACACGGAATGACAGAGTGGTTTGGAATAGGAAAAGGAGTAAGACAAGGCTGCATTTTATCACCCTGTTTATTCAATCTATACACAGAGCACATAATGCGCAATGCAGGGATGGAGGAATCACAATATGGGATTAAAATTGCTGGGAGAAACATCAACAATCTGAGATATGCAGACGATACCACCCTAATGGCAGAAAGTGAGGAAGATCTAAGGAGCCTCTTGATTGGATTGAAGGAGGAGAGTGAAAAAGCTGGCCTGAGACTCAATATCAAGAAAACCAAGATAATGGCAACAGGCCCCATCAGTTCCTGGAAAATAGATGGGGAAGAAGTAGAAGCAGTGACAGATTTTACATTCCTTGGATCCAAGATCACTGCAGATGGGGATTGCAGCCATGAAATAAAAAGGCGACTGATTCTTGGGAGACAAGCCATGAGAAACCTGGGGAACATAGTGAAAAGCAGAGATATCACATTGCAAACAAAAATTAGAATAGTCAAAGCAATGGTATTCCCAGTGGTAATGTATGGGTGTGAGAGCTGGACCATTAGGAAGGCTGAGCGCAGAAGAATAGATGCCTTTGAAATGTGGTGTTGGAGGAGAGTTTTGAGGGTACCCTGGACAGTGAGGAGAACAAATAGGTCAATCTTAGAAGAAATCAACCCTGACTGCTCATTGGAAGGTCTAATAGTAAAGACGAAGCTGAAGTACTTTGGACATCAAATGAGAAGGGAGGATTCGCTTGAGAAGGCCTTGATGTTGGGAAAGGTGGAGGGCAAAAGAAGAAGGGGGAGGCCAAAGATGAGATGGCTAGATGGGATTGTAGACACAATGGGTACAGAACTGGGAGTGCTGAGGGGGATGGTGGAGGACAGAGGCGCCTGGAGAAAAATGGTCTATAGGGTCGCAAAGGGTCGGAATCGACTGTGCGACTGAACAACAACAATAAATCAGAATAAATCACCCTGTGATATAATACAATGCCAAAGGGGAGCTGCGGCCCATCCATTTATAACCCTTATAATCAGAAATTCAATTGATCCAGTACCGGTGAAAAACCACCTCTTTCCTTAATGTATAATTGAGAAATGGTTTCCAAATCTTCCCAAATCTACTTTCTTTAACTATCCCTTTCTTTTCATTTAGTTCCCATGTCAATTTATCATTTAGTGCCAATTGCCATGTTTCCCTATACCATTCTTCTAATGCTAATATCACTGGGTCCTTCCACTTTCTTGCTATACACTGTCTACCCATAGACATAAATATCATGATTAATTTTTGTTCCTCCTTATTTAATATTAGACTGTCTAAATCTGTAAGCATGGCAGTGCCTGGTTCAATCTTAATTTGTCTCCCCAACATACCTATTATTTCCTTTTCAATCTTTTTCCAAAAAACCTCAACTTCTTTACAATTCCACCACATATGTTTATAAGTTCCAACACTCTTGCCACATCTCCAGCACAAATCATTCCTAGAACTATACATCTGCTTCAGTCTAACTGGAGTTAAGTACCACTGCCATACCATTTTATAATTATGTTCTTTAACTCTTAACTGACAGTGTTCTCATTATCCTCCGTTTCCATAAAGATCTCCATTTTATTTCTGAAATTTTTACATTTAAATCCTCTTCCCATGTTCTTCTCAGAACATCTTGTAAATTATCTTCTTTATTCAAAATCTAATAAATTTTAGCTACCAGACCCTTTAACCCAATCTCACCAAACCTTATTTTGTAAAATAGTTCTTCAAAATCCGTCATGGCTCCTTCAAGATTCTCTCCTTTCAAATATTTATTATTCCAATTGTTCAATCTCACAACCTGACACCAATTTAACTTTAAGTCCACGTAAAGCACCCATTTTTTGCTCATCCATACATAATCTAATCCAATTTCTCAAGAGTACAACATCTTTTTCAATTAAAACTGATCTCAATTCCTCATTTATCTTAATTGGGAAGGTTTTAAAATCTTCAATCTCTGATAAAGGGGATGTACCCGGAACTAGTCTTCTCTTCAACCTCTTCCATACTTCCCACATTGATCTTAACATTCTATTTTTAATATGAACTCTATCTCTCTTTCCTTATCTAAAAAAGCTGCCTTACCCAGATGTTCGATATCCTCCATCTCAAGATCTCCCCATATCACTTTCTCTCTCATTAAAATCTTAACTATATTTCTAATTTGAAAAGCATTATAGTAAGTTTTTGAATTTGGGGTCCCTAAACCTCCTTCTTTTTGAGGAAGATACCACCAGCTTTTGGGAATTCTAACTCTTTTCCCTCCATTACAAAATTTATTAATCACAACTTGGAAATCTTTATTCTTACTATCCTTCAAATAGATTGGTAGGGCGTCAAATAAAAAATTTATTTTTGGCAGTATCATCATCTTACATAAAGAAACCCTGCCAAACCAAGACAATCTTAATTTATTAAATTGTAAAATTTGCTCTTTAATTACCTTCAATTGTTTATCATAATTAAATTTCTTAATATTTTCCAATTTGTTTGTTAAAACAACCCCCAAATATTTTAAATTATCTCCTATCTGAATTCAATATTTACTCAAAATCTCTTGTTGTTCTGCATTATTGACATTACATGTTATCATTTCTGATTTTTCCCAATTAATTTTGAGACCCGTCATGTCCTCAAAATCTTTTAAATGAAATTGAATCTTTTCTAACGTCTTCGCTGGTTGCTTCATATAACCAATGTATCATCCGCGTACAGACCTATTTTATTTCCCAACAAACCTTCTATACTATCATCCCTTCTAATCATTTCAGCTAACACTTCCATAGCCATTATAAACAAAATTGGAGACAACGGACATCCCAGCCTTGTACCTGCTTGTAATTTAATATCCTCAGTATATACATCATTAATTCTAACCTTTGCATTACTTTGCTGATGTAATTGTTTTATAACATTTTTTGAATTTTATCCCAAATCTATACGATGTAATTAACTGATTTATAGTCTTCCATTGAAGAGAATCAAATCCTTTAAAAATGTCAAATGATAACAATCCTATCTTCTCTTCCCTCCTAATTGCTATATTCAATAAATCAAATACTCTCTTAGTTAAATCTGTCATATGCCTACCATTTTAAAACCCAACTTGGTCTTTACTTATATATCTACCTATTAAACTATTTAATCTATTCGCTAATCTATTTGTAAATATTTTAGCATCCTGGTTTATTAAAGATATAGGCCTATGATTCAATTTTTTCCTTATCTTTCCCCGGTTTTAGAATCAAAACAATTATTGATCTAGACCATGAGATTGGTAGAATACCTCCTTCCATTATATAATTAAACAACTTTTTAAATCTTGGAATAACTATATCTTTAAATTCTTTATAAAATTCTGATGATAACCCACCTTCGCCTGGTGATTTATCCCCCTTTAAACTATTTATCACATCCGTAATTTCTTTCTCAGAAATTGGATCTTCCATTTTATCTATATATTCCTTCGATATTTTAAAATTTATATATTTCTCCAAATATTCTTTTAATTTGTCCATCTTTACCTCTTTTTCTGTATATCTGTTGATAAAACTCCTTCACTATCTCTATTTTATCAATAGTTTTATAGCACAACACCCATTTTTGATATTAAAACACCTATATCACTTCTCTCTTTCTTTTCTTTAGCCGCTCTTGCAAATTTTTTTGAATTTTTGTTACTATACTCAAAATAATCTCTCTTCAAATATATTAAATTTATTTTTACCTTTTCAATATCTTTACCTATCATTTCTTTTTTAATTTTAACAATATATCCAATGTTTCCTTATTCTTTGTACTCACATGTTCCTCTTGTAATCACTTTAATTCCTTTTCCATATTCTCCTGTTGTTCTCTAAACTGCTTGTACTTACTACTAGACATTTTAATACATTATCCTCTAAAAATCACCTTCATAGTATCCCAGACTATATTATAATCGACTTCTCCATTATCATTAAATTTCCAACTTTCCTCCCATTTTCTGTTCTTTACTCTTAGTGTTTTTAAATAGATTTGAATCATATCTCCATGCTTTCCTCCCCCTCTTTTCACCCTCAAGTCTCAGGTTCAAAACCACCTTTGCATGATCGGATTCTTTGAAGACTCCTACCTCCATCTCTTCCAAATCTCTAACCAAATTATCTGAAACCAAAATATAATCTATTCTTGAATATGTATTATACACTTGTGAGAAAAAAGTATATACCCTTTCTGATGCATATATTTCCCTCCATGTATCTTTCAATTGCAACATCGACATCCATCTATCCAAGATTTGCATCTTTGTTACAATACCTCCTCTTAAAATGCTGGTATGTACTATCAATTGATGATCTTATCAAATTAAAATTCCCTGCTATAATTCTCTTTGTACAATTTTCTGCTAGTATTATATCATAGATTTTATTCAATTTTTTTCCTGATGTTCATTAGGAGCATAGACATTAACTAATAACACCTGTTCATCATCAATTTTCCCATTAATAATCAAATATCTCACCTCCGGATCAGAAATACTTTTAATTATTTTAAAACCGAACCTATTTGAAATAAAAGTTGCTACACCTCTCGATTTAGATGTACCATATGACTTTTCATATATACTAGTCCAACCTAAAAATACACTTCAGGAGATTTTTGATGCATTTCCTATAAAAAAAAACAATAACAGGTTTATCTTTCCTAAGTGCAGCTTCTATTCTTTTCCTCTTCACCTGACAACCAGTACTTTTCACATTCCATGTTAATATTTTCACAATCCTCATATTAAATCACTACTATTACAATTCTACGACAACCACATTTCCTCTTTGGCATAAAAGTGTCACAAATCAATCCTTTTATCCCCTTACTAACATACCCCAAGAAAAAACAAAATAGACAAAAAATATAATAAAGAAATATCTATTCACCCTCCCCACTTTTCCTAAGAAAAAGAGGCCTTCGAATATCAAAGAGGGGAGGGGGGAGGGCACCCCATCAAGAGAACTGAGCTTCACCAAATCCATTGTAGGCGCACCCCCCAAAGTAAGACTCAGACACCGGTATATGGATAAAGGCATTGGGCCACTTTTATTGAATAATGCCCTAGTCTGAGTTATAACTTTCAATTGGTGTATTCATCCAATTGTAATTCTTAAGGCAAGCAGGCCGCAGTAACACTGGTAAGGTTCCTCCCAAAATTGCCAATGGCAATTGGCTACAATGTATTCATTTGTATCAATTTGTTTGTTGATACAAACAAATTGTTGACCAGAGTCAATAAACTATCTAATGACCCCACCCTCTGACGTGTATCCGTCAAATCACGGGGTGATGCATGCTGAAAAGCTCCTGCTATCACCCCTTGCCTGGTTCGTCATTGACCGGTCAAAGCTATTACACCTGTACCTGTCTAAGTGTTGGCCAGTCAATTGCGAACCTGCCGGATACCTATGGGTCATAAATCTTTAGCTTACCAGTGCTACCCGCCACACGGGGAGGCGTCCATGATGACTCACCGCCCCCCCACCCTAGACCGTCAGCTCGGTCGCCAGGCCTGCTTGCAACACACCCAGAAAGAGGTACATATCTCCAGCTGACAGGTGGACCCCTTCCCCTGGATACCAGCAAAATTTTTGTAAGCCTATCCTCAGGTGTCCAATGGCTGTCTCCCAGCCATGCTCAGCAAGGGACCGAGCAACAGCCCTGTCCACTGACTGCCGGAACACTCTGAACCACGGAGATCCCTGTCTCCCCTAAATTGCTGTCTCGGCACGATGTTAGACCATAGCGACCGTGTGTAAGCCATACATGATATAAAACGCCAGGTCACAGCCACTCGACAGTTTAGGAACAGCAGTGATCCGTATCAGATCTTTGCCGCCGAGGTGCCTATTAAGAACATCGGGCGGTCCAGCATCCCTGACGGACATCAGGAATAGCCACAGTTCCCACCCCCCTGTGCCACACAGCCCAAGTCGGGGTCCACTCTCTGTTGCCGCAGCATATACTGCTGCCCTGTGTACATAGCTGCGGCTCACCAGCCCCACTGCCACCGGTGTGCAGAGATGCACAGGATCTGTAAAAGAGGAGAAGAGGTGAAGGACATAACTAGGTACTCATGCAGTGTGGGGACGTACATATAAGAAATTGCGCGTACACGCATATCCGCCTCCGAGCACCCCAAACGTAGCCGCGATCAACACGACGCCTATCCTAAATAAATGGGTGCCACAACGGGCCCCACACCGCGAAGCGCGGCACCGGTCACCCTCAGTAACTTTACTTCGGTAAGGGTAGACCTATCCTGGTGGCAGAAAAACAGGCTGGGGCGTGCAGCAGGCACTGCCGAAAATTCATGTAGGGCACCAATCAGACAGATGTCTCCAATGAAACTTCGTAGCAGTCAGACTCCACTGCCTACGCCGTGCTGAACAACCTTTGAGGACCGTATCCCCAATTGAGCCCACTCATGTGTGACAGAGACATCGTCGAGTTCCAGTGCCCTACGAGACACATCCGCCTTACACAGATGGTACCAACTCTGTCACCCACTCACTGATGCGGAGCGCTCCAAAAAGGCTACCATGGTAGCTGCGTGACCAAGAGCCACTTCACACCTATCCGAACATAAGTAATGCCAGCCTCGTGCAAGGTGGGTCAAAAACTCTGGCGAACTGGGGTGACACGTGTCCAGGTGGCAGACACGTTCACATGTCCACCCCTCCAAGACACGACGCATACGGAAGTAACTCACGCAGTCATTGAACCCCCCCACGTTGGCCATAAATGCCAGTGCCAAAAGCCTGAAGGCTATAGTACGGGGGGCCAAACCCTGACTGCGAAGATAAACATGCATTGCAAAACCTAATCCAGGTATTGACCACACTTGAGGTAACTGTAATTACTCGCAAAAAGTTCTAAATAGCATGAACGCATGGTGATACGCCTTACGCGTGCGAGGTGCCAATGACATGCCCGGTTCACCTCTCCTCGCCAAACGTCCCAATATCGGCCGGGACTGGCGAGTGGAACTCATCTGCTTCTGGGGTAAGGCACGGAACCGGGGGATCTGCAGGCGGGATAAAGCAGCAGCAATGTCGTTAGTAATACCTGGAACATGTCTGGCCCTGAACAGCACATTTAGACGTAGGCTTCTCAAAAAGAATAGACAAACTAATGTCATGACCCTGGGGGATTTGCATGTCTGGGTGTTGACAATGTGCACCACTGCCGCATTATCACACCAAAAATGGACCACTGAGTAGGCCCACTCAGCCCCATAACATCAGTGCTCCCCAAATTGGGAAGAAACTCAAGGAAGGTAAGATCGTGGGGGCGATCCGTGCCAAGCCATGCGTGCTGCCATTGGCCGTAAGTCCACCTACCTTCAGAGTAAACCCCCATAAGTCAGGGAGCCGGAGGCATCCGACCGGACTTGAAATCTAGGGCAGACCATAAGGCCTGATCTCCAGGAAGAGACCCCGTTAAAACCCAGGAGTAATTTGAGCTAGACCGGAAGGCCCACCCGTATGCCCCTGATCAGCCGGACCATGTGGTAACGTTTTAACAGGCCAGCCATGGCGTCACACAGCCGCCTGGCCAATGCTCTGCCAGGTGTAACCACCCTGCAGGCAAAGTTAAGGTGGTCATGAAGTAACTGCAGCTCACGAGGGAACACTTTATGTTTGGCAATCAATGCCAAAATCGCCGCGGAGATCCGAGCCACCTTATTCATGGTTAACCCGGATGCCTGTGCGACAGAGTCAATTTAGAAATGTGAGCTTAGTAGCTGGGCCCTCGGTCTTTTCAGGCGCCAAGGGGACACCCAGTTCCCACCTGAGTGTCTGAAATGTAGTGAGGAGACGCGTGCACGTGTCCGAGCCCCGTTCACCCCCGAACCTAAAGTCGTCGAGGTAATGGGCTAGAGACCGAGACCCCTACCTGCGAGCAAAGGCCCACTGAATGAAAGTACAGAATTGTTCGAATGCCGAACATGAAATAACTCAGTCAGAAGGGGTTGGCCTTATCTAAGTAAAATTCCCCTTGGAACCTAAAAAACCCAATAGCTCAAAATCCATTGGGTGCACTGGCAGTAATCGGAAAGCCGAGTGCATATCACACTGTGCCAGGAAAGCACCGGGACCGCATGAGCGTACAACCCATAGGGGCTGAACAAACTACGTGTACCTAACTGAACAAGGTCATCGGGAATGGCATCCCTGACCGGAGAACCCAAAGGGTAAGCTAAATGGAGGATTAAACGACATTCACCCTGGTTTTACCTCGGTACTAGTCTCACAGGGGAGACTTTCAAATTAGGAAAGGTGGTTCCAAGAAGGGGCCGGCTACTCTCATAGCCTCAACTCCCTTAGCTGTGCTCAGTGGAGCAACCTCTTCGTTACCTTTCAAGGGAACTGGATTAGTAGCATCTTGGGGTCCCTAACACCCCCAAATGGAATACAAAAACCCCATTGGAAACCCTCCAGCAGGTACCCCGCATTATCCCTTCTTGGATGAGCTGAGTGCCATCACTCCAGCATGAGTACACTAATTGGTGAGGGGGGGCTTTCACAAGGCTAGTTCCTTCAGACGGGGCTCTGATCGCCCCCTGTGCACCCCTACCTCTGCCCTGTAACCCACCAACCCGCGGGCACGTGTAGGCAGCGTAGGGGCCAGCGCAAAAATGGGCACCCTAGTCGGTAGCGACACTGGCGCTTATTACACACGTCGCTAGCTGAGCAGGTCGAACACAGCAGGCGGGCTGGAACCCCCTGCCCGACCAGTTAGTGTGGAGCCTGTGTCTGAGCAGCCCGCTGCACAGCATGACCACAATGGTACGTATCACCAGGCGCCAGTCACGTGGGAGTCATGTACATGAGCACAATTGCTGACAGGGCTCATCCCACCTCCTCTCAGGGTGTAGGGCCACCCTCGTCCAAATTACTCATCGTAAGCCAACTGCGATGGGCCCATCAAATCAACCATCGCCCTGTAAATATTATCAAAGGATTGAACCATCGGGATGGCCCAATCAGGCCGGGCCCTGAGGCATACCACCATATATATAAGGTATGCCGGCAACCAGTTGGCCCAGGTGCGCGGTGGCTTACGACGACGGGACAGCTCTTTGTCTCTGTCGTCCTGTCCCTCTCTCTCCTCCTCAGTGGGCTCACAGTTCAATAGGGAGAATGTCCACGTATCCCCCTCCAGATCTTATCCCTCGTGACCTGCGACAAATGATCACCAAGGGGCAAAGAATAACCAGCCATCGGCAAAGCCGTCACCGGCACATTAGGTAAATGGGGCATACGCAGTGGGACCTGGACAGCCCCTGCGATGCCCGGCACTGCCCTGGGGGCGGAAACCCCCACCCTCAATGCGTTGCCAGTTTGAAACCAAGGGGCACTGGGATAGACTGGTAACTGATGCCCACTCGCCTCAACTTGATGAGGCCAGAGCCACTGAACCCCACCACTGGAAGTGGGCTGTGATGTAGGTGCACTAACTTGAACCTGATACTCACTAGGTGAACCCCCGTGAGCCGCCCCCACTGGGGGTTCCGGCCCATGGCGGGCGTCGGAGCTCGCGACTGGAATCGAGCTCTGGGGCCACACCTGACTGGTCCCTGTCTGCAGCTCTGGACGAACAGGGAGCTGCGAGATACCGGCAGGCACAGGCCGGAGCGTCTCAAGCAGCTCAACCCGGCTGGCCGCCTGGTGCAGTGTGCCAGCCGTCGAGGTAGCCGGTGGACACGAAGGGCCCCCGGCAGAGAGACAAGGCCCCCCTCCCATAGGAGGCTGTGCAATCCCCAAGGATGCCTCCAGCACTGCTAAACGTGCTAGTAAAGCATCCACTGCCACGGATCCCCCAGCATAAGGTGGGCCGGGTTGGCCAGAAGGCCCACTAGGCATTTGGAAAGGGACACCCAAGTGAGAGCCTGGGCCAGCATAGGGCCATGCCTAAAACTCCGGCCCATGAGGGGCCGGAGGAGGAACGGGTTGCACACCCGCACCAGGCCCTCCCCCGCTGTCTTGACCCATGGCCGGCAACTGCGGGCCGAGGGCCGAAGCCCCTGAGGGGCCAGCCTGAGGCTGGCTAGCCAAGGCCTGCTGCCAAGTGCCAGCCTGAATCACCCCACCGGTATCGGTGGGCAAGGCTGGGGTAGTGCCCTGCCGCGGGGGCGCAGCCCTGGTCCTCTGACCTGATGGCTGCCCCCCATCCTGCACAGGGCTCAAAAAAGTCCTCCCCTTTGGCCACGGCTTCATCGCCGTGGCCTTCCGTTTGGGAGGCATATCGTCGAGAAGAAAGAGCAGGATCCCTTGCCAGGCTCTGCGCATGCTAATCCTCCCTTCCCAGCTGGGAAGGTATCAAGGGCTAAACAGCCAAAGACTACGATAAACAGCGACGGAGAAAACTTCTCCTCTCCGTCGCTCTTTCTAAAATGGCAGCTCGTCTGCCTCGTGGCCACTCCTTTTATAGAGGGGTGGCCACGCGCCCTAACTCACCCGGATGTCTGAGTCCAGGTGGGGGCGCCGTGCAAAGAGCGCGGCGGCCATTTTGGCGCCGCACTTTCATTAGCTGCTGAAAATATTTATTTAATGTCTTTATACTCCTCCGTCAGCACCCTTAGGTACATTATTGTCAGTATCTTGATTTCTTCCAAAACGCAAGCCTCCGGATAACATCAGGACATTGTTTAAGTCATTTCATTCTTTGGATCCATTTCCCAACAGTTTTGCTTCCACTAAAATGTCCAATACATATGCACCTTCTTGTACCAAGAATCTTCTTCCCAAATGCCAAAAAGTCATCTATTTTTGGGATTTCCAATTATATTTAACACCCTTATCCCTCAGCAATTTAGTTATGGGTTTCATCTTTTGTCGCCAAATTCTTTCTTCAACTGGTATATCATTGTAAATTTCGATGTCCACTCCATCGATCTTCATGACTGATGAGTCTGCTTGTCTAATATAAGACATTAATCTCATCTTGTCTCCTGCACAAGCAAATTTGACCAACACATTTCTGGGACTAGTTCTACCTCTCCTTTGACCAAGACGAAAAACACTTACAATATCCTCCGATGATATCTTATATCCCATCTGAAGATTACCCAACCAATTCACTAACCTATCTCCCAACTCATCTGGGTTTCCCCCCGGAATATTATGAATTACTATATTTGCACGTCTCTGCTGTTCTTCCAATATTTCAACACATTTTTCTAATGTAGCCACATTAATATCACTCTCCTTCTGTTTCTCTTTCATCTTCTCAACCTCTTCTTTTGTTTCCTTTTGTTCTTTTTTAACTTGCTCCGGTTCCAATTTAAGGTGAACTTGCCCCTTTTTTTAATTCTTCAAAATTTAAATCAGACTTAACCGTCATGTCAGATCTCTGTTTCTCAGCACCCGCGAGTCTTATTTTAAACATAGAGTCCATTGTCTTTAACATATCATATATTATTTCAAATTCTGTCTCAGGACCCATTGTACCTTTCGGCACCTTTCTAATAGCCCCTGCAGGTGTTGTCTTTCCAGAGGTACTTGCTACAGCTCCAATTAATATTGGTGACACTGAAGTTACTGATGTTTCTCCCGTTTCCGCTATAATTGTCTTGTTATTATTGGTGTTGTTGATATTGCTGTTGTAACCATTGAAGGAGCTATTGTTGATGCCATCATTGTTTTAACCAAGGTTGTTGTAACTGTAGCTGCTGAAGTCATTCCTGTTACTAAATTTGTTGTTACTCCTGTAGCAGCTGGAATAACTATAATCAGTAGTGGAGTTGATACAGTTGTTTTGACTGGTGTAACAGCAGATGTTGTTAAAAACACTTGTGCTTCCTTTTGTTGCTGCTGCTGCAAAATCTTCCTTACTCTCTCCTGCTCTCCTGCATCCCTAACTTCCTGCTTTAATGTCTTCTTCATCTGTTTATTCTCTTCCTCTGACCGAACCAATCTTTGATAACTTATATCAGATGATGTTTCCCTGTCTATTACCCAACCCACAACATTTTGCTTGTCTCCTCCCCTTTCGCATTACTTCATCCACTTGAACTCACACTTCGGAATACAATCCACAAAGTCATAAAAAATTCAATTCCCATTATCATAATTTTCATATATAACAATTACATCCAGTTATAAACAGACTGAATTCCACCCCTTATAAACCTCTTAGAGACCTACCCCAATAGAATTATGGATTATAATATAATATATAATTAATCAAAGTTTCCAACTTATATTTATATATACTATATCAAATTTTCTTTTCTCTCCCCCCTTTCTTTTTCTTTTCCTTCTTCCCTCCCTCCCCCACCTAGTAAATACCAGGGACTTGAGGAAAAAAGGGGGGAAATGATCTAATTTTCAAATTTAACACTAAAAAAGAAAAAAGACAAAAAACTTCCACCTTTTAGAGTAGTCCAAAAAAGGTTATACAGTCTAAAATTAATCTAAATAGTCCAATTGTATCTTAAATTTTTAAGTCCAAATATTTCCAAATCCAAAGAGAGGGGAAAATGTTCAAAGTTAATCCAAAGAGAGGGGAAAATGTTAAAAGTTAATCCAATTTCCAGCTGTTTATATACCCAAACGTGAGTCCAATTAGCCTATATATGTCCCATATCTTTAAGTCCAAATGTAATCAGGTCACATATTATAATCAACTCTCATGGGTTTAGAACAAGATCTTTAAAAATGTCCAAACACAAAAACTTCTCAATCCCTCCTTAAACTCTCTGCACCACCTTAAAAAACTACTTCCAGGAGAGAGAAGAAAAAATGTAGTGAAGAAGAGGAGAGAAACAAACGTGTCTTCCAGCTGCATCTCAAAACAAGAAAAATTCTCACAGTTCAAACACCATCTTGAAATCACAAAAATCTTCAGAAGAGAGGGGAAAAAAACCCTCCACACACTAATTCTCAGACAAATGAAGAAAACTTCTTTATTTCTTTATTACTTTGTAATTGGACTGGCATGCCCAAAAATCCACTAATCAAGGCAGGGCTGAGCATTCTCTTGCTCTATATTCCAGCTCCATTCAAAACTTCATTCAAAATATTTCAGTCTTCCTCATTCTCTCATTCATTCAGTCTTTCCCACCAACCACCAAAAAAGTCTCATTAAAGTCACTCTTTAAGCAAAATGAGAAAGAGAGAGAAGAGAGTAAAGAGAAATCCCTCTCCCAAACTCAGTCAAGTCAATCAACCCCAAAAATACCAAGTTTAACTCTCCACAGGAATCTTCTCTTGCCGACACAGGCTCTGGAGCGAACCCTTTTCCCACTCTCACAGCTCCACTTGGCTTTGGCGAAGTGCCAGCTGGGTCGACCAGGCTTGCTTCCACTCCCCCCATTGAATCCCAATCAGACTTACCACTACCTCTTGCCACTCACCACTTGTTCCCAAACACCATCTACATTGGTCTGGGTTCGTCTACTCCTTCTGCTCAATCTTCATAGCACAGAGTTACCAACTTTCTCCCACTTCAAACTGTACTTGCTAATCACCACCTCTCTCCGTCTGAGTTCCATCTTAGTTCATCTGCTCCGTCTACTCCTCCCATCCGATCACCTCCTTACAGTATCAGGTAAAAAATAACTTTGATCTTTGAATTTTGGCTCCTTAATCAGAGCCTCTTGAGGCCAGGGCCAGGGCCAGGGCCAAGCTGATCAGCCCCCCCCTCCCCCCACATGAACTCTCTCCAAACCTTTTCTTTAAAAATGCAGTAATGGCAGGAGAGAGAAAAAAGAAAAATGACCCAACAGCAACAGCAACCAAATCCAGATTTTTTTAACAAGAAAAATTTAGCCTCTCAACACCAAATAACCACAAAAATCACGTTATGTGATCTCCCCTTTAACTCAGTGGCAGAAAAAGCTTCCGCTCAGCTCGCCATCTTGGATCTCCATTTTCTGAAATATACTTCACTAAGTGAGACATATGTTTAAAATCTCTTAATCATACTTGTTAACTGTTTTTGAAAAAAATCTGTGATAATGGAAAGTAAAAAGAAGAATACTTATTTAATACTAAGTAAGCACTTGAAAGAGAAAACAAGATTGTTTCACTATACTTAGCTGCTGTGGAACAAGCCAGTGGAGCAAGAAAAAGATTGTCTTGAAAAAGATACTTAGTACAGAAATAAGGTACTAATGGTTAATCCTATATACTAACAGCAAGATTGTTCTCTGAGAGGATCTTTATGTCGCCCAAGCACTGTCCATGCAAAAGATATATCACAACTTGCTTGGGCCTTTGAAATATTCAAAATATTCTGGCATTTAGAACTATACATCATAAAGGTTACATATTTTTAAAATCTCTTGTGCAAATTTTAAATATGTTGTTTAATGTTAGTGATAATAGTTTTTTTTCTAAAATGTATATTTTAATGCAGGTTTAAAACTCTGTGGATTACAGAATTTCTGGGAAATCATTTTTTAAAAACACTGAAAGGAATGAATTTCCTCAAACATGAGAAAAGGCATCTGCCATGTATAACTACATCTGTCACTTATACAGAATGTTTTCACTGCTAAATTTCATTTACTCAGAGATTTTAATCTGCACCACTCCTTAATATGTCTCCAATATTTTTGTTTCTGATTTTAGGACTATTTGATGTTACTGTTTTATAAGATTTAGTTTCAAATAATCGTCAAAATCCTATTGTTAAAAGCAGAGAATAAATGCTCCACACTTCCAAAGCAACCCCGGGTCATCAGCCATTCAAGCTGGAGATTGTCCCCTTGGAAACAATAGGACTTAGTCTAGTGCATGGGGTTCCCAGCCTACAGTTTGTGGGCCTAATTAGTTAATTAGTTAAAACCTATGGTGGGCATCAGCAGGTTCGCACCATTTCACCAGAACTGGTAGCAGAAATTCTGTCTGGCCCCACCCATCCAAGTTTTGAAATAAAGTACAGTAGTCCTAATTCGGGTGCAATGCTGGACTGGTCTCCGACTTTGGGGCTTGGCTCTCTGGTGGGCTGAGCGTCTGAGCGCCGGTTTCCTTGGGGTGAGAGACTGCACACACTCTCATCCAGAGGAAAGCGGCGATCTGATGCTTGGGTCTATAGAGGCCCCCTTGCCTCCTTCCCCCCCAGCAAGAGGGCTTCTGGAGATCTCTGGTCTCCAGCCCTGCGGGCTTTGGGGCAGAGATCAACGTTGGGGAATTTGAGGAAAACGTTTGCATTGCACAAAATTATCTTATGACCAGTGTAAAAACAATGATTTTATCCATTGTTTCATTTCTATGAGAAGTATAAAGGTATTTCTTGATATAATTCTTACAAAGGGCAACATTCAGTCTCTGATATGTGAAAAGGCAGGAAGCAATCAGATTTATGTTCACAACAATGGCCATTATCTTATTGATGTTCACATAAGGTTTCCATAATTTGCTGTGGCTGATATCTCAGATGTGTAGTGATGGACATGAACCAGGCATGCAATTAGCTGCAACTAAATGTAGCAAGTTACACAAACCTTAAGCAAACACCAACATGTCTTTGGTCAAATTATTTCACAAAGACAAGTAATTCCTGGTAAAGAACTCAAGGGAGCTTTAAAATTAGGTGTGCAATTTAAATTTATATGAATTTAGAAATTCGCACAGATTTCTAAAATACATGAATTAAAGCTGGACTCCTTGAAAGCAGACCAAATCTAAGTCTGAATGCCTCCACAGTTTGTTTGTTTTTAGCAATCCAGACTCAGCAAAACACAAAGGTTCAGATAAAATGTTTCCAAATATACACACACACTCAAGCTCTCAATATAAGGAAAATATTAAATTGGGGAAATGCCTGGAGAAGATGAAGTCTGGTTTTGTAAATAACAAGTCTAGCTTTTAATCAGAGTACATAGATTCAAGAGAATTTTCCAATCTAATGTTTTAGATCTGCTAAACTATTTCAGAGTTCAGTGATCTTTCTGGGACGTAGTTCTCTCCTAGCTAAAGGAATTTTAATGGTGCCTGTGAGACCTGGGTGGGTGTACCATTGTTTGCTTGCTAGAAAAATGTTGGATGTTCGAATTCTGCCACCGCTGCTTATGTTCCACATTTACCACTCACCCATTCCTACTGTAGCACATTGTATATGACTTTGTTATTATATGAGCAGAAAATAAACAGAAGAATGTTGTTTCTGTAATTTCCTAACTTCTTTTCTCTGTCTTTTTTATGCACACCATAGGAAGGTTTATTTATTTATTTATAAACAGAAACAAAGTATCAATGTCCCTGACACTAGTATCTAAAAATGCTATCATTCTTAGATGTAGAGATAGACAAGATATACACATAACTAAAACAATGTGTACAGCAGAATGGTGAATGGATGATTGGCTCCTTATCTCCAAATGAACATACAGATTATCTGCCACAAAATCCACAATGAAAACAAGCATCAAAGAAGCTAAATGTATTCAAGCTCAGTCAGAGCTTGACATTGCAAAAAGAACTAAATGCAAATAAAGTACTAATTCCAGTCAGAAACAAAAATATTGATGATCAATGTAAAATTCTCCACAGTACTCTATTTATCGTGGCCATGAACATTCTTGGAACTAAGAAATATGTCCATGAGGAAATTTCCTAACTTTTAAAGTATTTCTCTGCAATGTTGTAATTTTGGAGGGGCAGGCAGTAACTAGTACACTTAAGAAGTAATCTACAGCATTTGTCATTTCCATATGAACAGATCAAAAAGAATCAATGGACACAGGTAAGAAGTTACTTCCTCCACCACTCTAAAAAGTGCAAACATTCTTTCAAAAAAGAAATTGCAGAACTGTCCTTTTGAGTTTTTGAATAATGTTTTACCCATTATTCTATAAAATATGTATACAAAATAAGGAAGAAGAAAAGTGTTTCAATTTTGTATCTTCCCCAAACTGACAAAATAGCTCTTAAACCAGACACTCTGCACCTATCCTTCAGAAATTTGGCAGGCCTGATCTTTTCAGACATGATAAAAGATCTCTACAAATGTTTTTCAGTCCTGCCAAGAACTGAGATTTCATAATACTGATCTTTCCTTTTAAAGAAAACAAATAAGCAAAATTTAGATTCAAGGAGCATTAATTCCACTGGGGAATGCCAGAAGGGACGCGCGGCGGCAAAATGGCCACCACGCGCTTTTGCTGGCCCCTCCCCTGAGGCGTGGGCACACCAGCAAGGGAGAGGGGGCACGGCCGGCTTCCCCTTTATAAGGAGTGGCCGGGCCAATGGCCCCCTCTCTTCGAATTCGGCTGGGCCCCGGGCACGTTTGCCCGTCACCCCCTCCCTTAGGTCACAGTGTGATTCTTGGTCACTTCGGGGCCGAGTGGGAATTTTTGCTTGAACCTGATTGGCACCTCGGTTCTTGGCTTTTTCACCCACTCCACACTGTCACCGATGGGCGACTTACGGGGTGTCTCATGTTGCCAGATTTGGCCACTTCTGGCGGATAGCACTGGTTAGGGGCAACTGCATTACTACTTAATAGGGCAAATCCATTTGGTTGGCCATAGTGAGGACAAGGTTAGCCAAACTTATATGGCCAGCCAAATGACTTATATAGTTTAACACCCATAGTGGGTCAACAAGATGTTTCCGCTGAAGCCGGTTGTTGACGGAGCCTCTCAACTGTTACCGCAGTAACAAGTGGTGAGAGGCAGTTAATTAGGGTTTTAATTGGATTTGCCCCTTACCAGTGCTATTTCGGCCCGTTTGATCCTTAACCATTGCTAAGGTAGGACCATTTTGAATTAAATAAATGTAGCCCAATTTCAATCCAAAAATTGTGTCCATGTCGTTATAGGGGTGTGGGTACAGCAAAGACAAATAAGTGGGTGAATTCTCTCTAGAACAGTTTGACTATCCTGGAACTCAAATAGGCTTCTGTTGTATCATCTTGTTCATTCCATATCTTCAATTAATTCTATCTTTCCAATAATGAGTCATTTTATTTTGAGCTGGGAACAAGATTAAATTTTTCTATTACCCATTCTTGGATGCATTGTTGAAAAGAATGAAGTAAGGATAGTTCACCTTGACTACAAGTTCCCAGGGAATTTCAAGTTAATTTTCCCCAAGGGCATTTGATGATAATAAGAAAATTATTCCTTAGTCAAATTAATTTGGTGGCACCCAGATTAAATGCCTCACTAATCTGTTGGAATTTTTTGAGAGTGTCAACAAGCATGTGGATAAGGGGGATCCAGTTGACATTGTTTATCTGGACTTTCAGAAGGCTTTTGATAAGGTCCCACACCAAAGGCTCTTGAATAAACTTACCAGTCATGGAATAAAGGGACAGGTCTTGTCCTGGATCAGCAACTGGCTAAGGGACAGGAAACAGAGGGTAGCACTAAATGGACAATTCTCCAAGTGGAGGGAAGTAAAGAGTGGGGTCCCCCAAGGTTCAGTACTGGGACCCCTGCTTTTCAACCTCTTCATAAATGATCTAGAGGTAGGAGTAAAAAGCAAGGTAGCCAAATTTGCTGACGACACTAAATTATACAGGGTAGTGAGAACTGTGAGAGATTGTGAGGAGCTCCAGAGGGATCTCTTGACACTGGGGGAGTGGGCAAAACAGTGGCAAATGAGTTTCAACATTAGTAAGTGCAGAGTGATGCATGTTGGGGCAAAGAACCCCAATTACATTTATAAACTGATGGGGTCTGAACTCTCTGCGACAAACCAGGAAAGGGACCTTGGTGTCCTGGTGGACAACTCAATGAAGGTGTCAACCCAGTGTGCCTCAGCAGTGAAAAAAGCAAACTCAATGCTAGGGATCATTAGGAAGGGTATAGAAAATAAGTCAGCAAGTGTCATTTTGCCTCTTTATAAATCTATGGTGAGGCCATTATCTGGAATACTGTTTACAGTTCTGGTCGCCATACCTCCAGAAGGATATTATGGAGCTGGAAAAAGTGCAGAGGAGGGCAACCAGAATGATTAGGGGACTGGAACACCTTCCTTACCATCTGAGGCTGCAACGGTTGGGCCTCTTCACTCTTGAACGACGACGTCTAAGAGGTGACCTGATTGAAGTTTATAAAATCATGCACGGTGTGGACAAAGTAGATAAGGAAAAACTGTTTTCCCTATCGCATAACACTAGAACTAGGGGACACTCCATGAAACTTTTGGGTACTAGTTCTCAAACAAATAAGAGAAAGTACTTTTTCACCCAGAGGATTACTGATCTATGGAACTCCCTGCCAGAAGAAGTGGTGACAGCTGTCAGTCTTGACAGCTTTAAGAAAGGATTAGACAAGTTCATGGAGGACAAGAGTATCAATGGCTATAATTATGGATACTTAAGGACAACCTCCGGGTTGGAGAGATAGGCAGGATATCTCTCAATATCATTTCCAGGGAATCCTAAGCAGGTGAAGGCATCTGCTTGGGAATACCCTGAAGGAAATGGTGAGCCACTGTGTGAGACAGAATGCTGGACTGGATGGGCTGTGGCCTGTTCCAGCAAGGCTGTTCTTATGTTCTTATGTAAATGTGTACCCCCATCCAACTGAACTAGTGATAGAGTTAGAAAGTGTGTGGAACACAATATTAAAACTGAAAACATGACAGGAATTTGAAACAAGACTATGAAATTTGATTTTTATTTCTTTCCATTTTCCACACATCACTATATGATAACACAGTTTTTATTCTTCCATCTTTAGAGAAATGTGTATTTATGTGAGCATTTTAGCCAACTTTTTTGTCATATCCATTTCTAATATGCAATAGTGAGAATCCTATCGGTACACACATTAAGGTAAAGGTAAAGGTTTCCCTTGCTCGAAAGCTAGTCGTATCCGACTCTAGGGTGTAGTGCTCTTCTCTGTTTCCAAGCCGAAGAGCCCAGCGCTGTCTGCTTCTGCAGATGTTTCCGTGGTCATGTGGCAGGCATGACTAGACACCGGAGTACATGGAATGCTGTTACGTTCCCACTGAAGTGGTCCCTATTTATCTACTTGCAATTTCTTGCTTTCAAACTGCTAGGTTGGCAGGAGCTGGGACGAAGACGGGAGCTCATTCCATCCTGCAGTACTCGGGAATCAAACTGCTGACCTTCCGCTTCCCAGTCAGCGTCTTGCCTACTTGAGCCACTGCACAAGTGGTACACACATTAGGTTTATATAAATTGCTAGGGCTATTTGTGATAATTCCAGCATGTCTTGGTCACATGCCTGATCGAGTGCCTGATTGTGCAACCCACATGGGCCCCAGCACTTCACCAATTAGCTGCAGCAAGTTGCACAAATCTTAACATAGACATCAAAAGCATTTCATGTTCTGCATTCACTAACTACCAAAGGTAGCTATTTTGGATTTGGTTCACACAAGGACTACTTTGCTGAACAACTTTTTAAGCAACTGAGAGTGAATTGAGATTAGATCCACTGAGTGATGTGCAACAGTAGACTAGCAGGGATTTCCAATGCCTAGTCATTTACTTTTAGTAAGAACAAAATACCTCTTTTTTTCTCCTCAAACATAGAAAAGGGGGCATGGGGATGGATTTGCTCCTGAATTTTATTTGAACTGCCTTCAGCTGTGGCACTCAAAACAAATTTCTAGACTCAAAATTCTTTAATTGCAAGTCTGTAGCTCTTTTCTTTTGTGCTTTCAATCATGTGGATCCCACAAACACTGAGGGAAGCAAATTAGCCCTGGATTCACTATCACTTTTTTTTGTTCACAGAACTATGACTGTCTAAAGCAGTTACATTCAGATAATATCTCCATCAGCAGAGGGGTAAAATAAGCAAAATCAGGCATCTAGTTCACATGGAGAGGCTGCCTAGGTACAGTTGAGTGCCCTCTTCAGCTAGTTGGGCTTTGGTGAGTGCCAGAGCTGAAGGCAGATGTGCTTTGATGAGTCATGCGATGAAGGAGCCTGAAATACTAGTGCACTCTCTTGAACAGGGGTGCCCAAATTTTTTGTGTCGGTGGTCTGACCATGTCCATGGAACAGCTGAACAAGCCTGACCATGCCCCAGAAGTGCATGCACAAATGTGTCCATGCCACTCCCTGAAGTGGTTCCAGACACCCTTGTGCATGCACAAACACATCCGTGCTACTCCTGAAAATGGCAGAGATGCATTTGCACATGAACAGAGGCATCCCCATCAACTTCCGTGAGTGGCACAGACACATTTGCACATGTATGGGGCGTCCGGGAGTGGTTCCAGATGTGCATTGGTGGGCATGTCCCACATCCACTTCCAGGAGCAGTGAGAGCACCATGGGCCAGATAGAAGGGTGTTGGGGGTTGGATCTGGCCCATGGGCCATAGTTTGGACACACCTGCTCTTGAATGTACATGGGAGTCCAAAAATGACTGAATAGAACTTTTATATTGTTTGCACAAGTGTTTAATTAAGGGACCCCAGGGTTCTGTTAAAGTATAACAGATACCAAAAGCTTGGGATCTGTTCATCCCTGCCCCACACAGTTATGGAGTTCTTCTTCACATCAACACACACTATGGTGTCAGGCAGTCATTTCTAAAGACACATGAAAATCTCAAATATCCTTGAAGTTCATTTAAAGATCATATAGGTCACCCTAACATCACCACATCTTCTGGTAATTACTGTGCCTCAGATTGCACATAAGAGCTGGGACAGCTTTTGCTCTGTCTGCTTTGGTTGTGGAATTACATATGATACATCCAACTTCCAAGCTGAGCAAAGAGTAACTAAAGAGGTACAGATAAAACATCCCAGCATTCTTTGCAGCAGAAAAACAAGGATTATTCACCAGTGGCAACATGAAAACAACCATGATCATTTTTTATTGTTAAAACAGAAGACATCAGTTTAGCAGGTATCACCTCAAAAAATCTAAATGCATTTTAAAACTCTACCTGATATTATTTGAATGTGTTACAAGATAATAGAAAACAAGATTTTAAAAGGATTGTTAGAAAATAATCTTTAGTGAAATAATCCCAACCTAATACACTTTTAATTAGCTAGATATAATCTCACATTATCTTTTTATAGGATTTTCATACAAAATACAAATAAACTCCTTTGATAAATCCACATCTTTTGCACAGGCAGAATATTCACAGCATGCAAGTTGAGTATTAAATGCATGGATATTTTTTCTCCATAATCCTATAAATGTTTCCTTTTCTTTAAGGGCTTGCTTCTTATTCAGCAGCAGGTTTGTCATTTTTTGTTGCATATACCTTCCACAGAATCTGATTCTTTTACATCAGAACAAAGCACATAAAACCACAAGTACATGCATGTAGCCACCAAGAATATTGCTAGTGTTAGTGAAGATACATTTTAATGGTCAAAATGCTTCTTTGTGCACAGTCATTCAGATTTTGGAGATGCCTTGATATGCCTTGCCTAGGGATGAAATCTTGTTTCACAGTGTAGCAAATGACATCATTTTTTGGAAGTGAACTACCATCAGTTAAGAAATCTCCATAGACATTATATGCTGCATACTAAGTTGTGCAACTTGGCATGAAACAAATAAGGTATCTTAACCTATGACAATTTACATCTAAAGCTATGCTGTTTGAATAACTGCAATAGCATTTGAGCCAATATGTAAATTTGCCAGGCTTATGTGGCAATAGAGAAAAAGTATTGTATATAATTCCAGGGTATCAGAAAGACTTGATTTAAATTTAACACTAGAACTAGGGGACACTCCATGAAACTTTTGAGTACTAGTTCTCAAACAAATAAGAGAAAGTACTTTTTCACTCAGAGGATTACTGGTCTATGGAACTCCCTGCCAGAAGAAGTGGTGACAGCTGTCAGTCTTGACAGCTTTAAGAAAGGATAAGACAAGTTCATGGAGGACAAGGGTATCAATGGCTATAATTATGGATACTTAAGGACAACCTCCGGGTTGGAGAGATAGGCAGGATATCTCTCAATGCCATTTCCAGGGAATCCTAAGCAGGTGAAGGCATCTGCTTGGGAATACCCTGAAGGAAATGGTGAGCCACTGTGTGAGACAGAATGCTGGACTGGATGGGCTGTGGCCTGTTCCAGCAAGGCTGTTCTTATGTTCTTATGTTTCAAATTAGGGGTTCCCAACCTTTTCAAGCCAAGGGCCAGGTCACACTCTCTCAGTCAGCTTTGAGGCCCGGATGGCCATTTTGCCCTGACTGCATGATGGGAGTGGCCATTTTGTCCCAACTGCTTCAAAGAGATGGCCATTTTTTTCTTGAATGTCCTTGGAGGGGTGGGGGGCACATGAAATGGCACCATGGGCTGGATCCAGCCCACTAGCCTTAGGTTGGGAACTCCTGATTTAAATCATAATTTACTACATAAAGACTATTACTTCCTGGTTGTTATAACCTTTACATTTTCAACCCAATGAAGGGTGCATTTTTAGAATAAAAAAATTTCAGGTTAGTTTTAAAGTTATGCCAAAAAATAATAACTGTCTGGTTATTTACCATCTGAAATAGAAAATTCATTGTGAGGTGAACTATCTTCAGTTTAATAAGTTAATCATTCATATTTGGGCAACTTTTCTACTGTACTTTATTGAAAGGAGAAAATAATCATTAATAATAATATCTATTTTATTGTTTTATTTAACGAAAACAACATTATACAACTTATATATTTCTATATTTGTTTAAATATTCATGTTTGTTAAACATGACCATATTGGTTATACTGTACAGTATTTTACAACCTACAGCCATTATAGACTTTCTCTTGAAGCAAGATAATAATCTGATAAATTGTACACTACTCTAACAAAGATTTTAAGAGTTCTGGCGTATTCTGTTCAAAAAGTGTCACTTTCATTTCTGTTGTTGTTTCCTCACACTTAGCTCTTGTCATCAGTGCCTTATCCAGATCTATTCTACTGCAAACAGTCTTCTGTTCATTGATACATATATTTGTGTAGGAACAATAAATCTGAGGTCTTATTCGCTAATCTCTATGTTTATTTTTAAAATTGCTATGTAAAAAAACTATGTTATCTCTTCAGATACAAATTCATACTTTTGAGAATTGCAAAACCAAAAATTAATGATGATACATTGTAGACAGAGAAACTACCTAAAACAGTTAAGAAAATTTTAAGAACTCTCAAGAAGAACATTACATTGGAGACCTAATTAATTAGTTCATGGAATTAATTTACAAATATTTTAAAGCATTGCATGGATATACAATCTTATACCATCTTATATAGGTTTTTTTCTCAAAAAGCATTTTGTCAAATAAATATTTGATTTACATTTTTGAAAATCTGATTTAAATTCAATATAATATATTGTACCAGATTTTATAATGTTTTATTTTTTTAAAAAAACTGATTTTTATTTACCCTGCACAAATCACATAATAGACTGCTTAAGAATGGGTGCTAACTTTGAGAATACAATCCACATCAAAAACCAGGTCTAAAATATAGGCTGCCAGCACATCTGTCCTAGTCCAATAAACCAAACCAAAGGAAGCTTAAGTGTTACCATATGCATCCTTCTGTGGTTGGTTAAGAAAACCTTGAAAATTCCAGCTTCTTTAGGATCACAACAACAACAAAACTCTTCGTATTTGTAACAAAAGCAGAAGGATAGGGCATAGTATCAGAAATCCTACATAACAAATTCTCTATCTGTCTCTGACTAGCAAACAAATTGAAGAGGCAATTCAAATAAATCTTTGAAAAATACAGAAAGGAAACAATAAGGAACCTAACTTTGTAAACTATAAACCACGGGTTCCCAAACTTTTTGTGCTTTGGGCTGGTCACATGGTCCCTCCTACCAGAAGCGGAAGTAAAACATGCCCACACATGTGCAAAACACTGCCATAAATGCACCCATGGCTGTTGTAAATGCATTTACGACAGCCGCGGGTGCATTTACAGCAGCATTTTGCACATGTGCAGGGGTGTTTTACTTCCACTTTTGGGAGCAATGTGGGTGGCATGGGGCAGATGATTTGGCACCACAGGCCAGATCCGGCCCATGGGCCATAGTTTGGCAAACCCCTGCTATAAACTATACTTGTTTAAGAACTACACTTCACAAAGGCATACAGAAGTCGGTGTACCGAGCATACAAAAGGGGCATTTCCAGGAACCATCACACAGAGTAACAAATGAGGAAAGGGAGAACATAACCCAGAGCGCTTCACTAAATTTTATATGACTGACCTATGGTATATTCTAACAACCAAACAAAACTCACAAATACCATAATATTTCAGAACATGGTGTACATGGATAGTCTTATAGTACCAGTGATAATTTTCCAAGTTAGCAGGCTTGACACTGACCTTGGCAAGCTATAACAATAGATAAGCAGTGAAGTCAGACAGGAACTTGTGTACTAAGTTTATATGGCAGATGTTTTTCTAAGGGTACATCTTGATTAGCAAAAAGTCCTACATTTACATCAGTTTTGCCAGGTTCAGAATCAATCCAAATAATGAGGAATATAGAGGTCACAGCTAGGGTGCTCACTATCTTGCTACAGCATGGTTTATTTTAAAATACCTGGCAAGGGTTGTTTATCTTGTAGTGGTTCCTAAACCATTGTCATCTTCTGTATGCATGCATGTGCCAGCACATAATGTGCATCGTGCCTCTTGCCCCATAAAGTTTTCAGGATCCCTTACAGCCTGAAAATGTCTCTCCCCCACCCTTACTGTTTTAGCACTATGCCAGTTTTGCAATTACCTGTCATGGCAAAGGACTGTTGTAATGTTATAACTGAAAAAAGAATTTTGAAAAACAGAATTGGCAGCGTGTGTTAGGCACAGAGATGGAATAATGGTAGCTATGTCTAAACGGCTTTAAAGCAGAGGTAAGTAGAGGCTGTGACACCAGGATAATGGAGGCCATGACAATAATTTAAGAGAGAGAGAGAACCCTAAAGGGGAGTGGAGGAGAAGGGGGAAATTGGGCAAGGTTTCTCAAAAAACATGGAAACTTGGACAAGTGTCATGTGACCTTTACCCAGTTTAAAAAATTCTGATTGGAAACCCGATTATTTTAACAGTCAAGACATAGCATTAGAGGTACAAGTTAGGCTTGCAAACCAGATGTTTCTTCACAGCAAAAAAATAGCATGCATATGGCTAAAATGTAGTCAGTGGGAAAATTCATGCATGCAGATTTACTTTGGTCTATGGGGATATGATTAACTGAAATGTGTAAGTATGTGCATTTATTTACATATTTCACTTAATCATTCCCTCATAAAACAAAGCAAATCTGCATGTATTTCTTCACTGTCTGCTCTCTAGGAAAGATGTTACAAACACACCCACAAACATTGATGAGAAAAGAAAGCATAAATTTACAGAGATTCCCAGTTCCTATTTTAATCTTGGGGTAACATTTCTGATATTGATAACTAACCATTTAGCACAAAATACTTTGTGATATATCTGGTTATTACATTGGGAACTGTGGTGGCTCAGTGGTTAAGAAGCTCACCTTGTTAGCTGGAAGGCTGGCAAGTTGGCAGTTCGAGCCCCAGGTACTGCATGATGGAATGAGCTCCCATCTCCATCCCAGCTCTTGAGGACATGAAAGGAGCCTCATTCAGTCGTCCCCTGAGTGGAGTTTATCCAGCAAAAATCCTTTCAACCCATAATAATTTATGACTCAAAATTATTATTGTTATATTATGGGGAACTGGAGATAGAAGACACCCAATTATTAAGGTAATGAGATTTCAAAGTTGTTATGGATCCTGAAGTAGTTCCTTGTCAGTTTTTCCTACTATATAATACAGTAACCGGTATATGCCTCAAAGGAAACAATTAAACTCAGAAAAGCCACTGGGCTTTCCCCAAAAACAGTGATTTTAAGGAGAGAAATCAGGTTCTTGTTTGGGCAGACTGTCTGAAGAACTATGAGAAAAGCCTAATTGCTTTCAACAAGACTTAACTCTACTATGGATGAATGAGGGTGGAGTTTCATGTTTCTTTAATAAGCACTGGGTTCTGTCCAGAGATAATCTGAAATGAAAGTGAAGCTTCCTTATCAGTCAGATCTCCAAAGATAAGATTTCATAAAGCTAGCCAATAGATATAAGAAACCTGGATTAAACAAGCCTAGTTCTACAGTCTTTCTTAGATTAGTCAGTTTATAAATTGATTTCTTCTATGTGCAATGCTTATGGTTCTTTTAAAAATGTTATCAGACATTTTATTTTAAACATACTTTTCCTACTAGATTTAATCTCTCTTGCATTTTATGTTCCCACCACAAAGTTCTGTTTTTAAAGAGTGTAGTGTCCACTGTTTCCCATTCTGCACTAATATACATAACTAATAATCAATGCTCATCAGTGGAATCAGATTGATCGGTCATTACTTCTTCAGTGATGCTACAAGCAGATATATACCATGCAAAACTCTAAAAGCCTGAGCATTTCCCATCTGTAACAACAAATCTAGTATCTAGAGATTTTCTTCATATCCCAATAAATTTTCTTTATGTTCAATAAACATATCCCAGTTGAAAGGTAGCACTGGAAGAATTCACTGTTGATATTGGAAAGAGACACGATATACTCATTGACTTGCTCACAGATAAGACAGACATCACATGCTATAAAGATTAGTACTAGGGTATCAATATATGTAAATTATAACTCTCATACTGAGCTGGTCACCTGCATTTCCATTTGTCTTCTTGAAGAACAACACTACAAAAGTCTATTTAGAAGTACATCTCATAGTTTCAGTTTAATTTGTAGTAAAAATTTGCTTCCAAATTTATACTCAGTTTAATTTATAGTTCAATTTGCTTCCAAATTAAATGGATTAGGATTCCAACTACAATCAACCAATCTGATGATGATCCCACTTTATGAGAGAGGCTGAGAAGTCAACATTTTGCCAATACTACGTAGGAAAAACCCAACAGAGGTATAAAAAAAAAAAGCAAATGTAAAGCTTGACCAGGTCAATGTTCTGTTCATCAGCAAGCATCTCCAAGTATCTGTAATTAATGTTACAATTTTACATCCAATGGAAGAAGAACATTGAAGAATTGTATAAAAGTGTATTCAGACACATAACTATAGTTATACTTCATAAGGCAGTGACGTCACTGGACATAATAGTGACTCACAAATAAAGGAGAACTGCCAATGACATACAGAATGATTGTTTATATCTATCCCAGTTCCACTTTGATTCTAGTCAGCCTCATGTTTCAGTGTTTATTTTCAACAAGGAGTTTTCAGATTATATGCTGGAAAGGAAAGTTAGCTTGCCCTTCAAATGTATGAAATGAGTGAACTGGTTTTTGCCCAGTGAATACAAGATAATAATTCTTGCCTCCATTCTGACTCGTACAAGAATCTTTAAGCATTAGAAACAATAGAAACAATAGAATGTGAATGTTTTGCATGAAAGCTTCTTTAACCTTGAAAGTTAATTTATCTGCCGTATTGTTGTGTATGCAAGGACACTGTTGCTTTAAGTAAATGAATGTAACCAGCCCCATATCACAATGTATCACAGCTGCTAAAGGAACGCGAGCGGACCGCCCATTGAGGGCGGATGCGAGCGTTCATACTCACATGGCTCAATCCCCAAATCACGGACAGCCGCGGGAACTTCTCCGCATGAAGAACTACAGAAGAGGGGGGCGTGCCTCAAGTCGACGCCCCCAGCGGTGGCAGCCAATGAGCCACCGTGCAACCAGATTCAAATGTGTTTCGTTACTGTATATAATGTGATGTACCTCCGCCATTACCACATGTTCAACCTGACCACCAAAGAATAAACCTGTGTTAGTCCTCATTGCGACTCCTTCTCTGTCTTCCCTGCGAGACACCAAATTGGCGACGAAGGTGGGATAATGGCGAATCCCAGAGTCAAGACGTACCAGTTCGACGTCAGCGAGCCTGAGCAGTGGGAGCTCTACGAGTGCCAGTTTCGGCACGCAATGGAAGCAGCCGGCGTCGACAACGACGCGTTGATACGCTCCCATTTCCTGGCCCAGGTAGGACCGGCCACGCTGCGCATCCTAATGAACTTGGTGGCGCCAAAGAAGGTTGAAGCCGTGCCGATCGACCAACTCCTGGAGCTGCTGAGGGCACACTTCCAGCCCCCAGTCTCGATTTTTCCGGCCCGGGTCGCGTTCCACCGGCGGGACCAGCGCCCAGGCGAGTCCGTATCCGACTACGCAGCGGCCCTCAGGCTGGCAGCCGTGCACTGCAAGTGGGACGATCTGAACCAGGCCCTGCAAGACCGCCTGCTGTGCGGCCTGCGGGACGAGGAGCTACAACGGAAGCTCATGACCCGCGACGAGCACCTCTCGTTCAATGAGGTGTTGCGAGAGGCGCAGGCGGCTGAGGCGGCCAGGAGCGGGGTCAAGGTGTTCAAGGCCCGTGGCACAACGTCCGAGCGGGCCAAGTCCCCTGTCCAAGCGGCCCGGCGGACTCCGGCGAAGGCGGCCTGGCGGGCACCGAAGTCGCCCGCCGGCACTCCAGAGACCTCCGACGACTCCTCCGCAACGGCGGATTCCTACACCAGCGACGACGACGGCGTCCAGAAGGTACGGAAGCGTGGGGAGCGGCGGCAACACCGAGAGCGGCCAGACCGCCGCTGCGACGGCTGTGGCGCGGCCCACGACCGCACGAGGTGTCCTTTCCGCAAGGCCGAGTGCCACAACTGCGGTCGAAAGGGACATATCGCCCGAGTATGCAGGCGCGGGCGAACCGAGGACAAAGGCGGCTCCAGTCACCCCCAGCACCACCAGCGGAAGGCGGCCGGTTCCAGGAAGGTTTCCACCGTTCACGGCGAGGACGGTGTACGCCGCGTGGCCCTGGAGCACCGGCGATTCTACGTGGAGGTACAGTTGCAGGGGCGCCCCGTAAAAATGGAAATAGACTCAGGGTCGTCCTACTCTATACTGTCCCAGAGGGAGTACATGCGCATTCCCCCAGAGGCTCGGCCCAAGCTGCGGGCCATGCGGTCCCATTTGCGGGACGTTCAGGGAAACGGGATCCCGGTGTTGGGGGTGGGGAAGTTCAAGGTGAAGTTCAAGAATTTCTCCGAAAGACTGCCCCTAGTGGTCCTCAAGGGGGGGAAGTGTTGCCTCCTAGGAACGCAGTGGTTTGCTCCCCTGGGAATAGAACTGTCCGGCATCCACGCCACTGAGACTGACCCAATGCAGGACGTTTGCAATGCACACCCGGACGTCTTCAAAAAGGGGCTCGGTACTTACAGGGGGCACCCAGTTTCATTCGAGTTGGACCCAGAAATCCGGCCCATCCGCCTCAAGCCAAGGAGGGTGCCTTTCGCACTCAAGGACAAAATCGAGGCGGAACTGGACAAATTGGTGGGGCAAGGGATTTTGGTTCCAGTTGATTCGGCCGAGTGGGAGACGCCGATTGTAACGGCCCTTAAATCAAACGGGGAGGTCAGGATTTGTGCAGACTATAAATGTACAATTAATAAGGCCATTCGGCCAAATGCATACCCGGTACCCGTGGTCAGCCACCTGCTGGCCACACTTCATGGGGGGAGGTGTTTTGCCAAGTTAGACCTGGCCCAAGCCTACCAGCAACTCTCAGTGACCCCAGCCGCTGCCGCTGCGCAGACTATCGTGACGCACAAGGGGGCATTTAAGGTAACGCGCCTTCAGTTCGGCGTGAACTCGGCCCCCGGGATCTTTCAGTCCCTCGTGGAACGCCTGTTAAAGGGGCTTCCAGGAGTTCTACCATACTTCGACGATGTGCTGATAACAGCGGGGAGCGAGGTAGAACTAGCGAAAAGACTAGATGGGGTTCTCTCGGTTTTCGAGAAAGCGGGGCTTCGCCTAAGGAAGGACAAGTGTGTGTTTTTTGTGAGGGAAGTTGAGTTCCTAGGTTTCAAAGTAACCCCAGAAGGGATCAGACCCTCAGAGTCCAAGGTTGCGGCCGTACAGAACGCCCCTCGCCCCACCGCAAAGCCGGAGCTGCAGTCGTTCCTGGGGCTCCTTAACTTTTATCATTCATTCCTGCCGAGGAAAGCATCGGTTGCGGAGCCACTGCACGCCTTACTAAAAAAGGACGCGGTTTGGCGGTGGGGGGACAGACAAGAGAAAGCTTTCCGAGAACTGAAATCGCTCCTCTCCTCAGACGCGGTCCTAACACATTTTGACCCAAGGAAGCCAGTAGTACTAGTATGTGATGCGTCCCCGGTGGGGGTGGGGGTGGGGGCGGTCCTGTGCCACGTGCTAGAGAGCGGGCGGGAGGCCCCGGTGGCATATTACTCTAGGTCCCTTTCAAAGGCTGAGCGCAACTACGCGCAAACGGACAGGGAGGCACTGGCCATAATTGCAGGGACCAAAAAAATTCCATGATTTTCTATACGGCCGCGAGTTTACGGTAGTGACGGATCATAAGCCGCTTCTGGGAATCTTCACTACCGGCAAACCCACTCCCCAAATACTGTCCCCCAGGATGTTGCGTTGGGCCATATTCCTCAACGCCTATCAGTACGAGTTAGTTTACCGCCCAGGGAAGGAGATCTCCCACGCGGATGCACTGTCCCGGTCTCCCCTCCCTAGCATGGGGGACCCGGCATGCAAGGTAGAGCGGGACCACCAGGTTATGTTAATTGAGTCCCTCGACTCACCCCCCATTGTTCCGGCCGAACTCGCCAAAGCCACGGCGGCCGACAAGATCCTAGCCCAAGTTAGCTCATGGGTGAGGAAAGGGTGGCCCACTACTCCCCCAGAGGAACCGTTCAAGCCGTTCTGTAGGCGCAGGGTAGAACTTTCCCTGGAAAGGGGCTGTCTACTCTGGGGCCAGCGGGTGGTCATCCCAGAAAAGTTAAGGGCAAGGGTGCTGAAGCTACTGCACACCAGCCACCCAGGGATCGTGCGGTCCAAGGCCCTAGCCAGAAGCTTCTTTTGGTGGCCACAGATAGACGCCGACATAGAGCGCCTAGTGGGCACGTGCGAGAGCTGCCAGAGCTCCCGGCCCGAGGAGCCCCGGCTACCCCATAGAGAGTGGGACACGGCCCGCGGACCATGGTCCCGTATCCATGTTGACTTCGCGGGGCCCTTCCGTGGGGCAACGTTCCTACTGGTTGTCGACTCCTACTCCAAGTGGTTGGAGGTAATCCCCGTGAGCAGCACCTCCTCCGCGACAACCATAAAGCAGTTGCGTAAACTCTTTGCGTGTTTCGGCCTGCCAGACGTCCTCGTGAGCGACAACGCGAGTTGCTTCACGTCGACCGAGTTCCAAACCTTCATGGAGAGGAACGCAATCAGGCACATCACGGCTGCCCCATTCCACCCCGCCACAAACGGTCAGGTAGAGCGCCAAGTGCGCACTACGAAAGACGCACTGCGGCGCATGGGCCCCGGCGACCTGAACCTACACCTGTGCCAGTTCCTAATTAGCTACAGGACCACCCCCTTAGCTTCAGGATTCTCCCCAGCCGAGCTGCTTATGAAGAGACGCCCGGCAACGCTGTTTGACCGGATGGATCCGTCCAGGGTGGAGGATGAGGGGAGAAATATAAATTTAGGGGGGGGGAACTCCAAGAACTTTGCCACAGGGGACCCGGTTTACTGTAGGAACTACGCGGCCTCGGGGCCGGCGTGGGTACCGGGGTCGGTCATCGAGCAGACAGGACCAGTGTCCTACAGGGTAGAGACTAGCTCAGGGCTACTGTGGAGACGGCACGCCGACCAGCTCCGAAGAAGGGTCACCAGTGAGGGGAAATCAGCGTTAGGGTCCTCCCCCACCCGCATTACCCAAGGGGGAGACACGGAGGCGCACGAGGGCGAAATTAAAGAGAGGAATCAGTTTGTCCCCGACCATGACCAGGAGCACGAGTTTGACTATGATTTTCCGTACCAGGGGGAGTTAGCGGAGTGGTCCCCCACCCGTCCTAGCGAGAAGAGGGGTTTCAGTTCAGCCCCTGGTACCTTCAGTCCCCGCAACGCGGGCATGCTAGAGTACACCATAGTCCCGGCCCCCAAGAGACAAGCGCCGCAAAGACAGGCAGCCAGCGAAATCTCGCCAGCCGCAAGTCCCCAGACCCCCGAACAGGCAGCGGGAGACAGCGGGTCCACGAGGGTCTCATCGTCAGTCCCGAAGTTCGTGCTAGGGGGGTCCCCGGGGCCTGCAGGCGGTAGGCAAGGGTTCACTTCCCAACTGTTCATTCCATTCCCGTCCCCACAGACAAGGTCACCGCAGCCTCATCACAGAACCACTAACGAGTCCCCACCTTGCATTGCAGGACAAGACCGCGCGGGACCAGGAGCCACGGGCTCCCCTGTGTTAGGGCAAGCTGACACGCGCCCCAGGCGCACGTGCGGGAAGCCACAATGGTTAAGGGACTTCGTCCCATCCTAGGGGGGAGGGATGTTGTGTATGCAAGGACACTGTTGCTTTAAGTAAATGAATGTAACCAGCCCCATATCACAATGTATCACAGCTGCTAAAGGAACGCGAGCGGACCGCCCATTGAGGGCAGATGCGAGCGTTCATACTCACATGGCTCAATCCCCAAATCACGGACAGCCGCGGGAACTTCTCCGCATGAAGAACTACAGAAGAGGGGGGCGTGCCTCAAGTCGACGCCCCCAGCGGTGGCAGCCAATGAGCCACCGTGCAACCAGATTCAAATGTGTTTCGTTACTGTATATAATGTGATGTACCTCCGCCATTACCACATGTTCAACCTGACCACCAAAGAATAAACCTGTGTTAGTCCTCATTGCGACTCCTTCTCTGTCTTCCCTGCGAGACACCAAACGTATCTAGTCTGCTTTGCAGAATGAGCATTTATCATCTGGAAATATTCCCTTCACTTTCCTTTTTGGCAGACACAACTATAGATCCATCAAACAATTTCCTCCTAAACATATCCTGTAAACAAGGTGCCAATAGTCTTGTTTATTTAAATATTTTCCTTGATATATGACCGAGCCTAAACTGTTCCACGTATACCTTCTGGCATCTCCTGATAGGGGTACAAGCTCACCTAGACACATGAACAGCAGAGCCCTACCACAAGAATTGCCCATATAGGTAAAGGTCACCATTGCTCGAAAGCCAGTTGTATCTGACTCAAGGGTTCAGTACTCATCTGTTTATAGCAAAAGAGCCAACACTATCTGCATCTGCAGACATTTCTGTGGACACATGGCAGGCATGAGTCAACACCAGAGTGCACAGAACACTGTTTATCTACCCACCGAAGTGGTCCCTATCTATCTACTTGCAATTTCTTGCTTTTGAACTGTCAGGTTGGCAGGAGCTGGGACATAAACAGGAGCTCATTCCATCATGCAGTACTCAGGAATCAAACTCCGACCTTCCAGTCTTCATGTTCAGTATCTTAACCACCTGAACCGCTGCAGTCCCATATAGTATCCTGCATTTGAAACCCTCTTTTCAAAAAGTAGTTTCGAGATCTGGCTTCTGTTTCTAAGGAAACTATGACAGATATAGGGTTCAAATCATTGTTCTCTTTAAGGAACCCATGTACCTTCTTTCCTTTGGCCTCCAAGGTTACAAAATATTTATATCAACAGTCTTGTAAGGCAAGCCAGTTAGGTCTCATTACAAATGGGAAGCTGCAGCAAGGAGTAACAACTTGGCAATGGGCACGAATGAGAAATTATGTCCATATTACTTTATGTAATATCAGAATTTTAAAAATTGCTGTGGCAAATATGAAGACAATTGTGAATTACTGTTAAAATCCTTTTAAAAAAAACATTTTGACATTTCTGAATGGGGGAGGGAAGTAGTAAATGCAAAGTTTGGTAAATTCTTACTCAAAAAATGAAACAAGATTGCCACCCACCCTCATATACTGTATCTGATAAGATCACAGCATGAGTAAGAGTGCACCCTTTCTCACTGCAACAAATGAAAGCGCAGCGCCAAAATGGCCACCACGCTCTTTGCGGGCCTTCCCCCACCTGGACTCAGACATCCAGGTGAGTTAGGGGGCGTGGCCACCCCTCTATAAAAGGGGTGGCCACGAGGCAGCCGAGCTGCCATTTTAAAAGAGCGACAGAGAGGAGAAGTTTTCTCCGTCGCTGTTTGTTCTTTCCCCCTTGGTCCTTCCCGGCTGGGAAGGAAGGTTTTGCACGGAGCCTTTGGCTTGCTGGCTCCTCTGTGCCTTTTTGCGCTCTTCGATCCCTGGAAAGGGATCCTGCTCCTTCCGATATGCCTCCCAAACAGAGGGCCTCAGCGACGAAGCCGCGGCCCACGGGGAGGACTTTTGGCCCTGCGCAACATGGGGGCAAGCCCTCGGGTCGGAGGACCAGGGCTGCGCCCACGCACCAGGGCTCTACCCCCACCGATACCGGTGGGGCGATGCAGGCTGCTTGGCCCTCGGCCGGTCAGCCTTCGTCTGGCCCTTCTGGGGCTTCGGCCCTCGGCCCGCAGCTACCGGCCATGGGCCCGGGCAGCGGGAGTGGGCCCGGTGCTGGTGCACAGCACGTTCCACATCCGGCCCCTCATGGGCCGGAGTTTTGGGCATGGCCCTATTCGGGCCCAGGCTCTCATACTGGGGTTCCTGGTCCAATGCCTGGTGGGCCGTCCGGCCCACCCAGCTCACTTTATACTGGGGGATCTGTGGCAGTTGATGCATTGCTAACGCGTTTAGCTGTGCTTGAGGCATCCTTAGGGATGGCACACAACCCCATGCCTGGTGGCCCTTCATTTGCTGCGGGGGTCCTTTGGGTCCTCCGGCTACCTCAATGGCCGCCACACTGCAGCAGGCGGCCAGCCGGGTCGAGCTGCTGGAGACGCTCCGGCCTACCCCGGCCGATGTCTCGCAGCTCCCTGTTCGGCCGGAGCTACAGCAGGAGAGTGGTCAGGTGCGGCCCCAGAGCTCGATTCCAGTTGCGAGCTCCGACGCCCGCCGTGGGCCGGAACCCCCACTGGGGGCGGCTCACAGGGGTGCAACTAGTGAGTATCAGGTTCAAGTTAATGCACCCACATCACAGTCCACTTCCAATGGTGGGGTTTAGTGGCCATGACCTCATCATGTCGAGGCGAGTGGGCATCAGTTGCCACCCTATCTCAGTGCCCCTTGGTTCCATACTGCTGCAACGTTGGGGGTGGGGTTTCTGCCCCCGGGCCAGTGCCGGGCATCGCAGGGACTGTCCAGGTTCCGCTGCGTATGCCCCGGGTACCTAATGTGCCGGTGACGCTTTGCCGACGGCTGGTTATTCGTTGCCCCTTGGTGATCATTTGTCCCAGGTCACGAGGAAAAAGATTTGGCGGGGGGAGTACGTGGATATATTCTCCCTATTGAACCGTGAGCCCACTAAGGAGGAGAGAGAGGGACAGGATGACAAAGACAAAGAGCTGTCCTGCCGTCGTAAGCCACCACGCACCTGGGCCAACTGGTTGCCCGCATATCTTATTTATATGGCGGTGTATCTCAGGGCCCGGCCAGACCTGGCCATTCCTATGGTCCAATATTTGGGCAATATTTACAGGGCAATAGTGGATTTTCCTGGCCCATCGTGGTTGGCTTACGATGAGGAATTCAGAATGAGAATGCCCTTGCACCCGGAGATGAGATGGGATGAGCCCTGTCAGAAATTGTGGCTACTGTACATGACCCCCACGCGTCCGGCGCCTGGGGATAGGTACCATTGTGGCCATGCCGTTCAGCGAGCTGCTCCAACGCAGGCTTCCCGCCAGCTGGAGGGGCAGGGGGTTCCAGCCCGCTTGCTGTGTTGGAGCTTCTCGGCCAGCGGTGTGTGCAATAAGCGGCAGTGCCGATACAAACATGAGTGTCCCTCTTGCGCTGGCCCCCACGCCGCCGCCGCGTGTCTGTGGGCCGGCGGGTCACGGGGCAGAGGTAGAGGTGGACAGGGAGCGGGCAGAGCTGCTGCTGAGGGAGCTAGCCAGGCAAAAGGCCCCCTCCCCAGTTAATGTGTATATGTTGGAGCGATGGCTCTCAACTTATCCACGGAAAGAGGATGCAAAGTACCTCCTTGAGGGTTTCCAGTGGAGCTTCCGAATCCCATTCAAAGGAGTGCAGGGACCCCAAGATGCACCCAATTTACTGTCCCTGAAGGGTAGAGAAGAGGTGGCTGCCCTGAGTATTGCTAAGGAGGTTGGGGCCAAGAGGGTGGCAGGCCCCTTTTCTGTGCCACCCTTTCCCAACCTGAAGGTCTCCCCTCTGGGGTTGGTACCCAAGAAGGCCCCGGGGGAATTTCGTTTAATCCACCATTTATCGTACCCGGCGGGTTATTCTGTCAATGATGCTATCCCTGATGACCTTTGTTCGGTCAGGTATACGTCCTTTGACCAAGCCCTGCAAATGGTGCGCTCTTGTGGTCCTGGTGCCCTCTTGGCGAAATGCGACATCAAATCGGCATTCCGATTGTTGCCAGTGCACCCTGAGGACTTTGAGCTATTGGGTTTTGGATTCCAAGGGAAGTTCTATGTAGATAAGGCCATGCCTTTTGGCTGCTCTATATCCTGTTCAGCATTTGAACGTTTTAGCACCTTCCTTCAGTGGGCCTTTGTTCGCAGGTCCGGGTCTCAGTCTGTAGCCCATTACCTCGATGACTTTTTGTTCGGGGGTGAACGGGGCTTGGACACGTGCACGCGTCTCCTCACCACATTTCAGATGCTAATGCAGGAACTGGGTGTCCCTTTACCGCCCGAAAAGACCGAGGGCCCATCCACTACCCTCACATTTCTGGGTATCGAAATTGACACGGTCGCACAGGCATCCCGGTTACCCATTGACAAGGTCACCCGGATCTCTGAGATGATTTTGGCCTTGCTGGCCAAACGTAAGGTGTCACTTAGGGAGCTTCAGGTACTGCATGGCCATCTTAACTTTGCCTGCAGGGTGGTTACGCCTGGCAGGGCATTTGCTCGGCACCTGTGCGATGCCATGTCTGGCCTGACAAGGCGCCATTATAGGGTCCGACTAACCAGGGGCATGCGGACTGACCTTTTGGTTTGGCTCTCATTCCTGCGGGACTTCAATGGGGTATCCTTTTGGAGGTCCGACCTTTTAGTTTCACCTAGGTTTCAAGTCCAGTCGGATGCCTCCGGCTCCCTGGGATATGGGATTTACTTCCAGGGGAGGTGGGCTTATGGCCAATGGCCTCCAGCATGGCGGGGCATGGATCGCCTCCGCGATCTTACATTCCTTGAGTTTTTTCCAATCCTGGGAGCTTTGATGCTATGGGGCAAGGAGTGGGCCGACTCTGTGGTCCATTTTTGGTGTGACAATACTGCAGTAGTGCACATTGTCAATGCTCAGACATCTAAATCACCCAGGGTGATGGCTTTAGTTCGCCAATTCGTGTTACGTAGCCTACGCCTCAACATGCTTTTCAGGGCCAGACATGTACCAGGCATTGATAATGATATTGCTGATGCTTTATCCCGCCTGCAGATCCCCCGGTTCCACGCCTTGGCTCCGGACGCAGAGGAATTCCCCTCGCCACTTCCGGCCGAGATGTGGACATTTGGCAAGGAGAGGTGAACCGGGCGATTGGCATGTCCTTGGCGCCCCACACGCATAAGGCATATCATCATGCTTTCGTTCAATTTAATAGCTTTCGTGTGCAACTTCAGTTGCCAGAGGTGTGGCCCATCCCAGTGGAACAGGTTTTACAATTCATGGTTTATTTACACAGTCAGGGCCTCGCTCCCCGCACTATAGCATCAGGGCTGTCAGCATTGGCATTTATTGCCAAGGTGGGGGGTTTTGCTGACGGCATGAACGATTTTCGCATACGGCATGTTTTGGAGGGGTGGACACGGGAACGTGGCCACCGCCCGGACACTTGGCACCCAATTTCCCCAGGGGTGCTCACACACCTTGCACGACGTTGGCCTAACCTTTGTTTTCACAGGTATGAGGCAGCTCTTTTTCATGCGGCTACCACGGTGGCCTTCTTTGGAGCGCTCCGCATCAGTGAGTTGGTACTACTGTCTAAGGCGGATGCGACTCGTAGGGCACTGGAACTCGACGATGTCTATGTTTCTAATGAGTGGGCTCAGTTGAGGATACGGTCCTCAAAAGTTGATCAGCACGGCGTAGGCAGTGGAGTTAGACTGCTACAGTGTTCCATTGCAGACATCTGTCCGGTTGGTGCCCTACAGGAGTTCTTGGCAGTGCGTGGCACGCACCCTGGCCCGTTTTTCTGCCAACAGGATGGGTCTCCCCTTACTAAATTTCAATTTTGGAAGGTGACCGGTATGGCACTTTCCAGTGTTGGCCTCCCTGGGGCTCGTTACGGCACCCATTCATTTAGAATAGGTGCTGCTTCAACTGCAGCTGCATTTGGGTACTCTGAGGCTGATATACGCCGTATGGGAAGATGGGGATCTATGCGTTTTGCATTATATGTTCGTCCTCTTCAGACATGAGTACCATTTAAGTCACTGTTCTCTTTTTTCTCTTACAGACCCTGTGTGTCCCCGCACACCGGTGGCAGTATGGCTGGTGGGCCACAGTTACATGCACTGGGCAGCTCAGTATGCTGCGGCGACAGAGTGGGGACCCCAGCTTGGACTGCGTGCGGCCGCATGCATACGTTGGTACGGTAAGCGTGGAATGAGATGGCGGGAACTGTTGCCATTCCTTTTCTCCATTAGGGATGCTGAACCGCCTGATGTCCTTGTACTGCACCTCGGGGGCAATGACCTCAGCCAGATCACTGGCCTTTCTATAAAATTCGCGATTTGCAGAGACCGAGCTTATTTGCACTATGTGTGGCCGTTCACCAGGCTGCTATGGTCGGACATCATACCACGTCACGCTTACAGGGGAGGTATTGACCTCCGTGCCATTGACCGCGCTCGTCGCTCGGTGAACAGGGCAGTTGCCCGGTTCGTGGCAGACAAGGGTTTGGGGATGGTCATCCGACACCCCACCATTAGTTTACAAAATTACGATCTGTATGCAGGGGATGGGGTCCACCTGTCAGATAGAGGTATGAACCTCTTTTTGGAAGATTTGCAAGCAGTCCTGTTGACCTAGCTAACGGTCGGGGGGGGGGGGGGGGCGGTGAGTCTTCATTGAAGCCTCCCCGTGTGGCGGGTAGCACTGGTAAGGTAAAGATTTATGACCCATAGGTATCCGGCAGGTTCGCAATTGACTGGCCAACACTTAGACAGGTACAGATGTAATAACGTTGACCGGTCAACAACGAACCAGGCAAGGGGTGATGGCAGGAGCTTTTCAGCATGCATCACCCCGTGATTTGACGGATACACGTCAGAGGGTGGGGTCAGTAGATAGTTTATTGACTACGGTGAACAATTTGTTTGTGTCAACAAACAAATTGATACAAAATGGATACATTGTAGCCAATTGCCGTTGGCAATTTTGGGAGGAACCTTACCAGTGTTACTGCGGCCTGCTTGCCTTAAAGAATTATAATTGGATGAGTACCAATTGAAAGTTATAATTCGGACTAGGGCATTATTCAATAAAAGTGGCCCAATGCCTTTATCCATATACCGGTGTCTGAGTCTTTCTTTGGGGGGTGCACCTGCAATGCATAATGTCTAAGAATAGTAAAGGCAACGGTCACCCTTGCTCAAAAGCCAGTTGTATCTGACTCTAAGATTTGGGAGCTCACTTAAGTGTGCAGCACTCGGGTCTTGAACTGCTGACCTGCCAACCCTCCAATAGTCAAAGTCATTATCTTAACCACTAAGCCACCACAGTCCCAAATTGAATGATTGACTAGAGTAAATAATAACACAATAGGTAAGATTCTGTTGCATAGCACAGTAAATCACACTAGAGTAAGCTTATTGAATCAGTGGGGATCTAGTGAGTCAATTTCTCCATAAATTTCATTGCGGGCCTAATTTAGTTGCAATTTACTACCATTAATTTAACCTATTTGAATGAATTGAATGGAGAGAGTTGAATCAATGACTACTGCACTGCACCTTAGTACACTAAGGGACAGGATTTCGGCCATTATAAAGGTGAAACAGGAGAATAAAGACAGTTGACCTAGAGATTACACAAATCTCCTTTTAGTAATTATATATAGTAGCAGCAAAAAGTTAGAAAATGGTGGTGTGTGCGTGTGTACAGCCATTCACAGAAAAGACCCAGAAAAAAACTTACAAATGTAGTAATTATAAAGCCACCTCCAACTTAAGCCAGCAGCCTTGAAATTTTATAAGGATAATCCACTCAGTTTAGTTTCTTGCCCTATTTAACCCTGCCACCGCAAAGTCTTTATCGTGTATACTATGAAATGAAGGAAATATTACCGTACCAATTCAGTGCAGCTTATCTCGGCAAGATTCAAACAAAAATACCACTTCTCTATAACAAAGCTACTCATGTATTTAGAAAGGGCATTAATTGTATTTAGAAAGGGCATTAATTCTTTCCTCCCTGCTTCTTTGGTATAAAAGTGGGTACAATGGGGGAAAGAAATAAGAATAACTGTACATACATAACACAACATCTAGGAAATCCATTAGTCACTGCTATTTTTTTAGCAGCTATTACTGGAATACTTTGATGTCCAACAGCTGGTGTAATTTAGAGCTCCTTTAATTCATACTCTTATCCCATTTATGTACAACGTATTTGATAGAGTAGGAAATTGCCATAGCTTTTAGCATTATATAATGTCATACTTTTTGTTTTTAAACTACTTAATATTTCTGAAAATTACATACAACTATGCTATTTTAAACATCTCTGTTCACAAAGACACCACAGATGAACTCAATTATTAATAAAAATATTTTTGGAGGAAAAGAAAAGAAAGGATTCTAGCAAAGTAATATAGAATATATCTACTTTTTTGACTTGTCAGAGGTCAGTATGGGCTCCATGCATCTGAATTTCACAGACACTGGAGTCTTGCAATCTCCCCCTAACTGCTTCTTTTTGAATTCCATCATTTCCCCCCTTTTATTTCCATTGATAAACAAGCCAACATTTCCCCAACCCCTAAAATACATGCATGTAAATGCTGAGGAACAGAATTGTTTCATCTACCCATATGGTAAAGTGGGTTTTTTACCATATGGACAAAGGTTACATGGGGTGTTCAGGCAGGGGAAACTGGCTAAATGTAACTTAACCCCTCCTTCAACCTCCCCCAGCCTCAAAATGAGTGAGCCATAAGGATCCATCTGAACACATTCATAGTTAAATATAATTGAGATGCAACAATTTATATTTAAGTGGTTGTCTAGTTGGAACACAGTTACTTTCTGAAAATGTAATGAGATTATTGAATACAGCTTGTTCAAAAGTAAACATGTATGCATATACAGGTGAAACTCGGAAAACTAGAATATTGTGTAAATGTTCATTCAGTTCAGCAATGCAACTTAAAAGGTGAAACAAATATATGAGATAGACTCATTACATGCAAAGCGAGATAGTTCAAGACTTACTTTGTTATAATATTGATGATTATGGCTTACAGTTTATGAAAACCCCAACTCCCCAATCTCATGTACCCCATAAACATCACATAATCTCATGTACGCTGTACGCCATGATCATCACAATTATAACGAATTAAGGCATGACATATCTCGCTTTGCATGTAGTGAGTCTATCTCATATATTTGTTTTACCTTTTAGGTGAAATGAATGAACATTTGCATGATATTCTAATTTCCGAGTTTCACACACACACTTTATTTATTTATTTATTTATTTATTTTTCACGCTTATATACCGCCCACTCAGGTACAACCCAACTCAGGGCGGTTTACACAACGGACAGTAAATACATAAAAGACACATGATAAAAAAGTTAAAAGTTAAAAAAAGTTAAAAAAAACCCACCCCTATATATACTGTATCCGTATATCTACCTGGGCAATAAAATATACAGTACTGTATATCCAAAAATATCTTTATAGAGCTAGGTTTTCCAATGACAGTTAATTGAGTCTCGAGCAGGTAGACAGGTCTCTGGAAATTGCTGAAACAGAGACAGGGCTCTCAAAGGTCAACCTCTCTGATTTTCAATTAGTTGGAGCCATGTTATCATTTACCAGCCTCCCTTCGACTGAGAAAGCATTCCTGTTTCCTCTGAGCTTCTTCTCAGGTAGCTTGCAGGGTAATAGATTTCTCTACTAACAATATGTTGTTTCCCACCACTTGTGGTGGCTCAAGGGGTTAAGACGGTGAACTCGCTGACTGGAAGGTCGGAGTTCAATTCCTGGGCACTGCATGATGGAGTGAGCTCTCTGTCCCAGCTCCTGCCAACCTAGCAGTTTGAAAGCAAGAAATTGCAAGTAGATAAGTAGGGACAGTTCGGTGGGAAGGTAAACAGTGTTCTGTGCACCATGGTGTTGAGTCATGCCTGCCACACGTTCATGGAAATGTCTACAGACACAGACAGCACTGGCTGTTTGGCAATAAACAGAGATGAGCACTGAACCCTAAAGTCAGATATGACTGGCTATCAAGCAAGGGTGACCTTTACCTTAACAATTCATCACTGTCAATCAATGTGGTATATGGCTTTTTGCAGTCAAATAGGACTGGATAAAATTAAAGGTAAAACACCAGTCATGTCCATCTCTATGGATTGGTGCTCATCTCAGTTTACAGCCAAAGAGCCAGAACTGTCTGCATCTGCAGACATTTCCGTGGACATGTGGCAGACATGACAAGACACCAGAGTGCACAGAATGCTGTTACCTTCCCAATGAAAAATTACTTATTTATCTACTTGCAATTTCTTTTTTCCCTCAAAACTGCTAGGTTAGCAGCACTTGGGTCGCAAACTGCTGACCTTCTGACCTTTTGATGATCAAGCTCAGTGTCTTAACTACTTAATTGTTGATTATTATTATTTTTGAATAGCAGCTGTGTTAGTCTATATTTCAAGCATATCAGAGAATAAGCAAAACAAAAAAAATGTTGTAGCACTTTGAAACAAACTGTTATATTTTAATGTTAGCTTTTGTGACTCAAGTCCACTTTGTCAGATGAAGTGTCTGACGAAGTGGACATGATCCACGAAAGCTAACATCAAAGTATAACAGTTAGTCTCAAAGTGCTACAATGTTTTTTTTCTTTCTTTCTTTTAATTCTCTGATATGCTTAACCACTTATGCCACCGTGGCCCAGGGATGGAGAATCTCTCCCAAATTTAATTTAATTTAATTTAATTCTCATACTTGTATGTTGCCCAATCAGGAAACCTGACTCAGGGCAGCTCACAAAAGAATTATACGGTAAACACAATAATACATTATAGACAATAATTATACCATATTCAACCTACAAAATATTAACAAGCTGCAGCTCCTATCAGCCCTAAATAGCACAGTTGATGGTGAGGGGAGTTTTGGGGCACATCTGAGAAGACAGCCATACATCATGTAATATCTAGATCTGGTTGGCCATCCAGTGACATGTTGGAGGACAGATTTTGTCCTCTCTGAAATATTGTCTCCCAGTGCAGTGCTTTGCTATTTGTTCCTGTAAAGAAAAAATGATTATATAATTATATGGTAAAAAGAAGGGTACAATAAGGGGCAACAATGGGGAAAGGTCTAAACTTGTCTTCTGGATATAATAATATCACCAGTGTCCCCCTCTAAATCTCAGGGGGTACTGCTTGGGACAGCACCATCAAACCCTAGATTCTTTTTCTTGACCGAAATGCTGAAAACTAGCTTTTTAAACCAGAAAGTTAATAAATTGCATGCATGCAAAGAGGAGGAAAAAAGATTCCTGCAGCAGAATAGAAGGTCATTTTGAGACACCACAGTGCTATAGGATATAAATCATGCTAAATTGATTTCATTAAGATCCTGATTGTATCTTCAAAAACAACAGCATCCTCTACCACGCTGCCAGTGTCTAAATCACCCAGTGAAAAATAACCTTTCTTGTTCCCAAGGGACCACAGAAATACTTGCAAATCTGTCTTAGGTCAGCTGCTTTGCTTTAAGAGTCCTGAGAATGATCAGATCTGTGAAAGAAGCTCTTTGTTATTAATGCTAATTTAATGAGTGTGGCATTACACAGTGTTACAGCCCCTCTATCTGGTAATAACCAGCAATCAAGCCTCAACTCATAATGAACTAGCATTCTAGAGCTTCTGGTGGGATGAGCAACTGAACTATTACCTAGAGAGGTGTGAAAATTGAAACCTTATTGAAAATGGAAAAGCTAGAGGTAAGAAATGCATTATGCTAAAAGTACTCAGTGTAATATCCCAGTTCCTAACAGAGTTTTTTAAAAAACAAAAAAACAGTCACTTATATCTCAGTATAACAAAATCTAGAGGAAAGACTTCACACATCTTGAAATTATTGTTTGCCATCATTAAAAACAGTAATTAGATTCTATTCTAAATCTCTGTTTTATAACATGGGTGATAATAGGGGGACCTCAAGTCAGTTCAAGTCACAGATTACTACCAAGTTTCTCCTTTACTGAACTCTTACATTTTCCTAACACTGGAGCCCAGTCTTGAGATAGCATGAGAAGGTACACCCCCAGTCGTTGTCGACGGCAACTCGTATCCAAGAATGCATTTTTTTTCCTGAAGCAGGAAAAATGTCACTGGTGTGAATTTGTTTAAGGTGGATCCCATCTTGCCATGAAGTGACCCACACACTATGATCTCAGAGCCATCACCCAGTGGCACACATGAAGCATAACATGCAGGGGGCCCTTTAGGTGGGGTGATGGTCACCCTCATTGGAGGAAATGCCACTGGAAACCATCATATTGCGCCCAATGGCAAAATGAGCGGAGGAGGAACTCTGATTCCCAAAGGTCGTGGAGGCAGAAGAGGCCATGCCAGACAGACTGGCTGTGAAGGTACACCTTGTCCATATCCTCAAGGCTGTGGCGGTCCATTACACCTCCAGTAGGGTACCAGCAAAATCATACCAAGTTATCAATTACTGCCCAATGAATCATATATCATAAATCAGTTTGTGAGTTGAACAGAGCCGACTCCTAGCAACTATATGCACGAGGTCTGCAGCACGTCTGTTGTCCAGCTGATACTGATCTGCTAATCCTTTGGAAGGAAAGTGGCTGAAATGACTTTGTTAGTGGCACAGGAAAATCTGTCCCATGCTACAGAGAAAAAGGGAGGCAGGTGTTAAATCTGCAAGCTGAAGCAGAAATTTCTTCTAAGACACTCTTGCAGTATTTTAAATAGGAGAAGAGGAGAAGAGAATTTATGCTGAGGATGGAAAAGATGTTTCCTTTGTGTCCCCAGTCAGTGTTGACTTTCCCCAGGGTACACAATGCCTTGCAAAATCAGGGTGCTGTATAAGCTTTCACTCTGGAATATCCACAGGGACCCACAGCAAGAAAGCAATGATTCTGCAAATGACCAGGTATTTAAAAATAACAGAAAGCAGACAATCATTGATGAGGAGGAGAGAAAGGAAGATTGTCCTGATAGTTTCTATATTCTTTTGACTCATTTATGAGGTTCACTCATCCCATTTTTCTCTCACACTCATACTCACGTGCATCAGTCTCCTTTTCCTTTGGTGCTTCTTTCTTGGGGTGTCCTTCCCCTACCCCCAAGCACCTCCATTAAAAATTATTTAACAGACTGAAAGCTCTGAAGAAGATTGCTGGATAAGGTGCCAGAGTACATTTTAAAAACCTGTAGGGATTTGCAAACTGACTACTGAAAGACTGCTGAAGGCTTCCTGAACTGTCTTGTTGTAGAAATGCAAAAATATCCATATTCTGCCCCATTTGGGTGCTCCAAGATTTGTGTACATCCCTAAATATCTGAATCTGACATTTTTGCATAAGCCCATTAAAATGGGAAATACATGATTTCAATGTTGTCTAAGTTACATTTTTAAAAAGACAGGAATTTATTCTAAAGATAAACTTGCCGCCTTCCTTGGTGAGGTGAAAACCCTTCAGTGATAACTTGCATAAATTATTTTAAAGGAACATTTATTTTTAAACTGCACACTGTTTAACATTTTGAAAGGAGCGGCCATCATATGGGTGACTGTTTAAAAACAACAATCATGTCCTAATATGAAGCATGTCGGTATCAATTTTGATATTGACTTTTTGATTTTATGAAATGTTTTCACTTCAATGAAACATTGTTCTACATGTGGGAATAAGTGTGGTCTTGCTGCACATGGGGGATGGGTGTTGAGGAATGGTAGCTTGCAACCTAAGCTTTATATAGATCTTCTCACATGTAACTTTCACAAAATTCTGGGTTCACCAGATCAGCAGCTTCCTAGCCCTGTTCCTAGTTCTAGGGCCAAACTCTGAGACCATGGGCAGAACCTTATGATGCCATAGAGCACCCTTGAGTAGCAACTGTAAAATAACATGTGAAGCTGTACTTGTGCAACAAAAAGCTTCTGTATTGCAACAGTGGCACTCTGACATAAACAGGCCAAGGGCATGCAGTCCCTTCTTTCTATCTTTCCAGTCCTCTCCCTTTACTCCCAGCTTGCACTGACAGCATGCATGCACAAGACACATCAAAATGCTTCATCACTAAACTAATGAGCCTTGGGGGTGTACTAAAGACAAAAATCAAACTTTTTCAGCACCGCTCACCCTGAGATTTTTCTGCCTGTCAGGAGAACTAAAGAAGGCTATACACTCCAGCCAATACCTTGGGACCTGGCAACTGGTATACCCCAATTCAGCTAGGTTTACTACTAGCTTGTTTGAAGTGGCAAACTTCTAAAGAGCCTATGACAAAGTTCAAATCTGAACTGGAGACGTTGTCTATAGGCAAGATCTCAAAATGACCCATAGACTCATTTCTAAATACTACAAGCAGTTTAATAGTCACAGCACTTGCACATGAAGGTATGTGGGAGATAATTCCACAACAGTATGTTGGGAACTCTTAAAGTCAAGTTCTGCTTATATGTGGTTAAAGCTTGCATAAAGAAGAGATAACATGTTATCATGCTGATAGAGTGTGCTGATGGGTGTCTGGTAATTGAAGTCCAAGAACAACTGGAAAGCCAGGTTTGCTGACCTCTGATCTAAGAGAACAGACTTACCACAGTGTAGCTCAGTGATGGGCAGTCTTGGCCCTCCAGCTGTTCTTGAACTTCAATTCCCAGAAACCCTGACCAGCTGGTGTGTTGACTTGGGCTTCTGGGAATTGAAGTCCAAGAACAGCTGGAGGGCCAAGACTGCCCATCTCTGGTCTAGCTTGAATACTCGTCTGCCAATTACTGCCAGAAACATGCACAAATGAGGACTTAGGTTCAACCAATGACAAAGCCAAGGAAGTGGTCTCATTTTGGCAGCCCAGAGTTTTATCAGGACATTAAAAAAGAAAAACCAATTAATTAAGTCCCAACCTTGTCTGTTGTTGGGCTTTCTAGGTGGCAATGTGCTAAAAAAAATCATCACACCTCAAGTCTCCCCATCAGTCATGGCTCAGTCCTCAGTGACAGCAATCCTAGGCAAAGCAAGGCTTTGTGTTGGTGTGTGCACCTTTTGCAATACAGTATATCCATACGCCTCTGTAGTTCACTGGCTGTCTTCCCACACATACCTTTCTCATCATGATGATGTGTATATACTGGCTGTGCATTATTGATTACAGTAATGCCAAAGCTTTATATTTCTGAATGAGAATTAAAGGGACATTAAAGGAATCCTAGGTAGAAGCACATGCTTATAGAAAGAGCTCTCTGTTACATTTCTCAAAAAGGTATTGATTTTTATTTCTGGAACAACATTCTATTTTGGCTCTTCTGCATTATGTACTCCAGCATTCACTGTTCCATTTTTCTCTGTTAGGCCATTAATCTGTACAAGAAGAAGCAATTTCACTATGCTGATGGATTTGTGCAGGAGATCTAGAAAACATTTCAGCTTTAAATAGCAACAAAGTTGCTAAAGATCCAAAAATATCAAAAGGGAAAAAATTATAAGCCTATCAACCAATTTGTTTCTTAAGTCAGTTGGCTGCTTTGTATGTGTTTGATTACAAAGTGTCATTTCTATATTAAATATATTACATCAATTATGAGACATATTTTGAGCAATTGAAAGCAACCTACCTTTTCTTTCAACTAAATAACACAGGGCAGATATTTGGAAAATTTATTGTAGCATATATCTTGACTCAAGACATGCAGAAGAATGTGCTGGACATAATAACAGCAGCACTGCCCAAAAGAGTTACTTTTAATTTAAATCCAGCTCTCAGTTTTGAATCTCCAACTATGCATGAATCTGTCTATCACTCTGTTGGCGTCATCATTGCTTTCAGACCTTGAAAAGCTTGCAGAGGTGCCAAACCATTTCAGGTTACATTAGCAATTATTCATTAAGGCAGGGAGTGGATGGGTATTCTTTCTTTTCATTAATATTTTATAACTTCCAGTGGCAACTAGCAGTCTTTTGTATAGCTTTGCTAAAATTCTTTTGAATGTTCACATTCCCTCCTTGTAGCTGCTCTTCATTGTGATATACAGATCATCACCACCTGTTTGAAATGATTACTCTATGTTGTATTGGCATAACGTGCCAGTTCTAGAAATGGGACAGCTCTCCAGGTTTATAATGCTTCCACATATAGTGCTGATCATATTAGGACTGAGAGAGAGACAGCCTTCTCAGGAAGGAAGCACTAAAGAATACAGAATGAATAAAGATGCAACTACCCAATACCTTCAGGTGTACTGAAAGATACTGACTTTCTCTTGCCAGTCACCAGATGTTGTGCATGGAACTGATGGGTGTGTGTGTGCCACCTTGTCCTTTGCTTTAAGCAGCAAAACGTTTTAGGGCAGCCTGCCCCATCTCTTAAACTGGCATCAGTGGGTGCTAAACTGCCAACTTGTCACTGATTCAATGTAACAATCTTGCTGGCTGATCTAGTCCATTATCTGAAGCCTTCAATGTTCTCCTGACTTACCATTAGTATTCAGTGGCTGAAATCCAGTAGTAAGTCACCACTAGAGTAGACACACTGAATTAACAAGGATTTGGTGAATGGACTCCTCTATAAGTTGCATTAATTCAATGGGCTTACTCTGCTGGCAAGTTACAATTGGATTTCAGCCAAAAGTTGAACAGAGTAGTGTTTTGTGTGTGTGTATGTGTTAGGCTGCAAACGCAAGTCTAGAATGGAGTTAATCTTCCTGCCCCAGTATCCTTGCTTAAGCTTACAAATATAATAAATTTATATTAATATTATCAAAATAATCAGCAAGTCAAAATTTGAGTGAAATATTGGGCCTCATTCAGTTTGTAGCCAAGACAGGTGTCTCTACTGTCCTCCCTACCCCATATTTTTAACTGATGTGTTCCCATTTTCCCCCTCATTTCTGTTGTTGTTACTATCTGCATTATCACTGCAGCCTTTCTAGAAAAATAAGCAAGAATCCACTGCTAATGTGTTTTTGCCACATACTTAAAGAAGAGGCTTCTTTTTTCTCTCTCTCTCTCTATGTATCAGGTATGCTAATTACTTTTGTGGAATGAGAAAGTCCATTATCTCTCAGCTAGCATGGCCAGGCTATATTGGAATACTCTTGGAGATATCATCCAAATATCAATTTCCCCATGCTTTACAAGGCCCCCATTTAATTGAGATACAGAATTATATCAAAACAGAATTCTGAAATGATATTTAGGTCATTGCACAGTAGTTATGTTTGCATCTGGTAAGACTGGATAACTCCGAAGGAATGACGTTTTGTTGTTGAAAACAACTGTTGGAGCAGAGATGGAGCAAACTCTGAGTCCTCTAGTTGTTTCCGATTACAGCTTTAGTAACTCTTTAGTTAGTATATCTTCTTTCTTGGCTAGGCTTGCTGAGACTTCTGGTAGCTGAAGTCCCCTCACCCCAACCCCTACCCCCCCCCCGAGAAAAAAACTGAAAGAGAGAGAGGCTGAAGATCTCTCATCTTATATTCAATTAAGCATTTCACCAGTGAGTAAGTTCACTACAGACAAGTGTTTCTTCAACTCATTAGTCAAGATCTGAAATGTTATGTCATAAGAGTCCATACCATGGAATATTCCAAACAAAACAAGGAACATACACATTACACTATCCTGACTGCAGTGAAAAACCTCTATTGTTATTTTTTTAAAAAAAACTGTTTTGAAGTATTATGGCTCCCCATAGACACCATGGGAATTGCATCATATCAAAGTGGTGAGAATTTTGCCAGGCTTTGTGAACCCCACCTCCTCCCCTTGTTTTCTAAAGACTGGTAGTCAGACAGAGACTGTATATCTTAGTATTTTTATCTGCGTGCCTTTCCATTACAGATGATCACACAGAAGCCTACTTAGATCCGGCACCTAGCCTTGTCACATCTATATTTATATTCCCCCAATAGCACTAGAACTGCTTCCATTTTTTTAATTTATTAATAACAGCAAGCATCATATGATGAGTAGGAATAAGCAGCTGAGTCTGGTTCCCAGAAGGATTTAAAATATGTATTCCTTTTATCTTTCCTCCTCTACTATCTGACAAAAAGCCTTCTAAAAAAGACATCAAAGATCAAAATGAATAGAAAATGCAGATACCAGGTCAGGAGGTCAAAAAACCTGATGTCAACCATCAGAAAAGGGAAGATTACAATCTCATTTCTCTGCTCTTCTCATGCTGTAACCTGATAGAAAGATTATCTGAATCAGAAAATGGTGCAGCTTGGGTGAAGAGGGAGGATAGGAACCCCACATGTCCTATATATCCCAATCCTTTTTTATGTAATCTATTTAATCTCCTGTTAATGATAATCACAGGCTATCAATGTGCTCAAACAGAGTCTGGTGGATTTCTCCTGCTTATATTTTGTGTTTCAGAAAATCTGGGGCATTTGGGAGGTGGGGAGAGAAAGAATCTGCCAGCAACACAGAAGGGAACACCCTGATGTAACCTCTTGTTTAAGTAAGTCTATTAGCAAGATCTAGAGGAGGGTTTGCTCCTGACTATAAACAGTCTTTGATCACACATGTAATCTTGCATGTGAAGAAGGCAAGAACACACAGAGAGAAGGAGCTGGTATAGGGTGTGGAGCAGATCCTGCCCACTGACAATAGTAGATTAGGCAAGTTCTATATTGTAAGGACTCAGCATGGAAGGTAATAAAATACCTAGAAGATTTCCTAGACCTTTTACAAATGAGGGGGACTGAAGAGAGAAGTGGGCTGCAGCAAGGCATCCTTTCAGAATCTACCAATTTCACAACATCCTGGCTGACCAGGTTCCCTGGGTACAGCCATGTAGCAAGACTGATGCAGTTGGGAAATGGCAGATACATGCTCCTGCTCTGGAGGATCTTTAAAAGCCAGTGCAGCAGAGTGGGAGAACTGAGTAGGGGAAAGAGGAGGGAGAAAGCCAGAGGCAAACTTGAAAGGGTAAAGGGTAGCAAGAAATGTGTTAACATGCTTCAACCATGGCTTCACCTTCACCAGTGAAATGGAAATCTGTAGAGGCTCCCCTCCTTCTTTGATCACACACACACACACACACACACACACACACACACACACACACACACACACACACACACACACACACACACACACACACGGAGCAACCATCAAATGCATCTCATGGTTTGTAGGAACCTGACTGGGGATCATATTGCTTCTCAGTGACTGTATCCTCTAGTATACTTTATTGACTTCCAACCTCCCTTTCAGGTTCATTCACTGAAGATACACCCCCTCCCCCGCTCTTTCCCTCATACCCAGCCTTCTGTTGCTTGTGCACTATTGTTCTTCATCCCAGGTTATGAAAAGGAAAGAGCTTTTCATGTATGTTTAAGGTACAGATGGAGAGAGAGAAAAACAAACAGCATGCATCAGCCATGCCAAGAGATCAGCATGGAAAAGAGAGGAGGCATGAGACAATAGGGTTGTTTCAAATGGTAGCTTTCCACCTGGTTTATATGTCCAAAAGCAGAAAGAATTCATCCAAAAACTCAGATCCCCTGGCTGCCTATAGGGTAGGGAGGGGGAGGGAGAACATCAAGCCATATAGCCACTCAAGGGTGCCTCCTCTTGCTTAAATAGACATATCTACAAGTTGTCTTAGCAGATAGATGATGTTTGTCCTAGATAACCTTCAGAGAAGCCTGTACCCAACCCAAGTCATTTTCAAACAAGAAGAAGTGTAGAATACAAAGGGGCTGGGAAGGGATCATCAACATTGGATACAGGAGGTAGCTTCCCCATCTTATAGAAGATCCAGCCACCCACATTCCTAGGGATCTCTATTACTGGATGGATGAGCTCCTTTGATGTGGCTGAAGCCAACCACAGAGGATGCACTAAGCACGGCTGCCTCCGTTGGATGGGGTGGGCTTTCTCTTCCTTAAAAGGAACCGGCGCTCCTTTTGCAAGGCTCGGAAGCTCCATGGGAAGGGACTGCAGATCCTAGTTGGCTGGGTTAGGGTTAGGTTGGCTGGGGAGGATCTCTCCGCAGAGGGTGAGAAATGGCCGATGATTCTACGGAGGAAGTGAAGGCATCTCTCCACTAACGTGCATCGTCATCCAAAAGTCCTAAAACCAGCCCCAGCCAAAGCTCCAGGCTACTTCTTCTGGACCCCTTTTATCTCACTTCTCATTCCCCCCAAAAAATCAAGGTCAGTGTTTGATTTTCCGGAGACAACCCCCCACCCCTTCCCCCTCCTCTCCAGCACACGGGTGTCTTTTGAGGAAATTACCGCACCATGCTGAAGACCTCCCTTTACCATGGCATGGCCCCTCCTCCATATCTACTTGAAGCACAAGAATGCAGATTTTGGGGGTCTACAGAGGGCTGGGGGTATAGGGGGAGTTAAAAGGAGAAAGTGGAAATTTGGGGAGGAGGGGAGGAGTTGTCTACTTTGGTGGCTCTCTCTTCTCTGGCAAAGGAAAGCCACCTCCAGCGGCTGAGAAGAAGAATGCGCCTCCGCGCCATCCTGACAAGCGCCCAAAATGGCAAAGAAGGGAGGGGAGGGTCCCCACCACCACCACCACCACCACCACCGAGAGGCGTCGACAGGAGCCACCAGCTTCCACAAAAGCCATGCGTCAGCTTACCCAACACACGTCACGGAATATTTCTTGGGACATTTCGTTCCTACCCCCCAGAACCACAACAAATAAATAAATAGCTGGCTGCCAGAGGAGAAGCAGAAGAAAAAAGATCGGAGTGGCAACTTTCCCTCCTCAGGATGGGCATTGGGGTTTGGGCAGGGGTCAGGGCCATAGCCAGGGGTGGTGGTGGTGGTGAATCAGCACACACCCCCAGCTAACAGCCCACCCCCAAGTAGATTTGCCCAACCAAGGCAAATGTATATATTTGTGTTTGTGTGTGACATTGTTGCCCCTCCTGAATTTTTTTCGCCCACCCCCATTTAGATTCCTGGCTATGGCCCTGGCAGGGGTGGATTAACCATTGAGCAAATGAAGCACGTGCTTAGGCCATCAAGGGAAGCGGGCACCACATAAATGTTCCATAGCCGATTTTATCCTGGGTCATATGGTGCAACACTGCAAAATTATTGTTTACATTTTGAATTACAGATAATGTATATATAACCTGGCCCTGGGTTTGGGAAAGGGTGGGGGCAGAAAAAGCAGACACCCCCCCCCCCAAGGAGCAGTGCCGTAGCCATGGGGGGCCAGGGGGGTGAAAACCCTCCTGAGCCAACAGCCCCCCAAAAAAAAACCCACCCCGTGGGGCCAATGTCATATATGTGAGTATGACATTGTTGCTCCTGGTGAAAATTTTTGCCCCTCCTGAAAATCCCCTCCCCCTCCATCTAGAATCCTGGCTATGGCCCTGCCAAGGAGTCCGGTTGGCACCTCCTGTAAGCGCCCTCAGAAAGAAGAACCCACTCCCCCCATGCTCAAAAAGCGCACCAAGTTAGCCCCGGAACCAGAAGACCAGTGTGGTCAAGAAGCCAAAGGACTCAGTTCAGGACACAAACACACTGTATGGACCTGTGATAGCGAACCTTGGCACTCCAGGTGTTCTTCTACTTCAATTCCCAGAAGCCCAAGTCTGCACTTCTGCTCATCGGGGCTTCCGGGGAATTGAAGTTCCAGAAGAGCTGGAGTGCCAAGGTTAGCCACCACTGGTATAGATACACACCCATAGCCACCCACCCTCTCTCCAATACCACCCCGTCCCCCAAAAGAAGTTGGGTTCTCACTCACGGTGCTTGGGGCTGCGGCTTGCCTCCGGCGCAGTGGAGGTGGTGGTGGTGCTGGCCTCTTGGAAGGGGGATAAGGTCCAGGAGGGCGCCGAGTCCTGGAGATAGGTCTTGTAGGAGGAGGTAGTGTATGTCGCAGTGGGCCAGAAGGGCAAAGGCGGCGTGCCGGGCAATCCGGGCGCCGGCCGGGAAACCTGGAAAGTGGTGGTGAAAGGGACGGCCGGGGCGGCGGTGGTGGTGGTCGCGACGGAGAGGAGGGTCGGTGGCGCGACGGTGTGGCGCGCCGTGGTTGAGCGCGGGGGCCCCCTGGTTCCTGGCAAGTGAGTGGGCGCCTTGGTCATCGTGGTGAGGCGGGTACTGATCCGGTTGGGGCTCCTCGACGTGATGGTGGCGGTGGTGGACGTGGCGGCGTCCACGCTCTTGGGCGGCGTGGTGGGCTGCTTGGAGAGGAAGAAGGGGTCCTGCTCGATCCCTTTGGAGTCCATCAGCTCGGTGGGCACGTACTCCTTGACGGAGCCCACCACGATCCACTTGAGCAGCATCAGGCTGAGCCCCAAGCCCACGAAGCCGATGAAGAGTGGCACCGCGCACAGCCACGTCTGCTGGCGGTTCCAGACGACGCAGTCGCTGCAGCGCAGCTCGCGGGCCACAGCAGGATCGGGGGCCCCATCGCCGCCCGCCCCGGCGGCGCCCCCGGCAGCAGCAGCACCACCAGCAGCAGCGCCCGCCGCCGCCCCCTCCTCGGCAGCAGCTGCGGCACCACCCGGCGGCGAGGCGACCCCGTCGCTCATCCTCCTAGGTGCCTTTCACACCCTCCCCCGGGGGGGAAGCAGAGGCATGGGGGGGGGGAGCGGCATGCAGAGCCAAAAGGAAGAGGTTGTGGGGTTTGGGGGGGGGGGGGCAGGGAGGGGTGAATGAAAAAGAAAGAGGGGGGAAGAAAGAAGGCTGTAGGGGGGAGTGGGGGGGTAGAAAGAGAAAGATAAGGGAGATCCGACGGAACGGAGAGGGGGGGAGCGCCTGCCAGTTACCAAAAGGACATGTCCCCCCACTCTTTCGATGTATAGCGATCTACACGCTATTCAAACCCCCCACCCCCACCCCACCCCACCCTCCTTGTCACCATCTCTACGGAAAACACACGCATCCACGCCACCGGTGCTGATTCAGCTGAAACGGCCCCGCTCTCGCCATCCTCGCCCGGCCGCCCCCGACATATCCTCCGTCTCTTTGGGTTGCTTTTCCCTCCGATTGCCCCCCCCCCTCTCTTCGCCTTGATAGAGAGAAAGAGAGAGAGAGAGAACCCTCCTTTCCGAAAAAAAGACTATAAAAATCCAACAACGCGCAGCCAAGATCCCTGACGGTTTCTTCTCTTCTCTCCCCCTCCCCCTCTCGACGAAACCCCACCGACCAGGAAGGCGAGAGGCCGGCGGCAGTCCTGGGCCAATCCACCTCCTCTTGGAAGATGCTGATCCTGGCTCTCCTTTTCTCGCTTTTATAAGAAAAAGAAGAAAAAAAATGTTTTCTAGCACAAAGATCCGCATTCAGCAGCAACCGCGAAGCCTAGGTCTCCAGATCCAGGAAAATGGAGAGAGAGAGGGAAAAAAAAGAAGGGTGGTGGTGGGGGATAATAACAATAATCATCCTCTCCTCCGGTTCCTGGTTTGGCGTGATGATGCTCCTTTTTTTCCCCTCCCGCAAGCAGCGGCGGTGGCGACAGTATTCCTCGGCGGCTTCGTCTCTCTTTTCTCTCCTCCTCCCCCCTCCTATTTTTTTCCTTCCTTCCCTCCCTCCGATCTTTCTTTCTTTTCTTTTTTTCCTCCTACCGAAGCGACGGAGCAGCAAACTGCACCTGTTATTCAGCAACCCCGCAGCCAACCCTTGGACGGCACTTTAAAAAGGAGAGACCAATCCGAAGGCAGAGCGGAGAGGAGGAAAAAGCGATGGAGAGAAAAAGAGAGAGGGAGAGAGATGCAGGCAGGGAGATGCAGGCAGGCGCGGCTGGAGGAGCCAAAAACAGCCAGCAAGCCGGCATGCCTTCTAAATCCATCCAAGAGAGAGAGAGAGAGAGAGCGAGAGCGCTATAGGTCTGGATTGGGAAGGCGGCCGTCAATAAATAAATAAGGCGCCCGATCGATGGCAAGAGTGCCAAGCGTTGCTTTCCCAGGGGAGCGGGTGGTGGTGGTGGGGATTGAGACACACGCACAGGCTGACAAACTGGGAGGGGGGCAAAAGTGGATAGGTGGGTGAAATTACCCAGCCATCGTCACGGGAATAATATCCATCCTCCTCCTCCTCCTCCTCCTCCTCCTCCTCCTCCTCCTCCTCCTCATCCTAAATTTCAGGCAACGAGACAAGGAAGAGACGGTCCAGACGGTTCTAATACTGATATTTCTTCTTCTTCTTCTTCTTCATCATCAATCATCCTAAGTTTCAGGCAACGAGACAAGAAGAAGAGGCACTCCAGGCGGTTCTAGTACTGATATTACATCATCATCCTAAGTTTCAGACAACGAGACAAGAGGAAGAGGCACTCCAGGCGGTTCTAGTACTGATATTCCATCATCATCATCATCATCCTAAGTTTCAGGCAACGAGACAAGAGGAAGAGGTGCTCCAGGCGGTTCTAATACTGATATTTCATCATCGTCATCCTAAATTTCAGGCAATGAGTCAAGAAAGAGATGGTCCAGGCGGTTCTAATACTGATATTTCATCACTATCCAAGTGGCTAAGACGCTGACCAGGAGGCAGAAAGTCAGCAGTTCGATTCCCGAGTACTGCAGGACAGAATGAGCTCCCATCTTTGTCCCAGCTCTTGCCAGCTTCTTTCGCAGTTCGAAAGCAAGAAATTGCAAGTCGATAAATAGGAACCACTTTGGTGGGATGGTAGCAGAGTTCCGTTCTAGTCATGCCTGCCAAATGACTATGGAAACATCTGCAGAAGCAGGCAGTGCTGGCTCTTCGGCTTTGAAAAGAGATGAGCACTGAACCCTAGAGTTAGAGATGACTGGCTTTTGAGCAAGGGAAACCGTTGCCTTTAAGTTTCAGGCAAGGAGACAAGGGGAAGAGGAAGAGGTGCTCCAGGCGGTTCTAATACTGATATTTCATCATTGTCATCATCATCCTAAATTTCGGGCAATGAGACAAGGAAGAGATGGTCCAAGCAGTTCTAATACTGATACAGTATTTCATCATCATCCTAAGTTTCAGGCAACAGAACAAGAGGAACAGGCAGTCCAGGAGATTCTAATACTGATATTTCATCAAAGTCATCCTAAGTTTCAGGCAAGGAAACAAGGGGAAGTGGAAGAGACATTCCAGGCGGTTCTACACAGCCCATCCCCTGCATTCTTCTCCCCACTCCTTTATTCCAATTGCAGTACCTTGAGTAAGATGTGGATGGGGGGAAAGAGAGAGGAGGGGGCGTCTGGCTTCGGTCCAGGGACATAGCCAGGGGGCAGGGGTGGCAAAAATCCTCCTGAGCTGACAGGCCCCCTACCCACCCCAGGATGTCAATGTTATATGTGTGTGTGTGACATTGTTGCCCCTCCTGAACCCCACTAATAATAATAATAATAATAATAATAATAATAATAATAATAATAATAATAATAATAATAATAATAATAATAATAATAATAATAATAATAATAATAATAATATAGAATCCTGGCCATGGCTCTGCTTCTCTCTTGGCAAGGAAGCCACATCCCTGTCTCAAGCTCTGGTGGTGGCTTCTTGAGGGCAGGCAATGCTGAAGAAATGATCTTGGAGGTCCCCTTCAGGATAGGAGAAGTTGGGAGGGGAAGCTGAGGAGAGGAAGTCCAAGGAGCCTCCATTGCAGCTGTCTCTTCCTGGCTGCTCTGCTTTGGGGAACACCTGGCAAGCGATGGGATGAATCATTTATAATTTTAAAAAAGAAGATACCAAAAATCACGAGGAGTTGGAACCTCTTGAGAACAATATTTCAGAGCAGAAAAACTTGAAATACTGCTTCTAGTATACAGGTGGCTATGGTATATTATTGTACCACAACCTTCGAATGTTCAGAAGACACTAGCAAATGTCTTTGGTGGCCCAGAATGACAACTTCTGAGCAACCAAATTCACAATTAGACTAGCAGAGGGATACATTATGCCTGAAAACTTCTAAAAAAGCCACATCCCAGTATCCACCCAGGCAAAATGACTGTCTTCCCACAGCTAGTCCAGAATGGCACCTTTAAAATAGGACAAAGCAACAAATTGTTCTGATGAGACATAGCTACATGGAACTAATCACATATTTCTACAGAATCCTCATTTCAGTTCCTATGGATATGTAACAGTTCCAGGAATGTTGAATATTTCTTGGAACTTTCAAGTCTTAATATGGAATGTAATATTCTAAGGGGAAAAAAATCTGGCTTTGGGGGGGAGGGGGGACCCAGTGGCAGCTTCCCAGTAAGATAAAACAGTCATGATTATTAGTTACACCAGCCATAAATCTTCCATAGAATCCATACACTTACGTCCATTCAAAGCAAAATTCTGAGGAGGCCAAAGCAACAAAATGCATTGGTGAGCCATGATTAGGTAGAAGTGATGACAACTAACTAGTCAACATCCACAGAATTGATATTCTGATACTAATTCTTGGCTAAACCAAACAAACAAACAAAAAACTAGAAAAAAACATAGCAGAAAAGTGTCTGGAACAGCAGCTTCCAAGAATGCCAAAGCAACCAAGCTCATCATTAATTTGTGAATAGGTAGGAACAGGTCAAGTAAACTACAAAAACTTTGAAGAATCTACATTTTGATATCTGTTCTAGACAAAATCTATATTCTGTAAACAAGTATGAAAAAATTATAGAAACAACAATTTGATAGGATGGGGGGCGGGTGATGTATCTAGCCATAATATATACACATATATTTGGCTTAGAAAGTGCACCAGGATCTGTTTTCTGAAAAGGTTTTGTGACTTATTTTGTTAGTCCTATCTGATCATGTGCAACTGGTAAATTTGATTTGTTTTCTGAAAAATAGAACACTGTAATTGTATGCCCTCAAGTCAATTCTGACTTTTGGCAACCCTTTTTACACTTTTCTGGGTAGAGAATACTCAGAGGTAGTTTACCATTCTCTTCTACTGAGGGTACCCTGGGATTGTGTGGCTTGCCTAAGGCCACAAAAGCTGGCTCTATTCTTGGGTGACACCAAAGGGAATCGAACTCCCAACCTGATACATAACTCAATTGAGTTGTCCAGCTAGCCTTGACATCTATTTATTTATTTATGCAGAAGACAAGCTGGAATGTGGATTCTATGGAGGTTTTTGTGGCTTTTTGCATCACTCCCAGGTAGTCACTTGCCACCATAGATTGTGGTTCCACTTACTCAAATCTTGTCCTCTTGGGTCATAGTCCCATTTACTTGTAGGCTCAACACATGAGCAAGAACAGAGTTCTTCTTTGCATATAATACCTCCATATGAAGAGGAACCTCTCTTCTCCAAATGTGTCATTCCTCAAGTGAGCAAAGCAATAAAAAAATTGGGCAGGCCTCTTTTGGTGTATGAAAACCAAGACACAGGACACAGCCTCGGGCTGGGTTAACTCAGGTTTATTGCATCGTGGACAGAGGGAGCATGAGGTAATGGCGGATCGATAGCTCTTTATATACTGCAGTAATACATTTGAACGTGGTGCCATAGTAGCCCATTGGCTACTGCCTGCGTGACGTCATTGCGAGTCACGCCCTTCTTGTCCAGGTGTAGGTGGTGGCGGGAAAGCTTCCCGCGCTGTTGCCTTTGATGGGTTCTGACCAATAGAGCTTGGACGCTCGCTGCTGCCAGCTGGTGGTCATTAGCTCGCGTCCTCATGCAGGGTTCATATGATACAGCTGAAGGTTACATTGTTGCTATAGGCAAGGTTACATTGGTTCAGATACATTGTAATCCATGTGGAAGGTAAAACCCTTAGAACACAACATCCCTCCCCCCTAGGACGAGACAACGTCTCGAGCCCATGCTTCTAGACACTCCCCCCCCTAGGAGACAAAATCTCTTAGCCAAGATGGCTTGTTTCGAACACGCTGGGGTCTCGGTGCGGGCTGCCTCTCCCCGGGTTTGCTACCTTCTCTTTGTCCCCTGGTTTCCTGTCCTGTAATTTGAGAGGGAGACTCGTTAGTGACTTGCCGCGGCTCCGCGGCGTTGTTGGGAGGTGTGCTCTTACTTAGGGAGGAACCGGGGGCACTGGGGACTAACGAAAAACCCCTCTTCTCGCTTGGATGGGTGGGGGAACACTCCTGAAAACCCCCCCGGTTTGCTAAATCAAAACCAAAATTCCATTCGGGGGCAGCGGTCGCGAACTCTTCTCCCCCTTCCCCGGCCTCTGACGGAGCTGGTTTATCAAAAGGATATGAGTCGTCTGACGAAACTGGTTTATCAAAAGGATATGAGTCGGGGCCGCTGCTTCTTCCTTCCCCCCTTGCTTGGGACTGTTGTCCGCTGCTGTCTCCCCCTTGGGTTAAGCGGGTGGGGGAGAACCCTAACGCTGAATCTTGTTGGTGATCCTCACTGACCGGCCCACTTACTCGGTGCCTCAGTTGGTCTGCGTGCCTCCTCCAGAGGAGACCGGTGTGGGTTTCGACCCGGTACGACACTGGCCCCGTCTGTTCTACAACCGTCCCCGGCACCCAGGCTGGCCCCGCGCTGGCATAGTTCCTGCAATGAACAGGGTCGCCGGCGGCGAAACCTTTCGAGACTGCCAGCCCCACGTTTTTCCCTTTATCCTCAATTCTTGTGGGGTCCAGCCTGGACAGGAGTGTAGTCAGTTTCCGCCGCATCAATAGCTCTGCCGGCGAGTAACCTGACGCTAAAGGGGTCACCCTATACGCTAATAAGAACTGACATACTTGGTGATTCAGGTCCCCGGGGCCCATGCGCCGAAGCGCCTCCTTTGTTGTCCGCACTAACCGTTCCACTTGGCCATTCGTGGCCGGGTGAAACGGCGCGGACGTGACATGCCGAATGGCATTCGCCTCCATGAATGCCCCGAACTCTGAGGAGGTGAAGCAACTCGCGTTATCGCTGACTAAAGTGTCGGGTAAACCGAACGTTGAAAAGACTCTCCGAAGTTGGTTAATTGTAGTGGCGGAGGACGTGCTCTTTACCGGAATGACCTCCAGCCACTTTGAGAATGCGTCCACCACCAGGAGAAACATGGATCCTCGGAAAGGGCCAGCGAAATCTACGTGCACTCTGGACCATGGCCCCCTTGCTGTGTCCCATTCCCTATGCGGGAGGCGGGCCGCCTCTGGTCGGGACCCCTGGCACGCCTCACAAGTGCCGACCATGTGCTCAATGTCCTCGTCCAGCTGTGGCCACCAAAAGTAACTGCGGGCCAGCGCTTTTGAGCGAACGATGCCCGGGTGGCTGACGTGCAGCAGCTTGAGAACTCTCGGCCGCATGGGTGTTGGGACCACCACCCGTTGGCCCCACAACAGGCACCCCCTTTCTAGGGACAACTCTAGCTTCTTCCGAAAGAATGGGTCAAATTCCTTGCTTGGGGACGATGCTGGCCACCCTTTCTGCACCCATGAGCTAACTTTCTCCAGCGTTCTGTCCTTGCCTGTCGCCCTAGCTATATCGGCTGGTACTATTGGGGGTTCGTCTAAAACCTCGATTAGCAACACTTGGCGGTCTCTTCTTATTCTGGCTTTTTGGTCGTCCGACAAGGGCAAAGGAGATCTCGAAAGCGCATCAGCATGGCTGATCTCCTTTCCGGGCCGGTATTCCAACTCGTGTTGGTATGCGTTAAGAAAAATGGCCCATCACAACATTCTCGGGGATAGTATCTGCGGCGTGGGCTTGCCTGCCGTGAAAATCCCTAACAGGGGCTTGTGATCCGTCACGATTTTGAACGGGCGGCCATACAGAAAATCGTGAAACTTTTTGGTCCCCGCTACTATTGCTAATGCCTCCCTGTCGGTTTGTGCATAATTTCGCTCTGCTTGGGACAGGGACCTTGAATAAAACGCAACTGGGGCCTCCCGACCATCATCCAACACGTGGCAAAGCACCGCCCCCACCCCCACCGGTGATGCATCACAGACTAAGACCACCGGCCGTTTGGGGTCGAAGTGCGTAAGGATTGCGTCCGATGTTAAAAGTTGCTTTAGTTCGTTGAACGCCTTCTCGTGCTCTTCACCCCACATCCACGTCTCCTCCTTTTTAAGTAACCGATGAAGCGGTTCGGCCACAGAGGCTTTCCGCGGAAGGAATGTATGGTAAAAATTGAGGAGCCCCAGGAATGACTGTAATTCGGTTTTGGATGTGGGGCGAGGGGCTTTCTTAATGGCTGCTACTTTGGATTTGGACGGCTTAATACCCTCGGGTGTGATCCGAAACCCTAAAAACTCGACCTCGGTTTCGAAAAAAACACACTTGTCCTTCCTCAGTCTCAGCCCCGCTTTCTCGAACACAGTTAACACTTTATCCAATCTCCTTGCTAGTTCGGCCTCACTCCCCCCTGTTATTAATACGTCATCAAAATAAGGCAACACCCCCTCCAGCCCCTTCAGGAGGCGTTCCACAAGTGACTGAAAAAGGCCGGGTGCCGAGTTCACGCCGAACTGTAAACGCGACACCTGGAACGCTCCTTTATGTGTGACTATCGTTTGTGCCGCGGCCGTGGCGGGAGTTACGGGGAGTTGTTGATAGGCTTGTGCCAGGTCGAGCTTAGCGAAACACTTTCCCCCATTTAGCCTGGCCAAAAGGTGGCTGACCACTGGCACCGGATATGCATTAGGGCGAATCGCCTTGTTAATTGTACACTTATAATCAGCGCAAATGCGCACCTCCCCGTTAGCCTTCAGAGCTGTTACGATTGGAGTTTCCCACTCCGCGGAATCAACAGGAATAAGAATCCCCTGGCCCACCAATTTGTCCAGTTCCGCCTCTATTTTGTCCTTTAGTGCGAAAGGCACCCTGCGCGGTTTGAGTCTTATCGGACGGACCTCCGGGTCTAGGTCGAAGGATACGGGGGGTCCCTTGAACTTTCCAAGTCCTTTTTCGAAAACGGCGGGGTGCGCGTCACACACCGCTTGTATCGGATCCGCGCCCACGGCATGCACCCCCCCTATGAACAAACCCAACGGCTGAAACCACTGCGTCCCTAGGAGGCTACAATTCCCCCCCTTGAGAACGACTAAAGGGAGTTCTGCAGAATGTCTCTTATAACGAACCCGAAATTTCCCGACCCCCAGCACTGGAATGCTGTTCCCTTGTACGTCTCGTAGCGTGGACCTCAGAGTCTTAAGTTTGGGCCGCGCTTGGGGGTCGATCTTCAAGAACTCTTTCTGGGGAATTATAGAATAATAGGACCCCGAGTCAATCTCCATCCTAACAGGGGCCCCTTGTACTATTACCTCAATGAAGTAATGGTTTTGTCCCGCGGACACGCTGAACACGGGGGCGTCGTCCTCACTGCCGTCCGAGACGCGACCCACTCCGTCCTGCTTCCTCGTGGTTCGGGCGCCATCTTGGGGTCTCACTGGACGGTCCGGTCTGGCCGAACGGTCTTTCGACTGCCTCCGGCCCTCTTTCCGATTTCTGCATGCCCTGGCGATGTGCCCGCGCCGGCCACAGCTGTAACATTCGGCTTTCCTGAAAGGGCACTTCGCACGCTCGTGGGCCGCCCCACAACCATCGCAGCGGCGCCCCCCTTTCCGGACCTTCTGTACCTCTTCGCCGTCGCTGCCATCTGTAGAGGATCTCGAGGTTCGTCGGGTCGCGTGCACCGGCTGTCCTGACTTGCCACGCACCGAGCTTCCCGCTTTGCTGGCCCTAGGACGCCACTCACACCACTCGTGTATTTCGTCCACTCCCGCATTCGTGGACTCCGCGGATTCCGCGGTCTCTACGACCTCGGCCAGCGTGGGTGGCGGCTCCCTGTTCATCAGGCGGCGCTGCACTTCCTTGTCCTTCAGGCCACACAGCACGACGTCCCTCATGATCATCTCCAGGTTGTCCCACTTGCAGGGGACGGCGGCTACCCTCAGGGCCTCCACGAAAGCCTCTACCGACTCATCCGGCGCTTGGACTCGCCTCCAAAACGCACTCCTAGCGGGAAACATTGCCTTCGAGGGTTGGAAACGCTCACGCAGCAACTTCAGTATGTCGTCGGTTTTGAAGTCATCCAACGTCTTCGGTTCGATCATGCCCACCAGCGTCCGCTTGGTCTCTACACCCAGCATTCGGGTGAGGATGGCCCTCTTCCTTTCCTCGTCGTCTTTGACTTTGAGTTCCACCAATGCCGCCTTGAAATCCATGTTAAAGATGGTCCAGTCTTGCGGCTTGGTAATATTGAACCCGCTCTGTGTCCTGGCGCTTTGGGAATCCATAATCCCACCTTCGTCGCCAATTTGGTGTATGAAAACCAAGACACAGGACACAGCCTCGGGCTGGGTTAACTCAGGTTTATTGCATCGTGGACAGAGGGAGCATGAGGTAATGGCGGATCGATAGCTCTTTATATACTGCAGTAATACATTTGAACGTGGTGCCATAGTAGCCCATTGGCTACTGCCTGCGTGACGTCATTGCGAGTCCCGCCCTTCTTGTCCAGGTGTAGGTGGTGGCGGGAAAGCTTCCCGCGCTGTTGCCTTTGATGGGTTCTGACCAATAGAGCTTGGACGCTCGCTGCTGCCAGCTGGTGGTCATTAGCTCGCGTCCTCATGCAGGGTTCATATGATACAGCTGAAGGTTACATTGTTGCTATAGGCAAGGTTACATTGGTTCAGATACATTGTAATCCATGTGGAAGGTAAAACCCTTAGAACACAACACCTCTAAAGCCCTAAAATAACTTGCTGTTCCGGACCATTTTTCAGGAAACATTTTTTAGCTAAAAATTGTGCCCAGACTGCAATTTCTCTAGATTGTCTCTGGCCATTTGACTATTTCCATTGAGCTAGTTTCTGGCATGGAATTTAGAGCTGACTTGGAGCTGGATTACGGTTTCTGTGGCAGTTTTGTGGAATATTTCATCTTTCCCATGTAATCAAGGTTTATTCACCACTAAGGCAGGACTAGAATAAAGTTCAAAAACATTAGCAGAAGTCACATTTTACCTAGCTCTGGGCAACAACATCTGTATTTAAGAAAATAGCTCAGAACATCACCGTTCTGTGGAAATTTTGTGGCTTTTTGTATCCCTCTAACCTACTCATGTGTGACTAGAGAATCTGGTTAGCTTGGTCTACTGGGAAGCTTCCTTGGTTATTATAGTAGCCTGATCCAAGTAAGGAAAAGTATAGGGAGAATATGATCCTATAGGCATAAGTATTGTCCATTCTTGTATTAAAAGCAGAGTAGCCACCAGTTTGAGATGTGAAAATGTGGGAGAAGATATCTGACTAGGAACCTCCTCTGATTAGAAGATGTGTCTGCGTGTAACCATTTGGTGGGGGAACCTGCCAATAGATTTTCAGTACTCCAGATTGCCCCAAATGTACATTTGTTGATACAGTACTGAAATAATTCCAAGTGGTTCATAAAAGCAGGTAGATTAGTTCTCAGCAAACTTTATTCTTCTGTATATTTCACAGTATTTTAATTATGCTTTCTACCAATTTATGTAAGACAAATTGGGCAATAAGTTCTGTAATTTCCAGATCCATTTGTTGTTTCTTTTTTTAATGATATACAGTAACATTAGCTTCACTCCAGTCCTCCGACAGAGAGACTGATTTTAACGATGTGCATATCTTTTGTTAGAAGTTTAGCAGTTTTGGATTTGACTCTTTTCAGAACTTTTGGAAAAGTGCCAAATGTCCTCAGTGACTTTTATTTTTGCAGTTTGTCAATTAGCATTAAAACTTTATCCTTTGTCAGTTCTGTTTCATATAGCTCCTCAGATACCCTTCTCAAAAGCAATAGGTGAGATAGGACAATCTCTCATCTTCTGAAGACCAACACCTTGTTTGCAGTGTTCCCTTCTTCCTTTTGTGTTCTTCCTATTTCCTGCTAATAATAATTTTGTGTCAGAAATTTATAATGGGTTGAAAGGATTTTTGCGGGAGAAATTCTGCTCAGGGGATGCCCCAATGAGGCTCCTTTCATTTCCCCAAGATCTGGAACAGAGACAGGTGCTCAATCCATCATGCAGTATCCAGGTCTCGAACTACCGGCTTCCTGGTCTTCCAAGGCGAGCTTCTTAACCACTGAGCCACCGCAGCCCCTTATTCCTGCTTTTTAGTGGTTTTTTTGTTCAAACTTACCCCTGCTTATGTGTTGCTGATATATTTAATGTTTTTTTTATCTTTATGAATTTGATCTCAAATACCTTCTTTGCTTTCCTTACTTTTACTATGCATTTATTCTGATGCCTCCTTGCCTTGTTAACTTGAATAAAGACTTTTTAAACAAAGGCTTTTTGTCTTTTATGGAGGCACTGATACTGTTATTTAACATAGCATGTATCTGGAAACAGAAAAAAATGCTACAGAATATCCTAACCTTCTTACAGGTGAGTTATTTTGGTAAATCAAGAGTTTCCACTTATCTTGAAAGATACATGACTAAATAAGATAAAATTCAAAATAATTTCTGGTTCATGATCAGAAGGGACACTTAGCCAGACAATATGAGTAACTGAAGGAACGCATTAGCACACCTTATTCATTCTGTCACTGTCTTGACATTTTTCTTCAGCAGTACTGATGTCAACTGTATCTCAAGGAAATAAGGGGAATTCTGGTCAGAGTCTTAACATTCAGTAGAAAGAAGAATAATTGGAAGCTGGTTGAGGAAGTTTCACACCAAATGTATAGTAATAACTGGCAACCTTGCTATTATATGGATAATATATAGATTTCTCTCCAGAGATTTTTGGGCTTAAAGAGTGGTTTGGCTTCAAACAAATCTTCAGAGAAGTCTAAAAATTAGCAGGTATTTCATCTTTTCTCCTTAATGCATGTTATGTGTTTTAAAAAATAGATGGGATAAAAACAGGAAAAACAGGAAAAATTACAAATGGAGAAGGCTGTTGTGTAAAGCCCTGTAGAAGCATTTTGATATGTGGATGGAGTTGCCTTACATCAGTACTACACAACGTGGTACAATCTTTGCTTAGGCCAAGAGCTGTGCTTGAAACTTCCTAAAAATTCAAGAATTCAAACAAGATGACAGTTTTGTTTTAAATAAGCAGAACTCTTAGAAACTACCAGTGTTTTTCATCATTGAGTTGCAAAACTAGAGCTAATGGGAGTCACAGCCCAGCAACATTTGGATGGTGACACATTTGTTCATCTGTGCTTTACTACATGGTTAAGTGATTATCTATATTTACCCTATGTTATGTTTTACAGGAGAGAAGATAAATGTGTGTATGATATGGCAAATACTCCAAAAAACTCTGGCTCATTCGAAGTCTCAAATCCTACCTTGGCATAAATAGCATGTACATTGCAATTAGTAGCAAAATGCAGATTTCCCCTCCAACCATTATCTTTAAAGAAAATAAAACCTGACAATTATAAAACCAATCACTTAAACAAAGAAGAAGGAACAGAAAGCAGACCTCCTTCATAGCAGTGAATCTTTGGTTGTGAATTTGGAATACACTGGTGAATGCCTCCAATCTGAATAGCCTTTATGTTCTTTTTGTCCTACCCATGAAATATGAAGTTGCTGTGGAAAATGGTATTCCCAGTGGTAATGTATGGTTGTGAGAGCTGGACCATAAGGAAAGCTAAGCGCAGAAGAATAGATACCTTTGAAATGTGGTGTTAAAGGAGAGTTTTATTTATTTATTTATTTATTTATTTATCTATCATTCACATTTGTAAATGCCGCCCACTCAGGCAGAACCCGACTCAGGGCGGCATTACAACAACTCCAAAAAATACATAAAAACATTATAAAACCTTATAAAACCCACCCAATAAAAAACCCACCCAATAAAAGAAAAATCCAACATCCACCCCCATTTAAAACCCATATCCCACTCACCCGTCCCACCTACCACACAGAGGGAAAGAGAGAGAGTCTTATAAAAGCCAGCCGGCGGGGGCCATAGTCCCGTTCGGGCCCCACACCTGCCCTGCCAGCCAGGTCTTTACTCCTTTCCTGAAGGGCAGCAATTCACTTTGAAGTCTTAGATCTGTTGGTAGGAGGTTCCAGAGGGTTGGTGCGGACACGGAGAAGGCCCTCCTTCGGGTGCTAGTCAAATGTGCACCCCTCGTTGATGGCACCACCAGAGAGCCTCTCCGGTCCGCTCTGGTTGGACGGGCAGTCACTCTTGGGACGATGCGGTTTTGAGAGTACCCTGGACAGCGAGGAGAACAAATAGATCGATATCAGAAGAAATCAACCCTGACTGCTCCTTGGAAGGTCAAATAGTAAAGATGAAGCTAAAGTACTTTGGACAACAAATGAGAAGAGATGATTCACTTGAGAAAGCCTTGATGCTGGGAAAATTTGAGGGCAAAAGAAGAAGCAGGCAGCCAAAAATGAGATGACTAGATGGGATTGTAAATGCAATGGGCACAGAGCTGGGCGGGTTGAGGAGGATGGTGGAGGACAGAGGTGCCTGGCGGGCAATGGTGCAATTCAAGGTGCTGGTAATTACCTTTAAAGCCCTACATGGCAGTGGGCCAGGATACTTAAGAGATCGCATCATCTCAAGGATATCTGCCCATCCCACTAGAACAGACCAGAGGGCTCTTTAAAAATACCAACTGCTAGAGAGGCTCACCTCTCTAGCACTAGAAGAAGAGCCTTTTCGGTATCCGTTCCGGCTCTATGGAACCTCCTGCCAATTTAACTGCATCTCTAGACAGAGCTGCTACCCTTCAGGAAAGAGCTGAAAACCTGGCTGGCAGAGAAGGTGTGGGGAGGTGGAGAGGGAGCAAACCCCCACCCACTGGTTTATTTAGAGAAGGATCACACATGTTTTTAACTAGATTTTTAATTGGTGTAGGTGGGAGGTAGTTTTTCAGTGTTTTTAAGAATTTTAAGGGTTTCTATAGTTTAAACTTTGGGGATTTTATGTACGCTGCCCAGAGTCACATGTCAATTGGGGTGGCTATACAAGTTGAATAAATAAATAAATAAATAAATAAATAAATAAATAAATAAATAAATAAATGGTCCATAGGGATGCAAAGGGTCGGAATCGACTGTGTGACTAAACAACAACAACAAATGGAAAACACTCTGCCTCTGCCTGCAAACATACATGCACATACCTAGGAGTTAAGACTCTGGAAGTAAAGTACATGCTACATCAAATATGTATTGCACAATTTAAAACCAATGAAATATGAGTTTGCCTTGGTGTCTGGTCAAGACTTCTTAAGAGGGTAAAGCTGAAGACAATTAGGCACAGCAGGCAAGGAGCAGGGCCAGGCAAGATCTTGAGGCTCCAGATACTAGTCATCTTCCTCAAGAACAAGAAATTAAGAAAGTGCCCAAATTCCAACAGGAGATGACAGATTGATAAATGAAGAATCTTGAGGGTCTAGAACAAGGGTTCACAACCTATGGCCCACAGGCTGGCACCGACCTGTGACACCATTTCATGTGGCCGACTGCCCTCGCCACTGCCACTGGAAGTGGCAAAAACAGCAAAAACTGCACCACCCTTAGAACATAAGAACAGCCTTGCTGGAACAGACCACAGCCCATCCAGTCCAGCATTGTCTCACACAGTGGCTCACCATTTGCTTCAGGGTATTCCCAAGCAGATGCTTTCATCTGTTTAGGATTCCCTGGAAATGGCATTGAGAGATATCCTGCCAATCTCTCCAGCCCGGAGGTTGTCTTTAGGTATCCATTGTTAAAGCCATTGATACCCTTGTCCTCCATGAACTTGTCTAATCCTTTCTTAAAGCTGTGAAGACTGACAGCTGTCACCACTTCCTCTGGCAGGGAGTTCCATAGACCAGTGATCCTATGGGTGTAAAAGTACTTTCTCTTACAGTATTTGTTTGAGAACTAGCACCCAAAAGTTTCATGGAGTGCCCCCTAGTTCTAGTGTTATGCGATAGGGAAAACAGTTTTTCCTTATCTACTTTGTCCACACCATGCATGATTTTATAAACTTCAACCAGGTCACCTCTTAGACGCCATCGTTCAAGAGTGAAGAGGCCCAACTGTTGCAGCCTCAGATTGTAAGGAAGGTGTTCCAGTCCTCTAATCATTCTGATTGCCCTCCTCTGCACTTTTTCCAGCTCCATGATATCCTTCTGGAGGTATGGTGACAAGAACTGTACACAGTATTCCAGATGGGGCCTCACCATAGATTTATAAAGAGGCAAAATGACACTTGCTGACTTATTTTCTATACCCTTCCTAATGATCCCTAGCATTGAGTTTGTTTTTTTCACTGCTGAGGCACACTGGGTTGACACCTTCATTGAGCTGTCCACCAGGACACCAAGGTCCCTTTCCTGGTTTGTCGCAGAGAGTTCAGACCCCCATTGTTTATAAATGTAATTAGTTTTATTTTTTGCCCTAACGTGCATCACTCTGCACTAACTAATGTTAAAGCTCATTTGCCACTGTTTTGCCCACTACCCCAGTGTCAAGAGATCCCTCTGGAGCTCCTCACAATCTCTCACAGTTTTCACTATCCTGTATAATTTAGTGTTGTCAGCAAATTTGGCTACCTTGCTATTTACTCCTACTTCTAGATTATTTATGAAGAGGTTGAAAAGCAGGGGTCCCAGTACTGAACCTTGGGGGACCCCACTCTTTACTTCCCTCCACTTGGAGAAGTGTCGATTTAATGCTACCCTCTGTTTCCTGCCCCTTAGCCAGTTGCTGATCCAGGACAAGACCTGTCCCTTTATTCCATGACTAAAATCTAGCACAGAAAACTGTGAGAGATTGTGAGGAGCTCCAAGGGATCTCTTCACACTGGGGGAGTGGGCAAAACAGTGGCAAATGAGCTTCAACATTAGTAAGTGCAGAGTGATGCATGTTGGGGCCAAAAAACCCAATTACATTTATAAACTGATGGATTCTGAACTCTCTGCGACAAACCAGGAAAGGGACCTTGGTGTCCTGCTGGACAACTCAATGAAGGTGTCAACCCAGTGTGCCTCAGCAGTGAAAAAAGCAAACTCAATGCTATGGATCATTAGTCAGCAAGTGTCATTTTGCCTGTTTATAAATCTATGGTGAGGCCCCATCTGGAATACTGTGTACAGTTCTGGTCGCCATACCTCCAGAAGGATATTATGGAGTTGGAGAAAGTGCAGAGGAGGGCAACCAGAATGATTAGGGGACTGGAACACCTTCCTTACCATCTGAGGCTCCAACGGTTGGGCCTTTTCACTCTTGAATGACGGGGTCTAAGAGGTGACCTGATTGAAGTTTATAAAATCATGCACGGTGTGGACAAAGTAGATAAGGAAAAACTGTTTTCCCTATCGCACAACACTAGAACTAGGGGACACTCGATGAAACTTTTTGGTACTAGTTCTCAAACAAATAAGAGAAAGTGCTTTTTCACCCAGAGGATTACTGGTCTATGGAACTCCCTGCCAGAAGAAGTGGTGACAGCTGTCAGTCTTGACAGCTTTAAGAAAGGATTAGACAAGTTCATGGAGGACAAGGGTATCAATGGCTATAATTATGGATACTTAAGGACAACCTCGGGGTTAGAGAGATAGGCAGGATATCTCTCAATGCCATTTCCAGGGAATCCTAAGCAGGTGAAGGTATCTCCTTGGGAATACCCTGAAGGAAATGGTGAGCCACTGTGTGCGACAGAATGCTGGACTGGATGGGCTGTGGCCTGTTCCAGCAAGGTGGTTCTTATGTTCTTATGACTGGTAATTTTATTCAAGAGCCTTTGGTGCAGGACCTTGTCAAAAGCCTTCTGAAAGTCCAAATGAACAATGTCAACTGGATTCCCCTTATCTACATGCTTGTTGACACTCTCAAAAATTTCAACAGATTAGTAAGGCATGATTTGCCCTTGCAAAAGCCATGTTGGCTCTCCCTTAGCAGCGCCTTCTCTTCTATGTGCCTATTAATTCTATCTTTTAGGATGGTTTCCATCATTTTACCTGGGATACATGTCAAACTGACTGGTCGGTAATTTCTTGGATCACCCCTGGATCCTTTTTTGAAAATTGGTGTTACATTCGCTACCTTCCAGTCATCAGGTACAAAGCCTGATTTGAGGGAAATATTATACATTTTGGCTAGGAGATCAGCAATTTCATCTTTAAGTTCCCTGAGAACTCGTGGATGGATGCCATCTGGTCCTGGTGATTTGTTAGCATTTAGTTTAACAAGACATGCAAGGACCTCCTCCCTGGTTATTTCTATCTGGCTTAATTCTTCGGTTTCCCTTCCTACGAAAATAGGCTCTGATTTGGGCATATGGTCTCTGTCTTCTTCAGTGAATACTGAAGCAAAGAATTCATTGAGTCTTTGCAATCTCTGTTTCCTCTTTAATAACCCTTTGCCTTCCATTGTCGTCTAATGGTCCAATGGCCTTCCTAGTTAGGTTCTTACTTCTAATGTACTTAAAGAAGTCTTTGTTATTTCTCTGAGTGTTTTTAGCTATATGCTCCTCAAAGTCTTGCTTTTCTTTTCTAATTGTTGCCTTGCATTTGTTCTGCCAGAATTTATGTTTCTGTCTGCTGTCCTCATTCGGACAAGCCTTCCATCTTCTAAATGAGGTTTTCTTGCTTTTGATCACTTCCCGAACAGCTCCTGTAAGCCACATCGGAGTCCTCTTGGACCTGGCAGTGCCCTTTTTCCTTTTTTTGTATGCATTCCAATTGGGCCTCTGTTATTGTTTTTGTAAACAGCCTCCATGCCTCTTGGAGTGTTTGGACTCTCTCAATTTTCCCTTTCAGCTACTTTTTTACTAGTTTCCTCATTTTTGGAAATTTCCTTTTTGAAAATTTAAGGTCTCTGTGCTAGATTTTATCAGTGACTTGCGATCTATAATCAAGTTAAACATAATTGAGTTGTGGTCACTGTTCCCTATTGGATCAGTCACATTAACTTCTTGCACCAGATCCTGAGTATTACTCAGGATCAAGTCAAGGATTCTTGTACCTCTAGTTGGGTCTTCAACCATCTGTCGCAGGGAACAATCATTTAGCTTATCTAGGAACTTTATCTCTTTATCATGTGCTGAACAACAGTTCACCCAGTCTATGTGAGGGTAATTGAAGTCTCCCATTATAACCAGGCTTCCCTTCTTGGTTGCCTCCTTGCTCCCGCCATCTCCACCAGAAGCAATGGAAGTCGCAAAAAAAATAAAAAATAAAAACCAGCCAAAAATGTGTTGTAAATGTACCCACAGATATCATCAATGGATTTACAACAGCTGTAGATGCATTTTATGGCAGTGTTTATGGTGGGGAAACCACATATTTGACCCGCTAAACTGTGTGAGAGTGTGTGTTCCGGCCCATGGTGGGAAAACATTGAGAACCCCTGCTCTAGAGAATGTGGTGATATTAGAACAGATAAAAGAAAGAAAATAGTCTTGTCATTTTCAAGGGGCAGACACATCTATTAAATAATTAATTAGAGCCAGCTGAGGAAAGGAGGGTTGCAAGGCCATAGTATCACCAATTGAATCAAACCCCAGAGTGCTGAAAAACATTCTTCTAATCACCTTCTACAATATCCCTCCATCAGCGTAAACCTGTGTGCCTGTTGAGTTAGAATGTTGTAGACTTGTGTGCCTGTTGATTTGGAATGTTGTAACTTGTGTGCCTGATCTGCTCTGTTCTGTTTCACCCCCTTCAGATTTGTAGGTATAGGATTTATGGCTTGGCTCTTGGCTGCCCTCTCTGACACATTCCTTCAAATTCTGTTCTGATTGTTCAGTGTATTAACTGGATGAACTGACAGCACTTTTTCACTCTGATTTACAAACACTTGCTGTCTTGGAACATGTTATTTATTTTTGTTAACACCTCTTTTAGGGTGAAGGTTTTCATTTTTTAAAATGGTGTGGAGGGAGACACATGTGTATTTATACCTACCCCTTTACCTATGAAATAAAGAGGCAGGATATATATCTGTGGTATAAGGCTTAGGCCACATTTATTAACTAAATCATATCTCCTGACCTGCGGAGGGGCTGGTAGTGCATTTCCTGATACCAGAGCAGGGGACACCTTGTTTCTGCTCCAGTCTTTACTGTATGGGACCAAAGACAACAGGACAGCCGAAGGGTTGGCTTAACTCAGGTTTATTACATGAGGACCGGGTGAAGCATGGGGTAATGGCGGTGATACATCTCTATATATACAGTAGGGTTTAACATTTGAATCTTGTAGCATGGTAGCTCATTGGCCGCTACCGGCGTGGCCTCGCCCAGGCACGCCTCTCTTCAGTAGTTCTTCTTTCCTGCTGCTGAATGCGGGGAAGGATTTCCCGCGGCTGTCCGTGATTGAGCAATGTGAACCATGTGAGACTGAACGCTCGCAGCTGCCCTCTATGGGCTGCTTGCTCGCGTTCCTTTACAGCTGAGATACCTTGTGAATGGAGTGGTTACATTCTATCAGTACAGTGACATGCATACACAACACAGTCCCAACAGGTGAATCCCTTGTCCCTGGGCAATGCTATATCTTTGATAGCTACAGCCCAGGCCAGCTCAGTTGGGGAGGTATTCCAACTCTATTTGTGTAAACAGATGTTGGATATATGGCAAAGTTGGCTCAGGGTGTTTCCTAAGTGCCCAACTGATTTACCCGAATCATGCTTGGTAGCTATGTTTCACCTTGTCCAATGATATCCTGAGGGATTCATTGCTGCTACCCTAACCCAGACCATGCCCTTAAGCCACAATTGTTCTGTGGCTAGAGTGGCGGGAGAGAGAGAGAGAGAGAGAGAGAAGCAGTCAGGAGTTTGAGGGTGGGCAAAATGCTATCTCAGAATGGTTGACACCTACCCTGGCCACCCCCTGGCTATGGCCCTGAGAGCAGGAGGCTAATTGCGAACATGCAAAGAGGATTGCTTCTGCAGACATTTCCATGGTCATGTGGCAGGTATGACTAGACACCGGAGTACACAGAATGCTGTCTATCTTCCCACCAAAGTGGTATCTATTTATCTACTTGCAATTTCTTGCTTTTGAACTGCTAGGTTCGCAGGAGCTGGGACAAAGATGGGAACAAATTCCATCCAGCAGTATTCAGGTATTAAACTGCTGACCCACCGCCTTCCAGTCAGTGTCTTAGCCACCTGAGTTATTATTGTTATTAATCCATAAACTAAGGGTTTCTAGCTTTAGTTCAGTTGCATTTATTTTTCAAAGGGAAGAATATCCCTTTCCCTATTTAGACCAGCTCTCTTTCTCCTATGCATGCATGCCACTATTAGAAAAAACCTATTTCTACCTAATGTGGTTTGGTAATAAATGAAATATTTTAATTCTAATCTTTGAATTCTTTGCTCTTTTTAAAGTGTATGACAACTTTTCTAAGGAAGTTAAATGGAAGTGAAGACAGAAAAACAATCAGTTTTAAAATATTTCTTGTATTCTTGCCCCACTGCAAATTAAGATAACAGTAGACACTAAGGAAATTCATACAGGAGGCAGCTTCAATTACTTTGGAAGCAATGAGGATTTTCTGAGCCATTTGCTATGAACCATCAGTAGGGGTTTAAATTCTGACATAGGTTGTTCTAGCTCCATAAACAACATCCACATGCTGTTGTTGTTTGTGGTGTTGCTAGGTGTTGTCAATTTGCCCCAAACCTATGGCAACCATATGAATGAGCAATCTCCAAAATGTCCTTCCTCAACTGCCCTACTCAGCTCTCCTAACCTTGGGGTTGAAAGCTAATGTGTTGAGATGGAGGTGGAGGTGGGATGGGCAAGCTTTCCCCAGATGACTGGCAAAAAGGAAAGGGAGCCAAGGCTGGTGAAGGAGAGAGCCCTGAAAAAGAGGTGAGGGAAACAGGGAAGAACTGACAAATGTGGATTCTTGGACTGTGAGGTTTCATGCACCTGAAGGAGTGGCACAACACAAATTTCTGATCTCCCTTATGGAAGGAACAGAGTTATCTAGCTCTAATTGTGGACCCACTCACGTAAGCAGAATCATGTTAGGATAAAGTAGAAAAAGTGGTCCTCCAGGTTCAGAGATCCCAAATGTATATAATAATAAAATTAAAATTGTGTGTCATTAAATCAATTTTGATTTATGGTGGCCCTTTTCAGGTGTTTCTAGGTACAGAATATACAGAATTGGTTTGCCATTCCCTTCTTCTGGGAGCACCCTTGGACTTTGCGACTTGCCCATTACTACACAGGTTGCCTCTTCTTCTGGGAAGCACAATGGGAAATAAAACTCCAGATACCTAAACCACTGAGCTATCTTCCCATTTCCCAGTTTATATAGGGCTTTAACTGTAACATCCTTAATTTGTCCCCAGAAATGAGCTATTGCAATTGTCTCAGTGCCAGTTAAATATATTCTCCCAATTTCCAATCACAGACAGGTCTCTGAGCAGCCAAATGCTTCACTAGTGGATAATTTCAGTATCACATTCAAGGACAGTCCCACATAGAATACATTACAGTAGTCTCATCTGGCAGTTACAAGAGAATAGATTGCAATGACCCCATTTCCCTGTTGTATGTCAAGAAAGGGAAGATTATAGGCTTTGCAGATCAACCAGAGTTGGGTGCACATCAGAGTAAAAGAATTTGCACTCAAGAATTGGTTTCATGGGTCCCAAAACTTTATCCTGCTGTATGCAATAGTTGGTTTCAACTTTCCCTTATATTCATTCTCCTTATGATAACTCTCTAAGGAAGCTTTTTTCTTCTGTATTATTTAAGCATAATCATCATTGTCACCATAAAACACTGTTTGCCCCCGAATGACTTTAGGATTTATGAAATCAGGTAAAAACTCTTCCATTTCCCCAGGCTTTTACCTTTCAATCTTTGGTGGAATCAATTCGGTTGCTGCTTTTATCCTACTTTATATTTATGTACTTATTTGTGTATATGTGTGTATGTGCATACATCTTTTTCTCTTTGATTTATGTATGCTAACCAGGGAATAGTGGGAGTGTTTTTACACTAAAGGCTGGAGTATAAATTTGCAAATACAAACAAACAAGCAGGAGTTTTTAATAAATATGCAATCCTCTGCATGTTTATTCAGAATGAAATCCCACTATGTTCATTGGGCTACTGTTTATTAAGTGTGTTTAGGACTGCAGTCAGAACAAACAAATACTTTGATCTGTTAATTAAGCCAATTCTATAATGCTTCCAGGTGCTGAAAGGGGGCAAGGTTGAGCAATGGTTGTTTAGGCAGTTGCTGGGAAACCTATGACAATCTCTATGACACATGCCTGCATCTGCGGTACATGTGTTTGATGCTCAAGGCTAGATTCAGGTGAAGGAGGAGTAAAATTGTTGGAAGAAAAATCAATAATGTATTAATTTATGCAGATGGCATGATCTTACTGGCAGAAAGCAGTAACGACTTGAAATGACGTTAGTCAAAGTAAAAGAAGGTGTCAAAGTAGGTCTCTAGTTGAGCATACAGAAGACAAAAATATGACTTTGGAAGAACTACACAACATGAATGTTGACTATGAAGACATTGAAATAATGAAAGCTCTTTTATACTTTGGTTCAATTATCAATCCAAATGGAGAATGCAATCAAGAAATCAGAAGACTGAGACACCAAAATGTAGCAATGAAGGAATCAGAGAAGACTGACCATCAAGTATAAGGCTTGTGTCACTGGAGGCCAAGAACAACATTATCTACATTGCTGTACCCACACCCCAATAATGACACGGACACATAGTTTGGGTTTAAAATTGAGCCACCTTTATTGACATTCAAAATAGGCCTACCTTAACAATGGTTAAGGATCAAATGGGCTGCAATAGCACTGGTAAGGGGCAAGACCAATTATACACCTAAATAATTGCCTATCACTACCTGTTACAGTGGCAACAGGGTGTGAGTCTCTGTCAACAAGATGCTTCTGCGGAAACATGTTGTTGACCCATTCCGGATGTAATCCTGTCTAAGCAAGTTGGCTGGCCATCCAAGTTTGGCTGACCTTGTCCTCCCTATGACCAACCAAATGCATTTACCCTATTAAGTAATAATGCAGTTGCCCCTTACCAGTGCTATCTGCCAAAAGTGACCAAAAGTTGTCACAACGAAGGAACCCCGTAAGTCACCCATCGGCAACAGTGTGGAGTGGGCGAAAAAGCGAGGACCAAGGAGCCAATCAGGTCCAAGCCAAAAATTCCCACCCGGCCCCGAAGCGACCAAATAAATCACACTGTGACCTAAGGGAGGGGGTGGTGGGCAAGCGCGCCCAGGGCCCAGCCGAATTTGTAGAGCGGGGACCGTTGGCTCGGCCACCCCTCATAAAGGGGTAGCCGGCCATGCCCCCAGCTCCATTGGCTGTGCCCGTGCCAAAGGGGCGGGGCCAGCAAAGCGCGTGGTGGCCATTTTGGTGCCGCGCGTCCCTTGCTGTACCCACACCCCAATAATGACACGGACACATAGTTTGGGTTTAAAATTGGGCCACTTTTATTGACATTCAAAATAGGCCTACCTTAACAACGGTTAAGAATCAAATGGGCCACAATAACACTGGTAAGGGGCAAGACCAATTATACACCTAAATAATTGCCTATCACTACCTGTTACAGTGGCAACAGGGTATGAGTCTCTGTCAACAAGATGCTTCTGCAGGGGGGGGGGGGCGGAGCATCATGGCGGACTGACCAGTATCGTTTTCCGTTTGTTCTGAAGGGAGAGCCGCTTAAAAGCAGGAAAGGAGGTATTTTTGGAGTTGCGTTTTGGGCTCAAAAGTATATTAAACGGAGTGTGAGATCAATATCTTTGGCCAGGTTAATTTGGAGGGTAAAATATAGAGAGGTTGCAGAGAAATCAGAAATCTTTTGGCCATGGACAAGTTGTTATACTTTCTCCGCAAGAGTTTGGGGCGTGTTTCCTCTCAGGCTCGAAAGGTTTCGAGAATGAAAAGACTGACTGACTGAGTTTACCGGTCTCTGCAGTTTTGGGATACAAAACTATTTGAAAAAGAAAGGAAGAAAGGAGAATTAAGAACTTTCTCTTTAAGTATTAAGTTTTTGGAATACTGAAACTTTGGAGATTAAAAGTCGGACAGTGGGATCTAACAAGAGGACTTTAACAAACACTCAACTTCGCAGATTCTCATGCTCAAGGACAGCCTGAGGTAACTCGGGGCTGTCTCTGCAGGGGAGCGGGGTATGAGTGCGGAACTAAGAAGACTTGCTAATCACTCAGTCTTTGTTATTTAATTGTGGAACTAAGAAACTGATGTTGAAACGATTCCACGCCCAGGCTGTTTGATCAGGCTGTTTGAAATGTGCCAGTAATCTATGAAACACTTCGAGACCGAAAGGTTGGAAGACCTCCATCTTCGGGGAATATAAACAATTAAACATACAGCGAAACCTGGGGTCTAAAGAGGAATGAAAGGAATGTAAGAAACTGAGAGGAACGGAAAGTACAGTAGATAAAAGCGGGGCACAGACACCGAGTGGGAGCAAGGTGAGGGATCCCGGAGCTCCAAAAGAGACTGAGGCTAACAGAATTAACAGAATTAAAATATTACAGTAAAAGACTCTCTTTTTTTGCTGGATTACAAGGATGGGACTGTGGCTATAAGGAGGTAGTAAAGAAACAGTGAATATTGGATTATCAGACTATTGGATTCCCAGTGGTTTATGGACACTAAATAGCTAATAAAAAGGTCTTTAATTGTGTGTCCAGTTAAAATTCGGACTGTTACAGGATTGTGCACTTTGCAAGCAGAAGTAGAAAGCAGAAGGATAGAGGACTACAGAGGGATACAGCATTGCTAAAAGCAGCATAGGGTTGCAAGGCTCCAAGGACTCAGAGACTCACCATCTGGGAATTTAATTTGCATATTTCTCCTTATCTTGGTTTTGGAACACCTGGGGTTTTTCTTTCTTTCTTTTGAAAGAGGGGATTTAAGAAAGGGAAAATTGAACGGCTCTCTTAAAGCAGTATTTGATTGTTCTCCATTTAAACTTTGAATTTATTATTCCCTATTGGTATATAATCAGATATATTCTACATTTTTCTACATTTATTATATTATAAGTATATTAATACACTATTGAACTGTTAGTTTAGGATCCTGTGGTTAAAAGGCAGCAGTTTAATGAGCAAAAAAATTGATAATTTTGAACAGGATTTAAAGTGGGTGAGAGCAGATAGATTGGAGAGAAGAGAACAGGAGGGTAGGAGAAGAAAATCGTTGCAGGAAGAACTTAACGAGATCCAAGAACTAGAAGAGCTGAGGAAGAAAGTAGCTGAAAGGAGGTTAAAGATTAAACAGCAAGAAGTCTTAGAACAGGAAGAGAAAGAAAAACAAATAGGAGTGGGGGGGTCAAGAGATTCTGATAGGAGAGGAGTCAAGAAGACAGATGGCTACCAAAAAAAAGGGTTTGACAAGGGGAGGGTTAAAGAGGTAGAAGAGGAGCAGGTTGGTGATAGAGGCCCAAGTCCAGATTTAAATGATTTAAGAGGAGACCTGGAGCTTAGGTTTGATAAATTAGAGGAAGAACTTCAAGCTAAACTACAAACATTAGAAGATCAGCGAGCAAAAGACAATCAGAAATTTTAAAAAGAAATAAAAGAAAGTATCACACAAGCATTCAAGAACACCAAGAAAGAGTGTACCAATTTATTGAAGGAAATAGATGAACTAAAGGAGGGGGTGAATGCTATTGGGAAAGAAGTTTGGGAAATGAAACATGAGTTAAGAGAGGTCAAGGAGCAGGTACAGTTAAAAGAGGAGAAACAGAAAAAATATGATAAAAGGCTGGAAAGAATGGAAGATCAGGGGAGAAGGTGCAACGTGGTTATTAGGAATATACCAGAATGGAACCCAGATAACTTGAGACAAAGATTGGTAGAATGGATTAACGCAATGGGAATGGGGGAGGAAATGGAATTGGAGGATATAGACAGTGTGTACAGACTAGGACAAAAAAGGAACCAAGAAAGACCTAGAAATGTTTTTTTAAGATTTGGCAATCTAGGACAAAAGTTAAGGATAAAGAAATATGTTAACTCCTCGGGGGATGATGCTTTAAAAATGGAGGGGGCACAGCTAGAAATATATAAAGATATTTTGTTAGAAGAACGCATTTGGAGACTACAAATTAAGCCAATCACAAAAAAATTGCGTGAGAAAAACATACAATATAAATGGAGACCACATAAACAATTAATTTTTACACTGAAGGGGAAGAATTATTGGATTAGGGAAGAATCTGATGGCTTAGAAATTTTGATGGAAGCTAAGATCATAGAAAAAGGGTCTACAGAATGGAAGCAACTTAAAGATGCCTTAATAAATAGGAAAAGGAGTAAGACAAGGCTGCATTTTGTCACCCTGCTTATTCAACTTATACACAGAGCACATAATGCGCAAGGCAGGGATGGAGGAATCACAATATGGGATCAAAATTGCTGGGAGAAACATCAACAATCTGAGATATGCAGACGACACCACCTTAATGGCAGAAAGTGAGGAAGACCTAAAGAATCTCTTGATCGGTGTGAAGGAAGAGAGTGCAAAAGCTGGCTTGAGACTCAATATCAAGAAAACCAAGATAATGGCAACAGGCCCGATCAGTTCCTGGAAAATAGATGGGGAAGAAGTAGAAGCAGTGACAGATTTTACATTCTTAGGATCTAAGATCTCTGCAGATGGAGATTGCAGCCATGAAATAAAAAGGCGACTGATTCTTGGGAGACAAGCCATGAGAAACCTGGGGAACATAGTGAAAAACAGAGACATCACATTGCAAACAAAAATTAGAATAGTCAAAGCAATGGTATTCCCAGTGGTAATGTACGGATGTGAGAGCTGGACAATTAGGAAAGCTGAACGCAGAAGAATAGATGCCTTTGAAATGTGGTGCTGGAGGAGAGTTTTGAGGGTACCCTGGACAGCGAGGAGAACAAATAGGTCAATCTTAGAAGAAATCAACACTGACTGCTCATTGGAAGGTCAAATAGTAAAGATGAGGCTAAAGTACTTTGGGCATCAAATGAGAAGGGAGGATTCACTTGAGAAGGCAATTATGCTGGGAAAGGTGGAGGGCAAAAGAAGAAGGGGGAGGCCAAGGATGAGATGGATAGATGGTATTGTAGACACAGTGGGCACAGAACTGGGAGGTCTGAGGGGGATGGTGGAGGACAGAGGCGCCTGGAGAACGATGGTCCATAGGGTCGCAAAGGGTCGGAATCGACTGTGCGACTGAACAACAACAACAATAAATGTGGGAGTAGCGCCCATGTTAGACTGGGAAGAGGAGGAAGTTGAAGGAGCAGAAGGAGGGAAAGACTAGGTCATTAAAGGATAAAAAGAGAGAATCTACTGCGTGGAATAAATTATAACAAATTAAGATAACCATTTGTAATAAGAAATAAACAATGAACAAGAAATGGATGTTAAGTATTAAGGTCCACTCACCCTCTTTGGTTTTCAAAGGTTACTTTTAGTAGAAAGTGGGGAGGGCAGAGCTTTTTTTCCTTTTCTTTTTTCCCCCCTCTTTCTTATTTGTTTGATTGTTGGTTTGTTTAAGCTTTGTTATTTTTGTATATTTTTTTCTCCTTAAGATAATTGTATATTATTTAATTTAAGATGCGCTGGAGGTGGGAGAGTATAACTTGTTGTGGGTTGAGGTATTGGTTCACATATTATGGGGAATTCTGCAGTAACAGTAGAGAAAGCACTAAATATGTATACTTAAAAAGTTAAAATTATCTCATGCAATGTCAGGGGCCTAGGGAACCAAATTAAGAGGAAACGTGTGGAAGGAGTTCTGAGAAGGGAAAAAGCGGATATCATTTTTCTCCAGGAGACACATCAGAAAAGTGAAAATAAGAATAATATTTATGTAAAAGGGATGGAAATATATGAGAAAAGCCTAGGTTCAAGTAATTCAAGAGGGGTTGCTGTATTAATATCGAATAAACTAGATTTTTCATTGAGCAAGAACATTAAAGATAAGGAGGGAAGGTTTCAGCTAATAAAAGGTAAAATAGAGGAGGAAGATTATACATTTGTCAACGTATACTCACCAAACAAGAATCAAGGGATCTTTCTAGATAAAATTCTACCCATTATAAAAAAAAGAAAGATCAGTAAATTTAATTATAGGGGGAGATTTTAACTTAATCAGGTCAGGATTAGATACAACAAATAATCTTAGAAAGACTCAAGATAAATTGATTGGCAAATGGATAGGGAAATTAGGATTACGGGATGCGATGAGAATGTTGACAGGTAAAAAAATATATTTACCTTTTGCTCCTTAAAACATAGATCTTACTCTCGTTTGGATTATTTCTTTGTGTCAGAAAATATGCTTAAGAATTTAGAAAACTTTAATTATGGCAATTTTAATATCTCAGATCATACATTTATTTCGATAGAGATGCGGCTGAATAGTAGCACCTATCGAAATAAGGTATGGAGGATGGATACTAAACTATTAAAAAATGAAGAGATTAAAAAATAATAATAAATAAATGGATAAAGAATTGGGAAGATAATGACACGGGTGAGGTGAAATTACATATTCTTTGGGATGCAATGAAAGCAGTTATTAGAGGTGATTATATACAAGAGAAGGCAATATTTGAAAAAAAATGAAAAGTCAAGTAATTAAAAGAGATAAAGATATAAAAGAATTAGAAAGGAAGCACGCAGCTACAGGAAGTAACTCAATTTGGAATAAATTACAGGCATTAAAAAAGGAAACAATTGCAGTAGAAGTTGAAAAGGTTAGGGTAGATTTGGCATATTTAAAAAGAAATGATTTTGAATTCAATAATAAAGATATGAAAAATTTAGCAAAAAAAGTAAGACAAAAAAAAGTAAGGGATATATAGAGGCTCTAATTAATAAAGAAGGTATAAGGCAGTATAAACTGGAAAATAAATTATCAGTAGCAGAAGAATTCTATACAAAATTATATACAGAACACAGAATTGATGATAATGTACTTCAAGCATATTTGGATAGGAACTTGACATACCAATTAAAGGAAGAACATGTAAATATAATGGAACAAGATATTAAAGACAAGGAGATTGAAGAGGTAATTAACAATTTAAAAAAGGATAAAATGCCAGGAGAGGATGGTATCCCTTCGGAATTTTATAAGGAATGCCGAGAGGTATTCATTCCCAAGTTAAAAAAAAATATAATTATATATTGGAAGGGGGGAGATCCCCAAGTCCTGGAGTAATTCGATAATGGCTCTAATTCCTAAACCTGGAAAGGATAAAGAGAATATAGAAGCATATAGACCAATATCATTATTAAATCAGGATGTAAAAAATTTTACTTCAATAATTAACAATCGGCTTAATAAATTCATAGACACTTATATTGGAGAAGACCAAGTAGGATTTGTTAAAGGAAGACAAATGGATAAATTAATAAATCGGTTAATTAATATTATTGATAAATTAAAAAATAGTAAACAAAAAGTATGTATAGTGGCATTAGACATATATAAAGCATTTGATTCAATTCAATGGAAAACAATAAGAGGAATATGTGAGAAATTACAATTCGGCCCTAAATTTAATCATGTGATAGGACAATTGTATAAAGAAAGTAAATCTAAAATTAAAATGAATAATTGTCTGGGGAAAGAAATTGATATAAACGCGGGGACAAGACAAGGATGTCCATTGTCCCCGTGTCTATTTATACTGGCAATGGAATTACTAGCAAATGATATAAGGCAAAATGAGAAATTAGTAGGAATAGAAAATAAAAAAATAAGTCTATTTGCGGATGATACTCTATTAGTTGTAAAAGATCCTTTAAATAATTTAAACAAAATACAAGAACATTTAAGAGCCTTTGAAAAAGTAACAGGATTAAAAATTAATTGGACGAAAACTGAGGCTATCACATGCAATTTAACCCAGGTGGAAAAGGAAAAAATTGGAGATAGATTTAGTATTACAATAAGAGATGAATTGAAATATTTGGGAATATTCATGATGAAGGAACCAAAAGACCTATATAATATTAACTTCAATAAATTAAGAAATAAATTGAAACCATTACTAGAACAGATAAAACGAGCAAAGACTTCATGGCTTGGAAGGATTAATATTTGCAAAATGAAAGTTATACCCAAATTGAATTTTTTGTTTGAAAATTTACCAATTAAAATCAAAGAGTCAGAACTAAATAAATGGCAAAAATTGATAAACGGAATTTGCAATAATAATAAAAGAGCAAGAATTAGTAAAGGATTATGGTACATGAAGAATAAACAGTGAGGGTTAAACATTCCAAACATTAAAGCGTATTTTCAAGCCTTTCATATAAAGAAATTAATTAAATTATTAATTCAGCAAAATGAAGTAATAGGTGAAGGGGATCAAGAAGAATTTAAAAAATTAAAAGGTGAAATATTTCTTGCACAAGTAAATAATAAAACAGAGATTAACTGCTTTTCTATAAAGAATATTTATAACGTATGGAAAGAGGTTAAGAGGAAATTGGCACCAGACATTTCCCCAATTTTAGAAATTTTAGATTTCCAGAGTTGCCCATTATTATCCTCACAAAAAATAAGACCTATTCTATTGCAAGAAAAAGTGTTGTTAATAACAGAGTGGATTAAAAATTGCAATACATATCAGAAAAGGAAGGAGGTATATAATAAATTAAAATTAAATTGGCTACAAGAATTGGGGATGGAGAAATGGGACAAATCGATAAGGGGGATTATAGGAGTACCTAGGGCAAAGACGCCCTTTGAAGAATTGGTCTTGGAAATAAGGAAAGGGAAGATAAGATTACAGGGGTTAGTAGGTAAACTGTACCAAATGCTTATCCCAGGGGAAGGATCACACTATACACTTAAACGAATTTAGGAGGAAGATTTAAATATTAAAATTGAAGAAGAAGAGTGGAGGAAAAAGTGGGGAAACAGAATAACAAAAACTATGTCAATCAAGGAAATGGAGCATGTTTGTAAGGTACTTTGGAGGTGGTACCTTACCCCAATCAGACTCAAGCAAATGGATATTAATAAATCTGATTTGTGTTGGAGATGCAATGAACAAAAGGGGACATATTTGCATCTGTGGTGGTTTTGTAAGAAAACAAATAAATTTTGGAAAGTGATAGAGAAGGAGATAAACAAGATTCTTGGCATAACAATGATTTTAGAACCCAAACTAGCTATATTAGGAGAAATAGGAAAAATGAGATTAAGTGAGGGTAATAAAGAATTAATTTTGACATTGTTGCTGGTTGCTAGACAGCTGATAGCCCAAGAATGGAAGAGTAATGAAAATCTAAATAAGAATAGGTGGTATAAAGAGGTTTGGCAAGTGGCACTAAATGAAAAATTAACTAGCCAAATTCGGTTAAAACAGGGTTTTAAAATCAAAATACAATTTTGGGAAATCTGGAAACCTTTCATACAGCACGCGTTAACAAGTGAAGAAGGAAGTAAGCCTGGCCCTGACATGATTCAATTTTGGAAGATTTAAGTATATTGTGCCAATTGAAATTGCTGCAGAATAGGGTTTTGCACGGATTAAAAGTTGAAAGAATGAAAGAGTGAACAAGATTTTGATATATTGTTGTTATTCCTTTCTCTTTTCTTGGTGTTTTTTTCTTTCTTTATTGTTAGTTTTAAGAATTTATATTTTTATGTTTGTTTGTATTTTATGATTATTAATAAAAAAAATTAAAAAAGATGCTTCTGCAGAAACATGTTGTTGACCCATTCCAGATGTAATCCTGTCTAAGCAAGTTGGCTGGCCATGCAAGTTTGGCTGACCTTGTCCTCCCTATGGCCAACCAAATGCATTTACCCTATTAAGTAATAATGCAGCTGCCCCTTACCAGTGCTATCTGCCACACGGGGAGGAGTTCATCGCCTCACCGCCTCACCATGACCTCAAACGGTCAGCAAGCCCATTTGCAAGGAAGACAAGAAGCGGTCCAAACCTCCTGCCAACAAATGTACTCCATCCACGTGGTACAGACTGCGGTCTTGTATGCATATCAAAGGATGGGGGACCACTGTCCCCAACGCATTAGCATACAGGTAACAGGCCACTGCCCTGTTGACTGACCTGCGGGCCCGGTCAACACCTCGGGGATCCCGGCTGCCCCGGTAAGACACTCGCGGTACCATTTGGGACCAAACGATCCACACCTATGGCCAGGAGTGACCCAACAGGGCAAGATCTCTGCAGATGGCACATGCCAAGTCCAAACCTGTAATCTGGGCCAAATTGTTGCCGCCCAGATGTATGATCAGGACATCCGGTGGGCACTGGTCAGCCATGGACCTGATGAATGGAAGCAACGCATGCCAATGCATCCCACGGAAGTCGAACCACTGGATGAGCGCCACTGCGCCTATGCCCAAATGGGCGCCCCACGAAGTAGCCGCCGCATGGCAGGCTGCCCAGTAGACGAAGCTGTGCCCAACGATCCACACCCTCATGGGGGTCCTGGGACGTGCCGGAGCTGAAAGAAATGAAAGAAAGGTGCACGAGCAAGGTGCTACTGGGACAGTGGCCATACATACGAATGAAAACGGTCAGAACCTCACCTCCCCCATGAATCAGATAGCATCCTCGGGGTAACCGTAGGCCGCAGCAGTGGACGCTGCGCCGATACAGAAAGAATGGGTTCCAAAACACATCCCAGTGAGACCCAACCTGACCAGCGCTGCACCAGTAACCTTCCAAAACAGGTACCTAGTCAATGGAAGGGCATCCCAATGGCAGAAAAGGGGACCCTGTGCATGCCCACGCATGGCCAAAAAAGAACTAAGCGCACTAACTGGGCAAATGCCAGGGTTACTACACCTGCGCAGCGTGAGTGTGCTACCCTTGCTGAGTTGATAGGTTTTGGAGAAGCAAATGGTCAGACGCACCAAGTCCTGCGACATGGAAACATCTGCCAGCTCCAAGGCCCTGCGGGACACATTGCTGGGGATCTCACCACCAGCTCACTGACCCTAAGGGCACCAAAAATGCCACAGTGGTGGCGGCGTGAAAGAGGGAAGCCTCGTAACGATCCCTACAAATAGCAGGCCAAGTCCCAGCCAGACGCAGGAGAACCTCAGGAGAAATGGGCCAGTGGGAGTCAGGGTGAGGGCCACGTTCCCGTGTCCAGCCCTCCAAAACCCACCATACCCTGAAGTCCGCAGTGGTATCAGGAAGGCCATTGACCTTAGTGTGGAACGCAAATGCGGAGAGATGGTTGGCAATGGTCCTAGCCACCAGCCCCTTGGAGTGAAGGTGGACCATGAATTGCAATAAGTGGTCGACGGGGATAGGCCAACTAAGGGGAAGGACAGCCTCATGGCGAAACGCCTCAAAGGCCCAGTGTGTGAGAGCATATGCTCTGCGTGTGCTGGCAGCCAGTGACAGATCGATGGCCCTGTTCACCTCTACATGCCAAACTTCAATATCGTGGCTGGGAGTGCCACGGGCAGGTCATTGGCCCCCGGCGCCAGAGGCGAAAACTGATCGATCTGTAAGCGAGACAAAGCATCAGCAATATCATTGTTGATACCTGGGACATGTCTGGCCTTAAACAAAATGTTGCAGCACAATGCACACAACACAAAATGGCGTACAAGGGCCATGACCCTGGGTGAACGGGACATCTGTGCATTAACAATGTGGACCACTGCAGCATTGTCACACCAAAAATTGACGACTGAATTGGCCCAAGTCTCTCCCCACAGAATGAGCGCACCCAGTATGGGGAAAAATTCTAAGAAGGTAAGGTCACGGAGTAGGTCTGTGCCTTGCCAAGACTCCGGCCACTTGCCATATGACCAGTGGCTGTCAAAATATATCCCATAGCCAAATGCTCCGGATGCATCAGACTGGACCTGGAAGATAGGGGCAGCCATGTGCTCCACGCGCCAAAAGGACACCCCGTTGAAGTCCAAAAGGAACCCCAGCCACACCTGTAGGTCATCCCTGGTACCCCTGGTCAACCGAACCCTATGGTGCTTCCTGGACAACCCAACCATGGCATCACACAGATCTTGTCCCTAGTGCCAGGCAGCAGATGATCACCCAAGGGAAGGATGACACCGGCCGTAGGCAGGGCAGACGAGGGAACAGTATGATAACCGGTGTTGACCGGCGGTCTGAAGGGCCACACAGGGTAAGGTAGCGATGGGCCAGCTGGTGGGATACCAGGTGGGACTGGTGGGTACGGTGCCCTCCAGCCACCAGCTGACGCCTGCCCAGCCATAATGGGTGGCTGTGGAAATATATCTGGATTCTGTCAGGCTGTCTCTGACACATTTTGTAACCAAAAGCCTCTTTGCTTACTGAGAGACAACGCTAGATTTTGGGCATGCGTAGAATAGTGAAAAAGAATTCTCCTTTCTTCTCCTTATTTGGGCTCTGACACTTCTGATTGGCTGTGTGCCTTAAGTTTTGTTTTCTGTTAAGTTTCATTTCTGGTATACTCTGCTTGCTTAAGTTTCGTTTCTGAGATACTCTGCTTGAATAAAGAGAAGCCATTAGTATCCTTTGTTCAGCCAAAGACTGGAGTCGTGTTTTCTGTCTCTCTCTGTTCTTTCCTTACTCTGAGCCTAATGAAGCTGGACTTCGTGGACTCTTAAGTTTCTATCTTAAAAGATCTGAGGATATAAACTGCTGCTTCATGAGACTGAATGAGAAGAGATCTTTACATGAATCAGATTTCTACAGGTGGCACAGGTGGTTGTGGGGGCACAGATGCCTGCTGAGTAGGCCAGGGCCACAAGAAAGTAATCGGCTAGGGGAAAAGTATGTGTACTACATGAGCTGACTTGACTGCCATACTCACCAGATGCTACCTCCCCAGCCACCCCCACTGGGGGTTCCGACTGGGACAGGGCACCAGAGCTCACGACAGCAGTAGAGCTCGCCCCATCCATACCAGAAGCACAGTTGGCCGACTGGGATTCAGGCACCTGGACAGATGCCCCAGCTCTGGTGGGCCGTAGGCCAACTGCAGGGGGTGCCAGCAGGGTGGCCTCGAGCCTGGCCAGGTGCCAGTCAATGGAGGCCGGGGGCTGGGGGCCCTGCAAGAAGCCAGCTGATGGGGGGCAGGATAGGAAGGCCCAGCCCCAGGCAGGATGCCAATGGCCTCCATTGCGGTCCTCAAGAGACCTGGAGGCAGGAACCATGTGCGAGGGCAGAGTGCCCCACAGGTCGGTGGCCGGGCCCCCAGAACCGGGCGTGAGCGAAGCTGGGGCCCCACAAACAGCAGCCCCATCAGGGGCAGAGGCCTGCGTGCCTGCAGCTGCACATGGGGTGGTGGGCATGCCAACGGCAACCCCATCCAGCATGGAGGCCAGGCCACCCATAGCCGGCGGGCCGCAGGCCGTGGGCCGCAGCCCTGCGAGCCCACCTGCTAGGCAGGGGAGCAGGCTCCGACGGTGCGGCTGGCATGCGAGGCCGTGCCATCACAGAGGTGTGCACACGGTGAGCCGGCAGGGGGCCACTGGGCGCGGCCTTCTTCTTTGGCGCCATGTGCACCGGGGGAAGCACGTGGCCCGGGCCTGCTCATGGACTGGGGCCAGGGTGAGAGTGGGCTAAGCCTGCCCGAAAGGGCTGAAAGCGCATGCAGCCCAAGACCATTCCCGGGCGAGGACCGGCGCTGAAGAGCCATGCGGCATGAGCTGGGCCTCGAGAATGAGGAGGTGCATGGCTCGCGCAAGCGAAAAGGACGAGAGGGGCTCATCCAAAAATGCCTGAGCCAGCCGGCTCAGGACAGAGGCAAGTGGCAGTGGGGCCACAAGGAACACAGCACCTTGGGCCCGTTCACGGGCAGGCAACGCTGCAGAATCGGCTGGGCACAGCAAGCGCGGCCGCGTGCCAGCCAAATTTGTAGAGCGGGGACCATTGGCTCGGCCACCCCTTATAAAGGGGTGGCTGGCCACGCCCCCAGCTCCATTGGCTGTGCCCGTGCCTCAGGGGTGGGGCCAGCAAAGCGCACGGTGGCCATTTGGCGCCACACGTCCCTACTTGTATTCCCAGTCTATGTACAGGTATGGAAAATGGACAGTAAAAAAAGCTGACAGAAACAAAATTGATTCTTTTGAAATATGGTGCTGGAAAAGATCTTTGTGGATACCCCCAAACTATCAGAAAGACAAACAAGTGGGTGTCAGCTGTTGGATTGGGGACGTGAAGCGGCCCTTGGGTACGGGAGGAGACTGGTCAAGTAATGACACGAGACAAGATGGAGCGAAGACCAATGATTTATTGAGGGAAAATCATCAGTATATATTATGTTCAAGGCTGCGTGTGATAGAATCGTCATCTGACAGAAAATCACATCACATGTTTACCCGGGTTAATTGGGAACCTCTCCTGGGGAGGTTAATTAACTGAAGCAAATACTGACAGGGGAAATCCATTGTTCATGGCTTGCACAAGAGTAAATATGGCCACTATTTGCGCTAGGGCTTGGGCTAATCTGCAAGTGCGGAATTACCTAATTCCTAACGCAAGTTAGATATTCAACTTCCTCTTGCCGAACTGCCTGTCAGGTCAGATATGGGTGAATCAATCTTATGACTATTAATCCGCTCCCCAATTTCTGTCCCCGCAGAACCCAGTGACCAGGAGCCTTCTCGACCGGTGTAGCCTCTGTCAGGGACAGTTATGCCAATTGTGCTCGCGGATACCACAGTCAGCAATCTGACTTTGACAGAGAGGACAGAAAGGCTACTCATTTACACTATCCAAAGGTTTTCTAATATGGGAGACTTCCAGAAGGGAAATCTCTTGCACTCAATGTTTCAGGGAGACTTAAGTAAAATTACAGAGTAGAAAATACTAAAGACTCACAAAACATAGCATTTCTCCAGTGCCCAAGGTTAGTACTGGACCTATCATCACATGATATTCCCATCCCTTCCCAGAAGGAACCAAACCAGGTTACAAATGTATTGTTTTATTTAAAGATGTTGCAGAAGTTCCAAAAAGACTTTACAAAAATACAGATGGACAAACAAGTTCAAAACTTCAAGCAAAAGCAAAAGGAAGTAAAGCCAATTTATGTTCCAAAATATAAATGCTGAGTAGTTTAAGGCATGTTGCCCAGTTTTTTAAAAATGTATCCTATTCCAGTACTTGCCTTGAAGCAACATAGTTCCAGGGCATCTATGGAACACAATCTATAGCAAAACAGCAGATGAGCATAATCATCCTGAACTTAGGCTAAGTAAGCATTTTTGGTCTCCATTTTATACTCATCATGCACCTTCCAAAATCTCCCACTAATCAAGTTCCAATATGCCCTGAACTTCCCAGGAGGGAGTAACATTTCTCAAAGTAACTTCATTTCTCCCCCTCCCCCTTCTTTTCTCCAGCTGAAATGAGATATTTAAATTTAGCAATTAGCAAGGCTTTGGGATACCAGGTACAGGTTGCCTTTCTGTCCTTGAACATATTTTCCCTACTAGATAGTACCCAACTGCGAGTCTTCTCCATCTTAGGCCTAAAGAAAGCATTTTTCCCTTTCTCTCTCTGCCTTTTACCCATCCATCCCAGACCCCAGTTAATGGAATTTACTTTTCTACTGGGCCTTTGGAACTACTGTCCATTTTGCCAGTTCCTTGGCAGTGGGTCCTACAGCAAATTCAAGCCTGAAATATCTCTGGAGGCAAAAATGATGACATTAAGGCTGTCATACTTGGAGCACATAATGAGAAAGCAACATTCTCTGGAAATGACAATAATGTGAGGGAAACGTTGGAGGCAACAAGACAAGAGCAAGACAAAATACAAAATGGATTGGTTCTCTTAGAAAAAGCCAGAGGCTTATGGATACAAGAGCTGAGCAGGGCTGTTGAGAACAGGATATTTTGTAGATTGTTCATTCAAAGGGTTGTCATTGGTCTGAGGTGACATGACTGCATATAACAACATTATGTGCAGATATAGAATGGATATATAACAACATTATGTGCAGATATAGAACAGAGATATAGAACGATGAAGGTAAAAATGAGCTGTTTCAAGAACAGTTTCTTCTCTAGAGCAATTTTGGCCTCAAATGGATGAAGTCATCTTATCTTATTTTAAATTTTTATATTGTACTGTTTTAATTAGTGTTTCTGCAATTGTTTTAAATTATGGGGTATGTCTTTTTTTGAGTTGATATACAGCAACCGAGAAATTTCATTGTTCCTGCAAGGGGACAATGACAATAAAGATCTATTTATCTATTATAGCTCGAGAGTTAGAGTTAGAGAGAGAAACAGAGAAATAGAGAAAAATATATATCCTGATGACTTGATAAACTGGTAGTATAATTAATTCATCTCTTGATTAATCTTCATTTAGCTTTTCAAAAACTTCATCATCACCAGTTCCAAGCCCAAGGAGAGAGAAGGAGGGTTGACACCCTAGTCTCATAAAACTTTATTGCTGAAGAAGCAATGAGGATCCTCATTGCCCAATAAGCTATAATGGGAGTTCTCAACCTTTTAAAGCCGGGGGCTGGATCACACTCCCTCAGACAGCTTTGGGGGCTGGATGGCCATTTTACCCTTCCTCCACCACATGGCACTTCCTGGTGTGGAGGAGGCGGGTGGGGGGGGGCACTACATGAAATGGTCCCACGGACTGCATCCAGCCTGTGGGCTGCAGGTTCAAAATCCCTGTGCTATAGCAACATAGAAGGGTGCCATGCAGCATGAGAAGTTTCTTCTTCTTCTTCTTCTTCTTCTGCTACTACTACTACTACTACTCTTTCCAAAGAGTTTGCTATATGTATAGATAGGAAGGCACTGTGATAGTTGCAGCTGAACAGTCAGCCCATGGTTGGTCCTAGCACTAGAAAGACTAAGAAGTCCACTTCAGGCAGTAGTTTTTGCATGTCATGAAATGGCCAGCAAATGATTAACTATTTAATGTATTAACAAAATAGTTCTGTTGCTCATAACAGGAAGAGTTGCTTGTAGGATCTCCTGCCTCCTATGCAAAATAACATGTCAGGTTTATTTATTAATTATTTATTTCTTGAATTTATATTGTGCCCCCTCACCAGAGTGACTCCGGGCGCCTCACAATAAACATTACAAGATTCAAGCATAAAACGTTGCATAGTAATAAAATCACAAAAACTCTTAAGCTTAAAAACCATTAAAAGCCTTTAAAATACTCTCCTGACAATACAACAGTTAAAACTAACTAAAAACACTAAGAGACCCAGACGGTTTAATAGGTTTGAGGTGCTGTGCACTTCAAGTATGTCATATTTGCTCCTCTGCCTTGAGGCAGCCCTACCTCTCTTCCATATGTTTAATCTTCACATATGGGTAAATATGTAGTTAAATAAACAAGTGCACTTCTAACCTTTATGCTCTATTTGGTTCCACCTAGTGGAAGAATCTTTAGGAAGTGAGTATGGTTGTAAATTTTCAGCAGAGAAAGAGAGTGTGATGGGAAAGAAAAAAACATCTGTTTCCTTGGAGGAGGAATTATGTCCTTTTCATTCTGAGTTAGGTAGTACAGTATTAAGGCATGTGTGCAAGTAGGGCAAATCCCTGAACTGGTAGTCTGTATTTGTACCTGTCCTGATACTTTCTTTGACCCCTGGATCCTTTAAAGGGGGAAGGCTTTGAAACAGAGATCTACCTTGAGATTTGGTTCCTGGTAGGGTTGGATTAAGGAAATTTAAAGTGTATTGTGCTTCTAGTGCTCATTTAGAAATCGTTATTTATTTAATTTATATGCCACCGGTCTTTCAATGAGGGAACCAATGCAATCCACTATCAGTTAAAACAATATAAGAAGCATAATTTAAAACACAATGAAATACAACATTAAAAAAATTAATCAGGTAAGGGTACTAAAAAGGGCCGTTTAAGTTCACTGGAAGACATATAGCCCTTAGATCACTAGGAAAGGCATCATATAAACAGCATCCCAAAATAATGCTTGCTTGTCCAGATTCATTAAAAGTGTGACTAAAAAGGATGGCTTTTGCCTGGTGGTGGAAGGGTAAAATGGAGAGGGCCATCTTGCCCTTTGGGAGAAATGGAACTCTCTCTATATCAGAAATGTCAGGAAGTGTCCCTGCCACCTAATTGAGCTCCCAGGTGGCTAGAGAAGGGACAGAGGGAATCCACACTAGGTATGCATAGCTTGCTTGTCTTCTTGCTTTTATTTCTTGCTCTGTCTCTGTTTTGTTTTGCTTAGAGAGCTGTATAATAAAGCTTTTTTCTTCACCCACTGAGTGCTTATTGTCTCTGTGGTACAAAAGAACCTGAGAGTCAGCAGGCCTGGTTGTCCTGTGTAGCAAGACAGTTGAGTTATGATAATTAGGGTTTGAGGAGATAGGTTGTCTAATTGCTGCATATCACCCTCCTGGTCATAGCAGGTAGAATTTGATTCTCACTCCTTTTAAATTGTTTGTTCCTAAAGGGTACAGAGTGGATTGTCTTCTTCTGTATGATCTTTATTTGAATACTGATTTGGGGCCTTCCATACACTACTAGTACATAGTGGCCTATGTATGTATAATCCAGATCCATAATGTATATAACTTTCTTTTTTCTGGAATGCAGATTATATGATTGAAATGTAAATGCATAACTCAAAGTGCATGTCTAACAGAAGTGTTCTGAACTTCTCTCTGCTTGGTTCTGCACATAGTTTGGATATGGAGTTGATTTTAGTTCTTATGTGTTGCTTAAGGTTGTTCTTAACCACATAACAGAGACTACTTCAAACTATGGTAGACAAGAAACACGTTTTAGAAATGGCTTATAACCAGTGGTGGGATTCAGCATGTTCGCCCCATTTTGCCAGAACCGGTAGGTAGCAGAAATTCTGGTTGGCCCCACCCATCAAAGTTTTGAAATAAAGTAGTCCTAATTCAGGTACAACACAGGTCTTTCCCCTGGCCACGCCCATCACACCACGCCCGGTTGGCGGGAAGCGAAAACAGCTGAGGGTGATGCGTGCCCTCAAACAGAGGAAGCAGTCTGAAGCTTCCAGAAGCAGGGGGGCAGGGCCACACCAGGCCCTTCCCTGAACTGTGACTCATAGGGGCGGAGCCACACTAGCCTTTAAAAGCTCTGAGCTCTTTCAGGGTCAGCCATTTTGACTCTGCATGTGCTCTTAAGCAGAGCTGCTGCTGAGGAGAGCCAAACAAAGGAAGTGAGCACTGGTAAGTTTTGCAGTTGGAGTAGAGCTGCTTTAGAGGCCTCTACTAATTTAAATTGATAATTGAAACTGCTGAGAGCCACCTCTGTTCAAACAGAGGAAGCAGTCTGAAGCTTCCAGAAGCAGGGGGGCAGGGCCACACCAGGCCCTTCCCTGAACTGTGACTCATAGGGGCGGAGCCACACTAGCCTTTAAAAGCTCTGAGCTCTTTCAGGGTCAGCCATTTTGACTCTGCATGTGCTCTTAAGCAGAGCTGCTGCTGAGGAGAGCCAAACAAAGGAAGTGAGCACTGGTAAGTTTTGCAGTTGGAGTAGAGCTGCTTTAGAGGCCTCTACTAATTTAAATTGATAATTGAAACTGCTGAGAGCCACCTCTGTTCAAACAGAGGAAGCAGTCTGAAGCTTCCAGAAGCAGGGGGGCAGGGCCACACCAGGCCCTTCCCTGAACTGTGACTCATAGGGGCGGAGCCACACTAGCCTTTAAAAGCTCTGAGCTCTTTCAGGGTCAGCCATTTTGACTCTGCATGTGCTCTTAAGCAGAGCTGCTGCTGAGGAGAGCCAAACAAAGGAAGTGAGCACTGGTAAGTTTTGCAGTTGGAGTAGAGCTGCTTTAGAGGCCCGCGGGCCTAACGGCGCGCGAGATTACAAACTAGAAAAAAAAATTTATACTCTTACTAGGTAGAAAGGTAGTAAACGTGTACATTTTTGAGGCCCAGAATACTGCACTTGTTAAAATGGATTCTGAGGGAACAGCTGTAGTTACCTGCAATTCTTGTGCCATGTTTGTGTTCTTGCCAAAGCATATGGAGAACTACACTTGCAGCAAGTGCAAGCTGGTTGCACTACTAGAAGAGAAGGTCCAGCAGCTAGAGGCCCGCATATCTAACCACCAACAAATTAAGGAGCTTGAGCTGTTCTTGGACAGAGCGGAGCAGACTATGCTGGACAAAGAAGTGACAGGGCACAGTTCTGAGGGAGAAGGCCCTTCACTAACTCAGGAGGGAGATGGTTGGAGGAATGTGACTCAAAGGAGGAGAAGAGTAGGCGATCACTCTGAGAGTCTGAAATTACAGAATAAATTTGAGGCTCTTTCCCTTATCACACCTGATGAGGAACACACAGAGGAACAACTGGTTCCACCTGATGATCTCTCCTTCATCACACTTGATGAGATCCAGGAAGATGAACAACAGGAACAAACTGAGGTTCTCTCCCTTAATATGGTTGATGAGGTGCATGTAGATGAACAGATTGCAGGAGAGAGGCTCCTTGTACTAGGCGATTCAATAATTAGAAATACAGAGAAATGGATTTGTGATGCACATGATAACCGTATGGTGACTTGCCTGCCAGGTGCAAAAGTTGCAGACATCACAAGAAATCTAGATAGATTGTTAGAGAGAACTGGGAACGAGCCAGTTGTCATGGTACACGTTGGTACTAATGATGTTGGGAAGGCCAAGCGGTCTGTCCTGGAAGCCAAATTTAGGTTGTTAGGAAGAAGATTGAAGTCCCGGACTTCCAAGGTAGCATTTTCAGAAGTGCTGCCTGTCCCTCACGCAGGACCTACCAGGCAGGCAGAGCTCAGAAGCCTCAATGCGTGGATGAGGCGGTGGTGTCGAGAGGAGGGCTTCAGATTTGTCAGGAACTGGAGAACATTTTGGGACAAGCCAAATCTGTTCAGGAGGGATGGGTTGCATTTAAACCATGATGGGACCAGATTGCTGGCACTCAACATCAAAAAGGCTGCAGAGCAGCTTTTAAACTGATAACTGGGGGAAAGCCAACAGGAGCTGGGCAGCATCCGGTTCGGGAAAGTGTGTACTTGAGTAGTGAGGAGGATGCAAAAATTACTGAGCAGAGCAAGGAGCTAGTCACCAGCACTCTAGCAGAAGGATGCAAGAGGCAGTCTAACAATGCAACTAGACTCAAAAGACTGTATCAGGAAAGCATATATAAATGCTTGTATACAAATGCCAGAAGCCTCCGGAACAAAATAGGGGAGCTGGAATACTTAGCAATAGATAAAAATATTGATATTATTGGTATCACTGAAACCTGGTGGACGGATGATAACCAATGGGATACAGTTATCCCAGGCTACAAACTGTACAGGAAGGATAGGAAGGGGCAAACAGGAGGTGGTGTAGCCTTGTATGTCAAAGAAGTGATAAAATCGTATGAATTGGAATATCTAGGTGATTTGGAGTCACCATTAGAAGCTCTGTGGGTAAGAGTACCAGGCCACAAGGATGGTCTAACAGTAGGCATATACTATCGGCCTCCGACCTAAACTCTTGAGGGAGACTGGCAGTTGGAGAATGTTGTAAAGGAGGCATCCAGGAAGGGAAGCCTGGTTATAATGGGGGACTTCAATTACCCTCACATAGACTGGGTGAACTGTTGTTCAGCACATGATAAAGAGATAAAGTTCCTAGATATGCTCAATGATTGTTCCCTGGGACAGATGGTTGAAGACCCAACTAGAGGTACAAGAATCCTTGACTTGATTCTGAGTAATAATCAGGATCTGGTGCAAGATGTTAATGTGACTGATCCAATAGGGAACAGTGACCACAACTCAATTATGTTTAACTTGATCATAGACCGCAAGTCACTGATAAAATCTAACACAGAGACCTTAAATTTTCAAAAAGGAAATTTCCCAAAGATGAGGAAACTAGTAAAAAAGAAACTGAAAGGGGAAATTGAGAGAGTCCAAACACTCCAAGAGGCATGGAGGCTGTTTACAAAAACAATAACAGAGGCTCAATTGGAATGCATATCCAAAAGGAAAAAGGGCACTGCCAGGTCCAAGAGGACTCCGATGTGGCTTACAGGAGCTGTTCGGGAAGTGATCAAGAGCAAGAAAAGCTCATTTAGAAGATGGAAGGCTTGTCCAAATGAGGACAGCAGGCAGAAACATAAATTCTGGCAGAACAAATGCAAGGCAACAATCAGGAAAGCAAAGCAAGACTTTGAGGAGCGTATAGCTAAAAATACTCAGAGAAATAACAAAGACTTCTTTAAGTACATTAGAAGTAAGAACCCAACTAGGAAGGCCATTGGACCATTAGATGACAATGGAAGGCAAGGGGTTATTAAAGAGGAAACAGAGATTGCAGAGAGACCCAATGAATTCTTTGCTTCAGTATTCACTGAAGAAGACAGAGACCACATGCCCAAAACAGAGCCTATCTTCGTAGGGAGGGAAACCGAAGAATTAAGCAAGATAGAAATAACCAGGGAGGAGGTCCTTGCATGTCTTGTTAAGCTAAACACTAACAAATCCCCAGGACCAGATGGCATCCATCCACGAGTTCTCAGGGAACTTAAAGATGAATTTGCTGATATCCTAGCCAAAATATATAATCTTTCCCTCAAATCAGGCTTTGTGCCTGATGACTGGAAGGTAGCGAATGTAACACCAATTTTCAAAAAAGGATCCAGGGGTGATCCAGGAAATTACCGGCCTGTCAGTTTGACATGTGTCCCAGGTAAAGTGATGGAAACCATCCTAAAAGATAGAATTAATAGTTACATAGAAGAGAAGGCGCTGCTAAAGGAGAGCCAACATGGCTTTTGCAAGGGCAAATCATGCCTCACTAATCTGTTGGAATTTTTTGAGAGTGTCAACAAGCATGTGGATAAGGGGGATCCAGTTGACATTGTTTATCTGGACTTTCAGAAGGCTTTTGACAAGGTCCCACACCAAAGGCTCTTGAATAAACTTACCAGTCATGGAATAAAGGTCCAGGTCTTGTCCTGGATCAGCAACTGGCTAAGGGACAGGAAACAGAGGGTAGCACTAAATGGACACTTCTCCAAGTGGAGGGAAGTAAAGAGTGGGGTCCCCCAAGGTTCAGTACTGGGACCCCTGCTTTTCAACCTCTTCATAAATGATCTAGAGGTAGGAGTAAAAAGCAAGGTAGCCAAATTTGCTGACGACACTAAATTATACAGGGTAGTGAAAACTGTGAGAGATTGTGAAGAGCTCCAGAGTGATCTCTTGACACTGGGGGAGTGGGCAAAACAGTGGCAAATGAGCTTCAACATCAGTAAGTGCAGAGTGATGCATGTTGGGGCAAAAAACCCCAATTACATTTATAAACTGATGGGGTCTGAACTCTCTGCGACTAACCAGGAAAGGGACCTTGGTGTCCTGGTGGACAGCTCAATGAAGGTGTCAACCCAGTGTGCCTCAGCAGTGAAAAAAGCAAACTCAATGTTAGGGATCATTAGGAAGGGTATAGAAAATAAGTCAGCAAGTGTCATTTTGCCTCTTTATAAATCTATGGTGAGGCCCCATCTGGAATATTGTGTACAGTTCTGGTCGCCATACCTCCAGAAGGATATTATGGAGTTGGAGAAAGTACAGAGGAGGGCAACCAGAATGATTAGGGGACTGGAACACCTTCCTTACCATCTGAGGCTGCAACGGTTGGGCCTTTTCACTCTTGAACGACGGCGTCTAAGAGGTGACCTGATTGAAGTTTATAAAATCATGCACGGTGTGGACAAGGTAGATAAGGAAAAACTGTTTTCCCTATCGCACAACACTAGAACTAGGGGACACTCCATGAAACTTTTGGGTACTAGTTCTCAAACAAATAAGAGAAAGTACTTTTTCACCCAGAGGATTACTGGTCTATGGAACTCCCTGCCAGAAGAAGTGGTGACAGCTGTCAGTCTTGACAGCTTTAAGAAAGGATTAGACAAGTTCATGGAGGACAAGGCTATCAATGGCTATAATTATGGCTACCTAAGGACAACCTCCGGGTTGGAGAGATAGGCAGGATATCTCTCAATGCCATTTCCAGGGAATCCTAAGCAGGTGAAGGCATCTCCTTGGGAAGAATACCCTGAAGGAAATGGTGAGCCACTGTGTGAGACAGAATGCTGGACTGGATGGGCTGTGGCCTGTTCCAGCAAGGCTGTTCTTATGTTCTTATGTAAAAGCGCTGCCGCCAGCCCGGACACCGAAGCTCTGCGCCCTTCCCCCAGCCTGGCCAGTCGGTGGGAAGCGAAAACAGCTGAGGGCGATGCGCGCCCTCAAAAGCGCTGCCGCCAGCCCAGACGCCGAAGCTCTGCGCCCTTCCCCCGGCCCGGCCGGTCAGCGGGAAGCGAAAACAGCTGAGGGCGATGCGCGCCCTCAAAAGCGCTGCCGCCAGCCCAGACGCCGAAGCTCTGTGCCCTTCCCCTGGCCCGGCCAGTCGGCGGGAAGCGAAAACAGCTGAGGGCGATGCGCGCCCTCAAAAGCGCTGCCACCAGCCCGGACGCCGAAGCTCTGCGCCCTTCCCCCGGCTCGGCCAGTCGGCGAGGAGTGAAAATAGCTGCTTGTCTGGCAGCCGTTCAGAGGAGGAGGTGGGGAGGAAAGAACTGGCCACACCTGGGGCTCGCCTTTCCGCAGCCCCAAAAGTGGCTCCCCACCTCCAGACGACACCGAACTTGAGCCTCTCCCAGGGCCTATTCCATTAGTCCCAGGATGGGAGGCTGCTGCGCCCGGCGCCCATTCCTCTGGTCCCCCACCAGGTGGGAAGCTCAAAAGAAGCTGGAGCTGCCACTTCCTCATCTGCAGCTGGATTTTCCAAGTCTCTTTTTCTATTACTGGTTAGATTGTTTGATATGTCCTGTGGCTTCACTGTATAGTTGATATGCTCATTGATATGTTTTTTGGATATGTCCTTTTGATATACTGATTGTTGATATTTTTGACTTGTTGTACTGATATATTGTATTGTGGAATTTATTGTAATTGTATTGTAAGTGTATTGATTGTTTTTTTTGCATTGTCACACTGTTACATTGTACTTATATTAACTTGCTGTTAGCCGCTCTGAGTTGGCCTGTGCTGAGTTGAGCGGGATACAAATCTAAATAATAAATAAATAAATAAATAATAAATAAAAAAAATTAAAATCCCACAACTGCCCATAACTGGAACTAAAAACATGTTAATGATGCAGAGATGTGATTGAGGCAGTCTTTCTGGGTATCTGAAATGAGACTTCAAAGGAATCTAGTGCCTAAAGGCCAATTTCCAAGCAAAACAAGTAAATTTGTACATAACCCAAGGCAGGTACATTGATGATTTGGTTTTTTTTCTTTTTGACTCTCCTGATGCTGTTCCTCCTTTTGCTCAGTAGCTTAATACACAAGACCCGAATTTACAATTTACTTTTCATAGTGATGTGGTTTCTGTGCCATTTTTAGACCTCACTATCTTTATTCAACATAATAGACTACTTATGAAACTATTTTTTTAAACTACTGATTGAAATTCTTATTTACACTTTTCTTCCTTTCATCCACATCATCTGAAAGCAAATATTCCTTATAGTCTTCTTACCCGGATTAAACGTAACTCTTCCAATAGTTTTGATTTCAATTATGCAGCTGATAGAGTTTGTAACCAACTAGTACAGAGAGGATACCCCCTGAGGACCATTGCAAATGCATGACAGAGAATTGATACAGTTCCTAGAGGTTCTTTACTTAAGCGTAAAGATAAGTCTCCTGACTTTTCTAAAATACATTGGTCTTTACAATACACTCCTCTGGCAAACAAAATTAAGAAAATTGTGCTTCGACATTGGGATATAGTTGCTAACATTCCTGGGTGTCAGAATTTGCCATATATTGGGTTTAGGAAGACCCGTTCATTTCACTAAATACTGACCAAGACAGATTTATCTGATTCCTCAGATGCTCTTTGTTATTTGCAAAAGTTTGTCACTGGGCATTGTGGGGAGTTTCACAGCGCGATTGCTGTGACTCATTGGCCATAAATCGTGGATGATGGTTCTCCTTACCTCATCTGTTTTTACACAGTAAAAAGAGGCCCCAGTTAGGGTCTGACTCAAGGCTTTTGCCCTCCCCACTTCATTTCCTTTCTTCCAATTAGCAAAGTGTGCATGAGGCAGACATGCCGATAGTTAACCAATTAAGTAGTCTTCTGTTATCGCAGGTAACCAATGAGAATATATTGCATACTCTTCTCTGGAATTTCCTTTGTCCTGTGTATTCCTAATAAACACCAACCGGGGTGTGGCTTGCCGTTGGCTGCTTCTGCCTGGCGCTGCTGCCTTGCCCGGTTGCTCTTTGCTTCAAGATGAATCAAGCCTCTCCGCTGTCTCCTTGATCCCACAAACACTACAGGGCATCATCGATGTTTGAGCTGTTCCATATGTAAATTTATGATTGAAACCCAATCTATTTCTTCCACTGACCTTACATTTACGCATACCCTCAAAGGGTTCACTAATTGTAATTCCAAAAATATTGTGTCCATGATAAAATGTCCTTGTGATTTAGTGTACATTGGGATTTCAACTCGCCCTTTGAGAACTAGGATCAATGAACATCGTTCCAGGATCCGAACTCAGAACCTTTCAGCTCCTTTAGTATCTCATTTTGTCATTCATAATCACACTGAAGACCATATTTGGGTTTTGGCTCTTGAGGTGGTTAAACCTTTGCGTTATGAAAAGATGAATTTAGAGCGTTGTCTTCACCAACACGAGGCATTTTTTATACATAAGTTTAACAGTTTGGAGCCCAATGGTTTGAACTCAGAGCTTGAGCTTGCCTGCTTTTAGTAAATTCTTGTGGGTCCTTTAAGAGTTTCCTGGTCTCAAGCATGGCTTATTGCAGGTGCTCTCCATTTAGTGTTCCTGTCCATTTTCTGTGCTATATATCACCTGTGCTTTTCTTATTTCCTTAATGTCTTGAGCACTAAAAGAATAAACATTTAGAGGCTCTTCTGACACACAATACAGGTAATATTGGTGATTGCACTATGTTTTCCTTGTTATCCATACCTTGTATCTATATTCAATAATTCTTCTACTATATGAATTATTGTTTATTATTGTTATTATTTATTTTTATGTTTAGAACCAATGTCCTGATGAAGCTGTAAGGGAAAGACTAAGTTTACCAGAACAGTCTTGACACGCTTTGGACATAAGTTGATCTACTTATTTTTGCAACTATCTTGTTCTACATTGTGAAGTATTGAAGATATTATTTTGCTCTCCTTTGGATATTTTGACCTCTTTGTCACATTTTGAATGGATGCAACTTTATTGTACCTTGAATATTTTTTATAAAATACTTGACTTTAATTTTTCCTTTGAGTGGTTTCCAGGTTTTTTCCTGTATTTCTACCACTCAAGCCATACTTGTTTTTGCCTGATAGTTTGTATTAATAACAGAACTAATTGGTTAAGCCTTCTGTGTGCTGCTTTGCTTGAGGCTGGAGCCAGGGATCTGACCCAATGGGTTTGCATCTCCTTATGAAAATGTACCCCACACACATGCACTTGTGCACACGCACACGCACACGCACATGCACACACACCATGTCAGGCAATGGAAAAGCATACATCTCACCACATAAAATGTGTATAGTTTGCTGCATGTTCTGAAGGCATAAACGTACACAAAACCATGTGTTGATTTGAAAGAAATGTGCTTGACTACATGCACTAGAAAAATGTGCACAAATGTGCGTTAGTCAATAGAAAAACCCATACATTTGGGGACAAAATGTGCAGGCTCAAATTCCTGTGTAAGGGAAAAGAGTATGGACATCTGATACACACACAGAATGGAATGAGATACAATTGGATTCTAGTTAAATACAACAAAAATGAGACTAACAGATTTTTCACAACCCTAGTTGTCATATTTCACTTATTCTCATATTTATGTAGCTCTCACATAGACTAAAAATGCATCTGTTTACATAGAAAGCTTGGAAAACTGCTATTTGAGGGAGAAAAGTTCAGTGGAGTCTTCTATCTATCTTGCTAAGTCTGGGGTGACAATTTTTATCTGTGGGACGTGGAAATGAATGAAACATGTTTTTATATAATTTGGAATCTGAACATGTACAGGATGTCCTGTTATGTCCCAACATGTCCATATGTTATTATGTTATATTAAATTATGCATGTATTATTGTTATTTTTCCTTTTTTTCAGAGAAATATGGCTGATTTAAGCCTACTTATGCTTAAAGTGTATTGTGACAAGTACACGTAATATTATACAGTGAGAATGCAAGCGTGGCGCCAAAATGGCCGCCGCGCTCTTTGCGGGCCCCCCCCACCGGACGAAGGCATCCGGGTAGTTAGGGGCGTGGCCAGCACCCTAATAAAAGGGCTGGCCACGAGGCAGCCGAGCTGCCATTTTTGCGAAGCGATGGAGCGGATAAGTTTTTCCCTCTTACCTCCGTCGCTTGTGTTCTTCCCTGGAAGCCTCTTCGGTGCAGCTTTTCTCTTTTCGGCTTCCCAGCGAGACCAGCTATGCTCTCCGAGGAGAAGGCAGCTGCGAACGTGGCTTGTTCTGTGCGGAGGCGCCAACCGGGTAGGAAGACCGCGACTGCGCCTCCCCAGCAGCCGCCTTTGCCAGAGCCCACCGGGACCGGTGGGATGGGGATCAGTGGCACCTTGGCCTGAGGCGGGGCGTCCGCAGGCAGGCCCGGCAAGGGCCACGGCCCTTGGCCCGCAAGTGATGGCCACTGCCCCTGGCATGGTCCACGCTGCGGGGCCTTCCTCCTTGGGTTCGCAGCTTCCTGCTGGGGGATTCAGCCATGGGGGGTGGTGGGGTTCCCTCCCTTGGCAGGGCATGCCCCCGGCCTCTCAAGGGCCGGGCCTGGGCTCTTGGCCGTATGCGGCCTCTGGGGTCCAGGGACCTGGACCGGCGCCCGTGACTTGCGGGCCGTTTGGCCCTTTGCCCCCTTTTGGTATGGGGGGCTATGTTAACGTCGAGGCCCTGCTGGCCCGCGTAGCGGCCCTCGAGGCATCCTTTGCCTGCCGGGCAGCGGCAGGCGACGGGTCGGGTTGAGCTGCCTGAGGCGCGCGGGCCGGTGGCGGCCACTGCCTCGCAGCTCCCCACTCAACAGGCGCAGCAGACTTGTGCTGATCTGGCCCTGTCGACGAGCTCAGTTTCGGTCGTGAGCTCCGACGCCCCCAGCGGGCCGGAACCCCCGGTCGGGGCGGCTCGTGGGGGTGCATCAGGTGAGTATGCGGTTCAAGCTAGTGCACCCACACACCTGACTTCCTGGGGGGGGCATTTCAGTGGCCATGGCCTCGCACGGGCAGCGCGGCGGTGCAGTCGCCCCTGGCCCACCCGGCGACTTTATCCCTGACACAGGCCCCGGTTTGGGGTGGTGCCTCCTATGCAGTAGGGAATGTGCTAGGGGTGTCCGGGTTGGTACAGGCCCCCTTTACTTTGCCTACAGTTCCCTCCGTGCCGGTGTCGGCGTTGCCGACAGCGGGGTATTCCTTGCCCCCAGGGGACCATCTGGCCCAGTCTACCAGGGAAGAGATCTGGCGGGGCGAGTATGTGGACATCTTCTCCCTTCTTAACAGAGAGCCCACCAAGGAAGGGAGGGAGGGGCAGGATGAGAAGGATAAGGAGCAGGCACTCCGTCGTAAGCCGCCGCATACGTGGGATAACTGGTTGCCAGCGTACCTCATATATTGGGCGGTTTGCCTCAGGGCCAGGCCGGATCTGGCCATCCCGATGGTCCAGTATTTGGACAACATCTATCAGGCAATGGTTGACTTCCCTGGCCCGTCGTGTCTGGCTTACGACGAGGAATTCTGTATGCGGATTCCCCTCCACCCAGAGATGAGGTGGGATGAGCCCTGCCAGGAGCTGTGGCTTCTGTACATGACCCCCATGCGCCCTGCGCCCGGGGAGAGATACCATTATGGACATGCGGTTCAAAGAGCGGCCCCAGTACAGGCACCCCGCCAGGTGGCGGGGCAGGGGATTCCAGCCCGCCAGCTGTGCTGGACCTTCTCGTCCAATGGTTCCTGCAACAGGAGCAATTGCAACTACGGGCATGAGTGTCCCTCTTGTTCTGGCCCCCATGCGGCCTCCGCCTGTCCCAGGCCGGGAGGAATGCGGGGCGGGGGTAGGGGGGGACAAGGGGTTAGCAGGACTGCAGCTGAGGGAGCAGGTCCATCGAAAGGCCCCCTCCCCAATTAATGTGGACATGCTGGAGCGTTGGCTCGCATTGTACCCGAGGAGGGCAGATGCAGTTTACCTACTTCATGGTTTTCAACTGGGGCTTCGTATTCCTTTCATGGGGGATAGGTTCCCTCAAGACGCGCCCAACCTTTTGTCACTTAAGGGAAAGGAGGAGGTGGCTGCGGCCAGCATTACTAAGGAGGTTGATGCGGGCAGAGTCGCTGGCCCTTTCCCTGCACCCCCGTTTCCCAACCTTAGAGTCTCCCCATTGGGATTAGTGCCCAAGAAGTCGCCAGGCGAGTTCCGCCTGATCCATCACTTGTCCTATCCAGCCGGCCGATCGGTCGACGATGCTTTCCCTGATGACCTTTGCTCAGTTGGGTATACATCCTTTGACCAGGCATTGTGCATGGTGCACTCATGTGGCCCGGGTGCACCTTAGCTAAGTGCGACATTAAGCCGGCCTTTTGTCTCCTGCCGGGCACCCGGGTGACTTTGGGTTGCTGGGCTTCAAATCCCGGGGTGCATATTATTTCGATAAAGCCATGCCTTTTGGCTGTTCCATATCATGCTCGGCCTTCGAGCGTTTCAGTACTTTCCTACAGTGGGCCTTTGTCCGCAGGTCAGGGTCTCGGTCTGTAGCCCATTACCTGGATAATTTTGTTCGGGGGTGAACGGGGCTGGGACACGTGCACACGTCTCCTCAACACATTTCAGACGCTAATGGAGGAACTCGGTGTCCCTTTAGCGCCCGAAAAGACCGAAGGCCCATCAACTAAGCTAGTATCCCTGGGGGTGGAGATTGACACGGTAGCGCAGGCGTCTAGGTTGCCGGGGGACAAGGTGTCGAGGGTAGTGGCCCTCATATCGGACTTGCTGGCTAAGCGCAAGGCATCCCTTTGGGGACTGCAGGTGCTACATGGTCACCTTAATTTCGCTTGCAGGGTGATCGCACATGGTGGGGCATTTGCTCGGCGCTTGTGTGACGCCATGACAGGCTTGTCCAGGCCCCACCATAGGGTGAGACTGACACGGGGCATCAGGGCAGACATGCACATATGGCTCCAGTTCCTGCGGGAGTTCAATGGGGTCTCTTTTTGGAGGTCTGACCTCCTGGCTTCACCCCGTTTTCAGATACAGTCTGATGCCTCCGGATCCCTGGGATATGGGATGTACTTCAATGGGAAGTGGGCCTATGGTGGGTGGCCACCAGCCTGGTCAGGCACGGGTCGCCTGAGAGATCTCACATATCTGGAATTTTTCCCATTCTAGGGGCTTTGATGCTATGGGGTGAGGAGTGGGCCAACTCGGTGGTGCATTTCTGGTGTGACAATGCGGCCGTTGTCCACATTGTCAACTCAGACTTCTAAATCGCCCAGGGTCATGGACCTGGTGCGCCAGTTTGTATTGCACAGCCTGCGCCTCATTGTACTGTTCCAGGCCAGGCATGTCCCAGGGGTCATTAACGATATTGCTGACGCTTTGTCCCGCCTGCAGATCTCCCGGTTCCGCGCCTTGGCCCCTGATGCGGAGGAATTTCCCTCGCCACTCCCAGAGGGGATATGGACCCTTAGCAAGGAGAGGTGAACCGGGCGATCGGCATGCCGCTGGCGCCACGCACGCGTAAGGTGTATCAACATGCATTCGTTTCCTTTCAGCCATTTTGTACCCAATTTCGACTGCCAGATACCTGGCCGATCCCGGTGGCCCACATCCTCCGTTTCATGGTTTACCTGCACGCACAGTGCCTAGCACCCCGCACCATAGCATCCATGCTGTCAGAGTTGGCTTTTAGGGCCAAGGTGGGAGGTCATGCGGACAGTACCGCTGATTTCCGTGTGAGACACGTTGGAAGGGTAGGTGCGGGAACGTGGGCGTAGCCCGGACGACCGTCACCCAATTTCCCCTGGGGTACTTACCCAACTGGCACGGGGCTGGCATGACCTATGTTTTGATAGGTATAAGGCACCCCTGTTTCGTGCGGCTACAACGGTGGCCCCTTTTTGGAGCGCTCCGCATCAGCGAGCTTGTGATGCTGTCTAAGGCGGATGCAAGTCGTAGGGCACTGGAACTCGAAGATGTCTATGTTTGCAATGATTGGGCTCAGTTGAGGATACGCTCCTCTAAAACAGATCAGCATGGCGTAGGCAGTGGAGTAATACTGCTACGATGTTCCTTGGCAGACATCTGTCCGGTTGGTGCCCTACAGGAGTTCCTTGCACTGTGTGGCACGCACCATGGCCCGTTTTTCTGTCACCAGGATGGGTCTCCCCTCACTAAATTTCAGTTTTGGAAGGTGAATGGGAAAGCCCTTGCCAGTGGGGGTTTCCCTGGGGCTTGTTTCGGCGTCCATTCCTTCAGGATAGGGGCGGTTTCTACTGCAGCTGCTTTTGGGTACTCTGGGGCTGAAATGCGCCGCATGGGAAGGTGGGGATCACATTGTTTTCAGTTTTGTGTTCGCCCTCTTCAACCGTGAGTACCAGTTTAGTCACTGCAGTGTTTCTCCCCCCCCTTTTTCCTTGACAGACCCTGGGTGTCGTTTTACACCGGTGACAGTGTGCCTGGTGGGCCGTTGCCACGTGCACAGGGCAGCGCGTTACGCTGCACAGGGCAGCGCGTTACGCTGCAGAGGGCAGCGCGTTACGCTGCGGCGACAGAGTGGGAACCCCGACTGGGACTGGGTGCACCCACACGTCTCAGGTGGTGTGGTAAGCATGGCATGTTATGGCGGGAACTGTTGCCATTCCTTTTCTACATCAGGGATGCTGACTCGCCTGATGTCCTGGTTATTCACCTTGGGGGCAATGGTTTCGGACAGGTCACTGGCCTATCGCCGAAGCTTGCGATTTGCAGTCACCTGGCCTACTCACATTATGTGTGGCCTGCCACACCCCTCATTTGGTCGGACATGATACCGCAGTACGCTTACAGGGGAGCGTTCGGCCTCCAGGCTCTTGACCGAGCTCGACGCTCCAGGGCTACTGCCCGGTTCCTTTTTGACAAGGGTTGGGGACGCGTCATTCGCCTCCCCACCATCAGTCTGCAAAATTATGAGCTTTATTCAGGGGATGGGGCCCATCTGTCGCGGGGAGGTATGGACCTCTTGTTGGTAGGCTGGCGAGCAGGCCTGTTGACCGAGCTGACGGTCTGGGGGGGGCGGTGAGCCTTTTGGGAAGCCTCCCCGTGTGGCGGGTAGCACTGGTAAGGTAAACATTTATGACCCACAGGTATCCGGCAGGTTCGCAATTGACTGGACAACACTAGATAGGCATAAGTTGTTTAAACGTTGTCCGGTCAACGATGAACCAGGCGATGGGGTGATGGCTACAGCTAGACAGCATGCATCACCCCCTGATTTTACGGATACACGTCAGAGGGTGGGGTCATTAGTTAGATATTAGTTAGATATTGACTACGGTCAACAATTTGTTTGTTGTCAACAAACAAATTGATACAAATAGATACATTGTAACAATTGCCGTTGGCAATTTTGGGTGGTACCTTACCAGTGTTACTTCGGCCTGCTTGCCTTAAGAATTATGATTGGTCAATTACCAATAGAAATTTATAATTCGGACTAGGGCATGAATCAATAAATGTGGCCCAATGCCGTTATCCACTTTCATTTGTGTCGGAGTCCTTTATTGGGGGGTGCGCCTGCAATAAGGGACAGCACACAGATACACTGGACACATAAGATATATGGACGGGTAGGGACTTACGGGCCACCATGTAGAGTTAGGGATAGATAAAGATACTAGTTTCAGTTTCCTCTCCAATCTTACATTTGTTCTGGTGAACACTACCGTGTCTTCCAGGAGAAGTGGCTATGGGAAAGCTGCACAGTCCCAGGGCTTCCCTAGAGAAAAGGAATGGTAAACAATTTCTGTGTATTCTCTTAACTAGAAAACCCAGGAAAAGTGTTGCCATAAATCAGAGTTGATGGTGGCATGCAATTATTATTGTTGTTGGAATTTACTGAAATATCAGAAGGGGGGAAATGCAATTTGGGTGCATTCCTCCCAGTTTCTGCATTGTGAGGGATGGTTTTGCCTAATTTATCTGTTTTGTTTAGCTGGGTGAGTTCCCAGCAGAGTGCTCTTCAAGGTCACTTTTCATATTCAAAAGTCAATCTGGGAAAGTAGCAGATGAATGGAAGTTAACATCCAAAAGTCCATCCCTTGTGGGAGAAGAAGTAGTGAATAGACTGAAAGAGCTGCCAGGTCCAGGTTTGAAGAATCCAAAGCCAAAGATACTGAGAACTGGAATAACATAAAACTCTGACTGGGAATCTTCTCTCTCCTCTTCAGCTGCATCTGCTTTGTGTGCAGATGTGGCAGATCTTCCCCAGCAGTCCCGTGGATTTGATATTTTTGCTGTAACATATTGACTCACCATTGTTCTCAAACATTCTTGAGGATATGCAAGAGCAAAAATCAAATTAGAAAATGGAGGAAGGAGCTCACTGAACAAGGAATAGCATTAAAGGAGGCTATGGCTGAGGAATTTGATGTCCCCTATGTAACTTGGAGGACCTGAATAGGCTGAGATGGAATGTATATGTCTTTCATCTGCCTTGCTTCCCTACTCTTTGTCATTTGACTATCTGCTTCTTCGTCCACTGGCTGGTCTAGAAGATCACCTTAAACCTATTCTGAGGAGGATATATTTAAAAAGGGAATTTTTTGAATATAGTAATAAAAATTCGAAGTTATTAGCTAGAGCTGCGAAAGAAAAGAGCATTAAGAGAGAAATAGGAGTTTTAATAAATAAATATGGTGTGAGGTGTAATAAAACAAAGGAAAAGGTAGAAATTGTCAAGGAGTTTTATCAAGAACTGTACTCTGAGAAAAATATAAAAGTAGGGTGATTAAGGGAATATTTGGAAAATTGGAAGGGAATTAAAATTAGAGATGAGCATAAAAACAGAATGGAAGCGTTAATAACAGAGAAAGAGATAAAAGAAGTGATACAGAAATTGAAAATAAATAAAGCCCAAGGAGAAGATGGATTTACAACTGAATTTTACAAACAATTTAAAGATTCGGTAGTGCCAAGACTTTTGAAGCTGTTTAATTATATAATGGATGGAGGATTATTACCGACTTCATAGTACAGATCAGTAATTGCATTGATTCCTAAGCCCGGAAAAGACCCAGATAAGATAGAGTCATACAGACCAATTTCATTGATAAACCAAGATGCAAAATTTTTTACAGCAATACTAGCAAATAGGTTCAACGAATTTATGAAGGAATATATAAACAAAGACCAAGTAAGATTTATGAAAGACAGATATATGGTGGATCTTGCAAGAAGAGTAATTGATTTGGTAGATATTGCTGGGCAAAAAAGGGAAAGGATTGGATTATTGTCAATGGATATTTTTAAAGCTTTTGATTCTTTGCAGTGGAGCATGATTAAAGAAATTATAAGAAAATTTGGCTTTGGTACAAAATTTATAAACTTAATTGATCAGCTATATCAGAAAGGTATAACCAGGATTAAAGTTAATGATGTATTGACAGAGGATATTAAATTGGAAGCGGGAACTAGACAAGGATGTCCATTGTCACCAATATTATTTGTGATGGCTATGGAATTACTAGCAACATTAATAAGAGATGATAAAAATATCGAGGAAATTGAAGGAATAAAAATTAATTTATATGCAGATGATACAATGATTTTAATGAGAAACCCTCTGAAGGCAATGGAACGAATTTACACACACTTGAGAGATTTTGAGGAAATGACAGGATTGAAAGTCAATTTGGATAAATCAGAAGCGATCTTTTGTAATGTGGATGATGAAGAACAAAAAAAGATTAGGGAGAAATATAATATACAAATTAAAAATAGTGTGAAGTATTTAGGAATAAATATTGCAACCAAAATAGATGATCTTAAGAAACTGAATTATGATAAACAAATAACAGAAATTAAAGGGAAAATAAAGCAGTATAGTAAGTTAAATTTGTCCTGGTTTGGTTGGTTGCGCTATGCAAGATGAAGTTGTTGCCAAAAATAAATGTTTTGTTTGATGTCCTTCCTATTCAATTAAAGGAAAAAGATTTAAAACACTTTCAGATTATAATAAATACTTTCTGCAATGGAGGAAAAAGATCAAGAATTACAAAAAGTTAATGGTATGTATCACAAAGAGAAGGTGGTTTAGGCCTTCCAAATATTAAACAATATTATAGAGCTTTTCAATCAAAAAATATTGTTAAGATTTTAGCTAGGTCAGAAGTTATTTGGGACGAAATAGAGATTAGGGATTTACAAAGCAGGGGTAATGCAATTTTCTTGGATAAAGACGAAAAGATAAAGACAAATAATCAATTAACAAAAGCAATGTTTACAGTTTGGAGAAATACTAAAGGGAAATTTGCACCAGGGATTTCTTTAATAATGGATATGGATGATGTAAAGATGTTTCCAATCAAAATCGATAAAAGTATAAAAGATATAATGTTAAAGAAGGATGTGTTCTTGCTGAAAGATTGGATAAAAATGTCTGACAATCCAGAACTGAGAGCTGAAATATTTGAACAAATGAAATTGAATTGGTTGCAAGTAATCTCAATAAATAAATGGGAGAAGAAATATAAACATGGACTTAATTTACAGAGGGATAAAATGGAATTTGAAGAGATGATCTGTAAAATAAGAAAAGGAGAAATGGGAATCAAAGGGTTAGTAAGTAAAATATATAAGATCTTAAATAAGGATGAGAACTCGCAAGAAGTTCTGAGAAAATTATGGGAAGAAGATTTAAATATAAAAATTTTAGAATCTCAATGGAAAAGTAAATGGAGGAGGAGAGTTATGAAGAATCTTTCAGTTAGGTTAAAAGAACATAATTATAAAATATTGTGGAGGTGGTACCTGACTCCAGTTAAACTATTCCGAATGGATAATAGTAAAACAACGAACTGTTGGAGATGTAAAAGCGAGCTTGGAACATATGAACATATGTGGTGGAGTTGTAAAGTGGTAAACGCTTTTTAGAAAAGGTTTGAGAATAAAGTATCCGATATTTTTAGAATTGATTTTAAACTGGACTCAGGTATCGCCCTATTGACAGAAATGGATAATATAAATATGAGTACAAACAATAAAGAATTGCTATCTATAATGTTAACAGCTTTAAGAATATGCATAGCTAGGAAATGGAAAAGCGATTTAACATTGAAAATGGACGAATGGTATAAAGAAATGTGGGAAATTGCCTTGAATGATAAATTGACATGTGAATTGAATGTGAGGAAAGGTATATTGAAAGAAAACAAATTTTGGGAAATATGGAGACCTTTTGTGGAATATGTTTTAACTTGTGGTAAAGGAGGTAAACCAGTACCTCAGCATATGAGTTTTTGGAGTGATTAAAACAAAATAATGATCTTCATGGCATGTATATATCACTGGGTGTTGTTAATATCATATTATTATAGTTATGATTATGATTATGATTATTTCAATTCAACAAGTTGCATTTTGCAAATTTTTGGAATACTAGATAAAATACGTGATACATTGTAAAATATTCGATGAATATAAGGTTCTAGAGTAATAAGGTTGTATAATATTATCATATATGGAATTTAAGTATCAGAATGAACATCATTTGTTTTTCATGTTTATGTATATTTTTTTTGTAATTTTGTGTTTTCTTTAAAATTAATAAAAAATATTTTTAAAAAAGTAACTACATATGCTCATATTTTCTCATTGACCAAAATCCTTTTGCTTAGTGCAGTAAACAGCTGTAGAGTAGGTCCTTGAATCAGTGGGATTTTAGAGTCAAGTTCCCTGTAAGTTCCATTGATTCAAAATAGTCTACTCTAACTGTGACTTACTGTGCTAAAGTAAGTCTCAGGATATGCCTATTTGAATCAGTGGTATTTATGGAGGAGTTGGCTCACCAGCTCTCTATTGATTCAGTGGGCCTACTCTAGTGTGATTTACTATAAAAACAGGATTTAGGCATTTCTGTAGAAAGAAATTGGGGATTTTTGGCTTTCCATATATTTAGCCTATAACTTCCACCAGCAGACTGAGGGAAATCACAGTCCAACACATCTACGACTAGGGGTAAGATCTCTGTGGATGGTCGAAGACGCTCTACTGACCCAGCCTCACCAACGGCTGGGGGTAAGAGCCCTGCAGACAGCCAAATATGCTGCACTGACCCAGCCCCCATCAATAGCTGGAGATAAGAGCCCTATGGGTGGCCGAAGATGCTGCATTGACCCAGCCCCCACCAACAGCTGGGGATAAGAGCCCTGCTGATGGTCAAAGGCACTGCACTGACCCAGCCCCCACCAATGGCTGGGGGTAAGAGCCCTGAGGACAGCAAAAGACACTGTGCTGACCCAGCCCCCACCAATGGCTGGGGATAAGAGGCCCACAGCCCCACCAATGATTTTGGCCGTGGTGCCGTGGTTGCGGTTCATGTTAGGACTGTTGGGACTGTTACTTTTGCTACTATGGGACTTTTAAATGAATGATTTCTTTTTCCTTCTTTGCTGTAATATTTTATGTTGTTTCATGATGTTTGATTTATATAGTGATTTATTGCTGTTATGCTTTGTTGTTTTTGTGAGCTGCCCTGTCGCGTTGTGCAAGTGGGTGGCATATAAGTGTGAATATCATCATCATCATCATCATTATCTAGGGCCTTGAAAGTTTCCTGGCCCTGTTACAGGTGTGAGAGGTCTTATATTCATTCTTGATAAGAAAGTGCTGTATTGATAGACCAAGTGAGGAGGCACTTTTTATAAGTGAGTTTTCTGAAGATTGTGCAAAATGTCTGCACAAAACTAGTGTCTTTCTCCCATCTGATGCTTCTACATGTTAGGAATCCATGTAACAAGGTAGCTACTATTGCAGTTTGGCTAAGCAAGCACAAAAGTTGTAGTTTACACAAATCATACACTTGTAAATGTTTTAAAAATGTGCTCAGAAGTCTTCCTTGCAATTACAAAATGTCTTGTTGAGACCTAGAGAATATACTTTACCCTCTTACAACTGAGGAAACATTTTTTTTGCTATCTTCTACCCAAGAATTAAAAAAAAGGAGTTCCGCCCTAACTCTTGCTCTAAACAATAATGTATGAAGATGTGTTTTAGAGTGCCTATGTAAGATTTGAGCATTCTGATCTAATTCATAATGGAGACAGCTTTTAAGGTTGAGACATGCAAAACTGGATACCTCCAAAGACATCAGAGTGTCTCTGCATGCAAGACATTGTGGCTGTAGGGGATAACACAATGCCACTGCCAACTGCCATCTTTTAGGCCTTCCCACTCTTTAGACATAAAAATGTTATTTAGGTTGGCAGCTCCTTTTAGCTGAGAGTGATCCCTACTGACAAGGTCTATGGAAATTCAGACCTTCCAGGGAAGAACTTCATTGCTCTGAGAAAATGAGTGGGGACAAACTTCACTCTCAGAATTAGTCTGGCATCTGCAACCTACCTTAAAGTAAGCTGCCATGAGACCACTACTGGCTATGTGATTGAGTAAATACAGTAAAATCTCTACTTATGAAAAAAGTCTGTTGTGTAGGCTTTTGCTTAAATTGTTTTTTTATGTAACTCGAAGCAAACCCATAGGAAAAAATATTTTTGTATATAACTCAAAGCAAACCCATAGGAAAAATGAATTTCTTATGTAACACGAAGCAAACCCATAGGAAATTGTGTTATGTAAATTTATGTAAATCGGGACATAGTTTTAGCACAAAATCATTATGCAAGACAAATTTTATGTAACTCAGGACATTTGTAAGTCGGGGTTTTACTGTACTCAGTTGAATTCCAGTTGGATCTATGGCTTACTTTATGTATTTTAATGTTAACAAAGAGAAGCAACCTTTCAAGGAGTTCTGTTGGTATGCTGAATACCCTGGACTCAAGACTTCTTTGAGATATTATGCTGCTTGAGGAACAGCAACAAATGTTCCCCCCTCACAAAACCCAGGCAGGGTACTTAGCATCTCATGCCAACCAAGCTATTTCCACACATGAGACTAAAAATTCCACAAGCATATCTGTCCCACCATGAAAATTAAAAAATCCATGAAGAGTAACTTAAAGTACTAGCAATTAGTTCACCTTACATTGCACCCAAAAAGAGGTGGCTGAAGCAACTGCCTCAAGTTGTGTAAACCCCACCCTTTCCTATCCATTGGTATGGAAGTTTCTAGAAATGTATGAAAGATATCCTGTTAACTGTAATTTCTCATCATCCTCTTAATTTGTTTTAAATACCTATTCTTGTGCTCAAGAGATTAGAGACTGATCAATATGTAGTAGTTCAATCATACACACCTCTTCATTTTGCTTAATTCTCTTTCATCACCATTTATCTGTGTATTCTGTGATGAACGTTAATTTGGGTCAGATAATGGTGGTCTTTGAAGTACCTAGACCACAGCAGTTTAGGGCTTAAAGACAGCACTGCAATTTCTTTTAAAATAAATACATGCTCACTTTTTGCTGTATTCACAGCAGAAATTTTGTAAAATACATATTTACAATTCAGACAGGGCATGTTATCAAAATGAGACAATCTACTCAGAACACTCAAGTCCCCATTAGAGATCTCACTTCTGATGAAGTTAAGTATACATATCATACCTGTCAACCTTCCCGATTTGGCCAGGATTACCCCGTAAATTGACATCGATTGACGTCATAATCGGGCCCCCGCTGCCAAAACCCCATAATTTGGCAGCGGGGGAAATGCTTTCCGTGCATGCGTGGAAGGGTTTTACCCCTTCCACGCATGCGCGGAAGTGCTATGTTGCTTGCGTAAGGGCTGCGCAAGCGGCGTAGCGCTTCCGAGCATGCGTGGAAGGGGTAAAACCTTTCCACGCATGCGTGGAATGCGACCTGCGCACAAGCGATGTGCACAGGTCCCATTTTTCCGGAGCCGCGGGTTGACAGGTATGATACATATACAAAAGGCACAAACCAGCTGGATGACTGCTCTCAAAAGGATGCAAACAACCCATCCAATGCTAGGAATTGTAAGAAGGAAGCAACACTCATAGCTTTAAATTTTGTGCACTTCATGCAAAGTTCCATTTTATAAAGGCACATGGTATCTGATACTGTCTCTTTCCAATCCTGCATTTTTTAACTTCCTTGATTCACTCATTGGTGGCCAAGATTTTTATTTATTTATCGTATTTGTATCGCCGCTCAACTCAACAGTGACTCTGGGCAGCTTACAGAAGTAGACGATATCAAAATCGATAAAAACACATAAAACCCCAATAAAACATATTAAACCCCATTAAAATCCCACCCACACTCATAAAAAAGAGAGAGACTTCTCGACTGTTGTATTAAACCAGTCAGCAGGCAGGGGCATACCTGTCAACCTTCCCGGATTGGCCGGGATTTCCCAATTTTCGGCCCCGATTTGCGCCATTTCCCGTCCGCAGCTGCCAAAACCCCGGAATTGGCAGTGGGGGGGGGGGAGAAGTACTGCACATCCCTTTGTGCAAGTCACGTTCTACACATGCTTAGAAGGCTTTTACGCTTGTGTAGAACCCTTCTATGCTTGCGTAGAAGGCTACGCAAGCGTAAAAGGGTTCTACGCAAGCGTAAAAGCCTTCTACGCATGCGTAGAACACGACTTGTGCAGAACCATTGTGCGCAGGTCCTGGATTGTCTGGAGCCACAGTTGACAGGTATGGGCAGGGGTCACCCCTCCATCGGCACCCCACACCTGCCCCGCCAGCCAGGTTTTCAGTTCTTTCCTGAAGGGCAGCAATTCCACCTGCATCTGCAATTCCACTAGCAGGAGGTTCCATAGGGCTGGTGCGGACACAGAAAAGGCTCTCCTATGTGTGCTAGAGAGACAAGCCCCTCTGGTCCACTCTAGTTGGATGGACGGATGATCTCGGGACGATGTGGTCTCTTTGGTAGTTGGATTCTACTTTATTTACTACATGAAATTTTGAAGACATGATCTCTGAACATTGACGTCTTGGTTTACAGTATTGTATGAAGTGAATACTTTACTTGAATTATTTTTTGAAGATAAAATCCTATACTTGCTGAACATTTCCATATTAGACTATATAAATTGTGATTCTTCATTTGAGTGGTTCTTGTCTTTTTCTTGGTGTTCATACCACTCAGCCACTTGGTGGACTCTCTGGTATAATCTAGAGTCACACATTGAGTGGGGGGGGGGGGGGGGGGAAGAGTGTAATAATATATGCTTGTTTAACATCAGTGTTAAAGAAATTGTTAGTACCACATAAAGTTTTAACATAACAGCTTTAATCTTAGTAAAGATTTCTAAGGATGTTTATAAAACACTGCCATAATGTATCATGATAAACACTGACAAAAACCTTCTTGAAATCGATGAAGTTAATTCGAAATTTTGAAATTTTATACTCGTTCAACAATTTTTTGGAGTATAAAAATCTGATTATTAAATGGAAGCCTGATTGTTCTACTCGCAGGAGTTTGTCCCCTGTTTCACATAGGCACCTGAAAAAATTGATACTGAAAGCTTTGCCAGGTATTCTGTTTCATCAATCCCTCCAAGGCTAACTTCTAGTTCTTGTATATGGGTATCTATATTAAAGATATAAGCAGAGGTTTGGTTTGGTTGGTTTAAAGTCTCTTTAAAATGTTCAACCCACTGGACATTTTGCTCTTGTTTACTAGTTAGGATTTTGCCATTTTTTATCTTTAATTGACACATCAGTATTACTTCTTGCTCCTGTCAGCTCTCTAACTATATGTTGAAGCATCTTGAAGTTATTTTTATTAGCTGCATCTTGTGCCTCAGCATCTTTTTTTTTTTTTGGTCAACCATTCATTATTAACTCTCTGGCAGTTTTTCTTGACTAGTTGGTCAAAGTCTGGCCAGACATCCTGCTAGGGTAATGGAGTAGACCGTACAGACAGAGACTCAATGCCGAGTGTTGGGTGGTGGTAAATAACCCGACTCCTTAAAGGAGCCAATGGCTACGGGCGGATGAGTCTCTGTAGGTGGGATAATGGCCCCTCAGTGGAGGAAATGCAACTGGAAAACATCATGTTGGGCCCAGCAGCAAAATGAGCGGAGGAGGAACCACTTCACTATTCTGATTCCCAATTGTCATGGAGGCAGAAGAGGCCATGCCAGATGTAGTGGCTGTGAAGGTACACCTTGTTAATATCCTCAAGGCTGTGATAGTCCATTGCAGTCCCAGTGTTAAATCCTGCATGTCTCATTTCATATGTGCTGCAGGAGGTGGCTCTGTGATCACAGTGTATGGGTCACTTCATAGCAAGCTGGGATCCACATTAAACAAATTCATGACAATGGCATTTTTACTATATACTTGGATACAAGTCAACGAGTTGCAGTTTTTGCCTACTCATGTTGCCTCTTGGCTATTCTCCCCTCAGCTATTAATTTCCAGGTGTGATCCTGAATCCAGTGCTCTTTTTGTGTGCCCCTTCTTTTTCTAGCAACTGCACCCACACTTTCAGTCACTGCCTGTTTAAAAAACTGACCACTGTTCTTCAACATTAGCCATATTTTGAAGTAGTTCAATTAATTAAGTTCTATCTTGAAAGATTCAACAATATCATGATTTTACAATCTTTCAACAGCATGTAGGAATGCAGGTCTTTCCATTTTCAATTTCTTCAGGCATAGATGAAATTTCACTATTCATAAATTATGATCTGATCTAACACCTGCACTTTGGAATGTTCTTTCATATTGAAATGATGGCCACCATTGCTTGCTAATGCAAATATAGTCAATCTCATGGTTTTCCCCTCTGGTCACCTCCATGTTTTCTTATGGATTTATTTGTGTTCAAAGTATTTATTTCCTATTTCCTTTGCACAGCCCATTTAAGTGAAATAAAAGTATTAGCCAAGTATTAGCCAATCTCCATTCTCACTTGTGTGGATTGCAGATCCATGTGGGCCAATTATGTTTTCTTGTAACAGTTCATAACATTGATCTCTTTTTCTATTTTCCACATTTTTGGTTAGGCCATATGCTTGTACTATGGTCATCTTTGAATGTTGGGATTGGACTCTTGCACTTGTTTATTCATTGGTTTCCATCCTATCAGTCCCTCGGTAGTCTTCTTACTCACAATGATGTCAACTCCATTTTGGTGGTGTTTACTATGGCCTGAATAAATTATGGTATTTCCCTTGTTAATGAAATTATAATTTCCCATCCATCTCATTTCACTTATACCTAAGATAACAAGGCAGTAGTTGTCAAATTTACATAATAAGTGAGCATGTTTGCCACATTAATAAAGTGTTTGTACAATCCATGTCCCAATCTTGGTAGTTAACTTTGCACTCAGTACTGATTGATTCACCAAGCATTGAACTTCCTTTCAGCTTTCATCTAGTGTCATCATAAATGGCTAGCAAATCAGTATCCTTGTGAGATGGTGTGGTGATATTTGAACTCACTGTTTTGCTTTTATCAATTCTGCTGCAATATATGAATTTTATGATGGTAGATTGAAAGCTGGACTCCAACCCTCCCCATTTTTCTGGGCTTGGGGCAGGCGTAAAATTGTATGGTTGGATTATAATTAGAAATACTTTAAGCTAATTTTCTGGATCATGGCCATAAGCTGCAGAAGCCCAAAGATAGCCCAGTTTTGTGAATGTGCTTTGTAAAATATCCTCCCATGGTGACTGAATAATTGACCTCTCTCCCCAAGGAATAAAAATCAGGAGCATAGTCTCTTTAGTGAGATCACTAGAAAGCCAAAACTTTAGTACTGTACAGTATTTTCAGTATGAGGGAAGAAGAGATGCTGAGAGAGAGAGAAAAAACACTCTCTAAATGAAAGCGCAGTGCCAAAATTGCCGCCGCGCTCTTTGCGCCCCCCCGACTCAGACATCCGGGTGAGTTAGGGGGCGTGGCCACCCCTCTATAAAAGGGGTGGCCACGAGGCAGCCGAGCTGCCATGTTAGAATTGCGACGGAGAGGAGAAGTTTTCCCCTCCACCCCCTCCCTAGTGAACAGTGTGAATTTTTGGTCGCTTCAGGGCCGGGTGGGAATTTTTGGCCCGAACCTACAATTGGCACCTTGGTTCTGGCTTTTTTGCCCATCCCACACTGTTGCTAGTGTTTGAGCAAAGGGGTTAGTTGACTTTGGTCACTTTGGCGGGTAGCACTGGTAAGGTAAAGATTTATGACCCATAGGTATCCGGCAGGTTCGCAATTGACTGGCCAACACTTAGACAGGTACAGGGGTAATAGCTTTGGCCGGTCAATGACGAACCAGGCAAGGGGTGATGGCAGGAGCTTAACAACCTGCATCACCTTGAGATTTAACGGATACACGTCATAGGGTGGGGTCAGTAGATAGGTTATTGACTCCGGTCAACAATTTGTTTGTGTTAACAAACAAATTGATACAAATAGTTACATGTAGCCAATTGCCATTGTCCTTCTGGGAGGAACCTTACCAGTGTTACTGCGGCCTGCTTGCCTTAAAGTATTACAATTGGATGATTACACCAATTGAAAGTTATAATTCGGACTAGGGCATTATTCAATAAAAGTGGCCCGATGCCTTTATCCATATACCGGTGTCTGAGTCTTTCTTTGGGGGGTGCGCCTGCAAAGCAGTATGTATGTTTGGCTAATGCCCAAAGTCAATTTCTTATAGGGTTTCCCACTTTTGTTTAATTACTGGTCCTGTACTAATGTCTTCTGAAGCAACCCAAGAAGCAGAAATTTATCAGGTAAAGGTTTTCTCTGTACAGAGTAAAGGAACAAGGAAGCTTCACCTAATGTGCTGTGGGAAAGACAATTATTGTTATCCCCAAAGATACTAATCAATTTACGTGTTTGGGACCCCTAGATAGACACTATTTTTTTCTGACATATTTGCTGACTGATGTTTGGTTTGCGGATTGAGAAAAGATATACTTCGGTTTTGTGTTTTTTAGATTTAATCAGTTATTTTGATGCTGTTTCTTTGAAATCATATTTTATTGTATTGTTTAGAAACCATATTTGAACTGCTTTGGTTTTTTTATGTGAATGTCTCCTCCTCCCTCATCATCTGTAGAAAGCAAAAATTCTGTCAATCCTATTTTGAATCCCTTCTAGAAGCATGGGCAACTTTTTCATTCACTGATATTAGGAAAGAAAGAAGAGAAGAAGGATAAAAGAATTATGCAATACAGCTGTGAACATGAGGCATGGTGGGTGAAGTTGTCATTTGAATTGTACATTTCACATTCCCCTGAGAGAAATATTCACACAACCCTGTCTCCTAGCCACATATTCCTTCATGGGTCATGCTAATACAATCCTCTCCATACTTACACACTGCAGTTCTTGTCTATAAATGAGAACTTCCCATGTTGCTCTCAGTAGAAATAGTATATATTGGTGATCTTGGAGAAATCTAACTGACATGTCTATAGGGGATAGTGTTGTTGTTGTTCAGTCGTACAGTCGATTCCGACCCTTTGCGACCCTATGGACCATCGTTCTCCAGGCACCTCTGTCCTCCACCATCCCCCTCAGTCCTCCCAGTTCTGTGCCCATTGTGTATACAATACCATCTATCCATCTCATCCTTGGCCTCCCCCTTCTTCTTTTGCCCTCCACTTTTCCCAACATCACGGCCTTCTCAAGTGAATCCTCCCTTCTCATTTGATGTCCAAAGTACTTTAGCCTCATCTTTACTATTTGACCTTCCAATGAGCAGTCAGTGTTGATTTCTTCTAAGATTGACCTATTTGTTCTCCTCGCTGTCCAGGGTACCCTCAAAACTCTCCTCCAGCACCACATTTCAAAGGCATCTATTCTTCTGCATTCAGCTTTCCTAATTGTCCAGCTCTCACATCCATACATTACCACTGGGAATACCATTGCTTTGACTATTCTAATTTTTGTTTTCAAGGTGATGTCTCTGCTTTTCACTATGTTCCCCAGGTTTCTCATGGCTTGTCTCCCAAGAATCAGTCGCCTTTTTATTTCATGGCTGCAATCTCCATCTGCAGTGATCTTAGATCCTAAGAATGTAAAATCTGTCACTGCTTCTACTTCTTCCCCATCTATTTTCCAGGAACTGATCGGGCCTGTTGCCATTATCTTGGTTTTCTTGATATTGAGTCTCAAGCCAGCTTTTGCACTCTCTTCCTTCAGACTGATCAAGAGATTCTTTAGGTCTTCCTCACTTTCTGCCATTAAGGTGGTGTCGTCTGCATATCTCAGATTGTTGATGTTTCTCCCAGCAATTTTGATCCCATATTGTGATTCCTCCATCCCTGCCTTGCGCATTATGTGCTCTGTGTATAAGTTGAATAAGCAGGGTGACAAAATGCAGCCTTGTCTTACTCCTTTTCCTATTCCAAACCACTCTGTCATTCCGTGTTCTGTCCTAACTGTTGCTTCTTGGTTCCTGTACAGATTTCTCAGGAGGCATATGAGATGCTCTGGTATTCCCATCTCTTTAATCACTTGCCACATCTTGTTGTGATCCACACAATCAAAAGCCTTAGTGTAGTCAATAAAGCAAAAGTAGACTTGTTTCTGGTATTCCTTTGTTTTCTCCATGATCCAACGTATGTTGGCAATGTGGTCTCTAGTCCCCCTGCCTCTTCTGAAACCAGCCTGCACCTCTGGTTGTTCTCTTTCCACATGCTGCTGAAGTCTACCTGTATTATCTTGAGCATCACCTTGCTGGCGTGTGGGATGAGCGCAATTGTTCAATAATTTGAGCATTCTTTGGCATTGCCCTTCTTTGGGATTGGAACATATACTGATCTTTTCCAGTCCTGTGGCCACTGTTTTGTTTTCCAAATCTGCTGGCATATTGAATGCAGTAATTTGATGCCATCATCTTTTAGAGCTTTGAAAAATTCAACTGGGATACCATCATCTCCACTAGCTTTGTTGTTTGCAGTGCTCTTTAGGGCCTTTCTGACTTCACTCTCCAGGATGTCTGGCTCAGGTTCAAATTCTTCATCATTGTGACTATCAGGAGTGTTGAGTTCCTTTTTGTAGAGTTCCTCTGTGTACTCTTTCCATCTTTTCTTAATTTCTTCTGCATCAGCTAGCTCCTTTCCGTCTTTGTCCCTTATCATGTTCATTTTTGCTTTAAATGTTCCCTTGATTTCCTGGATTTTTTTGAAAAGGTCTCTGGTTCTGCCTCTTTTGTTGTTTTCCTCCATTTCTTTGCACTGTTCTTTTAGGTAGTTTTCCTTATCTCTCCTTGCTTTTCTTTGAAATTCTGTGTTCAAAAGATTGTATTTTTTCGTTTCTCCTTTGACTTTTGCATTCCTTCTTTCCTCTGCTATTTTAAGAGCCTCATCAGACAACCACTTTGCTTTCTTACTCTTCTTTTCTTTTGGTATGGTTTTCTTTGCTGCTTCCTGCATGATGTCCCTCATCTCTGTCCATAATTCTTCTGGCACTCTATCTATTGAGTCTAATCCATTGAATCTGTTCATCACCTCCACCGTGTATTCTTTAGGGATGTTATCTAGGTGATATCTGTCTGGTCTCTAATGCCAAAGGCATAAATACATTGCAACTCCATAAATATCAAAGGAATATGAATTGCTCTCTGTTTCAAAAGCACATTTGAAATATTTTAAAAAGCACATTGTAGGCATTCTCAGAAATCCTGAGAATCACACCCATCATATGAGGAAGGGCAGTATTAATACTTCAATTTTGTAAATTGGGGAAAGGTGCTGCAACTGACTAAATAATAACACTGTTGGTCAGGAATTCCTATGTTTGAAGTGGTGTGGAAATGATCCAGATGTTAGAGCTTCTAAAAATCAGGACTAAGATTTCCTTCTCTTACATAACCTTCTCTCTTGACACCTAATGGGGAAGAAGAAGAAGAACATGAAGAAGAAGAAGAAGATGCCGGCGCCACCAACGTGGCCTTCTTTCCATGAATCTTCCCTCTATCTTTTCCAAGCATTTGTCAGTTTCTGGTCAGAAATCCAGACAATGCTTTTAAATAGTGGGGTGCAAAAGCATTCTTATCTGCTGCCATAAGATCTAGAAATCTGGGCAGAGGGGAGAGAGAGAGAGAGAAAAAAACCTCATGGAATATTCCAGGATGGATAAGGGCTATGCTGGTTGATGTAATCTGTAAGCCATAGTTTTCTCCATCTCTGGATCTGTATAAGTCAAGGATGATAGGATGCAAATGGTGAAGGAGCATTATTGGGAACCAAAGTAGCACCCCTTGCCCTCCTATGTAACCTGATTGTGAAGCCTGACATATCATTAGAAGAAGAAATGCAAGAAAAATAATAGAAACACCTGTGACCCACCCCCCACCCACCCACCCACCCACCCAAAAAAAGAGAGAAAGAGAAGAAAAATGTGTGGCCAGAGGTTTGGAACCAAAACCCATTGAAGAAAATGGGAACCTGTTGTTTAAATTGAATGGAGTTCCATCAGGCCTGAAATACACCAGCAGATTATTAATATCCACTTATCAATGTTCCAGCTGAAGGGTATGGAGTGAGAGAGCTTTTACCCTGCTTTAAAGAGTTTGTCTCTCTGAGATAATGTTAAAGTAATGTTAAATGATTGTTATCTTGGCCATAAAAGATACTTCCTGTGACAGTGAAAGCTCATTTTTCTTTTGAGAAGAGACTTGGTCATAGAATATCCTAGAAATAGGTTCTGTCTTTAAACAAATGTGCAGCACCAAAACAAATCATAATTATTTGTGTGGTGTTAGGATGACAAAGGAGCAGGGCAAAGAGCCATGAATTAGAAATGGGGCTTTTGGGTTAACCTAAAAGAAGGGAGACTCTTTCTTTAGTTTACTGAACCTTTTGTGGCTTTATAATAACTTCTGAATTTGAAAAGTTTCAGGATTCTGAGAGTTTTATTAAAATTACAGATATCTTCTGTATTTCATATTATTCCATATATTTCAGCTATTGTTTAATTGTTGTTTGGAAGGATTCCCCTTATTTCCTTTATCATCAACAAGAGTTCATGCCTGCTTGTCCTTCACCTGGTGAATTGCTGCCTGTGCTGCTGAATCGAAGCTATTAAAGTGGTGGGAAACAGAGCTGTCTCCTGAATACCATGTATTTCTGAATTTTGGGTTGGGGAAGTTTGATAATAATGCCTGTTTGATGTGCTTGTGTGATTATGATCACATTGATGATTTCTCTTTCTCATCTTTATTATATCCTGATGATAAAGTGATGAGGATATGATAATAAATATAAACTTTCAAGTAATGCTGGTGCCTGTATTGACCTGTGGATTATTAACTTTTCTTGTTCTATACTGTCGTTGTTGCCTACTTTTGGAGTGAAGGATTATCTGTTCCTTTGTCCCTGCTTTTTTGAAAACAAGTATTGAGTACTTTATAGGGCTTTCTTGGGGATAGCACCAGAAACTAAAACGGGAGATCAAAAATGAAGGGGAGGGGGGACTCGGATGATTTGGGTGCCTTTGTGTTTACCAAAAAGACTTATACCTAGAAAAATCTAAACTGAACTCAATGAAATGCAAGAAATATCAAGTTTTCTTCTATTACCCACCCATCATTTTCCATGGTGAACCCACATATTAGGCTGACTCTGAGCACTAGCAAAAGTTCTTTAATGTTCAAACAGTGTAACAATGGCTAATTGATATTCAACACAGTTCAACAAACTGAGGCAGGTTACTTCACCATCTGACTCTTCAAGATCCTGAAAATTGGGGAGGAAAATGTTTCATCCAAACAAATCGCAACAGGGTGATTTCCACCTAGTACCATGGAGAGGTGACAGCAGTAGTACCACCGGGGCAGTTCTCCTTTCATATTTTAGGGACATGGTGAGGGTCCCACTGGGATACTGCATTCCATTCATGTGTTTCCCACCTCAAGCATTCACTACAGTAGAATGGCTTGACCGGCTTACACTCCCTCACCTGGCATTTGTCTTCCACTATAGGAACCTCAGATGTGTCAGCACCCAATCCATGGGTCTCCTTTAAAGATGTATGTCCACCCAGGAAGTAAGGATGGATTTTCCTCTGAAGTTGTTTGGCTTACTCCCAGACTCTGCTCACTGTCTTCCTCCAATGATGTCTCCTTACTTGGCTCCCTCTGATCACCCTCCATCGCCTCTTCTACTATCACACCATTTATAGCAGTGGTGATGAACTTAGGCACTCCAGCTGTACTTGTACTTCAGTTCCCAGAAGCCCAAGTCCCTGTGAATCCACATGAATGGGTTTACTGTGTGTACACAGTAGTAAACCCATTAGTGTTGATTCACATAGACTTGGGCTTCTGGGAATTGAAGTCTAAGAACAGCACGTATCATCATCATCGGTTTATTTGTACTCCACTTCCCTCAGCCCGAAGGTGACTCAAAGCAGCAAAAGCAATACAATAGGTACACAAGTACAAATAACAATACAGTAATACAAAAAGTAAATAAATAATACAGTATCAGCAATACATATCAAAAGTATCAACAATCAGCAAAACAATATATCAGCAAACAATATCAGCATTTACAACATAGGGGGTAAATTACAATATATCAATAAGTACGAGCACCAAAGGTAGGAAGTAGAGGCAGCGAAGCATTGCTGCCTCAACAGTTTTATAAAGTAATGGCAGGGGCGGAGCCCAGGACACTGGTGGTCTCGCCTCCACCCACCTGCCAGGGCGGGCGAGGGCGGGTGAGCGTCTGGGGCGAGGCAGCATTTTGAGGGTCTGAGGCGGCAGCGGCAGGTCTTCCTATGTTTAGTGTATGAAAACCAAGACAAAGGAACAGCCGAAGGATTGGCTTAACACATCTTTATTGCATGAGTGGTCAGAGGGAACATGAGGTAATGGCGGATGAGCAGCTCAATATATACGGTGGTTATACATTTGAATGTGGCTCCACGACAGCGCATTGGCTACCGTTGGCGTGACATCATTCTTGGTCACGCCCTTCTTGTCCAGGTGAGGTAGTGGCGGGAATCTTCCCGCGCTGTCGTTCTTTGGTAATTTATGACCTGTGAGCTGGGCGCTTGCTATTGCCACCAGGTGGTCATTAGCTCGCGTCCTGATTGGAGCGGGTTACATTGATGTATGGTTTAAAGGCACAGTATGGAAAAACACAATGCATAGTATTGAAACACAACATTCCTCCCCCCTAGGATGAGACGAAGTCTCTCATCCAAGATGGTTTATTGCAAACGCGCTTTGGGCGTGTTGTGGGCTGGCTTGTCCCGGCTCCTTGTCCTGCAATGGGAGAGGGAGACTCGTTAGTGACTCGCCGCGGCTCAGCGGCTGTTGGGGAAGGGGCAGAAAAACCGGGGGCACTGGGGACTAACGAAAAACCCCGCTTCTCGCTTGGAAGGGTGGGGGACCACTCCTGAAAACCCCCCCGGTTTTGTAACTGAAAATCAGAATTATCCCCTAGGGTTACATTAGAAAGATTCCACAGGATATCTACGGGGACCGCTTCGGGCTCCTTTCCCTCCCCCCTAGGTGGGGACCACCGATCCCCCTCTCCTCCCCCTTGGGCTGAACGGGTGGGGGAGAACCCTAACGTTGAAGTCACTGCCGCGCCATCCGCGGGGCGGCCGTCTGGGACCCCGCGCCGGAGCTGGTCCGCGTGTCGCTGCCAGAGTAGACCCGTACTTGTCTCCACACAATATGACACGGGACCCGTCTGCCCAACGACGACGCCCGGGACCCAGGCTGGCCCCGTGCTAGCGTAGTTCCTGCAATGTACCGGGGCACCCACTGCGAAACTCTTCGTGGCCGCTAGCCCCATGTTCCTCCCCGTGTCCTCCACCCTCGTCGGATCCAGCCTGGTCAGGATCGTTGTCAGCTTCCTACGCATTAAGAGCTCTGCGGGCGAGTACCCTGAAGCTAGGGGGGTCACCCTGTATCCTAGCAGGAACTGACACACTTGAAGGTTGAGATCCCCCGGACCCATGCGCCTCAGCGCGTCCTTAGTGGTGCGCACGAGGCGCTCCACCTGGCCGTTTGTTGCCGGGTGGAAGGGGGCGGAGGTGATGTGCCGAATGGCGTTGATCTCCGTGAACGCCCTGAACTCAGCGGACGTGAAGCAACTTGCGTTATCGCTAATTAGGGTGTCGGGTATACCGAACGTGCTAAAGACCCTCCGCAGATGCTTCACGTCGTTGCTGACGAGGTGCTTGTAACTGGGATTACCTCCAACCACTTGGAGTAAGCATCCACCACGAGGAGAAAAAGTGTCCCTCTAAATGGCCCCGCAAAATCAACGTGCACCCGCGACCATGGCCCCTTTGCCGTGTCCCATTCCCTGTGCGGCAGACGCGTCTCTTCGGGCCAGGAGCATTGGCATTTCTCGCAAGTGCCCACCATGTGCTCGATGTCGGCATCTAATTGGGGCCACCAAAAATAGCTCCTTGCCAGAGCCTTGGAGCGAACAATCCCAGGGTGGCTGACATGCAGCAGTTTGAGTACCCTAGACCTCAGGGAATCGGGGACCACCACCCGCTGGCCCCACAGAAGACACCCCCTCTCTAGGGACAACTCTAGCCTCTTCCTGAAGAACGGGGCGAACTCGGCCGCCGGGGAGGACGCAGGCCACCCTTTCTGCACCCAGGAGCTGACGAGAGCAAGTGTCTTGTCCTTGCCGGTCGCCTTAGCGATATCAGCGGGCACAATGGGGGGGCGAATCTAGGACTTCGATCAGGAGCACTGGGCGGTCTCGCTCTTCGTCGGCCACGACGCTGTTAACATTGGGAAGAGGAGATCTCGACAGGGCGTCTGCATGGCTTATTTCTCTACCCGGGCGGTAGACCAGCGCGTGCTGGTACGCGTTTAAGAAAATGGCCCACCGTAGCATCCTAGGGGACAGGATCTGAGGAGTGGGCTTGTCAGCAGTAAAGATGCCCAACAGGGGCTTGTGATCGGTCACAATGGTGAAAGGGTGGCCATAGAGGAAATCGTGGAACTTTTTCGTCCCCGCGATTATGGCGAGCGCCTCCCTGTCTGTTTGGGCGTAATTCCGCTCTGCCTGGGACAGGGATCTAGAGTAGAATGCTACTGGAGCTTCTCTCCCGTTTTCCAGCACGTGGCACAGCACCGCCCCCACCCCCACTGGGGACGCATCACATATCAGAACCACCGGTCTCTTGGGGTCAAAATGGGTTAGAATAGCGTCAGACGCTAGGAGTTGCTTCAGTTCAACGAATGCCCTCTCTTGGTTCTCGCCCCACTTCCACGCCTCGTCTTTCTTAAGTAGCTTGTGCAGTGGCTCTGCCACTGATGCCTTCCGCGGCAGGAAGGAGTGGTAAAAGTTTAAGAGCCCTAGGAACGACTGCAATTCGGGCTTAGAGGTGGGGCGAGGGGCATTTCGAATGGCGGCTACCTTTGATTTGGAGGGTTTGATTCCCTCGGGGGTTACCCGGAAACCTAAGAACTCAACCTCTTTGGCGAAGAAAACGCATTTGTCTCGCCGCAACCTCAACCCCGCCTTTTCGAACACCGCCAGCACTTTGTCCAGCCTTTCAGCCAGCTCCTCCTCGCTTCCCCCCGTTATCAACACGTCATCAAAGTATGGCAAGACCCCCTCCAGACCCTTTAAGAGGCGTTCCACGAGCGACTGGAAAATACCCGGCGCCGAGTTCACGCCGAACTGTAGGCGCGTCACCTGGAATGCCCCCTTATGAGTGACTATCGTTTGCGCAGCAGCCGCAGCTGGGGTTACAGAGAGCTGCTGATAGGCTTGCGCAAGGTCAAGTTTGGCGAAACACTTTCCCCCATGTAACCTGGCCAACAGATGGCTGACTACCGGCACCGGATACGCATTTGGGCGGATCGCCTTATTGATGGTGCACTTATAATCAGCGCAAATGCGAACCTCCCCGTTGGCCTTCAGTGCAGTTACAATCGGAGTTTCCCACTCCGCGGAATCAACAGGAACAAGAATCCCCTGGCCCACCAATTTGTCCAGTTCCGCCTCTATCTTGTCTTTTAGTGCGAAAGGCACTCTGCGTGGCTTGAGTCTGATAGGGCGGACCTCCGGGTCCAGGTCGAATGCTACTGGGGGTCCCTTGAACTTTCCAAGTCCTTTCTTGAAAACTTCGGGGTGCGCGTCACACACCTCCTGTATTGGGTCAGTCCCGACGGCATGCACCCCCCCAATGAACAAACCCAGGGGCTTAAACCATTGAGTCCCGAGGAGGCTGCAACTTCCCCCTTTGAGAACAACCAGGGGCAGTTCCGCGGCGTGTTGCTTGTATTGGACCTTGAAACTTCCAACCCCCAAAACTGGAATGCTATTTCCCTGCACGTCCCGCAGCGTGGACCTCAACGCTTTGAGCTTAGGGCGCACGTGGGGAGAAATTCCCAAAAACTCCCGCTGGGACATAATTGAGTATGAAGAACCCGAGTCTATCTCCATCCTAACAGGGGCCCCTTGCACCAGTACCTCAACAAAATAACGTGGGTGTCCCAAGGACACGCTGTACACGGGGGTCTCGTCGCCGCTGTCGTCGGAGATGCGGCCCACGCCGTCCTGCTTCCTCGCGGGCCGGGCGCCCTCCTTGGTCTTCGGCGGCCGGTCCGATGGGTTTTTCTGGTCTCTATGCCGTTGTCTGCAGACCTTGGCGATGTGACCCCGGCGTCCGCAGTTGTGGCACTCGGCCTTCCGGAACGGGCACTTGATGCTGTCATGGGTTGCTCCACAGCCGTCGCAGCATCGGCCGTCCTTCCGCACCTTCCGGACGTCCTCATCATCGCTACTCTCCGTGGAAGACTTCGGCGTGCGCCTGGCTGCCTGCACCGAGGCCGCGGCCTTGTCGGGCTGCGGGGGTCTCTCTCTGAATCCCTTAACTCCGGCCCTCGTGGCCTCCGCAGCCTGGGCCGCCTTCACGACCTCGCGTAGTGTCGGCGGCGGCTCCTGGTTCATCAGTTTCCGTTGAACCTCTTCATCCCACAGGCCGCACAGCAAACGGTCCCTGAGGGTGATTTCGAGGTTTTCCCACTTGCATGGGCCGGCGGCCAATCTTAGGGCCGCTGCAAAGGCGGCGATGGATTCACCGGGCGCTTGAACTCTCTTCCAGAATGCGTCTCGAGCCGAAAACATCGAGACCGTGGGCTGGAAATGGTCTCGCATCACCTTTAGAAGCTGTTTGGCCGTCAGTTCGCTCACTTTCTTCGGTGATACCAGGTCCACCAAAACTCGCTTGGCGGCGTTCCCCAGCATCCGAGTGAGGATGGCTCTCTTCTTCCCCTCATCTGTAATGTCGGACACCACCAGCGTATCCTGGAAGTCCATTTCAAAGAGCTCCCAGTCTTCCGGCTTGTTGATATCGAAACCGGCATGTGTCTTGGTCTCGTGGGAAGCCATATCCCACCTTCGTCGCCAATTTAGTGTATGAAAACCAAGACAAAGGAACAGCCGAAGGATTGGCTTAACACATCTTTATTGCATGAGTGGTCAGAGGGAACATGAGGTAATGGCGGATGAGCAGCTCATTATATACGGTGGTTATACATTTGAATGTGGCTCCACGACAGCCCATTGGCTACCGTTGGCGTGACGTCATTCTTGGTCACGCCCTTCTTGTCCAGGTGAGGTAGTGGCGGGAATCTTCCCGCGCTGTCGTTCTTTGGTAATTTATGACCTGTGAGCTGGGCGCTTGCTATTGCCACCAGGTGGTCATTAGCTCGCGTCCTGATTGGAGCGGGTTACATTGATGTATGGTTTAAAGGCACAGTATGGAAAAACACAATGCATAGTATTGAAACACAACACTATGGCTGCTGCGCTGGCCACCCTCAGCTGAGGCCAGTCTCACCGGTCTCACTTCTACCCTCCCACCAGGGCGGGTGGGGGCAAGCGAGTGTCTGGGGTGAGCCAGTGTCTGGAGGGTCTGAGGCAGCAGCGTCAGGTTTTCTTATGGCTGCTGTGCTGGCCACCCTCAGCTGAGGTCAGACTCACTGGTCTCACCTCCAGGGCGGTTGAGATCAGGCGGATGTCTGGGGTGAGGCAGCATCCGGAGGGTGTGAGGCAGCAGCGGCAGGTCTTATGGCAGCTGCGCTGGCCACCCTCAGCTTAGGCCAGTCTGGTCAGTCTCGCCTCCACCCTCCTGCCAGGGCGGGCAAGCATCTGGGGTGATGTATGCTCATTAAACCCATTCATGTGGATTCACAGAGGCTGGGGCTTCTGGGAATTGCAGTCCAAGAACAGCTGGAGTGCCAAGGTTTGCCATCATGGATCTAGACTCTCCCTTATCACCTCTTCCTCTGTTGGTTCCTCCTCCCTTTCTGTCTTTCTCAAAGGCCCTCACTTCACACACCTCCTGCCAGCCCACTTAATCTCCTCTGGCCTTCAGTACTCCCATTCCCATTTAACAGGAGAACTTGCCATATGGAACCCAGAATAAGGGACCATGGGGAACAAAGGGCTTTAAGCCACCTAAGGATCATCTACACACGCACGCACGCACACACCCTGCACATCCCGACCATGTATCAGCTACAAGGCAAAAATGACCAATAATTTGAAATGGCAAAATAGAAATAAAAAAAATATTTGTGTCAGGAATGAAAGAAAAAGGTGTGTGACATGTGAAGTCTATAGTGAAACCCAAGTTCTAAGTAGTCCAACAAGTGAAGTATTAGGGAGTGCTCACTCTTTGTGTTCCAGAGTTTTCTTTCTTTTTTCTTATCTCAGTTAGCTTACTAAGCAGTTTAGCACTAAGACTGTGTGTGTGGGAGAGAAAGAAACTGTGGATGAATGCCTGTATTCCTCTCATATAGGCTTTGATTGGTTAAATCAACGTAGGTTCATTAGTGTCTCTATCTTTGCCTTCTTTTTTGTTCTTTATGGCCATGTGGGATCCTACTTCCTGCTGTTTTTTGCTTAGTTGCTAAAAGGATGCCTATCTATCACATCCCCCCGAATGACACTGTGTGGCTCACTCCCATCCCAGGCTATAACTATCTGCATTTTGTAGGAATGAGGAGTTTCATGGTGATCTAGAAAAGCACAAATACCATCATGGATCTGGATAAAGATTGTGTCAGAGTGCCACCAAAGACATAACGTGAATTGGTACTGAAAAACACCCTAAGATAAAGTAATGAAAAACAATCATATGGCAATATTGTTAAAATATCATTAAAATACTTGAAAAACACTCCCCTGAAATCTCAAAATATATCAAAAGCCTTTCTCAAAAGGAAGGTCATAGCATACCAGTGGAAGGGCAAGATAGTGGGAACCAGTCTGGCTTCTGATGAAAGTTTATTTCACACATTAAAGCAGACACTTAAAAAGTCTTTCTCACAACGAACCTGTGAAGCCAGTGAGGTTAAGGGAAAGGCCACCCCAGAAGATCTTATAAGCTGAGAAGGTACACATGGGGTGATATGGTCTTTAAGATAGTCTGGTTATGTAGGGCTTTATAGGTCATAACCATCACTTTTAATCAGGCCTGGAAATGGACTGGCTGCCAGTGAAGATGTTGCAATAAGAAGTTACATTAATTAGGAGAGTTATAAAGTTATCTTTGGCTAAGGCGCTGACTGGAAGGTGGCAGGTCAGCAGTTCGATACCCGAATACTGCAAGACGGAATGAACTCCCGTGTTTGTCCCAGCTTCTGCCAACCTAGCAATTCAAAAGTAAGAAATTGCAAGTAGATAAATAGGGACCACTTTGATGTTAAGGTAAACAGCATTCTGTGCGCTCTGGTGTCTAGTCATGCTTGCCACATGACCACAGAAATGTCTGCAGAAGCAGACAGTGCTGGCTCTTTGGCTTTGAAACAGAGATAAGCATTGAACCCTAGAGTCAGGTATGACTGGTTTTCAAGCAAGGGTGACCTTTACCTTTAAAGTTATCTAAATTTCTATTTCTTAATATTTCATCTCCATATTGACTTGCTTTATGGAGTGAATTATCAGGATACTGTGTCCAAAAATATCTCAAATATTATTGATTGCCACTACTTATGATATTAGAAATTACAACTGTTTAAAAAGATCTCAGCATGGGGCCATTCAGACTGCTCACCTGAAAATAGTCAAAAACCCAGATGTCATGCTGAGAAAATGAATTACCTCTTGTATAGGAGTGAGGATCTAGATGTCAACTCAATCAAATTATTGCAGGCCAGGGAGTGCCAAGTGTGGAGCCCTGAGAAGGATTAAGACACAAAACAGTAAGTGCAAAAGCACCAGAGGCCTGCATGTAATTAAGCATAAAGGTCAAAAGGTTATATAGTCCAGCAAACTGAGGTACAAGATGAAGTTGGCAACTGAGCTTTCAAGTAGATTTATTGGAAGAAGTACTGTTTGATAAAAATGTAAGAGTTTTGAACATATAGATCAAAAGAAGAGGTTCATTATTTTAACACAATGCCCAAGATAGGCAGATCAAGAACAGATGTGTCTTCAAATGGCATGGTTCTGGATTTATTGAGAACTTTACATCAGCATTCATTGTATTATTGCTGCTGAAAGAGAAAATTTTACTCATCTAGTGAGTTTCCAGATATTATCTATACCTATAAAGCAAAGGTGTGCGTGTGTATGTCCCAGCATCACTCCCACTCCCCTGGACCAACCCCCTTGAGAATTGCCATACACCTACCTTGTCACTCCTGGATGGTTTGTGTTGGGGAACTGAGGCTACGTGGGGCACACACCCCCCCTAAACAGGACAAAAATGACTGCACATGTGTGCGGGTCCGTGGGGGCTGTGACTGTGTGTGCGGCCATTGAGCTATGGCTCACATCTGGCAACATGCGCTCGCAGGTGCTATGCACCCAAACCACCATTTGCTAGAGCAGTAGACGAGGGAACGGCAGTTCCGGCAACGGGCGACGCCCCAAGGTGCAGGCACACACCCCACAGCATCACCAGCATGGCCTTCTTTCCCTTACTTCTTTTGCAGAGGCAGAGGCCATGGCCCTCAAACAGCCATCTCAGCAGCAACACAAGGCAATGGGAAGAGGGCCCAGGAGCAGAAAAAAGCCAGCGGGGATGGGTTGGTAGGGAGAAATGTGGCAAGGGCGAGCTGGGAGGAGGGAAGGGAGGCGCAAATGTGTGTGTGTGTGTGTGTATCTATGTGTCTGTGAGACAGAGGGGCAGGATAATGCTGAGCACACAATTTGCTGGCAATCTCTCTCTTCCCCCCTCGCCCTGCCCACTTGCGTGTCTGGAGCTTCCCTTCTCTCCTTTACAGAGAACCATGAAGACGTGGCTGAACAACAGGGTAACAGACCGTGGGGCTTGGCACGCTTGAGACACCCCTTCCTCCTCCTCTACCTCCTCCTCCACTGCCTGGCAAGGCCTGGTCCGAAAATACAACCCTTTGGAGAGCTGGGTGCCAAGATGTCCGTTCAAGTCAGGAGCCTCAGACGAGAACTACTCTGGCCAGTACAGAGAGCATTCCTTCTTTCCCTCCCTCCCTCCCTCCTTTCTGTCTCTTCTTCCTTCCTTCCCTCCTTTCCTCCATTCCCCCTCCCCTCCTTCCTTCCTTTCTCTCAGTTCTTCCTTCCATTACCCTTCCCTCCCTTCCCTCCTTCCCTCCCTGCTTCCATCCTTCTCCCCTTCTGTCCTTCCTTAACTACCTACCTCCTTATTTCCCTCCCTCCTGTGTCACCGAACAAACCCAGCATGTCACATACTGTTTCTAGAAAAAACATCCTGTCCGGTCTCCCCAGGGGGCTCTTTACCACTAGAGGTTGCTTATCCATCCAGGAGGGCCACCAAGGTCACAGTCACATATATAACAATGACATCATGAGGTTGGTTGGGCAGCCAGTAAGCTGACTCAGGAGGGGCTCCCCGGGCCCCCATGGCTATGGCCCTGGACCTTAGAACAGAATGCAGTGGCTTCAACATCACAGCATGACCCCCATATCACTGATCCAGTTTAACTCATCACTCTCTGGCCCTGCACCCATTTGGCACACAAAGTCCTCCTCAGCCCCAGCCAATTATTGCTGCAGCTACTGCCCTCTATGAAGATGGATTAAAGTTGGATTTACTCCACTTGGGGAACATCACCCTTCCTGTGAATTTCAGCACTCAAGGCTGCTACTCCTCAAGGTTGTCAGGTTAGTTAACCACCACCAGACACTCAGTGTTGCATTGCTAGCACTATGGTCTACTCTAGTACCATACCAATTTACCCCCCCCCCCAAAAAAAAAAACCCGAGCGAAGCTGGGCACCCAGCTAGTCATAAATAAACATATACTTAGCCATGATTATGTTACTACTAAGGGAATATGTGACTTGCAAGACTGAGTTGACCCCAATTTAGTATGTCAGGAACCAACTTATATTTGCTCAGGTCAGTTCAGAATCAGTCTCTTTTGACTACGGTCTAGAACCTGAGTCCAGATTTAGATAACCAATGATTTTTAGATTTCACTAGGTAACAAAAACTGGCTACCATTTCTCCTTTGTGTGAATTAGGTGAAATGTTGTGTTAATAGTCAATAATAACATCATATGACGCATAAGAGAATTTGAAACTTCTTTTTGCTATGGAAGAAGCATAGCAAGTGAAAGGAAGCATCTGTATGCTTATGGAGTTCACATCCATCCTTCAAAGCACAGTGATTAAAAAGCACTTTGTAAAGTATGCCTTGTGACATGGGACCTAGAAACTCAGACACTCCATCTCTACATTCTGTGCTATTAATATTTTCACAACAAAACCTAAAAACTACTGATTTTCTGAAGCCAAAGTAACTAAGAAGTGTTCATCTGAAATCCAGCTCTGGTTTTGATCATGTCAGAGGGAAGTCCATTTCCCCTTGGGAAGCACAAAAACCTGGTCCAAAATGGTCTAGTCCAACACCAGATAATTACCCTGTTTTGTTCTCCTAAGGAACAGGGGGATCTCTAACCAAAGGAAGGACAGGACCCCACAGGAATATAAAATGGCTGAATAAAATGAGAGTTCTGTCTCTTGTCCTTCATTTGGGTTTTCTTTGGAAATCTACATCAATTTCAAGAAAATGTATATAAAATGAGTAATGTTATTGGTGACGTATCAAAATTTAGTTCATACTATTTTCCATCTGTTGCTGGAAAGAAGCAGCAGCAGAAATTAATATTCAGTGAGAACAGTAGGTACATGTGAGTCTCAAGCTAGCAGACAGACTGCATGGTGTCAGTAATGTAAATAACGGCATTATTAGACTTGTAATATACCTCCCATTTTAAGTATAGTTTTTGGGGCTTCCTTTCTTTACTGTGTGCTGTTGAGTCTTCATTTTAATATGCAAGCTGCATTCATTCCCTCTTCATTAGCCAGACTCAGGTGGACTAAAAACAAAAGAGTAATGATAAAATTTGCCAGTATTATTACCATCTTTCCAAAATAGTCACTCTGTGTTGGTGAAGTAACTTATTGCAGTAGCTATGGTTAGTCTAATTGTTGTTAGGTGCAAAAGCTTTCCTCTAGCTGTTCTATACTTGCCATTGTTTCAGAGATGTTCATTTTCCTCTCTGCCTTCCAGTAAGCATGTTGGTATGGGAACTGCAACAGTGTGGACATCTTGGAAGTCTAGTATCTCCATAAGTTCCATTTTGCTTGTTTTGGTTCCTCTTCCGATTCAACAACCTTTATATCTCCATCTCTGTCCCCTTCTCTTGGTGTACTTCTTTTGTTCTATGTATCCTCTTCTTCTTGTTTCCTCTTTGGCTCAAGTTATGAAGGCATTGGCAGTACTGTGCATGAGAAACTCTTTGAACAGCTCATGTCTCTCTCTCTCCTGCTTCAGTAGGTAGGTGACGCAGTACATTACTTCTAAAATTCATCCATGAATGTTAGCATACTTTTGTTGTGTCCTAGAGATGGCACATTAAGTGGTGCACACAACTCACTGTGTATTATATTGAGCAGTTTGGTGTTGCTATTCTCATCTATTAATTGAATTGAAGTTGTAAAAATTTTTTTGTATGATACAGTTTATGCATGTGATTGTGTTGTTTACCTGGTGCACTGTTACATCTGTAGCAAGGTTGTGGTTCTGCAGCTTGAAGATCTGTGTCACAGCTCCACAGAGTGCTGACATCATCTCTCTGGGCATGTGCTGTATTGGGTTGATGATGGGCTGAAAGACACAGTTTGTAGACACCACTAGATTTAAACACTTGAAAATATATTTCATTACTTTTCTCTTCTCTACAGTGTCTGTTTTCAATATGTTTGGAAAAAACTTTGCTATCTAAGGCTGATGCATTTAACATATGGCATTGTGAATCAGGGACATATATTGTTGTAATGGTCCACAGGAATCGAGGTGCTGAACTCAAGGAAGGCACGCGAGACTGTAGTATGATGGTAAAAGCCAGTCCCGAGTCCTCAGGTGGTCTATATTTATTAGCTTGCATTCTGGATCACTTGCGCACATGACCCCCATTACAGAAGGCTTGCTTACATAGCATGTTGCTTCCATACGGTAGGATTTGATACTTTTCCAGGAGCAAGTATACAGACATATGGAAGATGTTTCATGAGTAAACGCTTATTACCTATTTAAGTATTGCTGACTGATGGTACCTGTCCCTCAACAGAGATAACTATTTCAAATAAATTAGATTTTATATTTTGCTCAGTTCTGGGACTTCCTTTTTTTGTTTGCTTATTTTTTAATTAAATCAGGAAGCCTTTCGGAGTTTTATTATAGCATCTGAGTGTAAGAACTACTCACTCTTTCTTCATCATTCTGTTTGTAATGGTCTGTGGGAGTCGAGGTGCTGAACTCAAGGAAGGCACGCAAGACTGAAGTATGATGGAAAAGCCCAGCCCCGATACCCCAGGGTGGTCTGTATTTATTGACTACAATCAGGAGCCATCACGTATACCCCTAGTGCGACCCCCGTGACAGAAAGTTGCTATGTGGCACTTCGATGGTTGGGTTACACTTACCAGCCTGCGTGCCCAGGTTAGCCATAAGCATACTAATCAGCGGATTGTAGCAAGACTTATTGTTCCCACCTTATCAAGGTCCTAGAAGACTTAGTGTACCTATGCATAGCTATTTGGTCTAGCTGCAGTCCGTGTCTGCTCAGCCCTACATGCGGACGTGAGCCAGACACCATATGCTATTTATGAGACCTTGGATCTCTTGCCTCCTGACATTTGTCCCAGTGCTGTTAAAGTCCCCAGCCAAGGAAAACATGGAGTCGCTAATGCTTCCTACTGCTATAAGCCCTTACCCAATTTCCTTTCCCGTAAAGTCCAGTTGGTCTTCGAGGCAGTGTTCTCGCCGAAAGAACCCATCAGGAAAGGTTGCTGTCCAATTAACGACCTGGGCAAACCACATTCACTTTTTCTTTGTTTTCTAAAGCAACTTGGCTAAGGACTTGACAGACATAGGGCATAAGGTGTCGCGATGTGATTGTTTCTTGACATCTCCATCCTGGGTGGCACATGGACAGGAGTGAGGAAATGCATTGCGCAAATCAGCATAGCATGACTCCCATTACCACAATGCCAGTGGAGACCTTAAGCGTTGTTTGCAACTAGTTCCATGGCACCAAGGATCAGAGTTCATTCCACCAACCCCATTTGGTGTCCTGTTGAATGTGTGAGATCATTTTTCCCAAGTCAGTGATTTGACTTTGGATTCTGCAGGAATTATCTGTGAGATTGAAGCAACACATATTATGAATTGTCTCGCATCCTAAGTGATGGAGAAGAAGCAAATAATCAATAGCTGCTCGATTATCCAATACTGCATGCCTAATTTCTACTTGCTCTTGATTAAGTAATGCAATAGCGGAAGAAGTGTGATTGAGACCTTTGGCCAGGGCACATGCCAGCTGGCTAAGCCTACGAGCGTTACCTGCTGCGAGTCCAGGTACTCCGACTAGACTTACCGCTAAGGCAACATACTCTGCTTTACTGAGTAGCCTTACACTGTTATCACAAGTTTCGTCGAGCTGGGATGCTCGTGTGATCTGCGCTGGCTGAGGTGCTGCTTGGCGTGGTGTAAGCATTTCCCTTTTTGGGAGAACCAGTGTTAAATGGCTAATACAGCAAAATGATTCTGATACATTGGCTGGAATATAGTTCCATGTACGTTGATTACAAGTGAAAAACCACACCGTGGGCAAAATGACATGATTATACGTTATACAATAACGTCCGGATGATTACATTTCCAAGTCTCTTTTCCTGGGTCAAGGCAACTATGGTGAAGTTCCCTAACTGAGGAGCATCCTGTCATCTTGGCACAAGATGTGTCTGGGCTGATCACCACTCTGGGTGTGTTTAGAGTGACTGCATCAGTGGGCAAAGTTTTTGTGACCTGAGTCCCCCAGTTTATGTAAGTTGCATATGTGATTCTGTGGTAACGTCCAAGTACATGTTTAGGTACCCACTCAATGACCCAGGTCTGCTCTCCTGGAGCACGGCAGACTGGGACAAGGCAGTTGCTCAACAATGAAGCAGGGTCCGCATCCTGCTTAATGCAAAAGTCAGATTGGTTGACAAATCCGGCAAGTCTCTCCCAAATGTTATATTGGAGCCTGGCGCTTAAGTCCTCTCCAGGCATCAAGTCCCCAGAGGAAGCCCTGACCCCTCCCCCCAGAAGCAAGGAAAGAATCAGGATGACCATCAGGGAATTGTAAGTGATTTGAGCTAGCACTGCGGCCACCATATTCTGTGGGGTGGGCTCAGTGTGTTGTTCAACCCGTTCGACAATGGCTTGTCCTTTGGGGTTGTACGGTATGCCAAAAATGTGCCTAACGTCCCAGACGGCCAAAAATGTGGCTAGCTGTCTGGAACTATAGGCAGGGAAATTGTCGGTTTTCAAGCAATCTGGCATGCCCATGACTGCGAAACATGCCAAGAGATGTTGCTCTTCATGAGTTGCAGATTCGCCTTTCTGAGCCATAGCCCAGACGAACTGCGAGAAAGTATCAATAGAGACGTGCACGAACTGCTATCTCCCAAATTGTGGAACGTGTGTCACATTCATTTGCCACAGTTGGTTAACTCCAGTTCCTCTTGGGTTGACCCCCCATGCTGCCCCCCCTGGTGCTCCTGCACATTGTTGGCAGGAACGAACTATTCCCTGAGCCTGTGACAATGGCAGATTGAACTGCCATTCTGGTGGAAGAATGCGTGGTTTTGGATCGGGGTCGAGAAAACTCCCGCAACCAACTTCTGCTGTGCTTCTCTTGTGGCCGCGTCTGCTCTGCTGTTGCCCTCCGAGAGAAGACCGGGCAGATCCTGGTGACTTCTAATGTGGGCGACATAGAGCTTTTCCTTGCAGTTGTGCAAATGGAACTACATGGTCAAGAACAGACTTAACAAGTTTTTGTCTATCGCAGGAGTGATGTAAGCTCCTGGTAGACTGTGAATCAAATTTCTCACATACTGACTATCCGTGATGATGTTCAATGGCTCCTGGGAGAACGTTCTTAAGGCAAGGTTTGCTGCCGCCAGTTCCGCCCTCTGTGCAGATTTCTGCGAAAGTGTCAACAGGGTTTTCCAAGCCTGCCCCTCGAGCCATGTGACAATACCATGCACTTTCCCCCCATCAGTGAATGCTGTCTTCGCTCCTTTAAGTGGGATCAAAGACATTCCCTCCAATTCAACCATCCACGTCTGTAGCAAAACAAGTCTTGGGTCCTTTGGCAGATGGATACGCCAAATTCCCTGTAAAACCTTCCAATGCAATTGGGAGAGAGTCTCCTAACTGCACGAGTCTTTCTATCTGATCTTTGGTGAATGGGACCACTATCTTGGCTACATCATGTCCCAAAATGTCTCTTGCTCTCAGCCTCCCTCTATGGATCACTGTCGCCACCAGCTCTTGGGGAGGGGTGACGTTGTGGGACGGGGTGCTCGGTAGGTACATCCATTCCACTATCTTCACACCCCCATTGGAGTCTATTCCTAGCGCTCCGGTGAACATGGTCCCAGTTCTGACTATGTACACATTCAGGACCTGAGCACCTGGGTCTTCTCTGATTCTATCTACCCATCTTTGGCTGAGAATGCGGTTTACCTCCTGAAGAGTTATTTTCGCCTCTTGCGGAATGCATATGCGATTGGCTGGCTGCTTCCCTTGTGAAAACAGTGAAAAGAGCAGTTTTAAAAGCTCCGTGTCTAGCCTAAAATACGGTCTGGCCCAATTGATGTTACCTAGAACCTGTTGGAGTTCTACTAATGTAATGGAATCCTTAATGAGGACCCAAGGCAGCACTGGTGCTGCATAAGATCTGAGAAGGCGGTGACCCAAATACAAATAGGGTTCAGTTCTCTGAACTTTTTCTGGTGCAATGAACAATCCTTTCTCCCCCAGAGTACTCTTAAGGTCACAGAATGTGTCACTGCCTAATCTTGGCACTGTGATCAAAATCTCATCCATGAAATGGCAAACTAAGACTTTGGGGTGCAGGTTACGAAACCTTTCCAGTGCATTGTGGACATAAATTTGGCACAGAGTGGGTGAGTTAAGCATGCCCTGTGGCAAAAAATTCCACACGAACCTTTGGGTTGGTTCCCTATGGTTGACAACTGGCACTGTAAAGGCGAACCTCTCCCTGTCCCTAGGATCTAAAGGGATGATGTAAAAGCAATCTTTCAAGTCTACCACTAGAATTTCCCACCCTTCGGGGATCATGTTTGGATTGGGGATGCCGCACTGAATCGGTCCCATGGGTTGAATGCACTTGTTGATTTCCCTCAAATCGTGAAGAAGTCGCCATTTGCCTGACTTCTTTCTGATGATGAAGATGGGAGAATTCCACGGACTGGTGGAATGCTCTATGTATCCCACTTCAAACTGCTCTTTAACAAGCTGCTTTAAAGCCACTAATTTCCCCCAACTATTGGCCACTGGTCTATCTATACTGGCTCATTGACTAACCATTTGAGCGGTAGGGCCATTATCCAAACATCAGGGTTGCACGATACTGCTGCAGAATGTCTCTACCCCAGAGATTGATAGGCACATTCAAAATGTGGGGTTGGATGACCGCTGTGCCTTCTGCCTCTGGAATAGTGACCTCTACCCAGTCACGGCTCCTGAAAGCTTCCTGAATTCCTCCTACTCCCCACACGTCTTTCACTGGCTCAATGGCCCACTCTGGGGGCAACAGATCCCTGCTAATTACACTAATATCTGCTCCGGTGTCAAGCAGACGGTCAAAAGGTCTTTCATTCAAATATACCTTAATGATTGGTCACTGCTTCCACTCTATGCTCTGTTCCACTGTCACTATGATCTGGAATCCTTCCACTGTCCCTTCCTCTCTCTAGCAGAATCCTGCATCTCCTCTGACAACTTCCTTGCCCCCACCTCGTAGATGATAGGGAACCATAATCAATTGTGCCATTGAGTCTCCTTTGCTAATTGTCTGGGGCAACTGTGTCCAAAGCTGGATCTTAATGATTCCAGTGTAATCGGAGTCGATGACTCCCGGGATCACAAAGATTCCCCTTTTCCCAGCACTGCTCCGAGGCAAGACTATTCCCATGATGTTGCGGGGCAGGGGTCCCTGATACTGGGACCAGATAGACTGCGCCTGGTAGGTTACAAGTGACGTCCTCCTGGCACACCAAATCTAGTCCTGTGCTGCCCTTGGTCGCTGCCTGTGCCTTGGAAATGCTGGGTGTCAGAATAGATGTTGCTACTGGGATCCCTGCCCTGAGGCCGTCAGGGCAGGCATCATCCCTATTTGAACCGGGGCTAGGGACACACCCGCTATTCGGTTTCCTGAATTGAGGCAGTTGCATGCCCACTGGAAGCCATTGTGGCACCTTGGACACTGGGTGGTTGGATCGGGTGGACGGCCGGATGACCGGCTGCCCCCTTTGTGCTGGGGCTGTTTCGATCTACACTCTTTTGCAAAGTGTCCTGCCTTGCCACACCAGTGGCAGGCACCCTTGACCTTGTTCTTGGGCCGGTTTCCCCCTTGCACTGCCGCTGCTAACAGACCCATTTTGTAAGAGTCCATCCTAACATCAGCGCAACCTCGGATCATGTCAGTGAGTGTCAGATCAGGACGATGACCCATTGCCTGCAAAACCTTGCGGCAATCAAGGTTGGCATTGCCCTTTGCCAGTTTCATCATGAGATCCTCCTGTGCCTCCTGGTTGTCTACCTGCCTGCTAATTGCTTCTTCCAGCCTATTGATGAAATCCATGTAGGGCTCTTGCCTGTTTGATGGTGGTGTAATTCTTAGCACCCTTGCTGGAAGCTGGAACGTTGAGATATGCTCTGAAAGCAGTCTCAGAAGCCAGCTGGAGTGCAGCTGCTGGAAGGAGGGACTGTGCTTGGATGGACTCGAACTGACCCGAGCCATAAAGTTGCTCCGGGATCACTGCTCTGCCCATCTTACCTGCTCATCTTACTGGGGAAGTATCAATCTCTGCTCGGACTGGATTGGCTGCTGAAATTGCCTGTCTACACTTGCTCCAAGTTTTGATGATGTCAGCAGGTCCACTAGTCTCCTGCTTAAGGCATTATCCTATCCTATCCCAAACCTCAGGTGCCATCGTGCCTGCTTCTGGGTAGAACAAACAATGCTCCCCCAGATGCTTCACCAGCGCCGTCAGACTCTGTCGACTGACACCGATGTGGTGCCGCCTGGCCAGGACTTCTAGATCACCGCAGTGAATCTCTTGCCTGACGGTCAAGTGCTTCCCCAAGCATGCCCCCATCACCACCCAGCAGGGAGTTTCCCAGATGCCTTACACAACTTACGAGTCGATGCGATCACGGGACGAATCTGAGTGGTATGGCTGGGCAGGTGAAGCACAGGATGATGTCCCTCAGGTTTAGCGGATGGATGGGGATCACAGTCACGGTTGCCGCACATCCACTGCTCTGCCTTCTACTGCTGTGGAGCTCGGTTTTCCCCGGCTGTGGAACGCCTCCGTTCCGATGCGTGAGGTCTGCTGGTGTGCGAGCGCGCTGCCTCCCTTGAGACTATGCTGGAGATGTGTTCCAGTCAGAACTGCTCCGCTACTCCCGAGTAAACACATTGCGGGTCACCATCTGTTGTAATGGTCCATGGGAGTCGAGGTGCTGAACTCAAGGAAGGCACGCCAGACTGAAGTATGATGGAAAAGCCCAGCCCTGATACCCCGGGGTGGTCTGTATTTATTGACTACAATCGGGAGCAATCACGTATACCCCTCGTGAACCATGCAATTCATTAGCATCTTATGGCATACTCTTTGTGAAACATATGCATTGTATTCATTTGGATGTGACGTGTGTGTGTCTGTTTAAATCAAATTGATAGGCTGTGTGGATGAAAAAGGCAGAGAGAAGATGAAATATAACAAATATTGAGTTGTTCGAGCTTGATTCTTAGCACTGTTTAAACAATGTTCTGTTTGGTCTGTCTGTGAGATCTGATTATTATTTTGGTTGATACTTCCATATCCAGAAGCAATAGGAAAGGACATTAATTTTATGATAAACACTGCAATTAGAATGATAATTGCAAGAGGAAGCATGCTGTGTGGGCAGCTACAGAGTTTCATTGTGCATGATGCTCTCAGGCCAAGCAAAGTAGATACCTACTCTGGATCATTACTCTTTACAGGATATTTTTTTAAAAACTTAGAGTGTTCCAAACATGACATAACTTTCCTAACTGCTCTCAGTTTCAAAAATCTCCCTATCTCTATATTTACACCATTCTATCATGATTCATACCACTTGGAATAATGCTACAAAACCTGCTATCACTAATAAGCATTTTGGTGGGTGTGATCCCCTCAACCTCAATTCCAATCCTAAATTTAATACTTTGTAATGGAACACAAGCTGTGTTCCTTAGTATCAACAATCCCAAAGTTCTTGTTATATTTATTCACTAGCAGAGGTTGCCCGGCGTTGCCGGGCTGTTTTAAATTGTGTTGGAAGGTTAAATTGTGTTGATGTTTTTTAAAAATTGCTTAGTCTGTAATTTTAATTTTTAAAATGTTTATTTATGTAAAAATTTTTTGGCTTGGCTGTTATTAACTGTGATCTGCTTTTTTTAGGATTAATAAAAGAACAAAGTATGATATAATTTTTTCAAATTGTTTTATGTAAGCGAATAATGTTTTAGTTTTTTGAATTTTTTAAATTAGTTGTACCATAGGTAATAATTTTAATAATGTAAAAGTAAATGTTTTTTTACATTCAATGTTTTTAAAATGTGTTTAGATATTTTGGGTTTTAATTTGAGTTAAAACTCAGCACAGGATTTTTAAAAGTTTCTATTGTATTTTATTGACATATGTTTGTGATTTGTGTTAAAGTGTGTTTTAGTGTAATTTTTTTGACTTGTTTTTATTGGTGTGACCTTTTGTGTAAAATTGTGAATTTGTGTTATGTTTTTGATTTGTTTTTACTCTTGTGGCCTTTTGTTTGGGGCTGTTGTGTGTTTTTGAATTGTTTTTACTATTGTGGCCAGCAGGGGTTATTGTATTTTGACTATTTTTTCTCTCCTGGCCTCTGGGTTTAGCTTCTTCTGGTAAGTAGTCTCTTTCTTTAGTCATTTCTTTTCTGGTCCTCGTGGAGGTAGGACATCTTTCGGTAAGTTTGCTTGTTTTCTTTCTTGTGTGTGTGTGTGGGGTGGTGGTGGTGGTGGTGGTGGTTAGAATTTGTATTTTTGTCTGTTTTTGATTGTGTTTTGTTTACTTCATAGTTTTTTGGTGTTGTTTTTGATTGTTTTTGTGTATTTTTGGATGTTTTTGACTGTGTTTTTAGTAATTTAAAAAAATTATTTATTTATTTGGTGGTGGAGAGGGGTGTGTTGTCGTTGGGGGTTAAGAAGGGTGGGCTAGGTGGTGGGGAGGGGGCATGGTCATTGGGGGTAAGGAAGGGTGGGCTAGGTGGTGGGGAGGGGGCATGGTTGGTGGGGGTTAGGAAGGGTGGGCTAGGTGGTGGGGAAGGGGGCATGGTCATTGGGGGTTAGGAAGGGTGGGCTAGGTGGTGGGGAGGGGTGTGTGGTCAGTGGAGGTTAGGAAGGGTGGGCTAGGTGGTGGGGAGGGAGGCTTTATTGTGTTATGGTGCTTTGATTGTGTGGAGTCGTGAAAGTAGATTGGGGTTTCCCCTTTAATATCAGTGGGTGGGGGGTTGCGACCCCCCTCTCCGCTGGCTCCCCTGGGATTGGGAGGTTTGGGGGGACAAAAGGGGTATGTCCCCCCCAACCCTTCTGGACCCAGGAGACCAGGGAGAGTGGATCAATTTCCCCCCCTTAAAACAACTCCGCTTTTAAAGAGAAGAAACCGCTTGGTTTCTTCTCTTTAAAGACAGAGTGGGGTTTTTTTTGGGGGGGGGAGGAATCAATCCACTCTCCCTGGTCTCCTGGGTCCAGAAGGGTTGGGGGGACATACCCTTTTTGTCCCCCCAAACCTCCCAACCTCAGGGGAGCCAGCGGAGAGGGAGGTCACAACCCCCCACCCACTGATATTAAAGGGGAAACTCCAGTCGGGACCTTCAGGCACCATGGGTGAGGGAAACAAGGGCAGTTGGTGTTTGCATGGCTGTGAGGTGGTGAGTTGTTTTTTTTAATTTTTCAGGCGCCGGCTTCCTCAGCGTTCTGCACACTCATGTCATGCAGGACTCTGGGGCTTGTAGTTATGGGTTTGTGATTTGTGGTTGTGGTGCTTTTTCCCCCTGCGGCTCAATTTTGATTGGCCATGGCGCGTTTCTCAATGTTTTTTGTGGTCACGCCTCTCAGCCTGATTGGCTGTGGCACAACGCGGTGCAAAGAACATTGGGAAATGAAGTTGTTTCTTTTTTTCGCGTTTGTGGGGCTCTTGCCCCACTGGCACATTTCTCAATCTTGCATTTACTGCATACCCAGTTCGGGGTGTGTGCATGAATGGTGAGTACGGGCTAGTAGGGTCTGGCTAAGGAGCCTATGCAAAGTTCCAACGGTTAACCCTCGATTTTATAGGTTAAGATTGTAAATGGCTCAAAATATTTGTGAGACTATTTTTTAATGAAAACAGACATGTGAACGAAAGGGACTTACCCAGGAAGAACATTCGTCAACTGGATCTTCTCCATGACTGCTGAAGTGGGTTGGCATGTTTATCCTGTGGATCAGCTGACTGGATTCAGGGGACATTTTTCATTCATCTAAGTTTCATTCATCATTATTATCATTTTATTCATCACATTTTCTGGCCTGCCTTTTATTCAGGGAGCACAGAGCTAGAGCATTGAGCTACTCAAATTGTTTCTAAATCATAATGGCCAAATCATGTTCCGTAAATTATGCCTGCATAAGAGTGATGTTGTCAACAGCAAGGGGAGATTTTAGGGAAAGAAAAAAGCTCCAGTGTAATCAAACCTGTGCAAACCTTGGGACAGAAGCAGGAACTTTTCATTACTGAAAATCTCCCCCTACTTCTAACATCAGCTGACTGGGGAGACCGCTGGTAATTAAAAATTTTCTGCTTCCATCTCACAGCTTGTGCAGCTCATGAGCAATGAGACTGACTACATGTGAACCAGATGACCCTTGGGACAGATGTAGGAATTCTTTAATTACTGGAAATTGGCTCCTGTGGATGACATTATCATCGTTCCACAGGCACACTTTACGTAACAAGATTTTTGCCCGAGGGAACTTTATATCATGATGACTTTGCTGCATTCCAGCAACACATACAAGGAGAACAATAAGAGTGAGAGTAGCTCAGACAGGCATTTGGATAAATGTCAGAGGTGCAATCATGTAACCTAGCAGTGTCTTTCTGAAATGGAGTACCAATTGGAGTTTTGCAAAATTGCTATCCTACTTTGGGTACCCGTGTAGGGAGACATCTCAGGGCAAGCATCACTGAAGGAAAGGTTTTCTCTATTTCTCTTTTTGCCTCATCAAGGTGACTGAAAAGCCTGGGCACTCAACTACACCCACTCCCACAGCTGCCTTCAGTAGCTGAGGACAAAGACATTTGCACATGCATTGTGCTTGCTCAGGGCTAGTGCACCAAAAAGCTGGGGGTTAAGAGAGAGGACTGGAAAGAGACCCAGTAGCTGCAGGCACTTGGGCCCATTATGCCATTTGAGATAATGTGAGGATTGCATCTTGAGGAACAGCCACAAGAACATTTTTATCGCCTAAAGCAGTGATGGTGAACCTTGGCACTCCAGGTGTTCTTGGACTTCAATTCCCAGAAGCCCAAGTCTCTGTGAATACACATGAATGGGTTTACTGTGTAGGGACTTGGGCTTCTGAGAATTGAAGTCCAAGAACATCTGGAGTGCCAAGGTTCAACATTATGGACCTAGACCTTTGCTGCCATACTGGTTAATGATGAGTTACATAAGACAAGTGTACTCAAGCAGAGTTTAGAGGAGTGGGGAAGGGCACCTTGGATTCAGCATGTGACAGCCATGTTGTTTCCATGTTGACCCTGATGGTTTTGTGTTTCCTCACACACAGGGTCAAGCAGAGGCAGTTTGTATATGCATTGGGGATGGGTGTGTTCATTCCCTTCTAGCAGCAGATTTTTGTCTTCACCCTGGATCTAAGCCCTGGTCATTCTGAGCTAGTTATGACTCTGTTGACAGCTTATTTGTTGCAGAAATCATAGCATCAGCAACTCACGACATGAAGCAGGGAGAAGATGAGTTGACAGTGTGGCTTCTGTGTTCAAACAGAAGCCTAGATCTGGGAAATATTTCCTGTGTGCTGTCCATGCTAATACACATACAAACTTCAACAGAGGCCCAGTGCACAGATTGTAAAGGCTTACTCCTTAGATTTCTATAATTAATTGTAGAAATTGTTTTTCAGTGCAATCCTGTCCATATTTACTAAGAAATAAATTTCATTGAATTCAACAGAGATTACTTCCAGGTAAATGAATATTAAGGACACAGGTAGGAATTAGCCTGTTCTAGTAGTAAGAGTTCATTAGAATTTAGGAGACCTGGGTTCATAATCTCCCTTTGTCTATAAAACCAGTTGACCTTGATTCAGTCTTTTTTTCTCAGCCTGACATTTATCCCAGACAATCTTGTGACCCTAAAGTGGGGGAAACAGTCGCAAATGCCAAACTTGAGCTAACTGGAGGAGAGACAAGATACCTTACAGCAAATAAACAATAAATGAGTGCAACCACATTGAACAAAATCAGCTTCAATTACATGGTGAGGGACAAGTTGTGCTGTATCCTGCTCAATGCAGGAGGTGGTGTTAGTGGTGGTGGTGGTGGTGGTGGGGAAGACAGCTTGGAAACCAGAACAATGTGAAAATGGTACAGACCCACATTGTAACAGCTGTGTATCTGTTGTGTTGTGATGAACCTGGATTTCTATCAGCACATATGGATTTCTATTTTCTTCCAAATGTTATGGCTTTTCAACCAGTGGCTCTTGGCCATAGAATTATTTGTGAATGGGTAAGATTTATTTCATTTATATTGGGGTACTGATAGCATGTAAAGGAAATCTCCTAAAATGTAGCTTTCATATGTTTTATTCCCATGTACAGTTGAAAATTATGAATGTACATTTTCCCTACCTAAGTTTTTGTCCTTGAAACTGGAATGGATCCAGATTTTTATACATGTTATAAATTAACTACCGGAAACAGGCAGTAGTACATTCTGTTTTATATCTGCAGCATTCTGAAAATGCTATATTAGGATTAAGCTATGGGGGAGACCTTGAATTGGGCAAAGATACATTTTGTGAACAGAACTTTTCCACCTATAGAAGACAGATCCAATATACAAATGTATATGCTTCATACCAAGAGTGATAGACCTTAGAGTGTAAGTAGTTGGTTCATTATTTAGTTAGTTACGTGCCATCAAGTTGGAACCAAATTGTAGTGACCTTAGCAGGCTTTCAAGGTAAGTGACACATTTAAAGAACTGTTTTACTAATTCCACAATCTTGGTGAACTTCCAGGTGCGAGTGGGAATTCAAACAAAGACATCCTGAGTCCTATTCTGTCTTTCTGACCATGATACCACACTGAGCATCCAAGTATATGGCAGAGGTATAAACCTTATCATCTTTCAGTCTTGTAAAAATTAAGAAGAAATCCCTCTTTTCTCCATGCTGAAAGATGTTGCTGTGACAGATTCCCCCATCTCAAAGAAGTTTTGAGGGAAATTTCATAGTATTTCCTGAAAGTCTTGTGGTCACTTCCCCCTCCTCTAGAAGAAAAGCTATACAAGATTATCACAATTCTTATGCAGAATGGTCTCTTTTTTGTGAAGGGCTTACCTGGAAAGGGCCAAATAAATGCCATGCTGTACAAGATTGTTAGAATTCCTGCACAGAACAGCATGAAGTACTAGAAGTAAGACTGGGCTGTATAGAATTTGGCATTTCCCTGTGCACAATGCTGGGTGAGAAGAAAGCAAAATAAAAATTAAAGAGGAGAGGGGGAACCCTTTCTTTTGTGGGAAGATGAAAAAGCTCTTTGGTCTAGAAGGAAACCACATAAGTAAGTCTCAGCATGGCAAGACACAAAATCACTGAGAATGAGGAATCTTGAGAGTATTTGATGTGTTGTGTTTTTCTTTTTGCAGGAAACCAAATCACTTTTGGAATTATTGGAATCAGTAGCTAATAAATCAGGCACAATTACATTTTAGTGTTTTATATTTTTTTTATTATGGAATTTACAAAAATTTACAAAATTTGCTACATAATACATATGTAAACACTTTTGGTAATTTTGAGCCACCTGGAGGGGTGCATCATCTTAGCTCATCCTATGGAAAAAGTGAAGAGGAGGGCAACCAAAATGATTAGGGGACTGGAACACCTTCCTTTCCATCTGAGGCTGCAACGGTTGGGCCTTTTCACTCTTGAACGATGGCGTCTAAGAGGTGACCTGATTGAAGTTTATAAACTCATGCACGGTGTGTAGATAAGGAAAAACTGTTTTCCCTATCGCACAACACTAGAACTAGGGAGCACTCCATGAAACTTTTGGGTACTAGTTCTCAAACAAATAAGAGAAAGTACTTTTTCACTCAGAGGATCACTGGTCTATGGAACTCCCTGCCAGAAGAAGTGGTGACAGCTGTCATTCTTGACAGCTTTAAGAAAGGATTAGACAAGTTAATGGAGGACAAGGGTATCAATGGCTATAATTATGGATACCTAAGGACAACCTCCAGGTTGGAGAGATAGGCAGGATATCTCTCAATGCCATTTCCAGGGAATCCTAAGCAGGTGAAGGCATCTGCTTGGGAATACCCTGAAGAAAAAGGTGAGCCACTGTGTGAGACAGAATGCTGGACTGGATGGGCTGTGGCCTGTTCCAGAAAGGCTGTTTTTATGTTCTTATGACTATGATCTACCAAAGATGGTCTACAGCTGTTTGATTTCTGATCAGTCCTGAATACAAAACTTTCATATATTTGATTCAAGTTAGATCTTTTCCCACCAAAGTGCTCCCTATTTATCTGCTTGCAATTTCTTGCTTTTGATCTGCTGGTTGGCAGGAGCTAGGACAGAGACGGGTGCTCAATCCGTCATGCAGTACCTCAAATTGCTGACTTGCCATCCTTTCAGCTAACAAGACAGGCTTCTTAACCACTGAACCACCACAGCCCCTATTCTTTGCAGTGTTTGTGTTGCATTAACTGTTGAATTCCCTTGCAAGCTTTTGTGTTGTACATGCCATTCTTGTCATTTATGGATCAGGGAAAAATCTCTGTTACATGGTAACACAGAAAAAGTGTGAAAAATGTTCTTTGCATTTTCCCTGTCAGACTCTTTCCTCAATATTCATTCCATGTCACTCTAACATAACGATCTATCACATGACTAAGGTGTGTTTCCACACTGGCAGGTTTCTGTTTGATGTGCTCCTCCTGCTGCATTATTCACAGTTGACCAGTGTTAAATAAATCACTTCTGAAGGCTCAAGAAGTAGTTTATTTCTGTTTCCTTATTTCTGGAGAAAAGTGCAGTGAATTCTGTCCTGCTTTGCAAAAATAGATGAATAGACTGCCTTCTGAAGAAGCTGAATCTTCCACCTGCCACTGCTTATTATTATGAGATAGCTAGTATCCTGCATAGACTAAAAGTCAAGAGTCCGTTTGAGGCAAAAATTAAACTTCAATATACTATAAAAGGGGTATCTTCATTTATTTATGTCCAACTCAAATATCTTGATATAGTATCTTCATATATTTCACAACGTCAAAAACAAATATATTCACTATATAAACACACAGAAAACGTTCTGGTAAACTCAATATTTCGGTTCTTCTTCTTCAGGGTGTAAGTGATCTAAACGTTGAGATAATAATAAATAAGCAATCATCAATGATGATAACTCAATCACAAAAGATCATACAGAATACAAAATATCTCCAACAGATTATATAACAAAAATTAATAATTAATCAATGAAATCTCTTTACATGTATAATTCAAAATAGTCAAACTCCTATGACATTTATATAACAATAAAAAGCAAGTGTTACCTTGTGTATAGCCTCCTAAGTAAATTCTTTTAGTGCTGAAGACTTTAAAGCAGTAACTCTAAAGGCTCTATTTAACATGTTATCTAGAAAACCTTGGAGACAATCATCAAGCAATCGTGTAAGAGCTGACCCAAATTTAAAGAGGCAGGAGCCCGGTTAAGGTAACTTGCCAGTATGATCCCATAAAAAAAGGATTATAAGAATGAATTATAAGAAACAGGACATGTCAAAGTCAGAGTTCAAACCATGAGGTTCTAAGGTATTAAACCTATGTATGAAGTAAGCCTCATGTTGTAATTCTTGCCACAAGGACAAGAAAGCATATAAATTGTATTGGATGTATTACAATTACTGAACACGTTAAGAAAATGGCAAAAGCTGTTTTCAGGAGACTCTACCTTCCTGGTTTCAATCGCAAAATGGCAAATGGAGCAGCTGCCGCATCTAAAATGTCCTGAGATAACCCTGTCCCTCACACGTGGAATAGGTTCGAAATCCGTATGAGTTAGAATGTTTCTTAAAGACTTAGTTTTTCGGAAGCCAACCACAGGTTTTGTGCTGCAACCTGGAATGTCTTCTACAAGATTCCAATGATTATAAACAATCCTCTTAATTTCAAAAGCACGGGGGGGGGGGGATATTCGAGAGACCAGTGTAAATTAGAACCTCCCGTAGATTGAGTCTTCTGTAAAAGTAATTGTGATCTTGAGATAGATGTAACTTTCTCTAGAAATCATTGCAAAACCTCATCTGGGTAACCCCTACATTTCAGGTCATTATTGACCATGGAGGCAGAATTGTAAAAGTCCCGTTAAAATAATTGTGTTTTTTCCCATAAATGGAATAAAGTCTATTTTGCCTTTTAAAAATCTAAATTTAGGAGAAAGTGAAATAGAAAGATTAATTCTTCTAGACACAGGACTTGAATGCTTGGCTTTTAAAAATCTGGACATGAATCCTTGTATATTCAAACCAGAAGTGGGTGCTGAATATTGCCACTTCATGTTTTCCTACAGGCTCTTCATCTTTTACCACTGGTAAATAAATACAACAGATAGATAGATAGATCTTTATTGTCATTGTCCTGCACAGAACAATGAGATTGGGAGGAAAAAAACACTTAACATAAGAACAGCCTTGCTGGAACAGGCCACAGCCCATCCAGTCCAGCATTCTGTCTCACACAGTGGCTCACCATTTCCTTCAGGGTATTCCCAAGGAGATGCCTTCACCTGCTTAGGATTCCCTGGAAATGGCATTGAGACATATCCTGCCTATCTCTCCAACCCCGAGGTTGTCCTTAAGTATCCATAATTATAGCCATTGATACTCTTGTCCTCCATGAACTTGTCTAATCCTTTCTTAAAGCTGTCAAGATTGACAGCTGTCACCACTTCTTCTGGCAGGGAGTTCCATAGACCAGTAATCCTCTGGGTGAAAAAGTACTTTCTCTTATTTGTTTGAGAACTAGTACCCAAAAGTTTCATGGAGTGTCCCCTAGTTCTAGTGTTGTGCGATAGGGAAAACAGTTTTTCCTTATCTACTTTGTTCACACCGTGCATGATTTTATAAACTTCAATCAGGTCACCTCTTAGACACCGTCGTTCAAGAGTGAAGAGGCCCAACCATTGCAGCCTCAGATGGTAAGGAAGGTGTTCCAGTCCCCTAATCATTCTGGTTGCCCTCCTCTGCACTTTTTCCAGCTCCATAATATCCTTCTGGAGGTATGGCGACCAGAACTGTACACAGTATTCCAGATGGGGCCTCACCATAGATTTATAAAGAGGCAAAATGACACTTGCTGACTTATTTTCTATACCCTTCCTAATGATCCCTAACATTGAGTTTGCTTTTTTCACTGCTGAGGCACACTGGGTTGACACCTTCATTGAGTTGTCCACCAGGACACCAAGGTCCCTTTCCTGGTTTGTTGCAGAGAGTTCAGACCCCATCTGTTTATAAATGTAATTGGGTTTTTTTTTTGCCCCAACATGCATCACTCTGCACTTACTAATGTTGAAGCTCATTTGCCACTGTTTTGCCCACTCCCCCAGTGTCAAGAGATCCCTCTGGAGCTCCTCACAATCTCTCACAGTTTTCACTACCCTGTATAATTTAGTGTCGTCAGCAAATTTGGCTACCTAGCTTTTTACTCCTACTTCTAGATCATTTATGAAGAGGTTGAAAAGCAGGGGTCCCAGTACTGAACCTTGGGGGACCCCACTCTTTACTTCCCTCCACTTGGAGAAGTGTCCATTTAGTGCTACCCTCTGTTTCCTGTCCCTTAGCCAGTTGCTGATCCAGGACAAGACCTGTCCCTTTATTCCATGACTGGTAAGTTTATTCAAGAGCCTTTGGTGTGGGACCTTGTCAAAAGCCTTCTGAAAGTCCAGATAAACAATGTCAACTGGATCCCCCTTATCCACATGCTTGTTGACACTCTCAAAAAATTCCAACAGATTTGTGAGGCATGATTTGCCCTTGCAAAAGCCATGTTGGCTCTCCTTTAGCAGCACCTTCTCTTCTATGTGCCTATTAATTCTATCTTTTAGGATGGTTTCCATCACTTTACCTGGGACACATGTCAAACTGACAGGTCGGTAATTTCCTGGATCACCCCTGGATCCTTTTTTGAAAATTGGTGTTACATTCGCTACCTTCCAGTCATCAGGCACAAAGCCTAACAACCCAACAAAACCTAAACAAAATACAACTATGCAAAATTATCAACATACTCCCACCCCACATATACACATTTAACCCCAAAATAGCTCTAAAGCTCTAAAAACTCTAAAACTCTAAAAACTATACGCAGAAGCTCCCTCATAGACTGCATTGCACTGCATTCAAAGCTAGAACCGCTTTTGGGTAGAAACTATTTCTCAAGCGGCTGGTCCTGGTCTTTACGACTCTATACCTTCTTCTAGAAGGCAGAAGATGAAAGAGATCATTTCCAGGATGCGTACTATCTTGCACAATCTCTACAGCTTTCTTATAACACCTGGTGGCATAGATTTGATCTAGAGTGGGAAGAGTACGCCCAATTATCCGCTCTGCAGTCTTTATGACCCTGGACAGCATTATTCTTTCCCTAGCTGTACAACTCCCAAACCATACACACAGACCATAGGTTAACACACTCTCTATGGTACAGTGGTAGAATGCCAACAGCAGATCCTTTGAAAGATTGTTCTTCCTGAGGATTCTCAAGAAGTATAACCTTTGCTGTCCTCTCTTGATCAGATCTTTGGTGTTTGCTCCCCATGTTAGATCATCCCTCAGCTCCATTCCCAGAAATTGAAACACCGAGCCCTGTTCCACACAATTCTCTTCAATAATAAGTGGCTGGATGTTCAATTTGCATTTTCTAAAGTCCACAATGATCTCTTTTGTCTTTTTTACATTGAGGAATAAATTGTTTTCCCCACACCACTCCGTCAGCATCTCAACCTCCTTCCTGTAAGCCGACTCCCCCTCCCCAGCAGTAATCAGACCCACCACCATGTGTCATCTGCAAACTTGATGATCTTATTGCTGGGGTAACTGGGAACACAATCATATGTGTAAAGCGTGTACAGAAGCGGGCTCAACACACACCCCTGCGGCGTCCCCGTACTTATACTGAGATCCGCAGAGACATGAGAGCCCATCTTGACCCGTTGGGAACGATCTGATAGAAAATCTAGTATCCACCTGCATAAGCATGGCGGAAGCCCCAGATCTAATAATTTGGACACCAGTCTATGTGGAAGAGTAGTATTAAAAGCAGAACTAAAATCTACAAATAACAGTCTCGCATAAGTCCCTTGTTTCTCCAAATGGGTCAGAACAGCAAGTAGGGCCATAGCCACAGCATCCTCCGTGGATCTCTTTCTCTTATATGCAAATTAACAAGGGTCAACTGGTAAACAAGCCATAATATGGTTCCGCACCAACTTTTCAAAGCATTTCATTATGACAGGTGTAAGCGCCACAGGGCGGAAGTCATTCAGACTATCTATGTTAGGTTTTTTAGGCAGAGGTATAATAGTAGAAGGATTTCAGACAGGGTGGGACAGTGGCTTGGGCCAAAGACCGATTAAAAATCTTCATAAAAGTTTCTGCCAGCTGTTCTGAGCAGTTTCTCAGTGCCCTACCAGTCACTTCATCAGGACCCATAGACTTGCTCGCATTTATCCCTTTTAATATTCGCCTCACTTCTCCCTCTTCCACCCTGGCAACATTCCCTAAGGGGAGTAATGACGATGACTCTGGCAAAACTGCTGTATCCACTGCTGGTGTCACCTCAAATCGGGTGAAGAAGGTATTTAGCTCCTCCACCAGAGAAGCACTGCTCTCTACAGGTGATGAATTACTGCGTTTGTAGTCAGTAAGGTGCTGGATCCCCTGCCACACTTGCCTGGTGTCGTGGCTACTCAGGTTATCTACAATTTTCCCTCTATACACAGCTTTTGCCTTCCTTATACCCCTCTTCAGGTTCGTCCTTTGTATTCTATACAATACCCGGTCTCCAGTTCTAAAAGCAAAGTTTCTGGCCTTCAACAGTCTCTGAACTTCACTTGTCATCCAGGGCTTCCTGTTCAGATACATCTTTACATGCTTTTCCCTGGTGATGTTGGTGGTGCAGAATCTAATATAATCCAGGACCGTTGATGTGTAGGTCTCCTGATCTTGATGGTCAAACACATTCCAATCGGTCTCCTGGAAACAGTCCTGCAGCTGTTGAGAGGCTCCATCAGGCGACACAGTAACAGTCCGTGTTTATATCGGGGTTTGTTTCCTAAGGGGTGTGTATGCTGGTGTCAAAAGCAGGGACACATGATTTGACCTGCCAAGGTGTGCCAAGGGCTTAACCTCATATGCCCGTTTAATGTTTGTATACACCTTGTCAAGAGTATTCTCCCCCCCTAGTTGCACATTTAATGTGCTGATGAAATTTTGGGAATACTGACTTTAAGTCTGTATGATTGAAGTCTCCTGCGATGATCAGCATGGCCTCTGGGTATTTGCTCAGTTTAGTATTGATGTTTCCATATAAAATATCCATGGCCATGCGTGCATTTGCAGTTGGTGCCACATACACCACCATTAATACTACTGCTGTAAATTACCGGGGGATATAAAAAGGTCTGTGCATTCTCCATGCTAGGAATAACTGTGTCTATTGAATTTGGCCAATGCAGTTGGGAGAGAATTTCACTTGGTTCCTTAGGGAAAAAAACTTAATCAGTTTTATAATTATTTTAAATGATAAAGAAAGAAGCATGAGACTTTAAAAATGATAAAGGGAAAATAAAAAACTGAAAGATCTATTAGTCCTTAACTACTATTTTCATTTTCTGGATTGGGTCAGAATATAAATAGCAGACTATTCCACACAGATATAATAGTGCAAAATGCTGCTGTGATGATGTTCTCAATTATTGCAGGAAATGCTTGATGTAAAAAAGAATAGGTTATTCTGAACAAGAAATCTAAGAAGTCTATATTCAGATTTAAGGGAACAACATAAATGGTCTGAAATCTAGGATACACCTGTTGTCTTGGATATTACATTTATGGTTGTCAAGGACAGACCATATAGGAGCCATTGTCCAAGAACTTCACCCTTACTTCAATAAGGTAACCCATATACTGATATCACAAGCCACTAGTGGGACAAACTCAAGCCTTCCTTCAATAGAGTTCATTTTAAGTACATTTCTGTACTCATTTCCAATTAGAGAGTTAGCCTGCTGTTAACTTCTAATTGAAGAAATTCATTCCTGCAATGCAGACAAAGTTCTTTCTTTGAGTGAAGGTGGGCTGCCTCTCCTAATAAGGATCCCTGAGAAGAATTCAGCACCCCCAAAATGCATACAATATAAAGGTCGTCTCTCCCCTGCCCTCTTTTCTCACATAGAGAGATGGCCATTTTACCAGTTCCTTTCTCCAAGCTGTTTCATAAACAAAGACAGCCATGTGATCCATACATAAAAGAAATGTAGAAGAAAAAGATGATACCTTTATTGGATCACTAAACAAGCAAACAAACAAAAAAGATCATTTCAAACTTTCGTGATTCAAGATCACTTCTTCAGGCATGCATCAGTTTCTTGTGGGTCAGGCAGGGAAATCATCAATGAATGTCTAAACATTCATGGCATGATGGTATGTGTGCTGGACTCTAGAAGTGAATGTGAAAAAGCAGCAGTCAGCAGATGCCTGGCTTCCTGTGTTTGTCAAATGGGGGAGGACTGCTGCTTTTCCACATTCATTTCTAATAAGAGAACCTGGCAAACAGACCATCATGCCACAATTCATTGACAATTTCATTGACAATTTCCCTGCCACAAGAAACCGATGCATGCCTGAAGAAGTGATCTTGAATCACGAAAGCTCACAATGTTTTGTTTTTTTGTTTTGTTTAGGGATCCAATAAAGGTATCACCTCCTCCTTCTATATTTGTTTCCCCAAGCTGTGTGGTGGTGGTTTAGCTTCAAGTCCAGTTTGTAAAATTTGAAAACACTGAAGTGTACTCAGTGATGTGCTACAACTTTTTTTACTACCCCCACCCTGGGTGTGGCTAACTCTGTGGGAGTGGCTAACTCTGTGGGCCACACCCACTTGGCCGGCCAAGTGGGCGTGACCTGGGGAATCTCCACTACCAGTGCCCGTGCACCTGTGGGCACCAGGAGCAGCGCATCACTGAGTGTACTTATATGTTAAGTTCTCCTTTGAAAGAGCCACAAGCCCAGGTACTACATTGGCTGGTTCTCATGAGCTTTTCTTTCCTCATCTATTTCTTTTTTGAACTACATGGATTCTATCTTCCCTCTGCATGGAATTTGTTATTTGCTTGTGGACTTCCCAGCAGCATCTGGGGTATGAGACAGTTAACTTAACAGGCTTGGAGATGGTTCAGCGGGGCTCTTCTTATGTCCTTGTATGTGTGTTAAAAAGAAGAAGCATGTTCTGTAGGGTGGGGACAAGCATCATGGGAAATCTGACTAGGGTGCTGCTCAGAGGATAAGGGGAGAAAATGTCACTCATGTTCCCCTTTCCACCCATCATCTTTCCAGGTGCTCTTGGCTGTTGGGGGGCGGGGGTGCATGATAGAACTGTGTAGCTTGCCCAAGGGACGTTTGTCTCTTACAAGGAACAGTAGAGAATGAAACTCCCAACCACTGGCTCCACAGCCAAGAGCTCCAGGAGATGAGATGGTTGCATGAGCAACCAGATTCAAAGTCCTGGAACTCCTTGTTGTATCATTCATTCATTTTCTATACTCCTGTTTAATGTAATAGTTACTCTGGATAAAAACTAACCCTAAACCATAACATACATTTATGCCCTTCAAATATCTTACCTGATTTCACTCTCCATTTGAGGAGCAGTTTAACAAAATAGGTCAGACACTACCTTTCCTCTTGGGTGAAAGCTGCAAAACATTTTTCTCTGTGTCACTTATTTATAAATTGTGTGTGTGTGTGTGTGTGTGTGTGTGTGTGTGTGTGTGTGTGTGTGTGTGTGTGTGTGTGTGTGTGTGTGTGTGTGTGTGTATGCATACATGCATGTACATTGTAAAGCTTTTTACTGCCACATTCTTGTCTTAACATATGTGTCCTGTTTTCATTCTAATGACCACTCGGCCATAAGCTCTTTGAGTTGGAGCTTGTGAGAAAAAAAAGATGATGATGTCTGGGGGATTTTCCCCATATATTTTGCATCCTATTTTACACCCTCTGGTCATCCTTAGAAGGATTTCCCCCCAAGAAAGTCAGCCTCTTTTATGCCCACATTTTACAGAGAGAAGCCTTGTAAATACACTTCTAGACTTAAGCTGTCTTACACATGGCGGAGGGGTGAGCATGCCACTCTTCTACTGTTACATTTTGGGCAAAATTATATTGCATTAGTTTCCACCATCATAACCTTGATCAGGCCCTAGAACATATAAATTCTGTAAATTAAAAATTTCCGACTCCCTCATTTTAGGTCCCAAGAGTCCCATAGGGTAAAAATAAAGGTCACCCTTGCTCGAAAGCCAGTTGTATCTGACTCTAGCATTTGATACTCATCTCCGTTTATAGCCAAAGAAATCTGCAGATGTTTCCATGAACATGTGGTAGGCATGGATAGACACCAAAGTGCACAGAACGCTGTTACCTTCCCACTGAAGTGGTACCTTTTTATCTACTTGAAATTTCTTGCTCTTGAACTGCTAGGTTGGGTCTTGAACTGCTGACCTGCCAACCTTCCAATCGTTAAGTTCAGCATCTTAACCACTAAGCCACTGCAGACTCCAAGAATCCACTTTTGCCCTTGGAAATCTTTGAGTGCTTCAGCTCTTGGGGGCAGTTTTTATTGTCAGCTTGCCACCAGCCAGATCAGGACTACTGGTAGTGACTTTTTTATTCTTAAAGAATCCCCCTCCATCCAAAGAACATAAGAATCCCCCTCCATCCAAAGGCTTAAAAATGTTTCCCCAGGGCAAAAAGCCCTAGGAAGCCTCAAAACCCAAAATGCAAAGGAAGACAGGAATGTTTTGATTATTTTAAATCAGTATCTCTGGAACCTGATCAGGGATATGCACCACAAGGTCACACCAATGGACTTTTGCCCATGGTCAGATACAGCAAACACATTCTGTGACAATACTTTGCTGTGCAAACATTTGATAAGCTTAAATCAATTTTGTTGGGTTTTGAAAGTGAAAATCAGGCTTTCAGAGGAAATGCATAGTTAAGCAGCATGGTAGCTAAACCTGAAATATTTAGATTGCCAATGATATCAGATCTCTGCTCTCTAAAACCATAGAGAATGACTACAACTCAGAAAATAGTGGGATAGGTAGACCAAAGATCTGTGATAAGCCTATAAATTAACCCAATTATAACCATTTTATAATTGAGATTAAAAGTTGACTTCATCGTGAGACCATGATTGGAACCTGATTTAGATACAGTATTAGCAAAAGTGTATATTATAGAGAACAACTCTACTTACCTAGAATGCAAATGATACCACATATGATATGAATCCTCCATATATATGCTTAATGTGGGTGGCCTGCATAACCTTCCTAAATGAAAGGAGAGTCACATGAATTAGGTATTTTTTTTGGAATAGTAGCTATTGTGTTTCAAGCATATCAAAGAGTAAACAACAAAAAGAAAACATTGTAGCACTGCTGTATTTTTAATTTTAGCTTTCATGGATCAAGTCCATTTCAGCAGGCATAGGCTGTCTCACAGAGCAAAGGATGAAATCACACAATTGCCAATAGATGATGAAGGTTAAACTCATTAGCAAATGTTTAATGTCAGGTGTTTGTTTTGTATCCTCCAACTATTTGCAATTCAAAAGGGCAAAAATTCACAACTAATCCGAATAACAACCAGAGAACATCTGCTTTTACCAGTTGTAAAAAGCCATATTGATATGTATACTTATCTGTTATGCTAAACAATCACTCTACCTCTATACCTGATGTATATAAATTGATGCCATGAAGTCTCACTCCTATGTCTGATGAAGAGGACATGATCCATGAAAGCTAACTTTAAAATACAGCGGTTAGTTTTTAAAATACTGCAATGTCCTTTTTGTTTTGTATTGTTTACTCTCTGATATTCATGAATTGGATAGGCATTTCCATGGAATGAGCATGCCTTCTTGCCTGTGTAGTGGAAGAAATGAGGCACATTCACCTAGGGATGCAATAATATTGTGACAGATTTAACAAACTTTGGCACATTTTACCTTCTTGAGACTCACTGTAACAGAAGGCCCATGTCACTTCATATTTTGTATTGATGCGTGCTCTGTTTTATGGGGTTATACTGTTGTCTATTGTAATTGAATTTCCATTGTGTACAATTGATTAATTGAACTATGTAATTTTTGTTTTGTTATTTCATGTCCTTTGTAAACCGCCTTGAGTCGACCATCAGTCTGAGAAAGGTGGTATAGAAATATGAAATGAAATGAAATGTTACTGTGAATGGCTAAAATTGGGTGCATCTGAAAAAACTGCTTAAGTTTGTTTTAGTCAATGGGGCAATATATATATACATTAGATGAAATATGTGAAAGATGTACTGCTTTCCATATCTCCTGATAAGGCAAACTAAAGACTCACAACTTGACTTTAAACAAATGTGAGAAAAAACTGCATATGAGTTTTAAAGAAATATGAAATATGAGACTGAGGACAAAATTTGACAGAAATTAAGATAAACCTCCATTAGGAGAACAAATTCCTATGCACAGCAGGAGCTTCTCTCACCTCACATAATCTGCAAATTAGATTGCTTTGTTTTGTGTTTTGTCCTGAGGATTTAAGCACAGGAATCCTTTGAAGTCTGATTCTTCCAGCACCAAATCCTGCCTCAGCCACATCTCGTCCATACTTTACTATTGTACCTACAGCTGTAATCACAGATAATCTATAAAAAAATTTTTTTCTGCCCTGACAAATTTTTAACTTCCTGTACCTATATTTCCTCTGATTAAATAACTCAATGAGCTGAATCACTTTAGCTCAGAGCCAGAAGCTGGGAGTCTGATTCCCCACTGTGCCTCTTAGGTGAAGAGCCATTTTGTGTAGCTTTGAGCAAGCTGTAGAATCCCAGGATTCCCCCAAAGAAGGGAATGTTAAACAACATCTGAGAACAATATAACTAGAAAACCATGAAAAGATTTCCATACATTACAATTTTCTTGATGACATGCAATTATTACTATTTAAAGCTCAGTGAGTAAGGTATATGGCTGTGAAGGCAGAGGTAGGGAGTTCAGTTCTCCACTGTGCATCCCAGAAGAGTCAGCCTATATGGGTTTGGACAACATGCATAGTCACAGGATTACCTCTGAAGAAAGGAATAGTAAATCAGTTGTGAGTATTCCCTGACCAGAAATCCCTGAAAACTTGGCATTAACATGGCAGCACACACTCACTATTATTATATCCACCACCATACAGAGACTCTCCCCAATCTATTATATGTCTGAACTACAGTATTAGTGAACTGTAGAATTATTAGTGAACTGTAGAACTTCAGAGGCAACGGTATGTCCCCATATACCATATATGGTATTTGTCCATATATGTCTCCATATAGACTTTGCTTTTAGACTCTGTATATGTCTCCATATAGACTTTGCATAAGTTTTATATACCATGAAAGCTTATGCAAAGCTTGACATAGTAATATTTATATGTCTAGTTATGTCTGCCACATGACCATGGAAACGTCTGCAGAAGCAGACAGCGTGGGCTCTTTGGCTCTGAAACAGAGATGAGCACTACACCCTAGAGTCAGATACGACTGGCTTTTGAGCAAGGGAAACCTTTACCTTTACACACACACACACACACACACACACACACACACACACACACACACACACACACACACACTTTATCTATAAAATCGTGCATTAACATACATACCCGCACCCAGCCCAACTATCCCGAACCGAGCCACCTACACTTATCTTAAGACCCTTGGAGCATCACTGCAAGGGTCCGGTTGTCAAGAGTGGGGCAGCCACCCCACGAAGGCAACCAAAAAATAAAAACTACATTTCCCAGCCTCCTTCATGCCGTGGCACCCCTCAGCCAATCAGGCTGAGGGACGCGACCGCGAAGGAGACCAGGAAAGCACGGCATGTGGAAATTTTTAAAAATGCCACTGTGACCACGTCCACTTCCCCAGCCGGCAATGAAGGCCGGCACCGGTACCGCTGTGGCTGCAGCAGGGTTGCAGAGAGAAGGGGGAGACCCTCTTCTCTCCACAAACCCAGCAAAAAGCTTCCCTCAGGGAAATGGAGGCCCAGAACGGCACTCCATTCTCAGGCCTCCGTCTCCCAGAGAGAAACTTTTATGATTCCTTACAGGAGACAGAGGATGAGAATGGAGCACCGTTTTTGGCCTCCATTTCCCTGAGGGAAATAGTTCATCTTCCTAGGAGGACAGAGGCTGAAAACTTCGGCCCCCGTCTTCCAAGGAAGAGAAACCGCTGCTTCCCTTCTGTTACCCTCCGACCCAGACTTCGGCAAGGCAGCGGGGAGAATTTTTTTCTCCCCGCAGCCTCGGAGTTTGGCACAAGACTACCCCTAGCTTGGGGGGGTGTACCCTCCTGACCCAGGCTTCAGTGAGGCAGCGGGGAAATTTTTTTCTCCCCACAGCCTCAGAGGCCAGCACAAGCTTCCCCATAGTTGGGGGGAGGAGACCCTCCTCTTCCCCCCCATGCAGGCTTTGGTGAGGCAGCAGGGAGACACACTCCCTGTTCACCCAGGGAGGATGCAGGGCCAAAGGACTCGGCCACTGCCTCCTCACCAGGCAGCGGGGAACACAAGGGCACTGAAGGCACCCACTGCACACTCACCATTTGCACAGGGAGGAAGCTGCAGCCGGATCCTTTGGCCCTGCGTCCTCCCCGGGCACCAACCAAACCGCCCTTCCACGGAGGACGGAGGCTGAAATCTTTGGCCCCCATCTTCCGAGGAAGACCAACCTCTCTCATTCTCTCTCTCTCTCTCTCTCTCTCACACACACACACACACACACACACACACACACACACACACACACACCTACTGGGCTGCAAATTTCAAATGAGCCCTGTGTGTGTGGGTGTTTACACGTGTGCACACACACCAAAACCACCCCTAACCACCAACACACACATTAAAAATGCCCGGCACTGCCGGGCAAACTATGCTAGTGTGTGTGTGTGTGTGTGTGTGTGTGTAATATATAATATACAGTAAGGTGAAAGACAGTGTGAAAGCAATGAAATGATTCAACTCTTAAATGAAAAGCAGGAAGGAAGGAAGGCAGGTGGCAGCAGGATGATTATGACTTTGCAGCAATGGTATCTCACTTAGTCAAACATTATTCACATGAATGATCAAATCATTAAGCTAAAGATACAGCCTTGATAATGTGAACACTTTGTTTTGGCACAGAAATTGAATTATCACTTGTCATCAAAATGTAAAATAGGAATTGCTTTGTAGCATAATATTCCTGCCACAGCTTCTCCCGTTTGAAAACTTGATAGAAGCAGCAAAAGAAGCAATAGCCACAAGGAAATTGATGTTAATGCCCATCAGGCAGAGAAGAGTGTGTTTTTAAAATAGTTAAAAGTCAAGGGAAATGTTGTTGGAGGATGCATTAACAACTCTTAAGTTAATTAACATTTTGTAGGAAAGGCTTCTTTGCCATCTAATGGGGCAAATGACAGAAACAGTAAAGAAGCCTACAAATGGTTATGACAAATTTATATAGCTATTAAATTATAGAATTCATTCTCCTAATTTATAGGGATGACCACTAGATTTAATGGTTTTTTTAAAATTGTTTAGAGAAATTAATGGGTGATAGTCCTATCAATAGCTAAAGCTTTCTGGGATGAACAGAAGTTAGGTTGAATCTCCTAGGCAACTAGCTTTTCAAAAACAAGGTCACACAGAATGTAGTACAGTTGAAACATATTTATAAGATTCTTTTTTATGTTAAGACACTGCAAGGTCAAAATGAATCAGCAGAAATCTGAGGAGTTCTATCAGGTTGCTTTGTTTTTAGCCATTTGACTGTGACTTGGGGAGAGGGTGTTTCATGGAGAGATGTACCTCAGTAAAAAGACAATATGTTGCCTTTTATTTTTTCCACAGCGCTGTGGGAGTCACAGTGTACAGATGCCAGATGTACTGTGATATAAAGTCATGTTGTACCTTATATAATTTTAAAGGGTTTCTCTAATGGGAGATGTACACATGGAAGACAGACCTTGAAAGCCATGGAATGTTCTAGAAGCCAATATGAATGTGTGAGGAAGATAAATGTTATTTGTAATGTGTGGCCTAGGAGAATAGTTATAGAAAGAAACGCCTGGTGTTTTTTTTAATGAACAAGAATTGACCAACAGTTCACCACTTGTTTAGTATCTTTGCATTTCACTTCCTTTGCACCAACTAAACCCATGCACAATAATAACCTACCAACTAGGCAACACTCCATTCATATGAAGACACAGGCTACAGTGGGGAAAAGGGTATGCAGGCTAGGACTTGCCAGTGTTTAGTGAGATTTTTTTAAAAAGTCATTTTAAATTTTTTAAGTGAAGAAGAGGAAGAACTTCCCTATGAAAGCTAAATTGTTTGTTTGCTTGTCCAAAATCAGCCAATCCATAGGCCTTATTTCTTTCTGTCCTTTTGAATGTGCTTAATCTTCTGTGTGCTATGCTAAATGTTTCTTTTTCTGTCTTGTAGCTCATCCTCCATATTGTGAGGCATACATTCTGTGAAGCTATCTCCTCAACCATGTAGCAGAGAGCAAAAAAAAATTCTTTTACTATTCATTAGACTAATAAATTAGACTTTTTAACACTAACAATACTATGTCAAGAACATGTCAAGATTTTTAGCACAATTTTTCTAAATAAATATTGTTTCATTTTATTATTGTCTGGCTGATCATTTGGTTGGTCTACTTAGATAAAAGGGAATTCTGGGGGAACTTGCTTATACTTCTAAGCCTGGAACCTGCTGTGCTTTCTGACACTGAGATGTGTTCCTTTATGTAAGAAAAGATAAATGCAAGTCACAAATCTATTCTTCCTGTTTACATTACACTTACATATTTTGCTTTATATTATCTTCAGTATAAGTCCTTTCTACACTTCTGGTAATCTTTCTTTTATGGGTTACATTGCATAAGGACTAAGATTCCTAAGAAACAAAAAATATTTGAATTCCTAACACCATTTAGTAAAGTGTAAGATGTGTTAAACTTGAGGAGGCTTACCCTAATTCTTATGAAACTTAACGTGTGGAGATGTGTCTGCTTACGGGGATGAGCTGGATCACTCCTTTCCTAGGTGACCACATATTTCTTTATTTATTTAGCATATGAGAGGAGACCACAGAGTGTAAGTGCCAGAATGAACCAGCTCATCCCCTGCACCTCTATGGCCGCTGCACCTCATGCCCCACCTTCCATCTCCCGCCTCCAGCCAAGACTGCGAAAGGCCGTTGAGGCAGTAGAACTTTTGTTGTTGGTATTTTCATATGTTGGGGGGCAGGAATGAGTGCCTGTGAGAGCTGGTGTTGTCAGTTTGGCTGTATTGTAGTTTTGCTTTATATATTGTATTTTGTATTTATTGTACCCTGTAATAGAGAATTTGCCATATTGTGGAGATTTCTATTGTAATTGTAATTTATTTGTATTTTTTATTTACATTGTATCTTTGCCTTTTGTTACTTTAAATGCTGTAAACCACTCTGAGTCTCCCATTGGCATGAGAATAGCGGTATAGAAATAAAACTCCATCCATCCATCCATCCATCGGCTACCCTCTTTAAAGTGTGGGTAGAATTGCTTCATTTTTGTTCATTGTTTGCTGAGATCAAAACAAAGTCATTGGCTAGCTGTCCCTTCACTGAAGCCACTTAACTGTTTTCATAGAAACAGCTAGTTACTATATCATTTTCCCCTGCCTTTTGTTACCAAATCCAGTTTAGTGCTATGTGTGGAATTATTGCTCCCTCCAAGATAAAACAGTAGGATCATTTTAGTGCAGCAAGCATTAGTGTGTATTGATAGCAGATTAAAAAAATAAAGAACTTGGCTTCTGAAACCCACACTAAGCTGTAAGGAGAACCACAAATAAAGCTAAAGCTTTATCTGTGTGCAAGATACTGTAAAACATACTAAGTGTGAAAAAGTTCCTGGATGTCCTGGATGAGGAATTATTGGAAAGCATGCGGGTTGAGGAGCTGGACCAAAAAGAACTTTATCAGTGCATTGTGGGGAAAAAGTTAAGAAAGACAAAGCTTCCATCATCATTGCCATCTCCAGAATCTGTGAGATATTGATGTCCACTACTTAGCTCTTCTGGGTTAAACATCCTGACTGCCTTCCTGGGAGCACAAGGCAGATTGGATATGTCTGTATTCAATGCTTGCACTGCAAACTGGTACTTGCTGTTTGGTGTTAGTCTCATCAGAACCATAGAATCCATCAAGAATTTGTAGAGAAATACACAAATAAGCATTTTGGAACAGATGCATACACCTTTTTTTGCTCTATTTGATTTTGAAGTAACAGTTGAAAAATGTACACATTTAAAAATGCATACAAGTAGCATTTTTCTGAATAATTTGTACACATTTTGTGTGCAGATGGGGAAAGGGAATTTAATGCAGAATTAAATACATGGAATAAACAAAAGGGGACAAAAAACCAATCTTATCTTAATCGCCTCCTCTTCTATTTTATGGTGTAGAGGATTCTACAAAAGATCTCCATTGGGATCTCTCCTTCCAGTTCTTTTAATTAGTCAAATTCAGGTGTGTGGGCGATTGGCCCTAACCACCCCACAAAAAGCAATCCCAGTTGAAATCAAACTTGACTGATACAATATGAATGTACCTTTTGTTTTTGTTTGTTTTTATAAAAACCTAGATTCTGCATAGTCAGAGTTATCATATCAGTGAGAATGCTAGGGAATTTTTTCCACTGTAGGCAGTTGGCAACTGTAAAAACTGTACAAAATCAGCTATACATTACTTCAGAAGTATAGTAATCTAAAATCTCCAGTAATATGATGATGCAGCAGGGGAGGCCTGGTGACTCCAGAACAGCACCTTGGACAGCTCCTATAAAACTCAGCCTGAAACTTGAGCGTGGTGCCACCCACATCTCATGAGTTCATCAGCCACCACTGTGATACAATAATTTAAATATCATCATTTAGACATCACTTATTTAATCTAGATTATTGTTTACTAATGTAACCTGTTGGATGTAATATAATTATTTGCATGTTCAGTGGAAATTAAAATGATTTATGCTCTCTCTTGTTTGAAAACCATCAAGGTATCTAATGATAGACCAAACAAATGTCAGTCCAGATGAAGTTAATGATTAAATATAGCAGATTGAAAAACCAGAGCAGCAGATAAACTCAATTTTCTACAGTATGTCAAAGACATTTGAAAAAGGTTAAGGAAAATAAAAAAAGTCTTTGCTCAAGGTTGAATTGTCAAAAATGCTGTTCTTGGGAGAACATTGCAGGAGTTCAGTAACACAGCAAAATAGACCCTCTTCCTGATTGCTATGTCTCTAAGCTTTAATGGAGGACAAAAGACTTAAAACATGACAGCAAGAGGAGAGATAAAAGGAGGCATTTCTTGAGTTTCACAGATTTACTTCCAATATTTTAAGTGATTAACTCAAAACATCTTCAACAATTGCTCACCTTACACACATTTTCAAGTAGATGAATTTTTGGAGAGACACTATACTATATCAGTACTTCAGACTTGGTGTAATTACTTTGTGTTCACCTCCCAGAATTCTGAGGTTTGTACTTCACTAAAAGATGGGTAATGCTTCAAAAACCTACTGCAGCTAGAGTGATCAATGCCGCATTCCTGATATTGAAATAGGTTTGAATATTTGTTTAACTATGCATCACAGAAATCTGACAATTTTAGTGATGCTTCTTCCCATGAAATTCACCCTATAAAATCACCCTAGAAGTTCTCTTCACTCAAAAAGAAAGTATTTATGAAGCTGAATTTTCTGCTGCTGTCTGCCAGAATTATTATAGGTGTCACATTTCTTCTTATGCTTTGCTTGTTCAGTGTTAGACAAGAAGAAATTGGCAGTGTAAAACTAATGGCTGTAGGATTTCTCTCAATACCTGTACACCATAAAAGAGGGATGCATGTATGTATGATAGCTGCATATTTATCTATGTGTCAGCATGACAATATTAATATAGCTGGGTGTTGCACTGTTTTTTTATTTATTTATTTTAATTTTTATTTATTTTCAAAGAAACAAAATAAAAATGACAAACATACAGAAAAAACAATAACAATAAAATGCAATATTACAACAAGCTCATTAACACATGCCTGATAATTAAACTATTTCTTTACAATATAACCCACAGTATTAAATACCCACATTTTAGATTATCACTATATTCATAGCATTTATACGAGCTTTCAGTATTACAACTGTTTATTATTTCTTTACTAATTACACAACACCCAGTGAATATTTACAATGCCCGGAGAGTTTAGAGTCTATATCATCTCCAAAACCCACTTTGAGATGGTACAGGTCCAAAACTGTCCCTAGCCATAAGAGAATGATCCACGAACGGCTTCCAAATATTCCAAAACCTATTTTCTTTCAAATTATCCCTTTTTACTTTTATCTCCCATGTCAGTTTGTCATTCAATGCTAAACTCCACATTTCCTTATACCACTCTCCAGTCTGTATAAATACATCATTTTTCCAATTTCTAGCGATACATTGTCTACCTGTAGTTAGCATAATTTCCAGTAATTCTTTTTCCCCTTTGTTCAAACCCATACCTTCCACCTCTGTTAATAGAATGGTACCTGACACCAACTTAATTCTTTTATCCAATATTTCCCCAATCTCTCCTTCTATTCTTCTCCAGAATTCATTTATTTTTTTACAACTCCACCACATATGTTCATAAGTTCCAACCATTTCTTTGCATCTCCAACATAAATTGTCCCTTTTATTCTCCATCTGATGCAGCCTCAGTGGTGTCAAGTACCATTGCCACAACATTTTGAAATTATGTTCCTTAATTCTTACTGACATTGTTCTCATTATCCTCTTTTTCCACTTATTTCTCCATTCAGTATCTCCTATTTTTATATTCAGATTTTGTTCCCACTTCCGTTTCAAATCTTCCTGTGGATCATTACCCTTATTCAGTATAGTATAGAGTTTGCTTACTAGACCCTTAATGTTCTTTCCCCTTTTCTGATCTTTAATACCAATTCTTCAAATTCAGTCATTGTTCTATCTATACCTACTTCTCTTCTATATTTTTTGTTCCAATTATCAACCTTCAGTTTCTGAAACCAGTCCAACTTTAACTTTTCAAATATTTTTTTTCCTCTTGGTTTCGTCTTCACAAACTTTTAACCAATCCTTCAGTAAAGACATTTCATTTTTATCCAATATTTCCTTTTTTTCCTTATCTATTTTTATCGGAAAACACACCATATCAGTCAATTCCAAAATTGGAGAGAGATCTGGGACCATGTCTTTCTTTACTCTTTTCCACACCTCCATGAGGCATCTCATCATAGTATCGCTTGTCTTTATCATTTTATCCTTAATTCCCAAAAAGATCATTTTGCCAATATTCCTATATTCTTTCATCTCCAATTCCTCCCAAATTACCTTTTCTCTTGCCAAGATCTTCACAACATTCTTAATTTGGAATGCTCGAAAGTATGCTAACAAATTTGGCATACCCAAACCCCCTTCTTTCTGAGGCAGATACCAAAGCTTCTTTGGAAGTCTAGATTTTTTACCTCCATTCCAAAAATTATTGAACATCTTTTGAAACTCATTAATTTCCTTCTCCTTCAAATGGATTGCAAGTGCATCAAATAAGAAATTAATCTTCGGCAGCAGCATCATTTTGCAAATTGCAATCCTCCCAAACCATGACAAATTCAACCTCTGAAACCCTTGTAATTTGTTCTTAAATTCTACTTTCAAACTGTCATAATTCAGTTTTTTAAGTTCTTCCAAATTATTTGAAATGGTTATCCCCATTTCAGCTTTTCTTTAATTTGTATGTTAGATGTCCTCACTATCCTTCCCATCTCCTTCACCCCCATGTTACACAGCATCAATTCTGATTTGTCCCAGTTTATCCTCAGTCCAGTTATAACCTCGAATTCATGAAGTTGGTCTTTAATCCTATCCATTACCGCCTCTGGATTTTTCACCATTGACAGCGTATCATCTTTTTGACTCTGCATGTGCTCTTAAGCAGAGCTGCTGCTGAGGAGAGCCAAACACAGGAAGTGAGCACTGGTAAGTTTTGCAGTTGGAGTAGAGCTGCTTTAGAGGCCTCTACTAATTTAAATTGATAATTTAAACTGCTGAGAGCCACCTCTGTTCAAACAGAGGAAGCAGTTTGAAGCTTCCAGAAGCAGGGGGCAGAGCCACACCAGGCCCTTCCCTGAACTGTGACTCATAGGGGCGGAGCCACACTAGCCTTTAAAAGCTCTAAGCTCTTTCAACTCTTTCAGAGATTGCAAGCTAGTAACAAAGGAAGAATATAGTCTTACTAGGTAGAAAGGTAGTAAACGTGTACATTTTTGAGGCCCGGAATACTGCACTTGTTAAAATGGATTCTGAGGGAACAGTTGTAGTTACCTGCAATACTTGTGCCATGTTTGTGTTCTTGCCAAAGCATATGGAGAACTACACTTGCAGCAAGTGCAAGCTGGTTGCACTACTAGAAGAGAAGGTCCAGCAGCTAGAGGCCCGCATATCTAACCATCAACAAATTAAGGAGCTTGAGCTGTTCTTGGACAGAGCGGAACAGACTATGCTGGACAAAGTAGAGACAGGGCACAGTTCTGAGGGAGAAGGCCCTTCACTAACTCAGGAGGGAGATGTTTGGAGGAATGTGACTAAAAGGAGGAAAAGAGTAGGGGATCACTCTGAGAGTCTGAAATTACAGAATAAATTTGAGGCTCTTTCCCTCATCACACCTGATGAGGAACACACAGAGGAACAACTGGTTCCACCTGATGATCTCTCCTTCATCACACTTGATGAGATCCAGGAAGATAAACAACAGGAACAAACTGAGTTTCTCTCCCTTAATATGGTTGATGAGGTGCATGTAGATGAACAGATTGCAGGAGAGAGGCTCCTTGTACTAGGCGATTCAATAATTAGAAATACAGAGAAATGGATTTGTGATGCACATGATAACTGTATGGTGACTTGCCTGCAAGGTGCAAAAGTTGCAGACATCACAAGAAATCTAGATAGATTGTTAGAGAGAACTGGGAACGAGCCAGTTGTCATGGTACACGTTGATACCAATGATGTTGGGAAGGCCAAGCGGTCTGTCCTGGAAGCCAAATTCAGGTTGTTAGGAAGAAGATTGAAGTCCCGGACTTCCAAGGTAGCATTTTCAGAAGTGCTGCCTGTCCCTCGCGCAGGACCTACCAGGCAGGCAGAGCTCAGAAGCCTCAATGCGTGGATGAGGCGGTGGTGTCGAGAGGAGGGTTTCAGATTTGTCAGGAACTGGAGAACATTTTGGGACAAGCCAAATCTGTTCAGGAGGGATAAGTTGCATTTGAACCATGATGGGACCAGATTGCTGGCACTCAACATCAAAAAGGCTGCAGAGCAGCTTTTAAACTGATAACTGGGGGAAAGCCGACAGGAGCTGGGCAGCATTCGGTTCGGAAAATTGTGTACGTGAGTAGTGAGGAGGATGCAAAATTTACTGAGCAGAGCGAGGAGCTAGTCACTAGCATTCTAGCAGAAGGATGCAAGAGGCAGTCTAACAATGCAACTGGACACAAAAGACTGTGTGAGAAAAGCATATATAAATGCTTGTATACAAATGCCAGAAGCCTCCGGAACAAAATAGGGGAGCTGGAAAACTTAGCAATAGATAAGAATATTGATATTATTGGTATCACTGAAACCTGGTGGACGGATGATAACCAATGGGATACAGTTATCCCAGGCTACAAACTGTACAGGAAGGATAGGAAGGGGCAAATGGGAGCTGGTGTGGCCTTGTATGTCAAAGAAGTGATAAAATCGTATGAATTGGAATATCTAGGTGATTTGGAGTCACCATTAGAAGCTCTGTGGGTAAGAGTACCAGGCCACAAGGATGGTCTAACAGTAGGCATATACTATCGGCCTCCGACCCAAACTCTTGAGGGAGACTGGCAGTTGGAGAATGTTGTAAAGGAGGCATCCAAGAAGGGAAGCCTGGTTATAATGGGGGACTTCAATTACCCTCACATAGACTGGGTGAACTGTTGTTCAGCACATGATAAAGAGATAAAGTTCCTAGATATGCTAAATGATTGTTCCCTGGGACAGATTGTTGAAGACCCAACTAGAGGTACAAGAATCCTTGACTTGATCCTGAGTAATACTCAGGATCTGGTGCAAGATGTTAATGTGACTGATCCAATAGGGAACAGTGACCACAACTCAATTATGTTTAACTTGATCATAGACCGCAAGTCACTGATAAAATCTAACACCGAGACCTTAAATTTTCAAAAAGGAAATTTCCCAAAGTTGAGGAAACTAGTAAAAAAGAAGCTGAAAGGGAAAATTGAGAGAGTCCAAACACTCCAAGAGGCATGGAGGCTGTTTACAAAAACAATAACAGAGGCTCAATTGGAATGCATACCCAAAAGGAAAAAGGGCACTGCCAGGTCCAAGAGGACTCCAATGTGGCTTACAGGAGCTGTTCGGGAAGTGATCAAGAGCAAGAGAAGCTCATTTAGAAGATGGAAGGCTTGTCCGAATGAGGACAGCAGGCAAAAACATAAATTCTGGCAGAACAAATGCAAGGCAACAATCAAGAAAGCAAAGCAAGACTTTGAGGAGCGTATAGCTAAAAATACTCAGAGAAACAACAAAGACTTCTTTAAGTACATTAGAAGTAAGAACCCAACTAGGAAGGCCATTGGACCATTAGATGACAATGGAAGGCAAGGGGTTATTAAAGAGGAAACAGAGATTGCAGAGAGACTCAATGAATTCTTTGCTTCAGTATTCACTGAAGAAGACAGAGGCCACATGCCCAAAACAGAGCCTATCTTCGTAGGGAGGGAAACCGAAGAATTAAGCCAGATAGAAATAACCAGGGAGGAGGTCCTTGCATGTCTTGTTAAACTAAACACTAACAAATCACCAGGACCAGATGGCATCCATCCACGAGTTCTCAGGGAACTTAAAGATGAAATTGCTGATCTCCTAGCCAAAATATATAATCTTTCCCTCAAATCAGGCTTTGTGCCTGATGACTGGAAGGTAGCGAATGTAACACCAATTTTCAAAAAAGGATCCAGGGGTGATCCAGGGAATTACCGACCTGTCAGTTTGACATGTGTCCCAGGTAAAGTGATGGAAACCATCCTAAAAGATAGAATTAATAGGCACATAGAAGAGAAGGCGCTGCTAAAGGAGAGCCAACATGGCTTTTGCAAGGGCAAATCATGCCTCACTAATCTGTTGGAATTTTTTGAGAGTGTCAACAAGCATGTGGATAAGGGGGATCCAGTTGACATTGTTTATCTGGACTTTCAGAAGGCTTTTGACAAGGTCCCACACCAAAGGCTCTTGAATAAACTTACCAGTCATGGAATAAAGGTCCAGGTCTTGTCCTGGATCAGCAACTGGCTAAGGGACAGGAAACAGAGGGTAGCACTAAATGGACACTTCTCCAAGTGGAGGGAAGTAAAGAGTGGGGTCCCCCAAGGTTCAGTACTGGGACCCCTGCTTTTCAACCTCTTCATAAATGATCTAGAGGTAGGAGTAAAAAGCAAGGTAGCCAAATTTGCTGACGACACTAAATTATACAGGGTAGTGAAAACTGTGAGAGATTGTGAGGAGCTCCAGAGGGATCTCTCGACACTGGGGGAGTGGGCAAAACAGTGGCAAATGAGTTTCAACATTAGTAAGTGCAGAGTGATGCATGTTGGGGCAAAGAACCCCAATTACATTTATAAACTGATGGGGTCTGAACTCCCTGCGACAAACCAGGAAAGGGACCTTGGTGTCCTGGTGGACAACTCAATGAAGGTGTCAACCCAGTGTGCCTCAGCAGTGAAAAAAGCAAACTCAATGCTAGGGATCATTAAAAAGGGTATAGAAAATAAGTCAGCAAGTGTCATTTTGCCTCTTTATAAATCTATGGTGAGGCCCCATCTCGAATACTGTGTACAGTTCTGGTCGCCATACCTCCAGAAGGATATTATGGAGCTGGAAAAAGTGCAGAGGAGGGCAACCAGAATGATTAGGGAACTGGAACACCTTCCTTACCATCTGAGGCTGCAACGGTTGGGCCTCTTCACTCTTGAACGACGACGTCTAAGAGGTGACCTGATTGAAGTTTATAAAATCATGCACGGTGTGGACAAAGTAGATAAGGAAAAACTGTTTTCCCTATCGCATAACACTAGTACTAGGGGACACTCCATGAAACTTTTGGGTACTAGTTCTCAAACAAATAAAAGAAAGTACTTTTTCACCCAGAGGATTACTGGTCTATGGAACTCCCTGCCAGAAGAAGTGGTGACAGCTGTCAGTCTTGACAGCTTTAAGAAGGGATTAGACAAGTTCATGGAGGACAAGAGTATCAATGGCTATAATTATGGATACTTAAGGACAACCTCCGGGTTGGAGAGATAGGCAGGATATCTCTCAATATCATTTCCAGGGAATCCTAAACAGGCATCTGCTTGGGAATACCCTGAAGGAAATGGTGAGCCACTGTGTGAGACAGAATGCTGGACTGGATGGGCTGTGGCCTGTTTCAGCAAGGCTGTTCTTATGTTCTTATGCATACATACTCACTTTATTACCCAGTATCCCTTCTATGTTTGGATCCTCCCTTATATTTTTAGCTAAAATTTCCATTGCCATAATAAACAGGATAGGAGATAGTGGACAACCCTGCCTGGTACCTGCCTCAAGCTTTACCTCATCCGTAACCTCTTCATTTACTCTAATCCTAGCACTCCCTTTTTGATATAATAGATCAATTACCCTTCTAAATCTATCCCCAAATCCATAATTTCTGACTATTTCCTTGATAGAAGACCATTGTAATGAGTCAAATGCCTTAAAAATATCTAATGATAATAAGCCCACCTTTTCCTTTATTTGATTAACATTGTCAAGCAGATCTAATACTCTTCTAGTCAGATCAGCCATGTGCCTACCTTTTAAAAAACCAACTTGATCAACATTTATATATTCCCCCATAAAACTATTTAGGCAGTTAGCCAATATTGCTGTGAAGATCTTGGCGTCCTGGTTTATAAGAGAAATTGGTCTGTATGATTCCACCTTTTCCAAATTCTTTCCTGGTTTTGGCAGCAGAACGATTATAGTACTATACCATGAAGTCGGAATTTGTCCTCCATCTAAAATATAATTATATAGCTTCACTAACTTTGGAACCACAACATCTTTAAATTCTTTATAGAACTCTGTCGAAAGTCCATCATCACCAGGGGCTTTCCCCAACTTCAAGCCACTGATTACCCCATTTACCTCTTTGTCAGTGACCCATTCCTCCATTTTTTCTCGATGTACCTGTTTTAGTCCATTCCCTAACTGTCTCTCCAAAATCCCATTAAGCCTCTCCACATCTACCTCCTTTTTTGCATATAATGTTTGATAAAATTCCTTCACAATTTTACATTTATCCCTATTCCTATTGCATCTTACCCCTTGTTTATTAACCAACACCCCAATTTCTCTTTTTTCTTTTTTTACCTTAGCTGCCCTCGCTAATAATCTTCAATTTCTATTACTAAATTCAAAATCAAATCTCTTTTAACTTTATCAATATCCTTACCCATTAATTCTGCCTTAAGTCGTTGCAATTTGGCAAAAGTTTTTTTATCTTTACTTTTTGAATGTTCTTCCTGTAGCTGCTTTATTTCTTTTTCTTTTTCCATCTGGTCTGCCTTATATCTTTTATACTTAATAATCGCCAGCTTTATACTTTCCCTAAAAACTGACTTCATGGTATCCCAAACAACGTTAAAGTTTACTTCATTATTGTCGTTCCACTGCCAGCTTTCCCTCCACCTTTCCATAATTTGTTCTTTACATTTTTGGTCTTTAAATAGGTTAGGATCATACCTCCAACTTCTTCCTCTTCGTTTGTCTTTTTGTAATTTCAATTCCAAAAGTACTTTAGCATGATCTGATTCCTTAAAAATCCCTATCTCCATTCCCTCAACATCTTTGATCAAATTTTCTGTAAGAAAAACATAATCTATTCTAGAGTAGGTCCCATGGACGTGTGAGAAAAAAGAATATGCCCTTTCCGAGCCCTTGATCTCTCTCCACGAATCCTTCAAACCCATCACAACCATCCATTTGTCTAAAATCTTCCCTTTCAAGCCAATTCCACATCTTGCTAAGTTCGTACAGTCTAAGTTTGACCTTATCAAGTTAAAATCTCCAGCCACAATGATTTTTGCAACATTTTCTAGCTTCACTACTTTCCAAACCTTTTCTTAAAAACCCGCTTGATGTTCATTTGGAGCATATATGCTTACCAGCATTATTTCCTCATCTTCTATTTTTCCTCTTAGAATCAAATATCTACCTTCTTGATCGGCAACACTTTTTATTATCTCAAATCCTAATCTTTTAGAAATCATAATTGCCACTCCTCTCGCTTTTGAAGTACCAAATGCCATCTCATAATGTTGAATCCCTCCCCAAAAAAGTTTGTTTGTATCTTTTGACTTTTGGTGCGTTTCCTGTAAGAACACTATATCGGGTCTATCTTTCTTCAAAGCCAATTCCAACCTCTGTCTCTTAAGAACAGAACCTGTACCCTTTACATTCCAAGTTAATATTTTAATATTTCCCATAATCTATTTCCTTTCTCACTTCTAAACTCTCCATTGGGCGTGCCACCACCAACCCCTTCCCCCAGAAACACAAAATTCTACATAAAACACACACTATCACTCTCCCCACTTTCTTCGGAAAAAAAGACGCCTTCAACAACCAAAGAGGGGAGAGGGGGGGACATACAAGATGTGCCTACCAACCAGTGCTACACGCTACCCACCCTTCTAAAGTGTTTAAATATTTTTTTATTAATCTATTTCTCTTTGCTCCTTACTTGCCTCCTCCTCCACCATGATCAGCGACAACCCATCTTCTTTTCCCTGTGGTGTTCCACCTGTGGCACCACCAGCCTCTGCCCTCTCATACTCCCTCCCTAGAGCACCCGATTCCAACTGTTCTTTCTTAAAATTTATCCACTCTTCCGAACCTGTTTTTACCAATTCCAGCAAACTCAAATACTCCAGAGGATCGGTCCCTTCATCAATTACTTGCATTCTTTTCTCATTAAAAAAAATGCAATTGCTGTGGAAATCTCCAGTTATACCTTATGCTTTTGCTCATCAACAATTTGGTTACAGGTCTCATCTTATATCTCCACATTCTTTCTTTCATTGAAATATCATTGTATACTTCTACATCAGAACCATCAAATTTCAGGGTGCCAGAACCAGCTTGTTTCAAAAAGGCAATTACTCTGAGCTTATCTCCCCAATTTGCAAATTTTACCAAAACATTTCTTTGAACCACCTTCCCACTTCTTGGGCCCACCCTGAATGCACTTACAATATCTTCCTGTACAAATTCCTTTCCCATATTCAAACCATTTAACCACTGAACCACTCTTTCTCTTAGCTGGTCTGGCATCCGTTCAACCACCTGACGGATCACAATGTTCTGCTTTCTCATCATATCTTCCACAGCATCAATCCTTTTCTCATGCTCTTCCAATTTCAGCTTATTCTCCCGCACCGCCTCCTGAGTACCTTTTATTTCCTTTTTTTATAACATTTACCTCATTTTGACATTCACATTTCCCTCTATTTTTTGCAAACTTAAGTCCACTTTTTTTGAGAAATCCGTAACAGATGATACCACCTTGTCTTGTTTTTTCATCATTTCATTTCTGTCTTTCACCCTTGATTCCTCATTTTTCTCCAATTTCTGGAACAATTTGCCAATTTCCACCATAATTTGAGTATGATCATAGGGTTCAGGTGGTGGTGATGAAGACTGAGGGACCTCTTCCATTGGTGCTTTTTCTTTCCTCTTAGACTTCACCACTGGTTCTTCCTCTATTGCTTTCCCTCTTATACCTTTATCCATGATGACACCCACTAAGAAAGTCTAGTGTTGCAGAGCGTTGCAAAATCGTAATCAATCCAATCAGGCCTGTACCGCTGCAGCCACTAGTGACACCTATCCAGACAAATCTGACGAAGCTTATGGAGAGGAAGAAGTCCAGTGAAGAATTAATTGTTGTAATCCACAAAAAACCAGGAACCAGAGTATGATCCAAACAAAAAGAAAAAAAGAATAATCCACACCTGGCCCGCTTCCCCAAAGTAAACAACCTAAGTGTTCGCACTCCGAACCGCAAAAATAGAAACTCCAAGGAAACGGTCACCCAAATTTTCCCATTTGAATCAAAGCTGCCAGGGAGAGGAATGGGAGAGAAAAGAAAAAGGAAAAATCCAAATTCCAAAATGTATAATAAAAGGCAAAAAAAGAGGAGCGATATATCCAAAGAAAAACGTATTAATTATAATCCACACGGTGAAGGGGTGAGGAAAAAAAATTAATCCTTCTCTAGAGGCGAGCGGATCAAAGCGCCCTTTTCCAGCGGAAGCATTAACTTTAGGGGGAGACCCCCCTTTCTTGCTCTTTAAGTCGGCAGACTTTCCCCACAGTCCTTAACCTCAAAAAGCGCTGAAGCTTTCAAAAACTGTAGCCCAGACAAAGACTTCTTTAACCACTTTACTGTCGCCAAAACACGCCACTGTTCTCCTGGGGCACAAAAGAGCCATAGACTGAAACCCAACCACTTTCGTTTTCCAGGACTGCTGCCATTAACGGGTCGACAACCCGATTTTATCCACTTCTACACCCACTTCCAAGTCCGGGCTCTTCTAAGCAGAATCCACAGTTACCTTTAGCTTTTCCACATAAACTTTCATGGACTTACGTAAAGTCGCTTTCTTGCCGATTTTACTGCCACCTCGAATCTCCGCCATCTCGCTGGTCCCATTCTCGACTCCTCGGCAGGAGAAGCCGTGGCTTCCGTCGCGCGCCTCTCCTACCCAGGAAACCTCACAAACTTCGACCGCCCGACTTCAAAACTTTCCAAGTAGGCAAGCAGGAGTCTTATCAGCAAAAATTACCACTTTAAAGTTTCCCCTTTTACTCGTTCACATTAATTACCACTTTGGTAAACGCGAGCAACCGAATCAAGATGTTACTCGTCGGCCATCTTAGCCACCGGGTGTTGCACTGTTGACCCAGAACAAGACAGAGTGGTCCTGTTGAATGTTACAGCCAGCAAACTAAAAAAACTTTTTTATTTATGATTTTTTCATTCTATTCCCAATTGTCCAAGAAAGAACCACATAGACACAGACACACACACACACACAAACAGACACAAACAAACAGACACACAAACACACACACACACACACACACACAAGCAACTAAACAAACAAAAAGGACAACCCCTCCCCCCCACAAAGATATGCATAAAACTTGCATATATGCTAATTTAGAAGTATGGTACTGAATTTAGCCATGTTTAGCATATTTAAATGGAAATGCATTCTATCATAGTGAGTAAGACTGTGCATAAATGACTCAGATGCCTGCTAAGTCTACTATCCAGGTACTAATATGCAAGTTCAGCGGGTCTTCTATTTCTTTCATATGGATCTTCATCATTTAGTTGGCTTGGGCTGTTTTTCAAATAGAGTATGTCTTAAAATGTGAGATGGTCCCCCTTTTAGCCCTTCAAAGGTTTTTCTTCTGTAGTTTTTTTTTTAAAGGCATAACCAACCTCTCCACTCCATCCCCTGATACTATTTCACCATCAAAACATACTTGGTATTTAGTGAACATGCTCAGTTCTCAGACTGATTCCATGTAAATTGGTGTGTGGTATTGATGGTGGTGGTAGAGGTGGAAATGAAGGTGTTTGGCTTTCCTTTCTAAAAATGTTTTCAAATTATGTTAATTTTCCAAGGTATTCTGATAACCTCCCTTTGTTTTTCAGTAACCTCACTTGGCTTACAGTAGTAATCACAGATTTAATTAGGTCTCTTAGTAAGTCTAGATAGTGTAGACTTAAGAGTATTAGATCCTGATGAGTTCCTCTTTAGGCCTAGGAGAAATGCTGGTGGGTAGGTGGGAGATTCTGGGCAGATTATGTGGTTTGTTTCCTTTTATAGTTGTAGTCCTCAATGCTAAATGTGCAGCTCTCAATTGATTTCAATTGATTAAACCATTCTAGATGATTAATTGCCTGCCTTTTAACTGATTAATCAGGAATATTTAAAGATTTTTTTAAAAAAATTACAATATAGATAGCCACTGGGAGGATACATTTCAGAAAAATGTAAGTCAATTTACAGCTAAAACTAGTCTATTAAGGCATTTTAATCATTTCCCATTCTTCTTCAATCTCCCTCCCACCCTATTACTAGTACACAGTAGAATGACGATGGACATTTCTACAGAGCCAATTCTCACTCCCCATCAATGCCTCCCTCCCTTAGCATTTAAAGTACTTGGAAGTCACAGCTCAGGATGTAATATTGTCTCAGTGGTTGGATTAGTAAAATATCCAGGTTGATTTTCAACTCTCTGAATAATTCATAGTCATAGAATTTGTGACAAAGGGGATGGAGTATCTTTTTCTTCTGTTTCTTCTCCTTCATCCTACCTCCAATCCTATATACATCATCCCATTTCCCCCTCCTTGTGAATACTTTCCAGATACTAAAAAAAAATCATTAGAATCAGACATCCCACATATTTTTTAAAAGTAAAAAAACCAGTTACTGTGTAATATATAGCCATCCCAAATAGAAGAGATGTTAAAACTGACGGGAAAGAGAAAATCCTTACCCTTTCCCTTCTTATTTACTCACTTGTAGTCAGAGCCTGGATATATTAACCCAGATTCTTGCAAACAGCTCAACCACTAGACATATGCTGGAGGAGGTGGGGAAATGAAGTCCAAAAAATAAGTTTCCAATGATAAGTTCATGTCCTGCTCAGCTGTCATTTCTATATAGCCCCAGGCAAATGATAGGAATAGAGATAATATATTTTATGTCCCCAGATCATATTTTTAAAATGGGCAGAAGGAAGGGTTAAACATCATTTCACCTTGTCACTTCTATGGTCAAAAACTGCCATGCCAACCAGCAAGTACTGTATGCATAAACCAACCTACCAAGGACTTGGTGCTTTGCATTTGCCTTTAATTTCTGCTTTGTTCCTAGAAGAGAGAGATTGGGTGCAGAAATGAATGTGGGGGAGTGGATGCAAATTGAAACGTCTAATACAACCTGACAGTGAGAGAAAGGGCTTAAAATCAAATAGAGTGCTGCAACTGGAAACAAAACTCCCAAATCTGATGTTAGCTGGCAGAAAATATTCTATTCTGTCACGTTTGCAGGGGATAAAGCTGACAGGAAAGAAAGTCTCAGAATACACTCATTCTCACTGAACTGCAGATTGTTCTTTCAGGGCATGAATGGCTTGAATCATTCAGAAATTAAAATGGGCAAATTAACCACTATTCAGAAAGGACAAGTCATGATTTTGTAAGCATATGTGTGTGAGCCTATGTGTGTATACACATAGTCAGGCATCTTTATTGAGTAGAACAAAACTGAATTGAAACCCTATGTTTATTTTCAGAGATTTTGAATTTTGCAGTAGATTTTATTTTCTTGATCTTTCACTATCAATATCTCTAACATTTATTTTTCAAAAGCAACTCTGAGCATGAAATTTGTGACTGAATTTGTAAATTGCTAGATTTTCTTAAGTTTTTATTTAAAAACCAAATAAATCCTGAAACAGAATTCTCAGCCATCTGCATCAGCTCATCAGCTAAATTTGATAGGTACAGCTGTTTCCTGTAAAGAGAAAATCATGTTGTATCTGCTTACAGTCAAGTGCTAAAAATGAGAAGCCTCTAGGAAAAAACACTCTATCCTGAAAGTTGCACTTCTGGAACAGAGAAACTACTAGACAGTTTTGATCCAGAGAGAGACAGCAGAAATCAAATACATCCATCTGTTGGACACCCATCACAAAGGTTTGAATACTAGCCAGGGGTTTATAGGATATTATCAAATTTGATACACAGATTGTTATATTATACCACCTTCATAACTTTCCTGTAATATTCTCTTTCACAAAATGTCTCACAGAACTAAGGAATACAGAGGTTAAACTCATTAGCATATGTTCAATGCCAGGTATTTGTTTGTATTTCCCCACCATTTAAAATTGAAAAGCTAATCCAAACAACAACCAGAGATCATCTGCTACTACCATATGTGAGAAGCTATACTGATTTGCATGCTTATATGTCATTCTGATTTAATCTAGTTGATTTAATCACTCTATACCTCTGTATCTGTTGTATATAAATTCATGCCACACAGTTTTACTCCTATGTCTAATGAACTGGACTTGATCAACAAAAGCTCACATTAAAAATATGTTCTCAGAAAAACCACCAAACGGTATAACTGGATGAATGTTTATTGCTATAGTTGTTGTTATTGTTTATGTGTGGTAGAGGGAAATACGTCCATAGGATGAAGTGAAGGTCATAGAAGATGGTTTTTAAGATTAAGGTATGAGAAATATTAAAGTGTTATCTTGGAATGTGAAAGGTACTGGTTCTCAAGTGAAGAGGAGAAGAATAGAATCAGCCCTGAGGAAAGATAAACTGGATATAGTCTTGCAGGAAAATCATCAAAAATCGGGGGATACAAATAAGATTTTTTTTAGGATGGATGCAAATTTATAAAAGTCCTATGGTACATCAAAAGCAAGAGGGGTTGTGGTTCTGATCTCAAGTAGACTAGGTTTTGAGATGATAAATAGTGTTTCCGACCCGGAAGGTAGATACTTAATAATAAAAGGGAAGATTGATGATGAGGAAATAATTTTAGTGAACATATATGCACCAAATGATCATCAAGGGGAGTTTTTAGACAAAATATATGGTATATTGGAGAAAGAAAAGGCAACAAAAATGATTGTAGCTGGAGATTTCAATTTAATAAGGTCAAATTTGGATTGTACAAATATAGCAAGGAGTGGAAGAGGATCTAAAACGCAGATTCTTGATAAATGGTTGGAATCTCTAGGCTTGAAAGATACATGGAGGGAGTTTAAAGGGTTGAAAAGGGTTTATACATTTTTTCACAGGTGCATTGCAGACACATCCCCCAAAGAAAGACTCAGACACCGGTATATGGATAAAGGCATTGGGCCACTTTTATTGAATAATGCCCTAGTCCGAATTATAACTTTCAATTGGTGTATTCATCCAATTGTAATTCTTAAGGCAAGCAGGCCGCAGTAACACTGGTAAGGTTCCTCCCAAAATTGCCAATGGCAATTGGCTACAATGTATCCATTTGTATCAATTTGTTTGTTGACACAAACAAATTGTTGACCGGAGACAATAAACTATCTACTGACCCCACCCTATGACGTGTATCCATCAAATCACAGGGTGATGCATGCTGAAAAGCTCCTGCCATCACCCCTTGCCTGGTTCATCGTTGACCGGTCAAAGCTATTACACCTGTACCTGTCTAAGTGTTGGCCAGTCAATTGCGAACCTGCCGGATACCTCTGGGTCATAAATCTTTACCTTACCAGTGCTACCCGCCACACAGGGAGGCGTCTATGAAGACTCACCACCCCCCCCCAGACCGTCAGCTCGGTCAACAGGCCTGCTTGCAAATCTTCCAAAAAGAGGTTCATACCTCTAGCCGACAGGTGGACCCCATCCCCTGCATAAAGATCATAATTTTGTAAACTTATCGTGGGGTGTCGGATGACCATCCCCAAACCCTTGTCTGCCAAGAACCGGGCAACAGCCCTGTTCACCGAGCGGCGAGCGCGGTCAAGGGCACGGAGGTCAATACCTCCCCTGTATGAATGACGCGGTACGATGTCCGACCATAGCAGCCTTGTGTCTGGCCACACATAATGCAAATAAACTAGGTCACTGCAAATCGTGAATTTTAAGGAGAGGCCAGTGACCTGGGCAAGGTCACTGCCCCCGATGTGCAGCACCAAGACATCAGGCGGTTCAGCATCCCTGATGGAGAAAAGGAATGGCAACAGTTCCCGCCATAACATTCCGCGTTTACCATACCACCTGATACATGCGGATGCACGTAGTCCAAGCTGGGGTCTCCACTCTGTCGCCGCAGCGTACTGCGCTGCCCAGTGCACGTAACTGTGGCCCACCAGCCATACTGCCACCGGTGTGCAGGGACACACACGGTCTGTAAAAGAAGAAAAGAGAACAATGACTTAACTGGTACTCATACCTGAAGAGGGCAAACATACAATGCAAAACGCATGGATCCCCATCTTCCCATCTGGCGTATATCAGCCTCAGAGTACCCAAATGCAGCCGCAGTGGATGCAGCACCTATCCTAAAAGAATGGGTGCCGTAACGAGCCCCGGGGAGGCCAACACTGGATAGTGCCATACCGGTCACCTTCCAAAATTGAAATTTAGTAAGGGGAGACCTATCCTGGTGGCAGAAAAATGGGCCAGGGTGCGCACCACGCACTGCCAAGAACTCCTGTAGGGCACCAACCGGACAGATGTCTGCAATGGATCATCATAGCAGTCTAACTCCACTGCCTACGCTGTGCTGATCAACTTTTGAGGACCGTATCCTCAACTGAGCCCACTCATTAGTGACATAGACATCGTCGAGTTCCAGTGCCCTACGAGTCGCATCCGCCTTAGATAGTAGTACCAACTCACTGATGCGGAGCACTCCAAAGAAGGCCACCGTGGTAGCCGCATGAAAAAGAGCCACCTCATACTTATCATAACACAGATTATGCCAGCCTCGTGCAAGGTGGGTCAGTACCTCTGGTGAAATTGGGTGGCGAGTGTCCGGGCGGCGGCCACGTTCCCGTGTCCACCCCTCCAAAACATGTCGTATGCGGCAATCATTCATGCAGTCAGCAAAACCCCTCACTTTGGCCATAAATGCCAGTGCCGACAGCCTGGATGCTATAGTGCGAGGAGCCAAACCCTGACTGTGTAAATAAACCATAAATTGTAGAACTTGTTCCACTGGAATGGGCCACACTTCGGGCAACTGAAGTTGCACACAAAAAGTTCTAAATTGAACAAAAGCATGTTGATATGCCTTACGCGTGCGAGGTGCCAAAGACATGCCGATCGCCCGGTTCACCTCTCCTCGCCAAATGTCCAAATCTCGGCTGGGAGTGGCGAGGGGAATTCCTCTGCTTCCGGAGCCAAGGCACGGAACCGGGGGATCTGCAGGCGGGATAAAGCCTCAGCAATATCATTATCAACGCCTGGTACATGTCTGGCCTTAAAAAGCACATTCAGGCGTAGGCTTCGTAACACAAACTGATGAACCAACGCCATCACCCTGGGTGATTTAGACGTCTGAGCGTTGACAATGTGTACTACTGCCGCATTGTCACACCAAAAATGGACCACTGAGTCGGCCCACTCCTCGCCCCATAGCATCAAAGCTCCCAGGATTGGAAGGAACACAAGGAATGTAAGATCGCGGAGGCGATCCGTGCCCCACCATGCTGGAGGGCATTGGCCATAAGCCCACCTCCCCTCAAAATAAATCCCATATCCCAGGGAGCCGGAGGCATCTGACTGTACTTGGAATCTAGGGGAAACCAAAAGGTCGGATCTCCAGAAAGAGACCCCATTAAATTCCCGCAGGAATGTAAGCCAAACCAAAAGGTCAGCCCGCATGCCCCTGGTCAGTCGGACCCTGTGGTGGCGCTTTAACAGGCCAGACATGGCGTCACATAGGTGCCGCGCAAATGCTCTGCCGGGTGTCACCACCCTGCAGGCAAAGTTAAGATGGCCATGAAGTACCTGAAGCTCACGAAGTGACACTTTACGTTTGGCCAGCAACGCCAAAATCATCGCGGAGATCTGGGTGACCTTCTCAATGGGTAACTGGGATGCCTGTGCGACCGTGTCAATTTCAATACCCAGAAATGTGAGCGTAGTAGATGGGCCCTTGGTCTTTTCGGGCGCTAAAGGGACACCCAGTTCCAGCATTAGCGTCTGAAATGTAGTGAGGAGACGCGTGCACGTGTCCGAGCCCCGTTCACACCCGAACAAAAAGTCATCGAGGTAATCGGCTACAGACCGAGACCCGGACCTGCGAACAAAGGCCCACTGAAGGAAAGTGCTAAAATGTTCGAATGCCGAACACGAAATAGAGCAGCCAAAAGGCATGGCCTTGTCTACATAGAACTTCCCTTGGAATCTAAAACCCAATAATTCAAAGTCCCCTGGGTGCACTGGCAGTAATCGGAATGCCGATTTAATGTCACATTTCACCAGGAGGGCACTGGGACCACAAGAGCGCACCATGCGTATGGCTTGGTCAAACGACGTATACCTGACCGAACAAAGGTCATCAGGAATAGCATCATTGACCGAATAACCCGCCGGGTACGATAGATGGTGGATTAAACGGAATTCACCCGGGGTCTTTTTAGGTACTAGCCCCAGAGGGGAGACCTTCAGGTTAGGGAAAGGTGGTTTGGAAAAGGGGCCCGCTACCCTCTTGGCCTCTACTTCTTTGGCAATACTCAGGGCAGCTACCTCCTCCTTACCCTTCAAGGAAATTAGATTGGGGGCATCTTGGGGTCCCCGCACCCCTTTGAATGGGATACGAAAGCCCCACTGGAAACCCTCCAGGAGGTACCTCGCATCCTCCCCCCTTGGATAAGTTGAGAGCCATCGCTCCAACATATACACGTTAACTGGGGAGGGGGCCTTTGACTGGCCAGCTCCATCAGCAGAAGCTCTGCCTGCTCCCTGTCCACCTCTACCTCTGCTCCGTGACCCGCCAGCCCGCGGGCACGCGGAGGTGGCGTGGGGGCCAGCGCAAGAGGGACACTCATGTTTATATCGACATTGTCGCTTATTGCACACACCATTAGCTGAGAAGCTCCAACACAGCAAGCGGGCTGGAACCCCCTGCCCCACCGGCTGGCGGGGAGCCTGTGTTGGAGCAGCTCACTGCACAGCATGGCCACAATGGTACCTATCCCCAGGTGCCGGATGCGTGGGGGTCATGTACAAGAGCCACAATTTTTGGCAGGGCTCATGCCATCTCATCTCAGGGTGTAGGGCCACCCTCATTCTAAATTCCTCATCGTAAGCCAACCACGATGGGCCAGGGAAATCAACCATTGCCCTGTAAATATTGTCCAAGTATTGGACCATAGGAATGGCCAGATCAGGCCAGGCCCTAAGGTATACCGCCATATAAATAAGATATGCCGGCAACCAGTTGGCTCAGGTGCGCGGTGGCTTACGACGACGAGACAGTTCCTTGTCTCTGTCATCCTGTCCCTCTCTCTCCTCCTTAGTGGGCTCACAGTTCATTAGGGAGAATATATCCACGTACTCCCCCCGCCAAATCTTCTCCCTCATGACCTGGGACAAATGATCACCAAGGGGCAAGGAATAACCAGCCGTCGGCAAAGCCGTCACCGGCACATTCTGTATAGAGGGCATACGCAGCAGGATCTGGATAGCCCCTGCGATGCTCGGCACTGCTCCAGGGACGGAAACCCCCACCCTCAATGAGGCGCCATTTTGAAACCATGGAGCACTGGGATAGGCTGGTAACTGATGCCCACTTGCCTCAACTTGACAAGGCCAGGGCCACTGAACCCCACCACTGGAAGTGGGCTGTGATGTAGGTGCCTAAATTGAACCTGATACTCACTAGGTGCACCCCGTGAGCCGCCCCCACTGGGGGTTCTGGCCCACGGTGGGCGTCGGAGCTCGCGACCGGAATCGAGCTCTGGGGCCACACCTGATTACTCCCAGTCTGCAGATCTGGATGAACAGGGAGCTGCGAGACACCGGCAGGCGCTGGCCGGAGCGTCTCAAGCAGCTCAACCCAGCTGGCCGCCCGTTGCAGCATTGTGGCCATCGAGGTAGCCGGTGCCAACGAAGGGGCCCCGGCAGAAAAAGAAGCGCCCCCCTCCACAGGAGGTTGTGCAATGCCCAAGGATGCTTCCAGCACTGCTAAACATGCTAGTAAAGCATCCACTGCCACAGAGCCCCCAGCATAAGGCAGGCCGGGTGGGCCAGACGGCCCACTAGGAAGTTGGAACGGTACCCCGAAAGGGGAGCCAGGGCCAGAATAGGGCCATGACCAAAACTCCGGCCCATGAGGGGCCGGAGGAGGAACGGGTTGCATGCCCACACCAGGCCCTCACCCACTGCCCTGACCCATGGCCGGTAACAGCGGGCTGAGGGCTGAAGCCCCTGAGGGGATGGCCTGTGGCTGGCCAGCCAAGCCCGGCTGCCAAGTGCCAGCCTGAGTAGCCCCACCGGTATTGGTGGGCAAGGCTGGCACAGTGCCCTGCCGCGGGGGCACAGCCCTGGTCCTCCGACCCGATGGCTGTCCCCCGTTCTGCGCAGGGCCAGTAAAGGTCCTCCCCCTTGGCCACGGCTTCATCACCGGGGCCTTCCGTTTGGGGGGCATGTGTTCGAGGAAAGAAGAAGCAATTACATTTATAAACTGATGGGGTCTGAACTCTCTGCGACAAACCAGGAAAGGGACCTTGGTGTCCTGGTGGACAGCTCAATGAAGGTGTCAACCCAGTGTGCCTCAGCAGTGAAAAAAGCAAACTCAATGTTAGGGATCATTAGGAAGGGTATAGAAAATAAGTCAGCAAGTGTCATTTTGCCTCTTTATAAATCTATGGTGAGGCCCCATCTGGAATATTGTGTACAGTTCTGGTCGCCATACCTCCAGAAGGATATTATGGAGTTGGAGAAAGTACAGAGGAGGGCAACCAGAATGATTAGGGGACTGGAACACCTTCCTTACCATCTGAGGCTGCAACGGTTGGGCCTTTTCACTCTTGAACGACGGCGTCTAAGAGGTGACCTGATTGAAGTTTATAAAATCATGCACGGTGTGGACAAAGTAGATAAGGAAAAACTGTTTTCCCTATCGCACAACACTAGAACTAGGGGACACTCCATGAAACTTTTGGGTACTAGTTCTCAAACAAATAAGAGAAAGTACTTTTTCACCCAGAGGATTACTGGTCTATGGAACTCCCTGCCAGAAGAAGTGGTGACAGCTGTCAGTCTTGACAGCTTTAAGAAAGGATTAGACAAGTTCATGGAGGACAAGGCTATCAATGGCTATAATTATGGCTACCTAAGGACAACCTCCGGGTTGGAGAGATAGGCAGGATATCTCTCAATGCCATTTCCAGGGAATCCTAAGCAGGTGAAGGCATCTCCTTGGGAATACCCTGAAGGAAATGGTGAGCCACTGTGTGCGACAGAATGCTGGACTGGATGGGCTGTGGCCTGTTCCAGCAAGGCTGTTCTTATGTTCTTATGTTCTTATGATCCCTTTCCAGGGATCAAAAAGCTAGCGCCGAAGCACGCAGTAGCCAAGCGAACTAAGGATCTGCGTGCGCTAATCCTCCTTTCCCAGCCGGAAAAGGATCCAGGAAATTACCGGCCTGTCAGTTTGACATGTGTCCCAGGTAAAGTGATGGAAACCATCCTAAAAGATAGAATTAATAGTTACATAGAAGAGAAGGCGCTGCTAAAGGAGAGCCAACATGGCTTTTGCAAGGGCAAATCATGCCTCACTAATCTGTTGGAATTTTTTGAGAGTGTCAACAAGCATGTGGATAAGGGGGATCCAGTTGACATTGTTTATCTGGACTTTCAGAAGGCTTTTGACAAGGTCCCACACCAAAGGCTCTTGAATAAACTTACCAGTCATGGAATAAAGGGACAGGTCTTGTCCTGGATCAGCAACTGGCTAAGGGACAGGAAACAGAGGGTAGCACTAAATGGACACTTCTCCAAGTGGAGGGAAGTAAAGAGTGGGGTCCCCCAAGGTTCAGTACTGGGACCCCTGCTTTTCAACCTCTTCATAAATGATCTAGAGGTAGGAGTAAAAAGCAAGGTAGCCAAATTTGCTGATGACACTAAATTATACAGGGTAGTGAAAACTGTGAGAGATTGTGAAGAGCTCCAGAGGGATCTCTTGACACTGGGGGAGTGGGCAAAACAGTGGCAAATGAGCTTCAACATCAGTAAGTGCAGAGTGATGCATGTTGGGGCAAAAAAACCCAATTACATTTATAAACTGATGGGGTCTGAACTCTCTGCGACAAACCAGGAAAGGGACCTTGGTGTCCTGGTGGACAGCTCAATGAAGGTGTCAACCCAGTGTGCCTCAGCAGTGAAAAAAGCAAACTCATTGTTAGGGATCATTAGGAAGGGTATAGAAAATAAGTCAGCAAGTGTCATTTTGCCTCTTTATAAATCTATGGTGAGGCCCCATCTGGAATATTGTGTACAGTTCTGGTCGCCATACCTCCAGAAGGATATTATGGAGTTGGAAAAAGTACAGAGGAGGGCAACCAGAATGATTAGGGGACTGGAACACCTTCCTTACCATCTGAGGCTGCAACGGTTGGGCCTTTTCACTCTTGAACGATGGCGTCTAAGAGGTGACCTGTTTGAAGTTTATAAAATCATGCACGGTGTGGACAAGGTAGATAAGGAAAAACTGTTTTCCCTATCGCACAACACTAGAACTAGGGGACACTCCATGAAACTTTTGGGTACTAGTTCTCAAACAAATAAGAGAAAGTACTTTTTCACCCAGAGGATTACTGGTCTATGGAACTCCCTGCCAGAAGAAGTGGTGACAGCTGTCAGTCTTCACAGCTTTAAGAAAGGATTAGACAAGTTCATGGAGGACAAGGCTATCAATGGCTATAATTATGGCTACCTAAGGACAACCTCCGGGTTGGAGAGATAGGCAGGATATCTCTCAATGCCATTTCCAGGGAATCCTAAGCAGGTGAAGGCATCTCCTTGGGAATACCCTGAAGGAAATGGTGAGCCACTGTGTGAGACAGAATGCTGAACTGGATGGGCTGTGGCCTGTTCCAGCAAGGCTGTTCTTATGTTCTTATGTAAGGGCTAAACAGCCGAAGACTACAGGACAAACAGCGACAGAGAAAACTTCTCCTCTCCGTCGCTATTTCTAAAATGGCAGCTCGTCTGCCTCGTGTCCACCCCTTTTATAGAGGGGAGGCCACGCCCCCTAACTCACCCGGATGTCTGAGTCCGGGTGGGGGGGGTGGCGCAAAGAGCGCAGTGGCCATTTTGGCACCACGCTTTCATAATATATACTCCAGAATAGATTACATATTTGTAACAGAGAGTATGATTAGGAATATAGTATCAGGGATGTAGGGGGAGGAACATGCCTCACAAAGGATATGTTGGGTACCCAGAATTTTTCTTGAGGACACCCGGCAGTGCAGACCTTAGGTCCTGTGACCTGCTTGTCTCAATGAGCACTCCTCACCCTAGCCCGATTCGGTGGGGACAGACAGAGTAGCTTTCTGCATATGGCAGGGAATATCAATCACTGGGCAGAAGCAAGGCTTCTTAGGGATGCTACTCTTCCCCTCCCTCTTAGAGACAGAGCTAGTCCCTCTCATCTCTTTCCAGCTCTCGAAGCGATGAGGACAAATCGGAGTCACTTCAGCTCTGCTTGGTTTCCTTCTTCTTCTTTACAAAGGCAGGCAACACACAACTGACTTTTGAAGATTTATTGAAGGAACACAATACGGGATACAGATCTTAAAATAATCTACACTATAGAACACAATCTAATAAAAACAAATAAATGAAATAAAAATCTTGCTAGCTCCCTAGCATGTTCATCTTCTTAAGTTTAGGGGCAGTTCAGCCCCTCATGGCATTGCATTAGCCCCGAAGAGACATTTTGGAGAGCTGACGGACAAGGGCTCCCGCTGAAATCAATATCATGGTGATGAGAGACAAGGGTCCTCCCTTGTCTCAGGAGTGGCTATCGAATGAACAAATTGGGCTCCTTTTTATAGAGAAAAAGAGCTTTGGAATGTGGTGATCTAATGAGAAAGCACCTTTGTTTCCCATGAGAAAGGGTGAGGTCTTCAAGGACCTTTGCAGGTGCATGTGTCATCTGCTTGACATGTGGCCCCCACCTTTGCTTTCTCTGGGAAAGTTTTATTCTAACAGGTGTCCAGGCAATCAGTTTGATTGACAGGAATGGAGATGTCATCTCCCTCGTGGTGTGGTCATGTGACCTAGCTGTCACTCTGTCCCCTCATAGGACAGCAGGTGTTTCATTGGAATACATCCAGTCCTAGACACTCAGTTTTCCCTCCTCCCTTTGGGAAGGAAACTAATCTTAACTATACATCATTGTCATGTCAGACTAACAGCCTGGCATATCAATGTGTTTGAAAAATGAAAACTGGCATTTCTAAGCCTAAGAAAAATGCAAAATGTATCTTAACACTACATGAATCAAATGTCACCTTAAAATTAAGACAAGGTCGCATGTGGAAACCATGACATATAGATGAGATGGAAGTGGGAATTTTCAAAGAATCAGATCATGCAAAAGTGTTGATGGAATTAAGGATAGAATTAGAAGGAATTAGAGATATAATGCTAAAGTTTTTAAATACCATAAATGTAAAAAGCAAATAATTGAAAAATGGAAGGAGAGTTGGTATTGGAATGATACGAATGAGGTGAGTTATAATATGGTATGGGATGCCATGAAATCGGTTTTTAGAGGGGAGAATATTAAGTTGGCTAGCATTAGAAATAAAGGAAACACAAGACAATGTTGAAAAAAAGATAAAGCGGTTACAAGAAGAGCATGTTAAGACAAATGATAAGAAGATTTTCGACAAGATGCAAAGAATAAAGACAGAATTGGTAGGAAAGGACATTGAAAAGGAAAAAAGAGATTTGGTGTATTTAAAAAGGGAATATTTTGAATACAGTAATAAGAATTCAAAATTATTAGCAAGAGCTGCTAAAGAAAAGAGAAATAAAAGGGAAATTGGAATATTGGTTAATAAAGAGGGAATAAGATGTAATAGGATTAGAGATAAATGTAAGATTGTCAAATATTTTTATCAGGATTTCTATGCTAAAAAGAATATAGATTTGGAGAAGTTAAAGGATCAATTGGGGAAACAAATAGAAAATAAGATAAAACAGGAACACAGAAATAGAATGGAAGAGCAAATAACGGAGAAAGAAATAAAAGATGTAATAGCCAACTTGAAGTCAGATAAAGCCCCGGGGGAAGATGGGTTATCAGCTGAATTTTATAAGGAATTTAAAGACATTGTGGTTCCAAAATTGATGAAGTTATATAATTATATTTTGGAAGGAGGGCAAATTCCAACTTCATGGTATAGAACTATAATTGTTTTATTACCAAAACCTGGAAAAGATTTAGAAAAAGTGGAACCATATAGGCCTATTTCATTGATAAATCAAGATGCTAAGATTTTTACAGCAATATTGGCACACAGACTGAACAGTTTTATGGGTAATTATATAAATGAAGATCAAACAGGTTTTTTGAAAGGAAGACATATGGCAGATTTGACAAGGAGAGTTTTAGATTTAATAGATATTGTAGGACAAACAAATGAGAAAGTTGGATTATTATCATTAGATATTTTCAAGGCATTTGATTCATTACAGCGGGCAACAATTAAAGAGATAATTAAATGTTATGTATTTGGAGATAAATTCAGAAGGACGATTGAACAATTATATCAATATGGTACTGCCATTGTTAGGGTAAATGATGATGTTACAGAAGAAGTAAAATTAGAAGCTGGAACAAGGCAGGGTTGTCCATTATCACCAATTTTGTTTATTATGGCAATGGGGTTGTTGGCAAAGGCTATAAGAGAAGATAAGAATATTGAAGCAATACTAGGAAATAAGATAAGTTTGTATGCTGATGATACTTTGCTAACAATGGAGCATCCTAGGAAGGCGTTAGAAAGAATACAAGAGCAGTTAAAAGATTTTGAAGAGATAACAGGTTTGAGAATAAATTGGGATAAATTGGAAATGATATTGTGTAATATTGATAAGGAGGAACAGCAGAAAATAAAGGGTAAATTTAAATTACAGGTTAAAGATAATTTGGAGTTTCTGGGAATAAATATTACAAATAAATTTGAGGATCTTAAGAAATTGAATTATGGAAAACAAAAAGTGGAAATTGAAGATAAAATACAGCAATATCAAAAGTTGAAGTTGTGTTGGTTCGGCAGGATTGCATTATGTAAAATGATGTTGTTACCAAGAATTAATTTTTTATTTGTTGCCCTGCCGATCCAATTAAACGATAAGGAAATTAAGAAATTTCAAAATATGTTAAATAATTTTTGTAATGGTGGAAGTAAATCTAGAATAGCCCAAAAAAATATTTTTGGTACTTATCTCAGAAAGAAGGAGGATTAGGATTGCCAAATCTGAGGAATTATTATAGAGCTTTTCAATTTAAAAATATTATGAAAATTTTAGCAAGGGAAAAGGCAATCTGGGAAGAAATTGAGATGAGGGACCTAAATCAAATGGGGAAAATGGTCTTTTTAGATAGTAATATGGGGAAAATAGTTACAAAAAAAATGATGAAGACAATATTAGGAGTATGGAAAAAGTTGAAGATGGAATTGGCTCCAGATACATCTCTTATAATAGAAATAGAGGATATCAAAAAATTTCCAATACAAATTGACAAAAGAGTGAAAGAAGTTTTATTTAGTAATGATGTTTTCCTGTTGAAAGACTGGATATGGGTTTGTAAAGATGGAAAGAGAAAAGCAGATATGTTTACACAATTGAGGTTGAACTGGCTCCAGATTGTATTGGTAAATAAATGGAATAGTAAATATTTGACGGAAGTCAGTTTGGAAAGAGGTATGACTGAGTTTGAAGAATTGATATCAAAGATAAGAAAGGGGTATTAAGGGCTTAGTAAGTAAAATATATATAATGTTAAATAAAGATGGTAATCCACAAGAAGCGTTGAAAATAAATTGGGAACAAGAATTAAAAATAAAGATAGTAGATGAGGTTTGGAGAAATAAATGGAAGAAAAGGATCATGAGAACAATGTCTATTAGAGTGAGAGAACATAATTATAAAATATTGTGGAAATGGTACTTGACCCCAGAGAGGTTACATCAAATAGAACATATAGGAACATATGAACACATGTGGTGGGGTTGTAATGTGGTAAAGGATTTTTGGGGGAAAATTGAGAAAGAGATTTGTGCTGTTATGGGTATGAGACTTAAATTGGGGCCAAGTACTGTTTTGTTGACAGATGTGGAAAATATGGATTTAAATAAGGATAAAAAAGAGCTATTGTCGATAATGTTGACAATGGGCAGACAGTGTATAGCCAGGAATTGGAAAAATGAAGCAATTCTGAAAATAGAAGAATGGTATAAGGAGATGTGGGATCTTGCGTTGAACGATAAACTAACATGGGAAATGATTAAGAAAAAGGGTATAGTTAAAGAAAATAGATTTTGGAAAATATGGCAACTATTCATGGATTACTCATTGAAGGGGGATGAAGAGAATAGACCAGTACCAGAACAAATGAGTTTCTGGGGTTAGAAAACTACTGTGACCTCCATTTTCTCCAGGGCATTGTAAATAACACTGGGTGTATTATGTGAAAATTGTGTTTTAATTATTGTATTTTTACTGTGACTTAATAGTTGTATCAAATTGATGAGTTTAAGAATAGAGTTTGAATATGTATATTAGGATAGTTATAAGAGTAGTATAATGTACTATTTTTTTTTTTTTTGAAATATAACTAAAGATGTATGGAAGAAAGAGGAAGGTAGTATGTTATTAAGTCTTAGTTTAATTATATTCTAATGCTTTTTACTTATATATATATATATATATATATATATATATATATATATATATATATATATATATATATATATATATATATATATATATATATATATATATATATATATATATATATATATATATATATATATATATATATATATATAGTATTTGTAAGTATGATGTTTGTATTTTCATGTATAGTTGTTGTTCTTTTTAAGTTGTATTATTATTTAAATATTTATTAAAAATTATATATATAAAAAAGAACAGGAAGACAACCGCCATGATGCTAGCCAATATCCGGAATTTATACGGAAGCTGAAGAAGAAAGAATGAAAATGTAGAAGACAGTTATATGTTTGAAAAGAGACTCAACTTTATGGGGTGCTATGGTATGCAGAGAGAAGATGAGCTGTGTTCAAGGTAAGCACTATGAAAACCTGATGTTTAAGGCACCAAATGGAAAACCTAAGTGTGGATCATCATAGGCTGGAGGGTGGACACATTATTTGTAATGTAGCCTAGACCAAGGTCCCACTGTGAAACCAATTTGACAGACAGAGAGGATTATGACTGCCCAGCCTCTAGACCTGATTTAGCTGCATTGTTGAAGGCATTTTACCCCGGTTAAGTCTCTTTCCTTCTGATAGTAGAAGTAAAATTGCTGAGCAAATCCTACAATGTGAAACCCTCAGGTGTTTGATAAACATATTATAATCCTTCTATCCCACACTGTGTCACCAGAAGCACCCACAGTGCAGACAATTAGCCAGATTTGGCTAAGTAGCACAAATGCAAGCGCGGCGCCAAAATGGCCGCCGCGCCCTTTGCGGGCCCCCCCCCCACAGGACAGAGAATCCAGGTAGTTAGGGGCGTGGCCACCGCCTTGATAAAAGGGGTGGCCACGAGGCAGCCGTGCTGCCATTTTGCCTCAGCGACGGAGCGGAGAAGTTTTTCCCCCTGCGTCTCCGTCGCTCGTTGGTGCTACCGGGAAGCCTTTTAGTTCCGTTTACTAGCTAGCTTCCCTTTCTGCTGCGGTGAGATGCCTTCCAAAAAGAAGGCTGCTGCGAATGCAGCTCGGGTGGTTCGGAGGCGTAATCCGGGTCGGAGGACCGCGGTGCCGCCTCCCCAGCAGCCACCTTTGCCATCCCCGGCCGGGGCTGGTGGCATGGGGGCTATCGCCCCTTGGCCCGATCAAAGTGCGGGCGCGGAGGGAGTTCCGGCCCGCGGCCCGCGAGCGGTGGGCACCGCTCATCCTCCTGCTCAATCGGTTGGGCCTATTCCTGTTGGGCCGCAGCCTCTCCCGGGGCCCTCTAGCCTTGGGGGGTGGCCCGGCTCCCTGCCTTGGCAGGTTAATCCACCAGCCCTCCCGGGCTTCGGCGGTAGTCAATGGCAATATACGGCCCCTGGGGTGCAGGGACCTGTCCCCATGCAAGGATCAGGTGGGCCGGCCGGCTCTTTACCCATGGTTAATGTGGACTCCTTACTGGCACGTATTGCGGCCCTCGAGGCGTCTTTGGCCCGGGCCAGTCAGGCAGGTGCCCCTTTTGGGGTACCTTTGGAGGCGCTAACGGCAGCAGGACAACAGCCGGCGGGGAGGGTTGAGCTGCTGCAGGCGGGTGGCGCGGCTACGGCCACTGCCTCGCAGCTCCCCAGCCAGCAACCTGGTGCGGGTCAAGCCCCGGTGATGAGCTCTACATCGGTCGTGAGCTCCGACGCCCCCAGTGGGCCAGAACCCCCGGTGGGGGCGGCCCACGGGGGTGCAGCATGTGAGTATACGGTGCAAACGAGTACATCTACACATATTCCCAATATAGGGGGGGCCTTTCAGTGGCCTTGGCCTCGCTCGGGTGGTGCGGGGACTACCCCTCTGGTGCCCCACCCGGCGACAACGACTGCCACCATGCCCACGGGGGTGGGCCTAGGCTCTTACACTGCTGGCAATGTCTTGGGGGTGGCAGGGTTAGCTCCGGCTCCCTTTACCAGGCCTGTTGTCCCCTTTTCGGCTTTGCCGACGGCAGGGTATTCCTTGCCACTGGGCGATCACTTGGCACAGGCTACCAGAGAAAAGATTTGGAGGGGGGAGTATGTAGATATCTTCTCACTCCTGAACAGAGAGCCCACCAAGGAAGAAAGGGAGGGTCAGGATGAGAAGGACAAGGAGCAGGCACGCCGCCGCAAGCCGCCGCGTACCTGGGCTAACTGGCTCCCCGCTTATTTGATATATATGGCGGTATATTTGAGGGCGCGGCCGGATCTAGCTATTCCCATGGTCCAATATTTGGACAACATGTATAGGGCGATGGTAGATTTCCCGGGCCCCTCATGGCTAGCATATGATGAGGAATTCCGTATGAGGATTCCCCTCCATCCCGAGATGAGATGGGATGAGCCCTGCCAGAGACTGTGGCTCTTGTATATGACACCCACACGCCCTGCCCCGGGGGATAGATACCATTGTGGACATGCGGTCCAGCGAGCAGCTCCAGCGCAGGTTACCCGCCAACCGGCGGGGCAGGGGGTTCCAGCCCGCCTGCTGTGCTGGACTTTCTCGTCAAATGGTTCCTGCAACCGAAAGAACTGCAGGTATAAGCATGAGTGTCCCACGTGTTCTGGTCCCCACGCAGCCTCGGCTTGTCCCAAGCCTGGGGGGGCGCGAGGCAGAGGGAGGGGTGGACAGTGGGCTGGCAAGGCTGCCACGGAGGGAACTAGTTCTCCAAAAGGCACCCTCTCCAATTAAGGTGGACATGCTGGAGCGCTGGCTCGCATCGTACCCAAAGGGGGAGGACAGAGAGTATCTCATTCACGGTTTTAAGCAGGGATTTCGTATCCCTTTTATGGGTGTTAGATCACCTCAGGACGCTCCCAACCTGTTATCCCCCAGAGGAAGGGAGGAGGTGGCTGCGGCCAGCATTAAAAAGGAATTAGACGCGGGCAGGGTCGCTGGACCTTTTCCTGCACCCCCTTTTCCCAACCTTAAGGTTTCACCATTGGGTTTGGTTCCCAAAAAGTCCCTAGGTGAGTTTCGCCTTATTCATCATTTGTCCTACCCAGCCGGCAGATCGGTCAACGATGCTATACCTGATGACCTTTGTTCGGTCAGGTATACATCGTTCGACCATGCGCTGCGCATGGTGCGCTCGTGTGGCCCGGGTGCCTTGCTGGCCAAGTGCGACATTAAGTCAGCTTTTCGCCTCTTGCCAGTGCACCCGGGTGACTTTGAATTGCTGGGTTTTAAATTTAAAGGGGAATATTATTTTGATAAGGCCATGCCTTTTGGCTGCTCCATATCATGCTCGGCCTTCGAGCGTTTTAGTACTTTCCTAGAGTGGGCTTTTGTCCGCAGGTCAGGGTCCCGGTCTGTAGCCCATTACCTGGATGACTTTTTATTCGGGGGTGAACGGGGCTGGGACACGTGTGCACGTCTCCTCAATACATTTCAGACGCTAATGCAGGAACTTGGTGTCCCTTTAGCGCCCGAAAAGACCGAGGGCCCATCGACCAAGTTAGTGTTCCTGGGGGTTGAGATTGACACAGTAGAGCAGGCTTCTAGGTTGCCGGGCGATAAGGTGTCCAGGATAGTGACCCTTATCTCGGAATTGCTGGCCAAGCGTAAGGCATCCCTGAGGGAACTCCAGGTGCTACATGGGCACCTTAATTTTGCCTGCAGGGTGGTCGCACCGGGCAGGGCTTTTGCCCGGCGCTTATGCGACGCCATGGCAGGGTTATCCAGGCCCCACCACAGAGTTAGGCTCACCCGGGCTATCAGGGCAGACATGTTCGTCTGGTTGCAATTCCTGAGGGAGTTTAACGGGGTCTCATTTTGGAGGTCGGACCTCCTGGCTTCCCCCAATTTCCAGATCCAGTCTGATGCCTCAGGATCCCTGGGTTATGGGATGTACTTCAATGGGAAGTGGGCCTATGGTGGGTGGCCACCGGCATGGGCAGGCACAGGTCGCCTGCGGGATCTCACATACCTGGAATTTTTTCCCATTCTGGGGGCTTTGATGCTATGGGGCGAACAGTGGGCTAATTCGGTAGTGCATTTTTGGTGCGACAATGCTGCTGTGGTACACATTGTCAATGCACAGACTTCTAAATCGCCCAGGGTTATGGATCTAGTGCGCCATTTTGTGCTGCGCTGCCTGCGCCTCAATGTCTTGTTCAGGGCCAGGCATGTCCCAGGGGTTAATAATGATATTGCTGATGCTTTGTCCCGCCTGCAGATCTCCCGGTTCCGCGCCTTGGCCCCGGATGCGGAGGAATTTCCCTCGCCACTCCCGGACGAGATGTGGACTATTGGCAAGGAGAGGTGAACCGGGCGATTGGCCTTTCACTAGCGCCACGCACGCGTAAGGCGTATCAACAAGCACTCAGTTCATATAGGGTTTTTGCCACTCAATTTCACTTGCCAGAGACCTGGCCTATTCCGGTGGACCATGTACTGCGGTTCATGGTCCACCTCCATGCACAGGGCCTTGCACCTCGCACCATAGCATCCAAGCTCTCGGCGTTGGCTTTTATGGCCAAAGTAGGGGGTCATGTGGATACCACCTCTGACTTCCGCGTGAGACACGTTTTGGAGGGGTGGGTGCGCGAGCGCGGGCGTTGCCCGGACGACCGGCACCCTATTTCCCCAGGGGTTCTTACCCAGTTGGCCCGGGGCTGGCCAGGCCTCTGTTTTGATCATTATGAGGCAGCCCTTTTTCATGCAGCCACAACGGTGGCATTTTTTGGAGCGCTCCGCGTCAGCGAACTCGTGATGCTGTCTAAGGCGGATGCAAGTGGTAGGGCACTGGAACTCGGAGATGTCTACGTTGCCAAAGACTGGGCCCAGTTGAGGATTCGCTCCTCAAAAACAGATCAGCACGGCGTAGGCAGTGGAGTAAGACTGCTACGGTGTTCTTTGGCAGACATCTGTCCGGTTGGTGCCCTACAGGAGTACCTGGCACTGCGTGGCTGGCACCACGGCCCGTTTTTCTGTCACCAAGATGGGTCTCCCCTTACTAAATTTCAGTTTTGGAAGGTGACAGCCATAGCCCTCACCAGGGTGGGTTTTTCAGGTGCCCGTTATGGCACACATTCGTTCCGTATTGGTGCAGCCTCTACAGCAGCTGCTTTTGGGTACTCGGGGGCTGACATACGCAGCATGGGGAGGTGGGGCTCACAGTGTTTTCAGTTTTATGTGCGCCCACTCCCGCCATGAGTACCAATTCAGTCACCTTACCTTCCTTTTTTCTCAATTTTATTGCAGACCCTGGGTGTCGTATTACACCGGTGACAGTATGGCTGGTGGGCCACAGCTATGTGCACAGGGCAGCGCGTTACGCTGCGGCGACAGAGTGGGGACCCCGACTGGGACTGGGTGACCACGCCAGTCTCGCATGGCATGGTAAGCCTGGGATGTTATGGCAGGAGCTGAGGCCTTTCCTTTTTTCTGGCCTGGGGGCTGACCCGCCTGACATTCTAATTATCCACCTGGGGGGCAATGATTTGGGCCAGGTCACCGGCTTATCGCTCAAGCATGCGATTTGCGAGGAACTCGCCTACTTGCACTATGTCTGGCCTGCCACAACCCTGGTTTGGTCGGACATTGTTCCGCGCCACTCTTACAGAGGGGGCGTTAACTTCCTTGCGCTTGACCGCGCGAGGCGCGCGGTCAACAAGGCGGTGGCGCGGTTTCTTACCACCAGGGCTTGGGGGCGGGTTAGTCATCACCCCGATATTAGTCTGCAAAATTATGACCTCTATGCAGGGGATGGGGTCCATCTGTCGCGAGGAGGTATGGACCTCCTGTTGGGTGACTGGCGAGCAGGCCTGTTGACCGAGCTGACGGTCTGGGGGGGGGCGTCAGGTCTTCTGTGAAGCCCCTCCGTGTGGCGGGTAGCACTGGTAAGGTAAACAGTATGACCCACAAGTATCCGGCAGGTTCGCAGTTGACTGGACAACACTAGACAGGAATAAATTAGTTAAACGTTGTCCGGTCAACGACGAACCAGGCGATGGGGTGATGGTGATTGCTAACCAGCATGCATCACCCCTGTGATTTCACGGATACGCGTCAGAGGGTGGGGTCATGAGTTAGTTATTGACTACGGTCAACAATTTGTTTGCTGTTGACAAACAAATTGATACAAATTGATACATTGTAACCAATTGCCGTTGGCAATTTTGGGGTGGTACCTTACCAGTGTTACTTCGGCCTGCTTGCCTTAGGAATTATGATTGGTCGTTTTACCAATACAAATTTATAATTCGGACTAGGGCATTGAATCAATAAATGTGGCCCTTTGCTGTTATCCACTTTCAATGTTGTCTGTGTCCGTTATTGGGGGGGTGCGCCTGCAATGCAAGCGCGGCGCCAAAATGGCCGCCGCGCCCTTTGCGGGCCCCCCCCCACAGGACAGAGAATCCGGGTAGTTAGGGGCGTGGCCACCGCCTTGATAAAAGGGGTGGCCACGAGGCAGCCGTGCTGCCATTTTGCCTCAGCGACGGAGCGGAGAAGTTTTTCCCCTCCACCCCCTCCCTAGTTAACAGTGTGATTATGGTCGCTTCGGGGCCGGGTGGGAATTTTTGGTTGGGACCCATATTGGCTTCGGGTCCTGGCTTTTTTGCCCACCCCACACTGTGGCTATGGTTTGATATAGGGGTCTTTCTCCATTACTACTGTTGACTTTGGTCACATGGGCGGGTAGCACTGGTAAGGTAAACAGTATGACCCACAAGTATCCGGCAGGTTCGCAGTTGACTGGACAACACTAGACAGGAATAAATTAGTTAAACGTTGTCCGGTCAACGACGAACCAGGCGATGGGGTGATGGTGATTGCTAACCAGCATGCATCACCCCTGTGATTTCACGGATACGCGTCAGAGGGTGGGGTCATGAGTTAGTTATTGACTACGGTCAACAATTTGTTTGCTGTTGACAAACAAATTGATACAAATTGATACATTGTAACCAATTGCCGTTGGCAATTTTGGGGTGGTACCTTACCAGTGTTACTTCGGCCTGCTTGCCTTAGGAATTATGATTGGTCGTTTTACCAATACAAATTTATAATTCGGACTAGGGCATTGAATCAATAAATGTGGCCCTTTGCTGTTATCCACTTTCAATGTTGTCTGTGTCCGTTATTGGGGGGGTGCGCCTGCAAAGAGCCTCATTAGAATGCCATAGGAAGGAACCAACTGGAATCAGATGCCAAATCAGCCAAATTAAATTAAATGTAATTGAATGTAAGTTATGTGGCAATTAGCCAAACTGAAATGCAGTAAAAGCCCTTTGAGGTTTCACAGGACACCACCTCAGTCAGCAACAAACAAACAAACAAGCAAACAAACAAGCAAGCAAGCAAGCAAACAAACAAACAAACCTCTTTTTCTTTCCTTCCTCTTTTACCCCTTCGTGTGTTGAGTGAGATACAAGGTTCTTGATCTGGCAATAAAAATTAAAATTGAGGTGCAAAATTGATGGTCACTTGAAGATTTTGTACTCGGTCTCAAAGCCCATGCTGATGCAGGTTACAATTGTGGGAGGGTGGCTTGCTGTCTTAAAGTGCTCTGAACACAAACAAGGGCTCAATTAAAAGAAGCATCCAGCAGATCTTTCGAACTTATATTTTGCTGCTTGCAGAAGAAAAGTGTCTGTTGATTTCATTCCTACCCCATGCTGGAACTGAGAGGGCAAAGATCTTTTTCTTGCCCAGGGGTAGGAAATGAATTGGAATTGCACGAGAAATACAAGCATATGTCTGCAAGTTTCAAGTCACTGGCCTATGGAACAAACACACTTTATTCTCATGCACTTCATCATTTTCTCGACAGCTCGACAGAAAGAGAGGCATGAGGTGTAGCACCTTTTCTACCATGCAGAGTGAGGCTCTGTGACTTTAAAAACAACTAATGATCATATCACAGCAGGCATAACATTATTGTGTATTAAAATTAGAATTAGAATGTCATTGAAGCCTTTTCTGGGTATTTGTAAATCATATAGAACACACAAGTAAGGATTGGAGCATATTGGCTCCACCCCTGCTGCTGTTGCTTTTGATGCATGAAAGTGACTATTTGTAGAGAGGAAGCTCCTATATTGGTGTATCCTCTCCATAGGAATCATAACTGTCATCCAAGTAGGGGTCTGTTTGGGTGGGTGGGGAAAATATTTGTTCCACTCAAAGTGATTATTCCATGTATCCAGATAAAAAATGTAATCAATGTACCTCAAATAGATAACTGGTTTATGGGCACAGCAGTTAAGAAAATGTTGTTCTAGATCAGCCATGAATATGTTAGCATATTGTGGAGCCATGTGAATACCTATGGCAGTGCCATTGATCTGGAGGTAAGTTTTATTGTTGAAGGTGAAGTAATTTTGTGGAAGTACAAAGTCTGCACAGGGTGGTGCCAGGCTTTAAAATGCCACACTGTGCAAGGGCCTCTTCCCATCATGAGTGCTGTTCTAACCCCCCCCCCCGCACGCGTGCGGACCTGCACATGCAAGAACTGTTGTGCAATGGTTCTGCATGCAGCCATTCCTCCCCTGTAACTGTGTGCATGCACAGTTGTTTTGTCTAGTTTTGGAGGGGCTTGTGCCCCACCACTCAGCCTGGGACCCAGACGGGGCCCATCTGGGAAAGGAAAGGTAAGTGTGTGGTGAATCTCATGGGGTTTGTCAAGGGGTGCGGGAGCGCATTCTGGATACTCCACCCACACCTTTGCTTTTAGGTATATAGATAGATTAATAAAAACAGCAGTAGGTGAGCACATCAATAACATCAATATTATCTGAGAAAACTGGCAGGATACCCAGCTACAGTGGAACCTCATTAATGCCATTTGTGGCATATGGTTTGAATGCAGTCCACATATCCAGATACTCTAAGAGTGACAGCATAGGGGTAGAGGTGGGTCATTTGGGTAGTGTTTTGACTTAAATTCCTGAAATTCTCCAATAATTCCCTTTTAAAAGGCACATTCCTAGTAACAAGTCAATTGTAACCAGTTACTCTGACACGATGTATTAAATTTTGGTCATAAACTATTTTTAATTCTGTCTTGTTAAACACATTGTATAAACTCACCACTTTCCTGCAGTCCAGATGGTACTAGGGGACACTAGAACTAGGGGACACTCGATGAAACTTTTGGGTACTAGTTCTCAAACAAATAAGAGAAAGTACTTTTTCACCCAGAGGATTACTGGTCTATGGAACTCCCTGCCAGAAGAAGTGGTGACAGCTGTCAGTCTTGACAGCTTTAAGAAAGGATTAGACAAATTCATGGAGGACAAGGGTATCAATGGCTACAATTATGGATACTTAAGGACAACCTCGGGGTTGGAGAGATAGGCAGGATAACTCTCAGTGCCATTTCCAGGGAATCCTAAGCAGGTGAAGGCATCTCCTTGGGAATACCCTGAAGGAAATAGTGAGCCACTGTGCGAGACAGAATGCTGGACTGGATGGGCTGCGGCCTGTTCCAGCAAGGCTGTTCTTACGTTCTTATGTACTAAAACATGAATCAGATGCTTTTAAGCTTCTTCCCTTCAAGAGGGGTAAATGAGAGCATAAGCCCCATACTAATGTCTGATTCTTCCCCTAATATTAGACCAGGATTTAGAATTACAGAACACCTAAAACACTAGACTTCCAGAGGTGTTTTGACACCTGTGTTAGAAAAAAAAACATATTCATGTTTGCAAACATAAAATGAGTTTATATTATTTCTTCATCCATAGATGTTGTAACCGGATGCAACTGAATATCAACAGCCACCTTGAATGGCTAAATTACTAGGCTGGTGTTTCTGATACATGCAATACCCATCTCATTACAGCTGAATAATCAAACCTATTTTGAGCCACACATTTCACAAACTGCATTTAAGATATGTAAGAAACAAGCTTTGCCTGATGATCATGCCTCTGAAGCAGATTGAATTATGCATTGGGGGAAACATTTTAAAAAAGAAGTCTGTCCTTCTGTAGAGTTTTTTTTTAATGGATTAGTTATGTTCCATGGCAATCCTGTTTCCTTACACAGTAAAACCTGCTGCATTCAATTTTAGGCATGCAGCTCCCACAAAAGGGCTTGTGTAATTGGTTTAAAGCAAATCCAAGGCTACGTTACTGACAGATGCTTTGTTAAATGCCAGCACTGAAAGCTGGTGACAAATGAACAAGGAGCCTGAGACAGTGCAAAACACTTCTCTTTCACCCTCTTTTCTCTTCAGCTAAAACCACTCTGTACCTAATGAGCATGCTAACAGGAAGAAGTTATAACTTTACATAGTCATCTCCTATACTACACCAATAAGACATACTGTAGCTGGTATAGTAAAGGTAAAGGTCGCCCTTGCTCGGAAGCCAGTCATATCTGACTCTAGGGTTCAGTGCTCATCTTTGTTTCAAAGCCGAAGAGCCAGTGCTGTCTGCTTCTGCAGATGTTTCCGTGGTCATGTGGTAGGCATGACTAGACACTGGAGCACACGGAAGTGTTCCCCATTTATCAACTTGCAATTTCTTGGTTTCGAACTGCTAGGTTGGCAGTCAGCGTCTTAGCCACTTGAGCCTATGCAGTATTGCCTTTAACTAACTAGTAGTTTCTCCACTCTCTCCTGGCTCACTTATCCCAGGCACAGGTTAACAGGCCTGAAATCCAAAGGGCAAACTCAAACCATCATTCCCTATTTTAAAACTTCTTCAACATATACTATCAAGTATAGCTGTGAGAAACCATGTGTCAGTATCTTCTCATTTTGACTGTATGAAATTGCCCTTATTCATGGTCTGAAAGCTGCAGTCAGTGCAGAATGTGATGTGTTGAGGCCGACTGTTGCCTTCTAGCCTATGTGAACTCACCCTTGATGCCGTCTTCCATTCTTTGTATAATCTCTTTTTACCTTTATTCAGTCCTTGGCAGTAAAATGCCACTTCTTATTAACTCATTCCACTCCTGGCATTCTTAATTTCTGAATCACACAAGTCTAGATCTAAGTAGATCTTTGAGCCAAAGGTATAGAAGTTGAATCTACTTGAGACAATTTTAGTGGTGTCAAGAGTGAATGGACTATCACTTTATACTGTAGTGTAGGTCTGACAAAAAAATTCATTGGAAATCTTTTCCTGACTAAAATGATTTAATTCAAATGAATGTGTTTGTGGGGGTGAATTTTGACAGTATTTCATGCACTTAAACCATTTTTACTGCACTGGTCATCAACTGCAACAAAGTTTGATTGATTGACTAAAAATGTTTTTTTGGTAAAACAAAACAAAAAAAAGTATTATTGTATTTCCTACCTCTCTTCTTTTTCACATAATGTTCAAAGTCGTTATAATAGAATGTTGGTAATAAACATATTTCTAAAAAGAACAACAACCCACAACCAGTATCCATAGAGACCTGAGGTTAATGCATCATGTGTTTCTCAGCAAAAGAAAAGAAATGAAAGAAAGAAAGAAAAAAGCATGGCCACTGAGCATACTTTAAAATGATATGATGTTGTCAACTTTTAGCACAGATGTACATATTTGTCTTTCTGAGAACTGTTTTGAAGGCAGTACTTCAAAATACAGTGGAACCTCATACAACAGTCACCCCGTATAACAAAGAAATTGTATAACAATTTGGTTTTGGGGGGAAATGGCTTCTCACATAACAATTTTCCCTATGGAGAAAATTGTACAACAATTTTTTTATTGGGAAAAAACACTTAGCAAAAAAAATTTGTTGTACAATGCATCCCATAGGAAAAATCGCTATATGATGCATGCATCATATAGCAATTGTTTCATACAACAATGAGCCCCATGGAACGGATTAAAATCATTGTATGAGGTATCCCTGTATAACCTTATATAAATGTATGTGTGTTGGCTTTAATTCAATGATGGATGAGTTATACTAAATTATTAGCTAGCTAAGAGTGGGTAGAGCTATCAAACCCATATTCATTTACTTTTTCACTTCAAATTTTTAAGTCTGTTCTCTGTTGGTAATTAGACTTTTAAAAATGGGAACTATATTCCTTTTAAAATGCACATTTTAAAAAATTGTATATATTGTTTTCTTGAATCTACCAATTAAAATCTGTTTATATATATGCCACCTAGCTCGAAAGCCGGTCACATCTGACTCTAGTGTTCAGTACTCATCTCTTTTTATAGCCAAAGAACCAGCACTGTCTGCATCTGTAGATATTTCCATAGACAAGTGGCAGGCATGCCTAGTCACCGGAGTGCACAATTTTGCAAATTTTATCAGACATGTATTTCCTCTTCTACAGAATATACTATAAGTCTTCAAAGGAACAGATTTCCAAATAAAACTGTTACCAGTATTTTAGGATGCTGGGAATTAAAGAAATCCACAAAGAAAAAATAAAAAAAATTGACATAGTAGATTTATCTCATATTTCTAAAGTCAGTTGACAGTGTAATCAACTCAAATTATATTCTGCCTCCAGAAAGTTTGAAACAAGCCTAATTGCCAACAGAAACATCATTTTGTTTGTAGAATCCTAGCTGTTGGCTGATCTTGGAGAGCAACTGACAGAACAATCTGCTGTCATAATTGTTCCTCTGTCTAAGATCTCTTGGCAAAACATTAAAAGAAGGGGGGTAGGAACAATGTGAGAAAATAGCTTATACCTGATCATAACTTGCTCATTTCATCCAATCCTGGCATAAAGTTAGACAGGAAAGAATAATCCTAAATAGTTCGTCTTCTGTGTCTAGGCCAGATGTGAAACTGCCAAAATGAAGGAACCTTTTGGTGATTTCATTCTGCAGTTCCTTTTGCCTGACCTAGTGTGAGCTTTCCTGGGGGCTGGGGCACACACATGCGGCTTTCCCATGGGCTGGGGAGACCTCCCATGGCTTTTCTGGGAGCTGGGGCAGGCACACACAGCTTTCCTGTGGGGCAGAGAGGCCTCCCACAGCTTTTCTGAGTGTGGCTTTTCTGGTGACCTGGGCGAGCATGCCTGGCTTATCTAGGGGTTGGGGAGGCCTCACAAGGCTTTTCCATGGTCTGGGGCAGTTGTGCATGGCTTTTCTGGGGGCCATGGAGACCTTCCATGGCTTTTCCAGGGGCTGCAGGTGACAAGGACAGTCTGGACCCCTCCTTCACCCATGCCATGCAGCTTCTCCAGGGAAGTGATGAGGGGAGTGTGGTGGGGTGAGTGTGGTGGGGGTAGTGAGTGGTAATGGGGTGGAGTGGGAGTGGTCATGGTGGGGGGAGTGGGGGGGGCTCACGGTGGTTGCCACCACTGCAGGCACCACCACCACCACCACCACCAGTCCAGCTCCTCAACTGTCTGTGAGAGCATGAACTGGCCTCCAGTTTTAAAAGGTTAAGGACCCCTGTCCTAAGGGAATAATCTTTGCCACCCTAACTTAGCACTAACTGGCATCTAAATGTGATCTATTTAGTCAGCACCACCTTAACTAATCCCCAAATTAGAGCAGTGCCAAGTAGGATAGGCAAAAAACAGCCTGGTCTCAATACCGCCAATCAAGAAGCCAAGCCCGAAAATTCATATCTGAACACAACAGGCCATTCCTAGGCACTCTAGGTTTCAGGGAGGATGGGTGGGATGCTCAAAATACACTGAAAGAGGCAGATATCTAGCCTCTTTGTGACCCTTCCTTCTGATGTGGAGAGGAGCATCCCTTCTTTGGATGGACATGTTCTGTTCTTTCCCTGATCCTTGTGCTCCCTGCACATGAATCTTTCAGCGTTTGCCAAGCTCATTGAACTTCATTTGTCTGCTTCCTTCTTTCTGGCTTCTCAAGTCCTTGAGCACTTTCTGATAAGCAGGAAGTTGATATTCCCTGCAGACATCTATGCCCTTGAGTTGCACTTCATTTGACCCAGAACACATATGAATCAGAAGCTCATAAGAAATAGCAGTCAGTTGATTAGAACTATGACTGAGGTACTGTTGGAAGAAGTAGCAAGATATATTTATGTGTTGTGGTGTAAAATTAGGGGGAAGGGGAGTTAGATTAGTTAGGGAAGAGATGTTTAGGATTGTATTTTGTGGTTAGGATACACATTTGTATTTCTAGTGAGGAGGTTTTTCACATTATCGGACCATAATGGAGACATGGAGATGGCTGAACTTTTAAAGAGTTTCAACGTTAAATGTAAAAGGTATGGAGAATATTATAAAAAGCAAAATAATAAAGGCAATGTTAAATAAAGATAAAGGGGTTATATTATTATTTTATGAGAAACTCACAAAACAAGGTATAAATAAGCTTAGAAGGAATAAATGAGCTTAAACTAAATTGGTCTCATTGGAGGCTTATGAAAATTCAAAATCAAGAGGGATTGGAACTATTATTTCAATGAAATATGAGTTTAAATTGAATAAAATAGAAAAATATTGTAGAGGCAAATATAAAATGTTACAAGAAGTAATGGGGGCAGAAGAATATACTTTGATTAATGTTTATTTTCCAAATAAAAATCAAGTTAGTTTCTACAAAGAAGTGTTTAAAGAACTAGAAATTAGAAGAAATATGGAAGACCTTTGTAACAACGCCAGGATATTTCAATACAATAATGGACAAGGAGAAATATTTTGATATGTTAATAATGCATAAAAAGAAAGATAAATTCTACTAAAAAGAGAAAATTCATATTACAGTTTTGAATTAAATGGTATGGTGAACTGATTTGAAAAGAATGTTTGAAAAAAGAAAATGAGACATTCGCTTGATATAATACAAACTGCTCATTTGTAGGCTCTATACACAACCAAGAAAGCTGAGCTTACACATTTTTTTCTGATATATTGCTGCCTGCTGTAGCGAAGCAAGAAGGGAACTTACATAGATAACTGTTGATGTCTCTGGACTACCAACTTATTGAATAGGGCTAATAAAACAAAGTAGCAGTGGCTAAGTATAGCCAAGTCTCATCCAATACTTTGGGTGGAATTTAACAGAAATTCTTATCAGTTCCAGTGTTGCAAATTGAAATACTGTATTATAATATACAAACTTGAACAGATATAATATGAAATAAATATATTTTTTAATATTACAAATCTTATTCTAATGGTAGTCACTTAATGTATGTGGAATTATTTTTTTGTAATGCTATGTCTACCAAGAGTGGATAAGGATGTGGTGGCTTGACCCCCTTTTAAACCTCTTTTTAGCTTTCATGTTTTCTGTTTGTTTTTATTTTAAACCTCTTTTTCGGATCTAAAGTGTGGTCTTGCGATATTCTTCCCAAACCACCAGCAAGCTCTAGCAATCAATGTTCCAGTCATTTACCAGTGAGTTAGAAGGCACTGGTATAAACAGAATTTGAAAATAAATTAATTGCTTTCACATTTAACTATGAAAACAGTAATGTTAAACCTTCTGGGGTTGGCAGCAGTACGATGTGCACATTGCTATTGAAATGCATTATCAACAATTGCACAAATAAAAAATCCTCACAAAAGTGTTAGCAATATTTTTTTAAAAAGTCCACAAGCATGCTTTCCTCATGTGAAAAATGTGTATCACATGTGCAATAATAATAACAACAACAACACTTTGACTTATGTTGGCCCTTTCTAGCATTTCTTAATTTCAGAGTACAGTACTCATATGATTTTCTCTTTTCTTCTTCTGGTGTCAACTCTGGGACTCTATAGATTGCCCAAAGCCACACAGATTGAGTCTTGTCCTACAAGGAACAATGATGAAACAAATTTCTGACACAGCTCTAAGGGTGGGATCTCTTGGGCATATCACATAAGCCACATTTGGCATTTCATGACAACCACACAATGTATGGAGAATGGTACTGTGGTGTGACTCCAATCCATGTCCAAGTGGATCTTTATGGGCTACTACTTGGTGAATACAGATCAGAGTGATTCCCTGATGAGTGGAAAGGTCACTTAAAGAAACATCACTCCTAGTAAAGTAATGTTTTCCAGTCTTATCAGACATGCACCTTTTTCACTATCTGATTGTGCTCTCACTGAGATTTTTCTTTTAAAAACACATTGAAGCACAGAGAATTTCCATACAAAAAGTGGAGTAAGTCTCCGACCCAAAATGGGACTAGGATAGGATGAGGGGAAAAAACCTAGTTCCATGTCCCTGATAAGGACTTGATATATAGCAAATGACCCCCCCCCCGACATTAACCTTGATCAGTCCCCAGGTTTATCAGCACATGTATTTGTCCTAAGACATCCAAAATCCCCTTATGTGAAGTTTGTTTTGCCACAAACAGTTCTGCTTCTATCATAAGCAGCTCCCCCAGTGGCTGAGCTTGAGACTGGAAGGTTGGGTTTTGATACCTGAGAGCTGCACTTGGGGACATGAAAGGAGCCTCATTCGGGCATCCCCTGAACAGAGTTTCTCCAGCAAAAATCCTTTCAACCCAGAGTAATCTCTGACACAAAATTATTATATGAGTTGACATGGCCACCTGGCTCCCAGCAGGTTGTAAAAATGCCCAAACAGGTTGGCACCGGGCAGCTACTACTGAAGCCTGAAATGTCTCCCAAAGTATTCCAATGTAAATATGCTGGTGGAAGTGTTCACCTAGTCAATGTTAATGTGTTTTGCCTTAATTTCCAATGTTCCCTGGAAAATTATATTTTTCCTATGGCAGCTGTTCAGTTGAATGTTAAACAAATTGTGTTGTTTCATAGTAATTCAACTAATTATGGGCTATGGTTGCCTTAGTGGACTATGCACTGTTGAGTAAGGTCCTCCCTGGAAAAATGTTTTTCATTTCTATTTTTTGGAGGGATAACATAAACTGAAGTCAGAAACAATGATAGCTTCCTCTAACCTAACCAGATACTTTTATGAGTCCTTCAACATGACCTTCAGTATTTAGTAATGTAAAAGAAATCCAAGTCTGGCTGGTCATGCATTCAGAAGAGATAAATTAATCTATCAAGCTTCAAGGTGAAAATTGAAATGCCAAATATGAACAGAATGACTTTTCCAATAGCATGGTTTTCAGCTTCTTCTGAATTACAGATCCACCTGTTCAGATGAAATGGTGGGGAGGGGAGTCTTTACAACAGATTTTGAAATATGCAAGTGACAATTAAAATATATTCATATTACCTCATTTCAGACTCTACCCATTCAAGCCTCTGAAAAACTTCCCTTTGCTTCAAACACAACTGTTAATGTGTCACTGGCAGTTGTCTTGTTGTTGTTGTTGACCTTAGCCAAGATAGCCAGGAGTATGTCTTGGAAAAGAATGCATTTTAAGGACATTTCATAATCCAATTAAAAATAATTTATAAAATATAAATGTCAGAGACTAATGGTTGCATATGGGTACCACAGAATGCAAAATATGACTTTTTAAGATCTACTTCTAATCCCATGTTTTAAAAAAAAACCATTTTGTTCAAGCAACAGTCAATGCTCAGAAGGAAAATGGGCTACTTTGGTTGCCTTTCATTCTTCTAAAATGTTTGAATGAGGTAGGAAGACTATAGCTGGCTAATAGTCTTAAATATTTTGCATAGTATTTAAATTAGCCTTAAATACTTGTCAATAAGCTGATCAGACAGGCTCAAGACAGTATAAACCAAACATTCTATATTTCTGAAATTTAACAACACCTACAAATGCTTTTCTTAAACTAATCTTAATGAAAATGAAGAATAGGAGAAGTCAGAGAAGGAAGAGAGAGTTCAATACCTTGTCCCCCACTTTTTTACAAGCTGCTAGATAGCTCAGTGATTTAAGTATTGCACTAATACTGGGAGTTTGATTCTCCACTGTGCCTCCTTGGCAGGGGCAGGGCTTGATGATTCACAGGATCCCTTCTAGCTCTGTAATTCTAAGATGCTGATTCATCCTGCTCCTATTACTACTACATTTTTCTAGTTCATGCTCTAAGCCCCTTTCCCACCATTTGCTCAGCTGATGACACACAAGCATCTACAGATGGCATTACTACCTACTTGTGGAGATTGAGGGAATCTACAGTGAAAAGTGGGGGCAAGACCCATAGGTATGTGAATAGTGCCATCATATATTTCATTCAATGTGTGACATTTGATTTATTTCTGTGTGGGTTTGTTTTACTGTAATTTAAGAGAGATAACAGAATATTTTATACAATTTGCCTATTAGACCTTTTATTTCTAATGTTCCTGATCTTATATTACTTACTAATTTCTCAAATTAATCAGAGCAACAAAATTTTGAGAACACTAAATGATACATGGCTATCAGTGAAAAATAAAATTGCTCCCGACATCTCTCCTATAATTGAACTGAAAGATCTAAAGAGCTTTCCAATAGCGCTAACTGGTAAAATAGAAGAGATACTTAAACGTAATGGAGTAAACCTGTTAAAAGATTGGATAGAGCTAAGTAAAAACTCAGAAAAGAAAACACTGATTTTTAATCAAATGAAATTAAATTGGATTCAAATAGCAGCAATTAATAAATGGAATAATAGATTCTATAGCAGAGTAAATCTAAATAGAAATTTGACAGAAATAGCAGATGTGAGGTGTGTGTTTGCACTGAACCAGCAACACAAGTTTCTTCTTTCTTCTTTAAAGACACATTTAGTATTCCATTATTTCAGCTGAAAAATATGGGGAATTGTTTATGACTCTTTCCATTGTTCCCCTGAAAGACATTTTTTCCCTCTTCATTGCAACACTGCTGCATTGTCAGAACACAAGATCAAGGATAAGAATACTCATAAAGCGATCCTGGAAATCAATAAAGATCTAATAATAAAAAAGAGAAGCAGGTCGACAGTAGGTATTAATTATCGGAGCGCCAGTAAATGCATGAAAGTTGAGCTTAGATACTAATAGGCTTCTGGTTTAACTGTGACAGTAGTGAACTTTCAAGGGCATTCATGCAAAGGAAAGGAAAGTTAATGGCAAAGCGCAGCTAGAAGATATAAATAATAATGTGTTTGTTCTGACTGGAAATTGGGGGATCCTCTGTATTTATTGAAGGACTATTTATTAGTTCTATGATTATGATAATGATGGCATTTAATTATGAATTATTAATATTAAATTAAGTAATATGACTATTAAATTATTTTGTTATTAAATTGTTGTTAACATATTGTTACTTATTGCAGTTCAGTAACATTCTTTAAGCTGTTCATAAAACAGAGTAAAAATGTAAAACCCAACAATAGTATTAACAACAATTTAAAACATTATGAAATAAAATTGGTGAAAAGCCAATAATGACAGAATAAACAGAGTCTGTTTATTTACCAATGAAAGGACAACAAACCAGAGGTGGGAGGGGAAGTCATCTGATACAGAAATGACCACAGTGCAGTTATGGAGAACAGCTGTATGATGGGGAGTGACAAATCCTAGGTACCATCAACAGCAAGGCCTTCTTTGTAGCCATCTGCCTTACCTCCTTTTGAACAAGCACTCAGAGACCTCTAAAGGTGATATCATTGTAGGGGCAGCTGTTAATAGAAAAAACCAAATCCTTCAGGTAAGCTGCCCTGAGTGCATTTGTGGCCTACAATTTGTTTTGGGCCAAAAAACAGATTGAAGTCCAGTGAAGATGGCAAAACAATAGTGGAATCTGCAATGATAATGCAATGTGTATGAGAATGTAAGGGAGTGTCTGCTATTTCTCTGCCATAGAGACACCTGAAACTTGGTGTGAAGGGTCAAGAGTCCATGATATTAAGCACCTTGTTATTACTTGGTTTAATATATATATATATATATATATATATATATATATATATATATATATATATATATATATATATATATATATATATATATATATATATATATATATATATATATATATATATATATATATATATATATATATATATATATATATATATATATATATATATATTAAAAAGTATATAACATGTAGTATTGCATTGAGACCCCCACTAGGTGAGAGCCTTGTTGAGGCATGGGAGCTTGAGTGGGCTAACTAAGCAGTAGTGCCCATCTCTTGTTAATGATATTAGGCTAGGACTAAAACTCCACAAAGTGTCCTCCATCAGATCTCTTGGACCAGGTGAAAGCGGAGGGCACACATCATGGTCGGCCTAGCCAGTGGGCGACATGATATCCAAATGGCTTAAAAAAACAAATGCATTTAAACTTGATTTCTCAAGTCCATTTGCATGAGCAGAATGTCATCATGAAGACATCTACCAAATGTGCGGACCTCTTGCTGAACAACGGCTTCAAGGTATCCAAGGTACATTATTGTGTGACATACACCAGGCTCCTCAGGAGTGGGAAGATTCCTCAAGGGTGGAATATTTTGATCTTTGATCTAAATATTTCTAGTTGATTTTCTGTGGAGATAGAAGCCTATCTGGAGTGTTTGCTTGTTGCCTAGAGGACCTGCTTTAATTTTGTTAGAATAATACAGTTTATTCTTCTGTGTAATCTACCAGCTTAATGCTCATTTTTTGTTCTTGACTCCAAATGTGTATGCATACCTGTCAAGTGCGGCTCTGGACAATACGGGACCTGCACAGAACCATTCTGCGCATGTCCCTTCTACGCATGCGTAGAAGCTTTCTGTGCATGCGTAGAAGCTTTCTGTGCATCCCCTTCTGCGCAGAACTCTTCTGATCATGCGTAGAAGGGTTCTGCGCAGAAGGGGATGCACAGTAACTACTTTTCCCCCATCCTCAAATTACAGGATGGCGGTGGCTCCAGGCAGGAAAGTAGGCAAAGTGGCGCTGGAATACAGGAAATCCCGGCCAATACAAGATACTTGACAGGTATGTGTGTACGTGTGTACTAAGATAGAGAGAGCATCAGAATGAGAATTCCTGTTACCTCATGTGAGGGTAGAAAAGTGAGGGGAGGAGAGACGGAATGATCAGCAGGAGTGGAGGAAAGGAAAAACCAAGAGGGTGTGTGTGTGTGGAGGGAATGTAAAAAACAATTCAGGTTTTGTGTCATCAGTAGAGTTTCACTTGAACTCTAGCCATGCCAATTAGTACCTGGTCAGGCTTACCAGTTTCCGTTTTAAAAGCAGACATTAATATTGTATTAGCACTATATAATTATATGAATTTTCAAGTACCTCAGTGAAAAACAAATGTCACTGCATCCTTAGAATGCAGTGACATTTGTATTTCATTGAGGTGCTTAAAATTATCCAACTGTTCTGTGAAAACAGAGAGCAAGTATTGAATTGAGTTAATTTTGTAGTATGCATTGGATATACAGGTTATCATGCCGTCCCTTCACACATAAAATGCTGCAGTAGGAGGCATCATCTGCTCCCCCCTGGAAATGGTAGATCCCTAGAGAAGGATGGGAGAGGGTCCACCTCTATCAGATGAATAAAGACTGAGGTAGAATTATGTCTCCTGAGAGGAACTCTAGAGTGGTGACAGAGTTGACTGTGATAGACTTGGAAATGTTCAACTGAAAAGAGCATTCCTAAGTGGTAGGAGGAAGACTCCTCTGGCTGGACTAACAACTTTTGCCTATACATATTTGGCAGAGGCTTTAGAAACTGCTGAAAGCTGTATGTTCAGTTTTGATTATCTTTGTGTTCCTGTGTTCCTGGAATATCTGAATAGCTGTTGTATTTGCTATGCCACATTTTGACACTGGTCTGATGCATGACTTTGGTTCCTCTGCACTTGCTGACATCTATAATGATGAATGGTGGGTTGAGACTGTATCCACGAACTGCTGAAAATTCTTTTTCCCAGGCTCAGGGCTATTTTATTACTTACAAAGCTCCCGAATCTCCTGCCCCATAACTTTGTGTGTTGTGCCTGAGTCGGCTTCCACTGTCTCCCCTTTGATTCGCCCCCCAAAGACGAGCCATGGAAGATTGTGGTAGCATGCAAAATTAATGTTAAGAATGCTTGGGAATACCCTGAAGGAAATGGTGAGCCACTGTGTGAGACAGAATGCTGGACTGGATGGGCTGTGGCCTGTTCCAGCAAGGCTGTTCTTATGTTCTTATGAAGGAAATAAAATGTGCCAAAATCCCATCTCTCAGGATCACACCAAAACTGGACACAACACTTCCAAAATCTTTGGAAAGAACACCTGTGTGGTCTCAGCATTTATTCAATAAAAAGAAAATCAATGTCCGTAGAATAGATTGCTCCCTTACCAAGCAAAGCATAGCCATAGCTATATCAAGAACATAAGAACAGCCTTGCTGGAACAGGCCACAGCCCATCCAGTCCAGCATTGCAGGTGCACCCCCCAATAAAGGACTCAGACACTGATGAAAGTGGATAACGGCATTGGGCCACATTTATTGATTCATGCCCTAGTCCGAATTATAAATTTCTATTGGTAATTGACCAATCATAATTCTTAAGGCAAGCAGGCCGAAGTAACACTGGTAAGGTACCACCCAAAATTGCCAACGGCAATTGTTACAATGTATCTATTTGTATCAATTTGTTTGTTGACAACAAACAAATTGTTGACCGTAGCAAATATCTAACTAATGACCCCACCCTCTGACGCGTATCCGTAAAATCACGGGGTGATGCATGCTGTCTAGCTATAGCCATCACCCCATCGCCTAGTTCGTCATTGACCGGACAACGTTTAACCAACTTATGCCTGTCTAGTGTTGTCCAGTCAATTGCGAACCTGCCGGATACCTGTGGGTCATAAATGTTTACCTTACCAGTGCTACCCGCCCATGTGACCAAAGTCAACAGCAGCAACAGAAACCCCTATATCAAACCATAGCAACAGTGTGGGATGGGCAAAAAAGCCAGGACCCGAGAGCCAATTGTGGGTCCCAGCCAAAAATTCCCACCCGGCCCCGAAGCGACCAAAATATCACACTGTTAACTAGGGAGGGGGTGGAGGGGAAAAACCTCTCCGCTCCGTCGCTTCGCAAAATGGCAGCTCGGCTGCCTCGTGGCCGCCCCTTATATAAGGGTGCTGGCCACGCCCCCTAACTACCCGGATGCCTTCGTCCGATGGGGGGGCTCGCAAAGGGCGCGGCGGCCATTTTGGCGCTGCGCTCGCATTGCAGGCACACCCCCCAATAAAGGACTCAGACACTGATGAAAGTGGATAACGGCATTGGGCCACATTTATTGATTCATGCCCTAGTCCGAATTATAAATTTCTATTGGTAATTGACCAATCATAATTCTTAAGGCAAGCAGGCCGAAGTAACACTGGTAAGGTACCACCCAAAATTGCCAACGGCAATTGTTACAATGTATCTATTTGTATCAATTTGTTTGTTGACAACAAACAAATTGTTGACTGTAGTCAATATCTAACTAATGACCCCACCCTCTGATGCGTATCCGTAAAATCACGGGGTGATGCATGCTGTCTAGCTATAGCCATCACCCCATCACCTAGTTCGTCGTTGACCGGACAACGTTTAATCAACTTATGCCTTTCTAGTGTTGTCCAGTCAATTGCGAACCTGCCGGATACCTGTGGGTCATAAATGTTTACCTTACCAGTGCTACCCACCACACGGAGGGGCTTCAAAGAAGGCTCGACGCCCACCCCAGACCGTCAGCTCGGTCAACAGGCCTGCTCGCCAATCACCCAATAGGAGGTCCATACCTCCTCGCGACAGATGGGCCCCATCCCCTGCATAAAGGCCGTAATTTTGAAGGCTAATGGCGGGGTGACGACTGACCCGCCCCCAACCTTTGTCGGCAAGGAAGCGTGCCACAGCCCTATTCACCATGCGTCTAGCGCGGTCAAGGGCCTGGAGGTCGAAACCTCCCCTGTACGTGTGCCGCGGGACCATGTCCGACCAAACGAGGGTTGTGGCGGGCCACACGTAATGCAGGTAGGCAAGGTCGCCGCAAATCGCATGCTTTAGCGATAAGCCGGTGACCTGGCCCAAATCATTGCCCCCTAGGTGTATGATCAGAATGTCAGGCGGGTCAGCATTCCGGCCTGAAAAAAGGAATGGCAACAGCTCCCGCCATAACATCCCGGGCTTGCCATGCCATGTGAGACTTGCGTATGCACCCAGTCCCAGTCGGGGTCCCCACTCTGTCGCCGCAGCATAACGCGCTGCCCTGTGCACGTAGCTATGGCCCACCAGCCATACTGTCACCGGTGTAATATGACACCCAGGGTCTGTAAGGAAAAACGAGGAAGAGAAAGGTGCGGTGACAAAACTGGTACTCACGGTGGAAGAGGGCGAACATAAAACTGAAAACATTGCGAACCCCACCTTCCCATGCTGCATATGTCAGCCCCGGAGTACCCAAAAGCAGCTGCAGTGGAAGCCGCCCCTATCCTGAAGGAATGGGTGCCGTAACGGGCCCCTGGGAGGCCAACACTGGCCAGCGCTTTGCCGGTCACCTTCCAAAATTGAAATTTAGTAAGGGGAGACCCATCTTGGTGACAGAAAAACGGGCCATGGTGCGTGCCACGCAGTGCAATAAACTCCTGTAGGGCACCAACCGGACAGATGTCTGCCAAAGAACACCGTAGCAGTCTTACACCACTGCCTACGCCATGCTGATCTGTCTTAGAGGAGCGTATCCTCAACTGAGCCCAGTCTTTGGCAACATAGACATCTTCGAGTTCCAGTGCCCTACAACTTGCATCCGCCTTAGACAGCATCACAAGCTCGCTGATGCGGAGCGCTCCAAAAAAGGCCACCGTTGTAGCCGCATGAAATAGGGCTGCCTCGTACTTATCAAAACAGAGGCCATGCCAGCCCCGGGCCAATTGGGTAAGAACCCCTGGGGAAATCGGGTGGCGGTCGTCCGGGCAACGCCCACGCTCCCGCACCCACCCCTCCAAAACATGTCTCACACGGAAGTCAGCGGTACTATCCATATGACCGCTCACCTTGGCCATAAAAGCCAATGCTGACAGCCTAGATGCTATGGTGCGAGGTGCAAGGCCCTGGGCATGCAGGTAAACCATGAACCGAAGTACATGGGTCACTGGGATCGGCCAGGTTTCTGGCAGCCGGAATTGGGTACAGAAATCTCTGAAAGAATTGAATGCGTGGTGATACGCCTTACGCGTGCGTGGCGCCAGTGACAAGCCAATCGCCCGGTTCACCTCTCCTTGCCAATGGTCCATATCTTGTCCGGGAGTGGCGAGGGAAATTCCTCCGCATCCGTGGCCAAGGCACGGAACCGGGAGATCTGCAGGCAGGACAAAGCGTCAGCGATATCATTATTGACCCCCGGGACATGCCTGGCCCTGAAGAGGACATTGAGGTGCAGGCTGCGCAACACAAACTGGCGCACTAGGTCCATGACCCTGGGCGATTTGGAAGTCTGTGAGTTGACAATGTGCACAACGGCCGCATTGTCACACCAGAAATGGACAACCGAGTTGGCCCACTCCTCGCCCCATAGCATCAAAGCCCCCAGGATAGGGAAAAGTTCCAGATACGTGAGATCACGCAGGCGACCCGTGCCTGCCCAGGCTGGTGGCCACCCACCATAGCCCCACTTCCCATTGAAGTACATCCCATAACCCAGGGATCCCGAAGCATCGGACTGTATCTGAAAGCGAGGGGAAGCCAGGAGGTCAGACCTCCAAAATGATACTCCATTGAACTCCCTCAGGAACTGGAGCCAGATAAGCATATCTGCCCTGATACCCCGAGTGAGTCTAACCCTATGGTGGGGCCTAGATAAGCCTGTCATGGCGTCGCACAAGCGCCGAGCAAATGCCCTGCCCGGTGCGACGACCCTGCAAGCGAAATTGAGGTGACCATGTAGCACCTGCAGTTCCCTCAGTGATGCCTTGCGTTTAGCAAGCAAGTCCGAGATAAGGGCCACTATCCTTGACACCTTATCCCCCGGTAACCTAGAAGCCTGCGCTACCGTGTCAATCTCCACCCCCAGGAATACTAGCTTAGTAGATGGGCCCTCGGTGTTTTCGGGCACTAAAGGGACACCGAGTTCCTCCATTAGCGTATGAAATGTGTTGAGGAGACGTGTACACGTGTCCCAGCCCCGTTCACCCCCGAATAAAAAATCATCCAGGTAATGGGCTACAGACCGGGACCCTGACCTGCGGACGAAAGCCCACTGTAGGAAAGTACTGAAACGCTCGAAGGCCGAGCATGATATGGAACAGCCAAAAGGCATGGCCTTATCAAAGTAATATTCACCCCGGAACTTAAAAACCCAGCAACTCAAAGTTGCCCGGGTGAACCGGCAGGAGGCGAAACGCCGACTTGATGTCGCACTTAGCCAATAGCGCACCCGGGCCACATGAGCGCACCATGCGCAGCGCTTGGTCAAAAGATGTATACCTGACTGAGCAAAGGTCATCAGGGATAGCATCATTGACCGATCGGCCGGCTGGGTAGGACAAGTGATGAATCAGGCGAAACTCGCCCGGTGACTTTTTGGGCACTAAGCCCAAGGGTGATACCTTTAGATTAGGGAACGGGGGTGTTGGGAAAGGGCCAGCGACCCTGCCTGCATAGACCTCCTTAGTAATGCTGGCAGCAGCTACCTCCTCCCTCCCCCTAAGGGACAAAAGGTTGGGGGCATCCTGGGGGGACCTATCACCCACGAAAGGAATACGGAACCCCAGTCTAAAACCCTGAAGTAGGTAAACCGCATCCTCCTCCCTCGGGTACAATGCGAGCCAACGCTCCAACATGTCCACATTAATTGGGGAGGGGGCCTTTCGGTGAACCAGCTCCCTCCGCGGCAGTTTTGCCGGCCCCCTGTCCGCCCCTTCCTCTGCCCCGCATCCCTCCAGGCCTGGGACAGGCGGAGGCCGCATGGGGGCCAGCGCAGGAGGGACACTCATGCCTGTACTTGCAATTCTTCCTGTTGCAGGAACCATTGGACAAGAAAGTCAAGCACAGCAGGCGGGCTGGAACCCCCTGCCCCGCCACCTGGCGGGGAGCCTGTGCTGGGGCCGCTCGCTGGACCGCATGTCCACAATGGTATCTTTCCCTGGGCGCAGGGTGCGTGGGAGTCATGTACAGAAGCCACAGCCTCTGGCAGGGCTCATCCCACCTAATCTCGGGGTGCAGGGGAATCCGCATACGGAATTCCTCGTCATAAGCCAACCACGACGGGCCCGGGAAGTCAACCATCGCCCGGTAAATGTTGTCCAAATACTGGACCATCGGAATTGCCAAATCCGGCCGGGCCCTGAGGTAGACCGCCATGTATATGAGGTAGGCCGGCAACCAGTTGGCCCACGTACGTGGTGGCTTGCGACGACGCGCCTGCTCCTTATCCTTCTCATCTTCCCCCTCCCTCTCCTCCTTGGTGGGCTCTCTGTTAAGGAGGGAGAAGATGTCCACATACTCCCCCCGCCAGATCTTCTCTCTGGTGGTCTGGGCCAAATGGTCCCCCAGTGGCAAGGAATACCCTGCTGTCGGCAAAGCCGACACAGGCACGGTGGAAACTGCGGGCATCTGTAAAGGAGCCTGGACTAACCCGGTCACCCCTAGAAGATTCCCGACTGGGTAAGAAGCATCCCCCACCACGGGGCCCTGGGTGATGGTTGAAGTCACCGGGTGGGGCGTCGGCAACTGGACCGCCGCATCACCCGTGCGAGGCCAAGGCCATTGGAAAGCCCCCCCCCAACGTGGCCATGTGTGTAGGTGCACTAGTTTGGACCGCATACTCACATGCTGCACCCCCATGGGCCGCCCCCACCGGGGGTTCCGGCCCACTGGGGGCGTCGGAGCTCACGACCGCCACAGAGGTCGTCGACGGGGCCTGTTGATTGGGGAGCTGCGCCGAGTGTCCGAAGCCGGGCCACACGCCTCAGGCAGCTCAACACGTCTCGCCGCCTGCCGCTGCCCAGCAGACGATGGATCGACCCGCACCCCAAAAGGGGCCCCAGGGTGACTAACCCGGGCCAGGGATGCCTCAAGGGCCGCAACGCGGGCCAGGAGGGCCTCCACGCTGACATAGCCACCTAAACCAAGGGGGGGCAAAGGGCCAGCCGGCCCACTAACTACAAGCATCGGTACAGGTCCCTGTACCCCGGGGCCTGAGTAGGGCCACGATCCTAAGCCCGGGCCCGGTAGGGCCGGGGAAGTACCCTGCCATGGAAGGGGGCCCCACCACCCCCCAAGGCTGGAAGCCCCCGCAGTAAGCTGCGCCCCAACAGAGGAAGGCCCAGCGGAATGGGCCACGCCAGGAGCGGTGGCCACCGCTTGCGGGCCGAGGGCCGCGGCCCCTACTGGGCCCGCACGCGGACCCCCAGCCTCCGGCCAAAGGGGAATTAACCCCATCCCACCGGTCCCGGTGGGCTCGGGCATAGGAGGCTGCTGGGGAGGCGCAGCCGCGGTCCTCCGACCCGGATTGCGCCTCCGCGCAGAACGAGCCGCGTTCGCAGGCAGCTAGCCGATGGGAAGCCGACAAAGGAGAAAATCAGCAGCCAAGAGGCTTCCCGGTGAGGGTAAAAGCGACGGAAGTAAGAGGGAAAAACTTCTCCGCTCCGTCGCTTCGCAAAATGGCAGCTCGGCTGCCTCGTGGCCGCCCCTTATATAAGGGTGCTGGCCACGCCCCCTAACTACCCGGATGCCTTCGTCCGATGGGGGGGGGGCCCGCAAAGGGCGCAGCGGCCATTTTGGCGCCGCGCTCGCATTTTGTCTCACACAGTGGCTCACCATTTCCTTCAGGGTATTCCCAAGGAGATGCCTTCACCTGCTTAGGATTCCCTGGAAATGGCATTTAGAGATATCCTGCCTATCTCTCCAACCCAGAGGTTGTCCTTAAGTATCCATAATTATAGCCATTGATACCCTTGTCCTCCATGAACTTGTCTAATCCTTTCTTAAAGCTGTCAAGACTGACAGCTGTCACCACTTCTTCTGGCAGGGAGTTCCATAGACCAGTAATCCTCTGGGTGAAAAAGTACTTTCTCTTATTTGTTTGAGAACTAGTACCCAAAAGTTTCATGGAGTGTCCCCTAGTTCTAGTGTTATGCGATAGGGAAAACAGTTTTTCCTTATCTATTTTGTCTACACCGTGCATGATTTTATAAACTTCAATCAGGTCACCTCTTAGACGCCGTCGTTCAAGAGTGAAAAGGCCCAACAAGGATCTGGTTCCGAAAGTTCAGAATAAAACATCCCATTTCTGGGTTTGAATTCAAGCTATGAAAATCATAAATTGCTCTCTGGCTAACTTATTCCTTAGCACACAATTTCCCCTCATACTTAGAATCTAGAAAATAAAAATGTGATATTTTCTAAGTGCTGTCTTTTCAGTCTGCAAGCTGAAGATTTTGCTAAGTCTCGAAGTTGGAAATTTTTCTAAGTCCAGTAGCTAGTATCCAATTAGCTGATATTCTCCTTGGAAATGGCCCTGAAGGCAGCATTCGCCTCAAAGATTCATTTCTCCCCTGCGGTGCAGGTTCTTCAGGAATGTGTTCCTACATTCTTCCTTGTCTCCTCCTTTCTCTCCCAGTCTGACTCCCTCTGGGCTATTTGGGGTTCCTTTTTTATAGGGTGTAATTGTGTATGTGACACCAAGTGATGGGCACAAAAAAATTACTTCCACACTGTGGGTGTGGCCTAACTGGTGGCCGTGGCCTAATTGGTGGGTATGTGACTGGGTGGCCAATCTAGTCATGCCTGCCACATAGCCCATGAAAACATCTGCAAACACAGACAGCACTGGCTCTTTGGCTGTAAATTGAGATAAGCACTGGACCTTAGAGTCAGATACGACTAGCTTTTGAGCAAGGGCAACCTTTACCTATTGTTACATCCAAAGCTGCCAGTCGTATCTGCCTCTAGGGTTCAGTGCTCATCTATTTATAGCCAAAGAGTCAGCACTGTCTGTTTGTAGATGTTTCTGTGGACATGTGGCAGGCATGACTAGACACCAGAATGTTGTTACCTTTCCCACCGAAGTGGTTCCTATTTATCAACTTGCGGTTGCCAGGAGCTGGGACAGAGACGGGAGCTCAAATGGTCATGTCCGCCTTCCAGCTAAGAAGACAAGCTTCTTAACCACTGAGCTCAAGTGGCTAAGGCTCTGACTGGAAGGTGGCAGATCAGCAGTTGGAGACCAAAGTGCTGGATGTTGGAGTGAGCTCCCGTCTCTGTCCCAGTTCTTGCCAACCTAGCAGTTCGAAAGCAAGAAAGTGGATAAATAGGGACCACTTTGGTGGCTAGCTAAACAGTGTTCCGTGCACTCCAGTGTCTAGCCATGCTTGCCACATGACCATGGAAACGTCTGCAGAAGCAGACAGCACTGGCTCTTTGGCTTTGAAACAGAGATGAGCAACCTCAACCCTAGCATGGGATACGACTGGCTTTCGAGCAAGGTAAAGGTATCCCTTGCTTGTAAGCCAGTCATATCCAACTCTAGGGTTCAGTGGTCATCTCTGTTTTACCATGGAGTGCCCTAGGCCAGCTGCAGTCTACCTCGAAGCAGCAGTGAGTCTTTAAGGTGCCACAACATTTTTTGTTTATTCTCTGATATGCTTGCACAGAATAAAATGGCACCAATTTTAAAGTTTTGTTCTGTGCAAGCAGATCAGGAGGTAAACAAAACAAAAACACAAAAATTTTGTGCCACCTTAAAGACTCACTGCCACCCCACCCTCCACCCCAGGAAATCCCTTTAGCCTCTGCTCCCCTCTACAAACACACACACACACACACACACACACACACATGGGGGGAGGGAAGGAAACAAAACAAAAAGACACACTTACCCAAAAGGTGACACATCAGGCTGTTCCTTTCACCGGGGGGGGGGGGAGTGCTCACATGATGGCTTTGGCTTTCCCTCCTCCTTTAGTCCTCCAGGACCAGCGAATCCAGCACAGCGCCTGCACCCTGCTGCTGCTTCCTGATCCCACCCACCTCCTCCCAGGAAAGGGATGACGGCTCTTCCTTTCCTTCTCCTCTTCCAGAGCGGCTGCTGCTGCCTCCTTAATAGGCTGTGGGTGCCGCTCTGGTGGTGAAGGAGGTGGTGGCGTGTGCGTGCCTGGCCCTGGGGGAAGAGGAGGGGGAGCTGACATCATGTGCCAACCAGAGGAGCATGCCTGCGCGCCCCCAATGCCGCTCCTTGCCTCCTTCTAGCAGCAGCAGCAGCACAACTTTCGTGATGCCTGGAGCTAGTCCTGCAGGAAGAGAACTTCCTGAAGGATGTCTCTCTGGGCATTGTGGGAGCATGGCGCAAGCAAGGCAACTCTCGCAAGGCCCAGAGTCAGACAGACATCCTGCAGGAAGTTCTCTTCCTGCAGGAATAGCTCCAGGCATCGCGAAAGTTGTGCTGCTGCTGCTGCTAGAAGGAGGCAAGGAGCAGTGGTGCAGGCATGCTCCTCTGGGTGGCACGTCGTGTCAGTTCCCCTCCTCTTCCCTCTGGGTCAGGTGCACACACCCTGCCTCACCCCCACCCCTGACCAAACAAAAACTGCGACTGCTCGACAGCTGGCCTGGGGCAGGGGTGGAGGGGAGAAGAGGCTCCTGCCACCTCTCCCCCCCCATGACCCAGGGAGGAGAGGAAGAGAGGGGGTGGGGGGAGAGGCGGCAGGACCAGGAGCTTCTTCTCCCCCCAGCCCAGGCCAGCCGTCGGGCGGTCGTGGTTTTTGCTTGGTCAGGTGTGGGTGGGGGAGAGGTGGCAGGACCAGGAGCCTCTTCCTCTCTCCCCGCCCCCCTGGCAAGGCAAGCCTAGCTGTAGCATGGCCCTGACTCAAACCAACCACCGCCGCTTCTTTGTCTGCCCACTCGATGTGAAGCTCCTCTGCCTCTCGACTCCTCCACTGCTCTGGCCACGGCTCTACCCAATGCCGCCCTGTCTCTGATGTGGGGCTGCAAAGGACCTCTGGTGCAAGGCCGCCAGCAAGACCGCTGAGGGTCTCAGCCACGAGGCCTCCTCCTCTGCTTCTCCACCACCGCCACACTTCAGTAGGCCTGGCCCTCAGCTCTGCGGTTGACTGTATGGTGGTGGAGAGGTGGAGGAGGAGGCCTCATGGCTGAGGTCAGCGGCCCGGCAGCGGCCTTGCACCAGAGGCCCTTTGCAACCCCTCATCAGAGACGGGGTGTCGTTGGGCAGAGCCATGGCTGGAGCAGTGGAGAAGGCAAGCGGCAGAGGAGCTTCAGCATCGGGTGGGCAGACAAAGGAACCAGAAGCGGTGGTGGTGGGTTTGAGTCTGAGCCATGACTGCCTTGCCCCCACCCCAGGGACACAGGGGGGAGGAAGAGGCTACTGGTCCTGCCGCCTCCCCCCCCACCCCCGGCCAAGTGAAAACCGCGACTGCCTGACGGCTGGCCTGGGGTGGGGGGAGGGAAGGAAGAGGCTCCTGCCACCTCTCCCACCTATCCCCCCCACCCCCAACCAGGTGAAAACTGTGATTGCCCGACGGCTGGCCTGGGGCGGGGGGAGGGAAGGAAGAGGCTCCTGCTGCCTCTCCCACCTCTCCCCCCCACCCCCAACCAAGCAAAAACCGTGACTGCCTGATGGCTGGCCTGGGAGGGGAGGGGAGGGGAGGGGAGGAAGAGGCTCCTGCTGCCTCACCCACCTCTCCCCCCCACCCCCGACCAGGCAAAAAATGCAACTGCCCGATGGCTGGCTTGGGGCGGGGGGAGGGGAGGAAGAGGCTCCTGCTTCCTCTCCCACCTCTCCCCCACCCCCAACCAAGTGAAAACCGTGACTGCCCAATGGCTGGCCTGTGGTCGGGGGAGGGGAGGGGAGAAAGAGGCTCCTGCTGCCTCTCCCACCTCTCCCCCCCACCCCCGACCAAGTGAAAACCGTGACTGCCCGACAGCTGGCCTGGGGTGGGGGAGGCGAGGAAGAGGCTCCTGCCACCTCTCCCACCTCTCCCCCCACCCCCAACCAAACGAAAACTGTGACCACCCGATGGCTGGCCTGGGGAGGGGAGGAAGTGGCTCCTGCCTCCTCTCCCACCCCCCCACCCCTGACCAAGGGAGGAGAGGAAGAGGGAACCACGACCACCCAACACTGCCTCCCTGCCCGATGCCTCCACTCTGCTGCCGCCTCCAAGCTCAAAGCAGGAAATGCAGGCATGGCTTGGTGGTGCAGCACGCATGCATAAGTGGGGAAGTGGGCGTGGCCACTAGAAATGTTTACTACCCCCCCCTTCTGGACCGGTGCGGACCGGTAGCTGCCCACCGCTGGTGACACCTGTGCTCAAGGCCAAGTGGTAACCTTGAACTTAGATCTTGTAAGATAAGATTTTTGTTATTTCTCAAGATCTTCCAAGGTCTTCTTATGAAGATTGGCTAAATCTTGGCAAGAAACCCAAGGACATATTTTATTCCCCCGTCTCTTTGGGGTCAAATGTGTGAACTTATTTGTAGTTCTTCTCGGTAAATTCTTCCCTAGGTGGCACAATGTTTCTCTATGGAGAATTCTAAGCATAAGGCAACTCATGCAGGGTTGTCTCTACAAAACCTAAATGGAATGATTAATTGAATCACAGTAACACACTTGTGAACTTAATTACATGATTAAAACCTTCAAATTCACCACAGCATCCAATAGTTTATTATGTGTATTGCCACTGAATTTGTTTATTGGATTTAACTGCTGATACCATTTCACATATTTATTTGTATGCTCTATGTATAGAGATGGGCCTAGCTCCACTCATTTTGAGTTGGCTGACCCTACTGTTGAAATCAATAAAGAAAGATAAACCGTGGATTGGAATATGGTTGGATATATGTTTTGAAAATTACTGAAAACTGCACAAAATGACACCTTTGTGCAAGTAATAAAAATGACACAATGTACATGGTTGCTGCTTTATACCTTACACCTTTCAAGTCAGGGCCATTTCATGTACCCCCCACCCCTCCAAGGGCATTCAAGAAATAAAATTGCTATCCCTTTGAAGCTGTGGGGACAAAATGGCCACCCCCATCATGCAGGCAGGGCAAAATCACCATCCATTCCTCAAAGCTGAGAGAATGAGTCCTGGCCCCTTGGCTTGAAAAGGTTGGAAATCCCTGTTTTAAGTCTTAGAAACATTAGAGAGGTTATTTACATCTTTTCAAGATTTTCTAACTTTCTTGCCAAATTTAGGGAAGTTTTGATAAATAATTTTGTTTAATGTAAAAGTGTTTTATCCTTCTGCTCAGAAATAGGCAACCTCAAACAACTGAAGATTTAAAACAGATTAAATAAATGGAAACAACTAGTCTTGTTAGTCTGAAAGAGAATATTTGGCCATATGTATCTTTTTTAATTTGGAAAAAAATCTAGACTGCAGGGGCTGAACTATTGATCCTCAAAAAAAGCTTTACAAAAGGGGGAAACAGTCACTTTCTTATAAGACTGAGACTCTGTGGCTTTCTGTTGTTGTTCAGTTGCACAGTTGATTCCGACCCTTTGCAACCCCATGGATCATTGCCCTCCAGGCACCCCTATCCTCCACCATCCTCCTCAACCCACCCAGCTCTGTGCCCATTGCGTCTACAATATCATCTAGCCATCTCATTTTTGGCTGCCCCCTTCTTCTTTTGCCATCCACCTTTCCCAGCATCAAGGCTTTCTCAAGTGAATCCTCTCTTCTCATTTGATGTCCATAGTACTTTAGCTTCACCTTTACTATTTGACCTTCTAAGGAGCAGCCAGGGTTGATTTCTTCTAAGATTGATCTATTTGTTCTCCGCACTGTCCAGGGGAATCTCAAAACTCTCCTCCAACACCACATTTCAAAGGTGTCTATTCTTCTGTGCTCAGCTTTCTTAATGGTCCAACTTTCACAACCACACATTACCACTGGGAATGCCATTGCTTTGACTATGCAAATTTTTTGTTTGCAGGGTGATGTCTCTACTTTTAACTATTTTTCCAGGTTTCTCATAGCTTGTCTGCCAAGAATCAGTCACCTTTTTATTTCATGGCTGCAATCTCCATCTGCAGTGTTCTTGGATCCTAAGAAAGTAAAATCTGTCACCGCTTCTACTTCTTCCCCATCTATTTTCCAGGGACTGGTAGGGCCTGTTGCCATTTTCTTGGTTTTCTTGATGTTGAGTCTCAAGCCAGCTTTTGCACTCTCTTCTTTCAACCTAAGCAAGAGCTTCTTTAGGTCTTCCTCACTTTCTGCCATTAGAGTGGTATCATCTGTTTATCTCAAATTGATGTTGATGTTTCGCCCAGCGATTTTAATTCCAAATTGTGATTCATCCAGCCCTGCATTGCACATTATGTGCTCTGTGTATAAGTTGAATAAGCAGGGTGATAAAATGCAACCTTGTCTTACTCCTTTTCCTATTCCAAACCACTCTGTCATTCAGTATCCTGTCCTAACTGTTGCTTCTTGACTCATGTACAGATTTCTCATGAGGCATATAAAGTGTTCTTGTATTCCCATCTCTTTAATTACTTGCCACATTTTGTTGTGGTCCACACAGTCAAAGGCCTTGGTATAGTCAATGAATCAGAAGTAGACTTGTTTCTGATATTCCTTTGTTTTCTCCATGATCCAATGTATGTTGGCAATGTGGTCTTTAGTCCCCCTGCCTCTTCTGAACTATACCTGCACTTCTGGTAATTCTCTCTCCACATGCTGCTGCTGTCTATCCTGTATTATCTTGTGCATAACCTTGCTAGTATGTGGGATGAGCGCAATTGTTCAAAAATTTTAACATTCTTTGGCATTACCCTTTTTTAATTAATAAAAAGTAAACCTTTTATACAGTCTGTTGCAGTGTTTCTGAAAAAATTATCTTTAGCTGCTCAATTTTGCTGTTGTTGTTCAGTTACACAGTCAATTCCGACCCCCTGCGACCCCATGGACCATTGCACACCAGGCATCCCATCTTCCACCATCCTCCTCAAACCGCCAAACAATACCATCTAGATCATAAGAACAGCCTTACTGGAACAGGCCACAGCCCATCCAGTCCAGCATTTTGTCTCACACAGTGGCACACCATTTCCTTCAGGGTATTCCCAAGGAGATGCCTTCAGCTGCTTAGGATTCCCTGGAAATGGCATTGAGAGATATCCTGCCTATCTCTCCAACCCTGAGGTTGTCCTTAAGTATTCATAATTATAGCCATTGATACCCTTGTCCTCCATGAACTTGTCTAATCCTTTCTTAAAGCTGTCAAGACTGACAGTTGTCACCACTTCTTCTGGCAGGGAGTTCCATAGACCAGTAATCCTCTGGGTGAAAAATTACTTTCTCTTATTTGTTTGAGAACTAGTACCCAAAAGTTTCATGGAGTGTCCCCTAGTTCTAGTGTTGTGCGATAGGGAAAACAGTTTTTCCTTATCTACTTTGCAGGCGCACCCCCCCAATAACGGACACAGACAACATTGAAAGTGGATAACAGCATAGGGCCACATTTATTGATTCAATGCCCTAGTCCGAATTATAAATTTGTATTGGTAAAACGACCAATCATAATTCCTAAGGCAAGCAGGCCGAAGTAACACTGGTAAGGTACCTCCCCAAAATTGCCAACGGCAATTGGTTACAATGTATCAATTTGTATCAATTTGTTTGTTGACAACAAACAAATTGTTGACCGTAGTCAATAACTAACTCATGACCCCACCCTCTGACGTGTATCCATGAAATCACAGGGGTGATGCATGCTGGTTAGCAATCGTCATCACCCCATCGCCTGATTCGTCGTTGACCGGACAACGTTTAACTAATTTATTCCTGTCTAGTGTTGTCCAGTCAATTGCGAACCTGCCGGATACTTGTGGGTCATACTGTTTACCTTACCAGTGCTACCCGCCAATGTGACCAAAGTCAACATTAGGAACACAGAAAGACCCCTATATCAAACCATAGCAACAGTGTGGGATGGGCAAAAAAGCCAGGACCCGGAAGCCAATATGGGTCCCAGCCAAAAATTCCCACCCGGCCCCGAAGCGACCAAAATATCACACTGTTAACTAGGGAGGGGGTGGAGGGGAAAAGACTTCTCCGCTCCGTCGCTGAGGTAAAATGGCAGCTCGGCTGCCTCGTGGCCACCCCTTTTATAAGGGAGCTGGCCACGCCCCTAACTACCCGGATTCTCTGTCCTGTGGGGGGGGGCCCGCAAAGGGCGCGGCGGCCATTTTGGCGCCGCGCTTGCATTGCAGGCGCACCCCCCCAATAACGGACACAGACAACATTGAAAGTGGATAACAGCATAGGGCCACATTTATTGATTCAATGCCCTAGTCCGAATTATAAATTTGTATTGGTAAAACGACCAATCATAATTCCTAAGGCAAGCAGGCCGAAGTAACACTGGTAAGGTACCTCCCCAAAATTGCCAACGGCAATTGGTTACAATGTATCAATTTGTATCAATTTGTTTGTTGACAACAAACAAATTGTTGACCGTAGTCAATAACTAACTCATGACCCCACCCTCTGACGCGTATCCGTGAAATCACAGGGGTGATGCATGCTGGTTAGCAATCGTCATCACCCCATCGCCTGATTCGTCGTTGACCGGACAACGTTTAACTAATTTATTCCTGTCTAGTGTTGTCCAGTCAATTGCGAACCTGCCGGATACTTGTGGGTCATACTGTTTACCTTACCAGTGCTACCCGCCACACGGAGGGGCTTCAAAGAAGACCTGACGCCCCCACCCAGACCGTCAGCTCGGTCAACAGGCCTGCTCGCCAATCACCTAACAGGAGGTCCATACCTCCTCGCGACAGATGGACCCCATCCCCTGCGTACAAGTCATAATTTTGTAGACTAATATCGGGGTGATGACTGACCCGTCCCCAAGCCCTGTCAGCAAGAAACCGCGCCACCGCCCCGTTGACCGTGCGCCTAGCGCGGTCAAGGGCCAGGAGGTGAACGCCCCCTCAATAGAAAGGCGCGGGATAATGTCCACCAGACTAGGGTTGTGGCAGGCCAGACATAATGCAAGTAGGCAAGGTCCTCGCAAATCGCATGCTTGAGCGATAAGCCGGTGACCTGGCACAAATCATTGCCCCCAAGGTAGATGATGAGAATGTCAGGCGGGTCAGCACTCAGGCCAGAAAAGGGAAAGGCCGCAGCCCCCGCCATAACATCCCAGGCTTACCATGCCATGCGAGACTGGCGTGTTCACCCAGTCCCAGTCGGGGTCCACTCTGTCGCCGCAGCGTAACGCGCTGCCCTGTGCACATAGCTGTGGCCCACCAGCCATACTGTCACCGGTGTAATACGACACCCAGGGTCTGTAAGAAAATTGAGAAAAAAGGCGGTAAGGTGACTGGATTGGTACTCATGGCAGGAGTGGGCGCACATAAAACTGAAAACATTGCGAGCCCCACCTCCCCATGCTGCGTATGTCAGCCCCAGAGTACCCAAAAGCAGCTGCTGTAGAGGCTGCACCAATACGGAATGAATGTGTGCCATAACGGGCACCTGGTAGGCCCACCCTGGTGAGGGCTCTGGCTGTCACCTTCCAAAACTGAAATTTAGTAAGGGGAGACCCATCTTGGTGACAGAAAAACGGGCCGTGGTGCCTGCCACGCAGTGCCAGGAATTCCTGTAGGGCACCAACCGGACAGATGTCTGCCAAAGAACACCGTAGCAGTCTTATACCACTACCTACGCCATGCTGATCTGTCTTAGAGGAGCGTATCCTCAACTGGGCCCAGTCTTTGGCAATATAGACATCCTCGAGTTCCAGTGCCCTACACTTGCATCCGCCTTATACAGCATCTCAAGCTCGCTGTCGCGGAGCGCTCCAAAAAGGCCACCGTTGTAGCCGCATGAAGTGGGCTGCCTCATTTCCAAAACAGAGGCCAGGCCAGCCCCGGGCCAATTGGGTAAAAACCCTGGGAAAATCTTGCATCCGCCTTACTCAGCATCTCAAGCTCGCCGATGCGGAGGGCTCCAAAAAGGCCACCGTTGTAGCCGCATAAAGTGGGCTGCCTCATTTCTTAAAACTGAGGCCAGGCCAGCCCCGGGCCAATTGGGTAAAAACCCTGGGAAACTCTTGCATCCGCCTTACTCAGCATCTCAAGCTCGCCGACGCGGAGGACTCCAAAAAGGCCACCGTTGTAGCCGCATGAAGTGGGCTGCCTCATCTATCAAAACAGAGGCCAGGCCAGCCCCGGGCCAACTGGGTCAAAAAACCCCTGGGTAAATGGGGTGGCGGTCGCCCGGGAAACGCCCGGGCACGCGCACCCACCCCTCCCAACATGTCTCACCCAGAAGTCATTGGTGCTGTCCACACGACCTCCCCCTTGGCCATAAAAGCCAACCCGACAGCTGAGATGCTATGGTGCGTGGTGCAAGGCCCTGGGGATACAGGTAAATCGTGAACCGCAGAACATGGGCTACTGGAAAAGGCCAGGTTCCTGGCAGTCAGAATCGGGTACATAATACTCTAAAGGAACTAAATGCGTGGTGATACGCCTTACTCATGCATGGCGCTAGTGACAGGCCAATCGCCCGGTTCACCTCTCCTTGCCAACGGTCCATCTCACATCCGGGAGTGGCGAGGGAAATTCCTCCGCATCCGGGGGCCGAGGCACGGAACCGGGAGATCTGCAGGCGGGACAAAGCAGCAGCAATATCATTATCAACCCTTGGGACATGCCTGGCCCTGAATGGAACGTTGAGGCACAGGTTGCATAACACAAACCAACTAACTAGCTCCATAACCCCGGGCGATTTGGAATCCTGTGCAGTGACGATGCGGAAAACAGCCGCGTTGCCATGCCCAAGTTGCACAACCGAGTTGGCCCACCTCTTGCCCCATAGCATCAAAGCACCCAGGATAGGGAAACATTCCAGATACGTGAGACCATGCAGGCAACCCTTTGCCTGCCCAGGATGGTGGCCACCCACCATAGGCCCACTTCCAATTGAAGTACATCCCAGAAACCCAGGAATCATGAGGCATCGGACCGCATCTGAAAGCAAGGGGGAGCCAGGAAATCAGACCCCAAAATGACACCCCGTTGAACTACCTCTGGATCTATGGCCAGACAAGCACGTCTGCTCCGATACCCTGGGTAAATCTGAGCCTGTGATGGGGCCTGGATAATCCCGCCATGGCGTCGCACCAGCGCAGAGCAAATGCCCTGCCCGGTGCGACGACCCTGCCAGCGAAACTGGGGTGACCATGTAGCACCAGAAGTTCCCTCAATGATGCCATGCGCCCGGCCAGCAAGACCGAGACAAGGGCCACTAGCCTTGACACCTTATCCTGCTGCAACCTAGAATCCTGCGCTATCGTGTTACTCTCCACCCCAGGAATACTAGCTGTGGAGATGGGCCCTCGGTCTTTTCGGGCGCTAAAGGGACACCAAGTTCCTCCATTAGCGTCTGAAATGTGTTGAGGAGACGTGGGTACGTGTCCCAGCCCCGTTCAGCCCCGAATAAAACCATCCAGGGAATGGGCTACAGACCGGGACCCTGACCTGCGGACAAAAGCGCAATCTAGGAAAATGGTGAAACGCTCGAATACCGAGCCCCAAAGGAATAGCCAAAAGGCATGGCATCATTGAACAATATGCTCCCCAGGACGGGGGTGCAGGACAATGCCAACGACCCTGCCCGCATAGACCCTTTCGTCAAAGCTGGCAGCAGCCACCTCCTCCCTCCCCTTAAGGGATAAAAGATTGGGGGCATCCTGAGGGGACCTATTACCCATGAAAGGGATCAGGAACCCCTGCCTAGAACCCTGAAGGATACCCGCATCCTCACCCTTCAGGCACCATGTGAGCCAATGCTCCAACATGTCCACCTTAAATGGGGAGGGAGCCCTTCGGTGAACTAGATCCATCTGCGGCAGTCTTGCAAGCCCCCTGTCTGCCCCACCCTCTGCCCCGCATCCTTCTAGGCCTGGGACAGGCAGAGGCTGCATGGGGGCCAACACAGGTGGGACACTCCTGTCTGTATTTGCAAGTCTTCCCCTTAGAGGAGCCATTGGACAAAAAGTCCAGCACAGCCGGCGGGCTGGAACCCCCCGCCCCGCCCCCTGGCAGGTGACCTGTGCTGGGGCCGCCCGCTGAACCGCATGCCCACAATGGTATATCTCCCCGGGTGCAGGGCGCGTGGGCGTCACGTACAAAAGCCACAGCCTCTGGCCTGGCTCATCCCGCCTAATCTCGGGGTGCGGGGAAATCCGCCTACGGCATCCCTCGTCACAAGCCAACCACGCTGGGCCCGGAAAGTAAATCATCGCCCGGTAGGCGTTGTCCAAATACTGGACCATCGGAATTGCCAAATCCGGCCATGCCCTAAGGTACACCGCCATGCATACGATGCAGGCCGGCAACCATTTGGCCCACATACTTGGTGGCTTGCGACAACGTGCCTGCCACTATCCTTCTCATTCTGCCCCTCCCTCTCTCCTTGGTGGGCACACTGTTTAGGAATGAGAAGATATCCACGTACTCCCCCCGCCAAATATACTCTCTGGCGGCCTGTGCCAAGTGGTCACTCATCGGTAAGGAATAGGGGCTTGGACCAACCCGGCCACCCAAAACATTCCCCTAAGGGTAGGGAACACCCCCCACCACGGGGCCCTGGGTGTTAGCTGTCATCGCCGGGTGAGGCGTCAGCGGGTGCACCGCCGCACCACCCGCGCGAGGCCAAGGCGATTGGAAAGCCCCCCCCCATATTGGGAATGTGTGTGGATGTACTCGCTTACACCGTATACTCACATGCTGCACCCCCGCGGGCCGCCCCCACCGGGGGTTCCGGACCACTGGGGGCGTCGGAGCTCACGACCGACGTAGAGCTCATCCCCGGAGAACCTGCACCTGGCTGCTGGCTGGGGAGCTGCGAGGCAGTGGCCGAAACCGCGCCACGCGCCTGCAGCAGCTCAACCCTCCCTGTCGGCTGTTGTCCTCCTGAAGACAGCGCCTCAAAAGGAACCCCAAAGGAGGGGGGGCCCCCGCCTGACTTCCACGTTAACCTGGGGCGAAGGGCCGGCTGGCCCGCCTGGTCCATGCGTGGGTACAGGCCCCTGTACCCAGGACCCGAATATGGCCATTGGCCAGCACCAAAGCCCGGCAGGGTCGGTGGAGAAACCTGCCAAGGCAGGGGGGCGACCCAAGAGGAGTAGGCCAAACAGGATGGCAGGTGGAGGAGCGGTGTCCACCGCTCGCGGGCCGCGGGCCGGAACCCCCTCCGCGCCCGCACTCTGGTTGCCCACTCCGGGCGAAGGGGCAATAGACCCCATTCCGCCGGCCCCGGCAGGGGCGGGCAAAGGCGGCTGCTGAGGAGGCAGCACCGCGGTCCTCCGACCTGGGTTGCGCCTCCTAACCGCGCGAGCTGCACTCGAAGCTGCCTTCTTCTTCGAAGGCATTTCCACCGAAGCAAAGGGAAGCCGGCAAGGCAGAATCGCTACCCAAAAGGCTTCCCGGTAGGCTCAAGAGCGACGGAGACACAGGGGAAAAGACTTCTCCGCTCCGTCGCTGAGGTAAAATGGCAGCTCGGCTGCCTCGTGGCCACCCCTTTTATAAGGGAGCTGGCCACGCCCCTAACTACCCGGATTCTCTGTCCTGTGGGGGGGGGGCCCGCAAAGGGCGCGGCGGCCATTTTGGCGCCGCGCTTGCATTGTCCACACCATGCATGATTTTATAAACTTCAATCAGGTCACCTCTTAGACGCTGTCACTCAAGAGTGAAAAGGCCCAACCGTTGCAGCCTCAGATGGTAAGGAAGGTGTTCTAGTCCCCTAATCATTCTGGTTGCCCTCCTCTGCACTTTCTCCAACTCCATAATATCCTTCTGGAGGTATGGCGACCAGAACTGTACACAGTATTCCAGATGGGGCCTCACCATAGATTTATAAAGAGGTAAAATGACACTTGCTGACTTATTTTCTATACCCTTCCTAATGATCCCTGGCATTGAGTTTGCTTTTTTCACTGCTGAGGCACACTGGGTTGACACCTTCATTGAGTTGTCCACCAGTTCCCTTCCCTGGTTTGTCGCAAAGAGTTCAGACCCCATCAGTTTATAAATGTAATTGGGTTTTTTTGCCCCAACATGCATCACTCTGCACTTACTAATCTTGAAGCTCATTTGCCACTGTTTTGCCCACTCCCCCAGTGTCAAGAGATCCCTCTGGAGCTCCTCACAATCTCTCACAGTTTTCACTACCCTATATAATTTAGTGTCGTCAGCAAATTTGGCTATCTTGCTTTTTACTCCTACCTCTAGATCATTTATGAAGAGGTTGAAAAGCAGGGGTCCCAGTACTGAACCTTGGGGGACCCCACTCTTAACTTCCATCCACTTGGAGAAGTATCCTTTTAGTGCTACCCTCTGTTTCCTGTCCCTTAGCCAGTTGCTGATCCAGGACAAGACCTTTCCCTTTATTCCATGACTGGAAAGTTTATTCAAGAGCCTTTGGTGTGGGATCTTGTCAAAAGCCTTCTGAAAGTCCAGATAAACAATGTCAACTGGATCCCCCTTATCCACATGCTTGTTGACACTCTAAAAACATTCCAACAGATTAGTGAGGCATGATTTGCCCTTGTAAAAGCCATGTTGGCTCTCCTTTAGCAGCATCTTCTCTTTTATGTGCCTATTAATTCTATCTTTTAGGATGGTTTCCATCACTTTACCTTGGACACATGTCAAACTGACAGGTCGGTAATTTCCTGGATCATCCCTGGATCCTTTTTTGAAAATTGGTGTTACATTCGCTACCTTCCAGTCATCAGGCACAAAGCCTGATTTGAGAGAAATATTATATATTTTGGCTAGGAGATCAGCAATTTCATATTTAAGTTCTCTGAGAACTCGTGGATGGATGCCATCTGGTCCTGGTGATTTGTTAGTGTTTAGCTTAACAAGACATGCAAGGACCTCCTCCCTGGTTATTTCTATCTGGCTTAATTCTTCGCTTTCCCTCCCTACGAAGATAGGCTCTGTTTTGGGCATGTGGTCTCTGTCTTCTTCAGTGAATACTGAAGCAAAAAATTAATTGAGTCTCTCTGCAATCTCTGTTTCCTCTTTAATAACCCCTTGCCTTCCATTGTCATCTAATGGTCCAATGGCCTTCCTAGTTGGGTTCTTACTTCTAATGTACTTAAAGAAGTCTTTGTTATTTCTCTGAGTATTTTTAGCTATACGCTCCTCAAAGTCTTGCTTTGCTTTCCTGATTGTTGCCTTGCATTTGTTCTGCCAGAATTTATGTTTCTGCCTGCTGTCCTCATTCGGACAAGCCTTCCAACTTCTAAATGAGCTTTTCTTGCTCTTGATCACCTCCCGAACAGCTCCTGTAAGCCACTTCGGAGTCCTCTTGGACCTGGCAGTGCCCTTTTTCCTTTTGGGTATGCATTCCAATTGGGCCTCTGTTATTGTTTTTGTAAACAGCCTCCATGCCTCTTGCAGTGTTTGGACTCTCTCAATTTTCCCTTTCAGCTTCTTTTTTGCTAATTTCCTCATCTTTGGGAAATTTCCTTTTTGAAAATTTAAGGTCTCTGTGTTAGATCTAGTCATCACATTTTCTGCCACCCCTTCTTCTTTTGCCCTCGATCTTTCCCAGCATCAAAGATTTCTCAAGTGAATCATCTCTTCTCATTTGGTGTCCAAAGTACTTTAGCTTTATCTTCACTATTTGACCTTCCAAAGAGCAGTCAGGGTTGATTTCTTCTAATATTGACCTATTTGTTCTCCTCGCTGTCCTGGGTACTCTCAAGACTCTCCTCCAACACCACATTTCAAAGGCATCTATTATTTTGCACTCCATGTCATAATGCTGATGATGTCATCAAGCGGGGAATGTTTTTGTAAAATTAAATATTTGCTCCTTGCCTCCCAAATCCCCTCCCTCAGTTCCTGAGTAATCCTGTTCATTCATTCTCAGGAGCTCAGGGGAGCCTCAGGACAGGAAAGGAAAATGTTTAACTTTCTGCTCAATAGAAGTACACAGACCTACAGAGGAAAATAGCTACAAGTCTCCCAAAGACCACTCTTTCCCCCCATTAACTGGCACTCAAAGTCTCGATAACTTTTGAGACATTTGTAGGAGTGAGAATTTCAAAACACTGTTTCTTTCTTTATAGCTACTTGAAGCTACAGATGTATGTTGCTTTCTTTATGACACATATACTAACAACTAATCAAAGACCAAAAGCAACAAACAGCTGACACAAACTGACTTAGAGAGAGAAAGAATACGGAGTAGAGAGAGACAGAACTCTCTTTGAATTCAAAGGCTAGAAGGAAGATTAGTTAATGTTGGGTAGATTCCTGCCCAAAGAAGTCTCTTCCATTCAATCCAACTATAGGAAACACTCAAGTTTTAAATTAAACTCTAACATTTCTAGCATTTTAGGCAGAGTGGGGGAAAGGAAAAGTTACAGAAATAGAATGAAAATAAAGTTTTCTTTTAAGAGCTTTAAAAATAAAAACACATTTACTTTGATGAAAGTAATAAGGTGACAATCTTCCAGAAAAAGGGTGATTTTCCCAAGTATCATCAAGAAATGTATTTCCCTTTACCTTGGAGAAAAACAACTAGTACTTTCAATAAACATTCTCTCAGGATTTCTGAGATCAAACAGTTTCCTCACATAAGCTTTTCAAAGGGAAATCAGCTCCCGGTCTAGGGCAATCTAACGTTTGATCATGTCAATCAGGACCCAATTAACTCTTATGGTATGACTATATTGAAAAGCTGATTTACAATGATTCAGTTTTGCTGCAATTTGGTTTGTAGTTTTAATATGGGTTGAAATTGATTGGAATTGTAATGATTGCTCACATTGGGATTGCAGGTTTGATTGGCATTTCCATTGCTTGTAGGGGTGATGTGATGCATTGCAAATTGGCTTTTCAATCCAACCCACAGCCCCGACCCTTCCTTCCTTCCTATGGTACCTGCCTCCACTTGTACCATATATTTTTCTTTGTGTGATCTGCTTTTGCAAATCCTTTATGATGCACTGTGTTGCCCCTTGGTTTTCAAAGCTTGCACAGTGTTTCAGAAAAGTTGGTAGCATTGCAAACACATCAGAGGAATAGTTCCCATTTTATTTTATTTTGATTGCACCTTTTTGTTATTATTTTCTCAATTTTCCTCAATTTCACCTCTACACAGGTGCTCTACAGCAAAAGGACTATGCATGCCAGAGGGATGAAACATAGAATAGAATAGAATCCTTTATTGGCCAGGTGTGCTAACACACCAGGAATTTGTCTTTGGTACATATGCTCTCTATATACATGAAAAAATAAATTATATTTACCAGATCGTCTACTACACATAATAATAGGCACTAATCATAATACTAATAACAATTTCACATCTCCCCAGAGAAACAATAACAATACAATAAAATCACACAATTTAGTTATTCAACAGATTGATGGCATTTGGAAAGAAACTATCCTTGTATCTGGTTGTTTTAATGTGTAATACTCTAAAGCGTCATTCCGACGGTAGAAGCTGGAGCAAGTTATTGCCACGATGTGTGGGGTCTTTGTATAATTTCTTCGCTCTCTTTTTAGCTCGTGTAGTATATAGATCTTCAATGGGAAGTTAGATTAACAGCAATATTTTTTCTGCAGTCCTAATTACTAGTTGGAGTATATGTTTTTCTTGTTGAGATGCAGAACCAAACCAGACAATTATAGAGGTGCAGATGATGGCTTCTATGATCACTTCCACAGACAGGGCTAACTCTCCTGTGATTTTTATTTTCTCTTATACTTAATTTAATTTAATTTAATAGTCATATTTATATATATGCCGCCCACTCAGGTAGAACCCGACTCAGGGCGGCATTACAACAAGTTCTAAAAACACATAAAAACACATAAAAACACTTTAAAAGACCCATATCCCACCCACTTTAAAAGACCCATATCCCACCCACTCATCCCACCCATTATAAAAAGAAAAAGAGAGAGTTCTTAATTGTTTACATAAGCCAGCAGGCGGGGACCATGTTCCCATTAGGGCCCCACACCTGCCCTGCCAGCCAGGTCTTCAATCCTTTCCTGAAGGGCAGCAATTCTCTTTGAAGTCTTAGATCTGTTGGCAGGAGGTTCCAGAGGGTTGGTGCGGACACGGAGAAGGCCCTCCTTCGGGTGCTGGATAGATGTGCACCCCTAGCTGATGGCACTATTAGAGAGCCTCTCCGGTCCGCTCTGGTTGGACAGGCAGACACTCTTGGGACGATGCGGTCTCTAAGGTATCCTGGCCCACTGCCATATAGGGCTTTAAAGGTCAAAACCAGCACCTTGAATTGCACCCAGAGACAAACTGGTAACCAGTGCAGCTCCCAAAGTAGCGGTGAGGCGTGGGCATATCGTCCGCATCCCATCACCACCCAGGCTGCTGCATTCTGGACCAGCTGCAGCCTCCGAATGGTCATCAAGGGCAGCCCCATGTAGAGCGCATTACAATAATCTAGTCGGGAAGTGACCAGAGCGTGGGTGACCATAAGCAAGGAGCCCCGGTCCAGGAGCGTGCGCAACTGGCGAATCACCCAAAGTTGGGCAAAAGCCCTCCTGGCCACAGCCGCTACCTGTTCTTCTAGCAGCAGCCGCGTGCCCAGAAGGACCCCCAAGTTGTGCACTGGGTCTGTCTGGGGCAAAACAGCCCCATCCAGTATCAAAGATGGTAGCTCCCTGGATAACACGGGGACCCTTATCCACAGCCACTCTGTCTTGCTGGGATTCAGCCGAAGCCCATTGGCCCCCATCCAGACCCCAATGGCCTCCAGGCATCCGGATAGGATTTCAACAGCATCACTGGGGTCCCCACGGGCCGAGATGTACAACTGGGTGTCATCCGCGTACTGATGGTACCGCACCCCGTGGGAATGAATGATCTCACCCAGTGGCTTCATGTAGATGTTAAATAGGAGAGGAGAGCACTGAGCCCTGAGGCACCCCATACATGAGGAGCCTAGGGCTGGACCTCTCACTCTCTAACCACACCGACTGGGTACGGCCCTCCAGAAAAGAGGAAAACCAGGACAACACAGTGCCCTGGATCCCCAGTCCTTTGAGCCGTTCCAGAAGGATACCGTGGTTGACGGTATCAAAGGCCGCTGAGAGGTCAAGAAGAGCAAGGACGGATGAATAACCCCCGTCCCGCTTCCGCCAGAGATCATCCATCAGTGCGACCAATGCCATCTGCGTACCATACCCGGGCCTGAATCCTGATTGAAAGGGGTCTAGATAATCCGCTTCCTCCAGGACACTCTGCAGCTGGTGCGCCACTGCCTTCTCCAAAACCTTACCCAGAAAGGGCAGGTTGGAAACCGGCCTGTAGTTGTTAAGGGCAGCTGGGTCAAGGGATATTTTCTTCAGGAGGGGGCGCACCAAAGCATGTTTTAGTGGTGCAGGAAACACCTCCTCCCGTAATGATGCATTTATTATCACCCCGACCCAGCCACCTGCCACCACCTTGGAGGCTTTCACCAACCAGGTGGGACAGGGCTCCAAAGGACATGTAGTGGCATGCACAGCTGCAAGGAGCCTGTCCACTTCATCAGGGACAACAGGATCAAACCGATCCCAGATCATACAACAAGACTGTGCTCCGGTGCCCCCCCGACCCTCCCCATCCACGCCGGGATTCAGCCCTGAAAGAATCCAATCGATTTTCTCCACCAGATGGTCAGCAAAGTCCTCAGCCGAACCCTGCCAACCGGGCACCGATCTCCCCCTACCGAGGAGGGACCTGGTAACCCGGAACAGGGCGGCTGGGTGATTATCAGCAGAGGCAATAAGGGTGGTGAAGTATTGCCGCCTCACCACCCCCATCGCCACTAGGTAGGCCCTAATAGCAGCTCTAGCTAGTGTCCAATCGGAGTCATTCTGGGTCTTCACCCAGCGGCGCTCTAGGCATCTCTTTGCCCATTTGAGTTCCCGCAGTTCATCCGTGAACCACGGGGATGACTAACCCCACGGGCGCGGAGAGGCCGCAGTGGCGCGATTTCATCCATGTTATACTGCACATCTCATTATTAATGATTTTTATTGAAAATGTAATTTGATCTGGACAGCAGAAACAATATGGAAACATGTTACCATGGTTTGGAACATTAATGCCCAATAGCTAATGTCACTAGAAACACTGACTAAGATCAGGATTATTGGTGACATGAAGACAAAAATAGTGACTACAGAAGAAGTGTAGAATGCTGATGATTGCAATTAAGATATCAAGATTGTTTAGGATTTTTACACATTAATTCAGTAATCATCTAGGTGGATACCTGTTATGTATGTTAACTGTGTTTTCTGATAGGAGCGGAATGTATCTCTTCTCATGTATCTATTCTTATGCAAATAGGTGGATCAAAAATTCACACACTCTGTTAGCCAATGGCCTTGTTGTATTATTGTTACTGTTACTGTTTATAGTGTATATAAGTCAGAGTTTTGCCCCATCCAAACTGTGTTCAAACCCCACTAATAAAGAGCTGAATTTCACTACTTCATTTGTCTGCTTCTTCATTCCCTGAACACGAAACTGGTGACGAGGATGGGATGGCATCCCCACATGGCAGCAACATCGGCCCATTTGAGCCAGTGCATCCAGAGAAATGGGCAACATACGAATGCCAATTCTGCCATGCAATGGCCTCGCAGAAGATCAACAACGAAGACCAGAATCACTCCTGTTTCCTTGCTCAGTGCGGTTCTGAGACGCTTGAGCTGGCAACCCACCTCGTTCTCCCAAGGGACATGGATGTGGTGCCACTCGCAGAAATCATGTCTGCACTGAGGAAAAACCTGCAGCCAGAGGTCTCGATCTTCCCGGCAAGGGTGGCCTTCCACAGAAGGGAGCAGCAACCTGGGGAGTCTATTGCAGACTATTCCACCACTCTGCGCATTGCTGCTGCCCCATGCAAGTGGGACAACATCGAAGAAGCACTCCGGGACTGTCTGCTGGCTGGCATGAGGGACAAAGATGCTCAATGTTGCCTAATGCTCAGGAAGACACTAACTTTCAAGGCTGTCCTAGAAGAGGCGGTAGAGTCTGAGGTCGCACGGTCCGGCATCAAGCTTTTCCGGCATCGCCTCTCCACCACCAGTGCCACTGACTCATCTGTGCAAGCTTAGCATAATTCATCTTCATCCTCCTCAGCATCGCCTGGTTCCACCTCTTCATCGGAGTCCAGTGACACAGAGGGAGAAGTCCGAGCGGTCCGACAAAAGCACCGAGAGCACTGTGATGATTGGGAGAAGAAATTCCTTTGCAAGTGTGATGGCTTTGGAGCCCGGCATGACTGCAGGAAGTGCCCGTTCCACACTACAGAATACCACAACTGTGGATGACGAGGAACTTTGCTGGCTCTAGCCCCAGCTGCGGGTGAGCCACCACACCCCCGGGCCTCTGCCCCCACGCCATTGGGGCCTCAAAAGCCAGGAAGGACGGTGCAGCAGCGAGGAACTTTGCCGGCTCTAGCCCCAGCTGCGGGTGAGCCACCACACCCCCGGGCCTCCGCCCCCACGCCATCGGGGCCTCAAAAGCCGGGAGGGATGGTGCGGCAGCGAGGAACTTTGCCGGCTATAGCCCCAGCTGAGGTTGAGTCACCACACCCCCAGGCCACCGCCCCCATGCCATTGGGGTCTCAAAAGTCGGGAGGGATGTTGCGGTGGCGAGGAACTTTGCCGGCTCTAGCCCCAGCTGCGGGTGAGCCACCACACCCCGGGCCTCCGCCCCCACACCATCGGGGCCTCAAAAGCCGGGAAGGACGGTGCGGCGGCGAGGAACTTTGCCGGCTCTAGCCCCAGCTGCGGGTGAGCCACCACACCCCTAGGCCTCCGCCCCCATGCCATCGGGGCCTCAAAAGCCGGGAGGGGTGGTGCAGCAGTGAGGAACTTTGCTGGCTCTAGCCCCAACTGCGGGTGAGCCACTGCACCCCCGGGCCTCCGCCCCCACGCCATCGGGGCCTCAAAAGCCGGGAGGGGTGGTGTGGTGGCAAGGAACTTTGCTGGCTCTAGCCCCAGCTGCGGGTGAGCCACCACACCCCCGGGCCTCCACTCCCACGCCATCGGGGCCTCAAAAGCCGGGAGGGATGGTGCGGCAGCGAGGAACTTTGCCGGCTATAGCCCCAGCTGAGGTTGAGTCACCACACCCCCAGGCCACCGCCCCCATGCCATTGGGGTCTCAAAAGTCGGGAGGGATGTTGTGGTGGCGAGGAACTTTGCCGGCTCTAGCCCCAGCTGCGGGTGAGCCACCACACCCCGGGCCTCCGCCCCCACACCATCGGGGCCTCAAAAGCCGGGAAGGACGGTGCAGCGGCGAGGAACTTTGCCGGCTCTAGCCCCAGCTGCGGGTGAGCCACCACACCCCTAGGCCTCCGCCCCCATGCCATCGGGGCCTCAAAAGCCGGGAGGGGTGGTGCAGCAGTGAGGAACTTTGCTGGCTCTAGCCCCAGCTGCGGGTGAGCCACCGCACCCCCGGGCCTCCGCCCCCACGCCATCGGGGCCTCAAAAGCCGAGAGGGGTGGTGTGGTGGCGAGGAACTTTGCTGGCTCTAGCCCCAGCTGCAGGTGAGCCACCACACCCCCGGGCCTCCGCTCCCACGCTATTGGGGCCTCAAAAGCCGGGAGGGGTGGTGCAGCGGTGAGGAACTTTGCCAGCTCTAGCCCCAGCTGAGGTTGAGCCACCACACCCCCGGGCCTCCGCCCCCACGCCATTGGGGATGCAAAAGCCGGGACGCTCTCTTGTTGTAGTGTTTATGAGGATTGATGATGTTGTATAGCCTATTCGTTTGATGTAATTGTTTTTTATGATATGTGATATGTTTTACTGCTGTAATTGTTATAATGGTTATTGTATAATTATGCTTGATGCAATTTTGCATCACTTTTGTATTGATTATATGCTTGTACTGCTTGTTTTGTGAACCGCTTTCAGTTGCTCATTGGGTGAGTAAGCGGTATATAAATTAAAATTTCAATTCAATTCAATTTCAATGCTAAAGTATGCTGACAGTGAAAGCAAAGAACTCCAGCACCTGAGTCCAAGAAGAGTCATCACCACAAAATGTCCACCAGAGCCTGAGCCGTGCCAAATGGACATCGTCAGCGAGCATTTCTTTGCAGACCTGAGCCTGCAGGATGTCCCCTTCAAGATGGAGGTGGATTCAGGTACTACCTCTTCCATAATCCCACAGCGTGAGTTTTTGAGAATTCCCCTACCTCTCGGCCCAAGCTCAAATCTTTTAAAATTTCCCTCCGGGATGTGCAAGGTTGCCTGATGTCCTGGGGGTGGGGAATTTCTTGGTCAATTTCAAAAACATTGGCACCTCCTTGCCATTGGTTGTAGTTAAGCAGGGCACTAACTGTCTTATTGGGACCCAATGGTTTAGGCCCCTGGGAATCCGGCTTTCTGGCATTCACGCAATAGACACTGACCCAATCCGGGACGTTTGTGCTGCACATCCTGAGGTGTTCAAAAAGGGTTTAGGGTTATACAAAGGACCCCCTGTGGACTTTGAGCTTGACCCAACCGTTCGGCCTATCCGGATGAAACCACACCGGGTACCCTTTGCTTTAAAGGAGAAGATAGAAGTTGAGCTGGACAAACTGGTGGGGCAGGGCATCCTAGTGCCAGTAGACTCTGCAGAGTGGGAGACACCAATAGTGACTGCTTTGAAAAGTAACGGAGAGGTCAGGATATGCGTTGAAAACAAGTGTACCATCAATATAGCTATTCGCCCGAATGCATATCCTGTGCCCATGGTAAGCCACCTTCTTGCCTCCTTGCATGGAGGAAATTGCTTCACAAAACTTGACCTTGCCCAGGTTTACCAACAATTGACTTGGTCTCCTGCTGCTGCCATAGCCTAGTCCATTGTAACACATAGAGGGGCATTTAAGGTAACTAGACTACAATTCTGGGTGAATGTGGCCCCCGGAATATTTCAATCTCTTGTAGAACATATTTTAAAAGGTTTGCCCGGTGTCCTGCCATATTTCCACTATGAGCTGATCACCACTAAGGACACTGTCGAACTAGTGGCCAGGCTCAATCGAGTCCTCTCACGTTTCGAGAGGGCCAGTCTACGTCTCAGAAGAGACAAATGTGTGTTTTTGGCACAGGAAGTGGAGTTCCTGGGGTACCGAATTACACACCAAGGTATCATGCCCTCTGACTCTAAGGTGGCGGCCATGCGAAATGCACCCAGGCCAAAATGTAAAGCCGAATTGCAATCATTTTTAGGATTGTTAAACTTCTATCACACTTTTCTCCATTGCAAAGCCTCAGTTGCTGAACCATTACATTGGCTTCTTAAGAAAGATACTGTTTGGCAATGGGGCCATTGCCAGGAGAATTTGTTCCTAGAATTTAAAAGTCTGCTATCTTCGGATGCTGTATTAACTCATTTTGATCCTAAAAAGGAAGTTGTACTTATGTGTGATGCATCCCGTATGGGGGTGGGACCTGTGTTATGCCATGTACTCAATGACGGGAGGGAAGCCCCCGTAGCATTCTATTCCCATTCACACTCAAAGCCTGAGAAAAATTATGCTCAGACAGACACGGAGGCGTTGGCAATCGTGGCTGGCACTAAGAAATTCCACGATTACCTTTACAGAAGACCTTTTACCATCATAACTGACCCCTCCTTGGAATCTTTGTGAACGGGAAGGACACGCCTCAAATTCTGTCCCCAAGCATGTTGCATTGGGCAATTTTCCTAAATGCATATGATTTTACTTTGGTGCACAGGCCCGGCAAGGACATCAGCCACGCTGATGCCCTGTCAGGTTCTCCACTGCCAGGGGTCGAGGAAGCCGATTGTGAGATCGAAAGCGACCACCAGGTCCTCATGATTGAGGCATTCGACTTGCCCCCCATCGCCCCCTCAGATATAGCCAAAGCTATGGCCAAGGATGAAACATTGACTAAAGTAATGTCTTGGGTACAAAAAGGCTGGCTTGTCTCTCCTCTAGCTGAGGAATTCAGAACATTTCACCGTAAGCATTTGGAACTGTCAGTGGAATGAGGTTGCTTTCTATGGGGCCAGCGGGTGGTCATTCCTGTCACTCTCAGGAAAAAGGTTTTACATCTACTTCACACAAGTCACCTGGGAATTGTCCGTTCCAAAGCCCTTGCCCGTATCTACTTTTGGTGGCCTCAACAATACCAAGACATAGAACAAATGGTCGGCTCTTGAGCCAGTTGTCAATCCTCTCGCCCAGAGCAATCCCACCTTCCTTCTCGGGAATGGGATTCTGCTTGGGGCCCGTGTTCCAGGTTGCACTTAGATTTTGCAGGTCCATTTCGGGGTGCCCTATTTTTGTTGGTTGTGGATTCATTCTCTAAGTGGCTGGAAGTCATTAGGGTGACTAATATCACTTCAGCCACCATGACAATGCACCTAAGAAGGCTGTTTGCAGCATTTGGACTTCCAGATGTGCTGGTGTCTGACAACGCGTCTGCAGAATTCAAATCCTTCATGGAAAGGAATGCAATTAGGCACATCACTGCTCCATTCCACCCAGCCACCAATGGCCAGGTAGAGCGGCAGGTGCGCACAACTAAAGACACACTTCAGCGTATGGGTGAAGGGGATTTGGAGCTCCAGTTATGCCAGTTTCTCTTCACATATATGCTCACCCCCCCTTGCCTCAGGGCTGTCCCCTGCTGAATTGCTCCAGCAAAGGAAACTGTCATCCTTGCTGGACAGATTGGATCCCTCTAGGGTAGAGGACAAAGGCACAAATATAGCGATCCAACACCAGAAGGGTTGTTCTCTGGAAGACCCTGTACATTGCTGCAATTATGCAGCTGGTGGTCCTATGTGGGTGTCTGGCTTTGTGATCGATCAAACTGGTCCTGTTTCTTACAGAATCGAAACAGCCACTGGTCTAATCTGGAGGAGGCACACGGATCAATTGAGACCCAGAGTACTAGACCCACAAGACGAATACAGACACTCAATGCTAGGGTTGGCCCCCACCCGTTTAAACCCAGCGGGCAGAGGTAATGGTCTCAGCAGCCAGCCAACATTGACCCAGAAGTGTCTTCTAGGAACCGATTTCAAGGGGAATTTGTGGAATGCTCCCCTACTCTGGCCAGGTGTACCCTACACTGTCCCAGCCTAGCACTCTGGATTCCTTTATTGATGATGACCAATTTTGTTTGGAGTTGCCCTCCACTCTTAGTACACACAGGAGGGACCCTGAGTTGTCTTATTCATCCACAGAAATAGTTGTTTTTTTTAGCAATCCCCTGCTCCTCCATCTGACAAACAGGGCTTTAATTTGGGTTTACAATCCTCCCCCTCTAGTCAATCCCTCACTCCAGTTGGATTGCCCTTCCTACGAGCCCCTGAGCCGGCTCAACCAAGCGTCCGACCCAGAAGGGAAACTAGACCGCCATCCTGGTTAAAGGATTTTGTTTTTACCTAGGGGGGAAGAATGTTATGTATGTTAACTGTGTTTTCTGATAGGAGCGGAATGTATCTCTTCTCATGTATCTATTCTTATGCAAATAGGTGGATCAAAAATTCGCACACTCTGTTAGCCAATGGGCTTGTTGTATTATTGTTACTGTTACTGTTTATAGTGTATATAAGTCCGAGTTTTGCCCCATCCAAACTGTGTTCGAACCCCACTAATAAAGAGCTGAATTTCACTCCTTCACTTGTCTGCTTCTTCATTCCATGAACATGAAAATACCACAGTTTAAAAAGTCAGGAAAAGACTGGTACTTGGGAGGATAGCTTGAGAAGGAAATAGAAAAGATGGTGAAATTTTAATTAATTAATTTTAATTTAAGGAAAAGTAAGGATTTGTTGTTGAAGATAAAGGCCAAGTTTAGCCATACTACAGTTTTCTAACTTACGATGAAGGAATGTGAAAGGTAGGCAATAAAGCAATTTGGCAGGAGAAGAAAATGAATAATTTGAAATAGTGCCCTAGAAAAGAATATTATAGTTAACATAGACTGCTGTAAAGATAGCTGGATTCTAAAACAAATGAAGCCTGATTTCACCCAAAGAAATTAAAATGACTGAAATGAAGCTATCATACTTTGAACGTATAATGAGAAGACAAGAGTCACTTGAAAAGACAATCACTGAACTCCTGTTAGTGTAAATCCTGTGTTATAATGCTGATGATGTCATCAACCAGGGAATGTAATTTTTTTTAAAAAAATTGTCTTTGGCTCCCAATTCCCCTCACACAGATCCTGAGTAATCCTGTTCATTCTTAGTCAGGAGCTCATGAGAGCCTAAGGAAAGGAAAAGAAAATGTTTAATTTTGTTTAAAAATGCCTAATTTAATGATATCATTGCCCTTACTCTGTGGAATTTACACAAAAAGAATTAAAATCTGAGAAACAAAGGGAAGTTGAAGATCATAAAAAATGAGAAGGACTCAACATGGAGTGGATTAGTTCAAGGTTGACTCAGACTTCAATCCGTCTGAGGTTGGTAAAATGAGTATCCAGCATGCTGGGAGCAAAAATGCTAATTAACTTGTAAGTATATATGGGGCAGTATATAAGTGTGATTGCTTTGCTCAAAAAAGGAATAAATAACTTTTAATTTTCCAAGACTTGCACAGGGCTCCAAAAGTTCATTAACTCACTGAGTTTCTATTCCTTGGAAATGACTTTACAAGACATATCAGCAAACCTCAGCATTATTGAACTGGATCCAATTGTTTGCCCCAAGTAGAGTAGACCCACTGAATTAATGGAACTTAGTATAAACCTCATTGATTATAGGCTATTCTAGTTGGGACTAATAATTGGATTTAGACCATTTGTTTCACTATGTGAGGGTGATGAAACTTAAGGATGTGTAACTGCATTTCTTTCATGTTAATCCCATTATTGTTCTCCTCAGTTATCCTGCACTGTTACCTTATTAGTCCCTTGGGCCAGAAATTGCTTACTAACCTACACAGTCATACCAAATTTGACAAAGGAAGATAAATAGTAGAAAAATTAATGAAATCCACCAACTAAACATTGCCAACCATCCCCGAGTGAAGAGACGGACACATGTCATGGGTTCAAACATGGGCCACTTTATTAAGCCAAAATAAAGTGTTCCAAACGATTGCACTGGGGACTAAGTAGTGTGGGTGCATGATAATAACTCAGATCAATACCAGAGAATTTGGATCCCAAATAATAGGGACAGCAGAAAAGCTCTGCAGATAGGCCAGCACTGTGTCCAACAGTGTGGCCAAGCTATGCGACCAGGGAGCTAGCAAAGCATCTTGATCAGCTGTCTCAGGTCTGCGGCTATTAAACAGCCATGAGACACTCCAAGTGATAGTGCTGTCCGAGGTCCCAAATTAACGGAGACCCCAACCGAATAACTAAACAGGTCATTCTGATTAAAATAACCAGCACTACTCGCTAAAGGGACCGGAATAACCTCCAGCAAAAACTCAACCTGCAGCAACAGTATGGGATGGGCGAAAAAACCACGGCCCCAACAGCCAAACAAGGGTCATGCAAAAATTCCCATCCAGCCCCGAAGCAACTGGATATCACACTGCTACTGCAGGGAGGGTGGGACTTGTTTCTCAATGCCAAGCAGTTAAAGAGGGTGAGGCAGGAAGTAGCCACCACCAATAAAGGCTTCTTGGCTACTACCTATCACACCAGGCAGGAAGGCCTGCAAGAGCATGCCCATCTCTTCCTGGGGGAAGTAGGCAAAGCCAGCATAGGTGGGTATTTTACCCCCAGTGCTGGTCCAATGTGTTGAAAAAAGACAAAAGGAGTTGTGTGGTCCTTATACAATGCAACTGCTGCTGCAGCAGCAGATATCTTTTTTAGATCATTAAGGGGGATCAATCGTGTGGATAGTGCCAGACAATTATATAAATAAGAACCAGACTGGCACAAACACTTGGCATGAATTGCTGGGACTCTGATTTATATAATTTTTCAGCACTGTCCACATTGGTTCATTGGTCTGAGGAAGTGGACTTTGACCTATGAAAGTTTGCAGATTGTTTGGGTCTTTTAGTCGCCAAATAAACATATCACCTACACCTGCATTTGGAAAGGGAAAGAGAAAGTGAATGAGAGAGAGAGAGAGAGAAATGTGTTGCTTATGGCATTTGAGCTATACCAGATATTTTACTGTTTCAGGTTTGGGGCCCAAAATAGTGATGTAAAGATGAAGGTAAAGGTAAAGGTATCCCTTGCTCGAAAGCCAGTTGTATCTGACTCTAGGGTTCAGTGCACATCTCTGTTTCAAAGCTGAAGAGCCAGCGCTGTCTGCTTCCGCAGACGTTTCCGTGGTTATGTGGCAGGCATGACTAGACACTGGTGCATATGAAACACTGTTTATCTTCCCAACAAAATGGTCCCTATTTATCTACTTGCAATTTCTTGCTTTCTAACTGCTAGGTTGGCAGCAGCTGGGACAAAGACAGGAGCTCATTCTGTGCTGCAGTACTTGGGAATCGAACTGCTGACCTCCCACCTTCCATTCAGCATCTTAGTCACTTGAGCCACTGCAGTGATGTATACATGTATACAGTGATGTATACATGTTTATTTCTGTCTGTGTCAATGCAATTTCCTGAAAGCATAGTAACTGTGAATGAACACCTTTTCTGTTTATTTTTGGTGTTATTTGACAATTATAAGGACACCAGCCTTCTGCCTCCTACTTACTGTTATATTTTCTAACCAATATTGTTTGTTTGTCTATTTTTAATGTTTATATACCACCCAAATAATTATGAAAAAACTCAGGGTTGTTCCCAAAGCAAAAATATACAAATATATGCTGTATATGGAATCATACGCAAATTATAACAGATCATATAAACCTAGCCAACCACCAGCAGTAAATAAGGACAAGTACGTGAAATAAATAAAAACAATTTAAAGGAATGGTTCTTCAAATGAAACCAAACCTAAATTAAAACCTCTCTACTGGGTAGGATGTCTGTGAAGACCTCGCTACAAAAGAAAGGTTTTTAGATGTTTTCATAAAACCAGAAAAGGGAGTATGACAGATCTTAATAGGCAGATCATCCCAAGTGAGAGGACTACCATTGAGAAAGTTCTTTTCCTGGTTTAACTTTTCTTTGCTATTTTTGGAGTACCCACCCATAGCAGGAAAGCTTGATTGGGTGTTATAATACAGATAGCATTCCTATAGGAGAGTTGCTACACAAGTAAGAAGTTCCCAAACCATATAGGCCTTTGTGCGTAAGTACTAAGGCAGGGGCGGCCATTCTTGTTGCTCCAGCTGTTCTTGGACTTCAGTTCCCAGAAGCCCTGATCAGCAGCCATGCTGACTTGGGCTTCTGGTAGTTGAAGTCCAAGAACAGCTGCAGCAACAAGGTTAGCCACCCCTGTACAAAGGCCTTGAACCTGGCATGGAACGCAGCGGGTAGCCAATGCAAGTGGAAGTTATTTATAGAGGAAGGGCTTACAAACAAACAAGGATTATATAGTGATGAAGAAGATATTGTAACACTATTTGACTATATAAATTTGACCACACAATGACACCACTAAGGGCAAATGATGTCGATTCAAGAAGCTTTGCCCTTGTAGTCAATTAGGATGGCACAGCAACCATACAGTGCAACATGGCCAATCAAATTGTTGTTGTTCAGTCGCACAGTCGGTTCCGACCCTTTGCGACCCTATGGACCATTGTTCTCCAGGCGCCTCTGTCCTCCACCATCCCCCTCAGCCCTCCCAGCTCTGTGCCCATTGTGTCTACAATGCCATCTAGCCATCTCATCCTTGGCCTCCCCCTTCTTCTTTTGCCCTCCACCTTTCCCAACATCAATGCCTTCTCAAGTGAATCCTCCCTTCTCATTTGATGTCCAAAGTATTTTAGCTTCATCTTTACTATTTGACCTTCCAATGAGCAGTCAGGGTTAATTTCTTCTAAGATTGACCTATTTGTTCTCCTCGCTGTCCAGGGGACTCTCAAAACCCTCCTCCAACACCACATTTCAAAGGCATCTATTCTTCTGCGTTCAGCCTTCCTAATTGTCCAGCTCTCACATCCGTACATTACTACTGGGAAAATCATTGCTTTGACTATTCTAATTTTTGTTTTCAATTGGTGTCTCTGCTTTTCACTATGTTCCCCAGGTTTCTCATTGCTTGTCTCCCAAGAATCATTCGCCTTTTTATTTCATGGCTACAATCCCCATCTGCAGTGATCTTTGATCCCAAGAAAGTAAAATCTGTCACTGCTTCTACTTCTTCCCCATCTATTTTCCAGGAACTGATTGGGCCTGTTGCCATTATCTTGGTTTTCTTGATATTGAGTCTCAAGCCAGCTTTTGCACTCTCCTCCTTCAGCCCAATCAAGAGATTCTTTAGGTCTTCCTCACTTTCTGCCATTAGGGTGGTATCGTCTGCATATCTCAGATTGTTGATGTTTCTCCCAGCGATTTTAATCCCATATTGTGATTCCTCCATCCCTGCACTGCGCATTATGTGCTCTGTGTATAGGTTGAATAGGCATGGTGATAAAATGCAGCCTTGTCTTACTCCTTTTCCTATTCCAAACCACTCTGTCACCCCATGTTCTGTCCTAACTGTTGCTTCTTGGTTCATGTACAGATTTCTCAGGAGGCATATGAGGTGCTCTGGTATTCCCATCTCTTTAATTATTTGCCACATCTTGTTATGGTCCACACAGTCAAATGCCTTAGTGTAGTCAATGAAACAAAAGTAAACTTGTTTCTGGTATTCCTTTGTTTTCTCCATGATCCAGCGTATGTTGGCAATGTGGTCTCTAGTCCCCCTGCCTCTTCTGAAACCTGCCTGCACCTCTGGTAATTCTCTTTCCACATGCTGCTGAAGTCTATCCTGTATTATCTTGAGCATCACCTTACTAGCATGTGGGATGAGCGCGATTGTTCGATAATTTGAACATTCTTTGGCATTGCCCTTTTTTGGGATTGGAACGTATACTGATCTTTTCCAGTCCTCTGGCCATTGTTTTGTTTTCCAAATCTGCTGGCATATTGAATGCAGTAATTTGACGCCGTCATCTTTTAGCGCTTTGAAAAATTCAACTGGGATACCATCATCTCCACTAGCTTTGTTGTTTGCAGTGCTCTTTAGGGCCTTTATGACTTCGCTCTCCAGGATGTCTGGCTCAAGTTCTACTTCTTCATCATTGTGATTGTCAGGAGTGTTGAGGTCCTTTTTGTAGAGTTCCTCTGTGTACTCTTTCCATCTTTTCTTAATCTCTTCTGCATCAGCTAGCTCCTTTCCTTCTTTGTCCCTTATCATGGTCATTTTTGCTTTAAATGTTCCCTTAATTTCCCCGATTTTTTTGAAAAGATCTCTGGTTCTGCCTCTTTTGTTGTTTTCCTCCATTTCTCTGCACTGTTCAAATAGGAAAGGGAAAATACATCAATAGGAGAAAATTAATTCAAGAGAGAGATAGTTGAGTATAACAGCTAAAAAATGACACTGGGGACAGTGGCTTAGAATGCTTTATATATTCCTTAATGTGGTAGTTTCAGCTCAGCCCTATTTGGCATATATTCAAGTTTTCTTGGAGTTCCAGAGGTAGTGTTAGTTGTGGTGTTGATGTTGATGATGATTTATTCTCTGTTTGCTTTGGACATCATTCATTTGACAGAATTAACAGCAGTTCCGGGCATCTGCATAATGCAATTTTAACCTTATAAAGCAGTGAGACTCCAAGGATCTATTGGATCAATAACCCATAAAACTAAAACTATATTCTCTACATATTTAAGGGCTCTTTGGGAACTGTCAGATGCTATTGTAAAAATCATCCGCATCTCTAAATGTGTGCTTAATTGAGTATGCTTCGAAATCCCTAACTACACATTCAGTTCATCCAAACTATATGTTGATGCAAGACTTAAATACAGTACATTAGCTTCAAATGAACAACCCTTTTTTCATAATAACAGTATAGGATGAAATTGGCTAATAAAATGAAAGAGGCTAGTAACCAGTGGTGGGCATCAGCAGGTTCGCACCAGTTCGCCAGAACCGGTAGCAGAAATTCTGACTGGCCCCACCCATCCAAGTTTTGAAGTAAAGTAGTCCTAATTCGGGTGCAACACAGGGCTTTCCCCTTGGCCACACCCACCATACCACGCCAACAGTGTGGTAGTAATTTTTTTGGAGCTCACCACTGCTAGTAACCAGGGAGAAGGATTAGACCTAGATGATGTGGAGATGGGTTTTGTGTTCTACATGTTCTGGGACTTATCCTCTCTAGAGCAGTGGATGCCAACCAGCAGAAGCACAGTCCATCTTCAGTTACACTGTTGTTTCTCTTGATGTTTGAACTCCAAGGCTGTACATTACTTTTAATTCTGTGTCCCTAATATTCAAGCAGGATGGACTGCCTTAGCAAGATGACTATCTGCAGTTCTCAGATCACTTTGTAAATCAACAAATGTTTAATTATGTTGACCAATTTGCTTTCTTTATAGCATTCTGCAGAGCAAAATATTAACAAAAGGGTGAAAATGCTGAATTTTGCATAGAACATCATCAATATAAACTCCTTTATATCATAAGGAGCCCTGGTGGTACAGTGGTTAAACTACTGTACTGCAACATAAGGTTGTGAGTTCAATCCTGACCAGGGATAAAGTTTGACTCAGCCTTCCATCCTTTTGTGGTCAGTGAAATTAGTACCCAGCATGTTGGGGGCAAAATGCTAATTAACTTGTGAACCAACCAGTGAGTGCACTAAGCACCACTATGGGGTGGTATATAAGTGTGATTGCTTTGCTTTTGCGTTACTTTATTTTGTGATCCATGTTATATCATTAACAGACTCTAGCATTTTTCAGTGGTCTCAGTTGTGCTACCTTATGCTTAAGTACCAAATTATTATGTTTTCCTCCTAAATTAATCAGATTAAGCATAGTAGACTCTCTAACTCAAGAATTAACCTCCAAACACAACTATATTTCATCCACTGAAGCCTGAGATCTGAAAGGACAGCAAGATTGCTTCTCCCCATTGTGTGTGGGATGAGTCCAGGTCTGACGGTTCTCCTGGCAAAGTATCTTTGATTGAGAGGTCTCATCTCTCACTTGGCCATGATGATTTTACCTGATTTTGATGCAAGCACTCCAAGAAACACTGGATAGTAAGAATCTAACCAGTTTTTAAAATACAGTATTACCTCATACAAAGTCCGCTTCATACAACTTCGGATTCATACAACATTGCTTAATTCCTCGAAAAAAGTTACCTCATACAAAGTCATGCGGCTTTGTATGAGGCATTGGGTTTTTCCCAGGTTGCATTGTGCCTGGGCAGTATAAAAGGCAGGACAAATGCGTGCATTGCTCTTGTGGGTTTCGCATGAGACGAAGAATGTTTAGGAGTGGTTTTGAGCATGATTTTGGATTTTTTTGAATTTTTTCATCAGAATTTTTAGAAGCATTCCTGGGATTTTTGCAGCATTCTTCAGGTTCTTAGACAATCAAGGTTGTTTGACATGTTTTTGTAATGTTTTTAGCCTTTAGACAATGATTTCTTAAAGTTCTGTCAGTTTCCTGTCTGTTTCCTTGACTTTGCCCTGAAGTCTGTGCTGTGGAAATAACGCTGTATGAGGCATCGCGGAAAGGATTTGGATGTTGTATGAGGCATCACGGCTAGGATTTTGCATGCCTCATACAAAGTCCAAATTAGTATAAAGTCCAAACTTGTGGAACCATGAGGTATCACTGTACCTCAGAATTCTTCACAGTGATATCAGATCCAATGCACTGTGGGAAAATTAGAAGAGTAGTGAAATCTCACCACTCTTGTGCTATTTTAAATGTTGAGCAAAAAAATTGACAAATGGAGGTTGAGGTGGTATATCAGCCATGCTGCTGGGAGCTGTTCAGTTGTTCTGGATGCTGATGCAGTGGTCTAGCTAGGTCACTTTAAACTGTGGACCAAATAATTTTATGTGTCCCCACCATACCTGTCAACCATCCCGATTTGGCCGGGATTACCCCGTAATTCGGCGCCGATTTGTACCATTTCAGGACCCGCGCTGCCAAAACCCTGTAATTTTACAGCGGGGGAAAGGAGGCACTGCGCAGCCCATCTGCGCAGGTCGCGTTGCACACATGTGTGGAAGGGCTCTACACTTCCGTAGCTCCCTTCCACGCATGCGCAGAAGGCTACGCCGCCTGCGTAGAAGGCTACGCAAGTGGCGTAGCCCTCCACATGCATGCGTACAATGTGACCTGCGCAGACCCGGTTTGCGCAGGTCCTGGATTCGCCGGAGCCGCAGTTGACATGTATGGTCCCCACTCCAAATAGCCTCTATTACAACGTATACATGAACATGTTCTTTCTATTTCCATGCATGTTTTACAGTTTCTTCCACACTTGTGTCATGTTAAAAAAATCACAAACATAAAAAAAAATACCCAAAACATTGACAATCCTCATTGCGGGAGGGGGGGGGGGAAATCTCAGAGTATGAATAGCTTGTCTTTTCAAAGTCACTTCAATCTAGGGATTTGAAGAAGCCTAACCAACTTTCTTCTTTTCAATAAGAGAAGCCTGCTGGGGACTCATTAATCCTTGTCAGATGGTTCACTTTGTCAGGGCTCCATAAGCAACTAAAATGTTTGTCCATTGAGGTTTCTGCATTTGAACAAAGTCTTTGAGGAAAAGCAGTGTCTTTTTTTCAGCCTGCAGATGCACAGATTATTATTATTATTATTATTGTTTCTTGTTCTTGCATGTGAGAAAGGGTGAGGCAACTATTACATCTCTACTTAAATCATCACCATTGTGTCTGCAGAGGTGAGGTGGAATCTGCTTTTTGGTGTAACATTTGGTTATCAGAAGGTACGTTTTGCTACAGAAAGCAATCTTTCTCTCTCTCTCTCTCTCTCTAGATAGATAGATAGATATAGATATAGATATAGATAGATAGATATAACAGTAAAAAGACTGGCCTGAATTTAATTTGTAGTTGCAAAAAGAGTAGTGTTGAATCAATAGGATTTACATAAGTGTTGACTTATTGTATAGAAATTAAACATCATGATGATGATGATGATGTTGATGATGATGATCAATTAATTTCAAGGAGTCTATTTACTTGAGATGTTAGACCAAAAAAGAAAAAAGAAAAAAATTAAATAAGTGTGATGAAGTGACTGCTCCCTGACCAGAAAGAGTAGGAGTAGGAATAATGAGTAGGCATCTCAGCATACCAATGCCTACCCAACTACTTGTGAGACTGTCTATCCCACTGTGGGCAATTATTAAGGAACTTTGGGGACTCTGAGTATCAGCTCAAGCTGCATCATAACTAATTCTGTTTCTCCCTTGTCCCCTGACATATGATAGGTGATGAGGGGTGCCACAACAAAGTTCATCTGGGAGAACAGTTGAGGTAAATTGAGGGTAAAATAAAAGAGGGAGGGAGTTAGAAGCCAAAAGCTGACAAGAGAGGACAAAAAGGATGGTTTTCTGGGGAGTTCTATCAGTACGTCATAGGGGCGGAGCCACACTAGGCTTTAAAAGCTCTGAGCTCTTTCAGGGTCAGCCCTTTTGACTCTGCATGTGCTCTTAAGCAGAGCTGCTGCTGAGGAGAGCCAAACAAAGGAAGTGAGCACTGGTAAGTTTTGCAGTTGGAGTAGACAGGCCACAGGCCATCCAGTCCAGCATTCTGTCTCACACAGTGGGTCACCATTTCCTTCAGGGTATTCCCAAGGAGATGTCTTCACCTGCTTAGGATTCCCTGGAAATGGCATTGAGAGATATCCTGCCTATCTCTTCAACCCCAAGGTTGTCCTTAAGTATCTATAATCATAGCCATTGATACCCTTGCCATCCATGAACTTGTCTAATCCTTTCTTAAAGCTGTCAAGTCTGACAGCTGTCACCACTTCTTCTGGCAGGGAGTTCCATAGACCAGTGATACTCTGGGTGAAAAAGTACTTTCTCTTATTTGCTTGAGAACTAATACCCAAAAGTTTCATCGAGTGTCCCCTAGTTCTAGTGTTGTGCGATAGGGAAAACAATTTTTCCTTATCTACTTTGTCCACACCGTACATGATTTTATAAACTTCAATCAGGTCACCTCTTAGACGCCGTCACTCAAGAGTGAAAAGGCCCAACCGTTGCAGCCTCAGATGGTAAGGAAGGTGTTCCAGTCCCCTAATCATTCTGGTTGCCCTCCTCTGCACTTTCTCCAACTCCATAATATCCTTCTGGAGGTATGGCAACCAGAACTGTACACAGTATTCCAAGGTGGGGCCTCACCATAGATTTATAAAGAGGCAAAATGACACTTGCTGACTTATTTTCTATACCCTTCCTAATGATCCCTAGCATTGAGTTTGCTTTTGCAGGCGCACCCCCCCAATGATGGACTCAGACACAAATGAAAGTGGATAACGGCATGGGCCACATTTATTGATTCAAGCCCTAGTCCGAATTATAAATTTCTATTGGTAAAAGGACCAATCATAATTCTTAAGGCAAGCAGGCCGAAGTAACACTGGTAAGGTACCACCCAAAATTGCCAACGGCAATTGTTACAATGTATCTATTTGTATCAATTTGTTTGTTGACAACAAACAAATTGTTGACCGTAGTCAATATCTAACTAATGACCCCACCCTCTATCCGTAAAATCAGGGGGTGATTCCAGCTGTCTAGTGGTAACCATCACCCCCTTGCATGGTTCGTCGTTGACCGGACAACGTTTAAACAACTTATGCCTATCTAGTGTTGTCCAGTCAATTGCGAACCTGCCGGATACCTGTGGGTCATAAATGTTTACCTTACCAGTGCTACCCGCCAATGTGACCAAAGTCAACAGCAGCACAGAACAACCCCTATATAAAACCATAGCAACAGTGTGGGATGGGCGAAAAGCCAGGACTCAAGGGCCAATGCGAGTCCCAGCCAAAAATTCCCACCCGGCCCCGAAGCGACCAAGAAATCACACTGTTAACTAGGGAGGGGGTGGAGGGGAAAAACTTCTCTGCTCCGTCGGTTCGCCAAAATGGCAGCACGGCTGCCTCGTGGCCAGCCCTTTTATTAGGGTGCTGGCCACGCCCCTAACTACCCGGATGGTTTCGTCCGGTGGGAGGGGCCCCCGCAAAGAGCGCGGCGGCCATTTTGGCGCCGCGCTTCCATTGCAGGCGCACCCCCCCAATGATGGACTCAGACACAAATGAAAGTGGATAACGGCATGGGCCACATTTATTGATTCAAGCCCTAGTCCGAATTATAAATTTCTATTGGTAAAACGACCAATCATAATTCTTAAGGCAAGCAGGCCGAAGTAACACTGGTAAGGTACCACCCAAAATTGCCAACGGCAATTGTTACAATGTATCTATTTGTATCAATTTGTTTGTTGACAACAAACAAATTGTTGACCGTAGTCAATATCTAACTAATGACCCCACCCTCTGACGTGTATCCGTAAAATCAGGGGGTGATTCCAGCTGTCTAGTGGTAACCATCACCCCCTTGCCTGGTTCGTCGTTGACCGGACAACGTTTAAACAACTTATGCCTATCTAGTGTTGTCCAGTCAATTGCGAACCTGCCGGATACCTGTGGGTCATAAATGTTTACCTTACCAGTGCTACCCGCCACCCGGAGAGGCTTCAATAAAGGCTCGACGCCCCCCCCAAGACCGTCAGCTCGGTCGACAGGCCTGCTCGCCAATCACCCAGCAGGAGGTCCATACCTCCTCGCGACAGATGGACCCCATCCCCAGAATAAAGCCCAAAATTTTGCAAACTAATGGCGGGATGATGACTGACCCGCCCCCAGCCCTTGGTCGAAAGGAATCGGGCCACCGCCCTGTTTACCATGCGCCGAGCGCGGTCCAGGGCCTGGAGGTCGAAGCCTCCCCGATAAGCGTGCCGTGGGACCATATCTGACCAAACAAGGGTTGTGGCGGGCCATACGTAATGTAAGTAGGCAAGGTCCGCGCAAATCGCATGCTTCAGCGATAAGCCAGTGACCTGACCCAAGTCATTACCCCCAAGGTGTATGATCAGAATGTCGGGCGGGTCGGCACTCCTCGATGAAAAGAGGAATGGCAAAAGCTCCTGCCACAACATACCGGGCTTACCGGGCCATGTGAAATGTGCGTATGCACCCAGTCCCAGTCGGGGTCCCCAATCTGTCGCCGCAGCGTAACGCGCTGCCCTGTGCACGTAGCTGTGGCCCACCAGCCATACTGTCACCGGTGTGATACGACACCCAGGGTCTGTCAAGGGAAAAAACAGGGAAGGAAAGATACATGGTGACTCAGAAGGTACTCACGGTGGGAGTGGGCGAACATAAAACTGGAAACAGTGTGAGTCCCACCTCCCCATGCTGCGTATGTCAGCCCCGGAGTACCCATAAGCAGCCGCAGTAGAGGCCGCCCCAATTCTAAATGAATGGGTGCCGTAACGGGCCCCAGGGAGGCCAACTCTGGCCAGTGCCTTCCCTGTCACCTTCCAAAACTGAAATTTAGTGAGGGGAGACCCATCTTGGTGACAGAAAAACGGGCCATGGTGCGTGCCACGCAGTGCAAGGAACTCCTGTAGGGCACCAACCGGACAGATGTCTGCCAATGAACATCGTAGCAGTCTTATTCCACTGCCTACGCCATGCTGATCTGTTTTAGAGGAACGTATCCTCAACTGAGCCCAATCATTGCAAACATAGACATCTTCGAGTTCCAGTGCCCTACGACTTGCATCCGCCTTAGACAGCATCACAAGCTCGCTGATGCGGAGCGCTCCAAAAAAGGCCACCGTTGTAGCCGCACGAAACAGGGCTGCCTCATACCTATCGAAACATAGGTCATGCCAGCCTCGTGCCAGTTGGGTAAGTACCCCAGGGGAAATTGGGTGACGGTCGTCCAGGCAACGCCCACGTTCCCCCACCCACCCCTCCAAAACATGTCTCACACGGAAATCAGCGGTGCTGTCCGCATGACCTCCCACCTTGGCCATAAAGGCCAGCGCTGATAGCCTAGATGCTATGGTGCGTGGTGCCAGGCCCTGGGCGTGCAGGTAAACCATAAAACGGAGGATGTGGGCCACTGGGATCGGCCAGGTATCTGACAAGCAATATTGGGAACAAAAAGTCCGAAATGAAACCAACGTGTGGTGATACGCCTTACGCGTGCGTGGCGCCAGTGACATGCCTATCGCCCGGTTCACCTCTCCTTGCCAATGGTCCATATCTCCTGCGGTAGTGGCGAGGGAAATTCCTCCGCATCCGGAGCCAAGGCACGGAACCGGGAGATCTGCAGGCGGGACAAAGCGTCAGCAATATCATTATTCACCCCCGGGACATGCCTGGCTCTGAACAGTACATTGAGGCGCAGGCTGCGCAATACAAACTGGCGCACAAGATCCATGACCCTGGGAGATTTAGAGGTCTGTGAGTTGACAATGTGGACAACAGCTGCATTGTCACACCAGAAATGCACCACAGAGTTGGCCCACTCCTCACCCCATAGCATGAAGGCCCCTAGTATGGGAAAAAATTCCAAATATGTGAGATCCCTCAGGCGACCCGTGCCTGACCAGGCTGGTGGCCATCCACCATATGCCCACTTCCCATTGAAGTACATCCCATAACCCAGGGATCCCGAGGCATCAGACTGAATTTGAAAGTGGGGCGAAGCCAGGAGGTCAGACCTCCAAAATGAGACCCCATTGAACTTTCTCAAGAACTGGAGCCATACGTGCAGATCTGCCCTGATGCCCCGTGTCAGTCTCACCCTATGATGGGGCCTGGATAAGCCTGCCATGGCGTCGCACAAGCGCCGAGCAAAGGCCCTGCCAGGTGCAACCACCCTGCAAGCGAAATTGAGGTGGCCATGTAGGACCTGCAATTCCCGAAGGGATGCCTTGCGCTTAGCCAGCAAGTCCGATATAAGGGCAACTATCCGTGCCACCTTGTCTGCGGGCAACCTTGAAGCCTGCACTACCGTGTCAATTTCCACCCCCAGGAATATTAACTTATCAGACGGGCCTTCGGTCTTTTCGGGCGCTAAAGGGACACCGAGTTCCTCCATTAGCGTCTGAAATGTATTGAGGAGAGGTGTACACGTGTCCCAGCCCCGTTCACCCCCGAATAAAAAGTCATCCAGGTAATGGGCTACAGACCGAGACCCTGACCTACGGACAAATGCCCACTGCAGGAAGGTACTGAAACGCTCGAAAGCCGAGCAGGATATGGAACAGCCGAATGGCATGGCCTTGTCAAAATAATAGTCACCCCGGAATTTGAAACCCAGCAACTCGAAGTCACCCGGGTGCACGGGTAAGAGGCGAAACGCCGACTTAATGTCACACTTAGCCAACATTGCACCCGGGCCACATGAGCGCACCATGCACAATGCCTGGTCAAAGGATGTATACCTGACAGAACAAAGGTCATCAGGGATAGCATCATTGACCGAGTGGCCGGCTGGGTAGGACAAATGGTGAATCAGGCGAAACTCGCCCGGGGACCTCTTGGGCACTAGTCCTAGCGGAGACACTTTAAGGTTGGGGAACGGGGGTGCGGGGAAAGGGCCGGCGACCCTGCCCGCAGCAATCTCCTTATTAATGCTGGCGGCAGCCACCTCCTCCCTTCCCCTAAGTGACAAAAGGTTAGGTGCATCCTGCGGTTATCCCCCGTGAAAGGAATACGAAAACCCAGTTGAAAACCCTGAAGGAGGTACACAGCGTCTGCTCTCCTCGGGTACGATGCGAGCCAACGCTCCAGCATGTCGACATTAATTGGGGAGGGGGCCTTTTGGTGAACCCGCTCCCTCCATGGCAGTCTTGCCTGCCCCTTGTCCGCCCCTTCCCCCGCCCCTGTATCCTCCTGTCCTGGGACAGGCGGAGGCAGCATGGGGGCCAGAACAAGAGGGGCACTCATGCTTGTACTTGCAATTTTTCCTGTTGCAAGAACCACTGGACGAGAAGGTCCAGCACAGCAGGCGGGCTGGAACCCCCTGCCCCGCCGCTTGGCGGGGTACCTGTACTGGGGCCGCTCGTTGGACCGCATGTCCACAATGGTATCTCTCCCCAGGCGCCAGGCGCGTGGGGGTCATATACAGAAGCCACAGCTTCTGGCAGGGCTCATCCCACCTCATCTCTGGGTGCAGCGGAATTCTCATGCGGAACTCTTCGTCGTAAGCCAGCCATGACGGGCCCGGGAAGTCAACCATAGCCCGGTAAATATTGTCCAGATATTGGACCATGGGAATAGCCAAATCCGGCCTGGCCCTGAGATAAACGGCCATGTAAATCAGGTACGCTGGCAGCCAATTTGCCCACGTGCGTGGCGGCTTACGACGACGTGCCTGCTCCTTATCCTTCTCGTCCAACCCTTCCCTCTCCTCCTTGGTCGGCTCCCTATTTAGAAGTGAGAAAATATCTACGTACTCGCCCCTCCAAATCTTTTCCTTGGTAGACTGGGCCAAATGGTCCCCCAAGGGCAAGGAATACCCTGCTGTTGACAAAGCCGACACCGGCACCGAGGGAACTACGGGTAAGGTAAATTGAGCCTGAGCCAGCCCGGGGATCCCCAACACATTTCCCAGCACATTGGGGGCACCACCCCGCCCCAAGCCCTGTGTCGTGGGCAAAGTCGCTGGGTGGGCCGGGGGCCATTGGGCCGCCGTGCCACCCGAGCGAGGCCAAGGCCATTGAACAGCCCCCCCGATGAAGTCAGTTGTGTGGGTGCATTAACTTGGACTGCATACTCACCCGCTGCACCCTCACGGGCCGCCCCCACTGGGGGTTACGGGCCGCCCCCACTGGGGGTTCCGGCCCGCTGGGGGCGTCGGAGCTCACGACCGAAGCTGAGCTCGTCGACGGAGCCAGACCAGCACCAGACTGCTGCACCTGTGGGGTGGGGAGCTGCGAGGCAGTGGCCACCAACGGCCCACACGCCTCAGGCGGCTCAACCCGACCCATCACCGGCCGTTGTTCGGCGGCCAAAGGGGAAACCTGGAAACCTAGAGGTACCCCTACTTGGTTGGCCCTCGCCAAGGACGCTTCAAGGGCCGCAACCCGGGCAAGAAGGGCCTCCACGTCGACATAGGGCCCGGCCCCAACAGGGGGCAATTGGGCAACCGGCCCCAAATTTACGGGTACCTGACCAGGTCCCTGAGCCCCAGGGGCCAGATAAGGCCAAGAGCCCATGCTCAGCCCCTGGGAAATCGTAGGAACGCCCTGCAAGGGCAGGGAACCCAACCACCCTCCGTGGCTCGCACCCCCCATGGGGAACTGCGCACCCGGGCAAGAAGGCCCTACCGGACGAACCATGGCAGGGGCCGTGGTCGTCGTTTGTGGGCCAAGGGCCGAGGCCCCGTCCGGGGCTGCGGGTATGCTCCGCGCATCAGGCCAAGGAGCTACCGATCCCATCCCACCGTTCCCGGTGGGATCCGCTAGAGGTGGCTGCGGAACAGACGCAGTCGCGGTCCTCCGACCCGGCTGACGCCTCCGCGCCGATCGAGCCACGTTCACGGCTGCCTTCTTCTTCGAGGGCATGGCCAATGTAGCTAAGAAGTCTAAATAAAAGAGAAAGCTGCCCGAAAAGGCTTCCCTCAAGAAGACACGATCAACGGAGGTAAGGAGGAAAAACTTCTCCACTCCGTCGGTTCGCCAAAATGGCAGCACGGCTGCCTCGTGGCCAGCCCTTTTATTAGGGTGCTGGCCACGCCCCTAACTACCCGGATGGTTTCGTCCGGTGGGGGGGGCCCCGCAAAGAGCGTGGCGGCCATTTTGGCGCCGCGCTTCCATTTTCACTGCTGAGGCACACTGGGTTGACACCTTCATTGAGTTGTCCACCAGGACACCAAGGTCCCTTTCCTGGTTTGTCACATAGAGTTCAGACCCCATCAGTTTATAAATGTAATTGGGGTTTTTGCCGCAACATGCATCACTCTGCACTTACTGATGTTGAAGCTCATTTGCCACTGTTTTGCCCACTCCCCCAGTGTCAAGAGATCCCTCTGGAGCTCCTCACAATCTCTCACAGTTTTCACTACCCTATATAATTCAGTGTCGTCAGCAAATTTGGCTACCTTGCTATTTACTCCTACCTCTAGATCATTTATGAAGAGGTTGAAAAGCAGAACTCGTGGATGGATGCCATCTGGGCCTGGTGATTTGTTAGTGTTTAGTTTAACAAGACATGCAAGGACCTCCTCCCTGGTTATTTCTATCTGGCTTAATTCTTCGGTTACCCTCCCTACGAAGATAGGCTCTGTTTTGGGCATGTGGTCTCTGTCTTCTTCAGTGAATACTGGAGCAAAGAATTCATTGAGTCTCTCTGCAATATCTGTTTTCTCTTTAATAACCCCTTGCCTTCCATTGTCATCTAATGGTCCAATGGCCTTCCTAGTTGGGTTCTTACTTCTAATGTACTTAAAGAAGTCTTTGTTATTTCTCTGAGTATTTTTAGCTATATGCTCCTCAAAGTCTTGCTTTGCTTTCCTGATTGTTGCCTTGCATTTGTTCTGCCAGAATTTATGTTTCTGCCTGCTGTCCTCATTTGGACAAGCCTTCCATCTTCTAAATGAGCTTTTCTTGCTCTTGATCACTTCACGAACAGCTCCTGTAAGCCACATCGGAGTCCTCTTGGACCTGGCAGTGCCCTTTTTCCTTTTGGGTATGCATTCCAATTGGGCCTCTGTTATTGTTTTTATAAACAGCCTCCATGCCTCTTGGAGTGTTTGGACTCTCTCAATTTTGGCTTTCAGCTTCTTTTTTACAAGTTTCCTCATCTTTTGGAAATTTCCTTTTTGAAAATTTAAGGTTTCTGTGTTTGATTTTATCAATCATGGGCTTACCTTTTTTGCTTATGCTGTTGATGTTGGTGATAAATAATAACGGTGATAGTATGCATCCCTACCTCACTCCAGATGTTATTATGAAGGACTCTGATATCCCTTGATTTGTTTTACCTATACTTCTGCAGTTTCTGATGCACTGCAAAATAATTTCTACCTACTCTGTGGGCGTGGCTAACTCAAAAAAACTCACCAGAATATATAAATCAAAAAAATAAAATCTAAACAGCTAATATTTCCCCCCATGGAATGCAGTATCGATCTGTGAGGTAAAATTATTAATAAGTAGATTAAGATCCAGGAAAGCTGCCAGCCTTGATCAAATACCCCCAGACATGATTAAATTAAATTCGGAGTGGTGGGCCCCAGTCCTGGCAAGACTGTTTACTATAATTGGCAACACAGGACAGTACCCTAAGAGCTGGGAGGTATCAGTCATCTGCCCAATTCACAAAAAGGGAAGTCGCAGTGACCCTGCTAACTATAGGCCAATCAGCCTCCTGAGCATCCTTAGTAAACTTTATGCAAGCCATCTTCTAGGGAAGCTCCAAGATTGGGTTGAGGATACTAAGTTATTAGCCGATGAACAAGGTGGGTTTAAAGGAGGCTGCTCTGCGCTTGATCATTGTGTAGTCCTTGATTACTTTATTAACAAATATTCTTCAAATTCCTCTGTATCTTTATATGCAGCATTTCTTGATTTGAAATATGCTTTTGATACTGCCTCAAGAGTTCTACTATGGGAGAAACTGGAGAAAGCATCCATTGACCATGGAGGACAAGAGTATCAATGGCTATAATTATGGATACTTAAGGACAACCTCCGGGTTGGAGAGATAGGCAGGATATCTCTCAATGCCATTTCCAGGGAATCCTAAGTAGGTGAAGGCATCTGCTTGGGAATACCCTGAAGGAAATGGTGAGCCACTGTGTGAGACAGAATGCTGGACTGGATGGGCTGTGGCCTGTTCCAGCAAGGCTGTTCTTATGTTCTTATGTTCTTATGACCAACGATTATTGTTTCTTATAAAGGCGATTCATGGCAACACAAGTATAAGGGTGAAGTGCAGTGAGCAGGGACATCTGTCAAACTCTATAAAAACAAGTCGAGGAGTTAGACAGGGCTGTGTCTTAGCACCAACCTTATTCAATATATACATCAATGATATTGTCGAGTACTTACAATGCAGGGATCAACATCCACCCAAATTAGACAGCAAACATGTCCCAATCCTACTTTATGCAGACGATGCAGTTCTGCTTTCAAGAACATAGGTGGGGTTATGCACGGCCCTGCGTTCGCTTGCTAAGTATTGCTCTCAAAACCAACTTGTGGTTAATTATTCGAAAACGAAAATAATGGCTTTTGCCAGAAAGCCCAAAATACATCGATGGTATTTAAACCATCAGATACTAGAGCAGGTCCTTCATTACAGCTACTTAGGAGAGATATTTCAAGCTAATGGGTGCAGGAATTTACATACAATGTATTTAGCTTCTAAAGCAAAAAAAAGTGTGGCCGCTATACAAAACTTCCTTTGGAGGAAAGGTGGGCATAATGTAGTTGTGGCCCTAAGACTTTTTTCAGCAAAGTCGCTTGCCCAAATGTTGTATGGATCCCCTCTGTATTTTGACTCAAACATAAATCCGCTTGAGGTCACACAATCAAAGTTTCTTAGGACAATTTTACAGTTCCCTTGCAATATTTCCAACACGGCTTTGAGATTAGAAACTGGAATGTACACAGTGCGAGCGAGACTGCTAGTAAATGTGGCTAATTATTGGATAAGAATTCTGTTTGCCCCATCTGGCTTACTCAAACTGGTGATGTCTGACCCTTGGATGCCACCATGGATTAGCTCTCTTAAAAGAACACTAACCACTTATGGCATTTCAAAACCTTATGTTCTTTCCTTAGGATCTATTCATGCTAGAGAGTTAATAAAACAAAGAATTCTCGATATACATTGCCAAAAATGATTTAAGTAAACTAGTTTCCCCATTGTTTGATAGATCAACTTTCAATGTTGCTAAGCCCTTAGCATACTTGTCTTTAATAAGAAATCCGGATCATAGACGTTCCTTCACACTTATTCGGTATAACATGCTTCCCTCCTCCTACAGGGAGGATTTCTTTGAGAAAGTTCCAGCACTCGAGTATTTATGCCCATGTCAATTAAATATGATAGAAACCTCTGAGCATATTCTGCTAGAGTGTCCCCTATATAATAAACCCAGGAGAGACCTTTTTTAGTGTTTTCCCGAACTTGAAGTCTAACAATAAAATCAGGACACTCAATATTCTTTTATCAGGTGAAGGGCAAGATACGATGATAGCGGCCGCTAGATTTGCATGGTATGTAACTTGTATTCGTAAAGGCAAGATAAAATCAAAGGAATAAGGAAAATGCTTCTAGATTACAACTTGAATGTCAGAATATGTCTGCAGGACATATGTTGGATTGGGGCCGTGAAGCGGCCCTTGGGGTCCCGGAGGAGACTGGTCGAGTAACGACACGAGGCAAGATGGTGTGAAGACCAGTCTCCTCCGGGACCCCAAGGGCCGCTTCACGGCACTAATACAACATCTGGTGACCCCGACGTGATTCTACTCATGAGTAAGCGATCTACGCGGTCCGGTTCTACGCTACAACCGTGTCTGATTCATCCTGGAGGACAGCGCGGCAGCTCTGGTCGGAAACCCATCAGGACGGAGTGACAGCTACACGGCGAGGCACTCCAGAGAGGCATCCTACAGCTTGCATCGCGGAAACGCGTTCTGCTCAGGGGCAGGCTGTGAAACCCTGATTCCAGCGCAGAGGCCGCCGAGGGCCCGGGGTAGGAGACCACGCTCCGAGCTCCATCCCAGAGATTTGTCATGCTGAGACCTATTGCCTAAAAGGACGCGTCGAAATCGTCCCGAGAAGAAACACTTCGAAGGACCAGGCAGGTAATATGGGGACTTGTCCTCAGCGGCAACGTCCGACCGCTAACCAGAGAATTCATATAATGGAATTCAAGGCCCTGGCCGGGGTATACCAAATACGCCTTCACAGCGATAAGTTAGCGGAACTCTTAGCGTACCTGGGGGCCAATTGTCCGCTTTATCCAGAAGCGGGCGTGCTTGACCTCACACTTTGGGATCGGATAGGAGCCTGCATTCGGCAAGCACAAAAAGCTCCAGACAGCGTAATTGGCACATGGAGCAAATGTAGGAAACTCTTAGCAGAGGTAGACCCAGTCTGGATAGCAGCGCAGTCAGAACCATCAGCCCCAATGAGTCTCTACCCGTCATTTCAGCTTAAGCAGGGCAGTGTAGGGAGCATTCCCTCAGTGACAGCTGCAGACGTCACTGAAGGAATTCATGGCATGAGAAGCCCTGGCGCTTCTCTGACAGTTACAAGTTCCCTGCCAATTAAGAACTCCATTCAGCGCATGGGTGAGGAAGATCCATTCACGGGGAAATTGCCAGTGGCACAATTAGCTAGCACCCAACTGCTGTGTTCAGCCTATCTGAAGGCAGACACACGTTCAGGCAGGGCTGCTCAGTGCCCACTGCTCACGGAAATCTGCACAGCCCCTGGCCATGCAGGGCTCCAGAGCAGACCCATTACCACACTCAGGCGCAGAGCAGTGCCAAAACCCCAAGGCGCCTGCTTCCAGTGTGGAAAAATGAGACACCTTAGAAGAGAATGCCAATCTAGACCAGGCAGATCTTCAAAAGTTTGTCCGGATAAGCTTAAGACCAAATGGCCACGCTGGCACTGGAAAGGAGGTAGCACCGAGATCTGCGAGTCCGGCCCTCCGGCATGCATCTGGCCCAGGCTAGAAGGGAGGCAGCCATCGCCCTGGCTATGCCAAAGGAACCATCCCAGCAATAGTACCCCGAGCTCTCCCAAGGCACAGGCAGAACCTACTTGTCTCACCTTGGAGTAGCCCAGAGAAACTCACCCCTAAGTAGAAGCACCCAGATGGTTGTGATAGCCAGCTGTGTATAAGTCAGCTCCTCATGTGCAGGATAGAACACTGCAGATCAGGGGAGGAATGTGTGAATGCGTAAATAAATGTGTGTATGCGTGGTGCACCACTGAATGTATGACTGCAAGAACTGTGTATGATTGCAAAAGCCTTGTCTCTATGACCACAGTATGATTGAAAAAGTGTTCCTTGTGTGTAACTGCATGGTAATGTCACTGTGAAATATGTGTTAAACAGTTTGCACTCTGTTCATGGGCAGGAACTATTTAAGGTTTGAGAAAGCATGGTGAGCAAAACCTCTTTGCCTTGCCTGCTTAGCAGCTTAAGGGCAACGAAAGCAGGAGGGTGGATGGGGGGGGGGAATCCTAACCTGCAATAGGGCAAAGTGACCCCCCTTCTTCCCTTGAGACTTTTTTCTTTGTCAAATGATTAAGCCACTCTTGGAAACCGGTTTTGCAATCCTTGCCACTCAGGAAAACAGATTTTTCTTTTCAGAAGCGCGATCTGAAAACAAAAATCACTTCTATGAGTTTTCCTCACTAAATCATAAACTATGGGGCCCCTCCCTACGTCTGTGTTCCTCAAACCCCCATCTCTGTGTTTTAAGGTTTTTGAATGTCTCTTAGCATCTTTAAGTCACCTATCTCACTAGGGATGAGAGAATTGCATTGTCTTCATGTGTGTACTGTGTTATCATCTTGTAACCTCGGTTCTCAACCTTTTAAAGTCAGGGGCCAAGTTCCGGGGCTTCAGGCAGCTCTGGGGGTCCGGACAGTCATCCTGCCCTTCCATCGCCACACAGCCCTTCTTGGCTTGGTGGAGGTAGTGGCAGAGCAACGTGGGCCACATCTGGCCCACTTCCCCACGTCTGGCCGCGGGTTGAGAATCGTTCTAACTCTCCTTCATTCTCTTAAGAAAGATACTGTTCTGGCATTTTGACCTTACTCTGTGTAAAGTAACTCACTCATTGTACCCCTTTCACAGGAAAAAGCACGCAAACATTCTTGCGCTCTGTATATTCAGAAAATGCTTAATCGTTACCTTTTTACAGGAACAAAACTCCTCTCCAGGCCTTAAAAGTAACCAATTTGTTTCTTTCTAAGTCTTAAATTGCTTCCTTTCACAGGCTCCTGAGTTAATTACTGGTAGGGATTTCTTAACAGGAGGACCCGGTTGTCTTAATTATCTGACCTAATCTGATTGATAAGAGTTGTTGCATTCTCATTGTGCTAACTTCTGACTTGTCTTTCCTCCTTTCCTCCTTTCACCAGTGGAACTCCCTGCTGGAAATGTTTAACATGTGTGTCTTTTCATTTTTGTGTATTATTTCCTTACAGCTGGCACGTCCTAGTTGGCTTGTTTTTAATAAGTCTTAGTCGGTCATTTTAAGTATGGCACCTGGCCCACAGCACCCTCTCTATTTGAGCAGACACATTTCACAAACTCCAGAGCACAAAGGGAGGATTAGTCCTTGAGCTCCTGAGAATGTGCAGAGTGCCACTCATTAGCCAGGACGGCCTAGGACCATTTTAAGAATGCAGTCAGGTCACACTTTCAATCAGATACAGGCATTTTCAGGCCACCCCTTCCCTTTTTTTTGCTGCTAGTCTAAGCACAGGCAAAAGGCTAAGCCAGCATCTGCCACCCTTCTCACAGGAGCACAAGAATAACTCCAGTAAAAGTGTGCACGCACGCCATGGGCAGATGTGCGCAGGGGGGCCTTCATGAGAAATTTACCCAAGGGAAGCCTGGCACGTCATGCGCCAAATAGATAAGGAAAAACTGTTTTCCCTATCGCACAACACTAGAACTAGGGGACACTCCATGAAACTTTTGGGTACTAGTTCTCAAACAAATAAGAGAAAGTACTTTTTCACCCAGAGGATTACTGGTCTATGGAACTCCCTGCCAGAAGAAGTGGTGACAGCTGTCAGTCTTGACAGCTTTAAGAAAGGATTAGACAAGTTCATGGAGGACAAGTGTATCAATGGCTATAATTATGGCTACCTAAGGACAACCTCCGGGTTGGAGAGATAGGCAGGATATCTCTCAATGCCATTTCCAGGGAATCCTAAGCAGGTGAAGGCATCTCCTTGGGAATACCCTGAAGGAAATGGTGAGCCACTGTGTGAGACAGAATGCTGGACTGGATGGGCTGTGGCCTGTTCCAGCAAGGCTGTTCTTATGTTCTTATGTTCTTAAGGTTTGCCATAAGACCCCAGACTCGTCTCGCTTCAAACGCAGACAGTCACCTTGTGTGGATTAATGTCACTGGTTCCCCTTCGGGGGGCTAGGACAGTTTTCACTTATGGGGGTCGCACATATTAGGTTCTTACTTGGCAAGAGGACCAAGCTTGGTGCACGCTCCTGACTCTTCCGCATGCGGGCAGAGTTGGCAGCCGTGAACTTTGCTTTGCGCACCCTTGCCAAAGAAGGCTTCAACATAATTACTAACAGCCAGTTTGTTAGGAATTTGCCTCACAGTCTACCAGGAGCATACATCACTCCCGTGATAGACAAAAACTTGCTGAGTTTGTTTCTCACAACTCCTATTCAGAGTCATGCATTCTTTCATCAAAATGCCAAAGCACTTGCAAGGCAGTTCAACCTGCCACTTTCCCAAGCCCAAGGCATAGTCCGTTCCTGTCTGCATCGTGCAGGGGCACCGGGGGGGCCTCGTGGGGGGGTCAACCCACGAGGGACAGAGTCCAACCAGGTGTGGCAAATGGACGTCACACATGCCCCACATTTTGGCAAATGGCAGTACATGCACGTTTGCATTGATACCTTCTCACAGTTTGTTTGGGCAACAGCACAGAAGGGAGAAACGGCTCCCCATGTGGAGCAGCATCTCCTTTCCCACGGCCATGGGCGAACCTCGGCACATGAAAGTCCGATGACACCCCAGCTTATAGCTCCAGGCAGCTGGCCACCTCCATGGCTACCTGGGATATTAAGCACACCTTTGGCGTTCCGTACAATCCGCAGGGGCAAGCGATTGTGGAACGGGCCTATTGGACGCTTGAGTCCTACATTGACAAATAAACAGAAAGGGGGGAACAACATCCCATAGTTCCACAGCAATTGCTATCCTATAAGTGCAAAAACCAACTAACTCTTTCAGAATTTCTATCTCCCAAACAAGTCTCTTCCCCATGCAGGTCCCAGAGGCCAGAATCAGACCCGGATGCCAACTTCAGCTATTGCAAAGGATGGCACCAGTCACTGCCTTGGATGTCATCAGCTGTCCGTCTTCCTATATGACTTATATCTCCAAAGACATTTCTATGAACATTTTGCATACTCAGTGCTACTTCTAAGGACCATGCTTTTCCACAAAACAAGACTTTTCCAAGCTCAAGTTACACATGAAACCCCACCAAGAAGGGAAGCCTCATCTTCAAGAAGCAGTTGAATGTTTTCTATTGCTATTATCTGTAGTTGCTCCTTATTTATTCATGCCTTGTACAATGCTCCAGTTGGGATTTGCAAGGGACACTTGAATTTCTGTATACGTAGGGTCGTGTATTGTTAATAATGGCCAGCTTCCACCAAAGGAAGCCAGACCGGCCCATGTTTGCACCGGCCCATTGCTTGGAAAGATTGAGCACCCGGTAGCCGGCAATCTCCAGCCATTGTAAGTTATTTTCACACATCCCCATAGGTGCTAGAAAGACATTTGCACAACACCAGAAGTTGCAGAAATGGCTTAGAATCACCTTAGGTCACAGTAAGAGATCAATGACACATCTCATTATCTTGCCTTGCTACAGAAAGCAGTCTGGATTCAGACCCACAGTTCTGAAAAACCAGGCAGCAGTCAGTATATCCAGTGTTCCAGGTTTAGCCATAGGCAACGCTTGGAGAATTGGTCAATTGGCTTGCGCTTTAGCAAGAGCCATTAACCACACCTCCTCGGCAATAGCGCTGCTCAACCAGGAGCAGACAGAGCTTCACCATGCCATACTGGATAATCGAGCAGCCATCGATTACCTTCTGTTGTTACATCATTTGGTTTGCGAGTCTGTCCACGGCATGTGTTGCTTTAATCTCACAGACAACACCCACAAGGTACAGAGCCAGCTCACGGATCTCCACACCCTGGTCAAGTACATCAAGGAGGATGCTTCATGGAGGTGGTGGGATTTGTTGTGGTCGTGGTTCCCATGGGGTTGGCTTCAGACGACACTCAAGGTGATTGTGGGGGTGGTAATACTGGGCACAACAGTGTGTTGTTTCGTGCAATGTATTCCCTCACTGATATCGAGATGTCACCCATGGAGGGAACTCCGAAACGTCATCCCCCCACACCAGCTGATGCCACTCCTGCGCAGGGCCGTCTGTCAGGTCCAATCTAACAAATAAAGGGGGAGTGTGGTGTCCGCGGGCGCAATTGGCATAAACTGTCCCTGACAGAGGTTACACCGGTTGAGGAAGGCTCCTGGTCACTGGCCTCTGCGGGTACAGAAATTGGGGTGCGGATTAATAGTCATAAGATTGATTCACCCATATCTGACCTGGCAGGCAGTTCGGCAGGAGGAAGTTGAATATCTAACTCCAGTTAGGAATTAGGTAATTCCACACCTGCAGATTAGCTCAAGCCCCAGCGCAAATAGTGGCCATGTTTACTCTTGTGCAAGCCATGAACAATGGATTTCCCCTGTCAGTATTTGCCTTAGTTAATTAACTTCCCCAAGAGAAGTTCCCAATTAACCCGGGTAAATGGGTGATGTGATTTTCTGTCAGATGACGATTCTATCACACGCAGCCTTGAACATAATATATACTGATGATTTTACCTCAATAAATCACTGGTCTTCGCTCCATCTTGCCTCATGTCGTTACTCGACCAGTCTCCTCCGGGACCCCAAGGGCCGCTTCACGGCCCCAATCCAACAGACATAGAAATAACAACCCTTGAAATTCTGGTTGTATGTTGCTATTGTATAAATACTCTTGTGTTAATGATTTTGTGATATTTTCATTAGGTTGCCTCACTTGTGTCAAGCAGCTTGATTTTGTGATATTGTAACACTGGCCTTGGGCTGTAATAAAGAATTTGATTGAAACAGCTAATATAATTAACTAAAATTAAAATAACAACAAAAAAACTTAGTGAAGACTAACTACATAAAAAATTTACTAAAATTACTAAAATCAGGATTTCTCTCCCCCCCCCAAGAACAGAAACCAGTAGCAGCGGGTGGGTGTGCGCTTCCTCCTCCTTCCGGCCCCCAGCTGTGCATGGAGTGCGGAGGGAGGGAGAGGTGGTGTGGGAGGGAGGTGGGCATGGCCAGCCGGTTCTGCTAATGGTTCTATAGAACCTGATAGAACCTTCTGCAGTGCAACACTGTTTCTATATAAGCTTTTATATAATCTAATAACATGTTATCTTACTCCATTTGGGGTCAATGTTTGCCATAGCAATTTCCTGATCTACGAATGTGACAAAGAGATTCTTATTGTATTCTATGTTTCTCTATTAGCTGTTCTTTTGCTACTTGTGGTTCAATAACTAGTCTTATCCTTGTTTCTATTATCATGGCACACATTTTCCTTGCATAGTTTAAGAGATGCCCCAGTATTGTGTGAATTCTCCTTTACTCCCTTTGATTTTGACACTGGCATTATTATTGCTTGTTGCCAATCAGTGGGTGCCGTTAGTTGTGTTCATTCTGCATTGAAGATGTTGCTTCCCCCTGATGCTTGGATTATTTCTTTTGGTAATCCAGCTATTCCTGCTGTTTTGTATTTAGGTGATTCTTGCTACTTCCATTAATATTTTCAGTTTTAGTGCTATTGTTTTGTAGTGTTGCATTGTTTCATTGTGATACTCTCCTAAGGGGTGGACGGGGTACACAGAAAGAACCTCCTTGAAGATTGTGGTATTTTTAAACCACAATCCAGCATACCCTGGTAAGGGCAATCTTGTGAAGGAACTCCAGAATGAACTCGCCAAAAGGTGCCTTCATATTGGCAGTTTCACATCTGGCCTAGACATGGGAGGGGGAGGAGAAGGGGGAGGTGGAAAAAGAAGTTGACACATTCTTTAAAGTGTTATTTCCACCTCTATATAACTTCTGAGTGACCTATTAGTGATCTTCCATTCTTGTTCTTAACTATTTCAGTGGGGTTATAATTCTCCTCTCTTTCCCGCATACTTTTAACTACTTTGAAAAATGCTCATGGAGCTGTTCTCTCATTATCTGCTAATGATTTTCTGAATCATTCCCAGGACTCTTGTTTTGCTTTTTTGATTATCCTGTTAGTATTTCTATGTTGCAATCTATAGTTTATATAGTCTTCTCTCCTTGCTTTTATCTAACATTTATATAACTCTTTTCCCCCCAGCTTTACTGCTTCTTTCATCTCTTCGCAACACCATACAGTGTGTTTGGACCAATACCATCTTCCTCCTTTTTCTGCATATTTCTTCTGCAATGCTAATCAGGCTAGTTTTGTATCCCTTCCATTCATCCTTCACATTATCCTCTGGTGGCTGCTGGTTAAATGCTATCTCCATCTTTCATTATAACTGTTCTACTATTTTCTCCTTGCTTGATCTTAAATGATTTTAGGTTTTTGTTTGGTCTTCTTTTAATTTTGGATTTATAATTTCTTGCTTTTAACTCTACAATTTCTTGATAGCGTCACATGGTCCAGTGGGGATTGCTTTTGCATTGAGTATTCTAAATCTTTTTTTAAAAAAAACACTTGTTAATATGTAAACCATCTGACTTTAGATGGTGATATCATTCAATTTATACCATATGTAATGCTGAGAATCTCAACGTTTTAAAATATATATTCATAATAAAAACTGTGAAAGCGCGGCGCCAAAATGGCCACCGCGCTCTTTGCGGGGCCCCCCCCACCCGGACTCAGACATCCGGGTAGTTAGGGGGTGTGGCCACCCCTCTATAAAAGGGGTGGCCACGAGGCAGCCGAGCTGCCATTTTGTAAAAGCGACGGAGAGGAGAAGTTTTTTCTCCGTCGCTCTTCGTCTTTTGGAGGGAAGCCTTTTCGGTGGCTGCAGCCCCTTAGCGGTCTTGGCTGCTTGATGTTCGGCTTCCCAGCTAGCGAATTCTGATCCCTGGATAGGGATCGCTCTTCATTTTATGCCTCCCAGAAAGAAGGCTATGGCGAAGCAGGCTCGCCTGCGCAGGGGGCAGCAGCAGTCGGGTCGGAGGACCGCGACTGCACCCCCTCAACAGGACCTCCAGCCGGAGGCTCCCACCGGGATCGGTGGGATGGGGCAGCTCAGGCCGTGGCCCACGGCTCTTCAGCCCCAGACGGGCCCTACAGGGGCTTCGGCCACCGGCCCGCAAGTGCCGGCCATGGGCTTTGAACAGGGGGGAGGGCTGAGCGCGGTTGGGGATTTGGCCCCCGGCCCGCAATTACCGGCCATGGGCTTCGACCAGGGGGGAGGGCCTGGTGCGGCTGCACAGCAAGGCTCACCCCCGGCCACGCAGGGGCCGGAGTTTTGGGCATGGCCCTACTTGGGCCGGGCTCTTAGGTCGGGGGATCTGGGCTGTTGCCCGGTGGGCCGTCCGGCCCACCTGGCCCCTTTTATGCAGGGGGATCAGCGACAGTGGATGCCTTATTGGCCCACGTGGCAGCGCTAGAGGCATCCCTGGGGATCACCAGTAACCCCATTGGGGGGAGCTTCCTTGCCATCTGGGGCCCCCTTTTGCCAGCCTACTAACGTGGCAGCTGCAACTCTACAACAGGCTGCCAGTCGGATCGAGTTGCTGGAGGCACGCAGGTCTGTGCCCGCCGCGGCCTCGCAACTCCCCGTGCATCAGGCGCTACAGACAGGTAGTGGATGGATGTGTCCTCAGAGCTCGATTTCGGTCACGAGCTCCGACGCCCGCCGTGGGCCGGAACCCCCAGTGGGGGCAGCTCACGGGGGTGCACCCAGTGAGTATCAGGTTCAAGCTAATGTGCCCACATCACACTCCACCTCTGGTGATGGGTTCCAGTGGCCCTGACCTCGTAATGTCGGGGCGGGGGGCATCAGTTCCCAGCCTACCCGGGTGCAGCTTGGTCGCATGCTGGTGCAACATTGGGTGGGGGTGGGGTTTCTGCCCCCGGGGCTGCACCGGGTGTCGCAGGGGCGGTCCAGGCTCTGCTCCCGATACCCCGTGCCAACACTGTGCCGGTGTCGGCACTCCCGACAGCCGGGTATTCCTTGCCCCTTGGAGATCATTTGGCCCAGGCCACGAAGGAAAAGATTTGGCTGGGGGAGTACGTAGATATTTTCTCCCTATTGAACAGGGAACCCACCAAGGAGGAGAAAGAGGGGCAGGATGAGAAGGACAAAGAGCTGTCCCGCCGTCGCGGGCCAACTGGTTACCCGCATATCTCATTTATATGGCGGTGTACCTCAGGGCGCGGCCTGACCTGGCCATCCCTATGGTCCAATATTTGGACAACATTTACAGGGCAATGGTGGATTTTCCTGGCCCCTCGTGGTTGGCTTACGACAAGGAATTCCGAATGAGAGTGCCCTTACACCCGGAGATGAGGTGGGATGAGCCCTGTCAGAAGCTGTGGCTTTTATATATGACTCCCACGCGCCCGGCGCCTGGGGAGAGGTACCATTGTGGACATGCGGTCCAGCGAGCTGCTCCAACGCAGACCACCCACCAGCTGGCGGGGCAGGGGGTTCCAGCCCGCTTGCTGTGTTGGAGCTTCTCGGCCAGTGGTGTATGCAATAGGAAACAATGCAGATACAAACACGAGTGTCCCTCTTGCGCTGGCCCCCACGCCGCCGCCGCGTGTCCGCGAGCAGGTGGGCCACGGGGCAGAGGTAGAGGTGGACAAGGAGCGGGCAGACCTGCCGCTGATGGAACTGGTCACTCAAAAGGCCCCCTCCCCGGTTAACGTAGCTATGTTGGAGCGATGGCTCTCACCTTACCCAAGGAGGGAGGATGCTAGGTACCTCCTCGAAGGTTTCCAGCGGGGCTTTCGCATACCATTCAAAGGGGTGCGGTGCCCACAAGATGCCCCTAATCTACTTTCCCTGAAGGGTAGGGAGGAGGTTGCCGCCCTTAGTATTGCTAAGGAGGTTAAAGCAGGTAGGGTAGCTGGCCCCTTTCCCAGGCCCCCCTTTACCAATCTGAAGGTTTCCCCTTTAGGGTTGGTGCCCAAAAAGACTCCTGGGGAGTTTCGTTTGATTCACCACCTGTCATACCCGGTGGGCCATTCGGTCAATGATGCCATTCCTGATTACCTTTGTTCGGTCAGGTATACATCATTTGACCTGGCCCTGCGCATGGTGCGCTCTTGTGGCCCGGGTGCACTCCTGGCAAAATGTGACATTAAGTCGGCATTCCGTTTATTGCCTGTGCACCCGGGTGACTTTGAGTTATTGGGTTTCAAATTCCAAGGAAAATTTTATTTCGATAAAGCCATGCCTTTTGGCTGCTCTATTTCCTGTTCAGCATTTGAACGTTTTAGCACTTTCCTCCAGTGGGCCTTTGTTCGCAGGTCTGTGTCCCGATCTGTAGCCCACTACCTCGATGATTTCTTGTTCGGGGGTGAACGGGGCTGGGACACGTGTACGCGTCTCCTCAATACATTTCAGACGCTAATGCAGGAACTGGGTGTCCCTTTAGCGCCCGAAAAGACCGAGGGCCCATCAACTAAGCTCACATTTCTGGGTATAGAAATTGACACGGTCTCGCAGGCATCCAGGTTACCCACGGATAAGGTTACCCGGATCACTGCGTTGATTTTGGCCTTACTGGCCAAACGCAAGGTGTCACTTCGTGAGCTCCAGGTTTTACATGGTCACCTTAACTTCACTTGCAGGGTGGTCGCGCCTGGCAGAGCTTTTGCTCAACGCTTATGTGACGCCATGACTGGCCTATCCAGGCGCTATCACAGGGTCCGACTGAACAAAGGCATGAGGGCTGACATGCTGGTTTGGCTTAAATTCCTGAGGGACTTCAATGGGGTGTCATTTTGGAGGTCTGACCTTTTGGTTTCCCCTAGGTTCCAGGTTCAGTCGGACGCCTCAGGGTCCCTCGGATATGGGATTTACTTTGAAGGGAGGTGGGCCTACGGCCAATGGCCTCCAGCCTGGAGGGGCACTGATCGTCTACGCGACCTGACATTCCTGGAGTTCTTCCCGATACTGGGAGCTTTGATGCTATGGGGCGAGGAGTGGGCCAATTCAGTGGTTCATTTCTGGTGTGACAATGCTGCAGTGGTGCACATTGTCAACTCCCAGACATCTAAATCACCCAGGGTCATGGAGTTAGTTCGGCAGTTTGTGTTGCGTTGCCTACGCCTCAATGTGCTCTTCAGGGCCAGACATGTACCAGGCATTAATAACAATATTGCTGATGCTTTGTCCCGCCTGCAGATCCCCCGGTTCCACGCCTTGGCCCCAGACGCAGAGGAGTTACCCTCGCCGCTTCCGGACGAGATTTGGACGTTTGGCAAGGAGAGGTGAACCGGGCGATCAGCATGTCGCTGGTGCCCCGCACGCGTAAGGCGTATCACCATGCATTCAGTCAATTTAGAATATTCTCTGAGCAACTCCGGTTGCCTGAGGCGTGGCCCATTCCGGTTGCACACCTTCTCCAATTTATGGTCTACCTACATAGTCAGGGTCTAGCTCCCCGCACCATAGCATCCAGGCTGTCAGCACTGGCATTCATGGCCAAAGTGAGGGGTTCTGCTGACAGCACGAACGATTTCCGTATACGACATGTTTTAGAGGGGTGGACATGGGAACGTGGACGTCGCCCGGACACTCGCCACCCTATTTCCCCGGGGGTTCTTACCCACCTTGCACGAGGCTGGCATGACCTGTGTTTTGACAGGTATGAGGCAGCTCTGTTTCATGCGGCTACCACGTTGGCCTTTTTTGGAGCGCTCCGCATCAGTGAGCTGGTGCTACTGTCTAAGGCGGATGCGGCACGTAGGGCACTGGAACTCGAAGATGTCTATGTCTCTAATGAGTGGGCTCAGTTGAGGATACGTTCCTCAAAGGTCGATCAGCACGGTGTAGGCAGTGGTGTTAGACTGCTACGATGTTCCATTGCAGACATCTGTCCAGTTGGTGCCCTACAAGAGTTCATTGCAATGCATGGTACGCACCCTGGCCCGTTTTTCTGCCACCAAGATGGGTCTCCCCTTACTAAATTTCAATTTAGGTAAGGCGCTGTCCAGTGTTGGCCTCCCCGGGGCTCGTTACGGAACCCATTCTTTTAGAATAGGAGCTGCTTCTACTGCAGCCGCATTTGGGTACTCTGAGGCTGATATATGCCATATGGGGAGGTGGGGATCGAAGTGTTTTGAATTATATGTTCACCCTCTTCAAGTGTGAGTACCAGATAAGTCACTGTCCTGTCTCTTTTTACTTTACAGACCCTGTGTGTCGCCGCACACCGGTGGCAGTATGGCTGGTGGGCCACAGCTATGTGCACTGGGCAGCGCAGTACGTTGCGGCGACAGAGTGGAGACCCCAGCTTGGACTACGTGCATCCGCATGTATCAGGTGGTATGTTAAGCGCGGAATGTTATGGCGGGAACTGTTGCCATTCCTTTTCTCCATCAGGGATGCTGAACCGCCTGATGTCTTGGTGCTGCACCTCGGGGGCAATGACCTGGGCCAGGTCACTGGCCTTTCTTTAAAACATACGATCTGCAGCGACCTGGCTTATTTGCATTATGTGTGGCCTGCCACAACCCTGCTATGGTCGGACATCATACCGCGTCACGCTTACAGGGGGGGTATCAACCTCCAGGCCCTTGACCGCGCTCGTCGCTCGGTGAACAGGGCAGTGGCCCGGTTCTTTGCTGACAAGGATTTGGGGCGGGTCATCCGACACCCCAATATTAGTCTCCAAAATTATGACCTTTACACAGGGGATGGGGTCCATCTGTCAGCCAGAGGTATGGACCTCTTTTTGGAGGATGTGCAAGCAGGCCTGTTGACCGAGCTGACGGTCTGGGGGGGGGCGGTGAGTCTTTATTAAGCCTCCCCGTGTGGCGGGTAGCACTGGTAAGGTAAATATTTATGACCCACAGGTATCCGGCAGGTTCGCAATTGACTGGCCAACACTGGATAGGTACAAGTTGGTTAATGTTGACCGGTCAACGACGAACCAGGCAATGGGGTGATGGCACGAGCTATTCAGCATGCATCACCACGTGATTTTATGGATACACGTCAGTGAGTGGGGTCAGTAGATAGTTGATTGACTACATAAGAACATAAGAACATAAGAACAGCCTTGCTGGAACAGGCCACAGCCCATCCAGTCCAGCATTCTGTCTCACACAGTGGCTCACCATTTCCTTCAGGGTATTCCCAAAGAGATGCCTTCACCTGCTTAGGATTCCCTGGAAATGGCATTGAGAGATATCTTGCCTATCTCTCCAACCCGGAGGTTGTCCTTAGGTAGCCATAATTATAGCCATTGATACACTTGTCCTCCATGAACTTGTCTAATCCTTTCTTAAAGCTGTCAAGACTGACAGCTGTCACCACTTCTTCTGGCAGGGAGTTCCATAGACCAGTAATCCTCTGGGTGAAAAAGTACTTTCTCTTATTTGTTTGAGAACTAGTACCCAAAAGTTTCATGGAGTGTCCACTAGTTCTAGTGTTGTGCGATAGGGAAAACAGTTTTTCCTTATCTATTTTGTCCACACCGTGCATGATTTTATAAACTTCAATCAGGTCACCTCTTAGACGCCGTCGTTCAAGAGTGAAAAGGCCCAACCGTTGCAGCCTCAGATGGTAAGGAAGGTGTTCCAGTCCCCTAATCATTCTGGTTGCCCTCCTCTGTACTTTCTCCAACTCCATAATATCCTTCTGGAGGTATGGCGACCAGAACTGTACACAGTATTCCAGATGGGGCCTCACCATAGATTTATAAAGAGGCAAAATGACACTTGCTGACTTATTTTCTAAACCCTTCCTAATGATCCCTAGCATTGAGTTTGCTTTTTTCACTGCTGAGGCACACTGGGTTGACACCTTCATTGAGTTGTCCACCAGGACACCAAGGTCCCTTTCCTGGTTTGTCGCAGAGAGTTCAGACCCCATCAGTTTATAAATGTAATTGGGGTTCTTTGCCCCAACATGCATCACTCTGCACTTACTAATGTTGAAACTCATTTGCCACTGTTTTGCCCACTCCCCCAGTGTCGAGAGATCCCTCTGGAGCTCCTCACAATCTCTCACAGTTTTCACTACCCTGTATAATTTAGTGTCGTCAGCAAATTTGGCTACCTTGCTTTTTACTCCTACCTCTAGATCATTTATGAAGAGGTTGAAAAGCAGGGGTCCCAGTACTGAACCTTGGGGGACCCCACTCTTTACTTCCCTCCACTTGGAGAAGTGTCCATTTAGTGCTACCCTCTGTTTCCTGTCCCTTAGCCAGTTGCTGATCCAGGACAAGACCTGTCCCTTTATTCCATGACTGGAATGACTGTTTGTCAACAAACAAATTGATACAAATGGATACATTGTAGCCAATTGCCGTTGGCAATTTGGGAGGAACCTTACCAGTGTTACTGCGGCCTGCTTGCCTTAAGAATTATAATTGGCTGAGTACCAATTGAAATTTATAATTCGGACTAGGGCATGAATCAATAAATGTGGCCCAATGCCGTTATCCACTAATACCGGTGTCTGAGTCCTTTTTTGGGGGTGTGCCTGCAATGAAAGTGCGGTGCCAAAATGGCCGCCGCGCTCTTTGCGGGCCCCCCCCACCCGGACTCAGACATCCGGGTAGTTAGGGGGCGTGGCCACCCCTCTATAAAAGGGGTGGCCACTAGGCAGCCGAGCTGCCATTTTGTAAAAGCGACGGAGAGGAGAAGTTTTTCCCTCCACCCCCTCCCTAGTGAACAGTGTGATATTTTGGTTGCTTCGGGGCCGGGTGGGAATTTTTGGCTGGAACCTACAATTGGCTTCCTGGTTCTGGCTTTTTCGCCCATCCCACACTGTTGCTATGGTTTGATATAGGGGCTTTGCTATTGAATTTGGTCACATGGGCGGGTAGCACTGGTAAGGTAAATATTTATGACCCATAGGTATCCGGCAGGTTCGCAATTGACTGGCCAACACTAGATAGGTACAAGTTGGTTAACGTTGACCGGTCAACGACGAACCAGGCAATGGGGTGATGGCATGAGCTATTCAGCATGCATCACCACGTGATTTTACGGATACACGTGAGAGGGTGGGGTCAGTAGATAGTTGATTGACTACGGTCAACAATTTGTTTGTTGTCAACAAACAAATTGATACAAATGGATACATTGTAGCCAATTGCCGTTGGCAATTTGGGAGGAACCTTACCAGTGTTACTGCGGCCTGCTTGCCTTAAGAATTATAATTGGCTGAGTACCAATTGAAATTTATAATTCGGACTAGGGCATGAATCAATAAATGTGGCCCAATGCCGTTATCCACTTATACCGGTGTCTGAGTCCTTTTTTGGGGGGTGCGCTACAATTGTTGGTTGCATAAATCCAGTATCCTTTGACCATTCTCGTTCAGAATCAACTGTGTGATTGCGACTGAACAACAACGACAATATTATCTTAATCCCTCTTTCCCCCCATTATTTCTAAAATATCTTCTGTTTTATTTCTCAAGCCAGTTATATTCAGAGTCCCTATTTTGTACTTCATTGTTCTCTCTCTTAATCCTTTAACACTGTTATGGGCATTTCCTGTTTAATCAGTCCATTTGTATCTAGTTTTAGCAATATACTGTGCATTGCCAGCTTTTTGCCCTGTCACAACTTCACCAGAACCCCTTTTGCCAGATCATTTCAGGGTGACCCAGGAAGACCTTCATGCCTGTCATAACAGTCCTATGACACAAGGCCACACCATAATTTGCCCAATCCTAGCAATGTCTTACATATTCTATGATGAATTGGCTGCTCTGTTGTGCTTGTGTGTAAAGCAGCAGGTCTGAATTTGAATCTCTGGCAAGTTCTTTTACATTTTTATTGCCTTCTCTTTGGAGAGAATGGCTAGGAGACTTCTGCCAATGCATACTGCAAGGCATAATCTACTTGAGGGTACTAAGGTATAGAGGAGGAGAATTGCATTTGATTTTCACTTTATAACAATGCACACAAATCTCTCTTTTTCTCTCTCTCTCTTTCTCAAAAGCCAGTTGCACCTGACTCTAGGGTTCAGTGTTCATCTCTGTTTATAGCCAAAAAGCCAGCAGATGTTTTTGTGGTCATGTGGCAGGCATGACTAGACACCTGAGTGCACAGAATGCTGTTTATAGTCCCACCAAAGTGGTACCTATTTATCTACTTGCAATTCCTTGCTTTCAAACTGCTAGGTTGGCAAGGCAGTTCCACATGGAAACAGACACAACATCATATCAATAAGGAGCCTCCAATAACACCAACAATCCCCATTATGGGTTCTCTCACATTTGTGTTTTTCAAAGAAAAAATTCCCCTCAATTTCTTCACCTCCAGTCTCTGGACATGTTTGTGAATCTTTTCAAAATTCTCATCTAAAATGACAACACATCCATCTTACCCCTTCATTTCCCTTTTATGACAGGAGTGATACTGATACAGAATCACACAAAGAGAAGATCCTTCTACGGTGTGTTAGCAACTGGTCGAGTTGGGATTTAAATATTGGCTAAAGCATCCATTTTAAATTAAATAATGACATAGAGTCCCCCAATGATGTGATTTGAGAAAATCATTATGAGGCTGAGGTGCCCCTTGAGGATATTCCAGAAAGCTACCATCAGGCATATTTTATTATATTTATGCAAACTGTGTGACATTCTGTTTTCATTTTCATCCCTATGGCATGGATTATTCCCACAAAACAGTTTTCCCCCCATTTGTGTTTAAATTATGTTACAGTAGTGGGATGATTGCATTTAAATGGCTTATACATATTACTCAAATATAAAGTCATTTTCATCTCAGGTGGCAATATTACTTTCTTTAGATGTCTCATAAGGAAGGGAAGAAAAATAATATCGAGATCCTAATTCATTGTAAGTCTGTATAAGGTTTTTGTGTGAGAAATCCATTATATTAATTATCTCTTACATTTATCTATTATTTACTCTGGCAATTACCAATTTGATGGTATGCTGAAGGCCAATTATAGCCTGCTTGTGATTGAAATTTGCCTAGATGACAAAAAGAAACTGTGACCCTTTAAATGAAAACAGGAGTTTGTCTTCTTTCATGATGTGAATAATTATGATCTCAAGGAATAGTGGAAATTACTATGAAATTTATAGAAATAGATGGGAGGAAATAGATAAAACATTTCCAGTTTGTGAGATCAGACTGTGGGATTCACCCATTCAATGAGATTGATTTACCCTCATCTGAGCACAGATACCCTTTGAGGATTGCCACAATTCCTGAGAATCTACTAAGACTGGGGTTCCCAACCTAAGGCCTGTGGGCCAGATGTAGCCACAGTGCCATTTCCTCAAGAGCATTCAAGAAACAAAATGGCCACCCATTTGAAGCTATTGAGACAAAATTGGCTGCCCCTCATCATGCAAGCTGGGCAAAATGGCAGTTTGGCCCTCAAAGATGACTGAGAGAGTGTGACCCAGCCCCCAGCTTGAAAGGTTGGGACCCCCTGTACTAAGAGGAAAAATAGATATGGGAGTTGGAGCTGCCATCTTCCTAATTTTGTCCAAATGGTGAACTGAAAGGAATTCTGGGCAATCAGTATGATGGGAGCTATTACTCAAACATGTACTCGGCATGGTTGCAATTAGACTATATCAACAGATAAGGGGTGCTCTATATTTTTGAACCTGACACCTAAATCAATTGTTTCCTGAGGAAGAAGCCAACAATTTCATGTGTGAACATAAATACAGAATGGGTTTGAGGTGGCTCTGGTTAAGTAAGGGCAGATAAAGCTTTACCTTCACCTGACTCCATCCCTCTTTTCCTATTCAAAATAACTGAAATAAAACAGAAGCTCCTAGGGGGTAGGATATTGGGAACAAAATGAAAACTGTTCCCAAATGCAGGATATCTGGGTGGGATTCTGCCATGTAAGTGGGGCAAGGCATTTTGACTGCAGAATTAGCATTACAAGGGGGCTAAACGGATGTTCACAAGCAGCCTCCATAATATGGACCACTGCTTAAAAGGGAAATTTCCATTTTGGGCATGGAACTGGATTGTGCAGATGAATGATTTCCTGTTCACTGCCTGATTGCCAGAAAATAGCTCAAACTGGATTCTGCCCCCATGTGGCAAAACGCAAGCTATATCTCTGTCTGTTTGCAATCTTAGGCAACCAAATCATGGCAATACCAAAAGCGGTGATGTGGGAACTTTAAAATGCAGGAGCTGGCTATTTGAATGCTAGACATGGCTTGGCTAGGGAAGTGAATGGTTCAGTAGGAGCTTGATCAGGGAGACGTGACCAGGGGGTGGGGGAGGCACGGAAGGAGCTAGGAATGATTTTCAAAACCTTGATAAAAGCGAATAACTTTCTTGGGTAGACTGGCTGTTCTGTGTGCAATATGTTACCTGAAATGCTGTGTGGAGTTCATGGTGTTCTATCTTGAATAACCATGAAACTTCATCACTCGTTGAATGTTCTGAAAATAAACTTCTATTTCAGTTGTAGAATCTGGCTTTGTTTACATTTATTTCCAGCTCAGAAGATAAGTACTTTAAAGGAATGCTGTAAATCCTAAAAGTCATCAGTTGTGGTTATGTGTTACACTACAATTTTCAATTAATATCATTTACTACATTAAGCACAAGGGCAAGTGTAAGGCTGTGATCACTTTGGTCTTTGTCATATTACCACATTCCTATTTTCAGTAAGGGAGTGGCACATTCACCCCAAATGGCACACTGCAGGGAAGTGAGGGCATATTGTAGGAGTCAAGGGGGAATAAGCTGTCATTTGCTGTCAATAATATCAATAATATTGATGTTATTGATATCACTGAAACCTGGTGGACGGATGATAACCAATGGGATACAGTTATCCCAGGCTACAAACTGTACAGGAAGGATAGGAAGGGGCAAATGGGAGGTGGTGTAGCCTTGTATGTCAAAGAAGTGATAAAATCGCATGAATTGGAATATCTAGGTGATTTGGAGTCACCATTAGAAGCTCTGTGGGTAAGAGTACCAGGCCACAAGGATGGTCTAACAGTAGGCATATACTATCGGCCTCCAACCCAAACTCCTGAGGGAGACTGGCAGTTGGAGAATGTTGTAAAGGAGGCATCCAAGAAGGGAAGCCTGGTTATAATGGGGGACTTCAATTACCCTCACATAGACTGGGTGAACTGTTGTTCACCACATGATAAAGAGATAAAGTTCCTAGATATGCTAAATGATTGTTCCCTGGGACAGATGGTTGAAGACCCAACTAGAGGTACAAGAATCCTTGACTTGATCCTGAGTAATACTCAGGATCTGGTGCAAGATGTTAATGTGTCTGATCCAATAGGGAACAGTGACTACAACTCAATTATGTTTAACTTGATCATAGACCACAAGTCACTGATAAAATCTAACACAGAGACCTTAAATTTTCAAAAAGGAAATTTCCCAAAGATGAGGAAACTAGTAAAAAAGAAGCTGAAAGGGAAAATTGAGAGAGTCCAAACACTCCAAGAGGCATGGAGGCTGTTTACAAAAACAATAACAGAGGCCCAATTGGAATGCATACCCAAAAGGAAAAAGGGCACTGCCAGGTCCAGGAGGACTCCGATGTGGCTTACAGGAGCTGTTCGTGAAGTGATCAAGAGCAAGAAAAGCTCATTTAGAAGATGGAAGGCTTGTCCGAATGAGGACAGCAGGCAGAAACATAAATTCTGGCAGAACAAATGAAAGGCAACAATCAGGAAAGCAAAGCAAGACTTTGAGGAGCGTATAGCTAAAAATACTCTGAGAAATAACAAAGACTTCTTTAAGTACATTAGAAGTAAGAACCCAACTAGGAAGGCCATTGGACCATTAGATGACAATGGAAGGCAAGGGGTTATTAAAGAGGAAACAGGGATTGCAGAGAGACTCAATGAATTCTTTGCTTCAGTATTCACTGAAGAAGACAGAGACCACATGCTCAAAACAGAGCCTATCTTTGTAGGGAGGGAAAGCGAAGAATTAAGCAAGATAGAAATAACCAGGGAGGAGGTCCTTGCATGTCTTGTTAAGCTAAACACTAACAAATCACCAGGACCAGATGGCATCCATCCACGAGTTCTCAGGGAACTTAAAGATGAAATTGCTGATCTCCTAGGCAAAATATATAATCTTTCCCTCAAATCAGGCTTTGTGCCTGATGACTGGAAGGTAGCGAATGTAACACCAATTTTCAAAAAAGGATCCAGGGGTGATCCAGGAAATTACCGACCTGTCAGTTTGACATGTGTCCCAGGTAAAGTGATGGAAACCATCCTAAAAGATAGAATTAATAGGCACATAGAAGAGAAGGCGCTGCTAAAGGAGAGCCAACATGGCTTTTACAAGGGCAAATCATGCCTTACTAATCTGTTGGAATTTTTTGAGAGTGTCAACAAGCATGTGGATAAGGGGGATCCAGTTGACATTGTTTATCTGGACTTTCAGAAGGCTTTTGACAAGGTCCCACACCAAAGGCTATTGAATAAACTTTCCAGTCATGGAATAAAGGGACAGGTCTTGTCCTGGATTAGCAACTGGCTAAGGGACAGGAAACAGAGGGTAGCACTAAATGGACACTTCTCCAAGTGGAGGGAAGTAAAGAGTGGGGTCCCCCAAGGTTCAGTACTGGGACCCCTGCTTTTCAATCTCTTCATAAATGATCTAGAGGTAGGAGTAAAAAGCAAGGTAGCCAAATTTGCTGACGACACCAAATTATACAGGGTAGTGAAAACTGTGAGAGATTGTGAGGAGCTCCAGAGGGATCTCTTGACACTGGGGGAGTGGGCAAAACAGTGGCAAATGAGTTTCAACATTAGTAAGTGCAGAGTGATGCATGTTGGGGCAAAGAACCTTTAGTGTATGAAAACCAAGACACAGGACACAGCCTCGGGCTGGGTTAACTCAGGTTTATTGCATGGTGGTCAGAGGGAACATGAGGTAATGGCGGATCAATAGCTCTTTATATACGGTAGTAACACATTTGAACGTGGCTCCAGGATAGCCTATTGGCTACTGTCTGCGTGACGTCATTGCTGGTCACGCCCTTCTTGTCCAGGTGTAGGTGGTGGCGGGAAACTTCCCGCGCTGTTGCCTTTTGATGAGTTTGGACCAAGAGAGCTTGGACGCTCGCTGCTGCCAGCTGGTGGTCATTAGCTCGCGTCCTATTACAGGGTTTATGTGATACAGCTGAAGGTTACATTGTTACCCGTTGGCAAGGTTACATTGGTTACGATACATTGTTATCCATGTAGAAGATCATTTCATTAGACACAACACTCCTCCCCCCTAGGATGAGACGAAGTCTCGAACTCAACACTCCCCCCCCCTAGGATGAGACGAAGTCTCTCAGCCAAGATGGCTTATTTCGAACACGCTGGGGTCTCGATGCGGACTGCCTTTCCCCGGGTTTGCTACCTTCTCTTTGTCCCCTGGTTTCCTGTCCTGTAATTGGAGAGGGAGACTCGTTAGTGACTTGCCGCGGCTCCGCGGCGTTGTTGGGAGGTGTGTGTCTTAATGGGGAAGAACCGGGGGCACTGGGGGCTAACGAAAAACCCCTCTTCTCGCTTGGATGGGTGGGGGAACACTCCCGAAAACCCCCCCGGCTCGCAAAATCAAAATCAGAATTAAATTCGGGGGCAGCGGTCGCGAACTCCTCTCCCCCTTCCCCGGCCTCTGATAGAGCTGGCGTATCAAAAGGGTATGAGTCGGGGCCGCTGCGTTCCCCCCTTGTTTGGGACTGTTGTCCGTTGCTGTCTCCCCCTTGGGCTAAACGGGTGGGGGAGAACCCTAACGCTGAATCCTGTTGCTGAGCCCCACTGACCGGCCCCCCACTCACTCGGTGCCTAAGTTGGTCCGCGTGCCTCCTCCAGAGGAGACCGGTGCTAGTCTCGACCCGGTACGACACTGGCCCCGTCTGTTCCACAACCGTCCCTGGTACCCAGGCTGGACCTGCGCTGGCGTAGTTCCTGCAGTGAACAGGGTCGCCGACGGCGAAACCTTTCGAGACTGCCAACCCTCTGTTTTTTCCTTTGTCCTCGACTCTCGTCGGGTCTAGCCTGGACAGGATCGTGGTCAGTTTTCGCCGCATCAACAGCTCTGCCGGCGAGTAACCTGACGCTAAGGGGGTCACCCTATACACTAATAAAAACTGACATACTTGGTGATTTAGGTCCCCCGGGCCCATGCGCCGCAGCGCATCCTTTGTTGTACGCACCAGCCGTTCCACCTGGCCATTCGTGGCCGGGTGAAAAGGCGCGGATGTGACATGCCGAATGGCGTTTGCCTCCATGAATGCCCCGAACTCAGCGGAGGTGAAACAACTAGCGTTATCGCTGACCAAAGTGTCGGGTAAACCGAACGTGGAAAAGACTCTCCTTAGTTGGCTAATTGTAGTGGCGGAGGACGTGCTCTTTACTGGGATAACCTCCAGCCACTTGGAGAACGCATCCACCACCAGGAGAAAAATGGTTCCTCGGAACGGACCAGCGAAGTCTACGTGCACCCTGGACCATGGCCCCCTTGCTGCGTCCCATTCCCTATGCGGGAGGCGGGCCGCCTCCGGTCGGGAGCCCTGGCATGCCTCACAAGTGCCGACCATGTGCTCAATGTCCGCGTCCAGCTGTGGCCACCAGAAGTAGCTCCGGGCCAGCGCCTTGGAACGGACGATGCCCGGGTGGCCGACGTGCAGCATTTTTAGCACCCTCGGTCGCAGGGACGTAGGGACCACCACCCGCTGGCCCCACAAAAGGCATCCCCTCTCTAGGGACAACTCTATTCTTTTTCGAAAAAATGGGTCGAATTCCGTACCTGGGGATGACGCCGGCCACCCCTTCTGCACCCATGAGCTAACTTTCTCTAGCGTTCTGTCCTTGCCTGTCGCCCTAGCAATGTCGGCTGGTACTATTGGGGGTGAGTCTAAAACCTCTATTAACAAAACCTGGTGATCTCTCTCTGCCCTTTCCTTTTGGACGTCTGACAAGGGCAAAGGAGACCTCGAGAGTGTGTCTGCATGGCTGATCTCCTTCCCGGGCCGGTATTCCAACTCATGTTGGTATGCGTTGAGAAAAATAGCCCACCGCAGCATTCTTGGGGACAGGATCTGTGGCGTGGGCTTATTTGCAGTGAAAATTCCCAACAAAGGCTTGTGGTCAGTCACGATTTTGAACGGCCGACCATACAGAAAATATTGAAATTTTTTGGTCCCCGCTACTATCGCTAATGCCTCCCTGTCGGTCTGTGCGTAATTACGCTCTGCTTGGGACAGGGACCTTGAATAAAACGCTATCGGGGCCTCCCTTCCGTCGTCCACCACGTGGCAAAGCACCGCCCCCACCCCCACCGGGGATGCGTCACAGACTAAGACCACTGGCCGTTTGGGGTCGAAATGCGTCAGGATTGCCTCAGATGTTAGGAGCTGTTTCAACTCTTTAAACGCCCTCTCATGCTCGTCACCCCACATCCATATTTCCTCCTTTTTTAGCAAACGATGGAGTGGCTCGGCCACGGACGCCTTCCGTGGAAGGAAGGTATGGTAAAAATTGAGGAGCCCCAGAAATGACTGTAGCTCGGTTTTGGATGTGGGGCGAGGGGCGTTCTTGATGGCGGCCACTTTGGATTTGGACGGCTTGATGCCCTCTGGCGTGACCCGAAACCCTAAAAACTCAACCTCAGTTTCGAAAAAAACGCATTTGTCTTTTCTCAGCCGCAGCCCCGCTTTCTCGAACACAGTTAGTACTTTATCCAATCTCTCTGCCAGTTCGGCCTCACTCCCCCCTGTTATCAACACGTCATCAAAATAAGGCAACACCCCCTCCAGCCCCTTCAGGAGGCGTTCCACAAGCGACTGGAAAAGGCCGGGTGCCAAGTTCACGCCGAACTGTAAACGCGACACCTGGAACGCTCCTTTATGTGTGACTATTGTTTGTGCCGCGGCCGTGGCGGGAGTTACAGGGAGTTGCTGATAGGCTTGTGCCAAGTCGAGTTTAGCGAAACACTTTCCCCCATTCAGCCTGGCCAGAAGGTGGCTGACCACCAGCACCGGGTATGCATTAGGGCGGATCGCCTTGTTAATTGTACACTTATAATCAGCACAAATGCGCACCTCCCCGTTAGCCTTCAGCGCGGTTACAATTGGAGTTTCCCACTCCGCGGAATCTACAGGAATAAGAATCCCCTGGCCCACCAATTTGTCCAGTTCCGCCTCTATTTTGTCCTTTAGTGCGAATGGCACCCTGCGCGGTTTGAGTCTTATCGGGCGGACCTCCGGGTCTAGGTCGAAGGCTACAGGGGGTCCCTTGAACTTTCCAAGTCCTTTTTTAAAAACGGCGGGATGCGCGTCGCACACCGCTTGTATTGGGTCCACCCCCACTGTATGCACTCCCCCTATGAACAAACCTAAGGGCTGAAACCACTGCGTCCCTAGGAGGCTGCAACTTCCCCCCTTAAGGACAACTAGGGGCAGTTCCGCAGAATGTCTCTTAAAATTGACCCGAAATTTTCCAATCCCCAACACTGGGATGCTGTTCCCCTGTACGTCTCGCAGCGTGGACCTCAGCGTTTTAAGTTTGGGCCGCACGTGGGGGTCGATTTTCAAGAACTCTTTCTGGGGAATTATAGAATAGGAGGACCCCGAGTCTATTTCCATCGTGATAGGGGCCCCTTGTACTAGTACCTCAACGAAGTAATGGACCCGTCCCGCGGACACGCTGAACACGGGAGCGTCGTCCTCGCTGTCGCTCGAGATGCGGCCCACGCCGTCCTGCTTCCTCGTGGTCTGGGCGCCATCTTTGGACCTCGCTGGACGGTCCGGTCTGGTCGAACGGTCTTGCGACTGCCTCCGGCCCTCCTTCCGCTTTCTGCATGCCTTGGCGATGTGCCCCCGACGGCCGCAGGTGTAACACTCGGCTTTTCTGAATGGGCACTTCGCGCGCTCATGGGCCGCTCCGCAACCATCGCAGCGGCGCCCCCCTTTTCGGACCCTCTGGACCTCCTCGCCGTCGCTGCCTTCCGTGGACGACTTCGAGGCCCGTCGGGTTGCGTGCACCGACTGTCCGGACTTTCCGTGCACCGAATTTTCCGCTTTGCCGGCTCTAGGACGCCACTCACGCCACTGATGCATCTCGTCCACTCCAGCATTCGTGGATTCCGCGGCTTCCGCGGCTTCTACCACCTCTGCCAGCGTGGGTGGTGGCTCCTTGTTCATCAAGCTGCGCTGCACCTCCTTGTCCTTCAGGCCACACAGAACTCCGTCCCTGAGGGCCATCTCTAGATTGTCCCATCTGCAGGGGGCGGCGGCTATTCTCATGGCTGTTACGAATGCCTCAACCGACTCGTCCGGCGCTTGGACTCGCCTCCAAAACGTGCTCCGAGCAGGAAACATTGCCCTCGAGGGTCGGAAACGCTCACGCAGCAGCTTCATGATGTCATCGGCTTTGAAATCGCTCACCTTCTTCGGTGCAATGATGCCCACCAGCGTTCGCTTGGTTTCTATCCCAAGCATTCTGGTGAGGATGGCCCTCTTCCTCTCCTCGTCGTCTTCTTTGACTTTGAGTTCCACCAGTGCCGCCTGGAAGTCCATCTCAAACAGCTCCCAGTCTTGCGGTTTGGTGATGTTGAACCCGCTCTGTGTCCTGGCTCCTTGGGGATCCATTATCCCACCTTCGTCGCCAATTTAGTGTATGAAAACCAAGACACAGGACACAGCCTCGGGCTGGGTTAACTCAGGTTTATTGCATGGTGGTCAGAGGGAACATGAGGTAATGGCGGATCAATAGCTCTTTATATACGGTAGTAACACATTTGAACGTGGCTCCAGGATAGCCTATTGGCTACTGTCTGCGTGACGTCATTGCTGGTCACGCCCTTCTTGTCCAGGTGTAGGTGGTGGCGGGAAACTTCCCGCGCTGTTGCCTTTTGATGAGTTTGGACCAAGAGAGCTTGGACGCTCGCTGCTGCCAGCTGGTGGTCATTAGCTCGCGTCCTATTACAGGGTTTATGTGATACAGCTGAAGGTTACATTGTTACCCGTTGGCAAGGTTACATTGGTTACGATACATTGTTATCCATGTAGAAGATCATTTCATTAGACACAACAGAACCCCAATTACATTTATAAACTGATGGGGTCTGAACTCTCTGAGACAAACCAGGAAAGGGACCTTGGTGTCCTGGTGGACAACTCAATGAAAGTGTCAACCCAGTGTGCCTCAGCAGTGAAAAAAGCAAACTCAATGCTAGGGATCATTAGGAAGGGTATAGAAAATAAGTCAGCAAGTGTCATTTTGCCTCTTTATAAATCTATGGTTAGGCCCCATCTGGAATACTGTGTACAGTTCTGGTCGCCATACCTCCAGAAGGATATTATGGAGCTGGAAAAAGTGCAGAGGAGGGTAACCAGTATGATTAGGGGGACTGGAACACCTTCCTTACCATCTGAGGCTGCAACGGTTGGGCCTCTTCACTCTTGAACGACAACGTCTAAGAGGTGACCTGATTGAAGTTTATAAAATCATGCACGGTGTGGACAAAGTAGATAAGGAAAAACTGTTTTCCCTATCGCATAACACTAGAACTAGGGGACACTCGATGAAACTTTTGGGTACTAGTTCTCAAGCAAATATGAGAAAGTACTTTTTCACCCAGAGGATTACTGGTCTATGGAACTCCCTGCCAGAAGAAGTGGTGACAGCTGTCAGTCTTGACAGCTTCAAGAAAGGATTAGACAAGTTCATGGAGGACAAGGGTATCAATGGCTATAATTATGGATACTTAAGGACAACCTCCGGGTTGGAGAGATAGGCAGGATATCTCTCAATGCCATTTCCAGGGAATCCTAAACAGGTGAAGAAGGCATCTGCTTGGGAATAATACCCTGAAGGAAATGGTGAGCCACTGTGTGAGACAGAATGCTGGACTGGATGGGCTGTGGCCTGTTCCAGCAAGGCTGTTCTTATGTTCTTTCAGAGTAACAAAATGAATGTTTATTATGACTAGAAAATATTGTAATTTAACTATTTTTGCATAGTCAACTTTTTATCACCATTCATATTAATGTATAGTAGAACCCCGTATAGCGAATGCATCATACAACGAATGCATCATACAACAAAGAGGATTTGAAAAAAACATTGTGCTCTGCATACTGAAAAATTTCATTATATGATGCAATGCATCTCTATGGGAAAAATTGTACAATGAAATTTTTTCGCTGTACGACTTTTCCCATAGAGATTTTTGTTGCATGATTTTTCCTATAGGGATTTTCATTGTATGATGCATGCATTATATAATGATTTTTTTTATAACAAAGTGCCTCATAGAATGAATTATTTTCATTATATGGGGTTCTACTGTATCTGGTGGTGCAGTGGTTAAACTGCTGTATTGTAGCAAAACTGCTGATGGGGCTCAAGGTTGACTCTTTTAAAAAATGGTTTAAAAAAGAATTAAAACACTTAGTACTTATTTTCTTTAAAAGTATGATAGTTTGACTTTTTAAAAGCTTATTTTATGTCTTTATAATCTAATGACTAAAACTGTCACAAATGTGTAAACAGGGTGTATAATAGGTTTATTTTAAAGATAATCACAACTTGCAAACTCTTTGCCAAAAGTATTGCTTAGATAAGAGGAGGCAGAAATCCATTTCCCAGGAATTTCTAGTAGGCTTTCATCTAAAATTATACTTATTTCTATCTGCTGATGATGTGTATTGATGGTGAGATCTAAAGCCAGAGCAGAATTCTAGGCTTTTAAATTGCCCAAATACCAACTAACTTCTGTTCTAAGAGAGTATTCATGACAAAACATTGTTATTTTCCTATACATATTGCGGATTTTCTTTTCCCCTCTGAGAATAAGAAGAATAATGGGAAATCTGTTCCTATGTGCATTTCTCTACAAAAGCTGTGGGAGCTACTTGCCTAAAATTGTTGCTCAGCCTATGATTCCCCAGGTCTGTTGGCAGAGGTTTCTAGGGCAGTGAATGATTCAGGAAATCTTTTGTTCTTTCCTCATGAGTGTGGGCTTCCACAGAAAAAAGGAGCAGTTCCTGTGACTTTCTGACATTTGGAGATATGACTCACTGATTCTTTCTTCTTATTAGAAGCACTAGGGAGTTGTGTTTTTTAAAAATGCCTTTCTTCCACACGTTCGTATTGTGTTAAATATGCAACTTTGAATCCAGTGAATTTAAGTAGGAAGGAAGATGTATTTGAGGGAAACAAAAGATAATTCATGCTCAAGTCTGTAAAATGCACTGCAACTTCTAGCCTTTTTACAATTAAATGGGATTCCATTGATGCAGTAAATTAAAAATTGAAATCCTGTAAACAGGAAACTGAAATTATAGCTGTATGATGGCACATCTATATCATTGTGCAGAAAAACAAATCAACATTCTACAAGGTAATTCTGAAAATTGGGGCAACACAAATAAAAAATTAAAACTGTGAAAAGGAATGTGTGGCAGCAAAATGGCCGCTGTGCGTTTTGCCGGCCCGTGCCCTGAGGCACGGCACAAAATGGCACCGGGGGCGTGGCCAGCCTAGCACTTATAAGGGGTGGCTGCCCGCATGGCCCCGGCAGTACTAGTACGGCTGAGCCAGGGGCGCGTTTGTTCGGCATGTCCCTCTTTAGCCCAGCCGACTTTAGCTGCTCACTCCAGCTACTGCCGGTAGCGAGCCTAGGCTGCACGCAGTTCGGCCAGGAACGGGCGGACCGCGCCGACTCTTTGTTGCACCAATCGGGGCTTTGGCTTTAGGCCGGCGGCGGACGCACATGGTGCCCAAAAAGAAGGCCGTGCCCAGCGGCGCGGCAGTGGTGTAGTGCCCGTGCCAATTGGCCCAGCCCGGGGCTGGGCCTTGTAACCGGCCCATGCCACCATTGGACCTTGGGCCTCCGCCCAGCCGGAGGGCTCAGGCGGGGGGCAGGTCAGCTCCTGCGGTGCAGGCCGCGGGGTGGGCCGGTGCCATGGCCACTCCTGGCCTCCCAGATCATGAGGGGGTCACTGCCCCTGGGGCTGTCCCCTCTGCACCTGTTGGCCTGCAGGGCCAGTGCTCAATGCTGGGGGCCGCCACAGTTTTCCCCTTGTCTATTGAGGACCGCTTTGCAGCCCTGGAACACACAGCGGGCCTGTCCACCAGCGCTGATGCCTTCAGGCACACCAGGCAGCTGGCTGTGGGGGTGGGAGCGCCCCCACCGCCGGCTGCCCTGGACTGGAGATTAGCCCACCTGGAGGCCGCACTCCTTGTCGTGCCCCAGTGCAGTGCTGGCCCAACCAGCGCCAGCACGCCTGGGCGATGCTGAGTGCTGGCTCGGCCCAACCAGGATCCTTGGGCCAGAACCGGGAGAGCTCAATTTTGATTGCGAGTTCCGACACCCCGGACCGACTAGAACCCCTGGTGGGGGTGGCTGGCGGGGTGGCGATGGGTGAGTATGCTGGTCAAGTTAGTTCACACGTCATACCCGCTGTTTCTCAGCCAATTGCCCGGGTGAGGCCCTGGCCTATGCACCAGCTGCCCATGCCTCTGGCCCAGTCTGCAATAATTGCGGCACCCCAACCTGGGGTGTGGAGGGCTCCATACCCGCCGGTGCCACCCAGGGTTCCGCTTGCAGGCCCGACCTTGCCATATCCAGTATGGCCGTATGCCCCCCAGCTAACGTCGGCTACCACACGGTTCCAACTTCGTCCCTCCCGACGGCAGTCATTTCCCTGACTTTGGGTGACCATTTATTGCCTGCCACGAGGGACAAGATTTGGCGGAGGTAGTACATCGATTTGTTCAGTTTGTTGAACAGGGAGCCCACTAGGGATGAGAAGGAGAAGGAGGATGACAGGGACAAGGAGTTGGCCCGCGATTGCAAACCCCTGTGCACTTGGGCGGATTGGTTACCCGCATACTTGATATATGCAGCTATGTCAATCAGGGCCCACCCGGATTTGGCCATCCCCCTTATCCAGTACCTAGATATTATTTACCGAGCCTATGTTGATTTTCCAGGGCAAGCGTGGCTGGTGTACAGTGAGGAATTCCGTATGCGGGCCACGCTTCACCCAGAAATGAGTTGGGATGAACCCAACCAACTTCTCTGGTTGTTATACATGACCCCGTCCCGCCTGGCTGCGGGTGACCGATACCACTGCAGCCATGCCATTCAGCGGCCAGGCACCACACAGTCACCCTGCGAAGTGGTGGGGCAGGGGGTTCTAGCCCGCCTGCTGTGCTGGAACTTTTCGTCCACAGCAGGATGTTCCCAGAAACAGTGCAAATACCAGCATGAGTGCACTATCTGTTTGGGGTCACACTCGGCTACTGCTTGCCCCAGGAGAGGGGGATCACGGGGGAGAGGATGAGGTCAGCAGGTCATGGGTTGTGCTAACCCTGACTCAGCATCATCTTCAAAAGGCCCCCTCCCCAATCAAAATTGATGAGTTGGAGTGTTGGTTACACGTTTACCCGAAAAAGGGATGATGTGGAGTATCTTTTGAGGGGTTTTTCTACCGGGTTCCGCATCCCCTTTGTGGGTGCTCGTGTACCCCAGGATGCTTCTAATTTAGTATCATTGAGGGGCAAGGAAGATTTGGCCAGGACTAAGATATTCAAGGAGGTTCAGAAAGGGCGGGTTGCGGGACCCTTTCTTGTGCCTCCTTTTCCAAATCTGAAGGTGTCACCCCTTGGCTTGGTCCCCAAGAAGGCTCCTGGCAAGTTCTGTCTAATTCACTACTTGTCCTACCCTGCTGGTACATCTGTCAATGACGAGCTTTGCTTGGTCAGGTATACGTCCTTTGACCAGGCACATAGTATGGTTCATGCGTGTGGACCCTCCTTTTCCAAATCTGAAGTTGTCACCCCTTGGCTTGGTCCCCAAGAAGGCCCCTGGCAAGTTCTGTCTAATTCACCACTTGTCCTACCCTGCTGGTACATCAGTCAATGACAAGCTTTGCTTGGTCCGGTATACGTCCTTTGACCAGGCACGTAGTATGGTTCATGCGTGTGGCCCCAGGGCACTCATGGCCAAATGCGACATCAAGTCCGCGTTTTGCCTTCTCCTAGTCGACCCGGATGATTTTGAACTGTTGGGTTTTAGGTTTCAGGGGTAATATTTTGTTGACAATGCCATGCCTTTTGGGTGTTCTATTTCATGTGCAGCCTTTGAGCATTTCAGCTCATTCCTACATTGGGCGTTTGTTCGCCACTCCGGAGCGCATTCGGTGGCACATTACCTGGACGGTTTTTTGTTAAGAACATAACATAAGAACATAAGAACAGCCTTGCTGGAACAGGCCACAGCCCATCCAGTCCAGCATTCTGTCTCACACAGTGGCTCACCATTTCCTTCAGGGTATTCCCAAGCAGATGCCTTCACATGCTTAGGATTCCCTGGAAATGGCATTGAGAGATATCCAGCCTATCTCTCCAACCCGGAGGTTGTCCTTAGGTAGCCATAATTATAGCCATTGATAGCCTTGTCCTCCATGAACTTGTCTAATCCTTTCTTAAAGCTGTCAAGACTGACAGCTGTCACCACTTCTTCTGGCAGGGAGTTCCATAGACCAGTAATCCTCTGGGTGAAAAAGTACTTTCTCTTATTTGTTTGAGAACTAGTACCCAAAAGTTTCATGGAGTGTCCCCTAGTTCTAGTGTTGTGCGATAGGGAAAACAGTTTTTCCTTATCTACTTTGTCCACACCATGCATGATTTTATAAACTTCAATCAGGTCACCTCTTAGACGCCGTCGTTCAAGAGTGAAAAGGCCCAACCGTTGCAGTCTCTGATGGTAAGGAAGGTGTTCCAGTCCCCTAATCATTCTGGTTGCCCTCCTCTGTACTTTCTCCAACTCCATAATATCCTTCTGGAGGTATGGCGACCAGAACTGTACACAATATTCCAGATGGGGCCTCACCATAGATTTATAAAGAGGCAAAATGACACTTGCTGACTTATTTTCTATACCCTTCCTAATGATCCCTAACATTGAGTTTGCTTTTTTCACTGCTGAGGCACACTGGGTTGACACCTTCATTGAGCTGTCCACCAGGACACCAAGGTCCCTTTCCTGGTTTGTCGCAGAGAGTTCAGACCCCATCAGTTTATAAATGTAATTGGGGTTTTTTGCCCCAACATGCATCACTCTGCACTTACTGATGTTGAAGCTCATTTGCCACTGTTTTGCCCACTCCCCCAGTGTCAAGAGATCCCTCTGGAGCTCTTCACAATCTCTCACAGTTTTCACTACCCTGTATAATTTAGTGTCGTCAGCAAATTTGGCTACCTTGCTTTTTACTCCTACCTCTAGATCATTTATGAAGAGGTTGAAAAGCAGCGGTCCCAGTACTGAACCTTGGGGGACCCCACTCTTTACTTCCCTCCACTTGGAGAAGTGTCCATTTAGTGCTACCCTCTGTTTCCTGTCCCTTAGCCAGTTGCTGATCCAGGACAAGACCTGTCCCTTTATTCCATGACTGGTAAGTTTATTCAAGAGCCTTTGGTGTGGGACCTTGTCAAAAGCCTTCTGAAAGTCCAGATAAACAATGTCAACTGGATCCCCCTTATCCACATGCTTGTTGACACTCTCAAAAAATTCCAACAGATTAGTGAGGCATGATTTGCCCTTGCAAAAGCCATGTTGGCTCTCCTTTAGCAGCGCCTTCTCTTCTATGTGCCTATTAATTCTATCTTTTAGGATGGTTTCCATCACTTTACCTGGGACACATGTCAAACTGACAGGCCGGTAATTTCCTGGATCACCCCTGGATCCTTTTTTGAAAATTGGTGTTACATTCGCTACCTTCCAGTCATCAGGCACAAAGCCTGATTTGAGGGAAAGATTATATATTTTGCCTAGGAGATCAGCAATTTCATCTTTAAGTTCCCTGAGAACTCGTGGATGGATGCCATCTGGTCCTGGGGATTTGTTAGTGTTTAGCTTAACAAGACATGCAAGGACCTCCTCCCTGGTTATTTCTATCTTGCTTAATTCTTCGCTTTCCCTCCCTACGAAGATAGGCTCTGTTTTGGGCATGTGGTCTCTGTCTTCTTCAGTGAATACTGAAGCAAAGAATTCATTGAGTCTCTCTGCAATCTCTGTTTCCTCTTTAATAACCCCTTGCCTTCCATTGTCATCTAATGGTCCAATGGCCTTCCTAGTTGGGTTCTTACTTCTAATGTACTTAAAGAAGTCTTTGTTATTTCTCTGAGTATTTTTAGCTATACACTCCTCAAAGTCTTGCTTTGCTTTCCTGATTGTTGCCTTGCATTTGTTCTGCCAGAATTTATGTTTCTGCCTGCTGTCCTCATTTGGACAAGCCTTCCATCTTCTAAATGAGCTTTTCTTGCTCTTGATCACTTCCCGAACAGCTCCTGTAAGCCACATCGGAGTCCTCTTGGACCTGGCAGTGCCCTTTTTCCTTTTGGGTATGCATTCCAATTGAGCCTCTGTTATTGTTTTTGTAAACAGCCTCCATGCCTCTTGGAGTGTTTGGACTCTCTCAATTTTCCCTTTCAGTTTCTTTTTTACTAGTTTCCTCATCTTTGGGAAATTTCCTTTTTGAAAATTTAAGGTCTCTGTGTTAGATTTTATCAGTGACTTGCGGTCTATGATCAAGTTAAACATAATTGAGTTGTGGTCACTGTTCCCTATTGGATCAGTCACATTAACATCTTGCACCAGATCCTGAGTATTACTCAGGATCAAGTCAAGGATTCTTGTACCTCTAGTTGGGTCTTCAACCATCTGTCCCAGGGAACAATCATTGAGCATATCTAGGAACTTTATCTCTTTATCATGTGCTGAACAACAGTTCACCCAGTCTATGTGAGGGTAATTGAAGTCCCCCATTATAACCAGGCTTCCCTTCCTGGTTGCCTCCTTTACAACATTCTCCAACTGCCAGTCTCCCTCAAGAGTTTGGGTCGGAGGCCGATAGTATATGCCTACTGTTAGACCATCCTTGTGGCCTGGTACTCTTACCCACAGAGCTTCTAATGGTGACTCCAAATCACCTAGATATTCCAATTCATACGATTTTATCACTTCTTTGACATACAAGGCTACACCACCTCCTGTTTGCCCCTTCCTATCCTTCCTGTACAGTTTGTAGCCTGGGATAACTGTATCCCATTGGTTATCATCCGTCCACCAGGTTTCAGTGATACCAATAATATCAATATTTTTATCTATTGCTAAGTATTCCAGCTCCCCTATTTTGTTCCGGAGGCTTCTGGCATTTGTATACAAGCATTTATATATGCTTTCCTGTTCGGTGCTCCTGCAGGCTCGGGGGCGTGCGAACATCTGCTACTCACGTTTCAGGGGCTTATGGCTGAATTTGGGGTGCCATTGGCTCCTGAAAAGACTGAGGGACCTGCCACCACTTTGGTTTTCCTGGGGATTGAGACAGATATGGTGGCACAGACATCTAGGTTGCCCATGGACAAAATAGCCCGCATTTCGGATGCTATTTGGGAATCCTTGCTAAGTGCAAGGCCTCCCTTCATGATCTACAGGTGCTTCACAGATACCTCAATTTTGCGTGCAGGGTCATCACCCCTGGCCGGGCTTTTGCCAGGCGCTTGTGTGACACTATGGTTGGCTTATCCTGGAAGCACCACAGGGTCCGACTCACGAGGGGTACCAGGGATGACATCAGGGTTTGGTTAGGATTCCTCTCAGATTTCAATGGAATTTCCTTCTGGCGCACCGAACGTTCGGCTGCACCCGTGTTTCAGGTCCAGTCGGATGCATCCGGAGCGTTTGGCTACGGCATTTACTTCAATGGTCACTGTTCATTCGGCAAGTGGCTGGAGGCTTGGTGCGGCACTGCCTTGCTTCGTGACCTTACATTTCTAGAGTTCTTTCCCATCCTCGGTGCACTCATGCTGTGGGGGGGAGACTTGGGCTGACTCAGTGGTCCACTTTTGGTGCGACACTGCGTGCGTGTTGAACATAGTCAATGTCCAGACATCCCGTTCAACCAGGGTTATGGCTCTGGCCTGCTGTTTTGTGTCGCGGGCCATACGCCTCAATATACTGTTCAAAGCCAGGCATGTTCCTGGCATAAATAATGACATTGCCGACGCTTTATCCCGCCTACAGATAGATTGGTTCTGGGCCCTGGTGCCAGAGGCCGACGAGCTTCCTTTGACACTCCCGGCCGAGATGTGGATGTTTGGCATGGAGAAGTGAACCTGCCCATTGGTTTGTCGCTGGCTAGCAGCACCCGTAAGGCATACACTCTCACACACCGGGCCTTCGAGACTTTCTGTCACGAGGCTTCCCTGCCGAGTATTTGGCCCATCCCAGTTGACCACCTCCTCCAGTTTATGGTGCATCTGCATAGCAAGGGGCTGGCTGCCCGCACTATTGGTGGGCATTTGTTGGCATTAGCTTTTCATGCTAAGGTCAATGGGCTTCCGGATGCCACATCCGATTTTCAGATCCGTCGGGTGTTGGAGGGTTGGGCTCATGAACGTGGCCCTTGCCCCGACTCTTGGCAGCCGGTTTCCCCTGACCTCCTTACGTGCCTGGCCAGAGTTCGGCCAGTCGTTTTCAGGGACCAGTACGAGGCGGTTCTCTTCCATGCTGCCTCCACGGTCGCATTTTTTGGGGCACTCACGGTCAGCGAGCTGGTTGTCGGATCCCGTAGGGATGTGTCCCACAGGGCATTGGAGCCGTCTGATGTCTTAATGTCTCATTACCGGTACGCCTGACCATTCGTTTTTCTAAGACTGACCAGTGTGGCAGGGGTAGTTTAATAACCCTTTACATGTGTAGCAATGTCCCTATCTGCCCGGTGCGAGCATTGCGTTCTTTCCTGGCCCAGTGTGGTTATGCCCCTGGTTCCCTCTTTTGTCACCAGGATGCATTCCCCTTGACCAAGTACCAATTCTGGAAGGTTACTGGCGCTGCTTTGGCTGAGTTAGGCCTCGCTGGGGTGCGTTATGGGACCCATTCGTTCTGCATTGACGCCGCTTCCACGGCAGCTGCTTATGGATACTCTGAGGATGATATACGGTCCATGGGGAGGTGGGGATCCATGCGTCTCTGCTCGTATGTGCGCCCTTTGTTGCAGTAGCACCTTGCTGGTTCCCCTTCTCTTTCTTTTCTTTCAGCTCCTGACCGCCCAATGGCACCAGTGAGGGTGTGGATCGTCGGTCACAGTTATATTTATTGGGCTGCCCGCCATGCTGCATCCACCGCATGGGGAATCTATCTGGGCACAGGTGCGGTGGCACGTCTCCAGTGGTACGGTTTCCGGGGAATGAGGTGGCACGCACTGCTCCCGTTCCTGATGTCTATGGGTGACCGAGGTCCACCGGATGTCCTGGTGATACATCTGGGTGGGAATGATCTGGCGCAGATCACGGGCGTGGCTTTGCTCCTCGCCATTCGCAGGGATCTTAGCCTGCTGGGCCACTGCTGGCCACAGGTGCAGATCATGTGGTCACAGATGGTGTCACGCATATCTTACCGGGCAGGTGGTGATCCTCGTGCTGTTGACCGGGCCCGGTGGTCTGTGAACAGGGCAGTAGCCCGGTATCTTTATACCACTGGTTTGGGGACAGTAGTCCTGCATCCCATGATCCGCATACAGGACCCCAGCTTGTATCGCAGTGATGGGGTGCATCTCTCCGTTCGAGGCATGGGCCTCTTCCTGACAGCTTTGCAAATGGGCCTGTTGACCGCGTGTGCAGTCAGGGTGGATCGGTGAGCCGGTGAACTCCTCCCCATGTGGCGGCTAGCATTGGTAAGGAGAAAGTGCATGACCCATTTAATCTGGCAGATAGGCAGTTGGTTGGCCATAGGGAGGACAAGGTTGAGGCAAACTGGTTATGGCCAACCAGCTGATAACTAAACCTGTTGCCATGCTTAACCAGCATGTAACACCTCCATAATTGACCAGAGGCATTTTACAATCAGGAGCTAACAAACAGCATCCTGACAAGAGACAACAACGTGTTTCAGTAGAAACAGGTTGTTGACAGGGTACCACAGTTTGTTGCAGAGGTAGCAAATTGTGACATGCATTCAATTGGTTTTGGAATTAAGATTCACTCCTTACCAGTGCTATTACGGCCTGTTTGGTCCTTAACAGTAGTTAAGGAAAGTTTAAGATAAAAGTTAATAAAGTGGCCCAATTTTTAATCCAATTCTGTGTCTGTGTCGTTATTGGGGAGTGGGTCCGGCAACTGGCTTTGGCACACTCATAGAAGATAATCAACAAAAACAGTTCTAACAGTTCTTTTGTGTTTAAATGAGAAGTTTCTAACTGATGAAAAAAGTGTCAGATTCTGGAATTTCTTCCTGTTTTAGTGACTTGGGAAAAGGTAGTGTGCTCAAAAGGGGAGCCTGTATACTATCTTGGCTGCTGACATTGCCCTGTGCTTTGAAAGGTTTGGCATCTTTTTTCCTGATGACAATGCAGACATGATATTGAGCAGCAGTATCAGGCCATTTCTTGGTGTTTTGAATTGTGGATGCAGTGGCACAACATCCCACATGCATAAACTGGAGCGCTTTGAAGAACTGAATATAAGCAAGTTAGCTTAGCTTCTCTTTCAAAAGAATCAAATGAGAACTGTGCCTCTCTGCCTTGGAAGATGTGTACTGAAGTTCTTGAAATAGGATGGTCTCATCAATGGGAGGAGAAGCAATCCATTTTGAAAATCCCCCAATATCCTTCAGTCTTTTATTTCAAGACCCATCATTGTTATCCCAGGCTACAAACTGTATGTCAAAGAAGTGATAAAATCGTATGAATTGGAATATCTAGGTGATTTGGAGTCACCATTAGAAGCTCTGTGGGTAAGAGTACCAGGCCACAAGGATGGTCTAACAGTAGGCATATACTATCGGCCTCCGACCCAAACTCTTGAGGGAGACTGGCAATTGGAGAATGTTGTAAAGGAGGCATCCAAGAAGGGAAGCCTGGTTATAATGGGGAACTTTAATTACCCTCACATAGACTGGGTGAACTGTTGTTCAGCACATGATAAAGAGATAAAGTTCCTAGATATGCTAAATGATTGTTTCCTGGGACAGATGGTTGAAGACCCAACTAGAGGTACAAGAATTCTTGACTTGATCCTGAGTAATACTCAGGATCTGGTGCAAGATGTTAATGTGAATGATGCAATAGGGAACAGTGACTACAACTCAATTATGTTTAATTTGATCATAGACTGCAAGTCACTGATAAAATCTAACACAGAGACCTTAAATTTTCAAAAAGGAAATTTCCCAAAGATGAGGAAACTAGTAAAAAAGAAGCTGAAAGGGAAAATTGAGAGAGTCCAAACACTCCAAGAGGCATGGAGGCTGTTTACAAAAACAATAACAGAGGCCCAATTGGAATGCATACCCAAAAGGAAAAAGGGCACTGCCAGGTCCAAGAGGACTCCGATGTGGCTTACAGGAGCTGTTCGGGAAGTGATCAAGAGCAAGAAAAGCTCATTTAGAAGATGGAAGGCTTGTCCGAATGAGGACAGCAGGCAGAAACATAAATTCTGGCAGAACAAATGAAAGGCAACAATCAGGAAAGCAAAGCAAGACTTTGAGGAGCGTATGGCTAAAAATACTCAGAGAAATAACAAAGACTTCTTTAAGTACATTAAAAGTAAGAACCCACCTAGGAAGGCCATTGGACCATTAGATGACAATGGAAGGCAAGGGGTTATTAAAGAGGAAACAGAGATTGCAGAGAGACTCAATGTATTCTTTGCTTCAGTATTCACTGAAGAAGACAGAGACCACATGCCCAAAACAGAGCCTATCTTCGTAGGGAGGGAAAGCGAAGAATTAAGCCAGATAGAAATAACCAGGGAGGAGGTCCTTGCATGTCTTGTTAAACTAAACACTAACAAATCACCTGGACCAGATGGCATCCATCCACGAGCTCTCAGGGAACTTAAAGATGAAATTGCTGATCTCCTAGCCAAAATATATAATATTTCCCTCAAATCAGGCTTTGTGCCTGATGACTGGAAGGTAGCGAATGTAACACCAATTTTCAAAAAAGGATCCAGGGATGATCCAGGAAATTACCGACCTGTCAGTTTGACATGTATCCCAGGTAAAGTGATGGAAACCATCCTAATAGGCACATAGAAGAGAAGGCGCTGCTAAAGGAGAGCCAACATTGCTTTTACAAGGGCAAATCATGCCTCACTAATCTTTTGGAATTTTTTGAGAGTGTCAACAAGCATGTGGATAAGGGGGATCCAGTTGACATTGTTTATCTGGACTTTCAGAAGGCTTTTGACAAGGTCTCACACCAAAGGCTCTTGAATAAACTTACCAGTCATGGAATAAAGGGACAGGTCTTGTCCTGGATCAGCAACTGGCTAAGGGACAGGAAACAGAGGGTAGCACTAAATGGACACTTCTCCAAGTGGAGAGAAGTAAAGAGTGGGGTCCTCCAAGGTTCAGTACTGGGACCCCTGCTTTTCAACCTCTTCATAAATGATTTAGAGGTAGGAGTAAAAAGCAAGGTAGCCAAATTTGCTGACGACACTAAATTATACAGGGTAGTGAAAACTGTGAGAGATTGTGAGGAGCTCCAGAGGGATCTCTTGACACTGGGGGAGTGGGCAAAACAGTGGCAAATGCGTTTCAACATTAGTAAGTGCAGAGTGATGCATGTTGGGGCAAAGAACCCCAATTACATTTATAAACTGATGGGGTCTGAACTCTCTGAGACAAACCAGGAAAGGGACCTTGGTGCCCTGGTGGACAACTCAATGAAGGTGTCAACCCAGTGTGCCTCAGCAGTGAAAAAAGGAAACTCAATGCTAGGGATCATTACGAAGGTTATAGAAAATAAGTCAGCAAGTGCCATTTTACCTCTTTATAAATCTATGGTGAGGCCCCATCTGGAATACTGTGTACAGTTCTGGTCGCCATACCTCCAGAAGGATATTATGGAGTTGGAAAAAGTGCAGAGGAGGGCAACCAGAATGATTAGGGGACTGGAACACCTTCCTTACCATCTGAGGCTGCAACGGTTGGGCCTCTTCACTCTTGAAAGACGACGTCTAAGAGGTGACCTGATTGAAGTTTATAAAATCATGCATGGTGTGGACAAAGTAGATAAGGAAAAACTGTTTCCCCCATTGCATAACACTAGAACTAGGGGACACTCCATGAAACTTTTCGGTACTAGTTCTCAAACAAATAAGAGAAAGTACTTTTTCACCCAGAGGATTACTGGTCTATGGAACTCCCTGCCAGAAGAAGTGGTGACAGCTGTCAGTCTTGACAGCTTTAAGAAAGGATTAGACAAGTTCATGGAGGACAAGAGTATCAATGGCTATAATTATGGATACTTAAGGACAACCTCCGGGTTGGAGAGATAGGCAGGATATCTCTCAATGCCATTTCCAGGGAATCCTAAGCAGGTGAAGGCATCTGCTTGGGAATACCCTGAAGGAAATGGTGAGCCACTGTGTGAGACAGAATGCTGGACTGGATGGGCTGTGGCCTGTTCCAGCAAGGCTGTTCTTATGTTCTTATTGTGGCTGTTAAAATTCTGAACCATTGTAAGGTGTCCACATTCAGAAGTCCCCATGATTACACCTCCTCTTCAAACATTGCAATTGTTGCTTTATCCTTTCTCTGGCTCAGGTTTGGGTAAAAATGTTGGTGTGAAGCAGGCTGGTTACTTATCGCTAATGTAATATTTGCAAAGAAAATTTTGAGTAATATTTATAAAGAAGAGGAGGAAAAGCAGCACATTGCTAGTGATTAGGTAAGTAAGGCTAACTCACTGAAAATGCATTGCCCAATCTGCTCCAAATGTTGAAGCTAGTCCTGCTGTGTAGCTCCTTGCCTCCTTTGGAGGACTGGGGATCCCTTGGAACAGTATAGAGGTTCATGTTGTAAACTTCCTAGTGTAGTTTTATAATAAGCAGGTAGGTATGTAGGTAGGTGCAAAAGGAGAAAGTGAAATTGGTAAATACTACTTTCCCTTCTTTACCAGCAGGATCATCTACTAAACCATAGTCCATTCCATTCACTGAAGGAAATGGAGGCTCTTAAGTTGTGTCATGAACTAATTTCTTTGATTCCATTCTATTTCTGTTTGATGAGCTTTCTAAGGACTTCCTCCTCCTGAATTCTGATGTAACTTAGAATTTTTAAAATTAATTTTGGTATTGGACCATGTAGAATTAATTGCAACTTTCAGTTCACTTGCTTTTTTTAACCAGTCAATTGTAACAGTCAGCAGTTTTGTGTTCTTAAGAAATTCCTAAAAGACAATGCATCTTGATGCCAATGTATGTATGATATTATTAAGAAATGAAAGGAAATACTTTGCTTTACAGCAAGTCACAGTGTTAATTCATCTTGCTCAGTATTGTCTACCTAATTGGCTGAGGTTACTTAGGAGCCTTTCCTAACCAAATTAGACATGTAAGGGATTAAACATGCTAAACAGTTTAGTCTCTTCCTGTCTTCTTGTTTCCATCAATAGTACTGGAGAGTTCTCAAGGCTGTGTGAGATGTCAGGACATCAAGACTGTCTTGAATGCTCCACCTCCCTTCAGAGACAGCTCTTTGATTGGCTGCTGAGAAATAAAGATGAATCCCTACCCCTACCTGCTACCACCCTTGGTGCTCCTTCTGGCGCATGTTCCCCCATTGCCTCCAATATGTTGGGGTGAGCATTGGGTACACTACTAGACACTAAGGGATGGGGTTGGCAACATCACAGACTGAAGATAAGACAACCTCTCTTTTCTCTATGCAGGACTCTGTCCAAGGAGTATAATTTACATATCCCTTGTGGCAGCTCCTCCTTGGCATCTCCCTTCTCCTCACCAACCAGTTCCAGCAAGTCTCCCATGTAATCCTCCCCTTCATCTTCTCTTTCTCCCTCCTTTACCCCCAACTACCCTTTCTGAGAACCAGCTTCTGCCTCCTTGCATCTCTTCTCTCCTTCCTCTGTGTCTGTGCTTGCTTTGGGTGTTCCCAAGGGAATTGAGTGAGGGGAGATGGCCTACTGGAGTTCCTGTAGGGACTCCTTCACAAGTGGGTGTGGATGCATGATGAGGTGACATTCTGAAGGTAGTTTTAATGAAAATACTTAATAAAGTAATACATTGGAGGGGGTGTTATCCTAAAATGGATAAGGAGAAAAGCAGTACTTGTTAGGTATATCATATAATAGAATATCTGAGAAAAATTCTGCTTTCCAACATCAAAGTTTATAAACATGGACACAATAAATACATAACTGAATTTCTAGCTCAATGTGTTTTTGGTTAGAAGTAGAGAAGGACATCAGAGAAGAGGCAGGGAGCACATCAAATTTTTCCCTTCCTAGTGAAATAAATGTATCATTTTTGGAAAGTTATATTTATTTGTAAATATAACTCAGAAATAAAGAACAGCCCTTTATATAAACATTTTACTGGATCACCTGAAAAGGCAGAAACCAAAAGGTTTTTCTTGAATACTTATTTTTGTCAGTCACTCTTACTAGAGAGAGTGCGTGTATGTGGGCACAGTGCCAGTTTGAGCCATGATGGAGAGGGGAGTTTGTGTGAGCTACGGGCCATGGAGAGGGGTTTGGCTACTCAAGAGCTGTGGATTGGGTGGCTCGGCCACACAGGAGCCAGTGGCAGGGGCCCTGGGGTGGCAGAGTTTTTTGCACTTCATGTTGTTTGTGCGGTGGGACTTGACCATGGGAAGGGGACGGACATTGCCTCCTTTAGTGTATGAGAACCACGACACAGGAACAGCCGAAGGATTGGCTTAACACATCTTTATTGCATGGTGGTCCGGGGGAACATGTGGTAATGGTGGACGAACAGCTCAATATATACAGTGGCTATACATTTGAATGTGGCTCCACGATAGCCCATTGGCTACCGCCCGCGTGACGACATCCCTGGTCACGCCCTTCTTGTCCAGGAGAGGTAGTGGCGGGAATCTTCCCGCGCTGGAGTTATTGCGTAATTGGAACCATATGAGCTGGACGCTCGCTATTGCCACCTAGTGGTTGCTAGCTCGCATCCTATTACAGAAGGTTACAGTGTTACAGTTGATGGGTGTTACATTGTTGCAAAGGCATAGTATTAAGAACAAAACACCTCCCCTGGCCAGTCTAGGCCTTGGACTCTTTTGTGTTTGATTTGTTGGATTTTTTAGATGAATGACTTTTAAAAATGTTTTATGATATTAATTGATTTGTGATGCTGTGACTTATGTAATGTCAAGATTTATTTGATACTGTGATTTATTAATATTATTACATGCTATTTGTATCTTATTGCATTGTATTGTGATATAAATATAGTGTATTAGGTGTGGTATGTTTGTGAACCGCCCGGAGTCATTCTGTCAAGTAGGCGGCATAGAAATTCAACTACTACTACTACTACTACTACTACTACTACTACTACTACTACTACTACTACTACTACTACTACTACTACTGTGCCATGTGCATTAAGAAGCAAGTGTGTTGTTCACCTAACATAAGAGCAGAGGAGGCTAAGAAATTTATACCTTGATAGCCAGATAAATTTTGGAATGATTTTATTATGGAGTTAACCCTTTCTGGGTCTTCCAGCTGTAATAAACACAGGCTTCTTATTTTTCATTTCAATCTGTAAAGGGCTACAGGGCTCTTAAGAAGCTGTCCAGACATCTGACTTTCTGACCTGGTGTTTTCAAAAATATTGTTGAGCTCTACAGTAAAAAAATGAAGACACAAAATATAATCAAAAATTGAATAGCAAAATATAAAAAAAATGAGAAAAAGGATGAATGACCCCTTGGTCCAGGAAAGAAAATAGTGGTTGGCTGATACCCTTTATGCATATTGCAACAAGTTCCAGCTGCTCAGAAAAATGAAGCATCAGAAGCAATGTACAGTCACCTGTTTCAAAGACAAAGGTGATATAAAAACATACTGTGAGCACCTGTGAGGGTGAAGTTGCATAAATAAAAGATAAACCAAGCTCTGAAGGTTAATGCATCCTGTGCTGTGAGAAGAGGATGATCTCTCCACTTTGGGTTTGCTGGAATGGTGACATCTCACTGTTACGATGATGGATAGGCATGCGAAGGGAGTAATCATCCATGTAAATTTGCATCAATGTGAAGTGGGAATGGGGAGGTAAAGCAAGCTTCTGCATCCAATCACAAACAAACAAGGTGTCCATGTAGTGCATTTGTCAACAGCAAAGCACTCAGAAAGGAAGCAACAAATGTTCCATGTGGTCCTTTCTTCAAGCAAATGACATTTACATAGCAAAGCGAGGATGTTCTTGGGAGGGTGAAGGGCTTTTGTGTTCATCTTTTATGTAGATAGATAGATAGATAGGTACGTACGTACGTACGTACATACATACATACATACATGCATACATGCATACATACATCGTTGTCAGCTACAAGACTTATCTGAGAATACATTTTTCCCTGAAGCAGAAAAAATGCCATTGGTGTGTATCTGTTTAAGGTCGATCCCAGCTTGCCATGAAGTGACCCATATACTGTGATCACGGAGCCATCTCCTGTGGCACATATGAAATGGGACATGTATGATTTAACACCAGGACAGCAATGGACTGCTGCAGTCTTGAGGATATTGACAAGGTACACCTTCACAGCTAGTCCATCTGGCATGGCCTCTTCCACCTCCATGACCATTGAGAATCAGAAGCAGTTCCTCCTCTGCACATTTTGCTGTTGGGCCCAGTAAGATGGTTTCCAGTGGCATTTCCTCCACTGAGGGGGCCATCACCCCACCTAAAGGGGCTCATCCACCAATAGCCATTGGCACCTTTAGAGAGTCAGATTATATACTGCCACCCAACACACAATGTTGAGTCACTGCTGTATAGTCTACTCCATTACCATAGAGAGATGTCCGGCCACACACACACACACAAAATGCATGCAATGCATGCAACACATGCAATGCATGCAACACATGCAATGCATGCAACACATGCAATGCATGCAACACATGCAATGCATGCAACACATGCAATGCATGCAACACATGCACGCACACACACTTGAGTATTGGCTTTCCCATTTCTCCCAGTAATTCTAACATGGGAAACATTTATTTTTGAAAGAAAATTCATTGTAAGAGAACATCTCAATAAAATAATTTTCCTTAGCATGTGGAGTTCTTCAGCTTATTATAATTGGGAGTCAACTAAGAGGTTTCTGTGATTGTCTTGTCTTTTATTTTACAATAACCCATACCCGTCAAGCTCCTCTCTGGAAAATATGGGACCTGGTCTGGCCTGGGTGCACATGTGCAGGAAAAACTCCATTGTGCATGCACAGAACCCCTTTGTGCATGCACAGATAGGTTCTACGCATGCGCACATGCACAGTAACCTCTTTTCCTGCTGTTCTAAATATGGTACTGCACCGGGAAAGGGGAGGAACATGCGCCAAAATACCGGATTTCCCGGCCAATCTGGGATACTTGACAGGTATGTAATAACCCCAGTGGCAGTCTGCAGCACCCTATAAAGTTAGATTAAGAAGAGTCGATTAACAAAATTCTGAAGCCGCCCATAGCTGAGCAGTAGTTTTTATGATGTTATTGTATTAATTCTTTCTCAAAACTAACATTTTAAGTTCTGAGTTTTCTGAGGTCCTGTTTTTCAATTACTGCTTAGAATATGATGCCATGAGGTTATGTACTCCTTGTGGAACTTTTCATGACCACATTCCTTACAAATTAGGTAATCAACAGCTGTTCCACTCCACCCCAGTTATGAAGAGGAACTTTTAACCCTTTTTCTGACCATGTTGTTTCTGGCCCTTGATCTGTTACACCATAGGTCAGCAGTGAAAAAAGCAAACTCAATGTTAGGGATCATTAGGAAGGGTATAGAAAATAAGTCAGCAAGTGTCATTTTGCCTCTTTATAAATCTATGGTGAGGCCCCATCTGGAATATTGTGTACAGTTCTGGTCGCCATACCACCAGAAGGATATTATGGAGTTGGAGAAAGTACAGAGGAGGGCAACCAGAATGATTAGGGGACTGGAACACCTTCCTTACCATCTGAGGCTGCAACGGTTGGGCCTTTTCACTCTTGAACGATGGCGTCTAAGAGGTGACCTGATTGAAGTTTATAAAATCATGCACGGTGTGGACAAGGTAGATAAGGAAAAACTGTTTTCCCTATCGCACAACACTAGAACTAGGGGACACTCCATGAAACTTTTGGGTACTAGTTCTCAAACAAATAAGAGAAAGTACTTTTTCACCCAGAGGATTACTGGTCTATGGAACTCCCTGCCAGAAGAAGTGGTGACAGCTGTCAGTCTTCACAGCTTTAAGAAAGGATTAGACAAGTTCATGGAGGACAAGGCTATCAATGGCTATAATTATGGCTACCTAAGGACAACCTCCGGGTTGGAGAGATAGGCAGGATATCTCTCAATGCCATTTCCAGGGAATCCTAAGCAGGTGAAGGCATCTCCTTGGGAATACCCTGAAGGAAATGGTGAGCCACTGTGTGAGACAGAATGCTGGACTGGATGGGCTGTGGCCTGTTCCAGCAAGGCTGTTCTTATGTTCTTATGTTCTTATAGGTCCAAGGTAGAGGGGGAAAGGTTAGCTCCCAGACACCTTTGGGAAGACACCTGTAAGAACAGGGAATTTCCCATGAGGTAAACAACTCCATTCCCATGGGAGCCCAGGTGCTTTCCCATGAGGTAAACACATTCTATTCCCATAGGAGCCTAGGTGCTTTTCCATGAGGTAAACACATTCCATGGAGGGTCAAGTGCCTTCCTATGATGTCATGAATTCCAGACGGAGGAGGGAACATCTTCAGAGTCTGGAATGCCCCATGATGTAATTAGGATGAAATAATTGAATTCCTAAGAAGTCACTAATTTCTCTTTAAAAGGAGCATCTTTTGAGACCCCAAACTGGTTCTCTAACTGAGGGTTACCAGGCTCTTGTTAGCTGAACTCTATTCCCTGGAGGGAACAATAAAGACCCCATGGCAGAATGAGCCCAACGAGATTGGATTGGATTAGATTGGACTGGACTGGACAGATTGGATTCTATCTTGGAGATATATACCCTGCCCAATGGATTGATGATTGATTACTGATAGATTCAGAGAAATGCCTTGCCTGCAACATCTGAACACTTAGCCATTTCATGGGCTATGCTGGACTTTGCCATTTATGGACTGATGAATATTTCCAAAGAATTCGGGGGGTTATTTTGCTCCACAGGCTTATGGACATTCTGATGGACATATTGGCTCTTTGAAATATTTCATGGACATTTCTGGATCTAAAAGAGCACTATGGACTTTGGGATATGGGAATTTTATTCTCTACAGGTATTTCTTCTTATGGAATAGAAAAAAAGTTCTGTTTTAGGACTTCACCTTGTTGGCTTCTGCTTGGGCATAGCACTGGCACCTAGTTCTTTGCTTCCATCACACACTGCTACTGATACATCCATGCTGCTATGGAAAAACCACACTCCCTGTGACTGGGTAAGATCAGGGTTTCTGGGTCCTTGGGAGAGGCTGGCAGAGGCTGAAAGGAAGGTGTTGTGGTGGACTGCATCATATGCAGCACTCTTTCACCACCAAAGCCTCCTAGGACCCTCAAATACCCCTGACAAAGTATAGTGAACAATACTACAAAAATAGCTTACAAATGTTCAGGTAGCGAATATGATCAAGGATCTACTATTATTAAATTCTATTCTTGTTACTTTTCTCCTGTTCCTATGTCTCATTTCAGCTCATGCATAGTTCTGTTCAACCATATACACAAATCTATCCTACGTTTTAAAAATGTCTGCAGGTTCCCCCCCCCCCTCATTTTTTTAATACAATCTGGATGCTTTTTAAAGTATTATACACAGTGTTTGTATGCATTCCTCCTGTGGCTCAGAGTGGATTGATGTATTTATGTAATTTTCCTTGTGCCATTTCATATATGCACATCCTTTTTCAGATGTTTCCACAGTGGTGCATCAATGAGTAGATTTCAGCTGAAACAGCATCTGGCCTGTAGCCAGATGGAACAGTGTAAGCCAAGGAAAGCCCATGTATTTAAAAATAAATAAACGCAAATCTGCCAGTGAGTAATTTTCCTCACACATTCTGAAGCATAGCCAGGCAAATTGTTGTAACAGTAGCTTCATATGGCAAAAGAGAGCAGGTCAAAGAGTCAGGATTTCTTAAAATATCCATACCAGGGGTTCCCAACCTTTTCAAGCTGGGAGACAGGTCACACTCTCTCAGTTCGCTTTGCGGGGCAGATGGCCATTTTGCCCTGCCTGCACAATGGGGATAGCTATTCTGTCCCAACAGCCATACCACTATCGGCCATACCACATTTGCTCATTATAAGACCCATCTACACACATAACTTTTCTGTTCCTATTCAAACACAATTCTTCTTCCATGTCTAGGCCAGATGTGCAATAGCCAAAATGAAACCACATTTTACTGAGTTCATTCCATAGTTCCTTCTACTGGGCAGGAAAGCATAGAAAAGGCAGCAGCACTCATCTATGCTATTTATTTGGCAATTGGGTATAATTGGGTATGTCACTCTCTGCGCCAAGATTTGATGTACTTATGTTACCTGAAAACCCACTCCACATCACGGACCTGAGTGAAGGGCCCATTAGCCTGAAGCTAGAGGTACAGTGGACCAGCTGGTCACTGGGTGAAGGGGGGAAAAATTACTTTTTAAATGAAGGAACTTCCACCAGCAGAGATTGGATAAGGAACCACAGACAATATAAATTGTGGGTTAAAACTCTTTAAGTTTATCTACTGATTTGCGCAATATCAATCAAATAAAGTCCCATCCACACCCGGTGACCAAGCTATCTAATTTGAAGAAGGTGAGGTGATGAGTGAATCCAGGGTTGGGTTTTTATAAGGTTACATGGGGGAGATTAAGGCAATCTATCTATGCCTGTTTAACACAGAGTAAAATATCCCATTACAAGAGTTAACAATTGATACAAAAGAGTTAACAATTGATACATGTGAAGTACACACAAGAAATATTTACGCAGATTAAAAAGGTAAGTATTACAGTTTGCACAAGCCCAAAAGAAATAAAGATTTTGAAAAGATAAAACAATGCATTTTCAAATCATGTTATAAAAGTTTGCATACAGCACACATTCCAATCCCACACACAATGCTAAATGAATCAGGTTGAAGATTGTATAATGCAGAGAAATCAGAACACTAATTTGAAAGATATAGGGTCAATCATCAGAAGCGGGAGAGGCAGCTCTGCCAATGAGAAATGGCCCCTCTTAGTGTTCATTGGTATCCCAAGCTTCCCCTCAGAGTCACCCACCCACACTATCCCATCTTGCAAGTCCAAAGTACAAACAATAGGTAAAAAAAATGCAAACATCTGTTGACTGGTGTCTGGAAGGCTAAACAACGTAGTGGAGGAAGTGGCAATGAGTATCTCCCAAAGTGTGGATTATCTGGTTTACCGCTGATCAGCAGTTAAGGGCAGGCAAGAGGTGGCCCAAAGTTCAATTAGTTTTGCCTTTAGTTTAATTTGTTAACTGCATTTAGAAAGACTCCATTACTTGAGAGGTTTCCTGTGCTTAAAACATGAGTCCAAAAGGTTATAATCAATTTTATTAATTTTAAACATTATTTTAGCGATTTTAAAACAAACGGGCAATTATCAGGTTAAACCTCACCGCTGAAAGCCGCTCCTGAGCCTCTGCTGCAAAGAAAATCCTTTTAAATAATATTTTAAAGCCTGGTTCATATATGGTCAATGACATCATTGGTTTTCTAAGAAACTGTCACTTAATCCAGGAACTAGCCTACTGAATTCCAAATATGGGACTCCTGAACCTCTGCAACCCCCTTTCACTCTGTATTCACTCTTCCTTTCTTTGCTACTTCAAGGCTGCCCTTAATGCATAGGGCTTTTGCACAGCTTTCGCACAGCATCGCGTCATCTGTCAGTTGCGTTTACTCCTGGACCGGGACTCCCTGCTCATGGTCACACATGGGGCTGCCCTTGATGACCATTCGGAGGCGACAGCTGGTGCAGAATGCGGCAGCCCGGGTGGTGATGGGGTGTGGGCGTTATGCTCGTGCCTCACCATTGCTTCAGGAGCTGCAATGGTTACCAGTTTGTCTCCGGGTGCAATTCAAGGTGCTGACCTTTAAAGCCCTACATGGTAGTGGGCAAGGATACCTAAGAGACTGCATCGTCCCAAGAGTGTCTGTCCATCCAACCAGAACAGACTGTAGGTGCTCTCTAATTGTTCCATCTGCCAGAGGGGCTTGCCTCTCTGGCACACGAAGGAGGGCCTTTTCCATGTCCGCACTGGCCTTGTGGAAACCTCCTGCCAGTAAAGTTGCGGGAGCAGACGGAGCTGCTGCCTTTCAGAAAAGAATTAAAAACCTGGTTGGCGGGGCAGGTGTGGGGCCTGGATGGAAGAGTGGCCCCCGCCTGTTGGCTTATAAAATGAAGCCTCCCCATCTTTTTAATGCGGGCAGTTGTAATGTGGTTAGTTTTTAATAGGTGGATGGGTATGTTGGGGTTTTAATTGTTTTCAATATGTATGTTTTAATCCTGTTGTGAGCCATGCTGAGTCGGGTTCACCTGATTGGGGGGCATAGAAATTTGAATTATAAATAAATAAATAAATAAATAAATAAATAAATAAATAAATAAATAAATAAATAAATAAATAAATGAATGAATAAATAAATAAATAAATAATGCAAGTCAATGGAGAGGGTTCCGAGTGGTTTCGAGACTTCCCGCTCTATTTCGAGACTTCCCGCTCTATTGGACACTCTATGAAGTTTTTCTTCTTTGCAATATTGCTGTTCCATTTTAAATGTGTTTAATAAAACTGTAGGCCCATGCTTATGTACACACTGGCATCTGGAGTGGATGTGTGTGGAGTGTAGTGATTAGTGCAAATGGATAACTAGTGGTTAGAGCTGGGGGGATAAAAAATATATTTATTCATATTGATTAAAACAAATGAAAATAATCTTTAAAAATAAGAGGGGAAATTCGGAAATTCAGCTATCATTTACATCAGGAGTTCTCAACCTTTTAAAGCAGGGGGATGGGTCATGCTCCCTCAGGCAGCTTCAGGGGCTGAATGACCATTTTGTCCTTCCTCCACCACATGGCACTTCCTGGTGTGGTGGAGGCAGTGAGGAGCCACATGAAATGGTGCCGTGAGCTGCATCTGGCCCGTGGGCCACAGGTTGAGAATCCCTGACTTACATGAATTCTTCCACTGGGGACTGGGGCGGAGGAGGGCACTGAAAAGAAGGGAGATTACTTTTCAGTTCACTGTGTGTGTGTGTGTGTGTGTTATGTATTTGGAACAGAAAGCATTGAAGTAGAAAAAACTGAATCAAGAGGAAGTGAACCAAATAAAATTCTCCATCTTTGATAATGCATCTCAACCCAAAATTTTGTTGATCCTTTAAAAAAACCTAACACAATATTAATCATACATTTTGTTGCAATAAAAGCTAGATTAATTGTATATTTATTTGAAGAAGGGCTTACTTTTGCTGTCTTTCTAAACTCACTACCACCCAGTTTCACTGGCTAATTCTAAACCCTCTGGTTATGAGAAAGGGGATATTTTCATTTTTCCAAACAGCATTCATGATTTTATAAGTGGAACAGAATGCTCTACAGTTTTTTCACTCTTTTCTGAGGCTATCACTTGTTGTTCCTCTATTCTCATCAGGGAATTGCAATAACCCCGGGGGTGGGGGTGGGGTTAGCACTAGAAACCAAGCCCCATAGAAAAGCAGGAAGGAGCAATTGGGACTGACTGCATTTCTTTAACAAGACTGCTGTGAGAAGAAATGCAGCCACTGGCCCTTCAGAGGGCAGGAGTGGCACTTATGTATCTATAACTTACCAGTAGGTTTCTGGACAATTTGAATTAAAGAAAGTTTATTCAGACAGAAGGCCTACAGAATTGAACGCCTTCTGCTTCAGGGAAATTGGCCTAGGATTATTCTGCCTTGAAGTGAAAAGATGAAACCCAGTTACAAAAAAAATATGCAAGGGATTGGGAACTAGGCCAGTGTAGATTTCTACATCTGTCAGTGTGAGGGTGCGGGGCAGTATCATTTAAACACTCTCAAGTGAAAAAAGCCACATCATTATTACAACATCCTCTTTATTGAGTAAGTAGTTCCACATTTTGCAGGATCCAGTCTATTACTGGTTGCTAATATAATGCAGAATGAGAAATCTATTCCCTGAAAAGTTAAGTGGTGCAATCCATCTTCTTTTGCAGTAAAGATCTATCTGGAACTTGGAAAATGATTCGTTAGAATGCCATATGTGGTATGGATTTAAAATGAGCACTCTCTGCTCACTTCAAGCTGTTTCAACAAAGCATGGCTATTTGTATTATGAAAGGGATATTGTACCATTAGCAGCTGTGAGTGAGGCAGACATTCAGTCAATGAAGCCTTTTCCAATATGGGAAGAGAAAGAGACACAGAGAGAGTAATAGTGCTGAATAATGGAATAAAGTACTATTCAATTAAGGACAGGGGGGAAATGCATTTGGTTTGTATACTCCCTATCTATTTTACATTCCTTGGCACTATCAATGGGTTGTGTTACAAATGGAATGAGTTATGTGTGAATCTGAGAAAGAGTGTACAACAATACCAATATATATATATATATATATATATGTTTTAGAAAATGCAAACAAGTTTGTGTTAATCTAAAGTAAAACAAGGTAGAAAATGAAACATGTAGCAACCCAGCATGTTATGCAGGGAGTAAATTACTAACAAAGTTGGTCACATGACTCTCTCTCTCTCTCTCTCTCTCTCTCTCTCTAAGTTATGGAAGAAGGCTGAAAACATTTGCTCTTGTGTGGCAATAGCAATTTTGTAAGTGGGAGTGGGCTGGACTGCTAGGCAAAGATCACATGTATGAGGGTCTAGTTCAGTCTGAAATTCCTACTTAGTGATTAAATGCATAGCAGCTCAAAATAACAAAGGCTCAAAATAACAAAGCTTTCTGTTCCACTTATAAAATCATTTGTAAAATTATGTATATTTTGAGAAATACCCAGAACAAATGCATGGATTTCATGCTGGAAAAAAATATAGCCCAGGGTGAAACTGGCAGTGGAGAAATACCAATGGGACTGTGCAAAACGTGATGAAAAATAGGTTGAAAAACACAAAGAGAGATACAATGAACATTTCATTTCTCTCTGTTAAATACAACAAGACCTTCTTGTGCATAAAATACACCAAAAGAGTATATTACTGTTTATACAGTACTTTTCATATAAGGTAAAGGTAAAGGTTTCCCTTGCTCGAAAGCCAGTCATATCCGACTCTAGGGTGCAGTGCTCATCTCTGTTTCTAAGCCGAAGAGCCAGCGCTGTCTGCTTCTGCAGACATTTCCGTGGTCATGTGGCAGGCATGACTTGACACCGGAGCACACGGAACGCTGTTACCTTCCCACCAAAGTGGTCCCTATTTATCTACTTGCAATTTCTTGCTTTCGAACTGCTAGGTTGGCAGGAGCTGGGATGAAGACGGGAGCTCATTTCCGTCCTGCAGTACTCGGGAATTGAACTGCTGACCTTCCGCTTCCCAGTCAGCGTCTTAGCGACTTGAGCCACTGCAGTACCCTTTTCATATAAGAGCCAACTATTTGATATGTATTTCCCCAAAAATCCTTTTTAAAATCATCCTGTATTATTATTTCCATTCTGAGGCACAAAGTGTGCTCTAATACTGAAATAGAATAGTTTGTTTTTAATTATTTTTAAGCTGAAGCGAGACCTGAAGAGGGATATTCTGTTCAGAGCTAATTCCCTTAACTGGAAATATAACACCCTCCTAGATGACAGGGGAAATTATTTTAGGGCTAAACATTAGTCCTGGGAACAGGAGAATTCATGGAAATTACTTGGAAATAAATTGTGACTAGAGTTGTTATAAATTCTCATTGAATTTCAAATTCTTTATTTTCATTAAATTTGGTTACTAAGACAGCTTGGCAAGTTCCTACAAGGCTGCTCAAACATTTTTATTATTTTGTTGAAAAGCTTTAAAATATATCTCTCTTATAACATTAAGAAAACAATTTCATGATTCTGTGGAGGTAACCCCAGAGGAGGCAGTGACTGGGCACCCCCTGAAGACAAGGCTCCAGGCTTTGCGACCTTGAGCTCACCAGTGGTTTTGGGTCATGGTGATTTGGAAGAAGCATGGGGTTTTGTGGTGGTAGAGAAGGAATGGATAGATTGGTGGGTTAGAGTTATGGTTGTGGAGGAGGAGAGGAAGGTGTTAATAGAGATCCAAGAAGGGATAGCAGCTTGGATTGCTGTAGAGAGGGTGGGAAGAAGATGAGGCTATAAGAGACAGTGGAAGAGGAAAAGACAAAGGATTAATGACATATATATCAGGTGGTTATGTTTTGCCACTGGGGTAGACCTTTATCTACAAGGAGGACCCCTGAATGCGTGAACTGATGTGGATGAGGGTGCCTCTGGAGGAGGCTGAGTGCCAAGCCAGGGCCAAGGTACTCCAATAGCCTTTATACTAAGAGAAAGAGCATGGTGGGAACGATGTCAGGTCAAAGCCCAACAAACTAGCTGAGCTAGTGGGAAAGGACTTCAGGGGGTGTTGTGGGAGAATGTACTACACATAGTCCACACTGCCATTAGCCTGTGCTGTGGCACTAAAGAGACTCTGAGAGACTTGGAGACTTGGACAGTAATGTAACTGGCAACCTCACTTCTGCTTGTAAATAATTGTAACCACATGGATCTGTTTGTGGGGAAACCTTTACTGAAGTTGCACTTTTGTTAAACCTCCAATAAGCATCAATACAGTCATCATGAGGATGAACAAAAGGGGGCAGATCATTCCAAATCTTTGTGTGCAACAAGGAGATGGATGAGGAAGAATGTATTTCTTTCTGTATCTGTTGCCTTCTATTTCAGTTCTAGGGAAAAAGTTGAGTATAAAATCAGTCAATTATACTGTATGTAAAAATAAATAATAAAGCCAGGGGTTTACTATGCAGTGAAATTCTTTGGGGTATTTTTAAACAAGCCATGCATGAACAATCTCCTGAAGCAATATTTTTCAACTGTTAATAATTTGTGCTCGATCAATTACTGTATCAAAAATCTAGGTTTATACTATGCCAGAAATGAAAGGACCACTTTTTGCTGAGCTAGTACATTTGCATTATGTATACACATCATGTCTTTTAATTTAATTTAGTTTAATTTAATTTAATTTTTAATTTAATTTAATTTAATTATATACCACCCTATCCAAAGGACTCTGGGTGGAGTACACAAGTTAAAACCAATGTAAAACAATTTAAAAACCCTTAAACCCTTTTGTATTTATTATAAACTAAGAACATAAAAATTACCCCCATCCCCAGAAAACCCAGTGGAGAATCCATGGCAGGAACAGTCACGTCAAGGATCTTCATTATTTGGCAGGGATGGTGGAATTAAAAAGAAATATTTTGGAAATTGTAGCCGTGTTAGTCTGTGTTTCAAGCATATCAGAGAGAAAATAAAACAAATCAAAAAGAAAAAAATGTTGAGGCACTTTAAAGACTAACTGCTGTATTTTAATGTTAACTTTTATGGATCAAGCCAACTTCGTCAGACTCTTATGGAACAACAACTGAATGCATCCTTTTATCCCCATTAGACATTTGTACGCTTACTTAAATATAAAGTCAGAAATTTAAGGGGAAACTTGCCCAATAGTAGACATTCAAAGGTAAAGGTAAAGGTTTCCCTTGTTCAAAAGCCAGTTGTATCCAACTCTAGGGTTCAGTGCTCATCTCTGTTTCAAAGCCGAAGAGTCATTGGCTAAGGAACAACATTATTCACCTGATCACAATAATAATTTTTTGGGGGAGAAGGAATGCCAGCAGAGCACTAGGCACAAATAACACATTAGGGTGTAAAAATCCCATCAAGGCTTGATCTGGTGGAAGCATTTCTATTTCTATGCTATTAGTTTACACATGAACATGAGTACACCATGGTTACAGGAAAGAGCTCACTGTCATAGTTTGACTGTTGCACATGAATACATGAATTTTGAAATCTGTTCTGGAGAGGTTTTTTTTTTTTAAAAAAAAACAACAACAGGTGGAGTGGAACTGCAAAATAAAAGGCAACGTGCAGGATAATGGTGGTATGGCAATGGGAGGAAAAGTAGGTGATTCAATTTCCAAGAGACTTGTGGGAGTGGATGTAGCAACTTTCTGCAGTGGAATGACAAAGAGAAAGATAATGCCCATTATGATGTGGATCATTAATTCACACCACCACAGGCATCAAAGGGAATTTACAGCAATTAGAATGATCAGTGGCAGCTGTGTGGTAGCTGCAGGATGAGATATTGTGTGCAAATGCTTGATCTGCTCTGTCACTCTGTGGCCATGACAGGTTAACATTTGAATCATAAAAAGCTAACAAAGTGACATGGAAACAACAGTATTCCCTCCCTAGTAGCATACAGCTGGCTTTGGGCTATAGCTCCTAAGACCTTCCTAGCTAGTATGGCTACTAGTCACATCAGTAGGAAGATTTTGGGAAATGTAATAGAAAAAGATTTTTTTTCAAGCTCCACACTGGGCTACGAGAAAAGTTGAGAGATAGGTTTATTTTTAGGCATCTCATATCTATTTCTATATTTCAAGCAAAAGTTAGAAGCAAGATAAAAAAGATTTTAATGAAGAAATGTAGGGAAAACAGGAAAGTGTATCAAGAGAACTAAGATAATTTCTTAGAGATACTGCATTATCTTAATCCAGATCAACCATGTGGGATCCGCGCACACAATTGGCATAACTGGCCATGACAGAACCCCAGTAATGGGTGATCACATCATTACCAAGGGTTCCTGAGGGGACAGAAATTGGGGGAGCGGAATATTAGATAGAGTTTAATTCATCAATAGCTGATCTGACAAGCATCTTGGACAATAGAGAGCTAATGACTAACGCGCTATGTGCGTAATAGGGAATCTCGCGCCTGCGGATTACTCTAAGCCCTAGAACCAATACTAGCCACTTGTTTACCCCGGATAACATGGAACAATGTATTTCCCCTGCTGTTAATTAAGTTAGTAAATTAACTTCCCCTGTAGACTTCCCCAATTAACTTGTGTAAACATTATGTGTGAAACCTGCAGTATCACAATGCTTTTACATGCAGCCTAAAACATGATAAATACTGATGATTGGTCTTCATTAAATCACTGGTCTTCGCTCCATCTTGCCTCGTGTCTCATTGCTTGACCAGTCTCCTCCGGGACCCAACAGCTGCTTTGCGGTTCCGATCCAGCTTGTACAACCCGCTTCACGGCCCAGATCCAACATATGGTGACCCGGCGTGATCTACTCGTGAGTTTTCAAACTTCGCGGTCTGGTTCTATGCCAGAACCGTGTCTGAATCGTCCCGGAGGACAGCGTGGCAGCTCTGGTCAGAAAGCCATCCGATCTGAGTGACAGCTACGCTGCGAGGCATTCCAGAGAGGCAGAGCACGCTCCAAAGCTCTGAGGCAGCTTGCTCAGTGGAAACGCGTTCCGCTCAGGGTCGGCTGTGAAACCCTGACTTCATCGCAGAGGCCGCCGAGGGCCTGTGGCAGCAGTCCACATTCTGAGTTCCTTCCCAGAGTTTCGTCACACCAGACCTGATACGTAACCTCAGATGCGTTGCTTCATCCCGAGGAGGAAAACTTCAAAGGACCGGCAGGTAATATGGGGACTTGTCCTCAGAGACAACGTCCGACCGCTAACCAGAAAACTCACTTAATGGAGTTCGAGGCCCTGGCTTTGCCTTCAGGATGTTTTTTTTACATGTAACTTGGCAGTTAAATGTTTAAAAACCTCCAGGCTACTCTGGGGGAAAAAGGGTTACTCATTGCCCCGGAGAAAGTTCAGAGAACCGAGCCATTTTCATACTTGGGCCATCGGCTTCTCCATTCTTTCGCAGCACCAGTTTTGCCACAGATCAACTTTAAGGATTCAGTCACCCTTGTAGAATTGCAACAGATTCTGGGGAATATTAATTGGGCCAGACCGTATTTCAGGCTAGATATGGATCTTCTGAAGCTGCTCTTCTTGCTGCTAATGCTAGGTAAGCAGCCGGCAGACTGGATACACATTCCTCGAGAGGCGCACTTGACTCTCAAAAAGGTGAACCAAGTTCTCAGCCAGAGATGGGTGGACAGAATTAGTCAGGGGCCATATGCTCCTGTTCTAAACCTGTACATTGTCTGGACCAGATCCATGTTTACCAGAGCTCTAGGGGTGGACTCCGAGCGGGTGGCGAGTATCGTGGAATGGGTGTAGTTACCACACACCTCTTCCCGAAACATCGTTCCTCCACAGGAACTTGTCTCCACGGTGATTTACCGAGGAAGGCTGAGAGCAAGGGATATCTCAGGGCACGATTTAGCAAAAATCATGGTCCCATTCACAAAAGAGCAAATTCAGCAACTGATGCAGCTCGGTGACTCGCTTCTGATTGCATTGGAAGGATTCACTGGATGTTTGGCATACGATTTGCCGAAAGACCCCAGACTTGTCTCGCTTCAAACTCAGTTTGTGTGAGTTAATGTCACTGGTTCCACTTCAGGGGGCTAGGACAGTTTTCACTGATGGGGGTTGTACATATGGTGTTCTTACTTGGCAAGAGGGCCAGGCTTGGGGCACGCTTCTAACTCTTCTGCAGAAATCCGCGTAGCGGGCGGAATTAGCAGCAGGGAACCTCACCTTGCACACCTTTGCCAAAGAACGCTTGAACATAATTACTGACAGCCAGTATGTTAGGAATTTGCTTCACAGTCTACCGGGAGCGTACATCACTCCCGCGATAGACAAAAACTTGTTAAGTCTTTCCCACACAACTCAATTTCATTTGCAGAACCGCACCGAAGTGCTCTATATCGCCCACATCAGAAGCCACCAGGACTTGCCAGGTCCGATTTCCGCGGGCAATAACAGAGTGGATGCGGCCACAAAGGAAATTCAGCAACGGTCAGTTTTGGGAGTCTTCACGACTCCAATTCAGAGTCATGCATTCTTTCATCAGAATGCCAAAGCACTTGCACAGCAGTTCAACCTGCCACTTTCCCAAGCCCAGGGCATAGTCCGTTCCTGTCCACACTGTGCAGGGGCGGTAGGGGGGCCCTCATGGGGGGGTCAACCCACGAGGGACAGAGGCCAACCAGGTGTGGCAGATGGATGTCACACACATTCCGCAGTTTGGCAGATGTTAGTACATGCACGTCTGGATTGACACTTTTTCACAGTTCGTTTGGGCTACAGCACAGAAGGGAGAGACGGCTTCCCATGTGGAGCAGCATCTCCTTTCCTGCTTCGTGGTCATGGGCAAACCATGGCACATGAAGACCGATAACGGTCCGGCTTATTGCTCCAGGTAGCTGGCCACCTTCATGGCCACCTGGGACATTAAGCATACCTTTGGCATTCCATACAATCCACAAGGGCAAGCAATTGTGGAGCGGGTCAATCGGACGCTTAAGTCCTACATTGACAAACAAACAGAAAGGGGGGGAACTAGCCCTCCTCAAAAATCAGGGTCAGGCACAGCATTGTCTGAACAAGGTATTGTTTACGTACAATCACCTTAATGTTTTTTCGGATTACACTTCACAGGAGAAGTACTTCCGTCGCACGGAGGCTCTCCCGTGGTCAATGGTGCATTACCGAGTGCCACCGGTTCCTTCTTGGAAGGGCCCGGCACCACTCATAACATGGGGAAGAGGGTATGCTGCAATTATGTCTCCTACAGGCGTTATCTGGATTCCAGCCCGGTGTGTCAAGCCTCACTTCGAGTCCAATGGCGTGGACCCAGGCAGTTCCGGACCAATACCGGAGATGGAGGAAATAACCCTGACGGGGAGAGCCAAGTGGAGGAGGCGACAACAGCAGATGACAGTGCCGAAGATCACCTGGGGGATGGCCAAGTCCCTGTGCCAGGAGGCGGTGGTCGCCGTTCATCGTGAGGACAATGAGCCAACGCCGGAGAACAGCTTGATTGCAGCCTTTTCCCTGATTACTGCTAATTCCATGATGACCACCATCATCTTGATCCTTTCCTTGCCTGCGGGGGGAGGGGTTCAAGCAGCTTCACTGGAAGCCAACAACCTGATGCCAGGCGGAGATCTCTCTGCCTGGATGCATTACAACGTTTGGGAAAGATTGGTGAACCTCGTCAATCAGTAAGATTTTTGCCTGAGGCAGACCACCGATTCTGCCTCTATTCTGAGTACTTGTCTCATCCCGGTGTGTCACTCCCCAGATGCGCGCATCAGGAACGGTGACTGGTTGGTGAAGCAGATGTTTGGTCCATTTTACAAGACTGCCTTTTCAACATATGCGCATTGGGGAACCCAAGTCATGAAAGTCCTACCGGCTGATGCAGCCACTCTCTACACTCCCCGAGTGGCGGTCAGCCCGAACTCAACTTGTGCTCGCATGACCGGCTGTTCTGTGGTCGAAGGGCCACAGCGCCGTTGCCTCGACCCCGGCAACAGCAATTGGACTTGTAGCAACCCAGAGACTATTAATTCAATGTATGCTCACATTACTTTGCCTTCAGGATGTTTTTTTACATGTAACCAGTATACTTGGAACTACATTCCTGCAAATTTATCTGATTCCCTTTGTTGTGTCAGTCGTTTGACATTGTCGCTTCCCACTAGAGACATGATAGTTCCAAGCATAAATGTACCTTTCCATGCACGGCACGCTCGTGCCACCCAGTTAGACAGCTCATGTGATAGCAACATCAGGATTCTGAGTATGTTTCATTAGCAGTCAGCTTGTTTGGCGTGACAGGCTTAGCTTTTGCAAGAGCCATTAACCACACCTCCTCGGCGATAGCGCTGCTTAATCAAGAGCAGATGGAGCTTCGCCATGCCTTACTGGATAATCAAGCAGCTATCGATTACCTCCTACTGTTACATCATTTGGGTTGCGAGTCTGTCCATGGCATATATTGTTTTAACCTCACAGACAACTCGCGCAAAGTATAGAGTCAACTCACAGACCTCCATACCTTGGTTAAGAATATCAAGAAAGATGCCACGTGGGCATGGTGGGATTCGATATGGTCCTGGTTCCCATGGGGTTGGCTACAAACGACACTCAAGGTGGTTGTGGGGGTGATAATACTGGGAACAGCCATATGTTGTTTCATGCAATGTATTCCCTCGCTGATGTCAAGGTGTCCCCCATGGAGAGAACCCCGGAATGTCCTCACCCCACGTCAGCTGATGCCTCTCCTACGTCGAGCCGTCTGCCAGGTCCAATTAAACAAATAAAGGGGAAGTGTGGGATCCACACACACAATTGGCATTACTGGCCCTGACAGAACCCGGATAACAAGGAACAATGTATTTCCCCTGCTGTTAATTAAGTTAATTAATTAACTTCCCCTGTAGACTTCCCCAATTAACTTGTGTAAACATGTGTGAAACCTGCAGTATCACAATGTTTTTACATGCAGCCTAAAACATGATAAATACTGATGATTGGTCTTCATTAAATCACTGGTCTTCACTCCATCTTGCCTCATGTCTCATTGCTTGACCAGTCTCCTCCGGGACCCAACAGCCCCTTCGCGGTTCCAATCCAGCTTGCACAACCCACTTCGCGGCCCAGATCCAACACAACCTAATTAAAGGGGCTTCAATCTCAACATATGTGGCTGAATCTTATGCAAATTTTTAGATAATTGTTAGCAGTGGAAGTGGGGAAGTACCTAATTTTAACACTAGCAGCCAACTTGAAAACAGAAAGAGAGAAAGATACTAGTGAGGGAAATGTGATAATTATATTTTTTTTTACCTATTTGAACTTCAGAAGGTTGGAGGAATGGTGATAATCCTGCTTAGTTCTTTTTGGGAAAGGATATACTGATATTGTGCATTTCTAAATAATTTTTTATACTCTAGATATAAATGCATTGTTAATAATTTAAGATTTTTTTCCAAACATTAAAAACAGGGAAAGCATTGGGGTTATTCATCCTAGCACAGAGCTTTGAATTTTTAGTTCTTAAAAATCTGGCTCTGAATATTTTTGTATCTAGACAATGCTTATTGTGTTAAATTAGGATTTCCACCATTTCCCCACTCTACATTTCAACCCAACCTCATAATAGGCAATTAGAACATGATAATTCCTCTGTTTGATGGGAATATATGCAGCTAGGTGGTATGGAGGGGTTAATTTTTATCCAGTTCATTTCTTTCATGAGACCTAAAACATATTAAAATTTCTTTAAGACTTTCTCTGACACAAAGTGGTAGAACCACTAGATTTTGTTCTGACATAATTCTTGGTTCAAAAATCAAAACAAAATTAGATATTGAAAAGAATATAGAAATCTATTTAAGAGAAAATATAATTCAAAATATCTATTTGAAAACATAGTTATGAGAATTTTTTACATAGATGAAAGAGAAAAATTTCACATACCTGTGGAAACCTCCTTGTGAGTGAATGACATGTTATGAAGTAAAAATAAATTGATTCACCTGTTTCTTTGTGTGTTCTAGAATATGTGCCATATTCTTCTCCTGTTTCTGTAACATCTTGAAACATTTCTTCTGTTGAGATATTATTACTGTATTGAAACATTGTGATTAACATTTTGTAAAGCAAAACCATACAATGAAAACCCTAGAGTGTGAAGAAGGGGAACTTGAGGTGTGAACCTGAACTTCTCTCATTGGGAAATATAGAATCCATTTTGGAGCATGAAGTCAGACAAAAAATCGAGTCAGACCTGGAGGTCGGCCTGCATGCCATATGTCACTTGCACCCTGTGATGCTTTCGGGATAGACCAACCATAGCATCACACAGGCATCTGGCGAAGGCCCTGCCGGGTGCCACCACCCTGCAGGCAAAGTTGAGGTATCCATGAAGCACCTGGAAGTCATACAGGGATGCTTTGCACCTAGATAACATGGCCAAAATCACCCCAGATATGCGGGTGACCTTATCCATAGGGAGACTGGACATCTGCCTAACCGTGTTGATCTGAATGCCCAGGAAGGTCAGGGCAATGGCCGGGCCCTCCATTTTCTTCGGGGCCAAAGGTACGCCCAAGCCCCGCTATCAGATCCTGGTAGACAAGGAGCATTTGTTCGCACGTACCGGACGGGCCCGCACCCCTGAACAAAAAATCGTCCAGGTAATGGGACACCGTGTGGAAGCCAGACCTGTGAACAAACGCCCTGTGTAAAAAGGTACTAAATTGCTCAAAAGCTGAACACGATATCGAGCAGCTGAAGGGCATCACCTTATCGACGAAGTATTGGCCCTCGAACCTGAAACCCAAATGCTTAAAATTGGCCGAGTGGACTGGGAGCAGCCGAAACGCTGACTTGATATCACATTTGACGAACAATGCTCCAGGGCCACAGGAACGCACCATACAAACTGCTTGGTCAAAGGATGTATACCGGACGGAACAAAGATCATCCGGTATAGCATCGTTGACTGATGAGCCTGCTGGGTAGGACAAATGATGAATCAGGCGGAACTCACCTGAGGACTTCTTAGGGACCAGGCCCAGGGGAGAAACCTTCAAATTTGAATAAGGGGGGGGCGTCAAAGGAGCCGGCAACCCACCCCTCACGAACCTCCTTAAATATCTTATCCCTAGCCAAACTCTCTTTACCCCAAAGGGAGAGTAAATTAGGCACATCCTGCGGCGTGCGCATGCCCTCAAAAGGTATGTGAAAACCCTCAGAAAAACCCATCAAAAGGTTGTCACCATCCTCCCGCCTGGGGTAAATCCAGAGCCAATGTTCCAGTGCCAGGAGACTAATTGGAGAGGAGCCCTTTTGGAGGTGGAGGTTGATCGCCGGAGGCATGGGCCAGGCCCTGGCCATGGCCCCTGCCGCACAGCCCTGGAGGTTGCATGCAGGCAAAGACAGAATGAGGTCCACCACAGGTGGAGCACTCATGCCGGTACCTACACGGGCGCCAAGTACAGCCGCCCGGCGACAAGAAACTCCAACACAGCAGGTGGGCTGCTCATATGGAGCAGCCACAACAAGTGATTAGGCTGGTCCCACGGCATCTTGGGATACAAGGCATACAGAACTCCTCATCATAAGCCAGCCAAGACTGACCTGGAAAATCTACGTATGCCCTATAAATCAGGTCCAGATATTGAAGTAAAGGAATAGCGAGATCTGGGCGGGCCCTGATGGAAACCGCCATATAGATCAAGTACGCCGGCAACCAATTGGCCCACGTCCGGAAAGGTTTACGACGGTGGGCCAATTCCTTGTCTCGGTTGTCCTCCTGGTCCCTCTCCTCCTTAGTGGTCTCCCAATTCAAAAGACTAAAGATATCCACATATTCCCTATGCCAGATCTTATCCCTAGTGGCCAGAAGCAAGTGATCGCCTAAAGGGAGGGACCTACCCACAGTCGGGAAAGCCGACAGGGGAATCGTGTGTTATGCTGCATTAACGGGCAGGCCATACGGCCATATCAGGTAAGGCACAGTAGGGCCTGCTGGCGGAACCCCAGGGGGCATGGGGGGGTAAGGGGCACGCCAAGGTGCGGCGGGAAAGGCCAGAGGGGCAGGCGAGCCCGCCGAAGGCCATTGCTGGCCCACAGCACCTGTGACCGACTGATGGGGCCAGGGCCACTGGCTGGAGGCTGCTGCAGGGGAAAACCCATGAGGAGATGGACCCACGTGACCTGGATACTCACCAGGTGCACCCGCAGCTGCCGCCCCCACCAGGGGTTCCAGCTGCCAATGGGCATCGGGGCTCTCATCCGAATCAGAGCCCTCCACACCAGTCACCGAAGGTCCCTCCAGGGCGTGGTCATCCGACAGCTCCAAGCCCCTGGCGAGGGCAGCCTCCAGTAAGTCGACCCTCCTCGAAAGGGGGGCAGAGAGGCGGGACCCTTCAGACCCCAACTGGGAACCATGGCCTGTGGCCCACCCTCTAGCCGGCCTGCCCATGGGTGGTGCAGGCCCCAAGCCAGTGGCTCTCTCCAGAGCTTCGATCCACGCTAGGAGCGCCAGATCATGCTCCAGGTCACCGTGGGCCAGGAGCCAGGCCGAGGATGAGGCCAGCCCGGGCCGGGTCAGTGCCATGGCAAGGGCCACCAAGGCTCGAGAGGCAACAGCCATGGCCCTCATGTGAGGCCTATGGCACTGGGGAGGCCCCGGCGAGGGCGGCAAAGAACTCTGCCTGCAGAGGGCGAGCCCCCCCATGTGGAAACGCCGAGGGGCGGCGGGCCAAGGGGCACACCCAGCAAAGCAGCCAGCATCCCAGGCCCGCGGCGGGCCCCACCCCGGCATGTGGAAACACCTGGGGGGGCGAAAATCTCAGGGACGGGCCCGGGGAAGAAGCCGCGGCCGAACGACATGAAAAAGAAAGGCCACGCGGCGAGAGGCAAAAGGCCAAGGCTGCATGAAGGCTCGGGCAATGAAAGACGCCCCAGGAGAGGTGTGGGCGAAAAGCCACGGCTGACCGCCACGAAAAAAAGCAAGCCATGCAGCAAAAGGCAAAAGCCGGGCCACGTGGAGGTTTGATCAACTGGAGCCAGGCACCAAACATTGCCTGACCAGTCGATGGAAAGGAGGAAGAGCGGTCCAAGCCTCTCCTTTTCAAGGAAGGCCCGGCCCTCGCCTCTTCCAGCCCCGTGCCGCCTCCCATGGGGCAGGGCCAGCAAAGCGCGCGGCAGCGAATCTGCTCCGCTGCACATTCCTTCTTTTCTTCATGAAAGGTTGGTTTCAAAGGAATGTTCTCTCTGTCTCTATCTCTGAGTCATTTGAGCAGCCCCTTGTATAGGCCAAAACTGGAGCCTGCAGTCAGTTCTTTCATAACTCCTATTCACAGTGACACAGTTGTCAAAACAGCACTTTTATGTGTTGGCAGAAATCTTAATATTTGCTTTGTCAATCATAAGTTTATTGCATGACACTGTTGCAGAGCCTTCCTCACGCACACAAAGAATTTCCCACAAAATCATATCTTGCAGAGAAGGTAATAGTCAGCAAAATCCTACTCTAGAACATATACACGCCTCTTCAGTTTTATATAGCTTCTTTATGTAGTGAGTGGGTGCTTTTATTATTCATGAGAAAGATAAAGCAAGTATTCTTACAGCAGCACCTGAAAATAATTGGCTGCATCCCATGGTTTATAACATTTTCACCTACCCCACCTACACCAAATATCAGAAAATACAATCTAAGCTGAGTGTTTCCAGAGCTTTTATCCAGGAAAATGAGAAGTGCCATAGAACTTTTCTGTGCCATCGACTAATTTCAGATTTATTGTGAATTGATGAATCAATGACCGCCAAATGGTCGTATCTTTAACAGCTTCCTTTGGTCTTACAAGAGGAGTATGTGGGTTGCTTTTTTGAGCCAATCTATCTTATGCTGTGTCTTCTTTTCTTAATAACTTCTACATTTTAGGCTTTATTGTCTTTTATTTTTAATTTTTTTGTTCACTTTTACATCTCTAAAATAGAAAAGCCTCCATTTAGTAATTTTAGCTTTAGGTAAAAGTTCAGACTTGAAACTCCTTAAAACCTTCCCCCAACACCACAGTTATTATTAACTGCTTTTCTTTTTTTGTGTTCCATTATTTCTCTGATCAGCTTTCACATATGAACATTCTTCATATGAATCTATTTCACTGTTAAAATGTATGAATTGGTAGCTGTATTAGTCTGTGCAAGCATATCTGAGATTAAACAAAACAGAGCAGCAAAAAAGACAAAGAATGTTGTGTCATCTTAAAGACTAACTCCTGTATTTAAATGTGAGCTTTCGTGAACCAAGTCCACTTCATCAGATAATTTTGTCAATTTCCAAGGACAACACAGCCTATGGAAAATTCAAAGAAAGGGCGTCCCACAGGGCCGCCACATTGTTTAACATATATGCTAATGATCAACCACTGCCAGAAGCCACTAGGAGCTTTCTTTACACTATGACCTGGCAATTGCTGTACAGTGTGCAACCTTTGAGGCTGTTGAGAAAAAACTGACTGAGGCTTTCAATTTAATGACTACATATTATAGAAAAAACCAACTGAAGTCAAACTGCCTAAAAACTCAACTCTGTGATTTTCATTTGAAAAACCACGAGGCAGACCACCTTAGAACTATGGAAGGTGAGCAAGGAGCTACCAGATAACTGGGCAGAACCCCATGAACAACCATGGCCTGTGTGGAAAGCTTTAAATAGACTGTGTGCCAGGGTAGGAAGATCAAGGGCTAATCTGAGAAAGTGGGGTTTCCCTGTAGATGACAGCTTGTGTGAATGCAGAGAAGTACAAACTATTTCCCATATTACACAATGCGCATGATGCCCCTCAACGTGCACTGAGGAGGACCTTATGTTGGCAAAAGGAAATGCTGTTGATGTGGCCCAATATTGGGCAGATGTCATCAATCTCTTTTTAATTCTATTTTGTTTTTAGAAGGGGTAATTTTAGGTTTGTATGTTGCTATATGTTGGTGGTGCAGCTGACACAAATAAAGAAAGAATCAGATATTTCACTGTTCTGTGTTCATATGTTTTGTATATAAATTGAAGAAATCTGGAGTTGAAATGCACTTTCATCTATGCCTCTTTTGCAGAAAATGGTATATGCAAAACAATAAAATACATTGGCATGCCCATTTCTTGTAGAGTTCTCTATAGTTTTTCATCACTCAAATAGTCAAAGGTTTTTCTTTAATCTATAAAGACTGAACTGATTTCCTGCAGAGATTTCTTTGAAGGTTTCTGTGGCCATTTACAATATATTTATGATATAACTTCTAGTATCTCTTCCTTTTTTGAATATTGCCTAAATGTGTGGTATTTCTTGCTCCATATAGATGAAACACCTGCATTTAAACTAAAAGAAATGGGGGCATGGCTAAGATGCTGGGCGAGTAGCACGGACTTTTGATCAGCTCGCGCCAGTAATGTGAATTAAAGTGGTTATTTACAAAGTGGCAAGGTAAAATTATCAGAAAAAATGAAGTGCATGGGGCTCCAAAATTGAAGATTATTTTCTGGCACCTTCAGGAGACCGGAGGTCGGAGTCCGAGGATCAGGTGGGGGGAGAGGTGTGGCATAAGCTGTACCACTTGATCTGCATTGTGGTTTGGACGGGATCTCCAAGATTTGTTTTTGGCTGAGACTTTACTTTTTTCCTTGTTGCTGTAATTTGAAGAATGTGGCTGAGGAGGCTGCCGAGGCAAGAGTCGGAACGGAGCAGGTTTTGAAGTCACAATAAGTGGTGAGAGCGTGGGAAAGTGAAGAAGGAGGAGGAGGAGGAAGGGGCTGGCTGAGTAATGGCGGCGGAGGCATGAAAACGAAACTTAGTAATTAAAAGCACAACACTGAGGGGAAGGGAAAGAGAGGAGCTGCGGAAGGCTTGGAGGAGGATGAAAGGAGTTTGTGGATGGAAAGTAAATTTGAAAGTTTGAGATAAGGATATAAATTTGTTTGAGAACATCCCTGGGTGAAGCCTCTGGTTGGAGGAGCAGAGGAATAGAGAAGAGTCCCGTTCCGTGCCTGAGGTTGCCCTTTGCGGATGGAAATGGAGCCTGAGTTTTAAGAGAGAAGTCTGGGAATGGTGTTTGGACAGATTTTCACTTTAAGCTGCTCCTCCGGATAAGCCTCCTGGCTCGCTACAAAGTATCTCTGTTTCTTTTTTCATTTTCCCTCTTCCCTCACTGAGTGTTTCCCCTCCTCCACCTTGCAACAGGAGGCTGCCTTGCTACAAAGTTATGGAGGCAGCTCGGTCTTTGTATATTATCTGGGAGCTCTGTCAGAGTGTTTCAACTTCAGTTGGATACTTATATTGATTTTCTTCCTTCTTCCCTGATTTGGATTTACTTTAATCAAGTCTTTGCATTTGGACTATAACTGCCTGTGGATTACAAATAACTATTCTGATCTCCCAGATTTTATGAAGCAAGGTAATAGAGAGGTAATAGAGAGTTGGACGGGCTTCCTGTGGATTACAATATTTTTTGTTTGGGCTGTTTTTGGTTCCTGCTCCTTTGTGGATTATAATAATTAATTTTTTTTGCTGGACCTCTTTTTCTTTTCAAGCTTTAATAGAATTAATGGGACTGTTGTTAGTTTTGGCTGCATCGGTTTAGGTTTAAACGGAGAGTGTAACGAACTTACAATACGTTGCAGCATTAAAGCTTTTTAGGGGTTGTCACCATGGATAAAGGTACAAGAGGAAAAGCAAAGGAGGAGGAGCCAGTGGTGAAATCTAAGAGGAAGGAAAAAGCACCAGCGGAAGAGGTCCCTCCGTCATCATCACCACCACCTGAACCCTATGATCATACTCAAATTATGGTGGAAATTGGCAAATTGTTTCAGAAGACGGAGAAAAATGAGGATTCAAGGGTGAAAGATAGAAATGAAATGATGAAAAAGCAGGATAAGGTGGTAACATCTGTTAAGGATTTTACAAAAAAAGTGGAATTAAGTTTGCAAAAAATAGAAGGAAATGTGAAATTGGTTCAAAATGAGGTGAATACTATGAAAAAGGAAATAAAAGGGACTCAGGAGATGGTGAGGGAGAATAAGCTGAAAATGGATGAGCATGAGAAAAGGAATGATGCTGTGGAAGATATGATGAGAAAGCAGAATATTGTGATCCATCAGGTGGTTGAAAGGACGCCAGACCAGCTAAGAGAAAGAGTGGTTCAGTGGCTAAATAATTTGAGTATGGGAAAGGAATTTGTACAGGAGGACATTGTAAGTGCATATAGGGTGGGTCCAAGAAGAGGGAAGGCATCTCAAAGAAATGTTCTGGTAAAATTTGCAAATTGGGGAGATAAACTTAGAGTAATGGCTTTTTTGAAACAAGCTGGTTCTGGCGCCCTAAAAATCGATGGTTCTGATGTGGAAGTATATAATTATATTTCAATGAAGGAAAGAATTTGGAGATATAAGATGAGACTGGTAACTAAACTGTTGATGAGTAAAGGTGTAAGGTACAATTGGAGATTCCCACAGCAATTGTGTTTCTTCTATGAGAAAAGAATGCAGGTTATTGATGAGGGGATTGACCCATTGGAATATCTGAGTCTGCTGGGGCTTGTTAAAGTGGGTTCGGAAGAGTGGTTAACTCTCAGGAAAGATTTGTTGGAATTGGGGGCTATAAGAAGGGAGTATGAGGGGGCGGATGCTGGTGGTGCTACAGGTGGAACCTCGCAGGGAAGAGAAGAAGAGGAGTTGTCATTGATTATGGTGGAGGAGGAGGCAAGTAAGGAGCATTGAGCAAAAGATTAGGATTTTTTAAAAAAAATTATATCACTTAAGTACTATATAAAGGTGGGTGGCGTGAAGCATTAATCTGCATGTACATCTTCCATGTCCCCCCTCTCCCCTCTTTGGTCATCGAAGGCGTCTTTTTTTCCAGAGAAGGTGGGGAGAGAGATATTGTGTGTTTTGTGTATAATTTTGTGTTTTTGTGGTAAGGGGTTGGTGGTGGCATGCCCAATGGAGAGTTTAGAAGTTAGAAGGGAAGAAATTGTAATAGACTATGGGAAATATTAAAGTATTAACCTGGAATGTAAAGGGTACATGTTCTGTTCTTAAGAGGAGGAGGCTGGAATTGGCTTTGAAGAAGGATAGACCTGATATAGTGTTTTTACAGGAAATGCACCAAAAGTCAAAGGATACAAACAAAATTTTCTTGGGATGGATACAACATTATGAGATGGCATTTGGTACCTCAAAAGCAAGAGGAGTGTCAATTATGGTTTCTAAAAGATTAGGATTTGAGACAATAAAAAGTGTTGCTGACCAGGAAGGTAGATACTTGCTCGTAAGAGGAAAAATAGATGATGAGGAGATAATGTTGGTGAACATTTATGCTCCAAACGAACACCAAGCTGAATTTTTAGAAAAAGTCTGAAAAGTTGTGGAGCTAGAAAAAGTGGCAAAAATGATTGTGGCTGGAGACTTTAATTTGATAAGGTCAAATTTAGACTGTACGAATTTAGCAAGGTGTGGAACCGGATTGAAAGGGAAGGTTTTAGATAAATGGATGGGTGCAATGGGACTGAAAGATTCTTGGAGAGAGATCAAGGGTTCGGAAAGGGCATACTCTTATTTTTTACACGTTCATGGGTCCTATTCTAGAATAGACTATGTTTTGTTAACGGAAAATATGATTAAAAATATTGAGGGAATGGAAATAGGGATTTTCAAGGAATCAGACCATGCTAAAGTACTTTTGGAGCTGAGATTACAAAAGGATAATCGGAGAGGAAGAAGTTGGAGGTATGATCCCAATTTATTCAAAGACCAAAAATGTAAAGAACAAATCATGGAAAGTTGGATGGAAAGCTGGCAGTGGAACGATAACGAAGAGGTAAGTTTTAATGTGGTTTGGGATGCCATGAAGTCGGTTTTTAGAGGGGAAAGTATAAAGTTGGTGAGTATAAAGTATAGAAGATATAAGGCAGATCAGGTGGAAAAAGAAAAAGAAATAAAGCAATTACAGGAAGATCATTCCAAAAACAAGGATAAAAAAACTTCGCTAAACTACAAAGACTTAAGGCAGAATTAATGGGCAAGGATATAGATAAAGTTAAAAGAGATTTGATATATCTAAATAGAGAGTATTTTGAATTTAGCAATAAAAATTCAAGATTATTAGCAAGAGCGGCCAAAGCTAAAAAGGAAAAAAGGGAAATTGGGTGTTGGTTGATAAACAAGGGATAAGGTGTAATAAGATTAGCGACAAATGTAAACTTGTGAGTGAATTTTATCAAGCATTTTATGCAAAAAAAGAGATAGACGTTGGTAAGCTTAAAGGGATATTGGAGAGGCAGTTAGGGAATGGAATAAAACAGGAACACCGGGGAAAAATGGAGGAACGGGTTACTGATAAAGAGGTAAAAGATGTAATTAGTGGTTTGAAGTTGGGGAAAGCCCCGGGAGATGATGGATTATCGACAGAGTTTTATAAGGAATTTAAAGACATTGTGGTTCCAAAGTTAGTGAAGCTATATAACTATATTTTAGACGGTGGACAAATTCCAACTTCATGGTATAGGACTATAATAGTTCTGCTGCCAAAATTGGGAAAGAATTTGGAAAAGGTGGAATCATGCAGACCAATTTCTCTTATAAATCAGGATGCCAAGATTTTCACAGCAATACTGGCTAATCGGTTAAATAGATTTATGGGGGAATATATAAATGTTGATCAAGTTGGTTTTTTAAAAGGAAGGCATATGGCTGATTTGACTAGGAGGGTGTTAGATTTAATTGACAATGTTAATCAGACGAAGGAAAAGGTGGGTTTATTATCTTTAGATATTTTTAAGGCATTTGATTTGCTACAATGGTCTTCGATTAAGGAAATAGTTAGAAATTATGGATTTGGGGATAGATTTAGAAGGGTAATTGACTTATTATATCAAAAAGGGAGTGCTAGGATTAGAGTAAATGAAGAGGTTACGGATGAGGTAAAGCTTGAGGCAGGCACTAGGCAGGGTTGTCCACTATCCCCTATTTTGTTTATTATGGCAATGGAAATTTTAGCTAAAAATATAAGGGAAGACTCAACTATAGAAGGGATATTGGGCAATAAAGTGAGCATGTATGCAGATGATACGTTGTTAATGGTAAAACATCCAGAGGTGGTAATGGATAGGATTAAAGAGCAAATAGAGGAATTTGAGGTTATAACTGGATTGAGGATAAATTGGGATAAATCAGAATTGATGCTGTGTAATATGGGGGATGAGGAGAGGGAAAAGATGGCGGGGTTATCTAATATACAAATTAAAGAAAAGTTGAAATATTTGGGGATAACTATTTCAAATAGATTTGAAGAACTTAAAAGATTGAACTATGACAACTTGAAAGCAGAATTCAAGAACAAAATACAAAGTTTTCAGAAGTTGAAGTTGTCATGGTTTGGGAGGATTGCAATTTGCAAAATGATGTTGTTGCCGAGGATTAATTTTCTATTTGATGCACTTGCAATCCAATTGAAGGAAAAGGAGATTAATGAGTTACAAAGTTGTTTAATAATTTTTGTAATGGTGGCAAGAAATCCAGACTTTCAAAGAAACTCTGGTATCTGCCTCAGAAAGAAGGAGGTTTGGGAATGTCAAATTTGTTAGCGTACTATCGAGCATTTCAAATTAAGAACGTTGTGAAGATCTTGGCAAGAGAAAAAGTAATTTGGGAGGAAATGGAGATGAAAGATTATAAGAATATTGGTAAAATGATTTTTTTGGGAACTAAGGTTAAAATGATAAATACAAGCAATACTATGATGAGGGGACTCATGAGGGTGTGGAAAAGATTAAAGAAAGACTTGATCCCAGATCCCTCTCCAATTTTGGAATTGGCTGATATGGTGTGTTTTCCGATAAAAATAGACAAAACAAAAAAGGAAATATTGGATAAAAATGAAGTTTTCCTGGTGAAGGAATGGTTAAGGGCTTGCGAAGATGAAACTAAGAAGAAAAAACTATTTGAACAGTTAAAATTGGACTGGTTTCAGAAATTGAAGGTTGATAATTGGAATAAAAAATATAGAAGAGAATTAGCTATAGACAGAGAAAAGACTGAATTTGAAGAATTGGTTTTAAAGATTAGAAAAAGGTGAGAATAGTATCAAGGGTCTAGTAAGTAAACTTTATATTTTAACAAATAAGGGTAGTGATCCACAGGAAGATTTGAAATTGAAGTGGGAACAGGATTTGAATATAAAATTAGGAAATGATGAATGGAGAAATAAGTGGAAAAAGAGGATAATGAGAACAATGTCAGTAAGAATTAAGGAACATAAGTATAAAATGTTGTGGCAATGGTACTTGACACCACTGAGGTTGCATCAGATTGATAATAAAGGGATAATTTATGTTGGAGATGTAAAGAAACTGTTGGAACCTATGAACATATGTGGTGGAGTTGTAAAAACATAAATGAATTCTGGAGAAGAATAGAAGGAGAGATAGGGGAAATAATGGGTAAGAAAATTAAGTTGGTGTCAGGTACCATTTTGCTAACAGATGTGGAAGGTATGTGTTTGAATAAGGTGGAAAAAGAGCTATTGGAAATAATGTTAACTACTGGCAGACAATGTATCGCTAGAAATTGGAAAAATGATGTAACAATACAGATGGGAGAGTGGTATAAGGAAATGTGGAATCTAACATTGAATGACAAATTGACATGGGAGATAAAAGTAAAAAGGGATAAATTGAAGGAAAATAGATTTTGGAATATTTGGAAGCCGTTTGTAGATCACTCCCTTATGGGCAGAGATAGTTTTAGACCTGTACCATCTCAAAGTGGGTTTTGGAGATGATACAGACACTAAACTCTCCGGGGCAATGTAAATATTCACTGGGTGATTTGTAATTTGAAAAGAAGGAATTTGATGGTTGTTAACAAATAACTGTAATACTGAAAGCTTTTATGAAGGTTATGGTTATAGTACTAACCTACAATGTGGATATCTAATTGTGTGTGTACCATGACAAATAATCAGTTTAACTACCATGTATGTGTTATTTTTCATGAGTTTTATGTAATATTGGTATGATGTATTGTTCTTTTTTTGTATGTTTGTTTTTTTTCTTTTGAAAATAAATAAAAATTTATATATATATATATATATATATATATATATATATATATATATATATATATATATATATATATATATATATATATATATATATATATATATATATATATATATATATATATATATATATATATATATATATAAATAAACTAAAAGAAATGCATATTTTCTTACTTGATTTTTTGGAATAGTAGCCATGTTAATCTCTGTTTCAGGCATATCAGAGAATAAACAAAACAAAAACACTATAGCACTTTAAAGACTAACTGTTATATTTCAATCTGAGCTTTCATGGATCAATTCCATGCCATCAGACGTGGGAGTGGGGCTTAATGGCATGAATTTACACACATCAGGTACAGAGGTACAGAGAGATTGGTTAGCATAACAGATAAGCATACAAATCAATGTGGATTCATTGATATGAATTTATATTTTCTTACAGTTACCACCCTGTTTAGTTACAATCAGATGAAAAAGTCGGAAAAATTGAGTACTTCATGCATGCTTGATGCTTAGAGGAATTTCAAGGGAAGAAGAGAGGCTATCAACAAAACAGAAGATGAAAAAAGAGGTGCAGGGCTTGCTTCAAACGAAGTAGTTGGGAAAATAATTTTACCAATCAAGATAGTAGCAAAGGACAATTATATTAGGCTGTAAAGTGCATGCCCACTGATATCCAGTGCTCATGCAAGCAAGATTGCTATCATTCCAATGGTATTTGAACCTGATTGGAGCAACATATTTCAATTGTGCTAGTCCTAGCTGGCTGTGATTTCACTAAGCCATCCTCATGAAAGTGACCATTAATCACTTTAAAACAACAGGAGTTTGTAGTGGCAGATGGCGACCCCTGACCACACCATACAGGGGGACAAGATGGATAATGGACACCTTTTTGTGGTATGGAATTCAGGCTGAGGGGCATTATCCCATGATGGGCAGGGTGGGTTCCACCCCATGTGCTCTAGGGAGGAGTTTGGAAACCATGGGTTTGCAGCAAGCGCTCCTGCAGATAGTTATGTTAACTAGTCTCCACTCTAACATCTTAACGATGGGAAAGCCTCAAGTCCAGAAGACTATAAAAAGACTATTCTAACAGCCAGACAATGGCTAGCCTTTATGCTGAGCTGCCCTATTCTTAAGAATACAAACCCTGATTATGGACAGGGAAAATTTTTGTCTCCAAACTTTCTAAGAGAGAACAATACTTAGAAATTTCCATATGCTTTTGCTTTATGACTGTTTGAAATATTTTATGCTGCTTTTTTACTGAAACTAACTTGTTAAAGAAATAAACTTGTCTTTTTAAGTTTTATTCTGTTTGCAGATCTGGACTTTGTTTAACAGGCATTTATTTACAGAAGCTCTCTACCTTACAATGCTACCACAAAACTGACACGCTCCTGAGAGAAAGAGATCTTAACTCACAGGAGTCGGGTTTCAGAGGAGACTAAACAGGCTGTGTGGAGAAAGAGCATGTGCATGCTGGATTTAAAGGAACAGTGACAGCCTTAAAAATCAACCCAGCCTCTCTAACTCTCAATCTCCTGGCCAAGCTTTAAGACAATAGCATCCGGCCCTATCACTCCATGGTAAATAGAAGGGGAAGAAATGGAAGCAGTGACAGACGTTACCTTCTTAGGATCCAAGATCACTGCAGATGGTGACTGCAGCTATGAAATAAAAAGACACTTACTTCTGGGGAGGCAAGCTATGACAAACCTAGGCATCATAATAAAAAGTAGAGACATCATCCTGCCAACAAAAGTCCACATATTCAAAGCAATGGTATTCCCAGTAGTAATGTATGGCTGTGAGAGCTGGACCACAAGGAAGGCCAAATGCAGAAGAATAAACACCTTTGAACTGTGGGGTTGGAGGAGACTTTTGAGGGTACCCTGGGCTGCAAGGAGATCAAATCAGTCCATCCTGAAGGAAATCAACCCTGACTGCACCTTGGAAGGACACATACTGAAGCTGAAACTCAAGTACTTGGCCACCAAATTAGAAGAGAGGACTCAGTTGAGAAGGCCTTGATGCTAGGAAAGATAGAAGGCAAAAGAAGAAGGGGGAGGCAGAGGATGAAGTGGATGGATGGAATCATTGACACAATCGGCGTAGGTCTGTGTGGGCTATGGAGGATGGCAGAGAACAAGGAAGCCTGGTGTGCAGTGGTCCATGGAGTTGCAAAGGGTCGGACTTGACTGTATGACTGGACAACAACATATCAAGAAAGACCTTGCAGAATTTCTTCATAAAGTCTTAAAACAGCATCCAAAGACTGAAGAAGAAACAATTTGATACAGCTTCCATATATGGGAGTTCCAAAATGATGGAGCCACCATTGAGAAAGTACTATTTTTGGGATGCAACAATGGAACTATTCAATATTACCTTCAGGATCCAACAAACATTTCCTACTGATGATCTGGAAAGGTCCACTGAAACCAATCTTTAATCATTAATTAAAACACTGTGTTTAAGACATGTCAAGCCATGCTGTTGGTCTTTGGGGTATATTTCATTGAATCAGATTGCTGGGTTTTTAAAAATATAATCTCTATTAAATATTCTGAACAATATAATAGAACAATTAAGTAAAAGCAACATTTTAAACCTATGCATAACAAAGCTAAATGTATGTGGATGACTGGGCAGATTATTAACATCTAGTTATGATGTTACATGAGTTTAATGAAGTAGCTTGGCAATGCAAATCTATTTATTAATATTCCACTATAAGAAGATATTTCAAATACAGTTTTCCAGAACTGAAGCTTAGCTTAGGGAAGTTGAAATGTTAACAATTACTGATGAGCAAAGACAAGAAATGCAAACCAGATGCATACAAAGCAATCAATTTTTTTGCTGCACCCATGAGACTCTCAGCTGATAATTTAATTTCTCTGATAGTTTTCCATCCTCATTCCATCCGTCTTCTTAAAGACAGTTCTGGTTCTGTTTTCCACTGAGCTGTGGTTTCAAGGCAGCCACTGGTAATAAACATTCAAGACGTTTGTGATGATGATTTTCATTGCCACTTTTGGAAATGGGTAACATCAATAGAGATTTACAATAAAGTACTTATCACCCATTGATATTAATGGTTTCTCCCCACACTGATTGTACAGCCACGTATGCAACATAGACTATTTTGTTCAATTCAACTTTCTCTCTAACATAATTTTGTGCTGGAGAAGTGTGATTTGACAGATGCAAAATGCTATTTATGCATTGCCTTAAATGAAGTCTCCTTTATTTGTGCAGAAATTATATTTGTGCACAAACAATTCACTAATTCTGCAGCCTATTTGTGAAAAGTAAAATTACTGGTGGATAATTTCACTACATTTCTCCAGGGCAAGGAGAATTTCTCTAATTTCTCAGAAGTGATAATTGTGCAAATGGCACTATATTGGTAGCATGATCACCATTTTTTTTGCTTCTTCCATTATACCTGCATCTAGTGTCATAGATAAGCAGGTAAGCAAGATTTATTATGTTGAAGACCACCACAAAACTAAATATTAGAACAATATGTTTTGGCATATACAACATGCAATATTTCACTTGAATTGTGAAACATAAAGTACAGTAATACCTCATACAAAGTCCGCTTCATACAACATCGAATTCATACAACATCGCCTAATTTATTGAAAAAAGTTACCTCATAAAAAGTCGTGCGACTTTGTATGAGGCATTGGGGTTTTCCCAGGTTGCATTGTGCCTGGGCAGTATAAAAGGCAGGACGCATGCATGCATTGCTCTTGTGGGTTTTGCACAAGGCAAAGAATGTTTAGGAGTGGTTTTGAGCATGATTTTGTATTTTTTTGAATTTTTCATCAGAATTTTTAGAAGCATTCCTGGGATTTTTGCAGCATTCTTCAGGTTCTTTGACAATGAGGGTTGTTTGACATGTTTTTGTAATGTATTTAGCCTTTAGACAATGTTTTCTTAAAGTTCTGTCAGTTTCCTGTCTGTTTCCTTGACTTTGCCCTGAAGTCTGGGCTGTTACAGTACAATGTATCTCTATGGAAACTACGTTGCATGAGGCATCGCAGCAAGGATTTGGACATTGTATGAGGCATTGCGGCTAGGATTTTGCATGCCTCATACAAAGTCCAAATCCATATAAAGTCCAAACTTGTGGAACCAAGTTTTGATGTTGTATGAGGTATCACTGTATACTGTGTTAACAGAGAACTATGACTGGGTCTGGCTGCTGACCAAAATCTAGTAGTTTCATAAGATCTATAACTTGGAGATCAAGAGTAGAAAACAGAAGTGAAATTTAAAATTCCTGCAGTCTTCCTGGATTTTTTTTTGATGGATGAGTAGAGGAAAACCCTTAGTCAAGATTCTGATAGAAGGAGCTATAAAATAAAACAAGTTCAACAGTTTCCATACCTCCAATTGCATCAGATCATAGGTTTCTGATAGGGTATCCCATGATGTCATTCATCCTGAAGTTCATAGGATAAAACTTTAAATCAGTCTGAAGAAAATATTTTTTTCTAAAATTAGAACATAATAAATGAGCTAGTGTTATAGATTTTTTTTGAAGTGGTAGCCATGTTATTCTGTGCAAGCATATCAGAGAGGAAACAAAATAAAACAAGAAAGGACAAAAAAAATTGTGACACCTTAAAGGTTGACTCCTGTATTTTAATGTTAGTTTTTGTGGAACAAGTCCACATCATCAGACATAAAAGAGAGACTTCAGGGCATTGATGTTGTGTTTTGGGATCAAGGAGACAGCAGAGGCTTGATTCATGAAGAGGCCATAGGGCAAGATAGCCCGGTCGGAGTTTATTAGGAATAACAGGACAAAGACATTCCAGAGAAGAGTATGCAATATATTCTTATTGGTTACCTGCGATAACATAAAGTTACTTAATTGGCTAAATATCAGCATGTCTGCCTCGTGCTCACCTTGCTAATTGGACAGAAAGCTGCGTGCTAGCTGAATGACTGCGTGCCATCCCTGGGCATAGTGGGGAGGGCCAAAAGCCTTGAGTCAGAGGCCCAAACTGGGGCCTCTAAGTTACGGCGTAAAAACAGATGAGGTAAGGAGAACGATCGCCCACGATTTATGACCATGGTGTGCCAATGAGCCACAGCGATCGTGCTGTGAAACTCCTCACATCTTCCCCCTTCTGTTTTTAAGAAGCTTATAAGCATAATAAATTTGGTCCTTGCGTGCACGAGGCCGGAAGCGAAATCCTTGCAGGCAGGTGGCTAGCAACGAAGGTATGCATTGAATAAAGCAACAGGCAGTTATCAGAATGGCAAGAATAATTAAACCATACTGCAGGATGATCCGTACCCAAGCTCCGTTGGGAAGCCAGGACCAAAGAGTGCTCCACCATGAAGGCAGAGGGTTTTGCTTAATATCAGAAACAATTTTGGTTAAAGAATCCAATTGGTTTTGTACCTTATTAGAATTATCGGATAAGTTAAAGCAACACATATTATGCACAGACTCACAACCTTGATGATGCAACATCAGCAAATAATCGATCGCGGCACGGTTATCTAAAATGGCGTTGCGAAGCTGAAATTGCTCCCTGTTCAGGAGGCTAATAGCTTGGGAAGTGTGATTAATGGCTTTTACAAATGCACAAGCAAGCTTTCCAAGCTGCCTTGCATTCCCGGCTGCCAGGCCAGGCACGCCAACAAGACTGATGGCTAAGGATGTGTACTCGGCCTGGGAAAGCACCTTAACAGTGCTATCACAATCAGAGGGTAACTGCTCAGTGGCAGTACCCCGGGTGATGCGTTTGTGGGCGGGACGCTGACGGACCAGCGTAGTGCGGTTGGGCAAAGCAACAATCATACGACTAAGGCAACAAGTGGTTTTAGAGAGGTTAGCAGGAATATAGTTCCAAGTTCGTGACCCACAGGTCCAGAACCACCCAGAAGGCAACAGAATGTGCTGAAAGTTAAAATGAAGGTCCTCTGTCTCCCTCCCGGTGCAATTAAGACCGCGACCGGGCTGGAAACAGCGAGAATTTGACTTATGTTGAGTACAGTTCACAACCCTGGCACATTTACTAGCATTACTAACAGCTACAATAGGAGTATAGAGAGACAGGGCATCAAAGGGCAGCCTTTTGGTTGCCTTTCCCCAAAAGGGGCTAAGAGCATATTTGTTTTTGACCTGGTCATTAAAGTCGGCCATATCGTAACCCAACACTGACCTACTGACGTTTTGGGGACTGTAGCAAATGGGAATAAGACAGGTGCTTAACAGGTGATAGGAGTCAACGCTTTGCTTAAGGCAAAACTCAGTTTGATTAGAAATGCGGGCAAGCTTATACCACAGGTTATACTCAAAGCGTTGGGACAGCTCATCTTGGACGGCAAGCGCTCCTGGAAAGAGAAGCATGTAGCAACAAAGAATCATTATAGAATTAGCATTTAGACAAGCTATGATAGCAACAACAAAGTTCTCAGGAGTCTTTTCCACCCGGATTTCGTCCAGCACAGACTGGGCTTCATCTGACAATGCTTTCACCTGGCCCCAGGTTATCGGCGGGTTCTGCCCCCTTCGCCTTCCCCCTCGGTTCCGTCTCCTCTCCGGGGGCTTGTGCAGGTGAAGGTCGAAGTTTGGAATGGGGTTGCTGAGACCCTGTTGCCATGCCATGCTTCCACGGTCGAACAAACCGGGCAGGGACCCAAAGGGGACCTTCTGGCGTAGACACTGCGGCGTAGCCCCTTCCCCAGGTGATGAGGGGAACAGGCCCTTTCCACTCCGGGTCCGGCAGGCATCTGTACTGGACCTGGGGGGCAGGCAGAACCTCAAGCTGGCGGTAGTGACGCTGAGCCCTGGATAAAAATTGAGAATTAAATTGAGACAAGTTAAGGTGGTTTAGAGTAAACAGTACACTAGCAAGCCACTCCTCCTTTTCTGGAAGTGAGAGGGGGATAGTCCCCCCTTTCCTTTTTTGGCGATCCAGTGCCTCTTTCAGTGTTTTATTGGCCCGCTCAACCACGGCCTGTCCCTGAGAATTATAAGGGATGCCAAATGTGTGGACAATCTGCCAGCGGGTACAAAACTCTACTAGGGCAATAGGCGGGGCCGTTATCGGTCTTCAAACAGTCAGTTTTTCCCATGACCGCGAAGCAGCGGACAAGGTGATTGCAAACGTGTTTGACCTTTTCTCCCTTCTGGGGCGTGACCCAGATATAGCCAGAGTAGGTGTCAACACAAACATGTAAATATTTCCATGGTGCAAAAGGTGCAAAATGGGTAACATCCATCTGCCAAAGCTGATTAGCACCCAGACCGCGAGGATTTACTCCTGCAGCAGGATTCTGGGGCTGTTGTGAACATTGTGGACATTGCTGAATTATGGCCCTTGCATCCGCAAGGGGAATGTGAAACTCTTTAGCAAGAGCTTTGGCATTCTGATGATGCAAAGCATGGCTTTCAATGGGGGAACAATACATGGCACGTAATGCGCCATCTGCACGGTCATTCCCTTCGGTCAAGGGGCCGGGGAATGGCTGATGACTACGAATGTGTGCAATGAAAAAGGGTACTGTTCTCCGTTGGAGCAGCATCTGTAGAGACAGGAACAGTGACAGCAAGTTGCTGTCTACTGAGGGTGACGCATAACTTCCCACAATGTTGGACACGACATTGGTGACATACAGGCTATCAGAGATCAAGTTAACAGGCTGATCCTGGAACAGACTAAAGGCAAGGACAACCGCCACAAGCTCTGCGTGCTGTGGCGAGCGCTGCGGCAGCGTATATTGACTTTTCCATGTCCCCTGCTCCTGCCAGGCAACCACCCCACGGCTCGGGCTACCATCAGTGAAGACAGTGAGAGCCGGCAAAAGGGGCGTGGGAGAGAGGAGGTGGAAAAGCTTCAAAGGTATATGCTGAGCAACCTGGAGCTGAGGATCCTTAGGAGAGTGGTACACTACCTGGCCTGTAAAATCTGCCATAGCAAGTTGCAGCTCGATAGAAGAGCGCAGTCCCGCCTCCCACACTGCGAGGGGAACGGGAACCACAATCTCCATGGGATCCAGGGCAAACAGGGCGAGACAGCGGAGGCTTGATTCATGAAGAGGCCATAGGGCAAGATAGCCCGGTCGGAGTTTATTAGGAATAACAGGACAAAGACATTCCAGAGAAGAGTATGCAATATATTCTTATTGGTTACCTGCGATAACATAAAGTTACTTAATTGGCTAAATATCAGCATGTCTGCCTCGTGCTCACCTTGCTAATTGGACAGAAAGCTGCGTGCTAGCTGAATGACTGCGTGCCATCCCTGGGCATAGTGGGGAGGGCCAAAAGCCTTGAGTCAGAGGCCCAAACTGGGGCCTCTAAGTTACGGCGTAAAAACAGATGAGGTAAGGAGAACGATCACTCACGATTTATGACCATGGTGTGCCAATGAGCCACAGCGATCGTGCTGTGAAACTCCTCACACATTGATTTAAACATATTAGGTACAGAGGAACACAATGTTTGGATCTTTCTTTATTTGTGTCAGAGGCACCTCCAGCATATCATAACATACAAAGCTAAAATTAACATACCTAAAACAAAAATGGATTAAAAGGACTAAATGACATCTGCCAAATATCAGGGCACATCAACAGTAATTTCTCTTGCCAACATAAGGTCCTCCTCAGTGCATGTTGAAGGGCTTTGTGTGCATTGTATCATATGGCGGTTGCGAAGAGTCCACCCGAGGAATAGGGCAATGAAGATGCTTATAAAAATGCTCTTTAATATACCATGGGGAACAAGAAATATTGGAGGAGGAACCCCTGGCAACTGATTTGAGATAAGAAATACTTGTCTAAGTGTTGCCACAACAGGGTCATACAATAGTTATATCACATTACAAACAATTGGCAACAATCTAGAGTATAAGTGGACATGAATGTTATAACACATATGGCTAGGAGTACATAGAAAAAACCTGTAAAGGTAGTGCAAGTACAAGTATAAGAAGCACAGTCATCATGCAGGAGAATATATTGTCACAGCACGTGTATCCTATGGTTGGTATAACCCAAGAGCGGGGCGGCGGAGTCTATGCAGTGCTATACATTAGAGAACAAAGTTCCATCAGTGATAATAATGATGATGTTAATGTTATTCGTCGAAGTTGTAGTTTGAAGCTGGCGCCCTGAGTAGCTACACAAGATTGTCTATATTTGGGGTCGCTGTGCTCTGAATGTTCGAAACCATAAGGAGACAATATATCAAATAGAAGAAGGCAGAATGTCAAAGTCGATATCCGTCCGGTTTACTCAGATATTTCGTATCTTTTTCAAGATTCTGCAACATTATAATAATGCCATCAGTAATGTACAGCCCTTGGGACAATTGAATAATTCAATCATGTATGCTACAAACGATACAGATAAAACATTTTCCTACCTTGGGGATAGTCACTTAGCTCGCGCTCTAACATAGCCTCCTGATGCTTTCTCTTACTGGGCTGAAGCATTAGAGCTGTTTCTAACAGCATGTATTTAAGCGCTCCTAATGGTTGAACTACAGCAGGTGTTGCGGGGGGAGAGAGAGAGCTTCAAGTCACACAAACATCAAGTAGTGGACATTGAACACTTTCTCCTTCAGAAGGAAGCATTTTTTATACACCGGTTCGCAACTCTGTCCCCCCAGGGACTCAACACCGATTTACATTTCTCAGCTTTCTTATGACAGATATCTTAGTTCTCGTATACCGGGTACACTCTGTACCCCATTCATGCCTGTGAGATCAATCTGGTTGATATTCTCCTATAATTTCCCCTTAAAAAACCTTTTTTGAGTCTCTCTCTCTCCCCCCGCCACACCTGCCGTCCAGCCTTGTTCCAGGAAGGCTGTTCTTATGTTCTTATGTTCTAGAGTAACATAAAGCTTGCACAGAAGATTTTAATGTGGGTGGTTGGGCACCCTAACTTTTATCTGTTATTTTCCTCAAAATATTTATCCTGGCAAAAACCTTCTGTTTGGTATTTAGGCAGTGGGTCTTGAAGGTGAGACTTTGATCCAGGGTAACGCCCAGGTATTTGGGGGTGTCTCAGTGTTCGAGCCTAGTGCCATTCCAGTTCACCTGCAACCTTCTTGATGCCTCACAGTTTTTCAGATGAAAAGTACAAAGTTGAGTTTTTAGGCAGTTTGGCTTCAGTGGGTTATCCCTATAATATATGGGCATTAAATTCATAGCCTCAGTCAGTTTTTTCTCAACAGCCTTGAATGATGTGCACTGTGCAGCCATTGCAAGGTTGTTGGCATAGAGAAACTCCTAATAGCTTTTGGCAATGGTTGATCATTAGTATATATGTTAAACAATGTGGGGGCTAGTACACTGCCCTGCGGGAAACCATTTCTTTGATTTCTCCAATGGCTATGTTGTCTTTGTGAATTGACAAAAAACTGCAGTTTTCCAGTAAACAGCCTATGATTTTTGTAAGTTTAAATTACCTTGTGATATGAGAAACTTTCTTCAGCAAGGCTGCACAGTAAGATCTATAAACACTACCCTTGTGATTTCCTTCAGTTCAAAACCATCTTCTGTATATTGTATTTGGTGAGTTAGGTCCTCCATAAGTTCCATTGATTCTAATGAGTGTATTCTAACTGCAATTTAGTATGTTAAAGTTAGTCACAAAATATGGGTGATTTGAATCAATGGAATTTATGGCAGCATTGACTTACAAAAACTGGATTATTCCTCTCTCACACCAGAATGATATTAGATATTGTTACCTTAGGGTTAGGGTTCCTCCAATTGATTTATACAATTGTCCACTAAAACCACAAAACCACACATAATGTCCTAGAATTGGTAAGGATTTTATCACATATATTTAATCAGGGTTTTCTGAGAGTTAAAGTTTCTGACAGTATTTTTTAAAGATGTCATTAATTTCTTATGTTTAAAAAACAGCTTATTTACTAGAGTAGAATGGTTTATATCTCAAGGTTCAAGCCAGAATTGTGGACCTATTACTGCTGCATTCACTGTAAATATACTAAACATGTTTGTAGCATAATTAGATTTCAGGCTTCCATTTCAGCTATTTTGGCTGACAATTAAGTTTTAGTTTCCTCTGTGTTCCTCTGAGAGTATCTGAAACTACTGCTATAGCACAGCTGTTTTCCCATGACAAAGTTATAAGCAATTGGTACATACATCCTCTTGACAGAAATTAGATATAGATTGTGCAGTTCATCTGAATTTTTGTAAGAGTAGTTTTGTTCCTAGCATTTGAGACAGGCCTCTTCAAGATAGAGAATAAGTGATGATCATAAGTCAATGGCTATAATTATGGATACTTAAGGACAACCTCCGGGTTGGAGAGATAGGCAGGATATCTCTCAATATCATTTCCAGGGAATCCTAAGCAGGCATCTGCTTGGGAATACCCTGAAGGAAATGGTGAGCCACTGTGTGAGACAGAATACTGGACTGGATGGGCTGTGGCCTGTTCCAGCAAGGCTGTTCTTATGTTCTTATGTTTCACCTAGTAACTGCATTTATAATTCTTAAAAGTAGTGTGTTTGTAATTAGGAAAGAATATAGCTACAAATAGAAGCTATATTTCTCTGTGTAGATAATACAATTTTTTCATTACCTATCCAAACATTAGTTAAATCGTATTGTTTTAATTTTCCACAAATAGAACTACTCTTAGACATTTTAGACCCCATGGAACTTTTATCCAAATATATTTTAGGGGGGCAGGCTTATACATGGCTTAATTTTTCAAAGTGATTTTAGCATTGATTAATCATACATTGTAATTGTCCTTGATTGAAAGCATACTAGGAATCAACAGTAATTGCTTAATAGTCCAGTTCTCCTTTTGAAACAAAAAACCTTCTCCCAGCGCTGGATTTAAAATTCATCACAAAGAAATGATAGGAGTTGTTCAAAATTAGTGCTATATCATTTGATCTGGATGAGCCCCACATTGTATTTTGCTTATTCAGATTCAGATATGGCAGTATTTTGTACCTTGTTTATGATATTGGGTGTCCCAGTGTATCAAAAGAAACATTATTTTTGAGTGTTTGCTAAGTATCCCTCACTCATTTATGTTCAGTGAACAATACTTAATTTACGAGGTAATTTCAAAAAAGTTTTCTCTCTCAAATATTTTGTACCATCCCTATATTCAAACCAAATGCATAATTTGATGGGAATAGTAATGTAAAAAGAAAAGAAAAGAATAAGAGCAGATACAAATCATTAAAAAGGCAAACATATTTAAATTGAGTAGTAATTCAGCTGTTACTTCTGGGAAAGCATAGGCCAGAGATGAAGACCTATCAAGGCAAAATGTTCTTGACAATCCCAGAGTAGATGTGGGATTGCTTTATTACAGCAGAAGTTATTCCATTTACAGCAGCCCATATAAGATGAGAAAAAATGGTCCCTATTAAAAAGACCAGTAGAGAGGCTTTGTAATCTTTAGAGATACTATTCACTCATAAGATGGCATCCTGTTCTTGGGCTTACTTTATCTAAAGCTTCACAGAACTCAACATCGTGTGCTTCTGTTGAACTAATAAACCAGCATTTGTAGATTACAATTAGTTTGAATGAGGAAGCCAAGTAATGACAAATTTCCACTTTTGTGATACTTTCAATGGATAGTGTCATGTCCGGCCCATATAAGCACTAGTCCAGACAATGATGAACAAAACAGCAACAAGTGTTTATTCAACAGTCTTTTAGAGATGAGCTTACAAGGTGCTCCAGACACAGAGATGGCTGTACAATCCCAGTAGAATCAGTCCCTCCGGACTCTTGCCGTAGAGGAGGCAAATACTAGCTACCATAGAAGCATAGCATAATGGACGAGACCCAGGCTTAGCACTAGCTGGCTACCTGTATGGAGTGGGAAGTGTAGATCTGGTCTGGCCCCACCCTTGTTTACTCATGGGGCTTATATTGTGTCTCCTTAGCAGTGGCTCCTTGATACAAAGTAGTGACCTCCCGGCTAACCATGACTAACTAATCATAACAGGGTATATATGTATTTAACCAATGGAGAACAGGATCCAAAACTGTAACCAACCACAGGGCTTGGATTAGCATAATGAATGCACCCTGTGCAGGGGGTTTTCGTGCCACTTTAGGCTTCTAATTTGGATGGCGGGAAACCTCCATTTTCCTCTTGCAAGGCACTGCCAGTGCTACTTGCAATTGTGCCTTAATACACAACAGAGAGTGAACAGGTTTACACTTGACAAGCATTTCCAAGGGCAAGCTCTAAACATTTTCTGCCTCTAAATTCATGGTATTTGTTATTGCTTGGGAAGGTACTCACACTACTTCCAATTTTGGGGATCTCTTGTAAATCATACTGATGTACTTCCAGGATGTTCTTACAACTAAAATTGGGTATTGAAATCTCTAAGCACCATACCTATATAATAATTTATAAACCAGAGGTCTGGTTAGGGGTCATTAACCCAATCAATCAGAAATGCAATCTCCCCTATCTTCCTGCTTTCCAGACCTCTCAATCAGCTTTGCTGTCTTGGGACAGGATCTTGTTCTTTTGTAACTACACATCCATAAGCACATTGTGCAAGTGGTTTCATATTTATGGAGATTGTGGAAGAAGGTATTCAGTATCCCTTTGTGCAGGAAGAAGTTCTATTATATCAGACAGATGATCTCCAGTTCTGCAACCGAAAGCAGTGAGGCTGCATGAATCAACATGGAAGAGCTGCAACAGAATTCCAGTCTTAAATTTCCTCTACTTGTACAATTTATGTTGTTTTGGATAGTTTCTTAATGCAGTCTTCATAGTTCAAATAAGAATCAATTTCTTCATTAGCTGTACCTTCAACACTTCCATTTTCAAAACAGTGTCTGCTGATCTTGGATTTTGCAATTTTACAACTATTGTCCAGTTAACTGTTATTGCTATTGCTATTTAACTGCCGCTCAGGGCAACTAACATATATCATAAAACCATCTTAAAATACACAAATGTAAAATTATAGAAGAGCCTAGCAAAACCAAATATTTATAAACCAATGTTTATTTCTTTTAGAAGTTTTTTTTTTGCATTATCTTCATTAGGGATGTTAAATGTTGAATATTTCCCCTTATGCTTTATTTGGAGCTACAAACACAATTTTATATTTGTAAATTGTCAAAGATGTCTGGTGAGTGTGAAAGCCATGTGCATTTAATAGTAATATATCTGTCTCTCCAAATTCTTGTCTCTTGTTATCACTGCAAAACTTTTTGTTTCTGGATTAAACCTTTCTCTTTATTTCTTCTTGTGATACATAGTTGCATCTTAATTCTCACTCTGGTCAATCAGAAGTTCTTGAGGCTAAGCATCCACCTTGGTTACACACTGGCCACACTCCTAGTTCAGAATGGTGTTGATTAAATAATTTATCTCATGTTGTCTATAGGCCAGGGCAGACCTTCAGATTGGCCACAGTAACTTTGCTCCCACAAGTCCCACAAATAGCTACAACTAAGGGCAGGACCATATAGACATTGACCTAGCTTGATGTAGGCCTCTGTGTTCCACACCCTGGAATTTAAACCAATGTCACAATTGACCATAAATGTTTAAGTAACTTGCTTCTCCCTCACCTCTCTCTGACACTGACACCATACACTTATGTCCCACATCCACTTTTACTGGGATTCGAATCCTTTCTCTCTCCCCCCCCCCCAATAAAGAGCAAGTGAATGAGCATTGCATTAGGGATGGTGTATTAATTTAGCACTACAACAATGCTACTAAATCAGGAGAGGGGAAAAGTAAAATGCAATTTACAAATTGCATTGCAGGTGTAATCCTTACCAGTGTGAACAGAAGGTAGACAAAATGAGGAGGGTTCACTTCCACACCACACTCCACACTGTTCATCACAGTGATGTCCTCCAGAGACAATCAGCAATGGACCTAAAAGGGCTGATATGATCATACATGCTGAAAGCAAAACAAAATAAAGTGAGTAGATATTGTACCAAAATTATATAACATTCCCTGCCAATACACATCACATATTTATAACCAAAAGAAAAAGCAATTTGATAGTATTCTGTTTCTATTCACCCTTTAATGATTTTTAATGGAATAATTTGAATGGGTCACTAAGATGATATTTTTGGTAATATTTTGTGCATTTTGTGCCATTTCATCATGTATTATTTATTTTAAAATTGTTTTTATTTTAATAAAAGGAAGATTTATTACATTATTATTTATATTTTCTTGCTTTTAAGTTGCTATGATTTTTTAAAAAAATGTTTTGATAAATGACTTAACTTTTTTCAAATATTTATATATATATATATTTTATTTTCAGACATGAAAGATCCATTTAACCAAGCCTCCAAGAGTTAAAAGCTGCATCACTCATTACTCATCTAATTAAATATCATGCTCTGCAGCTTGTACTACATTAATAACTCATTTCAGTTTGCACACAGCCAAAAAATCTTAGACCTCAGTTTGATATGCCATTTTGTGCTATTTTCTTTCATGACTGACATTCCTTTTCTTTTTCTTTCCCTTTCATTTCTGTGTAAAAGATACTATAATTCTGTATCTCATCCCCCATATTTAGGAGGCACCACTAGAATATGCACATTCTCTTCCCAGTTCATTATTTTAAGTTAGTTGTACTTTTCTTGCCAGCAACCTTATGGTGTGTAGTGTGATGGAAACCACATAATTTTGTTTCTTTTATGTAATAGTGAGATCAGTGTTCCTTATCTGGGAGGGTGGAAAGAAGGAAATCCCCCACTCCAGAACAGCATATGGTGCTGTAGGCTACCAGGACCCTAATTGTCTGAAAAGGGAATAGAGGAAAAAGTAACCACCTATTGAAGTAATTGTAGAAATGTCCAACTTCTTAAAAATGAGAAATAACTTGCTATTTACTCTTCCATCTACCCAAACTGCAACCCAAAACCCACTTATTTATCGCAAAGTGCCAACACAGCAATGGGGAGGGAGGAAGTGCTCCCATTGGGCAGTGGGGTGGGATGAACTCTGTGCTGGGTGAGGGAGGAAGTGCTCCCATTGGACTGCTGGGCAGAGAGGTGGGGCAGACTCTGTGCTGGGGTGACCACACAGGTGCCCACAGAGAGGGCTTTGAGTGCCATATCTGGCACATGTGCCAAAGGTTTGCCACCACTGCCCTAGAGTCAGATATGACTGGCTTTTGAGCAATGCCAACCTTTACCTTTATTCTCTTCCCACCCCACTACAATGTTGCAGGACCTCCCATCTCTTACCATTTCTATACTTTTTTTGAGAATTTTTTGGATTGTCAAACTTTTGTATAAAAAGCTGACTTCTAAAAATAGCTAACAAAGTAAATCAAATGTCATAATGATTGAAAACCTATAACACAGTTAACATTGCAATAGTAGAAAGGGATTTAAAAACTGTTAGATTCTGCAAACATTTTTGGACATGATGTTCTACTAGATAATGACTCTTCTAGGATACGGAGTGAGCTGACTAGGTTGAGTTCTCTGAGGGGGTGTAATCTAATCGTGAGAAATTAAATGGTTTCTCCACTTGCTTTTCAGCTCTAGGTCTCTCCCCCCCCCCATACAACAATATGTCTTCACCTAATCAGTCTTCCAATTTGTCACTGTTTACTGGAATGTAACCTTCTTGTGCAAACAGTGTAATTTGACTTTTTACAGGCAACAGGTTTAATTTTCCAGCTGAATTTCGAGAAAAGAAAGGGTTAATCCAAGTAGTTTAAAATCACACCAGTATAATGCCTCACACCACAATGCACATTTTAACTCTAGGTCAGAAACACTGAGCTTCACTCAGTGGGAGAGATGTCGGCTCATTCTTCAACATCAAAGAAATAGATTGTGGTTAAGCTCTTACTTGGTCTTCACTGAAACACATCAAGCAGCTCAAAGTGTCTCTTAAACAAAGCTGGATTTGGACCTGAGACCCAAGATAGCTGTGTTTGGATTGTATCTGAAATGGCATATGCAGCCCAGTAATCAGATAGAATTACCAGAGCTCCATTATTAAGAAAGAGGTTCACATGAATGAGTTTTGAAGTGCAGTGTTGAAGGTGTCTGAATAGGGAAACAGAATACTGTACATGTTATTATGGCTTTTGCAACATTTGGAATCTGAGGAGAAGGAAAGAGTTGCAGCATTCCTAGTGCTAATATTTTCCCCCATAGTTATATAACTATGGGTCTGCAGGTGGTTTATGACATAAAAATGAATATTATACTTATAAAAATTATACTTATAAAAATTCAATGTCAGCAACAAGAGTATTGTGTGAATCAGTCCTTGAGCACCTAACATTCCGCACAAACCCATATGTTAGAAGCAACTTGGCAGGACATAGCATATCACAACTGGAAACAAATAGAAGACAGAAATAAACCTGAAAAGTTAATTTGAAACAGAATACACTGTGCTTGGTTGGGATAATTTGAAGAACTTATCTTTTCAAAGGTCTGCTTGCCTGCTCCATGTCTGTCTTAAAGATCAAGAATCATAAAAAGGGAAATTAGAAAATATGAATTTCCCCACTCACAATAAGCGGTTGAGTAGTAGGCTTAGCAAACACATGAGTGTTGCCATTCCAGTCTTTTCCACTCTGGAGAGAGGCAGTGCATTTTTATAATGGAAGCGATATCCATAAAAAGTTAATAGTGATGATAGCTCTATGTTAGAGAAATATGCCTCTACACTAGAGATGGATATCCTTGTTGGACTTATCACCACATACGAGGATATGGATTATTCACCTCACAAAAAATTTCCCTCACTCCCCAAGAAGTTGTGATATCTTGCAACATTGATGAAAAGATGTGAAAGTGAGAATTATTTCATTTAGTATTTATTTATATTATTGTTGTTTTATTATTTTGTAATAAAATATAAAGGGGATCCAAGGTGGGTCACAACAACTAAAACTATAAACAAATCAACAGTTAAAAAAACTCCAATACAAGTACCATATTAAAAATAATTAGACATACCTGTATATCAAGATTAAAACCAAGAATAAAAACATTTTTTTAAAAAAAATACTGTATATTAAAATATGGAAGTTAATAAACAAAGCATTCTTGAAATCCTTACTGCTTTAAAGCCTACCTAAAGATGAAGGTCTTAGCCTGATGATGGAAGGACAAGAGGGAAGGAGCCAGTTTGGCTTCTGGCATTCCAATGCCTGGGACCAACCACTAAGAAGGACCTCTCTTGTGTTCTCACCAAATAAGCTTAGGAAGGTGGTAGAACCGAGAGATTGGGTTCCCCAGAAAAAGTACTGGACACAAGCCATATAGGCTTTATAGGTAATAATCAGCACATTGAGTTGGGCCCAGAGTCAGACTGACAGACTGTTGTACTAAGGGAGTAACATTTTCCCATTGTTATGCAAACAGGACAAAACTGTACAAGTAGATGTCTCTTTCTGTTTTTCATCACTTTATAGCAGGGGTTCCCAACCTAAGGCCCATGGGCCAGATGTGGCCCATGACACCATTACATGTGCCCCCCTCCAAGGGCATTGGAGAAGCAAAATGGCCACCCTTTTGAAGCTGTTGGGACAAAATGGCCACTCCAATTGTGCAGGCAGGGCAAAATGGTCATCTGGCCCTCAAAGCTAACTGAGAGAGCATGACCCGGCCCCCAGCTTGAAAAGGTTAGGAACTCTTGCTTTATAGTAACTGTTGGTGCATTTTCGCTGTAGATAAAAACCAGCATATAGAAATTTTATCTCCTCTTTTGTTTTCTTTCTTGGCAAAAAATAGGGTTATATTTCTTTGACAAATGTGTAAAAATAGGCTGAACTAGGAATATCTGAGTGATTCCAGAGTGACTACAGTATGGAATAAGCTTTAAAGTTGAGCAGAGTTACCTTATTTTATTTGGCATTTCTGGGGTTAAAAAGTCATTCTTCATAATTTTGAAATGAGAAAAGGTGAAATGGAAGCTAAAACTATTGGTCCACTGTATCAATGGCATCAAAGAAGAAATTGGGCAAAATCCTGTTGACACAGGTGTAACAGAGAGTTATTCATGTGTAAATGTGTCAGGCATTACTCCCAGGAAAAAGGAAATGTGCTACAGATATTTGGTTTTGCAATCAGTCCCATACGCCCAGTGCAACCAGCTGAGCCATGTGTGGGCAGAAGTGTTTGGAACACAGCAGTTCCAACTTTGTGCTGTCATAACTATCACAGGCACAACACTGGATTTTGCTTATGTAGTTTTGCAACCGATTTGGCCAGCAATTCATAGTTGAACCCCTTCACTAAAGCCTTGACAGCTGCCCAGGGCAGTCCTGTCACAGATGTGGTAGGAAATTATTTCCAAATGACAGATTCCCTTTGCAGGCGCACCCACCCAAATAAAGACTCAGACACCGGTATTGGATTAAAGGCATTGGGCCACTTTTATTGAATAATGCCCTAGTCCGAATTATAACTTTCAATTGGTGTATCATCCAATTGTAATTCTTTAAGGCAAGCAGGCCGCAGTAGCACTGGTAAGGCAATTGCAATTGGCTATTATGTATCAATTTGTATCAATTTGTTTGTTTTCAGAAACAAATTGTTGACCGAAGTCAATATACTATCTATTGACCCCACCCCCTGACTTGTATCCATTCAAATATCAAGGTGATGCAGGCTGTGAAGCTCCTAGCATCACCCCGTTCATGGTTCGCCCTTGACCGGCCAATCCTGTTTCCCCTGTACCTATCTACATGTTGGCCAGTCAATTGTGAACCTGCCGGATACCTATGGGTCATAAATTTTTACCTTACCAGTGCTACCCGCCAAAAGTGACCAAAGTCAACTTACCCCGTATCTCAAACACTAGTGACAGTGTGGGATGGGCGAAAAAGCCAAGAACCAAAGTGCCAATTGTAGGTTCAAGCAAAAATTCCCACCTGGGCCCGAAGCGACCAGAAAAGTCACACTGTCCACTAGGGAGGGGGTGGAGGGAAAAACTTCTCCGCTCCGTCGCAGTTCTTAAAATGGCAGCGAAGCTGCCTCGTGGCCACCCCTTTTATAAAGGGATGGCCACGCCCCCTAACTAACCCAGATGTCTTCGTCCGGGATGGGTGGGGCCCCGCAAAGAGCGTGGTGGCCATTTTTGGTGCCGCACTTGAATTGCAGGCACATCCACCCAAAAAAAGACTCAGACGCCGGTATTGGATTAAAGGCATTGGGCCACTTTTATTTAATAATGCCCTAGTCCGAATTATAAATTTCAATTGGTGTATCATCCAATTGTAATTCTTTAAGGCAAGCAGGCCACAGTAGCACTGGTAAGGTTCCACCCAAAATGCCAATGGCAATTGGCTGTTATGTATCAATTTGTATCAATTTGTTTGTTGTCACAAACAAATTGTTGACTGAAGTCAATATACTATCTATTGACCCCACCCTCTGACGTGTATCCATTCAAATATCAAGGTGATGCAGGCTGTGAAGCTCCTAGCATCACCCTGTTCATGGTCTGCCCTTGACTAGCCAATCCTGTTTCCCCTGTACCTATCTACATGTTGGCCAGTCAATTGCGAACCTGCCAGATACCTCTGGGTCATAAATCTTTACCTTATCAGTGCTACCCGCCACACGGGGAGGCGTCAATGATGACTCACTGCCCCCCCCAACCGACAGCTCGGTCACCAGGCCCGCTTGCATGCCCTCCAGAAAGAGGTGCATACCTCTGGCCGACAGGTGGACCCCATCTCCTGAATACAGGCTAAAATCCTGCAACCCTATTCCCGGGTGTCGAATGGCTGTCCCCAAGCCATTCTCAACAAGGAACCAGGCAACAGCCCTGTTCACTGACCGCCGGGCATGGTCCAAACCACGGAGATCCATGTCTCCTCTATAATAGTGTCTCGGCATGATGTCTGACCATAGCAACCGTGTGTACGGCCATAAATGATGTAGAAACGCCAGGTCACTGCACACCGACATCTTTAAGGAAAGGCCAGTGATCTGTGTGAGATCATTGCTGCCGAGTGCAGAATCAAAAACATCTGGCGGTCCAGCATCCCTGATGGACATCAGGAATGGCAACAGTTCCCACCACCTCATGCCGCGCACACCATACCACCGCATATGTGCGAATGCATGCAGCCCGAGATGGGGTCCCCACTCCGACAATGCAGCATACTGTGCCACCCAGTGCACATAACTGTGGCCCACCAGCCACACTGCCACCGGTGTGCGTGGACACACAGGGTCGGACAGATGTCAGCAAACGTGCATCGTAGCAGTCTCACACCACTGCCTTTTCCATGCTGATCGGGAAATGTGCATCGTAGGAGTCTCACACCACTGCCTTTTCCATGCTGATCGGCAAAAGTGCATCGTAGCAGTCTCACACCACTGCCTTTTCCATGCTGATCGGCAAACGTGCATCGTAGCAGTCTCACACCACTGGCTTTTCTATGCTGATTGGCAAACGTGCATCGTAGCAGTCTCACACCACTGCCTTTTCCATGCTGATCGGCCTTTGAGGGACGAATTATCAACTGAGCCCACCCCTGGTTGATAGATACATCTTCCAGCTTGTTGTGTTTGTAATATTGTGGCTTTAAGTAATGTAACACTTGAATGAGTGGATATAATAACCACCAGCTGTAACACTGTAACCTTCTGTATCAGGACGCGAGCTAGTGACCACTAGGGGGCAATAGCGAGCGCCCAGCTCACATGGTTCCAATTCCCCAAATACCTACAGCGCGGGAAGATTCCCGCCACCACCTCACCTGGACAAGAAGGGCGTGACGGGGAATGACGTCACGCAGACAGTAGCCAATGGGCTATCGAGGAGCCACATTCAAATGTATAGCCACAGTATATATTGAGCTGTTCATCCACCATTATCACATGTTCCCCCGGACCATCATGCAATAAAGATATGTTAAGCCAACCTTTCGGCTGTTTCTATTGTCTTGGTTCTCATACACTAAACAGCTCCAGTGCCCTACAAGACACGTCCCCCTTAGACAAAGGGACCAGCTCACTGATTCTCAGAGCTCCAAAGAAAGCTACGGTGGTAGCTGTATGAAAAAGAGACTCCTCATACCTATCATAACACAGTTTATGCCAACCTTGAGCAAGGTGGGACAGAAGAGACGGTGAAACAGGGTGACGTGTGTCTGGGCAGCGGCCGCATTCACGTGTCCACCCTTCCAAGACATGGCATATACAGAAGTCACCCATGCCCCGTGCCCCGTGCCTTAGCCATGAATTCTAAGGCCAAAAGCCTAGTGGCGATGGTGCGTGGGGCCAATCCCTGACCATAAAGGTGCACCATGTACTGTAAAACCTGGTCGACCGGTATCGGCCACATTTCAGGCAACTGCCTTTCCCTGCAAAAATTCCTAAATTGAAGGAGCATGTGCTGATACGCCTTACGCGTGCGAGGTGCCAAGGACATGCCAATTGCCCGGTTCACCTCTCCTTGCCAAAAGTCCACATCTCGGCCGGGAGTGGAGAGGGAAGTGCCTCTGTGTCTGGAGCCAAGGCATGGAACTGGGAGATCTGCAGGCGGGATAAAGCGTCAGCAATATCGCTATTGATGCCTGGCACATGTCTGGCCCTGAAGAGCACATTAAGGTGCAAGGACCTAAGAAAAAATTGGCGAACTAAGGCCATGACTCTGGGGGACTTAGATGTTTGGGTGTAGATAATGTGCACCACAGCAGCATTGTCACACCAAAAGTGAACCACAGAATTAGCCCACATATCCCCCCTGAGCATAAGGGCACCCAAAATCGGAAATAACTCCAGGAACGTAAGATCGCGTCAGCGATCCGTGCCCTGCCATTCCTGGGGCCTTGACCATAGGCCCACCTTCCTTCAAAATAAATCCCATACGCGAGGGAGCCGGAGGCATCCGACTGTACTTGGAACTGAGGGCTGACCATACGCTCGGATCTCCAAATGGAGACGCCATTAAATTCCTGTAGGAAAGTGAGCCAAACCGACAGGTCTGCTCGTAAACCCCGAGTCAGCCGGACCCTGTGGTGTCGTTAGAAAGGCCCACCATAGCATCACAAAGATGCCTGGAGAAGGCTCTACCTGGTGTTACCACCCTGCAGGTGAAGTTGAGGTGGCCGTGAAGCACCTGCAACTCCCGGAGAGACACCTTACGCTCAGCAAGCATTGCCAAAATCACATCAGAGAACCGAGTCACCTTTTCCATAGGTAATCTGGATGTCTGGGCGACGGTGTTGATGTCAATACCCAGAAAGGTAAGGGTGGTGGCTGGGCCCTCTGTCTTTTTAGGTGCTAGGGGGACACCCAGTTCCCCCATGAGTGCCTGAAACATGGTAAGCAGGCGTGCACACGTGCTCGAGTCATGTCCACCCCCGAACAAAAAATCGTCGAGGTAGTGGGCTACAGACCGGGACCCCGACCTACGAACGAAAGCCCAATGGAGGAAGGTGCTAAATCGTTCGAAGGCCGAGCACGAAATGGAACAGCCAAAAGGCATGGCCTTGTCCACATAAAACTTGCCCCGGAAACAAAAACCTAACAGCTCAAAGTCGTCCGGGTGCACCGGCAACAATTGGAATGCCGATTTGATATCACACTTTGCCATGAGCGCCCCGGGACCACATGAGCATACTATCTGTAAGGCCTGGTCAAAGGACGTATACCGAACAGAGCAAAGGTCATCCGGCATAGCGTCATTGACCGAGGAACCCGCAGGGTAAGAAAGGTGGTGAATCGGACGGAATTCACCTGGGGACTTCTTAGGAACTAAACCCAGAGGGGATAAATTTAAGTTAGGATATTGGGGGGGGACATTAAATGGCCCCGCCACCCTCTGCTCCCTAACCTCTTTGGCTATCTTCTCCGCAGTAATGTCCTCATTACCCCTGAGAGACAGTAGGTTCGGGGCATCCTGAGGCCCACGAACACCCCTGAACGGGATGCGGAAGCCAAACTTAAAACTGTCAAGCAGGTAGATCGCATCATCCTGTCTAGGATAGGCGTGCAGCCACCGTTCAAGCACCGTGAAATTAATTGGGGTGGGGGCCTTTTGTATGGGTAGCGGTGTCAGAGGGAGCTCTGGCCGCCCCCTGGAATCCCCTGCCCCTGCCCCGTGACCCACCGGCCCGCGGGGGCGGCATGAGGGCCGGAACATAAAGGGCACTCGTGAATAAATTTACACTGGCCCCTGGTGCACACTCCGTTGGTGGAGAAACCCCAACACAGCAGGCGGGCTAGAACCCCCTGCCCCGCCGGCTGGCGGGGAGCCTGTGTAGCAGCAGCCTGCTGTACGGCATGTCCACAGTGGTACCAGTCACCTGGCGCTGGCCGCATAGGGAGCATACACAGTAGCCACAACTGCTGGCAGGGCTCGTCCAACCGCATATCAGGGCAAAGGGCCGCCCTCATCCTAAATTCTTCATCATAATCCAACCATGACAGGCCAGGAAAATCGACAACGGCCCGGTAAATATTATCCAGTACTGGACCATTGGGATGGCCAAATAAGGACGGGCCCTGAGATATACCGCCATGTATATCAAATAGGCCGGTAACCAATTGGCCCAAGTGTGAGGCGGCTTATGACGACGGGACAATTCCTTGTCCCTGTCGTCATGCCCCTCCCTCTCCTCCTTAGTGGGTTCACAGTTAAGGAGGGTGAAAATGTCTATATATTCCCCCCGCCATATCTTCTCCCTGGATAACTGGTCCCCCAGGGGTAGGGAGTAACCAGCCGTTGGCGGGGCCGCCGTTGGCACGGAATGAAGTGGGGGAACATATAATGGGCCCTGTCGCACCCCAGAGAAGTTAGCCAGAACAGTTGGGGTTTACAACCCTGTAAGTACCTGGGGGTAATTAGGAACCCAAGAGGTAACAGGGTAGTGTACAGTGAACTGCCCTCCCGCAGTAGCCTGTTGCGGCCACGGCTACTGGACCCCTACAGTGTTGTGAGTCAGTGACATCGGTGTGCTGACTTGACCAGGATACTCACTCGGTGCACCCCCATGGGCCGCCCCCACCGGGGGTTCCAGGCCGTGGTGGGCATCGGAGCTCGTGATGGTCATTGAGCTCTGAGCCTCCATGCATCCATGCCAAGCAGGACCGGTCCCCAATGGAATGCCCTGCTGGGACGGCCGGATGGGGAGCTGTGAAGCGCCAGCCTGCGCTGGCCTGATGTCCTCCAGCAGCTCAACCCTATTGATGGCCTGCTGGGCAGCAGTGGCAGGCATGTGGGCCGCAGCTGAGGAGCTGCCGAACCCACCCTCCATTGGTGGTGGTGCAATTCCCATGGATGCCTCGAGTGCCATTATGCGGGCAAGGAGAGCATCCACGGTGTCAGACCCACCAGAATAAGGTCAGCCGGGTGGGCTGGATGGCCCACCAGGCAATTGGTGAGCGGGCGGAGGGGGAAAGCCGTGTGGCAATCCTTGGCCAGAATAGGGCCAGGCCCTATAATCCGGCCCATGGGGGGCCGGCGGAACAGCGGGGTGTGATCCCATGCCACGCCCGAATGGGCCGCTATGCCCCATGCCAGGCAAACTGTCAATAGGGGCAGAAACCCCAGGGGAGCAGGCCCGCACAGCCCCCACCCAAGTTCTGCGACTGGGGGGGGATAAGCAGGGGCCTGGTCACCCGCATTGGTGGCAGTGGGTAAGGTAATGCTGCCACCCCCCATGGGGTGCCCGCCCGAGCCCTCTGGCCCGATGGCGGACCCATAGAGAAGGGACTTCTTCGCTCCGTCGCTGTTCTTAAAATGGCAGCGAAGCTGCCTCGTGGCTACCCCTTTTATAAAGGGATGGCCACGCCCCCTAACTAACCCGGATGTCTTCATCCAGGATGGGTGGGGGCCTGCAAAGAGTGTGGTGGCCATTTTGGTGCCACGCTTGCATTCTTTTTATGATTGAAAGATATAATGCAGTATAAGATGGAAAAGGCTTGGGGAACTGGAACACCTCAGAGAGGGAAATAGAGGGTTAGGGCAGGGGTTCTCAACCTATGGCCCATGGGCCAGACCTGGCCTGCATCACCATTTCATGTGGCCTGTGTCACTGTCAGGAAGTGGAAGTGGACATGTTTATGACAGTGATAAATATGCCCATGGCTGTCGTAAACACATTTCTGACAGCTGCAGATGCATTTTACAGCAAAGTTTACAGTGGAGGAACCACCACTCCGACCCCTCAGCTGTCTGAGGGGGCAGGGTCTGGCCCAAAGCTTAAAAAGGTTGAAAATGCCTGGGTTAGGAGGATAAATCACTGGTTGGGAGAAAGGGCCAGTGCAAGACATTATGTTGCCTGAGATGAAGAAGAAGATCATGCCCAGTCCCACACTATATGCAAAAGCTGACTGGTCTGCTGTTGAGAATTGGGAACATGGCAGTATCCTTAACAACACCTGAGGGTGACAGACTTGCTTAGGAGATGCTGGGCAGGGCACAGCAGGCTGCATGGAAGTTGAAACCCTCACTTCCAATGGGTAAAGGTAAAGGTCATCCTTGCTCAAAAGCCAGTTGTATCTGACTAGAGTTAGGTGCTAATCCTTGTTTATAGCCGAAGAGCCAACACTGTATAAATCTGCAGATGTTTCCGTGAACATGTGGTAAGCATAACTAACAACAGAATGCATGGAATACTGTTTACCTTCCCACCAAAGTGGCACTTATTTATGTACTTGCAATTTCTTGCTTTTGAACTGCTAGGTTGATAGGAGATGGGACAGAGATGGGAGCTCACTCTCTCATGCAGCACTCAGGTCTTGAACTGCTGACCTGCCAACCTTCCAGTCATCAAGTTCAGCATCTTAACTACTAAGCCACCACAGCATACCCATCAAGCGCGGTTCCGCAAAATACGGGACCGGCGCAAAACCCTTCTGCGCAGAACATTCTGTGCGTGTGCGTAAGGGTTCTGCACATGTGCAGAAGGGTTCTGTGCATACGCGCATGCACAGTAACAATTTCCCCTGCCGGTCAAATTATGGGATGGCAGCGGGAAAGTGGAGGAAGCAGCATGGAAATATGGGAAATCCCGGCCAATCCACGATACTTGAAAGGTATGCACCACAGTCTCACAATACCATGCCTATAATTGCAAGTGGTGGTTGTCTCATTCTGCCTAAAGATAGGAGCAAGCCTTATGCATGACAGCTCCCAATGGAAATCAATATTGTGGAAAGGAAATGGAATGTACTGTACTTTATGTTCCCCAACCTTCCTCCACTCAGTCCCTGCTACAACTGCATCAAATATCTCGACAAAGCAAAAGCTCACATCATCCTATTGCCATATTTGTTTTCATGCAATGCAGATTTTTCAGTGCTATGTGCCTGAAGACATCAGGCATGGAGACAAAACCATCCTATTACCAACTGAATTGGAGATTATAAAATAAACACAAGCTAATTTGTCAAACATGGATTTAGACAAACTTGGTTAACAATAAAACAGTCTCTTTTTTCAGGGTATGCTGCTTCTGGATACAGAATCTGGGTCTTGTTTCCTGAGACACTATGCATCTTTGGCTTAAGAAACAATTGAATAAAAAAGAAGGATGAGTGGATAAAGGGGAAACTAAAGAAGAAGACAGAAGGAAAGGGCAAAAATATAGGAGACTGAACGTACTGTACTTTATTGTTCCATTCTTGCATAATCTTCCCTTTCCAAGTGATTGAAAATGGGAGATTTGTTGCTGAGCCAAATGGCTCAATCTGTCACTTCAATTATAGGTCTGAAAATGATGTCAAGGGGGAAGGCAGTAACTTAACAAAATACATCTTTTCCTCCTTACTAAAGTTATTTCTTACTATAGGTGAGTAGTAAGAGGTGTCATTTGTAATTTAATTTGAGGAAAGCATCTGTGTTTCATGAAGTCAGTATGTCCTCTTATGTAAGGTCAATATAACTGATATCCTCCCTACATTCTGTATTTGCAAGTGAAATTAAGAAGTGTTTCACTTTTTATTTCTGGTGCTATTTATTTTATTTATTTACAAGCACCAAGTAGAAAATGGGAATGAAGAGGATATTGTTTTCAGCTATGCTTTTTTTTAAAAAAACTGGTTAATTTTAAGTTATATGTTAACTAATGGATTTTTGCAAGCCTGATTCTTATCATGTATGTACAGCTTTCTCATGCATATGTCCTGGCGTGAGTGAGCTAAACAGTTTCAGTGGTCAGAGGAGAGCAGGAAAGAAAAATCCCTGATTTCTCTAACTGTTGCAACTACAGGGTATCCCAAAAGTCACCATACATAGAGGGAAATGGGAAATTATAGCTAAATTTACCTTTATGTACAAAATATGTATTTCAAAAATCTTACAAAATATCTACAAAAATATTCACTGTATGTTGGCTGCTCTTTTCTACACACACATGGTATCTTCTCTCCAACTCATGGTGAACACATTCCAAGATATCTATTGTTATCCAATTTTGCCCATGTATAGAGACTTTTGGGACAATGGTACTCCCCAAAGTCTGCCTCTTGAGAGGCTGGGTGGGAGGCGAGCTTCTATCTGGGGCTTGCCCCTTGCAGCAAGTGCTTGTATAAATGCAGAGCCGCCATCAAAGGGGGGCTGTCAGGGGCACCGTCCCAGGCCCGGAGACCATGGGGAGCCTGGTGCCAGCCAGGAAAAACAGATCTGTGCGTGCGCTGAAAACAACGCATGTCCCTTTCTTCCATGACTGGTAAATTTATTCAAGAGCCTTTGGTGTGGGACCTTGTCAAAAGCCTTCTGAAAGTCCAGATAAACAATGTCAACTGGATCCCCCTTATCCACATGCTTGTTGACACTCTCAAAAATTTCCAAAAGATTAGTGAGGCATGATTTGCCCTTGCAAAAGCCATGTTGGCTCTCCTTTAGCAGCGCCTTCTCTTCTATGTGCCTATTAATTCTGTCTTTTAGGATGGTTTCCATCCCTTTACCTGGGACACATGTCTAAACTGACAGATCGGTAATTTTCTGGATCACCCCTGGATCCTTTTTTGAAAATTGGTGTTACATTCGCTTCCTTCCAGTCATCAGGCACAATGCCTGATTTGAGGGAAAGATTATATATTTTGGCTAGGAGATCAGCAATTTCATCTTTAAGTTCCCTGAGAACTCGTGGATGGATGCCATCTGGTCTTGGTGATTTGTTAGTGTTTAGCTTAACAAGACATGCAAGGACCTCCTCCCTGGTTATTTCTATCTTGCTTAATTCTTCGCTTTCCCTCCCTACGAAGATAGGCTCTGTTTTGGGCATGTGGTCTCGGTCTTCTTCAGTGAACACTGAAGCAAAGAATTCATTGAGTCTCTCTGCAATCTCTGTTTCCTCTGTAATAACCCCTTGCCTTCCATTGTCATCTAATGGTCCAATGGCCTTCCTATTTGGGTTCTTACTTCTAATGTACTTAAAGAAGTCTTTTTTATTTCTCTGAGTATTTTTAGCTATACACTCCTCAAAGTCTTGCTTTGCTTTCCTGATTGTTGCCTTGCATTTGTTCTGCCAAAATTTATGTTTCTGCCTGCTGTCCTCATTCGGATAAGCCTTCCATTTTCTAAATGAGCTTTTCTTGCTCTTGATCACTTCCCGAATAGCTCCTGTAAGCCACATCGGAGACCTCTTGGACCTGGCAGTGCCCTTTTTCCTTTTGGGTATGCATTCCAATTGGGCCTCTGTTATTGTTTTTGTAAACAGCCTCCATGCCTCTTGGAGTGTTTGGACTCTCTCAATTTTCCCTTTCAACTTCTTTTTTACTAGTTTCCTCATCTTTGGGAAATTTCCTTTTTGAAAATTTAAGGTCTCTGTTTTAGATTTTATCAGTGACTTGCAGTCCATGATCAAGTTAAACATAATTGAGTTGTGGTCACTGTTCCCTATTGGATCAGTCACATTAACATCTTGCACCAGATTTTCAAGTCAAGGATTCTTGTACCTCTAGTTGGGTCTTCAACCATCTGTCACAGGGAACAATCATTTAGCATTTCTAGGAACTTTATCTCTTTATCATGTGCTGAACAACAGTTCACCCAGTCTATGTGAGGGTAATTGAAGTCCCCCATTATAACCAGGCTTCCCTTCTTGGATGCCTCCTTTACAACATTCTCCAACTGCCAGTCTCCCTCAGGAGTTTGGGTCGTAGGCTGATAGTATATGCCTACTGTTAGACCATCCTTGTGGCCTGGTTCTCTTACCCACAGAGCTTCTAATGGTGACTCCAAATCACCTAGATATTCCAATTCATACGATTTTATCACTTCTTTGACATACAAGGCTACACCACCTCCCGTTTGCCCCTTCCTATCCTTCCTGTACAGTTTTTAACTGTATCCCATTGGTTATCATCCGTCCACGTGGTTTCAGTGATACCAATAATATCAATATCCTTATCTATTGCTAAGTATTCCAGCTCCCCTATTTTGTTCCGGAGGCTTCTGGCATTTGTATACAAGCATTTATATATGCTTTCCTGATACAGTCTTTTGAGTCCAGTTGCATTGTTAGACTGCCTCTTGCATCCTTCTGCTAGAGTGCTGGTGACTAGCTCCTTGCTCTGCTCAGTAATTTTTACATCCTCCTCACTACTCAAGTACACACTTTCCCGAACCGGATGCTGCCCAGCTCCTGTCGGCTTTCCCCCAGTTATCAGTTTAAAAGCTGCTCTGCAGCCTTTTTGATGTTGAGTGCCAGCAATCTGGTCCCATCATGGTTCAAATGCAACCCATCCCTCCTTAACAGATTTGGCTTGTCCCAAAATGTTTTCCAGTTCCTGACAAATCAGTAAAAACACCCCATCTTTAACCAATATTTCCTTTTTTTCCTTATCTAATTTTATTGGGAAACACACCATATCAGTCAATTCCAAAATTGGAGAAAGATTTGGGACCATATCTATCTTTACCTTTTTCCACACTTCCATGAGACCTCTCATCATAGTATTGTTTGGCCTTTTCAGCTTATCCTTTATTCCCAAAAAAATCATATTACCAATATTTCTATATTCTTTCATCTCCATTTGCTCCCAAATTGTCTTTTCTCATGCCAAAATTTTCACAACATTCTTAATTTGAAATGCACAATAATATGCTAACAAATTTGGCATGCCCAGACCCCCTTCTTTCTGAGACAGATACCAGAGCTTCTTTGAAAGTCTAGATCTTTTACCTCCATTACAGAAACAATTAAACATCTTTTGAAACTCATTAATCTCCTTCTCCTTCAAATGGATCGCTAATTCATCAAATAAAAAATTAATCTTTGGTAGCAGTATCATTTTACAAATTGCAATCCTTCCGAACCATGACAGCTTCAACTTCTGAAACTCTTGTATTTTATTCTTGAATTCGGCTCTCAAGCTGTCATAGTTCAATCGTTTAAGTTCTTCTAATTTGTTTGAAATAGTTATCCCCAAATATTTCAACTTATCTTTAATTTGTATATTAAACACTTCCACTATCTTGTTCATCTCACCTACCCCCAAATTACACAACATCAATTCTGATTTATCCCAGTTTATCGTTAGTCCATTTATAGCTTCAAATACCTGTAGATGATCTTTAATCCTGTCCATTACCAACTCCGGATGTTTCACCGTAAGCAATGTATCATCTGCATACATACTCACTTTATTACCCATAATCCCTTCTATATTTAAATCATCCCTTATATTTTTAGCTAATATCTCCATTGCCATAATAAACAGGATAGGAGATAATGGACAGCCCTGCCTGGTACCTGCCTCTAGATTTACCACATCAGTAAACTCCTCGTTTACCCTAATCCTAGCATTGCCTTTTTGATATAATAAATCTATTACCCTATTAAATCTATCCCCAAACCCGTAATTTTTAATTATTTCCTTGATTGAAGACCACTGTAATGAATCAAATGCCTTAAAATGTCTAATGATAATAAGCCTACCTTTTCCTTTGTTTGATTAACATTATCAATTAGGTCTAATACCCTTCTAGTCAGATCCGCCATATGCCGACCCTTTAAAAACCCAACTTGATCAACATTTATATATTCCCCCATAAAACTGTTTAGACGATTAGCCAGAATTGCTGTGAATATCTTGGCATCCTGATTTATAAGAGAAATTGGTCTGTACGATTCCACTCTTTCCAGATTCTTACCAGGCTTTGGCAGTCGGACGATTGTAATGTTATACCATGAAGTTGGGATTGATCCTCCATCTAAAATGTAATTATATAGCTTCACCAATTTTGGAACCACTACTTCTTTAAATTATTTATAAAACTGTCAATAATCCATCATCCCCCGGAGCTTTCCCCATCTTCAACCCACTAATTACCTCCTTAACCTCTTTATCACTGATCCTTTCCTCCATTTTCTCTCTATGTTCTTGTTTTATTCCATTCCCTAACTGTCTCTCCAATATATTTTTGAGCCTCTCCAAATCTACTTCCTTTCTTGCATATAATACTTGATAAAATCCACTAACAATTTTACATTTATCTCTATTCTTATTACACCTTAAGCCTTGTTTATTAACCAATACCCCTATTTCTCTTTTTTCCCTTTTAGCCTTGGTTGCTCTGGCTAATAGTTTTGAACTTCTGTTGTTAAATTCAAAGTATTCTCTATTTAAATAAATCAAATCTCGTTTAACTTTATCAATATCCTTACCCATTAATTCTGTTTTAAGTCTTTGTAATTTCGTGAGGATTTTTTTATCTTTGCTTTTTGCATGCTCTTCCTGTAACTGCTTTATTTCTCTTTGCAGGCACCCCCCAAAAAAGGACTCAGACACCAGTATAAGTGGATAACGGCATTGGGCCACATTTATTGATTCATGCCCTAGTCCGAATTATAAATTTCGATTGGTACTCAACCAATTATAATTCTTAAGGCAAGCAGGCCGCAGTAACACTGGTGAGGTACCTCCCAAAATTGCCAACGGCAATTGGCTACAATGTATCCATTTGTATCAATTTGTTTGTTTACAACAAACAAATTGTTGACCGTAGTCAATAAACTAACTACTGACCCCACCCGTATCCGTAAAATAACAGGGTGATGCATGCTGCCTAGCTCGTGCCATCACCCCATTGCCTGGTTCGTCGTTGACCGGACAACGTTAACCAACTTGTGCCTATCTAGTGTTGGCCAGTCAATTGCGAACCTGCCGGATACCTGTGGGTCATAAATATTTACCTTACCAGTGCTACCCGCCCATGTGACCAAAATCAACAATAAATAAACCCCTGTATCAAACCTTAGCAACAGTGTGGGATGGGCAAAAAAGCCAGAACCCGAGAGCCAATTGTAGGTTCCAGCCAAAAATTCCCACCCGGCCCTGAAGCGACCAAAATATCACACTGTTTACTAGGGAGGGGGTGGAGGGGAAAACTTTTAAAGAGGGCTGGCCACGCCCCCCTAACTACCCGGATGTCCAAGTCTGGTGGGGGGGGGGGGTGCCCGCAAAGAGTGCGGTGGCCATTTTGGTGCCATGCTTGCATTGCAGGCATCCCCCAAAAAAAGGACTCAGACACCAGTCAATTGTGAACCTGCCGGATACCTGTGGGTCATAAATATTTACCTTACCAGTGCTACCCGCCACACGGGGAGGCTTCAATAAAGACTCACCGCCCACCCCCCAGACCGTCAGCTCGGTCAACAGGCCTGCTTGCAAATCTTCCAAAAAGAGGTTCATACCTCCGGGCGACAGATGGACCCCATCCCCTGCATAAAGATCACAGTTTTGGAGACTAATGGTGGGGTGTCGGATGACGCGCCCCCAACCCTTGTCTATAACGAACCGGGCTACTGCCCTGTTCACCAAGCGACGAGCACGGTCAAGGGCCTGGAGGTTAATGCCCCCCCTGTAAGCATGATGCGGTATGATGTCTGACCAAATCAGGGTTGTGGCAGGCCACACATAATGCAAGTAAGCCAGGTCACCGCAGATCGCATGTTTCAACGACAGGCCCGTGACCTGGCCTAAATCATTGCCCCCAAGGTGTATCACCAGGACATCAGGCGGGTCAGCATCCCTGATGGAAAAAAGAATGGCAACAGTTCCCGCCATAACATCCCGCGCTTACCGTACCACCTAAGACATGCGGACGCACGTAGTCCCAGCTGGGGTCCCCACTCTGTCGCCGCAGCGTACTGCGCTGCCCAGTGCACGTAGCTGTGGCCCACCAGCCATACTGCCACCGGTGTGATTCGACACCCAGGGTCTGTCAAGGAAAAAAGGAAACAGGACAGTGACTTAACTGGTACTCACAATTGAAGCGGGCGAATGTACAACCGGAAACACTGCGATCCCCACCTCCCCATCTGGCGTATCTCAGCCCCAGAGTACCCAAATGCAGCCGCGGTAGAAGCAGCTCCTATTCTAAAAGAATGGGTGCCGTAACGAGTCCTGGGGAGGCCCACACTGGACAGTGCCTTACCGGTCACCTTCCAAAATTGAAATTTAGTAAGGGGAGACCCATCTTGGTGGCAGTAAAACGGGCCAGGGTGTGTACCACGCAGTGCAAGGAACTCTCGTAGGGCACCAACCGGACAGATGTCTGCAATGGAACATCGTAGCAGTCTTACACCACTGCCTACACCGTGCTGATCGACCTTTAAGGAGCGTATCCTCAACTGAGCCCACTCATCGGAAACATAGACATCTTCGAGTTCCAGTGCCCTACGCGTCGCATCCGCCTTAGACAGTATCACAAGCTCACTGATGCGGAGTGCTCCAAAAAAGGCCACCGTGGAAGCCGCATGAAAGAGAGCTGCCTCATACCTGTCAAAACACAGGTCATGTCAGCCTCGTGCAAGGTGGGTAAGGACCCTTGGAGAAATCGGGTGGCGGCTGTCCGGGCAGCGTCCACGTTCCCGTGTCCACCCCTCCAAAACGTGTCGTATGCGGAAGTCAGTTGTGCTGTCAGCATAACCCCCCACCTTGGCCCTGAATGCCAGTGCTGACAGCCTGGATGCTATGGTGCGGGGAGCTAGACCCTGATTATGTAGGTAAACCATGAATTGAAAGACATGCGCCACTGGAATGGGCCAAATCTCGGGCAAGCGGAATTGCGCACAGAAAGCCTGAAATTTAGTGAATGCATGGTGATACGCCTTACGCGTGCGGGGCGCCAGCGACATGCCGATCGCCCGGTTCACCTCTCCTTGCCAAACGTCCATATCTCGTCCGGGAGCGGCGAGGGAAATTCCTCTGCGTCCGGAGCCAAGGCACGGAACCGGGCGATCTGCAAGCAGGACAAAGCATCAGCAATGTCGTTATTAATACCTGGTACATGTCTGGCCCTGAATAGAACATGGAGGCGTAGACTGCGCAAGACGAACTGGCGCACCAACTCCATAACCCTGGGTGATTTAGACGTCTGTGAGTTGACAATGTGCACGACCGCAGCATTGTCACACCAGAAATGAATGACTGAATTGGCCCACTCCGCACCCCATAGCATCAAAGCTCCCAGTATGGGAAAGAACTCGAGGAACGTAAGATCGCTGTAAGAACGAAACGATCCGTGCCCCTCCAAGCTGAAGGCCATCGGCCGTAGGCCCACCTCCCCTCTAAGTAAATCCCATAACCCAGGGACCCTGATGCGTCCGACTGATCCTGGAAGCGAGGGGACACCAGAAGGTCAGATCTCCAGAATGACACCCCATTGAATTCCTTAAGGAACTCAAGCCAAATCAGCACATCCGCCTTCGTCCCCTTGTTCAGTCGGACCCTATGATAGGGCCTGGATAGGCCAGCCATGGCGTCGCACAAGTGTCGAGCAAAAGCTCTGCCAGGCGCGACCACCCTGCAGGCAAAGTTAAGGTGACCATGCAGTACCTGGAGCTCACGAAGTGACACCTTGTGTTTGGCCAGTAAGGCCAAAATCAGTGCAGTGATCCTTGAAACCTTGTCAATGGGTAACCTGGATGCCTGTAAAACCGTGTCAATTTCAATACCCAGAAACGTGAGCTTGGTTGATGGGCCCTCGGTCTTTTCGGGCGCTAAAGGGACACCAAGTTCCTTCATTAGCGTCTGAAATGTGTTGAGGAGACGCGTACACGTGTCCCAGCCCCGTTCACCCCCGAACAAGAAATCATCGAGGTAGTGGGCTACAGACTGAGACCCCGACCTACGAACAAAGGCCCACTGGAGGAAGGTGCTAAAACGTTCAAATGCCGAGCAAGAGATGGAGCAGCCAAAAGGCATGGCTTTATCAACGTAAAACTTGCCCTGGAATCTGAAACCTAGCAACTCGAAGTCGCCCGGGTGCACCGGCAGCAGACGGAATGCAGACTTAATGTCACACTTTGCCAATAGTGCACCCGGGCCACAAGAGCGCACCATGCGCAGGGCCTGGTCGAATGATGTATACCTGACCGAACAAAGGTCATCAGGGATGGCATCATTGACCGAATGGCCAGCCGGGTATGACAGGTGGTGAATCAAACGAAATTCTCCCGGTGTCTTTTTGGGCACTAACCCCAAAGGGGAAACCTTCAGGTTGGGAAAGGGTGGAGCCTGAAAGGGGCCAGCAACCCTGCCTGCCTTAACCTCCTTAGCAATACTCAGGGCGGCCACCTCCTCCCTGCCCCTAAGAGAAAGTAAGTTGGGGGCATCTTGGGGGCACATCTCCCCTGTGAACGGAATGCGAAACCCTCGCTGGAAACCCTCGAGCAGGTAACCAGCGTCTTCCTTCCTCGGGTATGTTGCGAGCCAACACTCCAACATGACCACATTAACTGGGGAGGGGGCCTTTTGGGTGACCAGTTCCCTCAGCGGCAGGTCTGCCCGCTCCCTGTCCACCTCTACCTCTGCCCTGAGACCCGCCTGCTCGCGGACACGCAGCGGCGGTGTGGGGGCCAGCGCAAGAGGGACACTCGTGCTTGTATCGGCACTGTTTTCTGTTGCACGCACCATTGGCCGAGAAGCTCCAACACAGCAGGCGGGTTGGAACCCCCTGCCCCGCCACCTGGTGGGGTGCCTGTGCTGGAGCGGCTCGCTGGACCGCATGTCCACAATTATACCTCTCCCCAGGCGCAGGGCATGTGGGCGTCATATACAGAAGCCAGAGCTTCTGGCAGGGCTCGTCCCACCTCATCTCCGGGTGTAAGGGCACTCTCATTCGAAATTCCTCGTCGTAAGCCAACCACGACGGGTCAGGGAAATCAACCATTGCCCTGTAAATATTGTCCAAGTATTGGACCATCAGGATGGCCAGATCAGGCCGGACCTTGAGGTAGACCGCCATGTATATGAGATATGCGGGCAACCAGTTGGCCCATGTGCGTGGTGGCTTGTGACGGCGGGACTGCTCTTTGTCCTTCTCGTCTTGCCCCTCCCTCTCCTCTTTGGTGGGTTCCCTGTTCAATAGGGAGAAAATGTCTACATATTCTCCCCACCAAATCTTCTCCCTCGTGGCCTGAGCTAAATGATCCCCAAGGGGCAAAGAATACCCCGCTGTCGGGAATGCCGACACCGGCACGTTAGCAGTGCGGGACATCAAGAAAGGGACCTGAACCGCCCCAGTGACCCCCGTTGCATGTCCTGCGGTGTAAGGCCCCCCACCCACAGGGGGACCTGTAAGTGGCAAAGCCGCACCTGGGTAAGCCGGGGGCTGCTGTCCCCCCACCCCGACGTGACGGGGCCATGGCCACTGGAGACCCTCCCCCATGGTGGATGGTGGTGTGGGAGCATTAACTTGAACTGGATACTCACAGGGTGCACCCCCAAGGGCCGCCCCCACTGGGGGTTCCGGCCCACGGTGAGCGTCGGAGCTCGCGACCGCAATCGAGCTCTGAGGACCCATCTGACCACCACCCGCCAGTGGTGCCTGCTGCGCGGGGAGCTGCGAGGCCACGGCGGGCACCGACCTGTGCGCCTCGAGCAGCTCAAACCGGCCGGCCACCTGCTGAAGACTGTCTGCCCCCGCAGTGACCTGTCGGCCAAAAGGTGCCCCAGATGGGTTGGATATCCCCAGGGATGCCTCCAAGGCCGCTACGCGGGCCAATAGAGCATCCACCGTCACAGAGCCCCCTACATAAAGGGGGCCAAGCGGGCCGGACGGCCTGCTGGTCGCAGGACCCGGGCCCGGTGCCGGAGCACTCGGACCCGAGTAGGGCCATGCCCAAAACTCTGGCCCCCGAGGAGCCTGGGGCATGCCCTGCCAGGGAATTGTACCCAGCCCTCCCCCCTGATTGAAGCCTATGGCCGGGGGATGCGGGCCAGGGGCCGGAGGCCCAGCGGTGCCATGCCCACCCACCTGCCCCAAGCCCATGGCCGGCAATTGCTGGCCGGGGGCCGCAGCCCCCACAGGGCTGGTCTGGGGCTGTAAAGCCTCAGGCCACGGACTAATCTGCCCCATCCCACCGGTCCCGGTGGGAGCCTCCGCAATGGGGGCCTGTTGGGTGGGCACAGTCGTGGTCCTCCGACCCGGCTGCCGCCTCCTGGACGGGCGAACCGAATTCGCCATAGCCTTCTTCCTGGAAGGCATTGTAGAATCGCTGGTGGGAAGCCTAAGAAGAAGGCGAAGAGCCTAGCTGTTTGCCGACGAAAAGGGGCTTCCCTGCAAAGGCTGAGAGCGACGGAGAAAAACTTCTCCGCTCCGTCGCTTTCGCAAAATGGCAGCTCGGCTGCCTCGTGGCCACCCCTTTTAAAGAGGGCTGGCCACACACCCCTAACTACCCGGATGTCCAAGTCCGGTGGGGGGGGGGTGCCCGCAAAGAGCACGGCAGCCATTTTAGTGCCGCGCTTGCATTCTTTTTCTATCTGTTCTACTTTATATCTTTTATATTTAGAACTCGCCAACTTTATGCTTTCCCCCCTAAAAACCGACTTCATGGTATCCCATACAATATTAAACTTAACCTCATTATTGTCATTCCACTGCCAGCTTTCTTTCCAACTTTCCATAATCTGCTTTTTACACTTCTGATCTTTAAACAAATTAGGATCGTACCTCCAACTTCTTCCTCTTCGAATATCTTTTTGCATTTTCAATTCCAAATATACTTTGGCATGATCCGATTCCTTAATGATCCCGATTTCCATTCCTTCTATATCTTTGATCAAATTTTCCGTAAGAAAAACATAATCTATTCTTGAGTAGGTCCCATGAACATGTGAAAAAAAAGAATATGCCCTTTCTGAGCCCTTAAACTCTCTCCAAGAATCCTTCAAACCCATTGCATCCATCCATTTATCCAAAACCTTCCCTTTCAAACCAATTCCACTTCTTGCTATGTTTGTACAATCTAGTCCCGACCTTATCAAATTAAAATCTCCAGCCACAATGGTTTTTGAAACATTCTCTAATTCCACTATTTTCCGAACCTTTTCTAAGAATTCCGCTTGATGATCGTTTCGAGCATAAATATTTACCAACATGATTTCCTCATCCTCTATTTTTCCTCTCACAATTAAATATCTACCCTCTTGATCAACAATACTTTTTGTAATCTCAAATCCTAGTTTTTTAGAAATCATGATTGCTACCCCTCTTGCTTTTGAAGTTCCAAAAGCCATCTGATAATGTTGCATCCATCCCAAAAAAAGTCTATTCGTGTCTTTTGACTTCTGATGCGTTTCCTGTAAGAACAATATATCGGGTCTATCTTTCTTCAGCGCCAATTCCAATCTACGTCTCTTAAGAACAGAACCTGTACCCTTCATATTCCATGATATTATTTTAATACTACCCATAACCTATCTCCTTTCTAAGCTCTAAACTCTCCATTGGGCATGCCACCAACAACCCCTTACCCCTATACCACATAAAGCTACATACAACACACAATATCTCTCTCCCCACCTTCTTACAAAAAAAAGCCGCCCTTGACCACCAAAGAGGGGAGAGGGGGGACATGCAAGATGTGCCTTCCTACCGGTGCTATGCGCTATTCACCTTTCTATATCAGTTAAATGTTTTAAATTTTTATAATCTAAATCTCATTGCTCCTTACTTGTCTCCTCCTCCACCATGATCAACGACAGCTCCTCCTCCTCTTCCCCTCGCTGCGGTGTTCCACCTGTTGCCCCACCAGCTTCCTCCCTCTCATACTCCCTCCCCAAAGCTCCGGATTCCATCAATTCCTTCTTAAGATTTATCCATTCTTCCGAATCTGTTTTTACCAGTTCCAACAAGCTCAAGTACTCCAATGGGTTGGCCCCTTCATCAATAACTTGCATTCTTTTGTCATAAAAAAAGCACAGTTGCTGTGGAAATCTCCAATTATACCTTATATTTTTACTCATCAACAATTTAGTTACAGGCCTCATCTTATATCTCCATGTTCTTTCTTTCAATGAGATATCATTATAAACTTCTATGTCAGAACCATCAAATTTCAGGGCATCAGGACCAGCACGTTTCAGATGGGCCATTACTTTTAGCTTATCGGCCCAATTTGCAAATTTTACCAACACATTTCTTTGAACTACCCTCCCTCTTCTTGGGCCCACCTGAAATACACTTACAAAATCTTCCTGGATAAATTCTTTTCCCGTATTCAGACCATTTAACCACTGAACCACTCTTTCTCTTAACAAGTCCGGAGTCCGTTCCACGACCTGACGGATCACAATGTTCTGCTTTCTCATCATATCTTCCACAGCATCAATCCTTCTCTCTTGTTCATCCAATTTCAGTTTATTCTCCCGCACCACCTCCTGAGTCCCTTTTATTTCCTTTTTTATGGCAATTACCTCAGTTTGAACCAATTTCACATTTCCCTCAATTTTTTTCAAACTTAAATCCACCTTTTTTGAAAAATCTGCAACAAATGATACCACCTTATCTTGCTTTTTCATCATTTCATTTCTATCTTTCACCCTTGACTCCTCATTCTTCTCCAATTTCTGAAACAACTTGCCAATCTCCACCATAATTTGGGTTTGATCATAGGGCACTGTAGGGGGAGATGAAGACTGAGATGTTTCTTCCTTTGGTACTTTTTCTTTCTTCTTAGGCTTCACAGCTGGGTCTTCTTCCTTTGCTTTCCCTCTTGTACCTTTATCCATAATAATACAGTATATCAAAGTCCAATGTTGCAGAACGTTGTGGGAATTAACCAATCAAATAAAACCTGTGACACCGCAACCCCTGGTTCCACAAGTGCAGAAGGAAAACTTGTATGTAGGAAGAAATCCAATTTAAATACTGTACTCCACAAAAAAGGCAGAAGGAATCAAAATGTACTCCCAACAGGCAGCAAAATCCACAGAAAGTCTGTTTCCCCAAGGCAAGCAATCCAACTGGTTGTTTTCCAAACTACAAAAATAAAGGCTCCAAGGAAACAGTCACCCAAAACTTCTCGTTTAAGTCCAAGCCGCCGGAAAAAAGAAGAAAAAAGGAGGGAGAGATGAAAGGAAAAGGAAGCCCAAAATCCAAACAGGGAAGGAAAAAGGCGTGAGAAGCTGTATACTCCAGAAGAAAAAAAAGTATTTGTAATCCACACGGTGAAGGGGCAAAAAAAGAGCCCTATTAAACCTTCTCTTGAGGCGGACAAATCAAAACGCCATTATTCAGCTGCTTCCTTAACTTCGGAGTTGAAACCCCCCTTCTTCTTCTGTGGAACCGCAAACGTTTACCACACGCTTCAAGCTAGGAAACACACTGCTACCTTCCAATATTATAGCCCAGACAATAACTTTTTAATCCACTTTGTTATCGCCAAAACGTGCCGCAGTTTTCCTGGGGTGCGAAGAAACCAAAAACCCAGACAGGGTCACTTTCGTTTTCCCAGGGCTGCCGCCATTAACGAAACAGCCACTCGGTTTCAACTACTTCCACCCATTTCCATTTCAAAGTCCAGACTCTTCTAAACAAAATCCTCAGCCAACTTTAAGCTTTAATATTCCATATGTCCTTTCATGCACTTACATGCAGTTGTTTTCATGCCAAACAGTTTCTTGCCGATTCCAGTACTCCTCCGCAGTCTCGCTGGTCCCGTTCTCGGCTCCTCGGCAGAAAAGCCGCGACTGCCGTCGCAGGCCTCACCCGCCAAGGAAAACCTCCCGAACTTCGACCATCCAACCTCAAAACTTCCCAAAATTTTCCAAAAAGGCAAGCAGGAGTCTTAGCCACAGAGATTACCACTTTAAAATTTTTTGATTTCACTCCATCCCATCGATTACCCCTTTGATAAGCGCGAGCGTCCGGATCAAGATGTTACTTGTCGGCCATCTTAGCCATGTCCCCCAACTTGCCATTTTAAGGTCAGGATTAATTCTGTCTGGGACGAAACAGGAAGACACAAGCTCTGCATATGGTATCTGTTGCTAGTTTGTATCATTTCAGATTTATTTTATAGATCCAATTTGGAGTGATGTTCTGTAAATAGTACTCCAGCCTACACATACAAAATTAGTCTGTTAAGGAGAAGTTTCTAGAGCAGTGTTTCCCCTAACATGCTAGATTTTTAAATGTAAGGATGTCTTTAAAAAACCAAGGGTTCATTCCAGGTTTTGACCTCATTCCAAGCCATCATAGAGCACATGGTCCAAAGCAAGAACACACTGTTCCACCAGGTTCTAATTGTTTACTTAGATTGAAGCATGCATTTAGTATATATAGTGTGCTGAATGTGCACATAGGATCACAGTCATGAAAACTAAAGGCATTTAAATGTTTTGAATGTTTTTGCCAAAAAAACAACAACAACCAAACCTGGCTTTCTAAACCATAGCCCAATCTTTTCCATACTTATTCAAAAGTAAATTCCAATGAAATCAGTGGTTGTTATTCCCAGACAAATAAAGGTAGGGCTGTAGACTTAGATAGCAGCAGGGGCAATTAAGAAGATGGAAAACATCAGAAGCTGGTGTAGTAATTGCAGTAGTATCAACCCTGTCCTAATGCATTTCATCAAAGGATACTTGGAGGCTTACTTGCTTTATTTCATGGCGGGGGGGGGGGGGGCTTGGTCCAATAAATTTTCATTGTGCTGCAGGGTTGTTTGATTTTCAATAATGTTATCCAACAGGGTTTGTAAAACTGATACAAAACAGGAATGATCTATGCTGCCAGGCAGATTCAGCTCTTCTGTATACAACATTGATATGAATGCAATGCCATTCCCTTGCAGACACAAAAAGCAGGCAAAAGTTCAGACTATTTCATAATCATGTGCTGTCAATTCAATTCTGACTGATGGTAACTCTTTCCAGGGTTTTCTAGGTAGAGAATACTTAAAAGGAGTTCCCTTCTTCTGGGGTCATGCTTGGATTGTGCATATTGCCAAAGGCCACAACAGCTGGCTCCTCTGGGATGCACAGGCGGAATTGAAGTCCCAACCTCTGACTCTGCAGCCAGAAACCTAATTTATTGTGCTAACCAACCAACTTTAATTGCATGCCATCAAGTAAATTCTAATGTATGTTGACGCTTTATAGCTCATCCTACTTTCCCTTCATTTGATAAACCAGGGCTCCATTCATTCATAGGTTTTATGGACTGCAGCCGGTAACACATCACTTATCAGAGAAGTGTGCATTAAAATTATGATCTGCTATCTCAGCTTCTTGGATGCAATCCAATATTTATATGTGTTGGAGGAAACTTTAGAATAATAGCTGCGGGAAGTGCTGCTTTTATTTATCTGTTGGAGATGTCATCTTCTGGGCAGATATCGCTCAGCATCTCTCTCCCATCTATAAAATGGGAACAATCATTGTTGGCTAGTTTGAGGATAATTTAAGGCAAAACAAACAACAAGAGAAATTCAACATGTGGGACTAGGATTCCTCATGTAGTCATGCACAGAAGGTGCATTTTATTGTGATGTTCCTCACATGAGTCACACATGCAACTTCTGAGGCAGATTGAATAGCCTTCATCATCAGTGCTGGCACTTACAAAGGACAATAATTTCACATCGTCTATAAATGGTTGCTTATGAGTGTAAGCAGACAGAATTGTCCCTGAGATTTGAATTCATTGAAGCCCACCATCCCTGTCCTTCTTTTGAAGTTCTATATAATTTTCTGGAACACATCCAATGGTTAGAAATAGGGATGAAGGGGTACATACAAAAATGTCTCCTCGAAGAGTGTGGTATTTTTGAACCACAATCAGGCATAGCCCGGGCAATGGCAACCTTCTTATTCTTTCTCATGCTAGGTCAGGCGAAAAGAACTGCAGAATGAATTCAACAAGAGGCGGCTTCATTTTGGCAGTTTTAAAGTCTGACCTAGACTTCTTGAAAGAAGAAGAATATGGATGAAAATCCTCAGTGAATGATCTTACAATATTTTTTTCCACCATAGCTTGAGAGAAAGAGTGAGAGAGAAAAGAGAAAAATTTCCTGGTTTGTCTCAAATATAGTTTTCACATTAGCAAGTGTCTTTTTTTTACCTACATTACACCAGCATAAAAGAAACTACTATGGCTGCTTATTTGTTTGCACGAAGTATCAGAGAATATAAGCATCCTGATTTTTTAAAACTCTTTGCACAATCAGCTTTCCTGCTTCTCTACTTGCTCTCTGTGTTTGTTTTATTTTATAAATGTAAAGGGCCCTAGCATTGCATAAGTTGCATAGGCTCTAATGTTTTTTAATGCAGTTCTCACATTCTCTCTGGAGTGAAAAATCTCAAAAGACCTCAGAATTCCTCAGTGATGTGTCCCATTTTGTCCAGACAACCTGAGTTAACAGGAACAAGAGATTTACTAAATATTTTTTCACATTCCTACTCACAGATATACTGTATCAAGTTATAGGATGGGAATGTCCTCTCTAATTTGCTTCCTGCCTACAACCATGGCTTTTTGATTGTACCGATAAAAATCTATGTTCATTGTGCATCTGCTCCCACTGGATTTTGCTAATGGCAATTCTTTGCCACCCTGACCTATTTGCTCAAGTTATTTCTCCTCGAGGAAGGGAGGGGTGTTGTTATTTTGCCAGCCCAATGCAAAATACATGTCAAGGAAAGCTTGTGCCAGCATTCAATTTGGTTCCATGCTCTTTTCCCTTCTCCTGATAATGTGCAGTGTAATGCAACACACGACACAATATCATTTGGCTATACATTGCAGTGGAGGGAAAATACAAGGTGTGCTGATAATGCATTATAAATTGTGTTATATCACTTATTATTGGGAGTGAGGTGAAAATAAACTGATGTGGTGGCAGGCCCTCCATGTTTCTTGTTAACATCTTGTTCCAACCTCAGACAAATGGGGCAATAGGAAACCTTAATAAGATAGCTCATTAACCACCTGCCAGCTGAAATATAAGAGAACGGCCTAATTTACTGCAGAAATAAAAAGCACACATTTTTAGAAAGGAATTATGTTTGCTGGTGAAAAGAGCAAATAATCAAGTTATGCTCAAGACATACTCACATGCAAACTCCATTAATAAACCCAAACCTGGTTTTAGATTCCCCCTTCCTCCAGTTATGCTCTACTGATTTTTAATGGAACTAGTTGAGGTTATTGAGTTATAAAGGCTTAACAGATGGTTAATGGCCCAATAAAACCATTAATTTGCTACTTCCAGTTGAACAATGTTTTGTCAATCAGCCATGAAGCCAGGTTTAGCAAAAACAGTTGATTATTTAAATACTCTTATCATGCACAGTTGAAAATTTTTTGAGGGAAAATTCTTGAACAAGCCTTAATAATTCTGTTCTCTGTGGAATTATTAAGATGTAGTGAACATTGTTCTCTCGGGAACTGAAAACTAGAGCAATTGATGGCTCTGGCACTTTTGAAGACCAAGAGAAGCAATGTAGTTTATTGTGCATTTAAGTATGCTGTTTACTTACATACTTCTTCTTGTGTTTTTGAATTTTAAGGTACAAATCTACCATATATACTCGAGTATAAGTCAGGTTTTTTAGCTCCCAAAGTGAGGTCCAAAATGGGACATGACATACTCAGGTCAACCTAAACACTCAAAAATAGGCCCACAGAAATGTCTAAATTAATTAATTTTACCGTATTTTCATGTATTTTAATTACCAAAATTCACTAGCAGCTGCTGCATTTTCCACCCCTGACTTATACTTGGGTCAATCTATTTTCCTAGTTTAAAAGGTCAAAATTAGGTACCTCAAATTATATTCATAATGAGTTATAGTCGAGTATATACGGGTAAGTTTTCTTAGGTGCACATCTAGAAATGTAAATGACAGGTGGGTCAAGATAATAGGGAGCCAGTGAAGGAAGCACTGTCTTTGCATTGAACATGAACCCCTTCCTCGTCATCTGGCAGCCTTTCTTTCTAGTCACAGCCCAAATCATAGTGCATAACATTGATGGGCTAGCAGAGAGTAAACAAAATAAAAGACAAAAATGTTGTAGCAACCTGAAGACTAACTGCTGTATTTTAATGTTAGCATTTGTGGATCAAGTCTTTTTCATTAACCTTAAAAGTGAGACTTCATGGCATCAATTTATACACATCAGGCAAAGAGGCAGGTGATGACATTACTGTATGAAGAATTGCATTAACATGGTGTAAAAAGACTTTTCCTTCCTCAATCTCCTCAATTTCTTCTCATTTTCTTAAAATAAGAAAACTCCTGGTAATGGAGAAAACCCTTGGTTTCAATTCTGAAGCATTTTTTAAAAAAAAATAACCACAAAATAACAAGAATATTATCCGCAGAGAGAAGCTGTAAAAAATTAAATTAAAAGGAGTCTTGCCTCAAGAGAGAAGCTTTGCTCTTTGTGTGTACTTTGTGTGTGCTGCCACTGCATTGTGTGGATCATCCTCCCTTGTAAGGCAAGAGATGAGGAGAAAGGTGATTTGCTAGACCACTGTAGTTTTTAAGGTGGCACAACATTTTTTGTCTTTTTTGCTGTTCTGTTTACTTTTTATAACTGTGTGTATGCTCTGAACTCGTCCTCCTTTTCTGCATCAGTTTAAGTGCTGACACATCTGAATCAATATTAAAGGATCATTTTTTAAAAAAAGTTAGAAGCCGAAGCAACTGAGGGAAAAATTGTACAGTCAAGGGAATTCTGGGCTGATTCACACTTCCGTTAGAATTTTATGACCAATGGGGAAAAAATGCAAACCAGCCTGCACCAGTCTATCTTAGGTCCCACATTTTCTCCTGTTTGTATACAAAGCCTTAGTGGATCATATTTCTCAGGAGACAGGCATAGGATTGTGTTCTTAATGTTATAGAATTGAAATCAGCCACTTTCATGGCATATACACACACAAAAAAGCACAAATTGTTCCTTTACTTTTTTGTCTTGGCTGGTCCAAGATGAGACAGATAATTCAAAACCACTCTTTATTATAAAATAAATTATACTCAAAAATGTGGCAGTCACATTCACAATCTGAATCTTTTTTTCAGAAACCTCCTTCCAATAATCTATACTCTGAATTTGTGACTATGAAAGATGAGAGGGATATAGCATTTTTAATTTTACCTAAATGTAGCTTAACGTTACATGTATGTGTTTTCCTTAACATGATTGATGTTTATATTACCTGTTGAATCATGAAAAGAAGATCTCATCTGAAGTAATAATGTTCTATGCTGCTAGTGTCTAAAACTGAAGGATGAAAACCCCCCCCCAATAATACTATATTGCTTTCCAAGTGAAAACAATATAGTATTGCAGGCGCACCCCCCAAAAAAGGACTCAGACACTGGTGAAAGTGGATAACGGCATTGGGCCACATTTATTGATTCATGCCATAGTCCGAATTATAAATTTCGATTGGTACTCAACCAATTATAATTCTTAAGGCAAGCAGGCCGCAGTAACACTGGTAAGGTACCTCCCAAAATTGCCAACGGCAATTGGTTACAATGTATCCGTTTGTATCAATTTGTTTGTTGGCAACAAACAAATTGTTGACCGTACTCAATAAACTAACTACTGACCCCACCCTCTGACGCGTATCCGTAAAATAACGGGGTGATGCATGCTGCCTAGCTCGTGCCATCACCCCATTGCCTGGTTCATCGTTGACCGGACAACGTTAACCAACTTGTGCCTATCTAGTGTTGGCCAGTCAATTGCGAACCTGCCGGATACCTGTGGGTCATAAATATTTACCTTACCAGTGCTACCCGCCCATGTGACCAAAGTCAACAGGAATAAACCCCTGTATCAAACCATAGCAACAGTGTGGGACGGGCAAAAAAGCCAGAACCCAAGAGCCAGTTGTAGGTTCCAGCCAAAAATTCCCACCCAGCCCCGAAGCGACCAAAATATCACACTGTTAACTAGGGAGGGGGTGGAGGGAAAAACTTCTCCTCTCCGTCGCTTTTGCAAAATGGCAGCTCGGCTGCCTCGTGGCCACCCCTTTTAAAGGGTGCTGGCCATGCCCCCTAACTACCCGGATGTCCAAGTCCGGTGGGGGGGGCCCGCAAAGAGCGTGGCAGCCATTTTGGCGCCGCGCTTGCATTTCAGGCGCACCCCCCAAAAAAGGACTCAGACATTGGTGAAAGTGGATAACGGCATTGGGCCACATTTATTGATTCATGCCCTAGTCCGAATTATAAATTTCGATTGGTACTCAACCAATTATAATTCTTAAGGCAAGCAGGCCGCAGTAACACTGGTAAGGTACCGCCCAAAATTGCCAACAGCAATTGGTTACAATGTATCCATTTGTATCAATTTGTTTGTTGGCAACAAACAAATTGTTGACCATAGTCAATAAACTAACTACTGACCCCACCCTCTGACGCGTATCCGTAAAATAACGGGGTGATGCATGCTGCCTAGCTCGTGCCATCACCCCATTGCCTGGTTCGTCGTTGACCGGACAACGTTAACCAACTTGTACCTATCTAGTGTTGGCCAGTCAATTGCGAACCTGCCGGATACCTGTGGGTCATAAATATTTACCTTACCAGTGCTACCCGCCACACGGGGAGGCTTCAATAAAGACTCACCGCCCGCCCCCCCCAGACCGTCAGCTCGGGTGCCAGGCCTGCTTGCATTGCACCCAGAACGAGGTACATATCTCTGACCCCTTCTCCTGCCTACCAGCAATTTTTTTTGTAAGCCTATCATCCGGACTACAATGGCCGTCTCACAGCCATGCTCAGAACGGGACGTAGCCACAGCCCCGTCCAGTGACTGCCGGAACAGTCCGAACTAGGGAGATCCGCATCTCCCTAAATTGGTGTCTTGGCACGATGTCAGACCATAGCGACCGTATGTAAGCCATACGTGATACAAAATGCCAGGTCACAGCCCCTCGACAGTTTAATAACAGCAGTGATCCGTATAAGACCGCTGCCACCGAGGCGCCTGTAAAACATTGGGTGGTCCAGCATCCCTGTCAGACAGCAGGAATGGCCACAGTTCCCGCCCCCATGTGCGGCGCATACCATACCATAGCATACGTGCGGATGCACACAGCCCAGCCGGGGTCCACTCTCTGTCGCTGCAGCATATACTGCTGCCCAGTGTACATAGCTGCAGCCCACCAGCCCCTTGCCACCGGTGTGCTGAGACCCCTAGGATCTGTAAAAGAGGAGAAAAAGGTGAAGGACATAACTAGGTACTCGTACAGTGAGGGGACGTACATATCTGAAATTGCGCGTAGACGCATATCCACCTCTGAGTACCCCAAACGTAGCCGCGATCAACGCGACGCCTATATTAAGTAAATGGTGCCAAAACAGGCACCACACCGTGAAACGCGGCACCGGTCACCCTCAGGGACTGTACTAAGGTAAGGGTAGACCCATCCCGGTGGCAGAAAACAGGCTGGGGCGCGCAGCAGGCACTGTCGAACATTCAGGTAGGGCACCAACCGGACAGATGTTTCAAAAACTTCGTAGCAGTATACACCACTGCCTGCACCGTGGTGAATAACCCGTGAGGACCGCATCCCCACTCGAGCCCACTCATGTGTGAAATAGACATCTTCGGGTTCCAGTGCCCTACGAGACACATCCACCTTACACCGGTGGCACCAACCCTGGCACCCACTCACTGATGCGGAGCGCTCCAAAAAGGCTACCGTGGTAGCTGCGTGGCCAAGAGCCACCTCACACCTATCTGTACATAAGCAATGCCAGCCTCGTACAAGGTGGGTAGAAACTCTGGGAACAGGGGTGACGCGCGTAAGGGTGGCGGACACGTTCCCGTGTCCACCCCTCCCAAACACAACGCCTGAATGCAGAGTGATACGCCTTACGCGTGCGAGGTGCCAACGACATGTCCGGTTCCCCTCTCCTCGCCAAACGTCCAACCCTCAGCCAAAAGTGGCGAGTGGAATCCCTCTGCTTCCAGAGTACGGCATGGAACCAGGTGATCTGCGGTGGTGGAGAGTGGCAGAATGTCATTATAAATACCCATAACATGTCTGGCCTAGAACAGCACATTTAGGCGTAGGCTTCTCAAGAGAATAGACGGACTAATGTCATGACCTTGGGGGATTTGCATGTCTGGGTGTTGACAATGTTCACCACTGCCGCATTGTCACACCGAAATTGGACCACTGAGTAGGCCCACCCCTTGCACCATAGCATCAGTACTCTCCAAATGGGGAAAAACGCAAGGAAGGTAAGATCGCGGGGCGATCCGTGCACCCACCCTCGGAGTAAACCCCATAAGTCCGGGAGGCGGAGGTATCTGACCGTACTAGATATCTAGGGCAGACCACTAGGTCTGATCTCCCATAAGAGACCCCTCTAAACCCAGGAGTAATTTGAGCCAGAGCAAACAAATTAAGGGGGGCAATGAATTAACTACACTTCCCAAGGGCACACTCAATGTTTGGCAATCAATGCCAAAATCGCCATGGACATCCAAGCCACCGTGTCAATGGTTAACCTGGATGCCCGCGTGACAGCATCGAGGCAGAAATGTGATGTTAGAACATGGGACCTCGGTCTATTCAGGCACCAAGGGGACACCCAGTTCCCACTTGAGTGTCTGAATTGTGATGAGGAGACGCGTACACGTGTCCAAGCCCCATTTAACCCAGGACCCAAAAGTCGTCGAGGTAATGGGCTGGAGACCGAGACCCCAACCTGTGAGCAAATGCCCACTGAATGAAAGTCCCACATCGGTCGGGTGCTGAACCTGAATTAACGCATTCAGAAAGGGATTGGCCTTATCTAATTAAAATTCCCCTCAAAACCCAAAAACCCGCTAAGTCTAAATCCTGGGGTGCACTGGCAAAAAGCTGGAAGCCGAGTGCATATCACACTGTGCCAAAACAGCACCAGAATTGCGTGAGCACGCCACCCATAGTAGCCGAGGCAACTACGAGTACCTGACCGAACAAGGTCATCAGGAAGGTCATCCCTGAACGGAGCACCCGCAGGGTAAACTGAATGGAGGATTATATTACATTCACCCTTTTTCTAGCTCAGTATGAGCTTCATGGGGGATACCTTCGACTAAGGAAAGGTGGTTCCAAGGAGGGCCCCTGCTACTCTCATAGCCCCCAACTTCCATAACTGTGGACAGTGGAGCCCCCTCTCTGTTACCCTGGAAGGGAACCAGATTAGTAGCATCCTGGGGGCCCCAACACCCCCAAATGGATACAAAAGCCCCATTGAAAACCCTCCAGCAGGTCTCCCGCCCCATCCCTTCTTGGATGAACTGAGTGACATCCCTCCAGGCTGACTATAATTGGGGCGGGGGGGCTCATGACAAAGTTAGTTGTTTCAGACGGAGCTCTGTTCGCCCCTGTGCACCCCCACCTCTGCCCTGCAACCCACCAACCCGTGGGGACGCGGAGGCGGAGTGAGGGCTAGCGCAAAAAGGGGGCACTAAGTCGGTAACGACCGTGGTGCTTAGTACACACATCGTCAGCTGAGCAGGCCGAACACAGTAGGCGGGCCGGAACCCCCCGCTCGTCCAGTTTGCGTGGAGCCAATGTCTGAACAGCCCGCTGCTCAGCATGACCACCATGGTACCAATCACCAGGCACCAGTCCCGTGGGAATGATGTACACGAGCACCCTTGCTGACAGGACTCATCCCACCTCCCCTCGGGATATAGAGCCACCCTCGTCCACCTTCCTCACCATGAGCCAACTGTCATGGGCCCATCCGATCGACATCAGGATGGCCCGAACAGGTCAAGCCCTGCGGCATACCACAATATGTACAAGGTATGCCGACAACCAGTTGGCCCCAAGGTGCGCGGTGGCTAACGACGATGGGACATCTCTTTGTCTCAGCCATCCTGTCCTTCTCTCTCCCCCCCAGTGGGCTCGCAGTTCAATAGGGAGAATATCCACATGACCCCCTCCAGCCCTTACCCCTCATGGCCGGCGGCCAACAATCAACCGGGGCAAGTAATAGCCGGCCATTGGCAAAGCCATGGACTGCACATTCTGCATAAAGGGCCTATGCAGCAGGATCCAGACAGCCCGTGAGGCTCAGCACTGTCCCGAGGGCGGACACCCCAGTGCGTGGTGGCTTACTACGGCGGGACCACACAATGTCTCCACCCTCCTGTCCGTACTTCCTATCCTTATTGGGATCTCAGTTCATAGGGAGGTACTCCCCCCCACCAAATCTTTTCCCTCATGATCTGGGGCAGATGATCACTGGGGGGCCATGAATAACCAGTCATCGGCAATGCCATTGCCGGTACATGATGTACGCCGGACATACACAGCAGGACCTGGACAGCCCCTGTGACGCCACGTACCGCCCCGGGAGGATAAACCCCCGCCCCCAACATCGTGACAGAATGCAACCAAGGGGCACTGGGATAGGATGGCGAGTGATGCCCCCCAGCCTCAAATCAGCGAGGCAAAGAGCACTGAGCCCCCACTGCTGGAAATGGACTGTGATGTGTGTGCATTCAACTTGAACCTAATACTCACAAGTTGCACCCCCGTGAGCCGCCCCCACTGGGGGTTCCGGCCCACGGTGGGCGTCGGAGCTCGCGACCGAAATCAAGCTCTGGGGCAACCTCCAACGCATTCCAGCCACAGTTCCAGACAAACGGGGAGCTGCGAGACAGCGGCGGGCACAGGCTGCCTTGTCACGAGAAGCTCGACCCAGCTGTCGTGTACCCTCAGACAGCCTTGGGGGTTGCATGGCAATTTTGCCCTTCCTCCACCACATGGCACTTCCTAGTGGGGTGGAGGCAGTGGGAGACCACATAAAATGGCATGTGGGCCACATCTGGCCCACGAGCCACAAGTTGAGAATCTCTAGAGCAACCAGGAAACATTATCTGATAGACACAGTAAATAGGTGGGCCGGACGGCCCGCTAGGTATTGGGCCAGAGGCCCTAATTTGAGAGCCTGGGCCAGAATAGGGCCATGCCCAAAACTCTGGCCCCCAATGGGGTAAAACGTGCTGTGAGCCAGCACCAAGCCCTCCCCCCAATCGTTTCGGCCCGTGGCCGGCAGCCGTGGGCCGAGGGCTGGATCCTCTGAAGGGCCAGCCTGGGGCTGAAAACGGGAGCTCATTCCGTCCTGCAGTACGCAGGAAGTGAAACCACTGACCTTCCACTTCCCAGTCAGCGTCTGAGGCACTTAACACTCCGTGTCTTAGCCACTTGAGCCACCGCGATCCCCCTACGAGCAAGAAAACAGCATGGGGAATCGAACTCCCAGCCTCTGACTTTGCAGCCAGATTCCTAAACCACTGAGCTATCCAGCAGTTCTGCTTGGTTACAGGCAAAAAGGAAACCAATAGGAGCGAAATCAAGCCTCTTGCAAAGAGGCAAGCCAAGGTAAGCCTCGCACAGAGGCTGACAGAGGGGGAAGCGACGGAGCAAATTCCTTCGCCCCGTCGCTTCTAAAAGAATCGAGCCTCTAGCACAGAGGCGAGAGAAAACGAAGCCTCGAGCAGAGGCTAGCAAAATCAAGCCTCTTAAAACGAAGGTAGGAAAGAGGCGAAAAGGGGGGAGGGAGCGACGGAAAAATCTTCTCCTCTCCGTCGCTTTCGCAAAATGGCAGCTCGGCTGCCTCGTGGCCACCCCTTTTAAAGGGTGCTGGCCACGCCCCCCTAACTACCCGGATGTCCAAGTCCGGTGGGGGGGGGCGCAAAGAGCGCGGTGGCCATTTTGGCGCCGCACTTGCATTATTGTGTGTGTGTGGGGGGTGCTTCAGTTTTAGAGATATAAAATCTCAATACAGTAGAACCCCATATAACGGATGGCTCTTATAGCAATTAAATCATACAATGATGAGGATTTGGAAAAAAAAACATTGTGCCCCATATATCAACTAAAATCATTATACGATGCAATGCATCTCTATGGGAAAAATTGCACAATTAATTTTTGCTGTTGTACAATTTTTTCTATAGAGACATTCGTTGTATGATTAATCCCATAGTGATAATCACTATATGATGCATGCATTTGTACAGTGGTACCTCACTTAAAGAGCATAATGTGTTCCATGGGATTGCTCTTTAAGTGAGTTTGCTCTTTAAGTGAAACACCATTGTAAGTGACCAATTGTGACTTCTGGCAGGGGGGAACTGCGATCCCTGATTTAGTTGTTAAGTGAGTTTTTGGTTGGTTTTAGTTGTTAAGTGAGGCGACCATTCTGAGAAAATTCTGTTCTTTAAGCAAGTTAGTCTTTAAGTGAGGCACTCTTTATGTGAGGTTTTTACTGTATAGTGATTAAATCATACAACTACTAGCTCCACAGAATGAATTAAAGATGTTATATGGGATTTTACTGTATAACGTTTGTGGCAGCAAAGGCAAACAAATTCTGAAAGGAGTATATGGATGTTTAGTTTATTTTCCCTAACAGAAAGTGTTAGAATGATACTGGTGCAAATGTAGTGTTGTACTATGGCTGTTTCTCACTGGTCCTGGTGATCTGGTAGTAGAAATTCCAGGCCACACCTACTTGGCCAGTGACACCCACCACTCAGACTCTCCCTCCCAGCGCCGCCGGAAATGTGTCCCATTTGCCTCACTCAGGGCCGAAGGTGCACTTTCGTCTCTGCAGTTCCCTTGCGCCTTGTCTAGGCTACCTATTATGGGACAGTTTGGGCTTGCTTATTTTTAGGTTGCTTGAGGATGGAGGAGTGGGCTAATCTATCTATCTCACTCTGCCGCCGCCACCCCGACCCCTAATATGGGGAAATGGATGATAAGCTACTTTACATTATTGGCAAATGAAACAATTCCTCTGGTCCTCTACAAAGGGATAGAGGAACGGTTTCGTCTTTCCCCACCCCCTCTGAGCCAATTGTTGTAGCACTGGATTGGATAGGAGGTTATAAAAAGTGTGGGTTTTTTGCCTCTGTTTTTTCCCTTTTATCACCAATTGAAACCATAGCTAAAACAGTTTTCCAATTGATGGGGAAAACAATCCAGCTCTACAATGTTTGGCTAGAAAAGGGAAAATAGTTAATCAGTTCCATTGCCCCGCTGCAGAGGAGCAGGAAAACTGTTTAATTGTAAAAATCAATTTATTGATATGGCTCATTAGCCCCATCAGGATTCCAGAGGGTTACACCAAAATCAGATTTTAGGCTGCAAGATTCCCTTATATGCCATTCCCAGCATTCAGAGATGCTGGGAACAGCATATACTTCAGTGGCATAAAACAAGTAGAACCCTCCAGCATACATGAAATCTGGGTGTGTGGAGCCCAGGCTGACCCTGGAAAGCTCAAAAGTGGGCTAAAGGCCCATCTGGACATGCTCCTACTTGGTTTAAAAGATCTCTTTTCTGCAGGAATATTTGAGATATAAAGGCTGTTTATTGGTTACAACTAAGGCTACAATTGAACACCTAGTTGTCTGGAAGAGTTCCATCAAATGAAACTCAATTCAGGATGCTTCTGGGTAGCGATAAATAGGATTGTAAGGGTTATTTTAAGAGGGGGGGGGGGGCAAATAGAATTGTGACAATTCCCCACTATGTTTAGCTTTGCTAAGCTCTTGCTACTCATTTTCTTCCATCAATCATTCCTTCCTAAAGCTTCTAATAGTGCAGTTAAATCCAAAGCAATTCTACTCTGTCTTTCTTCATAGAGTAACTTCACAACACCTTAATCCAACTGTTGGAAGGGGTTGGGTGGGAGAAAGGTTATCCCTCTTTGCCTAAGTCCATTCATTTTCTCCTAGTTATTGCATTGTCATGTATAATATGACTATATTAAATAAATCCCTCTTCTCTGTGTTAAAATATCTATAAGCTTTTCTGACCTCCTTCAATGAGCTCTAAACCAGGTTATAATACATGAGTCTTTTAATCTCCCCTCATAAATCCAGTCCTTAACTCCATTATCCATATTTATTCTTCCAACATTTGAATATCTTTATTTCATACCTACTCAGAATACCTAAGAACTATTTCTATTATGACTCACACATGCACAATATTTCACAATATTAACCCAAAATAACTACCCAGTAAATTAACAATGAGGGTTTTTTTGCATATTTATTTAGTTTTCAGAGCATCTGCACAACAGCAATCCCATCTCTATCAACCCTTTTTTAGGAAGCCCCTTTATATATCAAGAGGAAACCATTATATGAAATACTGTAAATCAGATAGAACAGGCATTCACAACCTACGGCCCATTGGTGGATAAAGCCTGTGGAGCCATTTCATGTGGCCCTCTGCCCTTGTTCCCGCCACCACTGCTGCAAGTGGCAGAAGCACCAAAAACATGCAGAAAATGTGGCAGAAACACATGTTTTCGCACAAGAACAAAAAAAATGCATGGAAATGTGCCAAAACATGTGAGAACTTGCCAAAAACACACAAAAATGCACAAGAATACGCGTAAAAATTCATGTGGAACCACATGACTGGCCCACTCAGGTGTTTTGGGTGAGTGATCAAGCCCACGAGGCAGCCACCATAAGCAATTATTTACAATAGAGGTGGTCAACCTTGGTGCTCCAGGTGTTCTTGAACTTCCATTCCCGGAAGCCCAAGTCAGCACACCTGCTGTAACAGACCTGTTGTTCCAGAGTAGACCGTTGTGGCTAAGCAATCCAGCATTTAAGTTTGCCTTCTCGCACATCCTGGCCTGAGTCAGGCTGTTAGTAAGGTAGCAGATAGAAAAATAAACAATTCCTGTCATCTTCATGCCTCTTAAAGATATATTGTAGCAAAACCAGTTACAGATTTCTTACTTTCAGGAAGGAAAACAATTCTAGGCAAATGAATCAAAGTTAGTTCAGAAAGCACATTAAAAATAATGAAAACCTTTCTACATGTGAAAGTCCTGAGGGCCACCCCCCAGCTTAAAAGCGACTACATGATTGCTTGAGTTCAAAACACTCCCATAGACTTACACAGTGTGGTAAGAGCAAAGAACAAAAAGGACCATCCACCCTTTTCCCTTTCTTTTTATCTCCTCCCACAAACAAACCTGAAGGAGTCCAGCCAATAACTACTCAGTACTCTAATGTCCATCTAAGTTTAAGTTTCATTTCCCCCAGAACATGAGGTTAAAATGTTTAGTCTACCAATCCTTTTCTGCCCAGTAACAATCCATAATGCAACACTGCCACCTCCCTCCAGTGAACAACACACAGATAAATCTATGTCACTATTTTTAAAAATGCAAGCCCCATTTCTATTTCCATGACACCTGCTGATCAGGGCTTCTAGTAATTGAAGTTAAAGAATACCTGAAGCACCAAGACTGGCCACTCCTGCTTTACAATGACTAGTCCTTACAGTTGCCACTGAAATTGAAAGAAACCAGGAGGGGGAAAAACAAGATTATGACAGGAGATCCTGTCTATTTCCTGTACATTAGTTTCTAATTAATGAGAGTGGGACAGTATCTGAATCACTATAAGACCTATCTGAAAAGGATCATGAACAGGAACTTGTATTAGACCCAGAATAAGTAAACTGCACTTAACAGTAATGATTGCACAGGCAATATTGGAAGGCTGGATCTTAATGATCAAGAATCAAAATATCTTCTCTACAGGTTGAAGGGAAATAAACAAGGAGATTATTTTATTCCTTTCTCATTGGAGACTTGTGATCGTCCAATGAGAAATTGTATAGTGGAAGATTTGGGGCTGGGGAGAAAATGCACAGCTCATAATGGCAGATTGTGGGGATTGTCTTGATTTCATAACATTTCAGATGTTTTCTTCAGGGATCCATCTTATTATGTATGATTCTAAACATGTATGAAGCTATAGGCCCCAAGGGCCTAAGCATTTTGATTACTCTCTACCTTAAAGCAATAGACACCTACTGGTTGAAAAACAGCCAGTTGTTCTGTGTTTGGAAGAGAAGTAGTTAACTAATTTCAAAAAGAAGTTAGGTTTGTGGGAGTTTCCCTTTGCAGGCGCACCCCCCAAAGAAAGACTCAGACACCGGTATATGGATAAAGGCATCGGGCCACTTTTATTGAATAATGCCCTAGTCCGAATTATAACTTTCAATTGGTGTAATCATCCAATTGTAATTCTTTAAGGCAATCAGGCCGCAGTAACACTGGTAAGGTTCCACCCAAAATGCCAATGGCAATTGGCTACATGTAACTATTTGTATCAATTTGTTTGTTGACACAAACAAATTGTTGACTGGAGTCAATAAACTATCTACTGACCCCACCCTATGACGTGTATCCGTTAAATCTCAAGGTGATGCAGGCTGTTAAGATCCTGCCATCACCCCTTGCCTGGTTCATTGTTGACTGGCCAAAGCTCTTACCCCTGTACCTGTCTAAGTGTTGGCCAGTCAATTGCGAACCTGCCAGATACCTCTGGGTCATAAATCTTTACCTTACCAGTGCTACCTGCCAAAGTGACCAAAGTCAACTAACCCCTTTGCTCAAACACTAGCAACAGTGTGGGATGGGCAAAAAAGCCAGAACCAAGGTGCCAATTGTAGGTTCGGGCCAAAAATTCCCACCTGGCCCCGTAGCGGCCAAAAATTCACACTGTTCACTAGGGAGGGGGTGGAGGGGAAAATTTCTCCTCTCCGTCGCAATTCTAAAATGGCAGCTCAGCTGCCTCGTGGCCACCCCTTTTATAGAGCGGTGGCCATGCTCCCTAACTCACCCGGATGTCTGAGTCTGGGTGGGGGGGGCCTCGCAAAGAGCACGGCGGCCATTTGGGTGCTGCACTTTCATTGCAGGCGCACCCCCCAAAGAAAGACTCAGACACCGGTATATGGATAAAGGCATTGGGCCACTTTTATTGAATAATGCCCTAGTCCGAATTATAACTTTCAATTGGTGTAATCATCCAATTGTAATTCTTTAAGGCAAGCAGGCCGCAGTAAAACTGGTAAGGTTCCACCCAAAATGCCAATGGCAATTGGCTACATGTAACTATTTGTATCAATTTGTTTGTTGACACAAACAAATTGTTGACCGGAGTCAATAAACTATCTACTGACCCCATCCTATGACGTGTATCCGTTAAATCTCAAGGTGATGCAGGCTGTTAAGCTCCTGCCATCACCCCTTGACTGGTTCGTCGTTGACCGGCCAAAGCTCTTACCCCTGTACCTGTCTAAGTGTTGGCCAGTCAATTGCGAACCTGCCGGATACCTCTGGGTCATAAATCTTTACCTTACCAGTGCTACCCGCCACACGGGGAGGCGTCCATGATGACTCACCCCCCCCCCAGACCATCAGCTCGGTTGCCAGGCCTGCTTGCACCACACCCAGAAAGAGGTACATACCTCCAGCCGACAGGTGGACCCCATCTCCTGCCTACCAGGAAAAAAAAATTTTTTTTGTAAGCCTATCCGCAGGTTTCCAATGGCTGTCTCCCAGCCATGCTCAGCAAGGGACCAAGCAACAGCCCTGTCCACTGACTGCCGGAACAGTCCAAACCACGAAGATCCACATCTCCCCTAAATTGGTGTCTCGGCACGATGTTAGACCATAGCGACTGGGTGTAAGCCATACATGATATAAAAACGCCAGGTCACTGCCCCTCGACAGTTTAGGAATAGCAGTGATCCGTATAAGATCATTGCCGCCGAGGTGCCTAATAAGAACATCGGGTGGTCCAGCATCCCTGACGGACATCAGGAATGGCAACAGTTCCCACCCCCTTGTGCCACGCATACCATACCATCGCATACGTGCGGATGCACACAGCCCAGTCGGGGTCCACTCTCTGTCGCCGCAGCATATACTGCTGCCCAGTGTACATAGCTGCGGCCCACCAGCCCCACTGCCACCGGTGTGCAGAGACACACAGGATCTGTAAAAGAGGAGAAGAGGTGAAGGACATAACTAGGTACTCATACAGTGAGGGGACGTACATATAAGAAATTACGCGTACATATATATCCGCCTCCGAGTACCCCAAACGTAGCCACGATCAACGCGACGCCTATCCTAAATAAATGGGTGCCAAAACGGGCCCCACACCATGAAGCACGGCACCGGTCACCCTCAGTAACTTTACTTTGGTAAGGGTAGACCCATCCTGGTGGCAGAAAAACAGGCTGGGGCGTGCAGCAGGCACTGCCAAAAATTCGTGTAGGGCACCAACCGGACAGATATCTCCAATGAAACTTCGTAGCAGTCAGACTCCACTGCCTATGCCGTGCTGAACAACCTTTGAGGACCGTATCCCCAATTGAGCCCACTCATGTGTGACATAGACATCGTCGAGTTCCAGTGCCCTACGAGACACATCCGCCTTACACAATGGTACCAACTCTGGCACCAACTCACTGATGCGGAGTGCTCCAAAAAGGCTACCGTGGTAGCTGCGTGACCAAGAGCCACTTCACACCTATCTGAACATAAGTCATGCCAGCCTCGTGCAAGGTGGGTCAGAAACTCTGGCGAACTGGGGTGACACATATCCGGGCGGCGGACACGTTCACGTGTCCACCCCTCCAAAACACGATGCATGCGGAAGTAACTCATGCAGTCATTGAAAACCCCCCATGTTGGCCATAAATGGCAGTGCCGAAAGCCTGGAGGCTATAGTACGGGGGGCCAAACCCTGACTGCGAAGATAAACACGCATTGTAAAACCTGGTCCTCTGATATTGACTACACATGAGGTAACCGTAGTTACTTGCAAAAAGTTCTAAATCGCATGAAAGCATGTTGATACGCCTTACGCATGCGAGGTGCCAATGACATGCCCGGTTCACCTCTCCTCGCCAAACATCCAAATATCGGCCGGGAGTGGCGAGTGGTATTCCTCTGCTTCCTGAGCAAGGCATGGAACCGGGGGATCTGCAGGCGGGATAAAGCATCAGCAATATCGTTATTAATACCTGGAACATGTCTGGCCCTGAACAGCACATTTAGACGTAGGCTTCTCAAAAAGAATTGACAAACCAATGCCATGAACCTTGGGGGATTTGCACGTCTGGGTGTTGACAATGTGCACCACTGCCGCATTGTCACACCAAAAATGGACCGCTGAGTTGCCCCACTCATCGCCCCATAGCATCAGTGCTCCACAAATTGGGAAGAAACTCAAGGAAGGTAAGATCGCGGGGGCGATCCATGCCAAGCCATGCGTGATGCCCTCGGCCGTAAGTCCACCTACCCTCAGAGTAAGCCCCCATAACCCAGGGAGCCGGAGGCAACTGACCGTACTTGAAATCTAGGGCAGACCATAAGGTCTGATCTCCAGGAAGAGACCCCATTAAAACCCTGTAGGAATTTGAGCCAGACCGAAAGGTCCGCCCATATGCCCCTGATCAGCCGGACCCTGTGGTGACGTTTAACAGGCCAGCCATGGCGTCACACAGGCGCCTGGCCAATGCTGTGCCGGGTGTAACCATCCTGCAGGCAAAGTTAAGGTAGCCATGAATTAGCTGTAGCTCACGAGGGGACACTTTATGTTTGGCAATCAATGCCAAAATCGCCGCGGAGATCCGAGCCACCTTATCTATGGGTAACCCGGATGCCTGTGCGACAGAGTCAATTCCAATGCCTAGAAATGTGAGCTTAGTAGCTGGGCCCTCGGTCTTTTCAGGCGCTAAGGGGACACCCAGTTCTCACATGAGTGTCTGAAATGTAGTGAGGAGACGCGTGCACGTGTCCGAGCCCCATTCACCCCCGAACCAAAAGTCATCAAGGTAATGGGCTAGAGACTGGGACCCCAACCTGCGAGCAAAGGCCCACTGAATGAAAGTACCAAATCGTTCGAATGCCGAACATGAAATAGAGCAGTCAAAAGGCATGGCCTTATCTAAGTAAAATTCCCCTTGGAACCTAAAACCCAATAGCTCAAAATCCCCTGGGTGCACTGGCAGCAATCGGAAAGCCGAGTGCATATCACACTGTGCCAGGAAAGCACCGGGACCGCATGAGCGTACCACCCATAGGGGCTGAACAAACGACATTTACCTGACTGAAAAAGGTCATCAGGAATGGCATCACTGACCGAAGAACCCGCAGGGTAAGCTAGATGGAGGATTAGACGACATTCACCCGGGTTCTACTTCGGTACTAGCCCCAGAGGGGAGACCTTCAAATTAGGGAAAGGTGGTTCCAAGAAGGGGCCGGCTACTCTCATAGCCTCAACTTCCTTAGCTATGCTCAGTGCAGCAACCTCCTCATTACCTTTCAAGGGAACTAGATTAGAAGCATCTTGGGGCCCCTAACACCCCCGAAGGAATACGAAAGCCCCATTAGAAACCCTCCAGCAGGTACCTCGCATCATTCCTTCTTGAATAAGCTGAGAGCCATCGCTCCAGCATGAGTACACTAATTGAGGAGGGGGGCTTTGACATGGCTAGTTCCGTCAGACGGAGCTCTGATTGCCCCCTGTGCACCCCTACCTCTGCCCCGTAACCCACCAACCCGCGGGCACGCGGAGGCAGCGTGGGGGCCAGCGCAAAAGGGACACTCGTGTCGGTAACAACACTGGCGCTTATTACACACGCCGCTAGCTGAGAAGGTCCAACACAGCAGGCGGGCTGGAACCCCCTGCCCCCACCGGTTAGTGGGGAGCCTGTGTTGCAGCAGCCCGCTGCATAGCATGACCACAATGGTACCTATCACCAGGCGCCAGTCACATGGGAGTCATGTACAAGAGCCACAATTGCTGACAGGGCTCATCCCACCTCATCTCAGGATGTAGGGCCACCCTCATCCAAATTCCTCATCGTAAGCCAACTAAATGGGCCTATGAAATCAACCATCGCCCTGTAAATATTATCAAGGTATTGAACCATCGGGATGGCCCAATCAGGCCGGGCCCTGAGGCATACCACCATATATATAAAGTATGCAGGCAACCTGTTGGCCCAGGTGCGCGGTGGCTTACGACAACGGGACAGCTCTTTGTCTCTGTCGTCCTGTCCCTCTCTCTCTTCCTCAGTGGGCTCACAGTTCAATAGGGAGAATATATCCACGTACTCCCCTCGCCAGATCTTATCCCTCGTGACCTGTGACAAATGATCACCCAGGGGCAAGGAATAACCAGCCGTCAGCAAAGCCATCGTCGGCACATTCTGTATAGAGGGCATACGCAGCGGGACCTGTACAGCCCCTGCGATGCTCGGCACTGCCCCAGGGGTGGACACCCCCGCCCTTAACAAGGGACCATTTTGAAACCATGGGATACTGGGATAGGATGGTAACTGATGCCCGCTCGCATCAACTTGCCGAGGCCAGGGCCACTGAACCCCACCACTGTAAGTGGGATGTGGTGTTGGTGCACTAAATTGAACCTGATACTCACGAGGTGCACCCCGTGAGCCGCCCCCACCGGGGGTTCCGGCCCATGGCGGGCGTCGGAGCTCACGACCGGAATCAAGCTCTGGGACCACCCCTGACTGCTCCCAGCCTGTACATCAGGTCGAACGGGGAGCTGCGAGACACCAGCTGGAGCCAGCCGGACCGTCTCAAGCAGCTTGACCCAGCTGGCCGGCCGTTGAAGCGTTGCGGCTGGCAAGGTAGCCGGGGCCAACGAAGGGACCCCAGTGGAAAGAGTAGCACCCCCCTCCGCAGGAGGCTGTGCAATGCCCAAGGGTGCTTCCAGCACTGCTAACCGTGCTAACAGAGCATCCTCTGCCCCAGAGCCCCCAGCATAAGGCGGGCTGGGTGGGCCGGATGGCCCACTAGGCAGTTGAGGAAAAGGTAACCCAAAAGGTGAGCCAGGGCCAGAATAGGGCCATGCCCAAAACTCCGGCCCATGAGGGGCCGGAGGAGGAGTGGTTGGATACCCGCACCAGGCCCCCCCATGCCGCCCTGTCCCATGGCCGGTAACGGTGGGCCAAGGGCCGAAGCCCTGGAGGGGCCGGCCTGTAGCTGCCCAGCTACCGAGCTGGAGCCCGGCTGCCAAGTGTCAACCTGAGTAGCCCCACTGGTACCAGTGGGCAAGGCTGGCACATTGCCCTGCCGCGAGGGCGCAGCCCTGGTCCTCCGACCCAATGGCTGGCCCCCGTCCGGCGCAGGGCCGGTAAAAGTTCTCCCCCTTGGCTGTGGCTTCATCGCCGGGGCCTTCCGCTTGGGAGGCATGTCTCCCTAGGAGAAGAAAAGCAGGATCCCTATCCAGGGATCGAACTCCTAGCACCTAAGCACCGCGGTAGCCAAGCAATCCAAGGCTCCGCGTGCGTTAATCCTCCTTTCCCAGCCGGGAAACGAACTGCAAGGGCTCATAGCCGAAGACTAAGAGAAAAACAGCGATGGAGAAAAATTCTCCTCTCCGTCGCAATTCTAAAATGGTAGCTCGGCTGCCTCGTGGCAACCCCTTTTATAGAGGGGTGGCCACGCCCCCTAACTCACCCGGATGTCTGAGTCTGGGTGGGGGGGCCCCGCAAAGAGCGCGGCGGCCATTTTGGCGCCGTGCTTTCATACTTGGTGTTTCTTTTTGAAGCACAGTGAGCACAAGAAGGTACCCTGTATACTATTTTGACTGCAGACATTGTTGTTGTTAATGGTCAGGCAGCCCTTTCTTCTGTAAAGTTAGGTATCTCTTTTTCTTGTTGTTGGCAATATAGGCATGCTCAGTTATTCAAGGAACTACAAACCAATCAACCTGACAGCATACCCCCAATAAATTCTTGTGTAGACTAGAATGCAGACGCCATGCAAGAACCTTGAAAATAATTCAGTAATAACTAGAAGTCAACATGGATATGTCAAGAACTAGAAATTATAGTCCAAGAAAGTGACTTGTTTGAGTTCTTAACTAGAATTCAACTCTAAACCACATAATGTACTAAAACAACTTAGATCAACAAAATGAACTTTAGTCATGTTAACCATAGTGCTGGAACTTAGGATTTTCCAATACCTCCCTAATTTGGTTATTAGACATACTAAAGGCAGCAGAGAATGAATGAAATAATTTGCATCTTTAAGTTTCCAGGGTCCAAAGAAGCCTGAGGATGCTTGGCAGACACATGGACAATTTAGTTAGCATTATCTCAGGGATGAAGTTTCCATCTCAAACTCTAGCATCAGGTTTTAAAACAAACTGAAGATCTTCTTCTGACTCCATAAAACATAGCAACTGATGGTGGTGGTTGTGATGAAGTTTTGTCTATAAACCACAGGATTTGGGTTCTGCTTTCACACATTCTTGAAACATAGCTCATTATGTGCTCAGGCCTCCAAAAATATCCCTGGGGGAATGAGTAAAGAGAACATGCATTAAGAAGGTGTTAACAAGCTACTCTTCTGTGCCCAACCATACATGATAGAACAGATCAGCACAAGTATTGAAAATGGCTCTGTCAAGCTTTGTTAGGTTTTGGCAACACAATCTGATTAACATGAATTCATCCTACAATAAACTGAAGTCAAGCATCAGCAACTCTTATTGGCTGAACTATCAGGCCCTGCAAATTTCAAACCTGAAAAAGAGGCAAACAATGAAGAAATGCTTGTGAGACATTGCTGGACCCACTCCCCAATAACGAGATGGACACTTGTGATGGATTTAAATTGGGCCACTTTATTAATTCATAAACTGTGTTGCGGCAAATGGGCCGCAATGTAAAGCGTAAACCTAATTGCCAATCATAATTTGGAAACATTGTATCCATTAGTTTGCCAAGCATACTTGGCAACATTGTATCCATTTATTTGCCAATCATATTTGGCAACATTGTATCCAATTGTTATGCCAATCATATTTGGCCATATTGTATCCATTTGTTTACTAATGAAACAAATTGTTTACCTCGATCAGATGCTACTCATTGACTCCAGCATCTGACGTATATCCGGCAAATTTCAAGGTGTTGCAGGCTGTATAGATCATAGCCTCACCTTGTTTGTGGTCCACCTTTGATTGGCCAGCCCAAGTCTCCCTGTCCCTTGTCCTATCCGGTGACCAATCAACTGTGTCCCTGCCAGATTCCTAGGGGTAATCCCCTTTCTCCTTACCAGTGCCACCCGCCACATGGGGAGGAGTTTACGCGACTCACCGCCCCCCCTGACCACCAGCAGGCCCGCTTGCCATGGCAACAGAAAGGAAGAGTGCCAAATACCCCACGACCAAAGGAATAGGACAATGCCCCAGGTACTCCCATGAGGTGCCCAGCCTCATGCCACAGGAAGAGGACAATGCCTCAGGTACTCCCACGAGGTGCCCAGCCTCATGCCACAGGAAGAGGACCATGCCCCAGGTACTCCCATGAGGTGCCCAGCCTCATGCCACAGTAAGAGGACCATGCCTCGGGTACTCCCATGAGGTGCCCTGCCTCATGCCACAGTAAGAGGACCATGCCTTGGGTATTCCCATGAGGTGACCCGCCTCATGCCACAGTAAGAGGACCATGCCCCAGGTACTCATGAGGTGCCCAGCCTCATGCCGCAGGCAGAGGACCATGCCCCAGGTACTCCCATGAGGTGCCCTGCCTCATGCCAAAGTAAGAGGACCATGCCTCGGGTAGTCCCATGAGGTGCCCCGCCTCATGCCACAGTAAGAGGACCATGCCCCAGGTACTCATGAGGTGCCCAGCCTCATGCCGCAGGAAGAGGGCCATGCCTCAGGTACTCCCATGAGGTGCCCCGCCTCATGCCACAGTAAGAGGACCATTCCTCGGTACCCCCATGAGGTGCCCAGCCCCATGCCGCAGGAAGGGGGCCATATCCCAGGCATACTGAGGAGGTGCACTACCTCCTGCCAAAGGAGGAGTCCTATACCTCTGGTACTCCAATGAGGCACCCGCCTCATGCTGAAAGGTATAGGACCATACCCCGGGCACACTAAGGAGGCGCACTACCTCGTGCCAAGAGGAGGAAGCCATACCTCTGATACTCTAATGAGGCACCCACCTCATGCTGAAAGGAAGAGGACCATGCCTCGGGCACACTGAGGAGGCGCGCTACCTTGTGCCAAAGGAGGAGGGCCATACCCCGGGTACTCTCATGAGGCACCCACCTCATGCTGAAAGGAAGGTTATCATGCCTCAGGCACACTGAGGAGGCGCACTACCTCATGTGAAAAGGAGGAGGACCACACCTCGGGTACTACAATGAGGCGCCCGCCTCATGCTGAACAGAAGAGGACCACGCCTCAGGCACACGAAGGAGGCGCTCCACCTCGTGCCAAAAGGAAGAGGACCATGCCTCAGGTACTGAAAAGGGGCACCCAGCCGCAGACTGACAGGGAGCGGATCACGACCCGGTGACACTGTGGAGGCACCCCAACAGGAAGGGGACCATGCCTCAGGTACTCAAATAGATTGCCCTGCCCTGCGCCCAAGGAAGAGGACCATGCCCCAGTTACACTGGGGGGGGGCTGCCCATGCCAAAAGGAAGAAGACCACGCATTGTGTACATCAATGATGAACCCCGCCACATGCCAAACGGAGGAAGGGCATGCCTAGGGTACCTTGAGAAGGGGCCATGCCTGGCACTAAAAGGAAGAGGACCATGCCTCGGGCAAAATGTAGAGGGGGCATGGCTAATGCCGACGGAGGAAGGGCATGCATGGGGGAGAATAGGGGCAATGCCCAGGGTTAAAGGAAGGAGGCCATCTGAAAGGCAGAGTACCCTGCCCCGGGCACCATTCCGGGAATTCCATACCACCTTCGCTGTGCTACGCCTGCATCCCCCATGTGCCTGGGCCGGGTAGCCGAAGAAACCTCTGAGCAGTCCGCAACCAGAACCGTGGCCAGCGAGCCACCCTCGTACAGTGGGCCCTGGGGCTCAGGAGCTGAAAAAAGAACAGACAAGAAAGTGCCAGCAAAGTGTCCTACGGAACACATAGAGAGAACCTCCGAATGCACTCAGGAGATCCCCCCAGGTTTGCACTACTGACATCGTCGGGTGCGCATTCAGAAAATGCAGCCTGCAGTACAGCATTAAGCCATGCTAATGACCAGGTGGACTGCCCTGCAGGACAAAGAGAGTGGCAATACTACCCCTGCCCTACCGGTGACCCTAGGACAGCAGCTGTTTAACTGGAGAAATCAGCAGTGGAATAGTTGATAATGGCCAGAAAGTACCCAGTTCCAGGGAGGTAAGGTTGATTAGTAGGGAGCACAGTACCAAACTGACGTAGCAGTATCATGAGCCTGGGTGAAAAAACATTCTGGGCATTGGCCATTTGTATGACAATCACGGCTGCAATCACCATCTGTGGAGATCTTAGATCGCCAGAAAGTAAAATCCGTCAGTCGTATACAACTCCAGGGTGCAGTGCCCATCTCCATCTATAGCCAAAGAGCCAGCGCCATCTGTGTTTGCAGACATCTGCATGGCCATGTGGCAGGCATGACTGGAGCCCAGCAAGCCACATGGTCAGTTTCGGCCACACCCACAGATTTGGCCACACCCACTGAGGTGGCCCCACCTACAGTGTTTCCCTTATTCTAAAATCCAAAATCTGACAGGTAAGGTGAGGTTAGAGAACACAGATAGAGCCCACTTAAAGAATGTGGTACAGTTGAGCCACAATCACCCATACCCCAGGCACGGAGCATCTTGTGCAGCCAGCTAATCTTTCCCACACTAGGCCAGGCAAAAGGAACTACAGAATGAATTCCCCAAAGCTGACTTCATCTTGGCAGCTTCACATCTGGCCCAGACATGTAAGAAGAATACTGAGTGATGTTTGGCCAATCATTCATCCCCTGCCTGACTGCTATAAGAATGAACATATGAATACAAAACATTCAAACTCAGTAAAGTGTGAGAAATAACTATGACAGATAGATTGATAAGAGAGACAATGATTTGGAGCTTAGAAAATAATAATCAAGTGGAAACAGGTCAGGCAGTCTGGCCAGGTCATCCTGCTATGGTAACAGAGTAGACCGTATAGCCATCGACTCAACACCAAGCGTCATGTGGCAGTTAACCAACTTGACAACTCTGAGGACTAACAGTCCTGGGTGTCGAAGTCCACAGGGGAGGGTGATGGCCCCCAATTGGACTAAACCCTACTTAAATCCATCGTGATGGAAGACTTCGTGTGCCAAAGGGCTCACGATCGGAAAGCGACTCACGGAACAGGAACAAGGTTATGGGTGTCATGCCGCAATGCAGAAGGCAGAGGAAGGGCCACTGCACCACATTCTCAGGACAGTCTTCATTGCTGATCACCACAATGATCGCCAATTTCCAGATTTGGATATGGCAGAAGAAGGAAACAGGCCAGAGACAACTCTAAAATCCAAATTTTAAGTTTCCCAATTTGAGTCTTAAGGAATCTTACATTAATCCTAACAGCACTTCTCACCTACAAGCCTGAATGGCGAAGGAAGGGAGTGCATCAATATATTTACTACTCATTCATGTTTCTATCACACACTGAACTTATTTAAATGCAAGGTTCCAGATCAACAATTTCAAGGTGAATGTGGATCTGAGCGCTGCAGAGTTAAAAACAGACTGGGACAAAAACAACTTGAGCTGCAGCCTTAGAAATGTTGCTTCTGCAGACATATCCGTGGTCATGTGGCAGGCATGACCAGACACCGGAGCACAAGGAGCGCTGTCTGCACACATCCCAAAGTGGTCCCTGACCATCTACTCACCATCCCCCGTCCCTGAACCGCTAGGTTGCCAGGAGCTGGGACAAAGATGGGAGCTCACTCAGTGGTGCAGTACTCGGGAACTGAACTGCTGACCTTCCGCTTCCAAGTCAGCGTCTTACCTACTTGAGCCACTGCAGGCCCGGCGGAGGGGGAGTAATGAGAGGCCGGAGAGGCCACGCTGGCGAAGGCCAGGGCCAGCCCATCGCCAAGCCACGTTGGAGCGCTGTGGCAAAAACACGGATGCCATGAGGCAAGGCCGTGTCATCAGAGGCCGGGGCAAGCTAGCTGCAGAGCCGCGGTGGCTCACCACGGACATCCCCCCAGGCAGCGCCATGGCGCGCAGCCCCGCCACCCGGGGAGGCTAGGAACACGGCGAGGGCGCGCCGGCGAGGGCCAGGGCATGGTTGCCACAGAGGATCGCCTCAGCCGCCCTCCCGAATGGTGCCACGGTGCACAGCCTAGCTGCTCGGAGAACGAGGCGAAGCCACGCCAGTGATGGCCAGGGCAAGCTTGCCTCAGAGCCGCGGCGGATCGCCGTGGAGGAAAGTGGAATCGGCTGGGCGAAGCCAAATGGGCACTTCGCCCGGTCGATCTTACAAAATGGCGGCGAGGCTGTGCGGAGCTGGCCCCCTTTAAAGGGAAACTTGGCTCTGCCCCTTGCCCAGCTCCAGTGCCCAGCTCTATGGGGGCGGGGCCAGCAAAGAGCGTGGCGGCCGTAGGCTTGGCGCCATGCTTCCCTTTTCAAATTAATTCTGATGTGATACATTGTCCTTTTTTATCAACAGGATTGTTTTGCTCTCTGAGTTTATTTTATATGTCAAAATTTCATACTGATGTTTTGTTTATTACAAAGGTGGTAAATTATTTTATACAAGAAGAAAGGAAGGAGGGAGAGAGAGAAGGACAGAACGAAAGGAAATAGAAACAAGTTTTCTTTGATCCCCTAGACAGACAATAATTTCAACCTAGCAGTTTGAAAGCAAGAAATTACACGTAGATAAATAGGGACCACTTTGGTGGGAAGGTAAACAGCATTCTGTACACTCTGGTGTCTAGTCATGCCTGCCACATGACCACGGAATTGTCTGCAGAAACAGACAGTGCTGGCCCTTCAGCTTTGAAACAGAGATGAGCACTGAACCCTAGATTCAGATACGACTGGCTTTCTAATAAGGGAAACCTTTATCTTTACCTATAACTAGGTCTGGGAAAAGTAGGAAGGTCTGGGAGCTTGGGGACTGGAAGCTATACTCATAAAAGGAACATTGCTGCATTAATGTTGCTTATGAAAGCCCACTAATATTCTCAGTGTTGATAGTAGGATTTTTCAATTTTTCCATCTATAACACTACCAACCTCCTTTTCTTAAAAAAAATACGTATAGCTCTTGGTAGATACTAAGAAAAGCTTACCACATAGAGGGCAGATGAGAAGAGTGGGAACACAAACATTAATGAAGTGAAGACAATGTGAGGCATGGATGTATATATATAGTCAATTAGCTTTAATATTACTTGTACATAATCAATGTTATTATTTAAAATATATGGTACTAGAAAATACCTATTAGCAGGTTTGGTAGTTTCTCTGTCAGCAATGGTTTCTATTTCCTTCAGAGCTGTCAGCAGCAATATTTCAAGAGATCCAAATGTACATACACAGTAAATAGACAAAGTAAATGAAAATAACCTATTTACTGGCATAGAAGACACACTCTCCCCTTATCTCCTAGAACTGAAATGTCTTTCATAGGCAATCATTATGGCAGTGCTGTGATAGTTCAGGTACATGAACTGTCCTTAATGGCCACAACCAAAATCCTTTTGCTCAGTTTATGTCTATGGAAGGCAAGTCACTTAATTTCGACTGGCTCATTGCTAACTTTGCTTTGATTTTTGGGTACTCACTGAGGCACTGAATGGATACACACCCAGTTTTATATTTCTTTTGACTCTCATTTTACAACCATTTCATTAGATTGGGACTGGTTCTCCTAAAATAAACTGTCAGCATGAGCTAGTAATTAAATTCTTGTAACTGGAGGAGATATTTCACACCCGGAAGATACTTCAGATTCACGGCAAATATCTGTTATAATGCTTCATGAAAAGGCAGCAATGATACAGAATACTAGTTTGGGATAATGGAAGCAGTTTTGAAGAATCCATAACCTATTATCATTTCTTGCCCTTAGTTTAGGAAAAATTGCATAGTTAAAGTTTTTACTTCTGAAAGAAATACATTGTGATTAATATTCAGACACAAAGGTTGATATTATTAAATAATTTCAGTGAGATTTTTACTTGAATAGGATTTTGGCAGTCTTATACTTCTTGTAACTCCCGTTTCACAACCATTTCATAGACTGGGACAGTTTCTCCTAAAATAAACTGTCAGAATGTGTTGATAATTAAATTCTTGTAACTGGAGGAGATATTGAAGAAAACATGTATATCATTGCATTCTTACCTGTGCCTGTTCAGAATTAAGAACTGTTGTATTCCTTAAAACATATTCACAGATAAAGATCTGTAAGATTACAACCTAAATATGTTTTTAAAAAGTAGTCAGTAAGGGGCCAATTATTATGCTTGTTCAATTATTATCAAAGATATCTGTACAACTAAACAAGATGCCATAGATAAGTCACATACACCATGATAAAGAATGCTTGGAATTCATTTTTAGTACACAGAACAGCATAACAACCTCAGAATGTACATATAAATTTTTTCCCAAAGCAGAGGAAGGGGAGATTATAGGGAAGCAATTAATACTAGCCATGGAACCAGGGAAATCTAGTAGCTTGTAGTCCCCAAAGTAAGAGCTCCCATGGTGCTGTGGTTATGCTCTCCTACTGCAGCCAAAGTTCTGAACATTAATCTGAGATTGATAGGACCGACTCAGGGTTGATTTAGCCTTCCATTCTACTTAAATTGGTAAAATAAAAACCCAATTTGTTGGGGGCAAAATGCTAATTACCTTGTGAGTCACCTTGACCAACATTTTTAAGCTGGGGTGACACTCCCTGAGACAGCTTCGGAGGCTGGATGGACATTTTGCCCTTCCTCCACCATATGACACTTCTGGGTGAGGTGGAGGTGGTGGTGTGGCACATGAAATGGTGCCATAGGCTGCATCCAGCCCACAGGCTACAGGCTGATAATCCCTGACCTAGACAGTGATATAAGTGTAATTACTATTGCTAATCCCATTTCTTTTGAGGAATACTTCTGCTCTTCTCTCCATATTATCATCATAATTTATTAACTGATTAGTCATCTGACCATATCAGGTTAAAATAAAATAAAATACATTAAACAAAATCTGATTACATAAAACAGGATAAAAATTAGGGTGATACAATCACAATAAAATGAGATATAAAATTTACTCAAAATAATTTATCAATAAAAAATTTCACCTTTACAAGCAACCCCTATCTGATTAATAAAACATCCTCTCTTTTAAATGGCCCTAACTATAACCTTGACAGTTGTAATATTTACATATTTATTTGTGCCCTGAAGGAAGTACATTAGTGTTTTATCAGAGTCCCAGTATTTTGCTCTATCCAATAATGTCTCTCTATATCTGTCACTCAGCATAAGAAAAAGACAGAAAGAAAATAACTTTCTCCACCAAGGGAGGCCCAGTAAAGTTCACTGCCAAAGGTGAAAGACAAGATGGCAATCCTATCCTAAGTATAGTAACTGATGAGTGTGGCAATTAAATATTAACATCAGTGCCGGAGGTAGGATAGACTCTCTCAGCAGATCTGAAATAAACAGGATGCTTTAGTAAAGAAACAAAACACGCAAAAATAAAGAAAACAAAATGTTGCAGCACTTTAATTGCTTTATTTTGATGTGAGCTTTCATGGACCATGTCTCCATCCTCAGACACAAATTGGAGGCTACAGGGCAAATATTTCTACATTTAGTTTGTGTTTGTGTATAAAAATGTAAATATGTATGATGTAGTTTCACTGGGAGTGGATGTGGACCATGAAAGTTCAGTAAATCTTTAAAATGTCACAGGGATTTTGTCTTTTGTTTTTGTGTTTATTTTGTTTTATTGTTTACTGTTCTTGCACAGAATTGCATTGCTACTATTTCAGAAAATATAAGGATGCTTTAGAAAGTCTGAAGGAGACCATATGACCCTTGCCATATGACCTGTCACTTTAAATGGCAGATGATTTTCTTTGTGGTCCATATTCCCATAATAGAAGAGCTGCTTTTTAAGTATGCATCTATTTTAGCATGTTTTGGCTTCAGGTATACAGTATTTGTATCTGTATATTTATTTTACTCTTTTTTCCAATAAAGAATGAGGGCATCATTCTGTGAGCAAATGTAGGAAAACTTGCTATGTAAATAATAATGTAATAGTAAAACTCATTCATCTAGAAATATAGGCTGGAAATGAGACAATGAAAGCGCGGTGCCAAAATGGCCGCCACACTCTTTGCTGGGGGCCCCCCACCCAGACTCAGACATCCGGGTGAGTTAGGGGGCGTGGCCACCCCTCTATAAAAGGGGTGGCCACGAGGCAGAAGAGCTGCCATTTTAGAAATAGCGACAGAGAGGAGAAGTTTTTCCCTCCACCCCCTCCCTAGTGAACAGTGTGATATTTGGGTCGCTTCGGGGCCGGGTGGGAATTTTTGGCCTGAACCACAATTGGTCCTTGGTTTCTGGCTTTTTTGCCCATCCCACACTGTTGCTAGTGTTTGAGCAAAGGGTTTTTTCTTTGACTTTGGTCACTTTAGGCGGGTAGCACTGGTAAGGTAAAGGTAAAGATACCCATAGGTATCCAGCAGGTTCGCAATTGACTGGCCAACACTTAGACAGGTACAGGTGTAATAGCTTTCACCAGTCAACGACGAACCAGGCAAGGGGTGATGGCAGGAGCTTTTCAGCATGCATCACCCCGTGATTTGACGGATACACGTCATAGAGTGGGGTCAGTAGATAGTTTATTGACTCCGGTCAACAATTTGTTTGTATCAACAAACAAATTGATACAAATGGATACATTGTAGCCAATTGCCATTGGCAATTTTGGGAGGAACCTTACCAGTGTTACTGCGGCCTGCTTGCCTTAAGAATTACAATTGGATGAATACACCAATTGAAAGTTATAATTCGGACTAGGGCATTATTCAATAAAAGTGGCCCAATGCCTTTATCCATATACCGGTGTCTGAGTCTTTCTTTGGGGGGTGCGCCTGCAAAGTGTGTTGTAGAAGCTATTTCTCTGCACTACGGCCCCCAGCAACACTTGGCATAATCTCTTCTTGACCATGTCTCAAGTTTTTGATTTTTAAGCTTCCCTAACCTGCTGCACCCCAGATGTTTTGATGTGCCCATCAGCCAGAAAGAACTTGAGTTAAAACATATACTGGAGGGCAATTGTGTGGATTCCCTTTAAATCACCAAGTTACAAAATTCCTGTTGTGAATTATTAATGAAAGAAAAAAATATTTACTCAGATTAATTCTTCTTGATGTCCTCGAGCAAAGAACAAGCATGTAGTAGAAAAAGTATATTTAAAAACCCATGTTTTGTTAAACGTAAAATTTGAACAGATTCAGGGTAACTGTGGAAGAGATGTGGGACACAATTGAAATAAGTGTTATGTTTAAATTAGGGCTCTTGGAGTGGTTGCGGGTTGTTGTTGTTTTGGGGGGGGGGGAATGTTGATGTGTTAAGATATATACACTTGGGGATATGAGATGGGATGTACATTGTACCGGGGTTCCTATTACCCATGCATCCTTTTGCTGCAGAAATAAAAAAAATCATCTGACTGACTTTTCTAAGATGGAGAAATATGAAGAACAAAATTGCCAGTTAATTCTGATTCCTGTCTTCTATATTCTCACATCCATTTGGCTGCTAGTCATAGATAAATGTTTCAACTCTAAATTTCTATTCTTCAATGAGCACATCTGGTAATCTATCATTCTTCACATGCTACCTTGCCCCCAAACTTTTTTCATTTATGTGCCTGACCCAGTTGAATATGGTTGTCAGTGTTACCACCAGTGTTTTAGGGCTAAACTATATGTTGCAACAGATAGCCTTTGATTAAAAGAGAGAATTTCTTAAGTGCTGAGCATGCCTGATAGTCACAGCACGGGTCTGTACATCTCTCTTACTTTATAAATTAGCTAGATGTATTGTATGATTATTATTTTTTTGAAACTTTGTTTGCTAATACAGTTGCTCTGTCATGAAGATCTGCTTGAATCACAACTTTAGAATACTGTAAAACCTTGGATAAATTGCTCCTCACTTAGAGACTAACTCACTTAAAGAGCAGAATTTTCTCTGAATGGTCACCTCACTTAACAACTAAAACCAACCAAAAACTCGCTTAACAACTAAATCGGGGTTTGCAGTTCCCCCTGCCAGAAGTCACAATTGGCCACTTACAATGGTGTTTCGCTTAAAAAGCAAACTCACTTAAATAGCAATCCCATAGAATGCATTATGCTCTTTAAGCGAGATACCACTGTACTAACTAAGTACCACCTTGTAATAAAGATATGTCTGAAATTTACTGCTCTTTGCCATGAGAGTTATTTGGTGCTATGCAAGCAGACCTTATATTTTGTCTGGCAACTCATGGAAGGGAAAGGTGGATTATGAGTCCAGGGAAGAGAACAGAAGTGGGGGATACAGTTACATCTTTCACAATAGCAAGTACAGCTTGTTGGAGAGACATGAAAAATTCACCTACTCTGTCCTTGTTGACAAAAATGCCACATAAAGAGGTATTTTGCTCATTCCCTTTCTTGCACAGAAGACTAGAAAATTATGAGGAAAATGAACAGTGCCTCCAGGTCACAGATCACAGGGGAAAGCAGGGATACTACAAGTTCTTTGTGAAGTGGTTGTAACATTTGAACTCCATTGCCTTTAACTTTTGCATCGTCATCGAGCACTATACAAGGGCTACTTATGACAAGACAGAAAGTGATGCTCAGGGCCCATTTTGCTATTAGAGTGAAACAGTCTGCCTTGAGCAGCAGATTTGGGATGGTGTGAAAGGGTATCCAATTTTAGTTTTTTAAAAAAAATTGGTCCCTTTTTAGCATCTGGACTTGGAAAAGATGCTTGTGGGGTTTTCTGCCTCATGTACTGAAGCAACTTGACTGGCTTCAATTGACTTGTATGTCTTATTTTCAGCTGCTTCTGCCAGCTTCTCCTGCAGCATGTCCTGGGCTGACCCTGCTGCAGGGAATGTAGGAACAGGGAGTGAATTAGATAGAGTCTCACCAATGCCTGGCATGCAGAGATCACTGATTTACTCATCTGTGCCATAGTTACATTGCTAATATGTTTACTCACACAAAATTAGATGACCAGCTGGGGCCTATTTATGTTTCTTTGGAGAGCTAAACAAATGATGCCTACTCAGCCATGTCACTGTTATGCCTTTGCTCATAATCAGTGCATATGCCCACTGAAAGATAGGCTTGTATTTCCTACAACTTGTTTTGTAGTATGCCCGCAGTCATAAATTGGCCATTACTTTTCCCAATGGGTTCACTCGCTAAGCACATGGCTTGAGAATTAACAGGCTCTGATGGAAAGGTTATTGGGAGCGGATTAGATTAATGATTGGCATAATTCATAAGACCTTGGTTGAGGAATTGCGGAGGAAATAGGACAAAAGGTAAAATTGCTGACTCCTAGGTCGAATTCTCTCTCCCCCTTCTGGTCTCGATAAGGCTGAGCAAGGCTGGCTGAGTCAGCGGGAAAGGAAGTTAGAGACCCGAAGGCAGTTTAACTGACCTTTGAGATAGGGCAAGAACAATAGGGTTTTGCCAACCCAGATCTTAGATACTGCGGGTTTGTCCATCAATCACTGGACAATGGCTGGAGGCAGGTGCTATCTTTACCCAACAGAATGCAAGTGCGGCGCCAAAATGCCCGCTGCGCTCTTTGAGGCCCCTCCCACCAGACTTGGACATCCGGGTAGTTAGGGGGCATGGCCAGCACCCTTTAAAAGGGGTGGCCACGAGGCAACCGAGCTGCCATTTTGCGAAAGCGACGGAGAGGAGAAGTTTTTTGCTCCGTCGCTCTTCGTGTTCCAGGGAAGCCTCCTTTTGGCAGCAGTCGCTTTCTTCGCCTGCTTATTAGGCTTCCCACTCAGGATCAGTGATGCCTTCCAGAAAGAAGGCTATGGCGAATTCGGTTCACCTGACAAGGAGGCAGCAGCCGGGTCGGAGGACCACGACTGCACCCTCTCAGCTGGCTCCCTTCGTGGGGGCACCCACCGGGACTGGTGGGATGGGGCAGATTAGTCCGTGGCCTGAGGCTGCACAGCCCCAGGCTGGCCCAGCGGGGGCTGCGGCCCCCGGCCCGCAATCCTTGCCCATGGGCCCGGGACAGGTGGGTGGGCATAGCGCCGCTGGGCCTCCGGCCACTGGCCCGAACCCCCTGGCCATTGTTTTTACCCAGGAGGGGGGGCTGGGGTCATTTCCTTGGCAGGGTATGCCCCTGGCACCTCAAGGGCCAGAGCTTCGGGCATGGCCATACTCGGGTCCAAGTGCCCCTGCACTGGGCCCAGGACTTGCGACTAGTGGGCCGCACGCCCCTCTTGGCCCCCTTTGTGTTGGGGGCTCTGTTAACGTGGACGCCCTTCTGGCCCGCATAGCGGCCTTGGAGGCATCCATGGGGATATCCACCCCATCGGTGGCACCTTTTGGCCTACAGTTCCCCGCGGCGGCGGCCAATGTTCAGCAGGTGGCCGGCCGGGTTGAGCTGCTTGAGGCCCACAGGCCGGCGCCTGCCGCGGCCTCGCAGCTACCCGCGCAGCAGATACCATCAGCAGGTGGTGGTCAGGTGTGCCCACCGAGCTCGATTGCGGTCGCGAGCTCCGATGCCCGCCGTGGGCCAGAACCCCCAGTGGGGGCGGCCCACGGGGGTGCAACTTGTGAGTATCCGGTTCAAACTAATGCACCCACACCACCATCCACTGTGGGCGAGGGTCTACAGTGGCCGTGGCCACGTCAGGTTGGGACTGGGTGCGGCTTTGCCGATTGCTGGCCCCGCATGGGGCGGGGGGCCTCATGTTACACGGAATGCAGCGGGGGTTACAGGGCAGGTGGCGCCCCCCTTTTTGATGCCCCGTACTGTTAACGTGCCGGTGTCGGCACTCCCGACGGCTGGGTACTCTTTGCCCCTCGGGGATCATTTGGCACAAGCCACAAAAGAAAAAATTTGGCGGGGAGAGTACGTGGACATTTTCTCCCTATTGAACAGGGAACCCACCAAGGAAGAGAGGGAGGGGCAGGACGAGAAGGACAAGGAGCAGTCCCGCCGTCGCAAGCCACCACGCACGTGGGCCAACTGGTTGCCCGCATATCTCATATACATGGTGGTGTACCTTAGGGCCAGGCCTGATCTGGCCATTCCGATGGTCCAGTATTTGGACAACATTTACAGGGCAATGGTTGATTTCCCTGGCCCATCATGGTTGGCTTACGACGAGGAATTTCGAATGAGAGTGCCCCTACACCCAGAGATGAGGTGGGATGAGCCCTGTCAGAAGCTGTGGCTTCTGTATATGACCCCCACGCGCCCCGCGCCTGGGGAGAGGTACCATTGTGGACATGCGGTCCAGCGAGCCGCTCAGGCGCAGGCACCCCGCCAAGTGGTGGGGCAGGGGGTTCCAGCCCGCCTGATGTGCTGGAGCTTCTCGGCCAATGGTGCGTGCAATAGAAAACAGTGCCGATATAAGCACGAGTGTCCCTCTTGCGCTGGCCCCCATGCCGCTGCTGCGTGCCCGTGAGCGGGCGGACTGCGGGGCAGAGGTAGAGGTGGACAGGGAGCGGGCAGACCTGCCGCTGAGGGTGCTGGTCACTCAAAAGGCCCCCTCCCCAGTTAAGGTGGTCATGATGGAGCGTTGGCTCGCAACATACCCGAGGAGGGAAGACGCAGCTTACCTACTGGAGGGTTTCCAACGGGGGTTTCGCATTCCGTTTACAGGGGATAGGTCCCCCCAAGATGCGCCCAACTTATTTTCCCTTAAGGGCAGGGAGGAGGTGGCCGCCCTCAGTATTGCTAAGGAGGTTAATGCAGGTAGGGTAGCTGGCCCCTTTCACGCTCCGCCCTTTCCCAATTTGAAGGTTTCCCCTTTGGGGTTGGTGCCCAAAAAGACACCGGGGGAGTTTCGTTTGATCCACCACCTGTCGTACCCGGCTGGCCATTCGGTCAGTGATGCCATCCCTGATGACCTTTTTTCGGTCAGGTATACATCATTTGACCAGGCCCTGTGCATGGTGCGATCTTGTGGCCCGGGTGCATTATTAGCGAAGTGTGACATCAAGTCTGCGTTCCGTTTGCTGCCTGTGCACCCGGGCGACTTTGAGTTGTTAGGTTTCAAATTCCAGGGCAAATTTTATTTTGATAAAGCCATGCCTTTTGGCTGCTCCATCTCATGCTCGGCTTTTGAACGCTTTAGCACCTTTCTCCAGTGGGCCTTTGTTCGCAGGTCGGGATCTCGGTCTGTAGCCCATTACCTCGATGATTTCTTGTTTGGGGGTGAACGGGGCTGGGACACATGTATGCGTCTCCTCAACACATTTCAGACGCTAATGCAGGAACTCGGTGTCCCTTTAGCGCCCGAAAAGACCGAGGGCCCATCCACCAAGCTCACGTTCCTGGGTGTCGAAATTGACACGGTTGTGCAGTCATCCAGGTTACCCATTGACAAGGTTTCCCGGATCACTGCATTGATCTTGACCTTGCTGGCCAAACGCAAGGTGTCACTCCGTGAGCTCCAGGTACTGCATGGACACCTTAACTTCGCTTGCAGGGTGGTTGCACCTGGCAGAGCTTTTGCGCGCCGCTTGTGCGACGCCATGGCTGGCTTGTCCAGGCCCTACCATAGGGTCCGACTGAACAGGGGCATGAGGGCTGATCTGATGATATGGCTTCAATTTCTTAAAGAGTTCAATGGGGTGTCATTTTGGAGATCTGACCTTCTGGTGTCCCCTCGCTTTCAGGTTCAGTCGGATGCATCAGGGTCCCTGGGTTATGGGATTTATTTCGAGGGGAAGTGGGCATATGGTCAATGGCCACCAGCTTGGAAGGGCACAGATCGTTTACGCAATCTCACGTCCTTTGAGTTCTTTCCCATTCTGGGAGCTTTGATGCTATGGGGTGCGGAGTGGGCCAATTCGGTAGTCCATTTCTGGTGTGACAATGCTGCGGTTGTGCACATTGTCAACCCTCAGACGTCTAAATTACCCAGGGTTATGGAATTGGTGCGCCAGTTTGTCTTGCGCAGCCTACGCCTCAATGTGCTATTTCGGGATAGGCATGTACCAGGTATTAATAACGACATCGCTGATGCTCTGTCCCGCCTGCAGATCTCCCGGTTCCGTGCCTTGGCCCCGGACGCAGAGGAATTTCCCTCGCCGCTCCCGGACAACATATGGACGTTTGGCAAGGAGAGGTGAACCGGGCGATCGGCATGTCGCTGGCGCCCCGCACGCGTAAGGCGTATCTCCACGCATTCCGTACATTTCAGGCCTTCTGTGTTCAATTGCGATTGCCCGAGATCTGGCCTATCCCAGTGGCACAGATTCTTCAATTCATGGTTTATCTCCACACCTAGGGTCTAGCCCCCGGCACCATAGCATCCAGGCTGTCAGCACTGGCATTCATGGCCAAGGTGGGGGGTTATGCTGACAGCACAACTGACTTCCGTATACGACATGTTTTAGAAGGGTGGGCACGGGAGCGTGGACGCTGCCCGGACAACCGCCACCCAATCTCTCCAGGGGTACTTACCCAACTTGCACGGGGCTGGCATGACCTGTGTTTTGACAGGTATGAGGCAGCCCTGTTTCATGCGGCTACCACGGTGGCCTTTTTTGGAGCGCTCCGCATCAGTGAGCTGGTGCTACTGTCTAAGGCGGATGCGACGCGTAGGGCACTGGAACTCGAAGATGTCTATGTTTCTGATGAATGGGCTCAGTTGAGGATACGGTCCTCAAAAGTTGATCAGCACGGTGTAGGCAGTGGTGTAAGACTGCTACAATGTTCCTTTGCAGACATCTGTCCGGTTGGTGCCCTACAAGAGTTCCTTGCACTGCGTGGTACGCACCCTGGCCCGTTTTTCTGCCACCAGGATGGGTCTCCCCTTACTAAATTTCAATTTTGGAAGGTGACCGGTGAGGCACTATCCAGTGTTGGCCTCCCCGGGGCTCGTTACGGCACCCATTCTTTTAGAATAGGAGCTGCTTCTACTGCAGCTGCATTTGGGTACTCTGGGGCTGAGATACGCCAGATGGGGAGGTGGGGATCACAGTGTTTTAAGTTATATGTTCGCCCTCTTCAATTGTGAGTACTAGTTAAGTCACTGTCCTGTTTCCTTTTTCTTTGACAGACCCTGGGTGTCGACTTACACCGGTGGCAGTATGGCTGGTGGGCCATAGCTATGTGCACAGGGCAGCGCAGTATGCTGCGGCGACAGCGTGGGGACCCCAGCTGGGACTACGTGCGTCCGCATGTCTAAGGTGGTACGGTAAGCATGGGATGTTATGGCGGGAACTGTTGCCATTCCTTTTTTCCATCAGGGATGCTGACCCGCCTGATGTCCTGATTGTACACCTTGGGGGCAATGATTTAGGCCAGGTCACCGGCCTGTCGCTGAAACATGCGATCTGCGGTGACCTGGCTTACTTGCATTATGTGTGGCCTGCCACAACCCTGATTTGGTCGGACATCATACCGCGTCACGTTTACAGGGGGGGCATTAACCTCCAGGCCCTTGATCGTGCTCGCCGCTCGGTGAACAGGGCAGTAGCCCGGTTCTTGGTAGACAAGGGTTGGGGGCGCGTCGTCCGACACCCCGATATTTGTCTTCAAAATTGTGAACTTTACGCAGGGGATGGGGTCCATCTGTCGCCAGGAGGTATGAACCTCTTTTTGGAAGATCTGCAAGCAGGCCTGTTGACCAAGCTGACGGTCTGGGGGGGGGGGCGGTGAGCCTTTATTGAAGCCTCCCCATGTGGCGGGGAGCACTGGCAAGGTAAATATTTATGACCCACAGGTATCCGGCAGGTTCGCAATTGACTGGACAACAATAGATAGGCACAAGTTGGTTAACGTTGTCCGGTCAACGACGAACCAGGCAATGGGGTGATGGCACGAGCTAGGCAGCATGCATCACCCCGTTATTTTACGGATACGCGTCAGAGGGTGGGGTCAGTAGTTAGTTTATTGACTACGGTCAACAATTTGTTTGTTGTCAACAAACAAATTGATACAAATAGATACATTGTAACCAATTGCCGTTGGCAATTTTGGGAGGTACCTTACCAGTGTTACTGCAGCCTGCTTGCCTTAAGAATTATAATTGGTTGAGTACCAATCGAAATTTATAATTCGGACTAGGGCATGAATCAATAAATGTGGCCCAATGCTGTTATCCACTTTCACCAGTGTCTGAGTCCTTTTTTGGGGGGTGCGCCTGCAATGCAAGTGCGGCGCCAAAATGGCCGCCGCGCTCTTTGCGGGGCCCCCCCACTGGACTTGGACATCCGGGTAGTTAGGGGGCGTGGCCAGCACCCTTTAAAAGGGGTGGCCACGAGGCAGCCGAGCTGCCATTTTGCGAAAGCGACGGAGAGGAGAAGTTTTTCCCTCCACACCCTCCCTAGTTAACAGTGTGATATTTTGGTTGCTTCAGGGCTGGGTGGGAATTTATGGCTGGAACCTACAATTGGCTCTTGGGTTCTGGCTTTTTTGCCCATCCCACACTGTTGCTATGGTTTGATACAGGGGTTTTATTGCTGTTGACTTTGGTCACATGGGCAGGTAGCACTGGTAAGGTAAATATTTATGACCCACAGGTATCCGGCAGGTTCGCAATTGGCTGGACAACAATAGATAGGCACAAGTTGGTTAACGTTGTCCGGTCAACGATGAACCAGGCAATGGGGTGATGGCACGAGCTAGGCAGCATGCATCACCCCGTTATTTTACGGATACGCGTCAGAGGGTGGGGTCAGTAGTTAGTTTATTCACTACGGTCAACAATTTGTTTGTTGTCAACAAACAAATTGATACAAATAGATACATTGTAACCAATTGCCATTGGCAATTTTGGGAGGTACCTTACCAGTGTTACTGCGGCCTGCTTGCCTTAAGAATTATAATTGGTTGAGTACCAATCGAAATTTATAATTCGGACTAGGGCATGAATCAATAAATGTGGCCCAATGCCGTTATCCACTTTCACCAGTGTCTGAGTCCTTTTTTGGGGGGTGCGCCTGCAAACACCACTTGCGTCAGCCTTTTGTGACATGGGTCCCATGTGTTTAGGCATGGAGGACCTGCAAGGCAGGATCAATAAATGCACCACTCAATTTCGATCGAGACTGGACTTCACCGCACGCTTCATTTCCCGTGTCTTTCCTTGAATGGCCAGTCACTCCGAACCTCCGTGGGCCATCTCCGCACCAGCAGGCCCCGATCCGTGGCACATCGCAACATCTGGTGACCCCGACATGATATTGAATGGGCCACGGCATGGTCCTACTCCTTGGGCCATGCTCTGACGTGATATTGAAGGGGTCCCACTCCGACACGACTCTTCCCGGAGGCTGTGGAGAAGCTCCAATCGGGACGCTTTCCTGATCGGAACTCAGTTCCATCTTTCGAGGCCAGCTGTCTCCAGCTGAGACCGCAAACATCCAGCAAGGTGGGCAGCACTCAAGTGCTAACCGCAAGCTCAGAGGCAACCCAAAGCATCATTGGAACAAACACGTTCCACATCGGGGTGAGCTGTGAGCCCTGATTCCATTGGCAGAGGCAGAGGGAAGCCTGTGGTAGCCAAAACCGTGCACCAACTCAGACCTGAGGCCACGACCTGTGCACCACATCACCCGACTTATTGCCTGAGGTGCACTAACTTATCCCGCGAGGGAACCTCTGATCAGGTAATATGGGGGCTTGCTTAGATGGGCAAGATTCATCCATTAGGCGAAGAGCTCATGGAGTTGAGCTCAAGCACCTGGCCAGGCTACATAAGGTTAACATTCATAGCCCAAGCCTAACGGAATTCCTGGTGTATCTGAGGGAGCATTGTTTGTTCTACCCAGAAGCAGGCACGCTGGACCCAGAGACTTGGGATAGAGTAGGAGATTGCCTTAAAACGGAGCCCCAAGCACCCACTAAAATCATAGGGACATGGGCAAAGTATAGACAGATCATTTCAGCAGTTAGTCCAGGCTGTATGGAGACTGAGAAACCCCCAGTATATGTAGAACCACCTGCCCCAGAGAGTATCTATCCGACGATTCAGTTTAAGCATGGGGGCATGGGAGACCCCCCTTCCATGGCAGCTGCAGACACCGCGGGAGGGGACAGAAGCCTAGGAAGCACAGGCGCTTCCCAGGTCACCAAAAGTCCCTTTCAGCGCATTGTAGAGGAGGAAGCACGCAAAGGGGAAATCTCGGCAGAGGAACTTGCCGAGCTCCAACAGCTATGTCCAGTCCGCTTAGAGACCGATGCCCTCAAAGGCGATCAGGTGGTGGTATACACACCCATCCCATATAAATTGCTTTCAGAAATCCGAAAAGCCATCACAGATACAGGACTCCAAAGCAGATTCACAAGGGGCACGTTCCAGCAGCTGATAGAATCCACCACGCTCATTCCTCAAGACTGGAAAGCCATGATGTGGATGATGTTGAACCCTAGCCAGTACCTTTTATGGGACAGTGAGTTTCAATTGGAAGTGCAGGCAAGGGCTGCCCTGATGGGGGGAGCAGTAATCCCTGAGCAACTTTATGGTTCAGGTCAGTTTGAAACCATCCAAGCGCAGTCTGTTCTGCCAGCAGCCACACTCCAGCTAGCAGCTGAAGTTGCCTTTAAGGCATACCTCAAGGTGCCAGCCACTGGCAAAAGTGCAAAGAATTACACCACAGTCAAGCAGGGAGCACAAGAGCCTTACATGGATGTCATTAACAGATTAGAGGAAGCCATCAGTAGGCAGATAGATAACCAAGATGCCCAGGAAGAGCTCATGGTGAAATTGGCCAAAGACAATGGCAACCTTGATTGTCGCAAAATCTTGCAGGCAATGGGCCATAGATCCGATCTGAAGCTTACCGACATGATCAGGGCTTGCGCTGATGTTGGAACAGACTCCTATAAAATGGGGCTGTTAGCACCAGCAGTGCAAGGGAGAAACAAGCCCAAAGGGGCCAAGGGAGCCTGCCACAATTGTGGCAAGGTGGGGCACTTTGCCAAAGAATGCAGGTAAAAAAAAACCATAAGAAGGTGGTGGCCAGCCATTGGGTCGCCCAGTGGTACTATCTACCCAATGTCCCAGATGCCACAGCGGCTTTCATTGGGCCAACCAGTGTCCCAATTCAGGAAACTGGCCCATGGGTGTGTCTCTAGCCCCAGTCCAAATAGAGGCGACAGCTGCCCTGGAAGCCCCAGAGCAGACATCCCAATAATTTCACCCAGCATCACACCCCACATTTCCGAAGGACAGGCAGAGACTAAAGGAAGTGCAGTGCTAGACTTGGAATGCCAGTGGGACATCATATGCAACCTGCCAGGTTCAGTCTACCAAGTCAATTCCCAGTTCAAGGGTCCTCTGCCACAAGACACCATAGGATTAGTCTTACCTCATAGCAATGCAGGGAAGAAAAGGATCTTCGTTGTCTCAGGAGTCATAACCTCCGATTTCACAGGCATAGTCAAAGTCCAGCTGTGGACACACCTACCCCAGACAGTCAGTAAAGGGGATTCATTAGCGCAACTGATCATGGTTCCTTGTCATCTGCCAGGTAGAGACAAGGAGGTGATCAGAGGAAGCTCAGGATTCAAGCCAGCCAATCGCCCGAGAGAGGAAGGGGCAGTAAAAGGATACCAGATCATAGAGGCAGTGGAAAAGAACATAGAGTGGAAGCAGTTACCAGTTATTAAGGTATTTTTAAACAAAAAACCTTTTGATGGGCTGCTTGACACAGGAACTGATGTGAGCATAATCAGCCAGAAATTGTGGCCCACCGAGTGGGCCATTGAGTCAGTTGCAGATGTGTGGGGGGTAGGAGGAGTTCAGGAAGCTTACAGAAGTCGCAATTGGATGGAAGTCTCCATCCCAGGGGCAGATGGCACAGCGGTCATCCGACCACACATTTTGAATGTGCCTGTCAACCTCTGGGGGAGGGACATTCTGCAGCAATATTGTGCTACCCTAACATTTGGGTAATGGCCCTACCGCTTAAATGGCTCACGGATGAGCCAATTTGGATGGTACAATGGCCCATAATTGGAGAGAAATTAGTAGCCTTAAAGCAGCTTGTTAAAGAGCAGCTAGAAGCAGGACACATAGAGCCATCCACCAGTCCCTGGAATTCACCGATTTTTGTCATTAAAAAATAGTCCGGAAAGTGGCGACTTCTTCATGATCTAAGAGAGATCAATAAATGCATTCAGCCCATGGGTCCGCTTCAGTGTGGTACACCCAATCCCAATATGATCCCAGAAGGATGGGAGATCCTAATTGTAGACTGCCTTTACACCATCCCTTTAGATCCTAGGGACAGGGAAAGATTTGCTTTCACAGTGCCAGTCACCAATCACAGGGAACCAACCCAACGTTTTGCATGGAAATTTTTGCCACAGGGCATGCTCAACTCGCCCACTTTGTGCCAAATTTATGTCCACTAGGCGTTGGAAGGGTTCCATACCCTGCACCCCAAAAGTCTTAGTTTGCCATTTCATGGATGACATATTGATTGCAGTGCCCAAGTTGGGTGGCGACATGTTCTGTGATCTCCAAAATTCATTAGGGGACAAAGGCTTGATAATTGCCCCATAAAAAAGTTCAGAGAACCGAACCCTGTTCATACTTAGGTCACCGGTTACTCCATTCTTTTGCAGCCCCAGTGCTGCCTAAGATCCAGATCAAAGACTCCATAATGTTAGTGAACTCCAACAGGTTCTAGGAAACATCAATTGGGCTATACCCTATTTTAAAATCAGTACCGACCTGTTAAAACCACTTTTCTCACTGTTAGGCAAACAGCCAGCAGATCAAATCCACATTCCAAGAGAGGCGAAACCGACTGTCCAGGAAGTCAATCGCATACTCAGCCTCCGCTGGGTAGATCAGATTGGCGGGGGGGGGTCATTCACACACACGCCCCGCTAAATCTATACATCATTAGAACAGGCATCATGTTCACTGGAGCTCTAAGCACAGACTCCAGCAAGGGGGGGGGGCGAACATCGTGGAATGGGTATATTTTCCACACACCACTTCCAGGAATATCGTTCCTCCACAAGAACTGGTAGCCACAGTCATCCACAAAGGGAGGCTCAGAGCTAGAGATATTTCAGGATATGATTTAGCCAAGATAGTTATTCCCTTTAATAAAGACCAGACATGCCAGCTGATGCAGCTTGGCGATACTCTTCCGATTGCATTAGAAAGTTTTACAGGAAACTTGTCATATCATTTGCCAAGGGATCCCAGACTTGTCTCGCTTCAAACAGAGACGGTCGAATACAAAGCATGCTATCTTTAACTCCACTCCAGGGGGCTAGAACAGAATTCACAGATGGTGGAAATATATATGGGGTCCTCACTTGGTATGAGGAACAGGCTTGATAAACGCTACTGACACTTCCGCAGAAATCAGCTCAGAGAACGGAATTGGCAGCAGTGAACCTCGCCTTAAGAAGATTTGATCAAGAGCAATTGAATATAGTTACGGACAGCCTGTATGTCCGGAAATTGATTCACAATTTACTGGGAACTTACATCACTCCTGCCATAGACAGGAATTTATTAAGCTTATTCCTGACCATGCATTTTCATTTGCGCAACCGCAGGGAATCCTTGTATGTAGCCTATATTCGGAGCCACCAGGATCTGCCTGGTCCGATTTCAGAGGGTAACAGCAGGGCTGACACAGCAGTAAAGGAAGCGCATCAAAAGCTAGTTTCAGGAGTCTTTATGACCCCAATCCAGAGCCATGCATTCTTTCATCAGAATGCCAAGGCACTGGCAAGGCAGTTCAACCTGCCACTGTCACAAGCCCAAGGCATTGTGCATTCTTGCCCGCAATGTGCAGGAACACCGGGGGGCCCTTGTGGGGGGTAAACCCATGAAGGAGAGCAGCTAACCAAATTTGGCAAATGGACGTCACCTACGTCCCACAATTTGGGAGATGGCAGTTTATGCACATATCCATTGACACATTCTCGCAGTTTGTCTGGGCCACAGCCCAGAAGGGGGAAACTGCGACCCATATAGAGCAACATCTATTGTTTTGCTTCATGACCATGGGCAAACCAGGTCACTTGAAGACAGATAACGCCCCGTCTTATAGTTCCAGGCAGCTAGCCACATTCCTAGCCACACGGGACATAAAGCACACATTTGGCATTCCATACAATTGCCAAGGACAAGACATTGTCGAACGGGTGAACCGGACGCTAAAGTCCTATATTGAAAAACAAACAAAAAGGGAGGAGATAGTCTCCCCTAAGAGCCAAAGCCAGGCACAGCAACACCTGCACAAAGTATTATTCACTTACAATCTCTTACATATTTTTGCTGATTACACACCGCAGGAAAAGTATTTCCAAAGCCAGGAAGCTCTCCCGCATCCCATGGTTAAATTCAGAGTGCTGCCAGACCCCTCCTGGAAGGGTCTGGTGCCCCTGATAACCTGGGGATGAGGCTATGCAGCGATTATGTCTCCTACAGGTACCATTTGGATTCCGGTCCACTGTGTGAAGCCGTACTTCAAACCACATGGCATGGAACCAGGCAACCCTGAACCCATTGCCAGAGATGGAGGACCTAGACCTGATGATGGGACAGAGGCGGGGCAGGCAGCCCTGGCCACGATGGCCCAGGATGGAGGAGCCGAGAGTGGCATGGGGAATGATCAAAACCCTGTGTGACGATGCCATGGCCATTTTGCAAGAGAATTATTCTGAGCCCACTCCGCACAACATGGTAGCTGCGGTCTAGGCTCAGATCATCTACAATTCCCTAATGATAGTCTTGATCCTTTCCTTGCTTGTGGGGGGGGGGGAGGGGTTCAAGCTGCTCAAGGGGACTTTACACCTGGTGGGGACCTCTCTGCCAGACTCAGGTACAACATTTGGGAAAGACTTGCCAGACTTGTCAACCAGTCAAACTTCTGCCTAGAGCAGACCACGGACACTTCTTCTTTGTTGAGTACATGCCTTATTCCAGTTTGCCGCGCACCGGGCGAGCTGGCCAAGAACTTTGAACTATTGCTTAGACAAATACACGGACCCTATCTCCGAATCACATTTGCAATATATGCAGCCTGGGGGACTCAGGTAACAAAGACTTTGCCTGCTGATGCGCTGATGGTGATCAGCCCAAACACACCCTGTGCCAGAATGACAGGCTGCTCCACAGCCAAGGTGCCACATCACCGTTGCATGAGTCCTGAGAAAGAGACTTGGAAATGTAATCAGCCAGAAATGGCCCGTTCTATGTATGAAAATGTCATTTTGCCCACAGGATGGTTTTTTACTTGTAATCAATGGACGTGGAACTACATTCCAGCTAACATATCTGACTCTTACTGTTGTTTGAGTCATTTGACACTGATACTTCCCAATAAGGAAATGATCACCCCAGACCCAGTCACCCCAAAACCAGCACAGTCCATAAGGGCAGCCTGGCTAGATGAAACATGTGACAGTAATATCAGATTGCTTAGTAAGGCAGAGTATGTCTCCTTAGCGGTCAGCATTTTTGGGGTGCCAGGGTTGATGGTGGGAAATGCATGTAGGATCGGCCTGTTGGTGTGTGCACTAGCTAAGGCTATTAATCACACCTCATCAGCAATCACTCTTCTTAACAGAGAACAAGCTGAATTGAGACATTCAGTTTTAGATAATAGAGCAGCAATTGATTATCTGTTGCTTTTGCACCACGTGGGCTGTGAAACAGTCCACAACATGTGCTGTTTTAACCTCATGGATAATTCATACAAGGTCCAAAGTCAGATCACCCAACTCGACACCATCGTGAGAAATATCCAGCAAGATGCCACTTGGGGGTGGTCCAAAGTCAGCTCGCCCAACTCGACACCATCGTGAGAAATATCCAGCAAGATACCGCTTGGGGGTGGTGGAATACATTCTGGTCATGGTTGCCATAGGGATGGTTACAAACAATGCTCAAAGCTACAGCTGGCATTGTGGTAGTGGGGATCACGCCTTGCTGTTTAGCACAATGCATCCCTTCACTTTTTTCCATGTGTACCTCATGGTGGAGACCTTTGAATTACCATCAAATTATGCCCTATATCTACCACGCCCTCAGCCAAGCTGATTTAAACAGTAAAATAAGGGGGAATGTAGTATGCCCGCAGTCATAAATTGGCTATTACTTTTCCCGATGGGTTCGCTCGCTAAGCACACGGCTTGAGAATTAAGGTAATATTGCTGATTCCTAGGTAGAATTCCCTCTTCCCCCTTCTGGTCTCGATAAGGCTGAGCAAGGCTGGCTGAGTCAGCGGGAAAGGAAGTTAGAGACCCGAAGGCAGTTTTTTAAAAATATTTTTAATGAATTTTTATACACATACAATAAAATACAATACATAACAAATGCGTTATACAAAAAAAACTTATTTTAAGAAAAAATTCGTATACAAGATACAAAAAATGACAAATAAAGAGAAGAAAACAGAAGAAAAAGAAAAAAAGAAGAAAAAATAGACACCTATCCAATATGTTTATGTATTTATCTTTAAATCAAATATCATTAAAACCTCATTGTAAATACGATTTCTTGGCTTATTTCTTGAGTAATTATTCTCCATTCTTAACTACATCTCTAAACACATTTTCTAATACATCATATAATACCATTATGAATAGGAGAAACCAACAAACAAAAAATAGAAAAAATATATGACTATATAGTAATCACCCTGTGCCTATTTACATTGCCCTGGAGAGCTCAGAATTTCTCACTAATTTAATTCCAGAATCCACTTTGTTCTGGTACAGGTCTGTTCCTTTTATCCCCCTTAAGGGAGTTATCCACAAAAGGTTTTCATATAATCCAAAATCTATTTTCTTTCAAATTATCCCTTTTTTTTCCTTATCCCCCAAGTCAATTTATCATTCAACACCAAGTTCCACATTTCTTTGTACCACTCCTCAGTTTGTATAATTACATCATTTTTCCAATGTCTGACAATACAGCCTCTAGCTATTGTTATCATTATTTCTAATAACTCTTTCTTATCCTTATTTAAATTAGTGGCTTCCACATTTGTTAATAGAGTAATACCTGACCCCAATTTTACCATTTTACCAAAAATTTCTCCAATTTCTTTTTCAATTCTGTTCCAAAAATCTTTAACCACTTTACAACTCCACCACATGTGTTCATATGTTCCAATAATATCCTTGCATCTCCAACACTTATTCTCTTTTTTATTGTCTATTTGATGTAACCTTACTGGGGTCAGGTACCATCTCCACAACATTTTATAATTGTGTTCCTTTATTTTAACCGACATAGTTCTCATAATCCACTTTTTCCATTTATTTCTCCATAAATCTTTTTCTATCTTTATATTCAATTCCTGTTCCCACCTTAATCTCAATTCCTCTTGTGGATTGCCCCCCTATTTAGAATTGTGTATAACTTACTAACTAATCCCTTGATATTTTTCTCCGTTTCTAATTTTTAAAATTAATTCTTCAAATTCAGTCTTTTCTCTTTCAAAATCATAATCCCTCATATATTTTTTATTCCAATTAATAATTCTTAATCTTTGAAACCAATTAATTTTTAATTGCTCAAACAATTTTAACCTACTACTCTCATTACTGCATATCCGGAACCAGTCTTTTAACAGGATAGCCTCATTTTTCTTCAATATCTCCTTTATCGCCACATTTATATTAATTGGAAAACTTGCCAAGTCTAAAATCTCCAATATAGGAGAGACATTCGGAACCAAGTCCTTCTTCACCCTCTTCCATACACTCATTAATACTTTCATCATAAATTTTTTTATCACTACGTTTCCCAAATTACAACCTAAAAAAATCATTTTACCCATGTGTCTATAATCCCTCATCTCAATTTCCTCCCATATTACCTTTTCCCTTGCCAAGATCTTCACAACATTCTTAATTTGAAATGCCCAATAATATACCATCAAATTTGGCATTCCCAACCCTCCTTCTTTCTGAGGCAAATACCATAACTTTTTGGGCAGTCTAGATTTCTTACCCCCATTGCAAAAGTTGTTAAACAATTTTGAATTTCCTTATCCTTCAATTGAATCACTAATGCATCAAATATAAAATTTATTCTGGGTAGTAACATCATTTTAACCATCGCAATTCTCCCGAACCATGATAACTTCAACTTTTGAAAACTTTGTATCTTATTCTTAATTTCAATTTTCAAGCTATCATAGTTCAGTCTTTTAAACTCTTCCAATTTGTTTGATATAGTTATTCCCAAATATTTCAATTTATTCTTAATCTGAATATTAACTATGCCCTTTATCTTCCTCTGTTCTTTTTCTCCCATATTACATAACATCATTTCCGATTTATCCCAATTTATGTTCAGCCCAGTAGTGTCCTCAAAATCCTTTAGTTGTGTCCTAATTCTATTCATTACCTTCTCTGGTTGCTTTGCAATTATCAACGTATCATCAGCATACATACTTATTTTATTTCCCATAATCCCCTCAATTTTTCCATCCTCTCTTATAGCTTTAGCTAATAAATCCATGGCCATTATAAACAATATTGGAGATAAAGGACAACCCTGTCTCGTGCCAGCCTCCAACTTTATCTCATCTGTAACCTCTTCGTTTACTCTAACATTAGTCATCCCTTGCTGATATAATTGATCAATTACTCTTCTAAATTTTACACCAAAACCATATGATTTAATTATCTCCTTAATAGAAATCTATTGTAGAGAGTCAAATGCTTTAAATATATCCAAAGATATTAATCCCACTTTTTCTTTCGTTTGACTCACCGTATCAACTAAATCCACTACTCTTCTGGTCAAATCTGCCATATGTCTTCCTTTCAAGAACCCCACTTGATCTGGATTTATATACTCTCCCATAAAATTATTCAAACGATTAGCGAGTATTGCTGTAAAGATCTTGGCATCTTGATTTATCAATGAGATAGGTCTATAGGATTCTACTTTTTCTAAATTCTTTCCAGGTTTTGGCAAAAGTACAATTGTGGTCCTATACCATGAAGTTGGAATTTGCCCTCCATCTAATATATAATTATATAATTTTACCAACTTTGGAATCACCGTATCACCGAATTCCTTATAAATATCTGCGGGCAACCCATCTTTTCCAAGGGCTTTCCCCAACTTCAATCTATTAATTACCTCTTTTACTTCTTTTTCTGTCACCACTTCTTCCATTCTATCCCTATGCTCCTGCTTTATTCCACTGGTTATTTGCCTCTCTAATTTCATTTTAAGTTTCTCCTCATCTATTTCTTTTTTTGAGTAAAGGGTTTGATAGAAATCTTTCATAATTATACATTTATCTTTTATCTTATTACATCTTATCCCTTGTTCGCTAATCAGAATTCCAATTTCCCTCTTTTCCCTTTTGTCCCTTGCTGCTTTTGCTAATAACTTTGAATTTTTATTACTAAACTCAAAATATTCCCTTTTTAAGTAAACCAAATCTTTTTTAACTTTTTCTATTTCTTTACCTACCAATTCAGTCTTTAGTCTTAACAAGTTAGGGAAAACTTTTTTATTCTTTGTTTTTGCATGTTCCTCCTGTAGCTGCTTTATCTCCTTTTCAAACTGATCTTGTGTTAACCTAGATTTTTTATATCTGTTACTTGCTAATTTTATACACTCCCCTCTAAATATCGATTTCATGGTATCCCAGACCACATTATATTCTACCTCACCATTATCGTTCCAATGCCAACTCTCACTCCAACTCTTCATAATTTGTTCTTTGCTCTTCTGGTCTCTAAACAGGTTAGGATCATATTTCCAAGTTCTCCTTGATCTGTTCTCATTTCTTAAGTTTAATTCCAGTACCACCTTGGCATGATCGGATTCCTTAAATATTCCAACTTCCATTTCCTCCATGTTTTAAACCAAATTTTCAGTTACAAATATATAGTCTATTCTAGAATAAGAATTGTGGACCTGTGAAAAATAAGAGTATACCCTTTCTGGGCCCTTAAGTTCTCTCCAAGAGTCTTTCAAGCCTAAATCAGTCATCCAATTATCCAACATTTGTTCTTTGATCCCTTTTCCACTTCTTAATATATTTGTACAGTCCAAATTTGATCTTACTAAATTAAAATCACCAGCCACAATCATCCTCCTTGATTTTTCTTTGTCCAATATCATGTGCATTTTCTCTAAAAATTCCGCTTGATGATCATTTGGGGCATATATATTTACCAATGTTATTTCCTCGTCATCTATTTTCCCTTTCACTATCAGAAATCTCCCTTCCGAATCTGAAATACTATTTGTTATCTCAAGCCCCAATCTAGTCGAAATCAAAATTGCAACTCCTCTTGATTTCGATGTACCATATGACTTTTCATAGTGCTGCATGCAATTTAAAATTTTTTATTTGTATCTTGAGATTTTTGATGAGTTTCCTGTAAAAAGACTATGTCTGGTTTATCCCTCTTCAAAGCTGATTCTATCCTTTTCCTCTTAATTTGAGATCCTGTACCCTTTACATTCCATGTTAATACCTTTATCGCTCTCATATTTTAAATCATCCCCCAGTTTTATCACTCCTAAGGTCTCCATTGGGCGTGCTACCAATTAACCTAACATAATTAAAACAAAACATAAAACACACATTAACAACCTCCCCACTTTCTCCTTCAAAAAGAGAAGGAAAATAACGCCTTTGACTACCAAAGAGGGGAGGGAGGAACGTGTAAGATAGGCATGTTAATTGAAGCTCCAGCGCCCAATCCACGTTTTAGAATACAAGCTGTTAAAAATTTCTCTTCAACTTTAATAATTCTCACCCTTTCCTTTCTAGCCTTTGCTTGGCTCCTCCTCCACCACTATCAATGACAAATCTGTCCCAACACCTCCAGTTTGCTCTCCTCCCGCAGCACCTCCCTTATCTGTTTCTCCATAGTCTCTTCTTATCCCTCCTGATGCCAGCAAATCTTTCCTTAATTTGAACCCGCACTGACCAAATCAAGTAAAGTCAAATATTCCAAAGCATCAGTTCTTTCATCAATCACCTACATCTTTTCGTCATAAAAAAATCTTAACTGTTGTGGAGGTCTCCAATTATATTTTATCGCTTTTTTATCAAATTTTTTGTTACCAGTTTCATTTTATATCTCCAGCCACGATCCTTAATTGGGATATCATTATATACCTCCACATCAGTTCCATCAATTTTCAGGACGCCAGAACCTGCTTGTTTTAAAAAGGCCATCACCTTCAATTTATCACCCCAGTTAGCAAATTTGATCAAAACATTCCTATGTTCATCCTTCCCCCTTCTTGGTCCCACTCTATAAACACTTACAATGTCTTCATTGACAAAATCTTTCCCCATTTTCAAATTGTTTAGCCAATTAACTATTCTATCTCTTAGCTGGTCTGGCGTTCTATAAGTCATATGACGTATCACAATATTCTGTTTTCTCATCATCTCTTCCATCACATCAATCCTTTTTTCTTGCTCATCCAACTTCATCTTATTTTCCTTCACCTCCTCCTGCATCCCTTTCAGATCCCCTTTCATCATTTTCATATCATTTTGCATCAACTTAACATTTCCCTCTAGCTTGTGAGTATTTAAATCAATTTTTTTAGAGAGGTCCATAATCGATCCTGTTAATTTAACCAACATTTCATTTTTATCTTTAACCCTTGCTTCCTCCATCCTTTCAATTTTTTGAAACAATTTACCAAGTACCACCATTATTTGAGTCTGGTCAGCCGATGATGAGGATGACGATGATGGTGGTTCTACAGCTATTGCTTTACCCTTCCTCTTCAGCTTCACAACTTCCTCTTCCTTCCCCTTACTCCTTGCCGCTTTATCCATTGTGATATCAAATAATAATTTCAATGCAGCAATCTTTTTCAAAGTCACAAAATCCTCTCCCTGAGGGTGTTCCAGAATTCAATCCCATCCAATTTCACAACTATGAAGAATGAAGTCACGTCCCTGATTTCCAAAAGACCAATAACAATGCAAAGGGGAATCCAACAAGTTGATGCTTCAAAAGTTGTAAAGTTGGGAGCATAAATCCAGAGGATAATATTAATAAAAAAATCAGATCTCGAGGAAAAGGAAAATTCCAGCTGCCACCTTTAATGTGATCTCCACTCCACTAATTGTTATAATTTTTCAACTCAAACATCCAAAAAACGCTGCATCAGGAGTTCCAAATGAAAGCAAAATATCAAAATAAAAAATAACATTGGAGAAATAGCTAATCCACCATCCACTGCTTAGAATGACACTTTATATCCAAAATCTTGCAATTTGTCTAAAAAATCAAAAACATTGTATCCACACAGAGGAGAGAGGAGGAGAGCATAGTATAAAGACACAGCCCATTCAACAAAGCAGAACTTTTCCCTTTATCTAAGCAGGCTGAGAGAGAGGGAACAATGAACCATCCATAATAAAGCTTTGTAATCCACACTGGTAAGCAACAAAGGAGGGTATTTTAGGATGTGTGTGTGTGTGTGTGTGTGTGTGTGTGTGTGTGTGTGTGTGTCGCTACGGCATCTGAGGGCAAAGCCAAACTCCCCCCCTCTCCTTATCCTCCTTCACCCGGATCCACATAGTCGTCCTCTTCTTGCTCGCTCCTTGCAGATTTTTTTTCTTTTTTCCCTCCAAACCTCCCAGATCACTTTTCCCAACAGCGAAAAAACATTCAGCTCCTTCTCACCTCTTTCCTGACTCGGAGCCAACTTTCAGTTAAGTTTCTATTCTGACTCCGCCACCATTATTGCTCGCCCTTCCACACTTGTCCCTCCACCGGGCGATCACCACCTCAGTCCTTTGGCAAGCCCTTAGTCCACCTCGTCCACTGCAGCTCTTTGGGCTCATCCTTATTTTTGATAAAATATCCAAGCTCCACCGATCTCCTCTCCCAATCCCCGCATTCTCCCGTCCACCCGCAGCCCGGCTGGCTCGGCCCTGACATTCTCTGCCTGCCTCACCAGCCCTCACCACCCCGCAGACTCCACAAAATGCAACTCCCAGGAGACAGAGACCGTAAAACAAGCCCTCCAATGACGAGCCCGCTCACCTCTTTCTAGTGGATTTTTCAACACTTTTTCAAAGGTAAATGTCGCTTTTTTAACCCCATTATCGGCATGAGCAAATAAAGTATGTCTTAATCCTCGGCCATCTTGGCCACGCCCCCGACCCGAAGGCAGTTTAACTAACCTTCGAGATAGGGCGAGAACAATAGGGTTTCGCCAACCCAGATCTTAGATACTGCAGGTTTGTCCATCATTCACTGGACAATGGCCAGAAGCAGGTGCTATCTTTACCCACCAGAAAAGCCACTTGCGTCAGCCTTTTGTGATGTGGGTCCCGTGCGTTTAGGCACGGAGGACCCGCGAGGCAGGATCAATAAATGTGCCACTCTATTTCGATCGAGACTGGACTTCACCGCACGCTTCATCTCCCGTGTCTTTCCTTGCACAGCCAGTCACTCCGAACCTCCATGGGTCATCTCCGCACCAGCTGGCCCCGATCCATGGCACATCACAACATTGTTTGCATATGGTTTCTTTGGGTGCAGAAACATAGGTAGGCCCAACTTGATTAATAGGCAACAAGTTTTGGGAGGAAGCAGCAAGATGTTATATGGGATGTTTCAGTGGACATGTGGCAGGCATGACTAAATACCAGAGTGCATGTTATGCTGTTTATCTTCCCACTGAAGTGGTACCTATTTATCTGTTTGCAGTTTCTTGCTTTTGAACTGCTAGGTTGGAAGGAGCTGGGATGGAGAGCTCACTCTGCCATGCATCAGTCAGATCTCGAACTGCTGACCTGACAACCTTCCAGTTGTCAAGTTTAGTGTCTTAACCACTAAGCCACTGCAGTCCCTTGTACTGATCATCAACTCAAAATGTTGTACTCATCTGTCTATAAAATATCTTCTAGCTCTGAGGTTCTAAGATGATTGTTATTTATTTGCTTATTATTTGCTGATGTAGGAGTGGAAGTTTGACTGACATCTACTGGAAGAAAACTGTGACTACAGTTGGTGAAAGATAAATAAAGACATTTCACTCTGAGAAATATTTTTCTAAAGAGGAAAAGCTTGCTTTATGACCAGAGGGTGCAGAGTGAGAGGGAAAGTAGTCAAAGCTTGGCAGAGAACAACATCATCGGATCAGACTATCAGTGTTTTACCAGGAAAAATATGGCCCAAAAATATGGCCCAAAACTGCATTATCTGATATAAAGGTGGGAAAAAAGTGTGTGACCCTTCCAATTTTCTAAATAAAAAAAAAACTTTATTAATTGTCAGAAGTTTTAGAAGCATTCCTGGGATTTTTGCAGCATTCTTGGACAATCAGGGTTGTTTGACATGTTTTTGTAATGTATTTAGCCTTTAGACAATGATTTCTTAAAGTTATGTCAGTTTCCTGTCTGTTTTCTTGACTTTGCCCTGAAGTCTGTGCTGTTACAGTACAATGTATCTCTATGTAAATGATGTTGTATGAGGTATCGCAGCAAGGATTTGGACGTTGTATGAGGCATTGCGGCTAGGATTTTGCATGCCTCATACAAAGTCCAAATCCGTATAAAGTCCAAACTTGTGGAACCAAGTTTGGGCATTGTATGAGGTATCACTGTACATATAATTTATTGCTGTAATAGCGATTAAAGTGTCAGTGTAATTTTTGTGTGTGTTTCTTTGAATGTTGTCTTGTTTTAATAAAAAAAATAGAAAATATTTAAAAATTGCTTATTTTGTATCATTGGTATTCTGCCTTTCTCCCAGCAAGGGGACACAAGATGGTTCATATAGTTAAAACATTTAATACTGAAAACACAATAAATTACAGATTAAAAAATCTGTTAAAATAATAAAAATAACCAAGTGGTTTAAAAAAACTTAAAAGCAAACTTAGAAAAGCAGAAGACTAGTATCCAGGGACTCACTCATATTTATCAAAAGCTACAGGCCTTGTACGACTGACAGAAACCTCACCTCTGGGAAAGCAGACAAGTTTGATTCAGCTCCCATCATACTCTGAAGGCTTTTTTTTAGCTGCAAGGTTATAGAAACTATAGAGGTACATTTCTGGGCCCAATTCAAAATGCTGGATATGACCTATAAAGTCCTGTACAGTTTGGGTCTAGGGCTGCTGAAGGACTTTACCTCTCTGTAGGAACAAGGCACTGTGCAAAGGAGAAGTCTTGAACATACTCGTGAGCAGAATGGAATAGCTAAAAGAAAACTGAGATTTCCTTTGGAAATGACAAGATACAAGCATCTAGAAAGGCACAGCTTGCCAACAGACTTTGTGGAGAAGCAATGATGATTGTAATGTACCTCCAGAATAGATTACCAATTAAAGAGAGCAGAGAAGCACAATTTGAGTTAGGACATAGCACAGTACCAAGTATTAAACAAATTAGTGTCTTTGGAAGCCAGGCTTATGCCTACATACCAAAAGAGAAATAGCACAAACTAGATTCTAGAACAGAACAGACAATTTTGCTTGACTATGGCCCTGGCAGCAAAGGCGATAAAACAATGAACATAAAAATAGTTGAAGTCAGCATAAGACATGCAATTAACAAAAGTATTTCCATTTAGATTTATGAACACAGTTGGCATCCGGAACTGTTACAGAGGCTAGTTCTTGTGTCAACATTTTTTCTTCAGTTGGTGAGTAAGTGCAGAGGTTACGTGCAGATGTAGATCTCAAACCTAGAACCTTTAACAAGAGAGATGCCATTGTCCAGAATGGGCAAAAATCCCTCATGCTGTGTTTGAATCCTTTTAGCTGGGAAATGAGCAAGCTTTACCTAATTTGCAAGTCCCAGACAAATATGTAAATTGAGTTATATTTTTAGTTTCTTGAATTTTTCTGTGCAACTGTGTACAGAAGAGGGGAGTTAATGGAAAAGTGTGCAGTAAATATGTTCTTTAGTATAAATGATGAACAGCATGGATTAGATTCAGAAAATTGTTTAGATAAAACACATATGTTTGAAAAATGTTGCAAACTATTGCCTATGTTAGTAGACATATGTATAAAATGTACATTATAATGTGCCTGAATGTTCATGCAGAATCTTAAAAAAAATCATAATGAAGCAAAGGTAAGTTTCAGCAAATGAGCAAAATAAAAAAATGATATATTGATATACGCTAAGCAGAAAGTAGATTAGGAAAAATGGAGCTTAACAGCCATAGACGCAAACAGGTGTAAGACAAGTGAAAAAAGACTGACAAGAGAGATGTTGTGTTCTAAAGCCTGTGCCTTTAAACAATGTACCTATCCATGTGTATCCAATGTAACCTTTCTATGTGTAACATTGTAACCTTCAGCTGCATCACTGTAACCCTAATAGGACGTGAGCTAGTGACCACCAGATGGCAATAGCGAGCGTCCAAGCTCATTGGTCCAGACTCACCTAAGAACAACAGCGCGGGAAGATTCCCGCCACCACCTTCACCTGGACAAGAAGGGCGTGACCTGCAATGACGTCACGCGGACAGTAGCCAATAGACTGTCAAGGAGCCACATTCAAATGTATAGCCACTGTATATATTGAGCTGTTCGTCCGCCATTACCACATGTTCCCTCTGACCAGCATGCAATAAAGTTGTGTTAAGCCAGCTCTTCGGCTGTTCCAGTGTCTTGGTTCCCATACACTAAATTGGCGACGAAGGTGGGATATGGCTTCCCACGGGACCAAGACATACGCCGGTTTCGATATCAACAAACCGGAAGATTGGGAACTCTTCGAAATGGATTTCCAAGGTGCACTGGTGGAGTTCGAGGTCATGGACGAGGGAAAGAAGAGAGCCATCCTCACCAGAATGCTCGGGCACGCCGGCAAGAGGGTGCTGGTCGACCTCATCGCACCGAAGAAGGTGGGCGAGCTGAAGGCCAAAGAGCTCCTGAAAGCGATGCGCGACCATTTCCAGCCTTCGGTGTCGATGTTTCCAGCTCGGGACGCTTTCTGGAGGAGAATCCAAGCGCCGGGTGAGTCGGTCGCCGCTTTCGCAGCGGCCCTGCGGCTGGCTGCCGGCCCATGCAAATGGGAGAACCTAGAGATCACCCTCAGGGACCGCATGCTGTGTGGCCTGCGGGACGAGGAGGTTCAGCGAAAGCTGATGAACCAGGAGCCGCCCCCGACACTGCATGAGGTCGTGAAAGCAGCACAGGCCGCGGAAGCCACGAGGGCCGGAGTGAAAGAGCTCCAAGGCCGACTCGCACAGGCCGACCAAGCGGCGGGCTCGGTGCATGCGGCCCGGCGAGCGTCGAAATCTTCCGCAGAGAGCAGCGATGAGGAAGACGTCCGGAAGGTCCGAAAGGGCGGCCGGCGTTGCGACGGCTGTGGAGCGGCCCACGACCGCGCGAAGTGCCCGTTTAGAAAGGCCGAGTGCCACAACTGTGGCCGCCGCGGGCACATCGCCAAAGTCTGCAGACGACGGCGCGAGGACCGGAGGAGCTCGCCAGACCGTTCGGTGAAACCGGACCGCTCGACGAGACCGAAGGATGGCGCCCAGCCCACAAAGAAGCAGGACGGCGTGGGCCGCATCTCCGACGACAGCGACGACGACGTCCCAGTTTTCAGCGTGTCCATGGGACACCCCCGTTACTTTGTTGAGGTACTGGTGCAAGGGGTCCCTGTTAGGATGGAAATTGACTCGGGCTCCTCATATTCAATTATTTCCCAGAGAGAGTTTTTGAGAATTGCCCCCCGTGTACGGCCCAAGCTCAAAGCGTTAAGGTCCACGCTTCGGGACGTGCAAGGGAACAGTATCCCGGTGCTGGGGGTGGGAAAATTCCAGGTCCAATATAAACAGCACGCCGCGGAGCTTCCCCTAGTCGTCCTTAAAGGGGGAAATTGCAGCCTCCTCGGGACTCAATGGTTCCAACCCCTGGGTCTGTTCATTGGGGGGGGTGCACGCCGTTGGGACTGACCCAATTCAGAGGGTGTGCAACGCGCACCCCGAAGTCTTCAAAAAGGGACTTGGGAAGTTCAAGGGACCCCCAGTAGCGTTCGACCTGGACCCGGAGGTCCGCCCAATAAGACTCAAACCGCGCAGAGTGCCTTTTGCACTAAAAGACAAAATAGAGGCGGAACTGGACAAATTGGTGGGCCAGGGGATTCTTGTTCCTGTTGATTCTGCGGAGTGGGAAACTCCAATTGTCACGGCGTTGAAGGCCAATGGGGAGGTTCGCATTTGCGCCGACTATAAGTGCACCATTAATAAGGCAATTCGCCCTAATGCGTATCCGGTGCCGGTGGTCAGCCATTTGCTAGCCAGGTTACATGGGGGAAAGTGTTTCGCTAAGCTCGACCTGGCGCAAGCCTATCAGCAACTATTGGTAACCCCTGCTGCAGCTGCTGCACAGACCATAGTCACGCATAAGGGGGCGTTCCAGGTGACGCGCCTACAATTCGGCGTGAACTTGGCGCCTGGAATTTTCCAGTCGCTCGTGGAACGCCTCCTAAAAGGGCTGGACGGGGTTTTGCCATATTTTGATGACGTATTGATAACGGGGGGTGAGCGAGGTCGAGTTGGCCGAAAGGCTGGACAAGGTTCTGGCGGCATTCGAACAAGCGGGGTTGAGGTTGCGAAAAGACAAATGCGTCTTCGTCGCGAATGAGGTTGAATTCTTAGGGTTCCGAGTAACACCTGAGGGGATCAAACCGTCCAAATCCAAGGTGGCCGCCATCAAGAAAGCCCCTCGCCCCACCTCCAAGTCCGAGTTACAGTCCTTCCTAGGGCTCTTAAATTTCTACCACTCCTTCCTTCCCCGGAAGGCGGCGGTGGCTGAACCGCTCCATAGGTTGCTCAAAAAGGATGCGGCATGGAAGTGGGGCGACGACCAGGAGAGGGCATTCACTGAACTGAAACAACTCCTGGCGTCTGACGCCATTCTAACCCATTTCGACCCCAAACGGCCGGTGGTTCTGATCTGTGATGCATCCCCGGTGGGGGTGGGGGCAGTGTTATGCCACGTGCTGGAAAACGGGAGGGAGGCCCCAATAGCGTTTTACTCCAGGTCCCTGTCCCAAGCGGAGAGAAATTACGCCCAGACAGACAGGGAAGCGCTAGCGATAATTGCGGGGACCAAAAAATTTCACGATTTTCTGTATGGCCGCACCTTCACCATCGTGACTGACCACAAGCCCCTACTAGGCATTTTTACCGCAGATAAGCCCACGCCACAAATCCTGTCCCCGAGGATGCTTAGGTGGGCCATTTTTCTCAACGCCTACCAGCACGCGTTGGTGTACCGGCCGGGGAAAGAGATCAGCCATGCGGACGCCCTGTCGAGGTCCCCCCTCCCTCAGACGCACAGCCACGTGGGCGAGGAGGGGCGAGACCGCCAGGTGCTCATGATAGAGGTTTTGGATTCGCCCCCCATAGTACCCGCCGACATCGCTAAAGCGACAGGCAAGGACAGGACGTTGGCAGCGGTTAGTTCCTGGGTGCAGAAAGGGTGGCCAGCGTCGTCCCCAGCGGAGGAATTCGCCCCATTTTTCAGGAAAAAGCTGGAACTGTCCCTAGCGAGGGGGTGTCTCTTGTGGGGGCAGCGGGTAGTGATCCCTACATCCCTTCGGCCGCGGGTGCTTAAACTGCTGCACGTCAGCCACCCTGGAATTGTGCGCTCCAAAGCGCTGGCCCGGAGCTACTTCTGGTGGCCCCAGTTAGACGCCGACATCGAGCACATGGTCGGCACTTGCGAGAGTTGCCAATGCTCCAGACCAGAGGAGGCCCGCCTCCCCCACAGGGAGTGGGACGCGGCTAAAGGGCCGTGGTCCCGGGTGCACATAGATTTTGCGGGCCCGTTCCGAGGAACCCTGTTTCTCCTCGTGGTGGCCGCTTTCTCCAAGTGGTTGGAGGTCATTCCAGTCACGAGCACCTCCTTGTCCACGACAATAAAGCATTTGCGGAGGGTTTTTTCTACGTTCGGCATACCCGACACCTTAATCAGCGATAACGCTAGTTGTTTCACATCCGCTGAGTTCAGGGCATTCACAGAAATCAACGCCATCCGGCACATCACCTCCGCCCCCTTTCACCCGGCCACCAATGGCCAAGTGGAGCGCCTTGTACGCACCACAAAGGACGCGCTGCGGCGCATGGGCCCCAGGGACCTCAACCTGCAAGTGTGTCAGTTTCTGCTAGGGTACAGGGTGACCCCGTTAGCGTCGGGATACTCCCCCGCGGAGCTTTTAATGCGCAGGAAACTGACCACCATACTCACTAGACTAGATCCCACGAGAGTTGAAGACAAGGGGAGGAACATCGGGTTAGAAGCCACCAAGAGTTTCAGTGTGGGTGCCCCGGTGCATTGCAGGAACTACGCCAGCGCGGGGCCAGCCTGGGTACCGGGGGTGGTCGTGGAGCAGACCGGTCCCGTATCGTACCGCATGGAGACCAACACAGGTCTACTCTGGCGGCGGCACGCGGACCAGCTACGGAACCGGGTCCCAGGAAGGCAGGGCGCCGAAAGCACAGATATGAATTCAGCGTTAGGGTTCTCCCCCACCTGTTTAGCCAAAGGGGGAGGAGAGGGGGGTCGAGGGTCCCCACCGAGGGGGGAGGAGAAGGAATTTATCCTCATAGATATCCCGCGGGATCCCCCAGCAGAGTTTAATTTTGAGTTACAGAACCGGGGGGGGTTTCGGAGTGGTCCCCCACCCATCCAAGCGAGAAGAGGGGTTTTACGTTAGCCCCTAGTGCCCCCGGTTTGCCCTCAATGGAGTTTGTTCCTTCCCCTAAAGCTGCAAAACCGCAGCAAGCCACTAACGAATCTCCCTCTCCCATTACAGGACAGGGGACCAGGGAACAAGGAAGCGGTAGCGCCCCCCGGGCGGGCCAACCCACATCGCGACCCAAACGCGGGTGCAATAAGCCATCTTGGTTAAGAGACTTCGTCTCATCCTAGGGGGGAGGGATGTTGTGTTCTAAAGCCTGTGCCTTTAAACAATGTACCTATCCATGTGTATCCAATGTAACCTTTCTATGTGTAACATTGTAACCTTCAGCTGCATCACTGTAACCCAAATAGGACGCGAGCTAGTGACCACCAGATGGCAATAGCGAGCGTCCAAGCTCATTGGTCCAGACTCACCTAAGAACAACAGCGCGGGAAGATTCCTGCCACCACCTTCACCTGGACAAGAAGGGCGTGACCTGCAATTACGTCACGCGGACAGTAGCCAATAGACTGTCAAGCAGCCACATTCAAATGTATAGCCACTGTATATATTGAGCTGTTCGTCCGCCATTACCACATGTTCCCTCTGACCAGCATGCAATAAAGTTGTGTTAAGCCAGCTCTTCGGCTGTTCCAGTGTCTTGGTTCCCATACACTAAAAGAACAATAATCATTTGGCTACAACATACACAGTAAAAATTAGCAATGTTCATTTTCAGCATGGCAGTGTTACATTCACCTTTGTCACATGAAAGCACAGATACCCAATAGTTGTCACCTACCCTTGAGGAACACTTATTAATAGAAAAAGTCAAGATTAGGAAGAAGAGGGAACAGGGCATTATCTACAGACAACAAAGTGAGACAGAAATATATTTTTTAAAAAAATATGAATGCTAAACAAGAGAAAATGGAAGAAAGAATCATACTAAGTGTTAAAGACAGCACATTGTTATAAGCAGGAATGCCTTGCATAGCAAAAGTTGTCTGATTCTCCAAACATTAGTTTTTCCTATTTAGTCATCTTTCAAATTAGCTTGTTTTTTTTGTGAGTGATTCAAGGTTTTGGAAAAAAAATCCACAGGCTTTGTTTGCAAGCTTTATTGATCAAGCAGGAAGCTCTGGGGAATGATCAGTTTCTCCAAGCCCTTTCTACACAGTTCCACCCACCCACCCCACCCCAAAGACATGTATGAATAGATTTCACCACACCATTGTTCCTAACCTATCATTGGGCATTGCCAAGGTACATTACTGCTGTACAAAGATTATGGCAGTGTTTCTCTGTGGGCACAATTCCACTTGTTAACGTGGGATACAAATCAATATGCTTTTTTTCTTTTACACAGTTGAATCATCACAATTTTATGTATTTAACTGGTCCATTTTTAGTCTCTTGTTCAAGAACTCCTATCATGGATTTCACAATAGAATTTATATACTCACCTGATTTTTGTAACTGATGGTCCAATTACACAAATGTTAAAAACACAGGCCTAGAAACAACAGTTATCACCTGTGTTGTGACAAATTGCAGGATGGGAAGTGATAATCTGTTGTGCATTCAAGTTATTATTGCCTCAGCGCACCTTGCAAAATAGGTGCCACTTTTGTGAAAGCTGATTCGCTAATGTTTTCCCGCTCCTCCAGAAGTTTGGGTAAATGTATCTATTGTGTTCTGTATAAAAGCTGTTACAATGCACCTGCTCTTTGTTTTTTTGTTCCTTGCAATAAACCATGTTGTTGTTTGAACCAGCTCTGCTAAAGTAATCCTTTCACAATTTGGACACAACAATTGGCAATGAAGGTGGGATCAAGATGGCAATGGCCACCCCAGTGTCATTGGGCCCCTTCAACATATCAAATCCTGAATCATGGACTATGTATGACTTCCAGTTGAAAACTACTGTACTTCTCAAAGGATCAACCCAGCATTAAAAAAGTCAAAGTTCCTCACATTTTGTGGGTTGCTGACGCTTGAGTTCCTCAATGATCTTGTACTGCTGAGGTTGCTCAGAGACATGGCACTTAAAGACATTCTGACTGACCTTTGGGACCACTTCACAGGGTTGCAGTGATTCTGGCATGAGTGGCCTTCTATAGGCATGATCAGAGGGCTGAGGAATCCATTGCTGAATCCATTGCCGCACTCCAAAATGCCGCCATTCCGTGTCAATGGGAAAATCTGGACATCGCCCTGAGGGACAGGCTAGTGGTGGGCATTAGGGACGAGGCCACACAATGGTGCCTGATGAAATGAGATGTTCCAACGTTTGCGGCAGCACTTGAGGAGGCTCAGGCTGTGGAAATAACTAATGTTGGAGTCCAGTTCTTGCAGTCAAGACCAGCCAACCCATTGCCGAAGAGCATGGCTGTCCATAAGCATCAAGTTTCCCGTTCATCATCATCCTCCAGTGGCTCAGAGGGAGAAGATGACATAGGCCTTCAAATCTGCAAAAGGATGCCATCGCGCCTTGCCGAGGGTGCGGGAGACAGCACCTCTGCGCAGACTGTCCCTTTAGAGATGATTAATGCCACCAGTGTGGAAAGAAGGGGCATATTTCAAAGGTTTGCCATCAAGAGTCCAGGAGCCCGTACAAGGTCAACGCTCACCAGGAGAAAGACTATTCAATTTCCAAGGTCTTTGAGGGCTGCTGTCCCAGCACCAAGGTTCAGATAGTCTCTGGGAATTTTTTCATTGATGTCAACATCCAGGGGTGTCCAGTCAATATGGAGATTGACTCGGGAACTTCTTTCTCAATTATCACTAAGAAAGAGTTTTTCTGCCTGCCCCCATCTGCCCATCTCAAGTTATGAGCCTTGAAGGTGAGGCTGAGTGATGTGCAAGGTGAACACATTTCTGTGCTGGGTGTTGGGAACTTTCATGTGCATTTCCATAACATGTCTTCTCTTCTTCCCCTTGTGGTAAAGATGGGTAAAAATGTGGTAAAGATGGGTAAGAGCAACCTCCTGGGGACTCAATGGTTCAGGCCCCTGGGTATCACCATTTTGGTATTCATTCAGTGGGGTCTGACCCTATTCGGTCCATCTGTGACAGGTTTCTGGACGTATTCTGCTCAGGGTTGGGTACATATAAGGGCCCCCAGGTCCATTTTGAGTTGGATCCTACTGTTGTACCTGTCAGGATGAAACCCTGCAGGGTGCCCTTTGCGCTTAAGGACTGTATTGAGGTGGAGCTCGATAAGCTGGTTGTGTAGGGCATTTTGGAGCCAGTGGATTCTGCTGAGTGAGAAACTCTGATTGTAACAGCCATTAAGTCTAATGGGGGCATCCACATCTGCGTGAATTACAAAAGCACCATCAATAAGGCTATCCACCCAAATTTATATCCTGTGCCGGTGGTCAGTCACCTCCTTGCTTCGCTCCATGGTGGTAACTGTTTTGCCAAGCTTGACTTGGCTCAGGCTTATCAGCAGCTGCCTGTTACCCTGGCCTTGGCACTATGTCAGATGATCACCACTCACATGGGTGTCTTTAAGGTTAATTGCCTCCAATTCAAGGTTAACACAGCCCCGAGGATTTTCCAGGGTCTGGTGGAAAGGTTGATAAAAGGGCTTCCTGGGGTTCTGCCCTGTTTTGATGCTGTCTTAATATCAGGGAGTGATATGGAGGACCTGGCTGCTTAATTGGGAAATGTATTGGAGCATTTTAATAATGAAGGTCTCTGCCTGAAAAAGGAAAAATGCTGTTTCTTCACTACTAAAGTAGATTTTTTTGGGATTTAAGGTTTCCGCTGAGCGTGTAATGCCAGTCGATTCTAAAGTATCAGCAGTTTTGAATGCCCTGCACCTGGCTTTTAAATCTGAGCTACAATCCTTCTTAGGGCTTCTAAATTTCTGTCATTTATTCCTTCCTCAAAAGGCTACCGTTGTGGCCCCTCTTCATAGTCTATTGTGGAAACAAGCCATGTGGCATTGGGGTCCCACTCAGGAGCATGCATTTAAGGAGGTTAAGAAACTCCTCACGTCCAACACTATTCTCACTCACTTCGACCCCAATAAGCCAGTTGTCCTTGTTTGTGATGCTTCCCCTGTAGGGGTTGGGGCAGTTATGTGCCATGACCTGGGAGGGGGTCAAGAGGCACTGATCACCTTCTTTTCGAGATCCCTGTCTGATACGGAAAAGAGATATATGCAATTCGATAGGGAAGCCCTAGCCATTATTGCGGGGACCAAGAAATTCCATGATTTCATTTATGGATGGCTGTTCATGATCGTTACTGATCACAAGCGACTCCTGGGCATATTCGCCCTTGACAAACCAACACCACAGATTTTGTCCCCGAGAATGCTTCGGTGGGCGTTGTTTTTGCAGGCCTATCAGTTCAACTTGCAACATTGCCCAGGTGTTTCTATCTCAAATGCGGATGCGCTCTCCTGGTCCCCCATTGAATCTGTGGGCAAAGTTACTGTGGACCACCAAGTCCTTATGATAGAAGTGTTAGATTCCCCACCCGTGTCTGTCTAGGACATTGTGGCAGCATAAAAAAAGGACTCCCTACTGTCCAAGGTTATGTCATGGGTACAAAAAGTTTGGCCGGTGCCCCCTGTGGCTGACAAGTTTTGGGTCTATTACACAAAATGCCATGAACTGTCATTGGAACAGGGGTGTTTAGTTTGGGGGAAAAGAGTGGTTATTCCCCCTGCACTCGGAGGAAAGGTTCTTCATACATTACACATAAGTCACCCTGGCATAGTTTGCTCTAAAGCACTCACAAGGAGCTACTTCTGGTGGCCTAGGCTTGATTGTGACACCGAGGACTGGGTGGGGTGTTGTAGGGAATGCCAGGCATTAAGCCAGAGGAGACTCACCAGCCCACCTGGGAATGGGACATGGCAAGGGGCCCCTGGTCAAGGGTTCACATTGACTTTGCCAGACCTTTCCATGGGGCTTTATTCTTATTGGTTGTTATTTCGTTCTCCAAATGGTTAGAGGTTGTCCCAGTTTCGAACACATCGGCAGCCGTCACAATTCACAAACTAAGGAGGTTGTTTTGCACCTTCAGGCTGCCTGACATTGTTGTATCCAACAAAGCATCAACATTTATGTCTGCGGAGTTCCAGGACTTCCTAAAGTGAAACGGGGTTTGTCACATAATGGCTGCTCTTTTCAACCCTGCTATAAATGGGCAAATAGAAAGGCAAATCCGTACAGTCAAAGAGGCCATTAAGAGAATGGAGTCTGGTGATTTGGATCTGCAGTTATGTCAATTTCTATTCACACACAGGATTACCCCTCTAGCCTCTGGGTCCTCCCCAATGATCAGATCATGCTAATAAAAAGGAAATTGTCCTCGGTGTTTGATCGGTTAGACCCAAACCGTGTCATAGTTAAGGGGCAGAATCTTGATGTATGCAATTCTAAAGGATTTTTGGTGGGACAGTCTGTGTATTGTCACAATTATGCATCGAGGTCACATTGGTTGGGAAGAGAGGTCCTAGAGCAGATGGGTCCAGTCTCGTACAAAGTGGTCATGGACAATGGGTTAGTTTGGAGCAGGCATGCAGACCAAATGCACCCCTGAGTTATTGGACAAAACACTTCCCCAGAGGTAGAGGTAGATGAATCCTTTAGCTCAATTCGATTGGAGGAAGGCTCAGAACCCCCTGACTTTGAAGTTGGTTCGGATTTCTTCAGCCAACCACTTCCAGTCAAATCACTGCCAGCACATGTTTCCCCAGGTAGCCCCCAAGAAAGGGCTGTTCCCGGAGCAGAGAGAGAACCAGCTCCTGGCTCCCCGAGTCCTGTGATAACAGCAACCCAAGAAGCTCATGGGTCCACACAAGTGTCTGGTTCCTCTGAGGGTTCCACAGGTACTGCCAGAAATAAGGGGTGCTCTACACCCATTTTTTCAAAGTTTCCCTCAGTTGGGGCATCCAAAAAGGGCCTGCGGGCCACCCCAAAGATATGGGGTTTGGGTCCCCCATTTGGGGAGAGGTGGAATGTTGTGTATTCAAGTTATTATTGCCTCAGCGCGCCTTTCAAAATAGATGCCACTTTTGTGAAAGCTGATTTGCTAATGTTTTCCTGCTCCTCCAGAAGTTTGGATAAATGTATCTATTGTGTTCTGTATAAAAGCTGTTACCATGCACCTGCTCTTTGTTCTTTTGCTCCTTGCAATAAACCATTTTGTTGTTTGAACCAGCTCTATTCAAGTAATCCTTTCGAGGTTCGGACACAACATAATCTGAGATGTGAAATGCATCCATTTCATTTCATTTTTGTTGAATTTAGTAGACTCCTCCCTCTCTAACTATGTCCCCCCCCCCATTTTATTCAGTATTGCTTATTCAGCTCTTTCCCTCACATAGATAAAATAATCCATATTTTTATTAGGTTTTTTTGCACAAAATGTACATGTGTGTGCATTTTCTGCCATTAATTAACTAATTATGGTATGCATTTTTCAAAGGTAATTTTTGTCTTCAATCAAACCCACCAGAAAACTTTAATATGTACAATATGTACAGAGTTATGAAATAAGATGCATTTCATCCCATGGCTAGTCTCAGGAGATGTGATATCAATATTTTTGTATGCAAATATGATCTCCTTCAATTTATTTTCTACCCTGCTGTCAAATTGTGGTGAAGCAGTCCTGAGAGGTATGCTAAAAGACACTTTTCTTCCCACCTCTCCTCTCATAGTAGTTTTTCCCACTGCACTTTGCAAACAGCTGTCTAGTTATATTCCCTAAGTAAAAAGCAAAACAGTAGGCAGTTATCTGTCTGTATGCATTCTTCTCTGGATTTTTCAGTATAGCTTTATAAAATATATATGTGCCTCTGTATTTATGTACATATACATAAGTATACATACACACAAAAATGGGTTTATTATGGGAAAGTGAACACAAAATTATGTACATGGCATGACAGATTCAAAAAACCTCAAAGCCATTATTTATCTATCTATTTATTTACTTATTTACTTATTTACTTATTTATTTATTTATTTATTTATTTCTCAAATTTCTATGCCGCCCAATCAGGTGAACCCGACTCAGGGCGGCTCACAAAAGGATTAAAACATACATATTAAAACAATTAAAACCCCAACATAACCACATTAAAAAAGAATTGTTAAAGCACCCATATAAAGCAAACAGAACAAAAATACTGTACAGGAATGCTTTTATTTGGAGAGATTTTTTGAGGTAGATTTTTAAAATGTTGAAGATTTATGTAAAACCAAGATTGGATAAACTGGAGATTTAGAAAAATGAGCAGAATCCAAGACCAATAGATTTGCTCAGCTTTAACTTTCCTAAGCCAATTGTTATGGTGATAGGTTTGCAAAACATAAGCTGTAGATGGGGGATGAGTTTGAGAAACTCCTTCTTCTTTCACATTGGAAATCACCTCTACCATTGCACTCTATTAAAACAGCTGCTTATATTCCTAGGCTAATAAGAAAGAACTCTCAACTTTATTTTTGTTCAGTCGCACAGTTGATTCTGACCCTTCGCGACCCCATGGACCACCGCACGCCAGGCACCCCAATCCTCCACCATCCTCCTCAGCCTGCCGAACTTTGTGTCTATTGCATCAACAATGCCATCTCACTATCTCATTCTCTGCCACCCCTACTTCTTTTGCCCTTGACCTTTCCCAGCATCAAGGCTTTCTCAAGTGAATCCTCTCTGCATTTGATGTCTAAAGTACTTTACAGTAACTTCATCTTCAATATTTGACCTTCCAAGGAGCAGTTGCGGTTGATTTCTTTTAAGATTGACCTATTTATTCTCTTTGTTGTCCAGGATACTCTCAAAATCCTCCTCCAGCACCACATTTCAAAGGCGTCTATTCTTCTGTGCTCAGCTTTCCTTATGGTCCATCTCTCACAATTGTACATTACTACCAGAAATACCATTGCTTTGACTATGCGGACTTTTGTTTGCAAGGTGATGTCTCTACTTTTAACTATGTTCCCCAAATTTCTCCCAAGAATCTGTCGCCTTTTTATTTCATGGCTGCAATCACCATCTGCAGTGATCTTGGATCCTAAGAATGTAAAGTCTGTCGCTGCTTCTACTTCTTCGCCATCTATTTTCCATGGAGTGAAAGGGCCTGTTGCCATTGTCTTTGTTTTCTTGATGTTGAGTCTCAAGCCAGCTTTTGCATTCTCTTCTTTCACCTTAAGCAGGAGCTTCTTTAGGCCTTCCTCACTTTCTGCCATTAGGGTAGTATCATCTGCAAATCTCAAATTGTTGATGTTTCATCTCAGCAAGTTTAATTCCAACTTTTGTTTCATCCAGCATTCATTGTGCATTATGTGCTCTGTGTATGTTAAATAAGCATGGTCACAAAATGCAGCCTTGTCTTACTCCTTTTCCTATTCCAAATCACTCCGTCATTCCGTATCCTGTCCTAACTGTTGCTTTTTGACTCTTGCACAGATTTCTCATGAGACATATATGGTGTTCTGGTATTCCCATCTCTTTAATTACTTGCCACATTTTGTTGTGGTCCACACAGTCAAGTTCCTTGGTGTAGTTAATGAAACAGAAGTAGACTTGTTTCTGTTATTCCTTTGTTTTCTCCATGATCCAATGTACGTTGACAATGTGGTCTCTAGTCCCCCTGCCTCTTCGGAACCCAGCCTGCACTTCTGGTAGTTCTCTCTCCACATGCTGCTGAAGCCCTGTATCTTGAGCATGACCTTGCTAGCCTGTGGGATGAGTGCAATTGTTCGATAATTTCATGCATGGATTTATACAAAGGCCAGATGTTATTTTTAAAAATTTTTTGTTCTACTTACAGGTTTGTCTGCTCCTGAATGACCAGCTTTGATGTATGTCTGTATTATGATTGCCAGATCAAAAGGACATAATTCCATAGATTTTAGGACACAAACCTGAAATCAAGAAGCATAACTCTCTCATGTCACAGGGTTGCATCTTTATAATGTCAAACATAAATAGGGTAAGCAAGATTTGGGAGGGTGTTGGAACTGCTTCTGGGACAGATGAATCTGGAAATTTAGAACAAGACGCTATACTTTGTGCCTTCCCAGTCCCCTCTCCTCATACACACATGAACAACTTTGTGGTGAACCAGTGAGTCGCAAGGCAGATGGGAATGGGCAGTGATGTTTGTTGATCACACACAGAAATCACAGTTCTTTCTTCTCTAGTACTTCTCACCCTGGCCTTTCTCTTTCTGTATGGAGAGGATCTTTTACTCACCACCCCCTGGCCTCTTTGAATGGCAACTAGCAGCAGAGTTGGCTTCTGTCTTTCTCCTGATGCCTTTTGCTTCTCTCTAGGCCCAGGTCTTGGAAGGGGGGGGCAGGATCTTTTACTCACCACCCCCTGGCCTCTCTGGATGGCAACTAGCAGCAGAGTTGGCTTCTGTCTTTCTCCTGATGCCTTTTGCTTCTCTCTAGGCCCAGGTCTTTGGAAGGGTGGGGCAGGATCTTTTACTCACCACCCCCTGGCCTCTCTGGATGGCCAGAGAGAAGGACACCTCCGGAGACCCCCTACCACCCCCAGGAGATACCATCCACAACCACCATCACAGCGAGGCCCGAGTCGGCGCCTTTGACCAACTCCATGCGGCCGAAGGGTGGCGAGAGCTGCTGCATGAATGCAAAGGATAAGTAATCGAACTGAAATAATATAATTGACTAAACATAGATGGCTTATAGGAACTGGCATAGTGAATGTACAAGAAACTGACTTACATAGAGACTTGATATAGTGGATTTTTTATTTATTTATTTATTTATTTATTTATTTCCCTTCATTAATTAGTTCAACTTTTACTTTGATACTATGTGATAAACTGTGTTATTGTGCATGATAATACTTGTTTTAAAACTGTTTAAACTGTGATAACATGTGTGATGGGAAGAGACTGGCGTAGAGACTGGCAAGGCATGCCACAAAGTTTGCCAAGAGAACCCTATGGACCAAAACAAAAGGCAAAACAAGGGGATGCTCAGCACAGCAGATCTGAAAAGGGGGAGAGATACGAAAGGCGGAGGAGAAATACAGTGTTACAGAGAACAATACTGCATAGGGACATGGAATGTAAGGTCTATGAATCAAGGAAAACTGGAAGTGGTTAAAAATGAGATGGAAAGAATAAGCATTGACATACTGGGCATCAGTCAGTTAAAATGGACAGGGATGGGTGAATTCAGCTCTGGAAACCATCATATCTACTACTGTGGGCAAGAAAACCTCAGAAAAAATGGAGTAGCCATAATTGTCAACAAAAGAGTGAGAAAAGCAGTAATGGGATACAATATCAAAAATGATAGAAAGATGTCAGTCAGAATCCAAGGCAAACCTTTCAATACCATTGTAATCCAAGTCTATGCACCAACCACTAGTACAGATGAAGCCACAGTTGACCAGTTCTATGAGGACCTACAACACCTCATAGAACAGACACCAAGAAATGATGTCCACATTATCTTAGGAGATTGGAATGCCAAAGTAGGAAATCAAAAATTAAATGGAATAACAGGCAAGTTTGGTCTTGGAACACAGAATGAAGCAGGGCAAAGATTGATAGAGTTCTGCCAAGAGAATGCACTAGTCATTACAAACACCCTCTTCCAGCAACACAAGAGGCGGCTTTACACATGGACATCACCAGATGGCCAGCATCGAAATCAGATTGATTACATACTCTGCAGTCAAAGATGGAGAACCTCCATTCAGTCAGCAAAAACAAGACCTGGAGCAGACTGTGGCTCAGATCACAACCTACTGATCGCAAAATTCAGGCTTAGACTAAAGAAAATGGGGAAAACAATTAGACCAGACAGATATGACCTACACAACATCCCTAAAGAATACACGGTGGAGGTCATGAACAGATTTAATGTTCTGTACCTGATAGACAGAGTACCAGAAGAATTATGGACAGAGACACGGGACATCATGCAGGAGGCAGCAAGAGAAACCATACCAAAAGAAAAGAAAGAAAGAAAAGAAAGCAAAGTGGTTGTCTGATGAGGCACTTAAAATAGCAGAGGAAAGAAGAAATACAAAAGTCCAAGGAGAAAGGAAAAAATACAACCACCTGAATACAGAATTTCAAAGGAAAGCAAGGAGAGATAATGAAAACTACCTGAACGAACAGTGCAAAGAAATGGAGGAAAACAACAAAAGAGGCAGGACTAGAGATCTTTTCAAAAAAATTGGGGAAATCAAGGGAACATTTAAAGCAAAAATGACCATGATAAGGGACATAGATGGAAAGGAGTTAGCTAAAGCAGAAGAGATCAAAAAAAGATGGCAAGAGTACACAGAGGAACTCTACAAAAAGGACCTCAACACTCCTGTTAATAACAATAATGAGAAATTTGAACTTGAACCAGACATTCTGGAGAGTGAAGTCAGAAAAGCCCTAAAAAGCACCTCAAACAACAAAGCTAGTGGAAATGATGGTATCCCAGTTGAGTTTTTCAAAGCCCTAAAAGATGATGGAATTAAACTACTGCATTCAATATGCCAGCAAATTTGGAAAACAAAACAGTGGCCACAGGATTGTAAAAGATCAGTGTACGTTCCAATCCCAAAAAAAGGCAATGCCAAAGAATGCTCAAATTACCGAACAATTGCGGTCATCCCACATGCCAGCAAGGTGATGCTCAAGATAATACAGGATAGACTTCAGCAGCATGTGGAGAGAGAACTACCAGAGGTGCAGGCTGGTTTCAGAAGAGTCAGGGGGACTAGAGACCACATTGCCAACATATGTTCTTATGTTCTTATGTTCTTATACGTTGGATCATGGAGAAAACAAAAGAATACCAGAAACAAGTCTACTTTTGTTTTATCGACTACACCAAGGCTTTTGACTGTGTGGACCACAACAAAATGTGGCAAGTAATTAAAGAGATGGGAATACCAGAACACCTCATATGCCTCATGAGAAATCTGTACACGAACCAAGAAGCAACAGTTAGCACAGAACACGGAATGACAGAGTGGTTTGGAATAGGAAAAGGAGTAAGACAAGGCTGCATTTTATCACCCTGCTTATTCAGTCTATACACAGAGCACATAATGTGCAATGCAGGGATGGAGGAATCACAATATGGGATCAAAATTGCTGGGAGAAACATCAACAATTTGAGATATGCAGACGATACCACCCTTATGGCAGAAAGTGAGGAAGACCTAAAGAACCTCTTGATTGGATTGAAGGATGAGAGTGCAAAAGCTGGCTTGAGACTTAATATCAAGAAAACCAAGAAAATGGCAACAGGTCCGATCAGTCCCTGGAAAATAGATGGGGAAGAAGTAGAAGCAGTGACAGATTTTACTTTCCTGGGATCTAAGATCACTGCCTATGGTGACTGTAGCCATGAAATAAAAAGACAATTGATTATGGGGAGACAAGCTATGAGAAACCTGGGGAATATAGTGAAAAGCAGAGACATCACCTTGAAAACAAAAATTCGCATAGTCAAAGCAGTGGTAATGTATGGGTGTGAGAGCTGGACCTTTCGGAAAGCTGAGCGCAGAAGAATAGATGCCTTTGAGATGTGGTGTTGGAGGAGAGTCCTGAGAGTCCCTTGGTCAGCAAAGAGAACAAATAGGTCAATACTGGAAGAAATCAATCCTGACTGTTCATTGGAGGGACAAATAGTGAAGATGAAGCTAAAGTACTTTGGACATCAAATGAGAAGGGAGGACTCACTTGAGAAGGACTTGATGCTGGGAAAGGTTGAGGGCAAGAGAAGAAGGGGGCGTCCAAAGATGAGATGGATAGATGGGATTGTGGACACAATGGGCACAGAGCTTGTTGGGCTGAGGAGAATGGTGGAGGACAGAGGTGCCAGGAGGAAAATGGTCCATGGGGTCGCAAAGGGTCAGAATCGACTGTGCGACTGAACAACAACAACATGGAGAGCTGAAGAAACAAAGCAACTCCTGGAGACTCCAGCTGACACCCTAAGTCTGGACAACCCTGATTTCTAAAACATTAATTCAAGACTTGGCCAGACTAGAATGGTATTCAAACAGTCTCAGAGTCCATGAATTAGAGTTAAACATACCTTCTCTTGAACTAGTGAAAACCTGGGAAGCAGGTTTCTGATCTTCATAGTGGCAGAAAAAAAGAAAATATTTTCCCATGGATGCCACTGCAGGGCAAAGCATAAATCTTAACCTTATTTGTTTAAGACTGTTTGTTGAGTTAGAATTTAATAGGGTTTGAGTGACAGAGAACATTACTGTCTGCTACTGGAAAAATTGGTCTCAGCACGACCCTAGAGCAGGCAGGCAGGCTCCCCACCGCCCCAAAAATCTGTTGCTTACTTCCCAATTTTTAAGCTTTGAATGTTCCCTTATGTTTAAGAACCACTCGTAGTACTAATAAATACTATATGTAATTAAGCTGCAGCAGTAATGAAATTTTGTCCTGCAACACAGCTCATCTGGACACTAAGTGGATGTCCTGCAAGGTGAAGTTGACCTTCCTGAGGTTTGCTTAATCATATGGGCAATTAATTCATGTGATGAAAATAGGCAATGTAGCAAAATGCAGGCTATGTCTATTGTTGAAGAGGGGAACAGAATCCTTGTTTAGTACACTTTCAGTTGAATATATAAACCAAGTATATCCTCCAGAACAAATGAGGTCATTCTAAAATCCCACCAAATGGATGCTTTTGATGACACTCACAAAGGCTAATGAGATTTGAGAGACAATCCAATTTTTCATCATTAACCTGAGCTAATGATTCATTTACATTAGGACTACACACTTTAATTTGTTTAATCAGTAGATTAATCAACCAAAAGGTTTAGTTGATTAATTGATGGGGCTGAGATTAAAGGGCAACTCTTTGTAATATAAGGTGTGTGTTGTTGTAGGTTCTTCTGCATTGTAGACTAGGGAATGAAACAATATCAAAGAGTGTTTTTCCTTCTTAGTGTCTTGTCTTTTATGCAAATATAACTCACAACATCCCAAGTAACTGAAAAAGATAATTAGTAAAACTTGTAACATGCATATTATTTATTTAACTATCTATAATACTAATTAATGGCCACAGTGACTTAAGACACAGAGCTTGATGACTGGAAGGTAGGCAGGTCAGCAGTTCAAGACCTGAGTTCTGAATGACTCCCGTTTCTTTTGCAGCTCTTGCCAAACTAACAATTTGAAAGCAAGAAATTGCACGTAGATAAATAGGTAACACTTTGGTAGGAAAAGTAACAGTGTTCTGTGAGCTCCTGCATCTAGTCATGCTTGCCGATGAACACTAAAACATCTGCAGACACAAACAGTGCTGGCTCTTTGGCTGTAAATGGAAATGAGCACCGACCCCTAGGGTTGGACATGACTGGGTTTCGAGCAAGGGAGACTTTTACCTTTACAGTACTATTTTAATCAGTTGAAGGCAGTGTGGTTATGTGGCCAGTTCTCACCAGTTCTAGAGAACTGGTAGTAGAAATTCTAGGCCACACCTACTTGGCCAGCCACACTCACCACTTGGCTTCCCCCTCCCAGCGCCACCAGAAACATGTCCCATTTGCCTCGCCCAGGGCTGAAGGCATACTTTCATCTCCGCACTTCCCTTGTGCCTTCGGCTCTGGGCAAGGCAAATGGGATGTGTTTCTGGCAGTGCTGGGAGGGGGAGGCCAGCTGGCACAGGCCACCAACCTGCACCACTCACCTCTCAGCAATGCTGCCAGCAGGGACGTGTTTCCAGTGGCACTGGGAAGGGGAGCCCAGCCAGCGCCAGCCCACCAACTCACCCTGTTCACCTCCCAGCAGCGGCACTGACAGGGACATATTTCCAGTAGTGCTGGGAAGGGAAGCCCAGCCATTGCAACCCCACCCACCTCCCAGCAGCACCACTGCTCTGGGATTTCTCTGGCCTCCTCCTCATCTCTGCAAAGAAAGCGAGCAAGGTAGGTTTCTTTCTTTCATTCATTTTTTTGGGGGTGAGGAGGTTGAGGTCACACCCACAGATAGCCACACACAAAGATAGCCATGCCCACCGAGTGGGTAGTAAAAATTTCCACAGTGCATCACTGGTTGTTTTAGTTAAGGATGCTGGCACTTGAAATATACACTTTCTCCCTAGCTATTTATAATATGCACAGCCATTATAACACTTGTTTTGTGGCATATGGACCCCTTGATCATAATACAGTAGGATCATATAGGAAGCAAATATGGCAATGAAACTGATTGAAGGAAGGCCTTCTAAACTACATGCTAGATTAAGCCATTAGGAGCATTTGGTGTATGAGAACCAAGACACAGGACACAGCCTCGGGCTGGGTTAACTCAGGTTTATTGCATCGTGGACAGAGGGAACATGAGGTAATGGCGGATCGATGGCTCTTTATATACAGTAGTAATACATTTGAACGTGGTGCCATGGTAGCCCATTGGCTACTGCCTGCGTGACGTCATTGCGAGTCACGCCCTTCTTGTCCAGGTGTAGGTGGTGGCGGGAAAGCTTCCCGCGCTGTTGCCTTTGATGAGTTCGGACCAAGAGAGCTTGGACGCTCGCTGCTGCCAGCTGGTGGTCATTAGCTCGCGTCCTATTACAGGGTTCATATGATACAGGTGAAGGTTACATTGTTGCTAAAGGCAAGGTTACATTGGTTCAGATACATTGTAATCCATGTGGAAGATAAAACCATTAGAACACAACACCCCTCCCCCCTAGGATGAGACAAAGTCTCGAGCCCACACTCCAAACACACTCCCCCCCCTAGGAGACAAAGTCTCTCAGCCAAGATGGCTTATTTCGAACACGCTGGGGTCTCGATGCGGGCTGCCTTTGCCCGGGTTTGCTACCTTCTCTTTGTCCCCTGGTTTCCTGCCCTGTAATTGGAGAGGGAGACTCGTTAGTGACTTGCCGCGGCTCCGCGGCGTTGTTGGGAGGTGTGCTCTCTCTTAGGGAAGACCCGGGGGCACTGGGGGCTAACGAAAAACCCCTCTTCTCGCTTGGATGGGTGGGGGAACACTCCTGAAAACCCCCCCGGCTCGCAAAATCAAAATCAAAATTATATTCGGGGGCAGCGGTCGCGAACTCCTCTCCCCCTTCCCCGGCCTCTGATGGAACTGGTTTATCAAAAGGGTATGAGTCGGGGCCGCTGCTTCTTCCTTCCCCCCTTGCTTGGGACTGTTGTCCGCTGATGTCTCCCCCTTGGGCTAAACGGGTGGGGGAGAACCCTAACGCTGAATCCTGTTGCTGAGCCCCACTGTCTGGTACGCTCACTCGGTGCCTCAGCTGGTCCGCGTGCCTCCTCCAGAGGAGACCGGTGCTAGTCTCGACCCGGTACGACACTGGCCCCGTCTGTTCTACTACCGTCCCCGGCACCCAGGCTGGCCCTGCGCTGGCATAGTTTCTGCAGTGAACAGGGTCGCCGGCGGCGAATCCTTTCGAAACTGCCAGCCCTATGTTTTTTCCCTTCTCCTCGACTCTCGTCGGGTCTAGCCTGGACAGAAGCGTGGTCAGTTTTCGCCGCATCAAGAGCTCTGCCGGCGAGTAACCTGACGCTAAGGGGGTCACCCTATACGCTAATAAGAACTGACATACTTGGTGATTTAGGTCCCCCAGGCCCATGCGCCGAAGCGCATCCTTTGTTGTACGCACCAACCGTTCCACTTGGCCATTCGTGGCCGGGTGAAACGGCGCGGATGTGACATGCCGAATGGCGTTTGCCGCCATGAATGCTCCGAACTCCGAGGAGGTGAAGCAACTCGCGTTATCGCTGACTAACGTGTCGGGTAAGCCGAACGTGGAAAAGACTCTCCGTAGCTGGCTAATTGTCGTGGCGGAGGACGTGCTCTTTACTGGGATAACCTCTAGCCACTTGGAGAACGCATCCACCACCAGGAGAAACATGGTTCCTCGGAATGGGCCAGCGAAATCTATGTGTACTCTGGACCACGGCCCCCTTGCTGCGTCCCATTCCCTATGCGGGAGACGGGCCTCCTCTGGACGGGATCCCTGACATGCCTCACAAGTGCCGACCATGTGCTCAATGTCCGCGTCCAGTTGTGGCCACCAAAAGTAACTGCGGGCCAGCGCTTTCGAACGAACGATGCCCGGGTGGCTGACGTGCAGCAGTTTGAGCACCCTCGGCCGCATGGATGTAGGGACCACCACCCGTTGGCCCCACAACAGGCAGCCCCTTTCTAGGGACAGCTCTAGTTTTTTCCGAAAGAATGGGTCGAATTCCGTGCTCGGGGACAATGCCGGCCACCCCTTCTGTACCCATGAGCTAACTTTCTCCAGCGTTTTGTCCTTGCCTGTCGCCCTAGCAATATCGGCTGGTACTAATGGGGGCGCGTCCAAGACCTCGATTAGCAACACCTGGCGGTCTCTTTCTACTCTAGCCTTTTGGTCGTCCGACAGGGGCAAGGGGGATCTCGACAGTGCATCAGCATGGCTGATCTCCTTTCCGGGCCGGTACTCCAACTCGTGTTGGTATGCGTTGAGAAAGATAGCCCAACGCAGCATTCTCGGGGATAGGATCTGCGGCGTGGGCTTGCTTGCCGTGAAAATCCCTAACAGGGGCTTGTGATCCGTCACGATTTTGAACGGGCGGCCATACAGAAAATCGTGAAACTTTTTGGTCCCCGCTACTATTGCTAATGCCTCCCTGTCGGTTTGTGCGTAATTTCGCTCTGCTTGGGACAGGGACCTTGAATAAAACGCAACCGGGGCCTCCCTTCCGTCATCCAACACGTGGCAAAGCACCGCCCCCACCCCCACCGGTGATGCATCGCAGACTAATACCACCGGCCGTTTGGGGTCGAAATGCGTTAAAATTGCATCAGAGGTCAAGAGTTGCTTTAGCTCTTTGAACGCCCTCTCGTGCTCGTCACCCCACATCCATGTCTCCTCCTTTTTAAGCAACCGATGAAGCGGTTCGGCTACGGACGCTTTCCGCGGAAGGAATGTATGGTAAAAATTGAGGAGCCCCAGGAATGACTGTAGCTCGGTTTTGGATGTGGGGCGAGGGGCCTTCTTGATGGCTGCCACTTTGGAATTGGATGGCTTAATACCCTCGGGTGTGATTCGGAACCCTAAAAACTCGACCTCGGTTTCGAAAAAGACACATTTGTCCTTCCTCAGCCTCAGCCCCGCTTTCTCGAACACAGTTAGTACTTTGTCCAATCTTTTTGCCAGTTCGGCCTCACTCCCCCCTGTTATCAACACGTCATCAAAATAAGGCAACACCCCCTCCAGCCCCTTCAGGAGGCGTTCCACAAGCGACTGAAAAAGGCCGGGTGCCGAGTTCACGCCGAACTGTAAACGCGACACCTGGAACGCTCCTTTATGTGTGACTATCGTTTGGGCCGCGGCCGTGGCGGGAGTAACAGGGAGTTGCTGATAGGCTTGTGCTAGATCGAGCTTAGCGAAACACTTTCCCCCAGTTAGCCTGGCCAAAAGGTGGCTGACCACCGGCACCGGGTATGCATTAGGGCGGATCGCCTTGTTAATTGTACACTTATAATCAGCGCAAATGCGCACCTCCCCGTTTGCCTTCAGAGCTGTTACAATTGGAGTTTCCCACTCCGCGGAATCAACAGGAATAAGAATCCCCTGGTCCACCAATTTGTCCAGTTCCGCCTCTATTTTGTCCTTTAGTGCGAAGGGCACCCTGCGCGGTTTGAGTCTTATCGGGCGGACCTCCGGGTCTAGGTCGAAGGCTACAGGGGGTCCCTTGAATTTTCCCAGCCCTTTTTTAAAAACGTCGGGATGCGCATCGCACACCGCTTGTATTGGATCCACCCCCACCGAATGTACTCCCCCTATGAACAGGCCTAAAGGCTGAAACCACTGTGTCCCTAGGAGGCTACAACTTCCCCCCTTGAGAACAACTAGGGGCAGTTCCGCAGAATGTCTCTTAAAATTAACCCGAAATTTCCCGACCCCCAATACCAGAATGCTGTTTCCCTGTACATCTCGTAGCGTGGACCTCAATGTTTTAAGTTTGGGCCGCACGTGGGGGTCGATTTTCAAGAACTCTTTCTGGGGAATTATGGAATAGGAGGACCCCGAGTCAATTTCCATCCTGATAGGGGCCCCTTGTACTAGTACCTCAACGAAGTAATGGGACTGTCCCGCGGACACACTGAACACTGGGGCGTCGTCTTCGCTGCCGTCCGAGACGCGGCCCACGCCGTCCTGCTTCCTCGTGGTCTGGGCGCCATCTTTGGTCCTCGCTGGACGGTCCGGCCTGGTCGAACGGTCTGGTGACTGCCTCCGGCCCTCCTTCCGTTTTCTGCATGCCTTGGCGATGTGCCCCCGACGGCCGCAGGTGTAACATTCGGCCTTTCTAAATGGGCACCTCGCGCGTTCATGGGCCGCTCCGCAACCATCGCAGCGGCGCCCCCCTTTTCGGACCTTCTGGACCTCCTCGCCGTCGCTGCCTTCCGAGGACGATTTTGAGGCCCGTCGAGTTGCGTGCACCGATTGTCCGGACTTCCCGTGCACCGAATTTTCCGCTTTGCCGGCCCGGGGACGCCACTCACGCCACTGGTGCATCTCGTCCACTCCAGCATTCGTGGACTCCGCGGCTTCTGCGGCCTCGACGACCTCTGCCAGCGTGGGTGGCGGCTCCCTGTTCATCAAGCTGCGCTGCACCTCCTTGTCTTTCAGGCCACACAGCACGCCGTCCCTGAGGGCCATGTCTAGGATGTCGCCCCATTTGCAGGGGACGGCGGCTACCCTCATGGCGGCCACGAATGTCTCAACCGACTCGTCCGGCGCTTGGACTCGCCTCCAAAACGCGCTCCGAGCGGGAAACATCGCCCTCGAGGGTTGGAAGCGCTCCCGTAGCAGCTTCATGATGTCATCCGCCTTAAATTGGCTCACCTTCTTCGGAGCGATGATGCCCACCAGCGTCCGCTTGGTTTCCACCCCGAGCATTCTGGTGAGGATGGCCCTCTTCCGCTCCTCATCGTCTTCCTTGACTTTGAGTTCCACCAGCGCCGCCTGGAAGTCCATCTCCAACAGCTCCCAGTCTTGCGGTTTGGTGATGTTGAACCCGCTCTGTGCCCTGGCTGCTCCTTGGGGATCCATTATCCCACCTTCGTCGCCAATTTGGTGTATGAGAACCAAGACACAGGACACAGCCTCGGGCTGGGTTAACTCAGGTTTATTGCATCGTGGACAGAGGGAACATGAGGTAATGGCGGATCGATGGCTCTTTATATACAGTAGTAATACATTTGAACGTGGTGCCATGGTAGCCCATTGGCTACTGCCTGCGTGACGTCATTGCGAGTCACGCCCTTCTTGTCCAGGTGTAGGTGGTGGCGGGAAAGCTTCCCGCGCTGTTGCCTTTGATGAGTTCGGACCAAGAGAGCTTGGACGCTCGCTGCTGCCAGCTGGTGGTCATTAGCTCGCGTCCTATTACAGGGTTCATATGATACAGGTGAAGGTTACATTGTTGCTAAAGGCAAGGTTACATTGGTTCAGATACATTGTAATCCATGTGGAAGATAAAACCATTAGAACACAACAGAGCATACCTGTCAAGTTTCGGGAAATTTCCCTCATATTTTACACTCCTTTCTGCCATCATCCCATATTAGTTAAACTGGAATTAAACTGGAGTTAGACTGGAGGCCAGCACAAGATAAGCATAGCTGCCCAGTTTCCTGTTTTGGCTGGGAAATTTCCCTTATTTGACAGAAATTTCCCGAAACCTGACAGGTATGATTAGGAGGTTCACATAACACAGTTCTTTCCCCTGCTGGTGTTATCTTAGTGGTTGCTCCCAATAAGTAAGATTCCTCTAATTTGATTTCTAGAACAAACTGGTTAGGATGAGGTTAGACTATAGAGTCCTCTGTATAGCTTAGATAAGTTCCAGGAAGTTGACTTTATTTCTCATCTGTCCTATCCAATATGGTGACCATTCATGACAGTTTAAGGACCACCAATTACCCAAAGTGTTCTATTATTCTAAGAGGGATCTATCATACAATGGCCATTATTGTGACTAATAAAATAAAATAATTTCTAAAGTGTGTTATATCCAATGGTTTTTAATGACTAAATTATTATACAGACACCCCCCCCCACACACACACACACAAAATGCTGTTCATCAACTCTACAAGCAGATATTTTTGGTCTTTTGACTTCAGACTGGAAGTACATGAGTGAATAAATGAATGAGCCAATCCATAACCACAGTTTTATTTATAGGATTTTTATCCCACTGGTCTAATCCTGCTTGTTTTGTTTTTGTGCATGCTGTGGCCCTTTGAACACATAGGGTAGTGAAGAGTCCTTTCATTTTTTTCAATTGCAGAAAGGGCTTTTTTTCTGTAAGAGCTTAAATCGATATGTTTTCATGCCAAAATGCAGCGAAAACACACCAAAACATTTTCAAAAGGGTGCAAAAATGCTCCCCAAAGGTTCCCTCCTTCGAGGTAAGCATTTCACATGCCGCTACTGCCACTAGGAGGAATCACATGACTGGCCCACACAGCTGACTGAGGGGACATGGTCAGGAGCCTGGCAGGAAAGGTTTGGGCACCCCTAATCTAAATGATGAATGCCGGAGGGTGTTTCCCACGTGGACTGGACTCTGGGTGGGTCATCTGAAAATCACTTGATAGACATTGAAGCAAAGTAGGAAGATCAAAGGAAAATCAAGTAAAATGGGACTACTGAGATACTGGATTCATTTTTAGTAGTTGATCTACAAAAGAAGATTTAGCAAAGGGCTGATACAAAACTATTCAAGCAGCCTGCTTCTAATAAAAAAAACAATCTAACTATTTTAATATTTGATTTGTTTTTAATATTACCTTTAATGTCCATAAATTGTGCAATGTTCTTATTCAAACAAAGCAAGAACAGAATTCATGCCCACCTGGAATTAATATCCCAAAGCAAAAGCTCAAGCCATCAACTGTCTCAGCTGGCCATTAATCCTTTGGAAACAGTCTGTGCACTCATCAATATTGCTCAAAGGAAATGCAAAGTTTTTTGTTTGATTTTCCTTTTCACAAAATGAAAGTAATACAACCCATTCCCACATTGATTACCTGAAAAAAAATAAGATCATCTAAATTAAATATGCCTATTTAATCACTGAACTCAGATTAAATATTTGTTATAAATATTGCTTTCCAATGCCAACTACATTATAACGAGTACACTGAAGAATGTGTGGGCATTTGATTAAAACATCTTAAACTAAACAGGTATGAGCTGTTTCTTTTCGCTCAGATCTAAATCTTGTTTTCTTGCTCTTCATCTTTGTAAAATGTGATTATATTTTTTATTTTACTTCATGGACAAATAAATAAAGGAGGGAAAAAACTGATTTTTAGAAAATATCAGTGAACTATAAATCCTTCGAGGATGGGCTACACCATAACTGTCAACCGCGGCTCCGAAGAATCTGGGACCTGCGCAAACTGGGTCTGCGCAGGTTGCGTTGTACACATGCACGTGGAGGGCTACGCCACTTGTGTAGCCTTCTACGCAGGCAGCGTAGCCTTCTGTGCATGCGTGGAAGGGAGCTACAGAAGTGTAGAGCCCTTCCACACATGCGTGCAATGTGACCTGCACAGATGGGCTGTGCAGTGCCTCCTTTCCCCCGCTGCCAAATTACGGGGTTTTGGCAGCGCGGGTCGGGAAATGGTGCAAATTGGTACCGAATTACAGGGTAATCCCGGCCAAATAGGGATGGTTGACAGGTATGGGCTACACCCATGATGGCGAACCTTGGCACTCCAAATGTTCTTGAACTTCAATTCCAAGAAGCCCAAGCACTCTGTGAATCCACACGAATGGGTTTACTGCGATTCATCCGGTCCACGCTGCCCTTGTCACTCCTGGAAGTGGAAGTAAAACACACCCGTACGGAGGAAGGGTTAACCCAGAAGAGTCTTAACCATACGGGCACGTTTTACTTCCACTTCCGGGAGCAACGAGGGTAGCTCAGGCTGGATGAATTGCAGTAAACCCATTTGTGTGGATTCACAGGGTGCTTGTGCTTCTTGGAATTGAAGTCCAAGAAAATTTGGAGTGACAAGGTTCTCCATCACAGGGCTATACTGACCTAAATTCTAATACAACACAATTTTAGCTCCTTCCTTGACTTCTGCAGCCCTGCCCACTGCTGAAAACATGCTGAGAATTTTCTTCACCTCCAGAGAAGGGATTTGGATGGCCAAGGTGCATGTGAACCTGCAATGAGACAACACCTCCTTTATACTGGTTTGACTTCTGTGTGAGACAATGTCCAACACTCAATATGATCTGACTTAACTAGTGTCATGTAATGTTTATAAACTTCATGCCTTTCTAAAATGTCCATCTATTGAATAAATCCCACTGTACACAAGAAAAGGCTGTTCTTTTCAGTACTTTCTGTGAATACATATATGAATACAAAGGTTAGGTAAAGGTCTCCCTTCCTCAACAGCCAGTCATGTCCGGCTCTAGGATGCAGAGTTCATCTCTGTTTACAGCAGTGGTTTCCAATGTGGGGCCCACGCCCTGCAGGCGGGCTTCAATTCCCAGAAGCCTAAGTCAGTTCTTTGGCTGATCAATGACTTAGGCTTCTTGGAATTGAAGTCCAAAACCCAAAGGTTGGGAAACAATAGTTTACAGCCAAAGCACCAGCATTGTCTGCATTTTCAGATGTTTTTGCATTCATTTTTCAGGCATGACTAGACACCAGAGTGTATAGAATGCTGTTACCTTTCCTGCTGAAGCATTACTTGCTTGTATACTTGCAATTTCTTGCTTTCAAACTGCTAGGTTGGCAGAAGCAGGGAAAGAGACAGGAGCTCGCTCCATTATGCAGCACTTGGGTCTCAAATTGCTGATCTGCCAGCCTTCTGGTCATCAGGTTGAGTATGTTAACCACTAAGCCACTGTAGAAACACAGGTTACATAAATTGTAGCAACCTACTGCATGGGATTCTGACCAGCAGAATGAAGAGATGAGATTTGTGGGGGGCTTGCTGGGTACTTCAGAGTCTTCTCTCCCCTCCCCTCCATCTTCTCTCTCTATCTCCTTCTCCCAGCAGCTCTCTTTATTAACCGTTTCACACAAGCATACAGTATATGGCACACAATGACATGATCCATCATCCTTCACCATGCTGTCATGCTATGCTGCACTAGCCCTACTCAAATAGACATTTACACAATTGATGATAGATGAATGCAACCTATTTCTGTATCACCACAATAGTAGAATGCACATAGCTAAGAGGAAGGAACATTATGTGGTTCTTCTGAACAGGAACAGACATTTTCACCATCATAGGGAATGAACAACCTGTGTTATTGATCAGCCCATCGGATAATTTGTTCTCATGATTAAACTGGTCAATTTCACAAGGATGCAAAAAGAAATATTACTCCCGAGAGTCTTGGACATTACAGCTCATCAGTGCTTCAAAAGGGAAGAGCATTTCATTACTTGAATCATGTCCTGCTAGTGCAATATCAGTAACTTTACCTGTGCAAAAAAGGAGCCCTCCCCCAAAAGAGAGAGACATTTTTCCGCTGCCAGATGATGTTGCTGCTTCATTGAACAGCTGAATTTTAACCAGATGACGTTAGCCTTGGCACCTGTAACTCTTTGGATGTCTGAGGTCATTTTCTGGCATTTCCAGTGACATAATGGAATGTTTGAGTGGCAACTGTTTCTTGCGTTTTATAGATGAATCCTATTACTACGCGAGATATCATTGTTACCTGTATTTGAAAAGAAAATGCTAATATATATCAGAACACAGAATGTTGCCTCTTCTTCTCTGCAACCTTCAATAGCTGTATATTGGTCTTTTTGCTTCCTCTTCCTGTGTTCTCCTGCTAGTACAGATAGGATAGGTACCATAGGAAGGATGAAAGGGAGGTAGCAAAGGGAATCCTCTGTTTGGAGACCCTTCAAATTCAAGTGCCTATTTTCTTTTGCAGTGGCACTGGCTGCCTTCTGTCCCAGGCCCCACCCAGTGAGAAAAAGCATTGCAGGCGCAACCCCCCCCCCCCCCCCCCCACAAATAAAGACACAGACACCGGTATTGGATTTAAAGCATTGGGCCACTTTTATTGAATAATGCCCTAGTCCGAATTATAACTTTCAATTGGTGTTTCATCCAATTGTGAATATTTAAGGCAAGCAGGCCGCAGTAGCACTGGTAAGGTCCCACCCAGAATTGCCAATGGCAATTGGCTATCATGTTTCACTTTGTATCAATTTGTTTGTTGACACAAACAAATTGTTGACCAAAGTCACTATGCTATCTGTTGACCCCACCCTCTGATGTGTACCTGATAAAATATCAAGGTGATGCAGGCTGTCAAGCTCCTAGCATCACCCCGTTCATGGTTCGCCCTTGACTGGCCAAGCCTGTTTCCCCTGTACCTATCATTGTGTTGGCCAATCAATTGCAAACCTGCCAGATACCTATGGGTCATCAAGTTTACCTTACCAGTGCTACCCACTACAAGGGGAGGCGTCCATGATAACTCACCCACCCCGACCGCCAATTCGGTCACCAGGCCCGCTTGCATGTCATCCAAAAAGAGGTCCAAACCTCTTGCTGACAGGTGAACCCCATCTCCAGAATACAGGCTGTAGCCCTGTAACCTTATCCCCGGATGACGAATGGCTGTTTCCAAACCATTCTCAGTAAGGAACCGGACAACAGCCCTGTTCACTGACTGCCGGGCACGGTCCAAACCACAAGGATCAAGTCCTCCCCTATAGTGGTGTCTCGGTATGATGTCTGACCATAGCAACCGCGTGTACGGCCATAAGTGATGGAGAACCGCCAGGTCACTGCGCACGGATGTCTTTAAAGCAAGGCCGGTGATCTGTGCAAGATCGTTGCCTCCGAGGTGCATAATTAAAACATCTGGAGGTCCGGCATCCCTAATGGACATCAGGAATGGTAACAGTTCCCGCCACCTCATGCCGCGCACACCATACCACTGCATACGCGCAGTTGCACGTAGCCCGAGATGGGGTCCCCATTCCAACGAAGGCGCATACTGTGCCACCCAGTGCATGTAACTGTGGCCCACCAGCCAGACTGCCACCGGTGTGCGTGAACACACAGGGTCTGCAAGAAAAGAAGAGAAAGTGATGGCAGGGAAGGCACTCATGTGGTGAGAGGATGAACATACAGAGAGAAACGCGTAGATCCCCACCTGCCCATCCGATATATGTTGGCCTTTGAGTACCCGAATGCAGCCGCCGTTGAATCGGCACCTATCCGAAATGAGTGGGTACCATAACGAGCCCCAGGGACCCCCAAACTGCGAAGTGCCATCCCAGTAACCTTCCAGAATTGAAATTTGGTAAGTTGGGACCCATCCTGGTGGCAAAACAACAGGCCAGGGCATGACCACGCACTGCCACAAATGCATGTAGGGCACCAACCGGACAGATATCAGCAAATGTACATCGTAGAAGCATCACGCTACTACCCTTCCCTTGCTGATCGGCCTTTGAGGAGCGAATCCTCAACTGAGCCCCTTCCTGGTTGAAACATCCTCCAGTTCCAGTGCCCTATGGGACATGTCCCTTTTGGAAAGTGGGACCAGCTCACTGATTCAAAGAGCCCCAAAGAAAGCCACGGTGGTAGCTGCATGGAAAAGGGACTCTTCGTACCAATCATAGCAAAGGCTATTCCAACCTCTGGCAAGGCTTGCCAGCAGAAAAGGGGAAACAGCCTGACGTGTGTCCGGGCAGCAGCTGCGTTCACATGTGCACCCCTCCAAGACATGGCTTATTCAAAAGTCACCCATGTGATCAGCATAACCCCGTGCCTTAGCCATAAATGCCAAAGCAGAAAGCCTGGTGGCAATGGTGCGTGGGGCTAAGCCTTGACCATGAAGGTGCACCATATACTGCAAAACATGCTCAACCGGGATCGGCCACATGTCAGGCAGGTGCACCTCCCTGCAGAACGCCCTAAATTGAAGGAACATGTGCTGATACGCCTTACGCGTGCATGAGGCCAAAGACATGCCAATCGCCCGGTTCACCTCTCCTTGCCAAAGGTCCACATCTCGCTCAGAAGTGGAGAGGGAAGTTCTTCTGAGTCTGGCACCAAGGCTCGGAACCGGGAGATCTGAAGGCGAGATAAAGCATCAGCAAATTTCAAAGTGTTGCATGCTGTATATATCATATCAGCACATTGGTTTTGGTCCACCTTTGATTGTCTCACTGTCCCTTGTCCTATCCGGTGGCCAATCAACCATGTTCCTGCCGAATTCCTAGGGGGAAAGAGTACCATGCCTCGGGCACATTGAGGGGGTGCACTACCTCGTGCCGCAATGAAGAGGATGATACCTCAGGTACTCTAATTAGGCGCACAGCCTCACACCGGAAGGAGGAGGACCATGTCTCAGGCACACAAAGGAGGTGTGCTACCTCGTGCCAAAAGTAAGAGGACCATGCCTTGGTTACTCCCATGAGGTGTCCCACCTCATGCCGCTGCAAGAGGACCATACCTCAGGTACTCTCATGAGGTTCCCACCCCAAGCCGCTGAAAGAGGACCATGCCTCAGGTACTCCATGAGGTGCCCTGCCTCATGCCACAATAAGAGAACCATGCCTCAGGTACTCCCATGAGGTGCCCCGCCTCATGCCGCAGTAAGAGGACCATGCCTCGTGTATCCCCATGAGGTGCCCCGCCTCATGCCGCAGTAAGAGGACCATGCCTCGGGTACTTGCATGAGGTGCCCTGCCTCATGCTGCAGTAAGAGGACCATGCCTCGGGTACTCCCATGAGGTGCCCTGCCTCATGCCACAGTAAGAGGACCATGCCTCGGGTACTTCCATGAGGTGCCCCGCCTCATGCCATGGTAAGAGGACCATGCCTCGAGGACTCCCATGAGGTGCCCCGCCTCATGCCGTATTAGGAGGACCATGCCTTGGATACTGCAGTAAGAGGACCATGCCTCGTGTACTCGCATGAGGTGCCCCGCCTCATGCCGCATTAAGAGGACCATGCCTCGTGTATCCCCATGAGGTGCCCCGCCTCATGCCACAGTAAGAGGACCATGCCTTGGGTACTTGCATGAGGTGCCCCGCCTCATGCTGCAGTAAGAGGACGATGCCTCGGGTACTCCCATGAGGTGCCCCGCCTCATGCCGCATTAAGAGGACCATGCCTTGGGTGAACCCATGAGGCACCCAGCCTCGTGACCAAAGGAAGAGGACCATGCCTCTGGTACTCCCATGAGGTGCCCTGCCGCATGCCGCAGGGAAGGAGACCATGCCTCAGGCACATTGAAAAGGGGGGCATTGCCTTGTGCCACAAGGAAAAGGACCATGCCTCGGGCACCTGGAGGAGGTGGCCTACCTCGTGCCTAAAGGAAGAGGATGATACCTCGGGTACTCTAATGAGGTGCCCAGCCTAGCATCGAAAAGAGTAGGACCATGTCTCAGGCACACTGAGGGGGCTCATCGCCTCGTGCTAAAATTAAAAGGGGGCATGCCTCGGGTACCCCCACACATGGGGGAGCCTCGCGCCAAAGGGAAGAGGAGCATGCCTCGGGGACTGTTCACCGACTGCCGGGCACGGTCCAAACCACGAGGATCAAGTCCTCCTCTATAGTGGTGCCTGGGTATGCTCTGGGACCATAGCAGCCACGGCCGCAGCCACATGCGGTATAAAACCTCCAGGTCCCTGCGCACGGATACCTTCAACCAAAGGCCGGTGATCTGTGCGAGATCATTACCTCCCAGGTGAATTACTAGGATATCCGGAGGTGGTGCATCCCTAATGAACGTAAGGAATGGGATCAGTTCTGGCCACCTCGTGCCACGCAGATCAAGTAGGCTGGTAGCCAGTTAGCCCATGTACAAGAGGTTTTGCGACGTCGGGACAATTCCTTGTCCCTGTTGTCTTGCTTCTCCATATCCTCCTTGGTTGGTTCCCGGTTAAGGAGGGTGAAGATATCAACATACTCACCCTGCCATATCTTCTCCCTGGTGGCTTTAGACAAGTGGTCACCCAGGGGAAGCGAGTAGCTGGCTGTCGGCATGGCCCGAGTCGGCATGGAGCTAAGCGAGGGAGTGGAGAACGGGCAATATGGCCCAGTAGACAATGGCATTGGTGCGGATGCGGCAGGCATCCCCGGCAAACCCTGTGAATGGGGAGTACCCCACATAGCAAGAGGGGGCGGGGCAGTAGGCTGCCATGCCGTAGTAGTCTGGTCATATGTGGCAGTGTGAATCGTGCACTAATTTGACCACCATACTCACCTGGTGCACCCCCCTGGGCCACCCCCATCGGGGGTTCCGGCCTCTGGGGGGTGTCAGAGCTAACGATGGAAGTCGAGCTCTGAGCCATCGTAGGTCCAGACCAAGTCACACCGGGCACCAGCAGAAGGCCCCGCCGGGGCGGCTGCACAGGGAGCTGCGGAGCACCAACAGGCATGGGCCTGATGGCCTCTAGCAGCTTGACCCGGCTAAGGGCCTGCTCCGGAGAATCAGCAGGCAAAGGGGGAGCGGATGGATATGGCCCTGCCCCAGGGTCCTGAGGTGGTGAAGCAATTCCCATGGAGGCTTCTAAGGCAGCAATGCGTGCCAGAAGCAAATGATCCATCGTGTCCGGCCCACCAAAATAATGTGGGCCGGATGCGACAGACGGCCCAATAGGCGGTCTATGCCCTGGAAGGGGCCATGGGCTTTGCCCAAGCCCAGGGCCACCCGCAGGCAGGTGGGAGTAGGGCCAGGCCAAGTAATCTGGCCCATGGGTGGAGGGGCACGGGCAGGGCACGATCCCACACTGGGCCACATTGGGCCACCCTGCCCCATGCCAGGTCCCAGCGATGATCCTGGGCCCATACTGGGTGGTCCAAGGTCCATGGGGCTTGAAGCCCCCAGGGAGCCAGGCCGTACAGCCCCCGCCCGAGTCCTCTGACTGGACATGGGGGCAAGTACCTGACTGCCCTCATTGGTGGCAGTGGGGGGGGGGGGAACCCTGGCGCTGATCCTCCCTGGCACTCCCACTTGAGCCCTCATTGGTGGCAGTGGGGGGGAGAGAACCCCGGCACCGATACTCCCTGGCGCTCCCGCTAGAGCCCTTCAGCCTGGGAGGCCGCCAGGGCGAACTGGGAGGGGGATCAGGTGAGCCCGTCCCCTGGCGCGGGGCCGCGCAGCCACCATGCTCTTCCTTTTGGGTGACATGGCCACCTAGCGAATGGCGGTGTCCCGAGGGGGACACAGAAGCGAACCGGCGGAGCGGATTCCCCCGCTCCATCGGTCGCAAGCTAAACTGCCTGCAACTCATTGCTTTTGAAGTGCAAGTAGCAGGAAAGCAGGGAAAAGAGCGGCGGAGCGAAATTCTCCACTCCGTCGCTCTCTCAAAATGGCAGCGAGCCACCTCGTGCCCACCCCTTTTACGTAGGGGTGGCCACGCCCCTTAAGGACCCTGATGTCTGCGACCGGGGGTGAGGGAGCCCACAAAGAGCATGGCGGCCATACTGGCACCGCACTTACCGTCTAGCAGCCATCAAAGGAAATTCATTCTTCTCCCCAATCAATGAGGCAGACAAAGCCTTGCACTAAACATGTAGTCTGTGTACAGAGAAGCATAGAATGGTGACTTCATAGCTCTTTCTATGGAGAAAGGTGTCTGATGTTATCAAGGATGAATTGTGGAAAATTACTTTCAAGAAAAATGAACATAAACAGTGCTGTGTATCTGAGAAAAACTCCAGTCATTTCTCTGTATTGGGAGGTCACTAGTTTTGTCTATGTGTATCTGTGTACATGTTTTCTTTAACCCCACTACTTTTGCTGCTTTGAAACGGCTGCTTTTTATGCTTTGTAGAGGCTGAAATAAATATTCTCCCATCATTATACATATCTTTCAGCACTTTTATCTTATCTCTAGCTTGGTACATATTGGGAAAGCTAATCATTCTTTGTGACTAGAGGCAACCCCGTTGACCTATTTTGTGACTTGGCAGCTGTGTGTCTAACAAAAGGCTCCACATATCCAAAAACCTTGGGAATCTTCCATATGCAGGTATGTAAATGAAATCTCTAGTTATGCATTCCAGTAAACATGTGAGATAATACTGTATTCCTACTCCCATCACATGGACCAATAAAATTCTGAAATGGAAAGCTGCCTTTATGTGACTCTGCATGCTGGAAAATCAATATTTAGAATTTCATGGAGAGCCTCCATACAGACCAGAAGGAAGCAGCTCTTCATATCAGACTATCACTCTACACAGGTAGAGGGTGGCATCAGAGACTAAGTGAGAAAACAGCACTCTTACCATCCTCCTCTGTTTACCTCTACTCATTTAGAATGCCAAAGCAGGGCTATCGTCACTTAGCAGAAAATGGAAAAACACTGAGGTATCTTCTGACCCTTTGTAAATATAAGACAGACATAGCATGAGAAAACTCTATGTGAAGTTTCTGTTTTTTCTTTTTCCAAAGGTTGTGTACCTCAGCTCTTCTCCCCTAGTTGATTCTGCAAGGAATATTTGTTTCTTAATGTATGGCAAGTGAAAAGAAATTAGACAGGGCCTGCGGACTGAAAGGTAATTCTTACCAAGAAATCTTTTATAACCATATATTGTTTCACCTGAAAAGGCCCTTTTGGCTGCACAGTTCCCTGCCAAAATAATACGGAAGAGTTCATTCAGTGCTGACTCAAGGGGGAAAATGTCATCTCACGAATCATCAATGCCATAGAAAGAAACATCTGGGTTTTCCTGCAGGGCTTCTTCTTGTTCCTTAACCTCATCCTGCTTATATAAGAAGACAGTCTGAAAGAGGTATAATCTACTTGTTTAAATAGAACCTTCTTTTAAAAACACAGAGAAAGAACAATAACTACCTTTGGGAGTTACATCATTGCAACGAAAAATATAGGAATCCAATTCTTTCAAACAGGACCAGTTCTAACATTAGACAGGCTGAGGCAGCTCAGAGGGCCTGTAGTGAGGAGGAAAATGGAAAGAAATTGCCTCTTTTAGGATTTAGATCCTGGTGTCTCCCAGATATTTTGTGCTGCTTCTCTTATTGGTCCCAGCTAAGGGTGTGTCTTGATTAGTGAAAGGTACTATATTTGTATCAGTTTTGCCAGGTTTGAAATCAATTCAAAAACTAAATAATACACAACGTGAATTGAGGTATGCATTAACCGTCCAGAATATGAGTTATTTAAACCTGTTGGTGTTGTTTATTTTCCACCAATTCCTGAACAGATTCCCATTTTTGCAACTCTAGGTCAATATGGGTAAAATTTACACATGTAGATGAACTGAACAACTGAAAATTGCTACCATGCACTCCCAATTGGGTACATACCATATAATATACGTAAGACATATAAATGACTAACTAAATTCAAATGAAGTGGCACACAAAGCAGAGGAAATATGGTATACAGTAAATGAACAAAACAGGATAATCTTCTAAACCCTGTACTCAGGGATTCTGTGCTCAGAGATTTTGGTGTTGGCATCAATTCACCAACTGCAGTCAGAAATGCCACAGCCTAGCAAAAGATAATATTATTCAGGACTGCTGATTCTCATAGGCTGGCGACCTCCCTCGCTCCAGACATCCCCCTGATTATTCTTTTTGGGACAGTATAGATGGGGTGGCCATGCCTGATCGTCCAGTGGTTAAGCCAAGAATGCACCTCTTTCTCTACTTTTACCCATTCTGTTGGCAAGGTGTTCTTCCATCTAGTATGAACTGGCTCATAAGTAGAGAATGGCAACACACTTGATGTGGGTATCTGATGGTAGCTAGTTAGAATGGCCAATTACAAAGTCTAGTTCTGCCACCTCCTACAACTCAACCACACACTTTCCCTTGGTGAGGATCAAAGCTTTGCAGTGGGGGAACTTTGGGGTGATAATAAATTTACCTTCCTTGCATTGGAGTCTTCCTGGAACAAGGAAACAAAACCCAAGGAAGCCCTTTCTTCCAGAACAAAGCAAGCCTTTTAAAATTGTATTCCAAATTAAGGACGGAGGGTCTTTATCAACTCCACCAAGTAACTCCCTCTCCTTGAGAGTAAAAATTTGCTTGAGGCAATATTCCTTTAAATGGGTTTATTCAGGAAAAATAGTAAATCCAAGGAATAGATGAAAATAAAGACAATTGGAATTCCATGTTGCAATTGTCCAAATTCTATGTCCAAATAAAATGTCCAAGCGGGCATCTATGCCCTCATCCGGTAGATGAATAAATCCAAAATCCAGTTAAAGGTGTTCTTCAGGAGTGCCTGTAATCCCAAATGTATGAAGTCCACGATCTGTATCTTGATCTGATCTCTATGTAACAGTCCTCTGCTTAAATATGTTTTTGGGGTTCCTCTTACTCCCTGTCTTGGAATCTTAACCATCTTTTCTGATGACCTAATTGTTACGGGCTGATGCTGTGCCAACCTGGTTTCTAGGTATCTCTTTTTTTCTATTTGGCTCATCTCTAAAATGACCATCCTGTCAGGAATGTTAAACCTTTCACCTTGTTAGAAAAAAGCTGTCTTGGTCACTATCTTGCTAATGAGCTGGAATGTGAGTGCTGTGAAAACAATATGGAGTCACAATTGCTCTTTTGAATGTACAGGTAAGACTATAAAACTTAGGATAGAAATGAATCCCTCCACCTCACCTTCATGCAATTAATATAAAATGAATAAAAAGTAACTTCCCCAAGATTCCCCTGACACTGATCACACAGTTTTCTTATATACTTGATTATAAGCCAATCTGAATATAAGCCATGGTACCTAATTTTACCTGAGAAACCAGGAAAAATGATTTGTTTAAGTATAAGCCTAAGGTGTATAATTTATACACCTTAGTCATTCATGTATATGTTTCGTGTATATATTTATTCAAGTATAAGCCTAAGGAATTGCAGCAACTACTAGTGAGTTTCAATAATCAAAATAAATGAAAATAAAATTATATTAATCTCTCTCATCCCACTCACCATCCTGAAGCTGTTTCCTACAGCCACGGGCTCCTCATAGGCACAGGAGAGCCCGGTAAGTATAGCGGGCATTGGGACGTGTGTGTGTGTGTGTGTGTTTCACCTGTTGTAGAAATGATCAACCCTGGCTTTTTGGTCACTTCTACATGAATATGTTACCCAGATTTCTTGGGGTGTCTACTTACAGAAGCACCCCTGAAACATTTGTTCACCAAGACTTGGATTTCCCAAGGGAAGGGACATCCAAAAGCTTGGATCATACCAATAAACATTATCAAACAAAAGGAATATTTTATTTTCATCAATTTAATTAGCTAAAATATTCTCTAGCCAAAGGTGGATTGAACCAAATATGAAGTCAAATCAAATAAATACAATAACTATCAAATCAGGTCAAATAGACATAATAGCTGGTGGGGGGTGTATTCCCTATTACATGAGGCCTTAATGTAACAGGGATACTCTCTCACCCACAGGGTGGTCAAAAATGAGACTTGTGCAGGATATCCAAAATTGGGCCACTTTAAACAAAAGGCACAAAAAGAACATGTGCCTTTCTTTGATTGGATCCCAAAATATCACATGGAAGACTTATTATCATGTTAATCTAAGAGAGTCACATTTACAGAAAAGCCTACTCAGAGGATGTCATGTAGGCAATGGCTTGGCCATACATAACCATAAATTTAAGGACACTAAAGCTGTCACTTCTGTGCTTTCATCTTGAGTTGAGTTAAAGTGTAACTATGCCACATTACATCTTGGCTCCTTTCCTCTGAGAGAATAGTTAGGGCCCTTTGCATATGAATGCAGGCCATTTCAAAGAACAGGATGGCCTCCTTTTGTTTCCTGTAATGGCTGAAGACATTTTCAAAGGTATGGACAGCCTAATTCTTAGGAAATATTTTACTTTCTTCATGAAATATGAATATCAAAAATGGCAGATATCCCACGCAGGCAGGAAAATAGAGCTTATACTCAAGTATATACAGTACTTTCTTCTTCCATGTCTAGGTCAGACGTGAAACTGCCAAAATTAAGGCACCTTTTTGTGACTTCATTCTGCAGTTCCTTTCACCTGACCTATTGTGAGAAAAATTAGCATGCAGCATAAGTTTGCTGTTACCAGGGTATGCCCAATTGTGGTTCAAAAATACAGTGGAACCCCGCATAATGACATAACTTAGTTCCCCAAGTCATGTCGTTATGTGTCATTGTTGTCCAGGCGAAATTTTTTGTCGCCCATTTTGGGGTCTCTTACCCCAAAAATGCATGTGGTGGCCATTTTGTTGTACTGTACTGTACAAGAAGATTTGGCTTTCTGGGAATTGAAGTCCAAAAAAGCAAAAAGCATGATGGCCACCACAACGTTTATCAGCTGTTTGTCGGGGCAGGGGAGATTTTTTTCCTCCACAACCAGCGTGAACAGGTAGGAGACCACGTCGTCCTTTTGGGGGTGGGTGGGCAGAGGCACCCCGGGTGCCTCTCTGAGGCTAGAGGGAGCTGATGGGGCTGTTTCGTATCCCCCCCTCCTACCTGCCCAGACTGCTGGAAGGTAAAACAGTGGGGGAAACTATTTCCTCTGCTGCAGTTTCTGGCTTGCAGCAGTGTGGGGGGAGGTCAAGGGAGGTCAGAAAAAGCACAGATCGGCTACCCTGAGCCTCCCGAAGGTGGCAGGGGTGACAGAGAACCCAAATATGATCCATTCGCATAACGACGAACGTAGTTAACCGGTGGATGATTTTTCAGAAAATCATGCGTCATTGTCTGAAAATGATGTTATCCGAATGTGTTGTTATCCGGGGTTCCACTGTAACACAATCTTCATGTAGGCTCTTTCTGTGTACCACACAGTTTATGTTTAAATGTTTTACATAAAACATTGTTGAATGAGCAAATAAGAAACTGCTCATTTGTAATTCTACATTTTCCCTTTCATAGGTGCCAAGTTTACTAACTTGCACATAATAACAGCTTTATTAAAGTAGTCAAAAATTAGAACTCCTGTGGTTACAGTCTAAGTGTGTAAGCATTATTTCTTTTTTAGCATATTTTTAAATAGACTGGGCCTTGGGGTATGTTTGAAATAAAGTATACAGAAAATAAACAAAATGTTTCATTTCTTCAAGGAGTAAACACATTGCTAATGAAAGGCAAACAGAATTTGGCTCAACCCCTTTTGCTGTGGGTAAACCAATATCTAGGGTGTATATGAAAATGCACAATAATTTTGTTGTGTTTATGATGTTATGGAACCACAATGATATTTTCAGGAAAGGCATACAGAGCCTTGGGGGAAAATGTCAGGTGACAGGGTAGATCAACATGGCTGAAACAGTATATAATAACTGTGTGCTTTCAAGTCAATTCTGAGTTATAGTGACCCTTACCTTGGTTTTCTAGGTAGATAATACTTAGTTTTTAAAAATCATTTCCTTCTTCTGGGGCAATCTTGAAGCTGTTCAGCTTGCCCAAAGCCACACTAGTTGGCTGTTCTCCCAAGAGGCACAGTGGAAAATCAAACTCCGAATCTCTGGCTTTACAGCCAGCCATTCTCTGTGATACACATCCGGCCTGTGGAACTGTACAAAAGAACTGAAAAAACAGTATTCATTATCATATTTCCAAAGGCTTGAGATTCCATGTGGGTAATGCAGTATAATAGGCTTTCTCCCAGTGATTTCTGTAATCAGTTTTGACCTAAGTAAAGAATTTCTGCACAATTCAGAGTTGCTTTTCAGTTTTGTTCTGTCACTTGACCTTCTATGTTATTGTGTTGTAGCATCGTATTGCATTGGCTGCAGATGTTTTCTTTCATTTAGTAGAAGAATATGTGGCTTAAAACTGAACAGAATTTTTTGAAACTATGTTTTTTGAACATTACACCATTCTTTTCACCAGAACTAAAGGTCAAAAGTTTTAGCCCTCATGCTATTTAACATATACACGAAATGACTAGGCGAGGCTTGGTGTCACCAATAGGCTGATGACATCTATCTCTAAGGAAGCTGTTTACTGGTGTCACTAATGGTCTGGATGAGGGCAAACAGATATAAACTTTGTATATTCAAGACAAAGATGCTAATAGTAAATCAGAAGGCCGATGAGGAAATAGGAATGCAACCTATGCTGGATGGGGTTACACTCACCCTGAAAATTCAGGCCAGCAGTTTAGGAATTTCTGAGCCTGGATGCCCAGGTTTGGGTGGTGGCCTGGAGTGCTTGGGTTACATTGCACTTAGGTTCCTGTAATATGCTTTGTGTGGGGCTAACTTTGAAGATGGTTCAGAAACTTGAGCTCCTTCAAAATGCAACTACTAGATTACTGGCTTGGGCCACCTATCGGGAGCATATAATGCTGTTGCTACAAATAATGCACCAGCTACCAGATTACGCCGCATTCTCTATGGCTGCTGGTAGGTTTTGGACTGTTCTCTTTTGGGAGCTCAAGTTGGCTCATACCCCTTTACCTATTGGCTGACAGTGGAAGACTCACCTCTTCAGGGAGTATTGACCTCAGTTAAAAACCATAACTCAGACCTGGAAGATGGGTTTCAGCTAAGTAAGTTTATTTTTTAAAATGTTTAAATGTTAATAATAATAATAATAATAATAATAATAATAATAATAATAATAATAATAATAATAATAATAATAATAATAATAATAATAATAATAATAATAATAATAATAATAATAATAATAATCCCCTTTAAAAATTCAATAAAAACTATTTAAAACCATCCCAAATTAATTAGCCCTCCCTTCCCTCCCAACAATAAAAAGGACATATAATTCTAACAGGGACATATAGTTCTAACAGAGCCAACAAGCGGGAGTCAGCACCCCATCAGCCCCCCAAACTTGCCCTGCCAGCCAGGTTTTCAACCCTGTCCTAAAGGCCAGCAATTCTGTCTGCAGCCGCAAGACTACTGGCAGGAGGTTCCACAGGGTTGGAGCGCACACAGAGAAGGCCCTTCTCTTTGTGCTAGAAAGGCGGGGCCCTCTAGCTGATGGAACATTGAGAGAGCCCTTCTGGTCCACCCTAGTAGGGCGGGCAGACACCCTTGGGGAGATGCGGTCTCTTAGGTAACCTGGCCCACTACCATGAAGGGCTTTAAAGGTCATTACCAGCACCTTGAATTGCACCCAGAGACAAACTGGTCACCAGTGCAGCTCCCGAAGAAGAGGCGAGGCATGGGCATAACGCCCACGCCCCATCACTACCCCATCACTACCTGGGCTGCCGCATTCTTCTTCTTCTTCTTCTTCTTCTTCTTCTTCTTCTTCTTCTTCTTCTTCTTCTTATTATTATTATTATTATTATTATTATTATTATTATTATTATTATTATTATTATTATTATTATTATTATTATTATTATTATTATTATTAAAATCAACCATTTGGTTCACAGTCGAGGACTGGAATAAAATTAACAGTTCAAGCCCTAACCAAGGACCTAAGAGTTGTTAAGGTAATGTCTGAGCATATATGCAGTCCCCAGTAGAGTTGTTTTTTTGAAGGGATGATGTTCAAATCAAATAAGTTCAACATTTCCAAATATCTAGGGAGTCCTTTAGGTACTGCTCCAAGGGCTCCAATCACTATGTGAACAACAAAAGATTTCTTCCACCATAGGCACTCAACTTCAATTTGTAAATCATGATATTTTATTATTTTCTCCAGTTGTTTGTCTTCAATTCATGCATCTCCTGGTATAGCAATGTTAATAAACCAGACTTTCTTCTTCTCCAGAACAGGTATCAGATATGTTGTGACGCAGATGTCTATCTGTTTGAATTTTAAAGTCCCACGGGATCTTGACTCTCTCATTCTCTAAAACTTTCTCTACTTGATGTTCCCAATGATATTTACTGCATTAAAATCCAAACTTCTGGCAAAGTTTCCAATGGATAATTTTTGCAACCCTGTTATGGTGTTGCAAAAAATCATTCTATGAAATTTTGCTGTATCCACTGATCAGATGATCTACTGTTTCATACTTTTCATTACAAAGCTGGCATTTGCTATTGTTAGATATGTGCTGTATTTTTGTCTTCATGAAATTTGTTGGCAAAACTTATTCCTGAGCTGCCAAAATAAATCCTTCTGTTTCCTTCTTCAAAACTCCTGCTCGTAACCATCCCCATGTCAGTTTTGGGTCAGCCTTGCCTTCTATATTTTTCAAATATTGACCATGCATTGGCTTGTTTTTCCAGTTTGCAGCTCAACTGCCTACCCTTTCTTTTCTGTATTTAGCTTTCTTCTTCATTGTTTTTAAAAGTCCTCCTTTGTTCACTTCCTAAATGATTGGCTCTTTACTTTTCTTAATGTAGTCATTTAAGCTATGCTTTTCTTCCTCTACTGTCTGTTTCACCTGTAGGAGTCCTCTGCCACTCTCAGCTCTTGGTAAGTACAAACGATCAACATCACTTTTTGGGTGCAGGGCATGATGGATAGTCATTAGTTTCCTTGTTTTTCAGTCTAGGCTGTCTAATTCCATTTGGGTCCAACAAATTATCCCGGCTGAATAATGTATAACAGGCACGGCCCAGGTATTAATTGCCTTGATGATATTGCCTCCACTCAGTTTTGAATGTATTTCGAAGAAGTAGTTCTTTTGACTTGGTTGTGTAGCAGGTCAGAAACTTCCAGAACTCCTAGGTAATTGTATCCCACCTGATGTTATTGCTTTGATACATTTATTCTCCATTATCTAACTCAAATCATTATTATTATCACCTTTGACAATTTTTCTTGCCTTAACAGTAATTGTTGCACACTTATCAGTTCCAAATTGCATTCCAATGTCTTTACTATATTTATTTGTAGTTTCCAGCAGTGCTTTTAATTCAGCTCTTGTCTTTCCAAACAATTTTAGATCATCCATGTAAAGCAAAGGTGAAACCTTCAGTCCTTTCTTAGCCAATTCATATCCACAGTTTGTTCTATTTAGAATAGTTGTCAGTGGTGCCATTGATAGCACAAATAGTAAAGGCGATAGTGAGTCCCCTTGAAAAATTCCACACTTAATTTCAATTTCACCAAATTCTTCTCCATGGGCCATTAACTTTACTCACCACAGCTTCTTTGAAGCCTTCATGAAACTTTGAATATTGTTGCAAATTCCAAAAATGTCAAGGCATTTCTCAATCCAGCTGTGTGGAACAGAATTATATGCTTTTTTGCAGTCAATCCAAGCCATAAACAAATTTATTTGCCTTTTCTTTGGATTCTTCGAAACCAATTTGTCAATTAATAGCTGATCTTTGGTTCCTCTGGAGTTTTTGTAGTGCCCTTTCTGCTCTACAAGACAAGCACCAAATTTTTTCTTGTTTTCAATGTGTACTTTATTTTGTTTTTAATTTTATCTGTTTTAATGTTGTGAACAGCCTTAAATCTCCTCATCAGGAGAAAGGTGGGATATAAATGATACTGAATCAATACATAAATTCTACCAGAGAGGGAAGCCAGAAAGAGGCATTGTAGGATAACTGGCTAAGGTGCCCATCAAAACCACAGCAAGTTTGCTGAATTACCCAGCTATCACTAGCAAGAGGCCCATAGATGTAAAGCAATAACCTCCACTTCAGGCCTCATTTAGGGTGGGAGGATCTATTTATTTATCTTTTTGCCTTGCATAGCCAAAGTCAACTTCCAACAAGAAGTGAAAACATATATAGGTAAGGTAAAGGTTTCCCTTGCTCGAAAGCTAGTCGTATCCGACTCTAGGGTGCAGTGCTCATCTCTGTTTCTAAGCCGAAGAGCCAGCGCTGTCTGCTTCTGCAGACATTTCCATGGTCATGTGGCAGGCATGACTAGACACCGGAGCGCACGGAACGCTGTTACCTTCCCACTGAAGTGGTCCCTATTTATCTACTTGCAATTTCTTGCTTTCGAACTGCTAGGTTGGCAGGAGCTGGGATGAAGACGGGAGCTCATTTCCGTCCTGCAGTCCTAAGGAAAATCAATAAAAATAAGTAAACCATAGCATTTAAAAACAGTATTAAATAAATTACCACAACTAAATAAGTTATTACAAATAAGTTACACATACAGAAACTACATGATACAGTGATACCTCATACAATGTGCAAACTTGGTTCCACAAGTTTGGACTTTATATGGATTTGGACTTTGTATGTGGCATGCAAAATCCTAGCCGCAATGCCTCGTACAACGTCGTTTCCATAGAGATCCATTGTACTGTAACAGTGCAGACTTCAGGGCAAAGTCAAGGAAACAGACAGGAAACTGACAGAACTTTAAGAAATCATTGTCTAAAGGCTAAATACATTACAAAACATGTCAACCAACCCTGATTTTAGGGGACAAACCATACAACAAGTTTTTACCTTTTGAAAACTTTATGAAGTGCAGGTTTAAAAGTTAACTTGTCCCATCATGCAGCACAGTCTTAATCTGCAGCCATGTGGCCAGTCATCCATTTTGTACAAGCTACTGTAAACAATTACTGGATGGAAGCAAGGACAAAATGGATGCCAACATATCCCATCATGCAGCACAGTGTTAATCATTCAAACAGCAGCAAAGACCAAACAATTGCCAATCCACCAAACATTGCTCCCCAAAAAAAGACCAACATAAGAAAAATTATGGAGCATGCAATCTGTTTTATTTTCCAGAAGTGAGAAGAAGGCAATGGAAACTTTTGAGCATCTTTGTGCAGGTAGTAACATAATCCCAAACATTCTATTGCTAGTAGCAACAGGACAACTAATAATAGCCACCATTTCTATAATTTTGGTGTTCTGGAATCACGACTCTTGAAGCAGCTGTAGACTAGCTTAACACATCTTTATTGCATGGAGTACAGTACGAACACGAGGTAATAGTGGCAATACAACTCTTTTTATACAGTCACTATACATTTGAATCTGGTTGCATGGTAGCCTATTGGCTACTGCTGGTGTGATGTCATCCAGAGTCCCACCCTTCTTGTCCAGGTGAGTCCGTGGTGGGCAGGTTTCCTGCGGCTGTGTATGATTGGGGAATTTGTACCATGTGAGTTGAATGCTCACTACTCCCATCTCTGGTAGTAGGCTCGCATTCCAATAGCAGCTGAATACAATGTACCTTTACAAATGGCTTAAGTATACATTTCCTGTAGAACCGGTTACATTTGACTTAAAGGCACAGTGTAGCAGTTTCATTCCATATTGTTCTATACACAACAATAGTGTCATAGGATAACACACTCTATTCTCTGGTAGGAGCCCATCACTTAATGCTGCACTTTTCTAATGCAGATGTTTAGTGTCTTGCACGGAAGACAAAGAAGGAGTCGCAGGAAGGACTAACACAGGTTTATTCATTGATGGTCAGTATGAACATGAGGTAATGGCGGAGGTACATCTCATTATATATCGTAACACAATACATTTGAATCTTGTTGCACGGTAGCTTATTGGCTGCTACCGGCGTGGCCTCGCCCAGGTCACGCCTCTCTTCTTGTAGTTGTTTTCTGTAGCTCCTGATCATGTGGGGAATTTCCCGCGGCTGTTCGTGATTTGGGCAATGTGAACCATGTGAGACTGAACGCTCGCAGCTGCCCTCTACTGGGCGGCTTGCTCGCGTTCCTTAACAGCTGAGATACATTGTGATTGTGGACTGGTTACATTCATATATTTAAAGTAACATTGTACATGCATACATAACATCCCTCCCCCCTAGAATGGGACGAAGTCCCTCAACCATTGTGGCTGGCCGCACGTGCGCCTGGGGCGTGCGGCCGCTTGACTTAACACAGGGGAGCCTGCGGCTCCTGGCTCCGCAGCGTCCTCCCCTGCAATGGAAAGGGGGGACTCGTTAGTGGCTCTGTGCGGCGTCTGTGGTAACCTTGCATTGGGGGACGGGAATGGAATGAATAGTTGGGACATGAATCCCTGCCTGCCGTTTGAGGAGTTTGGGGACCCCCCCAGCACGAATCTCGGGACTGACGAGAAGGCCCTTGTGGCCTCGCCACCCGCCGCTGCCTGTTCGGGAGTTCTAGAGACTGTGGTGGGCGGACTCGCCCCTGTTGCCTGTCTTGGGGGTGTTGGTCTCCGGGGAGCTGGAACTATGGTGTACTCTAAAGCAAACGGACTAGGGGGACTGGAAGTACCAGAGGCTGAACTGAAACCCCTCTTCTCGCTAGGACGGGTGGGGGACCACTCCGCTACATCCCCCTGGTACTGCAACTCATAATCATCATCAAACTGATTCCTCTCTTTGAAAGTATCCTCCTCTGTGTCTCCCCCTTGGGTAATGCGGGTGGGGGAGGACCCTAACGCTGATTCCCCCTCGCCGGTGATTCACCTTCTGAGCTGGTCGGCGTGCCTTCTCCAGAGTAGACCTGAACCAGTCTCGACCCTGTAGGATACCGGCCCCGTTTGCTCAACAATAGTCCCTGGCACCCACGCTGGCCCCAAGGCCGCGTAGTTTCAGCAGTGAACCGGGTCCCATACCAAAAAACTTTTGGAGCTCTCTCCCCCTATGCTTATATTTCTCCCTTCATCCTCCACCCTGGACGGGTCCATCCGGTCAAAAAGTGTTACTGGACGCCTCCTCATGAGGAGCTCGGCTGGGGAGAAACCTGACGCTAAGGGGGTTGTCCTGTAGCAGATGAGGAACTGGCACAGATGCAGGTTCAACTCACTGGGACCCATGCGCCACAGTGCGTCTTTCGTAGTGCGCACTTGGCGCTCTACCTGACCGTTTGTGGCTGGGTGGAACGGGGCAGCGGTTATATGCCTGACGGCGTTCCTTTCCATAAATGTTTTGAACTCTGCCGACGTGAAGGTACTAGCGTTGTCGCTCACAAGAACGTCGGGCAGGCCGAAGTAGGCAAACAGCTTGCGCAACTGTTTAATGGTTGCGGCAGAGGAAGTGCTGTTCATGGGGATTACCTCCAACCATTTGGAGTAGGCGTCGACGACTAGGAGAAACAAGGACCCGCGGAAAGGGCCACCGAAGTCGACATGGATCCGGGACCATGGCCCGCGGGCCGTATCCAATTTCCTATGGGGTAACCGGGACTCCTCGGGCCGAGAGCTCTGGCAGCTCTCGCACGTGCCCACTAAACGCTCTATGTCTCCGTCTATCTGGGGCCACCAAAAGAAACTCCTGGTCAGAGCCTTGGAGCGTACGATCCCGGGGTGGCTGGTGTGCAGTAGCCTCAGCACCTTGGCCCTCAGCTTCTCTGGGATAACCACCCGCTGGCCCCAGAGTAAGCAGCCCCTTTCCAGAGAAAGCTCTACTCTGCGCCTGAAAAACGGCTTGAAATGTTCCTCGGGGGGAGAGACGGGCCACCCTTTTCTCACCCAGGAACTAACTTGGGGCAGGATCTTGTCGGCCGCCGTGGCCTTGCCGAGGTCGGCCGGCACAATTGGGGGTGAGTCGAGAGACTCAATCAGCAGGACTTGGTGTTCCTGCTCTACCTCGCATGTGGGATCCCCTAAACTAGGGAGAGGGGATCGTGACAGGGCATCTGCATGGGAGATCTCCTTCCCTGGGCGATAGACTAGCTCATATTGGTAGGCGTTGAGAAAAATGGCCCAACGCAACATCCTGGGGGATAGAATTTGTGGGGTGGGTTTGCCGGTAGTGAAGATCCCCAGAAGCGGCTTGTGATCCGTCACTACCGTAAACTCGCGGCTGTATAGGAAATCGTGGAACTTCTTCGTTCCCGTGATTATTGCTAGGGCCTCCCTATCTGTTTGCGCGTAATTGCGCTCGGCCTTCGAGAGGGACCTTGAGTAGTAAGCCACCGGGGCTTCCCTCCCGCTCTCCAACACGTGGCACAGGACCGCCCCCACCCCCACCGGGGACGCATCACAGACTAGCACCACTGGTTTTTTCGGATCAAAGTGGGTCAGGATCGCATCCGAAGACAGGAGTGACTTAAGCTCTTTGAATGCCCTCTCCTGCTTGTCCCCCCACCGCCAAACTGCATCCTTCTTAAGTAACGCATGCAGTGGCTCCGCAACCGATGCCTTCCGAGGCAGGAAGGAGTGATAGAAATTTAGGAGCCCTAGGAATGACTGCAGCTCTGGTTTCGCGGTGGGGCGAGGGGCGTCTCTCACGGCCGCTACCTTGGATTCGGAGGGTTTGATTCCGTCCGGTGTTACCTTAAACCCTAGGAACTCTACCTCCCTCGCGAAGAATACGCACTTGTCCCTCCTCAATCGAAGTCCTGCCCTCTCGAACACTGAGAGAACCCCATCTAGCCTCTTTGCTAACTCTAGTTCACTCCCCGCTGTTATCAACACGTCGTCGAAGTATGGGAGGACGCCTGGAAGCCCCTTTAAAAGGCGTTCCACGAGGGACTGGAAAATTCTGGGGGCCGAATTCACGCCAAATTGAAGGCGCGTTATCTTAAACGCCCCCTTGTGCGTTACGATTGTTTGCGCGGCGGCAGCAGCCGGGGTTACAGAGAGCTGCTGGTACGCCTGGGCCAGATCTAGCTTGGCGAAACACCTCCCCCCATGTAACGTGGCCAGCAAGTGGCTGACCATGGGCACTGGCTATGCATTTGGCCGAATGGCCTTATTTATCGTACATTTATAGTCCGCACAAATCCTGACCTCCCCATTGGACTTGAGGGCTGTAACAATCGGCGTTTCCCACTCCGCCGAGTCGACTGGAACCAAAATCCCCTGCCCCACCAATTTGTCCAGTTCCGCCTCAATCTTGTCCTTGAGGGCGAAGGGCACTCTCCTTGGCTTGAGGCGGATGGGCTGGATTTCTGGGTCCAGCTCAAAGGAAACCGGGGGCCCCTTGTATTTCCCGAGCCCCTTCTTGATAACGTCCAGGTGTGCATTGCACACGTCCCGCATTGGGTCAGTCTCGATGGCGTTAATGCCGGACAGTTCGATCCCCAGGGGAGCAAACCACTGCGTTCCCAAAAGGCAGCACCTCCCCCCTTTAAGGACCACTAGGGGCAGTTTCTCGGAGTAGCTTTTGAACTCCACCTTGAAGTTCCCCACCCCCAACACTGGGATCCCATTTCCCTGCACGTCCCTTAGATTGGATCTCATGGCCCGCAGTTTGGGCCGCTTCTCTGGGGGAATGCGCATAAACTCTTTTTGGGACAGGATGGAATAAGAAGACCCCGAGTCTATCTCCATCCTCACTGGGACCCCCTGCAACAGTACCTCTACGAAGAACCGCTGGTGCTCCAGGCCCACGCGGTTCACGCCTTCCTCGCTGTAGCCGGCTGAGACCTTCCTGGTGCCGGCCGCCTTTCGTTGGTGCGTCTGGGGATGGCTGGAACTGCCCTTGTCCTCGACTCGCCCGCGCCTGCATACTCGGGCGATGTGCCCCTTTCGGCCGCAGTTGTGGCACTCAGCCTTCCGGAACGGGCACCTCGTGTGGTTGTGGGCCGGCCCACAACCGTCGCAGCGGCAGCCCTGCCGTTCTCGGGTCTGCTGCTTCTCACCCCGCTTCTTGATCCTCTGGACGTCGTCATCCTCGCTGTAGTAGGGGTCCGCTGTCGTGGACGACTCCTCGGACGACGTTGGTGTGGCGGAGGGCGGCTTGGGGGCCTGCCAGGCCGTCTTCGCTGGTGTCCGCCGGGCCGCCTGCACTGGTGACTTGGCCCTCTCGGACGTGGCCCCTCGAGACTTGAATAGTCGGACGCCGCTCCTGGCCTCCTCGGCTGCTTGAGCCTCCCGCAGTACCTCGTTGAACGTGAGGCGATGATCGCGGGTCATGAGCCTCCTCTGAAGCTCCTCGTCCCTCAAACCACACAGCATGCGGTCACAGAGGGCCTGGTCCAGGTCGTCCCACTGGCAATGCACCGCTGCAAGCCTGAGGGCCGCCGCGTAGGCGGACATGGATTCGCCCGGTCGCTGGTCTCGCCTGTGGAACGCGACCCGGGCTGGGAAGATCGAGACGGGCGGCTGGAAGTGCTCACGCAGCCTCTCCAGGATACGGTCGATGGGCACCTCGTCCACCTTCCGGGGGGCCACCAGGGTCATCAGGATCCGCAGCGTGGCCAGCCCCACCTGAGCCAGGAAGTGGGAGCGCATTTTCGCGTCATCGTCGACGCCTGTTGCCTCCATTGCATGCTGAAACTGGCACTCATAGAGCTCCCATTGTTCGGGCTCGCTGACATCGAACTGGTACGGCTTGACCTTGGGATTCGCCCTCGATCCCATCCTCGTCGCCAATTTAGTGTCTTGCACGGAAGACAAAGAAGGAGTCGCAGGAAGGACTAACACAGGTTTATTCATTGATGGTCAGTATGAACATGAGGTAATGGCGGAGGTACATCTCATTATATATCGTAACACAATACATTTGAATCTTGTTGCACGGTAGCTTATTGGCTGCTACCGGCGTGGCCTCGCCCAGGTCACGCCTCTCTTCTTGTAGTTGTTTTCTGTAGCTCCTGATCATGTGGGGAATTTCCCGCGGCTGTTCGTGATTTGGGCAATGTGAACCATGTGAGACTGAACGCTCGCAGCTGCCCTCTACTGGGCGGCTTGCTCGCGTTCCTTAACATTGTGATTGTGGACTGGTTACATTCATATATTTAAAGTAACATTGTACATGCATACATAACAAGATGCAAGACCAGAAGTCAATTCAAAGAAAGGGACTTCTGTATTAACCAAATGTATGAAAGAGTGCAAAAAGAAAGCCAGATCAGCCACAAGGTAGAGTAAAGGTGAGGATCATGAACTTTCCTGAGCCAAATTTTTGGTTGCTTATTCTTGGTAATAGTAAGCCATGGTAAAACGCTTCATGCTGGATGACATTTGGACCTTCCCTTCCCAAATATGCTGGCTTTAATGGTGCAAAGGAGGCTTCAATCCTTTACCAAATCAGCTACATCCAGGTCCTCAACAGGTCAGGTCATTCACCAAACTTCCTTGCCAGCCACTATTTGGTTGGATATATCAAAGGTAGAAAGCAGGTAAAACATGAACCAAAACAAAACTGACCCTAAATACCATAGGGTGGATGAAAAAGAGTGTCCATAGTTTAATTGAGGTCATCTGAAAGATTCCTACTAAACTCTAAGAGGCAACTGGAACTATCTTATATTTTTACTATGGCAGGGATGCTGTATTGAATCAAAGGAGAGCCTGAAAATCAAGAGGCAGCCTTATAAATGCCACCACCTTTTCAGCTATATCAAAAGCCCCACAGGGTTTAAACTTTCACTATATGGTATATGCAGGATGGAGCAAAGCACCAGAGTTAGGTTGAAATGAAATCTTTTGAAGTAGGCTCTTGAAATCACAAGACAGTTCGGCCATTGGTCTGATGGTCTAGCAAATGGTTTAGCAGCAATATTTCTACACCATGCTTCTACCGAGAAGCTTTCCAAGTGGTTAACAGAAACTGCAGCTGTTTTTTTTTTTTAAAAAAAACTTGCAAAGTCACAGCAGGATAAAAACAGTTTCCCCCTTGTTTTTGCAAGGAGGCAAAGGAAAAGGGGATGCCATGGAAACTTGGCTTGCAAGGTGGTAGAAGTCTGGGATGGGCATCTGCATATTTGAAACCTCCTTCTTTGGCATCACAGCTTCATGCTCACATTATATCATGTGATAGTGCTGGGCTTGCCATTAAAAGCAGAGTGAGGCAGCTGCCTCAGGCCACAAATGTTGCATATTATGGAAATATAGCAAGTGTAAAAGAAACAAATATAAACTAAAATAAAAGTACTGTACTTTCAATACCTTAAAGGCTGATTGATTTAAGTCAGAGTTCTGTAGTGATTTTAATCCACAAAAAAATCACACTGAAGTATTTTGCTTTTATTTTTTTGTTTTTGTTTTGTTACACATTCTGAGAGAGGGGGAATGAGAGAACGAGATAATCTGACTGGCTTCGAATACCATTCACCATTATTTAGCTGAGGATATTATTTGCTTTTTTCAAAAGGTACTAAAATGTCAGCCTTGGATCAGCTCTACTTGTTACACAAAAGTTGTCATTAAGTAGGTTTTTGACATACCTGTATCTGTATGATCAATCTAGTGGCCTGTCAACACCACATCAGCTCACAAAAATCTTACATGTATTAGAATATAAAACATACTTAGTTGATTATTCATTGCCAAGACATTAACCTGAATCTTCCCACAGCTTATCTTCAGCTAAATGCCTTTAATGGTCTTATAAACACAACCTTTCTTAAGAAAAATGAACTCTATTAATCTCCATATACTTTTTGCCTGGTGATCAAATTCTCTACTGTTAAAAATGCAACTGAGCAAGCTATAGTCTCAGTTCATTTCATGGCACTGTGTGCATAAACAACATTTATCACAATAAATACCAGCATTTTCATGTACTGGGCTGGTTGTATGAGCTTCTTTTTCATGCTTGAGAATCTAAACAAAAGGCTTGATCTGTCTATAAGATGTTCCTGAGATATGGCTGATAAATTACAAATGAAACCCATTCAAGGGTTTTAAAAATCTAAGATTAAGACCAGTGCTTCTTCATGCTGACTCATACTCCATAAAACTAAGAAACTTGAAACTAAGTTGTACCAGCCTTCTAGGATGCAGTGGGGCATTTCTGCTGGTCCTAACCGGTACCTCCTTCCCATCTGCGTTTGTGCAGAATGATCTAGGAAAATTGTTAGTGTATAGAAATAAGTTGCAAACAAGCACAGTCTGTAACATTGCACAATATCATTCTTGATCATGTAGCACAGTGGTGGCCAACCTTGGTGCTTCAGCTGTCCTTGGACTTCAATTCCCAGAAGTCCTGATCAGCATGTGTGCCAACTTGGGCTTCTGGGAATTGACGTCAAAGAACAGCTGAAGCATCAAGGTTGGCCACACCTGATGTAGTGTGGGTGTGGCTCTTAAGCAAAAGATTATTGTTTAAAACTCAGACAATTGCTGTTCATTCCCTCCCTCCAGTGACAATCTAAACAAAAAGACATAGAATTATGCTTTCCAAAAATGTTTTATAAATCAGCTTCAGAGGACTGGAAAGTGTTAGATTTGGAAATAGATCTTTATACATAAAATAGGAAGTTTGTCACAATTTTTGTTTGGCTTCTCTCAGTCAGATGCTCTGGGGTTCACAGAAAGAGTCTCCTCAAATATTGTGGTATTTTTGAACCACAATCGGGCATAACCTGATACTGTAATGTCAGCCTTTTGTTGCCTGCTAATCTTTCTCACACTCATGCTTGTACTTGCAATTTTTCCTGTTGCAAGAACCATTGGACGAGAAGGTCCAGCACAGCAGGCGGGCTGGAACCCCCTGCCCCGCCACTTGGCGGGGTACCTGTACCGGGACCGCTCGTTGGACCGCATGTCCACAATGGCATCTCTCCCCAGGCGCCGGGCGCGTGGGGGTCATATACAGAAGCCACAGCTTCTGGCAGGGCTCATCCCACCTCATCTCTGGGTGCAGTGGGATCCTCATGCTGAATTCTTCGTCGTAAGCCAGCCATGACGGACCCGGGAAATCAACCATAGCCCGGTAAATATTGTCCAGATACTGGACCATAGGGATAGCCAAATCCGGCCTAGCCCTGAGGTAAACGGCCATGTAAATCAGGTACGCTGGCAACCAATTTGCCCACGTGCGTGGCGGCTTACGACGACATGCCCGCTCCTTATCCTTCTCGTCCAGCCCTTCCCTCTCTTCCTTGGTCGGCTCCCTATTTAAAAGGGAGAAGATATCTACATACTCGCCCCTCCAAATCTTTTCCTTGGTAGACTGGGCCAAATGGTCCCCCAAGGGCAAGGAATACCCTGCTGTTGGCAAAGCCGACACCGGCACTGAGGGAACTACGGGCAAAGGAAAATGAGCCTGAGCCAGCCCGGGGATACCCAACACATTTCCAGCACATTGGGGGCACCACCCCGACCCAGGCCCTGTGTCACGGGCAAAGTCGCTGGGTGGGCCGGGGGCCATTGGGCCGCCGGGCCACCTGAGCGAGGCCAAGGCCATTGAACAGCCCCCCCCCCCAAGGAAGTCAGTTGTGTGGGTGCATTAGCTTGGACTGCATACTCACCCGCTGCACCCCCGCAGGCCGCCCCCACCGGGGGTTCCGGCCCGCTGGGGGCGTCGGAGCTCACGACCGAAGCTGAGCTCGTCGACGGGGCCAGACCAGCACCAGACTGCTGCACCTGTGGGGTGGGGAGCTGCGAGGCAGTGGCCACCACCGGCCCGCGCACCTCAGGCGGCTCAACCCGACCCATCGCCGGCTGCTGTTCGGCGGCCAAAGGGGGCACCTGAAAACCTAGAGACACCCCTGTTTGGTTGGCCCTTGCCAAGGACGCTTCAAGGGCCGCCACCCGGGCCAGGAGGGCCTCCACATCGACATAGGCCCCGGCCCCAACAGGGGGCAATTGGGCAACCGGCCCATAATTCACGGGTACCTGTCCAGGTCCCTGAGCCCCAGGGGCCAGATAAGGCCAAGAGCCCATGCTCAGCCCCTGGGGAGCCGTGGGAACGCCCTGCAAAGGCAGGGAACCCAACCACCCTCCGTGGCTCGCACCCCCCATAGGGAGGCCAAGGGCCGAGGCCCCGTCCGGGGCAGCAGGTATGCTCCGCGCATCAGGCCAAGGAGCTACTGATCCCATCCCACCGTTCCCGGTGGGGTCTGCTAAAGGTGGCTGCGGAACGGGCGCAGTCGCGGTCCTCCAACCCGGCTGATGCCTCCGCGCCGATCGAGCCACGTTCGCGGCTGCCTTCTTCTTCGAGGGCATGGCTAAGGGAGCTAGGAAGCCTAGAACAAGAGAAAGCTGCCCGAAAAGGCTTCCCCCAAGAGGACACGAGCGACGGAGGTAAGGAGAAAAAGTTTCTCCGCTCCGTCGGTTCGCCAAAATGGCAGCACGGCTGCCTCGTGGCCAGCCCCTTTTATTAGGGTGCTGGCCACGCCCCTAACTACCCGGATGGTTTCGTCCGGTGGGGGGGCCCCGCAAAGAGCGCGGCGGCCATTTTGGCGCCGCGCTTCCATTCTGTCAACCACTGCCACCATTTGTACCTGTCGGGTTCCTTCTGTCTCACCATCATTCTTTTACCATATACTCTGAGCCTCGCCATCACATGCCCACCCCTTTTTTTTTTGATCTGCCAGCTTTCCCGTCTTTCCTTCCTGTCCCCTTTGGAACAACAGAACGCTTAAGGCAAACAGGTTAATTAACCTAATCAAGGACCAGGGCACTTCCCAGTTCTCCAGCTTTCCTTTCTTCATCGGTCCCTGCCACCCCTTTCCTGGCTCTATCCCTGACAGAATCGTCTCTGGTCTCTGTTCCTTTAAATAAGGCCAGTCCAATTTACTTGCCAGAGTGTCCCATAGCAGTGTGAATAGGAGGAGAAGAAGAAGAAGAAGAGGTCATCACCCTCACCCTCACCACCGCCAGCATATGTTCTCAAACCCATCCTCTCTCTCCTATCTCCTTAATGTCTGTAGCACCAGTAGACTTTGCAGTGGCCATAGAAAAGAAGGCAGGAATTGTTGTTTGAATGAGGCAACAGATCAAAATGCTGACCCTATTGGCAAAGTGAGGGGGGGAAAATTTCTAGGAGAAAACATTGGCATAGCTTTGGATTTACTCACAATGCCTGATGTACAAAATACATGAATGTTGCTTCATCATAGTGGATCACCAATGTGTTGTCCTGATTAGAGAGAAGAAAACCTATCAGACTTGTTTTTATTGGCAATTTCATTCTAATTCAGTTTCCTTTTAAGATGCATGTTTCTTTCTTCTGGCCTACATTGAGATATGTACATATGGTTTATAATCCCCCCCCCCCAAAAAAAATCTCTCTAATGTCCATTTTCTGTATGTGCTTTCCCCATTCACTATTGTACATTTGTGCATGCATTCAAAATGTACAAATTTTAGTCATATGGAATGTAGCACCACCCTTCCTGATGCCTCACAGACATTGGAAATGTGCAGATTTCCAGGGCCAGATGTGCTTCACTCCGTTGCTAATGGTGAGCAGTGTGAATGAATTTCCATACAAATCCAATTAATTCCTTTTCCATTCCTGGCCTTGAAGGAAATCACCCACCCACACATACTCGGGTGCATACATGCTATGTAGGTAGTAATGTGTATGCATATATAAATGAAAAAGAGAAAGACAGTAATGTCGGAGACACAAGCTGCAGAAAGGCACAGGAACAATTACAATATACTGCTTTGTCCCATTATTAAGTATTTTCAAACTCTCATGGTAATTGTGCAGCTCCTGAGTGTGTTGTTGTTGTTGTTTAGACTTTTATACTGCTTTCCTCCCCATAAAGGGAACTCGAAGCGGTTTACAACAAGAATGCCAAACTACCGTATTTTCCGGCGTATAAGACGACTGGGCGTATAAGACGACCCCCAACTTTTCCAGTTAAAATATAGAGTTTGGAATATAATTGCCGTATAAGACTACCTCTCTTCCAATGCACACCAAATAAAAATTAACCCACACTCAACCCGAAGACGCGCAGCCCTCCAAGTCGAATGGGCAGGTTCTGGTGGAGAGCCAATCCACGCTCACGTTCTCCTCCTCGAGGTACAGGAAGATGTGTGCAGCTTGCTTTCCCTTGCTTCAATACTCCCCGCACAGAGCAGGGACTCGGCCGCGGCACCCCCCAACATATGCGCCGGACATATGAAGCAAGGGGAAACAAGCTGCAATTAAGTACCTGTCCTATAAGACAACCCCCGACTTTGGCACAGATTATTCGGGGTTAAAAAGTAGTCTTATACGCCAGAAAATACAGTATATAAAATATGATACAAATAATACAACAAAATACAGTTACAGTATGAATTATCAAAAACATATTCAATACAATATCAAAATTACCCTAACAATCATAAGAGTCAAACAAGTTCAATAATGCAAAACAAAATAACAAACCACAAACTCAAAGTCAAAGAGGGAAAAAACCCCCCTCACATCCAACCCTTCTGCCACCAAACAGCATCTCCCTACAGTCTCGGTCCCAGTGGCGTGGGAGCAAAAGCCCGGGGGTGTGGTGGCTCCACCAACGCTGAAGCTGGCAGCGTCCTTTCCAGCCGCACCACACTCCCCAGCCTTTGTAGCCCTGATGGTGTGGGGGCGGGGGCTCGGAGGTGTGGCCGCTCACACACAGCTGCTGCTGGAGCTGGCCAAGCTCTCCTTCGCTGTGCAGCTCCTCCCTGCATTCTCAGTCCAGGTGGCGTGGAGACAGAAGCCCGGGGGTGTGGTGGCTCCACCAACGCTGAAGCTGGCAGCGTTAGCACTACAGGGTCCATTAATTGTAGTCATAATGTTTATCATTCCAATTGTTGTCAGCCTATAACTTCAAGATCACATAAACTTAGCAGTATTTAAAGCAACACTACCAGACATTTCCCTGGCTCTTGCCCAGCTGATTTTGCTTCTCTCAGAATGACTTGTGTGTTTTGCCATAGGGAAAAAGGCCTCAGAATTTGTCTTAAAAATATCTTGAAAGTAAATAGAGTTGATATGCAAGAAAAGACCCTTAGATCAAGTCATGGAGGATTGCAATTATGTTTGGTACTCAGATTTCAAAATCCAACATTCCTTGTTTGGTAAACTGAAAATTTCTTTTTCAGATTGTCAGACAGTACATTTACATATGAAAATTCTAACTATACAATTCAGAGACAGAACTAGCAAGGAATTATTTGCTTCTTTATAGAAGCAATTTACAACATTAACTGTGGTACTGATGGACTGCTGTGATCAGACTAAGAAGTTATTTTCTCGATCAGCATGCTACCTTCTATATTACATTGGTGGCTTCCCCCTTTCAAGCTCATAGATGTTGTTTTCACAGCCTAAGGTTTGTGCAGTGTTGAACTGGTCACATTTCTTGTCCAATTCTAGAAAACAGCAGGGCTGTGCTGTCCAGGCTGGCAATCAGGATGATTCCCGGTGCACCCCATTGATTTTTTTTAAAAAGCCGCCCCTCAGAAGCTGCCCATCCGCCCAGCTTCCCGTGCCATGCCATGCAGGGTGGAGGAAAGGTGCAGAGCTTCCCTTTGGAAAGGGGGGTGGAGAGAGAGAAAGTTGTGAGGGGAAGGTAGAGACCACACACATTTGTATGTGGGGTGCATGGGGGAGGGGTGATGGAGGGGTGGAGGGAGAGTGTGAGTGAACTGGAGAGCAGTGCACACTCGAGAGGATTAGGTCCCACTACATCAAGAGGGATTCAAGTGGGATGAATTTAATCCTCTCGAGAAAAGGGCTTCTCTCCTGTTTGCTCACTCGCTCACTTTCCCTTGGGGCAAGGGTGCCTACACTCCCTCTCTCCCTCCATCACCCCTCCCACGCACACCCCATAAAAACGTGCATGTCCTCTCCCTCACTGGCATGTCCAGGTGCTCTGACCTTCCCTCACTTTATCTTCTGTCAGAGCAATCAGTGCTTTTGGAAATAGAAGTCCAAGGAAAAGTTGGGAAACAAAAAACATTTCAGAACCATTTCAATAAATCCCCAATCCCAATTACAAAATATCACATCACAAATAAATTCAAATTACAAGTCCATACCAACAAAGTAACCATATCTGTATAGTTCATACCAGAGCCTGGAGGATGGCTACAGCGGCCACAGCTGCTTTTGTGCCCTGGCCTGGGGCAGGGCACAGGATGCCAGTGGTGGTGTAGGGTCCTGTCACCCGTCACCGTAGTGGCCTCTCTGCCCTGGCTCCAAGGAAGTCCAGGGTGGTGGCAGAGTCCTGCTGCCATAGCGGCCTTTTGAGCCATGGCCTGGGGTGGGGCCCAGGATGCTTGCAGTGATGGAGGGTCCTGGTGCCCAGCGCCGCAGTGCCCTCTTTACCCCGGCTGCAAGGAAGTCCGGTTATGGCATACAGGGACCAGATTTGTATTGATTAATGCCAATATAAGTGCAATTGCATGCACACCAGTCATGAAACATAGTATATGAAGAAGAATATAGGCAGTGACTCATTAACTAGCAGCAATTTGTTTGCTGCCATTTACACTGTTGCACTCATATTAGTGTAAACAATTAATTTCCAATATTCCAGCCATATATTTTCTACACTATATGCAGAAAAAGGAACCAAGATGGTCAATATCAGTGGGGCTGGATACAAGATCTGTATGGTGGTATAAAGTCCTTGTATCCCCTGATAAACTCAGATAATGTTTCTATTGGCCCTGTTGATAAGATATCCAGTAAACATTGCTTCTCCCATCTTACAGGTACTACTGGTTGGGCTTCCACATGCCATTCCAGTGGCATTATTTTCAGGAATGAAATACAGTTGTGAAGCTACTTTGAATATTGTAATTAGTATTAGAGATGTTGGAATAGATCGCTGCTGCATGAAGAAAGTAATCTGAACCACTGGAGTATGATTTAATGAACACATAGGTTGCTAGGTAATTCCTCCTCCTATCTTTTTTACATCTACATCTAGTATTGTACTGTTGGGCCTTTTTCCTTGTTTTTTTTGGAGTCACTCCTTCATCCGTTTCAACCTTTATCAATCTGGAGGGTAGCTGACAGGAAGCTCTTGGGGTTCCTATAAATAAGTGTAGCTATTCATTTTCCTCATCACTATTCTTAATTGTATTTTCTGGTTAATAAATACTAAGTTTCCTCTTTGTCCTATTTCCAGTCTTCAAGTGATTAAGCCTCTTTAGCAATTACTAACAAAGCACTAGAAGTTTTATTTTGGAAGTATAAAGACAAATTATCATAATGAGTGATAGGTGAGAATTTCAGTTCAATTTCTTTTTATGCTAAAAATCACAAGTTTCTTCCTATTGGAAATGAGAAGTATTTGAATGTTTTAAACAACAACAAAATGCCTTTTGGGTCTGACACATGTTGTTTATGCTTAAGTGTATTATTCTGTACTTTTGTCATTAAGATTAATATTATTATTTGTATATTATATTCAGATTTCCTGATGAAAGCATAACCTGAAAAGTTGGATTAACCGGGGTCAACTTTGAAATCACTCCTTGACATTGAATTTATTCATACAATTTTTTTACATAATAATTTTCACTTCGTTCTTACTGTGAATGTTGAGATATTGTGAAATCAAACCGTTTTGGAATTACTAAGAAGATTACTTTGATGCAAGAGTTGCTATTACTTTGTTTTGATTATTCTTCTGTGAAATATATAACAGCCATTATATTTTTTAACCTGATGCAAGGATTCTTATTTTCCATTAAATTCTTTTGAACTGTTCTCATTCATCGCCTCAAGTGGTTTTTTGTATTGTTTTATGCTCTTTGGCCTGTTCCATCCTTTGAAACATGACAGAAAGTGCTAATGTCATGGCTTGAGAGCTCTGTTTTTACATAATAGCAATCACACTTATACTGTATACCACCCCATACTGTTTAGTGCACTCTCTGTGCACAAATTAATTAGCATTTTGCCCCAAACATGCTCGGTACTCATTTTACCAACCTCAGAAGAATGGAAGGATGAGTCAACCTTGGAACCACCCTCTCCCCATCATGATCAAACTCACAATGTTTTGGCTGAAGTACAGCAGGTTAACCACTGCTCCATCAGGGCTCTTAAACTCTGCCAGCAAAAATGCAACACCAGGAAAATATCCCACACCACAATAGGCTAGTGGTGAGTCTCCAACAAACTGCAGCAGCAGCTTCAGACTTGCAAAAACTGACATGTCCTGTCTAACAATGGTCTTTTCATGTTTTAACAAAACATAACATGTCAATTGCCAAAAGATACCTTCTGAAATAAACATGATTCATACTTATGAAAGGTGCATAAAGCTTGGCATTCTTCTTGTCTCCTCACTTTCATGTAACCATTCTTTCACCCTTTTGTATGTCAAATCTCTGATCATCTTTAGACATCTACAGTAATAGTGGTGAGAATTTTCTTCCTCTTTGGTTTCCTTTTGTGGTCAACTTTGCCATTTTTCTTCTTCTTACATGTATGTGTGGGAAGGTACGTAGGTGAGTGCTTTTTTTGTTTGAGTAATATTTTTTAAAAATGTTATTTGGTTAATTTACTATGTATTCATATTGCAAAAGCTTATCTTTTGGTGATTTTATGCAGGGACTATTTTGTTTGCTTCTGAAGGGTAGACTTTGTGACTTTCCTGCCCTGTCACAGGGGTGCATCTGTAGTTGTTGCTGCTGGTTGGGCACAGCTTTGGGTATATATGTCTTGGAGTTCTTGGTGTGGTATTGTGTCAGTTGCTTTGGTGAATGGGTGTTTGTGCCAGCAGCCAGTTATTATTTTGGCTAAGTGGCTGGTTTATTATCTTTTTTTCTATTGTGCTGCCCAGTCTCAGAGAATTTGTTTGGCTGTGTGGGTAGAACTGAACTTATTCTGCTATTTTCTCTTTTCTAATTTTAGGTGCTTTACTGCTTTGTCACCGTACTATCTTTCCTTTGTCATTTGAATTGCTACCTGCTTCTGGAGTAGGCTGATTATCTGTTGCTTTGCCTATGCTTTTATGGAGTAGTTTTAAAGGGTTCTTCAGGGCTCTTGGAGTGCCAGAATAAATGTTCCAAAAGAGGCTATGTTTTTTTCATGAAAACCAAAAAGACTAGCATATGAAAAATGGAAAGACAAAAGACAATGAAAGAGGCACTCTTTGAAAGGAACTGAAACAAAAGCAATGTGAAAATGTTCACTGTGCACATCCTTGGTCCTGTTATTTGAGTTGTAGAAATGGCCATATGAAATGCAAATCCTAGCAAGAACTGGAGAGTTTTGTCTTCTGGCTTTGGGTTTCCTTTGGGTGGATTGTATCTGGATTCTGGACTCATTTACCCAGTTTCTCTTTGAACTCATTTTCATTAATGCCTGGCCTATAGGTACTTCTCTCTTCCCCCAACAAATGTTGTCCCTACCTTTTTTATCACACAACCCAATCCCTGTGACATCTCAAGTATCAACCACCCCCTCAGTCACAAGGTTTGAATGTGATGCTGACCTGGTAGCACTCATCAAAGCTGCTGCTACTTTATCAGCATCATTCACTTTGAAAAGAAATGTTCTTGGCTGATGATGCTATACTGAAGAAGGAATGCCATCAATGATAAGGCATTAAAAACCCAAGTTATTATGTGAGCTTTCTGGAACATTCAAATGCAATCCAGAAAACTCTGTGTTACAAAAACCATATGCCAGAATTAAAGAGATGCAGACCATCAACAATGCTTGATTAGAAAACTCTCTGATGTAACATGGCCTCAGCAACTAATGCTCATTGTGTTGGTATTTTTAGTTTCATGAACTGAATTTAGGGTAAATCTGGCATAAAATTTTCAGGCTATAATTCCCACAACCCTTCAGATGTACATTTTACCAGGACATTTAGCTAGTGGTTGAAACTGCAATGGGATGATATCTTCCACAGTGTCTAAGAGGGACTAATTGTCTGACATGCTCAGCTCTGTCCTCAAGTCTGACAGCACAGCCCACCAACATGTAAGGCCACCATCATCACTTCAATCTGCCTTAAGATATCCTTTTCCTTAGTCCTAGATGTCCAAATGTTGTTTAGGAGGGTATCAATCTTCCCTCACTGGCATTTCTTGTAGAAAATGGCAATCTGCCTGAGCTGAAAGAAAAGAGAAGAATTTGTAATGGGTCCCAGAGTTTATCCCTTGGGATCCAGAGTGTTCCACCACTACAGATGGCTGATGCTAAGGTCTAGCTGTTGAACGCCAAAGTGATTCAAGGGTGGAATGAGGTATGATGAAAACTTTTAATGAAGTTTCCTTGACCTCAACTTGTTAGCCCAAGCCTCTTAATTTTCAACTGGGTCCCCTTCTCCTTTGGTTCCCTCCCTTTTGTCTCTTCCTTCTTGAAATATAAACGGTTGGCATGAAAATAACATATCACTGCAATTTCTGTTTAGAAATGCTGGACCAAGCCTGAACAGTTACAGGTTGGCTCATGAACCAAATAGTGCCACTGATGCATGGATTATGCTTTATTGGAGCAAGATGTTGCAGGGCCACAATTAAATCCTCTGGAAGGCTGAATTCAATGCCGCTCAGCCCCATGTAACTGGATACATAATATAACATTTTAGCAAGTACAAATTCCATAATTAATATAATCATTTGTGACTACACAAAGTCAGCTTTAGTGATAGAGAAATCTTTATTCTTTCCCCCTCAGATATTACTTCATACACATTTACCTCTGTGTAGGAAAATGTTTATAAAAAGATTGCCTGTTTGCATGGACATGAATGGCCCACAAGACCTCTGTCTGTCTGTCTGTCTGTCTATACGAAACATCCGGGAAATTTTCCCATTTTGGGTAGTGTACAATAGTTAAAACAAGCAATTGATGGTATCCAACGGTGGAATATAACAATGCTGAATTTGACCTATGGGAATGTCAGAGGAGCATATAAAGAGATGGGCTTTTGTTGCAATTTAATGATATTTGTACGTTATTTGTTAGCTTATTTGCTTATTTGGGCTGAGAAGTGAAAGCAGCTGACATCCTAGTATTAGCAGAAGACAATGGCATACACCACACGACAATTGTGAGTTAGCCTTCTAACCTGCCACAGGAATGTGATACCACTGGAAACCACTACTGAATTATTCAGCCTAACTCTGCTAGTTGAATATGAATCACTTTGCAAAACAGGTTAATCTCTCACAGCCCCTTTTAGGATGTATATAGTTATGGAATTGCATTTACGTAAAAATTTGTAACAATATGGCTATTTTTTTAATTAAAAAAAACAACCCAATGAGAAACGTTTTTAAAATGAAGTTTAACACTAAAATTTTAACCCTAAATAAAATTAAGGTTGCAAAGACCTGCAATTCTTCTGGTCACTGCTACATTTTGCAGGGGCTATAGAGCAATATAGTGCCCATACTTAGTTCTGTTAAAATTCAAGATACTCCATGACCCCTTCCTTCACCCAGTATAGATTCTTCTATACTACACACATTTTAATTAGTTTCTGAATGTGTGCCAGGGGATGGTGTATCTAGATAACAAGTTACTCTAATTCTTCTAACTCTATATGTACTCCAACATTCTTTTAATTCTATCAGTCTCTCTGATCTGTTTTCCTGAGGCTGGCTGTGAAGTATTTCAAAAGAGCTAGAATATAAGAAAAGATACCCAAGTATAACCTACATTCCTTTTAAGGACATTTCAGGGAGAACACAAAGCCTGACAGTATACCCTACATTCTGCTAACCCTTTACAAAGAAGGAAAAATACATGAAAGCCTAATTTTTTTTGTTCCTTGATTCTATGGATTTTTTTCCTCTGGCTTGTCTTGCTAGCTCATCAGTAGCATTTTGGCTCCGCCTACCTGTTAAGCCCCCAAATCTCATCCTGATAGGTTAGTTGTGTGTGCATGTGTGGGGAAGGCTAATCTTAAGTGAAGGGGAATCGCTAGGCAGAATTTGGGTGTTTTGAAGGCATGGCCCACTGACAGGTTGTCAACCTGGATAACAGCCCTGTCGTTCTCTATCCACCATGCCAGGGCACTGTAGACCACTTGTGTGTTGCTGAGATATTTCCTCATTCCTTGGACTGAACTTATTGCAAAGTAGAGCAGAGAAATCAGTTTGATTTGCCTTTTCTGATACCTTCAAACCAATCTGTGAATTGAAACTTAGCTGTCTTCAGAATTCACAATCACCCCAAAAGTTGTAATGGAGGTCTACCTTCAAAAAGGAACAAAAACTTGGGTCTTGAAATGCTGACTTGCTGACCTTCTGGTCATCAGGCTCAGCGTCTTAACCACTAGGCCACTGCAGTCCCATGTACTAGGTATAGTAAAGGTCGCCCTTGCTCAAATGCCAGTCATATTCGACTCTAGGGTTCAGTACTCATCTCTGTTTATAGCCAAAGAGCCATCTGCAGGCATTTCCATGGACATGTGGCAGGCATGCCTCAACACCAGAGTGCATGGAATGCTGTTTACCTTTCCACCAAAGTGGTCTCTATTTATCTGCTTGCAATTTCTTGCTTTTAAACTTCTAGGTTGGCAGGAGCTGGGACAGAGATGGGCACTTCCAGTCAGTGAGTTCAGTATCTTAACCCCTTGAGCCACTGCAGTCCTATACTAGGTAAAGTAGCATATGAAATAATAGATGGATTCTGGGAAATTTGCACAAACATACATACATTTTTAAAAACCAAGTATGATTCAAAGAATTATTTTTAAAACTAAGATTGAAAAACAAAACGGGAATAAAAACTGCGATTGAATAAAGCTCCGTGTTTGGAACAACACTGGAAATGCTGAAAATATTCCAAATATTTGGGGGGGGGGGCAGAGAGAATGTTAAATTTAGGAATTCATTCATCCCTATTAGCAGAAGAACCCTTGCCAGAAAGATTGGCCTCTGCTGCTTTTTCTCCATGGAGTAAGCATTTGCCTGCTGCAGTTCCCCTCATCCCACCATCTGACCTGCAGTGAAAGCATCTGCTGAGTAATCGCTTTGGGGCTGACATCCAGATCAAAGTACTTGTCAGCCTAATTAGGAAGGCAAGAGATGGCTTCAAAAGGAGTTTTCCCTGGCTACATTGCACAATGTTCCAACCTACTGAATGGAGATGACAATACTACCTCACTTGGGGGTTACCTGAAGAGATCTGGAGAGATTCCCCCCCCCTTCCATCTGCTAGGGCCACCCCGAGAAGATTGGCTATAGCAATGACATTTTGGTTTCCTCATTTATTTCATGCATCTGAAATCAGGACAGCATCCCTCTCCGAGGACAACTGCCTTCCAGCTTCATCACAAGGAACTCAAAAGGCATATTCACAATAGCAGAGGACATGTTTCATTAAATAGCCATGTTGGCACAGATTGTGATGACAAAGCTAGCTGCATAAAGAAATGAGCCAGGTGGGTAGATGCACATAGTGGAGAAGATAGATCAATAAAAGAAAGTTAGGTCGGGTAAGCAAAAATGGAAAGCCAGCCTGCTGACATTTACAGAAAAATATGCAAGCAGATAGATAACTATTCGGGCCATAGATCCAATCAGCTTCAGTTTGCATGACTAATATGTGTGGCTGAAAATGAGGTATTTTATTTGGTTTTGTTCCTCATTATCAAGTTTTCAAATACAGTACACCATAAATATTACTTTTAAAAAGAGTATGAGTTTTCTGTTTGTTTCATGCTTTCATTGTTGTGTTAATAGTTATTCTTTCTCTGGCTATGCTCCAAGCAGCAAAGTATGGAAGGCTCTCCACATGTTGGAGACTTCTTTCACCCTATTTTTCTATTGGCTGTATCTATAGATTGCAGCTGTAAGTAAAAAATGCATTATTCTACTTTAAATGCTTCTATAGTAGTGTGGTGTGTGTGTTCAGAGGTTAATGAGGAATAGGTTGATCTCTCTGCTCAAGTTTGTTCTGTGTTGCTGCTGTTGTTTTTAATACTTCATACTCTGCTAATTAAGATGAATCACCAAAATTCCCCGAGCGTAATAAGGAATGTGTGACATTTCTTATGCCTCCTGGGTAGAGGTTTTTCTATGGTGTCATTCTGATATATTTTTTCTAAAAAGGAGAACTAATAAAATTATAAGCTCACAGCTAGAATAAAAAGCATCTCCCCACTGTGATTCTAAGTAAAGCAGATGCACATGTTAGGAAGGGTCACTAAGCAAAAGCTAGTCCATCACAGCCAGAGAGTATGTCAAGATAAATTCCTTAAGCAATTTATCTACATACAGCATTTTCTTCTTACCAATCCTAAAGACAGTACATTGCAGAAAGTTTAAAATTAGTGTTGTGTATGGATTGTAATGTGCCTTTAAGAAAATGCAACCACACGAATGAGTGAATGTAACAATCTCTAGAAGTAACTGCGGATTCCGCGAGCACAATTGGCACATACGGCCTCTGGCAGAGGTTAAACCAGTCGAGAAAACTCCTGGCCACTGGCCCTTGCCAGTATGGAAATTGGGGAGCGGATTAATAATCATAGGGTTGATTCACCCACATCTGACCTGACCGGCAGTTCTGCTGAGGGAAGTGAGATCGCTAACTCCTGTTAGCGATTAGGCAATTACTCACTCACAGAAGAGCCTAAGCTCTAGTGCAAATAGTGGCCATATTTACCCTGGTGTAAGCCACGAACAATGGATTTCCCCTGTCAGTGTTTGCCCTAGTTAATTAACTTCCCCAAGAGAGATTCCCCATTAACCCGGGTAAATGGGTGATGTGATTTTTCTGTCAGATGACGATTCTATCACACGTTGCCTTCTATTCCTATATATGCTGATGTTTTTCCCACAATAAACCACTGGTCTTCGCTCCACCTTGCCTCGTGTCGTTCCTTGACCAGTCTCCTCCGGGACCTCATGGCCGCCCCGTGGCCCCAATCCAACAAGTAACATTGTAACCTTCTGTATTAGGACGCAAGCTAGTGACCACTGGGGGCAGTAGCAAGCGTCCAGCTCACATGGTACAAATTCTCCAAATGCCTACAGCCGCAGGAAGATTCCCGCCACTGCCTCACCTGGACAAGAAGGGCGTGACTACGGGTGACGTCACGTGGACAGTAGCCAATGTGCTACCGAGGATCCACATTCAAATGTATAGCCACTGTATATAATGAGCTGTTCATCCGCCATTACCACATGTTCCCCCTGACCATCATGGTCATGAGTTAAGCCAGACTTCGGCTGTTTCTATTGTCTTGGTTCTTGAACACTAAAATTAGATATTAGAGATGGATTTTAATAGGATGTTGAGAAGATTGGCTGAGCCACATTCTGGTTCTATTGATCTGTGAGCCATGGCATATATTTTCTCAGGTGAGCATGGATGCAATGAAATCAAGGCTCATAGGAACAGACAACTACAGCATTTTGATTAGAGTAGACAGCATTATTAACCATCATATCAAGCTTCTCTGTTCCTTTTGTGATTAGGCATAATCCATATAGTAGCTGTGGTGGTGGTTCTGGGTTGATTTTCCTAACAACTCACTACTGTTCATAACTGTTTACCTTAATGTAAAGTATCCGGGAGTCCCTTTGTCTTCGGCAGGTAATTAAAGAATCATGAGCTTTATGAAGAATGCGAGCGCGGCGCCAAAATGGCCGCCGCGCCCTTTGCGGCCCCCCCATCGGACGAAGGCATCTGGGTAGTTAGGGGGCGTGGCAAGCATCCTTATATAAGGGGCGGCCACGAGGCAGCCGAGCTGCCATTTTGCGAAGCGACGGAGCGGAGAAGTTTTTCCCTCTTACCTCCGTCGCTATTACCCTTCACCGGGAAGCCTCTTGGCTGCTGATTTTCTCCTTTTTCGGCTTCCCATCGGCTAGCTGCAATGCCCTCAAAGAAGAAGGCGACTGCGAGCGCGGCTCGTTCTGCGCGGAGGCGCAATCCGGGTCGGAGGACCACGGCTGCGCCTCCCCAGCAGCCTCCTATGCCCGAGCCCACCGGGACCGGTGGGATGGGGTTAATTCCCCTTTGGCCGGAGGCTGGGGGTCCGCGGCCCTCGGCCCGCAAGCGGTGGCCACCGCTCCTGGCGTGGCCCTTTCCGCTGGGCCTTCCTCCGTTGGGGCGCAGCTTACTGCGGGGGCTTCCAGCCTTGGGGGGTGGTGTGGTCCCCTTCCATGGCAGGGTACTTCCCTGGCCCTACCGGGCCCGGGCTTAGGATCGTGGCCCTATTCAGGCCCCGGGGTGCAGGGACCTGTACCGACGCCTGTAGTTAGTGGGCCGGCTGGCCCTTTGCCCCCCCTTGGTTTAGGTGGCTATGTCAGCGTGGAGGCCCTCCTGGCCCGCGTTGCGGCCCTTGAGGCATCCCTGGCCCGGGTTAGTCACCCTGGGGCCCCTTTTGGGGTGCAGGTTGATGCATCGTCTGCTGGGCAGCGGCAGGCGACGGGATGGGTCGAGCTGCCTGAGGCGCGTGGCCCGGCATCGGCCAATGCCTCGCAACTCCCCAATCAACAGGCCGGTGCTGGTCAAGCCCCGTCGACGAGCTCTATGGCGGTCGTGAGCTCCGACGCCCCCAGTGGGCCGGAACCCCCGGTGGGGGCGGCCCATGGGGGTGCAGCATGTGAGTATGCGGTCCAAACTAGTGCACCTACACACATGGCCACGTTGGGGGGGGGGCTTTTCAATGGCCTTGGCCTCGCACGGGTGGTGCGGTGGTCCAGTCACCGACGCCCCACCCGGTGACTTAAACTATCACCCAGGGCCCCGTGGTGGGGGGTGCTTCTTACCCAGTCGGGAATCTTCTAGGGGTGACCGGGTTAGTCCAGGCTCCTTTACAGATGCCCGCAGTTTCCACCGTACCTGTGTCGGCTTTGCCGACAGCAGGGTATTCCTTGCCACTGGGGGACCATTTGGCCCAGACCCCCAAAGAGAAGATCTGGCGGGGGGAGTATGTGGACATCTTCTCCCTCCTTAACAGAGAGCCCACCAAGGAGGAGAGGGAGGGGCAAGATGAGAAGGATAAGGAGCAGGCGCGTCGTCGCAAGCCACCACGTATGTGGGCCAACTGGTTGCCGGCCTACCTCATATACATGGCGGTCTACCTCAGGACCCGGCCGGATTTGGCAATTCCGATGGTCCAGTATTTGGACAACATTTACCGGGCGATGGTTGACTTCCCGGGCCCGTCGTGGTTGGCTTATGACAAGGAATTCCGTATGCGGATTCCCCTGCACCCCGAGATGAGATGGGATGAGCCCTGCCAGAGGCTGTGGCTTCTGTACATGAGTCCCACGCGCCCTGCGCCCGGGGAAAGATACCATTGTGGACATGCGGTCCAGCGAGCGGCCCCAGCACAGGCACCCCGCCAGGTGGCGGGGCAGGGGGTTCCAGCCCGCCTGCTGTGCTGGACTTTCTCATCCAATGGTTCCTGCAACAGGAAGAATTGCAAGTACAGGCATGAGTGTCCCTCCTGTGCTGGCCCCCATGCGGCCTCCGCCTGTCCCAGGCCTGGAGGGATGCGGGGCAGAGGAAGGGGCGGACAGGGGGCTGGCAAAACTGCCGCAGAGGGAGCTGGTTCACCGAAAGGCCCCCTCTCCAATTAATGTGGACATGTTGGAGCGTTGGCTCGCATTGTACCCGAGGGAAGAGGACGCGGTTTACCTCCTTCAGGGTTTTAGACAGGGGTTCCGTATTCCTTTCGTGGGTGATAGGTCCCCCCAGGATGCCCCCAACCTTTTGTCCCTTAGGGGGAGGGAGGAGGTGGCTGCTGCCAGCATTACTAAGGAGGTCGATGCGGGCAGGGTCGCTGGCCCTTTCCCTACACCCCCGTTCCCCAATCTTAAGGTATCACCCTTGGGCTTAGTGCCCAAAAAGTTACCGGGTGAGTTTCGCCTGATTCATCACTTGTCCTACCCAGCCGGCCGATCGGTCAATGATGCTATCCCTGATGACCTTTGCTCAGTCAGGTATACATCTTTTGACCGAGCGCTGCGCATGGTGCGCTCGTGTGGCCCGGGTGCGCTGTTGGCTAAGTGCGACATCAAGTCGGCGTTTCGCCTCCTGCCGGTGCACCCGGGCGACTTTGAGTTGCTGGGTTTCAAGTTCCGGGGTGAATATTACTTTGATAGGGCCATGCCTTTTGGCTGTTCCATATCATGCTCGGCCTTCGAGCGTTTCAGCACATTCCTACAGTGGGCTTTCGTCCGCAGGTCAGGGTCCCAGTCTGTAGCCCATTACCTGGATGATTTTTTATTCGGGGGTGAACGGGGCTGGGACACGTGCACACGTCTCCTCAACACATTTCAGACGCTAATGGAGGAACTCGGTGTCCCTTTAGCGCCCGAAAAGACCGAGGGCCCATCTACTAAGCTAGTATTCCTGGGGGTGGAGATTGCCACGGTAGCGCAGGCTTCTAGGTTACCGGGGGATAAGGTGTCAAGGATAGTGGCCCTTATCTCGGACTTGCTTGCTAAACGCAAGGCATCACTGAGGGAACTGCAGGTGCTACATGGTCACCTCAATTTCGCTTGCAGGGTGGTCGCACCGGGCAGGGCATTTGCTCGGCGCTTGTGCGACGCCATGACAGGCTTATCTAGGCCCCACCATAGGGTTAGACTCACCCGGGGTATCAGGGCAGATATGCTTATCTGGCTCCAGTTCCTGAGGGAGTTCAATGGAGTATCATTTTGGAGGTCTGACCTCCTGGCTTCCCCTCGCTTTCAGATACAGTCCGATGCTTCGGGATCCCTGGGTTATGGGATGTACTTCAATGGGAAGTGGGCCTATGGTGGGTGGCCACCAGCCTGGGCAGGCACGGGTCGCCTGCGTGATCTCACGTATCTGGAATTTTTCCCTATCCTGGGGGCTTTGATGCTATGGGGCGAGGAGTGGGCCAACTCGGTCGTCCATTTCTGGTGTGACAATGCGGCCGTTGTCCACATTGTCAACTCACAGACTTCCAAATCACCCAGGGTCATGGACCTAGTGCGCCAGTTCGTGTTGCGCAGCCTGCGCCTCAATGTCCTCTTCAGGGCCAGGCATGTCCCGGGGGTCAATAATGATATCGCTGACGCTTTGTCCCGCCTGCAGATCTCCCGGTCCCATGCCTTGGCCCCGGATGCGGAGGAATTTCCCTCGCCACTCCCGGACGAGATATGGACCATTGGCAAGGAGAGGTGAACCGGGCGATTGGCTTGTCACTAGCGCCACGCACGCATAAGGCGTATCACCACGCATTCAATTCTTTCAGAGATTTCTGTACCCAATTCCGGCTGCCAGAAACCTGGCCGATCCCAGTGACCCATGTACTTCGGTTCATGGTTTACCTGCATGCCCATAGCATCTAGGCTGTCAGCGTTGGCTTTTATGGCCAAGGTGGGCGGTCATGTGGATAGTACCGCTGACTTCCGTGTGAGACATGTTTTGGAGGGGTGGGTGCGGGAGCGTGGGCGTTGCCCAGACGACCGCCACCCGATTTCCCCAGGGGTTCTTACCCAACTGGCCCGGGGCTGGCATGGCCTCTGTTTTGATAAGTACGAGGCAGCCCTATTTAATGCGGCTACAACGGTGGCGTTTTTTGGAGCGCTCCGCATCAGCGAGCTTGTGATGCTGTCTAAGGCGGATGCAAGTCGTAGGGCACTGGAACTCGAGGATGTCTATGTTGCCAAAGACTGGGCTCAGTTGAGGATACGCTCCTCTAAGACAGATCAGCATGGCGTAGGCAGTGGTGTAAGACTGCTACGGTGTTCTTTGGCAGACATCTGTCCGGTTGGTGCCCTACAGGAGTTTATTGCACTGCGTGGCACGCACCATGGCCCGTTTTTCTGTCACCAAGATGGGTCTCCCCTTACTAAATTTCAATTTTGGAAGGTGACCGGCAAAGCGCTGGCCAGTGTTGGCCTCCCGGGGGCCCGTTACGGCACCCATTCCTTCAGGATAGGGGCGGCTTCCACTGCAGCTGCTTTTGGGTACTCCGGGGCTGACATACGCAGCATGGGAAGGTGGGGTTCGTAATGTTTTCAGTTTTATGTTCGCCCTCTTCCACCGTGAGTACCAGTTGAGTCACCGCACCTTTCTCTTCCTCGTTTTTTCCTTACAGACCCTGACTGTCGTATTACACCGGTGACAGTATGGCTGGTGGGCCATAGCTACGTGCACAGGGCAGCGCGTTACGCTGCGGCGACAGAGTGGGGACCCCGACTGGGACTCGGTGCATACGCAAGTCTCACATGGCATGGTAAGCCCGGGATGTTATGGCGGGAGCTGTTGCCATTCCTTTTTTCAGGCCGGAATGCTGACCCGCCTGACATTCTGATCATACACCTTGGGAGCAATGATTTGGGCCAGGTCACCGGCTTATCGCTAAAGCATGCGATTTGCGGCGACCTTGCCTACCTGCATTACGTCTGGCCCGCCACAACCCTCGTTTGGTCGGACATGGTCCCGCAGCACACGTACAGGGGAGGTTTCGACCTCCAGGCCCTTGACCGTGCTAGACGCATGGTAAATAGGGCTGTGGCACGGTTCCTTGTCGACAGGGGTTGGGGCGGGTCAGTCGTCACCCCGCCATTAGTCTACAAAATTATGACCTTTATGCAGGGGATGGGGTCCATCTGTCGCGAGGAGGTATGGACCTCCTGTTGGGTGATTGGCGAGCAGGCCTGTTGACCGAGCTGACGGTCTGGGGGGGGGGCCTCGAGCCTTCTTTGAAGCCCCTCCGTGTGGCGGGTAGCACTGGTAAGGTAAACATTTATGACCCACAGGTATCCGGCAGGTTCGCAATTGACTGGACAACACTAGACAGGCATAAGTTGGTTAAACGTTGTCCGGTCAACGACGAACTAGGCGATGGGGTGATGGCTACAGCTAGACAGCATGCATCACCCCCTGATTTTACGGATACGCGTCAGAGGGTGGGGTCATTAGTTAGATATTGACTACGGTCAACAATTTGTTTGTTGTCAACAAACAAATTGATACAAATAGATACATTGTAACAATTGCCGTTGGCAATTTTGGGTGGTACCTTACCAGTGTTACTTCGGCCTGCTTGCCTTAAGAATTATGATTGGTCAATTACCAATAGAAATTTATAATTCGGACTAGGGCATGAATCAATAAATGTGGCCCAATGCCGTTATCCACTTTCATCAGTGTCTGAGTCCTTTATTGGGGGGTGCGCCTGCAAAGGGGAGAGGCACTCAAGATCATATGGCAAATATCTGCTGGCTGTAGGAGCATGTAAAAGAATTTCAGAAGAATATTGATCTATGCTTTATAAATCTTCACCCACTCATATGCTTTGTTTCCCCGTATACCTTTCCAAATGAACATTTAAAAACTTCAGTTAATGCATTTAAAACTGCACCTGCAAAGATTCAGATACCCTCTATAAATAATTATTGGTGATTTTTCTTTGTATAGACAATCACCTTTGACACAATCTAGCCCTGCTGAAGTATTCTTTCCCAATTCTAATCTCACCCCTCTTCTATCAGCTTCTGACACCCTATACTCAGTAGGCACACACACTTCTCAGTGTGGTATAATCCATATCTGAGTCAAAGCGACACCTCCCATTTCTGGTTAGATATGTCGTGCGCTCTCTTGTGTATGTGGTCACTGCTTTTACTAATATCCTGAGATCTACTGTATATTGGAAACCCTTTTCTCCTTTAACTGGAAAGTGATCTGGGCTGTTAAAACACACACACACAAAATCACACATAGCCTGACCCATATTTTCAAGGTTAAAATGGAATTCTGAACAAAAATAATTTAAATTTTCACTTTACTAAGATCAGTTCATCACCCCACAAAACATACTCTCCCATTGCTTTCTAGCTAGCAGTGGATGATAAAGAGTTGGAATGGGAGAGCAAAAGAAGGAGGGAGTTTCTTCCCTCCTTCCTTTTATTTTTTCTTTACTCTGCCTCCATAGGCGGCAAACTTCAGAAGCTGAAATAGAAGATATAGCCATCCTAAAGATTGATCCTCTTCTACTATATCTGCCACAGAATCCCCCCCTTCTGTGTTACCTTTAGCAACACTGAGAAGGTAAGAGAAAGGAAAGAAAATGGAGGAGAAAGGCTGTTTGTGAGGTGGGTGATTAGCAGGTAGGGCTTTTAAAGTCAAAGGGTAGCTAATAAGAGGTATCTCCTCTAACTTTGGCCCAGGCACAAAATGGAGGGGACAACTCTTGAAGATTTGACTCTGGCATTGAGATGGATTTTCATATCTTAACCAGTTTCAGGGGAAACCACACACACACACACACCCCAAGATAGGAGGAAATTGTCTACAAACTATCTTTCCCACGTATATGGCATATTAACTTTCTACAATCTTGAACTTGGTTTAATTGGCTCAATTATAACAGAGCTCATTTTGGAGTTTTGTGTCTATAAACTGCTTTCTGTGCATGTGTTTATGAACTGCTCTCAAAAGCAGGAAGTGAATGTATTGCATGAATAAACGAGTCATATAAAAACATCTAACAGAATGTGATGATATGATTTAGTTAGAATAATACAGAAATGATTCACACAACAGGGCAGCTAATATTCACTTTTATGAATCAAACAGGTGAAAACATCAATGCCTTTAAATATAGTTTTGATAATTAGAATGCATTAGCGGCATGCCTAATCTTGCATCTTCTACTGTTAGGGGATGAGAGAGAATTACTAAATTGTGCTTCTAGGCATAGACAGAGGCATAGAGCATCTTAATTTGCATTTGCTAAAGCAAAACATCTCAAAAGCAAAGAGGATTTTGATAGAGCAATAACATTTCAATGGAAGGGAAAGCAGTCTTTCCCACACATCTCCAGTTATCACCTTTGCACTTAGAATTTAGGCAAAGTCAAGTTGGAAAGCCTGTGTTAATAAAACATCTGAAGGAATTTAAAGAGATCTTAAAGGTTCTTAATTTTCTGAAGAGGGGTCTTAGTTGTTCCAAATTGTAAAATGAGAAGAAGCTGCTTAGCAATACAGTGGTGTGCTTCATCATATGGGTAAAAATCAGGTGTGAGATCATCAACAGGGAAGGTTTATTTAGGCCAGGAGCCTTTGATTCCCTCTATTCCCACCCTGAACTGGCTAAATAGCTCAGTGGTTTCGGTATCTGGCTGCATCGTGTCAGGTTAGGGACTCAATTCCCCACTGTGCCTCTAGGGAAAAGAGCCAAACTGTGAGGCTTTGGACAAGTGGCACAGTTCCAGGAAGCCCACAGAAGAAGGGAATGGAAAACTAAATTTGAGTACTCTCTATCTAGAAAACACTGGAAGTCAGGATAGCTTTGATGGCATGTAATTCTTGTTATAGGACTGTGGTAGCTAATTGGTTAAGACACTGAGCTTAATGACTGGAAGGCCAGCAGGCCAGCAGTTCAAGACCCAAGTGCTGTATGATGAAGTGAACTCCCATCTCTGTTCCAGCTCCTGCCAACCGAGCAGTTCAAAAGCAAGAAATTGCCAGTTCATGAATAGGTACCACTTTGGCACTCTGGCATCTAGTCATGTTTGCCACATGACCACGGAAACATCTGTAGATGCACAAATGGAGATGGACACTGAACCCTAGAGTTGAATATGACTGGCTTTAAAACAAGGGATACCTTATACCTTACCTAATTATAGTTATATTATTTCCATCCTGTACAAAGACAGTGGACCATCTCTTCCCCAGCTCACTTTATAGTTATTTGAGCTTTTGAGATTCTTCAGTATATAATTTAAAACATCCTATTTCCACACCCCAGGTTATTTTATCAGAATGAAGGGAGCTCCACCTTCTGTTCCTAAGCAATCTTTCCTTATCTTGTCAAATAGAAAATCATTAAAGATATGTGGTCCAATGAATAAATGAGTTCCCAAACCATTGTATGCACCTAAATCAAATCCCTTATTTGTTTTCTGCTGCATCAGCTATTATTGCCGATTCAGCAATAGCAACTGGAAGAGGCACATTTTCCTCCTGCTATCTTGTTGTATACTTGTTGTTAAAATACTGTTAACAGAATACTGTTAACAGAAGCTGGAAAAATGTAGATTCTCCAGATCATGGAGCAGAGCAGAGCAAAGCAATCACACTTATATACTGTCCAAAGCGCTTAGTGCACTCTCTGGGTGGTTCACAACTTAATTAGCATTCCCCCCCCCCCAGCATGCTGGGAACTCATATTCCCAACCTTGGAAGGACGGAAGGCTGAGTCAAACTTGAACCCTGGTCAGGATCAAACTCACAACCTTTTGGTTGCTGTACAGCAGTTTAACCACTTTGCCACTTCACACTAGATAATACCCACCACTTAGAATGCAAGTGTGGTGCCAAAATGGCCGCCATGCTCTTTGCAGGACCCCCACCCACCTCTTTAAAAGGGGTGGCCACGAGGCAGCCTGGCTGCCATTTTAGAAGCGATGGAGTGGAGAAGTTTGCTCCGTCACTTCCTCCCTTGCTTGCCTCTTGCCAGAGGCTCGCTTTGCCCTGCGGTGGCTCGGGTAGCTGAGAGGCTGACTTGGGAGGTCAGCGGTTCTATCCCTGAGTACTGCAGGGCGGATTGCTCCCGATACCTGGGCTCAGGTGGCCCCTTGGTCGCGCCTGGGGTGGGGTGGCTCAGCCCAACCCTGCCGATTTTGGGAGTGCCACCGGGCCGGAGGGCTCGGATGGCACCCCTGCAGGTGGGTGGCAGGGTGGTCGGACACACTGCCACCAGGCTGAGGGCTATGGCAGGGGGCGGCATAGGTCTGCTCCACTGGGATCTTGCCCCACTGCCTCTCCGCCCGGCGGGTCATAGCGGCCCACTCAGGCACGGTGCGGGTTTCCGCCCCGCCGTCATTCTGTCCCCTCATGGGCCGGATTAATGGGCATGGCCCTATTCTGGCCAGGGATTACCACAGCGGTTTATCCCTCATCGATGACCCGGTGGGCCATCCGGCCCACCCGGCCCACCTTATCCTGGTGGGTCAGATGCTGCGGATGCCCCACTGCCTGCAATTCGGTGATGGAGGCATCAATGGTCATTGATCCACCACCTTAGATCGTGGGCGCACCAACTCGGCAGTTATGGCCCACATGCCGGCCATGGCTGCGCAGTGGGCCGCCAACAGGGTTGAGCTGCCGGAGTCCATCAGGCCAGCATAAGCTGGTGCCTCGCGGCTCCCCATCCGGCCTGGACCCATGGGAACACAGAGCTGGATGGACATCGCGAACTCCGACGCTCACCGTGGGCCAGAACCCCCAGTGGGGGCGGCTCGTGGGGGTGCACCGAGTGAGTATCCTGTTCAAATCAGCACACCTGTGACACTAGCGCATCACGCGGGGGGGTGTATAGTGGCCATGGTTGCAACAGGCCAATTACACTCTGGTTCTTACTGGGGTGATCGCCCCCTATGCTTTACCTTAATTCTCTGGGCCCGTAGGGCCGGTTATGTGTTTATCCACTCCAATCCGTGCCAACGGTGGTTCTGCCGATGGCCGGCTGCTCTATGCCCCTGGGTGACCATTTGTCCTGGGCTATTAGCTAGACTCTGTGGTTTGGGGATTATATTCACATTTTATTCCTCCTGAAATGTGAACACACTGATTAGGGCATTAGGGGCAGGACGACAGGGTCAAGGAGTTGCCCCGTCGCCACAACCTGCCTCCCTATGGGGCCAATTGGTTACCTGCCTATTGGGCGTCCATGGCAGGATATATGTGGGCCCGTCCTGATTTGGCCATTCCAATGGTCCAGCGCTTGGACAATGATTGCCGGGCCGTGGTTGTTTTCCCTGGCCTGTCGTGGTTATCCTAGGTCAAGACATTAGGCTTAGGGTGGCCCTTCACCCTGAGATGCCAGCGATGAGCCCTGCTAGCACTTGTAGTTATTATATGTGACTCTTACGTGGCAATGCTTATGCCCCGTGCGGAGAGTCCACTTTCGGGCAACCACCATAGTGCCTCGATCTGGAGCTCTCAGATTGAGTTAGCTGCTACCATCTTCAACGGGGGACAGGTTTTACAGGGAACTGGCCCCAGATTATGGGTTGCTCGATCAGGAGTGGGCTCTGGTGAGGCTTCGCTTCTCAAGGGCCAATCAGCCGGAAGAGGGTACTAGCCTGGCGCTGCCATATGTCTGGTTGCTCCCCCACAGGTGTTTGTGGTAGCACGTGGTGCACGCCCTGGCCTGCCGTCTGCTACCAAGCCGGGTCTACACTGACTGAACTAGAATTGGTACCCATTCCTTCCGGTTGGGTGCCGCATCAGCTGTGGCTGCGTTTGGTGCCCGGAGCCTGACATATGTTGCATAGGCCGGTGTGGATTTGCCCAATTCTCTCTGTCTGTTCGTCCCTTCACTTGTTTGCCCTCTATTTTCCCTCCTTATTTTACAGACCCTGTGTGTTCCCGCACACTGGTAGTAGTGTGGCTTGTGGGCCACGACTCTGTGCACTGGAGCGGCGCAGTATGCTGCTTCGTCAGAATGGGGACCCCATCTCGGGCTACGCGTAACCGCGCGTATGCAGTGGTATGGTGTGCACGGAATAGAGGTGGCGGAAACTGTTGACATTCCTGATGTCCATTGGGGATGCTGGGCCGCCACATGTTTTAATTCTGCACCTTGTTGGCGGTGATCTTGCACGGATTGCTGGCCCGGACTTAAAGACTTCCGAGTGCAGTGACCTAGTGTTTCTTTGCCATTTATGGCTGTCTACACGATTGCTATGGTCATACATCATGCCAGTGCAATATCATAGGCGAGACTTTGACCCGGCGATCGGACCGTGCCCGACATTCAGTGAACAGGGCTGTTACCTGGTTCCTTGCCTGGAATGGCTCGTGGACAGCCATTTGTCATCTGGGGATAGGGTTACAGGAATTTAGCCTGTATTCTGGAGATGGGGTTCACCTGTCAACAAGTCGAGGCACCTCTCTTTTGAATAACGTCCAAGAGGGCCAGGTGACCGAACTGTCGGTCAAGGGGAGCGGCCCCGGCTGCAATGTGGCAATGTTGCCAAGTGGAAGGTGCCTCTCTGAGAGTCACAGGTGATGCATGGCCGCATCAATTTCGCCTGCAGAGTGGTAATACCAGGCAGTTCTTTCGCCTAGTGTCTGGGTCACGCTATGGCGGGTCTCGCTAAACGACACCGCAGGATACGGCTGATTAGGGGTTTATGAGCGGACCTGTTGGTTTGGCTCACATTCCCGCAGGACTTCCCTGCTGTTTCCTTGGGAGGTCTGAGCTTCTGGTCACCACCAGTTCTGGGTACAGTCGGATGCCTCCGGCTCCCTGGGGTGGGGTTTTTTTATTTAAGGACAGTGTGCCTATGGTCATTGGTCCCAGGGATGGGAGGGCACGGATCGCTTACACGATCTTACGTTTCTAATAATTTTTCTCAATTCTGGGTATCCCTTATGCTCTGGGGGGACAGGTGGCCAAATTCTGTGCCTCGCTATTGGTGTGGCAATGCTGCGGTGGTGCACATTGTCAAGGCCCAAATCGTCTAAATCCCCCGGAGTCATGGCCTCAGCTCACCTATTGCTCTTGGGTCCGTGCGCTTTAAGGCACTCCTTAGGGCTAAACATGTGCCAGGCATTTATAACGATATTGTTGATGCTTTATCCCGCCTGCAGATCTCCTGGTTCCGTGACTGGGATCCAGACACTTGGGAACTACCCCCTACACTCCTGGCTGAGATATGGTCATTTGGCAAGGAGACGGGAACCGGGCGAGTGGCATGACTTGGAAACTCGCATGCGCACGGCGCATCAGCATCCACTCCTTCACTTTAGAGTCTTTTGTGGGCAAAAGGCAATTGCCCAAAATGTGGCCGACATTGGTCGACTGGGTTTTATCATGTCTTCTCCGCCCTTATGATCTGGGGTTGGCTTCACGCATCATAGCCACCAGACTTTAAGCCTTGATATTCATGGGCAGGGCACGAGGCTTTCCTGACTATCTGAGGGTCTTCTGCATACGCCATGTATTCGAAGGGTAGACACGTGTACGTGGCCGCCACCCGGACACATGTCGCCCTATTCTCACAGATATTCTGACCCACCTTGCATGAGGTTGGCATAGATGATATTGCAGTAGGTAGGAGGAGTCTCTTTTCATGCAGCTACCACTGTAGCTTTTTTCTGGAGCTCGACGACTCAGCGAGCTGGTCCCATGGTCAAAAGGGGACGTGTTTTGTAGGGCACTGGAACTCGAAGATGTCTATATCAACCAAGAGTGGACTCAGTTGGGGATTCGCCCCTTGAAGGCCGATCAGCATGGAGTGGGCAGTGGTGTATACTGCTATGACGTACATATGCTGACGTCGTTCCGGTGGGTGCCCTACATGCAATTGGCAGTGACTGCTGCGTGCCCTGGCCTGTTTTTCTGCCACCAGGATGGGTCTCCCCTTACCAAATTTAAATTCTGGATGGTGACCGGTACCGCGCTTCACAGTGTGGGGCCCGTTATGGCACCCATTCATTCAGGATAGGCGTCGCATTGACCGCAGCAGCTTTTGGGTACTCGGAGGTGGATATATGTGGGCACGTGGGGGTGTGCACATAATTCCTTATGTGTACGTCCCCTCACTGTATGAGTACCTAGTTATGTCCTTAACCTCTTCTCCTTTTTTACAGATCCTGTGTGTCTCTGCACACCGGTGGCAGTGGGGCTGGAGGGCCGCAGCTATGTACACTGGGCTGCAGTATATGCTGCGGCGACAGAGTGTGGACCCCAGCTCGGGCTGCGTGCATCCACACGTATGCGGTGGTATGGTATGTGCGGCATGAGAGGGCGGGAACTGTTGTCATTCCTGATGTCCATCAGGGATGCTGGACCGCCTGATGTTCTTATTCTGCACCTCGGTGGCAATGATCTCACATGGATCAATGACCTTTCCTTAAAATGTCGAGGTGCAGGGACCTGGCCCTTTTTACATAATTTATGGCCGTAAAGCTGTTGCTATGGTCTAACATCATGCCGAGACACCATTTTAGGGGAGACATGGATCTCCGTGGTTTGAACCGTCCCCGGCAGTCAGTGAACAGGGCTGTTGCCTGGTTCCTCGCTCAGATTGGTTTGGGGACAGCCAGTAGACATCTGACGATAGGCTTGCAAAAATTTTGGCCTATAGGCAGGATATGGGGTCTACCTGACGGCTAGAGGTATGTACCTCTTTCTGGAGTAGGTGCAAGCAGGCCTTGTGACCGAGCTGACGGTCTGGGGAGGGGGGCGGTGAGTCATCATGGACACCTCCCTGTGTGGTGGGTAGCACTGGGTAAGGTAAAGATTTATGACACATAGGTATCCGGCAGGTTCGCAATTGACTGGCCAACACGTAGATAGGTACAGGGGAAGCAGGTTTGACCTGTCAAGGGCGAACTATGAAAGGGGTGATGTCAGGAGCTTCACAGCCTGCATCACCTTGATATTTGAATGGATACATGTCATAGGGTGGGGTCAGTAGATAGTATATTGACTCCGGTCAACAATTTGTTTGTGTCAACAAACAAATTGATACAAATTGATACATGTAGCCAATTTTCATTGGCATTTAGGGTGGAACCTTACCAGTGCTACTGCGGCCTACTTGCCTTAAAGAATTACAATTGGATGATACACCAATTGAAAGTGATAATTCGGACTAGGGCATTATTCAATAGAAGTGGCCCGATGCCTTTAATCCAATACCGGTGTCTGAGTCTTTCTTTGGGTGGGTGCGTCTGCAAAGGGCATTCCTTCAATTCCGATTGCCTCACTCAGAAAATGTTTTAAAAAACATCTCCTGCAATTTGTGGGCTAGCATCTTTAACTTATGATTCAGCTTCAAAGCATAAACTTTTTTTCCTGTTAGAATCTGATATCCCTGATTTGAAATTGCTCCTCAGGGCCTGCCCAGACAGGGTATTTTAGTGAAATCTGCTTTGCACTGACAAGGTTTGTATCTTTAGCCTGATCTGATAGCATTCTTCAAATACCTGAAAGATAATCATAAAGAGCAAGGGAAGGATCTGTCTTCCATCATTCCAGAGTGCAGAATGCATAATACAGGAAGCAAGATATAGGTTGAATATTTTGAAAAACCTCTTAATGGTTAGAGCAGTATGACAGTGGAACCAACTGCCCAGTGGCATGCTGGGCTATCAGGCAATCGGGCAATGTCCCACTCTGCCCCAGCAATCTTCACCCCAGCGGGCAGAATTTTATTTTTATTTTATTTTTCTTAACCAAAGGGCGGGAAGGGAGAAGCCAAGCTAGCACTGCACAGGGCTTAACTCAAGGAGAAGCAGTGGCAGGGTGGTGACACTGGCAGGATGGGTGCCTTCCTCCCACCTTGTCTCTGGACATTATACATATACCATCCATCCTGGGGAAGTGAACCCCGACCTCCTGCTTACAAAACAAAATTTCAACCTCTAAGCCACGGCAGCTCCACTACCAATGGAACTGATTTTGGCAATCTTATAACAGAGAACTCTATGTTAACCATTAATCATTACTTTTAAAATCTGGGCTGTAGAAGCCCTAAATGGGAATCAAACTGCCTCAGAAGAGACCTTTTGTTTGAAGAAAGGATGCAACATGGAACAGTAATTTTATTATTATTATTTTATTTTTATAATTGTAATTATATTTATAATAATATATATGTTTTTAAAAATTAAGTCCTAAGTGGGAATCAAGCTCAGTATCTTTTGAGCATAGTCAAAAAATAACGATTTCTCTTTAAACCTGTGTTTGTTTGTTTTTTAAGGAATGATATCCTCTCTGGTTAACATAGAGTTCTCTGTTATAAGATTACCAAAAGCAGTTCTGTTGACAGTGGAGCCACAGTCGCTTAGACGTTGCAATTTTGCCTTGTAAGCAGGAGGTTGTTGATTCGAATCCCCAGAGGGGAGTTGAAATTAGAAGGCGAGTGGGAACATATATAATTTTTAGGGTAAGACACCCTAATCACTCCCTGTCCTTTTAGGGTAGCCTGCACACCTCTGCAACTGCCTCAAGAGGTAGAGAGTGCTCCAACACTGGAAGCATTGAAGAGACAGCTGGACAGCCATCTGTCATATCATCTTTGATTCAGGTTCCTGCATTGAGCAGGGGGGGTGGACTCGATGACCTAAAAGGCCACTTCAAACTCAGTTATTCTATTATTCTTTTTTATGTTGCAGCTGAACAGTCCTTCCAATTTACATTTAAGATATTTCTTCCCCAATGAAAAGGGTTCAGACAGGTCTTTGGGTCACTCTAATTTGTCCCCCTTTCAATAGTTGACATACACACCCTTTGCCCCCTTCCTCACCTTTCTGTAGAGAATGCATTTGGAGTTGTCTCCTTTTCACCCTCCTCAGATTCTCTGATGAAATTTTTTATAAGAAATATTTTCATGTGTTCAAATCAAGATTTCTGTCACTTTCTGTTTGTGCCTTCTTCTTGGATTTTTTTTCTAGCTGCAGTATGTGTGTGTGTGTGTGTTTGTGTGTGTGTGTGTGTGTGAGAGAGAGAGAGAGAGAGAGAGAGAGAAGGGGAGGAAGAGAAAGAGCACATTTTTGTGTAGGAAATCTGGCCAAGCCATTTCACTCTTTCTTTCTCTCATTATATAGATCAAGGATTCTCAACCTGTGGCGTGTGGGCTGTATGTGGCCCACAGTGCCATTTCATGTGGCCCACCACCACTTCCACCAAACCCGGAAGTGCCATGTGGTGGAGGAAGGGCAAAATGGCTGTCTGGCCCCTGAAGCTGTCTGAGGGAGCATGGCTAAGCCCACTACTTAAAAAGGTTGAGAACTCCTGACATAGTACTACTAAAATGTTTCTGCCTAGCATGGTATACATATTATTTTGTATCTAGAATTGCACCGTGTCAGTTAGGGACATATTAAAATAGTTAGGGAAGACAAAAATAGAGTGAGTTTTTTTTTCTATTGTCCATTTTAAATGTCACAACCAAATAGATCACAGTGATGTCACCTCATATAACACCAGTCACAGCTCTATTTTGGTGCAAACTAATCATCCGCATAAGCAGCAGAATGGGATAATTAGGTGTGCTCTGAATCACACATACACAAAAGCTGTAGTTGTGCCACTGTGCTGAAAGGAGCTGGTCAGCTCTGGAAAGAGGCAAGATGGAAAATTCAGTCAAAATAGGTGTGGATGTCATAATCTGATTCAAATCAAACAACACCAACAGTGATCCGAATAACAATCTGAATGCCTGGCTAGATATGTTCACAATTAGTCCTTTTAAACATTAGCATGATCTCAGCTGTAATGACAGGTTATTTCTACAGAGTATTTTCCCCTTCCATTGGATAAGCAATAATGTGTAAAGAGTATTTCTCCCCCTGTAATCCCCATCTCTCAATCTGGAAGAAATTACATATCAGTTCAAAGACACTTAAGAGATGGGGTCCAGTGTCTTAAATGTGGACCTAAAGTTTCAGATTGGAAAACATCTTCACTTTCTGTTCCTGAGCCCTTTTGGCACACAAAGTCCTCAACAGCCACAGGCCAGTATTGATGAAGCTGTTGCCCTCCACCAAGATGGATTCAAGTGGAATTTAATCAACTTGGGGAACATCATCCTTCCCTGTGTACTTTGCCACCCAAGGCTGTTAGCCCTCAGGGTTGTCAGGTTAGTTAACTGCCACATGGTGATAGGTGTTGAGTTACTGGCAGTATAGTCTACTCCAGGGTTTCTCAACCTTGGGCCTCCAGGAATTTTGGAAAGTCTGGGGGCCATGCTTTGCCTATCATGCAATAGAAATCCTCCATTACAAAGATAAAGGCCAGTGCTTATACATCAGAGAGTTACTTCTCCAGACAGATGTGCAACTCCATCTCTCTTTTTCTTCTAGAAATCTTAACCTATAAATCTAAGGGTTAACCGTTGGAACTGGCTATAGGTTGCTATGCCTCGCCCTACTTGCCTGCACTCACCCTTCGTGCACACGGCCGATCTGGGTACGCAGGTCAACGAAGGATTGAAAAAACCGGCAGTGGGGCAACAGCCCCACAAATGTGAAGAAAGGGAAACAACTTCACTTCCCAACATTCCTTGCGCCGCGCCGCGCCAGAGCCAGAGCCAATCAGGCTGAGAGGCTCTCGCACGGCGCAGCGTTCGGAAACGTGCCGCAGCCAATCGAAAGAAAAGCATTTTAAAAAAACACAGCACAAACACAAAGCAGCAACCCATAACTACAAGCCCCAGCGTCCTGCGCGCCATGAGCGCGCAGAGCACTGAGGAAACCGGCGCCCGAAAAATGAAAAAGAAAAACAACTCACAGCCAAGCACACACCAGCCGGCTTTCTTTCCCTCACCCACGGCGCCTGAAGCTCCCGACTGGAGTTTCCCCTTTAATATCAGTGGGTGGGGGTTGCGATCCCCCTCTCCGCTGGCTACCCTAGGGTTGGGAGGTTTGTGGGGACAAAAGGGGTATATTGCCCCAACCCTTCTGGAAACAAAAGATCAGGCAGAGAGGATCGATCCCCCACCCCCCCCTCCTTAAAACAACTCCGTCTTTTCTTCTCTTTAAAAACGGAGTTGTTTTAAGGAGGAGGGGTGGGGATTCGATCCACTCTGCCTGATCTTTAGGTTCCAGAAGTGTTGGGGCAATATACCCCTTTTCTCCCCACAAACCTCCCAACCCTAGGGTAGCCAGCGGAGAGGGGGGTCACAACCCCCACCCACTGATATTAAAGGGGAAACCCGATCTACTTTCATGACTCCACACAAACAAAGCACCATAACACACTAAAGCCCCCCTCTCCACCACCTAGCCCACCCTTCCTAACCCCCAATGACCATGCCCCCCTCCCCACCACCGAGCCCACCCTTCCTAACCCCAACAACCATGCCCCCCCTCCCCACCACCTAGCCCATCCTTCCTAACCCCAAACGAAAAACAACTCACCGCTTCACAGCCAAGCAAACACCAGCTGGCTTTCTTTCCCTCACCAACAGCGCCTGAAGGTCCCGACTGGAGTTTCCCCTTTAACATCAGTGGGTGGGGGGTTGCAATCCCCCTCTCCGCTGGCTACCCTAGGGTTGGGAAGTTTGTGGGGACAAAAGGGGTATATTGCCCCAACACTTCTGGATACAGAGGAACAGGCAGAGAGGATCGATCCCCCACCCCCCTCCTTAAAACAACTCCGTCTTTTCTTCTCTTTAAAAACGGAGTTGTTTTAAGGAGGGGGGGTGGGGATTCGATCCAGTCTGCCTGATCTTTTGGTTCCAGAAGTGTTGGGGAAATATACCCCTTTTCTCCCCACAAACCTCCCAACCCTAGGGTAGCCAGCGGAGAGGGGGATCGCAACCCCCACCCACTGATATTAAAGGGGAAACATGATCTACTTTCACGACTTCACACAATCAATGCACCATAACACACTAAAGCCCCCCTCCCCACCACCGAGCCCACCATTCCTAACCCCAATGACCACGCCCCCCCTAGCCCCCCTTCCTAACCCCCAACGACCATGCCCCCCTCCCCACTACCTAACCCACCCTTCCTAACCCCCAATGACCATGCCCCTCTCCCCACCACCTAGCCCACCCTTCCTAACCCCCAATGACCACGTCCCTTCCCCACCACCAAATAAATAAATAATTTTTAAAAAATTACTAAAAACAGTCAAACACATCCAAAAATACACAAAAACAAAACCACCAAAAACAATAGGATGTAAACAAAGACACAATCAAAAACAAAACAAACAGACAAAAAATACAAATTCCAACCCCCCCGCCCACACACACACACACACACACACACACACACACACACACACACACACACACACACACACACACACACAAAGAAAACAAGCAAACTTACCAAAAGATGTGCTACCTCCACCAGGACTGAAAAAGAAATGAATAAAGAAAGAGACTACTTACCAGAAGAAGCTCCACCCAGAGGCCAGGAGAGAAAAAAAAGTCAAAATACAATAACCCCTACCAGCACCACCTGCTGGCCACAATAGTAAAAACAATTCAAAAACACACAAACATTGAATGTAAAAAACATTTACTTTTACATTATTTAAATTATGACCTACGGTACAACTAATTAAAAAAATTCAAAAAAATAAAACATTATTCACTTACATAAAACAATTTGAAAAAATTATATCATACTTTCTTCTTTTATTAATCCTCAAAAAAAACAAAAAAGCAGATCCCAGTTAATAACAGCCAAGCCAAAAAAATTTACATAAATAAACATTTAAAAAATTAAAATTACAGACTAAGCAATTTTTAAAAAACATTAACACAATTTAACCTTCCAACACAATTTAAAACTATTGCAAAAATAAAATTGGTTCATTTTTTATTAAAACACATGGAGAAAAAAGCCCGGCAATGCCGGGCAACCCTTGCTAGTATATTTCTATTCTCAAGATAGATCTGTAAGAATTGTTTTATATACAGTATTTCTCTTTTCTATTCACTTTTTATATGTTCACATTTTGTTTTATTTTTACACTGCTCATAATAAAAACTTAATAAAAATTTAATTAGGAGTTTCCCCTTATAGCCACTCCCTATAATGGATGTTTTTTTATGTTGCACTATGGAAGAGTTTGGATAAATATACCTTGCAACTGGTACCAGACATTTCATCACGTATTTGACAGCTTAACCTGGTATGCATCCAATACCTAAAATATTTAGAATTGCCATGATTTTAAGACTGCAGTTGCTCAGCTACATAAATACTTGTTTACAGTCCAAGACCCACAAATATCCGTGACAGTGCATCTGCAACAGCATCTTTAAAATGAGGAACTGCATCAAATTTTGATCTATTAATAGAAAGAGAAAACAAAAATGTACAGTAGCTGTAGATGTAGCAGCTAGAGTACAGACTGATGATGAATTGCTGTATTGAGACGGAGGATAGACAAGGGGGAAAAGGCCTGATTTAATATCTCTAGCCAAGTGCCACATTGCTTCAGTTCCCCATTGGAAATATGGATAAAAAAGATAAAAATGAATGAAGAGAGAGGCAAGTGTTTGGTTTACTCTGGCGTGGAGAATTTGTGACCTTTTAGATGTCGTTGGGCTATTGCTCCCATCAGCTTTAGATAACATAGCTGATGGTCGCAACAGTATTTTGACAACAACTGAATAGATGTGGGAAATCTAAGATTATTTTTTTAAAAGAGAGGGAGCAAGTATTTAGGGGCTGCATTATTAATTGTTATAAGTCACTTTGGGATCAATTTTTTTCTATAAAAACCCGGCATAAAATATAAAATAGATTGTAATTATGACTGTAAAATCATTTCACAGTGAGGAAGTGATCGAAACCTTCGTGTTCAGGGAATGAAGATGCAGACGAGTGAAGTAGCGAAATTCAGCTCTTTATTAGTGGGGTTTGAACACAGTTTGGATGGGGCAAATCTCTGACTTATATACACTATACCAAGAAAAGGACAAAAACCACTCAAAAGAACTGTTCCACAAGTTTAATTTTTTTATCTTCAATATATATATATATATTAGAATAAAGTATTAACTTCATACAATACTGCAAATTTAAAGAGTCAATATTCAGAGGTCATATCTTCAAAATTTCATGTGGTAAATAAAGTAGAATCCTTCTTCAAAAAAAAATTCCTTAATAATATCAGTAGTAAAGCAATGTAGGGGCAAAATTACTAAGATAACTCCACAGTAAATCGAGACTGTTTTGGTATAACCAGTCTCCTTTAAATAGTTCTTTGCTCTGACTTTGTCCTACTCTTTATAGATGTAACTAATCTAGCACATGATTTCTTCATCCCTTTATATATCACGTTTTTCTTACCTACCTTTTAACATTTTGAGCACTAACAGAACACACATTTAGAGGCTCCTTAACACAAATTACAGGTATTGTATATTTATTACGCTTTATTATTTACCTTATTGTCTGCATGATATTGTATATAAGGCTTCTATATTTAGGATTGCTATATCATTATAATTATAATTATATTTGTTTTTTTATTGCATCTAGAACATTTATCCTGAGGAAGCTATATGTTAAGGTAATGGTTTGTACATCCTTCCATAAATATGATTGGTTGATACACGCATTGATTTGATCTGCAGGTGTACATTTTGGTATTACTGGGAGTGTTTGTCTGAAATCTCCACAAAGAAGTAGTAGAAGTCCACCCATTTTTTTTTCATTCTCTCTTATGTCTTTAAGAGTTATGTGTAAGGCTTCAATAGATTTTTTATGTGCCATTATACATTCATCCCAGACAATAATTTTTGCTTCTTTTAGTTCTTTTGCACGTGCACTACCTTTTGTTATATTAAATGTTGGGGTTTCCTGTTTAGCTATATCAAGTGGTATTTGGAGTGCAGAATGAGCAGTTCTTCCACCTTCCATTAATGTTGCTGCTATTCCTGATGATGCTATGGCTAATGCAACATTTTCTTCTGAACGTATTTCTGCTAGAATTAAGTTTGTGAGGAAAGTTTTTCCCGTTACTCCAGAAGCTTATAGGAAAATTATTCCTCCATCTTCTGTGGTTAGTTGTGTCATTATTTTGTCATAGGCAGATTTCTGTTCATCATTAAGCAGTGGCTTGTTTTGATTTATGGATTCTTTTAATATTTCAATGTCATAGTTTGTTTCCATTATATAATCTGCATTTAAGGCATCACCTTGAGTGCATGTTGGTGCTGGTAGGCCAAGAGCTTCCAGAGTTTTGTTAGTCATGCGTATGCATTTGTCTTCAATTTCAGTGAATGCCATGTTGTATATGTCTGCTCCAATGTTTAATGTGGGATGTTCTTTCCTGGCTTTCATTAGCATATCTTCATTTAGTGGGTTTTTAAATATTTCCCACAAATTTAGTGGGTTTGATGGACTACATGACGTGAGTATTATTGCTAGTAAAGTTCTCATTTGGTGTGGCATAGAAATCATTGCTGCTTCTTGCAAAGTTGTTTCCCAATGTTGATCAGCTTCTAACAAACCCATGTGCTGACAAACTTCTCTGTATGTTTCCATAAGTTTTCCATCCACTGTTTTGAGTTCTTGAAAAGATGTTGGTCCAGGTATTGTATGGAGCAGCATTCTCAGGTATAAACATTCAGTATTATTTGGATGCACAGTGTATAGTCTGCCTATTTCATCACTTTGATAAATGTTGTATTCAGGTACATAAGTGCCAGCTTTTCTGTGGCAGAATTGTTTCTTAGTTTTATTCCAGGTGTAATATTTTGGCACATTGTTTCTTAGTTTTATTCCAGGTGTAATATTTTGGCACATCCTGATATAGTATGGTTTTGGCAAATTCACCTTTCTGACACAGTTTTTTAAAAGTAGTTAATGTTGCTTCTTGAGGATTTTCTGCGACAGTACTTGCTGTTTCTGGAGTAAAACATACTCTTTGGCCATTTTCTAGATGTACACTTAGATGTAGTACTGTTGGATGTCTATCATGTATGTGGAAGCCTAGAATGCGCCAAAAACCCTCATTAGTACTAATGTACCTTCCACATTGGTACTGTAAAATCTCATCATTTTTGTTGCTGTTTCTAATATCATAAATGGCCATGTCGCTGCCTTTATTTATATATTTGCACACATACTTTATTGATTTAACACTATTACAATATTCCACCTTAATGTGTGCTTTGAATATTTTAGAGAGTAGAGGACAGTATGGAACTATCCAATTTCAGTGGGATATATTTTGGTTTTTAGCCATATCAAGTTGTGAGAATGTGGCAACCCACGATTCTGCCATTCAATCATATACATCCAACAATTACATTCACCAAATATCTGATTTTTTGTAATAAGATTAATTAATTATGTTTGTTTTTGTCTGAACACTCTTGAAATTAGGTCATGTCAGTCATTAGCTGTTTCATCATTTCTGAGGTATTTTTTTTATCTCAGGCCATGTTGGGTTACATGTAAATGTTATAAATAAGTCTGGTCTTCCATGTTTCCTTACATAGGTCATAGCATCCTGAGTATATCCATGCATATGCCTTGGGCTGCCAGTATATGTTGCTGGCAGGATGAGCAGTGTTCCAACATTTGTTAGGTTACCATCTTGTGCTACAGCATCCTTTAAATGTATGTACTGTTCTGCTCTGAGTGATTTTTGGTTTGTTCTAATGTATAGTAGTCTTTCACTCTCTATTTTTGCAAACATATCCACAATGAACTGATTTAACAATTTTCTGCAGTGGATTATGTGGTTTTGTTCTTCATTTCTAATCATTAGAATGTAGGAGTAGTAGTCCATGTCTGAATTTTTTTTATCAGTTTCCTTTCCAGTTTTTGGATCAATGCATTTCAAATTAAAATGATATCCATCCTCACCATATGGGAAAAGTATGGGATACTGAAGAGCATCCTAAGAGTGATGTGTGTCAGATATATGTTGCAGTTTTTTATCATGTCATTTAAGTATTATATCTCTTGGATGGGAAGTTTCTCCAGAAATAAGTGCTGTGACTTCATTTGTCTCTGGCGCATTGTATCGCCATAAATGTTCTCCTGTTGGAGTTTTGTCTGCAGCTATGACAATTTTATATTCATTTGTTGGCATGTTTTGCATTGCATTTTGGAAAGTGCGGATGAGATTATTGTGTTGATATAACATTCTTTGTATTCTTAGTACAATATGTTGTTTTGTTCCTTCAATGTATGTGCATCGTTGTGCTGTTTCTTTTCCCTCATCTCCCATGAAATAAATTTGCAGGAACTTTGGTTGTTCTTCTGGTAGTGGTAGTAATGAACCAATACTGTGATAAACCTGTCCTTGAATTGTGAATGTTGGATTGAATACTTTGTGTTGCATAATGGCTGTGGCTCCAAATGAAGTCGTTTGAAAACATGAGTTGTATTTTCGAATATTCTTTAAGAAATGTTTAGAATCTGCTGTTACTCCACTTGTATAATCTATCAGTTCTTGTGGTGGTATTTGCTGTTGAATTCTAATTTTTCCTTCTTTACAGCATAGTGATTGGGTTTCTGTTCTGAATTTTCTCGCTTGGCAGAATTGGCAAATTGTGTCTAGATTACCAATATCTAAGTTGGCATTTTCTGAATAATTAGTTTCTGGATCATATGAGAAGGCAGCCATTTTTAATGTTAATTTCTTAGCTTTACTTCTCTCTTTCCGTAATGCTCTTGTCTTTCTATTCTGCTCTAATCTCATATCATGTCTCTTTGTGGTTTCATTTGCCCTTGATGTACTGTCAATTTCTCTACATTCTGTTAACATGGTCTCATGTTCATGAGAAGATGTTTGTTCTCTCTTTTCTGCATATTTCTTTTTGCGTTTATTAAGTTGTTTTCCCTTTCTTGTGATGTTTCTTGTGTTTTGTCTAGTCTTCTTTTCCATGTTTTGCATGTTCTTTGTCCTATATTTACACTTTTTTAGGCATTATGATTTACAATTCTAACAAACAAATAATATATTAAAATATATTATTATTAATTCAGCATTAAAATGTTTGTTGTATATTGTCATTGTTGTAACTTGTAAATGGTTTACTAATTTGGCAAAGAGGCAATAATGCACTTAATTAATTAGTTTTTTCACATGAGGTAATAATGCACTTTTGTGTAAGTATCGTTTATGTAGAAGACTTTGTTTTTTAAACTTGTGGTCCCTCGTTTTTGGTGAAAAACTTCTGTGTTCAGTCAGTAGCTTATTGTATTTATCTCATACCAATCTATTGTAATCTCTTCATGAGGCAATTATTTTCAGTGGAAATATTTTTACTCTATTAATAATTAGTAATTAATTTTGCATGACTGTAATGTTAAGTATTGTACTCTTTTATCATTGTTCTCAGTCAATAATTATTGGTCCGTAAGTTAAATGTGGTTTTTTTGAATTGTCTTCAAGTCCTGCAGCATATGAAGTAGAATAAGTTCGTGAAAATATTTTTTTTTGTATTATGTATGCTGCAATACTTAGTGGAGTCTGCTCCATAATTTATTCAGGTGCTATTGTGCATAATTGTGACTATTATTTCTTCCGTTAAATGTGTTTGGTTTTGAAATTTCTTCAATAACTTTAAGATATACTTTGAATTTTTGTGAAATACATATAATACTAGCAGACGTTGCCCGGCGTTGCCGGGCTGTTTTAAATGGTATTGGAAAGTTTTTGTTGTTGTTGTTAATGTTTGTAAAAAAGAGGTTAGTCTATAATTGAAATTTTTAAAATTTTTATTTATACAAATGTTTTTTGGTGGCCTGTTATAAACTGTGATGAGTTTTCTTTGGTGTTTTGGTTTTGTGGATGAAAAAAAGAATAAAGGATGATATACTTTTTTTCAAAAAAATTAATTTAACCCAATATTTTTAGTATGTATTTTTTAAAATTGTTGTACCATAGGTAATAATTTAAAAAATGTGAAAGTACATGTTTTTCACAATAAATGTTTTTAAACTGTGTATTGATGTTTTTGTTTTTTATTTGAGTAAAAATTCAGCACAGGATTTTTGAATAGTTTTTATTTTATTGACATCTGTTTTTGATTTCTGTAAAATTGTGATTTTGTGTTATTTGTTTTTACTTGTTTTTTCTCTTGGGGCCTTTTGTGTGGGGCTGTTGTGTCTTTTTGAATTTTTTTTACGATTGTGTGCAGCAAGTGGTGCTGGTAGGGGTTATCTTGTATTTTGACTGTTTTTTCTCTTGTGGCCTATGGGTGGAGCTTCTTCCAGTAAGTAGTCTCTTTCTTTATTCATTTCTTTTCCAGTCATTGTGGTGTGAGGTCGTGTGGTGGTGAGTTGCCTGTTTTTCTTTATTTGGGGTGGTGGTGGTGGTTAGATTTTGTGGTGTTTGGCTGGGTGCTGGGTGTGTTTTGAAATTTTGGTTTTTGTTTACTTTGTCTTGTTTGTTGGTGTTATTTTGTTTGTTTTTGTGTATTTTTGGATGTTTTTGATTGTTTGTTTTTGTGTTTTTTGGTGTCCTACAGGGGGATCCCCTCTCTGCTGTCTCCCCTGGCTCTGGAAGGCTTGGGAGGACAGACCCATTTTGTCTCCCCAAACCTTCCAGACTCATGGGACCCAGGAGAGGGGATCGAATCCAGGCCACCCTCTGATATTAAAAGGGAAATCTCAATTGTGGTTTCCCCTTTAATATCAGTGTGTGTGTGGGGGGTTGTGATCCCCTTCTCCGCTGGCTTCCTTGGGTTTGGGAGGGTTGGGTGGAGAAAAGGGGTTTGTCTCCCCAACCCTTCCGGACCCAGGAGAGCCATCGGAGAGGGGGATTCCCCCCCAAAAAAACTCCATTTTTAAAGAGAAGTAACCACTTGGTTTCTTCTCTTTAATCTGGGGCGTGTATGTGTGTGGGGAGGGGAATCCCCTCTCTGCCAGGTCCCCTGGGGTCAGGAGGATTGGGGAGACAGACTCCTTCTGTCCCCCCAAACCTTCCAGACTCATGGGACCCAGGAGAGGGGATTGAATCCAGGCTACCCTCTGATATTAAAAGGGAAATCTCAATTGTGGTTTCCCCTTTAATATCAGTGGGGGGGTTGTGATCCCCCTCTCCGCTGGCTTCCTTGGGTTTGGGAGGGTTGGGTGGAGAAAAGGGGTTTGTCTCCCCAACCCTTCCGGACCCAGGAGAGCCATCGGAGAGGGGGATTCCCACCCCAACTCCATTTTTAAAGAGAAATAACCGCTTGTGTGTGTGTGGGGAGGGGAATCCCCTCTCTGCCAGGTCCCCTGGGGTCAGGAGGGTTGGGGAGACAGATTCCTTTGGTCCCCCCAACCCTCCCAACCCCAGGGGAGCCAGTAGAGAAGGGGAGCACAACACCCCCCAGTGATATTAAAGGGGAAACTCCGATTAGGAGCTTCAGGCACCGTTGGGGAGGGGGGCTTTGGTTCCCGCAGCTTGGCAGACTTGCTCTCCCCGTGTTTTTGTTTGTTTTAATTTTTGTGCACCAGCTTCCTCAGCATTCTGCGTGCTCATGGCACGCAGGATGCTGGGGCTTGTAGTTATGGGTTTGTGCTTTGTGTTTGTGCTGCGTTTTTAAAAATGGTTTTCTTTTGATTGGCTGCGGTGCGTTTCCGAACGTTCCTTGTGCTACGCCATGCAAGAGCCTCTCAGCCTGATTGGCTCTGGCTCGGCACGGCGCAAGGAATGTTGGGAAATGAAGTTGTTTCCCATTTTTCGTGTTTGTGGGGCTGTTGCCCCACTGCCTGTTTTCTCAATCCTTTGTTGACCTGCGGACCCAGATCGGCTGTGTGCACGAAGGGTGAGTGCAGGCAAGTAGGGCAAGGCATAGCAATCTATAGCAAGTTCCAACGGTTAACCCTTGGTTTTATAGGTTAAGATGATTGCAAAGGTACATTGTTTTCAGTTTATGTGCTCAAATAGTACATAGAGTATGACCGGTAAATATTTTTAGGTGCAATTTAACATAACCGTGACTGTTATTTCGCCTCAAAACTGTGAGGGGTTTGTGATGCAGAACCTTTTATGGGATTTTTTTTCTGCGCTTATCCCAATGTTTGACGCGTTCGCACCATTCAACGTGATTGCCTGCATTGCTGTAATTGCGTAGGATGCTGGGATTTGTAGTGTAATTTGTTCTGTCAGCATTCGGTCGGCGGTATTTTTAAACTTTAATTTTTAATTATGTTACGTATGCGTTGTGTATGTATTACGTGGATTAATGACCAGAAATGCAGTATTTATTTTTCATGTTTTCTTACAGAGAAAAGGTTTTTGTTCCGACGGTTTATCCTACATTCTATGCGCTCGCGCCGTTCAGCTATATTAGCTAACATGCTATAGGCACAAAGGACACTGCGACATGAAGTTTAATTTGTGATTTTACCAATCCTACATTGTAATATTTTCTACCGCTTTATTTTGATTGGCCATGGCGCGTCTCCCAACGTTCTTTTCCCTCACGCCTCTCTGCCTGATTGGCTGTGGTGTGGCACGGCGCAAAGAGTGTTGGGAATTGAAGTCATTTTTCTTTGTTTGCATTCATGGGGCTCCTGCCCCTCTGATGCATTTCTCAACCCTGCAGTGACCACCGGACTGGGTTCGGGCAAGTGCAGGAGGCTCAGCACAAGCTAGTATGGCTAGGTGCGGGAGCCTTTGTCACAATCCAACGGTTAAAGCTCGGATTTATAGGTATAGATTTTTGTATTTGAAGAAGGATTCTACTTTATTTACCACATGTGTTAGATGATAATTGTATATCAGTATATATAACAGATCATCTAACACAACAGATAATACTCATTGTAAGGATACTATTTCCAAATATACAAATATACAACAAGCGTGTTTGTAAGGGGGTACAAAATGCTGCATCAACAACAGTAAGAGGCATAGATAACACAATCCAGAGTAAAACAGGTCTGTGGGGAAAATATTGTATCAAAATCTACTAAGCAGAAATACAGTCCAAGTGGTGCAATGCGAAGAAATCAATTATATCCATCTGGTAAGACAGGATATTTTGAAAAGTTTCTTCATCAGAAATCTTAAGCAAAGGAGTAATAAGCGCACTCAAACACCTCTCAAGGGAAATTCATATTGGGATGGAGCAGGTTCCCAAGGGTTCAGTTATTCCATCTACTTCCAAAAATTCATAAGGCACAGGCTCCCGATGGGTTACTCTCTGGGAGACCCATTGTCTCCTCAATTAATTCAGCTTTTGAGCCCCTTGTGAAGTTTTTGGACACTTTTATTCACCCCTTCTCTTGTAAAACTTCTTATATCAAGGACACCACTGATTTCATTAGACAGGTTGAGGGTATCAAGGTTCCACAAGGTGGTGGTTTTGTAACTTTAGATGTCCGGGCACTGTATATACATATTCCTATAGATGAAGTACATACTATAACACAGGTAGCCCTTGACTCAAGAACATATCTTAATTATGCCTCCTACCACCCTCATTACCTTCGTAATAATCTACCATATGGGCTATTTCTGAGAGCCAAAAGAAAATCATTTGCTGCAGCTGACTTTGAAAGTACATCTTGCTCTATTCAATTTTTCTTAAAGCAAAAGGGATACCCTGAACAAGTAATTCGTAACTGTTACAACAGGGCAAGTGAGGTTTCTAGACAGCAATTATTAAATGATAGGCAAAAGAAGGATATGCAAAGATTGGGGTGCTCGTTTGAATTCTCCCCATTGACAACTAAGATCAAGGTGATTATTTACAAACATTGGCACATTATTAAACACTACCTGGATGTGAAAAACCACCTCTTATAGGCTATAGAAAGACGCACTCTATTTGCCAGATTGTCACGAGATCAGACCTGGGTGATGGTTCTCCTCTCCCCACTCTGATAGCTGTAGATCATTTTCGGTGCGGTCACTGCGTGCATTGCGCATTAGTTTGGGAAACTAAGGAAATCTTAATACCTGGTAATAACTTCAGAGTTAAGCTCAGAGTACTGACTACATGTAAAACAAAAAAACTGTATTTATATTATTGTTTGTAAATGCAGTCTCTGTTACGTGGGGTGCACCACTCATGAAATAAAGGTTAGGGTGGGGGAACAGTGGTCCAAAATTAGAGCAGGTGACACACAAGCACCAATGGTCAATCATTTCACAGAACACCAGCACAGTGATAAGGATTATAAGTTTGCAGTTCTAGAAACTATCAGATCGTCCCATTATGAACGTGTAAATATTGAACAACATTTGCTCCGCAGGGAGGCATATTTACATACATTGTTTTAATTCTATTCAGCCTCATGGACTCAACATTGATTTAGATTTGTCCTGCTTTCTTTAAGACCGACTGGGTGTACTTTAATATCATTCAGCTGTTTTAAAACTTGATGCTGGACCGTGCAGCCTCAGATGCTATCGCCTCTTCTAGGACAGGCTTGAAAGTTAGTGTCTTCCTGATCATGAGGCGACATTGAGCATCTTTGTCCCTCGTGCCGGCCAGCAGATGGTCCCGGAGTGCTTCTTCGATGTTGTCCCACTTGCACGGGGCGGCAGCAATGTGCAGAGCAGTGGCGTAGTCTGCAATGGACTTCCCAAGTCACTGCTCCCTTCTGTGGAAGGCCACCCTGGTCAGGAAGATTGAGACCTCTGGCTGCAGGTGTTTCCTCAGTGCAGACATGATTTCTGTGAGCGGCACCACATCCACGTCCCTTGGGAGAATGAGGTGGTTTGCCAGCTCAAGTGTCTCAGAACCACACCGAGCGAGGAAACATGAGCGCTTCTAGTCTTTGTTGGTGATCTTCTGCGAGGCCATTGCGTGGTGGAATCGGTGTTTGTATGCTGCCCATTTCTCTGGATGTGCTGGGTCAAATGGGCCGATGTTGCTGCTGTGTGGGGATGCCATCCCATCCTCATCGCCAGTTTCGTGTTCAAGGAATGAAGAAGCAGATGAGTGAAGTAGTGAAATTGAGCTCTTTATTAGTGGGGTTTCAACACAGTTTCGATGGGGCAAAACTCAGACTTATATACACTATAAACAGTAACAGTAACAATAATACAACAAGCCCATTGGCTAACAGAGTGTGCACATTTTTCAATCCACTTATTTGCATAAGAATAGATACATGAGAAAAGATACATTCTGCTCATGTCAGAAAACACAGTTAACATACATAACAGAAACCAAAGCACACAGAGACACATAACCTCATAGAATAATGTTGATCATTGGCAATCATCACTCTGATCCACAAACATCAAGTCTGGCTCCCTTAGTCAAGTTTAATTTTGTTTCTGACATGCAAGAAAAATAAGCTTTGAAGCTTCTTTCTTATCAGTCTTGCTGGGTTGCCTTCACTTCTTGCTTTGATAAAAGCTTGCCTTTTTCTGGAGTGGCTCCATTGCTTAATTTTAAAAAAGGAGCAAGGTATAATCGTAGTTCTAATAACTTCCAAAGGCTCCATGAAGCAACTATGCACACATCACAATACTTTTTACTGGAGAGAAAAGATAAAAATGTGGGCAACAGAGATATCCAGTCTAGATGGGCAAAACATTTTCTCGATGGGCAAAACAATGCAGGGAGGTGGTCCCTGCATTGAGGTATCACATGTTCCATGCCTTAGTTATGTTATTTCTGGATTCTTGCAGTGTTGTATATGGGGCTGCTTTTGGAGAGTTATTGGAAATTTTGGCTGATTCAAAATACCTGGTCTCATTCTTCCTTCAGTATGTAATACTTTACATGTGACTATTGCATGAAATGTTGAAGGCCTGCCCAAGATATTATGCTGCCTGAGGTGAAGAACAAGATCATGTTCCTCCCATTCCATGCAGAAAAGCTGGACATGGTGATCAACACAGGTAGCAAGAAAGAACCTTCTGCTTTGGAAGCAAGCCAGGTTAGATGCCACAGAGAAAACCTCATTGTATCTTGTTTCTGACTCCTAGCATAAGTTGCCTGAAATACTATTTGCTTTGAATGTGTTGTGTATGTAATGTTGTATTAATGCATTTCAACAAATGATCCTCCATTTTGAGTTCTTCTCCGAGTTGAACTATCGCTAGACTGGGGTTCGCACCATTCTACCTTGAGATGTGTGAATGGTCTCCAGTCAAGGACCACCCACTCTCTCCCCAGTTTCAGCAACCAATCCAATTGTTTCCTGCCAAAATGTATCCTTCCCAAGTTGTATATAAGGTGCTGCTGCGCAGTTGAAAACCATGTTCAGTTTACCAGAAAAAAGTTGTGTTTGGCCTCGTTATGCTTGCTGCTTCTTCTTAATTACAGTACACCAAAGAATGGAAAAGAGTGCCTCTTGTTTTCCATCTACACATGTCAGAGTCTGTATACTCAGTATCAGATACACTGGGTTTAAAGGACCAAGGTATCCAAATCTCTCACTTTTGGAAAACTAGCACAAATTTTAATTGGTGGTGCTAATAACAGGCACCTGTTTCTCCCCTCCCCTTTTCTCACCTTTCTGCTAATTGTAGCTAGATTATAATCAGTTACCTTAACCAGTTTTTCAATAATGAGCCTTTTTTAATTAACACAACGGGAAACAAACTCAATCCACTTTCCCCCCTTTTTAGCAGAGCTGCATTGCAGGTGCACCCCCCAATAAAGGACTCAGACACTGATGAAAGTGGATAACGGCATTGGGCCACATTTATTGATTCATGCCCTAGTCTGAATTATAAATTTCTATTGGCATTCAACCAATTATAATTCTTAAGGCAAGCAGGCTGAAGTAACACTGGTAAGGTACCACCCAAAATTGCAAACGGCAATTGGTTACAATGTATCCATTTGTATCAATTTGTTTGTTGACAACAAACAAATTGTTGACCGTAGAAAATACCTAACTATTGACCCCACCCTCTGACGCGTATCCATAAAATAACGGGGTGATGCATGCTGCATAGCTTTTGCCATCACCCCATCGCCTGGTTCGTCGTTGACCGGACAACGTTTAATCAACTTGTGCCTGTCTAGTGTTGTCCAGTCAATTGCGAACCTGCCGGATACCTGTGGGTCATAAATGTTTACCTTACCAGTGCTACCCGCCACACGGAGGGGCTTCAAAGAAGGCTCGAGGCCCCCCCCCAGACTGTCAGCTCGGTCAACAGGCCTGCTCGCCAATCTCCTAACAGGAGGTCCATACCTCCCTGCGACAGATGGACCCCATCCCCTGAATAAAGCTCATAATTTTGTAGGCTGATTGCGGGGTGCCTAATGACGCGCCCCCAACCCTTGTCGAGAAGGAACCGGGCAATAGCCCTGTTCAACGAGCGACGAGCTCGATCAAGGGCCTGGAGGTCGAACCCTCCCCTGTAAGCATGCCACGGTACCATGTCTGACCGAATGAGGGTTGTGGCAGGCCACACATAATGTAAGTAAGCCAGGTCACCGCAAATCGCATGCTTCAGCGATAGTCCAGTGACCTGTCCCAAATCATTGCCCCCAAGTTGTATGATCAGAATATCTGGCGGGTCAGCATTCCTGCTGGATAAAAGGAATGGCAACAGTTCCCGCCATAACATGCCGCGCTTACCATACCATCTGAGACTTGCGGATGCACCCAGTCCCAGTCGGGGTCCACTTTGTCGCCGCAGCGTACGACGCTGCCCTATGCACATAGCTGTGGCCCACCAGCCATACTGTCACCTGTGTAATACGACACCCAGGGTCTGTCAAGGAAAAAAAGGGGGGAAGAAACAGTGCAGTGACTAAACTGGTACTCACGGTTGAAGAGGGCAAACATAAAACTGAAAACATTGTGATCCCCACCTTCCCATGCGGCGTCTTTCCGCCCCGGAGTACCCAAAAGCAGCTGCAGTAGAAGCCGCCCCTATCCTGAAAGAATAGGTGCCGTAACGAGCCCCAGGGAGGCCAACACTGGCTAGTGCTTTACCGGTCACCTTCCAAAATTGAAATTTAGTAAGGGGAGACCCATCTTGGTGACAGAAAAATGGGCCATGGTGCGTGCCACGCAGTGCAAAAAACTCCTGTAGGGCACCAACCGGACAGATGTCTCAAATGTCTTGTAGCAGTATACACCACTGCCTACCGTGCTGAAAAACCCGTGAGGACCGCATCCCCACTCGAGCCCACTCATGTGCCAGAGACATTGTCGAGTTCCAGTGCCCTATGAGACACCTCTGCCTTTCACATGTGGTACCAACTCTGGGACCCTCTCAATGATGCGGAGCGCTCCCCAAGGCTACCATAGTAGCCGCGTGGCTAAGAGCCACCTCCTACCTATCTGTACATGAGTATGCCACCTCGTGCGAGGTGGGTCAAAATGCTGGGCAGAAAAGTGACGCATGCAGGGGCAGCGGGCACGTTCTCGCGTCCACCCGTCCCTGACATGACACATGAACTCATAGTGATACGCCTTACGCGTGCGATGTGCCAATGACATGTCCGGTCCCCTTCAGCTCGCCTAACTTCCAGCTATTGGCCAAAGTGGCAAGTGGAATTCCTCCGCTCCTGGATAAAAGCACGGGAACGGGCGATCCGCTGGTGGGGAAAAGCCACAGTAAGGTCATTATTCACACCCAGGACATGTCTGGCCTGGAACAGCACATTTCGGCATAGGCTTCGCAAACGAATAGACAAACTACAGTCAGGGCCCGGGGATTAGCATTTGAGGGCGATGACAATGCGCACCACTGCCGCATTGCCACACAGCAACTGGACCACTGAGTAGGCCCACTCCTTGCACCATAGGCGCAGTGCTCCCCAAAACAGTTGAAAAACAGTATCACTGTGATCACGGGGGCAATCCGGGCACCCACCAGTAGAGTAAACCCCATAAGTGAGATGCCGGCGGCATCCGACCACGCCAGATATCTCAAGGCGGACCACTAGGTCCGATCCCACCAAGTGACCCCCGAATAAGAAGGCAATAAATGAACTACAATCCCGAAGGGCATACTATATGTTTGGCAATCAATGCCAAAGGCAGAAATGTGAGGTTAGAAGATGGGGCCTCGGTCTATTCAGGCACCAAGGGGACACCCAGGTCCCACCTGAGTGTCTGAATTATGATGAGGTGACGCGCACACGTGTCCATGCCCCGTTTAACCCCGTACCCCAAGTAGTCGAGGCGGTGGGCTGGAGACCGAGACCCCAACCCGTGAGCAGATGCCCACTGAACGAAAGTCCCATATAGGTCGGGTACTGAACCTGAATGAACGCTGGCAGAAGGGGGGGGGGGGTAAGGCTTATCTAATTAAATTTCTGCTCGCACCTAAAACCCAATAAGGCTAAATCGTGGGATGCACTGGCAAAAGCTGAAGGCTGAGTGAATATCACACTGTGCCAAAACAGCACCAGAATTGCGTGGGCACGCCCACCCATAGCAGCAGAGGCCACTACGAGTACCTGACTGAACAAGGCCATCAGGAAGGGCATCCCAGCACGGAGCACCCTCAGGGTAAGCTGAATGGAGGATAATGATATGCACCCTTTGACCAGCTCAGTATGAGCTTCATGGGGACTAAGGAAAGGTGGTTCCAAGACGTGCCCCCGCCACTCTCGTAGCCCGCAGCTTCCTAGTTGTGGACAGTGGAGACCCCTCCCCATTACCCTGGAAGGGAATCAGGTCAGTAACACCCTGGGGCCCCCAGTACCCCGAATGGATACAAAAAACCCCATTGAAAACCCCCCAGCAGGTTTCCCGCCCCCTCGCTTCTTGGGAGACAGAGTGACATCCCCCCCAAGGCTGACTATAATAGGGGCGGGGGGGGGGCTAACAACAAGAATATGTGGTTCAGAGGGAGCTCTGATCGCCCCTGCGCACAAGTCGGTCATGACCGTGACACACATTGTCAGCTGAGCAGGCCGAACACAGTAGGCGGGCCACAACCCCCCGCCCGACCAGTTTGCTTGGGGCCAGTGTCTGAACAGCCCACAGCTCAGCATGACCACCATGGTGCCCATCACCAGGCACCGTTCCGTGGTACTGATGTACACGAGCACCCTTGGTGACAGAACTAGTCCCTCCTCTCTCGGGATATCTATAGCCACCCTCGTCCACATCCCCCACGATGAGCCAACTGTAATGGGCCCATTCGATCAACCGGGATAGTGGGCCCCAAGGTGCTCGGTGGCTAACGACAGTGGGACATCTCTTTGCCTCAGCCGTCCCATCCGTCTCTCTCCTGCCAGTGGGCTCGCGGTTCAATAGGGAGAACATCCACATGTCCCCCTACGGCCCTTGCCCCGATGGCCTGCGGCCAATAATCAACCGGGGACAGTAGCAGCCGATCATCAGCCAGGCCCTCTACGGGACGTCCTGTGTAACGGGGCCTACGCAGCAGGATCCAGACAGCCCCCACGATGCCCCACACTGTTCCGAGGGCGGACGCCTCAGTGCATGGTGGCTTACTACGGGGGACCACACGCTGTCTCTATCGTCCTGCCCGTACCCCCTATCCCCATTCGGGTCTCAGTTCATAGGGATAATATATATCCACGTACTCCCCCCCCACCAAATCTTTTCCCTCACGATCTGGAGCAGACGATCACTGGGGGGGGGCATGAATAACCAGTTGACGGCAGTGCCCATGCTGGAGCATGATGTACAGCGGGCATGCACAGCGGGACCTGGACAGCCCCTGTGATGCTACGTGCCGCCCCGGGAGCGTAAACCCCCACCCCCAAACGTCGTGCCAGAATGCAACCAAGGGGCACTGGTATAGGATGGCGAGTGATGCCCCCCAGCCTCAAATTGGCAAGGCCAAGAGCACTGCCCCCACCGGGAATGGACTGTGATGTGTGTGCATTCAACTTGAACGTAATACTCACAAGTTGCACCCCCGTGAGCCGCCCCCACCGGGGGTTCCGGCACACGGTGGGCGTTGGAGCTCGCGACCGAAATCGAGCTCTGGGGCGACCTCCAATACGCTCCCGCCGCAGATCCAGACAAATGGGGAGCCGCGAGACAGCGGCGGACACAGGCCGGAGTGTCATGAGAAGCACGGCCCAGCCGGCCGCCTTGTGGATAGTGGCCGCGATCAAAGTAGCCGGCAGACACAAAGGGGCTCCGACGTTCGGAAAGGGGCCTGCCACGAAAAAACCCCTAGTAGGTGGGTCAGGTGGGCCGGACGGCCCGCTCGGTATAGCGCCAGAGGCCCCCAGTTTGAGAACCTGGGCCAGAATAGGGCCCTGTCCGAAACCCGGCCCCTAACAGACAAAACGCGCTGTGAGCCAGCGCCAGGCCCCCCTCCCAATTGTTCCGGCCCGTAGCCGGCAGGCGTGTGCCGAATCCTCTGAATGGCCAATCCCTAGGGGTGCCTCTAGCACCACCACGTGGGCCAGTAATGCATGCCAACCCCCTGCATAAGTGGGGCCAGGTGGGCCGGACGGCCCACCTGGCAATGGTCCAGGGTCCCTACTTGAGAGCCAGGCCCTAAAACGGCCATGCCCAAACTCCGGCCCATGAAGGGCTTGGGAAGCCCTGCTGTGCAACCACGCCAGGCCCACCCCCCTGCTCCACACCCGTGGCCAGGGATTGAGGGCCGAGGGCCGAAGACCCTGTAGGGCCGGTCTGAGGGCGGAGGGCCGCGGGCCACAGCCTGAGCTGCCCTACCCCACCAATCCCGGTGGGAGCCTCCGGTTGGAGGTCCTATCGAGGGGGTGTAGTCGCGGTCCTCCGACCCGACCACTGCCCGCCTAAGCCTTCTTTCAAGAAGGCATAAATGAGAGGCCAAAGACCTACCTTTCTGGCTGCAGCCTAGGTATCAGACTGCTGACCTAATTAAGCCCCTCGCAAAGATGCAAAGGAAAAGTGGGGAATCGAACTCCCAACCTTTGTCTCCAAAGACAAAGACTTAAACCACTGAGCTATCCAGCAGCTTATAGAAAGGGAGCCTCAACAGAGGCTAACAAAGGAGGAAGCGACGGAGCAAATTCCTCTGCCCCGTCGCTTCTAAAGCAAATCTTGCAAGGAGGAAGCAACGGAGCAAATCCCTCTGCTCCGACGCTACTAAAGGTCTTGCCTCTAGGAAGGAGAGAGCTACGGAGCAATTGGGGAAAAACTTCTCCTCTCCGTCGCTTCGCAAAATGGCAGCTCGGCTGCCTCGTGGCCACCCCTTTTATAAGGGTGCTGGCCACGCCCCCTTACTACCCGGATGCTCTTCGTCCGGTGGGGGGGGCGCAAAGAGTGCAGCGGCCATTTTGGCGCCACGCTTGCATTCTACTCCTTTTGTGCAGTTAAGTGGAAACTGGAGAACCATCAAAGGCTGCCTGCCTTTCATTTGTGGAATAGCCAAGAGGATAGCAGCCTTGATACAGATCTTACAACCTATGTAATTTCATTTTTGTCAACGGGTTTCTTATATACTACGAGATGGGAATCAAGCCACCTGCAGGAGGCTTTCCCTTCCAAATTGCAGCAATTACCTTGGCGGATAACACCTTTGGGCCTCATCACTATGGCTGTAACTTGTTGATATTCCTTTTTAAGGGGTGCTCAGGACCTCCAGTGGACCAATCCTGCATTTGTGCTTGTTCCTGTTCTTTACAGAAAAAAACCATCTTGCTTGTACATTAAAGTTTTCCCATGCTATTCCTCTGTTGATGAAATTTCTCCCTGGTTGGACCAAGCTTTCTATTTGAGCTTTAACATCTATGGAGTTGGAATTTACTTCTCAGACACTTTGCTCTCTGCTTAACACGCTACCAAATCAATAAATCCCTGTGTCAGACAGGTGGGAGCACAGCGACCAGGGTTTTATAACCAATAAGACTAGCTTTTTTTTATCTTGGCAGATCTATGGTACCTTTAACAACTGCAAAGAGAACAAAAAATCAGAAGAGAAACCCACCACAAATTACAGCGTTAAATTTACTTGTTAAATTTCTGGGACCACAGGGACTGCAACCATGTTGTTGTGAAACATGGGCTTTTTATATTAGCAACGATGGTGATTTTTCAAGTGTACTCACCTCTCATAGCTCCCACCTGTCTGACACAGGGAGTGCATTTATTGATTTGGTAGTGTGTTAAGCAGAGAGCAAAGTGTCTGAGAAGTAAATTCCAACTCCATAGATGTTAAAGCTCAAATAGAACTTTATTTCCATGTTGCAATTTCATAGAAGCAAAGCATAATACCTGTGAAAAGAAAATAGTCAACAGAGACAGAAGTCTCAGAATTCCATCAGTTTGTTGGGCAGGGAATACATCTCCAAGATAGAATCCAATCCATTTCTTGCCCTGTTGGGCTCATCCTGCCTTGGGGACTTTATTGTTCCCTCCAGGGAATTGAGTTCAGCTAACAAGAGGCTGGTAGCCCTCAGTTAGAGAACCAGTTTGGGGTCTCAAAAGCTGCCCCTTTTAAAGAGAAATGAGTGACTTCTGCCACCCTTAGGAATTTAATGATTTCATCCTAATTGCATCATAGGACATTCCCGACTCTGCAGGTGTTCCCTCCTCCCTCTGGAATGCATGAGATCATGGGAACACACCTGGCCTCCCAAAGCATGATGGGATGGACCTCTGTCCTCTCACTCTGGATGTGAGGGGCCAGGGGCCAAATGAGAAAGGATGAGAATGAATATGCTTCCTCTGATGTCACTTCTGGCTGACAGACACCTGGTGCTGACCTCATCTCTGTGGAACCTCAGATATGTAAAAAATGAAAAGAAAGAAAGAATGCAGACAGCTGTGTCACAATTTGACCAGCTCTAGCAAAGCAAGTAGCTATGATGACCCTAGGATCATCAAACAACATGATACTGTTTTGTTTGCTACATTTCTATCCTGCCTTTTTAAAATGAGCTCCAAGAGGTGTCTATGACACTCCCCCTACACACATATTTTAATAATTACAACAACCTTTTGAGGTAGATCAAGCTGAGGGAATGCAATTGACTAAACATTGCCTAGTGGGCTTCATGGGTCAATGAGGATTTGAATTCATGTCTCTTGAATCCTAGTTCAATGCTCTAATCAGGGTTGTGAGCTGCTCCTCTTGAAATGCAAATTAATTAAGACATGTCTTGGATTTGAGTGGACAATTAAGATACACTTGGTTGAAAATAGACTTGCACCTTTTAGAGATGTAGCCAGTTCTATCAGTAGTGTTGATCGGATCTACATACTTGCTTCCATTTTGGGTCTTTGGGAAAGTGTGGCTTTCATGACAGTCATGCTGAATGCTTTCACTTCCCAAATGTATTATTATATCCTTGGATTGCAGAAGGTCTCTCAGCAAGGGCTGACTAACCATTCTCTAAAGATGGGCTGGTTGGGGGGTGGGTGGGGAAAACAACAGTACTTTTCTGCTCTCACTGCCACCTCTCTCATCTTGTCTCTTTTAGTCCTTTCTCCTTCTGTTTTATATCTTTTCAGAATGTACACCTATGGGCAGGGGATGCATTTAAGTCTTCCCTTTCCCAAAATTTTCAAGTTTTTTCCCATTTTATGCATGAAGTATAGTATTTTGTGAGTCCCAGAACACTCTTATGAAAAAAGAAAAAGAAAAAAATGTTCACTCATATTTGCTTTCCTTAGAGAAGGCATGAAAGCTATATTTATAGTGTTTGATCCATGGTTGCTTATTCATAGATACTAACAGATGGGGGGGGGGACTGACTCTTTAAAGAACCAAAATTTATAGAAGCAAGCATTCCTGTCATGTGATTATTATTTTTTTCAGAGATCTAAAATGCAATGTGTAATGGATTTGAAAAGAAATAGTTACCTCTTGGCACAATTTTCTAAGAGCAAAAGCTCATAGAAGTAGAAACAAATGAAAATGCATTGTCAGATGGAACCCATTAGAGAGGAAAAAGGCAAAATATCAGCCTGGCATATGGGTAATGAAGCATATGCTTAAAAGGCTGGGTGGTGGCGGGACAAGTTAGCTACATTCCAACATGTGCTGTTTATACAAATATTTGTTCCTGATTGGCAGGCAGTTCATAATGGCCTCTTATATTTGGATATACTGTACCTCCAAGTTAACTGTACTTTTGATTGAGAATATCCAGGCTGATCCATAGCAAGAGCAATGGTCAACACCAGTGGCAGCAGCAAAAATAACAGCGAGCCTTGCTTTCTTTCCTTTATTGGCAACAAAGGCCCACATGGCAAGTTAGGGTGGACCAAACATTTTTCTCATTCTCATTGAAAGTACAAGAAGCCTTATTTTTCCATTTGCCTTTCAGATGTGGACATATTTTCTGCTATTACTGATGGAAGTTCTCTCATTAAAAAACAACAACAACACTGCATAACTTCATTAAAAAAAATAACAACACTGCAAAACTTGTATAGAATTGTGATGGATTTTCTATGAATGAAACAAATTGTTGTTTGCTGCGCTCAGTCAGGTCACTCCTTCTGGACTTGCTGGATAAGTGAATGTGTATTCTGCTTCAGCAGTTTTATACAAAGGCATTTTTTGAAAACTGAGGAGATAACAACAGGAAAAAAAATCATTTTCTCATTTCTACATCTGAGGCCATGATGATGATGATGATGAAGAAACAATCTCTCGACCCAGCAGTTCCAGCTAATTATAGGCCGGTCTCCAACCTCCCTTTCTTAGGGAAGGTACTGGAGAAGGTGGTGATGCGGCAGTTGCATGGGGTCCTGGATGAAGCGGATTATCTGGACCCCTATCAATCAGGTTTCAGGCCTGGATATGGTACTGAGACTGCATTGGTCGCACTGGTTGATGACCTCTTGCAGGAGCGGGACGGGGGTCATCCATCCATCCTGGCTCTTCTGGATCTCTCAGTGGCCTTCGATACCGTTGACCACGGTATCCTTCTGGAATGGCTCAAAGGTTTGGGGATCCAGGGCACTGTGCTGTCCTGGTTTTCCTCATTTCTGGAGGGTCGTACCCAGTCGGTGTGGTTGGAGAGTGAGAGGTCCAGCACTAGGCCCCTACAATATGGGGTGCCTCAGGGCTCGGTGCTATCTCCTCTCCTATTTAACATATACATGAAGCCATTGGGCGAGGTTATCCATTCCCATGGGGTAAGGTATCATCAGTATGCTGATGATACTCAGTTATATATCTCAGCCCATGGGGACCCCAGTGATGCAGTCAATGTCCTATCCAGATGTATGGAAGTGGTTGGGGTCTGGATGGGGGACAACAGGCTACAATTGAATCCCTCCAAGACTGAGTGGCTTTGGATTGGGGGTCCCGCATTATCCAGGAAGCTGCCAACTTTGGTCCTGGATGGGGCTGTTTTGCCCCAGACAGACCCGGTACGCAACTTAGGGGTCCTCCTGGATTCGGGGCTGCTACTAGCAGATCAGGTGGCAGCTGTGGCCAGGAGGGCTTTCTCACAGCTTCGCGTCATCCGTCAGTTGCGTTCGCTCCTGGACCGGGACTCCCTGCTCATGGTCACACATGCTCTGGTCACCTCCAGGCTAGATTATTGCAATGCACTCTACATGGGGCTGCCCTTGTCAACCATTCAGAGGCTGCAGTTGGTCCAGAATGCGGCAGCCCAGGTGGTGATGGGGCACGGGCATTATGCTCATGCCTCACCATTACTTTGGGAGCTGCACTGGCTACCAGTTTGCCTCCGGGTGCAGTTCAAGGTGCTGGTTTTGACCTTTAAAGCCCTTCATGGTAGTGGGCCAGGATACCTTAGAGACCGCATCGTCCCAAGAGTGTCCGCCCATCCAACCAGAGCGGATCGGAGGGGCTCCCTGATTGTTCCATCTGCCAGAGGGGCTCATCTCTCTGGCACACGAAGGAGGGCCTTTTCCGTGTCCGCACCGGCCTTGTGGAACCTCCTGCCTGTAGAGTTGCGGGAGCAGATGGAGCTGCTACCTTTCAGAAAAGACCTAAAAACCTGGTTGGCAGGGCAGGTGTGGGGCCCAGATGGAAGAGTGGCCCCTGCCTGCTGGCTTATAAATTAAGCCCCCATTTCTTTTAATTGTCTTTTTTAATGTGGGTTTATGTGGGTTTTAAGAGGAATGGGGTAGGTGGGTGGGTATGTTGGGTTTTAATTGGTTGTACTGTTTTATGTGTGTTTTAACTTGTTGTGAGCCGCCCAGAGTCGGGTTTACCTGATTGGGTGGCATATAAATTTGAATATAAAATAAAATATAAAATAAAATATGAAATAAAAATAAAATAAAAATAAATGATGATGATGACGACAATGATGATGAGGAGGGGAGTTAATGGGTTTTTATCAGCATGTCCTGGAAAGTAGACAATTTGTCACATCCTTTTTCCAGGAATGTAACAGCACTTCCAGAAGCCTGTTTTCCCAGAAACAAAGTGCATGAGGTAAGGTTACTTAGCCCTCCTGGTGGTCTTTATGAAACAGTATTAATCTTTTCGAGAAGTTGCACCTCACGTGCAGAATTACTCCTATAGCAGTGTTTCCCAACCTTTTTTAAAATGTGGAATCACCTTTTACAATAACCAAGTAACCTGCAACTGCCTGCCAAATGTTCATGAAAAGTCATTTTAATGGGATAAACATAACAGTATAAAAATAGATTTTTTTTATCCCTGACATAGTTGCTTTGCCACACGATTTGCTTCACAAAATGGTGGTGTCTCTATGAGTTCCCCCCTCCTCCATTCTCTCAAGATTCTCCTCATCAACACATTGTAGCATACCTATGGCAATCCCCCAGAAAAATATTTCTGATCCCCTTAAGGATCATGACTGACAGAACCAAACACTTTAGTGTTTGTTACTCTTGTTGTAAGTTGGCACTGGAGTGCTTGTGAGGCCATGAAAATGGATGCATGAAGACTGCATATACCCATGAACCACATACTGCCCCATGCTGATAGAGTTGAGTCCAGAATTAGTTAAACAGGGGGTGTCTCACACACAACACAACAGAACCCAAGTGAGTAATACTTAAATGGAAACCCATTTATTTCAATAGCCTTAATTGGGCTTGGGCTTGCTTTATCAGCCCTGTCCTCCATACAAGAGACTCATCTATACAAGGACTATATAACATGCATAATCTTTATTCCCCTTAGTATTTTGCCTAGAAAGGAGCTCAGAGCTAGTTAATGTCAATTGCCTGAAGCAAATTTCTTTTGATACAGCAAGGAATGTAACAAATAATTCAAATGTTATAGTAAAAGTGATGAAATAAATAGCATCAAAATTATTTCAAGTTGTAGTATATAACATTTTCTAATTAATTTAATTTTAAAAATAATTATTTTCAAGCAGTTGTAGAGGCATGTTGACATTTTTTGTTTTTTTTGTCATTGTCTAAAGTCATCGAAACACAGTAACTACAATGGCCAAATGGTGAAAATGGGTACAGCTGGACAACCATTTCTATGAAAAAGAAATGCTTAATTGCTATGGTATTCTTCTTAATACAATTCAGATGGAGAAATTCCAGAAAAAATATTTTCAAAGACTGCAGTATATGGTCATAAACTTGTATTATAGATTGAAACCAAAAATACTTATCTTCAGCAAAGTATATACAAAATTGCAAACAAACTGTAAATGAAATTCAATGCTTCTTGTGTCCAGTAAAATATGTACAAAACTATAAATAAATGATCACTCTAAGTCCTAATGTTATACTGTTGATGTAGTCCTCCAGCGAGGCTGCTCAATGAAAACTTAACGGAGTCGAACTCTCCAAAGCCAATATATATTATAATCCTCCCGCTAGGCTGTTACATATCAATCTTGTAGAGTCGAACTCCTGAAATGTAAATCCGACACTCCCGACGTCTTATCCGGTTATCAAGACATTTCATTTCAATTTCATCAGGGGAGTTATCTGTCTGTCTGAAAGATGTACAAAACATATTGATTAAAAACGTGTCTTACCACACTAGCACGCGCTGGCTGAGACATAGCTGTACTCCATACCTTAATTGCGTCCTCTTGCCTCCTTCGGTTTTTCTATGGTGCTATAGGACGTTATCTCATACTACACCGATTACCCTTATATCTGTTCCTGTTCTCTCTCCTCTGTGAGAGAATACCTAAACTAATTAAAGTCCCAACAGCTGTGCGTTTACAAAAAACACGACAAATCTGATTCCAAGTTTAACCCCTTAGGATATAAGGTGTTCAGCCTATGTATGTAATACGCCTCCTTTTGTAGCAAAAGCTGTTCTAAATCAATGCCACTTCCCTTGGTCACACACAGTTTCTCTAGTACTACAAACCTAAAATCAGTGTCTTGGTGTTTACTGTCAATATAGTGACCGACCAGGGGCGCTTGTTCTACATGTCCCCTGATCCTGGAACGATGTTCCATTAGTCTGATTTTTAATTTTCTAGAACATTTTTCCACATATCTGAGACCACATGGGCACAACCAGAGATACACACAGTGCTGACTGTTGCAATTACTGAAGACTTCCAATGTCTTTCGAAAGTTCAGTTCCGGAAATTCAATATGTTGTGTCTCTCAAGCGAACCTACACACCCCACAGTGTCCACACTTGTAGTGCCCTTTAATTAGGCTGCTGTGATGTTGATTATGCGGTGCTATGTCTGCTCTTGTGATGATAGTCCCTACTGTTCTAGTCCTCCTGAGCCCAATTAGTGGTTTGTTATCACACCCAGGAATGTCCGAGAGGATAAACCAGAATCTATTGATAATACTGCTAATTTCCCTAGATCTTGGTGAGTATTCCATAGACCAAACCAATCTCTGTTGTTTTGGTCTCTCTTGTCCCTTTAACAAATTGCTTCTCAGAATCTTTTTAACCTTTGACAAAGAGCTTTCAACCACCTGCTCAGGATAACCCCTATCCATAAGATTTCCCTTAATGGTTACTGCAGTCTCCACAAAGTCCTTGTTGCTTGACGGATTTCTTTTGGCTCGAGTGAAGCTACCGAATGGAATGCTGTTACGAAGATGTGGAGGGTGGTATGACTCGTAGGGTAAATATGCATTTCTGTCCGTGCTTTTTTAAAACAATTTAGTCCTCAGTCTGCTGTCATCTGCAACGAATACAGTTAAATCCAAGAAAGGTAATGCTACCCTATCCATATTATGTGTAAATTTCAAGTTGACATTCTGTTGATTTAACCAAGTGATAATTTCTGGAATACATGTGTAATCATTGAAAATAAAGAACAAATCATCAATAAATGATGTACATATTTTACTGGACACAAGAAGCACTGAATTTCATTTACAGTTTGTTTGCAATTTTGTATATACTTTGCTGAAGATAAGCATTTTTGGTTTCAATTTATAATACAAGTTTATGACCATATACTGCGGTCTTTGAAAATATTTTTTCTGGAATTTCTCCATCCGAATTGTATTAAGAAGAATACCATAACAATAAAGCATTTCTTGCTCATACAAACGGTTGTCCAGCTGTACCCATTGTCTAAAGTCATGCCTGCCACATGACCACGGAAACATCTGCAGCAGCAGACAGCGCTGGCTCTTCGGCTTTGAAACAGAGATGAGCACTGCACCCTAGAGTCAGATATGACTGGCTTTCTAGCAAGGGAAACCTTTACCTTTACCTTAATCAATCTTAAATAGAAACAGAATTATTGTTGTTTATTTTTTTGTATTTTTAAAAAGCACAATATCAAAATTGGTCACTAGTGGGAACCAGAGAGATAACTGTATTGGGGAGAGAGTTTGCTGATAACCTCTACCTGATTGCTGAGAAATAACAAAAAAAGCAACAAGTTCCTTTTAAAATGGAAAGTCCTAAGCTCTGAGATAGCTTACATGCATTCTTCACTTTGGCAGACAGGGATCTCAGGTAAGTAGAAGCAGGGCCAGTAGTTATAATACCAGTTCATCTTCCATGAGTTCATTTCACACATAAGCAGTTTCTGCCCAGGGCAGGTGTGATTTGAACAACTGCAGTGGCAGGTAGCTAGATTAATGGCATTCAGGCAAACCTTTCTCAATGACTGCTGTTCACACTGTTATGTTGACAAAGGAGAGGCTGCAAAACAACTCCAATCCCTTGTGATTTCTGCACCCTCCAACTATAATACAATACCTTTTCAACCTAGTGGAAGCATTTGGGACCTGGTCCCTATAAGGTGACTCCATTCAGTATGAATGGATCTCAGTAGTAGAGCTCAGGTATAAATGGATCCCCTTTCTAGTTGACTTTGCTGACTTACATACACTACACGCCTGCAGACTGCTTCATGAAACCCAATTACCACCATCAATATAAGAAATATTTTATTTTATTTAAAAGAAATAAAGTAAAATTTGACAGATTGCTAGTTGTAGTATGAAAACCACAAAACTCAGGGAATTGCTTCCATGGGAATCAGTTGAAGTTTATGACACAATCAGAAATAAATTTGTATGAGGCAAGAGTTCTATAACACACAAGAAAAAACCCCAATCACATCTTACCAGCTACTCCACACTATTTACTGGAAACTTCAGGAAAAATGAATTGGGAGTAGATATCATGCTGGTTTCTCTCTTTTAATATTTGTTGCTTTGGTGTACAACATTATTATTGGAATGCTGCTGCCTGTTGTATTATTTTATTGGTTATAATTATATTGTTATTTATTTGTATTTGTTATGTTATTACCAACTATTTTAAATTGGTTGTAAACCTCCCAGAGTGGAAAGAGAAACTTAGAATAGCTACACTGGTCTAAGTTTTAATGGTAATGAGCCAAATACAGAATCCTTGTGAATGAAAATTCTTGATATTCGTTGCTGTGACCACCTTGCTTTGCTATTCATTAATATCCTTTCCCCGAAGTATTGTGGTGACATGGAAAAGGAAAGTGGAAGGTCACTATTCTGAAAGCCTATGTTCATACTGGATTTTGAGATAATGACCATTCTCTGAAACATGTTGTTAGACAAACATCCACTGCAGAAGATACTAGGGTTAGAATAGATGGTGATATTTGGACATCATTAAAATCAGGGATGCCCAAACTATGGCCCAGGGCCTGGATCCAGCCCCTGATGCCAATTCATCTGGCCCACAAAGCCCTTGTCACTCTTGGAAGCAAAAGTAAAATGTGTTTCGTGGGCCAGATGAATTGGCATTGGGAGCTGGATCCAGCCCCTGGGCCATAGTGACAGGCCCCCTGAATCATGTGACCTGCCTACAGCCTGAAAAGTTTGGGCACCCCTGATTAAAATGCTTGTATAGCTGAATGGATGAATTACTGGAGAACACTTGCTGCCCAATATACTTTAAACAGAACCTGATGATGATGATGATGACGATGATGACGATGATGACGATGATGATGATAGCTGAATGGGGATATTTAACATATAGCTCAACTATTTGTGGCTCAAATTTTATTTGACTTTCTGCGCAACCAATCATATGAAAGATGCATTATACCTTTCGCCAAAACTCAGTTGCACATCTAAATTATATGACACCTTGGACATAATAACATTATGTGGGTGGGAAGCTTTAGATGACCATGTGTGCTACTTCATCCATGAAATGTTCAGCTTCTCTCCTTTACTCATCTCCCTGCCATTCCATAATTTGTTTTTACTTCTGAATTCCTGGGAAGACAGAGGAATAACAACAACAAATCTGCTTGCTTGCACTGATAAGAAATCAGAGAAAGATTATGAAAATGTACAGTTTTGGATTTTAGTATTACTGTACTTAAATCCTAGCAGTTTCAATTTCTAATGGAAGAGAACTGTTTCTCATTCTGATGACTTCATGTACAATTCATCTACTTTAGGAATTTGTATTCTTGTGTTGTAAAAATAAAAAGGAATTACATAATTATGTGTAAACATAACAAAATAATCATGTCTGAATATATTCCCAACAATTCTAAAATGCTTTAAAAAAACAATAAAGGAAAGAAGGATTATGGGCAAACCTTGTAATTCTGGGTGGGGCCTAGCATTTGAAAAGGCACCCTGACCATTAGTTTAGATCAGGGGTTCCCAACCTAAGGCCCATGGGCTGGATCCAGTATGTGGCACCATTTCATGTGCCCCCCACCCTTCCAAGGTCATTCAAGAAAGAAAATGGCCACCCCTTTGAAGCTGTTGGGACAAAATGGCCACCCCACCATCCAGAAAGTGCAAAATGGCCATCCAGCTCACGAAGCTGACTGACTGAGAAAGTCTGACCCAGCCCCCGGCTTGAAAAGGTTGGGAAGCCCTGGTTTAGGTTGATATTTGGCCCTATCCTTGGTTGTAAAGTACTGGATTTTTACTTTGTGGTTCAAGGGCATTCATACTTGAATTTTAAAAACAACAATAACCATGAAAAAATAAAGGAAGAGATTACTTTCCAAATATTCCTGTTAACATTCCATCTGTCATGATCACTGGTTTAAATGGAACTACCATATTACATTTCCAGGTATGTCCTTTCCCCATCTGAGTCATAAGCCCCTTTCACACAATTCCTCCACTTTCTTTATTCTGATAGTTACTTCACTGATTGGATTATTACCAGAAAGCAATGATCATATATCTGAGAAGTACCATGTGAAGGTGGATAGAGCTCACTGAGCTGCTTGTAGACTGGATTTAGCATTGCAGTGTTCCCCAGTTCTGTTTGGCTGAAGTGCTGTGTAAAATGAAGATATCTATGGGCTTAATTCAGTCATCTGGTTTCAAAAAGAGTAAGTACATTAAATCAAAGGGACTTACATAAGTACTGGCATAAGCCATCCTTTTTATTAATTGGCCCTGTTCTAGCTGGAATAACAACTGGAAAATAGCTGAGGATGAACAGATCTTAATATAAACTTGCAGAAGTCCTTCCATGTCAGTATTGCTTGAGTTCAGTCTGCAGAAGTGAACATTAGTGTCTCCATCTATGAAGGGGTAGTGGATATGCTCTGGGCTATATTTTGAACTTTATAGGACAATGATAGTGAAACTTTTAGAGACTGAGTGCCCAAACTGCAACCCAAAAAACCACTTATTTATCACAAAGTGCCAACACGGTAACAGGAGAGGGAGGAAGCAATCCCATTGGGCTGCTGGGCAGAGGGGTGGGGTGAATTCTGTGCTGGGAGAGGAAGGAAGTGCTCCCATTGGGCTGCTGGGCAGAGGAGCATGGAGAACTCTGTGCTGGGGCAATGGCACATGTGCCAACAGTGAAGGCTCTGAGTGCCATGTCTGGCATTTGTGCTATAGGTTTGCCATCACTGTTATAGGGGCTATCTAAAGAACTGCATTCTATCACCAGAATAGGTTCAGCACCTTATTCCATCCAGACATCTAAAAAAGACACACCATCAGACCTTCAGCTGAATGCAAACAAGTCACATGTGGCATTTGTCTCCATAATCCTTCTTAAAATGAACATATACATGCTATGTATTCTACAGACTACCAAATAGGATATGACATTAGACATTTATTTTTTTCGATTTAATATTTTGGAACCTTGCAAAGACTAGTTGCCAATTGTATTCTCAATGTAGTTAGCTGCTTCAGGAAAATAGTCTTCATTAGGACTGAAGAAGGGCAGGGGGAAAGGATACATTCCCCCTCACTTCTGCTACAATTCTAATAATTTTCACACACAAACCCTCCATTTTCAATTTTTAGTTAACTTTTACTGTGAGAAATAAACAAGAAATGTCATAACTTTGGCCCTACAGGGATCTTGTGGAGAGTATTCTAGCAGTGCTTAAGGCTAATCACAGAAGAAGGAAATGCTTCTTCAGCCATGCCACAGTTGTCCTATTTGGGTCCATTCATTCCCACCAAACTTTCTCATCTATCTGAGCTGCTTGAGAGAAACTGAGCCAACAGCTTGTTGTGTGTTGATTTCATCATGACCTACTATTGTCTTTCTCAGCTGAGGCATGCTTTTTTCTGGTCAATCACCCCATATTTATTTCTGAAATATTACTTTGGCCTTGGGCATTTTGCCAATCTACAGGTGTCTTGATTCTACCATGTGCTTGATTTCCTTCTGACCATCTTCTTTTACTCCTGGGAAATGCATTTTTAAGTTAAGTAATGTTGTGTCCCCTGGGGAAGCTTTGGGAAAAAAATAAGTCTACTTTTTAATATGATGACTTTTAATCAATAAATGACCGTTAAATATCCTTGGGACTTCCCAGTAGAATCTATGTTACATGTACAATTTGCAATACCTCTTGGGGTTTTGCTTGTTTTTTCTTGCTGTTTGATCCTGATAGTCTTCCTTTTCTTTCTGCATCAGATTTCATGTATCTATTGCAAAGTACTGTATCTTTTGCACAATCTTTTTCCTGGTTCACTATTACTTATTATTGTCTGTATATATTACAGTGCTTTTCAAAAGAGGTCCTTACACATTATGCTAGACAAGCGATGGCTAACCTTGGCACTCCAGCTGTACCTGGATTTCAATTACCAGAAGCCAAAGTTAGCACACCTGATGATCAGGGTTTCTGGGAATTGAAGCCCGAGAACAGCTGGAGTGCCAAGGATAGCCATCACTTTCCTAGATTATTCAGTTCATTTAATATTGACAGGGACACCACAATCCACATCTAACTTTACAGCTTGACAACACATGAAGAGCATAGGTGATACATTCACTAACACTTAGTACAAACAAATTGTCTATCAGATCTACTCAGAAATTGAATCTCAATCTCTTTGATTCTACAGGAAGTACAGATTCAGAAAATCTAGCTGGAAAATGTTTATAACAATCCAAGCTACAGCTGTGGTTCAGATTGCCACTCAACGAGACAACTATTATCATTTTCTAACTTCCATTTTGTAAAAAAAAATTAAACTTTTAATAAGAATTACAAAACACAGAGAAAGAATGAAAAGAAAAGAAGAAAAAACAGAAAAACATGCAACTAATTACAACATTAAAGTAGACATCAATACAAGACATAAATCGCATTATTTCTGCATTGATTAGGTGTTTACAGTAATGTATTATTCTTACATATTCTCTGTTTAACTAATACAAATACACATTTTAATAATTGTCTGTCCAAAACGCCAATTGTTCAGGTGGTGGCTTGTTTCCCTTTTCTTTCTCTATAGTATACTCAATAAAAGGTTTCCATGTTTTATAAAAGTTATTCTTCTTTGTAATAACTTTTTAATATTTATTTCACATGTGAGCTTATCATTAAGTGCAATATCCACATTTGTTTATACCATTATTCAATTTTTAGTGCATCATTTTCCTTCCATTTAGTAGCAATGCATATTCTAGCAATTGTTATAATAATTGTTAACAATTCTTCCTCATGTGTATTTAATGACAAATTATTAAATTCATATACTAATAATGTGGGTGGATCAAATTTGATATCCATTCCCAATATTTCTGTTGTTTCTTTTTCTACCTTTGTCCAAAATTGTTTTATTATTCTGCAGTTCCACCATATATGGTTGTACGTTCCCGTCTCCTTTCTGCATCTCCAACACTTATTAGATTGATTTCGATCAAATTGGTTCAATCTGACTGGTGTTAAATACCACTTCCATAATACCTTGTAGTTATGCTCTTTAATTCTTATTGATAAATTTTGCATAATTCTTTTGTTCCATTTTTGATTCCACGCTGCTTCGCTAATATTTATGTTTAGGTCATTTTCCCAGATTTCTTTTGTGATATTTCTTTTGTTCCAAATCATTTAATATTTTGTATATTTTACCAATTAAACCTTTTAATTCTATATTTCCCGATCTTATTTTTATGATTAGATTCTCACTCCTATTTAAGCTTACATCGGAAACAAATTTGCTATTCCATTTATTAATTGCTTTTATTTGAATCCAATTTAATCTGTGAAAAAATATACGATTTTCTTTCTGCATTTTTACATATATCTAACCAATCTTTTAGCAATAATGCCTTATTATGTTCTAGTATCCCTTCTAATTCACTTCTCAAATTTAAAGGAAAGGTTTTAAAATCCTTTAATTCAATTATTGGTGAGATGCCAGGAGCCATTTTGCTTTGCCAGCCCACTTCCCCAATAAAGACACGGACACCAGTGCTGGATTTAAAAATTTGGGCCACTTTATTGATTATGACTTCATCTTAACTTATGACTTTAACTTTAAACTTTCCTTAACACTGTTAAGGCAAATGGGCTGCAGTAGCACTGGTAAGGAACCAACCTTAATTGCCAATCATATTTGGCTACTATGTATCCATTTGTAGCAATTTGTTTACCAATGAAACAAATTGTTGACCCAAGTCAGGATGCTTCCTGTTGACTCCAGCATCTGACTTATATCTGGTAAAATATCAAGGTGATGCAGGCTGCATAGATCATAGCATCACCCTGTTCATGGTTCTCCCTTGACTGGCCAGCCCCAGTTTCTCTGTACCTTGTCCTTGGGTTGGCCAATCAACTGCGCACCTGCCGGATACCTATGGGTCATCAACTTTTACCTTACCAGTGCTACCCGCCACACGGGGAGGCATCTCCGATGAGTCACCGCCCCTCCCCCCCACCGTCAATTTGGTCACCAGGCCTGTTTGCAAATCCTCCAAAAAGAGGTCCATGCCTCCCACTGAAAGGTGTACCCATTCTTTTCGGTACAGGCTGGAATCCTGTAGCCCTATCCCCGGATGTTGGATCGATGTCCCTGAACTATGTTCGGCTAGAAAACGGGCAATAGCCCTGTTAACTGACTGCCAGGCCTGGTCTAAACCACGAGGATCCATTCCTCCTCTATAATGGTAACGTGGTATGATCTGGGACCATAGAAACCATGTCTGCGGCCACCTACAGTGTAAAATCTCCAGGTCCCTGTGCATGGATACAATTAACCCCAGGCCAGTGATCTGCGCAAGATCATTGCCTCCCAGGTGTATAATTAATATATCCGGAGGTTCGGCGTCCCTAATGGACATAAGGAATGGCATCAGTTCCTGCCACCTCATTCCATGCAAACCATACCACCGAAGATGCGTGGCTGCGTGTAAGCCGAGATGGGGACCCCAATCCAATGCTGCTGCATAACATGCAGCCCAATAAACATAGCTGTTTCCAACCAGCCAGACTTCCACCGGTGTGCGCCTACACACAGGGTCTGCAATAAAAGAGAAGAGAACAAGGGCGAGCAATATATTCAGGCAAGGATAGGACGAACATATAAACCAAAACACGCAGACCCCCATCTGCCCATCCTTTGTATGTCCACCTCTGAGTACCCAAATGCAGCGGCTGTCAATGCAGCGCCTATACGAAAGGAATGGGTACTGTAACACGCCCCAGGGAGCCCTAAATTGTAAAGGGCAATCCCGGTAAACTTCCAAAATTGGAACTTAGTGAGTGGGGCCCATCACGGTGGCAAAATCATAGGCCTAGGCGTGAGCCCCGTACTGCCATGAAGGCATGCAGGGCACTGACGGGGCAGATTTCAGAGAAACTACATCTAAGGAGCGTAACATAAATACCCTTCCCCTGTTGGTCATCTTTAGATGAACAAATTTTCATCTGAGCCGACTCTTGCATCAGAGAAACATCGGCCAGTTCTAGTGCCCTACGTGACCTGTCATGTCTTGAAAGAGCCACCAGTTCACTGATCCTAAGAGCCCCGAAAAATGCCACTATGGTGGCTGCATGGAAAAGAGATGCCTCGTATTGATCATAGCAAAGGCTATGCCATGCCCTAGCCAGGCTCGCGAGCAGAGCAGGGGAGACAGGTTGCCGCGTGTTAGGGCGGCGGCCATGTTCACGCGTCCATCCCTCCAACACCCGGCGGACTCGGAAATCACCTGTGTGTCCTGGGTAACACCGAGCTTTGGCAGCAAAGGCCAAGGCAGAAAGTCTAGTGCCAATGGTGCGTGGAGCTAATCCCTCACTATGAAGATGCACCATGGACTGTAGGATATGGTTAACAGGAATTGGCCATATGTCAGGCAGGTGCACCTCCCTGCGGAATGCCATAAAAACCAAATACATGTGCTGATACACCTTACGCATGCACAGGGCCAAAGACGCATCGGACTGGACCTGAAAGTGGGGTGTAGCAACCAGCTCCATGCGCCAAAAAGGAAACCCCATTAAACTCATTGAGGAAATCGAGCCAGACCGATAGGTTGGCTCTCATACCCCTGGTGAGTCGCACCCTGTGGTGCTTCTTGGAGAAGACCAGTCATCGCATCGCATAGTCGCCTGGCGAATGCCCTGCCTGGGGTAACTACCCTGCAAGCAAAGTTGAGGTGCCCGTGAAGCACCTGCAACTCACGGAGGGACACCTTACGTTTAGCTAGCATGGCTACTATTGCCTCAGAAATCTGAGTCACCTTCTCTTGGGGCAACCTGGACATTTGGGCCAGGATGTCAATCTCTATGCCCAAAAAAGTAAGAGTAGTGGTGGGGCCTTCAGTCTTTTCAGGAGCAAGGGGAACCCCCAGCTCCGACATAAGCTCCTGAAAGGTAAGCAATAACTGTCCACAGGTGCCCGAACCATGACCACCACTAAACAAAAAATCATCTAGGTAGTGGGCGACGGCTCGAGACCCCGACCTCTGAACAACAGCTCAATGTAGAAAGGTACTGAAACATTTAAAGGCCGAGCATGAAATGGAGCAGCCAAAGGGCATAGCTTTATTGACGTAATACTTCCCTTTGAAACAAAAACCTAACAACACAAAGTCATCAGGTTGTACTGGCAATAATTGGAAAGTCGATTTAATATCACACTTAGCCAGTAACGCCCCATGACCACATGAGCGAACCATTTGTAAGGCTTGATCAAAAGATGTATACTGGACTGAATTCATCCGGTATATATCTTTTGATCAAGCCTTACAAATGGTTCGCTCATGTGGTCATGGGGTGCTACTGGCTAAGTGTGATATTAAATCGGCTTTCCGATTATTGCCAGTACAACCTGATGAATTTGAGTTGTTAGGTTTTTGTTTCAAAGGGAAGTATTATGTCAGTAAATCTATGCCCTTTGGCTGCTCCATGCTATACCGGACTGAACAAAGTTCATCCGGTATAGCATCATTGACCAACAAACCTTCCGGGTAGGACAGGTGGTGAATCAAGTGAAATTCACCAGAGGATTTTTTTAGGTACCAAGCCAAGTGGAGATACCTTTAAGTTGGCATGGGGGGGGTGGTTCAAAAGGACCAGTGACCCTCCCTTCCCTAATTTCCTTAACTATCTTCTCCCTAGATATATCTTCCTTACCCCTGAGTGATTGCAAATTGGGAGCATCCTGGGGTGCGCGTACACCCGTGAAAGGGATGTGGAAACCACACGTAAAACCTTCTAACAAATAAACTGCATCATCCTTCTTCGAATAGACGCACAACCACCGTTCTAGAACATTAATTTGAATTGGGGAGGGGGTCTTTTGTAGTTGCCGTCGCATCAGAGGAACCTCTGCCCAGTCCTTGCTGTCCACGACCCCTCCCTCGGGACCCCCTGGCCCGCGGGCATGCTGAAGCGGCATGCAATCCCGAGCATGTAGGGGATTCGTGCTGGAATTTACACTGCCTCCTATTGCAGGTGACTGATGAAGAATAACTCCAGCACAGCAGGCGGGCTGGAACTCCCTGCCCTGCCGGCTGGCAGGGAGACTGTGCCATACTAGGCTGCTGTACCACATGACCACAGTGATAGCAGTCCCTGGCCGCCGGTCAGGAAAGCGTCATGTACAGCAGCCATAGGAGTTGATTGGGTTCATCCCATCGCATCTTGGGATGAAGGGCAGCCCTCATTCTAAATTCCTCATCATAGGCCAGCCAAGAGGGGCCAGGGAAATCTACATGGGCCCTATAAATTGTGTCTAGGTATTGTATCATAGGAATCACCACACCAGGGCGAGCCCTAAGATACACAGCTGCGTATATCAGATAGGCTGGCAGCCAATTGGCCGAAGTATGAGGGGGCTTGCGACGATGAGACAATTCCTTGTCCCGATCGTCCTGCTCTTCCTTCTCCTCCCTGGTGGGTTCCCTGTTAAGTAAACTAAAGATATCCACATACGCCCTACACCATATTTTATCCCTGGTGGCTGGCAAAAGATGGTCACCAAGAGGCAGGGAGTAACCGGCTGTAGGCATGGCAGATATCGGCGCAGAATGGTATGCCGCATTGACAGGAGGGCCATATGACCATACTGGGTATGGTACATTGGGACCCGCGGGCGGAATGCCGGGTGGTACCGGAGGGTAAGGAGCTCTCCATGTGACGGGAGGAACCAAAGCGGGCATCAGTAAGGCGTTGGCCACCTGCTGAGGCCAAGGCCATTGCACTCCCATTGGGAAGGTAGTGGGGTTACCATGTGTTCTAATTTGACCACCATACTCACATGCTGCGCCGCCCCCCAGCCACCCCCACCGGAGGTTCTGGCTGGTGATGGGCATCGGAGCTTCGGAACGCATTCGAGCTCAACCCCTCTGGTGATCCCAGTGGACCCGGATGACCCACCTGAGCCATGCCCAGCTGGCGGGGATAGCCGGGGAGCTGCAGTTACCCACGTGGCGTGGGCCGTGTGGCCTCCAGCAGCTCTACCCAACTCTGGACCTGAGCAGCCACTTGGGGCCACTCAGCCTTGGCCTGAATGGGCACACCAAGAATAGACTGGCCTGCCACCCAGCAAACCTCAGGCAGTGGCCCGATACCCGTGGCATTCTTGAGGGCCATAATGCGGGACAAGAGCGGCTGAGGGTCAACCACTTCACCCACCCTGGTGGACTGCAGAGCAGGCTCCACTTCAAGTCCCTGTCCACCGGAGGCTGAGCAGGGCCCGCAGGGCCACAGAGTGGTGCGGCCCCAATGGGGGCCGTCCTCGTGGTCCTAGGCCGGGCTCTCCGGCCCTGGGTAGGCCCGAGTTATACAGGAGGGCCAGAAGGGCCAGCAGAGGCAGAGGGGGGCAAGGCCCCAAGAACGGCTGTCCACCATGGCCTTGCCCGAGCCTTCTGGCTTGAGGCAGGCCTGACGCTGGAGGCAGGAGATGTCAGGTGAGCGCATCGTCCTGCCCGAGGAGCTGAGCCGCACTACACGGCAGAGGGCCCGCACGGTGCTTTCCTCTTCGGGGCCATCGCACCCTGCTGCAAAGGCTCGAGCAGCTTTAAGCCGGCGAGCCAGGAGAGAAAGAGATCGGCTGGAGCAAGCACAAACGTACTCTTGTCCAGCCGATCTCCAAAAATGGCGGCAGGTAAGCGCATGGCCACCCCCTTTATAGGGGATGTAGCCACGCCACGCCGCCGAGCCCCAGGTGCCTGTATCTTCGGGGCAGGGGCGGCAAAGAGCGTGATGGCCATATTGTGCTGCTTGCACTTCCCTTTCACCAAATGCCAAGTATCTAATAATACTTTTAATATTACATTGTTTTGCTTAATTTTGACCTTGTTTTTGTCTAAGAAAATTGCTTTTCCAATTTTATTTAAATCAGGCATACCAGTATTTTCCCACATGGTATCAGGTCCATTTATAATCCTAATAATATTCTTTAGCTGATATGCAATGTAGTACTTCCTAATATTTGGTAATCCTAATCCCCCCTTTTCTGATCTCTATACCATAATGTCTTCATAATTCTTGATATCTTTCCACCATTACAATATTTGTTTAATATGCTTTGTAGTCCCTTTAAGTCTATTTCCTTAATTTGAATTGGAAGAGCCTCAAAAATAAAATTAATTTTTGGTATAAACTTCATCTTCCGAACCATGATAATCTCAGTTTTTTATACCGAATTAGCGTTTATTTTATTTTATTTACCAGTGCACCAATTATTACTCCTAAATACTTTGAATTATTTTTGATTCTAATATTATATTTAGACGTAACCTCTTTCCATTTCTCGTTAGCAATATTGAAGAGTATTAATTCTGATTTATCCCAATTTATTTCAAGGCCAGTTGCTAACTGAAAGTTTTTGAGATGTGTTTGTACTTTAGATACAGCTTTTTGTGGATCCCTTAATATCAATAGGGTGTCATCGGCATACAAATTGTTTTTATTATTATTTATTCCTTTTATTTCTTTGTCTTTTCTGATTACATTTGAAAATAGCTCAATTACCATTATAAAAAGCTTTGAAGATAGGGGTCACCTTGTTTTGTTCCTGCTTTTATCATTATGTCTTGGGTAAGGACATCATTTACTTTTATTTGTGCACTGCTTTGTTGGTATAATTTATCAATTACTATCATAAATTTAGATCCAAATCCATACTGTTTAATTGTTTCTTTGATAGTTTGCCAATGTAATGAATCAAACGCTTTGTATAAGTCCAATAATAACATTCCAATTTTATCTTTACTTTGCTCTGCTATATTCATTATTGCAACTATCCTCCTTGTTAAGTCAACTAGATGCCTTCCTTTCATAAAGCCTGTCTGGTCAGGTTTTATGTATTTCTCCATAATGCTATTAAGTCTATTTGTTAGTATGGCTGTAAATATTTTTAAATCTTGGTTTAGCAGTGATATAGGTCTATAAGACTCAATTCTTTCTTCATCTTTCCCAGGCTTTGGGATCAGTATAATGATTGATTTATACCATGAATCTGGCATTTTACCCACCTCAAACACATAATTAAATATTCTTTTAATTTTTGGGATTTTCATTTCTTTAAATTCTTTGTAGAATTCAGCTGGGATTCCATCTTCTCCTGCTGTCTTTCCCAATTTCAATCTATCTATAGCAGTATTTAACTCTTTTTCTGAGATAGGTTCTTCCATTAACAACATATGTTCTTGGGTGATCTTAGCTTTAGACCATTTTTTGATGTAATTTATCATATGCGGATTCCGCATGCCCAATGGGCACAATCAGCCCCTGGCAGAGGTTACACCGGTGAAGGAGGTTCCTGGTCACTGGCCCTTGCCAGTACGAAATTAAGGGGGGTGGATTAATAATAAGGGATTAATTCGCCTGCATCTGACCTGACCTATGACTCTGCTGAGAGAGCAGATCTCTAACCTCCTGTTACCCATTAGGCAATTACTGACCCTCAGATCAGCCTAATCTTTGGTGCAAATAGAAGCCATATTTACCCCGGTCTAAGCCCTAGACAATGGTGTTTCCCCTGTCAATGTTTGCCCACATTAATTAACTTCCCCAAGAGAGATTTCCCATTAACCCGGGTAGATGGGTGATGTGATCTTCTGTCTGATGACGGTTTTTTCCTGCCTTGCCTTCTGATCTATAAATGATGATGTCTTTTCCTCAATAAACTACTGATCTGATCTCGCTCCATACTGCCTCGTATTGTTTCTTGATCAGTCTCCTCCGGGACCTAACGGCCGTCCTAGCGGCCCCGATTCCTACATCTGGTGACCCCGACGTGATCTACTCGTGAGTAAGCGATCACACGGTCCGGTTCTGCGCTTGAACCGTGTCCGATCATCCCGGAGGACAGCGTGGCAGCCCGGTCGGTAAGCCAGCCGATCGGGAAGACGGTCCTGCGACGGGGCATTACCAAGAGGCATCCTACAGCTTGCTCCGGCTTTCGCGGCGGCTTGCAGCACGGAAACGCGTTCCGCTCAGGGTCAGCTGTGAACCCCTGACAGCGCAGAGGCCACCGAGGGCCCGTGGCAGCAGTCCACGCTCCGAGCTCTACCCAGAGAATCGTCGCCAAGACCTATTACCTTGCCCAAGGACGCGTTGACTCGTCCCGAGGAGGAAACTTCGGAGGACCCACGCAGGTAATATGGGGACTTGTCCTCAGCGACAAGGTCCATCCGCTAGCCAAAGAACTCATGAGGAGGAGTTCAGAATCCTGGCCAGGGTGTTTCAGTTACGTCTTCACAGCGGAGAGCTAGCGAGACTTTTGGCGTACCCTAAAGGAACACTGCCTGCTTTACCCAGAAGTAGGTACATTAACCCTTAAGCTTTGGGATCAGATAGGAGACTGCATTCAGCAACCCCTGAAAGCTCCAGGAGGCGTAATTCGCACATGGAGTAAATGTAGGAAACTCTTAGCGGAGATAGAACCAGTCCGGATAGAGGCCAAAGAACCCCCAGCGCCAGCCGAACCATCGGCACCCACGGCGCTCTATCCGTCATTGCAGTTTAGGCAGAGTAGCGTAGGGAGCTTTCCCTCGGTGACAGCTGCAGACGTCACCGACGGAATGCATGGAATGAGGAGCACAGGCGCTTCTCTGACAGCTCCAGGTTCCCGAGTTACCAAGAGTCCCCTTCAGCGCACAATTGAAGAGGAGATTAGGAAGGGGGATTTGTCAGCAGAAGAACTAGCTGAGCTTAGTCAGATTTGTCCAATTTGCATGGAAATGGATGCCCTCACGGGGGCCCAGCAGATAGTTCATTCACCAGTCCCGTATAAGCTTCTCATGGCTATACGGAAGGCCATTTCAGAGACAGGACTCCAAAGTCGCTTCACTAGGGGCACGCTTCAGCAAGTGTGCGAGAACACCATGTACATTCCACATGACTGGAAAGCCATCATGCGGATGATGCTCAACCCTAGCCAGTACTTGATTTGGGACAGCGAGTTTTGCCTTGAGGCTCAGAGAAGGGCTGCCAGGATGGGAGGCGCAGTACTTCCTGACCAGTTATATGGTTCAGGTGCCTTCGAATCCAGCGATGCACAGATCAACTTGCCACTCACCAATCTTCAGATGTCAGCAGAGGCTGCCTTTAGGCCTTTTTTCAAGGTCCCTGCGACCGGCAAAGCGGCTAAGAATTACACCGCAATTAAGCAGGGAGCTCAGGAGCCCTACATGGACTTCATCAATCACTTGGAGGAAGCGATCAGTAGGCAGATCGATAATGAGCAAGCCCAACAAGAGCTCGTGATGAAGTTAGCCAAGGACAATGCCAATTTAGACTGCCGTAAAATCTTGCAGTCCCTGGGCAATCGTCCCGACTTGACTCTTACGGACATGATTAGAGCTGGCGCCGACGTTGGCATAGAATCCTATAAAATGGGTTTGCTGGCGGCAACGGTGCAAGGGGGTAGAAGACCCAAAAGTAAGAACCAAGGAGCATGTCACTCTTGTGGCAAGGTCGGTCACTTCACTAGGGAGTGCCGATCCAAGGGAGGCGGACAAAATTCCGGCCGTTCCAAGGCTCCAAACACCCTGTGTCCGAAGTGCAAGAAAGGCTACCATTGGGCCAGACACTGTCCGAATTCGGGAAACCGGAGCGCGGGCATGTCTCTGGCCCCGGTCCAAACAGAGACTTCCCTCATTCAGAGCTCGCCACAGCTAGACTAGATTCCGGTCACATTCCAGGCATTCAGAGGGCGCAGGCCAGCCCCAAGGGTAGTTCAGGGCTAGATTTGGCTTGTCAGGCAGATGTTACATGCGACCTGCCAGGCACGGTCTATCTAGTGGACTCCCAGTACATGGGTCCACTGCCCAAGGGCTTCATAGGCTTAGATTTGCCCCGCAGTGTAGCTGGAGCACGCGGAATTCTTGTAATTCCAGGAGTCATCGACTCCAATTTTTCAGGCGTTCTCCAAGTTCAGCTTTGGACACAACTGCCCCAAACCATTCACAAAGGAGACACGTTAGCGCAACTGATTACGGTTCCTTGTCACTTGCCAGCAGATAGCCAGGGAAGGCTCAGGGACAGCTCAGAGTCCGGGTCAGAGGACGGCTCGAGCGCCAGTGAGGCAGTACAAGGATACCAGGTCTTAGCGGCAGTGGAGACCAACATTGAGTGGAAACAGCGCCCAGTTATTGAGGTATTTCTGAATAAAAGATCATTTTCAGGGTTGTTAGATACTGGAGCTGATGTGAGCATAATCAGCCGAAGCCAGTGGCCAAGAGAGTGGGCCATTGAGCCGGTCTCCGATGTGTGGGGGTAGGCGGCATTCAGGAAGCGTTTAGGAGCCGGGAGTGGGTAGAGGTCACAATCCCAAAGGCTGACGGCACAGCGGTAATTCGGCCGCACATTCTTGACGTGCACATCAACCTTTGGGGGCGAGACATCTTGCAGCAGTACGGCGCTACGCTTACCTTCGGGTAATGGCGTTGCCACTTAAATGGCTCACCGATACGTCGGTCTGGGTGGAACAATGGCCGGTAGTGGGAGAGAAACTAGTTGCCCTTAAGCAGCTGGTCAAAGAACAGCTAGACGCAGGACATATAGAGCAGTCCACTAGTCCTTGGAATTCGCCAATTTTTGTCATTAAAAAGAAGTCGGGGAAGTGGCGACTCCTCCACGATCTCAGGGAGATCAATAAATGTATACAGCCAATGGGTCCGCTTCAATGCGGCATCCCAAATTCTAATATGATTCCCGAGGGGTGGGAGATCCTAGTTGTAGATCTCAAGGATTGCTTTTAAACGATTCCCTTAGACCCCAGGGACCGGGAAAGGTTTGCCTTTACGGTGCCGGTTGTGAACTACAGTGAGCCCATGCAGCGTTACGCGTGGAAATTTTTGCCACAGGGCATGCTCAATTCGCGCACCCTGTGCAAAATCTATGTTCACAGCGCACTGGCAAAGTTTCGAGACCTTTACCCCAAAGCTTTAGTTTGTCATTTCATGGATGATATCTTGGTCGCGGTGCTGCAACTCGGCAGCGAAATGTTTTCAGACCTCCAGGCCAGCCTGGGGGAGAAAGGTTTACTCGGCTTCTCCGCTCTTTCGCAGCACCAGTTTTGCCCCAAATCAACTTGAAGGACTCAGTCACCCTGGTAGAATTGCAGCAAGTTTTAGGGAACATTAATTGGGCCAGACCGTATTTCCGATTGGATACGGATCTTTTGAAACCGCTCTTCTCGCTGCTAACCTTAGGCAAGCAGCCGGCAGACCGGATACAAATTTCTCGAGAAGCACGCCTGGCTCTCGAGAAAGTCAACCAAGTTCTCAGCCAGAGGTGGGTAGATAGGATCACCCCAGGGCCATATGCTCCGATCCTGAATTTGTACATCGTACGAGCAGGATCCATGTTCACCGGAGCCCTCGGAGTGGACTCCGAGAAAGGGGCGAGTATCGTGGAATGGGTGTACTTGCCGAATACCTCTTCCCGAAACATCGTTCCTCCACAAGAATTGGTCTCCGCGGTGGTCTACCACGGAAGGCTGAGAGCTAGGGACATCTCAGGGCACGACCTAGCAAAAATTGTAGTTCCGTTCACCAAGGAACAGATTCAGCAGTTGATGCAGCTTGGTGACTTGCTTCCAATTGCTTTGGAGGGATTCACCGGATGCGTGGCATACCACTTGCCGAAAGACCCCAGACTGGTCTCGCTTCAAACGCAGACAGTCAGCTTGTTCGAATTGCTCTTGCTGGTTCTGCTTCAGGGGGCCAGGACAGTCTTCACGGATGGGTGTCGCACATATAGTGTCTTAACTTGGCAGGAGGGCCAGGCTTGCCGCACGCTGTTAACTCTTCCACAGAAGTCCGCGCAGCGGGCAGAGTTGGCAGCGGTGAACCTTGCTTCGCGCACCTTCGCCAAAGAGCGCCTAAACATCATTACTGACAGTCAGTATGTTAGGAATTTGCTTCACAGTCTACCGGGAGCATACATTATTCCCGCGATAGACAAGAACTTGCTTAGTCTGTTTCTCACTGCTCAATTTCATTTGCGAAACCGCACGGAAGCGCTCTACATTGCCCACATCTGAAGTCATCAAGACCTACCGGGTCCGATTTCCATGGGCAATAGCAGAGCGGATGCGGCAGCAAAGGAAATTCAGCAACGTTCCGTGTTAGGTGTTTTTACTACGCCGATTCAGAGTCATGCATTCTTTCACCAAAATGCCAAAGCGCTCGCCAGACAGTTCAATCTGCCACTTTCTCAAGCCCAAGGCATAGTTCGCTCTTGCCAGCATTGTGCAGGCGCACCGGGGGGGGGCCTCATGGGGGGTCAACCTGCGAGGGACGGAGGCTAACCAGGTGTGGCAAATGGATGTCACACATGTTCCGCAGTTTGGCAGATGGCAGTACATGCACGTTTGCATTGATACCTTTTCACAATTCGTGTGGGCAATGGCGCAGAAAGGGGAGACTGCTTCCCACGTGGAGCAGCACCTCCTTTCTTGCATCGCGGCTATGGGCAAACCACGGCATGTGAAAACCGATAACGGCCCGGCCTACTGCTCTAGGCAGTTGGCCGCCTTCATGGCCACCTGGGACATTAAGCATACTTTTGGCATTCCCTCCAATCCGCAGGGGCAAGCGATTGTGGAACGAGTCAATCGGACACTCAAGTCCTATATTGACAAACAAACAGAAAGGGGGGAGCCACCAGCCCTCCCCAAGTCACAGGCTCAGGCACAACATTGTCTGAATAAGGTATTGTTCACATACAATCACCTTAATGTTTTTTTCAGACTGCACGCCGCAGGAGAAGCACTTCCGCCATTCGGAAGCTCTCCCGCGACCGATGGTCCGATACCGGGTGCCACCGGACCCTTCCTGGAGGGGCCCGGCGCCACTCGTAAGCCGGGGAATAGGGTATGCTGCAGTTATGTCTCCTACAGGTGTCGTTTGGATTCCAGCTCGGTGTGTCAAGCCTCACTTGGAACCACATGGCGTGGACCCAGGCCGACCCGAGTCCGATCCCGGAGATGGAGGACCTCACCCTGACCGAGGGGACCCGTCGGAAGAAGCGACGACAGCGGACGGAGCCGAAGGTCACCTGGAGGATGGTCAAGATTCTTTGCCGTGAGGCCGAGGACGTTATCCGACGCGAGGAGAGGGAACCAACACCGGAGAACTTCATGGCTGCAGTCCTTGCCCAGATCAGTGCCAACGCTGTGGCGTTCACCATCATCCTGATCCTCTCCCTACTTGCGGGGGAGGCATTCAGGCCACCTCATTGAAGGCCAACGATTTGATGCCAGGTGGAGACCTCTCTGCCAGGATGCATTACAACATATGGGAAAGGTTGGCGGGCCTCGTCAACCAGTCCGATTTTTGCCTGAAGCAGGACATTGGTTCTGCCTCAATCTTGAGTACCTGCCTCATTCCAGTGTGCCACTCTCCAGGCGCGCACCCCAGGGATGGGGACTGGCTCGTGAAACGGATTTTCAGCCCGTACATCCCAGCGGCTTCCTCAGAATACACTCGCTGGGAAATGCAGCTCACCATGACTTTGCTGGCTGATGCAGCCACTCTCCACACTCCTCGGGTGGCGGTCAGCCCGAACTCTACTTGTGCTCGAATGACCGGCTGCGCCTCAGTCGGTCGAACCCGGCGCCGCTGCCTCAACGTTGGCAGTGGCAATTGGACTTGTGATAACCCAGTGACACTTGGCTCAATGTATGCTCATGTTACCCTACCATCTGGTTGGTTCTTTACATGTAATCAGTACACTTGGAACTACATTCCTGCAAATGTATCAGATGCTATATGTTGTATCAGTCGTTTGACACTGTTACTCCCTACTAAGGATATGGTTACCCCAAGCACAAATGTTACAAATGTTCCTGCACTAGTACGTCACACTCACACCACCCAGTTAGACAGTTTGTGTGAGAGCAGCTTTAGAGTAATGAGTTCAGCCGAATATCTCTCGTTGTCAGTCAGCATTTTTGGCGTGCCAGGCTTAGCCGTCGGCAACGCTCAGAGAATCGGTCGATTGGCTTGCGGATTAGCTAAAGCCATTAACCATACCTCCTCTGTGATAGCGCTGCTCAACCAAGAGCAGGCAGAGCTTCGCCATGCCATACTTGACAATCGAGCGGCCATAGACTATCTCTTATTGCTACATCACCTGGGTTGCGAATCTTTTCATGGTATGTGTTGTTTTAATCTCACTGATAACTCCCGTAAGGTACAGAGCCAGCTTACAGACCTCCACACCATAGTCGAGGGCATCAGGGAAGGTTCTGCATGGGGAACTTGGCTAAGTTCATTATGGAACTGGATGTGGTCATGGATCCCGTGGGGATGGCTCCAGACGGTGCTCAAAGTGATTGTGGGGGTGATCATACTAGGCATAGCCATATGCTGCTTCGCGCAATGTATTCCCTCGCTGATATCTAGGTACCGCTCCCGGAGGGAGCCCCGAAGCGTCATTCCCGCTCATCAGCTGATGCCTCTCTTGCGCAGAGTCGCCTGTCAGGTTCCTAAACAATAGAAAAAGGGGAGATGCGGATTCCGCATGTCCAATGGGCACAATCAGCCCCTGGCAGAGGTTATACTGGCGAAGGAGGTTCCTGGTCACTGGCCCTTGCCAGTACGGAAATTAAGGGGGGTGGATTAATAATAAGGGATTAATTCGCCTGCATCTGACCTGACCTACGACTCTGCTGAGAGAGCAGATCTCTAACCTCCAGTTACCCATTAGGCAATTACTGACCCTCAGATCAGCCTAATCTTTGGTGCAAATAGAAGCCATATTTACCCCGGTCTAAGCCCTAGACAATGGTGTTTCCCCTGTCAATGTTTGCCCACGTTAATTAACTTCCCCAAGAGAGATTTCCCATTAACCCGGGTAGATGGGTGATGTGATCTTCTGTCTGATGACGGTTTTTTCCTGCCTTGCCTTCTGATCTATAAATGATGATGTCTTTTCCTCAATAAACTACTGATCTGATCTCGCTCCATACTGCCTCGTATCGTTTCTTGATCAGTCTCCTCCGGGACCTAATGGCCGTCCTAGCGGCCCCGATTCCTACAATCATATCTTCTGTTTTGATCTCTTTTTCTGAGTATAATTTTTGATAGAATTGTCTTACTATTTCTGTTTTTTCTTTAATCTTGTTACACCTATTTCCACAATTATCATTTAATACTCTTATTTCCCTTTTTTCTTTTTTTATCTCTGGCTGCCTTTGCCAGCAATTTAGAATTTCTGTTGCTGTACTCAAAATAATTTTTAAAAATAAATCAGATTTCTTTTGACTGTTTCTATGTCCTTCCCAGATAATTCTGTTTTTAGTCTTTGTAATTTATCAAACACATCTTTATCATTAGTCCTTGCGTGTGTTTCCTGAGTAACTCCCATTTTGAATTGTTCTTGTGCCTCTATTCCAAAAGGATGCTGAGTCTCACTCTAAAAAAACACACACAATAGTTATATTATATTTCACAATTCAAAGAAAATCCTTTTAGCGAACATACAATAACATCTGTGAGAAATTTGATCTAGACTCTTGAAGAAACAAAAAGAACTTGCTGGATAAATATTATAACAGTGCTTGACATAGAAAGAAGCAGGAGAAACTTGGAGCCTACTGAAAAGACTGAAGAATAACCCAAACAAAAAGATTCTGTTTGCAAATATAACACACACACCCAAGCCAAATAGCACACCATTGGTTCCTGGCAAGAAATGCCAATAATACATAAAAATAAAATATCAAATGGACATTCAGAGGAAGCACAATGAACTTTATATTGCCCTCATATTTATTGCCCTAGCGGAAGCTGTAAAAAATATCGAAATGTATTCAAATTTGGCACAGAGCAAGAGCAGACTGTCTACTACAACTCTTCAAAGTCTGATGCTGATTTGACATCCAGTTTCAAAGTTACAATTTTCTGTTTGGAGTGCCTCTTAGAAAATTATCTTGTTTTGCTGCACAATAACATATCTGCAGCTATAACTTAGGAAACTGGGTGTTTTATACAGGTGCACACCCAGAAACAATAAAAACAACAGCTTTTTGTATGTGCTACTCTACAACATAATATGCTAACAGTGTATGGTATAAATGAGCACATGACAAACAAGTGGAAGTAGCTCTGAATGAATCATGAAAGATTATTACTGGCTACCTGAAACTTACCCCCACTGGGGTGTTATCCCTCTGTAAGAGCATAGAGAGGTGCTAGTAAATAATGAACAAAATAAGATAATGCAGTGTGAAATCTATTCACTTCATGATAAAATTGAGGAAATGATTTTTGCATATCTCTCAAGCTCTAAATATGAAAGCACAAGAAGCTGAAATAGGGGTGAAAGAATTAAGATATTAAGATAACATTAATTCTGTTTTAAAGCAGTAGAAATTATTTTCTCAGTACTCTGTAAAGTTAAAACAGATCAGATTGACCTGCCACGTAGATCTGATGACGAGGCTAAAGTACAAGCTCAGCACAGTTTGTACAGCTGACAGGGAAATGTAAATAATATTTGTGTGACATGACATGATGTGACATGAGACATGTTCCTTATATGACATGTTCTAAACAACAAACACTGAATGTTCTAACCTGAACTTAATGAAATGTCAGAAGGTTAATTAATAATTTTGGCTTATCCCATAGTGATGTAATGTGTAGAAATTTCCACATTTTTATGCTATAAAAATATGGCTCTGAAAATGTATATTCATTCAGGGAATAATTTGCTTGGTAAAGCGTTTTCCTGAATCTGTTTGGCCAAATATTGACAAATATTGACAAATAAAACTCCTAAATCTTTCTTAGCATGTGGAATGCGAATTTGTCTATTTCAGAATTCCATAACATTTTTGGCGAACTCCGCCGGGGACTGACTTGACAAATAGCAGGTGCCATTGTCACTCTAGATGGCTGTTCCTGATGGAATAAAATGACGCCTCTCCAGGGATAACCTAAAATGCCTTTGATCTACTCTAGGAAATCAGTGAAGAGGTGCCAAGTAACTGTCAGAAGAAACAGACCAGTCAAGGATCCGGAAGGCTAAGACAGACGGAGAACTCTAGAAGGTGGATTTTAAAAAGCCTGCAGGCAAGTATAAAATTGTATGAAACTGTATGAAACTGTAGAAGTATACTTTTGTGTGCCCACTCATTTGAGGAGTGGAAGTGGAGCCTGATCACCTTCAAGGGGACGGGATGGCGATTCCTAAGTCCTTAATGAACCATGGGTGGTAACCCAGTGTTCTCGGAAAAATTAGGGTGGCGAACCTGAATTTTATGTGTGTAAAATTTATATTGTGTGGGTGGTTAAACCATTGCGGTTCCTGACGGTGACCCTTGATTTTGGGCGCCCCAGGCCAGTGGTAGTGCTTAGTTTAGAATGGGTGGTGGCAGTAGCATTCCAAGAACGCCACTACGGTGTTTCCTTGAGAACTTTGAGATATTTACACCAGAGATACATGAACCCCCTTTAACAAAATTCGAGTTAAGAAAGTTTTGTGAATATGAATGGCCCAGTTTCCAAGTAGGGTGGCCTCCGGAAGGCTCCTTAGATTTGGGTCTTATAAATAGAGTGTTTCGAAGAATAATGCAGAATAAACAATGGGATCAGTATCCCTATATGTCTATATGGCAGGCAACAGTTGCAGAGAAACCATGGCCATCTTGGCTAAAGGAATGCCAGGGTGAATGTATAAAGGCATATTTAATGAAAGAAAAGAAATCCAAAGATAAGAAATCTAAATTAGGTAGGAAAGTGATCAGAACACCCAATACGCCAGAAATAGAATGGCAGACAGAGGAAAGATTGAAAATTTTAAACAGAAATGAAAAAGATGAAATTCTGTTTCAAAGACCTCCACTTTATGTCATGCCAAAATCATCACCACAAGATGGCCAAGTTCCACATATTTATCCAGACCTTGCATTAGCAAATGCAGGAAGCAGTCATTATGCAGGAAGATTTCAGACCCCAAATAGAAGTGAGGCTTTCCCAACCACAGAGAAACTAAGAAAAGTAACTGAGATCTTGAAAGATATAATTGAACAGGGAGAAGGAAAATTCCAAAGGTACAGCCAATCTTCTCCCTATAACAATGAAGCTGGAAGGGAGCCACCTTCGAACACCCAAATGGCACACGTCATACCACTGATGAAAAAAAGAAAAAAGATAGTGGCCCCACTGAGGGAAATGATAACCAGCCATATGAGGGAAGATGATGAACAAGTAAATCAGTCAATCTTCCAATATGTACCATTTACCATAACAGACCTGTTAAATTGGAAACAGCATTATGGACCTTTTAGTACCAAGCCGAATGAGGTGATTGAACTAATTGGGACCATAATCTAAACACATAACCCCACATGGAGTGATATTAAGCAAATAATAAATACGCTCCTTGATATGGAAGATAAGCAAAAATTGAAATTGGCAAAAGACAGGATCCTTCATAGAAATTTCCCAGACGCAAATCAGATTGTAGTGTGCATGGCGGCAGCTGCTGAACAAAACCCAAATTGGGATCCTAATGATTCAACACACGGGACAAGCCTTCAACAGCACAGATATTTGATTTTTGAAAGCTTAAAGGAAGCAGCAAAAGGTCCTGTCAATTTTAGCAAACCTGTTAATATAATTCAAGAGAAAGAAGAATCCCCTGAAGGTTTCTTAGCCAGGTTAATTGAGGCTTATAAAGTGAACTACAGGGATTAATATGGAAGATCTTGAAAACCGCCAGATGTTAAATGAAAGATTCATTACACAGAGTGCACCGGATATAAAGAAAAAGTTACAAAAGCTGGAAGGAGCATTGGGAAAGAACACAAGTGAACTGCTGCAAATTGCGAGGAAGGTCTACTATAATAGGGAGCAGGAGGAAGAGAAGAAGGAGAATATGAGAGAATATAAAAGAGCTGAGATGATCGCCCTTGCTTTGAGAAGAGGCAATAATCAGTGTGCTTACTGCAAGCAAGAGGAATGAGATGATTGAAGAAACCAGAGGAATTTGGGAAATCCCAGAAAACAAAAAAACAAACAGCTGAGCACTTGATAGCTAACCCCAAGATTTTGAATCCCTAGTCGGCCCCAAGCTACAAGGCTACTAGGTTTGCCTCAACTTTTTCAGGCAGTATGTGAAAGTACGCAGAAATAAAAGTATAAATGTCACAGGCCAGTTGCCTAACTCTAGAGGAACTTGAAGGCCTGCGCAAGAAGTTTATTTTTTTTCTGCAGACGTACAGGTACATACTGGCCATGCCCTCCAGATGATTTGGAAAACAAAGGACATTTATGGGTTAGTAATATCAAAAGCTGCCCAGGATGCCTAGACCCCTTGCAATTAAGCAGAAAACAAAAGACTCACAGTTGGCAAAAGGGAGCAGAAGAAGCAAAGTGAAAAACAGCTATGTTTAAACAGCCAAACAAACACAGGAGTTGTATTTGATTAAAGAATTTGAGGACTTGAAAATACAAAACATCTGAAGTACACAAAAACAAAATGAAAAGCCAGTAAGAAGACTTACAAAAGCAGGGAGGCTTAGGGGAATCATCCTCGTTCATTTAATCCACAGTTAGGAAGAGGTTGAGAAAGCAAGTGGGATTGTTGAAAGCATTGTATAAAAAGTAAATCAAAGTCCAGGTTTTTTTTTTAGCCAATGGCAATGTATGATATGAGAACTCCCCTCTGTACAAAGTATCCCATTTCCCCATTTGAATTTCTGTCCTAAACATATACATATGGCCAGATCTGGCCCGCTAGAAGGAAATTATTAACTTAGTCACTGCAGTAGAAATCAATAATGTGAATCAGTGCAGGAGGCTTGCCCTCCCCACCTCCACGGCAACACATGGCTCTTAGCCAGGAGATCGATAGTTAAACATTGATAAAATGGATTATTGCAAAACCAAAAAGAACTATATACTGTTGAAAATATCTTTCTCTTGCAGTTTAAGACCCTGGAAAGATTGGAATGCATAGATTTTGCTTAAATAATCAACGCAAGAGAGAAGATGGCAGCTTGGCTAAAGACCCAAAACTGGAGGCGGTCTTTTCAATGCCTAGCTGAAGCTTGAGCAATCGGCAATCAACATGATAGAAATGTTTATTTATTGCAAGAATGTGAAAAGTTATTAAACTTTAACAATTTTCAAGAAATCAGGAGGGAATGAAATAGGGGTGAAAGAATTAAGATATTAAGATAATATTAATTCTGTTTTAAAGCAGTACAAATTATTTTCTCAGTACTCTGTAAAGTTAAAACAGATCAGATTGACCTGCCACGTAGATCTGACGACGAGGCTAAAGTACAAGCTCAGCACAGTTTGTACAGCTGACAGGGAAACGTAAATAATATTTGTGTGACATGACATGATGTGACATGAGACATGTTCCTTATATGACATGTTCTAAACAACAAACGCTGAATGTTCTAACCTGAACTTAATGAAATGTCAGAAGGTTAATTAATAATTTTGGCTTATCCCATAGTGATGTAATGTGTAGAAATTTCCACATTTTTATGCTATAAAAAGATGGCTCTGAAAATGTATATTCATTCAGGGAATAATTTGCTTGTAAAGCGTTTCCTGAATCTGTTTGGCCAAATATTGACAAATATTGACAAATAAAACTCCTAAATCTGTCTTAGTGTGTGGAATGCGAATTTGTCTAGTTCAGAATTCCATAACAAAGCTAGACCAGTGTTTTCCAGCCTTTGGTTTTTAGCCTAAGTAAATCCCCCAAAGCACTGACCAGCTAATGTACTGACTTAGGCTTCTGGAAATTGAAGTTCCCCTGTGGGACATATGCCCCACATTGTAAACCACTGGGCTAAACTAAACATGTAGAGAGCAGAAACAACATGCTTTGCTGAATGGATGACTGCCGGAAATTGTCTCCCATGAAGACTAGAATCTGGCTAGATGAACTTTGAAGAAAACTTGGAATATCAAAGAATAATTAAATTAAACGAGGCTACTTAGATAGAACCTCCATACAGTCAGCAAAAACAAGACCTGGAGCCGACTGTGGCTCAGATCACAATCTACTGATTGCAAAATTCAGGCTCAGACTGAAGAAAATAGGGAAAACTAATAGGCCGGATAGATATGATCTAGACAACATACCCAAGGAATACACGGTGGAGGTGAGGAACAGATTCAATGGTCTGGACCAGACAGACAGAGTACCAGAGGAATTATGGACAGAGATGAGAGACATTATGCAGGAGGCAGCAAGGAAAACTATACCAAAAGAAAAGAAGCGCAAGAAAGCAAAGTGGTTGTCGGATGAGGCTCTTAAAATAGCAGAGGAAAGAAGGAACGCAAAAGGCAAAGGAGAAAGGAAAAAATACAATCACTTAAATAAAGAATTTCAAAGAAAAGCAAGGAGTGATAAGGAAAGCTACCTAAATGAACAGTGCAAAGAAATAGAGGAAAACAACACAAGAGGCAGGACTAGAGATCTCTTTAAAAAAATTGGGGAAGTCAAGGGAACGTTCAAAGCAAAAATGATCACGATAAAAGACAAAGATGGCAAAGAGTTAGCGGATGCAGAAGAGATAAAGAAAAGATGGAAAGAGTACACAGAGGAACTTTACAAAAAAGACCTAAACACCGCGGATAATAACAATGAGGGGGAAATTGAACTTGAACCAGACATCCTAGAGAGTGAAGTCAGAAAGGCCCTAAAAAGCACGGCAAATAACAAAGCCAGTGGATATGATGGTATCCCAGTTGAATTCTTCAAAGCCCTAAAAGATGATGGAATCAAGCTACTACATGCTTTATGCCAGCAGATTTGGAAAACGAAACAGTGGCCACAGGATTGGAAAAGATCAGTATATGTCCCAATCCCAAAAAAGGGCAATGCCAAAGAATGTTCAAATTATCGAACAATTGCGCTCATCCCACAAGCCAGCAAAGTGATGCTCAAGATAATGCAGGATAGACTACAGCAGCATGTAGAAAGAGAACTACCAGAGGTGCAGGCTGGATTCAGAAGAGGCAGGGGGACCAGAGATCACATTGCCAACATACGTTGGATCATGGAGAAAACAAAGGAATACCAGAAACAAGCTTACTTCTGTTTCATTGACTACACCAAGGCCTTTGATTGTGTGGACCACAACAAAATGTGGCAAGTAATTAAAGAGATGGGAATACCAGAACACGTCATATGTCTCATGAGAAATCTGTACATGAGTCAAGAAGCAACAGTTAGGACAGAGTATGGAATGACGGAGTGGTTTGGAATAGGAAAAGGAGTAAGACAAGGTTGCATTCTGTCACCCTGCTTATTCAACTTATACACAGAGCACATAATGCGCAATGCAGGGATGGAGGAATCACCATATGGGATCAAAATTGCTGGGAGAAACATCAACAATTTGAGATATGCAGATGATACCACCCTAATGGCAGAAAGTGAAGAAGACCTAAAGAAGCTCCTGATTAGGTTGAAAGAAGAGAGTGCAAAAGCTGGCCTGAGACTCAATATCAAGAAAACCAAGATAATGGCAACAGGCGCTATAAGTCCCTGGAAAATAGATGGGGAAGAAGTAGAAGCAGTAACAGATTTTACTTTCTTAGGATCCAAGATCTCTGCAGATGGGGATTGCAGCCATGAAATAAAAAGGCGACTGATTCTTGGGAGACAAGCTATGAAAAACCTGGGGAACATAGTGAAAAGTAGAGATATCTCACTGCAAACAAAGGTCCGCATTGTCAAAGCAATGGTATTTCCGGTGGTGATGTATGGCTGTGAGAGCTGGACCATTAGAAAGGCTGAGCGAAGAAAAATAGATGCCTTTGAGATGTGGTGCTGGAGGAGAGTTTTGAGAGTCCCCTGGACAGCGAGGAGAACAAATAGGTCAATATTAGAAGAGATTAGCCCTGAGTGCTCCTTAGAAGGACAAATAACAAAGATGAAGTTGAAGTATTTTGGACATCAAATGAGAAGAGAGGATTCACTTGAGAAGGCCTTGATGCTGGGGAAGGTGGAGGGCAAAAGAAGAAGGGGACGGCCAAAGATGAGATGGCTAGATGGTATTGTAGACACAATGGGCACGGGGCTGTGTGGACTAAGGAGGATGGTGGAGGACAGAGGTGCCTGGAGAGCGATGGTCCATAGGGTCGCAAAGAGTCGGAATCGACTGTGCGACTGAACAACAACAACTTAGATACAAGACACACTATGAATTTAGACAAATACAATCAATGCAGCATTTATGTGCATGTAATTTGTATACTACTATGTGTACAGCCTAGATGACACTTTTGAAGTAAAAATTAGTCTAATCATGTTAACATTTTAATTTCTGTGAATTTTGTTTCTATTTCACATGAATCCATAATTTTAATTTTATCAATGCTTAAAGAAAAACTGTCTCTTTGGAAAGCCTCTTAAGGTTGTTAAAATTCATTCACTGCCTGGGCTGCAAGTTTCCTTCAGATCTTGCCCTGTGTGTCCACTTTGCAAACCACTACTTGAGATTCTTTTTAAATGAATTTAGCTACTTCAAATTGCAGAAATGATCAGTCCAAATGTCCAACATAGGGTAATACTTGTCAGGGAGCACAATCTGAAGGGATATGATTAAAAAGTTGGGCAAAAGAATTATTGCAAAACCACTATATGGAAATATGAAAGAAATCTCTAATGTGATAGGGATATTTACTGTATTAAGGTAGAACCGCGGATAACGCTTAAATTTGGTTCCACGAGTCTTAAGCGTTATCCAATTTTTAATGTTATGTAATACATGCATCACATAACTTTAAAATCCTATGGGATTATTCGCGTAATGTTAAAATTTCATAGAGATACATTGTAACCGGCACAGGCTTCAGCGAACATTATGCAATACATCCCATAGGATTTCAACGTTATGCAATACAAATTTTTTCCAAATTGCTTAACATTATGCAGTTTTAGTGTTATCTGGTGCAAATGTTATCTGAGGTATTACTGTATTTCTATTATGTGTATGGTGCTATAGTTCTCATTTTTTCAAAAATTGTACACTGTCATTGAATTATTTTGGAACAAGAGAAGCATAAGTGTGTTTGTGTGTGTGTGTGTGTTTGTGTGTGTGCATGTGCATGCACCATACCTGTCAAGTTTTGGACCATGAAAATAAGGGAAATTTTGAGCCCCACCCCTCTCCCCCAGGCCCCGCCCCACCCCGCCCCATCCTCCCAAAATCCAGGCACACCCAAGAGCCCAGAAGAGGAGGAGCCACCAGAGCAAGGAAGGAATGTTGGGCTCCCCTGGTGGAGGAAGAACAACCCCCTAGGCACTCCCCTTAGCATGACTGCTTCCCCTCACAGGGAAAAAGGCAGCCAGCAAGCAATGCTTACTGTAATAATTCTATTTTAAATTGTCCCCTATTCTCTACTGACTGCATTTCATATTATGGTGATTTTTCATGGAACTGTTTTTTACACTTTAATGATAGATAGATAAATCTTTATTGTCTACTGTCTTAGCCTTGTGTGTCTCAATTTCATTTTTTAAAACTGTGTTTAAGAGAAAACCACAGAAGTATCCTGTTTATGTTGTGTGCAAATATACTTGAAGCCTTCTCAAGTGTGTTAAAGGAAGACAATGAGTCAATCGGCTTCAAGTATAACTAATGTTACAACCACATGGAGTACAAAGAATTCTTCTCAGAGGCTTAGAAACATTGGAGAGAAGCAAATTTCCTTTCCTAATGCAATGCCGATAGACGGCCTGAAAATAGGCAAAAAACTTGAAGACTATCTTTTGGAGAAGAAACTTTGAAAGAAAAACAGGTAACAGAACTGTATATAACAGTTCCAAGAAGCCAATCACATGGTTGTGTGAGGCTTATTTATTTGAGGTGAGTTAGTGTAGTTTTCAAATTATCTCTCAGGTAACTGCTGACTGGGTATCACCTCCAGCTCCTCAAACAAATAAACACTAAATAACATGCACATGCTGTCCCACATTTTGGAGTACCTTGGATAACTTGGAGTCGTTATTCAGTGAGGAGTCTGTGCATCAGCAGACATCTCCGCGATGACATTTCACACATGCAAATGGACCGGAGAAATCAAGTTAATCTGCATGCAGTTTTTAGCCATTCAGATATCAAATCACTTGCTGGCTAGGCAGGCCATGACGTGTGCCCTCCACTTTCACTTTGCCCAAGCGATCTGGCAGAGAATGCTTTAGTGAGCTTTAGTTCTGGCTTAAAATCATTGGCAAGAAATGGGCAACACTGCCTAGTTAGACTGCTTAAGCCCTTGCTCCCTGACAAGGTTCTCAACTAGCCAGGGTGGGGTGGGAGGGAGATTTTTTAGTAAACTACTGAAATTCACATTTGGTTCAAGCCCAAAGTGTGTCTGTGAATAAATATACAAGCAGAGAACAAATACAAATGTCTGTTATTTGATTCACTTCTGTTTTGTGCTGTTTATTAGGAGCACTCTGCAATAACGATTTGCTTAATAGTAAACCTCCTGGGTCTGGAAGATCTTCCTTCCATTATCCTTCTGAGTACAAAGAGCCTAGTCAACCTCCTTGAACCTTTATTTTTATTTTAAGGCCAGTTGCTTGTCCAAGGCATGAACATAAAGGGAAGAGATAAGAAGTGATATAACAGAACAAAGCAATTTCAGAAGGGCAGAGTTAATTGATGAGGTGTTACACAATATTTCAACCCATTTTGGAATCTTCTTTCATTATTCTGCTTAAGAAAGTAGGAGACAGCTATTTAAAGTTCCCTATGTTCCCTGGCAAGTGACTGACCTTTTTATTCTGTTGGTGGTTAAAAGTTTTTAATGTTTTTATTTTATTTTATTTTATTTTACATCCCTTCATTGTTCTGAGTTTTGTCTCTGAACTGCCAGGACAGCTTCAGCTCTTGAATAGCACAGGGATATAATAAAAATAGAACACATGTCTGTTGGAATCTGAAACTATTCCATGCATGGCACAAACTGTTTTGTGTAGATGGAATATCTTGCAAAAAAGGGGTGATTTTGAGAGAAAATTCTCCCTCAGTGAATCCACCGCTGTGTGACTGGAGGTAAGAGGTCTATTCCCCACAGCAGAAGGAAGAGGAGACTGTTGCAATGACAGTGCAGCATTGCAGGCGCTCCCACCCAATAAAGACTCAGACACCGGTATTGGATTAAAGGCATTGGGCCACTTTTATTGAATAATGCCCTAATCCGAATTATCACTTTCAATTGGTGTATCATCCAATTGTAATTTTTTAAGGCAAGCAGGCCACAGTAGCACTGGTAAGGTTCCACCCAAAATGCCAATGGAAATTGGCTACATGTATCAATTTGTATCAATTTGTTTGTTGACACAAACTAATTGTTGTCCGGAGTCAATATACTATCTACTGACCCCACCCTATGACATGTATCCATTCAAATATCAAGGTGATGCAGGCTGTGAAGCTTCTGACATCACCCCTTTCATGGTTCGCCCTTGACCGGCCAATCCTGTTTCCCCTGTACCTATCTACATGTTGGCCAGTCAATTGCGAACCTGCCAGATACCTATGGGTCATAAATCTTTACCTTAGCAGTGCTACCCGCCACACGGGGAGGCATCCATGATGACTCACCGCCCCCCCAGATCGTCAGCTCGGTCACCAGGCCCGCTTGCACGTCCTCCAGAAAGAGGTTCATTCCTCTGGCCGACAGGTGGACCCCATCTCCTGCATACAGGTCAAAATCCTGCAACCCTATCCCCGGGTGGCGAATGGCTGTCCCCAAGCCATTCTCAACAAGAAACCGGGCAACAGCCCTGTTCACTGACCGCCGGGCACGGTCCAGACCACGGAGGTCCATGCCTCCTCTATAACACTGTCTCGGCACAATGTCAGATCATAGCAACCGTGTGTACGGCCATAGATGATGTAAAAACACTGGGTCACTGCACACCGACATTTTTAAAGAAAGGCCAGTGATCTGTGCTAGATCATTGCCGCCGAGGTGCAGAATCAGGACATCAGGCAGTCCAGGATCCCTGATGGACATCAGGAATGGCAACAGTTCCCGCCATCTCATGCCGCGCATACCATACCACCGCATGCATGCAAATACACGCAGCCCAAGATGGGGTCCCCACTCCGTCACTGCAGCATACTGTGCCGCCCAGTGCACGTAACTGTGGCCCACCAGCCACACTGCCACCGGTGTGCGTAGACACACAGGGTCTGTAAAAGAAGGAGAAGGAATTAAGGACATAACTGGTACTCATACAGTGAGGGGACGTACATATAAGGAAAAACGCGTGCCCATCCGACATATATCAGCCTCAGAATACCCGAATGCAGCTGCAGTTGAAGCGGCGCCTACCCTGAATGAATGGTTGCCATAACGAGCCCCAGGGAGGCCGACACTGTGAAGTGCCATACCGGTCACCCTCCAAAACTGAAATTTAGTAAGGGGAGACCAATCCTGGTGGCAGAAAAACGGGCCAGAGCACGTGCCACGCACTGGCAAAAATGCATGTAGGGCACCAACCGGACAGATGTCAGCAAATGTACATCGTAGCAGTCTAACACCACTGCCTACTCCATGCTGATCAGCCTTTGAGGAACGAATCCTCAACTAAGCCCACTCCTGGTTGATAGAGACATCGTCGAGTTCCAGTGCCCTACGAGACAAGTCCCCATTTGACAATGGGAACAGCTCACTGATTCGGAGAGCTCCAAAGAAAGCTACGGTGGTAGCTGCATGAAAAAGAGCCTCCTCATACCTATTGTAACACAATCTATGCCAACCCCATGCAAGGTGGGTTAGAACACCTGGTGAACCAGGGTGACGTGTGTCCGGGTGGCGGCCACGCTCACGTGTCCACCCTTCCAATATGTGGTGTATGCGGATGTCATTCACACAGTCAGTAAAGCCCCGTGCCTTGGCCATAAATGCCAAGGCGGATAGCCTGGTGGCGATAGTGCATGGGGCCAACCCCTGATCATGAAAGTGCACCATATACTGTAAAATCTGGTCGACCGGCATCGGCCACGTTTCAGGCAACTGCCTTTGTCTGCAAAAGGTCCTAAATTGGAGGAGTGCATGTATATACGCCTTACGCGTGCAAGGTGCCAAAGACATGCCGATCGCCCGGTTCACCTCTCCTCACCAAATGTCCAAATCTCGGCCAGGAGTGAAGAGGGGAGTTCCTCTGTGTCTGGAGCCAAGGCACAGAACCGGGAGATCTGCAGGTGGGATAAAGCATCAGCAATATCGTTATTTATTCCTGGCACATGTCTGACCCTGAAGAGCACATTAAGGCGCAAGGACCTAAGAACAAATTGGCGAACTAAAGCCATGACTCTGGGGGACTTAGACGTTTGGGCGTTGACAATGTGCACCACCGCAGCGTTGTCACACCAAAAGTGAACTACCGAATTAGCCCACCTGTCCCCCCAGAGCATAAGGGCCCCTATAATTGGGAAAAACTCCAGGTGTAAGATCGCATAAACGATCCGTGCCCTGCCATGACTGAGGCCATTGACCATAGGCCCACTGTCCTTCAAAATAAATCCCATAACCCAGGGAGCCGGAGGCATCCGACTGTACTTGGAAATGAGGGCTGACCATAAGCTGAGATCTCCAAAAGGAGACACCATTAAAGTCCTGTAGGAATGTGAGCCAAACCAAAAGGTCCGCTCGTAAACCTCTAGTCAGCTGTACCCTGTGGTGTCGTTTAGAAAGACCCACCATAGCATCACACAGACACCTGGCAAAGGCTCTACCTCGTGTCACTACCCTACAGGCGAAGTTGAGGTGGCCGTGGAGCACCTGCAACTCTCGGAGAGACACCTTACGCTTGGCAAGCATTGCTAAAATTGCATCAGAGATCCTGGTCACCTTTTCCATAGGCAACCTGGATGTCTGAGCGACAGTGTCGATTTGAATACCTAAAAAGGTAAGGGTGGTGGCTGGGCCCTCTGTCTTTTCCAGTGCTAAGGGGACACCCAAGTTCCACATAAGCACCTGAAACGTGGTGAGCAGGTGTGCACACGTGCCGGTGTCATGTCCACCCCCGAACAAAAAATTGTCGAGGTAGTGGGCTACAGACCGGGACCCCGACCTTCAAACAAAAGCCCAGTGGAGGAAGGTGCTAAATCGTTCGAAGGCAGAACAGGAAATTGAACAGCCAAAAGGCATGGCCTTGTCCACATAAAACTTGCCCCGAAAACAAAAACCTAACAGCTCGAAGTCATCCGGGTGCACTGGCAACAATCGGAATGCCGATTTGATATCACACTTTGCCAATAGCGCCCCGGGACCGCACGAGCGTACCATCTGTAAGGCCTGGTCAAAGGACATATACAGGACAGAGCAAAGGTCATCGGGTATAGCGTCGTTGACCGATGAACCCGCAGGATAAGAAAGGTGGTGAATCAAATGGAATTCACCCGGGGACTTCTTAGGAACTAAACTTAGAGGGGATACCTTCAAGTTAGGATATGGGGGGTCATCAAATGGCCCCGCCACCCTCTGTGCCTTAACCTCCTTGGCTATCTGCTCTGCAGCAATGTTCTCATTACCCCTGAGTGACAGTAGGTTCGGGGCATCCTGAGGCCCATGAACACCTTGAAAGGGTATGCGGAAGCCAAACTGGAAACCTTCAAGCAGGTATATCGCATCATCCCGTCTAGGATAAGCACGCAGCCATCGTTCGAGCACCGGGACATTAATTGGGGAGGGGGCCTTTTGAATGGGTAGAACCATCAGAGGGAGCTCTGGCCGGCCCCTGAAAACCCATTCCTCTGCCTTGTGACCCACCAGCCCGCGGGCACGCGGAGGCAGCATTGGGCCCGAAACAAGAAGGGCACTCGTGCCTGTACCTACACTGGCGCTTGTTGCACACTCCGTTGGTGGAGAAACTCCAAAACAGCAGGTGGGCTGGAACCACCTGCCCCGCCGGCTGGCGGGGAGTCTGTGTAGGAGCCGCCCGGTGTACTGCATGGCCACAGTGGTACCGGTCACCAGGCGCTGGCCGCGTGGGGGTCATGTACAGCAGCCAAAACTGCTGGCATGTCTTGTTCCACCTCATCTCAGGGTGAAGGGCCGCCCTCATCCTAAATTCTTCGTCATAGGCCAACCATGACGGGCCAGGGAAATTTACCACGGCCCGGTAAATATTGTCCAGGTACTGGACCATTGGGATGGCCAAATCAGGACGGGCCCTTAGGTATACTGTCATATAGATTAGATAGGCCAGTAACCAATTGGCCCAAGTGCGAGCTGGCTTACGACGACGGGACAACTCTTTGTTCCTGTCATCCTGGCCCATCCCTCTCCTCCTTAGTGGGCTCATGGTTCAGGAGGGTAAAAATGTCAACGTATTCGCCACACCATATCTTCTCCCTAGTAGCCTGGGATAAATGGTCACCCAAGGGTAGGGAGTAACCGGCCATCGGCAGGGCCGCCGTTGGCACGGATTGAATTGGGGGTACCCGTACTGGGCCCTGTAGGACCCCCGAGAAGCTAGGCATACTCGCAGGGGCTGCCACCCCTGCAATAACCAGGGGGTAATTGGGCACCCAGGAAGTAACAGGACAGTGTGGATTAAACAGCCCTTCCACAGTAACTTGCTGCAGCCATGGCCACTGTACCCCCCCCCCAGCATTAGCTAATGTCAGCAGTGTACTAACTTGACCAGGATACTCACTCGGTGCACCCCCATGGGCCGCCCCCACTGGGGGTTCCGGTCCGCGGTTGGCGTCGGAGCTCGCGATGGCCATCGAGCTCTGGGTCCCAATGCGCCCCTGCCAAGCAGAACCAATCCCAGGTGGAAAGCCTTGTTGTGATGGCCTGATGGGGAGCTGTGAGACGCCGGCTTGTGCTGGCCGATAGCCTCAAGCAGCTCAACCCTGCTGGCAGCCCGCTGCATGGCCATGGCCGGCATGTGGGCCGGAACTGCAGAGCTGGCAAGCCCACCATCTGAAGGTGGTTGAGCAATGCCCATTGATTCCTCGAGTGCCGATAAGCAGGCAAGAAGAGCATCCACCGCGTCAGACCCACCAGGATAAGGTGGGCCGGATGGGCCAGACGGCCCACCGGGTAATTGCTGAATGGGTTGAGGGATCAACCCGTGTGGCAACCCCTGACCAGAATAGGGCCATGCCCAATAATCCGGCCCATGAGGGGCCAGTAGAATGGTGCAGCGCAATCCCACACTGCGCCCGGGTGGGCCACTGTGCCCCGAACCAGGCAAAGTTGGAAAAGGGGTAGAAACCCCAGGGGAGCCGGCCTGTGCAGCCCCCGCCCGAGCCCTCCGAATGGGCGGGTAGGCTGAGGCCTGGTCACCCTCATTGGTGGCAGTGGGTATGATTACCCTGCCACCCCCCTGTGGGGCAGGCGCCTGAGCCCTCCGGCCCGGTGTCTGCCCCAAGGAGGTTGAGGGGGTGGGCCTAGCCCTCCTCCTGGGTCGCGGCCTGGGGGCCGCTTAAGCCTTATGCTTGGGTGCCATAGCCACCCAAACAGGAATCAGCGTCAGAGCGATATCCCCGCAAATTCTAAAGGATATCCTCCGATGATGAAGCCGAAAGGGAAAGAAGCATTGGAGAAAACTTCTCCGCTCCGTCGCTTCTCGCAAAATGGCAGCACGGCTGCCTCGTGGCCACCCCTTTTATAGAGGGGTGGCCATGCCCCCTAACTAGCCCAGATATCTGCATCCAGGTGGGGGCCCCCGCAAAGAGCGTGGTGGCCATTTTGGCACCGTGCTTGCATTGTTGCTTGCCAGTGTTTGAGTTGGAACACAAACTTTAAAAGCTGGCCATGCCCCAGAGCTGTTCTTCATAGCATTAGTTAGGGCTCAGAAGTCTGGGCAGTGTTTTGCTGTGGCTGCCATTTTGATTTCCTCTCTAATTTACCAACCCTTCCCAGTTTGGTAATGGGATAGCTCACCTGGAATTTAAGGATGCATAAGCTGCCCTTCATATCCACACCAGTCACATTTAACTCTGGTTATCCCCCATATTCATATTGGTTATTTATCTTAGATTGGGTTTGAGTGGCTGGGAATCACCTTAGGACAGCTGCCATTTTGAGTTCTGCAGTTTCCCCGTTCCTTCACAATTTTGAACTGTGGAGAGTTTGGTGGCTTAGATGTCTGCCTGTGAGGCCTGTGGTTTTGAGTTTTATTCCCTCCCCCCAGTTCCTCCTCACCAATCAGTGATTTTTGGATCTCCACTGACCCTATAGTCCCAAGGTACTCCTCTTTGATTGCATCCACAAATAATTGTCCATAGTTTAGGTGATTTAACCAGATGTAAATTGTTTGGATAACCTACTTGTGGGATCCAAGAAGAGCAGCAATAAACTCATAAGTAAGTAGTCAATACAGAATGGCTGCTTGACCATCACCCCTACTCTTTCTTCCTCTTCTGAAGATGAGAGCATTCCAGATTTTGAGGGCATTTTTGCCTACACTGCAGCTTTAGAAAAGGATCAGGGTATTCATGAGCAACAGTACGAACATGGGCCTCATAGATCTTGCAAAAAGACCAAGAGTGCAAAAATGGATAAGCTTCAGGATGTTGCTAACTAGATCTTGTCCCATCTGCCTGTCCTTCAGGCAGGTGTAGGTCCTTCTTCATTGCCAGTTCAGAGGAAGGATGGACCAATTATAGAGCTGAAGCTGGCAGGGCTGGGTGAGACTAATGCATGGCAGGGGAAAGAAAGACTATTCTGGGGCCCATATTGTCCACAGCTGATAATCCGAGTCCTCTGAATGGGCGGGAAGGCTGAGGCCTGGTCACCCTCATTGGTGGCAGTGGATATGATTACCCTGTGAGAGCACTAGTGAATTAGGCACCAACATAAGTGATGTGGCTATGGCCATGAAGGCGTAGGGTTTCTATTCCTCCCCCACAACAGCTACCAAACACAGCCATTCAGCAGGCACAACAAGCAGTTGAGCCTCCATTGACCCATGACCACATCCATGTAGCAGGCCCAGATGTTGTGGCATCCTTCACAATCTTGGCATGGGCCAAGACCATCTTTTCTATTATGTCAGGCAGCTACTGGGACCCTGGGAACAGTTTTGCTCCAGGGTCTGTTGACTCTTTAAAGTGAAGACATGGTACCAATTGGTAACCATGTTACTCTAGCCACAAGAGAAGATCATTAAAAGGTGATTATGTCAACATATTTTGCTTTCTCTACAATGAGGGAGAAATGAAGGAGAAGAATTTACTGAATGAAAGGAGGAAAAGGACAGGGCTGATTGACTGTTTGTTTTTTCCCATTTAGGTCACAGTCATTGTGTAAGCACAGTTGTGATGGGCAGCTGTCTTATTTCAATATGTTGACCTCATTTATAAGGCATTGACTTTGCTGACCATGCATGAATTCTATATGATGAGGTCTTCAGGGTGTTGTCTGTCCTCTATCCCAGTTTGCAGAAGGATCACAGATACCAACAACTCATGTTACATTTAAAGCCTATCCTTCCCCCTGCAGGGGAATTGTACAGACTGTGAACAGAACATTTGCTCAAAAGGACAGAGGTAGCTGAGGGCTCCTGTGGTACTGTGGAACAAGCAATTTAAAAAATCCCATGTGGAGAATTTTGGACGCAGGATATCTGCAATAGAAAGCAATGCAAATTTCATTGCAGGCGCACCCCCCCCCCCCAAAGAAAGACTCAGACACCGGTATTGGATAAAGGCATCGGGCCACTTTTATTGAATAATGCCCTAGTCCGAATTATAACTTTCAATTGGTGTAATCATCCAATTGTAATTCTTTATGGCAAGCAGGCCGCAGTAACACTGGTAAGGTTCCTCCCAAAATGCCAATGGCAATTGGCTACATGTAACTATTTGTATCAATTTGTTTGTTGACACAAACAAATTGTTGACCGGAGTCAATAAACTATCTACTGACACCACCCTATGACGTGTATCCGTTAAATATCAAGGTGATGCAGGCTGTAAAGCTCCTGCCATCACCCCTTGCCTGGTTCGCCCTTAACCGGCCAAACCTATTTCCCCTGTACCTGTCTACGTGTTGGCCAGTCAATTGCGAACCTGCTGGATACCTATGGGTCATAAATCTTTACCTTACCAGTGCTACCCGCCACACAGGGAGGTGTTCATGATGACTCACCCCCCCCCCAGACCATCAACTCGGTCACAAGGCCTGCTTGCACCTCATCCAAAAGTGGTACATACCTCTAGCTGACAGGTGGACCCCATATCCTGCCTACAGGTCAAAATTTTTGTAAGCCTATCCTCAGATATCTAATGGCTGTCCCCAAGCCATTCTCAGCAAGGAGCCGGGCAACAGCCCTGTCCACTGACTGCCGGGATGGTTCGAACTGCGGAGATCCACGTCTCCTCTAAATTGGTGTCTCGGCATGATGTTAGATCATAGCGATCGTGTGTAAGCCATAAATAATATAAAAAGCCAGGTCACCGCACCTCGACAGTTTAAGTAAAGGGCAGTGATCCGTGTGAGATCATTGCCGCCGAGGTGCAGAAGAACATCAGGCGGTCCAGCATCCCTGATGGACATCAGGAATGGCAACAGTTCCCGCCCATCCATGCCGCGCATACATACCACCGCATACGTGCGGATGCACGCAGCCCGAGCTGGGGTCCACACTCTGTCACCGCAGCATATACTGCCGCCCAGTGTACATAGCTGCAGCCCACCAGCCCCACTGCCACCGGTGTGCGGATACACACAGGATCTGTAAAAGAGAAGAAAGGGATAAGGACATAACTAGGTACTCATACAGTGAGGGGACGTACATATAGAAAAATTACGCGCACACCCCCACGTGCCCACCTATATCCACCTCCGAGTACCCCAAATGCAGCCGCGGTCAATGCGACGCCTATCCTAATTAAATGGGTGCCATAACGGGCCCCACACTGGGAAGCGCGGTACCGGTCACCCGTCGGAACTTAAATTTGGTAAGTGTAGACCCATCTGGTGGCAGAAAAACAGGCTGGGGAGCGCAGCAGGCACTGCCAATCGCATGTAGGGCACCAACCGGAACGATGTCAGCAAATGTACATCATGGCAGTATACACCACTGCCCACTCCATGCTGATCGGCCTTCGAGGGACGAATCCCCAACTGAGCCCGCTCTTGTTTGACATAGACATCTTCGAGTTCCAATGCCCTACAAAACATGTCCCCTCCTGACCATGGGACCAGCTCGCTGAGTCAGCGAGCTCCAGAAAAAAGGCTACATTGGTAGCTGCATGAAAAGAGACTCCTCCTACCTACTGTGATATGGTCTATGCCAACCTCGTGCAAGGTGGGTCAGAATATCTGTGAGAATAGGGCGACTTGTGTAAGGCGGCAGCCACGTAAACGTGTCCACCCCCCAATACATGGCTTATTCAGAAGACCCCCGCATAGTCAGAAAAACCCCATGCTTTGGCCATGAGTATCAATGCTCAAAGCCCAGTGGCTATGGTGCGTGGAGCCAACCCCAGATCATAGGGTAGACTATACAATCTAAAACCCAGTCAACCAATGTTGGCCGGATTTTGGGCAATTGCCTTTACCAACAAAAGGCTCTAAAATGAAGGATTGGATGCCGATGCGCAGTGCGCATGTGAGTTACCAATACATGCAATTCACCCGGTTCACGTCTCCTTGCCAAATGACCATACCGCAGCCAGGAGTGGAGAGTGCAGCTCACAAGCGTCTGGAGCCCAGCTGGGAACCGGGCGATCTGCAGGCGGGGGAGAGGATAAGCAATATCGTTATAAATGACTGGCACATGTTTAGCCCAAAGAAGCACCTTAAAGCGCATGAACCCCAGAACATTATGCAAGCTGAGGCCATGACTCAGGTGATTTAGATGTTCGGGCATTGACAATGTGCACCACCGCAGCATTACCACTCCAAAAATGAAGCACAGAATCAGGCCGCCTGTCCCCCAGAGCATAAAGAGTACCCAGAATTGAGAAGATATGTTAGAAACATAAGATCGCGTAAACGATCCATGCCCTGACATCCCTGGGGCCAATGACCATAGACCCTCATCCTGAATAAAATCCCCCCACCCGGGGAGCCGGAGGCATCCGACTGTACTTGTAACTGGGATGGAGAAGATACGTTAGAAACATAAGATCGCGTAAGCAACTAGGGCTGACCAGAAGCTCAGACCTTCCGATGCGACAGCATGGAAGTCCTGCGGTAATGTGAGCCAAACTAATAGGTCCGCTCGTAAACCCCTAATCAGCTGTTCCCCGCAGCTTCGTTTAACGAGACCCGCCCTAGCATGACCCAAGCACTAGGCGAAAGCACTGCCTGATATTACCACTCTGCAGGTGAAGTTGATGCGGCCCTGCATCACATGTGGCTCTCATAGAGGCACCTTCCACGTGGCACATTGCCACCTTGCAGCAGGGGCCGCTCACACTGACCGACATTTCGGTCACCTGGCCCTCTTGCACGTCACTCAAAAGAGAGGTGCCTCGACTTGTTGACTGGTGAACCCCATCTCCAGAATACAGGCCAAATTCCTGTAACCCTATCGCCCAGACTACAAATGGCTGTCCCAAGGCCATTCTAGATAAAGAACCAGGCAGCAGCCCTGTTCACTGACCGTTGGGCACGGTCCAAACGCTGGGACAAAGTGTCACCCATGATATTACATCGGCAATATATGACCATAGCAATCGTGTAGACGGCTATAAATGGCAAAGAAACACCAGGTCCCTGCCCTCGGAAGACTTTAAGTCCAGGCCAGCAATCCGGTAAGATCACTGCCTCCGAAGTGCAGCATTAAAACATGTGGCGGCCCAGCATCCCCAATGGACATCAGGAATGTCAACATTTTCTGCCACCTCTATGCCATGCACCCATACCACTGCATATGCGCGGTTACGCGTCATCCAAGATGGGGTCCCCATTCTAACAAAGCGGCATACTGTGCCACCCCAGTGCACAGAGTTGTGTCCCACCAGCCACACTACAACCAGCATGCGGGAACACACTGTGTCTGTAAAATAAGGAGGGAGAATAGAGGGCAGACAAGGCACTTACTCAGTGCAGGGATGAATGGACAGAGGAAATTGGGCAAATCCACACCTGCCCTTGCAACATATGTCGGGCTCTGGGCACCCAAACGGAGCCGCAGCTGATGCGGCGCCTAACCAGGAGGAATGGGTACCAACTTCAGTTCAGTCAGGGTAGACCCAGCTCGGTGGCAGACGACAGGCCGGGAAGCCAACCCAGGGCTGGCACAAACACCAGGGGGGGGCGACCAGACATATGGCAGCGCCAGGCTAGTAGCCTCTCCTGGCTGATCGGCCCCTGAGGAGCTAAGCCTCACCAAAGCCCGCTCCTAAGCGCACAACCCGTGATCTAGTGCCAGTGCCCTGCAAAACATGTTACCCCTTGAAAGGTAGCAGCAGCTAAATCAATCTGGGAGCTCCAGATCAAGGTACAAGTGGTTGCCCGAAAATGGACTCTCCGCACGCAGCATAAGCGTTGCCGCGTAAGAGTCACATACAGTAACCCCACTCGCTAACAGGGATCGTCGGTGGCCTCATAGGGGAAGGGGCCACCCTAAGCCTAAGGTCTTGACGTATGCTAACCATGACGGGCCAGGGAAAACAACCACGGCCCTACCATCATTGTCCAAGCACTGCACCATTGGAACGCCAAATGAGGACGGGCCCTCATACATCCTGCCATGGATGCCGAATAGGCCGGCAACCAATCGGCCCCATGGGGGGGGGGGCAGGTTGCGGCGACGGGGCAACACCTTGACCCTGTCATCCTACCCCTGATCCCCTGATCAGTGTGTTCACAATGCAGGAGGGAGAAAACGTTAATACATTCCCCATACCACAGTGCCCAGCTAATAGCCCAGTACAAGAGGGCACCCAGGGGCATAGAGCAAGCGGCCAACAGCAGAACCACCGTTGGCACTGATTGTAGTGATAAACACATAACCGGCCCTACCGGCCCAGGGTAAGTAAATAAAGGCATAGGGGCGGTAACCCCAATAAGAACCAGAGTGTAATTGTCTCGCTGCAACTATGGCCACTACACCCCCACCCCCCCAGCGTGACAAGCTAGTGTCAGAGGTGCGCTAACTTGACCAGGATACTCACTCGGTGCACCCCCACGAGCCGCCCCCACTGGGGGTTCCGGCCCGTGGTGGGCGTCGGAGTCCGCGATGTCCCTCTCGCTCTGTGTTCCCGTGCGTCCCGGGCCGGATGGGGAGCTGCGAGGCGCCAGCCTACGCTGGCCTGAGGCCTCCGGCAGCTCAACCCTGTTGGCGGCCCACTGCGTAGCCATGGCCAGCACGTGGACCAGAGATGCCTACATTGCCGAAGTGGAGGCAAGGGAGCATCCGCAACACCTAACCCACTAAGACAAGGTGGGCCGGATGGGCCGGATGGCCCACCGGGTAATTGATATGGGGGGGCAATAAGCAGCAGGGGTAAGAACCCCAGCAAGGCAGGCCTGTGCCACCCCACGCCCGAGCCCACAGCCTGGGCTCGTGGGACCTGCGGGGTTGCCATCCAAGCCCTCCGGCCCGGTGGAACTCCCGCAAAATAAAGGGGTGGGCAGAGCCCACCACATTGAAGCATCCTGTGCTGCAGTGCTTGGAATCGACTTTCAGCCTCTCAGTCAGCCTCTTAGCCGCCTGAGCCACTGCAGTCCTGAACAAAATAAAGCCTCTTGCAAAGAAGCAATCAAAGTTCTATGAAGGGCAGGGAAAGCCCTTCCCCTTGGCGCGGCTTGACCGCCGAAGACCTACTGAAGGATCCCTGGCCAGGGATCGGATCCTGAGCCCTGAGTACCACAGTAGCGAAGAGAAGGTATGAAGGGCAAAAATCTAAGCCAAAAACGCGATGGAGAAAACTTCTCCGCTCCGTCGCATTCCTAAAATGGCAGCTCGGCTGCCTCATGGCCACCCCTTTTATAGAGGCATGGCCACGCCCCCTAACTCACCCGGATGTCTGAGTCTGGGTGGGGGGCGGCTGCAAAGAGCGCGGCGGCCATTTTGGCACCACGCTTTCAGTGTGAGTCCTCAGTTTGTGGATAGCACCAAAGGTATTTGTAACTACCATGTGCTAATCACAGAAGAATAGATATAGTACCATTGTTCTGAAGACAAAGATAGAAAAAATTAAGATTCTGGAAGAAAATTTAGCTAACCTTTTTTTTGTTATTATCATATATGTTGTGTTCTAAAGCATGTGCCTTTAAACAATGTATCTATCCATGTGTATCCAATGCAACCTATTCCTTGTGTAACATTGTAACCTCAGCTGCATCACAGTAACCTTAATAGGACGCGAGCTAGTGACCACTAGATGGCAATAGCGAGCGTCCCAGCTCATTGGTCCAAACTCACCTAAGAGCAACAGCGCGGGAGGATTCCCGCCACCACCTTCACCTGGACAAGAAGGGCGTGACCTGAAATGACGTCACGCGGACAGTAGCCAATGGACTGTCAAGGAGCCACATTCAAATGTATAGCCACTGTATATATTGAGCTGTTCGTCCGCCATTACCTCATGTTCCCTCTGACCAGCATGTAATAAAGTTGTGTTAAGCCAGCTCTTCGGCTGTCCTGGTGTCTTTGGTCCCATACACTAAATTGGCGACGAAGGTGGGATCATGGCTGCCCACGGGACCAAGACATACGCCGGTTTCGACATCAAGAAACTGCAAGACTGGGAACTTTTCGAAATGGACTTCCAAGGCGCGGTGGTGGAGTTCGAGGTCGAGGACGAGGCAAAGAAGAGAGCCATCCTCACCAGAATGCTCGGGCACGACGGCAAGAGGGTGTTGATTGACCTCATCGCACCCAAAAAGGCGGCTGAATTCAAGGCAAAAGAGCTCCTGACGGTGTTGCGAGACCATTTCCGGCCCTCGGTAGCGATGTTTCCCGCTCGGAGCGCGTTTTGGAGGCGAGTCCAAGCACCTGGTGAGTCGGTCGCCGCCTTCGTAGCGGCCCTGCGTCTGGCTGCCGGCCCATGCAAATGGGAGAACTTGGAAGTCACCCTCAGAGACTGCGTGCTATGCGGCCTGAAGGATGCTGAGATCCAGCGCACGCTGATGAATCAGGAGCCGCCCCCCACATTGCAGGAGGTCCTGAAAGCGGCTCAGGCTGCGGAAGCCACGAAGGCCAGAGTACAAGAGCTCCAGGACTGGCGCCCGAAGGCCGACAAAACAGAGAGTTCGGTGCACGCAGCCCGGCGAATTTCGAAATCGTCCGCCGAAAGCAGCGACGATGAGGACGTCCGGAAGGTCCGGAAGGAGGGCCCGCGCTGCGACGGCTGCAGGGCGGCTCACGACCGCACCAGGTGCCCCTTCAGAAAAGCCAAGTGCCACAACTGTGGACGACGCGGGCACATCGCCAAAGACTGCAGACAATGGCGCAAGGACCGGAGGAGTTCGCCCGACCGCGCAGCGAGGCCAGACCGCTCGACGAGACACAAGGACGGTGCCCGGCCCACGAGGAAGCAGGATGGCGTGGGCCGCATCTCCGACGACAGCGACGACGACGCCCCTGTTTTCAGCGTGTCCATGGGACACCCCCGTTACTTTGTTGAGGTACTGGTGCAAGGGGCCCCTGTTAGGATGGAGATGGACTCTGGCTCCTCATATTCTATCATTTCCCAGAGGGAGTTCTTGAGAATTGCCCCCCGCGTACGGCCCAAGCTCAAAGCATTGAGGACCACACTTCGGGATGTGCAAGGGAACAGTATCCCGGTGTTGGGGGTTGGGAAATTCCAGGTCCAGTATAAGCGGCACGCCGCGGAACTCCCCCTAGTCATTCTTAAGGGGGGTAATTGCAGCCTCCTCGGGACTCAATGGTTTCAGCACCTGGGTTTGTTTATTGGGGGGGTGCACGCCATTGGGTCTGACCCAATACAGGAGGTGTACGACGCGCACCCCGAAGTCTTCAAAAAGGGACTTGGGAAATTCAATGGACCCCCAGTAACTTTCAACCTGGACCCGGAGGTCCGCCCAATAAGACTCAAACCACGCAGAGTGCCTTTTGCACTAAAGGACAAAATAGAGGCGGAACTGGACAAATTAGTGGGCCAGGGGATTCTTGTTCCTGTTGATTCTGCGGAGTGGGAAACTCCAATTGTCACGGCATTGAAGGCCAATGGGGAGGTTCGCATTTGCGCCAATTATAAGTGCACCATTAATAAGGCAATCCACCCTAATGCATATCCGGTGCCGGTGGTCAGCCATTTGCTAGCCAGGTTACATGGGGGAAAGTGTTTCGCTAAACTCGACCTGGCACAGGCCTATCAGCAACTCATGGTAACCCCTGCCGCAGCTGCTGCACAGACCATAGTCACGCATAAGGGGGCGTTCCAGGTGACGCGCCTCCAATTCAGCGTGAACTCGGCGCCTGGGATTTTCCAGTCACTCGTGGAACGCCTCCTCAAAGGGCTGGACGGCGTTTTGCCATATTTTGATGATGTATTGATAACGGGGGGGAGCGAGGTTGAGTTGGCTGAACGGCTAAACAAGGTCCTGGCGGCGTTCGAACAGGCGGGGTTGAGGTTGCGAAAAGACAAATGCGTCTTCTTCGCGAAGGAGGTTGAGTTCTTAGGGTTCCGAGTAACACCCGAGGGGATCAAACCGTCCAAATCCAAGGTGGCCGCCATCAAGAAAGCTCCTCGCCCCACATCCAAGCCCGAGTTGCAGTCGTTCCTAGGGCTCTTAAATTTCTACCACTCCTTCCTTCCACGGAAGGCTGTGGTGGCCGAGCCGCTTCACAAGTTGCTCAAGAAAGATGCGGCATGGAAGTGGGGCGATGACCAGGAGAGGGCATTCACGGAACTGAAACAACTCCTGGCGTCTGACGCCATCCTGACCCATTTCGACCCCAAACGGCCGGTAGTACTGATCTGTGATGCATCCCCGGTGGGGGTGGGGGCAGTGTTATGCCATGTGTTGGAAAACGGGAGGGAGGCCCCAATAGCGTTTTACTCCAGGTCCCTGTCCCAAGCGGAGAGGAATTACGCCCAGACAGGGAAGCACTGGCAATAATTGCAGGGACCAAAAAATTTCACGATTTTCTTTATGGCCGCCCCTTCACTATCGTGACCGACCACAAGCCGCTACTAGGCATTTTCACTGCAGATAAGCCCACGCCACAGATTCTGTCCCCGAGGATGCTTAGGTGGGCCATTTTTCTCAACGCCTACCAGCACGCGTTGGTGTACCGGCCCGGAAAAGAGATTAGCCATGCTGACGCTCTGTCGAGGTCCCCCCTTCCCCAGGAGCACAACCATGTTCCCTCTGACCAGCATGTAATAAAGTTGTGTTAAGCCAGCTCTTCGGCTGTCCTGGTGTCTTTGGTCCCATACACTAAAATATACCAGAAAAACAATAGGCAGAAGCAGAATTAAATCCATGTACATTACATAATGAACATTCACACCAGAGTAGAAGGGGAGGAAATCCAAGCAGGATAAATTAAATTTATATTGTGTTGCTTCATTATGCGTGGACAAATAAAATTTTAAAAGGCATAAAAACCCAGCCATAGATTATGCTGCACACGATGAACGTGAACATTTAACTTTTTTATTACTATTATTATTTAAGGCTCTTGTTGCCTTATATTGCAGTACAGTAAAAACAGTAGGGAAGAGACATTCATAAATTCACTTTTGAGAAGGAAAATTGTAGGAATCTGAAAATGGCATAATAAAATTCCCTTTAAATCATGCCCAGCCCTTTAAGCAAAGCTTCTGAAGGCCTCATAGATCATAATATGTCAAACCAGTGAATAATAATTCTCTTCTTGGCCCTTGTCTTCCACATTCCCTGGCCATGTTAAAGTGGAGTAAATCCAATCTAAAGATAACACTGAGAGAGGACAAAGGGGGAATCTATGCATGAGAATGTGTTTAGTACAGTGCCTGGATTAAAGAAGAATAAAAAAACAAGGAAACAAATGCAGTTTTTGTTAAATCAAGAAAACATATCAGAGGTTCCCAACGTGGGGCACATGCCCCACAGGGGGACTTCAATTCCCAGAAGCCTAAGTCAGTAAATTGGCTAATCAGAGCTTTGGGGAGATGACAAAGGTTACGAAACACTAGTCCATATACACCCAAGTTGCAGATGATGTCTTTTTCTTTTGGGCTTCCTCAATGTTCTGATGTAGTGAAATAGTTTTAGAATAAAAATTCTAGTTGAACCATCAGACTGTCACATTTAATATCCTGATTTATCTTTCTCTTCTTTCCACTACAAAGAATTATGAGAGAGTGGAAAATGAATCAAATCTAGATCTGCTTTCCTCTCTCTCATACACTTTAGTGTATGGGAACCAAGACACCAGGACAGCCGAAGAGCTGGCTTAACACAACTTTATTGCATACTGGTCAGAGGGAACATGCGGTAATGGCGGACGAACAGCTCAATATATACAGTGGCTATACATTTGAATGTGGCTCCTTGACAGTCTATTGGCTACTGTCCGCGTGACGTCATTGCAGGTCACGCCCTTCTTGTCCAGGTGAAGGTGGTGGCGGGAATCTTCCCGCACTGTTGTTCTTAGGTGAGTCTGGACCATTGAGCTGGACGCTCGCTATTGCCATCTGGTGGTCACTAGCTCGCGTCCTATTAGGGTTACAGTGATGCAGCTGAAGGTTACAATGTTACACGTAGAAAGGTTATATTGGATACACATGGATAGGTACATTGTTTAAAGGCACAGGCTTTAGAACACAACATCCCTCCCCCCTAGGATGAGACGAAGTCTCTCAACCAAGATGGCTTATTGCCCACACGTTTGGGCCGCGATGTGGGCTGGCCCGCCCGGGGGGCGCTACCGCTTCCTTGTTCCCTGGTCCCTTGTCCTGTAACGGGAGAGGGAGATTCGTTAGTGGCTTGCTGCGGTTTTGCAGCTTTAGGGGAAGGGACAAACTCCATTGTGGGCAGACCGGGGGCACTAGGGGCTAACGTAAAACCCCTCTTCTCGCTTGGATGGGTGGGGGACCACTCCGAAACCCCCCCCCCCGGTTGTGTAACTCAAAATCAAACTCTGCTGGGGGATCCCGCGGGATATCTATGAGGACAAATTCCTTCTCCTCCCCCCTCGGTGGGGACCCTCGACCCCTCTCTCCTCCCCCTTGGGCTAAACAGGTGGGGGAGAACCCTAACGCTGAATTCGTGTCTGTGCTTTCGGCGCCCTGCCTTCCTGGGACCCGGCTCCAGAGCTGGTCTGCGTGCCGCCGCCAAAGTAGACGTATGTTGGTCTCCACACGGTACGATACGGGACTGGTCTGCTCCACGGCCACCCCCGGTACCCAGGCTGGCCCCGCGCTGGCGTAGTTCCTGCAATGCACCGGGGCACCCACGCTGAAACTTTTGGTGGCTTCTAACCCGATGTTCCTCCCCTTGTCCTCAACTCTCGTGGGGTCTAGCCTAGTGAGTATGGTGGTCAGTTTCCTGCGCATTAAAAGCTCCGCGGGGGAGTATCCTGACGCCAACGGGGTCACCCTGTACCCTAGCAGAAACTGACACACTTGCAGGTTGAGATCCCCGGGGCCCATGCGCCGCAGCGCGTCCTTTGTGGTGCGTACAAGGCGCTCCACTTGGCCATTGGTGGCCGGGTGAAAGGGGGCGGAGGTGATGTGCCGGATGGCGTTAATCTCAGTGAATGCCCTGAACTCAGCGGATGTGAAGCAACTAGCGTTATTGCTAATTAGGGTGTCGGGTATGCCGAACGTAGAAAAGACCCTCCACAAATGCTTTACTGTCGTGGCCGAGGAGGTGCTCGTGACAGGAATAACCTCCAACCACTTGGAGAAAGCGTCCACGACAAGGAGAAACAGGGTTCCCCGGAACGGGCCCGCGAAATCTATGTGCACCCGGGACCACGGTCCCTTAGCCGCGTCCCACTCCCTGTGGGGAAGGTGGGCCTCCTCTGGTCTGGAGCATTGGCAACTCTCGCAAGTGCCGACCATGTGCTCGATGTCGGCATCTAACTGGGGCCACCAGAAGTAGCTCTGGGCCAGCGCCTTGGAGCGCACAATTCCAGGGTGGCTGACGTGCAGCAGTTTAAGCACCCGTGGCCGAAGGGATGTAGGGATCACCACCCGCTGCCCCCACAAGAGACACCCCCTCTCTAGGGACAGCTCCAGCTTTTTCCTGAAAAATGGGGCGAATTCCTCCGCTGGGGACGACGCTGGCCACCCTTTCTGTACCCAGGAGCTAACCGCCGCCAGCGTCCTGTCCCTGCTTGTCGCTTTAGCGATGTCGGCGGGTACTATAGGGGGCGAATCCAAGACTTCTATCATGAGCACCTGGCGGTCTCGCTCCTCCTCGCCCCCGTGGCTCTGTGTCTGTGGAAGGGGGGACCTCGACAGGGCGTCCGCATGGCTGATCTCTTTCCCGGGCCGGTACACCAACGCGTGCTGGTAGGTGTTGAGAAAAATGGCCCACCTAAGCATCCTCGGGGACAGGATCTGCGGCGTGGGCTTATCTGCGGTAAAAATGCCTAGTAGGGGCTTGTGGTCAGTCACTATGGTGAAGGGGCGGCCATACAGAAAATCGTGAATTTTTTTGGTCCCCGCAATTATCGCTAGCGCTTCCCTGTCTGTCTGGGCGTAATTTCTCTCCGCTTGGGACAGGGACCTGGAGTAAAACGCTATTGGGGCCTCCCTCCCGTTTTCCAGCACGTGGCATAACACTGCCCCCACCCCCGCCGGGGATGCATCACAGATCAGTACCACCGGCCATTTGGGGTCGAAATGGGTTAGAATGGCGTCAGACGCCAGGAGTTGTCTCAGTTCAGTGAATGCCCTCTCCTGGTCGTCGCCCCACTTCCATGCCGTGTCCTTCTTGAGCAACTTATGAAGCGGTTCAGCCACCGCCGCCTTCCGGGGAAGAAAGGAGTGGTAGAAATTTAAGAGCCCTAGGAATGACTGTAACTCCGACTTGGAGGTGGGGCGAGGGGCTTTCTTGATGGCGGCCACCTTGGATTTGGACGGTTTGATCCCCTCAGGTGTTACTCGGAACCCTAAGAATTCAACCTCATTCGCGAAGAAGATGCATTTGTCTTTTCGCAACCTCAACCCCGCCTGTTCGAATGCCGCCAGAACCTTGTCCAGCCTTTCGGCCAACTCGACCTCGCTCCCCCCCGTTATCAATACGTCATCAAAATATGGCAAAACCCCGTCCAGCCCTTTTAAGAGGCGTTCCACGAGCGACTGGAAAATTCCAGGCGCTGAGTTCACACCGAATTGTAGGCGCGTTACCTGGAATGCCCCCTTATGCGTGACTATGGTCTGTGCAGCAGCTGCAGCAGGGGTTACCAAAAGTTGCTGATAGGCTTGTGCCAGGTCGAGCTTAGCGAAACACTTTCCCCCATGTAATCTGGCTAGCAAATGGCTGACCACCGGCACCGGATACGCATTAGGGCGAATTGCCTTATTAATGGTGCACTTATAGTCGGCGCAAATGCGAACCTCCCCATTGGCCTTCAACGCCGTGACAATTGGAGTTTCCCACTCCGCAGAATCAACAGGAACAAGAATCCCCTGGCCCACCAATTTGTCCAGTTCCGCCTCTATTTTGTCTTTTAGTGCAAAAGGCACTCTGCGCGGTTTGAGTCTTATTGGGCGGACCTCCGGGTCCAGGTCGAACGCTACTGGGGGTCCCTTGAACTTCCCAAGTCCCTTTTTGAAGACTTCGGGGTGCGCGTCGCACACCTTCTGCATTGGGTCAGTCCCAATGGCGTGCACCCCCCCAATGAACAGACCCAGGGGTTGGAACCATTGAGTCCCGAGGAGGCTGCACTTTCCCCCTTTAAGGACGACTAGGGGAAGCTCCGCGGCGTGCTGTTTATATTGGACCTGGAATTTCCCCACCCCCAACACTGGGATACTGTTCCCTTGCACGTCCCGAAGCGTGGACCTCAACGCTTTGAGCTTGGGCCGTACGCGGGGGGCAATTCTCAAAAACTCTCCCTGGGAAATGATTGAATATGAGGAGCCCGAGTCAATTTCCATCCTAACAGGGGCCCCTTGCACCAGTACCTCAACAAAGTAACGGGGGTGTCCCATGGACACGCTGAAAACTGGGGCGTCGTCGTCGCTGTCGTCGGAGATGCGGCCCACGCCGTCCTGCTTCCTCGTGGGCCGGGCGCCATCCTTTGGCCTCGTCGAGCGGTCCGGTTTCGCCGAACGGTCTGGCGAGCTCCTCCGGTCCTCGCGCCGTTGTCTGCAGACTTTGGCGATGTGCCCGCAGCGGCCACAGTTGTGGCACTCGGCCTTCCTAAACGGGCACTTAGCGTGGTCGTGGGCCGCTCCACAGCCGTCGCAACGCCGGCCGCCCTTTCGGACCTTCCGGACGTCTTCCTCGTCGCTGCTCTCTGCGGAAGATTTCGACGCTCGCCGGGCCGCGTGCACCGAGCCTGCCGCTTGGTCGGCCTGTGGGAGCCGGCCCTGGAGCTCTTTCACTCCGGCCCTCGTGGCTTCCGCGGCCTGTGCTGCCTTCACAACCTCATGCAGTGTCGGGGGCGACTCCTGGTTCATCAGCTTTCGCTGAACTTCCTCGTCCCGCAGGCTACACAGCATGCGGTCCCTGAGGGTGATCTCCAGGTTCTCCCATTTGCATGGGCCAGCAGCCAGCCGCAGGGCCGCTGCAAAAGCGGCGACCGACTCACCCGGCGCTTGGACTCTCCTCCAGAAGGCGTCCCGAGCTGGAAACATCGACACCGAGGGCTGGAAGTGGTCGCGCATCGCCTTCTGGAGCTCTTTGGCCTTCAACTCGCCCACCTTCTTCGGTGCGATGAGGTCGACCAGCACTCTTGCCGGCGTGCCCGAGCATTCTGGTGAGGATGGCTCTCTTCTTTCCCTCGTCCGTGACCTCGAACTCCACCAGTGCGCCTTGGAAATCCATTTTGAAGAGTTCCCAATCTTCCGGTTTGTTGATGTCGAAACCGGCGTATGTCTTGGTCCCGTGGGAAGCCATAATCCCACCTTCGTCGCCAATTTAGTGTATGGGAACCAAGACACCGGGACAGCCGAAGAGCTGGCTTAACACAACTTTATTGCATACTGGTCAGAGGGAACATGCGGTAATGGCGGACGAACAGCTCAATATATACAGTGGCTATACATTTGAATGTGGCTCCTTGACAGTCTATTGGCTACTGTCCGCGTGACGTCATTGCAGGTCACGCCCTTCTTGTCCAGGTGAAGGTGGTGGCGGGAATCTTCCCGCGCTGTTGTTCTTAGGTGAGTCTGGACCATTGAGCCATCTGGTGGTCACTAGCTCGCGTCCTATTAGGGTTACAGTGATGCAGCTGAAGGTTACAATGTTACACGTAGAAAGGTTATATTGGATACACATGGATAGGTACATTGTTTAAAGGCACAGGCTTTAGAACACAACACACACACAGGCACATCATATACACAACTGGAGCTCTGTATAACATGTATTTAGATAACTAAAACACGTTACTTTTGTTCCAGTATTTATATCACTAAGGAAGAGGCTTTACCAAAAATAATATATTTTTGTTTCATTGTACTGATTTTACAAACGTGTAATGATCAAGTAACACCTGCTGTTCTGCCACTGAAATTCTTGTCGGTGAGGAAGTAAAAAATAACAAATAACAAAATGGGGGGGGGAGAGAAATGAAAGAAAGAAGCAGCAAGGAGTGCAAACAATAAATATCTCTTAATTCTTCAGTTCTTTAGCATTATTTGAATGCTGTTATTTTATTATCCCAGATTTTATATTCATGCATTTAAAAATATCTTTGTTTAGAAAGAAAATAATTCATTTAGAGAGAATGTATTTCCAAATGACATTACGTGGCACAACACTAAGCCTACTGAAATTTTTGCAAGTGTAACTTCCTGGAGATGACCAAAAATGTGGGGATGACATGAGTTCTATGAAGAAAATTCAAAAAAAGGTTCTTCAGGGGAAGGGTTGTATGCTGCTGTACTATTTAGTTTGGCCTATGGTTTCCTCAAAAAGACAGAGAAACCACAATTTACAAATTTATATTTATACATATACCTAAGGACAGAGCACATGGTACAAATTGTACTAATTAGAATGTTGGAACCCAATTATTGTTTCCATTACAGCAATGTGTTACATATACCAATTACTGTACAGACTCAATAGGAGAAATTGTGTGAGAGACAATTAAGTTTTCAATTTCCCTTTACCAGGGTATTTTTCAATGCTTCTAAAGTTGAGGCAATCATACAGGAATTTTTGTATTAAATCTCAGGTTATAGACTGTATTGTATAAGTTAGATTGCCTGTTTGGTTTCACAGTTTTTCTTACCTATTTTAAAATTGCTATGTCACTTCCAGTGGAAAGATAAATCAAGTAGTCTAACAAAATCAGGCTATGGAATAGGGACTTGTTGATCAATGAATGCAGTCACCCATGGATTGCTTGCCATATCACTGTGGACCACTATTGGCACATGGACTGCAGGTTGTGACAAAGCAGAAAAGAAGGGAGGTACTAGAGATGGGGTCAGTGTAGAAAAGGTTTTGAGGTCTATCAAAACTCTTCCTACTGACCAGGCAGTTGCTTTCATGAAACACACAAATGAAGTGTGCCAGAGCCGGATTTAAGCATAGGCTACATAGGCTGCAGCCTATGGGCCCGTGCCACAGGGGCCCCCGCACCACACCACACACACCCCAAAAAAAATGAAGGCAAGCACTAGGCAGGCAAGAAAGAGGTGCAGAGGCAAAGGAGGGAGCAAAGGAGGTACAGGAGCAAGAGTGACAGCCACCCGTCTGACTCAGGGGATTGTCTGGCGAGTTGCCCTGGGGATGGAGAGGAGGAGGCAGGAGTCACGTGCATGCCCCTCCCTCCACCTCCCTCCCCCCGCCCCTCATGCTCTGCATCATCTCCCGACTTCCCCCCCTTCTCGGTAGGTGGGAAAACAAAAAAGGGAGGCAGGCATGAAAAGATGTGAGGAGAAAAAGAGAGGGAAGAAAAAACATAAATATAAATATTCAGGTGATCTCCTGCTCTGCTTAGGTAAAAGGTACAAATTGACTTAATGCTGAGCACATAATTCTCAGACACCAACTCCATCAATGGTTGAAATCCTGTTGCTCAAAGTAATAAGTAATTGAATGAGGTGGTTTTTTTTTCTGAATCAGTTTCACCATAAATTCCACTAAACCTATTGTGACTTGACTTTAGTGCAGTAAGGCTAAACTAACAAGTCACAACTAGAATAAACCCATTTGGATCAATGGAATTTATAGGAGAGATAACTACCATAAGTCTCCACCCATTTAATAAGCCTTAGCTCAAGTGGCTAAGACGCTGACAGGGAGGCGGAAGGTCAGCAGTTCAATTCCCGAGTACTGCAGGACTGAATGAGTACTGCAGGACTGGACTCCCATCTTTGTCCCAGCTCCTGCCAACCTAGCAGTTCGAAAGCAAGAAATTGCAAGTAGATAAATAAGGACCACTTCTGTGGGAAGGTAACAGCATTCTGTGTGCTCCACTGTCTAGTCATGCCTGCCACATGACCACGGAAACGTCTGCAGAAACAGTCAGTGCTGGCTCTTCGGCTTTGAAACAGATGAGCATTGAACCCTAGAGTCAGATACGACTGGCTTTCAAGCAAGGGAAACCTTTACCTTTAGTTATTATTTTGTAAGGAACGTGATAAAATTGAGTTAAGATTTCAAATTGTTATTGCAAAATGAAATGTGTGAGAATTAAATTAAATTCCTTTATACTTCTCTGTATTAAGTATTGTATTGGTTGTTGCACAATGGCAGATTAACCTGAAAATATATTAAGTTTAGATTTAAGAGGCTAGTCATGTTTAAACTATTTGTAATGGAAACTACTTCTCTGGATTAGATCCCAATTTTTGATACTGCTTTCAAATTATTGTTATTTCAGCTCAGACTACTTTGCATTTTTAAACATGTTTACTCAAAATTACAATATGTTATTTTAAAACCATAATACTCATATTTTCATATATAGAAACATAGACTTGAATCTCAACTTTGTATTCTTTTTTAAAGAATATAGTTATTTGTAGCAATGTTAATAAATCATGCTAAATACCATTAAGATATATTACCTTAATGATGTTCAGTTAAAAGCAAGAGGTGTGGCTGTCTTGATTTCGAAGAGACTTGGCTTTGAGATGACAAATAGTATTTCCGATCCAGAAGCAGATATTTAATAGTAAAAGGGAAGATAAATGATGAAGAGATAATGTTAGTAAATATATATACCCCAAATGATCATCAGGAAGAATTTTTAAATAAAGTATTGGGTATATTGGAGAAAGAGAGATCATCTAATATGATTGTGGCAGGAGATTTTAATCTGATAAGGGCTCCGGAGGATTGTACCAATGTAGCTAGAGCTGGAAGATCTGCTAAAATGAAGATATTAGATAAATGGATGAAGAGTTTGGGATTGAAAGATGTGTGGAGGGATTTTAAGGGATCAGAGAGGGCATATACTTACTTTTTGCAGGTCTACAGTACATACTCTAGAATTGATTATATTTTTGTTACAGAAAATTTGGTTAAAAATGTAGAAGACTCAGAAATCAGGATTTTTAAAGAATCTGACCATGCAAAATTTTGGATGGAATTAAAAATGGATGGTGAAAAAAAGGTAGGAGGAATTGGAGATATGATGATAAATTGTTCCATGATCAAAAGAGCAAAGAAAAGATAATTGAAAATTGGAATGAAAGTTGGAAATGGAACGATAATGGAGAAGTTAGTTACAATATGGTGTGGGACGCCATGAAGTCAGTGTTTAGAGGGGAATGTATTAAGTTGGCTAGTATTAAAAATAAACAATTTAGGGATAAACAGCATGAGATTGAGAATGAGATTAAGCAATTACAAGAGGAACATGTAAAAACAAACAGTAAAGTGGTTTTTGATAAAATGCAAAGGTTAAAGTCAGAGTTGATAGGAAAAGATATACAAAAAGTGAAAAAAGATTTATTATATTTGAAGAGGGAATATTTTGAATACAGCAACAGGAATTCAAAATTATTGGCAAGAGCTGCTAAAGAGGATGAAAAGAGTGATTAGAATTTTGAGAAATAAAGCTGGTATGAGATGTAATAAGATTAAGGATAAGATTAGGATAGTGAAAGACTTTTACCAGAATTTGTATACTAAAAAAAATTTAATATGGAAAAGTTGAGAGAACAATTGGAAAAGCATTTGCAAAAAAAGATAAATTTGGAGCATAAAAATAGAATGGAAGAGCGAATAACGGAAAAAGAGGTAAAGGATATAATAGCCAACTTGAAGTTAGGTAAATCCCCAGGGGATGATGGATTGATAGCGGATTTTTATAAGGAATTTAAAGATTGCGTAGTTCCAAGATTGTTGAAGTTGTTTAATTATATATTGGATGGAGGAAAGATACCGACATCATGGTATAGAACTATAATTGCTTTGCTGCCAAAGCTTGGAAAGGATGTAGAAAAAGTGGAGTCGTATAGGCCTATTTCTCTGATAAATCAAGACGCCAAGATATTTACAGCAATAATTGCAAATAGATTAAATGGGTTTATGGAAAATTATATAAAAGGGGATCAAGCTGAATTTTTGAAAGGAAGACATATGTCTGATTTGATAAGGAGAGTTCTGGACTTGATAGATCTAGTAGGACAAACCAAAGAGAAAGTTGGATTATTATCGTTAGATATATTTAAGGCTAACGATTATTATCGTTAGATTATTTAAGGCTTTCGACTCTTTGCAATGGGTAACAATCAAGGAGATAATTTGATGTTATGGATTTGGAGACAGATTTTGCAATACGATTGAACAGTTATATCAATTTGGATTTGCTAAAGTCAGGGTAAATGATGAATGTACAGAAGAAATAAAATTAGAAGCAGTAACGAGACAGGGTTGTCCATTATCCCCAATATTGTTTATAATGGCAATGGAGTTGTTAGCGAATGTTAGAAGAGGGGATAAAGGTATTGAAGGGATATTTGAAAATAAGATAAGTTTGTATGCTGATGATACTTTGGTAATCATGAAGCACCCTAGAAAGGCATTAGAAAAAATACAAGGTCACTTAAATGATTTTGAAGAGATAACAGGATTGAGAATTAATTGGGACAAATCAGAAATGATACTCTGTAATGTCGATAAGGAGAAACAAGAGAAAATAAAGGATAAATTTAAACTTCAAGTAAAAAATTGTTTGAGATATTTAGGAATAAGTATTTCAAATAAATTTGAGGATCTTAAGTGATTGAATTATAATAAACAGAAAAAGGAAATTAAAAATAAAATAGAACAGTTTAAAAAGATTAAATTTTTCTGGTTTGGCAGGATTGTGTTAAGTAAAATGATGCTGTTGCCAAAAATTAATTTTTTATTTGATGCATTACCAATTAGATTAATTGACAAAGAAATTAAAGATTTTCAAAATATAATAAATAATTATTGTAATGCAGGAAGAAAACCTAGAATAGCAAAGATTTTTTGATACTTACCCCAGAAACAAGGAGGACTGGGGATACCTAATTTGAGGAATTATTATAGAGCTTTCCAAATTAAGAATATCGTGAAGATAATATGGGAATATGGGAAGAAATAGAGATGAAGGAGTTAAGTCAAGTGGGTAACAATAAAGGGAAAATAAGTGTTAAAAATAGAATGATGAAAACAATGTTGGATGTTTTGAATAAGGTTAAAAAGGATTTGAGTCCAGAATTATCTCCAATAATAGAATTAGAGGACATTAAAAAATTTCCGATAAAATTGGATAAAAGGCTGAAGGAAGTGTTGGAAAGAAAAAATGTCTTCCTGTTGAGAGACTGGATACGAGCCTGTAAAGACAGAAAGAACAAAGCAGAAATTTACTCTCAGTTGAATTTGAACTGGTTCCAGATGGTGCTGTTGGATAGATGGAATGGCAAATATAAGGGAGAAATTAGTTTAGAGAGGGATAAAATGGAATTTGAGGAAATGCTGTCAAAGATAAGAAAAGGAGACATGGGATTAAAAGGTATAGTAAGCAGAATATATAAAATCTTAAATAAAGAAGGTAACCCTCAAGAAACTTTGAAATCGTGTTGGGAACAGGATTTGAATATAAAAATCCCAGAAAAAATTTGGAAAAATAAATGGAGAAAAAGGTTTATGAGAACTATGTCGGTTAGAATGAAGGAGCATAATTATAAAATGTTATGGAAGTGGTATTTGACCCCAGAGAGATTATTTCAAATGGATACTAAAAGTAAAATGTGTTGGAGATGTAAAAATTCCTTGGGAACATATGAACATATGTGGTGGAAATGTATTGTGGTAAAAGAGTTTTGGGAAAAAATTGAGAAAGAAATATGTGATATTATGGGCTTTGAATGTAAATTGTGCTTTTAACAGATGTGGAAAATTTAAAGGTAAAGGAGGATAAAAAGGATTATTATGTTGATAACGGGTAGAATGTACATAGCAAGAAATTGGAAACTTGATAGAATTTTAAAAGTAGAGGAATGGTATAAAGAGATGTGGGATCTTGCATTGAATGATAAATTAACATGGGAGATAAATAAATTAAAGGAAAATTAAAGAAAATAGATTTTGGAAAATTTGGCAACCATTTGTGGATCATTCATTGAAAGGAGATCAGGGTGGCAGCCATGTACCAGATTATATACATTTTTGGAAATGGTGAAAAAATGTGACATCCCGCAGACTCCTTTAAGTTGTAAATACACAGGGTGTTTATTGTAATAGATTTTGTTTTGTTTAATGTAAGCAGATTTAGATTTATGTAAGCACTGGTATAGCAAATTATAGAGGTACTAATTGAGATAAGATATAGAGAAGTACTGTTGCCGTAAGGAGAAGGTTAAAGTGAGATATGGATTGTTCACAGTATAATAAATTAATAATTGAGTAACGGCTATACATTTAAATAGGGATTTTCTTTTCTTTTTTCTTTAATTGAAAGTAAATGTAATTTGTTAATGTTAGGTATTTTATTTGTATTTTAGATTTTTGTACTGTTAAAATGAAATGTATTTTGTTTTGTTAACTGTGTTCTTTTCTGTATTGTTTTTATACTTAATAAAAATTAATAAAAAATAAAAAATGATGTTCAGTTCTTTTCATTTTTATCATCTCATGAATTCATCAAATTCTAAATACAGTATACGAATGTCGTACGTAAAATTTCTATAATTTAATAATAAACTTTAAATGTTTATTATTCAGTTTTTAATTGGATAATTGCTGAAAATGTGGTTTTTGTTGGTTAATTTTAGAAAAATACTTTCCCCAGTAGGGCCCGCACTACAGGTTCTGCCTAGGGGCCCACAGGATCCTAAATCCAGCCCTGAATTATGCAGTGAATATCTTTTCCTATTTGCTTGTCTTTAGCATTTCCAGAAAAATATTACATCTTCACTGTAACAATATTTATAATGGCTAATACTCATTGATATATTTAAATAGTGCATTAGATAACTGGCTACAAAACTAATGTTTGGGAGTTTGATTCCACATTGTGGCCCCTGGGAGAAGAACCAGCCAGTAAAACTTGGGAAAGCTGTATATTTCCAGAGCACCTCCCCTTCTCAAGCAGAAGGAAATAATGGACCACTTCTAAACATGTTATATCTAAAAAAACTTGAAAAGTGTCACTGTTAGTTAGAATCAATGTGAATGCAGTAATTATTATTATTTTGTCTTAATGCTTGCTGGTGTGAAAACACTTATAATGGAATCTTAAGTGTATTCCCCTAAAGTTATTGTGCATAACATTTAGACTCTAATTGGATATACTGACTATTTATACTATATTTGTATTTAGTTGGTTTTCAAAATAAGAGTGCTGAGACAATGACTAAAGAGTTCTAAAGAAACAGGAGAAGAAAAGTGTGGGAGTATGTTGCACACCACGCACAAAATAACACACACACAAAATTGTCTGTATTATATGTAATATGTAATAACTTACATTTGTATATTTGGATATATTTTATTCTGCCTTTCCACCAGTATGTTTGAGATAGAATACATGGTTGTTCCCTCCCCCCGCCCCCCCCCCACACACACTTTATTCTCACCACATCCCATGAAACAGGGTATGATTAGTGTATGTGGTTAAGTCAAGGCCATCCAGTGAGTTCCATAATAAAGTATAGAATTGAACCCAGGTCTCCAAAGTCCTAGTCCAACACTCCAAACATTAGACCAAACTGTCTGTTTATATATTTAGTATTCAATTAAATCTAGCACTGTTCCCATTCATGTTAAAATAGCAGCAGAAGTAGTAGTAAGGAACTTCCGAAATACTGAAATAACCCTGCATAAAATGTGTGTCTAGAATAATAATTACTATAATATTGCACTGTCAAGTCAACTCCAACATATGGTGACTTTCCTCGGTTTTCAAGATTGAAGGTAATTAGAAGTGGTTTTTGTTGTTGTTGTTCAGTCGCACAGTCGACTCCGACCCTTTGCGACCCCATGGACCATTTTCCTCCAGGCACCTCTGTCCTCCACCATCCCCCTCAGCCCTCCCAGCTCTGTGCCCATTGTGTCTATAATGCCATCTAGCCATCTCATCCTTGGCCTTCCCCTTCTTCTTTTGCCCTCCACCTTTCCCAGCATCAATGCCTTCTCAAGTGAATCCTCCCTTCTCATTTGATGTCCAAAGTACTTTACCTTCATCTTTACTATTTGACCTTCCAATGAGCAGTCAGGGTTAATTTCTTCTAAGATTGACCTATTTGTTCTCCTCGCTGTCCAGGGGACTCTCAAAACCCTCCTCCAACACCACATTTCAAAGGCATCTATTCTTCTGCGTTCAGCCTTCCTAATTGTCCAGCTCTCACATCCGTACATTACTACTGGGAAAACCATTGCTTTGACTATTCTAATTTTTGTTTTCAATGTGATGTCTCTGCTTTTCACTATGTTCCCCAGGTTTCTCATTGCTTGTCTCCCAAGAATCAGTCGCCTTTTTATTTCATGGCTACAATCCCCATCTGCAGTGATCTTTGATCCTAAGAAAGTAAAATCTGTCACTGCTTCTACTTCTTCCCCATCTATTTTCCAGGAACTGATTGGGCCTGTTGCCATTATCTTGGTTTTCTTGATATTGAGTCTCAAGCCAGCTTTTGCACTCTCCTACTTCAGCCCAATCAAGAGATTCTTTAGGTCTTCCTCACTTTCTGCCATTAGGGTGGTATCGTCTGCATATCTCAGATTATTGATGTTTCTCCCAGCGATTTTAATCCCATATTGTGATTCCTCCATCCCTGCACTGCGCATTATGTGCTCTGTGTATAGGTTGAATAAGCATGGTGACACAATGCAGCCTTGTCTTACTCCTTTTCCTATTCCAAACCACTCTGTCATTCCATGTTCTGTCCTAACTGTTGCTTCTTGGTTCATGTACAGATTTCTCAGGAGGCATATGAGGTGCTCTGGTATTCCCATCTCTTTAATTACTTGCCACATCTTGTTGTGGTCCACACAGTCAAATGCCTTGGTGTAGTCCATAAAACAAAAGTAAACTTGTTTCTGGTATTCCTTTGTTTTCTCCATGATCCAGCGTATGTTGGCAATGTGGTCTCTAGTCCCCCTGCCTCTTCTGAAACCAGCCTGCACCTCTGGTAATTCTCTCTCCACATGTTGCTGAAGTCTCTCCTGTATTATCTTGAGCATCACCTTGCTGGCATGTGGGATGAGCGCGATTGTTCGATAATTTGAACATTCTTTGGCATTGCCCTTTTTTGGGTTTGGGACGTATAGTGATCTTTTCCAATCCTGTGGCCACTGTTTTGTTTTCCAAATCTGCTGGCATATTGAATGCAGTAATTTGACGCGATCATCTTTTAGCACTTTGAAAAATTCAACTGGGATACCATCATCTCCACTAGCTTTGTTGTTTGCAGTGCTCTTTAGGGCCTTTATGACCGCTCTCCAGGATGTCTGGCTCAAGTTCAAATTCTTCGTCATTGTGATTAACAGGAGTGTTGAGGTCCTTTTTGTAGAGTTCCTCTGTGTACTCTTTCCATCTTTTCTTAATCTCTTCTGCATCAGCTAGCTCCTTTCCGTCTTTGTCCCTTATCATGGTCATTTTTGCTTTAAATGTTCCCTTGATTTCGCCGATTTTTTTGAAAAGATCTCTGGTTCTGCCTCTTTCGTTGTTTTCCTCCATTTCTCTGCACTGTTCTTTTAGGTAGTTTTCCTTATCTCTCCTTGCTTTTCTTTGAAATTCTGTGTTCAAATGATTGTATTTTTTCCTTTCTCCTTTTATTTTTGTGTTCTTTCTTTCCTCTGCTATTTTAAGAGCCTCATCAGACAACCACTTTGCTTTCTTACTCTTCTTTTCTTTTGGTATGGTTTTCTTTGCTGCTTCCTGCATGATGTCCCTCATCTCCGTCCATAATTCTTCTGGTACTCTGTCTACCGAGTCTAAGCCATTAAATCTGTTCATCACCTCCACCGCGTATTCTTTAGGGATGCTGTCTAGGTGATATCTTTCTGGTCTCCGTGTTTTCCCTATTTTCTTTAGTCTAAGCCTGAATTTTGCGATCAGTAGGTTGTGATCTGAGCCACAGTCTGCTCCAGGTCTTGTTTTTGCTGACTGTATGGAGGTTCTCCATCTTTGGCTGCAGAGTATGTAGTCAATTTGGTTTCGGTATTGTCCATCTGGAGATGTCCATGTGTAAAGTCACCTCTTGTGTTGCTGGAAGAGAGTGTTTGCTATGACCAGTGCGTTCTCTTGGCAGAACTCTATCAATCTTTGCCCTGCTTCATTCTGTACTCCAAGACCAAATTTGCCTGTTATTCCCTCCACTTTTTGATTTCCTACTTTGGCATTCCAGTCTCCTAATATAATTTGGACATGATTTCTTGGTGTCTGTTCTATGAGGTGTTGTAAGTCCTCATAGAACTGGTCCATTGTGGCTTCATCTGCACCAGTGGTTGGTGCGTATATTTGGATCACAGTGACATTGAAAGGTTTGCCTTGAATTCTGACTGACATCATTCTGTCATTTTTAAGGTTGTATCCCATTACTGCTTTTCTCACTCTTTTATTGACAATTATGGCTACTCCATTTCTTCTAAGGTTTTCTTGCCCACAGTAGTAGATATGATGGTTTCCAGAGCTGAATTCCCCCATCCCTGTCCATTTGAGCTCACTGATGCCTAAGATATCAATGCTTATTCTTTCCATCTCATTTTTTACCACTTCCAGTTTACCTTGGTTCATTGATCTCACATTCCATGTCCCTATGCAGTATTGCTCCTTACAACATTGCATTTCCCCTCCCCCTGTCCTGTCCCTCCCCTTCCTCCCCTCTGTGGTGTTAAACATCCTGTATCACCTAGCCTGCCCCTTTGTTTTGCCTTTTGTTTTGGTCAATAGGGTTCTCTTGGCAAGCTTTTTGGCGTGGTTTGCCGGTGTCTACGCCATTTTTCCCTCCTCATACATTTTATCACGGTTTTTAAAAGTTTAAAACATTTTAGACAACATATTATCATGCATATTATCACACTTTATACACAGTCTCTATGTCAGTTTCTGTATTTAGTCAGTATAAAGTCTCTATGTCAGTTTCTATATTAAGTCTTCTACATTTGCATATCAGGTACTTATCCTTTGCCTGGGTCTCTGAGTCTCTCCCCCTGCTTTTCCTCCTCTGCCCTCTTCCCTTCTTTCAGTTGGTCTTCTCCTGGCCTTTCCGCCGCTCAACCGGCTCTCCTCCTCCTCCTCTTCCTCACCCCCAGCTGGGGGTGGTTGCCCGGCGGTGGCCGCGGCTGGCCCTTCCGCCGCTCACCCGGCTGGCTGGCTCTCCTCCTCTTCCTCACCCCCCGGCTGGGGGTGGTTGCCCGGCGGCGGCCGCGGCTGGCCCTTCCACCGCTCGCCCGGCTGGCTGGCTCTCCTCCTCTTCCTCACCCCCCGGCTGGGGGTGGTTGCCCGGCGGCGGCCACAGCTAGCCCTTCCGCCGCTCGCCCGGCTGGCTGGCTCTCCTCCTCTTCCTCACTCTCGGCTGGGGGTGATTGCCCGGCGGCAGCCGCGGCTGGCCCTTCCGCCGCTCGCCCGGCTGGCTGGCTCTCCTCCTCTTCCTCACCCCCCGGCTGGGGGTGGGGCTGGTTTACAAGTCTCCTTTTCTGGTGACACTCAAGAACTGAGCAGATTGCCCACAAACTGCACTGATGGGCAGGACACATAGCCCCAGCAGCCAGATACACTTTAGAACATCTTGACTATCTCTTTTCCTGAGAGACATTAGGATAGTTTGAACTCTGGCCCCAGAAACTCCAAGCCATTAAGATATTTAGAAATGTATTTTACATAGTTGCTAACCCTTTGTTTAACAAGACATAAAGAGGCAAACAAACAACAACAGGCAGTCCAATCAACACCACCAGATGGAGGATCTGAAATAAATACTCCTGTCTTGAATTTGTAGTCCCCATTTTGATACATTTTTAACAAAGGATCCTGGCACATACATCTAGCCTTAAAATTTAAAAGATTTATGTTTTTATTTTCATTAGCAATCCTATCTATGATGCTAGATCTGATGAAGATGCTTATATCTTCAAATTTTCTTTGCAGACATCCTTGCCCTCACAAAATAAATTGGAACTGAGTTGGTAATGCTTCACTCTTCCATTATTCAATCCTCCATTAGTTGATTATTTTTCTTCTACTTTAGAGGGAAGTGAGACAACTTTGGTTAATGTTTTGGAGATTGGGATGTACTTTTGTGGCCATTCCAGAAAGTGTTGTCAGGACAGAAGACTATAGAAATACCTACGTAGTTATGAGAGGACACAAGGTTTTATTTTATTATTATTATTATTATTATTATTATTATTATTATTATTATTATTATTATTATTATTATTATTATTATTATTATTATTATTATTATTATTATTATTATTATTATTATTATTATTATTATTATTATTATTATTATATATGGGGGGGTACAAAAGAGACTTGTAAACCATTTATAGATGCAGGTATCAGAACTCTGGTTTCTTTGTTTTGTTTTTTGCTAAAGCTCCCAGAATTCTGGCTGGAGAAACTTCTGCTGATATAGTACAATCTATACCTATAAAATGGTGCGTTAACCGTTGGAATGTGACAAAGGATGTTGCACCGGTCCCCACGAGCCCCGTCCGAGCCTTCCTGCACTCGCCCGAACTGGGTTCGCAGGTAATTGTCGGATTGAAATTTTCAACCCGGGGGCAGGGCCCCCCAGTCGCGAACAAAAAAAGAACTTCAAGCCCCAACGTTCCTTGCGCTGCGCTGCACCAGAGCCAATCAGGCTGCACGGCGCGGGCAAAAGGAACGTTCGAAAACCAGCCAATCAAAAGGAAGCCGAAGAAAAAAACCCGCTGCTGTACCCAAATATGCGCAGGCAAAACTACAAGCCCCAGCATCCTGCGCGCCATTAGCGCACAGAACGCTGGGGCAGCCAGCGTGCTAAAAATGAAAAGTAAAAAAAAACCGCCGCCGCTCCGCTTCCTTCCCACGGGCCATCCAGCATGGCCCGTGGGAACAAAAGGCACCCTCCCCGCAACTGCGCTTCCTTCCCAAGGGCCATCCAGCATGGCCCATGGGAACAAAAGGCAACCCCGCCGCCAGTGCCCTTCCTTCCCACGGGCCACCCAACATGGCCCGTGGGAATGAAAGGCACCCCCGCCACAAGTGCCCTTCCTTCCCACGGGCCACCCAGCATGGCCCGTGGGAACGAAAGGCACCGCCGTCGCCAGTGCCCTTCCTTCCCACAGGCCACCCAGCATGGCCTGTGGGAACGAAAGCCCCCCCCCCCTAAAAAATGGATGCACAAAAACACGAACCAAAAACAATCAAAACCAGTCACAAACAAAAATCTAACATTAAAAAAATAAACAACATCACATCAACAAAACACATGCAACAAAAAAACAACAGACACCCCCCCCAACAAAAACTCAACCCCCCCAATCACCCCCCCCCCAATAAATAAATAAATAAACCATGAAGACGTCTTGACTTCATGGCGACAGGAACTCGAATGAGCTAAGAAAGGAAGCAACACTTACCGGAAGCGACACCCAGAGGACAGAAGAGGAGAATGGTAGAGAGGAAGCAAAGCTCACCACCCCCACCCAGAGGCCACAAGAGAAAAGATATCCAAAAACTTTGCCACTGCAAAGATAAATTAAAAATTCAAAAATGCATAAAATAAGTTAGCACAACATTCAAAAATATACACAATACTCTCAAAAAATACCAAAAAACCCCCATAAATCACTTTTCACTCCAAAAAAACAAAAAACACCAAACCAAAAAATAAAACAACAAAATTAAATTTTAAATAAAAAAATTTAAATTAAATAAATCATAATAAAATCTGCATGAACAAAAATAAAATCAAAATAAAAAATAAAAATCAAACAAACACTGGGAGCGCAAGTCCGCCACAGGCGGACGCAGCGCCTCGAAGCCACAAAATCACAAAACCTTTCAAAACCATTTAACACAGCCCAGCACCATTTGTTCAAGAAAACAAATGAAACCCTTGACTATCCAAAACCAAATTTAAAGAGCCCGGCACTGAGGAAGATGGCGCACAAAAAAAAAAATTAAATACACACTGAGAACGCAAGTCCGCCACAGGCGGACGCAGCGCCTCGAAGTAAAAAAATCACAAAATCTTTAAAAACCATTAAACACAGCCCAGCACCATTTGTTCAGGAAAACAAACAAAACCCTTAACTATCGAACACATTTTTAAAATGCCCGGCACCGCCGGGCAAAATCTGCTAGTATATATATATACATCAGTCCCATGCCTGGTTATTATTCAAGGGCCTGCAGTTTCTAATCCTGGGAGTAGCACAGAATCATTATGACTGTCATCCATTGGCAGTCTCACTAATCAGGGAAGTAACAGATCTCTATTAAGGTTGTTCAGATTAGCAGCCCTTGATGTATTTTATGATGGTAAACTTCAGACACTATTTTGTTTTTACTTAACACAAAGTAGTGCATTGACTCATGTGGTTCTTCTTTCATGCTGCTTATGCAAGGTATTATGGATACTGTATTGTGATTTCCAGCTCACGTTGATATCAGAGTGCATGGGCAGGTACACTGACAAAGAAGCTATACTCTGTGTTTCCCAATAAGATGCAGTTTGAATTCAAGGCCATGTGAAAACAAAAATTCCTCTCATCAGTCCTGAATCTTGTTTAGTTCTGCTTGATAAATTTGATCTCATGCTATAGTGTTATGAGACACTTATACCTTTCCTTTCCTCCCTTACAAGCTCATGACAAATCTTGAGCAGTAAAAAGCAAAATATTTAAAAACTATAAGCCATTCAGTTATTTTGAAGGAGTGAACAGCAGCAACAAATCCAGCCTCTGCTAGTAAGAAATAAGGTTTTTTTATCTTCTAATGGTGTAGTAAAAAGGTCTTCAGAAAATGGTGTTTCCAGTCAATCAAATAAAAGTTTAATAAAATGCTCTCTCGCAGGTGCATAAAAAAGGCAAGAACACAAAATATGTGAAAAAAGTATCCAGCCTACTGTTGTCGCATGAACAAAAGTGCAGGGTTGGCCTTACAATATTCTTTGCAACTCCCTTGAAGGGACAATATCTATTCTCTCATACAGAAAGGCTTGACAATAATTTGAAATAGTTAAATCGAAAAAAATATCATGGGACTGACTTGGAAATAGAGTTGTCAAAGAATGAGGGAGAATGTACTCTTTAAACCAGGGGTGCCCAAACCTTTTGGGCTGTGGGCCAGTCATGTGGTTCAGGGGCCTGGTCACTATGGCCCGGGAGCTGGAGCTGGCCCTGATGCCAATTCATCCAGCCCATGAAGCCCTCATCGCTCCTGAAAGTGGAGGTAAAATGTGCCCATACGGGCACATTTTATTTCTGTTTCCAGAAGCGATGAGGGCTTTGTGGGCTAGATGAATTGGCACTGGGGCTGGGTCTGGCCCCTGGGCCGTAGTTTGGGCACCCCTGCTTTAAACTCTAATTTGAGTGCTATCCAGATCTATTTGGCAAATCTGCTTCCTTGCAGATAAACTTTATTCTTCTCAGCTCATGTTCATAAATAATTATTGTGATGATTCCAGTTCTAGGTTGCAACCTATTATTTTCCATCAGGAGGATCTAAAAGAATCCTGTCAGAGTGCAAGAAGAAAAGCACTCAGAAAATAGGGTTTTCCGCTTCGATTCAAGGACTTGTTTCCTTTTTCTTGCCTATACTTTTTGGGCAATTCACAAGCTAATTAGCATTTTGCTCCCAATACACTGGGTACTCATTTTATCGATCTCGGAAGGATGGAAGGCTGCCTCAACCTTGAGTCCATTCAAGATTGAGCTTACAATGTCAGTAGCAGTTTTGGCTGGGATTCAAGCTCAGGTCTCCTGAATTCTACCCTGTTGCTCTATCCACTGCACCACACTGGGTACTCACTTGCATGCACTAAACATTCATTCATTTTTGAAGATGCTCAGATCCATCGTAAATGAAGAATAAGTGGGAAGGAGCCATGTGCATTAAGAAAAATGTATATCAAAATGTGCATCAATTTCCTTACACAAAGAAGAAAGTTTTTCTAAGCTAATATAGAGCTCAGATGAGATGTAGATGCTTTGTCTGTTTTGTACAATTCCAACAATAGCAGAACTGACAGTATTTCACATTCCTGTCTGCAATTAAACTCTTGCAATTTTAATGTCCAGTCCTTCTGTTTGAAGAAATCTATTTCAGGCTCCTTATGCTTCAGCTTTTGTTTAATGCTTCAGTGTAATCAGAAAATTCAGTCATTTCACTATTCTTCCTTAAACTCCACATCATTTGTGAGCAGGTTCAACTGTAAAGATCCCTGTAAAATCTCACCTCAGGGTTTGTTGTGAGAACTAACTGCTTATCCTTATTCTCTGTTTCCTATTCTCCAATTAATTTCCATAAGAAGACCTCTATTGGAACTCATTTCTGCTAAGTTTCCTTGGTAATTTTTGCTGAGGTAATTTGCCAAAAGCCTTTCAGAAGTAATTTCTGTTCACAAACTTGTGGCATCATTTTGCTGGAGAGCACTATTTCTTCATCATTATTATGTGTCACTTCAAGAGCTACCCACAAAAGGTACCATGTCATCCTGTTATTTAGCTAGGAGGAATCTTGCAGTTTAAGTTGAAGTGCACTTGATAATTTCTCCCAAAGCCCTCTATCAAAATGGATAAGGAAATGCCCACACACAGCTGGCTTGTGAACAGAGCAGACGGATGTTCCCTTAAAATTTTGTCACTAGCTGCCCTCCCCACTTGGCTCATAAGCCATTACTGTCAGCAGCTACTGTAAACTAACATGTAACATCTTTAATTCTTTACACTTTCAGGTTTCTAATTAAGAAAACCAACCTGTTGATTTGCTACAGAAAGCCCAAAGACTTTGAGTGTGCTTTACAACGTATTAGATTTGGCAGTCTTTCCCCTGGCCTCTCATCATTTCCAATGGACTCTATCCAGTAAAGTAAGAGTGTATAACTGACTCCATTTAGATGGCTGAATTCAGTTTCAAAGACATTCTCAGCAACCTACATTGCAGTGGCAAAGAGGTACAGTATAAGCAAATCACCACTATAACTTAAAACTCCCAATCTCTAGTAACTAGAGATTTCACACATTTCTTATCACAAATGAATTAACTATGCCATCTATTTGGCAACATCACCTTTCATCTAAACTTCACCTTGCACAGAGATTGGGAGGCTGTTGTTTCATGCCAAATAAGGTTATTTTTTCAAAAATTATCAAAGAGAAACCGAAACATGTATTTTTCTGGGGTGAATTTTCTTTCATTTGATTTTTAAAAATTGATTTGGATGTAATTCAAATTGGTCACCTTGATTTCAGTAGCTGCCTTGGCTGAAGTAGAAAGTTTCTTAGTTTCTAACCAGGTCTGTACTTTCTGGCAAGTGTTTTTGTTTTTGTTTCATACAGAAGAAATGAAAGGAACAGATCAGTTGACTTTTTATACATTAATGGTTCCTAACCCTTGGCCTCTTGATGGTCTTGAACAGGGGTTCTCAACCTGTGGCCCACAGCACCATTCCATGTGGCCCCCTGCCATCTCCACCACATCAGGAAGTGCCATGTGGTAGAGGAAGGGCAAAATGGCCATCTGGCCCCCGAAGCTGTCTGAGCCGGCCCCTGGCTTTAAAAGGTTGAGAACTCTTCATCTTGAATCTTAAGAATGTGTATTAAAATCATCTGCTGGTATACATTTACACAAATACATTTATCAGAGTCAAGTTGAGGCAATCTGGTATAAATCTAGCTTTGAGAGAAAAGCTTAGGCTTTGACAAATGCATTAATAATATTAATTTAATGATATTCCCAGTTTCAAACATTGACAGGCACATGTTCATATCCCATTTTCTAATGGGTAATTGAATTTTGAACCTAGCATTCCAAACTCTACTTAATAAAACAATCATATGTATATATCAGTAATTAATCTAAACACTGCTTTTGTTCCATTTCTCCGTCTCTTTTATGTAAGACTTATTTCCTTTATTTTTGAAAAAAACATGATGTCCACACCTATACCCTTCAGAGAGCACACGTCCGAGTTGACTGGAGGTATCAGATAATATTTGGGATGTGAGAAATTTTCCTCCATGCCCATCCATTACCTATAATCCTTATTTTCCATCACCCCACAAAGCCACTGACCCTGAAAAGAGTTTATCAGGTTTTATTTCATGGAACAGAAAGGTTAGTCTTGTACAATTTAGCTGATCATATGTTACAGCTAAGTACTTGCATATTTCTTCCAGACATCATTCCCTGGCATATAGAGCAGACACAATAGTCATACAAAGATCAAGCATTTAGCAAATATAAATATGGACCCTGTGTGGAACAGAAAAAAAGGGGTTATGTGACTTTTGATAGATTTTAAATTTGAAGCCTCTAAAATGCATCTCCATTCATTCATAACAAAAAAAATTATTTTCTTCATCACTGAGAATGAAAATTAGATCCAATAGAAAAGCAATTTAAAGTGAATTCCCTGCTCTACAAAGTTTATATGGCATGTTAAAGATTTAACCTCTGTTTGTAGGTGTAGCAATTAAATCCAAAGAAAAATACAAAACCTCTGAAGGAACAGCACTGAGTTTTGTTAATTTACCATGTTTACAAAGACATCATTTTGTTAAAATTTCTAAGAAAAAAATGGTATTCTGTTGCACATCTATAGATAAAGATATAGATATGTGTTGTTGCTGTTGCTGCTGCTGCTGCTGCTTTTGCTGTTGCTGCTGTTGCTGTTGTTGAGTCACATAGTCGAGTCCTGCCCTTTGCGACCCCATGGGCCTATTGCATTCTAGGCACCCCTATCCTCCACCATCCTCCCTCAACCCACCCAGGTCTGTGCCCATTGCATCAACAATACCATCTAGCAATCTCATTCTCTGCTACCCCCTTCTTCTTTTGCCCTCAGCCTTTCCCAGCATCAAGGCTTACTTTCTTCTCATTTGATGCTCAAAGTACTTTAGCTTCATCTTCAATACTTGATGTTCCAAGGAGCAGTTGGGATTGATTTCTTTTAAGATCGACCTATTCATTATCCTTGCTGTCCAGGGTACTCTAAAAAATTCTCCTCCAATGCCGCATTACGTATTTGTATTCGTATTCGTATTCGCATGCAAACATGCATACTTGCATACATCCATACATACACTTAGGACATTGAATTTTAAAAAATTATGAAAAGAATGGGAGCAGTAGCTCATCTAAATTTAAAGCTCTGCTCCCAATATTGGTTGTTGCATGAATGATCATGCCTCTTAAAACAAAGCCACCCAAGCTACAGCTAAATGGGGCTGAAAATAGGCTATACATGCACAATGGAGGAGAGCATTGGGGACGCTCTGTGTGCATCTGTGTGAGTGTGTATGCTTGTAGCCAACCCATGAAAAACTCAGTGAAAGTGATGCATTTGTTGGGGAGGAGGATGCCTAAAATCTACACTCTGCTTTGGCTCATGACTACTTTTTTAAAGAAAAAAACAAAGAAGTAGTGGCAAAACTCTGTAACAGTGTACAAAGAACTACCTTTCCATCCCACAGAAACAGAATGGATCAGTAAGAGGGGTGTGGGTAAAACCACAAAAACCGTGCACCAAGAGAGAGCCAACCTGTACTTAAAAGCAGGTCAAATATTTGTTGGTCATACGTATTCAGCCAATCTGCTAGAAATTCAGCAAATATATCTATATTCTAGTCAGTGCAACACCTCCCCTGCCTAGCATAGTCTGTCAGCTACTGTATATATATGATGGACAATCTAGTCCTTGAGAAAGCTCCTGCTTCTACTGCTTTGCTAGTGCACCTCCCTGGATATTCTCTGTGCCTGGAGCAGTTTTCCTCTGGTGAACTGCATGCAATGCAGAGCTGTCATATGTTTGTCCTCTTCATGGATTAAATCCTTGAGCTCTGATGAACCATGTTTGGGAGGGATACGTTTCTTTTTCTGTTTTGGTGCCTTTAAGCATTTTGTTCTGCAGTTAGACACCTCTTGTGGTTTCTTGGAGGATTTCCCTTGCTCTTATTCATGTGAAATGATTTATGAAAATGTTTTGAGTTGCCTGTTTGTTTTGACAAAGGAGTGAGTAAATTTCTTCAGCAGGCTTCAAAGTTGCACAGTTGATTAGCTCAAGAATGCAACACCTTGCACATTAATGAGATTGCATAAATGTGGGTAGTGTAGTCAAAGACCAAATCAAAACCAGAACTTGTTCTTTGAAAGCTTTAAGTGACTGGGTGACTACAAACTATCTGTTAAATGCAAAATTAATAGGGAAATTAAAATATAAGTAGGCTACTGGAATTTTTAAAAAGTTAAGGAAGTTTAAAAACCCTTAAATCAGTAAATCGTACATATACCAAATGTCTTAGGTTTGAATATATTTCTATTAAGTTTACTTTGCTGTATGTCAAGAAGGCAAACATGTGGTGCCTGCATCTTTAAGAAATAGCTACATTAAAATAATCAATCATAGCTCTGAATAGTGTCCAAGTCCAGTTCTTGTAAAATAAACATTCTACGCAGACTGCAAGCGTGGCGCCAAAATGGCCGCCACGCTCTTTGCGGCCCCCCCCACCGGACGAAAGCATCTGGGTAGTTAGGGGCGTGGCCAGCACCTTAATAAAAGGGCTGGCCACGAGGCAGCCGTGCTGCCATTTTGGCGAAGCGACGGAGCGGAGAAGTTTTTCCCTCTTACCTCCGTCGCTCGTGTTCTTTCAGGGGAAGCCTTTTTTCGGGCAGCTTTCTTTCCTTTGGCTTCCTGGCTAAGCTAGCTATGCCCTCCAAGAAGAAGGCAGCTGCGAACGTGGCTCGAGCGGTGCGGAGGCGTCAGCCGGGTCGGAGGACCGCGGCTGCGCCCGCCCAGCAGCTGCCTCTGACGGATCCCACTGGGACCGGTGGGATGGGATCGGTGGCCCCTTGGCCCGATGCGCGGTGCGCACAGGTTGCCCTGGACGGGGCCTCGGCCCTTGGCCCGCAAGCAGTGACCACTGCCTCCGGCATGGGCCATGCGGCGGGGCCTTCTGGCATGGGTTCGCAGTTCCCTACGGGGGGAGCGAGCCATGGGGGGTGGTTGGGTCCCCTGCCTTGGCAGGGCGTGCACACGGCCCCTCAAGGGCCGAGCATGGGCTCTTGGCCGTATCTGGCCCCTGCGGCCCAAGGACCTGGACAGGTGCCTGTGACGTGTGGGCCAGCTCCCCCTTTGCTCCCTGTTGGGGCTGGGGGCTATGTTAACGTGGAGGCCCTTCTGGCCCGCGTAGCGGCCCTCGAGGCATCCCTGGCAAGGGCCAACCAAGCGGGGGCGTCTTTGGGTTTCCAGATTGACCCTTTGGCTGCCGGGCAGTGGCAGGCGACGGGCCGGGTCGAGCTGCCTGAGGCGCGCGGGCCGGTGGCGGCCACTGCCTCGCAGCTCCCCACTCAGCAGGTGCAACAAACGTGTGCTGATCATGCCCCGTCGACGAGCTCAGTTTCGGTCGTGAGCTCCGACGCCCACAGCGGGCCGGAACCCCCGGTGGGGGCGGCCTGTGGGGGTGCAACGGGTGAGTATGCAGTTCAACCTAGTGCACCCACACAACTGGCTTCCTTGGGGGGGGGGCTTTTCAGTGGCCATGGCCTCGCCCGGGTGGTCCGGCGGTGCAATTGCCCCCGGCCCACCCGGCGACTTCATCCCTGACCCAGGGCCTGGGTTGGGGTGGCTCCCCCTATGCGGTAGGAAATGTGTCGGGGATCCCGGGGTTGGTGCAGGCCCCCTTTGCCTTGCCCGCAGTTCCCTCTGTGCCGGTGTCGGCATTGCCGACAGCAGGGTATTCCTTGCCCCTGGGGGACCATCTGGCCCAATCCACCAAGGAGAAGATCTGGAGGGGCGAGTATGTGGACATCTTCTCCCTTCTTAACAGGGAGCCAACCAAGGAAGAGAGGGAAGGGCAGGATGAGAAAGATAAGGAGTAGGCACGTCGTCGTAAGCCGCCTCGCACGTGGGCAAATTGGTTGCCAGCCTACCTGATTTACACGGCTGTTTACCTCAGGGCCAGGCCGGATCTGGCCATCCCTATGGTCCAGTATTTGGACAACATCTACCGGGCTATGGTTGACTTCCCGGGTCCGTCGTGGCTGGCTTACAACGAGGAATTCCGCATGAGGATTCCACTGCACCCAGAAATGAGGTGGGATGAGCCCTGCCAGAAGCTGTGGCTTCTGTACATGACCCCCACACGCCCGGCGCCTGGGGAGAGATACCATTGTGGACATGCGGTCCAACGAGTGGCCCCGGCACAGGCTCCCCGCCAAGTGGCGGGGCAGGGGGTTCCAGCCCGCCTGCTGTGCTGGACCTTCTCGTCCAATGGTTCTTGCAACAGGAAGAATTGCAAGTACAAGCATGAGTGCCCCTCTTGTGCTGGCCCCCACGCTGCCTCCGCCTGTCCCAGGCTGGGAGGATTTAGGGGCAGGGGTAGGGGTGGACAAGGGGCAAGTAGGACTGCTGCCGAGGGAGCAGGTCCACCGAAAGGCCCCCTCCCCAATTAATGTTGACATGCTGGAGCGTTGGCTCGCATTATACCCAAGGACGGTGGACGCAGTGTACCTCCTTCAGGGTTTCCGACTGGGATTCCGTATTCCTTTCACGGGGGATAGGTCACCTCAAGACGCACCCAACCTTTTGTCACTTAGGGGAAGGGAGGAGGTGGCTGTAGCCAGCATTAATAAGGAGATTGATGCGGGCAGGGTCGCTGGCCCATTTCCCGCACCCCCGTTCCCCAACCTCAAAGTATCCCCACTAGGACTAGTGCCTAAGAAGTCCCCGGACGAGTTCCACCTCATTCATCACCTGTCCTACCCAGCCGGTCGCTCAGTCAATGATGCTATCCCTGATGACCTTTGCTCGGTCAGGTATACATCTTTTGACCAGGCATTGCGCATGGTGCGCTCGTGTGGCCCGGGTGCACTGCTGGCTAAGTGTGATATTAAGTCGGCTTTTCGCCTCCTGCCGGTGCACCCGGGTGACTTTGAGTTGCCGGGTTTCAAATTCCGGGGGGAATATTATTTTGACAAAGCTATGCCTTTTGGCTGTTCCATATCCTGCTCGGCCTTCGAGCGTTTCAGTACATTCCTGCAGTGGGCATTTGTCCGAAGGTCAGGGTCTCGGTCTGTAGCCCATTACCTGGACGACTTTTTGTTCGGGGGTGAACGGGGCTGGGACACGTGCACACATCTCCTCAACACATTTCAGATGCTAATGGAGGAACCCGGTGTCCCTTTAGCGCCTGAAAAGACCGAAGGCCCGTCTAATAAGCTAGTATTCCTGGGGGTGGAGATTGACACGGTAGCACAGGCGTCTAGGTTGCCGGGGGACAAGGTGTCAAGGATAGTGGCCCTTATATCGGACTTGCTGGCTAAGCGCAAGGCATCCCTTAGGGAACTACAGGTCCTACATGGCCACCTTAATTTCGCCTGCAGGGTGGTCGCACCTGGCAGGGCGTTTGCTCGGCGCTTGTGTGACGCCATGACAGGCTTATCCATGCCACATCACAGGGTGAGATTGACACGGGGCATCAGGGCAGATATGCACATGTGGCTCCAGTTTCTGAGGGAGTTCAATGGGGTCTCATTTTGGAGGTCTGACCTCCTGGCTTCACCCCACTTCCAGATTCAGTCTGATGCCTCGGGGTCCCTGGGTTATGGGATGTACTTCAATGGGAAGTGGGCCTATGGTGGATGGCCACCAGCCTGGTCAGGCACGGGTTGCCTGAGGGATCTCACATATTTGGAATTTTTTCCCATACTGGGGGCTTTGATGCTATGGGGTGAGGAGTGGGCCAACTCTGTGGTGCATTTCTGGTGTGACAATGCGGCCGTTGTCCACATTGTCAACTCACAGACCTCTAAATCTCCCAGGGTCATGGACCTCGTGCGCCAGTTTGTATTGCGCAGCCTGCGCCTCAATGTACTTTTCAGGGACAGGCATGTCCCGGGGGTCAATAATGATATTGCTGACGCTTTGTCCCGCCTGCAGATCTCCCGGTACCGTGCCTTAGCCCCGGATGCGGAAGAATTTCCCTCGCCACTCCCGGAGGAGATATGGACCTTTGGCAAGGAGAGGTGAACCGGGCGATCGGCATGTCGCTGGCGCCACGCACGCGTAAGGCGTATCACCACGCGTTGGTCTCCTTTCAGATTTTCTGTACCCAATCTCGACTGCCAGATACCTGGCCGATCCCAGTGGCCCACGTTCTTCGTTTCATGGTTTACCTGCATGCCCAGGGCCTTGCACCCCGCACCATAGCATCTAGGCTGTCAGCGCTGGCTTTCATGGCCAAGGTGGGAGGTCATGCGGACAGTATACCGCTGATTTCCGTGTGAGACACGTTTTGGAGGGGTGGGTGCGGGAACGTGGGCGTAGCCTGGACGACCGCCACCCAATTTCCCCCGGGGTACTTACCCAACTGGCATGGGGCTGGCATGGCCTATGTTTCGATAGGTATGAGGCAGCCCTGTTTCATGCGGCTACAACGGTGGCCTTTTTTGGAGCGCTCCGCATCAGCGAACTTGTGATGCTGTCTAAGGTGGATGCAAGTCGTAGGGCACTGGAACTCGAAGATGTCTATTTTTGCAATAATTGGGCTCAGTTGAGGATTCGTTCCTCCAAAACAGATCAGCATGGCGTAGGCAGTGGAGTAAGACTGCTACGATGTTACTTGGCAGACATCTGCCCGGTTGGTGCCCTACAGGATTTCCTTGCACTGCGTGGCACGCACCATGGCCCGTTTTTCTGTCACCAAGATGGGTCTCCCCTCACTAAATTTCAGTTTTGGAAGGTGACTGGGAAGGCACTGGCTAACGTGGGCCTCCCTGGGGCCCGTTACGGCACCCATTCATTTAGAATTGGTGTGGCCTCTACGGCGGCAGCTTATGGGTACTCCGGGGCTGACATACGCAGCATGGGGAGGTGGGGATCTCAGTGTTTTCAGTTTTATGTTCGCCCACTCCCACCGTGAGTACCGCTTTTAGTCACCACATATCTCTTCCTTCCCTGTTTTTTCCTTGGCAGACCCGGGGTGTCGTATCACACCGGTGACAGTATGGCTGGTGGGCCATAGCTACGTGCACAGGGCAGCGCGTTATGCTGCGGCGACAGATTGGGGACCCCGACTGGGACTCGGTGCATACGCAAGTCTCACATGGTACGGTAAGCCCGGTATGTTGTGGAGGGAGCTCTTGCCATTCCTCTTTTCGGCAAGGCATGCTGACCCGCCCGACATCCTGATCATACATCTTGGGGGTAATGATTTGGGACAGGTCACTGGCTTATCGCTGAAGCATGCGATTTGCAGTGACCTCACCTATTTACATTACGTATGGCCCGCCACAACCCTTGTTTGGTCAGATATGGTCCCACGGCACGCTTATAGGGGAGGTGTTGACCTTCAGGCCTTGGACCGCGCTAGGCGCATGGTGAACAGGGCGGTTGCCCGATTCCTTTCGACCAAGGGCTGGGGGCGGGTCAGTCCTCATCCAGCCATTAGTTTGCAAAATTATGGGCTTTATGCAGGGGATGGGGTCCATCTGTCGCGAGGAGGTATGGACCTCCTGCTGAGTGATTGGCGAGCAGGCCTGTCGACCGAGCTGATGTTCTTGGGGGGGGGGGGGGCGTCGAGCCTTTATTGAAGCCTCTCCGGGTGGCGGGTAGCACTGGTAAGGTAAACATTTATGACCCACAGGTATCCGGCAGGTTCGCAATTGACTGGACAACACTAGATAGGCATAAGTTGTTTAAACGTTGTCCGGTCAACGACGAACCAGGCGAGGGGGTGATGGTTACCACTAGACAGCTGGAATCACCCCCTGATTTTACGGATACACGTCAGAGGGTGGGGTCATTAGTTAGATATTGACTACGGTCAACAATTTGTTTGTTGTCAACAAACAAATTGATACAAATAGATACATTGTAACAATTGCCGTTGGCAATTTTGGCTGGTACCTTACCAGTGTTACATCGGCCTGCTTGCCTTAAGAATTATGATTGGTCAATTACCAATAGAAATTTATAATTCGGACTAGGGCATGAATCAATAAATGTGGCCCAATGCCGTTATCCACTTTCATTTGTGTCTGAGTCCATTATTGGGGGGTGCGCCTGCAATGCAAGCGTGGCGCCAAAATGGCCGCCGCGCTATTGGCAGGCCCCCCCCACCGGATGAAAGCATCCGGGTAGTTAGGGGCATGGCCAGCACCTTAATAAAAGGGCTGGCCACGAGGCAGCCGTGCTGCCATTTTGGCGAAGCGACGGAGCGGAGAAGTTTTTCCCCTCCACCCCCTCCCTAGTTAACAGTGTGATTTCTTGGTCACTTCGGGGCCGGGTGGGAATTTTTGGCTGGGACTCGTAATTGGCCCTTGGGTCCTGGCTTTTTCGCCCATCCCACACTGTTGCTATGGTTTGATATAGGGGTTTGTTCTGTGCTGCTGTTGACTTTGGTCACATTGGCGGGTAGCACTGGTAAGGTAAACATTTATGACCCACAGGTATCCGGCAGGTTCGCAATTGACTGGACAACACTAGATAGGCATAAGTTGTTTAAACGTTGTCCGGTCAACGACGAACCAGGCAAGGGGGTGATGGTTACCACTAGACAGCTGGAATCACCCCCTGATTTTACGGATACACGTCAGAGGCTGGGGTCATTAGGCAGATATTGACTACGGTCAACAATTTGTTTGTTGTCAACAAACAAATTGATAGAAATAGATACATTGTAACAATTGCCGTTGGCAATTTTGGGTGGTACCTTACCAGTGTTACTTCGGCCTGCTTGCCTTAAGAATTATGATTGGTCAATTACCAATAGAAATTTATAATTCGGACTAGGGCATGAATCAATAAATGTGGCCCAATGCCGTTATCCACTTTCATTTGTGTCTGAGTCCATTATTGGGGGGTGCGCCTGCAATGCAGAATGTAGGATGCCCTAGAGGGGCTTCTGGAAGATGAAGTCAAATGATTTAGTAATCTAAAGATTCCCCACATTCTCATATAACAATCTTCCCTAGTCTTTGCCCATTCACTTCTAATAGCATGTAACTAAATAATTTTGATATAAGATGGAAACCTCACATGGGAATGGATGTAAAAATAGTAAGGACATTATGCAATTTTTTGCTCCAGTTCCAAAAAGGAGCATCTGTTTTGAGTGCACCTCCTTCTGTAGTTTGAGAAGTATGGTGTAAAACTAGTGAGCATAATCTGGATGCAGGTAAAATTCATCTGCAACCTATTGCCTCAAAGTATTCATTTATATATCTTGACCTCCATTCATGAATCAGATGTGATTAGACAGCCAAATTATCCTGGCCTGAATCAGACTGGTTTATGATAAACAGGTTCACCTTGAGGTATGGTATTCCATGACGTGTGATCTTTGCATCTACAATACATCGTGATCACAATGAACACAATGCACCTCAAATGATCCTATTTGGACCTTCTTACCTTTTAAAGTGAGGTGGGGGGAGAGAAGAACATAACAAAATGATAAAATCCCTCTCTGTGTGCCTCGCCCTGTCTTCTCTTCCATGCTTTATGGTCTTGAGAAATTGAAAGGTTCCTCCCACTCCTAAATGGAGAGGAGAGAGAAAAAGTTTTCAATTTATTTTCGAAGTGTTATATCAAATGAGTGATTTTTGCAAAGATTTTTTATAAAACATCTTTGCTTTTTCTTTCTCCTCTCTCCATGGATTCCAAGTAAGGAATCTGCCTTGGTTTGATCCTGGAACTGTGCCAAAATAGATCAATCCTACTAGCACACACATAAAAATAAAACCTTCTCTCAACAAGCCAGAAAGCTATGGATTCGGGGAAGATATATTGCCAATAATGTGTTGTTTGACCCTAAAGGGCTCAGACAGAGATGTGATGCACTTTTTCAGACATTGGCCTGGATCCTATCACAAGGTTTGTATAAGGTTTGTTTAACTTGCTACAACTAACTGCAGCTAATTGAGGAGGTGCTGAGAAGAGCAATGTCACATGCCCAATAGTGCAGGCCAAAGGCACCCTAGCAGTTTATTAATTAGCTACAATTAGTTATGAAAGGTTACACAAACCTCATGTGAATAGCAGTAGGATTCCAGCCTTTGGGTTTTATTGAGGAAATGCAAAAAAATAGCAGTCCGATAGTTTAATGTGAAGACTGTCGCATAGTGTTTGTAAGACTTTAGCTTCTAAGGCAAGAAGAGTGATGGCAGGACTGTGGCAAAGCTAGAAACTTTGTTTAAAAAGAGAATAGATGGTAAGGAAGAATCATCAGTAACATACCCAAGATATACTTTACCTCATCACATAAAACTAAGCCCTGTTAAACAATTCACTCTGCATAATCAACATCAAGAAACTACTACTACTAAATAATTTCAAGAATAGTATAAAATTGGGAGATTTTCACCATGAATAACTTAACAGAGCTTTCCAGTTGAGCATTAGTTCCTGAAGTTGGTGGTGCAGCCATGACATAGCAACAGCAGCACTAGAATCATGAAGAATGCCATGTTCAAAGTTATTTGTCATTGTCATTTTTATCACCAACCTTAGGTCAGTTTCTATCATTCACCAGTGGAGCTATGCCATTTATGTGCCATTGACTGTAATCTTATGACAGATTGTTGCATGCCTCTTTCGAACTGCTCGACCCATTCTTGATGCTATCTTTTCCTCCTGTGTATGTAATTCCTGAACACTTCACCTTCCATGGTGGGTGTCATGTCACCTACCTTTTCTCTTTCTCTTTTTGATATGGTTTCTTATACATTTCTACTCTTGAAGGAACTCAAGTGTATATTCCCAGAAAAATGAAAATGAAAATTCATTCTGTATGGGATAATAAGGTAGTCTGAGCTCAGAAGATTGCATTTTGAAAGGAACTCACTACACTACTCATGGCAGGCGCACCCCCCAAAGAAAGACTCAGACACCGGTATATGGATAAAGGCATTGGGCCACATTTATTGAATAATGCCCTAGTCCGAATTATAACTTTCAATTGGTGTATTCATCCAATTGTAATTGTTAAGGCAAGCAGGCCGCAGTAACACTGGTACGGTTCCTCCCAAAATTGCCAATGGCAATTGGCTACAATGTATCCATTTGTATCCATTTGTTTGTTGATACAAACAAATTGTTGACCGGAGTCAATAAACTATCTACTGACCCCACTCTATGACGTGTATCCGTCAAATCACGGGGTGATGCATGCTGAAAAGCTCCTGCCATCACCCCTTGCCTGGTTCGTCAATGACCGGTCAAAGCTATTACACCTGTACCTGTCTAAGTGTTGGCCAGTCAATTGCGAACCTGCCGGATACCTCTGTGTCATAAATCTTTACCTTACCAGTGCTACCCGCCACACGGGGAGGCGTCCATTATGACTCACCGCCCCCCCCCCCCCAGACCATCAGTTCGGTCGCCAGGCCTACTTGCACCACACCCAGAACGAGGTACATACCTCCAGCCAACAGGCGGACACCTTCTCCTGCCTACCGGCAAAATTTTTGTAAGCCTATCCTCAGGTGTCCAATGGCTGTCTCCCAGCCATGCTCAGCAAGGGACCGAGCAACAGCCCTGTCCACTGACTGCCGGAACAGTCCGAACCACGGAGATCCACGTCTCCCCTAAATTGGTGTCTTGGCACGATGTTAGACCATAGCGACCGTGTGTAAGCCATACGTGATATAAAACGCCAGGTCACAGCCCCTCGACAGTTTAGTAACAGCAGTGATCCGTATAAGATCGTTGCCGCCGAGGTGCCTATTAAGAACATCGGGCGGTCCAGCATCCCCAACGGACATCAGGAATGGCCACTGTTCCCGCCCCCTTGTGCCGCGCATACCATACCATCGCATACGTGCGGATGCACACAGCCCAAGTCGGGGTCCACTCTCTGTCGCCGCAGCATATACTGCTGCCCGAATGAGGCTTGTCCGAATGAGGACAGCAGGCAAAAACATAAATTCTGGCAGAACAAATGCAAGGCAACAATCAAGAAAGCAAAGCAAGACTTTGAGGAGCGTATAGCTAAAAATACTCAGAGAAATAACAAAGACTTCTTTAAGTACATTAGAAGTAAGAACTCAACTAGGAAGGCCATTGGACCATTAGATGACAATGGAAGGCAAGGGGTTATTAAAGAGGAAACAGAGATTGCAGAGAGACTCAATGAATTCTTTGCTTCAGTATTCACTGAAGAAGACAGAGACCACATGCCCAAAACAGAGCCTATCTTCCTAGGGAGGGAAACCGAAGAATTAAGCCAGATAGAAATAACCAGGGAGGAGGTCCTTGCATGTCTTGTTAAACTAAACACTAACAAATCACCAGGACCAGATGGCATCCATCCATGAGTTCTCCGGGAACTTAAAGATGAAATTGCTGATCTCCTAGCCAAAATATATAATCTTTCCCTCAAATCAGGCTTTGTGCCTGATGACTGGAAGGTAGCGAATGTAACACCAATTTTCAAAAAAGGATCCAGGGGTGATCCAGGGAATTACCGACCTGTCAGTTTGACATGTGTCCCAGGTAAAGTGATGGAAACCATCCTAAAAGATAGAATTAATAGGCACATAGAAGAGAAGGCGCTGCTAAAGGAGAGCTAACATGGCTTTTGCAAGGGCAAATCATGCCTCACTAATCTGTTGGAATTTTTTGAGAGTGTCAACAAGCATGTGGATAAGGGGGATCCAGTTGACATTGTTTATCTAGACTTTCAGAAGGCTTTTGACAAGGTCCCACACCAATGGCTCTTGACTAAACTTACCAGTCATGGAATAAAGGGACAGGTCTTGTCCTGGATCAGCAACTGGCTAAGGAACAGGAAACAGAGGGTAGCACTAAATGGACACTTCTCCAAGTGGAGGGAAGTAAAGAGTGGGGTCCCCCAAGGTTCAGTACTGGGACACCTGCTTTTCAACCTCTTCATAAATGATCTAGAGTTAGGAGTAAAAAGCAAGGTAGCCAAATTTGCTGACGACACTAAATTATACAGGGTAGTGAAAACTGTGAGAGATTGTGAGGAGCTCCAGAGGGATCTCTCGACATTGGGGGAGTGGGCAAAACAGTGGCAAATGAGTTTCAACATTAGTAAGTGCAGAGTGATGCATGTTGGGGCAAAGAACCCCAATTACATTTATAAACTGATGGGGTCTGAACTCTCTGCGACAAACCAGGAAAGGGACCTTGGTGTCCTGGTGGACAACTCAATGAAGGTGTCAACCCAGTGTGCCTCAGCAGTGAAAAAAGCAAACTCAATGCTAGGGATCATTAGGAAGGGTATAGAAAATAAGTCAGCAAGTGTCATTTTGCCTCTTTATAAATCTATGGTGAGGGCCCATCTGGAATACTGTGTACAGTTCTGGTCGCCATACCTCCAGAAGGATATTATGGAGCTGGAAAAAGTGCAGAGGGGGGCAACCAGAATGATTAGGGGACTGGAACACCTTCCTTACCATCTGAGGCTGCAACGGTTGGGCCTCTTCACTCTTGAACGACGACGTCTAAGAGGTGACCTGATTGAAGTTTATAAAATCATGCACGGTGTGGACAAAGTAGATAAGGAAAAACTGTTTTCCCTATCGCACAACACTAGAACTAGGGGACACTCCATCAAACTTTTGGGTACTAGTTCTCAAACAAATAAGAGAAAGTACTTTTTCACCCAGAGGATTACTGGTCTATGGAACTCCCTGCCAGAAGAAGTGGTGACAGCTGCCAGTCTTGACAGCTTTAAGAAAGGATTAGACAAGTTCATGGAGGACAAGAGTATCAATGGCTATAATTATGGATACTTAAGGACAACCTCCGGGTTGGAGAGATAGGCAGGATATCTCTCAATATCATTTCCAGGGAATCCTAAACAGGCATCTGCTTGGGAATACCCTGAAGGAAATGGTGAGCCACTGTGTGAGACAGAATGCTGGACTGGATGGGCTGTGGCCTGTTCCAGCAAGGCTTTTCTTATGTTCTTATGTTCTTATGCCCAGTGTACATAGCTGCGGCCCACCAGCCCCACTGCCACCGGTGTGTAGGGACACACAGGATCTGTAAAAGAGGAGAAGAGGTTAAGGACATAACTAGGTACTCGTACAGTGAGGGAACGTACATATAAGAAATTGCGCGTACACGCATGGCCGCCTCCGAGTACCCCCAAACGTAGCCGCGATCAACGCGACGCCTATCCTAAATAAATGGGTGCCAAAATGGGCCCCCCACACTGCGAAGCACGGCACCGGTCAAGGCTAGTTCCTTCAGACGGAGCTCTGATCGCCCCCTGTGCACCCCTACCTCTGCCCCGTAACCCACCAACCCACGGGCACGCGGAGGCAGCATAGGGGCCAGCGCAAAAGGGGACACCCAAGTCGGTAACGACACTGGCGCTTAGTACACACATCGCCAGCTGAGCAGGTCGAACACAGCAGGCGAGCTGGAACCCCCTGCCCGACCAGTTAGCGTGGAGCCTGCGTCTGAGCAGCCCGCTGCACAGCATGACCACCATGGTACCTATCACCAGGCGCCAGTCACGTGGGAGTCATGTACACGAGCACAATTGCTGACAGGGCTCATCCCACCTCCTCTCAGGGTGTAGGGCCACCCTCATCCACATTCCTCATCGTAAGCCAACAGCGATGGGCCCATCAAATCAACCATCGCCCTGTAAATATTAGCAATGGATGGAACCATCGGGATGGCCCAATCAGGCCGGGCCCCGCGGCATACCACCATATATATAAGGTATGCCGACAACCAGTTGGCCCAAGGTGCGCGGTGGCTTACGACGACGGGACAGCTCTTTGTCTCTGTCATCCTGTCCCTCTCTCTCCTCCTCAGTGGGCTCACAGTTCAATAGGGAGAATATCCACATATCCCCCTCCAGACCTTATCCCTCGTGACCTGCGGCAAATGATCACCCAGGGGCAAGGAATAACCAGCCGTCGGCAAAGCCATCGACGGCACGTTCTGTATAAAGGGCATACGCAGCAGGACCCGGACAGCCCCTGCGATGCTCGGCACTGCCCCGGGGGCGGACACCCCCGCCCTTAACAAGGGACCATTTAGCACCATGGGATACTGGGATAAGATGGTAACTGATGCCCGCTCTCATCAACTTGACAAGGCCAGGGCCACTAAACCCCACCACCGTAAGTGGGCTGTGGTGTTGGTGCACTTAAATTGAACCTGATACTCACTAGGTGCACCCCCGTAAGCCGCCCCCACCGGGGGTTCCGGCCCGCGGCGGGCGGCGGAGCTCACGACCGGAATCGAGCTCTGGGATCACCCCCGACTACTCCCAGCCTGGACATCAGGTAGAACGGGGAGCTGCGAGACACCAGCTGAGCCGGCCGGACCATCTCACGCAGCTCGACCCAGTTGCCCGCCCGCTGAAGCATAGTGGCCGGCAAGGTAGCTGGGTCAATGAAGGGACCCCCGTTGAAAAAAGAGAAGCGCCCCCTGCTCCGGAGGAGGCTAGCATAAAGCGGGCCGGGTGGGCCGGATGGCCCACTAGGCAGTTGGAAAGGTAACCCAAATTGGCGAGCCACGGCCAGAATAGGGCCATGCCCATAACTCTGGCCCATGAGGGGCCGGAGGGGAAACGGGTTGTATGACCACAACAGGCCCTCCCACGCTGCCCTGACCCATGGCCGGTAACGGCGGGCTGGGGGCCGAAGGCCCTGAGGGGCCGGCCTGTAGCTGGCCAGCCACCGAGCTGGAGCCCAGCTGCCAAGGGAACTGCGGGCCGAGGGCCGGAGCCCCTGAGGGGCCAGCCGGAGGCTGGCCATCCAAGGGCCAAGTACCAGCCTGAATCACCCCACCGGTATCGGTGGGCAAGTCTGTGATAGTGCCCTGCCGCGGGAGCGCAGCCCTGGTCCTCCGAACTGAAGGCTGCCCCCCGTCCTGCGCAGGGCCCGCAAAAGTCCTCCCCTTGGGCCGCGGTTTCGTCGCCGGGGCCTTCCGTTTGGGAGCCAATCTTCCCAGAAAGAGCTGGATCCCTTTCCAGGGATCAAAGTCTTAGCACCAAAAAACACAGAGCAAAGCAAGCTAAGGCTCTGTTAATTCTCCCTTCCCAGCCGGGAAGGATCAAGGGCTAAAGAGCCGCAGAGTACAGACAAACAGCGATGGAGAAAACTTCTCCTCTCCGTCGCTCTTTTTAAAATGGCCGCTCGTCTGCCTCGTGGCCACCCCTTTTATGGAGGGGTGGCCACGCCCCCTAACTCACCCGGATGTCTGAGTCTGGGGGGGGGCCGCAAAGAGCACGGCGGCCATTTTGGCGCCGCGCTTCCATTACTTCTTTGTGATTATTGTTAATTTTGCATAAATCATTCATTGTTCTGCACATTTCCTCCCAACCTGAAATAAAGAAGTGAGAAACAGGCAATGGGTTCAACAAGGGCAATAGCTTCTACCCATAAAGCAGTATATCTTCAATCTTCTTCATTCTGCAAGTGGGGCCTCCAGTGTTGCAATAGCCTGAGTCAGGAGTAGTTCCTCCTCCTTATGACCACTTTTTCTAAACAATAAGAGCAAATCCAAATGTCCTACTGTCTATTGGCATCCCAAATCCTGACATAATACTTCTGGAGCATCTCTTCAAACTATTTTCACACTAGTTGTAATACTTTAGTATGCTGTATCATGTGTTGATCCCCACATGAATGCCCCAAACCCATTGCTTCAAATGCTAAGTTGTTGTCCTATGTGAGATCATCATTACCAGGTTTTACTCTTTTCATGACTCATCACAGCAACAGAAGGAGCAATAGCTTAGCTTTTTACCTTTACCAACCCCTGCCAATGCAGACTTGAGGCTATTTGAAGATCTCTTATGAAAATGTACCAGTAATTTCCTTCCATATATAAGTGAATTCCATTTTCTCTATAGAGCTTAAGATGAACAACCACAAATGTTGAGATAATGAATGTAGAAATGTCCCTCATATTTACTATGGCAGCACAATTTCAGTTCCTCTTTGAGAAAGGACAAAATATGAATAAGGGGAAAAATTCTAAGTGTGTTTTAGGTATCACATCAACGAGGGAGGTCCAAATCCTACTTTCCTTCAGCTCCTTACTAAACTTATCTTTAACTCTCTGTTCCTTTCTCTATCTACATTTCAAATTCTCAACATAAAATGTACCTTATTTGTTCACAAAATCAATATGAACACTAAAACTAAAACCTGAGAGCAGCAGGTATTGTGCTGTCCAAATGGATAGCCACACATGAAGTTCCCTTGGTCATCCTATGAATGTTGTTTTGGATTAAGATTATCTGACACTATCTCTTTGGGTTATAGTGTTTTTTGGTGGAATTCTGAGTGCTCCTAATCATCTTATTCTGTAGCATGTGTAGATGGTTTTTATGCATCAAAATAGGTCTATGCATGATGATATCTGAGATGATAGCTCTGTGATTTATTTGGTGGGTTTGTCTCAGAAGCACACAAAGGTGCTTTCTGGGTTGAAAGGATTTTTCCTGGAGGAAATCCATTCAGGGGATACCCAAATGAGGATCCTTTTATGTCCCCAAAACCTTTTTGCAGGCGCATCCCCCCCCCCCCCAATAATGGACTCAGACACAAATGAAAGTGGATAACGGCATTGGGCCACATTTATTGATTCATGCCCTAGTCCGAATTATAAATTTCTATTGGTAATTGACCAATCATAATTCTTAAGGCAAGCAGGCCGAAGTAACACTGGTAAGGTACCACCCAAAATTGCCAACGGCAATTGTTACAATGTATCTATTTCTATCAATTTGTTTGTTGACAACAAACAAATTGTCGACCGTAGTCAATATCTAACTAATGACCCCACCCTCTGACTTGTATCCGTAAAATCAGGGGGTGATGCCAGCTGTCTAGTTGTAACCATCACCCCCTCGCCTGGTTCGTCGTTGACCGGACAACGTTTAAACAACTTATGCCTATCTAGTGTTGTCCAGTCAATTGCGAACCTGCCGGATACCTGTGGGTCATAAATGTTTACCTTACCGGTGCTACCCACCCATGTGACCAAAGTCAACAGCAGCACAGAACAAACCCCTATATCAAACCATAGCAACAGTGTGGGATGGGCAAAAAAGCCAGGACTCAAGTGCCAATTGCGAGTCCCAGCCAAAAATTCCCACCCGGCCCCGAAGCGACCAAGAAATCACACTGTTAACTAGGGAGGGGATGGAGGGGAAAAACTTCTCCGCTCCGTCGCTTCGTCAAAATGGCAGCACGGCTGCCTCGTGGCCACCCCTTTTATTAGGGTGCTGGACACGCCCCTAACTACCCGGATGCCTTCGTCCGGTGGGGGGGCCTGCAAAGAGCGCGGCGGCCATTTTGGTGCCACGCTTGCATTGCAGGTGCACCCCCCCAATAATGGACTCAGACACAAATGAAAGTGGATAACGGCATTGGGCCACATTTATTGATTCATGCCCTAGTCCGAATTATAAATTTCTATTGGTAATTAACCAATCATAATTCTTAAGGCAAGCAGGCCGAAGTAACACTGGTAAGGTACCACCCAAAATTGCCAACGGCAATTGTTACAATGTATCTATTTCTATCAATTTGTTTGTTGACAACAAATTGTTGACCGTAGTCAATATCTAACTAATGACCCCACCCTCTGACGTTTATCCGTAAAATCAGGGGGTGATGCCAGCTGTCTAGTTGTAACCATCACCCCCTCGCCTGGTTCGTCGTTGACCGGACAACGTTTAAACAACTTATGCCTATCTAGTGTTGTCCAGTCAATTGCGAACCTGCCGGATACCTGTGGGTCATAAATGTTTACCTTACCGGTGCTACCCACCCATGTGACCAAAGTCAACAGCAGCACAGAACAAACCCCTATATCAAACCATAGCAACAGTGTGGGATGGGCAAAAAAGCCAGGACTCAAGTGCCAATTGCGAGTCCCAGCCAAAAATTCCCACCCGGCCCCGAAGCGACCAAGAAATCACACTGTTAACTAGGGAGGGGATGGAGGGGAAAAACTTCTCCGCTCCGTCGCTTCGTCAAAATGGCAGCACGGCTGCCTCGTGGCCACCCCTTTTATTAGGGTGCTGGACACGCCCCTAACTACCCGGATGCCTTCGTCCGGTGGGGGGGCCTGCAAAGAGCGCGGCGGCCATTTTGGTGCCACGCTTGCATTGCAGGTGCACCCCCCCAATAATGGACTCAGACACAAATGAAAGTGGATAACGGCATTGGGCCACATTTATTGATTCATGCCCTAGTCCGAATTATAAATTTCTATTGGTAATTAACCAATCATAATTCTTAAGGCAAGCAGGCCGAAGTAACACTGGTAAGGTACCACCCAAAATTGCCAACGACAATTGTTACAATGTATCTATTTGTATCAATTTGTTTGTTGACAACAAATTGTTGACCGTAGTCAATATCTAACTAATGACCCCACCCTCTGACGTTTATCCGTAAAATCAGGGGGTGATGCCAGCTGTCTAGTTGTAACCATCACCCCCTCGCCTGGTTCGTCGTTGACCGGACAACGTTTAAACAACTTATGCCTATCTAGTGTTGTCCAGTCAATTGCGAACCTGCCGGATACCTGTGGGTCATAAATGTTTACCTTACCAGTGCTACCCGCCACCCGGAGAGGCTTCAATAAAGGCTCGACGCCCCCCCCAAGACCGTCAGCTCGGTCGACAGGCCTGCTCGCCAATCACCCAGCAGGAGGTCCATACCTCCTCGCGACAGATGGACCCCATCCCCTGAATAAAGCCCATAATTTTGCAAACTGATGGCGGGATGACGACTGACCCGCCCCCAGCCCTTGGTCGAAAGGAATTGGGCCACAGCCCTGTTCACCATGCGCCTAGCGCGGTCCAGGGCCTGAAGGTCAAAGCCTCCCCTATAAGCGTGCCGTGGGACCATATCTGACCAAACAAGGGTTGTGGCGGGCCATACGTAATGTAAGTAGGCGAGGTCACCGCAAATCGCATGCTTCAGCGATAAGCCAGTGACCTGTCCCAAGTCATTACCCCCAAGGTGTATGATCAGAATGTCGGGCGGGTCAGCATTCCTTGCCGAAAAGAGGAATGGCAAGAGCTCCCGCCACAACATACTGGGCTTACCGTACCATGTGAGACTTGCGTATGCACCCAGTCCCAGTCAGGGTCCCCAATCTGTCGCCGCAGCGTAACGCGCTGCCCTGTGCACGTAGCTATGGCCCACCAGCCATACTGTCACCGGTGTGATAAGACACCCAGGGTCTATCAAGGGAAAAAACAGGGAAGGAAGAGATGTGTGGTGACTAAAACGGTACTCACGGTGGGAGTGGGCGAACATAAAACTGGAAACACTGCGAGCCCCACCTCCCCATGCTGCGTATGTCAGCCCCGGAGTACCCATAAGCAGCCGCAGTAGAGGCCGCCCCAATTCTAAAGGAATGGGTGCCGTAACGGGCCCCAGGGAGGCCCACACTAGCCAGTGCCTTCCCAGTCACCTTCCAAAATTGAAATTTAGTGAGGGGAGACCCATCTTGGTGACAGAAAAACGGGCCATGGTGCGTGCCACGCAGTGCAAGGAACTCCTGTAGGGCACGAACCGGACAGATGTCTGCCAAGGAACATCGTAGCAGTCTTACTCCACTGCCTACACCGTGCTGATCTGTTTTAGAGGAGCGTATCCTCAACTGAGCCCAATTATTGCAAACATAGACATCTTCGAGTTCCAGTGCCCTACGACTTGCATCCGCCTTAGACAGCATCACAAGCTCGCTGATGCGGAGCGCTCCAAAAAAGGCCATTGTTGTAGCCGCATGAAACAGGGCTGCCTCATACCTATCGAAACATAGGTCATGCCAGCCCCGTGCCAGCTGGGTAAGGACCCCCGGGGAAATTGGGTGGCGGTCGTCCAGGCTACGCCCACATTCCCGCACCCACCCCTCCAAAACGTGTCTCACACGGAAATCAGCGGTACTGTCCGCATGACCTCCCACCTTGGCCATGAAAGCCAGCGCTGACAGCCTAGATGCTATGGTGCGGGGTGCAAGGCCCTGGGCGTGCAGGTAAACCATGAAACGAAGGACGTGGGCCACTGGGATCGGCCAGGTATCTGGCAGTCGAGATTGGGTACAGAAAATCTGAAAGGAAACCAACGCGTGGTGATACGCCTTACGCGTGCGTGGCGCCAGCGACATGCCGATCGCCCGGTTCACCTCTCCTTGCCAAAGGTCCATATCTCCTCCGGGAGTGGCGAGGGAAATTCCTCCGCATCCGGAGCCAAGGCACGGAACCGGGAGATCTGCAGGCGGGACAAAGCGTCAGCAATATCATTATTGACCCCCGGGACATGCCTGGCCCTGAACAGTACATTGAGGCGCAGGCTGCGCAATACAAACTGGCGCACGAGATCCATGACCCTGGGAGATTTAGAGGTCTGTGAGTTGACAATGTGGACAACGGCCGCATTGTCACACCAGAAATGCACCACAGAGTTGGCCCACTCCTCACCCCATAGCATCAAAGCCCCCAGTATGGGAAAAAATTCCAAATATGTGAGATCCCTCAGGCGACCCGTGCCTGACCAGGCTGGTGGCCATCCACCATAGGCCCACTTCCCATTGAAGTACATCCCATAACCAAGGGATCCCGAGGCATCAGATTGAATCTGAAAGTGAGGTGAAGCCAGGTGGTCGTACCTCCAAAATGAGACCCCATTGAACTCCCTCAGGAACTGGAGCCATATGTGCATATCTGCCCTGATGCCCCGTGTCAATCTCACCCTATGATGGGGTCTGGATAAGCCTGTCATGGCGTCGCACAAGCGCCGAGCAAATGCCCTGCCAGGTGCGACCACCCTGCAAGCGAAATTAAGGTGGCCATGTAGCACCTGCAGTTCCCGAAGGGATGCCTTGCGCTTAGCCAGCAAGTCCGATATAAGGGCCACTATCCTTGACACCTTGTCCCCCGGCAACCTAGACGCCTGCGCTACCGTGTCAATCTCCACCCCCAGGAATACTAACTTATTAGACGGGCCTTCGGTCTTTTCGGGCGCTAAAGGGACACCAAGTTCCTCCATTAGCGTCTGAAATGTGTTGAGGAGACGTGTGCACGTGTCCCAGCCCCGTTCACCCCCGAACAAAAAGTCATCCAGGTAATGGGCTACAGACCGAGACCCTGACCTACGGACAAATGCCCACTGCAGGAATGTACTGAAACGCTCGAAAGCCGAGCAGGATATGGAACAGCCGAATGGCATGGCTTTGTCAAAATAATATTCACCCCTGAATTTGAAACCCAGCAACTCAAAGTCACCCGGGTGCACCGGCAGGAGACGAAAAGCCGACTTAATGTCACACTTAGCCAACAGTGCACCCGGGCCACATGAGCGCACCATGCGCAATGCTTGGTCGAAGGATGTATACCTGACCGAGCAAAGGTCAGCAGGGATAGCATCATTGACCGAGCGACCAGCTGGGTAGGACAAGTGATGAATCAGGCGGAACTCGCCCGGGGACTTCTTGGGCACTAGTCCTAGTGGGGATACTTTAAGGTTGGGGAACGGGGGCGCAGTAAAAGGGCCTGCGACCCTGCCTGCAGCAATCTCCTTATTAATGCTGGCAGCGGCCACCTCCTCCCTTCCTCTAAGTGACAAAAGGTTGGGTGCATCTTGTGATGATCTATCCCCCATGAAAGGAATACGAAACCCCAGTTGAAAACCCTGAAGGAGGTACACTGCGTCTGCCCTCCTCGGATACAATGCGAGCCAACGCTCCAGCATGTCCACCTTAATTGGGGAGGGGGCCTTTCGGTGGACCCGCTCCCTCAGCAGCAGTCCTACCTGCCCCTTGTCCACCCCTGCCTCTGCCCCTGAATCCCCCCGGCCTGGGACAGGCGGAAGCAGCATGGGGTCCAGAACAAGAGGGGCACTCATGCTTGTACTTGCAATTCTTTCTGTTGCAAGAACCGTTGGATGAGAAGGTCCAGCACAGCAGGCGGGCTGGAACCCCCTGCCCCGCCACCTGGCGGGGTACCTGTACCGTGGCCGCTCGTTGGACCGCATGTCCACAATGGTATCTCTCCCCAGGCGCCGGGCGCGTGGGGGTCATGTACAGAAGCCACAGCTTCTGGCAGGGTTCATCCCACCTCATCTCTGGGTGCAGTGGAATCCTCATGCGGAATTCTTCGTCGTAAGCCAGCCACGACGGACCCGGTATATGTTGTCCAGATATTTGGACCATAGGGATGGCCAAATCCGGCCTAGCCCTGAGGTAAACGGCCATGTAAATTAGGTACGCTGGCAACCAATTTGCCCACGTGCGTGGCGGATTACGACGACGTGCCTGCTCCTTATCCTTCTCGTCCTGCCCTTCCCTCTCTTCCTTGGTTGGCTCCCTATTAAGAAGGGAGAAGATGTCTACATACTCGCCCCTCCAGATCTTTTCCTTGGTGGACTGGGCCAGATGGTCCCCCAGGGGCAAGGAATACCCTGCTGTCGGCAACGCCGACACCGGCACAGAGGGAATTGCGGGCAAAGCAAAGGGGGCCTGCACCAGCCCGGGGACCCCCAACACATTCCCTACCGCATAGGGGGCGCCACCCCAACCCGGGCCCTGGGTCAGGGATGAAGTCGCCGGGTGGGCCGGGGGCGATTGAACCGCCGGACCTCCGTGCGAGGCCATGGCCACTGGAAAGCCCCCCCCAGGGAAGTCAGTTGTATGGGTGCACTAGCTTGAACTGCATGCTCACCCGATGCACCCCCACGGGCCGCCCCCACCGGGGGTTCCGGCCCGCTGGGGGCGTCGGAGCTCACGACCGAAGCTGAGCTCGTCGACGGGGCCAGATCAGCACCAGACTGCTGCACCTGCTGAGTGGGGAGCTGCGAGGCAGTGGCCGCCACCGGCCCGCGCGCCTCAGGCAGCTCAACCTGACCCGTCACCTGCCGCTGCCCGGCAGCCAAAGGGTCAACCTGGAATCCGAGAGACGCCCCTGTTTGATTGGCCCTCGCCAGGGATGCCTCGAGGGCCGCTACGTGGGCCAAAAGGGCCTCTACGTTAACATAGGCCCCAGCCCCGACAGGGAGCAAATGGGCAGCCGGCCCATAAGTCACGGGTACCTGTCCAGATCCCTGAGCCCCAGTGGCCAGATAAGGCCAAGAGCCCATGCTCGGCCCTTGAGGAGCCGTGGGCACGCCCTGCCAAGGCAGGGAACCCAACCACCCCCCGTGGCTCGCTCCCCCCATGGGGAACTGTGCGCCCGGGCAAGAGGGCCCAGCCGCACGGACCATGCCGGGGGCAGTGGTCACCGTTTGCGGGCCAAGGGCCGAGGCCCCGTCCGGGGCAGCCTGCGCGCACTGCGCATCGGGCCAAGGGGCCACCGATCCCATCCCACCGGTCCCAGTGGGCTCCGCCAAAGGTGGCTGCTGGGTGGGCGCAGTCGCGGTCCTCCGACCCGGCTGACGCCTTTGCGCCGCTCGAGCCACGTTCGCAGCTGCCTTCTTCTTAGAGGGCATAGCTGGTTTAGCTAGGAAGCCGAAGAAAAAGAAAAGCTGCACCGAAATGGCTTCCCCTGAAAGAACATGAGTGACGGAGGTAAGAGGGAAAAAACTTCTCCGCTCCGTCGCTTCGCCAAAATGGCAGCACGGCTGCCTTGTGGCCACCCCTTTTATTAGGGTGCTGGCCACGCCCCTAACTACCCGGATGCCTTCGTCCGGTGGGGGGGGGCCCGCAAAGATCGTGGCGGCCATTTTGGCGCCACGCTTGCATTAGCTTCTTAACCACTGAGTCAATTTGGTGGGTTTAAAATATTTAATTATGAACTTAGTTTTTAAAATGTCCTTATAAGTACTTTAACATTCTTTTTATCTTGATTAAAGTTTAATAGTTCTTAATATATAGTTTTGTATTATAGTTGAACTGATTATTTGATTTTAATTGTTTTGGGCCATCTCACATTCCCAATGGAGAGAAAATTGATAAGCAAGCAAACAAGCAAACTGCACCATTCTACAGGTAGGTAGATGCCTTTCTGTTTCACTATGTAACTTAATATTTAGCAAAAATCCTTCTGTACATAGATAACCTCTCATTAAAAAAGAGATGGCAACCCAAATTTTTCATTGATATGGTTGAATACCAAGGGACTGAAACCAATATTTAAGAGTTATGCTCTCAAAACACATGAATTAGATTGGGTAAATAGATGAAATAACGGATGTGGAAGGGTCCTGCTCAATTCAGGAATTCAACTCAAGGCAGATCTGACAGAGAGTTGTCCAATTGGCTCTTGAATGCTTTCTGTTTTGGAATGCTCACCACCTCTCCAGGTAGTTGTTTCTATCCCATTTTATCTTAACAACAAACTTAGAAGGTATATTTAGTGGAGATAGAGTAACTGGTCTAAGGCCCTTTGAAGAATCAACTGGAAAAATCCATGGCAAATGACTGGATGTCTTTGCAGTTAACATTATCTAGCTCATACCTCAGTAGTTTTGCTACCTTGTGCTTTTAGAAAACTGAAGAAATCTTTCATCTTGCCTTTTCTGTTGAAGATCTGTTAGATGTAATATCACACTGCCCTGAACTACATACACCACAATGAATTGCCTATGTAACCCTGCTCCTCTGACCCCTACTCCTCTGACCTCACCTAACCTATTAAAGGACCCTTGCTTACAACTGACCCCACTTTCCTTTCCTGACCCTTGAGACCATCACTGACCGCCATGCGGGCAGAGGAAATAAAAGAATTTAAAGACAAATGACTGATCCTGGAGTTATTGGGCCGAACCATCTAACAAAATGGTAGCAGAGGATGGTTTTCCCATAATTAACTCTAGACCAAACAAAAATGACCAAAAGGAAGACCTGGACGAACAGAGTGGGGGCCAAGACACGGGCCAGACCCACAGGACCCAAAGGAGGACCCGAAACTCCAGAACCAGCGACTGTATGACCCCAATCAGTAACAAAAGAGGCTAACCCTGACCAGACCATCACGGAGATGGACCCAGATGGCAAGATGGAGGCCAGGACTGGAGGGGCACCCACTGAAGGGGATGTCCAAGGCGCAATCCCGGCAACCGAAATCTACAAGGTGATAAAGTGAATGGGAAAAAGAATGATTTCCATGGCAGAGCTACTAGCCTTGATGGATAAGGGAGGTGAATCTCTCACCGACGGCATGGTAAGCTCTACCCTGGGAACCTCCATGGTGGGAACCCCAAGCAACATGCCAGTTTTGAATCTTGCCAAGATGGCCGACCAATCACAAGCGGCAGCCCTAGATTCAAACACACAGGTGGGAAACCCCATTGAGCTTACGATGCCCAAAGATGACTCGTGCCCCCCGGCCACACGAAAAAGAGAAAAAGCCCTGGGACCCCGGGGGTGGATATGCGGACCCTGGAAATGCAGACCATGCTGACCCTCAGCCCCCAGGAGTCAGAAGGGGAGTGGGATGCCCCAAGCAGATGATGAGCACCAGAGATGGACATCGCCGATGACCCGACCGACCTTCCCCAAGTTGCAGAGGCCCTCTTCACAACCAGAAGCCAAAGGGGACATGATCTTTCTCTGGAAGCAAGCTACCATGGGAGAAAAGAGTGCAGCAGGTCCCCCAAAGCAAGCCACCATGAACTTTCCCCAGCAAAAGCCCGAAGGGGATGCGATCTCTCCCCAAAGGCAAACTACCGCGACCAGAGGGAACGCGACCACCACACAAAAATAGATCACCGTGAGAGGCCCAGCCACAGATGTGAGGGGTACAAATGCCGCAAAACCCACACCCGTGCGGAAGACCCGGAGACACGTGCCAAGGGGAAACGAAAGACAGAAACCTACTATGACCCATCGCCCGTCCAGCCCGGCTGCAGCAAAAGCTCAGGCAATGAAGCCAATCTCCATACGAGGCCCCGGTCCGAAGAAGTAGAACCCCGGCGACGTGGGACTCCTTCAACCCAGCAGAGATGGCAACCTCCTCGTGGTGATATCACAGGATCTTCCAACGAAAAGGACAGCTCCAGTGGTGAAGCTGCCCCACCCAGCGACACAACAGCCCAGACAAGCAGGACCTCCGGAGCAGAGGTCCGCTCACTTCAACAGCCGACGAAGAATGAGACTCGTGCAGGTGCAGACGAAGCAGCAGAGCTCCTCCTCTGGTGAAGAGGAGGAAGAACAGGTCACGTCAGGTCACTCAAACACCAGGAGACAAGCAAGCTCCTCCTGTAGCCAACCAGAAAAAGAACAAGCAGGACTTTCAAATGTGACAGTCTGTGTTCCAATCCCTTATTGCCAATTCGAAGACAGCACAGGACACCAGAACTACTCAAGCAACGGAAACAACGCCGGTCAGCAGAGCCAACTGCCAAACAACCTCCCAATCCTTTGCATGACTGGAAAGAGCCTCATTGACTGGGCCCTGCAATTCCAGGTAATCCTGATGAGGGAGGGGGCTTTGCACCTGATTCAAAATCCACCAAAGATACCATGGACTCTGGAGGTGGACAAATTGAACCACAGGGTATTCTGCTTACTTTTGGGTTCTATCGACACTGCTATGTATTGGAGTATCCCAAACGGGTTAACTGTTTATGATGTCTGGGGGAAATTGTACAATATGTTTTATTGCAGAAACAGGAGTACGACCTGCTAGCTATTAAGAGAGCTGTTCGCATACAAACTTAGAGAGGGAACAACCATGAGTGAACACTTAATGAAACTAAACAATATGAGGTCTGACCTCATAAGAAGTGGCAAAAGTGTCACAGAGCAGCACCTGATCAGCATTATTTACAACTCTCTTGATCCAAGCTGGGACTACTTCCTGACTCAATTAGACAATATGGGCAGTGACAATGCCACATTGGAATACGTAACTAGGAAGATCATAGCTGAGGATAATCTTAGAAGGGATAGGGCCATCATGCGCAGAGAAGGCAGGCCACACAAGAAGGTTAGTTTCACTGAACAAGTGAGCTCGACCCCAGAGTGTTACACATGCAGATCTAGAAAACACATTAGGAGAGACTGTCCAAGATACAACAAGGATAAGAGGGCCACAGAGCACAACCCCTCGGGTGATAGAACCCACCACGAAGGCACACAAAGACCGAGGCATGGGTCACAGGACAAATACCCATGCAGGCACAGAGATGACAAGAATAGAGATGACAGGTGATGGACATCACCCAGCCCAAGGAGAGAGCTTAGGCCACAGAGAGAACAAGAGAAACACAAGTCAGACTCCATAAATGTAGTCAAACACAGCAAAGGGGCTAGTCACCATAGAGGAGACAGACCCACAGACGCTCACCTGCAACACTGGCTGATTGACTCTGGGGCCACCACCCACACATCATGCCACAAAGATATATTAAGTTCCTTCCAAGAAGACTCCTTCAGGATCAAGGTTGCCAACCAGGAGCATGCAAAGGTAGCTGGCAGGGGCAATGTACACATCCCTGGAATTGGACTGGCCAGGAATGTGCTTTATGTCCCAGGAATTCCATCCAACATCCTAGCCACCACCAAACTCACGGAGGACCCAAGCCTGAGAATAATTTTTGGAAACAAGAAGGCATCCATTGAAAGAAGGGGAGAAGAAATCGGGAACGTACAGTTCATAGGTGACCTACCTTACTTCATAGCCAAGAAAGCTGATGATAAGCAAGCCACAATAGGACTACTTGATGGCAATGATGACGAGGTAACGCAAGAGTGCACCACGGATGACTCCAGGGAACATGGAGATGATGACCCAGAAGGGGAGAAGGACATCCCCTACAATTCTACGGAAAATGAAGGGGTCAACAAGACAAAGCAAAGTACACCAAGGATATCCATAGGAAAACCCACACACGACGAGTGTACACACCTACTACACAAAAAATTGGGACACATAGGATTTCCAATAGTCAAGAAAATGCTGGAATGCTCCAAAGGGTTAAAGGTCAAGGACTGCAAGAACTACCTGGAATGCTCTGTATGCAAGAGTTCTAAGTCCAAGACCAACCCATGACCGAAAACATCCACCAAGAGATCAGATCATCATTCCAACTGGTGCATCTCGATCTCATTGGGCCACTCAAAATGTCCCTAGGTCAGAAGAGATTCTTCCTGACAATAGTTGATGACTTCAGTTGGTACGGTTTCATGTACACCCTCAAGAGCAAGGACGAGACCTTCAGCAAATTCACGGAATTCTACAAGAGGGTACAAACACAATGCAACACAAGCATAAAGCAGCTGCTGATGGACAGAGGCTCGGAATTTCTGTCCAAAGAGTTTGAGAACTGGATAATCGAGAAGGGGGTGCTGCACTTCAAGACTGCACCATTCTCAGCCTTCCAGAATGGAGTTGCTGAACAAAGGAATGGAGTACTCCAGACCATGATCAGGTGCGCAATAGAAGATGCAAGCCTGAGCTTCTCATATTGGGGGGAAGCGCTGCTGTACTCCAACTACACACTGAACAGATTGTGGTCCAGTGCCATCGGAAGGACACCCTATGAAGCCATGTACAACTGGAAACTCAAACTGGCCCACCTTCACGTCTTCGGTGTGCTCGCAGACGTGCACATACCAAGACAGCTGAGAAAAAAAGGGGACAGGGTAACAAGAAGACTAAGGTTCCTAGGGTATGAACCAGGTTTGAAGGCGTACCGATTCCTAGACCACAACCTGAAGTTAGTGGTTTCCAGGTTGGCCATGTTTCATGAACACGCAAACTGGAGCAAAATACACACAAATGAAGTATTGACAAGTGATCTAGAATGTGAAGAAGCTAGAGCACCACTGCCTGATGCAAGGCCCAGTGGATCAGAAGATGCAACACATGATGAAATTGGGGGACAGCAAACCACAGATGTTGGGAATGCTGAATTGCCAAACCCTCCGGAAGCGGTACCTAGAAGGTCAACCAGGTCAACCAAAAACCGAACCCCCAGAGAGCTAGAAGATTATATATTGGGCATAGACACCTACCCCGAGGCACCCACAAGTTATGACGACATAACCAAGCTACCCCCTGAAGAGCAGGACAAGTGGAGAGCAGTGATGGAAAAGGAGATGGAAAGTCTCAAGGCCCTTAACGTATACACCCCTGCAAAAGTCCCTGAGGGGCAAAAGATGGTAGGAACAAAGTGGGTATTCAAAGTCAAACAGATAGAGGATAAGCAGACACTGTACAAGGCCTGACTAGTGGCCCAAGGTTTCACCCAACGATACCCAGACGACTACGAGGACACATATTCCCCAATGGTGAAACCAGAAAGTGTCAAGGCCACCCTAGTGATGGCAACCATACTTGGAGAACAAGTGTATCAATTTGACGTGCAGACAGCGTACCTACACACACAATTAGATAAAGAAATATATGTCAAGGCACCACCTGGCTTTGGACGTAACAGCGGAGAGACATGGCTGCTCAGCAAGAGCCATAAAGGCTCAAACAGTCTGGCAGGAGATGGTACGAATGTCTGGCTAAGGCAATGGGGCAATTGAACTTTTTCCCAGTCAAGGACGACAAGTGTGTATTCTTAAGAAAATCACTAGAAGGGGTAGAAAAGGTCTTGGTTTATGTTGATGACTTGTTGTATTTTGGAAAAAGCAAGTCCAGATGTGATGAGTTCGCCCAAGGCCTACAAAGCGAATTCTCCCTGAAGAGTCTGGGAGAAGTGAACAAATCCCTAGGGGTACAAGTTTCGAGAATACCAAACGGCTTCACCATCTCTCAAAAGGAAAAGATAGCTGAACTCCTTGACAAGTATAACATGTCTGACGCCCACCCATGTGGGATGCCCATGCAAACTGACTTCATGAAAAATGCCCATGAGGAAGGAGAGCCTTTCAAAGATATCAGCATCTACAGATCCACCATTGGGTCACTGCTGCACATCACCAACTGGACCAGGCCAGACATCACGCTGGCGGTGAACCTTTTCTCATGCCATTCCAGCGATTCAAAGACCCACCATTGGGTAGCTATCAAGAGGCTACTGAGGTACCTGAAGGGTACCATGGGCACAAAGCTGCTGCTCACTCCTCAGGTAGACGATGGAATCAATCTTTCATGCTACGTGGATTCTGACTGGGCCGGGTGCACAAAGACCAGAAGGAGCACATCTGGCTCCATAGTAATGCTAAATGGGAACCCTATATATTGGCGCACCGAGAAGCAAAAACTGGTCTCCACCTCCACAGCAGAAGCAGAGTACGTCTGTCTGTCCAACGCTGCAAATGACTTAATCTGGATAAGCGAACTGATTTCCCTCATCTGGGAGAGGCCCAACCTCCCCATCATCTTCCACGAAGACAATAAGGCAGCCATAGACATAGCACAGACAGAATCTGTAGGGCGGAAATCCCAACACATAGATATCAAGAACAGGAATGTGAGGGAGCTCATAGGGGAGGGCTTTATAGATCTGACACACTGTGAAACCAAAGAGCAGATAGTGGATATTCTGACCAAGCCACTCCCATTAGCTCAACACGGTTACCTGTTTGATAGCCTATGTCTTAGTGAGTGAGAAAACATCGATCTTATCCATAATGCATTCAGTTCGTATGATATTAGAAGGGGTTTTGTTAGATGTAATATCACACTGCCCTGAAGTACATATACCACAATGCATTGCCTATGTAACCCTGCTCCTCTGACCCCTACTCCTCTGACCTCACCTAACCCTATTAAAGAACCCTTGCTTACACGCTGACCCCACTTCCCTTTCCTGACCCTTGAGACCATCCCTGACCGCCATGCGGGCAGTGGAAATAAAAGACTTTAAAGACAAATGACTGATCCTGGAGTTATTGGGCCGAACCATCTGAAACTCTCTAACAAGATCCCTTGTGAGTTTGAAGAGATTCTGAAAAATATTCTAGAGTACATGCAGATCATGTAGGACATTGGTGGTCATTATCAGTTGATGCTGTAGATCTATCCCTTGCAGAGGAAGACTGATAGTACTGGAAAGCCATGTTTTAGGGAAGTAAGTCTACAATTAATCTTATTGAAAGACAGCCCCCCACACCCAGTATTGCAGAATTTGGAGGACTAAGACCTGGACTACAGGTGGGTATTTTTTAAAAATGGAAAACATATCACTACACATTTTATGTCCAATTTTCACTTGGATGCATTAACATGTACTTTGCTTCCATTGTATAAAGTGGGGGGAGGGGCATCTGACTTTGTAGCTGTTGTAAAGGTACAATTCTCATTATTCTTAGCCAGCAGAGTTTACATTAGGGATGAAGGGGTTTACAGGAAAACTATATCTGAGGGTCCACATTTTTGCAGTTCTTAGAACACACTGTGTTTGTGAATATATTAGAAATAAATGTCTTGGTTTTGTGCATTTTCCAACCATTTGTCTGTTATCAAATGCTGCTGGGTGGGGTGGGGAAGAACATCTCATAGCCTCCAAAAAAGTACAGATGTCCAGGTAAAAATCATATCCATCTGTATGTTTGGTCAAGGACGTGTAAATTGCCCAGATCTATTTTACAAAGAAAGAAAGAAACTAAAAGTAAATTTGTCATATATCTGCAATACCTAGAGGACTGGTTTTGATTAAGATCCATATCTATAAACTTTTCCAGTGTTAGGAATTTCATTTAAAACCATTATCCAAAATATCAAATGTGATATATTTCAAATGGTCTGTGAAGACTCTGCATTCCATTATTTTAGACTATTATTATGGTTTGTTATTTTGTTTAGGAAAACAAAAGAAAGACCCTCTGAAAATTCATTTATCATTATCATTTTTACTCCTTTTTAGATTTTATTCCTTTTAAACAGCTGAATGGAGTATGAATTCCCCCAGCTTCATCTACTGAAGCAAAGCTGTCCTACTGAAATAATATTTCTATCAAGCAATATAAGTGTCAAAGACTTCCTACACGACCTTTCAGCAAATATTTCAGCAAAGAGTTTGATGAATAAAATTCAGTTCACAATCTTCTAACTCAAAGTCTAGTTGTTAGTGTACTGCATTATTTTAACAACAAAAATCTCTGCTAGTGGAGTTTGAAAACATAATGTCTCATTTGAATACATTAGCATATCCACATCACAAGGTCATTACTGCATGAAGTGGATGAAAGCAATTCAGCATACCATTATTTTGTGAAGGGGAGAGACAAACCCAAACAACATGAGGAAGAAGTCTAAGTAATTTGTCTAGATTTCTGATCTTTTAAAAACAACAATTACATCACAAGCACCTGGAAACTCGTCTGTTGTTCTTTTTCAGTGCCTGAAAATATATCAGAGAAACAGTCTAAAGGATGTTGGTGTCTTAAAAATGTACATCTTGGGTCCATTCCATAGTGAAAGCCAAGAACAAAGGAAGCACACAAAAATTACAAAAGCTTCATTTGTTGAAACTGATATTTGACATCACAATATGTCATGCTGTGTGATATCATGCTAGAGTTTGACTGATATCAGATTTGATTCTCCACTCAACTTCAGAGGAACTAGGTGTGGCCTTGGGCAAAACCATCTCTCTTGACCTCCCCTATTCTTCCCTACCCTACAGGCCTTTGTGAAGCTGAAACTCACACTACTCTGGGAAGTTGAGAAAGGACAGGATACAGGTATAGTCTACTTTTTAACATGTAGGTGAACTTGTGGTTTCTGAATGCCAGGCCCAATTTGACCTAGCCAGCCTGGCCAATAGTGAGGTATGATAGGATTAACACTTCCTCAGGCTTCCATACCACCCATGCATGTCAACTGATTCCGAAGAAACTGAATGATTGCCTGGATACAGTGAAGTGTTGGAAATGAATAAACAAATTTAGGCTCAGACTAGATGGAACAGAAGCTCCATTGATAACATAAAAGCCAGCCTAGAACTGGGATTACATTGTTTATTTGTTTTGACTTATACTCCGCCCAATCACCAATGCGACTCAGGGTGGCTAAAAAAGTGTCACAAAATATCACAGAATATCACAAAATATCACAAAGTATCACATATACATCAAAACACATTATATTCCATTACAACCCACCACAGAAAAAGTTTGAGAAGTTCGAGGGGGGGACAGCCCAACAAGAAAGTCCAAGCCCCAGCTGGCTGGCCTGTCTTTTCCAAACCCCCGGCCAGGTGGAAGCACAGGGGTGGGGCAGCAGGCATCCTCAGCCGAAACAGTGGGCCATCTTCTGCCACTTGAGCCAGCACAGCCAGGTGTAAGCCAGGGTCATATTCCCTTTGAAGGATGACACTTCAGCTTGGGTTTGTTCTTGGACCCAATATTAACCCAGAGGGAGAGCAGGCTGCACAGTGCCTTTGCATGTATCATTACCTTTCCCCTTTCCAATGGAAGGAAGGCTTGGCCATAGTGATACATGCTATAATTACCTTTTAATAAATACTGTAACATGCTGAATGTGTGGCTACCCTTGGAAACTGTTTGAATGCTAATACTAGTATAGGATATGACTGCATCATCTCAGGAAAAACCTCTTTCTGTATGAATCTGTTAGAAATTGAGAACTTTATGAAAGGTTTTGCTGTGTGGCTTTTCATTTTGAAAGATTAGGTTGGTTGATATTGAAAGAAGACTTTTTCTGTAGCAGTAGCTTGATTCCAACCGTTTTCCTCCCCCAGTGGAGGTATGGTTTTCTGTGTGTGTTTCTAATAGCCAATCAAAACTGATTCATGCCCATTAGGCCTTTATTTTTTATTGTTTTTAAAATCATTTTAACATTGTTGTCTTGATGGGAGTATTAGATTCATTGCATATCAGTTTAGAGACCTTAAGGGTAGAAAATTCACTTAGAAATATTTCAAATAACTTTTAAAAAGAGAGAGATTGAAATATATTCAGTCAGTATGAAAAGAAAATTCAATAGCAAATCAAATTGACTTCTTTACATGGATCACTTTCTTGTCTTTTGTTTCAAGTAGTTCAGCAGAGCATTTTGATTTGGTTGTTCTTTTTCAGGATTGTACACTGTGAGTCTTATACAGTCCCTGGCCATATTTATGTGACCACTAGCAAAATTTCATATATTTTTTTTTCTATTCCCTCCTTTTTAAAGGTAAAACATACTGTATGCATCTCAATAAATTGCTGCTTAGAGTAGTGGCTACTCTTTTGTGGATATTTGCCAACAGATTTTTATTACTATGGCAACACTGGTGTTGTGGGCGGTCATATTGTTTTTATGAGTGACAGCAGGAATAGCTAAAGAAAGAATTACCAACAAGACAACTTTAATTGAAAAAATAATTTTTAATTGGAATCATAATGATAAACTGAAGCAAAAATGCTTTAAACTGCATTGATAGCATGCCACGACGAGTGAAGGTGGTAATCGATGCAAAGGGAGGTTCTTCAAAATAATAAAAAGGATTAAGATTTGTATCTCTAACATACTATTTTTAATTAAAAAAACTTATTACAAGATACCTAACTTACTGTTTTTAATAAAAACTTATTACAAGATACTTAACTTATAGATAAAATAATTAGACTCATATTTAATCACTAAGTATCCAAAAGTATTACAAAAAAAATAAAAAATGTAGAAAATGTCTAGTGTTCACATTAATATGGCCAGGGACAGTATATCTGCATGTATAAAAACAAGAAAAAAAGTTCCAGGTTGTGTTCACATATGACACTTGGGGCTACTGTTGCCAAGTTAACAACATCACACAGGACCTGAAGTTTCAGAGACTAAGAGGAAGATTTTTGTGAGACCACAAATGGACTTTTGTGATGTCATAGACAGAAGGCAGAGAAGAGTTTGGAAGGAAGCAAGAAGGTTAATGAGTTCTAGCACCAACTGGGAATAGAAGGTGATCCCATGACTTAAAGAAATGGCGCACACAAAACCCACATTCTCTCCTCCAGTGCTGTTTACTGTCAGATTAGTTTCCATGTCTAGAGTCTCAGCAAAGTACAACAGTTTCCCGAGACTTCAACTGGTAACCTGAAACCAGGATTCTTACTTATGATGCAAATGTTTGTTTCCCAGACTCATCTGACAAAGTGGGATTTCACTCAAAAATGCTACAATAAATCTGTTATTCTTTCAGGTGATACAGCACACTGAAATAGGTTTTGCATGTGTGTGTGGTGTGTTGCTGTATGAACCTACTTTACTTGGGAAAGAATAATATCTTTCTTTCAAAAGCCAGGAGGATAACACATGCACACACTCCACACACAAATACTTAGCCATTTATCCTCATTCATTGTTCAGATTCTTTGAGATTGACATGAATACAAATGCTTTATCTGATAGTATGCATGATTTTTGTTCAATAAAAATGTTCAGATCAAGGATGATCTTTTATTAATACCCATGCCACAAGTGAATTTTCTTCTGAGTGAACAACAATATCTTTAAGATCTTATATTTTCAGTCAGTTTGCTCCAGTGATTTTATCTAAACCTGCTCAGTGGTTGATGGTTTTTGAAAGTAATGTCAAAAATAATTTTACTGTTTTTTTCCTTAAGAAAGAAAACCATTCTCAAGTACATTGCCGAAAGACTATTTAAGATAGGCAGTAGCTTAAGAGGGGGAGGGGAAGAACACTAAATTATTCAAAAAATATAGTGCCTGCATTTGTTTTGGTTAACTAGAGAAATAATGATAGTTTGTTATATGAAGCAAATTGTTTGTATATCAGTAAAATTATTTCCCATGGAATTCTTGAATTCTAAATTATAAAGGTAATCTGCCAAAATAAAATAATAATAATACTATATTTCCCAGTTATTATATAATGCAGGACTTGGGCTTTGTCCACTAGGAGAGCAATATCCCATATGGATTATTTCTTGAGCTTTCAAGACCTGTGACTGAAACTATAAAATAATAATTTTTCCTTAATGGCTGTACCCAGCCTGAATAAAGATTATCTGTTAAAATCAGAAAAGCTAATTTGAAGGGCTTGCTCTTTCATTTAAACAGAAACTTTTTTTAAACCAGACTACTACTTCAAGTGCTGCTATCCCCACTTCTATTCTTAGTTGGGTATTAGTGATACGATGAGGGACACCAAAAATACAGCAAAAACATATGCCAATGTTAATCTGGGCTTGATAGTTATGAGTTTGGAAATATCTGGCTTTCAAATACACCTGGGACGCATTGTTGGTCATAACCGCTTTTGGATATTTACTGTAACTTTCCCGTCTCCTTTGTCAGTTTTGCGGATTCATGAACTTTGTCTACACAGACTCACTTTATGCTTCAGTATCAACGGACAGTACTCCTGATACCAATTAGTATCCCCTCCCCCCGCAATTATTGCATGCAATTGTATTTAGTATTTTTACCTAGCAGTATATTGTTTAGAGATATACTCATTACGTTATGCAGTGACTGGATGTGCGGCTTTCAGTTATCCACCATTTTAGTTTTTATATTAAAGTTTGTTACTTGCATTTGATACATTCTCCGCCCGTTCCTTTTCAAGGGTGTTTCTCCTCTCTCCTTAGTTGCACACCCTTGCCGAATCTCCTATTTGAGCTAATAGTTTATCACTAAAACTTGGATTTTTGAATATTCTGAACTACAGATACCATAATTCCATACCTGTCAAGTTTTGGGAAATTTCTGTCAAACCCCCGTATTTTACACTCTTTCCCGCCATCATCCCATTTTAGTTAGACTGCAATTAAACTGAAGTTAGACTGGAGGCCAGCACAGGATAAGCATAGCTGTCTAGTTTCCGGTTTTGGTTGGGAAATTTCCCTTATTTGACAGAAATTTCCCAAAACTTGATAGGTATGGAATTCTAAGGGACTGCAGTGGCTCAGTAGTTAAGACGCTCACCTTGTTAACTGGAATGTTGGTAAGTCAGCAGTTCAAGGGCCAAGTACTGCATGATGGAATGAGTGCCCATCTCTGTCCCAGCTCCTGCCAACCTAGCAGTTCGAAAGCAAGAAATTGCAAGTAGATAAATAGGGACCACTTCAGTGGGAAAAGAACTTGGGGACATGAAAATAGCCTCATTCGGTCATCCCCTGAGCAGAGTTCCTCCAGCAAAAATACTTTGCAGGTGTACCCACCCAAATAAAGACTCAGACACCGGTATTGGATTAAAGGCATTGGGCCACTTTTATTGAATAATGCCCTAGTCTGAATTATCACTTTCAATTGGTGTATCATCCAATTGTAATTCTTTAAGGCAAGCAGGCCGCATTAACACTGGTAAGGTTCCACTCAAAGTGCCAATGAAAATTGGCTACATGTATCTATTTGTATCAATTTGTTTGTTGGCACAAACAAATTGTTGACTGGAGTCAATATACTATCTACTGACCCCACCCTATGATGTGTATCCGTTCAAATATCAAGGTGATGCAGGCTGAGAAGCTCCTGCTATCACCCCAATCATGGTTCGGCCTTGACCGGCCAATCCTATTTCCCCTGTACCTATCTACGTGTTGGCCAGTCAATTGCGAACCTGTCGGATACCTCTGGGTCATAAATCTTTACCTTACCAGTGCTACCCGCCACATGGGGAGGCGTCCATGATGACACACCGCCCCCCCGACCATCAGCTCGGTTGCCAGGCCTGCTTGCACATCCTCCAGGAAGAGGTACATACCTCTAGCCAACAGGTGGACCCCATCTCCTGCATATAGATCGAAATCCTGCAAGCCAATTCTCGTATGTCGAATGGCTGTCCCTAAGCCATTATCCACAAGGAACCAGGCAACAGCCCTGTTCACGGATCGCCGAGCACGGTCCAAGCCATGGAGATCCATGCCTCCTCTGTAGCATTGTCTTGGCACGATGTCAGACCATAGCAGCCGTGTGCGCGGCCATAAATGATGCAAGAATGCCAGGTCGCTGCACACCGACATTTTAAAAGAAAGGCCAGTGATCTGTGCGAGATCATTGCCGCCGAGGTGCAGAATTAGGACATCAGGCGGTCCAGCATCCCTGATGGACATCAGGAATGGCAACAGTTCCCGCCATCTCATGCCGCGCATACCATACCATCGCATACGTGTGGATGCACGCAGCCCAAGATAGGGTCCCCACTCTGTCGCTGCAGCATACTGCGCTGCCCAGTACACGTAACTGTGGCCCACCAGCCATACTGCCACCGGTGTGCATGGACACACAGGGTCTGTAAAAGAAGAAGAAAAAATTAAGGACATAACTAGTACTCATACAGTGAGGGGACGTACATATAAGGAAAAATGCGTGGACCCCCACCTGCCCATCCGGCGTATATCTGCCTCAGAGAACCCAAACACAGCAGTGGTTGCTGAATGAATGGGTGCCGTAAAGAGCCACAGGGAGGCCGACACTGTGAAGTGCCATTCTGGTCACCTTCCAAAACTAGAATTTAGTAAGGGGAGACCCATCCTGGTGGCAGAAAACAGGCCAGGGTGCGTGCCACGCACTGCCAAAAATGCATGTAGGGCACCAACCGGACAGATGTCATCAACTGTACAATGTAGCAGTCTGACACCACAGCCTACTCCATGCTGATCGGCCTTTGAGGAGCGAATCCTCAACTGAGCCCAGTCCTGAGACAGACATCTTCGAGTTCCAGTGCCCTACGAGACCTGTTCCCTTTTGACAATGGGACCTGCTCACTGATACGGAGAGCTCCAAAGAAAGCTACAGTGGTAGCTGCATGAAAAAGGGCCTCCTCATAGCCATCATAACACCACCTATGCCAACCATGTGCAAGGTGGGTCAGAACACCTATCGAAACGGGGTGACGCATGCCCGGGCATCAGCCATGCTCATGCGTCCACCCCTCCAATACGTGTCATATGCGGAAGTCATTCACACAGTCGAGAAAGCCCTGTGCCTTGGCCATAAATTCCAATGCTGAAATCCTAGTGGCGATAGTGCGTGGGGCTAAACCCTTATCGTGGAGGTGGACCATATACTGTAAAATCTGGTCGACTGGTATCGGCCACAATTCGGGCAACTGCCTTTGCCCGCAAAAAGTTCTAAATTGGAGGAATGCATGTAGATACGCCTTACGTGCGCGAGGTGCCAAAGACATGCCGATCACCCGGTTCACCTCTCCTCGCCAAATGTCCAGATCTCGGCTAGGAGTGGAGAGGGAATTCAATTCAATTCAATTTATTCAATTTATATCCCGCCCTACTCAACACATGACCGACTCAGGGCGGCTAACAACATATAAATGACCCCAGGGCAACTCAAGGGGTTTACATATAAGATACAAAATACAATGTTCAAAATACAATAATAAATACAACGTTTCAAGTAAATACAATAATACAAATTACAATATTAAGCAAAATAATCCACACAATGCAAAATATCAGCACCACATCAAAATAGAAAACAATTCAACTGAAACCACCCACAAAAAACCCCTGCCTCCAGAGTCTTATGAAGGGGAGGACAGGGCTCTGGAACACCAGCCGGTGGCATGGCTGGAAGGCCTCTTTGCCCCCACCGGGGCTGGGAGCGCTGCAGCGGTGGGTTCGCCCGGCAGACCCCCTCGCCTTTTAATTCCTGGAGAGGGGTGGAGGGCGGGGCCCTGAACGCCGGCCGGTGGTGTGGCTGGGAGGCCTCTTCACCCCCACCGGGGCCGGGAGCACTGCGGCGGTGGGTTCGCCCGGCAGACCCCCTCGCCTTTTAAGTCCTGGCGAGGGGTGGAGGGCAGGGCCCGGAACGCCGGCTGGTGGTGTGGCCGGGAGGCCTCTTCGCCCCTACCGGGGCCGGGAGCGCTGCGGCGGTGGGTTCACCCGGCAGACCCCCTCGCCTTTTAAGTCCTGGCGAGGAGTGGAGGACGGGGCCCGGAACGCCGGCCGGTGGTGTGGCCAGGAGGCCTCTTCGCCCCTACCAGGGCCAGGAGCACTGCGGCGGTGGGTTCACCCGGCAGACCCCCTTGCCTTTTAATTCCTGGTGAGGGGTGGAGGGTGGGGCCCGGAACGCCAGCCGGTGGTGTGGCTGGGAGGCCTCTTCGCCCCCACCGGGGCTGGGAGCACTGCGGCAGTGGGTTCGCCCGGCAGACCCTCTCACCTTTTAAGTCCTGGCGAGGGGTGGAGGGCGGGGCCCGGAACGCCGGCCGGTGGTGTGGCCGGGAGGCCTCTTTGCCCCTACCAGGGCCGGGAGTGCTGCGCAGTTCCTCTGCGTCTGGAGCCAAGGCATGGAACTGGGAGATCTGCAGGCGGGATAAAGCATCAGCAATATCATTATTAATGCCTGGCACATGTCTGGCCCTGAATAGCACATTAGGGCGTGTTGTTGTTGTTCAGTCGCACAGTCGATTCCGATCCTTTGCGACCCTATAGACCATTGTTCTCCAGGCGCCTCTGTCCTCCACCATCCCCCTCAGCACTCCCAGTTCTGTACCCATTGTGTCTACAATCCCATCTAGCCATCTCATCTTTGGCCTCCCCCTTCTTCTTTTGCCCTCCACCTTTCCCAACATCAAGGCCTTCTCAAGCGAATCCTCCCTTCTCATTTGATGTCCAAAGTACTTCAACTTCGTCTTTACTATTAGACCTTCCAATGAGCAGTCAGGGTTGATTTCTTCTAAGATTGACCTATTTGTTCTCCTCGCTGTCCAGGGTACCCTCAAAACTCTCCTCCAACACCACATTTCAAAGGCATCTATTCTTCTGCGCTCAGCCTTCCTAATGGTCCAGCTCTCACACCCATACATTACCACTGGGAATACCATTGCTTTGACTATTCTAATTTTTGTTTGCAATGTGATATCTCTGCTTTTCACTATGTTCCCCAGGTTTCTCATGGCTTGTCTCCCAAGAATCAGTCGCCTTTTTATTTCATGGCTGCAATCCCCATCTGCAGTGATCTTTGATCCAAGGAATGTAAAATCTGTCACTGCTTCTACTTCTTCCCCATCTATTTTCCAGGAACTGACGGGGCCTGTTGCCATTATCTTGGTTTTCTTGATATTGAGTCTCAGGCCAGCTTTTTCACTCTCCTCCTTCAATCCAATCAAGAGGCTCCTTAGATCTTCCTCACTTTCTGCCATTAGGGTGGTATCGTCTGCATATCTCAGATTGTTGATGTTTCTCCCAGCAATTTTAATCCCATATTGTGATTTCTCCATCCCTGCATTGCGCATTATGTGCTCTGTGTATAGATTGAATAAACAGGGTGATAAAATGCAGCCTTGTCTTACTCCTTTTCCTATTTCAAACCATTCTGTCATTCCGTGTTCTGTCCTAACTGTTGCTTCTTGGTTCATGTACAGATTTCTCAGGAGACATGTGAGGTGCTCTGGTATTCCCATCTCTTTAATTACTTGCCACATCTTGTTGTGGTCCACACAGTCAAATGCCTTAGTGTAGTTGATAAAACAAAAGTAAACTTGTTTCTGGTATTCCTTTGTTTTCTCCATGATCCAACGTATGTTGGCAATATGGTCTCTAGTCCCCCTACCTCTTCTGAAACCGGCCTGCACCTCTGGTAGTTCTCTCTCCACATGTTGCTGAAGTCTATCCTGTATTATCTTGAGCATCACCTTGCTGGCGTGTGGGATGAGTGCAATTGTTCGATAATTTGAGCATTCTTTGGCATTGCCCTTTTTTGGGATTGGGACGTATACTGATCTTTTCCAATCCTGTGGCCACTGTTTTGTTTTCCAAATTTGCTGGCATATTGAATGTAGTAATTTGACACCATTAAGGCGTAGGGACCTCAAAACAAATTGGCGAACTAATGCCATGACCCTGGGGGATTTGGATGTCGGGGCATTGACAATGTGCACCACTGCAGCATTGTCACACCAAAAGTGAACCACCGAATTGGCCCACCTATCCCCCCATAGCATTAGTGCCCCCAAGTTGGGGAAAAACTCTAGAAAAGTAAGATCGCGTAAGCGATCTGTGCCTTGCCATGCCTGAGGCCATTGACCATAGGCCCACTGTCCCTCAAAGTAAATCCCATAACCCAGAGAGCCGGTGGCATCCGACTGTACTTGGAACTGAGGGCTGACCATAAGCTCTGATCTCCAGAAGGAGACACCATTAAAGTCCTGTAGGAATGTGAGCCAAACCGAAAGGTCTGCCTGTAAACCTCTGGTCAGCCGCACCCTGTGGTGACGTTTTAAAAGGCCCACCATGGCATCACAAAGACATCTGGCAAAGGCTCTGCCTGGCATTACTACCCTACACGCGAAGTTGAGGTGACCGTGCAGCACCTGCAACTCTCGGAGAGACACCTTACGCTTGGCAAGCATTGCCAAAATCGCAGCCGAGATCCGAGTCACCTTTTCCATGGGCAACCTGGATGTCTGGGCGATGGTGTCGATTTCAATACCTAAAAAGGTGAGAGTGGTGGCTGGGCCCTCAGTCTTTTCAGGTGCTAGGGGGACACCCAGTTCCCGCATAAGCACCTGAAATGAGGCGAGGAGACGGGCACACATGCCCATGCCATGTCCACCCCCGAACAAAAAGTCATCGAGATAGTGGGCTACAGACCGGGACCCTAACCTACAAACAAAAGCCCAGTGGAGGAAGGTGATAAATCATTCGAAGGCCGAACATGAAATAGAACAGCTGGAAGGCATGGCTTTGTCCACATAAAAATTGCCCTGAAAACAAAAACCTAGCAACTCAAAGTCATCCAGGTGCACTGGCAACAATCGGAACTCCGATTTGATGTCACACTTTGCCAGCAGCGCCCCAGGACCGCACAAGCATACCATCCGTAAGGCCTGGTCAAAGGACGTATACCTGACAGAGCAAAGGTCATCAGGTATAGCGTTGTTGTCCGAAGAGCCCGCCGGGTAAGAAAGGTGGTGAATTAGGCGAAATTCACCCGGGGACTTCTTAGGAACTAAACCTAGAGGGGATACGTTTAATTTGGGATATGGTGGGTCGGTAAATGGCCCCGCCACCCTCTATGCCTTGAGCTCCTTGGCTATCTGCTCTGCAGCAATATCCTCATTACCCCTGAGAGAGAGTAAGTTCGGGGCATCCTGAGGCCCACAAACACCTTTAAAGGGTATGCGGAAGCCATACTGAAAGCCCTCAAGTAGGTATCTCGCATCATCCTGTCTAGGATAAGCGCGCAGCCATTGTTCCAACACTAGTATATTAATTGGGGAGGGGGCCTTTTGTATGGGTAGCCCCGTCAGAGGGAGCTCTGACCGCCCCCTGCACACCCCGTCCTCTGCCCCACGACCTGCCAGCCCACGGGCACGCGGAAGCAGCGTGAGGGCCGGAACAAGAAGGGCACTCGTGCCTGAGCCGACACTGGCGTCTGCTGCACACACCATTGGCGGAGAAGCTCCAACACAGCAGGCGGGCTGGAACCCCTTGCCCAGCCGGCTGACGGGGAATCTGTGAAGTAGCAGCCCGCTGTACAGCATGACCATAGTGGTACCGGTCACCAGGCACTGGCCGCGTGGGGGTCATATACAGCAGCCACAACTGCTGGCAGGGCTCGTCTCACCTCATCTCAGGGAGAAAGAGAAGCAGCGGAGCAAACTTCTCTGCTCCGTCGCTTCTAAAATGGCAGTGGAGCTGCCTCGTGGCCACACCTTTTAAAGAGGGGGTGGCCACGCCCCCTAACTACCCGGATGGCTGAGTCCGGGTGGGTGGTGGCCTGCAAAGAGCATGGTGGCCATTTTGGCACTGCGCTTTCATTCAACCCAGAAAGCACCTTTGTGTGCTTCTGACATGATTTAAAAAACAATATTCTATATTCTGGAAGCTCTACCTGTCTTATAAGCACTTTGCAAATACTTAAATTCTAACTCAAACTCTAGCCAAGTGTCCCACTACAAAAAAAGAGCTCCCAGCTAGCACTGAGGCAGGAATAAGACATTAGCTAAACCTCAAAGTCTTCTAATTTAGGCCATTCTTCCAGATACATCACATTCAGGTATTTGTGATAGGCCTATGAGGCAAGTAGGGCTCACAGAATGGAAAATCATGGTAATTGTAGCAGAGAAAATCTAAATATCCCATCCCTATTCTTCTCCTGAAAAAGAATGAAATGAGAATACATTCTGTAATACATCCATTTCCCCCATGTTGCAGGCTTTCATGTACACTTAGTACTGAATTTGTAATTGAGGAATTACTGAAGCATTTCTCAAGATTACTGAAGCCAGTTTGAAATTCACCATAACATTTTACAGTATTTGACCAAATCCAATAGGATTTAACATCCAACGGTATTTCTTGATGGGTCTTTGCAGGTGTGTGGGGTTTTCATTGTCTCACTGCACCTACTAGATAACACATAGTGGCAAAATGTGATGGTATAGCTGTAGTGTATATGCATTTGAAGCCAGCCAAAAATCACAAAAGAATAAATGTGAATATTCTTATTTTGAACGCAAGTTTAAAGTTCAAATTCACAATGGTGCTTGGAATTGAGAAGTACGTTTAAAATATCAGTAGGAAAATGAGACTTTCAGCAATTTTCTATATTTAGTGAATAACCATCTCTCCTCTGTTATTTCTCCATTATTTTGGCAAAGAAGAATTCTGATTGGCACCTCATTGCTTAGTAATTGCAAAATTCAGACCTCTTTTCTCTGTCTTGAGTGATTCTGTCATTGAAAGTACAGCTGAAACACATTTTATTCATGATGTTTCAGACATTAACTTTTTATATGATTTCACCATGGCAAGAGACTTCATACAATTTGTCACCTTTGACATTATTACACTGCCTCTTGAAAAATGCTGAACTTCTAAGAAAATGAATTTTATTTGGGGTGAAAATGGATCTGCTATCTTCTATTGGTGTCTTCCTTTTTGGCTTTTGTGTTTTCAGCTTTATGAAAGCAATTCTGTCTCCAACCCTGTATGTTTTACATCAGAAACCTTGAAGAATTTAGCCAAGATGCTCAGCTTTTGTGAAACTGGTCGTCATTTTCAATCATTCAGTGATGGTAAACCATAATTCCTGAACATATGAAAGGACTTCAGACAATAGGAAGACCTACCCCATGTCATTTATTATTCAAATAGGCACTAAAGGTACTAGGATCAGGTAATTAGCCAGAGCCTGAGTCTTTAAGTTACACGAGTCCCCGCTCTCCAGCAAACCATATACATGTAATAAGTACTTCTTATTTGTTATTCATTCAGAATACACACACACACACACACACTTCATTCCAATGAGGAAATATCTCAGGAGCCCCATGAAAACTGGAAATTTTGTGGAGCAGCAGGGAGAAGAAATTATGTACATTGGGAGGGGGAGTGCCCTCTTCTCCAATGTCCTACACAAATTAAATTAATATTGACAAACCTGTGCTTCTGCAATATTTTAGTACCTCTTTGCTGCTCTTCTCAATTTTATGCCTTTACACTGGTCAGTCTCATATAACAACTATTTGAAACTGACCATTACAAGAGCATGAAATTGGAAGAAGCAATGAAATGACTCAAAAATCCTCTAGAAGATAATACTTCAAGCACAAACTATGCAGGACTGTTTAATCTTTGCAGAAATCAGTAAACAAGTTTTCAAATTAACAGGGCAAAACAGACTGGTATCATAAGAACACATTCAAAAAGAAATTCAGATATATGTAACTTAATAAGGTAAAGGTAAAGGTTTCCCTTGCTTGAAAGCCAGTCATATCCAACTCTAAGGTTTAGTGCTCATCTCTGTTTCAAAGCCAAAGAGCCAGCACTGTCTGCTTCTGCAGACGTTTCTGTGGTCGTGTGGCAGGCATGACTAGACACCAGAGTGCACGGAATGCTGTTTGCCTTTCCACCAAAGTGGTTCCGATTTATCTACTTAAAATTTCTTGTTTTCAAACTGATAGGTTGGCAGGAGCTGGGACAAAAACAGGAGCTTATTCCGTCGTGCAGTACTCGGGAATCGAACTGCTGACCTCCCACCTTCCAGTCAGCATCTTAGGCACTTCAGCTACTGCAGTAACTTAATAATATGACAACAAATTTAGCCCCCACTATGAAAGAAAAGTCATGTAAATAAATCCATCTTTGTTTTTTACAGTATTTGTATTTTCCTTTGTGAAATGAAGCTCATCACAGCTTTCATTGTTTGCACAACTGTTCTTAATGGTGAAATGGTCCAAAGCTGCAGGTAAGATTTATCCAGGTTATGATAAGGAATCCTTCAAAAATAAAAATAAAAAGATAGTTACCAATTTTGCATAGTATCTAAGTTATTCTGTGCAGGATTTTTCAAGAAGAAATTGAGAACATTTTGTTGATTTGGAAATCTTGGTGGAGGGAAGAAAAAGGGGGCAAAGCAGCATAAAGATATGAGAACAATAAGCACCTCAATTCACAATCCAGGCTTTCAGTCAGTTTTATTTTTTTAAATAATTATTTTATTAATTTTCATAAAAATATACAGAAATAAAAAAAGAAAGAAACACACATACTAACATAATCCAGCATTATTTAAACAGCTTTAGTCATGCTCCTCATTTTTTTATCAATCCCTTTTTTAACCTAGTTATTTTTATCAAATATTTCTTCTTTTAATAGGCAATATTTATACTATTCTCACTTTTGAATATAAATTCATATTTCCATCATTTCCATTTACTTATCTATAATCTTAATATTTTATAAAGGAACACATGTAAATTTAATAAACAATATAAAATAATAATAAAACACCCCATGATATATACAAGCCATGAGGATCACAGTCTTTTACCATTCTAATATTTCCAAAAACTCATATGTTGTGGTACTGGTTCCTTTCCTTTATCTTCTATTGATGCATATTCCACAAAAGGTCTCCATATTTCCCAAAACTTGTTCTCTTTCATTATACCTTTTTTATATTCAATTCCCATGTCAGTTTATTATTTAATTGAGAGCAATTATGGCTGAGTGGTATCCAAAAGTCACTAGTGAACGAAACCACTCGAAAAAATGTGATTGATCAAGGATGGTCAAAAAATGATGTTTCAATCTTATAGTATTTAATGTATTGTCAAAATTAAATAGGTTAACTTCACCAAGATAAGTATATCAGTCCAAAAGATATGTTTTCAGTCAAAATAATTGTTCCAAAAGAATTATTTCACAATTTTCACATCAATTTCACATCAACTTGTGTATTCAAAATGAATAAGCAATTACTGAAATTCAACAATTCTGGTTGTCACATCACCATAGAATAAGTTCATTCAATATAACATTTCAAGCAAATGGAAAACTTCTCGACATCCATCCGGTAATGGATATTTCAATATAATTATCTTTGTCAGGAGAACAATTACTGAAATGCATAAGAACATAGCATAAGTCATAACATACATAAATAACAGTTTTTTTTAAGGACAAGAGATATATTGGCCTCTATAATACCATATCTTACCAACAGTAAATTATTTGTATGGAGTTCGTTAGCATTGCACAGCCTCAAATTGTGGATTCTTGATGGGCTAACAATGTTAGATCATGAGGGGGACATAGGGTTATTTAAAGTTACATGTAGAGGGAAGATAATAAGTGCGAACACCTGTTAGTACAACTGACATGCTGAAGGAAGAAACGATCTTAAAGTGAACGGGACTCAAAAAGTTGCAACTGTAGTTCTAAAGACAAGCAGATAGGTCTAATTCAGAATTGAGTCCTGCGGGGTGGAAGAGTATCAAACTGGTAAATATAAAATGCTTCTCTATGTAGTAATAGTTGTTCCAAATCTGTTTTCTGGAAAGGGTGGGGTTTGCACATTTCTAGCACAACCACTTTAAAATCATTGTAAGAGTGTCATAAGAACATAAGAATGTAAGAACAGCCTTGCTGGAACAGGCCACAGCCCATCCAGTCCAGCATTCTGTCTCACACAGTGGCTCACCATTTCCTTCAGGGTATTCCCAAGCAGATGCCTTCACCTGCTTAGGATTCCCTGGAAATGGCATTGAGAGATATCCTGCCTATCTCTCCAACCCCGAGGTTGTCCTTAAGTATCCATAATTATAGCCATTGATACCCTTGTCCTCCATGAACTTGTCTAATCCTTTTTTAAAGCTGTCAAGACTAACAGCTGTCACCACTTCTTCTGGCAGGGAGTTCCATAGACCAGTAATCCTCTGGTGAAAAAGTACTTTCTCTTATTTGTTTGAGAACTAGTACCCAAAAGTTTCATCGAGTGCCCCCTAGTTCTAGTGTTGTGTCCCATCTTGATGAAATGCTGGACTAAGGGGGCTTGTAAGTTTGCATTTTGAATTTGGGATTGGTGGTCCCCCACACTAACTTTAAGGGGGGGTGTTGTCTGGTCGATGTAAACTTTGTTACACATACAAAGTATTAAGTATACACAATTGGTAGTGGCACAATTACTGAACTCAGTTAATTCGAGCGAGAAGCTCGATCCTGGAATTGTAACATTGTTGGTCAACCACATAAATTTGCAAAACTTACATTGTCCACAACGATGATGTCCTGCTGGAAATTTACTTGTGGGACAGCTAAAAATATCACAATCAGTGCGTATAAGACTTTTGGTCTTATAGAAGACAATAGCAGGTTCCTTAACACAGCCTGGTACCTTGTCCAGAATATGCCAATAACTCAATATGATGTTTTTAATACAGTTGGCAAAGAGGGTAAAATCTAAAGACCAAAAAATATTAGAAGGGGAAGATCGCTGCTTCCTCTCTTGCATATTCATTTTTGAATACACAAGTTGAAGTGAATATTGTGAAAGAATTCTTTTGGAACAATTATTTTGACTGAAAACATATCTTTTAGACTAATATACTTATCTTGGTGAAGTTGACCTATTTAATTTTGACAATACATTAAATACTATAAGATTGAAACATCATTTTTTGACCATCCTTGATCAATCACATTTTTTGAGTAGTTTAACATTTAATGCAATTTCCAACATTTCTTTAGACCAATTCTCCACATTTTTCCAATTTCTCGCTATACATTGTCTTGCCACGGTTAACATTATAGAAAACAAGTCTTTTTTATACATATATTCATATTATCTATATCTGTCAATAAGGCAGCACTTGACTCCAGCTTTAAATCTCATTTCAAAATTCCCACAATCTCATTCTCTATTTGTTTCCAAAAAGCACTTATCACTTTACAACTCCACCACATATGTTCATATGTCCCAAGATTGCTTTTACATCTCCAACAATTCTTTGTTTTAGTTACTATCCATTTGATAGAGTTTAACCGGAGTCAAGTACCACCTCCATAGTATTTTATAATTACTGTATGTTCTTTTACCCTAATTGATAAACTTCTCATAATTCTTCTCTTCCATTTATTTTTCCAATTTGTTTCAGGTATCTTTATATTTAAGTCTTGTTCCCATATTATTCTCAATGTATTTTGCAGATTTTATCTTTATTTAAAATTTTATATATCCTACTTACTAATCCTTTTATCAGCATTTCCCCTTTCCTTGTTTTACAAATTATCTCTTCAAATTCTGTTTTACTTCTCTGTAAACTAAATTCTTCTATATAGTTTTCTTTCCACTTGTTTAACAAAATTATTTGTAACCAATTCAACCTCATCTGTTTAAACATTTCAGCTCTTTGTTTAGTTTTATTACACATTTTTATCCAATCTTTCAACAGGAACACATCATTTCTAAAAAAAACAACTATCCCTTATCCTTCTATCTATTTTTACAGGAAATCTTAACATCTTCCATATCTATAATCAGAGATACATCTGGTGCCAATTTTTCTTAACATTTTCCCAAACATCTAACATTGCTTTTGTCATCTTATTTTTCATCTTTATTCTCTCCTCCTTATCCAAAAAAATTGCATTACAAAATCGTTGTAATTCTTTTATCTCAATCTCCTCCCAAATCACTTTGTTTTTAGTTATAATTTTCATAATATGTTTTAATTGAAATGCCCTAAAATAGTTTTTAATATTTGAAAGACCCAATCCACCTTCCTTTTGTGATAAATACCATAAAGTCTTCAAAATTCTCCCCCCCCCAATTGCAATCATTATTTAGTATTTTCTGAAAAATCATTATATCTTTTTCCTTAAGTTAAATTGGTAGGACATCAAATAGAAAATTTATTTTTGGTAACAATTTCATCTTACATAATGCAATCCTACCAAACTAAGATAGATTTAACTTATATTGTTTTATTTTTTTCTTTAATTTCCATTCCATTCAATTTCTTAAGATCTTCAATTTGATCAGTTATATCAAAAAGGTTTAACCAGAGTGAGCGTGAATGAGGTATTTACGGGAGATATAAAGCTTGAAGCAGGAACTAGACAAGGATGCCCATTGTCCCCAATATTATTTGTAATGACCATGGAATTATTAGCAATGTCTATAAGAGAGGATTAAAAAATTGAGGGAATAGAAGGTATAAAAATAAGTCTATATGCTGATGATATAATGATTATAATGAAAACCCCTGTAAGAGCAATGGAACGGATTCAGATACATCTGGGTGAATTTGTGCAAATGACAGGATTAAACGTAAACTGGGATAAGACGGAGGCAATATTTAGCAATGTCAGTGAAGAACAAAAAAGATAAGGGAAAATGTAATATATAGGTTTAAAATAGTGTTAAATATTTGGCAATAAATTTTTCAGTCAGTTTTAGATCAGTATTTTTCTACTCCGACCCCTTACTAACTTTATAAGTTTCTGGGCTTTTATTTTCTTCTTTTTGCTGCTTGCTTTTCCTTGGTAGGGTTCTTGTCACTGTCACTGAATAAAATGAATTCTCCCAATTCCAACTTGAAATCAATTTATTTAAAATGGACATTCCTGAGTTGGTAGGACTAGCCAGATAAGACTGGCATCTTTAGAAAAAAGAAGAAGAAAAAGGAAACAATTAAGATGACAGGCAAATCTGGAGATGGTTTCTCTCAACAAACTGCCTGCTTGCAATCTTTTTCTGGTCTACTATCATTTCAAATATCATGGTGATGTGTAACAATTCCCCAATGTTATAATCATGTGTGTGCCCCCCCCCACACACACACTTCAGCTGAATGTGAGTTCTGGATATTTGAATATCAGTCTGGGTTTTGGTCTGGATCAACATTGAGAGGGAATGAGCTATACAAGGTGCAATCGGATCATGAGCCAAAGAGCTGAACTAGTACCCAGATCATATTGGGAGACCCATGCACAATCCTGTAAGAAGCCTCTACTCTAACATTGCTCCGGGGATTGGGGCCACTTGCGACTTTGTTGCAGTCACAATTGAAGACTTTCACCTTGTGCCCTTCTGGGCTTGTTGTATGTATCATGCATTGATTTTTTAAATGTATTTTTCCTGTTGTAATTTTTAAATTATGCTCATTGTATTCTTTTGTATATTTTGAATCATATGGGTCAATTATTTGCATTTTGGCCAAAGACATTACCTGAATCTCCCCCCTCCGCCCTGTCTAGGCTTTGCTGTTCTTAAAGAGGTCAGCTACAATTCACACAATACCTTGTGATGGGTGGACATTTTTTATCAATTTGTTCTTGCATGGGCAATCAAGACCCACCAGGTTTTACAAAGAAATTGACTCCTGGTGGAGATAAAAAGTTTTGGCGCAGCATTGCTGGTATGGACCATGACTGCCTTGGAGAAAAAGTATTGTTCATTCATTTGTTTGGACTTCTCATTGCTCAATAATAGGCTTTGTGCTTGCTTTTGTATTATATCCCAACTCCACCACATATGTTCATAAGTCCCTGTAAGTCTTACATCTCCAGCACATTTTCGTTTTAGTACAATCCATCTGATTTAACCTAACAGGTACCATCTCCACAACATTTTATAGTTATGTTCCATTACTCTCACAGACATAGATCTCATATTTTTTCTTTTCCATTTATACCTCCAACTTTCCTCCGAAATTCTAATATTCAAATCTTTTTCCCATTTCTTTCTTAATGTTTCCTGTGATCCGTCATCACCATTTAACATTTTATACACTTTACTGACAAGGCCCTTAATTCCTACCTCTCCCTTTTTTATTTTAAATACCAACTCTTCAAAATCTGTATCCAAAATGGGTATTGTGAATAGAATTCATAGTCCAATTCAAAATTCATACACAGACACACATTGTTGTTTTAAAAAAAAACCCTTGTATTCTAGGTCTACTAGAAGTCCCTGGAAAAAAAATTAAAGATCATTAAAGATAAGAGAATCTGTCATTTTTGTCTTCTGAAGCCAATGATGTGACAGACAGTATCTCACTTCCAAATGAGATGTATCCCTTTGCAGAACCCAAGTTGCCTCTATTTTAACACCTTTTTTTTAAAAAAAAATATTACATCTCAGTTCCATTCCATCCTAAATGGAGATTTTTGAAGTGGTAATCTGTGCAAGAGTGGATCAGGTGTTGTCTTACTTGACAAGTAGATGTCTTAGGTGAAAGAGCAAACACTAAAATAAGAAGATATTTGCAGAAGAAGAAGAAATATGAAGAGAGGTATTATTTAAAATCAGGTTTGGACATAAATCCTAATAATATGTATGTTTGATCATTACCAAGTTTGGAGCCCCAAATTATTCTGGCAACTGAAGCAAGAAAAAAAAATCCCCTTTATATATATATATATATATATATATATATATATATATATATATATATATATATATATATATATATATATATATATATATATATATATATATATAAACATACACACACCTAATAAATTGTTGCCTTTTTCTTATAACCCAAATTGCTGCTTGCATCTAGGGCTGGTTTCCCTACAATGCAGGATAAGTTTACTAAAAAGTAAAGGCCATACCAACCTGGAGCCTTACAAGATTGAGTGTATATAATCTCTCCCCCCAACCCCTATTTTGTCTTTCCCCACTCTTCTTTCATATATTTCTTCCTTCTGTCCCTGTCTCACCACAAATAACAGAAAAATATAAAAACTTAAGAGCCTTACATAAGTATTCCTCCTGCCAGCAACATTTCATCTGTTACAGGTGGTAACATCCTTTTTATCTTTTCATGTAAATTCAGGTAATGACATAACTAATTAGATCTGAAGTAATTTTCCTAACACAGCTTCCAACAGTATGAATGATGTGAGCTGCAATCTTCTACTTGCTTACCACTGCCATTGATTCTTACTTCTGAGAGGAACTGCACTGCTGAGAAAACCTATGCAATAAACACATTTATCAATTACATTTGAACATACTTGCATTTGGCAAAGTCTAAAGCCTCAATATAGGTGCCCTTTTGAAATACTGAAGGAAGTGTGAAAACTTACAAGTGAATAAGCAAGAGCTGACTCTCATTATGAGAAGAAAAGGCCATTTTTAACAGCTTCATTTTTGTACAGTAATGCACTAGAAAAATGCTCTTAATTTCCCATCCCATCTGTCACAACTGGTTCTCATGAATTAATCAACTGAATCTTTAATTAATTGATCTTTCAAACCTGTTTTTTAAATCATGTCAGAAGCTTTCTGTGTTGAGAGGATTTTTGTTCAAAGAACTCCACTGAGGGGGTGTCAGCATACTTGTCAAGTTTTGGACATGAAAATAAGGGGAAAATTAGGCCACACCCTTCTCTCCCAAGCCACACACCCTCCTCCCCAAAATCTAGGCACATCCAAGAGCCTAGAAGAGGAGGAGCCACAGAAGAATGTTGAGTTCTCCTGGTGGAGGAAGAACCACCCCATAGGCACAACTGCTTCCCCTCACAGGGAAAAATGCAGCCAGTAAACCAAGCTTACTTCAACAATTCTATTCTATATTCGCCCTATTCTCCCCCTATTTGTCTGCATTTCATATTATGGTGATTTTTCATGGAACTGTTTTTCACATTTTAATCAGTTAATTGTCTCCTGTCTTAGCATTTTGTGCCTCAATTTCATTTTTTAAAACTCTGTATTTAAGAGAAAACCATGGAAGTATGCTGTTTATATTGCATGCAAATATACTTGAAGCCCTCTCTCTCCTGGGAAAGAGGGTGTTAAAGGGAGGTCAATGAGCCAATCGGCTTCAAGTATATTTGCATACAGCATAAACAGGATACTTCCATGGTTTTCTCTTAAATACAGAGTTTTTAAAAATGAAATTGAGGCAAAAAACACTAAGACAGGAGACAATTAACTGATTAAAGTGTAAAAAAAAAACCAGTTCCATCAAAAATCACCATAATATGAAATGCAGTCGAATAGGGGGGTGGGGGGGGGGTATAGGGGAAAATGTAGAGTAGAATTAATAGTAAGCTTATCTTGCTAAATGCTGTTTTTCCCCTGAGGGGAAGAAGTTGTGCTTATGGGGTGGTTCTTCCTCCACCAGGGGGAGCCCAACATTCCTCTTCTATGGTATGAGCTGCACACCTCATAAAGATATAATGGGATAATATATGGGAGGTTTATATGCTCCTGATTTTTTTTAAAATATGTGAAATTACAGGAAAAAACCATCATGGTGGGATTAGGTACGGGGATTTCCCCGGGCAAAACAGGATATTTGACAGGTATGGATGCCGGAATGGCTGAGGCTCCTTTCATGTCCCCAAGATATTTTCCCACCAAAGTGGTCAAACCTGTTGAAACCCATGATACATTAAATGCTACAGCCAGCAAGTTCAATGCGGATCAGTCTGGTACAAGTAGAAACGTTTCTTATGGATAGGAAAGTTAATTTTCAATCATTCAGTCTTTTTAAACATTTGTATAGGTTTTATTTCCAAACACCTCTATTTTTGTAAACATCCCAGGGGTGATGTGATTCTCTGTTTCAGGAAGTCATAACAATGTCTCCTAGTCCCCCTCCTTTTAAATGTCATTTTAGTGTACATGTTGTTTTGACAATATTCATTAAATTATTGTATACTGCTGAAAGATATTGCGCGAGTTGTCCTGAGATGGAATATACTGCCATCATTAATATAAATGGATAAACATTTCAATGTTTGATAGAAATGTACAGTATCTGCAACTTGGTACTGGCCTTGAAAACTTTCTCACCACTATTTTTGCTAGTGCAGCAGGAGGAGAAAGATTTAATGATATCCTCTAGCAATTATTTGTGTGAGAAATCATCACCTTCATATAGCAGTTCCAATGTACTGTTTTAAACAAATAGTATGATATGTTAAATTAACTGGTTCCAGATTGAAATAAAAACAAAGTGCAATTAAATCTTTAAAATAGTGTTTAAAAACAAAGAAGAAATAAAAACATTATTATAACTGAAATGATAAGCAAAAAAAAAAAAAACCTCTCTGAAGAAAAGCCACATTTTCCTATACCAGTGCAAACTGTTAAGAAAATAGAGGATCAGACTAGCCTCTCTTGGAAGACTAGGAATAACCTTGGGAACGGGGGACCTTTATCCTCAACTTGGTTCTCATAGAAAGCAACCTGTCCTCACCAGATGTGTTTCTGATGATGGTGGAATGGTAGAAACCTCTCCAAAAAAGATAAAAGTCTGGAGCTTCGAGAAGAAAACTTTGAATTAGGTTATCCACACCATTATTTTTAGCCCAGCTAACACATCATGTGCCGACAGACAATAGATTAAATCTGGAGTAGACCTCAACAGAAAAAAGAAAACTTCCAGTAAATGGTATAAAGTATAGTGCCATCAAGCTTGTATAAACAAATCTGAAAGATGAATGCCAAGCTTCTATTGTCATAGAACAGGGAACCCTTTGTCGAAGAGACAATAAAAAAAAAAACCAGAAAATTTTCAAGGGATGGAGGTTAGAGCAAATAAGTAGAGCCAAAGACAGCACATCTTAACTTTAAAGCTCTTACTGTCAGTAACTCAATGAAAGCCATTGCAGGCGCACCCACCCAAATAAAGACTCAGACACCGGTATTGGATTAAAGGCATCGGGCCACTTTTATTGAATAATGCCCTAGTCCGAATTATCACTTTCAATTGGTGTATCATCCAATTGTAATTCTTTAAAGGCAAGCAGGCCGCAGTAGCACTGGTAAGGTTCCACCCTAAATGCCAATGGAAATTGGCTACATGTATCAATTTGTATCAATTTGTTTGTTGACACAAACAAATTGTTGACCGGAGTCAATATACTATCTACTGACCCCACCCTATGACGTGGATCCGTTCAAATATCAAGGTGATGCAGGCTGTGAAGCTCCTGACATCATCCCTTTCATAGTTCGCCCTTGACCAGCCAAACCTGTTTCCCCTGTACCTATCTACGTGTTGGCCAGTCAATTGCGAACCTGCCGGATACCTATGTGTCATAAACCTTTACCTTACCCAGTGCTACCCGCCAAAAGTGACCAAAGTCAACTCACCCCATATTTCAAACGCTAGTGACAGTGTGGGATGGGTGAAAAAGCAAGAACCAAAGGGCCAACGTAGGTTCAAGCAAAAAATTCCCACCCGGCCCCGAAGCGACCAGGAAATAACACTGTCCACTAGGGAGGGGGTGGAGGGGAAAAACTTCTCCGCTCCGTTGCTTCACAAAATGGCAGCCAGGCTGCCTCATGGCCACCCCTTTTATGGAGGGGTGGCCACGCCCCCTAACTAACCCAGATGTCTGAGTCCGGGTGGGCCGCAAAGAGCACGGTGGCCATTTTGGCACCGCACTTGCATTGCAGGCGCACCCACCCAAATAAAGACTCAGACACCGGTATTGGATTAAAGGCACCGGGCCACTTTTATTGAATAATGCCCTAGTCCAAATTATCACTTTCAATTGGTGTATCATCCAATTGTAATTCTTTAAGGCAAGCAGGCCGCAGTAGCACCGGTAAGTTTCCACCCTAAATGCCAATGGAAATTGGCTACATGTATCAATTTGTATCAATTTGTTTGTTGACACAAACAAATTGTTGACTGAAGTCAATATACTATCTACTGACCCCACCCTATGACGTGTATCCGTTCAAATATCAAGGTGATGCAGGCTGTGAAGCTCCTGACATCACCCCTTTCATAGTTCGCCCTTGACCGGCCAAACCTGTTTCCCCTGTACCTATCTACCTGTTGGCCAGTCAATTGCGAACCTGCCGGATACCTATGTGTCATAAACCTTTACCTTACCCAGTGCTACCCGCCACACGGGGAGGCAACCATGATGACTCACCGGCCCCCCACCCACCCAGACCGTCAGCTCGGTCACCAGACCTGCTTGCACATCCTCCAGAAAAAGGTTCATACCTCTGGCCGACAGGTGGACCCCATTTCCTGCCTATAGGTCAAAATTTTTGCAAGCCTATCCTCGGATGTCTACTGGCTGTCCCCAAGCCATTCTCAGCAAGGAACCGGGCAACAGCCCTGTCCACTGACCGCCGGGGATGGTCCAAACTACGGAGATCCATGTCTCCTCTAAAACGGTGTCTCGGCACGATGTTAGACCATAGCAACTGTGTGTACGGCCATAAATGATGTAAAAACGCCAGGTCACTGCACCTCGACGTTTTAAGGAAAGGTCAGTGATCTGTGTGAGATCATCGCCACTGAGGTGCAGAATAAGAACATCAGGCGGTCCAGCATCCCTGATGGACATCAGGAATGGCAACAGTTCCCGCCCTCTCATGCCGCGCATACCATACCACCGCATATGTGTGGATGCACGCAGCCCGAGCTGGGGTCCACACTCTGTCGCCGCAGCATATTCTGCCGCCCAGTGCACATAGCTGCGGCCCACCAGCCCCACTGCCACCGGTGTGCGGAGACACACAGGGTCTGTAAAAGAGGAAAAGGAATTAAGGACATAACTAGGTACTCATACAGTGAGGGGACGTACATATAAGGAAAATACGCGCAAACCCCCATGTGCCCACATATATCCACCTCCGAGTACCCAAACGCAGCTGCGGTCAATGCGACGCCTATCCTGAATGAATGGGTGCCATAACGGGCCCCACACTGTGAAGCATGGTACCGGTCACCCTACAAAACTTAAATTTGGTAAGGGGAGACCCATCCTGGTGGCAGAAAAACAGGCCAGGGCGCGCAGCAGGCACTGCCAAAACTGCATGTAGGGCACCAACCAGACAGATGACAGCAAATGTACATCATAGCAGTCTACACCACTGCCTACTCCATGCTGATCGGCCTTTGAGGAACAAATCCTCAACTGAGCCCACTCCTGGTTGATAGAGACATCTTCGAGTTCCAGTGCCCTACAAAAATTGTCCCTCTTTGATCATGGGACCAGCTCGCTGACTCGCAGAGCTCCAGAGAAAGCTACGGTGGTAGCTGCACAAAAAGATACTCCTCCCACCTACTGTAACATAGTCTATGCCAACCTTGTGTAAGGTGGGTCAAGGTCAGAATACCTGTGAAAACAGGGCGACGTGTGTCTGGGCGGTGGCCACATACACGTGTCCACCCTTCAAATACATGGCGTACATGGAAAACACTCACGCAGTCAGTAAAGCCCCGTGCCTTGGCCATGGATGTCAAGGCGTAAAGCCTGGTGGCTATGGTGCATGGGGCCAACCCCAGATCATGAGGCATACCATATATTGTAAATCCTAGGCGACCGGTATCGGGCACATTTCAGGCAACTGTCTTTGCCCACAAAAGGCTCTAAAGCGAAGGAGTGGACGCTGACACGCCGTATGTGTGCGAGGTGCCACGACAAGCAACTCGTCTGGTTCATGTCTCCTCGCCAAATGTCCATATCTCAGCCAGGAGTGGAGAGGGTAGCTCCCAAGCGTATGGAGCCTATTCACGGAACCGGGAGATCTGCAGGCAGGATAAAGCATCAGCAATATCATTATAATGCCTGGCACATGTTTAGCCCTAAGGAGCGCCTTAAAGCGCACGGACCCAAGAACAATAGGCGAGCTGAGGCCATGACTCCGGGGGATTTAGACGTTTGGGCATTGACAATGTGCACCACCGCAGTATTGCCACACCAAAAGTGAAGCACAGAATTAGGCCACCTGTCCCCCCAGAATTAAGGGTACCCAGAATTGAGAAAAAATTTCAGAAACATAAGATCGCGTAAGTGATCTGTGCCCTGCCATCCCTGGGGCCAATGACCATAGGCACACTGTTCTTAAACAAATCCCCCCACCCCAGGGAGCCGGAGGCATCCGACCGTACTTGGAACGGGGCTGGCCCGGTAATTATTGTCCAAGCACTGGACCATTGGGATGGCCAAATCAGGACAGGCCCTCATATATCCTGCCATGGATGCCCAATAGGCTGGTAACCAATTGACCCCATAGGGAGGCAGCTTGCGGCAACGGGGCAACTCCTTGTCCCTGTCGTCCTGCCCCTCAATGCCCTCATCAGTGTGTTCACGTTGCAGGAGGGGGAAATGTGAATATATTCCCCAAGCCACATAGTCTTGCTAATAGCCCGGGACAAAAGGTCACCCAGGGGTATGGAGTAACCGGCCGTCGGCAGAACCACCGTTGGCACGGATTGGAGTGAGTAAACACATAATCGGCTCTTCGGGCCCCAGAGAAATTAAGGAAAAGCATAGGGGCGGTCACCCCAGTAAGAACCAGGGTGTAATTGGCCTGTTGCGACCATGGACACTATACCCCCCCCCAGCGTTATGAGCTAGTGTCACAGGTGTGCTGATTTGACCATGATACTCACTCGGTGCACCCCCACAAGCCGCCCCCACTGGGGGTTCCAGCCCATGGTGGGCGTCAGAGTTCGCGATGGCCATCTAGCTCCGTGTTCCCGTGCGTCCAGGCCAGATGGGGAGCCGCGAGGTGCCAGCCTGCGCTGGCCTGATGGCTTCCGGCAGCTCAAACCTGTTGGCGGCCCGCTGCGCAGCCATGGCCAGCATGTGGGCTGGAACCTCCGAGTTGGCATGCCCACCATCTGAAGGTGGTGGAGCAATGTCCATTGATGCCTCCAGTGCCGAATTGCGGGCAGGGGAGCATCCTCAGCATCTAACCCACCAGGACAAGGTGGGCCGGATGGGCCAGATGGCCCCACCGGGTAATTGATGCGGGACAAACTCATGTGGTAATCCCTGGCCAGAATAGGGGCATGCCCAGTAATCCGGCCCATGAGGTGCAGGAATGACGGTGGGGCGGAAACCCGCACCATGCCCAAGTGGGCCACTATGCCCCAAGCCGGGCAAAGAAGCAGTGGGGGTAAGAACCCCAGTGGAGCAGGCCTGTGCCGCCCACTGCCTGAGCCCTCAGCCTGGGCTCATTGGTGGCAGTGTGTTTTATAACCCCACCACCCACCTGCGGGTGTGCCGTCTGAGCCCTTCGGTCCAGTGGCACTCCCGAAAAGTAGAGGGGGTGGGCTCAGCCCCCCCCAGACGCGACCAAGAGGGCTGCCTGAGCCTTGCGCTCGGGTAAGAGTATTCCGTCCTGCAGTACTCAGGAATCGAACTGCTGACCTTCTGCCTCCCAGTCAGCATCTTAGCCTCCTGAGCCACTGCAGTCCGGAGCTGTTCGGAGGAAGGGAAACCTCCAATCAAGGAATTTTAAAAGAGAGAGACATGTAAATGTTTCTCTCCTGGAAATCCTTAGTAAAAGGAGCAAATCCAGCCTCTTGAAAAGAGGCGAGCAAGGAAGCGACGGAGCAAACTTCTCCGCTCTGTCGCTTCGCAAAATGGCAACCAGGCTGCCTCGTAGCCACCCCTTTTATGGAGGGGTGGCCACGCCCCCTAACTAACCCGGATGTCTGAGTCCGGGTGGGTGGGGGCCCCGCAAAGAGCGCGGTGGCCATTTTGGCGCCGCGCTTGCAAAATGCAAAGAGTGTGATATTAGATACTGCTGCCGTATTCCATGGATATCTATAGAAATCAAACAGACTGGACTAAGATCTTAGGAGGGCCAGAACTAGCACTCCCTATATTCTTGTTCCCTTCTTTTTCACAATTATATTACACCTGCAAATTTGCAAACAAGCTAATAAATTTGTTCAAAACATTGTTTTTCAAAGCAGAAACTTAGAAAGGTAGCAAGTACCCAGCCATCACTTTCAATTTAGAGTTTCTATATTCAAAGTTAGAATAGCCATGACAATATCTCACCATCTGAAAGAAAGGAATTAGAGGAAGTTCCCTCTTCACAGGGAACAGACCCTGAAGATCCTCCTAGGACCTCCCATCAATAGGAATGTAAGTTCTCACTGATCTTGACCAGGAAAGGAGAAGGATGGGCAAGAATGGCAGGGAACTCACTGTGCTCTTAATTCAGTCTCTGCTTTGAATAGCAATGTTTTGAACAAAAGCAAATTATATATTTTCAGAAAACTATGCAATTCCTTCATTATGCCATCAGCCCCAGGATGGGAGGGAGCTGTGCTCAGTGACCCCCCCCCCCCCCCGGCCTGTCCGGGCAGGGGAGTTAAAAGGATGTCAGAGTCACTGCTGCCACCGCAGCAGCAGCAGCACTTGCAAGCCTCTCACATGACCCATGCCATCGGCACTGGAATGGGAGGCAGCGGCACTCGGCACCCCTCCCCCCTGGCCCGTCCAGGCAGGGAGTTAAAAGGATGTCAGAGCCACAACCACCACAGCAGCAGGACTTGTGAGCATCTCCCTGTTGCCCACACCATCGGCCACAGGATAGGAGGCTGGTGCTGTATGAGGATGTCTGGACCTCGGGTCTTGTTGACGGATCATTGAGGGGTGATGGAATTTTGGTATATTACATTGTATTTTTGTCTTTTTTGTGCTCTCGTTATTGATATTGTATTGATTATATAGTATTGCAGTATTTTTGTACTATTGTGTATTTATTTATTTATTTTGTATATTGGTACCTATTGTATGGTTTTTGCTATTGTTGTTTGCTGCTTCGAGTCACCTTTGGGCTGAGGGAATCAGGAGACAAATAAAGTGATGATGATGATAATGATAATTACACAAACTATGTAGACTGCAGACTAGTAGAACTTGCAGAGTCTGAAGTACTAGCTGGGTTGCTTGTATTTTATGGTTTGTAGCAATCATCCAGTTTTTTTATGTTTGCTGTACATGTATGTTGAAACCTCCTCTTTACTTCTTGATGAAAAGGACACTAGAAACATTTTAGGTGAATTAGAGATGCCTCGTAAGGGAAAAAATACTTTCCATCCTGGTCTGGGCTTCAGGTAAAAAATCTCATAAAATTTAAAATCTCTTATTGTGATTCCTCCTTATTTTGAGACTGCCTGAACCCATGAAAATGAGAACGTTAGTAAGCATGTTTTCTACTCTATTGCAACATTTGCATCCTGGGTGTGTGCAGCTTGCCCAAGGCCACAAATTGCTGGCTCTTGTGAGATCAGTGGAGGGAAGCAAATCCCAACCTCTGGTTCTGCAGTCAGATAGCTAAATCATCGAGCTATCCAGCCAGATAATGTGAATTAAAAGGTCCTCTTTAAACTGTTTTTGGGCTCTGTTTTCTAGTGTGGCTGGACAAAGCTTACTCACTACCAGAAATATCTGACACCTCAAAAAACATCGTTTTATGACTAACATATATATATATATATATATATATATATATATATATATATATATATATATATATATATATATATATATATATATTACACACTAAAATCACACTATTGTCACACTATTTATGGATATCCCATACACACACAAAACAGTTTGATATTAATATCACATATTTCTTGTGGCCAATATCAACAGCATGGCTTTCCATACCCAGCTGTGTGGGTACCTCCAGGATGTTCTTACAGCAACATTCAGTTTAATTGCTGTATAATATATTCCACTAACCAACATGACTTTTCTAATTCCTCTTATTTTCTTTGTTGTTGCTCTTGGCTAATTCTACTAATGAATGTTTGACTGCTGAACAGGAATGGTACAAAATCAAAAGAAAGAGGAAACATTTGGTTGGCTGTTCCACACACACACACACACACACACACACACACACCAAGAAAAAATATTTAAGTATATCTTGTCATTTATGCTACCATCAGAACAAACGAAGTCTCCAATTGACCTGGGTTGGGATTAGGAAATGGTGGTTGTTTTTAAAAATAATATATATACAATAATTACATAAATAGCTTGTAGCATTGCACAAAGATGGGTAATTCATTCTGTTGCAGAATTGGCAAAGGCAGAAACATCAAGGTCTATTTTTTCTCCATGGAAGTAGTATCATAACATAGGATTTATATATCAATTATGCATTCATGTGAACTATCTTGTCAATTTATTAGAGACCTAAAAAAAATCATCATAAATAATATGAGTGTCAATTAACCAGGGAAGTTGCAGTGGCTTAGTGGTTAAGACTATGAGCTTGACAACTGGAAGTTTGGAAGGTCAGCCATTCAAGACCCAAGTGCTCCATGGTGGAGTGAATTCCCATCATCTCTCCCAGTCCTGCCAAGCTAGCAATTTGAAAGCAAGAAATTGCAAGTAGATAAATAGATACCTCTTTGTAGGGAAATGTAACAGCTTTCCATGCACTCTGGTGTCCAGTCATGCCTGCTAAATGACCATGGTTTGGGCCACTGGCCCTTTTGATATAAATGGAAAAGAACACCACCCTCTATGATTGGACACTACTGGCTTTCAAGCAAGGGAGACCTTTACCTTTACCATAAGAACATAAGAACAGCCTTGCTGGAACAGGCCACAGCCCATCCAGTCCAGCATTCTGTCTCACACAGTGGCTCACCATATCCTTCAGGTTATTCCCAAGGAGATGCCTTCACCTGCTTAGGATTCCCTGGAAATGGCATTGAGAGATATCCTGCCTATCTCTCCAACCCGGAGGTTGTCCTTAAATATCCATAATTATAGCCATTGATACCCTTGTCCTCCATGAACTTGTCTAATCCTTTCTTAAAGCTGTCAAGACTGACAGCTGTCACCACTTCTTCTAGCAGGGAGTTCCATAGACCAGTAAGCCTCTGGGTGAAAAAGTACTTTCTCTTATTTGTTTGAGAACTAGTATACAAAAGTTTCATGGAGTGTCCCCTAGTTCTAGTGTTATGCGATAGGGAAAACAGTTTTCCATATCTACTTTGTCTACACCGTGCATAATTTTATAAACTTCAATCAGGTCACCTCTTAGATGCCGTCGTTCAAGAGTGAAAAAGCCCAACCGTTGCAGCCTCAGATGGTAAGGAAGGTGTTCCAGTCCCCTAATCATTTTGGTTGCCCTCCTCTGCACTTTTTCCAACTCCATAATATCCTTCTGGAGGTATGGCGACCAGAACTGTACACAGTATTCCAGATGGGGCCTCACCATAGATTTACAAAGAGGCAAAATGACACTTGCTGAATTATTTTCTATACCCTTCCTAATGATCCCTAGCATTGAGTTTGCTTTTTTCACTGCTGAGGCACACTGGGTTGACACCTTCATTGAGCTGTCCACCAGGACACCAAGATCCCTTTCCTGGTTTGTCGCAGAGAGTTCAGAACCCATCAGTTTATAAATGTAATTGTTTTTTTTTTGCCCCAACATGCATCACTCTGCACTTATTAATGTTGAAGCTCATTTGCCACTGTTTTGCCCACTCCCCCAGTGTCAAGAGATCCCTCTCACAATTTCTCACAGTTTTCACTACCCTGTATAATTTAGTGTCATCAGCAAATTTTGCTACCTTGCTTTTTACTCCTACCTCTAGATCATTTATGAAGAGGTTGAAAAGCAGGGGTCCCAGTACTGAACCTTGGGGGACCCCACTCTTTACTTTCCTCCACTTGGAGAAGTGTTCATTGAGTGCTACCCTCTGTTTCCTGTCCCTTAGCCAGTTGCTGAGCCAGAACAAGACCTGTCCCTTTATTCCATGACTGGCAAGTTTATTTAAGAGCCTTTGGTGTGAGACCTTGTCAAAAGCCTTTTGAAAGTCCAGATAAACAATGTCAACTGGATCCCCCTTATCCACATGCTTGTTGACACTCTAAAAAAATTCCGACAGATTACTGAGGCATGATTTGCCCTTGCAAAAGCCATGTTGGCTCTCCTTTAGCAGCGCCTTCTCTTCTATGTGCCTATTAATTCTATCTTTTAGGATGGTTTCCATCACTTTACCTGGGACACATGTCAAACTGACAGGTCGGTAATTTCCTGGATCACCCCTGGATCCTTTTTTGAAAATTGGTGTTACATTCGCTACCTTCCAGTCATCAGGCACAAAGCCTGATTTGAGGAAAATATTATATATTTTGGCTAGGAGATCAGCAATTTCATCTTTAAGTTCCGTGAGAACTCGTGGATGGATTCCATCTGGTCATGATGATTTGTTAGTGTTTAGTTTAACAAGACATGCAAGGACCTCCTCCCTGGTTATTTCTATCTGGCTTAATTCTTCGGTTTCCCTCCCTACGAATATAGGCTCTGTTTTTGGCATGTGGTCTCTGTCTTCTTCAGTGAATACTGAAGCAAAGAATTCATTTAGTCTCTCCGCAATCTCTGTTTCCTTTTTAATAACCCCTTGCCTTCTATTGTCATCTAATGGTCCAATGGCCTTCCTAGTTGGGTTCTTACTTCTAATGTACTTAAAGAAGTCTTTGTTATTTCTCTGAGTATTTTTAGCTATACGCTCCTCAAAGTCTTGCTTTGCTTTCCTGGTTGTTGCCTTGCATTTGTTCTGCTAGAATTTATGTTTCTGCCTGCTGTCCTCATTCGGACAAGCCTTCCATCTTCTAAATGAGCTTTTCTTGCTCTTGATCACTTCCCGAACAGCTCCTGTAAGCCACATTGGAGTCCTCTTGGACCTGGCAGTGCCCATTTTCCTTTTGGGTATGCATTCCAATTGGGCCTCTGTTATTGTTTTTGTAAACATGCCTCTTGGAGTGTTTGGACTCTCTCAATTTTCCCTTTCAGCTTCTTTTTTACTAGTTTCCTCATCTTTGGGAAATTTCATTTTTGAAAATTTAAGGTCTCTGTGTTAGATTTTATCAGTGACTTGCAGTCTATGATCAAGTTAAACATAATTGAGTTGTGGTCACTGTTCCCTATTGGATCAGTCACATTAACATCTTGCACCAGATCCTTAGTATTACTCAGGATCAAGTCAAGGATTCTTGTACCTCTAGTTGGGTCTTCAACCATCTGTCCCAGGGAACAATCATTTAGCATATCTAGGAACTTTATCTCTTTATCATGTGCTGAACAACAGTTCACCCAGTCTATGTGAGGGTAATTGAAGTCCCCCATTATAACCAGGCTTCCCTTCTTGGATGCCTCCTTTACAACATTCTCCAACTGCCAGTCTCCCTCAAGAGTTTGGGTTGGAGGCCAATAGTATATGCCTACTGTTAGACCATCCTTGTGGCCTGGTACTCTTACCCACAGAGCTTCTAATGGTGACTCCAAATCACCTAGATATTCCAATTCATACGATTTTATCACTTCTTTGACATACCATCTATGAGGAAGCAGCCTTGTTGTGAGGAGAAATGATTAAAACAAATATGTATTCATTTCTGTGTAAGGCTCATGAAAGGGTTAACTAAGGAGGGACAAAATGTGTGACTTTTACTGAAGGTTTGGGTTATTTTTTAATCTGTGGAGATTGATAGGTAATTAACAGTATTTAACTGCTGCTGATAATATCTTCTGAAGGCAGACTTCAAGTATAAAATTAAATATATACACTAAAATATAAATATTGAATTCTAGTAATGGGAATCCATAATTGGGAGTGGTTGCTGGATTTTAAAACATTCCAGCAAAGGTTCAGAAATCCTCCCTTCTCTTGTCTTCACATGCAAATATTCTTGTTTTCACTTATAAGGATGGCAAGGTTTTTTAAATCTTTCTCAGCAAAGACCTTGCATTATTAAGAACAATGTTATGCATAAAAACATCGATTTCTTTAGCTATTTCCCTCTACTCTCACACAATTGTGCAAATAGCACAGTTTGCATATTGTGTGAATTGCAGAAATTGTTCAAATTTAGGTTGATTGCTGCTTTATGTAGAAAGCACTAGAAGGGTTGTTAACATCTTTTTTCTCTCAATCAGCTGTTGTTATAAAAATACTTAATAAGAACATAAGAACAGCCTTGCTGGAACAGGCCACAGCCCATCCAGTCCAGCATTCTGTCTCACACAGTGGCTCACCATTTCCTTCAGGGTATTCCCAAGCAGATGCCTGCTTAGGATTCCCTGGAAATGATATTGAGAGATATCCTGCCTATCGCTCCAACCCGGAGGTTGTCCTTAAGTATCCAATAGTGTGAAGTATTGTTGAAAACTTAGTTTTCCTCTTTGGAAATTATTTACTTCTAAGCACATTCCTAGGTCTTGCTACTAAGCAGCACAAGGGTGCCAGTGTTATTTGCATTTCCTGGTTCAGTTCCTCATTTGCCCTGAAGACATAGCATCCTCCCCTTCTGTGAAATAATGAGGCAGGACAGAACAAAATGATGGTATAAAACCTGGACCACTATTTATTTAAATTTGAACCCTGAGCTGTGAGGGGCCTGGCAGTGCTACAAAACTGATACCAGAGCAAGGGAGCCTCCTCCTCTCTCTCCAGTGAGGACTGGCAAATTGCTTGTACCTGTTCAGTGCTGGGCCTTGCCAACTAGTGCCCAGGATGGCTGAATTGGGGTGACAACAATGCAGGTATTTCCAAATCTATTTGCCTTAACAGATATTGGTTGTACTGTGTTGCTGTCTTGTGGTGCACAATGCTTTCCCAACTAATTCATCTGAATCATGTCAGGCATACAGTACTCACTTTGTCTAATGATGTCCTGCTACCACCCTAACCAAACACTACTTGCTTAAACCAATTGTGACACATTTAATTGACTCGACCACTAAAAAAGCCCCAAATACCCCATAAAACCAGAATGGTATTATGGCAAAAATAAGACCTGGTGCTTATTACCACCAATCCAGCAACCAAGCTCCCCCCCCCAAAAAAAAAAACCTATGAAGACCACAAAAGTAACCCCAAAGAACTCTTGTTTACATGGTGGATAGGCAGGCCAACAAGCCATCAGAAATCAGAAGCAGAAAAGGAATTAAAGAGCCTACAAGAAGAACATGTGAGGACAAAGAATAACGAAATATTTGAAACAATGCAGAAATTGAAAATGGAATTGGTGGGTAAAGATATTGAAAAGGTAAAAAAAACTTAATATATTTGAAGAGGGAATATTTTGAGTACAGTAAGAAAAATTCAAAGTTATTAGCAAGGGTGGCTAAAGAGTAAAGAGAGATATAGGTTTTCTGATCTCTAAAAAAATGAGTTAGATGTAATAAAACCAATGAAAAAGTCGAGTGTGAAAGAATTTTATCAGGAGTTATATTCAGAAAAAGAGGTAAAAGTGGAAAAATTAAGAGAATATTTGGCAAAAAAATATGAGGCAAAAGTTGATTTGGAAAATAAAGGTAAAATGGAAGATCAAATCACAGAAAAAGATATTAGAGGTGTAATATCAAATTTGAAGGCAGATAAGTCACCCAGAGAGGATGGACTTTCTTCCGAGTTTTATAAAAAATTTAAAGACATAGTTATCCCGAGACTAAAAAAGTTGTTTGATTTTATATTGGAAGGAGGATTAATCCCAACTTTCTGGTTTAGATCAATAATTGTTTTGATTCCCAAACCAGGAAAAGACCTTGAAAAAATTGAATCATTTAGGCCTATTTCTCTAATAAACCAGGATGCAAAAATTTTTACAACCATGCTAAGCAAATAGGTTAAATAGTTTCATGGGTAATTATATCAATAAGGATCAAGTAGGCTTTCTAAAAGGTAGACATATGGTTGATTAAACAAAAAGAGCTTGCTCTATTGAGTTTAGTTATTCGGAGGAAAGAGAAGATAGGACTGTTATCACTTGATATTTTTAAGGCATTCGATTCGATTCAATGGAAAACAATAAATGAGGTAATTTCATCTTACGGATTCGGGACAAAATTTAAAAAAGTCATAGAACAATTGTATCATCAAGGAACTGCTAGGTTTTGAGTAAATGATTTATAAGAACATAAGAACAGCCTTGCTGGAACAGGCCACAGCCCATCCAGTCCAGCATTCTGTCTCACACAGTGGCTCTGGAGACATTAGGTTAGAAGCAGGAACAAGGCAAGTTTGCCCGCTATCTCCAATTTTATTTATAATGTCAATGGAACTCTTAGCAACAGTGACCAGTATGGAGAGATGAGGCTGAGTTTTCCTCTGCTCTCATATCCTTGTCCTTTTACCTTATTTATTTTACAACCACAGTTTTTGCAGCCAGTTTACTTAGTTCTAATTAGATGATTTTTCGGAATGGGCAAGCGTATTATCATAATGAAGTTCTTAGAATAATCTTTTAGAACAACAATTTTATAAGTCTTTTTGCTGAACCCTGCCACCCGACAGCAGTTGGGTCTGTGAGCAAGTTTATCCTATTTTATTTTAGTTCACTGTCCTGTTTGTAGCAGTTTTATCAGTGCTTCCACGGTTACAGTACCTGCTAGTAGTTTTACAAGGTCAAATGACAAAAAGAAAGAAAAATGAAACTTTATCTCCTCAACACCACAGGCAGAGGAAAAGGAAAAGACAGGCTGGTACTATTGTGAACTCTCCCAAGCAAATTGAGACTGATAAGCAAATGAAGTTAGATATTTTTCTTGCGAGGGAGGAGAGAGAAAATCTGTGTGCTGACTTTCCTACCTCCAACAAGTTTGATGTTTTATCTACAGTCTCCAATACAGTGGCTGGGGAAAAGCTTAATGAAGTGGAAGAACTTAACCAGAGGCCAGGTGGGCGCCGAACTCTTAAGTTGTGCAAAGCTCAGCAATCAAGGACCTGCCCCTCCCTCCCTCCAGGTGATATGGACAATGTCAACAATATGGGAGAGAAGCCGGAAGCAAAAGATATGAGGGTTGGTGATGATAACTCAATGCTGGTGGATATAAGGACTAATTTTATAGCAGAGCAATGTATTTTAACTTACCAGACGGTTGCAGCCATTTTTAAAACTTTGAAGATAATAGAAAGCAAACTAGAGCAGATAAAACCATTCCCTGAAAACTATCCAAAAATATGTGGTGAGAACCTTAAGGAAGCCAATAAATCAGCAAGTAATAAATCCCAGTACTGCACTGAATATAATCAAATCCTAAACAGAGGTTCCTGTGGGCTGATTTGCCAGCACAGCGTCTACCAAGTTTTCTTGTATATTGCAAACAAACCAGGTTGCCCTCCAAATTGCAATGACAAATAACAACTATGGTCATTGGTCCTCTGTGTCAGCAGTCAAACTTTCCTTAACCCAGCTTTTGAGATGTCAAAGTAGCCAGCTAGACTTATGTAAAATAATCTTGCTTCCAATTCTGCCGGGGTTCAAATGTATTCTACTAATTTTTAGTCAGGCTACTATACCTGGTATGCTTTTCAAAATGAACCAGTATTTAGCAACTTTCCAGATATTCCCAAAAAGGGTATTCCAAGATAATGCTATGATTCCACTCCTTAATTCTACGACCTATCTTCAAGCTACTAGATCAAAAAAGGCAAGCATAGATGACGGGAAAGCTGAAAGAGTTTTACCAACCTTCAAATCAAGTACCTGCATTTCTAACACCTTAAGGACTCAGAAGGATGATCACAAGGATGATCACAAGCCAGTTACCCCTGATGAAGAGGAGCTTGCGTTAATTCATCCATTTGGGGTCCTACCTGAGACAGAGCAGATGGAAATCTTGCATAGATTAGACAGCCTTAAAGACACACTTATGACAACTATATCCATGGGCAATCAAGACTCAGCGGTACCGGCTAGGAGTAAGGTAACAGGGGCAATGCTTAGTACACAAGGAAATACCTCTAATGTAACAGACTCCTGTGTTACAAACAGGCCAAGCCCAGGTAATCTGGCCCTAAAACAGTGTCGTGCTGACATCCATGCTAACTCCTTAAAAACCATTACCAAATGTTTTAATGTACAGCAACAGCAATCCCTCTTGGTGATGTGGTCAACCTGCTAAGTAAAAATCCTTCTTGCTCTAACAAAACCAATCTGGCACAGGAAATGACCTCCGAACTTGTCACCTGAGGGAGCAGCCAATATCAGAGGCCAATAGTTGCATCGTTTTTAATTCAGAAGGCCACTTTGATCAGATAAACTGTGAATGACAACCAATCAGACCCCACCTGTCTAATGAGGACCATGATGAAAATTTATTGTTCATCTCATGGAATGGAATGGGCTGGACTACTAAAGTATTGGACCCAGTGATCTGTTGCTACCTCTCAAAGTTTGATGTGGTCATTATGCAAGAGACATGGATTACAAACACCCCTTTCTTACGAGGTTATGCCTCATCGGACCTGGCAGCTATCCCTTCATCACTTGGCCGAGCAAAGGGGGATCTGGCTATTCTGGTGGCCACATCGCTAGCAGTTAATGTCTCTGACTTACCCTCGTGTCACAACATGGGTATGGCCATCCTCATTAGCTACCGCCAAATTACTATTTTGGTAATTAATATCTATATCCCCCCTGCCAGGAACAAGATAGAGTCCAACAAGGATTGGTCAGAACTAGAAAGATACTTGAATATTCTTTTAACTGACCATTCCACAGCACTTGTAATAATGTGGGGAGACTTTAATGCTAGACTGGGACCTAACGACAAATACCTAGGTTTAAATTATATCCTCCCTTACTTGAGTAGTGATCAATCACCACTTCCCTTTGATAGACACTCAAAGGATCCAAAATCAAATTATGCAGGTAGCCTCTTGGCTAGGATGTTGTTCAATCTGGATCTTGGGCATTGAATGACTCAGTCCAAGAGGATCATCCAGCCGAATTTATTTTCTGGTCTGGGAAAAGGAAAAGTGTGATCGACTATTGCATTGTCTCGAAGGAGACAGTCAGGTTTGTAGACCAATTTAAGATTTCCTCGTACCACGACAGCGATCACTTGCCATGAAATCTCTTGCTCAAGTTACCGTCAAGTAATCTGAGACTCAGGGACAAATATATAACACAGGGGGCCTTCTGAATTAGAGTCAAAACTAAATCCGGTTAGGTGGAAAGCGGATATGTCCAAGATTTTATCTGATCTGTTTAAGACTCAAGACTTTAACAAGACCTTGGATAAATATATGAACAACGTAAACATGGGAGTGGGAATAGAACATTTTGAGGTTTTACTGAAGGAAATTCTTTTAGCCCTTGAGGGTTTTAACTCATGTTACGGAAGTGCCAAGCTCACTCAAAGTAAATCATGGTTTGATAAGGAGTGCCTCCAGGCAAAAGGTGCCCTGAGACTTAAATATAGAGAATATTGCTTAAACCCTATGGATAGCTTGTGGACAGAACTATCTATAGCCAAGGTACAATACAAAAAGATAATTAAACAGAAAAAGATTGGATGTAATAGAGCTTGGGATCAGCTAAGTCAAGCAATTGAGCAAAAAAAAAAAAGAAAACATTTCAAATTTTTGAACTTAGTGTCCAGTTGCTCTAAAAGTCCCCATATGCCATCAGTCAAACTTCCAGAATTTTGGGAGGAACATTTCCGTGAATTATATTTGGCTTTGGATACAAGTGATACATCCAGTGGGTATACAGCCAGTAGCAATAACTTCCCCCCATGGAATGCAGTATCGATCTGTGAGGTAAAATCATTAATTAGTAGATTAAGATCCGGGAAAGCTGCCGGCCTTGATCAAATACCCCCAGACCTGATTAAATCAAATTCGGAGTGGTGGGCCCCAGTCCTGGCAAGACTGTTTACTATAATTGACAACACAGGACAGTTCCCTAAGAGCTGGGAGGTATCAGTCATCTGCCCAATTCACAAAAAGGGAAGTCGTGGCGACCCTGCCAACTATAGGCCGATCAGCCTCCTGAGCATCCTTAGTAAACTTTATGCAAGCCATCTTCTAGGGAAGCTCCAAGATTGGGTTGAGGATACTAAGTTATTAGACTATGAACAAGGTGGGTTTAGAGGAGGATGCTCTGCGCTTGATCATTGTGTAGTCCTTGATTACTTTATTAACAAATATTCTTCAAATTCCTCTGCATCATTATATGTAGCATTTCTTGATTTGAAATATGCTTTTGATACTGTCTCAAGAGTTCTACTATGGGAGAAACTGGAGAAAGCATCCATTGACCAACGATTATTGTTTCTCATAAAGGCGATTCATGGCAACACAAGTATAAGGGACATCTGTCAAACTCTATAAAAACAAGTCGAGGAGTTAGACAGGGCTGTGTCTTAGCACCAACCTTATTCAATATATATATAAATGATATGTTCGAGTACTTACAATGCAGGGATCACCATCCACCCAAATTAGACAGCAAACATGTCCCAATCCTACTTTATGCAGACGATGCAGTTCTACTTTCAAGAACACAGGTGGGGTTACGCAGGGCCCTGCGTTCGCTTGCTAAGTATTGCTCTCAAAACCAATTTGTGGTCAATTATTCGAAAACGAAAATAATGGCTTTTGCCAGAAAGCCCAAAATACATTGATGGCATTTAAACCATCAGGTACTAGAGCAGGTCCTTTATTACAGCTACTTAGGAGTGATATTTCAGGCTAATGGGTGCAGGAAGTTACATACAAAGTATTTAGCTTCTAAAGCAAAAAAAAAGTGCAGTCGCTATACAAAACTTCCTTCGGAGGAAAGGTGGGCATAATGTAGTTGCGGCCCTTAGATTTTTTTCAGCGAAGTTGCTTGCCCAAATGTTGTATGGATCCCCTCTGTACTTTGACTCAAACATAAATCCGCTTGAGGTCATGCAATCAAAGTTTCTGAGGACAATTATACAGTCCCCCTGCAGTATTTCCAACATGGCTTTGAGATTAGAAACGGGAATGTATACAGTGTGAGCGAGACTGCTAGTAAATGTGGCTAATTATTGGATAAGAATTCTGTTTGCCCCATCTGGCTTACTCAAACTGGTGATGTCTGACCCTTGGATGCCAACATGGATTAGCTCTCTTGAAAGGACACTAACCATTTATGGCATTTCAAAACCTTATGTTCTTTCCTTAGGATCTATTCATGCTAGAGAGTTAATAAAACAAAGAATTCTCGATATACATCGCCAAAATGATTTAAGTAAACTAGTTTCCCCATTGTTTGATAGATCAACTTTCAATGTTGCTAAGCCCTTAGCATACTCGTCTTTAATAAGAAATCCGGATCATAGACGTTTCTTCACACTTATTCGGTATAACATGCTTCCCTCCACCTACAGGGAGGATTTCTTTAAGAAAGTCCTAGCACTCAAGCGTTTATGCCCATATCAGTTAAATATGATAGAAACCTCTGAGCATGTTCTGCTAGAGTGTCCCCTATATAATAAACCCAGGAGAGACCTTTTTAGTGTTTTCCCAAACTAACAACAAAGTCAGGACACTGAATATTCTTTTATTGGGTGAAGGGCAAGATACGACAATAGCGGTTGCTAGATTTGCATGGTATGTAACTTGTATTTGTAAAGGCAAGATAAAATCAAAGGAATAAGGAAAATGCTTTCAAATTACAACTTGACTGTCATAGAATATGTTTGCAGGACATAGAAATAACAACCCTTGAAATTCTGGTTGTATGTTGCTATTGTATAAATAATCTAGTGTTCAAGATTTTGTGATAGTTTTATTAGGTTGCCTCACTTGTGTCAAGCAGCTTGATTTTGTGATATTGTAACACTGGCCTTGGGCTGTAATAAAGAATTTGATTGATTGACTAGAAAAGATGACAACATAGAAGGACTGAAGGGAAATAAAATAAGTTTGTATGCAGATGATACACTGGTCGTTATGAAACATCCTGTGAAGGCTTTGGAAAAGATACAAGAGCATTTAAAGGATTTTGAGGATATGACAGGGCTAAAAATTAATTGGGAGAAATCTGAAATGATAACATGTAATGTGAATAAAGCAGAACAACAGGATATACTGGGAAAATTCAAATTTTCAAATTCAGTTTAAAGATAACTTAAAATATTTGGGGATTAACATAAAAAATACATTGGAAAATATTTAAAAAATTGAACTACAACAAAAAATTAAAGGTAATTAAAGATCAAATTCTACATGTAAGATGATGTTGCTTCCAAAATTATTTTTTTGTTTCATGCCCTGCCAATCCATTTTAAGGACAAAGAGATTAAGCTCTTCCAAGATACGTTAAATAATTTTTGTAATGGAGGGAAAAGAGCAAGAATTTCCAAAAGTTGGTGGTATTTATCTCAAAAAGAAGGTGGCCTTGGAATACCTAATCTTAAAAATTACTACAGTGCAATTCAGATTAAAAACATAATCAAGATTTTGATGAAGGAAAAGGTTATTTGGGAGGATATAGAGATGGAGGATTTTGTGCAAATTGGTAAGGTGGCTTTTTTGGATAAAGAGTTTGGGGAAGTGAATATCAAAAATAACATGCTAAAATCAATGTGGACAGTTTGGGGGGAAATGAAGAAAAGATTAGCCCCCAACATATCCCCAATAATTGAGATTGAGGATATTGAAAGCTTCCCGATTAAAATAGACAGCTTGCTGAGATCCAGCAAATTGTTAATGATGCATGGTTGCTCAGAGATTTGATAAGAATATGTACGGATGAAGAGAAAAAAGTAAAGTTTTACGAAGACATGAAGTTGAACTAGCTCCAAATTGTTAGAATAAATAAATGGAATAACAAATATTTAAAAGGAACTAGCCTGGAAAGGGCTAGGACTGAATTTGAAGAGCTGTTGTGGAAAATAAATTATGGGGAAATGAGTATAAAGGGATTGGTGGGTAAGATCTATAAGATTTTAAATAAAGAAGGTAACCTCCAAGAAACATTGAGAAAAACCTGGGAAGATGATCTAAATAAAAAATACCAGTAACAAATTGGAGACAAGTATGGAAAAGGAGGATAATGAGGACATTGTCAGTTAGAGTTAAGGAACATAATTATAAAATGGTATGGAGGTGGTTCCTGACTCCGGTGAGGTTGAGCCAGATTGACAAAACTAAAAATAATATCTGTTGATGTAATAAAAGTGTGGGCACTTATTTTCATATGTGGTGGAATTGTGACAATGTAAAAGTAAAAAATTGCTGGGAGAAACATCAATAATCTGAGATATGCAGACGATACCACCCTAATGGCAGAAAGTGAGGAAGACCTAAAGAATCTCTTGATTGGATTGAAGGAAGAGAGTGCAAAAGCTGGCTTGAGACTCAATATCAAGAAAACCAAGATAATGGCAACAGGCCCAATCAGTTCCTGGAAAATAGATGGGGAAGAAGTAGAAGCAGTGACAGATTTTACATTCTTAGGATCTAAGATCACTGCAGATGGGGATTGCAGCCATGAAATAAAAAGGCGACTGATTCTTGGGAGACAAGCTATGAGAAACCTGGGGAACATAGTGAAAAGCAGAGACATCACCTTGAAAACAAAAATTAGAATAGTCAAAGCAATGGTATTCCCAGTGGTAATGTACGGATGTGAGAGCTGGACAATTAGGAAAGCTGAATGCAGAAGAATAGATGCCTTTGAAATGTGGTGTTGGAGGAGAGTTTTGAGGGTACCCTGGACAGCGAGGAGAACAAATAGGTCAATCTTAGAAGAAATCAACCCTGACTGCTCATTGGAAGGTCAAATATTAAAGATGAGGCTAAAGTACTTTGGGCATCAAATGAGAAGGGAGGATTCACTTGAGAAGGCCTTGATGTTGGGAAAGGTGGAGGTCAAAAGAAGAAGGGGGAGGCCAAAGATGAGATGGATAGATGGTATTGTAGACACAATGGGCACAGAACTGGGAGGACTGAGGGGGATGGTGGAGGACAGAGGCACCTAGAGAACAATGGTCCATAGGGTCGCAAAGGGTCGGAATCGACTGTGCGACTGAACAACAACAAAAAAGAGTTTTGGAATGCGATTGAGAAATATTGTGGGAATAATGGGTGAAAGGGTTATATATATATATATATATATATATATATATATATATATATATATATATATATATATATATATATATATATATATATATATATATATATATATATATATATATATATATATATATATATATATATATATATATATATATATATATATATATATAAAGAAATCAGAAGCAGAATAGGTTGAATCTCCGTCAGGGCTAGCAATAAAACTTGTAGTGCCTCATCCCTAAAGCCTGCAAGAATGTCAACCTCTTCCTCCTGCCTCTTCCTCCACATGAGGTAGAGGCCCTCCTTCCTTCTTAACAAGCCACAAATTGACTGTGAATCCAGAGCAGTACATTCTCATTATAAGGTGAATATACAGCTTTTTAGAGAACTTGATTTCTGGCCTGCTGTCACATACCAAAGACACTGATAAGTGAAGAGGCACAAATTTTTTTTTAAGATAAGGTATTATTTGAATCTATTTATTTTAGCCTTTTTTTGGAATTATATACATCTAAAGCTCTATATAAGCAATATAATTTCATAATAAAGGCAGATGCTTTGTGACATCTAGTCTCAAAGTATCTCTATTCTGCAGGAAAATTTGCATGTAGAATTCCTTTATTTCAATCTTGCAGGAAGATTGAAATATCCTGACAGAGGAATTAAAATCATTTTACAACATTGTGCATATGTGTTTTCTGTCTCAAAGAGAAAATAACACCAGAGACCTTTTATGGAAATGACACAAAGTTTTGGAGAGGATAAGAGTTCTTTGTCTTCCTCTTGGTTGAATTTGCAGAATGTTGCATACCTTTCACATTTCTTGTCAAAGTTGTTAAACATTTTGAGGGACGTAAAATTCATAAATATGAAACATTTAGCTAGTATTCCTTCCATTTCTAACACAAGGTGATTGGAGTAAAATGGTCAGCTGAATGGAGTAATGGAATCATGGGTACTTTGAATGAAACTGGTTACAAAGTTTGGCAAGGAGATCTTCCTGATACCTCAGAAGAAGCAAGAGTCAGAGTAGAAAATCAGTGCCTGTCTGGAGTAGAAGACGTAAGAGTTGCAACTGGGGGTAGCAGTAAGATCAATCGTTTAGTTGAAAAGCAGCTGCTGATATGGAGAGACCTTCTATTACTGAAGTTGGAAGCAGCAGAAGAGACATCATTTTGTTTGCTAAGGTCTACAGAATGGTTATTAAACCAGATAGAAGACTTAGGGGAGGCATGAAGGAACTGGGATGAACTCAATTCATATGAAAGTGTAGGATAATAAAATTGGTTTGTGTTTAATAGAAATAATTATACTAGAGTCTCTAATCTAGTTCCCCATTCTTATTCCAAACTATCAAAGGGATGGGATTGACCACATTGGCCCGAGGATATCAGCCCATCCCATTAGAGCAGATTGGAGGGGCTCCCTGGTGGTCCCATCAGCTAGAGAGGCAAGCCTCTCTAGCACCAGGAGGAGGGCCTTTTTGGTCTATGCTCTGGCCCTTTGGAACCTCCTCCCAACCGAGCTCTTGCTCCTGGCTCACAAAACAGGTGTGGGGTACCGTCGGTATAGAAATCCCCCCCCCCCGGGCTGGCCGATATAAGGCCTAGACTGGGCCTTGGGGGGTAGCAGAATGAGGATACGTTTAACTGTATTTTAAAGGGTTTTTAACATTGATGGTTTTAAATGATTTTATTGTCGTGGAATGTTTTTTGTATGTTTTTATATCTTCATCTGTGAGCCACCCGGAGTTGCTTTGGCAAGGGGGGGGCGGTACAAATGTGAACAATAAAATAAATAGATACATTGAGTTTATTTCAGAAACAGGGTGTAATAAAGGTCATAGTTACAAGGAGTAGTCCCTAGAAGATAATGCAAAGAAGACTTCTGTTTAAATTAAAAGAGGTCTGCTGCAACAGGTTTGTGGTTGTGGGACATTTCAAGGTACTCCACACCATGAATAGAAAATACTGTTCCCAGCCCAGTGCTAAGACCTTTTTTCTAAGCAGGAAGCTAGATAGAGTTGAGCCTAGCTGGCACCAAAGCCTTCCACTTTAGGACTTTGTCCCAGGCAAGCTGCATTTGTATGATTTTAAGGTGTCTTTCTCTTAAGTAGAACTCTCAGAGTGATGAGTTATGGGGTTTATTTATTCAAAATCCCCAAATCCCATCTTTAGATAAAAAAAATCCAGATAACAGTACAAGTTGTCTGACATGAAGAGTAAATGAAATGTAATCCACACATGCTAAGAGACATGCTCCTCACTGGTGTTTCAATGTCTAACCCAATTTGGAGATAGACTGTGGATTTCATTGCAATCACCTATGTCCCTAGCTTTAATTTGACAAAATAAAGTGGAGCCTTTTCAATGCCAATAATATAGAATGGCCACCCTGGATCACACCTACTGTAATATTTTGCTTAACATGGTGTCTAATAAGGCCTCATTAGAAAATCCATAGGAAGGGTATGAAATCACCAGGCATCCCTGTTATAGTTATCCTGTCAGTGGCAGGTTTATATTAATGAAAAGATTGATGCATTATGACTGCATTCTTTTCTTAACACACAAAACATTAAAATACAATTTTTAAAACCCCTATGATACTGCACAATTCGTTTTGCCATCTAGGGAATAGGTTTTTATTCCTGCAAGTGCTATTCCTCCCCCCCCCCACCATGCAAATTTCTTGGCATCTCTTTCCTAATTAAGGTTATCTGAACCTAAACTATGATTAAAAAGTCCTCACAGAGTGTATAAAATTATAACCTTGCTCTGTGTGAGAACTGACACTAATGAATTGCTTTTTCAGTGCAGGGTCATAATATTGACCAAAACATCTACCTGGCACTTGATGAGATTGCAAAGTTCCATGTCAGAAAGCTTGCCAATAAAGCCATTCACATTTGGTTTCATTGTATGCAGTAAGATCAATCTGCTGGGGGCAGGATGTATGGAGGTGTGAGAAATAAACAAGTGGTGATGAGAGTATGAAATACCTCTGAATTATCAGATACATATTAGGTAGCCATGCAATTGATTGTGTGGTACCACAAAGGCATACTTGTATGGTGTTTACTAGACAGCAGCCTCTCCCTCCCTGCTTCTACCAGGAGGGATAAACCGCCGTGGGCTACCGGGGCCAGGCCGAAGACTGTCGCCCGGAGCACTGCCGCAGCTGCGAGGGGTCCCTGCCTCTCCCTCCCTGCTCCTACCGGGAGGGATAAAGGGCCATGGGCCGCTGGGGCCAGGCCCAAGACTGCCACCTGGAGCGCCGCCACAGCTGCGAGGAGTCCCCACCTCTCCCTCCCTACTCCTACCAGGAGGGATGAGGGGCCGTGGGCCGCCAGGGTCATTCAGTGAAACTGTTGAGCTGGTGGCTCCGTTATTTGTGGACCTTGTCAATTGGAATCTGGTATTTGTGATATTGTATGCTTTGATTATATTGATCACATTGTTGCTATTGCTGTTATACTGTATTTTATGGATATTGTATTTCTAATATTGTACCTCTATATATAATCTTTGTAAGCCGCTTTGAGTCATCCATTGGACTGAGGGAAGCAGGATATAAATAAAAACATTATTATTATTATTATTATTATTATTATTATTATTATTATTATTATTATTATTATTATTATTATTATTATTATAGATGTATAGCAAGTATAAATTTTGTTTCTCCTCACAATTTTTTGGTTTGGGGGTTGGACTCAGTGACTCTTAGGGTTCCTTCCAGCTCTATAATTCAATGATTTCATGACAAAGTTCTGATTCAGTTTAGACTGAAAATCAAATAGAAAACCTAAGATGAAAACTGAGAAGCCCTGTTCAAGCATTAAAAACCCTACTTGAGCATTATACAATCAGGATATTTTCATCAAAGGTAGAGGGGGATGTTCTGGCTCCATTCCCTCCCATTGTAGTTACATAAGCACAGTGAAAACTGAATATAAATGTATGATCCTGATATAAGAGCAAAAAAGCGAGACTAGCCATTTCTGTGTTCTGAATCCACAACATGAAAGAATTCATAGCCACTCAAGGTGCTTGAGGATCTGCTGTTGTACACATACCGTCATCTTAATGTCAGGAATATAAAAGGAATAGTTTTATCAGTTCTACTCTCCCAGTGAAATTCCATTGCCAAATGGTGATTCCAAAGTCCTAGTCTATCACTCTATTATATCGCACTGTTATATACACAAGCAGCAACAAACACTGTGAATAGGGGTACACAGAAAGAGCCTGCTCGAAAATTGTGGTATTTTTGAATCACAGCCGGATGTACCCCAGACAACAGACTCCTTGTGCCGGCTAATCCTTCTCACTCTAGGTTGGGTGAAAGGAATTATGGAATAAATTCACCAAAAGGTGATTTTATTTTGGTAGTTTCATGTCCGGCCTAGACTGAAGAAGAAGGAGGAGGAGGAGGAGAATGGTGTGGCCCCTTAAAGATTAACTCCTATATTTAAATGTGAGCTTTCATGTACCAAGTCCACTTTATCAGACCAAAGTAAAACAACTATCACCATCTCTTTGTCAGAAATGGGTGAAATTTGCCGACCTAGTAGCCTCAAGGGAGTAGATCTGAACTGTCAAATAGAAGACAAAGAGTTACTGGGGATTTGTGCTACATGCCTTTAAAGTGTGATATTTATTTTTAAAAGGAACTATTTGCAATTGTTTCTACTTCCTCAGAAGGAATAAAGAGATAGTTACAAGAAATGTGCAGGAATAATAGATTTCTCTGAAAGAATTAAAGTTGCCATACTTCAGATTAGTATGGACAGGTCATTTTGCATATGGTCTTTACATTGAGAAGGTAATAAAATAAGGAGCATATCCCCATCTTCACTGAAATCATTGTTTACCTTTGTTCTGAAAAAGACAAACAGCACAAAAATGGCTAAATGTAAGAAACTTCTCTAATAACCTAGCCTAATTGTCTATTTCTGAGCCTGCTGGTCAGTTCTTTGACAAGAAAGTAAAATAAATATTTGAAGTATTTTTTTAAAAAAAGCAATTTCTAGTCAAATGTTGAACCTGAAATTTCAAACCATAATATTAGAGTTCACAGTCAGATATTTTTTCATAAAATTATCATAATTGTTTTTAAACAATCCTTTGCTGTACCCACACCCCAATAACGACACAGACACAAATAGTGGATTGAAAATTGGGCCACATTTATTTAAATTCAAAATGGTCCTACCTTAACAACGGTTAAGGATCAAACGGGCTGAAATAGCACTGGTAAGGGGCAAAACCAATTAGAACCCTAATTAACTGCCTCTCACCACTTGTTACTGCAGTAACAGTTGAGAGGCTCTGTCAACAACTGGCTTCAGCGGAAACATGTTGTTGATTCACTATGGGTGTTAAGCTATATAAGTCATTTGGCTGGCCATACAAGTTTGGCTAACCTTGTCCTCACTATGGCCAACCAAATGTATTTGCCCTGTTAATTAGTAATGCAGTTGCCCTTAACCAGTGCTATCCGCCAGAAGTGGCCAAAATCTGGCAATATGAAACACCCTGTAATTCACCCATCGGTGACACTGTGGAGTGGACGAAAAAGCCAAGAACCAAGGTGCCAATCAGGTTCAAGCAAAAATTCCCACTTGGCCCCAAAGCGACCAAGAATCACATTGTGACCTAAGGGAGGGGGTGGTGGGCAAGCGCGCCTGGGGCCCAGCAGAATTCGCGAAGAGTGGGGCCGTTGAGCCGGCCACCCCTTATAAAGGGGAAGCCGGCCACGCCCCTTCTCCTTCGCTGTTGTGCCCACGCCTCAGGGGCGGAGCCAGCAAAGTTTTTTCCCAGGGATGAGATATAAATATAAATATTTGGAATTTTAGTCACATTACAAATATCTTCAAATATGAAGTAGCAGGGATGTACCATTCAGAATTTTTAGACTCAAACTCCAAAAATTATCCAAGAATTCTACAGGTAAAAATCTGAGAGGTCCAGTCCACAGATCTACATCTTTAGACACCTATCTGTATATTTTGCTTACCTAGAGCAGAACCTGCACTGGGGTCTCCATACCTGTCTCAGGCCTTGATATCTTATTGATAATGTACTAAATTAGTGTTTCCCAGCCTTGGGTCACTAACTTGAGAAGACCCTGATGTTAGGAAAGATTGAAGACAAAACAAGAAGGGGGTGGCAGAGGATGAGATGGTTAGACAGCATTATTGACACAGTGGACATAGATCTAGGCAGATTCTGGAGGATAATGGATGACAGAGGAGCCAGGAATGCTGTGGTTGCAAGAGGTTGGACTTGACCTTGCAGCTGAACAACAAAGACTTGGGTCCCCAGATGTTCTTGGACTTCAACTCCTGGAAGCCCTGATCAGCAGGTGTACTTACTTGGACTCTTGGGAATTAAAGTCCAAGAACACCTGGGGACCTAGGTTTGGGAAGTATTATACTCAATGAAAGCTGCTAAAGTGCTTTCAGGGTGTTGCAGTTCTTAGGGAGATGCCTCTATAGAGCCTAAAGGGTGCTGGAACTGCAATTTTCATAAACCTGTTGCAGCTCCCTTTATTATTTTTAAAATTATTGACAGGATCTACAGGCTTGAGAAAGGAATGGAGCCTCCAAGACAGGACTTGCTCTTGGTGAGTGAAATATAAGTGTGTGAAGGTCTCAGTAGTTGTGAGTCTATGGGCAGGAACTCCTAGAATTCTTTCTGGTCAATTTCTGGATTCTGTTTACTGTAGTTCAAAAAATCCAGATAGCGCATCTGTTTTTTATCGACATGTGTGGCTTTTTTTGATTTTGACAATTAACAATTCCACAATTGAACTTGGTTTTATTAGTTGTTTTTATGGTGTTTTACAAAAACAAAAATATGCCTTGAGCGCTACTTAATAATGGAAATAAGGCATAAAATGAGATAAATAACCATAATAACTAGAAATGTTCATGTTTGTATTTTTGGACTATAATTCTCATAGCTGCCTTGGGAATCCTGGGAATTGTACTCCAAAAAGCCAAATCTGCATACTACTACTACTACTACTACTACTACTACTACTACTACTACTACTACCTCTTCTTCCATGTCTAGGCCAGATGTGAAACTGCCAAAATGAATTCACCTTTTGATGAATTCATTCTGCAGTTCCTTTCGCATGACCTAGTCTGAGAAAGATTACCCAGCAACACAAGGTTGCCATTACTAGGGTATACCCAATTGTGGTTCAAAAATACTGTACCACAATGTTTGATGAGGCTCTTTCTTTGTACCCCAATACTACTACTAATAACTATAGTTACCATTGACTCTTAGCCAAAACAGATTGTCTACTGAACACTACTTCATACTGTCAAATACAGTATTATCAATGGTGTATCAGCTATTAGAATGGATAGTATTAAGTGTCAAATATGGATATAAATATTCATACATTCTTGGAATATCATCAAAAAACATTTAAAAAAGAATTTTGAAGAGATTGTGGGTTTTTGGAAGAAATTTCATCTAGAGCACGTAATTTAACAAAAAACAATTGTCAATAAATCATCTTGCCTCTAGTCAGCTTTGAAGTGTATTTTGCATACTTGGAATTATGGCACTATGTCCTGTGAAAAGCAAATCTCAGCATTATTGGAAATGTAGCATGGCTGAGTGAACTTCACTCTTACACTGGTGTTTCAAAGGTGACCATCTGCTTCTTTTCTGAAATTGCCAGATAAAACTATAAAATCCAGCACAGTTACTGGACTCTCCCTGTTCAGCATTGTAATAAGAGCCAATCTTAATTGTTGCTTCAGATAAGGATTTTTATTCCAATTCATTGTCTGAAGATGCAGGACACCATCTATTTATAACCATTGCTTAATGAAATGGCTCAAATGTTTTTACTTGTCAATGTGAATCTGCTACTTTTATATCATGTAGTCATCATTGTTATGATATTTCATTCCCACTGTGTCCATGTACCATGTGTTTATTATCCAGCAGTCTACGTACATTTGGCTCACCTCTCCTGCCAACACACACAACTATATCTGTCTCTAGAAAGCTTTTATAAGAATGGCATTGTTTTTCATCTCCTTTTAAAAAGCAACACAGAAAACAAATTTGCCAGTCTGTCATATTTCATAATAGTTTCCTTTGCATGAATATCAAGGCCTTTTATAAAATTTATCTGTGATTTGTCTTGAGACTCCAGGTTTGAACAACTCTATTATTTTATTTGCTATAAACAGCATGTATGTATTTCCAGGTGCATGTGTGAAGTCTAAATTTTTGTGATATATCCTGAAAGCAAGGAACGCGTGGCAGCGAGAATAGGCTGCCACGTGCTTTGCTCCCCTGCCCCCATGGGAGATGGTGCATGCTGGCAAAAGGGTGGGGCCGTGCTCTCCTTTAAGAGGGGACACACAGCCCGCCCTGCCAGCAGTTATTCGACTGGGTCAGGAAGCATTTGAGTCCTGCCCCAGTTTGAGAGCAGCCTCTGGGCATTGCTCCATTACCGCTGGCACAACCAGTGGTGCTTGAATGTGGTTCCTTCTTTGCGCCTCTACAAAGGCGTGGTGGCTCCTCAGCTGAGTGCTTGAGCCCAAGGCAGCTGTAGCACGTGACCGGCTGGGCTCTCGGCGCACCTGGGGCCTTGCTTGTGCTGGAGTTGCCAGCTTTATCATTGGAGCACTATGGCGCTGAAGAAAAGGGCACATAGCCCCCCCCGGAACCCATAGGGTGTGGCTACAGGGTACGGCGCCCACCCCTGGTGGCACCCCTTGTAGGGGTAGGGCCCGGCTGTGCCTGGGGTCACTATTCCCCCACCTGGGCCGCCCCCGAACCAGCGGCCTTGCACGAGGGCCACCCCCTGCCCCTGCGGGGGTTGTAGCAGGCGGTGCGGCACGGTCCCAATTGGGGCCGCAGCCGCTTATGGCCCAGTGAATGTCCCAGGATGGCTTGGGGCACGACCAGGCCTTGTTGGCCAGGATCGAGGCCCTGGAGAGGGCTGCAGGCCTCGGGCCTGTATTGCCCATGCAACGGTCAAACAGGAGGCCGTCGACCGGTGGGCAGCACCAACTTGAGGTGTTGGCACCCCAGCTTCCGCCCCTTCTGGAAAGAAGGGTTGAGCAGCTGGAGGCAGCCATGTCCTCTGGCTCCAACCAACCAGACAATCAGGCGGAGGAGCGGGCTTCGACGTCTGGTCCAGCGGGCTCCGATTCGATTGGGAGCCCCAACGCTCGCCAGCAGCTGTAACCCCCGGTGGGGGCAGCAGCCGTGGGTGCACCTGGTGAGTATCCAGGTCAAGTTAGTACACCTCTTCCTAAATCCTTGAATTCAATGTTGACTGGGCAGTGGGCTTGGCCACACCAATTGCATATGGAAGACCCAGTTCAACAGCCCGCTACAGTCAGCTCAGGGTTTGCCCCATGCCCCTAGTCCCTCAGACTGCTGCATGGCACACTCCTTATCCTCCTTTACCACCTGGGGTTTTGCTGGCGGAGTCCAATGTGCTGTACCCGATATGGCCATATGGTCTGCCAATTAACACTGCGTACAATACAGTCCCGATTTCTGCTATCCCGACTGCGGGTAGGTCCCTAACACTGGGTGATCACTTGTTACCATTTACTAGGGATAAGATATGGAGACGGGAATATGTAGATAACTTTAGCCTTCTTAATAGGGAGGCAACCAAGGAAGAGAAAGAGAAGGTGGACAACCGGGAGAAGGAATTGGCCTGGTGTCGTAAACCCCCAAGGATTTGGGCCAATTGGCTGCCGGCGTATTTAATATACACAGCTGTGTCCATTAAGGCCCGTCCAGATCTTGCAATCCCTTTGATCCAATATCTGGACCTCATTTACTGGGCGTACGTGGATTTCCCTGGCCAATCTTGGTTGGCTTATGATGAGGAGTTCCGCATGCACACTGCATTGCACCCCGAGATGCCGACCAGTTGTTGTGGCTGCTCTACATGATGCCATCTCGCCCGGCATCTGGCGACCACTATCACTGTGGCCATGAAGTGCAGCGTCCTCTCCAGATGCAGTCTCCCCACCAACCGGCGGGGCAGGGGGTTCCAGCCCACCTGCTGTGTTGGAGTTTCTCCTCACCAGGGGGCTGCACTCGAAAACCGTGCAAATACAGGCTTGAGTGCTCCATCTGCGGTGGACCTTATTCCACTTCTGCTTGCACCCGCATGGGCGGATCACAGGGAAGAGGTTGCGGGCAGCAGGGCCCAGGCCGTCACTCCGCCGACCCATCGCAAACTTCAAAATGGCCCCTCCCCAATTAGGTTGCAGGTACTTGAACGTTGGCTCTGGGTTTACCCTAAGTGAGCTGATGCCGACTACCTTTTAGCAGGTTTTTCAATTGGATTTCACATCCCTTTCGTTGGTGTACGTGCACCACAGGATGCGCCCAACTTGCCGTCATTAAGGGGCAAGGAGGGTTTGGCTAGGGATAAGATATTTAAGGAGGTTTGTGAGGGGCGGGTAGCAGGCCCTTTTGATGAGCCACTCTATCCAAACTTGAAGGTATCTCCACTCGGCTTGGTACCCAAGAAGGTTTCAGGCAAATTTCACCTGATACACCATCTGTCGTACCCGGTGGGCTCCTCAGTTAACGACGCTATACTGGACGAACTATGTTCGATCCAATATATGTTGTTTGACCAGGCGATAGAGATGGTACGTTCCTGTGGTCCCGGAGCATTACTTGCCAAATGCGATATTAAATCAGCTTTTTGGTTGCTCCTGGTGCACCCAGATGATTTTGAATTGCTGTGTTTTCGATTCAAGGGTCAATATTTTGTGGACAATGTGATGCCCTTTGGCTGCTGAATATCATGTTCAGCCTTCAAACGCTTTAGTTCCTTTTTGCATTGGGCATTTGTTCACAGGTCCAGCTTTAACATGGTCGCCCATTACTTGGACGATTTTTTGTTCGGGGGAGCAGCCCAGTCAGGGACATGTGAGCAAATGCTCTCAATATTTAAGGAACTTATGGCCGAACTAGGCATGCCTTTAGCCCCGGAGAAGACAGAGGGCCCGGCCACTGCCCTAACTTTCCTGGGTATAGAAATTGACACTGTTGAGCAGACTTCCAGACTTCCCATTGATAAAATCACCCACATATCGGACACGATCTTGGCCATGTTGGCTAAGCGTAAGGACTCTCTCCATGATCTGCAGGTGCTTCATGGATACCTCAACTTCGCTTGCAGGGTGTTCGCACCCAGCAGGGCCTTTGCCAGGCGTCTCTGTGACACCATGGTTGGTCTATCCAGGAAGCATCACAGGGTTCGGATCATGAGCGGGATGTGGGCTGACCTCCAGGTTTGGCTTGCATTTTTGTCCGTGTTTAATGGGGTTTCCTTTTGGCGCCGGGAGCTTGCTATCATGCCCAAATTCCAGGTGCAGTCGGATGCCTCAGGGTTGCTTGGCTACAGCATCTACTTTGATGGGCGTTGGTGCTGCGGTCACTAGCCTGACGCCTGGCAGGGTACGGAAATACTCCAGGACTTGACCTTTTTAGAGTTCTTTCCCATTCTTGGGGCCCTACTGCTCTGGCAGCACATGTGGAAAGATTCGGTAGCGCAATTTTGGTGCGATAACGTGGCCGTCGTGTGCATTGTTAATGTGCCGATGTCCCACTCGCCCAGGGTCATGTCGCTGGGGTGCCACTTTGTGTTGCACTCCTTGCATCACAATATTCTGTTCAGGGCCCAGCATGTGCCAGGTATTGACAATAGTATCGCTGACACGTTGTCCCGACTACAGATACGCCGTTTTCAGGCACTTGCGCCATGGGCCGATGAACTTCCCTCTCTGCTTCCCACCAAGATGTGGACATTTGGTGAGGTGAAGTGTGCCGGGCGATAGGCCTATCCCTTGCCGGCTGTGCCCGTCAGGCATATTCTGGCGCTTATCAGTCCTTTTTGGCATTTTGCTGGGAATGTGCAGCTTCCTGACCTGTGGCCTGTGCCAGTGGATCATCTTCTACAATATATGGTACATCTGCACGAGGGTGGTTTGGCGCCTCATACCATAGCAGGGTGCTTGTCTGCCTTGGCATTTGCGGCTAAGGCAGGGGGCTATACGGACACCACAGGTGATTTTAGGGTGCGTAGAGTGCTGGAGGGCTGGGCCAGGGAGCGCAGCCATCACCTGGACACTCAGCAGCCGGTGTCTCCAGCTCTCCTTGCCAGCTTGGCCCAGGCTTGGTTGTCCCTTTGTCACGACCAGTACGAAGCAATTCTTTTTCATGCGGCCACCACAGTGGCTTTCTTTGGGGCATTGTGGGTTAGCAAGTTGGTTCCCTTTTCCTAGAACTATCAGTCCCGCAGGTACCTGGAATTGGCTGATGTCATTATTACCCATGGTTCTGTACAACTGCACATACGTTATTCCAAATCAGATCAGCAAGGCAGGGGCTGTGTAGTACCACTACTCAGCTGTAGTATGCCAGCGATTTGCCCAGTGGCCGCTTTGATGGCATTCCTGGCGGTCCGGGGTACTGTCCATGGGCCACTTTTTTGCCACCAAGATGGATGGCCACTGACCATGTATCAATTTTGGAGGGTGACGGGGACAGCTCTTTCTGACCTAGGCCTTCCCGGTGCGCAGTACGGCACTCACTCATTTCGGATTTGCGCCGCATCAACAGCTGCCCTCTTTGGTTATTCGGACGATGACATCCAACAGATGGGTTGGTGGGGTTCCACTCCTTTTAGATCTTATGTTCGCCCTATGTTGCGTTGAACACATAGCTGGCACATGTTTTTCTTTCTTCTCTTTCAGATCTGGGACCCTTCAACCCTACCGTGCGTATGTGGCTTGTAGGCCACAGTTACATATTTTGGGTGGCCAGCCATGCTGTGGCGTCACGATAGGGTGCTCATCTGGGCCTCCAGGATGTGGCTCACCTTTGCTGGCATGGCATTTGTGGGATGCGATGGCACGATCTTCTTCCTTTCCTTGGATCCCTTGGGGACATTTCCCCTCCTGATGTTCTGCTGGTCCATTTGGGCGGAAATGATTTGGGCCAGATTACGGGTTTGGGCTTAACCATAACCATATGGAGGATCTGGATTTGATCAGGCACCGATGGCCTCGGGTGCAGTTGGTCTGGTCTTACATGATCCCACGATCCTTTTTTCAAGGCAGAGGTAGGTGACCCATGCTGCATTGACTGGGCCCGGCGGTCAGTGAATTGGGTTGTAGCTCGATTTTTTTGTTAACATGGCTTGGTACCATGGTTATACACCCTGCGATACGCATACAGGATGCTGGATTGTATCGCAGGGATGGAGTCCATCTCTCTTCGAGAGGCATGGACAGGTTTTTGGCCTCCTTGCAAGCGGGCCTGGTGACCAAGTTGCTGGTCAGGGGTGCGGTGAGTCGTGGTAGACTCCTCCCCGTGTGGCAGCTAGCACTGGTAAGGAGGTACTGGATGACCCCTACGAGTCCGGCAGGTACGCACTTGGTTGGCCACAGGAAGGACAGAATAGAGGGAAATTCGGGGTAGCCAATCAAGTGTGGACCAGGAACAAGGTGATGCTATGCTATACACAGCCTGCAAAACCTTACAGTTCACCGGACATACGTTAGAAGCAGAGGTTAACCATTTGCGCTTCTGTTTGGGGTCAATTATAATTTGGTTAATTAAGTAAACAAAATAGATACATTGTATCTAAGTAATATTTGAAAATAACCATTAATCCTTACCAGTGCTATTTCGCCCCGCTTGCATTTTGAAGTTAAGATTTAAATAAAGTGGCCTAGTTTTAAAATTTATTTATTTATTTATTTATTGTTAAATTTCTATACCATCTACTCAGCCAAAACCGACTCCGGGCGGTTCACACAGTGGGTAAAAACAGATAAAAACCAGCAATAGGAACCCACCCCTAAAAAGCGAGAGGGGTGCAGGAACCGAAGAAACCGTGGGGCAGGCATCTTCCCCTATATTAACCACCCAACGGAAGCCACCCCTCCACCTGCACCCCACACTTGGCTCGCTAGCCCGGTTTTTAGTTCTTTTCTAAAGGGCAGCAATTCCATCTGGAGGTGCAATTCTACTGGCAGGAGGTTCCAAAGGGCCGGTGCGGACACAGAGAAGGCTCTCCTCCTTGTGCCAGAGAGGCGAGCCCCCCTGGCCGATGGAACTATTAGAGAGCCCCTCCGGTCCACTCTGGTTGGACGGACAGATGTCCTTAGGGTGATGTGGTCTCTAAGGTAACCTGGCCCACTACCATATAGGGGTTTAAAGGTCAAAACCAGCACCTTGAATTGCACCTGGAGGCAAATGGGTAACCAGTGTAGCTCCCGAAGCAGTGGTGAGGCATGGGCATAACGTCCACACCCCATCACCACCCGGGCCACCGCATTCTGGACAAGCTGCAGCCTCCGAATGGTCATCAAGGGCAGCCCCATGTAGAGCGCCTTAGTACCACACCTTGTGGGAATGGATGATCTCACCCAGCGGCTTCATGTAGATGTTAAATAGGAGAGGAGAGAGTACCGAGCCCTGAGGCACCCCATATTTTAGGGACCTAGGACTGGACTTCTCACTCTCCAACCACACCGACTGGGTCCGACCCCTCAGAAATGAGGAAAACCAGGACCATGCCATGCCCTGGATCCCCAGTCCTCGGAGCTGTTCCAGAAGGATACTGTGGTCGACGGTATCGAAAGCCGCTGAGAGGTCAAGAAGAACAAGGACGGACGGATGACTGCCATCCCGCTCTCGCCAGAGATCATCCATCATCACGACCAATGCAGTCTCAGTACCATATCCAGGTCTGAATCCTGACTGGAAAGGGTCCAGATATTCCGCTTCATCCAGTACCCCCTGCAACTGACGCGCCACTGCCTTTTCCAATACTTTCCCAAAAAGGGGAGGTTGGAAACAGGTCTGTAGTTGGTTAGGACTGCTGGATCAAGGGATGGCTTCTTCAGGAGGGGGCGCACCAAAGCATGTTTCAATGGTGCAGGAAATATCCCCTCCTGAAAAGATGCATTAATTATATCCCCAACCCAGCCACCTGTCACTGTCTTGGAGGCTTTTACCAGCCAGGCGGGACAGGGATCCAATGGACAATTAGTGGCACGGACCACCGCAAGGAGCCTGTCCACTTCATCTGGGGCCACAGGATCAAACCGATCCCAGATAACACAGCAAGACTGTGCACTGGCTCCCCCTTGAACCTCCCCATCGACGCCAAGATTAAACCCTGAGTGAATCCGATCGATTTTCTCCACCAGATGGTCAGCAAAGTCCTCAGCCTATCCCTGCCAATGAGGCACAGCCCCCCCCCTTACCAAGGAGGGACCTGGTCACCCGAAACAGGGTGGCTGGGCGATTATCAGTGGAGGCAATAAGGGAGGTGAAGTATTGCCTCCTCACCACCCCCATCGCCAATGGGTAGGCCCTTATAGTGGCTCTAGCTAGTGTCCAATCGGAATCGATCTAGGTCTTCACCTAGCGGTGCTCAAGGCATCTCTTTGCCTGTTTGAGCTCTAGTTCTTCCGTGAACCACAGGGATGACCTAGCTCCATGGGCTCTGAGAGGCCATAGTGGAGCGATTACATCCAAGGCAGCTGTCATCGACTCATAAAATCCAGCACAGTGTCCGTCTCTTTATTGGGGAGTGGGTATGGCAATGCATTTTCCCCTTTATCTTACTGATTTATTGTGTTTTTTAATCATTAAGGGAAAGGGAAATATAAATAATAACAATAATCAACATCCATATTGCAAAACAGTAACAGTAAGTCAATACAAAAGCTCTGAGACTATTTTGAGGGTGTATAATAATTAATGAAATTATTGAGGGCTTTATTCATCTGTTGCAAACAATTTAATTGCCCAGTCAAGAACAAGACACTCTAAAATATTTTGCATTTCAATCAGGACAGTGTACAAAAAATTATTACTGTGAAAATTCACTCACTTTCATGATACATGTGTGTCAGTATTGGTTTGTTTGTTTTGCTTTAAACTTCCCACAACCAGAGTTTCCAAGGACACACCATATGTTTACAGGATTGTTTACAGGTCATCCAATTATCTGCAGGTGATACATTCCAAGAACTACTTTGGATATCTGAAACCATGAATAACATGGGTTACTCAAGTTAGAATATTCATATTTCTAGCTGAGTTAGACCACTACTAGAAAACATTACATAATCTTCAGTTAAAAATTTTTTTAGCATAAGCAAGCACTACTATGATTTTACTCCATGGAGGATCAAGCAGAAATTTTAATTCTGGATGCAGTTTATTCTACTTTACAGCATTCTGCTGAGCACATGTGATTGCATTGGACCTGCCTTATTGTCAGGTAAACTGAGGCAGCTGCTTCAGGAACCTGGCTCCTTTTATTTTTTCATCATTTATTCACTTCTCTCTGAAACACAAATAAATTGTTAGTTGCTTTTCAACAAATTTTCTAGGTATCTGTTATTTAGAGACACCAAGCAATCAAAATGTTTAGAAGAATTGTGTCTTTTAAATTATTAACTCTAAGCACTCAAGTTTGTATCTGGGCAGCTGAAAAGAATTGGATGGTTGATCCAGAAGGAATTTACATGGATTTAGTGTTCTACTGTCCCATGCAATAAGTGCAAAATCTAAAGTGTGAATCTGCTTTAAAACTAGGCATGTTGTCATCAGCTGATCCTCATATCTGAGTATACATTTTCCCCACTGTGAAAATCATTTCCACAGTTGATGGATCACAAAAAATTCCATTGGCATGAATTTGTTTAAGGTGGATCCCAGCTTGCCATGAAGTGACCCACACACTATGATCAGGGAGCCATCTCCTGTGGCACGTATGAAATGAGACATGCAGCATTGGACATCAGGACTGCAATGGACTTCCCCTGCAATGAGGATATTACCAAAGGTGTGCTTTCACAGCCAGTCCATCTGGCCTGGCCTTTTCTGCCTCCATGACAGTTGGGAATCAGTGTTCCTCCTCCACTCATTTTGCCACTGGGCCCAAAATGATGGTTTGCAGTGACATTTCCTGCACTGAGGGGGCCATCACCCCACCTATAAAGGGGCTCATCCACCCATAGCTGCCACCCATAGCTGTTGTCCCTTTTAGGGAGCCAGGTTATTTACCACTGCCCAACACTCGGCATTGAGTCTACTCCATTACCATAGCAGGATGTCTGACCAGACACACAGGCATGTACTTCTTACGCATCATGATCCTAAGGAGAAAATATAGCTTTTTGCAACCATTTTTATCATGATGTTGCTTGTGGGACTCATGGGGTATTACAGAAAAGAGCTTCATGCAACACATTTGGTACCAATCCCTGATCTTAATTCAGATTTTTTAAAAATCACATTACATGACCCTGCTGAGATGTTTATACATTTATTTTGGCCCAAGCTTTAGATATGATCCAGAAAGACAGAATATGTGATTTCTGGCATAAAGGTGCTTCCAGAATAAAGTAGTGGGTTAAGAAAATGAACAATGAAAAGGATGTTAAAATAGGAAATAATAGGAGGCAAATTCTTGGAAACAATTGGTCTGATGTGTGCAATTCTTTACCTTTGATGTGAGCTACATAGCACATGCTATGGACTCAAGGATTATCCTTGCCTTTCATCTTGCATCATCAATGAGGCCTGGCTGTCTTTCAAGGAAGCCTCTAAAGATAACATTTCAATCAAATCTAAGGAAGTTAGGGAGAGGGGCAGATCTAGGAGGAAAGCAAAACACTCTGGTGTTGGTATATTTGCAATGTGTTTACATTTCAGTTTTATTAATTTATATTCTGGCTATGACATCAATCTAATCATTGTAAACTTGTATTTACAAATAGCAAAATATCTATTGCTGAAACATTTTGCTTGCCTTTGTATGAGAATTCTGAAGGTACAAATGATAGAGGGATTCTAGTGAGAAGAGGTGTTATTGTTGTTTTTGAAATTGGTATCAGGTCTAATTTCTGCAAAGTTAAAACTATGGTTGTCAACACTTGTCAAATTGTCTTGCTAACAGGAGGACCCTTTTGTGGAGCTAGAGGCAAAGTCCAGGAGTTTTTAGTGAGTCTAGAGCAAAAGTACCCAACATGTACTAGTTTAAAAATGGAAGAGTGACAATTTAAAACAAGGTTGGGGCCTGGGTGGTTCTTCACTAAAATTTCACCAACCTAGCTTGAATAGCAAATGTGGTGGGATGATGGAGGTTCAGCAGCATTTGGACGGCCATGTGTATCATACCCTTGGCTTAGATGTTTGAGTCATCTATTGATCTTTTGGCTCAATATTGGCTCAACAAGGACAACTGTGCCAAAATCAACCTTTACTCACAATGGACCTTAATCCAAACCAATTGCTTTTGGGACATTAGATGGAAAATTTCCACAAGCACTTCTCCAACATAACCTTTCATATATGAACAATGTGTAAAAAGATAAAAAGCATGGACTTGCTTTTTCAAAAAGCAGCGCTAATAGCAATAGTAATAGTTTTGTGATAACGTTTAGAAACTATGCACTTCTCATTTTGGGAATCTATATCTATAAAGCAAAGAAGTATGTTTGATAGTCTTCAATGTGTCCCCCGCCCCGCCACCCTCCCCCCTGAAAATTTGCCCAGAACTACCTTCCAGGTGGAGGGGGTCAAAGACGGAGGTCCGGAGGCTGCCGGTGGGGCACCAGCCCCACAGACAAGCAAAACACCAAAAACCTACCGCCCCCAGTGGCCACTGCAACTCCAAGCAACTACTATGGGGCAGAGGAGCCAATCATGGAGGCCAGGCCGAGAGGAGAGGTGGGGCAAATGGCAAGTTCCTGGGACAGGAATGGCCACTGCCCATGCACCAGCAAGCTGCATTCACCAGCAAGCCACCACCGCAGCACCCACTGCAGCAGCCCAGAGTGCCTGGCTACTGTGGCTGCTGGAGCTGACTCTGCTGTCCCTGCATGGATGGATGGGGCCACCACCAGTGGCTTCTGCCCGTTCTCACTGGAGGGGATCCATCCTCCCTGTCCACCCATGGAACGCTGGGCCACAGAACCCAGCCAATGCATCCTCCCCATCATCCTGGAGAACGCAAGGGCACCGAAGATGCCCGCTGCATCCTCCCCGTCCTTCTGGGGAATGCAGGGCCACAGGACTTGGCCACTGTGCCCTCCCCGTCCACTTTCCTCCTGCTGAAAAAACCACCCCAGGGTGAAGCCTGGGTAAATCTGCTAGTAAAAACATAAAAGCAACAAATTAAATAACTATCAAGTTTTGTGCCCTCCAAAAACCTATTACTTGAGGCAATTATCTCACTCTTTTTAATGTTAGGTTTGGTCCCAAAAAAAGTCAACCATTATGGAAGCCATAATACTTGCATTAATGGAGAAATATCAGTTGAGAAGGGCCTTTCAGAGTTTCATTAGCAGCTGACTTTTACATTAACATGACATTCTCAGTACTAGTAGTTCAACACGACAACATTGGTGCTTACCACTGGGAGACCACTTGTAGAATTAAAATCATATATTGTACATATATAAAAGGATATAGTGTATTGATAAATGTTATATATATAGATAGATATAAACTTTGAATTTCACCAAGGCCACAGCTGATTCTGGGCTGCTTCTTTCAGCCTGAGGGAAGATAAAAGCGACCAGACTCTGGCCTGCCAAGAACACCAAGGCCACAGCTGATCCTGGGCTGCTTCTTTCAGCCTGTGGGAAGATAAAAGCGACCAGCCTCTGGCCTGCCGAGAACACCAAGGCCACAGCTGATCCTGGGCTGCTTCTTTCAGCCTGAGGGAAGATAAAAGCGACCAGCCTCTGGCCTGCCAAGAACACCAAGGCCACAGCTGATCCTGGGCTGCTTCTTTCAGCCTGAGGGAAGATAAAAGCGACCAGCCTCTGGCCTGCCGAGAACATCAAGGCCACAGCTGATTCTGTGCTGCTTCTCCCAGCCTGAGGGAAGGAAAAAGCCACCAGCCCCTGGCCTGCCGAGAACACTGCCTTCAGGAGGGAGACTGGCAAGAACACCTGAGGCAGGGCGGCTTCTGGACTCCTGGTTGGGCTCCAAGGCCACCTCCACCGCCTCCACCGCCGCTTAGCCGGTTTCATCTTCGGGAGTGGAGGCCATTGAGAACATTGGATGTTTGTCTTCCGTCCCATGGCTGGTTTCGGAGAGGGGATATTTTTCCCGGCTGTGCAGGTCCGTCGCAGCAGCTACAAGGAGGACCTTGTGCCGCCAGGACCAGGGGTGGGGAGGAGAACATCGGCTGCACCTGGGGTCACTTGTGGCCCCAAAGATGGCGCCCCCTCCATCTATGCAGCCACGAGCCTTGCGCTGCCAGGACTGGGGTGGGGAGGAGAGCATTGATTGTACCTGGGGTCACTTGCGGCCACAAAAGCGGCCCCCTCCACCATCCCGGCAGCCACGAGCCTTGCGCTGCCAGAACTGGGGCGGGGAGGAGAACATTGGCTGTACCTGGGGTTGCTTGCAGCCTCAAAAGTGGCACCCCTCGCCATCCCAGCAGCATCGCACCTCGTGCCGCGTGGACCAGGGTGGGGAGGAGAACTATGGCCGCACCTGGGGTTTCTTGGTGGCCTTAGGGGCGGCGCCCTCCCCTCCCCATCATCCCTGTGGCCTTACAGCGCTTGGACCAGGGCCGGGAGGAGGAGACTCCCGTCATTGGAGTTCTGTTAGGGGGGGTGGAGGGAGTGAGAGGGTATGTTTTAAGTGGGTTAGGGAGGGAGGGAGGGGAAGATGGCCTTGCCAGCCAGGAAGAGAGGGCGACACTCCATCTGGATTAATGGTGGAGGTTCCAGGGGCTCATTTAGAGGTTGTGACGGGCATGGGGCGTTATAGCGGGAACCGTGAGGGCGGGCCGCACTCGGGGAACGCGGGACCGATGCTTAGTATCTGTCCCACGTTCTGGCCCCCCGGTTTCACCTCTAGGTCCTGAGCAGCTGATCCAGGGTGACCCCGCCCTTAGGCTGCTGCTGATGAATGCCAGGTCAGTCTATAATAAGGCTCCCCTAATACAAGACTCTATTTTGGGGGAGCAGGCCGACCTGGCATGCATCACTGAGACCTGGCTGAGACCCGAGGATGGGGTGCCTCTATCAAAGATGTGTCCGGCCTGGTTCGGTGTTTGGCACCAGCCTAGGGATGTGGGTAAGGGCGGTGGTGTTGCCATTATAGCCAGGGAGTCATTGGGAGTCGCCAGGGCCACCGCTCCACAAATTTCGGGTTGTGAGGCTCTGCTCCTGCGGTTGGGCCCTAACGGTCAGTTGGGGGTCCTACTCCTGTAACTGCCTCCTTGCAGGGTAAGGGACTCCCTGCCTGGGCTCCTTGAAGCCATCTCGGCATTGGCTTTGGAGTTCCCTAGACTTATGGTTTTGGGGGACTTCAATTTGCCTTCGCTGGGGTCTGGTTCCGAGGTGGCACAGGAGTTCATAGCTTCCACGACAGCTATGGACCTGGCTCAGGTAATTCAGGGCCCGACCAGGGGCAGTGGCCACACGCCAGATTTAGTCTTTTTGTCGGGGCGGTGGCAGAGTGATCTGAGTTTACAGAAGCTAGACATAACACCTGTGACATGGTCAGATCACTATCTGGTGGCTCTAGACTTTCTGGGGGCGACACTTCATCGTAAGGAGGCAGGGTCGATTAAAGTTGCCCGCCCCCGGCAACTGATGGATCCGGATGGATTCCAGAGGGAACTGGGGAAATTTCCTCTGGATCGGCGACACGATTCACCTGAGGCAATTGTTGACCTGTGGTACGGGTCGACTACATCTTCCTTGGATGTAATCGCTCCACTACGGCCTCTCAGAGCCCGTGGAGCTAGGTCATCCCCGTGGTTCACAGAAGAACTATGGGAGCTCAAACGGGCAAAGAGACGCCTTGAGCGCCGCTGGGTGAAGACCCAGAGCGATTCCGATTGGACACTAGCTAGAGCCGCTATTAGGGCCTACCTAGTGGCGATGGGGGTGGTGAGGAGGCAGTACTTCACCTCCCTTATTGCCTCCACTGATAATCGCCCAGCCACCCTGTTTCGGGTGACCAGGTCCCTCCTGGGTAGGGCGGGGCCTGTGCCTGGTTGGCAGGGATCGGCTGAGGACTTTGCTGACCATCTGGTGGAGAAAATCGATCAGATCTGCTCGGGGTTCAAACTTGGCGTGGATGGGGAGGGTCAGGGGGGAGCCAGTGCGCAGTCTTGCGGTGTTACCTGGGATCGGTTTGATCCTGTTGCCCCGGATGAAGTGGACAGGCTCCTTGCAGCAGTCCGTGCCACTAATTGTCCATTGGATCCCTGTCCCGCCTGGCTGGTAAAAGCCTCTAAGATAGTGTCAGGTGGCTGGATCGGGGCTATAATTAACACGTCTTTTCGATAGGGGATATTTCCTGCACTGCTGAAACATGCTCTTGTGCGCCCCCTCCTGAAGAAGCCATCCCTCGATCCAGCAATCGTAACCAACTACAGATCTGTATCCAACCTTCCTTTTTTGGGGAAGGTTCTGGAGAAGGCAGTGGCACGTCAGCTGCAGGAGGTACTGGATGAAGCGGAATATCTGGACCCATTCCAGTCAGGATTCAGACATGGATATGGTACTGAGACTGCATTGGTCGCGCTGATGGATGATCTCTGGCAAGAGCGGGATGGCGGTCATCCGTCCGTCCTTGCAATTCTTGACCTCTCAGCGGCCTTCAATACCGTTGACCACAGTATCCTTCTGGAACGGCTCCAAGGATTGGGGATCCAGGGTATGGTGTGGTCCTGGTTTTCCTCATTTCTGAGGGGCCGGACCCAGTCGGTGTGGTTGGAGAGTGAGAGGTCGAGTCCTAGGCCCCTAAAATATGGGGTGCCTCGGGGCTCGGTACTCTCTCCTCTCCTATTTAACATCTACATGAAGCCACTGGGTGAGATCATCCATTCCCATGGGGTGCGGTACCACCAGTACGCAGATGACACACAGTTGTACATCTCGGCCCGTGGGGACCCCAGTGATGCAGTCAAAGTCCTTTCCAGGTGTCTGGAGGCTGTTGGGGTCTGGATGGGGGCAAATGGGCTACAGCTGAATCCTAGCAAGACTGAGTGGCTATGGATAGGGGGTCTTGTGTTATCCCGGGAGCTACCATCTTTGGTTTTGGATGGGGCTGTTTTGCCCCAGACCAACCCGGTGGGCAACTTGGGGGTCCTCCTGGATTCGTGGCTGCTGCTAGAAGAACAGGTGGCGGCTGTGGCCAGGAGGGCCTTCGTCCAACTTCGGGTGATTCGCCAGTTGCACCCACTCCTGGACCGGGACTCTTTGCTCATGGTCACTCACGCTCTGGTGACCTCCAGACTAGACTACTGTAATGCGCTCTACATGGAGCTGCCCTTGATGACCATTCGGAGGCTGCAGCTGGTCCAGAATGCCGCGGCCCGGGTGGTGATGGGGTGTGGACGTTATGCCCATGCCTCACCACTGCTTCGGGGGCTGCACTGGTTACCAGTTTGTCTCCGGGTGCAATTCAAGGTGCTGGTTTTGATCTTTAAAGCCCTATATGGTAGTGGGCCAGGGTATCTTAGAGACCGCATCACCCTAAGGATGTCTGTCCGTCCAACCAGAGCAGACCGGAGGGGCTCTCTAATTGTGCCATCAGCCAGGGGGGCTCATCTCTCTGGCACAAGGAGGAGGGCCTTCTCTGTGTCCGCACCAGCCCTTTGGAACCTCCTGCCTGTGGAACTGCGTCTCCAGACGGAGTTCTTGCCCTTTAGGAAGGAACTAAAGACCTGGCTGGCGGGCCAAGTTTGGGGTGCGGGTGGGGATGGGGGTACCATTGGGTGGTTGGTATAGAGAAGTGTGCCTTCCCCCAAGGTCCCTTCGGTTCTTGCGCACCTTTTAGGGGTGGTTTTTTTTTAACTTTTAACTTTTTTATCATGTGTCTTTTATGTATTTACTGTCCGCTATGTAAACCGCCCTGAGTTGGGTTGTACCTGAGTGGGCGGTATATAAGCATGAAAAATAAATAAATAAATAAATAAATAAAATAAATTTCGCAGCTGAGAGATAAATCTTATATTAATACAAAAATGAAGTATTTTGTCCAGCAGAAAGATTACAAACTTGAATTTACCCCATCCTCTCCAATCACTATTAACATATGAATAAGGAAATGTGCCTTATTCATTTGGATGTATATTTCATTATATTTTATTATGAACTGCCTGTCTTATAATGTACGTTGTTCAATTGGATGGAAAGTAATATAAATGTGCTGTTCGTGTAATTTATCTGTGATGTCTCAGCCACACAATCCAGTGATCTCATAATGTTCTATTTATTCAGTAATAAAATGCATTTGTGAGATGACCACATTTCGGCAGACTGAATCCCTGATAATAAAAGTTGCATATTACCTCAGAGGGAGGGAAGGAAGGTAAATCAATTATAAATGCAATCATTTAAATTAAATCGACTAATTTATCTCTGATTACTTGGCACTGTGGGAAAATTGTGTCATAGATCAAGCCAAAGTAGGAAACAGGGTACTGTATTAGGGTCACCTTTCTTTTAAAAATAAAGAGAAACGTGAAAAATCTGTTACTTGACTACATCAATAACTTTGAAAAATTATGGGGAATTACATGAGTTTGTCCTTTGTTCTTAGTGCTGTTGACAGAGAAAGGAATTCTAGAATGAAAATATGTGAGGAATTCTTGTGTCTGATGAAGTGGACTTGATCCATGAAAGGCCACATTAAAATATAGCAGTTAGTCTGCCACAATGTTTTTACTTTAAAAAAAAAGTTTTGCTTTGCTTTTGTTTTGTATCTTGTTTCACATAAAAGGGACATATTGCGGGTGAAGTTTACTAAAAATGTCAGCTAGGCTTCACAAACATACTGTACATATAATGAACAACATTTTTCATATAGCAAGAAGGTAAAATAACCAAAAAATAATGTGTCTGTGGCAAATACTTTGTAGTGTATTAGTAACAGTATAAAGATAGTCAAAATTATGCCTCTTCTTCTTCTTCTTCTGCATCATCATCTGCTGGCCAGGGCCTATGGGAGTTGTAGTCCAAGAACACCTGGAGAGCTAAGTTTGGCCATCAGTACTTTAGAGCAATCAGGATTTAAAAAGGGTAATGTTAAAGCAAATGCATCACTATTTAAATTTGAAAAATAATTCATTGACATTAATTGTGTCAGTGAGAAACAATACAATCAATTTATCATGTTAATAATTACATATTGCAGTTATTCTAAATTAAAAATAACTGAAACAATTAAAATGACTGTAAACAGGTAAAAATGGTGAACCTATAGAAATTAAAACCCTCAAAGTTATACATTAAAATATAATTAAACATTAATTATTGTCAAATAATTAATGTTGTGTTTGTTATATAACTACAACAATTACAGTTTAAAAATGCTTTTTAAAACTATTAGCTCTTCAATTTATGACAAAATACAGGTTAAAAATTAATTCCTTCATCTAGAGGGAAATATGCTGTGTTAACACAATAACTATTTGTCTGCTTGATTCCTCTCTTTTTTCATATAATTCAAGACTTGGAATCTGTAAACATCTTCCTCTAGAAACATCCACTGCTTGGATATGTGTTTTAGAAGCCTAAACCAAACTTTTTCAGTTTCATCCTTAAAGTCATATTCAGTGCTTGTAAAGCTACCAGGAAAGTTTGTGTGAATAACATCAGATTTAATTTTTTCAACATTATCATTGGTGGTGGTTTCAACTCGTATCCGAGAATGCATTTTTTCCTGAAGCAGGAAAATGCCATTGGCATGAATTTGTTTAAGGTTGATTCCAGCTTGCCATGAAGTGACCGACATACTATGACAGAGCCATCTTCTGCTGCACATAAGAAATGAGACATGCAGGATTTAACACCGGGACTGAAATGGACTGCCACAGCCTTGAGGATATGGACAAGGTGCGCCTTCACAGCCAGTTCATCTGGCATGGCCTCTTTCACCTCCATGACCATTGGGAATCAGAGTTCCTTCTCCACTCATTTTGCCATTGGGCCCAATATGATGGTTTCCAGTGGCATTTCATCCACTTAGGGGACCATCACCTCACCTAAAGGGACTCATCCTCCCATAGCAATAGGCACCTTTAGGGAGTCAGGTTATTTACTGCTGCCCAACATTTGGCATTGAGTCACTGGCTGTACGGTCTAGTCCATTACTGTAGTGGGATGTCTGGTCTTACCATTATATGCCTTACCATTCAAACCTTGCAACAGGTATGACTAGACACCAGAATGCATGGAAAGCTGTTACCTTTTCCACCAAATTAGTACCTATTTATCTACTTGCAATTTCTTGCTTTCAAACTGCTAGGTTGGCAGGAGCTGGGAAAGAGCTGGGAGCTCACTTTGTCATGCAGCACTTGGGTCTCAAATTGCTGACCTGCTGACCTTCCAGTCATTAAGTTCAGTATCTTAACCACTATGCAACTGCTGTCCCTTATATCTAACATTTTGGCATTCCAAAATTAATTTGAGTGCTACTTTGGGCTTCCTTGTTTTACTTCAGGTTGGGTCAGAAAAGGATATATTCCCAACAACTTCTTTGCATTTGCAAATAATTTCAAAATCTGAAACATATGACTACTACTAAAGGTAAAGGTAAAGGTTTCCCTTGCTCGAAAGCCAGTCGTATCCAACTCTAGGGTGCAGTGCTCATCTCTGTTTCTAAGCCGAAGAGCCAGCGCTGTCTGCTTCTGCAGACATTTCCATGGTCATGGGGCAGGCATGACTAGACACCGGAGCGCACAGAACGACTACTACTACTACTACAAAATATAAGATATTGCCTTAAAATTATCAAATATTCCTCTAAAATCCATGGCACCTTCTTTATTTTAGGAGTCTTTGGAGTGATACCAAAATGTACCAAAGGAGCTCATAGCTGTTTTGACCAACACACAATGCTGAAGCAACAAGTGTGCAAACAAATAACTGGAACCAGATCTTGCTCTTTTAGCTGAAAATGTCAATTCTTGTTTCACTGTTGTGTATTATCTGCTGTGTACAAAAATGATGGATCCCATTGTCGGGAACCTCCTACTGATTGTGACCCTGGTAAAGTGGGGTGGGTGTTTCTCAGCAAGCTGCTCTCGATATTTTTCTCCACACACACACCCTCGTGCAGCAATTACCGGAACTTCACAGAACCTTTACCCAATCAGCAGGGCCCGTTCTCCTCAATCCCAGGGAATATGCGATTTGCAAGGTTTGGTAACATGTAAGGCGGAGATTCTTATTGTAACAAGATTAGCCTGAAAAGACTGAGTTCCACTCATACTTGTAGCAGCAAAGCATGTATTTTTATAAACATTTTTGAGTTAATTTTTATTAAAATAAATTGAGTTAATTTTCACACAAATACTTTTTTTTAGTATATGTGTTAAAAAATAAAATGTGTCTTGTACATTCAAATGACTTCTTGATGTGATAAACAATTTGTAGACATACTTTTTGTAATGTGCACATTTGTATGCTTGCAGGAATGAGCAGACAGATTTTCAATTTTTTTCCTTTTGTGTATAAGCTTGTTCCCTGCTCAGGTTGAAGAAGGACAAATTTGGTAAGCTTGCATTAGAATGAAAAACAAAGGAAAATTCTCTCACACATCTCACACTGTGCAAAGAAAACAGTGAACCTCAGAGATAAAAATAGTCATTGTTGCTTTAAGGATAACATCTGTTTCGGGGCTCCTATAGAAAATCCCTGAGAGGATTTTCCAAAGGTGAATACTACCATCTTCTGTGTGATGAACTGCATTGCAGTTCAGCTGAGTAGGAGGGCTAATGTACTTGTAGTTTAAGTCTCAACATCAGACAGGTATTCCAGGTGGTGATGGTGCAGATACATGTTTGGATGAATATGCTCCCCAAATACTACTTATCCTTAGTGCTTCCATCTTCCCCAGATAGATCTGCTACACCACCATTTTCTTATTTTTTCTGTTTTTGAATTTCACAGACTAGTCACCCTGAACAAATAGATCCAACTTAAGGGGAAAGGATGACATCACAATGCTGAACAGATGGACAGATTTTAGAACACAATGAGTTCAGTAAGGATGAAGGAAGCCATTTAAGAATGAAAACAATGCTTCTGGGAGAATTACATGGTGTCAGCAGCACTGGACAGTTGCAGCAGTTTGGTGTGAGCCATGAGTGAGAAGGTGTGGATCCAAGCCAGTAGTCAGAAGAATTAAAAGAATAAAGCTGTGGGCAAGTCAGAAGCAAGTCAGATATCAGGACCAAAGAACAAGTAAGGACTAAAAGCAAACCCTAGGACTAAGCCAGTAGCCAGAACCAGAGAAATACCAAAGGGTACAGAACACAGCATAGCCCAGACTGGTAACCACATTGGATGTTGTAATTTGTGATGTCTCCTAACTTATTAGAAATGAATCAATGTATTTTTGTTTTGTTTTTAAATATTTGAGATATATAAGAAAGTTAGCCATTGATCTGTCAAATAAAAAAAGCAGGACACAAAGTGGTTTGGAATTAAATTTAAAGAAAGCTCCTAAGGGTCCTGGTAGTGCATACCTGGTACCAGAGCAGGAGACTGAGTTGGCCTTTCCAACTCTATGCATATTGGACTATAGAGCTGGCTCATGATGTCAGTTGCATGTCCAACTGATTCACCTGCTTAGTATCAGGAAGACAGTTTCCACCTCATCCAATGATGCTCTGAGAGATTTTCCGCTAACACCCTAACCCAACACTAACTGCCATCTAAATGTGACCTATTTAACCAACTCCACCATAACTAGCTCATAAAACCTCATAGATCAGGAATAGGATAGGCAAAAGAAAATAAATGCCCAACAACCAGTCAAGTGCAAAGGAAGCTAGGCTAAAATATTCCTATCTGGTTCCAAGTGGTTACCCACTAAGCATGCTATACCACAGGGCATCTGAAGCACCACCACAAGAGGGATATCCCCAGGGTGGGGCAGGCTTTAAATAGGCTAGAAACCCTACCTTTAAATTACCAAGCAGGGATGAAAGAGCTACCTCTTTAATAACAGAAGAGGTTAAAGTCCCTCCTCCCTCCAGGCTGCATGGTGGTTGGATCAGTTGACGTTGTTGCTAAAGCATTGCTTAGTGGAGTGGAGACCATTGTTTTTCTTTTCTGCCCTGCAAAATAATCAGTCTGGATGGTTAGGATTCATCCTGAGCTATAGGCCACTAAAATACCTATACAGAACATACCTTTCAAGTATCCCGGATTGGCTGGGATTTCCCATATTTCCGCGCCGCTTCAGCCACTTGCCCGCCGCCAGCTGCCACCATCCTGTAATTTGATCAGTGGGGGAGTAGTTACTGTGTGTGCCCTTCTGCACAGAACCCTTCCGTGCATGCATAGAATGGTTCTACGCATGCGCAGAAGTCTTCTGCGCAGGTCTCATATTTTCTGGAGCCGCGCTTGACAGGTATGATACAGAGGATGCTCCAGAATCTTATCATAGGTGATTCACAGATCCAAAGGATCCTAGTTTTAGTCTCTAAAACTGGGTAATCATCACCAAACAAATATTGCACACAGAATGGAATGGTGTCAATAGGCCTCAAAGGTAATCAGATTTTATTATATAATCATATCCTTAAGGACAAGTGATGTCATGGAGAGGAGAACAGAGCTCAACATCAACAAGCTCACAAAATATTTCTGAAGGTAAATGAGAAAAAATATATTCAAAACTGATGAGGGAAAGTAGCAAAACAATCCAGTGATTAATTTTTACTTAGCCTTTCCTAAATATATGGCTTTGGTATAAATAACTGGAGATGGTGTGATAAAAAATAGGCATTTGTAAGATGCAGGTCCCTAGTCTTATGCACAAAGTTCAGACTTCAAAAGTGGTTCCATAAGGGCAATAGCAAAATTCTGAAATACCGTATTTTCCGGTGTATAAGGCGACTGGGCGTATAAGACGACCCCCAACTTTTCCAGTTAAAATATAGAGTTTGGAATATACTTGCCGTATAAGACTACCTCTCTTCCAATGCACACCAAATAAAAATTAACCCACACTCAACCCGAAGACGCACAGCCCTCTGAGTCGAATGGGCAGGTTCTGGTGGAGAGCCAATCCATGCTCACGTACTCCTCCTCAAGGTACAGGAAGATGTGTGCAGCTTGCTTCCCCTTGCTTCATACTCCCCGCACAGAGCAGGGATTCGGCCGCGGCGCCCCCCCACCATATGCACCAGACATATGAAGCAAGGGGAAACAAGCTGCAGTTAAGTACCTGTCCTATAAGACGACCCCCAACTTTGGCACAGATTTTTCAGGGTTAAAAAGTAGTCTTATACGCCAGAAAATACACTACTTATTGAACTGTTTTAGCTGAAATTAAGAGATGTAAACCTCACATCTTCTTATTCTTGAACAGCAGATGAGGGGGAAAATTGTCTATTTTCTGCTTGAAACCTTGGGGGAAATCTCACAAGAATTCTTAGAAGTTTCATCTTTTTCCCCCTGAAGAAATGCCAAATAGAGCAGAATTGTTATACTTCCTGACCAGAATGGCACTCTTGGCCTGATAGTTTCTTCTGCAAGGAAAAGGTGGGGGGGGGGGGGAGAGAGAGGGAGGGAAAATGAGAATTGGGATCTTATTTTTTGGGGGAAGCCAATAAAGCTCACTGGTGCAGGGGAGAATCTCACTGGGAAGTAGTAGCATGCCAAGACATGAAAAAGGACTCAGGGTGAGAAATGTTCAAGTCCTTGACACAGCCTTTACTAAAATATTAATTTATTCTCTCTTCCTTATTATTTGACCCATGAATGAGAGAAACTCATTTATTTTATTTTTATTTTATTTTAAATTCAGATTTCTATGCCGCCCAAGCAGGTAAACCCGCCTCAGTGTGGCTCACAACAAGTTAAAACATACATAAAAACAATTAAACCATTAAAAACCCAACATACTCACCCACCTACCCCATTCATCTTTAAAAAACTACCCACATTAAAACTGCCTGCATTGAACAATTAAAAAAATAGGGGCTTATTTTATAAGCCAACAGGCGGGGACCTCCTTCTATCTGGATCCCACACCTGCCCTGCCAACCAGGTTTTTAGGTCTTTTCTGAAAGGTAGTAGTGCCGTCTGCTTCTGCAACTCTTCAGGTAGGAGGTTCCACAAGGCCGGTGTGGACATAGAAAAGGCCCTCCTTCGTGTGCCAGAGAGATGAGCCCCTCTGGCAGGTGGGACAATTAGGGAGCCCCTCTGGTCCACTCTGGTTGGATGGTGGGACAATGCAATCTCTAGGGTATCCTGGCCCACTACCATGAAGGGCTTTAAAGGTCAAAACCAGCACCTTGAACTGCACCCGGAGGCAAACTGGTAACTCATGTTAGGGGATCACCTTCCCTGAAATTCTCAGGGGCATACCTGTCAAGTTTTGGACATAAAATAAAGGAAATTTTGGGCCACACCCTCTCCCCACCAGGCCAACCCTCTCCTCCCCAATATCCAGGCACATCCAAGAGCCTAGAAGAGGAGGAGCCACCAGGACCAGGGAGGAGTGGTGGGCTCCCCCAGGTGGATGAAGAACTGCCCCCTAGACACTCCCTTTAGCACCTTGGCTGCCCCTCACAGGGAAGAAGGCAGCAGGAAAGCCTTACTGTGATAATTCTATTTTAAATCTCTTTCCCCATTCTCTGCTGTGACAGCATTTCATATTATGGTGATTTTTCATGGAACTGTTTTTTACACTTATATCAGTTAATTGTCTATTGTCTTAGCCTTGTATACCTCAATTTCATTTTTTAAAACTCTGTGTTTAAGACAAAACCACAGAAATATCCTCTTAATGTTGTTTGCAAATTCACTTGAAGCCAATTGGCTCATTGTCTCTTTCTTCCCTTTAACACCGTCATTCCCAGGAGAGAGGAGAGCCCAACACTCCTCTCTGGCTCTGGTATGAGGAACGTACCTCATAAATAAAGATATTATAATAATAATACAATAATATACAGGGGATTTAAATACGGGAGATTATTTTTTAAAAATGTAATGGCGGGAAATGGGTTAAATCATGGGGTTTTCCAGGGCAAAATGGGATACTTGACAGCTATGCTCAGGGGAAGCATCCCACATTCAAGTCCACCATTTCCCCTAGCCTTTGGAAATTTGACATGCAAAATATTAGCATGCTATATAATAGGATTTTGTATGTGTGACTGTACAACAGACTGAAGCAGATCTGTCAAAAAACGACAAAGCAATATTAAATTTCCAGCTCATTTTCCTCCTCCTATCAGATCATTGAGCATCTCAGGTTTTGTTTGTTTTACAAAGCCCACAGCAAATTACTAAAAATATATATCTTGTGAAGCAAATGGATTGATCGCAGCTAAAACAGCTCTAAAGCAAGCTGAGGCCCAGTGACCGCTGGTGTTTTTTTAATGGCCTGTTAAATATTTAACAAGCCTCTTGGAATTACTTCATTAGGATCCACTTTGGAGAACTATACTTCTATATGCTTACCAACTCCTTCATTAATTATAAATTTGTCCCGGGAAAGATGAGAATATAGTGTTATATCCTCCCCTTTGCAAATGAATTTGAACATGATGAAAAGCCTCAGAGCACAGGGCCCCAATATTCTGGTAATCTCAATGTAACATTCTGACTTTTCAATACACCATAAATAAATCAGGCCTCTTTTCCTCTCCTAGGTGGAGTTTACTCACCACGCTTGAAGGAGATGGCAATACTTTTTACTTGACTTGGGACTGCTGTAGCTAATTGGAGTACCAACAACATAGTAGACATATTTATATACACGCAAAGATAGTGGATTCCACAGTATGTGTCTAATATCATGCTGTTCCCAGGGGCCTTTACAATTAATCATCTTCTTGATTCTCTTTTTCATGAAAATTAGATTTACAAGGTTTAGAAAATTACATTTTTATAAAGTCTGATAACGATATGACAACAGCAAATTACCTAATCATGCCCTTCTCCCCTTGCCTATCATGGGAGCATTTGTTCTCCCTTTCAGTTTAGGAAAAAAAAGTAGCCATCATTAGGATTGCATGGACATTTCTTCAGACTGTAATTAACATCAAGTCATAGTTTCAAACCAAGATTAAAAGCTTTCAGTCATAGTTAGAATGTTTGTTCTATTTAACATGCAAACGTACCATTGTTTAGAAGGTTTCTGTGGGCCAGAAACCACATTTCTGTCCTTCCTATGTCACCTATATCTAAAACAGCATCATAAAACTCTTTATTAATGGAGATCTCTTTTATCTTGGTTTTTGAGATATGCCTTTCTCTATTTTATAAACTATAGATTGGGCTCCAAAGAATCTGTCAGAACCCTAAACAATTCAGAAGAACAGCCTTAAGTCATCAGATGACCACCTACTGTTCTTAAGAGGGTTCATATTCTCTCCTGACCACATCACATTGGCTGATAACAGCAAAAATATCTTCAGGCATTCAATGAAAGGATTGATCTTAAACAGTAAGTAAGTAGAACATGTTACATGCTCCCTGTCTTTCTTATCTGTGGAGAGCTAAGAGACTAGTCTCTAAAAATGGAACAAATCTGCATGATTCAGAGTTTTTTTCCCTAAGTTTTTTGATCAAGTGGAAAACCTTTGTAACATATAGAGATTGCTCTCCCCTTCAAATCTCACTCTCTGCATTTGATAGGTAGGTCAGAGTAAGGGGCTACTGTGCTTTCTTAATTTACAGTTTAGATCAATCCCATTATTGAGTACAAAGATAGAAATGGAATCTAATAGGAAATCCACCTTACTGTACAACAGTGTTTCCCAAACTATGTTCCATGGAACACTGGTGGCTTTTAATTCCCAGAAGCCTACATCAGTACATTGACTGATCAGTGCTTTGGGGAATTGACTTAGGCTTCTGGGAATTGAATCCAAAAACCAAAAGTTGGGAAAAACTGTGAGTGCAAAGCATGCTTGTACATGTTTTTAATCATTGATGGTACACTGGCAATATAACAGTTTTCACATCCCATTACATTGTAGCTGTTCTGTTTTTGTGTTTTCTTTCAAATAGACCTTTATATTCTTAGTGCTTATGTTCTTACAAATGTTTCACAGCTGCATCTATTACTCTATACTGATACAAATTCTTCCGTCATAATGTTTGCTTATAAAAATAAAATAAAACAAATGCTTTGTCTCCTTTTCTCAAAATCTTCCTTCCTTTCTCTTAAAAAATGATACTTCAGCTATGGTTATCAAGATTTTTCCTTCCCTCTTTTGTTAGAAAAGGTAATGTTCTTGTTCAACCAAGGATTGATGTGACAGGCTGTATTACCCATGATTCACTAAGCTATTGGAGCCCACCAGCCACCATCATCTCCACCATCAACATAGTCATTGTGCCTTGCTATTGTTTGGGGTTACATGCTGTTCTGTGAGATCTTTGTAAAATGACCTGTGTATTTTTAAGAGAGATCTAGGTAAAGAAAACAATGTTTGCTATTTTTACATGCATCCAACTATAGCTCCCAAAGTCTCAGTGATATCATATCATCATAGCTTTTTAATTTGTATCCCGCTTCCCTCAACCCGAAGGCAACTTGAAGTGGCAAACAACAATAGCAAAACAATACAATAGGTAGACAAGAACAAATAACAATACAGTAATGCAAAAAGCAAATAAATAATACAATATCAACAATACTTATCAAAAGTATCAACAATATATCAGCAAAACAATATATCAGTAAACAATATATTAGCAAAACAATATTATCCCAGAAAAAATCAGAAACATATAATATCAAAGACATCAGCAAAACAATATATCAGCAAACAATATCAGCATGACATATCAAGGAACAGATAATAGATGAAAACACAATAAAGCAAAAAATTACAATAATGTACAGTCTAAAAAAAACTTCTAGCCCCTCAAGCTCTAGAGGGGTGGAGTAGAGGCACCAGTCACACCTACCTCTCATCCCCGAGCCAATGGCATGGGCTCGGGGAGAGGCAACGGGTCCCAGGCAGCAGCGGCAGGCACAGCTGACTCCCATCCTGGGGCTGATGGCAAGAGCCCCAGGAGAGGCGGAGAAGTCCTGCGGCTCCATTGCCCCCAGCACCTCTTGTACTCCAAGTCTGGACGGAGCAAGGGGAGTGGCACCGGGTGCAGCTGATTCCCATCCGGGGCTGATGGCAAGAGCCCCAGGAGAGGAGGGGCTGATGACAAGAGCCCCAGGAGAGGCGGTGATATCAAATAGCAATACACCCAGAATTTGAGTTTTGAGCCAGGACTCAAATAGGTCCTGGCTCAGGAGTTAGGAAGTCGGCTAAGTATATATTTTGCCAGTGGAGATCTTTTTGTGCTGGCAGAAGCACATTTGTGATCTCAGCTATTGGAGATATATGCTAACAGAACTTTTTGAGATTTACCACCAGAAAACCCCAAAAGACAGCTGAGAAGGGATTCAGGAAGACACTGAATTCCAAAGGATTCAGACCTCTGCCACCAATGGGTACCCTTTAATTCTGGCATAGGGTTATCACACAACAAGAGTAGTTTTGAGTAACTTCCAGTATCCCTATGTTGGGAGAAAATTAGATTCACAATAGTTCCAACATACCTACCGTAGGCAACTCTGGAGTGAGAAGAACTTTTTTAAAAAAAGAACTGAAACAGCATTATAAGAACATAAGAACAGCCTTGGTGGAACAGGCTATAGCCCATCCAGTCCAGCATTCTGTCTCACACACAGTGGCTCACCATTTGCTTCAGGGTATTTCCAAGCAGATGCCTTCACCTGCTTAGGATTCCCTGGAAATGGCATTGAGAGATATCCTGCCTAATTATAGCCATTGATACCCTTGTCCTCCATGAAGTTGTCTAATCCTTTCTTAAAGCTGTCAAGACTGACAGCTGTCACCACTTCTTCTGGCAGAGAGTTCCATAGACCAGTGATCCTCTGGGTATAAAAGTACTTTCTCTTATTTTTTGAGAACTAGTACCCAAAAGTTTCATGGAGTGCCCCCTAGTTCTAGTGTTGTGCGATAGGGAAAACAGTTTTTCCTTATCTACTTTGTCCACACCATGCATGATTTTATAAACTTCAATCAGGTCACCTCTTAGACGCCGTTGTTCAAGAGTGAAGAGGCCCAACCGTTGCAACCTCAGATGGTAAGGAAGGTGTTCCAGTCCCCTAATTATTCTGGTTGCCCTCCTCTGCACTTTTCCCAGCACCATAATATCCTTCTGGAAGTATGGCGACCAGAACTGTACACAGTATTCCAGATGGGGCCTCACCATAGATTTATAAAGAGGCAAAATGACACTTGCTGACTTATTATCAACACCCTTCCTAATGATCCCTAGCATTGAGTTTGCTTTTTTCACTGCTGAGCTACACTGGGTTGACACCTTCATCGAGCTGTCCACCAGTACACCAAGGTCCCTTTCCTGGTTTGTCGCAGAGAGTTCAGACCCCATCAGTTTATAAATGTAATTGAGGTTTTTTGCATAGACAACATCCAGGAAATATAACCTTCAAAGAAATAATCATGAATTTCCTGCTACTTCTTAAGGTGATACAGAACTGTTTGAAATTCAGCAAAGGAAATATCTCTCTTTTCAGATTTGTATATAAAAGGAGAAATGGAAAATATCTTTTTTCCAATTTAAAATTCTTAAATGTATGAGTTGTGGGTATGGGGTTGGTCAGGTATTAAGGCAAAAATGTAAGAGCAAATATTTCATAATATCCAAGAATTCTGAACTGAGAGAAACATTGAACCAGATTTGTTGCACAACAGTTCCCTTTATACAGCGCTGAATTCTATTTGGGATTATTAAAAATCAGAAAGATAAATGATAGAATCCTAGGTACACTTTACAAAATGATCCTAGGTATTTCTACTCAGATGTGCCCCATTTCATTAACTGAACCTTACTACTAAGGAAGTTCATGGTCCTATTTCAGAACATGTTCTTCAAACTCAGTGGAACTTTCTTCCAGATAAGCATGCTTAGCATCAGCCCAAGGGGACTCAAAATAGGGCATAAATCAAACATGACACTAAGGGTGATTCCCTTCATATGTTTTACTGCCAAAAAGAAAAGGAAGGAAAACGAAAAAGAAGGAAAAATAATTGCATGAATTCATGAAAGAAAAATCCAGCTGTGCTATGAGGCAAGATAGCTTAAAAAGATTCTTTGATCAGCAGAGGCAATAGACCTTTGTGTACAAGCTGCTCAAGATAAACACTAGGGGAGCATATTGCCTTCTTTCTTTGTGATATACAGAGACTTGTGGCTGATCACTGCTGTAAACAGAACACAATAGGACATTCAACAGAACACAATAGGCTGTAAACAGAACACAATAGGCTGATTCAATAGGACAGTTGTTATGTTCTTAATATGGCAATGTAGCATATGAGAACTGCTATGGCATGTTAATTAGAGGATCTGGCTAGGAGTCAAGGTACACTGGACATGCATAGCCCAAGGTGAGTAGGTAATAATTATTACTTTCATAGTCACATAACCTGTTTTAAGCATAAACAAGGCATTATGATGATGCTTCTGTTATTTGCTGTGTAGATATTTCTGCCTCTGTAGTATCACTGCTATGTGATACTACCCACCCACCCCATCCTGCAAGGAGGAGGTGAGATAAGCATTTGTCACTGTAGCAACACTGTGTTGGCTTTAGGGGGTGGAGCAGATGGCTTTTAAGGAGGGCACTGCCCCAAAAACAATCCTTTGCTGATTTTCTATGACCAGCCTGTCCACCTGTCCTGTAAACCAGAGTGATGTTATAGTTGTTCAACTGGGCTGGTTATGAATTTTGAGACTGAGTGTCCTGATTGGCATATTTGGAAAAAGGAACTCAGGTGATTTTCCCCATCTGATTCTGACTCTCACAGGGCTCAATGGGCAAATCATGGTTAGTATCTTGTTAAATAGGTAACAATTTTGCAGGTAGCACAGGGAGAGTTGATAGAGGTGAGTCACATAGGTCATTTTTGGTGATTTGTTTCCCTGAATAGGTGCTACAAGTTGTGAGATTCAGATTGGCCTTTGAAGCAGTTTGGAGATACGTTCAGCCTCATTTCATGTGAATTAGGAAAGAGACTGGCCTGAGGATGCCTTTCCAATCGAGCCAATTGAGCACACCATGGCCCAAGGGCCTTTCCCAGAGAGGGGCCAAGATGATCAACTACTCTGGCACTAGGTTTTATGCACAGCCTTAAACCCAATCATAAATTAAAGAGGATTAAAAATGTAATAAATATATGGCTGAAGCTTTAAACACATTCACTTTGTCTTGCCTCTTTATCTGTGCATTAAGGGGAAAACCTTACTCTCTCTGTGTGCACATATATGTATGTGCCCATGCACAAGTGCACAAAGACACTTAGGGCATTTTGTACTAACCTTGTTGTAATGATCTGTGGGAGTAATGGTGCTGAATTCAAGGAAGGCGAGGAGAGGCGAGTGTATGGTGGAAAAAGCCAGTCCCGAATCCTCGGGTGGTCTGTATTTATTCTATTCCTGGATCTCACACGCACAGCCTGTGTGAGACCCCGTGACAGAAGGCTTGTTTTCCTAGTATATCATTGGCTAAGTAAATTTGCCAGTCTAAGAAGTTACTGCGTGCCTAGGTTAGCCATGGGTATGCTAATCAACAGGAACAGTGGAACTGACTGTTCTTGCCTATCTGGAGTTCTTGTAAACATTAGGCATCTTTGCTCTAGTTGTTTGGTCTAACCGTGGTTTGGTGTCTCCTAGGATGTGAGTAATCTTCTATGTGCTGTTTACTAGTCACTGCGACATTTGGGTGACACTTAACCTATATCCACTCAGTGCTCCCAGCTAAGGAAATATGGAGTCACTTCTGCTAATGCACTATTAGCCCATACCAATTTCCTCTCCTGTAAAGGCCGGTTGGTTTTCTGCTCGTGTGCGAGCTAGACGACCCAATCGGGAAAGGTAGCTGACCAATCAGTGACCTGGGCTACCCACAAACCTGGATTATGGTAGATTGGTAGCAGTGGTTTCTTATCATCTGAGGAAACATACCTAGTCCATTTCTACTTTCTTTTCCGATCACTCCTCCTGTGTCAAGTCAATCACCATCTGATCAACCTTTGAGTTTGGCTGGATTTTACCTGACTCTATACAAAACATCTATACATCTGCAGTGGCTCAAGTCACTAAGACGCTGACTGGGAAGCGGAAGGTCAGCAGTTCGATTCCCGAGTACTGCAGGACGGAAATGAGCTCCCGTCTTCATCCCAGCTCCTGCCAACCTAGCAGTTCGAAAGCAAGAAATTGCAAGTAGATAAATAGGGACCACTTCGGTGGGAAGGTAACAGCGTTCCGTGCACTCCGGTGTCTAGTCATGCCTGCCACATGACCACAGAAACGTCTGCAGAAGCAGACAGCGCTGGCTCTTCGGCTTAGAAACAGAGATGAGCACTGCACCCTAGAGTCGGATACGACTGGCTTTCGAGCAAGGGAAACCTTTACCTTTACCTATACAAAACAAAACTTTGGATCTTCCAAAACCAATTATGGACAGCATTCTCTACTATGATTTCAGCAACCATGTATGGGGTTGAAAAAAGACTATTTCACTCAGTACCCTAGTGGGACATTTGGCCATGTAAAACAGAGCACAAAGAGTTTAACTAAAATGAAAACATGTAATCAGGAAAAGATGCAATGAAAAATAATGCATACATTTGTCGTGCTGAGCATATTATGTCAACCTACAACTCTTCTAATAGTTTAATGTGGTTCTCCCTACTCAATCTTTCTTTCTGCCATTTTGACAGAAAGGTTTACAGCCACTATTAGTTTCTGTCTTTAGACAGTGACTCTGCAGTCTAAGAAATCTTTTCCCATACTTACTGGGATCCCTTCTTCTCTCCTCAAAAAGACTATGAGGACCCCTTGTACCTGTCCAGCATGCACTGAAGATGGAGACTAAAACGTATTTGTTTATAACATCCATATAACATTCCACAGTTTACAGAACTCCCCAAGACAGTTCACAAAAGTAATTTAAAAATTACTGGGTACAATAAAATAAAAAAATAACATACTATAGGTTAATGATAAAGCCAAATGAATCAGTGACCAGGATGTCAGCTTTCATGCTGTTCTGGAAGACCTGATCAGCTGAAAGGCTTTTGCCTGGCAATGAAAAGATGAAGGGTTCAGCTTCAGTTAAGAAGGATGCTTCATACAGCAGAGGATCAGATATTTCAGACCGTATGCAGAAGTGTTCTCCCAAGTAATGAATAGAGATGGGGGAGTGGAATGAGACCCATTCACAATTAAAGTCTGGGAAAGCTCAGGTCGATCCTCCAAAGCAATTTAATGGAGTGTTCTTTATACTGCTAATTCCTTTCATGTATCAAAGGACTTCTTTCTTTTTTAACCTTATTTTTAAACTTCACTTTATGATTTAATCTATTGCCAAATTTATCCACACTTCTCACAATGAAAGGCCTCCATTAACCTTACCCAATAAATATCTCTCTGTTCATATTCTTTACAATGGGGGAGAGGGATAACTTCCAGATTTGTGAGAGTTATATTTGCCTGTCCCTAAACTTTGAGGGGCTCCATAAAAGCAAAAGCAAAAACAAACCATACTTCCTAACCCTTTTAATGGAACCCCCACCTCACTGTCCGCTCCAATGGCCTAACTGTATTTCTAAAAAAAATTGGGATGGAGAAATGTTTGGGGAAAATTGAAAGAAATCAACATTTCAACCCATGTCAGCTACAGGACATGGGGGAAATGATTGAATTGTGAGTTCCTTTCATATTTGTAAAGCATACGCTATAGGGTCCTTTGTTGTCTACCCTGCCTTACAATAGCAAGCTAGAAATATGAAAACCTAAGTTCAATTCCCCTCAAATATCCAGTTGATATATTCTAGATTTACCTACTTCACAGGAGTATAGTGAGAACACAGGAGACTTGCAGTCTTTTGCAATGGAACAATTCCTTTAAAAGAAGCTGTAAGCAAGCTGATGTGACAAATTTCCATTAAATGGGCAACATAATTGAAAAATCACTCAGTTTTTCTGATGATGTAAAGCAGAAGGCATGAGATAATTTAGTGGAGAAATCTGTCACTGTGGTCTCCATGCAATGGGCTGATGTGTGATTGTATATACTACAATTATATTTATCAGATAGGATTACACATTGGCCAAAATCCTATTACAGTAGATGCTCACATAACGACATTATTTGGTTCCCCACGTAGTGTCGTTATGCAGAAAATGTTGTTATGCAGTTTTCTATGGGAGATCTCCTGCAGAATGACAAAAAAACCGACGTTATTCGCACAACAACATTTTAAAAACTGTCAAAATTCGCACAATGATTTTTTTGTCATTGTGCAGGAGATCACGTGGGGTGCATCGGTAGCGTTGTTAATTGAAAATGATGCTATTTGAACGCGTCATTAGTCAGGGGTTCACTGTATATGTGCATGCCAGTATTAAATTAATCTGTGTAAATTGTAACAATGAGTTGGTGGTATTTGAGGCTTGCATTTGCTGTGTACATGTGACTTGTCAAAATGATTCTAGACATTAGCAGATATATTGAGTGATCACAAAAAAAGAGAAAAGAACTCTCAATACCAATGGTGCCTGAAATATATTTCCATGTGAGCTGTGATGTTTTATTTAGTTTAATGTCCCTTAGATTACCTGGAATTAAAGTGGTTTGATTTAAAGGATAAATAAATTAACTGGTCAGTTTTTAAAGCCAACTATCTGAATAATAAACATCATTGGCAGATGGCATTTAGAGTGACAATTTCCCCTTCTATTTTATACCACAGTCATGCTTCTCACAAGACAGTTCCTGTGGTAGCATATGTTTGTTCATAATTAACAAAGTTTCACAGAATCATTTTCATTTATATCTAACATTCAGGGCATGATTTTGAAGTCAAACGAGTGTGGTTTTTTCATTCAGAATGATTTTTTTACACATGCATTTAATAATGAATACTAATTCGGGGTCGGATGGGACTCTGATGATTTTCCTTTTTAAAAAGAGAGGCCCTGAAGGAAAAAAAGAGGATTATTAAACACTGGTGGTGGAGGACGAGAACCGTGGAGTGAGTTTGGTGGGTGTTTGAAGGGATAAGCAAGTGCGGAAAGGAGATTGGAGGTTGTGAACTGTGTCTGAAAGAGAAGGTGGGGAAAGAAGGGAAGGAGTAATGGCAGCAAGGCAAAACGGAATTGAAACTTAATAGTTGTGAAGAACTCCATGAAAACAATGGTTGGATAAGAGCGGGAGTTGGAAAAAGCAGAAGGAGAGAAAGTGTGTGGAGAAAGTGGAGAGCAAAGAGGGAGCAATAAGAAGAAAAAGGAAGGTAAAAGGAACGAAACGTAAATCTTGGTTTTTTTTGGAAGTGAGTGGAGGTGAAGTGAGGAGGGTTCTCGTTGGAAACCGCCGCTGCGGTTAGGAATAATTTTGGTTTCTTTTTCTTTCTTTCTTTCTTTAATTTTTGGATCCGAGTAGTTTTAATTTTTGGGACCGAAACTGTTTTTTTCTTCTTTCTTTCTGCTGTTTTTGTTACTCCCTCTCTTTTTCCTGTTGATGGATTATCGTTTCCTGGATTATAGTCACATTTTTATTTTTATATTGTATTTTCTTCATTTCCTGCGCAAGCTTGTTTTATTGTGGAAAAGTTAATTGCATCACCTCAGATCTGCGCCTCTCTTTTTGAAGCTTATTTTTTCAAACTGGGTTTTTCATTTTTTACTCTGTTTTTGGGTGACTCTGGATCGAATGAAGATATAGATTTGGATGGTTCTTTTTTTCTCTTCCTCGTTTGGATTTACAGTCACAATATTTGGATTATATAAGAAGATCTGGTTTATAAAACTGATATATTAATATTAATAATATTTGGTCAAAATAGACTGGATCTAAGTGCAAATATTCCTTTTTTTTTCTTTTTGGATTATAAATTAAGAAGAAAGAAGAGAAGAGTGGAGAGAAGAGTAAAGTGAAGAAGAAAAGAAGTGTGACCTGGAGGAACGTGGTTTATGAAAGAACTGTTTTTTTTTCTTTTTTTTTGGAATATAAATAATAGACTGTCTCTATTGTGAAATTGTGGGGAAGGTATTAAGGATAAGAAAAAAGATGACCAAGCAAAGAGGGATGATGGGAAAAGGTGGGTGAAGATGACACTGTGGTGAAACCAAAGAAAGTAGACGGGAAAAAAGATAAGGAAAAGAAAGAAATTGGAGAAAGTGCAAATAGTTTACGAATACAATTTGATGAAGTTGTGATGATGACTGAATTTGGAAAATTGGGTAATAAATTGGAGAGGATGGAAGCGCATTTGCAAAAAAGTGAGGAAACAAGAGCTGAATCTCATTTAAAAATTGTAACGATGTTTAATGAATTTGTTCAGAAAGCTAATGCTAATTTTGACAATATGGAAAAAGCAATTGATATATTGAAAAAGAGAATATTTTGAATATAGCAATAAGAATTCAAAGTTATTAGCTAGAGCCGCGAAAGAAAAGAGTATTAGAAGAGGAATTGGTGTTTTGATAAATCAACAGGGAGTGAGGTGTAACAAAACAAAGGAGAAGGTGGAAATAGTAAATAAGTTTTATCAAGAGTTATATTCTGAGAAAAATATAAAAGTAGAGCGCTTAAGGGAATATTTGGAAAATTAGAAGGGAATTAAAATTAGAGAGGAACATAAAGATAGAATGGAAGCTTCAATAACAGAAAACGAGGTAAAAGAAGTGATACAGAAGTTGAAAATGAATAAGGTTCCAGGTGAAGATGGATTTACTGTGGAATTTTATAAACAATTTAAAGAACTGGTAGTGCCGAGACTTCTGAAACTGTTTAATTATATTTTAGATGGAGGATCATTACTGACTTCATGGTATAGGTCAGTAATTGCTTTGATCCCTAAACCGGGAAAAGATTTAGATAAGATAGAATCATATAGGCCAATCTCATTGATAAATCAAGATGCAAATTTTTTTACTGTAATATTACCAAATAGGTTAAATGAATTTATGAAGGAATATATAAACAAAGACCAAGCAGGATTTTTGAAGGGTAGATATATGGCAGACCTTACAAGAAGAGTAATTGATTTGGTAAATATTATGGAGCAAAAAAAAAGGAAAGGATTGGATTGTTGTCCTTGGATATTTTTAAAGCTTTTGATTCTTTGCAGTGGGTTACAATTAAAGAAATTATAAGAAATTTTGGGTTTGGTATGAAATTTATAAATCTAATCTATCAGTTATATCAGAAAGGTACAACTAGAGTGAAAGTGAATGATGCATTAACAGAAGATATAAAATTAGAAGCTGTGACTAGACAAGGAAGCACATTATCACCAATATTATATGTGATGGCCATGGAATTACTAGCGACACTTATAAGAGAGGATAAAAAAATTGAGGGAATAGAAGGGATAAAAATTAGTTTATATGCAGACGATATGATGGTTATAATGAAAAATCCTGTGAAAGCAATGGAGCGAATTTATATACATTTGAGGGAGTTTGAGGAAATGACAGGATTAAAAGTGAACTGGGATAAATCAGAGGTGATTTGTTGTAATATAGTTGAAGAAGAGCAAAAAAAGGTTAAAGAAAAACATAATAAACAAATTAAAAATAGTGTGAAATATTTAGGAATAAATATTACAAACAAAATTGAAGAACTTAAGAAATTGAATTATGATAAACAAATAACAGAAATTAAAGGGGAAATAAAACAATATAGTAAGTTGAATTTGTCCTGGTTTGGTAGGGTTACTTTATGTAAGATGAAGTTATTGCCAAAGAAAATTTTTTTGTTTGATGTTCTCCCAATTCAATTAAAGGAAAAAGATATAAAGAGTTTTCAGAGTATATTAAACACTTTTTGTAATGGAGGGAAAAGACCAAGAATTACAAAAAGTCTATGGCATGTACCACAAAAAGAAGGTTGTTTAGGTCTTCCAAATATCAAATATTATTATAGAGCCTTTCAATTAAAAATATTGCTAAGATTATAGCAAAGTCTGAAGTTATTTGGGACGAGATAGAGATGAAAGAATTACAAAGAAATGGCAATGCAATTTTTTTGATAAAGAGACAAAGATAAGGACAAATAATCAATTGACAAAAGCAATGCTAGAAGTTTGGGAAAATATTAAGGGGAAATTTGCGCCAGGGGTATCTCCGATAATGGACATGGAAGACATAAAGACGTTTCATGTAAAAATTGGCAAAAGAATAAAGAATATGCTGTTGAGAAACAATGTGTTTCTGTTGAAAGATTGGATAAAAAATGTCTGATGAATTAGAACTGAGAGCTGAAATGTTTAAACAAATGAAACTGAATTGGCTACAGGTAATTCTGGTAAATAAATGGGAGAAGAGATACAAACATGAACTTAGTTTACAGAAGGATAAAACAGAATTTGAAGAGATGATTTGTAAAATAAGAAAAGGAGAAATGGGGATAAAAGGGCTAGTAAGCAAAATATATAAAATCCTATATAAGGATGAAAATTCACAAAATGTTTTGAGAAAATTATGGGTGGAGGATTTGAATATAAAAATTTCTGAACTTCAATGGAAAAATAAATGGAAGAGAAAAATTATAAAGAATCTTTCAATTAGACTAAAAGAACCTAATTATAAAATATTATGGAGGTGGTATTTGACTCCAGTTAAACTATTTCGAATAGATAATAGCAAAACAAAAAAACTGTTGGAGATGTAAAAGCAATCTTGGAACATATGAACACATGTGGTGGAGTTATAAATTGATAAATGCTTTTTGGAAATTAATTGAGAAAGAAATATCAGATAGTCTTAGAGTTGATCTTAAGCTGGACTCAGGTATCACCTTATTGACAGAACTGGACAATATAAACATGAATACGAATAATAAAGAATTGTTATCTATAATTTTAACGGCCCTAAGATTATGTATAGCAAGAAAATGGAAAAGCGATTTAACGTTGAAAATAGATGGATGGTATAAGGAAATATGGGAAATTGCTTTGAATGATAAATTGACATGTGAACTGAATGTGAAGAAAGGTATTTTGAAAGAAAACAAGTTTTGGGACATATGGAGACCATTTGTGGAATATGTTTTAATACTGTATGTGATAAAGGAGATAAACCAGTACCTCAACATATGAGTTTTTGGAAGGATTAAATTAGAATATTGATCCTCATGGCATGTATATATTACTGGGTGTCATTATTTTGTAATATAATAAATTGAACCTTATAAATTTTTGGAATCTCAAATATATAATTAAAAATAAAAATAAAAATAATGAAATAAGGGATGGGATATATTTTGCAAGATATATGATAAATATAAGGTTCTAGAATTGGTATTGTTTACAATACTATTACAGTGGAGTTTAAGTAATTCAATGTACTAATTTGTTTTCTATGTTTATGTATTTCATTTATATATTTTGTATGTTTTTATAATTTTTTTATTTTAAAATTAATAAAAATATTTTTAAAAATAATGAATACTAAATAATTGTTTGATGTAACAGTTGATCAAGATTTCTTGAACTGAGTAGCACCCCCAATTTACATTAATGCTTTGGCAAAATTGGATTATACCATAACAGCCATCTCCAACAGCGGCAGTTACACTAAAGAGTGTAGTAAAATATGTTAATGTTCCTACTCTAATTTGATTTAATTGACTAGTAGTCTCTCTTTGTTCAATGTTTTTGCAGGGCTTTTCAGTTCTTGGAAATCTATAATTCCTTAGTGTTGCTGGTGACACAAACTGGAGAATTTTGATATACAAGAAAGTAAATGAAAGTGGATAATTGCAAGCCAAAGTGGATGTTTTGATCCACTTGTAGGGAAAACAGGTGGTAGGAATTTCATTGCCAACAAGTCTGCTGCATAAATTTCAGCCACTTAAAAGGATGAAATTTCATACCTATTAAAATAGGCTATTTGAAAATCATTTGAATGTTTATAAAAAGCCATTTTGAAGAGTCTAGAGAGAAATGTGTATAATTTTCACAATAATCTGGAGAGAATGTTCAAGAATTACAAAATGGGATAACTTGGTAATATGCCAAATCTTTTCTCAAGTGTACAGCATGAATCTTGTGGGATGAGAAGATCAATAGTCATTTCCTACACCAGGTAGTGAATAGAGCAGAGAGTGATGCTTTGCCAGTTGGATATGTCATAGGCCTCCATACCTGTCAACCGCGGCTCCGGAAAATACGGGACCTGCACAAACGGTTCTGTGCAGGTCGCCTTCTACGCATACGTAGAAGGCTACGCCGCTTGCGTAGCCTCCTACGCAGCGTAGCCTACTATGCAAGTGGGGTAGCCTTCTATGCATGCGTAGAATGGGGCTACGCAAGCGTAAAACCCTTCTACGCATGCGTAGAAGGCTACTCCGCTTGTGTAGAAGGTGACCTGCGCAGAAGGGCTGCGCAGTACCTCCTTTCCCCCGCTGCCAAATTCCGGGGTTTCGGCACCGCAGGGCGGAAAATGGCGCAAATCGGCACCGAAAACTGTGAAATCCCAGCCAATCTGGGAAGGTTGACAGGTATGTAGACCTCACCAAAATCACAACTCAACTACATCCTTCTAAGCACTTCAGGCATTTAGCCATTGTGTTCTCCTGCTCAGTGGCAAAAAACAACAGACTTTTCCACATCATATATTGAATATAAATCAGGACCTTCATGGCACATATCTCAGGTTTGTCATACACTCAAAAACTGCGCTTGGAGAAATCAGTATTAGTTTAAATTCTGTTCCTCAGTTCCATGATATAAGGGAAATTATTCTGAGCCACTTTGTTGAAATGTCAGGATTACTGCGATGGTGCATAGTAACTGCTCTTGAGATCTGGAATGCTATATCTAGCATTCACACACTGTTGCATATGAACCCTGGAAGGATTACTCGAACAGAGCTGGTTAAAACAACAACAAGGTTTATTGCAAGGAGCAAAGAACGAAGAACAGGTGTAGGACAACAGCTTTTATACAGAACACAATAGATACATTTACCCAAGGCTTCGGGAGGAGCGGGAAAACATTAGCGAATCAGCTTCCACAAAAGTGGTGCCTACTTTGCAAGGCATGCTGATGGCAACAATAACCTGAATACACAACAAACACTGATCACATCCAGATCACACTATAAGAGCAATTTCTTTATTCTTGAGGCAACATAATGATAGAGACTCACATGGAGGTCAGAAAAACTAGTAGTTCTTTCTTTACAAAATGCTGATGAAATCTATGTGGCACATTTTATGTGCATTGCTTCCTGTCACACGAAACACAAGCACCCTGGATACAACATCTAGAACATTGAAGTATTACATAAAAAGGATTCCATGAGATTTCCTTTCAAATTTCTCAGAAGAAAACAACAACATCACGCAAAGAAATCTCATGTTGAGGAGAGCAGAGGTTGTTTCCTTCTATTTCTTATCAAGATTGAGACACTACAAGATCAGCTATTTTGAGCCAGATTAACCTGCTCTATTATCTGTATTTTGTTAAAGCTCATGGTATTCCCAGTGTCATTTCTGTTTGGATAATTATTCATAGAGCAAAACTGATGAATTATTATGATATTAAATACAGGTTAAGCAAATTGTGTCACGTAATGATCCTTGACATTATGTTCATCAAACTGCCTGTCAAAAAGGAGAGGAATATTTCTATTAAATAGCTGATTTTGGGAGATATTTAATACATGTCTGTGTGACAGTTGGGACTGAATGAGATAATATGGTGTTCCTCCCAGATATGAAATGCTGGTGTACCATAAAACCCTGAACAATCTGCCTGACCAAACTATATTTGCACACGGACGATGGAAGGAAATGAACATAAGAACAGCCTTGCTGGAACAGGCCACAGCCCATCCAGTCCAGCATTCTGTCTCACACAGTGGCTCACAATTTGCTTCAGGGTATTCCCAAGCAGATGCCTTCACCTGCTTAGGATTCCCTGGAAATGGCATTGAGAGATATCCTGCCTATCTCTCCAACCCGGAGATTGTCCTTAAATGTCCATAATTGTAGCCATCCTAAAACCTGGGTGCAAGGAAGGAAGAGGCAGAGAAAGACCTAGGCCTCAACAAACCAGTCACCATCCAGAGGCCTTTGGGGGAGGTGAGTGAAGAATCGGCCCCTCCCCCCCATTCTAAAACCTGGGTGCAAGGAAGGAAGAGGCAGAGAAAGACCTAGGCCTCAACTAACCAGTCACCATCCAGAGGCCTTTGGGGGAGGTGAGTGAAGAATCGGCCCCTCCCCCCCACCCCATCCTAAAACCTGGGTGCAAGGAAGGAAGAGGCAGAGAAAGACCTAGGCCTCAACAAACCAGTCACCAACCAGAGGCCTTTGGGGGAGGTGAGTGAAGAATCGGCCCCTCCCCCCACCCCATCCTAAAACCTGGGTCAAGGAAGGAAGAGGCAGAGAAAGACCTAGGCCTCAACTAACCAGTCACCATCCAGAGGCCTTTGGGGGAGGTGAGTGAAGAATCGGCCCCTCCCCCCCACCCCATCCTAAAACCTGGGTGCAAGGAAGGAAGAGGCAGGGAAAGACCTAGGCCTCAACAAACCAGTCACCATCCAGAGGCCTTTGGGGGAGGTGAGTGAAGAATCGGCCCCTCCCCCCCACCCCATCCTAAAACCTGGGTGCAAGGAAGGAAGAGGCAGAGAAAGACCTAGGCCTCAACTAACCAGTCACCATCCAGAGGCCTTTGGGGGAGGTGAGTGAAGAATCGGCCCCTCCCCCCCCCACCCCATCCTAAAACCTGGGTGCAAGGAAGGAAGAGGCAGAGAAAGACCTAGGCCTCAACAAACCAGTCACCATCCAGAGGCCTTTGGGGGAGGTGAGTGAAGAATCGGCCCCTCCCCCCACCCCATCCTAAAACCTGGGTGCAAGGAAGGAAGAGGCAGAGAAAGACCTAGGCCTCAACTAACCAGTCACCATCCAGAGGCCTTTGGGGGAGGTGAGTGAAGAATTGGCCCCTCCCCCCCACCCCATCCTAAAACCTGGGTGCAAGGAAGGAAGAGGCAGAGAAAGACCTAGGCCTCAACAAACCAGTCACCATCCAGAGGCCTTTGGGGGAGGTGAGTGAAGAATCGGCCCCTCCCCCCCACCCCATCCTAAAACCTGGGTGCAAGGAAGGAAGAGGCAGAGAAAGACCTAGGCCTCAACAAACCAGTCACCATCCAAAGGCCTTTGGGGGAGGTGAGTGAAGAATCGGCCCCTCCCCCCACCCCATCCTAAAACCTGGGTGCAAGGAAGGAAGAGGCAGAGAAAGACCTAGGCCTCAACTGACCAGTCACCATCCAGAGGCCTTTGGGGGAGGCGAGTGATGAATCGGCACCTCCCCCCCATCCTAAAACCTGGGTGCAAGGAAGGAAGAGGCAGAGAAAGACCTAGGCCTCAACTGACCAGTCACCATCCAGAGGCCTTTGAGGGAGGTGAGTGAAGAATCGGCCCCTCCCCCCACCCCATCCTAAAACCTGGGTGCAAGGAAGGAAGAGGCAGAGAAAGACCTAGGCCTCAACTAACCAGTCACCATCCAGAGGCCTTTGGGGGAGGTGAGTGAAGAATCGGCCCCTCCCCCCCACCCCATCCTAAAACCTGGGTGCAAGGAAGGAAAAGGCAGAGAAGGACACAGGAAGGAAAAGGCAGAGAAGGACACAGGCCCCAACTGCCCAGTAACCATCCAGAGGCCCACGGGAGTCCTCCTAAAGTAGCAACACCCCAGAGGGCAAAGAGGAAGGGCCGCGCTGACACTACAGACACTGCAGACACAGGAGACCCTCGACCACCCCCAGAAGACACCATCCATAGCCACCATCACAGTGAGGCCTGAGTTGGAGCCTTTAACCAACTTTTCGCAGCCAAAGGGAGGCGAGAGCTGCTGCATGCATGCAAGGGATCAGTAATTGAACTGAAATAATATAGTTGACTGAACATAGATGACTTATAGCAACTGACAGAGTGACTGTGTCACTGTGTCAGTTTAGAGCTGGCTGACATCAGTTCTAAACTGATACTGTGTTCTAAACTGTGATAATATGCATGATGATGTTACCTTGTTTTAAACTGTGATAATATGTATGATGGGGGGGGAATGGCATAGAAACTGGCAAAGCATGCCAGGGAGTTTGCCAAGAAAACCCTATTGACCAAAGCAAAGGCAAAACAAAGGGACAAATCAGAGGAAACAGGAAGGATGCTCAGCACATTAGATGGACAGAAAGGGATGGGCAGGAAAGGGGGAGGAGAAATACAGTGTTGTAAGGAACAATATTGCATAGGGACATGGAATGTAAGATCTATGAACCAAGGAAAGCTGGAAGTGGTAAAAAAGGAAATGGAAAGAATAAGTATTGACATCTTGGGAATCAGTGAGCTAAAATGGACAGGTATGGGCGAATTCAGCTCTGGAAACCATCATGTCTACTACTGTGGACAAGAAAACCTCAGAAGAAATGGAGTGGCTATAATTGTAAATAAAAGAGTGAGAAAAGCAGTAATGGGATACAATCTCAAAAATGATAGAATGATGTCAGTCAGACTACAAGGCAAACCATTTAATATCACTGTAATCCAAATATATGCACCAACTACCAGTGCAGATCAAGCCACAGTAGACCAGTTCTATGAGGACCTACAACATCTTATAGAACAGACACCAAGAAACGATGTCCACATTATCTTAGGAGACTGGAATGCAAAAGTAGGAAATCAAAAAGTGGACGGAATAACAGGCAAGTTTGGTCTGGGAACACAAAACGAAGCAGGGCAAAGACTGATAGAGTTCTGCCAAGATAACACACTAGTCATAGCAAACACCCTTTTCCAGCAACACAAGAGGAGACTCTACACATGGACATCACCAGATGGCCAACATCGAAACCAAATTGACTACATACTCTGCAGCCAAAGATGGAGAACCTCCATACAGTCAGCAAAAACAAGACCTGGAGCGGACTGTGGCTCAGATCACAATCTACTGATTGCAAAATTCAGGCTCAGACTGAAGAAAATAGGGGAAACTAATAGGCCGGATAGATATGATCTAGACAACATACCCAAGGAATACACGGTGGAGGTGAGGAACAGATTCAATGGTCTGGACCAGACAGACAGAGTACCAGAGGAATTATGGACAGAGATGAGAGACATTATGCAGGAGGCAGCAAGGAAAACTATACAAAAAGAAAAGAAGCGCAAGAAAGCAAAGTGGTTGTCGGATGAGGCTCTTAAAATAGCAGAGGAAAGAAGGAACGCAAAAGGCAAACGAGAAAGGAAAAAATACAATCACTTAAATAAAGAATTTCAAAGAAAAGCAAGGAGAGATAAGGAAAGCTACCTAAATGAACAGTGCAAAGAAATAGAGGAAAACAACACAAGAGGCAGGACTAGAGATCTCTTTAAAAAAATTGGGGAAGTCAAGGGAACGTTCAAAGCAAAAATGATCACGATAAAAGACAAAGATGGCAAAGAGTTAGCGGATGCAGAAGAGATAAAGAAAAGATGGAAAGAGTACACAGAGGAACTTTACAAAAAAGACCTAAACACCGCGGATAATAACAATGAGGGGGAAATTGAACTTGAACCAGACATCCTAGAGAGTGAAGTCAGAAAGGCCCTAAAAAGCACGGCAAATAACAAAGCCAGTGGATATGATGGTATCCCAGTGGAATTCTTCAAAGCCCTAAAAGATGATGGAATCAAGCTACTACATGCTTTATGCCAACAGATTTGGAAAACGAAACAGTGGCCACAGGATTGGAAAAGATCAGAATATGTCCCAATCCCAAAAAAGGGCAATGCCAAAGAATGTTCAAATTATCGAACAATTGCGCTCATCCCACAAGCCAGCAAAGTGATGCTCAAGATAATGCAGGATAGACTACAGCAGCATGTAGAAAGAGAACTACCAGAGGTGCAGGCTGGATTCAGAAGAGGAAGGGGGACCAGAGATCACATTGCCAACATACGTTGGATCATGGAGAAAACAAAGGAATACCAGAAACAAGCTTACTTCTGTTTCATTGACTACACCAAGGCCTTTGATTGTGTGGACCACAACAAAATGTGGCAAGTAATTAAAGAGATGGGAATACCAGAACACCTCATATGTCTCATGAGAAATCTGTACATGAGTCAAGAAGCAACAGTTAGGACAGAGTATGGAATGACGGAGTGGTTTGGAATAGGAAAAGGAGTAAGACAAGGCTGCATTCTGTCACCCTGCTTATTCAACTTATACACAGAGCACATAATGCGCAATGCAGGGATGGAGGAATCACCATATGGGATCAAAATTGCAGGGAGAAACATCAACAATTTGAGATATGCAGATGATACCACCCTAATGGCAGAAAGTGAAGAAGACCTAAAGAAGATCCTGATTAGGTTGAAAGAAGAGAGTGCAAAAGCTGGCCTGAGACTCAATATCAAGAAAACCAAGATAATGGCAACAGGCGCTATAAGTCCCTGGAAAATAGATGGGGAAGAAGTAGAAGCAGTAACAGATTTTACTTTCTTAGGATCCAAGATCTCTGCAGATGGGGATTGCAGCCATGAAATAAAAAAGCGACTGATTCTTGGGAGACAAGCTATGAAAAACCTGGGGAACATAGTGAAAAGTAGAGATATCTCACTGCAAACAAAGGTCCGCATAGTCAAACCAATGGTATTTCCGGTGGTAATGTATGGCTATGAGAGCTGGACCATTAGAAAGGCTGAGCGAAGAAAAATAGATGCCTTTGAGATGTGGTGCTGGAGGAGAGTTTTGAGAGTCCCCTGGACAGCGAGGAGAACAAATAGGTCAATATTAGAAGAGATTAGCCCTGAGTGCTCCTTAGAAGGACAAATAACAAAGATGAAGTTGAAGTATTTTGGACATCAAATGAGAAGAGAGGATTCACTTGAGAAGGCCTTGATGCTGGGGAAGGTGGAGGGCAAAAGAAGAAGGGGACGGCCAAAGATGAGATGGCTAGATGGTATTGTAGACACAATGGGCACGGGGCTGTGTGGACTAAGGAGGATGGTGGAGGACAGAGGTGCCTGAACAGCGATGGTCCATAGGGTCGCAAAGAGTCGGAATCGACTGTGCGACTGAACAACAACAACATAGCCATTGATACTCTTGTCCTCCATGAACTTGTCTAATCCTTTCTTAAAGCTGTCAAGACTGACAGCTGTCACCACTTCTTCTGGCAGGGAGTTCCATAGACCAGTAATCCTCTGGGTGAAAAAGTACTTTCTCTTATTTGTTTGAGAACTAGTACCCAAAAGTTTCATGGAGTGTCCCCTAGTTCTAGTGTTATGCGATAGGGAAAACAGTTTTTCCTTATCTACTTTGTCCACACCGTGCATGATTTCGTAAACTTCAATCAGGTCACCTCTTAGATGTCGTTGTTCAAGAGTGAAGAGGCCCAACCGTTGCAGCCTCAGATGGTAAGGAAGGTGTTCCAGTCCCCTAATCATTCTGGTTGCCCCCCTCTGCATTTTTCCAGCTCCATAATATCCTTCTGGAGGTATGGCGACCAGAACTGTACACAGTATTCCAGATGGGGCCTCACCATAGATTTATAAAGAGGCAAAATTACACTTGCTGACTTATTTTCGATACCCTTCCTAATGATCCCTAGCATTGAGTTTGCTTTTTTCACTGCTGAGGCACACTGGGTTGACACCTTCATTGAGTTGTCCACCAGGACACCAAGGTCCCTTTCCTGGTTTGTCGCAGAGAGTTCAGACCCCTTCAGTTTATAAATGTAATTGGGGTTCTTTGCCCCAACATGCATCACTCTGCACTTACTAATGTTGAAACTCATTTGCCACTGTTTTGCCCACTCCCCCAGTGTCAAGAGATCCCTCTGGAGCTCCTCACAATCTCTCACAGTTTTCACTACCCTGTATAATTTAGTGTCGTTAGCAAATTTGGCTACCTTGCTTTTTACTCCTACCTCTAGATCATTTATGAAGAGGTTGAAAAGCAGGCGTCCCAGTACTGAACCTTGGGGGACCCCACTCTTTACTTCCCTCCACTTGGAGAAGTGTCCATTTAGTGCTACCCTCTGTTTCCTGTCCCTTAGCCAGTTGCTGATCCAGGACAAGACCTGTCCCTTTATTCCATGACTGGTAAGTTTATTCAAGAGCCTTTGGTGTGGGACCTTGTCAAAAGCCTTCTGAAAGTCCAGATAAACAATGTCAACTGGATCCCCCTTATCCACATGCTTGTTGACACTTTCAAAAAATTCCAACAGATTAGTGAGGCATGATTTGCCCTTGCAAAAGCCATGTTGGCTCTCCTTTAGCAGCACCTTCTCTTCTATGTGCCTATTAATTCTATCTTTTAGGATGGTTTCCATCACTTTACCTGGGACACATGTCAAACTGACAGGTCGGTAATTTCCTGGATCACCCCTGGATCCTTTTTTGAAAATTGGTGTTAAATTCGCTACCTTCCAGTCATCAGGCACAAAGCCTGATTTGAGGGAAATATTATATATTTTGGCTAGGAGATCAGCAATTTTATCTTTAAGTTCCCTGAGAACTCGTGGATGGATGCCATCTGGTCATGGTGATTTGTTAGTGTTTAGTTTAACAAGACATGCAAGGACCTCCTCCCTGGTTATTTCTATCTGGCTTAATTCTTCAGTTTCCCTCCCTACGAAGATAGGCTCTGTTTTGGGCATGTGGTCTCTGTCTTCTTCAGTGAATACTGAAGCAAAGAATTCATTGAGTCTCTCTGCAATCTCTGTTTCCTCTTTAATAACCCCTTGCCTTCCATTGTCATCTAATGGTCCAATGGCCGTCCTAGTTGTGTTCTTACTTCTAATGTAGTTAAAGAAGTCTTTGTTATTTCTCTGAGTATTCTTAGCTATACGCTCCTCAAAGTCTTGCTTTGCTTTGCTGATTGTTGCCTTGCATTTGTTCTGCCAGAGTTTATGTTTCTGCCTGCTGTCCTCATTCGGACAAGCCTTCCATTTTCTAAATGAGCTTTTCTTGCTCTTGATCACTTCCCGAACAGCTCCTATAAGCACAGAATCGGAGTCCTCTTGGTCCTGGCAGTGCCCTTTTTCCTTTTGGGTATGCATTCCAATTGGGCCTCTGTTATTGTTTTTGTAAACAGCCTCCATGCCTCTTGGAGAGTTTGGACTCTCTCAATTTTCCCTTTCAGCTTCTTTTTTACTAGTTTCCTCATCTTTGGGAAATTTCTTTTTTGAAAATTTAAGGTCTCTGTGTTAGATTTTATCAGTGACTTGCGGTCTGTGATCAAGTTAAACATAATTGAGTTGTGGTCACTGTTCCCTATTGGATCAGTCTCATTAACATCTTGCACCAGATCCTGAGTATTACTCAGGATCAAATCAAGGATTCTTGTACCTCTAGTTGGGTCTTCAACCATCTGTCCCAGGGAACAATCATTTAGCATATCTAGGAACTTTATCTCTTTATCATGTGCTGAACAACAGTTCACCCAGTCTATGTGAGGGTAATTGAAATCCCCCATTATAACCAGGCTTCCCTTCTTGGATGCCTCCTTTACAACATTCTCCAACTGCCAGTCTCCCTCAAGAGTTTGGGTCGGTGGCCGATAGTATATGCCTACTGTTAGACCATCCTTGTGGCCTGGTACTCTTACCCGCAGAGCTTCTAATGGTGACTCCAAATCACCTAGATATTCCAATTCATACGATTTTATCACTTCTTTGACATACAAGGCTACACCACCTCCCGTTTGCCCCTTCCTATCCTTCCTGTACAGTTTGTAGCCTGGGATAACTTTATCCCATTGGTTATCATCCGTCCACCAGGTTTCAGTGATACCAATAATATCAATATTCTTATCTATTGCTAAGTATTCCAGCTCCCCTATTTTGTTCCGGAGGCTTCTGGCATTTGTATACAATCATTTATATATGCTTTCCTGATACAGTCTTTTGAGTCCAGTTGCATTGTTAGACTGCCTCTTGCATCCTTCTGCTAGAGTGCTGGTGACTAGCTCCTCGCTCTGCTCAGTAATTTTTGCATCCTCCTCACTACTCAAGTACACACTTTCCCGAACCGGATGCTGCCCAGCTCCTGTCGGCTTTCCCCCAGTTATCAGTTTAAAAGCTGCTCTGCAGCCTTTTTGATGTTGAGTGCCAGCAATCTGGTCCCATCATGGTTCAAATGCAACCCATCCCTCCTGAACAGATTTGGCTTGTCCCAAAATGTTCTCCAGTTCCTGACAAATCTGAAACCCTCCTCTCGACACCACCACCTCATCCATGCATTGAGGCTTCTGAGCTCTGCCTGCCTGGTAGGTCCTGCGCGAGGGACAGGCAGCACTTCTGAAAATGCTACCTTGGAAGTCCGGGACTTCAATCTTCTTCCTAACAACCTGAATTTGGCTTCCAGGACAGACCGCTTGGCCTTCCCACCATCATTGGTACCAACGTGTACCATGACAACTGGCTTGTTGCCAGTTCTCTCTAACAATCTATCTAGATTTCTTGTGATGTCTGCAACTTTTGCACCTGGCAGGCAAGTCACCATACGGTTATCATGTGCATCACAAATCCATTTCTCTGTATTTCTAATTATTGAATCGCCTAGTACAAGGAGCCTCTCTCCTGCAATCTGTTCATCTACATGCACCTCATCAACCATATTAAGGGAGAGAACCTCAGTTTGTTCCTGTTGTTTATCTTCCTGGATCTCATCAAGTATGATGAAGGAGAGATCATCAGGTGGAACCAGTTGTTCCTCTGTGTGTTCCTCATCAGGTGTGATGAGGGAAAGAGCCTCAAATTTATTTTGTAATTTCAGACTCTCAGAGTGATCCCCTACTCTTCTCCTCCTTTGAGTCACATTCCTCCAGACATCTCCCTCCTGAGTTAGTAAAGGGCCTTCTCCCTCAGAACTGTGCCCTGTCTCTTCTTTGTCCAGCATAGTCTGCTCCACTCTGTCCAAGAACAGCTCAAGCTCCTTAATTTGTTGATGGTTAGATATGCGGGCCTCTAGCTGCTGGACCTCTTCTAGTAGTGCAACCAGCTTGCACTTGCTGCAAGTGTAGTTCTCTATATGCTTTGGCAAGAACACAAACATGGCACAAGTATTGCAGGTAACTACAGCTGTTCCCTCAGAATCCATTTTAACAAGTGCGGTATTCTGGGTCTCAAAAATGTACACGTTTACTACCTTTCTACCTAGTAAGTCTATATTCTTCCTTTGTTCTTAGTTTGAAATCTTGCGCGCTGTTAGGGGCGCGGGCCTCTAAAGCAGCTCTAATCCAACTGCAAAGCTTACCAGTGCTCACTTCCTTTGTTTGGCTCTCCTCAGCAGCAGCTCTGCTTAAGAGCACATGCAGAGTCAAAAGGGAAGTAGAAATGATCTACTTTGTTTACAAATTTGCTGTAGTTACACTAGAACAGTAAATGCACGGGCTCCCTACTTTTAGTGATTCTATTTTTGAAGTCAATGAGTCATCCTCTGATGGGAAGATGCATAAGCTATTGAATGATTATTGAAGGATGGTGGCTCATGTCCTGGGCCTTTTACTGGGCATGGTGAAGGTGCCTGGTGCAGTGAGGGTTGATTGGGAGATGTGTGGAATAGAGGCCAAACAAATGTGAAACCCAGACTCAACCTTCATGGACAATAAGGATCCCTCCCCAGCATCCATCTCCTTGTAAAATGGGGAAAAATCATCCTTAACAATTACTATATAAATTTTTGTCTTTCTAAAACTCCTAAACTGGAAGGTATAGCATGGCAGACACCCAGAGCAAGATATGAGGGAGGGAAAAATGCAGAGGAGGCCAGGCTGACCTGTGTCAAGAGTATTGTGGGGTACAAATTTTTAATGGAGGTGATGCAGGTGGCTTACTCAAAAAGTGGTGGCATTTGTCTAACCTTTTGGGCAACATTCTGAAGTTTAGACTCCTGGCCGGGGAAGGGCTGGTGACAGATGGGATACCATCAGCAATAAGCTGTGGCTGACCTTGTGGGTCAGCATGTAAAAGACATAGGAGACAGGAGTAGGGTTATGAAGTGGGGGAGGAAACTGGCTCCAAAATCTGTTCCCTACCCCCTCCCCCTGTTATAAGTTCATGGGGGTTATGTATGCAGCACTGGCCAATATGGGTCTTAATCCTCATGACTGCTTCACACATCTTTCGCAATGGCAAACCTAACAGCTGTGCTTGGCATACCACCAGAGCAGGAGCTTACGAAGCGGCAATCCTGATAGCAATCTTTTTCCAGTCTATCTGAAAGGTCTGTGTAAAGGTTTTTATATATTTAAAACTTTACTGTGATGGAGAGGTAAGGTAAGGGGCAACTAATCCCATTTCTATAGCACCAATTGACATGGAAGAGCCCACCTGAAGTGCTGCTGTTCCAGCTGGGGGAGAACTAGTTAGGGCCTGCTCTTAATTTTATCCATAAAGGTGAACTTGGAGTTGATCCATGATTGCTGCCCCAGCACTTGGATTATGTGGTTGAGTGTCTTCAAGAGGCAGGTGTGGATGGGGCAAAGTCCCCATCCCGCTCTAAAGGAGGACATTTCCTGTCAAAAATTGTCTGGGACTGTGGGCTGTTTAATGGCACCCTGGAGGATAGAGTTGATCAGAAATCTGTCATCAGCTGCTACTCATGTCTGGATATAACCCCCCCCCCCTGCATGAAAATCATTTTCACAGTTGATGGCAGGTTCCTCCTGAAATGGTTCTTCCTCTGCTCATTTTGCTGTTGGGCCCAATCTGCTGGTTTCCAGTTGCATTTCCTCCACTGAGGGGATCATCACCCCACCTAAAGGGTCTCATCCACCCATAGCTGTTATCCGCTTTAGGGAGTCAGGTTATTTGCCACCATCAAATACTCGGCACTGAGTTGCTGGCTATACGGTCTACTCCATTACCATAGCGGGATGGATCAGACATCCAAACATTCCACATAGGAAGGACACAGCTCACACGGCTAGGATGTACTTCTTGGACCGGGGATGTGGTAAGGTGATATTGGATCAGGCATAGTAGTGTAGTTTCAGCAGTAGTTGTGTGGTAGAAGCTGAGTTTTGCATAGTTCCTTCATGGTTGGGAGCATGTGGAAGGGCAGCAGGTGAGGACCTGCATGTTATGGTTATAATGAATTCTCCTTAAGGAAGCCAGTGAACAGGGCTGTGTGTTCCTTGCTTGAGGAGAACAGGAGTTCACAAAGTGCCATACATCTGCATTGAGGTTCCATGGTATGAGCATTTCTGGGCTGCCCTCCAGTTGGTGTCTGGAGAAGGTGGTGTCTATTATCAAGTGGTATTTTGGTCTCCCAATGGCTCCATTTGCCAAAGCTAAAATGGGAATGCTGCTGCTGTAACCAGTCAAGTTGTGTCTTTTTCTTTCCTATCAGTTGTGTTGGGTTCATTTCCGCAGGCTAGGCCAGCTGAGCCATAGACCAACAACTGCATCTCCAATCAATTGCTGCAACTTGAATATAATGTCAGTCTCTAATAGTCATAATCAAGCAACTTATCAAGAATGCCAATTTACATACAAAGGGAAATTGGTTCTAAATTCTATTGTATTATTTTAGGACGTGAGCAACTCAGAAAAATTATGGTCTGTCATCTCGCATTCTACAAGTAAGGGGAAAAGACTATTTATTGTTGGTAATTTTGTTGGATATGAAATATTTGTTTAGCAGTGCCTAGAATAATTCAACTTTCTGCTTTTTAAATTTTGCACTTTATCACAGAACTAGAAGCCAAAATGTTATATTCACTTTAGGTGGCTAAGAATTAAGTAAACCGGAATAAATATCACAGTAGTCTATATTCTAGGACAGGGAAATCAACTATTACTTTTTTGTACATTAAGGCAACAACCTCATCTATTTAAAGAGGATATTATACTCTATTTTGCAATTAGGACATAATGTTCATTTGCACATAAGACAAAAGTCTCTGTTAAATTACAGAGTTTTAAGAGAAAACTAAACTTCACTACCACATTTAGCATTTACATTGTCCATTAATGTTTAATACATACATTACACTACATTTGGCTTTGGGGACTTCCAACCATTGAGCAGAAAGTGAAAGTCATAATAATCCATTATCCTGTTTGCCTGTGCTTCAGTCCAAGCAGAGCTTTCTGCAAATTCTAGGGAATTAAACATTAATGTGCCAGATAGAACTGAATAGCTTGCCTTTGAGATCAGTAAACAGTAGTCACACATAAGACCAGTGAGCCGTGAAATTCTTGCACTTAGCTACAGCAGAGGTGAAGGGCATCTGTTGAGTACAGAGGAGGGCAACCAGAATGATTAGGGGACTGGAACACCTTCCTTACCATCTGAGGCTGCAACGGTTGGGCCTTTTCACTCTTGAACGACGGCGTCTAAGAGGTGACCTGATTGAAGTTTATAAAATCATGCACGGTGTGGACAAAATAGATAAGGAAAAACTGTTTTCCCTATCACACAACACTAGAACTAGGGGACACTCCATGAAACTTTTGGGTACTAGTTCTCAAACAAATAAGAGAAAGTACTTTTTCACCCAGAGGATTACTGGTCTATGGAACTCCCTGCCAGAAGAAGTGGTGACAGCTGTCAGTCTTGTCAGCTTTAAGAAAGGATTAGACAAGTTCATGGAGGACAAGTGTATCAATGGCTATAATTATGGCTACCTAAGGACAACCTCCGGGTTGGAGAGATAGGCAGGATATCTCTCAATGCCATTTCCAGGGAATCCTAAGCAGGTGAAGGCATCTCCTTGGGAATACCCTGAAGGAAATGGTGAGCCACTGTGTGAGACAGAATGCTGGACTGGATGGGCTGTGGCCTGTTCCAGCAAGGCTGTTCTTATGTTCTTATGAGTTGCTACCACACACTGGTACCTTTGGTCAGGTTGCCACTTTCAGGATGCCAGACAAAATATTTAAGAATTTTAATATTTCCTCAGATTTCCAATCAAGGAGAAAAATCTCATGGCAACGAGCACTGGAGGAAGAAAAAAATCAATTTCTAGTTCTGATCCAGTGTCCCTCTCCCTCCATTCCCAGGTGACAGTGGCCACACTTGTTCAAGGTGGGCATGATTTTATGTGTGTTTTGTTAGTGTAACATTGCTGTACCAAAAAGCCAGAGATGGGGAAGGACTGGAGTGAGAGCTAAGGATGGACCTTCCATGTTTAAATGGAAGACACAAAACAGAAAAGAGGCTGTCTTTATATAATTGTGTTCTTCTGGCAAGTGCTGAAAGAGCACCTCATGCATAAATGATCCATGTTTATAAAAGGAACATGCACAAAAGTATGTGTTTCTATCATGTCTTCTCTTTCATGTTCTTTTGTTCATGTACCCTTTCAGTGTTAGTTTGTCCACCAGATCACCTGAGAAATTTTTCATCCAAAAAATCTTCAAAGGCTATCAGAAGCCCATTGGAAGATCTGGGAGAGAATGTTGAATCTGCAAAGGAGCTTGAAACCGAGTGAGAAGTGGGCTAGTTGATTTTCCCCCAGTTGTTCCTAGTGCATCCATCCCATTCTGGAGTGCCAGGTACCTGACTGTCTACCTCCATTATTAATCCTTTCAATCTCTCTTCTTTGTCTTTTTCCCCTTGATTTTTTTTCCAGGCGTGAGGGCTCCATTTCTTTGCATTATTTTTGCTGCAACCAGGTTGCCTTTCTAAGTGAGGATGCTTCTTTGGGCTTTTAAATTTTTTCCTCCTGATTTCTTTGGGGTTCTCCTCCTCCATCCACTTTCTTTCTTGGATATTTTTTGCTGCTGTCTGGTCCCCTGCTGCTGCCTAATGGGCTGAAAGAGAAGAGAAAGTAGTAAAAGGTAATTGGAAGAGATATTTTCCCATAGTCTAGTAGTTTGGTTTGGGGAGTTTTGATTGTACTTTTGTAGCTTTATTGCTTATTTCCTTGATTTTTTTAAAAAAGCAATTTGTCAGTATTAACTGTTATAAGTGTATATTTTGGTGTCTGTGTTTGTGTGTTTTGAGATGGTTTTGGTTGCTTGTGTGTGGGGGTGGAGTGGATCTTGTAACTGAGTCAGTGTATCTCTAGATTATGTAGCTGATTGTTGTTTTTCTCGGATGGGCACACCTTGGGGCTTATTTCTCTTGTTGGCCTTGGTAATATGTTGTTGTTGATTGCTTGAGCAAATAAATATGTTGGTATAACCTGCAGGCTGTTTCTTTACCTTTTCTCTATGTGCTGCCCAGGCCCAGTGAGTCTCTTGTGCTAGGAGGGTGCCACTGTATTTATAATGTTGCTTTTTCTTTTAAAGTTTTTGGTTGTTTTACAAATTTAAAATTGCTTGCTGGGTGAATATTGTATTGTATTTTATATTATTTTTGTTCTCTGTGTGTAGAACTGTGCTGTTGATATCTTGGTTAGTGAAGGTTCTCTGTGTGGTCTCAGCTGGTATGGATAACAAAAGTTTGTGCCAGCAGGTCACCATTACCATTCAGAATAGTGTCCTGAATGAGATAATCTGTAGTTACAGCCAACCTGGCACATGCAAGCTGTCATAGTAGGCATGATGGCAAACATTGAAGCTTCCTGGGTCCATTTGCTACCTTGCTTAGAAGCCAGCCATGTCTGACTCTAGGAGATGGTGCTCACCTCTGTTTACAGCCAAAGAGTCAGTGCTATAGGTATCTGCATATGTTTCTGTGGTCATGTGATAGGCACGGCTAGATGCTGGAGTGCACAAAATGTTGTTACCTTTCCCACCAAAGTGGTAGCTTTTTATCTACTCATAATTTTTTTCTTTCCAACTGCTAAGTTGGCAGGAGCAGGAGCAGACAATGGGAGCTCATTCTGACATGCAGCACTCAGGTCTTGAACTGCTGACCTGATGAACTTCCATTCATCAAGTTTGATGTCTTAACCACTAAGCCACTGTGGCACCTGTGTATCTGCCCCCAAATTCCCTTCCTTCCTATGGGCTGCTATATCACATGTTCAATCAAGTTTCATCTGGATTTTGCCCCCATTTACCCAAATACCCTTGGGCCTATTTTCCAGTCAGCTGGCCCAGAAAATTTCCATTGCTTGCTTTCTGAAATTACAAGGGTCTGCCTGCTGTTTTTGGGTATGGGGGTTTGCCCTTGAATCTCAGGGAATGGCATGCTGCTGACACCGTTATTCTGGGTGAAATGTCATTGCTAGAGACTGCTATAAATGGGTTGCAGAGTTTTGCTCATTTTCCTTGGGGATATTCAAAGAGTACATGAGATGTAGCCAAATCCACACTGCTAAGAACCATCAGAAGGACTGAGCTGATCCAGTTCTGACCACATATGAGAACAGGACAAATGAGGGTTTACATTCCTAGCATGGAGTTCAGGTTGTCAGCTGGGGCTCACTGCAAGCATCACTCCTTCAGATATGTTTTAAAACACATTTTAAAACCTTCTGTGAGTGGCAGTTCACTTCCATTTATCAAAAGAGCAAAACAAAACACTTGAAAATAATATTGTCATCTATCTCAAGGTCATGTGCTAATGCTTCGCCTACCCAAATTATGAACATCATGAGAAATGCAATAATTAAACAACATGTTTCCACCCCCTTTTGTGCAAGCAATGGCAATGACATATTCATATACACGCTGAGCAGTAAAGAGTACTGGTGGAAAATCACTTTGTATTCATGCATCTACAAACTATTGAAATTTCTGAAACTTAATGTTGATAGAAATACCCACTTCGTCATATGGAATTTCATGCTTTAATCAGTCCCAGTTGTGGTAGTGGGGGGAAACACCATATGGATTTTGGGGAGGGCATTGTTCACTCTATTTATTTTTATTATTCTTGATAGCAAGCTACAGATTGAAATATACCGGTGACATATGGAATGACAGCGCAAAAATAAAACGAAACCTCAACTTATCACTCTCCACTTTTCAACAGATGAATTAAAAGGTAGAAATTAAGCAACCTACAGGATAACCTACTTAAAATACTTAATACTTCTTCAATGAGTGGTTTGTACTGCTTCCCTTGTCTTTTTATTTAAACAAAAAAGCTATAATCATAGGGTTTTCATGATATTTACCTGCTGAATACCTTGGTTTTATATTTATCAGATTTATTATTTGGGCTTAAAAGATGCTTCTTATTTATAAGTTAAACCATTATCTAGAAACAAGTCTAATAACTGGTAATCATCTTCCCACATGCACTGCTGGAAATAATTAGGAAAACTGGCAGTTTGTTGGGGGAAGGAAAGTGGATCTTAATGTAGTCTAGAAACCAGGCTGCACACTCTGATGTGAAAAGAGAGAATACCGTCTGAGGCAAAAAATTGAATAAATGTTCTTTAATAAATCCCTTGGTCAAATAAACGTTCTTTGGTAAGTCTCTCAGTCAATTACTCGTAAGAATCAACATAAATCTTATAGATCTTCTTCAAAGAAACTCAAGTATATAACTTCTTACATCACATATTCAATTTGTGTGCAATATCATCATTTCGTTCTGTACAATATCAATATCATCAATATAAAAGATTTTCCAGTTATTTTCCAGCTGTTCAAAGAATCTTCCTCAGGATATCTTAAATGGCATGACCAGCCTCTCTTTAGTGCTTCCGATGTCTGGGGGAGGGGGGAATCTGGCTCCCAATGCCAATTCATTGCACCCACAAAGCCATCGTCACTCCTGAAAGCGGAAGTAAAATGCTCCTGTATGGACATGCTTTACTTCCACTTCTAGGAGTGACTAGGGCTTTGTGGGCCAGATGAATTGGTGTTGGGGCAGGATATGGCCCCCAGGCCATAGTGACCAGCTCCCTGAACCACATGACCAGCCCGCAGCCCAAAAAGTTTGGGCACCCCTGTTTTAGCAATTTATTTCTACGGCTAAACTAACTGCAATCATGACCATAGACACTTATTTGCAGGTAAGCATTTTCTTCCTCATTTGATTGAGGACATCAAGCCCACTAGTACAGGACTGTGGTGAGATATACAGCATCAAGTATCTGTATATTGCTGTCTTGTAGTAATGTACACCATTATGAGCAGTGATGCACTGCAAAAAAAAAATTACTACCTACTCTGTGGGCTGGCCAAATCTGTGGGCAGGGCCAAACATCCTGCATTATGGGCTATGGAGGTGGGCATGACCAACCAAGTGGGTGTGGCCTGGGGAAAATTCTGCTACCAGTTCTGTAGAACCTGACAGAACCTGCTGCAGTGCATCACTGATTTTGAGTCAGAAAACCTTCCTATCCAACAGAAATGCAAAATTGAGAAAAGTGTAAAAGTAAGTTAGATGGGTTATCAATCAAGCTGAGTCATAATATTTGCAATACCCTGGAAGAGGGTACTGGCATGAAGTATAGGATAGGGATTGTAACCATCTAAAAATTTATGCAGAAAATATTAGTGCTGCTCTGAAGAGGCTCAGAGCAACATTTTGGTTGCCTTTCAAGTTAGAATATACCCAGTTCCCCACAGAAACGAACTAGTCCACAATTTGCTTGGTGTCCTTTGAAAGCATACAAAATATCAAAGCAGGCAAAAGACTGCATTAAAAAATGAGCACTGGAAGAAAAATAACATTGTAATAATAAAATTATGTATTTCAGATATTTACAATACAACTTTCATTTTAAAAAAAATGAGACTCAGAATAACTGTGGCTTGGAAATGGCCTTAATGCCCTAATTTTAGTGTTTAAAAATCACAACCAAAGAACAAGTTGGGAATGGCAGGGCGCAGATTTTGGCTTATCCTGTTAGCAACTAACATTGTTTCATCTTACATGTCCAGGCATTGTTTACTGGTGTCTTCAGTCCCAGGATGCCACTAGAAGGAGGAAATGATAAACCAATTCTGAGTACTCTATAAGCCATCTTTTGCATCTGCTTTGAGTCGGATTACTGCATTGAGCAGGGAGTTGGACTCAATGGCATAAAAGGCCCCTTCTAACACAGTGATTCTAGGATTCTATAATTTTATAAGTAGAAAATCCTGCAAAGGGTTGTCATAAATCAGAATAGACTTAATAGTGCATGGTTATAACTGGCTAGGTCGCTAGATCATTTACTGTAGGTATCTGGCTGCTGAACCAGAGTTGGGAGTTTAATTTTCCATTTTACTTAATGGAGATGAACCTGACTGTGTGGCCATAGGCAAGCTGCACATTCTAAGAATGGCCCCAGAAGAAGGGAATATTTAGAATTGACTTGATAGCATGCAATTGTTATTATCCAGTTATGTATTGATTTTTAACTTTAATTTCTGTTGGGATTCTGTGAACTGAATTGCTCTTGAAAATTCATAGTTTAATCAATAAAGGCTAAGAACAATGATTGACTTCTCACCTGCAGCTAAACAGAAATGCCATTATCTGGAGAAACCCACAGCTATTTGGTCTAGCCAACTGAACACCCAAATATATCACAGTCGTAATTTTCTTATAAACAGGAAAATTTATGAAGGGTACCTAATAAATGCACAATTTAGTTGTACTTAGAATCTTCAATTTAAGGGTAAAAGCATATTTCCCCCTTGCTTCTCACATGAAAAAGGGAACATATCTTTAAAAAACAGCAGTAACAATGACCAGGCAGATGGAAAAACAGAAAACAATTGTACTGCTGAGAAGTGTTCATGCCAAATTGCAAGGTTCTCTCTCCTCGTCGTCAGTTGCAACTCGTATCCAAGAATGCATTTTTTCCTGAATCAGGAAAAATGCCATTGGTGTGGATTTGTTTAAGGTGGATCCTAGCTTGCCGTGAAGTGACCCACACACTATGATCTCGGAGCCATTTCCTGTGGCACACGCAAAATGAGACTTGCAGGATTCAACACCGGGACTACAATAGACTGCTGCAGTCTTGAGGATATGGACAAGGTGCGTCTTCACAGACAATCCATCTGGCATGGCTGCTTCCACCTCCATGACCATTGGGAATCAGAGTTCCTCCTCTGCTCATTGTGCCATTGGGCCCAATCTGCTGGTTTCCAGTGGCATTTCCTCGACTGAGGGGACCATCACCCTGCCTAAAGAGGCTCATCTGCCCATAGCCATTGGCCCCTTTAGGGAGTCAGGTTATTTACCACCACCCAACACTTGGCATTGAGTCGCTGGCTGTACAGTCTACTCCATTACCATAGTGGGTTGTCCCTCTACCTTTTGGTTTATTAGGGTATCTGCATCAGGTGGCAGGGTGCCCAGAAGGAAAGAGTGTGCTGGATGACTTTTCTGGGTGCCCTGTTCCCAAGGTTTTTGCTTCCATTTGCAAATATTATGCACATTGCCTCGCCACACTGACCCCATCCAGGGGGGCATTGTTTTCTTCCCTCCTCTCTGGCTTTCCTACCCTGGGTTCCCCCCAAGTAAGAAGGCACTGGCCAAACAAAGTAGCAACAGTGGTGCTTCTTTGTGTATGGGTGAGTGGGTGCATGCAGGGAGATCTGGAGGGATGAGGTGGTATGGCAGCAGTAGAGATGATGAAGACAGAAGCGTTGGCTTTAGGAGAGACACAGTGACAATATTTTTCTCCCATTTCATGGAAGCCTATCAAAACAACCCTCTACTCTAGGCTCCTCATTTCCAACAGGCAATTGTACCATTGCTTATCTGATTAATTACACTCCTGTCCAATGATCATTGCAAAGGTGGTCATACTCATGGGATGAAGTAGAAAGGAGCTGGCTGGCCTTAGATGGCTCATGATCACAGCAGAGAACATACCCAAATTTTGATCCTATCATCATGGCCTACAAATTGCCCTTATGGTGAGTATAGGAAGTGGGAATAGAATTCCATTCTGATATAGTGGTCATCAAGCACACAATCTAGGTCACTTGCATACTTAGAAACATAGACCTATCCTATGTCACATACCTGAGTGCTCTTGCAAATTGGCTGTTACTGAAGAAGGTTATCTTAATTGATTTTATTTTATTTGATTTATTCAATTTGTATGCCGCCCACTCAGCATACACTGACTCAGGGTGGCTCACAAAAGTCACAGCGCAAATCAACAGTATACAAAATAAATACACAATAATAATAATAATAATACAATGAACAAAAATTCAGTCCACCAAAAACAATATAGTAATAGAAAGACTTTCCAAAAGCACATAACATAATATCATCAATATAAAACAGTACATCAATGCAAAAACACAACGACCTCTCCACTCCGGCCGGAACAAATCCGAGGGTGGCAGTGGTGAAGTCCTGTCATGTGCTACCCTAGCAGCCTCTTGTACCTGGCCCGGGGTGGGCAGGGCTCAGGACACCGGTGGTGGTGTTGTGTCCTGGTGCCTGGCACCACAGCTGCCTCTCTGTCCTGGCCGCAGGGAGTCAGTGGTCGGCCTTATGTACCTGGCCTGGGGCAGGCAGGGCTCAGGATGCCAGCAGTGATGTTGCTCCACACACTCCCAGGCAGTCATGAATTTTGCTATCAACTAGGATTCTCTCAGCTCAGTGGAACAGTTATCTATTCATGGATTTTGGTTTCTCCAGAAAATTCTGTTCCCAAAAGTCCTATCCAGGTAATCAAGAAGGTTCTTAACAATGCAAGATGGAGGGTTGGTTTGTCAATTCTTTATTTTTCTATTGTTACTCTTGATGTGTGGAGAGCAATTGGCTGATGAGCATCTCCAGCATGCATGTAGGTTTGCCACATAACGACAAACCCAGGTTTTTTAATTATGACTAGCCGATTACCCAGCCTTGCCCGGGGGATTTTATGCTCACCTTCCCAAGAAGGGTCTGGCTACCCCGCCACTTGGGCTCCTGCCTAGGCCTTCTGGGTGCAGGCCAGGGATGACGCATGGCTGCCGCTGATTTCCGCTACTTCCTCTTGTCTGGTGCTGACCATGGGTGCGGGGTGGTGGTGGGGTGTCCGGCAGCTGTAAGGCCTGGCCTGCCACGCTGCTGCTGTTGCCCACCAGTCCTCCCTCCCAGTTGGGGCCGACCAAGAGCATCCGGAGTTGGAGGGGTGTGCGCCAGTGGCATCAGCTGTTTTAGGGCTGGACCCGCCACGCTGCTGGTGCTCCTCACCACTGCAGCCCGGTCTGCTGTTTGAGGGGGTGCGGCGCTGGCCTGGCCATGCCAAAGCCTGGCACTGCTTTTTTTTCTTCCGCCTCCTCTTGTACCATGGCCTGTGACATCTCTGCTGCCACCATTTTTGCCACTGTCACCTCGTTTGTGGCCTCCTGGGCCAGCTGTGGACACGCACCACTGCCTGGTTCACCAGTGAGGCCGTGTTGCATGTGCAGACATTCACACATGCGTACTACCACCTTTCCAGACCTCTCTTCATGTCAGATGGGTGTGCCACCTTTGCATCCCATTTTTGGTGGCATACATGACCACTTGGGGTTCGCTACCTCTCATGGCGCTCTTGCCAGGCTGAGGAAGGTGTATTGGTAGGATCCGTCCAGGGGTATGGGAGCCCATCGCAGACATACAAGACCACAACTTTGTTTTATAGATATAGATTCTTTAAGCTGCTGGAAGACAGTTTTATTTTTCCAAGCAATACTCATCTGCTACTGCCTGTATGTTTGTTGGCATTAACGACTTCACTTGCCTACTTTGAGGACTAAGTCAACATTCTGTATCTTTTACACACACACACACACACACACACACACACACAAACACACACTCTCTAGCATATTTTGCCCAGCCCTGCCGGGCATTTTTAATGTGTGTGTTGGTGGTTTGGGGTGGTTTTGCTTCTGCACAACCACCACTCCTGCGTAAAAAACCACTCCAACCACCAACACACACATTATTATTTTTTTATTATGGCAGGAGTGGTGTGTGTGTGTGTGTGTGTGTGTGTGTGTGTGTGTGTGTGTGTGTGTGTGAGAGAGAGAGAGAGAGAGAGAGTGTAATCCACCAGAGGGTGCTATTTTTAGTTAATATTTTTAGTTAACTAAAAATAGCAATAGCACCCTCTGGTGGACTACATTCAATAACGTTCAATGCACAGTAGGCGTTCATGGAGGTAGGACGTCTTTTTCTGTTGTTCCCTGTAGGTGAGTTTTTCGTGTTTTTTTGTTGTTGTGGGTGGGCAGGTTTTAAGTTTGTGTGAGTGTGTGTGTGTGGGCATTGGGAGGGTTTAATGTGGTCTTGCCTTGCTGGCCAGGCCGCATTAAATCCTCGCGTTGGAGGGGGGGGATTTTTTTTCTTTGTTTGTACATGGGGGTCAGCCGGTGCCTTGCCATAGCCTGGGTTGGGGGGGAAGAGGGGTGTATCCCCTCCCCTCAAGCTATGGGCCAGCTTGTGCAGGCCTCCGAAGCTGTGGGAGAAAAATTATTTTCCCCGCAGCCTCGCCGAAGCATGGGTAGTGGGGGGAGAGAGGGGTATCCTCTCCCCTCCCCCATGCTACAGTGGAGGCTTATGCCAGCCTCCGAGGCTGTGGGGAAATTTTTTCCCCATGCTATATTTGTGAAGCCTGGGGGGGAAGAGGGGGTATCCTCCCACATGCTATTTTTAAGGTGTTTTTAAGGTGTTCGTCTTCCTTGGAAGACAGGGGCCAAATCTTTTGGCCTCCGTCCTCCTAGGAAGACAAACCGCTTCTCCTGTAGGAAAGCATAACAGTTTCTCTCAGGGAGACGGAGGCCTGAGAACGGAGTGCCGTTCAGGGTTTCTGTTTTCCTGAGGGAAGCTTTTCACTGGGTTTGTGGAGAGAAGAGGGTCTCCCTCTTTTCTCCACAAACCCGCCAAAGTTGCAGCAGGTGCCAGCGCCGGCCAGCACTGCTGGTCTCGGAAGCAGTCATGGTGCAGCAGTGGTTTGTTTAATTTCCATGCACCGTGCTTTTCTGGCCTCTTTCATGGTAGTGTCCCTCAACCTGATTGGCTGAGGGGTGGTGCGTCGTGGAATATGTTGGGGCTTGAAGTTTTTTCCTTTTGGTCACGTTCATGGGGTTGCTGCCCCACTGGCGACCACCGGAACCCCGCGGCGTTGGATATATATAAATGAATACTAATCCCCTAACTGCAACTATTGAATAAAAGGATACATTGGCAAATACATTTGCCAAAGGACTAGGACTTAGAACAGGAGTTTCCAACCTTTTCAAGCTGGGGCCCAGGTCACACTCTCTTAGTCAGCTTCTAGGGCCAAACAGCCATTTTGCCCTACCTGCACAATGTTGGGGGGGGGGATTCTGTCCCAACAGCTTTAAAAGGACAGCCATTTTGATTCTTGATTATCTTTGGAGGGTTGGGTGCCACATGAAATTGTGCCATGGGCCGGATCCAGCCCACAGGCCTTAGGTTGGGAACCCCTGACTTAGAGTAACAAGCCTGTCCTGTTTTGCATTTGAATGAGGTGGCAATAATAAAAATTAATAATAATTGTGTGCCATGGTACTATATATACATGATTTGTAATTTTATACTTCTCATAATTGTAACAGTAACTGTATTATATTGCTGCATTTGTGGTTGATATATTGTATTATTGTATTTTTTTGCTGTATTTTTGCTGTATTGCATTATTCTGTTACTGATTGTATGAATCCATATATATATTTGTATTAACCGTGTAAACCACTTTGAGTCACCCACTGGGTAAAGCGGTATATAAATTAAACATGAAATGAAATGAAATTGTATAAAGCCAATAAATTAATGTATGCATTAAGTCGTAATTGATAAGAAATCATCCACATGCTAATCTTGACTGCAGAATAGGCTGAGACACCAGTTCTTTTCCTGAGGGGATAAATCCTAGGCAATCTAACTGCAAAGAGGTGTACATTATGACATCACAATGCTTACTTAGCCAATCAGATTTGTCCATATGTCATTGGGCTTACTGAAAGTGAAAGCTATACTTCCAACACAACTGCAGGGGCCACTCGAAAATGCTTCTGCTGACATCAGAAGAGTCTCCATGAGCTTATGAATAACCGTAGTGCTTTACATCACTTCCAAAATGAGAACAATCACCATTTTCAACTGGGACCACACTCATTCCCAAATATTATGGTTTTCATTGTAGATGGAAGTGAAATATTTTATGTTTTACTTTATTCTGTGAATTGCTTTGGGTTAATATGGTGGCAATTTACTTACTCATCCTCACTCCCTTGAAATGTATATATAGTATCATTATTATGGCCCTGTGCTGTCATATTTAAAATGGCTAAAGGAGCATTGAAAACATGGGCCTCAATCCCCCACGTGCTTTTGGATCCTGCTACGGTAGCGGTAGGACTTCCCGATGGTGAGAGCCCGCTAAAATTTCATGGGAGACAATGCTTTGATCTGCCATGTTAAACTAGATGTATGAAGTATGAATCAACCAAGTAACCAAGTAGTATGGCCCTATTAAAGGTAAAGGTAAAGGTTTCCCTTGCTCGAATGCGAGTCATATTTGACTCTAGGGTGCAGTGCTCATCTTTGTTTCAAAGCCAAAGAGCCAGCACTGTCTGCTTCTGCAGACGTTTCCATCGTCATGTGGCAGGCATGATTAGACACCAGAGTGCACGTAACGCTGTTACCTTGCCACCGAAGTGGTCCCTATTGATCTACTTGCAATTTCTTGCTTTCAAACTGCTAGGTTGGCAGGAGCTGGGACAAAGACGGGAACTCATTCCATCCTGCAGTACTCGGGAATCAAACTGCTAACCTTCCGCCTCCCAGTCAGCATCTTAGCCACTTGAGCCACTGCAGTCCTATTAGCTTACAATAAAATTCCATTGGCATATTAAGCAAAAAGTGGAAGATAATTTTTCACCCATCCTGCACTGATTCTCTCAGGACTTTAAAAGAGATTTGAGGGTGGCCATGTATTAAAAAAATTGTCACACAGGCTAACAGGACTGTTGAAAGGCATGGACAGGGGTAGTCAGCTCTGATGGTACCTTTAGATGAAGGGCTGCCTGTCAAGCCAGCACCTTGGCTCATGAGTTACAGGGGCCATGAACACGAGGAGCAGCCATTGAGGGTGAATGTATTAAGGACTCCTTAAAACCTTATTATAACCAGTTATAATTTATGATTCTACCATTTTATCTTAAAGATGGGGTTCACCATCAGTAGTGATTGTAGTATACCATTATTCTTTCTCCTCACAAAAGATATTTTGGTTTTTGCACCACTCTGCGTGTGGCAACACTATTTTGCTTTCTTCCCCATGTCATGGGCCTGGCATAATGCTCAGATGTTATGTCTGTGATAGTGGTGATGGGGAGATTGCCATTTTAAAAAAGGATAATGAAATTTCAGAATTAATTTTGCATTTCATGGGGAATATAACAAAGAAAAGTCTGAAAATGTTTCTTAACAAAATGTCTTTCAAAAATGTTTGTTCAGATCTTCTAATTTCAGTGTTCAATACCTCCCTCAGCTTTCCCAGAATGTATGTTTTTCAAGGGTCATTGCATATTTATTTTTTCTGTATTGGTCATGCTTATAAAACAGGTCTTTCTTAGATAATTAAAGTTGTGCAATAATTTGTTATTCAATTTACTAAAAGCAATTATCAATGAAAGCAGTGAAATAGTTTTGTTTTTTTCTTTGTTAGGTTCTATTAAAAAAAGCCTTCCATTGTGATTTCTGAGCTAACTGAAACACTGGAAAAAGGCTGAGGAGACCATATTTGTTTCATTTTCCTTGTATAACACATCTCATCATCATTCTTCAGCTTCATTGACTGTTTATGTTTTCTCACTAGAAGAAGGCCTATCAATTATTTTGCAATAAATTGTCCTTTTCTTAATTTGAAGTGTGGGATTTCAAATCAAGGTGAAAACTGAGTAGATTGTTAGCTGCCACAGACCTTTACAGCATGATGAAAAACAAAATGTACATACATATTCCTCAGCCACCTCATTAGGAAGCTAAACACCCACAAGAAAATCTCACACATTTCTCCTATTTAAGTAATTTTTAAAGGGAAATGGTTGCCCAGAACTGAACATTCTTGTCTTTAGGTGTGTCTTCGTGTAGTGTTTGCCTCCTCAAAACACTATTTGCACTTTTACTCCCAATTTAAATGACTGAACATTTGCCATAGCTCTGTTTCAGCACCACTGTGGAAGGACAAGCTATTCCAGAATGAATTAATAAAACAGGTGGTGGTGGGGATGCCTTCAGCATGATGTAAACATGTCAAGAGGGAGTGATAAGTAGTATGAGAACAGTGGTGTAGAAACTACATAAACTTCCCATTTCTACCTGAAAAATGCTAGAAAGTCATTTTAAAGCTTTTAAATGCTTTTATATTCTAGCTGGGTCAAATTTTCATACACCAAAATCTTAGTTTGCCAACTGCATCCCATTCTTCTCAGCAGTATTAAAGAATTGTTAAGGAACATGCAAATACCATTATTTTTTAAAAAGTGATTTCTCTGAAGAAACAGTCATATTCATTCTGCAAACTACTGTATTATGCTGTCTCCGTATTTTCAAGCTCCAATCTCTTTTCCTTTGGTTACAAAGAAACCTGCCAGCTTAATTTAAAGTGATAGAATGCAATGAAAGGCAAAAAACATTCTTCCTCTTAAAATAGCTTTTTTATTTTAAAAAAATTGCTACTTTTCAGCTTGGTGACTGTGCCAGTTGTGTGTTAAACATGATTATAGCTTCTGGCTTTGCTCTTGAAAAGATATTATGCATTATGCCAGCATTAGAGAAATATCAGTCAACAAGACATTTTCCCAGCCGGCCTTCCTACCCATGTAATTTTGAGCCAAGCAAGATATCATCCAGAACAAATAGTATCTCACTTGTAAAAAGTGGGTATTTCACAAGTCTAGCCTGAATATCAGTGAACTTTCCAAATGGATCATCTAGCTGCATGGACATGTTCAGGAACTACAGTGGAGGGAACTCAAATGACAACAATATTCTTGCTTCCTCCACCATGAAGTTAAAACTATCATCATCCACATATCTGGAAGCTAGCATTTAATCATGTTGTAAGGGATCCAGGGCTTTCAGTGCTGAAGCAGGAGGACTTTGTGATTAGCAGGATAACAAATTTTTCTGCTCTTCCTTCTTCCATCTTCCCTATTACCTCTGAGGTTAGCTGCATACTCCATGGTGGCTGATGAAGGGTGGGTGGGGATTTATGAGCTACCATCACCAAAATACAATCTCATCTTTACAAACCTGTTCAATATGTGAAACATTGTTTGTTTGTTTGCTTGCTTGCTTAAAACTGTGTTCTTTTCCCAATAAAGGGACCCAAGGTGGCTTAAAAGATGGTTGAGAACAAATACAAATAATAACTACAATGAGTTTTGATATTAAAACATGATTTAACATATTAGCATATTAGAACAACTGCTGACAGAATAATTGAAAATTAAACTGGTAAAAAAGCAAGAAGTGTAGTGTTCACCATTAAAGTTTCTTTCCCTAATGTTTGTTCAGTTGCCAAGCACTACTCAAGAGAGAAAGGGTTTTGCCTGCTTTAGGAAGGATAAAAGGGAGTTACACAGACTGGAAGCAACCACTGGAAATGCCCTCATTTATGACATGAACAGATCTGCCTGTGATGGTGCCAGGTCTATGTACAGGATGTCCTGTAAAACTCCTATTTATAGCTTGTATCATAACATTTTTAAGGTGGACATCTTAATTTATGGACTCCATGAGTTTCATAAAATGGATTTATGACTACACTGAAGTGGAATAGAACTCACAGGTTTTTTTTCCAACATGGCGGAAATGGCAGATGGGGCAGCGGCAGTGGCAGAAACACCCACGGGGACATCATGAAAACGTCCCCGTGGGTGTTTCTGCTGCTGCCGCTACCCCATCCACTCATTCCACCGGGTCCACCTGGGTCGGGGAGATCCCTTCGGTCCTCACCATTCTGCATAGCTCAGAGCCTTTGCTGCAGCTGGAAAAGTCCCACTGACTTTTCTGGCCGCAGGGAAGGATCTGAGCTATGCAAAAAGTTGTGGACCATGGGGATCTTCCTCCCCGACCCTGGTGGACCCGGCAGACCCAGCAGATGGGTCAGCAGCAGTGGCAGAAACACCCATGGGGACATCATAAAAAATGTCCCCGGGGGTGTTGCCACTGCCCCATCTGCTGGTTGCTCTGGGTCCACCAGGGTTGGGAGGGAGATCCCCTCAGTCCTCACCATTCTGCACAGCTCAGAGCCTTAGCTGCAGCTGGAAAAGTTGGGGGTACTTTTCGGCTGCAGCACAGACTCTGGGACCGAGGGGATCTTTCCCCCCCGACCCTGGTGGACCTGGCGGACCCAAACAGCAGCAGCAGCAGAAACACCCACAGGGACATTTTTTATGATGTGCCTGTGGGTGTTTCTGCCACTGCCCCATCTGCCAGTTCCACCAGGGTTGGGGAGGAGATCCCCTCGGTCCTCGCCATTCTGCATAGCTCAGAGCCTTAGCTGAAGCCAGAAAAGTCAGGAGGGGGGGGGGCTTTTCTGGCCACAGCAAAGGTTCTGGGCTTTGCAGAATTGCAGGGACTGAGGGGATCCCTTTCCCAGAGCCTTCTGGAAGCAGAGGCAGTGGAAGACATGCCAAACACAGTGGCACAAATGGCCACGAGGATGTGCTGCTGTGTCTGGCATGTCCGCCACCCTCTCTACCTCCAGAAGGCTCTGGAAAAGGGATCCCCTCCATCCCCGCCATTCTCTGAAGCCACGATCGCCACCACTTTCTCCACCGCCTCCACCACTTCCAAGGTAAGTGTTTTTTTTAGGTTATCAGTGGGGTGGCGTGTAGTAGATTTTTAGTGCTCAAAATGGTGGCACCACCCTTTTGAGCACTAAAAAATTGATTTTTAGAGACCAAATGGTGGCAGCTCCATTTTGATCTGTAAAAATCTAAACACAAACCCCTTTCATAAATCGGGTTGTTTGCGTAAATCGGGATACTGATTTACGCAAATAACCCTTTCATAACTCACATTTTTCATAACTCAAGGCATTTGTAAATTGGGTTTTTACGGTATATGGAAGCCATTTCTGGAGGGTAAAGGTGGCAGACCAGCACCAGGTCAACTGAGTTTTTGGAAATAGTTATGGAAAACTGTAATCCCCAGGGCATTGTAAATATCACTGGTGATTTTTTTTTGGTCTATTTATTATTACTGTGGTATATAATGTGAATGTTTTAATATTATTAGAAAGTTAGAATCAAAAATATACATCTATTGAAATATATACATAAATATACATGAGGATATGTATACTATAAAAGATATTTGCATAAGGAGTTTGATAAATAAATTGTTAAAATGAGATTTGTTCAAAATAATGAATATGAAAATGTTCTTTCTTTTATTTTATATGTATTGTATTGTATTTTGTAGTGTATTGAAATGTATTGTTTTTGATTTTTTTAAGTTTCATTATCTTTTAAAAATTAATAAAATTAATCTAAATAAGCAAGATATTGCAAGTAGATAATTTGGTACTGCTTCACTGGGAAGGTAAACAGTGTTCAGTGTCTAGTCATTCCTGCCACATGACCACAGAAACGTCTGCAGATGCAAACAGCACTGGCTCTTTGGCTGTGAACAGAAATGAGTACCAGTCAGATACGACTGGCTTTCAAGCAAAGGTGACCTTTACCTTTACCTAGGAGCATTTAAGGAAAGAAAATATTGCCAGAGTTAGAAAAATGTGCCCGGGTGATTTTTGCATGCCGTATTCTGTTTCTTACAAGGCTTGAGGAACAGTTTAAGGGCAGTATTGTGTAAATAGATCATAATTTGGTTAGTTGGCAGGTAATAAGGAGTTGAGATCATAGTGGTGAGTCCCACAGGACATCATTTGAACACTGGGTCTCCTGAACAGGTATTACAAATTGTGTGATTCAGGTATGCAAATAGAGTGGCCTGATGAGGCAACCTCGGGATATGCCCAATTAGATTCATGAAAATCAAGGTTGGAGTTGGGCCTGGAGATGTCTTTCTAATTGAAACAGCCTGATAGGGCTGATGATGAACACCACAGCACAGAGGTAGGAATTCAACCATCCTAGGCTGAAGAGGGGTTGCATGGTTCACCTGCTCTGTCACCAGATTTATACACTACCTCAGGTCCCACTGCAGAGTGAGAGGATGGACTATTTAAATAAAGTTGTAACCCAAGTTTATTTGTTCTGTTATTTGTATTGCCTCTTTATTTGCTGGTTTGGCAGGTGGCCAATGTAATACTGCAAAAAGTCAACTTTTCTCAAAAAACGTGACAGCTGAATGGGAAACCAACTTCTGCTAGCAAATCCAATCTGACCATAATAATTGTGGGATCTTTTATGTTTCTTCTGAAACGTAAGCCACTTGTAATGCCTAGCCTGATGAAGTATTGTGCAGGACTCAAAGGCTTGCCTGCGTAATAAATTTTACTAGATTAAACCTTGTTTAGAATTATATCAGATATCAGATAGTAAACAAAACAAAAAGATAAAAAATGTTGTGGCACCTTAAAGCCTAATTCCTGTATATTAATATTAGCTTTTGTGGACCAAGGCCACTTCGTCAGACATAAGAGTGAAACATCAGTCTGGTCACCTCCAGACTAGATTACTGTAATGCACCCTACATTGGGCTTCCCTTGATGACTATCCGGAAATTGCAGCTAGTCCAGAATGCGGTGGTCTGGGTGGTGGTGGGATGCAGGCATTATGCCCGCACTTTGCTTCTGCTCTGGGAGCCGCAGAGGTATGCCTATGGGTACAATTCAAAGTGCTGGTGATGACCTTTAAAGCCCTACATGGTTGTGAGCCATGATATCTAAGAGACTATGTCTCCCCGAGAACATCTGTCCATCCAACTAGAGCGGACTGGAGGGGCTCTCTAATTGTACCACTTTGGGCCACTTTATTAACTCATAAACTATGTTGAGGCCAACGGGCCGCAATGGCGCTGGTAAAGAGTAAACCTAATTGCCAATCACATTTGGCAACATTGTATCCATTTGTTTTGCCAATCATATTTGGCCACATTGTATCCATTTGTTTACCAATGAAACAAATTGTTTACCCCGATCAGATGCTACTTGTTGACTCCAGCATCTGACGTATATCCGGTAAATTTCAAGGTGTTGCAGGTTGCATAGATCATAGCATCACTTTGTTCCTGGTCCACCTTTGATTGGCCAGCCCAAGTTTCACTGTACCTTGTCCTTCCAGTGGCCAATCAACTGTGTCCCTGTCGGATTCCTAGGGGTAATCCCCTTTCTCCTTACCAGTGCCACCTGCCACACGGGGAGGAGTCTACTGCGACTCACTGCCCCCCCCCCCGACCACCAGCTCTGTCAGCAGGCCCACTTGCCATGGCAACATAAAAGGAAGAGGGCCAGATGCCTCGTGCCAACATGAAGAGGACCATGCCTCGGGCAAAATGAAGAGGACCAATGCCTTGTGCCAAAAGGAAGAGGACCATGCCTCGGACAAAAGGAAGAGGACCATGCCTCGGACAAAAGGAAGAGGACCATACCTCAGGCAAGATGAAGAGGACCAATGCCTCCTGCCAGGGAAGAGTACCAATGCCTCATGCAAAGGAAGGGGACCATGCCTCGGGCCAGACAAAGAGGACCAATGCCTCATGCCAAGGGAAGAGGACCAATGCCTCGTGCCAAAAGGAAGAGGACCATGCCTCGAGCAGAAGGAAGAGGCGTCCAGCCTCATGCCGAAAGGTAGAGGACCATGCCTCGGGTACTCTAATGAGGTGCCCAGCCTCATGCCGAAAGGAAGAGGACCATGCCTCGGTGAGACTGAGGAGGGGCCCAGCCTCATGCCAAAAGGAAGAGGACCATGCCTCGGGCAGAAGGAAAAGGCGCCCTGCCTCATGCCAAAAGGAAAGGACCATGTCTCGGGCACACTGAGAAGGGGCCCTGCCTCATGCCGAAAGGAATAGGACCGTGCCTCAGGTACACTGAGGAGGGGCCCTGCCTCATGCTGAAAGGAATAGGACCATGCCTCAGGTACACTGAGGAGGGGGTCCTGCCTCATGCTGAAAAGAAGGGGACCATGCCTCGGGCAGAAAGAAGAGGTGCCCTGCCTGATGCCAAAAGGAAGAGGCCATGCCTTGGGTACTCTGATGGGGGCACCCTGCCTAATGCCAAAAGGAAGAGGACCATGCCTCGGTTACACTTAGGAGGCGCCCTGCCTCATGTCAAAAGGAAGAGGACCCTGCCTCAGGCAGAAGGAAGAGGGGTCCTGCCCCTTGCCGAAAGGCAGAGAATCATGCCTCAGGTACAGTGATGAGACGCCCTGCCTCATACCAAAAGGTAGAAGACCATGCCTCAGGTACACTGAGGAGGCGCCCTGCCTCATGCTGAAAGTACGAGGACCATGCCTTGGGCCCGCTGAGGGGGTACCCAGCCTCATGTCGAATGGAAGAGGATCATGCCTTGGGTACACTGAGGAGGCACCATGCCTCATGCCAAAAGGAAGAGGACCATGCCTCGGGTGAAATGTAGAGGGCCCATGCCTCATGCAAAAGGAATAGGGGCATGCCTCGGGGAGGAATAGGGCCAATGCCTTGTGCCAAAAAGGAGGACAAAAGGAACAGGTCAATCGCCCCATGCAAAAGGCAGAGGACCCTGCCCAGGGCCACCATTCTGGGAATTCCATACCACCTCCGATGTGCCACGCATGCATCCCCCATGTGCCTGGGCCAGGTAGCCGAAGAAGCCTATGGGCAGCCTGGAACTGTAACTATGGCCAATGAGCCACCCTGGTATAGTGGGTCCTGGAGGTCAGGAGCTGAAAACGAACAGAAAAAAACGAGTGCCAGCAAAGTGTTCGACGTAACACAGGGAAAAACATATGAATGCACTCAGCAGATCCCCACCAGTTTGTACTACTGACGCCATTGGCTGTGTATCCAGAAGATGCAGCCAGCGGTGCAACATTTATTTGAGTTAATGACTAGGAGGATTAACCCCATGCCACAAGCAGAGTGGCAATACCACCCCTGCCCTACCGGTGACCCTAGGACAACAGATGTTCAATTGGAGAAATCAGCAGTAGTATAGTTGTCAATGGCCAGAAAGTGCCCAGTCTTAAGAAAGTAACGTTGATTAGTAGGGAGCGCGATACCAGACTGACGTACCAGTACTGTGACCCTAGGGGGAGAGACATTTGGGCATTGGCCATGTGTAGGACATGGGCAGTATCCCCAAGGGGTGGACCACAGGATCGATGCGTATCCCTGACTGCAGTGCCCAAGGAAATTTTGTAAAGAAAGGTAAAGCCCCTGAAAGATTCAGTGCCCTGCAATATATCAGGCTACTGCCAAAGCACCATTGGCCATTGAAATAATCGCCATATCCCGATGGTACTGGCACGTGGTGGACCTGACAGATAGGTGCGATGTACAGTCCAGGGCTCCAAAAGGCAACCCCCATGAAATAGGCTGGAAATGCTGTCCATACCCATATATCGGCCCTAGGGTAGTACGCGAGTAGACTCTATGGTACGTCCATATAAACCCACCAAAACATCACACGGGAAACCCGTGAAAGACCGGCCAATCATAATTGCCCTGCTAGGAGATTGAAATATCAACAAAGCACTGTGAGATAACGGGGTTAAACCCAACGCTCCGCTAAAATGGACAAGTTCATGTCCGGGTCCGGACCACATATCCCCAGGTGAACCAGGTTGACTAAGCCATGAGTCAAATGCCATCCAGAAATTATTAGCGTCATGGCTGGGCCTTCAGTCTTCCGAAAGTGACTAGTATGCCCAGTTTGGCATGATTTCTAAAGAGTGACCAGGGGTTGTGAACGTGTATCATGGCCGTTCCTTTCCTGGAAACGCGAATAAAGGGGAAGTGGTCAATTAAGTCTACTATGGGCGTACATCGGTGCCCTTTCTTTTTTTTATTTTTAAATGCAGAAGGGTACAGGGGCCAGGGCAATCGTGTCAGTTCGTAACTGTATCAGCCAGCCCGGCCCGTGATGAGATAACCCAGTCGAACTATAAAGCAGATATTGGGAGCCCCATATAAACATTCCGCGCTGCCCAAAAGCAAAGCGCTAGTCGAGCTCGGAAACTCCATCATCAATGACAAATTACGCTCACCCCCAGACTCACCCCGCTTATTCATGTATATAGGATGTATACTGACAGAGTTAGCCACAGTCTATTGGCCACTCGGTGATCCTAGAAATAAGCGTTCACCTCCCATCCAGCCCAGAGTAAAGCTGAAATGTGTTTTCTTTCTTTCTTTTTTGATGGGGGGGATGCAGTGGGCTGAGCCACTGCCCAGCATGACCACAATGGTAATGGCCACCAGAGGCAGGACAGTGCAGTGTACTGTAGGTAACCCAAGCAACTGGCCGGACTCGTCCCAAGGGCTAGAAAGATATGAGAAGCTTGGCAGATACTATGGCGTAACTGAATATGGGCAAGGCATGATGTGAATTATTTGACAAACATACTCACCAGATGCACTCACAGCGTTGGGGAGCCGTGTTTCAACATCTCGATGGACTGAGTGGCTCGCCTGCTGGAGGGCAGCCAGCGTGGTGTCCAGGCCTGCAGCTCTCTCAAGGGCGGCAGCTCGGGCCAGCAAGTCCCAAGGTGTTACGAGTTCTAGGCCCAGAAGTGGGTGGGCCAAACTGGGTGCGGGCATAAAGGTTGTCCCTTGCTTGAAAGCCAGTCATATCCTACTCCAGGGTGCAGCACTCATCTCTGTTTCAAAGCCGAAGAAGCCAGCGCTGTCTGCTGCTGCAGACATTTCAGTGGTCATGTGGCAGACATGCCTAGACACCAGAATGCACGGAACGCTGTTACCTTCCCACCAAAGTGGTCCCTAACTATCTACATGCAATTTCTTGCTTTCAAAATGCTATGTTGGCAGGAGCTGGAACAAAGATAGGAGCTCATTCTGTCCTGCAGTACTTGGGAATAGAACTGCTGAGCCTCCACCTCGCAGTCGGCGTGTTAGCCACTTGAGCCACTGCAGCCTCTGGCTGATGCCTAACACATGCGAGGGGCCCACATGGAACCCCTCAGGCCCGCCCCCCCCAGCCCCACCATGTCACAAAGTCAGGCCCCAAAAAGGAGCGGGGCAGCCATGGGGCCAGCGGCTGCTGCTCAAGAAATTGAGCGAAGGCCGTGGAGGCGAGGCCAATGACCAGGCCCCTGGAAGGCCACAGGGGCCGCGGCTGAGTGCCACAGCAAAAGCGCGGCTCCAAAAGGGTGGAGTCCAATGCCCAAAAAGAGGCGAGGCCACACCGGTGAAGGCCGGGGTAAGCCCGCCTCAAAAGCCGGGGCGAATCGCCATGGCGAGGTCACGGACCAGGCCCCTGGAAGGCCACAGGGGCTGCGGCCGAGCACCGCAGCAAAAGCGTGGCTCCAAAGAGAGGGCCAAGCCCAACACATGGAAAGAGGCGAGGCCGGGGCAAGCCCGCCGCAGAGCCACAGCAGATTGCCACGACCGTCCTCCGAGCGGCGCTATAGCACGCGGCCTAGCCACTTGGGGAAGCTTTGATCGGCTGGGCGGCGAAGCCAAACACGCGCCTCACCCAGCCGATCTGCGCGAACTGTTGGTGAGGCTATGCGGAACCAGCCCCTCTTAAAGGGGAGCTCGGCTCCACCCTTCGCCCGGCTCCAGTGCCCGGCTCTATGGGGGCAGGGCCAGCAAAGAGGGCAGCAGCCATAGTCTTGCTGCCACGCTTCCCTTTATAACTTATATGTTAGCTGCCTGGAGTTGCTTCGGTGAGGGGTGGTGAACAATAAATATGAACAAATATGAACAATAAATAAATAAATAAATAAATACAGTATAACATTAAAATAAAGGAGTTAGCTTTTTTAAAATATTTTTATTAATTTTAAAGAAAGAAAGAAAAACATAATTACAAAAAGGACATACATCTATACCTATAAAATGGTGCCATTAGCGCACAGAACGCTGAGGCGGCCGGTGCACGAAAAATAAGGTTTTTTTAAAAGCCTGCTGCCACTGCCCTTCTTCCCCACGGAAGAACCCCCCGCCACCGGTGCCCTTCTTCCCCACGGGCCAGCCAGCATGGCCCGCGGGAAAGAAAGCCACTAAAAAAGTTAAACCCAAAAAGCAAACCAAAAACAATCAAAAACACTCAAAAATCCAAAAAGAAAACACAAACACAGCCAAAAACAAACAAAAAAAACACACACACAGACCCCCCCCCAATTTTTTTCCCAAACCACCCCCCACCCCCACCCCAAAAAAACAGAGAGCTTACCAACAGATGTCTTGACTTCATGACCACTGGAAATCAAATGAGCAAAGAAAGGAAATGCTAACCGGAAGCACCCAGAGACCACAAGAGAAAAAACATTCAAAAATATTTCAAAATAAAAGATTAATTCCCAAACAAATCAAATAAATTAGCCAAAAATTCAAAAATATTCACACTAATCTCAAAAATTCCCAAAACCCCCAGAAATCAAATAAATTAAAATAAAATTTGCATAAACCAAAATTAAACTTAAAAATAATAATTAAAAATTTAAAATAAAATTTGCATAAACAAAAACCTTCAAAAACCAATTTAAAGAGCCCGGCACTAAGGAAGCCAGTGCACAAAAAAAAATAAAAAATAAAACATACACTGGGAGCACAAGTCCGCCGCAGGTGGACGCAGCGCCTCAAAGCCACAAAACCACAAAACCTTTCAACACCATTTAAAACAGCCCAGCACCATTTGTAAAAGAAAAAAAAAAGAAACCCTTTACTATCCAACACAATTTTAAAAAGCCCGGCACCGCCGGGCAAAATATGCTAGTAAACATATAAAACACATTATTTCATTAAAGTATTTAAATTCCATTGTAATAATATCATAAAACAATATTACTCTAGAACCTTGTATTTATCGAATATTTTACGTTATGTCTAAAATTCCAAAGCTTTATAGAGTACAATAATAATAATAATAATAATAATAATAATAATAATAATAATAATAATAATAATAATAATAATAATAATAATAACAACAACAACAACAACAACAACAACAACAACAACAACAACAACAACAACAACAACAACAACACCCAGTGATATATACATGTCATGAAGATCATTGTTTTGTTTTAATCACTCCAAAAATTCAAATGTTGTGGTACTGGTTTATCTCCTTTATCACATATTAAAACAGATTCCACAAAAGGTCTCCATATTTCCCAAAATTTGTTTTCTTTCAAAATACCTTTCTTCACATTCAATTCACATGTCAATTTATCATTCAAGGCAATTTCCCACATTTCTTTATACCATTCATCTATTTTCAATATTGAATCACTCTTCCATTTCATAGCTATACATAATCTTAAAGCTGTTAACATTATAGATAGCAATTCTTTATTATTTATACTCATACTTATATTATCCATTTCTGTCAATAAGGCGATACCGGAGTCCAGTTTAAAATCAATTCTAAAAATGTTGGATATTTCTTTCTCAAATATTTTCCAAAAAGCATTTACCACTTTACAACTCCACCACATATGTTCGTATGTTCCAAGATCGCTTTTACATCTCCAACAATTCTTTGTTTTGCTATTATCCATTCGAATTAATTTAACTGGAGTCAGGTACCACCTCCACAATATTTTATAATTATGTTCTTATAGTCTAACTGAAAGATTCTTCATAACTCTTCTCCTCCATTTGCTTTTCCATTGGGATTCTGAAATTTTTATATTCAAATCTTCCTCCCATAATTTTCTCAAAACCTCTTGTAAGTTTTCATCCTTATTTAAAATCTTATATATTTTATTTACTAACCCTTTTATCCCCATTTCTCCTTTTCTTATTTTACAAATCATCTCTTCAAATTCCATTTTATCCCTCTGTAAATTAAATTCATCCTTATATTTCTTCTCCCATTTATTTATTAAAATTACTTGTAGCCAATTCAGTTTCATTTGTTCAAATATTTCAGCTCTCAGTTCTAGATCGTCAGAGATTTTTATCCAATCTTTCAAAAAAAAACATCATTCCTCAGCATTATATCTTTTATTCTTTTATCAATTTTTACAGGAAACATCTTTATATCATCCATGTCCATTATTGGAGAGACCCCTGGGGCAAGTTTCTCTTTAATATTTCTCCAAACTGCTAACATTGCTTTTGTCAGTTGATTATTTGTCTTTATCTTTACATCTTTGTCCCAAAAAATTGCATTGCGGCTTCCTTGTAATTCCTTAATCTCTATCTCATCCCAGATAACTTCTGGCCTGGCTATAATTTTAACAATATTTTTAATTGAAAAGCTCTGTAATAATGTTTAATATTTAGAAGGCCTAAACCACCTTGCATGCGCACCCCCCAAAGAAAGACTCAGACACCGGTATATGGATAAAGGCATCGGGCCACTTTTATTGAATAATCCCCTAGTCCGAATTATAACTTTCAATTGCTGTAATCATCCAATTGTAATTCTTTAAGGCAAGCAGGCAGCAATAACACTGGTAAGGTTCCTCCCAAAATGCCAATGGCAATTGGCTACATGTAACTATTTGTATCAATTTGTTTGTTGACACAAACAAATTGTTGACCAGAGTCAATCTACTGACCCCACCCTATGACATGTATCCGTTAATTATCAAGGTGATGCAGGCTGTGAAGCTCCTGCCATCACCCCTTGCCTGGTTTGCCCTTGACCGGCCAAACCTATTTCCCCTGTACCTGTCTACATGTTGGCCAGTCAATAGCGAACCTGCCAGATACCTATGGGTCATAAATCTTTACCTGACCAGTGCTACCCGCCAAAAGTGACCAAAGTCAATTTACCCCTTTTCTCAAACACTAGCAACAGTGTGGGATGGGCGAAAAAGCAAGAACCAAAGAGCCAATTGTAGGTTCCAGCCAAAAATTCGCACCTGACCCCGAAGCAACCAAAAAATCACACTGTTCACTAGGGAGGGGGTAGAGGGAAAAACTTCTCCGCTCCGTCGCTTTCTAAAATGGCAGCTCGGCTGCCTCGTGGCCACCCCTTTTATAAAGGAGTAGCCACGCCCCCTAACTCACCCGGATGTCTGAGTCTGGGTGGGTGGGGCCTGCAAAGAGTGCGGCGGCCATTTTGGCAACGCGCTTTCATTGCATGCGCACCCCCCAAAGAAAGACTCAGACACCGGTATATGGATAAAGGCATCGGGCCACTTTTTTTGAATAATGACCTAGTCTGAATTATAACTTTCAATTGGTGTAATCATCCAATTGTAATTCTTTAAGGCAAGCAGGCCGCAGTAACACTGGTAAGGTTCCTCCCAAAATGCCAATGGCAATTGGCTACATGTAACTATTTGTATCAATTTGTTTGTTGACACAAACAAATTGTTGACCGGAGTCAATAAACTATCTACAGATCCCACCCTAGGACGTGTATCCGTTAATTATCAAGGTGATGCAGGCTGTGAAGCTCCTGCCATCACCCCTTGCCTGGTTCGCCGTTGACTGGCCAAACCTATTTCCCCTGTACCTGTCTACGTGTTGGCCAGTCAATAGCGAACCTGCCGGATACCTATGGGTCATAAATCTTTACCTTACCAGTGCTACCCGCCACACGAGGAGGCGTCCATGATGACTCACCCCCCCTCCCCGACTGTCAGCTCGGTCACCAGACCTGCTTGTATATCCTCAAGAAAGAGGTTCATACCTCTGCCCGACAAGTGGACCCCATCTCCTGCATAGAGATCATAATCCTGCAAGCCTATCCTAGGGTGCCGGATGTCTGCCAGGAACCGGGCAACAGCCCTGTTCACCAAGCGGCGAGCGCGGTCAAGGGCACGGAGGTCAACATCTCCTATGTAAGTATGTCGCGGCACAATGTCCGACCATAGCAGCCGCGTGGACGGCCATACATAATGTAAATAGGCTAGGTCACTGCAAATCGTGAATTTTAAAGAAAGGTCAGTGACCTGGGCGAGGTCATTGCCACCGAGGTGCAGGACAAGGACATCAGGCGGTCCAGCATCCCTGATGAAAAACAGGAATGGCAACAGTTCCCGCCATCTCATACTGTGCTTACCGTACCATCGCATACGTGCGGCTGCATGTAGCCCGAGATGGGGTCCCTACTCTGTCGCCGCAGCATACTGCGCTGCCCAGTGCACGTAACTGTGGCCCACCAGCCATACTGACACCGGTGTGCGGGGACACACAGGGTCTGTAAAAGAAGAAAGAAGAATAATGACATAACTGGTACTCATGCATGGAGGGGGCGTACATACAATGCAAAGTGCATGGATCCCCATCTGCCCATCCAGTGTATATCGGCCTCAGAGTACCCAAACGCAGCCACAGTGGACGTGGCGCCTATCCTGAATGAATGGGTGCCGTAACGAGCCCCAGGGAGGCCCACACTGCGAAGTGCCATACCGGTCACCTTCCAAAACTGGAATTTAATAAGGGGAGACCCATCCTGGTGGCAGAAAAATGGGCCAGGGTGCGTACCACGCACTGCCAAAAACTCATGTAGGGCACCAACCGGACAGATGTCTTCAATGGAACATCGTAGCAGTCTGACTCCACTGCCTACGCCGTGCTGATCAACCTTTGAGGACCGTATCCTCAACTGAGCCCACTCATGTGTAACATAGACATCGTCGAGTTCCAGTTCCCTACGAGACGCATCTGCCTTAGACAATGGTACCAACTCACTGATGCGGAGCGCTCCAAAGAAGGCTACAGTGGTAGCTGCGTGAAAAAGAGCCACCTCATACCGATCATAGCATAAGCTATGCCAGCCTCGTGCAAGGTGAGTAAGAACCTCTGGTGAAATTGGGTGACGTGTGTCCGGGCGGCAGCCACGTTCACGTGTCCACCTCTCCAAAACATGACGTATGCGGAAATCATTCACGCAGTCGGCGAAGCCCCGCACCCTGGCCATAAATGCCAGTGCCGAAAGCCTAGAGGCTATAGTATGGGGGGCCAACCCCTGACCGTGAAGATAAACCATGTATTGTAAAATCTGGTCTACTGGTATTGGCCACACTTCGGGTAACTGTAGTTGCCCACAAAAGGTTCTAAATTGTATGAAAGCATGTTGATATGCCTTACGCTTGCAGGGTGCCAAGGACATGCCGATCACCCGGTTCACCTCTCCTCGCAAAATGTCCAAATCTCGGCTGGGAGTGGAGAGGGAAATTCCTCTGCTTCTGGAGCCAAGGCACGGAACCGGGAGATCTGCAGGCGGGATAAAGCATCAGCAATATCATTATTAATGCCTGGTACTTGTCTAGCCTTGAACAGCACATTGAGGCATAGGCTTCTCAAAACAAATTGACAAACCAATGCCATGACCCTAGGGGACTTGGACGTCTGGGCGTTAACAATGTGCACCACTGCAGCATTGTCACAACAAAAATGGACTACTGAGTTGGCCCACTTTTCGCCCCATAGCATTAGTGCTCCCAAAATAGGAAAAAAATTCCAGGAAAGTAAGATCGCGGAGGCGATCCGTGCCCTGCCATGCTTGAGGCCATCGGCCGTATGCCCACCGCCCCTCAAAATATATCCCATAACCCAGAGAGCTGGAGGCATCCGACTGTACTTGAAATTTAGGGCAGACCATAAGGTCTGACCTCCAAAAAGAAACCCCGTTAAAATCCCGGAGGAATGTGAGCCAAACCGAAAGGTCTGCCCGTATACCCCTGGTCAGCCGGACCCTGTGGTGGCGTTTTAATAGGCCAGCCATGGCATCACACAGACGCCTGGCAAAAGCTCTGCCCGGTGTCACCACCCTCCAGGCAAAGTTGAGGTGGCCGTGAAGGACCTGTAGCTCATGAAGGGACACTTTACGCTTGGCAATCAGTGCCAGAATCGCCGCGGAGATCCGAGTCACCTTGTCCATGGGTAACCTGGATGCCTGTGCAACAGTGTCAATTTTGATGCCTAAAAAGGTGAGCTTGGTGGCTGGGCCCTCAGTCTTTTCAGGTGCTAAGGGGACACCCAGTTCCCGCATAAGCGCCTGAAATGTAGTAAGGAGACGCGTACACGTGTCCGAGCCCTGTTCATCCCCGAACAAAAAGTCATCGAGGTAATGGGCTACAGACCGGGACCCTGACCTGCAAACAAAGGCCCATTGGAGGAAAGTGCTGAATCGTTCGAATGCCGAACATGAAATAGAACAGCCAAAAGGCATGGCCTTATCTACGTAGAACTTTCCTCGGAAACGAAAACCCAACAGCTCAAAGTCCTCAGGGTGTACTGGCAGTAATCAGAATGCCGATTTAATATCACACTTTGCCAGGAGGGCCCCGGGACCACAGGAGCGTACCATCTGTAGGGCCTGATCAAACGATATATACCTGACTGAGCAAAGGTCATCAGGAATAGCATCATTGACCGAGGAACCCGCAGGGTAAGATAGATGGTGAATTAAGCGAAATTCACCTGGGATCTTTTTAGGCACTAGCCCCAGAGGGGAGACCTTCAAGTTAGGGAATGGTGGTTCAGTAAAGGGCCCCGCAACTCTCATAGCCTTAACCTCCTTAGCTATGCTTTGTGCAGCAACCTCCTCCTTACCCTGCAGAGAAAGTAAGTTCGGGGCAACCTGCGATCCCCGGACACCCCTAAATGGAATACGAAAGCCAAACTGGAAACCTTCTAGCAGGTACCTCGCATCATCCCGTCTAGGATAAGAGGAAAGCCATCGTTCCAGCCTATGGATATTAATTGGTGAGGGGGCCTTTTGCGTGGCCCGCCCCGTCAGAGGGAGCTCTGACCGCCCCCTGCCCAGCCCTACCTCTGCCTCGTGACCCACCAGCCTGCGGGCACGTGGAGGCAGCGTGAGGGCCAGAGCAATAGGGACACTCGTGTCAGAAATGACACTGACGCTTGTTGCACATGCTGCTAGCTGAGAAGCTCCAACACAGCAGGCGGGCTGGAACCCCCTGCCCCGCCGGCTGGCGGGGAACCTGCGTCACAGCCACCCGCTGCACTGCATGGCCGCAATGGTACCTATCACCAGGCACCGGACGTGTGGGAGTCATATACAAGAGCCACAATCGCTGGCAAGGCTCATCCCATCTCATCTCACGATGTAGGGCCACCCTCATCCTAAATTCCTCGTTGTAACCCAACCACGATGGGCCAGGAAAATCCACCATCGCCCTGTAAATATTGTCGAGGTATTGCACCATCGGAATGGCCAAATCGGGCCTGGCCCTAAGGTACACCGACATATATATCAGGTATGCCGGCAACCAATTGGCCCAGGTACGCGGTGGCTTACGACGACGGGACAACTCATTGTCCCTGTCATCCTGTCCCTCCCTCTCCTCCTTGGTGGGCTCATGATTCAAGAGGGAGAAAATATCAACGTACTCCCCTCACCAAATCTTCTCCCTCGTGGCCTGTGATAGATGATCACCCAGGGGCAAGGAATAACCAGCCGTCGGCAAAGCAGCCGTTGGCATATTTTGGAGGAAGGGTATGCGCAGCGGGCCCTGAACAGCCCCTGCAACACTTGGCATACCCCCAGGGGCGGATACCCCTGCCCTAACTGAGGGGCCATTTGGCAACCAGGAGGGGCCATTTGGCAACCAGTGAGGAAGCAACTGCCCACCCATAGTAACCTGCCGTGGCCATGGCCACTGCACCCCCCCAGTGTGACTGGACAGTGTCGGTGGTGCACTAAATTGAACCGGATACTCACTAGTCGCACTCACGTGAGCCGCCCCCACCGGGGGTTCTGGCCCACGGCAGGCGTCGGAGCCCGCGACAGGCATCGAGCTCTGGGGCCACACCTGACTGCTCCCCACCGGCAAGTCCGGGCGTGCGGGGAGCTGCGAGGCACCAGCCTGGGCTGGCCTGATGGCCTTGAGAAGCTCAACCCTGTTGACGGCCTGCTGTAGAGTGACGGCTGACGTGTCTGCCGGGATCGACGAGGGGGCTGGAATGGAAGCGGCGGCTAAACCCCCATCGGAAGGAGGTTGGGCAATGCCCAGTGATGCCTCTAGCACCGCAATGCATGCGATAAGCGCATCCACAGTCTCCGAGCCCCCTGTATAAGGTGGGCCAGATGGGCCGGATGGCCCGCTGGTCAATTGCTGGATTGGAAACCCGAATGAGGATCCAGGGCCCGAGTAGGGCCATGCCCAAGACTCTGGCCTGTGGGGAGCCGGAGGAATGGTGGGCCGGAAACCCACGCCAAATCCACATGAGCCACCCTGTCCCGAGCTGGGGAAAGGCCCTCCATGGGCAGGGATCCCCGAGGGGCCAGCCTGTGCCAGCCCAGCCTGTTAGCTTGTGCCAGGCTGACAGGCAGGAGCCTGATCAGCCCCACTGGTAGCGGTGGGCAAATCCATCCTGCTGCCCTGCTGCGGGGGTGCAGCCCGAGTCCTCCGACCCGATGGCTGTCCCCCATTCGATGAAGGGGTAGGGAAAGCCCTTCCCCTCGGCCGCGGCTTGACCGCCGGAGCCCTGTGCTTGGGAGCCATGTCTCCCGAAGAAACTGCCTCCTGAAGGATCCCTGGCCAGGGATTGGATCCTGAGCCCCGAGTACCGCAGTAGCGAAGAGCAAAGAAACTCCGCTCTAAGCCAAGGTACGAAGGGCAAAGCTCTGAGCAAAAAATGCGACGGAGAAAACTTCTCCGCTCCATCGCATTCTAAAATGGCAGCTCGGCTGCCTCGTGGCCACCCCTTTTATAAAGGAGTGGCCATGCCCCCTAACTCACCCGGATGTCTGAGTCTGGGGGGAGGGCCTGCAAAGAGCACTGTGGCCATTTTGAAGCCGCACTTTCATTCTTTTTGTGATGCATACCATAAACTTTTTGTAATTCTTGGTCTTTTTCCTCCATTACAAAAAGTGTTTATTACCATCTGAAAGTCCTTTAAATCTTTTTCCTTTAATTGGATAGGGAGGACATCAAACAAAAAAATTGTCTTTGGCAACAACTTCATCTTGCATAACGCAATCCTACCAAACCAGGACAAACTCAGCTTACTATATTGCTTTATTTTCCCTTTAATTTCTGTTATTTGTTTATCATAATTCAATTTCTTAAGGTCTTCAATTTTATTTGTAATGTTTATTCCTAAATATTTCACACTGTTTTTAATTTGTATATTGTATGTTTCCCTAATCTTTTTTTGTTCTTCATCACCCACATTACAAAAAATTGCTTCTGATTAATCCCACTTCACTTTCAATCCTGTCATTTCCTCAAAATCTCTCAGATGTGTATAGATTCGTTCCATTGCCTTCACAGGATTTCTCATTATAATCATTGTATCATCTGCATATAAATTAATTTTTATTCCTTCAGTTCCCTCAATCTTTTTATCATCTCTTATTAATGTTGCTAATAATTCCATGACCATCACAAATAATATTGGTGATAATGGACATCCTTGTCTAGTCCCCGCTTCTAATTTAATATCCTCTGTTAATACATCATTAACTTTAACCCTGGTTGTACCTTTCTGATATAACTGATCAATTAAATTTATAAATTTTGTACCAAAACTGAATTTTCTTACAATTTCTTTGATCGTAATCCATTGCAAGGAATCAAAAGCTTTAAAAATATCTAAAGACAATAATCCAATCCTTTCCCTTTTTTGCCCAGCAATATCTACCAAATCAATTACTCTTCTTGTAAGATCTGCCATATATCTATCCTTCATAAATCCTACTTGATCTTTATTTATATATTCCTTCATGAATTCATTTAACCTATTTGCTAATATTGCTGTAAAAATTTTTGCATCCTGATTTATCAATGAAATTGGTCTATATGACTCTATCTTATCTAAGTCTTTTCCCGGCTTAGGAAACAAAGCAATTACTGATCTATACCATGAAGTCGGTAATAGTCCACCATCTAGTATATAATTAAACAGCTTCAAAAGTCTCGGCACTACGGATTCTTTGAATTGTTTATAAAATTCAGCTGTGAATCCATCTTCCCCCGGAGCTTTATTTGTTTTCAACTTCTGTATCACTTCTTTTATCTCTTTCTCTGTTATTAAAGCTTCCATTCTATCTTTATGATTATCTCTAATTTTAATTCCCTTTCAATTTTCTAAATATTCCCTTAATCGCCCTACTTTTATATTTTTCTCAGAATACAACTCTCGATAAAACTCCTTGACAATTTCTACCTTTTCCTTTGTTTTATTACACCTCACTCCATGCTGATTTATCAAAACACCTACCGTATTTTCTGGCGTATAAGACGACTTTTTAACCCCAAAAAATCTGTGCCAAAGTTGGGGGTGGTCTTATACGCCGGGTACTCTGGAGCCAGGGGCTGCCTGGCGGGGAAAGCCATTCGCTGCCGCTGCGCAAGGCCTCCGGAGCAAGGGGCTGCCAGGATACCACCACCCCCAGCCTTGCGGCGGAGGCGGTGAATGGCTTTCCCCGCTGGTCAGCTGCTGATCCTCCTCCTCCTCACCCCCCCTGGGGTGGTGGTATCCGGGCGGCCCTTTGCTCCGGACGCCTCGCGGTGGTGGCTTTCCTCGCTGGTCAGCTGCTGCTGCTCCTCCTCCTCCTCACCCCCGGCTGGGGGTGGTGGTGCGGAGGAGAAGGAGCATCAGCTGACTGGCGGGGGAAACCAGCCACCGCCACCGCGAGGCCTCCGGACCAAGGGGCCGCCCGAATACCACCACCCTCAGCCTCGCGGCTGCGGCTGGCTTCTCCCCCCCACCGGTCAGCTGCTGCTGCTCCTCCTCACCCCCCCGGCTGGGGTGGTGGTATCCATGAGCCGCACCTCTCCGCCCCCTTCACCGGCGGCGAAGGTAAAAGGAGCCCTGTCGGGCTTGGAGACACCATGAACTGAGCCTCCCCGCACCCTTCACTGGCGGGGAAGGTAAAAGGAGCCGGTGAAGGGGGCTGGGAGGTACAGCTCGCGGTGTCTCCGAGCCCAACGGTGCTCCTTTTACCTTCACCGCCGGTGAAGGGGGCGGGGAAGTGCAGCTCGCGGTGTCTCCGAGCCCAACGGGGCTCCTTTTACCTTCCCCACCAGTGAAGGGGGCAGGGAGCTGCGGCTCACGGCGGCTCCGAACCCAACAGGGCTCCTTTTACTTTCCCTGCCGGTGAAGGGGGCAGGGATGTGCGGCTCGCAGTGTCTCCGAGCCCGACAGGGCTCCTTTTACATTCTCCGCCGGTGAAGGGGGCAGGGATGCCACGAGCCGCACTCCCCGCCCCTTTCACCAGCAGGGAAGGTAAAAGGAGCCCCGTCGGGCTCGGAGATGTCATTGCACTGTAGAGGAATAATACATTTTCAGAGGGGGGAGATTTCACACTACAGAGACCAGCACGAAATGAGCTCCTGTCTTTGTCCCAGATCCTGCCAACCTAGCAGTTCAAAAGCAAGAATTTGCAAGTAGATAAATAGGGAGCACATTGGTGGGAAGGTAAAGAATGTTCCGGTGTCTAGTCATGCCTGCCACATGACCATGCAAACATCTGCAGAAGCAGACACTGTTGGCTCTTCAACTTTGAAACCGAGATGAGCACTGAACTCTAGAGTCGGATATGACTGGCTTTCGAGCAAGGGAAACCATTACCTTTTGCACAGTGGTTAAACTTCTGTACTGCAGCTGAAACTGCTGACATTGTGCGTTCAATCCTGATGGGAATCAAGATTTACTCAGCCTTCCATCCTTTTGAGGTCTATAAAAAGAGTACCCAGCATGTTGGGGACAAGACTTAGTGGTTAAGGCGCTGAACTTGGAGACTGGAAGGTTGGGTTTCAATACCCAAAGGCTGCACTTGGGGCATGAAAGGAGCCTCATTTGGGCATCCCCTGAGTAGAGTTTCGCCAGCAAAAATCTTTTCAACCCAGAGTAACCTCTGACATGAATTTATTATTACGTACTAATTACTTTGTAAACCACCCAGAGAGTTCACTAAGCACTATGGGGTGGTACATAAGTGCGATTGCTTGCTCATTGCTATGTACACTTCCATACACCTGCTCCTCCAAGTTAAAAGTGTATCAATGCACTATGTTACAGCAGTATGATATCATTTTAGTAGCTATGGTTTCATGGCTGGTATCCTGACAGCTGTCATTTGTAAGGATGGGATTTTTCTGATTGATTGGACTACAAATCCCATCAACAGCCATTCTGAGAGTTCCATCTGCTTTATGGATACCTAAATATATTTTATGTAGAGAAAGATTCAACTGGAAAGCCTTGCGTATAATTTCTGCCTAAGCTTCCTATTCCTGCCCCGGTTCTAACTGGGAGGCTTTTTTTCTCTTAACAGGAAGCTAGGTGGAGATAGTTTAACTCTTAAAGTTAAACCACTGAATGTGTAAGGTAAAGGTTTCCCTTGCTCGAAAGCCAGTTGTATCTGACTCTAGGGTTCAGTGCTCATCTCTGTTTCAAAGCCAAAGAGCCATCTCTGTCTACTTCTGCAGACATTTCCGTGGTCATGTGGCAGGCATGACTAGACACCGGAGTGCATGGAATGCTGTTTACCTTTCCACTGAAGTAGTCCCTATTTATCTACTTGCAATTTCTTGCTTTCGAACTGCTAGGTTGGCAGGAGCTGGGAGAAAGACAGGAGATTATTCCATCCTGCAGTACTCGGGAATTGAACTGCTGACCTGCTGTCCTCCAGTCAGTGTCTTAGGCACTTGAGCCACTGCAGTGCACATCCCAAAGAAATGCTATTTTTTTCTGGCTTATCCACTTTAGGGGATAAGTGCAGAATGCCCTATCTGAGTCCTTCCTAATTTCAGAGAACTTGCAGAAAACAGAGAGGTTACATAGAAACCCATGCATACATTTGCTATTACTAACAAACCTGCCGCGAGCCGCACCTCCCCGCCCCTTTCACCAGCAGGGAAGATAAAAGGGAGGCCTGGCTCACAGCAGCTCCGAGCCAGACGGGGCTCCTTTTACCTTCCCCGCTGGTGAAGGGGAATAGGTTATATATGTTGTAAGCCGCTTTGAGTGACACTTGTGTCAGGAAAGTGGGATAGAAATAAAACTTATTATTATTACCAAAAGGTAATATTAAAATATTAAATATTAATATTAAAATGATGATGATAGTACTAATGCCATCCTGATTTATGGCCACCCTTCCCAGGGTTTCCTAGGGTTTCCTAGTCTCCAGATTTGAGTTTCCTTCCCTAAGGCTCTTTAGATTCTTGGGCCATTTGCCCAGCCCCCACCCCCAGCTGGCTTTCCCCACCGGTCAGCTCCTCCTCCTCCTCCTCCTCCGTACCACCACCCTCAGCAGGTAAAGGGAGCCATCCCCAGCCCGGGAAGCTCCGAAGACACCGCTGTTGGAAGAGGGGTAGTCATACGGCGAGTATATTGCAAACTCTACATTTTAACTAGAAAAGTTGGTGGTCGTCTTATACGCCCAGTCGCCTTATAAGCCAGAAAATCCGGTATTTCTCTCCTAATACTCTTTTCTTTTGCAGCTCTAGCTAATAACTTTGAATTTTTATTACTGTACTCAAAGTATTCCCTTTTTAAATATATCAAATTTTTTAACCTTTTCTATATCTTTGCCTATTAATTCCCTTTTCAATCTCTATATATTTACAAGTGTTTCTTTCTTCCTTGTTTTTATATGCTTTTAAAGTGCCACAAGTTTTTTGTCTTTTTGTTGTTGTTTTGTTTACTCTCAGATATGCTTGCACAGACTAACATGGCTACAACTTGAAAAATTTCCAATATGAAGGGCACTTGTGGAGAATTCTATACAAAGATGACACAGTCTTTTGCCTTTCCCATCTCCAACATTCTGGACATTCTATTTATACTGGTTCTCTCAGACTGCAAGTCCTCACCCATTTACCTTGGAAAATTATTCTTGAGCTGGATGAGGTTGGCTTTTGTGTATAGATTTAAAAGGATGGGGCTTCCAAAACCTTTTAATGGGTTATGTGCAATCGTTTTGATCCCACATACATTCCTCTCTAAAAGAAACTCCCTCTGCTGTTTTGATTCTTTCCACACACCTTCCTAAATACATTTTTTAAAAGGGACCACAAGTCAATTAGAGACAGTGGCTAAAATCCTGTTAGAGAAGCAGCTCCTCTGGTGGCTTAGTAGTTAAGACACTGAGCTGGAGACTGGAAGGATTGGTTTCAATACCCAAGGGCTGCACTTGGGGACATGAAAGAAGCCTCATTCGGGCATTCCCTGTGTGGAGTTTCTCCAGCAAAGATCCTTTCAACCCAGAGTAATCTCTGACATGAAATTATTATAGTGGCTGAAATCCTGTTGCAATGCATTAATCACCACTTCAAGGTGACAGTTGCATAATGAAGCAAAAGAATTTCAGCCAGTAAATTAGGGGAAAGGGGAGTTTCCCAAGAATTTGCTTTCTTTCTACCCTTGTTCTGTTTCCCTTTTGGCATTGCATAAAGAACACAGAACTTCAGCAGTGGAGAGTTAGAGTATAGGAAGTTTAATTTAATACCTGTTAATCTGTAAGGAGTGCTTTGGATTTATAGGATCTTACCTTGGCCCTCATCTAAGCATAGAAGACTAAAGGAAGTGATCAAAAGGTAGACTGAAGTTTCTCTCAAGGTCAGTAATATGCACTGAACTAGGTTATGAATAAATGATATAAGCCAGTCAACATCCATGCTCTTGCCAAGTCACAATAGCTTTTCACAGACAGAGAAGGTAAATAATGTGTAGCAACAAGAAATCATCTGGATATTCTCTGTTTCTGCATTGTCTTCACACTCTAGCACTGGGATATGTTTTTTTTAAAGTGACTGTCCTTATTTATTATTGATGGGTGTTTACATTTGAACGCCATAAACGAACATCTTGTCATATCAGATATTTCACAAGACAACAGTGGTTGATGCACTCCAAAAGTGTGAAAACTGTTTGGGAGACAGAGTGAGGATCTTCTCCCAGCTAACGCCACCATCCCGGCCACTGCCTACCCATTCTAGTATTTTGTTTTGGGTTTTAATATTAAATTTTTCAAATTTAACTTCAGGTTGAAGAAAAATAGCAGAGCATTAAGTATCAAGTACCATTTAGCGTTCATACACTTTAGCCAAACTCCGTGTCTTGTAAAGCTTTGCATTGCTTAACTAGAGCTAAGTGGAAACACACTTTTCCAAAGTATTATACTTTTAAAATCCATTAAGGAAGGCAGGAGAGAACAACACATGCCTTTAGCTAACGTGTGACTGGGGGGAAAAGGGTTTTCTTTATCTTCTTGACTTGTAGATACAACTCAGAATCAGGCTTGTTCCGTGTTCAGGCAACAAGAAACAGTACCAGAACAGTGAAGAGGAAAATAATGGAAACAATCTGCTCAACAGAAGACCATGTGAAGACAGCTTGAGGGAGCTGGCATTTGAACTTAATTGGTACTAAATGGTTTACAGTTACAGTTCCTGAGGAAGGAAAAATATTATAAAATACACCAGCTACATGTTAAACCAGGGGTTCTCAACCTATGGCCCACAGGCTGGATTTGGCTTGTGGTACCATTTCATGTGGCCCGCCGCCCTCGCCACCGCCCCCACTACTGCCACCACCGGCATAAGTTGTGCAGTGTGTGGCTCAACAGCATTTAAAAGTTGTTTACATTAAAAAGGAACCATACATGGCACCGTTTCTGGTGGCAGCGCTGGGTTAAAGGGCAGTGGGCCACATGAAATGGTGCTGTGGGGAGGGGGAGAACCATTGGGCGTCTGGCCTTGTCTTGCTCAACCCCAACCCCACAAGAAAGGACTAGTCAATCATGTTAAAAAGCCCCACTCACCCTTTCCCCTAGAAAGCAATTCATCTCATTAGTGTAAGTTCTGGGAGTGGGTCCAAAACCTCCATTGATGGTTGGCATCTCTCTCCCTCTTTCTAGGGAGAAATAAAATGGCTGTCTCTTTGAAACTGTTGGGATAAAATGGCTGCTTCTAAATGGCCACCCCCATCCAGCCCACTCAGCTGTCTGAGGGAGCGTAACCCCTGTGTTAAACAGTTATTACAACATTTGTTACCCAGTAGTCCACATATTATCCCTTTTTTTCCTTTATTGCACAATGATTTCTCTTTTACAGATATGTGAATGACTATTTGAGGGCATCAGAGGAAAAGAATAATTTAATATTGAGTCAAATCATTGGTTTATCTATCCCAGTTTTTCAAAGTCTGAATGACAGCAATGGCTTTTCAGGTGTCAGGCTTGATAATTTCTTAGCCCTACTTGAAGTGGCTGGGGTTACTTTGAGTCTCACATCCACATACTTGTCAGATCCAACCCTAATTAGCTTCCAAAATCAGAACAGATATTGTTTGTTCATGATGATATAGGCATGGAATAACATACACTAGTCTTGTCCTTATCACAGCCTCACATGTCACATATCTCTATATAACTTTTTGAATATTTCACTTCCCTGAAGTTGCAACCCTCTGAGATGTTACCATCCCCACAATGCAGTCCCATGTGGCTATGGGTATTTGTGTGACTATCAATATCAAGTGGACATGGTTGATGACCAGTGTTTTTTCCACTGGATTGTTACTTTTCGTATAGCTGACTAATGGTAGAGTGAGTCATGGGGAAATCCCACATGATTAGTCCCATGAAAGGTTACTAAGGAATGAAATGTCACAGGAAATAGATCTCTTTGTAACAGTGGCTGAATAATGTGTGTCTATATGTAAAAATTTCTCCATATGACAGATGTCTCCTAATATGGACACAGCACCTTTGGGTTTTGGCCATGAACTCTGGTACCATCAGGGAATGGAATGGAGATGGACACCCAGGCATTAAACCCACCATACACAATAAAATTAGTGTTTCTCCTCCTAAAGTTCCACTCTTTTCCCAGACTCTTGACTTCTTGTGCAGAAAGCTAGAGGACAACATGGAGTACCAATAGACCTATTTCAGTCACGTGATATTGCATCATGGGGAAATACCTCCTAGGTCAATGCAGCGATGTGAAAATCAGAACCCACAATGGAAAATTCCTCCCATCCCCTGTGGAAGAATCGTTTATCAAGTCTTCTCCACAGATATGAAAGACATTTAAAATATTGTCTTCCTTTAAATCAAAACACTAGAAATGAGAAGAAGAAAAAACCACACACACACACAACTCCTGTAAGTTGATTATTTCCAGGAGCAAATGCATTAAAAATAAGGAACTTGTCTTCCACCAGAGATTTCTGTGAGAAAATAAATAGGAATGAAATAAGTAGGTGACAACCCTTTTGAGGAAAGAGCTGGTAGAAGCAGATTTCCAGAATCTCATCAGCTCTAGCCTAAAAGTCTTGTGTGAGAGAGATTTCCTTTTTTCAACCCACTTCAAAATAAAAGGTCTTTGCGGCTTTAAAATGTTAGTTTTTACTGGAGAAGAAAAGAGAGACAAGGACTACTCCAGCCTCTTCTTGTCCTCTGTACAGAGGCTTACATAAAACTGTTGAGTTGTTCCAAATTATCCAGCAAAGCCAAAAACAACAACAAAACCTGTAGCAGAAATTACTTGGTCTACTGTATCTCAAAGTGACAAATAACCTCTAAAAATATCTAGTTTTCTGTTCACTGAATTGGCCATGGATGTGCTTTATTTGTTAAATAATCACAGAACTTCCATTAAATGGATTTGGGCAAAAATAATAGAAAACTTAGGAAAGTAAATTTCCATTGTTTGTTTGCTTGGTGGTTTTCTTTTCTTTTGTTTTTTTGGGGGGGCAGGCACCAGAAAAAATAAGGGCTGAGGGTAGAAGTACTCAACCATGTATGAACCTAAGGCAGACTTTTTGACTGCCCTATACAGAACAGACCAATTTCAGCAGTCAATAGGATTCGGGCAGGGAATTTCAGTGCCAGGGGCATAAGGTGATGAAACCATGCAGCAAGGCTCAAATGCCCTTTAGACCCATTCAAATAGAAAACCTAATGTAAAATGTTTTATTGAGATCATTTTCTTGGTTCTACAGTGCCTGTAAAATAATAGGTGAAATCCTGTTGCACAATTCTGAGTGCTTGGTAATGACAATATCAGCAATGGCAGCAAATTAGCACTGATTAAAGGTAAATTATTGCTGTACTGATTACGGTGCATGAGAGTTACCCAGTTGTGTGCATGCTGAAACCAACATAAGAAGGCTTTAATTAGCATTAACTTACAACTAATGATAACATTATTTTTGCCTGCTGATTTTGAACAGAGCACACTGGAGGAGAACCAGACAACAGCTACATCCACACCCTTTTACAATCTAAAGGCAGGAAGCAAATCTAAAGGCTTCCTGTCTTTAGACTGTAAAAGGATGTAGCTGTTGTCTGTTTCCCCATTCAACATCTAAGACTAAAGGAGCCTGGCTGGAACTACATAATCCATGCCATGATATAGCCTGAAGAAATAACTATAAGTTAAGAAAGCTTGCAACATTGGGATTTTTTAAAGTGACCTAAAAGAGGTATCGTCTCACTCCTGAATTTGTTTGAATTTATGGGTGAGTCAAACAGCTGCATTTTGTTTAGAGAACAATATTTATTTATTATTACACTTGTATCCCACCCCTCTGGGGTGGGGTGGGGGGGGAATCATCCCTACTCAGGGATGGCTAACATCATAAAAACCAGTCATATAACGATCAAAAGTTAAAAATTACACACAAAACTCCTAATAAAATCACCACCACACATTGCAATAGCCAGAAAGTACCACAATCCAGGACCCTTAAAATGCAACCTATTTAGGATGAAAAGGAGCCAGGCAGCATATCTAATGACCAGAAATAGGCAGCACATCCCCAAAGGCCTCCTCAAAGTGCAGTGTTTTAGTTGTTTTTTAAAAGACTGCAGAGATGGAACCTGGTGTAGCTCAGCTGGAATGGCATTCCACAGTATTAGTGCCACCACTGAGAAGGCCCTTCTCCAAGTCATGGCCTTTCTAGCCAGTCTTGGGGTCAGCACCTGAAGCTGTGCTGACATTGAGGAGTGAGTGATGTGGGCTACTGTCCTGAGGGGAAGATGTTCTGCAAGGTAAAAAGAAAGTACAAACAAAATACATACATAATAATTCAATACAAAAACCCCACCATTATTACACTACTACATAAAAACATTTCAATAAAATAAAAAACTCTCCAGTATTCAATATAGTGAATATTATTTAAGGCTTTAAAAGTTGGCTCTAACACCTTGTACCTGTTACAGAAAGGAACGGGTAGCCAAGGCTGGGGAGATATGCTCAAATTTTCTCACTCCCTTAATCAGCCTGGCTGCTGCATTCTGGACTCGAAGTCTCTGTAGCAGGGACAAGGGAAGCCCCATGTAGAGAGCATTACATTAGTCAATATGAGAGACTACCAGTGAGATAACTACTGTCATGAGGAACCACCTGTCCAAGAAGGGATGCAATTTAGCAATTTGGTGTAGCTGGGGGGGGGGGGGAGCCGCTTTACATACCACTGCAATTTGCATCTCAAGGCTCAGATGCTGGTCTAATATAACCCCTAAGTTACATACCTGGACCTTCGGGGAGAGAGCCATCCCACCCATCACAGGGACCAGATTTCCCAGTCATATAGTAATGACTAGAAGCCAATATGGATTTGTCAAAAAGAACTCCTAATTTGATTTCATTTTTGGATTGGGTATCTTCCATGGTGGACAGTGGGAATGATATTAATGTAATATATCTTTACTTCAGCAAAGCCAATGACAAAATGCCCCATTATATTCTGATTAGCAAATTAACTGGGTGTGGCCAGGATAGCACAAGTTTCAGGTGGATATACAGTTGGTAACAGATTCGTACTCAGGGGAAGATGACAAGGATTAATCTGTATAGCAAATCAGTAAGAGACAGAAACAGGTACAGGTTGTTGTTATGGAATCCTTAAAAGTGTCTGGTTTATGAATGGGATATTGCTTTTGTGTCCATGATTAAAAATGCCAAGAAATGGTGTAAATTGTCTTCCTATGTCCCTCAAGGTCAAGGTCTCCCTTGCTCGAAAGTCAGTCATGTCCAACTCTAGGAGTCACTGCTTATCTCCATTTACAGCCAAAGAGCCAGCACTGTCTGCACCTGCAGATGTTTCCATGGTCATGTGGCAGGCATGACTAGATGCCAGAGCAAATTGAATTCTGTTACCTTTCCTGCTCAAATGGTATCTATTTATCTACTGTACTTCAAATATCTTCCCTTTGAACTGCTAAGTTGGCATGAACTGGGACAGAGACAGAAGCTCACTCCATCCTGCAGTACTCTATGAACTGTTCACCTGTCAACCTGCCAGTAGTCAAGTTCAGTGTCTTAACCACTAACCTACTATGTCCCTGTTATCCCTCTATTCTTTCTTAAGTCAGGGACAACTGGAATTATGAAACATCTCTGCAATGAGCATGCCTTCCAAGATGTAGAATTCTTTGCAGAGTAGATGCAGCTTGTAAGTTATGATAATGAATGGAACATTTCAATCAGGAGATAGTTTCCATTGCATCAAAACATGCATTTCTGTTCTCTGTGTTTGTTTAAAAGACTCAGTGTATTTTTAATTTTCTATTCCTCTAGCGCCCAGTGTTTTAAATTGACTGGCAACTTGTCCTTCCATCTGTCAGTCATGATAGAAAGAAAAAAAGAATCAAATTCTGTATGTCTTTAGATCCCAGCACAGTCCTAAATAAAACATCATACATTGACACATATAGTAAATAGCAGAAGTCCATACTGAAATAAATACCTTTGGAATTTTTCTGTTTTAGTCAGGCCTCATGGGGTGCTTCCACAAATCAAATTTATATCAAACTGCCATGCCTGTCAAGTAAGGAGACGACCTTTTCTCCATGTTTTGTTCAGAACAAGAAAAGTTGTTTCCTTAAGGGACACTGGTTGCAAGAGGATACTTGCCTAAATGAGAAAATAATGGGTGCTTTGAAGGATAGTGGCCACTCGCTACTGAATATATTCACATATTCAGATATATTGACCCTGTGTGCCCACAGATGCCAGGTATTTTATTTTTATTTTTTTGATGTACTTATTTGGTTATTTATTTTATTTTGTTGTTTGTTTTATTATGTTATTTTGTTATTTGTATGTGCACTGTCCAGAATGGGGAATATAATAAATAAATAAATAAATAAATAAATAAATAAATAAATAAATAAATAAGATATCCAACACAGACTCTAAGAAAAGCATTCAACAACATATTTTCTTACACCTTTATGCTGCACAATATTTTTCTTCAGGAAGTAGTATTTCCACAAAAAATATGGATAGATATTAGAAGAGAGGAAATATTGTCTCTAAACTGAACTTATAGTTTCTCCTCCCAATTATTATTTTAACTTCCTGTTCAGGTGCTTCTTCAGTAGCTGGTGTGACAATAATAATGATAATTGTAAAATGAAGAAGAGCTGTTGTTAAATTTATATCCCATCTCTCTTTTAATGAGCTTATGACAGGATATGTGATTCTCTTCCCAATCCCCAGACCATCCTTCCAACAACACTATGGGATCTGTTAGTTTAATAGAATGTTGTGCATGCCCACCTCAATGGGAGGGAAAGCCACTTCACAGTATTGTACATGGAGAGAAGCAAAGTCTTTCAAAAAGAGAGTCTGAAAAGGCATAGTCAAGGGAAGCCAGAGTTCGTTTTCCAAGAGAGACTCACAAGTCCAAAGGGGTGTTCAAGAGGCAAGGTCAAGTCGAGAAATGAGTCCAGGGTCAGGCAGCAAGTTCCGGCAGAGTTTCAGGCAGAGGTAGACAAGGTTTCTGGCAGAGGGTTGCCCAGCACAAACGTTGAACCAACAATTCGAACTGCCTTTTGCACACTGTTTAAGAAGGCAGAGAAAACTCATGGCTAAGGACTTGCAGCTGGTAATTTACTTTGAAGTAGACCTCTATTTCCAACGCAGGTGTAGCTCTTTGTGCAAGTGTTCCCTGCAATGTTGCAGGGTTGAATGCTCAGGCTCAGAGCTGTCAGATGGCGAGTCATAGATCGTTATATTGGGAGCTGTCATTTCTGACAGCTCATAGTCAGACAGAGCTTGTTTGAGATTCAAGAAGGGCAGGACGGAATCCAGAGCAGTCTGTGTAATTGCATCTATCTAGCCAGTAAGCTCCAGGGTTCAGACATGAAATCCAAGCATACGTTGCATGCTTTGAGAGAAACTGGTGGCAGTGCAGAACGTGTCACTGGTCTATCTGTCTTCCTAAGCTTTAGTTGTATATATGCAAATTAAGAATATATATTGCAATAAATTTCCAGTATTCTCTCACCAGGAAAAAGAAAGAGAAAGAGACCATCAGAGACACAGAGAGAAGAAACAGACTTTATATACAGGTAAGGCTGTTCTAGGAACTAGGGAAAATGAACAGCACAAACCAATACTTTATGGTGCAAATTTTCAGGCTTTGGTTGTTAGGGAAGCTGATGATTAACTCATTTGGGCATCTACATCCAAACTGCCAAGTCCACATCAGTTTTCATCTAACGTAATCTAAGTTGTTAAGTAAAAAAGCTACACTTGCTCATACACAAATTGTAGGCTACATTGAGTGGTGAATGCACCATTGAGGAATGCTTCAATTAGTTGACAAAATGCCAGCTTGTTGTTAGGACAAGTGCATAATTTATTGTACCAACCACAAAAGTAATCCTTTTGTAGTTTTACAAATACCTTCTTGTTTTCAGGGATCACTAGATGAAACAAATTACCAAACTGCATTCTAATCTGACTTCAAACAGGTAGTGAAATAAAGCATACTTCTGGTCATCTTGGTGGACGAAATGCAACAGGAGCTGGATGGGGGGGCGGGACAGCAATCCTGTTAGTTCTGACAGACCTCTCATAGTTTTCGATATACAGTACTCGAAGATGACATACCTCTAAGTTGCCTATTACGACTAGGAAGCACTGTTTTATGGTGGCTCTGGCCGTTCTTGGAAGGATGAATTGAGGTGATGTGGTGATTCTCAAGTCATCTGACATGGTTCTATCTTGTTATCTATACTACTAAACACAGAGATGAAAGCAGTAGGCATATAAGAGTTTGATACCTCCATTTGTGCAATATGCTGATAAGAAACTCCATGGCCATTGTCCATCAAAATGCAAAGTTCTGAATTAGTGCTTGATGTGAACAGTGTCCACTATAGTTGGTCTCAGACCTGATCTTGATTATATATGCTGTAGCTATATTTCACCTGAATTACTGTAATCCTGTCTATATCAGTGGTTCTCAACCTTTGGTTCTTGGACTTCAATTCCCAGAAGCCTCAGTCAATACGTTGACTGATCAGTGCTTTGGGAAACTGTCTTAGGCTTCTGGGAATTGAAGTCCAAAAACCAAAGGTTGAGAAACACTGGTCTATATGGAGATGTCTCTAAAAACTATCCCAAAACTTCAGCTACTTCAGAATACTGTGGCTATACTGTTGGTCAGATAACAAGGAGCATGTGACTCTCTTGTTACAACATCTTCATTCTGTACTGATTTATTTTTAGGCAAAATTAAAAGTGCTGATTATGATTTATGAAGTTGTATCTGACTCAGAACCAGGGTAATTGTAAAACCACATTGTTCCATACAAGTCTTTCTTGTTTTCAATATCCTTTTAGATCACTCTTGTTTTATGGCTATGGTTTTATTTATGTTGAAATATTCACTTAATGCACAGATATACACATATATGTATGTTTGTGAAAGAGATGTAAATCTTTGTATCTTTCTCATGTCAGAACAAGGAACTGCATTGTTTTTTATTTTGCCTGCAAGACATCAAGGTTTTTCTTCCAGTAATGTAATAGTTCCTGCATCTGGAAGAAAAGTTTTATGCTGATTGTACAAATGTTCAATCGAGTTCACAGACATTAAAACTTTGCTGTTTGCTGTTAGAATATTCCTCACAAATTAGAAAGACACTAATAGTTTCAGCACCTGGAAGAGGATTTCTCCCAACTGAACTCAGACTGGACTAGCCAATTCTCACAGGTGTTAGGACTTCAGGTTTCCACCCCCAAGAGTGGCTAGTAAGGTTGCCACAAGGAACTGGGTCTTTGCAGGCGCACCCCCCAATAAAGGACTCAGACACTGGTAAAAGTGGATAACGGCATTGGGCCACATTTATTGATTCATGCCCTAATCCGAATTATAAATTTCTATTGGTATTCAACCAATTATAATTCTTAAGGCAAGCAGGCCGAAGTAACACTGGTAAGGTTCCACCCAAAATTGCCAACGGCAATTGGTTACAATGTATCCATTTGTATCAATTTGTTTGTTGACAACAAACAAATTGTTGACCGTAGTCAATAATCTAACTAGTGACCCCACCCTCTGACGCGTATCCGTAAAATGCCTGCTGCCCAGCTCATACCATCACCCCATTGCCTGGTTCGTCGTTGACCGGACAACGTTAACCAACTTGTGCCTATCTAGTGTTGTCCAGTCAATTGCGAACCTGCCGGATACCTGTGGGTCATAAATGTTTACCTTACCAGTGCTACCCGCCACACGGGGAGGCTTCAATAAAGGCTCACCGCCCCCCCCCCCCAGACCGTCAGCTCGGTCAACAGGCCTGCTCGCCAATCTCCAAGCAAGAGGTTCATACCTCCCGGCGACAGATGGACCCCATCCCCTGAGTAAAGCCCATAATTTTGGATACTGATGGTGGGGTGTCGTATGACACGCCCCCAACCCTTGTCCAGAAGGAACCGGGCAATAGCCCTGTTCACCAAGCGCCGAGCCCGATCAAGGGCCCGGAGGTTAAACCCTCCCCTGTAAGCGTGCCGCGGTATCATGTCCGACCAAAGCAGGGTTGTGGCAGGCCACACATAATGCAGGTAGGCCAGGTCACCGCAAATCGCATGCTTCAGCGATAGGCCCGTGACCTGTCCCAAATCATTACCCCCGAGGTGTATAAGCAGGACATCAGGCGGGTCAGCATCCCTGATGGAGAAAAGGAATGGCAACAGTTCCCGCCATAACATTCCGCGCTTACCATACCACCTGAGACTTGCGGATGCACCTAGTCCCAGTCGGGGTCCCCACTCTGTCGCCGCAGCAAACTGCGCTGCCCTGTGCACATAGCTGTGGCCCACCAGCCATACTGTCACCGGTGTAAGACGACACCCAGGGTCTGTCAAGGAAAAAAAGGAACAGGGCAGTGACTTAACTGGTACTCACTGTTGAAGAGGGCGAACATACAACTGAAAACATAGTGATCCCCACCGTCCCATGTTGCAGATTTCGGCCCCAGAGTACCCAAACGCCGCTGCGGTGGAAGCCGCCCCTATCCTAACTGAATGGGTGCCGTAACGAGCCTCAGGGAGGCCCACACTGGCTAGTGCCTTACCGGTCACCTTCCAAAATTGAAATTTAGTAAGGGGAGACCCATCTTGGTGAAAGAAAAACGGGCCAGGGTGCGTGCCACGTAGTGCAAGGAACTCCTGTAGGGCACCAACCGGACAGATGTCAGCCATAGAACATCGTAGCAGTCTTACACCACTGCCTACACCGTGCTGATCGACCTTAGAGGAACGTATCCTCAGTTGAGCCCAATCATTGGAAACAGAGACATCTTCGAGTTCCAGTGCCCTACGACTCGCATACACCTTAGACAGTAGCACCAGCTCACTGATGCGGAGCGCTCCAAAAAAGGCCACCGTAGTAGCCGCGTGAAACAGGGTTGCCTCATACCTGTCAAAACACAGGTCATGCCAACCCCGTGCAAGATGGGTAAGTACCCCCGGAGAAATAGGGTGGCGGTCGTCCGGGCTGCGCCCACGTCCCCGCGCCCACCCTTCCAAAACATGTCGTATGCGAAAATCTTGTGTGCTGTCAGCAAACCACCCACCTTGGCAATGAATGCCAGCGCTGACAGCCTGGATGCTATGGTGCGGGGGGCTAAGCCCTGGGCATGTAGATAAACCATAAATTGGAGGACATGAGCCACTGGGATGGGCCAACTTTCAGGCAGCCGGGATTGGGCACAAAAGGCCCTGAATGAACTGAATGCCTGGCTATACGCCTTACGCGTGCGGGGGGCGAGCGACATGCTGATCGCCCGGTTCACCTCTCCTTGCCAAGCGTCCATATCTCCTCCGGGAGCGGCGAGGGAAATTCCTCTGCATCCGGGGCCAAGGCTCGGAACCGGGGGATCTGCAGGCGGGACAAAGCGTCAGCAATATCGTTATTAATACCTTGAACATATCTGGCCCTAAAAAGCACATTGAGGCGTAGGCTGCGCAACACAAACTGGCGAACCAGTTCCATGACCCTTGGAGATTTAGACGTCCGTGAGTTGACAATGTGGACCACTGCCGCATTGTCACACCAGAAGTGGACGACCGAATTGGCCCACTCCTCGCCCCATAGCATCAAAGCTCCCAGAATGGGGAAAAATTCCAGGTACGTGAGATCGCGCAAGCGATCCGTGCCCCACCAGGCTGGCGGCCATCTGCCATAGGCCCACTTCCCTTCGAAGTAAATCCCATAACCCAGGGACCTTGACGCATCCGACTGAACCTGAAAACGAGGGGAAACCAAAAGGTCGGATCTCCAAAATGACACCCCATTGAATTCCCTCAGGAACTGGAGCCAAATGAGCATATCGTCCCTCATGCCCTTGTTCAGTCAGACCCTGTGGTGGGGCCTGGCCAAGCCAGTCATGGCGTCGCACAAACGTCGAGCAAATGCTCTGCCAGGTGTGACGAGCCTGCAAGTGAAATTGAGGTGACCATGTAACACCTGGAGCTCCCGAAGGGACACCTTGCGTTTTGCCAGCAAGACCGAAATGAGTGCAACGATCCGGGAAACCTTATCAGCAGGTAACCTGGATGCCTGCACAACCGTGTCAATCTCCACCCCCAGGAATGTGAGCTTGGTTGAAGGGCCCTCGGTCTTTTCGGGCGCTAAAGGGACGCCGAGTTCCTTCATTAGCGTCTGAAATGTATTCAGGAGACGTGTGCACGTGTCCCAGCCCCGTTCACCCCCGAATAAGAAATCATCAAGGTAGTGGGCTACAGACCGGGACCCTGACCTGCGAACAAAGGCCCATTGGAGGAAGGTGCTGAAGCGCTCAAATGCCGAGCATGAAATGGAGCAGCCAAAAGGCATGGCTTTGTCAAAATAAAATTCACCCCGGAACTTGAAACCCAGCAACTCGAAGTCGCCCGGGTGCACTGGCAGGAGACGGAACGCGGACTTAATGTCGCACTTAGCGAGTAGTGCACCCGGGCCACATGAGCGCACCATGCGCAGGGCCTGGTCAAAAGATGTATACCTGACCGAACAAAGGTCATCAGGGATAGCATCGTTGACCGAACGGCCAGCCGGGTAAGACAAGTGGTGTATCAAACGGAACTCCCCTGGCGACTTCTTGGGCACCAACCCCAAAGGGGAAACCTTGAGGTTGGGGAATGGCGGGAGAGGGAAAGGGCCGGCGACCCTGCCAGCCGCAACCTCCTTAGCAATGCTCATGGCAGCCACCTCCTCCCTTCCCCTGAGTGATAACAGGTTGGGCGTATCCTGAGGTGACCTGACCCCCGTGGAAGGAATGTGAAACCCCTGCTGGAAACCCTCAAGCAGGTAAGCTGCGTCAGCCCTCCTTGGGTACATCGTGAGCCAACGCTCCAACATGTCCACGTTAATTGGGGAGGGGGCCTTTCGCCTGACCAGCTCCCTCTGCGGCAGTCCTGCCGGCTTCCTGTCCACCTCTACCTCTGCCCCACAGTCCGCCCGCCTTAGGACACGCGGAGGCGGCATGGGGGCCAGAACAAGAGGGACGCTCGTGCCTGTATCGGCACTGCTTCCTGTTACACGCACCATTGGCCGAGAAGCTCCAACACAGCAGGTGGGCTGGAACCCCCTGGCCCGCCACGTGGCGGGGTGCCTGGGCTGGAGAAGCCCGCTGGACCGCATGTCCACAATAGTACCTCTCCCCCGGCGCCGGGCGCGTGGGGGTCATGTACAGAAGCCACAGCTTCTGGCAGGGCTCATCCCACCTCATCTCTGGGTGCAGGGGCACTCTCATACGGAATTCCTCGTCGTAAGCCAACCACAATGGACCAGGGAAATCAACCATTGCCCGGTATATGTTGTCCAAATACTGGACCATCGGAATTGCCAGGTCAGGCCGGGCCCTGAGATACACCGCCATGTATATAAGGTACGCGGGTAACCAATTGGCCCACGTGCGTGGCGGCTTACGTCGACGAGACTGCTCCTTGTCCTTCTCATCCTGCCCCTCCCTCTCTTCTTTGGTGGGTTCCCGATTCAAAAGGGAGAAAATGTCTACGTACTCCCCCCGCCATATCTTTTCCTTGGTGGCCTGGGCCAGGTGGTCCCCGAGGGGCAACGAATAACCTGCCGACGGCAAGGCCGACACCGGAACATTGGCAGTACTGGGCACCATGAAAGGAGCCTGTACCAGCCCCGCCACCCCCAGTAAGTTCCCTGCGGGACAGGGTACCCCGCCCCAAGAGGGGCCCTGGAGTGGAGGGGCCGTTCCCAGCTGGGCCAGTGGCGGCTGACCCGCCGCCCCAGCCAGGCGAGGCCACGGCCACTGCAAGCCTCCCCCATTATGGGTTGTGTCGTGGGTGCACTAGATTGGACCGTATACTCACAAGTTGCACCCCCGTGGGCCGCCCCCACCGGGGGTTCCGGCCCACTGCGGGCGTCGGAGCTCGCGACCGCAACCGAGCTCGAAGACGGGGCCTGACCACTACCTGCTGGTGGTGTCAGCTGCATGGGGAGCTGCAAGGCCGCTGCTGACGCCGATCTATTTGCCTCAGGCAGCTCGACCCTATCGGCCGCCTGCCGAGGAGCGGCAAGCGCTGAGTTGACCTGTAAACCAAACGGTGCCCCGGATGGATTAACTACCCTTAAAGAAGCCTCAAGGGCCGCTACACGAGCCAGTAGGGCATCCACGTTAACATAGCCCCCAACACTAATGGGTGGGCCAGCTGGCCCACCGGTCGCTGGTGCCGGGCCAGGTCCCTGGACCCCAGGGCCCAAATATGGCCATGCCCCAACCACCGGCCCCGTGGAGGCCGGGGGCATGCCCTGCCAGGGAAGGGAACCCAGCCAACCCCCATGGTTAAAGCCCACCGCTGGAAGCTGAATGCCCTGGCCCGAAGGCCCAGCCTGGCCATGCGCCAGGCTTTAGCCGGTGGCCGCTGATTGCGGGCCGGGGGCCGGATCCCCTGCAGGGCCGGGCTGAGGCTGCCCAGCCTCCGGCCAGGGCGCAATCGCCCCCATCCCGCCGGTCCCGGCGGGCGCCCCCGGAAAGGGGGCCTGCTGAGGGGGCGCAGTCGCGGTCCTCCGACCCGGCTGGCGCCTCCACGATGAACGAACTGCGTTCCCCATCGCCTTCTTCTTGGAAGGCATTGCTGCGAAGTGCAGGGAAGCCGAAGAAAAGGAGCAAAGAAAAACTGCTGCCGAAAAAGGCTTCCCGGCTAAAGAGAAGAGCGACGGAGCAAAAGGGGAAAAACTTCTCCTCTCCATCGCTTCGCAAAATGGCAGTGCGGCTGCCTCGTGGCCACCCCTTTTAAAGGGTGCTGGCCACGCCCCCTAACTACCCAGATGTCCAAGTCCGGCGGGGGGGCCCCGCAAAGAGCGTGGCGGCCATTTTGGCACCGCGCTTGCATTCTTGGTGGTGGCTTCAACAACCTGAAATGCCCTTCTATGCCATATATGCCTTACACTGCATTTTCTCACTCTTGTCCCCATTATCACTTCTTTCTTCCAGGGTTCAGCAGTAGAACTTTGTAACTTTTTCTTTTTCTTGTACAGAAAGTTGGATGGCAGAGAAGGGGAGAATCAAAATTTTCTGGACAGCCAAATGATTGACATGCAGAAGGGCACATTTTCTAGGGTTTGGTTAACACCTAGTTAGTGTGTGCAGACAAAAATTAGGTTGAACCTCCCACAGAGTACCATCACTGCACTGGTTTTTGCAGAATAAATTGTGAGAGTTTTGGACAACTTGGTGGGGCACCAGGTGTTCCTTATTTTATTATTGCAACAAATGCAAGTGTGGCGCCAAAATGGCCGCCATGCTCTTTGCGGGGGCCCCACCCACCCGGACGCAGTCATCCGGGCTAGTTAGGGGGAGTGGCCACCCCTCTATAAAAGGGGTGAAAACGAGGCAGCCACGCTGCCATTTTGCGAGAAGCGACGGAGTGGAGAAGTTCGCTCCACCACTTCTTTCCCTCGGCTTCACCTGATTCATCGGAAGATATCCTTTAGAATTTGCGGGGATATCGCTCCGACGCTGCTTCCTGCTTGGGTGGCTATGGCACCCAAGTGTAAGGTCCAAGCAGCCCACAGGCCGCGACCTAGGGGGAGGGCTCGGCCCACCCCCTCGACCTCCTTGGGGCAGCCACCCGGCCAGAGGGCTCGGGCTGCCGCCCCACAGGGGGGTGGCAGGGTCAGCATACCCACTGCCACCAATGAGGGTGACCAGGCCTCTGCCTACCCGCCCATTCGGAGGACTCGGGCGGGGGCTGCACAGGCCAGCTCCGCTGGGGTTTCTATCCCTATTCCACCTTTGCCTGGTTTGGGGCACAGTGGCCCACCCGGACGTGGTGCAGGATTGCGCCCCACTGTTCTACCGGCCCCTCATGGGCCGGATTATTGGGCATGGCCCTATTCTGGCCAGGGATTGCCACACGGGTTGATCCCTCAACCCGCTCAGCAATTACCTGGTGGGCTGTCCGGCCCATCCGGCCCACCTTATCCTGGTGGGTCTGACGCTGTGGATGCTCTCCTTGCCCGCATATCGGCACTCGAGGCATCAATGGGCATTCCTCCACCACCTTCGGATGGTGGGCTTGCCAGCTCTGCAGTTCCGGCCCACATGCCGGCCACGGCCGTGCAGCAGGCCGCCAACAGGGTTGAATTGCTGGAGGCTATCAGGCCAGCGCAAGCTGACGCCTTGCAGCTCCCCATCAGGCCATTACAACAAGGCTTTCCACCGGGGATTGGTCCTGCTTGGCAGGGGCGCATTGGGACCCAGAGCTCGATGGCCATCGCGAGCTCCGACGCCAACCGCGGACCGGAACCCCCAGTGGGGGCGGCCCATGGGGGTGCACCGAGTGAGTATCCTGGTCAAGTTAATACACCGGTGACATTAGCTAATGCTGAGGGGTTACAGTGGCCATGGCCACAGCAAGTTACTGCGGGAGGGCAGTTTAATTCACAATGTCCTGTTACTTCCTGGGTGCCCAATTATCCCCCGGTTATTGCAGGGGTGGCTGCCCCTACGATTATGCCCAACTTCTTGGGGGTCCTACAGGGCCCAGTACGGGTACCCCCAATTCAATCCGTGCCAACGGCGGCCCTGCCGACAGCAGGTTACTCCCTACCCTTGGGTGACCATTTATCCCAGGCTACTAGGGAGAAGATATGGCGCGGCGAATACGTTGACATTTCACCCTCCTGAACCATGAGCCCACTAAGGAGGAGAGGGAGGGGCAGGATGACAGGGACAAAGAGTTGTCCCATTGTCGTAAGCTTCCTCACACTTGGGCCAATTGGTTACCGGCCTATCTTATTTATATGGCAGTATACCTAAGGGCCCGTTCTGATTTGGCCATCCCAATGGTTCTGTACCTGGACAATATCTACCGGGCCGTGGTTGATTTCCCTGGCCCATCATGGTTGGCCTATGACGAAGAATTTAGGATGAGGGCAGCCCTTCACCCTGAGATGAGGTGGGACGAGCCCTGCCAGCAGCTGTGGCTGCTGTACATGACCCCCATGCGGCCAGCGCCTGGTGACCGGTACCACTGTGGCCATGCTGTACAGCAGGTGGCTACTACACAGACTTCCCGCCAGCCGGCGGGGCAGGGGGTTTCAGCCCGCCTGCTGTGTTGGAGTTTCAACCGCCAACGGAGTGTGCAACAAGCGCCAATGTAGATAAAGGCACGAGTGCCCTTCTTGTTCCGGCCCCCATGCTGCCTCTGCGTGCCCGTGGGCTGGTGGGTCACGAGACAGAGGAAGGGGTTTTCAGGGGCCAGCCAGAGCTCCCTCTGACGGTGCTACCCATTCAAAAGGCCCCCTCCCCAATTAATGTCCCGGTGCTCGAACGATGGCTATGCGCTTATCCAAGACGGGATTATGCGATATACCTGCTTGAGGGCTTCCAGTTTGGCTTCCGCATACCCTTTCAAGGTGTTCGTGGGCCTCAGGACGCCCCGAACTTACTGTCTCTCAGGGGTAATGAGAACATTGCTGCGGAGCAGATAGCCAAGGAGGCTAAGGCACAGAGGGTGGCAGGGCCATTTGACGACCCCCCATATTCTAACTTGAAGGTGTCCCCTCTAGGTTTAGTCCCTAAGAAGTCCCTGGGTGAATTCCATCTGATTCACCACCTTTCTTACCCTGCGGGTTCATCGGTCAACGACGCTATACCCGACGACCTTTGTTCTGTCCGGTGTACGTCCTTTGACCAGACCTTACAGATGGTATGCTCGTGTGGTCCCGGGGCGCTATTGGCAAAGTGTGATATCAAATCGGCATTCCGATTGTTGCCAGTGCACCCGGATAACTTCGAGCTGTTAGGTTTTTGTTTTCGGGGCAAGTTTTATGTGGACAAGGCCATGCCTTTTGGCTGTTCAATTTCCTGTTCTGCCTTCGAACGATTTAGCACCTTCCTCCACTGGGCTTTTGTTTGTAGGTCGGGGTCCAGGTCTGTAGCCCACTACCTCGACGATTTTTTGTTCGCGGGTGGACATGACACCGGCATGTGTGCACGCCTGCTCACCACGTTTCAGTTGCTTATGCGGGAACTGCGCGTCCCCTTAGCACCAGGAAAAGACAGAGGGCCCAGCCACCACCCTTACCTTTTTAGGTATTCGAATCGACACTGTCGCTCAGACATCCAGGTTGCCTATGGAAAAGGAACTCTTGCCATTCCTGATGTCCATCAGGGATGCTGGACCGCCTGATGTCCTCTGCACCTCGGCGGCAATGGTCTAGCACAGATCACTGGCCTTTCTTTAAAAATGTCAGTGTCCAGTGACCTGGTGTTTTTACATCATCTATGGTTGTACACATGGTTGCTATGGTCTGACATCGTGCCGAGACAGTGTTATAGAGGAGGCATGGACCTCCGTGGTCTGGACCGTGCCCGGCGGTCAGTGAACAGGGCTGTTGCCCGGTTTCTTGTTGAGAATGGCTTGGGGACAGCCATTTGACACCCGGGGATAGGGTTACAGGATTTTGACCTGTATGCAGGAGATGGGGTCCACCTGTCAGCCAGAGGTATGAATCTCTTTCTGGAGGACGTGCAAGCGGGCCTGGCGACTGAGCTGATGGTCTGGGGGGGGATGAGTCATCATGGACGCCTCCCCGTGTTGTGGGTAGCACTGGTAAGGTAAAGATTTATGACCCATAGGTATCCGGCAGGTTCGCAATTGACTGGCCAACACATAGATAGGTACAGGGGAAACAGGATTGGCCGGTCAAGGGTGAACCATGAAAGGGGTGATGTCAGGAGCTTCACAGCCTGCATCACCTTGATATTTGAACGGATACACATCATAGGGTGGGGTCAGTAGATAGAATATTGATTCCGGTCAACAATTTGTTTGTGTCAACAAACAAATTGATACATGTAGCCAATTTCCATTGGCATTTTGGGTGGAACCTTACCAGTGCTACTGCGGCCTGCTTGCCTTAAAGAATTACAATTGGATGATACACCAATTGAAAGTGATAATTCGGACTAGGGCATTATTCAATAAAAGTGGCCCAATGCCTTTAATCCAAATACAGGTGTCTGAGTCTTTACTGGGTGGGTGCGCCTGCAATGCAAGAAAAGTCATGGCTATTTATGAACCCTCAAGGTGATCTTCTGATTGGTAGGGCAGCCTGACTCACCAAGAATAAGAAATCCCCTAGTATGTGTGTGTAGAAGTAAATGACTATTTGGTGGGCTATGTACTGGTTCAACTATTTAAAATCTAATCTAATTAAAATTGTTCCAATTTGACTTTCGCTTAGGACCAAATCAAACCTGAAACCCAAATGTTCAAGCCTTTCATTTGCCATCATTGAACAATAACAAATGGTTTTTAGCTTTTTTTAAAAAAAGGTTTGTTATTTACAAGCATGATAAGTACCTCCGGATAGATTGATCCCACCTAATGTGCAATAAATGGGCACATAAGATTTTATACTACAACATTTTAGACATTGAGGTTTTTTTTAAAAAAAGTGCTGATATTTTGAAATCTCTGGCACAAATTAAGTTACATTTGGAGAAATATATGCTTATTATATTAGGATTTAAGTAAAGGTAAAGGTTTCCCTTGCTCGAAAGCCAGTCATATCCGACTCTAGGGTGCAGTGCTCATCTCTGTTGCTAAGCCGAAGAGCCAGCGCTGTCTGCTTCTGCAGACATTTCCGTGGTCATGTGGCAGGCATGACTAGACACCGGAGCGCACAGAATGCTGTTACCTTCCCACCGAAGTGGTCCCTATTTATCTACTTGCAATTTCTTGCTTTCGAACTGCTAGGTTGGCAGGAGCTGGGATGAAGACGGGAGCTCATTTCCATCCTGCAGTACTCGGGAATCGAACTGCTGACCTTCCGCTTCCCAGTCAGCGTCTTAGTGACTTGAGCCACTATCTTATTTTTAAAATTCAATTATTTTGTGCAAGCAATCTTTACAGTTTATTCCCCATGATTGTTTTTGTGAAGAAAATGACATATGATGGAGCTAATTTAGCCATGCAAAGCAGTAAGATTTAGACACATAAATGAATAATTTGTTTCCCACTGTCCCACTCCCATTTGTTTGGAAATGGTGTCGTATAGAAGTGTCCCTAAGCAAGTCCTTCGGCAGCCGCAATGACAACATCGGCAGGGGATGGACGACGGCGCTGCGGCACATGACCACAGGCCCCACCCCTCTGCTCCTCCCTCTCTTCTGTGCATGCTGGAGAAACTAAGACATGAAACAGGAAGGTCCTATTATAGGTAAGCCGCTTGGTCTCGTAAGTCGATGATGCAAATACATTGTGCTGCTCCACCCCGTTGGCCAATGAGAGGGTGGGGCGGGGTTACGCTTTCAAAGCTGGCTCACTGGTGGATGAGCTTTTCTCGTCACACAAGAATGTCTAATAATGTATTTATTTGTTTTGTTGATTGAGGTTTTTTTCGCTGTGAATAGGAAAATAAGTTATTTATTAATTAATTAATTTTAATTCTGTTTTTAGTGGGGTGGGGTAGTTACTGTTTTTAGCTATTGTTGTTTAACTGTTGTTGTATTGTATTTTTTCTCTTTTTTCCCTTTGTATGTTGTTAGCTGCCCTGAGTGGTGTTCCCCATCAGGAGGGCGGGATACAAACCCATAAAATAAAATAAATAAATAAGTAATCTGTCAGTTTTTAGAAAAACAGACACCTTTTCTCTTGATAAAGTGGGAATTCGTGAAAAATTCCTTCCCATTTCTTGTGCCTTTCTGAGTTGCTCAGTTACTAACCCAGCAAAAAGGGGAAAGGCTGTACTCCCATGGTACTGCCCTATGCCCTATGTACTGCACTATGCCTTCCTTCTGAGCATACATAAACATTCCAAAAACCTCTATCCATTTTTATTGATTTGTCAGTTCCCTTATTCTCTTTTCTGCCACATTTGAGTACCTGATTCCTTCACAGTGAGTGGAAAACTCTGGAGTAAAAAGGAATCAGGTGAGTTACTCAAGCATATGTTGACTGACACTAACAAAACAAAATGGGTTTCCATCTTTATTGAACTACAGAATAGAATGATATGGGATCCACATTTTAAGTGAATTTGACTTTACTCTTCAGAATTTAGCTTGTTTGTTGGAGAAGTGGAGGCCGGAACCAGAGGATGGAACAGGAAATATTTAGGAAAAGTGCATTCTTATTTTAGAAATAAATGAAAAAGGAGTAGAGAGCTCTGTTCCAAAACAATCACTCATCCCTAAGATTAAATTAATTAAGCAGACTCTTTCCTGAATCATATTATTCTGCAAGAGTCTGCAATCCAATTCACTCTCAATTGTCTCTTTTTAGAGTAACAAGTTTCATAAAATTCTCATTAGAAAAATTAAACTGCCATTATTTTTTCATCTGATTGAATTTCAGATAGTTACATTTGTTGCAGTAATTAGAATCATGGCTATATTTTGAATGAGCCATAAAAGAATATTTAAAAAGAGCCATTTCAATCAGGGGATATGAATGCTAGTAGCAGTCATAGTTGGCTGCATCTTCTGGGAGCCTTTTATCTGAAGAAGTTAGGGTGTTATACAAACAATAATTAATTACTGTGTGGCTGTGCTTCAAGGCATGCTGAAATTCTCAACATATTAAAAATATGCAGATTTGGAGACATGTCTTCAGAAAAGAAGGTAAAATGTACTGCTTTTTGTCAATAGTACTGCTGCCAACTTCTCCTTGTAGGCAGCATAATACAAAGTAGAGACATCACCATACCAACAAAATTCTGCACAGTTAAAGCAATGGTCTTCCCAGTAGTAATGTATGGCTGTGAAAGCTGGACCATAAGGAAGTCTGAGCGCAGAAGAATACACACCTTCAAATTATGGTGCCAAGAAGACTTTTGAGAGTCTCCTGGACTGCAAAGAGATCAAATCAGTCAATACTAAAGGAAATCAACTTGGACTGCTCCTTGGAAGGACAGATATTGAAGCTAATATCTGATGCTAAGAAAGATCGAAGGCAAGAGGATGAAGACCGTCAAAATAGGTCATCACCCATTTCAGAGCATATTCTGTAATACAGTAAAACCCTGACTTACATATGCCTTGATACATAAAATTTGATTTACATAATGATTTTGTGCTAAAACCATGTTCCAATTTACACAATTTCCTATGGGTTTGCTTCAATTTACATAAAAATGTCATTTTCCTATAGGTTTGCTTCGAGTTACATAAAAAAAGATTTCTATGGGTTTGCTTCGAGTTACATAAAAAACCGATTTAAGCAAATGCCTACGGAATGGACTTTTTCCCCGTAAGTAGGGGTTTTACTGTATTCTGAATTTGTCATGACAGCAAATTTATTTTTCTCCAACTTGATTTGTTGTTGTTCAGTCGCACGGTCGATTCCGACCCTTTGCGACCCAATGAACCATTTTCCTCCAGGCACCTCTATCCTCCACCATTCTCCTCAGCCCACCAAGCTCTGTGCCCATTGTGTCCACAATACCATCTATCCATCTCATCTTTGGACGCCCCCTTCTTCTCTTGCCCTCAAACTTTCCCAGCATCAAGGCCTTCTCAAGTGAGTCCTCCCTTCTCATTTGATGTCCAAAGTACTTTAGCTTCATCTTCACTATTTGTCCCTCCAATGAACAGTCAGGATTGATTTCTTCCAATATTGACCTATTTGTTCTCTTTGCTGTCCAAGGGACTCTCAGGACTCTCCTCCAACATCACATCTCAAAGGCATCTATTCTTCTGCGCTCAGCCTTCCTAATGGTCCAGCTCTCACACCCATACATTACCATTGGGAATACCATTGCTTTGACTATGCGAATTTTTGTTTTCAAGGTGATGTCTCTGCTTTTCACTATATTCCCCAGGTTTCTCATTGCTTGTCTCCCCATAATCAGTTGTCTTTTTATTTCATGGCTACAGTCGCCATCTGCAGTGATCTTAGATCCCAGGAAAGTAAAATCTGTCACTGCTTCTACTTCTTCCCCATCTATTTTCCAGGGACTGATCAGACCTGCTGCCATTATCTTGGTTTTCTTGATATTGAGTCTCAAGCCAGCTTTTGCACTCTCCTCCTTCAATCCAATCAAGAGGTTCTTTAGGTCTTCCTCACTTTCTGCCATTAGGGTGGTATCATCTGCATATCTCAAATTGTTGATGTTTCTCCCAGCAATTTTGATCCCATATTGTGATTCCTCCATTCCTGCATTGCGCATTGTGTGCTCTGTGTATAGATTGAATAAGCAGGGTGATAAAATGCAGCCTTGTCTTACTCCTTTTCCTATTCCAAACCACTCTGTCATTCCGTATTCTGTCCTAACTGTTGCTTCTTGGTTCGTGTACAGATTTCTCATGAGGCATATGAGGTGTTCTGGTATTCCCATCTCTTTAATCTGTTAGAATTTTTTGAGAGTGTCAACAAGCATGTGGATAAGGGGGATCCAGTTGACATTGTTTATCTGGACTTTCAGAAGGCTTTTGACAAGGTCCCACACCAAAGGCTCTTGATTAAACTTGCCAGTCATGGAATAAAGGGACAGGTCTTGTCCTGGATCAGCAACTGGCTAAGGGGCAGGAAACAGAGGGTAGCACTAAATGGACACTTCTCCAAGTGGAGGGAAGTAAAGAGTAGGGTCCCCCAAGGTTCAGTACTGGGACCCCTGCTTTTCAACCTCTTCATAAATGATCTAGAGGTAGGAGTAAATAGCAAGGTAGCCAAATTTGCTGACGACACTAAATTATATAGGGTAGTGAAAACTGTGAGAGATTGGGAGGAGCTCCAGAGGGATCTCTTGACACTGGGGGAGTGGGCAAAACAGTGGCAAATGAGCTTTAACACTAGTAAGTGCAGAGTGATGCATGTTGGGGCAAAAAAAACCAATTACATTTATAAACTGATGGGTTCTGAACTCTGTGCGACAAACCAGGAAAGGGACCTTGGTGTCCTGGTGGACAACTCAATGAAGGTGTCAACCCAGTGTGCCTCAGCAGTGAAAAAAGCAAACTCAATGCTAGGGATCATTAGGAAGGGTATAGAAAATAAGTCAGCAAGTGTCATTTTGCCTCTTTATAAATCTATGGTGAGGCCCCATCTGGAATACTGTGTACAGTTCTGGTCGCCATACGTCCAGAAGGATATTATGGAGTTGGAGAAAGTGCAGAGGAGGGCAACTAGAATGATTAGGGGACTGGAACACCTTCCTTACCATCTGAGGCTGCAACGGTTGGGCCTTTTCACTCTTGAGCGACGGCGTCTAAGAGGTGACCTGATTGAAGTTTATAAAATCATGCACGGTGTGGACAAAGTAGATATGGAAAAACTGTTTTCCCTATCGCACAACACTAGAACTAGGGGACACTCGATGAAACCTTTGGGTACTAGTTCTCAAACAAATAAGAGAAAGTACTTTTTCACCCAGAGGCTTACTGGTCTATGGAACTCCCTGCCAGAAGAAGTGGTGACAGCTGTCAGTCTTGACAGCTTTAAGAAAGGATTAGACAAGTTCATGGAGGACAAGGGGATCAATGGCTATAATTATGGATACTTAAGGACAACCTCCGGGTTGGAGAGATAGGCAGGATATCTCTCAATGCCATTTCCAGGGAATCCTAAGCAGGGGAAGGCATCTCCTTGGGAATACCCTGAAGGAAATGGTGAGCCACTGTGTAAGACAGAATGCTGGACTGGATGGGCTGTGGCCTGTTCCAGCAAGGCTGTTCTTATGTTATTATGTTAATTACTTGCCACATTTTGTTGTGGTCCACACAGTCAAAAGCCTTGGTGTTGTCAATAAAACAAAAGTAGACTTGTTTCTGGTATTCTTTTGTTTTCTCCATGATCCAACGTATGTTGGCAATGTGGTCTCTAGTCCCCCTGCCTCTTCTGAAACCAGCCTGCACCTCTGGTAGTTCTCTCTCCACATGTTGTTGAAGTCTATCCTGTATTATCTTGAGCATCACCTTGCTGGCATGTGGGATGAGCATAATTGTTCGGTAATTTGAGCACTCTTTGGCATTGCCTTTTTTGGGGATTGGAATGTACACTGATCTTTTCCAATCCTGTGGCCACTGTTTTGTTTTCCAAATTTGTTGGCATATTGAATGCAGTTGTTTGATTCCATCATCTTTTAGGGCTTTGAAAAATTCAACTGGAATGCCATCATTTCCACTAGCTTTATTGTTCGCAGTGCTTTTTAGGGCCTTTCTGACTTCACTCTCCAGAATGTCTGGTTCAAGTTCAAATTTTCTCATTATTGTTATTATCAGGAGTGTTGGGGTCCTTTTTGTAGAGTTACTCTGTGTACTCTTGCCATCTTTTTTTGATCTCTTCTGCTTCAGCTAACTCTTTTCCATCTTTGTCCCTTATCATGTTCATTTTTGCTTTAAATGTTCCCTTGATTTCCCCAATTTTTTTGAAAAGATCTCTAGTCCTGCCTCTTTTGTTGTTTTCCTCCATTTCTTTGCACTGTTCGTTCAGGTATTTTTCCTTATCTCTCCTTGTTTTTCTTTGAAATTCTATATTCAGGTGGTTGTATTTTTTCCTTTCTCCTTGGACTTTTGCATTCCTTCTTTCATCTGCTATTTTAAGAGCCTCATCAGACAACCACTTTGCTTTCTTACACTTCTTTTCTTTTGGTATGATTTCTCTTGCTGCCTCCTGCATGATGTCCCGCGTCTCTGTCCATAATTCTTCTGGTACTCTGTCTATCAGGTACAGGACATTAAATCTGTTCATGACCTCCACCGTGTATTCTTTAGGGATGTTGTGTACGTCATATCTGTCTGGTCTAATTGTTTTCCCCATTTTCTTTAGTCTAAGCCTGAATTTTTCGGATCAGTAGGTTGTGATCTGAACCACAATCTGCTCCAGGTCTTGTTTTTGCTGACTGAATGGAGGTTCTCATCTTTGACTACAGAGTATGTAATCAATCTGATTTCGATGCTGGCCATCTGGTGATGTCCATGTGTAAAGTCACATCTTGTGTTGCTGGAAGAGGGTGTTTGCTATGACTAGTGCATTCTCTTGGCAGAATTCTATCAATCTTTGCCCTGTTTCATTCTGTGTTCCAAGACCAAACTTCCCTTATTCCATTTACTTTTTGATTTCCTACTTTGGCATTCCAGTCTCCTAAGATAATGTGGACATCATTTCTTGATGTCTGTTCTATGAGGTGTTGTAGGTCCTCATAGAACTGGTCAACTGTGGCTTCATCTGCACTAGTGGTTGGTGCATAGACTTGGATTACAGTGATATTGAAAGGTTTGCCTTGGATTCTGACTGACATCATTCTATTATTTTTGATGTTGTATCACATTACTGCTTTCCTCACTCTTTTGTTGACAATTATGGCTACTCCATTTTTTCTGAGGTTTTCTTGCCCACAGTAGTAGATATGATGGTTTCCAGAGCTGAATTCACCCATCCCTGCCCATTTTAATTCACTGATGCCCAGGATGTCAATGCTTATTCTTTCCATCTCGTTTTTAACCACTTCCAGTTTTCCTTGATTCATAGACCTCACATTCCATGTCCCTATGCAGTATTGTTCCCTGCAACACTGTATTTCTCCTCCCCCTTTCGTATCCCTCCCCCTTTTCAGATCTGCTGTGCTGAGCATCCCCTTGTTTTGCCTTTTGTTTTGGTCCAAAGTTTGTCTTGGCAAACTTTGTGGTATGCCTTGCCGGTCTCTACACCAGTCTTTTTCCATCACACATGTTATCACAGTTTTAACAGTTTTAAAACATAGTATTATCATGCACAATATCACAGTTTATCACATAGTATCAAAGTAAAAGTTGAACTAATTAATGAAAGGGAATGAAAGAAAGAAAGAAATAGTTCACTATATCAAGTCTCTATGTAAGTCAGTTTCTTGTACAGTCACTATGTCAGTTGCCATAAGCCATCTATGTTTAGTCAACTATATTATTTCAGTTCGATTACTTATCCTTTGCATGCACGCAGCAGCTCTTGCCTCTCTTCGGCCAAAGGCGCCGGCTCGGGCCTCGCTGTGATGGTGGTTGTGGATGGTATCTCTTGGGGGTGGTCAGGGGTCTCCTGATGTGTCCTTCTCTCTGGCCCCAGGTCTTTGGATGGGGAGGGAGGGGCAAGATCCTTTACTTACCTCCCCCTTGGGCCTTTCTGGATGGCAAATGGGTAGTAGACCTGGGCCTTCCTGATTCCTTTTCTTCTTCTCCAGGCCCAGGTCTTTGGATGGGGAGGGAGGGGCAAGATCCTTTACTCACCTCCCCCGTGGGCCACTCTGGATGGAATGGGCAGTAGAGCTGGGCCTTCCTGAAGCCTTTTCTTCCTCTCCAGGCCCCAGGTCTTTGGATGGGGAGGGAGGGGCAAGATCCTTTACTCACCTCCCCCGTGGGCCACTCTGGATGGAATGGGCAGTAGAGCTGGGCCTTCCTGAAGCCTTTTCTTCCTCTCCAGGCCCAGGTCTTTGGATGGGGAGGGAGGGGCAGGATCCTTTACTCACCTCCCCCGTGGGCCTCTCTGAATGGCAAATGAGCAGTAGAGCTGGGCCTTCCTGAAGCCTTTTCTTCCTCTCCAGGCCCAGGTCTTTGGATGGGGAGGGAGGGGCAGGATCCTTTACTCACCTCCCCCGTGGGCCTCTCTGAATGGCAAATGAGCAGTAGAGCTGGGCCTTCCTGAAGCCTTTTCTTCCTCTCCAAGCCCAGGTCTTAGGATGGGGAGGGAGTGGCAGGATCCTTTACTCACCTCCCCCGTGGGCCACTCTGGATGGAATGGGCAGTAGAGCTGGGCCTTCCTGAAGCCTTTTCTTCCTCTCCAGGCCCCAGGTCTTTGGATGGGGAGGGAGGGGCAAGATCCTTTACTCACCTCCCCCGTGGGCCACTCTGGATGGAATGGGCAGTAGAGCTGGGCCTTCCTGAAGCCTTTTCTTCCTCTCCAGGCCCAGGTCTTTGGATGGGGAGGGAGGGGCAGGATCCTTTACTCACCTCCCCCGTGGGCCTCTCTGAATGGCAAATGAGCAGTAGAGCTGGGCCTTCCTGAAGCCTTTTCTTCCTCTCCAGGCCCAGGTCTTTGGATGGGGAGGGAGGGGCAGGATCCTTTAGTCACCTCCCCCTTGGGCCTCTCTGAATGGCAAATGAGCAGTAGAGCTCATTTTTTATACCACTCATCCAAATCAACCAACTTGATTGCATCAGCTCAATCATCTGTAGAAGAATTATTTCAGATAGTTGAGGAGCTATTGCACCCTAGACCCTAGAGTACAGAAACCCTTTGTGATGATTTTGCTTAACAAACTGCCCATATCTGCTCCACATTGGACTTCACATTGAGGGATAATTCTGGTGAAATAAGTTAAAGGAAAATTATCTGATTTTGGAGGATGGGTTCCAGTTTGATTAACCTGAAGATTTAAAATGTTGGTGGTGGTGCAGTTTGGACCTTTTGTTCATTGGACACATGTCCATCCAGGCTGATAAGAGCTGTAAGAGGAATGCTGGCCATTCAGTGGAAGAGATTGCAAGTGTGCATTAATAGACGACTATATTCCACCTGTTCTAAAGAAGCAAATATAAGGCAACCCATATAAACCTGCCTATAATTTTAGATCCTCATCAGAGGCCCTGTTGCATGTTTCACCATGAGGGGGGGGGGGCACTTTATTTTTCTGTAGCAGTATCTTTGCAATAGAATTCTCTCCTTTGGGAAGTCAGGCTGTATCCGTATTGTTTTTTTCAATTAGGTGGGTATAACTATTATTTCCATGTGGACTAGCTTTTTAATTTGTTCTTACATTGCTTTTGCTTTGCTTGTATGTTTTTATATGTTGTATGTCATTGCATTTTAAACTGTATATATTTTTAAACATAAAACTAAATCCAAAGCAAACAGACATAATGTAGAAAACCCATTAAAAAGCCAAATTAGCCAATACATAAAACTGAACAACGAAATAAACATGCTGAGCTCTAGTTATTGGAAGATAATTCAATATTTAAGACTTTTTTCAGATTTTATATTTGCCATTACAAATATTAGAATTCATTAGTGGCTTGGAGATTTTGATTTGGATGAGTGGTATAAAAAATATGGAATATAGTAATAAATGTTTGATTGACACATGAACTAATGTTTAAAAAAGGATTAGTTAAAAAATGAATTTTAGAGAACTATGGGGAGACTTTATTGATTATGTTTTAGTGAAAGGGAAAGGAGTAAGGCCAGGGCAAGATTGTGTATCTTTTTGGAAAGAGAGGAGAAATAAATAAATACCTAGCTGATTACCCGGCTTTGCTCAGATTTTTCTTTTCTTTAACGTAGGCCAGCCTATCCCTCTTGGAAACCTCATGGGGTGTATGTGGGTCACTCCTGCCTCCCTGTCTCTCTCTTCCGTCACCTATCCCACTTCTCCATTAACGGTCACTTACCACCCTTATCCTAACCATACATGTCTCCGGCACCCTGGTTAGAGAATGGCATGCAGCAGTTGAGGAGCCCTTGGACTTTCCCTCCCTCCTTGGCTTTGCCCAGAGGCTGGGTGGCCATTTCTGGTGGAGGGCCAGCCTTCTTCACAGCTCCCGTGCCCTCCCGGCCCTCTCAAGGGCCTCCATCACCATCACTGTGCTGGCCTGACCAGGCCCCGGGTTCCATGGCACGCTTTCCCTCAGGGATATTGACGCAGACCAGAAGTCTCCAACAGCAGTGCCCAATGACATACACCCCCACATGGAGCTTGTGCCCCCCACATTGCTGATCTCACATGCCCATTTGCTTTCCACCTACTGTGAAAACTACAGCTGAGCTCAGAGGGCTACAGCTGAGCTAGTCAGATGATGTCACAATCTCAACCTACCAGGGACTATGACACCAGCCAGTTACATCACTGGGAAACACACACATTGAATAGATCAATTGCATCCCAATTTGGGGGGCTTGTGAACCATGCAGTGCTGATCTTGCCAGCCCAAGGTACATATCTGCCAGATTTCAGCGCGATCGGTCCAGGGGTGTGGGAACCTTTCGAGCACATACAAACCCACACCTCTGTTTTATAGATATAGATATGTTACATGGAGAATAGTTAAATGAAGTTATATAATGTCCTATTGGTGATGGTAGTAGTTATAAACACTACTTCGTAGTGTTTATATGTTGTAATTTTAAAAAAGATTTTGTGTTATTTCCTTTCTTTTATATTGTATTTTATGTTGGGTTTTTTCAAGCCGAGAGCCAGGTCACGCTCTCTCAGTCAGCTTCGAGGTCTGGTTGGCCATTTTGCCCTGCCTGCATGATGGGGGAAACCATTTTGTCCCAACAGCTTCAAAGGGGTGGCCATTTTGTTTCTCAAAAGGCCTTCGAGGGGTGGGGGCAAATGAAATGGTGCTGCGGGCCTTAGGTTGGGAACTCCTGGTTTATAAGATCATTTTTTAAAAAAAAAACTATGTCAGAAAGAAGTTAACCAACTATTGTTGCATTGTCATTGACCTTTGACTGTTGCTTTCACTTGAGGCTGTTTGCCACAGCTTCCAGGGCCTTTTGTTTCATTTTGTTTTAATGATGAGCTTAATTGGTAGCTTCAAGTCTGGAGTGTGTTGCTTGAAACTTCCTTCCACTTCTGCTTTTATATTGACAAGGGTCAGAACTGAAGTGATTCTGCAGAATACATAATTGAGGAAAAGAACACTCTATACTAGCTGCTTACAAAAGACAGCTTAGCCTACAAGTGCAGTGACATCACTGTCTTCTTTACCTTGACAATGGCTGAATTCATTTTATTCCATCCCCATTCACGTAGCTAGAAATGACAAAAAGGTATCAGAACCAATACAGATCAAAGAGAAGTAAGTAAACATCCATTTCCCCCCACTTCCTCTCTCCCTTTTTTAACCTTCATGCATTCAGATAATCATACAAATATGAATTTTAGGGTATTTTCTGACCCAAGTGATAACTCTGTTGTGTATTGTAAAGTATAAAATTTCCCCCATGACCAACATAATCTTTGTGTGAGCAGAATCAAGGCCGGATTAAAGTAAGGACATCTCATAAAATAATATAAAATATGCACTTCCTGCCTTGGAGGGTATTTCCTCATCTACTGAATTCCAATTCCAATTTTCCCCAAATGAGGTAAACATTCTGACAACCAGTTTATTTCACTTCAACTTTACTTCCTCATGGTTCATTTTTTAAAATGCAAATATGTATCTGCATACTCTAATACATTGCAGTGTTTGGGACCAAAAATCTCTCCCCCTCCCCCCCCCCGCCCCACCAATACAACAGCAAAAATCAATACAGTACTTATGAAAAAATTACTTATGAAAAATCCTACTTATGAAAAAAGTCTGTTCTGTACGCTTTTGCTTAAATCGGTTTTTTATGTAACTCGAAGCAAACCCATAGGAAAAAATATTTTTTTTGTAAGTCTAAGCAAACCCATTGAAAAAAGAATCTTTATGTAACTCAAAGCAAACCCATAGGAAATCATGTAAATCGGGACATGGTTTTAGCACAAAATCTTTGAATTTGAATTTTATGTAATTTTATGTAACTCGAGGCATATGTAAGTCGGAGTTTTACTGTCGTTGTTGTCAATAGTTTTTATTGCAATCAACTTTGATTGTGTGTCCCCCCCCCTTTAAAAAAATAAAATAAAATAAAAATGTGCAAATGAAATGTCTACTGTCTATGGAAAATTGTTTAAGAACATGAAAGGAACATTGTTGTGAAATGACCTACAGTGTAGGTCTACATCTCTGCACTTTCAACAAAGTAGACTAACATACCCTGTATTCCTGCACTTCCGTCATTCAAAGAATTTCCATCTATATAATTTTCCAAAACAAGTTCTCCTTCTTCACGTTTATTTTCCTTTTTCTTCCATGCAAGTGCATTTGAACTTGCAACCCAGGAAATGTTTCTAATACTAAACAAAACTCAAAATATTTAAACATGTGAACTGAATCATTGGCTAGAAAATTGTTGGGGCTTTACTCTAAACTAACTAAAACAATGTACGTTGTGCTGGCCATTTCCACCTAATCCTCTAAGGACAGCCCACATGGTTGGTTCCATATTAGTCATATGACTGGGTGTGTAAGCAGGCACGTGTCCAGTGCTCTGATAATTAGCTACAATTTCCTCCTGCAACTGACATGATTTCATTTACTCCAGATAAAAGTGTTAGGGGATTCTGGCCATTTATTGCAAAACACATGGGTCTGTATTCTGTTCAATATTCTTGCATGCAGGACATAAACTGTGAAAGTACCACTGGTGAGCATACAATGTTTTAGTTGTGTGCCTGATCACATATAGCCACTAATGCATCAGACAGCCATGGCAGCATCTGCAGCTGAAACTCTAAAACATGTGTAAATGTTGAACAGATTAATGGTTTAATTTTAATTTTATTGTTCTCTTTCCATATTTACAACAACAACAAAAACATACTTTTCTGGCTGTTTTGGGATTGAGAATGTAACAAATACTGACAAATTTTCTTTACTTTTAATCTTTGACATAATAAAATATGCCATCAAAATTACTGTCAATGTTTTTTTTCCCCCCTATAAAAATGTGTTGCTTTTTTTGGTCATCAGAAGCATGCCTTACTAATCTGTTGGAATTTTTTGGGAGTGTCAACAAGCATGTGGATAAGGGGGATCCAGTTGACATTGTTTATCTGGACTTTCAGAAGGCTTTTGACAAGGTCCCTCACCAAAGGCTCTTGAATAAATTTACCAATCATGGAATAAAGGGACAGGTCTTGTCCTGGATCAGCAACTGGTTAAAGGACAGGAAACAGAGGGGAGCACTTCTCCAAGTGGAGGGAAGTAAAGAATGGGGTCCCCCAAGGTTCAGTACTGGGACCCCTGCTTTTCAACCTCTTTATAAATGATCTAGAAATAGGAGTAAATAGCAAGGTAGCCAAATTTGCTGACAACACTAAATTATACAGGGTAGTGAAAACTGTGAGAGATTGTGAGGAGCTCAAGAGGGATCTCTTGACACTGGGGGAGTAGGCAAAACAGTGGCAAATGAGCTACAACATTAGTAAGTGCAGAGTGATGCATGTTGGGGCAAAAAACCCCAATTACATTTATAAACTGATGGGGTGTGAACTCTCTGCGACAATCCAGGAAAGGTACCTTGGTGTCCTGGTGGACAACTCAATGAAGGTGTCAACCCAGTGTGCCTCAGGAGTAAAAAAACAAACAAACTCAATGCTAGGGATCATTAGGAAGGGTATAGAAAATAAGTCAGCAAGTGTCATTTTGCCTCTTTATAAATCTATGGTGAGGCCCCATCTGGAATATTGTGTACAGTTCTGGTCGCCATACCTCCAGAAGGATATTATGGAGTTGGAAAAAGTGCAGAGGAGGGCAACCAGAATGATTAGGGGACTGGGACACCTTCCTTACCATCTGAGGCTGCAATGGTTGGGCCTCTTCACTCTTGAACGACAGCGTCTAAGAGGTGACCTGATTGAATTTTATAAAATCATGCACAGTGTGGACAAAGTAGATAAGGAAAAACTGTTTTCCCTATCACATAACACTAGAACTAGGGGGCACTCCATGAAACTTTTGGGTACTAGTTCTCAAACAAATAAGATAAAGTACTTTTTCACCCAGAGGATCACTGGTCTATGGAACTCCCTGCCAGAAGAAGTGGTGACAGCTGTCAATCTTGACAGCTTCAAGAAAGGATTAGACAAGTTCATGGAGGACAAGGGTATCAATGGCTATAATTATGGATACCAAAGAACAACCTCCGGGTTGGAGAGATAGGCAGGATATCTCTCAATGCCATTTCCAGGGAATCCTAAACAGGTGAAGGCATCTGCTTGGGAATAATACCCTGAAGCAAATGGTGAGCCACTGTGTGAGACAGAATGCTGGACTGGATGGGCTGTGGGCTGTTCCAGCAAGGCTATTCTTATGTTCTTATTCTTCCACTCCAGCAAACTCCTTAGTCCATGTGCAAAATACAGTTTGAATTTTTTGCACTTTCTGCAAATAAGAGTATTTTGTTATTCACTTTCTGGTATGAAAAACTTACTGGGTTGTGGTATTGAAATGTTTATTTCTATTGTTATTGGCACATCTATAATGCTGTTCCATATGTAATCTGCATAGTAATCAATGAGGATTAAAGGTAAAGGTCGAAAGCCAGTCATATCTGACTCTAGGTTGTGGTGTTCATCTCTGTTTACAGCCAAAGAGCCAACACTGCAGACATTTCTGTGGTCATGTGGTAGGCATTTCTAGACACAGGAGCACATGGAACACTGTTACCTTTCCACTAAAACACCGTTACCTCTCCACCCAATTCCAGGTGGCAGGGAAACTAACAGCTGATCGTCAGCGATGAGTTACCATTACCAGAACTGGCCAATAGAGGCCACTGTTGGAAGTGCTGAAAATGCATTTAAATGCATTGAAAATCAATTCCGGAGCTTTATAAAGTGGCAATTTTTTCCCCAAAGTGCTTTCCAAAGAGTTTTGAACAGAAAAATTACATTCCCCCCCCCCCCCCACCTTATTTCTGTGCTCTAGAATGGAATAATTGTATTCCTATGGGAAACCATATTTTGGTTAAAATAATTTTTGCTGTAAACAACATCCTGGAAAACACATTAATTACGTTAACTGAGGTACCACTGTATAGTCATTTCCTGGCATTTTGAGTCATGGATAGGGAAAGGCCATCCTTGCTCATAAGCCAGTCATGTTCAACTCTAGTGTTTGGTGCTCATCTTCATTTATAGCCAAAGAACCAGCACTATCTGTGCCTGCAGATGTTTCCATGGTCACAGGGCAGGCATGACTAGCAAGGAATGCTTCTAAGTCATGGATTCAGGAGCCCAATATCCTACATTCATAAACCAAATGGGTTTTTTTTAAAATGATTTTTATTAAAAAAAATTAAACAGACATACAGAAAAAAAAGAAAACAATAACATTACAATACAATAATACCTCAAAGATAACCTCAATACAATATTAACTCACATTCATAGAGGCTAGCACATAACAGTACTTATACTGATTGTCTACCATTTAACCACAATATTAGATACCACAATATAAAATATTACTCAATCAAACAATAAAAGTTTTCTAAGCTACCTCTATAATAATTTTTTAATAATTACAAATCACCCTGTGAATATATACAATGCCCAGAGAGTTTAGTTGCTATTTCAACTCCAAAAACCTCTTTGCGATGGTGCAGGTCCTGAACTATCATTTACCATAAGAGAATGATCCACAAACGGTTTCCATATATTCCAAAACCTATTGTCTTTTAAATTATCTCGTTTCACTTTAATCTCCCATGTCAATTTGTCATTCAATGCTAGGCTCCACATTTCCTTGTACCATTCTCCGATCTGTATATCTACATCATTTTTCCAATTTCTAGCTATACATTGTCTACCTGTGGTCAATACAATTTCCAATAATTCTTTTTCCTCCTTATTCAAACCCAAACCTTCCACATTTGTTAAAAGAATGGTACCTGACACCAACTTGACCTTTTTACCCAATATTTCACCGAACTCCCCTTCTATTCTTCCCCAAAAATCCCTTTTTTTTTACAACTCCACCACATGTGTTCATATGTTCCATCTGTTTCTTTACATCTCCAACATAACTTATCTCTTTTATTACCCATCTGGTAAAGCCTTAGTGGTGTCAAGTACCATTGCCACAACATTTTAAAATTATGTTATTTAATTCTTACAGACATTGTTCTCATGATCCTCTTTTTCCATTTGTTTCCCCATTCAACCTCCCCAATTTTTATATTCAAATTTTGTTCCCACTTCCACTTCAAGTCTTCCTGTGGATCATTACCCTTGTTCAATATAGTATAAAGTTTGCTTACAAGACCCTTAATGCCTCTTTCCCCTTTTTAAATCTTTATTACCAAATCCTCAAATTCCGTCTTATTTCTATCTAACCCTACTTCTCTTTTATATTTTTTATTCCAGTTATCCGCCTTCAATTTCTGAAACCAGTCCAAATTTAACTTCTCAAATATTTTTTTCCTCTTAGTATCATCATCACACACTTTTAACCAATCCTTCAATAAAAGCACCCCATTTTTATCCAATATTTCCATTTTTTCCTTATCTATTTTTATTGGGAAACACCCCATATCCGTCAATTCCAAAGTTGAAGAGAGATTTGGGACTATATCTTTCTTTACTTTCTTCCACACTTCCATGAGACCTCTCATCATAATATTATTTGACCTTTTCACCTTGTCCTTTGTTCCCAAAAAAATCATACTACCAATGTCTCTATATTCTTTCATCTCCAGTTGCTCCCAAATTGTCTTTTCTCTTGCCAAGATCTTCACAACATTCTTAATTTGAAATGCTCGATAGTATGCTAACAAATTTGGCATACCCAAACCCCCTTTTTTCTGAGACAAGTACCATAGTTTCTTTGGAAGTCTAGATTTTTTACCACCATTACAAAAGCCATTGAACATCTTTTGAAACTCATTAATTTCCTTCTCCTTCAGATGGATCGCTAGTGCATCAAATAAAAAATTAATCTTTGGCAACAATATCATTTTACAAATAGCGATCCTTCCGAACCATGACAGCTTTAACTTCTGAAACTCTTGTATTTTATTCTTAAATTCCACTCTCAAGCTGTCATAGTTCAATCGTTTAAGTTCTTCTAATTTATTTGAGATAATTATCCCCAAATACTTCAGCTTATCTTTAATTTGTATATTAAGTGTCTCCACAATCCTGCCCATCTCACTTGCTCCCAAATTACACAACATCAATTCTGATTTATCCCAATTTATCATTAATCCAGTTATAGCTTCAAATACCTGTAAGTGATCTTTGATCCTGTCCATTACCAGCTCCGGGTGTTTCACCATAAGCAATGTATCATCCACATACATGCTCACTTTGTTACCCATAATCCCTTCTATATTTAAATCATCCCTTATATTTTTAGCTAGAATCTCCATTGCCATAATAAACAAGATAGGGGATAATGGACAGCCCTGCCTAGTACCAGCCTCTAAATTTACCACATCAGTAAGCTCCTCATTTACTCTAACCCTAGCGTTCCCTTTTTGATATTATAAATCTATTACCCTATTGAATCTATCCCCAAACCCATATTTTTAACTATTTCTTTAATTGAAGACCACTGTAATGAGTCGAATGCCTTAAAAATATCTAGTGATAGTAAGCCCACCTTTTCCTTAGTTTGGTTAACATTATCAATTAAATCTAATACCCTTCTAGTCAAATCCGCCATATGCCGACCTTTTAGGAACCCAACTTGATCTACATTTATGTATTCCCCCATAAAACTGTTTAATCGATTAGCCAATATTGCTGTGAAGATCTTAGCATCCTGATTTATAAGTGAAATTGGTCTGTACGATTCCACTCTTTCCAGATTCTTGCCAGGCTTTGGCAGTAGAACGATTGTGGTGTTATACCATGAAGTCGGAATTGATCCTCCATCTAAGATATAATTATATAGCTTCACCAATTTTGGAACCACTACCTCCTTAAATTCTTTGTAAAACTCTGTCGATAATCCATCATCCCCCGGAGCTTTCCCCGTCTTCAACCCACTGATCACCTCATTAACCTCTTTATCATTAATCTTTTCCTCCATTTTCTCCCTATGTTCTTGTTTTATTCCATTCCCTAACTGTCTCTCCAATATCTTTTTAAGCTTCTCCAGGTCTACTTCCTTTTTTGCATATAATAGCTGATAAAATTCCCTGACAATTTTACATTTATCTCCGTTCTTATTACACCTTGAACCTTGCTTATCAACCAATACCCCTATTTCTCTTTTTTCCCTTTTAGCCTTAGCTGCTCTTGCTAATAATTTTGAACTTCTATTACTGAATTCAAAATATTCTCTATTTAAATAAATCAAATCTCGTTTAACTTTATCAATATCCTTACCCATTAATTCTGCTTTAAGCCTTTGTAATTTTGTAAAAAAAATTTTATCTTTACTTTTCGCATGATCCTCCTGTAATTGTTTTATTTCTCTTTCTTTTTCTATCTGTTCTGGTTTATATTTTTTATATTTAAAACTTGCCAATTTTATACTTTCCCCTCTAAAGACCGACTTCATGGTATCCCATACCACATTAAAATTAACCTCATTATTATCGTTCCACTGCCAACTTTCTTTCCATCTTCCCATAATCTGCTCTTTACATTTCTGATCTTTAAACAAATTAGGATCGTACCTCCAATTTCTAATTTTTCGAGTATCTTTTTGTACTTTCAATTCCAAATATACTTTAGCATGATCCGATTCCTTAATAATCCCAATTTCCATTCCTTCTATGTCTTTAATCAAATTTTCAGTAAGAAAAACATGATCTATTCTTGAGTAGGTCCCATGAACATGTGAAAAAAAGAATATGCCCTTTCAGAGCCCTTAAACTCTCTCCAAGAATCCTTCAGACCCATAACATCCATCCATTTATCCAGAACCTTCCCTTTCAAGCCAATTCCACTTCTTGATATATTTGTACAATCTAACCCTGACCTTATCAAATTAAAATCTCCAGCCACAATAGTTTTTGCAACGTTCTCTGATTCCACTATTTTCCGAATTTTTTCAAGGAACTCCGCTTGATGATCGTTTGGAGCATAAATATTTACCAACATGATTTCCTCATCCTCCAATTTTCCTCTTACTATCAAATATCTACCCTCTTGGTCAACAACCCTTTTTGTAATCTCAAATCCTAATTTTTTAGAAATCATGATTGCCACCCCTCTTGCTTTTGATGTTCCAAACGCCATCTCATAATGTTGCATCCATCCTAAAAAAAGTCTATTCGTATCTTTTGACTTCTGATGGGTTTCCTGTAAAAACAAAATATCTGGTCTATCTTTCTTCAACGCCAATTCCAGTCTCCATCTCTTAAGAACAGAACCTGTACCCTTCATATTCCATGATATTATTTTAATACTTCCCATAACCTACTTCCTTTCTAAGCTCTAAACTCTCCATTGGGCGTGCCACCAACCACCCTTTACCCCTATAACATACAAAACTACATAGAACACACACAATCTCTCTCCCCACTTTCTTACAAAAAAAGCCGCCTTTGACAACCAAAGAGGGGAGAGGGGGGACATGCAAGATGTGCCTTCCTACCGGTGCTACGCGCTATTCACCATTCTATATCAATTAAATGCTTTAAATTGTTATAATCTGATTCTCATTGCTCCTTACTTGTCTCCTCCTCCACCATGATCAACGACAGCTCCTCCTCCTCCTCCTCCCTTCACTGCGGTGTTCCACCTGTTGCCCCACCAGCCTCCTCCCTCCCGTATTCCGTCCCCAATGCTCCCGATTCCATCAATTCCTTCTTAAGATTTATCCATTCTTCCGAATCTACTTTTGCCAGTTCCAACAAGCTCAAATACTCCAATGGATTGGTCCCTTCATCAATTACTTGCATTCTTTTATCATAAAAGAAGCGCAGTTGCTGCGCAGTTGCTGCGGAAATCTCCAGTTGTACCTTATATTATTACTCATCAATAATTTAGTTACAGGCCTCATCTTATACCTCCAGGTTCTTTCTTTCAACGAAATATCATTGTAAACTTCTACGTCAGAGCCATCAAATTTCAAAGCATCAGGACCAGCTCGTTTCAAATGGGCCATTACTTTTAGCTTGTCTGCCCAATTTGCGAATTTTACCAACACATTTCTTTGAACCACCCTCCCTCTTCTTGGGCCCACCTGGAATACACTTACAAAATCTTCCTGGACAAATTCTTTTCCCATATTCAAACCATTTAACCACTGAACCACTCTTTCCCTTAACAAGTTCGGAGTTCGTTCCATGACCTGACGGATCACAATATTCTGCTTTCTCATCATATCTTCCACAGCATCAATCCTTCTCTCTTGTTCCTCCAATTTCAGCTTATTCTCCCGCACCACCTCCTGAGTCCCTTTTATTTCCTTTTTTATGGCAGTTACCTCAGTTTGAACCAATTTCACATTTCCCTCAATTTTTTTCAAACTTAAGTCCACCTTTTTTGAAAAATCTGCAACAGATGATACCACCTTATCTTGCTTTTTCATCATTTCATTTCTGTCTTTCACCCTTGAATCCTCATTCTTCTCCAATTTCTGAAACAGCTTGCCAATTTCCACCATAATTTGGGTTTGATCGTAGGGCACTGTGGGCGGGGATGAAGACTGAGGGGCTTCCTCCATTGGTACTTTTTCCTTCTTCTTAGGCTTAACAGCTGGATCTTCTTCCTTTGCTTTCCCTCTTGTAGCTTTATCCATAATAGTATTAAATCCCAAAGTTGCAGATCGTTGTAAACATTAGTCAAACAAATAAGCCTATAATGCTGCAACCCCTGGTTCCACAAGTCCAACAGGGAAACTTATATTAAGCAGAAGTCCAAAGAGTTATTGTAATCCACAAAAAAGGGCAGAAGGAACCAATACTCCCAACAGGCAGCTGAGAAGAAAAAAAAGAAGGGCAAAAAAGAAAATAATAATCCACAGCGGGTCCGTTTCCCCAAAGCAATCAGTCCAGCCAGTCGTCTTCCACACTGCAATGTAAGTGCTCCAAGGAAACAGTCACCCAAAACTTCTCCTTTAAATCCAAGCCGCCGATAAGTAAAAAGAAAAAAAAGGGAGGGGAGACTGGAGGGAGAAAAAGCCCAAAATCCAAACAGGAAGGCAGGAGAAGTGAGAAGCAATATTTTCCAAAAAAATTAAATATTTATAATCCACACGGTGAAGGAGCAAAAAGAAGCCCCATTAATCCTTCTCTTGAAGCGGACAAGTCAAAATGCCATTTTCCAGCGGCTGCTTTAACTTCTGGGTAAAAGCCCCCCTTCTTCTTCTGTGGAACGGCAAACTTTTTCCAAACACTTTGAGCTGGGAAATTCACTGTTACCTTCCAATATTATAGCCCAGACAAGTATTTTTTTAAACCACTTTGTTATCGTCAAAACACGGCGTGGTCCTTCTGGTGTGCGAAAAAAACATAAACCCAAACACGATCACTTTCGTTTTCCAGAATCACCGCCATTAACGAAACAATCACTTGTTTTCATCTACTTCCACCCTTTTCCATTTCAAAGCCCAGGCTCATTAAACAAGATCTCCAGCTGAGTTTAACCTTTAGTACTCCATTCATGCACTTACATGCAGCTGTTTTCGTGCCAAACAACTTCTTGCCAGCTCCAAAGCTTCTCTCGCAGTCTCGCTGGTCCCGTTCTCGGCTCCTTGGCAGAAAAGCCGCGACTGCCATCGCAGGCCTCACCCGCCCAGGAAAACCTCCCGAACTTCGACCATCCAACTTCAAAAGCTCCCAAAATTTTCCAAAAAGACAAGCAAGATTCTTATCTACAGAAGTTGCCACTTTAAAAGTTTCCCATTTCACTCCAACACATTAATTACCACTTTGTTAAGTGCGAGCATCCAAATCAAGATGTTACTCGTCGGCCATCTTAGCCACGCCGCCAACCAAATGGGTTTTGAAGAATTGAATATACATTTTTCTCCCCAAAGTGTGTGTGTGTGTGTATTTGTACATACTATTTTCAACCTTTTATGTTATTGAACCATCTGTTCTCTTATTCACAAACAAGCACTCCCCACCCCATGTCTCCTGTTTTGCATATTCACCTGGGTAAGTCGTACTTTGATGGTTATGCAATGCATAAAAAGCCAGTGATTACCCTTAAACAAGTTACAAAAATGGAATCGAAGTGACAGTCTTTATCAGTTTTTTAAAAACTCAGCATGTTGCGGCAGCTTTAACTATGCCTTTGCCATCTGCCCTCTAGTCAGCCAGGCCAGAGGGAACGAGAAACACCTGGGTGAGGCACGGTGGGCTTAAAGGGACTCTCACCACTGGCCCCACTGATGCCTTTGCCACCTGCCCTCCGGTCAGCCGGGCTGGAGGGAACGAGAAACACCTGGGCGAGGCACGGCGGGCTTAAAGGGACTTTCCTCCCCATTGTCCACCCTTCGTTATATCCGCCGCTGGAACCAGTGAGCCCTACTCAGGGCAGAGGGACTCTTGCAGAGCCGGACGCTGGAGGTTCCATCACTGCCAGCATCCCGAAACCCGCATTCCCCCTCACTCAGGGCTCAAATGGTTGTGGCAGCGGCAGGACCTGTACCGCCGCCCCCATTGGACTTTTTCTGGGGCCAGTACGGAGAGGTTATTGTATTTTGATATTCTTGTACTGTTCTATATTGCAATATGAGTTTTGTATAACTGTGCTTTATTGTAATGTTCTACACTGTGATATGACTTTTGGTATTATTGTGTTTATTGCTTATTATTATTATCTGAGATGTTATTATATTCTATAATATTTTGTATTATATCTTTATTGTCATATGGTGTTGTAATTGTATTTTTGATATTTTGTAACAGTATTATATTTTCTTTTGGAAACCGCCTTGAGTTGCACTTGTGCTGAGTAAGGCGGTATATAAATATAATAAATAAATAAAAATAAAATAAATAAACTACATTGCATATTTCTTTGTCAGCAGCTTTTCTTTATCTTGGTTTTGGAAATAAAGACTTGCAGTAGAAAAAACTGATTTACACACAAATGGGCCTACATTTCTGTGAAAAGAAAAAGGGGGAGGGAGGCACAGACACATTATGAGCCTCAGCAGAAAACTTTAAACAACAGCATCAAATCTTATGATTTGTGTAACAGTAACATCATAATAAGCGGCTGCTTTCTCCTTTTCTAGAAAATCAGTGATGGCCAAGATATTCTGAATTAGGAATTCTGTTCAAAGCTGTTATCTATTGAGATGGAAGGCTTACTTTAAAAAAGGACACATTTGATTTGCTACATATCATTAGGAAGCATAAAGGTCAATTTTTATGTGGTGTTCTCCTACTGGTTTCCTGTATATTAAAATGAATTACCATGGAGTACATTCATTGCCTTCTCAGGGACAGAGTTTATACAATTTTGTGTTAAGTGCCCATGGGAACATTATACAGAAGGCAATGCATACATAGCCTAGCTCTCTGCTTTCTTATTTTAAGAGAACTGTGCAATGGGAGAAAAACAACTATGCACACGGGAATCCCTTCTTTTCAAAGTTTTAGCCCTGAAAGAAAATATATTTCCTGAAGGGTGGGTGTTGGAATAACCATTAGCTGTATAAGTCAATAGCATGAAATAGTATTGTTGGTACTATTAGCATTTAAATAACACATTTAGAATACCATATCTCTTTTAAAAACCCAAGAAAATGAATTGTGGCTTATTATGTCACCATTCTCCCCAAAATATCCCCCAACCCATCAAATAAACTGGCAAGACACATGAATTTGGTGCTAAAACTAGGAGCATAATTTATTATTATTATTTAATCCCCTGACCTATGGTGGGGCCTTGTAGCAATAGCAATTGCACATATGCTGCCCCATAACACTTAGTGCACTATCTGTGTGGTTCACAAGGTAGTTAGCATTTCCCCCCCAAAATTCTGGGTACTCATTTTACCAACCTTGGAAGGATGGAAAGCAGAGTCAACCTTGATCCTTGACAAGATCAAACTTACAACATCAGAAGTTTTGGCTGTTGTACAGCAGTTTAACCTCCGCTGCACCAGGTAGTGGTCCATAAACCTGCTAAAAGAACAGGAAGACCTCTTCAATCCATCTCTAGCCCAGATGGGCAAATCCCTAATCCTTTTGTATTTTTGTGCCTTGGCAGATACCACCCCGGCTGGCTCAGTTGAAGGAGCATCTCTGTGGGTGCTTCCAGCTCTATTTGTGTGGATGTTGGTTGTACCACAAAGCTGTTCCATGATGTCAACTGTGTATATGACTTATTTACATGAATTGTGTCATGAACCTAGTATTCACTTTGTCCATAGGTGCCCTGATGAACTCACCACTTAAACCTTAACTCTGCACTATTCACCTAACAATTGTGATCTACTGAATAACAGAAGAACACTAACCAGCCCATAATGCCCTGTTTAGCCAGAATGGGGTAGGCAAAAAAAAGACCCTGGGTCCTGTTTCATTACATTGCCAATTAGGATAACCGAGTCCCAAAATTCCTATCTGGCTCCCGAATGCAACCCACAAAGCACTCTAACACACTGAGCAGGCAGGTGTGTGGGCCAATGAACAAACAGCAGCCAAGAGCCTGGTTCTGAAGTAGGACAGGCTTAAGAGAAGTTGGCAAGCTTTGGCTCCAGAGTCAACAAGGAGAGACACTGGAGCGTCTAGTGCCAGGTCTTGCCTCCAGACAGTGCCGGGGGGGGGGGGGGTAGTCCCTCGTCTCTCCAAGCCACATGGTGGCAGGATATTAAAATAAAGTTATAGTCTGTGGTATGATATGTGTGCTTAAACAAACACTGACTAAGATTCCGTTTCATAGCTTCATAATCACTTTGGCGATGTTCTCAACATCAGCTCCAATGTTTGCTATTTAAAGGCTTCCTTTAGTGATTCTTGGGTGCATGCTGTGATATTGCATTGTGTTCAAATTGTTTGTAACTCAATATTGCCTTCAATCAACAAAGATTTGTAGAACTGCACAACAGGATTTCAGCCATTGCCACTTACTGTATTTTTGTGTGGATCAATTCCTAGAAAGGACATATCTCAAGAACATATCTCAAGAACACTAAATAATGCTGGTGGAGGATGCTAGAAGTGGATGGGTCCCATAGCAGTTTGCATCTGGTCTCCTGGCTGATGTTTGGAGGTACAGAACAGATTCCCAACCCAACTTCATTCCCATTCCCAACTTATGTTACCAGTGCCAAACATGAATAGTTACAACAAAACAAACAAAAATTGGTCACCGATGTTATGTATGCATGTTCACTGTACTGTAAAGATAAGAATGTAACCACTCCAAATACAATGTATCTCAGCTGTAAAGGGACGCGAGCAAGCAGCCCATAGAGGGCAGCTGCGAGCGTTCAGTCTCACATGGTTCACATTGCTCAATCACGGACAGCCGCGGGAAAACCTTCCCCGCATTAATCAGGAGGAGAAAGAACTACTGAAGAGAGGCATGCCTGGGCGAGGCCACGCCGGTAGCAGCCAATGAGCTACCGTGCTACAAGATTCAAATGTATAATGCCACTGTATATATTGAGATGTATCACCGCCATTACCTCATGTTCCACCGGATCATCATGCAATAAACCTGTGTTAAGCCAACCCTTCGGCTGTTCTGTTGTCCTTGGTCCCATACACTAAACTGGCGACGAAGGTGGGATATGGCTGCCCACGGGACCAAGACATGCGCCGGCTACGAGATCAAGAAGCCGGGAGACTTGGAGCTGTTTGAGATAGACTTCAATGGAGCGCTGGTGGAGCTCGAAGTTTCAGATGAGGACAAGAAGAGGGCCATCTTCGTCCGCATGCTCGGGCACGAGACCAAGAGGACATTGGTGGACCTGATCGCACCGAGGAGGGTGAGCGATTTCAAAGCCAAGGAGCTCCTGGCGGTGCTGCGCGCCCACCTCCGGCCCGCGATAGCGATGTTCCCCGCTCGGAGCGCGTTCTGGAGGCGAGTCCAAGCGCCCGGGGAATCGGTCGCCGAGTTCGCAGCGGCCCTGCGACTGGCTGCCGGCCCATGCAAGTGGGAGACCCCAGAAGTCACCCTCCGGGACTGCCTGCTCTGCGGCCTGAGGGACACCGAGACGCAGCGTGCGCTGATGAAACAGGAGCCGCCCCCCACGCTGCAACAAGTCCTAGACGCGGCACAGGCCGCGGAAGCCACGACGGCCGGGGTGCAAGAGCTCCAGGACTGGCGCCCGAAGGTTGCCAAGGCGGAGAGTTCGGTGCGCGCGGCCCGGCGAGTTTCAAACTCGTCCACGGAAAGCGGCGACGACGAGGACGTCCGGAAGGTCCAGAAGGAAGGCCGGCACTGCGACGGCTGCGGCGCCACTCACTCCCGCGCCAAATGCCCGTTTCGCAAGGCCGAGTGCCACAACTGCGGCCGGCGCGGGCACATCGCCAAGGTCTGCAGGAAACGGCGCGAGACCAGGAGGAGTTCGCCAGACCGCTCGGCGAGGCAGAGCCGCACCACGAGGCCCAAGGACGAGAGCCGCACCACGAGGCCCAAGGACAGCATCCGGACCACGTGGAGGCAGGACGGCGTAGGGCGCATCTCCGACGACAGCGAGGACGACGCCCCGGTGTTCAGCGTGTCCGCGGGACACCCCCGATACTTCGTTGAGGTAGTAATTCAAGGGGCCCCTGTTAGGATGGAGGTGGACTCGGGTTCTTCTTACTCTATCATCTCCCAGGGAAAGTTCCTGAAAATTGCCCCCCACGTGCGGCCCAAACTCAAAGCGTTGACGTCCACGCTGAAGGACGTGCAAGGGAACCGCATTCCGGTGTTGGGGGTTGGGAAGTTCCAGGTCCAATTCAAAAAGCACGCCGCAATGCTCCCCCTAGTCGTCCTCAAGGGAGGTAATTGCAGCCTCCTCGGGACTCAATGGTTCCAGCCCCTGGGTTTATTCATTGGGGGGGGGTGCACACCGTTGGAGTACATGCCGCCGGGACTGATCCAATACAGAGCGTGTGTGACGCGCACCCCGAGGTTTTCAAAAAGGGACTGGGGAAATTCAAGGGCCCCCCAGTGACTTTCGACCTGGACCCGGGAGTACGACCAATCAGGCTAAAGCCGCGCAGAGTGCCTTTCGCACTAAAGGACAAGATAGAGGCGGAACTGGACAAATTGGTGGGCCAGGGGATTCTTGTTCCTGTTGATTCTGCGGAGTGGGAAACTCCAATTGTAACAGCGCTCAAGGCCAACGGGGAGGTCCGCATATGCGCTGATTACAAGTGCACCATCAATAAGGCGATTCGCCCTAATGCGTATCCGGTGCCGGTATTCAGCCACTTACTGGCCAGGTTACATGGGGGGAGGTGTTTCGCTAAACTCGACCTGGCCCAGGCCTACCAGCAACTCCCGGTGACCCCCGCCGCAGCTGCTGCGCAGACCATAGTCACCCACAAAGGGGCGTTCCAGGTGACGCGCCTCCAGTTCGGCGTAAATTCGGCGCCCGGGATCTTCCAGTCACTCGTGGAACGCCTCCTGAAGGGGTTGGAGGGGGTGTTACCCTATTTTGATGACGTATTGATAACAGGGGGGAGCCGGGCCGAATTGGCAAAAAGGTTGGGAAAGGTCCTGGCAATATTCGAAAAGGCGGGGTTGCGGTTGCGGAAAGACAAATGCGTTTTCTTCGCAACTGAGGTTGAGTTCCTAGGGTTCCGTGTTACTCCCGAGGGAATAAGGCCGTCCCAATCCAAGGTGGCCGCCATCAAGAAGGCCCCTCGCCCCACCTCCAAGCCCGAGCTGCAGTCGTTCCTCGGACTGCTCAACTTCTACCACTCCTTCCTTCCTCGGAAGGCAGCCGTGGCAAAACCGCTACACAAGTTGTTAAAAAAGGACGAGGCATGGAAGTGGGGCGACGACCATGAGAAGGCTTTCAATGACCTGAAACGACTCCTGGCATCCGATGCCGTACTGACCCACTTCAATCCCAAACGCCCGGTGGTCCTGATATGCGATGCATCCCCGGTGGGGGTGGGGGCGGTGTTATGCCACGTGCTGGAAAACGGGAGGGAGGCCCCGATAGCGTTCTACTCCAGGTCCTTGTCCCAAGCAGAGAGAAACTACGCCCAGATAGACAGGGAAGCGCTAGCGATAATTGCGGGCACCAAGAAATTTCATGATTTTGTGTATGGCCGCCCCTTCACCATAGTGACCGACCATAAGCCCTTACTAGGCATTTTCACCGCAGATAAGCCCACACCACAAATCCTGTCCCCGAGAATGCTCAGGTGGGCCATTTTTCTCAACGCGTATCAGCACGCGTTGGTGTACCGGCCCGGGAAGGAGATCAGCCACGCGGATGCCCTATCGAGGTCCCCCATTCCCCGGGATTGCTGCCACGTGGGCGAGGAAGAGAGGGACCACCAGGTCTTAATGATAGAGGTCCTAGACTCCCCCCCGGTAGTACCGGCCGATATCGCCAAAGCGACCGGCAAAGACAAAACGTTAGCAACAGTTAGCTCCTGGGTGCAGAAAGGGTGGCCCGTGTCTTCCCCAGCAGCGGAATTCGACACATTTTTCAAGAAAAAATTAGAGTTGTCCCTAGAGAGGGGTTGCCTTTTGTGGGGACAGCGGGTAGTGATCCCCACGTCCCTCCGGCCGAGGGTGCTTAAACTACTGCACGTCAGCCACCCGGGAATCGTCCGCTCAAAGGCACTAGCCCGCAGTTACTTTTGGTGGCCCCAGCTAGACGCCGACATCGAGCATATGGTCGGCACTTGCGAAGCGTGCCAGAGCTCCAGGCCGGAAGAGGCTCGTTTGCCACATAGGGAGTGGGACGCAGCAAGGGGGCCCTGGTCCCGGGTACACGTGGACTTTGCTGGCCCGTTCAGGGGAGCACTTTTCCTCCTTGTGGTGGATGCGTTCTCCAAGTGGTTGGAGGTCATTCCAGTCGCGAGCACCTCCTCGGCCACAACAATTAAACAGTTACGGAGGGTCTTTTCCACGTTCGGTTTACCCGACACCCTCGTCAGCGATAACGCTAGCTGTTTCACATCCACCGAGTTCAGGGCATTCATGGATCTCAACGCCATTTGGCACATCACCTCCGCCCCATTCCACCCGGCCACCAACGGCCAAGTAGAGCGCCTCGTGCGCACCACAAAGGACGCGCTGCGGCGCATGGGTTCCGGGGATCTCGACCTACAAGTGTGCCAATTCCTGCTAGGGTACAGGGTCACCCCATTGGCGTCAGGGTACTCCCCCGCGGAGCTGTTAATGCGCAGGAAGCTGGCCACGGTAATCTCCAGACTAGACCCCACGAGGGTAGACGACAAAGGGCGGAACGTAGGGATGGAACCCACAAAGAGTTTCAGCGTAGGTGCCCCCGTGAATTGCAGGAACTACGCCAGCGCGGGGCCAGCCTGGGTGCCGGGCACTGTAATAGAACAAACCGGCCCCGTTTCATACCGCGTGGAGACCAGTACAGGCCTCCTGTGGAGGCGACACGCGGACCAGCTCAGGCGCAGGGTCCCCGGAGAGGAGGTCGCGAACGGAGGAAACCACGATTCAACGTTAGGGTACTCCCCCACCCGTTTAGCCCAAGGGGGAGGGAAAGGGAATCTGTCCTTGCAGATATCATGCGGGAGTTCTCGGCAGAAGGAAAGGGCCCCGAACTCATACATATCTCGAGGAATCTTCCCCCAGACTCAGATCCCCCAAGCGAATTAGATTTTGATTTTCCGTACCAGGGGGAGTTAGCGGAGTGGTCCCCCACCCGTCCTAGCGAAAAGAGGGGTTTCAGTTCAGCCCCTGGTACGTCCAGTCCCAACCCCTGCGAGTTAGAGTGTAACATAGCGCCAGCTCCCCGGAGACCAACACCCCCAAGACAGGAGGCGAAGGCAAATCCGCCCACCACAGTCTCAAGATCCCCCGAACGGATAGCAGGAGGCAGCGGGACCACGAGGGCATCCTCGTCGGTCCCGAGATTCGTAATGGGAGGGTCCCCAGGGTCCGCAGGCAACAGGCAGGGGTTCACTTCCCAACTGTTCATTCCATTCCCATCCCCAGCGCAAGGCAGGCACGGACGCCCCACAGAGCCACTAACGAATCCCCGTTTTCCGTTGCAGGACAAGCACCCACGGAGCCAGGGATCACAGGCTCTCCTGTACTAGGTCAGGCGCATGCACGCCCCAAGCGCACGTGCGGCAAGCCACAATGGTTGCGGGACTTCGTCCCATCCTAGGGGGGAGGGATGTTATGTATGCATGTTCACTGTACTGTAAAGATAAGAATGTAACCACTCCAAATACAATGTATCTCAGCTGTAAAGGGACGCGAGCAAGCAGCCCATAGAGGGCAGCTGCGAGCGTTCAGTCTCACATGGTTCACATTGCTCAATCACGGACAGCCGCGGGAAAACCTTCCCCGCATTAATCAGGAGGAGAAAGAACTACTGAAGAGAGGCGTGCCTGGGCGAGGCCACGCCGGTAGCAGCCAATGAGCTACCGTGCTACAAGATTCAAATGTATAATGCCACTGTATATATTGAGATGTATCACCGCCATTACCTCATGTTCCACCGGATCATCATGCAATAAACCTGTGTTAAGCCAACCCTTTGGCTGTTCTGTTGTCTTTGGTCCCATACACTAAAACCATGGAATTGAGATGCCTGAGGAAGGCTGATGGAGTGACTAGAAGGGATAAAAATCAGGAATGAGATTACAATGGAAAGAATTGGAATGGAACTAATCTTAAACTCTATATAGAGACAACTGATAAAGTAGCTTGCCTATTTGGAGAGAATATCTTGGAATTCCACACCACACAAGGCATATATGAAAAGAATAGGAGGACATAATGTACAAGGGAGACCCAGAGGATTTGGAGAGATAACATCAAAGATATATAACACGAACACCAAATAATGCAGGTGGGGGCAATTAGAAGTGCCAGAGCTGGAACTTTGTATCTCCCTTGAAACCTGAAGGGATAAAAGAGGAAGTAAAGAAGAAGAGAAGAGGAAGACAGAATAGATATATGTATTCACAGGAAATGCATTTTTTTCTAACCCTGACTTTGAGCTGTGATATTACACCACCTCTCAAACAAACCATTCCCCCCTGCCCCACACAGTACAATGGTCCTCAAAAGATAAGGAAAATCTCAGAGAAATTAGTCACCCTTGTAAATTGATGAAGTCCATAATTTCTTGTAAAATAGTTTTGATAAAAGCAACCAACTTTGTTATCTTCACTGTATTGCTAGAACTCAGTTGTTGTAATAATAATATCTGTCCACACTTTCTGTGCAAACCTGAGACCTCCAGGTTATTTAATTAGGTATTGATGTTGCAGTTAGGAAGCAAGGGAATAGAGAGAATTATTGAAGTTAATAAATCTGTATACAGTTTGCTTGTATACATTTATGAGAGGAAGACATTACAGACTCTCATTGAAATACTGCATTTAATGGCCTCTGCGCTTCCTTAGAATGGAAAGACAATAAAAATAAATTAATTTTCATTTTTGACAATGCAAACAGCTAGCTTGAAACCCAACACCCAATATAAGTTTCATAACTTCCTTTTGTAGAAGGAACACACAGCATCTTCAGGCAACCTCTGTTTGGTAAAGCTTGAAGATGAGTTGAGATGCTGGACCAGATAAGGTACTAGACATCGATTTAGATAGTTCTTTCTTCCCTGAACATCTAAATGGCATTACTGACTTTATGGTCAAATTATTCCTTTCCTGCCTCCATTCCTTTGTCTTCTTTTTGTAATCTCTGTGGAGATATTCAGAGCTTACAGCGAAATGTTGGTGCTTTTTAGCTGGCCCAAAAAATGAATTACCTTAAACAGGATTTCAGAATTTGTCTGAATGACAGCTCAGTTACACCTGCCATTTTGCCAGAACAAGCTGTCAGAACAAAAACATTGTTTGCTTGTTTTCCAAAATATTATCTAGGATTTTCTCAGCAGCATCTTCATTGCTGTTTACATTTTGAAAGAACAAATGCCTCTCTCTCCCAGTGTCCAAAGGTCATCCTTCCTTTAAAAAAAGTTGGGAAGAGATGCTAACTGAGGCATAGGAATATTGGACAAATCACTACCAATTGGCCAGTGTAGCCCTTAAATATCTGAGTTTAACTCCTTTTATACACAATTATTTTTAAAAGCTGAATTTAAGAATTGCTACCTCTTCTTTTCTCTCTCTCTCAGAAAGGTCCTCTTCTTGAACTGCATGGAATAGTAAATGCAACACAGTTCTCTCCATGCTGATTGCTGTAGATACTGAACTTTGTCTATAGCTGGTAATAGCAATTTTTTTCAAAAAGTTATTTCTTCTTCAATAACAAACTCCAAAGTTATCACATATCTCTCTCAGCCATAACCTTGAACTATAACTCTAGAAAGTGGTGAGTGCAGTAAGAAGTCCTCAAAGACATAGATCTTGGGGTTATTTCATATTTAAAAGAGATCAATTAATTTATTTACTAAAAGTTTTCTGTGGCTTCTGTACCACAGGATGAGTCACTAGATGACAGGAACTAACCTCATCAGGAGTAGTACCTACTCAACAGTTGATATTTGTAGGCCAGCAAATCCAACAAATCCCATTCATAGTAGGCATCTGTCTATTTGTTGATCAATAGAGAGAAGGTGGATGGTTATTCCTGTTTGCCTGATATGATGGAGGTAGTAAAGCAAGAGAAGAATCTATGGAATATGTTGGTCTTAAAGAAATTTCAGTTTCAAGGCAGAAAAAGGCAGAATGAACAGTGGGTGGTGGAAAGAAGGGGGAAGTGAGAGACTGGATCACAATCTAGCCATGGTATTTGGAATTGGTTTGATCCAGTTGTCCCTGAGGAAGTGGACAGGCTCCTGGGATATGTTTGTGCCACTGCTTGCACATTTGATCCATGCCCCGCCTGGTTAGTTAAAACTACCAGGGTGGTGAGAGGTGGTTGGGTTAGAGTGATTGTGAACTCTTCATTTTGGGAGGGGCTCTTCCCAGCAGCATTGGAACATGCCTTGGTGTGCTCCCTCCTGAAAAAGTCATCAATTGACACTACAGTACTCGCCAATTATTGGCCTGTATTCAACCTTCCCTTTTTGGGGAAGGTTTTGGAGAAGGCAGTGGCACGGCAGTTGCAGGAGGTCCTAGATGAAGCAGATTGTCTTGACCCTATTCAGTCAGGATTCAGGCCCAGATATGGTACTGCGACTGCATTGGCCATGCTGTTGGATGATCTCTGGCGAGAGTGGGATGGAGGTCATCCCTCTGTCCTTGCTCTTCTTGACCTCTCAGTGCACTTTTACTCCATTGACCATAGTATCCTTTTGGAATGGCTCCAAGGATTGGGGATCCAGGGTACTGAGTAGTTCTGGTTTTCCTCATTTCTGAAAGGCCGGACCCAGTCAGTGTGGTTGGAGAGTGAGAGGTCCAGCCCTAGGCCCCTTCAATATGGGGTGCCTCAGGGCTTGGTGCTCTTACCTCTCCTATTTAAGATCTACATTTAGCCTCTGGGTGAGATAATCTGTTCCCACAGAGTGAGGTATCATCAATATGCAGATGATACTCAGTTATACATCTCAGCCCGTGGTAATCCAAGCATTGCAGTTGAAATCCTATCCAGGTGTCTGGAGGCTGATAGGGTCTGGATGGAGGACAATGGGCTGCAACTTAATCCTGGCAAGACTGAGTGGCTGTGGGTCAGGGGCCCTGCATTATCTCGAGAGCTACCAAACAGACCCGGTGCATAATCTGGAAGTCCTCCTAGACTCATGTCTACTGCTCAAAGAGCAGTTGGCAGTTGTGGCCAGGAGGGCTTTTGCACAACTTCACATTATATGCCAGTTATGCCTGCTCCTAGATCAGACTCCTTGCTCATGGTCACACACGCTCTGGTCACCTCCAGACTTGACTATTGTAATGTGCTCTACATGGGGCTGCCCTTGATGACCATTCAGAGGCTGCAACTGGTCCAGAATACAGAAGTGTTTGATGGAGTATAGGTTGTATGCCCGTGCCTTGCCACTGCTTCGGGAGCTGCACTGGTTGCCAGTGTGCCTCTAGGTGCAATCCAACATTCTGATAATTACCTTTAAAGCCCTACATGGTAGTGGGCCAAGATAATTAAGAGACCATGTCACCCCAAGAACATCTGTCCATCCCACCAGAGCAGACCGGACAGGCTCTCTCAGTGTTCCATCTGCTAGAGGGGTGAATCTCTCTAGCACCAGAAGGAGGGCCTTCTCAGTATCTGCTCTGGCCCTGTGGAACCTCCTGCCAATTGAGCTGTGTCTCCAGACAGAGTTGCTGCCCTTCAGGAAAGGGTTAAAAACCTGGCTGGCAGGGCAGGTGTGGGGCACCAGTGATGTGGTAACCCCAGCCTGCTGGCTAATTTAGTAGAACACATACACACACTCTCTCTTTCTCTTAAGCTTTTAATCATTTAAAATTTTTGTCAGTACATGTAGTTTTTAATGATTTTTAATTGCTTTTTTAAACTGGCATTGGTTTTATTTTCTGTCAGCTGCCCAGAGTCTTCAGAGTTGGGCGGCAACACAAATTAGAAAAAAATAATAAAAATAAATAAATAAGAGTAGATGATGTAGTTGCTATATTGTCAAATTGGCTGCATTTTATTGCTGGACATTCCTCATGGTTCTTACCAGCAGCATAGATTCTAACTGCCATCCTAAAACAGGCAAAAGTATGTCTTTACTCTGCTCTGATATCAGGAAGGAAACAAGCATTAAAGACCAATGTAATCTCTCAGAGACTGAAGTTTATAGATCTTGGAGAGAACTGTTTGACGTAGTCTTTGAGGGTTTGTAAAATCAGATTTCAAAGACATCCTGTGTTAGTTACTGAAGTCCCGTCAGCAAAATAAACTAATCTTACATAGTCCTGGAGGTACAGAAATGTCTACTGTAACACTTCCATTCATGAGCCATCCTCAATGTCTCTTTCTAGCCTCTATTTCATAGTGCGTTAATTGTCATCGTGTTGTGTTTTAAGGGTTTTACCTTCCACATGGATTACAATGTATCTGAACCAATGTAACCTTGCCTATAGCAACAATGTAACCTTCAGCTGTATCATATGAACCCTGCATGAGGACGCGAGCTAATGACCACCAGCTGGCAGCAGCGAGCGTCCAAGCTCTATTGGTCAGAACTCATCAAAGGCAACAGCGCGGGAAGCTTTCCCGCCACCACCTACACCTGGACAAGAAGGGCGTGACTAGCAATGACGTCACGCAGGCAGTAGCCAATGGGCTACCATGGCACCACGTTCAAATGTATTACTACAGTATATAAAGAGCTATCGATCCGCCATTACCTCATGTTCCCTCTGTCCACGATGCAATAAACCTGAGTTAACCCAGCCCGAGGCTGTGTCCTGTGTCTTGGTTTTCATACACCAAATTGGCGACGAAGGTGGGATAATGGATCCCCAAGGAGCAGCCAGGGCACAGAGCGGGTTCAACATCACCAAACCGCAAGACTGGGAGCTGTTTGAGATGGACTTCCATGCGGCGCTGGTGGAGCTCAAAGTCAAGGAAGACGATGAGGAAACGAAGAGGGCCATCCTCACCAGAATGCTCGGAATGGACACCAAGCGGACCCTGGTGGGCATCATCACTCCGAAGAAGGTGAGCGAATTTAAGGCGGGCGACATCATGAAGCTGCTACGGGAGCGTTTCCGACCCTCGAGGGCGATGTTTCCCGCTCGGAGTGCGTTTTGGAGGCGAGTCCAAGCGCCGGACGAGTCGGTTGAGGCATTCGTGGCCGCCATGAGGGCAGCCGCCGTCCCCTGCAAATGGGACAATATCCAAGAAATGGCCCTCAGGGACGGCGTGCTGTGCGGCCTGAAGGACAAGGAGGTGCAGCGCAGTTTGATGAACAAGGAGCCGCCACCCACGCTGGCAGAGGTCGTTGAGGCCGCGGAAGCCGCAGAGTCCACGAATGCTGGAGTGGACGAGATGCACCAGTGGCGTGAGTGGCGTCCCAGAGCCGGCAAAGCGGAAAAATCGGTGCACGCAACTCGACGGGTCTCAAAATCGTCCTCGGAAGGCAGCGACGGCGAGGAAGTCCAGAAGGTCCGAAAAGGGGGACGCCGCTGTGATGGCTGCGGAGCGGCCCACGAGCGCGCGAGGTGCCCATTTAGAAAGGCCGAATGTTACTCCTGCGGTCGGCGGGGACACATCGCCAAGGCATGCAGAAAGCGGAAGGAGGGCCGGAGGCAGTCATCAGACCGTTCGACCAAGCCGGACCGTCCAGCGAGGCCCAAAGACGGCGCCCAGACCACAAAGAAGCAGGACGGCGTGGGCCGCGTCTCGGACGGCAGCGAGGACGACGCCCCAGTGTTCAGCGTGTCCGCGGGACAGTCCCATTACTTTGTTGAGGTACAAGTACAAGGGGCCCCTATCAGGATGGAAATTGACTCAGGGTCCTCCTATTCTATAATTCCCCAGAGGGAGTTCTTGAAAATTGACCCCCACGTGCGGCCCAAACTTAAGGCATTGAGGTCCACGCTACGTGATGTACAGGGAAACAGCATTCCGGTGTTGGGGGTCGGGAAATTTCAGGTTAAGTTTAGGAGACATTCGGCGGAACTGCCCCTAGTTGTCCTCAAGGGGGGAAGTTGTAGCCTCCTAGGGACACAGTGGTTTCAGCCTTTGGGCCTGTTCATAGGGGGAGTACATTCAGTGGGGGCGGATCCAATACAAGCGGTGTGCGATGCGCACCCCGCCGTTTTTAAAAAAGGACTTGGAAAATTCAAGGGACCCCCAGTAGCCTTCGACCTAGACCCGGAGGTCCGCCCGATAAGACTCAAACCGCGCAGGGTGCCTTTCGCACTTAAGGACAAAATAGAGGCGGAACTGGACAAATTGGTGGGCCAGGGGATCCTTATTCCTGTGGATTCCGCGGAGTGGGAAACTCCAATTGTAACAGCCCTGAAGGCTAACGGGGAGGTGCGCATTTGCGCTGATTATAAGTGTACAATTAACAAGGCGATTCGCCCTAATGCATATCCGGTGCCAGTGGTCAGCCACCTTTTGGCCAGGCTAAATGGGGGAAAGTGTTTCGCTAAGCTCGACCTGGCACAAGCCTATCAGCAACTCCCCGTAACTCCCGCCACGGCCGCGGCACAAACAATAGTCACACATAAAGGAGCGTTCCAGGTGTCGCGTTTACAGTTCGGCGTGAACTCGGCACCCGGCCTTTTTCAGTCGCTCGTGGAACGCCTCCTGAAGGGGCTGGAGGGGGTGTTGCCTTATTTTGATGACGTATTGATAACAGGGGGGAGTGAGGCCGAACTAGCAAAGAGATTGGATAAAGTGCTAACTGTGTTCGAAAAAGCGGGGCTGAGACTGAGGAAGGACAAATGTGTTTTTTTCGAAACCGAGGTCGAGTTTTTAGGGTTTCGGATCACACCCGAGGGTATTAAGCCGTCCAAATCCAAAGTAGAAGCCATCAAGAAGGCCCCTCGCCCCACATCCAAAACCGAGTTACAGTCATTCCTGGGGCTCCTCAATTTTTACCATACATTCCTCCCGAGGAAAGCCTCCGTGGCCGAACCGCTTCATCGGTTACTTAAAAAGGAGGAGACATGGATGTGGGGTGACGAGCACGAGAAGGCGTTCAACGAACTTAAGCAACTTTTAACATCGGACGCAATCCTTACGCATTTCGACCCCAAACGGCCGGTGGTCTTAGTCTGTGATGCATCACCGGTGGGGGTGGGGGCGGTGCTTTGCCACGTGTTGGATGACGGTCGGGAGGCCCCAGTTGCGTTTTATTCAAGGTCCCTGTCCCAAACAGAGCGAAATTACGCACAAACCGACAGAGAGGCATTAGCAATAGTAGCGGGGACCAAAAAGTTTCACGATTTTCTGTATGGCCGCCCGTTCAAAATCGTGACAGATCACAAGCCCCTGTTAGGGATTTTCACGGCAGGCAAGCCAACGCCGCAGATACTATCTCCGAGAATGTTGCGATGGGCCATTTTTCTTAACGCATACCAACACGAGTTGGAGTACCGGCCCGGAAAGGAGATCAGCCATGCTGATGCACTGTCGAGATCCCCTCTGCCCTTGTCGGACGACCAAAAAGCCAGAATAGGAAGAGACCGCCAGGTGTTGCTAATCGAGGTTTTAGACGAGCCCCCAATAGTACCAGCCGATATAGCCAGGGCGACAGGCAAGGACAGAACGCTGGAGAAAGTCAGCTCATGGGTGCAGAAAGGGTGGCCAGCATCGTCCCCAAGCAAGGAATTCGACCCATTCTTCCGGAAGAAGCTAGAGCTGTCCATAGAAAGGGGGTGCCTATTGTGGGGCCAACGAGTGGTGGTCCCAACACCCATGCGGCCGAGGGTACTCAAACTGCTGCACGTCAGTCACCCGGGCATCGTTCGCTCTAAAGCGCTGGCCCGCAGCTACTTTTGGTGGCCACAGCTGGACGAGGACATTGAGCACATGGTCGGCACTTGTGAGGCTTGCCAGGGGTCCCGACCAGAGGCGGCCCGCCTCCCGCATAGGGAATGGGACACAGCAAGGGGGCCATGGTCCAGAGTGCACGTAGATTTCGCTGGCCCTTTCCGAGGAACCATGTTTCTCCTGGTGGTGGATGCATTCTCAAAGTGGCTGGAGGTCATTCCGGTAAAGAGCACGTCCTCCGCCACTACAATTAACCAACTACGGAGAGTCTTTTCAACGTTCGGTTTACCCGACACTTTAGTCAGCGATAACGCGAGTTGCTTCACCTCCTCAGAGTTCGGGGCATTCATGGAGGCGAATGCCATTCGGCATGTCACGTCCGCGCCGTTCCACCCGGCCACGAATGGCCAAGTGGAACGGTTGGTGCGCACAACAAAGGAGGCGCTTCGGCGCATGGGCCCCGGGGACCTGAATCACCAAGTATGTCAGTTCTTATTAGCGTATAGGGTGACCCCCTTAGCGTCAGGTTACTCGCCGGCAGAGCTATTGATGCGGCGGAAACTGACTACACTCCTGTCCAGGCTGGACCCCACAAGAATTGAGGATAAAGGGAAAAACGTGGGGCTGGCAGTCTCGAAAGGTTTCGCCGCCGGCGACCCTGTTCATTGCAGGAACTATGCCAGCGCGGGGCCAGCCTGGGTGCCGGGGACAGTTGTAGAACAGACGGGGCCAGTGTCGTACCGGGTCGAAACCCACACCGGTCTCCTCTGGAGGAGGCACGCAGACCAACTGAGGCACCGAGTAAGTGGGCCAGTCAGTGAGGATCGCCAACAAGATTCAGCGTTAGGGTTATCCCCCACCCGCTTAACCCAAGGGGGAGGCAGCAGCGGACAACAGTCCCAAGCAAGGGGGGAAGGAAGAAGCAGCGGCCCCGACTCATATCCTTTTGATAGACCAGTTCCGTCAGAGGCCGGGGAAGGGGGAGAAGAGTTCGCGACCGCTGCCCCCGAATGGAATTTTGGTTTTGATTTAGCAAACCGGGGGGGTTTTCAGGAGTGTTCCCCCACCCTTCCAAGCGAGAAGAGGGGTTTTTCGTTAGCCCCCAGTGCCCCCGGTTCCTCCATAAGTAAGAGCACACCTCCCAACAACGCCGCGGAGCCGCGGCAAGTCACTAACGAGTCTCCCTCTCAAATTACAGGACAGGAAACCAGGGGACAAAGAGAAGGTAGCAAACCCGGGGAGAGGCAGCCCGCATCGAGACCCCAGCGTGTTCGAAACAAGCCATCTTGGCTAAGAGATTTTGTCTCCTAGGGGGGGGAGTGGCTAGAAGCATAGGCTCGAGACGTTGTCTCGTCCTAGGGGGGAGGGATGTTGTGTTTTAAGGGTTTTACCTTCCACATGGATTACAATGTATCTGAACCAATGTAACCTTGCCTATAGCAACAATGTAACCTTCAGCTGTATCATATGAACCCTGCATGAGGACGCGAGCTAATGACCACCAGCTGGCAGCAGCGAGCGTCCAAGCTCTATTGGTCAGAACTCATCAAAGGCAACAGCGCGGGAAGCTTTCCCGCCACCACCTACACCTGGACAAGAAGGGCGTGACTAGCAATGACGTCACGCAGGCAGTAGCCAATGGGCTACCATGGCACCACGTTCAAATGTATTACTACAGTATATAAAGAGCTATCGATCCGCCATTACCTCATGTTCCCTCTGTCCACGATGCAATAAACCTGAGTTAACCCAGCCCGAGGCTGTGTCCTGTGTCTTGGTTTTCATACACCAAACATCGCATCAATTGTAAGAAAGCCTAAGATTCGTAGGTATGCTGGAAAATGACAGCATTATGAGAAGTGAGGAAATGTGCGGTAAATCAACTTAATTATAAAGTGTGGGTGGACACTTAGTGTAACTGTAGTACACAGTTACACAGTGGATTTGTGTCATACCTCACCAAACAACAAACCTCAGGATTCCTCAGGGTGAAATTATTTCATTTAACTGTAGGAAACTGAACCAGTATCATGCAAATATGCCTCATGAGGCACTCATTACTCTATAGTTATGATTAACTGACATATTTTGGATGTCAGAGTTTTAAAATGGTCACACCCCTTTGAACTCTTTAGCCCCTCCCTAGACACAAGGGTAAACTATGCAGTTATGTAAAATGATATGGATGTTAAAGTGACACTCTTCAACTCTGACCAGGCCAACAATGTGTTATGGGAAGATGGCTTTTTTGTTTTTTACCCTATATTGGTTAAAGATGGGGAAAGAAAACAGCATGGAAATAACATTCACCTTCCAAAGTAACCTCATATTTCAGGCTATTATTAATGGTTTATGTGTCTACTTACAAACATATCCAGTTGCACTGAATGATTTCTGCTTCTAAGTAGGCATGTGTAAGATTGCAACATTGTCTTTTTTAAGGAGGCAAATTTCTACCCAAAATGGAAATCTTCTGAGGCAAGTAGACCTCATGTCCAGCTTTAAAACCAGAGACCATTTCCTTTCTCAGAGGAATGTCATTCCAGAGAGGTTTTTTTGAATTCTTTAATTTTTATTATTGTATGGAACAATTACTAATATTTAGAATTTCAAACTTCTTTTGAGTGTGGAATTGAGAAAGGTTATTTGTTTTCCCTGTATCACAGCTCCCTGAGTACTCTAGTGGCCATGGGGGTGTCCGTAAATTGTCATTCAAAAAAGAAATGTTGGAGCATTCAACGTTTTCCTGTATTTGTTCAGTCAACACTTTGTTTAGTCAACCCGCTGTGCCTGCTCCAGGCTCACGCTATCAGCCCCGGGATGGGAGGCAGCTGTGCCTGGTGCCACACTCCCTGGCCCCGCCCAGCCAGGGGGTTGAAGAACTGCCGGAGCCACCAGACCCGCCGGACCTCTACCAGGGTACACTTCATCAGCCCCAGGATGGGAGGCAGCTGTGCCCAGTGCCACGCCCCCATTCCCCATCTGGGCAGGGGGGTTGAAGAAGTGCCGGAGATGCCAGCTGGATGTTAAGCTTTGTGCTTCATTGAAGGTGCTGAGTGGAAAGGACTTTGTGGAAAGGACTTTGCATTTGACTGTCAGTATTAACTGTATGTTATCGAATTCTGTATATCATGTTATTGTATTCATTGTGCATTAATGTATTTTGTAACGTACTTGCTGCTCTCCTTTCAGGGCCATATTTTGATTTGTATTATTATTGTTTCCTATTGTAATTTGTGTTTCTATTGCATTTTGTGTATTTATTGTATATTGTGCTTTATATATTGTTGAGCTTTCTTTTATGTTGTAAGCCGCTCTGAGTCGTGCTTGCACCAGGAGGGAAGGGTATAGATAAACCTTTATTGTTGTTGTTGTTGTTGTTGTTGTTACTGTTATTGTGGCAAGACTTCATTTAAGCCACATCAATATGAGTGCTCCGGTTTTGCAGAAGTTGTGTGGGCAGGAGGCTGCTCTAACTGTAGATGACTCAAGAAGGATCCTAGATTTTATGGAAACTTCTCCTCCTCCTACACCCCCCCCCCCCAGCATCCCTAGAAAAACTGTACTTGATAGAACCTGATTTTCCTGCAGCTTTTAAACGCTCAAGAGCCTGAAAGAGAAACAATGGTTAAAAGGAAGAGGATTTTGAGGAGACATATAAGGCACATTTGGCGGTCAGATGTGTACCTTTGTATTACTGGCAAAGAATCTGAGAAAACCCCTGCTTTCCCTGAAAGAAACACTTCTGAAAAGTAATTGGTATGGTGTGTGTTCATGCAATGATGCTTGTTAGCCCTTTCCATGATCCCCTGCCTGATTTAAATAATAAACAATGCCTGGATTTCAGGAACAAAGAAAGAGAGGCTGACGTTGATTTCTGGTGCTTGGCAATAATGAGGAGGATAATTTTTAAAGAAGGATTTGAAGAGAACAGGAAGAAGACATAACAAAAGGAAAGAAGTGCTCATGGGAGGATAGAAGTAAAGGATATTTTATACAGTTGAAGCTGGTGTAGACTGAATGGTTTTCAAGGTAAGAGGAGAGAAGGTGAGGCTCAAAGAAGAAAGAGTTGTGTAGGAGCTGAGAAGAGACAGTGCAGAACTGGCAATGGAATTAATGTGGTTTTAATCCAGGCAAAGTTGGGAATAATCACTAGCTTCTTCACAACCAGGTCCAGGATGAAAAGTATTTGTGATTTTGAAAAATGAAAAGTTGGGAGGAAAGGAAAATGATCATTTGTTGATGCATGATGCTGCCTAAACCTATGTCTCCTGGTCAGATCAGGCTAGATGTTTTCCAAGCACAAGGTTCCACAAGGCAATTTGGAAAGTGGAGGCAGCTCAACATTTTTACAACAGTAACTTTTAAATTGTGTTTCAGTACAGTAGGAGTAGACAGTCTAATGTTGCTCTGTGTCAGATTTAGTGATGTTTGCTCAAATACTGTACTTCTCAAGTTTTGATTCTTTTAAAAGTATAGATGTGATTTTTCTCCAACCCCGAGCAAACACCAGCAACTCTTTTTTTGTCAGCAGATTAGAAACTGCTAAAATATATTTTGAAACACCTGATTTTTAAACTAAAAATAATGCCAATTACCTTACCCTCCCCCATTTTTATTTGCAGCAATGACATTCAGTAGTTGTAGAAATATTCTTAATTAAAATACTCCTTTTAAACATAAAATCAACCATCTTATAATTTTGGAGCACGCTTGGTAGAAGCTTTTTGCTCTTAAAGAGCCAGGCTCTGTTTAATAGACTTCAAAGTCTCTTCTCTCCCTGCTTTGAACATACAGAAATTCAATCAGACCACCTCTTGCTGGCTGTTCTAGGTGGTCTTCCTTAAATATTAGTGGATGACAAAAAATATGGCACACAAAATTAAATAAACCTTGACAATGGTGATGCGTACATGTCTTCAAAAGAAAGAAATCACAACACAAAAGCTTGAACCTATTTTTGCATGTGCGCTTGCGCTCGCGCGCGCGCACACGCACAAACACACACACACTACTCTTCCATTTTTAAGTACAGTAATACTTCATATAAAGTCCGCTTCGTACAACATCGAATTGATATAACATTGCCTAATTCCTTGAAAAAAGTTGCCTCATACAAAGTTGCTGCGACTTTGTATGAGGCATTGGGGTTTTTCCCAGGTTGCATTGTGTCTGGGCAATATAAAAGACAGGAAGCATGCATGCATTGCTCTTGTGGGTTTTGCACGAGGCGAAGAGTGTTTAGGAGTGGTCTTTGAGCGCGATTTTAATTATTTGGTGTTTGCAGATGTTTGGATGATTAACACTGCGCTGCATGATGGGACATGTTGGTATCCATTTTGTCCTTGCTTCCATCCAGTAATTGTTTATAGTAGCTTGTACAAAATGGATGATCGGCCACATAGCTGCAGATTAACACTGTGCTGCATGATGGGACATGTTAACTTTTAAACCTGCACTTCATAAAGTTTTCAAAAGTTAAAAACTTGTTGTATGGTTTGTCCCCTTCAGGGTTGTTTAACATGTTTTTGTAATGTATTTAGCCTTTAGACAATGATTTCTTAAAGTTCTGTCAGTTTCCTGTCTGTTTCCTTGATTTTGTCCTGAAGTCTGTGCTGTTACAGTACAGTGTATCTCTATGGAAACGACGTTGTATGAGGCATCGCAGCAAGGATTTGGATGTTGTATGAGGCATCACGGCTAGGATTTTGCATGCCTCATACAAAGTCCAAATCCGTATAAAGTCCAAACTTGTGGAACCAAGTTTGGACATTGTATGAGGTATCACTGTAAAGGAAAATATCCTCCATACCTGGTCAATGGTGCGGCAGAGACATTCAGCAAAGTGGTTACAAGCTGGCAACCCTGCCTGCTGGTGACATCTAAGAGTTTCCAAATCAAACTGCCCTGTCACATAGGAATGCCTAGGTAGAACTCTATTTTTAACAGACCTCTGTCACTGATTTACTGTGGCTTAGCATTTATCTTCTCAATCTCAAGAGAAGAGCTAGATAACTTCCCCCCCCAAACTTGTACATGGGAGATCTCCACACATAGGCTACTTCTCACATTTGTTTGGAGGACCATTGGGCAATTGGAGGGGATGTGGGATATAAAGTAGTAGTAGTAATAATAATAATAATAATAATAATAATAATAATAATAATAATAATAATAATAATAATAATAATAATAATAATAATAATAATAATAATAATAATAATAATAATAATAATAATAATAATAATAATAATAATTTATACCCCACCTTTCTCAGCCAAGGCCGGCTCAAGGCAGCAACAACATATCAATATCAATTCAAAATCAATACACAAGGCAAACCATAGGTAAAAATAATCTAACATATACAGAATTTCAAAAAAATACAAGAGATAATAAAGTATACATTAATACACAAATATACAATAATACAGTACTGTACTGTAATGTGTTTTAGTTGGTATAATCAGTGGATTGAGCTCCAGTGACATCACTGGCTAACTATGAGCTTTCCTTCCCTTTTATTTTTAATTTCAAATAGTAGCAGGCCTGTAGTCAGGGAGTGGCCAGGGTGGGCATTGCTCACCCCAAGATAGCAGTTTGCCCCAATATGACATTGTTCACCATCCTGGATTTTTTTTTTGCTCACCCACATCTAGAATCCTGGCTATGGCCCTGAATAGTGTGGGGTCATCTTTTCAAAAATATACACCCAACATGTTTATACCTGTCGACCATCACAATTTGGTCGAGATTACCCCATAATTCTGTGCTGATTTGCGCCATTTCCCGACCTGCACTGCCAAAACCCCGTAATTTGGCAGTGGGGGAAAGGAGGAACTGCACAGCCCATCTGCGCAGGTCGCGTTGTACGCATGCATGGAAGGGCTCTACACTTCCATAGCTCCCTTCCACGCATGCGCAGAAGGCTATGCCGCCTGCGTAGAATGCTACGCAATTGGCGTAGCCCTCCACATGCATGCGTACAACGCGACCTGCGCAGATATCATTGCACGCATGCATGGAAGGGCTCTACACTTCCGTAGCTCCCTTCCACACATGTGCGGAAGGCTACGCTGCCTGCATAGAAGGCTACAAAAGTGGCGTAGCCCTCCACGTGCATGCATACAACGCGACCTGCACAGGTCCCGGATTCACCGGAGCCGCGGTTGACAGGTATGCCTGTTTTGATCCAATATAGCTTTTCTCTTTTAGATTGCCTACTCCAATGAAAAGGTTTGGAAATTGGAAAATAGCTTTCTAGGTTGCATTCTGCAGACAAGGCATGACAACATTATTTGAGAAGTTGAATGGTGCAAATGTTTCTTCATAAAGATAGTCTAGGACAGTGTTTCCCAATCTTTGATTTATGGACATCAATTCCCAAAAGCCTAAGTCAATTCCCCAAACCACTGATCAGCCAATGCACTGACTTAGGCTTCTGGGAATTGAATTCCACCATTGTTCCTTTGAACATAGCTTGGGAAATGCTGATCTAGAAGATACCCTCTTGGGATCACTTCCAGCGACATTTGTTGGAAAACAGCCCTGACAATTGCTTTATATTTTGGTGAAGAGTAGCTTGTTCATGAAAAAAGGAGTCGGCTTCTGGGATTATCCTTGCTTAGTGTCTCTATATAAACAGCAGTGAGCCAAAAAAGTGTATCTTGACTACTACACCTTGTGTGTCAACATACAGTCTGCGCTTTGCTAGGTTAAGTATGACATCCCTTCTCCTGCTGGCAGTGCAGGCATGATATTAGCAATAGCAATTACACTTATATACCGCTCCATAGCACTCTGGGCAGTTCACAAGTTAATTAGCATTTACACACACACACACATGCTGGGAACTCATTTTACTGACCTTGGAAGGATGGAAGACTGAGTCAACCTTGATCCCTGGCCAGGATTGAACTCAAAGTGTTCTGGCTGCAGTATAGCTGTTTAACCATTGCGCCACCAGTACTCATATTATTTAGCTATTATTGGGCCATTTCCTGCCATTTTGAATTTTGGATATAGAAGAACAACTTCCAAAATCACAAACCAAAGGTGTGTTGTTGTGTTTTTTTTTTTAAAAAGAGAATTTTATCATACTCACAGGTAGGAGAGTTCTCCACAAACTACAGTTCCAACAACCCCACCATTCAATACCATGGCTAGTGGCCATGTTGGCTGAAGGAATTGTGGAAGTTATAGTACACACACACACACACACACACAGTATCCTAGTTTTAGTCCCACCTCTGCAAAAATGTGTAGATCCTTCTTATCCTCTGCACTATGCCTCCTAACATTTGTTCTTCAGCTAGCTTGTGCTTCACTTTTCCTAGTAATAGATGTTGGTGTGGAAACGTTATCAGTTGATTTCCATTCATTCTTTGCAGAAATGATCAGATAATTTAGCAGTTAAGAATTCTTACAGTCATTAATCTGCTTAAGTGATTTAGTGTTGTGTGTTTGTCAAAACATAAATAGCAGCAGTGAAGACTGAACATGTTTATAAAAGGGCGGTGGGTCTATATTTATTTTAAAGCATGCCATAGGCAGGCAACAAAGAATTTGCACATTTCTTCTAACTAAGAAGTGAAAAATGTAGCTTTGTAGTAGGAGTTGGAATAATTCTAAGGATCTGGATTTCTGAGGTGAGGTGAATGAAATTGAAACTAACAACAGTTGTAAACATCTTTATTTAGAAGAACATCCTACTCTGTTCAACTTTTTTTTCTTCCAGGTAAGTGACTGTGGAGCCAGAAGCTGATTCACCACTATGCCTCCTATGAGAAGTGTCAGATTGTCTAGCCTCATATAAGCTACACAGTCCCAGGATGGCCCCAGAAGAAGGAAATGGTAAACCACTTCTGATTACTCTAGCTAGAAAACCTTGGAAAGGATCATCTAAGTTGAAATGGAATCAACTTTATGGCACACAATACATATGTATAAACATAATTGTGCTCAACTCGGTAGAAGAACCAAGATCAAGTAATTGGTGTTGGGGTATGGGCATTATGCCCATGACTCGCCACTGCTTTGGGAGCTGCACTGGTTACCAGTCTGCCTCCGAGTACAATTCAAGGTGCTGGTTATGACCTTTAAAGCCCTACATGGCAGTGGGCCAGGATACCTAAGAGACTGCATCTCCATAAGAACGTCTGTCCGCCCAACAAGAGCGGACCAGAGGGGCTCTCTAATTGTCCCATCAGCTAGAGGTGCTCGCCTCTCTAGCACAAGAAAGAGAGCCTTCTCCGTGTCAGCACCGGCCCTTTGGAACCTCCTGCCAATAGAGCTATGGCTTCAGATGGAATTGCTGCCCTTCAGAAAAGAACTCAAAACCTGGCTGGCAGACCAAGTTTGGGGTGTTGGTGGAGGAGTGAACCCAACTGGATGGTTGGTGTGAATCAGAATCCTTCCCCACTTGTTCTCCAGCACTCTTTTATTGAGGGTGTGTGTGAATTTTAAGTGTTTTTATGATAATTAATCAAATTTTAATTTATACCCTGCCTTTCTCTGATCGAGGCCTGCGGGATCCGCAAGCACGATTGGCATAACTGTCCCTCACAGTGGTCACACCGGGCGAGGCAGACCCCTGGTCACTGACCTCTGTGAGTACAGAAATTGGGGAGCAGATTAATAATCATAAGATTGATTCACCCACATCTGACCTGACCGGCAGTTCTGCCGATGGAAGCTGAATTGCTAACCTCCGTTAGTCATTAGGCAATTACACACTTACAGATCAGCCCAAGCCCGAGTGCAAATAGTGGCCATGTTTACCCTGGTGTAAGCCACGAACAATGGATTTCCCCTGTCAGTGTTTGCCCTAGTTAATTAACTTCCCCAAGAAAGATTCCCCGTTAACCCGGGTAAATGGGTGATATGATTTTCTGTCAGATGACGATTCTATCACACGCTGCCTTGAATTCCTATATATGATGATGTCTTTCCCTCAATAAACCACTGGTCTTCGCTCCATCTTGCCTCGTGTCGTTCCTTGACCAGTCTCCTCCGGGACCTCACGGCCGCCCCGCAGCCCCAATCCAACATCTGGTGACCCCGAGACGTGATCCTACCCGAGAATAAGCGATCAACGCCGTCCGGTTCTATGCTAGAACCGTGTCCGATCATCCCAGAGGACAGCGCGGCAGCCCGGTCGGAAAGCCAGCCGATCGGGAAGACAGCTCCACGACAAGGCATTTCAGAGTGGCATCCTACAGCTTGCTCCGGCTTTCGCAGCGGCTTGCAGTACGGAAAAACGCGTTCCGCTCAGGGTCGGCTGTGAACCCCTGACAGCGCAGAGGCCACCGAGGGCCCGTGGCGGCAGTCCACGCTCCGAGCTCTACCCAGAGATTCGTCACGCAAAACCTATTGCCTGAACTACAGACGCGTCGAATCATCCCGAGAAGGAGACTTCAAAGGACCCCGCAGGTAATATGGGGACTTGTCCTCAGTGGCAACGTCCGTCCGCTAGTCAAAGAATTCATGAGGATGAATTCAAAATCCTGGCCAGGGTATATCAGATAAGCTTTCACAGTGGAGAACTAGCACGGCTTTTGGTGTTCTTGAGGGAACACTGCCTGTTTTACCCAGAAGTAGGTACGTTATCCCTTCAGCTCTGGGATCAGATAGGAGTCTGCATTCAGCAACCCCCGAAAGCTCCAGAAGGCGTAATTCGCACATGGAGCAAATGTAGGAAACTTTTAGCAGAGGTAGACCCAGTCCGGGTAGAGGCCAAAGAACCCCCAGCGTCAGCAGAGCCATCGGCGCCCACGGAGCTATATCCGTCATTTCCATTTAAGCAGAGTAGTGTAGGGAGCTTTCCCTCGGTGACAGCTGCAGATGTCACCGGTGGAATGCACGGAATGGGGAGCACTGGCGCTTCTCTGATGGCTACAGGTTCCCGAACTACCAAGAGTGCCCTTCAGCGCACAGTTGAGGAAGAGATCAAGAAGGGGGAATTGCCAGCAGAAGAGCTAGCTGAGCTTAGTCAGATTTGTCCGATTCGCTTGAGGTAGATGCCCTCACAGGGCAGCAGCAGGTAGTTCATTCACCAGTCCCGTATAAGCTCCTCATGGCTATACGGAAGGCCATTTCAGAGACAGGACTACAGAGTCGCTTCACTAGGGGCACGCTTCAGCAAGTGTGCGAGAACACGATGTTCATCCCGCACAACTGGAAAGCCGTCATGCGGATGATGCTCAACCCTAGCCAGTATTTGCTATGGGACAGCGAGTATCACCTCGAGGCTCAGGCAAGGGCTGCCAGGATGGGGTGGGCAGTAATTCCTGACCAGCTATATGGTTCAGGTGCCTTCGAATCCATCAATGCGCAGACCACCCTGCCGCTCTCCACCCTTCAGTTGTCAGCTGAGACGGCCTTCAGGGCTTTTCTCAAGGTCCCAGCGACTGGCAAAGCGGCCAAAAATTACACCGCAGTCAAACAGGGCGCCCAGGAGTCCTACATGGACTTTATCAATCGCTTAGAGGAAGCGATCAGTAGGCAGATCGATAATGAGCAAGCCCAACAAGAGCTCATGATGAAATTGGCTAAAGACAACGCCAATCTCAACTGCCGTAAGATCTTGCAGTCACTGGGCAATCGTCCCGACTTGACTCTCACGGACATGATTAGAGCTTGCGCTGACGTTGGCACGGACTCTTACAAAATGGGTCTGCTGGCAGCAGCGGTGCAAGGGGGTAGGAAACCCAATAACAAAAACCAAGGGGCATGTCACAATTGTAGCAAGGACGGTCACTTTGCTAGGGAGTGCCGATCCAAGAGCGGCAGACAACATTCCGGCCGTTCCAAGGCTCCAACCACCCCATGTCCGAAGTGTAATAAAGGCTTCCATTGGTCCAGATTCTGTCCGAATTCGGGAAACTGGAACGCGGGCACGTCTCTGGCCCCAGTCCAAACAGAGGCTTCCCTCGATCTGGGCGAGCCAGAGCTGGATTAGATTCCAATCACATTCCAGACATTGCGAAGGCGCAGGCCAGCCCCAAGGGTAGCACAGGGCTAGAATTGACTTGCCAGGCGGACGTCACATGCGACTTGCCAGGCACAGTCTATCTGGTGGATTCCCAGTACATGGGACCCCTGCCCAAGGGCTTCATAGGCTTAGTTTTGCCTCGTAGTGTAGCAGGAGCACGCGGAATTCTTGTAATTCCGGGAGTCATTGACTCCAATTTTTCAGGTGTTCTCCAAGTTCAACTCTGGACGCACCTACCCCAGACCATTCACAAGGGAGACACACTAGCACAACTGATTATGGTTCCTTGTAACTCGCCAGCAGATAGCCAGGGAAGGCTCAGGGACAGCGCAGAGTCCGGGTCAGCAGACCGCTCGAGCGCAAGTGAGGCAGTGCAAGGATACCAGGTCTTAGCGACAGTGGAGACCAACATAGAATGGAAACAGCGACCAGTTATTGAGGTATTTTTGAATAAAAAATCGTTCTCAGGGTTGCTGGATACCGGAGCTGATGTCAGCGTGGTCAGCCGAAGCCAGTGGCCACGGGAGTGAGCCATTGAGCCTGTCTCCGATGTGTAGGCGGCATACAAGAAGCGTTTAGGAGCCGGGAGTGGGTGGAAGTCACGATCCCCAAGGCTGACGGCACAGCGGTCATTCGGCCACACATTCTGGACGTGCACATCAACCTTTGGGGGTGAGACATTTTACAGCAATACCGTGCCACTCTTACCTTCGGGTAATGGCTTTGCCACTTAAATGGCTCACCAACACGCCAGTCTGGGTGGAACAATGGCCGGTAGTGGGGGAGAAGTTAGTCGCCCTAAAGCAACTGGTTAAAGAACAGCTAGACACAGGACATATAGAGCAGTCCACTAGTCCTTGGAATTCGCCCATTTTTGTCATCAAGAAAAAGTCGGGGAAGTGGCGACTCCTCCACGATCTCAGAGAGATCAATAAATGTATACAGCCAATGGGTCCGCTTCAATGCGGCATCCCAAATCCAAATATGATTCCCGAGGGTTGGGAGATCCTGGTCGTAGACCTAAAGGATTGCTTTTACACCATTCCCTTAGACCCCAGGGACCGGGAAAGGTTCGCCTTTACGGTGCCGGTTGTGAACCACAGTGAGCCCACGCAGCGTTACGCGTGGAAATATTTGCCACAGGGGATGCTCAATTCGCCCACCCTGTGCCAAATTTATGTTCACAAAGCACTGGCAAAGTTTCAAAACCTTCACCCCACAGCCTTAGTATGCCATTTCATGGATGACATCTTGGTCGCAGCGCCGCAACTCGGCAGCGAAATGTTTAAAGACCTCCAGGCCAGACTGGGGGAAAAAGGGTTACTCATTGCCCCGGAGAAAGTGCAGAGAACCGAGCCCTTCTCCTACTTGGGTCATCGGCTTCTCCGCTCTTTTGCAGCACCCGTTTTGCCCCAAATCAACTTAAAAGACTCAGTCACCTTGGTCGAATTGCAGCAAGTTTTAGGTAACATTAATTGGGCCAGACCGTATTTCAGATTGGATACGGATCTTTTGAAACCGCTCTTCTCGCTGCTAACATTAGGTAGGCAGCCGGCAGACCGGATACAAATTCCTCGAGAGGCACGCTTGGCTCTCGAGAAAGTCAGTAAAGTGAAGCGGCTGGGGTGTTGCAGTAGCGATAAAGGAGGAAAACACTCCCAAAGCAAAAGTCAATGACGGCGTGTAAGAGTTTTAATGCAGTTGTATTGTATTCTACGTGTAGTAGGTCACTATGCTGCATACAAAAGCAGTGCAATCACTCGGTTTCAGTAGCACTTATTCAATGCATAAGTAGATAGAAAACTAGAAAGGCTGTATATAAAGTCTCATCTTAAACTGTGTAGCCCGGTGAGAGTGACTTGCTCAGGGGCCATATGCCCCGATCCTGAACTTATACATCGTTCAGGCCGGATCCATGTTTAACGGAGCCCTAGGAGTGGACTCCGAGAGAGGAGCGAGTATCGTGGAATGGGTGTACTTACCGAACACCTCTTCCCGAAATACCGTTCCCCCCCCAAGAGTTGGTCTCCGCGGTGGTCTACCGCGGAAGGCTGAGAGCTAGGGACATTTCAGGGCACGACTTAGCAAAAATCGTGATCCCATTCACCAAAGAGCAAGTTCAGCAGCTGATGCAGCTCAGTGACTTGCTTCCAATTGCCTTGGAGGGATTCACCGGATGCTTGGCATACCACTTGCCAAAGGACCCCAGACTCATCTCGCTTCAAACGCAGACAGTCAGCTTGTATGAATTGCTCTCACTGGTTCCACTTCAGGGAGCCAGAACAGTCTTCACTGATGGGGGCCGCACATATGGTGTCTTAACTTGGCAGGAGGGCCAGGCTTGGTGCACGCTGCTAACTCTTCCACAGAAGTCCGCGCAGCAGGCAGAGTTGGCAGCGGTGAACCTTGCTTTGTGCACCTTCGCCAAAGAGCGCCTCAACTTCATTACTGACAGTCAGTATGTTAGGAATTTGCTTCACAGTCTACCGGGAGCATACATCACTCCCGCAATAGACAAAAATTTGCTGAGTTTGTTCCTCACAGCTCAATTTCACTTGCGAAACTGCACGGAAGCGCTCTATATCGCCCACATCCGAAGTCACCAGGACCTACCGGGTCCGATTTCCACGGGCAATAGCAGAGCGGATGCGGCCGCAAAGGAAATTCAGCAACGATCAGTGTTAGGTGTTTTCACTACTCCAATTCAGAGTCATGCATTCTTTCATCAGAATGCCAAAGCGCTCGCCAGACAGTTTAACCTGCCACTTTCTCAAACCCAAGCCATAGTTCGCTCTTGCCAGCATTGTGCAGGGGCACCGGGGGGGCCCTCATGGGGGGTCAACCCACGAGGGACAGAGGCTAACCAGGTGTGGCAAATGGACGTCACACATGTCCCGCAGTTTGGCAGATGGCAGTACATGCACGTTTGCATTGATACTTTCTCACAATTTGTTTGGGCAACGGCGCAAAAAGGGGAGACAGCTTCCTACGTGGAGCAGCACCTCCTTTCCTGCTTCGTGGCAATGGGCAAACCACGGCACATGAAGACCGATAACGGCCCGGCCTACAGCTCTAGGCAGCTGGCCAACTTCATGGCCACCTGGGATATCAAGCATACTTTTGGCGTTCCTTACAATCCGCAGGGGCAAGCGATTGTGGAACGAGTCAATCAGACACTTAAGTCCTACATTGACAAACAAACAGAAAGGGGGGAGCCACCAGCCCTCCCCAAGTCACAGGGTCAGGCACAGCATTGTCTGAACAAGGTGTTGTTCACCTACAATCACCTCAATGTTTTTTCGGATTGCACAACGCAGGAGAAACACTTCTGCTGCTCGGAAGCTCTCCCGCGGCCGCTGGTTCGTTACCGAGTGCCACCGGACCCTTCCTGGAGGGGCCCGGCGCCACTCATAACCTGGGGAAGAGGGTATGCTGCAGTTATGTCTCCTACAGGTGTCATCTGGATTCCAGCTCGGTGCGTCAAGCCTCACTTGGAGCCACATGGCGTGGACCCAGACCGACCCGAGTCCGATCCCGGAGATAGAGGACCTCACCCTGACCGAGGGGACCCGGTGGAGGAGGTGGCGACAGCCGACGACAGCGCCGAAGGTCACCTGGGGGATGGTCAAGACCCTTTGCAATGAGGCCCAGGACGCCATCCAACGCGAGGACAGGGAACCGACACCGGAGAACTTCGTGGCTGCAGACTTTGCCCGGATCACTGCCAACACCATGGCAGTCACCATCATCCTGACCCTCTCCCTACTTGCGGGGGGAGGCGTTCAGGCAGCCTCACTAAAGGCCAGCGATCTGATGCCAGGCGGAGATCTCTCTGCCCGGATGCACTACAACCTATGGGAAAGGTTGGCGGGTCTCGTCAACCAGTCTGATTTCTGCCTGAAGCAGGACATCGGTTCTGCCTCAGTTCTGAGCACCTGTCTCATCCCCGTGTGCCACACTCCAGACGCGCACACCAGGGATGGCAACTGGCTGGTGAGGAGGATTTTCAGTCCGTTTCTCCCAACAAGTTTCTCAGCATACGCTCGCTGGGGAATGCAGCTGACCATGACTTTGCCGGCTGATGCAGCCACTCTCCACACCCCTCGAGTGGCGGTCAGCCCAAACTCCACTTGTGCTCGAATGACCGGCTGCTCCGCAGTCGGCCGGATTCGGCACCGATGCCTCGACGCTGGCAGCAGCAACTGGACTTGTAATAACCCAGAGACACTTGGTTCAATGTATGCTCATGTTACCCTACCTTCAGGTTGGTTCTTTACATGCAATCAGTACACTTGGAATTACATTCCTGCAAATGTATCAGATTCCATATGTTGTATCAGTCGCTTGACATTGTTACTCCCCACTAGGGATATGATTGTTCCAAGCACAAATGTTTCCGCACCCATATGGCGCACTCGTGCCACCCAGTTAGACAGCTCTTGTGATAGCAACATTAGGGTTCTGAGTCCAGCTGAGTACGTCTCGTTGGCAGTCAGCATACTTGGCGTGCCAGGCTTAGCCGTCGGCAACGCTCGGAGAATTGGTCAATTGGCTTGCGGATTAGCAAAGGCCATTAACCATATCTCCTCAGCGATAGCGCTGCTCAACCAGGAGCAGGCAGAGCTTCGCCATGCCATCCTAGACAATCGAGCAGCTATAGACTACCTTCTGTTGTTACATCATTTGGGTTGCGAATCTGTTCACAGCATGTGTTGCTTTAATCTCACAGACAATACCCGTAAAGTGCAGAGCCAGCTCACGGACCTCCACACCCTAGTCAAGAATATCAAGGAGGATACTTCATGGGGGGGTGGGATTCATTGTGGTCGTGGCTCCCATGGGGATGGCTCCAGACGACGCTCAAAGTGATTGTGGGAGTGATAATACTGGGCACAACAGTGTGTTGTTTCATGCAATGTATTCCCTCACTGCTATCGAGATGTCCCCCGTGGAGAGAACCTCGAAACGTCATCCCTACACACCAGCTGATGCCCCTCTTGCACAGGGCCGTCTGTCAGGTCCAAAAATAACAGAAAAAGGGGGAGTGCAGGATCCGCAAGCACGATTGGCATAACTGTCCCTCACAGTGGTCACACCGGGCGAGGCAGAGCCCTGGTCACTGACCTCTGTGAGTACAGAAATTGGGGAGCGGATTAATAATCATAGGATTGATTCACCCACATCTGACCTGACCGGCAGTTCTGCCGATGGAAGCTGAATCGCTAACCTCCATTAGTCATTAGGCAATTACACACTTACAGATCAGCCCAAGCCCGAGTACAAATAGTGGCCATGTTTACCCTGGTGTAAGCCACGAACAATGGATTTCCCCTGTCAGTGTTTGCCCTAGTTAATTAACTTCCCCAAGAAAGATTTCCCATTAACCCGGGTAAATGGGTGATATGATTTTCTGTCAGATGACGATTCTATCACACGCTGCCTTGAATTCCTATATATGATGATGTCTTTCCCTCAATAAACCACTGGTCTTCGCTCCATCTTGCCTCGTGTCGTTCCTTGACCAGTCTCCTCCGGGACCTCACGGCCGCCCCGCGGCCCCAATCCAACAGAGGCCGACTTAAGGCTGCAACAACATCACAATCAATACAATATAATACAGTACAATTCATATAATACAGTGCAATTCAAAAAACAATTTAAAAAACAGTTTACAAAGTCAAATTACAATACAAAAAATCATATCAAAAAATAAACCCATTCATAACAGCTACATTATAACATGTTAGCAGCAATGATATCTCATCCCCCGCCTTTTAAGTCTGAGGGGGGAGGGCGGGGCCCAACAAACGCCGGCAGGTGGAATGGCCGAAGGGCCTCTGCGCCTCCACTGGGGCCAGAAAGTGCAGCGGTGGTGGCGACTCATCCAGCGTCCTCACCAGGGCCAGAAAGTGCAGCAGTGGTTGTGGCTCATCCAGCCCTTTAAGTCCGAGGGGGGAAGCCAGGGCCCAACAAACACCGGCAGGTGGAGTGGCCAGGGGGCCTCTTCGCACCCAGTGAGGCCAGAAAGCACGGTGGTGGCGGCAGCTCATCCTGCACCCCCACCTTTTTAAGTCTGAGGGGGGAGGGCAGGGTCCAACAAATGCCAGAAGATGGAGTGGCCAGAGTGCCTCTTCACCCCCACCGGGGCCAGAAAGTGTGGCGGCAGTGGTGATGATGATGTTTTAACATTTAAAAATGACTGTGTATGTTCTATCTGTTATTTAGTTTTTTTCTATGTTGGTAAGCCGCCCTGAGTCGATCTTGATCGATTGTGTGGCATAGAAATTGAATAAATTGAATTGAATTGAATTTGTGCGGTGACCATGGTGCAAGCAGTTTGATTTTCACAGAGTTTGCACAAGGAAGTATTGGGCGTTTTCTAATGTCTGCTTGCTTTGAGACAACACTTGTACAAGCAGGAGATCCCATGTTACTTCACAGGCAGGGTTTTATTCTCTGCTGGCCTCAAACAAGGGGACTATCTGCTGAAAAAACATGCAGTGGTTTCTGCTCTAAGTTTCTATTCCTCCAGGTTGCAAAATAATATTGTGTTTGTGGTTATGAAACAACCATAAAGGGCAGAGCTTTCACTGGAAGCAGTCCAGTACAGCTACATCCAGAAAGGAACCCAACTGAATTCAATTAATCTTCCTGACAGGCAAGAGCACTGCAGTAAGTCTTCTCTGATCAAAGGAGAGGAACGCCTTGATTTAGGATATTCCAATGAAATCCCAGAACGTGAAGTTGTTGACATAAACATTAACAATTTAAATAAAAAAGAACAAAGAACAAAATTTGAAACCTTTTTTGCATAAAATCTACATGTAGCAAAAGTAAAAATGAAGCTACCTTCAGACAAGTAAGTCTATGTCTGAGACACAACACAAATTCATCCCAATGTGTTTATTTTTCATATAATAATATTAACAATTGCACCAAATCCAAAGTAAACATTTTAGAATCAAAATAGGAAAGAGTCCTTCAAGGCTGAGCAATGAATCATGGTATAAATGGGCTATGGTCAGCTTCCTGAGGTTCATGAAGGTAGAAGGTAACCAGTGAGGGAGGAGGAAAATCTGTTTCTGAGAGAAAAAAATATATCAAAAAATTTATATTGGCCAAGGTAATTTGTTGCCAGAGTTTGTAAATTATACATTATAAAAAGCTAGAGTATCTGTAAAGTTATTTTTGAGGCTCACAAGAGGTAAAAACATATACCGTATATACTCAAGTATAAGCTGAGTTTTTGACCCCCCAAAAATGAGCCCCCAAAAGGGAACATGGCTTATACTTGGCTCAATGACCACGAGGGTCCCAAGACTGTGCCGGATTGAGATGTGCCAACCATTTAATTAAATTTACCTTCTTTTCAAGTATTTTGATTATTAAAACTCCCTAGAAACTGCTGCATTTCTCACCCTCGGCTTATACTCGAGTCAATCTATTTTCCTGGGTTTTCATGTCAAAATTAGGTACCTCGGCATATATTCAGGTCATCTTATACTCGAGTATATATGTTATGTGGAAATTACATAATAGCTGGGCAAGTTACATTTCTCTGTGGAATGGTTAATTACTACTCACATAAACTGATGGGGTCTGAACTCTCTGTGACAAACCAGGAAAGGGACCTTGGTGTCCTGGTGGACAACTCAATGAAGGTGTCAACCCAGTGTGCCTCAGCAGTGAAAAAAGCAAACTCAATGCTAGGGATCATTAGAAAGGGTATAGAAAATAAGTCAGCAAGTGTCATTTTGCCTCTTTATAAATCTATGGTGAGGCCCCATCTGGAATACTGTGTACAGTTCTGGTCGCCATACCTCCAGAAGGATATAATGGAGTTGGAGAAAGTGCAGAGGAGGGCAACTGGAATGATTAGGGGACTGGAACACCTTCCTTACCATCTGAGGCTGCAACGGTTGGGCCTCTTCACTCTTGAACGACGACGTCTAAGAGGTGACCTGATTGAAGTTTATAAAATCATGCACAGTGTGGACAAAGTAGATAAGGAAAAACTGTTTTCCCTATCGCATAACACTAGAACTAGGGGACACTCCATGAAACTTTTGGGTACTAGTTCTCAAACAAATAAGAGAGAGTACTTTTTCACCCAGAGGATTACTGGTCTATGGAACTCCCTGCCAGAAGAAGTGGTGACAGCTGTCAGTCTTGACAGCTTTAAGAAAGGATTAGACAAGTTCATGGAGGACAAGAGTATCAATGGCTATAATTATGGATACTTAAGGACAACCTCGGGGTTGGAGAGATAGGCAGGATATCTCTCAATATCATTTCCAGGGAATCGTAAGCAGGTGAAGGCATCTGCTTGGGAATACCCTGAAGGAAATGGTGAGCCACTGTGTGAGACAGAATGCTGGACTGGATGGGCTGTGGCCTGTTCCAGCAAGGCTGTTCTTATGTACTTATTACTTTGATGGAGATACAAATGTTTTGAGAAGATATTTTGAGAAGATATTTTCTTTCAGGTTTTAGATAATTTTAACTGTTTTGGACTGCTTAAACATAAACATAAACAGTGATACAATGAAATCACTATTTAAAAAATGAGTTTCAAATCTCTGTACAGGGAACAGTAACATTCTTATGAGCAAAATCTTGACTTATGGCACTGTTCCTTATCCACCACATTTCCCTGGAACAGACATCAGCTTTATCCTGCACTGGACAATTAGGCTGAATTTAATTTCTCTATTATTTGGAATTAAAGTGCCTTTAACAATAGAACCTTTTGGTTTGCTTTTACAAAACCTGTTGGTGGTGAAGATACTATTGAATTTTATCAGTGGAGACACCATTGTTTCCTTTTTAATCAGAAAAGGTCCAAATAATTGCAAATATGTAAGGTGACATATTTTTAAAGGCTTTGCTATCAATTTTGAAATTATACATTAGACCAGGGGTCAGCAACCTATGGCTTGCAGGACATATCCAGCCTGTGGCACCAAATCAACCAGCCCACACCCTTATTCCATCTGGCGGCAGCGGCGATGCTGCCAATGCTGGAATCAACCATGGACATATTTACGACAGCCACGGACAGCTCTTGTAAATGGTGGGGGGGGGACCACTAATCCAGCCCCCTCAACTGTCTGAGGCTGTGTGGCCCAGCTCCCAACTTAAAAAGGTTGTTGACCCCTGCATTGGACGGTATAATGATTGTGTCAAAAAATTAAATGGAAATTCAAATATAAAAATTATGTTTTGAGATCAGATTGACTACTTTAGGTAGGTATATTTTAATTTTCCCAGGCATAAGAAGAAGGGCTTATGGGATTTTTTTTACCAAATAGTATCATTTTGGTTGGTCCTTGGTACTGTGCATCTGATAGTGAGAGGCATCATTGGCAGTGGTTCAGTGGTTAAGAAACTCACCTTGTTATCTGGAAGGTCGGCAAGTCAGCAGTTCAAGTCCTGAGTACTGCATGATGGAATGAGCATCCATCTCTATCCCAGCTCCTACCCACCTAGCAGTTTGAAAGCAAGAAATTGCAAGTAGATAAATAGGGACCACTTTGTTGGGAAAAGATCTTGGGGACATGAAAGGAGCCTCATTCAGGCATCTCTTGAGTGGAGTGCCTCCAGCAAAAATCCTATCATCCCAGAAAGGACCTTTGTGTGCTACTGACACAATAAAAAAATCAACCATAGCCGTATCATGAGCTTTAGCTCTACTGCTGCAAGTTGGTCTAGAAGTGCATGATACTCTTCTAGGAAGACAAGAAGAGGTCTGTTGACCATTTCCCTCTTTTTAAAAAAATTCCTCTCAGTCAGTATCAAATCTGTCATAAGGAGGAAGAGGAGTCCATGTCATTTTTCATGCTAGCCCCTTGTACATTTTCTTATTCTGTGCATCTCCAGACTTCCATTCTGCCTCACCCTATCCCACCCAAATAGTTTTAACCCAATTACTATTATTCAAATCTCAGTCTGCTAATTAAGCAAATGAATGTAAATGGGATAATCTGATCCAATTTTTCCCCCAATAATCTGCAATGAAGCAATATTTGATAAAAACAAAGAGACTTGGACATCTGAGAACTCCTTGCTGAGTATAGAAATTAACATCTTGCACCTTTCAGTGTAATGATGTTCCTAACTTCTTGAAAAACCTGCATTCATTCCTTCATAGCACAATTTTCTCCCCACATTCTCCCATGTTTCAGCTTAATTACTCCTTTGAAGGATCAAAGCCACATTTTATTAGTTTCATTCAGATGATGAAACACACTGCTTGATAATGTAAATTTTGGTGCTTCATAAATATTGGAATTGTTGGAGACATTTTGCAGTAGTCCTTCTGTATCTTGGTATTCCACAGAATGCTTTTTAAAACACTGGCCCAAATCCTCTTACTTATTTACACCAGTGTCGCACAAACAGTGTATGTTTTAGAAGCAATCTGTCCAGAGTTAAGACATCACTGTATTATCTGCTGGACAATGAGTTATATAATTCAGCATGCAATTGATGATGTCTGCATTGTTTCTTAACTTGGAACAATTTGCCTCTAAATGTTACACCATTTGTATAGCTACATGAAGATTTCTGGCCAATATTTTGAGGATAGCAAGCAGCCATCGAAGATTTATAGAATGTATATGGACTGTTTTTAATCTGTGGGTACGGTAATAAAAGGAGACAAAGTGAAAGAAAAAGAATAGATATTTGTCAAGGTCCCAAAGGTGGTGGTGTGCCACATAGTGTGTGTTATAATTTGTTATTACATGCCTATTTTGTATACATTGATTTTTGTAGATATCAACTTAATTTTTTAAAAAAGGTAAAAACTACCTTTCACATTTGTTGAAAAACAGCCCTGATAATTGCTTTGTGTTTGGGTGAGAAAAAGGAGTCAAGTTTTGGGATTTCCCCCTGAATTGTGAATGGTAATGAGAATTTTCTTTCACCTCTGTACAAATAAACTGTTAGATTTTCTTTTGGTTTAAATCTAATTGCTTCTTTAGCCAAGTGTTATGTGTACTTGCCCTTTGCTCTTCTCCCATAACTGATTGAATGTGTTCCAACGGGGGCACTGATTTTTCCATCACTATTTTTAATTGCCTCATTGTAAGGTTTTCAATGTAAAAATATTTAGAAGTGGTTTACCATTGCCTTCTTCTGTACAGTACTAAGAAAAACTGAATATCACAGTTATTACTTGTGAAAGATCTTCCATCTGTGTCACCTTCTACTGCCCAATAGCTGCTTCTCTAGAAAGTTGTCCAACCTTTACACAGTTGGAGCTGTCAGTTCTCTTCTGCTGACTTAACCATTAATCCTGAAATGAATGGATGCTAGTGTTTCAGCTTTGGCACCTGTCTAGAGTGCAGACCTGCCTCTTCATGACACGGTTTTCAGCTTCCTTGCCATACTCAAATTCCTTCACCACATTAAGTTATGCAACCTAAAGAGAGATTTATTTAAAACTACAGAAACAGAGTTGAATCTCTGGGATACATTAATACCCTGCATAACATTAAAGGTGGGTTCCACGATGTTCAACATTATGCAGTTTTTAATGTTATGTGATACATTTTTTGCTCAACATTAAAAACATTCAGCTTTCTTTGGGGGAAGCTGGGGGCAAGCACATTCGCCCACCTTCCACCAAAGGAAGCTGGTGTTCGAAGGCTCTGATCCATGGCTTCTTTTGAGGGAAACCGGGCCAACGCACTCACCCAACTTCCCTCAAAGGAAGGCTGCTTTTAAAAAGTAACTGCTTATAAAAAGTTTACCTGACATGGTTTTGAGTTTAAAATATGATGTAGTGTTTCTGGTATTTTTAGTGAGATTTTAAACATAGTTTGCATTAAATATGTCTTAATCATTTAGTAAAGCAATTTGATATTTTATACTTCAGAAGAACTTCAGTCTCAAACAAAGATAAGAAATGCATTTTAAAAAAGAAAAATCATTATAACTCCTACAATTTCCAATGGTCATCTTCAGTGAAGTTATGTCTATACAGTATTAGCTCACATCAATTTTGCAGTGCAGGTACTTCCCTAAATATGATGAAGACAGCTCCAACATAACATTAAACTATTCCTGTAGAATGGGAAAGAATGATGATAATTGGATCAAAACTACTATTCAAGAAATTATACTCTGCTAATTTGCTGCCCCTCAAAATATGACATAGGAAAATTAGTATGTGCACGCTAAAATATATTTCTTTATCTTAAAGATTCCAGAATTTAAACTTCTATGCTTATATAAAGTTTCAGCTAGTTGTAGAAAAGATCTCCAGAATTTCTAATCCACCAATCTCAAACTTAACTAACACTGGTGGTACCCCAGATATCAGACATTGCATATTATAGTTGTTGTTGTCTTTCTTTATTTTGCAAGCGCGGTGCCAAAATGGACACTGCGCTCTTTGCAGGCCCCCACCCACCCGGACTCAGCCATCCGGGTTAGTTAGGGGGCGTGGCCACCCCTCTTTAAAAGGGGTGGGCACGAGGCAGCTGCGCTGCCATTTTAGAAGCGACGGAGCGGAGAAGTTTGCTCCACCACTTCTCTTCCTGGCTTTTAAAACTTTTCAGAGGAATCTTCCTTCCCCGAAAAGGCGAACGCTTGGGTGGCCATGGCACCCAAGCGCAAGGCAGCAGCCTCCAGGCCGCATAATAGAGGGAGGGCTCAGCCTACCCCCTCGATCTCCCGGGGGCTGCCGCCAGGCCGGAGGGCTCGGGCGGCACCCCCGCAATCGGGTGGCAGGGCTTTGGTGCCCACTGCCACCAATGTGGCCGAGCTGGCTTCTGCCTACCCGCCCAGTCTGGGGACTAGGGTGGGGGCAGCAAGGGCCTGCTCCTTCGGGGTTTCTACCCCTGCAGCGCCTTTTCCCGGCTCGGGGCATGGCAGCCCACTTGGGGTTGGTGCGGGTTCCCGCCCCACCACTCTTCCTGCCCCTCATGGGTCGGATTACTGGGCATGGCCCTATGCGAGCCAGGGATCCCCATTTGGGCTTATGCCCCAGCAATTGCTCGGTGGGCCATCCAGCCCACCATATCCAGGTGGGTCTGAGACGGTTGATGCTCTCCTCGCACGCATTTCGGTGCTGGAGGCATCGATGGGCATTGCTCCACCAGCCCCAATTCAATTTACAATGGTGCGCTCGCAAACCCTGCGGATCCGGCCCGCTGGGGACCGGTCCTGCTCGGCAGGGGCGCAGGGGCACGCAGAGCTCATACCCATTGTGAGCTCCGACGCCCACCGTGGGCCGGAACCACCAGTGGGGGCGGCCCAGGGGGGTGCACCGAGTGAGTATACGGGTCAAGTTAGCACACCAGTAACACTACCCAAGGGGGGGGGGGTTCAGTGGCCATGGCCACGACAAGTTACTGTGGGAGGACAGTTTAATCCATACTGTCCTGCTAATTCTTGGTTACCCAATTACTCCCCTGTTATGGCAGGGGTGACCGCCCCTTTGGGTACGCCTAATGTCCCAAGTCTGCTGCAAGGTCCACTGTGCGCACCCCCAATTCAATCCGTGCCAACGGCAGCACTACCAATGGCCGGCTACTCCTTACCCCTGGGTGACCACTTATCCCAGGCTATGAGGGAGAAGATTTGGCGGGGGGGAATATGTAGATATCTTCTCACTTTTAAACCATGAGCTCACTAAGGAGGAAAGGGAGGGACAGGATGATAGGGACAAGGAGTTGTCCTGTCGTCGTAAGCCACCTCGCACTTGTCCAAACACTCCAAGAGGCATGGAGGTTGTTTACAAAAACAATAACAGAGGCCCAATTGGAATGCATACCCAAAAGGAAAAAGGGCACTGCCAGGTCCAAGAGGACTCCGATGTGGCTTACAGGAGCTGTTCGGGAAGTGATCAAGAGCAAGAAAAGCTCATTTAGAAGATGGAAGGCTTGTCCAAATGAGGACAGCAGGCAGAAACATAAATTCTGGCAGAACAAATGCAAGGCAACAATCAGGAAAGCAAAGCAAGACTTTGAGGAGCGTATAGCTAAAAATACTCAGAGGAATAACAAAGACTTCTTTAAGTACATTAGAAGTAAGAACCCAACTAGGAAGGCCATTGGACCATTAGATGACAATGGAAGGCAAGGGGTTATTAAAGAGTAAACAGAGATTGCAGAGAGACTCAATGAATTCTTTGCTTCAGTATTCACTGAAGAAGACAGAGACCACATGCCCAAAACAGAGCCTATCTTCGTAGGGAGGGAAACCGAAGAATTAAGCAAGATAGAAATAACCAGGGAGGAGGTCCTTGCATGTCTTGTTAGCTAAACACTAACAAATCCCCAGGACCAGATGGCATCCATCCACGAGTTCTCAGGGAACTTAAAGATGAAATTGCTGATATCCTAGCCAAAATATATAATATTTCCCTCAAATCAGGCTTTGTGCCTGATGACTGGAAGGTAGCAAATGTAACACCAATTTTCAAAAAAGGATCCAGGGGTGATCCAGGAAATTACCGGCCTGTCAGTTTGACATGTGTCCCAGGTAAAGTGATGGAAACCATCCTAAAAGATAGAATTAATAGGCACATAGAAGAGAAGGCGCTGCTAAAGGAGAGCCAACATGGCTTTTGCAAGGGCAAATCATGCCTCACTAATCTGTTGGAATTTTTTGAGAGTGTCAACAAGCATGTGGATAGGGGGGATCCAGTTGACATTGTTTATCTGGACTTTCAGAAGGCTTTTGACAAGGTCCCACACCAAAGGCTCTTGAATAAACTTACCAGTCATGGAATAAAGGGACAGGTCTTGTCCTGGATCAGCAACTGGCTAAGAGACAGGAAACAGAGGGTAGCACTAAATGGACACTTCTCCAAGTGGAGGGAAGTAAAGAGTGGGGTCCCCCAAGGTTCAGTACTGGGACCCCTGCTTTTCAACCTCTTCATAAATGATCTAGAGGTAGGAGTAAAAAGCAAGGTAGCCAAATTTGCTGACGACACTAAATTATACAGGGTAGTGAAAACTGTGAGAGATTGTGAGGAGCTCCAGTGGGATCTCTCGACACTGGGGGAGTGGGCAAAACAGTGGCAAATGAGTTTCAACATTAGTAAGTGCAGAGTGATGCATGTTGGGGCAAAGAACCCCAATTGCATTTATAAACTGATGGGGTCTGAACTCTCTGCGACAAACCAGGAAAGGGACCTTGGTGTCCTGGTGGACAACTCAATGAAGGTGTCAACCCAGTGTGCCTCAGCAGTGAAAAAAGCAAACTCAATGTTAGGGATCATTAGGAAGGGTTTAGAAAATAAGTCAGCAAGTGTCATTTTGCCTCTTTATAAATCTATGGTGAGGCCCCATCTGGAATACTGTGTACAGTTCTGGTCGCCATACCTCCAGAAGGATATTATGGAGCTGGAAAAAGTGCAGAGGAGGGCAACCAGAATGATTAGGGGACTGGAACACCTTCCTTACCATCTGAGGCTGCAACGGTTGGGCCTTTTCACTCTTGAACGACGGCGTCTAAGAGGTGACCTGATTGAAGTTTATAAAATCATGCACGGTGTGGACAAAATAGATAAGGAAAAACTGTTTTCCCTATCGCACAACACTAGAACTAGGGGACACTCCATGAAACTTTTGGGTACTAGTTCTCAAACAAATAAGAGAAAGTACTTTTTCACCCAGAGGATCACTGGTCTATGGAACTCCCTGCCAGAAGAAGTGGTGACAGCTGTCAGTCTTGACAGCTTTAAGAAAGGATTAGACAAATTCATGGAGGACAAGTGTATCAATGGCTATAATTATGGCTACCTAAGGACAACCTCCGGGTTGGAGAGATAGGCAGGATATCTCTCAATGCCATTTCCAGGGAATCCTAAGCAGGTGAAGGCATCTCCTTGGGAATACCCTGAAGGAAATGGTGAGCCACTGTGTGAGACAGAATGCTGGACTGGATGGGCTGTGGCCTGTTCCAGCAAGGCTGTTCTTATGTTCTTATGTTCTTATGGGCCAATTGGTTGACGGCCTATCTTATTTATATGGCGGTATACCTGAGAGCCCGTCCTGATTTGGCCATTCCAATGGTCCAGTACCTGGACAATATTTACCGTGCTGTAGTTGATCTCCCTGGCCCGTCATGGTTGGCCTACGATGAGGAGTTTAGGATGAGGGTGGCCCTTCACCCTGAGATGAGGTGGGACAAGCCCTGCCAGCAGTTGTGGCTGCTGTATATGACCCCCACGCGGCCAGCGCCTGGTGACCGGTAGCACCTTGGTCATGCTGTGCAGCGAGCCGCTAGTTCACAGACTCCCCACCAGCCGGCGGGGCAGGGGGTTCCAGCCCGCCTGCTGTGTTGGAGCTTCTCCGCCAATGGTGTGTGCAGCAGATGCCAGTGTTGGTTCAGGCATGTGTGCCCTTCTTTCGGGGCAGAGGACAGGGTGTTCATGGGGTGGTCAGAGCTCCCTCTGACGGGGCTACCCATCCAAAAGGCCCCCTCTCCAATTAATATACTAGTGTTGGAACGATGGCTGCGCACTTATCCTAGACAGGATGATGCAAGATACCTACTTGAGGGCTTTCAGTTTGGCTTCCGCATACCCTTTAAAGGTGTTCGCGGGCCTCAGGATGCCCCGAACTTACTCTCTCTCAGGGGTAATGAGGATATTGCTGCAGAGCAGATAGCCAAGGAGCTCAAGGCACAGAGGTTGGCGGGGCCATTTATCGACCCACCATATCCCAACTTGAAGGTATCCCCTCTAGGTTTAGTCCCTAAGAAGTCCCTGGGTGAATTTCGCCTAATTCACCATCTTTCTTACCCGGCGGGCTCTTCGGTCAACGACGCTAAACCTGATGACCTTTGCTCTGTCAGGTATACGTCCTTTGACCAGGCCTTACAGATGGTATGCTCGTGTGGTCCCGGGGCGCTGCTGGCAAAGTGTGACATCAAATCGGCGTTCCGATTGTTGCCAGTGCACCCGGATGACTTCGAGCTGTTCGGTTTTTGTTTTCGGGGCAATTTTTATGTGGACAAAGCCATGCCTTTTTGCTGTTCTATTTCATGTTCGGCCTTCGAACGATTTAGCACCTTCCTCCACTGGGCTTTTGTTTGTAGGTCAGGGTCCCGGTCTGTTGCCCACTACCCCGACGACTTTTTGTTCGGGGGTGGACAGGACACGGGCACGTGTGCCCGCCTCCTCGCCACACTTCAGGTCCTTATGCGGGAACTCGGCGTCCCCCTAGCACCTGACCAGCCACCACTCTCACCTTTTTAGGTGTTGAAATCGACACCGTCGCTCAGACATCCAGATTGCCCATGGAAAAAGTGACTCGGATCTCTGCTGTGATTTCAGCAATGCTTGCCAAGCATAAGGTGTCACTCCGAGAGTTGCAGGTGCTGCATGGCCACCTCAACTTCGTCTGTAGGGTAGTTACACCAGGCAGAGCCTTTGCCAGGCATCTTTGTAATGCCATGGTGGGCCTTTTAAATCGTCACCACAGGGTGCGGCTGACCAGAGGTTTACGGGCAGACCTTTCGGTTTGGCTCACATTCCTACAGGACTTTAATGGCGTCTCTTTCTGGAGATCTGAGCTTATGTTCAGCCCTCAGTTCCAAGTATAGTCAGATGCCTCTGACTCCCTGGGTTATGGTATTTACTTTGAGGGATGGTGGGCCTATGGTCAATGGCCTCAGGCATGGCACGGCACGGATCGCTTACGCGATCTTCCCTAGAGTTTTCCCCCATCTTGGGGGCACTAATGCTATGGGGGGGATAGGTGGACCAATTCGGTGGTTCACTTTTGGTGTGACAATGCTGCAGTGGTGCACATTGTCAACACCCAGACATCCAAATCCCCCAGAGTCATGGCATTAGTTCGCCAATTTGTTTTGAGGTCCCTACGCCTTAATGTGCTATTCAGGGCCAGACATGTGCCAGGCATTAATAATGATATTGCTGATGCTTTATCCCGCCTGCAGATCTCCTGGTTCCATGCCTTGGCTCCAGATGCAGAGGAACTTCCCTCTCCACTCCCGGCCGAGATCTGGACATTTGGCGAAAAGAGGTGAACCGGGCGATCGGCATGTCTTTGGCACCACGCACGCGTAAGGCGTATCTACATGCATTCCTCCAATTGAGAACCTTTTGCAGGCAAAGGCAGTTGCCCGAAGTGTGGCCGGTACCAGTTGACCAGATTTTACAGTATATGGTCCACCTCCACCATCAAGGATTAGCCCCACGCACTATCGCCACTAGGCTTTCAGCATTGGCATTTATGGCCAAGGCACGGGGCTTTCCCGACTGTGTGAATGACTTCCACATACGACACGTATTAGAAGGGTGGACACGTGAGCATGGCCGACGCCTGGACACGCGTCACCCCATTTCAATAGGTGTTCTGACCCACCTTGCATGTGGTTGGCATAGATGGTGTTACGATGTCTATGAGGAGGCCCTTTTTCACGCAGCTACCACTGTAGCTTTCTTTGGAGCTCTCCGAATCAGTGAGCTGGTCCCATTGTCAAAAGGGGACAGGTCTCATAGGGCACTGGAACTCGAAGATGTCTGTCTCAACCAGGAGTGGGCTCAGTTGAGGATTCGCTCCTCAAAGGCCGATCAGCATGGAGTAGGCAGTGGTGTCAGACTGCTACGTTGTACAATTGATGACATCTGTCCGGTTGGTGCCCTACATGCATTTTTGGCAGTGCATGGCATGCACCCTGGCCTGTTTTTCTGCCACCAGGATAGGTCTCCCCTTACCAAATTTCAGTTTTGGAAGGTGACCGGAATGGCACTTCACAGTGTCGGCTTCCCCGGGGCTCGTTACGGCACCCATTCCTTCAGGATAGGCGCCGCTTCAACCACGGCTGCGTTTGGGTACTCTGAGGTGGATATATGTTGGATGGGCAGGTGGGGGTCCACGCGTTTTTCCTTATATGTATGTCCCCTCACTGTATGAGTACTAGTTATGTCCTTAATTTCTTCTCCTTCTTTTACAGACCCTGTGTGTCCACGCACACCGGTGGCAGTATGGCTGGTGGGCCACAGTTTCGTGCACTGGGCAGCACAGTATGCTGCAGCGACAGAGTGGGGACCCTATATTGGGCTGCGTGCATCCGCACGTATGCAATGGTATGGTTTGCACGGCATGAGATGGCGGGAACTGTTGCCATTCCTGATGTCCATCAGGGATGCTGGACCGCCTGATGTCCTGATTCTGCACCTCGGCGGCAATGATCTCACACAGATCACTGGCCTTTTTTTAAAAATGTTGGTGTGCAGTGACCTGGCGTTCTTACATCATCTATGGCCATACACACGGCTGCTATGGTCTGACATTGTGCCGAAACAATGCTATAGAGGAGGCATGGATCTCCGTGGCTTAGACCGCGCTCGGCGGTCCGTGAACAGGGCTGTTGCCCGGTTCCTTGTTGATAATGGCTTAGGGACAGCCATTCGACATATGAGAATAGGCTTGCAGGATTTCGATCTATATGCAGGAGATGGGGTCCACCTGTTGGCTAGAGGTATGTACCTCTTCCTGGAGGATGTGCAAGCAGGCCTGGCGACCAAACTGAAGGTCGGGGGGGGGGGGGGCGGTGAGTCATCATGGACGCCTCCCCGTGTGGCGGGTAGCACTGGTAAGGTAAAGATTTATGACCCAGAGGTATCCGGCAGGTTCCCAATTGACTGGCCAACACGTAGATAGGTACAGGGGAAATAGGATTGGCCGGTCAAGGGCGAACCATGATTGGGGTGATGGCAGGAGCTTCACAGCCTGCATCACCTTGATATTTGAATGGATACACATCATAGGGTGGGGTCAGTAGATAGTATATTGACTCCGGTCAACAATTTGTTTGTGCCAACAAACAAATTGATACAAATAGATACATGTAGCCAATTTCCATTGGCATTTTGGGTGGAACCTTACCAGTGTTACTGCGGCCTCCTTGCCTTAAAGAATTACAATTGGATGATACACCAATTGAAAGTTATAATTCGGACTAGGGCATTATTCAATAAAAGTGGCCCGATGCCTTTTATCCAATACCGGTGTCTGAGTCTTTATTTGGGTGGGTGCGCCTGCAAAGTTTATGTCTTCCTTTGATGCATAACTAAGCCTAAGTATATTTCTGCACTGTAAAAACTGAATTAATGAATCACAGAAGTACATAAGTTGCTGTGGAAAATTTTGCTTAATATCTTCAGTAAAGCATGCAAAGCATTCCTACCATTTAGGTAGGGGAATTAACATATTTACTGATAGCCAATTCTTCTGGCCTATGTCCAGATACTTACTTCCTGTGTGTTCTACAGTATATGGAGTTTCATTATATGTCATAGAATTGGAATATCTTAAACTAGCAAGCTTCAGTGATCAAGTACAGGGTGTTCCAAAAGTCACCATGAATACGGAAAATGGAAAATTGTAGCTAAATGTACCTTAATGTATAAGATATGCATCACAACATTTTACAAAATATTTACAAAATATTATCTACATGTTGGCCATCTCTTTTTACATATATACGAAGACCTCTCCCCCACTCATGGTGAACACAGATGTTTTCCTAGATTTAACAGCTGCCTATGACTCCATGTGGTGAGACAAACTCCTCCTCAAATTCATCAGTATCATCCCTTGTCTAAAACCTATTATATTACTCAATAACACACCGAGCAACAGACACTTCCAGATATTTTCAGACGACTCTAAAAGTAGAGTATTCACGATAAATGGTGGTCATCCCCAGGGTTCTCTGTTGGCTCCTTTGTTATTTAACTTGTACACACATGGCCTCCTGAATACTAAATCTATGAAATTCATTTATGCAGATAATATAGCATTGGTCGCCCAATACCAACGCTTCACTGGGACTGAGTCAGTGCTTTCATTTGATGTAAAGATCTTGGACATTTACAGTACTTCTGTCAGAATAGTCTCAGACAAAACCCTCAGAAAACTTGTGTCAACCTTTCATTGCAGGCGCACCCCCCCAATAACGGACACAGACAACATTGAAAGTGGATAACAGCATAGGGCCACATTTATTGATTCAATGCCCTAGTCCGAATTATAAATTTGTATTGGTAAAACGACCAATCATAATTCCTAAGGCAAGCAGGCCGAAGTAACACTGGTAAGGTACCACCCCAAAATTGCCAACGGCAATTGGTTACAATGTATCAATTTGTATCAATTTGTTTGTTGACAACAAACAAATTGTTGACCGTAGTCAATAACTAACTTATGACCCCACCCTCTGACGCGTATCCGTGAAATCACAGGGGTGATGCATGCTGGTTAGCAATCGTCATCACCCCATCGCCTGGTTCGTCGTTGACCGGACAACGTTTAACTAATTTATTCCTGTCTAGTGTTGTCCAGTCAATTGCGAACCTGCCGGATACTTGTGGGTCATACTGTTTACCTTACCAGTGCTACCCGCCAATGTGACCAAAGTCAACAGTAGGAACACAGAAAGACCCCTATATCAAACCATAGCAACAGTGTGGGATGGGCAAAAAAGCCAGGACCCGGAGCCAATATGGGTCCCAACCAAAAATTCCCACCCGGCCCCGAAGCGACCATAATATCACACTGTTAACTAGGGAGGGGGTGGAGGGGAAAAAACTTCTCCGCTCCGTCGCTGAGGTAAAATGGCAGCTCGGCTGCCTCGTGGCCACCCCTTTTATAAGGGAGCTGGCCACGCCCCTAACTACCCGGATTCTCTGTCCTGTGGGGGGGGGGGGCCCGCAAAGGGCGCGGCGGCCATTTTGGCGCCGCGCTTGCATTTGTGGAACAGAAATATGGGATATAACCAGCTGTATCATTCAGAGGAGAAAATCTGCAATACTGTAATAACCCCAAGTACCTGGGAGTTTCCCTAGATAGGTATCTGATCTACAAGGACCACCTCTCTAATGTGGCAGCAAAGATCAAAACCAGAAACAACATTTTACAGAAGCTAGCAGGTACTTCTTGGGGTGCCAGTACTCAAGTTCTTAGATCCATCACCTTAGCATTGTCATATTCTGCCACTGAATATTGCTGTTTCTCTTTGCTTAATAGTGCGCACACAGGATTAATAGACACACAACTGAATAAGGCAATGCATACCATCATGGGCTGTATTTGACCAACAAACATCCACTGGCTCCCCGTCTTGAGCCATATTCCACCACCACCACTAAGAAGATGGCTGTAATTATTAAACCTATGGATAAAATAGTAAACAACCCTCTCCTTCCAATCCATGCTGATATAACAGCCCCCTTTGCCCAAGGATTAAAATCTAGACATCCTGCTTGGCACACTGCAATTAACCTACAGAATAACTGGTTCATATCTCAGATGCTTGGATGGAACTCTGCACAAGACGGGAAACCACCCGAATGAACACAAGGTCCAAAGTCACACACCAGGACTGATGTGCAGCCTGGAACTACTTGTTCCCATTCTGTTTCATGGTTGTTTCGAAGTTATCACAGTGCTTTGGCAAGTGGACACTTTAAATATATCATTGGTGACTATACCCATTGTGATATTAAACTAGTTCTGACTGTCTTCAATTAAATCACTTTTCTACTTTGTTAATTGTTGCCTGGTGTGTGACTTTGGACCTTGTGTTCATTCGGGTGGTTTCCAGTCTTGTGCTATTTTCCCACCCTGCCATCATTTCTATATGATGGATGGAACTCTGGCAACATCTATCCCTGATTCCTCACCACCACATAGTCAAGAACCCCTGAGAATGGCCAGCCGGATTGCCCCTTCCCAGATGGCAGTAGAGTATGCTGAACAGAGTGAGGACCGCCTGTGGTATATTTAGAGCCACTCTGTTCACATGGGGAAGGCAGTCCTCTTCTCAGTGTGACTGTGGAGAAGAAGACCAAACTATGAGCCACATGGAACTCTAGTTAGGAACTTGAGATGGTAAATTTGTGCTCACTGTATATATCAGCCTTAATGTAAACAACTGAACTTCATCATATGATAAATAAGTAAATAATGGTGAACACATTCCAAAATATCTGTTGCTATGTAATTGTTCCTATGTATGGCAACCTTTGAGAAACCCTGTACTGTACTTGATCACAGAACCTGGCTAGTTCAAGGTATTCAGTTTTATGAAAATCTATTCACAGTGGTGCCCAACCCTTTTTGGCCATGCCCCACCTAAGCATCTCTAAAATCTTGAAACCCTCCATCCCTCCGACCTCCCGGTGATATATAATTCTTATTATTCAAAAAAGTGAACACCTATTCATGTGTAGGAAACCTAAAAGGTCATTAACTGCTGATAACTCATTCTCGAATTATCTCCCTTAAAAATCAAATTGCCCCCTCTGGGGACTCCCCCGCCCGCCCCGGAGCCACTCCATCACCCAGGTTGGGGCCAGGTGTGCCTGCTCGCTGCCTCGCCCTCTGAGACCCACTTGCTCGGAGGGCTGAAAAAGCCGCTGATGCCGCCGCACCGGAGGACTCCCTCGCCCAGCCCAGAGCCACTCCATCACCCGGGTTGAGGCCAGGTGTGCCTGCTCGCTGCCTCACCCTCTGAGACCCACTTGCTCGGAGGGCTGAAAAAGCCGATGATGCCGCTGCACCGGAGGACTCCCCCGCCCGCCCCGGAGCCACTCCATCGCCCGGGTTGGGGCCAGGTGTGCCTGCTCGCCGCCTTGCCCTCTGAGACCCACCTTCTCGGAGGGCTGAAAAAGCCGATGACGCCGCCGCACCGGAGGACTCCCCTGCCCGCCCTGGAGCCACTCCATCACCCAGGTTGGGGCCAGGTGTGCCTGCTTGCCACCTCACCCTCTGACACCCACCTTCTCGGAGGGCTGAAATAGCCGATGATGCAGCCGCACCGGAGGACTCCCCCGCCTGCCCCGGAGCCACTCCATCACCCAGGTTGGGGCCAGGTGTGCCTGCTCGCCACCTCACCCTCCGAGACCCACCTGCTCGGAGAGCTGAAAAAGCCGATGATGCCGCCGCACCGGAGCACTCCCCCGCCTGCCCCGGAGCCACTCCATCACCTGGGTTGGGGCCAGATGTGCCTGCTCACTGCCTCACCCTCCAAGACCGACCTGCTCGGAGGGGTGAAAAAGCCGATGATGCTGCCGCACCGGAGGACTCCCCACCTGCCCCGGAGCCACTCCATCACCCGGGTTGGGGCCAGGTGTGCCTGCCCGCTGCCTCGCCCTCCGAGACCCACCTACTCGGAGGGCTGAAAAAGCCGATGATGCCACCGCACCGGAGGACTCCCCTGCCTGCCCCGGAGCCACTCCACTCTCCGGGGAGGTGTGTTTGTTTTGTCTTAGATTTTGTTTATGAGGGCTAGCCCTGGGCTGTGCATGACATTAGCCCGGGCTCTGTGGGTTGTTCTACTGTATTTTTTATGAATATTGTTGTGATTTGTATCTTCCCCCTGTATTTATTGCATTTATTCTGTAAAATTATTGTTTGTTGATTTTTCTGACTGTTGTTGCTGCTTCGTTGTTGTAAACCACTTTGAGTCTCCCATTGGGAGAAAAAAAGCGGTATAAAAATCTAAATAATAAATAAAATAAATAAATGTGCCTCAGATTGGGAACCACAGCTGTAGACCAAACAGGAACTAAGCCCTCCATTTATTGAAGGTGTTGTTTATTTAATTTTTTGTTTTCCCCAGTTTATACCAGTAAAAAATCCATCAAATTTTCACCTGATAGATTAATAAGAATAGAAAAGGATAGAATGACATCATATATCTTACTCTCTAATGTTTTTTTTTAAAATAATTCTTATCTATGTCAATTTGCACTGAATTTGCTGAGATTTATCTATGCATAACTGCCTTAAAGAATTCACTTACCAAATGTTACAATACCTGGAGCATGCACTGCCTAGAACAAGAGTTCTCAACCTTTTTAAGCCAGGGGCCAGGTCACGCTCCCCCAGACAGCTTCAGGTGCCAAATGGTAATCTTGCCCTTCCTCCATCACATGTCTCTTCCTGGTGTGGTGGAAGCAGTGGAGGGCCACATGAAATGGTGCTGTGGGCCGCATCTGGTCCATGGGCAGCAGGTTGAGAATCCCTGGCTTAGAAGCACTTCAAATCCTATGGAACCATTCTGTTGTCACAGGCTCGAGTCTCAAATAGGGTTGATCTCCACCTGCAGTGAAAGCCTCAGCATCTAATATAAAACATAGAATATGGCAGCACCCTTAATTTTGAAATCCAGAGTCTTGAGAATTTCAGTTGATTTCACACAGTCATAAATCAGGTCTAGCTATATGTGAAATAATTGAGGAATGATGGCTTTTGGAGTGTAGGCTTATTAGCTGGCAGCTGAGATGAGCATGCCAGAATAAAGGGGGAAAATACCTGCCCTTTGCTGATTGAACATCTGCTGCATGTTATCTGGTGGGAGAATGTGAAAACCTCAAGGTTATAATTCACTCTTTGGTCCCAGTTAATTAGGTGAAATTCATTCCAGATGAAGAGAATGGAGGAGGGAGAAGAAAGAACAGTTAGACTCAGAGTACAAGATTTTCTGAATGCTATTTGGCTCTAAAAATGTCTTTTTCTGTTTGAGTTCTTGAACTGTTTGAAATTTTGCCTTTTGGAATTTTTTTGCTTTTTCCATCAATTTATTTTTTTTAAAAAAAATGCAGCTTTTTAATTTCATTTGGTAACAGGATTTGCTGGTACTATATCATTAGTTGAGATTTTTTTTTTAAAGAACATATGCACTTTGTGGGTAGGTTTAGTAATCCTTCCTTACACAGTTGGTGCATGGGTTAAAATGCTAACATTGTGAATTATTGGTTATTCCCAGGTGCACTGGAAAGTCAGAATACTGAAGTATAAAGAAGGTTTTCCAACCATCAGCCCATTTGATCCCTCCTAGAATTAACATCATGGTTGGGCCATGCGGCTTAGTGTTTTGTCTGCCCTGGCCAGTTTCTTGGCGCTATAAATGCATGTGATAGTGTTAAAATAAGGCTTCTCTGTACCAGAATATGGAAATAACTAATTAATTTATTTACCTAGTAACTATGCATATTAACATGGCAGACAATTGTAACATAGTACAGTACAGGATAGCTTCACATTTTTTTTTTGCAATGCAGTGGAAATATTTTGTTATCCTATGGTTGGGAGTATGGTCTCTGATTTGTCTGGCCAGGTTATCCTCCTATAGTAATAGAACAGACCATACTGCCAGCGACTTAACACCCAGTGTCAGGTGGCAGTTAACTAACCTGACAACCCTGAAGACTAATGGCCTTGGGTGGTGAAATCCACAGGGAAGGGTGATGGTCCCCAAGTGGATTTAATCCCACTTGAATCCATCTTGATGGAGGGCAGCAGCTTCATCAATACTGGCCAATGAGCATTTTGCGTGCCAGAAGGGCTCAGGACCAGAGAGTGCCTCGCAGAACTGGATCAGTGGTACAGGAGTCATGCTGTGATGAGGAAGGCAGATGACAGGCCACAGCATTATATTCACAGGACAATCTTCATGGCTGATCACAGTATTTGGAATCAGATATGGCACAAGAAGAAGAAGCATGGTTGGGATTATGATTTCATTTAATTGTCGATGAAGAATATCTCGTGGTTCAATTTTTGGCTTGGGTTGTGCTTCATGCTCTATTGTGGGTGAGGATGAGGTGGAAGGGAAGAAAGTAAATATTGTGTCATAGGCTTGGGACTTGTACAATTAAGATGACTAAAATAGCCAAGACATTAACATTTGAAAGGCAGTACATATGTTGTTGGTTTTTTTTTAAAAGTGGCTATTTTTAGGGGATTTCAAACTATGATTGAAAGCAATTACTTCAAAATTTGCTTTTTCAGCTCTGGTCTATACAGTTGTTCAAACACATTAAGAGTGTATAAATATTTGTGTTGTTGTTGTTGTACAAGCCTGGAGTTGCCACTTGGTGACTCACTGGAAGGCTCCTTTTTCACATGGAATGGTCTTAACATTGGGTATTTACTGATCAATGCACACTTTTTGAGAAGTGATCCACATATCATGGATGTTTACGACTATGTCATTGGGTGTAGAATTTGGAATCTCTTCAGCTGCTGTCTGATAGCAGTCTGGAAAACTCCCTCATAGGGCCCTGGGATAGCAGTGCTTGCAAGGGGATGGGTGAGTGGGATAGAGGACCCCTCCCTGTATATTTTGTGATTCATGGCCCCAAAAAATGGGAGATACACTTAAAGATTTTGCACCACAACAGATATGATGCAAAGAAGAGATGAAACAAAGAATATCCTTCTCCTTCCCAGTATATAATAACTAGCATATGTGTGCCCGGCCAGCCGGGCAGTTTTTATTTGTGTTTTTTGTTGTTGTTAGGGGTGGTTTGGGTGGCTGTGTTTTGCATTTGTGGTTTGAGACTTTATTTGATTTATTTAATTTATTTAATATTTGTCATTTTAATTCTGATTATTTTCATTTATTTTGACTGTTTTTACTTTTCCGGCCTCTAGGTGGGGCTGTTATTAAGATTTTTGCCGGGCAGTTTTTGGGTTGTTTTTTGTTAGGGTATGGGTGGTGGTGATTTGAATTTGTGTTTATTTATTTATTATTTATTTATTTGGTTTGTTTAATTATTTGTTTGACTATTTTTACTCTTCCGGCCTCTAGGTGGGACTGTGGTTAAGACTACTGCTTTGTTTTTGTTTTTTTAATAATTATTTGTTTGACTGTTTTTATTCTTCTGGCCTCTAGGTGGGTTAAGACTATTGCTTTTTCTTTTATTTAATATTTACTGTTTTTACTCTTCTGGCCTATAGGTGGGGCTGTGAGTAGTCTTTCTTTGTTGTTTATTCAGTTCCGTCCCGAACTCATGGTTAATGCCCCTCTTTATAGGTATAGATAATTGTGTGTCATCAAGTCAATTCTGATTTATGGAGACCCTTTTCAGGATTTTCTAGGTAGAGAATACTCAGAAGTGGTTTACCATTCCCTTCTTCTGGGGGAAGTCACACAGGCTGGCTCTTTTATGATGCACAGTGGGAATTGAACTCTAAATCTCTGGTTCCACATTGAGATACCTAACCATACCTGTCAAGTATCCCGGATTGGCCGGGAAATCCCATATTTTGCCGCTCGTTCCTCCCCTTTCCCGTCACCGTCCCGTATTTTGAATGGTGGGGAAAGGGGTTACTGCACATGTGCAGAACCCATTTGAGTACGCACAAATGTGTTTTGCGCATGCACAAACGAGTTCTATGCATGCACATACACAGAAGTTTCCTGTATTTTTGGGAGCCGCACTTGATGGGTATGTACCTAACTCACAGAGCTATCCAGCCAGCTCCTTCTTAATATATCTTTCAAAAATTAAAAATGGAAGAAGCAGAATCCCTTTTGGTAAATGTTTTACCTCCTGGAAAGCTTTTATATTGGCATCCTCTGGATCATATCATTCATTTCAATCATATAAAATGCTAGTATTGACTGCTATACATTAATGTTTCCTATAAATTTAAAGTGTATTGGTAAATTGATGTATTGGTAAATTAATACTCCTTTAATTCTACTGATGGTGTCTGATACCTATTTATCATGCCCAAGTAAACCTAATATTTCACTGTGTGGTATTCTAGCTGTATAAACAACATCTAAAGAATTTTCAGTCCAGATGACACATTTCTTTATGAGACAAAACATTATGAGATTATTTCATCATGTGCCATAGCTGTACTATGATAATGAATAAGAAAGCTTTTCCTCCCACCTCTTTGCTGCTGAGCAAATATTGAAAGAGGGAGCTCAGCATGAATTTGTTAAGGTCCAATTCCAATATATCAAGATGCTTTGAATCTATGATTCAGCTGGCAATACTCATATTTGACAACTTTATTTAGATTTAATGAATGCTTTTGTAGATTTAATGGTCTTTATCAGGAATGGGCCACTTTAGAAGTGGGGAGGAAGTGGATTTTACATTTTCTTTGACCCTAGGAAGACAGGCAGCCTCCAATTCTCTGACTCCCTCTATTAAAATGAGAAACTGTTCCTCCTATTGCAGCTCACAGGGTGGAATATCCCGTTTAACATCCCTGTTCTGTTTTGTTGAAATAGGAAGGATGCATTGTCACAGGCATTTGGCAGCTTTCTTCTCTTGTTTTGAGTTTATCAGTTGGGATGGCTTCTCTCTTTCTCTCCTTTGAGTTTCATGTATTTAATATTTACATGCACAAAGCATTCCAGCAAATGCAGGTGGCTGTTTTGATGTGATAAGATGCTTTGTGTGAGGTCAGGAACCTTGTTGTATCCATACAGACAAGAATACTGACCCAGTGATTCTGATAAAAAGGGGGAAAGCATCAAGATCCAATCTAAATTGCAAACTCATATTGGCTAAAATCCTGTTCTGTAAAGTACACCTGCCTAAAGATAATGATATTATCATCAAGGGGAGATGCCTGGTCATGAAAAAGTTCCTACTCTGACCCTGGAGTTCAACACAATTCACACACAATGATACTGAATATATGCAAGGCAACAGAGTCCTGGGACCAAAGCAGAAACCCTATAATTACCAGCAATCATCCCTCAATGGCAAAATCATTAGCAAGAGTAATTTACAGAACAGGATTTTGGCCATTCAGATACAGACACCATGGCCTAAAATCCTACTATTTTGAGTTAGAGGTTCCAATTTCAAGTCATTATTTTTATAAATTTTGCTCAATCACTTCCTCATTATCAGCTGGTTTGTTGTTGTTCAGTCGCACAGTCGACTCCGACCCTTTGCGACCCCATGGACCATTTTCCTCCAGGCGCCTCTGTCCTCCACCATCCCCCTCAGCCCTCCCAGCTCTGTGCCCATTGTGTCTACAATACCATCTAGCCATCTCATCTTTGGCCTCCCCCTTCCTCTTTTGCCCTCCCCCTTTCCCAACATCAATGCCTTCTCAAGTGAATCCTCCCTTCTCATTTGATGTCCAAAGTATTTTAGCTTCATTTTTACTATTTGACCTTCCAATGAGCAGTCAGGGTTAATTTCTTCTAAGATTGACCTATTTGTTCTCCTCGCTGTCCAGGGGACTCTCAAAACCCTCCTCCAGCACCACATTTCAAAGGCATCTATTCTTCTGCGTTCAGCCTTCCTAATTGTCCAGCTCTCGCATCCATACATTTCTACTGGGAATACCATTGCTTTGACTATTCTAATTTTTGTTTTCAAGGTGATGTCTCTGCTTTCCACTATGTTCCCCAGGTTTCTCATAGCTTGTCTCCCAAGAATCAGTCACCTTTTTATTTCATGGCTACAATCCCCATCTGCAGTGATCTTTGATCCTAAGAAAGTAAAACCTGTCACTTCTTCTACTTCTTCCCCATCTATTTTCCAGGAACTGATCGGACCTGTTGCCATTATCTTGGTTTTCTTGATATTGAGTCTCAAGCCAGCTTTTGCTCTCTCCTCCTTCAGCCCAATCAAGAGATTCTTTAGGTCTTCCTCACTTTCTGCCATTAGGGTGGTATCGTCTGCATATCTCAGATTGTTGATGTTTCTCCCAGTGATTTTAATCCCATATTGTGATTCCTCCATCCCTGCATTGCGCATTATGTGCTCTGTGTATAGGTTGAATAAGCAGGGTGACAAAATGCAGCCTTGTCTTACTCCTTTTCCTATTCCAAACCACTCTGTCATTCCATGTTCTGTCCTAACTGTTGCTTCTTGGTTCATGTACAGATTTCTCAGGAGGCATATGAGGTGCTCTGGTATTCCCATCTCTTTAATTACTTGCCACATCTTGTTGTGGTCCACACAGTCAAATGCCGTAGTGTAGTCAATAAAACAAAAGTAAACTTATTTCTGGTATTCCTTTGTTTTCTCCATGATCCAACGTATGTTGGCAATGTGGTCTCTAGTCCCCCTGCCTCTTCTGAAACCAGCCTGCACCTCTAGTAATTCTCTCTCCACGTGCTGCTGAAGTCTATCCTGTATTATCTTGAGCATCACCTTGCTGGCGTTTGGGATGAGCGGGATTGTTCGATAATTTGAACATTCTTTGGCATTGCCCCTTTTTGGGATTGGGACGTATACTGATCTTTTCCAATCCTGTGGCCACTGTTTTGTTTTCCAAATCTGCTGGCATATTGAATGCAGTAATTTGATGCCATCATCTTTTAGTGCTTTGAAAAATTCAACTGGGATACCATCATCTCCACTAGCTTTGTTGTTTGCAGTGCTCTTTAGGGCCTTTCTGACTTCACTCTCCAGGATGTCTGGCTCAAGTTCAATTTCTTCATCATTGTGATTATCAGGAGTGCTGAGGTCCTTTTTGTAGAGTTCCTCTGTGTACTCTTTCTATCTTTTCTTGATTTCTTCTGCATCAGCTAGCTCCTTTCCGTCTTTGAATTGGACTACTTACTTACATATAGAAGGTGGCTATGGATTCCTATAGCCAAAATATATGTTCATAGTTGCCATGGTGATAATCATAAAATTGTCCAATGGCGACTAAGCCACTCCACATGAAATTACATTTCATGCAGATCTGAGCAATCATATTATATGTTACTTCTGCCTGTCCCAACATGGCAAGTGAGGAATTCTGGTAAACTGTCTGAACCTTACAAGTGTTGTAATGTGCACTGCCTGGAAAATATTCTTCTGTTGGAAAATCCATTTTTTCCGTTAGTAACAATAATCTTACACATTCCGACTTCTGACATTGAAAAGAGTAGCATTCTACAAAAGCATTCTGATTTTCCCCAGCATTTGAGAAAAGTAAAATTAAACTAAGTTTTCAACAAAGAAGGTAGTACACATGAAGGTTAGTTGAAAACATTTGAATAGGTTGGATTTTATGGGCCCAAGTGAGCTGCATATTTTCCTTCTCAGACTTAAAATGACATTTTTAAAGAAGGAAATAAATAATGATTGGAAAATGCTTAAACTATAAAATTACTCATCTATTGTTGTTGTTGTTGTTTTAAAAAAGGTTGTATGGTGCAATTGTTTTTCCTTGCTGCTAATACACTGATACTTCTTCAACTGCCCCTGACCTTGTTCATTATTGTTCTTATTTCCTGGTTGGATTCATTACATGAGTCATCTGAGCCATGCATAGATCAAGTAATAAATGTGATTATTTCACCACAATATGCAGCAAATTTACTTATGTGATTATTTCATCTGCTTTCAACATGAACTGGGAAACAGAAATGGGAGGCTACGTAAATAAAAATAATAAAAAACATTTTCACAGGCATTCTTGGAACACTGCCGAAAGCTTTTCAACTCTGCTAAGAACATGTTTTCAAAAAGCACTGCGCACTTTTGTAACTACCATCACTTTGAGAGTTGCTTTGTCCTACTCAGGTCAAAAAGGGGGCTTCTTTTCTTTATTCTGGACAGAAGGCTGTAGAAAGAGACAGATCAGCAATGTAAAAGCATGTTTAATGAAGATAAGCCAAGTTGACGTTATCTGCAAAGATGAGTAGAAAATGCAGCATCAGCTAATTGAGGTATGCTGAACTGTCCCTTTAATAAAATATGAAATATGTTATCGAGCAAGTCTCCATTTCACACACACACACACACACACACACACACACACACACACACACACACACACACACACACACACACACACACACACACACACACACACACACACACAAGCCTACTTTCCCATGCATCTGAAAAGTGAGTTACTGTTCAATAAGGCTTATTTTTGTCAATAAATCTGAATATTTTAATAGTTTTTACAAATTATTTTTCTAAAATAATCAGTTTAAATCATTTGAAGTGGCATTATCTATATACCTAAAACCAAAGTGTCGTTGTGTTTGGGACTGCAATGCCACAACACCTTGCCCCCCCTCCCCCCCAGAAACACGCTTCCCACCTACCTGGGGAACTTTGCCAGGCCGGCGCGGGGTACCGGCAGTGTTCCTCGGGGTCCTTTGCCCAAAAAAACTGGCCTCAAAATCCCCCACACCCACCGGCAGCATGCAATGGCCGGGGCGGTGGCACTACGCAAGTGCGACTGCACAGGTGCAAAAGCCTGCCCGGAGTTGCAGCCAGCACTGCCACCACTTCCGGGCAGGCTTCTGCAGCTGTGCTGATTCTCATGCATGCATTTTGCCACTTCCCAGGATGGGAGCCACCTCCACTGGCTTGCCACCCATTTGGCTGGAGGATGCAACCCTACCCCCCGGGCCTGCGTCAGATGGCGGCATGGAGTGGACAGCCCATGCCCTACCTGACCACTCATCACATTTTGCCTGCCTCACTCTGGCAAGCAGACACCTCGGCCTGACTCACCTGCCCTCCCAGGGGGACACCTTGGGCAACAAGGTGGGGTGCCTTCAAAGGAACCACGTGGGTGATGCCCACCCACCCCGCAGAAGCCTCCCATCCACCTGAGGTGCCCCTCAGAGGGGGGTAAGGAGGGATGGCCAGTCAGCCGAAACCACCCCCTCCAGTGCCTGCCTCCCCAAGCACGGCCAGTGATGGGGGTAGTGGATGAAGTTGCCTGGCTGGTTGCATCTTGCGGCGGGAGAAGCAAGGGAAGCACTGTTGGTTTGGCGTGGTGACCCTCACCCCACTGTGCCACCATTGCTCCTACCGCCACAAGATGCAAACGGGCAGGCAGCTTCATCAACTCCCCCCATTGCTGACCGTGCACAGAGAAGCAGGCGCTGACTGGAGGGGGGAGGGGGAATGATTAGTCAGCCAAAACCACCCTCCTCCGGCGCCTCCTCTTTACGCGTGGCCAGCAATGGGGTAGTGATGGATGAAGCTGCCTGGCTGGCTGTGTCTTGCGCTGGGGGGAACAATGGCTGGCTGTGTCTTGCACTGGGGGGAACAATGGCAGCATGGGTTGCTTGTCGTGGTGGCACTCACCCCGCCAAACAACCAGTGCAGTCATTGCTCCCCCGCCACAAGATGCAACTGCCTGGCCAGCTTCATCCTCCACCCCATTACCGGCTGTGTGCTGAGAGATGTGCGCCAGAGAGGGGGGCTTTTGGGCACCCCCACCCTCCAGCGTATGGATAGGGGGTGCTCCCTCCTCTGCCTCTGGGGCTCCCTCCCAGCCGACTGGGCTGCGGCGGTGCTGGAGACGGGGCGGCAGCGCCAAGACGGGGAAATTGGTGTGTGTGTGTGTGTGTGTTGTATGAGTGTGTTGTGTCTGTGTGGGGTGTGTGTTGTGTGTCAGTGTGTGTTGTGCTGTGGGTGGCAGTGGTGGGAGTGGGTTGTGTGCAGGCTGTAGGTGTGCTGGGATTGTGTACGGTGTCTGGGGGCTTTATTGTGTGGGTGGGTGTTGTGTCAATGTGTGCTGTATGGGTGTGTTATGTTGTGCGTGTTAGGTCTGTGTGGGGTGTGTGTTGTGTGTCAGTGTGTGTTGTGCTGTGGGTGGCAGTGGTGGGAGTGGGTTGTATGTAGGTTGTGTGTGTTGGGAGTGTGTACTGTGTCTGGGGGGTGTATTGTGTGGGTGGGTGTTGTGTCAGTGTGTGCTGTATGGGTGTGTTATGTTGTGAGTGTTGGGTCTGGGTGTGGTGTGTCGGGGGTGGGTGTTGTGTGTCTGCGTGGGTGGGTGTTGTTGGAGTGTGTTGTATTGTGTGGCATGTGTGTTGTGTGTATTGTGTGTGGGTGTTGTGTGTGTGGGGGTGTTGTGTCATGTGTGCAGTGGGTCAAAAAATCAAGCGGCCAAAAGGTGTATAAATGCAAGCAAGGTGAGAACCGTTTGAGGCAAAAAAGAAACTTCTTTTTCAATTCCAAACAGTTTTTTTAATTGTATAAGTCAGAATCAAAAAATAAATCTTTAAATCAAAAAGGTTTCTTCACTGATCAAGGAAAATAAAATCTGTTTCATCACATAGAAATCACAAAAACACAATGCAAAGATCCAAATAGGTAGGTTTCAAAGTTGAGCCGGTTAATCAAACTTTTCAGAATAATCATTCTTCAGGAAATTTATGAATAATAAAAAAATTACAATATTCAATACAACACATAATGTTTAATATCCAATACAACATATAATGCATAGGCATAGAGAAAAAGGTCTGACAATTAGCGTTAAATATATGAAAAACAGTCTAAGCTCAGGAAGGCAAAATACAATGAAAAATACAACAGTGAAATATTAGAACATACCAATAATCTCTTATGCGTCTGGAGCCTCTTGTGGAAAAATCTTTAATGCTCATGACGTTAAGGTTAATCAAGAAAAATGCTATTAATATACTGAGTTGTGGTAAAATGCAGCACGTGATAACAAGAAAAGGCAAAGTGGTAACAGCTCAGATCATTATAAGGAGGAGGCAAATTCAGTATTGCAATTTAACCCTTTAGGTGTCAAAGTAATAGGACTCCCTTTGAAGCAAACTCCTCTCTAAATCAGTTTTTTCAAAGCGAGCACTAGAGATGGATTCAAGTGCAAAAAAAAGTAAACTGACTGTCCTTATGCCCCATTTCGTTAGAGTTTGAAACAAGGGGTGCATTAGGGGTGTTAATTCTAATGCAGGAGTGGTGCTCAATTATCCGATTGTGCAACGACCTCCTAGTTTCCCCAATGTAAACCTTATCACAAGGACAGAACCGAATGTAAATCACACATTTACTTTTACATGTCGTGAACCCTTGTAAACGATGTGTAATAGTCATCCCTGGAATATCAATGGAGGTGATGTCTGAGGTGAATCTGCAAACCGAACAATCATGGCACTTGAAGTGCCCTTTAATGCCTATGCCTGGAACGGTCTGAGCTGTTTTTAAATGAGAACTGGTTAAAATGTTATCAAAAGAATGGGTTCTTCTATAACCAATCCAAGATCTAGCAACGCAAGACGGGACATCATCAAGAATATGCCAATGGTGCATGATAATGAATTTGATCCTATCGGCAAGAGGAGAGTATTTAAGTGAAAAGTGTATTCTAGAAGTGGTGTCTGATGAAACTTTTCTCTTTAAAAGAACAGTTCAGGGTGTTGCGTTGATCTTGTGGAAAGCTCGATTGACGATCCTGCCTGGGTAACCTCTGCGGGATAAAAAAGTTTTAATCAAGTGTGCTGACTGCCTGAAATCCACCTCACAAGAAGAATTCCTTTTAGCCTGAGAAAAGAGGCTTGTAGGGATACTGTTGCGTAAATGAGCAGGATGAAAAGAGGAATAATGCAAGTACATATTCTTGTCAGTAGGTTTGCGATAGAGTCTCACAAGTAATTTTTCTTCAGAAATAAAAAGCAGAGAGATCAAGATAAGCAAGGACTGAGGACTTTGCTGAGGACTTTGCTGACCATCTAGTGGAGAAAATCGATCAGATTCGCTCGGGGTTTAATCCTGGCGTGGATGGGGAGAGTCCGGAGGGAGCTGGAGCACAGTCTTGCCATACCATCTGGGACCAGTTTGATCCAGTTGCCCCTGATGAAGTGGACAGGCTCCTTGCAGCTGTGCACGCCACTACCTGCCCATTGGACCCCTGTCCCACCTGGTTGGTGAAAGCCTCCAAGGCGGTGACAGGTGCCTGGGTTGGGGCTATGATCAATGCATCATTGCGGGAGGGGGTGTTTCCTGCACCTTTAAAACATGCCTTGGTGTGCCCCCTCCTGAAGAAACCTTCCCTCGACCCAGCTGTCCTAACCAACTATAGGCCTGTCTCCAACCTCCCCTTTTTAGGGAAGGTGTTGGAGAAGGCAGTGGCGCATCGGCTGCAGGGGGTACTGGATGAAGTGGATTACCTGGACCCCTTTCAGTCAGGATTCAGGCCTGGATATGGTACCGAGACGGCATTGGTCGCACTGATGGATGATCTCTGGCGGGAGCGGGACGGTGGTCACCCATCCGTCCTTGCTCTTCTTGACCTCTCAGCGGCTTTCGATACCGTTGACCACGGTATCCTTCTGGAACGGCTCCGAGGATTGGGAATCCAGGGCACTGTGTGGTCCTGGTTTTCCTCATTTCTGGAGGGCCGTACCCAGTCAGTGTGGTTGGAGAGTGAGAGGTCCAGTCCTAGGCCCCTCAAATGGGGGGTGCCTCAGGGCTCGGTGCTCTCTCCTCTCCTATTTAACATCTACATGAAGCCACTGGGTGAGATCATTCGTTCCCATGGGGTGCGGTACCATCAGTACGCGGATGATACTCAGTTGTACATCTCGGCCCATGGGGACCCCAGTGATGCCATCAAAGTCCTTTCCAGGTGCCTTGAAGCTGTTGGGGTCTGGATGGGGGCTAACGGGCTACAACTGAATCCCAGCAAGACTGAGTGGCTATGGATAGGGGGTCCTGCGTTAACCCGGGAGCTACCATCTTTGGTTCTGGATGGGGCTATTTTGCCCCAGACAGACCCGGTGCGCAACTTGGGGGTCCTCCTGGATTCGCGGCTACTGCTAGAAGAACAGGTGGCGGCTGTGACCAGGAGGGCTTTCGCCCAACTTCGGGTGATTCATCAGTTGCGCCCACTCCTGGACCGGGACTCCTTGCTCATGGTCACTCACGTTCTGGTCACCTCCAGACTAGATTATTGCAATTCGCTCTACATGGGGCTGCCCTTGACGACCATTCGGAGGCTACAGCTGGTCCAGAATGCGGCAGCCAGGGTGGTGATGGGGTGTGGGCGTTATGCCCGTGCTTTGCCACTGCTCCGGGAGCTGCACTGGTTGCCAGTTTGTCTCCGGGTGCAATTCAAGGTGCTGGTTTTGACATTTAAAGCCCTATATGGTAGTGGGCCGGGTTACCTAAGAGACCGCATCGCCCTGAGGACGTCTGTCCGTCCAACCAGAGCGGACCGGAGGGGCTCTCTAATTGTTCCATCAGCCAGAGGGGCTCGCCTCTCTGGCACAAGGAGGAGAGCCTTCTCCGTGTCTGCACCGGCCCTCTGGAACCTCCTGCCAACAGAGCTACGTCTCCGGACGGAATTGCTGCCTTTCAGAAAAGAACTTAAAACCTGGCTGGCGGGTCAAGTGTGGGGTGCAGGCGGAAGAGTAACCTCCATTGGGTGGTTGGTGTAGAAGAACTCTTCCCCATGGTGCCTTTGGATCCTGCAGCCCTTGTTTTTAAGGGGGTGGGTAGTTTTAACTGTTTTTAACATGTGTTTTTTAATTTTTATTGTGAACCGCCCTGAGTTGGCTTTGGCCGAGTGAGCGGTATATAAATGTGACAATTAAATTAAATTTTAAATTAAATTAATCAAATGCAAGTTAGAATGGTAAGTAAATTTCAAGTGAGTTTTCAATTGATTAATCCAAGAAGCAAAAGAAGTGACACAATCCGGAATGTCGAGTGTCAGAGTGTGTTATGTGGGTGTGTTGGGTCTGCGTGTGGTGTGTGGTGTGTGGTGTGTAGGTTGTGTGTCTTGGTGGGTGTTGTGCAAGTGTGTTGTGTTGTGTGTGTGATATCTGTTGCCTGTGTGTTGTGTGAGGTGTGTGTTTTGTGTGTGTGTGTATTGTGCGGATGTGTCATGTGTGGGTGTTGGATGTGTGTGCTGTGTCATGTGTGATTTGACTTGGGGCGGGGGGGAGGATGAGGCTGCCTCCAAGCCTGTACTCTATACCTGGAGAATTTGGGAAAGAGTCAGCATAACTCAGAACCAACGTGACAGCATGTAATTATTAATTAAAGATATCTACATTCATACGTATGTACAACTGATCCTTGTCATTATGCTTTCCTTTTACTGAGGGCAAAATATGATAAAAATTGCATGGCTCTAGTCTAGTCATTAATTTATTTACCTATATGAGTCACATCCCATTTTCCTAAATATTCTGAAAACAGGAAAGCAGAATTCTCACTGGCCCTAGCCAGAATAGCCAATGCTGAGGAATCCTAATATTTACAGTCCATCAACATCGGAAGGGGTGTATTTTGTCCACATCTGCCTCATATGTGCCCTTTATATTAAAGAATTTTCTGAGTTAGCAGAAAAGCGCATGAGAAAATATTCTAGCAGAAAAGTTAATTGTAACTCAGTGTCAGTGATGCCAGAACTTGGAAGCAAATAGCTATAAATAATATAATTACCTGCAATTAATTGATTTCTGGGCACACTGTGTAACTAGATTAAAGCAATATAACAGCTAATTGCAAACTGAAGACAAAGATGGGTGATACCTTTATTAGACTACTGAAATCTCACAAACAGAAGTTGGCTGTAGTATCCTGCAAGTTCCTTCATCAGGCTAAGGGGTTGGATGTTAGAGAGTTTTAGATGGTTTGGGCCCAATAACTCCACGATCAATCATTTATATTTAAAGTATTTTATTTCCACTGCCCGCATGGTGGTCAGTGGTGGTCTCAAGGGTCAGAGATGGAAGTGAGGTCATTGGGTAAGCAAGGGTCCTTTAATAGGGTTAGGTGAGGTCAGAGGAATAGGGGTCGGAGGAGTAGGGTTACATAGGCAAAGCATTGTGGTATATGTAGTTCAGGGCAGTGTGATATTACATCTGACAAAACCCCTTCTACTATCATATGAACTGAGTACATTGTGGATAAGATTGACGGTCTCTCACTCACTAAGACATAGGCTATCAAATAGGTAACTGTGCTGGGCTAATGGGAGTGGCTTGGTCAGAATGTCTGCTATCTGCTCTTTGGTCTCGCAGTGTGTCAGTTCTATAAAACCCTTTCCTATGAGCTCCCTCACATTCCTGCACTTGATATCTATGTGTCGGGATTTTCACAGACTCAGTCTTTGCTATGTCTATGGCTGCTTTGTTATCTTCGTGAATGGTGATGGGAAGGTTTGGTCTCTCCCAGATGAGAGAGATCAGTTCGTTTATCCAGATTAAGTCACATGTGGCGTTGGACAGGCAAACGTACTCTGCTTCTGCAGTAGAGGTGGAAACTAGTTTTTGCTTCTCAGTGTGCCAATATATGGGGCTGCCATTTAGCATCACTATATAGCCGTATGTGCTTTTTCTGGTTTCTGAGCACCTGCCCCAGTCAGTGTCCACGTAATATGAAAGATTGATCTCACTGTCTACCTGAGGAGTGAGTAGTAGTTTTGCGTCCATGATACCCTTTAGGTATCTCAGTAACCTCTTGATAGCTACCCAATGATGGGTCTTTGGCCCCCCAGACTGATGTGAGAGAAGGTTCACCGCTAGCAAGATGTCCGGCCTGGTCCAGTTGGCGATGTGTAGCAGTGATCCAATGGTGGATCTGTAGAGGCTAATATCTTCAAAACGCTCTCCCTCCTCATGGGCATTTTTCATGAAGTCTGTTTGCATGCGTGCCCCACATGGGTGGGCGTCAGGCATGTTGCACTTGTCAAGGAGTTCAATTATCTTTTCTTTCTGAGAGATGGTGAAGCCGTTAGGTACTTTTGAGTCTTGTACCCCTAGGTATTTGTTCACTTCTCCTAGGCTTTTCAGAGAGAATTCGCTTTGTAGGCCTTGGTGAACTCGTCATATCTGGACTTGCTTTTTCCAAAATACAATAGGTCATCAACATAAACTAGGACCTTTTCCAAGCCATCTGGTGATTTCCTTAAGAATACACACTTGTCGTCCTTGACTGGGAAAAAGTTCAATTGTCCCATTGCCTTGGCCAGGCATTCATACCATCTTCTGCCGGACTGTTTGAGGCCGTAGAGGCTCTTGCTGAGCAACCATGTCTTTCCTCTGTTGTGTCCAAAGCCGGGTGGTGCCTTGACGTATATTTCTTTATCTAGTTCTGCGTGTAGGTACACTGTCTGTACGTTGAATTGGTACACCTGTTCTCCAAATATGGTTGCCATCATTAGGGTGGCCTTGACACTTTCTGGTTTCACTGTTGGGGAATATGTGTCTTCGTAATCGTCTGGGTATCGTTGGGTGAAACCGTGGGCTACTAGGTGGGCCTTGTACATTGCTCGCTTATTCTCTAGCTGTTTCACCTTGAACACCCATTTCGTTCCCACCGTCTTCTGTCCCTCGGGGACCTTTGCAGGTGTGTACACATTAAGGGTCTTGAGACTTTCCATCTCCTTTTCCATTGCTGCTCTCCACTTGTCCTGCTCTTCAGGTGGTAGCTTGACTATGTCATCATAACTTGTGGGCGCCTCGGGGTAGGCAACTATGCCTAGTATGTAATCCTCCAGCCCTCTGGGGGGTTCGGTTTTTTGTCGACCTGGTTGACCTTCTAGGTGCTGCCTCTGGAGGGTTTGATAATTCAGCATCCCTAACGTCTGTGGTGCTTTGGCGCATTTGCCGTCCCTCACCTTCATGTGATGCGCCTTCTGCCTTCTGATCTGTTGGGCCTCACATCGAACAGCGGTCGGTGTTCTGGTTTCTTCTCGTTCTGCGTCACTTGTCAATACTTCATTTGTGTGTATTTTGCTCCAGTTTGCGTGTTCATGGAATGTGGCTGATCTGGAAACCACCACCTTCAGGTTGTGGTCTAGGAATCGGTACGCCTTTGAACCTGGTTCGTACCCTAGGAACCTTAGTCTTCTTGTTATCTTGTCCCCCTTTTTTCTCAGCTGCCTTGGTATGTTCACGTCTGCGAGCACACTGAAGACGTGAAGGTGTGCCAGTTTGTGTTTCCGGTTGTACATGGCTTCATACGGTGTCTTTCCAATGATTCTGGACCATAATCTGTTCAGCGTGTAGTTGGAGTACAGTAGTGCTTCCGCCCAGCATGAGAAGCTCAGGCCTGTGTCTTCTATTGCACACCTGATCATGGTCTGGAGCACTCTGTTCCTTCGTTCAGCAACTCCATTCTGGAAGGCTGAGAATGGTGCAGTCTTGTAGTGTAGCATCCCCTTCTCGATTATCCAGTCCTCAAAATCTCTGGACAGGAATTCCGAGCCTCTGTCCATCATCAGTTGCTTTATGTTTCTGTTGTGTTGTGTTTGTACCCTCTTGTAGAATTCCTTGAATTTGCTGAAGGTCTCGTCCTTGCTCCTGAGGGTGTACATGAAGCCGTACCGGCTGAAGTCATCAACTATCGTCAAGAAAAATCTCTTCTGGCCTAGGGACTTCTTGAGTGGTCCCACCAAATCAAGATGGACCAGCTGGAATTGATGGTCTGACCTTCTGGTGGATGTCTTCGGCCGTGGTTCAACCTTTGCTTTGGAGCTTTTGCATACGGAGCATTCCAGGTAGTTTTCGCAACTCTTGACCTTTAGCCCTTCTGAGCATTCCAGCATTTTCTTGACTGTTGGGAAACCTATGTGTCCCAATTTCCTGTGCAGCAGGTGTGCACACTCATCGTGTGTTGGCTTTCTTATGGATATCCTTGGCATTCTTCGCTTCGTTTCATTGACCCCTTCATTTCTCATGGGACTGTGGGGGGTATCACTCTCCCTTTCTGGGTCCTCATTTCCTTGTTCTCTGGAGTCATCCGTGGTGCACTCTTGTGTTGCTTTGTTGTCACTGCTATCGATTAGTCCTATCGTGACTTGCCTGTCGTCAGCTTCCTCGGCTATGATGTATGGTAGGCCACCTATGAATTCCACGCTCCCTATTTCTTCTCCCCTTCTTTCGATGGATGCCTTCTTATTTCTGAAGATTATTCTCAAGCTTGGGTCTTCCGTGAGTCTGGTGGTGGCCAGCACATTGTAAGGAATTCCTGGGACATAAAGGACATTTTTGGCCAGTCCAATTCCAGGGATGAGAATGTTGCCCCTGCCAGCTACCTTTGCATGTTGGCAACCTTGATTCTGAAAGAGTCTTCTTCGAAGGAACTGAATATCTCCCTGTGGCATGATGTGTGGAGTGATGGCCCCAGAGCCAATCAGCCAGCGTTGCAGGTGAGTGTCTGTGGGTCTGCCTGCCCTATGGCATCTGGCCCTTTTGCCATGTTTGACTACGTTTCCGGAGTCTGATTTGTGTTTCTCTTTTTATCTCTGCAGCCTAAACTCTCTTCCTAGGCTGGGCGATCTCCATCACCTGTCTTCTCTATTCTTGTCATCTCTGTGCCTGCGTGGGTATTCGTCATGTGACCCATGCCTTGGAGCGCCTTTATGGCATGCCCTATCACGTGGGGAGTTGCATTCAGTAGCCCTCTTATCCTTGTGATGTGTTGGGCAATCCTTCCTAACATGTCTCCTAGATCCGCATGTGTAACACTCTGGGGTTGAGCTTGCTTGCTCAGTGAAGTTAACCTTCTTGTGTGGCCTGCCTTCCCTGCGCATGATGGCTCTATCCCTTCTGAGATTGTCCTCAGCTATGAGTTTCCTGGTGACATATTCCAAAGTGGCATTGTCACTGCCCATACTGTCTAATTTGGTCAGGAAGTAGTCCTAGCTTGGATCAAGAGAGTTGTAGATAATGCTAATCAGATGCTGTTCTGTGACACTTTCCCCCCTTCACAAGAGGTCGGACCTCATATTGTTTAGCTTCATTAAGTGTTCACTCATGGTTGTTCCCTCTTTAAGTTTGTATGCAAACAGCTCTCTTAATAGCAAGCAGGTCGTACTCCTGTTTTTGCAGTTATACAATCTCTCCCAGACATCATAAACAGTTAGCCCATTCGGAACACTCCCATACATTGCAATTTCAATAGAACTTAGAAGTAAACAGAATACCCTGTGATGCAGTCTGTCCATCTCCAGAATCCATGTTTTCTTTGGGTTTTTTTTGATCAAATGCAAAGCCCCCTCCCTCATCAGAATTACTTGAAATTGTTGGGCCCAGTCAATAAGGTTCTTCCCAGTTAAGCAAAGGATTGGGAAGTTGTTTGGCAGTTGGCTCTGCTGGCCAGCACTGTTTCCGTTGCTTGAGTAGTTCTGGTGTCCTGGGCTGTCTTCAAATTGGCAGTAAGGGATGGGGACACAGACTGTTGCATTTGAAGGTCCCGCTTGTTCTTTTTCAGCTTTCCTGTAGGGGGAGCTTGCTTGCTATCTGGCCTTTGAGCGACCTGATGTGACCTGTCCTTCCTCTTCTTCGCCAGAGGAGGAGCTCTCTTGCCTTTCCTGCGCCTGCATGAGTCTCATTCTTCGCCGGCTGCCAAGGTGAGTGGACCTCTGCTCCGAAGGTCCTACTTCTTCGGGCTGGAGCGTCGCTGAGGGGGCGGCTTCATCGCTGGAGCTGCTGTCTTCATTGGGGGATCCTGTGATTTTGCCATGAGGAGGCCACTGTCCCTGCCGGGTCGACGGACTCCGACGCTGCCGGGGCTCTGCTTCTTCAGACCGTGGCCTCAAGTGGGGACTGGCTCCATCGCTTGAGCTTTCCCTGTGGCCAGGCTGGATGGGCGATGGGTCATGGTAGGTTGCCGTCTTTCGTTTTGCTTTGGCATGTGTTACTGCTTCTTCCACGCAGGTGTGTGTTTCACGGCTTTCATACCCCTCGCATCCGTGGCTGGTTTTTTTGCGGTGGTCACGGTATTATGCCTTTGGGGAGAGGTTGTGACCCCTTCGGCCCTTTGTTGGGGAAAGTTCGTGGCGGCCTGCTTTGGGGGACCTGCCATGCTCTTTTCACCCACGGTAGCTTGCTTCCAGGGAAAGGTTGTGTCCCCTTCGGCTTCTGGATGCGGAGGGGGCCTTTGCCCCTTGGGGAAGGTTGGCCGGGTCATTGGCAGTGTCCTTCTCAGGTGCTCGTGGTCTGCTTGGGATGTCCCACTCCCCTTCTGACTACTGGGGCCTCAGAGTCGGCATGGCCCACATTTCTAGGGTCCGCATGTCCACCCCCCAGGATCCCAGGGCTTTTTCCTTTTTTTCGCATGGCTGGGGAACGCGGGTCATCTTTGGACATCGTTAGCTTGATGGGGTTTCCTGCCTGTGTGTTTGAATTGAGGGTCACCACTTGTGATTGGTCGGCCATCTTGCCTAGATTCAAACCCGGCATGGTGCTTGGGGTTCCCGCCATAGAGGTTCTTGGGGTAGAGCTTACTGTGCCATTGGTGAGGGGTTCACCTCCATTGATCATCAAGGCCAGTAGCTCTGCCATGGAAATCATCCTTTTCCCCACTATCGCCTTGTAGACTTCGGTTACCGGGATTTCTCCTTGGTCGTCCCCTTCGGTGGGTGCCCCTCTGATCCTGGCCTCCATCTGGCCATCTGGGTCCATCTCTGTGATGGTCCAGTCAGGGTTGACCTCTTCTGTTACCGATTGGGGTCGTGCGGTCACTGGTTCTGGAGTTTCGGGTCCTTCTTTGGCTCCTGTGGGTCTGGCACGTGTCTTGGCCCCCACTTTGTTCATCTGGGTCTTTCTTTTGGTCATTTTTGTTTGTTCTGGGGCTAGTTATGGGCAAACCAAACCTCTGCTACCATTTTGTTAGAGAGTTTCAGATGGTTTGGCCCAATAACTCCAGGATCAATCATTTATATTTAAAGTCTTTTATTTTCACTGCCCGCATGGCGGTCAGTGGTGGTCTCAAGGGTTAGGGATGGAAGTGAGGTCATTGGGTAAGCAAGGGTCCTTTAATAGGGTTAGGTGAGGTCAGAGGAATAGGGGTCGGAGGAGTAGGGTTACATAGGCAAAGCACTGTGGTATATGTAGTTCAGGGCAGTGTGATATTACATCTGACATTGAAGATGGGGCTCAACAAACAGAAAAGTTCTAAAAACAATGGGCAGATGTTATGTTCTGCATTCATTCCTCTAAAGCAAGTTCCAAAATGGTGGCTGCAGAGCCAGGTCTATGGTGGCAGATAGTATCAGGTTTCACCTCTAGGATACATTAGTTCTCCAATAAAAGTATACCCCCCTTACCTTTCTCTACAAGGGGCTTTTGGTATTTTCCCCCTTTTAAGTCTTTGCAAAGTAATTTTTGATTAACCAGAAACTATTTTTTTTCAAGTGTAAATTTAAAATAACATTACAGTAAATCCCCGGTTTACGATTTAGTCTGTTCTGACAGTTTTGTGGAAAACTGGATCAATCGTAAACCAAAGCACATTTCCCCATAGGAGTGAAATGAAAATAAAAAAAACTTCCCTACCTCCCCCCCAAAACCCCAGAACACAATTAAACTTAATAAAATATGGCAGAAAGCTCCCTATCTTTTCCACCGCTTGACTTTCCTGGGCTCCAGAGCTTTTTTCTGGCAGTGGGCATTGGACATGCCTTCTGTGGGCTTTTGTGCAGAAGGCACCAGTGGGAGATGCTTCTACTTTCGTCAGCTTTACATTGGCTACAACACTGCTTGTCTGCCGGTGCCTTCAGGACATAGGCTGCCCCAGGTGGTGGACATCGGTGAGGAAGATGTCAGCCGGCAAGCCAAACTGCTCACGTCTCCCCCTCTTCTGTATTTTGTCAATATTTCTGATTCCCCTTCTGTGCCCAGGATGGTGCAGCTGACAAACACCTCATTCTGGCACTCACCCTCTGGGGCTGGCTGCACCAACCCGGCACAGAAAGGGAATCAGAAATATTGTACAAAATCTGAAAAATCAGGTAAGAAATGGCTGCCGTTTTCAAAAATGGTGCTAAAACTCACACAGAAAACCCATTCAAATGACCCTACATGCCACCCGCAGAGTCCAAAATGTCTGCAGTTGGTCTTATATTCCTGCTCGTAAACTGAAAAATCTTTGTGAACTGGGATGTCATTTCCTATGGATTTGCCATCGTAAACCACTGCAAACGTAAACCAAGGCATTTGTAAGCCAGGATTTTACTGTACCAGACATTTATTTTTCAACTTTTATACCATCCTTTTATGAATCCTAAGTGATAAGCAAATAATAATTTAGTTACCTTTTGTTTGTTTGTTTAGCATTTAATTATTTTCAAGGTGCAATATCAAGATTGGCCACTGAAGGAAAAAAAAACCATTATTTTCCAGCTCACTGTTAATGCCAACACAGTGTATTAATAGAGCACAGTGGATGAAATTACTTTTGTAAACAGAGCAACAAAAATGATAGTAGCAATTTAGCTGCCACGAAGCAATCAGTTCCTATTAAAACTAATGTTCCGAGCTGTGAGTGGCAGAGTGACGTTCTCTGAATGGTCATGCTGTCACTTTTTCTCACTGGAACAAGAGACTAAACAGACACACCAACTGTTTGGTCACATTCTTCCATATGCCAGTTGTATTTCTAATTAATCTATACACACAAATTAAAATATACATTTTGTACACAAACCTGTCCCCTTTGCTTTCTCTTTCTTCATTCCTTTCTTGTACCCTCTTTCTTAGCAATGCTTAATGACCACCTTAGCGTATGGCAGAGCATTAGTTCTGACTGGACAGCACTGTGTCTTTCAAGAGTTTAATTGGAAATGTGCCTGAATCATTCTCCATCTTAAGAAAGATCCATGGGCTTGTATAAACACTCTAGCTCTTTACAATAAAAATAAAGTTAGCAGTAATTCATTTCGGTCAACCTATTCAATGGTTTGTGACTGCCATTCCTTTTTATTACATGGATAAGCCACTTTGGAATACTGCCTTGCAAATGAGAGAGAGTACCCTGACTAGCATGTTAATTTGATGGGTCTTGGATCCTGTAGGTTCTTTGTGGGGGTCCGCCCCCCCCCCATATTGGTCATGGTTGTATTCTCTACAAATAAAGCAACATATGACCATTGAATTCTACTACCTGTATCAGTGAAAACTCTTGGTTGGTGAAACACATACTTTCTCCCTCCCTGTGGTTCAATGGATATAACACATGCTTTTGCATTACAGAAATTTCTAGGATCAATAGTTGGCATCACCAAGTAGAGTGCAGAAAGAATCTTGTCCTGAAGTCCTTGAATCCAGGCAGTGGCAACTGTACAAAAAGCAGTGATGGGGTTCAGTAGGTTTGCCCCAGTTCACCAGAAGTGGTAGCAGAAATTCCAGCTGGCCCTGCCCATCCATGTTTTGAAATAAAGTAGTCCTAATTTGGGTGCAATGCAGGGCTTTCCCCCTGGCCATGCCCACCATACCATGCCCACAGAGCAGGTAGTTAAAAAGTGAATCCCACCACTGCTTTCAAGGTAAGAGAGATATTTAAGTAGTGGCTCTATCAGTTCCACAAACCATGTACATTCTCAAGGCTGAACAAGGATTTAAACCCAGGGTTCCATTCCCTAGCCACTACCCCACATTGAGTAAATTTGATTTTCCAAGATCAGATTCTAAGCAGCACCTTTGGGCTCCTGTAGATTTGCAGAAAAAAATACTGCAGCAGAAACACTGGGAGATTTTTGCAGAAGTGTGTTTAGCTTTTCCTCAGTGAGAATTAATGAATATTAGTCAAGGGTTTCTTGGACATTATCAAATTTGATACACCACAAATGACAGGTTGTTATATGCTGCTATATATGCTGTATGTTATATGTTGTTAGACCACCTTTAGAGAAACTACTTCAAATAGAATTCTCAGCCTCAGGCTACCTCTCAGAACAAAAGAAGAACTTAGTGTGTGGTCTGGGCCATTCACACAATAGATGCTAGGCCTGAAGGGTAAACTCATTAGCAAATGTATAATAGCACAATGTTTGTCTTTCATCCATCTACTATCCACAAAAGCTTGCCAGCTTGCCTATTACTAGAGATTTAGGCAATATGCTTCTGGGTATATGGGCCAGATCTATTGGGCTTTTCCATGGCCTCAAGTGAACTGAGAATCTGATCAAAAAGTGATTCACATTTCACAAAGAAGGTCTAGTAATAGGTGAGTTGGCATTCATGCAAGTTTGTCCTCCATTACCAAGATTCTCATAAGAAAAGCTAAATATGTTTCAGATAATCTCCCAGAACCCACAGGATACTAAAGATGGTGCTCAGAAATCAGTGATACAGCAAATTATGTTGCACTCCTGTTCCTTTCATCTTCAGAAAACTAAATGAATAGATGCTGGCAGCAGTAAGTCATCAGAGGACCATGGTGAATATCCTGTTCCCTTCTTCTCTTCTCAAATAATCTGGTTATATCATTATGTACTGCTCTTTGTTTGGTCTGTTTGTTTACATTTATTTATTTTGCATTATTTATTTCAAGAGAAAGTTTAGAATCCTATTCAATATTTATGCTAGAAGTCCATCAGCATACACTTCTATAGCAAATTGCTACAAATTAGGAAGTCTGTGTATGCATTTGCTGTTGCATGCTGTGTCCCATGACTTGTGAGTGACACCAAATGCATTCCTCAACTTCTAACCTTCAGCAGTTTGCCAATGAAATTTTCACTGATAGACTTAATGCTAGTTGATGTAACCAATGTCATTCTACACATTAGTTCATATTTGATTAGAGGGAGATGGAGGAAATGAGATGCCAGAAGCATAGTGGAAATGCACTGCATTCAGCTTGCAAATGCCAGTTCTCAAAGGAAGAGCAACATACTGCAAATACCTTCTGATTCAGGTGGCCCATGTTTCTGGTCAACATACTGCAACATACTGCAAATACCTTCTGATTCAGGTGGCCCATGTTTCTGGTCAATCAATGTCACTGGAGCAATGGGGCTTGGACCAAACCATGAAAGGACAGCCCTTATCCCAAATATAAGTGGCTGCCATTTTTAGTGATGAATTTGTGCTGTTTGTAACATATTACTGATTTCTGAGCTATCCCCAGATATAGCTGATGATGAGACACTCCAACACGTCCTCTGGAACAGGGACCTTTCCACGTTGTGAAAAGACTGCTCATCAGTTGAGCAAGTTGTACATTCTGTGGTAAGAAACTGATCCAAGAACATGTCAATCTACCAAGGTGTCCTTGCCTGAGCTGCTACCATACTTCTGCAACATGTTCAATTTATGGAAACTCTTGCTTGGAATGCTTCTAAAAAGCTTCCTTCAAAGTGGAATATTAATAGCCCTTTAAAAGTTGATGCTGTATGTTCTCTTGCAGGCAGAACTATCACTGAGAGAGTGCAGTTTTGTTCTCAAACCTTGTGTTTAGCTGACAAATACCTTGGCTATCCCAAGAAGTTTTGCTGCTTGAGGCAAAGAACAAGCTGGTATGTCTTCCCTAATTTCCATACAGTAACTACCCTATTTGCTGGCATATAAGACCCACTTTTCCACATAAAAATACACTGGAAAAATGAAGTGTGTGTTGTACTGTATATAGTGGCCTGTTTTGGTAATAATGGTTTTGGTACATAAGAACATAAGAACATAAGAACAGCCTTGCTGGAACAGGCCACAGCCCATCCAGTCCAGCATTCTGTCTCACACAGTGGCTCACCATTTCCTTCAGGGTATTGCCAAGGAGATGCCTTCACCTGCTTAGGATTCCCTGGAAATGGCATTGAGAGATATCCTGCCTATCTCTCCAACCCGGAGGTTGTCCTTAGGTAGCCATAATTATAGCCATTGATACACTTGTCCTCCATGAACTTGTCTAATCCTTTCTTAAAGCTGTCAAGTCTGACAGCTGTCACCACTTCTTCTGGCAGGGAGTTCCATAGACCAGTAATCCTCTGGGTGAAAAAGTACTTTCTCTTATTTGTTTGAGAACTAGTACCCAAAAGTTTCATGGAGTGTCCCCTAGTTCTAGTGTTGTGCGATAGGGAAAACAGTTTTTCCTTATCTACTTTGTCCACACCGTGCATGATTTTATAAACTTCAACCAGGTCACCTCTTAGACGCCGTCGTTCAAGAGTGAAAAGGCCCAACCGTTGCAGCCTCAGATGGTAAGGAAGGTGTTCCAGTCCCCTAATCATTCTGGTTGCCCTCCTCTGTACTTTCTCCAACTCCATAATATCCTTCTGGAGGTATGGCGACCAGAACTGTACACAATATTCCAGATGGGGCCTCACCATAGATTTATAAAGAGGTAATAATCTTACACTCCGATGTATTTTATATGCAGGCAAATAGACCTTGGTAGACTGACTACTGACAGTGAAATATGATCTTCTACCACATCTGAGAGCAGCAGACTGGATTATGGGATCTGAATAGGCTGTATGGCAGATACAATTTAGTCCTCCAACAGAGAAAAAGGCTGAGAGACTCTGTCAAACCATTTCTTAAAGATGGGAGAACATTTTGTTCAGCTAGTTTCCTTAAAAAAGACTTACTTGCATTCTCAAAGACCAAGAGATTACTTATTTTTTAAAATAATTTAATAAATAAATACAGGTGAAGGTGAAAGGGGCAACATGCCCATAGTACAAGAAAGTTTGAATGCTTTGTTCTTAAAAGCCCAGCTTTGTGTTCTTCTGTATTCAACCATGTTTCTGATGCTAAATTAAGATTGTCATGACACCTCCTTTTCCCTCTGACAAGCTTCTCAACTTTAAAACCCACATAGCCAAATATAACATTGTCCTCACTATTGCTGAGGATAAACTGTATCTATTGAATCTGGCTGGAACAGGTTGATCAAAATAGCTTCTTATTCATTTTTTAAAAAAGTATATAAAGACATTTGCAGTTTTTCTCTTAGAAATGTGCTTGAAATGTACAGTGTTTGTCTACAAGAGAAAAAGAATCTGACACATTCTTTCATCCCTACAATTTACATCTCTGATGTAAACTCAAGAAGAAATCTAAGCCCATTATTATTTGTGCTTAATAGTATTAATTCTCTCTTACACTCATACACTGACATGTTCCATCCTCTTCATTTTGTTATTTTTCTTCTGATAATAACCAAACCACCTCACATTTGCCACATTATGCCTAAATTCACTAAATTGCCTTAACCTCCCCCCCCCCCCATTTCTTTTAGGACTGAGTAATGACCAAATTGTCTGTGATTAGCAGAATATCCTCTCTGAGATATTATAATCTAATACACTTCAGCAAGGAATAAATGAGATTGGAATCCTGAAAGTTGTTCCTTGTTAAAGATTTGATGGTACAAAACCTCTAGCTATGTTCTTCTAGGCTGCTTGTTGATTGAACATCTAAAAGAAGACTTCTGTGATTATGTTCTTTATTTTTTAAGAGTACTAAAATTATTCAAAGTAACTTACTAAGCATTGGAAAAATTAACTCCAAGTGGAAAATCTCACATAATTAATCATTTGCCTCTGTGAGGAAAGTTTGTCTAATAATGGAGGAAATCAACCTTCTCTTTGCTATGACCATTATTCATGGGTCCTTTCCAGTGGTGGGCTTCAAAAAAAATTACTACCACACTGTGGGCATGGTATGGTGGGCGTGGCCAGGGGGAAAGCCCTGCATTGCACCTGAATTAAGACTACTTTATTTCAAAACTTGGATGGGTGGGGCCAGCCAGAATTTCTGCTACCAGTTCTGGCGAACTGGTGTGAAACCTGCTGATGACCACCACTGGTCCTTTCACAGTATGATTACAGGGTATCCTTTGAAAATAGCAATAGCAAATACACTTATATACCTCCCTGTAGCACTTAGTGCACTCTCTGTGCAGTTCACAAGGTAATTAGCATTTTACCCCCAATATGCAGGGTATTCTTTTTACTATCCTTGGAAGGATGGAAGGCTGAGTCAATGTTGACCCCCTTCAGGATTGAACTCACACTGTTTTGGCTGCAGGACAGCAGTTTAACCACTACACCATCAGGGCTCTTGCTGTTTCATGGCTGGAGAGAAGGAGTTCTCCTTCCAGCAAGGAGGAGGTAAATCAGGGCAAAAAATGCTGTTGTGTGTTTGCTTGTTGGCCTTGGAGGTGAGGCTAATAGGCAGCCCTTACTGTTTGGCCTGGCTCAAGGCTGGCCCCTTGACTACTGCTCACTATAGAGCCCACCCACCTACTCTATAGGTTACAGTGCTTTTTTTCTGGTTGGCATATGTGACCAGGTAGAAACTTTTGGGCATGTTGTATCCTGATTGACACTATTAGAAAAAGGATCCTGGACCTTTTTCACCTATCCCACTCTAACTCCTGTGGGGCGTTAGGAGCTGATTAGGGTGCTGCTGTGTTAATTAGATAATGATTAGTTGTAGGCAGGTTGTCCTGGGATAGGGTGGCAGCAGAGAGTCCCTTAGGGCATCTTTGGATTAGGTGTATACTGTGTGCCTGAGCAATTTGTTTGAAGAAGCTATACATGCATTGAAGATCATGAGACACCTTTGTGGTAAGGCCAATATCCATTCATGTGAAAATTGTTGATAATGCCTGCGGAGATGCCTACCCAACTGAACCGGTCCGGGCAGTGGCTAACAATGCACAGCACTGCACAGGGACTAGTAATTCACCCACACAGGCTAAAGAAGGGTTGGGGAGGCTCGTTCTGTAGTACCTAGATCAAGCACTACCACAGGCCCCATTGGAGGTCAAAGGATTGAATAAATTTTATTAAAATGTGGCCCAGTTTTCAATCTGTGTGTCTTGCCTCTTTATTTGCCAGGACTGGGGGCAATGCCATTTGCAAATATATTACTTGAAGCAATGGTTTTCAATCTTTGGAACTCCAGGTGTCTGGAGTTCAATTGGCAGAAAACCCAGCCAGCTTTTTAAAAGGGATTTAGCAAGACAAAAGACAAAATTGTGGGAGGACTGAGATTTATCATTGACCTGAATTGTGTTTCCTTACATCTTCTATTTCATAGAACTTACAGTAGCTTTGCTGTAATGTCACAGGAGCAGTAGGGGGAAATAGATTTTGTCCACTGTCTTCGCCTTTCTAATTTTGGAGCTATGATGCCAAGAGAGTGAAGGAAGAAGTGAAAGTTGAAGTGGCATTGGCAGAAACCTTGGATAAATAGGATTTGAAGGTTTCCCAATTTTAAAATGCTTCCAAGGTGGGAAATACAAAAATACAAGCCTTAGTTTTGGTCTACAATACAATAGGAGGAAATCAATAAAAGCAAGAACAATAGAAAAAATGAATGACAAATGTTAAATTTCCTTGCTGGTAATAATTTATTATTATCTCCATCATCTTATATGTGACTGGTCATTTGTCTAAATTTTATGTCTAGTTTCAAATTAATATGTCACTGAGCAATTTGGCTGTCAGGTTTCCATGTTGTTTTTTGATAGTTTATTCTGTTGTAGACATTCAGTTTATTGTGTCATTAAATTTTCATTCTTAAGCAATAAATTAAATTACATTTGGTTCTTTTTATTCAAACAGAAATGTTTTTGCTTGAGGATGCAACCAAAACCAAAGCTTGATTTGCTTCTAGATAGAGATATTTTACTTTGCAGGCGCATCCCCCAAAGAAAGACTCAGACACTGGTATATGGATAAAGGCATCGGGCCACTTTTATTGAATAATGCCCTAGTCCGAATTATAACTTTCAATTGGTGTAATCATCCAATTGTAATTATTTAAGGCAAGCAGGCTGCAGTAACACTGGTAAGGTTCCTCCCAAAATGCCAATGGCAATTGGCTACATGTAACTATTTGTATCAATTTGTTTGTTGACACAAACAAATTGTTGACCGGAGTCAATAAACTATCTACTGACCCCACCCTATGACGTGTATCCGTTAAATATCAAGGTGATGCAGGCTGTGAAGCTCCTGCCATCACCCCTTGCCTGGTTCGCCCTTGACTGGCCAAACCTATTTCCCCTGTACCTGTCTACGTGTTGGCCATTCAATTGCGAACCTGCCAGATACCTATGGGTCATAAATCTTTACCTTACCAGTGCTACCTGGCAAAAGTGACCAAAGTCAACTTACCCCTTTTCTCAAAAAGTAGCAACAGTGTGGGATGGGCAAAAAAGCAAAAACCAAAGAGCCAATTGTAGGTTCAAGCCAAAAATTCCCACCCGGCCCCGACCAAAAAATCACACTGTTCACTAGGGAGGGGGGGAGGGGAAAACTTCTCCACTCGGTTGCGTTTCTAAAATGGCAGCTCGGCTGCCTCATGGCCACGCCCCCTAACTCACCCGGATGTGCCGCACTTTCATTCTTTTAAAGTTGGGTTAGATAACCAAAGAGAGTAACTAATATGAAACAATAATTTAACATACCTTCACTGAATCTTTGTGGGAAAGTGGGCTAAAGTTTGGAGATTGGCCTTCTAAATGTATGTAGCTTGGGCAAGTGGTTTGTTTCTCATTTGTTGTATTTCCCTACATTGCACTTTTTGCTGAACTGATGTTTCAGTTAATCTTTTCAGTGGCCAGAAAGACACAAAACAGGGCACTGCAAGAGATACAGGTGAATTAGTTGGTGAATTTACAAAGACCCAATCTTGTCTGGGGTCAGAAAGACAAAGATAAATGGGGGAGGCGATTTCACCAAATTTCTTCAGGGGAAAGGAAAAATTCCCCTCAGAGATGGAGGGCTCTCCATTATCAGTGGTTGTAGCACTGCCCTTTTTCTGAAAAAAATATTTTTGGGGTTTTGCTTTGCCATGATAACAGACAGCATTAACAATAGTATACAAATTAAACTTATTATTATTATTATTATTATTATTATTATTATTATTATTATTATTATTATTATTATTATTATTATTATTATTATTATTATCATTATCATTATCATTATCATTATCATTATCATTATCATTATCATTATCATTATCATTATCATTATCATCATCATCATCATCATCATCATCATCATCATCATCATCATCAACCTGGCCATGATTTTGCTTCCTCCAGAATGGTCTTTGCCTAGTGTCATTCCAGCATCATTGTAATAGGGGTGACGGAGAAGATGCCAGAAAATGGTGGAATGATTTCAGAAATAATTCTGCAAAGGAGGCTTCTATGTCCAGAGGATGAGAAGAATTACAAATCACAGAAAGCTCAGTGACTGGAATCAATGAACCATAGGGCTCCAGCAGTTCTACAATTCTAAGATTACATTATAGATTACAAATCTCTTTGCCAGTTCGGCCTCACTCCCCCCTGTTATCAACACGTCATCAAAATAAGGCAACACCCCCTCCAGCCCCTTCAGGAGGCGTTCCACAAGCGACTGAAAAAGGCCGGGTGCCGAGTTCACGCCGAACTGTAAACGCGACACCTGGAACGCCCCTTTATGTGTGACTATCGTTTGTGCCGCGGCCGTGGCGGGAGTTACAGGGAGTTGCTGATAAGCTTGAGCCAAATCGAGTTTAGCGAAACACTTTCCCCCATTCAGTCTGGCCAGAAGGTGGCTGACCACCGGCACCGGGTATGCATTAGGGCGGATCGCCTTGTTAATTGTACACTTATAATCAGCGCAAATGCGCACCTCCCCGTTAGCCTTCAGCGCTGTTACAATTGGAGTTTCCCACTCCGCGGAATCAACAGGAATAAGAATCCCCTGGCCCACCAGTTTGTCCAGTTCCGCCTCTATTTTGTTCTTTAGTGCGAACGGCACCCTGCGCGGTTTGAGTCTTATCGGGCGGACCTCCGGGTCTAGGTCGAAGGCTACAGGGGGTCCCTTGAACTTTCCAAGTCCTTTTTTAAAAACGGCGGGATGCGCGTCGCACACCGCTTGTATTGGATCCACCCCCACGGCATGCACTCCCCCTATGAACAAACCTAAGGGCTGAAACCACTGCGTCCCTAGGAGGCTACAACTTCCCCCCTTAAGGACAACTAGGGGCAGTTCCGCAGAATGTCTCTTAAAACTGACCCGAAATTTCCCGACCCCCAACACTGGAATGCTGTTCCCTTGTACATCTCGTAGCGTGGACCTCAACGTTTTAAGTTTGGGTCGCACGTGGGGGTCGATTTTCAAGAACTCTTTCTGGGGAATTATAGAATAGGAGGACCCCGAGTCAATTTCCATCATGATAGGGGCCCCTTGTACTAGTACCTCAACGAAGTAATGGGACTGTCCCGCGGACACGCTGAACACTGGAGCGTCGTCCTTGCTGTCGTCCGAGATGCGGCCCACACCGTCCTGCTTCCTCGTGGTCTGGGCGCCATCTTTGGACCTTGCTGGACGGTCCGGTCTGGTCGAACGGTCTTGTGACTGCCTCCGGCCCTCCTTCCGTTTTCTGCACGCCTTGGCGATGTGCCCCCGACGGCCGTAGGAGTAACACTCGGCTTTTCTGAATGGGCACCTCGCGCGCTCATGGGCTGCTCCGCACCCATCGCAGCGGCGCCCTCCTTTTCGGACCTTCTGGACCTCCTCGCCGTCGCTGCCTTCCGTAGACGACTTTGAGGCCCGTCGGGTTGCGTGCACCGACTGTCCGGACTTTCCGTGCACCGAATTTTCCGCTTTGCCGGCTCTAGGACGCCACTCACGCCACTGGTGCATTTCGTCCACTCCAGCATTCGTGGACTCCGCGGCTTCCGCGGCCTCTACAACCTCTGCTAGCGTGGGTGGTGGCTCCTTGTTCATCAAGCTGCGCTGCACCTCCTTGTCCTTCAGGCCACACAGAACTCCGTCCCTGAGGGCCATCTCTAGGTTGTCCCATCTGCAGGGGGCGGCGGCTATTCTCATGGCTGTTACGAATGCCTCAACCGACTCGTCCTGCGCTTGGACTCGCCTCCAAAACGCGCTCCGAGCGGGAAACATTGCCCTCGAGGGTCGGAAGCGCTCACGCAGCAGCTTCATGATGTCATCTGCTTTGAATTCGCTCACCTTCTTCGGTGCAATGATGCCCACCAGCGTTCGCTTGGTTTCTATGCCAAGCATTCTGGTGAGGATGGCCCTCTTCCTCTCCTCATCGTCTTCTTTGACTTTGAGTTCCACCAGCGCCGCCTGGAAGTCCATCTCAAAAAGCTCCCAGTCTTGCGGTTTGGTGATGTTGAACCCGCTCTGTGCCCTGGCTGCTCCTTGGGGATCCATATCCCACCTTCGTCGCCAATTTGGTGTATGAAAACCAAGACACAGGACACAGCCTCGGGCTGGGTTAACTCAGGTTTATTGCATGGTGGTCAGAGGGAACATGAGGTAATGGCGGATCAATAGCTCTTTATATACAGTAGTAACACATTTGAACGTGGTTCCATGATAGCCCATTGGCTACTGTCTGCGTGACGTCATTGCTGGTCACGCCCTTCTTGTCCAGGTGTAGGTGGTGGCGGGAAAACTTCCCGCGCTGTTGCCTTTGATGAGTTTGGACCAAGAGAGCTTGGACGCTCGCTGCTGCCAGCTGGTGGTCATTAGCTCGCGTCCTATTACAGGGTTTACGTGATACAGCTGAAGGTTACATTGTTGCCCATAGGCAAGGTTACATTGGTTCAGATACATTGTTATCCATGAGGAAGGTTAAACCATGAGGACACAACAGTGGGAAAGTGGGCTAAAGTTTGGAGATTGGCCTTCTAAATGTATGTAGCTTGGGCAAGTGGTTAATTTCTCATTTGTTGTATTTCCCTACATTGCACTTTTTGCTGAACTGATGTTTCAGTTAATCTTTTCAGTGGCCAGAAAGACACAAAACAGGGCACTGCAAGAGATACAGGTGAATTAGTTGGTGAATTTACAAAGACCCAATCTTGTCTGGGGTCAGAAAGACAAAGATAAATGGGGGAGGCGATTTCACCAAATTTCTTCAGGGGAAAGGAAAAATTCCCCTCAGAGATGGAGGGCTCTCCATTATCAGTGGTTGTAGCACTGCCCTTTTTCTGAAAAAAATATTTTTGGGGTTTTGCTTTGCCATGATAACAGACAGCATTAACAATAGTATACAAATTAAACTTATTATTATTATTATTATTATTATTATTATTATTATTATTATTATTATTATTATTATTATTATTATTATTATTATCATCATCATCATCATCATCATCATCATCATCATCATCATCATCATCATCATCAACCTGGCCATGATTTTGCTTCCTCCAGAATGGTCTTTGCCTAGTGTCATTCCAGCATCATTGTAATAGGGGTGACGGAGAAGATGCCAGAAAATTGTGGAATGATTTCAGAAATAATTCTGCAAAGGAGGCTTCTATGTCCAGAGGATGAGAAGAATTACAAATCACAGAAAGCTCAGTGACTGGAATCAATGAACCATAGGGCTCCAGCAGTTCTACAATTCTAAGATTACATTATAGATTACAAATCTTATCATCACTCTATAGTTTTTCTGGCTGACTAACACTCCCTGATTTGAAAAAGACTTGTTTGCCTTACTGAACCCAACAATGCCACACACAAAATTTAGGGTAGTTTTACTTGTTCCTCTGTGCAATTTATGCCATATTTTGCCAAAAATGCCCTTCTGTATACTACATAGGATAAACAAGACAATCTCTGCACAAATGAAAGTGCGGTGCCAAAATGGCCGCCACGCTCTTTGTGGCCCCCCCCCCGGACTCAGACATCCGGGTAAGTTAGGGGGCGTGGCCACCCCTCTATAAAAGGGGTGGCCACGAGGCAGACGAGCTGCCATTTTAGAAAGAGCGATGGAGAGAAGTTTTCTCCGTCGCTGTTTATCGTAGTCTTCGGCTGTTTAGCCCTTGATACCTTCCCGGCTGGGAAGGGAGGATTAGCGCGCGCAGAGCCTTTTGCTTGCTGGCTGCTGAGTGCTTTCGGCACTAAGTTTTTGATCCCTGGCAAGGGATCCTGCTCTTTCTTCTCGACGATATGCCTCCCAAACGGAAGGCCACGACGATGAAGCCACGGCCAAAGGGGAGGACTTTTTTGAGTCCTGTGCAGGACGGGGGGCAGCCATCAGGTCGGAGGACCAGGGCTGCGCTTCCGCAGCAGGGCACTACCCCAGCCTTGCCCACCGATACCGGTGGGGTGATTCAGGCTGGCACTTGGCAGCAGGCCTTGGCTAGCCAGCCTCAGGCCGGCCCCTCAGGGGCTTCGGCCCTCAGCCTGCAGTTGCCGGCCATGGGTCAAGACAGTGGGGGAGGGCCTGGTGCGGGTGTGCAACCCGTTCCTCCTCCGGCCCCTCATGGGCCGGAGTTTTAGGCATGGCCCTATGCTGGCCCAGGCTCTCACTTGGGTGTCCCTTTCCAAATGCCTAGTGGGCCTTCCAGCCAACCCGGCCCACCTTATGCTGGGGGATCCGTGGCAGTGGATGCTTTACTAGCACGTTTAGCAGTGCTGGAGGCATCCTTGGGGATTGCACAGCCTCCTATGGGAGGGGGCCCTTCTCTCTCTGCCGGGGGCCCTTCGTGTCCACCGGCTACCTTGACGGCTGCCACACTGCACCAGGCGGCCAGCCGGGTTGAGCTGCTTGAGACACTCCGGCCTGTGCCTGCCAGTGTCTCGCAGCTCCCTGTTCGTCCAGAGCTGCAGACAGGGACCAGTCAGGTGTGGCCCCAGAGCTCGATTCCGTTCGCGAGCTCCGACGCCCGCCGTGGGCCAGAACCCCCAGTGGGGGCGGCTCACGGGGGTGCACCTAGTGAGTATCAGGTTCAAATTAGTGCACCTACATCACAGCCCACTTCCAGTGGTGGGGTTCAGTGGCCCTGGCCTCGTCAAGTTGAGGCGAGTGGACATCAGTCACCAGTCTATCCCAGTGCCCCTTGGTTTCAAACTGGCAACGCATTGAGGGTGGGGGTTTCCACCCCCGGTGCAGTGCCGGGCATCGCAGGGGCTGTCCAGGTCCCGCTGCGTATGCCCCATTTACCTAATGTGCCGGTGACGGCTTTGCCAACGGGTGGTTATTCTTTGCCCCTTGGTGATCATTTGTCGCAGGTCACGAGGGATAAGATCTGGAGGGGGATATGTGGACATTCTCCCTATTGAACTGTGAGCCCACTGAGGAGGAGAGAGAGGGACAGGACGACAGAGACAAAGACCTGTCCCGTCGTCGTAAGCCACCGCGCACCTGGGCCAACTGGTTGCCAGCATACCTTATATATATGGTGGTATGCCTCAGGGCCCGGCCTGATTGGGCCATCCCGATGGTTCAATCCTTTGATAATATTTACAGGGCGATGGTTGATTTGATGGGCCCATCGCAGCTGGCTTACGATGAGAAATTTGGATGAGGGTGGCCCTACACCCTGAGAGGAGGTGGGATGAGCCCTGTCAGCAATTGTGCTCGTGTACATGACTCCCACGTGACTGGCGCCTGGTGATAGGTACCATTGTGGTCATGCTGTGCAGTGGGCTGCTCAGACACAGGCTCCACGCTAACTGGTCGGGCAGGGGGTTCCAGCCCACCTGCTGTGTTCTACCTGCTCCGCTAGCGACGTGTGTAATAAGCGCCAGTGTCGTTACCGACTAGGGTGCCCCCTTTTTGCACAGGCCCCTACGCCGCCTCCACGTGCCCACGGGTTGGTGGGTTACGGGGCAGAGGTAGGGGTGCACAGGGGGCGATCAGAGCCCTGTCTGAAGGAACTAGCCTTGTCAAAGCCCCCCTCACCAATTAGTGTACTCATGCTGGAGCGATGGCACTCAGCTCATCCAAGAAGGGATGATGCGGGGTACCTGCTGGAGGGTTTCCAATGGGGTTTTTGTATTCCATTTGGCGGTGTTAGGGGCCCCAAGATGCTACTAATCCAGTTCCCTTGCAAGGTTACGAAGAGGTTGCTCCACTGAGCACGGCTAAGGGAGTTGAGGCTATGAGAGTAGCGGGCCCCTTCTTGGAACCACCTTTCCTAATTTGAAAGTCTCCCCTGTGAGACTAGTACCGAGGTAGAACCAGGGTGAATGTCGTTTAATCCTCCATTTAGCTTACCCTGTGGGTTCTCCGGTCAGGGATGCCATTCCCGATGACCTTGTTCAGTCAGGTACACATAGTTTGTTCAGCCCCTGTGGGTGGTACGCTCATGCGGTCCCGGTGCTTTCCTGGCACAGTGTGATATGCACTCGGCTTTCCGATTACTGCCAGTGCACCCAATGGATTTTGAGCTATTGGGTTTTTTAGGTTCCAAGGGGAATTTTACTTAGATAAGGCCAACCCCTTCTGACTGAGTTATTTCATGTTCGGCATTCGAACAATTCGGTACTTTCATTCAGTGGGCCTTTGCTCGCAGGTAGGGGTCTCGGTCTCTAGCCCATTACCTCGACGACTTTTGGTTCGGGGGTGAATGGGGCTCGGACACGTGCACGCGTCTCCTCACTACATTTCAGACACTCAGGTGGGAACTGGGTGTCCCCTTGGCGCCTGAAAAGACTGAGGGCCCAGCTACTGAGCTCACATTTCTAAATTGACTCTGTCCCACAGGCATCCGGGTTAACCATGAATAAGGTGGCTCGGATCTCCGTGGCGATTTTGGCATTGATTGCCAAACATAAAGTGTTCCCTCGTGAGCTGCAGTTACTTCATGGCCACCTTAACTTTGCCTGCAGGGTGGTTCCACCCGGCAGAGCATTGGCCAGGCGCCTGTGTGACGCCATGGCTGGCCTGTTAAAACGTCACCACAAGGTCCGGCTGATCAGGGGCATACGGGTGGGCCTTCCGGTCTGGCTCAAATTACTCCTGGGTTTTAACGGGGTCTCTTCCTGGAGATCAGACCTCATGGTCTGCCCTAGATTCAAGTACGGTCGGATGCCTCCGGCTCCCTGACTTATGGGGGTTTACTCTGAGGGTAGGTGGACTTACGGCCAATGGCAGCACGCATGGCTTGGCATGGATCGCCTCCGCGATCTTACCTTACTTGAGTTTCTTCCCAGTTTGGGGAGCACTGATGTTATGGGGCAATGAGTGGGCCTACTCGGTGGTCCATTTTTGGTGTGATAATGTGGCGGTGGTGCACATTGTCAACACCCAGACATGCAAATCCCCCAGGGTCATGACATTAGTCTGTCTATTCTTTTTGAGAAGCCTACGCCTAAATGTGCTGTTCAGGGCCAGACATGTTCCAGGTATTAATAACGACATTGCTGCTGCTTTATCCCGCCTGCAGATCCCCCAGTTCCGTGCCTTACCCCGGAAGCAGATGAATTCCACTTGCCACTCCCGGCCGATATTTGGACGTTTGGCGAGGAGAGGTGAACCGGGCATGTCATTGGCACCTCGCACGCATAAGGCGTATCACCATGTGTTCATGCTATTTAGAACTTTTTGCGAGTAACTACAGTTACCTCAAGTGTGGTCAATACCTGGATTAGGTTTTGCAATGCATGTTTATCTTTGCAGTCAGGGTTTGGCCCCCCATACTATAGCCTTCAGGCTTTTGGCACTGGCATTTATGGCCAACGTGGAGGGGTTCAATGACTGTGTGAGTTACTTCCGTATGCGTCGTGTCTTGGAGGGGTGGACACGTGAACGTGTCCGCCACCTGGACACGCGTCACCCCAGTTCGCCAGAGTTTTTGACCCACCTTGCACGAGGCTGGCATTACTTATGTTCGGATAGGTGTGAAGTGGCTCTTGGTCACGCAGCTACTACGATAGCCTTTTTGGAGTGCTCCGCATCAGTGAGTGGGTGCCAGAGTTGGTACCATCTGTGTAAGGCGGATGTGTCTTGTAGGGCACTGGAACTCGACAATGTCTCTGTCACACATGAGTGGGCTCAAGTGGGGATACGGTCCTCAAAGGTTGTTCAGCACGGCGTAGGCAGTGGAGTCTGACTGCTACGAAGTTTCATTGGAGACATCTGTCCGGTTGGTGCCCTACATGAATTTTCAGCAGTGCCTGCTGCGCACCCCAGCCTGTTTTTCTGCCACCAGGATAGGTCTACTCTTACCAAAGTAAAGTTACTGAAGGTGACCGGTGCCGCACTTCGCGGTGTGGGGCCCGTTTTGGCACCCATTTATTTAGGATAGGCGTCGCGTTGATCGCGGTACTCGGAGGCGGATATGCGTGTACGCGCAATTTCTTATATGTACGTCCCCTCACTGCATGAGTACCTAGTTATGTCCTTCACCTCTTCTCCTCTTTTACAGATCCTGTGCGTCTCTGCACACCGGTGGCAGTGGGGCTGGTGGGCCGCAGCTATGTACACTGGGCAGCAGTATATGCTGCGGCGACAGAGAGTGGACCCCGACTTGGGCTGTGTGCATCCGCACGTATGCGATGGTATGGTATGAGCGGCACAAGGGGGCGGGAACTGTGGCCATTCCTGATGTCCGTCAGGGATGCTGGACCGCCCGATGTTCTTAATAGGCACCTCGGCGGCAACGATCTGATATGGATCACTGCTGTTCCTAAACTGTCGAGGGGCTGTGACTTGGCGTTTTATATCATGTATGGCTTACACACGGTCGCTATGGTCTAACATCGTGCCGAGACACCAATTTAGGGGAGACATGGATCTCCGTGGTTCGGACTGTTCCGGCAGTCAGTGGACAGGGCTGTTGCTCGGTCCCTTGCGAAGCATGGCTGGGAGACAGCCATTGGACACCTGAGGATAGGCTTACAAAAATTTTGCTGGTAGGCAGGGGAAGGGGTCCACCTGTCGGCCGGAGGTATGTACCTCTTTCTGGGTGTGTTGCAAGCAGGCCTGGCGACCGAGCTGACGGTCTGGGGGGGGGGCCGTGAGTCATCATGGACGCCTCCCCGTGTGGCGGGTAGCACTGGTAAGGTAAAGATTTATGACCCATAGGTATCCGGCAGGTTCGCAATTGACTGGCCAACACTTAGACAGGTACAGGTGTAATAGCTTTGACCGGTCAACGACGAACCAGGCAAGGGGTGATGGCAGGAGCTTTTCAGCATGCATCACCCCGTGATTTGACGGATACACGTCATAGGGTGGGGTCAGTAGATAGTGTATTGACTCCGGTCAACAATTTGTTTGTATCAACAAACAAATTGATACAAATGGATACATTGTAGCCAATTGCCATTGGCAATTTTGGGAGGAACCTTACCAGTGTTACTGCGGCCTGCTTGCCTTAAGAATTACAATTGGATGAATACACCAATTGAAAGTTATAATTCGGACAAGGGCATTATTCAATAAAAGTGGCCCAATGCCTTTATCCATATAAGTCTTTCTTTGGGGGGTGTGCCTGCAAAGACATCAGGAATAATTCTCATTCACAACATAGGCTGTCTCACTGAACAAAGGATGAACTCAAACAGTTGTCAATATATGCTGAAGGTTAAACTCATTAACACGTGTTTAATGCCCGGTATTTGTCTTGCATCCTACTATTTCAATTTCAACAGGGTGAAAATTCACAACTAATCCAAATAACAACCAGATATCCTCTGCTATTTTCAGCTGTAAAAGGCCATATTGATTTTTAAACTTATCTGTTATGCTAACCATTCTGTATCTCTGTACTGATGTCTATAAATTTTGATTCCATGAAGTCTCACTCTTATGTCTGACGAAGTGGATTTGATCTACGAAAGCTAACAATAAAATACAGCAGTTAATCTTTAAAGTGCCACAACTTTTTTCTTTTTTGTTTTGTTTACTCTCTAAATTGCCTTATACCATTATCTTCTGGGCTTTAATTAAAGTGTAGGAAGTTGGGGATGAGACCTACCCACCAATGATAATAAGGAATGACAATCCCTGCACAAGCCTTCCTCACCCACTTCATAAGTAAAGGATGTCAGGGGAATCTCTGGGAAGTTACTTTTCACTTACGTTACTGTGTATTCACTTCGGATAACACTGTAGTTTGATTATAGCTTTTTAGGACTGAATAGTTGACACTCAGCTAGAGAGCTGCTGTAACGCCATTTTAGCATTTCAATGCCAAGGCACACTCTGCCCATTAGCACGCCAATGCCGAGATAAGCTTGCCAATTACCAAGGACACTCTTGGATGTCATTCAAACAAAAGAGACATCTCGAAGATGGAAACATCTAGATAAGGACACCTGTGAATTTTAATGAGCAGGGAGAAAGTCATAACATTCAATCTTCAAAGCGTATTTAGAATTCTTATGGGATGGGGTTGTTGTTCAGTCACACAGTCGATTCCGACCCTTTGCAATCCTATAGACCATCGTCCTCCAGGCACATCTGTCCTCTACCATCCTCCTCAGCCTGCCCAGCTCTGTGCCCACTGCGTCCACAATGCCATCTAGCCATCTCATCTTTGGTCACCCTCTTTTTCTTTTGCCCTCCACCTTTTTCCAACATCAAGGCCTTCTCCAGAGAATCCTCTCTTCTCATTTGATGTCCAAAGTACTTTTGCTTCATATTTACTATTTGACCTTCTAAGGAACAGTCAGGGTTGATTTCTTCTAATATTGACCTATTTGTTCTCTTTGCTGTCCAGGGGACTCTCAAAACTCTCCTCCAACACCACAACTCAAAGGCATCTTTTTTTCTGCGTTCAGCTTTCCTAATGGTCCAGCTCTCACACCCATACATTACCACCGGGAAAAACATTGCTTTGACTATGCGGATTTTTGTTTTCAAGGTGATGTCTCTACTTTTCACTATGTTCCCCAGGTTTCTCATAGCTTGTCTCCCAAGAATCAGTCGTCTTTTTATTTCATGGCTGCAATCACCATCAGCAGTGATCTTAGATCCTAAGAAAGTAAAATCTGTCACTGCTTCTACTTCTTCCCCATCTATTTTCCAGGAACTGATTGGGTCTGTTGCCATTATCTTGGTTTTCTTGATGTTGAGTCTCAAGCCAGCTTTTGCACTCTCCTCCTTCAGCTCAATCAAGAGATTCTTTAGGTCTTCCTCACTTTCTGCCATTAAGGTGGTATTGTCTGCATATCTCAAATTGTTGATGTTTCTCCCATAAATTTTGATCCCATATTTTGATTCCTCCATTCCTGCATTGCCCATTATATGCTCTGTGTATAAGATAAATAAGCAGGGTCGGATGGGGAGTGCCCCAATAATCCTATTTAAAGGGACCCCAAACCAGAGGTCTGTAGCAGTACTTTTTGATACAGTGAAGCTCTGTTAATTTTGTTTTATAATGCCTTAGATCAAGCCGTGATCCATCCATGTGGGCGGTTTTGCCCATACTTATCCAGACATTAGTTAATTTGTTAGTCTTTTTATTTTATCTTTTCATTCAATTTCGTATATTATGTCTTTTTATTTTGCTACAATAAAATGCTGCTACGCGAAGTTAACTAGCAGCGTTTTTACTCCTAAGTAAGGGAGGGAATATTGGAGACAGATAAGGGAGCTGAAGATTCAGCAAAGAGCTCCTTTCCCCCAGGCCTTGATCTGTGGTGGCGCGACCAAACCAGGAAGAGGAAGATTGGGATATCTTTCCTTTCCCCAGAATCCTCCCATGCCAACCAGGTCTCCACTATAGCTCAGGAGGGGTTTGGGCAAGGTAACATGATAGTTTCTAATTTGCCCTCATAAAACTGCTACCAGACACCTGTTACACCCCAGGGTCGCCATCTTGAGTATGAGCCAGTCTTTACTGAACAGAGGTGTGCCATGGGCTGGATGTCCTGAACGGCTGATAAACCTCAACACAGACACGCTCACCAGTTTTCATGCAGCCATGCCTCAGAAAAATAGAGGGTCCCATTAGTCAACATGCACAAACCTTGTTACAAATGAAACATAAGAATCCAGAACTTAATCCATGAGAGTGTCTCTGAAAATTTGATTCCTTTGTAATTCTTTTGGAAAGCAATTTCTGACTGAATTTGACTGGACAAAATTCTCATAGGAGGAATTGTTGGGAGAGCACTAAAATAAATGTTCTTGTTGGATCACATCTGGATACAACACAGCCATGCAGTCCACATGTATATACCAGAGTGCTAATGGTAGTATGTTTGCTGTCTTCATTGCATGAATGTTCCACTCTTCTAAGAGGTGTGCATCATTCACATCTTTCTACAAAGAGGCCAATCCAAATACAGCTCAACAGATGTCTCTAAATGCTGCAGTTTGTGCCTGTCTGAAGGCAACATTCAATATGTTCTGCATTAGAACATTGAGGCCAGCACAAATTGTCACTTCAGATTATAATTCTTCCATCAACAGCTCTTTACAGTTTCCTTTATTCTCATGGCAAAACATTTTTAACAGACAGGAATTTCACATTTGTCCCTCCTTTTTATTTAACAGAAGTAGGTTGGACTTGATTCTAAATACCTTTTTTCCCTTCTGGACTTTCTATTTCCAGGTCAAAGAAGAAAAAGAGATATTTCTTACAAATAGACCTACATGACCTTTCTCAAAGGTGAAATCCATCTTGAACTCTCTATGAAGGTCAGAAGCTGAGCGTATTCTGCCATATTTAAGTAATGAGAATTACCTAAATATGGCAGACTGCTATTACAAGTGAGCTACATAATTAATGAAGACTACGGCCACCCTGTATTGAAGGATGAGTAATCGTTCCGACAGTCTGGAACTGAACCTTTTTGGGGAGAGGGGAAAATGGTCAAGGGGAATGTCCTTTTAAAAACTGTATCTGCAGTTCTTTGTCAACCTAAAAAAAAACATTGGAAGCATATTCAGTATTTATAGAGGGAGAAAATAGCTCCCTTTGGAAGAACAGAACCAAGTACTGAATTAAAGCAAACAACTGAATTAAAGCTAACTGAATTAAAGCAGGCACTTATGAAAAATGTTTTCCATTCAAGTACTTGGGGGGAATTATTATTACATCAGAGTTTTACTTCCTATGGATATTTCATATCAGGTCCATTAAGATAGTGAATACAGTCATATAGGCTTATTCAGCCAACAAGACAAAACAAACTGGCTGAAATCCTGTTGCTTAGTCTAGTGAGTCACACTAGAATACACTCATTCAATTAGTTGGGAGTTTAATGAGTCAAATCCAGGTATATTGATTCCAAGGCCCTACTCTAGTTGAGGCTTGCTGGACTTAGCAAAATGATTTTAGCTAATTAAATAATGTTGCATTCCTTTGTCTGTATCAGATGCCACAGTATGTTAGACAGCCCTAACAGAAAATGATTTTATTTTATTTATTTTGGTTTCTATACCGCCCACTTGGCCAAGGCCAACTCAGGGCGGTTCACAGCATAATAAAAACACAATTAAAAACATAATTAAAACTGCTTTAAAAACTACCACCCACTCACTAAAAAAGGGTGCAGGGGCCAAGGGTGCTGGGATTCACTATACCAGCCACCCCGCAAAAGTCACCCCCTCCACCTGCACCCCATACTTGGCCTGCCAACCAAGTTTTAAGTTCTTTCCTGAAGGGCAGCAATTCCGTCTGGAGACGTAACTCGGTTGGTAAGAGGTTCCAGAGAGCCAGTGCAGACACAGAGAAGGCCCTCCTCCTTGCTTTAAGAAAGGATTAGACAAGTTCATGGAGGACAAGAGTATCAATGGCTATAATTATGGATACTTAAGGACAACCTCCGGGTTGGAGAGATAGGCAGGATGTCTCTCAATATCATTTCCAGGGAATCCTAAGCAGGCATCTGCTTGGGAATACCCTGAAGGAAATGGTGAGCCACTGTGTGAGACAGAATGCTGGACTGGATGGGCTGTGGCCTGTTCCAGCAAGGCTGTTCTTATGTTCTTATGTTTGTGCTAGAGAGGTGAGCCCCTCTAGCGTATGGTACAATGAGAGAGCCCCTCCGGTCTGCTCTGGTTGGACGAACAGACGTCCTTAGGGTGATCACATAAAATTGAGACATCACACATGTTGTGCATTTTCATTGTGGATCAGAGTGTCAATTACATAATGATTCCAGCACTGATTTTGGTATTCAAAGTGTACAATATAAAACAACAATAAATATTCAAGCTGATCACCAAATGCACTGTAGCTACAGGAAAGTCACTATTAAGCAATGGTGAAATTGAATGTGGGTAATAACTATAACTCAAGGTGATTTACTCATGCTATAAAGCATGAGAAATAGACATTAATTGAAAAGAAGGGGGTTCTAGATCCGCTGTATCTTTAATCACAGGAGCATGTTTTTTGGAAAAGGAGGAGGCTGCTGTATCCAGATGGGCTTTTCACATGTGGCAAAAAAAATTTTTTTTAGAGAAAGGGTTAGCTAACATGTAGAGGTTATCCTACTTCAAACAGGTAACATTTCTGTGATTACTTAGATGACAAAGAGGATAGGGATAGCATGCTTCCTTCAACATGTGTGAGCTTCACAGACTTTAAAGCATAATTTAACTGTTCTTCTATGAATAAGAAAAGCTGTCAGTTCTTTCTATCTCAAACATGAAATTTCAATTTTGTTATTTTTTTCTAAGTGCATCTGAAATTAAATTCACTCGCACACATTTGCACCAATCAAATTCAATAGGCACAGCTATGCTCACTAAGAAGATAATACATGTCTACCATATTGATGCTGAAGATGAGAGGTGTCTCATGGGGGACGGGTGGTGGTGGAGAGAGTTGGGAACCCCAATTCAGCATTTTCTTCATATGTATCAGAGCATTGCACCATTTAAAAGTACGGACATATAAGAAAGATATGTAAAAATCAAAGAAATCAAAATGTTAAAATAATTAGGATATTTTGTTTGCTAGGAACAGGTTACTTCAACAGTGTTATCTCAGCAATTTATTAAATCTTTTTTACATGGAGTGGGACATTAATTCTATGCACATGCATTCCACATTGATTGAATCCAGCACTAAGTTCATTGACATGTCAGGTTTTGCTGATCAAGGGAGACATGATCACTCTTAACAATATTTAAACAGGTTCGGATTGTACCAAGGGATACTTCAACACAGCTAATTGAAATGCTACATGTACTCATGTCCTTTGAAGCTTAATGTCAAGCAGTTTATTCATTTCAGAGCTATGGAATTAATTTAACACCTATGAAGTATCTATTAGAGTGACTGAAAAACAGTGCAAGTCACCCAAGTAGAGTAAGTGTAGCACCTTGTGACTATTTGAATCTGCTTAATGGATTAAATTGAACATGATTTTAAACCACTGCTGAATCGAAAGCATATTCTTAAATGTTTTGTTTTGTTTTAAAGCACAGGACAGGTCTGCTAAAAGCCTTCTCATGAAACAAAAAGTCAGTTGCTTAAAGCCTGGTAGTACAAAGGAGTCTTCCGATGCCGATTGACAGGGCCACCATCGGGGGGGGGGCATCAGGACTCCCGTCCCAGGCCCGGAGATGATGGGGGCCTGGTGCTGCTGGGAAACCACTGATCTGCAAATGCGCAAACAAACCACGCATGCGCAGAAAACCACGGGGTGTGGGGCTGCCGGGAAATCACTGATCTGTGCATGTTCAAACAAACCACACATGCACAGAAAACCATGGGGGTGTGGCCAAAATGCGGGGGGCACATACCGGGCCCGGAATTTTCGGATGCCAGCCCTGCCAACTGAGGAAAGGAAAATGCAGCACATTTGGAAATCAAAGTTTCCTCATTCATCACAGAAGCCATCCAAAGGTGGAAGACAGGTCTGTTTGGAATTACTTTCTCCTTAGTAAATGGGATGCTCAGGCAAATTATAAAGTTTGGCTCTGAAGCATCATGGTAACAGGTACAGGAGCAGATGAGAAATCTGTTCAATTCACATTACAACACAAAGTTACCATACTTGCACATCCCAAACCCAAATTCAAACCAGCAACTATCTAAATCTCTAAGTTCTATACTTCCCTAAAGTTTGTAATGTGCTAAGCACAATTACATTTTTGTGGTGTCTTTTGAAATTTTCACAGTATTAGCTTGAAAACATGCATTAAAATGGGGCTGTTTGGGTAAATATATATTTTGAAAAATAAATAGAAGAGTGGTTTTTGTGACAAAAATACATACAGTTTTTCATGCTGGCCACTTATACAGAAGCTGAAGATCAGTGAGAAAATGGGATCAAAAGAAAAAAAAGGATAGGAAATTGCCAACATGTATAACACAGGGGTTAAAGATTCACTCATCTGCGTCTAAGGCAGCAGAAGTGGATGGTCTGTGGCATTTCCAAATAACTGAACCTGTTTTCTCCTTCATTACAAAGTGGAATAGATACTGAATCTTAATAGCAAAAGATAAAAATTTTTTTAAAAATGTATCCTTTTCACCCAGAGCTAGAAGAGGAAAAGGCCACCAGAGCAGGGAGGAGGGGGAGGGGGACAACACGTGGGGAAGGACCACTTCCGGTTGAAAGAGCCCCCGCCTCTCTCCCTCTCTCCCCATTTCCTCCCTCTCTAGTCTCTCACACAACTTTGAACCCTCTCCTCAATATCGAAGTCACATCCTTTTGGATGCAGTAAAGGAGACAACAGGGAAGAAAAATATCCGGCTGGCGACAGACTTCCACCCGTGCCACAAAAAGAGAACAAATTCTTCATAACAGAGAGACCACAGGAGGAATTTACACCAAAGCCCCCGCAGGGCCCATGCCCTGATTCCGCTCTGGTTTATCAGAGGCGGCGCATGGCCAAAATCCTCTTGGGCAAGCAGAAGATGCGGCTTGAAACTACCCCGCGTGCAGCATCCTCATGGGAAAGTTCTGGAGACAACATGGAGGAGAAATATCCAGCTGGCGACAGACTTCCACCCGTGCCACAAAAAGAGTGGTGGGAACCATTAGCCGAAAAATGGGAAAGCAAGACAAACGCCCCACACCCTTATGACGTTCGGCTTAATCAGAACCAGCAGAGTTACGTCTGCTTGGGCAACCCTCTGGGGATTCAGATCACCACGCCCACAGCATCCTCATGGGAACATTCTGATGAAACCAGTGAATCGGAAAAATCGGAAAATCATCCCGATAGAAGATCTCCATTCATGCCATCGAGATGGCCAACCAATGAATCTATGCTGCACACTTCTGGCAACCCGCATAAGTTGGAGCCCCTGTGCCAACTGATTTCCAGCAAAACATCTTGTAAGGGGCAGTTTCAGCATCCCCTCGCCAGACTTGAGCCATTCAACCATGATGTGTTTCGCAACACCTTTGGCTCCCTTCCCTGGCCCGCCCGGTCAGGGGAGGTGGGAGCCCAGCTGGAGCCACTTTCCTGACGTGGGGCTATGAATAGCCGCCGCCACCGAGCCCCGAGAGCCACGCAACACCTTCGGCTCCCTTCCCTGGCCCGCCTGGTCGGGGGAGGTGGGAGCCCAGCTGGAGCCGCTTTCCAGACGCGGGGCCATGAATAGCCGCCACCACCGAGCCCCGAGAGCCACACAACACCTTCGGCTCCCTTCCCTGGCCCGCCCGGTCAGGGGAGGTGGGAGCCCAGCTGGATCCGCTTTCCGGATGCGGGGCTATGAATAGCCGCTGCCACCGAGCCCCGAGAGCCATGCAACACCTTTGGCTCCCTTCCCTGGCCCGCCCGGTCGGGGGAGTCGGAGTCCTGCTGGAACTGTTTTCCCAGTGGTGGGGGCTTTAGGGCTCCGGTGAAGATGTTTCGAAGCCAGGGGTTTGTCTCATGGATGGGAGGGAGCTGAGGGTTTGGGCAATTGTTCTTGGGATTTCAGTACTGTATTTAATGGTATTTTGTATAATCTATATTTGTATTTGCTTTTGCACTTTGCATTTGGTGTAACTGTTTAATGAATTGTATTGAATATATTGTAATGTATTGTGATATATTGTATTTTTTGTGTGATTATTGTGATATTATTATGCTGTACTTCTAACTTGTAAACCACATTGAGTCAGTCCTCAGGCGGAGAATTGCGGTATATAAATTAAAATTTCAATTCAATTCAATGCTTGGTTTGTGACATTATTAATGGTTGCATATGCATATATCTCAGTTTCCCATAATCAAGTAGAAGCTATTATGTTATGTTACATTTTGTTAGCTTATGAACCAATTAAAGCAGGAATTCTCAACCTTTTAAAACCAGGGGCAGGGTCATGCTCCACCAGGCAGCTTCGGGGGCTGGATGACCATTTGCCCTTCCTCCACCACATGACACTTTAGGGTGTGGTGGAGGTGGTGGGGCACATGAAATGGCACTGCAGGACATTCAGCCTGTGGACTGCAGGTTGAGAATCTCTGAATTAAAGTGTGCAGTTAGAGATGCCTGTCTTTTAAAAATGCACATAAGTACACTGAGGTCATTGATACTTAAGAGACCCCGTCACCTTGAGAACATCTGTCCATCCCACCAGAGCAGTCCAGAGAGGCTCTCTCATTGTGCCATCTGCTAGGGAGGCTCATCTCTCTAGCACCAGAAGGAGGGCCTTCTCAGTGTCTGCTCCGGCCCTTTGGAACCTCCTGTCAATTGAGCTGCGTCTCCAGACAGTTGCTGTCCTTCAGGAAAGGGCTAAAAACCTGGCTGGCAGGGCAGGTGTGGGGCACCAGCAATGTGGTGGCCCCTGCCTGCTGGCTGATTTAGTAAGAACACTCTCTCCCTCTTTTAATCTATTTTAATCTGTAGGGGTCGGATAAATTTTTGGTGTCAGTTTTAATGGGGTTTTTATTAGTTTTTACAATGTGATTGGTTTTATTTTCTGTGAGCCACCCAGAGTCTTCGGAGTTGGGCAGCAATATAAATCAGAAAAATAAATAAAATAAATAAATAAATTGAAGTGTAATGTGTTAAAAAAAGCTTTACACAATAAGAAACAGTGGCCAGAATCAAACTGAATATTTGTGTCTGCATGAAATGTAATGGTGGAACACAGAGAGGTGGAAAACAGTGAACCTTATATTTTATGTTTCAGAGAGCTCTGGTAATGTGCCATAGAAATACATATATATTATATATTTCAGGATTTTTAATTAAATATTATTAAACCTGCATATAACTGACACCATGAATAATGAACCCACAGATAAGGGTGTGGGTGTGTCCCGTATATATTCAATTGGATTCTGCGCATTGTGTTTAAAAAGTACATTTACTTTCTGGGGGGTGGGGGTGGGGGGACACAACAATGTATTTTAACCTGGTGACAATGGTTTAAGGTTTAACCTGGTGACAATGGTGGAATAAAAATGCAATTGGGAATTCAACAACCTTGAGAGGGAGAGTATGTCATATCTGCATACCTATTTTCATTTCCCTACAGTTCAAGCCTCAGTAAATACACTTTGTAGCCTCAGTAAATAATAATTTTGTGTCAGAGATTACTCTGGGTTGAAAGGATTTTTGCTGCAGAAACTCCACTCAGGGGACACCTGAATGAGGCTCCTTTCATGCTCCCAAGTGCAGCTCTTGGGTATTGAAACCCGACCTTCCAGTCTCCAGCTCAGCGTCTTATCCACTAAGCCGCTGGGGAAGCTGCAGTAGAAGGAGCTACAACTGAAAAGCTGGGTGCCAAAGGGACATCCACTTAACCCCTCTTGCAGTAAGTTTCACATGCATTCTAACAATCAGACTTTGGAGTATGAGAACCAAGACACAGGGCACAGCCTCGGGCTGGTTTAACCCAGGTTTATTGCATGTTGGACAGAGGGAACATGAGGTAATGGCGGATCAATAGCTCTTTATATACAGTAGTAATACATTTGAACGTGGTTCCACGATAGCCCATTGGCTACTGTCTTCGTGACGTCATTGCTGGTCACGCCCTTCTTGTCCAGGTGTAGGTGGTGGCGGGAAACTTCCCGCGCTGTGGCTCTTTGATGAGTTTGGACCAAGAGAGCTTGGACGCTCGCTGCTGCCAGCTGGTGGTCATTAGCTCGCGTCCTATTACAGGGTTTATAGTGATACAACTGAAGGTTACATTGTTACCCGTAGGCAAGGTTACATTGGTTAAGATACATTGTTATCCCATGTAGGAGGTTACACCATTAGAACACAACACTCCTCCCCCCTAGGATGAGACGAAGTCTCGAACTCAACACTCCTCCCCCCTAGGATGAGACGAAGTCTCTCAGCCAAGATGGCTTATTTCGAACACGCTGGGGTCTCGATGCGGGCTGCCTTTCCCCAGGTTTGCTACCTTCTCTTTGTCCCCTGGTTTCCTGTCCTGTAATCGGAGAGGGAGACTTGTTAGTGACTTGCCGCGGCTCTGCGGCGTTGTTGGGAGGTGTGTGCTTTATTTGGGAAGAACCGGGGGCACTGGGGGCTAACGAAAAACCCCGCTTCTCGCTTGGATGGGTGGGGGAACACTCCCAAAACCCCCCCCGGCTCGCAAAATCAAAATCGGAATCAAATTCGGGGACAGCGGTCGCAAACTCCTCTCCCCCTTCCCCAGGCTCTAATAGAGCTGGCGTATCAAAAGGATGTGAGTCGGGACCGCCGCTGCCTTCCCCCCTTGTTTGGGACTGTTGTCCGTCGTTGTCTCCCCCTTGGGCTAAACGGGTGGGGGAGGACCCTAACGCTGAATTCTGTTGCTGAGCCCCACTGACCGGCCCCTCACTCACTCGGTGCCTAAGTTGGTCCGCGTGCCTCCTCCAGAGGAGACCGGTGTTAGTCTCTACCCGGTACGATACTGGTCCCGTCTGCTCCACAACCGTCCCTGGTACCCAGGCTGGACCAGCGTTGGCGTAGTTCCTGCAGTGTATAGGATCGCCGACGGCGAAACCTTTCGAGACCGCTAACCCTATGTTCTTCCCTTTGTCCTCGACCCTCGTCGGGTCTAACCTGGACAGGATCGTGGTCAGTTTCCGCCGCATCAGCAGCTCTGCCGGCGAGTATCCTGATGCTAAAGGGGTCACCCTATACGCTAATAAAAACTGGCATACTTGGTGATTTAGGTCCCCCGGGCCCATGCGCCGCAGCGCATCCTTTGTTGTACGCACCAGCCGTTCCACTTGGCCATTCGTGGCCGGGTGAAACGGCGCGGATGTGACATGCCGAATGGCGTTTGCCTCCATGAATGCCCTGAACTCAGCGGACGTGAAACAACTAGCGTTATCGCTGACCAGAGTGTCGGGTAAACCGAACGTGGAAAAGACTCTCCTTAGGCGGCTAATTGTAGTGGCGGAGGACGTGCTCTTTACTGGGATAACCTCCAGCCACTTAGAGAACGCATCCACCACCAAGAGAAAAATGGTTCCTCGGAACGGGCCAGCGAAATCTACGTGCAGTCTGGACCACGGCCCCCTTGCTGCGTCCCATTCCCTATGCGGGAGATGGGCCGCCTCTGGTCGGGAGCCCTGGCATGCCTCGCAAGTGCCAACCATGTGCTCTATGTCTGCGTCCAGCTGTGGCCACCAGAAGTAACTCCGGGCCAGCGCCTTGGAACGGACGATGCCCGGGTGGCTGACGTGCAGCAGTTCGAGCACCCTCGGTCGTAGGGACGTAGGGATCACCACCCGTTGGCCCCACAAAAGGCACCCCCTCTCTAGGGACAACTCTATTTTTTTTCTAAAAAATGGGTCGAATTCCGTACCTGGGGATGACGCCGGCCACCCTTTCTGTACCCATGAGCTAACTTTCTCCAGCGTTCTATCCTTGCCTGTCGCCCTGGCAATGTCGGCTGGCACTATTGGGGGTGAATCTAAAACCTCTATTAACAATACCTGGTGGTCTCTCTCTACCCTTGCCTTTTGGTCGCCCGACAAGGGCAAAGGAGACCTTGAGAGTGCGTCTGCGTGGCTGATCTCCTTCCCGGGCCGGTACTCCAACTCATGTTGGTATGCGTTGAGAAAGATAGACCACCGCAGCATTCTCGGGGACAGGATATGTGGCGTGGGCTTATTTGCAGTGAAAATTCCTAACAGGGGCTTGTGATCGGTCACGATTTTGAACGGGCGACCATACAGAAAATCGTGAAATTTTTTGGTTCCCGCTACTATCGCTAATGCCTCCCTATCGGTCTGTGCGTAATTCCGCTCTGCTTGGGACAGGGACCTTGAATAAAATGCTATCGGGGCCTCTCTTCCGTCGTCCAACACGTGGCAAAGCACCGCCCCCACCCCCACCGAGGATGTGTCACAGACTAAAACCACTGGCCGTTTGGGATCGAAATGCGTTAGGATTGCCTCGGATGTTAGGAGTTGCTTCAACTCTTTGAACGCCCTCTCTTGTTCGTCACCCCACACCCATGTTTCCTCCTTTTTTAGCAACCGATGGAGCGGCTCGGCCACCGACGCCTTCCGTGGAAGGAAGGTGTGGTAAAAATTGAGGAGCCCCAGGAATGACTGTAGCTCGGTTTTGGATGTGGGGCGAGGAGCCTTCTTGATGGCGGCTACTTTGGATTTGGACGGCTTAATTCCCTCGGGTGTGACCCTGAACCCCAAAAACTCAACCTCTGTTTCGAAAAAAACGCATTTGTCTTTTCTCAGTCGCAGCCCCGCTTTCTCGAACACAGTCAGTACTTTATCCAATCTCTTTGCCAGTTCGGCCTCACTCCCCCCTGTAATCAACACGTCATCAAAATAGGGCAACACCCCCTCCAGCCCCTTTAGGAGGCGTTCCACAAGCGACTGAAAGAGGCCGGGTGCCGAGTTCACGCCGAACTGTAACAGCGACACCTGGAACGCCCCTTTATGTGTGACTATTGTTTGTGCCGCTGCCGTGGCGGGCGTTACAGGGAGTTGCTGATAGGCTTGTGCTAAATCGAGTTTAGCGAAACACTTTCCCCCATTCAGCCTGGCCAGAAGGTGGCTGACCACCGGCACCGGGTATGCATTGGGGCGGATCGCCTTGTTAATTGTACACTTATAATCAGCGCAAATGCGCACCTCCCCGTTAGCCTTTAGCGCTGTTACAATTGGAGTTTCCCACTCCGCGGAATCAACTGGAACAAGAATCCCCTGGCCCACCAGTTTGTCCAGTTCCGCCTCTATTTTGTCCTTTAGTGCGAACGGCACCCTGCGCGGTTTGAGTCTTATCGGGCGGACCTCCGGGTCTAGGTCGAAGGCTACGGGGGGTCCCTTGAACTTTCCCAGTCCTTTTTTAAAAACGGCGGGGTGCGCGTCCAATACCGCTTGTATTGGATCTACCCCCACGGTATGCACCCCCCCCTATGAACAAACCTAAAGGCTGAAACCACTGCGTCCCTAGGAGGCTACAACTTCCCCCCTTAAGGACAACTAGGGGGAGTTCCGCAGAATGTCTCTTATAACTGACCCGAAATTTCCCGACCCCCAACACTGGAATGCTGTTCCCCTGTACGTCTCGTAGCGTGGACCTCAACGTTTTAAGTTTGGGCCGCACGTGGGGGTCGATTTTCAAGAACTCTTTCTGGGAAATTATAGAATAGGAGGACCCCGAGTCAATTTCCATTATGATAGGGGCCCCTTGTACTAGTACCTCAACGAAGTAATGGGGCTGTCCCGCGGACACGCTGAACACGGGAGCGTCGTCCTCGCTGTCGTCCGAGATGCGGCCCACGCCGTCCTGCTTCCTCGTGGTCCGGGCGCCATCTTTGGACCTCGCTGGACGGTCCGGTCTGGTCGAACGGTCTTGTGAATGCCTCCGGCCCTCTTTCCGCTTTCTGCACGCCCTGGCGATGTGCCCCCGACGGCCGCAGGTGTAGCACTCGGTTTTTCTGAATGGGCACCTCGCGCGCTCATGGGCTGCTCCACAACCATCGCAGCGGCGCCCCCCTTTTCTGACTTTCTGGACCTCCTCGCCGTCGCTGCCTTCCGTAGACGACTTCGAGGCCCGTCGGGTTGCGTGCACCGACTGTCCGGACTTTCCGTGCACCGAATTCTCCGCTTTGCCGGCCCTAGGACGCCACTCACGCCACTGGTGCATCTCGTCCACTCCAGCATTCATGGATTCCGCGGCTTCCGCGGCCTCTACAACCTCTGTCAGTGTGGGTGGTGGCTCCTTGTTCATCAGGCTGCGCTGCACTTCCTTGTCCTTCAGGCCACACAGAACTCCGTCCCTGAGGGCCATCTCTAGATTGTCCCATCTGCAGGGGGCGGCGGCTATTCTCAGGGCTGTTACGAAGGCCTCAACCGACTCGTCCGGCGCTTGGACTCGCCTCCAAAACGCGCTCCGAGCGGGAAACATTGCCCTCGAGGGTCGGAAACGCTCACGCAGCAGTTTCATGATGTCATCGGCTTTGAAATCGCTCACCTTCTTCGGTGCAATGATGCCCACCAGCGTTCGCTTGGTTTCCATCCCAAGCATTCGGGTGAGGATGGCCCTCTTCCTTTCCTCGTCGTCTTCTTTGACTTTGAGTTCCACCAGTGCCGCCTGGAAGTCCATTTCAAAAAGCTCCCAGTGTTGCGGTTTGGTGATGTTGAACCCGCTCTGTGCCCTGGCTCCTTGGGAATCCATCATCCCACCTTCGTCGCCAATTTGGAGTATGAGAACCAAGACACAGGGCACAGCCTCGGGCTGGTTTAACCCAGGTTTATTGCATGTTGGACAGAGGGAACATGAGGTAATGGCGGATCAATAGCTCTTTATATACAGTAGTAATACATTTGAACGTGGTTCCACGATAGCCCATTGGCTACTGTCTTCGTGACGTCATTGCTGGTCATGCCCTTCTTGTCCAGGTGTAGGTGGTGGCGGGAAACTTCCCGCGCTGTGGCTCTTTGATGAGTTTGGACCAAGAGAGCTTGGACGCTCGCTGCTGCCAGCTGGTGGTCATTAGCTCGCGTCCTATTACAGGGTTTATAGTGATACAACTGAAGGTTACATTGTTACCCGTAGGCAAGGTTACATTGGTTAAGATACATTGTTATCCCATGTAGGAGGTTACACCATTAGAACACAACACAGACTTTATTAAATGAAGAGAAGGCTAGCAGGCAATTGATGGGGTGCATGGAATATGAGAGTAAAAAATCAACTGAAATGATTTGTCCTTCTTGATTGATATTGCTTATTAATTTAGAGTCAAACCTATGTAGGATTTCTGCACACAGACTATCATACAGGATCATGCCCTACATTTTAGTTTCTGATAAAACTGCACTAAAACAGAGTGCCAACTAGGAAGGGCCCTCATATTCTTTTATTCTTTCATAGTGATAGCTCGGTAAGTTAAGTTTCTGGCTGCAGAACCAAATGTTGGGAGTTCCATTCCTGGCTGTCCATCTCAAGAAAAGAGCCATTCTGTGTGGCCTTGAATAAGCTGCACAATCCCAGGATGCCCCCAGAAAAAAAGAATGGTAAGCTGCTTCTGAGTGCACTCTACCTAGAAAACCCTGAAAAGGGTCAACATAAGTCAGAAATGACTTGACATCATGCATTTATTATTGTCAAATAATGAGGACAGCTTACTGAGATGCAACATTTCTTCTTTGTGGTAGAAGATAAATCTCTTTGGAATAGCTGAAAATGCCTTTGAGACTGTGACATTCCTCACATGACTATGAGCTTCTTTTTTGTTTTATTCTTTTACCATTTGTAGAAAAGTAAGCTCTTCATGGTATGTGGCATCAATTTTGCATGAATATCTTTGTAAATGAAGCAGAAGTGGGTGATGGATTAGTTATAGATGAGGATAGAGAAATGAAATGAAGGATTGAGACACACACACACCCCTTCCAGACATTGGTAACACTTTGGAGGAAGCATTACAAAAGGAAGGAGAGCAGGTTAACATTCCACATGAAGATTTCTACCCATAATATTTTGTTTTCATTCATTCTGCCACCCATTTAACTCATGCTAGTCATTAGATTCCACTGTTCTGCTAATGTTGTGATGCTATTTCTACCAGTTAAAAACTGACAGAATGCATAGATAAATGTGTGCTTGAAAATAATAATACTGTACAGTACTTAAATAGCATTTGGGGAAAACTACCAATTTTGAAATCAAGTATAACTGGAATCTTATTTCCAGTAAATATTTCAGTGCTAGGTTTCCCCCCTGATTACATGCCAAGCTATGCAATCTCTGCATGCCATGAGAAAAACAATAAAAGTAAAGGTAAATGTCACCTTTGCTGGAAAACCAGTCGTATCCAACTCTAGGGTTCAGTGCTCATTTCTGTTTCATAGCCAAAGAGCCAGCATTGTCTGCTTCTGCAGACGTTTCTATGGTCATGTGGTTTCTGTGGGCATGCCTAGAAACCAGAGCACACGGAACACTGTTTACCTTTCCACCAAATTGGTCCCTATTTATCTACTTGCAATTTCTTGCTTTAAAACTGCTAGGTTGGCAGGAGCTGGGACAAAGATGGGAGCTCATTCTGTCCTGCAGTATTTGGGTATTGAACTGCTGACTTTTTGCCTTCCAGTCAGCATCTTAGCCACTTGACAATTCCAACTTCTTAATCGGCAGTAGTTTATCACTAATTTAACACTGATAGTGTTGTTCCAGAGGGTGTATCTGAACACGATTCTAACCTGTGTTTTCTCTCTCGAAGATTTTTTAAAACATAGATTGATGTGAATTAAATTTTCAATTTAATATAAATAGAATAAAATGCAATTATAGGAAAAAATATAAATCACATAGGCAAAACCTGCATAAATTCTATCTTTAATTTTCAGTAATTTCAGAACTATTTTTAAATATCCATCTTTAAGCTTAATGCATGAAGAAACATGACTCAGGCAGAGTATTCTGTGCATCTTTGATTTGCAGTTCCCAGGCTGGAGACACCACAATGAAAGTAAAGGGGTTTCTCCATGTATAAAGGGCAGGGAAACCACAAGACCACACACACAATTGGCTGTCACTTCTGTGAAGAGGAATTTCTGTGTAGGGGACAGAAGACTGTCTGTTTTAAAATTGTGCTCTCCAATTTTTATAATAGTTCTATTTTTTAAAAAAAGATGTTTTGCTGGCTGCTTAATCAGGGTACCCTTTTTGTTAATTAAATGTTTCAAATTGACTAATCTAACAAATTGTTCAATTAAATATTCCATCCTTAATTAAAATGTATATTCCTTACATCTTTTGAGAGACTGCACAAATAATGTTCCACTTTTAAATGGAGAAGGGAAATTATCTTCCCTAGAGATAGCTGGGTAGCTCAGTGATTAAGATATCTAGTTGAGGGGTCACAGGTTGGGAGTCTGTTTCACTACTGTATCTCCTAGGAGAAGAGCCAACCTGTGTAGCCATGGGCAAGCTGTACAGTCCCAAGGTACCGCCAGAAAGAGGGAATAGTAAAGCACTTCTGTGTATTCTCTACCTAGAAAGCCCTGGAAAGGGTTGCTGTAAGTGAGAATTGACATGATGGCATACAGTTTTTATTAAATATAATGTCTTGATAAGATTTTACCCTGATGAAGATACCTGTATGTGTGTTATTTGAAACATAAACTTGTGTTAATGGACACATATAATTCAAATTTGGCCAATGACAGAGCTATGAAAGTGGCTTCATTTTAGCAATCCAGGGTTTGATCAGGACGAGAAAGAAGAAGAACACAAACTGCGTACATTTATTTATTTGAAATTTAATTTATCATAAAATTTCCTTTCCACTTTCACTTGTTAAAAATAAGTTTGCTCTTAATGTAAGTGACAAAAGATATGAAAAGAGAACAAACTATTCAGTAGTAGGACAATTCTGTTGAATTGTCAAATCAGAACTATCTAATGGGATAATCCAACTCCCTCTAAACCTTTCTGGACTCCTGGATGAAGGGAAGTTGGAGAGTCATTTGCTGCTTCTTTCCTTCCTGTTTGTGTCTCCCTATAATAAATTGTTCCAAAAGGGAAATACTGGTGAAACTCGGAAAATTAGAATATCATGCAAATGTTCATTCAGTTCAGTAATGCAACTTAAAAGATGAAACAAATATATGAGATAGACTCATTACATGCAAAGCGAGATAGTTCAAGCCTTACTTTGCTGGACCCACTCCCCAATAACGACACGGACAACAGAATTGGATTAAAATTGGGCCACTTTATTAACTTTATATTAAACTTTCCTTAACTACTGTTAAGGACCAAACGGGCCATAATAGCACTGGTAAGGAGTGAATCTTAATCGAATACCCAATTGAGTGCATGTCACAATTTGCTACCACTGCAACAAACTGTGGTACCCTGTCAACAACCTGTCTCCACTGACACACATTGTTGACCCTTGTCAGGATGCTATTAGTTAGCTCCTGACTGTAAAATTGCCTCCAGTCAATTATGGAGGTGTTGCATGCTGGTTAAGCATAGCAACATGTTTGATTATCAGCTGGTTGGCCATTGCCGTTTTGCCTCAACCTTGTCCTCCCTATGGCCAACCAACTGCGTATCTGCCAGATTAAATGGGTCATGCACTTCCTCCTTACCAGTGCTAGCTGCCAAAGTGACCAAGTAAGAAATAAAAACCAGAACCCCAGAACTCAACCATTGGCAACAGTGTGGGATGGGCGAAAACACCAAGACCCAATGGGTCATTGCAGGTTCAAGCAAAAATTCCCATCCGGCCCCGGAGCGACCAAAACAATCACACTGCTACTTAAGGAGGGGATGGAGGGCAAACGCGCCCCTGGCCCAGCCGAATTATGACTGCCGGGGACATGCGGGCAGCCACCCCTTATAAATGGTGGCTGACCATGCCCCCGGTGCCACTTTATGCCCGTGCCTCAGGGCAGGGGCTGACAAAGCGCACGGTGGCAATTTTGTCACCACACGTTCCTTGCCGGACCCACTCCCCAATAACGACACGGACAACAGAATTGGATTAAAATTGGGCCACTTTATTAACTTTATATTAAACTTTCCTTAACTACTGTTAAGGACCAAATGGGCCATAATAGCACTGGTAAGGAGTGAATCTTAATCGAATACCTAATTGACTGCATGTCACAATTTGCTACCACTGCAACAAACTGGTACTCTTTCAACAACCTGTCTCCACTGACACACGTTGTTGACCCTTGTCAGGATGCTATTAGTTTAGTGTATGAGAACCAAGACACAGGAAACAGCCACGGGCTGGTTTAACTCAGTTTTATTGCATGGTGGTCAGAGGGAACATGAGGTAATGGCGGATGCATAGCTCTATATATACAGTAGTAAACATTTGAACGTGGCTCCACGATAGCCCATTGGCTATTGTCCGCGTGACGTCATTGCTGGTCACGCCCTTCTTGTCCAGGTGTAGGTAGTGGCGGGAAACTCCGCGCTGTGGCCTTTGATGAGTATGGACCAAGAGAGCTTGGACGCTCGCCGCTGCCCACTGGTGGTCATTAGCTCGCGTCCTCATACAGGGTTTATAGTGATACAGCTGAAGGCTATATTGTTACTGGTAGGACATGTTACATTGTTAAGATACATTGTTATCACATGAAGATGGTTACATTATTAGAACACAACAATTAGTTAGCTCCTGAGTGTAAAATTGACTCCAGTCAATTATGGAGGTGTTGCATGCACCAGAGCGCACGGCCCAGCCGCTTGGGGAAGCCAGGATCAGCTGGGCGGCAAAGCCAAACACGCCCCTGGCCCAGCCAAATTATGACTGCCGGGGACATGCAGGCAGCCACCCCTTATAATGGGTGGGTGGCCACACCCCTGATGCCATTTTATGCTCGTGCCTCAGGGCAGGGGCTGGCAAAGCGCGCGGTGGCCATTTTGTCACCACACGTTCCTCGTTATAATACTGATGCTTATGTCTTACAGTTTATGAAAACCCCAGCCCCCCAATCTCATGTACCCCATAATCATCACATAATCTCATGTATGCTGTGTGCCATGATCATCAGAATTATAACAAATTAAGGCATGACATCTCTTGCTTTGCATGTAGTGAGTCTATCTCATATATTTGTTTCACCTTTTAAGTGAAATGAGTGAACATTTGCATGATATTCTAATTTTCCGAGTTTCACCTGTACAGGGCTTGATTCAAATGTGGGTCCAAAATTGAGCACATCCACTTGAATCATGTAAAGTAGATGTATTGTCTTACAAAGCTTCATTTCTTTAGCAAGCTTGCTTCAGCTCAGTGTAAAAATCCAACTTAATCCACAAATAACAGAACCTTGACTGGTCTTCAGCTTCTCCTTCTCTGTGTGTGATGGACAGCTGGAATCACCTAAAAGATTATGTGTATAGCGATGATTTTATGTACAAACTGTCATTGAGGCCCTCAGATTACAAAGGCGCCCAAAATATAGTAAAACCAGAAAGAACAGATTTTTTACAATGATAAATATTTTAAAATAATTCTCTAAACCATGACTAACCTAGAGCCTGAGCATGCCGTCAGTCTGTTTTAGGCAAAGGTAAAAGTCACCCTTGCTCGAAAGCCAGTCGTATCAGACTCTAGGGTGCAGTGCTCATCTCCATTTACAGCTGAAGAGCCAGTGCTGTCTGTCTTTGCAGACGTTTTCATGATCATGTGGCAGGCATGACTAGATCAGCGCTCATCTTTGTTTATAGCCAAAGAGCCAGCATTGTCTGTGTCTGCAGACATTTCAGTGGACACATGGCAGGCATGCCTCAACACCGGAGTGCATGGAATGCTGTTTACCTTCCCACCGAAGTGGACCCTATTTATCTACTTGCAATTTATTTAGCTTTCAAACTGCTAGGTTGGCAGGAGCTGGGACAGATGATGGGAGCTCACTCTGTCGTGCGGTACTTGGGAATCAAACTCCGACCTTCCAGTCATACAGTTCAGCATCTTAACCACTTGAGCCACCACAGTCCCTGTGCTACAAATACAGGCAAAACTTGGAAAATTAGAATATCGTGCAAATGTCCATTCATTTCACTTAAAAGGTGAAACAAATATATGAGATAAACTCACTACATGCAAAGCGAGAGATGTCATGCCTTAATTCATTATAATTGTGATGTTCATGGCAAACAGCATACATGAGATTATGTGATGATTATGGGGTACATGAGATTGGGGGGTTAGAGTTTTCATAAGATGTAAGACATAAGCATCAATATTATAACAAAGTAAGGCTTGAACTATCTTGCTTTGCACCTTTTTGTTTCACCTTTTAAGTTGCATTACTGGACTGAATGAACATTTGCACGATATTCTAATTTTCCGAGTTTCACCTGTATGTTAAGCCTTTGGCAAACCAACACACCACATCCCAGAATCTGCCCACTTCCCTACCCCAAGCATCTTTGGTCATCTCAGAAAACACCTTAATATGTTTGCTCTGAGGACATTTTAGACAAACAGAACACATTTAAATAAGATCTCTTGTAGGTAAGATCCCTTGATATTAGAACCTCAGAAATCATTACACAATGCTGTGCCAGGGAACAAAATCCTATGATCCAGATTACTCAGTCACTCACCCATAAACAAATTTACAGCAAATACCTGACAGCAGCTGGTATAGAGTTGCTATGGTATCTATTTCTGTTAATTAATACAGCGTAATGGGATGGTTTGGAATCACTATGCTTTTCAATTGTGAAGATTGTATTGCCGAAAATGAAGGATAACTTTTGAAGCAGAAGACAGCTGACAGAATAAAGATCAAAACAATCATTTTCTATACAAAATTATTTCACTAGCTGGTAAAAATGTGCTGAAGATGTAGTTCTGCCTGTGATGTACAAACTGCAATTGAAATTTCAAGAGGAGGCATTAAATTTCAATAGTTAAAATCCTCTTGGCATAACTTTACACTTTGCAAGTAGGATTATCTCATCAATTGTGATCAGTGATGCACTGCAGCAGGTTCTGTCAGGTTCTGCAGAACCGGTAGTGGAAATTCCCCCAGGCCACGCCCACTTGGTTGACCACGGCCACCTCCATAGCCAATAATGCAGGATGTTTGGCCACACCCATAGATTTGGCTCCACCCACAGATTTGGCCAGCCCACAGAGTAGGTACTAAAAAAAATTCTGTGCATCACTGGCTGTGATGGTAGTATCAACATAATTGAATTGTATGCTTCCTATTCCCCCTGCTAGTTCTCAAGATCCCTAGGAAAAGAGCCTTCAATGACCAAAAATTGCTGTCAGAACCATACCTGCCAACTATCCTGTTTTTCCTGGGAAAACCCCTTATTTTTACCCCTCTTCCCACCCCCTCCCGTTTTATTAATTTCCCTGTATTTTCCCTTATTTTTTAAAAAAAATATCCTGCCCGGAGCCCTCACAGGCAAAGCTGCAGTATATTTTTCCGGCCACCAGAGGTCGCTATGTGGCAGGCTTTTTGCTTGTGGAAGGAGAGAGAGTGAAGGTGTGTGTGTGTGTGTGTGGGGGCCTTCTGAGTTTCTCTTTCATTTTCCTCCTGCCACATGGCCAATATGGAGGCTGCTTCATTTTTGCTGCTGAGCTGTTCGGAGCCACCATGCTGGGAGGTGTCTACTCTAGAGGTGAGCGATATTTCATACATTCAGGGGCAAATCAGCTCTTGGTCAGGGCAGAGTCCTCTCTCACTCTCATGCTTTATTGAGCTGTTTCTGCCCTGCCTCCTGGCTGGAGGCTTCCGTTTCTAGAGTTGTAGAGTTAACTTGGTGGGTGGGGTGGGGATGGGGGATGGTGCTTGATCACTATATGAGAGAGAGGGGGGGTTCCGTTTCTGTTCTAGAGTTAACTTGGGAGGGGTGGGGGATGGTGCTTGATATATGCTAAAGGTAAAAGTTTCCCTTGCTCGAAAGCCAGTCGTATCTAGAGTGCCAAGGTTCACCATCACAGTCATAGATTCCTACAACTGCCAATTTTTAGAGCAAGAAGCTGCTTTTTGTATGAGAGAGCAGATCCAAAATACACGGGGAGAATTATCAGAGCTCATAGATCCAGTGTGCTTGCACAGTTGTGTAAGGGGATCTGAGTTAGGTAAAGGTAAAGGATCGCCCTTGCTCAAAAGCCAGTTGTATCCGACTCTAGGGTTCAGTACTCATCTCTGTTTCAAAGCCGAAGAGCCAGCATTGTCTGCGTCTGCAGACATTTCTGTGTTCATGACTAGACACCAGGCATGACTAGACACCAGAGCACATGGAATGCTGTTACCTTCCCACCAACGTGGTCCCTATTTATCTACTTGCAATTTCTTGCTTTCGAACTGCTAGGATGGCAGGAGCTGGGACAAAGACAAGAGCTCATTCTGTCCTGCAGTACTCGGGAATCGAACTGCTGACCTTCTGCCTCCCAGTCAGCATCTTAGTCACTTAAGCCACTGAGTAAACAAGAAAGAAAACAAAACAAAGTCCCCCAAGAAAATGGGGAAAGGGTTCTTTGGCCCACACGGCTTTGTGTCCATTGCATCTACAATACCATCTAGTCATCTTATTTTTGGCCACCCCCTTCTTTTGTCCTCCACCTTTCCCAGCATCAAGGCTTTCTCAAGTGAATCCTCTCTTCTCATTTGATGTCCAAAGTACTTTAGCGTCATTTTTACTATTTGACCTTTAATGATTTCTTCTAGGATTGACCTATTTCTAACACCACATTTCAAAGGCATCTATTTTTCTGCGCTCAGCTTCCCTAATGATCCAGCTCTCACACCCATACATTACCACCGGGAATACCATTGCTTTGACTATGCAATTTTTTGTTTGCAAGGTGATGCCTCTACTTTTCACTATTTTCCCCAGGTTTCTCATAGCCTGTTTCCCAAGCATCAGTCACCTTTTTATTTCACGGCTGCAATCACCATTTGCAGAGATCTTTGATCCTAAAAAAGTATAATCTGCCAGTCGTATCCAACTCTAGGGTGCAGTGCTCATCTCCATTTACAGCCAAAGAGCAAGTGCTGTCTGTGTTTGCAGACATTTTCATGGCCATGTGGCAGGTATGACTAGAGCCCAGCAAGTCACATGGCTATATTTGGCCACGCCCACAGATTTGGCTACACCCACAGATGGGTATGGCCAAAATTTACTTTATTTTCAAATCCAAAACTTGACAGGTATGGTCAGAACTCTGCCGGTGGTCTTGATCCCACCAGAGGGGATTTTAGATATTCAATAAGTAAAGTCATCCGCGTGATCCATGTATAAAATATATGCAGAAGTACCGTATTTATTCGTGTATAACGCGCAAAATTTTATACCAAAAAAAGAAATCAAAGTTGGGGTGCGCGTTATAAACGAGGACTGGTGTGGCAGTGGCGGCCGGTCCCTTGAGGGCGCGAATGGTGAGTTCCCGCGAGTTCACGTCACCTTGTCGTGTACAGTGTGCGTCACAAATAGGGTTGTGCCGCTTCATTTCCTCGCCCACACGGGAGACTCAGTGAGCGCATGACGTCACCCACCCTACAAGGATGGCGCCGGCGTGGTTTTCTCCAGCAGAACGGGGCGTGGCCTCCGCCTCCAGCCATTTCCCGCCATACGCCTCCTCACTCCCGGAGTCCCACCCCCGTCGCGAGCCTCTTTTACTTCCTTTTTAGAATTGGGTCGGCTGTCTATTGCTGCGGCGGGTGAAGGGGAGGCGGGGGCGTGGCTTTGAAGAAATTGACGGGATCTGATTGGGTGGCGCGGGAGACGAGGCGTTGCCCGGAGGTAGCTCTTATGAACAAGCTTTTTCACCACGCATTCAATTACAATGCGTGGTGTGAAACAAAATTTTATACCGAGGTTTCATGGAAAATTAGGGGTGCGCGTTATACACGAGTGCGCGTTATACACGAATAAATACGGTAGAAGGTTATACTTTTTCTGGTTCACTAAATTAAAAAATTATTGCGAGCTTTCATGATCCATGATCACTTCCTCAGGCATGCATTTAAATGTTCATGGCATAGAGGTCTGCCAGGCTCTGTTCTTAAAAGCAGCAGTTTATTTGATGCTCCACCCCCATTTTTCAAATACAGGCAAACAGGCCTCTGCGTTTTGCTCTCCCCAAATGGCCCTGTTGAGGCTGTAGGCCCCTTCTCTGGCCAGGTTAACGCAATACAAGTTCCATTGACCTCCACCAGTGAATTGGGTGTGTGTGTGTTCTAATTTTACCCAATTCAAAGTCAATTAAAAATATTACCTCGTGTATGGGTTCCCAAACTATGGCCCATGGGTTAGAGCCTGCTGCAGTGCCAGTTAATCCAGCCCACATTGCCCATGCCACTCCCTGAAGCAGAAGTAAAATGTGCAAGCACAGGCACTGAACACACACATGCACAGAACACTGCCATAAATTACCCACAACTGTCATAAATGTGTTTACAACAGCCACAGGTCATTTACACCAGCATCCTGCACATAAATGGGCATGTTCAGCTTGGTTTTCTTAACTTGTACAAAATGTCATTCTTGTTCTGGTCCTATTCTCTTGTAAAGAACACCACAGAATAATGTGCTCTTCCTTAATGCAAAGTTGAGGCAATCATGAAGCTACATCTGAAGTGAGGTGCCATTTTAGCCACAGAGGCAACTATGCTCACAGCCTGAGCATAGATGGAATGGAGGAATCTGCCCAAGGAGGGAAGGTCCATAAATGTAGCTTAGTTAATTTCGCTGTTGTATCCATTTTCAGTTCCTTTTCTGTTTGTTTCTTGGTCATTTCCACTCCTTTCCTCCTCGGCTTTATCTTGCACCCTTTTCCAGGATTCTGATTACCTGCTATTCTTTTCTAGCAGGGAACCTTTCAACAAAGACTGATTTCGATTAATGTTTGCTGCTTTTCTTGAATACAATGTGGGAGATAAACAGTCAATCTTTGCCTTTATTTAGAATGTCCTGCTTCTTATCAGTTTAAGATAAATGTAATGTCATTTTGAGGGGGGTTATGCATGTTTATACTGGAGCTTGAATTAAGCTTTTTATATCATTGTCTTCTGATGTGTTAATAAAAAAGTCTAATATCCATGAAAAAGATTTGATTTGATTTTCTTTTTAAAAGTGGCAGACATTTTGCAGAATAGAAAGATGATATGCTGTTCACCTTGACAACTGGGCCTTTAAACCACTTTTAGAAAGTTGAATGTAGCATATTTTGATAATTGTCCATCATTCATTGCATCCTTTTCATCCCCCCCCCCCCGTGGCTTAGCGGTTAAATGCTGAGCTGGAGACTGGAAGGTTGGGTTTCAATACCCGTAAGCTGCACTTGGGGACATGAAAGGACCCTCATTCGAGTGTCCCCTAAAAATCCTTTCAACCCAGAGTAATTTCTAACATGAAGTTATTATTATCCTGAAGACAAGTTTGAAAATGTCAGATGAGTAATTTTGAATGATATGGTAATGATAAAATCTTTGGGGTAGGGTACAGTCTTGACCAGGAACATGTTGCATTTTCCTGTATGAGACATTTTTTTCTTTCAGAGAATGCTGATGGGTGTCAACTACAACACATTTCCCACTTTATAGATTAATGAGATTCTGAAATTGTAGAGTTGGTGCTGGATAGATGAGTGATTTTGGTTTGTCTGGTAGTTCAATTCCCCACTGTGCCTTCTTGACAAGAGCTGGCCCGGATCCAAATGGTCACTTCCAGCTCTGTAGTTCTATGATGATGATGTTGCTGTTCGACCAGCTGCCAATGCATTATGTTGACAGCTAAAACATCCTAATTTGAAGCATTTACATGCAAATAACATTACAAGGAAGTTCACTGGTTTCATATTTCCTTCTGAAAATGTACATTTTTCGCCTTCCAAGACTGGCATCCATCAAAGTGGATCATACTTTGGAAATCTATACATTCTAAAAGTTCATTATTTGCTCAGGAAAAGGAAACACACACACACACACACACAGAGAGAGAGAGAGAGAGAGAGAGAGAGAGAGTGAGAGAGATATTTTAAGTGTTTTTCCTTGCATTGAATATATTCTAGTATCTATTCAACTAAAAGAATATGAGCCCATGATATTTGAATATATATTTTTGTTGCAGTTATCTTTGTAATCCACAGTGTGTGTGTGTGTGTGTTTCCTTATCCAGAGCAAATAATATATATAGAATGTGGATTGCAAAGATAACAGCAACAAAAGTATATATTCCATTATAATGGACTCACCTTCTTTTAGTGAATATATACTAGAATGTGTTCAATGTAAAGAAAAAACTCCTTTAAATAGTGTTTCCCAACCTTGGTTTTTGGATTACAATTCCCAGAACCCTAAGTCCAAAGCACTGATCAGCCAATGTACTGACTTAGGCTTCTGAGAATTAAAGCCTACCTGTAGGGCATGGCACCTATATTGGGAACCACTGCCTTAAAAGGCCCACCCTGGTTAGCAGGTGGGCATAAAGTGTAATGAGTTCTCTTCATGTTTGTGTACCCTGTTTGCTAGAGGATGTTCCATGCAGGGCAAATTTGGTCTGAGGCCTTCATTTATTTCATAAAACTATGCTGGCAGAATGACTACAGTCAAGCTTTCAGCTGCAATGCCTATTTTACATGTGGCTGCACTTAAAGACAGTGCAGAAACTGTAATGGGGCAGAATATGGGAACAAGGATGATTATAGGAACTAGGCATTCCATTCTAGGTACATTTTATATTGTGCCAGCTACACTGTCTGCCTATTAATTTTTATGCTCCATCTAACTTGCTGGTGCCATATACTAATTCATATGGAACCTTAATGGCTTGAAATCAGGTTATCTGAGAGACTCATAGAAGCCTGCTTGAACTTTAAGTTCAGCATCTAAAACCTGCTTTCTTGCCCACAAGTCAGAGCAGCGGCATTGACAAATACCAAGGCATTTTCTATGCTAGCACTACTTCTGTGAAATGCCCCTCTTTAGCCAGGATGCATGACTTTCCATTTGCTGACCTTCACAAAATAATAACAATAATAATAAGTTTTACTTTTATTCCAGTCTTCTTTTAAGCCAGTTTAATATACCGTGCTTAGCTTTACATATTATTTTAAAAATCATTTCTTAAATCAAATAGTAAATATGCATATATTGAAAATTGTTTCTAGGGTTGAATTGTGTTCTTTCTATTTTTAATTCTTTTTGTAATCTGTTTTTTGAGGTTTTACTCTCAAGAACATGCCATACATTATTAAATAATACAATATTAGACATTTTAGTCTGTCAGTGTAAATAAATGACACTTCAGACTGCCAGCTCTGGGATTTATATTTTCTTTCTTCTTCCCTGTTTATAGCCATAGTTTTTCCAAACCACTTCTGATCTGCCACTTATCCTCATAGCTTCTTTTTTCACCTTAGCCTGACTCCAGCCTATCAGGGGCTAGCTATTATATTGCTATCATCTTGCAGTGATATGACTGTGCTGATGCAGTCTTGCTACACAGATTGAAATCTCCTTACAGTCATGACATCACTGAAGATAAACAGAGCTACCAAGTACTAAACCATTCTCTCTTGATCACCAGTAACCTCATCCTAATCTGGCAAACCATAGTCCTTTCCAAGGAAACCATTCTGAGAAAGAGAGAAATAGAATAAATTCATTTACTACTGGCAAGAATTTTATTTTTTGGCTCAACCCCTGTCAGAATAGCACAATTTATATACAATTATCAGCACAGGTACCAGTGCAGAAGATAACAATGAAAGACTTTCAATTGATACTTGAAACTGCACAGAGTAGCAGCAAAGAAGGATCCGTGGCTCCTTCCTCCTCTTTCACATCATACTACTCATTTCAATATATCAAAAGTCCAGATGGTACAGAAGGATAGTTTTGATAGATATCTGGAGAAATGTCAGTGTACCTCTCACAGCTAGACTGTTTCAGTAGTGAACTAGCAGCCACTTTTCATAATATGCATATGGATGTGAGACTGTGACAATAGTCTTGTCATAAATATCCATGTTGTTGAAAAACATAAGTACTGTAATCATATTATAAAACGTTTGCAGACATTTTATACAGATCACCTCCCATATCATAGATTCAATATCTGCTGTTTCTGTTAACTGCATGTCTAAAAATATTCAATAAAAATCTCTGAAATACATAACATTTATGTATTTATATGGTGCATTATGAGAACTGGCCACCAGAGGCCCGTGCACTATTATATGCAGTTTCAGGTATCCATAGTAGGTCTCAGAATGTATCTCCTGTAGATATGGGGAGGTGCCTGGTATTTCTTTCACACAGTCCTTCAGGAGATATTACAGTGTACAAAGCTCAATGCCAATTTCCCCCATACAAATTCCTAGGACGAGCGAGATGGAAGTTATTGTGGTTTGAATTTTCACCTATGCCAGTACTGGAATACATAGTGGAATGATTTAGATTCCTGAAACTAGATATTTTGAAGGACATAGGTCCAAATTGATATAATTTGATGGCTACAAGGGCAGTCCCATGTTATTTTAAAAGCACACTAGGAAAATGAACATTGACTTGGCTCATCTTCCCTTCATAAACAAGATAGTACATATAAAAAATTCTCAGAGGGGATTGATTAGGGGTATTTTTGTTTTTTGTTTTAACGGGATTCTGTGCATTTTTGAAACTGTACCTGTCAACATTTCTGCAAAATGCACAAATGAAAAAAATTCAGTAAGTCTTGCTTTGTTGTATAGAGTAGTAAAAATTGCAGCAGTGGGTGGATTATTTGTTTCACTGTGTTCAATTAGCCTCCCCATTATGCTTGCTGCATGCATGTTTGTACTTAAAGGGGGAAAAGACATTTGTTTTATGTAGTAATAGCAATTTGATGAAGAATATTTTGTGCAAATTGTGGAAACCATGAGAAACAGAGGAAAAGCCAACTTGGTCTGCCATTTAAAGGGAGTTATTTGGGGGAGGGCTGAAAAATCCTGAAGTACCCCACTGTGCCAAGATAGCCATCCCACTTAGAATACCATCAGTATTAAAATTTCTTCACCTTCCTAATCCACATGCTTGGCAAAGATCAGTTGTCATTCAATGGTTATTTGTCACCATGTTGGCACACAGAATCCATTGTCAGCAGTTGATTAACAACCTTACTCTAAATATCCCAACAGTTATGTCTGTTCAGGTGCAAAACAAATTTATGTTAATAGCTAACAGTTAGTGATACAAATCTTATTTGAGCAATGCAAATTTGTATTTGAGGGGAACAGATTTATCAACTGGTCTGAATCCCCACCCCCCACCCTCCCCATCTCCACTTGTAAAGATGCTGGCTGAAAATGCATCTCTGTCTGCCTGCTAAAAGCACCTCCCCTGAAATTCTGTTTCTGTCAATAAATTAACATGTTTACTATGTGTATGAAATAAATCTTCCACAATAAAAAACAGTGCTGGAAATATGATTTATTGCACCTAATTCCAAACAGAAACAATTTAAGCCCTGAATGTCTGAAACAATGTACAATTTGGTCCTTCCAATAAAAATGATCACAGAGATAGAAAGAAAAAAGAATAAATGAGAGCTGTTTATGATACCTTTCTCCAGGCCAGGCCCTTCTGCTTCTTGGTCCTTAAGCCATATTTTTATCGCTGTCTTATACAAGCTATAGTAAACTCTATAATTAATTATCTCTGTGCATACATATGGATAGCATATATCTGTAGGCCAACTCTACTCCACTACTAAGCAGTGTCAGTGTCAGTATTAGTGTGGCCATGGTGGCTTAGTTGTTAAGACACTGAGCTTGACAACTGGAAGGTTGTCAGGTCAGCAGTTTGAGACCCAAGTGCTTTGAGATGGAGTGAGCTCCTGTCATCTGTCCCAACTACTGCCAACCTAGCAGTTCAAAAGCACAAAATTGCAAGTAGATAAATAGGTACTGCATTAGTAGGAAAGGTAGTGGTGTTCCAAGTACTCTGGTGTGTAGTCATGCCTGCCACATGACAACAGAAACATCTGCAGACAAAGATAATCCTGCCTTTTTGTCTGTAAGGAGAGATGAGCACTGTCCCCTAGAGTTGGACATGATTGGCTTTCAAGCAAGGGAGACCTTTACGTATTAGTTTTAGTATTAACATTGGCAATAGTTGTTACAGTTATCTTGTTTATAAACAAAAGAGAAAAGCTGATGATCAGATGATACATGGAGAGAAATAAAAACAAACATTTGCAGGTATTGTACACCTTGCTCAGATGTAAATGCATCTCCAACAGGTCAATATGAGGGGTAGGTAATGTTTCACCAGTCACTCTCCATTTTGTTCCAACCCAGACTTATGTCCTACACCTTCCAGGTCCATTGCTAAAAAATACAACATTTGATTCAATGGATTCTTCTTCATAAGTTGACTTGCAAGCCCAAGAGTCCTAATCATAATTGGGGCCATGCTGAAGAGAAAAAGGTCAAAGCTCCCTCCCTCCTTTCCCTCACAATGGTCATAATAAATATTCTTTTTAAAAAGGAAGAGAGGGGAAAAAAGAAGAAAATAATTGTCTACTAGAACATTTTATTTGACCCTCGGTCCCCCATGAAGACCAGCTGTTGAAGAATGTAACCCTATTATTCAAATGACTAGCCAGCTAATATACTAGGCAAATGGATTAATTCAGAAGAAAACCTTGGATTACAATCCATTCCCTCTTCCATTTTTTCTCACTTCAATGGATTTAAGATAAGTTATCTAAGGAATGCTACTAAATGCTAAAAGTGTTCATTAAAAAGAAAAATCTGATTGAAGTGATTGAATGAAAGAGAGGAAGAGGACTGGGTTTAATTGCAAAGAAAGAGAGAGCAAAAAAGTCATGCAAAGACCAAAATAATAGTTGGATGTGACTGAAAAATTATGATGCTTGTTTATGCAGTTCAGCATTACTGCAATGTCAAGTTGTTTCCTGCAGTGAAACTCAGAGCATAAATTACACATTGTCATCTCCATTGCTGACAGTGCCATTGTCCTGCATTCCAGCTGTGTACTTTAATTGTAAGATTTATTGTGACATGGAAACACTGATCCAGATTACGGGGGATGTCAAAGTAGAAAATAATATAACCTCTCTCACACACATATAAAGGCAGGCGGGGGGGGGGGGGTGTTTCAGAAATATTGGTCACAGTGGATAGACAGACATATAGGCAATTTTACAATGGCAATATAGAACAATTAGATCTTTGAACCAGCTTTAAGCAAGCATGAAATGGTTGCCTTGTTTGGTAAAGAATAATAACTATAATGTTTCTCTCTTAAGTACTTACATACAAGCAAAAGTTGCTAAAATAAAATACTGCAACTGATCATATTCAAGGGATGTTTTACACAGAATTAGCATTATATATGAATAAACAACAGCACATGAGACTTGAGAAGTAACAAAAAGTCATCTTGCAGCACTTTTGAGGCTAACAGTTTTAAAAAAAACCCCATGAGTTGTAATGCATTACTATCCATTTCCTTAAATACAGGAAGCAATTATATTCCATGCCTCTGAGAAAATAGATTGTGTGCCAATGATTTATCTTGCTTAGAAGAAAATTTGCCAGTCTGAAAGATGGTACAAGGCTCTTTATCTAAAATTATCAACTCAGGGTATGGCTATGTTAGCATAAATAAATAATAATCCTACATTTGTTTCTGCTTTGCCAGGTTTCAAATTGATGAAAAGATGATCTTGCTGAAATGGCAGTTAATTTATACCATCTGCTGGGGGTCATTTATTTTCCACTGATTTCTGAATCATTGTATTCTTTTTTAGTTAAAGGTGTGTGAATGTGTCCATATTGTGCCTCTTGAGTTTCCCACATAAAGATAACAGAATTCAGTTTGCAGAGAATCCCAAAATATTTTGTTCTGTTACTATTATAATAATATTGCAAGCAGAGGTATTCTTGATTATTTAATTATGCTATTAAAACACCATAACTGTTACAATTTAAAAATGATTTAAAAATTCATACTTTAAACCAGGAAGGCAAGCGCGGCGCCAAAATGGCTGCTGCGCTCTTTGTGGCCCACCCCACCTCAGATTCAGACATCCAGGTAGTTAGGGGGCGTGGCCAACCCCTTTATAAAAGGGGTGGCCACAAGGTGGCCCCTCCGCCATTTTAGAGAAGCGACGGAGCGGAGAAGTTCGCTCCGACGCTTCTATTCTTGTCTTTTGCTAGTTCCTGCAGTGGCTCAAGTGGATAAGACGCTGACTAAGCAGGTCAGCAGTTCGATTCCCTGGCACTGCAGGACGGATTGCGCTTTTGATCATCGGAGCGGGGGAATCCGCTCCACCGATTAGTAGTGGTCCCGTGTTGGACACTGACTGGGTGGCCATGGCCCCCCAAAAAAGGAATGCCCCGGCCCCGTGGCCGCGCGCACGGGGAGGGTTCGCCCTACCCCCGCACCCACCTCTCCTGTACCACCTTGGGCCAGAGGGCTCGTCCTGGGGCGAGGAGAGGGGTTGGAAGGGTTTTAGTACCCACTGCCACCAATGAGGGTGGCCAGGCCTCTGCCCCCACGCCCAGTCAGAGGACTCGTGCGGGGGTGGTGCTGGCTTGTTCCCTGGGGGCCTCAGCCCCCATGGACTCTGGGGCACCCTGCTTGGCCACAGGGCCATTGGCAGGACAGGCCACTGGGAAAGGTGGTCTGACTTGGTACAGCACGGGATTGCGCCCTGCCATGGCCCCTGCACCCCACGGGCCGGACTATTTGGCTTGGCCATACTGCAGCAGGGGGCTGGCGTGGGGCTTTGACCCTCCGCCCGCTATGGGCCTTGGGCTGGGTCGTGGACCTCCACCCCATGCCGGGCAACATTTGCCTGGCGGGCCATCCGGCCCATCCGACCCACTTTATTCTGGTGGGTCGGATACGGTTGATCTGCTTCTGGCCTGCATAGCGGCCCTGGAAGCATCAATGGGGATCGCCCCACCACCAATGGACACAGGGTTTGGGCCATCTACGGCCGCTACCCACATGCCTCTGCAGACTACTCAGTGGGCCATGAGCCGGGTTGAGCTGCTGGAGGCCATCAGGCCCACACATGGTGGTGCTCCGCAGGTCCCTGGGCGGCCGCCCCAACAGGGCATCCCGTTGGTGCCCGCGGCTACTTGGACTGGAATGGCGGCGGCCCAGAGCTCGACCTCTGCTGCGAGCTCCAATGCCCACCAGAGGCCGGAACCCCCAGTGGGGCGGCCCAGGGGGATGCAACAAGTGAGTATAATGGTCAAGTTAGCACTCCATCCATGCTAACACAACATACTAGTGGGGTACAGTGGCCCTGGCCTCACCAGGCTACTTCGGGTGGGCAGTTCCCTACTCAGTACCCTTTGACCACCTGGGCTCCTACCTCTTCCCAGGTTGTCCCAGGGATAGCCGCCCCATCTGTGCCAGCTCAATTTCTTGTTGGGCAACAGGGCACATTATTTGCTCCCCCACTCCGATCCATGCCGACTACGGCCATGCCGACAGCCGGCTACTCCCTTCCCCTGGGTGACCACTTGTCTTAGGCCACCAGGGAAAAGATATAGTGGGGGGAGTACGTGGATATTTTCACTCTCCTTAACCGTGAACCTACTAAGGAGGAGAAGGAGGGGCAGGACCACAGGGACAAGGAATTGTCCCATCGTCGTAAGTCCCCCCGCACCTGGGCCAACTGGTTACCGGCCTATTTAATATACATGGCAGTATATCTTAGGGCTCATCCTGATTTGGCCATTCCGATGGTCCAGTACCTGGACAATATTTACTGGGCTGTTGTCAATTGCCCTGGGCCGTCATGGTTAGCCTATGATGAGGAATTTAGGATGAGGGTGGCCCTTCACCCGGAGATGCAGTGGGACGAGCCCTGCCAGCAACCTTGGCTCCTTTATATGTCCCCTACACGGCCGGCGCTGGGTGACCGGTAACACTGCGGCCATGCCGTACAGTGGTCTGCCACTACACAGGTTCCAAGCCAGCCGGCGGGGCAGGGGGTTCCAGCCCGCCTGCTGTGTTGGAGCTACTCCGCCAATGGGGTGTGCAACAGGCGACAATGTAAATTTCGGCATGAGTGCCCTTCCTGTGCCGGCCCTCATGCCGCCTCCGCTTGCCCGTGGGCTGGTGGGTCCCGGGGTAGGGGAAAGGGATAGCAGGGGTCAGCCAGAGCTCCCTTTGATGCCGCTAAGCATTCAAAAGGCCCCCTCCCCAATTAATCTTAGTGTGCTTGAACGGTGGCTGCGCGTCTATCCTAGACAGGATGATGTGATCTACCTGCTTGAGGGTTTTACTTTTGGCTTCCGCATCACATTCAAGGGTGTTCGCGCACCTCAGGATGCCCCAAATTTGCTATCTCTCAGGGGTAAGGAGGACGTTGCTGCGGAGAAGATAGCCAAAGAGGTTAGAGAGGGTAGGGTTGCCGGACTATTTGACATGCCCCCATACTCAAATTTAAAAGTATCCCCTCTTGGCTTAGTGCCTAAAAAGTCCTCAGGTGAATGTCATTTGATTCACCATCTTTCTTACCCTGCGGGTTCCTCGGTCAATGACGCTATACCGGATGACCTTTGCTCGGTCCGGTATACGTCTTTTGACCAGGTCTTGCAGATGGTACGCTCATGCGGTCGCAGGGCGCTACTGGCGAAGTGAAACATCAAATCGGCATTCCGATTGTTGCCAGTACACCCTGGCGACTTTGAGCTTTTTGGGGCAAGTTTTATGTGGACAAGGCCATGCCTTTTGGCTGCTCCATTTTGTGCTCGGCCTTCGAACGGTTTAGAACCTTTTTTCAATGGGCTTTCGTTCATAGGTTGGGATCCCGGTCAGTGGCACACTACCTCAACGATTTTTTGTTCGGGGGTGAACATGACTCGGCCACGTGTGGATGCCTGCTCACTACTTTTCAGGGCCTCATGGAGGAACTTGGCGTTCCTCTGGCACCTGAAAAGACAGAAGGCCCAGCCACCACCCTTACCTTTCTTGGTATAGACATTGACACCATTGGCCAGACATCTAGGTTACCCATGGAAAAGGTGACTTGGATTTCGGATGCGATTTTGGCAATGCTTGCCAAGTGCAAGGTGTCTCTCCGGGAGTTGCAGGTGCTCCACGGTCACCTCAACTTTGCCTGCAGGGTGGTGACGCCAGGTAGAGCCTTTGCCAGGCGTCTTTGTGAGGCTATGGTGGGTCTTTCCAAAAAGCATCACAGGGTCCGCTGACCAGGGGTTTGCGGGTTGACCTGTCGGTTTGGCTCACGTTCCTACAGGGCTTTAATGGTGTCTCCTTTTGGACGGTGGAGCATATGGTCAACCCCCAGTTCCAGGTCCAGTCAGATGCCTCAGGTTCCCTCGGATATGGGATTTATTTTGAGGGTAGGTGGGCCTATGGAAAATGGCTCCAGGAATGGCAAGGCACGGATCGCTTACGCGATCTTACGTTCCTTAAGTTTTTTCCAATTTTAGGTGCACTTATGCTCTGGGGTGACATGTGGGCTAACTCCGTAGTTCACTTTTTGGTGTGACAATGCTGCCATAGTGCATATTGTTAACGCCCAAACATCTAAGTCTCCCAGAGTTATGGCCTTAGTTCGACAATTTGTCCTTAGGTCCTTGCGCCTTAATGTGCTCTTCAGGGCCAGACATGTGCCAGGCATTAACAATGATATTGCTGATGCTTTATCCCGCCTGCAGATCTCCCAGTTCCGTGCCTTGGCTCCAGACGCAGAGGAACTTCCCTTTCACCTTCCAGCCGAGATGTGGACCTTTGGCGAGGATAAGTGAACCGGGCAATCGGCATGTCTTTGGCCCCTTGCATGCGTAAGGCGTATCAGCACATGCTCCTCCAGTTTAGACCTTTTTGTAGGGAGAGGCAGCTGCCTGCCACGTGGCCGCTCCCTGTCGACCATGTTTTGCAGTACATGGTACACCTTCGTAGTCAAGGTCTGGCCCCACGCACCATTGCCACCAGGCTCTTGGCATTGGCATTCATGGCTAAGACACGGGGCTTTACTGATTGCATAGGTGACTTCCGTATACGCCAAGTGTTGGAAGGGTGGACACGTGAACAAGGCCACCGCCCGGACACACGTCAACCTGTTTCCCCTTGTCTTTTTGCACACCTTGCTAGAGGCTGGCATGGCCTGTGTTATGATAGGTATGAGGAGTCTCTTTTTCATGCAGCTACCACCGTAGCTTTCTTTGGAGCTCTGAGAATCAGAGAGCTGGTCCCACTTTCAAAAGGGGACATGTACCGTAGGGCACTGGAACTGGAAGATGTGTCTCTCGACCAGGAATGGGCTCAGTTGAGGATTCGTTCCTCAAAGGCTGATCAGTAAGGGAAGGGTAGTAGCGTGATGCTTCTACGATGCACGTTTGCTGACATCTGGTGCTCTACATGCTTTATTGGCAGTGTGTGGTTCACGCCCTGGCCTGTTGTTCTGCCATCAGGATGGGTGTCCCCTGACCAAATTCCAATTCTGGAGGGTTCCTGGGATGGCACTTCACAGTGTGGGGGTCCCTGGGGCTCGTTATGGTACCCATTCATTTATGATAGGTGCCGCATCAACTGCTGCGGCATTTGGGTACTCGGAGTCTGATATACGTAGAATGGGCAGGTGGGGATCTGCGCGCTTTTCTTTGTATGTTCATCCCCTCACTGCATGAGTGCCTCGTTATGCCCTCAATTCTCTCTCCTTCTTTTACAGACCCTGTGTGTTTCCGCACACCGGTGGCAGTGTTGCTGGTGGGCCACAGTTACGTGCACCGGGCGGCACAGTATGCTGCCTCGTCGGAGTGGGGACCCCATCTCGGGCTACGTGCATCCGTGCGTATGCAGCGGTATGGTGTGCGGAACTGTTGCCATTCCTGATGTCCATCGGGGATGCCGGACCGCCAGATGTTTTGATTCTGAACCTTGGTGGCAATGATCTTGCACAGATCACTGGCCTTGCTTTAAAGATGTTGGTGTGCAGTGGCCTGGCATTCCTTCACCATTTATGGCCGTACACACAATTGCTATGGTCAGACATCGTGCCAAGACATTGTTATAGGGGAGGCATTGATCTCCGTGGTTTGGACCGTGCCTGGCGGTCAGTGAACAGGGCTGTTGCCCAGTTCCTTATCAAAAATGGCTTGGGGACAGCCATTCGACACCCGGGGATAGGGTTACAGGATTTCAGCCTGTATTCTGGAGATGGGGTTCACCTGTCGGCTAGAGGTGTGGACCTCTTTTTGGAGGATGTGCAAGTGGGCCTAGTGACCGAGCTGTCAGTCGGGGGGGGGGGGGGGCGGTGAGTCATCATGGACGCCTCCCCGTGTGGTGGGTAGCACTGGTAAGGTAAAATTTATGACCCATAGGTATCCGGCAGGTTCACAATTGATTGGCCAACACGTAGATAGGTACAGGGGAAACAGGTTTGGCCGGTCAAGGGCGAACCATGAACAGGGTGATGCAAGGAGCTGCACAGCCTGCATCACCTTGATATTTTAACGGATACACGTCAGAGGGTGGGGTCAATAGATAGTATATTGACTTCGGTCAACAATTTGTTTGTGACAACAAACAAATTGATACAAATTGAAACATAATAGCCAATTGCTATTGGCATTTTGGGTGGAACCTTACCAGTGGTACTGCGGCCTGCTTGCCTTAAAGAATTACAATTGGATGTTACACTAATTGAAAGTTATAATTCGGACTAGGGCATTATTTAATAAAAGTGGCCCAATGCCTTTAATCCAATACCGGTGTCTGAGTCTTTATTTGGGTGGGTGCGCCTGCAAGGCAAGTGCGGTGCCAAAATGGCCACAGCGCTCTTTGCGGGAGCCCCCCACCCCAGACTCAGACATCTAGATAGTTAGGGGGCGTGGCCAACCCCTTTATAAAAGGGGTGGCCACGAGGCGGCCCCTCCGCCTTTTTAGAGAAGCGACGGAGCAGAGAAGTTTTTCCCTCCACCCCCTCCCTAGTGGACAGTGTGACTTATTCTGGTTGCTTCGGGGCCGGGTGGGAATTTTGGCTTGAACCTACAAGTGGCACTTTGGTTCTTGGCTTTTTCACCCATCCCATACTGTCGCTAGTGTTTGAGATACAGGGTTAGTTGACTTTGGTCACTTTTGGCAGGTAGCACTGGTAAGGTAAAATTTATGACCCATAGGTATCCAGCAGGTTTGCAATTGATTGGCCAACACGTAGATAGGTACAGGGGAAACAGGCTTGGCCGGTCAAGGGCGAACCATGAACGGGGTGATGCTAGGAGCTGCACAGCCTGCATCACCTTGATATTTTAATGGATACACGTCAGAGGGTGGGGTCAATAGATAGTATATTGACTTCGGTCAACAATTTGTTTGTGACAACAAACAAATTGATACAAATTGATACATAATTGCCAATTGCCATTGGCAATTTGGGTGGAACCTTACCAGTGCTACTGTGGCCTGCTTGCCTTAAAGAATTACAATTGGATGATACACCAATTGAAAGTTATAATTCGGGCTAGGGCATTATTTAATAAAAGTGGCCCAATGTCATTAATCCAATACCGGTGTCTGAGTCTTTATTTGGGTGGGTGCGCCTGCAATGTCATCTTCTATACAAAAATACCAAATTGCAGTGTACAAAACATAATTGTCAGCTTGGTTACAGATCAGAGTCAGGCTGAAGAGTAATACCTTGTGATTACTAGGAAATAAAGTGCACAAAATCATGTCACACTTTGTCATAAGAACATAAGAACATCCTTGCTGGAACAGGCCACAGCCCATCCAGTCCAGCATTCTGTAATAAATGTATCTATTTTCCCATGTGATGAAACCCTACTTTAAAATCTGACAAAATCCATCACTATGTAATTTAGAATATTTTTAGATTCAACAAGTAGATCATGAATCCAAAGTTTCAGATTTTTCACTTAAAAGATTTCACTTCTATGCACAATACTCATGAGGCTATAGAATAATGGCAGGTTCTTGTATGTTTGTGTGTGTGTCTGTGTGTGTGACTCATTTTAACTGCAGGTAGTTGTTAATTTAATTTGGTGTAAGCTTTTGTGGGTGAATCTAATGAAAGGTGACACAGGTCCACAAATGCTTATGGCAAGTTAAAGCTTTCTGTTGTTCTAGGTGCCACTCGACTGTACACTGGTTTTTTTTGGGGGGAAATCCTCCAAGTTTAAAACAGTCAAGTACCCAAAACCACATCCATATTTCTCTGAAATGTATCAGGTGTTGACAAACTGTCCTTACCTGGAAGCAATTATGAACAAGTTGTGAATATGTTTTGATTGAATGAGGAGTTTTTGGTGACAGGATTGTTTAGGATGGGAGGGTGGTTATGTAAGGCGTGGTAAGAAAATTAATTAGAGCTGTATCTTCTTGCATTAATTATGTTCCATGTCATTTGAGTTATAACAACATTTCTGAATGCTGGTGCATTTCCCCAAAATGATATGGTATGAAATCAGTCTTCCAGTTGCACCAATGAAATACAACAGGTGCATGCTATTGTGGGAACAGATTTTGCCAAGATCACATTAGACCCAGATGGGAACTAGTACCCCTATGCAAAAATGCACAGTAGTCATTGCAGGCGCACCCACCAAATAAAGACTCAGACACCAGTATTGGATTAAAGGCATTGGGCCACTTTTATTGAATAATGCCCTAGTCCGAATTATAACTTTCAATTGGTGTATCATCCAATTGTAATTCTTTAAGGCAAGCAGGCCGCAGTAGCACTGGTAAGGTTCCACCCAAAATGCCAATGGCAATTGGCTATTATGTATCAAATTGTATCAATTTTTATCAATTTGTTTGTTGACACAAACAAATTGTTGACCAAAGTCAATATACTATCTATTGACCCCACCCTCTGATGTGTATCTGTCTAAATATCAAGGTGATGCAGGCTGTGAAGCTCCTAGCATCACCCCGTTCATAGTTCGCCCTTGACCAGCCAATCCTGTTTCCCCTGTACTTATCTACGTGTTGGCCAGTCAAATGCGAACCTGCCGAATACCTATGGGTCATAATTTTTTACCTTACCAGTGCTACCTGCCAAAAGTGACTGGAGTCAACTTACCCCGTATCTCAAATACTAGCGACAGTTTGGGATGGGCGAAAAAGCGAAGAACCTGAGTGCCAAATCCAGGTTCCAGCCAAAAATTCCCACCCGGCCCTAAAGTGACCAGAAAATCACACTGTCCACTAGGGAGGGGGTGGAGGGAAAAACTTCTCTGCTCCGTCGCTGTAATAAAATGGCAGCAAAGCTGCCTCGTGGCCTCCCCTTTTATAAAGGGGCTGGCCACGCCCCCTAACTACACGGATGTCTTCGTCCGGGTTGGGGGCCCCCCGCAAAGAGCGTGGTGGCCATTTTGGCACCACACTTTCATTGCAGGCGCACCCACCAAATAAAGACTCAGACACCGGTATTGGATTAAAGGCATTGGGCCACTTTTATTGAATAATGCCCTAGTCCGAATTATAACTTTCAATTGGTGTATCATCCAATTGTAATTCTTTAAGGCAAGCAGGCCGCAGTAGCACTGGTAAGGTTCCACCCAAATTGCCAATGGCAATTGGCTATTATGTATCAAATTGTATCAATTTGTATCAATTTGCTTGTTGACACAAACAAATTGTTGACCGAAGTCAATATACTATCTATTGACCCCACCCTCTGATGTGTATCCATCCAAATATCAAGGTGATGCAGGCTGTGAAGCTCCTAGTATCACCCCGTTCATAGTTCGCCTTTGACTGGCCAATCCTGTTTCCCCTGTACATAAGAACATAAGAACAGCCTTGCTGGAACAGGCCACAGCCCATCCAGTCCAGCATTCTGTCTCACACAGAGGCTCACCATTTCCTTCAGGGTATTCCCAAGGAGATGCCTTCACCTGCTTAGGATTCCCTGGAAATGGCATTGAGAGATATCCTGCCTATCTCTCCAACCCGGAGGTTGTCCTTAGGTAGCCATAATTATAGCCATTGATAGCCTTGTCCTCCATGAACTTGTCTAATCCTTTCTTAAAGCTGTGAAGACTGACAGCTGTCACCACTTCTTCTGGCAGGGAGTTCCATAGACCAGTAATCCTCTGGGTGAAAAAGTACTTTCTCTTATTTGTTTGAGAACTAGTACCCAAAAGTTTCATGGAGTGTCCCCTAGTTCTAGTGTTGTGCGATAGGGAAAACAGTTTTTCCTTATCTACCTTGTCCACACCGTGCATGATTTTATAAACTTCAATCAGGTCACCTCTTAGACGCCGTCGTTCAAGAGTGAAAAGGCCCAACCGTTGCAGCCTCAGATGGTAAGGAAGGTGTTCCAGTCCCCTAATCATTCTGGTTGCCCTCCTCTGTACTTTCTCCAACTCCATAATATCCTTCTGGAGGTATGGCGACCAGAACTGTACACAATATTCCAGATGGGGCCTCACCATAGATTTATAAAGAGGCAAAATGACACTTGCTGTACCTATCTATGTGTTGGCCAGTCAATTGCGAACCTGCCGGATACCTATGAGTCATAATTTTTTACCTTACCAGTGCTACCCGCCACACAGGGAGGTGTCCATGATGACTCACGCCCCCCCCCCCCCCCCCGACCGACAGCTCGGTCGCCAAGCCCGTTTGCAAATCCTCCAAAAAGAGGTGCATACCTCTGGCTGACAGGTGGACCCCATCTCCTGAATACAGGCTAAAATCCTGTAACCCTATCCCCGGGTGTCGAATGGCTGTCCCTAAGCCATTCTCAACAAGGAACTGGGCAACAGCCCTGTTCACTGACCGCCGAGCACGGTCCAAACCACGGAGATCAATGCCTCCTCTATAACAGTGCCTTGGCACAATGTCAGACCATAGCAACCGTGTGCACGGCCATAAATGATGTAGAAACGCCAGGTCACTGCACACCGAAATCTTTAAAGAAAGGCCAGTGATCTGTGCGAGATCATTGCCGCCGATGTGCAGAATCAAAACATCTGGTGGGCCAGCATCCCTGATGGACATCAGGAATGGCAACAGTTCCCGCCACCTCGTGCCGCGCACACCATACCACCGCATACGTGCGGATGCACACAGCCCAAGATGGGGTCCCCACTCCATCGATGTAGCATACTGTGCCGCCTAGTGCACATAACTGTGGCCCACCGGCCACACTGCCACCGGTGTGCATGAACACACAGGGTCTGTAACAGAAGAAGAAAGAATTAATGACATAACTAGGTACTCATGCAGTGAGGGGACGTACATATAAAGAAAAACGCACGGATCCCCACCTGCCCATCCGACGTATATCGGTCTCCGAGTACCCAAACGCAGCCACAGTAGATACAGTGCTTATCCTAAATGAATGGGTGCCGTAACGAGCCCCGTGGGCTCCCACACTGTGAAGTGCGGTCCCAGTCACCCTCCAGAATTGAAATTTAGTAAGGGGAGACCCAGCCTGGTGGCAGAACAACAGGCCAGGGCGCGTGCCACGCACTGCCAGAAAATCATGTAGGGCACCAACCGGACAGATGTCAGCAAACGTGCATCTTAGCAGTCTAACACCACTGCCTTCTCCATGCTGATCGGCCTTTGAAGAACGAATCCTCAACTGAGCCCACTCCTGTTTGATTGACACATCGTCGAGTTCCAGTGGATTACGAGACACGTCCCCCTTTGACAATGGGACCAGCTCGCTGATTCTCAGCGCTCCAAAGAAAGCTACGGTGGGAGCTGCATGAAAAAGAGACTCCTCATACCTATCATAACACAGTCTATGCCAGCCTTGAGCAAGGCGGGACAGAATACATGGTGAAACAGGGTGACATGTGTCCAGGCGGTTGCCGTGTTCACGTGTCCACCCTTCCAAAACATGGCGTATAGGGAAATCGCCTGTGCAGTCTGGAAACCCCCGTTCCTTGGCCATGAATGCCAAGGCTGAAAGCCTAGCAGTGATGGTGCGTGGGGCCAATCCCTGAACATGCAACTACACCAAGAACTGCAAAACCTGGTCGACAGGTATCGGCCGCCTTTCAGGCAACTGCCTTTCCCTGAAAACGTCCTAAATTGAAGGAGTGTATGCTGATACGCCTTATGCGTGCAAGGTGCCAAAGACATGCCGATCGCCTGGTTCACCTCTCCTCACCAAAGGTCCACATCTCGGCTGGGAGTGGAGAGGGAAGTTCCTCTGCATCTGGAGCCAAGGCACAGAACCGGGAGATCTGCAGGCGGGATAAAGCGTCAGCAATATCATTGTTAATACCCGGCACATGTCTGGCCCTGAAGAGCACATTAAGGCGCAAGGACTTAAGAACAAATTGGCAGACTAAAGCCATGACTCTGGGGGACTTAGATGTTTGAGCATTGACAATGTGCACCACAGCCGCATTGTCGCACCAACAATGCACCACCGAATTAGCCCACATGTCCCCCCAGAGCATAAGTGCACCAAAAATCGAAAAAAACCTCCAGGAACGTGAGATCGCATAAGCGATCCGTGCCCTGCCATTCTTGAGGCCATTGACCGTATGCCCATCGTCCCTCAAAATAAATCCCATACCCAAGGGAGCCGGAGGCGTCCGACTGTACTTGGAACCGAGGGCTGACCATAAGTTCAGACCTCCAAAAGGAGAGACCATTAAATTCTTGTAGGAAGGTGAGCCAAACCGACAGGTCTGCTCGTAAACCCCTAGTCAGCCAAACCCTGTGGTGTCTTTTTGACAAGCCCACCATGGCGTCACAAAGACGCCTGGCGAAGGCTCTACCTGGTGTCACCACCCTGCATGCGAAGTTGAGATGACCGTGAAGCACCTGCAACTCCCGGAGAGAAACCTTATGCTTGCCAAGCATTGCCAGAATCGCATCAGCGATCCGATTCACCTTTTCCATAGGTAATCTGGATGTCTGGACAACAGTATCGATATCGACACCCAGGAATGTAAGGGTGGTGGCTGGGCCCTCTGTCTTTTCAGGTGCCAGGGGTACACCTAGTTCCCCCATGAGGGCCTGAAACGTGGCCAGCAGGTGTCCACACATGCCCGAGTTGTGTCAACCCCCGAACAAAAAATCGTCAAGGTAGTGGGCCACAGACTGGAATCCCGACCTACGAATGAAAGCCCAATGGAGGAAGATGCTAAATCGCTCGAAGGCCGAGCACGAAATGGAACAGCCAAAAGGCATGGCCTTGTCCACATAAAACTTGCCCCAGAAACAAAAACCTAACAGCTCAAAGTCGTCCGGGTGCACAGTCAGCAATCGGAATGCCGATTTGATATCACACTTAGCCATGAGCGCCCCGGGACCACATGAGCATACCATCTGTAAGGCCTGGTCAAAGGACATATACCGGACAGAGCAAAGGTCATCTGGTATAGCGTTATTGACCGAGGAACCCACAGGGTAAGAAAGGTGGTGAATCAGACAAAATTCACCTGGGGACTTCTTAAGAACTAAACCCAGAGGGGATGCCTTCAAGTTAGGGTACGAGGGGTTGATGAACGGCCCCACCACCCTCTGCTCCCTAACCTCTTTGGCTATCTTTTCCGCAGCAATGTCCTCATTACCCTTGAGCGACAGCAGGTTCGGGGGTCCTGAGGCTCACGAACACCCCTGAACGGAATGCGGAAGCCAAACTTAAAACCTTCACTTTGGTAAATTGCATTATCCTGTCTGCGTTCAAGCACCGAGAAATTAATTGGGGAGGGGGCCTTTTGTATGGGTAGCGGCATCAGAGGGGGCTCTGGCCGTCGCTTGAAATCCCCTTCCCCTGCCCCGCGACCCACCAGCCCGCGAGCACGCAGAGGCAGCGTGAGGGCCGAAACAAGAAGGGCACTCGTGCTTGAACCTACACTGGCGCTTGTTGCACACTCCATTTGCGGAGAAACTCCAACACAGCAGGTGGGCTGGAACCCCCTGCCCCGCCGGCTGGCAGGGAGTCTGTGTCGTAGCTGCCCGCTGTATGGCATGACCACAGTGGTACCGGTCACCTGGCGCCGGCTGCGTAGGGGTCATATACAGCAGCCACAACTGCTGGCAGGGCTCGTCCCACCGCATCTCTGGGTGAAGGGCAGCCCTCATCCTAAATTCTTCGTCATAGGCCAACCATGAAGGGCCAGGAAAATCCACAACGGCCTGATAAATATTGTCCAAGTACTGGACCATTGTGATGGCCAAATCAGGACGGGCCCTAAGATATACCGCCATGTATATCAAATAGGCCAGTAACCAATTGGCCCAAGTGTGAGGTGGCTTGCGATGACGGAACAGTTCCTTGTCCCTGTCGTCCTGCCCCTCCCTCTCCTCCTTAGTCGGTTCCCGGTTAAGGAGGGTGAATATATACACATATTCTCCCCGCCAAATCTTTTCCCTAGTAGCCTGGGATAGATGATCACCTAAGGGTAGGGAGTAACCAGCTGTCGGGAGGGCCGCAGTTGGTACAGAGTGCAGTGGAGGAACAAAAGATGTGCCCTGTTGCACCCCTGCGAAGTTGGCCGTAACGGCCATGGGGGGTCGCCCCTGGAAGAACCTGGGGGTAATTAGGTGCCCAGGAGGTCACAGGGCCATATGGAGTGAACTCCCCCCCCACATAGGTCTGTTGCGGCCATGGCCATTGAACCCCTGCAGTGTTGTTAGACAGTGGCAGAGGTGTGCTAACATGACCTGGATACTCACTCGGTGCACCCCCATGGGCCGCCCCCACTGGGGGTTCCAGCCCATGGCAGGCGTCGGAGCTCGCGATGGTCATCAAGCTCTGGGCTTCCGCGTGTCCACGCCAAGCAGGGCCAGTCCCTGATGGTATGCCCTGCTGAGGCGGCTGGATGGGGAGCTGCGAGGCGCCAGCCTGTGCTAGCATGATGGCCTCCAGCAGCTCGACCCTGTTCGTGGCATGCTAAGCTCAGCCGAGGAGCTGCCAAGGCCGCCCTCCATAGCAGGTGGTGCCATCCCCATGGATGCCTCGAGTGCCGATATACGGGCCAGGAGAGCATCCACGGTGGCAGACCCACCAGAATAAGGTGGGCCGGGTAGGCCGGACGGCCCACCGGGCAACCCATGGGAAATCGAAGGAGGAAAACCCAGGTGTGATCCCTGGCCCGAATAGGGCCATGTCCAATAATCCGGCCCATGAGGGGCCGGTGGAACAACAGGGCGTGGTTCAGCACCGTGCCCGCATGGGCCACTGGGACCCATGCTGAGCAAAGAATCAGTAGGGGCGGTAACCCCAGGGGAGCAGGCCCGCGCAGCCCCCGCCCAAGTCCTATGACTGGGAGGGTAGGCAGGGGCATGGCCACCCGCATTGGTGGCAGTGGGCATGATGATGCTGCCACCTCCGTGCAGGGCACGCGCCCAAGCCCTCCGGCCCGGCGGCAGCCCCACCAAAAAGGCGGAGGGGGTGGGCCGAGCCCTCCCCCTCAGACGCGGCTTCGATGCCGCAGCGGTCTTCCGCTTGGGTGCCATAGCCACCCAAGCGCTGAATTGGCAGTTCCAAACTGCCTACTAGCCGGTCGATAGAGATATCCTCCGATCAGGAGGCTAGAAGTACAAACAGCATCGGAGCGAACTTCTCCGCTCCGTCGCTGTAATAAAATGGCAGCGAAGCTGCCTCGTGGCCACCCCTTTTATAAAGGGGCTGGCCATGCCCCCTAACTACCCAGATGTCTTCGGCCGGGGTGGGGCCCCCTCAAAGAGCGCGGCGGCCATTTTGGTGCCGTGCTTTCATTTGCACTCTACTCCTATGAACCAGATTCTAGGTTCTATGTCAACATCCAAGATTCTCAAAGAAAATTTTATATTTCCAGTATCTTTGCATAAGGTATTTGCAAGTATACATCCTTTTTACAATTATTAAGAGGCAATAGATATAGCAAAGGAAAGATCCCTTTTAAATAGTTATTTAACATGAGTATGTATAAATGTATATGGCATAATATATTAATTCAAAAGAAAGTTTCATATACAGTAGATGATGAATAACAGTATTAGAAAGTACTTATTGCTTACATTATTTGCTGACAGAGCAAATATGACACTTGTATATTATAGCAAGGATGCTTGGATTTATAGTATAGTTAATACATTCATAAAAGTGTAACAGAATGGTTTCATATATCTATGGCATTTGTAAAATATACAGTAATTAATATACTTTTGTAATTAAAATAAACCACAAAGGCAGTCTGTAATTTCTTCAATGGAATGTATTGAGGTAAACATTAAATTTACTAGATTAATAAGAAAAAATATCAAAATGAGCTTTCTACAAACATCCAATAACAGAACTTACAGCATTTAAGGTACTTATCTATAACTATAAATGCAAGGGTTAACCATTGGAACTTGCTATACATTTCTGCACCCATCCATACTATCCCGTACCGAGCCTCCTGCACTTGCCCGAACCCAGCCCGCAGAGTACTGCATGGTTGCCGAAGCTGCCAGTGGGGCAAGAGCCCCACGAACGTGATCAAAGGAAAACAACTTTAATTCCCAACGTCCTCTGCCCTGCGCCTCAGCCAATCAGGATGAGAGGTGCAAGCAAAAAGAACATTGGGAAACACGGCATGGCCAATTTAAATCGTGCTGCAGGAAAAAACCACCGCACAAACGCAAACAAAAAACACAAAACTCCAAGTCCCAGTGTCCTATGCGCCATGAGTGCGCAGAATGCTGAGAAAGCCAGCGCACAAAAGATAAAATTAAAAAACACTGGCATCCCACAACAGGAGCGCAAGCCTGCCACAGATGGATGCAACGCCTCACAGCCTCACAAAACAAACACCCACACAAAACCCACGGTGAGACCACCGCTGGCCTTCTTTCCCAGAGCAACGGGGAGAAGAGGGACTCCCTCTCCTCCACACTACCCCGACGAAGACATGGAGAGACCACCGCCGGCCTCAAGGTACCTTGAGGCGGGGTGGAAAAAACCACAACAGCAGGCAGCAGTTCGTCAGAGGAAGCACCCTCCATGGCGAATGACTGGCTGCTGCCTTTATACTTCCAACACCACTGTTTCCAGAACTAACACAAAACAGTGGTGGAGGTAATACAAAAGCAGCAGCCAGCAATCCGCAAGGAAGAGCACCACCCCTTATGGATCGCTGCATGCCGATCTCCCATTAGGTAAGCCAGGAGAAAAAGGAGACAGAGAGGAGAGAACCATCATCAGGCAGACAGCTCTTCTCTGCCTCCTTCTCCCCCGACCTACCTAACGAATCTTACCAGGGGAAGAACGGCCTGACTGCTGGCTCCTCCTTTTCCCCATTGCTGCATCGAAACCAAAATTCAAAGCAGCAAAGGGGAAAAGAGGAACCGACAGGCAGCCTGTTCTTCACGCAAAAGTACACACCAACAACAAACACCAAAATTAATAAAAATTAATAAAACACAAATAAATAAATAAATAATGCATTAATAAACAAAAAATAAACAACAAAATCTACAACAAGAAAAGCACAGAAAAAACACCTAACTCCAACACGAAAATACCTAACTCCAACAACACAACTACCACAAATTACAAAAATAAAGACCAACGAAATCACAAAAATAAACAAAAACAGAAATAAACAAACCAATTACACACATCTAAAGCCCAACAAAAACACAAAAGAACAAACAGAAACACCTCACAGCCCACCACCACAAAATCAAAACAAAGAAAAATCCCAGAATAAATAAAACCAGAGAACTCACCAGCACGTCCTTCCTCCACAAGACCGGAACAGAAATGTAGAAACAAAGACTACTTACCAGAAGATGCCCCACCTAGAGGCCAGGAGAGAAAAACCAAGTGAAACAAAAACAAAACCAACACTATTACTAACAGCCCCACCTGCAGGCCAGAATATTAAAAGCAAGTCAAAAACAAAACAGCCCCACCTAGAGGCCACAAGAGTAAAAACAAGTCAAAAAATAACAATAAATCAAAAGTTTACACAAATAACAAATATATGTTAAATAAATAAAATAAAATAAATTATAGCATCCTCTGTTAATTTTTAACTTTAAAAAACCCAAAACATTTAAACACAGTTTATAAAAGCCCGGCTACACCGGGCAACCTATGCTAGTTACTTATATTACTAAGAGAGAGAGAAATAATATATCATTCAAGGTGAATATGGCATATCAAATTCATTAATAAATCTGTACTGATGCACACTTAGTTTTTTGTGTTAGTAAGAGAGAAAGAAAAACAGGAAAGCAGCACAACATCTTAAATATACCATTATTAAAACCTGTATTCTCAGTTATACAGTAAAGAAAGAGTTAACATAGTTTCTAAGTTACAGCAGGATTGTTATGCATTCAGAGTCAAAATAAAACCTGAACAAAGCAATCTTAGCTGAACTGTGAATTAAATTAAATAAGAGATTTATTATTTTCAGTTTTTAAACTATAGTAACAGAATTCTGACTTTTTTTAAATAAAAAAGAACTGCATTGACCTAGTAAGATACAAGAGATATTATTCCTACCTTCTCTGTGCTCAATGACACCTGCTTATCTCTTTGTTTTGGAACATTAATGTAAATGTACCCTTTTTTGGTGGAGTACCCAGACGATCTGTGTCTGTAAACAGCAGGCTGGGTCTTTGAACAAAACTGGCAGAAGCTAGTCACTCAGTTTAAACCATGAAGAGGCCTGCATTTATACTTTGAGAGAGTGACATATTTCACTCCCATCTCCTTATTTGGCCACCTGGGTGGTCATTGCTCTGCAGTTAAGTGTCACCCTTCTTTTGCTGAGCAGTTTTTCCCTTCTGCTTTAACTGACTCATGTAAGTCCATACAGCCTCAAATATTGCTTTCAATGAGTAAATGATTTCATGGCCCTTTTCATTCTTTTATGCACTTTGACACTATTTCCACTATGAGGAGAGTGGTCTCTTATTACAAGGAATATGGGCAGTAGTCAGATTAGATAGCTTTAAAAAGGTGGGATTGCTCTGGGAAAGAGGATTGACAGCTGGCAAAAGTGCTGACAATCTGCTCTATGTCTTGGTCCAGTTGAGGCCACCAAAAGTAGCTACGGGCAAAGGCTTTGGAGCGTACAATTCCTGAATGACTTCTGTGAAGTAAATGTAAAACCTTTTTCCTGAGAGTGACAGGAATGACCACCGCCTTGCCCCATAGAAGGCAACCTCGTTCCACTGACAATTCCAACTGCTTGCGGTGGAATGTTCTTAATTCCTCAGCTAGAGGAGAGACAGGCCAGCCTTTTTGTACCCAAGACATTACTTTAGTCAATGTTACATCCTTAGCCATAGCTTTGGCTATATCTGAGGGGACGACCGGGGGAAAGTTGAATGCCTCAATCATGAGGACCTGGTGGTCGCTTTCGATCTTGCAATCAGCTTCCCCGACCCCTGGCAGTGGAGAACGTGACAGGGAATCAGTGTGGCTGATGTCCTTGCTGGGCCTGTGCACCAAAGTAAAATTGTATGCATTTAGGAAAATTGCCCAACACAACATCCTTGGGGACAGAATTTGAGGCATGGGCTTCCCATTCACAAAGATTCCAAGGAGGGGCTTGTGGTCAGTTATGATGGTAAAAAAAACCTTCCATAAAGGTAATCATGGAATTTCTTAGTGCCTGCCACGATTGCCAACTCTTCCCTGTCGGTCTGAGCATAATTTTTCTCAGGCTTTGAGAGCGAACAGGAATAGAATGCTATGGGGGCTTCTTCCTATCACTTAGTACATGGCATAACACAGCTCCCACCCCCACAGGGGATGCATCACACACAAGTACAACTTCTTTGTTAGGATCAAAATGAGTTAATACAGCATCTGAAGATAGCAGCCATTTGAGTTCTAGGAACACTTTCTCCTGGCATTGGCCCCAGTGCCAAACAGTATCTTTCTTAAGAAGCCGATGTAATGGTTCAGCAACTGAGGCTTTGCAATGGAGAACAGTGTGGTAGAAGTTTAACAATCCTAGAAATTATTGCAATTTGGCTTTACATTTTGGCCTGGGTGCATTCTGCACCGCCGTCACCTTGGAGTCAGAGGGCATGATACCTTGGGGTGTAATGCGGTACCCCAGGAACTCCACTTCCCATGCCAAAAACACACATTTGTCTATTCTGAGATGTAGACCGGCCCTCTCGAAACATGACAGGACGCGATCGAGCCTGGCCGCTAGTTCGACGGTGTCCTTATCAGTGATCAGGACATCATCAAAATATGGCAGGACACCAGGCAACCCTTTCAAAATACATTCTACAAGAGACTGAAATATTGCAGGGGCCGCATTCACCCCAAATTGTAGTCTAGTTACCTTAAATTGCCCCCCTATGCGTTACTATGGTCTGGGCTATGGCAGCAACAGGAGGCACAGTGAATTGTTGGTAGGCCTGGGCAAGGTCCAGTTTTGCAAAGCAATTTCCTCCATGCAAGGAGGCAAGAACATGGCTTACCATGGGCACAGGATATGCACTCAGGTGAATAGCTTTATTAATGGTACACTTGTAGTCAGCGCATATCCTGACCTCCCCGTTACTTTTCAAAGCAGTCACAATTGGTGTCTCCCACTCGGCGGAGTCCACCAGCACTAGGATGCCCTGCTCCACCAGTTTGTCCGGCTCGGCTTCTATCTTCTCCTTTAAAGCAAATGGTACCCGGCGTGGCTTCATCCGGATGGGCCAGATGGTTGGGTCAAGCTCAAAGTCAACAGGGGGTCCTTTGTATAAACCTAAACCCTTTGTCAATACCTCAGGATGTGCAGCACAAATGTCCCGGATTGGATCAGAGTCTATTGCATGGATTCCAGAAAGCCGGATTCCCAGGGGCCTAAACCATTGGGTCCTAATAACACAGTTAGTGCCCTGCTTAACTACAACCAATGTACCATTTGTGTATGCCCAAAAATGATGAAGATAATAATAAACGAATCTTCTTATAAGGTCTTTGTATTCTTAATGTTATTTTTATTTTGCAAACTCTTGTATATTAACTTGTAATGTCATCAAACAGAAACCAAACTCAGATACTTCTCTGCACAAAAAGTCTTCAAGTTCCTTTTGTAATCTTGATAATAGTAACCAAATTCAAATATGTTCTCTTCAACTTCTTCACTATGTCCTTTGTAACAATATGAAACAATGATTCATTCCTCTATTACACTTTCTATCTCTCGTCCAAAACAGCTCATAAACTCGTATTCAGTTGGGAAGTCAAACTCCCATATAAATTGGCCCCAAACTCCCGACGTCTATCCGGTTAATTAGACATTTCATTCAATAAATTTCATCAGGGGAGTTTTTGCAATATCTGAAAGGTTACAAAACACATGTCTGTTACAATATTATATGTTCAAACCAGCTGCAAGCCCCCATGCTCATTATCCAGTCCAAGCTTACCCAAACTTACCACTCTTGTGTTTCGCGTCCTCTCTGTCTCTTCTGTAATTTCTCTATGGTTGCTAAGGACGTTGCATACCATTAGAGTCCTATCTCTTAAATACAACTTGCTGCCTGCTCCTGACTGAATCTGCAAGCTCACATTACCACCTGTGTACTGACTGTTTTACTTACAAGGAGCACCATGGTTCTGATTCCTGTGTACTTACAAAAAGCAGGTTAAATCAGTTTCATAGTTTAAACCCTTAGGGTGCATGGTTCCTAGTCTATGAATATGAATATAGTATGCCTCCTTTCCTATCTCTTAAATACAACTTGCTGCCTGCTCCTGACTGAATCTGAAAGCTCACATTGCCACCTGTGTACTGACTGTTTTACTTACAAGGAGCACCATGGTTCTGATTCCTAGTTTCATAGTTTAAACCCTTAGGATGCATGGTTCCTAGTCTATGAATATGAATATAGTTTGCCTACTTTCCTATCTCTTAGATACAACTTGCTGCCTGCTCCTGACTGAATCTGCAAGCTCACATTGCCACCTGTGTACTGACTGTTTTACTTACAAGGAGCACCATGGTTCTGATTCCTGTGTACTTAGAAAAAGCAGGTTAAATCAGTTTCATAGTTTAAACCCTTAGGATGCATGGTTCCTAGTCTATGAATATAATATGCCTCCTTTTGTAATAGCAATTGTTCAATGTTAATACCTCTACCTGTTGTGACCGTGAGTTTTTCTAACACTACAAATTTAAAATCTGTGTCAAGATGGTTTTTTTCATGTAATGATTTACCAATGGTGCATTTTCCACCTGTCCCCTTATCCTGGATCCATGTTCCGCTAGCCTGATTTTTAATTTGCGTGAGCATTTTCCCACATACTTGAGACCACAAGGGCAAATCCATAGATATACACAAAATTGGCTATTGCAATTACTAAAAAAAATGAGTGTTTTTTTAAAGTTTAATTCTGGAAAATTGATGTGCTGAGTCTCCCAAGCGAACCTGCAAACAACGCATTGGCCGCACCTGTGATGGCCCTTGACCAGACTGCTCCGTGATTCTTGTCGCAGTGCAGCATCTGCTCTGGTTTCTGTTTGATGACATTACAAGTTAATATACAAGAGTTTGCAAAATAAAAATAACATTAAGAATACAAAGACCTTATAAGAAGATTCGTTTATTATTATCTTCATCATTTTTGGGCATACACAAACGGTACATTGTGTTTGTATCCTTTTCTCCGTTTGGCCATTTTTTGCTGTGCTTGTAACTACAACCAATGGCAAAGAGGTGCAAATGTTTTTGAATTTAACCAAGAAATTACCCACCCCCAGGACCGGAATCTGGCAACCTTGCACATCCCAGAGGGAAGTTTTAAATAATTTAAGCTTGGGCCGAGAGGCAGGGGAAATTCTCAAAAACTCCTTCTGTGGGATTATGGAAAAGGTAGTACCTGAGTGCACCTCCATCTTGAAGGGGACGTCCTGCAGGCTCAGGTCTGTGAAGAAATGCTCGCTGATGATGCCCACTTGGCACGGCTCAGGCTCGGGTGACACTTTAGTGATGGACGTTTTGCAGTGATGACTCTTCTTGGACTCAGGCGCTGGAGTTCTTTGCTTTCACTGTTGGCATACTTTAGCAATGTGCCCTCTTCGCCTGCAGTTGTGGCATTCTGCAGTGTGGAAGGGGCACCTTGCGGTCATGCCAGGCTCCACAGCCATCACCATCGCACTTGCGAAGGAATTTCTTCTCCTGATCGTCATGGTGCTCTCGGTGCTTTCATCGGACCACTCAGACTTCTCCCTCTGCGTTGCTAGACTCTGATGAAGAAGTGGAACCAGGCGATGCTGAGGAGGATGAAGATGAACTTTGCTGAGCTTGCACAGCTGAGTTGGTGGCACTGGTGGTGGAGTGGCAATGCCGGAAGAGCTTTATCCCGCACCGTGCAGCCTCTGCCTCTTCTAGGACATCTGTGAAGGTTAGTGTTTTTCTGATCATGAGGTGACATTGAGTATCTTCATCCCTCATGCTGGCCAGCAGATGGACCCGGAGTGCTTCTTCAATGTTGTCCCACTTGCACAGGGCGGCAGCAATGTGCAGCACAGCGGCGTAGTCTACAATGGATTCACTGGGTTACTGCTCTCTTCTGTGGAAGGCCACCCTGGCCAGGAAGATTGATACCTCTGGCTGCAGGTGTCTCCTCAGAGCATGCATGATTTCTGTGAGCGGCAACACATCCACATCCCTTGGGAGAATGAGGTGGGTTGCCAGCTCATGCGTCTCAGAACCGCACTGAGCGAGGAAACACGAGCGCCTCTAGTTTCCATCAGTGATCTTCTGAGAGGCCATTGCATGGCAGAACCGGCATTCGTATGTTGCCAATTTCTCTGGATGCGCTGGGTTGAATGGGCCGAAGTTGCTGCCATGTGGGGACACCATCCCACCTTCATCACCAGTTTAGTGTTCAAGGAATGAAGAAGCAGACGAATGAAGTAGTGAAATTCAGCTCTTTATTAGTGGGGTTTGAACACAGATTGGATGGGGCAAAACTCAGACTTATATACACTATTAACAGTAACAGTAACAATAATACAACAAGCCCATTGGCTAACAGAGTGTGCACATTTTTCAATCCACTTATTTGCATAAGAATAGATACATGAGAAAAGATACATACCGCTCCTAAAAAATAATAATAACAATAATATAACAAGCCCATTGGCTAACAGAGTGTGCACATTTTTCGATCCACTTATTTGCATAAGAATAGATACATTAGAAAAGATACATTCTGCTCCTGCCAGAAAACACAGTTAACGTACATAAGAACATATAAGAACATAAGAACAGCCTTGCTGGAACAGGCCACAGCCTATTCAGTCCAGCATTCTGTCTCACACAGTGGCTCACCATTTCCTTCAGGGTATTCCCAAGCAGATGCCTTCACCTGCTTACGATTCCCTGGAAATGGCATTGAGAGATATCCTGTCTATCTCTCCAACCCGGAGGTTGTCCTTAGGTAGCCATAATTATAGCCATTGATACCCTTGTCCTCCATGAACTTGTCTAATCCTTTCTTAAAGCTATCAAGACTGACAGCTGTCACCACTTCTTCTGGCAGGGAGTTCCATAGACCAGTAATCCTCTGGGTGAAAAAGTACTTTCTCTTATTTGTTTGAGAACTAGTACCCAAAAGTTTCATGGAGTGTCCCCTAGTTCTAGTGTTATGCAATAGGGAAAACAGTTTTTCCTTATCTACTTTGTCCACACCGTGCATGATTTTATAAACTTCAATCAGGTCACCTCTTAGACTCCGTCATTCAACAGTGAAAAGGCCCAACCGTTGCGGCCTCAGATGGTAAGGAAGGTGTTCCAGTCCCCTCATCATTCTGGTTGCCCTCCTCTGTACTTTCTCCAACTCCATAATATCCTTCTGGAAGTATGGCAACCAGAACTGTACACAATATTCCAGATGGGGCCTCACCATAGATTTATAAAGAGGCAAAATGACACTTGCTGACTTATTTTCTATACCCTTCCTAATGATCCCTAACATTGAGTTTGCTTTTTTCACTGCTGAGGCACACTGGGTTGACATCTTCATTGAGCTGTCCACCAGGACACCAAGGTCCCTTTCCTGGTTTGTCGCAGAGAGTTCAGAACCCATCAGTTTATAAATGTAATTGGGGTTTTTTGCCCCAACATGCATCACTCTGCACTTACTGATGTTGAAGCTCATTTGCCACTGTTTTGCCCACTCCCCCAGTGTCAAGAGATCCCTCTGGAGCTCTTCACAATCTCTCACAGTTTTCACTACCCTGTATAATTTAGTGTCGTAGCAAATTTGGCTACCTTGCTTTTTACTCCTACCTCTAGATCATTTATGAAGAGGTTGAAAAGCAGGGGTCCCAGTACTGAACCTTGGGGGACCCCACTCTTTACTTCCCTCCATTTGGAGAAGTGTCCATTTAGTGCTACCCTCTGTTTCCTGTCCCTTAGCCAGTTGCTGATCCAGGACAAGACCTGTCCCTTTATTCCATGACTGGTAAGTTTATTCAAGAGCCTTTGGTGTGGGACCTTGTGAAAGTCCAGATAAACAATGTCAACTGGATCCCCCTTATCTACATGCTTGTTGACACTCTCAAAAAATTCCAACAGATTAGTGAAGCATGATTTGCCCTTGTAAAAGCCATGTTGGCTCTCCTTTAGCAGCACCTTCTCTTCTATGTACCTATTAATTCTATCTTTTAGAATGGTTTCCATCACTTTACCTGGGACACATGTCAAACTGACAGGTCGGTAATTTCCTGGATCACCCCTGGATCCTTTTTTGAAAATTGGTGTTACATTCGCTACCTTCCAGTCATCAGGCACAAAGCCTGATTTGAGGGAAATATTATATATTTTGGCTAGGAGATCAGCAATTTCATCTTTAAGTTCCCTGAGAACTCGTGGATGGATGCCATCTGGTCCTGGTGATTTGTTAGTGTTTAGCGTAACAAGACATGCAAGGACCTCCTCCCTGGTTATTTCTATCTTGCTTAATTCTTCGGTTTCCCTCCCTACGAAGATAGGCTCTGTTTTGGGCATGTGGTCTCTGTCTTCTTCAGTGAATACTGAAGCAAAGAATTCATTGAGTCTCTCTGCAATCTCTGTTTCCTCTTTAATAATCCTTGCCTTCCATTGTCATCTAATGGTCCAATGGCCTTCCTAGTTGGGTTCTTACTTCTAATGTACTTAAAGAAGTCTTTGTTATTTCTCTGAGTATTTTTAGCTATACGCTCCTCAAAGTCTTGCTTTGCTTTCCTGATTGTTGCCTTGCATTTGTTCTGCCAGAATTTATGTTTCTGCCTGCTGTCCTCATTTGGACAAGCCTTCCATCTTCTAAATGAGCTTTTCTTGCTCTTGATCACTTCCCGAACAGCTCCTGTAAGCCACATCGGAGTCCTCTTGGACCTGGCAGTGCCCTTTTTCCTTTTGGGTATGCATTCCAATTGGGCCTCTGTTATTGTTTTTGTAAACAACCTCCATGCCTCTTAGAGTGTTTGGACTCTCTCAATTTTCCCTTTCAGTTTCTTTTTTACTAGTTTCCTCATCTTTGGGAAATTTCCTTTTTGAAAATTTAAGGTCTGTGTTTGATTTTATCAGTGACTTGCGGTCTATGATCAAGTTAAACATAATTGAGTTGTGGTCACTGTTCCCTATTGGATCAGTCACATTAACATCTTGCACCAGATCCTGAGTATTACTCAGGATCAAGTCAAGGATTCTTGTACCTCTAGTTGGGTCTTCAACCATCTTACCCAGGGAACAATCATTTAGCATATCTAGGAACTTTATCTCTTTATCATATCAGGTACTCTGGTGAGTCTTAGCTCATCGATGAGTTTTTAATCTATCATTGATAAATTAGATGTGTTGAAAATAAATAGTTAAAAGGTACTTGGCAGTTAAAATTTCTTCCCAATTTTCTGAGGGAAGAAAAGATAATTAGTAGAAAAACGTGAATAACATAAATGATCTCACTCACACATGCATACACACATTCTACACACTAAAATTCTGTGAATAAGCAGCAGTATTGCACACTAAAATTCTTGCCTAGAATTGAATTGTGGTTCTATGTGAATATATTTGTATTTTTATGTTTATTGTGACAAAGAAATCCTAATTTGCTGCTATTGACCTGCTATTTGCTACATAATGATTAACTGCTATTGATCTGCTTGAAAATTCGTTCTGAATATAGATATTTTATGTTAACAGAAAAATGATTGACTGGACATTTATAAACCATGTCACCTGACAAATATTAGGGAAGGCCAAAGACATTTGACATCTCAAAATTGGGATGAATGATTATTTGTCAGCAAAGAGAAAACTGCTGATTAGAAAACAGGTCATATACTCAGTAAGAATGCAATCAAAATGGTGCTATATTAGTCATTATGAGAAATAAAATGGGAAGAATAACTAGATGTTGCAATTTAATTTAATTTTTAATTTAATTGTTGGATTTCAATACCACCCACTCGGCCAAGGCCGATTCAGTGCAGTTCACAATCATAGATAACAACAGATAAAAACAGATTAAGAACCCACCCCCTAAAAAGAGTGCAGGGACCGAAGGGACCGTGGGGGAAGGAATAATCCTCTATTCCAACCACTCAACGGAGGTCGCCCTTCTACCTGCACCCCACACTTGGCCCACCAGCCAGATTTTTGAGTTCTTTTCTGAAGGGCAGCAACTTTGCTCAGAGGTGCAGTTCTGTTGGCAGGAAGTTCCAGAGGGCTGGTGCGGACACGGAGAAGGCCCTTCCCCTTGTGCCAGAGAGGCGAGCCCCTCTAGGGGATGAAACAACTAGAAAGCCCCTCCGGTCCTCTCTGGTTGGACGGACAGATGTCCTTAGGGCAATGCCATCTCTTAGGTAACCTGGCCCACTACCATGTAGGGCTTTAAAGGTCAAAACCAGCACCTTGAATTGCACCCGGAGGCAAACTGGTGACCATTGCAACTCCCGAAGCAAATAAATAAACTAAATGAGAAATGGGATAATTTAGTCAATTAATGCTATGCCATAGCTCAGATCACGTGTTCACATATTTGGACAGCTCATATCACATGTCCACAGCTTTAAGACTCATGATTTGGTCATAGATTCAATTCCCAGCAACTACAGTTGAAAAAGATCTTTAGCACAATTGCTTGGAAGGATGTCTTCCTAATTGTAGAATGCAACATCTACTGGAACAGGATCATAATTCAATAGAGCAATGGCGTGGCATGTTACAAAGGCCAAGGGCCTCAGCATGATCACTTAAAGCATCATGTTACATTTCTCTCTGCTCATCAGAGGAACAGAAAGGGAACTGAATACAGATATTTAAGGTAAAGGTTTCCCTTGCTCGAAAGCCAGTCATATCCAACTCTAGGGTTCAGTGCTCATCTCTGTTTCAAAGCCGAAGAGCCAGCGCTGTCTGCTTCTGCAGAAGTTTCCATGGTCATGTGGCAGGCATGACTAGACACCGGAGTGCACAGAATGTTGTTACCTTCCCACAGAAGTGGTCCTTATTTATCTACTTGCAATTTCTTGCTTTAGAACTGCTAGGTTGGCAGGAGCTGGGACCATACCTGTCATGTTTCGGGAAATTTCTGTCAAATAAGGGAAATTTCCTGGCCAAAACAGGAAACTGGACAGCTATGCTTATCCTGTGCTGGCCTCCAGTCTAATTGCAGTCTAACTAACACGGGATGACGGCAGGAAAGAGTGTAAAATACGGGGGTTTGACAGAAATTTCCCGAAACTTGACAGGTATGGCTGGGACTAAGATGGGAGATCATTCCATCCTGTAGTACTCGGGAATCGAACTGAGGACCTTCTGCCTCCCAGTCAGCGTCTTTGCCACTTGAGCCACTGCAGATAGAGGGACTGTTTTACCTCCTCCTGCTTTGGAGTGTTCAGAGAAATAATTTGGCCTGGGTATTTCCAAATGATGGGGGTTGAAATTCATTAAATACAACAGTCTACTTTCCAATTGTTATTATTAGTACTATTATTTTTTGCCTGTCATTGCCGGGCAGGTTTTGTGTGTGTGTGTGTGTTGGTGATTGATGTGGTTTTGGGGGGTATGCACACACACAAAAAAACCACACACACAACACAGCCACACACACACAATACACACACACAATACACAACCACACACAACAAAACCACACACAATACACAACCACACACAACACAACCACACATACACCAACACAACCTCACACACACACAACCACACACACACAACACAACAACAAACAATACATAATACACACACACCACACAATACAACCACACACACACAACACACATCCACACACTCGCCTGGGGGGAAGGGGGCTCCCAGCCTTGCTGGGGGGGGGTGTTAATTTTTAATTGTGGGAAGGGATGTCCCTTCTTATAATATGTTTATCTGGTTATTGTGTCAGTGTGTGTATTTCGGATGCAGATGCAGAGGGTTTTTGTGTAGTCATGCCTGCCACATGACCATGGAAATGTCTGCAGAAGCAGACTAATTTGTGTGTTGATGGAGGCTTACTGGAATGTGGAAGGTGAGCAGTTCGATTCTTGAGTATTGCAGGACGGAATGATCCCCCGTCTTTCTCCCAGCTCCTGTCTACCTTTTTGTTTGAAAGCAAGGAATTGCAAGTTGATAAAGAGGCACCATGTTGTTGGGAAGGTAAAAAGTGTTACATGTGCTCTGGTGTCTAGTCATGCTTGCCACATGACCATGGAAACGTCTGCAGAAGCAGACTGATCTGTGTGTTGATGGAGGCTTACTGGGATGTGCCTATTACTTACAGTTTATTTGCAGAGGCTCAACCTGTGGGGTGGGGGTGGCATGGGGAGGTTTTTTGTTTCCTTTTTGGCTCCCCCCACACCATTTGTGATGCCCCCTGGCTCTCAGTAAAGGAACCTGAACAGACTCACCCTGGCGTGATGATGAGGGAGGGACAGTAGGTATTGAGGGGAAAATTTAGGAGGAAAGAAAGATGTGAGCGTCAGAATGAGGGAGGGAAAGAAAGAAGGAAGGGGAGAAGAACGGCTGGAGGTAGGGAAGGAAGGATGAGAGCTAACTGTATGTTTAGGTTTTTTGGACCCTGATAATACACCCCAACACACAGAGTCTCTCTCTCTCTCTCTCTCATTCAGGCACACCCAAACCCACAAGTGACTGATCCGGAACCCACTGTCTTGTGCATTGCCTTGCACGCACACACACTCCCTGTCTCTCCCTGTCTCTCTCTCACACAGCATTGATGTACATTGAAAGTGTCTCGTTCCAGGACTGTAGAGGCTTAAATGGAATGGGTTTATTCCATCCGCATCAGGACCTTGCTCCATCAGTCACTCACTCTCAAGTTCAATCAACTGTAGTTCAACATGCAAATCAGCACTGTCCAACATTCTGTTTCTTGGCCTGGCTATATTTTCTCCCAACCAATCACAGTCCAACATGTAAATCAGCTTTCTCCCATGGCACCATGGGAGTTGTAGTTCATTCTTTTCCCCATTTTGTGGGGCTTAGGCCCCACTCTCTGTTTCCAGACCCTTGCTGTGATGTTAGTTGGGTCTAAAGGTAAGTGTGGGCGGCTTGGTACAGAATGGTTGGGCCGGGTGTGGCAGCTAATGCCAGACACTCACCACCCTACCCCCTTCTTATAGGTAAATATATATATATTGGGAGCAGTGAGGCCAGATAAATTACTTTTAAGGCTAACTGAATGACAAACTGAATTTTTACTTTTTATAATGATAAATAGTGTTCTTGCTGTGTTGTCATTATTAGAAACTTTTAATAAAATTGGTCCAGGAGTTCTGTCCTGTTTTCATATTTATCACTGCATTATGTCTTTCTTGAGCTTGGATGACATAAGGTGGGCAGTGTATGGATGTTCTGTATTATTTGAAAAGTGAAAATAAGGACCATGCATGACTCAACTGCACTATGAAGAAGCTTCAGAGTCCCTAACACAGTGCTTCCCATCACTACCTTCAATGCTGTGGTGGGTAATGTCTAGTTGGGTTTACTTTTATTCTAGTTTTGTCTTGTCACCATGTTTCTTGTTTTGTCACCTGCTTTTCCACTCCCTTCTTCATCCCTTTGTCAAATAGTTTGGGAAAGTCAAAAGCTTACCACAGACATGATTGATAGAAACACATATTGTAGACACCTTTCTTAGGCTGACCGTGGAGGATAGACAAGCTAACTAGACAGAGGCCAATTTATCTGAGAGGTGGGTTGTCAGAGGGGAATGGGGAGAGATGACACTTGTTTCATATAAAAGGAAAGTCAGAGCTGACGTTGGTGCTGATGTTTATAATCTATAACCAATACTGATTCAAGACAAAAGAATACTTACCCTTACTTGTGAGAAATGTATAATTTTTCATGTTAGTTGTTAGTTGGAAAAGTAAGAAAAAGATGAGAGACAAATATATAAAATTTAATGATTCTGAGAATATTTAATTGAGAAGGTTTATAAATCCCACTGGTGGTGGGTGCACACATAGTAGTTATATAGTACTATATGTTAATTCTGTTCAGATTTTTATATTTTTTTTGTAGTTGTGATTTTTTGTTTAAGTTTGTGTGGTTTTCTTTGGTGCTTTAATTAAATAAAATTATTTTAAAAGAAAAATTGAGCAAGCACACTGTTGAGTAGCAGCTAAAGATGACCCATTTTTGGAAATGAGCAAATCAATTCTCTGTTTAAAAGAAGCTTTTTCTTTCTGAATAGTTTTCTGGGTTTGGAGGGGGTTTGGGGCAGAGAGAGCAGTTTGGAGCCAACTGTTGTTGGCTATGGTTCCAAACAGATTATTCATACAATATTGTGTTCCAAGAGAGAAAGAGATAAAACTAATGCCTAATGTAGTCAATAAATGAGAAACCATGGACGAAATTCCCATTTATAGACCTTTTCACACAACCTTGAGCTAATCGGTCTTTCTCTCTTTCTTTCTCAGATTAGGATGAACTTGATTGAGAAGAGTGGCTGTGTAGTCCTGAGCATGTGGGATGAAATGCAGTCAATGAATATGACTCCAAATAGTACACTGTATGAATTTTATGGTTTGGTGATACCATGAGTATTATTTGCATTCATGGGAATAAAAGAAGAGAAACAGGAAGAATGTTAAGCTCTCCAGAAATTGAACTACAACCAGCCCCGTAGTGGGGAGAGAATTTACCAGGACGGGCATTGCTTAAAACCTATACCTCAAAGGGAACTGTCACCTGGGCATTTTCCATTTCTGTCCTCTCGCCAGGCTTCATTCTGCTCCGTGGGAGAAAGTCCAAAGCACTTTTGCAACTTCGGCAACTTTGTCAGCATCAGACTTTTCCCACGGAGTGAAACAAAGCCTGGTGAGAGGAACAGAAGCGGAAAATGCCGAGGTGGCATTTCCCTTTAAGATATGGGTTTTGAGCAATGGCACACATGTGCCTGTCCCATTAAATTCTTTCCCCACTATGGGACTGACTACAACTCTCCAACTCTAGCCAGCATAGCCAATGGCAAGGAAAGCTGTAGTTGCTGTCAAGCAGCTGGAGGACCACATTTGCCTGCTCCTGCATTTGCACAGTGCTCTTGAGCATTCTGTAGAAACTGTCTTCGTAATCTTAATAACAAACCCATTAAAATAATATTATTATTCTTTCGTGAAAGTGGGAGGAAGCAAAGAGGCTGAAAGATAAGCAGGGGCTCACTTTTAGGCCAATTTTAATAAGGAGGAACTGTAGAGATTGGAACCTGGTTTTCCCAGCTGACAATAGACACACACTTTGTGCTTACATTAGACCAACCTGCAGATACATTCTTTCATGTTGATACTACTTCTCAGATCAGTTATTATTTGATCTGGCAGCTTCTGCCTGTCTCTAGCAAAGTCGGCACTGTCCCTGCAAAGTAATTAAAGTGCCCATTTTTAACTTAGTGAGCATGAGGTTCCCCCCTGCAGAAATGACTGAGTCTTTAATGAAAATGGAATATGCAAGAGATAAGACAGTTCCGCAAAGCAGGTGGTTAGAAGGATGTGGCATCCTGGCTTATCTAGAAAAATGGTGAGAAGCAAATACATGGGTGACTGGTGCTTTCAATTAGTCCAACCAAAACAGCTTACATTTATCTATTCCAGAAGAAGATCTTCCAGAGACTTTGAATTACCATGCACAAAGAAGAAACATTTCTCAAGTGGGGAAACACAAGGCCCACAATTGAGGGGACAATCTTATCTTACCCACTTTGCATACAATATACCCTGCTTCATTAAGAAAAAAATTATTTAGAAAGAATTATGTAAAAGTACATTTCTTGCAGGCACAGGGGAGCTTTAGAAAATGAGTGGAATCTGGAACTGTAAGAAACATTCAGCTATCTGGCAAATATTTCATACAGGCTGAGCTTAACATTTTGTACCATTCTTTAAACCTACTGAGGGTGCAGAAATGCTTTCATAGACTCATAGAATAATTAAGTTGAAAAGGGCCTATGAGGCCATTGAATCCCACCTCCTGCTCAATGCAAAAATCCAAATCAAAGCAGATCTGACAGACGGTTGTCCAATTTTCTCTTGAATGCATCCAGTGCTGCAGTGAACACCACCTCCTGAGGTAATTGGTTCTATTGTCATATGCCTCTAACAGTTAGAATGTTTTTTCCTAATATTCATCCTATATCTGTCTTCCTGTAACTTAAACACATTATTACATGTCATGAACTCTGGAATGATTGACAACAGAGCCTACGCCTCCTCTTTATTATTATATTTTAAGTACAGTAAAACTTCGAGTTACAAACTGCTCTACTCACAAAAAACCCGTGATACGAAAGGAAATCTCAGGAAAAAAATACTTCGAGATATGTTTTTTTTTAGATACAAATTATTATTATTATTATTTTTTGGGGGGTGTCTTCCAATGCTTCCCACATTGTTGGGAGGGTGTTTGGGGCATTTCCACTCTATTTTCGGAATTTTTCATCGTGTTTTGGCACTGCCAGAAGCTTTCCACGCAACCGGAAGTGCTGAAAATTCCCTCCTATCTGACACAACTGATAGTTGGGTACTGAGCCTTACCAGAGCTGGCCAATAGAGAGTTGTAAATGTGCCAAATATGTATTGAAAACCAAAATACACTCAGAAAAAAGAAAGTTTTTTATCTGTTCAGATCTCTTTATAAAGTGGCCAAAATGCAGCGAAAAATTCCAAAGTGCACTTTATGAAGAGTTTTGAACAGAAAAAAATACGTGTTTTATTGTTGTTTTTTGCTTTCTTCTGAGCTCTGGAATTGATTTTTTTTTTGCTTTTTAATGCATTCCTATGGGAAACTACATAGGTGCATTTCCCTATTAATTGTTTCGAAGGTTGCTTCCTGTCAGCCTTCGAAACAGTTAATGGGGAAATGGAAAGGCACCAGCCAGTGATCCATAAGGGGATGTGCTCTTCCTGGTGGATTGTTGGCTGCCAGCCACCTTTCTATTACCCCCACTGCTGTTTCGTGTCAGCTCTCGATCCAGCAGGGAGAGCACCTCCCCTTATGAATCGCTGCCTGCTGCCTTTGTATTTCCCCCTCAACTTACCCCACCACTGTAAGTTGAGGCCGGCACCAGCCTTGCCGCAGCTTCGGTGGGGTAGTGGGGAGGAGGGGAGACCCTTTTCTCTTTGTGGCCCCAGGGATGAAGGCCTGTGCCAGCCTCGGAGTGGCTTTGGTGGGGTAGCAGGGAGGAGGGGGAGCCCCTCTTCTCTCCACGACCCCAGGGAAGAAGGCCGGCACTGGCCTCACTGCGGCTTTGGCAGGGTTGGCGAAGCACTGCATCTGCCTTCGGCGTCCTTGTGCTTAGAAAGTTAATGGTACTGGCAACCCAATTAAGAGGAAAAGATTAGAATCTGCTATAAAGAAGTGTAAACCTGATATAATTTTGCTTCAAGAAACATACCAAAAAACTGTTAATGACAACTCTTTGAAATTAGGTTGGATTCAGAATTATGAAGGAGCCTGTAGAACATCAAAATCAATGGGAGTGGCTATTAGCCTTTCAAAGAGATTAGGTTTTATCATTACAAAAAGTATTGCAGATCCTGAGGGTAGATATTTAAGGATAATAGGTCAAATTGAAGATGAAGAAATCTTGTTGGTCAACATATATGCCCCAATGAAAATCAGGAAGTATTTTTAGAAAATATTCACCAAGAAATAGCTAAAGAGAACATATTGAAAATAATAATTGGAGGAGATTTTAATCAGACGAGATCAAACATTGACACTACTAATATTACTAGATGCAAGGAATGTTAGACAAATGGATGAAAAGTTTAAGCTTATGTGATGTCTGTAGAGCATTAAGAGGACAAGAAAGAAAATATACATTTTACTCAGGTATCCATGACACTTACTCCAGAATAGATTATATATTCGTAACTGAGAATTTATGTAATGCCTTGGAAAATATAGAAATTGATGTGATTAAAGAATCGGACCATGCCAAAATAATACTAGGTATCAATATAGGGGGTATTAAGAAAAAAGACTATGGAAATTGGAAATTTGATGCAAAATTATTTAACAGCCAAAAAGATAAAAAAGAGACAATTAAGAATTGGGAGCAACTATGGGAGTTAAATGACATGAATGATATTCCTGATGGTATACTATGGGATACGATGAAATAAATATTTAGGGGTGAATGTATTAGACTTTCAGCGATCAAGAATAAATTACAAAAAGAACACCAAAAGAAATTAGAAGATGAAATAAATTATTTACAGGCCGAGCGTGCTAGAATGAAGGATAAGATTATTTTTGAAAAATTACAAAAATTGAAAGCAGAAGTATAATGCAAAGAAATTGAGCAGATAAAAAGAAATCTAATTCATCTAAAAAGGGAATATTTTGAATTTGGTAATAAGAACTCAAAACTGTTAGCAAAAGCTGCTGATAGAAAAAAGGATAAAAGAGAGATAAGAGTATTGATAGGTAAAGATGGAATAAGGTATAATAAATCTGAGCAAAAAATTGAAATTGTAAAATAATTCTTTCAAAAATTATACTCAGAAAGGAAAATAGATAGAACAAAATTAGATAATTACCTAAGAAAACGGCTAAAAAAGACAATAAATTAGGAACAGATGGAGTGTATGGAAAGTAAAATCACGATTAAGGAAATTAATGATATAATTGATAAATTGAAGATTGGTAAAGCTTCTGGTGAGGATGGGTTAAATGTTGAATTCTATAAACAATTTAGAGATATGGTAATATATAAAATTTGCAGACTTTGCCACCCAGAGTCTTTGTGAGTTGGGCGGCTATATAAATATGAATATAAATAAATAAATAAATAAATAAATAATATACTTGATGGAGGAGTAATTCCAAATTCGTCGAATAGGATAAACATTATCCTTATTCCCAAACCAAGAAAAAAATTATATTCATATCGGCCAATATCAGTAATTAACAAAGACGCCAAAATTTTTACATCCATTTTAACTAACAGATTAAACAAATTTATTGGCGAATATATCAATAGTGATCAAGCAGGATTTATCAAAGGTCGACTTTTAATGGAATTGACAAGGATAGTTATTGATGTGATGAACAAAGCAGAAGCAAAAAAAGAAAAGGTAGGTTTATTGGCACTGGACATATATAAAGCTTTCGACTCTTTGCAATGGGTATCAATTAAGAAAATGATTGACCATTATGGATTTGGAGTAAAGTTTAGAAGGGTTATAGATAATTTATACTATCAAAGCTTGGCAAGGGTTAGGATTAATGCTAAATATACCCCAGAAATCAAATTGGAACCCGGTACTCGTCAAGGAGATCCTCTATCTGCGATATTATTTGTAATGGCAATGGAAACATTGGCAAATGCAATAAGGGACAATTTGGATTTAGTTGGAGTGGAAGGAGTTAAAAATCAACTTGTACGCTGATGATACTTTAATAATAGTAAATAACCCAATATTAGCAGTGCCAAAAATTAAACCCATTTGAAGGATTTTCAGGAAGTTACTTGGTTAGAAATAAATTGGGAAAAATCGGAAGCGATTATGTTAAATATTAGTAATGAAGATGCAATAAAGATTAAAAATAAGTATAAAATTCAAATAAAAGAGCATGTTAGATACTTAGCAATAAATATTTTGGGTACATTTGAAAATTTTAAAAAATTAAACTATGATAAATTGGTTAAAGAGTTTAAAGTATTGATACAAAAATATAATAAAATAAACTTGTTGTGGTTTTGAAAAGTAGCCCTGGCTAAGACGAAACTACTACCAAAAATATTTTTTTTTATTTGATAGCCTACCGATTCAATTGAAAGTAAAGGATATGAAGATATTTAAAAATTTAATTAATAAATATTGTAATGGAGGTAAGAAGTCTAGAATTACAAAAGGTTTATGGTATCTGAATCAGAAGGAGGGTGGATTGGGACTCCCTAACATCCAAAATTATTATAAAGCATTTTAGGTAAGAAATATGTGTAAATTGATAGCAAAAAAAAAGTAATATGGGAAGGTTTAGAAATTGATGAATTAAAAGAAATAGGTAGAGCAGCTTTTTAAGATAAAAATAGAGTAGTTATTAGCTCTGTAAATAAGTTGTTAAAGACAACAATGAAAGCATGGCATGATGTGGAAAGGGAAGTTAGCCACTAGTATTTTGCCTATTATAGATTATATTATATTTTGCCAACCTAGCAGTTCGAAAGCAAGAAATTGCAAGTAGATAAATAGGAACCACTTCGGTGGGAAGGTAACAGCGATGTCTAGTCATGCCTGCCACATGACCACGGAAACGTCTGCAGAAGCAGACAGCGCTGGCTCTTCGGCTTAGAAACAGAGATGAGCACTGCACCCTAGAGTCGGATACGACTGGCCTTCGAGCAAGGGAAACCTTTACCTTTACCTATAGAACTGAAAGACTTTAAAAATTTCCCGATAAGAATTTGTAGAAGTTTAGAAGAAGTTATTAATAATAATGGTGTGTCAAAACTGAAGGACTGGATTAGGGTTTGCAAAGATAGAAAGAAAAAATTAGATTTATATAAGCAATTAAAATTAAATTGGCTCCAAATTATTTCTGTAGATAATTGGAATAAAAGGTATATAGCAGATGATGATCTGAACAGAAAAAATACAAAATTTGAGGATTTATTGAGTAATTTAAGATCTGGAGCAATAAATTTCAAGGGATTAGTAGGTAAACTGTATAAACTGCTAAATTCAGATGATAAATCACAAGAAGTATTACGGACAATTTGGGAGCAGGATTTAAAAATGGAAATAAAGATTATTGGAAAAGATTATGGAGTAAAAGAATTATGAAGACATTATCTGTGAGGGTTAAGGAACATAATTTCAAAATACTATGGGAATGGTACTTAACCCCTATTCACCTTCATCAAATAGATAAATCAAATTTATTAAAGTGTGGAGATGTAAAAAATAGTTGGGTACCTACACACATATGTGGTGGGATTGCAATGTCATTAAAAAGTTTTGGAGAGCAGTAGAAAGTGAAATCAAGGGTATAATTGATGGTAATTTTAATTTAGGAGCTCGTATGACACTGTTAACTGAAATTGAAGATTTAAATATTGACGTGTATAGAAAAAGATCTTGTTTCAATTATGATATCAACTGCAAGGCAGTATATTGCTCGAAAATGGAAAGGTGAAATTGCCCCTGAAATCAAGGAATGGTGTAAAGAGATGTGGACAATGGCCCTAAATGACAAATTAACTTGGGAAATGAATGTTAAAAAATGATTAGTTAAAGAGAATAATTTTTTTTTTACAATTTGGAATTTATAACATATGCAATTGAGAAAAGGAATGGATGTGCACTGGGAACCGATCAATTAGTTTTTTGGAAACCAAATGTATAAATATTGGTGTTTTCAGCTTCATGGACAAATGTAAATAGCACAAAGGTATTATGTGTTTTTATAAAATGGTAATAAGCAAAATAATACTGGTAGAGCTTGTTAGTTGTAGTTGTAGTTGTAGTTGTAGTTGTAGTTGTAGTTGGTTAGTTGTAGTTGGATAAGATAGTAGTAATAAAGTAGTAATAAAGTAGAAGTGTCAAAATATTTACATACTTTAAAATGTTAAATTGATCAAAGACGACTTAATATTATCTAATTGTATGAATAATTTAAAGGGGTTGTATACATCTCTACCATTATTTTTGTATTTTTAGGAGTGTTGGAGTTTGTTATGTATTATTTTAATGTTTGATTATGTTTCCTTTTTTTCTTTCTTCTTGTTCTCTGTTTATGTTTTTATCTGTCTTGTTGAATATTTAGTTTGAATAAAATATTTTTTAAAAATTGGCCAAGACGAGGGTAGCCCCAAGTAAGTTACAACATCCCTTGGCTGGATAGGGCTTACAGATCCAAAGTAGCTGATATCCATGTACTCCTTTTCTTTTTCTTTTTAAATTTAACTGCATCTTCCGTTCATCTGAAAAGTAAGTTCTTAAATCTGGATGCCAATGCATTGACAATGTTACGTAACAATTTACGAGAAAATGAATGTATTAATTGATATTCTGCAAAGCATGTTTCAAGTGAAATAGAAGTGTAAAGCCTTGCTAGTTTTTCCTCTCAGGCAAAGATGAGAAATTACAACACCCCACATCCCCATTGATAAAGTATGTGAGAAATTTCCTGTTCCTCATGACAGTTTTAGCATTGACAAGAACAATAATTCATGCGCAGCTCGACTCCCCCCCAAAAAAAAAAACACTTGCATGCCTCTGTGCATAATTACTCATCCCCCCCCAAAAAAATAGTACAATTAATAAACATGGCAATTACCCAGAATTAGGGTGTCTTCTGTCACCCTTTAAAATTCTGAAGCACTGCATGGTTGGGTGATGTAGAAGGAGCATCCCTGAAGAGTAGAAAGGAATGTGAATACACTCCGGCTGAGGAACAAAATGAAAGCGCGGCGCCAAAATGGCCACCGCGCTCTTTGCAGGCCCCCACCCACCCGGACTCAGACATCCGGGTGAGTTAGGGGGCGTGGCCACCCCTCTATAAAAGGGGTGGCCACGAGGCAGCCGAGCTGCCATTTTAGAAATAGCGACGGAGAGGAGAAGTTTTCTCCGTCGCTGTTCCTTCGACTCTTCGGCTCTTTAGCCCTTGGTCCTTCCCGGCTGGGAAGGAAGGATTCGCACAGAGCCTTTGGCTTGCTGGCTGCTCTGTGTTTTTTGGCGCTAGGTTGATCCCTGGAAAGGGATCCTGTTCTTTCTACCAGATATGCCTCCCAAACGGAAGGCCCCAGCAATGAAACCACGGCCAAAGGGGAGGACTTTTACGGGCCCTGCGCAGGGCGGGGGGCAGCCCTCAGGTCGGAGGACCAGGGCCGTGCCCCCGCGGCAGGGCACTACCCCAGCTTTACCCACCGATACCGGTGGGGTGATGCAGGCTGGTGCTTGGCCCTCGGCTGGCCGGCCTCTGGCCGGCCCTTCAGGGGCTTCGGCCCTCGGCCCGCAGTTGCCAGCCATGGGTCAGGACAGCGGGGGAGGGCCTGGTGTGGGTGCACAGCACGTTCCTCCTCCGGCCCCTCATGGGCCGGAGTTTTGGGCATGGCCCTATTCTGGCCCAGGCTCTCACTTTGGGGTTCCTGGTCAAATGCCTAGTGGGCCTTCCAGCCCACCCGGCCCGCTTTATACTGGGGGATCTGTGGCAGTGGATGCGTTGCTAACACGTTTAGCTGTGCTCGAGGCATCCTTGGGGATTGCACACAACCCCATGGGAGGTGGCCCTTCTCTCTCTGCTGAGGGCCCTTCGTGTCCACCGGCTACCTCGATGGCTGCCACACTGCAACAGGCGGCCAGCCAGGTTGAGCTGCTTGAGACGCTCCGGCCTGCGCCTGCCGGTGTCTCGCAGCTCCCTGTTCGTCCAGAGCTACAGCCGGGGAGTGGTCAGGTGTGGCCCCAGAGCTCGATTCCGGTCGCGAGCTCCGACGCCCGCCGTGGGCCGGAATCCCCAGTGGGGGCGGCTCACGGGGGTACACCTAGTGAGTATCAGGTTCAAGTTAATGCACCCACATCACAGTCCACTTCCAGTGGTGGGGTTCAGTGGTCTTGGCCTCGTCAAGTCAAGGCAAGTGGGCATCAGTTGCCAGCCTATCCCAGTGCCCCTTGGTTCCATACTGGCACAACATTGGGGGTGGGGGTTTCCGCCCCCGGGGCAGTGCTGGGTGTCACAGGGGCTGTCCAGGTCCCGCTGCGTATGCCCCGTGTACCTAAAGGCCGGTGACGGCCTTGCTGACGGCTGGTTATTCCTTGCCCCTTGGTGATCATTTGTCCCAGGTCACGAGGGAAAAGATTTGGTGGGGGGAGTATGTGGATATATTCTCCCTATTGAACTGTGAGCCCACTAAGGAGGAGAGAGAGGGACAGGACGACAGAGACAAAGAGCTGTCCCACCGTCATAAGCCACCATGCACCTGGGCCAACTGGTTGCCCGCATATCTTATTTATATGGCGGTGTACCTTAGGGCCCGGCCTGACCTGGCCATTCCTATGGTCCAATATTTGGACAATATTTACAGGGCAATGGTGGATTTTCCTGGCCCATCGTGGTTGGCTTACGATGAGGAATTTAGAATGAGGGTGCCCTTACACCCGGAGATGAGATGGGATGAGCCCTGTCAGAAATTGTGGCTTTTGTACATGACCCCCATGCGTCCGGCACCTGGGGATAGGTACCATTGTGGCCATGCCGTGCAGCGAGCATCTCCAACACAGTCTCCCCGCCAGCCCGCGGGGCAGGGGGTTCCAGCCCGCTTGCTATGTTGGAGCTTCTCGGCTAATGGCGCATGCAATAAGCGACAGTGCCGATACAAACATGAGTGTCCCTCTTGCGCTGGCCCCCACGCCGCCGCTGCGTGTCCGTGGGCCGGTGGGTCACGGGGCAGAGGTAGAGGTGGACAGGGAGCGAGCAGAGCTTCTGCTGATGGAGCTAGTCAGACAAAAGGCCCCCTCCCCAGTTAATGTGTATATGTTGGAGCGATGGCTCTCAACTTATCCAAGGAAAGAGGATGCGAGGTACCTCCTGGAGGGTTTCCAGTGGGGCTTCCGTATCCCATTCAAAGGAGTGCGGGGACCCCAAGATGCCCCCAATTTACTGTCCCTGAAGGGTAGGGAGGAGGTGGCTTCCCTGAGTATTGCCAAAGAGGTAGAGGCCAAGAGGGTAGCAGGCCCCTTTTCTGTACCACCCTTTCCCAACCTGAACGTCTCCCCTCTGGGGTTGGTACCCAAAAAGGCCCCGGGGGAATTTCGCTTAATCCACCATCTATCGTACCCGGCGGGTTATTCTGTCAATGATGCTATTCCTGATGACCTTTGTTCGGTCAGGTATACGTCTTTTGACCAAGCCCTGCGGATGGTGCGCTCTTGTGGTCCTGGTGCCCTCCTGGCAAAATGTGACATTAAATCGGCATTCCGATTGTTGCCAGTGCACCCGGGGGACTTTGAGCTATTGGGTTTTAGATTCCAAGGGAAGTTTTACGTAGATAAGGCCATGCCTTTTGGCTGCTCTATTTCCTGTTCAGCATTCGAACGTTTTAGCACTTTCCTTCAGTGGGCCTTTGTTCGCAGGTCCGGGTCTCGGTCTGTAGCCCATTACCTCAATGACTTTTTGTTCGGGGGTGAACGGGGCTTGGACATGTGCACGCGTCTCCTCACCACATTTCAGATGCTAATGCAGGAACTGGGTGTCCCTTTAGCACCCGAAAAGACCGAGGGACCATCAACTACGCTCACATTTCTGGGTATTGAAATTGACACGGTCGCACAGGCATCCCGGTTACCCATCGACAAGGTCACCCGGATCTCCGTGATGGTTTTGGCCTTGCTGGCCAAACGTAAAGTGTCACTTCGTGAGCCTCAGGTACTACATGGCCATCTTAACTTTGCCTGCAGGGTGGTCACGCGTGGCAAAGCATTTGCTCGGCGCTTATGTGACGCCATGTCTGGCCTGTCAAGGCGCCATCATAGGGTCCGACTGACCAGGGGCATGAGGGCTGACCTTTTGGTTTGGCTCACATTCCTGCGGGAATTCAATAGGGTCTCCTTTTGGAGATCCGACCTTTTAGTTTCCCCTAGGTTCCAAGTACAGTCAGATGCCTCCGGCTCCCTGGGATATGGGATTTACTTTGAGGGGAGGTGGGCTTATGGCCAATGGCCTCCAGCATGGCAGGGCATGGATCACCTCCACGATCTTACATTCCTTGAGTTCTTTCCAATCCTGGGAGCTTTGATGCTATGGGGCGAGGAGTGGGCCGACTCAGTGGTACATTTTTGGTGCGACAGTGCTGCGGTAGTGCACATTGTTAATGCTCAGACGTCTAAATCACCCAGGGTGATGGCGTTGGTTCACCAGTTTGTGTTACGTAGCCTATGCCTGAATGTGCTTTTTAGGGCCAGACATGTACCAGGTATTAATAATGATATTGCCGATGCTTTATCCCGTCTGCAGATCCCCCGGTTCCGCGCCTTGGCTCCGGACGCAGAGGAATTCCCCTCGCCACTCCCGGCCGAGATTTGGACATTTGGCAAGGAGAGGTGAACCGGGCGATCGGCATGTCTTTGGCGCCCCGCACGCGTTAGGCGTATCATCATGCTTTCGTTCAATTTATAAATTTTTGCATGCAACTTCAGTGCCCGAAGTGTGGCCCATTCCAGTGGAACAAGTTTTACAATTTATGGTTTATCTACACAGTCAGGGCCTCGCTCCCCGCACTATAGCATCCAGGCTGTCAGCACTGGCATTTATGGCCAAGGTGAGGGGTTTTGCTGACAGCATGAACGATTTCCGCATACGACATGTTTTGGAGGGGTGGACACGGGAACGTGGACGCCGCCCGGACACTCGCCACCCAATTTCTCCAGGGGTCCTTACCCACCTTGCACGAGGCTGGCATAATCTGTGTTTTGACAGGTATGAGGCGGCTCTTTTTCATGCGGCTACCACGGTGGCCTTCTTTGGAGCGCTCCGCATCAGTGAGTTGGTACTACTGTCTAAGGCGGATGCGACTCGTAGGGCACTGGAACTCAACGATGTCTATGTTTCTAATGAGTGTGCTCAGTTGAGGATACGGTCCTCAAAAGTTGATCAGCACGGCGTAGGCAGTGGAGTTAGACTGCTACGATGTTCCATGGCAGACATCTGTCCGGTTGGTGCCCTACAGGAGTTCTTGGCAGTGCGTGGCACGCACCCTGGCCCATTTTTCTGCCACCAAGATGGGTCTCCCCTTACTAAATTTCAATTTTGGAAGGTGACCGGTATGGCACTATCCAGTGTTGGCCTCCCTGGGGCTCGTTACGGCACCCATTCGTTTAGGATAGGTGCTGCTTCAACTGCGGCTGCATTTGGGTACTCTGAGGCTGATATACGCCGTATGGGAAGATGGGGATCTATGCGTTTTGCATTATATGTTCGTCCTCTTCAGGTATGAGTACCAGTTAAGTTACTGTTCTCTTTTTCTCTTACAGACTCTGTGTGTCCCTGCACACCAGTGGCAGTATGGCTGGTGGGCCACAGTTACGTGCACTGGGCAGCGCAGTATGCTGCGGCGACAGAGTGGGGACCCCAGCTTGGACTGCGTGCATCCGCATGCATACGTTGGTACGGTAAGCGTGGAATGAGATGGCGGGAACTGTTGCCATTCCTTTTTTCCATCAGGGAAGCTGAACCGCCTGATGTCCTTGTACTGCACCTCGGGGGCAATGACCTTGCCCAGGTCACTGGCCTTTCTTTAAAATTCACGATTTGCAGTGACCTAGCTTATTTGCATTATGTGTGGCCGTCCACAAGGCTGCTATGGTCGGACATCATACCGCGTCACGCTTACAGGGGAGGTATTGACCTCCGTGCCCATGACCGCGCTCGCCGCTCGGTGAACAGGGCAGTTGCCCGGTTCTTGGCAGATAAGGGTTTGGGGATGGTCATCCGACACCCCACCATTAGTTTACAAAATTATGATCTTTATGCAGGGGATGGGGTCCACCTGTCGGCTAGAGGTATGAACCTCTTTTTGGAAGATTTGCAAGCAGGCCTGTTGACCGAGCTGACGGGGGGTGAGTCTTCATTGAAGCCTCCCAGTGTGCCGGGTAGCACTGGTAAGGTAAATATTTATGACCCATAGGTATCCGGCAGGTTCGCAATTGACTGGCCAACACTTAGACAGGTACAGGTGTAATAACGTTGACCGGTCAACGATGAACCAGGCAAGGGGTGATGGCAGGAGCTTTTCAGCATGCATCACCCCGTGATTTGACGGATACACATCAGAGGGTGGGGTCAGTAGATAGTTTATTGACTACGGTCAACAATTTGTTTGTGTCAACAAACAAATTGATACAAATGGATACATTGTAGCCAATTGCCATTGGCAATTTTGGGAGGAACCTTACCAGTGCTACTGCGGCCTGCTTGCCTTAAGAATTATAATTGGATGAGTACCAATTGAAAGTTATAATTCGGATAGGGCATTATTCAATAAAAGTGGCCCAATGCCTTTATCCATATACCGGTGTCTGAGTCTTTCTTTGGGGGGTGCGCCTGCAATGACGCAACGGCCCTATTTAGAATAACAAAGGACAATAATTCTAAATAACATAAAGGGCATCTCCTCATCTTAAAAGGAACTCTTAGCTTAACTTTGCCATAAATAGAAACGTGACATCTATGCTGATGATCTGGCCTTGCCTGTACAGGGAGGAACATGTAATTTATGCAGCATGGCATGTAAAAAAGTAAGATCTGGTAAAAAAACTGGGATAATTCTATTTAAGTAGACCACTTCTGGACAAAATTATTCTACTTATTTTATCATTTAAATTTGTCCTAAATTTTACTTGTATTTCTTATATGCCCATAATTTTTAACTGTGCACCACTATTATATGATTAAAGAAAGACAATTAGGGTTATTAGTATCCTTCTTAACTATCAATTGGACCTTCTGTGCTGGGGTATGTGTATGTGTATATGTGCTGGTGTGGGTGTGCACACTTTGCTTCTCAAAAACAAGGAAATTAAAGGCACATATATTGTGGGGAGATCCTTTTCTCATTCTCAGCTGAAGGAAAATCATCTCACAGGCTTTCAAAGCTCTGTGCTGGGGTGTCTTTTTCCATTGAAAGAGAGAGAAAACATTAAAACTAGAAAATAAAACAGAATATTTAAACATTGTAAGTATTTGGATGATCACTTTTATTTTATTTTTTGTGTCTTTTTTTCTGGAAAATTTGGAGTCATTCAAACTATTTAAAGCAAAATCTGCTGTGTCGGGAGGTTTCCAAGAATGGTGTGAATTTTTTTTCTTCAAAAGGCTCTTTTTGGCATGTGAGGACATTTTTCTTCAAATTGCTCTCGGTCTGTCTGTCTGTCTGTCTCTCTCTCTCTCTGTATTTTGGGTTTGTTTGTGAAAAATTTACACGGGTTTTTTTTTTTAGTCAATCTCTGTATTTTGTGCAAAAATATTGCATTTTCACCCAGAATGTAAAACATTGATAATTATTCTCTGCTTCCCGCAATATCAACAGGCGCAGATATGTTCAATATGAAAATGATGCATAGCCTTATTTCATGATCTAGTCCAGGAGTTTTCAACCTTTTAAAGCCAGGGGCTGGGTCAAACTCCCTCAGACAGCTTCGGGGACAGGATGGCCATTTTGCCCTTCCTCCACCACATGGCACTTCCTGGTGTGGTGGAGGCGGTGGGGGGGGGGCACATGAAATGGTGCCATGGGCTGCATCCAGCCCGAGGGCCGCAGGATGAGAATCCCAAAAGGAGTGATAAAATTTCCCAACCAAATACACCATTTCTGAATAAGTTAGTTCTATCTGTCTATCTAACACTTATCTGGTATGACTAGTAGCTGTTGATAGGTACCTTTCTCAATGAATTTGCCCTGTTCACCCTATCATGCAGTAATGATTTCCATAGTTTAACTGTGCATTTCATATTAATAGCACAGAATAGCTTGGCTTCTAAGATCATGAAAGTAAAGACCCTAATTTTTCATTTTCTGTTGTGATATATGCCAGATCTTCTGTCAGCATGCCCTTTTGCATTCTATATAGGGCAAGCAAGCCAATGTCAGTTTACACAAACAAAATTAAACTAAAAATAAAAGCTAACATCAGAAATGGCAAAAATGGAGTAACATTTCACCTTGCCAGAACTTTGTCAATGACCTTAAAGTGGCCTTGTGGAGTAAAGAATCTTCAAAGGGAGATTAGAGTGAAAGACTGCCAAATTTACAATTCATCAGGAAGTTCTACTCTCAACACCAGAGGTTGAAATTGGGGTAAAGACAGCTTATCTCACTGTAGTCTGGCCGGACATCCTGCTATGGTAATGGAGTAGACCGTACAGAGTGACTCAACGTCGAGTGTCAAGCGGCAGTTAACTAACCTGAATCCCTAAAGCGGCCAATGGCTACAGGCAGATGAGCCCCTTTAGGTGGGGTGATGGTCCCCCTCAGTGGAGGAAATGCCACTGGAAACCATCATATTGGGCCCAATAGCAAAATGAGTGGAGTAGGAACTTTGATTCCCAACTGTCATGGAGGCAGAAGAGGCAATGCCAGATGGACTGGCTGTGAAGGTGCACCTTTTCCATATCCTCAAAGCTATGGTGGTCCATTGCAGTCCTGGTGTTAAATCCTGCATGTCACACTTCATGTGTGCCATTGGTGATGGCTCTGAGATCATAGTGTGTGGGTCACTTCATGGCAAGATGGGAACCACCTTAAACTAATTGACCCCAGTGAAATTTTTCCTGCTTCAGGGGGAAAATGCATTCTCAGATACGAGTTGCAGTCGATGATAGATGTACACATGAATTAACTTTTGAATTTCCAGAATAGCTAAATTGTCAGCCTCAGTTCTGTAAGTGGCCAGCATCGTTTTTCACTTGGGAAGGTCAGATCTACTCAATCTGGTTCAACAAAAAATTCCCTCTTTTACCTTCTCCTGGATCTATTCTGTGCCCATTCCATGTTGTCTTTAAAAAACAACAACAACACACACACAATACATAGTCTGGAGTACATTTTTCAAATTCTGATTCCCTCCCCCCCCCCCCACCCAGAAAGTTCAGCCCTCTTCAGTTTCATGCAGATAAAACAATAAAAGGTTTTGTGACACTTTTAAAGATTAACATGTTTTATCTGCCGTTAGCTTTCTGGACTATGGTTGTCTCCTGTTGCTAATAGATATTTAACAAAAATTGTCTATTTTCATCAGTAGATGTCCAGAGTGAATTTCTCACAAAACTTTAATTGTCACTGTCAACATGTTCTGCATTCTCTGTCTACCATCTGCACGCACCTCCCAATAGTGTTTATGCCCTTACGCATAAGCTGCAATAGGCAGCAGTTTCTTAAAAAAATGTTTGCATTGTGTCAACTCAGTCTTTAAGGTGCTACGAGACTCTTTACTTGGTCTGGTATACTGGTTTCTGTCGTAGACTAGGACTCACGAATCCTTAAAAAAATTGAGAAATAAATAAATCTCTACATTCTAGAGTCACTATAAATCAGACAAGACTAAATGGCACAGAATACAAACACACACTGTTGGTTTTGCTATGGTATACTAATATACCTAGAACTTTGGACACCCTATAATTTGTAAAAATAACTGATTTCTGTGACACAGGAACTGAAATCAGTGGCACAGTTAGAAGGCAAATGGTCTAATATTCACTCACTTCCAGTTGCCAGTTAAAGTATCCTCACTGTGATCCTCAAGTGCATGCTAAGTCATTGAGTGCATATACCCCATAAATCACAGTAGATATTATTTAAATGCTGGTAGGAAGAGAGTGAAAATTATACTGTCTGCCTTTTACCTGTGTAGCTGCACAATAGGATTTTAGTATTAAAAGCTACCCACCTTGTGAATTTTTACAAAGAAGATATCATGTTTTTGCCTGCTATCTCAAGCATTGAGGCTGGTATATAAATAGAAGATAAATGTTTCAAACAAACAAACAATCCTGTATGGAGATCTGTCAATTCCTGCTTTGAAATAGTTAAGAGAAGGTGAAGAAAGGTCTGGCAGCAAAATTAGTACTGGCACAAAATGATAAATGAAAGCATTTAGTTTAGTCTGATATGGAAAACTTGAAAGAATAAAGTTTTAAAGTAAATGCCAAAACAAACAAGTGCTATCCTTAAGGCACAGCATAGGACAGTGAAGGCATAGCTTCCCAGTCCACCCACTTATAATTCTATTGCACATAAAGGAGAATAGATCTATCAAAGCTAGTTTCTCCCAGCTCTTTGCCAGTTTTCATCTTATTTTCTTTTGTGCAATTTAACATACTTTTGTTTTACAAAATCCATCAGCATATACAAGCAATATAATGTATTTGTTGCTTGTTTAGCAATATTTTGCACAACCCACTGGAAGAGCAATTCAGCATCCCCCCCCCCCCTTTATCAGTCCCTTCAAACCACTGGCCTAAATAGCGATTACATCAAAAGAATAATTTGGAGAAGTCTCTGAAGGCATGAATTGCTTTGAACCTTACTATACTGTACCAATAAGATTAATTTGCTCCCATTGATCTCCTAAAAACTGGTGTAAGGATACTAGGCTGACAAGTTAAATACTTTGGGAGATTTTTTTTTAAAAAACCTGCTCATTATCTTCCTTGAAGGACAATGATAAAGTAGCAATTTGAGGAAGCTTGCCCTAGAATTAATTGAATGGAGCCTGGCTGGCAAGACATCCAGAAGTCCTTCTTATGTGCATCTGTGATTGAGTTGTTTAATTATTCACACCAAGATAGGGGGAAGAAAATTCTAATAACAATTAATAGAGTAAGGAAGAGAAGCTCTGGAATCTTCTACTCTGATTTATTATGAGTTAGTGAAAGCATCCAGCTTTGCATATTTAGCTCAACCATCAGATGAAAGATTGAAACCCTCAAGTAAAGACATGCAGCTGTTAGAGCTGCACACTTTGTGCTCACTCCACAAAAGTGAAGTCACAACCATTAGGAGCCCAAGATACTCTTGCAGCCTCTGGAGAGTTGGGCCTTCTCACTCTTCACCTAGGAGAGAGGCTTCTCCATTGCAAGTCAGACAATAACTCCGTCCCTCAGACTACTTCCTCCTTATTTCATATTGTATTGATAGCAGTACTATGTAGTAGTTATGGAAGTCATAGTGATTGGTGGTGGTTGCTGCAAGTTTTGTTTACACTGTGACTTTTATCCAAAGATGAATACCCCTATGGTCATCTTAATATGTGTGCCTATTATTCTGTCCTATTTCTTCACTCTGTTTTGCTTTTTTAGATTAATCAATAAAGCACCTAATTGTTATGTAAGGAATAAATGTTCCTGAAGAAGGATGCTTTCAGTTCAAGCATAATTGTAAATTCCAACTCCTTCTCTATCTCTACCTCTTTTTTCAAATAAAGAAGGAAGCCACAGGGTTAAGGAAAGATCTGCTTAAAATGATGAGAGGACATTGCAGATTATAAATGGGAATGGATGTTTCAATATAAAACCTTAGCAACTGTCTCCAGCCTGATGATCAAGATATTATGGAGCAATTTAATTTTCCATTTTCTGCGGCTAGGAAGTGTCCTTCAGCAGAAATGCATTTTATACACAGCATACTGAAGGAATCAGGAGGAGGAAATGCCTTTCTGTAAAAATCCTGCAATCCTTTATTGTTTACTTCTTTATATTTCTTGGCTTTAAAAAATATTGTAGCTTTATCTCCTCTTTTTGCAAAGGATTCCCACTGAGATAATAATGTAGTGGTTGACAGGCATCCCTTTTCTTTATTATTTAGGACAGGCAATCAGAATAATGATAGTGATGTCTAAAAACATGAAAGCATAAGAAATAGTTCCATTCCAGATATTTGGCCCAAGGATGGAAAGTTGGTCATGTCACCAGTAAGTAGTTATTAGTACTGAGTTAGACTGGAGCATATTATGAGAGGTGCAGAACAGATTGGTTGAAAAGGGGTTGAAAAGCTATTTGATTCATTCACTGAATGATCCTTGAGTGGCTGAGATTGTGTGATCAATACAAAGAAACAAGCATTACTTCAATCGTCTTCTTTGTTTGCTGGTGATGATATGATTACAGCCAATATGTGACCTGTGATTTGTTCAGATGAATCAAAGTTAGGGTGAGAGGGGAAGTCTAGCAGCATGGAGGAAAAACCAGCTGCAAACAGTCATCCCCAAAGGTAAGATTAATGGCTTTCTTGGGCAAGCACAATCTATCCAAAAGCACTACTTTTGAGTGGGAGAAGAAAATCTAATTTCACTCAGCATCATCTTTGATGCCTGAAAAAAGGAAACAAGAAGGGTGTGTGTGTTTGGTTTGCTTTTGCTGTTTGCTTGACATTCAATCAGCACTTGCCTAAAATTGTGCAAATAGAGTGGATATGTATCATCATTAAAAGAGGAAATACATTTGCAAAAAAGAACAAAAGGGAGATGGTTTTGCATATGCTAATATAGGTGCAAATATATTGCTATTTTAGAAACAGAAATTCAACACATTTCACAAAGGCGGGAAAGTATAACTAGTTGACATGTGTGCTTACTCAGCTGTTATTTAAGTGACATTTGCTGAGGAAGAATTCCAACATTCCAGCTGTTTTGCTTGGAGTTCTTTATCTTTAAACCAAATTCAAACTCAACAAGAGTCAAACAGAGGTTTGTCCTTGAGAAGCAGGACACATAGGTTTGAAGTGCTGAATAAACTGTTAGCTCCTTCACATGGACATAATCAAATCAAGTGTGTTTGCCTCAGTATTGTGTGAGTATTGCCTCAGTATTGTTATTAATCTATTCTGGTTTGAGGATTCTGGAAGGTATTCATTTAAAAAGCAACTTGACCCCGTTCTTCTATGGTGCTGGTTCCCCCAACTGGTATGACATGTATCAGGCTAACAGAATCTTTATATAGTATACACTCCATTTTGGCATCGACCAGAGAGATATCAATTTTAGACTGTGAGATTAGCTCAGAAAAGGGAGACAGCTACAGACATTGAGTAACTGCTTGCATAAGTGTTTCTGTGTGTGTTCTTAGCATCACACGTAATATTATCAGTGCTGTTATGATGAATCTATTCCATCAAAGACCCCATCCAACCTCATGTAAATGTTTGAACCAGATCTTTGCAACTTGCAAATGCCCAATATATCAATAGAATGAGCAGTCATCGATTAACCCTCCATCCAATTGTTTTGATTAACTTCCTCCTTACATCCTTAAGAGAAAATCTTATGTATAATGTATCCTAATACAAATTACTGACAGAGTAAATAAAGGAGATGAATATAGAAAGCATGCATTTGGGCCTTATTTAAATAATTGAATCAGCAATGACCTGTGCAGCCACTTTAAAAGGTCAGAATTAACCAGTTCGATCTATGCAAGTTGTTATTCATGGTATTTTAAAGTCACTTTAACAGCATTTACCACTGTCGTTTCAAATAAACAACATTTTATATTCAACTCTGCTTTATTGAGAGATAGATTGTCTCATTCACCTCTGCAGCGGGCAAATGAAGAAATGACAAAAATAAAATCCAATGAAGTAAAGGGAGCCAATATCTGTCTTCAGAAGAAAGGCTCTACAGGATACAAATAAGTAAAACATGGGAATGAAATGAATTGGAACTGAATTTATTTGCATTGGGGATTGAACACGATGTGCTCAGTGGGAAAGCAAAAACACTTGACTGAACAATAGAAAAATAAGTTGCAAATCCCCTGAAATGTTTCTCTATTTTTAAAAAATAAAAATGAGATTTTTGTTGTTTAGCCTTGAACTGTATATATTCCATAATGCTGCAAAAATGACCTTGTTTCTCTCCAACTCCCAAGCATTCACTTAAATGCACTAACAGTGCAATTCTACAACGTGCTCTGAAGTAAGTTACATTAAGTTCAGTAGAATGTACCCACAGTATTATATTGCAGCCTAAAGCGTTCTAGTAAAAGCAATATTTCCTGTCAATATGATTACATTTCATTAACTTATAAAACAATTTGCAATTACAACCAAATGGAATAAAAATGTAACACAAAAGGAACACCTAACAATATTTTGACATCATCTGAAATCAGCTTAAACTCTTCTGCCAATTAGCATTAGTCCTAATATGATAAACACCTCTACTACAAATTTAAAACGTAAATTTAACTCAGAAGTCATATTTTGAAGTTTAATAGCAAGTGGTTCATTAATTGCTGTATGCTTCTATTTTAGGTGGAACCCTTAAGGATTAGCACAGTTGGTTGGGTCAGAGATCCAGGAAAGATCTGTGAAAATCAATGGGATTTATTTTTTGTGACAAATTGGTCCCATTTACATTTGGTTTTTGGACTTCAATTCCCAGAAGCCTAAGTCAATTCCCCAAAGCACTGATCAGCCAATGTACTGACTTAGATTTCTGGGAATTGAAATCCCCCCGTGGGGCTTGTGCCCCATGTTGGGAACCACTGCTTTAGATTGACCTATTTCCTATTTGACTGGTGATTTTTTTAGAAATAGCATTAAATTTTCCATCATGTTTTTGCTTTCAGACACCATGCTGAGATACCCTTTAGTTTAGTGTGATAACAACTTGAGTCAAACAATAATAACAGCAATAAATGTCTGATAAATGGAAACAGACTTGCTCATCCCATTCCATGTGTTCCCACACTTTGTCAGATCACTGAATCACCAAGAGAGTTACAACAGACTTTTGTCTTGCTGTTTGGCAAGACCTAGTTTTGCTACTATGAGAAGGAATGGGGATGGACTGAATCCAGATTTACTCACACATAAGAGTTGATCTATTTAAACTGCTAAGACTTAAGTTAGGGTATGACTAGAAGGTAAAGTGTTCTGTGCACTCGGGTGTTGAGACATGCCTGCCACATGTCTGTGGAAACATCTGCAGAAGCAGACAGCGCTGGCTCTTTGGCTATAAACAGAGATGAGCACTGAAACCTAGAGCCAGATACAACTGGCTTTTGAGCAAGGATGACCTTTACTAGACAAAGCTTTATCTCACTGGTTCATTCCTTTTTCCAGCAACCACACTGGCCATTGTGAAACAGTTTGTCCTTGATACAGATCCACTCACTCCATTTTCATTTGAAACTGTGATGGCTGAGAATGAACCAAAGTGAATAGTTTAAACTGCCTGCTTAAGCTGTTTCACAGTCCTACAAAAGTGAAAGAATCTTCCTGTTCAAAAAAAAAATTAAGCCCTTGTAAGGTAGCACAATGGGCCATGGTGGCTTAGTGTTCAAGATGCTGAGCTTGATGACTGAAAGGTTGGAATCTCATCAGTTTGAGACCCGAGTGCTGTGTGATGATTAACTGTCCCAGCTTCTTCCAAATTATCATTTTTAAAGCAAGAAATTGCAAGTAGATAAATAGGTACCACTTTTGGGGGTGAAGGTAACAGTGTTCTGTGCACTCTGTGATCTAGTCATGCCTTCCCCATGACCTTGGAAATGTCTTCAGACACAGACAGTGCTAGTTCTTTGGCTGTAAAAAAAGATGTCCAAAAGCAAGGGCCAAATGGTGGAGAAATATCCAAAATAGAAAAACAACCGTTTGAGGCAATAAACCCAAATGTCTATAACAGAAGTCCATTTATTCAAATGCCTAAATAATGGCTATTAATATTGTCCAAGTGTTCCAAGTAATTCCAAAATAAAGCAAACATTCAAAAGTTCATTTCTTCAAGAAAATAATCAGTCTTTCAATCAGAGTAGTCCCAAAATAAAGGATCCAGGTGAAGTATTAATTTCATGAGTTCAAAAAGGTAATATACAATGTAAAGATTTGGTTCCAGAAAGCAATATACAATGTCAAAATTCAGTTCAAAACCTGATCCGGTAAATGGTTTTTTGATATAATTTCTTCATCAGGAAAATTTATACTTTTCTAGAATACAATGAAAAGAAACATTAAGTTGCAAATTCGAATTAAATTGTTAAAGAGTAGCGGTACTTGACAAAACTAGTAACTTTTATTTATTTATTTATTTATAAGTCACATTTGTATATGCCGCCCACTCAGGCAGAACCCGACTCAGGGCGGGATCATGCTTAAATCATGCTTAAATCATGTCTAAACAGCCTCACTTGCTAGTTCTTTTGGTGCCTGTTGTGTTCCTAATACTATGCCTTGCAACAATGTAACATCCATCAACTGTAACACTGTAACCTTCTGTAATAGGACGCGAGCTAGTAACCACTAGGTGGCAATAGCGAGCGTCCAGCTCATATGGTTCCAATTACGCAATAACTCCAGCACGGGAAGATTCCCGCCACTACCTCACCTGGACAAGAAGGGCGTGACCAGGGATGTCGTCACGCGGGTGGTAGCCAATGGGCTATCGTGGACCCACATTCAAATGTATAGCCACTGTATATATTGAGCTGTTCGTCCACCATTACCACATGTTCCCCCGGACCACCATGCAATAAAGATGTGTTAAGCCAACCCTTCGGCTGTTCCTGTGTCTTGGTTCTCATACACTAAATTGGCGACGAAGGTGGGATGATGGACCCCCACGAGATCAAGACACATGCCGGTTTCGACATCAACAAGCCGGAAGACTGGGAGCTCTTTGAAATGGAATTCCAAGATGCGCTGGTGGTGTCCGACATTACGGACGAGGGAAAGAAGAGGGCCATTCTCACCCGGATGCTTGGGAATTCCGCCAAAAGAGTATTGGTGGACCTAGTATCACCGAAGAAAGTGAGCGAGCTGTCGGTGAAACAGCTCCTAAAAGCGATGCACGACCATTTCCAGCCCTCGGTTTCGATGTTTTTGGCTCGAGACGCGTTCTGGAAGAGAGTTCAAGCACCTGGTGAGTCCATCGCCGCCTTTGCAGCGGCCCTGCGGTTGGCCGCCGGCCCATGCAAGTGGGAAAATCTGGAAATCGCCCTCAGGGACCGCATGCTGTGCGGCCTGTGGGATGAGGAGGTTCAGCGGAAGTTGATGAACCAGGAGCCACCCCCGACACTGCGCGAGGTCGTGAAGGCGGCACAGGCCGCGGAAGCCACGAGGGCCGGAGTCAAGGGGTTCCGAGAAAGGCCCCCACAGCCCGACAAGGCAGCGGGATCGGTGCATGCGGCCAGACGCACGCCGAAATCTTCCACGGAGAGCAGCGACGACGAGGACGTCCGGAGGGTTCGAAAGGACGGCCGACGCTGCGACGGCTGTGGAGCGGCCCACGACCGCATCAAGTGCCCGTTCCGGAAGGCCAAGTGCCACAACTGCGGACGCCGGGGGCACATCGCTAAGGTATGCAGACGGCGGCGCAAGGACAAGAAGAGCTTGTCAGACCGCCCGCCGAGGACCAAGGAGGGCGCCCAGCCCGCGAGGAAGCAGGACGGCGTGGGCCGCATCTCCGACGACAGCAGCGACGATGCCCCAGTGTACAGCGTGTCCTTGGGACACCCCCGTTACTTTGTTGAGGTACTGGTGCAAGGGGCCCCTGTTAGGATGGAGATAGACTCGGGTTCCTCCTACTCAATCATGTCCCAGCGGGAGTTCTTGGGAATTTCCCCCCACGTGCGCCCTAAGCTCAAAGCGTTGAGGTCCACGCTGCGGGACGTAAAGGGAAATAGCATTCCAGTGTTGGGGGTTGGAAAATTCAAGGTCCAATACAAGCAACACGCCGCGGAACTTCCCCTGGTTGTTCTCAAAGGGGGAAGTTGCAGCCTCCTCGGGACTCAATGGTTTAAGCCCTTGGGTTTGTTCATTGGGGGGGTGCATGCCGTTGGGACTGACCCAATACAGGAGGTGTGTGACGCGCACCCCGAAGTCTTCAAGAAAGGACTCAGAAAATTCAAGGGACCCGTTCGACTTGGACCCGGAGGTCCGCCCAATAAGACTCAAGCCGCGCAGAGTGTCTTTCGCACTAAAGGACAAGATAGAGGCGGAACTGGACAAATTGGTGGGCCAGGGGATTCTTGTTCCTGTTGATTCCGCGGAGTGGGAAACTCCGATTGTAACTGCGCTAAAGGCCAACGGGGAGGTTCGCATATGTGCTGATTATAAGTGCACCATTAATAAGGCGATCCGCCCAAATGCGTATCCGGTGCCGGTAGTCAGCCACCTGTTGGCCAGGTTACATGGGGGAAAGTGTTTCGCAAAACTTGACCTGGCGCAAGCCTATCAGCAACTCTCAGTAACCCCAGCTGCAGCTGCTGCGCAAACGATAGTCACTCATAAGGGGGCGTTCCAGGTGACGCGCCTACAGTTCGGCGTGAACTCGGCGCCGGGCATTTTCCAGTCGCTCGTGGAACGCCTCTTAAAGGGGCTAGAGGGGGTCTTGCCATACTTTGATGACGTATTGATAACGGGGGGAGCAAGGCGGAGTTGGCTGAAAGGCTGGACAAAGTGCTGGCGGTGTTTGAAAAGGCGGGGTTGAGGTTGCGAAAAGACAAATGCGTTTTCTTCGCAAAAGAGGTTGAGTTCTTAGGTTTCTGGGTAACCCCTGCGGGAATCAAACCATCCAAATCAAAGGTAGCCGCCATTCAAAATGCCCCTCGCCCCACTTCCAAGCCCGAATTGCAGTCGTTCCTAGGGCTCTTAAACTTCTACCACTCCTTCCTGCCTCGGAAGGCATCGGTAGCAGAGCCACTTCACAAGCTACTCAAGAAGGACGAGGCGTGGAAGTGGGGCGAGAGCCAGGAGAGGGCATTCATTGAACTGAAACAACTCCTAGCGTCTGACGCCATCCTCACTCACTTTGACCCCAAGAGACCGGTGGTCCTGATATGTGATGCATCCCCAGTGGGGGTGGGGGCGGTGCTGTGCCACGTGTTGGAAAACGGGAGAGAGGCCCCGATAGCATTCTACTCCAGATCCCTGTCCCAGGCAGAGCGAAACTACGCTCAGACAGACAGGGAAGCGCTAGCAATAATCGCGGGGACTAAGAAGTTCCACAATTTCCTCTACGGCCGCCCCTTCACCATAGTGACCGACCACAAGCCCCTGCTGGGCATTTTCACTGCAGACAAGCCCACACCTCAGATCCTGTCCCCTAGGATGGGCCATCTTCTTAAACGCGTATCAGCACGCGTTGGTGTACCGGCCGGGAAAGGAAATAAGCCACGCGGACGCCCTGTCGAGGTCTCCCCTCCCCCACGCTAGCGGCATCATGGGCAAGGAGGAGCAAGACCGCCAAGTGCTCCTGATAGAGGTCTTGGATTCGCCTCCCATTGTACCCGCAGACATCGCCAAGGCGACCGGCAAGGACAAAACGCTAGCTCTAGTCAGCTCCTGGGTGCAGAAAGGGTGGCCAGCGTCCTCCCCAGCGGCAGAGTTCGCCCCGTTTTTCAGGAAGAGGCTAGAGTTGTCCATGGAGAGGGGGTGCCTTCTGTGGGGCCAGCGGGTGGTAGTCCCCGAATCCCTGAGACCTAGGGTATTCAAACTGCTGCACGTCAGCCACCCTGGAATTGTCCGCTCCAAGGCTCTGGCCAGGAGCTACTTTTGGTGGCCCCAATTAGACGCCGACATCGAGCACATGGTGGGCACTTGCGAGAGCTGCCAATGCTCCCGACCCGAAGAAGCGCGTCTGCCGCACAGGGAATGGGACGCGGCAAAGGGGCCGTGGTCCCGTGTGCACATTGACTTTGCAGGCCCATTTAGAGGGACACTTTTCCTCCTCGTGGTGGATGCCTACTCCAAGTGGTTGGAGGTAATCCCAGTTAAGAGCACCTCTTCAGCAACGACAGTAAAGCAATTGCGTAGGGTCTTTAGCACGTTCGGTATACCCGACACCCTAATTAGCGATAACGCTAGTTGCTTCACGTCCGCCGAATTCAGGGCATTCACCGAGATCAACGCCATTCGGCACATCACCTCCGCCCCTTTCCACCCGGCGACAAACGGCCAGGTAGAACGCCTCGTGCGCACCACCAAAGACGCGCTGAGGCGCATGGGCCCCGGGGACCTCAACCTGCAAGTGTGTCAGTTCTTGCTGGGCTACAGGGTGACTCCCCTAGCTTCAGGGTATTCGCCTGCGGAGCTCCTAATGCGTAGGAAGCTGACCACGATTCTGACCAGGCTAGACCCAACGAGGGTGGAGGACACTGGGAGGAACATAGGGTTAGCGGACACAAAGAGTTTCGAAGTAGGCGCCCCGGTGCATTGCAGGAACTACGCTAGTGCGGGGCCAGCATGGGTCCCGGGCGTCGTCGTTTGCCAGACAGGTCCCATGTCGTATTGTGTAGAGACCAGTGCGGGTCTACTCTGGAGACGGCACGCGGATCAACTCCGGCGCCGGGTCCCAGGCAGCCAAAGCGCGGACGGCGCGCAGAAGGATTCAACGTTAGGGTTCTCCCCCACCCGTTCAGCCCAAGGGGGAGGAGAAGGGGGCCAGTGGTCCCCACCAAGGGGGAGGGGAAGGAGTCTGTCCTCATAGATAGCCTGAGGGATGTCCCCAATGACCCAGTAGATGATTTTGAGTTTCAGTTACAAAACCGGGGGGGTTTCAGAGTGGTCCCCCACCCATCCAAGCGAGAAGCGGGGTTTTTCGTTAGCCCCTAGTGCCCCCGGTTTTTCCACAATGGAGTTTGTCCCTTCCCCAAAAGCCGCAGAACCGCGGCAAGTCACTAACGAGTCTCCCTCTCCCGTTGCAGGACAAGAGACCAGGGGACAGAGAAGCAGTAGCGCCCCCGGGACAAGCCAGCCAGCAGAACGCCCAAAACATAAGAACATAAGAACAGCCTTGCTGGAACAGGCCACAGCCCATCCAGTCCAGCATTCTGTCTCACACAGTGGCTCACCATTTCCTTCAGGGTATTCCCAAGCAGATGCCTGCTTAGGATTCCCTGGAAATGATATTGAGAGATATCCTGCCTATCTCTCCAACCCGGAGGTTGTCCTTAAGTATCCATAATTATAGCCATTGATACTCTTGTCCTCCATGAACTTGTCTAATCCTTTCTTAAAGCTGTCAAGACTGACAGCTGTCACCACGTCTTCTGGCAGGGAGTTCCATAGACCAGTAATCCTCTGGGTGAAAAAGTACTTTCTCTTATTTGTTTGAGAACTAGTACCCAAAAGTTTCATGGAGTGTCCCCTAGTTCTAGTGTTATGCGATAGGGAAAACAGTTTTTCCTTATCTACTTTGTCCACACCGTGCATGATTTTATAAACTTCAATCAGGTCACCTCTTAGACGTCGTCGTTCAAGAGTGAAGAGGCCCAACCGTTGCAGCCTCAGATGGTAAGGAAGGTGTTCCAGTCCCCTAATCATTCTGGTTGCCCTCCTCTGCACTTGCAATAAGCCATATTGGATGAGAGACTTCGTCTCATCCTAGGGGGGAGGGATGTTGTGTTCCTAATACTATGCCTTGCAACAATGTAACATCCATCAACTGTAACACTGTAACCTTCTGTAATAGGACGCGAGCTAGTAACCACTAGGTGGCAATAGCGAGCGTCCAGCTCATATGGTTCCAATTACGCAATAACTCCAGCGCGGGAAGATTCCCGCCACTACCTCACCTGGACAAGAAGGGCGTGACCAGGGATGTCGTCACGCGGGTGGTAGCCAATGGGCTATCGTGGACCCACATTCAAATGTATAGCCACTGTATATATTGAGCTGTTCGTCCACCATTACCACATGTTCCCCCGGACCACCATGCAATAAAGATGTGTTAAGCCAACCCTTCGGCTGTTCCTGTGTCTTGGTTCTCATACACTAAAGTGCCCCAAGACGTTGAAGAAAGCTAATCAGTAGAAGTGTTATTATAATCCAAGAAATGAATGAAAAACACCTGCATTTGGCTGAAACCCTCAGAACTTGTTTCTTAATCAACAGATCTGCCCGAAAGTGAGGTTGCGCCAATGAAAATGACTCTTATATGCTACAAATAGCACGAGAGATCTGGGAGTCAAAGAACTGAGTAAATGAATGTAGTGTGCTTCCCACTTGAGTAGAACTTTCTGTAAATCTGTAATAGTATAACTTTATGGTCACACCATCTCTATGACAACAAACCTTAATTGATTTTCAGAATGTTTTTTTCTTTCTTTCAAGGAAGTGCGAAACCATCGGTGTCATTGTATTCTGGTGACGAATTTGAGACATATGTTCGGCCACCCTGATTCTGACTGGTCTCGATGTTTGGCCCAAATAAATGAGATCACAAGGACAAAAATAGAGATAAATACAGAAAACAGTTTTACAATTAGAAAAACTGCGTAGTGAAAAAAGCCCAAGCGGGTATAGAAATCTCTTTGGTGTCCCACGTAAATTTGCAGAAAGTGCAATTCTGGCACCTATAGTGACCGATAAGTAGGTCAATCTTGGGGTCTTTAATTAAAAAATAACTGTGAGACACCATGTTCCCAATTGTTCTGGTGCACCTAAAACCTATCTTAGGGCAGGTCTCACACCCTGGTATATCAGAAACAATGTGCCAGTGTCTTAGTATACATCTCTTAATGCTATTAACTAATGGTAAATACTCCATAGACCCAAAAAAAATTCCTTCATCCAATTGCTGTTTCCTCTGAAAAAGCTTGCTTCTAGGTGTGTCCAGAACCTTCCTGTAAGCATTGTTAATTACATTTGCTGGATAACCCCTCAACGCTAATCTATTGCTAATCTGTTGAGCTGCCTCTTTAAAGTCTCTGTCTAAAGTAGAATTTCTTTTCTCCTGTGACAGAAGACTGTACAGGATGTTTCTCCTTAAGTGGCTAGCGTGAAAAGATTTGAAACTGAGGTATGCGTTATGATCCGTGGACTTCCTATGCAATTTAGTAATAATTCTTCATGCCTCATTTAAAAAAAACTAAAAGATCCAGAAATGGTAAAACACTTCTACTGGTTAGCTTTCTTCAATGTCTTGGGGCACCAAAAGAGTTAGCAAGTGAGGCTGTTTAGATGCGATTTAGACGTGATTTGTTAAGTTACTAGTTTTGTCAAGTACCACTACTCTTTAACAATTTAATTTGAATTTGCAACTTAATCTACAAATTTTCCTGATGAAGAAATATATAGAAAAACCATTTATTGAATCAGGTTTTGAATTGAATTTTGACATTGTATATTGCTTTCTGGAACCAAATCTTTACATTGTATATTACCTTTTTGAACTCATGAAATTAATACTTCACCTGGATCCTTTATTTTGGGACTACTCTGATTGAAAGACTGATTATTTTCTTGAAGAAATGAACTTTTGAATGTTTGCTTTATTTTGGAATTACTTGGAACACTTGGACAATATTAATAGCCATTATTTAGGCATTTGAATAAATGGACTTCTGTTATAGACATTTGGGTTTATTGCCTCAAATGGTTGTTTTTCTATTTTGTAAAAAAAGATGAGCATTGCCTCGTAAAGTCAGATATGACTGTCTTTCAAGTAAGGAGGACCTTAATTAAGGCAATGCTGGTGGCATTTAGAAAGAAATCTAAAACAATTGAAAGCTATCTATGTTTGTGTCTGTTTTGGTTATTATTATTATTTTATTTCCCCCTTTTCTTTCTTTTTAAAAAGAGGCAGGGCCAAAATAAGTTGCTTGAAGTGAAGTGTGGATTCCTGTCCCTCATGAAGATGCAAGGACCACCCAAATGACATACCACATCTCAAAGCACAATCTAGTTTGAACCAGGTTGGCATAATTTGGCCATCTAGTTGCATCTTTAAACCCGATTAACTCCTTCACCCCTGAATTAAATGCCTATATTATATAGATAGATACATTTGAAGTTCATCAGTGTTTCTACTTTACACAAATCTGACAAATCTGTGGAGAGCACACATAATGAAGAGAGTGGACATGCGCCAGCGGTTCCTCCCTCTGGTGCATACTTTGCCTCCCCCCCCTCAGGAGGAAGGAGGACACCGGAGAGCGGCGTGGGGGGCGGGGCCTGCATCCCTATATAAGGGATGCGTGCTCCCAGCTCCCCCTCCTTCGCACGCAGCAAGGACAGGGCGTGTTTGAGTTCCCTGCTTTGCCAAACTCGTGGCGTGTTAGGAACCTGCGAAGGAGTTGGCCTTGCTTTTTCAGGCTTGCTTTTTTGGTGTGATTGGTGACAGGGAAAACGAGGCCTTCTCAATTTGTACTCGCTATTTAGTGAGCCTATTTGATGGTCCTCTATGGCTCCAAAGAAGCCATCGGGCCAACGCAGGCCTGTTAGGCCCCCTCAATCTAGGGCCTCCAGGGCTGCGGCTGGAGTTGCCCCTGTGGCCTGTGGGTCTCAAGGGGCCAACAGCACTCCTTTGACCTCCAGTGGGCTGGAGCTGGAGGTTCCTCCACTTGACCCCAGGGATATGGCTGCCCGCATGGCTGCACTTGAGAGGGCCTTCGATGTGGATGTTTTGACCACTACCAGGCATGCTGCGCGCTAGTCCGCTGTGGGGTTGGCCGACCCTATGGACATTGATTGGCTGCAGTTGGTGGCTTCCTTACAGAGCAGGATTGTTCTATTAGAAGCCAAACAACCTCCCCCATTAGAGTCTTCATCGCCGTTGGCCACTTCGGTGACATCCAGCCCTGCCAACTGGGCTGAAGGGTCAGATCCGGCCTGCTCGTTGGGAAGGGAGGGCTCTAATTCATTCCAGATTCCTGATGCCCGACAATCGTAACCTCTAGTGGAGGCGGTTGCCCAGGGTACACCGGGTGAGTATGGTGGTTACCCTAATACACAGCCGACTCTCCCATCCATTTCTGGTGCACAATATTGGCCGTGGCCGCAGGGCAGTTCTCCGGCAATTCCTGCATGGTGTACCAACGGTGCCTTGGATGGCCCCTTACCCTCCCATTCCGGCTCACCCGGGGGTGTCAGGGCCTTTGGTTTACCCAGTATGGCTGGGGGGCCTGCCTTAGGCCCATGGGTATCATGTGGTACCCCGCACTGCCCTGCCCACTGGGGGTTACTCCATGCCTTTGGGGGAATCACCTGTTGCCGGCTACTAGGGAAAAGATATGTAGAAGGGAGTATGTCGATATATTTAGCCTTCTCAACAGGGAGCCTATTAAAGAGGACAAAATGATAAAGATGATAGGGAAAAGGAACTACTAAGGTGTAGGAAGCTGCCACTCATGTGGACTAACTGGTTGCCGGCATATTTGATCTATGCCGGTGTATTGGTTTGGTCTTGCCCTGATTTGGCCTTGCAGTTATTCCAGTACCTGGATATTATTTATACAGCCTACATTGTCTTTCCAGGTCCGGCATGGCTTGCTTACAAAGAGAACTTTCGTATGCGGGCAGCGCTTCACCCAGAGATGAGGTGGGATGAGCCTCATCAACTGGTTTACCTGCAATGTATGACCCCTTCACGTCCCCTTGCAGATGACCAGTACAATTGTGGTCATATGGTACAGCGCCCGAGTTCATACCAACTGCCCCGCCAGATGGCGAGGCAGGGGGTTCAAGCACACCAATTGTGCTGGGATTTCGATGGTGTAACCGAAAGCCATGCAGATTTAGGCATGAATTTTATTTTTATTTTATTTATTTATTTATAGTCATATTTGTATATGCCGCCCACTCAGGCGGAACCCGACTCAGGGCGGCATCACAACAATTCTAAAAATACATAAAAACATTATAAAAAACCCCAACCCACCCCCTTTAAAAAAACCCTATATCCCGCCCACCCATCCCATCTACTATACAAAGGAAGAAGAGAGACTTCTTATACAAGCCAGCAGGCGGGCACCACAGTCCCATTCGGGCCCCACACCTGCCCTGCCAGCCAGGTCTTCACTCCTTTCCTGAAGGGCAGCAGTTCACTTTGGAGTCTTAGGTCTATTGGCAGGAGGTTCCAGAGAGTTGGTGCGGACACGGAGAAGGCCCTCCTTCGGGTGCTAGACAGATGTGCATCCCTAGTTGGTGGCACTATTAGAGAGCCCCTCCGGTCTGCTCTGGTTGGACGGGCAGACACTCTTGGGACGATGCGGTCTCTAAGATATCCTGGCCCCCTGCCATATAGGGCTTTAAAGGTCAAAACCAGCACCTTAAATTGCACCCGGAGACAAACTGGTAACCAGTGCAGCTCCCGAAGTAGCGGAGAGGCATGGGCATATCGCCCACACCCCATCACCACCCGGGCCGCTGCATTCTGGACCAGCTGCAGCCTCCGAATGGTCGTCAAGGGCAGCCCCATGTAGAGCGCATTACAATAGTCTAATCGGGAAGTAACCAGAGCATGGGTGACCATAAGCAAGGAGCCCCGGTCCAGGAGCGTGCGCAATTGGCAAATCACCCGAAGTTGGGCAAAAGCCCTCCTGGCCACAGCCGCTACTTGTTCTTCTAGCAGCAGCCGCGAGTCCAGAAGAACCCCCAAGTTGCGCACTGGGTCTGTCTGGGGCAAAACAGCCCCATCCAGTACCAAAGGTGGTAACTCCCTGGATAACACGGGGCCCCTTATCCACAGCCACTCTGTCTTGCTGGGATTCAGCCGAAGCCCATTGGCCCCCATCCAGACTCCAATGGCCTCCAGGCATCCGGATAGGATTTCAACAGCATCACTGGGGTCCCCACGGGCTGAGATGTACAGCTGAGTATCATCCGCGTACTGATGGTACCGCACCCCGTGGGAACGAATGATCTCACCCAGTGGCTTCATGTAGATGTTAACTAAGAGAGGAGAGAGCACAGAGCCCTGAGGCACCCCATACTTGAGGGGCCTAGGGCTGGACCTCTCACTCTCTAACCACACCGACTGGGTACGGCCCTCCAGAAATGAGGAAAACCAGGACAACACAGTGCCCTGGATCCCCAGTCCTTCGAGCCGTTCCAGAAGGATACCGTGGTCGACGGTATCGAAAGCCGCTGAGAGGTCAAGAAGAGCAAGGACGGATGGACAACCCCCGTCCCGCTCCCGCCAGAGATCATCCATCAGTGCGACCAATGCCGTCTCCGTTCCATACCCGGGCCTGAACCCTGATTGAAAGGGGTCTAGATAATCCGCTTCCTCCAGGACACTCTTCAGCTGGCACGCCACCGCCTTCTCCAAAACCTTACCCAAGAAGGGCAGGTTGGAAACTGGCCTGTAGTTGTTAAGGACAGCTGGGTCGAGGGACATTTTCTTCAGGAGGGGGCGCACCAAAGCATGTTTTAGCTGTGCAGGAAATACCCCCTCCCGTAATGAAGCATTTATTGTCCCCCTATCCAGCCACCTGTTACCTCCTTGGAGGCTTTCACCAACCAAGTGGGACAGGGATCCAAAGGACATGTAGTGGCATGAACAGCTGCAAGGAGCCTATCCACTTCATCAGGGACAACAGGATCGAACTGATCCCAGATCGTACAGCAAGACTGTGCTCCGGCACCCCCCGGACCCTCCCCAACCACGCCAGGGTTCAATCCTGAACGAATCCGATCGATTTTCTCCACCAGATGGTCAGCAAAGTCCTCAGCCGAACCCTGCCAACCGGGCACCGATCCCCCCCTACCAATGAGGGACCTGGTTACCCGGAACAGGGCGGCTGGGCGATTATCAGCGGAGGCAATAAGGGCGGTGAAGTATTGCCGCCTCACCACCCCCATCGCCACTAGGTAGGCCCTAATAGCAGCTCTAGCTAGTGTCCAATCGGAGTCATCCTGGGTCTTCACCCAGCAGCGCTCTAGGCGTCTCTTTGCCCGTTTGAGTTCACGCAGTTCATCTGTGAACCACGGAGATGACCTAATCCCCCTGGCGCGGAGAGGCCGCAGTGGCGCGATTTCATCCAAGGCTACTGTTGTCGACCTATTCCACAGGTCGACAAGTGCCCCGGGTGAATCGTGTAGCCGATCCAGAGGAACATCCCCCAGTTCCCTCTGGAATCCGTCTGGATCCATTAGTTGCCGAGGGCGGACCATTTTAATCGGCCCTGCCTCCCTACGATGAAGTGTCGCCCCCAGAAAGTCAAGAGTCACCAGATAGTGATCTGACCATGGCACAGGTGAGATGACTAAATCCTGTAGTCTTAGATCACTCTGCCACTGCTCCGACAAGAAAACTAAGTCTGGCATGTGACCACTGCCCCTGGTCGGACCCCGAACTACCTGAGTCAGGCCCATGGCTGCCATGGAAGCCATGAACTCCCTTGCCACCTCAGAAGCCGTCCCCAGCGATGGCAAATTGAAGTCCCCCAGAACCATAAGTCTCGGGAACTCCAACGCCAGCATCGAGGCGGCCTCGAGGAGCTCAGGCAGGGCATCCCTTACCCTGCAAGGGGGCAGGTACAGGAGTAAGATCCCCAACTGACCCTTGGGGCCCAACCGTAGAAGCAGGGCCTCACAACCAGCCACTTGTGGAGCAGTGGCCCTAGCAACTCCCAAATACTCCCTGGCAACAATGGCGACACCACCGCCCCTTCCCTCACCTCTAGGCTGGTGCCAAATACTGAACCCAGCTGGACACATGTCCGAGAGAGGTACTCCATCTTCAGGAGTCAGCCAGGTTTCGGTGATGCATGCCAGGTCGGCCAGCCCTTCCTAGATGGCATCTTGAATCAGGGGGGCCTTATTACAAACTGACCTGGCATTCACCAGCAGCAGCCTAAGGGTGGGGTCACTCCGGATCTGCCGCTCAGGGCCCAGAGATGTACCGGCAGGGCTGGAATGAGGGACTGCACTTAAACATCGGACCCGCATTCCCCGAGTGCGGCCCGCCCCACGGTACCCGCCATACCGCCCCATGCCCGTCACAACACCTATATGGTTCTCCGGAACCTCCCTAGATAGAATGCTGCCCCTCCCTCCTGGCTGGCAGGACCAACATTCCCTCTTCCCTCCCCATCCGCCATCCCCCCCCCCCAATTCTGGCAACAAACATAGCAAGTCCTGTCATCGACATCTCCTTTTTCTTCCCCCCAGGTAGGGAGGACGAAGGCAGGGAGCTGGGGAGGACGTCCAAGCGCTAAAGCAGCCTCCACGGCGGCGACTCCGGCTCCCCAATGCCACGGTGAGCCCTCCTACACTCCTGGCCCAATGGCAGGGGGCGGGGAGGAACAGCCCCGCGTGGCGGCTGCGGCAGCTTCGGTTCCAGCGTTGTCTGCTTCTTCTGCCTCCCATTCCCGGGCGACGGCGACGGGAACACTGGTGGCGGCGTCTTCTGAGCCTTCCGGGCCACGGAAGGCTCCCTTTCATCTCCCCGCCGGTGGAGGGGGCGGGGAGAGCGCGGCAACGCTGGCGGCGGCGTCTTCTGAGCCTTCCGGGCCACGGAAGGCTCCCTTTCATCTCCCCGCCGGTGGAGGGGGCGGGGAGAGCGCGGCAACGCTGGCGGCGGCGTCTTCTGAGCCTTCCGGGCCACGGAAGGCTCCCTTTCATCTCCCCGCCGGTGGAGGGGGCGGGGAGAGCACGTCAACGCTGGCGGCGGCGTCTTCTGAGCCTTCCGGGCCACGGAAGGCTCCCCTTCATCTCCCCGCCGGTGGAGGGGGCGGGGAGAGTGCGGCAACGCTGGCGGCGGCGTCTTCTGAGCCTTCCGGGCCACGGAAGGCTCCCTTTCATCTCCCCGCCGGTGGAGGGGGCGGGGAGAGTGCAGCAATGCTGGCGGCGGCGTCCTCTGAGCCCTCCGGGCCACGGAAGGCTCCCTTTCATCTCCCCGCCGGTGGAGGGGGCGGGGAGAGCACGGCAACGCTGGCGGCGGCGTCTTCTGAGCCTTCCGGGCCACGGAAGGCTCCCTTTCATCTCCCCGCCGGTGGAGGGGGCGGGGAGAGCGCGGCAACGCTGGCGGCGGCGTCTTCAAGCACACCAATTGTGCTGGGATTTCGATGGTGTAACCGAAAGCCATGCAGATTTAGGCATGAATGCTCAATCTGCTCTGGCCCTCACTCAGCCAGCACTAGTTTCAAGTCAGGTGGAACCCGTAGCAGGACATGTGACATTGGCCCCACCAAACGCCCTACTCAGGATGCCCAATCCAATCCCAGTGCCCCAATTCAGCTTGAGGTCCTCTGCTGCTGGCTTTGGGTATACCCTAAGCGTGAGGATGTGGTGTACCTTGAGCAGGGGTTTTATGAAGGTTTCTGCATCTCTTTTGTTGGTCCAAGGGCACCCCAGGATGCCCCCAATCTTCGGTCGCTTATTGGTAAGGAGCACATAGCCTGGTCAAAAATTATGGAGGAGGTAGGGGAAGGTCGCGTGGCAGGTCCTTTTGACATACCTCCCTTCCCCAATCTGAAGATCTCCTCTTTGGGCTTGGTTCCCAAGAAGTCCTCCATCAATTTTTGGCTCATTCACCACCTCTCATACCCGGAGGGTGCTTCGGTGAACGATGCCATCCCGGATGAGCTCTGCTCAATCCATTATATGTCCTTTGACGAAGCAGTTCAGATGGTCCGGTCCTGTGGTCCGGGAGCCCTGATGGCTAAGTCCAATATTAAATCTGCTTTCTGTCTGCTCCTGGTTCACCCTGAGGACTTTGAACTACTGAGCTTTCATTTTGAGGGCCAGTACTTTGTCGATAGGACCATGCTATTTGGCTGTTCTTTTTCCTGCTTGGCATTCGAGTGGTTTAGCAGCTTTTTCCACTGGGCAATAGTATGCAGGGCTGTGGTGAATAAGGTGGCCCACTATTTAGATGATTTTCTGTTCGGTGGATCGGGTGGTTCGGAGGCTTGCGCCAGGTTACTTGGCAAGTTTCAGAGGCTCATTGGTGAATTTTCTGTTCCCCTGGCCTCGGAAAAGACTGAAGGTCCATCCACCTCCCTTACCTTTTTGGGGATTGAACTTGACACTGAGGCACAACTTTCCCATTTGCCTACCAACAAAATAGCTCGTTTGCAACACAGGATTCGTGCTATTCTGGCCAAATGCAAAGTTACCCTTAGGGAACTACAGGAACTTCATGGACACCTCAACTTTGCCTGCCGGGTTGTTGCTCCAGGCAGGGCTTTCACGTGGCATTTGTGCGATGCTATGGTTGGCTTGTCTAGGAAGTTCCACCGGGTCCGGGTCTCTCGGGGTATGAGGGCTGACATGCAGGTCTGGCTCTCATTTCTTTCGGATTTTAATGGAGTGTCATTTTGGCATTCTGAATGCCTGGTTTCGGGCAGATTTCAGGTTCATTCGGATACATCGGGCGCCTTCGGGTACGATATTTATTTTGACAGTCAGTGGTGTTGCGGCCCATGGCTCCCAAGCTGGCGTGATTCCCCCCTGATCTGTGACCTGACCTTTTTGGAATTTTTTCCTGTTCTGGGGGCGTTGTTTCTTTGGGGGGAACAGTGGGCTAATTCTGTAGTAACCTTCTGGTGTGACAATTCAGCGGTCGTCCAGATAATTAATACCGAAACCTCACGTTCCAGGGCGATCATGTCCCTTGTCAGGCCATTTGTTTTATTAGCTCTCCACCTTAACATAGTTTTCCGGGCACGTCATATTCTGGGTGTGGATATTAGTATTGCTGCTGCGCTCTCCTGCTTCCAGATGCTGCAGTTCACAGCCTTTGCACCTGGGGCCAGGTACTTGCCCTCGGTTCTTCTGTACCAGATATGGAGCTTTGGCAAGGTGAGGTAATTAGGGCAGTGGGTTTGTCCCTGGCACCAAGAACCCAACGCTATTACCGGGTGGCATGGGGTGCCTTTTTCAACTTCCGTGCAGCGGCTGGATTACCTCAGGTTTGGCCTTTACCGGTACAGCATGTCCTACAGTTCATGGTCCACCTCCATGCCTCGGGCCTGTCCCCCGCTACTATAAGAGGCCGCCTTTCTGCACTATTTTTTGCCTCCAAGGCTGCAGGATACCCAGATTCCTTGGGTGATTTCTGCATTCGGAAAACCTTGGAAGGTTGGGGCTGTGAGCGGGGACAGCGGTCAGACTCCTGTCATCCTATTTCCCTGTCTGTCCTGCTTCGTCTGGCAGCTACCTGGTCCTTATTGTGTTCTGACCCCTTCGAGTCACTTTTGTTTCAGGCAGCTTCCTCAATTGCCTTTTTTGGGGGTGTTGAGAGTGAGTGAACTGGTGGTCATGTCTAAGCACGATACTTCTCGTAGGGCATTGGAGCTGTCCGATGTGGTTTTTACCAGGTCTGCCCTGCGCATTTACATCTGCAGTTCCAAGACTGACCAGCTTGGTCGGGGGGCGGTGGTTGTACTTCTTCCGTGTAGTGTTACGGAGTTGGGCCCCATACTTGCTGTCCTCATTCTTGGCAATACGCGGGTCTAGACCCCGCACCCTTTTTTGTCACCAGGGCAGATCCCTGTAGACCAGGTACCAGTTTTGGAAATTCACATGAGAGTCTAACAATATCAATGCATGTACAGCAGGAGCACTTGAGTATACAATATAATTACACGCAGAAATGCTCAATATAAGTACATGAAAAAATGCTCTCCCTCTCCCATGTAGTCCTGTGTGGGATAAAAAATATATATATTCCCCAAGCAATGTCTATGTTCGTGAAGCCAGCACAACGTTCCGTAGGTGTGATGTAATTCATACGTGATAGGTATCGAGTATCCAAAAGGTAAGTTCTGCTGTAAGTTGGCCAAACGTAAGTCAATTAGAGACGGTGCCACGAAAATCCAATGCAGGAATAGGAGAGGAGCGGTGTTCAAGGATTTCTGATGTCCCTCCGGTAAGCGGACATTTCGAAAGACTTTCTCAAGAGTCTATTAATGCTGAATATCGCGCGCAGAAACCTCCATAGTAAATTCCTATTGTGTTCTCACGTAGAGTGTTTATTAGCACTATTTTAGCACATTAAATTTTTGCCATTATCGTGATTCTTTTGGGGAGTGTTTTTCTCAGTTATCCCTATCACATCCCAGCCGCCTTCTGCATTGGAAATTCACTGGGCTTGCCTTGAGATGGGTTGGACTACGAGGAGTGCATTATGGCTCCCACTACTTCAGGATCAGGGCTGCCTCTACGGCTGCGGCATTGGGTTACTCTGATCAATCTATTAAAATCATGGGTTGTTGGGCTTCCAACCCTTTCAGGTCTTACATCCGCCCCTTGTTAGGTTGACCTTTTTGCTGGCAATGGTCTTCTCTTTTCTTTTCCAGGACCTGTTATCTGCCCTGCTCTTTTCCGTGTTTGGATCATCGGGTACAGCTTCATTTGATGGGCTTCGCACTTTGCTGCTTCTTCTTCATGGGTGCTGCACCTTGGTCTCTGGGATTCGGCCTACCTCATCTAGCATGGCTTTCGTGGAATGAGATGGTGCCAGCTCCTCCCCTTTGTTATTGCTTCTCACCACTGCACCCCTCCTGATGTGTTGCTTCTTCATCTGGGCAGTAATGATCTGGGCAGGAGCACGGGCCTCAATCTGATAATGTCTGTCCAATGGGACCTTGATCTGATCCATCAGCAGTGGCCTGCTGCAAGGTTCATTTGGTCATATATTACCCCATGGGCATCATATTGGGGGTGTGATGATCCGCGGCCCATTGATAGGGCATGTCGCAGGGTCAACCAGGCGGTTGCTGCCTATTTGCATCAAGCAGACATTGGTTCCACTGTCGCCCATTCGGGGATCCAGATGAAGGATGGCCGTTTGTTCCGAGGAGATGGGGTGCACCTCTCTGGCGCTGGCTTGAATATGTTCCTGGCAGATCTGCAGTCGGGCCTTGCAACCAAACTTTTGGTCTTGAGGGGGAGGACGGTCAGCTATAGGACCACCTCCTGTTGTGGCGGTTAGCACTGGTAAGGGCAAAAAGTAAATCCCATAATTCGGTAGGTAAGCATTTGATTGACTAGCAGAATTAACAACTAAATCACTTAAGGGCTCCCGTCAATCAAATGTGGACCAGTAACCAGGGTACTCCAACCTTGGCAGGTTGGAGTCCCTAATTTGATGTTCAAACAGATTAGGTCAGAAATAAAAAGACAAAATTAAAATTCTGACGGGATTTAACAATTAGATTTGATAAAAGAAAATATGTCATTAAGCAATTTAGAATTTGGATTAAAAGAAACTTGTCCTCACCAATGCTACTTCGGCCCAATGCAGACCAGTTGAACGTTGAACCGTTGAAGTTATTCAGTTATAAGTTAATAAAGTGGCTCAATTTTTTCATAACCCAACAATATGTGTCTGACTCCTTACTTCGGGGGTGGGTGAGGCAAAATACTATTTCACAGCACTGTCATGTGCTTTCAACACAAAAAAGTGATAGTCTAAAGAGAAGCAGCTGTTTTATCAGGGAAGCTAACCATGTAAGTCGGAATATTGTGTGTGTGTTCTGGCTTATGTGTAAGGTCTATGTCAGTGGTTCTCAATGTGGTGCCCATGCCCCGCAGGAGTACTTCAATTCCCAGAAGTCTAAGTCAGTACATTGACTGATCAGCGCTTTGGGGAATTGACTTAGACTTTTGGGAATTGAAGTCCAAAACCCAAAGGTTGGGAAACACTGGTGACTGCCAGCCCCACGTTTTTCCCTTTATCCTCAATTCTTGTGGGGTCCAGCCTGGACAGGAGTGTAGTCAGTTTTCGCCGCATCAATAGCTCTGCCGGCGAGTAACCTGACGCTAAAGGGGTCACCCTATACGCTAATAAGAACTGACACACTTGGTGATTCAGGTCCCCGGGGCCCATGCGCCGAAGCGCTTCCTTTGTTGTACGCACCAACCGTTCCACTTGGCCATTCGTGGCCGGGTGAAACGGCGCGGACGTGACATGCCGAATGGCATTCGCCTCCATGAATGCCCCGAACTCTGAGGAGGTGAAGCAACTCGCGTTATCGCTGACTAAAGTGTCGGGTAAACCGAACGTTGAAAAGACTCTCCGTAGTTGGTTAATTGTAGTGGCGGAGGACGTGCTCTTTACCGGGATGACCTCCAGCCACTTTGAGAATGCATCCACCACCAGAAGAAACATGGTTCCTCGGAAAGGGCCAGCGAAATCTACGTGCACTCTGGACCATGGCCCCCTTGCTGTGTCCCATTCCCTATGCGGGAGGCGGGCCGCCTCTGGTCGGGACCCCTGGCATGCCTCACAAGTGCCGACCATGTGCTCAATGTCCTCGTCCAGCTGTGGCCACCAAAAGTAACTGCGGGCCAGCGCTTTTGAGCGAACGATGCCCGGGTGGCTGACGTGCAGCAGTTTGAGCACCCTCGGCCGCATGGGCGTTGGGACCACCACCCGTTGGCCCCACAACAGGCACCCCCTTTCTATGGACAGCTCTAGCTTCTTCCGAAAGAATGGGTCGAATTCCTTGCTTGGGGACGATGCTGGCCACCCTTTCTGCACCCATGAGCTGACTTTCTCCAACGTTCTGTCCTTGCCTGTCGCCCTGGCTATATCGGCTGGTACTATTGGGGGTTCGTCTAAAACCTCGATTAGCAACACCTGGCGGTCTCTTCCTATTCTGGCTTTTTGGTCGTCCGACAATGGCAAAGGGGATCTCGAAAGTGCATCAGCATGGCTGATCTCCTTTCCGGGCCGGTACTCCAAGTCGTGTTGGTATGCGTTAAGAAAAATGGCCCATCGCAACATTCTCGGGGATAGTATCTGCGGCGTGGGCTTGCCTGCCGTGAAAATCCCTAACAGGGGCTTGTGATCCGTCACGATTTTGAATGGGCGGCCATACAGAAAATCGTGAAACTTTTTGGTCCCCGCTACTATTGCTAATGCCTCCCTGTCGGTTTGTGCGTAATTTCGCTCTGCTTGGGACAGGGACCTTGAATAAAACGCAACTGGGGCCTCCCGACCGTCATCCAACACGTGGCAAAGCACTGCCCCCACTCCCACCGGTGATGCATCACAGACTAAGACCACCGGCCGTTTGGGGTCGAAGTGCGTAAGGATTGCGTCCGATGTTAGAAGTTGCATCTCCAGGTTGTCCCACTTGCAGGGCACGGCGGCTACCCTCAGGGCCTCCACGAAAGCCTCTACCGACTCATCCGGCGCTTGGACTCGCCTCCAAAACGCACTCCTCGCGGGAAACATTGCCTTCGAGGGTTGGAAACGCTCACGCAGCAACTTCAGTATGTCGTCGGTTTTGAAGTCATCCAACGCCTTCGGTTCGATCATGCCCACCAGCGTCCGCTTGGTCTCTACACCCAGCATTCGGGTGAGGATGGCCCTCTTCCTTTCCTCGTCGTCTTTGACTTTGAGTTCCACCAATGCCGCCTTGAAATCCATGTTAAAGATGGTCCAGTCTTGCGGCTTGGTAATATTGAACCCGCTCTGTGTCCTGGCACTTTGGGAATCCATATCCCACCTTCGTCGCCAATTTAGTGTATGAAAACCAAGACACAGGACACAGCCTCGGGCTGGGTTAACTCAGGTTTATTGCATCGTGGACAGAGGGAACATGAGGTAATGGCGGATCGATAGCTCTTTATATACTGCAGTAATACATTTGAACGTGGTGCCATGGTAGCCCATTGGCTACTGCCTGCGTGACGTCATTGCGAGTCACGCCCTTCTTGTCCAGGTGTAGGTGGTGGCGGGAAATCTTCCCGCGCTGTTGCCTTTGATGAATTCGGACCAAGAGAGCTTGGACGCTCGCTGCTGCCAGCTGGTGGTCATTAGCTCGCGTCCTCATGCAGGGTTCATATGATACAGCTGAAGGTTACATTGTTGCTATAGGCAAGGTTACATTGGTTCAGATACATTGTAATCCATGTGGAAGGTAAAACCCTTAGAACACAACATCCCTCCCCCCTAGGACGAGACAACGTCTCGAGCCCATGCTTCTAGACACTCCCCCCCCCTAGGAGACAAAATCTCTCAGCCAAGATGGCTTGTTTCGAACACGCTGGGGTCTCGATGCGGGCTGCCTCTCCCCGGGTTTGCTACCTTCTCTTTGTCCCCTGGTTTCCTGTCCTGTAATTTGAGAGGGAGACTCGTTAGTGACTTGCCGCGGCTCCGCGGCGTTGTTGGGAGGTGTGCTCTTACTTAGGGAGGAACCGGGGGCACTGGGGACTAACGAAAAACCCCTCTTCTCGCTTGGATGGGTGGGGGAACACTCCTGAAAACCCCCCCGGTTTGCTAAATCAAAATCAAAATTCCATTCGGGGGCAGCGGTCGCGAACTCCTCTCCCCCTTCCCCGGCCTCTGATGGAACTGGTTTATCAAAAGGATATGAGTCGGGGCCGCTGCTTCTTCCTTCCCCCCTTGCTTGGGACTGTTGTCCGCTGCTGTCTCCCCCTTGGGTTACGCGGGTGGGGGAGAACCCTAACGCTGAATCTTGTTGGGGATCGTCACTGACTGGCCCACTTACTCGGTGCCTCAGTTGGTCTGCGTGCCTCCTCCAGAGGAGACCGGTGTGGGTTTCGACCCGGTACGACACTGGCCCCGTCTGTTCTACAACCGTCCCCGGCACCCAGGCTGGCCCCGCGCTGGCATAGTTCCTGCAATGAACGGGGTCGCCGGCGGCGAAACCTTTCGAGACTGCCAGCCCCACGTTTTTCCCTTTATCCTCAATTCTTGTGGGGTCCAGCCTGGACAGGAGTGTAGTCAGTTTTCGCCGCATCAATAGCTCTGCCGGCGAGTAACCTGACGCTAAAGGGGTCACCCTATACGCTAATAAGAACTGACACACTTGGTGATTCAGGTCCCCGGGGCCCATGCGCCGAAGCGCTTCCTTTGTTGTACGCACCAACCGTTCCACTTGGCCATTCGTGGCCGGGTGAAACGGCGCGGACGTGACATGCCGAATGGCATTCACCTCCATGAATGCCCCGAACTCTGAGGAGGTGAAGCAACTCGCGTTATCGCTGACTAAAGTGTCGGGTAAACCGAACGTTGAAAAGACTCTCCGTAGTTGGTTAATTGTAGTGGCGGAGGACGTGCTCTTTACCGGGATGACCTCCAGCCACTTTGAGAATGCATCCACCACCAGAAGAAACATGGTTCCTCGGAAAGGGCCAGCGAAATCTACGTGCACTCTGGACCATGGCCCCCTTGCTGTGTCCCATTCCCTATGCGGGAGGCGGGCCGCCTCTGGTCGGGACCCCTGGCATGCCTCACAAGTGCCGACCATGTGCTCAATGTCCTCGTCCAGCTGTGGCCACCAAAAGTAACTGCGGGCCAGCGCTTTTGAGCGAACGATGCCCGGGTGGCTGACGTGCAGCAGTTTGAGCACCCTCGGCCGCATGGGCGTTGGGACCACCACCCGTTGGCCCCACAACAGGCACCCCCTTTCTATGGACAGCTCTAGCTTCTTCCGAAAGAATGGGTCGAATTCCTTGCTTGGGGACGATGCTGGCCACCCTTTCTGCACCCATGAGCTGACTTTCTCCAACGTTCTGTCCTTGCCTGTCGCCCTGGCTATATCGGCTGGTACTATTGGGGGTTCGTCTAAAACCTCGATTAGCAACACCTGGCGGTCTCTTCCTATTCTGGCTTTTTGGTCGTCCGACAATGGCAAAGGGGATCTCGAAAGTGCATCAGCATGGCTGATCTCCTTTCCGGGCCGGTACTCCAAGTCGTGTTGGTATGCGTTAAGAAAAATGGCCCATCGCAACATTCTCGGGGATAGTATCTGCGGCGTGGGCTTGCCTGCCGTGAAAATCCCTAACAGGGGCTTGTGATCCGTCACGATTTTGAATGGGCGGCCATACAGAAAATCGTGAAACTTTTTGGTCCCCGCTACTATTGCTAATGCCTCCCTGTCGGTTTGTGCGTAATTTCGCTCTGCTTGGGACAGGGACCTTGAATAAAACGCAACTGGGGCCTCCCGACCGTCATCCAACACGTGGCAAAGCACTGCCCCCACTCCCACCGGTGATGCATCACAGACTAAGACCACCGGCCGTTTGGGGTCGAAGTGCGTAAGGATTGCGTCCGATGTTAGAAGTTGCATCTCCAGGTTGTCCCACTTGCAGGGCACGGCGGCTACCCTCAGGGCCTCCACGAAAGCCTCTACCGACTCATCCGGCGCTTGGACTCGCCTCCAAAACGCACTCCTCGCGGGAAACATTGCCTTCGAGGGTTGGAAACGCTCACGCAGCAACTTCAGTATGTCGTCGGTTTTGAAGTCATCCAACGCCTTCGGTTCGATCATGCCCACCAGCGTCCGCTTGGTCTCTACACCCAGCATTCGGGTGAGGATGGCCCTCTTCCTTTCCTCGTCGTCTTTGACTTTGAGTTCCACCAATGCCGCCTTGAAATCCATGTTAAAGATGGTCCAGTCTTGCGGCTTGGTAATATTGAACCCGCTCTGTGTCCTGGCACTTTGGGAATCCATATCCCACCTTCGTCGCCAATTTAGTGTATGAAAACCAAGACACAGGACACAGCCTCGGGCTGGGTTAACTCAGGTTTATTGCATCGTGGACAGAGGGAACATGAGGTAATGGCGGATCGATAGCTCTTTATATACTGCAGTAATACATTTGAACGTGGTGCCATGGTAGCCCATTGGCTACTGCCTGCGTGACGTCATTGCGAGTCACGCCCTTCTTGTCCAGGTGTAGGTGGTGGCGGGAAATCTTCCCGCGCTGTTGCCTTTGATGAATTCGGACCAAGAGAGCTTGGACGCTCGCTGCTGCCAGCTGGTGGTCATTAGCTCGCGTCCTCATGCAGGGTTCATATGATACAGCTGAAGGTTACATTGTTGCTATAGGCAAGGTTACATTGGTTCAGATACATTGTAATCCATGTGGAAGGTAAAACCCTTAGAACACAACATCTACATAGACACAACTGTCTCGCCCTCTTCAGAATGTTGCTTTCGAACATTGAAAGTAGTGACAAAGAAGCCAGATCCAGTGTGTTATTTTCATTGTGTGCTCTCTATTGTAATTTTTTAGAATCTTTGTATAGAAATTAACTATTTAGTGAGTGCTCTCCACAACCCTAACATTGGCTAAATAAGACTCTGGCTCTATGTTTTTATTAATCTTGTGCTGTCTTTGAAAGTTTGAATGACAGATCCATTTAAATAAGCAGATGCAATATAATATGTGTAGCTGTTACACATCTCCATAATTTAGGCTCTTACCATTGAAAATAATCAGGATGATCAGAAAAGTCGCTCCCCAAAATTCTATCATTTTTTTGTGAGGGGTGGGAAGGTGATGGGCAGAAACCCACAGCAAACACAGTGGACATATGCAACACATAGAAGATGAATGCATTGGCCACCATGCCTTCATTCTGATGCTGTGTTTATATATGCTGCCAATTGGAAAATAAGAGACTTACAATTATGTTCACATGGTAATACTGCTTGACAAAAGGACAACTCATTGCAACTTTGTGCTGATACTTGAAGGAAAGAGACTACCCATTGTTCTTTTTATATGGATGCTGCCTTCCCGAGGAACAGAGGCAGGATAATATGACAGCCTGATGCTGAGTCCTAGAAGAACAGAGACTAGAGTTTGTGAGTTCATGTTGATACTGCTAGCCTTACGGAGAAAAACATATTCTTCTCACCACATGTTGATGTTTCCTGCGTCAAGGAAGAGAATGGTCATCATGACCTTATGTTGATACTTCCTGACTGAAAATGAGCTACTAGACTTGTCCACTATAATTCCATGGTGAAGCACCCTGATTAAAGGAGACTAGATATTTCAAACTTTGTGACATTGTGCTGGTGCAACCTGCCTGATGGAGAGAAGGTCATTGTCTTCCATGTCACACATTGCTAATTATTTCCATTTAGAATTGTATGCTAATGTTACATGCCAAATAGAGAGGATGGCTCCTGTAACTTCAGACTGATGTTGACACTTGAAAATGAGAGATGGGTCATTGTGTTTCCATGCTGATATCATTGAACTAATATGACCTCTCCCTGCCTGGTTCAAAGAGAATGAATATTGTTTTCTCTTCCTGATAGCAGTCTGAATGAAGGAGAGAGACTGTCACTGAGACCCATACTGGTTTCCTACCTGAAACAATGTACTATCATGCCTGAATGTTCATTATCAACTGCACATAGCAATACTTTTGGTTCAGAAGGATTAGCCATCTCTATGGCATTGCTCAGTGGATGCCTGAGTGTACAGTAAAACCCCATTTTATGGATAATTCATTTTATGGAAAGGATTTTTGCCAAAAATGTGTCCTGTTTCACAGAAATGTTTATGGAAATGTCCCATTTTATGGAACGTAATTTCCCAGAGTGCATTGTGTCTGGGGGTATAAAAGACCACCACATCCCTATGGGATAGGTTTGCTTTGTTTTACGGAAAAAACCATCTTGCAGAAAAAGCTACAGAATTGACTTTTTCCATAAAACAGGGTTTTACTGTACTTTCAATGCTTTCTACTCTTCAAGAAGGCTCCCAAAGGTAGTGACCCTGTCATCATCATAAGATTGTTCCTTATATTATAAAAACAGGGGGGTGTGTTAAAATGGCCGGTGAGTAACACGCAGATTTGTGTGCTCGCGCTTTACAAAGTGGTAATCAATGAGAAACCTGATTTAAACTGAACAAAGTTTAGAAAATTCTTGCTGTGAGACGAATCTCTCTCGTTTGCCTGGAAAAGTTGCTGTAGGACGGTCAAAGTTCGGGAGGTATTCTCAGCTGGAGAGGCGTGCGACGGAAGCCGCGGCTTCTCCGGTCGAGGTGCTGGGAACAGGACCAGCGGGACGAGTGGAGGCGAAGTGAAAAAAGTGGGAGAATTCAGCGAGAAAATGAGATAAGTAATTGATGCTGCAGCAGTGGTCGGAGGGGGCAGTTGATTTTTTTGAAAAGACTGGAGATTAAGCAAGAGTAAGTGAAAGAGGAACGGAAGGGTGGCGGACGGAATGATAATGTCAGCGATGGTGGAATTCGAAAGCTGTGTCCACCATCGGATAATGGCACTTGAGTAACCTCCGGGAGCTTTGAAGTGCTTTTGGGAGCCCTGAATGTAGACATAAGAAGGAAAGAGCTGAATTAAAAAGCATTGTTTGGCTTGTGAGTTGGAGAATCGGAAGGAATTGGAAGGAAAGAAGATAGCGGTTTAAAAGTTTGTGGTTTGGGGAAGAAGAAGGAGGGGCTCCCCCCTGAAGCCGCGGCCGCAGCAGAGGAAAAAATATATGAAAGTGTGCGTTTTATAACTGGGAACTCTCGTTTATACTCCTTGCTTGTGGATTATAGCTCTCATCCCTGCTTTTTTTGAAACACTTGGATACTGTGGATTTTTCCTTCCCTCCTCTGTGGCTTTGGATACAATTGGATATATTTGGATATAATTTGGCTTATTGGAAATACAGCTATATGGCTACTCGGTTACACCATTATTGAAGCCTGGATATTTTTTTTGTCTTCTCTTTTATTTGTGGATTTAATCCCCCTCTTCTTTCCTCTTTTGTTATTGGCTGGAGTTTCAAAATACAATTATTGCTCTGGATTTTTTAAAGTGGGATTACTGAAAAAGTTCTGGATTTTTTTTCTCTTAAAGGCAAATTTTTAAAATCTGGGAAATTCTAGGAGCTCTTCCTTATTGGATCTATTGGCTCCCCCCCCCCCCCCCCCCGATGTTGGTTGCTTGTGGATTATAATATTTTGTTGTTGTTCCTGGATTCCTGTTGCCCATGGATTACAACAATTAATCCTTTCTTTTCTTTTTTTTCTTCAATCAAATGTCATCAAGCTTAAAGGTTTATAGTTACTATAGGATGTAATATTGGCAGCAGTGGAACAGGCTCAAGGGGAGGGCTCAACAAGAGTCAAGAGCATTGCTGCATTAAAGCTTTTAGGTGATATTACCATGGATAAGGGAACAAGAGGAAAAGCAAAAGAGGAGGAGCCGGTGGTGAAATCTAAGAGAAAGGAAAAAGCACCAATGGAGGAGGCCCCTCCATCATCGTCACCACCACCCGAACCTTATGACCAAACACAAATTATGGTTGAACTTGGCAAACTGTTTCAGAAGACTGATAAGATGGAAGAGGCAAGAGTGAAGGACAAAAATGAAATGTTGAAAAAACAGGACAAGGTGGTTTCTACTGTTGTGGATTTCTCTAAAAAAGTAGAACTAAGTTTGCAAAAAATAGAAGGAATTGTGGAATTGGTTCAAAATGAGGTGAAGGCTATGAAAGGCGAAATAAAAGGGACACAGGAAGGGGTGAGGGAATATAAGGTGAAAATTGATGATCATGAAAAAAGGATTGATGCTATGGAAGAAATGATGAGAAAGCAGAATATTGTGATACGTCATGTGATTGAAAGAACGCCAGACCAGCTAAGAGATAGAATTGTCCAGTGGTTAAACAATTTGAAAATGGGAAAGGATTTTGCACAGGAAGATATTGTAAGTGCATATAGGGTGGGCCCAAGAAGAGGAAAAGTGGTTCAAATAAATGTTTTGGTAAAATTTGCAAATTGGGGAGACAAATTTAGAGTAATGGTTTTTTTAAAACAAGCTGGTTCTGGCGCTCTGAAAATCGATGGCTCTTATGTGGAAGTATATAATGATATCTCTATTAAGGAAAGAGCTTGGAGATACAGGATGAAGCCGGTAACTAAAGTGTTGATGAAAAAAGGTGTAAGGTATAATTGGAGATTCCCACAGCAGTTAAGATTTTTTTTATAGAAAAAATGCAGGTTATTGATGAAGGGACCAATCCACTGGAGTATTTGAGTTTGCTTGATTTGGTTAAGGCAGGTTCTGAGGAGTGGGTAACTCTCAGAAAAGATTTGTTGGAATCGGGCGCCATAAGAATAGATTACGAGGGGGCAGATGCAGGTGGTGCCACAGGTGGAGGGCAGCGGGGACGAGAAGAGGAGGAGTTGTCAGTGATCATGGTGGAGGAAGAGCCAAGCAAGGAGCAGTGAGTAACTGATTACTTTGTTAAAATTTTTATATAATCAGGTTTTTAGAAAGGGGAAGATCTTACATGTTCCCCCTTCCCCTCTTTGGAGAACGAAGGTGGCTTTTTTTCGAAGAAAGTGAGGAGGCATTGTGTGTTTTTTGTATGTTTTTTATTTTATTGGTGATGGGTTTGAGACAGCATGCCTAATGGAGAGCTTGGAAGTAAGAGACGGTGAATTTGAAATAAAATATGGGAAATATTAAAGTTTTAACATGGAATGTAAAAGGTACAGGTTCTGTTCTCAAGAGGAGGAGGTTAGAATTGGCTTTGAAGAAGGATAGACCCAATATAGTCTTCTTACAGGAAACTCATCAAAAATCACAAGACACAAACAAAGTTTTTTTAGGTTGGATGCAACTCTATGAAATGGCATTTGGTACTTCAAAAGCAAGAGAAGTTGCAATTATGATCTCTACCAGATTACGATTTGAGATAATAAAAAGTATCTCGGATCCCGAAGGCAGATATTTGATAGTGAAAGGGAAAATAGATGATGAGGAAATAACCCTGGTGAATATTTATGCTCCAAATGAACATCAAGCTGAATTTTTAGAAAAAGTTCGTAAAATTGTGGTAATAGAAAAAGCGTTAAAGATGATAGTGGCTGGCGATTTTAACTTGATAAAATCAGATTTGGATTGCACGAATTTAACAAGGTGTGGAGCAGGTATTAAGGGGAATATTTTGGACAATTGGATAGTTGCACTAGGTTTGAAAGACTCTTGGAGAGAGATTAAGGGATCGGAAAGGGCGTATTCTTATTTTTCACACGTTCACAGATACTATTCTAGAATAGATTATGTGTTTTTAACGGAAAATATGGTTAAAAATATTGAGGAGATTGAAATGGGAATTTTTAAGGAATCAGACTACACTAAAGTAATTTTGGAATTGAGGCTACAAAATGATAACAGAAGAGGAAGAAATTGGAGATATGATCCTAATTTATTTAAGGATAAAAAATGTAAAGAACAAATTATAGGAAGTTGGATGAAAAGTTGGCATTGGAACGATAACGATGAGGTAAATTTTAATGTGGTTTGGGATACCATGAAGTCGGTTTTTAGAGGTGAAAGTATAAAGTTGGCAAGTAACAGGTATAAAAGATATAAGTTAGTACAGGATGAAAAAGAAAAGGAAATAAAACAACTACAAGAAGAACATTAAAAAAGAAGGATAAAATCTTTTTCGCTAAACTACAAAGATTGAAGGAAGAACTGATGGGTAAGGATATAGAAAAGGTAAAAAGAGACTTGATATATTTAAATAGAGAATATTTTGAATTCAGCAATAAAAATTTAAAATTATTGGCAAGAGCTGCAAAAGCTAAAAGGGAAAAAAGGGAACTTGGAGTTTTGGTTAATAATCAAGGGGTAAGGTGCAATAAAATTAGTGACAAATGTAAAATTGTGAAGGAATTTTATGAAGCCTTATATGCAAAAAAAGAGATAGATGTGGGGAAGCTTAAAATAATCCTGGAGAGGCAAATAATGAGTGGAATAAAACAGGAACACAGGGATAAAATGGAAGAACAAGTTTCGGAGAAGGAGGTAAAGGAGGTAATTACTGATTTGAAGTTGGGGAAAGCCCTGGGAGAGGATGGATTTCCAACTGACTTTTATAAGGAATTTAAAGATGTGGTACCAAAGTTGGTAAAGTTATATAACTATATATTAGGCGGTGGACAAATTCCGACTTCATGGTATAGGACCACAATCGGTCTGCTGCCAAAATTGGGAAAGAATTTGGAAAAAGTGGAATCTTATAGACCAATTTCCCTTATAAATCAAGATGCTAAGATCTTCACAGCAATATTGGCTAATCGGTTAAATAAATTTATGGGTGAATATATAAATATAGATCAAGTAGGATTTTTAAAAGGGAGACACATGGCTGATTTGACTAGGAGAGTGTTAGATTTAATTGATAATGTAAATCAAACAAATGAAAAGGTGGGCTTAATTTCTTTGGACATTTTTAAGGCATTTGACTCTTTACAATGGTCTTTGATTAAGGAAATAGTTAAAAGCTACGGATTTGGGGATAGATTTAGAAGGGTAATCGATTTGTTATATCAGAAAGGGATTGCAAAGATTAGAGTAAATGATGAAGTCACAGATGAGGTAAAGCTTGAGGCAGGTACCAGGCAGGGCTGTCCTTTCTCCCCTGTTTTGTTTATTATGGCAATGGAAATTTTGGCCAAAAGTATAAGAGAGGATGCAAAAATAGAAGGGATATTGGGTAATAAAATAAGTATGTATGCAGATGATACATTGATAACGGCTAAGCATCCTGAGAGGTCTATGGATAGGATTAAAATGCAACTTGAGGATTTCAAGGATATCACGGGTTTGATGATAAATTGGGATAAATCGGAAATAATGCTGTTTAACATAGGAGAAGGGGAGAGGGAAAAGATTGCGGGATTTACCAATATACAAATCAAAGATAAGTTGAAATATTTGTGGATAACTATATCAAATCGATTGGAAGAATTTAAAAGATTAAATTACAATAGCCTGAAAATGGAATTTAAGGCTAGAATACAAAGTCTTTTAAAGTTGAAGTCGTCATGGTTTGGGAGGACTGCAATTTGCAAAATGATGTTGTTACCGAGAATTAATTTTTTTTGACACACTTGCAATTCAAATGAATGAAAAGGAAATTAATGAGTTTCAAAAGATCAGCCGGGCGGGGGGAGGAGGAGGCCAGCCATTCGCCCCACCGAGAGCCCTTCCAAGCCCGGGAGCCACCATCTCCAGCCGGGCCAGGAAAGAGGAGGAAGATCAGCCGGGCGGGGGGAGGAGGAAGCCAGCCATTCGCCCCACCGAGAGCCCTTCCAAGCCCGGGAGCCACCATCTCCAGCCGGGCCAGGAAAGAGGAGGAAGATCAGCCGGGCGGGGGGAGGAGGAGGCCAGCCATTCGCCCCACCGAGAGCCCTTCCAAGCCCGGGAGCCACCATCTCCAGCCGGGCCAGGAAAGAGGAGGAAGATCAGCCGGGCGGGGGGAGGAGGAAGCCAGCCATTCGCCCCACCGAGAGCCCTTCCAAGCCCGGGAGCCACCATCTCCAGCCGGGCCAGGAAAGAGGAGGAAGATCAGCCGGGCGGGGGGAGGAGGAAGCCAGCCATTCGCCCCACCGAGAGCCCTTCCAAGCCCGGGAGCCACCATCTCCAGCCGGGCCAGGAAAGAGGAGGAAGATCAGCCGGGCGGGGGGAGGAGGAGGCCAGCCATTCGCCCCACCGAGAGCCCTTCCAAGCCCGGGAGCCACCATCTCCAGCCGGGCCAGGAAAGAGGAGGAAGATCAGCCGGGCGGGGGGAGGAGGAGGCCAGCCATTCGCCCCACCGAGAGCCCTTCCAAGCCCGGGAGCCACCATCTCCAGCCGGGCCAGGAAAGAGGAGGAAGATCAGCTGGGCGGGGGGAGGAGGAGGCCAGCCATTCGCCCCACCGAGAGCCCTTCCAAGCCCGGGAGCCACCATCTCCAGCCGGGCCAGGAAAGAGGAGGAAGATCAGCCGGGCGGGGGGAGGAGGAGGCCAGCCATTCGCCCCACCGAGAGCCCTTCCAAGCCCGGGAGCCACCATCTCCAGCCGGGCCAGGAAAGAGGAGGAAGATCAGCCGGGCGGGGGGAGGAGGAGGCCAGCCATTCGCCCCACCGAGAGCCCTTCCAAGCCCGGGAGCCACCATCTCCAGCCGGGCCAGGAAAGAGGAGGAAGATCAGCCGGGCGGGGGGAGGAGGAAGCCAGCCATTCGCCCCACCGAGAGCCCTTCCAAGCCCGGGAGCCACCATCTCCAGCCGGGCCAGGAAAGAGGAGGAAGATCAGCCGGGCGGGGGGAGGAGGAGGCCAGCCATTCGCCCCACCGAGAGCCCTTCCAAGCCCGGGAGCCACCATCTCCAGCCGGGCCAGGAAAGAGGAGGAAGATCAGCCGGGCGGGGGGAGGAGGAGGCCAGCCATTCGCCCCACCGAGAGCCCTTCCAAGCCCGGGAGCCACCATCTCCAGCCGGGCCAGGAAAGAGGAGGAAGATCAGCTGGGCGGGGGGAGGAGGAGGCCAGCCATTCGCCCCACCGAGAGCCCTTCCAAGCCCGGGAGCCACCATCTCCAGCCGGGCCAGGAAAGAGGAGGAAGATCAGCCGGGCGGGGGGAGGAGGAGGCCAGCCATTCGCCTCACCGAGAGCCCTTCCAAGCCCGGGAGCCACCATCTCCAGCCGGGCCAGGAAAGAGGAGGAAGATCAGCCGGGCGGGGGGAGGAGGAGGCCAGCCATTCGCCCCACCGAGAGCCCTTCCAAGCCCGGGAGCCACCATCTCCAGCCGGGCCAGGAAAGAGGAGGAAGATCAGCCGGGCGGGGGGAGGAGGAAGCCAGCCATTCGCCCCACCGAGAGCCCTTCCAAGCCCGGGAGCCACCATCTCCAGCCGGGCCAGGAAAGAGGAGGAAGATCAGCCGGGCGGGGGGAGGAGGAGGCCAGCCATTCGCCCCACCGAGAGCCCTTCCAAGCCCGGGAGCCACCATCTCCAGCCGGGCCAGGAAAGAGGAGGAAGATCAGCCGGGCGGGGGGAGGAGGAGGCCAGCCATTCGCCCCACCGAGAGCCCTTCCAAGCCCGGGAGCCACCATCTCCAGCCGGGCCAGGGAAGAGGAGGAAGATCAGCCGGGCGGGGGGAGGAGGAGGCCAGCCATTCGCCCCACCGAGAGCCCTTCCGAGCCCAGGAGCAACAACCGAGCGCCAATTGACAGAAGAAGGCAGAGGAGGAAAACCAGGGGGCGAGACTCAGAGACCCATGCAAAGGATAAGTAGCTGATATGAAAAATTTTGATGACTTAATATAATAACTCACCTAAAGACTTTATGCCGACTTAATATAGCAACTGACATAGAGACTGTGTTTTAAAGTGTGATAATATGCATGATAATATGTTGTCTTAAATGTTTTTAAACTTTTAAAAAACTGTGATAAAATGTATGAGGAGAGAAAAATGGCGCAGACACCGGCAACCACGCCATAAACCTTGCCAAGAGAACCCTATTGACCAAAACAAAAGGCAAAACAAAGGGGCAGGCTAGGTGATACAGGATGCTTAGCACCACAGAGTGGAGGAAGGGGAGGGACAGGAAAGGGGGGGGGAAGAAATGCAATGTTGTAAGGAACAATACTGCATAGGGACATGGAATGTGAGATCAATGAACCAAGGTAAACTGGAAGTGGTAAAAAATGAGATGGAAAGAATAAGCATTGACATCTTGGGCATCAGTGAGCTAAAATGGACAGGGATGGGTGAATTCAGCTCTGGAAACCATCATATCTACTATTGTGGACAAGAAAACCTTAGAAGGCATGGAGTAGCCATAATTGTCAATAAGAGAGTAAGAAAAGCAGTAATGGGATATAACCTCAAAAATGACAGAATGATGTCAGTCAGAATTCAAGGCAAACCTTTCAATATCACCGTAATCCAAGTCTATGCACCAACCACTAGTGCAGATGAAGCCACAGTGGACCAGTTCTATGAGGACCTAGAACACCTCATAGAACAGACACCAAGAAATGATGTCCAAATTATATTAGGAGACTGGAATGCCAAAGTAGGAAATCAAAAAGTGGAGGGAATAACAGGCAAATTTGGTCTTGGAACACAGAATGAAGCAGGGCAAAGATTGATAGAGTTCTGCCAAGAGAACGCACTGGTCATAGCAAACACTCTCTTCCAGCAACACAAGAGGCGACTTTACACATGGACATCACCAGATGGCCAACACCGAAACCAGATTGACTACATACTCTGCAGCCAAAGATGGAGAACCTCCATACAATCAGCAAAAAACAAGACCCGGAGCAGACTGTGGCTCAGATCACAACCTACTGATCGCAAAATTCAGGTTAAGACTAAAGAAAATAGGGAAAACAAGGAGACCAGACAGATATCACCTAGAAAGTATCCCTAAAGAATACACGGTGGAGGTGATGAACAGATATAATGGCCTAGACTCAATAGACAGAGTGCCGGAAGAATTATGGACAGAGATAAGGGACATCATGCAGGAAGCAGCAAAGAAAACCATACCAAAAGAAAAGAAGCATAAGAAAGCAAAATGGTTGTCTGATGAGGCTCTTAAAATAGCAGAGGAAAGAAGGAATGCAAAAGTCAAAAGAGAAAAGAAAAAGTACAATTATTTGAACACAGAATTTCAAAGAAAAGCAAGGAGAGATAAGGAAAACTATCTAAAAGAACAGTGCAAAGAAATGGAGGAAAACAACAAAAGAGGCAGGACTAGAGATCTCTTCAGAAAAATTGGGGAAATAAAGGGAACATTTAAAGCAAAAATGACCATGATAAGGGACAAAGACGGAAAAGAGCTAGCTGATGCAGAAGAGATTAAGAAAAGATGGAAAGAGTACACAGAGGAACTCTACAAAAAGGACCTCAACACCCCTGATAACCACAATGATGAAAAAATTGAACTTGAGCCAGACATTCTGGAGAGCGAAGTTATAAAGGCCCTAAAGAGCACTGCAAACAACAAAGCTAGTGGAGATGATGGTATCCCAGTTGAATTCTTCAAAGCGCTAAAAGATGATGGTGTCAAATTACTACATTCAATATGCCAGCAAATTTGGAAAACAAAACAGTGGCCACAGGATTGGAAAAGATCAGTATACGTCCCAATCCCAAAAAAGGGCAATGCCAAAGAATGCTCAAATTATCGAACAATTGCACTCATCCCACACGCCAGCAAGGTGATGCTCAAGATAATACAGGATAGACTTCAGCAACATGTGGAGAGAGAACTACCAGAGGTGCAGGCCGGTTTCAGAAGAGGTAGGGGGATTAGAGACCATATTGCCAACATACGCTGGATCATGGAGAAAACAAAGGAATACCAGAAACAAGTTTACTTTTGTTTTATCGACTACACTAAGGCATTTGACTGTGTGGACCACAACAAGATGTGGCAAGTAATTAAAGAGATGGGAATACCAGAGCACCTCACATGTCTCCTGAGAAATCTGTACATGAACCAAGAAGCAACAGTTAGGACAGAACACGGAATGACAGAGTGGTTTGGAATAGGAAAAGGAGTAAGACAAGGCTGCATTTTATCACCCTGTTTATTCAATCTATACACAGAGCACATAATGCGCAATGCAGGGATGGAGGAATCACAATATGGGATTAAAATTGCTGGGAGAAACATCAACAATCTGAGATATGCAGACGATACCACCCTAATGGCAGAAAGTGAGGAAGATCTAAGGAGCCTCTTGATTGGATTGAAGGAGGAGAGTGAAAAAGCTGGCCTGAGACTCAATATCAAGAAAACCAAGATAATGGCAACAGGCCCCATCAGTTCCTGGAAAATAGATGGGGAAGAAGTAGAAGCAGTGACAGATTTTACATTCCTTGGATCAAAGATCACTGCAGATGGGGATTGCAGCCATGAAATAAAAAGGCGACTGATTCTTGGGAGACAAGCCATGAGAAACCTGGGGAACATAGTGAAAAGCAGAGATATCACATTGCAAACAAAAATTAGAATAGTCAAAGCAATGGTATTCCCAGTGGTAATGTATGGGTGTGAGAGCTGGACCATTAGGAAGGCTGAGCGCAGAAGAATAGATGCCTTTGAAATGTGGTGTTGGAGGAGAGTTTTGAGGGTACCCTGGACAGCGAGGAGAACAAATAGGTCAATCTTAGAAGAAATCAACCCTGACTGCTCATTGGAAGGTCTAATAGTAAAGACGAAGCTGAAGTACTTTGGACATCAAATGAGAAGGGAGGATTCGCTTGAGAAGGCCTTGATGTTGGGAAAGGTGGAGGGCAAAAGAAGAAGGGGGAGGCCAAAGATGAGATGGCTAGATGGGATTGTAGACACAATGGGTACAGAACTGGGAGTGCTGAGGGGGATGGTGGAGGACAGAGGCGCCTGGAGAAAAATGGTCTATAGGGTCGCAAAGGGTCGGAATCGACTGTGCGACTGAACAACAACAACAAAAGATGTTTAATAATTTTTGTAATGGAGGTAAAAAATCTAGACTATTAAAGAAATTATGGTATCTGCTTCAGAAAGAAGGGGGCTTAGGAATGCCGAATTTATTAGCTTATTACCGCGCTTTTCAAATTAAGAATGCTGTGAAGATTTTGGCAAGAGAAAAAGTAATTTGGGAGGAGATCGAGATGAAAGATTATAGGAATATAGGCAAAATGATTTTTTTGGGAAGTAATGTTAAAATGGTGGTTACTAGTAACAAAATGATGAAGGGACTTGTGAACGTGTGGAAAAGATTAAAGAAGGACCTGGCTCCAGGTGTCTCTCCAATTTTGGAATTAGCAGATATGGCATCTTTTCCGATAAAAATAGATAAATAAACAAAGTAAATATTGGATAGAAATGAAGTTTCTTTGGTGAAAGATTGGTTGTAGATCTGTAGGAATGAAGATAAGAAGAAAAAGTTGTTTGAACAGTTAAAACTGGATTGGTTTCAGATAATGAAGGTTAATAATTGGAATAACAAATATAGGAGAGAATTAGATATAGATAGAGAAAAGACGGAATTTGAAGAATTGGTTTTAAAGATTCGAAAAGGAGACAGAAGTATTAAAGTTAGTAAGCAAACTTTATGTCGTATTAAACAGGGGGGCGGGGGACCACAGGAAGTTTTGAAATCGAAGTGGGTACACGAGTTGAATATAAAGATAGGAAAAGATGAATGGAGAAATAAGTGGAAAAAGAGGATAATGAGAACTATGTCAGTAAGAATTAAGGAGCACAATTATAAAATGCTGTGGCAATGGTACCTGACACCACTGAGGTTACATCAGATTGACAATAAAAAGGATAATTTATGTTGGAGATGTAAAGACACTATTGGAACTTATGATCATATGTGGTGGAGTTGTAAAATGATAAATGATTTTTGGAGAAGAATAGAAAAAGAGGCTGGGGAAATAATGGGTAAAAAAATTAACCTGGAGTCAAGTACCATTATGTTAACAGATGTGGCTGGTATAAGTTTAAACAAGGAGGAAAAAGAATTACTAGAAATAATGTTAACAACGGGTAGACAATGTATTGCTAGACATTGGAAAAATGATGTAATTATACAGATGAGAGAATGGTATAAAGAAATGTGGAATTTAGCATTGAACGATAAACTGACATGGGAGATAAAAGTAAAAAGGGATAAATTGAAAGAAAATAGATTTTGGAGTATTTTGGAAGCCCTTTGTAGATTATTCCCTCACGGGTGCTGAAAGTAGTAGACCTGTACCAACTCAAAGTAGTTTCTGGAGGTAAATATTGGGACCGAGCTTTCCAGGACAATGTAAATAAACACTGGGTGGAATTCAAGGGAACGTTCAATTAGATTATTTTTTATGAAATATATGTTTTTTCTTCTTTTTTATGTATGTCTGTATATTTTTGAAAAAGTTAATAAAATGTATTAATAAAAATAAATAAATAAATATATTATAAAAACAACCATCTGAAATCAAACCCTTAAACAACACATCTCTGGTTCTTCCTTTTCAAGAACAGAGAAGATCAGAGGAATCTCTAATTTGCAAGATTTGGGAACATTGTCTTAACCCAAAGTATTTGGGCATCACTTTGGAGCAAATTCTGACCTACAAAAAAAAAGTTGCCTTGCATCCATTTGCAATTCAACAGAAGGAAGCTTCACTACTAATCTAAATAACAGATATTACAAGTTTTCTTTTAAAAAAACCACCCACATATAGGTTATGCTAACCATTCTGAACTTTTGTACCTGATGTGTATAAATTTATACCATGAAGTCTCACTCCCATGTCTGACGAAGTGGACCTGATCCATGAAAGCTAACATTAAAATACAGCAGTTAGTCTTTTAAGTGCCACATTTTTGTCTTTTGTTTACTCTCTGATATGCTTGAAATACAGATTAATTTGGCTACTATCTCAAAAATTTCAACAACAGCTTTGTCTCTTTGCTGCTCCACAGCAGAATATGCTAGTGCCATATGGTATAAATTGGCACTTGCCAAACAAGTGGATGTAGCACTTAATAAATAATGCAGGAAACCTACTCTCTGTGAATTATATTATATGGCTGGCATTGCCCACCCTGGAAGCAGATTGATATGTGCTAAAAAATAATGAATGAAATAAGTTAATACAGCATCAGGCCCACTGACTTAATGGACACCAATCCCCTAGATAATGGCTAAAAGCAAGGGAAAGTTTTCTGCACACTTCTCAAGCTCTAAATATTAAGTCAGAAGAAGCTAGGCTAAACTACAAAAAGCAAGAAACTCACCTTGCTGAATGAATCAATGCCAAAAGGTGTTCTCACACACGAATGAGATTATGGCCAGACCATCTGGAAGACATAAAATTGACTTTGTAGTGAAGTAAAAAGATCAAAGAATAATGAAGTAAAATGGAGCTACTTGCAAACCAGACTACTACTACTACTACTACTACTACTACTACTACTACTACTACTACTACATTTGTATGCCACCCACTCAACAACGCGACTTAGGGTGGCTCACAACAGTACCCATCTAATACACTATACAAATTTTATTTCAATGTGAAGAAATGCATGAATGCAGCACTTACCATATTTTCTGGCGTATAAGACGACTGGGCGTATAAGACGACCCCCAACTTTTCCAGTTAAAATATAGAGTTTGGAATATACTTGCTGTATAAGACTACCTCTCTTCCAATGCACACGAAATAAAAATTAACCCACACTCAACGCGAAGACGCGCAGCCCTCTGAGTCGAATGGGCAGGTTCTGGTGGAGAGCCAATCCACACTCACGTTCTCCTCCTCGAGGTACAGGAAGATGTGTGCAGCTTGCTTCCCCTTGCTTCATACTCCCTGCACAGAGCAGGGACTCGGCCGCAGCACCCCCCCACCATATGCGCTGGACATATGAAGCAAGGGGAAACAAGCTGCAGTTAAGTACCTGTCCTATAAGACGACCCCTGACTTTGGCACAGATTTTTCGGGGTTAAAAAGTAGTCTTATACGCCAGAAAATACAGTATGTACACTCAATCTATTCCTCACCACGTGTAGAAAAGAAGATCAAATAAATAGTAGAAATAACCCTGATGAAGTAGCCCACTTCTGGTCAAAATAATCTAAATTGTGCAGCACTCCAATATGAACAATGAAAGAAAAACTAAACACCAATGCTACTTTCCTGAACCAAGAGACTATATCCTTACATATAAGGTTAGAGTACTTCCTTAACTTCTTTTTATTCTCCTGTCTTCTCAGATGAAACTTTCTCCTCCCTTTAGGAAAGGACCATTATACATTAATGCTCAGAGATACTTTCTCTCTCTCTCTCTCTCTCTCTCTCTCTCTCTCTCTCTCTCTCTCAGTTGTGTCTGCCTGCCAGGTATTCCTTTGATGGTGATTTAGCAAGCACTATTTAAGATTGGAAAAGTATCACAGAATGAACTTGAAAAGGACTGGAGTCATTCATAAACAGAACAACAGCAGGCTCTCAATCCTTTTCTTAATTCCTAATTTTGTATGATATTTTTTTGAAATATAGTGTTTTCAAGAGGTGGGATAAAAATTAATTTATTCAAAATACCTTGAATTATAAGCTAGAAGTCTAATTAGACAGTAAAAAATTGCCCATGCAGTCTAGCTAAATCTTTGTATTGTTTTTAGAAGGGCCATTTTGTAAAATAATTGTTCAGGAAGGTCCCTTTTATGGATTTATGTTCTGAAGCCGCACAACTTTTTATGTTCCTGAAACCACCCCATATCTCCTCCTTTGTCTAACTTCCTCCCAATCCATGTTCAAGTCAGAACAATAGATACAAAATACTGTATGTTTCATATGAAAAAGTTCCCCTGTTCTCTTAGGTGTGTATCTCTAGGTAGGACTGGAAGATTATGTCCTCCTAAACTCTTGAACCTTTGCTTCCTCTTTTACCCCATCAGGTGTCAAGGGAGATACAATGTTCTTGTTGTGGCACTTCTAATGGCTTCCAGCGGTGTTATTTGGTGTTCTTGTAATATTTATTTGATGTTATCTCTTCACCTTCCTCTGGGTCTGCTTTGTGGGCTTTGTCCTTCTCCTCTTTTGACATATGCCTTGTAAGGTGTGGAATTCCAAGACAGTCTCTGCAAATTGGCAAACAACTTTATTTATTCTCTGTATGTAGTGCTTCAGTCTGGCCAGGTTGTCCTTCTATGGTAATAGAGTAGACCATACTGCCAATGGCTCAACGCTGAGTGTCAGGCAGCAGTTAACTAACCTGACAACTCTGAGGACTAATGACCTTGGATGGTGAAGTCCACAGGAAAGGGTGATGGTCCCCAAGTGAATTAAATCCCACTTGAATCCATCTTGATGGAGGGCAGCAGCTTCATCAATACTGGCCTGGGGCTGATGAGGACTTTGCATGTCAAAAGAGCTTAGGACCAGAAAGTGACTCGTGGAATTGGATCAGTGGTATGGGGGTCATGATGTGATGCGGAAGGCAGATGAAAGGCCACTGCATTATATGCTCAGGAAAGTCTTCATGGCTGATCTCTATGATGATCACCTATATTTAGATATGGAAGAAGAAGAATGTAGAGCAAGATTGGTTCTGTTCCAATTCTTTCCTTTATAAACTCATTCCTGATTTTGTCCCTTCTAGTCACTCCAGCAGCCTTCCTCAGACATTAAACTCTTGAATGCTTGTGACATTTAATCTTTATCTAGGTATTCACCATATATTTAGCTGTCCAAATACTGTCATCCTCAGCACCCCAAAGTCCAAGAAAGGAATGGTGGCAGTTACTGATCAAATCAGTCAGAGGGCCAAAGATTCCCCGCTTCCCTTCTGCCAACTGCATGTTCCATTCTGCAGTAGCAGTAAACTGTGAATGTTTCACCTTGGAGATTAAGGGGGATGGGGGAGATAACATTATAGGAATAAAGCTCCTTTAGTGCAGAGAACTTATTGGGGGAAGCATTCATGATGCAACCTGTCCCCCAACAACATTCTGGAGTCATATAGTAAAGCAAACAATGCACTATGAGATATTGGCAGGCATAGCTCTGTTTTGTCTGCATAACCTAAGAAAGCTGCTTTGGTAATAAGAAAACAATGAGTACAGTATCCATAGTATTGTTCTGTTTTTGCATGTTGTTGATTCAATTATTACAGTACAATCTGCATTTCAGCAACAAAGGAAACCTGACCTGAATAATGCAATATGTTTCTGCACATTTTGTGAAAACTGGCCATGATGGCTGGAGATTCTGGGAAATACAGCCCAGGGCCATAGCTAGGATTCTACATTTGATGGGGAGCGGAAAAACATTTCAGGAAGGGCAACAATGTCACACACACATATATAACATTGGAATCATGGGGTGGGTGGGCTGTTAGCTCAGGAGGGTTTTTTGCCCCCTCCCCTCCTGGCCCCCTCTAGCTACGGCCCTGATACAGCCCAAATGTGCTTCTTCTGGGAAGGCTAATCTCTAGGGAGAGCATGGAGCTTAAGGACATAGAAAAGCCCTGTTGGATCAAAGCAGACACTGGATAGTCAAGCATCCCATTTCACTGAAGCCCTTTTATTGCACCGAAGCAGCTAGCATGAGCCCTGGTGGCACAGTGGTTAAACTGCTGCACTGCATCCAAAACTACTGCTTGCATTGTGAGTTTGATCCTGACAGGGATCAAGGTTTACTCAGCCTTCCATTCTTCTGAAGTTCGTAAAAAGAGTACCCAGTATGTTGGGGACAAAATGATAATTACCTTGTGGGTGCACTAAATGTAGTGCAGTGTGCAGTGCAGTGGTATATAGGTGTAATTACTATTGCTAATAGGACATAAAAGGTATGCGACCTCTGATATTACCCTATCTAGTGATTACACTATCTGTCATTTTGTCCCCAACATACTGGATACTCTTTTTACCAACTTCAGAAATGGAAGGCTGAGTAAACCTTGATCCCTGTAAGGATCAAACTCACATTGCAAGCAGTAGTTTTGGCTGCAGTGCAGCAGTTTAACCACTGTGCCACCAGGGCTCATGTTAGCTGCTTGGGTACAATAAAAGGGCTTCAGTGAAACAGGATGTGAACTCTGATATTACCCTATCTAGTGATGGCAAATTCTATAACTTAAATATACGCAGGGTATGAGAGCTGCCACCCACATTTTCAAAATATTCAGTTTCATATCATAACCACACTTCTAGGATTATGAGAGAAGATCAAAAATACTTTTTTCAATGCTTAATTTTATCTATTTCTCCATCTCATCCACATAATTTATCATTTAGTTGAAAAAAATACTTCAAACACTGCTTCTTTTCTTTTTGGGCAGCTGCTATATTTGCTCATGTATCTTTGAAGAGCAGCTTGATAAAAGCTTTCCAGAAGTCCAAGTATAAATGTCATCCCTCCTGATACTCTCAGAGAACTGCAAATAATTTTTGAGTCAGAACCTATCATTGCAGAAGCCATGTTGATTTATCTTCAGCAGAATTGCTTTTAACAACAACAAAAAGAAAAAGAAAGAAAAAACAGCAACAACAACAACAACCTGCCTGAGGATCAGTACCTTGATGTGATGGGAGGGCTAGCGTGTTTGCAAGAACCAGACTAAATCTGTTCCACAACCCATTGAATATGGTGAGAAGACATACAGTAAAACCCTGAGTTATGGGGGGGGGACGGTTCCCTGGCCTATTTCATAACTTGATTTTTTTCGTCACTCGAGGAATCCCCATAGGGATGCATAGGAAAAAATATTAAACAAAGAGATTTACTACCTTCTGGCTGCTGCTGCTGCTTCCTTTTCTTACACTGTGGGTGAGTGACTGGGAGTGATTTTTAGTGCACAAAATGGTGGCACCCCCATTTTTAGTGCTAAAAAACTATTTTTGTATGTCAGGTTTTTTCGTAACTTTTTTTCACAAATTGGGGCCCAGATTTATGGGGGGGAAAGCTCGAGACTTCCGTAAATCGGGGTTTTACTATAATTCTAATCTCATGCCAGCTCGGTTGTTGCCCAGATTAACAAAGCCCATGAAGGAGGCTATGGCTCCTGGGCATGCATTGAAAAAATGGACAATGGGGTTCAACTCCCTCTGCTAGGCAAACAGGACATGGAGTTGATAAACTACTGGGAGACAATAAAAACCCCAGAATAATCTGGACGAGGGAAGAAAATTATTCCATTATGGAAGCCTATTACCAGTTTGAGCCATAAAAATGTGGATTTCAAAAACGTATGTACCAAATTTGGAAAGAAAATCACCCAGATTTGGAAATTGGTGAGCAAAGATTAATGGACCACAGGTGTGCTATTTTGAAACACAAGTTCTTCACTGAACTTGAATTACAAGACATTGGGTTTGAACTGTTAAGTTTTATTCCAGTCCTTGACTGTGAACTGTGGCTGATTTGTATCCAGTAATAGTAATAATGTACAACATGCATCAATTCAAAATAGATGAAATCCAACATAAGAACAGCCTTGCTGGAACAGGCCACAGCCCATCCAGTCCAGCATTCTGTCTCACACAGTGGCTCACCATTTCCTTCAGGGTATTCCCAAACAGATGCCTTCACCTGCTTAGGATTCCCTGGAAATGGCATTGAGAGATATCCTGCCTATCTCTCCAACCCGGAGGTTGTCCTTAAGTATCCATAATTATAGCCATTGATACCCTTGTCCTCCATGAGCTTGTCTAATCCTTTCTTAAAGCTGTCAAGACTAACAGCTGTCACCACTTCTTCTGGCAGGGAGTTCCATAGACCAGTAATCCTCTGGGTGAAAAAGTACTTTCTCTTATTTGTTTGAGAACTAGTGCCCAAAAGTTTCATGGAGTGCCCCCTAGTTCTAGTGTTATGCGATAGGGAAAACAGTTTTTGCTTATCTACTTTGTCCACACCGTGCATGATTTTATAAACTTCAATCAGGTCACCTCTTAGACGTCGTCGTTCAAGAGTGAAGAGGCCCAACCGTTGCATCCTCAGATGGTAAGGAAGGTGTTCCAGTCCCCTAATCATTCTGGTTGCCCTCCTCTGCACTTTCTCCAACTCCATAATATCCTTCTGGAGGTATGGCAACCAGAACTGTACACAGTATTCCAGATGGGGCCTCACCATAGATTTATAAAGAGGCAAATCCACTCAGTAAATTACTAAAATGTGCAGAATACATGTTGATGATAGTAACCATTTGAAAAATACACATAACATTTCAGGTACATTTTTCTACTATTCAAATATGCATGGAATTGGCATAGCAGTGAGGGGGGAAAAGAAAGTCAGAAGATGTAATGCTAATAGATTCTGCCATCTGCAGTGTTCATTTGGGGATTATTCAGTGTAAACCCTTCCCATCACAACCAGGATTTAAAATGAGGTATTTTCTCCCATATTGCTTTTGAGTCAGTTCCACTCTTTTGCAGAAGGTAATTAAGCAGTTTACTTAAAGTTTTAGCTTAATCTAATTGTGAATTTTAGTGACAGTAAGAAGTGATGTTTCCTATGTGATGTTTCCTTTTCAAGCCCACATAAAAAATGAGATGCTTTGAAGCTAACATCCCCTCTAATGGAAAGCTGTTTCTTTGGCTGGCTGCTCCTGCTGTGATACGTCCCATATGACTGAGCTGGTCACATCACATCGCATTATGCTACATAACACTACAGAGTACAATATCACATTTTAAAGTAGATTTTCAGAGCTGTTGAGATGTGAACAATTTGAAGTCAACTCATGCCATTTGCATTGTAACCAGAAGGTAGAAATATGCCAGAAAATTGGCTGGTTTTCAGGCTTGAGACAGCTCCGGCTTGTAGCGGTAATTTTCTCCATTATTCCTCTTTCTCCAGTGTGATATAATTTTGAAACCTCATGTTCAATCATAATTTCCTTGGGTTCCCACTCAATTGCATTTGGAGAACAAAGATGAGGGTTCCACTCAATTGCATTTGGAGAAGAAATATGTCATCCAACTTATCCATCCTTTTAACTGAGCTTGCAAGTAGAAGAAGAAAGAAGAAGACTGAACTTGCAAGCTAGGGCTTACATGAGGAATAGCAACTATACAGAATCATCCTCATGTTACGGTGGCCCATACCATAGACTAGTCCTTAATAGATCCAGGCTTGACAACCATGTCAGACCCAGCTCCAAGACCTCTCCAGCACGGAGCTCAGGTGGATTCGCTCCCCCATGGCAAATGCTGGACCAGGAGAGTGGGCTTCAGCGAGGAAATGGCGGACATGTCAAAAGCCTGACAGAGCTGAGCACAAATGAATTCCTATTCACCCCCCTCCACAGAGCCAAACACAAGCCCTCCCACTCCCCCATGGCCAGTCCAGGGCTGAAGGAAGGGGGCCCAAGGCAGCGGCAGCAGTGGTCACAGCAATGGCAACATTCGTTACACTCCAGCTGTCCAATGTTCCACTTCCCCGGCTGGGAAGGAGACCGCAGAGGCATTGCTTGCAGCGATGGCAGCAAGGGAGACGGGGCAGGGCAGTATTTTATGCCCCTCCGCAGTCTCCCCAGGTTCTCCACTTCCCCGGCTGGGAAGGAGCCAATGGTGGTGTTGCTTGCAGTGACGGCAGCAAGGGAGACAGGGTGGGCCAGTCTTTTATTGTCCCTCCGCAGTCTCCCCAGGTGTTCCACTTCCCCGGCTGGGAAGAAGCCTGCGGCAGCATTGCCTGCAGTAACAGAAGCAAGGGAGATGGGGCGGGCCAGTCTTTTATGGCCTCTCCGCAGTCTCCCCAGCAAAACCATAGGGAAATGAATCTTTATGTATTTCCATAGGAAATCATGTAAATTGGGATATGGTTTTAGCATAGAATCATTATGTAAGTTGAATTTTATGTAATTCGAGGTATTTGTAAGTTGGGATTTTACTGTATAATGGAGTAGACCAAACAACCAGCAACTAAGTACTGAGTGTTGGGTGACAATAGATTACCTGACTTCCTAAAGGGCTGACAGCTTGATTGGGACATGAAAGAACAAGAAGCTGCTTCTCTGGGTTCATTGCATAGTAAAGAAAATGACTTGTCATTGTTGTAGTGAGGCCTTGCTTTTATTTTGCTTGGTCAAAAGTTTCTCATGAGCTGCATGCCCAACCCAAGACTGAGCTGCAAACTCTAAAAAATGTTTTTCACCTTGTTATGTATGATAACTGTGTTTACTGAAATGTCAAAGATTCAAACCGCCAAGTTCCTGTGCAAACTGCTGTCAAACAGTTTGACAGCCACGAGATCTCGGCAAAACACAAAATATCGCGAGATTTCAAAGAACGCTCAGTTTGAAGTTTGATGAAGGGATTAAGAAGTGTACATATGTTAATTGTCCAATCAGCATTGTTCCCGCTGTAAATGTATCTTTCTGAGTGTGTATATAAGACCGTGTTTTGTCCCATCCTAGTTGTGTTCAGACCCTCAAAATAAAGAGCTGTATTTCACTTTCAGTGCTTGCCATCTCCAATTTCTGAATACCAAATTGGTGACAAAGGTGGGATGGCATCCCCACAAGGAAGCAACATCAGTCCTTTTGACTCTGCATGTGCTCTTAAGCAGAGCTGCTGCTGAGGAGAGCCAAACAAAGGAAGTGAGCACTGGTAAGTTTTGCAGTTGGAGTAGAGCTGCTTTAGAGGCCTCCACTAATTTAAATTGATAATTTAAACTGCTGAGAGCCACCTCTGTTCAAACAGAGAAAGCAGTTAGAAGCTTCCAGAAGCAGGGGGGCAGAGCCACACCAGGCCCTTCCCTGAACTGTGACTCATAGGGGCGGAGCCACACTAGCCTTTAAAAGCTCTGAGCTCTTTCAGGGTCAGCCCTTTTGACTCTGCATGTGCTCTTAAGCAGAGCAGCTGCTGAGGAGAGCCAAACAAAGGAAGTGAGCACTGGTAAGTTTTGCAGTTGGAGTAGAGCTGCTTTAGAGGCCTCCACTAATTTAAATTGATAATTTAAACTGCTGAGAGCCACCTCTGTTCAAACAGAGAAAGCAGTTAGAAGCTTCCAGAGCCAAACAAAGGAAGTGAGCACTGGTAAGTTTTACAGTTGGAGTAGAGGGTGCGCGAGATTTCAAACTAAGAACAAAGGAAGAATATAGTCTTACTAGGTAGAAAGGTAGTAAACGTGTACATTTTTAAGGCCCAGAATACTGCACTTGTTAAAATGGATTCTGAGGGAACAGTTGTAGTTACCTGCAATACTTGTGCCATGTTTGTATTCTTGCCAAAGCATATGGAGAACTACACTTGCAGCAAGTGCAAGCTGGTTGCACTACTAGAAGAGAAGGTCCAGCAGCTAGAGGCCCACATATCTAACCATCAACAAATTAAGGAGCTTGAGCTGTTCTTGGACAGAGCGGAGCAGACTATGCTGGACAAAGAAGAGACAGGGCACAGTTCTGAGGGAAAAAGCCCTTCACTAACACAGGAGGGAGATGTTTGGAGGAATGTGACTCAAAGGAGGAGAAGAGTAGGGGATCACTCTGAGAGTCTGAAATTACAGAATAAATTTGAGGCTCTTTCCCTCATCACACCTGATGAGGAACACACAGAGGAACAACTGGTTCCACCTGATGATCTCTCCTTCATCACACTTGATGAGATCCAGGAAGATAAACAACAGGAACAAACTGAGGTTCTCTCCCTTAATATGGTTGATGAGGTGCATGTAGATGAACAGATTGCAGGAGAGAGGCTCCTTGTACTAGGCGATTCAATAATTAGAAATACAGAGAAATGGATTTGTGATGCACATCATAACCGTATGGTGACTTGCCTGCCAGGTGCAAAAGTTGCAGACATCACAAGAAATCTAGATAGGTTGTTAGAGAGAACTGGGAACGAGCCAGTTGTCATGGTACACGTTGGTACCAATGATGTTGGGAAGGCCAAGCGGTCTGTCCTGGAAGCCAAATTCAGGTTGTTAGGAAGAAGATTGAAGTCCCGGACTTCCAAGGTAGCATTTTCAGAAGTGCTGCCTGTCCCTTGCGCAGGACCAGGCAGGCAGAGCTCAGAAGCCTCAATGTGTGGATGAGGCGATGGTGTCGAGAGGAGGGTTTCAGATTTGTCAGGAACTGGAGAACATTTTGGGACAAGCCAAATCTGTTCAGGAGGGATGGGTTGCATTTGAACCATGATGGGACCAGATTGCTGGCACTCAACATCAAAAAGGCTGCAGAGCAGCTTTTAAACTGATAACTGGGGGAAAGCCGACAGGAGCTCGGCAGCATCCGGTTCGGGAAAGTGTGTACTTGAGTAGTGAGGAGGATGCAAAAATTACTGAGCAGAGCGAGGAGCTAGTCACCAGCACTCTAGCAGAAGGATGCAAGAGGCAGTCTAACAATGCAACTGGACTCAAAAGACTGTATCAGGAAAGCATATATAAATGCTTGTATACAAATGCCAGAAGCCTCCGGAACAAAATAGGGGAGCTGGAATACTTAGCAATAGATAAGAATATTGATATTATTGGTATCACTGAAACCTGGTGGATGGATGATAACCAATGGGATACAGTTATCCCAGGCTACAAACTGTACAGGAAGGATAGGAAGGGGCAAATGGGAGGTGGTGTGGCCTTTTATGTCAAAGAAGTGATAAAATCATATGAATTGGAATATCTAGGTGATTTGGAGTCACCATTAGAAGCTCTGTGGGTAAGAGTACCAGGCCACAAGGATGGTCTAACAGTAGGCATATACTAACGGCCTCCGACCCAAACTCTTGAGGGAGACTGGCAGTTGGAGAATGTTGTAAAGGAGGCATCCAAGAAGGGAAGCCTGGTTATAATGGGGGACTTCAATTACCCTCACATAGACTGGGTGAACTGTTGTTCAGCACATGATAAAGAGATAAAGTTCCTAGATATGCTAAATGATTGTTCCTTGGGACAGATGGTTGAAGACCCAACTAGAGGTACAAGAATCCTTGACTTGATCCTGAGTAATACTCAGGATCTGGTGCAAGATGTTAATGTGACTGATCCAATAGGGAACAGTGACCACAACTCAATTATGTTTAACTTGATCATAGACCGTAAGTCACTGATAAAATCTAACACAGAGACCTTAAATTTTCAAAAAGGAAATTTCCCAAAGTTGAGGAAACTAGTAAAAAAAGAAGCTGAAAGGGAAAATTGAGAGAATCCAAACACTCCAAGAGGCATGGAGGCTGTTTACAAAAACAATAACAGAGGCTCAATTGGAATGCATACCCAAAAGGAAAAAGGGCACTGCCAGGTCCAAGAGGACTCCTATGTGGCTTACAGGAGCTGTTCGGGAAGTGATCAAGAGCAAGAAAAGCTCATTTAGAAGATGGAAGGCTTGCCCGAATGAGGACAGCAGGCAGAAGCATAAATTCTGGCAGAACAAATGCAAGGCAACAATCAGGAAAGCAAAGCAAGACTTTGAGGAGCGTATAGCTAAAAATACTCAGAGAAATAACAAAGACTTCTTTAAGTACATTAGAAGTAAGAACCCAACTAGGAAGGCCATTGGACCATTAGATAACAATGGAAGGCAAGGGGTTATTAAAGAGGAAACAGAGTTTGCAGAGAGACTCAATGAATTCTTTGCTTCAGTATTGACTGAAGAAGACAGAGGCCACATGCCCAAAACAGAGCCTATCTTCGTAGGGAGGGAAAGCGAAGAATTAAGCCAGATAGAAATAACCAGGGAGGAGGTCCTTGCATGTCTTGTTAAACTAAACACTAACAAATCACCAGGACCAGATGGCATCCATCCACGAGTTCTCAGGGAACTTAAAGATGAAATTGCTGATCTCCTAGCCAAAATATATAATCTTTCCCTCAAATCAGGCTTTGTGCCTGATGACTGGAAGGTAACGAATGTAACACCAATTTTCAAAAAAGGATCCAGGGGTGATCCAGGAAATTACCGACCTGTCAGTTTGACATGTGTCCCAGGTAAAGTGATGGAAACCATCCTAAAAGATAAAATTAATAGGCACATAGAAGAGAAGGCGCTGCTAAAGGAGAGCCAACATGGCTTTTGCAAGGGCAAATCATGCCTCACTAATCTGTTGGAATTTTTTGAGAGTGTCAACAAGCATGTGGATAAGGGGGAATAAAGTGACAGGTCTTGTCCTGGATCAGCAACTGGCTAAGGGACAGGAAACAGAGGGTAGCACTAAATGGACACTTCTCCAAGTGGAGGGAAGTAAAGAGTGGGGTCCCCCAAGGTTCAGTACTGGGACCCCTGATTTTCAACCTCTTCATAAATGATCTAGAGGTAGGAGTAAAAAGCAAGGTAGCCAAATTTGCTGACGACACTAAATTATACAGGGTAGTGAAAACTGTGAGAGATTGTGAGGAGCTCCAGAGGGATCTCTTGACACTGGGGGAGTGGGCAAAACAGTGGCAAATGAGTTTCAACATTAGTAAGTGCAGAGTGATGCATGTTGGGGCAAAGAACCCCAATTACATTTATAAACTGATGGGGTCTGAACTCTCTGCGACAAACCAGGAAAGGGACCTTGGTGTCCTGGTGGACAACTCAATTAAGGTGTCAACCCAGTGTGCCTCAGCAGTGAAAAAAACAAACTCAATGCTAGGGATCATTAGGAAGGGCATAGATAATAAGTCAGCAAGTGTCATTTTGCCTCTTTATAAATCTATGGTGAGGCCCCATCTGGAATACTGTGTACAGTTCTGGTCGCCATACCTCCAGAAGGATATTATGGAGCTGGAAAAAGTGCAGAGGAGGGCAACCAGAATGATGAGGGGACTGGAACACCTTCCTTACCATCTGAGGCTGCAACGGTTGAGCCTCTTCACTCTTGAACCACGACGTCTAAGAGGTGACCTGATTGAAGTTTATAAAATCATGCACGGTGTGGACAAAGTAGATAAGGAAAAACTGTTTTCCCTATTGCATAACACTAGAACTAGGGGACACTCCATGAAACTTTTGGGTACTATTTCTCAAACAAATAAGAGAAAGTACTATTTCACCCAGAGGATTACTGGTCTATGGAACTCCCTGCCAGAAGAAGTGATGACAGCTGTTAGTCTTGACAGCTTTAAGAAAGGATTAGACAAGTTCATGGAGGACAAGGGTATCAATGGCTATAATTATGGATACTTAAGGACAACCTCGGGGTTGGAGAGATAGGCAGGATATCTCTCAATGCCATTTCCAGGGAATCCTAAGCAGGTGAAGGCATCTCTTTTTGGGAATACCCTGAAGGAAATGGTGAGCCACTGTGTGAGACAGAATGCTGGACTGGATGGGCTGTGGCCTGTTCCAGCAAGGCTGTTCTTATGTTCTTATGTCCTTTCGACACGGCCCATCCGGACAAGTGGGCAATCTATGAGCGCCGGTTCTGCCATGCCATGGTGGCCCAAAAGATCACGGGTGGGGCTCAGATGTACTCCTGCTTCCTATCCCAGTGCGGATCCGAGACGCTGGAGCTAGCAATTCATCTTGTCCTTCCTCGGGACATGCTGCTCACTGGAATCCTGGCAGCACTGAGGAAGCATCTGCAGCCTGAAGTGTCGATCTTCCTGGCCAGGGTGGTATTTCACCAGAGAGAGCAGCGCACGTGAGATTCCATCACTGAGTACGCTGCCATCCTGCGCCTTGCTTCTGCCCCGTGCAAGTGGGCCAACCTTGAAGAGGCACTCTGGGACTGTCTGCTGGCCGGCATGAGGGATGGGGATTTTCCAACGTCACCTCATGACCTGTCAGATGCTCACTTTTAAAGCCGTGCTGGATGAAGCACTGGTGTCTGAGGCCGCATGGTCCGGAGTGAAGTTGTTCTGGCATTGCCATGCAAGTGCCAGTGCCACTGAGTCAGCCATCCAGGCCCACTGCTGCTCATCCTCCTCTTCATCGTCGGCATCTCAGGGCTCAACCTCATTGTCCAGGTCCAGCGGCAATGAGAGCAAGGTCCAGGTGATCTGCAAAAAACCCCGGGAGCACTGTGCCAACCAGGAGAAGAAGCCTCTCCAAAGGTGCGACAGCTGCGGTGGCTGGCATGACCACAAGAAATGTCTGTCCCATAATGCAGAATGCCACAACTGTGGACGGAAGGGGCACATAGCCAAAGTATGCCAGCAGCACAAGTGGAGACCCTCAACATCAGAAACCAAGTGTGTCATTGGCAAGAGTCGTCCATCGCCAAGGTGTCCTCCGAGCCAGACCAGAGCCAGATGTCCAACATCAGCTATTGGCTCTATGCTGACCTGAGTATGCAGGACGTCCTGTTCAGAATGGGAGTGGATTCAGGTACTTCATTTTCAATCATTCCACAATGGGCATTCCTGAGAATTCTCCCGGGTTCTAGCCCCAAGCTTAATTCCTTTAAGACTTCCCTCTGGGATGTTCAGGGTCGCCAAATTCTAGTCCAAGGGGTGGCTAACTTCTTGGTCCATTTCAAGTCCATCTGCACCACCTTTCCCCTCGTTGTGGTTAAGTAGGGCACTAACAACCTGATAGGGGTACAATGGTTCGAGCCCCTAGGGATCCGGCTATCTGGCATACATGCAATAGATTCTGACCCTATTCGGGATGTCTGTGCTGCACATCCTGAGGTATTCAAGAAAGGATTGGGGTTGTACAAAGGGCAACTTGACTCTGCCATTCGGCCCATCCAAATGAAGCCGCACCGGGTGCCTTTTGCCCTCAAAGAAAAAATAGAAACAGAATTGGACAAGCTGTTTGGGAGACACCAATTGTCACCACACTGAAAAGCAATGGGGAGGTCAGGATATGCACGGACTACAAATGCACAATAAATAAAGCCATTTGCCTGAACGCATATCCTGTGCCAGTGGTAAGCCATCTACTTGCCTCCTTGCATGGGGGAAACTGCTTCGCAAAACTCAACCTTGCCCAGGCTAACCAACAATTGACTGTAACACCCGCTGCTGCTGCAGCACAGACTATTGTAAGGGGACATTTAAGGGGACATTTGTAAGGGGACATTTAAGGTGACCAGACTACAATTCGTGGTGAATGCCACTTGTAAAACTGAATTACAATCGTTTTTGGGTTTACTTAACTTCTATCATGCTTTCCTCAATCGCAAAGCCTCAGTTACCGAACTGCTGCACCGTCTACTCAAAAAAGACACTGTTTGGCACTGGGGCCATTGCCAGGAGAAAGCGTTCCAAGAACTAAAAAATTACTGTCTTCTGACGCAGTGTTAACGCATTTTGACCCAACAAAATAGGTCATATTGGTGTGCGATTCATCCCCTGTGGGAGTTGGGGCTGTGCTATGCCATGTGTTGGATGATGGGAGGGAAGCCCCCGTAGCGTTTTTCTCCTGTTCTCTTTCAAAACCCAAAAAGAATTATGCCCAAAATGACAGGGAGGTGCTGGCAGGCACGAAGAGATTTCACGATTACCTCTACGGGAGGCCCTTTACCATCATGACTGACCACAAGTCCCTCCTTGGCATCTTTGTGAACAGGAAGCCCACACTGTAGATCCTATCCCCACGGATGTTGCACTGGGTGATTTTTTAAAATGCATACAATTTCACTCTGGTGCACAGACCCGGCAAGGACATCAGCCACGCTGATGCTCTGCCGTGCTCTCCACTGCCTGTGGTCGGGGAACTGGATTGTGAGTATCAGTGACGTAGGGGGAGGAAAATGCCTCACAAAGGCTACGTTGGGCACCCAGAATATTTCTCTTGGGAACACCCAGCAGGAAGGACCTTTGATCCAGCGTCCTGCTTGCCTTAATGAGCACTCCTCTCCCTAGCCCGATTCACTGGGGTCAGGGACAGAGTAGCCTTCTGAATATGGCAGGTAATATTAATCACTTGGCAGAAGCTAGGCTTCTTAGTGCTGAGGTCTATGACACACAGCTTGTGATTTGCTACTCCTCCTCCCCTTAACAGACAGAGCAATCCCTCTCACTGACTTCTGGAAGGCTTCCGGTGTTGAAGTGATGAGGACAATTGGAGCCACTTCTGCTCTGCTGGGTTTCCTTCTCCTCCTTTACAAAGGCAGGCAAACACGACTGGCTTTTGAAGATTTATTGAATGAAACACAATACTGGATACAGATCTTAAATTAACCTACACTACATAAAACACAAGCTAATAAAACAAATAAATGAAATAAAATCTTGCTAGCTCCCTAGCAGGTTCAAGCTTGCTGGTTTGGGGTGGTTCTGCCCCTCATGGCTGAGTTTTAGCTCCAAAGAGTCATGTTGGGCAGCTATCAGACAAAAGCTCCCACTGAAATCAAGTTCATGGTGTTGAGAGACGAGGGTTTCACCCTTGCTCCAGAAGTGCTCTCTGTCTGCCCAAAGTGGGCTCCTTTTATTGAGAAAAGGTGCTTTGGAATGTGGTGATCTAATGGGAAAGTACCTGTGTCCCCATGAAATTGGGATGTGCTGTCCATGGACAGTTTGGCATGTGGCCCCCACCTTTGCATTCCCTGGGAAAGTTCCGTTCTGCAGGTGTCCTGGCAATTATAATTTGATTGACAGGAGTAGAGACGTCATCTCCCTCATGGTGTGGTCAGCTGACCTAGCTGTCAATCAGTTCCCTTGTGGGACTGCAAGTGTTTCTTGGAATGTGTCCAGCGTGCTTTAAAATGAGAGCTGGCTTTCTAAGCCTAAGAAAACTACAATATGTGTCTTAACACTACATGGATCAAATGTCACCTTGAAATCAAGACAAGGTCGCATGTGGAAACCATGACAGCGAGATCGAAAAGGACCACCAGGTCCTAATGATTTAGGCCCTTGACTCACCTCCATTTGTCCAATCTGACATATCCAAAGCCACGGCCAAAGATACAGTATTAGCAAAAGTAATCTCTTGGGTGCAAAAAGGCTGGCCCATTTCTCCTCCAGCTGAGGCATTTAAAACATTTCACCACAAATGCTTAGAATTGTCTGTTGAATGGGGCTGTCTTTTGTGAGGCCAGCGGGTGATCATTCCTGTCACCCTCCACCAAAAGGTTCTGAAATTACTTCATACCAGTCATCCGGGTATTGTTCATTCGAAAGCCCTCGCCTGTAGTTACTTTTGGTGGCCCCAACTGGACCAGGATATCGAACAAATGGTCGGCACTTGTGCCAGCTGTCAATGTTCTCACCCCGAACAATCTCTTCTTCCCTCCCAGGAATGGGACTCTGCCAGGGGCCCGTGGTCCAGGATACATATAGATTTTGCGGAAACATTTCGGGGGGCTCTATTCTTATTGGTGGTGGACCCATACTCCAAGTGGCTGGAAGTAATCCAGGTGTCCAGCACCACTCCATCCATGACAATTATGCATTTGAGAAGGCTGCTCACTACGTTCAGACTCCCAGATGTTCTGGTGTCCGACAATGCGTCCACGTTCACATCTGCAGAATTCCAATCCTTCATGGAAAGGAATGCTATTTGGCACATCACTGCCACCCCATTCTACCCTGCCACCAATGGCCATGTGGAGTGGCAGGTGCGCACCACCAAGGATGCACTCCGGCGCATGGGGGAAGGGGATCTGGAGCTTCAATTATGTCAGTTTCTCCTTACGTATAGGCTCACTCCCTTGCCTCAGGGCTATCCCGTGCTGAATTGCTCCAGCGAAGGAAGCTAGCATCCTTGTTGGATAGGTTGGATCCCTCTAGGGTGGAGGACAAGGGTACCAATATAGGGATCCAACACCAAAAGAGTTTCTCAGCCGGGGACCCTGTCCATTGCCGCACTTATGTAGCAGGCAGTCCTATATGAGTACCTGGTTTTGTGATAGACCAAACTGGTCCTGTTTCTTACAGAATGAAAACAGCCACTGGTCTGAACTGGAGACAGGACACGGACCAGTTGAGACCCTGAATACTGGACCCACAGGACGAACACAGACACTCAATGTTAGGGTTGGCCCCCAACCATTTAAACCCAGGGGGCAGAGGTAATAGTCAGCAGTCAGCTAACATAGGCCCAGCAGTGAGTTTCAGGGATTGTGTTGATTTTGGGAAACAGGGAGAATTTGCAGGATGCTCCCCCACTCAGGCCGAAGATACCCCCACATTGTTTTATCCCAAAATGCTGGAGTCTCAAGTTAGGAACAAACACTATTCTTTTGAGTCACCCTCCACTCATAGCAAGCACAGGAGAGACTCTCAGTTGTCATTTTCACCTCCGTCATTAGATTTTAATTTAGAATGATCCCCTGCTCCTCCTAATGACAAACGGGGCTATGATTTGAGTTACATAAGAACATAAGAGTTTTCAGTCCTCTCCTAATAGTCAAACTCTCACTCCACCCGGATTGCCAGACCTAAGGGCCCCTGAGCCGGCTCAACTCAGTGTCCGACCCAAAAGGGAAACCAGACCACCATCCTGGTTAAACAACTTTGTCTATACCTAAGGGGGAGGAATGTTATGTATGATAACTGTGTTTACTGAAATGTCAAAGATTCAAACCGCTGAGTTCCTGCAAAAACTGCTGTCAAACAACGACTGTGTTTGACAGCCACAAGATCTCAGCAAATTGCGAAGTATCACGAGATTTCAAAGAGCGCGCAGTTTGAAGTTTGACAGGTGCGCTATGTATCTCTTTAATGCAAATGAAGGGATTAAGAAGTATACATATGTTAATTGTCCAATCAGCATTGTTCCCACTGTAAATTTATCTTTCTGAGTGTGTATATAAGACCATGTTTTGCCCCATCCAAGTTGCTTTCAGACCCTCCAAATAAAGAGCTGTATTTCACTTTCAATGCTTGTCGTCTCCAATTTCTGAACACCAAACACCTGAAAAATGTTTAATATCTTCTAATACCTCCAGCTTGTGGAACTGGTGATTCTAGCCATTTCTGACCCCCAGACATGTTTTAAGTCATGACAGAATTTTGTCGAAACCAAAGATAGTGGTGGTGATTGGTGGCATTTGGAAGTTACAACTGTGGGTACAGAAAGGAGTCAGTCTCCTGGGAATAAAGGTGGCCAACAAACCTTGGAAGTTGTCCGCTTCTGAGTTAGGGAAAGAAGGGTAATATACTAAGTAAATGCAGTGAAGCCCTGCTTTACGGAATTAATCCATTCTGCAGGGTTTTCCTTATAGTGAAAATTCCTTAAAGCGAAGCACGGCTTCCCATAGGAATGCATTGAAAACCAAAAGTATCCATTCCAAAGCTAATGCATGGCTTTCAATGGTTTTCAATGCATATTTGGCACATTTCTGACAGCACCATCTAGTAGCCAACTCTGGTAATTGCAGGAAAAGTACCTGTCAATCAGCTGTTGAGGGGACAGGGAATTTCCCACATTTCCTGGTTGGGGGGAGTGCTTCTGGTGGGACCAAAATGTGACAAAAATGCAAAAAATGGAGTGGACACATGATTGTGGGAAGCATAGGAAAACATAAAAACACTTTTCATATGGTAAAAAACCATAAGCTGAGGCATCATTTTGTTGGGATTTCCTTCTGTATAGCGAGTTTTCTGTTACATGAAGTGTCCATAAAGCTGGATTCCACTGTACACTGAAAGAAGAATCAAGAAGTCTTTGGTTTGAGCCTTGCAAGAGACAAACACTCAAAAGGAGTTAAATTTAATTTTATCCACCTGTCACTGGAATAGTATCTATGACAGACAGTGTTGTCTCCATGTTGAATCTCATAAGTGTCTAGTTTTCAGACACACAAGCACCACTATATGAGTTTTTCATATTTCTTTTTTTAATTTTTAATTTTTATTAATACAAACAAGACAATACAACCGACATACATTAACAAAGAAAAAAAGGTAAAAGGAGGACATATACATGAAAAAAAGACAATACCACATCTATACAAACATAAACACTTGCCTTCAGCCTTTCAACTTTTCGTAATAACATTAGTCTTTCCAGCCTTGTGGTCTTTTGCTTCTTATAGGCTGAAGGCCTTTCACCCATGTGCTCATTGGGGATTGCTATGATTTCCAAATGGTACAACTTAATTTACAACTTCCAAAATTGGATCATTTCTGGGCCGGGTTTAAAGCCTTTTCCATTGATTAAAGTATATTGAACAAATGGTTCCCATATTTCCCAAAAGGGAGTTTTTACCCTTAATCTTTGTTTCTGCCGTATTTGACTCGTTAACTTTTCATTCAGTGCTAACTGCCAGGTTCCTGCATACCATTCTTTCATATCCAATTCCTCTTTACTCTTCTATTCTTGTGCTATTAATTGCCTTGCGACCATCAATAGCGCTAGGATTAATTCTTCCTTTCTCTTTTCCATTTTTAATTCTTCTAATTCTCCTAAAATGGCATGTTTTGGTTCTAAGATTAGTGTTGTACCTAATATATTATTTAATTCTTTCTCTATCTCCTTCCAAAATCTATTCATTATTTTACATGACCACCACATGTGTATATATGAACCTATCTCTTCATTACATCTCCAGCACTTATCTGTTTTTTATTGTTCATTTGATTAATTTTTTTTGGTGTGATATACCATCTCCAAAGTATTTGGCAGGTATGTTCTTTTTCTCTGATAGACATAGTTTTTGTAATTCTATTTTCCCATCTCCCCCCCCCCAATTTTCTTCTTTAATAGTATTTTTTAAGTCTTCCTCCCAAATCCTTTTAAGTGTGTGTTGGGCTTCTTCTCGCGGAATAAGTGATTGATATATTTTACTTACTAAACCTTTTAATTTCGTTTCCCCTTTTCTTACGTCTACTACCAAGTCTTCAAATGGTGTTGTTGTTATTCTCCTTTCCCTCGCTAATCCTTTTATAGAGTGATCCCAACTCTCCATTTGTATTTCCTGAAGCCAATTTAATCTCAATTTAATATATATTTCCTTTCTTTTTTGATTTGAATTATATTCTTAATCCAATCTATTTCTATTTCTATTTCTAATAGCACTTTATTTTGATTTAGGGTATCTCTTGTTTTATCTAGTGGGGTTAGTGGACAATTCTGGATGTCTAGAATGATTGGGTACCAATTTATTTTTTATTCCTTTCCAAACTTTATATATATTTTTGAGAGAAAAATTCTTAAATGATGTTTTTTTAATGCATCTAGGATAGGAAAATCCCTCCCCTCAACTTTTTAAATTCTTCTTGTTCCGTTTTATGTGGTATTGCCTGTTGTTGACTTAATAATTTAATGACCCTCTTTAGATGGAATGCTTGGTAGTAAATTTTAACATTTGGAATGTTTAATCCCCCGTGTTTATTTTTTTATACCATAGACCCTTGTTAATTCTTGATTGTTTCCCGTTGTTACAAACTTTGTTTATTAATTTTTGCCAACTTCCAAGTTCCAAACTTTTGATTTTGTTTGGTAAATTTTCAAATAAAAAATTTAATTTGGGTATAATTTTCATTTTGTAGATATTTATCCTCCCGAACCATGATACTTTTGCCCGTTTTATTTGCTCGATTGTTGGTTTTAAATCATTTCTCAATTTAGAAAAATTAATCTTATATAAGTCTTTTGTTTCTCCCATAACATATATGCCCAAATATTTCAATTTATCTTTTATAATAATGTTGTATAATTCTGTAATTTTCCTGTTTTCCACATGCGATAGGTTACATGTAATTGCTTCTGTTTTTGCCCAATTAATTTTAAATCCTGTTACTTTTTCGAAGTTATTGAAATGCATTTTAATTATTTTAATATTATCAATAGGGTTTTTAATCACTAACAGTGTTGTCTGCAAAAAGACTTTTTTTTTATTTCCTAACCCTATTAATTTCTCATCTTGTCTAATTTCATTTGCAAGTAACTCTATGGCCAATATAAATAGTGACGGGGATAATGGGCAAACTTGCCTTGTGCCTGCATTAATATTAATTCCTTTACTTAAACAGTTATTCAATTTAATTTTAGACTTACTTTCTTTATATAATTGGTCTATTACATGTCTAAATTTAGGGCCAAATTGTAATTTCTTACATAAACCTTTTATCGTTTTCCATTGTACCGAATCAAATGCCTTATAGATGTCTATTGCTAAAATACAAATTTTTGCATGCCCCTTTTTATTGTATCTATTATATTCACTAATCTATTTGTTAATTTACTCATATGCATATCCTTAACAAAACCTCCCAGGTCCTCTCCTATATATTGATTTAAGAAGGGATTGAGTCGATTATTCATTATTGAAGTAAAAATTTTTGTTTCTTGATTTAATAACAAAATTGGTCTATATGCATCCATTTTTTAAAATATTTGCCTGGTTTAGGAATTAGTGCCGTGATAGAATGGCTCCATGATTTTTGAATTTCTCCTCCTTCCAATATGTAATTGTATAATTTCTTTAATTTTGGGATCAAAGCTTCCTGGCATTCTTTATAAAATTCTGCTGGAAGGCCGTCTTCACCAGGTGTTTTATCCTTTTTCAAATTTTTAATTACCTCCTCAATTTCCTTATCTTTTATTTCTTGTTCCATTAAACTTATATGGTCTTCTTTTACTTGTAGTTTCAAATTTTTATTTAAATAAGTTCTCAGAATATTATCATCAATTTTATACTCTTTATAAAGTTCCATATAAAAGTCTTCTGCAATTGCTAATTTGGTTTCATTTTTATGTTGCCTTTCCCCTTTCTTATCTATTAATGTCTCTATTTGTCCTTTACTTTTTTGTCTAACTTTTTTTGCTAAATTTTTCATATCTTTATTATTAAATTCAAAATTGTTCCTTTTTAAATACACCATGTCTTTCCTTACCTTTTCCACTTCCACAGCTAATGTTTCCTTTTTTAATGCTTCCAGTATATTCCAAATTACTTCACTCCCTGTGTCTGCATGTCTTTTTTCTAGTTCTTTTATATCTTGATCTCTTTTAATTGCCTGTCTATTTACCTCTCTTTCATAAATAGCTTTTTCCTGAATATAATCCCCCCTAATAATAACTTTCATCGCATCCCAAAGAGTGTGTAATTCTACTTCTCCGGTATCGTTGTTTTCCCAATTTGTTATCCATTTATTTATTAAACTTTTTTATTACATCATTGTTAAGCAATTTTGTATCCATTCTCCATACTCCCTTTTGATATATTCTATTTATTAATTGGACTTCCATCTTAATCATCATATGATCTGAAATTTTAAAATTTCCTATTTTAAGATCTTCCAAATTCTGTACCAAATTTTCCGAAACTAGGAAATAGTCCAGCCGAGAATACGATCTATATTTTTTGGGGAAATGTATATGCTCTCTCTTTACCTTTTAATATTCTCAATGCATCTCTGAGACCTAATTTCCCAATCCATTTATCTATCAGATTATATTTAATTTTCCTATTGGTGTGTTTCAATGTATCTAATTCTGATCTAATAAAATTAAAGTCCCACCCTATAATTAAATTTAAAGATCTTTCTTTCTTGATAATAGGCAAAATTTTGTCTAAGAATATTCCTTGCTTCTCATTAAGAACATAAGAACATAAGAACAGCCTTGCTGGAACAGGCCACAGCCCATCCAGTCCAGCATTCTGTCTCACACAGTGGCTCACCATTTCCTTCAGGGTATTCCTTAAGCAGATGCCTGCTTAGGATTCCCTGGAAATGATACTGAGAGATATCCTGCCTATCTCTCCAACCCGGAGGTTGTCCTTAAGTATCCATAATTATAGCCATTGATACTCTTGTCCTCCATGAACTTGTCTAATCCTTTCTTAAAGCTGTCAAGACTGACAGCTGTCACCACTTCTTCTGGCAGGGAGTTCCATAGACCAGTAATCCTCTGGGTGAAAAAGTACTTTCTCTTATTTGTTTGAGAACTAGTACCCAAAAGTTTCATGGACTGTCCCCTAGTTCTAGTGTTATGCGATAGGGAAAACAGTTTTTCCTTATCTACTTTGTCCACACCGTGCATGATTTTATAAACTTCAATCAGGTCACCTCTTAGACGTCGTCATTCAAGAGTGAAGAGGCCCAACCGTTGCAGCCTCAGATGGTAAGGAAGGTGTTCCAGTCCCCTAATCATTCTGGTTGCCCTCCTCTGCACTTTTTCCAGCTCCATAATATCCTTCTGGAGGTATGGTGACCAGAACTGTACACAGTATTCCAGGTGGGGCCTCACCATAGATTTATAAAGAGGCAAAATGACACTTGCTGACTTATTTTCTATACCCTTCCTAATGATCCCTAGCATTGAGTTTGCTTTTTTCACTGCTGAGGCACACTGGGTTGACACCTTCATTGAGTTGTCCACCAGGACACCAAGGTCCCTTTCCTGGTTTGTCGCAGAGAGTTCAGACCCCATCAGTTTATAAATGTAATTGGGGTTCTTTGCCCCAACATGCATCACTCTGCACTTACTAATGTTGAAACTCATTTGCCACTGTTTTGCCCACTCCCCCAGTGTCGAGAGATCCCTCTGGAGCTCCTCACAATCTCTCACAGTTTTCACTACCCTGTATAATTTAGTGTCATCAGCAAATTTGGCTACCTTGCTTTTTACTCCTACCTCTAGATCATTTATGAAGAGGTTGAAAAGCAGGGGTCCCAGTACTGAACCTTGGGGGACCCCACTCTTTACTTCCCTCCACTTGGAGAAGTGTCCATTTAGTGCTACCCTCTGTTTCCTGTCCCTTAGCCAGTTGCTGATCCAGGACAAGACCTGTCCCTTTATTCCATGACTGGTAAGTTTATTCAAGAGCCTTTGGTGTGGGACCTTGTCAAAAGCCTTCTGAAAGTCCAGATAAACAATGTCAACTGGATCCCCCTTATCCACATGCTTGTTGACACTCTCAAAAAATTCCAACAGATTAGTGAGGCATGATTTGCCCTTGCAAAAGCCATGTTGGCTCTCCTTTAGCAGCGCCTTCTCTTCTATGTGCCTATTAATTCTATCTTTTAGGATGGTTTCCATCACTTTACCTGGGACACATGTCAAACTGACAGGTCGGTAATTCCCTGGATCACCCCTGGATCCTTTTTTGAAAATTGGTGTTACATTCGCTACCTTCCAGTCATCAGGCACAAATCCTGATTTGAGGGAAAGATTATATATTTTGGCTAGGAGATCAGCAATTTCATCTTTAAGTTCCCTGAGAACTCGTGGATGGATGCCATCTGGTCCTGGTGATTTGTTAGTGTTTAGTTTAACAAGACATGCAAGGACCTCCTCCCTGGTTATTTCTATCTGGCTTAATTCTTCGGTTTCCCTCCCTACGAAGATAGGGTCTGTTTTGGGCATGTGGCCTCTGTCTTCTTCAGTGAATACTGAAGCAAAGAATTCATTGAGTCTCTCTGCAATCTCTGTTTCCTCTTTAGTAACCCCTTGCCTTCCATTGTCATCTAATGGTCCAATGGCCTTCCTAGTTGGGTTCTTACTTCTAATGTACTTAAAGAAGTCTTTGTTATTTCTCTGAGTATTTTTAGCTATACGCTCCTCAAAGTCTTGCTTTGCTTTCCTGATTGTTGCCTTGCATTTGTTCTGCTAGAATTTATGTTTTTGCCTGCTGTCCTCATTCGGACAAGCCTTCCATCTTCTAAATGAGCTTCTCTTGCTCTTGATCACTTCCCGAACAGCTCCTGTAAGCCACATTGGAGTCCTCTTGGACCTGGCAGTGCCCTTTTTCCTTTTGGGTATGCATTCCAATTGAGCCTCTGTTATTGTTTTTGTAAACAGCCTCCATGCCTCTTGGAGTGTTTGGACTCTCTCAATTTTCCCTTTCAGCTTCTTTTTTACTAGTTTCCTCAACTTTGGGAAATTTCCTTTTTGAAAATTTAAGGTCTCTGTGTTAGATTTTATCAGTGACTTGTGGTCTATGATTGAGTTAAACATAATTGAGTTGTGGTCACTGTTCCCTATTGGATCAGTCACATTAACATCTTGCACCAGATCCTGAGTATTACTCAGGATCAAGTCAAGGATTCTTGTACCTCTAGTTGGGTCTTCAACCATCTGTCCCAAGGAACAATCATTTAGCATATCTAGGAACTTTATCTCTTTATCATGTGCTGAACAACAGTTCACCCAGTCTATGTGAGGGTAATTGAAGTCCCCCATTATAACCAGGCTTCCCTTCTTGGATGCCTCCTTTACAACATTCTCCAACTGCCAGTCTCCCTCAAGAGTTTGGGTCGGAGGCCGATAGTATATGCCTACTGTTAGACCATCCTTGTGGCCTGGTATTCTTACCCACAGAGCTTCTAATGGTGACTCCTAGATCACCTAGATATTCCAATTCATACGATTTTATCACTTCTTTGACATACAAGGCCACACCACCTCCCATTTGCCCCTTCCTATCCTTCCTGTACAGTTTGTAGCCTGGGATAACTGTATCCCATTGGTTATCATCCGTCCACCAGGTTTCAGTGATACCAATAATATCAATATTCTTATCTATTGCTAAGTATTCCAGCTCCCCTATTTTGTTCCGGAGGCTTCTGGCATTTGTATACAAGCATTTATATATGCTTTTCTGACACAGTCTTTTGTGTCCAGTTGCATTGTTAGACTGCCTCTTGCATTCTTCTGCTAGAATGCTAGTGACTAGCTCCTCGCTCTGCTCAGTAAATTTTGCATCCTCCTCACTACTCAAGTACACACTTTTCCGAACCAGATGCTGCCCAGCTCCTGTCGGCTTTCCCCCAGTTATCAGTTTAAAAGGTGCATATACATTTACAAATGTAAATTCCTCCTCCTCAGTTTTACCTTTTATCAATTGAAATCTACCTTCTTTGTCCTTAATACTTTTAGACATTACAAAATTTAATTTATTTGATATAATGGTAGCCACTCCTCTTGAATTAGACGATCCCAAGCTTTTTTTCATATATTTCCATTCCTTTTACATATACGTTATTTTTATTTTCACTTTTTTGATGCGTTTCCTGGAAGCAAATAATGTCTGCTTTCTTTCTTTTCAATGCACCTTCCAATCTTTTCCTTTTAATTTGGTTCCCTAGGCCCTTAACTTTCCAAGCAATAATTTTTAACTTTTTAAACATTTGTACTTGGTACTCATTTTACTGTCATTGTGAATCCCCTACAATCTAAATACATAAACTTTAACATACAACCCATAACCCCACTTCCCTCCTCCAATTTACCGAGCAAGAGGGGGGAAGAACAAGAAAAAAAACACATAAAAAAAGAAAAAATTCTACCCTCCCCATTTTCCTATTAAAAAATAACCTTTGAAAATAAAGAGGGGGGGTGTTGCAGGCAACGAATATAACTTATGGCTAATACCTGTTCCTTGTTCCTTACATATTATTTTATTATCAGCAGTGATTACATTCCTAATGCATGTCAATTCCTGATCTATTTTTCTATTCACTTCCACCTTCTGCTCCTGTGGTTTCTTCTTCTTCTCCCTCCCCCCCTGTAGACTCTTCCTCCTCTCTTTCCACTGTAGGAGATGCTCCTGCATTGAACAGGGTTTCTTTGAGTTGTTTCCACTCATTTGATCCCTTTTCTATCACCTTTGCTTCTGTCAATGTGTTTAGACCATAGGGATCATCTCTAATCCAAAAAATTTTCCCCTGTGCTGTAAAACTTAATTGTTTGTATGGCCTCCATTTGTATTTTATATCTTTTCCCCGCAATTTCTTCATTATTGGTTTTATTTGCAATTTCCAAATGCACTCTTCTAAAGCAATATCCTAATAGATCTCCAACTTTATACCCTCCATTTCTAGCGCTTCTGATCCCAAGGAATTAACATGCTTCATTATTTTTAATTTTTGACCCAAATTGGAAAATTTTAATAAAACATTTCTAGATCTTTCCCGATTCTTTCCAACCTTCTATCATATTGTTTCTGCCTTTCTTTTTTTATCTGTGCATGCTCTTTAACTTCTTTTAATTCATGCTTTATTTCCCAAACTTCTTTCCTTATTGCATTAACTCCCTCTTTTAGTTCGTCTATTTCCTTTAACAGATTGGTGCATTCCTTTTTTGTAATCCTAAACGCATGGGCAATGCTCTCTTTTACTTCTTTTTGAAAATTTGGTTGTCTTTTGATCTCTGATCTTCCAATGTTTGGAACTTAATTTGAAGTTCTTGCTCCATTTTATCAAACCTAGCTTCCAACTCCACCTTTAAATCACTCAAGTCTGGGCTTGTATCCCTATTCACAAATTGGCTCTTCTTCTCCTCCCTTAACTTTCCCTTTATCCATCCCTTTTTTCTTGGTGGCCATCTTTGCTTCTATCCCTTTCTCTTTTGACAACTCCTGTCGACCCTCTTCTTGTTGTTCTGTGTATCTCTCTTGTTGCTCTCTTTCTTCTTGTTCTTTAATTCTCAACCTTCTTTCCTCTACTTTTTTACTCAATTGTTCCAATTCCTGAATTTCTTTAATCTCTTCCTGCAATGATCTTCCTGTCCTGACCCAAGTCATGTCTTGTTTAGAATTATCAGTTTCCCTACTCATTAATAAAACTATCTTATATTATTATATTCCAAAATCTTACCCTTATAATCTATGATCTATAAATATACTTAATATTTTCAAAATCTTATACCTACAAACAGAGATATATTACTTCTTAGATAGAGGAATTAAAAGAGGGTTACAGTGATACCTCATACAATGTCCAAACTTGGTTCCACAAGTTTGGACTTTATACGGATTTGGACTTTGTATGAGGTATGCAAAATCCTAGCTGCGATGTCTCATACAACGTCCAAATCCTTGCCACGATGCCTCATACAACGTCATTTCCATAGAGAAGATGGAAGGCTTGTCCGAATGAGGACAGCAGGCAAAAACCTAAATTCTGGCAGAACAAATGCAAGGCAACAATCAGGAAAGCAAAGCAAGACTTTGAGGAGCGTATAGCTAAAAATACTCAGAGAAATAACAAAGACTTCTTTAAGTACATTAGAAGTAAGAACCCAACTAGGAAGGCCATTGGTCCATTAGATGACAATGGAAGGCAAGGGGTTATTAAAGAGGAAACAGAGATTGCAGAGAGACTCAATGAATTCTTTGCTTCAGTATTCACTGAAGAAGACAGAGGCCACATGCCCAAAACAGAGCCTAGGGAGTGAAACCGAAGAATTAAGCCAGATAGAAATAACCAGGGAGGAGGTCCTTGCATGTCTTGTTAAACTAAACACTAACAAATCACCAGGACCAGATGGCATCCATCCACGAGTTCTCAGGGAACTTAAAGATGAAATTGCTGATCTCCTAGCCAAAATATATAATCTTTCCCTCAAATCAGGATTTGTGCCTGATGACTGGAAGGTAGCGAATGTAACACCAATTTTCAAAAAAGGATCCAGGGGTGATCCAGGGAATTACCGACCTGTCAGTTTGACATGTGTCCCAGGTAAAGTGATGGAAACCATCCTAAAAGATAGAATTAATAGGCACATAGAAGAGAAGGCGCTGCTAGAGCCAACATGGCTTTTGCAAGAGCAAATCATGCCTCATTAATCTGTTGGACTTTTTTGAGAGTGTCAACAAGCATGTGGATAAGGGGGATCCAGTTGACATTGTTTATCTGGACTTTCAGAAGGCTTTTGACAAGGTCCCACACCAAAGGCTCTTGAATAAACTTACCAGTCATGGAATAAAGGGACAGGTCTTGTCCTGGATCAGCAACTGGCTAAGGGACAGGAAACAGAGGGTAGCACTCAATGGACACTTCTCCAAGTGGAGGGAAGTAAAGAGTGGGGTCCCCCAAGGTTCAGTACTGGGACCCCTGCTTTTCAACCTCTTCGTAAATGATCTAGAGGTAGGAGTAAAAAGCAAGGTAGCCAAATTTGCTGACAACACTAAATTATACAGGGTAGTGAAAACTGTGAGAGATTGTGAGGAGCTCCAGAGGGATCTCTCGACACTGGGGGAGTGGGCAAAACAGTGGCAAATGAGTTTCAACATTAGTAAGTGCAGAGTGATGCATGTTGGGGCAAAGAACCCCAATTACATTTATAAACTGATGGGGTCTGAACTCTCTGCGACAAACCAGGAAAGGGACCTTGGTGTCCTGGTGGACAACTCAATGAAGGTGTCAACCCAGTGTGCCTCAGCAGTGAAAAAAGCTAACTCAATGCTAGGGATTATTAGGAAGGGTATAGAAAATAAGTCAGCAAGTGTCATTTTGCCTCTTTATAAATCTATGGTGAGGCCCCATCTGGAATACTGTGTACAGTTCTGGTCGCCATACCTCCAGAAGGATATTATGGAGCTGGAAAAAGTGCAGAGGAGGGCAACCAGAATGATTAGGGGACTGGAACACCTTCCTTACCATCTGAGGCTGCAACGGTTGGGCCTCTTCACTCTTGAACGACGATGTCTAAGAGGTGACCTGATTGAAGTTTATAAAATCATGCACGGTGTGGACAAAGTAGATAAGGAAAAACTGTTTTCCCTATCGCATAACACTAGAACTAGGGGACAGTCCATGAAACTTTTGGGTACTAGTTCTCAAACAAATAAGAGAAAGTACTTTTTCACCCAGAGGATTACTGGTCTATGGAACTCCCTGCCAGAAGAAGTGGTGACAGCTGTCAGTCTTGACAGCTTTAAGAAAGGATTAGACAAGTTCATGGAGGACAAGTGTATCAATGGCTATAATTATGGCTACCTAAGGACAACCTCCGGGTTGGAGAGATAGACAGGATATCTCTCAATGCCATTTCCAGGGAATCCTAAGCAGGTGAAGGCATCTCCTTGGGAATACCCTGAAGGAAATGGTGAGCCACTGTGTGAGACAGAATGCTGGACTGGATGGGCTGTGGCCTGTTCCAGCAAGGCTGTTCTTATGTTCTTATGTCTGCAGGTGGCATCAAGACGACAGCAAGGGCCAGGTGGAACGGCCCCAATGAAAGGCAGACGGGGTCGGGCACATCCTCGACGATGACGAGCCCCAGGAGCACTGCGTGTCTCGATGGGTTCCCGACGACTGCGACCAGGTGGTCAACAGCATGCCGTTGCGACGCCCCCAGTTTTTTGTTGAGGTACTGGTACAGGGGGTCCCAATAAGGATGGAGATCGATTCAGGGTCGTCGTACTCCATCGTCTCCCACAGGGAATTTCTGCGCATTCCCCCAAAGTCATGCCCCAAGCTGAAGGCCCTTAGGACTAATTTGCGGGACGTTCAGGGCAAAAGTATACCAGTGTTGGGGGTGGGAGAGTTCAAGGTTCAGTTTAAAAGGCGCTCCGCACATTTGCCCCTAGTAGTTCTAAAGGAAGGGTCCTGCTGTCTCCTGGGTACACAGTGGTTCAGGCCCCTGGGGGTTTTCATTGGAGGCATACACGCCGTAAAGGCAGACCCGATCATGGAGGTGTGTAACGCACACCCTGCCGTTTTTGAGAAGGGGCTAGGGAAGTTCAAAGTGTCCCCAGTTTCCTTCGAATTGGATCCCGACATCCGACCCATCAGGAGGAAGCCAAGAAGAGTGCCTTTCACACTAAAGGACAAAATAGAGACTGAACTGGACAAACTGGTGGGTCAGGGGATTTTGGTGCCGGTGGACTCCGCTGAGTGGGAAACCCCCATTGTTACAGCACTCAAGGCTAACAGGGAGGTCAGAATCTGCACTAACTACAAGTGCACGATTAACAAGGCAATTTGCCCAAATGCGTATCCGGTGCCGGTAGTAAGCCACCTGCTAGCAACCTTGCATGGGGGGAGGTGTTTCACCAAGCTAGACCTGGCCCAGGCATATCAGCAATTGACGGTAACCCCAGCTACAGCCGCCGCTCAGACAATTGTTACCCACAAGGGAGCCTTTAAAGTGACGCACCTCCAATTCGGCGTAAATTCGGCTCCGGGGATCTTTCAGTCCCTCGTAGAAAGATTGTTGAAAGGGCTCCCAGGTGTTTTCCCCTACTTTGATGACGTTCTGATAACAGCGGGAGGGAAACAGGAATTGGCCAAGAGGTTAGACCTGGTACTAACAGTATTCGAGAAAGCGGGGCTCAGGTTGAGAAAGGATAAGTGTGTGTTTTTCGCTGAGGAGGTAGAGTTTCTGGGTTTCCGAATAACCCCTGAGGGCATAAAACCGGCAGAGTCCAAGGTATCAGCAGTGAAAGATGCTCCTCGCCCCACCACCAAGGCCAAGCTACAGTCCTTCCTAGGACTCCTAAACTTCTACCACTCTTTCCTCCCAGGAAAGGCATCGTTAGCAGAACCACTGCATAGATTACTCAAAAAGGATGAGGCTTGGCGGTGGGGGGACAGCCAGGAACAGGCATTCCGGGGGCTCAAACAGCTTCTATCTTCCGAGGCTTCGACCCAAAGAAACCCGTTGTGTTGGTCTGCGATGCCTCACCAGTGGGGGTGGGGGCAGTCCTCTGCCACGTGCTAGAGAGCGGGCAAGAAGCCCCAGTGGCATACTATTTGAGATCCCTGTCCAAGGCAGAGCGCAACTACGTGCAAACAGACAGGGAAGCCCTAGCGATTGTTGCAGGAACCAAGAAGTTCCATGATTTTCTCTATAGCAGGCCATTCAAAGTCATGACCGACCACAAGCCCCTCTTATGAATCTTCACTACAGATAAGCCAACCCCGCAGATCTTGTCCCCAAGGATGCTGCGATGGGCAATTTTCCTCAACGCGTACCAGTACGCGTTGACCTACCGCCCCGGCAAGGAGATCAGCCATGCCGATGCCCTTTACAGGTCACCCCTCCCACAGGCAGGGGACCCCGAGTGCGAGTTAGAACAGGACCACCAGGTGCTCCTGATTGAAGCCCTAGAGTCACCCCCAATTCTGCCAGCTGAGATTGCCGAGGCTACGGTGAAAGACAAGTCATTGGCCTTAGTCAGTTCATGGGTACAGAAAGGCTGGCCAGCAAGCTCCCCTACGGAGGAATTCCGGATTTACGGTAGGCAGAGAGATGAGCTCTCCCTAGAAAGGGGCTTCCTACTCTGGGGGCAGCGGATAGTAATCCGTGAAGTTCTGAGTTCCTGGGTGCTCAAGATGCTGCATATCAGCCACCTGGGGATTGTGCGCTCCAAGGCGCTAGCTAGGAGTTATGTCTGGTGGCCCAAACTGGACACAGATATTGAGCACATGGTAGGCACTTGCGAGAGCTACCAGAGCACCCAGCCCAAGGAGTCCCGACTTCTGCACAGAGAATGGGACACGGCCCGGGGTCCGGGGTCATGTCTATACGTGGGCTTCGTGGGTCCATTCAGGGGTACCCTTTTCCTTATAATAGTGGACTCCTACTCAAAGTGTTTGGAGGTAATTCCAATGTACATCGTCAGCTGCAACGATTTAGCAATTACGCAAAGTATTCAGCTGCTTCGGTTTACCTGACGTACTTGTGAGCGATAACGCCACAACTTTCACGTCAGCGGAGTTCCAGGGTTTCATAGAGATTAACAAAATTCGCCACATAACTGCAGCCCCCTTTCACCCCGCTACAAATGGTCAAGCAGAACGCCTGGTGCGAACAACAAAGGATGCACTGCGTAGGATGGGCCCCGGGGAATTGAACTTGCAGCTCTGCCAATTCCTATTAAGGTACCGTGTAACCCCCTTAGCATCAGGGGTCTCACCCACCGAGCTCCTCATGTGGAGGAAACCTGCCACGATCCTCTCGAGATTAGACCCAACCAGGGTGGAGGACACAGGTAGAAACATAGAAACAGGGGGCACCAAGAGTTTCGAGATCGGCCAGCCAGTACATTGCCGAAACTACGTGGCTGGCGGCCCTACTTGAGAACCTGGAATAGTGGTCGGACAGATGGGGCCAGTCTCCTACAATGTCAAGACAGGCACAGGACTCCTCTGGAGGAGGCACACTGACCAACTCCAAAGTAGAATAGTGGGAAGGCAAGATGTGAGTGACCAAATGGAGCAGTCAGCATTAGGGTTCTCCCCCACCCGCTTATCCCAAGGGGGAGACACAGACTACAGGGGGGAAGGAAATGAGACAAACCCATATCCTTTTGACCCCCCGGGTAACAGGGACAACTTGGAAGAGAGAGATCCTGAAGAATTGTTAGATTTTGAGTTAGGAGACTGGAGGGATTTTTTGGAGTGGTCCCCCACCCATCCAAGCGAAGAGCGGGGTTTTTCTTTAGTCCCTGGAGCCCCCGGTCTCACATCCCTGGAATTTACTCCCACACCTAGACCTCCCCAATCCCCGGCTCATGACTCGCAGCCAACCGCTAATGAGCCACGCTCCTCCAATGCAGGAACTCTAGCCCGAAGTGTGGCCACCCCTCGCCCAAAGTGAACATGTGGAAAGCCTCAATGGCTAAAGGACTTCGTCCTCACCTAGGGGGGAGGGATGTTATGTACTGAATAGCATGTGACAAGTACCCTTTAACTGATTGTATCCGACAATTATATCCATTGTAAGTAATCAATGACACATTGTAGCAAGCTGTTAAGGATAATGCTGCTCATGCCAGCAGCAGCATCCAGCTCACTTGATATAGATTCCCCTGAATACCTGAAGGGCGGGAAACCTTCCCACCGCACCGCACCTGGAGAAGATGGGCGTGACGATCCATGACGTCACGCGGACAGTAACCAATGAACTATCACCTGGGTTATTCAAAATGTACAGTGTGCTATAAATAGAGCTGTTTGGTCCACCATTACCTCATGTTCACTCTGACTACCATGCAATAAAGTTGTGTTTTAGCCCTTACTGCGGCTCCTTCTTTATCTTCTGTGCAAGACACCAAATCCTCTCAACAATTACTGTCTCTGTTAGTCTGGTCTTCTCTTCGCCAGCCGCTATTTTCACTTTTCACTGGAATACAGCTCCATTCTAAATCAATTATTCAACCCAATTATCCAATGTCACTCTATCAGTCTTCAGGGGGAAAAAAACACTTGTGTGGCTGCCTGTTGTCCAAAACCTACAAAAGTTTAAAGACTTCTCAGTTCTTAGTTCTCCAAAACTCCAAATTCCATCAATGTAGCATCCAGGAGGAGACCTTACTTGCACCTCTATAATTCGCCAGACTGGTTTTGTATTATAGTCTTTGTATTATACTTTCCGTAGCTCTTACTCTTAACTTCTCTGTCCGTCACCGCTGCTGCACGCCAAAAGCTCCTTCCTTTTACCTGCCGTCTTTTATAGATCCAGCTACACTCACTTCTCCTCAATCCTCTCGTTGCGGTCCATCGCCACTGCCTCTACTGTTATCCAAAAAATAAAAAAAAATTCCCCTCTTCGGCCGTCTTTTGTAAGTCCGATTGCTCTCACTTTTCTATAATCTTCTTGTCGCTTAATCCACCTCATTCTCCTTTCCCCCACATTTTGCTCTTGTATCACCTTATCACCGACTTTCCGCACCCCCGTTTGAAGGCATACACAGTCAAATATAGTCTCTCTCAAAAATCCCTCTTGCCATTTGACTGTTCCTTTTAATTTTTGTAGATCCCCCCCTTTCCCCCCCGATTCACGCTGATTTCATATTGGGTGTTCAGCTTCAGATCAAGCTCGCTCTAAACAGCCTCTTGCCCCGCACCCTCACGGAGTCAGCCCGGGTTACCTCAGCCTGCTCTCGAACATGGGAATCTGTGGATCTAAGATGAAAGGTCTGTAAGAATCTATTAGTCTCTAAGGCTGAATTTCAAACCCCAAGATTTCCAACTTTATCTCTTTTCGTCCAGTGCCAGGAGCTAGGAGGGATCTAATAACTTTTCCTTTCTCAGCCAATGTACACTTCAAAGCCAGCCAGTCTCGTCACTTTTGATCTTGCCAAAGCACCGCCGTCTTACTTACATCGAGCAGCTTGTGGTCCTCAGGATATCTTAGCGATCTCTGGACAATCTATTCTTTCATTTACTTTGCTCAAGGGGGATCAGTATCTAACTCCTTTTCCAACAAATTAATCCCATTTTGGGTCTTTAAAAAACCCCTTTACCCCGCTTTTCATGGCTCACCCTTCAGAACTGACGGAAAAAGCTGTCGGTCAATCCGCCATGATGCCACGCCCCCCAGGTTTTCATATTTCTGTGTCCTCAATATGCAAGGAACCAGGATCACACATTTATGGAGTGAGGCAGACCCTTTTACATTCCTTTACTATTGAAAAGGATACCTCCAATGGGCTGGACTACTCCCATAAAGGGAAATTCAAACAGAGGAAGAAGTTAAAACAGACCAATCCACAGCTTGGTAATATCTGTAATGCTGAGACAAGCTGTATTATGTATTGAAACAACATATAAATTACTCACAGGCATACACTTGCAAGCCAGATATATGGACATTTGAAAATCAAGGAATTGGTGCCTGTAGAGAGTGCTGCAAAAATTAAAGAGGAACCAAAGATCAGCTGTTAATTGACAAATGAGTTTTGAAGAACTCTACGAATTAGCTTTGAAGAACTCTACGGAAAGGCAAATAAATTTGAAATAAATTTGAAATATTTCATGGACATTTCAGGATCTAAAAGTGCCCTATGGACTTTGGGATTTCTTCTTATAGAATAGAAAATAAAGTTCTGTTTTAGGACGTTCCTTGTTGACTTCTACTTGGGCATAGCACTGGCACCTAGATCTCTGCATCTACCACACACTGCTACTTCTACATCCACGCTACTATGGAAAAACCACACTCCCTGTGACTGGGTAAGATCAGGCTGTTTGGGTCCTTGGCAGAGGCTGACAGTTGCTGAAAGGAGGGAGTTGTGGTGGACTGCATCATACACATCACTCTGTCACCACCAAAGCCTCATAGGACCCTTGAAACTCCCTGACACCCCTGATCTAGAGGATGATTTTCTACCTTCCCATTTCTAACCCCTCCCCCAGGAGCCAGAGGAGTAAGCCTCACATTCTTAAAGTACAATTATTCTGACTTGTTAAATATTCATCCATACCTTTAACATTATCAAAGTGTGTTAATCATAAAAGGTAATTTTTAGGGGGAAAGGAGAGAGCAGAAGGTGAAATGTATACTCCAGTCTTATAGCTATAAAACAGCCAATTATGTGGATCACTCATTGTTTTGATTAAGAAAGCTACAATTATCTTCCTCTGAATAACTTCAAGAAATTGTAAGAAAGAAAATAATAAATACGTTCTTGCATATGCATTTATTTCTCCCTTCATCTTGTTTAATTACAATTCTCATTATCCCACATTAGTTACCTTGCTTACCTGGGATGGTACACGTTGTAGGCTAACAGCAACTGAGAATCCAAGACTGTGTTACCATAACTTTTAATGTCTTTAACCAGAACCTTAGATTGCTTCCCAAAAACATATTGAGAAAATTCAGTATTAACTAAAATTTCAGAATTTAGCTATTAGACTTTTATTTCAAATATTAATATCAATTTTTGAAATTCAACTATATTTGCATTTTAATCTACTGAAAGATGTTTTGATGGTTAATGATCAGACATAAGGTTTATTAAATGCTATTTGAGCTGTTATGTATTGTACAGTGGAACCCCGTACAACAAATGCTTCATACAACGAAAAAATCATGCAACAAAGAGGATTTTGGAACAAATGGATGCATTGTACAATGAAAATCTTTGCTGTACGGTGGACCCAAAATCCTCTTCATTGAATGAATTTCTCACTGCCCCAAAAGGAACTTTGTGTTTGTCCATTCACAAAGTCCCTTTTGTGGCAGTGAGAGAGGATTAGCAATCCAGGTGGGGATTTTTGGAAGAGGCTGAGAAAAGCCTTCCCCAGCCACTTCTGAAACTCACCTGCCTAGATCTCCAAGGGCTTAGCCATCCAGGTGGCAAGAGTGCTTTACTGACATCCCATAGCAATTTTTTTTTGGTGGTGGGGGGACTCTGCAAGTTAAGCTGCAGCTGGTTTGGGGTTGTGGGGAAAAAGTTACTTTTTAAGCCTGATTTCCATGGCTGACTGTGGTGGAGCAACTAGAAAACCCAGCTAGGAAAAGCTTCCCTCACCAAACCAGCTGGAACTTCACTTGCAGAATACCCAACCCTTGCTATGAGCTGTCAGCAAAGCCCTCTTGCCACCCTGATCCCTTCCCAAAGCCTTGATCTGAAAAGAGACCCTGCACGCAGTCTCAGCTTTGGGATCACAGTGGCAAGTGAGCCTCCAGTCTCTCCTTTCCTTCCTTATCTGGCCTCACTCCCCGAAGAGGCAATGGGATGGAAGGAGGGAAGAAAAGAACAAGGGAGTTGGCTTGATGCACCCTGAGTTGACAGTTAAAAAATCCCTGAGGTCTAGCTGCCTCAGACGGATTCCTTGCTCTTTTTTACGTCCTTCAACCCCATTGGCTCTTTGGGGAGCCTTTCCCAGCCTCTTCTGAACCCCCCCCCCCAATAGATCGCTAAGCCCTTGGAGATCTAGGCTGGTGGGTTTAGGAAGAGGCTGGGTGTTATGTATGTTAACTGTGCTTAAACTGTCAAGGTGATTCAAACAGCCCATGTTCCCGTGCTTTCCTAAGCTGTCAAACAGCGTCCCTGTTTCATAGCTATGAAATCTCACCAGGCAGCATAATCTTGCAAGATTTTGATATGGTGCGGAAATTAGAATCGGACAGGAGCGGAATGTATCTTTTCTCATGTATCTATTATTATGCAAATAAGTGGATCGAAAAATGTGCACACTCTGTTAGCCAATGGGCTTTTGTTATTGTTGCTATTGTTACTATTTATCGTGTATATAAGTCTGAGTTTTGCCCCATCCAAACTGTGTTAAAACCCCACTAATAAAGAGCTGAATTTCACTACTTCATTCGTTTGCTTCTTCATTCCTTGAACACTAAACTGGCGACGAGGATGGGATGGCATCCCCACAAGGCAGCAACATTAGCCCATTTGACCCAGTTTGTCCAGAGAAATGGGCAACGTACGAATGCCAGTTCCGCCACGAAATGGCCTTGCAGAAGATCACCAACAAAGACCAGAAGCACTCCTGCTTCCTTGCACAGCGCGGAGCTGAGACACTTGTGCTGGCAACCCACCTTGATCTTCCACGGGATGTGGATGTGGTGCCACTCACAGAGATCATGTCCGCACTGAGGAGGCACCTGCAGCCAGAGGTCTCGATCTTCCCGGCCAGAGTGGCCTTCCATAGAAGGGAGCAGCAACACGGTGAATCCATTGCTGACTACACCACCACCCTGCGCATTGCTGCCGCTCCGTGCAAGTGGGACCACATCAAAGAAGCACTCCGGGACCATCTGCTGGCCGGCATGAGGGATGAAGATGCTCAATGTTACTTCATGATCAGAAAGACACTAACCTTCAAGGCTGTCCTAGAAGAGGCAGTAGCTTCTAAGGCCGCACTGTCTGAGATAAAGCTTTTCCGGCATCACCACTCCACCACCAGTGCCACCGACTCAGCTGTGCAAGCTCAGCAGAATTCATCTTCATCCTCCTCTGCATCATCTGGTTCCACCTCTTCATAGGAGTCCAGCGACTCAGAGGGAGAAGTCTGAGCAGTCCAACGAAAGCAGCAAGAGCACAATGACAATCGGGAGAAGAAATTCCTTTGCCAGTGTGATGGCTGCAGAACCCGGTATGACCGCAGGAAGTGCCCATTCTGCACTGCAGAATGCCACAACTGCGGGCGAAGAGGGCACATCACTAAGGTATACCGGCAGCAGAAGCGGAGACCTCCAGTACCTGAGGCCAATAAGAGTCATAATTCCACAGCGGGAGTTTTTAAGGATTCCCCCTGCCTCTTGGCCCAAGCTTGAATCCCTTAAGACTTTCCTCTGGGATGTGCAAGGTTGCCAGATTCCGGTCCTGGGGGTGGGTAATTTCTTGGTTAAATTCAAAAACATTCACGTTTCCTTGCCATTGGTTGTAGTTAAGCAGGGCACTAACAGTCTTATTGGGACCCAATGGTTTAAGCCCCTGGGAATCCGGCTTTCTGGCATTCACGCAATAGACTCTGACCAAATCCGGGATGTTTGTGCTGCACATCCTGAGGTGTTCAAAAAGGGTTTAAGCTTGTACAAAGGACCCCCTGTTGACTTTGAACTTGACCCTGTCATCCGGCCCATCCGGATGAAGCCATGCCAGGTACCCTTTGCTTTAAAGGAGAAGATAGAAGCTGAACTGGACAAACTGGTGGGGCAGGGCATCCTAGTGCCGGTGGACTCCGCAGAGTGGGAGACACCAATTGTGACTGCTTTGAAAAGTAATGGAGAGGTCAGGATATGCGCAGACTATATGTGTACCATGAATAAAGCTATTCATCCGAATGCATATCCTGTGCCCGTGGTAAGCCACCTTCTTGCCTCCCTGCATGGAGGAAATTGCTTCACAAAACTTGACCTTGCCCAGGCTTACCAACAATTAACTGTATCTCCTGCTGCTGCCATAGCCCAGACCATAGTAAAGCATAAGGGGGCATTTAAGGTAACCAGACTACAATTTGGGGTCAATGTGGCCCCCGGAATATTTCAATCCATTGTAGTACGTATTTTAAAAGGTTGACCGGTGTCCTGCCATATTTTGATGATGCCCTGATCACCGCTAAGGACACCGTCGAACTAGCAGCCAGGCTCGATCAAGTGTTGTCACATTTCGAGCGGACTGGTCTATGTCTCAGAGGAGACAAATGTGTGTTTTTTGCATGGGAAGTGGAGTTCCTGGGGTACCAGATTACACCCCAAGGTATCATGCCCTCTAACTCCAAGGTGATGGCTGTACGGAATGCACCCAGACCAAAATGTAAAGCCAAATGGCAATAATTTCTAGGATTGTTAAACTTCTATCACACTTTCCTCCATCGCTAGCCTCAGTTGCCGAACCATTACATCGGCTTCTTAAGAAAGATGCTGTTTGGCACTGGGGTCATTGCCAGGAGAAAGTGTTCCAAGAACTCAAAAGGCTACTATCTAAGGATGCTGTGTTAACTCACTTTGATCCTATTAAGAAAGTCGTAGTTGTGTGTGATGCATCCCCATGGGGGGTGGGAGCTGTCTTAGGCCATGTACTAAATGACAGGAGGGAAGCCTCCATAGCATTCTATTTCCGTTCGCTCTCAAAGCCTGAGAAAAATTACGCTCAAACAGACAGGGAGGCTTGGCAATCGTGGCAGGCACTAAGAAATTCCACAATTACCTTCATGGAAGGCCTTTTACCTTGGTAACTGACCACAAGCCCCTCCTTGGAATCTTTGCGAACGGGAAACCCATGCCTCAAATTCTGTCCCCAAGGATGTTGCGTTGGGCAATTTTCCTAAATGCATACAATTTTACTTTGGTGCAGAGGCCCGGCAAAGACATCAGCCACGCTGATGCCCTGTCATTTTCCCCACTGCCAGGGGTCGGGGAAGCAGATTGTGAGATCGAAAGCAACCTCAGTTCTCATGATTGAGGCATTTGACTCGCCGCCGGTCATCCCCTCAGATATAGCCAAAGCTATGGCCAAGGATGTATCATTGACGAAAGTAATATCTTGGGTGCAAAAGGCTGTCCTGTCACTCCTCTAGCCGAGGAATTCAGAACATTCCACCACAAGCGTTTGGAGTTGTCAGTGGAATGAGGTTGCCTTCTATGGGGCCAGCCGGTGGTCATTCCTGTCACTCTCAGGAAAAAGGATTTACATTTACTTCACACAAGTCACCCAGGAATTCTACTTTTAGTGGCCTCTACTGTACCAAGACATAGAACAGATGATCGGCACTTGTGCCAGCTGTCAATCCTCTCGCCCAGAGCAACCCAACCTTCCCTCTTGGGAATGGGATTCTGCTAGGGGCCTGTGGTCCAGATTGCACATAGATTTTGCAGGTCCATTTAGGGGTGCCCTGTTTTTGTTAGTTGTGGATTCATTCTCTAAGTGGCTGGAAGTGATTAGGGTGCATAATACCACTTCAGCCACAACGATAATGCACCTGAGAAGGCTGTTCACAGCATTTGGACTTCCAGATGTGCTGGTGTCCAACAACGCTTCCAAGTTCACATCTGCAGAATTCCAATCCTTCATGGAAAGGAATGCAATTAGGCACATCAGTGCCGCCCCATTCCACCCAGCCACCAATGGCCAGGTGGAGTGTCAGGTGCGCACAACTAAAGACGTGCTTCGGCGTATGGGTGAAGGGGATTTAGAGTTCCAGATATGCCAGTTTCTTTTCACATATAGGCTCACCCCCTTTGCCTCAGGGCTGTCCCCTGCTGAATTGCTCCAGCAAAGGAAACTGACATCCTTGCTGGACAGATTGGATCCCTCTAGGGTGGAGGACAAAGGCACAAATATAGCGATCCAACACCAGAAGGGTTTCTTGTCCGGAGACCCTGTACATTGTTGCAATTATGCAGCTGGTGGACCTATGTGGGTGCCTGGGTTTGTGATTGATCAAACTGGTCCCGTTTCTTACAGAATCAAAACAGCCACTGGTCTGATCTGAAGGAGGCACGCGGATCAATTGAGACCCAGAATACTGGACCCACAGGACGAATACAGACACTCAACATTAGGGTTGGTCCCCACCCGTTTAACCCCAGGGGGCAGAGGTAATTGTCAGCAGCAAGCTAGCTCAGACCCAGAGGTGTGTTTTACGGACTGATTTCAAGGAGAAAGTGTGGAATGCTCCCCTACTTCAGCCAGGTGTACCCCTACACTGTCGCAGCCTAGCACTCGGGATTCCTTTATTGATGACGACCAATTTTGTTTAGAGTTGCCCTCCACTCTTAGTACATACAGGAGGAACCCTGAGTTGTCTTATTCATCCACAGAATTAGATTTTGGTTTTGAGCAATCCCCTGCCCCTCCATCTGACAAACGGGGCTTTAATTTGGGTTTACAATCCTCTCCCTCTAGTCCCTCGCTCCAGTCAGATCGCCTGTCCTACAAGCCCCTGAGCCGGCTCAACCAAGCGTCCGACCCAGAAGGGAAACTAGACTGCCACCCTGGTTAAAGGATTTTGTTTTTACCTAGGGGAGGAGAATGTTATGTATGTTAACTGTGCTTAAACTGTGAAGGCAATTCAAACCGCCATGTTCCCATGCTTTCCTAAACTGTCAAACTGCGCTCCTGTTTGACAGCTATGAAAACTCACCAGACAGCGTAATCTCGCAAGATTTCACATATAGGCTCACATATAGGCAAATTAGAATCTGACAGGAGCAGAATGTATCTTTTCTCATGTATCTATTATTATGCAAATAAGTGGATCAAAAAATGTGCACACTCTGTTAGCCAATGGGCTTTTCTTATTGTTGTTACTGTTACTGTTTATCGTGTATATATTTCCGAGTTTTGCCCCATCCAAACTGTGTTAAAACCCTACTAATAAAGAGCTGAATTTCACTACTTCATTCGTCTGCTTCTTCATTCCTTGAACACTAAACTGGGGAAGGCTTTTCCCAGCCTCTTCCGAAACCCCACCCCCACGCTTGCTACATGCTATCAACAAAGCCCTCTTGCAATTCCAAACCCCTGCCACTCCAACCCCAAAGCAGCCTTCACTCAAATGGCCAGTGCCAGTCTGGGTGGTTAGAGGAATCTTCCTTCAGAACCCCCTCGCATACAGCAACAAAAATCGTACAATGAAGAACCCTGTGAAACCAAAATAATTTGTTGTACAGGGTTCCACTGTATATCAAATACTGTCAAACATCTGGGCCTGATAGATATCAATTGATATCTCCTTCATGTCAGTAATTAGATTCTAGAAAATATCACTGTGTGTCCCAAACAGTGAACACATAGAGAAAGTGTTCCAAAACAATTATGACAGTTGCTTTACTGATGAAAAAAGGAATTTGTGATTTTTTTGCCCCCTTATTTGGTGTCTCTGTATGAAGGGTAGTGAGCTCAAGAGGGAATCCCATAGGCTATCTTGACAACTGACATTTCCTTCCATCAGCATTCAGACTGGTCATTGGTATATAAAGTCTGGCATCTCTTTTCTACCTGCTGATATGCCCATAATATTATGAGGCATCACTTCATGTCAAGATGGGATCCACCTTAAACAAATTCACGCCAGTGACATTTTTCCTGCTTCAGGAAAATGCATTCTTGGATACCAGTTGCAGTCGATGACGATTCTGAAGCAATGTTAGTCCACTTCCTTATGTTTTGAATTTATTACAGAACAATATCTCACATTCATAAACTAGATATTTTTGAAAAATTGAATTTCCTAGCTTTTAAAAGCAGTAATCACGCAACAACACACACTACATCCACATATCCTATGGGGAAAAATCATTCAGAAATCTAGGCTACAGTAGTATATATACACAGTTAGTGGAGCTTTAAATCCATTAAATAATCTTGACTAATAATTAAAAGACAATTGATTCAATAATGCTTTTTCTGGGTAAGCTCACACAGCAGTTCAAGTGTTTTTCAATGAAGATTAAGTATCTAGAATGTTTCTAGAACTTGTGTATAGTGAGACACTTTGTCACCATACTCAGAAGGAAGTTCTATCAATTTTCTTGTCACTGATTCCTGTGTACACAGACCATGCCTTGCTGGCTACTGTATTTTTGACTACCTGAGGAGGTAAGAAAGAAATGGAGGAGGGGAGGGAAAGTTACTTTAGATTGCAAAAGATTGCTAAAGTTTCAAGAAATTCAAAAGAAGATCTCTAATTGTTGCTGCTCTCTCTCTCTCTCTCTTTCTGTTCCTCCTTTTTCTCTCCCTCCTCTCTCTTTGTAGCACCTTCATCTCTTCTTTTTTGGTCCCTGTTTCATCTTTCTCTTTCTGTGGCTCCTTCTTTGCCTTCCTCTCTTTTTATGTCTCTACTTCTCTTTCTCTTCCCATTTCATTCTTCTTGAATCTCCCATCCTTCCTGTGAATTTTCTCTCTTTCTGTCTCTCCCTCCAGGGCTCAGCTATCTCTCTGGGTATATGTGTCTTAAATAATATTTCTGTAGTATGGTTGCAGTTCAGTGATATTCCTATAGAATGGATGCAAAACTAATCTACCCTTTTGCTCTGAAGTAAGCCCCATTTTTTGGGACCAAGATACAGTGAAACCCCAGCATATGACTGCCCTGGGTTATGTTTGCCGTGGGTTACAAGCTCACATTTAATTTTTAAAAATCCCTGGATTATGACTGATTTTCAGTTTATGACCAAAAATTGTGCTACAATATTTTAAACTCTAAGATGGTAGCAATCTCCCTACCTTTCCCATGCCATTTGGGGACCTTCTCAGACAAAGATTGGCACCTCCACAGCAGTAAGCACTGCATTGTGACTTCAGGTGGAGTGGGTGGTGGCCAATTTGGAGTTTAGGATTACATCTCCCAGAAATCTTGACAAGCATTTTGGAGTTAAAAATGGCCACTGCCACCATGTTAGGATTCAAAATGGCCACCACCCCTCCACCCAAAGTCACAATGCAGTGCTTACTACTGTGGAGGTGCCATCTTTGTCATTGGATAAGATCCCCAAACAGCGTGAAAAAGGTAGGGAGATTGCTCCATTGCTTTTGTGAGGGTGGAGGATGATCATATCTGGCATTTTCAATTTTTTGTCCTTTTTGTATTTTGTAAATATTATTTTTGTTACAGTCATGACTTTTTTATTTTCAATGCATTCCTATTGGGAAGACATGCTTCGGGTTACATTTGTTTGGGTTACGATGGAGGCTGTTGGAACGGACTTCTGTCACAACCTGGGGTTTTACTGTATTTCAATAAACCACATGCATCCATATTTTTAAAAATAAATCCCATGCAAAAGAAGCAATTTAAAGTTGTTTATCTTTAAAAGGACAAGATGAATCAACTTCAAATATTTTTTAAAAATCAAGAAGCATTTTCTTTTCAGGAAGAATGTATGAGAGAATGTGACCTGGCCCCTGGCTTGAAAAAAGTCAGGAGCCCCAGGATTAGGGTGACCAAGGGTGTTTTCTGTGTCACAAAAAATCTAAGAAATAATGGAGATTTGAGTTCATGTCTTCAATTCCCAGTTCAATGCATCAACTCCTCCCCCATACTGGTTTAAGATTAAGAAGACCACTCTGTCCTGTACTTCATAACTGCTTGTTCTTAGTGATGAAAGAAACTTTCCTTGTGGTATACTTTGGTTAGAAGGCTGCCCTTTGTGGAGTTTTTGGAGAAACAAGTGAACAAAACAAGATTTCTGAGATGACCACAATGCTACTGGAAGAAAAGTAGGCGACTGTAACCAAGGCATAATTTGTGTATTCTCCCAACCAACGTAAGCATTTCTTTTTCTTCAGCATTTATTTAGACTGCTCAGCACATGTCTGATGAAACTGGTAGTTATTATTCTTTGGGGCTGAATTACTAAAACAGTCTGATGATAATACTTCGATTTTGCAAAGCAAAACAAATAATTTTTTTTTAATGCTCGCAATTTGATAAAAGCAGAATACCATCACGCTGTATAGCAAAAATAAGTGACATTAGCAACAACAAAATGACCTTGGTTTTCAAATAAAGGGGGGAAAGTCCACACATGCTATTCTGCAAGTTCACACTTAATTGCTTTGTTGTGTCATTTACTGAAATTTTTCAATGAGGAATAAAAACACTTTAGGACAATGGTAGCTGGTACAAACGTCTGCAGCTCATTATGGGATTGTACATTATGTAAATACAGCATGAAATCTTGACTGCAAGTGCAAGATACAAAGAAACTACCAAAAGAGAAAGTGATGGTATTGGAGATCTTTTATTTGTGCACCTATGATGCAAAAAGAACAACAGATAGGATCCAGTTGAAGAACCTGTAATGTTCATTTGCTTGAAGATTTGAGGAGGAGACAACATGAAGAAGATTACAGATGTGGTCACACATATTTATTCACGGAAAATTTGAGGTGCTTTTGATTTTCATAAATTTTGCAGGCAAAAGCTAATATTTTGTGTTGTGTAAAATCCAATTCTTCAAAAAGCATTTGGTTTATGAGTGTGGGATATTATGCCTCTGTATCCACAATTCAAAATGGCAGAAAATGGCCCAATATTACTGCACAATATCATGCCTACCTTCCAATCAGGAAAAGGAATACCATCTTTACATAGCAAAGGGCAGCTTGAATGCTGAGAACACCAATGGTAGTAGTAGTAATAATAATAATAATAATAATAATAATAATAATAATAATAATAATAATAATAATAATAATAATAATAATAATAATAATAATAATAATAATAATAATAATAATAATAATAATAATAATAATAATAATAATAATAATGAGGTAACTTATTGGATTTTCCAATGCTTGGTCTTGTTTTTTGTGTCTAGGTCAGAATCTAAACTGCCAAAGTGAAGCCACTTTGTGGTGACTTTATTCTGTAGTTCCTTCTGCCTGACCTAGTATAAGAAAGATTAGCTGGCACAAGGTTGCCATTGCCCACAGAATGCTCAATCGTGGTTCAAAAATAGCACACTCTTTGAGGAGAATCTTTCTGTGTAACCGCCCCGGCCCCCCACATGCTAGGTGTCTCTGTGTAAATGGTACTATGTGAATGGTCCTATTCTCTCTGTGAATGTAAACCATATTGACTGTTGCCACTGATGTGGCAACAGTCAATCCTCTCATAATACATAGCAAACCAATTTCAAACAGACTGCCTGTTTGGAGGGGAGGTGCTGCCGCTCCATCTCTGCCATCAAAGACTTCCACCTGCGGCGGGGCAAGAGCTACAAAGGGTGAGAGTCCTGGCTGGACTCCTCCCGCGACTGCCTGTTTGGAGGGGGAGGTGCTGCCGCTCCACCTCCACTGCCAAAGACTTCCACCTGCAGTGGGGCGAGAGTTACAAAGGGCAAGAGCCCAGGTGTTGGTCTCTACCGGACACCCCCTGCTGCTACATGCGGAGTGCAAACCTCTCCCATCGCTCTGTCAACTGGCTCCGTCTTGGCTTCTTATGTGGCCTGGCCAGCCATGGGAGGTGAGTGCATGCGTAGTCTTTGGCGCTATGGCGGGGTATAAATAAAACTTGAAAAGAAATTGAAATGAAATAGCAAAAGAAAATAATAATAATAATAATAATAATAATAATAATAATAATAATAATAATAATACACTCAAAGGGTCAGAAAAGTTCTGAAAAGCAAACTGAATGGAGGCAATACCATCAAAGCCATTAACATCTGGGCCGTACCTGTTATCAAGTATACTGCTAGCATTATAAATTGGACTCAGGTGGAGCTAGATAGTTTGGATAGGAAAACCAGAAAACCTATGACCATCCATTATGCATTACACCCACGCAGTGATGTGGATAGGCTGTACTTAGGAGGTAGAGGTCTCTTCCAGTTGAAGAAGAGAATCATGCGCTAGCAGATTACGTAAAAAACAGTGTAGAACCAGCTTTAATGGAGGCCAAGAACAAGGAGTTGGTTAAAGTGAAGCAAACAAAGAGTCAATATAGGAAAACAACGATGCAAACCTGGGCTGACAGCTGGTACAACAAGGCGTTGCACGGGCAGTTCCTTGAAAAGATCGAAGGAAAAGTAGATGAGGAAAAGACCTGGTCAGATGCCCAATTGGAATGCATTCCCAAAAGGAAAAAGGGCACTGCCAGGTCCAAGAGGACTCCGATGTGGCTTACAGGACCTGTTCGGGAAGTGATCACGAGCAAGAAAAGCTCATTTAGAAGATGGAAGGCTTGTCCGAATGAGGACAGCAGGCAGAAGCATAAATTCTGGCAGAACAAATGCAAGGCAACAATCAGGAAAGCAAAGCAAGACTTTGAGGAACGTATAGCTAAAAATACTCAGAGAAATTACAAAGACTTCTTTAAGTACATTAGAAGTAAGAACCCAACTAGGAAGGCCATTGGACCATTAGATGACAATGGAAGGCAAGGGGTTATGAAAGAGGAAACAGAGATTGCAGAGAGACTCAATGAATTCTTTGCTTCAGTATTCACTGAAGAAGACAGAGGCCACATGCCCAAAACAGAGCCTATCTTTGTAGGGAGGGAAACCGAAGAATTAAGCCAGATAGAAATAACCAGGGAGGAGGTCCTTGCATGTCTTGTTAAACTAAACACTAACAAATCACCAGGACCAGATGGCATCTATCCACAAGTTCTCAGGGAACTTAAAGATCAAATTGCTGATCTCCTAGCCAAAATATATAATCTTTCCCTCAAATCAGGCTTTGTGCCTGATGACTGGAAGGTAGCGAATGTAACACCAATTTTCAAAAAAGGATCCAGGGGTGATCCAGGAAATTACCGACCTGTCAGTTTGACATGTGTCCCAGGTAAAGTGATGGAAACCATCCTAAAAGATAGAATTAATAGGCACATAGAAGAGAAGGCGCTGCTAAAGGAGAGCCAACATGGCTTTTACAAGGGCAAATCATGGCTCACTAATCTGCTGGAATTTTTTGAGAGTGTCAACAAGCATGTGGATAAGGGGGATCCAGTTGACATTGTTTATCTGGACTTTCAGAAGGCTTTTGACAAGGTCCCACACCAAAGGCTCTTGAATAAACTTACCAGTCATGGAATAAAGGGACAGGTCTTGTTCTGGATCAGCAACTGGCTAAGGGACAGGAAACAGAGGGTAGCACTAAATGGACACTTCTCCAAGTGGAGGGAAGTAAAGAGTGGGGTCCGCCAAGGTTCAGTACTGGGACCCCTGCTTTTCAACCTCTTCATAAATGATCTAGAGGTAGGAGTAAAAAGCAAGGTAGCCAAATTTGCTGACGACACTAAATTATACAGGGTAGTGAAAACTGTGAGAGATTGTGAGGAGCTCCAGAGGGATCTCTTGACACTGGGGGAGTGGGCAAAACAGTGGCAAATGAGCTTCAACATTGGTAAGTACAGAGTGATGCATGTTGGGGCAAAAAACCCCAATTACATTTATAAACTGATGGGGTCTGAACTCTCTGCGACAAACCAACAAAGGGACCTTGGTGTCCTGGTGGACAACTCAATGAAGGTGTCAACCCAGTGTGCCTCAGCAGTGAAAAAAGCAAACTCAATGCTAGGGATCATTAGGAAGGGCATAGATAATAAGTCAGCAAGTGTCATTTTGCCTCTTTATAAATCTATGGTGAGGCCCCATCTGGAATACTGTGTACAGTTCTGGTCACCATACCTCTAGAAGGATATTATGGAGTTGGAGAAAGTGCAGAGGAGGGCAACCAAAATGATGAGGGGACTGGAACACCTTCCTTACCATCTGAGGCTGCAACGGTTGGGCCTTTTCACTCTTGAATGACGGCGTCTAAGAGGTGACCTGATTGAAGTTTATAAAATCATGCACGGTGTGGACAAAGTAGATAAGGAAAAACTGTTTTCCCTATCGCGTAACACTAGAACTAGGGGACACTCCATGAAACATTTGGGTACTAGTTCTCAAACAAATATGAGAAAGTACTTTTTCACCCAGAGGATTACGGGTCTATGGAACTCCCTGCCAGAAGAAGTGGTGACAGCTGTCAGTCTTGACAGCTTTAAGAAAGGATTAGACAAGTTCATGGAGGACAAGGGTATCAATGGCTATAATTATGGATACTTAAGGACAACCTTGGGGTTGGAGAAATAGGCAGGATATCTCTCAATGCCATTTCCAGGGAATCCTAAGTAGGTGAAGGCATCTCCTTGGGAATACCCTGAAGGAAATGTTGAGCCACTGTGTGAGACAGAATGCTGGACTGGATGGGCTGTGGCCTGTTCCAGCAAGGCTGTTCTTATGTTCCTTATGGCTGACTAACGGAACACTGAAAAAAGAGACAGAAGGCCTGATCCTGGCAGCTCAAGAACAAGCCATCAGAACAAATGCAATTAAGGCTAGAATAGAAAAATCAGGTGATGACCCCAAATGCAGATTCTGTAGAGAAGCGGATGAAACTATAGACCATATACTGAGCTGCTGCAAGAAATTTGCTCAGAGTGATTATAAACAGCGCCATAATACAGTTGCTCAAATGATTCATTGGAATTTGTTTCCCAAATACCATTTGCCCGTGGCAAAGAACTGGTGGGATCATGTGCCCGAAAAGGTGATTGAGAATGAACATGCAAAAGTACTCTGGGATTTTAAAATACAGACTGACTAATTAATAATAATGATAGTCTTCTTATTTGCTTAAAATGTTATCACTTAATAATCACTCATACATCCACTAATTTCATCTCCTAATGTTATTCAACATTATTTTCAAAACCATTCATTATAATTATATATCTTACACGATTATGGACCAACAGTCCAAATTATTTCCATTTGCTTATTTCTCACCCCTTGGCTCAGCATTGTATTTTAATATGGGTTGGTAAATTTTCATAAATTGGTTATGTTTTATTTCCTCTGTTTATATTCTGGCCTGACTAGTTATTCTTTTCCATAGAACACCACTGATCGAGCTCTGTGAGTCACTTTCTGGTCCTGAGCGTTTTTGGGATGTGAAGTCCTCATCAGCCCCAGGCCAGTATTGATGAAGCTGTTGCCTTTCATCAAGGTGGATTCAAGTGGGATTTAATCCACTTGGGGACCATCACTCAGACACCAAGAGAAAATCATTTACTTCACAGTTTAAACAGGCAAGCCTCTGAATTTTTTTTTTTTTGCCATCCTTTTCAAAAATACATTTTGAAATATTTTGGAACCAGAAAAATAATCCCTTAATCCCTGTTTGGCTAGGAAGAAGCTATTTTTTTCCTTTATACTACTGTCAGCTAATTAGGTCTTGACAGGCCAGATCAAATTTTAGATATCTTAAAAAGCTCATCTAACCTTCAACCTTTGGGGAGGGGTATGTGTGGCAAATTTCAAGGCTCATTTGCTGTCCCAAAAGTAGCTCTATAACTCAGGAGAAGTCCCTCAAAGAGCAAATGGCAAATCAGTTCCCCATAGTCCATTTGATTTTTTTGTGGGATTAAAGCAGGAATTTGTCCCTTGTTTGGATTCAATTCCACCTGGAGAAGAGTGGCGAGGTTCCTCTTTCTTGGCTGGACTAGATTATCATTGAGATCCCTTTCAACTCTACAACTTTCTTCAGCTCTTGAGGAGAAGATAGACATATTAGTATGCTTTGCCTCCAAAGGTTTCTGGGTCCAATCACTTTCCAGAATGCCTTTGGTGGATTTCTGGCTGACATGTTGAAGCTCAGGTAGCCAAATGGGATACAATGGTGACGCAAGTGGTTAACACAGTCACTCCCAAATGCCCTGTCTCCTGCAGAGCTTATTTCCCACTCTGGTTTACAAATAAGTTATGAACAATGAAGCAAGGAAAGAAACTATTAGAGAGCAAATGGAGGAGGGTTGCCTCAGATGGTAATTTAATTGTGGTTTGGAAGCTGTCCAGTGAATATGGAGATACCATAAAATGGTTTAAAATTTATAATATCAAGTTCATTTGTGAAGTGTCAAACCAGCAGGTAGGGTTCCATGAAGTTATCCATGACCTCATCAGTCCTGGACACAATTTTAGGCTTCACTCTGATATTAACATTTGCAAATGTTTTGCAGCTCATTTTCATTTTTGAGTCAAGGTTGAGACCATCTGACAGGACCTTGACTCCATTAATATGGCAGTCAATCATGAAGAGATGTTCATGCACCATTTTGTCCATTTTATTAGACCATTTTCAACTTATAATGCCTGATAACATGACAGGCCACTTGCTTGCTGCAAAATACTATCTCTCTGCTATCATGGCTTTTGAAATCAGTCAAAGATAGAGTTATAGAATGGGTCACTCAAGATATCATTTCATCTCTGTCGGAAGGAACTATGCTTTCCTATTTGAAAGAAAATGTTCTTTTTTTATTCATTTCAGAGACACCGCAAGCATAAAAAGCTAAAATTAACATACATAAAACAAACAGGAATTAGATGACATCAGCCCAATATCCAGCCATATCAAAAGCATTTCCTCGTGCCAACATAAGGTCCTCAGTGCACATTGAGGGATATCATGTTCATTGTATCATATGGGAGATAGTGTTTTCTTCTCCACATTCACAAAGGCAGTCATCTACAGAGAAACCCCCCCTTTCTCAGATTAGCCCTTGATCTTCCTACCCCAATACACAGTCTGTTTACAGCTTTCCACACAGGCCATGGTTGTTTTTGGCCAGGAGGACATGAAAGGAGCCTCCCTGAAGATTGCTACTTCAGTAATTGGGTGTCCCCTGGGAACAGAGATTTATCACTGACAATGGAGATTTTTCACCAGCTAATCCTTTCAACCCAGAAGTACCTCTTTTGAGCAGAAATAAAATGTTATTCAGTCTATTCGCAAAAATCTAATTTGGTGGCAGATGATCTGAAGAACTTAAGGCCTGTCACAATGTCCCTTATATGGGGAAGCCATTTGAGCAGGTTGTGGTGGACCAGCTGCAGACATTCTTAGTGGGCATCATAGTATAGATCATGGGTTCACAACCTACAGTCCACGGGCCAGACCCGGCCTGTGGTGGCATTTCATGTGGCCTGCTGCTGCTGCTGTTGGAATCAGCGGAAGTGGCAGAAACAACAAAAAATGCACTGAATGGAGGAAGTGACGTAATGTTGGGCTGAGCAGAAGGGACCTTCTGTTCTCTCTCAAAGGTGGGCCACTAAAGGTGGATTTAAATGAAGAAATCCTTCTAAAAATGTTTTAAAAAGCAAGGTGAAAGTTACCTGATGTGAGACAGTCTCAAAAAATAATTTTTTGGAGAAGCAGCAGGTCGGATTACTGGAGGATAGCAAGGTAAACAACTGGAGCGGAGATGCTGTGCTGTGATTAGAAGGCAGTGGGGGGGAGGGCTTGAAGAGGGAGAGAGAGTGGAAATTCTACTCCTTTCTTTAATTCGAGAAACAAAGGAGCTTGTTCCCCGAGCCTTGAATTTGGACGGAGGAGGATTGTGGAGACAGGAGCAAGTGATTGAAAGCAGAAGGAGACGACTGGCAATGGTAAGTCCAGTGGGAGCGAGAGTCATGGTTGGCTGGTCTTGCTGGCACTGAAGTGGATTTTGGTCTCTCTCTGGAAAGGAGTGGAATGGAGTAAGGAGGGAGGAGAGATTGTGGACCTTGCATTCTGTCTGAGTTATTACTGTTACTACCTAACAGTTTGAGTTGAGTTCTGTTGGTTAAAATTGATTGAAGAAGGGTGTAAAACTTCAATGATTGTGGTGGATTCAGATGCTGCCGTGCTGTGGTTTGCAGTTAAAATGGCGCTGCAAGATTGAGAGTGGAATGGAATGAAATTTGAGCTTGTGACACAGTTAAGAAAAGTTCTCTTTGCCTGACCTTATCAACTGAGATTGGGAACAGCTGGAAGATAACCGACTGGACTAAGTTTTGTTTTTTGCAAGTCTTTTTTTGTTTTTGCTTTAACCGCAAAGATTGTAAAGTGACATAGACGGAGTGGATTTACTTAAAAGGGGAGCCTATATGTGCACGTGATTTTTTCTTTCCTTTCACTTACTTTTGGGAAGGGAATTTTTTTTCTGGTAGCTATGGCTGGAGTGAGTGGAGTGAGAACGGACACTATAAGAAAGAAGATATTCTATCTCTATGTGGTTGAGTCAAGTTATTTTGTTTTTATTATTCATTGATAGAATTCTCATTTTTGGCCGTTACTGAATTGGCTCATTTGTAAGGGAAAGGACTTCATCAAATAGAGAATAATCAAGAGAACACCCAAGTTTCGACTGTAGGACTTATTTTTTTTTAACTTTTAATTTTAAATTTTGTTCAGATGGAACTGGCCTATTGATATAATTTTTGGTGGTTAAAGCAATTATTATTATTATTATTATTATTATTATTATTATTATTATTATTATTATTATTATTATTATTATTATTATTATTATTATTATTATTATAATATTTTTTCTTTTCTTTTTTCCTTTTTCCTCCATTTTTTCACTTTTTTCTTTTCCCTTTCCCCCTTCTTTTTTCTTTTTCTTTTTTTCTCCCCTTTTCTCCCCTCTTTTTCTTTTTCCTTCCTTTCTTCTTTTTCTATTTATTTTTTCCTCCTTTTTAAATATAAAAGTACAGTTGGTATTATTTTCCTATTTTTCTTTTCATTGATGTAGCTCAATATAAAGTGTTTAGAGGTTTGATATTATTTCAATGAAGTTTTTTGAGTTTGTATATGAGTTGTAATTAGATTTTTAAGTGGATGAGTCGGCGTGGTCATGGTAATGATAAAGAGAAGAAAATAGCTTGGTCAAGAGACAGGGAGACATCGTCCGATAGAAGTTATAAAAGGCTGGTTCAGTTACAAGAGGACTCTAAAGATATGAAGAAGACATTAGCTCAAGAGGGAAAAGATGCAGAGGAACAGGAGAAAGTGAAAAAGATGTTACAACAGCAGCAGCAACAAAAGTTAACACAAGATACGTTTGTTGAAGCAACAGTAACACCAGCAAAGAAATTAGTGACAACTATACTAACATCACCGACAACAGCATCTATGGTACCAGTGACAACAACAGCTCCAGTAATAAAGACAATAAAGACAACAGTACCTACACCACCGGTGACAACAACAAGCAGTAACAGCAGTAACTACAACATTAGTAGCAATGACCCCAATCACAGCAACTATGGCAGGTGGTACAGTAGCATCTGGTGCCATAAGGAAAAGCCCTATGGGGCCTAAGAGTGAATATGAATTGCTTTTTGAAAAGTTAGTAGGAATTGAATCATTAATTAAAGATGGACAAAAGCAAATGGGAGCAATCTGATAAATTTGATAAAAGATACCTTAAAGAAAGATCAAGAAGAAATCAAAAAAGAACAGAAGGAAATTAAATTGGAGGTTAAGATGTTGAAAGAGAGAGAGAAGATGAGAGAAACTAAGATGGATCTTCTGGAGAAACGTGTTGCAACAATGGAGGAGCAGATGAGACATCTGAACATAGTGATCCATAACTTACCTGAGAAAAATCCAGACATGTTAAGAGATAGGATTTTGGAGTGGTTAAACGGCATGGCGATGGAGTACAGTTATTCTTCAGAAGACATTGTAAGTCTGTATCATCTCGGACAGAAGAGAGGGAGATCCGCTCCAAGGAATGTGTTGTTAAAATTTGCTTGTGCAGTAGATAAGATGAGATTAATGGCCCATATTAAACAAATGGGTTCAACAGTTTTGAAGATTGATGGAGCAGATGTTGAAGTTTGCAATGACATTGCACAGGAGGAAAGAATTTGGCGTCAAACTATGAAACCTATTACAAAATATTTGATTGGTAAAGGTGTGAAATATAACTGGAAATTTCCAAAAATGTTGACATTTTGGCACCTAGGTAGCAGATATGTTGTGAGGGAGAATGCTTTTGTATTGGATATACTTGTTGAGGCTAAATTACTGGAGAATGATACTCAAGAATGGGAATTATTGAAGCAAGAACTGTTAACATCTGGTGGGTTACATTTTGGTGGACAGGAGGATGATAAAGTGCCTGAGGGAGCAGAGGGAGGGACTTAGTGATCTTCAGCTCCCATTGACGCGCTTCCCCCCCTCCCCTCTTTGGTTATCAAAGGCCTCTTTTTTTCTGGAAAAGTGGGAAGGGTAAAAATTTTATTTTTATTCTTGCTTTTTTGTTATTGTTTTTCCTTGTTTGAAAATTATTGTTTCATTAATGTCTAGGGTAAGAGGTTTAGTTAAATGCACTACCCATGAGAATCATGTTAGAAATGGAAGGATTGAGGTAAAAATTTCCCATGAAGTTTATTAAGATGTTGACATGGAATGTGAAAGGTACGGGTTCCCAAGTTAAACGTAAAAGATTACAAGCAGCTCTTAGAAAAGATGGTCCAGATATAATTTTTTAACAAGAAACACATCAAAAATCAGAAGATACCAACAAATTATTTCTGGGTTGGATATAGATATAGGAAAAAGTATATGGAACTTCTAAAGCAAGAGGGGTGGCAACACTGATTTCAACCAGTTTGGGTTTTGTTTTGACTAAGAGTATTTCTGATCCGGAAGGTAGGTTTTTGATTGTAAAGGGTATAATAGACGATGAAGAAGTGACTTTGGTGAATATATATGCTCCAAATGAACATCAGGATAAGTTTTTAGATAAGGTATATCGAATTTTGGAAAAAGAAAAGACGGTTAAAATGATAGTAGCAGGTGATTTTAATTTAATTCGGTCTAGTATGGATTGCACTAATGTAGATAGGGACAAAATGGGATCAAAAACGAAGATATTAGATAATTGGATAAAACCTTTAGGGTTAAAAGATGCGTGGAGAGAATTTAAAGGAACAGAAAGAAAATATACATATTTTTCACATGTATACAATTCATATTCTAGAATAGACTATTTTTTTGTTACTGAAAATATATATTTAAGAATATAGAAGAAATAGATATTGGAATTTTCAAAGAATCAAACCATGCTAAACTTTTAATGCAATTGGGAATTGGGAAATCAGAGAGGGGAAAAAGTAGTTGGAGATATGATTCAAAATTGTTTAATGAGCTTGTAAATAAGGAAAATATGGAAAAAGTTTGGAATCAATATTGGCAATGGAACGATACAGGTGAAGTAACATATAACGAAGTGTGGGATGCTATGAAGTCAGTTTTTAGGGGAGAATGTATTAAACTAAATAGTATAAGAAATAAATATTTAAAGGATAAATATGAGAAAATTGAAAGAGAAATTGGACAACTTCAGGAGGAACATATAAGAACAGGGAAGAAAGAAACATTATTAAATATCCAGAAATTGAGAAAAGAACAGATCGGCAAGGACATAGAAAAAGTTAAAAAAGATTTGGTATACTTAAAAAGGGAATATTTTGAATATAGTAACAAGAATTCAAAATTATTAGCTAGAGCTGCGAAAAGAGTGTTAGAAGAGAAATTGGCATTTAATAAACCAACAAGGAGTGAGATGTAACAGTAGCACAGAAAGCTTTTATTGTTTTGATTGTGTAATAATTTACATTGTGGTATTTAACATTGGTGGTTATATGGTAAAAAATTAGTCTAAGTACTATTATGTGCTAGCTTCTATGAATGTGAGTTAACATTGTATTGATGTTGTTTTTGAGTTATTATTGTATTGTATCGTTACTGGGTTTTTTTCTTGTATGTCTGTCAAAAATTTAATAAAAATTATAAAAAAAGAAGAGAAATTGGCATTTTAATAAACCAACAAGGAGTGAGATGTAACAAAACAAAGAAGAAGGTGGAAATAATAAAAGGTTTTTATCAAGATTTATATTCTAAAAAAAATATAAGAGTAGGAAAATTAAGGGATTATTTGGATAAATGGAAGGGAATCAGAATAAGGGAGGAGCATAAAGATAGAATGATAAATACTTTTTGTAACGGGGGGAAAAGACCGAGAATTACAAAAAGTTTATGGTATATATCGCAAAAAGGAGGTGGATTGGGTATTCCAAATATTAAACACTATTATAGAGCATTTCAGTTAAAAAAATGTTTAAAAATTATAACAAAACCTGATGTTATTTGGGACGAGATAGAAATAAAAGAATTACAACAATTTGGGAAGGCGATTTTTTTGGATAAGGGGATGAAAATAAAGGTAAATAATCCATTAACAAAAACAATGATGGAGGTTTGGAAAAATATTAAAGATAAAATAGTGCTGGGAATTTCCCCGATAATAGATCTGGAAGATGTTAAGACTTTCCCTTTGAAAGTAGACAAAAGAATAAAGGATATACTTCTGAGAAATGATGTGTTTCTGTTAAAAGATTGGATAAAAATGATGAATAACTTGGAATTAAGAGCTGAAGTGTTTAAACAGATGAAATTGAACTGGTTACAAATAATTTTGGTAAAAAATGGGGGAAGAGATATAAAGAGGAGTTCAGTTTACAGAGAGGGAAAACAGAATTTGAGGAGATGATTTGTAAAATAAGAAATGGAGAAATGGAGATAAAAGGTTTAGTAAGTAAAATATATAGAATTTTGAATAAGGATGAAAGCTCACAAAATGTGTTGAGAATACTATGGGAAGAAGATTTAAATATAAGAATTTCGGAATCACAGTGGAAGAGTAAATGGAGGTGGTACCTGACTCCAGTTAAATTGTATCGAATGGATAATAGTAAATCAAGAGATTGCTGGAGATGTAAAAGTGAGCTTGGAACATATGAACACATGTGGTGGAGTTGTAAAGTGGTTAAGATTTTTTGGAAACTAATTGAGAAAGAAATTTCAGTGATTACTAAAGTTGATATAAAACTGGAGCCAGGTATCACCTTGCTGACGGGATTGGATGATATAAATATGAGTACAAACAAAAAAGAATTGGTGTCAATAATGTTAACGGCTGCAAGACTGTGTATAGCGAGAAAATGGAAAAGTGATTTAAGGTTAAAAATTGATGAATGGTATAAAAAAATGTGGAAAATTGCATTAAATGATAAATTGACATGTGAATTGAATGTGAAGAAAGGTATTTTAAAAGAGAACAAATTTTGGGAAATATGGAAACCATTTGTGGAATTTTTTCTTGTGAGTGATAAAGGGGATAAGCCGGTACCTCAACATATGAGTTTCTGGGAAAATTAAATTAGAAATCCGATCCACATGGTTTGTAAATATCACTGGGTGTTATAATTTGTAATACAACAAATTAATGTAATGTGATTTTCTTTTTTCTGATTTGTAATTTCTTGTATTTGTTGTATTTTTATATATATCATTTGTATTTATTTTTTTGAAAAATTTAACAATTTTTTTTTAAAAAATGCGCTGCACTTGCTCCTGCCGCCTCCAGAAGTGACGGAAGCATCGAAAACAGCAAAGAAATGTGCTGTAAATGCACCTGCGGCTATCATCAATGCTTACAACAGCTGCAGACATATTGTGTGGCAGAGTTTACATCAGGGGGAACTAGGTGTCCTGCCTGCTCAGCTGTCGGAGGGGCCATGGTCCAGCCCGCAGTGGGAAGACATTGAGAACCGCTGGACACTGGTATAGATCCATTTCAGTTGGGGTTCAGGCTGAGGCATTGGAGTGAGACAATACTGGTTGTACCACTCAATAACTGTTGATGGGAAGCTGGTAGGAGGAGCATGGCCCTGTTGGTCCTCCTGGATCTCTCAGCAGCTTTTGATACCATTGAACACAATATCCTCTTGGATAAATTATTGGGCTAGAATTTGGTAGTTAGGTCTTCACTGAGATGGTTCCTTCTTCGATGATAGTGTCCAGATGATCCAGCTTGGGGATTCTGTATCAGGCATTTGGATAAAATATTATGGGGTCCAGCAGGGCTCTGATATCTCCCCCATTCTGTTTGGCATTAAATGAGGCCTTTGGGAGATGTCATCCAGATTTTTGAAGGGTGTTATATGGTGATTCACACCTATATCTAACCTTTATATCTTCAGCAATGGATTTTGTCCAGGTTCTGGAGTGCTGTCTCACCAAGATAATGGACTGGATGAGGGTTGAAATTTGATTCTGGCAAGGCATAGATTTTTTTTGATGGGCTAGACAACTGACCAGTTGGATGGCATTCAGTCTGGCATGGATGGGACCACATGCCCCTGGAAGGACAAGGTTTGTGACCTGGTATGATCATGGAACCAGATCTCACCAAGGAGAAGCACCAGATTCCATATTGGTAATCTTGAGGATTGATCACTGCAATGCTCTTTATGTGGAGCTGCCCTTGAAGTTGATATGGAAACTTCAACAGGTTCAAACTGCAGCACCTCAGTTGGTATTGGGGCATGGAAGTACAATCACATCTCCTCAATTGTAGCCCACCTGCATTGGCTTCCTATAGACATCTGTGCCGAGTTCAACAAGTTGGTGATGATTTATATTGCTCTAAATGGTTTGGAACCTCATTACCTGTTGGGGCATCTCTTTCAAGGAAATGTTACCTGTACCATCCAATCCTCCGAAGCTTTGGCTATATAGATGCCCACCATGAAGGAGGCTTATAAAATATTAGTGACAAACTGGGCATTCTCAGTGGTGCCCCTATAATTAGGAATGTAATTTTGCTGAAGGTATGCCAGGCCCCCTCTTTCCCGATTTTTTGGAAATTGGTTAAAGCTGAGTTCTACAGAGAGGCTTTTAATAACATACTGTTCCTGTTAAAGTTTTTCTCAACCCTCACCTCTGTTTAATGTAATTGTCACCACCATGGGGGTTTTTTTTTGTTAATTTTTATTTATATGCTTTTGTTTTGCTTGTTGGTTTGTTCATCCCTGCTGGGTTGAGTGGGTGGGTGGATTATATTTTATAATGTAAACTACCCAGAGTAGTGAGTATGCACAAAATTGGTGGCATACACCAAAACTAACAAACAAACACATAAATAAATACAATCCAGTGATTCTATTACTATTTTCATAGATGAGCATTATATGTCCCTGGAGGTTGTATCTGGGTCTTGATCCTAGTTTCATCAGCATCTCATATTTGGTTTGATTGTCTTTCTTTGATTAAGCAATAGATGAGTGAAGTGATGCAAGATAATTTGGCTACAGGAGGAAGGCCTGGCTGAATAGACTCCAGGAACACATGGGAAACCATGTGTTGCCTTTGAAATCTGAGACTAATTAAAAGGCAGTGAAACCTGTATTTGCATTTTAAGCCCGCTGTTAGATGTTACCATGGCACTGATGAGCTGAAAGTTTGCATATAAGAAATAAGAAAGGGATTGTGACCACTGAACAATTTTGCCTTGAAGAGATTTTGAATACCTTTGTACAGAAGACAAACACCATCTCTAGGATGCCTAGGAACAATGACATTATCAAGGAGTGAATAGCTCCGGGAAGTTTTCTGTTGATACATAAATATCTCTGCAATTAGTAGCAGTGGGAGAGAAAGACCTGAAAAGTTCTTGACAGTTAAATGGGAAGTTTATTCAAATATGCTTTTTAAAAACCCTTTTGTAGCTGTGCCTGGCAATGGGTCTTTAAGTAGGCATCCAACCAGAACCTTTTAAAAAATGCCTTCCATGCAGACATGGACTTTCTAACTAACATACTTTTAACCTCTTCCTTGCATCATCATCTCAACAGTTCTGTGACACAAGCAGCACCTGTAGCTCTTCTTTTGTCATACATTATTAATGGTACACAGGCAGGAATAAATACTATCTAAATGCATATATATGCAATATTCAATGTACAAGTTTGATCAGCTTACATATTGAAAGTCTAAAAAGCACTTTCATAATTATTTTTCTGAATCAGATCCAAGATGAGGTCAAACAACATCATACAATAGCTTCTTATTCAAACACTATTTCATTATTGTTTTTATTTCGTGGCCAGCTATTATGATCACAGTTTGCCCATTTGGAAGATCCTGAACATTCTCTAATGACATAATGATGGCTTAGTGCTAATCCAACATGGAGGAAGTGCATTTCACACAAACATCCCTTTTCTCAAAAGACTCCTGACCCTTGAGGAGAAAAAAAAGGGAGAGACTGAAATGTGTCCCCTTTGCCTAATGAGTACAAAAAAAACCACCAACTTTTCGAGATATCACTGTGATCATTTACAACTCGATTTGTGAGGATGGATGTTGGTCATATCGCAGTGCTGTCCCTTGGTGTTCACTGCATTTATTTATTAAAAAAATTCTACCCCCGCCTTCCTCATACATGGATGACCCAAGGCGGCTTACATGGCAGTTAAAATACATACAGGTTAAAAACAAAAACATCCACCCCTACACCCCTAACCCCTTAAGAAAAAAAGGTACACAAACAAATTTAAAAACTGTTTAAAAAGAATTAAACAATGCCAGAAGTAATGTTAAAAGGTTAAAAAGCTAAAAAAAGGGGAGGGGAAGGAACAGGGGACAGGGGGGAGTGCTAAAAACATACAGGTGCAATAAAAAACAGACAGGTGTGTTACAACAAGCCATCATACCAGCCAGAGGGACTGGGCCAAACGGATTCACTTGAATTGTGTCAAATGTACAGTCTTCATTTCATCCAATAACACTTTGAGTGATTCACTTCTACCACACTTATCCCACACTACCAGACATATTACTGTTGTGACCTGTTTAAAAATGGTGCCCCAAGGTCCCTCAATGTCCTACAATGCAAGAGCAGAAAAGGCGAATGCTGACCTGGAATCCTTTATTAAATCTGTGAATCAGGAAACCAAGCCAAAAAATTCCTATCCGGCCCTCAAGAGTGACCACTAAGCAGCTAAGACTGCAGGGTGGGTGGGCCATCTGAAACAATTGCAAAGAGGCTGGACAGAGGGAGGGATAAGCTTAAAACCCACAATAGCCCTGCCCTCTAGCCAGAGAGCAGTGATGCTAGAGCATCCCTCTCAATCCTGGTCTCCTCACCTACCCAGAAGGAGGGAAATCCCCTGCCACTTCCTCTATGCCTCATATTGACAGGGATCTGGAAGCTGCATTCTGCTGAGGTATAAAAAAAATCTTTATTTCAATTTCTTCATTGCCAACTTCAAAGTTATATAATTCTTCTGTAGACATTATTTCCTTCTTAATGTTCAACTGCAGTCTAGTATTTGACATTTTCCCCTTCAACTTCATCAGCAGTTGTTTTAAATCATTGCTTCTTTCTGGTAGTATTTTAGATACTCCATATTTTAGATTACTGATATTTCTTCTTTCATCTGAATCTAATTCAGCTTTCCTTATGATATTTTCTGCATACATGTTGAGCAGATAAAGAGATAAAATGAACTCTTGTCTGGCATCTTTGATTATGGGAAACCATTCCCTTTGCAGGCGCACCCCCCAAAGAAAGACTCAGAGGCATTGGGCCACTTTTATTGAATAATGCCCTAGTCCGAATTATAACTTTCAATTGGTACTCATCCAATTATAATTCTTAAGGCAAGCAGGCCGCAGTAACACTGGTAAGGTTCCTCCCAAAATTGCCAACGGCAATTGGCTACAATGTATCCATTTGTATCAATTTGTTTGTTGACACAAACAAATTGTTGACCGTAGTCAATAAACTATCTACTGACCCCACCCTCTGACGTGTATCCATCAAATCCCGGGATGATGCATGCTGAAAAGCTCCTGCCATCACCCCTTGCCTGGTTCGTCGTTGACCAGTCAACGTTATTACACCTGTACCTGTCTAAGTGTTGGCCAGTCAATTGCGAACCTGCTGGATACCTATGGGTCATAAATCTTTACCTTACCAGTGCTACCTGCCACACGGGGAGGCTTCAATGAAGACTCACACCCCCCCCCAGACCGTCAGCTCGGTCAACAGGCCTGCTTGCAAATCTTCCAAAAAGAGGTTCATACCTCTAACCGACAGGTGGACCCCATCCCCTGCATACAGATGATAATTTTGTAAACTAATGGTGGGGTGTCGGATGACCATCCCCAAACCCTTGTCTGCCACGAACCGGGCAACTGCCCTGTTCACCGAGTGACGAGCACAGTCAAGGGCACGGAGGTCAATACCTCCCCTGTAAGCGTGACGTGGTATGATGTCCGACCATAGCAGCCTTGTGAACGGCCACACATAATGCAAATAAGCTAGGTCTCTGCAAATCGCGAATTTTAAAGAAAGGCCAGTGACCTGGCCGAGGTCATTGCCCCCGAGGTGCAGTACAAGGACATCAGGCGGTTCAGCATCCCTAATGGAGAAAAGGAATGGCAACAGTTCCCGCCATCTCATTCCACGCTTACCGTACCAACGTATGCATGCGGCCGCACGCAGTCCAAGCTGGGGTCCCCACTCTGTTGCCGCAGCATACTGCGCTGCCCAGTGCATGTAACTGTGGCCCACCAGTCATACTGCCACCGGTGTGCGGGGACACACAGGGTCTGTAAGAGAAAAAGGAGAACAGTGACTTAACTGGTACTCATGTCTGAAGAGGACGAACATATAATGCAAAACTCATAGATCCCCATCTTCCCATACGGCGTATATCAGCCTCAGAGTACCCAAATGCAGCTGCAGTTGAAGCAGCACCTATTCTAAATGAATGGGTGCCATAACGAGCCCCTGGGAGGCCAACACTGGAAAGTGCCATACCGGTCACCTTCCAAAATTGAAATTTAGTAAGGGGAGACCCATCCTGGTGGCAGAAAAACGGGCCAGGGTGCGTGCCACGCACTGCCAAGAACTCCTGTAGGGCACCAACCGGACAGATGTCTGAAATGGAACATCGTAGCAGTCTAACTCCACTGCCTACGCCGTGCTGATCAACTTTTGAGGACCGTATCCTCAACTGAGCCCACTCATTAGAAACATAGACATCGTCGAGTTCCAGTGCCCTACGAGTCGCATCCGCCTTAGACAGTAGTACCAACTCACTGATGCGGAGCGCTCCAAAGAAGGCCACCGTGGTAGCCACATGAAAAAGAGCTGCCTCATACGTGTCAAAACATAGGTTAGGCCAGCCTCGTGCAAGGTGTGTGAGCACCCCTGGGGAAATTGGGTGATGAGTTTCCGGGCGGCGGCCACGTTCCCGTGTCCACCCCTCCAAAACATGCCATATGCGAAAATCGTTCATGCTGTCAGCAAAACCCCTCACCTTGGCAATAAATGCCAATGCTGACAGCCTGGATGCTATAGTGCGGGGAGTGAGGCCCTGACTGTGTAAATAAACCATGAATTGTAAAACCTGTTCCACTGGAATGGGCCACACCTCGGGCAACTGAAGTTGCACACAAAAGCTTTTAAATTGAACGAAAGCATGCTGATACGCCTAACGCGTGTGGGGCGCCAAGGACATGCCGATCGCCCGGTTCACCTCTCCTTGCCAAATGTCCAAATCTCGGCCGGGAGTGGCGAGGGGAATTCCTCTGCGTCCGGAGCCAAGGCGCGGAACCGGGGGATCTGCAGGTGGGATAAAGCATCAGCAATATCATTATTAATGCCTGGTACATGTCTGGCCCTAAAAAGCACGTTGAGGCGTAGGCTATGTAACACGAATTGGCGAACTAAAGCCATCACCCTGGGTGATTTAGAGGTCTGAGCATTGACAATGTGCACTACTGCAGCATTGTCACACCAAAAGTGAACCACAGAGTCGGCCCACTCCTTGCCCCATAGCATCAAAGCTCCCAGGATTGGAAAAAAATCAACGAATGTAAGATCGCGGAGGCGATCCGTGCCCCGCCATGCTGGAGGCCATTGGCCATAAGCCCACCTCCCCTGGAAGTAAATCCCATATCCCAAGGAGCCAGAGGCATCCGACTGTACTTGAAACATAGGGGAACTAAAAGGTCGGACCTCCAAAAGGATACCCCGTTGAAGTCCCGCAGGAATGAGAGCCAAACCAAAAGGTCAGCCCGCATGCCCCTGGTTAGTCGTACCCTATAATGGCGCCTTGTCAGGCCAGACATGGCGTTGCATAGGTGCTGAGCAAATGCTTTGCCAGGCGTAACCACCCTGCAGGCAAAGTTAAGATGGCCATGCAGTACCTGAAGCTCACGAAGTGACACTTTACGTTTGGCCAGCAAGGCCAAAATCATCGCGGAGATCCGGGTGACCTTGTCAATGGGTAACCGGGATGCCTGTGCGACCGTATCAATTTCAATACCCAGAAATGTGAGGGTAGTGGATGGGCCCTCGGTCTTTTCGGGTGCTAAAGGGACACCCAGTTCCTGCATTAGCATCTGAAATGTGGTGAGGGGACGCGTGCACGTGTCCAAGCCCCGTTCACCCCCAAACAAATAGTCATCGAGGTAATGGGCTACAGAGCGAGACCCCGACCTGCGAACAAAGGCCCACTGAAGGAAGGTGCTAAAACGTTCAAATGCTGAACAGGATATAGAGCAGCCAAAAGGCATGGCCTTATCTACATAGAACTTCCCTTGGAATCTAAAACCCAATAGCTCAAAGTCCTCAGGGTGCACTGGCAACAATCGGAATGCCGATTTAATGTCGCATTTCGCCAGGAGGGCACCAGGACCACAAGAGCGCACCATTCGCAGGGCTTGGTCAAAGGACATATACCTGACCGAACAAAGGTCATCAGGGATAGCATCATTGACAGAATAACCCGCCGGGTACGATAAATGGTGGATTAAACGAAATTCCCCCGGGGCCTTTTTGGGTACCAACCCCAGAGGGGAGACCTTCAGGTTGGGAAAGGGTGGTACAGAAAAGGGGCCTGCCACCCTCTTGGCCTCAACCTCCTTAGCGATACTCAGGGGAGCCACCTCTTCTCTACCCTTCAGGGACAGTAAATTGGGTGCATCTTGGGGTCCCCGCACTCCTTTGAATGGGATTTGGAAGCCCCACTGGAAACCCTCAAGGAGGTACTTCGTGTCCTCTCTCCTTGGATAAGTTGAGAGCCATCGCTCCAACATATACACATTAACTGGGGAGGGGGCCTTTTGTCTGGCTGGCTCCCTCAGCAGCAGCTCTGCCCGCTCCCTGTCCACCTCTACCTCTGCCCCGTGACCCGCCGGCCCACGGACACGCGGCGGCGGCATGGGGGCCAGCGCAAGAGGGACACTCATGTTTGTATCGGCACTGCCACTTATTGCACACACCACTAGCCGAGAAGCTCCAACACAGCAAGCGGGCTGGAACCCCCTGCCCCGCCAGCTGGCGGGAAGCCTGCGTTGGAGCAGCTCGCTGAATGGCATGGCCACAATGGTACCTATCCCCAGGCGCCGGACGCGTGGGGGTCATGTACAATAGCCACAATTTCTGACAGGGCTCATCCCATCTCATCTCCAGGTGCAAGGGCACCCTCATTCTAAATTCCTCATCGTAAGCCAACCACGATGGGCCAGGAAAATCCACCACTGCCCTGTAAATATTGTCCAAATATTGGACCATAGGAATGGCCAGGTCAGGCCGGGCCCTGAGGTACGCCACCATATAAATAACATATGCGGGCAACCAGTTGGCCCAGGTGCGTGGTGGCATACGACGGTGGGACAGCTCTTTGTCTTTGTCATCCTGTCCCTCTCTCTCCTCCTTAGTGGGCTCACGGTTCAATAGGGAGAATATATCCACGTACTCCCACTGCCAAATCTTTTCCCTCGTGACCTGGGACAAATGATCACCAAGGGGCAACAAATAACTAGCCGTCGGCAAGGCCGTCACCAGCACGTTAGGTACCCGGGGCATATGCAGCGGAACCTGGACAGTCCCTGCGATGCCCGGCACCGCCCCGGGGGCGGAAACCCCCATCCCCAACGCTGCACCAGTATGGAACCAAGGGGCACTGGGATAGGCTGGCAACTGATGCCCACTCGCCTCGACATGACGAGGCCATGGCCACTGAACCCCACCATTGGAAGTGGGCTGTGATGTGGGTGCATTAACTTGAACCTGATACTCACTAGGTGCACCTCCGTGAGCCACCCCCACTGGGGGTTCCGGCCCGCGGCGGGCGTCGGAGCTCGCGACCGTAATCGAGCTCTGGGGCCACACCTGACCACTCTCCTGCTGTAGCTCCGGACGAACAGGGAGCTGCGAGACACCGGCAGGGGCAGGCCGGAGCGTCTCAAGCAGCTCAACCCGGCTGGCCGCTTGTTGCAGTGTGGCGGCAATTGAGGTAGCCGGTAGACCCGAAGGGCCCCCCGCAGAGAGTGAAGGGCCACCTGACATGGGGTTGTGTGCCATCCCTAAGGATGCCTCAAGCACAGCTAAACGTGTTAGCAATGCATCAACTGCCACAGATCCCCCAGTATAAAGTGGGCCGGGTGGGCCGGACAGCCCACCAGGCATTTGACCAGGAACCCCAGCATGAGAGCCTGGGCCCGAATAGGGCCATGCCCAAAACTCTGGCCCATGAGGGGCCGGAGGGGGAACGTGCTGTGCACCAGCACCGGGCCCACCCCCGCTGACCAGGCCCATGGCCGGCAACTGCGGACTGAGGGCCGAAGCCCCAGAAGGGCCGGTCGAAGGCTGACTAGCCGAGGGCCAAGCAGCCTGCATCGCCCCACCGGTATTGGTGGAGGTAGTGCCCTGCCGCGTGGGTGCAGCCCTGGTCCTCCGACCTGAGGGCTGCCCCCCACGTTGCGCAGGGCCAAAAGTCCTCCTCGTTGGCCACGGTTTCGTCGCTGGGGCCTTCCGTTTGGGAGGCATATCTGAGAGAAAGAGCAGGATCCCTTTCCAGGGATCAACTTAACGCCAAAAACACAGAGCAGCCAGCAAGCCAAAGGCTCTGTGCAAGTTCCTTCCTTCCCAGCCGGGAAAGAGTAGGGCTAAAGAGCCGAAGAATCAAAAGAACAGCGACGGAGAAAACTTCTCCTCTCAGTCGCTATTTTAAAATGGCAGCTCGGCTGCCTCGTGGCCACCCCTTTTATAGAGGGGTGGCCACACCCCCTAACTCACCCGGATGTCTGAGTCCGGGTGGGGTGGGGGCCCGCAAAGAGCGCGGCGGCCATTTTGGCGCCGCGCTTTCATTCTCCATAATATGTCCATAGTATAGGTTAAACATCAGGACAAATCAAATGTTGCAGCACACCTAGTTATTTTAGAACAATTCATAGGTTCTCATGATCCATACAAAGGCTTTGCTGTTATTTGTAAAGCACAATGATTTTCTTCAGAAACTATTGCAAATGCTCAAGTAGCCAATGCATGTTTGTGATAGGTTTTCTCTCATTAAGAAAAAGCTGTAAATGATATTGAGGAGACCAGGTAACTGTCTAGCGAAATATACTTCTGTTCCATGGATCAGTAGCTTGAAAACTGATTGGCTCACAAGAATACAGAAGTTGGCCATCGTTACTGGGTTAAGTCTTTTCTTCAGTTATGAGTGAGATGATGGAAAATTTAGTGGACTGGCAAGGACAAGCCCATACAGATCAAGAGGGAGAAGTAGAAGATGGAATGGGGGAGAAGGCAGTTGTTTCTTGAACATGTGGAGAATTGTGCTTGTGGCAATGCTTTTGATTTTTCCACTTTTGCCTTCTTCATGCTCCATCTGTAGCCATTCACTTTTGCTATAAAATTTCATGTTACCTTATTATGCCCAAGCAATTGCATTAGAGCAAAAAGACAGCACATGGAGAACAAAACCCTTGAGGCAATTGGTTGAACCTGTTGAAGGGGTCATTTGATTTGACAGAGAAATGGAGCACATCTCCAGAGCCTCAACTCCCAGCAGCTGAAATCTAATGAAGCTCTACTTACAATGGAAGCAGCAAGAAAAATGCCAGCAGCTCTTATCACTTTTGCCTGGGAAAGCTGGAAGTGGGACAGATTATACTACAAATTCAAGATAACATCAGATTATTTATTTATCAAAAGATCAGTTCTGGGGAAGGCAAATACTTAGGGTTGCCATAATTCTCTCCCACCATACTGGGACAGCCACGTGATGTCATTGCATTCTTCAAACTGCACATGCATCGGATGGGTATGTCAGAGAGGCCACGGCTCTAAGACCCCACAGAATCCCCATTCAGGGCAGACAGCCATCATCAGTTTAAAATAAACTGTAGTCAAGAGGTTTTCCCCATGTGATTCTTCTTGCAAAAGACTATTCTTGAAAGTTCTATTTTTATTTTTTTGAATAAAATTTCTTGGGCCACTCTTAGAATTACCCTTCCTCCCCCAAGGTCATCCTACCCTCCCCTTCACAAACACCCCACTTGTGGGATCCGTGCACACAATTGGCATACTGTCCCTGACAGAACCACGGCTTGGGGGAACACTCCTTAGAGCCCTGGTTCCGAAGGGACAGAAATTGGGGAGCGGATTAATAGTCATAGTTTAATTCACTGATCACTGGCCTGGCAGGCAGCTCGGACAATAGAGGGCAAAAGATCACCGGGTGATGAACTCGATAAGCATGTAATGGGTAATCTTGTATCCTCAGAGGCTCTGAGTCCAAGAGTTAACCTAGGCACATGTTTACTCCCAATAGCAGTAGACAATGCATGGGCCCTGGTAGTAAATTAGATAGATAAGGAACTTCCCCCATGTGAGGTCACCCCTGATGAGCAACTTGTGTAATCTCAAAGTGCAGACTTGCAGTTTTCCTGTAACACCCACGAGCAACCTATGCACGTTGTCGAGCTAGGCAGGGTATAAAGATTAGAGCCTTCTGATCAATAAACACTGGACTTCACCTCATCTTTGCCTACGTGCCTTCCTTGTGTCCAGTCACTCCGTGACCCAGCGGGCCATTTCTGGTCCACCATTGCAACACCACTGAAATACACTCATCCTCAAACCCCACATGAGGATCCCTTGGGAGAAAGTTCTAAAGAGGGGCTCAGAATGGCAATGCAGTCCATGGCGCTTCCGTTTCCCTCCAGAAAGAGAAAATCAGGAGACAAGAATAAATTTATTTTGGAGGAGGACCTTTGCAATGGAGGACTCTTTACTTTCTGTCCACTCTGTCCCCTTCCTATGCAATTAACCCTTTGTGGTCACGTGAAGAAGGAATCCTCTGTCCCAGTGTATGGTGGAGATTTGGCTTCTTAGATATGGGTATTCCTTGTTTTCTCTCGGCTTTTAAGGAAAAGGGCCGAGGACATCTCCTTGTCCCCCAAACTTCAAAGTGAGCCATGGAATTTTTGCAAAGAGTTATTTCACTGCCTCCATGCCTTTCTTTCAATTATCTCGCTTGCAAGTATCTCCCCTTCCTGGCGGGCTTCTCAGGGTGCTGTATTGCCTTCACCACTTTCAAGCAGGATAATTGAAAGAAAGGCAGGGAGGCAGTGAATTAACTCTTTGCAAAAATCCCTTGGTGAGGGGTGATCTTGCTTCTTTTGTACAAATTTAAAAATCTGGGACTTTTACATGTTTTTTCTTGAACTGGAAAACTGGGGTATATGGCAACACTACAAGTACTGGAACTTGCCCCTCACAATCAGCTGGTATAAAATGCACACATTTTGAGTGAAACGTTTTTCTATGTAATATCTGTTTTTCAAAGATGGAGTCTCATGCCTGTGGAGAGATTTGAAGTCTTTCCAAACATTCCAGAAAAGGAGGGAGATATTAGGAATTTGTGCATGTCATCCAATTTTTTTTGAATATTAACCAAAAGTAGGTGATTAGCATGTCACTCTCTATATCTGGAGAATGTAAAAGTGCATGTTTCTAAAGAATATACATATCCCCTCCCCACTGCTGCCACCTTTAATTCATACAAGACCTGTAAATTCAGCAAAGTTTGAAAGTGCATCAGATTAACCACCCATGTGATGTAGAGGGATGAAAATTGTAGAAAACTACCCATATGGAAGCATTATTAAATGAAACATAAACACTAAGTGTGCAGATCAGCACTGAACAACACAATACTAGGACTCACATGAACAAATCCCACACTAAAGCAAATTGGAGCAAAACAGAACAACAATAATATGAAAACCAGTAATTGAATGTAAAGAACAGTTAACAAAGGGATTACATATCCATTGGTGGGCTAGTTCCTTCTCCTCTCACTACAGCCTTATCTTGAAACAAATCTGAGCATTCATGGCAGCCATTTTAGACCTCAGGTGTGGTTATTTCTCAGCCTTTCTGTACTGTAGTTTAGCATGGGAAAATGAACTGAGTTCCAAAACAATTCTTTCTTTCTTTATTAATATCAGAGCATTGTACAATTAGACTATTTGTGATCAGAAGCAAGCTACGTCAAAGGAGTTATGCTATTCATTAGACATTTTTCTTTGATACATTTAGGGTGGCATACATTGCCTGCACATAAATGCTGCATTGGTTTAATTTCTCCATATTCACATAACATCTCTCCTGTATCCTAGGAGCTGCATTTTACAAAAAAGAATGCAAAGCCTTTTGCACAATAATCGTGACACATTATCAGCATATCTTGTATGAGAATTGTTCTGTACCAGCAATTCTTCCAGCTAGAAAGAATAACACTTGTCATTCAGCTCCCAGTTGAGACTGGCAGGCCATGCACTTATGAAATACATCACTTTACCTGTAAAATGAAAGAAGTCTCTGAAATATAATAAATATGGATCTTCATATCTACATTTCTACAGCATTAATTTCCAGAGCAGGCAGGCCTGTAATTTGCATGTCATTTTAAGTCAGGTACTGCAGGAAGCTTCACTGCATAATTCAGACTTTCTGAACCCTTAAAAATGTGCCATTTAAAGCATTCACCCCATGGCTTGTGAGTCACGCTGTTATAAGCCTCAGGAGGGAAAGATTATACTATTCACAGATTAGCAGTGTCTAGTTAAATTAGATACAGGCTAACAAAGACAGGCATCTTCTTTACTGAGCTAAGACATTTTTATTTTACTTTTATTTGTGTCAGAGACAGCAGATTGGCAGTCTATGGTCCAAAGCTGATGCCTGGACTTCTGTAATATGGGTCCCTTGCACTCTATCCATTTTAATCAAGATATGGAGAAATTGTTGACAGCTGTAGTCATGAAGAACTCATTCTAGTCCTGAACAGCAACTGATGAACCTACTGGATGAAGATCAAAGGTCTGAGAAATACTTTCTAAGTTCTTCATGCATGTTCATTAAAGCTTTCTCAAATTGATGGAAAACCTAGACAAGGAATTTTCAAACCCCAAACATAAAGTACTATACCATATTGACATGGTTTAGTGTCTTGCACGGAAGACAAAGAAGGAGTCGCAGGAAGGACTAACACAGGTTTATTCATTGATGCTCAGCACGAACATGAGGTAATGGGGAAGATACATCTCATTATATACCATAACACAATACATTTGAATCTTGTTGCACGGTAGCTCATTGGCTGCTACCGGCGTGGCCTCGCCCAGGTCACGCCTCTCTTCTGCAGTTGTTTTCTGTAGCTCCTGATCATGTGGGGAATTTCCCGCGGCTGTTCGTGATTTGGGCAATGTGGACCATGTGAGACTGAACGCTCGCAGCTGCCCTCTATGGGCGGCTTGCTCACGTTCCTTAACAGCTGAGATACATTGTGATTGTGGACTGGTTACATTCATATATTTAAAGTAACATTGTACATGCATACATAACATCCCTCCCCCCTAGGATGGGACGAAGTCCCTCAACCATTGTGGCTTGCCGCACGTGCGCCTGGGGCGTGCGGCCGCTTGACTTAACACAGGGGAGCCGGAGGCTCCTGGTTCCGCGGAGTCCTGCCCTGCAATGGAAAGGGGGGACTCATTAGCGGCTCGGTGTGGCGTCTGTGGTAACCTTGCATTGGGGGACGGGAATGGAATGAATAGTTGGGAAGTGAATCCCTGCCTGCCGTTCGAGGAGTTTGGGGACCCCCCCCAGTACGAATCTCGGGACCGACGAAGAGGCCCTCATGGCCTCGCCACCCCCTGCTGCCTGTGCGGGCGTTCTAGAGACTGTGGTGGGCGGACTCGCCCCTGTTGCCTGTCTTGGGGGTGTTGGTCTCCGGGGAGCAGGAGCTATTGTATACTCCAAAACAAAAGGGCTAGGGGGACTGGAAGTACCAGGGGCTGAACTGAAACCCCTCTTCTCGCTAGGACGGGTGGGGGACGACTCCGCTACACCCCCCTGGTACTGCAACTCATAATCATCATCAAACTGATCCCTCTCTTTCAAAGTGTCCTCCTCCGTGGTTGGGAACCCAGGATATGCATCCGTGTCCGCGGGTTCTGCCGTGTCTCCCCCTTGGGTAATGCGGGTGGGGGAGGACCCTAACGCTGATTCCCCCTCGCCGGTGACTCGCCTTTGGAGTTGGTCGGCATGCCTTCTCCAGAGTAGACCTGAACTAGTCTCGACCCTGTAGGATACCGGCCCCGTTTGCTCAACAATTGTCCCTGGCACCCACGCTGGCCCCGAGGCCGCGTAGTTTCTGCAGTGAACCGGGTCCCCTACCGCAAAACTTTTGGAGCTCTCTCCCCCTATGCTTATATTTCTCCCTTCATCCTCCACCCTGGACGGATCCATCCGGTCAAACAGTGTTACCGGACGCCTCCTCATGAGGAGTTCGGCTGGGGAAAAACCTGACGCTAAAGGGGTTGTCCTGTAGCAGATGAGGAACTGGCACAGATGCAGGTTCAACTCACCGGGACCCATGCGCCGCAGTGCGTCTTTCGTAGTGCGCACTTGGCGCTCTACCTGACCGTTTGTGGTGGGGTGAAACGGGGCAGCGGTTATGTGCCTGACGGCGTTCCTCTCCATAAATGTCTTGAACTCTGCCGACGTGAAGGTACTAGCGTTATCGCTAACAAGGACGTCTGGCAGGCCGAAGCAGGCAAACAGCTTTCGCAACTGTTTAATGGTTGCGGCGGAGGACGTGCTGTTCATGGGTATTACCTCCAACCACTTGGAGTAGGAGTCGACTACCAGGAGAAACATGGACCCACGGAAAGGGCCGGCGAAGTCGACATGGATCCGGGACCATGGCCCGCGGGCCGTATCCCATTCCCTATGGGGTAACCGGGACTCCTCGGGCCGAGAGCTCTGGCAGCTCTCGCACGTGCCCACTAGGCGTTCTATGTCCCCGTCTATCTGGGGCCACCAAAAGAAACTCCTGGACAGAGCCTTGGAGCGCACGATCCCGGGGTGGCTGGTGTGCAGTAGCCTCAGCACCTTGGCCCTCAGCTTCTCTGGGATAACCACCCGCTGGCCCCAGAGTAAGCAGCCCCTTTCCAGAGAAAGCTCTACTCTGCACCTGAAAAATGGCTTGAAATGTTCCTCGGGGGGAGAGGTGGGCCACCCTTTTCTAACCCAGGAACTAACTTGGGCCAGGATCTTGTCAGCCGCCGTGGCCTTGGCGAGGTCGGCCGGCACAATTGGGGGTGAGTCGAGAGACTCAATCAGCAGGACTTGGTGTTCCTGCTCTACCTCACACGTGGGGTCCCCTAAACTAGGGAGAGGGGATCGGGACAGGGCATCCGCGTGGGAGATCTCCTTCCCTGGGCGATAGACCAGCTCATATTGGTAGGCGTTGAGAAAAATGGCCCAACGCAGCATCCTGGGGGATAGAATTTGTGGGGTTGGTTTGCCGGTAGTGAAGATCCCCAGCAGCGGCTTGTGATCCGTCACTACCGTAAACTCGCGGCCGTATAAAAAATCGTGGAACTTCTTGGTTCCCGCGATTATTGCTAGGGCCTCCCTATCTGTTTGCGCGTAATTGCGCTCGGCTTTCGAGAGGGACCTTGAGTAGTACGCCACCGGGGCTTCCCTCCCACTCTCCAACACGTGGCACAGGACCGCCCCCACCCCCACCGGGGACGCATCACAGACTAGCACCACTGGTTTTTTCGGATCAAAATGGGTCAGGACTGCATCCGAAGACAGGAGTGACTTAAGCTCCTTGAATGCCCTCTCCTGCTTGTCCCCCCCACCGCCAAACCGCATCCTTCTTAAGTAGCACGTGCAGTGGCTCCGTGACCGATGCCTTCCGAGGCAGGAAGGAGTGATAGAAATTTAGGAGCCCTAGGAATGACTGCAGCTCCGGTTTCGCGGTGGGGCGAGGGGCGTCTCTCACGGCCGCTACCTTGGACTCGGAGGGTTTGATTCCGTCTGGGGTTACCTTAAACCCTAGAAACTCTACCTCCCTCGCGAAGAATACGCACTTGTCCCTCCTCAATCGAAGTCCTGCCCTCTCGAACACTGAGAGAACCCCATCTAGCCTCTTGGCTAACTCTAATTCGCTCCCCGCTGTTATCAACACGTCGTCGAAGTATGGGAGGACGCCTGGAAGTCCCTTTAAAAGGCGTTCCACGAGGGACTGGAAAATTCCGGGGGCCGAATTCATGCCAAACTGAAGGCGCGTTACCTTAAACGCCCCCTTGTGCGTTACGATCGTTTGCGCGGCGGCAGCAGCCGGGGTTACAGAGAGCTGCTGATACACCTGGGCCAAATCTAACTTGGCGAAAAACCTCCCCCCATGTAGCGTGGCCAGCAAATGGCTGACCACGGGCACCGGGTATGCATTTGGCCGAATGGCCTTATTTATCGTACATTTATAGTCCGCACAAATCCTGACCTCCCCATTTGACTTGAGGGCTGTAACAATTGGCGTTTCCCACTCCGCCGAGTCAACTGAAACCAAAATCCCCTGCCCCACCAATTTGTCCAGTTCCGCCTCAATCTTGTCCTTGAGGGCGAAGGGCACCCTCCTTGGCTTTAGGCGGATGGGCCGGATTTCTGGGTCCAGCTCAAAGGAAACCGGGGGCCCCTTGTATTTCCCGAGCCCCTTCTTCAAAATGTCCGGGTGTGCGTCGCACACGTCCCGCATTGGGTCAGTCTCGATGGCGTTAATGCCAGACAGTTCGATCCCCAGGAGAGCAAACCACTGCGTTCCCAAAAGGCAGCACCTCCCCCCTTTTAGGACCACTAGGGGCAGTTTCTCAGAGTAGTTCTTGAACTTCACCTTGAAGTTCCCCACCCCCAACACTGGGATCCCATTTCCCTGCACGTCCCGTAGGTTGGATCTCATGGCCCGCAGTTTGGGCCGTTTCTCTGGGGGAATGCGCATAAACTCTTTTTGGGACAGGATGGAATAAGAAGACCCCGAGTCTATCTCCATCCTCACTGGGACCCCCTGCAACAGTACCTCTATGAAGAACCGCCGGTGCTCCAGGCCCACGCGGTTCACGCCTTCCTCGCTGTGGCCGGCTGAGACCTTCCTGGTGCCGGCCGCCTTTCGTTGGTGCGTCTGGGAATGGCTGGAACTGCCCTTGTCCTCGACTCGTCCGCACCTGCATACTCGGGTGATGTGTCCCTTTCGGCCGCAGTTGTGGCACTCGGCCTTCCGGAACGGACACCTCGTGCGGTTGTGGGCTGCCCCACAACCGTCGCAGCGGCAGTCCTGCCGTTCTTGGGTCTGCCGCCTCTCACCTCGCTTCTTGATCCTCTGGACGTCGTCGTCCTCGCTGGAGTAGGGATCCGCTGTCGTGGAGGACTCCTCGGACGACATTGGTGCGGCGGCGGGCGCCTTGGGAGCCCGCCAGGCCGTCTTTGCTGGTGTCCGCCGGGCCACCTGCACTGGTGACTTGGCCCTCTCGGACGTGGCCCCTCGGGACTTGAATAGCCGGACGCCGCTCCTGGCCTCCTCGGCTGCTTGCGCCTCCCGCAGTACCTCGTTGAATGTGAGGCGATGGTCGCGGGTCATGAGCCTCCTCTGAAGCTCCTCGTCCCTCAAGCCGCACAGCATGCGGTCACGGAGGGCCTGGTCCAGGTCGTCCCACTGGCAATGCACCGCTGCAAGCCTGAGGGCCGCCGCATAGGCGGACACGGATTCGCCCGGTCGCTGGTCTCGCCTGTGGAACGCGACCCGGGATGGGAAAATCGAGACGGGCGGCTGGAAATGCTCATGCAGTCTCTCCAGGATACGGTCGATGGGCACCTCGTCCACCTTCCGGGGGGCCACCAGGGTCATCAGGATCCGCAGCGTGGCCGGCCCCACCTGAGACAGGAAATGGGAGCGCATCTTCGTGGCGGCGTCGACGCCTGCAGCCTCCATGGCGTGCCGAAACTGGCACTCGTAGAGCTCCCATTGTTCGGGCTCGCTGACATCGAACTGGTACGGCTTGACCTTGGGATTCGCCATCGATCCCACCTTCGTCGCCAATTTAGTGTCTTGCACGGAAGACAAAGAAGGAGTCGCAGGAAGGACTAACACAGGTTTATTCATTGATGCTCAGCACGAACATGAGGTAATGGGGAAGATACATCTCATTATATACCATAACACAATACATTTGAATCTTGTTGCACGGTAGCTCATTGGCTGCTACCGGCGTGGCCTCGCCCAGGTCACGCCTCTCTTCTGCAGTTGTTTTCTGTAGCTCCTGATCATGTGGGGAATTTCCCGTGGCTGTTCGTGATTTGGGCAATGTGGACCATGTGAGACTGAACGCTCGCAGCTGCCCTCTATGGGCGGCTTGCTCGCGTTCCTTAACAGCTGAGATACATTGTGATTGTGGACTGGTTACATTCATATATTTAAAGTAACATTGTACATGCATACATAACACATGGTCTCCAGAATCCACCTCTATGCAAAATTACTGTCTTTTCCCTTAGTGAAGGAAAGCACACACACACACACTCGCACACACACACACACGGACACACGCACGCACACACACACGGACACACACACACACGCACACACAGCACATAGAAGAATAAGCTGACTGTGGAGAAGAAAGGTAAATGTCCCTTAGTGCTTCAAATCCCTTAAAGCCCTCACAACAAAATAGCAGCCATCACCACTTTGCACATTTAGTACCATTTAAAGTGCAGTTTCTCTTAAATTGTGTGAACAAAATTGGTTACACTTTCTTCTGTTCGGAGTGCCAAAAACAAATTCTCACACTCATGTAGGTCAAGAAGAATGATTCTGTGATTCTTCATCTTCAAAAATGAGACAAACAAGGACTTACATGCCTCACAAATACAAATACATATACCATATTTATGCCAGACATATATATAGGTGGTTCCCTGAATGTTGTTACTTAGCCCCTGGCTTCACTGGCTAGGAGGCTGATCGGAATTGTGATCAACATCTGAAGGGCACATATGTTCCCCACACTTGACAGACGTCTCAAAAGATATAGGATATAGTTATAGAGTATTCTGATGCTAATAAAAAGGCACATCTATGGGTATTTGAATAGCCTATCAGAAACAAATTTGCAAGATTCTTTATGTTAAAATAACCATAAAATTAGTAGACTTCCTTGATTTAGACCATCTTGCCATAGTTAGACATCTTAATAAGTAATTTTCAAGCCTCACAAAAGTCCTCATCTCCAATAAAAGAGTGACAGAAGAAGGTCATTTCTCCTCTTCTTGTGATTCAGTGGTTAAGTTGCAGTGCAGCCAAAACTCTGCTCAAAAGCTGAGTTTGTTCCCAACAGATACAAAGTTGACCCATCCGGCCATCTTTCTGAGGTTAAAGAAATGAATACCCAGTTTCTTGGGGGTAAAATGCTAATTACTTTGTGAACTGCCCTGATAGTGCTCTAAGCACTATGGATCAATACATAAGTGTAATTGCTCTTGTTATTGCATAAATTATGCAAAATATCTCAGCACAAAGATAGTTTCCATTCGTTTTGAGAAGCAGAGCATGCACACTTACTGCCAACATAGAATCAGGGTCCAAAGGTTGGAAACAACTATTCTAGCTAAACCTTACCTTCAAAAGTAAACAGAAACATCACTGTTGGCTTCAGTTCAATTGTGACCACCCAGATTTTGATTGGTAAAGAGTTTACTTAGATTCTTTCCCTATCGCATAACACTAGAACTAGGGGACACTCCATGAAACTTTTGGGTACTAGTTCTCAAACAAATAAGAGAAAGTACTTTTTCACCCAGAGGATTACTGGTCTATGGAACTCCCTGCCAGAAGAAGTGGTGACAGCTGTCAGTCTTGACAGCTTTAAGAAAGGATTAGACAAGTTCATGGAGGACAAGAGTATCAATGGCTATAATTATGGATACTTAAGGACAACCTCCGGGTTGGAGAGATAGGCAGGATATCTCTCAATGCCATTTCCAGGGAATCCTAAGCAGGTGAAGGCATCTGCTTGGAAATACCCTGAAGGAAATGATGATCCACTGTGTGAGACAGAATGCTGGACTGGATGGGCTGTGGCCTGTTCCAGCAAGGCTGTTCTTATGTTCTTATGTTCTTGAAAAGAAATTAAATCAATCCAACAATGTTCTGCTCCTCTGTTCTCTGTCTCTTTTCACAGCAGCTTCAGCAAATACTATCCTTAGCCAACTCAGCCAGCCATTAAATGTGTTTATAACACTTTTTAATTTAGTGGGTAGATTTACTATATGATGCCATCTAGCTTTTAAAAAAAGAGGTAGATGATCACATTTCTTTCTATAAAAGCTGTTTAAAGTGGGCAAGAATAAAATGTGCTTGTGCTTCATAACAAGATATGGAGCTGATTACTAAAAAGCCCATGGAGAAATCCACAAATATTATTTGGGCATCTAGGCATAACTGTCAACTATCCCATTTCCCCTGGGGAAACCTCTTATTTTTACCTCTCTTCCTGCCCCCTCCCGTTTTATTAATTTCACCGTATTTTCCTTTATTTTTTTTAAAAATATCCTGACCGAAGCCCTCACAGGCGAAGCTGCAGTATGTTTTTCCGGGCACCAGAGGTCGCTGTGTGGCAGGCTTTTCGCTTGTTGAAGGAGAGAGAGAAGGGGGGGCGTTTCTGAGTTTCTCTTTCATTTTCCTCCTGCCACATGGCCAATATGGAGGCTGCTTCATTTTTGCTGCTGAGCTGTTCGGAGCCACCATGCTGGGAGGTGAGCGATATATCATATATGCAGGGGCAAATCAGCTCTTGGTCTGGGGCAGAGACTTCTCTATCACTCTCATGCTTTATTGAGCTGTTTCTGCCCTGTCTCCTGACTGGAGGCTTCCGTTTCTAGAGTTCTAGAGTTAACTTGGTGGGTGGGGTGGGGTGGGGGGTTGGGGATGGTGCTTGATCACTATATGAGTGAGAGAGGGGGTTCCATTTCTGTTCTAGAGTTAACTTGGAAGGGGTGGGGGTTGGTGCTTGATCATTATATAAGAGAGGGGGGATTCCATTTCTGTTCTAGAGTTAACTTGGGAGGGGTGGGGGATGGTGCTTGATCACTATATGCTAAAGGTAAAGGTTTCCCTTGCTCGAAAGCCAGTTGCATCTAGAGTGCCAAGGTTCACCATCACAGTCATAGATTCCTACAGCGGCCAATTTTTAGAGCAAGAAGCTGCTTTTTGTATGAGAGAGCATATCCAAAATACACGGGGAGAAATATCAGAGCTCATAGATCCAGTGTGCTTGCATGGTTGTGTAAGGGGATCTGAGTTAGGTAAAGGTAAAGGGTCACCCTTGCTCAAAAGACAATCGTATCCGACTCTAGGGTTCAGTGCTCATCTCTGTTTCAAAGCCGAAGAGCCAGCATTGTCTGCGTCTGCAGACATTTCTGTGGTCATGTAGCAGACATGACTAGACACCAGAGTGCACGGAATGCTGATACCTTCCCACCAAAGTGGTCCCTATTTATTTACTTGCAATTTCTTGCTTTCGAACTGCTAGGATGGCAGGAGCTGGGACAAAGACGGGAGCTCATTCTGTCCTGCAGTACTCGGGAATCGAACTGCTGACCTTCTGCCTCCCAGTCAGCATCTTAGTCACTTAAGCCACTGAGTAAACAAGAAAGAAAACAAAACAAAAGTCCCCCAAGAAAATGGGGAAAGAATTCTTTGGCCCACACGGCTTTGTGCCCATAGCATCTACAATACCATCTAGCCATCTTATTTTTGGCCACCCCTTCTTTTGTCCCCCACCTTTCCCAGCATCAAGGCTTTCTCAAGTGAATCCTCTCTTCTCATTTGATGTCCAAAGTACTTTACCGTCATTTTTACTATTTGACCTTTAATGAGCAGTCATGGTTGATTTCTTCTAGGATTGACCTATTTCTAACACCACATTTCAAAGGCATCTATTTTTCTGTGCTCAGCTTTCCTAATGGTCCAGCTCTCACACCCATACATTACCACCCAGAATACCATTGCTTTGACTATGCAATTTTTTGTTTGCAAGGTGATGCCTCTAGATTTAACTATGTTCCCCAGGTTTCTCATAGCTTGTTTCCCAAGCATCAGTCACCTTTTTATTTCATGGCTGCAATCACATCTGCAGAGATCTTTCTTGTAAAATCTGCCAGTCGTATCCAACTCTAGGGTGCAGTGCTCATCTCCATTTACAGCCAAAGAGCCAGTGCTGTCTGTGTTTGCAGACATTTTCTTGGCCATGTGGCAGGCATGACTAGAGCCCAGCAAGTCACATGGCTATATTTGGCCGTGCCCACAGATTTGGCCACACCCCTCTGTGGGTGTGGCCAAAATTTACCTTATTTTCAAATCCAAAACTTGACAGGTATGCATCTAGGAGACTTTCGTTTGTCATAGGAATGAGTTCATTTCCTATGGATCATTTTTAGAAATTGGATGCATTACTGACACTTATTTGAGACTGCTCCCCAAACCTCTTAAAATTATTATGTGAATACAGTGAATTTTTAACCTGTATCAAGTATGTACATGATAAATATAAAATGCTTGAAGGATTCTCCACTGAATCCTTTCCTTTGCTACTTTATCTCTTTGAAGTTGCCCCTTAGCACCAACAAATGCATGGTCTCTTCAGCCTGTTGAGCCAAGAACATAATATACCATTTTTTTCATGAAAGGAAGCATTCAGAATACTCAAAAAAAATGGAGAAAGAAATGCAGCCTTAAAAAGCGAAGTGGCTAATTAGCTTTTCCTGATTGTTTTTTTCCAAGCTAGTGATTAGTATGTGTAGAAAGTAAAAAAAAAAAGATTATGGTTTTGAAGGCACTCAAATGTGCAGAAGAGCAGCTGTCAGACTGAACCTGGCTCTTACATGGCAAGCCAAAATATTAATAAAGGAATCATTTGGAAATGTTTCATTTCGATTGGTAATAATTATCATTAAGAAGTAAAATCCTTCCCAGGTTTCAAAGAAATTCCATTCAAAGTTAATTATGGCACATTGCTTTTTCATTGCTATTGCCTCTGATTATGCTAAAACTAGTAGCTACAGCTTGTTTTGCTTTAAGCACTACAGAAATGAAAAGCAAAATGCCTGAAACTACAAAATTCTGAGCCTTTCTACATGACACTGAGGGGTTAGCCCTACCAGGGGTGATTCACAGTCTGAGCTCAAGAGTGCTCTTCAACCTGCCATCATGGATAGAAGGCTGCTGCTGCTGTCATTATGGGTGACACGTGAATTCCACAGTCTCTGGAAGGACAGCTAAGGGACTGGAGCATGTTTCTGAATTTTCTGTGTAAAAAGTCCATAGGTAACTCCCTTTCTAGTGCAGCAGCTGCAAGCTTTGTTGGCTCAGGTAGTGGGCCATGACTGAGCAACCTGTGATATTTCACAACCAGAGGCAAACAGAACATGAATCTGGAGGTATCATTCAGTAATCCTGGAAAAGGCTGAACATAAAGCACAAAATTTTATGCCACAGCAATCTCCCTGCACATTTCTGAACAGGCTGCTAAAGGATGCCCGCCTTGAAACTGGCAAGTAATTCTCTTATGAATTGATAAATATATTATTTCCCACTACTTTCAGACAAAATATTTTTTTAAAAAAGTGGTCAGGAAAAAAACAGGGCTTTGAATACAGATGTGTATTTCCTTCCCTCAATATTTAGAAAGTGCCTTTGAGTTAGCAGTGACTACAAAGCCAGTCTTCCTGTATGACCTGATTTTTTCTTGAGTTGAAAGAACATGAAATTTGGAAAAAGAAGGAAACATTTGCTTCTGCCAGAAAGAAGCGACATTTTAAGTTATTCACTTAATATTGTCCTTGGTGATTTATATTTCTCTGAAAGAAGCCAACTAGAATGTCCCCTCTTGTGCATTTTAATCAGGTAATGTCTTTGTTATAGTTTTCACCCAGGAATTCTTGCTTCCTTGATGTTCCGATGCTCAAAGGGACAGGGAGAGGAGATGTGTAAGTTTAAAATGCCCATCACTTTTAAAAAATGGCAACATCTGTATGCCCAGTAGGCACAACCTGTTTCCCGTTTTAGAGAACTGAAGTGGTACAACTCTAATAATTCTAAGACATGGAGGGTGGAATTTCCTCTTAACATCTATCAAGAGCAAAAAAAGAAATTGCCTCCCATTTCACACTCCTTCTAATTTCCTTAGTTGGAAAAAGAGTAGGTCTTCTGACTGGGAGCTCCAGATCTATGTGTTTGATATGTCAAGATCCCCAGCCACTTTTTCCTGCCTGCTTTTCCTTCTCTCTGTCAATTTGCTGGGTCTATGAAGACAAAAGTGAGACTTATTCCACAGCCAAAAATGCAAATCTTTTTGTGCCAAAAATGCAAATCTTTTTGTTCCTTTCTTTTTGGTTGTTTGATTGTAGGAATCTAAACTTTGTTTGGATTCCAATAATAAAATTATTTTTTAAAACTGTGCCTTGGAATCTAATTACAAAATTCTGAAATAGAAAGTCAAAGAATGACCAGTGTTTAATGGCTTTTAGTCCTAGCAAGCATCACGTGGGTTCATTACAGCACAGATATGCCAATGAAAAGTGTGGCATAGAGAGAGAAATAATAATAATAATAATAATAATAATAATAATAATAATAATAATAATAATAATAATAATAATAATAATAATAATAATAATAATAATTTTTAACCACCTTGCTAATCCTTGACGACATGAGATGTCTTGTGGCTGTTCATTGTAAGTGGACCAAGATTTCTACTAAAAGAAATATATTTTTTTCTAATGGGGAAAAATGCTAGTATAGTGTAGAAACAAATGGGTGAAAAATAAGTACTCTGTAATTAAGTTAATGTCAATTTATGGTGACAGAGTTCCCTATGTATAGTGTACTCAGAAGTAATTTACCATTTCCTTCTTCTGGGGACACTCTAGGACTGTAAAGCTTACCCAAGGTTAGACAAGCTGAATCTCATTCTTTATTGCAACAGGCTAGCACACTACAGCATTGTGAGCATAAATTCATGAAGGATAATTTCACAATACCTGCAGTACAACCAACTATTTGATTACTCTTTATAGTTATGGGCTGTGGTCTCACTAAATATTTACATGGTTTGAGAACTAGCTTGTGCTATGTCTCATGCTGCTGTTTTATGCTTTGTGAATGTTTCAGATTTCCAAGATTCACACTATTTAGGAGAAGAACAGCCAGCTCCTTTGCTGTCTTGCCTCTCCTACCCAACTTCATGCTTTGGAAGCACACCATAGAACTGCATGTCATTTCTGTGCTCCTCAGAGGGGCACTCAATCATCTGTCTTTTTCTGAAGGCACAAGAATTAATTATCAAAACCTTTACTGCACCAACTTGCTATGGCTATAAATTCCTCTTACTGTAAAGCCTCTCTCCTGGCTCTGTCAACATCACTCAATCAACATTAACTGAAGCACTGCTTCTCCTTAGTGATATACAGTAACCTCCTTTGAAGGACAGACCTTTTCTGAAGTGGAACTGTTAGACAAGAGGAGAAAAGTAATAAAAATGTTGTAACAGTAGAACACTTGAAGAGGGATCTGCAATCTATTTAAGTATCTAGATCTCTCAAAAATGGCTTTTTAAGTCAAGATGCAAATTTTGCTGGTGGAAGAGAGAAAGAAGACTAAAACATGAGGCCTAGTTAAGTAATAAATATAAGATATAAGATGTGATTTTCCCCCCCTGGGAGGTTTGTAAGGTGCAAAGGTGAAGTAGGGTGGACAAGCTGAAGAAACAAAATTTAGCCTTGTTTTGTAACTATTTTAGCATCTGTAATGTCAGCTAGACATGCTGCTGTCACTACAGAAGTGGCAAATTTCTTTAAAGCCTCCAATGCAGAACTATGTTTGAAACAGGTACAAGAATGATGCCTGACAAAATTGATCCCTTTGCCCCTGGATTGCTCTCAGCTTAGTTTCATGGATTCATTCCTTTGGGAAATGTTTTTCATTACTCCCTTAGAGCAGAATGGCTAATGGTTTTTGGAGAAAAGTTGGAGAAAACATTGTTAACAAGTGAATGAGATAAATGGGGTACCTAAATTGGCTAAACCTTCTTGTGCATAATGTAATACCCTCCCACATTGTGTTTTCACATTAAATTCAATGGTTCAGAACCCTGAGTCAGGTTCTGCCTGAGTGGGTGGCATATATAAATATGACTATTAAATTAAATTAAATTAAATTAATATGAATAAAGGTTTAAGATGTCGATACTCATCAAGAACTTTTCTCCCACAAAATAACTACCCATCCCACTTGCTCCTCACATGTTTGATGTTAAAAATTGTGACACTCAAGGAGGCCAAATGAACTAACACCAGGAACCATTCTTTCTCAGTCATGACTCCTTCTCTCTGGAATAAGCATCCTACAGAGATTCATCAGACGCCATCTCCCTATTTTTAATAGGTTAATAAACACAGACTTGTATAAATCTGCCTTTGTAATCATTAACTTGAGATGATGAAACTTGTTCTAAATTTCTTTAGTTTTATTTAAACGTAGGTTTTATTCAGTTAGCAACATGGTATTAATTGTAAATTAATTGTATTTACTTTGTATTGTATTTATTTTAATTGTATGATTTGTAAAACAAGAACTTGATGTGTAGTGACCCCCTCCCCCAAGTGTTCACATTAATTGGGGCAATATGGAAGTTCCTCACAATACTTCCAAGATATTAGGGAAAGTGACCTAGTTCTTAATATGAGAGTGAATCTCTTAGCTATACAAATGAAAGTGCGCCACCAAAATGGCCGCCGCGCTCTTTGCAGCCCCCCACCCACCCGGACTCAGACATCCGGGTGAGTTAGGGAGCATGGCCACTCCTTTATAAAAGGGGTGGCCACGAGGCAGCCGAGCTGCCATTTTAGAACGCAACGGAGCGGAGAAGTTTTCTCCATCGCGTTTTTTGTTTTAGGCTTTGCCCTTCGTGCCTGGCTTAGAGCGGAGTTTCTTTGCTCTTCACTACTGCGGCACTCAGGGCTCAGGATCCGATCCCTGGCCAGGGATCCTTCAGGAGGCAGTTCCTTCGGGAGCCATGGCTCCCAAGCACACAGCCATCGGGTCGGAGGACTCAGGCTGCACCCCCGCAGCTGGGCAACGGGACGGATTTGCCCACCGCTGCCAGTGGGGCTGATCAGGCTCCTGCCTGTCAGCCTGGCACAAGCTTCCAGGCTGGGCTGGCACAGGCTGGCCCCTCGGGGATCCCCGCCCATGGAGGACCTTTCCCCGGCTCGGGACAGGGTGGCTCAGGTGGATCTGGTGTGGGTTTCCACCCCACCATCCCTCCGGGCCCCCACGGGCCGGAGTTTTGGGCATGGCCCTACTCGGGCCCTGGATCCCCATTCGGGTTTCCAATCCAACAATTGACCAGCGGACCGTCCGGCCCATCCGGCCCACCTTATACCGGGGGCTCGGAGACTGTGGATGCACTTATCGCATGCATTGCGGTGCTTGAGGCATCACTGGGCATCGCCCAACCGCCTTCTGATGGGGGTTTAGCTGCCACTTCCATTACGGCCCCTTCGTCGATCCCGGCCGCCACATCGGCCGGCACTCTCCAGCGGGCCGTCAACAGGGTTGAGCTGCACGAGGCCATCAGGCCAGCCCAGGCTGGCGCCTCGCAGCTCCCCGCATGCCAGGACTTGCCAGTGGGAAGCAGTCAGGTGCGGCCCCAGAGCTCGATGCCTGTCGCGGGCTCCGACGCCTGCCGTGGGCTGGAACCCCCGGTGGGGGCGGCTCACATGAGTGCGACTAGTGAGTATCTGGTTCAATTTAGTGCACCACCAACACTGTCCAGTCACACTGGGGGGGTGCAGTGGCCATGGCCATGGCAGGTTACTATGGGTGGGCAGTTGGGGTTCCAGCCCGCCTGCTGTGTTGGAGCTTCTCAGCTAGCGGCATGTGCAACAAGCGTCAGTGTCGTTTCCGACATGAGTGTCCCTCTTGCTCTGGCCCTCACGCCGCCTCCGCGTGCCCGCGGGCTGGTGGATCACGAGGCAGAGGTAGGGGTGGGCAGGGGGCGGTCAGAGCTCCCTCTGACGGGGCTAACCACGCAAAAGGCCCCCTCCCCAATTAATATCCCTATGCTGGAACGATGCCTTTCCGCTTATCTTAGACAGGATGATGCGAGGTACCTGCTAGAAGGTTTCCAGTTTGGCTTTCGTATTCCATTTAGGGGTGTCTGGGGATCGCAGGATGCCCCGAACTTACTTTCTTTGCAGGGTAAGGAGGAGGTTGCTGCACAAAGCATAGCTAAGGAGGTTAAGGCTATGAGAGTTGTGGGGCCCTTTACTGAACCACCATTCCCTAACTTGAAGGTCTGCCCCCTGGGGCTAGTGCCTAAAAAGACCCCAGGTGAATTTCGCTTAATTCACCATCTATCTTACCCTGCGGGTTCCTCGGTCAATGATGCTATTCCTGATGACCTTTGCTCAGTCAGGTACATGTTGTTTGATCAGGCCCTACAGATGGTACGCTCCTGTGGTCCCGGGGCTCTCCTGGCAAAGTGTGATATTAAATCGGCATTCCGATTACTGCCAGTGCACCCCGAGGACTTTGAGCTGTTGGGTTTTCGTTTCTGAGGAAAGTTCTACGTAGATAAGGCCATGCCTTTTTGCTGTTCTATTTCATGTTCGGCATTCGAACGATTTAGCACTTTCCTCCAATGGACCTTTGTTCGCAGGTCAGGGTCCCAGAGTGTAGCCCAGTACCTCAATGACTTTTTATTCGGGGGTGAACGGGGCTCGGATACATGTACTCCTTACTACATTTCAGTCGCTTATGCAGGAACTGGGTGTCCCCTTAGCACCTGAAAAGACCGAGGACCCAGCCACCAAGCTCACCTTTTTAGGCATCGAAATTGACACTGTCGCACAGGCATCCAGGTAACCCATGGACAAGGTGACTCGGATCTCCGCGGCGATTCTGGCACTGATTGCCAAGCGTAAAGTGTCCCTTCATGAGCTACAGGTCCTTCACGGCCACCTCAACTTTGCCTGCAGGGTGGTGACACCGGGCAGAGCTTTTGCCAGGCGTCTGTGTGACGCCATGGCTGGCCTATTAAAACGCCACGCTGATGGCCTCACGCATGGCAGGGCATGGGTCGCCTCCATGATTTTACTTTCCTGGAATTTTTTCCCCATTTTGGGAGCACTAATGCTATGGGGCGACAAGTGGGCCAACTCTGTGGTCCATTTTTGGTGTGACAATGCTGCAGTGGTGCACATTGTTAACGCCCAGACGTCCAAATCCCGTAGGGTCATGGCATTGGTTCGTCAATTTGTCTTGAGAAGCCTACGCCTCAATGTGCTATTCAGGGCCAGACATGTACCAGGTATTAATAACGATATTGCTGATGCTTTATCCCGCCTGCAGATCTCCCGGTTCCGTGCCTTGGCTCCGGAAGGAGAGGAATTCCCCTCGCCACTCCCGGCCGAGATTTGGACGTTTGGCGAGGAGAGGTGAACCGGGCGATCGGAATGTCATTGGCACCTCGCACGCGTAAGGCGTATCAGCATGCTTTCATACAATTTAGAACCTTTTGTGGGCAACTCCGGTTGCCTGAAGTGTGGCCAATACCAGTAGACCAGGTTTTACAATACATGGTTTATCTTCACGGTCAGGGGTTAGCCCCCCGTACTATAGCCACTAGGCTTTCGGCACTGGCATTTATGGCCAAGGTGAGGGGCTTCGCTGACTGCGTGAATGACTTCCGCATATGCCATGTTTTGGAGGGGTGGACACGTGAACGTGGCCGCCACCCGGACACACGTCACCCAATTTCACCAGAGGTTCTTACCCACCATGCACGAGGCTGGCATAACTTATGTTATGATAGGTATGAGCTGGCTCTTTTTCACGCAGCTACCACTGTAGCCTTCTTTGGAGCGCTCCGCATCAGTGAGTTGGTACCACTGTCTAAGGCAGATGCGTCTCGTAGGGCACTGGAACTCGACGATGTCTATGTTACACATGAGTGGGCTCAGTTGAGGATACGGTCCTCAAAGATTGATCAGCACGGCGTAGGCAGTGGAGTTAGACTGCTACGATGTTCCATTGAAGACATCTGTCTGGGTGGTGCCCTACATGAGTTTTTGGCAGTGTCTGGTACGTACCCTGGCCCATTTTTCTGCCACCAGGATGGGTCTCCCCTCACTAAATTCCAGTTTTGGAAGGTGACTGCTATGGCACTTCACAGTGTGGGCCTTCCCAGGGCTTGTTACGGCACCCATTCCTTTAGGCCGGCTCCCCACCCTGACTTGCCTTGGTCAGGGGTGGGTGGGAGCATGCTGCAGCTGTCCCGAGTTCCCACCGTGGAGCTACAAGAGCCACTGCCAAGCCACCGCAACACCGTCGGCTCCCCACCCTGACTCGCCTTGGTCAGGGGTGGTTGGGAGGATGCCACAGCTGCCCCGATTTCCCGCCGCGCGGCTACAAGAGCCGCCGATGCAACATCACCGGCTCCCCACCCTGACTCGCCTTGGTCAGGGGTGGGTGGGAGCACAGCTGTTCCCGGAGTTCAGCTGACATGTGGTGGGACACCCCCTTTCCCTTTCAGATGAGACGTTTTTAGGGGCTCCGTCTTAGATTGTAGTAGCCGAGGGTACTAGTTGGTATTAAATGATAGATTGTATTGTGTCAGGATCTGTATTAGACTTTGTAGTTTTGTATCTTTAACATTCTAGAAATTGCCATATTGTGAAGAGTTCTAGTGTAACTTATTTGCTTTTCCCCCCTTTACTTAAATTATGTTTTTTCTGACTTGTAATCTTGTAATTTGATGACATTATTGCTTTATTATTGTATTGTTGATTTATTGTGTTATGTTTACCTGTATTATTGTACTATCTTATTGTTATATGTACACCGCTTGGAGTTGCCCGCTGGGTGAGTAAAGCGGTATAGAAATTAAACTTGAAATGAAATGAAAATAAAAGGATAGTCGCTGCATCCACTGCGGCTGCGTTTGGGTACTCTGAGGCTGATATACGCCGGATGGGCAGATGGGGATCCATGCGCTTTGCATTATACGTACGCCCCCTCCATGCAGGAGTACCAGTTATGTCATTGTCCCCCTTTCTTCTTTTACAGACCATGTGTGTCCCCGCACACCGGTGGCAGTATGGCTGGTGGGCCACAGTTACGTGCACTGGGCAGCGCAATATGCTGCGGCGACAGAGTGGGGACCCCATCTTGGGCTACGTGCAGCCGCACGTATGCGATGGTACGGTAAGCGTGGTATGAGATGGTGGGAACTGTTGCCATTCCTGTTTTCCATCAGGGATGTTGGACCGCCTGATGTCCTTGTCCTGCACCTCGGTGGCAATGACCTCGCCCAGGTCACTGGCCTTTCTTTAAAATTCACAATCTGCAGTGACCTAGCTTATTTACATTATGTATGGCCGTCCACGCGGCTGCTATGGTTGGACATTGTGCCGCGACATACTTACATGGGAGGCATTGACCTCCGTGCCCTTGACCGCGCTTGCCGGTCAGTGAACAGGGCTGTTGCCCGGTTCCTAGCAGACAAGGGCTTAGGGACAGCCATCCGGCACCCTAGGATAGGCTTGCAGGATTATGATCTCTATGCAGGAGATGGGGTCCACTTGTCGGCCAGAGGTATGAACCTCTTTTTTGAGGATATGCAAGCAGGCCTGGTGACCGAGCTGATGGTCGGGGGGGGGGGGTTGAGTCATCTTTGACGCCTCCCCGTGTGGCGGGTAGCACTGGTAAGGTAAAGATTTATGACCCATAGGTATCCGGCAGGTTCGCTATTGACTGGCCAACACGTAGACAGGTACAGGGGAAATAGGTTTGGCCGGTCAAGGGCGAACCAGGCAAGGGGTGATGGCAGGAGCTTCACAGCCTGCATCACCTTGATAATTAATGGATACACATCATAGGGTGGGGTGAGTAGATAGTTTATTGACTGAGGTCAACAATTTGTTTGGTTCAACAAACAAATTGATACAAATAGTTACATGTAGCCAATTGCCATTGGCATTTTGGGAGGAACCTTACCAGTGTTACTGTGGCCTGCTTGCCTTAAAGAATTACAATTGGATGATTACACCAATTGAAAGTTATAATTCGGACTAGGCATTATTCAATAAAAGTGGCCCGATGCCTTTATCCATATACCGGTGTCTGAGTCTTTCTTTGGGGGGTGCGCATGCAATGAAAGCGTGGCGCCAAAATGGCTGCCGTGCTCTTTGCAGCCCCCACCCCACCCGGACTCAGACATCCGGGTGAGTTAGGGGGCGTGGCCACTCCTTTATAAAAGGGATGGCCACGAGGCAGCCGAGCAGCCATTTTAGAATGCGGCAGAGCGGAGAAGTTTTTCCCTCCACCCCCTCCCTAGTGAACAGTGTGATTTTTTGGTCGCTTCGGGGCCGGGTGGGAATTTTTGGCTGGAACCTATAATTGGCCCTTTGGTTCTTGCTTTTTCGCCCATCCCACACTGTTGCTAGTGTTTGAGAAAAGGGGTAAGTTGACTTTGGTCACTTTTGCCGGGTAGCACTGGTAAGGTAAAGATTTATGACCCATAGGTATCCGGCAGGTTCGCTATTGACTGGCAACACGTAGACAGGTACAGGGGAAATAGGTTTGGCCGGTCAAGGGCGAACCAGGCAAGGGGTGATGGCAGGAGCTTCACAGCCTGCATCACCTTGATAATTAACGGATACACGTCATAGGGTGGGGTCAGTAGATAGTTTATTGACTCCGGTCAACAATTTGTTTGGTTCAACAAACAAATTGATACAAATAGTTACATGTAGCCAATTGCCATTGGCATTTTGGGAGGAACCTTACCAGTGTTACTGCGGCCTGCTTGCCTTAAAGAATTACAATTGGATGATTACACCAATTGAAAGTTATAATTCGGACTAGGGCATTATTCAATAAAAGTGGCCCGATGCCTTTATCCATATACCGGTGTCTGAGTCTTTCTTTGGGGGGGTGCGCATGCAAAGAGCAGTGGGAGTTCACACACATGAAATTTCATTGTATACTCCATCCCTTTCCTCTTTCTCTTTCTTACACATTCACACACACACACACACACACACACACACACACACACACACACACACACACATTTCTACATAGATAATTTCAATTCCAGGAAGAAGAGTTTGTGCCAATATGATCTTCTTTATGATGGCAGATATCAAATAATTTTGACTATTCTATTGTTTTCCCAAACTGTAAACCAAATTTGAACAATGGTGAAACAAAATGAAATTAAACCCAATCTGCAACCAATCATGAATTTTGCAATGTATAGATTTTGTTTATGGATGACATCCTGTTGCTTTGGGTAGTAAGTCACCCTTCAGTAGGCCTATTGAATCAATGGGGATTTGAGGGTCAACTCCATTAATTTTGTTTAATTCAAATGAGCCTAGGAGTTGCAACCAAAGTAGGCCCATTTGAATTAATGGTATCTATGGAGAAATTAACTCACCAAATCTCTACTGATTCAATAGGCCTATTCAAATATGATCTGCTACCCTTCACAAGAGGATATCAGCCATAATTTGTTATACTATGAATGTGAAGAATATAGTTTTAAAAATGCCTCTAGTAGACCAAGCCTATGAATTCTAAGGCTAACTTTGCGTAACAATGGTATCCTACATTTTAACCCAACTGACCAACCATGCCAAATCTTTATACAGTGATACCTCATACAACGTCCAAACTTGGTTCCACAAGTTTGGACTTTATATGGATTTGGACTTTGTATGAGGCATGCAAAATCCTAGCCGCGATGTCTCATACAACATCCAAATCCTTGCCGCGATGCCTCGTACAACGTCATTTCCATAGAGATACATTGTACTGTAACAGCACAGACTTCAGGGCAAAGTCAAGGAAACAGACAGGAAACTGACAGAACTTTAAGAAATCATTGTCTAAAGGCTAAATACATTACAAAAACATGTCAAACAACCCTGATTGTCCAAGAACCTGAAGAATGCTGCAAAAATCCCAGGAATGCTTCTAAAAAATCTGACAAAAAATTCAAAAAAATCCAAAATCATGCTCAAAACCACTCCTAAACACTCTGTGCCTTGTGCAAAATCCACAAGAGCAATGCACGCATGTGTCCTGCCTTTTATACTGCCCAGGCACAATGCAACCTGGGGAAAAACCCCAATGCCTCATACAAAGTCACAGCGACTTTGTATGAGGCAACTTTTTTCAAGGAATTAGGCAATGTTTATGAATCCGATGTTGTATGAAGCGGGCTTTGTATGAGATATTACTGTAATTCCAATTGGTTATGGTTTGGACGATGATACTATAGACAAGATGTATCACATATTATCGGAATTTTAAGAATCAAATATTGTGCCAAAATAACCAACATCCTGTTGTTTAGTGTAATAAATTGGAAGAAGAGAAGACTCATTGAATCAATGGAGTTTAAAAGAGGAGCTGACTCACTAAACTCCCACTACTTTAATGGCAATTTACTATGCTAAGCAATGGGATTTCAAGCTAGTAATAGTCAAATTACCTGTGTTATAATTATGAATTGGTATACAATGAGCTACTTGAGAATCAGAGTTTGAATCCAGAGCCTGCCACAGGAAGATGACCATTTGGCTCAAGCCTCACATTCAAAAAGGGCCTCACGTTTAAAATATAGCAAAATTATTGATTTTTTTAATATATGAATAGCCTCCAAAAATGGAAATGGTTCAGGTTTCTCTCAAACTCTGACGTAACCTGTGTACAGTTTATGTCAGTAAGTTGTCTCCCCCCCCCCCCAAATGAATGGCAGTTTCCTGCACCAAGTTACAAAACGTTTTTGGCATTTTCCATCTGTTTGTTTTTAGATTAATATTTTTTCAGAGGGGCTTTTGTGTAAGAAATACAAACCCACCCATCCCTTAGAATTCTACAGATGTTTTACCTATGGTGGTAACCTGTGATTTGCTCTTGGCTTCACTTCAAATGAATTTTTGTTACCACTTTTAATCCTGGCCAACATTACTAATCATTGTTACATATGCCCAAACCTTCCAGAAAAAACAAAAACAATTTAATGTTTTTGTCAGATATGAATTCAAATGCATGCTGAATGATATAACCTTTAGATTGCAATGCTTATACAAATAATATCAGTACTTTTAAAACTGACACTGCAAGCTGTGATTGCCATTAATGTTAATCAGTAATGGCAACCTTGCAGTACTGGCGGCATAAAAATTAGATCACTGATTAGCTTCCTCCAGCAGTTTGGGTCTCCTAATTTTTCTCTCACATACCTTTAAATAACCTTATCTGATACAGCAAAAGCCTACCAGTGAAAGGCACTTGTGTTTTGAGATGGTTACTTACAATGTCATTAAGCTAATCTGTTGCATTGATCAAGTAGCTGCTAAGCTTCTTGAAGGATTTATTTCCCATTTCTTTCCCCTCAAGAAAAAGACAAGCCTTTAGCATGTGATATAGCACATCATTTTATGCATATATGCTGTTTCTTTATTTGTTTAAACAAGAATTTGCATGTATATTATGATGGACAAATCAACAGTCCAACTTTCTATCATGTTTCTGATAACACTGGATGGTTGCTTCTGTAATTTATCTTCACTTTTCCTACTGCCCAGGCATGACAGATTTTACCAGAATTGTTGTTTGAAAAATCCCTAGAAGAATCACATCCATTCTCAATAACTATGAAGCACCATTAGGGACATGCCAAGCCAAATGAAGGAGAGAAGGATTAAGGCAACAGTGGAGGCAGAAGAAGTGGTGGCTGGAGCGAGGTTGTGGGCAAGATGAGTTGGTGCCATGGATCCGGCCTGTGGCCCATAGGCTGAGAACCCCTGATTTAAACACAATTATGAGAATGGTGTTGTTGAATATTTGCTGGATATGAGGTTGTATATTCTCCCCTTGTCACCCTGAAATATATATCTAAAAAAAGGCCCTGAAATACTGGGCACAATCCATCCCTGTTTTCAATTTGACTGATTTCAAAAGCACAGTTGAATACAAAGTTGTATTTAATACAACCCTTTTTGCTGTATTTTAATACATACTCAATGTAATTAATGGGAAATTATTGTGCCTGAAATGCAGTACAGTAGGCCCTTGCATAACGACATTACTTGGTTCCCCAAGTAGTGTTGTTAAGCAATTTTTGGTGTTATGCGGGTTTCTAGGGAGTTTCCTGCATAACGACGTTTTTAGTGTTGTTGTCTGATAATGACAGTTAATTTAGTGTTGTTGTCCGGACAATGACACTATAAATGTTGTTATGCGGGGGAACACATGGTGCGTAACGATGCGTTGTTAAGTGAAAATGATGCTATCTGAACGAGTTGTTATGTGAGGGTTGGCTGTATATAATGACACTGGACAGCTAACAAGCTACAGCATATTATATTTATCAGCACTGAAACAGATCTTAAAACCTTTGGATTCACTCTGCATTTTATTGAAAATGTTACATGTTGGGCTTTTAAATTGTTCACATTTATATTTTTTGATAAATTATTTTATTTTTACCCTTTTATATTCTATCGTGTTTTAACAAATTTTGTAAGCTGTCTTGAAAGATCTTTTCTCTTTATGACAACATATAAATTGCTTAAACAACTATATTTTAGGATGGAGGAAAATCCATTTGATTCATGGTTTAATAATAACTGCCAGACTCACATGCCCTGAAATAATGCATGAATCCACAGAATTATCTTTCAGTTTTTATGCTTCTTTGAATGTTGTATGGTTTTCTGACCCAAATATGTATACACAATGGTATATGCAAGGGAGAATTATGCAAAAATGTATACATTATGGGAAGTACATAAAGACATTTTTTACAAGTACTGTACTCCCACTATATAAAAAATGCATATGTTGGGAGAAGCATGTATAAAACTCACATACATTAATAAGCATACTAGGAGAAATACATAGAAAAGTGTAGAAGAACCACGGATAGAAATGCATGTAGTTTTTATGTGGACTTCTTTCAACAACACAAGAGACGACTTTACACATGGACATCACCAGATAGCCAACACTGAAACCAGATTAATTACATAATCTGTAGCCGATGGAGAAATTCCATATAGTCAGCAAAGCCGAGACCTGGAGCAGACTGTGGCTCAGATCATAATCTATTGATTGTCAGATTCAGGCTTAGATTAAAGAAAATAGGTGAAACAATTAGAACACACAGATATAACCTAGACAACATTCCTGAGGAATACAAGGTAGAGGTGTGGAACAGATTTAATGGTTTAGACTTGATAGACAGAGTACCAGAAGAATTATGGACGAAGTTTTAGGATATCATGAAGGAGGCAACAAGTAAAACTATACCAAAAGAAAAGAAGTGGAAGAAAGCAAAGCGCTTGTCTGATGAGGCTCTTAAAATAGTGGAGGAAAGAAGTAATGCAAAAGAAAAAGACAAAAAAGAAAAAGTCAATCAATTAAACACAGATTTTCAAAGAAAAGCAAGGAGAGATAAGGAAACCTTCTTAAATGAACAGTGAAAAGCAATAGAGGAAAGCAACAGAAGGGGAAAGACTAGAGATGTTTTTAAAAAACATTTCAAAAAAATTGGGGAAATCAAGGAAACATTTAAAGAAAAAATGACCATGATAAGGGACAAAAATGGCAAGTATTTAGCTGATGTAGAAGACATTAAGAAAAGATGGTAAGAGTACACAGAAGGACCACAACACCTCTGACAATCACAGTGATGAGATCTTTGAACTGGAACCGGACATCCTGGAGAGTGAATTCAGGAGAGCCCTAAAAAGTACTGCTAATAACAAAGCTAGTGGAGATGATGGTATTCCAGTTGAATTATTCAAATCCCTAAAAGATGGTGGAATTAAAGTATTGCATTCTATATGCTAGCAGATTTGGAAAACACAACAATGGCCACAGGATTGGAAAAGGTCAGTATATGTTCCAATCCCAAAAAAGGGCAATGCCAAATAATGTTCAAATTATAGAACAATTGCGCTCATCCCACACACTAGCAAGTTCATGCTCAAGATAATACAGGATAGCCTTCAGGAGCATGCGGATAGAGAATTACAAGAAGTGCATGCTGGGTTCCAAAGAGGTAGGAGAACTAGAGACCAAATTGTCAACATACATTGGATCATGAAGAAAACAAAGGAATACCAGAAACAAGTCTACTTCTGTTTCATTAACTACACCAAGGCATTTGACTGTGTGGACCACAATAAAATGTGGCAAGTAATTAAAGAAATGGGAATACCAGAACACCTTATATGTCTCATGAGAAATCTGTAAATGAGTCAAGATGCAATAGTTAGGACAGGATATGGAATGGCGGATTAGTTTGGAATAGGAAAAGGAGTAAGACAAGGCTGCATTTTGTCACCCTTTTTATTTAACTTATATACAGAGCATATAATGCACAATGCAGGGCTGGATGAATCACAAGTTGAAATTAAAATAGTTGGGAGAAACATCAACAATTTGAGATATGCAGATGATACAGTATGTACTACACTAATGGCAGAAAGTAAAAAAGATCTAATGCAAGCGCGGCGCCAAAATGGCCGCCGCGCTCTTTGCGGCCCCCCCCCCACCGGACGAAGAGCATCCGGGTAGTTAGGGGGCGTGGCCAGCACCCTTATAAAAGGGGTGGCCACGAGGCAGCCGAGCTGCCATTTTCCGAAGCGACGGAGAGGAGAAGTTTTTCCAATTGCTCCGTCGCTCTCTCTCCTTCCTAGAGGCAAGACCTTAGAAGGAGTCGCTGCAGGATTTGCTTTAGCAGCGACGGGGCAGAGGAATTTGCTCCGTCGCTTCCTCCTTTGTTAGCCTCTGTTGAGGCTCCCTTTCTGCAAGCTGCTGGATAGCTCAGTGCTTTAAGTATTTGTCTTTGGGGACAAAGGTTGGGAGTTCGATTCCCCACTTTTCCTTTGCATCTTTGCGAGGGGATTAATTAGGTCAGCAGTTTGATACCTAGGCTGCAGCCTTAGAGGTAGGTCTTTGGCCTCTCATTTATGCCTTCTTGAAAGAAGGCTTAGGCGGGCAGTGGTCGGGTCGGAGGACCGCGACTGCACCCCCTCGATAGGACCTCCAACCGGAGGCTCCCACCGGGATTGGTGGGGTAGGGCAGCTCAGGCTGTGGCCCGCGGCCCTCCGCCCTCAGACCGGCCCTGCAGGGGCTTCGGCCCTCGGCCCTCAATCCCTGGCCACGGGTGTGGAGCAGGGGGGTGGGCCGGGCGTGGTTGCACAGCAGGACTTCCCCAGCCCTGCATGGGCCGGAGTTTGGGCATGGCCATGTTAGGGCCTGGCTCTCAAGTAGGGACCCTGGACCACGCCAGGTGGGCCGTCCGGCCCACCTGGCCCCACTTATGCAGGGGGTTGGCAGGCATTACTGGCCCACGTGGTGGTGCTAGAGGCACCCCTAGGGATTGGCCATTCAGAGGATTCGGCACACGCCTGCCGGCTACGGGCCGGAACAATTGGGAGGGGGGCCTGGCGCTGCCTCACAGCGCGTTTTGCCCGTTAGGGGCCGGATTTCGGACAGGGCCCTATTCTAGCCCAGGTTCTCAAACTGGGGGCCTCTGACGCTATACCGAGCGGGCCGTCTGGCCCACCTGGCCCACCTACTAGGGGTTTTTTCATGGCAGGCCCCTTTCCAAACGTTGGAGCCCCTTTGTCTCTGCCGGCCACTTTGATCGTGGCCACTCTCCACAAGGCGGCCGGCTGGGCTGTGCTTCTCATGACACGCCGGCCTGTGCCCGCCGCTGTCTCGCGGCTTCCCGTTTGTCTGGATCTGCGGCGGGAGTGTATTGGAGGTCGCCTCAGAGCTCGATTTCGGTCGCGGGCTCCGACGCCCACCGTGGGCCGGAACCCCCAGTGGGGGCGGCTCACGGGGGTGCAACTTGTGAGTATTACGTTCAAGTGAATGCACACACATCACAGTCCATTCCCGGTGGGGGCAGTGCTCTTGGCCTTGCCTATTTGAGGCTGGGGGGCATCACTCGCCATCCTATACCAGTGCCCCTTGGTTGCATTCTGGCACGACGTTTGGGGGTGGAGGTTTACGCTCCCAGGGCTGCACGTGGCATCACAGGGGCTGTCCGGGTCCCGCTGTGCATGCCCGCTGTACATCATGCTTCAGCATGGGCACTGCCGTCAACTGGTTATTCATGCCCCCCCCCTAGTGATCATCTGCTCCAGATTGGGAGGGAAAAGATTTGGTGGGGGGGGGGAGTACGTGGATATATATTACCCCTATGAACTGAGACCCGAATGGGGATGGGGGGTACGGGCTGGACGATAGAGACAGCGTGTGGTCCCCCGTAGTACATAAGAACATAAGAACATAAGAACAGCCTTGCTGGAACAGGCCACAGCCCATCCAGTCCAGCATTCTGTCTCACACAGTGGCTCAACATTTCCTTCAGGGTATTCCCAAGGAGATGCCTTCACCTGCTTAGGATTCCCTGGAAATGGCATTGAGAGATATCCTGCCTATCTCTCCAACCCGGAGGTTGTCCTTAGGTATCCATAATTATAGCCATTGATACACTTGTCCTCCATGAACTTGTCTAATCCTTTCTTAAAGCTGTCAAGTCTGACAGCTGTCACCACTTCTTCTGGCAGGGAGTTCCATAGACCAGTAATCCTCTGGGTGAAAAAGTACTTTCTCTTATTTGTTTGAGAACTAGTACCCAAAAGTTTCATGGAGTGTCCCCTAGTTCTAGTGTTGTGCGATAGGGAAAACAGTTTTTCCTTATCTACTTTGTCCACACCGTGCATGATTTTATAAACTTCAATCAGGTCACCTCTTAGACGCCGTCGTTCAAGAGTGAAAAGGCCTAAACGTTGCAGCCTCAGATGGTAAGGAAGGTGTTCCAGTCCCCTAATCATTCTGGTTGCCCTCCTCTGTACTTTCTCCAACTCCATAATATCCTTCTGGAGGTATGGCGACCACAACTGTACACAATATTCCAGATGGGGCCTCACCATAGATTTATAAAGAGGCAAAATGACACTTGCTGACTTATTTTCTATACCCTTCCTAATGATCCCTAACATTGAGTTTGCTTTTTTCACTGCTGAGGCACACTGGGTTGACATCTTCATTGAGCTGTCCACCAGGACACCAAGGTCCCTTTCCTGGTTTTTCGCAGAGAGTTCAGACCCCATCAGTTTATAAATGTAATTGGGGTTTTTTGCCCCAACATGCATCACTCTGCACTTACTGATGTTGAAGCTCATTTGCCACTGTTTTGCCCACTCCCCCAGTGTCAAGAGATCCCTCTGGAGCTCTTCACAATCTCTCACAGTTTTCACTACCCTGTATAATTTAGTGTCGTCAGCAAATTTGGCTACCTTGCTTTTTACTCCTACCTCTAGATCATTTATGAAGAGGTTGAAAAGCAGGGGTCCCAGTACTGAACCTTGGGGGACCCCACTCTTTACTTCCCTCCACTTGGAGAAGTGTCCATTTAGTGCTACCCTCTGTTTCCTGTCCCTTAACCAGTTGCTGATCCAGGACAAGACCTGTCCCTTTATTCCATGACTGGTAAGTTTATTCAAGAGCCTTTGGTGTGGGACCTTGTCAAAAGCCTTCTGAAAGTCCAGATAAACAAGTAGTAAGCCACCATGCACTGAGGCGTCCGCCCTCTGAACGGTGTGGGGCATCGTGGGGGCTGTCTGGATCCTGCTGCGTAGGCCCCGTTACACAGGACGTCCCGTAGAGGGCCTGGCTGAGGATCGGCTACTACTGGCCCCAGTTGATTATTGGCCGCAGGCCATCAGGGGCAAGGGCCGTAAGGCGACATGTGGATTTTCTCCCTATTGAACCGCGAGCCCACTGGCAGGAGAGAGACGGATGGGACGGTTGAGGCAAAGAGATGTCCCACTGTCGTTAGCCACCGAGCACCTTGGGGCCCACTATCCTGGTCGATCGGATGGGCCCATTACAGTTGGCTCATCGTGGGGGATGTGGACGAGGGTGGCTATAGATATCCCGAGAGAGGGGGGACGGGTTCTGTCACCAAGGGTGCTCGTGTACATCAGTTCCACAGAACGGTGCCTGGTGATGGGCACCATGGTGGTCATGCTGAGCAGCGGGCTTTTCAGACACTGGCCCCAAGCAGACTGGTCGGGCGGGGGGTTGCGGCCCGCCTACTGTGTTCGGCCTGCTCAGCTGACAATGTGTGTACTAAGCATCACGGTCGTGACCGACTTGTGCGCAGGGGCGATCAGAGCTCCCTCTGAACCACACATTCTTGTTGTTAGGCCCCCCCGCCCCTATTATAGTCAGCCTGGGGGATGTCACTCTGTCTCCCAAGAAGCGAGGGGGCGGGAAACCTGCTGGGGGGTTTTCAATGGGGTTTTTTGTATCCATTCGGGGTACTGGGGCCCCCAGGATGCTACTAATCTGGTTCCCTTCCAGGGTAACGGGGAGGGGGCTCCACTGTCCACAGTTATGGAAGTTGGGGGCTATGAGAGTAGCGGGGGCCCTTCTTGGAACCACCTTTCCTTAGTCGAAGGTATCCCCCATGAAGCTCATACTGAGCTAGAAAATGGGTGAATGTAATATAATCCTCCATTCGGCTTACCCTGTGGGTGCTCCATTCAGGGATGACCTTCCTGATGACCTTGTTCGGTCAGGTACTCGTAGTTGCCTCGGCTACTATGGGTGGCGTGCTCACGCAATTCTGGTCCTGTTTTGGCACAGTGTGATATGCACTCGGCTTCCAGCTTTTTGCCAGTGCACCCCATTATTTAGACCTATCAGGTTTTTAGGTTTTGAGGGGGATTTTAATTAGATAAGGCCAATCCCTTTCTGAATGCGTTAATTCAGGTTCAGCACCCGACCGATGTGGGACTTTCATTCAGTGGGCATTTGCTCACAGGTTGGGGTCTCGGTCTCCAGCCCATTACCTCGACAACTTTTGGGTCCAGGGTTAAACGGGGCTTGGACACGTGTACGCGTCTCCTCATCGCAATTCAGACACTCAGGTGGGACCTGGGTGTCCCCTTGGCGCCTGAATAGACTGAGGCCCCATCTTCTAACCTCACATTTCTGCCTTTGGCATTGGTTGCCAAACATATAGTATGCCCCTTCTTATTCGGGGGTCACTTGGTGGGATCGGACCTAGTGGTCCGCCGTAGGATATCTGGCGCGGTCGGATGCCGCCGGCCTCTCACTTATGGGGTTTACTCTACTGGTGGGTGCCCGGATTGCCCCCGTGATCACAGTGATAGTGCTTTTCACCTGTTTTGGGGAGCACTGCGCCTATGGTGCGAGGAGTGGGCCTACTCAGTGGTCCAGTTGCTGCGTGGCAATGCGGCAGTGTTGCGCATTGTCAACGCCCTGAAATGCTAATCCCCGGGCCCTGACTGTAGTTTGTCTATTCGTTTGCGAAGCCTACGCCGAAATGTGCTGTTCCAGGCCAGACGTGTCCTGGGTGTGAATAATGACCTTACTGTGCCTTTTCCCCACCAGCGGATCGCCCGTTCCCGTGCTTTTATCCAGGAGCGGAGGAATTCCACTTGCCACTTTGGCCAATAGCTGGAAGTTAGGCGAGCTGAAGGGGACCGGACATGTCATTGGCACATTGCACGCGTAAGGCGTATCACTATGAGTTCATGTGTCATGTCAGGGTCGGGTGGACGCGAGAACGTGCCCGCTGCCCCGGCACGCGTCACTTTTCTGCCCAGCATTTCGACCCACCTCGCACGAGGTGGCATACCCATGTACAGATAGGTAGGAGGTGGCTCTTCGCCACGCAGCTACTATGGTAGCCTTGGGGAGCGCTCCGCATCATTGAGAGGGTCCCAGAGTTGGTACCACATGTGTAAGGCGGAGGTGTCTCGTAGGGCACTGGAACTCGACGATGTCTCTGGCACATGAGTGGGCTCGAGTGGGGATGCGGTCCTCACGGGTTTTTTCAGCACGGTAGGCAGTCGTGTATACTGCTACAAGACATTTGAGACATCGGTCCGGTTGGTGCCCTACAGGAGTTGCTTGCACTGCGTGGCATGCACCATGGCCCGTTTTTCTGTCACCAAGATGGGTCTCCCCTTACTAAATTTCAATTTTGGAAGGTGACCGGTAAAGCACTAGACAGTGTTGGCCTCCCTGGGGCTCGTTACGGCACCCATTCCTTCAGGATAGGGGCGGCTTCTACTGCGGCTGCTTTTGGGTACTCCGGGGCGGAAAGACGCCGCATGGGAAGGTGGGGATCACAATGTTTTCAGTTTTGTGTTCGCCCTCTTCAACCGTGAGTACCAGTTTAGTCACTGCACTGTTTCTTCCCCCCCTTTTTTCCTTGACAGACCCTGGGTGTCGTATTACACCGGTGACAGTATGGCTGGTGGGCCACAGCTACGTGCATAGGGCAGCGTCGTACGCTGCGGCGACAGAGTGGACCCCGACTGGGACTGGGTGCATCCGCAAGTCTCAGGTGGTGTGGTAAGCGCGGTATGTTATGGCAGGAACTGTTGCCATTCCTTTTATACAGCAGGAATGCTGACCCGCCAGATATTCTTATCATACACCTTGGGGGCAATGATTTGGGACAGGTCACTGGACTATCGCTGAAGCATGCGATTTGCGGTGACCTGGCTTACTTACATTATGTGTGGCCTGCCACAACCCTCATTTGGTCAGACATGGTACCGCGGCATGCTTACAGGGGAGGGTTCGACCTCCAGGCCCTTGATCGAGCTCGTCGCTCGTTGAGCAGGGCTATTGCCCGGTTCCTTCTGATGGAATTCTGCTTCATGTAAAGATATCTTCTTTATTCAGCCAGCCTCATTAGCAGCAGCTTATATCCTCAGATCTTTAAGATAGCAATCAGTCCCATGAAGTCCTGCTTCATTAGGCTTTTTGTAGGGAGAAACAGAGGCAGACAAAAGCAGACACGATTGCTCTCTTTGGCTGGTCAAACGCTACTAACTTCTTTATTCAGGCAGAGTATATATCAGAAAACGAAACTCAGGCTGACAGAGAATACCATAAACGAAACCTAACAGAGACAAAACCTAAGGCCAAACAACCAATCAGAAGTGTCAGAACCCAAAGAAAGAGAGATAAGGAGACTAGCAAGCAAAGGGGCTTTTGTTTACAAAAAGTGTCAGAGACAGGCAAGACAGAATCCAGATGCATTCCTACATGTCCTCCTTTTTCATTTAAATTTGAGAGAGGGACGGCTAATCATACCCCTGCATGTCATCATATACATCATCACTGTCCTCCTGGACATCGTACCCCTCCTGACTCATGGTACTTTGTTCCGGAGGAAGATACCTCATTGAGTACAATTGCCGTCGTGCAAAACTCGATGTCTCCCTTCTACGCAATGGACATGTGTTACACATAGAAATAAGATTAGGAATACAAGTAATACAAAAACACAAAGGTATAAAGCAGATAATAATAATAAACCCATAAAAGAAAACTTGTCTAAGGACAGATAAATCAGGCAACCAAGAAGTCACCCAATCAAAGAGATTAACATCAGTGCGTACATTGTTAGTAATGCTCTCCTGTAAATTCTGAAGTTTCTTTCTCAATAGTATTATTCAGATCCTGAAATTTTACCCGACATCCCTGGTTCCCGACCAGTTTACAAAATCCTCCGGATTTTGCTAACAGGTAATCTATGGCCAGTCTGTCCTGCATTTGGTCTTGATGAAGTTCAGTGATTTCCATTTGAAGATCCCGTATGACCCTCCCTGTGGCATTGATTGATTTCTCCAGCCTACAGGTGAGTCCCAAAATGGACCTTCTATTCTCCTGGGAAATGACACCTGGGTATGATCCCAAGGTGAGTGCTCCAGTGATAGCACTCCCTATAGCTCTCCCCCAGGAGCTACCATCAGACAGCTGAACATCGATTATCACTTCATCATAGCAACCAGAACCCATCGGGCCGGCAGCAGCTCTCCGGCGCCGTGCATGTGCCTGAGGCGGCATTTGCACTTGTACGGGTAAGGTGAAATAACCCAATGCTGCACATTGATATTGACCTGGATGGAAATTCGTGGCAACTCCATTAAAAAAGAACCACATGTTGGGATCCTTGATTTGCCATCCATTGCAAATTGAACCACTATCTATAGCAGAATAATCAGGAGTAAACATAGGAAACACATCATATATATCTTCAATAGTAGTGTTAAACAAGGTATAATTAAGCTTATAAGAACTGTTATAACTACCCCATAGCCAAAAATAATCATCACAACCCGTATAATTGCCTACATTCTGCAAAACCCTTTTTGCTTGAGTCCAGTACTTCCATTTACTATTCCAGACTCCAGAACTATGACAGCAGAAACAAAGTCCTTTAGTGTATTTCTTGAATGTCATGCTTCGCCAGCGGGTGTTGTTAAATTGTTCTGGAGGATTAGAGAAGAGTGTAGACCTATCAAGATGTTGCAAATGTCCAATAACCAGCTCAGGTGTGTTGAACAATGCCGGAAGAAAAGCCATTTGAGACACTGCTAGTGGATGCTCATAGTATAACGTTGCATTCTTACCATGAACTTCAAACATATAGTTAGCATGACGAATCCAAAAGTTGAGGTTGCCCCCATGAGGCATTGTTCTTACAGCTGGAAGCACAGTAAGAAAGAAAAGAACAAATGTCAGCACATTTAGTTTACTGGTGAACCACCATCCTGGAGCTGAATAACCTTCTTCTCTCTCCATGGGCGGATCGCTCGGGCAGGAATCCTTCCACTCAGGATCCCCTTGTTGCCAATAGATGACCAATGGCTTAAGAAGACACTCCCCTAAGAAACAGGAGCATGCCCTGTTATTACTAGTACCATGTAACTAAACGTGAAACATGAGTGACATATAACACAAATGCAATATCACAAACCCATTTACATGTGTAGAGTACTGGAAACTCTGCCATGTGCTTCTGAAGGTATGCAGTTTCATAAGACAATACATAACATAAGCAAAGACAGATCTTTCTCCTGCAAAAGAATAAGCAAAACATTTAAGCATAAACAAGACATGAACATTTTTTTTTCTTCCTTACATGAAGGAGGCCTCTATAGCATTCTAGAAAGCAATTCTTACTACCCAATTACATGAGTAAGGCATTAAACTTCTTCTTCTCCCACTGGATGTAAAGTGAAAGAGGCATTATATTTTTTCTTCTCTCACTGGTGTAATAGTGAGAGAGGCATTAATAACTTTTACTAGCATAGCATGGTAAATCAAATACAGTACAAATCTCATTAGCATGAGCAGGTAGACAATTTCTTAAAAAGGCTGTCAGGTTTTATAATTCTTCTTTAAAGTCCACACAAACTTTTGTTCTTTCTAGTCCAATTAAAATGTCCAAATTAAAAAGTCCCAATCTTGATTGAAGCTCTCTGAAACACTATCTCTCCAGCACATTTCTTGGCATGGCAAGTTGAAATTAAGCCATAAATTAAGTCTCACTGACTTCACAAGACAATCCCCCACAACCCCCCTTTTTTCAGCTTTTCAGGCAGACACACATTCCTTCATGCTCCAGCCACACCCATCTGCAGTAAGGCAGGCCGAAGAGGTATGAAGGCACAAAGAACTTCTCCAGAATTTGCAAGCAGCTTCCACACAGAAGAATAGTACAGGGAATTTCCCGTTGCTTTCCCTGCCATCCTGATGCTGGAAACTTGAGACAGCCCACTCTGATCTCTTTGTTTGTGGGTTGGGCAGTTCAAAATCAGCAAAAAACTGTATGTCTTCTTCCTCCTTGTATTTTTGCCACAGCCTGCTATCCATACAGGAAATATTCACCCCCCTCTTTCTCTGTATTTCTTTCATCTCCAGCATATGATTCTCAACCTTATGACAACCTGCATCTGTTAGTTTGTACTTGCACCCCTTTTTTGTCTTGAGTTTTGTGCGTTCCTCCTTTGGGCCATCCTTCCATTTCTGTAGGATCTTCCTGCCCAAACGTGAGGTATCAAATTTACTACTCAGCTTCTCCTGCTTTTGTGATGAGGGTTGATTCACGGGGGGGGCTGAGATCCCCTATGCTGCTCTTTGAAACACAGTCCTTGCTTTCTGCCACTCTGCATGCATCAACAACTTCAATCTGTGATGAGTTCCCTGCCATTTGTTCCCCATCAGCCGGCACTAGCTGTTTTTTATGCTCGGCTGGCAATATTGCAGCAGAGAACAGGTCTTTTGTAGGGCTAAAAGGACTTGATTGTTGCAAGTCAGGACATAATTGCAAGGCAGGATATAATGTCCCATCTCCATTTCCACCTCCATCAGGAGTCTGTTGTTTCTCATATGATGGAGGAGCAGTTGCCATGGCTGCCATGGTTGCCATGGCCCCCCCTTTCTCTGAAGGCAAAAGCTGTGGGAGGGGACCATCAAGTCTTTGAGACAATAAAATATTTTTTGGAGTAAGTCTCTGAAGGCAGTCTCTCACTTCCTCCCAAGTAAATAATATTGACACAGAAATTCCATTATGCTTCTGCATTTCTCTCCCAATCTGTTTCCACTGTTTTAAGTCCAGACCTTCATATTTAAACCAAGGACAGAATTTTGCTATAGCTTTAACCAGCTGCTGTATCTTCTTCTCATCTACCTTTCGCCCATTCTCATGCAAAAGATCTGAGATATCTTTACAAAGTTCCTGCATTTCTGAAGAAAATAAACATCCCATAATTAAATTGTATTTTCCACTCACCCGGTTGTAATTCTCGAGCGCTCGATTAGACCTTTCCTCCGGTCTGACCTTTTGCCTGGTCGTAGGTGAGTGAGACCTTCCCCGGTCGATTATGAGGTGTTAATTGCTGCTAAATGCTGAAGCAGAGTTCAAAGCAGGCTCTCTCATTGTAGTTCAAAGCCTCACACGGAGCGCCACTTGATGGAATTCTGCTTCATGTAAAGATATCTTCTTTATTCAGCCAGCCTCATTAGCAGCAGCTTATATCCTCAGATCTTTAAGATAGCAATCAGTCCCATGAAGTCCTGCTTCATTAGGCTTTTTGTAGGGAGAAACAGAGGCAGACAAAAGCAGACACGATTGCTCTCTTTGGCTGGTCAAACGCTACTAACTTCTTTATTCAGGCAGAGTATATATCAGAAAACGAAACTCAGGCTGACAGAGAATACCATAAACGAAACCTAACAGAGACAAAACCTAAGGCCAAACAACCAATCAGAAGTGTCAGAACCCAAAGAAAGAGAGATAAGGAGACTAGCAAGCAAAGGGGCTTTTGTTTACAAAAAGTGTCAGAGACAGGCAAGACAGAATCCAGATGCATTCCTACATCCTTCTCGACGAGGGTTGGCGGCGCGTCATTAGGCACCCCGCAATCAGCCTACAAAATTATGAGCTTTACTCAGGGGATGGGGTCCATCTGTCGCAGGGAGGTATGGACCTCCGGTTACGAGATTGGCGAGCAGGCCTGTTGACCGAGCTGACGGTCTGGGGGGGGGGGGGGCGTCGAGCCTTTATTAGCCTTTCCGTGTGGCGTGTAGCACTGGTAAGGTAAACATTTATGACCCACAGGTATCCGGCAGGTTCGCAATTGACTGGACAACACTAGACAGGCACAAGTTGATTAAACGTTGTCCGGTCAACGACAAACCAGGCGATGGGGTGATGGCAAGAGCTATACAGCATGCATCACCCCGTTATTTTACGGATACGCGTCAGAGGGTGGGGTCAATAGTTAGGTATTGACTACGGTCAACAATTTGTTTGTTGTCAACAAACAAATTGATACAAATGGATACATTGTAACCAATTGCCGTTTGCAATTTTGGGTGGTACCTTACCAGTGTTACTTCGGCCTGCTTGCCTTAAGAATTATAATTGGTTGAATACCAATAGAAATTTATAATTCGGACTAGGGCATGAATCAATAAATGTGGCCCAATGCCGTTATCCACTTTCATCAGTGTCTGAGTCCTTTATTGGGGGGTGCGCCTGCAAAGAAGCTCCTGCTTAGGTTAAAAGGAGAGAGTGCAAAAGCAGGTTTGACACTCAAAATCAAGAAAACCAAGATAATGGCAACAGGCCCTATCACTTCCTGGAATATAGATAGGGAAGAAGTAGAAGCAGTGACAGACTTTATCTTCTTAGGATCCAAGATCACTGCAGATGGAAATTGCAGCCATGAAATAAAAAGGCTACTGATTCTTAGGAGACAAGCTATGAGAAACCTGGGGAATATAGTCAAAAGTAGAGACATCACCTTGCAAACAAAAGTCCACATAGTCAAAGAAATAGTATTCCTGGTAGTACTGTATAGTTGTGAGAGCTGGATCATAAAGAGAGCCAGCAGTCATCTCAGGGAAGCACTGAATTGTTAGTGTTAAAAATATTTTAAAATTTATGACATTTTTCAGAGAAAGTACAGAGTGAGAAGCAGAGAAATATGACAACCTGAACTAATATTGTATTCCATGCTTTCTGTGATCTTATCTAGATATTTCCACTTTCTAATGACATACAGTTAATCCATTCAAAGAGTTTATATTCGATGACCCAGCATGAAGTTTGTTTCTTCTATTTTACTTTAATCAATAACGGTAATTTGGTTATAAAGAGCAATGTCTTCTGGCTAGCTCCCTTGCTCTGGGAGATTATGTTGTTTTCAATGCTTTCAGTGAATTTAAATTTCATTATCTTGATAGTTCTTGTTATAAGTATTATACACTTCTCCTCTTTAGATCCATATTGACTCACCTTCTCTCCTTCTTGGATCTAGTGCAGTAAATTACTTCATTTTGTACTGACTCTGTACTATGGGTTTTATATCTTCAGTGCTAAAATGGCTGCTACTTTTGTGGACAGAGAAATATTCACATACCTAATTATGACTTATCACTCTAAAGTATCCATATATATTATACTGACAAAGAGTCTCCTCACTTCGGATCAGCCCTAAGTCTGGCATAGCTGTAGCAGAGACTCTGCTCTTATCCTATGCCAAATATGGGAAAGTTTGGCGAAGGGTTTTTGAATGATAATTTTAAAAAAAAACAGTTGAGAACACCAATCTTGCTTACCTTGAAAGAGAATGATTAGCCACACCCACTTCTTTTTCTTTCAAAAGAATCCAAGGTGTAGGAATTGAAATATTCATTCTCAGAAGTCTTTTAAAGTAAGAAACAGTGATTTTTAATATAAAATTGAACATGCCTGGAATAAGCTTGACAACAAGAGTTTTGCTAAGTAGCTGTAATATAATAGCTTTCTGAGTGGGGAATTGAAACATTTTAAAACCTGAAGCACAATAAAAGGCCACAGAAACAGAGTCAAAAGATAAGTTTTCTTTAAAGAGTAAAAAAAAACCCACACAGCTTGCTTTAAAGAAAATAATGGAGTGACAGTTGACCCTAGAAAGGGGAGCATTTCTCATGCACATTGCAAGTAATTAGCATTCAATTTTCAATGGCATATTCAAAGTATTTTTCCATTACAAAAGCACAGAGCAGTTGTGTTAATCCCAATCTTGAGTGCTTTCAGTAAACAGTGATTTCTGAGATCAGGATGTCACTCACCTGAAAATGATTTTAAAATGAGATATTTTGCAACAAATATCCATAACTTTCCATTAGCCTCATCTCAAAATGTGAATATGTTGTGCTCCACTGTTGAACATTAAAGAACATTGGCCCTGAAGAACATGACTGAGACATTTCTCAATATAGATAGTTGGGAGAGTTGTGCATTGGGTTGCAGAGGGCAGGGGGACTTCAAATCCATTTAAATTCCTTGTAGATTAACAGTACAATATATTTCAGCTTCACAGGCATGTATTTGACTGCACAGAGCTAATCTGAGAGATACATTTCTTCCAGATATTTTGATTACTTTTTGGCTCCAGGCAACAGAAATCTAGAGAACTTGTTGAAAATATATCTGTCAATTGCTTTTTGTTTCTGTAATTAAATGGTAAATTGATGGGGGGGAAAGAGTAAGGTTTTGGGATTTTCTTCTGCAAGGTCTTTTGTATGACTTACACTGAGCTCAGGAGAGTTATCTGTAGGCCATCTTGACTACTGACATTGGTATCATCAACATTCTGGCTGCCCATTTTTATATAATGTATAACATTCTTTTTTTTTCTGCTGGCAGTACATACATGATGTTGTGCAGAAATACCAGGCCATTTCACAGTGTTCTAGATTGTAGGTATAAAATCATAACATTCATGAACTGGAGGGTTTTCTGTATCTGAGTAAGTCTACAGATACAGAAATGCTACTTTAAAGCTATAAAAAATAGATGCTCAACACATAAAGCAAGCTGTCAATTGTTCTTTGTTGAGAATGACATGTCTCACACCTATAATTCAGGTTTGGCTTTCAGTATGGGGGAGAAGTGGAGTAGAGATACTGGTTTCCTTTCTATCTTTTTGTGTTATTTTCTCTTAAAACATTTTATTTATTTATTTAATTTATAACCCACCCTACTCAGCACAGGCTGACTCAGGGCAGCTTACAACATGTTAAATGAAAATACAATATGACAAAAATACAATTTAACAAGAGTTCAAATAAAGGTACAAGATCAGCAAGCAATGAGATCCAAAATATACAAATTACAAAGTATATGCAAGTTACAAAATACCAAGATACAATTGTAAAATCCAAGTGGCAATTGCAAAATATAATATACAATGTATACACATTTCAAAGCAAATGCAGGAGGGAAAGCAAAGACATTACAGGAAGCTTAAACTTGTCCAGTTCCCTCTTGTAGCTGCCTGCAGCCCTCCCACAGCTGGTTCCACTCTTCTCTGGCCAGACTGACCGAGAGAGTGCAAGGTGGGTGTCCAGTTGCTATTTCTTGTAACTACATCACACTTTTGAGGCAAATCATCTTTACCTATAGTTAAGACAGATTCTTAACAGGTTTCAGAAATTTCCTGAGAGGCATGAGAATGACTTCTCTTTTATAAGTAGAAAAAACTCTGACTTTCCCTCTTCTACAATTTCTTACAAATATAGATCCATGTCTCTCTCTGCTTCTGAACACCAATTTTGGAAAGATAGAGGAAACATTAGCAAAACTGTAAAAACATTTAATGCCTTCCAAATGTTTCAGATTACAACTTGCATTAACTCCAACCAGTATTGCCATTTTAAGGGATTATGGGAGCTTTCCAAAATGTCTGAAGGTTCTAGGCTGCCTGCTTCCTGAATAAGAAAAATGGTTTGGTCAACTATGGCTGCCTTGGATGAAATTGCTCCACTCCCATGGGGTTTGATCTTCCCCGTGGTTCACAGAAGATCTGCAGGAGCTTAAATGGGCAAAGAGACGCCGAGAGCGCCGCTGGATGAAGACCCAGAGTGATTCCGACTGGACACTGGCTAGGGCTGCTATTAAGACCTACCTGGTGGTGATGGGGGTGGTGAAGCAACAATACTTCACCGCCCTCATTGCCTCCATGGATAATCGCCCAGCCGCTCTGTTCCGGGTTACCAGGTCTCTCCTTGGTAGGGAGGGGCTGGTGCCTGGTTGGCAGGGTTCGGCTGAGGTTTTTGCAGACTATCTGGTTGAGAAAATAGCTCGGATTTGCTCGGGGTTTAATCCCGGCATGGATGGGGTGGGTCGGGAGGGGACCAGAGCCCAGTCTGGCTGTGTTATCTGGGATCAGTTCGATCCAGTTGTCCCTGAGGAAGTGGACAGGCTTCTTGCAGCTGTTCGCACCACCTCCTGCCCTTTGGATCCCTGTCCCACTTGGTAGGTGAAAGCCTCCAAGGGAGTGATGGGAGGCTGGGTCAGGGCTATAATAAATGCTTCACTATGGGAGGGGGTGTTTCCTGCACCATTAAAACATGCTTTGGTGCGCCCTCTTCTGAAGAAACAATCTCTCGACCCAGCAGTTCCAGCTAATTATAGGCCGGTCTCCAACCTCCCTTTCTTAGGGAAGGTACTGGAGAAGGTGGTGATGCGGCAGTTGCAGGGGGTCCTGGGTGAAGCGGATTATCTGGACCCTTTTCAATCGGGTTTCAGGCCTGGATATGGTACAGAGACAGCATTGGTCGCACTGGTTGATGATCTCTTGTGGGAGCGGGACGGGGGTCATCCATCTGTCCTGGCTCTTCTGGATCTCTCAGCGGCTTTCAATACCGTTGACCACGGTATCCTTCTGGAATGGCTCAAAGGTTTGGGGATCCAGGGCACTGTGCCGTCCTGGTTTTCCTCATTTCTGGAGGGTCGTACCCAGTCGGTGTGGTTGGAGAGTGAGAGGTCCAGTGCTAGACCCCTACAGTGTGGGGTGCCTCAGGGCTCGGTGCTCTCTCCTCTCCTCCTATTTAACATATACATGAAGCCGTTGGGTGAGGTTATCCGTTCCCATGGGGTGAGGTATCATCAATATGCTGATGATACCCAGTTATATATCTCGGCCCATGGGGACCCAGTGATGCAGTCAATGTCCTATCCAGATGTCTGGAAGCAGTTGGGGTCTGGATGGGGGACAATGGGCTACAATTGAATCTCTCTAAGACTGAGTGGCTTTGGATGGGGGGTCCCGCGTTATCCAGGGAGCTACCAACTTTAGTCTTGGATGGGGCTGCTTTGCCCCAGACAGACCCGGTACGCAACTTAGGGGTCCTCCTGGATTCGGGGCTGCTACTTGTAGATCAGGTGGCGGCCGTAGCCAGGAGGGCTTTCGCACAGCTTCATGTCATCCGTCAGTTGCATCCGCTCCTGGACCAGGACTCCCTGCTCAGGGTCACACATGCTCTGGTCACCTCCAGGCTAGATTATTGCAACGCACTCTACATTGGGCTGCCCTTGACAACCATTCAGAGGTTGCAGCTGGTCCAGAATGCAGCGGCCCAGGTGGTGATGGGTGCAGGCGTTATGCCCATGTATCACCATTACTTTGGGAGCTGCACTGGTTACCAGTTTGCCTCCGGGTGCAGTACAAGGTGCTGGTTTTGACCTTTAAAGCCCTTCATGGTAGCAGGCCAGGTTACCTTAGAGACCACATCATCCAAAGAGTGTCTGCCCATCCAACCAGAGTGGACTGGAGGGGCTCCCTAATTGTTCCATCTGCCAGAGGGGCTCATCTCTCTGGTACATGAAGGAGGGCCTTTTCCGTGAACGCCTTGTGGAACCTCCTACCAGTAGAGCTGCGGGAGCAGACGGAGCTGCTACCTTTCAGAAAAGACCTAAAAACTAAATGTCCCCATTTCTTTTAATTCTAATGCAGGCAATTTTAACATGGGTAGTCTTTTAATGATAAATGGGATAGGTGGGTGGGTATGTTGGGTTTTAATGGCTCAACTGTTTTTTATGTATGTTTTAACTTGTTGTGAGCCACCCAGAGTCGGGTTTACCTGATTGGGGCGGCATAAAAATTTGAATTTAAATAAATAAATAAATAAAAATGTGTTGCCTTTGCCAAAATCAAAAGCCAAGGTAATTAGGATGACACATTTCTTAACCAACTGACAAAACAATCAAACAAACAAAAACCTTGAGCTGCTTCATACATCCTAAATCAGGGGTCACCAATATTTTAAAGTCAGGGGCCAGGTCATGCCCACTCAGACAGTTGAGGGGGACAGATTGGTGGTCCACCAGCCCCACTGTTTACAGCTGTTGTAAATGTAACAGCTGTAAATGAGTCCGTGTTCATGACAGCCGTAAACTAGTCTGTGGCTGCTTTAGGTGGTGGTGGTGGCAGCAGAAGCAGCTGGAGTGAGGGCAGGACCCAGATTACCTACCCCTGTACTAAGTCATTACCATGGATATCTTGGGAAATTCCTTCTCCAAAAAAAATTCAGGTAAGAAAAAAAGATACTTTGGATACATTGGAGCCTTTATTCAGCAAGGAGTCCACGTATTGGTAAACATCTCTGCAACAACATTCCGCACATTCAAAATGGACCTAAGAAATCAAATCCATCTGCATGCAGTGTTTAAAAGCCATTTGGATATCATGTCACCTGCTGGCTAGGCAGACCATGACATGTGCCCTCCGCTTTCACCTGGCCCAAGGGATCCGACTAAGAATGCTTTGGTCAGTTTTAGTCCCAGTCTAACATCATTGACAAATGATGGACAACACTGCCTAGTTAGACCACTCAGGTTCCCACACCTCAACAAGGCTCTCACATAGCAGAGGTCCTAAATCATTAGTGCATTAAAGTGTAATAAGCCTGTTTTCTTGGGCTTAAATAATAGCAGCTCTGTCCTGATTGGTTGGTTCTGCCAATATGACATCACAAAACCAGGGTTCGGCTGAGGACTTTGCTGACCATCTGGTGGAGAAAATCAATCGGATCCGCTCGGGGCTTGAACCTGGCGTGGGCAGTGAGGATCCGGGGGGGACGGAGCACAGTCTTGCTGTGTGATCTGGGATCATTTTGATCTGGTTGTCCATGATGAAGTGGACAGGCTCCTTGCAGCAGTGTGGGCCACCACATGTCCTTTGGACCCCTGTCCCACCTGGCTGCTGAGAGCTGCCAAGGCAGTGACAGGAGGCTGGGTTGGGGCAATAATAAATGCATCTTTGCAGGAGGGGGTGTTTCCTGCACCACTCAAACATGCCTTGATGTGCCCCCTCCTGAAGAAACCATCCCTTGACCCAGCTGTCGTAAACAACTACAGGCCGGTCTCCAACCTCCCCTTTTTGGGGAAGGTTTTGGAGAAGGCAGTGGCACGCCAACTGCAGGGGGCTCTGGAGGAAGCGGATTACCTTGGACCCCTTTCGATCAAGATTCAGGCCCGGACATGGTACGGAGACAGCATTGGTAGCACTGATGGATGATCTCTGGCAGGAGCGGGCTGGTGGTCATCCGACCATTCTTGCTCTCCTTGACCTCTCAGCGGCCTTTGATATTGTCGACCACAGTATCCTTCTGGAATGGCTCAAAGGATTGGGGATCCAGGGCACTGTGTTGTCCTGGTTTTCCTCTTTTCTGGAGGGCCGTAAACAGTTGGTGTGGTTGGAGAGTGAGAGATCCAGCCATAGGCCCCTTAAATATGAGGTGCCGCAGGGCTTGGTGCTCTCCCCCCTCCTTTTTAACATCTACATGAAGCCACTGGGTGAAATCATCCGTTCCCATGGGGTGCGGTACCATCAGTATGCGGATGACACTCAGTTGTACATCTCAGCCCATGGGGACCCCAGTGATGTGGTCAAAGTCCTGTCTGGATGTCTGGAGGCCGTTGGGGTCTGGATGGGAGACAATGGGCTTCAGCTGAACCCTGGCAAGACTGAGTGGCTTTGGGTTGGGGGTCCGGGGTTATCCAGTGAGCTACCACCTCTAGTCTTGGATGGTGCAGTCTTGCCTCAGACAGACCCAGTGCGCAACTTGGGGGTCCTCCTGGACTCACGACTGATGCTAGAAGAGCAGGTGGCAGCTGTGGCCAAGAGGGCTTTTACTCAACTTCGAGTAATTCACCAGTTGCACCTGCAACTGGACCGAGACTCCTTACTCATGGTCACTCATGCTCTGGTCACCTCCAGACTAGATTCCTGTAATGCACTCTACATGGGGCTGCCCTTGACAACCATTCGGAGGCTACTGCTGGTTCAGAATGCATGGGTGGTGAAGGGATGTGGACATTATGCCTGTGCCTCCCCCCTACTCCGGGATCTGCATTGGCTACCAGTTTGCCTCCGGGTGCAATTCAAGGTACTGGTTTTGACCTTTAAAGCCCTATATGGCAGTGGGCCAGGATACCTGAGAGACCGCATCATCCTGAGAGTGTCTACCCATCCAACCAGAGTGGATCAGAGGGGCTCCCTAGTTGTGCCTTCAGCTAGAGGGGCCCACCTCTCTGGCACAAGAAGAAGGGCCTTCACCGTGTCTGCACCAGCCCTCTGGAACCTCCTTCCAACAGAATTGAGGCTACAGACAGAACTGCTGCCCTTCAGGAAAAGTCTGAAAACCTGGCTGGCACAGGTGTAGGGCCTTAATGGGAATATGGCTCCAGTCTGTTGGCTCATCCCCAGTTAGTACTTAATTAATATCCCTCTCTTTGTGTTGTTGCATCCCCCCATTCCCTTTTATTTCTTTTTATTCTTTTAATTGGGGTGGGGTGTAGTAGGGTGGGGAAGTGAGGGGGCAATTTGGGATTTTAAAATCTGTTTTTATACATTTTTAACTGTTGTATGCTGCCCTAAGTCGGGTTCTCCTGACTGGGCAGCATATAAATTTAAAAATTAAATTGAAGTCTGGTTGTTGTAAAAATCTACAACAAAAGAAATGATTGCTGGGTTAGGCTGAATGGTATATGGAGCAAGTACACATATTTAGCAGAAAGCCCTGTATAAAGTTAGTTCTTTCATACCTACCAAGGAAGAGATTAGTGAGAGCTAGGCCCAAAGCAGACAAAGATTCAGAGTATCTGGGGCTACTGGATGTCCAAAGAAGAAACAGAGAGTCAAGGAAATGCTGTCTGGATTGGTTTTGATCATGTTCCAGAGACAATAATCTGAGGAGTCAGAAGGCCAGTGGCAGGTAGGATTGTGGAAGACTGATATATTACTGAAAAATGTGGACATGCTTGTCCAGACAAAGGCTCTGGGGAAGCAAATTATTCATCTAGAGTAGCAATTCTCAGAGTAGAACTGTTGTAATGGTCCGTGGGAATTGAGGTGCTGAACTCAAGGAAGGCACGCGAGACTGAAGTATGATGGTAAAAGCCAGCCCCGATTACTCGAGTGGTCTGTATTTATTGACTACAATTGGGAGTTATCATGCACAGCCCGCATGAGACCCCCGTAACAGAAGGCTTGCTACGTGGCACTCGGCTGGTTGGGTTACACTTACCAGCCTGTGTGCCCAGGTTGCCCATAGGCAGACTAATCAGCGGATTGTGATAAGACACATTGTTCTCGTGTTATCTAAGTCCTAGAAGACTCTGTGTACCTATGCATAGCTATTTGGTCTAGCTGTGGTTGGTGTCTGCTCAGATACTGTATGCTGTTTACAAGACCTTGGGTCTCTCTCCTCATGACACTTGTCCTACTCCTTTCAGTGCCCCCAGCCAAGGAAACATGGAGTCACTATTGCTCCCTATGACTATTAGCCCGTACCCAATTTCCTTTCCGGTTGAGTCAGGTTGGTCTCAGGCTTGTTTGCATAGCCTGACAAAGCCATTGGGAAAGGTTGCTGTCCAATTAGTGACCTGGGCAACCCACAATTCCCTTTTCCTTATTTTCTAAAGCGACTTGGCTGAGAACCTGACAGACATAGGGCATAAGCTGTCGAGACGTGATTATATTTTGGGTTCTTCGTTCTGGGTGGCACATGGATAGGAATGAGGGGATGCATTGTGCAAAGCAGCATAGCATGACTCCCACTACCACAACGCTAGTGGTGACTTTAAGCATTGTTTGTACCCAGGACCAGAGCTCATCCCACCACCCCCAACTGGTGTCCTGTTGAATGTGTGTGACAATTTTGTCCTAGTCAGTGATTTGACTTTGGATCCTGCAGGAATTATCTGTGAGATTGAAGCAACACATATTGTGAACTGTTTTGCATCCTAAGTGATGGAGAAGAAGCAAATAATCAATAGCTGCTCAATTATCCCATACTGCGTGTCTAATTTCTATTTGCTCTTGATTAAGTAAAGCTATAGCTGTAGAAGTGTGATTGAGACCTTTGGCCTGGGCGCATGCCAGCTGACCAATCTTATGTGCATTACCTGCTGCAAGTCCTGGTACTCCTACAAGGCTTACCACTAAGGCAACATACTCTGATTTACTGAGTAACTTTATATTGCTGTTACAAGTTTTGTCAAGCTTGACTGCTTGTGTCATCCGTGCTGGCCGTGGTGCAGCTCGGTGTGGTGTAAGCATTTCCCTTTTTGGGAGAACCAGTGTTAAACGACTTATACAACAAAATGAATCTGATACATTAGCTGGGATGTAGTTCCAGGTATGCTGGGATGTAATTCCAGGTATGCCCACCCTATGGGCAAAATGACATGACTGTACATAATACTGATAATGTCCTGCGGGGTGCAGTCAGCAAGGATGTTAAAATGATTGTACGTGAACAAAACTTTATGCAAGCGCTGCTGTGCCTGAGTTCTTGGCATGGCTACTTCTTCCCTTCTTTCTTGTTTTTCAATATAAAACTTTATTGTCCGGTTCACCCGTTCGACAATGGCTTGTCCTTGGGGGTTGTACGGTACACCGAAGATGTGTCTAATGTCCCTGATGGCCAAGAAAGTGGCTAGCTGTCTGGAGCTATACGCAGGCGAATTATTGGTTTTCAAGCGATCTGGTTTGCCCACGGTCATGAAGCATGCCAAGAGATGTTGCTCTAAGTGAGTTGCAGATTCGCCTTTCTGAGCCGTAGCCCAAACGAACTGCAAGAATGTGTCAATAGAAGCATGCATGTACTGCCATCTCCCAAAGTGTGGAACGTGCATGACATCCATCTGCCACAGTTGGTTGGCTCCAGTCCCTCTAGGGTTAACCCCCCATGATGGCCCCCCAGTGCTCCTGCACATTGCTGGCAAGAACGGACTATTCCCTGGGCTAGCGACAATGGCAGTTTGAACTGCCTCGCCAGTGCCTTCGTGTTCTGGTGGAAGAATGCATGGCTTTGGATCGGGTTCGAGAAAACTCCCGAAACTAACTTCTGTTGTGTTTCCTTTGCAGCCGCGTCGGCTCTCCTGTTACCCTAAGAGAGGGGACCAGGAAGATCCTGGTGGCTTCTAATGTGGGTGACGTAAAGTCTTTCCCTGCAGTTGCACAAATGGAACTGCATGGTCAAAAACAGACTTAACAAGTTTTGTCTATCGCAGGAGTGATATAGGCTCCTGGTAGACTGTGAATCAAATTCCTTACATACTGACTATCCGTAATAATGTTCAGTGGCTGCTGGGCAAACGTTCTCAAGGCTAGATCCGCTGATGCCAACTCTGCTCTCTGTACTGAGTTTTGTGGAAGTGTCATCAGCACTTTCCAAGCCTGCCCTTCAAGCCATGTGAGAATGCCATACACCTTTCCTCTGTCTGTGAATGCCATAATCGCTCCCTGAAGTGGGATCAGGGACAACATTCCCTGCAATTCGACTGTCTGCGGCTGTAGTGAAACAAGTCTGGGGTCTTTTGGCAGATGGTACACTAAATTCCCTGTAAAACCTTCCAATGCAATCGGGAGAGAGTCTCCTAACTGCATGAGTCTTTCTATCTGGTCTTTGGTGAATGGCACCACTATCTCGGCTAAATCGTGTCCAGAAATGTCTCTTGCTCTCAGCCTCCCTCTGTAGATTACTGTCGCTACCAGCTCTTGGGTAGGAATGGCACTGCAGGATGAGGTGTTTGGCAGATACACCCATTCCACAATTTTCACACACCCCCGTCGGAATCTATTCCTAGCGCTCCGGTGAACATGGTCCCAGTTCTAACTATGTACAGATTCAGGACATGAGCGTCTGGCTCCTCGCTGATTCTATCTACCCATCTGTGGCTGAGAACATGGTTTACCTCCTGAAGAGTTATTTTCGCCTCTTGTGGAATGCATATGCGATCGGCTGGCTGCTTCCCTAGTGTAAGCAGCAAGAAGAGAGGTTTTAAAAGCTCTGTATCTAATCTGAAATACGGTCTGGCCCAATTGATATTTCCTAGAACTTGCTGGAGTTCCACTAATGTAATAGAATCCCTGATATGGACCCTAGGCAGCACTGGTGCTGCATAAGATTTGAGAAGCAGAATGACCCAAATACAGATAGGGTTCAGTTCTCTGAACTTTTTCTGGGGCAATGATCAATCCCTTTTCCCCCAGAGTGCTCTGGAGGTCACAAAATGCGTCCCTGCCTAATTTTGGCACTGTGATCAGAATGTCATCCATGAAATGACAAACCAAGACTTTGGGGTGCAGGTTCCGGAACTTTTCCAGTACGTCATGAACAAAATTTGGCACAGACTGGGCGAGTTAAGCATGCCCTGTGGCAAAAAATTCCACGCAAACCTTTGGGTTGGTTCCCTATGGTTGACAACTGGCACCGTAAAGGCGAACCTTTCCCTGTCCCTAGGATCTAAAGGGATGGTGTAAAAACAATCTTTCAAGTCTACGACTAGGATCTTCCACCCTTCGGGGATCATGTTCGGATTGGGAATGCCGCGTTGAAGTGGTCCCATGGGCTGAATACATTTGTTGATCTCTCTTAGATCATGAAGAAGTCTCCATTTACCAGACTTTTTCTTAATGACGAATATCGGTGAATTCCAGGGACTTGTGGATCACTCTATGTGTCCTGCTTCAAGCTGCTCTTTAACCAGCTGCTTCAAAGCTACTAGTTTTTCTCCAACTATTGGCCATTGGTCTATCCATACCAGGTTATCGGTTAACCATTTGAGTTGTAGGGCCATTACCCAAACGTTAGGGTTGCACGATACTGCTGCAGAATGTCCCAACCCCAGAGATAGATAGGCATGTTCAAAATGTGGGGTTGGATGACCGCTGTGCCTTCTGCCTCTGGAATAGTGACCTCTACCCAGTCACGGCTCCTGTAAGCTTCCTGAACTCCTCCTACTCCCCACACATCTGAAACTGGTTCAGTGGCCCACTCTGGGGGCCACAATTTCTGGCTGATTATACTAACATCTGCTCCTGTGCCAAACAGTCTGTCAAAAGGTCTTTTATTCAAAAATACCTTAATGACTGGTCGCTGTGTCCACTCTATGTTTTGCTCCACTGTCGCTATGATCTGGAATCCTTCCACTGCCCCTTCCTCTCTTGGGCGGTCTGTCAACCCGAATCCTGCATCTCCTCTGACAACCTCCTTGCCCCCACCTGGCAGATGGTACGGAACCACAATCAATTGCGCTACTGAATCTCCTTTGCTAATTGTTTGGGGGAACTGTGTCCATAGCTGGATCTTGATGATTCCGGTGTAATTGGAGTCGATGACTCCCAGGATCACAAAGATTCCCTTCTGCTCAGCACTACTTCGAGGCAAGACATACCTACTATACCCTGGAGCAAGGGTACCTTGTACTGGGAATTGACCAGGTAGACTGCTCCTGGTAGATTGCATGTGATGTCTTCTTGGCATTCTAAATCTAGTCTCGCACTGCCCCTGGTTTCTGCCTTTGTCTCAGAGATGCTGGGTGTTACTACTGGGGTCCCCACTCTGGGGTTCCCAGGGTGGGTGTTGTCCCTATTTGGACTAGGGCCAGGGACACGCCCATGGTCCGGTTTCCCGAATTCTGGCATTGATTAGCCCAATGGAAGCCATTGTGGCACCTTGGGCACTGGGTGGTTGGCGTGGCTGGACGGCCGGATGACTGGCTGCCCCCCTTCCTCTGGGGTTGTTTCAACCTGCACTCTTTAGCATAATCTCCCATCTTGCCACAGCGGTAGCAAGCTCCCTTGGGTTTGTTTCCCCCTTGCACTGACACTGCCAATAGACCCATTTTGTAGGAGTCCGTGCCAACATCAGAGCAAGCTCTGATCATATTGGTAAGTGTCAGATCAGGTCTATGGCCCATTGCCTGCAAGTTTTTGCGACAGTCGAGGTTGGCATTGTTTTTTGCCAGCCTTTTTATCAAGTCTTCTTGTGCGTCTGAATTGTCTACCTGTCTACTGATTGCTTCCTCTAGCCTATTGATGAAATCCATGTAGGGCTCTTGCACTCCCTGTTTGATGGAGGTGTAATTCTTAGTTTCCTTGCCAGAAGTGGGTACCTTGAGGCATGCCTTAAAGGCCACCTCTGAAGCCAGTTGGAGCATGGCCGCTGTCAGGACAGATTGTGCTTGGATGGATTCGAATTGTCCTGAGCTGTATAGCTGCTCGGGAATTACTGCTCCTCTCATCTTTGCCGCCTTAGCCTGTGCTTCCAGCCTGTACTTGCTATCCCATAAGAGGTATTGGCTCAGGCTCAACATCATCTGCATTATGGCCTTCCAGTCATAAGGGATGAGTAAGGTGGATTCCATCAACTGCTGAAGTGTGCCCTTTGTAAATCTGCTTTGGAGTCCTGTATCTATGATAGCTTTGCAGATTTCCGCAAGCAATTTGTATGGAATTGGCATATACACCGCCATTCGATCACCCGAAATGGACATAATTGCTGAATTGTGGCCAGTTCTTCTGCCGATAATTCTCCTTTGCATATCTCCTCCTCTACCATCAATTGAAAAGGACTCTTAGTTGCCTGTGAAGCACCTGCACTTCCCAAGTGTCCACCCCCTCTTGCGGCTCCTGCAGTTGCCATGAAAGGGGGGTCCCATAAGCCCCCATGTTTAAACTGGATGGTCGGACAGAGATGGTTGATGGTTCCATGTACTCTGGTGTGTTGGTCTCTGTCTGGACTGGACTAGCTGCTGAAATAATCTGTTTACACTTGCCCCAAGTTCCGATGATGTCAATAGGAGCTCGGGGCTCCTGTTTAAGGCAGTTCCCTACTTTATCCCAAACCTCTGGATTTAATGTGCCTGCTTCTGGGTAGAACAAACAATGCTCTCCCAGGTACCTCACGAGATCCATCAGACGGTGTCTGTTTACTCTAATCTGATGTTGACTGGCCAGGGCTTCGAGCTCATCCCTATGAGTCGCTTGCCCGATGGAGAAGTTTAGCTTCCCCAAGCTAGCCCCCATTGCTACCTGGCATGGAAATTCCTGGGATGTCTTACACAACTTACAAGTCGATGCTTCCGCGAGATGAGTTTGGGTAGCATGGCAGGGCAAGTGAGGTGTTGAATGATGTCCCTCTGGAATGATTGGTGGATCGGGATCGCGGCACTGACTGGCCACTGGTCTGCCTTAGTTGGTTCAGGATCACGGCTTTCCCCGGCTTCGGAACATGTCCATCCCTATGTGTGAGATCTGCCAGCGTGCGAGCACGCTGCCTCCCTTGAGACTGTACTGAGTTCTGATCGGAGATGCTTTCCAATCAGAACTGCTCCGCCACTCCCGAGTAGACACGTCGAGGGTCACCATATGTTGTAATGGTCCGTGGGAGTTTAGGTGCTGAACTCAAGGAAGGCACGCAAGACTGGAGTATGATGGTAAAAGCCAGCCCCGATTACTCGGGTGGTCTGTATTTATTGACTACAATTGGGAGTCATAACGCACAGCTCGCGTGAGACCGCCGTGACAGAAGGCTTGCTACACGGCACTCAGCTGGTTGGGTTACACCTACCAGCCTGCATGCCAAGGTTGCCCATAGGCAGACTAATCAGTGGATTGTGGTGAGACTCATTGTTCTCGTGTTATCTAAGTCCTAGAAGACTCTGTGTACCTATGCATAGCTATTTGGTCTAGCTGTGGTCGGTGTCTGCTCAGCCCTTTATGCAGACGTGAGCCAGATACCGTATGCTGTTTATGAGATCTTGGGTCTCTCTTCTCATGACACTTGTCCTACTCCTTTCAGTGCCCACAGCCAAGGAAACATGGAGTCACTATTGCTCTCTATTACTATTAGCTCATACCCAATTTCCTTTCCGGTCGAGTCTGGTTGGTCTCGGGCTTGTTTGCATAGCCAGACAAAGCCATTGGGAAAGGTTGCTGTCCAATTAGTGACCTGGGCAACCCACAGTAGAACTCTATATGTTTCAGTGAAGTAAAAGAGGGAGTAAAGATGATGTGGAATTGGCTGTTGGGTCAGCTGGCACTTCAAACAAATAATAAGACCATATTTTTTTGAGTACTCAGAGAGCACATAATTCAATTTGTCACTTGTTGTTTACACAGAATGCTGGGTAGTACTGGGACAAAGATTGAAGAGCCAGCTGTGCAGAACCTTGTCTCTGTCTTTGTATGTCTCTTATCCTCTCTCTGTGTCATATGTTGCACCTCTGTACTTTTATGTACTTATACATTTCTTTTCAGACACTTGGCTCTACATACAGGGATCAGGTATGGAACCAGGGGGATGGAGTTATGAGAATGTTAAGCCTCATTGTGCATTATACACGTTTCTTCTTCTTTCCCCACTTCAGGTGTCAAGAGAGATACAAGGTTCTTGTTCTGGCACCTCTAGCATCCTCCACCTGCATTATTTGGTGTTGTAGTATTGCAGGTAAGTCCTTGATATTATCTCACCATCTTCTTCTGTGACTGCCTTGTGCTCTTTGTTCTTCTCCTCTTTCCACATAAACCTTGTATGGTATGGAATCCCAAGACTTTCTATCAAAATGAGCATAACACTTTATTTGTTGCCTCTGTATATAATTTAAAATTGGTTCTATTCAATTCTTTCCCTTATTATCTCATTCCTGATTTTATTCCTTTATTCAGCTACCTTCCTCAGACATCTCATTTCTATAGTGACCAACTTTTCTTTATGTTTTGTTGTAAGTGTCCATGTTTGGCACTGATAACATAAGGTGGGAATGAACATGCTTTGTATGAGTTGTTTCTTTGTGCTGGTCAGTACTGCCTTATGTTGTAAGGGTGGAGGTAAATATTTTATACTTGTTCCCTCTATTATGATATTTAAGGTACTGTATACGGTTCTCTTCCAACTACCATGAACTCAGTCTTCCCTTTACTGATTCTCATATTATTTATCTTTCATTCTTGGTTCATAGACACAAGGTATTGCTATAGTTCCTTAGCTGTAGTTGCTATCAATGCCTAATCAGCAGCAAAACATAATTTGCTTGCACTGACTATGTAGTGATAAATAATTGTGAGAGTATGCAGCCCTGTCTCACTTCAGATGTTAATGCAAAGGGCTCCAATACTCCTTAATCTGTTCTTACTACACTTCTGAAATTACTATATAAAGTTTTACATAATCTAAAAAATGTTCACTGACTTGATATTGGGTCAATATTTGTCATATCAATGTCCTGTCAATTCTACCAAATGCTGTCTCTTGGTCTACAGATGCAACAAAGAGATTCTCATTATATTCTACATTTTTATCTATTAGTTGTTTAAATGTAAAAAAATGCATCTTTATAGCTCCCCCCCCTCTGAAGCCCATCTGTTCTTCTGTTGTGGATATATAACTGGTCTGATCTTCCTTTCTGTTATTTTGGCATAATTTTTCCTTACATGGTTTAAGAATCAAATGCCCCAGTATTGTGTACATTCTCATTTACTCCTTTTATTTTTCCACAGTGGTATTAGTATTGTTTGTTGCCCATCAATGGGTGCTGTTAATTGTGTCCACACTATGTTGACGATTCTATGTAGCCATCTCATGCTGCTTTCCCCTTCTTCTTGGATTATTTCTGTTGGTTATTCATCTATTCCTGGTGCTTTGTGTTTAGGTGATTGTTTAATGACTCTTGCTACTTCTTCAATTAATATTTATGATTCTACTCCAATTGTTTTGTTATCTTGCATTGTTTCATTGTAATACTCTCTTAGGGGATTGAGGAGTTATTTAAAGTGTTCTCTACATTGTCCTTTACTTCTATATCAGAGAGAAACCAAACAAAACAAAGAAAAAAGAAAGAAAATGCTGTGGCACCTTAAAGACTAACTCCGGGATTTTAATGTTAGCTTTTGTGGACCAAGTCCACTTCTTCAGACATAAGAGTGCAAACCGAGAGCAAACCGAGAGGGCACCCTTCAGGTACCATCTGTTGGGAAGGCTCACCTCTCCAGCCCAAGGAAAAGGGCCTTCTTGGTCATAGCCCCCACACTATGGAACCTCCTCCCAGTAGAACTATGTCTCCAGGCCCAGTTGCTACCATTTAGGAAATAATTGAAGACGTGGTTGGCAAAATGGATCTGTGGGCTGGGATTGTCAACTAGCTCCACTTTTTGCCTTGTCTGAAGCTTTCCCCCTCCTGTAATTAATTTTTTTAAGGTTTTTGTAGATTTTATACTTGTTTTTAGATAATAGATGGCACGGCGGGAGGTAATATTGCTATGTTTTTAAGGTGTTTTTTAATTGCTTTACCTATAAATTGTTTTTAACTTGTGTACACCTCCCAGAGTCCTTTGGATAGGGCAGTATATTTAAATTAAATTAAATTAAATTAAATTAAATTAAATTAAATTACATTACATTACATTTTCATTCTCTACATTTATACATTTCATATAGAGGCCCAGAGTAGGTATGCAAATTGGATTGGTTTGGAGTTGTTGTTGTTCAGTCGCACAGTCGACTCCGACCCTTTGCGACCCCATGGACCATTTTCCTCCAGCCGCCTCTGTCCTCTACCATCCCCCTCAGCCCTCCCAGCTCTGTGCCCACTGTGTCTACAATACCATCTAGCCATCTCATCTTTGGCCTCCCCCTTCTTCTTTTGCCCTCCACCTTTCCCAACATCAATGCCTTCTCAAGTGAATCCTCCCTTCTCATTTGATGTCCAAAGTACTTTAGCCTCATCTTTACTATTTGACCTTCCAATGAGCAGTCAGGGTTGATTTCTTCTAAGATTGACCCATTTGTTCTCCTCACTATCCAGGGGACTCTCAAAACCCTCCTCCAACACCACATTTCAAAGGCATCTATTCTTCTACGTTCAGCCTTCCTAATTGTCCAGCTCTCACATCCATACATTACTACTGGGAAAACCATTGCTTTGACTATTCTAATTTTTGTTTGCAATGTGATGTCTCTGCTTTTCACTATGTTCCCCAGGTTTCTCATAGCTTGTCTCCCAAGAATCAGTCGCCTTTTTATTTCATGGCTACAATCCCCATCTGCAATGATCTTTGATCCTAAGAAAGTAAAATCTGTCACTGCTTCTACTTCTTCCCCATCTATTTTCCAGGAACTGATTGGGCCTGTTGCCATTATCTTGGTTTTCTTGATATTGAGTCTCACGCCAGCTTTTGCACTCTCCTCCTTTAGCCCAATCAAGAGAATCTTTAGGTCTTCCTCACTTTCTGCCATTAGGGTGGTATCGTCTGCATATCTCAGTTGTTGATGTTTCTCCTAGCAATTTTAATCCCATATTGTGATTCCTCCATCCCTGTATTGCGCATTATATGCTCTGTGTATAAGTTGAATAAGCAGGGTGACAAAATGCAGCCTTGTCTTACTCCTTTTCCTATTCCAAACCACTCTGTCATTCCGTGTTCTGTCCTAACTGTTGCTTCTTGGTTCATGTCCAGATTTCTCAGGAGGCATAAGAGGTGCTCTGGTATTCCCATCTCTTTAATTACTTGCCACATCTTGTTGTGGTCCACACGGTCAAATGCCTTAGTGTAGTCAATAAAGCAAAAGTAAACTTGTTTCTGGTATTCCTTTGTTTTCTCCATGATCCAGCGTATGTTGGCAATGTGGTCTCTAGTCCCCCTGCCTCTTCTGAAACCAGCCTGCACCTCTGGTAATTCTCTCTCCACTTGCTGCTGAAGTCTGTCCTGTATTATCTTGAGCATCACCTTGCTGGCGTGTGGATGAGTGCAATTGTTCGATAATTTGAACATTCTTTGGCATTGCCCTTTTTTGGGATTGGAACGTATACTGATCTTTTCCAATCCTGTGGCCACTGTTTTGTTTTCCAAATCTGCTGGCATATTGAATGCAGTAATTTGATGCCATCATCTTTCAGCGCTTTGAAAAATTCAACTGGGATACCATCATCTCCACTAGCTTTGTTGTTTGTAGTGCTCTTTAGGGCCTTTATGACTTCGCTCTCCAGGATGTCTGGCTCAAGTTCAATTTCTTCATCATTGTGATTATCAGGAGTGTTGAGGTCCTTTTTGTAGAGTTCCTCTGTGTACTCTTTCCATCTTTTCTTAATTGCTTCTGCACCAGCTAGCTCCTTTCCGTCTTTGTCCCTTATCATGGTCATTTTTGCTTTAAATGTTTCCTTGATTTCCCCAATTTTTTTGAATAGATCTCTGGTTCTGCTTCTTTTGTTGTTTTCCTCCATTTCTCTGCACTGTTCTTTTAGGTAGTTTTCCTTATCTCTCCTTGCTTTTTTTTTTTTGAAATTCTGTGTTCAAATTATTGTATTTTTTCCTTTCTCCTTTTACTTTTGCATTCCTTCTTTCCTCTGCTATTTCAAGAGCCTCATCAGATAACCACTTTGATTTCTTACGTCTCCTCTCCTTTGGTATGGTTTTCTTTGCTGCTTCCTGCATGATGTCCCTCACCTCCGTCCATAATTCTTCTGGCACTCTGTCTACCAAGTCTAAGCCATTAAATCTTTTCATCACCTCCACCGTGTATTTTTTAGGGATGCTGTCTAGGTAATATCTGTCTGGTCTCCTTGTTTTCCCTATTTTCTTTAGTCTAAGCCTGAATTTTGCGATCAGTAGGTTGTGGTCTGAGCCACAGTCTTCTCCAGGTCTTGTTTTTGCTGACTGTATGAAGGTTCTCCATCTTTGGCTGCAGAGTATGTAGTCAATCTGGTTTCGGTGTTGGCCATCTGGTGATGTCCATGTGTAAAGTCGCCTCTTGGTTTGGAGACAGACATGTAAATCAAAGAGTTATTTACAACCGGTAATAAAAAGTAATCAGTTTGTCAGGTGAATCTTTGATGAAAAACAGTTGAGTGGTTAGATTTACAAAATAAACATTTTGACATGCATCTGACATTATACAGCTCCTAGTGAGTTGACTGAGTAAGTTTTATGGGTTGAGGTACAGCTAGAGTTCAACAATCCTAAAAAAAAAAAAAAATCCCTCTCCGCCTTTCCCCCCCATATTTTTGAGTTTGCTATGCATTTGTTGCATTTGTAAATTATTATAACATGCTCATGTCTGTAGCTCAAGTTGTGCACAAAGACACAAGGCCTTTGGAGACTTACAGATATATGATTCTATTTTCTCTGTTTGTAAATGTGACTACATATTAATGTAGATCGATCAATAGATTTGATAGATAAGTCCCAAGTTGTAAAGAAAATAATTAGAAATTTCAGAAAAAAGAAACTGATAAAAGCTAAAACCATGCTATCCAAACAGTACAGAAAATAAAACAACAAATATTGGTTTTATTTTCTGTGAGCCACCTAGCGTTTTCAGAATTGGGTGGCAATATAAATCAGAATAAATAAATAAATTATAGGGAGAGGTTTTTTTTATTCTTGTTTTATTTATAAAAAACAATACTCCTGTTCCTTTCATACAGGTATGTTATTTTGAAAGGCATGAAAGCATTTGAAATGTTATTTCAGGTCCAATTTTCTTTTGCTTTATCTAGTCCTTTAAAACACATAGATGCACCAAAGCTTATTGCAAAATCCAGGCCAGCATCATACTTAACGAATACCTGAATTGTCTCAAATAATAGTTTTGAAAAAGCAAATAGCATTGGGCTTTAAAATGTGTTCAGTTAAATGAAAGGGAAACATGTTTTTTCATCCGTACTCAGACCTTCTACCAGCCTTCCTCTCATTTCACCTGCAGCATTCTGTTTGTTCTCTAATAAAGATTAATGGGTGTTTTTCTAAGCAACGATGAAAAATAGGGAATGGTACTATACATTATGTGAAAGACATACCTAAAGATCTACGAAGCCTGTCAAAGACATCCAGGATTTCATAGCCTTCATCGTAATGGGCTGTTTTTCCAGGATATACAGTAGTGAATTGTCATGTGCCATCTTTTGAAGATGACCCTACCAAATTAATGAATCACAGAAGCTTGAACATAAGTGTTTGTAACCTACAACAATGGTTTTAAAACTTTCTGCTAATAATAGAAAATGAATTCACATTAAACATATTTTGATGAATTCATCAAATTCTCAGTTTGTAAAACTATTTAAAAGACATTTTTGTCTTCTGTCATCAAGAAGAAACCAGAAACATCAGGTTTTTCTTCACCCTTTTATTTTTTAAAAAATACGCATAAATGTGCACAAGTAAAATATATAACTTCAAAATAATGCTCACAAACATGCTTCAGGCAATGAGAAATAAATTTCAAAGTGTGTATCTAAAGAAAAGACCATATGACGATCTGTATGGATCATATGGATGAACTATGAAAAAACAACACTCTTGGAACTGTACAGAACAAATGGGAGGACAAAATGGTCCAGGTTCAGGGAGAAAGGCATAGAATCATAGAATAACTGAGTTGAAAGGGGCCTTTTAGGCCATTGAGTCCAACCCCCTGCTCAATGCAGGAGTCCAAATCAAATCAAATATTACAGAGGGCTGTCTAATTCTCTCTTGAATGCTTCCAGCGTTGGAACCCTGACCACCTCTCGAGGCAGTTGGTACCACTTTTGTACTGCTCTAAACATTAAGAAGTTTTTCCTAATATTCAGCCTACACCTTGCTTCCTGTAGTATTAGCATGTTATTATACTTCCTGCACTCTGGGATGACGGAGAATAGAGCCTTCCCTTCGAAATAAAAATGGAAATATTTTCACATTCTTGCTTTTCTACCTTCAGAAAATTATTGGCTGTTCAGCCCATGAATATCTGAATGTCTGTCAGGTTGTTGAGAACCATTGTTGCTTCAAATCCATTTAAAGCACCCCCCTTCATTTTTACAGAGGAAACATTAATGAAACTGCCAAAATGAAGCCATCTTTTTGGGAGTTAATTCTGCAGTTCCAGGAAGTATGTTGGTGTGGCATATTTCATCCCTTGCTATTTTGGGAACCATCACTGTACACATATAGGCTGTGTTCTAATTGATCCTTTCCTTTTTGAATAGCAAAAGTAAGTTTCTAGACCTGCTCTGGATATATGCAAAAGCATATTGCCGATTTTCTTCTTGCTTTGATGTAATTTATTTTCAAAGAATTTGTTCTTATCTTTTTTTAAAAATTGTTAAAGTAGGTGATATTAATAATTTTAAGGTAAAAATAAAATAAACTTTGCTGGCCCCACCGCTGAGGCGCGGGCACACCAACAAGGGAGAGGGGGCGTGGCCGGCTTCCCCTTTATAAGGGGTGGCCGGGCCAACGGCCCCCTCTCTTTAAATTTCGGCTGGGCCCCGGGCGTGTTTGTTGCCATGCCCAGCCGACCTTCTCCCTGTCATTAGCCCAGGAATGGGCTCGCTCTGGGGATTCTTACGGCACCTTCGCCGTGCTCATCTTCGGCCCCTGCTGCTCCTGCCCGGGAACGGGCCGGGGCCGCGGGTCACAGCGGCAAGGGCCGCCAGCCTTGCCGGCTCGCTTCGGCGAGCCCCGTGGCGGGCTCGCTCTGGGAATTCTTGCAGCACCTTCGCCGCGCTCATCTTCGGCACCTGCTGCTCCTGCCCAGGAATGGGCCGGTGCTGCGGGTTGCAGCGGCAATGGCCGCCAGCCTAGCCGGCTCGCTTCAGCAAGCTCCCATTGCTAGGCTTGCGCCCCAAAGCCGCAGCCTGTGAGTGGGACATGGCTGCGGGCCGCAGCCTGCTTCTTTGGCTCACTTTAAGCTCTTCACCGGTGGGGCCTCTATTTGCCCATGAGCCTCTGCCACCTACTCTGCGACCCGCCAGTGGGGCCCCTATTTCGCCCCCCCCCCTTTGGCACTCCTGGCGCACATGGCGCCGAAAAAGAAGGCCGCTTCAGGTGGCACCCTTATGGCCCGCCGCCCTCAGCAGCGCAATCCAGGCCCATGGTGGCCCCTTCAACGGCACCTCAGCCCACGCCACCACCATGCCGAAGGGCGCGCAGGGCCGCCAGCGCCCAGCCCTCGAACAAGGACCTGCTGGGGACTACCCAGTCCAATTGGCCACTACGGCCATCCAGCCTGTGCCCGATGTGCTCCCACCACCTTTTTGCCCACGGTGCCCACGGGCCCGGCCCACCCCACATTCGAGGCTTGCTTTGCGGCCTTGGAGCAGGCCATGGGCCTCCTACCATGGGCCGGGGCGCCTGCACAGCCACACAGCTGGCTCCAATTCGGGACGCCTCACCGCCTGCTGCAGTTGACTCCCGGCTGGCCTGCCTCGAAGTGGTCCTGCTCGCCGGGCCCGTGGGCAGCCCGCCTCCCGGTGCTGTTGGTGCACTGCTGCGGCATTCCGGGACTGGTGACGGATTCCCTTGCCTCGGTCAACAAAGCGGACAGAGCTCTACTTCGTTCTTGAACTCCAGCGCCCCTGCTGTGCTAGAACCCCCAGTGGGGGCGGCAGGACGGGTAGCGCCTGGTGAGTATGGCGGTCAAGTTAGACACACTGCCTCACAACTTAATTCCCAGCCTGCACCCACTGCTTGGCCATGGCCCTCCCTTCAGGTGCCTCAGCCTGTTGCCCCATCCGGGCTGCCCATTATGGTGGGCCAGGCACAGACCGGGGGTTGGAGGGCACCTTATCCTCCGCCCCCGCCGGCCTCAGCAGTGGCCAGCATGCAACTTCCCTACCTGGTTTGGCCCTACGGCCCGCCTACCAATACCAGGTATCATATCATTTCTATGTCGCCGTTGCCCACCACCGGGGGCGTGTTTCCCCTGGGCGACCACGTACTCCCTGCCACCAGAGAAAAGATCTGGCTCAGGGAATATGTCAACCTGTTCAGCATGTTGAACAGGGAGCCCACACGGGATGAGAAGGAGAAAGAGGGCGACAGGGACAAGGAGTTGGCCCGTCGTCGCAAACCTCCACACACCTGGGCCAACTGGTTGCCTGCATACCTTATCTATGCGGTGGTCTCTATACGGGCTCGTCCCGATCTAGCTATTCCCCTGTTCCAATATCTTGACATTATTTATCCAGCTTATGTGGACTACCCGGGTCAATTGTGACTGGTGTACGATGAAGAATTTCGTATGAGGGCCGTGCTGCACCCGGAGATGCGCTGGGACGAGCCCAACCAGCTTTTGTGGCTGTATTATATGACTCCATCCCGCCCGGCTACCGGTGACCATTTCCATTTGGGCCATGCTGTACAGCGCCCTGGCCCTGCACAATCACCCCGCCTGATGGCGGGGCAGGGGGTTCCAGCTCGCCTGTTGTGCTGGAGTTACTCATCCACGGCTGGATGTTCCCGCAAAAAATGCAGGTATAGGCATAAATGTTCTGTCTGCTCAGGGCCCCATCCGGCCACTTCCTGCACCAGATCGGAGGGGTCCCACAGCAGGAGCAGGAGACAGCAGAGCCCCGGCCGGGGTAACGACCCCGCGGCAGCTAACAAAGGCCCCCTCCCCGATTAAGTGGGAAGTTTTGGCGCATTGGCTTCGCATCTATCCTAAGAGAGTGGATGCGGATTACATCTGGGCGGGTTTTTACGTGGGTTTTCGCATCCCTTTCATGGGGGCGCATTCACCCCAAGATGCCCCTAATTTACTTTCTTTAAAAGGGATGGAAAACGTTGCTAAGGAAAAAATATTCAAGGAGGTGCATGAGGGCCGGGTTGCTGGCCCCTTTGATGCACCTCCTTTCCCTAATTTGAAGGTCTCGCCCCTGGGTTTAGTCCTGAAAAAGGTTTCTGGTGAATTTCGTCTGATTCACCATTTGTCGTACCCCGCTGGTAAATCAGTGAATGACGCTATACTGGACAAGTTATGTTCAGTCCGGTACGCGTCGTTCAATCAGGCACTCAACATGGTCCGGGCCTGTGGCCGGGGGGTGCTGATGGCCAAATGTGACATAAAGTCGGCCTTTCGCCTCCTGCCCATTCACCACAATGATTTTTAGTTGCTAGGCAGGGGCAATATTTCATGGACAAGGCAATGCCCTTCGGATGCTCTGTCTCTTGCTCGGAGTTTGAGCATTTCAGTTCATTCCTGCATTGGGCCTTCACCTGCCGCTCGGGGGTGGGTTCTGTCTCACACTACCTAGACGATTTTTTGTTCGGGGCCACTGCCCAAACAGGTGAATGTGCGCGCCTGCTGGCCACTTTTCAGGAGCTCATGGCCAAATTGGGGGTGCCATTGGCTCCTGAAATGACTGAGGGTCCCACAACCAAATTGGTTTTTCTGGGGATTGAGATTGATACCATCGCCCAGAACTCCAGGTTGCCCCTTGACAAGGTGACTGGCATTTCGGAGGCGATTCGAGCTTTGCTGTCCAAACCCAAGGCATCCCTCCATGACCTCCAGGTACTGCACGGGTACCTCAACTTCGCTTGCAGGGTCATTGCGCCCGGTCGGGCTTTCACCAGGCGCCTGTGCGACGCCATGGTTGGCTTGTCCAAAAAGCACCACCGGGTTCGTTTGACTAGAGGTACTCGGGATTACCTCCAGGTGTGGTTGGGATTCCTCTCGGGTTTTAATTGGGTTTCGTTCTGGCGCGATGAGCACATTGCGATCCCCAGGTTCCAGGTGCAGTCGGATGCATCCGGAGCGTTTGGCTATGGGCTATACTTCGATGGTCATTGGTCATATGGCAGGTGGCCGGAGTCATGGCACGGGACTGCCATGCTCTGGGACCTTACCTTCCTGGAATTCTTCCCTATCTTAGAGGCACTCCTGCTTTGGGGTGAGGCCTGGGCTAATTCAGTCATCCATTTTTGGTGTGACAATGCAGCCATTGTCCACATCATCAATTCCCAAACTTCTCATTCCCCTAAGGTGATGGCCATGGTCCGTTATTTTGTGTTGTGTGCATTGCGCCTCAACATACTGTTTAAGGCTAGGCACGTACCGGGTATCAATAATGATATTGCTGACGCTTTGTCTCGCCTACAGATAGATCGGTTCCGGACCCTGGCACCGGAGGCCGACGACCTGCCTTTGCCAATCCCGGCCGAGATGTGGAGGTTTGGCATGGGGAAGTGAACCGGGCCATTGGTCTGTCACTGGCTAGCAGCACCCATAAGGCGTACGCTACCACGCACAGGGCCTTTGAGGTGTTTCGCCATGAGGCCCGCCTCCCTACAGTTTGGCCTATCCCTGTCGATCATGTATTGCAGTTCATGGTTCACCTACATGCTGGTGGCTTGGCGCCTCGGACCATCACGGGCCACCTCTCAGCATTTTGGCCTTTTATGCGAAGGTAAATGGCATGGCAGATGTCACGTCAGATTTTAGAGTCCGGCATGTTTTGGAAGGGTAGACTCGTGAATGAGGCCCCCACACTGATGCCCGATTTCCCCTGATGTGCTACTGCAAATGGCCGGAGCCTGGCTGGTGGTCTGCAGGGATTATTACAAGGCCTGCTTATTCCACACAGCCACCACATTTGCTTTCTTTGCTGCACTTCGGGTTAGTGAGCTGGTGGTGCGGTCCCGCAGTGATACCTCCCGCAGGGCATTGGAGCTGGCTGATGTCACCGCTACTCAGGAATAGTTGCAGCTCTTCATCCGTTATTCCAAAACTGACCAGCTTGGCAGGGGCAGCACACTCATGCTTTACACATGCAGCAACCCAGTTATCTGCTCGGTCAGAGCCCTCGGTGCCTTCTTGGCAGTGCATGGTGGGGGACAGGGCCCCCTTTTCTGCCATTCGGATGCCCAGCCTTTGACCAGGTACCAGTTTTGGCGTGTGACCTGTGCGGCATTGACAGGGTTGGGCTTAAAGGGGGTTTGTTTTGGGATGCATTTCTTCAGGATTGGCGCGGCGTCCACTGCAGCTGCATGTGGTTACAGCGATGAGGCTATTAGGGCCATGGGGAGGTGGGATTCGGGTCGCTTCCTCTTGTATATCCAACCTCTATCCCAATAGCACTTTGCTCGTGCATTTTCTTTCTCTTTTCTTGCAGCTCCGGCACATGCCAGGATGCCAGTAAGGGTATGGATCATCTGGCACAGCTATGTATACTGGGCGGCCCACCATGCTGCGTCCACCTCATGGGGGTCACACCTCAGCATCGGCTTCAATGGTTCAGCTTCCGGGGAATGCGTTGGCATGCGTTGATCCTGTTCCTCCATTCCCTGAGTCATCAAGGTCTACTGGACGTCCTGGTCGTGCACCTGGGGGGCAATGATTTGGCCCAGGTCACAGGTTTAGACTTGGCATGTGCCATACGCAGAGATCTTGCCCTGTTGGGTGAGTCCTGGCCACGGGTGTGGATCGTGTGGTCCCAGATGGTACCATGAGTATCTTACCGGGGCAGCATTGATCCCCAGGGCGTTGACGGGGCTTCAGGTAGGTCAACAGGGCAGTGGCCCGTTACCTGTATGCCAATGCGTTGGGGACCATTGTCCCACACCCTTTGTTGAGGATACAAGACCGCAGTCTGTATCGTGTGGATGGGGTGCATTTGTCGGCAAGGGGCATGGACCTCTTTTTGGCCTCCTTGCAAACAGGCCTGTTGACCGTTTGCGGTCATGGTGGGGTGGTGAGTTGTTGAACTCCTCCCCATGTGGCAGATAGCACTGGTTAGGGACAACTGCATTATTACTTAATAGGGCAAATCCATTTGGTTGGCCATAGTGAGGACAAGGTTAGCCAAACTTGTATGGTCAGCCAAATGACTTATATAGTTTAACACCCATAGTGGTCAACAACACATTTCCGCTGAAGCCGGTTGTTGACGGAGCCTCTCAACTGTTACCGCAGTAACAAGTGGTGAGAGGCAGTTAATTAGGGTTCTGCTTGGATTTGCCCCTTACCAGTGCTATTTCGGCCCGTTTGATCCTTAACCGTTGTTAAGGTAGGACCATTTTGAAATAAATAAATGTGGCCCAGTTTCAATCCAAAGAATTTGTGTCCGTGTCGTTATTGGGGTGTGGGTACAGCAAAGACTATAGATGTGGATCTGACTCCCTCTCTGAAGTACTATTCCACTGAAGAAAGGGGGAATGGAGCTGTGATTTTGTAACCTTCTGAATGGTCCACAGAATTCCAGATAGAATGTTAAAAGTTTGAAACCACTGTTAGCATTGGTTAATTTCCCATCAGTACCTGATGTTCTACATCTGAACCTCTGCTTGGTCTTCAAAGCTATACAGAAGAGTCTGTTGATGCATATTCCCCTATACGAACATTCCTATTGTCTTGAAATGGTTAACTCTCTGCTTGTTATTAATGATACCCAAGTGAAAATGCAGTAGATCTGTGGCCTGCCTTCTTAATAATGAATAAAGGTGATGCATTATATGAAATGGCCTTAATAATTTACAAAGTAATATCAAGGAAATACTAACTATAGTGGTCAGTAGAAAATAAATTGCACTGAGAAATGATTTCACAGCAATTTGAATGCTATAATGCTAAAAGTCAAATACTGAGGACTCTGACTATTAGGTACGTTAATCTATTTCCCTCATATGCTTTAAAATTGTAAATTATTTTCTGTTTTTCTTTGTGAAGTCTAATGCATATACAATAATTCAGTTAGCTCCATGAATGTTCTTTCCACTTTTGCTTTTCTTTGAAGAAACAAAGAAAAACACACAATAAAGGTTCTATTGAGGATTAAAGCCAAAGCCATACACAAATATTTAAAATATATGTCAGAGGAACCCTGAATATCTTAGCTAGCCTAGTCTTATCAGGTGAAATCTAAGAATATACATGTACTTGGTTTCCTCAACATCTCAGACACACTGATAATTTTAAATAATGAAGTCCCAACATTTTTATTGAAAAAATTGAAATTGTGTACCTGAACAAATACATGTTGTAAAGAAGATGTGGTGTTTCATATCACAATCTGTTACCTAAACTTTTTTTTAGAATCCTGAAAATGTAACCCACCCACCCACCCACCCCCCAGTAACATTATGCTAGTACCAGTTCTTATTCTTGCTTTCTGTTTGTGTTAGTTTTCCATCTCTGTCAATAAAGAAAATAAAATAATGGCCACTGGGTAAACCAATTACAGGAAAAATGTGCATCTATCTGATAGCCTTGGGTTCAAATTCTTTGTCTGTCACCAGTACATTCAGCTCTCATAAACACGAGAATATTCAGGCATTCTTGGTAGCATCACTAATCTCCCTCTAGATATGCATTGTGGAGGCTACAATGGGCATGGGGGTCAAAATGATTGACTCACACTCAAAAAGAAGAGGTGTAGAGTCCCTGTAACACATACAATTACAAGTGGCATGCTGAGGGAGAGGGCAGCAATACAAAGTAGTATGACCAGAAATGAAAGAGGGGCCAGCAATTTTGTAAAGGGGCAATTCTGGACAGTGCAGCTTTTCTCACCTCTGCATGAGTGAACTGTGCTTGCTAACCTCCATCTTCTATAGAACAAGTAAAGATAAAACAGCCCCATCATCTTTTCCTCTGACCACTCCACTCAGACTGATTCTGCATTTGTCAAGCATTCAGTTCTGCTAGGTACTTATGGATAGAAATACAGTATCTGCAGAGAAATTATATACTAGTGTCTGAATTGTAAACTCCTTGGGACAGAAACCTGCTCCTTTTAAAAAATGCAATTAAACAGTACATGCATTGATGGAATAATAATATTGCAATAGTAATGCTCAGGAAAAGGTGTAAAGTCTGGCCAGGTTATCCTGCTATGGTAATAGAGTAGACCATACTGCCAGTGACTCAACACTGATCATCAGGCAGCAGTTAACTAACCCTGAGCTGAGGACTAATAGCCTTCGGTGGTGAAGCCCACAGGGAAGGATAATAGTCCCCAAGTGGATTAAATCCTATTTTAATCCATTTTGATGGAGGGCAACAGCTTCATCAATTCTTGCCTGGGGCTGATGAGGACTCTGTGTACCAAAAGGGATCAGGACCAGAAAGTGACTCGCAAAACTGGATCAGTGGTATGACTTTCATGCTGTGATGGAGAAGGCAAATGGAAGTCCACTGCATTGTCATGATCCTAGGGTCACCATTGCTACTTGCTTTGCTAGAGCTGGTCAAACTGTGACACCGCTGTCTGCATTATTTCTTTTGTTTATACATATCTCAGATTCCACAGAGATTAGGTCAACCTTTTAATTGTTTATTTTTAAAACTAGCCAATTTAATACTTTCCCCTCTGAATATTGCCTTCATCGTATCCCACACCATATTATATCAAACCTCGCTTGTATCATTCCATTTCCAATTTTGCTCCCATCTTTCAACTATTTGTTCTTTACATTTTTCATCTTTAAATAATTTAGTATTATATCTCCAATTTCTCCTAATCTTTGTACCATCTATTCTCATTTCTAACAATACCTTTGCATGATCCTACTCTCTAAAGTTTCCAACTTCAATTTCATCCAAATTCCCTATCAGGTTGTCAGTTACAAATGTATAATCTATTCTAGAATATGTGTTATAAACCTGGGGGAAAGTGTAAACCCTTTCCGATCCTTTAAGCTCCCGCCATGTATCTTTTAACCCTAATCCTTTCATCCATTTATCCAGCACTTGTGTTTTATCTCCTCCCCACCTTCTAGCTATATTTGTAGTATCTATATTTGATCTTATTAAATTGAAGTCACCACCCACAATCATTTTTATCATTCTTTCTTTATTCAATATATTACACACCTTATCTAAAAATTTATTTTGATTTTCATTTGGTACGTACAAATTTACCAAGGTTATCTCCTCATCATTTATTTTTCCTTTTATTATTAAATATTTTCCTTCTATATCTGAAATACTTTTTACCATCTCAAATCCAACTCTACTTGATATCATAATTGCTACACCTCTTGCCTTTGACATACCATATGATTTTTCATAAAATTGAGTCCATTCTAAGAATAATTTGTTAGTTTCCTCTGATTTTTGATGAGTTTCCTGTAGAAAGATTATATCCGGTTTGTCTTTCCTAAGAGCTGCTTCTAATCGTCTTCTCTTCACCTGACAACCAGTACCTTTCACATTCCAGGTTAATACTTTAATTTTTTTCATTCCTTATTTTCTAACCCCAATTCTCCCTTTCCCCCACTTCCTCCAATGGGCGTGCACTCCAACAAACAACAAAACCCCATTCCCAAACATCTATTAAAGAAAAAGGAAAAAAACAAAAATAAAAAACAACTCTAAAAAAATAATAAAAAAACATATAAACAATCTACTACTATCCCTCCCCACTTTTCTGCAAGTAGCCTCTGTATTAACAAAGGGGGGAGGGGGGGAAGCATGACCACTGTGCGGGCTTAATAGGAACCCAAACTAACTTCCACTCAAATCAATCCCTCCTTCTGCTTCTTTGGGCATATTCTCATTATCATTTCCCCTTCTCATGAACCCAACCGAAACAATCAATTCCTCCTTCAGTTCATTCCACTCTTTAGTTCCAAATTCCAGTAATTTTGCATCTACCATTACATCCATGGCATTGACATCTTCACTTCATTGTTTACCCAAATGAAAAAAACTCAATTGACGTGGAAATTTCCAATTATATCTCTTTGTAATTGGCTTCATCGATTGCCTCCACATGCGATACTCCATTGGAATGTCATTGTATACTTCAATATCTGAACCATCTACTTTTAAAACTTCTGACCCCTTCACTCGAATGAGAGCCATTAATCAAAATTTATCAGCAACATTAGCGAACTTTACCAGTACATTACTTGCCCCAACTTTACCCCTTCTTGAACCCAACCGAAAGACACTTACAATACCATATGGCGTGATTAATTCCATCTAATCATTTTACAATTCTTTCTTTTAATTTATCTGGCGTACCTTCTGGAATTTTTCAAATTATCACGTTCGCACGTCTCATCTGTTTTTCCACCAATTCTAACCTTTTTTCATGATCCCCACCTTATTTTCCCTTTCTTTCTCTCTTTCTCTCATATCTGAAACCTCTGCTTTTATCCCCTCCTGCTCTTTTTTCATCACCTCTTGTTCTTTCTTAAGTTTATTCTGCCCTTTTTTAAAATCATCAACACCCTTCATAATGTTTGCCATCAAATCTTGCATGTCTTGTTTTCATTCCTGTTTATCCTGAACAAACATATTGCCAATTTTTTGTTCCAATTTATCCACCTTCTCATTAAATTTATCAACATCTTATTTAAACCCTTGCCCCCCTTTATTGGCAACATTGATGGGGTTGTCACTGTCATTATAGTTGCTGTTGTTGTTACTGCCATCGGTGTTATCGCAGTTGTGGTTGTTATAGTTGTTGCAGCTGTTGCTGTTGTTACCTTTGCTGTCGTTATTACAATAGATTTCACAGCTGCAGATGCCATCATAGGTGGAGTTGTCACTATTTTTTGCTGTTGTTGTAATTGCTGTGCAATTTTTCTCACAGTCTCTTGGTCCTCCAAATCCTTTATTTCCTGTTGCATTGTTTTCTTCATCTCCTACTCCTCTTGTTCTATCCTGGTGAGCCTTTTAAAAATCCTATCTGAGGATGACTGTCTCTCTGCTCTTATCCAGCCCACTTTCTCCTTCCCTCTTCCCTGACGTTTCATTCAAACACTGTTCCAATTGCAGACAGCCTCCAGTTTATCTCCACAAAAGTATATCTTCTGTAACACAGTCAGCCCACACTCTTTTAACCATCCTTATATCCCTTTAAGCAAGTAACAACCAATTGCCACTTCCACACAAAAAAAACCAAAATGCTTGTAATCCAATGGAAAAAAAGAGAGAAGGCAAAACAAACTTCCGGTCCCAAAAATGAAGAAGACAAAACAATACTTTCCAAGAGACACCACTGATCAGACTCTCAGGCCATCTTATTCCATATTGAAGTTCAGTATATTAATGTAATGGGACTCAAATCACAGCAACTCCACTCTTCTTCTTTGTATCCAAATATCCAAAAATCCAAAGAAAGGGAAAAGGTTCCAAGCCACCAAACTCTCCTCTTTTAAGCCCGAATGTCCATCATCCAATCTTTAATATTTTCGGGGGGGGGGGGGGGAAATCCACATATTCAATAAACTTTTCTGCTTTTCCACTTTTCCTCCCCCTCCACCACTTCCAAGAACTCACTATCTGCAGCAGTTTTCAATTTCCAAGCCAAGCAAGTTCCTCAGAGCTCTGCTCAGCTCCGGAATGCTTCAGGACTAGCCAGGCTGGTTGAGGCTCACTTTCGCTTTCCCCCTTCAAATCCCAGCAAACTCACACACATCCCCGCCCTCAGTCCGGCCACCGGCTTGCCTTTTGCTTGCCTTTTGTTGCCTTTATCACTTTAGGCAATGATCATAGTCCAAACCCAGTCCTCGGCTAGGAAAAATCTCCCATTCCTGCACTGGCAAAGTCCGCCCAGCCCCCACTCCTCTTTGAAATTTGAAACTCACGTCTCTCTCCTTTTTCACTCAGCTTTTCAGCCAGTCCAAAGTAAATTCCATCAGTTGTTGACTTAATCTTTCTCCTCCACCTTTTTTAATGTCTCCAGAACATTTTAAACTCTTTTAAAAAGCCTCTTTCATCATCGTTCTTTCCGAGTGAAAGAAAGTTCAGTCGATTCAATCTGTTCAGATTAAACAGCTACAAGAAAAACATGCAATAACTAAAGACAGGAAAGTTTATGAAAGAATGCAGGGGCTGAGGAAGGAGTTAATAGTAAAGGATATTTAAAAAGTGAAAAGAGATTTGGTTTATCTAAAAAGGGAATACTTTGAATATAGTAATAAAAATTCAAAATTATTGGCAAGAGCTGCTAAGGAAAAAAGAAATAAAAGGGAAATAGGGATTCTGGTAGATAAAAAGGGTATAAGGTATAATAAAACAAAAGATAAATGTAAGGTTGTAAAAGAATTCTATCAGGAGTTATATTCAAGAAAAAATATAGACCTGGGAAAATTAAAAGATAAAATTGAAAGTCAGACTAAAAACAAAATCGATCAGGAACATAAACAAATAATGGAGGAGCCAATTACTGAAAAGGAGATTAAAGAAATAATAGGCAAATTGAAGATGGATAAATCGCCAGATGAAGATGGATTGCCAGCGGAATTTTACAAAGAGTTTAAAGATATAATTGTCCCAAAATTATTAAAATTGTATAATTTTATTTTGGATGGAGCTCAGATTCCACCCTCTTGGTATAGAACTATAATAGTATTATTGCCAAAACCTGGGAAAGATTTGGAAAAGGTAGAGTCATATAGGCCCATCTCTTTAATAAATCAGGCTGCTAAGATTTTTACGGTGATATTGGCAAAAAGATTAAATAGCTTCATGGATAAATATATAAATAATGACCAGGCGGGATTTATTAAAGGTAAATACATGGCGGATTTAACAAGGCGAGTTATAGATTTAATAGACATTGCAAGACAAACTAAAGAGAAGGTAGGATTATTATCTTTGGATATTTTCAAGGCATTCGATTCTTTGCAATGGATAACAATTAATGAGATAATTAAAGGCTATGGATTTGAATGTAGGTTTATAAAAACGATAGAACAATTGTATCAACAAGGGTGTGCCAATGTTAGGGTAAATGATGGCCTTACGGAAGAAGTAAGATTAGAAGCGGGAGCAAGACTGGGATGCCCACTATCCCCAATATTATTTATAATGGTGATGGAAATATTAGCAAACAGTATAAGGGAGGATAAAGAAATAGAAGGAATATTAGGAAATAAAGTTAGTTTATATGCTGACGATACTCTTATAATTATGAAACATCCAGGGAAGACGTTGGGAAAAATACAGAGGCATTTGGAGGAATTTGAACAAATAACTGGGTTGAGGATAAATTGGGATAAATCTGAAATGATATTGAATAATATAGACAAGGAAGAACAAGGGAGAATTAAAAATAGATTTAAACTACAGATTGGAAATAGTGTGAGATATTTTGGGATAAATATTTCAAGCAAAATAGAAGATTTAAGAAGATTAAATTATGATAAACAAAAAAAAAAAGAACTCAAAGCAAAAATTTCACAATATAAAAATTTGAAGCTGCCTTGTTTCGGCAGGGTAGCATTGACTAAAATGATGTTATTACCAAAAATATATTTTTTGTGTTTGAAACCCTACCGATCCAACTTACAGATAAAGAAATTAAGGAATTTCAAGCTTTAATAAATAATTATTGTAATGGGGAAGAAGAGCTAGAATACCAAAGAAAATGTGGTACCAGTCACAAAAAGAAGGGGGCCTGGGAATACCGAATTTGAAAAATTATTATAATGCATTCCATATTTAAAATGTAGTTAAGATTTTAATGAAAGAGGTAGTTATTTGGGAGGAAATTGAAATGATGGAATTAAAGGAGTTGGGTAAAAGTGTGTTTCTAGGGAATGAAAAGGGAAAAGTAATGGTTAAAAATAGAATGATGAGATTGATGTTGGGAGTTTGGAAGAAGGTTAAAATGAAACTATCCCCGAATATATCGCCAATAATTGAGCTTGAAGATATTTTTAAAATCCCAATAAAAATTAATGATAGGATGAAGGAAATTTTATTAAAGAACGAGATTTTCCTGTTGAAAGATTGGATACGAGTTTGTAGAGATGATGTGAAAAAACAAGAGCTGTATGATCAAATGAAGTTAAATTGGTTAGAGATTATGAGGATAAATAAGTGGAATAATAGTTATGTGAGAGAGCAGAGTCTGGAAAGAAGCAAAACTGAATTTGAAGAGTTAATATGGAAAGCAAGAAAGTCAGAAATTGGAATTAAAGGTATGGTTAGTAAAATATATAAAATAATAAATGTAGAAAGTAATTCACAAGAGACATTAAAAAATGCTTGGGAACAAGATTTGAAGATAAGCATAACCGAAAAAGAGTGGAAAAATAAATGGAAAAAAAGAGGTATGAGATCCATGTCCGTCAGGGTTAAAGTGCATAATTTCAAAATGTTGTGGAAATGGTACTTGACCCCATTGAAACTGTACCAGATAGATTAAAAAAAATGTGTTGGAGATGTAAAAATACATTGGGCACATATGTACATATGTGGTATGAATGTAAAAAGGTTGAGAAATTTTGGGAGGAAATTGAGAAGGAGATGGTTAATATTATGAGAACATCTCTCAAATTGGGGCCAAGTAACATCTTGTTGACGGATGTAGATAATATGAACCTAGATGATGAGAAGAAAGAATTATTGGCTATAATGCTTACTATGGGTAGAATGTGTATAGCAAAAAATTGGAAGAACGATATAACATTAAAAGTAGATGATTGGTATAAGGAGATGTGGGATTTCGCATTGAATGAAAAATTAACATGGGCGTTGAATTTTTGAAAAGGAATAATTAAAGAGAATAGATTCTGGAATACATGGAGACAGTTTGTGGATCATGCTTTGAAGGGAGAGGGGAAGAATAGACTGACACCAGACCAATTGAAGATTTGGGCACAGTAGAAATCAATGGGAAATATCACATCCTCCCGGGCAATGTAAATACACGGGGTGAATGATGTATAGAATGTAATATTGGAATAAATTGATAGGGATAGAAATAGAAATATAATTGTTTTAGACAAATTGATTTGAATAGAAATTAGATAAAATAAGAAGTTACTGGTTACTAATGTTTAAGAGCAAAGTTGAGATATCTACCATCGTGATAATAAAACATTAAAGAGACAGTAAGTTAAATGTTAAATTTCAAAGGTGTTGTATTTAGACATATATACATCTAATTTTATTGTTTAAAGATTCTTTTTCCCCTCTTTTTTTCTTTTAGTGATAATGTCAAATATATCATTTATATGTTTGCCTATGTTGTTGTTTCTTCTTTTTTCTGTATTTGTATGTTACTTTTTTCTGAAAATCAATAAAGAAATTTTTTTAAAAAGAGATTAGGTCAACACCAGATGTTTGTCAAGCCAGACATGACATCAGAGGACAGAGGAAAGAGGTCAATCCCATCATACCATGGGAACCCATGTGCTTTTTCATGAGGTAAACACATTCTATGGATGGTCAGGTGCCTTCCCATGATGTCATGAATTCTTAAGGGGAGAGGAAACCTGCAGAGATGCGGGACTTTCCCATGATGAAATCATGATGTAATCCCATTATATAATGCATTCCTAGGGGTGGGTAACTACTCATTTTGCCCATATAAATCAGAGGTTTTGAGACCCCAAGTTGGTTCTCTAATGGACTCCTGTCTTATTGACTGAATATCCCAAAGGGGAACAACCATCCATGGCAGGATGAGCCCAACGGGGCTGGATTTGGACTGAACTGGGTTTTATCTTGAAGATGTACCCTACCCAAAACATCTGATGGATGGCTGAGAGACCTGGACTTTTCTGGATAAACCTAAGATGTTGCCATCCTATGGATATTGGACTTTGCTGATATTTGGCCATTTCATGGACTGATGAATATCTCCATGGACTTTGGAGGGTTCTTTTTTTCCACAGGCTTATTGACATTCTGATGGACTTATTGGCTCTTTGAAATATTTCTTGGACATTTCTAGATCCAAAAGAGCCCTATGGACTTTGGGATTTGGGCATTTTATTCTCTACAGGTATCTGGATTGTTTATTCTTCACAGCTTTGCTTCTTCATCTTATGGAATAGAAAATAAAATTCTGTTTTGGGACTTTACCTTGTTGGCTTCTTCTTGGGCATAGCACTGGCACCTAGCTCTCTGCTTCTGCCACACACTGCTTCTGCTACTATGGAAAAAACATACCCCCTGTGACTGGTTAAGATCAGGGTGTCTGGGTCCTTCCGAGAGGCTGGTAGCTGCTGAAAGGAGGGAATTGTGGTGGACTGCATCATACACAGCACTTTGTCACCACCAAAGCTTCTTAGAACCCCGGAAACCCCCTGACATGCATTATATTGTTACCAGGTCAATCTTCATGGCTGATCGCCATGATGATAGCCAATATTCAGAATCAGATGTAGCACAAGGAGGAGGAGGAGGAGAATATGTACATAAATCATAAATTGTTATGTTATAATAGGTTATATTCATCTTAAGAATTAGCAAAAGATCCTCCTCCAATTAAAAGGATGTTAATTTGCATTGCCTAGAGAGGATTTTGTATTTAATAATTGTTCCTGGGCAGAACAGGAACAAATGGCAGCAGAAAACACCAGTTAAGTTTGCAACAGACATTGTTTGTTGCAATTGGCTGCCTTGGAATGTATAGAATAATTATTTTGCTTTGCAGTTCTGTAGGATATTTATGGTACTTTTAACAAGGGAGTCAAATGGGTGAGAGTAATAGAGGAGGGGATTTGATGGGGTTTGGTTTTATCAGATTCCGCATTGCAGGTGCACCCACCTAAATAAAGACTCATACACCGGTATGACGGTATGAGGTTAAGACTAAAGAAAATAGGGAAAACAAGGAGACCAGACAGATATCACCTAGAAAGTATCCCTAAAGAATACACGGTGGAGGTGATGAACAGATATAATGGCCTAGACTCAATAGACAGAGTGCCAGAAGAATTATGGACAGAGATAAGGGACATCATGCAGGAAGCAGCAAAGAAAACCATACCAAAAGAAAAGAAGCATAAGAAAGCAAAATGGTTGTCTGATGAGGCTCTTAAAATAGCAGAGGAAAGAAGGAATGCAAAAGTCAAAAGAGAAAAGAAAAAGTACAATTATTTGAACACAGAATTTCAAAGAAAAGCAAGGAGAGATAAGGAAAACTATCTAAAAGAACAGTGCAAAGAAATGGAGGAAAACAACAAAAGAGGCAGGACTAGAGATCTCTTCAGAAAAATTGGGGAAATAAAGGGAACATTTAAAGCAAAAATGACCATGATAAGGGACAAAGACGGAAAAGAGCTAGCTGATGCAGAAGAGATTAAGAAAAGATGGAAAGAGTACACAGAGGAACTCTACAAAAAGGACCTCAACACCCCTGATAACCACAATGATGAAAAAATTGAACTTGAGCCAGACATTCTGGAGAGCGAAGTTATAAAGGCCCTAAAGAGCACTACAAACAACAAAGCTAGTGGAGATGATGGTATCCCAGTGGAATTTTTCAAAGCTCTAAAAGATGATGGTGTCAAATTACTACATTCAATATGCCAGCAAATTTGGAAAACAAAACAGTGGCCACAGGATTGGAAAAGATCAGTATACGTCCCAATCCCAAAAAAGGGCAATGCCAAAGAATGCTCAAATTATCGAACAATTGCACTCATCCCACACGCCAGCAAGGTGATGCTCAAGATAATACAGGATAGACTTCAGCAACATGTGGAGAGAGAACTACCAGAGGTGCAGGCCGGTTTCAGAAGAGGTAGGGGGACTAGAGACCATATTGCCAACATACGTTGGATCATGGAGAAAACAAAGGAATACCAGAAACAAGTTTACTTTTGTTTTATTGACTACACTAAGGCATTTGACTGTGTGGACCACAACAAGATGTGGCAAGTAATTAAAGAGATGGGAATACCAGAGCACCTCACATGTCTCCTGAGAAATCTGTACATGAACCAAGAAGCAACAGTTAGGACAGAACACGGAATGACAGAGTGGTTTGGAATAGGAAAAGGAGTAAGACAAGGCTGCATTTTATCACCCTGTTTATTCAATCTATACACAGAGCACATAATGCGCAATGCAGGGATGGAGGAATCACAATATGGGATTAAAATCGCTGGGAGAAACATCAATAATCTGAGATATGCAGACGATACCACCCTAATGGCAGAAAGTGAGGAAGATCTAAGGAGCCTCTTGATTGGATTGAAGGAGGAGAGTGAAAAAGCTGGCCTGAGACTCAATATCAAGAAAACCAAGATAATGGCAACAGGCCCCATCAGTTCCTGGAAAATAGATGGGGAAGAAGTAGAAGCAGTGACAGATTTTACATTCCTTGGATCAAAGATCACTGCAGATGGGGATTGCAGCCATGAAATAAAAAGGCGACTGATTCTTGGGAGACAAGCCATGAGAAACCTGGGGAACATAGTGAAAAGCAGAGATATCACATTGCAAACAAAAATTAGAATAGTCAAAGCAATGGTATTCCCAGTGGTAATGTATGGGTGTGAGAGCTGGACCATTAGGAAGGCTGAGCGCGGAAGAATAGATGCCTTTGAAATGTGGTGCTGGAGGAGAGTTTTAAGGGTACCCTGGACAGCGAGGAGAACAAATAGGTCAATCTTAGAAGAAATCAACCCTGACTGCTCATTGGAAGGTCTAATAGTAAAGACGAAGCTGAAGTACTTTGGACATCAAATGAGAAGGGAGGATTCGCTTGAGAAGGCCTTGATGTTGGGAAAGGTGGAGGGCAAAAGAAGAAGGGGGAGGCCAAAGATGAGATGGCTAGATGGGATTGTAGACACAATGGGTACAGAACTGGGAGTGCTGAGGGGGATGGTGGAGGACAGAGGCGCCTGGAGAAAAATGGTCTATAGGGTCGCAAAGGGTCGGAATCGACTGTGCGACTGAACAACAACAACAACAACAACACCGGTATTGGATTAAAGGCATCGGGCCACTTTTTTTGAATAATGCCCTAGTCCAAATTATCACTTTCAATTGGTGTATCATTCAATTGTAATTCTTTAAGGCAAGCAGGCCGCAGTAACACTGGTAAGGTTCCACCCAAAATGCCAATGGAAATTGGCAACATGTATCTATTTGTATCAATTTGTTTGTTGGCACAAACAAATTGTTGACCAGAGTCAATATACTATCTACTGACCCCACCCTATGATGTGTATCTGTTCAAATATCAAGGTGATGCAGGCTCTGAAGCTCCTGACATCACCCCTTTCATGGTTCGCCTTTGACCGGCCAATCCTATTTCCCCTGTACCTATATACGTGTTGGCCAGTCAATTGCGAACCTGCCGGATACCTCTGGGTCATAAATCTTTACCTTACCAGTGCTACCCGCCACACGGGGAGGTGTCCATGATGACTCACCGCCTGCCCCCCCCCCCCGACCGTCAGCTCGGTCACCAGGCCTGCTTGCACATCCTCCAGGAAGAGGTACATACCTCTAGCCGACAGGTGGACACCATCTCCTGCATATAGATCGAAATCCTGCAAGCCTATTCTCGTATATCAAATGGCTGTCCCTAAGCCATTATCAACAAGGAACTGGGCAACAGCCCTGTTCACGGACCGCCAAGCATCGTCCAAGCCACGGAGATCCATGCCTCCTCTATAGCATTGTCTCGGCACAATGTCAGACCATAGCAGCTGTGTGCGCGGCCATAAATGATGTAAGAACGCCAGGTCACTGCACACCAACATTTTTAAAGAAAGGCCAGTGATCTGTGCGAGATCATTGCTGCCGAGGTGCAGAATCAGGACATCAGGTGGTCCAGCATCCCTGATGGACATCAGGAATGGCAACAGTTCCCGCCATCTCATGCCACGCATACCATACCATCGCATACGTGTGGATGCACACAGCCCGAGTTGGGGTCCCCATTCTGTCGCTGCAGCATACTGCACTGCCCAGTGCACGTAACTGTGGCCCATCAGCCATACTGCCACCGGTGTGCGTGTAAAAGAAGGAGAAGAAATTAAGGACATAACTAGTACTCATTCAGTGAGGGGACGTACATAAAAGGAAAAATGCATGGACCCCCACCTGCCCATCCGAATATATCCGCCTCAGAGTACCCAAACGCAGCTGCGGTTGAAGCGGCGCCTATCCTGAAGGAATGGGTGCCGTAACGAGCCACAGGGAGGTTGACACTGTGAAGTGCCATTCTGGTCACCTTCCAAAACTGAAATTTGGTAAGGGGAGACCCATCCTGGTGGCAGAAAAACAGGCCTGGGTGCGTGCCACGCACTGCCAAAAATGCATGTAGGGCACCAACCAGACAGATGTCATCAATTGTACAACGTAGCAGTCTGACACCACTGCCTACTCCATGCTGATCGGCCTTTGAGGAGCAAATCCTCAACTGAGCCCACTCCTGGTTGAGACAGACATCTTTGAGTTCCCGTGCCCTACGAGACCTGTCCCCTTTTGATAATGGGACCAGCTTAGTGATACGGAGAGCTCCAAAGAAAGCTACAGTGGTAGCTGCGTGATAAAGAGCCTCCTCATAGCCTTCGTAACACCATCTATGCCAACCCCATGCAAGGTGGGTCAGAACACCTATTGAAACGGGGTGACGCGTGTCTGGGCGTCGGTCACACTCACGTGTCCACCCTTCTAATACGTGTCGTATGCGGAAGTCATTCACGCAGTCGGGAAAGCCCCGTGCCTTGGCCATAAATGCCAATGCTGAAAGTGTAGTGGTGATAGTGCGTGGGGCTAATCCTTGATGGTGGAGGTGGACCATATACTGTAAAATTTGGTCGACTCGTATCGGCCACACTTCGGGCAACTGCCTTTGCCTGCAAAATGTTCTAAATTGGAGGAATGCATGTATATACGCCTTACGCGTGCGAGGTGCCAAAGACATGCCGATCGCCCGGTTCACTTCTCCTCGCCAAATGTCCAGATCTCGGCCGGGAGTGGAGAGGGAAGTTCCTCTGCGTCTGGAGCCAAGGCACGGAACCGGGAGATCTGCAGGCGGGATAAAGCATCAGCAATATCATTATTAATGCCTGGCACATGTCTGGCCCTGAATAGCACATTAAGGCGTAGGGACCTCAAAACAAATTGGCAAACTAATGCCATGACTCTGGGGGATTTGGATGTCTGGGCGTTGACAGTGTGCACCACTGCAGCATTGTCACACCAAAAGTGAACCACTGAATTAGCCCACCTATCCCCCCAGAGCATTAGTGCCCCCAAGATGGGGAAAAACTCCAGGAAAGTAAGATCGCGTAAGTGATCCGTGCCTTTCCATGTCTGAGGCCATTGACCATAGGCCCACCGTCCCTCAAAGTAAATCCCATAACCCAGGGACCCGGAGGCATCCGACTGTACTTGGAACTGATGGCTGACCATAAGCTCCGATCTCCAGAAAGAGACACCATTAAAGTCCTGTAGGAATGTGAGCCAAACTGAAAGGTCTGCCCGTAAAACTCTGGTCAGCCGCACCCTGTGGTGACGTTTTAAAAGGCCCACCATGGCATCACAAAGACGCCTGGCAAAGGCTCTGCCTGGTGTAACTACCCTACAGGCGAAATTGAGGTGGCCATGCAGCACCTGCAACTCTCGGAGCAACACCTTACGCTTGGCAAGCATTGCCAAAATTGCAGCAAAGATGCGAGTCACCTTTTCCATGGGCAATCTGGATGTCTGAGCGACGGTGTCGATTTCAATACCTAAAAAGGTGAGAGTGGTGGCTAGTCCCTCAGTCTTTTCAGGTGCTAGGTGGACGCCGAGTTCCCGCATAAGGACCTGAAATGTGGCGAGGAGGTGGGCACACGTGCCCGTGCCCTGTCCACTCCTGAACAAAAAGTCGTCGAGGTAGTGGGCAACAGACCGGGACCCTGACCTACAATTAAAAGCCCAGTGGAGGAAGGTGCTAAATCATTCAAAGGCCGAACATGAAATAGAACAGTCGAAAGGCATGGCTTTGTCCACATAAAAATTGCCCCGAAAACAAAAACCTAACAGTTCGAAGTCATCCGGGTGCACTGGCAACAATTGGGACGCCGATTTGATGTCACACTTTGCCAGCAGCGCCCCGGGACCGCACGAGCGTACCATCTGTAAGGCCTGGTCAAAGGACGTATACTTGACAGAGCAAAGGTCATCAGGTATAGCGTCATTGATCGAAGAGCCTGCCGGGTAAGAAAGGTGGTGAATTAGGCGAAATTCACCCGGGGACTTCTTAGGGACTAAACCTAGAGGGGATACCTTCAAGTTGGGATATGGTGGGTCGATAAATGGCCCCGCCACCCTCTGTGCCTTGAGCTCCTTGGCTATCTGCTCCGCAGCAATATCCTCATTACCCCTGAGAGAGAGAAAGTTCGGGGCGTCCTGAGGCCCGCGAACACCTTTAAAGGGTACGCGGAAGCCAAACTGAAAGCCTTCAAGTAGGTATCTCGCATCATCCTGTCTAGGATAAGTGCGCAGCCATCGTTCCAACACTAGTATATTAATTGGGGAGGGGGCCTTTTGGATGGGTAGCCCTGTGAGAGGGAGCTCTGACCACCCCCTGCACACCCCGTCCTCTGCCCCGTGACCCGCCAGCCCACGGGCACGCAGAAGCGGCATGAGGGCCGGAACAAGAAGGGCACTCGTGCCTGAACCGACACTGGCGTCTGCTGCACACACCGTTGGCGGAGAAGCTCCAACACAGCAGGTGGGCTGGAACCCCCTGCCCCACCAGTTGGCGGGGAGTCTGTGAAGTAGCAGCCCGCTGCATGGCATTACTGCAGTGGTACCGGTCACCAGGCGCTGGCCGCGTGGGGGTCATATACAGCAGCCACAACTGCTGGCAGGGCTCGCCCCACCTCATCTCAGGGTGAAGGGCCACCCTCATCCTAAACTCCTCATCATAGGCCAACCATGACTGGCCAGGGAAATCAACTACAGCGCGGTAAATATTGTCCAGGTACTGGACCATTGGAATGGCCAAATCAGGACGGGCCCTCAGGTATACCGCCATATAAATCAGATAGGCCAGCAACCAATTGGCCCAAGTGCGTGGTGGCTTACGACGACGGGACAACTCCTTGTCCCTATTGTCCTGCCCCTCCCTTTCCTCCTTAGTGAGCTAACGGTTTAGAAATGAGAAGATATCTACATATTCCCCCCGCCAAATCTTCTCCCTCATAGCCTGGGATAAGTGGTCACCCAGGGGTAAGGAGTAACCAGCCATTGGTAGTGCCGCCGTCGGCACAGATTGAATTGGGGATGCGCACAGTGGACTTTGCAGAACCCCTGGAACATTAGGCGTACCCAAAGGGGCGGTCATCCCTGCCATAACCGGGGAGTAATTGGGTAACCAAGAATTAGCATGACATTATGGATTAAACTGTCCTCCCACAGTAACTTGTCGTGGCCATGGCCACTGAAACCCCCCCCCAGCAGAATTGGATAGTGTTACTGGTGTGCTAATTTGACCGGTATACTCACTCGGTGCACCCCCCTGGGCCGCCCCCACTGGGGGTTCCAGCCCACGGTGGGTGTCGGAGCTCATGATGGGTATCGAGCTTTGCGTGCCCCTGCACCCCTGCCGAGCAGGTCCGGTTCCCAGCGGGAAGGCCTGTTGCAATGGCCTGACAGGGAGCTGCGAGGCGCCAGCTTGGGCTGGCCTGATGGCCTCGAGCAGCTCGACCCTATCACCTGCCCGCTGGACATCCGTGGCCGATGCGTGGGCCAGATCCGCAGGGTTAGCGAGCCCACCATCGACAGGTGGCTGAGCAATGCCCATCGATGCCTCCAGCACCGAAATGTGTGCAAGGAGAGCATCGACCGTCTCAGACCTACCTGGATAATGTGGGCCGGACGAGGGATAAGCCCAAATGGCGATCCCTGGCCTGCATAGGACCATGCCCAGTAATCCGGCCCATGAGGGGCCGGAAGAGTGGTGGGGCGGGAACCCGCACCAAGCCCAAGTGGGCCGCCATGCCCCAAGCCGGGTGAAGGCGCAACAGGGGTAGAATACCTGAAGGAGCAGGCCCTTGCTGCCCCCGCCCTAGTCCCCAGACTGGGCGGGTAGGCAGAAGCCAGCTCGCCCGCATTGGTGGCAGTGGGCACCAAAGCCCTGCCACCCGATTGTGGGGGTGCCGCCTGAGCCCTCCGGCCCGGCGGCAGCCCCCAGGAGGTTGGGGGGTAGGCAGAGCCCTCCCCCTATTATGCGGCCTGGAGGCCGCTGACTTGCGCTTGAGTGCCATGGCCATCCAAGCATTCGCTTTTTCGGAGGAGGAAGATTCCTCCGAAAAGTTTTTAAAAGCCGGGAAGGGAAGCGACGGAGAAAACTTCTCCGTTCCATCGCTTCTAAAATGGCAGTGCAGCTGCCTCGTGGCCACCCCTTTTAAAGAGAGGTGGCCATGCCCCCTAACTGAGTCCGGGTGGGTGGGGGCCTGCAAAGAGCGTGGCAGCCATTTTGGCGCCGCACTTGCAATATCATCAATGTACAATTTTGTCACTGAAATATTATTACCAGCTGCCCATGCTTCTGTCATTTCCCAGCTACCAGAGTACACATCATGTGCTCATCTTCATTGGCTTTGTCCAACCAATCAAAAAATGTCCAGCTATAAGAAATCAGCAAAGAAGAGATCTGGTAATCAGATCAGCATTATTGTCTGCTGTTGCTGTTCCAGTGAGAAGCTGTTAACTCCATGCTAAACAGATGTTATAATTTGCTGAACCAGCTTCTGTGTTCTTATGTACAAGACATGCAAAGTGATTGAAAGGAGCCCAGAGAAGTGTCCCTGCTCATTGCTACTTTGCTAGTGAGATGTACACTCTCCATGTAGTCACACACATATCTCTGGCATTTTTACTCTAAATCTAGCCATCTCCTTATTTGTGCATCTAGTTGAGCAGTCTGTTTAAGGAAGAACACTGTTGATGCCTGGGCTACTTATAACTCATTACTTCTAGTCTTGGCAATTGATCTCTAAGTTGTCAGATGGAATGCAAAAGGATGCCACAATGGCTATCTCTTCCAGGCCATGTGTGGTCTGGATGGTCGGTAGCAGATGGAAGTGGAGTCCAACTGTGGACTTGCCCCCCCCCCCCCGCCCAAGAAGAGGGGTAATGTTCAGAGGGACTACCCAGACCATGAAGATGCTTTTCGAAGACCCAATTAGATTATAATATATTAAGTAAAGGTGGCCCTAGTTTTCAACCAACACTGGTGTCAGAGTTTTTGTGGAATGGATGGGCAAAGACTTCATATGATAATCTGCTTTGTATAGTAAAATAATGTTCTACAATGCAAATATTAAAAGAGGGTCAACCCTCCCCCCCCCAAAAAAAAAGAACTGTAACTTTTAAATATAGATTTGAATCAGCACTAACCTTGGCACAAATGTAGCATATAGTATGCTCTTCCACTAAGCCAAGATTGGGAGTGTTTTGGTAAAGGGTTCACGAGTTATATATATATATTAAAAAAGTTATGTATCCCAAGCACATTTTTGTGCCTTTTCAGTCATTAGATTACTATACAGAATGAGCTAAAATCAAATTTATATATTTTGAAGAAAATGATAAGTACTAAGTGCTATTTTATTTTATTTATCTCTACAGTGTAATTTTTCATAATTTTGATCCTTGAAAAATACCTCTAAACAGCCAAAATCTCAGAGTTATAAAGTTATAACCTCAGAACCTTGGAAAATAGAATGTTCAAAGTAGAGAAGAACAAAATTTAACAACAATATTCTAAGAATGGGGGAATCCAAACAAAATATTGTAACTTTAAAACTTGGCATCAAATCTGTCCCTGTCACAGGGTCGCTGTTAGGACAGTAGGTGCTGCCTTCCTTGACTTTGAAGAAAAATGGGATATGAAATGAACCAAAAAGGCTAATTTTCTTTGCACTACATTTCAATGGTTTCTAAATAAATACGATTACTTAAATTAAAGTAACAAAAGTATTTGCACACACTTGATAGCTAGTCTTAACAAAAGATAGGAAACAAAATATTCCAATCAATTTCAAGAATGAGAAATTACATTTAGTAAGTTCTTATTATGTATTATATATTTAAAATTTAGAAAAATAAAAATAAAAACATTTTTAAAGAACTAAAAACACATCCACACCACAGCAGAAAAAAATAAAATCAGTAGAAATGGCAAGATCAAGTTATTCAGTACATTTTTTGGTTTTAACAGATTCCGCAATGTCATCAATGCACAATTTTGTCATTGAAATATTATTACCAGCTGCCCATGCTACTGTCATTTCCCAGCTACCACAGTACACATCATGTGCTCATCTTCTTGGATCTTCCAGTACTGGTTAATTTTACATGAGGACATTTCTGTTGGAATTTGTAAACAGTGCAGATTTTTCTTGCACATTCTTTTTTTTAAAAAAAATCTGAGAATTAAAATATTCAAAAATCCTCTGGTTTAAGTATGTGGGGCATCTTGCTTCTGTATATACAATTCAAAATGCCAGCAGGAAAAAAAGGTGTCAGAATTTATACAGCCTGAATGTTGACAGTACCAATAGCAGCAATCAAGATGGGATACCCTCTTCTACTTAATATCCTTCACATTTGTTTTAAAAAGCCATGACAATTGCTTTCTGTTTGGGTGAAGACTGGTTAAATGATGAAAAACAAAAGTCAGCTTTGATGACTGCATTGTGAAAGTGAAAGACCACAAAAATTAACAAAGCTTGTCTCCAGAAACCCATTTCACATTCCTTGCCCTATGGAATTGTGATCATAAACTAGGGGTTTGGGGGCTTTTTCATTTTGAAGATTTGAATAGTTTTAAAAACAATTACATGTTTCTGAGTGAATCTATTGTCACATTTAGGGTTGTTTTTTTTATTTCCCCCTATTACAGTAGCATACCACAATCAAAATAGGCTCTGGCATTTGCCTTTAAGTATCTGTCATTGATTATACTTTCTTCTCAGCTATTAATGTTTACTCCACCAATTAAAATTAATTGATTTACTGATTACACCAATTAAACTTTACAAGCTAAATGTCTGACAAACCTAAAATCCCATTCCTTTTGTGAGAATGGGAGTCCAAAAAGTTTCTTTAAATATTTTAAATTTGTTGTTAATTTGAAGTTTCACTAATGGAAACCTTCAATGAAGCAGAAGCATTAGCTCACAGTAATCATGGCTTAGACTATAAAGCTGTTAATTGAACTCCTATTTGAAATGCCACAGTGCTTACCAATATTGCCCTTGTGGCTCAAAAATACCCAGCAGAGTTATTAAGCAATATCATAATTGATCAGTCTTCATGAAAATAGGATTGCACTTTGAAACAGAAAGTATATAAAGGAAGAAATATAGAGCTGGGTAATGAAATTAAATCTTTTTATGTGTCTATCTAATTATGAGAGCTTTGAAAATAATTAAATGTTTGCTCTTCACCCTCCCCTCAAACTCTGGTTTCCTTGTGATTTAAACTGCTGAATGTCTTATAGAACTCTCTAACATTTTGAGTTGAGAAAATAGGTCTGTAATATATAGCCTTTCATTTCATTTCATTTCACTTTTTATTTGTATACCGCTTTATTCGGCCTGAAGGCGACTCAAAGCGGTTTACACCAATGCATGCTGTCTGCACAGCAGACAGCAGCAGAAAAAATCAAAATAGACACAACAATGACAATACAAAAAACAAATAGGTACACAACACAAAATCAACCAAACAATGCAATCAACACAAAACAAGGAACACAACAGGAGTCAATAAAAAGTTCAAACAGTCCCAGGAGAGGCTCGGGCAGCAGTCTGGGCTCCAGCGGAGATGGTAGCTTCCCCAGCATTTCTGGTGCCTTTTAAACTCCCCACCTGGATGGGCCAAGGGGAGGGGTGCCAGGCACAGCTGCTTCCAACCTGGGGCTGATGGAGAGAGCCCCGGGAGAGGCTTGGGTGGCAGTCGAGGCTCTGGCAGAGACGGCAGCTTCCTGGCATTTCTGGTATCTTTTAAACTCCCTGCCCGGATGGGACAAGGGGATGGGTGCCTACCTGTCAAGTTTTTGATTTGGAAATAAGGGAAGTTTCCTGGCAAATAAGGGATACTTGACAGCTATGCTTATCCTGTGCTGCCCTTGAACGGCGGCAATAGGGCATTGCAATCTAATTAATAAGGGATGCCGGCGGGAAAGAGGGTAAAATAAGGGGTTTTCCCAGCCAATAAGGGATACTTGACAGCTATGCGCCAGGCGCAGCTGCTTCCAACCTGGAGCTGATGGAGAGGGCCCCGGGAGAGGCTCGGGCAGCAGTCCAGGCTCTAGCGGAGGCAGCCTTCTGTGTAATTACTCAGAAGTAAGTCTTATTTTACTTAGTAAAGCTTACTTCCAAGCATAGGCAAGGTTGCTTGCTGGATTTCAAAGACTACAATCTACCAAAGGATTCAATCTCACAATGAACTGCCACCAGCTATGAGGTTATGGTGTCGTTGCTATAGAATTCAACAGAGTTCCTACTATATCAGCAGAATATTGCCTAGGAATTTAAAAATATGTTGGAGTCAACATTTGTAATGAAATTTAAAGTTTTATATATCCAGATTTTTTATTGGAGAAGAATCTCAGCTCCCCTTGAAAACTTGCATGTTTGTGAAGCTCATGGGGGGGGGGGGGCGGCATACAGAAATAAAATACTGTAACCATTGTAGACTATTTGGTTTATCCCAGTGGTGAGGAAATCTTAGGAAGTGGCTTTGATTTAAGGTTTTTGTTTACATAGAATGGAAGAGCTGGAGAGGGACGAGGTGCTGTTCCCATTGAGGAAAAAGCTCTTACCACCTGAGTTTAGATATTAAAATTTCAATATGCTTTAGGTAGGTGGGACACTGGGTCAGTGAATCCACACAGTGATATTATGTATTTGCAGTTGAATCTGTATTGCATTTTTGGGCTTTAGAGACATCCCTTATTTTGTAGATGTCCTTTTTCGGTTTATAAATGTACTAGCACAGGTTGCCAGGTGTTGCCGGGCTGTTTTAAATAGTGTTGGAAAGTTTTTGTTGTTGTTGTTAATGTTTGTAAAGAAGAGGCTAGTCTATAATTGAAATTTTTTAAATTTTTATTTATACAAAAAAAAATTGGTGGCCTGTTATAAACTGTGATGAGTTTTGTTTGGTGTTTTGGTTTTGTGGATGAAAAAAAGAATAAAGGATGATATACTTTTCCCCAAAAAATTATTTAACCCAATATTTTTTAGTATGTATTTTTTTAAATTGTTGTACCATAGGTAATAATTTAAAAAATGTGAAAGTACATGTTTTTCACAATAAATGTTTTTAAACTGTGTATTGAAGTTTTTGTTTTGTTTTTTGAGTAAAAATTCAGCACAGGATTTTTGAAGTTTTTATTTTATTTTATTGACATCTGTTTTTGATTTGTGTAAAATTGTGATTTTGTGTTATTTGTTTTTACTTGTTTTTTCTCTTTGTGCCTTTTGTGTGGGGCTGTTGTGTCTTTTTTAAAAAAAATTACTATTGTGGGCAGCAAGTGCTGCTGGTAGGGGTTATCTTGTATTTTGACTGTTTTTTCTCTTGTGGCCTCTGGGTAGAGCTTCTTCCAGTAAGTAGTCTCTTTCTTTATTCATTTCTTTTCCAGTCGTTGTGGTGTGAGGTCGTGTGGTGGTGAGTTGGCTGTTTTTCTTTATTTGGGGTGGTGGTGGTGGTTGGATTTTGTGGCGTTTGGCTGGGTGCTGGGTGTGTTTTGAAATTTTGGTTTTTGTTTACTTTGTCTTGTTTGTTGGTGTTATTTTTGTTTATTTTTGTGTATTTTTGGATGTTTTTGATTGTTGGTTTTTGTGTTTTTTGGTGTCCTACGGGGGGGATCCCCTCTCTGCCGTCTCCCCTGGCTCTGGAAGGCTTGGGGGGACAGACCCCTTTTGTCTCCCCAAACCTTCCAGACTCATGGGACCCAGGAGAGGGGATCGAATCCAGGCCACCCTCTAATATTAAAAGGGAAATCTCAATTGGGGTTTCCCCTTCAATATCAGTGGGGGGGGGGGTTGTGATCCCCCTCTCCGCTGGCTTCCTTAGGTTTGGGAGGGTTGGGTGGAGAAAAGGGGTCTGTCTCCCCAACCCTTCCGGACCCAGGAGAGCCATCGGAGAGGGGGATTCCCCTCCCCCCCAAACTCCATTTTTAAAGAGAAGTAACCACTTGGTTTCTTCTCTTTAATATGGGGCATGTGTGTGGGGGGGAGGGGAATCCCCTCTCTGCCAAGTCCCCTGGGGTCAGGAGGGTTGGGGAGACAGACTCCTTTTGTCCCCCCAAACCTTCCAGACTCATGGGACCCAGGAGAGGGGATCGAATCCAGGCTACCCGCTGATATTAAAAAGGAAATCTCAATTGTGGTTTCCCCTTTAATATCAGTGGGGGGGGTTGTGATCCCCCTCTCCGCTGGCTTCCTTGGGTTTGGGAGGGTTGGGTGGAGAAAAGGGGTTTGTCTCCCCAACCCTTCCGGACCCAGGAGAGCCATCGGAGAGGGGGATTCCCCCCAAAAAACCTCCATTTTTAAAGAGAAGTAACCGCTTGGTTTCTTCTCTTTAATATGGGGCGTGGGGGGGAGGGGAATCTCCTCTCTGCAAGGTCCCCTGGGGTCAGGATGGTTGGGGAGACAGACTCCTTTGGTCCCCCCAACCCTCCCAACTCCAGGGGAGCCAGTAGAGAGGGGGAGCACAACACCCCCCACCCAGTGATATTAAAGGGGAAACTCCGATTAGGAGCTTCAGGCGCCATTGGGGAGGGGGGCTTTGGTTCCTGCAGCTTGGAGGACTTGCTCTCCCGGTGTTTTTGTTTTTGTTTGTTTTAATTTTTGCACGCCGGCTTCCTCAGCATTCTGCATGCTCATGGCGCGCAGGACGCTGGGGCTTGTAGTTATGGGTTTGTGCTTTGTGTTTGTGCTGCATTTTTTAAAACGGTTTTCTTTTGATTGGCTGCGGCGCGTTTCCGAACGTTCCTTGCGCTGCGCCGTGCAAGAGCCTCTCACCCTGATTGGCTCTGGCACGGCATGGTGCAAGGAATGTTGGGAAATAAAGTTGTTTCCCTTTTTTCGCATTTGTGGGGCTGTTGCCCCACTGCCTGTTTTCTCAATCCTTTGTTGACCTGCGGACCCAGATCGGCCGTGTGCACAAAGGGTGAGTGCAGGCAAGTAGGGCAAGGCATAGCAACCTATAGCAAGTTCCAACGGTTAACCCTTGGTTTTATAGGTTAAGATGTGGGACTTTGCTTTTGTTTGGTTTAAAATCTCACACTTGCATTTTCCCTTGTTTCTACAAGCAATTCTACAGTTAATACAGATTTTACCGGTGTGAGTCCACTTACCTGTGTCCCCCCTAATTATCTAGAAACTGCAGAAAAAGAAATTAAAGACAGCTGGTGGCAGGATGTCCAGGCAGCATGGCGTGAGCAGCACAACTCTCGCAATGCCTGAATATCCTGTAGGAAATTCTTTTCCTGCAGGATGTTTGGGCATTGCGAGAGTTGTGCTGTTGCTGCTGCTGCTAGAAGGAGTGGTGGCACGCGAGCTTCACCTGCTGCCACCACTGCCTCCACCCACTGCCACCTCTGAAGTGGTCATGGCCAACCAAGTGGGCATGGCCTGGGGAGATTTTCGCTGCCAATATGCCCGGACTTGGGTCTACCGGGAACAGCACACCACTGGTCACATCTAAGTACTACTACTACTACTACTACTACTACTACTACTACTACTACTACTTCAGGTGCCAGAACTGATTCCAAATATTGGCTATCATCATGAGGATCAGCCAATATTTGGAATCAGATCTAGCACCTGAAGAAGAAGATATGATAACAAATTAGAATAATAATGCAAAGATTTGATTTTCAATTCATGCTGGAATGTGAAATTCACATATTTTAGTTCCCCCCCCCCAACCTTACTCTTTGTTTTTCTTTTTCAAGTTTTATTTCTAAAATTGAAAGGAATTGGATTTAATGCATGGGGAGCTAATCTGGAGGTTACAATATTTGTGGTCTAAAAGCTTTGTGCTGCTAAATGAAAGCAAAGCTCCTTGAAAAATCTTTGACTGCTTTGCAAAGTTAATTGAAATAAAATGTGAGCAGCCAGATGAAAAATAATGTCTTTCCATTAGATCTTTGTTCTTTTTCAAGCAAACATTAAGCTGCTTTTCACTCAGAACTGGAATACACAAAGGATGCAAAAACAGCGCATGTTTAAAAATATTCCTTATTCTTAAAGCAAAGTGTTATAAATCAAGGTAACTTCTGACATTATGATACTGTTGTGTTCAACATCACACCCAAAGTCATAATTTCCCCTCTCAGAATATATAGAGAAATACCTATTTGTCTACATATAAAAATCTAAGAACTTCATTGCTGTACCCACACCCCAATAACGACACGGACACATAGTTTGGGTTTAAAATTGGGCCACTTTTATTGACATTCAAAATAGGCCTACCTTAACAATGGTTAAGGATCAAACGGGCTGCAATAGCACTGGTAAGGGGCAAGACCAATTATACACCTAAATAATTGCCTATCACTACCTGTTACAGCGGCAACAGGGTGTGAGTCTCTGTCAACAAGATGCTTCTGCGGAAACATGTTGTTGACCCATTCTGGATGTAATTCTGTCTAAGCAAGTTGGCTGGCCATGCAAGTTTGGCTGACATTGTCCTCCCTATGGCCAACCAAATGCATTTACCCTATTAAGTAATAATGTAGTTGCCCCTTACCAGTGCTATCTGCCACACGGGGAGGAGTTCACCGACTCACTGCCCCACAATGACTACTGATAACTGGGGGAAAGCCGACAGGAGCTGGGCAGCATCCGGTTCGGGAAAGTGTGTACTTGAGTAGTGAGGAGGATGCAAAAATTACTGCGCAGAGCAAGGAGCTAGTCACCAGCACTCTAGCAGAAGGATGCAAGAGGCAGTCTAACAATGCAACTAGACTCAAAAGACTGTATCAGGAAAGCATATATAAATGCTTGTATACAAATGCCAGAAGCCTCCGGAACAAAATAGGGGAGCTGGAATACTTAGCAATAGATAAAAATATTGATATTATTGGTATCACTGAAACCTGGTGGACGGATGATAACCAATGGGATACAGTTATCCCAGGCTACAAACTGTACAGGAAGGATAGGAAGGGGCAAACAGGAGGTGGTGTAGCCTTGTATGTCAAAGAAGTGATAAAATCGTATGAATTGGAATATCTAGGTGATTTGGAGTCACCATTAGAAGCTCTGTGGGTAAGAGTACCAGGCCACAAGGATGGTCTAACAGTAGGCATATACTATCGGCCTCCGACCCAAACTCTTGAGGGAGACTGGCAGTTGGAGAATGTTGTAAAGGAGGCATCCAGGAAGGGAAGCCTGGTTATAATGGGGGACTTCAATTACCCTCACATAGACTGGGTGAACTGTTGTTCAGCACATGATAAAGAGATAAAGTTCCTAGATATGCTCAATGATTGTTCCCTGGGACAGATGGTTGAAGACCGAACTAGAGGTTCAAGAATCCTTGACTTGATTCTGAGTAATACTCAGGATCTGGTGCAAGATGTTAATGTGACTGATCCAATAGGGAACAGTGACCACAACTCAATTATGTTTAACTTGATCATAGACCGCAAGTCACTGATAAAATCTAACACAGAGACCTTAAATTTTCAAAAAGGAAATTTCCCAAAGATGAGGAAACTAGTAAAAAAGAAACTGAAAGGGAAAATTGAGAGAGTCCAAACACTCCAAGAGGCATGGAGGCTGTTTACAAAAACAATAACAGAGGCTCAATTGGAATGCATACCCAAAAGGAAAAAGGGCACTGCCAGGTCCAAGAGGACTCCGATGTGGCTTACAGGAGCTGTTCGGGAAGTGATCAAGAGCAAGAAAAGCTCATTTAGAAGATGGAAGGCTTGTCCAAATGAGGACAGCAGGCAGAAACATAAATTCTGGCAGAACAAATGCAAGGCAACAATCAGGAAAGCAAAGCAAGACTTTGAGGAGCGTATAGCTAAAAATACTCAGAGAAATAACAAAGACTTCTTTAAGTACATTAGAAGTAAGAACCCAACTAGGAAGGCCATTGGACCATTAGATGACAATGGAAGGCAAGGGGTTATTAAAGAGGAAACAGAGATTGCAGAGAGACTCAATGAATTCTTTGCTTCAGTATTCACTGAAGAAGACAGAGACCACATGCCCAAAACAGAGCCTATCTTCGTAGGGAGGGAAACCGAAGAATTAAGCAAGATAGAAATAACCAGGGAGGAGGTCCTTGCATGTCTTGTTAAGCTAAACACTAACAAATCCCCAGGACCAGATGGCATCCATCCACGAGTTCTCAGGGAACTTAAAGATGAAATTGCTGATATCCTAGCCAAAATATATAATCTTTCCCTCAAATCAGGCTTTGTGCCTGATGACTGGAAGGTAGCGAATGTAACACCAATTTTCAAAAAAGGATCCAGGGGTGATCCAGGAAATTACCGGCCTGTCAGTTTGACATGTGTCCCAGGTAAAGTGATGGAAACCATCCTAAAAGATAGAATTAATAGGCACATAGAAGAGAAGGCGCTGCTAAAGGAGAGCCAACATGGCTTTTGCAAGGGCAAATCATGCCTCACTAATCTGTTGGAATTTTTTGAGAGTGTCAACAAGCATGTGGATAAGGGGGATCCAGTTGACATTGTTTATCTGGACTTTCAGAAGGCTTTTGACAAGGTCCCACACCAAAGGCTCTTGAATAAACTTACCAGTCATGGAATAAAGGGACAGGTCTTGTCCTGGATCAGCAACTGGCTAAGGGACAGGAAACAGAGGGTAGCACTAAATGGACACTTCTCCAAGTGGAGGGAAGTAAAGAGTGGGGTCCCCCAAGGTTCAGTACTGGGACCCCTGCTTTTCAACCTCTTCATAAATGATCTAGAGGTAGGAGTAAAAAGCAAGGTAGCCAAATTTGCTGACGACACTAAATTATACAGGGTAGTGAAAACTGTGAGAGATTGTGAAGAGCTCCAGAGGGATCTCTTGACACTGGGGGAGTGGGCAAAACAGTGGCAAATGAGCTTCAACATCAGTAAGTGCAGAGTGATGCATGTTGGGGCAAAAAAACCCAATTACATTTATAAACTGATGGGGTCTGAACTCTCTGCGACAAACCAGGAAAGGGACCTTGGTGTCCTGGTGGACAGCTCAATGAAGGTGTCAACCCAGTGTGCCTCAGCAGTGAAAAAAGCAAACTCAATGTTAGGGATCATTAGGAAGGGTATAGAAAATAAGTCAGCAAGTGTCATTTTGCCTCTTTATAAATTTATGGTGAGGCCCCATCTGGAATATTGTGTACAGTTCTGGTCGCCATACCTCCAGAAGGATATTATGGAGTTGGAGAAAGTACAGAGGAGGGCAACCAGAATGATTAGGGGACTGGAACACCTTCCTTACCATCTGAGGCTGCAACGGTTGGGCCTTTTCACTCTTGAACGACGGCGTCTAAGAGGTGACCTGATTGAAGTTTATAAAATCATGCACGGTGTGGACAAGGTAGATAAGGAAAAACTGTTTTCCCTATCGCACAACACTAGAACTAGGGGACACTCCATGAAACTTTTGGGTGCTAGTTCTCAAACAAATAAGAGAAAGTACTTTTTCACCCAGAGGATTACTGGTCTATGGAACTCCCTGCCAGAAGACGTGGTGGCAGCTGTCAGTCTTGACAGCTTTAAGAAAGGATTAGACAAGTTCATGGAGGACAAGTGTATCCATGGCTATAATTATGGATACTTAAGGACAACCTCCAGGTTGGAGAGATAGGCAGGATATCTCTCAATGCCATTTCCAGGGAATCCTAAGCAGGTGAAGGCATCTCCTTGGGAATACCCTGAAGGAAATGGTGAGCCACTGTGTGAGACAGAATGCTGGACTGGATGGGCTGTGGCCTGTTCCAGCAAGGCTGTTCTTATGTTCTTATGTTATGTTAATGACAGCAAATGGTCAGCAGGCCCGTTTGCAAGGAAGACAAGAAGAGGTCCAAACCTCCTGCTGACAAATGTACTCCGTCCACACGGTACAGACTGCGGTCTTGTATGTGTATCAAAGGATGTGGGACCACTGTCCACAAAGCATTAGCATACAGGTAATGGGCCACTGCCCTGTTGACTGACCTGCGGGCCCAGTCAACACTGCGGGGATCCTGGCCACCCCGGTAAGACACTCGTGGTACCATTTGAGACCAAATGATCCACACCTGTGGCCAGGACTGACCCAACAGGGCAAGATCTCTGCGGATGGCACATGCCAAGTCCAAACCTGTAATCTGGGCCAAATTGTTGCCGCCCAGATGTATGATCAGGACATCCGGTGGGCACTGGTCAGCCATGTACCTGATGAATGGAAGCAACGCGTGCCAACGCATCCCACAGAAGCCGAACCACCAGATGAGCGCCACTGCGCCTATGCCCAAAAGGGCACCCCACGAAGTAGCCACCACATGGCGGGCTCCCCAGTAGGTGTAGCTGTGCCCAACAGTCCACACCCTCATGGGGTCCTGGGATGTGCCAGAGCTGAAAGAAAGAAAAGAAAGCTGCATGAGTAAGGTGCTACTGGGACAGTGGCCGTACATACAAATGAAAATGGTCGGAACCCCACCTCCCCATGGATTGGATGGCATCCTCGGGGTAACCATAGGCCGCATCAGTGGACACTGCGCCAATATGGAAAGAATGGGTTCCAAAACACATCCCAGTGAGACCCAACCTGACCAGCACCATACTAGTAACCTTCCAAAACTGGTACCTAGTCAATGGAAGGGCATCCCAATGGCAGAAAAGGGGGCCCTGTGCATGCCCACGATTGGCCAAAAAAGAACTAAGTGCACTAACTGGGCAAATGCCAGAGTTACTACACCTGCACAGCGTGAGCGTGCTGCCCTTGCTGAGTTGATCGGTTTTGGAGAAGCGAATGGTCAGACGCACCAAGTCCTGAGACACGGAAACATCCGCCAGCTCCAAGGCCCTGCGGGACACATCGATGTGGGACCGAACCACCAGCTCACTGACCCTAAGGACACCAAAAAATGCCACAGTGGTGGCGGCGTGAAAGAGGGAAGCCTCATAACGATCCCTACAAACAGCAGGCCAAGTCCCGGCCAGACGCAGGAGAACCTCAGGAGAAATGGGCTGGCGGGAGTCAGGCGAGGGCCACGTTCCCAGGTCCAGCCCTCCAAAACCCACCATACCCTGAAGTCCGCAGTGGTATCAGGAAGGCTGTTGACCTTAGCGTGGAATGCTAATGCGGAGAGATGGCCAGCAATGGTCCTAGCCGCCAGCCCCTTGGAGTGAAGGTGCACCATGAATTGCAATAAGTGATTGACGGGGATGGGCCAACTAAGGGGAAGGACAGCCTCATGGTGAAACGCCTCAAAGGCCCAGTGCATGAGAGCATATGCTCTGCGTGTGCTGGCAGCCAGGGACAGATCGATGGCCCTGTTCACCTCTACACGCCAAACTTCCATATCGTGGCTGGGAGTACCACAGGCAGGTCTTCGGCCCCCGGCGCCAGAGCCCAGAACCGATCGATCTGTAAGCGAGACAACGTGTCAGCAATATCATTGTTGATACCCAGGACGTGTCTGGCCTTAAACAAAATGTTGCGGCACAATGCACACAACACAAAATGGCATACAAGGGCCATGACCCTGGGCGAACGGGACGTCTGTGCATTAACCATGTGGACCACTGCAGCATTGTCACACCAAAAATTGATGACTGAATTGGCCCAAGTCTCCCCCCACAGCATGAGCGCACCCAGTATGGGAAAAAATTCTAAGAAGGTCAGGTCACAGAGTAGGTCCATGCCTTGCCAAGACTCCGGCCACTTGCCATATGACCAGTGGCCGTCAAAATATATCCCGTAGCCAAATGCTCCGGATGCATCAGACTGGACCTGGAAGACAGGGGCAGCCACGTGCTCTGCGTACCAAAAGGAGCCCCCATTGAAGTCTGAAAGGAACCCTAGCCACACCTGTAGGTCATCCCTGGTACCCCTGGTCAACCAAACCCTATGGTGCTTCCTCGACAACCCAATCATGGCATCACACAGCCACCTAGCAAAAGCACGGCCAGGCGCGATGACCCTACAAGCAAAGGTGAGGTACCCATGAAGCACCTGGAGTTCCTTGAGGGACACAAGCCAAAATGCGGGTTATCTTGTCCAAGGGCAGGTGCGAGGTCTGGGCTACAGTGTCAATTTCAATCCTCAGAAAAACCAAACTAGTGGCGGGACCCTCAGTCTTTTCAGGTTCCAGCGGCAACCCCAATTCAGCCATGAGCTCCTGAAAGATGGATAGCAGGTGTGCACACTCACCGGTGCCCGCTGGGGCCCCAAACAAAAATCGTCCAGGTAGTGTGCCACCGATGAAACCCCTGAGCGGCGGACGAAGGCCCAATCCAAGAATGAACTGAAATGCTCAAATGCCGAGCAAGAAACAGAGCATCCAAAAGGTATGGCCTTGTCCACAAAATAATGACCCTGAAAATGAAAACCAAGTAACTCAAAATCATCCAGGTGCACAGGGAGGAGGTGAAAGGCCAACTTAATGTCACATTTGGCCAAGAGTGCCCCCTGCCCACAGGCCCGAACCATGCCGAGTGCCTGGTTGAACAAGGTGTACCGGACTAAGCAAAGCTTGTCCGGTATGGCATCGTTAACAGATTTGCCAGCCAGGAAGGACAAATGGTGAATCAAACGAAATTCACCCTGAACTTTCTTTGGAACCAACCCAAGGGGCGAAACTTTCAAATTTGGAAAAGGAGGGTCAATGAATGGGCCGGCAACCCTACCCTCCCTGACCTTCTTAAATATTTTGTCTTTGGCCACGTGCTCCATGCCCCTCAATGAAACCAAATGTAGGGCATCTTGGGGCAAACGCACCCCTTGGAATGGGATGTGGAACCCCTCGGAGAAACCGGCCCAGATGTACTCAGCGTCTGCCTGTCTGAGGTAGATGTGGAGCCATCACTGCAAAGTGTCCAGCCTAATTGGGGAGGGGGCCTTTGGGAGCCATTCTTGATTCTGCACCGGTCCATCCAGAACCCTGCCCTGCCCTACCCCTCCCACGGGATCCCCCAGACCAGGGGCAGGCAGAGGCAGAGTGGGTGCCAGAGCAGATTGAACACTCATGCCAGTACCTGCATTGCCGCCTGGAGCATCCGGCTGCAGTCGAGTAGTTCCAGCACAACAGGCGGGCTGGAACTCCCTGCTCCGCCGCCTGGTGGGGAGGTTGTGCTGAGCCGGGCCGCTGTACGGCGTGGCCAGAGTGGAACTGGTTGGCCACGGCCGGGCGAGAGGGGGTCATATAATATAACCACAAGAGTTGTTTGGGCTCATCCCAACACATCTCCGGGTGAAGCGCCGCCCGCATACGAAACTCCTCATCGTATGCAAGCCACGATTGGCCCAGGAAATCCACGTACACCCAATAAATGATGACAAGATACAGGAACAAGGGTATAGCTAAATCAGGGCGAGCCCTCAATGACACCACCGCATATATGAGGTATGCGGGCAGCCAGTTGGCCCAGGTGCGGGGCGGCTTCTGGCGGTGGGACAACTCCTTGTCCTTGTCATCCTCCTTCTCTTTCTCCTCACAGGTGGGCTCCCTGTTCAACAAACTGAACAGGTCCACATACTCCCTGCACCAGATCTTGTCCCTAGTGGCAGGCAGCAGGTGATCACCCAAGGGAAGGATGACACCGGCCATAGGCAGGGCAGACGAGGGAACAGTATGATAACCGGTGTTGACCAGCGGGCTGAAGGGCCACACAGGGTAAGGTAGCAATGGGCCAGCTGGTGGGATACCAGTTGGAAATGGTGGGTACGGTGACCTCCAGCCACCACCTGATGCCTGCCTAGCCATAATGGGCGTCACGGGCGGTCGTGGGGGCACCGATGCCTGCTGAGTAGGCTAGGGTCACAAAAAAGTAACCGGCTGGGGAACAGTGTGTGTACTACATGAGCTGACTTGACCACCATACTCACCAGGTGCTACCCCCCAGCCACCCCCACCGGGGGTTCGGACTGGGACGGGGCGCCGGAGCTCATGACCACAGTAGAGCTCGGCCCATCCATACCAGAAGCACAGTTGGCTGACCGGGATTAGGGCACCTGGACAGATGCCCCAGCACTGGTGGGCCATAGGCCAGCCGCAGGGGGTGCCAGCAGGGCAGCCTCGAGCCTGGCCAGGTACCAGTCAATGGAGGCTGGGGGCTGGGGGCCCTGCAAGAAGCCAGCTGATGGGGGGCAGGATAGAAAGGCCCAGTCCCAGGCAGGATGCCAGTGGCAAGCTCGCGGGCCGCAAAGCGGTCCTCCAGGGACACGGAGGCAGGAACCATGTGCGAGGGCAGAACGCCCCGCAGGTCGATGGCTGGGGGCCCGTGACCAGGCATGAGCAAAGCTGGGGCCCCGCCAACCACAGCCCCATCTGGGGCAGAGGCCTGCATGCCTGCAGCTGCATGTGGGGCAGTGGGCACACTAACTGCAATCCCATCCAGCACGGAGGCCAGGGCACCCGTAGCTGGCGGGCCGTGGGCCGCAGCCCTGCGAGCCCACCTGCTAGGCAGGGGAGCAGGCTCTGACAGTGCGGCTGGCATATGAGGCCGCGCCGTCGCAGAGGTGAGCATGTGGTGAGCAGGTGGGGGGCCGCTGGGCGTGGCCTTCTTTTTTGGCCCCATGTGTGCCAGGGGGAAGCACGTGGCCCAGGCCCACCCACGGGCTGGGACCGTCATGAGAGCGGGCTAAGCCCGCCCGAAAGGGCCGAAAGCGCGCGTGGCCCAAGCCCATTCCCAGGCAAGGACCAGCGCTGAAGAGCTGCGCAGCGCGAGCCGGGCCTCGAGAATGAGGAGGTGCATGACTCGCACAAGCGGAAGGGATGAGAGGAGCTCATCCAAAAATGTCTGAGCCAGCCGGTTTAGGACAGAGGCAAGCGGCGGTGGGGCCACAAGGAAAGCAGCGCCTCGGGCCCATTCATGGGCAGACAACACTGCAGAATCGGCTGGGCACGGCAAGCACGCCCGGGGCCCAGCCGAATTTGTAGAGCGGGGACCATTGGCTCGGCCACCCCTTATAAAGGGGTAGCAGGCCACACCCCCAGCTCTATTGGCTGTGCCCATGCCTCAGGGGCGGGTCCAGCAAAGCGCACAGTTGCCATTTTGGTGCCGCGCATCCCTTGTGATGTTAAAAGTGTGGAATTTTCTAGATTCCAAACTGGCATCACCAAAACAAACAGGCAAGGGGGCAAGTAAATCCTATAAATTATTTGAAGTTGTATACTTGTTAGTCTGTGAAAGCATATCTTAGAGTAAACAAAACAGAACAGCAAGAAGAAGAAGATGAAGGCGGCGGTGGCGGAGGCAGCAACAAAATATTGTGGCATCTTGAAAGACTAACTCCTGTATTTAAATATGTGCTTTAGTGGACCAAGTTCACTTCATCAGACATAAGAGTGAATTGATATCATGAGGCCTCACTCTTATGTCTGATGAAGTGTACTTGGTCCATGAAAGCTCACATTTAAATATAGGAGTTAGTCTTTATAGTGCCACAACATTTTTTGTGTGTGTGGAATTTTTTTTTTGCTGTTCTGATCTATAAATTATTATTTTTTAATTCCAAACACTTACATGACCCCCAAAAGGATACCGGTGTAAGGTATGTATATTTTCCAGAAGTAACATAAGTTCTTCCTCAGTAAGGCTTGTTTTTCTTCATGGACCGTAATTTTATCTTTAATAAAGCCATCCAACAAATAACCAAAATCTCTTCTAATCTAGAGGGCTCACAATATTTTGGCTGTCCATGTTCTTCACTAATAATGAGTTTTGTGTACAGTATTTCATAAATATTTCTGCAATCTGTATACTTTCTGCAATCCTGCTTTGGTGCACTTACACAAACAGTTTCCTTAAGAAAACATTGCCAAATTATCCTAAAATCTGTAATTATATACATATGCAGTATGACTTTTAAAAACACACAAACCAATTTCACTTATAATTTACTGAATCTTTTTTTCATATAGAGTTGCTAATATTCCTTCCTAAAGAACCATCAGTAACAAACCACAGTACAGCAACATTGTTCATGTTTTTGCTGCTATGGTAGTTTAGCGTTCAGAGAATGAAGAAGCAGACGAGTAAAGTAGTGAAATTCAGCTCTTTATTAGTGGGGCTTGAACACAGTTTGGATGGGGCAAAACTCAGACTTATATACACTATAAAAGAGCAACAGTAATAATAATACAATAAGCCCGTTGGCTAACAGAATGTGCACATTTTTCAATCCACTTATTTGCATAAGAATAGATACATGAGAAAAGATACATTCTACTCCTATAAACAGTAACAATAATACAACAAGCCCATTGGCTAAAAGAGTGTGCACATTTTCGATCTACTTATTTGCATAAAAATAGATACATGAGAAAAGATACATTCCGCTCCTGTCAGAAAACACAGTCAACATACATAACATTCTTCCCCCCTAGGTAAAAACAAAATCCTTTAACCAGGATGGCAGTCTAGTTTCCCTTCTGGGTCAGACGCTTGGCTGAGCCAGCTCAGGGGCTCGTAGGATGGGCGACCTGACTGGAGTGAGGGATTGACTAGAGGGGGAGGATTGTAAACCCAAATTAAAGCCCCAGTTGTCAGATGAAGGAGCATGGGATCACTCAAAACCAAAACTAAATTCTGTGGATGAATAAGACAACTCAGGGTCCCTCCTGTGTGTGCTAAGAGTGGAGGGCAACTCCAAACAAAATTGGACATCATCAATAAAGGAATCCAGAATGCTAGGATGGGACAGTGTAGGGGTACACCTGGCCAGAATAGGGGAGCATTCCACAAATTCCCCTTGAAATCGGTTCCTAGAAGACATTTCTGGGTTAATGTTGGCTGGCTGCTGACTATTACCTCTGCCCCCTGGGTTTAAACGGGTGGGGGCCAACCCTAGCATTGAGTGTCTGTATTTGTCTTGTGGGTCCTGTACTCTGGGTCTCAATTGATCAGCGTGCCAGCAAGGCACCATGCAAGATATGGAAGATTTTATGGAGGTCATTATGACCCTCCCCAGCTTATTGCAGTGGAAGAAGTTTTCTTGCTGATTTATTTCTAGTGTTGACCAGATTTTGTATGATGGTGTGTCATTAGAATGTCCCTCAGGATCAGTCAAGAAGTTTGATGTCCATGATAACTGAATTCTGGAAAATCTATAAATCTAATAGATGTTGCTTAAAATGTAAGTCCTGAGAGGATTCCCAAGTGAAAATCACCTTCTTTTATTAGCTAGAATGAAAAAATGAGTGAATTGTGAGATATCTATTGTTTCCCCAACAGTGAAGTCTGCAGCATCTGATATCTGGGTGGCTGGTTGAATTGTTATCTTTTGGCACATGGTTTTCAAGTACAAACTTTCATTCTACCCATAATATGCTCACCATTCATTGTTAGGAATTGAGGGGTGGATGTTGTAGTTTATCTTACACAGATAAAGAGAGATGGCGGGACAATGCTAGAGTGGAATAATCTCAGTCATCAGGATCAAATCTGGACTTTTTGGCTTCTCTCTATGGTAGCACCTTTTCTATTAGCCCAATGCTGGATGATTCCTTAACCTTTGCATAATTGTATACTTTCCTCTCTCTCTCTCTCTCTCTGTGTGTGTGTGTGTGTGTGTAAGGAAGGAACAGCCATTGAAAAAGGTATTGAAAACCCTGCCTAAGACTTTAGTTATTTTCACTAAGACATTGCAGTTAAAATATGCAAGTACTGTATTTTTAGTCCTAGGTGGGTCAGTGAGATGGAGCTTGTATTGAATAGTTCCACCATCTCTCCTAGGAGAAAAGCCAGGTGATGGTGTCTTGGGAGAGCTTCCTTTTCCAAAAGTGACTCCAAAAGAAGGTGATGGTAAAACACTACTACTTATTATTGTATTGGACTCCTTATTTTCAGCATCACTGGTGCCAGGGACAAATCAAAGGGTAAAATCTAAAAATTAGGAATCAAATCTTCAAAATTAGTGGATGATATGACATATTTGCAAAATCACTGATTTCGGATTTAAGGAGGAGTGTTACACTTTTGCCTTTGGCTGAGCACACAAATGTGGTCCTGAGACTCTCTGAAACTGAATCTGACCCTCAGGCTGAAAGAGATTCCCCACCATTGGATTATGCCCAAAGTGACCAAGGTATTTCCAAAGTAAATAAATAACTAAATTTAGTCTGAGAAATTACTCTGTGTTGAAAGGATTTTTTGCTGGAGAAACTCCACTCAGAGGATGCCCGAATAAGGCTCCTGTCATGTCCCCAAGATCCATCATGCAGCACTTGGGGATTGAACTCCAACCTTTCAAGCTCAGCATCTTAACCACTAAGTCACCGTAGTACCAGTGTGAAAGCAAGTGAGAAAGGTAAGTGAGAAAGGTAAGGTAAAAGAAATTGGAGAACCATTTAATGATAATTTTAATGATATCAGTAAAGCAGTGGCATATAAACAAATACCCTCATCCCGGCATATTCATGCACTTTCTAAAAAGTATCCCAATTATAAGCATTGCAAGACCCTATGAACTTAAACATTTTCACATTTTAATTGGTCCTATTTTTAAGAGGGCTGATAATTACAATTAGTTACCACATTATTTTCTCAATTGCTCTGATAATTCGGGACTATCAGAGAAAAATGAAAGATCATGTCTCATGCAGAGATGCAGTTGAGAAAGTGTGGATGTACACATAGACTTCTGCATATATCTCTTAAACAGCAGTAGCAGATTTTCTATTTATTCAAAAAAAAATCCTCTCTTCAATAGGGGAGTGTGGGTTGCCCATGGGAATAATTGGCAGTTAAACCTCTCCTCAGGGGTTCGCTCGGTGTCAACAGATCCGGGGATCAACCGGACTCAGCGCGAAAGGAAATTGGGAAGATAAAGCCGGCTAGTTAGAGATGAATCATAACCTAGGCTGAGGGCAAATAGAGTAGGGCAAACAAGCCAGGGCAGACAGAGGACAAGTTAGATACCTGAAATCAATACACATAGACCCCGAGATTAGGGCAGGAACAATGGGTTTCGCCAGCCCAAGGCAATTAACTGCAGGCTGTCCATTAACCACAGGGCAACTTCCAAGAGCTGATATTGTAGCTGAACACCGGAAAATGGCACATATGCAAGCCTTCTGTATAGGGGCAGCACAAGTGCCCTAGGCACGTGTCACATACCCCAAGGCAGGGTAATAAATACGTACCTCTGACTCTGGTCGTGGCTGGACTTCACCGCACATTGCCTCCGCGTGTCTTCCTTGCGGCCAGCCATTCCAACAGGGGAGCAAGGAGTTTACTTCTTTAAGAAATAATATGGGCCGTCAAGTCAATTCTAATTTATGGCAACCATTTTCAGGGTTTCCTAGCTAGAAAACACTCAGAAGTGGTTTACCATTGCCTTCTTCAGCAGGCACACTGTAACTGTGCCACAATCTTTGAGAAGGCTCTTTCTGTGTACAATAATTGGATTTAATTTGCCTCTTTAAAAAAAACCACACAGTGAAATCTGCATTTACTGCTTCTGCTGCTGCTGTTAATAATAATACAAAATATGAACAACTTTTCAATATAAAGATCAGTCTACTAGAATTCTGAGTGGCTTCGGATATTATTAAACTCATTTAACATGATCTCCACCCCCCCAAAAAAAAAGTTCTTAGAGTAGCCTACAAATACAGTAAAACAGATAATTTATCTGTTCCACAGGGTTTTCCTTATAGCAAAAATTCCTTATCATGAAGTACCCATAGGAATGCATTGAAAACAAAAATTTCGCAAAGTGTGGTTTTCCATTGGAGTGCATTAGAAATTTCCAAAACATTCCATAAGCAAAGGCATTATTTTCAATGGATTTTTCCCCGTAAGTTGAGTTTTCCATTACCCAAAGCGTCCGTAACCTGGGGTTCCACTGTATGTGAAATGAGACTATTTCTACCCTCAGACTTATAGATCTAAAAGTGTGAGTGTGCAGGTTGTTAGCTGCTGTCGTCACTTCCTGTTTATGGTGGACCTTGCCACAAAGTTCCCATGACTGAGCACAGAACGGAATCCAGGTTTCCTTCATCTTCGTCCAATGTCTTGTCCTCTGGTTCTGAGCACAGCTAAAAGACATAACATAAAAGAAAAGGGATTGAGAAGGAGGACAAAGAAGCAAATTTTGGTGACAAATCCTAGATGTAATAAAGTTGATTTTCTCAAATAATCCACCACCTAATTAATTACTTGGCACCTAAGGATGTGCAATGTCTAGCTCTCTCAATGTATTGAAATGTTTGAATCTCTTCAAAATGCCTCTGGTGATTTTTTGCCAAAGTAGCTAAAAGCAGCTAAATGATGTGTATTCCTGAGAATCAGACTTACTAATCATGTCTTTAAAACGTTGCTACATTTCTTTAGAAGTGCTCACAGCCATGCCTGCACAGCAACTCAATGTCATATTAAATATTACTTCAGATGATAATGGCTAGATGATGGTAATGAAGTTTAGCAACTGTACTTGACTTTTGCTAACTCCTCTCTTGAGAAATAATGTGTTAAATGAACTAAATAGCATGCCATTCTCAGAAAGCAAAAGTGCCCCATGGCTTGAGAAGGAGTGTCTCACCTCAAAGTTATTAGTTGATGTGCCCTCCTTGATTGGACTATAAGTCACATTTATCAAAGAATTAATTGTAAACCCAAGCCAACTAACCTTTTTGTGTAGACAAATGAATGTGTGCATTTATAGAATGTTTAATGACTTCTTAAAATTCTATACTCTACAAAGTCTGGGCTCTCTTAGAAAGTGGGATATAGAAAATAATACAGCGAAAGACAAACTGTACTTCCCTCAGTATCACACTAACAGTATATTCTATGAAATTGTTTTGAACACCAGTGATGCACTGCAAAAAAATTCCTACCCCACCCTGGGCGTGGCTAACTCTGTGGGTGTGGCTAACTCTGTGGGCCATGCCCACTTGGCCGGCCACACCATGGCCTGGGGTAGGTGGTGCGCATGCCTGGCCAAATGGGCGTGGCCTGGGGGAATTTCTGCTACCGGTTCTCGGGATCCGGTGGGAACCTGGAGCAGTACACCACTGTTGAACACACAAACAAATTATGAACTCAGCTGAAGACAGAAAGGTTTCAGTGTTTGCCTGAATGGCTGCACAGAATGGGTTGGGCTCCTGGCAATAAGAAAAAAAAGGTCAAATCTGAGAAACATCACCTGAAATGCCTCACATTTTCTTCATAGTTTCATAGAAATTTACTCCGTGTTAATTACAGATAGTGTTGAAAGATACTTAATTGCTTCTTTGTATGTGGATTGGATTATATGGAGGTAGGCAGTCTTTCAAACTATCTTATTTTGATCTGTCTATTTTAATTAAATATGCAAATACCAAAATATTTTCTTCTTTAGATCACTATCCAATTGGTTAATTATCAGTTTTCCAATAAAAAGTCCTGATGGTGCAGTGGTTAAGCTACAAGTTAGCAACCAAAACTCTGCTAATGATCTCAGCCTTCAATCCTTCTCAGTTCAGTAAAATGAGTAACCCATGTGACAGATGCATAATGCTAATTGCCTGTGAAGTGCCCAGAAAGTATTCTAAGCCGTATGCAGTGATGCACTGCAGTAGGTACTGTCAGGTTCTGCAGAACCAGTAGTGGAATTTTTCCCAGGCCATGCCCACTTGGTTGGCCACGCCCACCTCCATAGCCCATAATGCAGGATGTTTGGCCATGCCCACAGATTTGGCCCCACCCACAGATTTGGCCAGCCCACAAAGTAGGCAGTAAAAAAATTTGCAGTGCATCACTGGCCATATGAGGTGGTATATAAGTGTAATTGCTATTGCTTGTTCTTGTTGCAAATTCCAAAAAATATACGTTCAGATTGGCAGCGTTTAAACTTTTTCTAATATGTCACTTGAATGAGAAAGAACTTAGGCACAATGTAAATGAATATATTTGTCCAGAATGGATGATGGAGTCTAGCTGCATGCATTGGGAAAAAATAATTTAGTTTATATGTTTATTTTTTCTCTAGGTTTCTAGTATTTATGTGAAGTATTTTAACTATTTTAGACTGTCATGTCTGTTTGTTTTTAATGATGAGGTATATCATTCTGGATAATCTACAGTAGAAGAATGATATATAACAGAAGAAAGAATAAATGAATGAATGAATAACTTCAACTGTCCCTTCTAATTGTGGAACAGAGCAGGTTGCAAATTTTACTTTCTAGCAAACCCTTTTGAAATGCAACCAGATATTTCTGCTTTTCCTGCTTTTGGGTGTGAGTGGGCAAAATTACCTATCTGCCCCTTGACTGATGAGAAAATGTGCATAATTTGGCTATAGATAATTAATAATACAATCTGAGAACCATGTTGTGCTTGAAGGGCTGCTTTTCTCTGATTATGAGTACTTCTGAATCTTATGGATCCCACTGGCGTGTGTCTGATTTCCTCCTCCTCCTCCTAATGACCTGAGGTAAATTTAAAAATTGTTGAGGCTATAAATTAATGCAAAATTTATAACATTCTTTTCCAAAAATTCTATTTATTCCAGGTTTAGTTTTGCTTGGCTAATAGCCAGCATTATATTACTGTATTTTTAGTGGCTAGGGTTTTGTTGGTACAGGAAATAAACTACATTTTACCTAATCTTAAAAACTGGTAAAGCATAGTAAGTTTTCCTCACACAGTTGAAATATTCTATTTATATCAAAGGATAAAATTGAATTAATATGATGTTTTCATGTGGCCATAAATTTTGAAAAAGGGCATGCAGTTATTTTGATGCTGAAGCTAAAATGCCTCCAATAAAATCACTCATTTGTGTACAGGTGTATTCAAAAAGGGCTTGAGGGCAGAAAAAAAGATAAATAAAATAATCAGTAGCTGTCATTTTGAAGGACAGTACTCTCACACTTGCATCATCACATTAGAAATACAACTTTTTTGTTGTTGTTGAATATAAACTTACTTGGCCTTAGAATATTAACATTCAAAGCTAGTCCACTCTATGGTCCAAGTTACAATATAATATTGTTCCTCAAACAGATAAAGACAAAAGAAATGCAAGAGCTGAGTGTCTTTAGTGTCTTGCACGGAAGACAAAGAAGGAGTCGCAGGAAGGACTAACACAGGTTTATTCATTGATGATCAGGATGAACATGTGGTAATGGCGGAGGTACATCACATTATATACAGTAGCACAATACATTTGAATCTTGTTGCACGGTAGCTCATTGGCTGCTACCGGCGTGACGTCGTCCCAGTCACGCCCACCATCTGCAGGTAGTGATAGTACGGGAAAGGTTCCCGCGGCTGTTGGTGATTTGGTGAATGTGAACCATGTGAGTTGAACGCTCGCAGCTGCCCTCTATGGACAGCTTACTCGCGTTCCTTTACAGCTGGGCTACATTGTAATTGTGGTCAGGTTACATTCATACATTTTGAGGCAACATCTCTTAAAGCAACATTGTACATACATAACATCCCTCCCCCCTAGGATGGGACGAAGTCCCTCAACCATTGCGGCTTGCCGCACGTGCGCCTGGGGCGTGCGGCCGCTTGACTTAACACAGGGGAGCCGGAGGCTCCGGGTTCCGCGGAGTCCTGTCCTGCAACGGAAAGGGGGGACTCATTAGTGGCTCGGTGTGGAGTCTGCGGTAACCTTGCATTGGGGGACGGGAATGGAATGAACAGTTGGGAGGTGAATCCCTGTCTACCGTTTGAGGAGTTTGGGGTCCCCCCCAGTACAAATCTCGGGACCGACGAAGAGGCCCTCGTGGCCTCGCCACCCCCGGTTACCTGCCCTGGAGTCCTAGAGACTGTGGTGGGTGGACTCCCCCCTGTTGCCTGTCTTGGGGGTGATGGTCTCCGGGGAGCTGGAGCTATGGTGTATTCCAAAACAAAAGGGCTAGGGGGACTGGAAGTACCAGGGGCTGAACTGAAACCCCTCTTCTCGCTCGGACGGGTGGGGGACCACTCCGCGACATCCCCCTGGTACTGCAACTCATAATCGAATTCATCCCTCTCCTCCAAAGTATCCTCCTCTGCGGTTGAGAACCGAGGACATGCATTTGTATCCCCGGGTGCCGCCGTGTTTCCCCCTTGGGTAACGCGGGTGGGGGAGGACCCTAACGCTGATTCCCCCTCACCGGTGACTCGCCTTCTGAGTTGGTCGGCGTGCCTTCTCCAGAGTAGACCTGAACTAGTCTCGACCCTGTAGGATACCGGCCCCGTTTGCTCAATAATTGTCCCTGGTACCCACGCTGGCCCCGAGGCCGCGTAGTTCCTGCAGTGAACCGGGTCCCCTACCGAAAACTTTTTGGAGCTCTCTCCCCCTATGTTTATATTTCTCCCTTCATCCTCCACCCTGGACGGGTCCATCCGGTCAAAGAGTGTTACTGGACGCATCCTCATGAGGAGTTCGGCTGGGGAAAAACCTGAAGCTAGGGGGGTTGTCCTGTAGCAGATGAGGAACTGACACAGATGCAGGTTCAACTCACTGGGACCCATGCGCCGCAGTGCGTCTTTCGTAGTGCGCACTTGGCACTCTACCTGACCGTTTGTGGCGGGGTGAAACGGGGCAGCGGTTATGTGCCTGATGGCGTTTCTCTCCATAAACGTCTTGAACTTTGCCGACGTGAAGGTACTAGCGTTATCGCTAACAAGGATGTCTGGCAGGCCGAAGCAGGCAAAAAGCTTGCGCAACTGTTTAATGGTTGCGGCAGAAGAAGTGCTGTTCATGGGGATTACCTCCAACCACTTGGAGTAGGAGTCGACTACCAGTAGGAACATGGACCCGCGGAAGGGGCCAGCGAAGTCGACATGAATCCGGGACCATGGCCCGCGGGCCGTATCCCATTCCCTATGGGACTCCTCGGGCCGAGAGCTCTGGCAGCTCTCACACGTGCCCACTAAGCGTTCTATGTCCCCGTCTATCTGGGGCCACCAAAAGAAACTCCTGGCCAGAGCCTTGGAGCGCAGGATCCCGGGGTGGCTGGTGTGCAGTAGCCTCAGCACCTTGGCCCTCAGCTTCTCTGGGATAACTACCCGCTGGCCCCAGAGTAAGCAGCCCCTTTCCAGGGAAAGCTCTACTCGGCGCCTGAAAAACGGCTTGAACTGTTCCTCGGGGGGAGAAGTGGGCCACCCTTTCCTCACCCAGGAACTAACTTGGGCCAGCATCTTGTTGGCCGCCATGGCTTTGGCGAGGTCGGCCGGGACAATTGGGGGTGAGTCGAGGGACTCAATCAATAGGACTTGGTGTTCCTGCTCTACTTCGCATGTGGGGTCCCCTAGACTAGGGAGCGGGGATCGGGACAGGGCGTCCGCATGTGAGATCTCCTTCCCTGGGCGATAGACCAGCTCATACTGGTAGGCGTTGAGGAAGATGGCCCAATGCAGCATCCTGGGGGATAAAATTTGTGGGGTGGGTTTGCCGGTAGTGAAGATCCCCAAAAGCGGCTTGTGATCTGTCACTACTGTAAACTCGCGGCCGTATAGGAAGTCGTGGAACTTCTTTCTTCCCGCGATTATGGCTAGGGCCTCCCTATCTGTTTGCGCGTAATTGCCCTCTGCCTTCGAGAGGGACCTTGAGTAATACGCCACCGGGGCTTCCCTCCCGCTCTCCAACACGTGGCACAGGACCGCCCCCACCCCCACCGGGGACGCATCACAGACTAATACTACCGGTTTTTTCGGGTCGAAGTGGGTCAGGACAGCATCCGAGGATAGGAGTGACTTGAGCTCTCTGAATGCTCTCTCCTGCTTGGCCCCCCACCGCCAAACCGCATCCTTCTTAAGTAACGCGTGCAGTGGCTCCGCAACCGATGCCTTCCGAGGCAGGAAGGAATGATAAAAATTTAGGAGCCCTAGAAATGACTGCAGCTCCGGTTTCGCGGTGGGGCGAGGGGCGTTTCTTACAGCCGCAACTTTGGACTCAGAGGGTTTGATTCCGTCTGGGGTTACCTTAAAACCTAGAAACTCGACCTCCCTTGCAAAGAATACGCATTTGTCCCTCCTCAATCGAAGACCTGCCCTCTCGAACACTGAGAGGACCCCATCTAGCCTCTTTGCTAACTCTAATTCGCTCCCCTCTGTTATCAACACGTCGTCGAAGTATGGGAGGACGCCTGGAAGCCCCTTTAAAAGGCGTTCCACGAGGGACTGGAAAATTCCGGGGGCCGAATTCATGCCAAACTGAAGGCGCGTTACCTTAAACGCCCCCTTGTGTGTCACCATCATTTGTGTGGCGGCAGCAGCCAGGGTTACAGAGAGCTGCTGATATGCCTGGGCTAGATCTAGCTTGGCGAAACACCTCCCCCCATGTAGCGTGGCCAGCAAATGGCTAACCACGGGCACCGGGTATGCATTAGGCCGAATGGCCTTATTTATCGTACATTTATAGTCCGCACAAATCCTGACCTCCCCGTTTGACTTGAGGGCTGTAACAATCGGCGTTTCCCACTCCGCCGAGTCAACTGGAACCAAAATCCCCTGCCCCACCAATTTGTCCAGTTCCGCCTCGATCTTGTCCTTGAGGGCGAAGGGCACTCTCCTTGGTTTGAGGCGGATGGGCCGGATTTCTGGGTCCAGCTCAAAGGAAACCGGGGGCCCCTTGTATTTCCCGAGCCCCTTCTTGAAAACATCCGGGTGTGCGTTGCACACGTCAGACTTGATGGCGTTAATGCCGGACAGTTCGATCCCCAGGGGAGCAAACCACTGCGTTCCCAAAAGGCAGCACCTCCCCCCTTTGAGGACCACTAGGGGCAGTTTCTCGGAGTAGTTCTTGAACTTCACCTTGAAGTTCCCCACCCCCAGCACCGGGATTCAATTCCCCTGCACGTCCCGTAGGTGAGATCGGATGGCCCGCAGTTTGGGCCGCTTCTCTGGCGGAATACGCATAAACTCTTTTTGGGACAGGATGGAATAAGATGACCCCGAGTCTATCTCCATCCTCACTGGGACCTCTTGCAACAGTACCTCTATGAAGAACCGCCGGTGCTCCAGGCCCACGCGGTTCATGCCTTCCTCGTTGTAGCTGGCTGAGACCTTCCTGGTGCCGGCCGCCTTTCGTTGGTGCGTCTGGGAATGGCTGGAACTGCCCTTGTCCTCGACTCGCCCGCGCCTGCATACTCGGGCGATGTGTCCCTTTCGGCCGCAATTGTGGCACTCGGCCTTTCGGAACGGGCACCTTGTGCGGTCGTGGGGCGCCCCACAACCGTCGCAGCGGCGGTCCTGCCGTTCGCGGGTCTGCCGCTTCTCCCCTCGCTTCTTGATCCTCTGGACATCATCGTCCTCGCTGGAGTAGGGGTCCGCTGTCGTGGACGACTCCTCGGACGACGTTGGTGTGCCGGCGGGCGGCTTGGGGGCCCGCCAGGCTGTCTTCGCTGGTGTCCGCTGGGCTGCCTGTACTGGTGACTTGGCCCTCTCGGACGTGGCCCCTCGGGACTTGAACAGCCTGATGCCGCTCCTGGTCTCCTCGGCTGCTTGGGCCTCCCGCAGTACCTTGTTGAACATGAGGCGGTGGTCGCGGGTCATCAGCCTCCTCTGAAGCTCCTCGTCCCTCAAACCACACAACATGCGGTCTCGGAGTGCCTGGTCCAGGTCATCCCACTGGCAGTGCACCGCTGCAAGCCTGAGGGCCGCCGCGTAGGCGGACACGGATTCGCCCAGTCGCTGGTCTCGCCTGTGGAACGCGACCTGGGCTGGGAAGATCGAGACGGGCGGCTGGAAATGCTCGCCCAGCCTTTCCAGGATACGGTCGATGGGAACCTCGTCCACCTTCCGGGGGGCCACCAGGGTCATCAGGATACGCAGCGTGGCCGGCCCCACCTGGGCCAGGAAATGGGAGTGCATCTTCGCTTCGTCGTCGACGCCCGCGGCTTCCATCGCGTGCCGAAACTGGCACTCGTATAGCTCCCATTGATCGGGCTCGCTGACATCGAACTGGTAAGGCTTGACCTTGGTTTTCGCCATCGATCCCACCTTCGTCGCCAATTTAGTGTCTTGCACGGAAGACAAAGAAGGAGTCGCAGGAAGGACTAACACAGGTTTATTCATTGATGATCAGGATGAACATGTGGTAATGGCGGAGGTACATCACATTATATACAGTAGCACAATACATTTGAATCTTGTTGCACGGTAGCTCATTGGCTGCTACCGGCGTGACGTCGTCCCAGTCACGCCCACCATCTGCAGGTAGTGATAGTACGGGAAAGGTTCCCGCGGCTGTTGGTGATTTGGTAAATGTGAACCATGTGAGTTGAACGCTCGCAGCTGCCCTCTATGGACAGCTTACTCGCGTTCCTTTACAGCTGGGCTACATTGTAATTGTGGTCAGGTTACATTCATACATTTTGAGGCAACTTCTCTTAAAGCAACATTGTACATACATAACAGTGTCATTGTAAATTTCACGTCCTTGAAACAGTTAGGGGGCGTGACTAAGATGGCCGCCGATTAACATCTAGTTTCGGATGCTCGCGCCTAACAAAGTGGTAATTAATGTGACTGAGTGAATTGGAGAAGTTTTAAAGTGGTAAACTCTAAAGATAAGAACCTTGCCTGTCTTCCTGGAAAGTTTTACGATCTTTTGAGGCTGGATGGTCGAAGTTCGGGAGGCTTCTTTGTGCGGTTGAAGTTGTGACGGCAGTCGCGGCTTCTCTGCCGGGGAGCCGAGAACGGGGGCCAGCGTGACTGTGCAGAAGGCTTTGGAAGGCTGGAACTGGCAAAGTGCTGCTTGATTTGGAAGCAGGCTGCATGTAAGTGCACGAGTGGAACTTTAAATCTTTAAAACTGGCTGGGGTTCCTTACTAAATGAGCCTGGACTTTGAAATGTAAGCGGGTGGAAGTGGATGAGAGAAAGTGGTGGTTTCGCTAATGGCGGCTGGTCCTGGAAAAAGAAAGCGATCAGCGAGACTGTGAGGGAAGTTTCGGAGCTGGCAAGAAGTCTGTTTGGCACGAAAACAGCTGCATGTAAGTGCTTGAATGGAGTACTAAAGGTTAAATTCAGCTGGAGATCTTGGTCAATGAGCCCTGGCTTTGAAATGGAAATGGGTGGAAGCAGCTGAAAACAAGTGATTGTTTTGTTAATGGTGGTGATTCTGGAAAAGGAAAGTGATCGTGTTTGGGCTATGGTTTTTTTCCACACACCAGGAGACAGCGCTATGTTTTGACGACAACAAAGTGGATTAATTATTCATGTCTGGGCTTTAATATTGGAAGTTGACCAGGAGTTCCCCGCTTAAACAGCTGGAGAAAGTTTTTTTTTTTTTGTTTCTCAGAAGAAGAAGGGTTTTTTTTTTTTTTTTTTACCCAAAAGTTAAGGCAGCTGCTGGAAAATGGTGCTTTGACTGTCCGCTTCAAGAGAAGGAGTAGCTGGCTTTTGTTTTTGGTTCCTTCACCGTGTGGATTACAAATACTGTTTCTTTACTGTGGAATATATTGCCCCTTACCTTCTCTTTTTGCTGGTTGGATTTTGGGCTTTTCCCCCTTCTGATCTCCCCCCTCCCTTTTTTTTTCTTCTTCTTTTTTCTGGTGGCTTGGTTGTTTTAAAGGAGAAGCTTGGGCTGATTGCTCCCCTGAAGCCTTTTTACTGCAGTGGGAAGAAGACTGATTGGATTATTTGCTTTGGGGAAACGGACCTGTTGTGGATCAACATTTTTTGCTTTTCCTATTTCTTTTAAGCTGCCTGTTGGGAGAGTCGTTTCCTTCTGTTTTATCTCAGTGGATTACAGTAACTCGTTCATTTTTTGCTTGCATATAAATTTCTCTATTGGATCTGTGGAACCAGCGGCTGCAGTGCTACAAGCTTTATTTCAGTGACTAACTTCTACAACGAACTGCAGCACTGGGCTTTTTATACATCACACTGTCATGGATAAAGGTACAAGAGGGAAAGCAAAGGAAGAAGAACCAGTTGTAAAGCCTAAGAAGGGAGGAAAAGCACCAATGGAAGAACCCGCTCAGTCATCATCCCCGCCCACAGTGTCATATGATCAGACTCAAATAATGGTGGAAATTTGCAAGCTGTCCCAAAAAATGGAGAGAAATGAAGATTCAAGGGTGAAAGATAAAAATGAAATGATGAAAAAACAGGATAAGATGATGTTATCATTGGCAGACCTTACAAAAAAGGTGGACCTAAATTTTAAAAAATTTGAGGGAAATTTGAAATTGGTTCAAACAGAGGTAGATGCCATAAGGAAGGAAGTAAAAGGGACTCAGGAGGTGGTGCGGGAGAATAAGTTGAAATTGGAAGAACAAGAGAGAAAGATTGATGCTGTGGAAGATCTGATGAGAAAGCAGAACATTGTGATCCGTCAGGTGGTGGAACGCACATCGGATTTGTTAAGAGAGAGGGTGGTTCAGTGGTTAAATGGTCTGAATATGGGGAAAGAATTTGTTCAGGAGGATCTTGTAAGTGTATTTAGGGTGGGTCCAAGAAGAGGGAGTGTGGTTCAAAGAAATGTGTTGGTTAAATTTGCGAATTGGGCAGATAAGTTAAAAGTAATGGCTCATCTGAAACGAGTTGGTTCTGCTGCGTTGAAATTTGATGGTTCTGATGTTGAAGTTTATAATGATATTTCACTAAAAGAAAGAACATGGAGGTACAAGATGAGACCTGTTACTAAACTACTGATGAGTAAAAACATAAGGTATAATTGGAGATTTCCGCAACAATTGCGTTTTTTCTATGATAAGAGAATGCGAGTTATTGATGAAGGTACTAATCCATTGGAATATCTGAGTATGTTGGAATTGGTAAGGGCAGATTCGGAAGAATGGAAAAATCTTAAGAAGGAACTGATGGACTCTGGAGCTTTGGGGAGGGAATATGAGGGGGGGGAGCCGGTGGGGCTACAGGTGGAACACCACAGCGGGGAGAGGAGGAGGAGGAGCCGTCTTTGATCATGGTGGAGGAGGAGGTAGGTAAGGAGCAATGAGTATTAGATTGTACTGATTTTAAAGAGCTAATAGAGGTAGAATAGGTAAAAGCGCGTAACACCGACAGTAGGGCGCATCTTGCATGTCCCCCCTCTCCCCTCTTTGGTTGACAGAGGCGGCTTTTTGTAGGAAGGTGGGGAGAGTGAAAGTGTGTGTTTTATGTAGGGGGTATAGTGGTAAGGTTGTTGGTGGCACGCCCGATGGAGAGTTTAAAATTGGAAGAAGAACTTGGTTATGGGAAGTATTAAAATAATATCGTGGAATGTAAAAGGTACAGGTTCTGTTCTTAAGAGACGTAGATTGGAATTGGCGCTGAAAAAGGATAGACCAGATATATTGTTTTTACAGGAAACACATCAGAAGTCAAAAGATACAAATAAGCTTTACTTGGGATGGATGCAACACTATGAGATGGCGTTCGGTACTTCGAAAGCAAGAGGGGTGGCGATTATGATTTCAAGAAAGTTGGGATTTGAAATTACAAAAAAGATTGCGGATCAAGAGGGTAGATATTTGTTGTTAAGAGGAAAATTGGAGGATGAGGAAATTATGTTTGTAAATATTTATGCTCCGAATGACCGCCAAGCAGAGTTTTTGGAAAAAATCCGGAAAATAGTGGAGTTGGAAAATGTTGCAAAAATTATTGTGGCTGGTGATTTTAATTTGATAAGGTCAGGATTAGATTGTACAAATATAGCTAGAAGTGGAATTGGTGTGAAAGGGAAGGTGTTGGATAATTGGATGAAGGTTATGGGTTTGAAGGATTCGTGGAGAGAGTATAAGGGCTCAGAAAGGGCATATTCTTTTTTTTCACACGTCCATGGGACCTACTCAAGAATAGATTATGTTTTTCTTTCGGAAAATTTAATTGGGGATATAGAAGGTGTGGAAATGGGGATTATTAAGGAATCGGACCATGCTAAAGTATATTTGGAACTAAAAGCACAAAAAAATATACGAAGAGCAAGAAATTGGAGGTACGATCCTAATTTGTTTAAAGATCAAAAAAGTAAAGAGGTAATTATGGAAAGTTGGAAAGAAAGCTGGCAGTGGAACGACAATAATGAGGTTAATTTTAATGTTGTATGGGATACCATGAAGTCAGTTTTTAGGGGGGAGAGTATAAAATTGGCAAGCTTCAAATATAAAAAATACAAAGCAGAACAGATAGAAAAAGAAAGAGAAATAAAACAATTACAGGAGGAGCATGTGAAAAACAAGGATAAAAAAACCTTTATGAAATTACAAGGACTTAAGGCAGAAGTAATGGGTAAGGATATTGATAAAGTTAAACGGGATTTGATTTACCTAAAAAGAGAATATTTTGAATTTAGTAATAAGAATTCAAAATTATTAGCAAGAGCAGCCAAGGTTAAAAGGGAAAAAAGAGAAATTGGTGTACTGGTTGATAAGCAAGGCTTAAGATGTAATAAGAATAGGGATAAATGTAAAATTGTCAGGGAATTTTATCAGGTACTATATGCAAAAAAGGAAGTAGATTTGGAAAAGCTTAAAAAGATATTGGAGAAACAGTTAGGGAGTGGGATAAAACAAGAGCATAGGGAGAAAATGGAGGAAAAGATATCTGATAAAGAGGTTAAGGAGGTAATAAGCAGATTGAAGATAGGGAAAGCCCCTGGGGACGATGGATTATCGACAGAGTTTTATAAAGAATTTAAGGAGGTGGTGGTCCCGAAATTGGTGAAGTTATATAATTATATACTAGATGGAGGATCAATTCCAACTTCATGGTATAATACTACAATTGTTCTTCTGCCAAAACCTGGTAAGAATTTGGAAAGAGTGGATTCGTACAGACCAATTTCACTTATAAATCAAGATGCGAAAATCTTTACAGCAATATTGGCTAACCGTCTAAATAGTTTTATGGGAGAATATATAAATGTTGATCAAGTAGGGTTTTTAAAAGGACGACATATGGCAGATTTGACTAGAAGGGTATTAGATTTAATAGATAATGTAAATCAAACAAAGGAAAAGGTGGGACTATTATCATTGGATATCTTCAAGGCATTTGACTCATTGCAGTGGTCTTCAATCAAGGAAATAGTTAAAAAATATGGATTTGGGGATAAATTTAATAGGGTTATAGATTTACTATATCAAAAAGGAAATGCTAGGGTTAGAGTAAATGAGGAGCTTACGGATGTGGTAAATTTAGAAGCTGGTACGAGGCAGGGCTGTCCATTATCTCCTATTCTGTTTATTATGGCAATGGAAATCTTAGCTAAAAGTATAAGGGAGGATTTAAATATAGAAGGGATCATGGGTAATAAAGTGAGTATGTACGCAGATGATACATTGCTTATGGTAAAGCACCCGGAGTTAGTAATGGACAGGATTAAAGATCATTTACAGATATTTCAGGATATAACTGGGTTAAAGATAAACTGGGATAAATCAGAATTGATGTTGTGTAATTTGAAACCAAGTGAGATGGGTAGGACAGTGTTGACACTTAATATACAAATTAAGGATAAGTTGAAATACTTGGGGATAATTATTTCAAACAAATTAGAAGAACTTAAACGATTGAACTATGACAGCTTGAAAGTAGAATTTAAGAACAAAATACAAGAGCTTCAGAAGTTAAAGCTGTCATGGTTCGGAAGGATTGCTATGTGTAAAATGATATTGTTGCCAAAGCTTAACTTTTTATTTGATACACTAGCGATCCATTTGAAAGAGAAAGAAATTAATGAGTTTCAAAAGATGTTCAATGGTTTTTGTAATGGAGGTAAAAAATCTAGGCTTCCAAAGAAGTTATGGTATTTGTCTCAAAAAAAGGGGGGTTTGGGATTGCCAAACTTGCTAGCATATTACCGGGCTTTTCAAGTTAAGAATGTTGTGAAGATTTTGGCAAGAGAAAAAACAATTTGGGAGCAATTGGAGATGAAAGAATATAGAAATATTGGAAATTTGATTTTTTTAGGAATAAAGGATAAGGTGAGAAGACCAAATAATACTATGATGAGAGGTCTCGTGGAGGTGTGGAAGAAGGTAAAAAAGGATATGGTCCCAAATCTCTCTCCAGTTTTAGAACTGACTGATATGATGTGTTTCCCAATAAAGTTAGATAAGGAAAAAATGGAAATATTGGATAAAAAAGGGATGCTCTTATTGAAGGATTGGTTAAAAATATGTGAGTCTCTTGTTGAGCGGAAAAAAATATTTGAGATATTAAATTTGAATTGGTTTCAGAGGTTGAAGGTGGAAAATTGGAACAAAAAATATGGAAAAGAAGTAGGGCTAGATAGAATACATACAGAATTTGAGGAGTTGGTATGGAGAATTAGAAAAGGGGAAAATAGTATAAAAGGTCTTGTGAGTAAGCTTTACAATATACTGAATAGAGGGGTAGACCCACATGAGGATTTGAGACGGAAGTGGGAACAAAGTTTGAATATAACAATTGGGGAGTTGGAGTGGAAAAACAAATGGAAAAAGAGGATTATGAGAACAATGTCTGTGAGAATTAAAGAACATAATTTTAAAATGTTGTGGCAATGGTACTTGACGCCATTAAGACTTAACCAGATGGATAATAAAAGAGATAAGTTATGTTGGAGATGTAGAGAATTTGATGGAACATACGAACATATGTGGTGGAGTTGTAAAAAAATAAGGGATTTCTGGGGGAGAATAGAAGCTGAGTTTGGTGTAATAATGGGTAGAAGTGTTAAGCTGGTGTCAAATATCATTCTTTTAACGAATGTGGAAGGTTTGGGTTTAAACAAAGATGAAAAGGAATTATTGGAAATTGTATTGACAACAGGCAGACAATGTATAGCTAGAAACTGGAAAAATGACATAGAAATACAGATTGGAGAGTGGTATAAAGAAATGTGGAGTTTAGCATTGAATGATAAACTGACATGGGAGATTAAAGTGAAAAGGGATAACTTAAAAGAGAATAGATTTTGGAATATATGGAAACCATTTGTGGACCATTCTTGTACGGCAAATGATAGTTCAGGACCAGTACCATCACAAAGAAGTTTTTGGAGCTGAGTAGCAAATAAACTCTCCGGGCATTGTATATATTCACAGGGTGTTTATTATTCATCTAAAGATTAATGGTAGCACAGAAAGTTCTTATTATTTTGGATTTTGAAACAATGGTTTTTTTTTCCTTAATATTTTGTGGTTATATAGTAAATAATTAGTTTAGATATTGTCATGTGCTAACATTTAGTAATGTTTGTTAGGATGATACTATGGATTTGTTTATGTATTGTATTGTTAGTCATTGTTTTCTTTTCTTTTTTGTATGTCTTTGAAAAATTCAATAAAAAAAAAAAAAAGAAACAGTTATAAAAGAGAGGAAAAACCTGTGTAAGGTACAGTGGGAGCCAAACCTCTTCAGAGCAATGTATGTTTTCACATGAAATTCTATAATACAGTCTTAATTCTGGATATCTTGTTTGGCTTACTTGAAAACATATAATAGGGGAATCCAACCCCAATCACTGCTTCTCAGTGAAAAATATGGCATTCTTGCTTTCCACAGTTCTATCCAGCCTCATTTTAGAGCTTCTGCCATCAAAGAAATGAGATATTTCTACTGTGTCCTTGGTTGTAATTTTTTTATTTTTGGGGAGCATTTCAAAGTGGACATTTACATGTAGGAAGGGAACCCTTAAAGCAGGGGTCCTCAAACTTTTAAAACCAGGGGCTGGTTCATGCTCCCTCAAACTGTTCAGGGGCTGGACTGGTGGTTCCCCCACTAATGCCACCAAAGGCTGAGCCCACCCTCACCCCCCAAATTCCTCCCACTCCCACACACACACCACTCCCCTGCTTACTGGCCTGGAGGAGCTACATCATGTGGGTGAAGGAAATGCCCCTGTGGCTGCCAGAAACACCCCCACAGCCACTTTCACTGCCACCATTGCCTCAATCCTTGTCTTCTCTTCTTGGCTTGGCATGTCCCTAAAGGCGCTCTGTAGAAGGATAGATTTTGTAAGCCTTACAACATCTACCCTGCCATGGAGCACCATTAGGGACATGCCAAGCCAAGCAGAGAAGACAAGGATTGAGGCTGCTGCTGAGGTGGAAGCAGCAGCTGGAGTGAGGGCACAGACTAGATGATTTGATGATGTGGGCTGGATCCAACCCGCGGTCTGTAGGCTGAGGATCCTTGCCTTAAAGATTCATGATAAGACCATTTAAAAGCTTAAAGGTAAAAGGTGGGCTCAGGGCAATGTCCTCACAGTGCATAAGTGTATACACTCTGAGGTACCATTTTCCTCCCAGATCAATCCATTTCAAATTGTTCCTAAAACTGTCCTAGCTTGAAACTTTATCCTAAGCATTCCTTTTGTCTGATCCTTCTCGCCTATATGGGGTGTGTGGGGTGGGGGAGCCCACTCATTATGTCCAAAACAAAGAGATCACCTATAAGTGGTAGGAGGAGTTGTTGTTGTTGTTGTTGTTGTTGTTGTTGTTGTTGTTGTTGTTGTTGTTGTTGTTGTTACTCAGTTGCACAGTCGATTCCGACCCTTTGCGACCCTATGGACTATTGCCCTCCAGGCACCTCTGTCCTCCACCATCCTCCTCAGCCTGCCTAGCTCTGTGCCCATTGTGTCTACAATACCATCTAGTCATCTCATCTTTGGCCACCCCCTTCTTCTTTTGCCCTCCACCTTTCCCAGCATCAAGGCCTTCTCAAGTGAATCCTCCCTTCTCATTTGATGCCCAAAGTACTTAAGCTTCATCTTTACTATTTGCCCTTCCAATGAGCAGTCAGGGTTGATTTCTTCTAAAATTGACCTATTTGTTCTCTTTGCTGTCCAGGCGACTCTCAGGACTCTCCTCCAACACCACATCTCAAAGGCATCTATTCTTCTGTGCTCAGCTTTCCTAATGGTCCAGCTCTCACAACCATACATTACCACCGGGGATACCAATGCTTTGACTATGCGCATTTTTGTTTTCAAGGTGATGTCTCTACTTTTCACTATGTTCCCCAGGTTTCTCATAGCTTGTCTCCCCGGAATCAGTCGTCTTTTTATTTCATGGCTGCAATCTCCATCTGCACTGATCTTAGATCCAAGCAAAGTAAAATCTGTCACTGCTTCTACTTCTTCCCCATCTATTTTCCATGTACTGATAGGGCCTGTTGCCATTATCTTGGTTTTCTTGATATTGAGTCTCAATCCAGCTTTTGCACTCTCTTCTTTCAACTCAGTCAAGAGGCTCTTTAGGTCTTCCTCACTTTCTGCCATTAGGGTGGTGTCGTCAGCAGTGTCGTCTTTCTCTAAAGCCAGTTCTGTGCCTAAAAGATAGTGTTAGGGCAATTGGAAATTAAATATGTACTGGCTGGTGAGGGACAGACTCGGTACAATCCTCTTCTGTCATCAGAACATTCTTCTGACAGCTGATCTCAAAGACTTGCCAAGAGTGTAATCTGCTTGTAGAGCTACTGCAAGATGTGGAGAATTTCTGAATCCGTAAATTTGTTTCACTAATTTTCTAAAATGTTCTCTCCTTAAAAAATCCACTATCCCTCTAAAACTGGCACACTAATTTTTAAAAAACTAACTCTCCTACCATCTTAAATTCACTTATTTTGTCAAACTCCCTGCCTAATATACTCTAATTCTACAAACAAACAAACAAAAATCATGTCCTACATAGATCCCAGCGCAGTGGTTTTAATATTTTTGATGTTTTAATTAATTTTTTAATGTTAAGGCTTTGGAGATTTTCTATTTGTTTTTAGATAGTAAATGGCACAGGGGTGGGGGGGATATTGCTATGTTTTTATGGGTTTTTGATCGTTTTATGGTTTTAACTTGTGTACACCGCCCAGAGTCCATTGGATAGGGTGGTATATAAATCTTTTAAATTAAATTAAGATTAATGTTCTACATTTTTGCTGTTTGGTTTTAAATATCTTCTATTTTAAAATTGTTTTATACAGTTTTGTAACCTATCCTGAGATCCTGTGATATAGAGTGGGTGATAAATGTTTACACAATTACACAAACAAACAACAAATTCACTCTCTAACACTTCAGAAGATTATTTGATATTCTTAACATTCTAAAACTCATTAACACTTTAGGCTGAAATCTTAATATTATTCTCAATTTCAGCAGATCCTTTGAATCAAGAGAACATACAAGTTCTGATCAATTGATTCACTGGGCATGCTTTAGCTGAAATTATAAATAATTGATTTATTATTGATTTAATTTATATGGCTCCCCACTTAGTAAAAGTCACTATTCTGGGAAGTTTAAAAAATAGACCAGCAAACACCAACCGCCTCATCCCAGACTCCACCTACATAAAAAAAGACAATATTCCAATGCACATAAAATAAAAAAGAACATAAATTCAGAAATAAGTTCACAACAGTAGGAAATATATTCTTAAAGATGGCTTTATAGAGTTCTGTATTTAAGTGTTTCTTAAAAATCTGAAGGGATGAGGCCTGGCATACATAAGATGGAAATCTATTTTACAGAGCAGGGCCCACCAAAGAGAAGGTACCATTTTTCATTGTCATCTCTTTGGCCTCCTCTGTTGTGGCCACACTTAACAAAGTGGTCTGGGAGGAGTTTGTGCAAGAGGCAGGTGTTTTCTGGGAAATACGATCGGACAAATATCAAGGTGCTAAACCGGAAATGGCTTTATAGTGCAATACAGTACCAGTATCTGGCATTGCTTTTAAGTCATGTTACTTTTTCTACCTAGCTTCCCCAGTGGCTTAGTGTTTAAAGCACTAGGCTTGGAGAACAGAAAGACAGGTTCAATTTGCAAGAGTTGCACAATGGGGGACATGAAAGGAGCTTCAGCTGAGCTTCCCCTGCAAAAATCCTTTCAACCCTGACATGAAAATGAACTTTTCTACATTTAAAATTGTATTTTTTTAAACAAAATCTCCAGTTGTTTTTGAAAAACTATTATATTTAAATTGTATTTTTAACAAATATATTTATATTTTGTATATTTTATACAAAAAAATTAGTACAACAAAAGGACAAAAAAGAGAGAAAGAGCAGCAGCAGCAACAAAACTCTGAAGAATCGAAGCATAAACTCAATGAAAGGTGACAGTTAAATTCTATTCAATGTTCAACAGCAGTTCCCTTCTCTATGGCATGCACTCAAGTGTTGAAAGTGTCAGAAGAGCCTCAGTCTATTGATGAACAGCACATCATATTTTATCCATCCTGAATTGCAGTATCAGATATTTAGCTACCATAAAGGGCACAATGAATCCTTTCCCATCAATAACTTCTTACTTGCCAAAAAAGGTATACAAATTAACAAAACATGTATCTTAATAAAAGTTTTTTAAAATTCCAGTATAACAATTACGAGAGATAATCTGGATGGCCCCCAAGAAACTGTGATTAGGTACAAGGACATGAGCCTTTATCTGGCATTGCCAGATTGTGGCCAGTACACACACAACATATTTATCTGTGGAATAAGCTGCAACTTTAGCTCCATAAATATAATAGGATAAAAGCCAAAGCCATGGACCATTGGTTAAACAAAACCAGGAGGTATAATTCTTCAGCCAGTCAGCAAATATGCTCCACGGTCAGCTTTCCTGCACCAGTATCATTTCTAACATTTAGACAAATCTCTGAAAATACTGACTTTATCCATTCTGGGACATAAAAGTAGGGTTCAGATACAAGAATAATAAATAATAATGGCATACCATCAAGCTAGTTATGACTTATAGCAACAATTTCCAGGGTTTTCTAGGTAGAGAATACAAAGGAGTGATTTGCCATTCCTTTCTTCTAGGAGCACCCTGGGACAGTGCAGCTTGTCCATGGCTACATAGGCTGGCTCACATCCCAAGGGGCACAGTGGTGAATCCAACTCTGCAACCTGGAGTCTTAAGCCATTGAGCTATCTGGATAGCTCAGTTGAAGAGCAGCAGCAACAACAAAAAGAACAAAACTCTGAAGAATCTAACCATAAACCTCAATAGATCTTGACTATAATTCCTATTAAGTATCCCATTCTAAAACTGATTAACACTTTCAGCTAAAATCTAAATATTAGTCTCAACTTCAGCAGAGCAACTGAATCAACAGAAGATACCCTTAAAGTACTATTTATTTTAAAAGAACCATGGATCAGATCTTCTATATTACGAACAGAGAACTGGCTAGCCATGTTGGCACCTGCAGTTTGCTTCCCTATTGGCTAAGCATGGGTCATTTTAAGATTGGCATCCATGGAGAGGAGATGAAGAAACACCTGAGGTTGAGCTTACAATGGCCACGGTGGTTCAAAGTGGAATGTTTTGTTGCTGTTGGAAACTGATGTAACAAACTGACATAACATTTTAAACCTTGTTTACATGAATAGTAGTTAAGACCCTAGGATCAAGAATGGAAAGAAAAACTGGTGTAACACTTGCACACTCGGTACAGTATCTCACCAATTTAGGAATCACAGCAATATCTGCATCCAATAACAAAGATGACAAGAAACCTGTGTAAAAATTTGCCTTGTATAAATCACACAATTTTGGAAATAGTAAGTCAGTGAAGGCTTTGTCCATTCAATTGGAAACCCATTTATTTACCCATTTAATATTAATACTTTTATTTGCTAATTCTATGTCTGAAATCCAATTAGTATGTCAAAACTAGAGAATACCCATTGAATCAGTGAGGATTTGGTGACCCAACTTCTCTGTAAGTTCCTTTGATTCAGTGGGCTAACTCTATCAAGCGGCTTACCACTGGATTTCACTCAAAGTCTTTGATATCTAAGGATGCAACCAGCATTGCCAGACACACACCCCCAAATAAAAAGACGGACACGTGTGTTAGGTTTAAAAAATGGGCTACATTGTGTCAATTTGTTTACTTCATTAAACAAATTGTTGACCCCAGTCAGAAGTGATACTTGTTAGCTCCAGCTTCTGACAGACATCCAGTGAACTCTCAAAGGTTTTGCAAGTCTCCGAACTTCGCATTACCTTGTTCATGGTCCACATTTGATTGGCCAGCCCAACTTTCCCTCTACCTTGTGCTTCTGTTGGCCAACCAACTGCATACCTGCCGGGTTCCTAGGGATCATCTGCTTTGTCCTTACCAGTGCTAACTGCCACATGGGGAGGAGTCCTTTGTGACTCCCCCCCCCCCAGCCGCCAGCTCAGTCACCAGGCCCGCTTGCAAGGAAGCTAGAAAGAGGTCAATGCCCCGAGCAGAGAGGTGCACCCCATCTCTGCGAAACAGGCTGGTATCCTCAATCCGGATCGTGGGATGCTCAGAAAAATATCGAGCAACAGCACAATTTACAGACCGCTGGGCACGGTCAATGTGGCGAGGGTCACTGCCTCCCCGGAAAAATGCACATGGAATGATGTATGACCATATGAATCGGACCTGCAGCCAATGTTGGTGGATCAGGCCCAGATCCCTGCGGATGGATATTACCAAGTCCAGGCCGGTGACCTAGCCCAAGTCATTACCACCCAGGTGGAGTACCAAAACATCAGGTGGAACGCAAGCAGACAGGACGAAGGGAATCAAATCTCGCCAACTCATCACACGGAAGCCACGCCACATCAGGTATGCCACATCACGGAGCCCCAGATGAAGCAGTGTGGCAGGCAGCCCAAAAAATGTAACTGTGGCCAATGAGCCAAACCTGTGCCGGAACATCCAGAGGATCAGGAGCTGAAATAAACAAAACAGAAAACAAGTGAGATGCTCATTGCAACATAGGGCGAACATATGAACGAAAGTGATCAGAGCCCCACCGGCCCATTCATTGGATGTCATCATCCAAATACCCAAAAGCTGCAGCTGTCGATGCAGCACCTATGCGAAATGAATGGGTCCCATACCGTGCCCCTGAAATGCCCAAATTGGAAAGGGCGGCACCCGTGACCCTCCAGAACTGGTATTTCATCAAAGGCAACCCATCCCGGTGGCAAAAGAGAGGTCCCTGAAGTGATCCCCGCACAGCCAAGAAGGATGCCAAAGCCAAAATTGGGCAAATTGCCCGTATACTGCAGCTGAGCAGGATAACCGTACTGCCCCTGCCAGCTGATCCACCTTAGAGTAATGGATGGTTAATTGGACAGAATCATTGAATAGTGAAACGTCGGCCAGCTCCAATGCCCTGTGCAAACAGTCAGTCCGTGAAAGGGCTACTAGTTCACTCACCCTCAAAGCCCCAAAGAAGGCCACTGTGGTGGCAGCATGGAAAAGGGCCACTTCAAACTGGTCATTGCAAAGAGCTGGCCAAGCCTCAGACCAGCTCAAAAGAAGCTCCGGGGATACCGGTTGCCGCATGTCAGGGCGAGGGCCGCTTTCCCGAGCCCAACCCTCCAGAACTCTGTGGATATGGAAATCTCCCATGTTGTCCTGGTAACCCCAAACCCTGGCAGCAAAAGCCAGGGCGGAAAGGTGCCCACCAATGGTACGGGCAGCCAGTCCACAACTGTGCAAGTGTACCATGTATTGAAGTACATGGTCCACCGGTCCAGGCCACAAGTTAGGCAGAGGAACACCCTGTCGGAATGTAAAAAAAGCCTGATAAGCCCGTTGGTACACCTTGCGGGTGCGGCTCGCAAGGGACAGGCCATTGGCCCTGCTCACTTCACCTCGCCAAATGTCCACATCTCGGTCAGAAGTGGAGAGGGAAGCTCTTCAGCCTCTGACACTAATGCCCGAAACCGGGTAATCTGCAGGCGGGATAAAGCATCGGCAATACTGTTATCAATGCCTGGAACATGCCTAGCCTTGAAAAGAATATTATGGCACAAAGAGCGCAATACAAACTATGGTACAAGGGACATGACCCTGGGTGAATGAGATGTTTGGGCATTTACAATGTGCACCATGGCCACATTGTTACACCAGAAATGCACCACTAAATTCTCCCACATTTCCCCCCATAACAACAAGGCACCGAGGATGGGAAAAAATTCTAAAAATGTCAAATCCCTGAGCAATTCTGAACCCTGCCATGCATCTGGCGACTGTCTACAGCACCATCAGCCATCAAAGTAAATACCGTATCCCAATGATCCTGAAGCATCAGACTGAACCTGGAATTTAGGTGTGATAGAAAGTTCGGAACGCCAAAAGGACACCCCATTGAAATCGGCCAGGAATGCGAGCCAAACCCGAAGGTCAGCCCGCATACCACAGGTGAGCCGGACTCTGTGGTACTTCTGGGATAAATCAACCATAGCATCACACAGGCACCTGGCAAAGGTCCGGCCAGGTATGATCACCCTGCAAGCGAAGTTGAGATATCCATGAAGGACCTGCAGGTCATGGAGGCAAACCCTGCGCTTGGCCAACATGGACAAGATCGCATCCGAAATGTGTACAACCTTGTCCATGGGCAGCTGTGAAGTCTGTGCTGTGGTGTCAATTTCTATCCCCAAAAATACAAGCATGGTAGCAGGGCCCTCCATCTTCTCAATAACCAGTGGCACTCCCAGCTCGCCCATAAGCTCCTGGAATGAAATCAACAGTTGTTCACATGTCCCAGAGCCCATCAAACAAAAAATCATCCAAATAATGGGCAACATTATGTACCCCGGACATGTGAACAAGTGCCCAGTGAAGGAAAGAACTAAAGCATTCAAAAGCTGAACAGGATACCAAACAGCCAAAAGGCATGGCCCTGTCAACAAAGTACTGGCCTTCAAAACGAAAGCCCAGCAATTGAAAATCATCTGGGTGCACAGGGAGCAGCCGGAAGGCAGACTTAATATCACACTTGGCCAGCAGTGCCCCGTGACCACAGGAACAGACCTTCTGTAATGCCTGATCGAAAGATGCATACCAGACAGAACAAAGTTCCTCCAGTATGGCATCGTTGACAGATGACCCTGCCGGGTAAGATAGGTGATGGATAAGACGGAAGTCACCTGAAGACTTCTTAGGTACCAGGCCAAGTGGGGACACTTTCAGGTTAGCATATGGGGGCTTGCTAAAGGAGCCAGCAACCTGCCCCTCCCGCCCCTCCTTAAAAATCTTTGACCGGGCCACATCCTCCCTGCCCCGCAAAGACTGTAAATTTGGTGCATCCTGTGGTGTGCATGCACCTACGAAAGGGATGCGAAAACCAAAAGAGAAACCAGCCAACAAATAGGCCGCATCGACCCGCTTGGGGTGAATGCTGAGCCAATGCTCCAGCACCTCAATTTGAATTAGGGAGGGGCCCTTTTGCAGTTGTAGCTGCATCTGTGGTACATGCCTCAGACCCTGCTGGTCACGGCCCCAACCATGCGGCCCGCCTGACCGGAAGCGAGTGGTGGCAGAATGAGGTCCAGCGCGGATGGAGCACTCGTGCTTAAACATGCACTGCTTCCGGCCACAGTGACCCATGGATGAGAAATCCCAGCAAAGCAGGCGGGCTGGAACCCCCTGCCCTGCCAGCTGGCGGGGAAAGTGCGCTGGGCCGGGCCATTGTACCACATGGCCACAATGGTAGTGGTCACCAGAGGCAGGGCAGGATGGTGTCATATACAGCAACCAAAGCAACTGGTTGGGCTCATCCCAAGGCATCTCAGGGTGGAGGGCCGCCCACATATGAAATTCTTCGTCATAAGCTAGCCATGATTGACCTGGGAAATCAACATATGCCCTGTATATGATGTCCAAATACTGGATCATAGGGATCGCTAGATCCGGGCGGGCTCTGATGGAAACTGCGGCATAAATCAAGTAGGCCGGAAGCCAGTTGGCCCAAGTGTGTGGGGGCTTACGATGACGGGCCAATTCCTTATCCCGGTCATCCTCCTTCTCCTCCCTGGTCATCTCCCGATTTAAAAGGCTAAATAAATTGACATATTCATGGCGCCAGATCTTTTCTCTGGTGGCTGGCAGGAGGTAATCCCCCAATGGCAATGAAAGACCAGCGGTTGGGATGGCCGAACGTGGAACAGAATTGTAGGCCGGATTCACCGGGGGGGGGGGGCATATGGCCAGATAGGATACGGAACATTGGGCCCCACAGGTGCAGTGCCAGGTGGTACAGGGGGATAAGGCACCCACCATAGGGCTATATGTGGGGCCGAAAGCATTGGGCCAAGAGCAGGGGCCATCTGGTGCAGCCAGGGCTATTGGGCCGCAGGGTCTGGGGGCCAAAAACATGTGTGTCATGAGCTTATTTGACTACCATACTCACCAGATGCGCTCGCAGCAACTGCCCCACCAGGGGTTACAGCTGCCGCCAAGCGTTGAGGCTCATGACTAAATTAGAGCCCGTCGGGCTGGGAAAAGGTGGCAATGACCCATCTAGGTCAGAGCAGTCTGCCGAAGGAAATGCAGACATGCCAGCCGACATGACCCCCACTGCCTCAGATACTGGTGGTGACTGAGCAGCCTCAAGTTGTTCTACCCTTTGAATGAGGAGAGAGGTTAGCTGGGGCCAATCAGTGGCAGATGAATGAGCCACATGTCAGGCCGACTGCCTGGCTGACCAGCACGTAGCTGGTGCAGCATCTAAGCCTGCAGCATGCTCGAGTGCAGCCATGCGAGCCATTAAGGCCCTGGGGTCCAGTGGCAAGGTCGCCTGAGTGGGTCGAGACCCATGGCCAAGAGCTCCCACCACCATGGGGGGGGGCAAGAGCCACCCTGTGCCTGGCAGGAGCCACGCCGCTCAAAGGCCCTGCCAGTTGTGCAAGGCCACGGGCAGTCCTAGGCCCAGAAGAGGCCCTGCTGCCTGATGGCGCAGGCCTAAAAGGCCTCAGGCAGTGATCCCTTGAGGGCCTGCTCAGAGCGCGGCAGGCCCTCTTTTTGGGTGCCATACTGGTGCAAGCCTAAAGCCCTGCCCACACCGGGAAAACACTCCCGGGTCTGGAAGTCATTGCCTCAGCCGGCCACTCGACAGGGCCACGGGGCAGGAACCCGATCCCAACCCCAATCGGGAACCCTGGAGGGCCGTGGCAATGCACCGTAGCTCAAGCGGCGAGCCTCGGATCAGGCAGCAGTTGAGTGCCACCGAAACCACAGCTCGAGACCTGGATCAGCTGGATGAGAGGAGCCAAACGCGCCCTGGCCCAGCCGATCTTGAAAAGGCCGGCGGGAGTGCACAGAGCCGCCTTTTAAAGGCAGCTTGGTTCCACCCCTCACCTTGGCCCAGGTGCCCGGATCTGAGGGGCAGGAACAGCAAAGCATGCGGCAGCAAGAGTCCACATTGCCGCATGTCCAATTGCTTCTGTAGGGATTCCAAGCAATAAAAAGGGCAAAACAGTAGGTGGAAAAGGCTTCAATGGCATCAAAACACTCTTTGAAATGTTGTATAAAGGTAAAGGTTTACCTTGCTCGAAAGCCAGTTGTATCAGACTCTAGGGTTCAGTGCTCATCTCTGTTTCAAAGCCAAAGTCTGCTTCTATAGACATTTCCATGGTCATGTGGCAGGCATGACTAGACAACAGAGCACATGGAACACTGCTTACCGTCCCACCGAAGTGGTCCCTTATTTATCTACTTGCAATTTCTTACTTTTGAACTGCTAGGTTGGCAGGAGCTGGGACAAAGATGGGAGCTGATTCCGTCCTGCAGTATTCGGGTATTGAACTGCTGACCTCCTGCCTTCCAGTCAGCATCTTAGGCACTTGAGCCACTGCAGTTCCTGCTGTATATATGTCCATGTAAATGTTGCAAGGTTTTATTTTGTAAAATATCATGAATAGATTTGTTTTGTCTTTAAAGCTGGCACTTTTAAAAAGTCCTCTACTTTAAATAATATCTTCCACCTGTTTGCTCAATCCTTGATAAAATATAGTGACTATCCATACAGCTTGTGATGATTAATTCTATTGTTATAGATGGTGTAAATGAATGATACCATCATGTGTCTGTTCTGAGCTTATTACCAATACTCTAAAAGATGTGCCTGATTTCTATTACAGTTGAGCATTAAAATTTGGCTCAATTGTCATCTGAAATTGTATAAATGACTAGATCTGTATGTGGCAAAACATGGGAAAAGAAAAGATATATCATCTGGGGGGAAAGGGGGGGAGGGCATTTTTTATGCTGTACTGGAAGAGGTCCGAGACAACATTTACTGAACAGAACATTATTTTTAAAACAAATAAAGAGCCAATGTTAAGGTTTTATTTCAGCAGTGAAGGAAAAGGATAAAGAAGGTAACAAAAGGAATTGTTTTTTTACAGAGGGTTTAAAGAAAACAGCAAGTGAGGAAATGGGAGAACAAAATTCAAAATATGTTGGCATTTGTGAAAGCAAGAAAAATAGTATCTGGAGGAGTTAGAGTAAGGAAATTTTCTTGATAAATCTCCATGGTACAAACTACAAGGCAGGCAGCAGCCTGCAAGGGAAAAAATTACATTAGCGTATAGTTAGTATTGCATTCACATAGCCAGCTTCCTAATCCAATTATTCTGATTTAAAGGGAGAACAATCTATATTTTCTAATGTTCATGGGAGAGAAATTACATTTACATTGCGCCTTTTTATAGTTGGAAATCTCTGGACAATCTAATGGAGAACATTAATTTAGGATGATATAAAACCGGACTTTCAATTCATTCATGATATTTCTTACTTGTTTACACATTGGTTTTCAAGAAGCTTGGAAATAATAGCAGACCTTCTACTCTAATGTTGGATTCATATCCAGGGGACTAAGATAGTGATCACTCACTGCTGACAGCCACCTCAAAATAGCTTGTTAGAACAATTAATAATTGATATGGAAACTTGTCGTACATAAATATGAAAGAATGCAGCCCTATCCTGCCCAGTTGTGTATAGTGGGGCCATGCTGTGAGTGCTGGTGAAGGAAATGCTATCCCATTGTCCATAAGTCTGAATGATATGGGGAAAGTATTTCCCTTGATGATGATGGGAGGACGGTATAGATTATGAAGTATCTGCACATGGAGATAAAAAACCATTCTTGCATGGAGAGCAATGTATACACCAGTCCACTGAACAAATCCTTTCCAATGTCATCTAAAAATGTAGATGATTAGTCCGTTGGCTGTGGGTGCAGCCTGTCCTCTACATTCTTTTAAGGTGGGCATAAAATTTATGTGACCAAACCTTTTCCAAACTGCTAAACTAGAATGAATCTATGTGGTAAACAGCATGTATGTGCTTAAGAGAGCCTCTTTCTTATTCTTAAGAGTTTACTTTATTTCAGGGGGAAAAACATATATAAAATGTAGATTAAATCTCAGTTGGAAAGGGCAACCACATATATAGGGTCAAAATACACATAAGCCTTGTATGGTCCAGACACATTACCATACCAAAAGGGTAGGTATGTTAGTCTGTTTTTAGCAACAAACCAGAAACAAAATCCAAAACATTAGTCTTTTGCTACCTTTAAAATTAACACATTTGTTTTGCAAAAAAAACAAAACAGCTTGTAAATTCTGGATGCTATGATGAAGGCTGTGCCACATTTTGTTTTCATTCCATATGTTTTGGTGCAGGGTAGAAGTGGCAATAATTCACTGTCATCTCAGTAGGCTGATAAGGATTCCTTAGGAGCTTTGAAAGAAAACCAGTGGGGATTTGGGTAGACAAAGCAGGAAGCTTTAGTTGGGATTTGGCTGGATTTGTTTCAAATATGTCACGGGGGTCCTTAGAGAATACAAGTAGCAGGAACCAGGATTGTGTGTATATGTGTGTTCATACACCCCACAAGTTTCAGACAGAAATGGCACATGTTCCTAAAAATGGATAGAATGTTTTAAGGTCAAGCTTACTGCAGGGAACACACACACACAAACACACTTCCCTAGCAATGAACATTCTGGAGAAGCAGATATGCACTTTAAACTTTTCATCTTTCAATCATCATGAACCATACATGCGATAGATCAGAGCTAGAGTTACACAGGTTTCAACAAAACCAACCATTCCTGTGGGATGTTCAGCACACTTTTCTGAAGAGTTGAGAATAAAACTACGATCTTAAATTCATATAGCAGAGCTGGGCAGACTTTCAGCTTGCAAGATCAACATTGTTATTTTCTGCCTAATCTTGAGGTCTGTCAACCAGAAGCATATCTAACAGTAGCTCAGGCTGGTGGAAAAACAACTCTGAATTCAGGGGGAAAGTACTTCTGAAGAAATGTTTAGGTCAAGAATTTGTTCTTCTTCCCAAACCTAACGTTTCAGTCTTTTAATAAAAAGTAACTTTTGTCCTTCTCCCTGGCCAAGTTTACTTTCATCAGTCTAATTTAACAAGGTAGAAATCTTCATGTTGCTATTGTTAAAACAATTAGGAGACAAAACTATTGTAAATCTACTACAAATCATTCAGAAGTATTAGCTCTACCATTAGGCAGCAGATTTGGTCTGCAAGCCACTCAAAACTGCAACTGGGGTTGGTCAGAAATCTTGCAGTTCAGGTCCCAGAATGAACTTTTTAAAAATCAGCTTTTGCCTATCAGTCCTAGGTCCCACAGTTGTACTTGTCACCCAGTCAGCCTCATCCCTCCAAGTGTCCACAGATCTGATGTCCCAGCCTTCATCTCCAATCTTGGTAGCTAGTGCTATCCAGCCGAATAATGCAATCTGCTTATGGGACAAAGCATCATGAAGGGCCAAAGCAAAACAAAACCTCTGCGAACACCACAAGTGTGAATCCCAAATCAACCCTTGACCCTCTCAAAATGGGAGTTTCAAGGAATCAATCATGCACACAACTGCCATGCTGGTGCAGTGAAAAGCACCAAAGCTTTGGAGAACTCCCTGACCACAGCTGAAGTGTGACTAGTATGAGGAAAAAAAACATTCCTAAACAGTTTTGTTCCAGTTTCTAGGCCAATTTCCTTAACATTAACACACCCAGAAACAGGCTCCAAAACCAAAACAATCTGTTGCATCTGAGGTTACCACAAACTGTCCCTTCTTCCAGATGGGTGATGGACAAATATTTCACATAAAGCCTAGCTCAGTGCTATTCTAGCTACTCTGGGTTACACTAACACCACCCCCATCATTTACAACTTGGGTTGCTACATTTGTTTGTATGTGACTATTCTTCCCCCATGTCTTTCCTTTGTAGGCTCTAGGGCACAAAAGATTTCCTCAATTACATCTCTTGAACACAAATGTAAATTTGACTCTGTGATATATAATTTGGTTTCTAATCAAGGAAGTTGGAACTACAAAACATGTGGACTAAAACTAAAAAGGTAAAGGTCTCCCTTGCCGGAAAGCCAGTTGTATCCAACTTTAGGGTGTAGTGCTCATCTCTGTTTATAGCTAAGAAGCCAGTGCTGTCTGCATCTGCAGATGTTTCTGTGGTCATGTGGCAGGCATGATTAGATGTCAAAATGCACAGAATGTTGTTACCTTTCCCTCCAAAGCAGTACCTATTTATCTACTTGGAATTTTTTGTTTCCAAACTGCTAGGTTAGAAGGAGCTGGGACAAATTATGGGAGCTCATTCCATCGTGCATTACTCAGATCTCAAACTGCTGATCTGCTGACATTCTGGTTGTCAAGCTCAGCATCTTAACCACTAGGCTACTGTGGACTGACACTACGTCATTGCAAATTTCTATACTTCTGGTCAGTGTTCTGACATGGACTTTCAAAAGCATGGACAGATGCTGTTAGAGAGCTGAAATATGGACCAAATGAAGGAGTAAGTCAACTCCCCAGACATCTAGAGGTGCTTGTCAAAAGCTTTTGGGTGGAGGTTATCCAGCTGGGAAGTCAGCCAAGAATTAAGCTTTGTCCTCCCCTTCCTCTGCTCTTAGACTTTGTCTCTTTGAGCTCCCATATGTGCCCAGTGAATACTGATAACATAAAGGTCATGCTCTTTCCTGGCTAGAATGGGGAGAGGAGCGCTTAGGGTTACCATAATTATCTCCCACCAAACTGGGACAGCCATTGCTTTCTTCAAACTGTGCATGCATTGTACAGGGCTGTCAGGGAGACCGCTGCAGAATCACTGTCCAGGGCAGACAGGGAATACCGACCCTATGCAATTAACCCTTTGTGGTCACGTGAAGAAGGAATCCTCCATCCCAGTGTATGGTGGAGGTTTGGCTTCTTAGATATGGGTATTTCTTCATCCCTCCCAGCTTTCGAGGAAAAAGGTTGAGGATGACTTCTTGTCCCCCAAACTTCAAGGTGAGCCAATGGATTATTGCAAAGAGTTATTTCACTGCCTCCATGCCTTTCTTTCAGTTATCTCACTTGCAAGTGTCTCCTCTCCCCGGCTGGCTTCTCAAGGTGTTGATTTGTTGAGTGAAAGAGACAAGTCAGCATTCCAGGGCTAAAGCAGATATCAGAACTTTATTGCACAGGTTCAGAGACACTTTCTCAAGTGAAATCTCTGAACCCCAAACAGATTTTCAAGCATTCATTATATAGCATATAGTAAACAGGTAATTCCACTAATTATTACAACAGCGGCATTAGCCAGTTAGTTAGTAATATGTGACATTGTCATGTCATGCAGACTATTTCTCTTTACATCAGCACTCTTGCTTTCTGTGTAAAACACAGAGAATCTATGTCAGCTACGGCAAAGAAGAGATGTTTGTTCTTGTTTAGGAACATAGTACACATTCTTATCTTTGTGGACATAAGCCTCTTGTTGGCTCAACCTTTAGAGAGGGGTCCAAAACATGTATGTCATGGAACAGAATGACCAAGGTACTTTAACCTAATTCTATTGCAAAGCAGCTGAAAATGTTTTTTAAAGCAGAAAATCATTTTAACTAAAATCTCATTTCTTTCATTATTACCACATTCCCCCCTTTTGAATGTTTTTATATAACTAAACTTTCACACTTCTATATCCATTTCTTCATCGTCCTGTGGATGTAAATCATATTCCCACAGGGTGAGGATTGCTTCTTGCTTAGCAGTTACTTCAGAAAGACGTTGTATTGTGTTAATAACACATGACACCACACAGGGAATTATCAAACAACCCAGTAACATTAGACAGAGGATAGCTACTATTATCTGAAAGCTGGGGAGTTTCAGGAGCCAGCCTTTCAGAGCTTCACCAAAATCAAACCCTTTCCATACCTGAGTTGGGTTATATGTCAATTGTCTTATTTCTTTAGTGAGCTGGGCGACCACTTTACCAGTTTTGTCAATATGTAAACAGCAGTATGTTAAATTAATTTTTCCACACACTCCTTCTTCTTTGGCTAGTAGGTAGTCTAAAGCTAGACAATTATGACAGAGTGCTGTTCTTAATTTATCTGTGGTCTTAGCTAAGACTTCAAGGGCTTGGTTAATTCATACTCCTGCTAAGTCCAACACAACTTGTAGTCTAATGATCCTATTAAGCATGTATATAGGGGTACGGTATCCCCAATATCCATCTTGAGCCCATGTGGCTCTCCCATATGTGCATACTATACATTCATTAGTCCATTCATTTCCGGTATAGGAGGAAACATCCTTACATGGAAAATCTCCAAATGCAGTGGATACTTCCCTTTTCGCTCTTTCATTCCCAAGGGCCTCGTACACCACTACACCCAATTCCTGTCTGCTTCTGAGTGGCAGCAGAAAGAACGATGGCTTAATCCACCCCAGCACACAAGACCCTGACCATCTGGCAGGTAACTCCTCATATGCCATGTGGCTCCATATCCAGTACATATGTTCTGGGGCTAGCCATGTAACAGCATTAGAATTATTTAAGTATTTCAAAAAGGTGTCATTATATCTTGTGGGCGCTGTTCCATTTGATGGTGAAGACCATTTCTCATAATTTCCTTCCCAGGTTCCCACACAGAGTAGGTCTCCAATAGGGACTCCTACAGAAGCATTCCTTTCTCTGGAGAAACAGTTTCTTCCTACTAAATTAGTTGCTGATTGTTACATGTATCATAGGCCCTAAGATGGAATAAACTCATATAGGTGCATTCACATGGGGAGGAACTATAGGGCCAAGTTCTAATAGAAATTTTGAATGGCAAATTTTCACATTCTGGACCTGGGGATCACACATTATATGCAGATATAATTGTCAATCTGGTGCTATTTCCCTTTTGTCCCCACACACCTCTATTTCTAACACACATTTTGCTTTCCACTTGTATTGCAAGGAAGAGTATCCCTATAATATATTTTGATTGCAGCATCCTCAAAGTTCAACCACGCATAGAGAAGCAGCTTCTGGTATGTGTCTCAGCAAGGTGCTGTCTTCCTGCTTGTGATGACTATTGAGGCAAAGTCTATGTGTATATGTGTGTATTTCACAAAGTTCAGTTCTTACCAGCCTTCCGGCTGAATCTTAAAACCAAAGGTTTATCAGTTCCCTGGACCTGATACTTCACTGGATCTGAGTCTTCGGCGGCCTTCAGTCATGTCCAGTGGATCCAGGATTTTTCTTCCAGGGTTTTAACTGCAAGAGGAGAACACATGACAACAGTATATGGTCCTCTCCATCTTGGTTTCAAAGGTTTATTTTTTCCAATGCTTAACCCACACTCAATCTCCCGGCTTAAAGCCATGTGTTTATTATTTATTTATTTATTTATTTATTTATTTTTCACGCTTATATACCGCCCACTCAGGTACAACCCAACTCAGGGCGGTTTACATAGCGGACAGTAAATACATAAAAGACACATGATAAAACAAAGTTAAAAGTTAAAAAACCCACCCCTAAAAGGTGCGCACGAACTGAAGGGACCTTGGGGGGAAGGCACACTTCTCTATACCAACCACCCAATGAATCACTTGAAGAATCACTGGTGAATCACTTGAAGTTGGGCAAAAGCCACAGCCTGGCCACAGCCGCCACCTGTTCTTCTAGCAGCAGCCACGAATCTAGGAGGACCCCCAAGTTGTGCACCGGGTTGGTCTGGGGCAAAACAGCCCCATCCAAAACTAAAGATGGTAGCTCCCGGGATAACGCAGGACCCCCTATCCATAGCCACTCAGTCTTGCTAGGATTCAGCTATAGCCCATTAGCCCCCATCCAGACCTCAACAGCCTCCAGACAGCTGGAAAGGACTTTGACAGCATCACTGGGGTCCCCACGGGCCAAGATGTACAACTGTGTGTCATCCGCGTACTGGTGGTACCGCACCCCGTGGGAACGGATGATCTCACCCAGCAGCTTCATGTAGATGTTAAATAGGAGAGGAGAGAGTACCGAGCCCTGAGGCACCCCATATTTTAGGGGCCTAGGACTCGACCTCTCACTCTCCAACCACACCGACTGGGTCTGGCCCCTCAGAAATGAGGAAAACCAGGACCACACCGTGCCCTGGATCCCCAATCCTCGGAGCCGTTCCAGAAGGATACAATGGTCAACAGTATCGAAGGCAGCTGAGAGGTCAAGAAGAGCAAGGGCGGACGGATGACCTCTATCCTGCTCTCGCCAGAGATCATCCATCAGCACGACCAATGCAGTCTCAGTACCATATCAAGGTCTGAATCCTGACTGGAATGGGTCCAGATATTCCAGATATATGTTGCAGTAGAGATCAGGGGAGGGCAAGCTTCCTGCACATAATGTCTCTACTGATTCACATGTTGGTTATGCTGCTGTAACTGGGTCAACAATTTCCTTGCTTCCACTCCCCTCTTATGGGCCAGGTCTGGCCATCCCTCAAAAGTATGTTTAAACAATGCTGGAGGATGGCCATACAGAAGTTCAAATGGAGATAGACAATATTTTGTACGGGGGGTTGTTCTCAAAATATATAGTGCCATAGGTAAATCCTGGACCCATGTAGATTGTGTTTCCATACACAGTTTTGTAATACAAGCTTTAATGGTCCTATTTGCCCTCTCAACCTTTCCTCCTGACTGGGATGGAATGAACAATGATAATTCCACTTAACCCCTGGTGCTTCAGCTAAGTGTTTATTTACTGAGTGTACGAACTCAGGCCCATTGTGAGGACAGTCTAGATGGACATGAGTGCCTCGGAAGAAGTTCTTTAAGGAGGAATCTAGCTACCTGAATAGCCTGTTTGTTTCTAGTTGAAAAGGCTTCAATCCAACCCGAATATGTATCAATAAAGACCAACATAGCTTTGTGCCCATTGCATCTGGGCATGTCAGTGAAATCCACTATCAAATAATCCATAGGGAGGTATGAGATTGGGGTTGCTCCCAGAGACATAGACTGGCCTTGCCTAGCATTCACCTGAACACAGGTGGTACATTGAAATGTTACTTTCACCACAAGTGCTGTTAAATTAGGGATATAGAAAACCTCTTCAAGCTGTTTTCCTAAAGCAGTTTTTCCTACATGGGAAGTCGCATGTGCTTCCTGAACCAATGGCCAGGACAAGGCAATAGGAACCACTGGCCTGCCATCTGGCAGAATATACCATCCTTTAACAAGCTTTGCTTTTAGATCCGGACTGGGTTTCTCTTCTTCCATTTTTGTATAACTAGGATGGTGACATACTTTTAAGTCCTCAAATTCTTTAATCAAATACAACTCCTGTATATGTACTGGCTGCTCAAACATAGCTGCAAGTTTTGCTTCCGCATCTGCCTTTCTATTCGCTTTTACCACTAGGTCTTCTGTTTTCTGATGTCCAGGACAATGGATGACTGCAAGGAATGTGGGCATCTGAGCAGCCTTGATCAGTCTCTTAATCAATTGAGCATATTGAATAACTTTCCCACTGGAATCAGTATATCCTCTCTCTTTATAAATGGCGGCATGCGCTTGCCGTCTGTATAAACATTCAGTGTCTTCTGCCAGGCTAACTCCAAAGCTCGAATAAGACCCCAAATTTCTGCTTCTTGGGCACTGGTTCATGGATACAATGCTCCGCTTTCTATTGTTCCTTCATCATTGGCTATAGCATACCCGGAGGTGGACACGGAATTCCCTGGCCTCATCAATCATCCCATTGCATCTCCGCCAGTCTAACCAATTCCTCATGTTCTTCCTGTCTCACTCCATAACTTCCTCTACCTTGTCCTCCATTTCCACCATGTGAGTTTCCTATCCATCTATTGGCAGGGGCACCTCTGGGGTTTCCTTTCCATGCTCCACTCTGGGGTGTCTCACTTCCATATCCTCTGACCCTTCCTCGGTCAAACAGGTGCACATTTCCCATACCTCTTCCCACATTTCCTTTCTTGGGACAATTCCATTGCCAATAGCCTTCCTGCTTACAATAAGAACACTGATTGGAACCAAGAGATCCATTGCCTCTTCCCAAAGCAAGGGCCATCATTTCAGCTTTTCTCTTTTCTTTCACATCCTATTTCTTTTCTTCTTCCTTATCTCTATTAAGATATACCTTCTTTGCAACCTCTACCAGCTCGCTGGTGTTCATTCCCAATGTTCCTTCTAGCTTTTGTAATTTCTTCCTTATATCTGGTGCACTCTAAGTAATTAACCTCTCATTTAACATCTGGTGATTCTCAGGGTCCTCCATGTTTATTCCTGTATTTATTTTATATGCTTCTATTAATCTGGCTAAGAAACTTTCAGGGGTTTCTTCTTTCTCCTGTACTATACCAGCAGGTTTGCTAAAATTTACAGGGCCTTTTGCTACTTCTCTTAGGCTTTCAAAAATCAAATGTCTATATTGTTGGAGACTAGTCCTATGAGTGGGATCATTAGGATTCCAGTTCGGGCTTAGTTCAACAGCCGCTTCCATTCGAGCTGCTCCTTGATCAGCATTAGGGAAATTTCTATGGAGGATTTTGTCTTTTGCCAGTTTTAATTTTTCCTTATCTTCCATGTTGAGGAGTGTATTTATTATTTGCTGCATATACCCCCAAGTAGGGTTATGCATTTGAATTATAGTTCCAATTAGTTCAATCACTTCATTAGGTTTGCTACTAAATGATCCATAATGCTTCTTCCAATTTAACAAACCTGTTGTAGTAAATGGAACATATTGGAAGATAGACTGAGTCACTGCTTCATTGTCTTCCCCCATATGGCTTTTTATCATTTCTCTTAATGGGTCAACAACTTCCTTTTTTTCTTCGGTTATTGGTGAGGAGTATGCAGCTGCTGGGGTATTTGGGGGAGGTTCTCTACCAGTTTCATTGTTATAGGGAGAGGGTTGATTATACCTTTTAAACTTTATTTCTCCCTCTTCCATTACATCTTCCAGGATTTCAGTTACCTTTCTCAGTTTTTCTGTGGTTGGAGAGACCATGTTCCTATCAGGGGTTTGAAATATTCCTGCAGAATGACTGCCTCCTGTGCTTGCTAGTGCGAGGTCAGCCAATGGATACATTTATGGGACTTGGCCAGCTTGTGGTGCTGGCTGTGGCATAACATAAGGTGGTGGTCCTTGAAACAGAATCTCATCTTCTTCATCCCTACTTAGAATCTCCAGCTTTCCCTCTGTCTGCCTTACTACTATCAGGATATTGGGTGATCTGACCACCTTCCTTCTTAATTTAGATTTCTTATCCTTAGGTTCCTTTTCCTTCATCAAATATACTTTCGCACATCCAGCCTGTCATTTCTTTAGCCAGGATGGCCAAGGTTTTTCTGCAAGTATAGCCTGTCCTGCTGACATATAGGAATATTGATCCCAGTGTTTGTCATCAGCTATCCTTTGGAATACTCTATTTACAAGACCAAGATCGAAAGAGCCTTCCAGGGGCCAGCCTACCTGAAAACTGGGCCGTTCAAACTCACATAACTTTTTCAAAACAAATTTAGTTAAAGGGCGCTCATGCGCTTCTGGTGAGAATACCTGAAAATTATCTAAAAAACATTGCAATGGCATTCTCGGAAGATTACTGCCACCTCCCATCCTGAAGTTAAAACACTACCACCGACCTGGGGTGCCCGAAATTCAAGGGTCACCATCAGGAAATGCAATGGTTTAACCACCCACACAATAAATCCCTAACACCAGAAGCAGGTACTCCACCCTGATTTTAGGAACACCAGGTTACTGCCCGTAGTTCCTTAAGGATTTTAGGATCACCATCCCGTCCTTTCGGGGGTAATTACGCCCCGCTTCCAATTCGTATTCAAGTGGGTACAACCAAGTTAGTTTATACTTGCTTGCAGGCTTTGAAATCCGGCTCCTAGGAGAGTTCTGTCTGCCTTAGCCAACCAGATCCTTGAATGGTCTGCTTCGCTGATAGTTACATAAGAACAGCCTTGCTGGAACAGGCCACAGCCCATCCAGTCCAGCATTCTGTCTCACACAGTGGCTCACCATTTCCTTCAGGGTATTCCTAAGGAGATGCCTTCACATGCTTAGGATTCCCTGGAAATGGCATTGAGAGATATCCTGCCTATCTCTCCAACCCCGAGGTTGTCTTTAACTTTCCATAATTATAGCCATTGATACTCTTGTTCTCCATGAACTTGTCTAATCCTTTCTCAAAGCTGTCAAGACTGACAGCTGTCACCACTTCTTCTGGCAGGGAGTTCCATAGAGCAGTAATCCTCTGGGTGAAAAAGTACTTTCTCTTCTTTGTTTGAGAAGTAGTACCCTAATGTTTCATGGAGTGTCCCCTAGTTCAAGTGTTATGCGATAGGGAAAACAGTTTTTCCTTATCTACTTTGTCCACACCGTGCATGATTTTATAAACTTCAATCAGGTCACCTCTTAGACACCATCGTTCAAGAGTGAAAAGGCCCAACCATTGCAGCCTCAGATGGTAAAGAAGGTGTTCCAGTCCCCTAGTCATTTTGGTTGTCCTCCTCTGCACTTTTTCCTACTCCATAATATCCTTTTGGAGGTATAGCGACCAGAACTGTACACAGTATTCCAAATGGAGCCTCACCATAGATTTATGAAGAGGCAAAATGACACTTGCTGACTTATTTTCTATACCCTTCCTAATGATCCCTAGCATTGAGTTTGCTTTTTTCACTGCTGAGGCACACTGGGTTGACACCTTCATTGAGCTGTCCACCAGGACACCAAGGTCCCCTTCCTGGTTTGTCGCAGAGAGTTCAGAACCCATAAGTTTATAAATGTAATTGGGTTTTTTTGCCCCAACATGAATCACTCTGCACTTACTAATGTTGAAGCTCATTTTGCACTGTTTTGCCCATCCCCCAGGGTCAAGAGATCTCTCTGGAGCTCCTCACAATCTCTCACAGTTTTCACTACCCTGTATAATTTAGTGTGGTCAGCAAATTTGGCTACCTTGCTATTTACTCCTACTTCTAGATCATTTATGAAGAGGTTGAAAAGCAGGGGTCCCAGTACTGAACCTTGGGGGACCCCACTCTTTACTTCCCTCCACTTGGAGAAGTGTCCATTTAGTGCTACCCTCTGTTTCCTGTCCCTTAGCCAGTTGCTGATCCTGGACAAGACCTGTCCCTTTATTCCATGACTGGTAAGTTTATTCAAGAGCCTTTGGTGCAGGACCTTGTCAAAAGCCTTCTGAAAGTCCAGATAAACAATGTCAACTGGATCCCCCTTATCCACATGCTTGTTGACACTCTCAAAAAATTCCAACAGATTAGTGAGCCATGATTTGCCCTTGCAAAAGCCATGTTGGATCTCCTTTAGCAGTGCCTTCTCTTCTATGTGCCTATTAATTCTATCTTTTAGGATGGTTTCCATCACTTTACCTGGGACACATGTCAAACTGACAGGTCGGTAATTTCCTCGATCACCCTTGGATCCTTTTTTGAAAATTGGTCTTACATTCGCTACCTTCCAGTCACCAGGCACAAAGCCTGATTTGAGGGAAAGATTATATATTTTGGCTATGAGATCAGCAGTTTCATCTTTAAGTTCCCTGAGAACTCGTGGAAGGATGCCATCTGGTCCTGGTGATTTGCTAGTGTTTAGTTTAACAAGACATGCAAGGACCTCCTCCCTGGTTATTTCTATCTGGCTTAATTCTTCGGTTTCCCTCCCTACGAAGATAGGCTCTGTTTTGGGCATGTGGTCTCTGTCTTCTTCAGTGAATACTGGAGCAAAGAATACATTGAGTCTCTCTGCAATATCTGTTTCCTCTTTAATAACTCCTTGCCTTCCATTGTCATCTAATGGTCCAATGGCCTTCCTAGTTGGGTTCTTACTTCTAATGTACTTAAAGAAGTCTTTGTTATTTCTCTGAGTATTTTTAGCTATACGCTCCTCAAAGTCTTGCTTTCCTTTCCTGATTGTTGCCTTGCATTTGTTCTGCCAGAATTTATGTTTCTGCCTGCTGTCCTCATTCGGACAAGCCTTCCATCTTCTCAATGAGCTTTTCTTGCTTTTGATCACTTCCCGAACAGCTCCTGTAAGCCACATCAGAGTCCTCTTGGTCCTGGCAGTGACCTTTTTCCTTTTGGGTATGCATTCCAATTGGGCCTCTGTTATTGTTTTTGTAACCAACCTCCATGCTTCTTGGAGTGTTTGGACTCTCTCAATTTTCCCTTTCAGCTTCTTTTTTTACTAGTTTCATCATCTTTGGGAAATTTCCTTTTTGAAAATTAGATTTTATCAGTGACTTGCGGTCTATGATCCAGTTAAACATAATTGAGTTGTGGTCACTGTTCCCTATTGGATCAGTCACATTAACATCTTGCACCAGATCCTGAGTATTACTCAGGATCAAGTCAAGGATTCTTGTACCTCTAGTTGCGTCTTCAACCATCTGTCCCAGGGAACAATCATTTAGCATATCTAGGAAATTTATCTCTTTATCACGACACCTCTTCACTGATCTCCTAGAGTAGAACAAGGGTCTACGATGCCGGCATGGAGGGGTCCCTGGAGAGGCATCATTTGTCCCATCAGGGCAACTGTCTGGAGCATCAAAGGCACCTACTTCAAGTCAAGTCCCAGCAGCGTCACCAGAAAATGTTGTGGAATGAACAAGACAAGTCAGCATTCCAGGGCTAAAGCAGATATCAGAACTTTATTGCACAGGTTCAGAGACACTTTCTCAAGTGAAATCTCCGAACCCCAAACAGATTTTCAAGCATTCATTATGTAGCATATAGTAAACAAGTATTCCACTAATTATTACAACAATGGCGTTAGCCAGTTAGTTATTAATATGTGACATTGTCATGTCATGCAGACGATTTCTCTTTACATCAGCACTCTTGCTTTCTGTGTAAAACACAGAGAGTCTATGTCAGCTACAGCAAAGAAGAGATAATGTTTGTTCTTGTTTAGGAACATAGTACACATTCTTATCTTTGTGGACATAAGCCTCTTGTTGGCTTTAGAGAGGGGCCCAAAACACGTATGTCATGGAACAGAATGACCAAGGTACTTTAACCTAATTCTACTGCAAAGCAGCTGAAAATGTTTTTTTAAGCAGAAAATCATTTTAACTAAAATCTCATTTCTTTCATTATTACCACAGTTTTGCCTTCACTGCTTTCAAGCAGGATAATTGAAAGACAGGTAGGGAGGCAGTGAATTAACTCTTCGCAAAAATCCCTTGGTGAGGGGTGATCTTACTTCCTGTGTTCAAATTTAAAAATCCAGGATTTTTACATGTTTTTTCTTGAACCGGCTGGGACAGCTTGAATCCGGGAAAATCCCTGAAAACCAGGACATATGGCAACCCTAGGAGGGCTGGGTATTTTTGTCTCTAGTTACTCCTCTATGTTACATGAGATGGCTGCTTTCAGCATCTTTCATACAGCTAATATAACATACTCAACAGAAAATAAAGAGGGAGAACTCCGGATGAATGTCCTACTTATTCTGCAGAGAAAGAGAGAGGTATCTGAATGTATTTTAATCCTGTTATCCATCCATCCACAAGTTTTCATTTGGCAGAAACACAGTGGCAATTTTTCAAAATGTTCATTTGATCTCTGGCCTGTTTTGGCTTTCATTCTTAGGATCTTGTAAACCCAAGATCCTACCAATCCACCAAACTTTAAATGTATGGATATGGCAGCTATCATTACACTTAACTAATCCTATATGGTGAAAACTGGGCACTTACAGACCTCTCAGACTGCATCTCTGATATCCAACTGACTTTTCTTGGTCTTCATGTCCACAATGGTCTCTGTGTCAGGTCGATGTATGCTCCAGAAACAAAGATGATTCTGAAGGGGAAAAAATGCACGTTGAATTTGAAAATACATTCAAGCCAATTTGGCAATGCAAAAAAAAAAAAAAGCACATAAACATGTGTACATTTGGGGGTAGAGAATGAGAAATTTCTTCAAATAAAAAAGAGTAAAGGATGAAAACAGGGCATAGGATGAATGTGGATTTGAGCCAAGAAGGATGTCCACATATGTAGACTTCATAGACATAAACATCTCTAACACAGAGATGTTTCAGCTACTGTATGATGAACAACTTTAATAATAATAATAATAATAATAATAATAATAATAATAATAATAATAATAATAATAATAATAATAATAATAATAATAATAATAATAATAATAATAATAATAATAATAATAAATTTAATTTATACCCTGCACTTTCTCAGCCGAGGCCGACTCAAGGCAGCAGTTACAACATGTCCAACAACATACAGTATAATAATACAACAATAGAGAAACAAAAATATATTCAGTAAATAATCAATACTCGATAATAAACATAAAATTAATCACAATGAAAAATATTAAATTAAATAAATTTACAATGGCAATAACAAAAGCCCAGTATAGTCAAGAGTTCAGAGTCCAGCTCATGCTCCCCGAAAGGTTCAGAGCTCAGCGCCGCAATTAGGACCAAAGGTCCATGTCCAGATGGCTAAGTGTCCCCAGAAGGCAAAACACCGTCCTTTCCAGAGTCCTCCGAATGGGCACCTGCCTCCCATTCCTGGGCCGAGTGGAGAGGGTCCCGGGAAGAGGCAGCACAGAAGTGGCAGCGGCGAGGCTCCAGGTCATCTCCTTTTTGAGCCCTCCGGGTGTGCAGGGCTCGGAGGGTGGGGAGACGCATCTGCCTCCCATTCCCGGGCCGAGTGGAGAGGGCCCCAGGAAGAGGCTGCGCGGGGCCGGACTTGGCACCTCTGCTTTAGCTCCTTAGAAGGTGGAGAGGAAGCCATAACTTCCTCTGTGTTACCAATGGAGGAACTAGTCCAGCAAGGCGTGTCAGACATCTGGGTAAAAGTAAAAACAGTGCAATAAGCCTCACCCTCACCTGGCAAACAGACTATTGCCCCCTTCTGCAGATGACCCTGCATTCTCCGTAAAGTGCACGTGTGCACGCACACAAACCCACAGGACTCCTCCACGTCCGGATTACGGATCGTAGCATTATCATGTGTCAAAGAGTGGATGAGAATATATTTAAGCCAAAATGGCCACTGCATGCTGATTATGATACACACATGTTCTTTGATTTAAATTCCCAAGTGCTTCTGCTCAACTACTGTTGTGTTCTCAAACACTGTACCTTTATACAATGTACCTATTCATGTGTAACCAATGCATCCTTTCTACTTGTAACATGATAACCCTCAGCTGCATCACTGTAACCCTAATAGGACGCGAGCTAGTGACCACTAGATGGCAGTAGCGAGCGTCCGGCTCATTAGCCCAGACTCACCTAAGAACAACAGCACGGGAAGATTCCCGCCACCACCTTCACCTGGACAAGAAGGGCGTGACCCACAATGACGTCACGCGGGCAGCAACCAATAGACTGTCAAGGAGCCACATTCAAATGTATAGCCACTGTATATATTGAGCTGTTCGTCCGCCATTACCACATGTTCCCTCTGACCAGCATGTAATAAAGTTGTGTTAAGCCAGCTCTTCGGCTGTCCAGGTGTCTTGGTTCCCATACACTAAATTGGCGACGAAGGTGGGATTATGGCTTCCCACGGGACCAAGACATACGCCGGTTTCGACATCAACAAACCGGAAGATTGGGAACTCTTCGAAATGGATTTCCAAAGTGCGCTGGTGGAGTTCGAGGTCACGGACGAGGGAAAGAAGAGAGCCGTCCTCATCAGAATGCTCGGGCACGCCAGCAAGAGAGTGCTGGTCGACCTCATCGCACCGAAGAAGGTGGGCGAGCTGAAGGCAAAGGAGCTCCTGAAGGCGATGCGTGACCATTTCCAGCCCTCGGTGTCGATGTTTCCAGCCCGGGACGCGTTCTGGAGGCGAGTCCAAGCGCCGGGCGAGTCGGTCGCCGCATTTGCAGCGGCCCTGCGGCTGGCCGCCGGGCCATGCAAATGGGAGAACCTGGAAATCACCCTCAGGGACCGCATGCTGTGTGGCCTGAGGGACGAAGAAGTTCAGCGGAAGCTGATGAACCAGGAGCCACCCCCGACATTGCAGGAGGTCGTGAAGGCAGCACAGGCCGCGGAAGCCACGAGGGCCGGAGTGAAAGAGCTCCAGGGCAGGCTCCCACAGGCCGACCAAGCAGCAGGCTGGGTGCACGCGGCCCGGCGAGTGTCGAAATCCTCCGCGGAGAGCAGCGACGAGGAAGACGTCCGGAGGGTCCGGAAGGCCGGCCGACGCTGCGACGGCTGTGGAGCGGCCCACGACCGCGCTAAGTGCCCGTTTAGGAAGGCCGAGTGCCACAACTGTGGGCGCCGCGGGCACATAGCCAAAGTCTGCAGACGACGGCGCGAGGACCGGAGGAGCTCCCCAGACCGTTCGATGAAACCGGACCGCTCGACGAGACCAAAGGATGGCGCCCGGCCCACGAGGAAGCAGGACGGCGTGGGCCGCTTCTCCGACGACAGCGACGACGACGCTCCAGTTTTCAGCGTGTCCCTGGGACACCCCCGTTACTTTGTTGAGGTACTGGTGCAAGGGGCCCCTGTTAGGATGGAGATTGACTCGGGCTCCTCATATTCCATCATTTCCCAGAGGGAGTTTTTGAGAATTGCCCCCCGCGTACGGCCCAAGCTCAAAGCGTTGAAGTCCACGCTTCGGGACGTGCAAGGGAACAGTATCCCGGTGTTGGGGGTTGGGAAATTCCAGGTCCAGTATAAGCGGCACGCCGCGGAACTCCCCCTAGTCGTCCTTAAGGGGGGAAATTGCAGCCTCCTCGGGACTCAATGGTTTCAGCCCCTGGGTTTATTCATTGGGGTGTGCACGCCGTGGGGACTGACCTGATACAGAGGGTGTGCGACGCGCACCCTGAAGTCTTCAAAAAGGGACTTGGGAAATTCAATGGACCCCCAGTATCCTTCGACCTGGACCCGGAGGTCCGCCCAATAAGACTCAAACCGCGCAGAGTGCCTTTTGCACTAAAGGACAAAATAGAGGCGGAACTGGACAAATTAGTGGGCCAGGGGATTCTTGTTCCTGTTGATTCTGCGGAGTGGGAAACTCCAATTGTCACGGCACTGAAGGCCAATGGAGAGGTTCGCATTTGCGCCGATTATAAGTGCACCATTAATAAGGCAATCCGCCCTAATGCATATCCGGTGCCGGTGGTCAGCCATTTCCTGGCCAGGTTACATGGGGGAAAGTGTTTCGCTAAGCTCGACCTGGCACAAGCCTATCAGCAACTCCTGGTAACCCCTGCTGCAGCTGCTGCACAGACCATAGTCACGCATAAGGGGGCGTTCCAGGTGACGCGCCTCCAATTCGGCGTGAACTCGGCGCCTGGGATTTTCCAGTTGCTCGTGGAACGCCTCCTCAAAGGGCTGGACAGCGTTTTGCCATATTTTGATGATGTCTTGATAACGGGGGGGAGTGAGGTTGAGTTGGCTGAAAGGCTAGACAAGGTCCTAGCGGCATTCGAACAGGCGGGGTTGAGGTTGCGAAAAGACAAATGCGTCTTCCTCGCGAAGGAGGTTGAGTTCTTAGGGTTCCGAGTAACACCCGAGGGGATCAAACCGTCCAAATCCAAGGTGGCCGCCATCAAGAAAGCCCCCTGCCCCACCTCCAAGCCCGAGTTGCAGTCGTTCCTAGGGCTCTTAAACTTCTACCACTCCTTCCTTCCACGGAAGGCTGCGGTGGCTGAACCGCTTCATAAGTTGCTCAAGAAAGATGCGGCATGGAAGTGGGGCAATGACCAGGAGAGGGCATTCACGGAACTGAAACAACTCTTGGGGTCTGACGCCATTCTGACCCATTTCGACCCCAAACGGCCGGTGGTACTGATCTGTGATGCATCCCCGGTGGGGGTGGGGGCAGTGTTATGCCACGTGTTGGAAAATGGGAGGGAGGCCCCAATAGCGTTTTACTCCAGGTCCCTGTCCCAAGCGGAGAGAAATTACGCCCAGACAGACAGGGAAGCGCTGGCGATAATTGCAGGGACCAAAAAATTTCACGACTTTCTATATGGCCGCCCCTTCACCATCATGACCGACCACAAGCCCCTATTAGGCATTTTTACCGCAGATAAGCCCACGCCACAGATCCTGTCCCCGAGGATGCTCAGGTGGGCCATTTTTCTCAACGCCTACCAGCACGCGTTGGTGTGCCGGCCCAGGAAAGAGATCAGCCATGCTGACGCCCTGTCCAGGCCCCCCCTTCCCCAGACGCACAGCCACGTGGGCGAGGAGGAGCCGGACCGCCAGGTGCTCATGATTGAAGTCTTAGATTCGCCCCCCATAGTACCCGCCAATATCGCTAAAGCGACAAGCAGAGATAGGACGTTGGCGGCGGTTAGCTCCTGGGTACAGAAAGGGTGGCCGGCGTCTTCCCCAGCGGAAGAATTCGCCCCATTTTTCAGGAAAAAGTTGGGGCTGTCCCTAGAGAGGGGGTGTCTCTTGTGGGGGCAGCGGGTGGTGATTCCCACATCCCTTCGGCCGCGGGTGCTTAAGTTGCTGCACGTCAGCCACCCCGGAATTGTGCGCTCCAAAGCGCTGGCCCGGAGCTACTTCTGGTGGCCCCAGTTAGACGCCGACATCGAGCACATGGTCGGCACTTGCGAGAGTTGCCAATGCTCCAGACCAGAGGAGGCCCGTCTTCCCCACAGGGAGTGGGACGCGGCTAAGGGGCCGTGGTCCCGGATACACATTGATTTCGCGGGCCCGTTCCGAGGAACTCTGTTTCTCCTCGTTGTAGACGCTTTCTCCAAGTGGTTGGAGGTCATTCCAGTCACGAGCACCTCCTCGGCCGCGACGATAAAGCATTTGCGGAGGGTTTTTTCTACGTTCGGCATACCCGACACTTTAATTAGCGATAACGCTAGTTGCTTCACGTCCGCTGAGTTCAGGGCATTCACAGAGATTAACGCCATCCGGCACATCACCTCCACCCCTTTCCATCCGGCCACCAATGGCCAAGTGGAGCGCCTCGTACGCACCACGAAGGACGCACTGCGGCGCATGGGCCCCGGGGATCTCAACCTGCAAGTGTGTCAGTTTCTGCTAGGGTACCGTTGGCGTCAGGATACTCCCCCGCGGAGCTTCTAATGCGCAGGAAACTGACCACCGTTCTCACGAGGCTAGACCCCACGAGAGTAGAAGACAAGGGGAGGAACATCGGGCTAGAGGCCACAAAAAGTTTCAGCGTAGGCGCCCCCGTGCATTGCAGGAACTACACCAGCGCAGGGCCAGCCTGGGTGCCGGGCGTTGTCATGGAGCAGACCGGTCCCGTATCATACCGCGTGGAGACCAGCATGGGTCTACTTTGGCGGCGGCATGCGGAACAGCTCCGGAGCCGGGTCCCAGGAAGGCAGGGCGCAGAAAGCATAAACAAGGATTCAGCGTTAGGGTTCTCCCCCACCCGTTTAACCCAAGGGGGAGGAGAGGGGGGTCATGGGTCCCCACCAAGGGGGGAGGAGAAGGAATTTGTCCTCATAGATACCCCGCGGGATCACCCAGCAGAGTTTGATTTTGAGTTTCAGAACCGGGGGGGGGGGGTTTGGAGTGGTCCCCCACCCATCCAAGCGAGAAGAGGGGTTTTACGTTAGCCCCTAGTGCCCCCGGTCTGCCCACAATGGAGTTTGTCCCTTCCCCTAAAGCTGCAAAACCGCAGCAAGCCACTAACGAGTCTCCCTCTCCCATTACAGGACAAGGGACCAGGGAACAAGGAAGCGGTAGCGCCCCCAGGGCGGGCCAGCTCACATCGCGGCCCAAACGCAATTGCAATAAGCCATCTTGGCTGAGAGACTTCGTCTCATCCTAGGGGGGAGGGATGTTGTGTTCTCAAACACTGTACCTTTATACAATGTACCTATTCATGTGTAACCAATGTATCCTTTCTATTTGTAACATGATAACCCTCAGCTGCATCACTGTAACCCTAATAGGACACGAGCTAGTGACCACTAGATGGCAGTAGCGAGCGTCCGGCTCATTAGCCCAGACTCACCTAAGAACAACAGCGCGGGAAGATTCCCGCCACCACCTTCACCTGGACAAGAAGGGCGTGACCCACAATGACGTCACGCGGGCAGCAACCAATAGACTGTCAAGGAGCCACATTCAAATGTATAGCCACTGTATATATTGAGCTGTTCGTCCGCCATTACCACATGTTCCCTCTGACCAGCATGTAATAAAGTTGTGTTAAGCCAGCTCTTCGGCTGTCCAGGTGTCTTGGTTCCCATACACTAAAACTACTGTGAGTCTTTTACTCATGGAATATCCTTAAGGTGGCTTCCAAGCACATAAAGTTGCCCCCTGCAGCATAATATTTCTTCTGGCTTGTGTATTTCTGCCAATTTTCTTTTGCTTTACAGTCTACTGAACCTAGACCCATTTTCTAAAGATGCCAGAGTGGCAGAGAGATCAGTGTCACATGTTAACCTGCTTCCATTTCTGATGGAAGCTCAGCCAGCATACTAACAACTCCTCGACCCAGAGAGGCAGAAAGTACTCAAAAATGAAGACAGGCCCACTTAACACAACACACTGATGCTGAGCGATGAAGACAAAATAAAAATCAGAACCCCATGACGTCTGCTGCACACAGAAAAGATAAATACCATACCACTGATGGTAGTATTTTCCCAGCCCCATTATTTGAGTGTGAAAGCAAATGTAACATCAATTCAGCAACTGTATGGTTACAGATCACTGCAGAATCCCTTCTTCTCCCAATTCACACTTGCTGCTCTCAACAACAGAATAAAGATGTGAGGCAAGGTGTCTAGTTTAAAACAACAAGACAAATCTGCAATAGCACAACTATAGTTGACTTCTCTGACAGTGTAGGTGCCCAACTCAAAAGTGATTCCTTATTTCAATAACCACCTCTCAAAGTTCAACTTCACAGCCATGTTGTGAGAAGTAGTAACAAGCCAAAGTAAAGGATTGCTAGAGTCAGACAAAGTATGGTGTGGGCTTATGCCACAGGACTGCTATGTCAGTCATGAAAGCCATCCTAGGTCTCCCTGAAATGATCTGGCAGAAGGGTCTCTTGTGAAGATGCAACAGGCCTAGCAAGCCAGAGCTGGATAGTTTATTTTGACAGAAATCCAAATGAAATACAAACAGATTGATCAAATGACTATGACAATGTTAAAGGAGTAAGAGACAGAACAACAAAGTACAAAATAGGATTTCTGAATATGAATGGGCTTGATAAATAAAACAGAAAGAATTCTAGAAATAATTGAAAGAAGATGGATTAAGACAGCAGCTATAAGTAAGGATCACAGTGAAGAATGGAGAGGGGTTTCTGGTACATCCAGGCATAGCAAAATGCCTACTAGACATTAGCAACTATTCGGACAGAATAATAATACTGATAATCAAGAGAGGAGAGCAAATAAAATGTATGTACAGTTCCATGTTCCAGGTAATGATAGCTACACAGAAGAAAAAGATAACTTTTCAATGAACTATCTGAGGTGATAGAGGAAGTGGAAGTTAACAGTATTATCTAAATAAGACAAGATATCTTAAGAGACTCATGGAAATGCTTATGTGCTTGAGGATTTTGTAAATGGTCCCTGAAGTGAAGTCTGCAAAAATACATGTGTAAGTCCATCAAAACAGCTTGTCAAATTTATTGTACACAAGTAATCTCAATCCAGCTATTTTTATAGCCCAGTTCCCTTCCCCAGAAAACTACTGTAAAGTGAAAAAACTGAGCATGCTAAGTAATACATGAAAGAATAATATATACATCAAAAATGTTTTGTTATTGTGTTTCAAACCACAGTTGGATACATTTATTTCTACTGTCTCTCCTCAGTCCCGCCTCAGTCAATTCCAGGAACATAGCTTTACCATCTTCTTTGTTGACATTTTTTTTACCAAGACATACAGTAAGTACAGGCAAATACCTAGTATTTCCTTTAATGAATACATACCAGAAATGTAGAATGGTGGAGGATAGGGCCAGAGGCAGCCTTTTTCTCTTTCTGTAATCCTTTCTTTCTCAATTGTTCTTTGACTTTACAGCACTGCATGGTAGAGATGCTGTAGAAAAGGAAACCTCTGAAATTATGTTCTGGAGCACCAGAAAATGTTTCTTAATATTTCTGAAAGGTCTAAACAAGGGATTCCCAACCTAAGGCCCATTGGCCAGATCCAGATCATGGCACCATTTCATAAGAACATAAGAACAGCCTTGCTGGAACAGGCCACAGCCCATCCAGTCCAGCATTCTGTCTCACACAGTGGCTCACCATTTCCTTCAGGGTATTCCCAAACAGATGCCTTCACCTGCTTAGGATTCCCTGGAAATGATATTGAGAGATATCCTGCCTATCTCTCCAACCCGGAGGTTATCCTTAAGTATCCATAATTATAGCCATTGATACTCTTGTCCTCCATGAACTTGTCTAATCCTTTCTTAAAGCTGTCAAGACTGACAGCTGTCACCACTTCTTCTGGCAGGGAGTTCCATAGACCAGTAATCCTCTGGGTGAAAAAGTACTTTCTCTTATTTGTTTGAGAACTAGTACCCAAAAGTTTCTTGGAGTGTCCCCTAGTTCTAGTGTTATGTGATAGGGAAAACAGTTTTTCCTTATCTACTTTGTCCACACCGTGCATGATTTTATAAACTTCAATCAGGTCACCTCTTAGACGTCGTCGTTCAAGAGAGAAGAGGCCCAACTGTTGCAGCCTCAGATGGTAAGGAAGGTGTTCCAGTCCCCTCATGTGATCCCCCATCCTTCCAAGGGTATTTGAGAAACAAAATGGCCACCCTTTGAAGATGTTGGGACAAAATGGCCACCCCCATTGTGCAGGCAGGGCAAAATGGCCATCCAGCCCTCGAAGCTGACTGAGAGAGCGTGACCCGGCCCGCAGCTTGAAAAGGTTGGGAACCCCTGGTCTAAACTAACATCTTAACTTTCGGAGTTTAGATTCCTATTCGGGGACCTCTAGGGCAGAAGTCAGCAAAGAGCTGCCTGTGAGCCACATGTGAACCCCAGGGACTCAAGGGCAAACCACTGGCATCACTAGGAAGCCCTCTCTGATATTATTTTTAAGAAAAATTACACAAAAGTACTTTTGTCTCATCAGGGCATGGGAGAGCACTTTTCCATGTCTTGGAGGTCACCATCAATTCCTGGCTCACCCTGTCCCCACATTTTAAAAGTATATACAATTATAATATTTCTTCTTTTTTAAAAATGTGAAAAATGCTTTCGGTGGGTTTGCATGCAAGATCACTTGAAAGAAGAAACTTAATTTCTCTTTAAAAGAAGTGTTGTTCTATCTCACAGTTGAATCTGACCCTTTGTGATCACATGGACCACAGCACACCAGGCTCCTCTGTTATCTACCATCCTCTGGAGTCTAACAAATCCACATCAACTACGTCTGTCAACAATACTGTCTAACTAGCTCATATTCTGCAACCATCTTCACTTTTTGCCTTCAGTCTTTCCCAGCATCAGGGCCTTCACCAGTGAGTCCTCTCTTCTCATTTGATGGTTGTATTATTTGAACTTCAGCTTCAATATCTGTCCTTCCAAGGAGCAGTCAGGGTTGATTTCCTTTACAATTGATTGATTTGAGCAACTTGCAGTCTAGGGGACTCTCAAAAGATTTCTCCAGCACCACAGTTTAAAGGAGTCTTTTCTTCTATGTTCATCCTTCCTTATTGTCCAGCTCTCACATAACTACTGGAAAGACCATTGCTATAACTAGTAAAGGTAAAGGTTTCCCTTGCTCAAAGGTCAGTCATATCTGACTCTATGGTTCAGTGCTCATCTCTGTTTCAAAGCCGAAAAGCCAGCACTGTCTGATTCTGCAGATGTTTCCGTGGTCATATGGCAGGCATGACTAGACACCGGCGCACATGGAATGCTGTTTACCTTCCCACTGAAGTGGTCCCTATTTATATACAGTGACGTCCAAACTTGGTTCCACAAGTTTGGACTTTATACGGATTTGGACTTTGTATGAGGCATGCAAAATCCTAGCCATGATGCCTCATACAGCGTCCAAATCCTTGCTGCGATGCCTCATACAACGTCATTTTCATAGAGATACATTGTACTGTAACAGCACAGACTTCAGGGCAAAGTCAAGGAAACAGACAAGAAACTGACAGAACTTTAAGAAATCATTGTCTAAAGGCTAAAAACATTAGAAAAACTTGTCAAACAACCCTGATTGTCCAAGAACCTGAAGAATGCTGCAAAAATCCCAGGAATGCTTCTAAAAAGTCTGACAAAAAAAATTCAAAAAAATCCAAAATCACACTCAAAACTTCTCCTAAACATTCTTTGCCTCATGCAAAACCCACAAGCAATGGACGCATGTGTCCTGCCTTTTATACTGCCCAGGCACAATGCAACCTGGGAAAACCCCAATGCCTCATACAACATCGCATGATGCGGGCTCCGCTCATGGAATTGACATACTGTCCCTGACAGAGGCCATGACTTGTGAGATCACTCTGAGCCATGGGCTCCGAGGGGACAGAAATTGGGGAACGGATTAATAGCCATAGATTGATTCACCCATATCTGACCTGACAAACAGTCCGAGCAGGAGGAAATTGAATGTCTAACTAATCAGTTAGGTAATAGGTAATATCGCACCCGCGGATTACTCCAAGCCCTAATGCCAACATCGGCCATGTTTACTCTTGGGTAAGCTTGGAACAATGGAGTTCCCCTGCCAGTGTTTAATTTAGTTAATTAACTTCCCTGGGAGAGGTTCCCAATTAACCCGTGCAAACATGCGATGTGATTTTCTGTCAGATGATGATTCTATCACACGCCGCCTTGTATTCCTATATATGATGATGATTTTCCCTGAATAAATCACTGGTCTTCGCTCCATCTTGTCTCATGTCGTCTTCTTGACCAGTCTTCTCCGGGACCCAACAGCCACTTTGCGGCCCCAATCCAACATCTGGTGACCCTGAGACGTGATCCTACTCGTGAGTAAGCGATCTACGCGATCCGGTTCTATGCTAGAACCATGACTGATCACCCCGGAGGACAGCGCAGCAGCCCCGGTCGGAAAGCCATCCGAGCGGGAAGACAGCTACGCGGTGAGGCATCTCAGAGAGGCATCCTACAGCTTGCTCAGGCTATCGCGGTGGTTGCAGCACGGAAAAACGCATTCTGCTCAGGGTCGGCTGTGAACCCCTGACAGCGCAGAGGCTGCCGAGGGCCCGTGACAGCAGCCCACGCTCCGAGCTCTACCCAGAGATTCGTGACGCAAAACCTATTGCCTGAACTTCAGACACGTCGACTCATCCCAAGAAGGAGACTTCGAAGGAACGGCAGGTAATATGGGGACTTGTCCTCAGTGGCAACGTCCGTCCGCTAGTCAAATAATTCATGTAATGGAATTCAAGGCCCTGGCCAGGGTATACCAGATAAGCTTTCACAATGGAGAACTAGCGCAGCTTTTGGTGTTCTTGATGGAGCACTGCCTGCTTTACCCAGAAGTAGGCACGTTAACCCTTCAGCTTTGGGATCAGATAGCAGTCTGCATTCAGCAACCCCCGAGAGCTCCAGATGGCGTAATTCGCACATGGAGCAAATGTAGGAAACTTTTAGCAGAGGTGGACCCAGTCCGGATAGAGACCAAAGAACCCCCAGCACCATCAGAGCCATCAGCGCCCGCGGCTCTCTATCCGTCATTTCAGCTCAAGCAGGGTAGTGTAGGGAGCTTTCTCTCGGTGATAGCTGCAGACGTCACCGGTGGAATGCATGGAATGAGGAGCGCTGGCGCTTCTCTGACAGCTACGGGTTCCCAGACTACCAAGAGTGTCCTTCAGTGCACAATTGAGGAAGAGATCAGGAAGGGGGAATTGCCAGCAGAAGAACTAGCTGAGCTTAGTCAGATTTGTCCAATTCGCTTGGAAGTAGATGCCCTTACGGGGCAGCAGCAGATAGTTCATTCACCAGTTCCGTACAAGCTTCTCATGGCTATACGGAAGGCCATTTCAGAGACAGGTCTTCAGAGTCGCTTCACTAGGGGCACGCTTCAGCAAGTGTGTGAAAACACGATGTTCATTCCACACGACCTGAAAGCCGTCATGCGAATGATGCTCAACCCCAGCCAGTATTTGCTATGGGACAGCGAGTATCGTCTCGAGGCTCAGGCAAGGGCTGCCAGGATGGGCGGGGCAATAATTCCTGACCAGCTATATGGCTCAGGTGCCTTCGAATCCATCGATGCACAGACCGCCTTGCCACTTGCCACCCTTCAGTTGTCAGCTGAGACAGCCTTCAGGGCTTTTCTCAAAGTCCCAGCAACTGGCAAAGCGGCCAAAAATTACACCGCAGTCAAACAGGGCGCCCAGGAGTCCTACATGGACTTTATCAATCGATTGGATGAAGCAGTCAGTAGACAGATTGATAATGAGCAAGCCCAACAAGAGCTCATGATGAAATTGGCTAAGGACAACACCAATCTCGACTGCCGTAAGATCTTGCAGTCACTGGGCAATCATCCCGACCTGACAATCACGGACATGATTAGGGCTTGCGGCGACATTGGCACAGATTCCTACAAAATGGGTCTGTTGGCAGCGGCAGTGCAAGGGAGTAGGAAACCCAAGAACAGGACCCAGGAAACATGTCACAATTGTGGCAAGGTCGGTCACTTCACTAGGGAGTGCTGATCCAAGGGTGGCGGCCAACATGCCGGCCGTCCCAAGGTTCCAACCACCCCGTGTCCGAAGTGTAACAAAGGCTTCCATTGGTCCAAATTCTGTCCGAATTTGGGAAACCAGAATGCGGGCATGTCTCTGGCCCCGATTCAAACAGAGACCTCCCTCGCTCTGGGAGAGCCAGAGCTGGATTAGATTCCGATCACATTCCCAACATTGCAAAGGCGCAGGCCAGCCCCAAAGGTAGCACAGGGCTAGAATTGACTTGCCAGGCAGACGTTACATGTGACTTGCCAGGCACAGTCTATCTGGTCGATTCTCAGTACATGGGACCCCTGCCGAAAGGCTTCATAGGCTTAGTTTTGCCTCGTAGTGTCGACAGAGCACAAGGAATTCTTGTAATTTTGGGAGTCATTGTCTCCAATTTTTCGGGTGTTCTCCAAGTTCAACTCTGGATGCACCTACCCCAGACCATTCACAAGGGAGACATGTTAGCGCAACTGATTATGGTTCCCTGTAACTCACCAGCAGACAGCCAGGGAAGGCTCAGGGACAGCTCAGAGTCCGGGTCGGAAGACCACTCGAGCACAAGTGGGGCAGTTCAAGGATACCAGGTCTTAGGAGCAATGGAAACCAACATAGAATGGAAACGGCGACCAGTCATAGAGGTATTTTTAAATAAAAAACCGTTCACTGGGTTGCTGGACACCAGAGCTGAAGTCAGCGTGGTCAGCCGAAGTCAGTGGCCGCAGGAGTGGGCTATTGAGCCGGTCTCTGACGTGTGGGGGGTAGGCGGCATCCAAGAAGCGTTTAGAAGCCAGGAGTGGGTGGAAGTCACGATCCCTGAGGCTGACGGCACGGCGGTCATCCGGCCGCACATTCTGGATGTGCACGCCAACCTCTGCGGGCGAGACATTCTGCAGCAATAACGTGCCACTCTTACCTTCGGGAAATGGCTCTGCCACTTAAATGGCTTACCAACACGCCTGTCTGGGTGGAACAATGGCCGGTTGTAGGGGAGAAATTAGTCGCCCTGAAACAGCTGGTAAAGGAACAGCTAGACGCAGGACATATAGAGCAGTCCACCAGTCCTTGGAATTCGCCCATATTTGTCATCAAGTAAAAGTCGGGGAAGTGGCGACTCCTCCACAATCTCAGAGAGATCAATAAATGTATCCAGCCAATGGGTCCGCTTCAATGCAGCATCCCGAATCCGAATATGATCCCCGAGGGTTGGGTGATCTTGGTCATAGACCTTAAGGATTGCTTCTATACAATTCCCCTAGATCCTAGGGACAGGGAAAGGTTCGCCTTTACAGTGCCAGTTGTGAACCACCGAGAACCTACGCAGCGTTACACGTGGAAATATTTGCCACAGGGGATGCTCAATTCGCCCACCCTGTGCCAAATTTATGTTCACAACGCACTGGCAAAGTTTCAAAACCTTCACCCCACAGCTTTAGTGTGTCATTTCATGGATGACATCTTGGTTGCAGCGCCGCAACTTGGCAGCGAAATGTTTAAGGACCTCCAGGCCACCCTGGGGGGAAAAGGGTTACTCATTGCCCCAGAGAAAGTCCAGAGAACCGAGCTGCTTTCATACTTAGGTCATCGGCTTCTCCGTTCCTTCACAGCACCAGTTTTGCCTCAAATCAACTTAAAAGATTCAGTCACCCTGGTAGAGTTACAGCAGGTTTTAGGAAATATTAATTGGGCCAGACCGTACTTGAGATTGGATACGGATCTTTGAGACCGGTCTTCTCGCTGGTAACGTTAGGTAAGCAGCCGGCAGACCGGATACAAATTCCTCGAGAGGCACGCTTGACTCTCGAGAAGGTTAACCAAGTTCTCGGCCAGAGATGGGTAGACAGGGTTACTCAGGGGCAATATGCCCCGATCCTGAACTTGTACGTTGTTCGGGCCGGATCCATGTTCACCGGAGCCCTGGGAGTGGACTCCGAGCCGGGGGCGAGTATCGTGGAATGGGTGTATTTACCACACACCTCTTCCCGAAACATCGTTCCCCTGCAGGAACTGGTCTCCGCGGTAGTCTACCGGGGAAGGCTGAGAGCTAGGGACATCTCAGGACACCATTTAGCAAAAATCGTGGTCCCATTCACTAAAGAGCAAGTTCAGCAGCTGATGCAGCTTGGTGACTCGCTTCCAATTGCCTTGGAGGGATTCACTGGATGCTTGGCATACCACTTGCCAAAAGACCCCAGACTCGTCTCGCTTCAAACGCAGACAGTCAGTTTGTGTGAGTTGATGTCACTGGTCCCACTTCAGGGGGCTAGAACAGTTATCACGGATGGGGGTCATACATATGGTGTTCTAACTTGGCAAGAGGACCAAGCTTGGCGCACACTTCTAACTGTTCCACAGAAGTCCGCGCAGCAGGCAGAGTTGGCAGCGGTGAATCTCGCTTTGCGCACCTTTGCCAAAGAACGCCTCAACATCATAACTGACAGTCAGTATGTTCAGAATTTTCTTCACAGTCTACCGGGAGCGTACATCACTCCCGCGATAGACAAAAATTTGCTGAGTTTGTTTCTCACAGCTCAATTTCACTTGCGAAACCGCACCGAAGCGCTCTATATCGCCCACATCAGAAGTCACCAGGACTTGCCTGGTCCAATTTCCACGGGCAATAGCAGAGCGGATGTGGCCGCAAAGGAAATTCAGCAATGGTCAGTTTTGGGAGTCTTCACATCTCCGATTCAAAGCCATGCATTCTTTCACCAGAATGCCAAGGCACTTGCAAGGCAGTTTAACCTGCCACTTTCTCAAGCCCAAGGCATAGTCCGTTCCTGTCAGCATTGTGCAGGGGCTCGTGGGGGGTCAACCCACGAGAGACAGAGGCCAACCAGGTGTGGCAAATGGATGTCACACATGTTCCGCAGTTTGGCAGATGGCAGTAAATGCACGTCTGCATTGACACCTTTACACAATTTGTTTGGGCAACGGCACGGAAGGGAGAGACGGCTTCCCATGTAGAGCAGCATCTCCTTTCTTGTTTCGTGGCCATGGGCAAACCACGGCACGTGAAAACCGATAACGCCCTGGCTTACAGCTCCAGGCAGCTGGCCAACTTCATGGCCACCTGGGACATCAAACACACCTTTAGCGTTCCGTACAATCCGCAGGGGCAAGCGATTGTGAACAGGTCAATCGGACACTTAAGTCCTACATTTACAAACAAACAGAAAGGGGGGAAACACCTGCCCTCCCCAAATCTCAGGGTCAGGCACAGCACTGTCTGAACAAGGTGTTGTTCACGTACAATCACCTTAATGTTTTTTCGGATTGTACTCCGCAGGAGAAGCACTTCCGCCGCTCGGAAGCTCTCCTGCAGCCGATGGTGCGTTACCGAGTGCCACCGGATCCCTCCTGGAAGGGCCCGGCGCCACTCGTAACCTGGGGAAGAGGGTATGCTGCAATTATGTCTCCTACAGGTATCATCTGGATTCCAGCTCGGTGCGTCAAACCCCACTTGGAGCCACATGGCGTTGACTCAGGCCGTTCCGAATCCGATCCCGGAGATGGAGAACCTAACCCTGATGGGGGGAGCCAGGATGAGGAAGCAGCGACAGCAGATGACAGCACTGAAGATCACCTGGGGGATGGCCAAAACCCTCTGCCAAGAAGCGGTGGATGCCGTCCGGCACGAGGACAAGGAGCCGACACCGGAGAACATCTTGGTTGCAGCCTTTTCCCTGATCACAGCTAATTCCGTGATGACCACCATCATCCTGATCCTCTCCCTACTTGCGGGGGGAGGCGTTCAGGCAGCTTCGCTGGACGCCAACAACCTGATGCCAGGCGGAGACCTCTCTGCCCGGATGCATTACAACATTTGGGAAAGGTTGGCGACTCTCGTCAACCAGTCCAATTTTTGCCTGAGGCAGACCACCGCTTCTGCCTCAATCCTGAGCACATGTCTCATCCCGGTGTGCCATTCCCCAGAAATGCACACTAGGAACGGTGACTGGTTAGTGAGGCGGATATTCAGTCCGTTTTACAAGACTGGTTTCTCAACGTACGCACAGTGGGGAACCTAAGTCATCAAAGTTTTGCCGGCTGATGCAGCCACTCTCTACACTCCTCGAGTGGCGGTCAGCCCGAACTCTACTTGTGCTCGAATGGTTGGCTGCTCCGCAGCCGGCGGGCCTCAGCACCGTTGCCTCGACCCCAGCAGCGGCAACTGGACTTGTGATAACCCAGAGACAATTAGCTCAATGTATGTTCATGTTATCTTGCCTTCAGGATGGTTCTTTACATGCAATCAGTATACTTGGAACGACATTCCCGCAAATGTATCAGATTCCACATGTTGTATCAGTCACTTGACATTATTGCTCCCCACTAGAGATATGGTTGCCCCAAGCACGAATGTCTCTTCACGCATACGGCACACTTGTACCACTCAGTTAGACAGCTCATGTGATAGCAACATTAGGGTTTTGAGTAAAGCTGAGTACGTCTCGTTGGCAGTCAGAATACTTGGCGTGCCAGGCTTAGCCGTCGGCAATGCTCGGAGAATTGGTCAATTGGCTTGCGCTCTGGCAAAAACCATCAACCACACCTCCTTGGCGATAGCGCTGCTCAACCAGGAGCAGACAGAGCTTCGCCATGCCATACTGGATAATCGAGCAGCCATCAATTACCTCCTGTTGCTACATCATTTGGGTTGTGAGTCTGTCCACGGTATGTGTTGCTTTAATGTCACGGTCAACACGCATAAGGTACAGAGTCAGCTCACGGACCTCCATCCCTTGGTCAAAAACGTCAAGGAGGATGCTACGTGGGGGTGGTGGGATTCATTATGGTCGTGGTTCCCGTGGGGTTGGCTACAGACGACACTTTTGGTGATTGTGGGGGTGGTAGTACTGGGCACAGCAGTGTGTTGTTTCATGCAATGTATTCCCTCCCTGATGTCAAGATGTCCCCCATGGAAGGAACCCCGGAATGTCATCACCCCACGCCAGCTGATGCCACTCCTACGCCGGGCCGTCTGTCAGGTCCAATCAAACAAGTAAAGGGGGAGTGCGGGCTCCGCTCATGGAATTGGCATACTGTCCCTGACAGAGGCCATGACTTGTGAGATCGCTCTGAGCCATGGGCTCCGAGGGGACAGAAATTGGGGAACGGATTAATAGCCATAGATTGATTCACCCACATCTGACCTGACAAACAGTCCGAGCAGGAGGAAATTGAATGTCTAACTAATCAGTTAGGTAATAGGTAATATCGCACCCGCGGATTACCCCAAGCCCTAATGCCAACATCGGCTATGTTTACTCTTGGGTAAGCTTGGAACAATGGAGTTCCCCTGCCAGTGTTTAATTTAGTTAATTAACTTCCCCAGGAGAGGTTCCCAATTAACCTGTGTAAACATGCGATGTGATTTTCTGTCAGATGACGATTCTATCACACACCGCCTTGTATTCCTATATATGATGATGATTTTCCCCGAATAAATCACTGGTCTTCGCTCCATCTTGTCTCGCGTTTTCTTCTTGACCAGTCTCCTCCGGGACCCAACAGCCGCTTCGCGGCCCCAATCCAACAGCATGACTTTGTATGAGGCAACTTTTTTCAAGGAATTAGGCGATGTTGTATGAATCCGATGTTGTATGAAGCAGACTTTGTATGACGTATTACTGTACTTGTGATTTCTTACTTTCAAACTGCTAGTTTGGCAGGAGCTGCGACAAAGATAGGAGCTCATTCCGTCCTGCAGTACTCGGGAATCGAACTGCTGACCTTCCGCCTTCCAGTCAGTGTCTTAGCCACTTGAGCCACTGCAGTGTCTTTGCTACAACTAGGCAGACTTTTGTTGACAGGGTGATGTCTCTACTTTTAATTATGCTGCCTAGCTTTGCCATGGTTTGCCTCCCAAGGAGAAAGCATATATTTTTTTATTTCATTGCTGCAGTCACCAACCGCAGTGATCTTCAATCCCAAGAAGGTAAAGTGGCTCTTTAGATCTTCTTCACTTTCTGCCATTAGGGGAGTGTCATCTGCATATCTCAGGTTGTTGGTATTCCTGCTTGTGATTCATTCAGCACTGCATTACGCATTATGTACACTGCATATAAGCTAAATAAGCAGGGTGACAAGATACAGCCTTGTCATACTTTTTTCAATTCTAGTCTTAACTGGCACTTCTTGACCTGCATACTGGTTCCTCAGAAGACAGGTGAGGTGGTCTAGTACTGCCATCTCTTTAAAGACAGACATGTGTTATTTTTTTGTGATCCTCACAATCAAAAGCTATAGTGTAGTCAATGAAGCAGAAATAGGCATTTTCTTGTACGCCTTTGCTTTGTCCATAATCCAATGAATGTTGTGTGGGTAGCCCAGGTCACTGATTGGTCAGCAACCTTTCCCGATTGGGTTGTCTAGCTCGCACAGAGAAGGATAAGACATTCTGAGTAAAGGTAGAGTAGAGACGAAAGGACAGAATAAGCAAGTGAAAGAGATTCTAGGAACAGAACAGCAACAGCCAGCAGAGGAGGGGTTAAACCCAGAGGCATTTGCTCACAGTAGCAGCAGACGCACTTGAGCCACTGGCAATGCAGGAGTCCAGCCACCTGAGAAAAGCCTAGGAGTCTGGCAGCAAGAAATAGTCTCCTCATGAGTAGGATGGAGCATTGCAAGACCTGGGAGTGGATTGTACCCAGGAAGGAATGTTTATCCAAGTATTGGATGTGTGTGTGAAATGCGTGTATGAAGCATGTGGATGACTGAACGGTGCACCGGAATGGATGATTTTGAGAACATTTCCTTGCTATGATATGTGCTTGCATTATTATTGTTGTACTTTAATGCCAAATATTGTATCGTTGCTAGATAATTAAACCTGTTTATGGGCTAGACATATCACCTTCATTGATAGGAAAGCTTCCCCCAGCCCCAGTCCATCCAAGAGGGACGGGCTGGAGAAAGTGTGAAGAGGACTGGCAGGCAACATTTCCTTGCCAGGCAGCACACTTAGTAAGTTTAGTACCCAGGGCATGGGAGGTAGGTGTGATGGTAAAGAGAAGGTAGACTAAGAGAGGGGGAGTGAAAGGGACAATAAGGAAGAAAGTGTTGGAGCAAGGGCATAGGTAAGTCGAAGCGAGGGCAGAGGTAAGTTGATAGGAAGGAAGAGAAGCAGGGGTGTCAGTAGAAGCGAAAAAAGTGTAGGACTTGGGTAAGGAAATGCAAGTGAGGAAAATTGGTGTCATGGAATCCTGTGCTGGAGCATCCGGGACGACAGTCTCCCACGAAGTCGCGAATCGGGGGAGATTGCCTTTCTGAGCTTTTTCCCCAGCCAGAGAGTTCTGCATAAAAAGAAATTCTGTACATATCTTCATGAAGATGGGGCCCCCGACGTCTTGAAAATGTCCTCAAACTGCATGTATCGTTACTGGTTATGTCCTGTCTAGCATTGTCTTAAATGTGTTGAGAATGTTTGTAAACTGAGATTTTCAGCAGGCAGTCTCAGGCTGAGGCCAACCCTGGCACTTTTGGTGAAATGTTATTTTGCTCTAGGTAAAATGACTTAACTCTTTGCTTTTTTTTCCTAAACTGAACCTCCCGATTTTAACAATTTATTCTAACAGTACAGTTAGATTTATGCTTCTATGTTACATGTTTAATGATTTAATTCTTGCAAACCTCTCTCCAGAGCGTCACGTTTCAAAAGGCAATTTATTTCCTTACAGCCTTAGCATGTTTGGGACTAGGTTGCTTAACTGCATTTTTTATGGCTTCCTGAGCTACTTAACCCTTTCATTGACAGGAGATGGGATTTCGATGTGTTGTTCAGAGGTGTTGTATTTTATATGTTGAGAGTTAATCACTGACTTTTTGTCATCTTCTAAACTCCTGATTATTAGAGTAAATATTTAAGTTGTTTTCTTCGCAGCATTGTATTTCACAGATTTTTCTAGTTGTGGCTGGCTGTTCCCTCCAAGCGTTTTTATTATCTGATAGAGTTAACTACAAATTCTAAACTTTCCCCTTCTCCTACAGCTACACTTTAAATGTTGTATATTGTTTTAACTTGCCTTATCCTTCTAAGTCTTAAGCCTGTCAGGGGGACACCGACAAATTTTGCAACCTCCAGAGCACATAGGGAGGAAAATTAGATTAAACCTAGTTCCTGAGACAGTGCAGAGCAATTTATCTCTGGATTTTACGCCGCCTTAATCTTTTGCAGTGCCAGAGCTGCTCAAGGTACATTAAAGATTCAGTCTGGACAGTAGTACTCCAGATTGGGGAACACTGATTAGACTCGATCAACATTTTAAATAGACATAGCCAATCGGGACATTTTTCTTTACTTTCTCTGCTAGCCATCACATGCCAAGACCAGGTTAAGCAGAAATTGTAGGCAGTTTTAGCCCGTCCTAAATCTGTGCATGATTGTTCCCTCTAGCCATTTTATCTTTGGCTGTCTTTTCTTCTTTTGCCCTCCACCTTTCCCAGCATCAAGGCTTTCTCAAGTGAATCCTCCCTTCTCATTTTTATGTATTATTTGACGTTTCAGTAAGCAATCAAAGTTGGTCTCTTCCAAGATTGACTTATTTGTTCTCCTGGCTGTCCAGAGTACTCTCAGTACTCTTCTTCAATGCCATGTTTTATAGACATCTATTTTTCTGTGTTCAGTTTTCCTAATTATTCAGTTTTCTCGCATCCATACGTTACCACTGTGAATACCACTGCTTTGACTATTCTACCTCTTGTTCACTGTGTGATGTCTCTGATTTTCAATATGTTTCCAAGGTTTCTCATATCTTGTCCCACTAGACTCAGTTTTTTTCTTTTCTTTCTTTTTCTTTTATGGCTGCAATTTCCATTTGCAGTGATCTTTGATCCTAAGAATGTAAAATCTGTCATGCTTTTACTTCTTCCCCATTTATTTTTCAGAAATTAGTGGGGCCTGTTGCCATTATCTTAGTTTTCTTGATATTGGGTCTCAGTCCAGCTTTTGCACTCTCCTCCTTCAGCCCAATCTAGAGATTCACTAGGTCTTTCTCACCTTCTGCCATTAAGGTGGTATCGTCTGCATGTCTCAAATTGTTGGTGTTTCTCCCAGCGATTTTGATCCCATATTGTGATTCCTTCATCCTTGCATTGCGCATCATATGCATATTTTGAGGAACAGTTATTTGGCCCGGTCACATTCTTACACAGGGCAAGAATTTTTTTTTCTTTTCTCCCTCTTCGCTGCCAATTAGGCACGTTTCTATTTTGGCTACGCAAGGATTGCTAGCAGTATACTGTCTTCTCAACCCATCGCTGGGTGGACGGGCTTGGCCAGAGGCCACGTTAGTGGGTGGATGTTTCTACCAAATGCCTCTTCTCCTGCAGGCAGTTGGTAGCCACAGCATCTCAGGCACCTTAGCCAAAACAGTCACATTTTCATTACAGAAATTTTTTCCAGCATTCACAGTGTTCTTTGACACATTTTACCTTCTTACTTTCAAGTAGGAGTTAGAATCCCAACGGCATCCTTTAGTGCCAAGTCCAGCTATTCTGGAATGAATTTTTTTCCTATTTAATCTAAGGAAGGGGGGAAACCCCTGGTCCACAGTTCTATTGTCGTATAATTACAAAACTAACTTATCTCTCTCAGACTTTTCCCAGAAGGCTGCACTTGCAGCCAGTTTTTTTATTTTCTATGCAGGTCCGTTTAAACCAAGCCGGAACCAGCCACCCATCTGAGAAGATCAGGCCAAGCGCAGGCACTGCCAAAAGATGACATCATCTGTCCATATTCCTTCCACTCCTAAAGATGATTTTGGCATGCACTTTTTCACCTTAAGGGGGGAGGATTTGGGTTGGACCTTTTATCACATATGGACCTGCCATGCTACTTTCATGAACAATGCTTTCAATGGACACATTACCATGCCAGAATGGACTGTCACATACAATTCCCTGATGGTTGTCTTGACCCTTTCCCTGCTTTTGGGGGGAGGAGTTTGGGCTTCCTCCAGGGACCTAACGCCTGGCTGGGACTTATCTGCCAGGCTCCAGTACAACATTTGGCTAAACTGGCCGGACTTGTCTACCAATCTGACTTTTGCTTAAACATGCACTTGACACTATTTACTGCATGACATACGGGACTTATGCATACTGGGGTACTCAAGTAACAACGACTTTGCCCGCTGATGCAGTCACTCTAAACACACCCTGAGTGGCGATCAGCCAAACACCACCGTTGTCTGAAGCCCCGGTCAAGAGACTTGGAAATGTAATCACCCTGACATTATGTATGATCATGATATTCTGCCCACCGGATGGTTTTTCACTTGTAACCAGCATATTTTAATGCCTTTTCCATGCTTTTGTATTATGCTCGCAGCTGCTTTTCTAGGCTATATGAATTCTGGTACATATGATTGCATATTCCTCACACATTTGCCCCTTCTGATACCATCCCTCATTAGAATAACATACCCTCACCATGGGTGGGAGAAAAATCAAACAGACATCTACAGAAGATTGGGTTTCCTGGAGCCATAGAGACCTCTTGGTTATTGTAATTCACCATATCAGTGTCAGTCACACCTCCATTGTGTGAGAGAAGCATTTGTCCAATTACCCAAGAAAAAACCAATTCTGCCAGGGGGGTGGGAAAGAAGTCAATCACCCCAGTGAGAGATCCATGACAAACCTCATCACATTGTCTGGCCAATAGAAAGCAAGCCACGTTCTTGCACAACTACACAGTTATGTGGACGTCATTTAAGATCAAGACACTGCTGACCCAACCTGAAGAACATTTCTCACAAAGACCCAGCACCAGGTAACCAACTCTGACACCTTCCTCAAGGAGCACCTTATTGGGCAAACACCATAGTCATATTGTTGTTTTGGGGCAGTTGCAAATTTTACCCCAAACCTACTGGGGGTGGGGGGGGATGAGCTCTGATCCTGGGTGCCATGAGACTGGCCACAAAGAGCGCATAAAGTCACCATTGGTGTTGTGGTATGCTATGCTGTTTTGTGCAATGCATCCCCTTGTTCCAGTCCATGTGCCACCCAAGACAGAGACCCCAAGAAACAATCACATCTTAACAGATTATTCCTTACGTCACTCAGGTTTTCAGCCAAGTTGCTTTTAGAAAATTAAATAAGGGGGAATGTGGGTAGCCCAGGTCACTGATTGGTCAGCAACCTTTCCCGATTGGGTCGTCTAGCTCGCACACGAGCAGAAAACCAACCAGCCTTTACAGGAGAGGAAATTGGTATGGGCTAATAGTGCATTAGCAGAAGTGACTCCATATTTCCTTAGCTGGGAGCACTGAGTGGATATAGGTTAAGTGTCACCCAAATGTCGCAGTGACTAGTAAACAGCACATAAAAGATTACTCACATCCTAGGAGACACCAAACCACAGTTAGACCAAACAACTAGAGCAAAGATGCCTAATGTTTACAAGAACTCCAGATAGGCAAGAACAGTCAGTTCCACTGTTCCTGTTGATTAGCATACCCATGGCTAACCTAGGCACACAGTAACTTCTTAGACTGGCAAATGTACTTAGCCAACGATATGCTAGGAAAACAAGCCTTCTGTCATGGGGTCTCACACAGGCTGTGAGATCCAGGAATAGAATAAATACAGACCACCCGAGGATTCGGGACTGGCTTTTTCCACCATACACTCGCCTCTCCTCGCCTTCCTTGAATTCAGCACCTTTATTCCCACGGATCATTACAACAATGTTGGCAAATTGGTATCTAGTTCTCCTGCCTCTTCAGAACCTAGCTTGTACTTTTTGTAGTTCTCAATCCACACACTACTGAAGCCTACCTTGTAGGGCTACAATTGAATCCCTCCAAGACTGAGTGGCTATGGATAGGGGCCCCCGCATTATCCAGGGAGCTGCCAACTTTGGTCTTGGATGGGGCTGCTTTGCCCCAGACAGACCCGGTATGCAATTTAGGGGTCCTCCTGGATTTGGGACTGCTACTTATAGATTAGGTGGCAGCCGTGGCCAGGTGGGCTTTCACACAGCTTCACGTCATCTGTCAGTTGCGTTCGCTCCTGGACCGGGACTCCCTGCTCATGGTCACACATGCTCGGGTGACCTCCAGGCTAGATTATTGCAATGTGCTCTACATGGGGCTGCCCTTGACAACCATTCGGAGGCTACAGCTGGTGCAGAATGCAGTAGCCCGGGTGGTGATGGGGTGTGGGAGTTATGCTCACGCCTCACCATTGCTTCGGGAGCTGCACTGGTTATCAGTTTGTCTCCCGGTGCAATTCAAGGTGCTGGTTTTGACCTTTAAAGCCCTACATGGTAGTGGGCCAGGATACCTAAGAGACCGCATCGTCCCAAGAGTGTCTGTCCATCCAACCAGAGAGGACCGGAGGGGCTCTCTAATTGTTCCATCTGCCAGAGGGGCTCGCCTCTCTGGCACACGAAGGAAGGCCTTTTCTGTGTCCACACCGGCCTTGTGGAACCTCCTGCCAGTAGAGTTGCGGGAGCAGATGGAGCTGCTGCCTTTCAGAAGAGAATTAAAAACCTGGTTGGTGGGGCAGGTGTGGGGCTCGGATGGAAGAGTGGCCCCTGCCTGTTGGCTTATAAAATGAAGCCTCCCCTTTTTTTAATGCGGGCAGTTTTAATGTGGTTAGTTTTAATAGGTGGGTGGGTATGTTGGGGTTTTAATTGTTTTTAATATGTATGTTTTAATCCTGTTGTGAGCTGCCCTGAGTCGGGTTTGCCTGATTGGGCGGCATAGAAATTTGAGCAATAAATAAATAAATGAGCAATACATTTTGATCATGGCCTTGCTAGTGTGTGAAATGAGCACAAATGTATGGTAGTTTGAACATTTTTTGCATTGCCATTCTTTGGAATTGGAATGTAAACTAACCATTTCGAATCCTGTGGCCACTGCTGCTTTTTCCAAATTTGCTGACATATTGAGTGCAGCACTTTAATGACATCATATTTTAGGGCTTTAAATAGCTCAACTGGAATGTCATTTCCACTGACTTTGTTGTTGAATCTATTCTTCACCTCTACTGTGTGTTCATAGGGGATGTGATCTAGGTCATACCTGAATGGCCTAATGGTTTTCTTTATTCCCATTGGTTTTCTTTATTCACTGTAAGCCTGAATTTCGCAATCAGTAGTTCATGATCTGAGCCACAGTCAGCTCCAGGTCTAGTTTTTACTGACTGTATAGAGCTTATCCATCTTTGGCTATAAAGTACATAATCAATTTGATTTCAGTGTTGGCAATCTAGTGATGTCCATGTGCACAGTTGCCTCTTAGTTTGTTGGGAAAGATTGTTTGTTCAAATCTCTATTAGACTTTGCTCTGCTTTGTTTTCTATTCCAAGGCCAAACTTGCCCATTATTCCATTTGTCTTTTGACTTCCTACTTTGGCATTCCAGGTCCCTATGATGATAAGAGCATCTTTTTTTTATCAATTCTAGTAGGTTTTCATAGAACTGGTTAAACCAGAGTAATTTATGACATGAAATTTATTTATTTATTTACCCATCCCCCTCCACTTTAATTCACTGATTTCTAGAATTTCAATGATCAGTTTTGCCATTTCATGTTTGACTATATCCAGTTTACTTTTATTCATCGATCTTACATTCTAGGTACCTATGCACTATTGTTCTTTACAGCATGGAATTTTCCTTTCACTGACATCCACAGCTGAACATCCTTTTGGCTTTGTCCTTTCCGCTTAACTCTTCCTGGGGCTATTTATATTTGCCCTCTGCGTTTCCTCAGTAGCATGTTGAAACCTCCTGACCTGAGGGGCTCAGCTTCTGGCATCATATCATTTAACCTTATGATATTGTCCATGGTGTTTCTTTGTTTTTGCAAGGATACTGGAGTGGGTTGCCAGTTCTCTCTCCAGTGGATCACATTTAGTCTCAGTTCTCCACTATGGCCTGTCTATCTTGGGTCACCCTACACTGCATAGTCCATAGCCTCATTGAACCACACAAGCCCCCTTGGCATGGCAAGGCCATGATCCTTGGGTAGGTTAAAAGAAGTTAGGTGACGCAAATTCTACCCTTTCTTCTACTTGGTGCTGGAATTTCACACACATCTCTGGCCAACCTCTACAAAAACCTATCAGGGAACTTTATGTGCATGCACTTTGACTTAATAAGTGCAACCACTTCCACCTCCTTCATCCATCCAAGATGGTTGCTGGGCCATCTGGAGGGAGGGATTCTATTGGGGGGAGGGGGTCTGTCCTCTTTCACTGATGTGGGAAGCACACACACACACACATGCCCAAACTAAAAGGATTCCAAACCCCTGAACCAGACACCTCTGTGATATGTGAAGTAAAGAGATAGCCAATTAATACACTTGATTATCTCTAAGAAGTAATTATATTTTATCACATCTTAAAAGAAAAGAGTTTAAAAACATTTCAAAGCAAAAAGGTTAATACAAAGTTAAAAAAATCCTGGGAGATACATTTCTGGACACAAATGCCAAAAAACAAAAATATCACATAAAATAAGCAACAAATGCTGGCATATTTGGAGGACCACCACAGTCCACCACAGTCAAACAGAATGTTAACCACTGACCCAGCTGGGTCATTATAGCCTTAATTGTCCTCACAACATTTAGTGTTTTCTTTTCTCTCATTGTTCAACAGAATTGTTCAGCCAACAGAAAGGAAAAAAACAAGAACCACAAAAAAACCTTTTGCTGGTACTTTAAAAAATACCCCTCAATGAACTTGATTGGCAATCTGTGAGGCATTAGTTGATACAGTTCTCTAATTGTTAATCCTTTCTATCCTTTCTAAGAGTTTGGAGCAGAGAGCAAGAGATAAAGCTGAATACACAAGGCCCACTGTTTGGAGCAGATATTGAAGTGGCAGTAATTGGAGAGAGGTAAGGGGCCCCACATCAAAAATAAAAATATATATCTAGCCCTCAAATTCTGGAGACAACAACAGCAAGCACATCTGGCTTTGAATCTCACTGTAGCATTTGTCTTGTTGCATCTCTCAAAATCCTTGCCAAACAACCTGAGCTGTTTACAACCATGCTTCTCTCTACTCCCTGCTTGATCTGTTACCTTGGAATGTAAATTATTTATGGACTGTCTATTTGATTCTGATCTCTGACTATTCTTTATACACACAATGAATCTCTCAGTTTATGACTGCTTTGTGGTTTCGACCCAAGGTGGCCTTGGACTCTCCTGAATTCCTTTCTGCGAACACTTGTCGCCTTCAGACAGGAAAACAGAGTTTTGTTTTACTTTAAAAGAGTAGAAGTGTGTGAAAAGACAATTTTCTGGTAAATGCTCTTCTTTCTCTCTTCTCCATCCTGCTTTTTTTGGGGTGGGGGTGGGGGTGGGGGTGACTGGGTCTAAATGCATTGAAGACTATACGTTCTCCTCCCTTAAAATATTCAGGAAAATGCACTTTTAAAAAAGCTTTCTACCTAACAAGTAAAAAAGTCTGATCACATTTGATTAGCTCTATTCTTATTTCAAGGGACTGCAGTGACACAAGTGGCTAAGATGCTGACTGGGAGGCGGAAGGTCAGTAGTTCGATTCCCAAGTACTGCAGGACAGAATGAGCTCCCGTCTTTGTCCCAGCTCCTCCCAACCTAGTAGTTCAAAAGCAAGAAATTGCAAGTAGATAAATAGGGACCACTTCAGTGGAAAGGTAACAGCCTGCCACATGACCACAGAAACATCTGCAGAAGCAGACAGCGCTGGCTCTTCGGCTTTGAAACAGTGATGAGCACTAGACTCTAGAGTCGGATATGACTGGCTCTCAAGCAAGGGAAACATTTACCTTTACTATTCTAATTTCAGGGATTTCTTGAGTTTGGGAAATTGAAACCATTTGATTCCAAGTGATAGAAATGTAAAAGACAAAATCATGTGTAGTTTGAGGAGAGGGTATATACGTGACATCAAGTATACATGGAAATGTACTTTATACCAACTCTGCATTTTGTCTTCTCCATTGCTATTTCCAGCCCCAGCTGCTGCTGCTGCTGTTGATTCTAATGCTATATCCCTGCTTCAGATTTGCAGCAGAACAGAAGCACAGTGAAAACTGCTGCAGGCAAAGAGATGGCTCATTTTCTTTTTAACCTGGGACATTATATTACAGTATATGCTGATTTTCCTGGGAGGTTTCTTCCTATGCATTAATCTACCACTGGTTTGAAACACATGGGATCTCACAAAGGGAAACACAATGATGAAGGGACCAGACCAGGAAGAAAAGAGTGTTTAGCTGTCAAAGTAACATAGCTTAGAAATTGGTGAGGCAGGGTGTCATCTGACAATGGTGAACGAGAGCAACTGCCAGCTTGATGTTATGAATGATAGGTTTAAAAAGTTCCTAGAAGTAGAGAAGCTGCTATGGTGCCAAATGCCTGGAGGGAAGAAATTACACAGCTGCAGAATCCTAGTCACACTGCTGTTGATACTGAAATGCTTTAATAAGACATTAAAATACAAAATTACAATATCACAAAGCAGAACAATATGTAGAGTTGAGCAGGAGGACTATAAAAGAAGAAATAAGGAGTACTACTCTCATAGAATGGCCCACTGCAGGCGCACCGCCCAAAGAAAGACTCAGACACCGGTATATGGATAAAGGCATTGGGCCACTTTTATTGAATAATGCCCTAGTCCGAATTATAACTTTCAATTGGTGTATTCATCCAATTGTAATTCTTTAAGGCAAGCAGGCTGAAGTAACACTGGTAAGGTTCCTCCCAAAATGCCAATGGCAATTGGCTACATGTAACTATTTGTATCAATTTGTTTGTTGACACAAACAAATTGTTGACAGGAGTCAATAAACTATCTACTGACCCCACCCTATGACGTGTATCCGTTAAATCTCAAGGTGATGCAGGCTGTTAAGCTCCTGCCATCACCCCTTGCCTGGTTCGTCGTTGACTGGCCAAAGCTATTACCCCTGTACCTGTCTAAGTGTTGGCCAGTCAATTGCGAACCTGCCGGATACCTATGGGTCATAAATCTTTACCTTACCAATGCTACCCGCCACACGGGGAGGCGTCTATGATGACTCACCGCCCCCTCCCCAGACCGTCAGGTCACCAGGCCTGCTTGCAAATCTTCCAGAAAGAGGTTCATACCTCTAGCCGACAGGTGGACCCCATCCCCTGCATAGAGATTGTAATTTTGCAAACTTATCCTGGGATGCTGGATGGCCGTCCCCAAACCCTTGTCTGTCAAGAACCGGGCAACAGCCCTGTTCACCGAGCGGCGAGCGCGGTCAAGGGCATGGAGGTCAATACCTCCCCTGTAATTATGTCGCGGCACGATGTCCGACCATAGCAGCCGTGTGGACGGCCAAACATAGTGCAAATAGGCTAGGTCAGTGCAGATCGTGAATTTTAAGGAAAGGCCAGTGACCTGGGCAAGGTCATTGCCACCGAGGTGCAGTACAAGGACATCAGGCGGTTCAGCATCCCTGATGGAAAACAGGAATGGCAACAGTTCCCGCCATCTCATTCCACGCTTACCGTACCAACGCATACATGGGGTTGCACGTAGTCCAAGCTGAGGTCCCCACTCTGTCGCCGCAGCATACTGTGCTGCCCAGTGCACGTAACTGTGGCCCACCAGCCATACTGCCACCGGTGTGCGGGTACACACAGGGTCTGTAAAAGAAGAAAAGAGAAGAATGACTTAACTGGTACTCATACCTGAAGTGGGCGGACGTACAATGCAAAACGCATGGATCCCCATCTTCCCATCCGGCGTATATCAGCCCCAGAGTACCCAAACACAGCCGCAGTTGATGCAGCGCCTATCCTAAATGAATGGGTGTCGTAACGAGCCCCGGGGAGGCCAACACTGGTTAGTGCCATACCGGTCACCTTCCAAAATTGGAATTTAGTCAGGGGAGACCCATCCTGGTGGCAGAACAATGGGCCAGGGTGCGCGCCACGCACTGCCAAAAACTCATGTAGGGCACCAACCAGAAAGATGTCTTCAATGGAACATCATAGCAGTCTAACTCCACGCCGTGCTGATCAACCTTTGAGGACATAAGAACATAAGAACAGCCTTGCTGGAACAGGCCACAGCCCATCCAGTCCAGCATTCTGTCTCACACAGGGTATTCCCAAGGAGATGCCTTCACCTGCTTAGGATTCCCTGGAAATGGCATTGAGAGATATCCTGCCTATCTCTCCAACCCGGAGGTTGTCCTTAGGTAGCCATAATTATAGCCATTGATACACTTGTCCTCCATGAACTTGTCTAATCCTTTCTTAAAGCTGTCAAGACTGACAGCTGTCACCACTTCTTCTGGCAGGGAGTTCCGTATCCTCAACTGAGCCCACTCCTCTGTGACATAGACAACCTCGAGTTCCAGTGCCCTACGAGTCGCATCCGCCTTAGACAGTGGTACCAACTCACTGATGCGGAGCGCTCCAAAGAAGAGCCACCTCATACCTATCATAACACAAGTTATGCCAGCCTCGTGCAAGGTGGGTCAGGACCTCTGGTGAAATTGGGTGATGAGTGTCCGGGCGGCGGTCATGTTCCCGTGTCCACCCCTCCAAAACATGACGTATGCGGAAATCATACATGCAGTCAGCGAAGCCCCTCACTTTGGCCATAATGCCAGTGCCAACAGCCTGGATGCTATAGTACGAGGAGCCAGACCCTGACTGTGAAGATAAACCATAAATTGTAAAACCTGTTCGACAGGTATGGGCCACACTTCGGGTAACTGTAGTTGCTCACAAAAGGTTCTAAATTGTACAAAAGCATGTTGATACGCCTTACGCGTGCGAGGTGCCAATGACATGCCGATCGCCCGGTCCACCTCTCCTCGCCAAACGTCCAAATCTCGGCCGGGAGTGGCGAGGGGAATTCCTCTGCTTCCAGAGCCAAGACACGGAACCGGGGGATCTCCAGGCGGGATAAAGCATCAGCAATATCATTATTAATGCCTGGTACATGTCTGGCCTTAAACAGCACATTGAGGCGTAGGCTCCTTAACACGAATTGACGAACCAATGCCATAACCCTAGGTGATTTGGACGTCTGAGCGTTGACAATGTGCACCACTGCCGCATTGTCACACCAAAAATGGACCACTGAGTTGGCCCACTCCTCGCCCCATAACATCAAAGCTCCCAGGATGGGAAGAAACTCGAGGAAGGTAAGATCGCGGAGGCGATTCATGCCAAGCCATGCGTGAGGCCATCGGCCGTAAGCCCAACTCCCCTCAAAATAAATCCCATATCCCAGGGAGCTGGAGGTATCCGACTGTACTTGAAACCTAGGGCAGACCATAAGGTCTGATCTCCAGAAAGAGACCCCGTTAAAATCCTGTAGGAATGTAAGCCAAACCGAAAGGTCCACCCGTATGCCCCTGGTCAGTCGGACCCTGTGGTGGCGCTTTAACAGGCCGGCCATGGCGTCACACAGGCACCGGGCAAATGCTCTGCCGGGTGTCACCACCCTGTAGGCAAAGTTAAGATGGCCATGAAGTACCTGCAGCTCACGAAGGGACACTTTACGTTTGGCCATCAATGCCAAAATCGTTGCGGAGATCCGGGTGACCTTATCCATGGGTAACCTGGATGCCTGTGCGACCGTATCAATTTCAATTCCTAGAAAAGTCAGCTTAGTAGCTGGGCCCTCAGTCTTTTCGGGCGCTAAGGGGACACCCAGTTCCCGCATTAGCGTCTGAAATGTGGTGAGGAGACGCGTGCACGTGTCCGAGCCCCTTTCACCCCCGAACAAAAAGTCATCGAGGTAATGGGCTACAGACCGAGACCCTGACCTGCAAACAAAGGCCCACTGAAGAAAAGTGCTAAAACGTTTGAATGCTGAACATGAAATAGAGCAGCCAAAAGGCATGACCTTATCTACATAGAACATCCCTTGGAATCTAAAACCCAATAGCTCAAAGTCCCCTGGGTGCACTGGCAGTAATCGGAATGCCGATTTAATGTCACATTTTGCCAAGAGGGCACCGGGACCACATGAGCGTACCATCCGTAGGGCCTGGTCAAACGACGTGTACCTGACCGAACAAAGGTCATCAGGAATCGCATCATTGACCGAAGAACCCGCAGGGTATGACAGATGGTGGATTAAATGAAATTCACATGGGGTCTTCGTAGGTACTAACCCCAGAGGGGAGACCTTCAAGTTAGGGAAAGGCAGTTCAGAAAAGGGTCCAGCTACCCTCATAGCCTCCACTTCTTTAGCAATGCTCAGTGCAGCTACCTCCTCATTGCCTTTCAAGGAAATTAAATTAGGGGCGTCTTGGGGTCCTCGAACCCCCCTGAACGGAATACGAAAGCCCCACCGGAAACCCTCCAGTAGGTACCTCGCATCCTCCCTTTTTGGATAAGCTGAGAGCCATCGCTCCAGCATATACACATTAATTGGGGAGGGGGCCTTTTGAGTTGCTAGCTCCATCAGAGGAAGCCCTGACTGCCCCCCTGTCCACCTCTACCTCTGCCCCATGACCCACCAGCCCACGGGCACGCGGAGGCAGTGTGGGGGCCAGCGCAAGAGGGACACTCATGTCGGAAACAACACTGTCACTTATTGCACACGGCGTTAGCTGAGAAGCTCCAACACAGCAAGCGGGCTGGAACCCCCTGCCCCGCCGGCTGGCGGGGAGCCTGTGTTGGAGCAGCTCGCTGCACAGCATGGCCACAATGGTACCTATCCCCAGGCACCGGACGTGTGGGAATCATGTACAAGAGCCACAATTTCTGGCAGGGCTCATCCCACCTCATCTCGGGGTGTAGGGCCACCCTTATTCTAAATTCCTCATCGTAAGCCAACCACGACGGGCTAGGGAAATCAACCATCGCCCTATAAATATTGTCCAAGTATTGGATTATCAGAATGGCCAGGTCAGGCCGGGCCCTCAGGTATACCGACATATATATAAGATATGCCGGCAACCAGTTGGCCCAGGTGCGCGGTGGCTTACGACAATGGGACAGCTCTTTGTCTCTGTCATCCTGTCCCTCCCTCTCTTCCTTAGTGGGCTCACGGTTCAATAGGGAGAATATATCTATGTACTCCCCTCGCCAAATCTTATCCCTCGTGACCTGTGACAAATGATCACCCAGGGGCAAGGAATAACCAGCCATCGGTAAAGCCATCGACGGCACATTCTGTATAGAGGGTATACGCAGCGGGACCTGAACAGCCCCTGCGAAGTTCGGCACGGCCCCAGGGGCGGACACCCCCGCCCTGAATGAGGGACCATTTTGGAACCAGGGGTTACTGGGATAATGTGATAACTGCTGCCCACCCGCATCAAGTTGACACGGCCAGGGCCACTGACCCCCCCCCCCCAGTGCAAGTGGACAGTGGTGGTGGTGCACTAAATTGAACCTGATACTCACTAGTCGCACCCCCGTGAGCCGCCCCCACTGGGGGTTCAGGCCCATGGTGGGCATCGGAGCTCGCGACCAGAATCGAGCTCTGGGACCACCCATGGCTGCTCCCAGCCTGTACATCAGGTCAGACGGGGAGCTGCGAGGCACCAGCCAGCGCTGGCCGGACAGCCTCAAGCAGTTGGCCAGCGCGCTGAAGCATCACGGCTGGCAAGTTTGCCGGGTTCGACAAAGGGGCCCCTGTTGAAGAAGCGGTAGTGCTCCCCTCAGAAGGTGGCTGGGCAATGCCCAAAGATGCTTCCAGCACTGCTATACGTGCTATCAAAGCATCCACTGCCTCGGAGCCCCCAGTATAAGGTGGGCCGGGCGGGCCGGACGGCCCACTAGGCAGTTGGGGCAAAGGCAACCCAACAGGGGAGCCAGGGCCAGAATAGGGCCATGCCTAGAACTCAGGCCCATGGGGGGCCAGAGGAGCTGTGGGGCAGACACCCGCACCAGGCCCCCCTGGGCCAGCTTGTTCCAGGCCCTGCAAAGGCGCGCTCAGGGCCAAAGCCCCCAATGGGCCAGCTTGCACCTGCCCAGCTATGAAGCTGGCACCCGGCTGCCAAGTGGTAGCCTGACCGGCCCCACTGGTACCAGTGGGCAAGGTTCTATCACTGCCCTGCCGTGGGGGTGCAGCCCTGGTCCTTCGACCCGAAGGCTGGCCCCCATCCGATGAAGGGCCAGGAAAAGCCCTTCCCCTCGGCCGCGGCTTCAGTGCTGGAGCCTTTCGCTTGGGAGCCATGTCTCCCTAAAAGAATGAGTCGCTGAAGGATCCCTATTCAGGGATCGAGCTCCTGCATAGAAGTACCGCGGTAGCCAAGGGTAAATCTAAAACGGCTCCGGGTACGAGGTCTTTCTCTATTCCCAGCCGGGAATCAAACACGCAGACCTCTAGCAACCAACTCACAGCTAAAGAGAGAACGCGATGGAGAAAACTTCTCCTCTCCGTCGCAATTCTAAAATGGCAGCTCGGCTGCCTCGTGGCCACCCCTTTTATAGAGGGGTGGCCACGCCCCCTAACTCACCTGGATGTCTGAGTCCGGGTGGGGGGCCCCCGCAAAGAGCGCGGCGGCCATTTTGGTGCCGCGCTTTCATTCTTTCAATCAGTACTGTACTTCTGTTGAGTAAGGTAGAGCAAAGCCCACAATTACTGTTGAACACCACCTTGATATGTTGCTTCCAAAGAAGTGTGAAGAGAAGGAAAAGAACCATTGGAACTACTCTGTAAGAGAGTTTGCCAATGCCTGTACAGTGGTGTAATGTTACCTATATTTTTTTCCTTGCCTAGTCCAGTTACTCAGCCGAGCAGTCATAGACTATAGAAGTCATTCATCTGATTTTGGAGATTATTTGATTTATTTAATAGTCCTGACAACATGAGAGAAAACTACACCAAAACTCTTCCACTAACTCTCCTAAGCTAACTCTTTCCATTCATCCACAGGCTTTTCTTGACTTCCAAGGCAGCACCTGGCTTTCAATACTTACCTTTTCTCTCAGGGTAGCTTCTGCTTCATTTATACAAAGTCATGTATAAAATGCTGAGAATGATCTCTTTGTCTGACTCTTTCGGTGTTAAAGAATTTGAGATCCACAACCCTGCTTAGCCAAAAATGAAGATGAAGGAGGAAGAGGAGGGGAAGGAAGGAAGATACCCAGCCTGCTGAAGGAGAAAAAAGTAAACATACCTTTCATTGGAACTCTGTTTAAGGTTTAAGTAACATTTCAGGAATTGATATTTGTATGATAAATTTTATTCCTGTAAATTTTAACTTTTTCAAACACTGCACAGAGAAGTATGGAAATTGGAAGAGCCTGAATCTCTAAAGTGTCCAAAGGTTGGCACGCTTCTTGTGAAAATTACAATGTAAGCCAGGGGTGCCCAAACTAGAGCCCGTGGACCAGATCCAGCCCCTGTCACCAATTCATTTGGCCTCCAACAACCTTGTTGCCCCTAGAAGCAGAAGTAAAATGTGCCCATACATTCACGTTTTACTTCCACTTCCAATAGCGACGAGGGCGTTGGGGACCAGATCCAGCCTGCAGGCCATAATGACTGGTCCCCTGAACCACATGAACGGCCCATGGCCCAAAAAGTTTGGACTCCCCTGATGTAAGCAGTTAGTTCACTTCAGGCTGTAGAAAGTATCATAAACAGCTGTGAATTTCTTCTTTCTTTTTTTGAAGCTTTCATTACCTCACATGTTAGCAGAGCTGGCCCCTTTCAGTGTCACACATGGACAAGGGTATACAGAATGCTATCTAGGCTGACTGAGGGCAAAATAATGCTATATTAATGGCATGAATGACAATAAGATTCCTTTTGAAAGGCATATAAGAGCTACAGAAATACAGATTGTATCCAAACCAATCCATCAAGGGAAAAAGCTAAGCTTCTCATCCTGCCACATCTGACCCCATTTCTAAGGCTATTCAGACTTCCGTGCAGCTGACATTTATGTAACACAAATTGTGCTTGTAATTGCTGTCACACAGTTAACATTGCATAAGAATTTTGTCCTTAGGCCTGAATGTGTATTTATTTATTTAAAATATTCATACCCTGTGCCAAGAGGACACAAGGTTGCCTAAAATATTAAAATAAACAATATTAAAAGCTGGAAAATAAATATATTTAGGGTTAAGTGCTACAGCTGGAGTTTATGCAGTGGTATATGTTGGGAAGAACTGAATGGAACACACAACATGTAAAATGAAACTATTCTGGTTCCTTATTTCTCCCCCATAAACTGAATTGCTGTACATTGCATTGCAACTCTACTGTACCATATAGTGTATTTCTATAATGTAGAAATTGGCTTCTCTCTTAAAAAGACAAAGTGGCATGTGGTATAATTCTTGGAAAATCCTTCCAGAGTTACAGCTACTGTAAACCAAAGGATCAAACTGAATGTTTTGAAATGCAAGCTTCCCTCATTTTCCCTTTTGCTTCTTATGTCCTAAAGTACAAATGCTGAGGCACAATTTTAGAGAAGGATGGCATCCACTCATGCATTTGGTTGGGGCGGGTGCTCTTTGCCAGACACCCACAAAGGAGTAGGACCACATTTGATGGGCAAATCACAGCTCATCTGGTGGCAGAGAGTGGGTGGCCCTGGCTGGAATATATTGACAGGTTACACATCCCCCTGCCTCGTGTCTTAGAGTTTGAAGCAGCAACCCTCCCGGCTGCCCTGCTAGCACAGTACAGGAGCAGCTGGTCACTCATAGGCCAGACAGGAATTTTTTGGTCCACATGGCAAATGGCTTGTCATGTGAGTCTTTTTCGCCTGTCCCATACTGTTGATTGGGGATTTGGGCAATTGGCCTGGGATGAGAGCATTGTTAGGCCACCTTGTGGGATGGGTAGTGTAGGGTGATTGGCCATTGATTAGTCCAGGGCAGGGATGGTATGCTCCCAGATGATTTTGGATTAAATCTGGACCTGGGATGATATGGTTGGAGGCTGATTGGATTCCAGCAGACCTGGTTCTTTCCATGATCGGATCATGCGCCAACATTTATGAGGGTTGTCTGAGAGTAGTAGCCACCACAAGCCTTGAACTCACTCAGCCTGTGGGACAGGGGAACCAATTCTCCATAGGTCCAACGTCTACCTGCACTACATCAGATCCTTCAAAGATCTTGGGTTTAACTGCACTAAGTTTGATGGTTTCAGTTGCACCATCAGCAACTAATAAAGGTGGCCCGTTTACTTCTAGTTCTGTGTCCAACTCTTTATCCTAAAAATAAAAATAAATAAATAAATGTGGGGGTGGGGAGCAATGAAAAATGTTTATTTGCAAGTCTTATGTTCAAACAAAGTTGTAAAGTACTCCCCCGCCCGCCCCGAAGCCACTCCACCGCCCGGGTTGGGGCCAGGTGCGCCCACTCGCCGCCTCACACTCCGAGACCCACCTGCTCAGAGGGGTGAAAAAGCCACTGCCGCCGCCACACTGGAGGACTCCCCCGCCTGCCCCGGAGCCACTCCACCTACCGGGTTGGGGCCAGGTGTGCCCGCTTGCCGCCTCGCCCTCCGAGACCCACCTGCTCAGAGGGCTGAAAAAGCCGCTGATGCCGCCGCACCGGAGGACTCTCCCACCCGCCCCGGAACCACTCCACCGCCCGGGTTGGGGCCAGGTGCGCCCGCTCGCCGCCTCACCCTCTGAGACCCATCTGCTCGGAGGGCTGAAAAAGCTGCTGCTGCTGCTGCACTGGAGGACTCCCCCACCCACCCCGGAGCCACTCCACCGCCCAGGTTGGGGCCAGGTGCGCCCGCTCACCACCTCGCCCTCCAATATCCACCTGCTCGGAGGGCTGAAAAAGCCGCTGATGCCGCTGCACTGGAGGACTCTCCCACCTGCCCCAGAGCCACTCCACTCTCCGGGGAGGTGTGTTTGTTTTGTCTTAGATTTTGTCTATGAGGGCGAGCCCTGGGCTCCGCATGTATCGTTAGCCCGGGCTATGTTGGTTGCTCTACTGTATTTTTTATGAATATTGTTGTGATTTGTATCTTCCTCTGTATTTATTGCATTTATACTGTAAAATTATTGATTGATGATTTTTTCTGACTGTTGTTGCCGCTTCATTGTTGTAAACCGCTTTGAGTCTCCCATTGGGATGAGAAAAGCGGTATAAAAATCTAAATAATAAATAATAAATAAAAATAAATAAAGTACAGTAGATGGCAAAATTATAATACAGAGGTTCGCTTCATCTTGGTTGCAATAAGGGCAGGAAGAACAATCTCTTAAGCAAATGATGGCTGCCGGAGGGTAGTAAGTTACAGACTTTCTAAGACTAACATTTTGAATCAGAAAGACAACTGACTCAGTCAAACAGACTAAATCGAACTATAGGGTGCAGTAGCACTACGCAGAGAACCTAGAGTGGAAAGACAGTTAAATTATGGAGGGACGTGAAATATTTAGCCTGCAGATAAGCTACTTTGATTCAAAATACCCAATGGCTATGTCTGTTAAATGTTGGCTGTTCTCATCTCTATGCTAGTGTACAAAACAAAACATGATTGAATTGTCTGCTGCAAGCTGAACATCAATAACACCATGGCACATGTTTTGATGGGATCTAAGAAAGCAAGATGTCTGGTTTCACATTTTTAGCAATAAACCAGCACTTGACTTCTGGTCTTGCATTTAACACAGTAAATCAGCCCACCTCAACTCTCTCACACATGAAGTTATATGATGTATACAGGGATTCTATTATGCAGTATTTTCTTGAGACTCTTACTTCTATAACAGTAAACAATAGTGACCCATTTTGATTTAGACTGGTGTTGCTGAAAAAAAAGAAAAGTAGTATTATTTTGGGAGGTGGAGGTTTAAAAATAAATACATGGACCAAAAGCAGGAGAGAGAAAGGCTTTATTTTTCATATGCATGCGGGCTCTCTACCTTGCAGGAAGAGGAGCAAAGAGTGACCAAAGACCTTTTATAAACCAGGTCCCAGACAGACAGCAGACATATGAATACACAAAATTCACAATAGGTTAGAGCTGGTCAGACAGGTCCTCTTACCTTGCCCTTTTCATACCAAATCAGCTATTTTACTTGTTTACATTTTACATGGGGAGATGACAAAGGGGACTTTTGGCACTTTGGTTCTCATCAAGTTCAAAATGGCTTTTCTTTGGCTACACTAGGAAGAGTCACCCATCATTAGAAATGTGAATAGTGTCCCTCTGGCTTGTATGGAAATTCCTCCTCAAGACTGAATTCCTTCTCCAGAATCATGAATGTGATAGACAGGGGAAGGTGGGATGAAGCAGCAAATATTTATGGCATAATCCACACTCAAAAAACAGATGATGTATGCATCTTAAGTTAATTATCCTCTTTGATTAAAGAAAATCCACAGCTAAATAGATGGCCTAACAATCAGGCTTATTTTTTTATATTTCTCCATTTCCACAGAAATTTCCAGAGTGGTCACTGTACAAATAATGTTATAATTTGTGTGTTAATGAATTTTCATTTCATGAAAACACTATAAGGCTAACGAATGTGCCCCCAACTCATTACTGTAGTAATTTAGTACACATATTTCTCCACTATAATAGCTAAAGTGCTTAATAAACTTTCTCTAGTAGAGGAAAGAGGCTATATTCATTAAGGGACAACAAATAAGAATTTTGTAAATTTACCAATTGCACTAACTATACTCTGATGGTTTGTAAAAGAAGACTGGTTTCTCTTGTGAATTCTGGTTTACAGCTGAAAATAGTACTCCTTTCTAGGAAACTGTTGTGACCTGGGGGTCCTGGGTGCGAGGAAGAGGAGGACTTTCAGCTGGCCCAGCTGCCTGCTGCCGGCTCTGACTTGGAATCTGAGCCTGAGGAGGACCCCTTGTCAGTCCCCCAGGCCATGGCTGGCTCAGATCTGGAGACTGAGTCAGAGGACCTGGACATGGCACCGGCCTCGCAGCCAGCTGTCACTCCAAAGCCTGCCCAGCAGGCACTGATGCACTGCAGCAGATTCTGTCAGGTTCTGCAGAACCGGTAGCGGAAATTTCCCCAGGCCACATCCACTTGGTTGGCCACCTCCACCTCCATAGCCTATAATGCAGGATGTTTGGCCCCACCCACAGATTTGGCCAGCCCACAGACTGGGTAGTGCATCACTGCCAGCAGGGCCAAGCTGGGCTAGAGGATTGGAGTTTTACTCAGGAGCAGGATGGCATGCCTGCTTGTTACAGGGTTTCATTGAGGCATCATATGCAGCTGAGAAGGGGTCCGGGCACACCTCCTGAACAGATCCTCAGCTGTGGGGTCTGTCTCCCCTTAAAGGAGAGGCATGCCAGCAGGCTCTTGTCTGGCTAATTCGTCAGTTTGGTGAACCCAACATTGTGTTCCTGGTTTCCTGACCTTGAGTGACCTGGATTCTAAACATTGACCACCCTCTTGGATGACCCCTGCACCTCTAGTATGACTCCACTGGCTCCTGACCTCCGGACTGGAAACAAAGACTCTGTTCTGCTCCCTCTGAAACCTGAAGTAAGGAGAAGCTCCCCTTCCCCCATTGTAGCTCTAACCAGCTATAGAGCTCTGCTGGTGCCAGGCTCTGACAGAAACATACAACACATAATACAGTAATAAGGCCAGTTCTTTGCTGCTCATTTCTTCTCAACACCATGCAATTACCAGAAGCCCAAGTCAACACACCAGCTGATCAGGGCTTCTGGGAATTGAAGTTCAAGAATATCTGGAATGCCAAGGTTGGCCATCAGTACCCAAGGTGAAGCCCTGTGTTTACTCATGGCCAACAGGCTCTCAAAGGCTCTCAGAGTTCCAGTTCAAGAAGTTGCTTACAACACCAGACCAAGACCGAATTACACCAATGTTCTGTTTCCAACAGCAACCAGCTAGATACTTCCAGGGAGCTCACAAGCTGAGTATGAATGAAACTAATGGCCACCTCCTCCTATTTTGTTCTAGCATTCGGAAGCATACAGAGATTCTTTGTACATGGGCGATGGATAACATTTGCAAATCAATCCACCTCCAATTTATTTGCTGCTGCTATTGTGAAAACGTTTTTAGTATTTAACAGAAGAAGAAACAGAAAGAAAACAGTTCCATGGGAAAACACAGGACAGAAACAAGATGTATGAGAAATGTATGTGTGTATGTATACAGACACCCACACACACACATAGTGTGTTCTGTTTCATTTTTATAATTCTTTGCTGCATGGTTACTGAAAAATTGTCATTCCAAAAGAATTGCATGTTTTCAGGGGTTGATTAAATTAATCATCTTGATTTATTGCTATATGAGGGTCCAAGCTGACAAAATTGTTAATGTTTTTAGAAGAGGTGCTCCTTCAAGAGTTGAAACTTATCTATTTAGTCACAGTAAGTAATTTTCCTCACTTAAATGTTTTAAACTTAGCAAACTTTGTTTACTGACTGGACAATAAGGAAACACAAGCTTATTTTTTAAGGAAAAAAAAAGCAAAGCAATACAGTGCCCCATAGCACTTAGTGCACTCTCTGTGAAGTTCACAAATTAATTAGCATTTTGCCCCCAACATGTTAGGTACTCATGAATGTCTAGGTATGTATTCCTCTGAAATAATGCCACTGTGCAATAGAAGTTAAGCATAGGAAATACACATGCACCTTTATGTCTAGTTTGATTTTGAGATTAATGGAGATTGCTAGGGCAGTACTATATGGGTATTGTATAGGATACATGCCTCTTTAAGGTGTAGCTGACTACTGCACTCAGCTGAATCCAACTAGGTGATGAGTCTGCAGGTTTGCACTATAAATCTACCATCCCTACTGTCTGTTTTCTGTCTGCTGCCTATGGAGTGCTTGAGCACCTCTGAGGTGTATGACCACGTTTTGACTGGAAGGCTGCACCCTGTTGCCAAAACTGCACATCCGCCAAGAGTACAAGCCTGGGTACTCACGACCTACCTTCTGCAAAGGATTGCTGGACTCACCTGACTTGCTCTTCAGTATGGGCTGAAGCATTGCCAAGCAAATAACCATGGAGGAGGCTGTAGCTCTTTACTTCTGCTGAGCTTGCCAAGGTCTGCGGCTGTTTATGTATTTGTGTTCTTATAAGTTAATGACTCTATGCCAGGTGCGGGGCTGCACTGCACATACTTTGACTCTGCTGAACTAGCCTAAAAGGCTCTGCCATGAAACAGCCAGCTGTTGCTGTTTGTTGCTTTAAGTAAAGAGATGAATCTACTGTTTTTGCTTTGTATTGCAAGCTGATTATTGAAGTGCTAGAGTAAAGCTTACTTTCTGTTTCTCTTGAACTCATGAGTGGCTCTTTGTCTGGGTGTCAATAAGAAACTGTCTGACCACCTTCTGCTGTAGCATTAGCTCACTGCTATACTCTGCTGTAGGATCGAACCCAGACCACGCCCTAACAGAGATGATACATCCTGGAAATTATTACACTTCTTTCCCCCTTCTTACCATCCTGGAATGCTGTGTAATTCTTGTAGACAAGAACAGAATATTACACCCAAACCAGCTTTCAACAGAGAAGCCTCCTGTAGTTTATGGCTCCTGTACCATTTTAGTATGTACCAAACAGAGAGAGCAAATACAATAAAATAAAAATGAAAATAAGAGGACTCAATGGAGGACCCAGAGTCAGGGGCAAGCAAATGGAGAGATGAACTATAAGTATTATAAACTTGACGTTGATACAGGGTGAATGTGTTAGGGGCACAAATAAATGAAAGCTGGACAGTGGGCCATCCCTGCAGATTCCACCCAATATATTAAAAACAATGATACTGCACAAAACTAGCAAATATGAATATCTTTATACAGAGAAGTAAAGAGCATATTGAGCTTCACATTGGGGGTTCTCCCAAAATCAGAGTCCTATCATTAATTATCCAGCTTGAACTAAAGTCATAATAAAAATTACAGCTCTGTATTCTTGAAAAAAAGTGTCCTTACGAAGAATATGTTGCAGTACAGTACTTAAAACACCATTTAAAAATCCTTTCACAAGGGGGTGGGGGGAATGTTTCTACATCTGGTTAGAACATGAACAGCAGCTGAACCAAGAAGCTCCCAATCTCCCAAATAATCTTTTTTAATATTCTCCTAAAAGCAGCTCTGAAATCATGAGTACTTGTCATGTTACGAAAGAGGAAGAGTTGTAGCTCACTATCAATCATCATGGGTGAATATATTTATTCAGCTTTCTCCCTTGGTGAGAAAGTTTGTCTGTGGCAGTTTGAATTCCTGAATAGCAAAAGGACAAGGGAGAGGGCTTGGAAAGCTTGGACATGTAATAAACCTCACTGTATCTTCCAAACAATGATAGTTTTAAAGCAGGCAGGATCAGGTTCACCAAGATTATGGAGAGTTGAAAGTCTTATCCTTTTGAATACTCTAAGCTTGCTCAGAGATTCAAAGCATAGATAACAACCTAACTGCCACAGCATAGCACTCTAGCTCTATATTGTCAACATTTTCTGGCAGAGAATTTATATGACTCCAGATAGAAATACTTCTTACCTTAATTTAATTAGTATTCCTTTGTGGCTTTCTCTCCTGGTACTAACTAGATTTGAATTGGCTTGGGTACTGAAACCAGATGAGATCAGGTATGTTCAAGTTGAATGGTGGTATGGTCAGATCATGGTAGGCTTCTTAATGTCAGCTGTCCATGTGATGTGCTTAGAGAGTCAGCACTGGATTGTGACATTACAATGCCATTTAAGAATTCTTCGGTTTCCAAAGAAACCAGCTTTCTACCAACAGATGGCTAGGTGTGCAGAAGGCATATTTAACACATTTCTCTGCGTTCCATCTTACATTTCTAAAAATGCAGTGACTTAATATTGCAAGTTAGAAAGCTATGTTAATATTACTTCTGGCAGATGGAATTGTGAAGTGCAGGAGGGAAGAAATGGAAGATGATTTCAATGGCTTTTAATACAGTTTGTTAAAAATAGACTGATGCCAGCTGTAATGTATTCCAGTCTTCTTTTCCTATATGTGAGAAAATACAATCAGCAAGCCTCCACAGAGAGAGAGACAAAAAAGCTAGCCATGACACATTAATTTCTGTACTTTCAGTGAAAGAGAAGGGGGGGGGGGGTTGCAACTTTTAACAGTTCTGTTAATTGTTTGTAAAATCATGATTGTTTAAATAAGCAATTACCAAACTGTAGGATAGGACAGATTTAATGCACCACTATAGAACTGCTGGTATGTCTCTAGTCAATAAAATAAAATACAATTGTGCAGCTTTTCTCAGTCAACATACCTGTGGCTGTTGTGGATTATACCATTATTTATGTGGAATCATTGTATTGGTTGAGGCCTATAATGCTTGCTTATTGACAATAATTGAACAGACTCAGCAAGAGAAAGCTGCACTAGCGAGACCATTATGTCCCCAGAAAAGACTCCTGTAAATATGGTTCCTACCAATCTTACTTCCAAGCAACCTTGTTGGATTGGGGCCGTGAAGTGGACCTTAGGGTCCCGGAGGAGACTGGTCAAAGGAACGACACGAGACAAGATGGAGCGAAGACCAGTGGTTTATTGAGGGGAAAGCATCAGCATATACAGGAATAGAAGGCAACGTGTGATAGAATCGTCATCTGACAGAAAATCACATCACCCATTTACCCGGGTTAATGGGGAATCTTTCTTGGGGAAGTTAATTAACTAGGGCAAACACTGACAGGGGAAATCCATTGTTTGTGGCTTACACCAGGGTAAACATGGCCACTATTTGCACTAGAGCTTGGGCTCTTCTGTGAGTGAGTAATTGCCTAATCGCTAACAGGAGTTAGTGATCTCGCTTCCCTCAGCAGAACTGTCGGTCAGGTCAGATGTGGGTGAATCAACCCTATGATTATTAATCCGCTCCCCTATTTCCTTACTGGCAGGGGCCAGTGACCAGGAACCTTCTTCGACCGGTGTAACCTCTGCCAGGGGCCGTATTATGCCAATTGTGCTCGCGGATCCCGCACTCCCCCTTTTTCTGTTATTTTGGACCTGACAGACAGCCCTGTGCAAGAGGGGCATCAGCTGGTGTGTGGGAATGACGTTTCGGGGCTCCCCCCATGGGGGACATCTCGATAGCAGCGAGGGAATGCACTGCATGAAACAACATCCTGCTATGCTCAGTATAATCACTCCCACAATCACTTTGAGCGTTGTCTGGAGCCACCCCCATGGGAGCCACGACCATAATGAATCCCACCACCCCCATGAAGAATCCTCCTTGATGTTCTTGACTAGGGTGTGGAGGTCCGTGGGCTGGCTCTGTACTTTACAGGTGTTGTCTGTGAGATTAAAGCAACACATGCTGTGGACAGATTCGCAACCCAAGTGATGTAACAACAGAAGGTAGTCTATAGCTGCCCGATTGTCTAGGATGGCATGGCGAAGTTCTGCCTGCTCCTGGTTGAGCAGCGCTATTGCTGAGGAGGTGTGGTTAATGGCTTTTGCTAAACCGCAAGCCAATTGACCAATTCTCTGAGCATTGCCGACGGCTAAGCCTGGCACGCCAAGTATGCTGACTGCCAACGAGACGTACTCAGCTGGACTCAGAACCCTAATGTTGCTATCACATGAGCTATCTAACTGGGTGGCACGGGTGCACCGTATGGGTGCGGAAACATTTGTGCTTGGAACAATCATATCCCTAGTGGGGAGTAACAGTGTCAAGCGACTGATACAACATATGGAATCTGATACATTTGCGGGGATGTAATTCCAAGTGTACTGATTGCATGTAAAGAACCAACCTGAAGGTAGGGTAACATGAGCATACATAGAACCAAGTGTCTCTGGGTTATTACAAGTCCAGTTGCCGCTGCCAGCATCAAGGCAGCGGCGCCGAATCCGGCCGACTGCGGAGTAGCCGGTCATTCGAGCACAAGTAGAGTTCGGGCTGACCGCCACTCGAGGGGTGTGGAGAGTGGCTGCATCAGCCGGTAAAGTCATGGTCAGCTGCATTCCCCAGCGAGCGTATGCTGAGAAACTTGTTGGGAGAAATGGACCGAAAATCCACCTCACCAGCCAGTCGCCATCCCTGGTGTGCGCGTCTGGAGTGTGGCACACTGGGATGAGACAGTTGCTCAGAATTGAGGCAGAACCGATGTCCTGCTTCAGGCAAAAATCGGACTGGTTGACGAGACCCGCCAACCTTTCCCATAGGTTGTAGTGCATCCGGGCAGAGAGGTCTCCGCCTGGCATCAGATCGCTGGCCTTTAGTGAGGCTGCCTGAACGCCTCCCCCCGCAAATAGGGAGAGGGTCAGGATGATGGTGGCTGCCATGGTGTTGGCGGTGATCAGGGAAAAAACTGCAGACACGACGTTCTCCGGCGTTGGTTCCCAGTCCTCGCACCGGACGACATCCTCAGCCTCACGGCAAAGGGTCTTGACCATCCCCCAGGTGACCTTCGGCTCCGTCCGCTGTCGCCGCTTCTTCCGCCGGGTCCCCTCGGTCAGGGTGAGGTCCTCCATCTCCGGGATCAGACTCGGGTCGGCCTGGGTCCACGCCATGTGGTTCCAAGTGAGGCTTAACGCACCGGGCTGGGATCCAGATAACACCTGTAGGAGACATAACTGCAGCATACCCTCTTCCCCAGGTTACGAGTGGCGCCGGGCCCCTCCAGGAAGGGTCCGGTGGCACCCGGTAATGGACCAGCAGCCGCGGGAGAGCTTCCGAGCGGCGGAAGTGTTTCTCCTGCGGCGTGCAATCGGAAAAAACATTAAGGTGATTGTATGTGAACAACACCTTGTTCAGACAATGCTGTGCCTGACCCTGTGACTTGGGGAGGGCTGGTGGCTCCCCCCTTTCTGTTTGTTTGTCAATGTAGGACTTGAGCATCCGATTGACTCGTTCCACAATCGCTTGCCCCTGCAGATTGTAAGGAACGCCAAAGGTATGCTTGATATCCCAGGTGAGATCAGTGAGTCGGCTGGGGTGTTAGTAAAGCAGTGAAAGAAAAGGAAAAACACTCCCGAATAAGAGTCTTGGCAGCGTATTGTTGATTTGAATGTCGTTTATAGTATATAATGTTGTATTCAGCATATACTAATCACTGGATTGCATATGAACACATGTAGTCACTCAAGCTTCCTGTATTTCTTATAAACTTCGTAAATATAAGGATGAACAACTTAGCTGAGTCCGGAAAGAGTGACTTGTGTCTTTAAATGGATATATGCTTGTTAAGTAAACGTAAACTCCTATGCAGACAGTATGGTCACTCGAACTTCCTGTGTTTCTTATTCAGTTCATAAGTACACAAATAAACAACTTGACTGTATTTATAGCATCTGGAAAGAGTGACTTGTGTCTTTAACTGAATATAGGCTTCTTTATATAAATGTAGACTTCTATGCAATGCCCTTCCGGTAAATGGACATTTGGTGGCTTTCTCAAGCGTCTACAATACAATACAAAATATACATCTGTGTTTAAACAAGTGTATCTGTACATATTCATGATTTGAATCATTTATAATTAACAGCTTCGAATTATAGTAGGACTATAAGCGGATTTTGGGGCTAAACAAACAATGAAGTATATACTAGAAAAACATCTATGATTATAAATCTCAATTTTTTAAGGCTGCATCATTGTATGTGGGTCTGCGACAGAGTAAGGAAATATGCTTATAATAAAAGGAGTACATACCTAAATACAATTGTATATTGCGCGTCTCGCACCTCCTCTCTTATATTGTGTGCTCGCGTTAACTATGTTTCGAAAATCTATTCTTTATATATCTTATTCCCACTTGTTCATGTGTGATAGATTAATGCTTACACTAGACGAATTTCTGGAAACATGTGTGAGAAATGATTGCAATATAACAGATTCCTATACTCAGGTGAATTGTTACAATTCTTAAAGGGGAACTATTGCTATTCTGGGTAGCATTAGCAGTCGTATTAACAGTTGTAATCAGTTGTTGTTTATAGGAACGACGAAAGCTCCCATTCCGTGTTCAAACCATGTGGTGTTATAGTATTGAATCGATGCATAAAAAAAGCTTCTCTTTGTAATAGGATCTTCTCTATATTCTGCACATGATATTTGTTTGGGATGATGACATCTAGTACGGTAATTTTGAGATCTCCTAGTTTGTGTTGTTTGTTGAGGAAATGATTTACCAGAGGAGCGGTAATGTTACGGTTTCTGATGCGCGATAAGTGCTCTCCCAGACGTATTTTAAGGGGACGGCTTGATTGTCCCACATAGCCCAACTGACATGGGCAGGTTATTAGATACACAGTATTCTTTGAGTTACAATTTGAATATGCTGTTGGTTCTAAGGTGTAATTGCTTGAAGGTAATTTGATAGTCTTTGAACATGACATATGGGTGCAATATTTACAGTGACCACAGCGATGGTGGCCTGGGAAGGGGGTCGATCGCTTGCTGTTTGGAGGGGATATGTCTGCTCGAGACAAGAGGTTGGCGAATGTCTGAGTTTTACATATCCCAGGTGGCCATGAAGTTGGCTAACTGCCTGGAGCTGTAGGATGGGGCGTTATCGGTTTTCACGTGCCGTGGTTTGCCCATCGCCGCGAAGCAGGAAAGGAGATGCTGCTCCACGTGGGAAGCTATCTCCCCCTTTTGTGCCGTTGCCCAGACGAATTGCGAAAAGGTATCAATGCAAACGTGCATGTACCGCCATCTGCCAAACTGCGGAACATGGGTGACATCCATTTGCCACACCTGGTTAGCCTCTGTTTCTCGTGGGTTGACCCCCCACGAGGGCCCCCCCGGTGCCCCTGCACAATGCTGACAAGAGCGAACTATGCCTTGGGCTTGAGAAAGTGGCAGATTAAACTGTCTGGCGAGTGCTTTGGCATTCTGATGAAAGAATGCATGACTCTGAATTGGAGTAGTGAAAACACCTAACACTGATCGTTGCTGAATTTCCTTTGCAGCCGCATCCGCTCTGCTATTGCCCGTGGAAATCGGACCCGGTAGGTCCTGGTGACTTCGGATGTGGGCAATATAGAGCGCTTCCATGCGGTTTCGCAAGTGAAATTGAGCTGTGAGGAACAGACTCAGCAAATTTTTGTCTATCGCGGGAGTGATGTATGCTCCCGGTAGACTGTGAAGCAAATTCCTAACATACTGACTGTCAGTAATGATGTTGAGGTGCTCTTTGGCGAAGGTGCGCAAAGCAAGGTTCACCGCTGCCAACTCTGCCCGCTGTGCGGACTTCTGTGGAAGAGTTAACAGCGTGCGCCAAGCCTGGCCCTCCTGCCAAGTTAAGACACCATATGTGCGACCCCCATCCATAAAAACTGTTCTGGCCCCCTGAAGTGGAACCAGCGAGATCAATTCATACAAGGTGATTGTCTGCGTTTGAAGCGAGACAAGTCTGGGGTCCTTTGGCAAGTGGTATGCCAAGCATCCGGTGAATCCCTCCAAGGCAATTGGAAGCGAGTCACCGAGCTGCATCAGCTGCTGAACCTGCTCTTTGGTGAATGGGATCAAGATTTTTGCTAAGTCGTGCCCTGAAATGTCACTTGCTCTCAGCCTTCCGCGGTAAACCACCGCGGAGACCAACTCTTGGGGAGGAACGATGTTTCGGGAAGAGGTGTTTGGTAAATACACCCATTCCACGATACTCGCCCCTTTCTCGGAGTCCACTCCTAGGGCTCCGGTGAACATGGATCCTGCCCGAACGATGTACAAGTTCAGGATCGGTGCATATGGCCCCTGAGTAATCCTGTCCACCCACCTTTGGCTGAGAATTTGGTTGACTTTCTCGAGAGCCAAGCGTGCCTCTCGAGGAATTTGTATCCGGTCTGCCGGCTGCTTGCCTAGCGTTAGCAGCGAGAAGAGCGGCTTTAGAAGATCCGTATCCAATCTGAAATACGGTCTGGCCCAATTAATGTTACCTAAAACCTGCTGCAATTCTACCAAGGTGACTGAGTCTTTTAAGTTGATCTGGGGCAAAACTGGCGCTGCGAAAGAGCGGAGAAGCCGATGACCCAAGTATGAGAAGGGCTCGGTTCTCTGCACTTTCTCTGGGGCAATGAGTAACCCTTTCTCCCCCAGGCTGGCCTGGAGGTCTTTAAACATTGCGCTGCCGAGTTGCGGCGCTGCGACCAAGATATCATCCATGAAATGGCATACTAAAGCTGTGGGATGAAGGTTTTGAAACTTTGCCAGTGCGTTGTGAACATAAATTTGGCACAGGGTGGGCGAATTGAGCATCCCCTGTGGCAAATACTTCCACGCGTAACGCTGCGTGGGTTCACTGTGGTTCACAACCGGCACCGTAAAGGCGAACCTTTCCCGGTCCCTGGGGTCTAAGGGAATGGTGTAAAAGCAATCCTTTAGGTCTACGACCAGGATCTCCCAACCCTCGGGGATCATATTCGGATTCGGGATTCCGCATTGGAGTGGACCCATTGGCTGTATACATTTATTGATCTTTCTGAGATCGTGGAGGAGTCGCCACTTCCCCGACTTTTTCTTGATGACAAAAATGGGCGAATTCCAAGGACTAGTGGACTGCTCTATGTGTCCTGCGTCTAGCTGTTCTTTAACCAGTTGCTTCAGGGCAACTAACTTCTCCCCCACTACCGGCCATTGTTCTACCCAGACTGGTGTGTTGGTAAGCCATTTAAGTGGTAGAGCCATTACCCAAAGGTAAGAGTGGCTCAGTATTGCTGCAAAATGTCTCGCCCCCAAAGGTTGATGTGCACTTCCAGAATGTGCGGCCGAATGACCGCCGTGCCGTCAGCTTTAGGGATCGTGACTTCCACCCAATCCCGGCTTCTAAACGCTTCTTGGATGCCGCCTACCCCCCACACATCGGAGACCGGCTCAAAAGCCCATTCCTTCGGCCACTGACTTTGGCTGATAACGCTGACGTCAGCTCCGGTATCCAGCAACCCTGAGAATGATTTTTTATTCAAAAATACCTCAATAACTGGTCACTGTTTCCATTCTATGTTGGTCTCCACTGTCGCTAAGACCTGGTATCCTTGCACTGCCTCACTTGCGCTCGAGCGGTCTTCTGACCCGAACTCGGAGCTGCCCCTGAGCCTTCCCTGGCTATCGGCTGGCGAGTTACAAGGAACCATAATCAGCTGCGCTAACGTGTCTCCCTTGTGAATGGTCTGGGGTAGGTGCGTCCAGAGTTGAACTTGGAGAACACCCGAAAAATTGGAGTCAATGACTCCTGGAATGACAAGAATTCTGCGTGCTCCTGCGACACTACGAGGCAAAACTAAGCCTATGAAGCCTTTGGGTAGGGGTCCCATGTACTGGGAATCCACCAGATAGACTGTGCCTGGCAAGTCGCATGTGATGTCTGCCTGGCAAGTCAATTCTAGCCCTGTACTACCTTTGGGGCTGGCCTGCGCCTTCGCAGTGCCTGGAATGTGATTGGAATCTAATCCAGCTCTGGCGCGCCCAGAGTGAGGGAAGCCTCTGTTTGGACCGGGGCCAGAGATGTGCCCGCGTTCCGGTTTCCTGAATAAGGAACAATTCCTGGCCCAGTGAAGGCCCTTGTTGCATTTTGGACATGGGGTGGTTGGAGCCTTGGGACGGTCGGTGCACTGGCCGCCGCCTCTGGATCGGCATTCCTTAGCGAAGTGACCGATCTTGCCATAATTGTGGCATGCTCCCTTGATCCAGGGTCTCCTGCCTCCTTGCACCGCCGCTGCCAACAGACCCATTTTGTAGGAATCTGTGCCAACGTCGGCACATGCCCTAATCATATCTGTGAGAGTCAGGTCGGGACGATTTCCCAGGGACTGCAAGATCTTACGGCAGTCGAGATTGGTGTTGTCTTTGGCCAATTTCATCATGAGCTCTTGCTGGGCTTGCTCATTATCGATCTGTCTAATGATCGCTTCCTCTAACCGATTGATAAAGTCCATGTAGGACTCCTGGGATCCCTGTTTGACCGCTGTGTAATTCTTGGCTGCTTTGCCAGCTGCCGGGACCTTGAGATAAGCCTTGAAGGCTGTCTCCGCTGCCATGTGGAGTGTGGCGAGCGGCAGGGCAACTTGTGCATCAACGGATTCGAACGGACCTGAACCATATAGCTGGTCAGGAATTACCACTCCGCCCATCCTGGCGGCCCTTGCCTGCGCTTCGAGATGATACTCGCTGTCCCATAGCAGATACTGGCTGGGGTTGAGCATCATTCGCATGACGGCTTTCCAGTCGTACGGAATGAGCATCATGGTCTCGCACACTTGCTGAAGCGTCCCCCTAGTGAATCGGCTCTGGAGTTCTGTCTCTGTGATGGCTTTCCGTATGGCCATGAGTAGCTTATACAGAACTGGTGAATGAATTGCTTGCTGCTGGCCCATGAGGGCATCTACCTCTATGTGAACTGGGCATAGCTGCCTAAGCTCAGCGAGATCTTCTGCTGGCAATTCCCCCTTGCTGATTTCTGCCTCAGCCATGCACTGAACCGCGCTCTTGGTAGCTAGGGAACCCGTATCTGTCAGTGAAGCACCAGCGCTTCCCATCTTACGCATTCCGTCGGTGACGTCTGCAGCTGTCACCGAGGGAAAGCTCCCTACACTACTGTGCTTGAGCTGGAGTGACGGATAGAGAGTCGTTGGGGCTGATGGCTCTGCCTGCGCTGGGGGTTTCTGGGCTTCTATCCGGACTGGATCGTCCTCTGCTAAGAGCTTCCTACATTTGCTCCATGTGCTAATTATGCTGTCTGGAGCTTTTGGTGCTTGCCGAATGCAGGCTCCTATCCGATCCCAAAGTGTGAGGTCAAGTACGTCCGCTTCTGGATAAAGCGGACAATTGGCCTCCAGGTACGCTAAGAGTTCCGCTAACTTCCCGCTGTGAAGACGTAATTTAAAAACCCTGGCCAGGGCCATGAATTCCATTATATGAATTCTCTGGTTAGCGGATGGACATTGCCGCTGAGGACAAGTCCCCATATTACCTGCCGGGTCCTTCGAAGGGCTTCTTCTTGGGATGAATTCGACGCATCCTTTTAGGCAATAGGTCTCAGCGTGACGAATCTCTGGGATGGCGCTCAGAGCATGGACGGCTGCCACGGGCCCTCGGTGGCCTCTGCGCTGGTATCAGGGTTTCACAGCCTGCCCCTGGGCGGAACGCGTTTCCGCGATGCAAGCCATAGGAGGAATCTCTGGAATGCCTCGCCGCGTAGCTGTCACCCTGGCCGGATGGCTTTCCGACTGGAGCCGTCGCGCTGCCCTCTGGGACGAGTCGGACACGGTTCTAGCGTAGAACCGGACCGCGTAGATCGCTTACTCTCGGGTAGGATCACGTCTTGGGGTCACCAGATGTTGGGTTGGGGCCATGAAGCGGCCCTTAGGGTCCCGGAGGAGACTGGTCAAAGGAACGACACGAGACAAGATGGAGCGAAGACCAGTGAGGGAAAAGCATCAGCATATATAGGAATAGAAGGCAACGTGTGATAGAATCGTCATCTGACAGAAAATCACATCACCCATTTACCCGGGTTAATGGGGAATCTTTCTTGGGGAAGTTAATTAACTAGGGCAAACACTGACGGGAAATCCATTGTTCGTGGCTTACACCAGGGTAAACATGGCCACTATTTGCACTAGAGCTTGGGCTCTTCTGTGAGTGAGTAATTGCCTAATCGCTAACAGGAGTTAGTGATCTCGCTTCCCTCAGCAGAACTGTCGGTCAGGTCAGATGTGGGTGAATCAACCCTATGATTATTAATCCGCTCCCCAATTTCCTTACTGGCAGGGGCCAGTGACCAGGAACCTTCTTCGACCGGTGTAACCTCTGCCAGGGGCCGTATTATGCCAATTGTGCTCGCGGATCCCGCACAACCTACTCTGAAGGCAAATTAATTGTCCCACTCTGGGATCAATGGATCATTCAGTCACTCCTTCTGCTGCAACAGGGCCCAATTGCGAGCTTTCAAAAGTGGCTGCCTCTTGTGAGTCTGCATGAGTCAATGCTGTAAGCAATCTTCCTTCCAGCATATCACAAAAGACAAAGATAATGACTCCACTATTGTTCTATTCAAGAATGACTTAGATGGCAGTGTTATCCAAAGGTCTGCTGCAATGTGGCTGTGGTGATTAATAGGCAGCAGAAATTAACATACGAAGCATTAATGGATCATACCAAAGCCATGAGCATGAGAAGTTTTTATCCCTGTTTTTAGCCTAAAACAGAAGAAAGACAGCTATATATGTTTCTAAAAGGCCACTGAGTGAGCTGCAATGAACTTTTCACTCACCTCATGTTGCCTGAAAGAAAGAAAAGAAGAGATGAAGAAAGAAAGAAAAGTTACCATCTTATCTGACCTTTATGTGCCTGAATCTATTTAAGCTTTTTTTTTTTACTAATTTACAAACTTGAGGATGAGGGTATGGTAGGTCACCTGCATCCTTAAGTAACACAAAAATCCCCATTCAATTAAATATTTTTGACTTCAAAGGGGAAAATTTAACTTGACAGAATTCACAGTGAGGCAAAACAAGTTGGGCAATGCTTCTTTTTGCATAAATCAAATCAGGCTGATTCCTGTCCCTGTTAGAAAACTGAAAAGGGTGACTGAAGTTTAACACCTATCCTAAGTCTGAGATTTTATAATGAAGATGTGCAAAATGATAGAGCTTTGTTGTATGGTTCTGAAAGGATTCAAAGTGTCAGAGGGCTAGTTTGCACCTTTTCTAGCAATGACACAATTGTTTTACATTTGCTATGCATGCCTGCTTTTGCTTCTCAAAGTGAAAAGACACTAGTTTGCTGCAGAGACAGGCTGTGAAATTTATGGAGACCTTGCAGGAAAGGAGTATGGCTTTTTGTCTTGTTCTCACTTGTAGAAAGCCATCTTGCAATGCTTAAAAATTTCCCAGAAATGTCTTGTCAGTTTGAGGCCAGCCTAATTCAAAAAGCATGAATTCACTGAGTGTTGCTGTTGTTATTGGTGGTGGTTTACTTTCCACAAATGGGTAGAAGATGTGTAGCAAACTGTGCTGTAAGCCAAATGCTGTGCCTAGACATCTGCAATTAATTTCCCAACAAAAGTATGGCAATGGAAAGTAGTGAAGAAGCCTCTTTGTATCCAAGAAGTCTTAAGCATTTCAGGAGGAGAGGCTTGTGTAGCACAGGTTTTCTTCCAACCTCCTTTTAAACAACAACAACAACAACAACAACAACAACAACAACAACCTCCCTAAAATAGCAATAATGTTTGCAGCCTGCTCAAGATCCATTTTTTAAACCCAAGAATGTCCAAGTTTGCACAAGCACCACACAAACTCGCATAAAGTTGGATCGTGATCAAAGCATCCTGTGATTGCTCGGCCCTAAACCACTAATTGCAGTTAGAGCAGCAAATCTGCCAGCAGGCACCCAAGCCTATTGAAGCAGAAATGGACTCAACTATAATGAGGCCATGGCCGGCGGCCTATGGAGTGAGGGTTGCTCCATATCCATTGGAATCACGAGTGATGATTCTATCAGAAGGTAACGATCTCATGGACCCTAAGCACAGGCAAAAGGAGCAGATTTGACCCGCTGCCTATTTCACATGGAAAGTGTCATGTTAGGCTTTTGATCCAATCCAGGAAAATACAATGCATCCACCCCTGCTACTTTTATGATCTGGGGTAGATACAAAGTTGCAAAGACTGCAACAGAACTTGTTATTTTCCGATTAAGCAAGGAAAAGTGGTCTGGGGAAGGCCAACTGAGGTAATTCTGATAGAAATAAAGTATATAAAATTATATATCTGGGTTTCTGGAATAGCTAGAGAAAAAGGGTTTTCTGCCATAGATAGCTACAATAGAGGATATGCTTCCCTAGCTGTGACTTCAGTGTCACAGCTGGGCACATATTGGCATTTTAATTAAAACTTTTAAATTGTCCTTCCAGCTTAGGAGGAAGGTGCGGATGGGTCACAGATAAGCCAGATCACCTTGATGCGCTCTGAATGGGCTGCTTATTTATTAATTATTCAAATTTATATATTGCCACCCCATTTGAATGAACAACTCTGGGCAGCATTACAATAATAATATATAAAACATCCAATCTTAAAACATTAAAAAAACCTTTTTTTAGAGGGGAAAGCATAAGGTTGGCGAGTATAAAGTCTAGAAGGTATAAGGCAGATCAGGTGGAAAAAGAAAAAGAAATAAAGCAATTACAGGAAGACCATTCAAAAAGTAAGGATAACTTTTTTTTACTAAATTACAAAGACTTAAAGCAGAATTAATGGGTAAAGATATAGATAAAGTCAAAAGAGATTTGATATATTTAAATAGAGAGTATTTTGAATTTAGTAATTGAAATTCAAGATTACTAGCAAGAGCGGCTAAGGCTAAAAAGGAAAAAAGAGAAATTGGGGTGTTGGTAAATAAACAAGGGTTAAGATGTAATAAGAATAGGGATAAATGTAAAATCGTGAAGGAATTTTATCAAGCATTATATGCAAAAAAGGAGATAGATGTGGAAAGGCTTAAGGGGATTCTGGAAAGGCAGTTAGGGAATGGAATAAAACAGGAACATCGAGAAAAAATGGAGGAACGGGTTACTGATAAAGAGGTAAATGAGGTAATTAGTGGTCTGAAGATGGGGAAAGCTCCGGGAGACGATGGGTTATCGACAGAGTTTTATAAGGAATTTAAAGATGTTGTGGTTCCAAAGTTAGTGAAGCTTTATAACTATATTTTAGATGGAGGACAAATTCCGACTTCATGGTACAATACCATAATCGTTCTGCTGCCAAAACCGGGAAAGAATTTGGAAAAGGTGGAATCATACAGACCAATTTCTCTTATAAATCAGAATGCCAAGATCTTCACAGCAATACTGGCTAATCGCTTAAACAGTTTTATGGGGGAATATATAAATGTTGACCAAGTTGGTTTTTTAAAAGGTAGGCACATGGCTGATTTGACTAGAAGGGTATTAGATCTAATTGATAATGTCAATCAAATGAAGGAAAAGGTGGGTTTATTATCTTTAGATATTTTTAAGGCATTTGATTCACTACAATGGTCCTCGATTAAGGAAATAGTCAGAAATTATGGATTTGGGGATAGATTAAGAAGGGTAATTGATCTATTATACCAAAAAGGGAGTGCTAGGATCAGAGTAAATGAAGAGGTTACGCTCGAGGCAGGTACCAGGCAGGGTTGTCCACTATCTCCTATCCTGTTTATCATGGCAATGGAAATTTTAGCTAAAAATATAAGGGAGGATTCAAGTATAGAAGGGATATTGGGTAATAAAGTGAGTATGTATGCAGATGACACGCTGTTAATGGTGAAACACCCAGAGGCGGTAATGGATAGAATTAAAGATCAATTGGAGGAATTTGAGGCTATAACTGGATTGATGATAAATTGGGATAAATCAGAAATGATGCTGTGTAATATGGGGGAAAGGAGATGGGAAAGATAGTGGTGACATCTAATATACAAATTAAAGAAAAGTTGAAATATTTGGGGATAACTATTTCAAACAAATTGGAAGAACTTAAAAGACTGAATTATGACAGCTTGAAAGCAGAATTTAAGAATAAAATACAAAGTTTTCAGAGGCTGAAACTGTCATAGTTTGTGAGGATTACAATGTGCAAAATGATGTTGCTGCCAAAGATAAATTTTTTCTTTGATGCACTTGCAATCCATTTGAAGGAGAAGGAGATCAATGAGTTCCAAAAGATGTTCAATAATTTTTGTAATGGAGGTAAAAAATCTAGACTTTCAAATAAGCTTTGGTACCTGCCTCAGAAAGAAGGGGGTTTGGGTATGCCAAACTTGTTAGCATATTAGCGAGCATTTCAAATTAAGAATGTTGTGAAGATCTTGGCAAGAGAAAAGATAATCTGGGAGGAATTGGAGATGAAAGATTATAGGAATATTGGTAAAATGATCTTTTTGGGAATTAAGGATAAAACGATAAATACAAGCAATACTATGATGAGAGGGCTCATGAGGGTGTGGAAAAGAGTAAAGAAAGACCTGGTCCCAGATCCCTCTCCAATCTTGGAATTGACTGATATGGTGTGTTTTCCGATAAAAATAGACAAGGAAAAAAAGGAAATATTGGAAAAAAATGAAGTGTTCCTAGTAAAGGAATGGTTAAGAGTTTGTGAAGATGAAACCAAGAGGAAAAAAATATTTGGAAAGTTAAAATTGGATTGGTTTCAGAAATTGAAGGTTGATAATTGGAATAAAAAATACAGAAGAAAATTCGGTATAGATAGAGCAAAGACTGAATTTGAAGAATTGGTATTAAAGATTAGAAAAGGTGAGAAGAATATTAAGGGTCTAGTAAGCAAACTCTATACTCTATTAAATAAGGGTAGTGATCCACAGGAAGACTTGAAATTGAAGTGGGAACAAAATTTGAATATAAAAATAGGAAATGATGAATGGAGAAACAAGTGGAAAAAGAGGATAATGAGAACAATGTCAGTAAGAATCAAGGAACATAATTACAAAATGTTGTGGCAATGGTACTTGACACCACTGAGGTTGCATCAGATGGATAATGAAAGGGATAATTTATGTTGGAGATGCAAAGAAACGGTTGGAACTTATGAACATATGTGGTGGAGCTGCAAAAATATAAATGAATTTTGGAGAAGAATAGAAGGAGAGATCGGGGAAATAATGGGTAAAAAAATTAAGTTGGTGTCAGGTACCATTTTGCTAACAGATGTGGAAGATATGGGTTTGAACAAGGTGGAAAAAGAATTATTGGAAATTATGTTAACTACAGACAGACAATGTATCGCCAGAAATTGGAAAAACGATGCAATTATACAGATCGGTGAGTGGTATAAGGAAATGTGGAGTTTAGCACTGAATGACAAATTGACATGGAAAATAAAAGTAAAAAGGGACAAATTGAAGGAAAACAGGTTTTGGAATATTTGGAAGCCGTTTGTGGATCATTCTCTTATGGCTAGGGACAGTTTTGGACCTGTACCATCTCAAAGTGGGTTTTGGAGATGATACAGATACTAAACTCTCCGGGCATTGTAAATATTCACTGGGTGATGTGTAATTAGTAAAGAAGTAATAAACAGCTGTAATACTAAAAGCTCTTATGAATGCTATGGTTATAGTAATAACCTACAATGTGGGTATTTTACAGTGTGTGTTCCATTACAAATAAGTAGTTTAACTATTATGTAAGTGTTATTTTTATGAGCTTTATGTAATATTGCAATGTATTGTCATTGTTTTTTTTCTTGTATGTTTGTTATTTTTATTTTTGTCTTTTGAAAATAAATAAAAACTTTATTAAAAAAAACCTTTTAAAAACCCTTAATAAGCACCAAAATTATCCTCACCCCCACCCTTCAGATGTTTAAAAAATTACTGTTTAAAAACAGTTAAAAGAGTGAGGAGGCCTATGCTATATCAGCCAACAGGCAAGGATCGCCATGAGGGATAATGTAATTGATCTTGGCAACAGCACCAAAGAAGTCATCAGGCCATCTGACCAGAAGAAAACTTGTTCTGGACAATTTAGCTCCATGATGATCCTGTCTTCACTGTATTGACTTATTTGATAAGGAGAATTGCTGTCTGCATTTTATCTACATCATGAGCTTTGGAGAATGCCTAGGTGTTATTTGTTACATCCTCAAGCTTGCCACATCAATGACATTTGTGGACATTTGCATCCCTATGGATAACCCCATCCATAAACTGTTTGGACTCTTTAAGCCTCAACATTGTGTGATAATGTGTAAACATTTAACCACCTTTGTATAATTATACTAGCTGATTACCCGGCCTTACTCAGGTTCCCCCCCCCCCCAAATACATGTGTCCGGCTACCTGTGTCAGGCCCCATACCAGCTCAATTACATCACGATGATGTCACAAAGGTGACCTACCTGGGGCTATGTAGAACACTGGAACCGTTTGTCAAATGAATTTATTGTAGAAATATTCTCAAAGTAACACAAAAGATCCGAAACCCTTTCGATACAGGATTTTTCAAAAGTTTTCTTCAGGGATCCAAATAATAATTTGATGCAATTACTAATCATCATATAAAATACAATATACATATATAAATATATACATGATCTTGGATGAACAAAATATACATACCTATAGTGTTGAATCAATTTATAAAGTTTTAAAGTATTCTATCGCGTCCTAGACCTCCCTTGTTATTTCTTTTGGTGTCGACGGACGTTACTCAATCTAACTCTAAGAACATTTTTAAAGAGAACTTTTCGCACAGCTGATCAATCATAGAAAACAAGTGTAATCAATCACTTGATTTAGCCCATATGGGTGCAATGTGTTGAAGCGGTGGATGAAAAAACACTCCCTCTGTCTTAAAGCAATATCCATGTTGATGTGATAATAAGGTTGCTGTTTAATACATTCCAAAACCACAAATTTAAAATCTTGGTCATTATGGTTTGCTTCAATAAAGTGGTTGACTAATGGTGCAGACAGATTTTGTTTGCGAATTTTGGATCTGTGTTCCCCCACCCTAGTTTTAATTTTCCGGGAAGTTACCCCCACATAACCCAATCCACAGGGACAGGTTAGTAGGTATATGCAACCTGAACTGTTGCAATTCGAAAAATGATTTAGATGTAAAATATAGTTGCTGCTGTGGATCGAGACCACTCTCGTTTGCCAAGCTAAGGAACAATGCGTACATTGACCACATTCGGGGCAGTCTCAATTCCATTTTTAGATGTCAATACTTACATCTCAACAGAGCGGCAAGTGAGGGTCAAATTATATAGGAAAAAGACGGACAGAAATGCATACTTGGATTTTAAATCATTCCATCCATATCACTTGAAATATAATTTGCCCTACGGATTATTTCTAAGAGCAAAAAGGAACTCCTCCTTGGAGTATGACTTTGAAAGAGCAAGTAACAATATCACCTCCTTTTTGCAACAGAAAGGTTATCCAGATAAGATTATCAAAGACAACTTAATGAGAGCTAGGGCTATTCCAAGGGACAGATTGCTTTGAAACAATGTTAGGATACCAGAGAATAGACTCCATTGTTCTTTTGTTTTTTTCTCCATTGTCAAATCAAATTCAGAGCATTATCAACAAACATTGGCACATTGTTAACCATATACCAGGTTGCTCCTCTCCACCTCGGATAGGCTTGAGGAAATCGAAATCTATACAGCAGATAGTAAGTAAAACAGACCATACAGTTCGTTCCTCACCCAAGCAACCATTAGTAACAGGACATTTTAAATGTGGTCAATGTACGCATTGTTCCTTAGATTGGCAAACTAGAGTGGTCTCGATCCACAGCAGCAACTATATTTTACATCTAAATCATTTTTCGAATTGCAACAGTTCGGGTTGCATATACCTACTAACCTGTCCCTGTGGATTGGGTTATGTGGGGGTAACTTCCCGGAAAATTAAAACTAGGGTGGGGGAACACAGATCCAAAATTCGCAAACAAAATCTGTCTGCACCATTAGTCAACCACTTTATTGAAGCAAACCATAATGACCAAGATTTTAAATTTGTGGTTTTGGAATGTATTAAACAGCAACCTTATTATCACATCAACATGGATATTGCTTTAAGACAGAGGGAGTGTTTTTTCATCCACCGCTTCAACACATTGCACCCATATGGGCTAAATCAAGAGATTGATTACACTTGTTTTCTATGATTGATCAGCTGTGCGAAAAGTTCTCTTTAAAAATGTTCTTAGAGTTAGATTGAGTAACGTCCGTAGACACCAAAAGAAATAACAAGGGAGGTCTAGGACGCGATAGAATACTTTAAAACTTTATAAATTGATTCAACACTATAGGTATGTATATTTTGTTCATCCAAGATCATGTATATATTTATATATGTATATTGTATTTTATATGATGATTAGTAATTGCATCAAATTATTATTTAGATCCCTGAAGAAATCTTTTGAAAAATCCTATATCGAAAGGGTTTCGGATCTTTTGTGTTACTTTGAGAAGATTTCTACAATAAATTCATTTGACAAACGGTTCCAGTGGTCTACACAGTACTACGTTTGTCCCCACAATTGATTTTGCTTCTACATATTGGGATGGCTTCTGATCTTGGCTTTGCATTTTCTTCAGCTGATAGAGACAGAATTTTGCAAAATATTACATCTTACAGACAACCCTCTGGTTTAAATAATGAAGACTTAGCCACCATTGAAGTGCTTGAAAAAAAGAAATTAAGATTCATACTCCACTCTGCCTTTTTGGCTGACTATCATAAAATGGCCCGGATCCCTCGAGGGTTGCGAATCCAGAAGGGGCCGACGTTATTTTATGACAACAAAAGCTTCTGTGAGAAATGGGCGGCCATTATGGATAAGTGCTCCTTTGATTTAATTTTATTAATTATAGACTATTCCAACAAACAAGTGGAATCTCTAACTGAAGAGATAGAAACCCTAAGATCGGCTGTAGTTTCTAACTCTACCAGTTCACCACCGGACTTTGATGCTCTGAAGACCAAACTGGATACTTTCCAGGAATCTCTTATTGAATTCAAAAATAAAAAATTTGAGAGAGATATTACAGACTACACCACGGCACGTGTTTACAGATGGCGGTTCCAAGGGAGGAAATTCGTCAATAAAGGGCGTAGGGTTTCCTGGCATGACCCTTTAGTTTCCACGGATGCAGAATCCTCCGATACAGATTTTCCATCAACTTCTAATGATGAGGCCACCTCGGAGCCTTCTCGCAGAGCACCCCTTACACGTTTGGCATCTTCGTCGGCTGCCTCTGGACAACAACCATGGTCTAATAATTTTTTTCAAAGAAAAGCCTCACGCAAGCGGAAGACTTAGTCTTCAATCTTTCCAGTAAGTTGTTTCCAACAAGGACAATTGAGTTACTCTCTTTGGGTTTGGGGTTTGTGCCTACACCCAAGTATAACCCTTTTACTACTAGAGTAGACATGTTTAAACTAATACGCTTACTTAGACTTAAAAGTTTTTTTCAAGGTAAGGAATCGGACCATGCAGACAGATTTAGACCAAAATCTAATTTTTCCCCTCCTCCTAATGATCCTTCTATAGAGGTTTTTTACAGGCTTGTGCTGCGGGACCTGGAGAAGAGCGAAAGACTTAAGAAGAAATGGGGTTACAATCTTTCCCTTAATGATATGAAGCTACTAGAACAGCTAGCAATGGATCCTGACATTATTGTCAAGAAAGCAGATAAGGGAGGGGGCATTGTGATTATGGATATTAGTGAATACGAAAGGGAAGCCCAAAAACAACTATCTAATAAGGAATTTTACAAAATATTAGACCATAATCCCACAAACAGAACTTTAAATCTCCTTAGGGATAGTTTATTTGAAGGGGTAGCTATGGGTTACATATCTGAATCTACTCAGAACTTTTTGTATAATGATAATCCTAAAATGCCTGTGTTCCACCTACTCCCCAAAATTCATAAAGACCGTCCTGATGATGGCATCACGCCAGGAAGACCTATTGTCTCCTCGATTGGATCCGCTCTGGAATCCACATCACGTTTTTTGGATTACTATCTCAATCCTTTTACTATGAACACTGCCTCATACATCAAAAATACGACAGACTTTATTACACAAATAGAGGGTGTGCAGGTGCCCAGGGGTGGGGGCTTCATTACTATGGACGTCCAGGTGCTTTATACCAATGTGCCTTTGGACGATATTAAAGAAATAGTATATGAGTTTCTGGAAACACGCAATGAGCTACACCCCACCTACACACTTTTTATTGGGGCTTCTGGATTTAGTTTTAGACTATAATTTTTTCAGATATGGTAAAACAATCTATTTACAGATTAAAGGAGTGGCCATGGGGAGCTCAGTAGCGCCCTCTCTGGCCAACCTATATATGATCAAGTTTGAGGAAGAATTTCTTCTCAAAGAAGAGAATAACCCATTTTTTCGAAATATCATTTTTTATAAACGTTTTTTAGATGATCTTTTCTTTATTGTTAATGATCTGGATGTGGCACCTTCATTTGTGGATTGGGTTAACACTCTTAACATGAACCTCAAATTTACATATAACTTCGGGGCAGTCTCAATTCCATTTTTAGATGTCAATACTTACATCTCAACAGAGCGGCAAGTGAGGGTCAAATTATATAGGAAAAAGACGGACAGAAATGCATACTTGGATTTTAAATCATTCCATCCATATCACTTGAAATATAATTTGCCCTACGGATTATTTCTAAGAGCAAAAAGGAACTCCTCCTTGGAGTATGACTTTGAAAAAGCTAGTAACAATATCACCTCCTTTTTGCAACAGAAAGGTTATCCAGATAAGATTATCAAAGACAACTTAATGAGAGCTAGGGCTATTCCAAGGGACAGATTTCTTTGAAACAATGTTAGGATACCAGAGAATAGACTCCATTGTTCTTTTGTTTTTTCTCCATTGTCAAATCAAATTCAGAGCATTATCAACAAACATTGGCACATTGTTAACCATATACCAGGTTGCTCCTCTCCACCTCGGATAGGCTTGAGGAAATCGAAATCTATACAGCAGATAGTAAGTAAAACAGACCATACAGTTCGTTCCTCACCCAAGCAACCATTAGTAACAGGACATTTTAAATGTGGTCAATGAACGCATTGTTCCTTAGCTTGGCAAACTAGAGTGGTCTCGATCCACAGCAGCAACTATATTTTACATCTAAATCATTTTTCGAATTGCAACAGTTCGGGTTGCATATACCTACTAACCTGTCCCTGTGGATTGGGTTATGTGGGGGTAACTTCCCGGAAAATTAAAACTAGGGTGGGGAAACACAGATCCAAAATTCGCAAACAACATCTGTCTGCACCATTAGTCAACCACTTTATTGAAGCAAACCATAATGACCAAGATTTTAAATTTGTGGTTTTGGAATGTATTAAACAGCAACCTTATTGCAGGCGCACCCCCCAATAAAGGACTCAGACACCGGTAAAAGTGGATAACAGCATCGGGCCACATTTATTGATTCATGCCCTAGTCCGAATTATAAATTTCTATTGGTAAAACGACCAATCATAATTCTTAAGGCAAGCAGGCCGAAGTAACACTGGTAAGGTACCACCCCAAAATTGCCAACGGCAATTGGTTACAATGTATCGATTTGTATCAATTTGTTTGTTTACAACAAACAAATTGTTGACCGTAGTCAATATCTAACTAATGACCCCACCCTCTGACGCGTATCCGTGGAATCACGGGGTGATGTATGCTGGCTAGCTATCGCCATCACCCCGTCGCCTAGTTCGTCGTTGACCGGACAACGTTTAACCAACTTATGCCTGTCTATTGTTGTCCAGTCAATTGCGAACCTGCCGGATACCTGTGGGTCATAATGTTTACCTTACCAGTGATACCCGCCACACGGGGAGGCTTGCAAAGGCTCACCGCCCCCCCCCCAAGACCGTCAGCTCGGTCGACAGGCCTGCTCGCCAGTCCAGTAATCCAGAGGTCCATACCTCCCTGCGACAGATGGGCCCCATCCCCTGAGTAAAGCTCGTAAATTTGCATACTGATGGCGGGGAGGCTAATGACGCATCCCCCGCCCTTGTCAAGGGAACCGGGCAATAGCCCCGTTCACGGAGCGTCGGCTCAGTCAAGAGCCCCGAGGCCGAACGCCCCCCTGTAAGCGTACCGCGGTATCGTGTCCGACGTGCGGATGCACCCCATCCCAGTCGGGTACCCACTCTGTCGCCGCAGCGTAACGCGATGCCCCATGCAGCGTAACGCGCTGCCCCGTGCACCTGGCTACGGCCCACCAGGCATACTGTCACCGGTGTAAAACGACACCCAGGGTCTGTCAAGTAAAAAAGGGAAGGGGGGGGAGAAACAGTGCAGTGACTAAAACTGGTACTCACAGTTGAGGAGGGCGAAGACAAAACTGAAAACATTGTGATCCCGACCCTCCCATGCAGCGTATTTCAGCCCTGTAGTACCCAAAAAACCACTGCAGCAGAAGCCGCCCTTATGCAAAGCGGACAGGCGCCGCAACGAGCCCCTGAGAGGCCAGCACTGTCTAGTGCCTTCCCACCACCCTCCAAATTGGGATTTAGGAATAGAAGACCCACCTCGGTGACAGCAAAAAACGTGCCATGGTGCGTGCCACAGTGCACGGAAATCCTGTAGGGCACCAACCGGACAGATGTCTGTCGAGGAACATCGTAGCAGTCTATTCCACTGCCTACGCCGTGCTGATTCGTTTTAGAGGAGCGTATCCCCAACTGAGCCCAATATTATCCACACAGACATCTCCGAGTTCCAGTGCCCTACGACTTGCATCCGCCTTATACAGCATCTAAAGCTCGCTGATGCGGAGCGCTCCAAAAAGGCCACCGTTGTAGCCGCATGAAGTGGGCTACCTCATTTATCCAAACAGAGGCCAGGCCAGCCCCGGGCCAATTGGGTAAAAACCCTGGGAAAATCTTGCATCCACCTTATTCAGCATCTCAAGCTCGCTGACGCGGAGCGCCTCCAAAAAGGCCACCGTAGTAGCCGCATGAAATGGGCTGCCTCATCTATCAAAACCGAGGCCAGGCCAGCCCCGGGCCAATTGGGTAAAAACCCTGGGAAAATCTTGCATCCGCCTTATTCAGCATCTCAAGCTCGCTGACGCGGAGCGCCTCCAAAAAGGCCACCGTAGTAGCCGCATGAAATGGGCTGCCTCATCTATCAAAACAGAGGCCAGGCCAGCCCCGGGCCAATTGGGCAAAAACCCTGGGAAAATCTTGCAACCGCCTTACTCAGCATCTCAAGCTCGCCGATGCGGAGCGCTCCAAAAAGGCCACCGTTGTAGCCGCATGAAGTGGGCTGCCTCATTTATCAAAACTGAGGCCAGGCCAGCCCTGGGCCAATTGGGTAAAAACCCTGGGAAAATCTTGCATCCGCCTTATTCAGCATCTCAAGCTCGCTGATGCGGAGCGCCTCCAAAAAGGCCACCGTAGTAGCCGCATGAAATGGGCTGCCTCATCTATCAAAACAGAGGCCAGGCCAGCCCCGGGCCAATTGGGTAAAAACCCCTGGGTAAATCGGGTGGCGGTCGCCCGGGAAACGCCTGCGCACGCACACCCACCCTTCCCAAACATGTCCCACACGGAAGTCATCGGTGCTGTCGACACGACCTCCCACTTTGGCCATAAAAGCCAACCCTGACAGCTGAGATGCTATGGTGCGTGGTGCAAGGCCCTGGGCATACAGGTAAACCATGAACCGCAGACATGGGCTACTGGGATCGGCCAGGTTCCTGGCAGTCAAATCGGGTACATAATGCTCTGAAAGAACTAAATGCGTGGTGATACGCCTTACTCATGCATGGCGCTAGAGACAAGCCAATCGCCCGTGTCACTTCTCCTTGCCAACGTTCCATCTCTCGTCCGGAGTGGCGAGGGAAAGTCCACCGCATCCGGGGCCGAGGCACGGAACCGGGAGATCTGCAGGCGGGACAAAGCAGCAGCAATACCATTATCAACCCTTGGGACATGCCTGGCCCTGAAGAGAACGTTGAGGCACAGGCTGCATAACACAAACCAGCGCACTAGCTCCATAACCCCGGGCGATTTGGGAATCTGTGCATTGACGATGCGGGCAAGAGCCGCATTGTCACGCCAAAATTGCACAACTGAGTTGGCCCACTCCTTGCCCCATAGCATCAAAGCACCCAGGATAGGGAAACATTCCAGATACGTGAGACCATGCAGGCGACCCTTGCCTGCCCAGGATGGTGGCCACCCACCATAGGATCACTTCCAAGTGAAGTACATCCCATAACCCCGGAATCCTGAGGCATCGGACTGCATCTGAAAGCCAGGGGGAGCCAGGAGATCAGACCCCAAAATGACACCCCATTGAACTTCCTCTGGATCTATGGCCAGACAAGCCCGTCTGCCCCGATACCCCGGGTAAATCTAAGCCTATGGTGGGGCCTGGATAATCGTGCCCTGGCGTCGCACCAGCGCGGAGCAAATGCCCTGCCCGGTGCGACGACCCTGCCAGCGAAATTGGGGTGACCATGTAGCACCAGAAGTTCCCTCAGTGATGCCATGCGCTCGGCCAGCAAGTACAAGATAAGGGCCACTAGCCTTGACACCTTATCCCGCTGCGACCTAGAATCCTGCGCTACCGTGGCACTCTCCACCCCAGGAATACTAGCTGTGGAGATGGGCCCTCGGTCTTTTCGGGCGCTAAAGGGACACCAAGTTCCTCCATTAGCGTCTGAAATGTGTTGAGGAGACGTGTGTACGTGTCCCAGCCCCGTTCAGCCCCGAATAAAACCATCCAGGGAATGGGCTACAGACCGGGACCCTGACCTGCGGACAAAGGCCCACTCTAGGAAAGTGGTGAAATGCTCGAATACAGAGCCCCAATGGAATAGCCAAAAGGCATGGCATCATTGAAATAATATGCTCCCTGGGACGGGGGTGCAGGGACAGGGCCAACGACCCCGCCCGCATAGACCCTCTTGTCAAAGCTGGCAGCAGCCACCTCCTCCCTCCTCCCAAGGGGTAAAAGATCGGGGGCATCCTGAGGGGACCTGTTACCCATGAAAGGGATCCGGAAACCCTGCCTAAAACCCTGAAGGAGATAACCCGCATCCTCTCCCTTCGGGTACAATGTGAGCCAACGCTCCAACATGCCCACCTTAATCAGGAAGGGAGGCCGTCTGTGGACTAGATCCATCTGCGGCAGTCTTGCCAGCCCCCTGTCTGTCCCACCCTCTGCCCCGCATCCCTCTAGTCCTGGGACAGGCAGAGGCCGCATGGGGGCCAACACAGGTGGGACACTCCTGTCTGTATTTGCCATTCTTCCCACTGCAGGAGCCATTGGACAAGAAAGTCCAGCACCGCAGGCGGGCTGGAACCCCCCGCCCCGCCCCATGACCGGTGACCTGTACTGGGGCCGCCTGCTGGACCCAAATCTCGGGGTGCGGGGAAATCCGCCTACGGCATTCCACGTCACGAGCCAACCACGATGGGCCCGGAAAGTAAACCATCGCCCGGTAGACGTTGTCCAAATACTGGACCATCGGAATTGCCAAATCCGGCCGGGCCCTAAGGTACACCGCCATGCATATGATGCAGGCCGGCAACCATTTGGCCCACATACTTGGTGGCTTGCGACGACGTGCCTGCCACTATCCTTATCATTCTGCCCCTCCCTCTCCTCCTTGGTGGGCCCTCTGTTTAGGAGTGAGAAGATATCCACGTACTCCCCCCGCCAAATTTACTCTCTGTTGGCCTGTGCCAAGTGGTCACTCAGCGGTAAGGAATAGGGGCTTGGACCAACCCGGCCACCCAAAACATTCCCCTCGGGGTAGGGAACACCCCCCACCACGGGGCCCCGGGTGGTAGTTGTCATCGCCGGGTGGGGCGCCAGCGGGTGCACCGCCGCACCACCCACGCGAAGCCAAGGCCATTGGAAAGCCCCCCCCAAACATGGCCACGTGTGTAGGTGCACTAGTTTGGACCGCATACTCATGTGCTGCACCCCCGCGGCCGCCCCCACCGGGGGTTCCGGCCCACTGGGGGCGTCGGAGCTCACGACCGCCGTAGAGCTCGTCATTGGGGGCTGACCCGCACCGGCCTGTTGGTTGGGGAGCTGCGAGGCAGTGGCCGATGTTGTGCCACGCCTCAAGCAGCTCAACCCGTCCCGTCGCCTGCCGCTGCCCAGCAGACGACGCGTCGAAATGAACCCCAAAAGGGGCCCAAGCATGGCTGACCCGAGCCAAGGACGCCTCAAGGGCCGCAACACGGGCCAGTAAGACCTCCACGCTGACATGGGGCCAAGGGCCGGCCGGCCCTCCTGCTACAGGCACAGGTACAGGTCCCTGTACCCGGGACCCTAATAGGGCCATCGCCCCATGCCGAGGCCCGGTAGGGCCGATGTAGGCACCTGCCAAGGCAAGGGGCCACACCACCCCCCAAGGCTAGAAGGCCCCGGGGTGAGCTGCACCCCCGCGGCTGAAGGCCCAACAGGATGGGAAGCACCAGAAGCGGCGTCCACCGCTTGCGGGCCGCGGGCCGCAGCCCTCACTGGACCCATGCTCGGGTCCCCCGCCTCCGGGCAAGGGGGAATAGACCCCATTCCACCGGTCCCGGTGGGTACCAGCAAAAGCGGCTGCTGGGTAGGTGCAACCGCGGTCCTCCGACCCGGATTGCGCCTCCTAACAGCGCGAGGCGCGCTCACAGCCGCCCTCCTCTTCGACAGGAAATCTAAGGGAAGCCAAAAGAGAAAATTCGCAGCCAAAAAGGCTTCCCTGACAAGGTAAGAGCGACGGAGACAAGAGGGGAGAAAAACTTCTCCGCTCCGTCGCTTCGGAAAATGGCAGCTCGGCTGCCTCATGGCCACCCCTTTTATAAGGGAGCTGGCCACGCCCCTAACTACCCGGATGCCTTCGTCCTATGGGGGGGGCCGCAAAGGGCGCGGCGGCCATTTTGGCGCCGCGCTTGCATTATCACATCAACATGGATATTGCTTTAAGACAGAGGGAGTGTTTTTTCATCCACCGCTTCAACACATTGCACCCATATGGGCTAAATCAAGAGATTGATTACACTTGTTTTCTATGATTGATCAGCTGTGCGAAAAGTTCTCTTTAAAAATGTTCTTAGAGTTAGATTGAGTAACGTCCGTCGACACCAAAAGAAATAACAAGGGAGGTCTAGGACGCGATAGAATACTTTAAAACTTTATAAATTGATTCAACACTATAGGTATGTATATTTTGTTCATCCAAGATCATGTATATATTTATATATGTATATTGTATTTTATATGATGATTAGTAATTGCATCAAATTATTATTTAGATCCCTGAAGAAAACTTTTGAAAAATCCTGTATCGAAAGGGTTTCGGATCTTTTCTGTTACTTTGAGAAGATTTCTACAATAAATTCATTTGACAAATGGTTCCAGTGGTCTACACAGTACTACGTTTGTCCCCACAATTGATTTTGCTTCTACCTGGGGCTATGACACACACACACAAACCCTGTCGAGTATACTTCTCTTCACAGATCAATTTAGGGGCATACACCCCCCCCCCATGGGGCTTGTGACCCACACAGTGACCATCCAGCATGCCCAAGGTATGTGTGTGCCACGTTACAACGTGATCGGTGCAGGGGTGTAGATTTCTATTCATCACATACAAGAGGACACCTCTGCTTTATATCTATACTAGCTAATTTGCCTGGCTTTACCTGGGTGGTGGTGGTGGTGCTGGCTTACTGTGTGGGTGTTGGTGGCTGGCTGGGTGAGGCATTTCCCCCTCTGCTGTTTTGAGGGGAGCCTCGAAGCAGCATGGGGGAATGGCAGGGCGAGAGGCAGGTATCCGTCAGGGGAGGTGCCTTCCCTGACGGATACCTGCCTGGTGTCTTTGCATTTCTCCCTCAGCTGTTTTGAGGGCTGCCCTCGAAACAGCGGAGGGGGAATGGCAGGGTGAGAGGCAGGTATCCATCAGGGAAGGCAATCTCCCTGGTGGATTGCTGGCTGCCGCCTTTGCATTTTTCCCAAGGCTGTCTCAAAACAGTAGAGGGGGAATGGCAAGGGCGAGAGGCAGGTATCCGTAAAGGAAGGCGGCTTCCATGATGGATACCTGCCTCTTGACCAGCCATTCCCCCACGCTGCTGAGGGTTGGAGGGGCGGCAGGGCAGAGGCAGTGCTTACAGCAGTGCCTCGCCCAGCCACATCCTCAGGCGGCGTGGTTCTGGTTCCAGCACGGAGAGGTGAGGCTGAGTTTTCCTCTGCTCTCTGCTCTCATATCCTTGTCCTTTTACTTTATTTATTTTGCAACCACAGTTTTTGCAGCCAGTTTACTTAGTTCTACTTAGATGATTTTTCGGAATGGGCAAGCGTATTATCATAATGAAGTTTTTAGAATAATTTTTTAGAACAACAATTTTATCAGTCTTTTTGCTGAACCCTGCCACCTGACAGTGGCTGGGTCTGTGAGCAAGTTTATCCTATTTTATTTTAGTTCACTGTCCTGTTTGTAGCAGTTTTATCAGTGCTTCCACGGTTACAGTACCTGCTAGCAGTTTTACAAGGTCAAATGACGAAAAGAAAGAAAAATGAAACCTTATCTCCTCAACACCACAGGCAGAGGAAAAGGAAAAGACAGGCCGGTACTGTTGTGAACTCTCCCAAGCAAATTGAGACTGATAAGCAAATGAAGTTAGATATTTTTCTTGTGAGGGAGGAGAGAGAAAATTTGTGTGCTGACTTTCCTACCTCCAACAAGTTTGATGTTTTAGTTACAGTCTCCAATACAGTGGCTAGGGAAAAGCTTAATGAAGTGGAAGAACTTAACCAGAGGCCAGGTGGGCGCCGAACTCTTGAGTTGTGCAAAGCTCAGCAATCAAGGACCTGCCCCTCCCTCCCTCCAGGTGATATGGACAATGTCAACAATATGGGAGAGAAGCTGGAAGCAAAGGATATGAGGGTTGGTGATGATAACTCAATGCTGGTGGATATTAAGGACTAATTTTATAGCAGAGCAATGTATTTTAACTTACAGACGGTTGCAGCCACTTTTAAATCTTTGAAGATAATAGAAAGCAAACTAGAGCAGATAAAACCATTCCCTGAAAACTATCCAACAATATGTGGTGAGAACCTTAAGGAAGCCAATAAATCAGCAAGCAATAAATCCCAGTACTGCCTTGAATATAATCAAATCCTAAACAGAGGTTTCTGTGGGCCGGCAATAGAAGGCCGATTTGCCAACACAGCATCTACCAAGTTTTCTCGTATATTGCAAACAAACCAGGTTGCCCTTCAAATTGCAATGACAAATAACAACTACGGTCGTTGGTCCTCTGAGTCAGCAGTTAAAACTTTCCTTAACCTGGCTTTTGAGATGTCAAAGTAGCCAGCTAGACTTAAGTAAAATAATCTGGCTTCCAATTCTGCCAGGGTTCAAATGTATTCTACTAATTTTTAGTTGGGCTACTATACCTGGTATGCTTTTCAAAATGAACCAGTATTTAGCAACTTTCCAGATATTCCCAAAAAGGGTATTCCAAGATAATGCTGTGATTCCACTCATTGATTCTACAACCTATCTTCAAGCTACTAAATCAAAAAAGGCACGCATAGATGATCGGAAAACTGAAAGAGTTTTACCAACCTTCAAATCAAGTACCTGCATTCCTAACGACTTAAGGACTCAGAAGGATGATCACAAGGATGATCACAAGCCAGTTACCTTTGATGAAGAGGAGCTTGCGTTAATTCATTTCTGGTCCTACCTGAGACAGAACAGATGGAAATCTTGCATATATTAGACAGCCTTAAAGACACACTTATGACAATTATTTCCATGGGCAATCAAGACTCGGTGGTACCGGCTAGGAGTAAGGTAACAGGGGCAATGCTTAGTACACAAGGAAATGCCTCTAATGTAACAGACTCCTGTGTTACAAACAGGCCAAGCCCAGGTAAGCCGGCCCTAAAATAGTGTCGTGCTGACATCCATACTAACTCCTTAAAAACCATGACCAAATGTTTTAATATACAGCAACAGCAATCGGCCCCTCTTGGTGATGTGGTCAACCCGCTAAGTAAAAAATCCTTCTTGCTCTAACAAGACCAATCCAGCACAGGAAAATGACCTCCGTACTTGTCACCCAAGGGAGCAACCAATATCAGAGGCCAATGGTTGCATCGTTTTTGATTTGGAAGGCCTCTTTGATCAGATAAACTGTGAATGACAACCAATCAGACCCCACCTGTCTAATGAGGACCATAATGAAAATTTATCGTTTATCTCATGGAATGGAATGGGCTGGACTACTAAAGTATTGGACCCCACAATCTGTTGCTACCTCTCAAACTTTGATGTGGTCATTATGCAAGAGACATGGATTACAAAGCCCCCTTTCTTAAGAGGATATGCCTCATCGGACCTGGCAGCTATCCCTTCATCACATGGCCGAGCAAAGTGGGGTCTGGCTATCCTGGTGGCCACATCGCTAGCAGTTAATGTCTCTGACTTACCCTCATGTCACAACATGGGTATGGCCATTCTCATTATCTACTGCCAGATTACTATTTTGGTAATTAATATCTATATCCCCCTGCCAGGAACAAGATAGAGTCCGACAAGGATTGTTCAGAACTAGAAAGATACTTGAATATTCTTTTAACTGACCATCCCACAGCACTTCTAATAATGTGTGCAGACTTTAATGCTAGACTGGGACATAATGACAAATACCTAGGTTTAAATTATATCATCCCTTACTTGAGTAGTGATCAATTACCACTTTCCTTTGATAGACACTCAAAGGATCTAAAATCAAATTGTGCAGGTAGCCTCCTGGCTAGGATGTTGTTCAATCTGGATCTTTGGGCACTGAATGGCTCAGTCCAATAGGATCATCCAGCCGAATTTATTTTCTGGTCTGGGAAAAGGAAAAGTGTGATCGACTATTTCATTGTCTCGAAGGAGACAGTCAGGTTCGTGGACCAATTTAAGGTTTCCTCGTAGCATGACAGCGATCACTTGCCATTAAATCTCTTGCTGAAGTTACCGTCAAGTAATCTGAGACTCAGGGACAAACACAGGGGGTCTTCGGAATTAGAGTTGAAACTAAATCCAGTTAGGTGGAAAACGGATATGTCCAAGATTTTATCTGATCTGTTTAAGACTCAAGACTTTAACAAGATCTTGGATAAATATATGAACAACGTAAACATGGGAGTGGGAATAGAACTTTTTGAGGTTTTACTGAAGGAAATTCTTTTAGCCCTTGAGGGTTTTAACTTACGTTACGGAAGTGCCAAGGGCGCTCAAAGTAAATCATGGTTTGATAAGGAGTGCCTCCAGGCAAAAGGTGCCCTGAGACTTAAATATAGAGAATATTGCTTAAACCCTATGGATAGCTTGTGGACAGAACTATCTATAGCCAAGTTACAATACAAAAAGATAATTAAACACAAAAAGATTGAAGAATGTAATAGAGCTTGGGATCAGCTAAGTCAAGCAATTGAGCAAAAAAAAAAAATTCCAAATTTTGGAAATTAGTGTCCAGTTGCTCTAAAAGTCCCCATATGCCATCAGTCATACTCCCAGAAATTTGGGAGAAACATTTTCATGAATTATATTTAGCTTTGGATACAAGTGATGCATCCAGTGGGTATACAGCCAGTAGCAATAACTCCCCCCCCCCCCATGGAATGCAGTATCGATTTGTGAGGTAAAATCATTAATAAGATCTGGGAAAGCTGCCGGCCTTGATCAAATACCCCCAGACCTGATTAAATCAAATTTGGAGTGGTGGGCCCCAGTCCTGGCAAGACTGTATACTATAATTGACAACACAGGGCAGTTCCCTAAGAGCTGGGAGGTATCAGTCATCTGCCCAATTCACAAAAATGTAAGTCGCGGCGACCTTGCCAACTATAGGCTGATCAGCCTCCTGAGCATCCTTAGTAAACTTTATGCAAGCTATCTTCTAGAGAAGCTCCAAGATTGGGTTGAAGATACTAAGTTATTAGCCGACAAACAAGGTGGGTTTAGAGGAGGATGCTCTGTTCTTGATCATTGTGTGGTCCTTGATTACTGTATTAACAAATATTCTTCAAATTCCTCTGCATCTTTATATGCAGCATTTCTTGATTTGAAATATGCTTTTGATACTGTCTCAAGAGTTCTACTATGGGAGAAACTGGAGAAAGCATCCATTGACCAACGATTATTGTTTCTTATAAATGTGATTAATGGCAACACAAGTATAAGGGTGAAGTGCAGTGAGCAGGGACATCTGTCAAACTCTATAAAAACAAGTCAAGGAGTTAGACAGGGCTGTGTCTTGTTGTTGTTGTTCAGTCGCACAGTCGATTCCGACCCTTTGCGACCCCATGGACCATCGCTCTCCAGGCACCTCTGTCCTCCACCATCCCCCTCAGTCCTCCCAGTTCTGTGCCCACTGTGTCTACAACACCATCTATCCATCTCATCCTTGGCCTCCCCCTTCTTCTTTTGCCCTCCACCTTTCCCAACATCACTGCCTTCTCAAGTGAATCCTCCCTTCTCATTTGATGCCCAAAGTACTTTAGCCTCATCTTTACTATTTGACCTTCCAATGAGCAGTCAGTGTTGATTTCCTCCAAGATTGACCTATTTGTTCTCCTCGCTGTCCAGGGTACCCTCAAAACTCTTCTCCAGCACCACATTTCAAAGGCGTCTATTCTTCTGCGTTCAGCTTTCCTAATTGTCCAGCTCTCACATCCATACATTACTACTGGGAAAACCATTGCTTTGACTATTCTAATTTTTGTTTGCAATGTGATGTCTCTGCTTTTCACTATGTTCACCAGGTTTCTCATGGCTTGTCTCCCAAGAATCAGTCGCCTTTTTATTTCATGGCTGCAATCCCCATCTGCAGTGATCTTAGATCCTAAGAACGTAAAATCTGTCACTGCTTCTACTTCTTCCCCGTCTATTTTCCAGGAACTGATCGGGCCTGTTGCCATTATCTTGGTTTTCTTGATATTGAGTCTCAAGCCCGCTTTTGCACTCTCTTCCTTCAAACCGATCAAGAGATTCTTTAGGTCTTCCTCACTTTCTGCCATTAGGGTGGTGTCGTCTGCATATCTCAGATTGTTGATGTTTCTCCCAGCAATTTTGATCCCATATTGTGATTCCTCCATCCCTGCGTTGCGCATGATGTGCTCTGTGTATAAGTTGAATAAGCAGGGTGACAAAATGCAGCCTTGTCTTACTCCTTTTCCTATTCCAAACCACTCTGTCATTCCGTGTTCTGTCCTAACTGTTGCTTCTTGGTTCCTGTACAGATTTCTCAGGAGGCATATGAGATGCTCTGGTATTCCCATCTCTTTAATCACTTGCCACATCTTGTTGTGATCCACACAATCAAATGCCTTAGTGTAGTCAATAAAGCAAAAGTATACTTGTTTCTGGTATTCCTTTGTTTTCTCCATGATCCAACGTATGTTGGCAATGTGGTCTCTAGTCCCCCTGCCTCTTCTGAAACCAGCCTGCACCTCTGGTAATTCTCTTTCCACATGCTGCTGAAGTCTATCCTGTATTATCTTGAGCATCACCTTGCTGGCGTGTGGGATGAGCGCAATTGTTCGATAATTTGAGCATTCTTTGGCATTGCCCTTTTTTGGGATTGGAACATATACTGATCTTTTCCAGTCCTGTGGCCACTGTTTTGTTTTCCAAATCTGCTGGCATATTGAATGCAGTAATTTGATGCCATCATCTTTTAGAGCTTTGAAAAATTCAACTGGGATACCATCATCTCCACTAGCTTTGTTGTTTGCAGTGCTCTTTAGGGCCTTTCTGACTTCACTCTCCAGGATGTCTGGCTCAGGTTCAAATTCTTCATCATTGTGACTATCAGGAGTGTTGAGTTCCTTTTTGTAGAGTTCCTCTGTGTACTCTGTGTACTCTTTCCATCTGTGTCTTAGCACTAACCTTTTTCAATATATTCATCAATGATATCGTCGAGTACTTACAATGCAGGGATCACCATCTACCCAAATTAGACAGCAAACATGTCCCAATCCTACTTTATGCATACGATGCAGTTCTGCTTTCAAGAACACAGGTGGGGTTACGCAGGGCCCTGTGTTCGCTGGCTAAGTATTGCTCTCAAAGCCAACTTGTGGTCAATTATTTGAAAATGAAAATAATGGCTTTTGCCAGAAAGCCCAAAATACATCGATGGCATTTAAACTAGAGCATCATGTACTAGAGCAGGTCCTTCATTACAGCTACTTAGGAGTGATATTTCAGGCAAATGGGTGCAGGAAGTTACATACAATGTATTTAGCTTCTAAAACAAAAAAAGTGCAGTTGCTATACAAAATTTTCCTCGGAGGAAAGGTGGGCATAATGTAGTTGCGGCCCTTAGACTTTTTTCAGTGAAGTCGCTTGCCCAAATGTTGTATGGATCCCCTCTGTATTTTGACTCAAACATAAATCCGCTTGAGGTCATGCAATCAAAGTTTCAGTCCCCTTGCAGTATTTCCAACACGGCTTTGAGATTAGAAATGGGAATGTATACATTGCGAGCGAGACTGTTAGTAAATGTGGCTAATTATTGGATAAGAATTCTGTTTGCCCCATCTGGCTTACTCAAACTGGTGATGTCTGACCCTTGGATGCCACCATGGATTAGCTCTCTTGAAAGGACACTAACTATTTATGGCATTTCAAAACCTTATGTTCTTTCCTTAGGATCTATTCATGCTAGAGAGTTAATAAAACAAAGAATTCTCGATATACATCGCCAAAATGATTTAAGTAAACTAGTTTCCCCATTGTTTGATAGATCAACTTTCAATTTTGCTAAGCCCTTAGCATGCTTGTCTTTAATAAGAAATCCGGATCATAGACATTCCTTCACACTTATTCGGTATGACATGCTTCCCTCCTCCTACAGGGAGGATTTTTTAAAGAAAGTCCCAGCACTCAAGCGTTTATGCCCATGTCACTTAAATATGATCTGCTAGATGTGTCCCCTATATAATAAACCCAGGAGAGACCTTTTTTAGTATTTTCCCGAACTTGAAGTCTAACAATAAAGTCAGGACACTGAATATTCTTTTATCGGGTGAAGGGCAAGATACGACCATAGCGGTCGCTAGATTCGCATGGTATGTAACTTGTATTCGTAAAGGCAAGATAAAATCAAAGGAATAAGGAAAATGCTTTCAGATTACAACTTGACTGTCATAGAATATGTTTGCAGGACATAGAAATAACAACCCTTTAAATTCTGGTTGTATGTTGCTATTGTATAAATAATCTAGTGTTCAAGATTTTGTGATAGTTTTAGTGGGTTGCCTCACTTGTGTCAAGCAGCTTGATTTTGTGATATTGTAACACTGGCCTTGGGCTGTAATAAAGAATTTGATTTGATTTGAGTGTAGGAGGGGTGGCAGGGCAAAGGCAGCGAGGTGGAGAGAGAAGCTGACAGCCTGCTATCCGTCTGGGGATGTGTGTCCCTGGGTGGAAAGAGCAGTCTGGCAGTCACCTTCCCTCTCCGCAGGGCCCTCATTTGTAATGGGCATGTGCATCAGCCATTGGTTTGTGCATTCGTGCGCTGGCCATCCCGCCTCCTCTGTGTTTGCGTTCTCCTGCCGGATTGGCTGTGGCATGGCACGGAGGGTGCTGGGACTTGTAGTCTTTGCATTTTGTCGCATTCATGGGACGTTGGCCCCACTCTCGGCTCCCGGACCCTTGCGGCGGTGATCTCAGGGACAAAAGATAGTTATGCATGGCACATCACGGGATAGGCTGGACGGGTGTGGAAACACATTCTCCACACGCACGGCCACATACCTTTCTTGTAGGTTAAGATAGATAGATGTAGACATTGGGTTTATTGGTGTAACATTGTGTAACTATTTCCTGTATTTGTAATGCCCCTCTTCCCCAGTTTGTGACAACTGTAGTAAATCCCACCTCCTCCTTGATGTTCTGTGTGTGTAAATATTCCCAGTTTGTTCTGAACTGGGCTGATCTTTGAGAGAGATAGCCATGTGGGGATTTCTTGCATAGATATCTTTGGCACACTGTGCAATAGACCTTATTTGTATTTTTGCCCCAGTTTCTTGCCCCACGGTCTTGTTTTCATTTCAGCCAGAGGATCTTAAAATAAACAAATTGGAGATTCCAAAACATTTCATTTCCAGGTCTTTCCAGGTAAGGGCACCCCTGTATGCAATCTAGCTGGTAGTTGAGGTACTCTTACAGCAGAAGAGAAACCAAATGTCTTATAGCACATTTAAGACTATTTACTATTTTTTTTCATAAGCTTGTTGCATTCTATAGGCCAAGCTCCACAGCCAGCAATTTCCTTATCTTGATTTCAAATGTCACCCAGCACAGGTGAAAGAAATGGCAGAATTTCCAAAGGCAAAAAATAGACTCTAAGTAGAGCCAGCTCCTTTTTCTCAATAAAACCAGTGGCTGGTTTTGCCACTTCCACTGCTTCTGGCAGTGGCAGTGGTAGGAGCGAGGATGGATGTTTTTGGTTGTGCCACCTCTTCTGCCATTTCCAGTGGTGGCATCGGCAGTGGCACTGTGTGTGATGGACCACATGAAATGGCATCATGGGCCGGGGCCGGCCCATGGGCCATAGGTTGTAAACCCTTGTCCTATAGCCATCTAAAGCTTAAAGTGTGCAGCACTTCCTTGGGTGACTTAGGCTGGGGCCACTCTTGAACCTCCACCCTGGTTTTCCTTTTGTCTTCTTCTGCCTTCTCCTCCATCTCCACTGTTTGTTGCCACCATTCCTTCCCCTAGAGCAGGGATATCAAAACTATAGCCTGTGGGCCAGATCCAGCCCACAACATCAAATCATCTGGTTCGTACCCTTGCTGCAGACATTGGTGTTGCTGCCATCACCATCTCAATACTTGTCCCCTCCCTCCTTGTCCCTGGGTGTCACCTCAATCTTTCCCCCCTCCCTACATTGTCCCTGGGCAAATAAGGCAGGTGTCTGTGGTGGTGCAAGTGGAAGTAACAGAAGTGGCAGTGGAAGCAGAAGTGGTGGGCAAGGGGCCCAGCCTGACCTTATCTGCCAGTGTCTTTGCCCACCTCCAGTCTCCTCTGCTTCCGCTGCCCTGGAGAGGCCTCTGGGGGAAGGCTCCGCATGGAGACCTCTGGGGTGGTGGAGGCAGCAGGCCTCAGAGATTCCAGTTTAAGATGTGAAGTTTTGTAAAGCATCCCAAGATCCTAGAAACAATGTTTTACAAGTAATACCTTTCCATTGGTGTATCTGACTCTAGGGTTAAGTGCTCATCTCTGTTTATAGCCAAAGAGCCAGTGCTGTATGCATCTGCAGATGTTTCCATGGACATGTGGCAGGCATGCCTCAACACCTGAGTGCATGGAACACTGTTAATCTTCCCACCAAAGTGGTCCCTATTTATCTACTTGCAATTTTTTGCTTTCTAACTGCTAGGTTGGCAGGAGCTGGGACAGAGATGGGAGCTCACTCCATCATGCAGTACCTGGGAAACGAACTCTGACCTTCCATTCAGTGAGTTCAGCATCTTAACCACTTGAGCCACCGCAGTAAGAAGTAGCTTGTTACTAAAAAGAAAAAAAGAAATATTAAACTAACTTTTAGTTCTTTTAAATAGCTGCTTTTTAGAATAACTACCAATTAGTTATCTAAAATAACATTGCAAACTCATTATCCTCTTGTTACATGATGCTACTGGGCTATCTCCTCAGGGGAAATGCTTTAGGAATTTAATCTTTACAGATTCTAGTATTAAGGGATCTGATCTAGATCTTTGAGACCATTATGAAGATTTGAAATTATGGGAGCCCGTGGCTTTAACATTTTTAAAAATGTGATTAAAATGTTGCAAGAAGAGAGAGAAACTAGTTAGAGAGCTGGGATTATTTTAATAGAAATAATATGCTTAGAGATAAAATGTTGAAAGAAATACATTTTTAAGCATACAAAATAAAAATGTATTCAAAATGCTCATCATACATTTTGGTAAATCTCTTCTTTCTTCATATCATAGCTTTGTACAACATAACATTATGGATATATACAGAATATAGATAAAATTCAAAACAAATTGAAAAGTTAAAATAATTAGGCTGTTTCTGACCAGAAGTAAGCTAGTTCAATAACACTATCTCAGCCATTGCTCCTTCCAGCCAAGGGTTCTTGGCATCCCCGGCCTAGCTCGTGTCCGCCCCCTGGCTCAGCCTCCACCCAGGAGAGGGTGGGGCAAAACAACGGTGTCTGCAGCTGTGCCTCTATTCACCCAGCTGATGGAATGGGTCGCGGGGGAGGCAGCAAGATTGGTCAGTCCTCCCAACAAGAAGCAGTTGGTCTGCTATTTAGTTTGGGGTTATATTTGCAAATGACCTCCTTTTGTTTGGATCAATAAACAGTCATTTCAGCAATCTCTGGGCTATCTAGCCGCTTCTTCCCAAGCCAAGCTTTGTTATAGTATCTGTCCAGCAAGGGTGTTTTTTTCTACTGCAAGAACTGAGGTCAGATTTCTCCCATGTTCTCTTGTGTGTTTACCAACAGGTTTTCCTCTGAAGTGGGAAACATAATTTAAATATTGGGCATATGTTTCCAGAGTGAGACCTAGGAGGTAGTTGCTCTGGCACCCTTGTGAAATGGAGGGATGAGAACATGGAATTTACAAATTGATCACAGTTCTCTGGTTGGGTGGCAAACTAATGCAAGCGCGGCGCCAAAAATGGCCACCGCGCTCTTTGCGGGGCCCCCCACCCGGACTCAGACATCCGGGTTAGTCAGGGGGCGTGGCCATCCCTCTATAAAAGGGGCGGCCACAAGCCAGCCTCGCTGCCATTTTAAAGAGAAGCGATGGAGCGGAGAAGTCCGCTCCGACGCTGCTCCCTCTGGCTTGCTTGCCTTTCTCTTTTACAATTCTGATCGGAGGCACCCAAGCGCAAGTTTCAGGCGGCCCCTATGCCGCGACCTAGGGGGAGAGCTCGGCCCACCCCCTCGACCTCTTTGGGGCAACCACCGGGCCGGAGGGCTCGGGCGGCCACCCCACTGGGGGGTGGCAGGGTTACAATTCCCACTGCCACCAATGACGGTGACCAGGCCTCGGCCTACCCACCCAGTTGGAGGACTCAGGCGGGGGCTGCGTGGGACTGCTCCCCTGGGGTTTCTACCCCTATCCAACCTTTGCTCATGGGGCATAGCGGCCCATTTTGGCGTGGCGCGGGATCGCGCCCCACCGTTCCACCAGCCCCCCATGGGCCGGATTATTGGGCATGGCCCTATTCTGGCCAGGGATTGCCACACGGTTTTATCCCTCCGCCCACTCACCAATTGCCCGGCGGACTGTCCAGCCCACCCGGCCCACCTTATTCTGGTGGGTCTGACACTGTGGATGCTCTCCTTGCCCACATATCGGCACTCGAGGCATCTATGGAAATTGCTCCACCACCTTCAGATGGTGGGCTTGGCAGCTCTTTGGCTCCGGCCCACGTGCCGGCCATGGCCGCGCAGCGGGCCGCCAACAGGGTTGAGCTGCTGGAGGCCATCAGGCCAGCACAGGCTGGTGCCTCGCAGCTCCCCATCAGGCAATTACAGCAGGGCATTCCACCGGGGACCGGTCCTGCTTGGCATGGACGCACGGAGACACAGAGCTCGATGGCCATCGCGAGCTCCAACACCCACCACGGGCCGGAACACCCAGTGGGGGCAGCCCATGGGGGTGCACCGAGTGAGTATCCTGGTCAAATCAGCACACCGGTGACACTAGCTCATAACACTGGGGGGGGGGGGTACAGTGGCCATGGCCGCAACAGACCAATTACACCCAGGTTCTTACAGGGGTGACCGCCCCAATGCTTCCGCCTAACTTCTCGGGGGTCCGATAGGGCCTGTTATGTGTTCCCCCACTCCAATCCGTGCCAACAGCGGCCCTGCCGATGGCTGGTTACTCCCTACCCCTGGGTGACCATTTATCCCGGGCTACTAGGGAGAAGATATGGCGTGGGGAATATATTGACATTTTCACCCTCCTGCACCGTGAACCCACTGAGGAGGAGAGGGAGGGGCAGGACGAGAGGGACAAGGAGTTGTCCCGTCATCGTAAGCCGCCTCGCACTGGGGCCAATTGGTTACCGGCCTATTTGGTATCCATGGCAGGATATCTAAGGGCCTGTCCTGATTTGGCCATCCCAATGGTCCAGTACCTGGACAATATTTACCGGGCCGTGGTTGATTTCCCTGGCCAGTCATGGTTGGCCTATGACGAAGAATTTAGGATTAGGGTGGCCCTTCACCCTGAGATGCAGTGGGACGAGCCCTGCTAGCAGTTGTGGCTATTATATATATATGACCCCTACGCGGCCAGTTCCTATGCTTCGTACGAAGAGTCTATTTTCGGGCAACTACCTCTGTGGCTTTCTTTGGGGCTCTGAGATTCAGTGAGCTGGTCCCACTTTCAACAGGGGACATGTTCTGCAGGGCACTGGAACTGGAAGATGTGTCGCTCGACCAGGAGTGGGCTCTGTGGAGGATTCGCTCCTCAAGGGCCGGTCAGCGAGGAAAGGGTAGTAGTATGGTGCTGCCACCTGTCCAGTTGGTGACCCACATGCGTTTGTGGCAGCGCGTGGTTCACGCCCTGGCCTGTTGTTCTGCAACCAAGATAGGTCTCCCCTTACCAAATTACAATTGGTACCCATTTGTTCCGGATAGGCGCTGCATCAACTGCGGCTGCATTTGGGTACTCGGAGCCTGACATACGTCACATGGGCAGGTGGGGATTTGCGCCTTTTTTCTCCGTCTGTTCATCACCTCACTGCATGAGTGCCTTGTTATGCCCTCAATTCTTTCTCCTTCTCTTTCAGACCCTGTGAGTTTCCGCACACCGGTGCAGTGTGGCTGGTGGGCCACAATTTATGTGCACTGGGAAGCACAGTATGCTGCTTCGTCAGAGTGGGGACCCCATCTCAGGCTATGTGCAACCGCGCGTATGCAGTGGTATGGTGTGCACAGCATGAGGTGGCGGGAACTGTTGCCATTCCTGATGTCCATTGGGGATGCTGGACCGCCAGATGTTTTAATTCTGCACCTCGGAGGCGATGATCTTGCACAGATCACTCACCTGGACTTAAAGACTTCTGAGTGCAGTGACCTGGTGTTTCTTTACCATTTATGGCCGTACACACGGTTGCTATGGTCAGGCATCATGCCGACTATTATAGGGGAGGCATTGACCCCCGCAGTTGGACTGTGCCTGGCGGTCAGTGAACAGGGCTGTTGCCTGGTTCCTTATCGAGAATGGCTTGGGGGACAGCCATTCGTCATCCAGGGATAGGGTTACAGGATTTTAGCCTGTATTCTGGAGATGGGGTTCACCTGTCAGCAAGAGGATGGACCTCTTTTGAATGACGTACAAGCGGGCCTGTTGACCGAATTGTCGGTCAAGGGGGGTGGATCTCTGATGCGATTTTGGCAATGTTCGTCAAGTGTAAGGTGGCTCTCTGGGAGTTGCAGGTGCTTCACGGCCACCTCAGCTTCACCTGCAGAGTGGTAACACCAGGCAGAGCCTTCGCCAGGCGTCTGGGTGACACTATGGTGGGCCTTTCTAAACGACACCACAGGGTACGGCTGACTAGGGGTTTACGAGCAGCCCAGTCGGTTTGGCTCACATTCCTGCAGGACTTTAATGGTGTCTCCTTTTGGAGATCTGAGCTTATGGTCAGCCCTCAGTTCCAAGTACAGTCGGATGCCTCCGGCTCCCTGGGGTATGGGATTTATTTTGAAGGACAGTGTGCCTATGGTCAATGGCCCCAGGGATGGCAGGGCACGGATCGCTTACGCGATCTTACGTTCCTGGAATTTTCCAATTTTGGGTGCCCTTATGCTCTGGGGGGACAGGTGGGCTAATTTTGTCGTTCACTTTTGGTGTGACAATGCTGCGGTTGTGCACATTGTCAATGCCCAAACGTCTAAATCCCCCAGAGTCATGGCCTTAGTTCACCAATTTGTTCTTAGGTCCTTGCACTTTAGTGTGCTCCTCAGGGCCAGACATGTGCCAGGCAATAATAATGATATTGCTGACGCTTTATCCCGCCTGCAGATCTCCTGGTGCCATGCCTTGGCTCCAGATGCAGAGGAACTTCCCTCTCCACTCCCGGCCGAGATATGGACATTTGGCGAGGAGAGGTGAACCGGGTGATCGGCATGTCTTTGGCACCTCGCACGCCTAAGGCATATCAGCATACACTCCTTCAATTTAGGACCTTTTGTAGGCAAAGGCAGTTGCCTGAAATGTGGCTGATTCCGGTCGACCAGGTTTTACAGTATATGGTGCACCTTCATGATCAGGGGTTGGCCCCACACACAATCGCCACCAGGCTTTCCACCTTGGCATTCAGGGCCAAGGCATGGGGCTTTACTGACTGTGTGAGTGACTTACACATACGCCATGTATTGGAAGGGTGGACACATGAACGTGGCCACTGCCCGGACACACGTCACCCTCTTTCACCAGGTATTCTGACCCACCTTGCACGAGGTTGGCATAGACTGTGTTACAATAGGTATGAGGAGTCTCTTTTTCATGCAGCTACCACCGTAGCTTTCATTGGAGTTCTGAGAATCAGCGAGCTGGTCCCATGGTCAAAGGGGGACGTGTCTCATAGGGCACTGGAACTCGAAGATGTGTCTCTCAACCAGGAGTGGGCTCAGTTGAGGATTCGTTCCTCAAAGGCTGATCAGCATGGAGTAGGCAGTGATCTCAGGGACAAAAGATAGTTATGCATGGCACATCACGGGATAGGCTGGACGGGTGTGGAAACACATTCTCCACACGCACGGCCACATACCTTTCTTGTAGGTTAAGATAGATAGATGTAGACATTGGGTTTATTGGTGTAACATTGTGTAACTATTTCCTGTATTTGTAATGCCCCTCTTCCCCAGTTTGTGACAACTGTAGTAAATCCCACCTCCTCCTTGATGTTCTGTGTGTGTAAATATTCCCAGTTTGTTCTGAACTGGGCTGATCTTTGAGAGAGATAGCCATGTGGGGATTTCTTCCATAGATATCTTTGGCACACTGTGCAATAGACCTTATTTGTATTTTTGCCCCAGTTTCTTGCCCCACGGTCTTGTTTTCATTTCAGCCAGAGGATCTTAAAATAAACAAATTGGAGATTCCAAAACATTTCATTTCCAGGTCTTTCCAGGTAAGGGCACCCCTGTATGCAATCTAGCTGGTAGTTGAGGTACTCTTACAGCAGAAGAGAAACCAAATGTCTTATAGCACATTTAAGACTATTTACTATTTTTTTCATAAGCTTGTTGCATTCTATAGGCCAAGCTCCACAGCCAGCAATTTCCTTATCTTGATTTCAAATGTCACCCAGCACAGGTGAAAGAAATGGCAGAATTTCCAAAGGCAAAAAATAGACTCTAAGTAGAGCCAGCTCCTTTTTCTCAATAAAACCAGTGGCTGGTTTTGCCACTTCCACTGCTTCTGGCAGTGGCAGTGGTAGGAGCGAGGATGGATGTTTTTGGTTGTGCCACCTCTTCTGCCATTTCCAGTGGTGGCATCGGCAGTGGCACTGTGTGTGATGGACCACATGAAATGGCATCATGGGCCGGGGCCGGCCCATGGGCCATAGGTTGTAAACCCTTGTCCTATAGCCATCTAAAGCTTAAAGTGTGCAGCACTTCCTTGGGTGACTTAGGCTGGGGCCACTCTTGAACCTCCACCCTGGTTTTCCTTTTGTCTTCTTCTGCCTTCTCCTCCATCTCCACTGTTTGTTGCCACCATTCCTTCCCCTAGAGCAGGGATATCAAAACTATAGCCTGTGGGCCAGATCCAGCCCACAACATCAAATCATCTGGTTCGTACCCTTGCTGCAGACATTGGTGTTGCTGCCATCACCATCTCAATACTTGTCCCCTCCCTCCTTGTCCCTGGGTGTCACCTCAATCTTTCCCCCCTCCCTACATTGTCCCTGGGCAAATAAGGCAGGTGTCTGTGGTGGTGCAAGTGGAAGTAACAGAAGTGGCAGTGGAAGCAGAAGTGGTGGGCAAGGGGCCCAGCCTGACCTTATCTGCCAGTGTCTTTGCCCATCTCCAGTCTCCTCTGCTTCCGCTGCCCTGGAGAGGCCTCTGGGGGAAGGCTCCGCATGGAGACCTCTGGGGTGGTGGAGGCAGCAGGCCTCAGAGATTCCAGTTTAAGATGTGAAGTTTTGTAAAGCATCCCAAGATCCTAGAAACAATGTTTTACAAGTAATACCTTTCCATTGGTGTATCTGACTCTAGGGTTAAGTGCTCATCTCTGTTTATAGCCAAAGAGCCAGTGCTGTATGCATCTGCAGATGTTTCCATGGACATGTGGCAGGCATGCCTCAACACCTGAGTGCATGGAACACTGTTAATCTTCCCACCAAAGTGGTCCCTATTTATCTACTTGCAATTTTTTGCTTTCTAACTGCTAGGTTGGCAGGAGCTGGGACAGAGATGGGAGCTCACTCCATCATGCAGTACCTGGGAAACGAACTCTGACCTTCCATTCAGTGAGTTCAGCATCTTAACCACTTGAGCCACCGCAGTAAGAAGTAGCTTGTTACTAAAAAGAAAAAAAGAAATATTAAACTAACTTTTAGTTCTTTTAAATAGCTGCTTTTTAGAATAACTACCAATTAGTTATCTAAAATAACATTGCAAACTCATTATCCTCTTGTTACATGATGCTACTGGGCTATCTCCTCAGGGGAAATGCTTTAGGAATTTAATCTTTACAGATTCTAGTATTAAGGGATCTGATCTAGATCTTTGAGACCATTATGAAGATTTGAAATTATGGGAGCCCGTGGCTTTAACATTTTTAAAAATGTGATTAAAATGTTGCAAGAAGAGAGAGAAACTAGTTAGAGAGCTGGGATTATTTTAATAGAAATAATATGCTTAGAGATAAAATGTTGAAAGAAATACATTTTTAAGCATACAAAATAAAAATGTATTCAAAATGCTCATCATACATTTTGGTAAATCTCTTCTTTCTTCATATCATAGCTTTGTACAACATAACATTATGGATATATACAGAATATAGATAAAATTCAAAACAAATTGAAAAGTTAAAATAATTAGGCTGTTTCTGACCAGAAGTAAGCTAGTTCAATAACACTATCTCAGCCATTGCTCCTTCCAGCCAAGGGTTCTTGGCATCCCCGGCCTAGCTCGTGTCCGCCCCCTGGCTCAGCCTCCACCCAGGAGTGGGTGGGGCAAAACAACGGTGTCTGCAGCTGTGCCTCTATTCACCCAGCTGATGGAATGGGTCGCGGGGGAGGCAGCAAGATTGGTCAGTCCTCCCAACAAGAAGCAGTTGGTCTGCTATTTAGTTTGGGGTTATATTTGCAAAAGACCTCCTTTTGTTTGGATCAATAAACAGTCATTTCAGCAATCTCTGGGCTATCTAGCCGCTTCTTCCCAAGCCAAGCTTTGTTATAGTATCTGTCCAGCAAGGGTGTTTTTTTCCACTGCAAGAACTGAGGTCAGATTTCTCCCATGTTCTCTTGTGTGTTTACCAACAGGTTTTCCTCTGAAGTGGGAAACATAATTTAAATATTGGGCATATGTTTCCAGAGTGAGACCTAGGAGGTAGTTGCTCTGGCACCCTTGTGAAATGGAGGGATGAGAACATGGAATTTACAAATTGATCACAGTTCTCTGGTTGGGTGGCAAACTAATGCAAGCGCGGCGCCAAAAATGGCCACCGCGCTCTTTGCGGGGGCCCCCACCCGGACTCAGACATCCGGGTTAGTCAGGGGGCGTGGCCATCCCTCTATAAAAGGGGCGGCCACAAGCCAGCCTCGCTGCCATTTTAAAGAGAAGCGATGGAGCGGAGGAGTCCGCTCCGACGCTGCTCCCTCTGGCTTGCTTGCCTTTCTCTTTTACAATTCTGATCGGAGGCACCCAAGCGCAAGTTTCAGGCGGCCCCTATGCCGCGACCTAGGGGGAGAGCTCGGCCCACCCCCTCGACCTCTTTGGGGCAACCACCGGGCCGGAGGGCTCGGGCGGCCACCCCACTGGGGGGTGGCAGGGTTACAATTCCCACTGCCACCAATGACGGTGACCAGGCCTCGGCCTACCCACCCAGTTGGAGGACTCAGGCGGGGGCTGCGTGGGACTGCTCCCCTGGGGTTTCTACCCCTATCCAACCTTTGCTCATGGGGCATAGCGGCCCATTTTGGCGTGGCGCGGGATCACGCCCCATTGTTCCACCAGCCCCCCATGGGCCAGATTATTGGGCATGGCCCTATTCTGGCCAGGGATTGCCACACGGTTTTATCCCTCCACCCACTCATCAATTGCCCGGCGGACTGTCCAGCCCACCCGGCCCACCTTATTCTGGTGGGTCTGACACTGTGGATGCTCTCCTTGCCCACATATCGGCACTCGAGGCATCTATGGAAATTGCTCCACCACCTTCAGATGGTGGGCTTGGCAGCTCTTTGGCTCCGGCCCACGTGCCGGCCATGGCCGCGCAGCGGGCCGCCAACAGGGTTGAGCTGCTGGAGGCCATCAGGCCAGCACAGGCTGGTGCCTCGCAGCTCCCCATCAGGCCATTACAGCAGGGCATTCCACCGGGGACCGGTCCTGCTTGGCATGGACGCACGGAGACACAGAGCTCGATGGCCATCGCGAGCTCCAACACCCACCACGGGCCGGAACACCCAGTGGGGGCAGCCCATGGGGGTGCACCGAGTGAGTATCCTGGTCAAATCAGCACACCGGTGACACTAGCTCATAACACTGGGGGGGGTACAGTGGCCATGGCCGCAACAGACCAATTACACCCAGGTTCTTACAGGGGTGACCGCCCCAATGCTTCCGCCTAACTTCTCGGGGGTCCGATAGGGCCTGTTATGTGTTCCCCCACTCCAATCCGTGCCAACAGCGGCCCTGCCGATGGCTGGTTACTCCCTACCCCTGGGTGACCATTTATCCCGGGCTACTAGGGAGAAGATATGGCGTGGGGAATATATTGACATTTTCACCCTCCTGCACCGTGAACCCACTGAGGAGGAGAGGGAGGGGCAGGACGAGAGGGACAAGGAGTTGTCCCGTCATCGTAAGCCGCCTCGCACTGGGGCCAATTGGTTACCGGCCTATTTGGTATCCATGGCAGGATATCTAAGGGCCTGTCCTGATTTGGCCATCCCAATGGTCCAGTACCTGGACAATATTTACCGGGCCGTGGTTGATTTCCCTGGCCAGTCATGGTTGGCCTATGACGAAGAATTTAGGATTAGGGTGGCCCTTCACCCTGAGATGCAGTGGGACGAGCCCTGCTAGCAGTTGTGGCTATTATATATATATGACCCCTACGCGGCCAGTTCCTATGCTTCGTACGAAGAGTCTATTTTCGGGCAACTACCTCTGTGGCTTTCTTTGGGGCTCTGAGATTCAGTGAGCTGGTCCCACTTTCAACAGGGGACATGTTCTGCAGGGCACTGGAACTGGAAGATGTGTCACTCGACCAGGAGTGGGCTCTGTGGAGGATTCGCTCCTCAAGGGCCGGTCAGCGAGGAAAGGGTAGTAGTATGGTGCTGCCACCTGTCCAGTTGGTGACCCACATGCGTTTGTGGCAGCGCGTGGTTCACGCCCTGGCCTGTTGTTCTGCAACCAAGATAGGTCTCCCCTTACCAAATTACAATTGGTACCCATTTGTTCCGGATAGGCGCTGCATCAACTGCGGCTGCATTTGGGTACTCGGAGCCTGACATACGTCACATGGGCAGGTGGGGATTTGCGCCTTTTTTCTCCGTCTGTTCATCACCTCACTGCATGAGTGCCTTGTTATGCCCTCAATTCTTTCTCCTTCTCTTTCAGACCCTGTGAGTTTCCGCACACCGGTGCAGTGTGGCTGGTGGGCCACAATTTATGTGCACTGGGAGGCACAGTATGCTGCTTCGTCAGAGTGGGGACCCCATCTCAGGCTATGTGCAACCGCGCGTATGCAGTGGTATGGTGTGCACAGCATGAGGTGGCGGGAACTGTTGCCATTCCTGATGTCCATTGGGGATGCTGGACCGCCAGATGTTTTAATTCTGCACCTCGGAGGCGATGATCTTGCACAGATCACTCACCTGGACTTAAAGACTTCTGAGTGCAGTGACCTGGTGTTTCTTTACCATTTATGGCCGTACACACGGTTGCTATGGTCAGGCATCATGCCGACTATTATAGGGGAGGCATTGACCCCCGCGGTTGGACTGTGCCTGGCGGTCAGTGAACAGGGCTGTTGCCTGGTTCCTTATCGAGAATGGCTTGGGGGACAGCCATTCGTCATCCAGGGATAGGGTTACAGGATTTTAGCCTGTATTCTGGAGATGGGGTTCACCTGTCAGCAAGAGGATGGACCTCTTTTGAATGACGTACAAGCGGGCCTGTTGACCGAATTGTCGGTCAAGGGGGGTGGATCTCTGATGCGATTTTGGCAATGTTCGTCAAGTGTAAGGTGGCTCTCTGGGAGTTGCAGGTGCTTCACGGCCACCTCAGCTTCACCTGCAGAATGGTAACACCAGGCAGAGCCTTCGCCAGGCGTCTGGGTGACACTATGGTGGGCCTTTCTAAACGACACCACAGGGTACGGCTGACTAGGGGTTTACGAGCAGACCAGTCGGTTTGGCTCACATTCCTGCAGGACTTTAATGGTGTCTCCTTTTGGAGATCTGAGCTTATGGTCAGCCCTCAGTTCCAAGTACAGTCGGATGCCTCCGGCTCCCTGGGGTATGGGATTTATTTTGAAGGACAGTGTGCCTATGGTCAATGGCCCCAGGGATGGCAGGGCACGGATCGCTTACGCGATCTTACGTTCCTGGAGTAGGCAGTGGTGTTAGACTGCTACGATGTACATTTGCTGACATCTGTCTGGTTGGTGCCCTACATGCAATTTTGGCAGTGCGTGGTACGCGCCCTGGCCCGTTGTTCTGCCACCAGGATGGGTCTCTCCTTACCAAATTTCAGTTCTGGAAGGTGACCGGTACGGCACTTCACAGTGTGGGCCTCCCTGGGGCTCGTTATGGCACCCATTCATTCAGGATAGGCGCCGCATCAACTGCGGCTGCGTTTGGGTACTCTGAGGCTGATATATGTCGGATGGGCAGGTGGGGCTCTGCACGTTTTTTCCTTATATGTACGTCCCCTCACTGTATGAGTACCTAGTTATATCCTTAATTCCTTCTCCTTCTTTTACAGACCCTGTGTGTCTACGCACACCGGTGGCAATGTGGCTGGTGGGCCACAGTTATGTGCACTGGGCGGCACAGTATGCTGCATCATCGGAGTGGGGACCCCATCTCGGGCTGCGTGCATCCGCACGTATGCGGTGGTATGGCGGGAACTGTTGCCATTCCTGATGTCCATCAGGGATGCTGGACCGCCTGATGTTCTGATTCTGCACCTTGGTGGCAATGATCTCACACAGATCACTGGCCTTTCCTTAAAAATGTCAGTATACAGTGACCTGGCGTTTCTACATCATTTATTTGTTATGGTCTGACATCGTGCCGAGACACTGTTATAAAGGAGGCATGGATCTCCGTGGTCTGGACCATGCCCGGCGGTCAGTGAACAGGGCTGTTGCCCGGTTTCTTGTTGAGAATGGCTTGGGGACAGCCATTTGACACCCGGGGATAGGGTTGCAGGATTTTAGCCTGTATGCAGGAGATGAGGTCCACCTGTCGGCCAGAGGTATGAACCTCTTTCTGGAGGGCGTGCAAGCGGGCCTGGTGACCGAGCTGTCGGTCTGGGGGGGGGGGGCGGTGAGTCATCATGGATGCCTCCCTGTGTGGCAGGTAGCACTGGTAAGGTAAAGATTTATGACCCATAGGTATCTGGCAGGTTCGCAATTGACTGGCCAACACGTAGATAGGTATAGGTATTTGGGTGGGTGCGCCTGCAATGCAAGTGCGGTGCCAAAAATGGCTGCTGCACTCTTTGCAGCCCCCCCCCCACCCGGACTCAGACATCTGGGTTAGTCAGGGGTGTGGCCATCCCTCTATAAAAGGGGTGGCCACGAGGCAGCCTCGCTGCCATTTTAAAGAGAAGCAACGGAGCGGAGAAGTCTTTCCCTCCACCCCCTCCCTAGTGGGCAGTGTGATTTTTCTGGTCGCTTCACGGCCGGGTGGGAATTTTTGCTTGAACCTTCAATTGGCACTTTGGTTCTTGACTTTTCGCCCATCCCACACTGTCGCTAGTGTTTGAGATACGGGGTAAGTTGACTTTGGTCACTTTTGGCGGGTTGCACTGGTAAGGTAAAGATTTATGACCCATAGGTATCCGGCAGGTTCGCAATTGACTGGCCAACACATAGATAGGTACAGGGGAAACAGGATTGGCTGGTCAAGGATGAACCATGAAAGGGGTGATGCTAGGAGCTTCACAGCCTGCATCACCTTGATATTTGGACGGATACACGTCATAGGGTGGGGTCAGTAGATAGTATATTGACTTCGGTCAACAATTTGTTTGTGTCAACAAACAATTGATACAAATTGATACATGTAGCCAATAGCCATTGGCATTTTGGGTGGAACCTTACCAGTGCTACTACGGCCTGCTTGCCTTAAAGAATTACAATTGGATGATACACCAATTGAAAGTGATAATTCGGACTAGGGCATTATTCAATAAAAGTGGCCCAATGCCTTTAATCCAATACCGGTGTCTGAGTCTTTATTTGGGTGGGTGCGCCTGCAAAGCACGGCTGCATCAGTGGAAAGCACTGCAAGTACACTTTGAGTGTTCTTTGGGCAATGGTATGCAGCCAGCAAATATTTTCTATCCAAAAGTGTTGCACTTTGGCAGCAATATCATTTTGCAAATTGCAATCCTCCCAAACCATGACAATTTCAGCTTTTGAAACTCTTGTAATTTGTTCTTAAATTCTACTTTCAAACTGTCATAATTCAATCTTTTAAGTTCTTCCAATTTGTTTGAAATAATTATCCCCAAATATTTCAACTTTTCTTTAATTTGTATATTAAATGTCCCCACTATCTTTCCCATCTCCTTTACCCCCATATTACACAGCATCAATTCTGATTTATCCCAATTTATCGTCAATCCAGTTATAGCCTCAAATTCCTGTAGTTGATCTTTAATCCTATCCATTACCACCTCTGGATGTTTCACCATTAACAACGTGTCGTCTGCATACATGCTCACTTTATTACCCAAAATCCCTTCTATGTTTGGATCATCCCTTATACTTTTAGCTAATATTTCCATTGCCATAATGAACAGGATAGGAGATAGTGGACAACCCTGTCTGGTACCTGCCTCAAGTTTTAACTCATCTGTAACCTCCTCATTTACTCTGATCCTAGCGCTCCCTTTTTGGTATAATAGATCAATTACCCTTCTGAATCTATCCCCAAATCCATAATTTCTAACTGTTTCCTTAATTGAAGACCATTGTAGTGAATCAAATGCCTTAAAATGTCTAATGATAATAAACCCACCTTTTCCTTTGTTTGATTAACATTGTCAATTAAATCTAATACTCTTCTAGTCAAGTCAGCCATATGCCTACCTTTTAAAAAAACAACTTGATCAACATTTATATATTCCCCCATAAAACTGTTTAAATGATTAGCACTTGCGATCCATTTGAAGGAGAAGGAAATCAATGAGTTTCAAAAGATGTTCAATAATTTTTGTAATGGAGGCAAAAAATCTAGACTTCCAAAGAAGCTCTGGTACTTATCTCAGAAAGAAGGGGGTTTGGGTATGCCAAATTTGTTAGTATACTATCGAGCATTTCAAATTAAGAATGTTGTGAAGATCTTGGCAAGAGAAAAGGTAATTTGGGAGGAATTGGAGATGAAAGAATACAGGAATATTGGCAAAATGATATTTTTGGGAACAAATGATAAATTGATAAAGACAAGTAATACTCTGATGAGAGGGCTCATGGAGGTGTGGAAAAGAGTAAAGAAGGATATGGTCCCAAATCTATCTCCAATTTTGGAATTGACTGATATGGTGTGTTTTCCGATAAAAATAGATAAGGAAAAAAAGGAAATATTGGATAAAAATGAATTGTCTCTATTGAAGGATTGGTTAAAAGTTTGTGATGATGAAACCAAGAGGAAAAAAATATTTGAAAAGTTAAAATTGGATTGGTTTCAAAAATTGAAGGTTGAGAATTGGAATAAAAAATATAGAAGAGAAGTAGGGATGGATAGAACAAAGACCGAATTTGAAGAATTGGTATTAAAGATCAGAAAAGGGGAAAAGAACATTAAGGGTCTAGTAAGCAAACTTTACATTATACTGAATGAAGGTAAAGATCCACAGGAAGACTTGAAACGGAACTGGGAACAAAATTTGAATATAAAAATAGGAGATGTTGAATGGAGGAATAAATGGAAAAAGAGGATAATGAGAACAATGTCAGTAAGAATTAAGGAACATAATTTTAAAATGTTGTGGCAATGGTACTTGACACCAATGAGGCTTCACCAGATGAGCAATAAAAGGGATAATTTATGTTGGAGATGCAAAGAAACAGCTGGATCTTATGAGCATATGTGGTGGAGTTGCAAAAAAAATAAATGAATTTTGGAGAAGAATAGAAGGAGAGATTGGGGAAATAATGGGCAAAAGAATTAAGTTGGTGTCAGGTACCATTCTATTAACAAATGTGGAAGGTATGGGTTTAAAATAAGGAGGAAAAAGAATTATTGGAAATTATGTTAACTACAGGTAGACAATGTATTGCCAGAAATTGGAAAAATGATGTATTTATACAAACTGGAGAGTGGTATAAGGAAATGTGGAGTTTAGCATTGAATGACAAACTGACATGGGAGATAAAAGTAAAAAGGGATAAATTAAAAGAAAATAGGTTTTGGAGTATTTGGAAGCCGTTTGTGGATCATTCTCTTATGGCAAGGGACAGTTTTGGACCTGTACCATCCCAAAGTGATTTTTGGAGATGATATAGATACTAAACTCTCTGGGCATTGTAAATATTCACTGGGTGTTGTGTAATTTGTAAAGAAATAAAAAAAAACAGTTGTAGGACGCAAAAGTGTTGCACTGTAAATTTGCTGGCAAGAAAAATGACCTAACAGTCCTTTTTAGGACCAGAAGTAACAATAATTTCTGTTAACATAGAGGGCATCTCTTTGTCTGAATAGTAACTCTTAGCTTCACTTTGCTGCAAACAGAAATGTGATATATTTTCCGTCCAAGAAATTCACAGAGGTTGGTTGTACATCTTGTTTAGAATGACTGATTTATGGTTTTATCTTTTGTTTCAGCTGCCTTGAGCTTGAGGGAAGAAAGTCATGGTTGAAATGTGATAACTAATTGATAACATACTGCAAAACAATTATAAAATGCTCATAATAAAACATACACCAATGTAAATCACATACAGTACATTCATATCATGGGCTTAGGCCACATTTATTTTTTACTAAATTGTCATGATTACCTTGAGTTGCCAATGAATTCACTGGGGCTACTCTATGAATAAATCTGGCTGCAACCCATCATGAAGAGAATCTAAACATAATCAAGAATCTGGGGGTGGGGGAGTGAGGTCTTCCAATATAGATCAGTTTACATACTTATTGTTTGATATACTGTAATGTATTGAATTAAACTAGGTTCAAACTGTGACATTACAGTGTGTCCTTATTGTGCCATTTTTTTCAGTCACACACCCCAAAATGAAAGGGGGCTTAATGGCTGACATCAGAATGTGGAAACTAGCCCTGTGGGAAAGTGTTCTGTTTGAGGTATTAAAAAAGTTCTTTCTGTGGTGTTTGATCACACATGAGTCATTGCATCATTTCTGTGGGAATCAGCTTGCAGTGCCTAATGAATCCCAATGCATCCTATATTATTGGAATTTATGTGCTGCCACCAAGTGTTCAAAGGACTTAATCTGCATAATATGGAATGCATACTGTCTTGGAAATCCTTACAATAATGAGAAGATAGATATGCTTAATCATCATCATGAACCAGGCTGTTGATGGCTTTGTCTAGAACTTGATGCTTGGTATCCAAATAATGCATTGTTAGGCGGGAGGAGAGTATTTATTAAGACAGCTGCATACATGATAGATAGAGAAGAGTAGATTTTAAAGAAACATGTTCAAGATCCAGATAGAGGAGGGGTGAGAACTGAGAATATCAATGCAAAGAAACAATAGATCAGGCACAGCAAAGAAGGGATATGCTGGGAAACTTTAATTATGTTTCTTCCTATACTGCCTCCTGTAGTGACACAGTTGCTTGTATAAACATAGTTGTGCATGTATCTTCTCTTGACCATATGCTAAAAGAAATGCCATATTCATTTTTCTTTCGGTGAAACGTCTCAACATTAACAATAACAGATAGTATGCTATACTAGCAAAGAAAACAGTATCACCTGTGAAGTCTGTTTTGTTTTGCTTTCATCTCAGAGAGTGTCTTTATTGGGTGGTTTGGTGTTTTTTTTGGAGCTGGTCCTTTAATTTGATATAAAAGTGATTGGTTTTTAATCATTTTGCTTTATTTTGCTCATCCATTGGCTGGAGGTTTGATTACTACTTATAGTAGTCTGGCTTGGTGAAAACACTTTTGCAGGAACACTTTTGCATGCATATACATGAGGGCTAGGGTTAAAGGCAAGATAAAAGTAGTGGTGGGCTCAAAAAAATACTACCACACTGTGGGTGTGGTATGGTGGGCATGGCCAGGGGAAAAGCCCTGCATTGCACCTGAATTAGGACTACTTTATTTCTGCTACTGGTTCTGGCCAACAGGTGCGAACCTGCTGATGCCCACCACTAGATAAAGGTAACTCAAAAGTAACATGGAGGCTTGTAATCTTTCCTTCTCCTTCTCCCTCCCAATCTTGCCATGTGTGTGTGTGTAGGGGGGGGGGGGAGTGACACTCCCATACCTTTCATATACAAACAGACTTTCTCCAAACAATACTGCTGAGTAATGATTTTACCCTTCATGGTTGTCTTCCTGACAGCCTACCATTGTCTTTGTGGTGAATCTGTTCTTATCTGGAGTGGCAGCAGTTGTTGAAAAAGCCAAAGTTCCTTGGAAGAAAGACCTGATTGGAGTGGGAAGCAAGGAGGGGCTGGTCGTAAAGAAGTCATCTCCAGAGGGAATGGAGAATGAGCTGGCAGCAAAAGGAGGGATTTAGCAAACTTGCTTCTATTAGGGAAAGCATAACCTTCCCTGCACTTTGATTCCTGAATACACTATAATTGATTGCTGACAGCAGTCCTCACAACATTCTTGATTAACCATTTCCCAGGCAATTTGGCAAGTCAGTCACAGGATGAAAAGACAAAAAATGGGAAATGAAAAAAGATATGAAAAATTATGAAAAGCCAATTAATTAGGAGAGATGTCCTAATAATTTGTGGGTGACATGACATGTTTGCAAAATCACTGTTGTTTTTGAAACTCAGGAAGCAAACTCTTGGGAACTGTTTTAAATTGGTAAACTAATGTGTTTCTTTGTTATTTATCCAGAAGTACAATAATCAAGTTATTATAATCAACTGTTTTATCCATGATACCTGGCTCATCTCAATATGATATTGCAATTTTGTTTTCTAAAATTGAAGGTGGCCAGAAGTTATTATAAAGAGGAAAAAATGAAAATGATCTATAAGGTGTAGCCAAATGCTGACCTGCAGACCTTTCATTCATCAACTTCAGTGTCTTAAACACTAAGCCCCAATACTGGTTGGCCCAGCCACTAATAGTAGTATTTTTTTTTCCTTTCACATCGTGTTCTGTTTTGAATACTGCCTTCACTCTTAAGTATTTGTTCCTCAATAACAATTTAAGTTCCTTTTGGTTTTATATTGGGATTTTCATAGATATCTAGACATTTGTAGGGTGTGGTGTTTTTTTTCTCCTCTATGGGACTTGAAATAGCTTAGTGGTTAAGATGCCGAACTTCATGAGCAGAAGGTCACCAGTCAGCAGTTCAAGACCTGAGTGCTGCAAAATGGAGTGAACTTTTGTCTCTGTCCCAGCTCCTGCCAACCTAGCAGTTCGAAAGCAATATATTGTGAGTAGATAAATAGGTACCACTTCGGTGGGAAGTTAACCAGTGTTCCATGCACTCCAATGTCTAGTCATGACTGCACTTGACCACAGTAACATCTGCAGACACAGATGGTGCTGGCTCTTTGGCTATAAATAGAAATGAGCACTGAACTCTAGTATCAGATACAACTGGCTTTTGAGCAAGGCTGACCTTAACCTTTACCTTTATGCTGACTGGGAAGCGGAAGGTCAGCAGTTCCATTCCCGAGTACCACAGGACGGAATGAGCTCCCATCTTTGTCCCAGCTCCTGCCAACCTAGCAGTTTGAAAGCAAGACATTGCAAGTAGATCAATAGGGACCACTTTGATGGGAAGGCAACAGCATTCCGTGTGCTCCGGTGACTAGTCATGCCTGCCACACGACCACAGAAACGTCTGCAGAAGCAGACAGTGCTGGCTCTTTGGGTTTGAAACAGAGATGTTTAAGAAACTATTCAGTTTACTAGAAAAGCTTGCAAAGAAAAGTTCATCCATAGACAAAGTATGAAACTTCAAGGCCATTTCTCTGATATTTACACTTGTTACTACTGGCATTAAAGCTGAGCTTCTCGCACAAGGCGACCAGGCCCGGGCTCGCTCCACCACTGGCTTGCCCGAGACCCGGCCTAGTGGTGGCCGCTTCTTCACCTGCTCTCCCTGATCGGCTGGTCTGGTCACCTCATTCCTGGACTAATGGAACAGTTTACTGACTCAGAGAAAGAAAGCAAAGTGAACTTTTGGTAGCGTTGCAAAAGGGTGCCTTTACTAATTTAACCCTGGCAGGGAAAACCAGCAAGGAAAATGGTGATATAATGGGTAATGACAGTGCCTTAAAAAGTGTCGCAGATAGAAAAACTCTGCAAAGCCCTCTGGGCCTGGTAGCAGCTTCATCCATTAGATCCTATACACCCTTATCACGGTTTTCTGGTAGGAATTTGGCCTTCAGTGTTACAGCTAGGTGAGGGGGAGGAAAGCACTGTCCTGGGAAGATGAGACTCCCGAAATCTCTCTCTCTCTAGCCCTTTGATTATCGACTTCAGCTGTACTACCCAGAAAAACAAAGAGTCCGTGTTTTAAAGTAACAAGGCCTTATCTGAAAAATTCCCCTTCTGCTCCTTCATGGCTGGAAGGAGGCAGAATAACCACTCTGGACAAAGAAATCCTTAAAAAGGTTTATTGGAATAAAAAGAGAATATTCCAACATATACAAATTCTAACTAAACTACTCTAAGAAAAATACATGTTTCTAAGAAAGTAAAAATCATTTCAGAAAAGTAATACTTATCTAAAAAGAATGCAGCTAGCTGGCTGACCATCAGAGTAATGGGTTATGGGTTGGATCGATTCTGGAAAGCGGAGAGCACACTTCCTGGTGTGGTGGAGGAAGTGGGGGGGGCACATGAAATGGTGTCATGGGCCACATCCAGCCCACAGGCTGCAGGTTGAGAATCCCTGGTCTATAAAATCCCCTGTTGTGCTCACTACAATTCATAAAGAAATACCAAGCATGTGGAAACTACAGATCCTGACCCCTGTTAACCATTTCTCACCTACACACACAGAAACTGTCACAGCTGTTTTTCGACTGCTTTTACCATGCCAAATTTGGTGCTGATCTGTAGTCCAGTTTTAAACTTGCATTTCTTTGTTTGGGTTGTCCCCGTTTTTGGAATTGGCTTATGGAATATTTATCAGCTCTTTGTGGTTGATCTGGGATCATCAGATTTACAGGGAAAGGAGAATTTTTTAAAAAAGAAAATACATCATTTTATTAATGGTCCATTCTCTGGAAGAGTTCTGTACACCACAGTTAATCTATAATTAGTCAGATATTTAGCACTTGAGACAATTTTTATATAAAAAGAGGTCTATACTGTATATTGTATGGTTCAAAAGTTATTGCTTTCCTTTGGTGATGAAGCAACATTTTAATTCCAGAAACTTTTACTTGCTAAGGTTTTTTTAGAGCTTATTTTATTTATGGTTTCTATTTTCTGTGTCTCTGTGGCCTCTGAACTATTATAAACTGAGTGTAGGTGCCACATTATTTATTAATTTTTATGAGCTGTTTTCTAGGTTGTACAAAGAAATTAGTAAAGTATGTTAAGAATGTTTATATAAATAAATCTAAATAAGCAAGCAAAGTGTTTGTTTGTGTGCATGTGTTTGTGTGTGTTGTAATGAATCCATAAAGTTAGTATGTCTAAGTGAGGTAATTTTGCCCACAGTAAATATTATGATTTAACTCCGGTTATTACTTTCAACTCAAGTAGACACACTAAATCAATGGAAGCTATATAAATGTTGTTTTATTAATTTCCCACTAATTAGATGGATTTACATTAGTTGGGCTGGGATGAACAATTGGATTTCGGTCCATATCTTCGTTCTGCTGTATGAGAAAGGAACCAGCTACTTTTAATCAATAAAAGTAAGTTGCTTTAATTTTATAGATTAAGGTAGATGTTTATGTTTGGATCAATTAACATGACTTTTCAGGTTTTATTCATTTTATAACCTACAGTTTATCTGACATTTTGTCTAGCAGATACAGACTTTAGGAATGAGATTATAAAGGAAAGAATTAGGATAGAACCAATTTAAAACTACATACAAAGACAACAAATAAAGTGGATTGCCCATTTCGAGAGAATGTCTTGAAATTCCATACCATACAATGCATCTATACCTATAAGAAGACCCGTTGTCTGGCATGCATGCCCACACCCGTCCCTACTATCCCATACCGAGCCACCTACACTCACCTTTAGACCATCCTAGCATCGCCACAAGGGTCCACCAGCCATGAGTGGGGCAACCGCCCTACGAACTCAAACAGAAAAAAACTACAAGGCCCAATGTCCTCCACACCACACCACCCCTCAGCCAATCAGGCTGAAGGGCGTGAGCACAGAGAACGTTGGGAAAGCCGGTGCGCAAAAAATAAAATAAAAAACACCTCACACAGTGGGAGCGCAAGGCCGCCGAAGGCAGATGCAGCGCTTCCTGCCCTTGCTTCCCCAGACCCACCAAAGCCATGGTGAAGCCACCACCAGCCTTCTTCCCAGGAGCAATGGGGAGAAGAGGGACTCCCCCTCCTCCATGCTACCCCATCGAAGCCACGGCGAGGCCGCTGCAGGCCTCAAGGTAAGTTGAGGCAGGGAGGAAAAACAGCAGGCAACACTTTGTCAGGGGAGGCACTCTCCCTGGTAAATGGCTGGCTGCCGCCTTTGTATTACCCACACCGCTGTTTCAAGAACTAACACGAAACAGCGGTGGGGGTAGTAGAAAAGCAGCAGCCAGCAATCCACCAGGGAGAGCAGCTCCCCTTACGGATCATTGCCTGCCACCTAAGAAACCCCCCATTAGCTGCTTCGCAGCCTCACACACAGTTCGCCAACAATATGAAAGGAAAAAAGGTGGCTATTTAGGACCTCCAAAGAGAACCATCGTGATGCAGATCTCTCTTCTCGGCCTCATTCTCCCACAACCGATCTAACACACGTTCCCATGTGAAGTGCAAGCTGACTGTTGGCCCCTACTTTTCCCAATTGCTGTATCGAAAGCTACTCTCGACACAGCGATGGGGAAAAGAGGAAACGACAGTCAGGCTATACTTCACCCTGGAAAACACAAGCCCAACAAAACAAACATTTAAAAAAACATCAAATATATAAACAAAAATAAAGAAGCAAGAAAATAAACCCAGTAAACAACAAATCATGAAACAACAAAGCACATCCAAAATCCAATAAGCTAACAAAAAAACTTGGAACACTCACTAAAAACAGCTATCTACAACATAACAGCAGCACAAAAAAACCATACTCAAAATCCAAAAAAACCCTCAATGTACAAAAATAAAACCAGAAAAATTCAAAATAAGAAAGACCGACAAGAAATATACATCCCAAAATAATGCAGAGAAAATCCAAAACCATAATTAAACAGCAAGCCAAAACACTAAATTAAAGACACACATACTCTACTTAAACCACCCAGCCCAGCACTCCAACAGCCCCACAAAATGAATAATAAAAATAATAACACAAGACAACTTACAAAACACGTCCTCTCACCATGCCTCCACAGTAGTACTGGAAAAACAAAGAAAGCCAGAATAAAGTAAAAACTCTTATTGACAGACCCACCAAGAGGCCTGATAAGTAACCTACAGGCAACTAAAAATTACCAAAAAAAACCAAATAACATTTAAACAGACAAATAAAAATAAAATAAATACAAAAATCACAAAATCCACGTCCATAAAAGCTAATTTATTTTAGAAAAACTCTCCCCACCAAAAAACAACAACAGAGAAAACTAAAAAAAACCAACCTTCCAAAATTAGCCACCACCACCCAAACCACCCCACCACCAACACAAAGTCCATACGTGCCCGGCTTGTCAGGCAAAAAATGCTAGTATGTTAAAAGAGGAGATGGACAAAGACCATGAGGCAGTCCCAGAGGAAGGTGGAGAGATAAAATCAGAGAAATATTACAAGAAAACCAAATAATACTCATGGAGGTTGCTAGAAGGGTCAGAGCAAGAACCTTGTTTTTCCTTCAACACTGGATGGGGGAGGAGAAGGAGGAAGAGTAGGTGGTGGTAGTTGTACTGACTTTTACCATGTAGAAATGCACAGTAGAAAAGGAAGCTTATTATCAGAGTTTAACTGCTGTTTATATCTTTTTTTATATAGAACTGTAACAACTAACCAATATTATAAAATACATTTTTGGTTTTAAAAAAATCCCCTGAAGCTGAGTATATGCTTCATGATCTATGATAGTAAAATAAGGAACACAAATTTTTGCTGCCTCATACAATTAGTGTGGTCACCTAATGGCTGCAATCATAAAGACCTTTCTTTCCAACTAATCATCCACACAGTCTGAGTTCAGCCTATCTCATCTATAATAATGAATGCAACATGTGGACAGATGGCACAGCAATGAGTTCACATGTACTGACAGCAATTACAAAGATTTATATGTATTACTTTGATGTCAGCATGCTATAGTAATAATTTGAAAAAGATAAAAAAGAGAAAAGGGTAGCCTTTTAATAAAAAATTATTACCATCTTTTACTATATGGGACCAAAGACAACAGAACAGCCAAAGGGTTGGCTTAACACAGGTTTATTGCATGATGATCCGGTGGAGCATGAGGTAATGGCGGTGATACATCTCTATATATACAGTAGCATTATACATTTGAATCTTGTAGCACGGTAGCTCATTGGCCGCTACCGGCGTGGCCTCGCCCAGGCACGCCTCTCTTCAGTAGTTCTTTCTCCTGCTGCTGAATGCGGGGAAGGTTTTCCCGCGGCTGTCCGTGATTGAGCAATGTGAACCATGTGAGACTGAACGCTCGCAGCTGCCCTCTATGGGCTGCTTGCTCGCGTTCCTTTACAGCTGAGATACATTGTATTTGGAGTGGTTACATTCTTATCAGTGCGAGAACATGCATACATAACACATCTTCGTTTGGTTTTTCTCTCTGTTAAGAATTCTTATTCCAGGCAGCTAATTCTTTAAGACTCTGGTTTGATGTTTTATAGCCCTTCTACTTTTACAGAGTAGTAATAACAATGGTTTGAGATTAAAATACAGGATTCCCAGTTTGAGCATGAAAATACACCCCAAAAATGGGCAGAGAAGATCTAATACTGGGACAAAAGCAGGTTCACTTCTGTCTTTGAGGGCCTTCCTCCCTTAAAATTCTGCCAAATAGCATTCTCAGACTGGGTGTCACAGGCAATAAAAGAGGGATCAGATAATCAGGATAGCTGTGTTTTTTTAGTGTTAGAACAAAAGCTTTCTGTCCTCATCTACAGGTGATGAAATTGGTATGACATTTCAGGAATTTTGTAAATAGTGAAAAGAACTTGTGTGTTGATCATCAGTACCTCTCTGGTCATAATGAGGATTTTGAGATGAGGTTCCTAGCAAATATCCTTCCCACCAGTAAGACAAACCATGATCTCCATTTTATCAGGATTCAGCATCAATTTTTTTTTTGCCTCATCCAGTACTTTATCAATGCCAGGCAGTTCTCAAGAACCAAGACAACATCCTATGCAGGTGTCATAAAAGAGAGATACAGTTGTGTATCATCTGTATTTTAGCTGTCTAGCATTTGTTGTTTGGTTTTTTGGCTGGTTTTTTTAGATGTTATTATGATTGTATGTTATTTCATTTGTGTGTGTGTGTGTGTGTGTGTGTGTGTGTGTGTGTGTGTGTGTGTGTGTGTGTGTGTGTGTGTGTGTGTTGTTAACCGCTTTGGGTGGTGCATGCGCCAGAAAATCGGGATACAAATGTGTGTAAATAAATAAATAAATAATTTTGATAAAAGTGGAATCCAATTCTCTGAATCTTCTGCTTCACATAAATTTTAAAACCACATTGAGGAGATGATTGACCCCTGCAGGATTGCATAATAGAAAACTCAAGGCATAAAGACAACATCCCAAAGACAGTCACTATACAATTGGCCCATTCTGCCATTATATTCTTGACCAATTCCAATAGCTAAGACAGGCATGGATCTACAAGAGAGGTAATAACTTTACAGCATGTGAGCATCTTCTTCATGTACTTCTTCAGGTACTAAGGCCTTACCAATAGAAATGGATCTAGTTATCCATGACTAGGCAATACATTGGACATCTCAATGTTTATTCTAATGAACTACCAAAGGAGGAAAGGCACTGCCAGATACCTTCGGGTTTTATCTAAAATGAGCTGCTAGCGTGGACTTCCTGGTGCTATAGAATAATGATGGAAAGGATGCTCACTAAATACTTTCTCACTGGTTTAGGATGACTTGACCCAATAAGGTCTCTTAGGGGACAGCAGATGTTTAGTGATTAAGATGCTGAACTTGATGACCGGAAGGTTGGCAGGTCAACAGGTCTAGGCCAAAGTGCTGCATGACTGAGTGAGTTCCCATCTGTGTCCCTGCTCCTGATAACCACCTGTTTGAAAGCAAGAAATTGCAAGTAGATAAATAGGTACAATTTAGGTGGGAAGGTAACAGCCTTTCATGTGCTTTGGTGTCAGTAATGCCTACCACATGACCATGGAAACATCTGCAGACACAGACACCACTGGAGATGAGTACTGTACCCTAGATTCTGATACAACTGGCTTTCAAGCAAGGGCAACCTTTACCTTTACTTTAGACTCTGTAAATTGTACTTATTATTTTTTGGTTACTGAAAAGGTAATTACATTGATAATGCAGAAAATATTCTGGGATTGGAATGGTCAGATTCTTATTATTTTTCATAGACTCCATGATGTAGAAGTCAATGAAAATCAAACTGGAGCGTTCCCCTTAATCTACAGGTTTTTCCCCCTCTGCCACTGGGGCATCTCCTTTTTGGCAGTCAATGCATTTGTCTCAGTTCAGAAGGTGTGATCGCTTGAGCTAATGAAGAGAGTGTTGTAGCAATTTTGTTTCAAATCATCCCATTTGGCTTCAGCAGCAGTGACAGAGACAGGGCAACAGGGAAACTGACTGCTGTCTGAATCCTCCCCTCCACAACTTTGATGCCTGAGTTTGCTGGTTTTCCTCTTGCCTTCCCATTCCATTTCTTTTTTTCCCCTTTTAAAGCCTTGTTGCCCCAGGGCTAGGTCAATTAGGTGACCAGAGGTTAGAGAAGAGTGCAAAGAGTCAGAAACCAGAGGGATGGAAGATAGCAACAATCATTTTCCCCATTTTGTTCAACTAGGTCTGCTGTAATTGTGCTTATCAATCTATACTGGGATAAAGGGATAATGATGAGTCTCTATTTCTGAAACAAAAAGACTGGCTGTAAATCAGATACCTGTTCTTGCTTTTAATGAAACACATAGACTTCTTGGTTGGTATGGAGAAGAGACATAGAGAACCATCACAGCTGGAGAGTAATTTACTAATAAAAAGATCTGGCTGCCAGTTGGTATAGTAGATACAGTAACTAATTAAGACTCATTAGACATGGATTCAAATTCCTGTACAGCCATAGAAATTGACTTGGTGGTAGCAGTGATCAAATCACCTTAAATATCTCAATCCTTAAATAACTTGCATGCCTTCAAAACCCTATTACAGTGGCTACAAATCAGATGAGATTTAGCAATCTATAGCTATAAAACAGAGGTGTGGGTTTGTATATGCTCAAAAGGCTCCCAAACCCCTGAACTGATCCCGCTGAAATTTGGCACATACATACCTTGGGCAGGCGAGATCAGCATTGCGGTTGATACAAGCCCCATTGGGGGCATACGCCCTCCCCCAATTGTGACCCAATTGATCTATACAATGTGTATGTTTCCCAGTGATGTAATTGGCTGATGTCATAGTCCCAGATAGGTTGAGATTGTGATATCATCTGACTAGCTCAGCTGTAGCCCTCTGAGCTCAGCTGTAGTTTTCACAGTAGGTGGAAGGCAAATGGATATGCGAGATCAGCACTGTGGGGGTCACAAGCCCCATGAGGGGGTCCCACTAAGCTCTGGAGCCACAGAGGCAGCAGAGGCAGTGGCCACAGTGGGTGAAGCTGAGGAGGGAGGGAAGGTCCAAGGGCTCATCAATGGCTGTGTGCATCTTTCTCACCAGGTGGCCAGACACATGTATAGGAAGGATAAGGGTGGTATGTAACCATCAACGGGGAAGTCCATGACTGATCCCTCCCCCGTCCCACCGGTGGGGGAGGTGGGAGCGCAGCTGACCGGCATTGTTGTGGTGGGACATTCAAAAGCCACACCGCCAGTGCTGTCGGAGCTGCAGTCTACCATGGCCCCCTCCCCCGCCCGGCCCGGTGGGGGAGGTGGGAGCACAGCTGACCAGCTTTGTTGCGGCAGGACATTCAAAAGCCACACCGCCAGAGTTGCCAGTCCATTTCCTGGCCTCGGCTGTGTTGGGGCCGGGTTGTCTTCTTCTTTGGCTCCGTTCACTAATGTGCGGGACATGGGATTCTGTTTTGGGGACATTAGTAGCCAAGGGACTGTGTAATTAAATGTATATTGTATAATTCATTGTGTAATTTGCTGTATTGTATTATTACTGTTTTCCTGTTGTATTTTCATGCTGTTATATTGTGTCTATATTTGATTTGATATGATTATATTGTATTTTTGGATTTTTTGTATTATTGATTAATTGTATTATACTGTTATAATTGTATGTTTATTAATTGTATGTATATTATTTTTTGTTGTAATTGTACTTATATTATTGCGTTGTAAGCCGCTCTGAGTCAGCCTTTTGGGCTGAGTGGAGCGGGGTATAAATCCAATAAACATAAACATAAGTGGGACAGGTGAGGGAAGAGAGAGACAGAGGAAGGGAGACAGGAGTGACTCACAGACACTCCACAAGGTTTCCAAGAGGGAAAGGCTGGCCTACATTAAAGAAAAGAAAACCCGGGCAAGGCCGGGTAACAAGCTAGTTCTACACAAAAATAAAAATGTCAGCTGAGGCCATGTTATTTGTAATTCTACTGGATTAAGGAATTATGGAAGCCAAAGTTAAATAAAGAACTTCAGTGAAGATTTTCTGAAATAGGTTAGATGCTTTTCCAGAGGATGTTCAACGTTATAGATAGTCATAATAGATAATAGTTCAATTATCATGGATTTGGTTATTTTTTATGAAACTTATGTATTTTTTTTCTTTTTAACGTTGTATTGTTTTTTCTATGTTTGTATATTTTTGAAAAAGTAATAAAAATTATTTTAAAAAACCAAAAAAAACCAAAGTGGAGTCCCTCTTTGTATGGAAGACAATATGCCTCACTTGATGCATTTGGGATTACCAAACACTTTCAGTATTAAATATTTTGTAGTCGTTATATGTGATCATATTCATGCTTCTGGATCAGAGATGTCTAATGAATGTGCTTTAAGGTTTAAGCATTCTAAACCTCTTTCTGTATGCCACAACTGTGGAAGCCATTTTGTCATCCAGTTCAAAGATTTAATTAGTAGAATGACTGAATTGAGCTTTGAACCAAAACACTGTAAATTGAAACAGATGATTCTGCCCATGCCTGGAGATAAAGTTTAATATTGTAATAATTTCAGAGATCTCATATGAATAAAATTAATTCCATCTATCAAACAATGATTAATTAAAGTATTAAAGTCTCACAATCTCTAGCCTTATAGAAAACCATGTATTGTTTCAGATTATGAAAGAGGAAATTGAAAAATATGAATAGATTTACAGATCAACAAGGTTTATTTATTTATACAACAACAGAGACTGTCAGAATTCCACCAATATGGATTCATACTGGTTTTGATTCTTAACTTTTTATTAGCATTGTTGTAGATCAGTTGGATAAATTAGTAAAATAGAATAATAGGATAATTGTGTTGGAAGGAGCCTATGAGGCCATCAAGTCCAATCCCCTGCTCAGTGCAGGAGGAATCCAAATCAGAGCAGATCTGACAGATGGTTGTCTAAATAAATACAGTAAATGAATGAATCACTTTATTATGGTCATTGACCAGAATGGCAAAAAGAATTTAAGTACATAAGATCCAATTAAAATGTACTACCAAAAACGTATGTACTTGAGTTGAAATAAAATAGAATAAAATCAGTTCTTAAAATTGATGCTACACTTGGGCTAGGTAATGGAACAGAACCTCTTTGAATTTTAAAAAGAATAAAACAATGCTGATTTATATGGCTAGGGCAGCTAATATCTCTAAAATCTGACATAAATTCAAAAGTTTAAAAGGTTAGTTATAAACATGAGGACAAAAGTGTCTGCATACAAATGCACATAATCGATACAGTATACATCAGTAGGATATAACATAGGATTACAAGTGCAAAGTAAAAATTATTATAGCTGATGTTTAAACTGTCCCTGATGTAGCTGGTTCTCTCTAATGCTCCGTACCCTGGTTGCCTTCAAAGCAAACCTGGCAACAGTGATGGTCAGATCAGTAATTTTATCTGAGAGCATGGTTCTAAACATATTTCAGCTCGATTTGAGGGAAGGCAGCAATAAAGTCGCATCTAAAGTTATCATTAAACTTGCATTCTAGAAGTACATGTTCACATGTCTCCATCTTCCTGGCCTGACAGATACATAAGCACTCCTGAACAGGACCTTTCTTAAATAACCCCTCTCTGAATACTGATGGTAACATGTTAAAATGCAAAAGCATGTATTATCTCCTATGCTCTGGATTACTTAAAATGGATGGTTGTTTAATTTTCACTTCAATGGCACAAGCGTTGGAGTGCTCACCACCTCACAAGGCAATTGGTTCCATTGTTAGTGGCTTTGCTGAGGTCAAGATATATTATGTCTACCACATTTCCACCATCCACCAGGGAAAATACCCAACTGAAAAATGATTTGTTCTAGATAAATCTATATAGGCTTCTAGTTATTACTGCATATATTTTTTTCCAAGGTGCTTGTTGAGTGACTGCTTTATGATCTGTTCCAGAATTTTTCCTGAGCCTGAATCAGGATGATTGTTCTGTAGTTTCCTGATTCCCCTTTTTAACTTTTTTTTTAAAAAATAGGGACAGTTTTAGTCCTCCTCCAATCATCCAGCACTTCACCCACTCTCCATGATTTCAAGAAAATTATATACATTGTTTCTGAGATCTCTTCAGTGCTTCTAGTTACTGTTGTTCTTGTTACATGTTGTCAAATAGTGGACAGAATGATAGATTAGGAATAAGTATTTATCTTTCCTTTTTGTCTCTTGCAACTGTATTATATAATCAGATAACCGAGTATTGCTTACCTTATGTAAATGAAACACTATATAAACTTCTAATCAACAAATGAACATTGTTTGACAAAAGGGATTTTAATCTTTGAGAGAGAAACATGTTGTTTGTGCCTACCTCTCTATAAATGGAGTCTGTATCTAAATTCACTTGACGTGGTTTCCCAGAGTGTGAGGATGGAGCCTAGTAATAATGAATGGCTGTATCATGTTACCATACATACTTGAGTAAAAGCCAACCCAAATATAAGCCGAGGTACCTAGTTTTGACCTGGAAACCCAGGGAAATATTGACCTGAGTATAAGCTAGGGGTGGGAAATGCAGCAGCTGCTAGTGAGTTTCAATAATCAAAATACATTAAAATATGGTAATGTTAATTAAATTGTCAGCACGTCTTAATCCAGCCCGGTCTTAGAACCCTCGTGGTCATTGATCTGAGTATAAACCATGACCCCTTTTTGTGGCTCATTTTTCAGGCTAAAAAACTTGGCTTATACTCGAGTATATACAGTATTGGTAATATTTCTGGCATGAAATTATTATTATTATTATTATTATTATTATTATTATTATTATTATTATTATTATTATTATTATTATTATTATTATTATTATTATTATTATTATTATTATTATTATTATTATTATTATTATTATTGTGCCATACCCTGAAAGACAGAATGAATGAGGTTCACTATATAACAGCAGTCATCTCTAGGCAAGAGGTACTTCAATAAATATCTGGATGGTTTAGACAAATGAATTAAAGCAGGCAGTTTAAGGAAAGGTGAAATGCCTTCAGGCTTTGTTTATCTGTCAGACCTGGAAAATAAAGTTTTTTGACCCTAAATGAACTTATCATGCAAATGCAGTGTGCAAATCTACTCACCCATTATCTTAATTCCCTTATCATCAAATACTCTGCCTCAATTTATCATCATCCCTACAGCAGGCAGAGATTGTGTGGAATCCCACTTAGCAGAGTTCGGAACCTTTGTCAAAAATCTTTTTTAAAAATTTCCTCAAAATTCCTCAGGTCTTTTCTCAAGCAGGAATCTCCAGATGTGTCTAAAAACTTTCTTTTACTTTAAATTGAGAAATAGTATGGTACTGCAGTACTGTAGTTAAATGACCAAGCTGTTAATCAAGATGTCCCTGGTTAAAATTTCACTTCTACCACAAACTATATATTTCAAGCAAACCACTACATATTCTCTTACAAACTAACTGCACTTTGAGGGGTGACCCTAATACATGTCTTCTAAAGAACAATCCACACATGATTGTTTTATATGTGAACAATGTACTACAAGTGTTCTTGGCACCCAAAAGTGCTACACAAGTGCAAACATTGCTAATGAATGCAGTGACAAATTATTGGTGTGTTATATAGTATAGATTGTTACTACAGACAAAGCTTTGTGCATTTTCTCAACAAAGCAGCATCTGAAACATAGTGGAAGGGCAGTCAGGATGAACAAAACAACAACAGCAGCAGAAAGAAGTAGAAAGAACCACAGTTCCTTTTGGCTTGTCTGTTAGTATTGTGCCAGTTGCACAATACGAAAGGACAAGACAAAAAGAAATGGAAGAAATACTGCACAGCTTCCTTCAACTTTTCTTCCCCCAGTCCTTACATCAGGTCATTCTGTGATGAAGAACTAACTTCCTGAGACCAGGCAGGGGCAAATGACCAAGTGATTGGATCACACGCTGACCTGTCTCACTGATACTCCTTTAGCGGCTCTGCCACATGCCAACTTCATTATTGGGTTGCCTCAAGGAACACTGAGGCAATGTGACAGAGAGCAGAGTGACCTAACAGTCTCCACATAGGCATGCAGAGAAGAGGAAATGCTGTTTCCAACACAGGGAGAATGTATTAAACAGCAAGCAGAGGCCTCACTGCTGAGATATGAACTCTCAGGGACACACTCACCTGATATCACTTGTTTAAGTGGTGGGCCCACTGCATTGGCTCAAGTGGTTAAGATACTGAACTCACTGACTGGAAAGTCGGAGTTCAATTCCTGGGTACTGCATGACAGAGTGAGCTCCTGTGTCTGTCCCAGCTCCTGCCAAACTAGCAGTTTGAAAGCAAGTAGATAAATAGGGACAAATTCAGTGGGAAGTTAAACAACATCCATGGAAACTTCTGCAGATGCAGACAGTGCTGCCTTTTGGGTATAAATAGAGATGAGCATTGATCCATAGAGTCAGCTATGACCAGCTTTCGAGCAAGCTATGTCATAGCTTAGGAAAAGACAGGACAGTGATTACATACACACTGTAACATTCAACTTTCCAACACACACATGGATTTAAAATATATATTTCTGTATATGGCAACCAGAACACACATTGGAAAGGGATACTCATGAGTTATGTGTGGTTATTGGGCCAAAATTTATATTCCTGGCTTAGACTGATTGGAACACTAGACTGCTGTGCCTTCTAATATTTTAACCGACTCTAGTTCTAAAAGATTCAGTGGTCACTGGCATAGCTTAGATGGGTTTAGAAAGAGATTGGAAAAAATCATGTAGGATGATAGCTCAACCAATTACAGTTGCTCTTGATTACATATTGGAATCTCCATGTTCAACATCAGTAGTAGGATGCAATTAAGAGAAGAGCTAAGGTTGAATTCCTGCTTTCAAACTGATCAGAAACATCTAGAGCAGTGGTTTCCAAACCTTTTTTGACCATGCCCCACTTAAGCATCTCTAAACTCTTGATGCCATCCACCCCCTTGTGACATGTAATTCTTCTTATTCAAAAAGGGAACTCCTACTCACATGGAGGAAGCCTAAAAGGCCATTAACTTGGTCTAAACAAGCTTCCAATTGTCCCCTTAAAATCAGATTGTTCCCCTGTGGGTCATGGGCCTCATGTTGGGAATCATGGGAATAGAAGTATTAATAAGTACAGGATACTTTAGAAGTTGGGTCACTGCTCAAATCCAACAGAATTCCTGGATTCTTTTCTTGCCCATTTATGTAATTATGAGTTATGAAAACCATTAAATTATAGCAGTTAAATGCTATAGGAGAATTATGGAAACCCATCTTCAATCTCAGCTTAGACATGAAATTCATTTTTTGGCCCTGGGCTGACTGTCCACCTGACCTACTTCTGAAGCTACTTCCACCCTTATGAAGACAGCCAGAGATTCCTACACACCAGCTTCTGATCCATGTACAGCAGGGATTCTTAACCTATGGCCCACAGCCTGAATCCAGCCCCTGGTGCCATCTCATGTGACCCGCTTACCTCACTCCCACTGCCGCCGCAAGCTGTTTCATGTGTGGTTTCTTTTTAATGTAAACAGCTTTAAAATGTTTCTGGTGGCGGCGGCGGCGGATCACATGGAATGGCACTGTGGTGGGGGGAAAGAACCATTTGGCTCCTGACCTTGTCTCACCCAACACCTCCTCTGGGACCCAAGCCCTAAGGATAACCTCCAGCACCACAAGGAAGGACTAGCCTAGTTAAAAAGCCCCACTCACCCTTTCACTGAGCAGGCAATTAATCTAAGTAGTGTTGGGAGGGGAGGGAGGGGTCTGAAGCCTCCATTGAAGGTTGGTGTCTCCCTCCCTCATTAAAGGGAAAAACAAAAGCTGTTGGAACAAAATGGCCACCTCAAAATGGCCACCCCATCATGCTGATAGGACAAAATGGTCATCTGGCCCCCTCAGCTGTCTGAGGAAGCATGACCCTGCCCCCAGCTTGAAAAGGTTGAGAACCCCTGATATACCAGAATACAACTGGCCTGAAGTTGTTGAATAATACTTCAATAGTACTCATGGGATAATGTCTTCCTCCACACCTGAGGCAATGAAGTGCTTATGTCCAGTGATGCACTGAAAAAAACACCTTACTACCTACTCTGTGGGCTGGCCAAATCTGTGGGTGGGGCCAAATCTGTGGGTGGGGCCAAACATCCTGCATTATGGGCTATGGAGGTGGGTGTGGCCAACCAAGTGGGTGTGGCCTGGGGGAATTTACCCTACCGTTTCTACAGAACCTGTTGCAGTGCATCACTGCTTATGTCTACTTTTCAACAAAGATGAAAGGGGCTGTGGCAGCTCAGAGTTAAGAAGCTCACCTTGTTAACTGGAAGGTCGGCAAGTTGGCAGTTCAAGGCCCAGGTTTGATTGCCTATCTCCATCACAGCTCCTGCCAACCAGTTTGAAAGCAAGAAATTGCAAGTAGATTAATATGGACCACTTTGGTGGGGAAGGATCTTGGGGACATGAAAGGAGCCTCATTTGGGCATCTCCCAAGTGCATTTCCTCCAGCAAAAATCCTTTCAACCCAGAATAATTTCTGACATGAAATTATTATTAACATAGATGAACATGCCCAATTTGGGAGGGCTGGTAATTTACTTAGACTTAGGCATATTGGGCAGAAAGGGATCACCAATGGTTTGTTTTGGACAAGTAACTTTGGCATCCTCCCATGTTATTTTCAGGATCTTTAAATCTACCATTAAACTTCTTTGCCATGTATTTTGATGAGGTCATTGTCGTTTGGGCATTAGGAGGAGTTCCACATATTGCCACCTTAGGTCACCCTTGCTTGAATGCTAGCTGTATCTGACTTGAGGGTATGGTGTCCATCTCCATTTATAGCCAAAGAGCCAGCATTGTCTGTGTCTGCATTTCCATGGTCATGTGATAGGCATGACTAAACATTGGAGTGCATGAAAGACTGTTTACCATCCCAGCAAAGTGGTACCTATTTATCTACTTGCAATTTATTGCTTTCAAACTGTTAGGTTGGCAGGAGCTGGAACAGAGACAGGAGCTCACTCCATCATGCAGCATTCGGGTCTTGAACTGTAGACCTGCCGACCTTCCAGTCATCAAGTTCAGCATCTTAATCTCTAAGCAACCATAGTCCCTATTACCACCTTAGGGATCTTCTTTTTTCTCTACATACGAAAATATGACCTGCCTTTTGGAGTTTTCTTCATGCAACAATGTTATGTAATTTGTGGGAGCCACTCCTTCAAAGCAGCTCCTCACTGGTAATAGGGCCAAAATAATGAATCTTTAAAATTTGTTGGAGGCACCTCTGTTGGAAGACAAGTCTCTTGTTAATACTTGCTGATTTATTGTATTTATTTATTTATTTATTTTATATTCATATTTATATAGCCTCCCAACTCACAAAGACTCTGGACAGCAATTCTGTGCCTTCCAATTCTCACAGGCATAGAGGATCACTATGGAGGTGAACAAGCCAAGTTTAATTTTCAGCAATATAGATGGTGAGGACCAGATCTTATTCATTCTCTGGAAGACAGCTCTTGCTTTTCCAAGATGGCATTTGACTGGTAATTGCTGGGCTGGAAATGAAGAATAAAAATAAACTGACTGCATACATCAGCTTTGGCTCTGAGCATCTTTGTGACAGTATACTGCTTCAGTCTGGAGCACATTTTTTTCCCATATCAATCTGCAATTTTGTCTTAATCCTGATTATATTTTGTACTTAAATATCTATGTTACCTTTCCCCCCAAAATGTACTTTCTAAAGATATTTTCTTCAAATTGTGTCGTGGTGTGTGTGTGGCATATTAAAATAATATATTATTTTTCCACATGCCTTTTTATCAAAAAAAAAATTAAGAAATGCAGAATCTCAAACAATGACTGTATTCCAATTTGCACATTAAGGAAAGAGGTGCAGATTAGATCTGTTTCTTTTAAAATGGATTGCAAGATGTGATTCAGAATACTCAGTTTGACTTACATAGAGAGTCTATGTCCTGTACAAGACCCCATGTTAAATGACCTTTGGAACATTCTCGCACAGAATCTTAGCAACAATACTAGACCCATAATGCTGTGCTAGGATATATTTTCCCCTTTAATGTGATGGGATTTTTGGTCCCCTTGGAGTAAAAGGAGAGCAACTCAGTTATACAAAAAAACCATTTCAGTCATATATCAGAAGGCTTCATTTCAAGTCTCCTTCTTCTTTAGATCTCCTAGGGAATGGAGCGCGAATTCAGCTCCAGTGAGAGAAAATCCAGTGCCAGAACAAAAACTAGTAGCTTACATCTCTCAATTTCTCTACTGTAATCAATCTTGCTAAAATCTGTATTACTCTGAGTGCAGGAGGCTTCAACTATATATTCTCTTGACTTCAGCTGTATATTAAAAGAGCTGATTCCAATAACTCTGCTGAAAACTCCAGAAAAATCTTGAAAGGCATGATTAAACAGAAATGCCCTATTAAGTATTATCTGAAAGATCATTTGTATTGCAGCTTCTCTATGCTGTTACAGTTTTAAAATAGAATGATTGGAGAAAAATAAATGGTAGAATGTCATTGTTTTAAAAATACTTCAATAGCCTGAAATTTTGAACATTGCTTTGTGGAATAACTATCACATAGCTGTTAAATCCATAAACCTACCCAATTATGATGGTTATATGTATGCTATTCAGAGACAAAGCATGGTCTTCTCACCCAAATTGATTTCAAACCATTCTAGGAGTATTTTATTGATTCCCAGCATCTGGAAACCACCTCTAATCATAACAAAATGCAGGTGATTCTGGTGGACACATGATAAGCAACAATAAACTGAAACAAATAAATATTTACAATAAGAAATGGGTCTTTGAGAGAGCCACAAAAAGCATCTACATAAATCTATTTTGCAGAGCCTGATAGAGGATCCATTATGGATGTATTGATTTCAAGTTCTGTCCCGCATTTATTTATTTTTGCACACACTCAAGGTGATATGCAATGAAATAGCACTAAGATAAAATCACAACAATAACCAATGGTAAATAACAGTCATAGTAATAAAAACAGAAGCAGCTGGCAAAAATTGCCATTACAATGCTTCCACAAAAGCTGTTCCACCTGGTAATGTTTTCAGAATCTAGCAGCCAACATACCCATGGTAGTTTCAGAATCTAGCAGCCAACAAAGCCATGGTAGTTCAGAAAGGTGGCTTTCCTAAGCTTTCTAGTTTGAACAAGAGTTTCTGTATAGCTTCACTCTCAACACACAAAGATCTTTGTTATTTCCATGTGGGCAACAGGACAATGTGTCCCTAAGTCCTTGCCGCTCTTTTGGTCTTGGTAGGGCTAATGCCATTTTCACCTTCCAAAACAATATGCTTGAGAAATCTTACAGGAAAAGGGATGGGGGCGTGGCCAAGATGGAGAAGGAGTAACATCTATTTATTTCCCTGCGCACACAATGGGGAATTGAAAGTGACTTTTTTAATTAAAGCAGAAAGAGTTTTATCCTAAAAAAAATTGGATCGTGCCGGTCTTGCTGTACAGCCTGAATTGGTTCCCTTTTGGAGAAGTTGGAGTCCGCAGAGTGGTGACAGGTGGCGAGGTAAGTGGCCGAAGCCAGAGCCAAGCCAGCTGTGCAGCGGGCGGGTGAGACAATGAGAAGGGGGGCTTGAAAAAGTTGGGAAAAGCCGAATAAACAAGTTTTAAAGAGGCGCAAGACGACCAGACGGGATTGAGGAGGGGGGAGAGCCCTCTGGAAGCCGAGGCTTGGATCAAGGCGAGAAATAAAGGCAAACTCACGAGAGAGAGCATGGCATGGAGCTCGAGGGGTAATGGCGGCGATGCAGAAAATGAAACTTATGGTGTGCTGAGGAAGGAACCTCGGGGAAGGAGCTGAGTGTTGGCGTGAGTAATGGAGCTTTGAGGCCGTGTGGAGAAGGAGTGTGGTGGAAAAGAAAGATCGGGAAAAGGAACGACTGTGGAAAAGTGTTGCTTGGAGGATGAAAGAACCCATAAGTCTGAGAGGAGAAGGAGTCTTCGGCCGTGTGGGGTTCCGGAGCATGTTAAGTTTTGGATTTTTTCTCTTTCTTTAATCATTTAAATGGATTTACTCTTTTGCTTTTTGAAGTTTTTTTAGCCCCTTCCTGCGCTAAGGAACATTGTTGTAATTTTTGATTGCAAGAGCCTCTGACTCTGTAGGTACTGGGTTTCCCTCTGCTCCTGTTTTAGGTGAAACCCTTCCTTTTTTCTGGCCTTTTGAGATACATTGCTCCAGCGAGGAAGCTGCTGGTTACTAACTTTCAATCACAGTGATAGAAGACCTTTGGATATGTTGTATTAAAGTGGGATTTTGTAAATTGAATATAGAGGATCGCTGGCTTCAATCAAATTGGTAGGTTATTTGGCTACATAAGGTGATTTTAAATTAAATTGAGGATCAGTGGCTTCAATCAAGAGGAGGGGATAAATATTCTAAAGGTCTCCAGGAGCTCTATCAGCTGTTAGTGACCCGGAGTCTGGAAGGGATTTTTGGATTATAGTTGTGCTTGATCAATATCAGGAACAGAGGCCTAGAAGAGCCAAAACTGTTGCGGCTTTGAAACTTTTAGGCGATGCCACAATGGATAAGTGTACAAAGGGGAAGGATAAAGAGGAGGAACCAGTGGTGAAAGCCAAGAAGAGGGATAAACCAGCAGCAGCGGAAATGCCATCAGCAGCATCAGCAGCAGCAGCATCCCCTGAACCATCATAATTTGATCAATCACAAATAATGGCGGAATTTAGTAAAATGTTTCAGAAGATTGATAGTACGGATCAGACAAGAGTGAAGGATAGAGGTGAAATTTTGGGAAGACAGGATAAATTGGCTGCAATGGTCTTTGATTTTTCAAAAAAAGTGGAAACAAGTTTGCAAAAATTGGAGGGAAGTGTCAGCACAATGAAAGTTGATATAAAGGGTATGGAGGGAAAAATAAAAGAGGTCAAGAAAATGGGGAGGGAGATAAAGTAGAAAGTGGATTTCCAAGAAAAAAAGAATTGATTTGATGGAAGAGGTGATGAGGAAACAAAATAGTGTGATACGTCAGATCCCGGAAAGAACGCCAGACAACTTAAGAGATAGAATAGTTGATTGGCTAAATGATTTGAAAATGGGGAAAGATTTTATTAATGAAGACATTGTAAGTGTTTATAGAGTGGGATCAAGGAAAGGGAAGGCAGTTCGAAGAAATGTTTTGGTTAAATTTGCAAATTGGGGCAATAAATTGAAGGTCATGGCCTTTTTGAAACAAGCAGGGTCTGGCACTCTAAAAATTGACGGTAGTGATGTAGAGGTTTATAATGATATTTCGATCACAGAACGCGGCTGGAGATATAAGATGAAACCGGTTACAAAACTTCTGATCATGAAAGGGATAAAATACAATTGGCGATTTCTGCAACAATTAAGATTTTTTTATGACAGAAAGATGCAAGTTATTGATGCTGAGACTGATGCTTTGGAATTTTTGAGTTTGATTGATTTGGTTAAGGTGAGCTCAAATGAATGTTTGGCTTTGAGAAAGGATCTGCTGGCTTCCGGTGCTATAAGAAGAGAATTTAATGGTGCAGAGGAGGGTGGTGCCGTGGGAGGAGAACAGCCTGGTACAGCTGAGGAGGCGTTGTCATTGATAGTGGTGGAGGAAGAAGAAGGAAATGGTTAAAAGAGTTAAATAGCTATTTAGAAATATATAAGGTACGCTAGAGGGAAAAGATGTACATCTGGCATGTTCCCCCCCTCCCTTTGGAAGACAAAGGTGATTTTTCTGTGAGGAAAGTGAGGAGGGTAAAGATGAATGTTTTTTGTTTTTCTTTTTTTTAGTAGTATTTTCTTTTGTGGTTGTGTAGTGTACTGTAGTTTATTAGATAGCACGCCCATTGGAGGATTCGGATGTGATAGAAATGGAGGTGATATAATCAATAATGAGGGTAATTAAAGTGTTAACATGGAATGTAAAAGGTACACGATCTGTTATTAAGAGGAAGAGAATAGAATCAGCTATGAGGAAAGATAGACCGGATATACTTTTTTTACAGGAAACCCATCAAAAATCTCAGAATTCAAATAGAATTTTTCTAGGTTGGATGCAGCATTATGAGAAATCATATGGCACATCTAAAGCTAGAGGTGTTGCAATCTTAATTTCGTCTAGACTGGGGTTTGAGATAACAAAATCTATTGCAGACCCAGAAGGCAGATATTTGATAATAAAAGGAAAATTGGAGGACGAAGAGATAACTCTGGTTAATATATATGCTCTGATTGGACATCAATATGAATTTCTTGAAAAGCTGCGAAAATTTTTGGAAAAAGAATTACCAACGAGGATGATTGTGGCTGGGGACTTTAATTTAGTAAGATCGAATTTGGATTGCACAAACATTTCAAGGTGTGGAAAAGGAACTAAAAGCCAGATTTTGGACAATTGGTTGATGGCTTTGGGTTTGAAAGATTCATGGAGAGAACTTAAGGGGCCAGAAAGGGCATACTCATACTTTTCACATGTTTACAACTCATACTCCCGAATAGATTATGTATTTGTATCTGAAAAGATGAACAAAAATTTAGAGGAGATGGAAATTGGAATTTTTAAAGAGTCTGACCATGCCAAAGTTATTTACAAAGTGAAAGTAGAGGGAGAAAGATTTGGAGATATGATGTAAACTTATTGAACGATCAAAGAGTCAAGACTCAAATTACTGAAAATTGGAAGGATATTTGGCAATTGAATGACAATGATGAAGTAAGATTTAATATGGTCTGGGATGCCATGAAGTTGGTTTTTAGAGGAGAATGTATTAAATTGGCAAGCAGCAGATATAAAGATTATAAATTGGCACAGGTTAAAATTGAAGAGGAGATAAAGCAGTTACAGGAGGAACATTCAAGGACAAAAGATAATAAGGTTTTCGCAAATTTACAAAGATTTAAAACTGAAGTGGTAGGTAAAGATATAGAAAAGGTTAAAAGAAATTTGGTGTATTTGAAAAGAGAGTATTTTGAATTCAATAATAAAAATTCGAAATTATTAGCAAAAGCAGCAAAAGATAAGCGGGTAAAAAAGGAAATTGGAGTTTTGATTGATAAACAAGGGGTAAGATGTAACAAGAATAAGGATAAATGCAAGATTGGGAAGGATTTTTATCAAGCTTTGTATGAAAAAAAGAAATAGATGAGGGAAAGCTTAAACAGCAATTAGAGAAACAAACAGTCACTGGAATAAAACAGGAGCATAAAGAAAGAATGGAAGATCAAGTGTCGGAAAAGGAGGTAAGGGAGGTGATAGGAAGATTGAAACTGGGGAAGGCCCCAGGAGAAGATGGATTGCCGGCTGATTTTTATAAGGAATTTAAAGATATAGTGGCACCAAAATTAGTAAAATTATATAATCATATACTGGATGGAGGCCAAATTCCAACCTCATGGCACAGGACCACAATTGTGTTATTGCCAAACCCTGGTAAGAATTTAGAAAAGGTAGAATCTTATAGACCTATCTCATTGATAAATCAAGATGCCAAGATCTTCACCGCGATATTAGCTAACCATTTAAATAATTTTATGGGTAACTATGTAAATGTGGACCAAATAGGCTTTTTGAAGGGGCGCCATATGGCAGACCTGACTAGAAGAGTGGTGGATTTAATAGATGATGTGAGTCAAACAAAAGAAAAAGTGGGATTAATTTCACTGGATATATTTAAAGCATTTGACTCATTGCAATGGATTTCAATTAAGGAAATAATTAAATGTTATGTATTTGGTGATAAATTTAGAAGAGTAATAGATCAATTGTACCATCAAGGCACAGCAACTGTCAGAGTCAATGATGACTACACAAATGAAATAAAGCTGGAAGCAGGTACGAGGCAGGGCTGTCCCTTATCACCAATTTTGTTTATTATGGCCATGGAGATTCTTGTTGTTGTTGTTCAGTCGCACAGTAGATTCCAACCCTTTGTGACCCTATGGACCATTGTTCTCCAGGCGCCTCTGTCCTCCACCATCCCCCTCAGTCCTCCCAGTTCTGTGCCCAGTGTGTCTACAATACCATCTATCCATCCCATCTTTGGCCTCCCCCTTCCTCTTTTGCCCTCCACCCTTCCCAACATCACAGCCTTCTCAAGTGAGTCCTCCCTTCTCATTTGATGCCCAAAGTACTTTAGCCTCATCTTTACTATTTGACCTTCCAATGAGCAGTCAGGGTTGATTTCTTCTAAGATTGACCTATTTGTTCTCCTCGCTGTCCAGGGTACCCTCAAAACTCTCCTCCAACACCACATTTCAAAGGCATCTCTTCTTCAGCATTCAGCTTTCCTAATTGTCCAGCTCCCACATCCGTACATTACCACTGGGAATTCCATTGCTTTGACTATTCTAATTTTTGTTTTCAAGGTGATGTCTCTGCTTTTCACTATGTTCCCCAGGTTTCTCATAGCTTGTCTCCCAAGAATCAGTCGCCTTTTTATTTCATGGCTGCAATCCCCATCTGCAGTGATCTTTGATCTTAAGAATGTAAAATCCGTCACTACTTCTACTTCTTCCCCATCTATTTTCCAGGAACTGATTGGGCCTGTTGCCATTATCTTGGTTTTCTTGATATTGAGTCTCAAGCCAGCTTTTGCACTCTCTTCCTTCAGCCCAATCAAGATGTTCTTTAGGTCTTCCTCACTTTCCGCCATTAGGGTGGTATCGTCTGCATATCTCAGATTGTTGATGTTTCTCCCAGCAATTTTTATCCCATATTGTGATTCCTCCATCCCTGCATTGCGCATTATGTGCTCTGTGTATAAGTTAAATAAGCAGGGTGACAAAATGCAGCCTTGTCTTACTCCTTTTCCTATTCCAAACCACTCTGTCATTCCGTGTTCTGTCCTAACTGTTGCTTCTTGGTTCATGTACAGATTTCTCAGGAGGTATATGAGGTGCTCTGGTATTCCCATCTCTTTAATCACTTGCCACATCTTGTTGTGATCCACACAATCAAATGCCTTAGTATAGTCAATAAAGCAAAAGTAAACTTGTTTCTGGTATTCCTTTGTTTTCTCCATGATCCAACGTATGTTGGCAATGTGGTCTCTAGTCCCCCTGGCTCTTCTGAAACCAGCCTGCACCTCTGGTAATTCTCTCTGCACATGCTGCTGAAGTCTATCCTGTATTATCTGAGCATCACCTTGCTGGCGTGTGGGATGAGCGCAATTGTTCGATAATTTGAACATTCTTTGGCATTGCCCTTTTTTGGGATTGGAACATATACTGATCTTTTCCAATCCTGTGGCCACTGTTTTGTTTTCCAAATCTGCTGGCATATTGAATGCAGTAATTTGATGCCATCATCTTTTAGAGCTTTGAAAAATTCAGCTGGGATACCATCATCTCCACTAGCTTTGTTGTTTGCAGTGTTCTTTAGGGCCTTTCTGATTTCACTCTCCAGGATGTCTGGCTCAAGTTCAATTTCTTCATCATTGTGACTATCAGGAGTGTTGAGGTCCTTTTTATAGAGTTCCTCTGTGTACTCTTTCCATCTTTTCTTAATCTCTTCTGCATCAGCTAGCTCCTTTCCGTCTTTGTCCCTTATCATGGTCATTTTTGCTTTAAATGTTCCCTTGATTTCCCAGATTTTTTTGAAAAGGTCTCTGTTTCTGCCTCTTTTGTTGTTTTCCTCCATTTCTTTGCACTGTTCTTTTAGGTAGTTTTCCTTATCTCTCCTTGCTTTTCTTTGAAATTCTGTGTTCAAATGATTGTATTTTTTCCTTTCTCCTTTGACTTTTGCATTCCTTCTTTCCTCTGCTATTTTAAGAGCCTCATCAGACAACCACTTTGCTTCTTACTCTTCTTTTCTTTTGGTATGGTTTTCTTTGCTGCTTCCTGCATGATGTCCCTCATTTCTGTCCATAATTCTTCTGGCACTCTATCTATTGAGTCTAAGCCATTGAATCTGTTCATCACCTCCACCGTGTATTCTTTAGGGATGCTGTCTAGGTGATATCTGTCTGGTCTCCTTGTTTTCCCTATTTTCTTTAATCTAAGCCTGAATTTTGCAATGAGTAGGTTGTGATCTGAGCCACAGTCTGCTCCAGGTCTTGTTTTTGCTGACTGTATGGAGGTTCTCCATCTTTGGCTGCAGAGTATGTAGTCAATCTGGTTTCGGTGTTGGCCATCTGGTGATGTCCATGTGTAAAGTCGCCTCTTGTGTTGCTGGAAGAGAGTGTTTGCTATGACCAGTGCGTTCTCTTGGCAGAACTCTATCAGTCTTTGCCCTGCTTCATTCTGTGTTCCAAGCCCAAACTTGCCTGTTATTCCCTCCACTTTTTGATTTCCTACTTTGGCATTCCAATCTCCTAAAATAATTTGGACATCATTTCTTGGTGTCTGTTCTATGAGGTGTTGTAAGTCCTCATAGAACTGGTCCACTGTGGCTTCATCTGCACCCGTGGTTGGTGCGTATATTTGGATCACAGTGACATTGAAAGGTTTGCCTTGAATTCTTAATGACATCATTCTGTCATTTTTGAGGTTGTATCCCATTACTGCTTTTCTCACTCTTTTATTGACAATTATGGCTACTCCATTTCTTCTAAGGTTTTCTTGTCCACAGTAGTAGATATGATGATTTCCAGAGCTGAATTCGCCCATCCCTGTCCATTTTAGCTCACTGATTCCCAAGATGTCAATGCTTATTGCAGGCGCACCCCCCAACAAAGGACTCAGACACCGGTATAAGTGGATAACGGCATTGGGCCACATTTATTGATTCATGCCCTAGTCCGAATTATAAATTTCAATTGGTACTCAGCCAATTATAATTCTTAAGGCAAGCAGGCCGCAGTAACACTGGTAAGGTTCCTCCCAAAATTGCCAACGGCAATTGGCTACAATGTATCCATTTGTATCAATTTGTTTGTTGACAACAAACAAATTGTTGACTGTAGTCAATCAACTATCTACTGACCCCACCCTCTGACGTGTATCCATAAAATCACGGGGTGATGCATGCTGAATAGCTCGTGCCATCACCCCATTGCCTGGTTCGTCGTTGACCGGACAACGTTAACCAACTTGTACCTATCTAGTGTTGGCCAGTCAATTGCGAACCTGCCGGATACCTGTGGGTCATAAATATTTACCTTACCAGTGCTACCCGCCACACAGGGAGGCATCCATGATGACTCACCGCCCCCCCCCAAGACCGTCAGCTCGGTCACCAGGCCTGCTTGCATCACACCCAGAACGAGGTACATACCTCTAGCCGACAGGTGGATCCCTTCTCCTGCCTACCAGCAAAATTTTTGTGTAAACCTATCATCCGGTCTCCAATGGCCGTCTCACAGCCGTGCTCTGAACGGGATGGAGCCACAGCCCCGTCCACTGACTGCCGGAACAGTCCGAACTAGGGAGATCCGCATCTCCCCTAAATTGGTGTCTCGGCACGATGTTAGACCATAGCGACCGTATGTAAGCCATACGTGATACAAAATGCTAGGTCACAGCCCCTCGACAGTTTAACAACAGCAGTGAGCCGTATAAGATTGCTGCCGCCGAGGCGCCTGTAAAACATTGGGCGGTCCAGCATCCCTGTCAGACAGCAGGAATGGCCACAGTTCCCGCCCCCATGTGCCGCGCATACCATACCATAGCATACGTGCGGATGCACACAGCCCAGCCGGGGTCCACTCTCTGTCGCTGCAGCATATACTGCTGCCCAGTGTACATAGCTGCGGCCCACCAGCCCCCTGCCACCGGTGTGCTGAGACCCCTAGGATCTGTAAAAGAGGAGAAAAAAGGTGAAGGACATAACTAGGTACGTGTACAGTGAGGGGACGTACATATCTGAAATTGCGCGTAGACGCATATCCACCTCCGAGTACCCCAAACGTAGCCGCGATCAATGCGACGCCTATCTTAAGTGAATGGTGCGAAAACGGGCCCCACACCGCGAAACGCGGCACCGGTCACCCTCAGGGACTTTACTATGGTAAGGGTAGACCCATCCCGGTGGCAGAAAACAGGCTGGGGCGCGCAGCAGGCATTGTCGAAAAATCATGTAGGGCACCAACCGGACAGATGTCTCGAAAACTTCGTAGCAGTATACACCACTGCCTGCACCGTGCTGAATAATCCGTGAGGACCGCATCCCCACTTGAGCCCACTCATGTGTGACAGAGACATCTTCGAGTTCCAGTGCCCTACGAGACACATCCGGTTCCAGCACGGAGAGGTGAGGCTGAGTTTTCCTCTGCTCTCATATCCTTGTCCTTTTATCTTATTTATTTTAAACTACAGTTTTTGCAGCCAGTTAATTTTACTTAGATGATTTTTCGGAATGGGCAAGAGTACTATCATAATGAAGTTTTTAGAATAATCTTTTAGTGGCTCAAGTTGCTAAGACGCTGACTGGGAAGCGGAAGGTCAGCAGTTCGATTCCCGAGTACTGCAGGATGGAAATGAGCTCCCATCTTCGTCCCAGCTCCTGCCAACCTAGCAGTTCGAAAGCAAGAAATTGCAAGTAGATAAATAGGGACCACTTCGGTGGGAAGGTAACAGTGTTCCGTGCGCTCCGGTGTCTAGTCATGCCTGCCACATGACCACGGAAACGTCTGCAGAAGCAGACAACGCTGGCTCTTCGGCTTAGAAACAGAGATGAGCACTGCACCCTAGAGTCGGATACGACTGGCTTTCGAGCAAGGGAAACCTTTAGAACAACAATTTTATCAGTCTTTTTGCTGAACCCTGCCTCCCGACAGCGGCTGGGTCTGTGAGCAAGTTTATTCTATTTTATTTTAGTTCACTGTCCTGTTTGTAGCAGTTTTATCAGTGCTTCCACGGTTACAGTACCTGCTAGTAGTCTTACAAGGTCAAATGACGAAAAGAAAGAAAAACGAAACCTTATCTCCTCAACACCACAGGCAGAGGAAAAGGAAAAGACAGGCCGGTACTGCTGTGAACTCTCCCAAGCAAATTGAGACTGATAAACAAATGAAGTTAGATATTTTTCTTGCAATTAGAGTCAAAACTAAATCCAGTTAGGTGGAAAGCGGATATGTCCCAGATTTTATCTGATCTGTTTAAGACTCAAGACTTTAACAAGATCTTGGATAAATATATGAACAACGTAAACATGGGAGTGGGAATAGAACTTTTTGAGGTTTTACTGAAGGAAATTCTTTTAGCCCTTGAGGGTTTTAACTCACGCTATGGAAGTGCCAAGGGCACTCAAAGTAAATCATGGTTTGATAAGGAGTGCCTCCAGGCAAAAGGTGCCCTGAGACTTAAATATAGAGAATATTGTTTAAACCCTACGGATAGCCTGTGGACTGAACTATCTATAGCCAAGGTACAATACAAAAAGATAATTAAACACAAAAAGATTTAAGAATGTAATAGAGCTTGAGATCAGCTAAGTCAAGCAATTGAGCAAAAAAACCATCCCAAATTTTGGAACTTAGTGTCCAGTTGCTCTAAAAGTCCCCATATGCCATCTGTCATACTCCCAGAAATTTGGGAGAAACATTTTCGTGAATTATATCTGGCTTTGGATACAAGTGATACATCCAGTGGGTATACAGCCAGTAGCAATAACCTCCCCCCATGGAATGCAGTATCGATCTGTGAGGTAAAATCATTAATAAGTAGATAAAGATCTGGGAAAGCTGCCGGCCTTGATCAAATACCCCCAGACCTGATTAAATCAAATTCGGAGTGGTGGGCCCCAGTCCTGGCAAGACTGTTTACAATAATTGACAACACAGGACAGTTCCCTAAGAGCTGGGAGGTATCAGTCATCTGCCCAATTCACAAAAAGGGAAGTCGCGGTGACCCTGCCAACTATAGGCCGATCAGCCTCCTGAGCATCCTTAGTAAACTTTATGCAAGCCATCGTCTAGGGAAGCTCCAAGATTGGGTTGAGGATACTAAGTTATTAGCCGACGAACAAGGTGGGTTTAGAGGAGGCCGCTCTGCGCTTGATCATTGTGTAGTCCTTGATTACTTTATCAACAAATATTCTTCTAATTCCTCTGTATCTTTATACGCAGCATTTGTTGATTTGAAATATGCTTTTGATACTGTCTCAAGAGTTCTACTATGGGAGAAACTGGAGAAAGCATCCATTGACCAACGACTATTGTTTCTTATAAAGGCGATTCATGGCAACACAAGTATAAGGGTGAAGTGCAGTGAGCAGGGACATCTGTCAAACTCTATAAAAACAAGTCGAGGAGTTAGACAGGGCTGTGTCTTAGCACCAACCTTATTCAATATATACATCAATGATATCATTGAGTACTTACAATGCAGGGATCACCATCCACCCAAATTAGACAGCAAACATGTCCCAATCCTACTTTATGCAGACGATGCAGTTCTGCTTTCAAGAACACAGGTGGGGTTACGCAGGGCCCTGCGTTCGCTTGCTAAGTATTGCTCTCAAAACCAACTTGTGGTTAATTATTCGAAAACGAAAATAATGGCTTTTGCCAGAAAGCCCAAAATACATCGATGGCATTTAAACCACCAGGTACTAGAGCAAGTCCTTCATTACAGCTACTTAGGAGTGATATTTCAGGCTAATGGGTGCAGGAAGTTACATACAATGTATTTAGCTTCTAAAGCAAAAAAAAGTGTGGCCGCTATACAAAACTTCCTTCGGAGGAAAGGTGGGCATAATGTAGTTGCGGCCCTTAGACTCTTTTCAGCAAAGTCACTTGCCCAAATGTTGTATGGATCCCCTATGTATTTTGACTCAAACATAAATCCGCTTGAGGTCACGCAATCAAAGTTTCTTAGGACAATTTTACAGTCCCCTTGCAGTATTTCCAACACGGCTTTGAGATTAGAAACTGGAATGTATACAGTGCGAACGAGACTGTTAGTAAACGTGGCTAATTATTGGATAAGAATTCTGTTTGCCCCATCTGGCTTACTCAAACTAGTGATGTCAGACCCTTGGATGCCACCATGGATTAGCTCTCTTGAAAGGACAATAACCACTTATGGCATTTCAAAACCTTATGTTCTTTCCTTAGGATCTATTCATGCTAGAGAGTTAATAAAACAAAGAATTCTCGATATACATCGCCAAAATGATTTAAGTAAACTAGTCTCCCCATTGTTTGATAGATCAACTTTCAATGTTGCTAAGCCCTTAGCATACTTGTCTTTAATAAGAAATCCCGATCATAGACGTTCCTTCACACTTATTCGGTATAACATGCTTCCCTCCTCCTACAGGGAGGATTTCTTTAAGAAAGGCCTAGCACCCGAGCGTTTATGCCCATGTCAGCTAAATACGATAGAAAACTCTGAGCATATTCTGCTAGAGTGTCCCCTATATAATAAACACAGGAGAGACCTTTTTAGTGTTTCCCCGAACTTGAAGTCTAACAATAAAGTCAGGACATTGAATATTCTTTTATCGGGTGAAGGGCAAGATATGACGATAGCGGTCACTAGATTTGCATGGTATGTAACTTGCATTCGTAAAGGCAAGATAAAATCAAAGGAATAAGGAAAATGCTTCCAGATTACAACTTGACTGTCATAGAATATGACTGCAGGACATAGAAATAACATCCCTTGTAATTCTGGTTGTATGTTGCTATTGTATATATAATCTGGTGTCCATGATTTTGTGATAGTTTTATTAGGTTGCCTCACTTGTGTCAAGCAGCTTGATTTTGTGATATTGTAACACTGGCCTTGGGCTGTAATAAAGAATTTGTATGCACATCCGCCTTACACAGGTGGCAGCAACTCTGGCACCCACTCACTGATGCGGAGCGCTCCAACAAGGCTACCGTGGTAGCTGTGTGGCCAAGAGCCACCTCACACCTATCTGTACATAAGTAATGCCAGCCTCGTGCAAGGTGGGTAGAAACTCTGGGAACAGGGGTGACGCGCGTAATGGCGGCGGACACGTTCCCGTGTCCACCCCTCCCAAACACGATGCCTGAATGCAGAGTGATACGCCTTACGCGTGCGAGGTGCCAATGACATGTCCGGTTCCCCTCTCCTCGCCAAACGTCCAACCATCAGCCAAAAGTGGCGAGTGGAGTCCCTCTGCATCCAGAGTACAGCACGGAACCAGGTGATCTGCGGTGGTGAAGAGCAGCAGTAATGTCATTACAAATACCCATTGCAAGTCTGGCCTAGAACGGCACATTTAGGCGTAGGCTTCTCAATATAATAGACGGACTAATGTCATGACCTTGGGGGATTTGCATGTCTGGGTGTTGACAATGTGCACCACTGCCGCATTGTCACACCGCAATTGGACCATCGAGTATGCCCACCCCTTGCACCATAGCATCAGTGCTCTCCAAATGGGAAAACGCAAAGAAGGTAAGATCGCGGGGCGATCCGTGCACCCACCCTCGGAGTAAACCCCATAAGTCCGGGAGCCGGAGGTATCCGGCCGTACTGGAATCTAGGGCAGACCACTAGGTCTGACCTCCCATAAGAGACCCCTCTAAACCCAGGAGTAATTTGAGCCAGAGCAAACAAATTAAGGGGGCAATGAATTAACTACAATTCCCATGGGCATACTCTATGTTTGGCAATCAATGCCAAAATCGCCATGGACATCCAAGCCACCGTATCAATGGTTAACCTGGATGCCCGCGCGACAGCCTCGAGGCGTAAATGTGATGTCAGAATATGGGACCTCGGTCTATTCAGGCGCCAAGGGGACACCCAGTTCCCACCTGAGTGTCTGAATCGTGATGAGGAGACACGTACACGTGTCCAAGCCCCGTTTAACCCCAGACCCAAAGTCGTCGAGGTAATGGGCTGGAGACCGAGGCCCCAACCTGTGAGCAAATGCCCACTGAATGAAAGTCCCACATTGGTCGGGTGCTGAACCTGAATTAACGCGGTCAGAAAGGGGGTTGGCCTTATCTAATTAAAATTCCCCTCAAAACCTAAAAACCCGATAGGTCTAAATCATGAGGTGCACTGGCAAAAAACTGGAAGCCGAGTGCATATCACACTGTGCCAAAACCGCACCAGAATTGGGTGAGCGCGCCACTCCTAGTAGCCGAGGCAACTATGAGTATCTGACTGAACAAGGTCATCAGGAAGGGCATCCCTGAATGGAGCACCCACAGGGTAAGCCGAACGGAGGAATATATTACATTCACCCTTTTCAAGCTCGGTATGAGGTTCAAGGGGATACATTCAACTAAGGAAAGGTGGTTACCAGAAGGGCCCCCCGTTACTCTGATAGCCCCCAACTTCCTAACTGTGGACAGTGGAGCCCCCTCTCCATTACCCTGGAAGGGAACCAGATTAGTAGCATCCCGGGGCCCCCAACACCCCCGAATGGATACAAAAGCCCCATTGGAAAACCCTCCAGCAGGTCTCCCGCCCCATCCCTCCTTGGATGAACTGAGTGACATCCCTCCAGGTGGACTGTACTTGGGGCGGGGGGGGGGGGGGGCTTATGACAAAGTTAGTTGCTTCAGACGGAGCTCTGATCGCCCCTGTGCACCCCCACCTCTGCCCCGTAACCCACCAACCCGCGGGCACGCGGAGGTGGCGAGAGGGCCGGCGCAAAAAGGGGGCACTAAGTCAGTAACGACCGTGGTGCTTAGTACACACATCGTCAGCTGAGCGGGCCAAACACAGTAGGCGGGCCGGAACCCCCCCGCCCGACCAGTTTGCGTGGAGCCAGTGTCTAAACAGCCCGCTGCTCAGCATGGCCACCATGGCACCCATAACCATGCACCGGTTCCGTGGGAATGATGTACACGAGCACCCTTGCTGACAGGACTCATCCCAACTCCCCTCGGGATATAGAGCCACCCTCGTCCACATCCCTCACCATGAGCCAACTGTCACGGGCCCATCCGCTCGACATCAGGATGGCCCAAACAGGTCAAGTCCTGCGGCATACCACCATACGTACAAGGTATGCCGACAACCAGTTGGCCCCAAGGTGCGCGGTGGCTAACGACGATGGGACATCTCTTTGTCTCAGCCATCCTGTCCTTCTCTCTCCTCCCAGTGGGTTCGCAGTTCAATAGGGAGAATATCCACATGTCCCCTTCCAGCCCTTACCCCTCATGGCCTGCGACCAATAATCAACCGGAGCAAGTAATAGCCGGCCATCGGCAAAGCCCTTGATGGCACGTTCTGTATAAAGGGCCTACGCAGCAGGATCCAGACAGCCCCTGCGATGCTCAGCACTGTCCCGGGGGCGGACACCCCAGTGCGTGATGGCTTACTACGGCGGGACCACACAATGTCTCTGTCCTCCTGTCCGTACCTCCTATCCTCATTGGGGTCTCAGTTGATAGGGATAATATATCCACGTACTCCCCCCCACACACACACCAAATCTTATCCCTCATGATCTGGGGCAGATGATCACTGGGGGGGCCATGAATAACCAGTCGTCGGCAATGCCATTGCCGGTACATGATGTACACCGGACATACACAGCGGGACCTGGACAGCCCCTGTGACGCCACGTACCGCCCCGGGGGCATAAACCCCCACCCCCAACGGCGTGCCAGAATGCAACCAAAGGGCACTGGGATAGGATGGCGAGTGAAGCCCCCCAGCCTCAAATTGGCGAGGCGAAGAGCACTGAACCCCCACTGCTGGAAATGGACTGTGATGTGTGTGCATTCAACTTGAACCTAATACTCACAAGTTGCACCCCCGTGAGCTGCCCCCACTGGGGGTTCCGGCCCACGGTGGGCGTCAGAGCTCGTGACCGAACTCGAGCTCTGGGGCGACCTCCAACACACTCCAGCCGTAGTTCCAGACAAACGGGGAGCTGCGAGACAGCGGCGGGCACAGGCCGGAGTGTCACGAGAAGCTCGACCCAGCTGGCCGCCTGTTGCATAGTGGCAGCCGTCGAAGTAGCCGGCAGACACGAAGGGGCTCCATAGTTAGGGAAGGGGCCCCCACCAACCGGTTAGCGAAGGATGCCCCCAGCACAGCCAAACGTGCTAACCAGGCATCCCCTGCCACGAAAACCCCCAGTAGGTGGGCTAGGTGGGCCGGATGGCCCGCTAGGTATTGGGCCAGAGGCCCCAATTTGAGAGCCTGGGCCAGAATAGGGCCATGCCCAAAACTCCGGCCCCTAATGGGTAAAACGTGCTGTGAGCCAGCACCAGGCCCTCCCCCCAATCGTTCCGGCCCATGGCCGGCTGCAATGGGCCGAGGGCCGGATCCTCTGAAAGGCCTATCCCTAGGGATGCCTCTAGCGCTGCTATGCGGGCCGGCCAGGTGGGCCGGACGGCCCACCGGGCAATGGTCCAGGGGCCCCTACCTGAGAGCCAGGCCCCAAAAAGGGGGCATGCCCAAACTCTGGCCCATGAGGGGCCGGGGTAAGCCCTGCTGTGCAACCGCACCAGGCCCTCCCCCCTGCTCAAAACCCATGGCCGGCAACTGCGGGCCGGGGGCCGAAGCCCCTGCAGGGCCAGTCTGATGCTGGAGGGCCGCGGGCCATGGCCTAAGCTGCCCCATCCCACCGGTCCCGGTGGGAGCCTCCGGTAGGAGGTCCTGTTGAGGGGGTGCAGTTGCGGTCCTCCAACCCGACTGCTGGCCCCTGCGCAGGCGAGCCTGCTCCACCATAACCTTCTTTTAGGAGGCATAAATGAAGAGCGATCCCTTTCCAGGGATCGAAAAACCGCTAGCCGGGAAGCCGAAAATCAAGCAGCCAAGACCGCTAAGGGGCTGCAGCCACGGAAAAGGCTTCCCTCCGCAAGACAGAGAGCGACGGAGAAAAAACTTCTCCTCTCCGTCGCTTTTACAAAATGGCAGCTCGCCTGCCTTGTGGCCACCCCTTTTATAGAGGGGTGGCCACGCCCCCTAACTACCCGGATGTCTGAGTCCGGGTGGGTGGGGGCCCGCAAAGAGCTCGGCGGCCATTTTGGCGCTGCGCTTGCATTCTTTCCATCTCATTTTTTACCACTTCCAGTTTACCTTGGTTTATTGATCTCACATTCCATGTCCCTATGCAGTATTGCTCCTTACAACATTACATTTCTCCTCCCCCTTTCCTGTCCCTCCCCTTCCTCCACTCTGTGGTGTTAAGCATCCTGTATCATCTAGCCTGATCCTTTGTTTTGCCTTTTGTTTTGGTCAATAGAATTCTCTTGGCAAGCTATAAGAGATGATGGAAACATAGAAGGGATTATGGAAAATAAAATAAGTATGTATGCAGATGACACAATGTTAATTGTAAAACACCCTGAGAGGGCAATGGAGAAAATTAGATTACAATTACAGGATTTTGAAGATATTGCCGGCCTTACGATAAACTGGGATAAATCTGAAATGATACTGTGCAATGTACGAGAAGAAGATAGGAAGAAGATAATTGGGAGGAGTAACATTCAAATTAAAGATAAACTGAAGTACTTGGAAATAGTTATATCTAATAGATTGGAAGATCTTAAAAGATTAAATTATGATAGTTTAAAGATGGAGATTAAAAATAAAATACAATCTTTTCAAAAATTGAAGTTGTCATGGTTTGGGAGGATAGCGCTTATTAAAATGATGGTGTTACCCAAAATTAATTTTTTATTTGATGCATTAGCAATTCAATTGAAGGACAAAGAAATTAACGACTTTCAAAAAATGATTAACAGTTTTTGTAATGGTGGAAAGAGGCCTAGGATATCTAAGAAATTATGGTACTTGCCCCAGAAGGAAGGTGGCTTGGGATTACCAAACTTGAGGGGATACTTCCGAGCCTTTCAAATTAAGAATGTGGTGAAGATCTTGGCAAGAGAAAAGACAATATGGGAGGAAATTGAGATGAAGGATTATAGATACATAGGTAAAATGGTTTTTTGGGGGGAGAATATGGGAAAATTAGACACTAAAAGTACCATGATGAATGGATTAATGAGGGTTTGGAAGAAAGTTAAAAAGGTTCTGTCCCCGAACTTCTCTCCAATTATGAAACTTTCAGATATGATGGGTTTCCCGATTAAAATAGATAGTGTAGTAAAAGAAATTTTGGATAATAATGGAATTTTTCTATTGAAAGATTGGTTGAAGGTCTGTAGTGAAATTAATGGCAGAAGTAGCCTCTTTAAACAATTAAAATTGAATTGGTTTCAAATATTGAAAATTAATAAATGGAACGATAGGTATAGGTTGGAATACGGTAGGGAAAGAGACAGGACAGAATTTGAGGACTTGGTTTTGAAAATAAGGAAAGAAGAAAGAACTACTAAAGGTTTAGTTAGTAAATTATATTTTTTATTAAACAAAGAGAGCGATCCACAAGATAATTTGATATCAATTTGGGAGGAAGAGCTGAAAATAAAGATAGATAAAGATATATGGAAAAATAAATGGAAGAAGCGAATAATGAGAACTATGTCAGTCAGGATAAAAGAACATAACTTTAAAATGTTATGGAGATGGTACTTGACCCCAGTGAGGTTACACCAGATGGATAACAAAAAAGATAGGATGTGTTGGAGGTGTAAAGATACAGTGGGATCTTATGAACATATGTGGTGGAGTTGTAAGATGGTAAATGATTTTTGGAAAAGAATTGAAAAAGAAATGAGTGAAATAATGAGTAAAAGAATTAAGCTGGGGTCGGGTACCATCATGCTAACAAATGTGGAATCTATCTGTCATGACAAAGATGAGAGAGAATTATTAGAAATAATGCTTACAACGGGAAGACAATGTATCGCTAGAAATTGGAAAAATGTTATAATTATACAGATTGAAGAATGGTACAAAGAAATGTGGAATTTAGCATTGAATGATAAACTAACTTGGGAAATAAAACAAAAAAGAAATAACCTAAAAGAGAACAGATTTTGGAATATTTGGAGACCTTTTGTAGATCATGCAATTAAAGGAGATAAAAGTAACAGGCCTGTACCGGACCAAAGTAGTTTTTGGATGTAATATACTGTGGTTTCCGAGGTCCTCCAGGGCACATTATACTATCACAGTGTGTTTAGGACAGGTTTTTATTTTCTTGTTTAATTCTATTTTCATTTTATGTATTTTTCATGGTTGTATTATGTATTTTTTTTGTTTTGTATGATAAAAATAATAAAATATATATTCCAAAAGAAAAGAAAAGGGATGTTTTTCTGTATAGGTCAATTGCAAAGCTTAGGAAAGCTACCTTTCTGAACTACAATACCTATGTTGCCTGCTAGTTTCTGAAAACATTCAGGAGAACGTTTACAGTGTTATGACATTTGACAGCAAAGATAAGGCATGGCTCTTCATTTTGAGAGTGCTGTAAACAGCATGTCCAGTGGAATGTTTTGACAAGTCCCACAAAAATTTGCTGTACTTCCAGGTGGAGAGGTGTGATGGGTATGGTATATCTGTCCATTATTGTACTTCCATCAGGATTGGAGCACTTCTACCCTTTCAGATGACTGGAAGGTCGGAGTTCAGTTCCCAGGTACTGCATGATGGAGTGAGATCCCATCTCAGTCTCAGCTCCTGCCAACCTAGCAGTTTGAAAGCAAGAAATTGCAACTAGATAAATAGGGACCACTTCACTTTCCCATCCTTCAAAGCCCTTCCCATCTGTCTGAAAGGTAAATTTTTCACTACATCATAGAAGTGGATCTAAACCAAAAGGAGCAGACTGGTGCTTGTCAAAGGTAAAGCAGGTGCATGCTTATGTTTTTTACAAGGGAAAAAGATGAAAACTGTAAAGAAACCAAAGAGAAAAAAGTGAGTCATTTTGTAATTTAGCCAATCATACAGAATAAAGTAGGATGCAAGTTATCGGTTTAGATCATTCTATTCCTGGGGAAAATTTTGAATATTTGCATTTGCAGATGAGTCAGCTGAGCATACAATGGCAATTTGTGGTAAATTAATAAAATAATAACAAGTGTAAATTTAATAGCTCTTACCTTTACTAGTTGCCCTTTCCAAGTAAACCCTAAAAATTACAACAAGGATAGCTTGTAACAAGCTAATGTTCAAAAGAAAATCCATTTTTTAATGAAACACTGTGACGATTGCAGCTAAACTCAGGGGAACATGAAGGCTTGGTCACAGTTTCATACTCCCTATTACTTAGAAATTTCTGGGACTTCAACCCTGAAAGCCAAAGTCATCTTGCACATCTATACAAATGGTGTAAGTTTGGAAGGCAACATGCTACAATTTCTTCTTCTTTTGTGTCCAGATCAACCCCTGGACTGCCAAAATCAAGCCAGATTTTTTGCTTTGTTGTTGCCCAAACCCATTGGTGCATGTCTCCGGCAGCAATCAACAGACCAGTAAATGAGCTGGATACTGTATCTTTCCACATTCATACAGTCTGTTGTTATATGCCAGCAGCCCCCACTCAAGCATGTTGATCTTGAATTTAGGGACTCAAATCCTCAGCCTAGTCAGGGTCCTCCAGGTGACATAGAGGAGTTTGAGATCCTCAACTATATCCTCCTTTATTATTGTTCCTTGTCCAGTGAGCTCCTTCCTCCATCTTCTAATTTGGTTTGGCTCTTACATACCCTCAAGAATATTTGCTCTTCACATAAAGCTCTTCCTGGATCTTAGCCAGCGGACTTAAGGCTCATATCCATTCCAAGGGTGTCAAGGATCCATATCTCTTCAGAGGATGTTGAGGGTCATTCTCTTGCTTAATTCTCTCAGCGTCCACTGCTACTTCTCTCCTTATCTTAGGTGGAAACTCACAAACTATAAATGGGGAGCTCAACCATCCACACTGCATACATCAGCTTTGGCTCTGAGCATCTCTGCGACAGTATACTGCTCCAGTATGGAGATCATTCACACTCATGAAACAAGTTGACATTGCTGTTAAGGAAGCAATGAATATAGTGACAGGATTCCTCAAACCCACACCAGTTGAGAAAATATATCATCTTGTTGGTATCACTGCACCTAAAATAAGTCGAGAAGTACCAGCAGATGCCAAAAGAACTAAGCAAGAGAATGACCCTCAATATCTTCTGAATAGACATGTGCCAAGACTACCAACTAAGATCCAGGAAGAGCTTAATGGCAAGAACAAACATTCTTGAGGATCCTCAAGAGCAAACAAAATTAGAAGATGGAGGAAGGAGCTCATTGGATAAAGAATAACATTAAAGGAAGATATAGCTGAGGAAATCAACCTTCCATATGTCACTTGTAGGACACTGAACAGGCTGAAGGTCAGAGTGCCTAAATGGAAGACTGTTGGAGAGTGGTGAAGGCATGTGGGGATCTGATAGGGATGAACCATAAGCCAAGTTCATCGAGGGTGCACACACCCCTGTTTGTTTTATGAGTTCTTCTCGAGAGTTGCCCCGCATCCTTTTACTATGTTTCAATATCTCCCTGAAAGAATGTCAGCACATGTAATCAAGGTCTTTGACTTTTGCTATAGAGAGGCTGATCACGCAGACTTCACGAGGCTAGCATGCTGTTTAGCTGCTTTAAACAATCAGGGCTCTAATCACGTAGCTAGCATGATCCTCACATGGTACCCTAATGTTAGATACAATGTATGCCGAATGTAACCTACGGCTGAATATTCTCTATTGTTCCCTATGCTACCAGTTCTGCTATTGAATGCACTATTGTTCCTGTACTCTTATCTGCTACTGAAATTTTGGCAATAAAATATACTGGTTGAGGTGGGTTCCTTCAGAGCTCTCCTCAAGCAGCTGGCTGGACCATGTCTGCTTGGGCATTTTCATGGTATCAGGATTTCCTCCCACAGAAGACCAGCATGCTCAAATGGGGACTGCTGGTGGATAACAACATGCTCTGAGAATGTGGAGAGATACAGTATCTGGCTCATTTGCTGGTCTGCCAACTACTAAAAGAAACATGTAACAATGAAGACTTAATTTTGGCCAATGACAAAGCCAAGAAAGTAGCTTCATTTTGGCAATCCAAAATTTGATCAGGACATGAAAGAATGAAAGAAAGAAAAAAGACCCTGAAAAAAATGGATTGCTACAATGGGTTTAGGTTCCATTGATTTAATAGGCATGGATAATATTTGAGTTAACCTATCAGTCATAGCTTCAATGTAAATTAAATCCTCCAAAAAAGTCAAACTTATTTTCACAGTGTGTTCTCTTCGCCCTTCAGAAAGAGTATTATACTGAGCAAACAGCAAAATAATCTAAATAAAAACAAGATTAAAAAGGTACATGGCAAAAAGGTGGAGAATGAAGGGGAAAGATCTGAATATCAAAGTTACAAGGCCTAATGATACAATTATTAATGTATGCATCATTAAAACCAACTAACACTAAAGCAATACCAGATGTTGTTATGATCTTTGAGGACTCTCATTGAGAATTTTTCTGCACTATGCACAAGATATTGGTGCATGCCTGAAGAAGTGATCTTGAATCACGAAAGCTCACATAATGTTTGATTTTTAGTGCTTCAATAAAGGTATTTCTCTTGCATTTGTATTGTGTAAGGATCACACAGCTGTCCTTGTATGTCAATTTTAAAAGGTTTAGCAATAATCTTATATCATGAGAAAGGCATTTTACATTTCTGACATTTCCCTCACAAATGAATCACTGTCATTGACATTGTTTTTCTATTCTCTCTTTGTAGAATGCACATCATAGGTATTGTGTTTTCTACACACAGTCCCAGTTCCTCAAAAAATAATCTATTCCTGAACCCCAGAGGCTGTTTAATTAAGGAACAGATTGAGTTTCTATTAGGAGACACCCAATAGCAACTCTAAGGCAACTTTGCTGGGGAAAATAACTTGCACAGCAATACAAGCAAGCAAACGGCCTTACTAGTTCTCCTCAGAATGCTATCACTTTCCTCAGCCATGATTTATTTATCCTGGATCCATAATTTCATTCCTTCACTGGATAGGCTGATAATGCATTTTTAATTTCATATGATTCTGCTCCATGCTAGTAAACTGATAACCATAGGCACAGACTGAGTTTTCAGGCAAAATATAGATTTATGCAGTCTAAAAAGTATTATAACCTCTATGACATGTGAAAAATCAATAGATGTGAGGGATTTTTTTAAAAAAGCAGGTGAAATTATAAACTAAAACAAGATTAAGTGAATCAGAGAAAACCTCAGTGACTTGCTGAAGGGAAGGGGGTGCTGGGGGATGATACTAAAACAGCCCCACTGAAATGTCAATGGAAAACTACATGAATATGGCAGAAGGTAGAGGGGAACTGATATACTAATGCAGTATGTCTGAAGAAGTGGGTCGAAATCTCTGAAAACACATACTGAAATAAATGTGTTTGTCTTAAAGGTGCTGCAATTTTGATTGTTTGTTTACAAAGTAGCTGTTAGTATCCAGATCAACTGGCCTACTGTTGTAGTCTCTCTTCTGCAAAGCACTTCTAGGTATTTACATAAATACAAGCAGCTGATTACATTATGAATTTTAATTATACACGCTGATTAAGAAAGGTTAGAACTCAGCCAGAGTGAAGAGCAATGAACAGGCTGCAGCCAGTGAATGTAACTCAGCATCACCAAAGAGAGATGGACAAAATGGAAAGCTGCAGAAAACCACTGCCTGGGGCAGGGAGTGACAATTGATTCTGGACAATTGACTGAATTGATAAAGATTGTTAAAGGGCACATTTTCTCCAGTGCATCTATAGAAAGAATGCTACAGGAGCTTTGTGAGCCACCCAACCACCCCGAAGGCAAGGTGAGGCGTATGTGCTGTCAGAAGTTATGTTTAGACGTTTGGTGCCCATAGTAAAGCTGCTTCATCTCCTTGCTTTGAAGATGCAAGTGCTTGCAAACCAAGAATTGGTCCCAGTTAGGAATCTGGCAGAGGTGCAGTCCAGAAGCTATCCATCATGGGTTTCTTGAGACTCTAGCAATCACTGGAACAATGATCAAGGCTATCCATGAATGTACATGATTTCTAAGCAATATAGAGATGCTTCAGCTCTGTTTTTATTTGTGTGCTGTTTGGGCACTCTCCTCATGACAGCTGTTTTTACTCAGCTGCTCACATCAGCTGAAATGTTCTTATCAAAGAAGTTAATATCGTCTCGGCTGTGCTCTGATCCTCCAGCACCTTTGGAGGCAGACATGAGTTTTTCCTGCGAGGCATAATTTCTGTGTACTGACTTGGGCTTCTGGTAATTAAGGTCCAAGAACACCTGGAGAACCAAGTTTGCAAACCCCTGGTCTAGAGGAAACTAATCTTCTCTGGATATGCAAGACTCTGCTTCTAGTATCTTTGGGCTGTGACTGGTGGGTGGAGCCTCCTGCTCATGTCCAAAATTCTCCAACTGAGACATACCTGTACTTTTTCCTAAGGAAATTATTCAGGTAGGTCATGATGATTTACATACCATCTCCAGGTGGCCCCATGTTGAGACCAAGAAACACAACATTAGTATCAACTCCCTTGTCAAACAAAAAACAAACAAACAAATGCTGATCAGGGTTCACAGCCTCCTCCACACATCCTCCAACATGAGAGAATGTCTTCTCTGTCTACTGATATCTACAGGCTGAGCAAGCTGACTATGCTCTTGGAAGTCCCCACTCACATTCAGTATCGATGGGTATCAAACAACAAAATCATGCTGACACAAACCACTATGAGAAAACAGTGCCTATTGATTAGTAAAAAATATTTGTTTTACTTCAGAGATTAACACAATTATTGTGACCTATATTTTCATAGTCCAAAAGCCACCTCTTCAGAGTGATAGCTAATATAGGATTTTCAAACTTGCATGAACTTGCCCACAAAAACCTCAAGTCATCCTCCTGATGTTTATTCTGGAAAGGAAAGGTTCAACGGTTGATTATTTTTGAGGATCAAAACCACTATATCATATCCACTGCATTATCAAAATGGAAACAGTGACTGTAATATAAACAGAGGAATAAAAAGCACTCATTTCCAACATGTCAAGGCTTGCTTAGCTACAAACTCCAAATAACACCATTTTACTTAAGCTACATTTATGGAGCGAAATCATATATGCCAGAGAAAGGTTTCCTTGTACAATTTCATATTGGGTGATATTGTTGTTAAAATAGCTTTCTTTAGAGAATTGCTCAGATTTCATTTTATCATTGCTGGCTATCCATTCTCACAATTTCCCATTCATTTGTGATGATTCTCATGGTTGCCTGTCAACAATCATATCTCCAAAATTTCCACACATTATTTTTCCATTTTGTTTCCTTACCATGATCTCCTTTACCTTTGTGGTACGGTATATACTGGGCCATATGGAATTACTCAGTTCATATGGATTCTTACCATTTCATTATTGGCTGGCCATGAAGGAAGATGATAAATGAACTGTACAGTTTGGCCTACCCACATGAACCTGTACACATGAACCTGTATGTAGTAACATTTTAAAAAAGAAAATGTTATTAGTGGTGTGCATGATTGTGGTCATAGAATAGAACATTATTGTTGTTGTGGAGAAGCATCACAAGGGGCAGCCCAAGATATTTTGCTGGTTGCAATGGAGTAGCAAATAATGGCCTGTTTTGGTTCTTGTTATGTGTCTTTAAGTCAGAATGGCCTTAGTAGGGTTTCAAGGTAATTGAGATATTTAAAGAGTGGTTTTACCAGTTCCACACCCCCAGTGATTTCCCGTGGCTGAACCTTAGCCTCCTGAGTCCTAGTCCATCACCACACAGGGTATCTCTAATAGTACTGTACTACACATATGACTAAGTCAAGGTACTTAGCATGCCAATGCAACCAGCCAGGTTGTATTGACACACAGGGCAGAAAATCCCCAAACACCTTCAGTAATTCATTTCTGGCAATAGAAATGCAAATAACAAGTAATTTTCTGTCTTTTCATGACATCCAAAATGTGTTGCTTCAGGTAATATCTTCCTTCTCCCTCATTGTAAGACCCAGTCCTATGCACATTGCCAATGCCAAACAAACACTTAGGACAGCAGTAGTCAACTTCCATGCCAATTTACAGCAGGTAAAATTGTATCTCTTTCAGGAAAACATTGGCCTGAGCCTACAGCAATGACAGTCAACAGTGGCCAAAAGGTCACTGATGGGAACTCATTAATAAAAATCAGTGAAATGCCACAGAGAATTTTTAATGATTAATTTGCATGCCAAAAATAAGGAAGATATGACACGCATAACTTTGGAGAAAAATAACTCTGTGGCAAAGTTATACCACTGCTGTAGCTACCATATTGTTATGATTGGTTACAGTTATCCGTGTTATCTTTTCTATACAAATTACCCTATTTGCTGGTGTATAAGACCCACTCTCCCCCTCTTAAAAGACACTGGAAAATGGAGTGTGTCTTGTACTGTACATTGTGGCCTATGGTGAGCTATTTTGTTAACAACAGGGTGCATCTTATATTCTGATGTATCTTATATGCTGGCAAATATGATAATGGTGGAGATTCATTTTGCTTTTTTTCTTAGATAATACACCTCAAGTATCCCACTATCATAGGACTCATTCCGCCTTCCAGAGACCTGTACCAGGCTAAGAAATCTATGATAGGTTTCAACCACTGACTGTTTATGTTCACAAACCAGCCAGGTCAGGTAGGGCATGCAATATGAATTAGCTCGACTGTAGCATTGCCAATAAAGAAATAAAGGAACTGGAATTCTCCCACTAGCTTAAGCTTTATGTAATAAGTACATGTCTTCTAGTTCCAATCAGGTTTATTTTCATCAGTGGTCACCAACCTTTTTAAGTCGGGACTCAGGTCATGCTCCACCAGACAGTTATGGGGGCTGGACTGGTGGTTCCCCCACCATTTATGGCCACTGTAAACCTGCCCGCAGCTGACATAAATGAGTTTATTGCCATCATAAATGCATTTACAGCTGTCGTAAATGCATTTATGCCAGCTGTAAACAAATCTGCGGCTGATTCCGGCAGTGGCTGTGGTGGTGACTGGAGCAAGGGTGGGGACCAAATTTTTGGTGCCATGGGCCAGATCCAGCCTGCAGGCCATAGGTTGCCTACCCCTGATTTAGATGAAAAAAATAGAAAAGTTCAGGATCAGGTAAAAAATAGAAAAAAGGAACATTTTTACTTGCCCCTTTCCCAGATTTTTTTTTTTACAAAAAACATGTCTAGCTATATTTCTCTGGCCTGGTCGAGCCATCTAACACATTTGACTACATATTGCTATTGTTTACTCACAAGCACATTCTTTCTTGATCAGCATCATGCCATTGCAATGGCAATACCTGGCATTTCTCCCTCATATTCCAATATAACAAAATCCATCTTTTTTTAACTCATCCCACCTCTTCCTGGATTTTAACCAATTAAAGCACAACATATGATGTTCATTATTCTTATTTCCGTTCACACAGTTTTCAGCTTGTTATGACTATATCCAAAAGTAAACTAACTAACATCTGCCTTGAAGGTCATTTCCCAGGTTTTTATAGCTCTGCCCATGGAATAAAGATCACAAAGTACTACTATACTCACTCAAAGCAAAAGCCCTTATTTTAATTCATTACACTTACCTTATTCTGGTGGCAGTTATTCACTAAGGTTGCACTTGTTTCTCTCAGTTCTGCCACCTTTTGAAAGTTTGAGGCTTACCTTTGTACATTTTGCTCAGGATGACAATGTACAGTGACAACTAAAGGGTGACAATGGTAGTTTTCTACACTGCCTGTCTGTGTAAGACATCCAATCCTGAAATATGGTTCCAAAGAGAAACTTTGGACAGAATACCAGTGCTCTATGGAGGGCAAAGTTATGAACAATTATTTGTAGTATAACCAGACCTGTGTCATCAAGAGATAAAGTTAAATTTCAGCTCCTTATCTATACGTATAAAATGGTGCGTTAACCATTGGAATGTGACAAAGGATGTTTAGCCAGGCCCTACTAGCCCATAATGGGCCTCCGTTCACTCACCCGAACCCGGTTCACCCGGTTGAATTTTGCACCAGTGGTGCAGGAGCCCCCCCCAGACGCAAACAAAAAAAGGGAACTTCAATTCCCAATGTTCCTTGTGCCGCGCCGCGCCAGAGCCAATCAGGCTGAGCGGCACGAGCAAAAGGAATGTTCGGAAACGCGCTGCAGCCAATCAAAAATAAGCCGCAGGAAAAAACCACTGCACTAACCAAAATTGTGCATGCCAAACTACAAGCCCCAGCATCCTGTGCGCCATGAGCGCGCAGAACGCTGAGGCAGCCAGTGCGCAAAAAATAAAAGTAACCCCCCCGGCCGCCTCCACTGCTCTTTCCTTTTCACGGGCCAGGCATCAAGCATGGCCCATGGAAAAGAAAGCCCCCCCCCCACGCCCTTTCCTTTCTATGGGCCAGACATTGAGCATGGCCCACGGAAAAGAAAGGCCCCTCCAAAAAAAAAGTAAACACAAAAACATGCAAAAACAGTCAAAAATACTCAAAACAAAAAAAAAGACAAAAAAGAAAGACAAAAACATCCAAAAAGGAAACACAAAAACATCACACAGACCCCCCAAACCCAAAACACCCCCCCCAAAAAAAAAATATTAAACCAGATAGCTTACCAGGAGACGTCTTCACTCCATGACGACCAGAACTAAACTGAGAAAATAAAGAGAATACTTACCGGAAGAAGAAGCTACACCCAGAGGACAGTAGAAAAAAATTGTAGAGTAGAAGAAAAGCTCACCAGCCCCACCCAGTGGCCACAAGAGAAAAAACATACAAAAATATTCAAAATAATAAATACTTCCCAAATTAATGAAACAAGTTTTCAAATCATTCAAAAATATTCACACTAATCACAAAAAAACTTAAAAAAAGAAATGTTTTCACCCAAAAAATCAATACAAAACATCTAAACACAGTATGGAAAACATTGATTAAAAAACATACTCTTACACATTTTAAAAATTATTATCCAAGGCACAACTATTTAAAAAAGATACACATAGTAACACATTACTTGGTTAAATACAATAATTATAAAAAATTATATCATCCTTTCCTCTTTTGAAAAACCAAAAAACAAAACCAAAAAATAAAAAATCACAGTTTCTAACAGCCCATGCATAAAAATAAAAAATTAAAAAACCACAATTAAAAACTAACCTCATTTGCATAAAAATAAAACAAAACCCTTCCAAAACCATTTTAAAGAGCCCGGCAGTGAGGAAGCCGGCACGCAAAAAAAAAAAAACAACACACTGGGAGCGCAAGTCCGCCACAGGCGGACGCAGTGCCTCAAAGCCGCAAATTCACAAAACCTTTCAACACCATTTAAAACAGCCCGGAACCATTTATTCAAGAAAAAAAAACCTTTACTATCCAACACAATTTTAAAAAGCCCGGCACCGCCGGGCAAAATATGCTAGTCCTTTATAAGTGGGGACTGAGTATGTGACCATGTAGGGAAATAAATCACAATTTTGATCACCCATGGAATGCTCTGGCACACTCAATTTCTTGGCAATCACACAGCATGTAGAAAAACGTACTCCAGCACTAACTTTTTGGGCCAAGTGTACTTTAGGGCTGGGCTGGAGTGATTCTGTGGCAGTCAGAAGAGTCACATTAAGGGTGAGATCAGGGGTGTGAATTTGCAGCCATCAAAACACACCTAGAATGCAGTTTCCTTAGAGACTGAGCTGTATACAACTGGTTGAGAGAAGGTGGTTTGCTCTGTGAGTCTAAGCTTTTATGCTGTTCTTGACTTTGCCGGTCCAGCCCCCAATAAAGACACAGACACCATTGCTGGATTTAAAATTTGGGTCACTTTATTGATTATGCCTTAATCTTAAATTATGACTTAACTTTAAACTTAACTTCAACTTTTGTAACTAATTAAGGCAAGCAGGCCGCAGTAGCACTGGTAAGGACCCACCCTTAATTGCCAATTATTATTGGCTACCTTGTATCCATTTGTATCAATTTGTTTATCACTATAAACAAATTGTTGACCCAAGTCAGGATGCTGCCTGTTGAGTCCAGCATCTGACGTATATCCGGTAAAATATCAAGGTGATGCAGGCTGTCTAGATCATAGCATCACCCCATTCATGGTTCACCCTTGACCGGCCAGCCCCAATTACCCTATACCTTGTCCTTGGGTTGGCCAATCAACTGCGGACCTGCCGGATACCTATGGGTCATCTACTTTACCTTACCAGTGCTACCTGCCACACGGGGAGGCATCCATGATGACTCACTGCCCCCCCGACCGCCAACTCGGTCACCAGGCCCGCTTGCAAATCCTCCAAAAAGAGGTCCATACCTCTCATGGAAAGGTGTACCCCATCTCTGCGATACAGGCCATAGCCCTGTAGCTCAATCCCCGGATGTGGGACCGATGTCCCTGAACCGTGCTGAACAAGGAACCGGGCGACAGCCCTGTTCACCGACCGCCGGGCACGGTCCAAACAACGAGGATCAAGTCCTCCCCTATAGTGGTGCCAGGGTATGATCTGGGACCATAGCAGCCGCATCCGTGGCCACATGCGGTGTAAAACCTCCAGGTCCCTGCGCACTGATACCGTCAACCCAAGGCCGGTGATCTGTGCAAGATCGTTACCTCCCAGGTGAATTAATAGGATATCCGGAGGTGGGGTGTCCCTAATGGACATAAGGAATGGCATCAGTTCTGGCTACCTCATGCCGCGCAAACCATACCACCGAAGATGTGCGGCTGCGCGTAGTCCGAGATGGGGACCCCAATCCGATGGGGTGGAAGTGCAGCCCAGTACACGTAGCTGTGTCCAACCAGCCAGACTTCCACCGGTGTGCGCCCACACAGGGTCTGCAATAAAAGAGAATAAAGTGAGGGCAGGGAAGGCATTCATGCAAGGATAGGACAAACATACAAAGCAAAATATGCAGATCCCCATCTGCCCATCCGACGTATGTCGGCCTCTGAGTACCCAAACTCGGCAGCCGTCGATGCGGCACCTATCCTAAAGGAATGAGTGCTGTACCACTCACCAGGGACCCCTAAACTGCGAAGTGCAGTACCCGTAACTTTCCAGAATTTGAATTTGGTAAGTGGGGACCGATCTTGGTGGCAAAATAACAGGCCAGGGTGTGAACCGCGCACTGCCAAGAATTGATGCAGGGCGCCGACGGGACAAATGTCAACAAAGGTACAGCGCAGAAGCATCACACAACTACCCCTGCCTTGCTGATCAGCTTTAGAGGATCGAATCCTCAGGTGAGCCGAATCTTGGGCGAGGGAAACATCAGCAAGTTCCAATGCCCTACGTGACATGTCGCCTTTAGAAAGGGGGACCAGCTCACTGATCCTAAGGGCCCCGAAAAAGGCCACTGTGGTAGCCACATGAAAAAGAGACTCCTCGTACCAGTCATAGCAAAGGCTATGCCAAGCCCTAGCAAGGCTAGCCAGCAGAGAAGGGGAAACAGGTTGGCAGGTGTCAGGGCAGCGGCCGCATTCACGCATCCACCCTTCCAAGACATGGTGTATGCGGAAGTCTCCGGTGAGATCAGGGTAACCCTGTACCTTGGCAGCAAATGCCAAGGCAGAAAGCCTAGTGGCAATAGTGCGTGGAGCTAACCCCTGACTACGAATGTGCACCATATACTGCAAGACATGTTCGACTGGGATTGGCCATAAGTCAGGCAGGTGCGCATCCCTACAAAATGCTGCAAATTGAAGATACATGTGCTGTTATGCCTTACGCGTGCGCGGGGCGAGAGACATGCCGATCGCCCGGTTCACTTCTCCTCACCAAAGGTCCACATCTCGCTCAGAAGTGGAGAGGGAAGTTCCTCTGTGTCCAGTGCTAAGACCCGGAACCAGGAGATCTGCAGGCGGGATAAAGCATCAGCAATATCATTGTTAGTGCCCGGAACATGTCTAGCCTTAAACAGCACATTAAGGCGAAGGGACCGCAGCACAAACTGCCTAACTAGGGCCATAACTCTGGGGGACCTGGAGGTTTGTGCATTGACAATGTGCACCACCACAGCATTGTCACACCAGAAATGAACCACGGAATTAGTCCACATATGACCCCAGAGCATGAGCGCACCCAGAATGGGGAAAAACTCCAGGAACGTGAGGTCCCTAAGATGCTCAGTACCCCGCCATTCTTCGGGCCACCTACCATAAGCCCACCTACCCTTAAAATAGATGCCGTAACCTAGTGAACCGGACGCATCCGACTGGACCTGAAAGTGGGAGGTGGCGACCAACTCTGTGCACCAAAAAGACACCCCATTGAACTCCTTGAGGAAATTAAGCCAGCCAGACAGGTCAGCCTTCAAGCCCCTGGTGAGTCGAAACCTGTGGTGCTTCTTGGAAATACCCACCATGGTGTCACAAAGTCGCCTGGCGAACGCCCTGCCCGGGGTGTCTACCCTGCAAGCAAAGTTGAGGTGCCCATGGAGCACCTGCAACTCGCAAAGAGATACCTTATGTTTGGCTAGCATAGCCAAAATTGCATTGGAGATCTGGGTCACCTTCTCACGAGGTAACCTGGACGTTTGTGCCAAGGTGTCAATTTCTATACCCAAAAAAGTGAGAGTTGTATCAGAGCCCTCTGTCTTTTCAGGAGCAAGGGGAACACCAAGTTCTGCCATGAGCTCCTGAAAAGTAGCTAACAACTGTCCACAGGTGCCCAAGCCATGTTCACCACCAAATAAAAAATCATCTAGGTAGTGGGCCACAGCCCGGGACCTCGACCTCTGAACGAAAGCCCAATGAAGAAAGGTGCTGAAGCGTTCAAAGGCCGAGCACGAAATGGAGCAGCCAAAGAGTGCCTTAGCTATGTAGAACTTCCCCTGAAAACAAAAACCTAACAGCTCGAAGTCATCGGGGTGTAATGGCAACAATCGAAATGCCGATTTAATATCACATTTTGCCAGTAGAGCCCCGCGACCGCATGAGCAGACCATTTGCAAGGCTTGGTCAAAAGATGTATACCGGATGGAACAAAGGTCATCCGGTATAGCATCATTGACCGACGAACCTTCAGGGTAGGAAAGGTGGTGAATCAAACAAAATTCATCAGAGGACTTCTTAGGTACTAAGCCGAGAGGAGACACCTTTAAGTTCACATATGGGGGGTCATCAAAGGATCCAGCTACCCTCCCCTCCCTAAGCTCCTTGGCTATCTTCTCTGCAGCTATGCCCTCCTTACCCCGAAGTGACAGCAGATTTGGAGCATCCTGGGGTGCGCGTACACCCACAAAAGGGATGCAGAAGACAAACGTAAAACCTTCCAACAAATAAACTGCGTCATCCTTCCTAGGATAGACATGTAACCACCATTCAAGAACTTTAAGATGAATTAGGGAGGGGGGCTTTAGGATTTGGGGCTGTGTCAGTGGCACCCCTGGCTGGCCCGTGCTGCCCATGACCCCTGGCATGTGCCCCTCCGGCCTGCGGGCATGCGGAAGCAGCATGCGGTCCGGCGCAGGAAGGGCACTCATGCCTAAACTTACATTGGCGCCTATTGCGGACACCAGAAGACGAGTAGCTCCAACACAGCAGGTGGGCTGGAACCCCCTGCCCCGCCGGCTGGCGGGGAGACTGCGTTGTGCCAGGCCACTGCACCGCATGGCCAAAGTGATACCGGTCGCCGGGTGCCGGGCGTGATGGGGTCATATAGAGTAACCATAAGAGCTGACACAGCTCATCCCACCTCATCTCGGGATGCAGGGCAGCTCTCATCCTCAATTCCTCGTCATAGGTCAAACATGACGGGCTGGGAAAATCAACATAAGCCCGGTAAATGGTTTCCAAATACTGTATCATCGGGATCGCCATGTCAGGGCGAGCCCTCAGATACACTGCCGCGTAAATGAGGTAGGCGGGGAGCCAGTTAGCCCACGTGTGGGGCAGCTTGCAATGACGGGACAACTCCTTGTCCTTGTCGTCCTGCCCCTCTTTCTCCTCTTTGGTGGGCTCACGATTAAGTAGACCAAAGATATCAACGTATTCCCCCCGACATATCTTATCCCTGGTGGCCTCTGACATGTGGTCACCAAGGGGTAGGGAGTAGCCGGCCGTAGGCAGGGCAGTGGTAGGCGCTGAGCGATATGCCGCATTGGCCAGTGGGCCATACGACCAACTGGGGTACGGCAGATTGACAGCTGGAGGGGCAACACCAGGAATGGCCGGTGCATAAGGAGCTTCCCAAGTAAAAGGGGGCGGCAAGGTGGGAGCGGGCAAGGCCGCCATGGCCTGTTGAGGCCAGGGCCATTGTACCACCATATTTGCATTGTGATGAGTGGAGTGTGTTCTTGGTTGACTATCATACTCACATGCCGCACACACCCCGGCCACCCCCACCAGGGGTTCCGGCCGACGAGGGGCATCGGAGCTTGTGAGTGAAGCTGAGCTCTGTGCCACCTATGGTCCGAGCCATCCTGGTGGGCCAGCTGGAGGCAAGCCCTGATGATGTGGCCACGCGGGGAGCTGCGGAGGGCCGACGGGCATGGGCCGGACAGCCTCGAGCAGCTCAACCCGACTGAGGGCCTGTTGCGACGCCTGAGGCCAACCTGCCTCAGACATCCCCAAACCATCAAGGGGCGGTGGAGCGATGCCCGTGGCACGCTCCAACACTGCAATACGCTCCAAAAGTGCCCGTGGGCCGGCCAGATCCGGTCCACCATGCTATTGGAAAGGCCCCAGCCCTGCAGGGGGCCATGAGTGGGTCCCCAGCCCACATAGGGCCAGGAAAGGAAGTCCGGTCCATGAGGTGGGGGCCCCAGAGTAGGCCCCAGGCCCCCTGAGGCCAAGGGAGGCCATCCAGCCCCTGACTGGGGGAGGCTGCCATGGGCGCAGCCCGTGGAACCCCCACCCCAGTCCTCTGACCCGGGGGGATCCAAACTGGGGAGGAGCCCCTCCTCGGGATGCCCAGTAGGGGCAAGGAAGGCAGGGGGCAAAGCCGCTGCCGAGGGGGGTGCCTGTGCGACCCCCGCCCGGGTCCTCCATCTCGGCGGGGGCTCAGCGCTGGGGCAGAACGCCCCTGCAGGGTGCCCCGCAGGGGCAAAAGACTCAGTGCCCAAGGAGCCCAAGGAGCCTCTGGCCCGAGGAGCAGCCAGGTGCCTGAGGCAGGGGCAAGGGACGAGCCCGCCCCCGCATCCGCTGTGCTGTGGCGGCTTTCTGTTTTGGGGCCATCTGAGCCCCAAAAAGAGAAAACTTCTTAGCCCAGCTGATCTGCTCAAAATGGCGGCGAGCCGCCTCATGGCCACCCCTTTTATGCTGGGGTGGCCATGACCCCTGAGAGGCCCGGATGTCAGTCTCTCAGGGGGTGGGGGCCGGCAAAGAGCGTGCCGGCCATATTGTGCTGCCGCGCTTCCCATTTACTCTCTATTTAATACAGAGCTTTTAGAAAACTGCTTAAATTAAGTTGTTCAGTAAAAACAGGTTTTCCATAGTATTGAAACCTATATGTTTCTATGCATTAATGAGAAAGTTAATGAAAAATGGTCACAAGTTAATCATTAATAAGCTTTTAAAATATTTATTATATTATGTTTATGTGGAAAGGAGAATGTTTGTCTATTTTCATTTTAAATAGACATTTAAATTTATGGTCAGTTGCTATATTTAAAGCCTTATGAGACAACAATGGAAAGTCTTATTCAAGGTCTTCAACATACCTTTGACCATTTTGAGCTTTGAAAAGAAGGGGAACTCTGCTATACAGTAAAACCCTGACTTACAAATGCCTCGAGTTACATAAAATTCGACTTAAATAATGATTTTGTGCTAAAACCATGTCCCGATTTACACAATATCCTATGGGTTTTCTTCGAGTTACATAAATATTCTTTTTCCTATGGGTTTGCTTCAAGTTACGTAAAAATTCATTTCCCTATGGATTTTCTTTGATTTACATAAAATTTTCATTTTTCCTATGGGTTTGCTTCGAGTTATGTAAAAACCCGATTTAAGCAAAAGCCTATGGAATGGACTTTCCCCCCGTAAGTAGAGGTTTTACTCTATTTGAAAACCTCTTTCTCCAACCACACAAACCATAACCTTTGTCTTTCTTTCCACTTTACTCTCACTTACAACCTCATCACCACTGATTTTCTTTCTTTAGCTTACTTTAAGACTCCTTCTCCAGAGAAGCAAACCAGAATGGGATGGAACATTTCCTAAAAGGTATAAGATGGGATGGCTCTGATGTATTATATATAGGGTACAGAGCAGGGGGATTTCATGCACTACTAATTTTCATCCATCTTTGCCCAAAATAAAGAGCTATACCTCATATTGGAATAAACTAGGACCACACTTCATTTAATTAACCATTTAACCAAGCTTAAACCCAACTTTTCCTCCCTGATATGCAGTGGGGCTTCACATAATGGGCATGCAAAACTGGAGCCAGGGGATACATGCACACCCATGCCCCATCTTATATGGATGAATCCAAGGCCCTCAGGAATGACACCCTCAGGCTTCCACCCCCAGTCAGCTATCCAATAACTTTAGCATTGCAAGCCTGACCACCAGCCCGGATGTCAATCTGCTTTTAACAGTGATGCTCCCAACACCAAATCAGTTCCTCCCAGCCCACAACCTTAAACAAATTGGCCACTGAAATGACTGCCCTAGCCCACCCTGGACTCGCCGTAACTGGTATAAATCAACAGTACCCATCCAGTGTGACCAAATTAAATGACTATGTTTCTCCCCTGCCAGCCAATTGCCCAAAGCCCTAGTTGAACAATATAGGACAGACAAAAATTCCCACCCGACAGACCAATTTTTGGGTGGACCAAAAATTCCGATTCAACTCCAAAGTGACCATCTAGTCTTACACTGAACCTAAAGAATGCAAGCGCAGCGCCAAAATGGCCGCCGCGCTCTTTGCGGGGGCCCCCCCACTGGACTTGGACATCTGGGTAGTTAGGGGGCGTGGCCAGCACCCTTTAAAAGGGGTGGCCACGAGGCAGCCGCGCTGCCATTTTGCGAAGCGACGGAGAGGAGAAGTTTTTCCCCAATCGCTCCGTCACTCTTCCCTTTAGCCGGGAAGCCTCTTTTGGGCAGCAGTTTCTTCTTCGCTTCTTTTCTTCGGCTTCCCACCGATTTGCGGCAATGCCTTCCAAAAAGAAGGCGATGGCGAACGCGGTTCGCACTTCAAGGAGGCGCCAGCCGGGTTGGAGGACCGTGACTGCGCCCCCTCAGCAGGCCCCCTTTCCGGGGGCACCCACCAGGACCAGCGGGATGGGGTCCATTGCTCCCTGGCCTGAGGCTGGGCAGCCTCAGACCGGCCCTGCAGGGGCTGCGGCCCCCGGCCCGCAATTAGCAGCCACCGGCCCGGGCCTGGCGCATAGCCAAGCTGGGCCTTCGGGCCTTGGCATGCAGCTTCCAGCGGTGGGCTTTAACCAAGGGGGTTGGCTGGGTACCCTTCCCTGGCAGGGCATGCCCCCGGCCCCTCCTGGGCCGGTAGTTGGGGCATGGCCGTATTTGGGCCCCGGGGTCCAGAGACCTGGCCCGGCGCCAGCGACCGGTGGGCCGGCCGGCCCTCTGCCCCCCATCAGCATTGGGGGCTATGTAAACATTGATGCCCTACTGGCCCACGTAGCGGCCCTGGAGGCATCTTTAGGGGTAGTTAATCCATCCGGGGCACCTTTTGGTTTACAGGTCAACTCAGCACCTGCCGGTTCTCGGCAGGCGGCCGAAAGGGTTGAGCTGCCTGAGGCAAGTAGGTCGGCGCCAGCCGCAGCCTCGCAGCTCCCCACGCAGCAGATGCCGCCAGCAAGTAGTGGTCAGGCCCCATCTACGAGCTCGGTTGCAGTCGCGAGCTCCGACGCCCGCAGTGGGCCGGAACCCCCGGTGGGGGCGGCCCATGGGGGTGCAACTTGTGAGTATACGGTCCAAGCTAGTGCACCCACACCACAACCCACGACGGGGGGAGGTTTACAGTGGCCATGGCCTCGCCTGGCTGGGGCTGTGGGTCAGCCGCCGCCGGCCCATCCGGGAACGGCTCCAACACTCCAAGGCCCCTCTTGGGGCGGGGCACCCTGTCCCGCAGGGAACTTATTGGGGGTGGCGGGGCTGGTCCAGGCTCCTTTCATGGTGCCCAGCACTGTCAATGTTCCGGTGTCGGCCTTGCCGACAGCAGGTTATTCGTTGCCCCTCGGGGATCACCTGGCCCAGGCCACCAAGGAAAAGATCTGGCGGGGGGAGTATGTGGACATTTTCTCCCTCTTGAATAGGGAACCCACCAAAGAGGAGAGGGAGGGGCAGGACGAAAAGGACAAGGAGCAGTCTCGTTGACGTAAGCCGCCACGCACGTGGGCCAACTGGTTACCCGCGTACCTTATATACATGGCGGTGTACCTCAGGGCCCGGCCTGACCTGGCAATTCCGATGGTCCAGTATTTGGACAACATATACCGGGCGATGGTCGATTTCCCTGGCCCGTCGTGGTTGGCTTACAACGAGGAATTCCGCATGAGAGTGCCCCTACACCCAGAGATGAGGTGGGATGAGCCCTGCCAGAAGCTGTGGCTTCTGTACATGACCCCCTACGCGCCCAGCGCCAGGGGAGACGTACCATTGTGGACATGCGGTCCAGCGAGCTGCTCCAGCCCAGGCACCCCGCCAGGTGGCGGGGCAGGGGGTTCCAGCCCGCCTGCTGTGTTGGAGCTTCTCGGCCAATGGTGTGTGCAACAGGAAGCAGTGCCGATACAGGCACGAGTGTCCCTCTTGTGCTGGCCCCCATGCCGCCTCCGCGTGTCCTAGGGCAGGCGGACTGCGGGGCAGAGGTAGAGGTGGACAGGGAGCGGGCAGAACTGCCGCGGAGGGAGCTGGTCAAGCAAAAGGCCCCCTCCCCAATTAATGTGGACATGTTGGAGCGTTGGCTCACGATGTACCCGAGGAGGGCAGACGCAGCTTACCTGCTTGAGGGTTTCCAGCAGGGGTTTCACATTCCTTTCACAGGGGACAGGTCCCCTCAAGATGCACCCAACCTGTTATCACTCAGGGGAAGGGAGGAGGTGGCTGCCATGAGCATTGCTAAGGAGGTTGCTGCTGGCAGGGTCGCTGGCCCTTTCCCTGTCCCACCATTTCCCAATCTCAAGGTTTCCCCGTTGGGGTTAGTGCCCAAGAAGTCACCGGGGGAGTTCCGTTTGATACACCACTTGTCTTACCCGGCTGGCCGTTCGGTCAACGATGCTATCCCTGATGACCTTTGTTCGGTCAGGTATACATCTTTTGACCAGGCCCTGCGCATGGTGCGCTCATGTGGCGACTTTGAGTTGCTGGGTTTCAAGTTCCGGGGTGAATTTTATTTCGACAAAGCCATGCCTTTTGGCTGCTCCATTTCCTGCTCGGCATTTGAGCGCTTCAGCACCTTCCTGCAATGGGCCTTTGTTCGCAGGTCAGAGTCCCGATCTGTAGCCCACTACCTTGACGATTTCTTATTCGGGGGTGAACGGGGCTGGGACACGTGCATGCATCTCCTAAATACATTTCAGATGCTAATGAAGGAACTCGGTGTCCCTTTAGCGCCCGAAAAGACCGAGGGCCCTTCAACCAAGCTCACATTCCTGGGGGTTGAGATTGACACGGTTGTGCAGGCATCCAGGTTACCTGTTGATAAGGTTTCCCGGATCGTTGCACTCATTTTGGACTTGCTGGCGAAACGCAAGATGTCCCTTCGGGAGCTACAGGTGTTACATGGTCACCTCAATTTCGCTTGCAGGGTCGTCGCACCTGGCAGAGCATTTGCTCGACGCTTGTGCGACGCCATGACTGGCTTGGCCAGGCCCCACCACAGGGTCCAACTGAACAAGGGCATGAGGGCTGATATGCTCATCTGGCTTCAGTTCCTGAGGGAATTCAACGGGGTCTCCTTTTGGAGGTCCGACCTTTTGGTTTCCCCTCGTTTTCAGGTTCATTCGGATGCATCAGGGTCCCTGGGTTATGGGATTTACTTCGAAGGGAAGTGGGCATACGGCAGATGGCCGCCAGCCTGGTGGGGCACGGATCGTTTGCGCGATCTCACGTACCTGGAATTTTTTCCCATTCTGGGAGCTTTGATGCTATGGGGCGAGGGGTGGGCCAATTCGGTCATCCATTTCTGGTGTGACAAGTTGTCCACATTGTCAACTCACAGACGTCAAAATCTCCCAGGGTTATGGAACTGGTTCGCCAGTTTGTGTTGCGCAGCCTACGCCTCAATGTGCTGTTTAGGGCCAGACATGTTCCAGGTATTAATAATGATATTGCTGACGCTTTGTCCCGCCTGCAGATCCCCCGGTTCCGTGCCTTGGCCCCGGACGCAGAGGAATTTCCCTCACCGCTCCAGGACGAGATATGGACGCTTGGCAAGGAGAGGTGAACCGGACGATCGGCATGTCGCTCGCCCCCCGCATGCGTAAGGCGTATAACCATGCATTCAATTCATTCAGGGCCTTTTGTGCCCAGTCATGGCTGCCTGAAACCTGGCCCATCCCAGTGGCTCACATCCTCCAATTTATGGTTTACTTACATGCCCAGGGCTTAGCCCCCCGCACCATAGCATCCAGGCTGTCAGCGCTGGCATTCATGGCCAAGGTGGGTGGTTTTGCTGACAGCACAAGTGATTTCCGCATACGACATGTTTTGGAAGGGTGGGTGCGGGAACGTGGGCGCAGCCCGGACGACCGCCACCCTATTTCTCCAGGGGTACTTACCCATCTTGCACGGGGTTGGCATGACCTGTGTTTCGACAGGTATGAGGCAACCCTGTTTCACGCGGCTACTACGGTGGCCTTTTTTGGGGCGCTCCGCATCAGTGAGCTGGTGCTACTGTCTAAGGCGGATGCGAGTCGTAGGGCACTGGAACTCGAAGATGTCTATGTTTCCAATGATTGGGCTCAGCTGAGGATACGCTCCTCTAAGGTTGATCAGCACGGTGTAGGCAGTGGTGTAAGACTGCTACGATGTTCCATGGCAGACATCTGTCCGGTTGGTGCCCTACAGGAGTTCCTTGCACTGTGTGGTACGCACCCTGGCCCGTTTTTCTGTCACCAAGATGGGTCTCCCCTTACTAAATTTCAATTTTGGAAGGTGACCGGTAAGGCACTCGCCAGTGTTGGCCTCCCTGGGGCTCGTTACGGCACCCATTCATTCAGGATAGGGGCGGCTTCCACCGCAGCGGCGTTTGGGTACTCTGGGGCTGAAATACGCAACATGGGAAGGTGGGGATCACGATGTTTTCAGTTGTATGTTCGCCCTCTTCAACAGTGAGTACCAGTTAAGTCACTGCCCTGTTTCCTTTTTTTCCTTGACAGACCCTGGGTGTCGTCTTACACCGGTGACAGTATGGCTGGTGGGCCACAGCTATGTGCACAGGGCAGCACAGTTTGCTGCGGCGACAGAGTGGGGACCCCGACTGGGACTGGGTGCATCCGCAAGTCTCAGGTGGTACGGTAAGCGCGGAATGTTATGGCGGGAACTGTTGCCATTTCTTTTCTCCATCAGGGATGCTGACCCGCCTGATGTCCTGATTATACACCTTGGGGGTAATGATTTAGGACAGGTCACGGGCCTATCGCTGAAGCATGCGATTTGCGGTGACCTGGCCTACTTGCATTATGTGTGGCCTGCCACAACCCTACTTTGGTCGGACATGATACCGCGGCATGCTTACAGGGGAGGGCTTAACCTCCAGCCCCTCGATCGGGCTCGGCGCGCGGTGAACAGGGCTATTGCCCGGTTCTTTCTGGACAAGGGTTGGGGACGAGTCATACGACACCCCACCATCAGTCTCCAAAATTATGAGCTTTACGCAGGGGATGGGGTCCATCTGTCGCTGGGAGGTATGGACCTCTTGTTGGGAGATTGGCGAGCAGGCCTGTTGACCGAGCTGACGGTCTGGTGGGGGCGGTGAGCCTTTGTTGAATCCTCCCCGTGTGGCGGGTAGCACTGGTAAGGTAAACATTTATGACCCACAGGTATCCGGCAGGTTCGCAATTGACTGGACAACACTAGACAGGCACAAGTTGGTTAACGTTGTCCGGTCAACGATGAACCAGGCAATGGGGTGATGGCACGAGCTAGGCAGCATGCATCACCCCGTTATTTTACGGATACGCGTCAGAGGGTGGGGTCAGTAGTTAGATTATTGACTACGGTCAACAATTTGTTGTCAACAAACAAATTGATACAAATGGATACATTGTAACCAATTGCCGTTGGCAATTTTGGGTGGAACCTTACCAGTGTTACTTCGGCCTGCTTGCCTTAAGAATTATAATTGGTTGAATACCAATAGAAATTTATAATTCGGACTAGGGCATGAATCAATAAATGTGGCCCAATGCCGTTATCCACTTTTACCAGTGTCTGAGTCCTTTATTGGGGGGTGCGCCTGCAAAGGCAGGTGGATTGCAGGATCCTGCTCATGTAAACTATAGGGGGGGATGCATGCACTCCAGATAAAAGGAAGCCACTCAACCCCCCCCCCAACCCCAACCCCCCAACCCCCCCCCCCCCACACACACACCTTGTGTAAGGCCCCATTGGCTGATAGCCATGGTCTGACTCTATTCGGAGTGGGTAGGGTGTGTCATAGAGTACTTTATGGCACAGCCATGTGAATAGATGCCTACCTTTTCCCAGTGATCTTAAGACAATGCACATGTCCTTCTTCCTTTTTCCTGTATGCTCACATTAATCCTTTGCAGTAGGCCTGGCTGAAAAAGAGGGATTTTGCCCAAGGTTGTCCAATAACTTTCATGGTTCTATGGAATTTGATTCAGGATCACTAGTTTCCCAAAGCCAATTCCACCAATCTTACTATTTTTTTATCTGTACCAAAAAAAAACATTTAAGAATTAAGCCCATCACATATTTGTCTTAGTTCATAGCTCTGTATTTTGCTTAAATTGAGCTAGTGGTGATTTCCCCCCTTTGTAAATTAAGCAGACCTTTATATGTTTATAAAAAGCACAACTTGTGAATATTGATCTCACTTTTTGGTAAAAAGGAGAACTTTCATATATCTGCAGAACTAAATTTTAATGATTCAGGGAGTTTTGATAAATGATAATTCGAGAGATCAACTGTTTGGAACATAGAAGAGAAGGTTGTCCAAAATTATGTTTTCAAGCTATTTCTTCTTTGTCTTTCTATAGAGATTTCAGGTGTTTCTATAAGCTTTTGAAACATAAAAGTCATGTTTTAGTGGTATGGATATAAATCATTCCTAAAAATAAAATTGGAATCTTTTTCTGGGACTGTTCATCTCAAATAAATCTTTTTAAAATGCATGACCTGGCTTGGCAGCATTCCTAAAGTGCTGGTGTTGGGCTTCACTTTCTCTTGTCAGTAGTCACAGCAACATATTTTGTTATTCAATGCATTGCTAATCCTGTCACCCGACAACTGTTTTTATTCCCTGCAATATTTAATCCTTGGCTAATGTTAATGGGAGACTGTGATGGCTTAGTGGTTAAGATCCTGAACTTGACAACTGGAAGGTCAGCAGGTCAATAGTTCAAGACCCAAGCACTTCATGATGGAGTGAGTTCCCGTCTCTGTCCCAGCTCCTGCCAACCTAGCAGTTCGATGGGTAGAAAAACAGTATTCTTTGCACTCCAATGTCTAGTTATGCCTTCCACATGTCGATGAGAATGCCTTCAAATGCAGACAGTGCTGGCTCTTTGGCTATAAACAGAAATGAGCACTGAACCCTAGAGTTGGATACGACTGGCTTTCAAGCAAGGGTGACCTACCTTTTCCTAATGCCACTGGAGAAAAGTTGATGCAAAGGACCAATTTTATGCCAGCCACTTTCATTTTAAAATACATTAAACTATGTGCCTGCTTCCCTTAGCAAATGTCCACCATGAATGATAATTTAACTGACTGTAACATGTTAGTGGCAACCTCTGCTCATATATTTGAAAAAGATGGGCAAGTCTCTAAAAATATTCAGTTAAAGGTAAACTGAATCTGTAACTTACAACAAGAGTACATTAAATGCCTGTGCAGCTCAGAACATGGGCCTTCTTTTGGACCTAATTTCCCAACAGTACAGAAGGCAAGTTCTGGAATGAGCCCACCTTTGTTTCCTTGCCATTCCCCTACTTTATCTTTTCAATTATAAGACTGATCACTTTATATTCAGAACACAACACTTGTTCTGTCTCGTTTCAGCATCACAAGTGATCTAAACAGTTTAGAGCCCTGGTGACACAGTGGCTAAACTGCTGTCTGCAGCTCAAAGGTTGTGAGGTTGATCCTAGCCAGGGCTCAAGGTTGACTCAGACTTCCATCCTTCCGAGTTTGGTAAAATAAGTACCCAGCATGTTGGGGGCAAAATGAGACTGCACTAGCACTATGTGATTGCTTTGCTTTAGAGTGAATAGAAAATGCATTCATCTAATCTCTTGATTTGAAGAGAGACATATAATTAATTTGATCTGATCCATTCTGCAGAAACACCAACACACGAGGGTGTCAAATATGTAAAACTAATATTGTTGTGTGTGTTTAACCTAATTTGGGATTCTTTTAATACATTGTCTGGAAGATTACGAGTGCTTTTATGTACATTTGGGGGGCATCTTTTCATTTATTTCATTTATTTCATTTATTTATTTATTTGGTTTATTTATATCCCACCCTTCTGGCATGAACGCCACTCAGGGCGGCTAACAAAAAAAAGAGAAAGCTCTTTTACAAAAAAAGAGCAGTCTCAAACAATTTAAAAGATACACTAAAATACAAATACATTCTAAAAACCTCTTTAAAAAACCTACAATACTTCATGCATTACAGAAGACTTCAAATATACACCAACCAAACAATATTGAAACTATTTCATTCCCATAAATCCTGAAGCATTAGTATATACTTTAAAAATGCAAGACAATGCAATAGCTTGACATGTTATGTTCACTAAGGTTCATGATAACCTCACATCCCCTTAAGGAAATCATAAGAGATGTGGACATGTTAATCTAGATTCTCTTCTGTCATCAGGCAGTTGCTGTTTTTAATTCCTCTGAAAAACAACTTGTCCTATACATTTTTATCAGTCTCTCTAATATCTTAACGATACTGAGATTTGAAATGTAATTCATGCCATAGTAGCACTGAACATACCTAGCTGGAATAATAAATTGGACCCAAAGTGAATTAGAAAAATTAGATCTAAAAGCACTGAAAATTATGCATGTGCATCAACACACTGTTTACAACGAGTGAAGTAGACAGGTTATACTTAATGCAAAAATGGCAGGCCATGTCCTGCTATAAATAAAACAGGTAGTAGAGGAAGAAAAAAGGAGCCTAAATGAATATGTCAATAGAAGCAGAGCAAAATTACTTAAGATGGTGAAAATGGAAAACTATAAGAAAAACAAGTTGAACCATTGCATGGACACTCTCAGAGAAATATTGATGGAAGACATGATAACAGCTTAACTTGGACATGGCTAAAATTGAAGAACATCAAGAAAGGAACAAAAGATTTGTTTTTGCTGTGCAAGAGAAAGCACTCCAAACAAATATTATGAAAGCTAACATTCAAAGGATTAGTGCAAACAGCAAATGTTGACTCTGTCAAGAAAAAGATGAAACTGTGGCACCCTTTATCTGTGAATGTTCAAAGATTGCACAGATTGACTACAGAGCAAGACACAATAGAGTTAAAAAATCAATACACTGAAGGAGGAGGAGGAGATCACAAAAATAATAATAATCTGCCAACAACCACGAGTTCATGAGATGAGAACATCAAGTAGAAAAGATGTTAGGAAAAAACCAAGTTAAGATCTTGTGGGATTTTCAGATCCAAACTGATAGACACCAAACTGATAGACACCTAGCATTTTAAAAGGAGAGATGCTTTCACAGCTTTACAATGCCAGTCTATGAATTTTGCTGTAGTTAAGGGACAATATCACGGGACTCCCCTGGAGGAGAGAGTTTGCCCCATGGAACTAATACAACTGAATTCCTAACACCGGACATAACAGTAATAGAACAAAGAAATGTGTGGATAATTGACATTGCAATTCTAGGGGATGCCAGAGATTAATGATAAAGAACTGGAAAAATCAACAAGATACAGAGAACTAGTAATAGAAATCATTTGACTACAGACAGGACACACTTCAGTGATCTCTATATCCATCAAAGCACTGGGATAATGCTGTGAAATGTCATAAAACATTATGAGGGTTTAAATGTTGAGAAGGCAGTATATTATTTGGATTCCCATATTTTAAAGCATGATTTTAAAGCTGAACATATTTCTTTCTGCCTGTTGAAATTAACCCCTGGTATGCCATTTCTTCCTGTCTGTTGAAATGAACTCCTGGTATGCCATTTTCCCTATTCAAGCACCTCTAGTATTTAACTAGAATAACAAATTTTAAAAGGAGAAATGCTTTCACAGCTTTACAATGCCAGTCTATGAATTTTGCTGTAGTTAAGGGACAATATCACGGGACTCCCCTGGATGAGAGAGTTTGCCCACATGGAACTAATACAACTGAATTCCTAACTTGCCCACATCTTGTTTGTCCAAATTATAAGGACTTAAAGAGTATCTCTGTTCAAAGAGTTAGCTCCTGCTTTCAGTAATTCTTATGCATATTTGATACATTTCTTACTGGGGGATCATTCACATTTTTTTTCTGAAAAGTTGCCTGTTTTGCTTTTAGAGTGACAATTTTAATGATGAAGAAGTGATATTATAGATTGAATGACTGTGTTTTCAATGGCGTTGATGTTTGCTGACTTGTAACTGAGCAATATATTTGATTATTCTATGCTGTTTCAGTACTTATATGTAATGGATATGGTTATACAAATATACCTGCTGTAATTACTTACATAAAATATTATAACCAGGTGCAGATCTCTGTAATAACACCAAACAATGTTGGGAACAGCATCCAGCCCATGGCCCCAAATAATCCAGCCACCGACCAACCTCCAGCCACCCCTGCCACTGCTACCCTGCCACCACCACTGGAATCAACTGCAGACTCATTTATGGCCGCATAAACACATTTATGACAGCCAAAATGAGTCAATGGAAATCGTAAATGTGTTTACTACAGCCGTAAATGAGTGTGTGGCTGTCATAAATGTGCTTACAACAGCTGCAGACACATTTTATGGCAGCGTTTATGGCAAGGGAACCACCAGTCTGACCTGCTCAGCTGTCTGAGGGGGTGTGGTCCGGCCCACGGTTGAAAAAGGTTGAGAACCCCTGCTTAACAGACTTAGGTTTTTGGTTAAAACTTATCTCTATTTCAGTGGTACCTCATACAATGATTTTAATCCGTTCCACAGGGCTTGTTGTTGTACGAAACAATTGCTATTGCAGGCGCACCCCCCAAAGAAAGACTCAGACACCGGTATTGGATTAAAGGCATCGGGCCACTTTTATTGAATAATGCCTTATTCCGAATTATCACTTTCAATTGGTGTATCATCCAATTGTAATTCTTTAAGGCAAGCAGGCTGCAGTAACACTGGTAAGGTTCCTCCCAAAATGCCAATGGAAATTGGCTACATGTATCTATTTGTATCAATTTGTTTGTTGTCACAAACAAATTGTTGACCGGAGTCAATATACTATCTACTGACCCCACCCTATGACGTGTATCCATTCAATATCAGGGTGATGCAGGCTGTGCAGCTCCTGCCATCAACCCTTGCATGGTTCGCCCTTGACCGGCCAATCTTATTCCCCTGTACCTATCTACGTGTTGGCCAGTCACTTGCGAACCTGCCGGATACCTATGTGTCATAAATCTGTTACCTTACCAGTGCTATCCGCCACACGGGGAGGCGTCCATGATGACTCACCGCCCACCCCCCAGACCGTCAGCTCGGTCACCAGGCCTGCTTGCACGTCCTCCAGAAAGAGGTCCAAACCTCTGGCCGACAGATGGACCCCATCTCTTGCATATAAACCATGATCCTGCAAGCCTATCCTAGGATGTTGAATGGCTGTTCCAAAGCCATTGTCAAAAAGGAACCAGGCGACAGCGCTGTTCAGTGATCGTCGAGCACGATCCAAACCACGGAGGTCAATGCCTCCCTTGTAATGGTGTCTCGGCACGATGTCAGACCATAGCAGCCACGTGTACGGCCATAAGTGATGTAAAAAGGCCAGGTCACTGCACACCGACATTTTTAAAGAGAGGCCAGTGATCTGTCCGAGATCATTGCCGCCAAGGTGCAGAATCAAGACATCAGGCGGTCCAGCATCCCTGATGGACATCAGGAATGGCAACAGTTCCCGCCATCTCATGCCGCACTTATCGTACCAACGCATACGTGTGGCTGCACGTAGCCCGAGATGGGGTCCCCAGTCTGTCGCTGCAGCATACTGCGCTGTCCAGTGCACAAAACTGTGGCCCACCAGCCATACTGCCACCGGTGTGCCTAAACACACAGGGTCTGTAAAAGAAGGAAAGAAGTGGAAATAATGACATAACTAGTACTCATGCAGTAAGGGGGTGTACATATAAAAAAAACACGCAGACCCCCATCTGCCCATGCGACGTATATCAGCATCAGAGTACCCAAAAGCAGCCGCAGTTGAAGCGGCGCCTATCCTAAATGAGTGGGTGCCGTAACGAGCCCTAGGGAGGCCGACACTGTGAAGTGCCATACCGGTCACCTTCCAAAACTGGAATTTGGTCAGGGGAGACCCATCCTAGTGGCAGAAAAATGGGCCAGGGTGCGTGCCACGCACTGCCAAAAACTCATGTAGGGCACCAACCGGACAGATGTCAGCAATTGTACAACGTAGCAGTCTGACACCACTGCCTACTCTGTGCTGATCAGCCTTTGAGGAACGAATCCTCAACTGGGCCCACTCCTGGGTAAGAAAGACATCGTCGAGTTCCAGTGCCCTACAAGACATGTCCCCCTTTGACAATGGGACAAGCTCACTGATACGGAACGCTCCAAAAAAAGCTACGGTGTTAGCCACATGAAAGAGAGCCTCCTCATACCTATCGTAACACAAGCTATGCCAACCTTGTACAAGGTGCGTCAGAACCTCTGGTGAAACAGGGTGACGTGTGTCCAGGCAGTGGCCTCGTTCACGTGTCCACCCTTCTAATGCATGCCGTATGTGGAAGTCATTCATGCAGTCAACGAAACCCCTTGCCTTAGCCATAAATGCCAAAGCTGAAAGCCTAGTGGCAATGGTGCGAGGGGCTAACCCTAGGTTATGGAGGTAAACCATGAACTGCAGAATCTGGTCGCCTGGGATTGGCCACACCTTGGGCAACTGCCTTTGCCCGCAAAAATTCCTAAACTGTAGGAGTGCATGTAGGTACGCAAGGTGCCAAAGACATGCCGATCGCCCGGTTCACCTCTCCTCGCCAAATGTCCAGATCTCGGCCGGGAGTGGAGAGGGCAATTCCTCTGCTTCTGGTGCCAAGGCATGGAACCGGGTGATCTGCAGGCGGGATAAAGCGTCAGCAATATCATTATCAATGCCTGGTACATGTCTGGCCCTGAAAAGCACATTAAGGTGTAAAGACCTCAAAACAAACTGGCGAACTAATGCCATGACTCTAGGGGATTTAGATGTCTGGGCGTTGACAATGTGCACCACTGCAGCATTGTCACACCAAAAGTGAACTACTGAATTAGCCCACCTATCCCTCCAGAGCATCGGGGCATCCAAAATGGGAAAAAACTCCAGAAAAGTAAGATCGCGTAAATGATCTGTGCCTTGCCATGTCTGAGGCCATCGGCCGTAGGACCACCTCCCTTCAAAGTCAATCCCATAACTCAGGGAGCCGGAGGCATCCGACTGTACTTGGAAATGCGGTCTGAGCATAAGCTCCGATCTCCAGAAGGAGATGCCATTAAAATCCTGAAGGAATGTGAGCCAGACCGTCAGATCTGCCCGTAAACCTTTTGTCAGCCGAACCCTGTGGTGGCATTTTAAGAGGCCAGCCATGGCGTCGCACAGACGCCTAGCAAATGCCCTGCCAGGTGTTACAACCCTACAGGCAAAGTTGAGGTGGCCGTGAAGCACCTGTAACTCTCGGAGAGACACCTTACGCCTGGCAAGCATAGCCAGAATGGCATCAGAGATCCGTGTCACCTTTTCCATGGGCAACCTGGATGTCTGGGCAACAGTGTCAATCTCAATACCTAAAAAGGTGAGAGTGGTGGCCGGTCCCTCAGTCTTTTCAGGTGCCAGGGGCACACCTAGTTTCCGCATAAGCACCTGAAAGTGGCGAGTAGCCGAGCACACATGTCCATGCCCTGTTCCCCTCCCAACAAAAAGTCATCGAGGTAGTGGGCTACAGACCGGGACCCTGATCTACGAACAAAAGCCCAGTGAAGGAAGGTGCTAAACCGTTCGAAAGCAGAACATGAGATAGAACAGCCAAAAGGCATGGCCTTATCTACATAAAAACTGCCCCAAAAACGGAAACCTAACAGCTCAAAGTCGTCCGGGTGCACTGGCAACAATCGGAATGCCGATTTGATATCACACTTCGCCAGTAGCGCCCCTGGGCCACATGAGCATACCATCTGCAAGGCCTGGTCAAAGGAAGTATACCTGACCAAACAAAGGTCATCAGGTATTGTGTCATTGACCGAAGAACCCGTAGGGTAAGAAAGGTGGTGGATTAACCGAAATTCACCCGGGGACTTCTTAGGGACTAAACCCAAAGGTGACACCTTCAAGTTTGGGAATGGTGGGTCAGCAAATGGCCCAGCAACCCTTAGCACGGTGACCTCCTTAGCTATAGCTTGGGCGGTGATATCCTCATTACCCCTGAGGGAAATTAAGTTTGGGGCATCTTGAGGCCCGCGTACCCACTGAAATAGTATGCGGAAGCCGAATTGAAAACCCTCAAGTAGGTACTTTGCATCATCCCGTCTAGGATAAGCGGTAAGCCAATGTTCCAGCACCTGGACATCAATTGGGGAGGGGGCCTTTCTGATTGGTTGCACCATCAGAGGGAGCTCTGACCTCCCCCTGCTCACCGCTACCTCTGCCTTGTGACCACCAGCCCGCGGGCACGCGGAGGCGGCATGAGGGCCAGAGCAAGAGGGGCACTCATGCCGGAACTGACACTGACGCTTGTTGCACACTCCATTGGCGGAGAAGCTCCAACACAGCAGGCGGGCTTGAACCCCCTGCCCCGCCGGTTGGTGGGGAACCTGTGTAGTAACCGCCCACTGCACGGCATGGCCACAATGGTAGCGATCACCCAGCGCCGGCCGCGTGGGGGTCATGTACAAGAGCCACAATTGCTGGCAGGGCTCATCCCACCTCATCTCAGGATGGAGGGCCACTCTCATCCTAAACTCCTCGTCATAGGCCAACCATGACAGTCCAGGGAAATCAACCACTGCCCGATAAATGTTATCCAGGTATTGCACCACTGGAATGGCCAGGTCAGGGTGAGCCCTCAGGTATACCGCCATATAAATGAGGTAGGCCGGTAACCAATTGGCCCAGGTGCGCAGCGGCTTATGACGACGGAACAACTCCTTGTCCCTATCGTCCTGCCCTACCCTGGGCTCACGGTTTAGGAGGGAAAAAATATCCACATATTCCCCCCTCCAAATCTTCTCCCTAGTGGCCTGGGAAAGATGGTCACCCAGGGGCAAGGAATAACCGGCCGTCGGTAGGGCCACAGTTGGGACGGATTGAATCAAGGGTGAACCCCGTGGTCCCTGAATAACCCCTGAAACATTGGGCATACCCCTAGGGGTGGTCACCCCTGTCATAACCAGGGGGTAAGTGGATAACCAGGAGCTAACGGGACAGTGTGGATACAACTGTCCACCCGTGGTAACCTGTTGTGGCCATGGCCACTGCACCCCACCCCCCAGTGTGGCTGGGCAGTGTTACTGGTATACTTAGTTGACCAGGATACTCACCCGGTGCACCCCCGTGGGCCGCCCCCACTGGGGGTTCCGGCCCACGGTGGGCGTCGGAGCTCGCGATGGGAATCGAGCTCTGCATGCTGCTACACCCTTGCCACGCAGGACCAGGCCCCTGCGGCAAGCCCCGCTGCGATGATCTTGCAGGGAGCTGCGAGGCACCAGCTTGTGCTGGCCTGATGGCCTCAAGCAGCTCGACCCTGGCAGCAGCCCGCTGGACAGTGGTGGGCGACGTGTGCGCCGGAAATGCAGGAGGTGCAAACTCACCTTCCGAAGGTGGCGGTGCAATGCCCATTGATGCCTCGAGCACCGAAATGCATGCTAGGAGGGCATCAACGGCCTCAGACCCACCGGTATAAATTGTTTATTTGTGTAATTTGTGGTAGTTGTGTTGTTAGAGTTAGGTATTCTCGTGTAGTAGTTAGGTGTTTTGTCTGTGCTTTTCTGGAATTGTGGATGTTTTTGTTTGTGGATTTTGTTGTTTTCTTTTTTGTGTATTAATGGGTTTTTAATTATTGATTTATTTGTGTTTTATTAATTTTTATTAATTTTGGTGTTTGTTGTTAGTGTGTTCTTTTTGCATGAAGAACGTGCTGCCTGTTGGTTCCTCTTTCCCCCATTGCTGCTTCAAATTTTGGTTTCGATGTAGCAATGGGGAAGAGGAGTTAGTCAGCCCCTTCTTTCCCTGGTAAGGTTTGTTAGGTAGGTCGAGGGAGAAGGAGGCAGAGAAGAGCATTCTGCCTGACAATGGTTCTCTCCTCTCTGTCTCCATTCTCTCCTGGCTTACCTAACCGAAGATCGGCAGGCAGCGATCCATAAGGGGTGGTGCTCTTCCTTGTGGATTGCTGCCTGCTGCTTTTGTATTACCTCTGTCGGAAGTACAAAGGCAGCAGCCAGTCATTCACCAGGGAGGGTGCTTCCCCTGATGAACTGTTGCCTGCTGCTGTTGTTTTTTTCCCCACCCCGGCTCAACTTTCCTTGAGGCCAGAGGTGGTCTCGCCGTGTCTTCGGCGGGGTAGTGTGAATGAGAGGGAGTCCCTCTTCTCCCCATTGCTCTGGGAAAGAAGGCCAGCGGGTGTCTCGTGGTGGAATTTTGTGTCTTTTTGTTTTGTGAGGCTGTGAGGCACTGCGTCCGCCTGCTGGGGGCTTGTGCTCCTGTTGCATTTTTTAATTTTATTTTTCACGCACCAGCTTTCTGAGTGTTCTGCGCACTCACAGCACGTAGGACGCTGAGACTTGTAGTTTTGCATTAGTGGTTTGTGTTCATGCGGTGTTTTTTTCCTGTGGCTCGATTTTAATTGGCTGCGCCACGTTTCCCAATGTTCTTTTTGCTCTCAGCCTGATTGGCTTTGGCATGGCACGGCGCAGAGAACATTGGGAAGTGAAGTTCTTTTCCTTGTTTCATGTTTGTGAGGCTCTTGCCCCACTGGCTCCTTTCTCAATCTTGCAGTAACCTCCGGACCGGGTTCAGACGAGTGCAGGAGTCTCGGTACGGGATAGGATGGATGGGTGTCGAAACGTATAGCAAGTTCCAATGGTTAACCCTTGGATTTATAGGTATAGATGACTATAGAATACAGATGTGCAACTTGGTAGGAGCCAATTTAGTACCCATAGGGCCCTTCTGGAAGCCACAGAGACTGACAATAGTGTTTTGAAATGCAATAAAATAAAATAAAACTAAACACAGAATACAGTAAAACCTTGAGTTACAAATGGCTTGACTTACAAAAAACTCGCAATACAATAGGAAATATAAGGAAAAATTGCTTTGAGATATGAATTTTTTGAGATATGAAATTTTTTTTTGATCTTCTGACACTTCCTACAGTGGAGGGGAGGGAAGACAGCAAGGGTGTAATCACAAAGCAGGGAGGGGGGAAAAATCACCCTAAAGAACAGGAGTCTATGGAATAAAATCAAAAGTGTTTAATATAAGTATATGCAGTGAGGCAACCCGGTCAAACTGGACAGAACAATATGAAAAATAGGGATAAAACTCAACCTGTCAAGCTGTGTAAGCCACAAGAGATGTGAAAAGAGCATTCATACATAAGTCAAAGAGTATCCCTAATGTAAATCACAACAGTAATACAACCTATCTGACGGATGGAACCACGAATAAACAACAAATTAATCAACTCTATGTATACCACAGTGAAATATAAATAAGGTAACAAAGAGACAAGGTAAACAGTACATGTGAAAAGTCCAAGCCGCAATTGCGGAATCGTAGGGTCCAAGCCGAGAGGTAATAGGAAATAAAGATCGTCGAAACTCATCAAAAAGTCCGGGTGCCGCAGCGACGGAGCAACTTCAATACGTGAAAACGAGGTAAGTCATTGCAGAAGGTGGATAATCAGCGTCCATATCCTTCCGGTAAAATGGATATTTCGAAGTCCTTTATCAAGACTCTGCAACAGTCAAGCAACATATACAAACAGATATGCTACACATGCGTATATATAAAAATAGTATACTCAAACAGCAAAGGTACGTAACATACCAAAGATACAGAGGGAAAATGAGAGAGAGAGAGTACCTGAATAATCAATAAACACACTCGAAACAACCTTCAGGGTGAATTCTTATGAGGTTAGAGCGTTATCTAGTAATCGTACAAAGCTCAATATATGGGAATGGAACGCCGATATATGGTCTACACCTGTGGAACAGGCCAGTGTTAATATTCTCACAATTGTTAAAGGTACATACTACATAGAAAAAACAGGTACAATATGAAAGTAGAAAAAGGAATAATTACAATTACAAAAGGCTGAAAGATCATGTTCATTGTTGAGACCCTTGGGGGCCAGAGTGGAAAATCGGTGGATGTAAAAAGCTTCCCGTTGTAATAGAAAACGTAGTTTGTCCACACAATGAAATTTACGTGGTGTGAAAGTTTCGAGTATAACCACTCGCATGTCGGTAAGGGAGTGTTTCTTATCATTGTAGTGGGCAACAAGGGGAGCCGTAACCACATTGTGCCTAATACGTGATAGATGTTCACTTAGGCGGGTTTTCAAGGATCTAGAAGATTGTCCGATGTAGGCAAGTTGACAAGGACAGAGGATCATATATACGGAATTGGTGGTGTTACAATTAGAGAAGGAGGACAGTGGAAGTTTATAATTACTACTAGGAATGGAAACGAGATTGGTCATCCACATAAATCTACAGAAAGAGCAATGCCCACAAGTATGATGTCCCGCAGGAAACCTAGTATGAAAAAGAGATTTGGGAAGACAGTCAGTTTTTGAGATCATAGCCGCAATGGTTCTGGTTTTGCGAAATCCAATAATTGGTAAGGTATTCCTTGCCATCTTCCCTCCCCTCGATTGCATCTTACGGCATGACGGACAAAGGCTTTGCGTTCTCGGAGTCGGAACGCGACCGCATTGCAGGCGCACCCCCCAATAAAGGACTCAGACACTGATGAAAGTGGATAACGGCATTGGGCCAAATTTATTGATTCATGCCCTAGTCCGAATTATAAATTTCTATTGGTAATTGACCAATCATAATTCTTAAGGCAAGCAGGCTGAAGTAACACTGGTAAGGTACCACCCAAAATTGCCCACGGCAATTGTTACAATCTATCTATTTGTATCAATTTGTTTGTTGACAACAAACAAATTGTTGACCGTAGTCAATATCTAGCTAATGACCCCACCCTCTGACGCGTATCCGTAAAATCACGGGGTGATGCATGCTGTCTAGCTGTAGCCATCACCCCATCGCCTAGTTCGTCGTTGACCGGACAACGTTTAACCAACTTATGCCTGTCTAGTGTTGTCCAGTCAATTGCGAACCTGCCGGATACCTGTGGGTCATAAATGTTTACCTTACCAGTGCTACCCGCCCATGTGACCAAAGTCAACAGCAGCACAGAAACCCCTATATCAAACCATAGCAACAGTGTGGGATGGGCAAAAAAGCCAGGACCTGAGAGCCAATTGAGGGTCCCAGCCAAAAATTCCCACCCGGCCCCGAAGCGACCAAAATATCACACTGTTAACTAGGGAGGGGGTGGAGGGGAAAAACTTCTCCGCTCTGTCGCTTCGCAAAATGGCAGCTCGGCTGCCTCGTGGCCGCCCCTTATATAAGGGTGCTGGCCACGCCCCCTAACTACCCGGATGCCTTCGTCCGATGGGGGGCCCCACAAAGGGCGCGGCGGCCATTTTGGCGCTGCGCTCGCATTGCAGGCGCACCCCCCCAATAAAGGACTCAGACACTGATGAAAGTGGATAACGGCATTGGGCCACATTTATTGATTCATGCCCTAGTCCGAATTATAAATTTCTATTGGTAATTGACCAATCATAATTCTTAAGGCAAGCAGGCCGAAGTAACACTGGTAAGGTACCACCCAAAATTGCCCATGGCATTTGTTACAATGTATCTATTTGTATCAATTTGTTTGTTGACAACAAACAAATTGTTGACCGTAGTCAATATCTAGCTAATGACCCCACCCTCTGACGCGTATCCGTAAAATCACGGGGTGATGCATGCTGTCTAGTTGTAGCCATCACCCCATCGCCTAGTTCGTCGTTGACCGGACAACGTTTAACCAACTTATGACTGTCTAGTGTTGTCCAGTCAATTGCGAACCTGCCGGATACCTGTGGGTCATAAATGTTTACCTTACCAGTGCTACCCGCCATACGGAGGGGCTTCAAAGAAGGCTCGACGCCCCCCCCAGACCGTCAGCTCAGTCAACAGGCCTGCTCGCCAATCACCCAACAGGAGGTCCATACCTCCTCGCGACAGATGGGCCCCATCCCCTGCATAAAGGCCGTAATTTCGTAGGCTAATGGCGGGGTGGCGACTGACCCGCCCCCAACCCTTGTCGGCAAGGAAGCGTGCCACAGCCCTATTTACCATGCGTCTAGCGCGGTCAAGGGCCTGAAGGTCGAAACCTCCCCTGTACGTGTGCCGCGGGACCATGTCCGACCAAACGAGGGTTGTGGCGGGCCACACGTAATGCAGGTAGGCAAGGTCGCCGCAAATCGCATGCTTTAGCGATAAGCCGGTGACCCGGCCCAAATCATTGCCCCCTAGGTGTATGATCAGAATGTCAGGCGGGTCAGCATTCCGGCCTGAAAAAAGGAATGGCAACAGCTCCCGCCATAACATCCCGGGCTTACCATGCCATGTGAGACTTGCGTATGCACCCAGTCCCAGTCGGGGTCCCCACTCTGTCCCCGCAGCGTACGACGCTGCCCTGTGCACGTAGCTATGGCCCACCAGCCATACTGTCACCGGTGTAATACGACACCCAGGGTCTGTAAGGAAAAAACGAGGAAGAGAAAGGTGCGGTGACAAAACTGGTACTCACGGTGGAAGAGGGCGAACATAAAACTGAAAACATTGCGAACCCCACCTTCCCATGCTGCGTATGTCAGCCCCGGAGTACCCAAAAGCAGCTGCAGTGGAAGCCGCCCCTATCCTGAAGGAATTGGTGCCATAACGAGCCCCTGGGAGGCCAACACTGGCCAGCGCTTTGCCGGTCACCTTCCAAAATTGAAACTTAGTAAGGGGAGACCCATCTTGGTGACAGAAAAACGGGCCATGGTGCGTGCCATGCAATAAACTCCTGTAGGGCACCAACCGGACAGATGTCAGCCAAAGAACACCGTAGCAGTCTTACACCACTGCCTACGCCATGCTGATCTGACTTAGAGGAGCGTATCCTCAACTGAGCCCAGTCTTTGGCAACATAGACATCCTCGAGTTCCAGTGCCCTACGACTTGCATCCGCCTTAGACAGCATCACAAGCTCGCTGATGCGGAGCGCTCCAAAAAAGGCCACCATTGTAGCCGTGTGAAATAGGGCTGCCTCGTACTTATCAAAACAGAGGCCATGCCAGCCCCGGGCCAATTGGGTAAGAACCCCAGGGGAAATCGGGTGGCGGTCGTCCGGGCAACGCCCACGCTCCCGCACCCACCCCTCCAAAACATGTCTCACACGGAAGTCAGCGGTACTATACACATGACCGCCCACCTTGGCCATAAAAGCCAATGCTGACAGCCTAGATGCTATGGTGCGAGGTGCAAGGCCCTGGGCATGCAGGTAAACCATGAACCGAAGTACATGTGTCGCTGGGATCGGCCAGGTTTCTGGCAGCCGGAATCGGGTACAGAAATCTCTGAAAGAATTGAATGCGTGGTGATATGCCTTACGCGTGTGTGGCGCTAGTGACAAGCCAATCGCCCGGTTCACCTCTCCTTGCCAATGGTCCATATCTCGTCCGGAAGTGGCGAGGGAAATTCCTCCGCATCCGGGGCCAAGGCACGGAAACGGGAGATCTGCAGGCGGGACAAAGCATCAGCGATATCATTATTGACCCCCGGGACATGCCTGGCCCTGAAGAGGACATTGAGGCGCAGGCTGCGCAACACAAACTGGCGCACTAGGTCCATGACCCTGGGCGATTTGGAAGTCTGTGAGTTGACAATGTGCACTACGGCCGCATTGTCACACCAGAAATGGACAACCGAGTTGGCCCACTCCTCGCCCCATAGCATCAAAGCCCCCAGGATAGGGAAAAATTCCAGATACGTGAGATCACGCAGGCGACCCGTGCCTGCCCAGGCTGGTGGCCACCCACCATAGGCCCACTTCCCATTGAAGTACATCCCATAACCCAGGGATCCCGAAGCATCGGACTGTATCTGAAAGCGAGGGGAAGCCAGGAGGTCAGATCTCCAAAATGATACTCCATTGAACTCCCTCAGGAACTGGAGCCAGATAAGCATATCCGCCCTGATACCCCGAGTGAGTCTAACCCTATGGTGGGGCCTAGATAAGCCTGTCATGGCGTCGCACAAGCGCCGAGCAAATGCCCTGCCCGGTGCGACGACCCTGCAAGCGAAATTGAGGTGACCATGTAGCACCTGCAGTTCCCTCAGTGATGCCTTGCATTTAGCAAGCAAGTCCGAGATAAGGGCCACTATCCTTGACACCTTATCCCCCGGTAACCTAGAAGCCTGCGCTACCATGTCAATCTCCACCCCCAGGAATACTAGCTTAGTAGATGGGCCCTCGGTCTTTTCGAGCGCTAAAGGGACACCGAGTTCCTCCATTAGCGTCTGAAATGTGTTGAGGAGACGTGTGCACGTGTCCCAGCCCCGTTCACCCCCGAATAAAAAATCATCCAGGTAATGGGCTAGAGACCGGGACCCTGACCTGCGGACGAAAGCCCACTGCAGGAACATACTGAAACGCTCGAAGGCCGAGCATGATATGGAACAGCCAAAAGGCATGGCCTTATCAAAGTAATATTCACCCCGGAACTTAAAACCCAGCAACTCAAAGTCGCCCGGGTGCACAGGCAGGAGGCGAAACGCCGACTTGATGTCGCACTTAGCCAATAGCGCACCCGGGCCACATGAGCGCACCATGCGCAGGGCTTGGTCAAAAGACGTATACCTGACTGAGCAAAGGTCATCAGGGATAGCGTCGTTGACCGATCGGCCGGCTGGGTAGGACAAGTGATGAATCAGGCGAAACTCGCCCGGTGACTTTTTGGGCACTAAGCCCAAGGGTGATACCTTAAGGTTAGGGAACGGGGGTGTTGGGAAAGGGCCAGCGACCCTGCCCAAATCGACCTCCTTAGTAATGCTGGCAGCAGCTACTTCCTCCCTCCCCCTAAGGGACAAAAGGTTGGGGGCATCCTGGGGGGACCTGTCACCCATGAAAGGAATACGGAACCCCTGACTAAAACCCTGAAGAAGATAAACCGCATCCTCCTCCCTCGGGTACAATGCGAGCCAACGCTCCAACATGTCCACATTAATTGGGGAGGGGGCCTTTTGATGAACCGGCTCCCTCCGCGGCAGTTTTGCCAACCCCCTGTCCGCCCCTTCCTCTGCCCCACATCCCTCCAGGCCTGGGACAAGCGGCGGCCGCATGGGGGCCAGCGCAGGAGGGACACTCATGCCTGTACTTGCAATTCTTCCTGTTGCAGGAACCATTGGACGAGAAAGTCCAGCACAGCAGGCGGGCTGGAACCCCCTGCCCCGCCACCTGGCGGGGAGCCTGTGCTGGGGCCGCTCGCTGGACCGCATGTCCACAATGGTATCTCTCCCGGGCGCAGGGCGCGTGGGAGTCATGTACAGGAGCCACAGCCTCTGGCAGGGCTCATCCCACCTCATCTCGGGGTGCAGGGGAATCCGCATACGGAATTCCTCATCGTAAGCCAACCACGACGGGCCTGGGAAGTCAACCATCGCCCGGTAAATATTGTCCAAATACTGGACCATCGGAATTGCCAAATCCGGCCGGGCCCTGAGGTAGACCGCCATGTATATGAGGTAGGCCGGCAACCAGTTGGCCCACGTACGTGGTGGCTTGCGGCGACGCACCTGCTCCTTATCCTTCTCGTCTTGCCCCTCCCTCTCCTCCTTGGTGGGCTCTCTGTTAAGGAGGGAGAAGATGTCCACATACTCCCCCCGCCAGATCTTCTCTTTGGTGGTCTGGGCCAAATGGTCCCCCAGTGGCAAGGAATACCCTGCTGTTGGCAAAGCCGACACAGGCACGGCGGAAACTGCGGGCATCTGTAAAGGAGCCTGGACTAACCCGGTCACCCCCAGGAGATTCCCGACTGTGTAAGGAGCACCCCCTACCACGGGGCCCTGGGTAATAGTCGAAGTCACCGGGTGGGGCGTCGGCGACTGGACCGCCGCACCACCCGTGCGAGGCCAAGGCCATTGAAAAGCCCCCCCCCAACGTGGCCATGTGTGTAGGTGCACTAGTTTGGACCGCATACTCACATGCTGCACCCCCATGGGCCGCCCCCACCGGGGGTTCCGGCCCACTGGGGGCGTCGGAGCTCACGACCGCCATAGAGCTCGTCGACGGGGCTTGACCAGTACCGGCCTGTTGATTGGGGAGCTGCGAGGCAGTGGCCGAAGCTGGGCCACGCGCCTCAGGCAGCTCAACCGACTCACCGCCTGCCGCTGCCCAGCAGACGATGGATCGACCAGCACCCCAAAAGGGGCCCCAGGGTGACTAACCTGGGCCAGGGTTGCCTCAAGGGCCGCAATGCGGGCCAGGAGGGCCTCCACGCTGACATAGCCACCTAAACCAAGGGGGGGGGGGGGTAAAGGGCCAGCCGGCCCACTAACTACAGGCGTCGGTACAGGTCCCTGTACCCCGGGGCCTGAACAGGGCCACGATCCGAAGCCCGGGCCCGGTAGGGCCGGGGAAGTACCCTGCCATGGAAGGGGGCCACACCACCCCCCAAGGCTGGAAGCCCCCGCATTAAGCTGCACCCCAACGGAGGAAGGCCCAGCGGAATGGGCCACGCCAGGAGCAGCGGCCGCCGCTTGCGGGCCGAGGGCCGCGGCCCCTACTGGGCCCGCACGCGGACCCCCAGCCTCCGGCCAAGGGGGGATTAACCCCATCCCACCGGTCCCGGTGGGCTCGGGCATAGAAGGCTGCTGGGGAGGCGCAGCCACGGTCCTCCGACCCGGATTGCGCCTCCGCGCAGAACGAGCCGCGTTCGCAGTCGCCTTCTTCTTTGAGGGCATCGCAGCTAGCCGATGGGGAGCCGAAAAATGAGAAAATCAGCAGCCAAGAGGCTTCCCGGTGATGGTAAAAGCGACGGAAGTAAGAGGGAAAAACTTCTCAGCTCCGTCGCTTCGCAAAATGGCAGCTCGGCTGCCTCGTGGCTGCCCCTTATATAAGGGTGCTGGCCACACCCCCTAACTACCCGGATGCCTTCGTCCGATGGGGTGGTCCGCAAAGGGCACGGCGGCCATTTTGGCGCCGCGCTCGCATTCTCAACAGCACGGCACCATTACTTCCTCCTACAGGTTCCAATACTGAGGATTTTGAGCATTTAGAACTTCTCGAGAAAAAACGTATCAGGCTGAATCTTCATTCTTCTTTTCTCTGCGAGTATTACAGAAATTCCATCATACCACATGGACTGAGGATGCCCAAAGGTCCCACCTTATTCTCCAACAACAAAGACTTCTTAGATAAGTGGACCTTGATTCTTGACAGGTGCTCTTACGACCTGATCTTATTAATCATTGACCAGTGCAACAACGATTCCGACATTCTAAAGACCGACATCAAAAAGATTAAACATAATCTTACATCTCTGAATTCTTCCACCACCTCAGATAAAATCGATGCGCTTGATAAAAAATTACAGGAATTTAGAAACAACTTGCTTTCCTTTAAGAATAAAAAACTGAATAGGGATGGTAATGATTACAAAACTAATCGTATTTACAAATGGCAGTTCGTTCGCACCAATACTCATAAGCAGGTCACTTGGCACCGTCCTCTTGAAGACACTGATTTTGACACCACGGATTCTGATGTGGCGGAGTCTTCTGCCGATAAACGCCCGAGAGACCCATACAATTTTAGACCTCACTGTAACAAACAATTACCTTCAACTTCCAAGAATACTTCTGGTGGGGATTTTTTAGGACAACGCGCCACCCGTCGGAACAAGAAGAAATAATTCCATCGCTGGTCTTTAATTTGTCTGACAGAATTCTTACGGTAAATGAGACCGAATTATTGAACTTAGGCTTGGGTTTTGTACCCACTCCCAAATATTCATCTTTCACTACACGGGTGGACATTTTCAAGCTTATCCGTTTACTTAAAATACAGGCTTTCTTTAAGGACACTTCTGGTCATACTAGAAATATCTTTTCACCCCGCTCCACCTTCATACCACCTATCGAGAATGCCTCGATTGAAGCATTCAGCAAAGTGGTGTTGAGGGACATCTTGGCCCTAGAAAGAAATCCACACCATTCCTTTAACCTTTCTCAGAATGTCCTACGACTTTTAGACGACCTGGGTCGGGATCCCAATTTAATCATTAAAGCAGCTGATAAGGGTGGAGGTGTTGTACTTTTGAACAAGATAGATTATCTCAAGGAGGCAGAATTTCAACTTTCTAATTCTAACTTTTACCAACCTTTAGACAAAGATCCCACTCGACACGTTTCCAATATTATTTCTATTGTTATGCAAAAAGGATTGGCATTGGGTTACATTTCGGACAGTACTTTTCGTTTTTTGCTTAACAAACATCCACGTGTTCCCATTTTTCATCTTTTACCCAAAGTCCACAAACTTGATCCTTCTTCCTCCCGCGTACCTTGCAGACCTATCATTGCCGCAAATGACTCTTTATTAGAACCCATTTCTATCTTTATTGATCATTACATTCGACCCTTTGTTTCTGAGACATCATCCTATGTTAGAGACTCTTCTCATTTCATTCAATCTCTGGAATTTACTCTAGTACCAGATAACTGCGCCCTACTTACCATGGACATTTCGTCTCTTTACACTAACATACCTCTTCAGGATGTTCGTCAGCTGATCGAACACCATTTGTCCTCCCATTCTCATACAGATCCCCCTACACATTTTCTTATGGACTTGGTTGATATCGCTTTTGAGCACAACTTTTTTCGATTTCAAGATTCTTTTTATTTACAAACACAAGGGGTGGCCATGGGGGCCAATTTTGCCCCCTCGGTAGCAAACATTTACATGAATGATTTTGATCGTACCTTTATACTCAACCCAGCTGTAAATCCATTTTTAATGCATATTTTGGTTTATAAACATTACATTGATGACTTATTTTTCGTATTCAATAACCCTCTAGCCATACATGATTTTGTACATTGGATGAATTCGATTCATAATCACCTGACTTTCACACATTCTGTTAACTTTTATTCCATTCCCTTCTTGGACCTGGAGATTTTCATTTCGGACAATAAGCTCAACATGAAGCTAGTTAACAAACACACGGACAGACGTGCTTACCTGCAGTACAGATCATTTCATTCACACTCTCTTAAATCTAATATCCCATTCAACCTGTTTCTTAGAGCCAAACGCAACTCCACCAGGGATTCAGATTTCCACAAGGCTGCCTCGAACATTCAGCGCTCTTTACTCCATAGAGGCTATCCTGAACGTATTATCTAATCTGCTTACACCCGAGTAAGCTTCAGATCCTGAGACACTTTATTCCAGTGCCGAGCTGACTCTACTGATCACAACATCATCTGGTCATTAGATTATACGCCTTTAGCCCAGAAAATCAAAAATGTGATATATAAACATTGGCACATTGTTGATATGGTTCCGGGCTGCCAGAACAAACCAATTATCGGATTTCGCAAAACCAGAACCATTGCGGCTATGATCTCAAAAACTGACTGTCTTCCCAAATCTCTTTTTCATACTAGGTTTCCTGCGGGACATCATACTTGTGGGCATTGCTCTTTCTGTAGATTTATGTGGACGACCAATCTCGTTTCCATTCCTAGTAGTAATTATAAACTTCCACTGTCCTCCTTCTCTAATTGTAACACCACCAATTCCGTATATATGATCCTCTGTCCTTGTCAACTTGCCTACATCGGACAATCTTCTAGATCCTTGAAAACCCGCCTAAGTGAACATCTATCACGTATTAGGCACAATGTGGTTACAGCTCCCCTTGTTGCCCACTACAATGATAAGAAACACTCCCTTACCGACATGCGAGTGGTTATACTCGAAACTTTCACTCCACGTAAATTTCATTGTGTGGACAAACTACATTTTCTATTACAACGGGAAGCTTTTTACATCCACCGATTTTCCACTCTGGCCCCCAAGGGTCTCAACAATGAACATAATCTTTCAGCCTTTTTGTAATTGTAATTATTCCTTTTTCTACTTTCATATTGTACCTGTTTTTTCTATGTAGTATGTACCTTTAACAATTGTGACTATATTAACACTGGCCTGTTCCACAGGTGTAGACCATATATGGGTGTTCCATTCCCATATATTGAGCTTTGTACGATTACTAGGTAATGCTCTAACCTCATAAGAATTCACCCTGAAGGTTGTTTCGAGTGCGTTTATTGATTATCCAGGTACTCTCTCTCTCATTTTCCCTCTGTATCTTTGGTATGTTACGTACCTTTGCTGTTTGAGTATACTATTTTTATACATACGCATGTGTAGCATATCTGTTTGTATATGTTGCTTGACTGTTGCAGAGTCTTGATAAAGGACTTCGAAATATCCATTTTACCGGAAGGATATGGATGCTGATTATCCACCTTCTGCAATGACTTACCTCATTTTCACGTATTGAAGTTGCTCGTTCGCTGCGGCACCCGGACTTTTTGACGAGTTTCGACGATCTTTATCTCCTATTGCCTCTCGGCTTGGACCCTACTATTCCGCAATTGCGGCTTGGACTTTTCACATGTACTGTTTACCTTGTCTCTTTGTTACCTTATTTATATTTCACCGTGGTATACATAGAGTTGATTAATTTGTTGTTTATTCGTGGTTCCATCCATCAGATAGGTTGTATTACTGTTGTGATTTACATTAGGGATACTCTTTGACTTATGTATGAATGCTCTTTTCACATCTCTTGTGGCTTACACAGCTTGACAGGTTGAGTTTTATCCCTATTTTTCATATTGTTCTGTCCAGTTTGACCGGGTTGCCTCACTGCATATACTTATATTAAACACTTTTGATTTTATTCCATAGACTCCTGTTCTTTAGGGTGATTTTTCCCCACTTCCCACAGTGGTGCGAGGATGTTTGGAGCATTTCTGCTCAATTTTTGGAATTTTTCATCACGTTTTGGCACCACCAGAAGTAGTCACTGCAACCAGGAAGTGCTGAAAATGCCCCCTCTCTGAAACAGCTGATTGTCAGGTACTGATCCGGCAATTACCAGAGCTGGCCACTAGAGGATGCTGTCAGAAATGTGCCAAATATGCATTGAAAACAAATATAATCAGTTCTGGTGCTCAGCAAAAGGTTTAAAAAAGAGTATTTTATCTTTTCAAATCTCTTTATAAAAGGGCCAAAACACAGCAAAAAAATCCAAAGTGCTCTTTATGAAGAGTTTTGAACAAAAAAAAAATACATTTTTTGGCTTTTTTCTGAGCTTCAGAATGGATTATTTGTTTTTCAATGGATTCCTATGGGAAACCATGTTTTGAGATATGATTTTTTTGACATACAAAAAACCTCGAGGAACGAATTAATTTTTTATCTTGAGGTTTTACTATATAGCTACACATGGTTTCAGGATACAGAGGAGATAAAGAGCAAAGTTCTAACATTCAAATCAAATCAAATCTTTATTACGGTCCAAGACCAGCAAAGAACAGCAAAGGGAACAGAAGTTTAAATGAGGGTACTTATAAAGGAACATTTCTGCTCAGAGTTTAAGGAACAGTAAAATTAGTACATAGATCAATAACGTTATAACTATTACTAAGCCTACGCTGTGGCACTAGTAGTTTATTTGGCTGAAGGTCCTGCCAGGAATGTTCTTCTGATATTACATGTTGCAGCACAGAACCTGGCAGTGTTGTGGGTGAAGGTGGGCCTTTCCCCCCCAAACCCCGAGTAACGAGATAGACATAGTGCTGGAATTAAACTCAGGGCCACTTTATTAACAAACAACTTCATAACTGAGCTGTTTTGCCTGTGGCAGAGGGGCTGAGTAGCATGGGTCTAAGTGATGAATAAACTTACCAGTCATGGAATAAAGGGACAGGTCTTGTCCTGGATCAGCAACTGGCTAAGGGACAGGAAACAGAGGGTAGCACTAAATGGACACTTCTCCAAGTGGAGGGAAGTAAAGAGTGGGGTCCCTCAAGGTTCAGTACTGGGACCCCTGCTTTTCAACCTCTTCATGAATGATCTAGAGGTAGGAGTAAAAAGCAAGGTAGCCAAATTTGCTGACGACACTAAATTATACAGGGTAGTGAAAACTGTGAGAGATTGTGAGGAGCTCCAGAGGGATCTCTTGACACTGGGGGAGTGGGCAAAACAGTGGCAAATGAGCTTCAACATTAGTAAGTGCAGAGTGATGCATGTTGGGGCAAAAAACCCCAATTACATTTATAAACTGATGGCTTCTGAACTCTCTGCGACAAACCAGGAAAGGGACCTTGGTGTCTTGGTGGACAGCTCAATGAAGGTGTCAATCCAGTGTGCCTAGCAGTGAAAAAAAACCAACTCAATGCTAGGGATCATTAGGAAGGGTATAGAAAATAAGTCAGCAAGTGTCATTTTGCCTCTTTATAAATCTATGGTGAGGCCCCATCTGGAATACTGTGTACAGTTCTGGTCGCCATACCTCCAGAAGGATATTATGGAGTTGGAAAAAGTGCAGAGGAGGGCAACCAAAATGATTAGGGGACTGGAACACCTTCCTTACCATCTGAGGCTGCAACGGTTGGGCCTTTTCACTCTTGAACGACAGCGTCTAAGAGGTGACCTGATTGAAGTTTATAAAATCATGCACAGTGTGGACAAAGTAGATAAGGAAAAACTGTTTTCACTATCGCATAACACTAGAACTAGGGGACACTCCATGAAACTTTTGGGTACTAGTTCTCAAACAAATAAGAGAAAGTACTTTTTCACCCAGAGGATTACTGGTCTATGGAACTCCCTGCCAGAAGAAGTGGTGACTGCTGTCAGTCTTGACAGCTTTAAGAAAGGATTAGACAAGTTCATGGAGGACAAGGGTATCAATGACTATAATTATGGATACTTAAGGACAACCTCCGGGTTGGAGGGATAGGCAAGATATCTCTCAATTCTATTTCCAGGGAATCCTAAGCAGGTGAAGGCATCTGCTTGGGAATACCCTGAAGGAAATGGTGAGCCACTGTGTGAAACAGAATGCTGGACTGGATGGGCTGTGGCCTGTTCCAGCAAGGCTGTTCTTATGTTCTTATGTTCTTAATCAGGTCACCTCTTAGACGCTGTCGTTCAAGAGTGAAAAGGCCCAACCGTTGCAGCCTCAGATGGTAAGGAAGGTGTTCCAGTCCCCTAATCATTCTGGTTGCCCTCCTCCTTGTTAGCCGCCCTGAGTGGTGTTCCCACCAGGAGGGCAGGATACAAATAAAACAAACAAACAAACACAACAACAACAACAATAATAATAATGGAAAGTTTAATGGACAAGGGTATCAATGGCTATAATTATGGATACTTAAGGACAACCTCGGGGTTGGAGAGATATGCAGGATATCTCTCAATGCCATTTCCAAGGAATCCTAAGAAGATGAAGGCATCTCCTTGGGAATACCCTGAAGGAAATGGTGAGCCACTGTGTGAGACAGAATGCTGGACTGCATGAGCTGTGGCCTGTTCCAGCAAGGCTGTTCTTATGATGGAGCAAAGGTGATCAACTTTACCTTCTCCACTCATGTCTAGGTGAATACCGGCTTACCAGGCTCATCCTGTTGAAGGGTCATCAGTGTCGTGCTGTGGTCATGCTGTGGTCAATGGGGTAACAAAGGGTTGGACTCAACTGTAGGACTGAACAACAGGAACAACATCAGTACATTCCTGGGGAATTTCAAATCTCAGGGTCTGCGAGGAGGTAATGCTGTCGCCTTGCTATGCTGGAAAACCAGCATGTGAATATGTGTCAACTGCACTTAGATTCTATGGCTCACTCCAAAGATTTAGTGAAATAGGACAATTTATTTCTGCTATTCACCAAATCTCCACTGATTCTTGATACATGTAGAACAAAAAATTGTCAAAAAATCAGAGATGCCATTCAGCACACATTTAGAAAAAGGAAACACAACACTAGTTATTCTATTTTAAAGATTGTTTTTAAGATTATTTTGTGAGCTAAGATTTTTTTCAATTGATCAACTTATTGTGCCATTAACTTTATTTGTATTTCAATTATTTTGAGCCACCTTGAATATGTTTATGGGAGAAGTGTGGCATAGAAATAATATAAATGAAGTAATTAATCAGTAGTTTTGATCCATCTTGCAATCAAATTTGTTCAGCTATTTCTACAAAATTTGTTGTTTTTATGTGTCAAGTCACTTTCATCTTCTGCCACTTCAAATTGGGTTTTTAGGGAATTGTTTGTGATTGCCAGCAACCAGCATGAGTTTCTGTAGAAAGAAAATATAAATGATGTCCAAGAACCCTCAATATTAGAGAACTGAATTTTCATTTATTAATTATATTTATCTCACCTTTCATCTAATAAGTTTAAAACAACATGCATGGGTCTCTTTCTCCCCACTTTATTGTCAAAACTACCCTCTGAAATAGGTCAGGTTTAGAGATTGGTTACCCAGTGAGTTTCATAGCTGAAGAGGGGGAGTTGAGCTAAGGTCTTCCACGTCCTAGGACCAACCAGTATACCACACAAATCTATTCCTCACCTAGTATTGTAATCTGGATGAGATCCAAGGCTTAATACATTGACCAAGGCTAAAGAAACACACCCACACAACAGGTTGCCCATTCTGGAAAGCCAATTGTATCTGACTCTAGAGTCGGCATATGCTGAGTGGGTGGCATACAAATTGAATCAATCAATTAAGCAAGCAAGCAAGCAATCGTGCAGCACTCAGGTCTCAAACTGCTGACCTTCTAGTCATCAAGTTCAGGATATTAGCCACTAAGCCACCACTGTTCCTACATGATATACAATGTAGGAGTAAATGCAGTCACTTTTTTTAAAAAAAAAACTGTGATGATAAATGTATAGTGGTGGGCAGCTCCAACAAAATAAAGCAGGGGTTCCAAACCTTTTCAAGCTGGGTACTGGGTCATACTCTCTCAGTCAGCTTCAAGGGCCAGATGGTCATTTTGCCCTGCCTGCAAGATGGTGGAGAGCTATTTTGTCCCAACAACTTCAAAGGGGGTGGCTATTCTTGAATGCCCTTGGAGGGGTGGGGGCCACATGAAATAGTGCTGTGGGCCAGATCCAGCCCATGGGCCTTAAGCTGGAAATCCCTGCATTGAAGAGTTGAATTGGCTGAATTTCACAAGAGAAACAAATTCCAGCTCAGCAGATTGTCACTGATGTGACATGTGACTTGTCTCTGTCTGTTAGAGCCAATGTTTGCTTAAAAACTCTGCTGGGTTGTTTACTATTATAAGATCACCAGATATGGGTGAATTGAAACTCTTTATATCTCTGTCCCTGAAATATAAATGAAATGACAGCCAGGATATTTTTGTCATTAGAGAAGATATTTTCTGCTTGGCATCAAGCACTGGGGAAAACTGCATATATATTACTTCATTTTAAAAAAATATTCTAGCCCATGGGTGCCCAAACTATGGCCCGTGGGCCAAATCTGGCTCACAAGGCCAATTCATCCTGCCTGTGCAGCCCTCACCACTCCTGGAAGTGGAAGTAAAATGTACATGCATGGGCATAGAACCTGTCTGTGCATGCACAGAACACTGCCGTAAATGCCCCACAGCTGTTGCAAACACGTTTGCTTCTGATTCCGGTGGGAGGAACCATGTGGCCAGCTTGCAACCAGAAAAGTTTGGGCACCCCTATTCTAGCTCCTCATATATAATAATGTTAACAAAATGCCAAATCTGTGTGCTTGTGTAATCAAGGGAGGGAGACACCCTCAGATGTGTAATGCTTTCTACATTTTCTAGTTGTGGGCAAATCATAAACTTTTAAAAAATAAACCATACACAACTACTTTCAGACCACAGATTATTCCATCTTGTAAAAAACTATAAGAGAAGGTGAAAGCTACTCCCCTCTGGATTTGACTAAATTAGAAAAAAGAATATATTATAAAATAATTCCAGAGAAGATTGTTTCTTAGAAACTGAGGAAAATACACTGCAACTATTTGACCAGCCTAGAGGATGATGGAGATGGCAAATGTTTATCAAAAAAATTCCCAAATTAGAAGTGGTTTTTGCTTCTTTTCCTTCATAGTTGTCAAAGGGTTGATTATTGCAATACATGTTCAAGTCATAAAACCACAGTTGTAAGTACCTAGGAAACCAGACATAGCAGACATGCTGTGAATGATAACAGAATGTCAGTTGATCTGAATAAATAATTAGAATAATCTAAGCTTTGGGGCTGTGAGCTAGAATCAGTATGAGTCATACCTTGAAGATGATGGTGCTTAGGTTATTGGTAAATAGCAAGTCCCATTTAGTTCAACAGGTGTCCATTGATTAGGAGTATATGTAGGCTACTTCAAATTGTAACAGTAGCCTAGCCAAGATTTATGGAACCCAAGTAAACATTGACTTCACAAGTCCCACTGGTTAGCAGGTTCTACTTCAATGGGAATGATTGACTGGATTCAGCCCTTAGGGCTACAAAATAATGCTCTAAATTTTGTGAACCTTACATCATTGAATATTTACAGGGTTATGTTGCTACTCAGAATCATTTTGTTGCCCTGGACACAAAGACATGACAATGATGATTTTTCTTTCTTCTTTCATGTCCAGATCAAACTTTGGACTACCAAAATGAAGCCACTTTCTTGGCTTTGTTATTGGTCAAACTTAAGTCCTCAGTGGTACATGTTGCTAACAATAATCAGCAGACCAGTAAATGAGCCAGATTCTTTATTTCTCCACATTCACAAAGCATGTTGTCCAACAGCAGCCCCCACTTGAGCATGTTGGTCTTACATTTAGAGACTTGTTTTGCATGTGTGGATGCACTCCATACTGAAGCAGTATACTCTAACATGGAGATGCCCAGAGCCAAAGCTGAGGTATACGGTGTGGATGGTTGGGCTTCCCATTGATAGTTTGTGAGCTTCCTGAGGATGTTGTTCCTCATAGTAACTTTAGCTTTGGTATTCAGGCAGTGTGTCTTAAAAGAGAGTGTTCTGTCAAGTGTCATGATGAAGTATTTCAATGCTGACCAATGCTGTAGTCGATTCTCTCACTATGTAACCTCCAGTTCAACCCCTACCTTTGGTTTGATTGTTGTTTACTCCCAAATGTTAGCAAATTGTGATAAGATCTTACAAAAAACCAAGTCAAAATAAAATCCCACAGACCAGACTCCATATGTGCAGCTTACTGAGTATGCTATATCCTCAGCATGAAAAGAACTATATTGTACCTACCTGTTATGTAACTGTTAAAAATTAGTAATGGATCATTAAAAAAAGAAATGGAAAAAAAGCACAATACACAAAGATTCCAGCTCAGATTCAAATACATAAAGTCTTGTGTCTGAATGGGCAAATTTGATTGCTTTACTTTAACACACACACACACACACACACACACACGCGCGCACACACACACACACACCAATCTCACATTCTCTCCATGCCACTCATAAAAAAGCTAAAATGATGAAATCAAAATATTCTTTGATTTCCAACACATGGTTTTGGATAATTTCAGAACCTCTAAATGTGGACCCTAAGAATCCATCATGTGCTCAAGATCCAGTACCTAAATGTTTGTCCTTTGCGGAAATAGAAACCCAATTAAAGTAGTTTGTTCTCTGTGATAAATCCAGGGAGTTAATCAATGGAATTTGACTAAAGAAAGACCTACACAACCCATTCACCATACCACTTCCCCCCCAAAACTAGCATCAAACACTTTACTGCTTTGAAGAGCAAGGACTTAGGACCCTGGGAAATCTCTATGTTTTTTCTCTATCTCTTTGTCTCCCCCTGGCAACCCCCAGAATAAAGAATCAGACACAATTGTAGGAGTTCCAACTAGGGCAACAACTTTATTAGCTGTTTAAGCCACCTAATACCCTCCCATCACAGCCACAAAACTTCAGGATTTGGGGGACCAGAATGTTGGGCACAATTAACCACCCAATTTCCATGGGAGCTTCCATTTACTAAATCCCCTATCTGCACTACCTGCTACATCAAGGGACTAACCTAGTTATGCCACAAAATTCAACATTATGGCCCTGCTGCAGGACACCAAGAAAAATATCATAACCAGAGTTGGATAGTTGTACACCATTCTTTTTATAAATATCAATCATCTATACTTTAATGTTGGGGTGAGGAATTACTGAGTCCCACCCATCCTTAAATGTTCAAACCCCTCCATGCTCTGTCAATGCACCTCAGGGCAGAGTTCACTCGCCAAGCTTTCTGGGCAGCATCGCTGACCAGACCAACTGGACTTCAGGCCACCAGCCGTTTACTATGTGAGTATCCTTCAGTATGTCAGCTCTCTGCCTTTCACTCAGCCCAAATAATTTCCGCCATCCTGGTGCACTCTCGCCTCTGGCATCCTAGGGCACAAATAATAATTTTATTATTTTATCCGCCCGACGTACTGCACTTTAGATTAAGCCATTGCTCCAAACTCCCTCCTTCAGCTTGGAGCAATGGTTTATTCTAAAGTGTCATGGGCCATGTGGGGCAAACAATGGGCGGTGACCATGTGGTTCCCTTGGACAGCCTTCTCCCCCATCACTTGGTCACCACCCCTCGCCCCTGTCCAGCACCCTCCCAGGGTGACCAGCACACCCCTGATTTCCAACCAGATGCATCACAATGACATCTGGGAGATCAGCATCCATAAGCCACACATTATAGATCCAATCATCCCAAAACATGCATTGCTTTCCAAACCACTCCAGTGAGGCCCATGCTCTGAAGCCAATATTTCTGACCCATGCAGAAGTAGTGGGGTCCCCCAAGGTTCAGTACTGGGACCCCTGCTTTTCAACCTCTTCATAAATGATCTAGAGGTAGGAGTAAAAAGCAAGGTAGCCAAATTTGCTGACGACACTAAATTATACAGGGTAGTGAAAACTGTGAGAGATTGTGAGGAGCTCCAGAGGGATCTCTTGACACTGGGGGAGTGGGCAAAACAGTGGCAAATGAGCTTCAATATTAGTAAGTGCAGAGTGATGCATGTTGGGGCAAAAAACCCCAATTACATTTATAAACTGATGGGGTCTGAACTCTCTGCGACAAACCAGGAAAGGGACCTTGGTGTCCTGGTGGACAACTCAATGAAGGTGTCAACCCAGTGTGCCTCAGCAGTGAAAAAAGCAAACTCAATGCTAGGGATCATTAGGAAGGGTATAGAAAATAAGTCAGCAACTGTCATTTTGCCTCTTTATAAATCTATGGTGAGGCCCCATCTGGAATACTGTGTACAGTTCTGGTCGCTATACCTCCAGAAGGATATTATGGAGTTGGAGAAAGTGCAGAGAAGGGCAACCAGAATGATTAGGGGACTGGAACACCTTCCTTACCATCTGAGGCTGCAACGGTTGGGCCTTTTCACTCTTGAACGACGGCGTCTAAGAGGTGACCTGATTGAAGTTTATAAAATCATGCACGGTGTGGACAAAGTAGATAAGGAAAAACTGTTTTCCCTATCGCACAACACTAGGGGACACTCCATGAAACTTTTGGGTACTAGTTCTCAAACAAATAAGACAAAGTACTTTTTTCACCCAGAGGATTACTGGTCTATGGAACTCCCTGCCAGAAGAAGTGGTGACTGCTGTCAGTCTTGACAGCTTTAAGAAAGGATTAGACAAGTTCATGGAGGACAAGGGTATCAATGGCTATAATTATGGATAATTAAGGACAACCTCGGGGTTGGAGAGATAGACAGGATATCTCTCAATGCCATTTCCAGGGAATCCTAAGCAGGTGAAGGCATCTCCTTGGGAATACCCTGAAGGAAATGGTGAGCCACTGTGTGAGACAGAATGCTGGACTGGATGGGCTGTGGCCTGTTCCCGCAAGGCTGTTCTTATGTTCTTATGACTAGCATATCGTTCAGCCCCAAAGAAGAAACTGTGGCGATGTACATCAGAGAAAACTGATAGAAATTGTCCTCTCACTGTGAAAGGGGGTGAACATACACTTTGAACTTGTCAGTAGCCCACCAGCCTACTCTTTTAATTTCTTGGTTCAAATAACCCAGGAAAGCTGCTGTGGAAGCCGCTCTGTGAAATGAGTGCATTCCAAAATCCACACCAACAATGCTTGTAGTTTTAATGCCATAGAGGTAGTATGCCAGACTTGATACTTTGTTAAAGGTTTCAGATATTGGTGGCTAAAAAATGGGCCTGGATGTCCTGTAGACATCTTAGACAAAGCTTGAATTTTTGGAGCATTAAATTCTCATGAAAATGTTTGCAGGCGCACCCCCCAATAAAGGACTCAGACACCGGTAAAAGTGGATAACAGCATCGGGCCACATTTATTGATTCATGCCCTAGTCCGAATTATAAATTTCTATTGGTAAAACGACCAATCATAATTCTTAAGGCAAGCAGGCCGAAGTAACACTGGTAAGGTACCACCCCAAAATTGCCAACGGCAATTGGTTACAATGTATCGATTTGTATCAATTTGTTTGTTTACAACAAACAAATTGTTGACCGTAGTCAATATCTAACTAATGACCCCACCCTCTGACGTGTATCCGTGGAATCACGGGGTGATGCATGCTGGCTAGCTATCGCCATCACCCCGTCGCCTAGTTCGTCGTTGACCGGACAACGTTTAACCAACTTATGCCTGTCTATTGTTGTCCAGTCAATTGCGAACCTGCCGGATACCTGTGGGTCATAATGTTTACCTTACCAGTGATACCCGCCCATGTGACCAAGTCAACAGCATCACAGAAACCCCTATATCAAACCATAGCAACAGTGTGGGATGGGCGAAAAAACCAGGACCCGAGAGCCAATTGTGGGTCCCAGCCAAAAATTCCCACCCGGCCCCGAAGCGACCAAAATATCACACTGTTAACTAGGGAGGGGGTGGAGGGGAAAAACTTCTCCGCTCCGTCGCTTCGGAAAATGGCAGCTCGGCTGCCTCATGGCCACCCCTTTTATAAGGGAGCTGGCCACGCCCCTAACTACCCGGATGCCTTCGTCCTATGGGGGGGCCCGCAAAGGGCGTGGTGGCCATTTTGGCGCCGCGCTTGCATTGCAGGCGCACCCCCCAATAAAGGACTCAGACACCGGTAAAAGTGGATAACAGCATCGGGCCACATTTATTGATTCATGCCCTAGTCCGAATTATAAATTTCTATTGGTAAAACGACCAATCATAATTCTTAAGGCAAGCAGGCCGAAGTAACACTGGTAAGGTACCACCCCAAAATTGCCAACGGCAATTGGTTACAATGTATCGATTTGTATCAATTTGTTTGTTTACAACAAACAAATTGTTGACCGTAGTCAATATCTAACTAATGACCCCACCCTCTGACGTGTATCCGTGGAATCACGGGGTGATGCATGCTGGCTAGCTATCGCCATCACCCCGTCGCCTAGTTCGTCGTTGACCGGACAACGTTTAACCAACTTATGCCTGTCTATTGTTGTCCAGTCAATTGCGAACCTGCCGGATACCTGTGGGTCATAATGTTTACCTTACCAGTGATACCTGCCACACGGGGAGGCTTGCAAAGGCTCACCCCCCCCCCAAGACCGTCAGCTCGGTCGACAGGCCTGCTCGCCGGTCCATACCTCCCTGCGACAGATGGGCCCCATCCCCTGAGTAAAGCTCGTAAATTTGCAGACTGATGGCAGGGAGGCTAATGACGCATCCCCCGCCCTTGTCAAGGGAACCGGGCAATAGCCCCGTTCACGGAGCGTCGGCTCAGTCAAGAGCCCCGAGGCCGAACGCCCCCCTGTAAGCGTACCGCGGTATCGTGTCCGACGTGCGGATGCACCCTGTCCCAGTCGGGTACCCACTCTGTCGCCGCAGCGTAACGCGCTGCCCCATGCAGCGTAACGCGCTGCCCCGTGCACCTGGCTACGGCCCACCAGGCATACTGTCACCGGTGTAAAACGACACCCAGGGTCTGTCAAGTAAAAAAAAGGGAAGGGGGGGGGAGAAACAGTGCAGTGACAAAAACTGGTACTCACAGTTGAGGAGGGCGAAGACAAAACTGAAAACATTGTGATCCCGACCCTCCCATGCGGCGTATTTCAGCCCTGTAGTACCCAAAAAACGACTGCAGCAGAAGCCGCCCCTATGCAGAGCGAACGGGCGCCGCAACGAGCCCCTGAGAAGCCAACACTGTCTAGTGCCTTCCCACCACCCTCCAAATTGGGATTTAGGAATAGAAGACCCACCTCGGTGACAGAAAAAACGTGCCATGGTGCGTGCCACAGTGCACGGAAATCCTGTAGGGCACCAACCGGACAGATGTCTGTCGAGGAACATCGTAGCAGTCTATTCCACTGCCTATGCCGTGCTGATTCATTTTAGAGGAGCGTATCCCCAACTGAGCCCAATATTATCCACACAGACATCTCCGAGTTCCAGTGCCCTACGACTTGCATCCGCCTTATACAGCATCTCAAGCTCGCTGATGCGGAGCGCTCCAAAAAGGCCACCGTTGTAGCCGCATGAAGTGGGCTGCCTCATTTATTCAAACAGAGGCCAGGCCAGCGCCGGGCCAATTGGGTAAAAACCCTGGGAAAATCTTGCATCCGCCTTATTTAGCATCTCAAGCTCGCTGACGCGGAGCGCCTCCAAAAAGGCCACCGTAGTAGCCGCATGAAATGGGCTGCCTCATCTATCAAAACAGAGGCCAGGCCAGCCCCGGGCCAATTGGGTAAAAACCCTGGGAAAATCTTGCAACCGCCTTACTCAGCATCTCAAGCTCGCCGATGCGGAGCGCTCCAAAAAGGCCACCATTGTAGCTGCATGAAGTGGGCTGCCTCATTTATCAAAACTGAGGCCAGGCCAGCCCCGGGCCAATTGGGCAAAAACTCTGGGAAAATCTTGCATCCGCCTTATTCAGCATCTCAAGCTCGCTGATGCGGAGCGCCTCCAAAAAGGCCACCGTAGTAGCCGCATGAAATGGGCTGCCTCATCTATCAAAACAGAGGCCAGGCCAGACCCGGGCCAATTGGGTAAAAACCCCTGGGTAAATCGGGTGGCGGTCGCCCGGGAAACGCCCGCGCATGCGCACCCACCCCTCCAAAACATGTCTCACACGGAAGTCATTGGTGCTGTCCACACGACCTCCCACTATGGCCATAAAAGCCAACCCGACAGCTGAGATGCTATGGTGCGTGGTGCAAGGCCCTGGGCATACCGGTAAACCATGAACCGCAGAACATGGGCTACTGGGATCGGGGAGGTTCCTGGCAGTCGAAATTGGGTACATAATGCTCTGAAGGAACTAAATGCGTGTTGATACGCCTTACTCATGCATGGCGCTAGTGACAGGCCAATCGCCCGGTTCACCTCTCCTTGCCAACGTTCCATCTCTCGTCCGGGAGTGGCGAGGGAAATTCCTCCGCATCCGGGGCCGAGGCACGGAACCGGGAGATCTGCAGGCGGGACAAAGCAGCAGCAATATCATTATCAACCCTTGGGACATGCCTGGCCCTGAAGGGAACGTTGAGGCACAGGTTGCATAACACAAACCAGCGCACCAGCTCCAAAACCCCGGGCGATTTGGAAATCTGTGCCATGACGATGCGGACAACCGCCGCGTTGTCGCGCCAAAATGCACAACCGAGTTGGCCCCACTCCTTGCCCCATAGCATCAAAGCACCCAGGATAGGGAAACATTCCAGATACGTGAGACCATGCAGGCGACCCTTGCCTGCCCAGGATGGCGGCCACCCACCATAGGCCCACTTCCAATTGAAGTACATCCCAGAAACCCAGGAATCCTGAGGCATCAGACTGCATCTGAAAGCAAGGGGGAGCCAGGAGATCAGACCCCAAAATGACACCCCGTTGAACTACCTCTGTATCTATGGCCAGACAAGCACATCTGCCCCGATACCCCGGGTAAATCTAAGCCTATGGTGGGGCCTGGATAATCCCGCCATGGCGTCGCACCAGCGCAGAGCAAATGCCCTGCCCGGTGCGACGACCCAGCCAGCGAAATTAGGGTGACCATGTAGCAGCAGAAGTTCCCTCAGTGATGCCATGCGCTCGGCCAGCAAGTCCGAGATAAGGGCCACTAGCCTTAACACCTTATCCCACTGCAACCTAGAATCCTGCGCTACCGTGTTACTCTCCACCCCAGGAATACTAGCTGTGGAGATGGGCCCTCGGTCTTTTCGGGCGCTAAAGGGACACCAAGTTCCTCCATTAGCGTCTGAAATGTGTTGAGGAGACGTGTGTACGTGTCCCAGCCCCGTTCAGCCCCGAATAAAACCATCCAGGGAATGGGCTACAGACCGGGACCCTGACCTGCGGACAAAAGCCCATTCTAGGAAAGTGGTGAAACGCTCGAATACCGAGCCCCAATGGAATAGCCAAAAGGCATGGCATCATTGAAATAATATGCTCCCCGGGACGGGGGTGCAGGGACAGGGCCAACGACCCCGCCCGCATAGACCCTCTTGTCAAAGCTGGCAGCAGCCATCTCCTCCCTCCCCGTAAGGGATGAAAGATTGGGGGCATCCTGAGGGGACCTATTACCCCTGAAAGGGATCCGGAACCCCTGCCTAGAACCCTGAAGGAGATAACCCGCATCCTCTCCCTTCGGGTACAATGTGAGCCAACGCTCCAACATGTCCACCTTAAAAGGGGAGGGAGACCATCGGTGGACTAGATCCATCTGCGGCAGTCTTGCCAGCCCCCTGTCAGCCCCACCCTCTGCCCCGCATCCTTCTAGGCCTGGGACAGGCAGAGGCCGCATGGGGGCCAACACAGGTGGGACACTCCTGTCTGTATTTGCAATTCTTCCCATTGCAGGAGCCATTGGACAAGAAAGTCCAGCACAGCAGGCGGGCTGGAACCCCCCCGCCCAGCCCCCTGGCAGGTGACCTATGCTGGGGCCGCCTGCTGGACCGCATGCCCACAATGGTATATCTCCCCGGGCGCAGGGCGTGTGGGCGTCACGTACAAAAGCCGCAGCCTCTGGCCTGGCTCAACCCACCTAATCTCGGGGTGCGGGGAAATCCGCCTACGGCATTCCTCGTCACAAGCCAACCACGATGGGCCCTGAAAGTAAACCATCGCCCGGTAGGCATTGTCCAAATACTGGACCATCGGAATTGCCAAATCCGGCCGGGCCCTAAGGTACACCGCCATGCATACGATGCAGGCCGGCAACCATTTGGCCCACATACTTGGTGGCTTGCAACAACGTGCCTGCCACTATCCTTCTCATTCTGCCCCTCCCTCTCCTCCTTGGTGGGCACTCTGTTTAGGAGTGAGAAGATATCCACATACTCCCCCCGCCAAATTTACTCTCTGGTGGCCTGAGCCAAGTAGTCACTCAGCGGCAAGGAATAGGGGCTTGGACCAACCCGGCCACCCAAAACATTCCCCTCAGGGTAGGGAACACCCCCCACCACAGGGCCCTGGGTGGTAGTTGTCGTCGCCGGGTGGGGCGTCAGCGGGTGCACCGACGCACCACCCACGCGAGGCCAAGGCCATTGGAAAGCCCCCCCCCAACGTGGCCACGTGTGTAGGTGCACTAGTTTGGACCGCATACTCACGTGCTGCACCCCCGCGGCCGCCCCCACCGGGGGTTCCGGCCCACTGGGGGCGTCGGAGCTCACGACCGCCGTAGAGCTCGTCACTGGGGGCTGACCCGCACCGGCCTGTTGGTTGGGGAGCTGCGAGGCAGAGGCCGAGGTTGTGCCACGCCTCAAGCAGCTCAACCCGTCCCGTCGCCTGCCGCTGCCCAGCAGACGACGCGTCGAAATGAACCCCAAAGGGAGCCCCAGTATGGCTGGCCCGAGCCAAGGACGCCTCAAGGGCCGCAACGCGGGCCAGTAAAACCTCCACGCTGACGTGGGGCCAAGGGCCGGCCGGCCCTCCTGCTACAGGCACAGGTACAGGTCCCTGTACCCCGGGACCCGAATAGGGCCATCGCCCCACGCCGAGGCCCGGTAGGGCCGATGTAGGCACCTGCCAGGGCAAGGGGCCACACCACCCCCCAAGGCTAGAAGGCCCCGGGGTGAGCTGCGCCCCCGCGGCTGAAGGCCCAACAGGATGGGAAGCACCAGGAGCGGCGTCCACCTCTTGCGGGCCGCGGGCCGCAGCCCTCACTGGACCCATGCTCGGGTCCCCCGCCTCCGGGCAAGGGGGAATAGACCCCATTCCACCGGTCCCGGTGGGTACCAGCAAAGGCGGCTGCTGGGTAGGTGCAACCGCGGTCCTCCGACCCGGATTGCGCCTCCTAACAGCGCGAGGCGCGCTCGCGGCCGCCCTCCTCTTCACAGGCAGGAAATCTAAGGGAAGCCAAAAGAGAAAATTCGCAGCCAAAAAAGGCTTCCCTGGCAAGGTAAGAGCGACGGAGACAAGAGGGGGAAAAACTTCTCCGCTCCGTCGCATCGGAAAATGGCAGCTCGGCTGCCTCATGGCCACCCCTTTTATAAGGGAGCTGGCCACGCCCCTAACTACCCGGATGCCTTCGTCCTATGGGGGGGCCGCAAAGGGAGCGGCGGCCATTTTGGCGCCGCGCTTGCATTTTGTATGTCCATTGATACATTTTGAACTTCCTGAAGGCAGCCAAAAATTCAAGAACAAAGAAGAGGTGCTTAGTCAAGAGCTTAGAATAGAAAATGTTTATTGGCTCCAACATGTAGCATGCTTTATTCTGTTCACAAGACTTTGAAAATATTTGCATCACATTTTTGAAGCATAGGGACCTCATGTTTTTAAGTGGCTGTAGTGAATCTTCCTGCCCCATGTTTTCAGTGCAGTGTGGAATCCAGATATAACACTGGTAATAAAAATGTAGCCCTCAATATGATTTAGGACTTTAGCACTGGAGGCACACCATTGCCGGTGCTGATTTTGACCTTTAAAGCCCTTCGTGGTAGTGGACCAGGATACTTAAGGGACCGCATCACCCCAAGGTATTTGACCCATCCTACGAGGGCAGACCAGAGAGGCTCTGTAGTGGTCCCATCTATGAGAGAAGCACATTTGACTGGGACCAGAAGAAGAACCTTCTCGGTGTTTTCCCTGGCTCTGTGGAACTCTTGCCACCTGAACTGTGCCTCCAGACAGGGCTGCTCCCCTTTAGGACGACTTGGCTATGCCAGCGGGTGTGGGGTAGGAAAGGAGTGACCGGCCAGTCCCGCTGGCTTGTATAGTTGCCTTGTTTGCCTTAGGGATTTATCACAGTTTTATTTGCCTGTCCCCCCCTCTTTTTTTTAAACTCTCTTTTTTACTTTTTATTTCCATTTTATCTTTTTATTCTCTTAAGGGGTTAGGGAGGGCATTGGTGGGTTTTAAATAGCTTTTTTGAATGTTTTTAATTAGTTTTTGGATTAGGTTTTATTTGATGTTGATTGATGTTTTAGATCTTGTTGTAAGGACGCCTTGGGTCATCCTGGGATGAAGAAGATGGGGTATAAATACCGTAAATAAATAAATAATCCTTTGGGGCAGGCTATGCTGGCTAGAGATCTGTCTGCCAACTGTAGGAATGGAAGGGTTCTGAAATCCAACAACAACTGAAAGGGTGCACATTCCCCCAACTTCAAACTTTAGGGGAAAGACACATGTATCTCATCAGCACCATTGAATTGAGACCTGAAACATATGTCTTCCCCAGGCATACCTGTCAAGTTTCAGGAAATTTCTGTCAAACCCCCGTTTTTTACACTCTTTCCTGCCATCATCCTGTATTATTTAGACTGCATTTAGACTGGAGTTAGACTGGAGGCCAGCACAGGATAAGCATAGCTGTCTAGTTTCCCATTTTGGTTGGGAAATTTCCCTTATTTGACAGAAATTTCCTGAAACTTGACAGGTATGTCCCCAGGGCCACTGCAGATTAAAAAGGTGCTGAATCTATTTCTCACACTGCAATAGTACAACCACCTGATGTCATAAGGAAAACAAAGTATGGAATATAATATAATTACAGGAAAAGTAATAACTGAATTCATTCTAGTTTCACAATTTGGACATTAAACATACCTTTTCCCCCTCTAACCAAGAGCAAATTAAGCACCATTTTGGGCCAAGGTGCCTCTGTTGCTTTGAACTATAGGCTATTCATGCCAAACGACCCATTTGTAAGAAAAAAAGAGGTTAGAGGGAATACTCTGCAGAGATGTTGGCTGAAAGAGAAGAAAGTGATTGATACCACTTATTTCTCTTCTTCTTAATGTAGACAAGATCCTTGCAGATGGATTTTTGAGAAGTAGTTCTGAGTGCTTTACTGGAGGATGGCACTCAGCTAATTAAAACTAAAAAAATAGAAATGACACAAAGCAGTATGTTCCCATCTAATTTATGGCCACACACGATGATGAGATGGAATGAAACTCAAAGCTGGGCATGAAATGCATCCCAGAGGAGCATCTACTTATAGAGCAGAAGGTTGGAGGAACCGATATGCTGAAGCTGAATCATTGTCACAGATGCTACCACACTGACATGAATGTGCAAACGAACCCTTACTTTGTTTATTGTTACCCTAGAGAGAGTGAGAAAAAAGATGTAGCTTAGCTACATAAAAAATTAATTGCCTAAATGCATACATACTACCACATTTTCAGTTTTTTCTCTAAAGAGATCCAAATTCCATGTTAAGAAGACTAATGTTCTACATTCAGAATTATGCAAATAGATATTTCTGCTACAGACAGATTAGCATTTGTGAACAGCTGGATGACATCAACAGGTAGGGTCTGACTAAAAGGGTTGTTATTGTAAATTTATTTATTAATTTATTGTTTGAATTTATATTGCTGCCCCTCGCCAAGGCGATTCTGGGTGGCTCACAAATATAAAAAAATCACATAATAACAATAAAACAGGAACCTCAAACTTTAAAAAACTGCTAAACCATTAAAAACCCTCCCAACAACCACACATTAAAATTGAACTAAAAACCCAGATGACCCTCATTATATAAGCCAGTGTGGGGTGGGGGGAGGGTTACCACACCGGCAGCACCCCGCACCTGCTGTGCAAGCCAGATTTTCAGATCTTTCCTGAAGGTCAGCTGCTGTCCTTGGGTGACATGTTCTCTTAAGTACCCTGGCCCACTACCGTTTAGGGCTTTAAAGGTCATCATCAGCACCTTGAAATACACCTGGAGGCACACTGGCAACCAATGCGGCTCCCACAACAGGGATGAGGCATGGGCATATTTTCCACATCCATCACCATGCGGGCAGCAGCATTTTGAACCAGTTGCAGCCTCTGAATGGTCATCAAGGGCAGCCTCATTTAGTGCACATTGCAGTAATCTAGACTGGAGGTGACTAGAGCATGTGTGAACATAAGCAAGGAGTCCCGTTCCAGGAGCTGGCATAAATGGTGAATAACATGAAGTTGTGAGAAAGCCCACGTGACCATGACCGCCACCTTCAATATAATTAGACCCCTACCTGCTCCAAAACCCATTTTAGTTTTTTCTTTATGTAGAAGAGTAATAGAACTCAGTTTGCAGGCCCACCCCCCAAAAAAAGACTCGGACACCAGTATAAGTGGATAACGGCATTGGGCCACATTTATTGATTCATGCCCTAGTCCGAATTATAAATTTCGATTGGTACTCAACCAATTATAATTATTAAGGCAAGCAGGCCGCAGTAACACTGGTAAGGTTCCTCCCAAAATTGCCAACGGCAATTGGCTACAATGTATCCATTTGTATCAATTTGTTTGTTTACAACAAACAAATTGTTGACCGTAGTCAATAAACTAACTACTGACCCCACCCTCTGACGCGTATCTGTAAAATAACGGGGTGATGCATGCTGTCTAGCTCGTGCCATCACCCCATTGCCTGGTTCGTCGTTGACTGGACAACGTTAACCAACTTATGCATATCTAGTGTTGGCCAGTCAATTGCGAACCTGCCGGATACCTGTGGGTCATAAATATTTACCTTACCAGTGCTACCCGCCACACGGGGAGGCTTCAATAAAGATTCACCGCCCCCCCCCCCCTCAGACCGTCAGCTCGGTCAACAGGCCTGCTTGCAAATCTTCCAAAAAGAGGTTCATACCTCCTGGCGACAGATGGACCCATCCCCTGCATAAAGATCACAATTTTGGAGACTAATGGTGGGGTGTCGAATGACGCGACCCCAACCCTTGTCTATAACGAACCGGGCTACTGCCCTGTTCACCAAGCGATGAGCACGGTCAAGGGCCTGGAGGTTAATGCCCCCCCTGTAAGCGTGACGCGGTATGATGTCCGACCAAATCAGGGTTGTGGCAGGCCACACATAATGCAAGTAAGCCAGGTCACCGCAGATCGCATGTTTCAACGACAGGCCCGTGACCTGGCCTAAATCATTGCCCCCAAGGTGTATCACCAGGACATCAGGCGGGTCAGCATCCCTGATGGAAAAAAGGAATGGCAACAGTTCCCGCCATAACATCCCGCGCTTACCGTACCACTGAAGACATGCGGATGCACGTAGTCCCAGCTGGGGTCCCCACTCTGTCGCCGCAGCGTACTGCGCTGCCCTGTGCACGTAGCTGTGGCCCACCAGCCATACTGCCACCGGTGTGATCGGACACCCAGGGTCTGTGAAGGAAAAAAGGAAACAGGACAGTGACTTAACTGGTACTCACAATTGAAGAGGGCGAACGTACAACTGGAAACACTGCGATCCCCACCTCCCCATCAGCCGTATCTCAGCCCCAGAGTACCCAAACACAGCTGCGGTAGAAGCAGCTCCTATTCTAAAAGAATGGGTGCCGTAACGAGCCCCGGGGAGGCCCACACTGGACAGTGCCTTACCGGTCACCTTCCAAAATGAAATTTAGTAAGGGGAGACCCATCTTGGTGGCAGAAAAATGGGCCAGGGTGCGTACCACGCAGTGCAAGGAACTCTCGTAGGGCACCAACCGGACAGATGTCTGCAATGGAACATCGTAGCAGTCTTACACCACTGCCTACACCGTGCTGATCGACCTTTGAGGAGCGTATCCTCAACTGAGCCCACTCATCGGAAACATAGACATCTTCGAGTTCCAGTGCCCTACGCGTTGCAACTGCCTTAGACAGTAGCACCAGCTCACTGATGCGGAGCGCTCCAAAAAAGGCCACCGTGGTAGCCGCATGAAAGAGAGCTGCCTCATACCTGTCAAAACACAGGTCATGCCAGCCTCGTGCAAGGTGGGTAAGGACCCCTGGAGAAATTGGGTGGCGACTGTCCGGGAAGCGTCCACGTTCCCGTGTCCACCCTTCCAAAACGTGTCGTATACGGAAGTCAGTCGTGCTGTCAGCATAACCCCCCACTTTGGCCTTGAATGCCAGTGCTGACAGCCTGGATGCTATGGTGCGGGGAGCTAAGCCCTGATTGTGTAGGTAAACCATGAATTGAAGGACATGTGCCACTGGAATGGGCCAAATCTCGGGCAAGCGGAATCGCGCACAAAAACCCTGAAATTTAGTGAATGCATGGTGATACGCATTACGCGTGCAGGGCGCCAGCGACATGCTGATCGCCTGGTTCACCTCTCCTTGCCAAACGTCCATATCTCGTCCGGGAGCAGCGAGGGAAATTCCTCTGCGTCCGGAGGCAAGGCGCGGAACCGGGGGATCTGCAGGCGGGACAAAGCATCAGCAATGTCGTTATTAATACCTGGTACATGTCTGGCCCTGAATAGAACATTGAGGCGTAGGCTGCGCAAGACGAACTGGCTCACTAACTCCATAACCCTGGGTGATTTAGACGTCTGTGAGTTGACAATGTGCACGACCGCAGCATTGTCACACCAGAAATGAACAACCGAATTGGCCCACTCCGCACCCCATAGCATCAAAGCTCCCAGTATGGGAAAGAACTCGAGGAACGTAAGATCGCGTAAACGATCCGTGCCCCGCCAAGCTGGAGGCCATCGGCCGTAGGCCCACCTCCCCTCAAAGTAAATCCCATAACCCAGGGACCCTGATGCGTCCGACTGAACCTGGAAGCGAGGGGACACCAGTAGGTCAGATCTCCAAAATGACACCCCATTGAATTCCTTAAGGAACTCAAGCCAAATCAGCATATCCTCCTTCGTGCCCTTGTTCAGTCAGACCCTATTATAGGGCCTGGATAGGCCAGCCATGGCGTCGCACAAGCGACGAGCAAAAGCTCTGCCAGGAGCGACCACCCTGCAGGCGAAGTTAAGGTGACCATGTAGCACCTGGAGCTCACGAAGTGACACCTTGCATTTGGCCAGTAAGGCCAAAATCAATGCAGTGATCCGGGAAACCTTGTCAATGGGTAACCTGGATGCCTGTACAACCGTGTCAATTTCAATACCAAGGAACGTGAGCTTGGTTGATGGGCCCTCGGTCTTTTCGGGCGCTAAAGGGACATCAAGTTCCTTCATTAGCGTCTGAAATGTGTTGAGGAGACGCGTGCATGTGTCCCAGCCCCGTTCACCCCCGAACAAGAAATCATCGAGGTAATGGGCTACAGACCGAGACCCCGACCTACGAACAAAGGCCCACTGGAGGAAGGTGCTAAAACGTTCAAATGCCGAGCAAGAGATGGAGCAGCCAAAAGGCATGGCTTTATCAACATAAAACTTGCCCTGGAATCTGAAACCTAGCAACTCAAAGTCGCCCGGGTGCACCGGCAGCAAACGGAATGCAGACTTAATGTCGCACTTTGCCAATAGTGCACCAGGGCCACAAGAGCGCACCATGCGCAGGGCCTGGTCGAATGATGTATCCCTGACCGAACAAAGGTCATCAGGGATAGCATCATTGACTGAATGGCCAGCCGGGTATGACAGGTGGTGAATCAAACGAAATTCTCCCGGTGTCTTTTTGGGCACTAACCCCAAAGGGGAAACCTTCAGGTTGGGAAAGGGTGGAGCCTGAAAGGGGCCAGCAACCCTGCCTGTCTTAACCTCCTTAGCAATACTCAGGGCGGCCACCTCCTCCCTGCCCCTAAGAGAAAGTAAGTTGGGGGCATCTTGGGGGCACCTATCCCCTGTGAACGGAATGCGAAACCCTCGCTGGAAACCCTCGAGCAGGTAACCAGCGTCTTCCTTCCTCGGGTATGTTGTGAGCCAACGCTCCAACATGACCAAATTAACTGGGGAGGGGGCCTTTTGGGTGACCAGTTCCCTCAGCGGCAGGTCTGCCCGCTCCCTGTCCACCTTTACCTCTGCCCCGAGACCCGTCTGCTCGCGGACACGCAGCGGCGGCATGGGGGCCAGCGCAAGAGGGACATTCGTGCTTGTATCGGCACTGTTTTTTGTTGCACGCACCATTGGCCGAGAAGCTCCAACACAGCAGGCGGGTTGGAACCCCCTGCCCCGCCACCTGGCGGGGTGCCTGTGCTGGAGCGGCTCGCTGGACCGCATGTCCACAATGATACCTCTCCCCAGGCTCAGGGCGCGTGGGGGTCATATACAGAAGCCAGAGCTTCTGGCAGGGCTCGTCCCACCTCATCTCCGGGTGTAGGGGCACTCTCATTCGAAATTCCTCGTCGTAAGCCAACCACGACGGGCCAGGGAAATCAACCATTGCCCTGTAAATATTGTCCAAATAGTGGACCATCGGGATGGCCAGATCGGGCCGGACCTTGAGGTACACCGCCATGTATATGAGATATGCGGGCAACCAGTTGGCCCACGTGCGTGGTGGCTTGCGACGGCGGGACTGCTCTTTGTCCTTCTCGTCTTGCCCCTCCCTCTCCTCTTTGGTGGGTTCCCTGTTCAATAGGGAGAAAATGTCTACATATTCTCCCCGCCAAATCTTCTCCCTCGTGGCCTGAGCTAAATGATCCCCAAGGGGCAAAGAATACCCCGCTGTCGGGAATGCCGACACCGGCACGTTAGCAGTGCGGGACATCAAGAAAGGGACCTGAACCGCCCCCGTGACCCCCGTTGCATGTCCTGCGGCGTAAGGCCCCCCACCCACAGGGGGACCTGTAAGTGGCAAAGCCGCACCTGGGTAAGCCGGGGGCTGCTGTCCCCCCGCCCCGACGTGACGGGGCCATGGCCACTGGAGACCCTCCCCCATAGTGGATGGTGGTGTGGGAGCATTAACTTGAACCAGATACTCACAGGGTGCACCCCCATGGGCCGCCCCCACTGGGGGTTCCGGCCCACAGTGAGCGTCGGAGCTCGCGACCGCAATCGAGCTCTGAGGACCCATCTGACCACCACCCGCCAGTGTTGCCTGCTGTGCGGGGAGCTGCAAGGCCGCGGCGGGCGCCGACCTGTGCGCCTCGAGCAGCTCAACCCGGCCGGCCACCTGCTGAAGACTGTCCGCCCCCGCAGTGACCTGTCGGCCAAAAGGTGCCCCAGATGGGTTGGATATCCCCAGGGATGCCTCCAAGGCCGCTACGCGGGGCAATAGAGCATCCACCGTCACAGAGCCCCCTGCATAAAGGGGGCCAAGCAGGCCGGATGGCCCACTGGTCGCAGGACCCAGGCCCGGTGCCAGAGCACTCGGACCCGAGTAGGGCCATGCCCAAAACTCTGGCCCCCGAGGAGCCTGGGGCATGCCCTGCCAGGGAATTGTACCCAGCCCTCCCCCCTGATTGAAATCTATGGCCGGGGGATGCGGGCCAGGGGCCGGAGGCCCAGCGGCGCCATGCCCACCCACCTGCCCCAAGCCCATGGCCGGCAATTGCTGGCCGGGGGCACAGCCCCCACAGGGCCGGTCTGGGGCTGTAAAGCCTCAGGCCACGGACTAATCTGCCCCATCCCACCGGTCCCGGTGGGAGCCTCCGCAATGGGGGCTTGTTGGGTGGGTGCAGTCGTGGTCCTCCAACCCGGCTGCCGCCTCCTGGACGGGCGAACCGAATTCGCCATAGCCTTCTTCCTGGAAGGCATTGTAGAATCGCTGGTGGGAAGCCTAAGAAGAAGGCGAAGAGCCAAGCTGTTTGCCGCCAGAAAGGGGCTTCCCTGCAAAGGCTGAGAGCGACAGAGGAAAACTTCTCCGCTCCGTCGCTTTCACAAAATGGCAGCTCGTCTGCCTCCTGGCCACCCCTTTTAAAGAGGGCTGGCCACGCCCCCCTAACTACCCGGATGTCCAAGTCCGGTGGGGGGGCGCAAAGAGCGCGGCGGCCATTTTGGCACCACGCTTGCATTCTCTCTATAGACCAGTGGTTCCCAAACATTTTTTGGCTATGCTCCACCTAAGAACCATGGCTCTAGGCAAAGAAAATAATTCAAATGCCATGTAGAGAAATGATTCTTTTAAATCTGGTTGTGGAGATGAGTGTGTTGCAGTTTACAGTAGTGTTGTGCAACATGTGATCTTTTAAATGGTGTTACACTGCAACTTCTAACAGCCCCATCTAGTCTGGACAATGGTGATGAATCATGGTAGTTACTGTTTTACAACAATAACATCATCATCATCATCATCATCATCATCATCATCATCATCATCATCATCATCATCATCATCATAGTTTGTTATTTGGCCCCAATTTGAGACGCGATCCCATAATCTTAACAATCTTGTTCTCAATTTTTGCCCAAAAATTTTCTACCACCTGACATTCATACCACATATGAACATATGTACCCAATGTATTTTTGCATCTCCAACACATTTTGTTATTCTTTTTATCTATCTGGGTCAAATACCACTTCCATAACATTTTAAAATTATGTTCCTTTACCCTGACCGACAGGGATCTCATAGTTCTTTTTCTCCATTTATTTTGCCACTCCTTTTCTGTTATCTTTGTATTCAAATCTTGTTCCCATGTATTTCTTAATATTTCTTGTGGGTTACCCTCTGTATTTATTGTTTTATAAATTTTACTAACCATTCCTTTAATTCCAATTTCCTTCTTCCTTATCTTCCATATTAATTCCTCAAATTCTGTCCTATGTCTTTCCAGGCTCTGTTCCCTCAAATAATTATTATTCCACTTGTTCACCATCGCTATATGAAACCAATTCAACTTCATCTGTGTGTATAGCTCTCGTTTCATCACTTTATCTCTACAGACTCGTATCCAATCTCTCAGCAGGAAAACCCCATTCACCAACAAAATTTCTCTCATCTCATTATCCATTCTTTTTGGGAACTTTTTCAGGGCTTCCATTTCAATTATCGGTGAAATGTTCGGAACTAATTTCGTTTTAACCTTCTTCCATACTCCCAACATTGACCTCAGCATTCTATTTTTAACTGGTATTTTCCATATTTCCTTATCTAAAAACATGCTTTTACCCACTTCCTTTAGTTTCTTCATTTCAATTTCCTCCCAAATAACCGCCTCCTTCATTAAGATCTTAACTACATTCTTAATATGAAATGCTTTGTAATAATTCTTTAAATTAGGAATTCCTAAGCCCCCTTCTTTTTGTGGTAATTCCTAAATTTTCTTTGAAATTCTAGGTCTACGTCCCCCATTACAATAATTATTCAATAATTCTTGAAATTCCTTAATTTCTTTGTCAGTCAGTTGAATTGGTAAGGCATCAAACAAAAAATTTAATTTTGGTAACAACATCATTTTAGCTAACGCTATTCTGCCAAATCAAGACAATTTTAGTTTTTGATATTACGAAATTTTATCTTGAAGTTCTTTCTTTTGTTTGTCATAATTTAATCTTTTCAAATCATCCAATTTATTAGAAATATTTATCCCCAAATATCTCAAACTCTCTTTAATCTGTAGTTTAAATTCATCCCTTATTTTCCCTTGTTCTTCCTTATCAATATTACTTAAAATCATTTCAGATTTATCCCAGTTTATCCTCAAACCTGTTATTTGTTCAAATTCCTTTAAATGTTCTTGAATTCTTTCCAAAGTCCTTCTAGGATGTTTCATAATTATCAAAGTGTCATCCACATATAAACTAATCTTGTTTTCCAATATTCCTTCAATGCTTTTATCTTCTCTTATATTATTTGCTAATATTTCCATCGCCATGATGAATAATATTGGTGATAAGGGGCATCCTTGTCTTGTCCCCACCACTAATCTCACTTCCTCTGTAAAACCATCATTAACACTAACATTGGCGTATCCTTGTTGATATAATTGTTCTATTGTTTTTATAAACCTATCGCCAAATCCATAACTTCTAATTATCTTGTTAATTGTTGTCCATTGCAAGGAATCGAATGCCTTGAAGATATCTAATGATAATAACCCAACTTTCTCCTTATTTTGCCCTGCAACATCAATCAAATCTACAACTTGCCTTACTAAATCTGCCATGTGCCTACCTTTCACAAATCCAGCCTGATCTTTATTTATATATTTATCCATAAAGCTGTTTAATCTACTTGCCAGTATTGCCGTAAAAATCTTAGCGTCTTGGTTTATCAGAGAAATAGGCCTATATGACTCTACCTTTTCTGGATCTTTTCCTGGTTTTGGTAACAAAATAATTATTGTTCTATACCATGATGGTGGTATCTGTTCCCCATCAAGTATACCATTGTACAATTTTAATAACTTTGGGGTTACTATATCTTTAAACTTTACAGAATTCTGCAAGTAATCCATCTTCCCCCAGTGATTTATCTGCTTTCAATTTAGCTATTGTTTCTTTTATCTCTTTTTCAGTTATTGATTCTTCCATTTTTTGTTTATGTTCCTGACTTATTTTATTTTTAATTTGTGTTCCCAATTTATCTTTTAATTTATCCATATTTACCTTCTTTTTAGAATATAATTCTTGATAAAATTCTTTAACCACCTTGCATTTATCTTTAATTTAAATTATACCTTTTACCATCCTTATCTACTTAAGTCCCTATTTCTCTTCTGCTTCTTTTTTTCCTTAGCTGCTCTTGCTAAAAGTTTTGAATTTTTATTACTATACTCAAAATATTCCCTTTTTAAATACACCAAATCTCTTTTCACTTTTTCAATATCTTTTCCTATTAATTCCTTCTTTAAACCCTGCATTCTTTCATACATTTTTATATCCTTGGTTATCGCATGTTTCTCCTGCAACCATTTAATCTCTTTTTCAATTTCTTCTTGTTTGCTTTTTAGCTGTTTATTTTTAATATTTGGCTTAAAGATGAGTAGAGCCGTATTGTACGAACAAAAGTCTTTATGAAAATAAATGTTGCAGAATCATAACAACTGAATAAATTCCTCTATGGGTAACACATGTAGTTCACTGTTTCTTTTCACAGGAGAATAAAAGTAATGGACAAGTAAAGCAAAATGTCTTTGAGAGTAACTGTTTCTTTCACAGGTAGATATGAATAATTCACTGATATAGCAATTTTTTCTAAGTTGATACCAGTTAATACGACTTTTCGAATGATAGTATTCTTCTTCAGGAATATCTGTACATAAAAATTACATACAAGCATAATAATTAGCATGGCTGAACATGGTAACTATTGGCGCACATGAGTTTTCATTACAAATAACAGTAAAAAAGTCAAAAGGCTGGAGCTTACCAATATATGAAATTGTCTCTTCAGTAGCGTCCTTGCCTCTGCTCAAACTATTAGGTGCATTTGGACGTTAATGGTGTATGTGAAACAGCTGCCTTTATGCTGATAGAGAAATAACTCACGTGTAGCCAATAGCCACACTCCCCCGACTCTGGCTGCTAGAGCTGTTAAGGTTGTTCCTTGATAGAATCTACAGAAACGCTGCCAAATCGTGCTCCTGATTTAACCCTTTTGGATACATGGTATCTAAAAAATGAATAAAAAATGCTTCCCGTTGTCTTAACTTTTTGTTGATGTCCCATCTTTCAAAGATTTTTGGTCGAACCGTCTCTAATACTACAAAACGAAAGTCCCTGTCTGTGTGGCACTTTTCCATATAGTGAGAGACCAATGGAGCTTCTGTTACCTGATGTCTGATTTTAGACCTATGTTTCGAAATCCGCTGTCTAAGAGGTCGACTGGTAAGTCCCACATAACGCAACTGGCAGGGGCACTCCCACATATAAATAACACATTTGCTGGCACAACTGGAAAGGGATTTTAAGGCATATGTTAAGCGTTTGTGCGGAACATAAATGTCCTTGGTTTCCCAGCAAAATTGACAAACAGTGCACGAGTGACACTTATAGTGTCCTGTAGGAAATGGTTTATCTGCACAAATGGTCCTGGCAGTGTGGTCGGATCGTACTAAAATATTACTGATAGATCTCGACCTTCTAAAGCCGATCATCGGTTTTTCACTGCACCCCGGAAGGTCCTGGACCAAATGCCAATGTTTTCTTCGGACTTCGAAACTTCAGATTCCGACACCCCATCTACTTCCTGTGATGAATCTCATCAACAAAAGACTTATGACTTTAGAACAAGGAACCGACAAGGCTTGCAGCAACGTTCCAACTCTTTTTTAGGGAAAAGAAGGACTTTAAGGGGGGGCAGGAAAACATAATTTTCAATTTATCTTCCAGACCTTTATCTACAAATGAGGTATGTCTTCTTTCACTGGGTCTCACGTTTGTTCCCACTCCCTGTTATCATTCCTTCAACACTAGGGTGGATGTGTTTAAACTTATCAGGCTGCTTAAATTGAAAGTTTTTTTCAGGGGAGTCGATATACAGTCTAGGGACATTTTCAAGCCCAAATCACAATTTAACCCGGTAGTTGACAAACCCACCATCGAAGTTTTTCACAAACAGGTACTGCGGGATTTGGGGAGCATCGAGAATAACCAGATTAAAGGCTGGCACAATTTATCAAAACAAGATCACGCTACTTTAAAAGATTTAGCTCAAGATTCCTCTATTGTTATAAAACAGGCCGACAAGGGAGGAGGAATAGTTATATTGGACACCTCAGATTACACAGCGGAGGCTGTTAGGCAACTGGGAGATGAGTCATCTTATTCAAACATCAGTCATGATCCAACTCATCATGTTATGAACATCATTAAAACTGTAATATTTGAAGGCATTGCTTTGGGATATATTACACAAAATACCGCCAGGTTCTTGTATAATGAATATCCCAGAACCCCTATATTCCATCTTATTCCTAAAATTCATAAGCCCAGAATTCAGGGTGCCCCCACCCCCGCCAGGCCAATTGTCTCCGGAGTAAACTCCGCCCTCGAGCCTATAGCTAAGTATCTAGACTCTTTCATAAATCAATATGCTAGACAAACCCCCTCATTCATTAAAGACACAACTCACTTTATTTCTCAGGTCGAGGGTTTGGACTTCCCCCAGGCAGGGGTGCTCCTCACACTAGATGTGGAAGCGCTCTACACTAACATACCCCTTGAGGAGGCTGGAACTATAGTCCAGGACAAGTTAGACACTAGAGCCTCTCAACTTCCACCAACACATTTCTTAATGGATTTATTAGACATCATTTTTGAACATAATTATTTTAGATTCGACAAATCTTTTTACATTCAGGTAAAGGGCGTGGCCATGGGGAGCCCTCTGGCCCCCTCCATTGCCAATATGTATTTGAATAATTTTGAAAGTCATCATATGTATGATTCCTCCATTCCCTTTCTGCCCCACGTCATATATTATGGTAGATTCATAGATGACTTATTTTTCATTCTCGACTCTCAGGATATTGCCAGTAGATTTGTACAATGGATCAACTCCATTGATAAAAATTTACGTTTCACTCCTCATTTCCATACCTCTTCCATCCCATTCTTGGATGTGGAGGTTTATGTTTCCGAGTCCAGGAAAGTAGCGGTCAAACTGTATAGGAAACCAACGGATAGGAATCCGTACCTTGAGTACTCTTCTTATCACCCAGCCTTTGTCAGAAACAACATTCCTTTTGGGCTTTTTGCCCGTGCGAAGAGAAACTCCACGGCTCCTGCAGACTTTAATAAATCCGCCTCTCACATTCAAATGAAACTAAATTACAGAGGTTATCCCACGCACGTAGTAAATTCAGCTCTTCAGAGAGTAATTGACACACCTTGAAAACACTTGCTTGATAGAAAACAACGAGGAGGTGGCAATTTGATTAGGTGCTCCTTTGAATATTCACCAGCAGCCAATCAGATAAAGAATATTATCTATAAACATTGGCATTTGGTCCAGGACCTTCCGGGGTGCAGTGAAAAACCGATGATCGGCTTTAGAAGGTCGAGATCTATCAGTAATATTTTAGTACGATCCGACCACACTGCCAGGACCATTTGTGCAGATAAACCATTTCCTACAGGACACTATAAGTGTAACTCGTGCACTGTTTGTCAATTTTGCTGGGAAACCAAGGACATTTATGTTCCGCACAAAAGCTTAACATATGCCTTAAAATCCCTTTCCAGTTGTGCCAGCAAATGTGTTATTTATATGTGGGAGTGCCCCTGCCAGTTGCGTTATGTGGGACTTACCAGTCGACCTCTTAGACAGCGGATTTCGGAACATAGGTCTAAAATCAGACATCAGGTAACAGAAGCTCCATTGGTCTCTCACTATATGGAAAAGTGCCACACAGACAGGGACTTTCATTTTGTAGTATTAGAGACGGTTCGACCAAAAATCTTTGAAAGATGGGACATCAACAAAAAGTTAAGACAACGGGAAGCATTTTTTATTCATTTTTTAGATACCATGTATCCAAAAGGGTTAAATCAGGAGCACGATTTGGCAGCGTTTCTGTAGATTCTATCAAGGAACAACCTTAACAGCTCTAGCAGCCAGAGTCGGGGGAGTGTGGCTATTGGCTACACGTGAGTTATTTCTCTATCAGCATAAAGGCAGCTGTTTCACATACACCATTAACGTCCAAATGCACCTAATAGTTTGAGCGGAGGCAAGGACGCTACTGAAGAGACAGTTTCATATATTGGTAAGCTCCAGCCTTTTGACTTTTTAACTGTTATTTGTAATGAAAACTCATGTGCGCCAATAGTTACCATGTTCAGCCATGCTAATTATTATGCTTGTATGTAATTTTTATGTATAGATATTCCTGAAGAAGAATACTATCATTCGAAAAGTCGTATTAACTGGTATCGACTTAGAAAAAATTGCTATATCAGTGAATTATTCATATCTACCTGTGAAAGAAACAGTTACTCTCAAAGACATTTTGCTTTACTTGTCCATTACTTTTATTCTCCTGTGAAAAGAAACAGTGAACTACATGTATTACCCATAGAGGAATTTATTCAGTTGTTATGATTCTGCAACATTTATTTTCATAAAGACTTTTGTTCGTACAATACGGCTCTACTCATCTTTAAGCCAAAGTCACCATTTCAAACGGTACTTTTTACTAGTTGAGTTCTACACCGTTTGCGCCTTCATTCTCCTATTTTTAATATTTACCAACCTGATACTTTTACCTCTGAATATTGCCTTCATTGTATCCCATACAATACCGAATCTAACATCCCCTGTATCATTCCATTTCCAATTTTCTTCCCATTTTTCTACCATTTGCTCTTTACACTTTATATCCTTAAACAATTTGGCATTGTATCTCCAATTTTTCCTAATCTTTGTAGCATCTATTTTTATTTCCAGCAATACTTTTGCATGATCAGACTCTTTAAAAATTCCAACTTCTATATCATCTAAATTTCTTATCAAATTATTAGTAACAAATATGTAATCTATTCTGGAATACGTGTTATAGACTTGTGAGAAAAATGTATAAACCCTTTCCAATCCTTTAAGTTCCCTCCATGTATCTTTCAGCCCTAGAGAGTTCAACCAATTGTTTAACACATGCATTTTATTTCCTCCCCCACTTCTTGCTATATTTGTACTATCTATATTTGATCTTATTAAGTTAAAATCTCCAGCTACAATTATTTTTATTGTTTTTTCTTTCTCCAATATTCGATACACCTTATCTAAAAAACTATTTTGATGCTCATTTGGCACATACAAATTCACCAATGTTATATCCTCCTCATCTATTTTCCCTTTTACTATCAGATATCTTCCTTCTGGGTCAGAAATACTTCTTACCATCTCGAATCCCAACCAATTGGATATCAAAGTTGCTACACCTCTGGCCTTTGAGGTACCATATGATTTTTCATAAAACTGAGCCCATCCTAAAAACAACTTATTAGTTTCTTCCGATTTCTGATGGGTTTCCTGCAGAAAGGTTATATCCGGTCTATCTTTTCTGAGAGCTGCTTCTAATCTCCTTCTCTTCACCTGACAACCAGTACCTTTCACATTCCATGATATTACTTTTATATTTCTTATCAATTATTTTCCACCCCTAATTTTTGCATTTCCCACTTCCTCCTACAGGCGTGCAATATAACATATAACAATTCCCCCACCCTAAACAAACAAAGAAAAAGAAGGGGAAAATGCACACTATACGTTCTACTAATAACCCTCCCCACTTCTTTTTAAGTAGCCTCTGAATTACAAAGGGGGGAGGGGGAGGTGTGACAGACTGTACAAGCACCGATGGGGCCTAAACTTAGCACCCGCCCACAACAGTTCCTCCTTCCACACCTTTAGGCATATTCTCATTACCATTGTTCCCCTGCCTTGTATATCCACCAGATATAACCAACTCTTCCTTCAAATCATACCACTCTTTAGTTCCAGCTTCCAACAACTTTGCATCCACCATTACATCCAAAACATTGACACCTTCACTTATCATATAATGTCTACCCAGGTGAAAAAAAATTAATTGACGTGGAAATTTCCAATTATACCTTACTCCTTTATCTTGAAATCGCTTTGTGGTTGCATGATCAACCTCCGGGTTGGAGAGATAGGCAGGATATCTCTCAATGCCATTTCCAGGGAATCCTAAGCAGGTGAAGGCATCTCCTTGGGAAGAATACCCTGAAGGAAATGGTGAGCCACTGTGTGAGACAGAATGCTGGACTGGATGGGCTGTGGCCTGTTCCAGCAAGGCTGTTCTTATGTTCTTATGTTCTTATGTTCATCGATTGTCTCCATAAGCGGTCCTTAATTGGGATATCATTATAAACTTCGATATCAAAACCTTCAATTTTTAACACTTCTGCACCTTTTTCCCGAATAATTGCCATTAAATGAAACTTATCAGACACATTAGCAAATTTTAATAACACATTCCTTGACCCAGCTTTACCCCTTCTTGAACCCAACCTGAATACACTTACAACATCCTGCGGTGTAAAACCATCTTCCATAATATCATCCAACCATTTCACTATTCTTTCTTTTAATTTATCCGGGGAGTTCTCTGACAACTTTCTAATTATAACATTTGCTCATCTTAGATGTTCTTCCATCATTTCCAAACTTTTTTCATGATCTCCAAACTTATTTTCTCTTTCTTTTTCTCTCTCTCTCAAATCTGTGACCTCTACTTTAATCGCTGCCTGTTCTTTTTTATGACAACTTGTTCTTTTTTAAGCTTATCTTGTCCTTTTTTTAAACCATCAATTCCCTTCAAGATGTCCGCCAGCATACCTTGCATATCTTGTTTTTGTCCTTGTTTATCTTGAGCCAACATATTCCCAATTTTGTGTTCCAGGTTATCAACTTTCTCATTAAATCTTTCAAAATCAGATTTAAGTCCTTGCCCACCCTTCATTACCAATGTTGTTGGCATTGTTACTGTGGTTGTGGTTGCAACCGTTGTCACTGCTGTCGCTGCTGTCGCCACCATAGTTGTTATAGTTGTTGTAGCAGTTGTTGCTGTTGTTACCTTTTCAGTTGTTATGACAATTGTTTTCACTGCAGTCAGTGCAATCGTGGTTGGAGTTGTTATTATCTTCTGCTGCTGTTGCTGTTGTAGTTGTTGTGCAATCTTCTTCACTGTCTCTTGCTCCTCCAAATCCTTCATCTCTTGTTGCGTTGTTTCTTCATCTCGTCCTCTTCTTCTTCTAACCTTGTAAGCTTCTGAAACTCCTATCCGAAGATGTCGGTCTCTCCACTCTTGTCCAACCCACTTTCTTCTCCTTCTCTTTCCCTCTCCCCTGCCGTTTCATCCAAATGTACTTCCAATTGTGCGATGTTAACAATTTACATAAAAAAATTACTGCCTTCTGTATTAACTTGCTCTAACAAATTTTAATATACTTATATCCAAATGCAATATTAAACCTTTATTTTTCCCCTCCCCCTCCCCTCTCCCCCTCCCTCCCCCTCTATCAAATATATATATATATATATATATATATATATATATATATATATATATATATATATATATATATATATATATATATATATATATATATATATATATATATATATATATATATATATATATATATACCTACACATGCGTGTACATATACATATATGTGTATATATCCACCAAAATTCAAAAGGAGAAAGAGATGGGAAAGAAAAAAAGAGAAAAAAATCCCATTTCAGTCCAAATTAATTTCCCGCTTAAATTTTAGTATATTACCCCCAGGGGAAACTAAAAAAGAAAAAAAGAGAGGGAGAAAGAAAGAAAAAAAGGAAAAAGAAAAAAGTCCTAAACAGTATCCAAAAATATTAATCACTGTTCTTCTGATTTATTCCTTATTTAGTCCTCACTCTTCATCCCCCAGTGGAAAGGGAGAGAAAGAAAAAAGAGGGGAAAAGGGTCAAAAAAACAAATAACAAGAAGAAGGAAAAATCTTCAATATTTGTCCCACGAAAAGCTGATATTTTGTTTCTCTTCCAAAGGCTTTTACTCTCTGTTACTGTTACGGCTTGCAGACACTGTCCAAACTTTTTAAAAAAACAGAAAAAACCCCGTATATTTGTATTCAAGCCAACCTGAGGTAAATCTTATACTATTCCAGGCCAAAAAAGCAAAAGCAAAAACAAAGTCAGCCATCCACCCTCCAAGTCTCAAAGAAAACAACACTTTACCACTCACAGCACAGTTCAGGGTCCCAGCGCCATCTTATTCTTTTTTGAGCTTCGGAGAAAATACACAAAACAAAACCAGTCCCAGTCCTCCAAAGTTCCAACTTCCTCCTCCTCCTCCTCTTTCCTTTTTAATACCCAAATTTAAAGATCCAAAACTCAAATAATAATGAAGAAGAGAAAGGGGGGGAAAAGGAAATCCTGGTATTACTACCGTTGCTTGATCCCGGGTAATCTGTACTCCACTGATGTAGAAGAATAAAAAATCCAGTCCCAATTGCTGCACTTTTCTCCTTTTTTCCTTCCCCTCCTATTTTTTCCAAATTCGCTCACCGTTGCAGCTTCTCCACTTCTCCACTTAAGCCAATTCAGGCTCCACTCAGCTCCGCTCGGCTCCGGTCGAAGGTGCCGGCAAGGCCGAACGAGGCTCGCTTTAGCTTCCCCCTTTCGGGTCCCCACCAGACTTACCCTTTTCGTTCCGCTCGCCCGCTTGCCTGTTTGCCTGCATTTCTATCAGACTTTGCTGCCACACCGATCTCCACACGCTTCTCCAAACAGTCCATTCTTCAACTAAAAAGTTTGCCGTTGCCGCTTATGTGTTGAGTCGGCACCATTAAGGACCGCCCATCCCCCACTCTCTCCAAGATCGAAACTCACACTTTTCTCCCTTTCTCGGCTCAGCTTCAGACCAATCAAGGTAATTTCCACTAATATTCTTTCTTATGAGTGTTCTAATACATTTTTTCAAGGTCTCAGGAACTTTTATCACTTTTAACAACCACTTTCGTAACCCTCCTTTCTGAGCGGAAGAAAATTCACCCCTCACAGCTCTCCATCTTGACACCCCCCCCCAAGCTGCTTTTTAGCCAGATGTCTTCCAGTTTGTGTCAAAATTTAGATTTTCAAGGAAGGAAGGAAGAAATTACAGCCAAAAGTCAGACTAAGTTCACAAAAAGCAACAATATTTCAGCAGTATCTCTCAGTCTTCTGAAAGAGAAATTAGATAATGCTCGATGGCATCAAAAGTTTCCCCTTGAATATCAAGTCAATATCATCAGCATAGGTAAAATTCATGGAATATGCAAAGTCACTGTATAGTTTAAACTAGAGGATAAACAGGTACAGTAGACACTCGCATAACAATGTTACTTGGTTCCCCAAGTAGCGTTTCTAAGCAATTTTTGTTGTTATGCGGGTTTCTATGGAGTTTCCTGCATAACGACATTTTTAGCGTCGTTGTCCAGATAATGACACTAAAAATGTTGTTATGTGGGGGAACATGTGGTGTATAATGACGCATTGTTAAGCGAAAATGATGCTATCCGAACACGTTATGTGAGGGTTGACTGTATATGAATTCCTGATGCTGTGGTTACATCTTTCCTTGCATTGTTTTGCCACACAAGAATGAGGAACATGGAAATCTTTGTCCTTCCCTAAAATGTGGTATGAATCTTGTGGAACAGTCTTCAAGTTAATATTTTGTATGTATAAATATCTATAACTCATTTACTTTTGCACAAATTGCCCATTGTACTATTCCACTAAACTAAAATAACATCTGACTTGGCAGAAGGATTTTTAAAAATTAGATGCATTCGTTGTAGTGTTTGCATACTTTTCACCAATCAGTCAGTGCTTTTGTATTTGTTCTGTCTGAAACCTGCTTAACATCACAAGGAAAAGTTTTCAGACAGAGACATTTTGTGCAAAATGCAGGTGCTTGATAAAAATAAAACGTTTGTTGTCTCACCTCACACTGGAAGAAAAACAATATCATGGAGCTAATGTATATATTGGCTGTCCCAATATGTCAAGAATGAGAAAATCAGGAAGTTTTTTCACATCCTAAGGAAGTTAGTTATTTCAAGAGTAGACCTGGGAACAGAGTTGCTATCCCAGTCCACCCCAACATCTATTTTTGTCTATATCTCTCTTTTGAAATCTATTGATGCCACCAAGTAATCTTTCCAAAGTTATCCATTCTTTTTTATTTATTAAATTTTCAAATATATCAACAATAATACAACTTAAAAAAAACAAATGTGAATAAAAATACAAACAACAAAATTACAAATTCAATATATACAAACAAAAGAAAAGAAAGAAGAAAACATAGAAATACAGTTAAATTATATATATATATATTGCTTACTAAGCCCTTAATTCCCTTTTCTCCCTTTCTTATCTTTAATATCAATTCTTCAAAATCAGTCTTACTTCTTTCCAAACTGGCTTCCCTCAAATATTTACTATTCCACTTATTTACCAACACTATTAGGAGCCAGTACAACCTCAACTGTGTGTATATGTCTACTTTTCTCTCTATATCTTTACAAGCCCATATCCAGTCTCTCAACTGGAAAACATCATTTCTAGAAAGAACTTCTTTCATCCTTTTGTCCATTTTTATTGGAAAACTTTTGATATCCTCTATTTCTATTATTGGAGATGTGTCTGGGGCCAATTCCTTCTTCACCTTTTTCCATACTCCCAATATTGTCTTAATTATTTTATTTTTTGTAACTATTTCCCCCATATTACTATCTAAAAAGACCATTTCCCCCATTTGATTTAGGTCCCTCATCTCAATTTCTTCCCAGCTTGCCTTTTCCCTTGCTAAAATTTTCACAATATTTTTAATTTGAAAAACTTTATAATAATTCCTCAGATTTGGCAATCCTAATCCTCCTTCTTTCTGAGATAAATACCAATTTTATTTTTGCTATTCTAGATTTATTTCCACCATTACAAAAATTGTTTAACATATTTTGAAATTCCTTAATTTCCTTATTGTTTAATTGGATCGGCAGGGCATCAAATAAAAAAATTAATTCTCGGTAACAAACATCATTTTACATAACACAATCCTGCTAAACCAAGACAACTTCAACTTTTGGTATTGCTGTATTTTGTCCTTAATTTCCTTTTTCTGTTTTTCATAATTCAATTTCTTAAGATCATCAAATTTATTTGAAATATTTATTCCCAAATACTTCAAATTATCTTTAATCTGTAATTTAGATTTACCCTTTATTTTCTGTTGCTCTTCCTTGTCAATATTACACAGTATCATTTCCGACTTGTCCCAGTTTATTCTCAAACCTGTCATCTCCTCAAAATCTTTTAACTGCTCTTGTATTCTTTCTAATGCTTTCCTAGGATATTTCGCAATTATCAAAGTATCATCAGCATACAAATTTACCATATTTCCTAATATTCCTTCAATGCCCTTATCTTCTCTTATAGCCTTTGCTAGCAACTCCATTGCCATGATAAACAATATTGGAGACGTTTGAAGTACCATAGGACTTTTCATAAATTTGCATCCATCCTAGAAAAATCTTGTTTGTGTCCTCCGATTTTTGATGAGTCTCCTGTAAAAAGATTATATCCGGCTTATCTTTCCTCAGGACTGATTCTAATCTTCTTCTCTTCACTTGACAATCAGTACCTTTCACATCCCATGACAATGCTTTAATATTTTTCATATCTTAATCTTAATAACCATCTTCTATGACCACCGCTTCCTCCTATGGGTGTGCTTCCCTCCACCACACATAAACAATAACAACAACAAAACAGTAAACAATCTTACCTGCCCTCCTCACTTCTTTCTCCAAAAAGTGGCCCTTGACAATCAAAGAGAGGGGGGAGACATGGAAGATGTGCATACTATCTAACACTCTACCGCACAATTTATTTGTTTTAAAAACAAGAAACATTTATAAAAAATATTTCTCTCCCCTGCATCACTCTATCTTCTTCCCCATCCACTAAAACCCTATTTCACCCTTCATCTACCACTGTCAGTACTTTAGAATCCACATCAAATCCTATTGTAGCACCCCACTCTTCTACATTTCCATAGTCTCTTTTTATTCCTCCTGACTATATTAAAGCTTTCCTTAATCCAAGCCATTCTTGTGAAGCCGCCTTGACCAGACCAATTAAACACAAATATTCCAAAGCATCCATTCCTGCATCAATTGTATGCATTTTCTTGACATAAAAGAATCTCAATTGTTGTGGAAATCTCCAGTTGTATTTTATCCCACGTTCCATCAAAATTTTTGTCGCTAGCTTCATCTTATAGTGCCAACCACATATGTCAACTGATATATCATTGTAAACCTCAACATCATTCCCATCAATTTTTAAAATGCCAGAACCAGCTTGTTTTATAAAGGCCATCACCTTTAATTTGTCCCCCCAATTTGCAAATTTAACCAAAACATTTATTTGAATACTTTTCCCTTTCCTTGCACCCAATCTATAAACATGTGCAATATCTTCATTCTCGAAATCTTTCCCCATTTTCAAACTATTTAGCCAATTAACTATTCTCTCCTTCAGCTGGTCTGGCATTTTTTCCATAAGATTATGAATTAATATGTTCTGCTTTCTCATCATCTCTTCCATCATATCTATCCTTTTCTCCTGTACTTCTACTTTCACTTTAATTTCTTTTTCTTCCTCGTGTAACCCTTTCGTAACATCCTACATCAATTTCATATCTTTTTGCATCGACTTCATGCTTATATCCATCCTCTGAAAATTAAAATCAACCTTCTTAGAAAAATCAGTGAACATTGCAACAAGCTTATCTTGTTTTTACATAATTTCATCTTTATCTTTTACCCTTGCTTCCTTAATCTCACAAAAAAACCCTTCACATTTGTCTCCTACATCCTCTCAAATTTTTTAAACAATTTCCCCAACTCTACCATAATTTGTGTTTGATCCATTGGTGCAGGTTCTGGTGCTACTATTGATGGGGGGTGCTTCTTCAGTAGCTGATTTGTCTTTCTTCTTGTCCTTCTTCACATCCATCTTCTTGGGCTTCACCACCTCTTCATCCTTTCCCTTTCCTTTTCCCAATTTTTCCATTGTAGCTTCAAATAGTAATCTCAATCCAACTACCCCTTTGTTTCCTCCAAACCTTTCCTCCTGGTAAAATTCCAGATTCAACTAAGTATACCCACCCCTTTATAACAAACTTAAATCAAGAGGTACCAATTAATTTCAAAATCAAAAATTCTCCCCTATTTTCAGTTTCTTCTCAAATCAATTCTGCTCCTATCAATTTAATTATATCATTTAATATGAACAACAGCAACAAAAGTGTATTTTCTTTCCTTTTTCCCCTTTCCCCCTTTAATTAATATCTAATTAAATCAAATAATAAGATTAATATAATCAATTATAATTGATTAATAATATCATGAATTTAACAACAAATTAAATATAATAAAAATTTAATTGTGAATCCAATAAGTGTCAACGAGTAAAGATGGATATCTAAAATAAATATTTAAAAAGGGGGGAAACTATAAGTGTGATTAATGTAAATATGAGTAAGTGTAAATATAAAAACCAAAGCTTGTATACAAAAAATATACTGGAAAAAAGAAATATAAATGCAGAAGAATAAATGTGACTAAATAACTATAAAAATATATCCAATCTAAAAAAGGAAAAAGAAAAAAATGCTGACAGTCAGTTCAAAAGGTGGAGGGAGGGGAAAAAAACTAAATCCAGGTACTCCCAATTGAAGTCCAAAATATATGTACTTTGAAGAAGTAGAGGAGGAAAAAATCCTTCAACGATACCCATAAGAGAAAAGGAAAAATAAAATTCCCTGCTCAAGCTCAGCCCAATATTCAATAGAGTGAGGGTAGAAAAACTCAGCTCCTTCATATAAAAAATAAAATAAAATAAACCACTGCTATTCCAATGGAAGAGACATAAAAGAAAATCCTCTTCTCAAACATGTAGCAAAGAGAAAAACAATGTTATTATCTGTTGCAGCTTCTGAGGCCACCGGGCCAATTTCCTCCTCCTCCTTCCCCCTCCGCCCGAGACTTCACCAAAAAATAAAAAAACCTTTTCCAAAACCTTCCGTCTCCTTTCTCTTCTCACTCTTCTCTCCTTCTCCTTCTTTTTCCTTCTTTTCAAACACTCCAAAACACTTCACGGCTAATCCTCTTCCACCGTGGTTTCCCTTCTAACTACAGCCAACCTCTTAACTTTCAATTTCTTCCACCACCACCGCCATTAACCTCCCTCTCGTTCTTTCTTCCACTCTCACTTTAAAATCCTGCAACTTCCTTGCTCCTTCTGCACTTACTTTTCCGTCATCGGGCACCACTATCACCACGCTCCTACCCGTCCCGTCAGCCTCGCCAGCCACAACACCAAAGTCCACCATTTATTTTCCAACCTTTTCTTGCTTTTCTCAATCTCCTTGATCTCCCTCTTCGATGGTCCCATTCACCACAGCCCACCTGGTACCGCTGCTTTCTCCACCAGCCAGCGCCGCTTCCCGAACTCCAACCCCCGAATGCAGATTATCGAGTACAGAAGTTAACTTTTTCCAGAGGAATTTTTATAGCTTTTAAGTTTAGTTTTTCATTTAATAACATATTGTGGTGTGCAAGCTCTCAGAAAAGTGTGTTAATCCATCGCCATCTTGGCCTTGCCCCCCGAAGTTATCCATTCTTAAGCAAATATCAAAATCCTGTGAGAGAAAATTTACATGCTTGACTAGATTTAGCTAAGCATTGTAGGTGACAACAAAGTGTGTTTTGTTGTTATCTGTTCTAGGTTTATCTCATAGAAGATTTATCATGGATACCAAAATGATCTGTCTCACATATGTCACTTGGATGTGAAGACAATCTGGCTGCAGCATCTGTTACCCCATTGATCACCAGGGTTGATTAGACTGATCTGGCTGGCTAGGAGGGTGTCCCCTTTCTCCTTCACCCCTCCATGTGTGTCCCTCCATGTGCGTCTGAAGCTGCATGCTAGGTAGAAGACGACGACTGTCCCAGATACGAGTGTACCATTCTTCTGTCAAGGGTATACAACAGCTGCTCTCCCCTGCTAGAACCTCTAAACAAGCACATATGTCACCTTAAAATATCTTAATCCTCTATATAAACTGATGCACACCATGTTAGTACATTACATTCAGCCATCCCACATTTTTTTTTGTTAATTTCATCTCTTACAATTGTAAGGTGTCAGTTAGAGAAGAAAAATGGACATTTCATGTTCAAATTAATTAACTGATTGCTGGGAAGTTAACTCCATCTCACCTACAAAGCATAGTTACAATTTCATCTCATGTTCACTTCAAAGAGCACAACATTTGCCTTAAATTTCACCAATCCTATAATTATTCTTTCAACACAAATAAAGTGTGCCTACTTTTGGAGCTGGGAAAGCTGGTTAAAATAGACAGAGATACTAATGACAAGCTTGGATGAAAAATGGACTCAATCTGTTTAAAGGAAAAGAGAGAGAGAGAGAGCACAAAACATTAGAGATGCATGGTTCTTAATAGGGATATCCCAGCACATCCTTCCCAATCCACTCCTCCTCATACTCAGAGGAATGACCACACAAGTGAGAGGTAGTCCAGTGAAAGATTACTTGATCCAGCAGCAGGGCCCTGCCCATGACATGTTCAGGCCCCAAGACCAACCTTAACAGTGGCTCTGAGCACACAACAACATAGGGGGCAACCATCAAGGAGCGTTCTGGCACTATTGGGGGCAGAAGAAAGGTATTTTATTTATATTTTATGGTTACTTTACTTGTATTTTGCTTTGGAATGCAGTAAAACCTCACATAAAGAGTGCCTCGCTTAGAGACTAACTCACTTAAAGAGCAGAATTTTCTCTGAATGGTCACCTCACTTAACAACTAAAACCAACCAAAAACTCGCTTAACAACTAAATCAGGGTTTGCAATCCCCTACCCCACCAGAAGTTACAATTGGTCACTTACAATGGTGTTTGGCTTAAAAAGCAAACTTGCTTAAAGAGCAATCCCATGGAATGCATTATGCTCTTTAAGCGAGGTACCACTGTATATACTTCTGTAGAAAAGCTGGGTATAAATAGCAATGTGAACTGAACTGAATGCAGAATATATTTCTAGATTTTTACCTCACATTCTTAGTGCACTTTTAAACTGTATTGAATTAAAGGATAAGGAGCAAATGCTATTTTTGATTAATACTACAACTTAGATTCCCCAAAACAAAGGTATTGTTTACCTGATATTTATTCTGCAGGAAAAAGTTTAATGCATTTTAATATCTCCCTCTCCAGGACCAATAGTAAGAAAACAGTGCCCTCATTATTGAAGAGAAGGAAGCATATACTTGAATAAGACTCATTAGAAGCCCTGTAAGCAACAGAATTACAGTTGCTAATCAATTAAAAAAATAAACACAAGCAGAAAGCCTAGAGTTATAATGATTGAATAAAATAAAGGGTTTTTCCTACTAAGCAATATGAAAACATTTTCCTTTCTGGAAACAAAATGAAATTATTTCTGATTGTGACTGCTGAATTGTAATCCTTACTTTAGGTAGACTGTATGATAACTTTTTGTGTCATGATTATATGCATGTAGAAATAATGTTTATTCTTTTCCAGCAGCAATTAGATTACTTCCTTCGTTCTTCCAGACAATTCAACCAGCATCTGTCTGATGTTGCTCATAGCACTGGTGATTAATAACCATGAATGTTACGCATCTCTAATTATTTATCATTACAATGCCTGCCTTCTTTCAAAATAAAATATATTTGTTTTCTTTCAGATCCAAGATAGCTTTTCAGATATTACTTTAAATATGAGAGATATAAAAGCAAAGGTTGTGATAGAGGAGTGTTTCCCAACTATTGTTTTTGGACTTCAATTCCTAGAAACCTAAGTCAATTCCCCAAAGCACTGATCAGCCAAGGTACTGAGTTAGGCTTCTGAGAATTGATGGTCCCCTGTGGGACGTGGACCCCACATTGGGAACCACTGTGCTAGATGAACTGTGAATAAGAATAGACCTCCAAATTCAAATTTAAATCACTTTATTATGGTCATTGACCAGCATGATGGTCATTGACCAGCACGGATTAGTCCTTGTAATAATCATACTTGTGTGCTGTCAAGTCAGTTTCTAGATAGAGAATATGCAGAAGTGGTTTACCATTCTCTTATTCTGGGAGCACTCTGGGACAGTGCAACTTGTCCATGATTACAGAGGCTGGCTCTTCTTCCTGGAGGCATAGTGGGGAATTAATCCTCTGGCTTCTCAGCCAGAACCATTGAGCTATCCAGCCAGTTTAAACTTAGTAGTAGGCTCAATGTATAAGGTGCCTAAAGAACTTCTTAGAATTATTACCACCATCATCTGCCTACAACTGATATACTCAAATGCCCCATCAACCCCAGAAATTAATAGGAGATTAATACATTCATATCTTATGATTTATGGGACTGTGGTGGCTTAAGTGGTTAAGATGCTGAATTCACTGCCTGGAAGGTCGGAGTTCAATTCCATGTACTGCATGATTCAGCTCAAAAGCAAGAAATTACAAGTAGATAAATAGGGACCACTTTGGTGGGAAGGTAAACAGTGTTCCATGCACTTAGGTGTTGAGGCATGCCTGCCACGTGTCCACAAAAACCATCTGCAGATGCAGACAGTGCTAGGTCTTCCACTATAAACAGAGATGAGCATTGAACCCTAGAGTTGGATATGGCTGGCTTTCGAGCAAGGATGACCTATTCTATGATTTGCTGGCAGAATTAAGGCTCTTGATTGTGCAAAATCCACACATGTCTCAATAACATAGAAATGATTGATCTTTGCCAGATTAATGGCAGACACAGAAAAGAGCAGTTCAAAAAATTGAGGAAAGATTTGATGTAAGTGACAGCACTTGATTGAGAATGACTATTATGAGTTCATATTACAAGCTTTAGCACAAATGTCTTCAAAAAAATTCTTACTTTCTACAATGACTTTCAACTTTATGAAGTAGTAAGGTCACCTTTGCTCAAAAGCCAGTCATATCCAACTCTAGGGTTCAGTGCTCATCTCTGTTTATAGTCAAAGAGCCAGCACTGTCTGCATTTGCAGATGTTTCCGTGGTCATGTGACAGGCATGACTAAATATCAGAGTGCACAGAATGCTGTGGTACCTTTTAATCTACTTCCAATTTCTTGTTTGCAGGCCCACCCCCCAAAAAAGGACTCGGACACCAGTATAAGTGGATAACGGCATTGGGCCACATTTATTGATTCATGCCCTAGTCCGAATTATAAATTTCGATTGGTACTCAACCAATTATAATTCTTAAGGCAAGCAGGCCGCAGTAACACTGGTAAGGTTCCTCCCAAAATTGCCAACGGCAATTAGCTACAGTGTATCCATTTGTATCAATTTGTTTGTTTACAACAAACAAATTGTTGACCGTAGTCAATAAACTAACTACTGACCCCACCCTCTGACACGTATCCGTAAAATAACGGGGTGATGCATGCTGCCTAGCTCGTGCCATTACCCCATTGCCTGGTTCGTCGTTGACCGGACAACGTTAACCAACTTGTGCCTATCTAGTGTTGGCCAGTCAATTGCGAACCTGCCGGATACCTGTGGGTCATAAATATTTACCTTACCAGTGCTACCCGCCACATGGGGAGGCTTCAATAAAGACTCACCGCCCCCCCTCAGACCGTCAGCTCGGTCAACAGGCCTGCTTGCAAATCTTCCAAAAAGAGGTTCATACCTCCTGGCGACAGATGGACCCCATCCCCTGCATAAAGATCACAATTTTGGAGACTAATGGTGGGGTGTCGAATGACGCGCCCCCAACCCTTGTCTATAACGAACCGGGCTACTGCCCTGTTCACCGAGCGACGAGCACGGTCAAGGGCCTGGAGGTTAATGCCCCCCCCCCTGTAAGCGTGACGCGGTATGATGTCCGACCAAATCAGGGTTGTGGCAGGCCACACATAATGCAAGTAAGCCAGGTCACCGCAGATCGCATGTTTCAACGACAGGCCCGTGACCTGGCCTAAATCATTGCCCCCAAGGTGTATCACCAGGACATCAGGCGGGTCAGCATCCCTGATGGAAAAAAGGAATGGCAACAGTTCCCGCCATAACATCCTGCGCTTACCGTACCACCTAAGACATGCGGATGCACGTAGTCCCAGCTGGGGTCCCCACTCTGTCGCCGCAGCGTACTGCGCTGCCCTGTGCACGTAGCTGTGGCCCACCAGCCATACTGCCACCGGTGTGATCGGACACCCAGGGTCTGTGAAGGAAAAAATGAAACAGGACAGTGACTTAACTGGTACTCACAATTGAAGAGGGCGAACGTAAACTGGAAACACTGCGATCCCCACCTCCCCATCTGCCGTATCTCAGCCCCAGAGTACCCAAACGCAGCCGCGGTAGAAGCAGCTCCTATTCTAAAAGAATGGGTGCCGTAACGAGCGCCAGGGAGGCCCACACTGGACAGTGCCTTACCGGTCACCTTCCAAAATTGAAATTTAGTAAGGGGAGACCCATCTTGGTGGCAGAAAAACGGGCCAGGGTGCGTACCACGCAGTGCAAGGAACTCTCGTAGGGCACCAACCGGACAGATGTCTGCAATGGAACATCGTAGCAGTCTTACACCACTGCCTACACCGTGCTGATCGACCTTTGAGGAGCGTATCCTCAACTGAGCCCACTCATCGGAAACATAGACATCTTCAAGTTCCAGTGCCCTACGCGTCGCATCCGCCTTAGACAGTAGCACCAGCTCACTGATGCGGAGCGCTCCAAAAAAGGCCACCGTGGTAGCCGCATGAAAGAGAGCTGCCTCATACCTGTCAAAACACAGGTCATGCCAGCCTCGTGCAAGGTGGGTAAGGACCCCTGGAGAAATTGGGTGGCGGCTGTCCGGGCAGCGTCCACGTTCCCATGCCCACCCTTCCAAAACGTGTCGTATACGGAAGTCAGTCGTGCTGTCAGCATAACCCCCCACTTTGGCCTTGAATGCCAGTGCTGACAGCCTGGATGCTATGGTGCGGGGAGCTAAGCCCTGATTGTGTAGGTAAACCATGAATTGAAGGACATGTGCCACTGGAATGGGCCAAATCTCGGGCAAGCGGAATCGCGCACAAAAACCCTGAAATTTAGTGAATGCATGGTGATACGCCTTACGCGTGTGGGGCGCCAGCGACATGCCGATCGCCCGGTTCACCTCTCCTTGCCAAACGTCCATATCTCGTCCGGGAGCGGCGAGGGAAATTCCTCTGCGTCCGGAGCCAAGGCGCGGAACCGGGGGATCTGCAGGCGGAAAAAAGCATCAGCAATGTCGTTATTAATACCTGGTACATGTCTGGCCCTGAACAGAACATTGAGGCATAGGCTGCGCAAGACGAACTGGCTCACTAACTCCATAACCCTGGGTGATTTAGACGTCTGTGAGTTGACAATGTGCACGACCGCAGCATTGTCACACCAGAAATGAACAATCGAATTGGCCCACTCCGCACCCCATAGCATCAAAGCTCCCAGTATGGGAAAGAACTCGAGGAACGTAAGATCGCGTAAACGATCCGTGCCCCGCCAAGCTGGAGGCCATCGGCCGTAGGCCCACCTCCCCTCAAAGTAAATCCCATAACCCAGGGACCCTGATGCGTCCGACTGAACCTGGAAGCGAGGGGACACCAGTAGGTCAGATCCCCAAAATGACACCCCATTGAATTCCTTAAGGAACTCAAGCCAAATCAGCATATCCTCCTTCGTGCCCTTGTTCAGTCAGACCCTATTATAGGGCCTGGATAGGCCAGCCATGGCGTCGCACAAGCGACGAGCAAAAGCTCTGCCAGGAGCGACCACCCTGCAGGCGAAGTTAAGGTGACCATGTAGCACCTGGAGCTCATGAAGTGACACCTTGCATTTGGCCAGTAAGGCCAAAATCAATGCAGTGATCCGGGAAACCTTGTCAATGGGTAACCTGGATGCCTGTACAACCGTGTCAATTTCAATACCAAGGAACGTGAGCTTGGTTGATGGGCCCTCGGTCTTTTCGGGCGCTAAAGGGACACCAAGTTCCTTCATTAGAGTCTGAAATGTGTTGAGGAGACGCGTGCACGTGTCCCAGCCCCGTTCACCCCCGAACAAGAAATCATCGAGGTAGTGGGCTACAGACCGAGACCCCGACCTACGAACAAAGGCCCACTGGAGGAAGGTGCTAAAACGTTCAAATGCCGAGCAAGAGATGGAGCAGCCAAAAGGCATGGCTTTATCAACATAAAACTTGCCCTGGAATCTGAAACCTAGCAACTCAAAGTCGCCCGGGTGCACCGGCAGCAAACGGAATGCAGACTTAATGTCGCACTTTGCCAATAGTGCACCAGGGCCACAAGAGCGCACCATGCGCAGGGCCTGGTCGAATGATGTATCCCTGACCGAACAAAGGTCATCAGGGATAGCATCATTGACTGAATGGCCAGCCGGGTATGACAGGTGGTGAATCAAACGAAATTCTCCCGGTGTCTTTTTGGGCACTAACCCCAAAGGGGAAACCTTCAGGTTGGGAAAGGGTGGAGCCTGAAAGGGGCCAGCAACCCTGCCTGCATTAACCTCCTTAGCAATACTCAGGATGGCCACATCCTCCCTGCCCCCAAGAGAAAGTAAGTTGGGGGCATCTTGGGGGCACCTCTTCCCTGTGAACGGAATGCGAAACCCTCGCTGGAAACCCTCGAGCAGGTAACCAGCGTCTTCCTTCCTCGGGTATGTTGCGAGCCAATGCTCCAACATAACCAAATTAACTGGGGAGGGGGCCTTTTGGGTGACCAGTTCCCTCAGCGGCAGGTCTGCCCGCTCCCTGTCCACCTCTACCTCTGCCCCGAGACCCGCCTGCTCGCGGACACGCAACGGCGGCGTGGGGGCCAGCGCAAGAGGGACACTCGTGCTTGTATCGGCACTGTTTTCTGTTGCACGCACCATTGGCCGAGAAGCTCCAACACAGCAGGCGGGTTGGAACCCCCTGCCCCGCCACCTGGCGGTGTGCCTGTGCTGGAGCGGCTCGCTGGACCGCATGTCCACAATGCTACCTCTCCCCAGGCGCAGGGCACGTGGGGGTCATATACAGAAGCCAGAGCTTCTGGCAGGGCTCGTCCCACCTCATCTCCGGGTGTAGGGGCACTCTCATTCGAAATTCCTCGTCGTAAGCCAACCACGACGGGCCAGGGACATCAACCATTGCCCTGTAAATATTGTCCAAATATTGGACCATTGGGATGGCCAGATCGGGCCGGGCCTTGAGGTACACCGCCATGTATATGAGATATGCGGGCAACCAGTTGGCCCACGTGCGTGGTGGCTTGCGACGGCGGGACTGCTCTTTGTCCTTCTCGTCTTGCCCCTCCCTCTCCTCTTTGGTGGGTTCCCTGTTCAATAGGGAGAAAATGTCTACATATTCTCCCCACCAAATCTTCTCCCTCGTGGCCTGAGCTAAATGATCCCCAAGGGGCAAAGAATACCCTGCTGTCGGGAATACCGACACCAGCACGTTAGCAGTGCGGGACATCAAGAAAGGGACCTGAACCGCCCCCGTGACCCCCGTTGCATGTCCTGCGGCGTAAGGCCCCCCACCCACAGGGGGACCTGTAAGTGGCAAAGCCGCACCTGGGTAAGCCGGGGGCTGCTGTCCCCCTGCCCCGACGTGACGGTGCCATGGCCACTGGAGTCCCTCCCCCATAGTGGATGGTGGTGTGGGAGCATTAACCTGAACCGGATACTCACAGGGTGCACCCCCATGGGCCGCCCCCACTGGGGGTTCCGGCCCACGGTGAGCGTCGGAGCTCGCGACCGCAATCGAGCTCTGAGGACCCATCTGACCACCACCCGCCGGTGTTGCCTGCTGCGCGGGGAGCTGCGAGGCCGCGGCGGGCGCCGACCTGTGCGCCTCGAGCAGCTCAACCCGGCCGGCCGCCTGCTGAAGACTGTCCACCCCCGCAGTCGGCCAAAAGGTGCCCCAGATGGGTTGGATATCCCCAGGGATGCCTCCAAGGCCGCTACGCAGGCCAATAGAGCATCCACCGTCACAGAGCCCCCTGCATAAAGGGGGCCAAGCAGGCCGGACGGCCCACTGGTCGCAGGACCCGGGCCCGGTGCCATAGCACTCGGACCCGAGTAGGGCCATGCCCAAAACTCTGGCCCCCGAGGAGCCTGGGGCATGCCCTGCCAGGGAATTGTACCCAGCCCTCCCCCCTGATTGAAACCTATGGCCGGGGGATGCAGGCCAGGGGCCGGAGGCCCAGTGGCACCATGCCCACCCACCTGCCCCAAGCCCATGGCCGGCAATTGCTGGCCGGGGGCCGCAGCCCCCACAGGGCCGGTCTGGGGCTGTAAAGCCTCAGGCCACGGACTAATCTGCCCCATCCCACCAGTCCCGGTGGGAGCCTCCGCAATGGGGGCCTGTTGGGTGGGCGCAGTCGTGGTCCTCCGACCCAGCTGCCGCCTCCTGGACGGGCGAACCGAATTCGCCATAGCCTTCTTCTTGGAAGGCATTGTAGAATCGCTGGTGGGAAGCCTAAGAAGAAGGCGAAGAGCCAAGCTGTTTGCCGCCAAAAAGGGGCTTCCCTGCAAAGGCTGAGAGCAACGGAGAAAAACTTCTCCGCTCCGTCGCTTTCGCAAAATGGCAGCTCGGCTGCCTCGTGGCCACCCCTTTTAAAGAGGGCTGGCCATGCCCCCCTAACTACCCGGATGTCCAAGTCCGGTGGGGGGGGGCGCAAAGAGCGCGGCGGCCATTTTGGCGCCACGCTTGCTTTTGAACTGATAGGTTGGCAGAAGCTGGGATAGAATTGGGAACTTACTGTGTCATGTAGCACTCAGGTCTCAAACTGCTGACCTGCTGACCTTCCAGTCATCAAATTCAGCATCTTAACCACTAAGCCACTGCAGTCCCTTACATGGAGTAGTATGATATTTCTAATCCTGAGACTTGAAGAAAGTTGAGTCCAACCCTGTGCAACTACATGGACCACAGCACATCAAGATCCTCTGTCATCCACCATCCTCTGGAGTCCACTCCGATACACACCCATTATGTAAATGATACTAACTATCTCATCCTCTACTGCCCCTTTTCCTTTTGCCTTTGATCTTTCCCAGCATCAGGGCCTTCTCCAGTGAGTCCTCTCTTCCTATTTGGTGGCCAAAGAATTTGAGCTTCAGCTTCAGTCTCTGTCAAGGTTGATTTCTTTTGAGATTGACTGATGTGATCTCCTTGCAGTTCATGGGACTCTAAAGAGCCTTCTGAAACACTCCAGTTGAAAGGTATCTATTTTTATGTGCTCATCCTTCCTCATGGTCCAGCGCTCACAGCCATACATTACTACTGGGGAGACCATCACTTTAACTAAACTTTTGTCATCAGTGACAAAGATTTCTACTTTTTATTATGCTGCCATGTTTTGCCATAGCTTTCCTCCCAAGAAGTAAATGTAATTTTTGTTTCCTGGTTGCAGTCACTATCTGCAGTGATCTTGGATCGGAATAAAGTGAAGTCTGTCACTGATTGAGTTTCAAACCAACATTTGCAGTCTCATCTTTCACCCTCATCAAGAGTCTCTTCAGATCTTCTTCATTTTCTGTCATTAGAGTGATGTCATCTGCATATCTGAGGTTGTTCATGTTTTTTCCTGGCATTCTTAACTCTGGCTTGGGATTCATTCAGCCCTGCATTATACATGAGAAACAGGGTGTCAATATATAGCCTTGTCATACTCCTTTTCCTATTCTAAACCAATCAGTTGTTCCGTATCTGGTCCTAACAGCCATTTCTTGACCGAATAAAGGTGAGCTGGTCTGGTACTCCCATCTCTTTAAGGACTTGCAATAGTTCCTTGGGATCGACACAATCAAAGAACTGAATTGCTCATTTATGGCAAATATTGTTGTATATCAGACACAACCAATCAGCTCAAACACATTCACATAAACCATCCTAGTCTAGTCAGTGAAGCAGAAGTAGACATTTCTCTGGTGCTCCCTTTCTTTCTCCATAATCCAATTTGGTCTCTAGTTCTCCCATCACTTTGAAACCATTTCTGTCCTTTATCATGCTCATTTTTGCTCCCAGTTCTGTTGTTTTCCTCTACTACTTTGCATTGTTCATTTAAGAAGGACTCTTTCCTTGCTGTTCTCTGGAACATTCTCTAGCTAATTTAGTAAGAACACACACACTCTCTCTTTTAATCTTTTTAAAACTTTTGTTAGTAGTTTTAATGTTTTTTTATTGCTTTTTAAGCTGTGATTGGTTTTGTTCTCTGTGAGCTTCCCAGAGTCTTTGGCAATATAAGTTAGAGAATAAATAAAAAATAAATAAACATGATCTTATTCAACTTGCCTTGATTAATTGATCTTACATTCCATGTCCTATGCAATATTGTTATTTACAGCATTGGACTTTCCTTTCACCATCAGACGCATCCACAACTGATAATTCTTCTGGCTTTAGTCCTGTCACTTCACTCATTCTGGGGCTACTTGTACTTGTCCTCCACTCTTCCTCAGTAGCATATTGGACACCTTTCAACCTGAGGGGCTCATCTTCCAGCATCACATCTTTTATCCTTTTATGCTGCCCGTGGGGTTCTCTTGGCAAGGATACTGGAGTGGGTTGCCAGTTCCTTCTCCAGTGGATTATGTTCAGTCTGAATTCTCCACTATAGCCTATCTATCTTGGGTGGAACTACATGGCATATCCCATAACCTCATTGAACCACATAACCCCCTCACCATGGCAAGACAGTGATCCTTGAGGAGGGGAGAGGAATTACAGTTTGCCAAATATGGAAGGTGAAAGGTGCTATAGAAATGGCAATGGAGGGCTAGGAAAGTTATACATAGAGGAGTAAGGACATATGTACACAGAACCAAAGGTTATCACAATCTGTGTTATCAGTTACAGTTGCAGGAAAGCAGTTCAGAGCTGGTCTATATTTATTTTTGGGGCTCTGGATTGGCCCGTAGAGAGGTATCTTCATGGCTCATCAGATTGCAGTGCTGAGGTAGGAGTCACAGAGATGTTTACACATATACAAAGTCTTCCTGGAACAACTCCTCACAAGTTAATTAATAGTGGAGAGACATAAGGTAAATTAGTGAAAGCACTTCTGCCACTATTGAGGGCTCTGTCTGCTATTCCTGGCAGACTTTCTTGCAGACTTCATCAGAACAAGATAGATTTCTCAGTCAACATTGTGGGCATGACACCATAAAAATAAGGCTCAAAATACATTTGAGCAGAATACCATTGTAACTATAACACGTTATTTTTAGAAGAACTGAATTGCTCATTTATGGCAAATATTGTTGTATATCAGACACAACCAATCAGCTCAAACACATTCACATAAACCATCCTATAAATCATCAAGTATTTAGAATTCAGGTTGTGTCCCCATGCTTGTACTGTATATGTATTTCACCAATGATGGCTGTTTATTTCACTTCCTATTTTTAATCTCTTATTGGTGGGACAATTAATCTTTTTTTAAAAAATCTAGAAGCAGATTCATGTTCACTTTAGATTGTATAGTTTCTACTTATTTCCTTTTCTCCAAAGCATGACTGGAGATGAGATTTATACTTCAGATGGTTATACAGTAGATCCCTCTGCACCGACTGCTGTTTTGAAAGCTAATTATTCACTGTCACAAAAAATCTGCAGGAAATAACTTGAGAAATAACTTGTCCAGAAGTATATTATGGATTCATTAAAATTATCTACCTTAATGAAAACTGATGAATGAAAACTGTTTTGAAAACAGTCACTATATATATCTTGATTATTTTACACAACTTTTTCTCACATTAAAATTATTGGTTCTCTCACTCACTCAGTTTTTGTGATAGCTAGAATTAATACCTCAGACACACCTTAAACTCTTACTGTCTTTAATACATTTGCTTAGTTGCTCTAATTATTTCTTCTCTTTTCCTCATCTATGCCTCTTGTGACTTCTGCTGTTACTTTTCCTTTCTGTTACTCATAAATAGGATTATTCTCTTTGATGCATTCTTATGGGAGTAGGGCTTTCTTAGCATCAACAACAGATTGTCAGGGGATAAGGGGGGTATATCTGGACATTTCTTCACATATTTTCATCTGTCTCTTAAGCTCATCTGCTTATCCTCAACTTGCTTCACATTTGACGTTACATCTATCTTGCTTGCACTGTTGCTGGTTTGAGAATAAAGCAAATGCACATATTCACTTGAGGGAAAAAATATGCTAAACATTCTGCTGATAGGCCCCTGGCTCAAGAGCTAAAACCACTGCTCTTCCCATTTCACCTTTGTTAAGTATGCAACATGACAATGAAAATGGGAGGTTAGAAATTACTGTTTTGACACCGTCAGGAGGACTGGATAGAAAAAGAGAGAAAGAGATTGGTTAGAAATAAGCTCAGTATATTTACAAGAGGTTCCACTGAAATAAATTGCCGGGATACGCATGCTATAAACCCCAGAGGTTTTGGTGGGAATTAATTACTGCTAAATTATTAGCTACCACTGTGACACTTATAGAATCAGCGAATGCTGGTTTAAATATAGCTGCTCAGGAAAATGAGGGCAGGTGTTATATTAAAGGTTACAAAGATGTATGTTTGAAAAGCAAACAGATGAGAGAGAAGTAGAAGGAGGTGGGATGTGAATGTGTTTCTCATGGTCCCTCACAGAGAATACAAAGAAGTGGTTTTACTGATCAACTTCCTTCCATGCGCAGAACCATTCAATATTATTTTCCACAGTGTTTCAATTTCTATATATGCCCCCAATCTCTCAAAATCAATTTTCTGGTAGTATGGAGGGCTACGAGATTTGGGAAGAGGACACAGATTCTGAAGGTAGCTGAAGACCAATATGATGTAGGAGTATGTATGAAAATGCTGGCTGCTTTCTCATCAAAGAGCCAGGGTTGTGTGCACCTCCATGTATGTTTGAAGTACCCTAAATTATACAGAATGGTGTAGTGTGCTGAACACTGTGCTTGCTCACAATTTTTTTCTCTACAGAGGAAAATGCCATGCAGATCTGAAAAAAATCACTTGGAGAAATGAATATCCCAGGTCTCATTTCACTTTTGTGTCTTTGAAAAGTTACAGAATTATGCCATCTGTTAACTGAAGATAGTGCTGCAAGCTATAAGCAGAAATGAGTTCACAGAAACAGTCAGTTTTGAAATGATGCAATCTCAAACCAAACAGTACTTTGGTTCTTTTAATATCCATTCCAATGTTAGGGTATTTTGGCTTATTTATTTATTTATTATAGCTAAACATAGCTTTTTCCCAAAGATACCGGTCACTTCAGTACTTTCTCTTTGGTTGGTTATTCTAGTTTGTATCTAGTGTGTATCTTGCACTGTTTTCACCCTGTTCTTTCCAGATGTGCGGGCAGAACACACACATAGAATTCTATTCTATTTATTCTATGTTATTGTAAATATCTGAAATTGAAAATGCAGTCAGGGGATATAATGCAATTCTGACCAAATAATATCAGACTCCGTGGAAAACCTATCAATATAACCATCATTTAAGTCTATTCTCCAGCTACCAAGAAGATAAAATTGAAAGCTTTTATGCAAACCTCCAGGAAGAAATTGATCACACACAAAAACAAGGGGGGAAGTGGGTTGGATAGCATGATGACAACTTAAAGTCTGTTGTAATTTGATATAAGTTTTTGTGTATCAAGTCCATTTCCTCAGACTTGATACACAAAACCTCACATTAAAATATAGAAGCTAATTGTTAAGGTGCTACAACATTTTTGTCCTTTTTTCTTTTTTCTTGATTTTACTTTTGTTTTGTATTGTTTCTTGACTGGCATGTTTGCACAGAGTAACATAGCTATCACTTAGAAAACATCAAAACAAATCATACTTATGATCATAGGTGACTATCAAAAATGTAGGGAATAAAGTAGAATCTAATGTTGGGAAATTTGATCTGGGAACAGAAATGAAGTGGGAGAATGACTCTGAGTTTTGTCAAGCCAGCAATTTGTTTATTACAAGCACATGCTTCAAACAACCTAAAAAGAGAGTTGTATATGTGGACATCACCAGATGACCAGTATACAAATGAAATAGACTATCTAATTAGAAACAGGAAATAGAGAAGCTGTATCCTATCTTCCAGTATAAGACCAGGGAGAAGACTGTGGTACTGATTATGAACTGCTAATATCCAATATTAGAGTAAAGCTGAAAAAGAATACAGTAGACCCTCGCATAACAACGTTACTTGGTTCCCCAAGTAGTGTTGATAAATGATTTTTGTTCTTTTGTGGGTTTCTATGGAGTTTCCCACATAAAGATGTTTTTAGCATCTTTGTCTGGTTATTTTAGCGTTGTTGTCCAGACAATGACACTAAAAATTTTGTTATGTGGGGAAACACGTGGTGCATAACGATGCATTGTTAAGCAAAAATGATGTTATCTGAACACGTTGTTATGTGAGGGCTGACTCTACTAAATGAATTGTAGTCCCAAAATATAATTTAAACAACATTTCTGATTAATTCAAAGTCTGCATAAGGAACATTACAAAACTCTATTGTCCATGAACTGGAAGAATTCTGGATTGAAAATGGATATATTATTAGGAAATAATGCAAACACATTGTTCCTGTAGTAAAATTAAAAGAAAAATCTAGATGACTGACAAAAGAAACACTTAAAAGGTGTGAAGGACAAGCAAGAAGTTGTGAAGGACAAGCAAGAAGCAAATGTAAAGGTGAAGAAAAAGGGTGAGAACCTTGAATAAATATTGTATTTTCAGCAATGATCACGTAGAGAGAAAGAAAATTATTACAATAATCAGTGCAAAGAAATAGAAAACAAGAGATCTGTTCCAGAAAATCCAAGAAATCCAAGTGAAATTCAAGCCTAGAATAGGAATTCTGAAAACCCAACAGAGAAGCACACTATTTAATGGAAGAAACACTTATTTCTAAAAGATAGTTACAAAGCAAAAATAAAAGCTAACAGAAATATCACTCTTACGTCTGACAAAGTGGACTTGATACACAAAAGCTAACATTAGTCTTTAAGGAGCCAAAACTTTTTTTTGTCTTTTTCTTTTCTTTTCTTCTGTTTACTCTCAGAAATAATATCAGAATCCCAAATGCAACTTTTCAGTGATTATCACATATGTGATTATCACATAGAGACAATGACTAGAGCAAAAAATAGAAGAGAACAACAAAATTGGAAATACAAGAGACAATATATGTCATGTTATTTGATATCTGCCCAGGGTAGTATAGAAATATAATAAATAAATAAATAACAGTGATACATAACATAGTCCTGTCTCTGTAATTGTTTCTTTTTGATCTGATACTTTGGTATATCTGGGTGCCTTTTTTTTCCACTTTAAAGGGTATTTCCTACTGTGCTCCCAAATTCCCACCACTGAGTATAGATTCTTTCTAATATATTGTTTTAAAAAATCTTGGAATCTCTCATTATTAAATACCTGGCAGAGGTGGGAAATAAATCGTTAAAAAATTGAACACGTGTTCTCCACCACCACAAGCAACTGCATTCTTTTGACTGGCTAAGATTACCATATGTCTTCTTTCAGGAAGGACAGTCCTCTACCTAAAGAGTGACAGGAGGACACTCTCCTTTTGAAAATGACGTCAATTTGAAGGGCTGACTAGGCCAAGCCACATTTAAAGTCAATGAGCAATAATGAAGGGAGATCAATGACCTTGGAGACATCTGTCCCCCACAAAGATCCCAAATGGCAGGTGCATAGTATCCCCTGCTTGAGCATTCTGTTGAAATAATGGAAAATCTTTTGTATTTTAAATCTGTAGCTGTAAATCATCCTATGCAATTTTACCCAGTTCAGTGCCATTTTTTGTCCTTTCTCATTATTTATCAGTGGCTACTCTATGAGTGCCTCCTGCAAAAGATCATAAAGAAGGGTTGCTTCTCAAAGACCCTTAAAATGTTGATAAAGTTTTGCCTCCCAGTTTTGTTCAACCATTTAAAAAAGAGCAAAGGATGCCCCCACCCTGCTGCCAAGTTTCTTATTTTTGGCAAAACAAATATAACTGAACTCTAAATCTCTGTCAATAATGCTTTCCCTGCCACTAAGAAGGATATTGTTTTCCATTGAAGCATTAGTCCTCATCACTTAACCTGCTGGTACAACATTTCCTCCATCCCCACCCACCCCATCCTCTTCAGCAGGATGTAGGGACAATTCGACATACACAACAGCATAGTTTTAAAAACAAGCTGAGTTATTATCTTGTAAATATTCTCATTAAATGTCATTACTCAAATGTTAATAGCAATGGGTTAAGGATGGATTTTATATTTATCCATTGTTACAAACGTCAAGAAGCTAAAGAGTTTGCAGTATATCCTCCTACAGCAATATGATTCAAGCTGTACTTCAGGGAGCACCTCTCATCAATATAAAAGGGGATCTGACTAGCATTTCAGTTGTACTTCTGCTCAAATCCTTGTGAAGATTGGCCAACAGCCTAAGATGGGCTTTTTGTGGAAGAAAGCTGGGCTCATTTGGTCAGCACATTGGACACCTACCTAAGTTTCTTTTACCAAGCCCAGAGAGGTTGTTGATAGCTTCTTATGTTGCAGCTGTTATAGTCCAGTCCAGCTTCACATGGCTGTGTGTCTCTTCTTTTACTGCTTCCCCGCATAAAAATCTCATGTACACATAATATAAGTACATTTCACAGAAAATCTCCAAGCCATTCTTCCAGACACTAGTGGAGCAGACAAGGACATACAGTCAATTGTGTCCTCTTCCAATAATGGCCTTCAATTGAGAATGGGGGTAAACCTATATGATACCATGGTGGTACACCTTATAAAGTCATAGTTGTAGGGCAAACCTGCATTGGGAGTGGGCCAGAATTGGTTGGGGGTTAGCTAATTATGGGAATGAGCAAAAGAAGAATGGGGAACACATTCCAGAATCCAAGTAAAACACAAGCATGTAATAGGCAACTGTAGAAAATATTATGTGATTGGCCACACAAGATAATGTGCTTTACAGCCACCATTATTGTCACCATTTCCATTAAAGCTTACATTATTTGCTGTTTTACCCCATCACACAGGAGCTGTGCTGTAGGGAATTTTTCCAGGCATAACACTGTTTCTGGGGGTTGGGGAAAGTTTGCTACTAGTCCATGGGGTATTATTTTCTATGTCTTGTGAAACCATTGCTAGAGCTAACTTGACAAAAATGCTCCCACCCAAATATCAGATTTTTCTCCTCCTCCAATAATGTTTGAAACTAGAGATTGTACATCATTCATCTATAGTCCCCTTCCCTGATTTTCTCTTTTCAGCAAGGCTAACATCAAAACAATCTAATCTTTTGTGAGTGTAGAGAAGTTACGAGGTTAGCCTAGCAGTAATGTGGTGGGATCCCCGGTTTACTGAAGACAATTTCACTAAGACTCACAATCCAGTTTGTTAAGGTCTCTGTTTAGTTCCCAGCATTTTGTATCTTGTACTTAATTCCAGAGTATGAGGTTGCTGTTAAAGGCCCAGGAGTAGAGCCACAGACAGATGTAACATGTTCTTTTTTTTAAAAAAAAATGAATCAGGTGTGAACTATAATGGTCAATTTCCAAACAAAAAAGTTTTATCCATTGTTTTATTTTGGGAAGCAGTCTGGGCGAGCTGAAAACATTCTGTTGCCAGAAGCAACACAGAAAATACTGCCACCTCTCTTCACCTAGTACGTCTCCAAAATCAAGCTATTCTGATTCCTAAGGCAGACTATTCCATAAGCCTCTTTACAGATCTCTTGCAGTAAAATGTCATAATAACAAATTCCAGAAAAAAAAATTGTTGTAATTTCATAACATCTCAAAATTTGCTGCCTCCATTTCTGTATTTTTACTGCAGTAGCCTGAAGAAATAACAGGAGAGTTATGTTTATTTTCTCCTAAGGCATAAAATTATTGTCTTTAGATCAGCTAGTCTACCATTGGAAGTTCTGATTGGAATCTGAGGACAATCCCGAGTTAATCAGGTTGTCAAGTCAGAGGGTAAAGTGCAGCACTTTTTGACATGCCGGATGGGTGGGAGTTAGCAGTGATCTCAGGGTATAGTTTTTAAATCTATTTTTCATGTTGGGGTAAAGATTGGGTAGGTGGGGATGGAATGGCTAAAAGATGGAGACTGCCCTTCTTCCTTCTTTGAACAACTTCCTTCTGTGTTGCTTGAATCAATGAAAACATATCAGGAATTGGAAACCTTCCCAAGGCACAACTTGAACAGTAGATTCATCTCATCTTCAATAACATTTCATCGTCTGATTTTTAAAAACCCGATTGGTTTTGCTTTGGGCATGATGGGGACAGCCCATCCATTTCCTCTTCTCCTTATTTCTAAGGATTTTATGGATCATCAAGTTGTAGTCACCAGAACAGAATTAATCCTCTGATTTCTTTTCAGGGAGTTAAAAATTTCACACAGGTAGTGCAGTTGTCTGGTAGTGCAGAAAATTAAAGTTCAATGAGTTGCTAATTAAACCCAATTATAGAATGAAGGGCAATCTGTCACATCACTCAAGGAGTATAAGCTGAGCTTTAAAAATACTATAATGGAAAAGGAATATGTTCTGGATAGTTTGTCTTCTAGCTGGTGTGGTCCACATCTAATGTTGGGGTGTGTGTGTGTTGGGGTGTGTATGTTTTAATAGACTGTCTTCCTAGAACCCCAAAGTTCATTTTTTCATGACAAAATTGATTTTTGGGAGGAAATCGGATTTCCCATCTCTAACATCTCTTACTCAAGAAAATTGGAATGGCAGACAAGATTTGCTGAAATGCAACTGTCTCACTAAGTGCAATGCACAACTATATGGGAGACGTAAACACACTCTGGGCCGTACTGTGTTGGATTGGGGCCGTGGAGCGGCCCTTGGGTCCCGGAGGAGACTGGTCAGAAGAAGACGCACGACAAGATGGAGCGAAGACCAGTGGTTTACTGACGGAAAATCATCATCATATATAGGAATTCAAGGCAGCGTGTGATAGAATCGTCATCTGACAGAAAATCACATCACCCATTTACCCGGGTTAATTGGGAACCTCTCTTGGGGAAGTTAATTAACTACGGCAAATACTGACAGGGGAAATCCATTGTTCATGGCTTGCACAAGAGTAAACATGGCCACTATTTGCGCTAGGGCTTGGGCTAATCTGCAAGTGTGGAATTACCTAATTCCTAACCTGAGTTAGATATTCAACTTCCTCCTGCCGAACTGCCTGCCAGGTCAGATATGGGTGAATCAATCTTATGACTATTAATCCGCTCCCCAATTTCTGTTCCCGCAGAGGCCAGTGACCAGGAGCCTTCCTCGACCGGTGTAACCTCTGTCAGGGACAGTTTATGCCAATTGCGCCCGCGGACACCACAGTACTGATTACATGGGGTGTTTTCTTGAATAGATGATGGGGAACTCCTTCCTAGAACAGCCAGTCGGGTTCCCTTACAGAGAAGGTGGGGAACTCATATTGTGTGACCAAATCCCAATGTGATTTGCAGTCCAGACATGACTGTCCAAAAGCAACTGGAAGGGCACTTCTAAAGTATCTTAATATTGATTATTGGAACTGTTGATATGACTCTTAGGGATAGCAAAAGTCCACATCAGGTACAGCCTTGGTTTTATCTACAGAAAAATCACCATCCTTAGCTACTACATGTACAGGTAAAACATTCTAAGAATGTGATGATGCCATCATTGCCATGGGACACCAAGTACCTCAATACATTATAAACATCATGATTTTCAGAGGGTTTGGGCATGACTCTTTCAGTAGGCTCCTTGGCTTGGATGAAGCAGGACATGATAACTCCTTCAAGATTGTGGGACTTTCCTCTTCCTGGAAGTCTGAAAAAATATCCATACTAACTACCTTCTGTAGCCAGGCATGCTATAGAGCAGTGATGGTGAACCTTAGCACTCCAGCTGTTCTTAAACTTCAGTTACCAGAAGCCCAAGTCAGCACTCCTGCTGATCAGGGCTTCTGGGAATTGAAGTTCAAGAACAGTTAGAGTGCCAAGGTTTGCCATCTCTGCCATACAGAATACAAAATTAAACATTATATGACCCAAATAAACAGATCTTGGCTACTAAGTCTTGCCTCATTTCCTCCAAGGATCAAGGAATGGTCTTATCACATTTGGTGGGATAAGATTGGGAAAGGTTCTTTAAAATATAATTACCAGAACTCCATATCTAACATAGCCAATGTTACACTGACTGGTGGACTGTGGAAGTTATGATCATAAAAAAAATTACTTTTCCAGGTCTGCATGAGATCTATGGCAACCTTATGGATGTATTTGGCAATGTCCTGGATGTCTATTTTTCTGCTCACTTTTACACACACACACACACACAGAGAGAGAGAGAGAGAGAGAGAGAGAGAGAGAGAGAGAGAGCCTTCTGTAAATGTGCATTGCATTTTTATAGGGTTACATAAGGACAAAGATAGGTCTTTGCCTGGAATAAACTTACATTCTAAATATGTGAACAAATCTCAGAAGGAGAAGGATGGAGGTGATGAAAATACAAGAGAGTGACAAGAGAAATAATGTAATAAGACATAGCAGCCAATAAGAACAAAAGAGAAGCTTGAAGATCCAGCGACAAGATATTTAATACTGTAGCACTAATGGAAATTGGCTTCAAAACTTTACAAAATTCCAGTCCACTTCCAAATCTGTTGTCTCTTTGGTAGATTGTTTCTTAACTTATAAGAAAAGTTGTTTGCTGTTGTAAGCCCTGGCTGATTTTGACATCTGTTGTCATGCAACTCACCCATCTTTTCTAACACAAAAACAAGCCCAGCTTTACAAGGAAATTAAGGATGAAATGTTGCTTCCTTTTCATCATAAACTAAGACAATATGTTCTGCTATCTTTTCTCTGTGTGCCCACTGACTACAGGAGTCTAGCAATGATTAATGGGATGACAAGGGACAGATTTTTTTGGTGCCAAATCTAACTTCTAGGTCATGTCAAGTAGCTGATTTTGAAGTATCCTTAACCACATTATTTTTGCATGTGGAAACATGTGGAAGCAACAGTGTGCCTTTTCTGAAGTACTTTAGAATGTGAAAAATCTCTCCTAGTTCTATATCATGTTTTGAACATTTTTGTTTTGAAAGAAAATAATGAGAATTGGGGGCTATCAAGTCATATTGATTTCAGAGGGTTTTTGAGATGCCTGTATTAAGTACAGTACTTAGAAGTGAACTGTCAACCCTTCCTTCTGGTGATGATCTGAGATCATGTAGCTTCCCAGGGCTGCATGGTTAGCAGGGCATTTAAATTTTATCAGTCACACATCTTCAGAAGGTCATTTTTCCGGGTTGTAAAGTGAAGTTTTGAACTCCTGATCCTTGGCTCCAAAGGCAGGTGCTCCAACCCACAGAACTATACTAAATAACCTTGAGTGAAAATATAGTTACAACATTATGTTATAATGGGTTTGAGGTGTGTCAACATGCCAATATGCATGTTACCATCAGTAGAAGAGGTCTCCATAGCTGTCAAAGATGCCCCTACTGATGCCACTATCACAGCTGCCATGTTCCCCAGCTGCCACTACCATCTAGCCTCTCTCTGAAACAAGCCAATCAAGTAAGTCCTGAGAAAGAGAAAAGCCTTTGCTGTACCCACTCCCCAATAACGAGATGGACACTTATGATGGATTTAAATTGGGCCACTTAATTAATTCATAAAATATGTTGAGGCAAATGGACCTCAATGGCGCTGGTAAAGCGTAAATTTGATTGCCAATCATATTTGGCAACATTGTATCCATTTGTTTGCCAATCATATTTGGCAACATTGTATCCAATTGTTATGCCAATCATATTTGGCCATATTGTATCCATTGTATCCACGCCTGGCTGGAGGGGTGAAAAGCCGCCGCTGCAGAGAGGCCCGCGCTCACCCCGTAGCCACACCATCGCTCGGGGGATTGAGCCCACCTGCGCCCACCGCTGCCGCCGCCCCCTCCGAGCCACGCCTGGCTGGAGGGGTGTAAAGCCGCCGCCGCCGCAGAGAGGCCCGCGCTCACCCCGTAGCCACACCATCGCTCGGGGGATTGAGCCCACCTGTGCCCGCCGCTGCCGCCGTCCCCTCCGAACCACGCCTGGCTGGAGGGGTGAAAAGCCGCCGCCGCCGCTGCAGAGAGGCCCGCGCTCACCCCGTAGCCACACCATCGCTCGGGGGATTGAGCCCACCTGCGCCCGCCGCTGCCACCACCCCCTCCGAGCCACACCTGGCTGGAGGGGTGAAAAGCCGCCACCGCAGAGAGGCCTGCGCTCACCTCGTAGCCACACCATTGCTCGGGGGATTGAGCCCACCTGCGCCCGCCGCTGCCGCCGCCCTCTCCGAGCCACGCCTGGCTGGAGGGGTGAAAAGCCGCCGCCGCCGCAGAGAGGCCCGCGCTCACCCCATAGCCACACCATCGCTCGGGGGATTGAGCCCACCTGCGCCCGCCGTTGCCGCCGCCCCCTCCGAGCCACGCCTGGCTGGAGGGGTGAAAAGCCGCCGCCGCCGCCGCCGCCGCTGCCGCCGCAGAGAGGCCCGCGCTCACCCCATAGCCACACCATCGCTCGGGGGATTGAGCCCACCTGCGCCCGCCACTGCCGCCGCCCCCTCCGAGCAACGCCTGGCTGGAGGGGTGAAAAGCCGCTGCCGCTGCCGCAGAGAGGCCCGCGCTCACCCTGTAGCCACACCATCGCTCGGGGATTGAGCCCACCTGCACCCGCCGCTGCCGCCGCCCCCTCCGAGCCACGCCTGGCTGGAGGGGTGAAAAGCCGCCGCCGCCGCAGAGAGGCCCGCGCTCACCCCGTAGCCACACCATCGCTCGGGGGATTGAGCCCACCTGCGCCTGCCTCTGCCGCCGCCCCCTCCGAGCCACGCCTAGCTGGAGGGGTGAAAAGCCGCCGCCGCCGCCGCAGAGAGGCCCGTGCTCACCCCGTAGCCACACCATCGCTCGGGGGATTGAGCCCACCTGCGCCCGCCGCTGCCGCCGCCCCCTCCGAGCCACGCCTGGCTGGAGGGGTGAAAAGCCGCCGCCGCCGCCGCAGAGAGGCCCGCGCTCACCCCGTAGCCACACCATCGCTCGGGGGATTGAGCCCACCTGCGCCCGCCGCTGCCGCCGCCCCCTCCGAGCCACGCCTGGCTGGAGGGGTGAAAAGCCGCCGCCGCCGCCGCAGAGAGGCCCGCGCTCACCCCGTAGCCACACCATCGCTCGGGGGATTGAGCCCACCTGTGCCCGCCGCTGCCGCCGCCCCCTCCGAGCCACGCCTAGCTGGAGGGGTGAAAAGCCGCCGCCGCCGCCGCAGAGAGGCCCGTGCTCACCCCGTAGCCACACCATCGCTCGGGGGATTGAGCCCACCTGCGCCCGCCGCTGCCGCCGCCCCCTCCGAGCCACGCCTGGCTGGAGGGGTGAAAAGCCGCCACCGCAGAGAGGCCTGCGCTCACCCCGTAGCCACACCATTGCTCGGGGGATTGAGCCCACCTGCGCCCGCCGCTGCCGCCGCCCTCTCCGAGCCACGCCTGGCTGGAGGGGTGAAAAGCCGCTGCCGCCGTAGAGAGGCCCGCGCTCACCCCGTAGCCACACCATCGCTCGGGGGATTGAGCCCACCTGCGCCCGCCGTTGCCGCCGCCCCCTCCGAGCCACGCCTGGCTGGAGGGGTGAAAAGCCGCCGCCGCCGCCGCCGCCGCAGAGAGGCCCGCGCTCACCCCATAGCCACACCATCGCTCGGGGGATTGAGCCCACCTGCGCCCACCACTGCCGCCGCCCCCTCCGAGCAACGCCTGGCTGGAGGGGTGAAAAGCCGCTGCCGCTGCCGCAGAGAGGCCCGCGCTCACCCTGTAGCCACACCATCGCTCGGGGATTGAGCCCACCTGCACCCGCCGCTGCCGCCGCCCCCTCCGAGCCACGCCTGGCTGGAGGGGTGAAAAGCCGCCGCCGCCGCAGAGAGGCCCGCGGTCACCCCGTAGCCACACCATCGCTCGGGGGATTGAGCCCACCTGCGCCTGCCTCTGCCGCCGCCCCCTCCGAGCCACGCCTAGCTGGAGGGGTGAAAAGCCGCCGCCGCCGCCGCAGAGAGGCCCGTGCTCACCCCGTAGCCACACCATCGCTCGGGGGATTGAGCCCACCTGCGCCCGCCGCTGCCGCCGCCCCCTCCGAGCCACGCCTGGCTGGAGGGGTGAAAAGCCGCCGCCGCCGCCGCAGAGAGGCCCGCGCTCACCCCGTAGCCACACCATCGCTCGGGGGATTGAGCCCACCTGCGCCCGCCGCTGCCGCCGCCCCCTCCGAGCCACGCCTGGCTGGAGGGGTGAAAAGCCGCCGCCGCCGCCGCAGAGAGGCCCGCGCTCACCCCGTAGCCACACCATCGCTCGGGGGATTGAGCCCACCTGCGCCCGCCGCTGCCACCGCCCCCTCCGAGCCACGCCTGGCTGGAGGGGTGAAAAGCAGCAGCCGCCGCTGCCGCCGCAGAGAGGCCCGCGCTCACCCCTCAGCCACACCATCGCTTGGGGGACTCATTCTGGGACTCGTTCTCCACGAGGGGAGTGACAGGTGGGAATCACTGCTGTTGACCAGCTGCCCTTATGGTCTTTTGAACCATTGGGCACTTTTGTGGCTGCTGGGTGGTTGAGATTAATTCTGTAATTTTTATAATGTATGTGTTATTATTATTTTTATGTGACTTCCCCCTCCCCCTTCCCCCCCATTGTCATTTTATTCATGATATTATGCTTATATGTATTGTATTCCTATTATACAGTATTGTATACTGTTTATTCTGTATTGTAGTTTTTTGCATAATTTGATGTTTTGATTGTATTAATTGTGTATTGCCTTTTGTATTCTATTGTATATTTTGCTCTGTTTATTGTATTTATATATGTTGTAAGCCGCTTTGAGTGGCACTTGTGTCAGGAAAGCGGGATAGAAATAAAACTTAATAATAATAATAATAATAATAATAATAATAATAATAATAATAATAATAATAATAATAATAATAATAATAATAATAATAATAATAATAATAATAATAATAATAATAATAATAATAATAATTTGTTTTCCAATGAAATAAATTGTTTACCCCGATCAGATGCTACTTGTTGACTCTAGCATCTGACGTATATCCGGTAAATTTCAAGGTGTTGCAGGCTGCATAGATCATAGCATCACCTTGTTTGTGGTCCACCTTTGATTGGCCAGCCCCAGTTTCACTGTACTTTTCCCCATCCGGTGGCCAATCAACTGCATCCCTGCCAGATTCCTAGGGGAAATACCCTTTCTCCTTACCAGTGCCACCCGCCGAAGCGACCTGTAAGAAGAATAGAACATATCACCCTGTAGCTCAACCATCAGCAACAGTCTGGGATGGGCGAAAATGACAAGAACCAATGGCCAATGCAGGTTCAAGCAAAAATTCCCATCCGGCGCCACAGCGACCACAAACACGCCACACTGTCACTTAGGGAGTGGGTGGAGGGCAAATGCGCGCTTTGCCCAGCCGATCGCAAAATGGCAGCGAGGCTGTGTGGAGCCGGCCCCTTTTAAAGGGGAGCTTTGCTCTGCCCCTCGCCCGGCTCCAGTGCCTAGCTCTATGGGGGCGGGGCCAGCAAAGAGCGCAGAAGCTATAGGCTTGCCACCACGCTTCCCTTGCTGTACCCACTCCCCAATAACGAGACGGACACTTAAGATGGATTTAAATTGGGCCACTTTATTTATTCATAAAATATGTTGAGACAAACGGTCCGCAATGGCGCTGGTAAAGAGTAAATCTGATTGACAATCATAATTTTGCAACATTGTATCCATTTATTCTGCCAATCACAATTAGCAATATTGTATCCAATTGTTATGCCTATCATATTTGGCCACATTGTATCCATTTGTTTACCAATGAAACAAATTATTTACCCCAATCAGATGCTACTTGTTGACTCCAGCATCTGATGTATTTCAAGGTGTTGCAGGCTGCATAGATCATAGCATCACCTTGTTTGTGGTCCACCTTTGATTGGCCAGCCCAAGTTTCACTGTACCTTCCCCATCCGGTGGCCAATCAACTGTGTCCCTGCCAGATTCCTAGGGGTAATACCCTTTCTCCTTGCCAGTGCCACCTGCCACACGGGGAGGAGTTTACGTGACTCACCCCCCTCCCCGACTGCCACACGGACAGCAGGCCCACTTGCCATGGCAATATAAAGGAAGAGGGCCAAATGCCTCGTGCCAGGAAAGAGGACCGTGCCTTGGGTGGGATGAAGAGGACCAATGCCTCATGCCAAGGGAAGAGGACCAGTGCCTCATGCCGAAAGGAAGAGCACCATGCCTCGTACCAAAGGAAGAGGCCATGCCTCGGGCAAAATGAAGAGGACCGATGCCTCATGTAAAGGAAGGGGACCATGCCCCGGGCAAAAGGAAGAGGACCATGCCTCGGGGCAGACAAAGAGGACCAATGCCTCCTGCTAGGGAAGAGGACTGATGCCTCATGCAAGGAAGGGGACCATGTCCCGGGCAAAGGAAGAGGACCATGCCTTGGGCCAGACAAAGAGGACCAATGCCTCATGCCAAGGGAAGAGGACCGATGCCTTGTGCCAGAAGGGGGAGGACCAATGCCTCCTGCCAATTGGGGGAGGACCATGCCTCGGGCATAAGGAAGAGGACCATGCCTCGGGTATCCTGAGGAAGGGCGCTGCTTCATGCCGGAAGGAAGAGGACCATGCCTCGGGTACTCAAATAAGGCATGCAACCTCATGCTGGAATGAAGAGGACCATGCCTCAGGTACTCTGATGAGGTGCCCAGCCTCATGTCGAAAGGAAGAGGACCGTGCCTCAGGCACACTGAGGAGGTACACTACCTCATGCCAAAAGGAAGAGAGCCATGTGCCAAAAGGAAGAGGACCATGCCTTGGGTACTCTAACAAGGCACTCAGCCTCGTGCCAAAAGGAAGAGGGCCATGCCTTGGGTACGCAAATGAGGCACGCAACCTCATGCCGGAAGGAAGAGGACCATACTTCAGGCACACTGAGGAGGCACACTACCTCATGCCAAAAGGAAGAGGACCATGCCTCAGGTACTCTAACAAGGCACTCAGCCTTGTGCCAAAAGGAAGAGGGCCATGCCTTGGGTACTCAAATGAGGCACGCAACGTCATGCCGGAAGGAAGTGGACTATGCCTTGGGTACTCTCGTGCCAAAAGGGAGAGGACCGTGCCTCAGGCACACTGAGGAAGCACACTACCTTGTGCCAAAAGGAAGAGGACCATGCCTCGGGTACTCCAACAAGGCGCCCAGCCCTGTACCGAAAGGAATAGTAGCATGCCACTGGTACTCAAATGAGGCGCACAACCTCCCGCCAGAAGGAAGAGGACCATGCCTCAGGTACCCTAATGAGGCAACCAGCCTCATGTCCAAAGGGAGAGGACCATGCCTCGGTTACACTGGGTAGGCCCCCTGCCTTGCGCCAAAAGGAAGAGGACTGTGCCTCGGGTATTCTAAAGAGGAGCCCTGCCTCGTGCCAAAAGGAAGAGGTGCTGCCTGGGGCAGAAGGAGGAGGTGCCCTGCCTCTTACCGACAGGTAGATGACCATGCCCTGGGTACTCTGATGAAGCACCTGCCTCCTGCCGAAGGAATAGGACCATGCCTCGGGTACACTGAGGGGGCACCCTGCCTCATGCCGAACGGAAGAGGATCATGCCGTGGGTACTCTGAGGAGGCGCCATGCCTGTTGCTGAAAGGAAGAGGGCCATGCCTCGGGCAAAATGTAGAGGGGCCATGCCTCATGCAGAAGGAAGAAGGGCATGCCTGGGGAGTAATAGGGCCAATGCCTCAGGCCAAAATAAGGAGTACCGTGCCTTGGACAAAAGGACTAAGACAATCACCTCATTTGAAAGGGCATAGAAGCCTGCCCAGGGGCACCATCCCGGGAATTCCATACAACCTCCGCTGCGCCACACCTGCATCCACCATGTGCCTGGGCTCGGTAGCCAGATAAGCCTCTGGACAGCCCAAGACCGTAACCATGGCCAACGAGCCACCTCCGTATAGTGGGCCCCGGGGCTCAGGAGCTGAAAAAGAACAGACAAAAGGGTGCCAGCAAAGTGTTCCACGTAACACAGAGAAAAACATATGAACGCACTCAGCGGATCCCCACCAGCTTGTACTACCACCGTAGTCAGTCGCGTATCCAGAAGATGCAGCCTGCAGTGCAGCATAGATCTGAGCTAATGACCAGGTGGATTGCCCTGCGCCACAAGGAGAGTGGCAATACTGCCGCTGCCCTACTGGTGACCCTAGTACCACAGACGTTCAATTGGAGAAATCAGCAGTAGTATAGTTGAACATGGCCAGAAAGTGCCCAGTGTTGAGGGAGTAACGTTGATTAGTAGGGAGCACGATACCTGACTGACATACCAGTACCTTGACCCTGGGGGAAAATATATTTGGGTGTTGGCCGTGTGTCAGACAACAACAGTAACCGCCATGGGAGAACCACAGTACCAATGCTTACGCCTGACCGCGGTGCTTGAGGCAAATTGTCTCTCTCTCTCTCTCTCTCTTTTTAAGAAAGGTAAATCCCCTGAAGATTCAGTGCCCTGCAATATATCAGGCTACTGCCAAAGCACCCTTGGCCATGTAAATAATCGCCATACCTTGATAGTACCGGCATGTGTTGTATCTGACAGATAGGTGCGATGTACAGTCCATAGCTGAAAAGGCAACCCCCCGTGAAGTGGGCCAGAAATGCTGTCCATACCCTTATATTGGCCTTAGGGGAGTACTGAGTAGACCTATGGTACGTCCATGTAAACCCACTGAAACATCGCACTGGAAACCCCGCGAAAGCCAGGCCAGGCATAATTGCCCCGCCAGGAGATGAAATATCAACAAAGCACCATGAGATGAAATGGTAAACCCAACGCTCTGTCAAATTGGCCAAGTTCACATCCGGGTTCGTACCACCCATCCCCAGGTGAGGCAGGGTGATTCGCCATGAGTCAAATGCCATCCAAAATTATGAGCACCATGGCCGTGCCTTCAGGTCTCCGAAAGCAACTGGTATGCCCAGTTTGGCATGAGTGCTAAAAAGTGACCATGGTTGTGAACATGTATCATGACCTTTCCCGTCCCGGGAAGAATTATGCGGATAATAAGAAAGTGGTCAATTAATTTAGTATGGACACACATTGGTACCCCCTTTTTTTAATGCAAAAAAGGTACAGAGGCCAGGGCGATCATGACAGTTCGCAACTGCAGTGGCCGGCATCATCAGCCAGCCCAGCCCATGGCGATGTAACCCAATCAACTATAATGCAGGTATTGGGAACCCCGCAGTACGCTCTCCCCCAGACTCCCCTGCCTATGCGTGGGTAAAGGATGCATACCGATGGGGTTAGCCACAGTTTATTGGCCACTCGGGCGAACAGTGCAGCGTACTATAGGTAACCTAGGTAACTGGCCGAACTCATGCCAAGAGCTGGCATGATACGAGAAGCTAGACAGACACTACGGCGTAATTAAATATGGGCAAGGCATGATGTGAATTTATGTGACAAACATACTCACAGAGTCAGATAGCCATGTGACAACAACCCGATGGGCAGAGTGGCATGCCTGCTGAAGGGCAGCCAGCGTGGCATCCCGGCCCACAACACTCTCAAGGGCGACAGCTCGGGCTGGCAAGCCAAACTGGGTGTGGGCCTAAAGGTGGTCCCTTGCTTGGAAGCCAGTTGCAGCTGACTCCAGGGTGCAGTGCCCATCCATGCCCCAAAGACAGAGAGGCCAGCACAGTCCGCTGGTGCAGACATCTCCACGGTCATGTGGCTGACATGACTAGCCACCAGAACACATGGAACGCTGTCACCCTCCCACCAAAGTGGTCCCCATCCATCCACTTATGATTTGGAGGAGCTGGGACATAAACAGGAGCCCACTCCGTCCTGCAGTGCTCTTGAATAGAGCTGCAGACCCTCCACCTCCCAGTCAGTGTGCAAGCCACTCGACCCACTGCGGGCTGGCAGCCATAGGGCCGGCGGCCGCCACTGAAAATCAAGTGGAGGCCACTGGGGCGAGGTGGACCAGGCCCTGGAAGGCTGCAGGGGCCGCGGCCGAGGGCTGCAGGAACAATGCGGCTCCACAGAGGGCAGAGTCCCCGAAAGGAGGTGAGGCTGCACTGGCGAAGGCCAGGGCCACCTGCTGCATAGCTGCAGTGGATCGCCGCAGTGGGGCCAAGGATGAGGCCCCCGGAAGGCTTCAAGGGCCACGGCAGGGCACCACAGCAAAAGCATGGCTGCAATGAGATGAGGCTGCAGCGGCGAGGGCTGGGGCAAGCGTGCTTCGCCCAGCCGATCGCAAAATGGCCGTGAGGCTGTGCGGAGCCGGCCCCTTTTAAAGGGGAGCTTTGCTCTGCCCCTCGCCCGGCTCCAGTGCCCGGCTCTATGGGGGCGGGGCGAGCAAAGAGTGCAGCAGCTATAGGCTTGCCGCCATGCTTCCCCTCTTGCCCTACAAAAGCCTTGCTGTATTTTAAAATTACATCCAACATCCACTACATTAATGTGAAGTAAGGTGTACATCATAGGAAGCAACAAAAGTTGCTTCACGTTGACCTCAATTCAACTCAAACATGTAGTTCCAGCCAAGGTAACTTAATTTCATGTAAGCCATCTTCCAACATAATATATCTTATCTGCTCCAAAAGAAATATACTAACTTTAGAAGTGTGCCAGATAGTTTTAGCAAACCACAGCTAATATGAACTATGCCCAATGTGTATTTTCTTCTATGCTTACAGAAGCAAAGAGGGAAAGAATATATTTCTGTTTCTGTAAAATAATTGTATCATACCTGTCAACTATCCCATTTTCCCTGGAAAAAAACCTTATTTTTACCCCTCTTCCCACCCCTCCCATTTTATTAATTTCCCCATAATATTCCTTTTTTAAAAAAAAAAATCCTGACCGGAGCCCTCCCAGGTGAAGCTGCATTATGTTTTTCTGCCACCAGAGGCCGCTGTGGCTTTTCGCTTGTGGAAGGGGAGAGAGAAAGAGAAGGTGGTGCAGTCCTTCTCTTTAATTTCCCTGCCACATGGTCATGGAGGGTTCGGTTTTGCTGCTGCTGGTCGGAGCCACCATGGGACGGGAGTCTACTCTAGGTGAGCGATATTTCATATATGCAGGAGCAAATCAGCTCTTGGTCTGGGGCAGAGACTTCTCTCTCAGTCTCTCATGGTTTGTTGAGCTGTTTCTGCCCTGCCTCCTGGAGGTTTTCGTTTCTGTTCTAGAGTTAACTTGGGAGGGGAGGGATGTTGCTTGATCACACTTTATGAGAGAAAGAGAGAGAGAGAGAGCTGAGGTTTATTTTGCTTGCAGTTGCCTGGCTGGGTTCCTTTTACAGTAGGAAAAGCTGTTCCCCGCCCTGCCCAACAGGCACCCCACCTTCTAACAAACCATCTGGAGGGAGATTAACTCCTCAGTTGCTGGGAGGCTTGGAAACTACAGAGGTTGCTTTTTACTTTACTAATTTCCTTCCTTAAGCTGGATGCGACATTCTCACGTGTTGGTGCTTCAATTGGTTGCAGTGAGGAACAAATAGATTGGTTAATTTGGGGGAATTAATCCCTTGCTCCTCCACCCTAATGGGGGGTGGGGTGTCTAGCCATGTGCAGGGCTAGTTCATTAAAGCCAAGCTGCTTACATGCAGTTGGTAACCCTAGGGGGCTGGTTTACTATTCTGCACTTTGCTTCCCAGGGAAAAAAATTAATTAAAAATGAGTAAACAAGAAAGAAAAGAAAACAAAAGTCCCCCAAGAAGATGGGAAAAGGATTCTTTGGCCCACACAGCTTTGTGCCCATTGCATCTACAATACCATCTAGCCATCTTATTTTTGGCCACCCCCTTCTTTTGTCCTCCACCTTTCCCAGCATCAAGGCTTTCTCAAGTGAATCCTCTCTTCTCATTTGATGTCTAAAGTACTTTAGCATCATCTTTACTATTTGACCTTTAATGAGCAGTCGTGGTTGATTTCTTCTAGGATCGACCTATTTCTAACACCACATTTCAAAGGCATCTGTTTTTCTGTGCTCAGCTTTCCTAATGGTCCAGCTCTCACACCCATACATTACCACCGGGAATACCATTGCTTTGACTATGCAAATTTTTTTTTGCAACGTGATGTTTATACTTTTAACTATGTTCCCCAGGTTGCTCATAGCTTGTTTCCCAAGCATCAGTCGCTTTTTTATTTCACGGCTGCAATCACCATCTGCAGTGATCTTTGATCCTAAGAAAGTAAAATCTGCCAGTCATATCCAACTCTAGGGTGCAGTGCTCATCTCCATTTACAGCCAAAGAGCCAGTGCTGTCTGTGTTTGCAGACATTTTCATGTCCATGTGGCAGGCATGACTAGAGCCTAGCAAGCCACATGGCTATATTTGGCCACGCCCACAGATTTGGCCATGCCTACAGAGGGGTGTGGCCAAAATTTCCCTTATTTTCAAATCCAAAACTTGACAGGTATGAATTGTATAGACTGGGGTATGTAAATTTTTTGCAGTGTGTGCAGTACAGTCATAATGAGATACAAGGGACTGTCTCTAGACCTTCCATGATGACTGAAGTATCATGAAAAGATTTAATGTTACTTCAAACTTATTGTGCAATGCTTCCAAGCACCAATTATTCCATTGTAAACCTTTATTTACATCCATCTGTAAAGATTCAAGTGGAAAAAAATATGGTAGTGTTTTCAGTCCTTATTGCACACAAACACTAAATAGGATACCTGTGGGTGGGTGAGATGCCTCAGAAGAAGAACAGTTACAGATATTTTTAGCTGCTGAAATTTTCCAACAAATGTCCTTTAAAAAAGCAATATACCCATGTTTTTTTAAAAGCTAGCAGCCAAGTGAAAACCAAATTGACACTATCAATATACTGTTCTGTAAGTAACAGACAATGACAAAATGCTGCTTTTTCTCCATAGGTCATTTTGGCAATTTATGTATGGTGAACTTCTACCAAGAAGTAAGGCAAGGCACAGGAGAGGGGAAAAGGATATTGAAAATTTTGAACCATTTATTCAAAGTAGGTTCTTGTGTTAATCCAACAACACTGACTTGTTCCTTTCTATGCATTTGGGATTCTTGGAAAATTCCAAGTATGCATGAAGACCACAAGCTGTGATCAGTAAAAGCAGTGGCTCCCATACTTCACAATTAATAATCAAAACATGCTCAAATCATTCTGTGGCCTGAGGTGAAAGACAAAATAGTGGTTCCTCAACATTTCTATTTACTGAAACCAATGGGGCTAGTAGTTAAATCCTGTATTACCACAAGTCTCCACTGCAGTTGATAAAGTGGCCGACTTGAGGGCCCAAAACAGAATTTGTGGGATCCATAGTTTTGTACTCCAATAAAAGGAAATGGCCAGGGGCTTGGGAGAAACAGCCAAGGTCTCCTGCAAATGGACCATCCCTAAATTCTGCTGCTTGACACGGCTGCCTCACTTGATACAAGTATAATAGCTGGGCTGGCCTTTCTATGGAAAAACTGATTGCTGTTCCCCAATATTTGAAGCTGGCTATGGAACCTTGCAAAGTCAAGGAACATTAATTAAGATGATTCTAACATATTTCTCCACCTGGAGAAATTACATGTGTAATTTTCTGACAGCAGAAGACTTTTCTATTACTAAGTACGTCACAATTCATTTTCTAGAGCTTCCTATATTTTCTTATCTTCTAATTGGTGTGAAAAAAGAATTGTCGGAATGATACAAGTTAAATCTTTCTGAGATCATGGCCCATTTTTATGATCCGGTCTGATTCATATTGAAACATTGTAAAGAAATTGTGTCACTGGTACAGTATTGTCACACTACAAGACCAAAAACTTTTAAAGGGTAGAGAATATTATTTCATGAATAATGATGACATTTTCATGATGGTCCACCAGACTTCAGGAAGTCTTTAAAGGATTTATAAGAGCTTCATATGTTAGCAACATTTATGTTAAGAATAAGAGATTAAAGAATGTATCCAGCACTAGTAGCTTCTTTGTACATGAGTGGAATCTGGCGAGGGACAAAATTATTTCCTACTAGCATAGTTTGCCCGGCGTTGCCGGGCTTTTTAAAATTGTGTTGGATACTAAAGGCTTTCGTTTATTTGTCGAAGCAATGGTGATGCGCTGTTTTAAATGGTGGTGTAATTTTTTTTTGATTTTGTGGCTTTGAGTAATTTTGTTTTTGAACTTGTTTTTTATGTTTATGCAAAAAAATGTAAATTAAATTTAATTTAATTTAATGTAATATTATTTAGTTTTAAATTTAATTTTGTTTTTTAAAATGTTCTTTTAACTTTTTTTGTTTTGGTTTTTCATAGTGAAAAGTGGTTTTATTTTGGTAATTTTTGAGATTAGTGTGGTTTTTTTTAATGTTTGTATAATTTATGCGATTAAATTTAGAATTATTATTATTTTTAAAATATTTTAGAATGTTGTTTCTGTTTTGGCCACTGGGTGGTGGTGTTGAGCTTTTGAGCTTCTCATTGCATTTGGTACCTTCTGTCCTCTTGGTGTTGCTTCCGGTAAGTTTCCTCTTTCTCATTTGTGTTCCGGTTCTCATAGAAGGAAGACGTCTTTTTGTAAGTAATGTGGGGTGTTTTTTTTTGGGGGGGGGTATGGGGGTGGATTCTTTTTGGGGGGTGTATGTGTGTGTTTTTCTTGTTCATATTTGGCTGTTTGTTTGTGATTTTGTGTGTTTTTTCTAGTGTGTGTGTGTGTGTGTGTGGGGGGTGGCTTTCTTTCTCGCAGGCCATGCTGGATGGCCCGTGGGAAGGAAGGCCAATTGCGGGGAGGCTTTTTTTCCCCATGGGCCATGCTGGATGGCCCGTGGGAAGGATAGGCATTTGCGGGGAGGCTTTCTTTCCCACGGGCCATGCTTCATGGCCCATTGGAAGGAAGGGCATTTGCTGGGTGGTGGTTATTTCTTTCCCACGGGCCATACTTGCTGGCCCATGGGAAGGAAGGGAGAGGCAGTGGGGTGTTTATTCTTTTTCCCCGCGGGCCATACAGGCTTGCCTGGTGGGAAAGAAGGGCAGTTGCGGGGGTGGGGGGGTGGGTTGGTTGCTTTAGTTTTTGGTGCTCTGGCTGGCCCTTCGAAAAGAAGGGCAGCGGCGGCCAGGGGTGGTTTTTTTTTTCTTGTCTGCCCGGTGGGAAAGAAGGGCAGTTGCGGGGGGTGGGGGGGTGGGTTGGTTGCTTTATTTTTTGGTTCTCTGGCTGGCCCTTCGAAGAGAAGGGCAGCGGCGGCCGGGGGTGGTTTTTTTTGTTTGTTTCTCGTCTTTTTGGGCTGCCGGCTGGCCCTTCGATCGGAAGGGCCATGGTGGCGTTGGGGGGGGGGGTTTCCCCCACGGGCCATGCTGGCTCGTTCATGGGGAAGAATGGCTGTGGCAGTGGGATTATTTTTAACTTTTATTTTTCGTGCGCCGGCCCTTCGAACGGAAGAGTAGCGGCGGCGGTTTCTTTTTAATTTTTTTCCCCCACGGGCCATGCTGGCTCGCCCGTGGGGTTGAATGGTTGCGGAGGCGGCTTTTTTTAGTTTTGTTTTTGCGCGCCGGCTGCCTCATCGTTCTGCTCGCACATTGCGCGCAGGACACTGGGGCTTGTAGTAATGTGTTGGTGCTTTGTGTTTGTGCTGCGTTTTTTTAAATTCCTTTTCTTTTGATTGGCTGCGGCGCATGTTGGAACGCTGCTCCGTGCGAGAGCCTCTCAGCCTGATTGGCTCTGGCGCGGCGCGGCGCAAGGACTTTCGGGAAGTGATGTTCTTTACGTTTCTTGCCGTTAGTGGGGCTGAGGCCCCCGTGCCGGATTTTTCAATCCTTCGTTGACCTGCGTAGGCAATTCGGCCGTGCTCTCGAAGGGAGGGTGCGGGTCAGTAGGGCAACGCACAGCAACGTATAGCCAATTCCAACGGTGAACACTTGGTTTTATAGGTTAAGATTAAATTGTAGCCAGAGTTTTTCTAAAGATTGTTTTTGGGCAGCTCCTAAGGAAATGCAAGCGTGGCACCAAAATGGCCGCCACACTCTTTGCGGGGGCCCCCCCACCCGGACTCAGACATCCGGGTAGTTAGGGGGCATGGCCATCCCTCTTTAAATGGGTGGCCACGAGGCAGCCGAGCTGCCATTTTGCGAAAGCGACGGAGAGGAGAAGTTTTTGCTCCGCCGCTCTTCGCCTCATTGGGGAAGCTCCTTTTGGCTGCGGCATGCTTCGCGCACTCTTCGCTTCTTTTTCGGCTTCCCATCTTTAACTCCTGAGGGATCCGATTTGATATCCCTCCTAAGAAGAAGGCTATGGCGACTTCGGCACGCCCTGCTAGGAGGCTGCAGTCGGGTCGGAGGACCGCGACTGCACCCCCCCCAACAGGCCCCCTTAGCGGAGGCACCCACCGGGACCGGTGGGATGGGGCAGATCAGGCTGTGGCCCGCGGCTAGCCAGCCCCAGGCTGGCCCTTCAGGGGCTCCGGCCCCCGGCCCGCAAATGCCGGCCATGGGCTTGGAGCAAGGGGGTGGGCATGGCGCGACCGGGCCTTCGGCCCACGGCCCGCATTCCCTGGCCATGGGTTTTAACCAGGGGGGAGGACTGGGTGCAGTCTCACAGCAGGGCCTGCCCCCGGCCCCTCATGGGCCGGATTTTTGGGCATGGCCCTACTTGGGCCCAGGCACTCTGGCAGCGGGCCCTGGACCATTACCCAGTGGGCCGTCCGGCCCGCCTGGCCCCCTATACGCAGGGGGCTCGGTAACAGTGGATGCTCTACTGGCCCATGTGGCGGCCCTAGAGGCATCCCTGGGGATAACCAATCAACCCGTCGGGGGGGGTCTGCATTGCCACCTGGGGCCCCTTTTTGCCAACAGGTGACTGTGGCAGCCGCCACACTTCAGCAGGCAGCCAGTCGGGTTGAGCTGCTTGAGGCGCACAGGCCTGTGCATGCCGCGGCCTCGCAGCTCCCCGCGCAGCAGACACTACCGTCAGGTAGTGGCCGGATGGGTCCTCAGAGCTCGATTTCAGTCGCGAGCTCCGACGCCCACCATGGGCCGGAACCCCCAGTGGGGGCGGCCCATGGGGGTGCACCCTGTGAGTATCAGGTTCAAGCTAATGTCCCCACAACACGATCCACTTCAGGGGAAGGTTTCCAGTGGCCATGGCCTCGTTATGCCGGGGCTGGGGGGCAGCAGTTCCTGGCTTACCCGGGTGCAGCTTGGTCTCACACAGGTTCATTAGGTGGGGGGGTCTGCGCCCCAGTGACTGCACCGGGTGTCGCAGGGACAGTACAGGCCCCTCTCTTGCCGCCCCATATCGCTACTGTGCCGGTGTCGGCATTGCCGACGGCCGGGTATTCTTTGCCCCTCAGGGATCATTTGGCGCAGGCCACGAGGGAGAAGATTTGGCAGGGGGAGTATGTAGATATTTTCTCCCTATTAAACAGGGAACCCACCAAGGAAGAGAGGGAGGGGCAGGATGAGAAGGACAAAGAGCTGTCTCGCCGTCGCAAGCCACCACGCACGTGGGCCAACTGGTTACCCGCATATCTTATATATATGGCGGTGTATCTCAGGGCCCGGCCTGACCTGGCCATTCCTATGGTCCAGTATTTGGACAATATCTACAGGGCGATGGTTGATTTTCCGGGCCCATCGTGGTTGGCTTACGATGAGGAATTTCGAATGCGAGTGCCCCTACACCCTGAGATGAGGTGGGATGAGCCCTGTCAGAAGCTGTGGCTTCTGTACATGACCCCCACGCGCCCGGCGCCTGGAGAGAGGTACCATTGTGGACATGCGGTCCAGCGAGCCGCTCCAACGCAGGTTCCCCACCAGGTGGCGGGGCAGGGGGTTCCAGCCCGCCTGCTGTGTTGGAGCTTCTCGGCCAATGGTGCGTGCAATAGAAAACAGTGCCGATACAAGCATGACTGTCCCTCTTGCGCTGGCCCCCACGCCGCCGCTGCGTGTCCACGAGCAGGTGGGTCACAGGGCAGAGGTAGAGGTGGACAAGGAGCGGGCAGGCCTGCCGCTGATGGAGCTGGTCATGCAAAAGGCCCCCTCCCCGGTTAACGTGGGCATGCTGGAACGGTGGCTCTCAGTGTACCCAAGGAGGGAAGATGCTGGCTACCTTCTCGAAGGTTTCCAGTTGGGTTTTCATATTCCATTCCAAGGGGAGAGGTGCCCCCAAGACGCCCCTAATTTACTTTCCCTTAAGGGCAGGGAGGAGGTGGCCGCCCTAAGTATCGCTAAGGAGGTTAATGCAGGTAGGGTTGCTGGCCCCTTTCACGTCCCGCCCTTCCCCAATCTGAAGGTTTCCCCTTTAGGGTTAGTGCCCAAAAAGACACCTGGGGAGTTTCGTTTAATTCACCATCTGTCATACCCGGCGGGCCATTCGGTCAATGATGCCATTCCTGATGACCTTTGTTCGGTAAGGTATACATCATTTGACCAGGCCCTGCGCATGGTGCGCTCTTGTGGCCCGGGTGCACTGTTGGCGAAGTGTGACATTAAGTCTGCATTCCGGCTCTTGCCGGTGCACCCGGGCGACTTTGAGTTATTGGGCTTTAAATTCCAGGGAAAATTCTATGTGGATAAAGCCATGCCTTTTGGCTGCTCCATCTCCTGTTCAGCATTTGAACATTTCAGCACTTTTCTTCAGTGGGCCTTTGTCCCCAGGTCTGGCTCTCGATCTGTAGCCCACTACCTCGATGATTTTTTGTTCGGGGGTGTACGGGGCTCGGACACGTGCATGCGTCTCCTTGACACATTTCAGACACTAATGAAGGAACTCGGAGTCCCTTTAGCGCCCGAAAAGACCGAGGGCCAATCAACCAAGCTCACATTTCTGGGTATTGAAATTGACACGGTTTCGCAGGCATCCAGGTTACCCATGGATAAGGTTTCCTGGATCACTGCGTTGATTTTGGCCTTACTGGCCAAACGCAAGGTGTCACTTCGTGAGCTCCAGGTTCTCCATGGTCACCTTAACTTCGTCTGCAGGGTGGTCGCACCTGGCCGAGCTTTTGCTCGACACTTGTGCGACGCCATGGCTGGCCTATGGCACTATCATAGAGTCCGACTGAACAAGGGCATGAGGGCTGACATGTTAATTTGGCTCAAGTTCCTTAAGGACTTCAACGGGGTGTTGTAGGAGTCCGATTCATGTAAAGATCTCTAATCAGCCTCATTAGCAACAGTTTATAGCCCCAGATAAACAAGGAAGAGTTAAAAGCTAACGAAGTCCAGCTTCATTAGACAAGGTAAGGAGGAAACAGAGATAGAGAGAAAAGCATACACACGACTGCAGTTTTGGCTGAACAAAGGCATAATAATGGCGTCTCTTTATTCAAACAGAGTATATCAGAAACAAAACTTAAGGCACCCACAGCCAATTAGAAATGTCCGAACCAAATAAGGAGAAATAAGGAGAAATCTTCTCCCTATTCTACGCATGCCCAAAATCAAGCGTTGTCTCTCATGTAAGCAAAGAGGCCTTTGTTTACAAAATGTGTCGGAGGCAGCCTGACAGAATCCAGATACATTCCCACATGGCCTCCTTTTTCATTTAAATTTGAGAGAGGGACGGCTAATCATACCCCTGCATGTCATCATACTCCATAACTACTCCTCCATATACATCATCACTGTCCTCTTGGACATCGTACCCCTCCTGACTCCTGGTACTTTGTTCCGGAGGATGATACCTCATTGAGTACAATTGCCGTCGTGCAAAACCCGATGTCTCCCTTCTACGCAGTGGACATGTGTTACACATAGAAATAAGATTAAGAATACAATAAATGCAAAAACACAAAGGTATAAGGCAGATAATAATAATGAACCCATAAAAGAAAACTTGTCTAACGACGGACAAATCAGGCAACCAAGAAGTCACCCAATCAAAGAGATTAACATCAGTGCGTACATTGTTAGTAATGCTCTCCTGTAAATTCTGAAGTTCTTTCTCAATAGTATTATTCAGATCCTGGAATTTTACCCGACATCCCTGGTTCCCGACCAGTTTACAAAATCCTCCGGATTTTGCTAACAGGTAATCTATGGCCAGTCTGTCCTGCATTTGGTCTTGATGAAGCTCAGTGATTTCCATTTGAAGATCCCGTATGACCCTTCATGTGGCATTGATTGATTTCTCCAGCCTACAGGTGAGTCCCAAAATGGACCTTCTATTCTCCTGGGAAATGACACCTGGGTATGATCCCAAGGTGAGTGCTCCAGTGATAACACCCCCTATAGCTCTCCCCCAGGAGCTACCATCAGAAAGCTGAACATCAATTATCACTTCATCATTGCAACCAGAACCCATCGGGCCGGCAGCAGCTCTCCGGCGCCGTGCATCTGCCTGAAGCGGCATTTGCACTTGTACGGGTAAGGTAAAATAACCCAATGCTGCACATTGATATTGTCCTGGATGGAAATTCGTGGCAACTCCATTAAAAAAAGAACCACATGTTGGGATCCTTAATTTGCCATCCATTGCAAATTGAACCACTATCTATAGCAGAATAATCAGGAGTAAACATAGGAAACACATCATATATATCTTCAATAGTAGTGTTAAACAAGGTATAATTAAGCTTATAAGAACTGTTATAACTACCCCATAACCAAAAATAATCATTACAACCCGTATAATTGCCTACATTCCGCAAAACCCGTTTTGCTTGAGTCCAGTGCTTCCATTTACTATTCCAGACTCCAGAAATATGACAGCAGAAACAAAGCCCTTTAGTGTATTTCTTGAATGTCATGCTTCGCCAGCGGGTGTTGTTAAATTGTTCTGGGGGATTGGAGAAGAGTGTAGACCTATCAAGATGTTGCAAATGTCCAATAACCAACTCAGGCGTGTTGAACAATGCCGGAAGAAAGGCCATTTGAGACACTGCCAGTGGATGCTCATAGTATAACGTTGCATTCTTACCATGAATCTCAAACATATAGTTAGCATGACGAATCCAAAAGTTGGGGTTGCCCCCATGAGGTATTGTTCTTACAGCTGGAAGCACAGTAAGAAAGAAAAGAACAAATGTCAGCACATTTAGTTTACTGGTGAACCACCATCCTGGAGCTGAGTAACCTTCTTCTCTCTCCATGGGCGGATCGCTCGAGCAGGAATCCACACAGATCCTGAGGTCGTAGAAACAGCTGCGTATCCTCGTCCCCAGGTGATTAGAGGCACAGGACCTTTCCACTCAGGATCCAGTTGCTGCCGATAAACGACCAATGGCTTAGGAAGACACTCCTCGGTCCTGAAATGCAATTTGACTGGAGAGTGTGACCTGTTATGGGGAGCAAAAAGAAAATTAAGAGTATACAGTACTTTAGCAACAGCTGTAGGTATTTCAGCCACAGGAACCCCTCTATCTCCCACTTGCTTGTGTAACAAATTTTTGAATGTCAGGTGGGCTCTTTCAACAATCGCCTGTCCAGTCGAGTTATAGGGTATTCCATGGGTTAGCTTAATGTCCCACTGACCGCAAAAGTCCTGAAAGGCAGAAGAAACATATGATGGCCCATTGTCTGCCTTAAGGCTTTTAGGTTTACTCATTACCGCAAACGAACGAATGCAATGTTGTATAACATGTCTGGATGTTTCCCCACGTAAGGGTGTAGCCCATATAAATCCAGAGAAGGTATCAACAGTCACATGTAACTTAGAAAGCGGAGCCAAAGCAGGTACTTGCGTGACATCCATCTGCCATAGCTGATTGGCTTCTGTTCCTCGAGGATTAACAGCATCAAATGGCAGGAATATAGGAGACTTCGTACAGGAAGCACAGGATGACACAATGTCTCTAGCCTGTGACATAGGAATGGAAAATCGTTTATGCAAAACCTTAGCAGATTGATGAAACATTGCATGACTGTCAATGGGGTTGTCAAAGAGAGAAAAAACCTCAGCAGAGTCCCGGAGAGCAGAATCTGCTCATGCATTGCCCTCCGTCAAATAACCTGGGATCCTTGTGTGAGAGCGTATGTGGGCAATGAAGAATGGGACCGTACGGTTGGAAAGAAAACCTTGAAGCTGTTGGAATAAAGCAAAAAGATCCCTATCCATCGATGGAGACAAATAAGCTTCAGCTAAAGTAAAAATAAGGCGGTAAACATATTGAGTATCCACAATCAGGTTAAAAGGCACATCAGAAAACGTAGAGAAAGCAAGTATGACTGCTGCCAGTTCCGACCGCTGGGCCGATGCTTGAGGTCCTGTAAAAACAACCTCCCATTCCCCAGTAGGACCCTGCCATGTAAGGACTCCACGGGAGGGGGAGCCATCCGAGAAAAGAGTAACGGCATGCAAGATAGGTTGCATGCAAAGCGGGGATGACAGGGAGTAAGAAGTGAGATTCAGCAAGGTAAACCGCTTATCTTTGGGGGGATTAAATTTAACTTGTCCCACAACGTCCGCCATGGCCACCTGAAATGCCTCAGAATGCTGTAGCAAGGCGGTTAGCTGATCCTGCGAAAAAGGAAAACAAACAAAGTCAACGTCATAGCCAGTCAAATGCTTTGCCCTAGTACGGCATTTGAGGAAAAGATCAGCAATCGCATCAGGCAGGTGATAACAGTTTTTCGAGGGAGTGTGCGCCAAGTGAAGCCATTCCACGATGGCCACCTTCTGAGCGTTGACAGGCGCGAACAAAACAGCAGTGGGCAGCCTCGGTGTGGGAAGAAGTGCGCATGCCAGCGCAATGATGCCTGAGGGCACCCGATCCACAGCGATGGTATGCAGCTTTTCGTTGAGGCGTTGAAGAGCTGTACGCATCTCCGTTGTGCAGGGAATGATGTCCGCTGGAGAAGTGTGTCCAGAAAGAGCAGCAAAGAGTGGTGACAGTTCCTCAGTGCTCAGGGCCAAGAAGGGACGAGCCCAATTTATGTTCCCTAGCAATTGTTGCAATTGTACAAGAGTGAACTGCTCTGGAATAGCTATTGTTGGCAATAGCGGAGTCGAAGCGGTAGCTGAGAGCCTATGTCCCAGATATTGGAATGGATCTGCTGCACTTTTTCAGGAGCTATGATCAAGCCCGCTTGTTGCAAAATGTCTGCTAGGTCCTGCAGGTGTTTCTCCGTGACTTGTGGACCATGCAATAAAATGTCATCTGTGTAATGATAGACTTTAACCTCTGGATGACGTTGCCTGAAAGGTTCCAAAGCCTTGTTCACAAAATGTTGGCATAGAGTCGGCGAGTTGGCGATACCCATAGGCAAGACACACCATTCAAACCGTTGAGTAGGATGTTCATTATTGTATACTGGCAATGTAAATGCAAATTTTTCTCTGTCTTGTGGCGCTAGCAAGATTGTATAAAAACAGTCCTTCAAATCTATAACCATGAGTTGATGATCTTCAGGGACCATGTTCGGATTAGGAAGTCCAGATTGTAGAGGTCCCATTGGCAAGATGTGCTCATTAACTTTTCTCAAATCATGCAACAATCGCCATTTTCCAGACTTCTTTTTCACCACAAAAATTGGAGAGTTCCAAGGACTAGTGGTTGTTTGAATATGTCCCAGATTTAATTGCTCCTGTACAAGGGCCTCCGCCACCTGGAGCTTTTCTCTTGAGAGCGGCCATTGATCCGTCCACACTGGCGGGGTGTTTTTCCATTGTAGTGGAAGTGCATGCAACGGCGCTGCAGGGGAGGCCCGTATCAAAAATTTGTCTGCAAGGTACACCCTGTTTTAGCCATGAGATCCCGGCCCCACAGAGTAATAGGAATATCCATAATCAGGGGGTGAAGAGAAACTTTTGTTCCCCCTGAGGTCTCAAAGACGATTGGATGAACACTTTGCTGTGCTGGCTCGTACCCGCCCACCCCAAAAACTTCCCTACAGGGGCGGACGGCCCATCCAGTTGGCCAATCTTTTTTTGCCACCACTGAAATATCGGCTCCTGTATCGATTAGTCCAGACACTGAACGTCCACCCATAATCAGCGAGTGGGTCGGTCTATCCTCGGTGATTTGTATCACTGCCATAGCTGCTGTTACAGTCCCCTCCTGGGATGGAGTTGCATTGGTCCCTAGTGGGAGCAGATGAAGGCGTCCTACAGGTTGTCCCTTAGGCAGGGTGAGATGTTGCGTGGCTGATGCAGGGATGACAATTTCTTGGTGACCCAATGTAACTGACCCTGCTGCAATGTGTACAGAAGCGGGCAAGGCGTCTGGGCAAGGAAGAACAATGCCCACCATGCCTTGGGGAATAACATCATCAACCAGTGTGGGAAGAGCCTCCACACACCCTGGCACAGTAAAGGTACAGTCCTTGGATAACCTCAATAATAGCCCTTCTTTTAGAGGATGGTTTTTTCTATATCGTGAAATCATTTCTTGGGCAAGTTCCATATCTTCTTCCATCTCTTCCAAAACCTCCGCTATTGCTTCCTCCCTGACCTCTGGTAGCCCTATTATTTTGCCTGGGCCTGAGCAAGGCCCGCACTCCCATTTCCCTGCTGCTGTGGAGAAGAGTCAGAGTCTTTGTGCTGAGCAGCTGAGGAGTTGGCATTAGGATTTGAGCGGTACTGATTGGCCCAATGGTACCCCTTCTGACAAATGGGACATTTCCTTGAAGGGCGTGTTGCCGGCTTATGAGAGGAACGACATTGTGCTTTAAAATGCCCTTCCTTCCCACACCCAAAACAACGTTTGTTTTGAGCCTGAGTTGTGGGCAACTGAACTGCAGCTGCCAGAAGTTGAGCCTTGTAACAGTGAGTCCCCACATTTTGACAAACTTTCATCATGTCTGCTATCGATGTGCCTGGCCGAGCATAAACAGCTGTCAGAGCACCCTTACAATCCTCATTGGCATTTTCAAAAGCCAGTTGTTTCATGAGCATTTCCCATGCCGGGACACTTTCCACCTGGCGGCTGAGGGCAGTCATGAGTCTGTTAATGAACTCAGTGTAATTCTCTTTAGGGCCCTGCCTAATTGCTGCAAATCCAGCAACTGAGCTATCCCCTTTGGAAGGAATCTTACTCCAGGCACGCATGACTATCTGTGCAATATCTCCCAACTGGGCATCAGTGAGTGCCAACTGCTGTGTGGGGTTGGCAAAATTTCCCTCCCCACATAACATATCCATCGTGAGTGCAGGGCGTGTGTGATGAACCTCCCAAGCCACATCCCTCCACTCCTGCAAGCAGAGCATGGCTTCTGCAGGAGGCAGGAGTGCTTTGATCATCTGTTTCCAATCAGCTGGTATCAATTTTTGAGAAGCAATGGCTTCCAACAGAGCTTTTGTAAAAGGTGCATTAACCCCATAGTCACGTATGCTGACTTTCAGTTCCTTCAGATATTTGTAATGGAGGGTTTCATGTCTATCTGGGATTGCTGGTGCATTGGCAACAGCCGGAGCCCCCCTGATCACTGGGTATATTTCAGGAGATTCCACATCCAGCACAGCTGCAGTTAAAGCAGCAGAGTACAGGTCTTTTGTAGGGCTAAAAGTGCTTGATTGCTGCAAGGCAGGATATAATGTCCCATCTCCTTTTCCACCCCCATCCCCATCAGGGGGCTCATGCTGTTGTTTCTCATATGATGGAGGGGCAGTTGCCATAGTCCCTCCCTTGGCTGGAGGCAAAAGCTTTGGAAGGGGACCAGCAAGCCGCTGGGAGAACAAAATATTTCTTGGAGTAAGTCTTTGAAGGCAGTTTCTAACTTCATTCCAATTATATTGCACTGATACAGAAATTCCATCATGCTTCTGCAATTCATTCCCAACCTGATTCCACTGTTTTAAGTCCAAACATTCATCATATTTAAACCCAAGGACAGATTTTTCCTACAACTTGGACCAGCTGCTGTATTTCCTTCTTATCAGCTCGTTTCTCATTCTTATGCAAAAGATATGAGATATCTTTACAAAGCTCCTGTTCTGGCGAAGCAAGCACGCACCCCATGATAAAAAAAAATTTTCACTCACCCTGTGGGATATTTTCTCAAGCGCTTGATTGACCTTTCCTCTGGTCGGACCTTTCTGGTCATGGGTGAATGAAGACCTTGTCCCGGTCGCAATGAGGTGCTAATTAGGTGCTAATTGCTGTTCGCTGAAGCAGATTTCTTCAAAGCATTCCTTTGAATTTCATTCAAACGCCTCGCGACGGGACACCACTTGTAGGAGTCTGATTCATGTAAAGATCTCTAATCAGCCACATTAGCAACAGTTTATAGCCCCAGATAAACAAGGAAGAGTTAAAAGCTAACGAAGTCCAGCTTCATTAGACAAGGTAAGGAGGAAACAGAGATAGAGAGAAAAGCATACACACGACTGCAGTTTTGGCTAAACAAAGGCATAATAATGGTGTCTCTTTATTCAAACAGAGTATATCAGAAACAAAACTTAAGGCACCCACAGCCAATTAGAAATGTCCGAACCAAATAAGGAGAAATAAGGAGAAATCTTCTCACTATTCTACGCATGCCCAAAATCAAGCGTTGTCTCTCATGTAAGCAAAGAGGCCTTTGTTTACAAAATGTGTCGGAGGCAGCCTGACAGAATCCAGATACATTCCCACAGGGTGTCATTTTGAAGATCTGACATTTTGGGGTCCCCTCGGTTCCAGGTTCAGTCGGATGCATCGGGGTCACTGGGTTATGGGATTTACTTCGAGGGGAGGTGGGCCTATGGCCGATGGCCTCCAACTTGGAGGGGCACGGATCGTTTACGTGATCTTACGTTCCTCGAGTTCTTTCCGATACTGGGAGCTTTGATGCTATGGGGTGCGGAGTGGGCCAATTCTGTGGTTCATTTCTGGTGTGACAATGCTGCGGTGGTTAGCATTGTCAACGCTCAGACATCTAAATCACCTAGGGTCATGGAGTTAGTGCGCCAGTTTGTTTTGCACAGCCTACGCCTCAATGTCCTGTTCAGGGCCTGACATGTACCAGGTATTAATAACGATATTGCTGATGCTTTATCCCGCCTGCAGATCTCCCGGTTCCGCGCCTTGGCTCCGGACGCAGAGGAATTTCCCTCGCCGCTCCCGGACGAGATTTGGACGTTTGGCAAGGAGAGGTGAACCGGGCGATCGGCATGTCGCTGGCGCCCCGCACGCGTAAGGCGTATCACCATGCATTCAGTCAATTTCAGGCCTTTCGTACACATTTTCTGTTGCCCGAGATTTTGCCCATTCCAGTGGCACATGTTCTTCAATTTATCGTTTACCTACACAGTCAGGGCCTAGCTCCCCGCACCATAGCATCCAGGCTGTCAGCACTGGCATTCATGGCCAAGGTTGGGGGTTATGCTGACAGTACGAATGATTTCCGTATATGACATGTTTTGGAGGGGTGGACACGGGAACGTGGATGCCGCCCGGACAATCGCCACCCAATTTCCCCGGGGGTTCTTACCCACCTTGCACGAGGCTGGCATGACCTGTGTTTTGACAGGTATGAGGCAACTCTGTTTCATGCGGCTACTACGGTGGCCTTTTTTGGAGCGCTCCGCATCAGTGAGCTGGTGCTACTGTCTAAGGCGGATGCGACGCATAGGGCACTGGAACTCGAAGATGTCTATGTCTCCAATGAATGGGCTCAGTTGAGGATACGTTCCTCAAAGGTCGATCAGCACGGCGTAGGCAGTGGTGTAAGACTGCTACGATGTTCCATTGCAGACATCTGTCCGGTTGGTGCCCTACATGAGTTCCTTGCACTGCGTGGCACGCACCCTGGCCCGTTTTTCTGCCACCAAGATGGGTCTCCCCTTACTAAATTTCAATTTTGGAAGGTGACCGGTAAGGCACTGTCCAGTGTTGGCCTCCCCGGGGCTCGTTACGGCACCCATTCTTTTAGAATAGGAGCTGCTTCTACTGCGGCCGCATTTGGGTACTCTGGGGCTGATACGCCATATGGGGAGGTGGGGTTCGAAGTGTTTCAAATCATATGTTCGCCCTCTTCACTTATGAGTACCAGTTAAGTCACTGTCCTGTTTCCTTTTTTCCTTTACAAACCCTGTGTGTCGACGCACACTGGTGGCAGTATGGCTGGTGGGCCATAGCTACGTGCACTGGGCAGCGCAGTACGCTGCGGCAACAGAGTGGGGACCCCAGCTGGGACTAAATGCATCCGCACGTCTCAGATGGTATGGTAAGCGCGGAATGTTATGGCGGGAACTGTTGCCATTCCTTTTCTCTATCAGGGATGCTGAACCGCCTGATGTCCTGGTGCTGCACCTTGGGGGCAATGATTTAGGCCAGGTCACGGGCCTTTCGTTGAAACACACGATCTGCAGTGACCTGGCTTATTTGCATTATGTGTGGCCTGCCACAACCCTCCTATGGTCGGACATAATACCGCGTCACGCTTACAGGGGAGGTATTAACCTCCAGGCCCTTGACCGCGCTCGCCGCTCGGTGAACAGGGCAGTCTCCCGGTTCTTTGCTGACAAGGGTTTGGGGCGGGTCATCCGACACCCCACCATTAGTCTCCAAAATTGTGATCTTTACACAGGGGATGGGGTCCATCTGTCGCCTAGAGGTATGAACCTCTTTTTGGAAGATTTGCAAGCAGGCCTGTTGACCGAGCTGACAGTCTGGGGGGGGGCGGTGAGTCTTTATTAGCCTCCCCGTGTGGCGGGTAGCACTGGTAAGGTAAATATTTATGACCCACAGGTATCCGGCAGGTTCGCAATTGACTGGCCAACACTAGATAGGCACAAGTTGGTTAACGTTGTCTGGTCAACGAAGAACCAGGCAATGGGGTGATGGCACGAGCTATTCAGCATGCATCACCCCGTTATTTTACGGATACGCGTCAGAGGGTGGGGTCAGTAGTTAGTTTATTGACTACGGTCAACAATTTGTTTGTTGTAAACAAACAAATTGATACAAATGTATATATTGTAGCCAATTGCCATTGGCAATTTTGGGAGGAACCTTACCAGTGTTACTGCGGCCTGCTTGCCTTAAGAATTATAATTGGCTGAGTACCAATTGAAATTTATAATTTGGACTAGGGCATGAATCAATAAATGTGGCCCAATGCCGTTATCCACTTATACCGGTGTCTGAGTCCTTTTTTGGGGGGTGCGCCTGCAATGCAAGCGCGACGCCAAAATGGCCGCTGCGCTCTTTGCGAGCCCCCCCACCCAGACTCAGACATGCGGGTAGTTAGGGGGCGTGGCCATCCCTCTTTAAAAGGGGTGGGCACGAGGCAGCCGAGCTGCCATTTTGCGAAAGTGACGGAGAGGAGAAGTTTTTCCCTCCACCCCCTCCCTAGTGAACAGTGTGATATTTTGGTCGCTTCGGGGCCGGGTGGGAATTTTTGGCTGGAACCTACAATTGGCTCTTGGGTTCTGGCTTTTTTGCCCATCCCACACTGTTGCTATGGTTTGATATAGGGGTTTGTTTGCTATTGACTTTGGTCACATGGGCGGGTAGCACTGGTAAGGTAAATATTTATGACCCACAGGTATCCGGCAGGTTCGCAATTGACTGGCCAACACTAGATAGGCACAAGTTGGTTAACGTTGTCCGGTCAACGACGAACCAGGCAATGGGGTGATGGCACGAGCTATTCAGCATGCATCACCCCGTTATTTTACGGATACGCGTCAGAGGGTGGGGTCAGTAGTTAGTTTATTGACTACGGTCAACAATTTGTTTGTTGTAAACAAACAAATTGATACAAATGGATACATTGTAGCCAATTGCCATTGGCAATTTTGGGAGGAACCTTACCAGTGTTACTGCGGCCTGCTTGCCTTAAGAATTATAATTGGCTGAGTACCAATTGAAATTTATAATTCGGACTAGGGCATGAATCAATAAATGTGGCCCAATGCCGTTATCCACTTATACCAGTGTCTGAGTCCTTTTTTGGGGGGTGCACCTGCAATAAGGAGAAGAGGAAGGAAGGAAATTTCATTGTGAAAGGAATAAGAGAAGATTTATTTAAAAGATGTAATTACACAACATATACATGCAAAATTTGCCTATTTCTTTGGAACAGTTAATAGTGTCTAGGAAAGCAGCAAATCTAGTGGAGGTGAGACAAGCTAACAGAACAAATGTTTTAAAGCAGAGATATTTCAAGAAAGGAACAAAGCAAGGTAAGCTGTTAGCATAGCAACTTCTGAAAGAAAGATATTATACTTAGTTAAAACAGCAAACCAAATAATGTGTAAACAGCAAGATTTTTTTTCAAATTATATAAGGATTTTTCCACAATTATCAATTAACTCAAATTTTCTGAATGGAATAATCTTAGCTAACTAAATAATGGCAACAGTATTATAATTCTTCATGGATCTTAAAATAACTAAAGAATCCAGGTTGTAAAGTTTATGGGCAAAGGTAAAGGTCACCCTTGCTCAAAAGCCAGTTGTATCTGACTCTAGGGTTCAGTGCTCATCTCTGTTTCATCGCTGAAGAGCCAGCGCAGACATTTCCATGGTCACGTGGCAGGCATGACTAGACACAGGAGTGCACAGAACACTGTTTACCTTCCCACTGAAGTGGTCCCTATTTATCGACTTGCAATTTCTTGCTTTTGAACTGCTGGTTGGCAGGAGCTGGGACAAAGACGGAATCTCATTCTGTCCTGCAGTATTTGGGTATCGAACTGCTGACCTGCCACCTTCCAGTCAGCATCTTAGCCACTTGTGCCTTTGCAGTAAAGTTTATGGGTAAAATGTTACCAATGTTTTGTTTTGGATTTTACACAAGAGCTAAAATGTTTCTAACCTAGTGTGATGATAAAACAGCTAATTCCTGAATGCTGCAACCAGAAAAAAAGTGTCATTCTTACAGACAGAAAGAATCATCTGCTAGTGATTTATATAGATTTATACAGGTTGCCCTTTGGGCAGGGTAGAAATAAAGTAAATAAATAAAACTAGACATGAACCAATTTCTAGACCCACATTGGGCCCTGGAACTCACTAGGCACTACATCAGTAGTACAATTCCAAAGCATATTCTGCACCAAACAGTCCTGCCAGTGTTCAGAATGGAATGTCTCCTTCCTTTCTGGTCACTTTTGTTTATGAAAAATCTCAGACTAAACGTTCCCAGATAAAGGCTATGCCAAATAAAGTAATACTTAATATCAAAAATGTTATGGTCTCACTTGGATAACCTTAAACTTCATTCTTTATTTCGTATCAAATTCTAAAACATTACAGGTTTTTCTAAGTATAAAGTTAATTAGTAAACATCAAAATGAATGTATGTTCTTCATTTTTATTCTTATTTCTTTGCTATTGCAGGGAACAGAAAAGATGGCAGAGGTTGGTTGACAGATTTATTTGTCAAAAACTGGGCATGTGCAGGGTGTGTGGCTTTCTCCTTATTTTGCCCCCAGAATATTCCATTCAGACCAGATGGGTGGTATGCAGGAGTGGCCATCATGTATAAAAGCTCTTTTAAGATCTGCAGGTTCTCTGCCCTGAGAATTCAGTGGTGAGGTGGGTCTTGTTCACTTGTGGATGGAAGAATCAAAGTGAGATAAAGAAAGGAAGGATTGATGGGAGGGAAGGGCTGAGGGAAGGACGTATTGTGAGAAAGAAAGGAAGGTGGGTAGGGATGGAACGGTTGAAGAAAGGAAGATGTGCATGAAAGAAAGGAATGGGTTATGGAGGGAAGGAAGGAGGGTAGGGGAGAAGGAAGGAAGAAGGAAGGAAAGACGGAGGGATGGAAGGACGTTAGTAATGGTGGAAGCAAGAAGCCAGGGAAAGAAAGAGTGAGGGAAGGAAGGAAGGAGGAATTCACCCCAACCCACCTACACGCACACTGACATAGACTGTCTCTCTCTCTCATGCACACCAACAACCACACACACACTTCCCTCCACACAGGCATGATCACACACAAATGTATGCACTAACAAATCTGTTTATCCCCTCACTGCAGTGTTAATCCCCTCACTGCAGTGTGATATTTCCTCCACTCTTCCATCCCTGGCTGATGCCCTGGCCATTGGTTCCTTGGGTGTGGGTGTCGCCTCATCCGTGGCGTCCCCTGTGCCAGGCAATGCATGGTAGGAGTTGTAGTTGCTTGGTCCTGGAGAGGTGGCTCCTCTGGCTGGAGGAAGGTGCCCCCCAGCCATGCTTGCGTGGGGCTGCTCCATTGCTAGGGAGGGACTGAGTTCTGTGAGCCTGAGGGAGAAGAAAATGCGGTAATGACCCGGTTTTGTGTGGCCAAGCTCAGGCAGGCGACGGGGACGAAGAAGGTAGTGCAAGCCAAGTCCCCCAGCGATGTTCCTTCCCTGGTAAATTTAGTAAGGAAGGGTGGGGGAATACTCCCTGGCTGTTCCTTGCTTGAGCTGCCTCAGCATGATGCCGGGAGGCAAGGAAGGGAGATCCGCCAGGTCTGCTCGGCAAATTCCCCCTCCCCCAATTGCGATTGGCCATTGTGCATTAAGAGGCCATTGATATTGACACCGACCTACCACCCCTGTTTGTCTATGTGAGGGAAACATTTTCTCATACTAGGCTTTTGGTCCATGTTGTGCTGCCCCAGTGGCGACCGTATGGTCCTGTGTCCACTTCTCGTCCCTGACTCCTCCACAGCCCTCCCTCTTTCCGGCACTATCCCCACTGTCACCTTCTCTCCTGGCTTTTGATTTCTTTGTGGCTTACGATGGGGCCGTGCACGCTCCTCCAAGTATATGTTGGCTGTATTTGAGTGCCGTTGGCCACTCGCTTGAGGTTATGGGCTGTGCGTGAGTCGAGTGTTGTGCCTGCTGCAAGCACATGCACATGGCTTATCTCGGCATTCTGCTCTTGCTCAAATGGGCATGTGGTCAGTCTCGCGCTGCTCCACTGTGGCTGTGCACAGTGTTTTTCGGCTTTGTGGGGCATGGGCCCCTCCTGCCACCTCCAGACACTGTCCATGGCAATCTTTGGCAGCAAAGGTAGGTATGTGCTGGCTGTTGGGGGGATCCATGCAGGGGTGTTGAAATACATTCAGGACGCACGGACGCACACTTCTGTTTTATTTATATAGGTGATTCATTGTGGGACTGTGGTGGCTTTGTGGTTAAGATGCTGAATTTGATGACTGGAAGGTCAACAGGTCAGCAGCTTGAGACCTGAGTGCTGCATGGCAGAGTGAAATCCCGTCTCTGTCCCAGCTCCTGCCAATCAAGCAGTTCAAAAGCAAGAAATTGAAAGTAGATAAATAGGTACCACTTCAGTAGGAAGGTAAACAGCATTCCGTGCACTCTGGTGTCTAGGCATGTCTGCCACATGTCCACAGAAATGTCTGTAGACACTGACAGCACTGTTTCTTTGACTATAAACAGAAATGAGCACCGAACCCTAGAGTTGGATATGACTGGCTTTTGAGCAAGGGTGACTGACCATTGTGGGAGGGTTTTCAACCTTCCTGTTTAAAAGAAACAGTGTTTAGGCCCATTCTAAAAAAGTTAAACCTTCCAGCCAGCAATTTGAACAACTACAAAACAGTCATAAGCAAGGTGATTGTGAGGGTTGTGGTTGATCAGCCACAGGAGCTGTTAGATATGAACAGTTCCCTCAATCCTCTATGGCAGGGGTGGCCAAACTTTTCATGCTATGGGCCGGACCACGCCCCTCTCAGACAGATCTTCGGGCTGGAGGAGTGTTTCCTCCTGCTGCTTCTGCCACTTCTGCTGGTGGTGGCAGGGGTAGGTACAAACACAGAGCATCTTCTGCTGTTTTTGCTTTTTCTGCCACTTCCCGTGGTGGCAGGAGTGAGGGCGGTGCATTTTTGCTTCATTTTTGGCTGCTTTTGCTGCATTTTCAGCTGTTTTCAGCACATTTTTTGCACTTCCAGTGCATTTTTTGTGTTTGTGGTAAGCTTTTGCCACATTTTCAGTGCTCCCGGTGTATTTTCGGGCCTTTTGGTGGTGGCGGCAGGGTCTTTACCATGGGTCAGATTAATTGGTGTCATGGGCCAGGTCTGGTCCACAGGCCGTAAGTTGGGAACCCCTGCTTTAAGGTCAGGCTTTAGGCTGTAGCATGTACTGAAGTGAGCTCTGGTTGCACTACATGGTGATATGTTGAGGGATTCCAACCATGGGAAAATTTTAAATTTTTTAATTTAATTTTTAATTTTAATTTCCAATTTGAATAGCCGTCCAAATCAAAATGACTCAGGTTGGCTCACAGCATTAAAAATCTCTTTTTTGTCCTTCTTGACATCTCAGTAGCCTTTGATACCATTAACTGTAGTATCCTCCTGGATTGGATCTCAAATTTGGGGATTAGAGGTTCAGCCTGGGATTGGATTTGGTCCTTCCTGGAGGGTCCTTCCCAGAAGGTTCAGCTTAAAGAGGTGTGGCCATCCTCCTGGTTTCTTAATTGCGGGGTTCCTCATGATTCAATTAACTCTCCCATGCTGTTCAGTATCTATATGAGGCTGCTAGGTGAGGTCACCCAGACATTTGAAGTGTCCTTTCAACAATGTGCAGCTGATACATCACTCTATCTCTGCTTTCCACCATCTGCAGTGGTGGTGGTGCCTGACTTTGAATTCTGCCTGGAAACAGTTATGACCAAGAAGAGGCTTAATAGGCTGAATCTGAATCTGGACAAGATGGAGGTCTTGTGTTTAGGTAGTTTGTTCATCTGCTCAGTGGGAAGGTCTTTAAAACTCACAGGAGTTTCTCTTCCTATCAAGAACTGGATTCAAAGCTTGGGCATTATTCTGGACCCAGCACTATCTATGGGATTCCAGGTAGGTGCTGTTATTCAGCTTTATTCCACCTTCAGAGTATTGCTTAACTGTGGCCTTATTTTAATAGTGGATCCCTAACAGCATTGATCCACACATTGATAATCTCAAGGATTGATTACTGCAGTGCTCTTTATGTGGGACTTCCCTTGAACTTGATATGGAAACCTCAATAGGCTCATTAATGCATACTGACATTTCCCCAATTTTTGCTGGCGTAGACTGGCTCCCGGTCCATTATCATGCAAAGTACAAGGTGTTTGTGCTGACTTATAAAACCCTATATGGTTTGGTACCTCATTACCTATCAGACCATTCTCCTTCTCCATATATCTGCCTGTCTAATGTGCACCTCTCTTTCATATGGCTTGAGGGTTTGTATCTTTAAAGAAGCCAAGAAATCTAAGATAAGGTGCTAGGTGTACACAGTAGTAGTTCCTACCCTCTTAAATACCTTCCCTTTGGAGATGTGTCAAGCTTCAAAAAAAAAAGAAGCTTTTTGGGTTTTTTAAACTTTATTTTCATTCTGAGCCCTATTATCTATTTTTTTTACAGTTGTATTTTCATTTGATACTTGGTGATATTTCTCTATTGTAAATTTGGTCATTATCTGTTGCCATCAAGTGAGATTTTCATTTTTCTGAATGTTGTTATTGTTCATGTAGTTTCATTATGTGCTGTTCACCACTCAGAGTAGCTTGCTAGTGGTTAAGGGGTGTAAGGAATAAATGAACAAATAAATTTGGGAAGATAAAAATGTCAATTTATTTTCCCCATATTGGAGTCAATAAATATTCGGAGTGCATTGGGAGAATAGCTGAGGTCAGGCTGCAAGGTCAGCTTAAAAAGACTAGTTGAAATTCCAGTGGTGGCAATTTTTCGAAATTAGACATTTATCTTAGTAGTATGCCACCCCCACCCTTCAGACCTTTAGAGGGAAACTGGAATTTTTTAATATAATGTGGCATAACTCTTGGTTACAGAGATTCAGTCATTGTCATCACAATCTGTTTCAGAGAAATTTGAGCAAACAAAAATGACAGAAAAATTGTCCCTGTTGTAAATGCAAAAGATTATAAAACTGAGGGGTGGCTATGCCTTTCTAACTTTGCTGTTATTTGTTCCTAAAATGTCTTCTGAGACCATTCTAATCTATTCCTTGACTTTTCCTTGAATTATATCTGCATTTTTATACATGAAAAATCCTAATTACCTTAAAATTCAAGACTGTTTATTTCTACTTCGTGGTCATATTCAAAGTAAGTGGTGTGTAAAACATTTTTAAAAGAAGAGCTTGGAAAATTTGTGATCTTGGCTATAACTCCAAGAATCCTGCAGCTAGCATGTCCAAAATGACATTTTACAAGCTCTAAATGTGAAGAACAATTTATGATTTCAAGCATTATAATTAGAGATCAGTTCCAGGTTCACATTCCATGGTGATAGTTTGAAAGCGCGGCGCCAAAATGGCCGCCGCGCTCTTTGCGGGCCCCCCCCCCCACCCAGACTCAGCCATCCGGGTGAGTTAGGGGGCATGGCCACCCCTCTATAAAAGGGGTGGCCACGAGGCAGCCGAGCTGCCATTTTAGAATTGCGACGGAGAGGAGAAGTTTTCTCCGTCGCATTCTCTCTTTAGCTGTGGGTTGGTCGCTGGAGGTCTGCGCGTTCGATTCCCAGCTGGGAATGAGAAAGACCTCATACCTGGAGCCGTTTTGGAATTACTCCTTGGCTACCGCGGTACTTCTGTGTAGGAGTTCGATCCCTGGATAGGGATCCTTTGGCTACTCATATTCTTTTAGGGAGACATGGCTCTCAAACGAAAGGCCCCGGCACTGAAGCCGTGGCCGAGGGGAAGGGCTTTTCCCGGCCCTTCATAGGATGGGGGCCAGCCTTCTGGTCGAAGGACCAGGGCTGTGCCCCCATGGCAGGGCAGTAATGGACACTTGCCCACTGGTACCAGTGGCGCCGGTCAGGCTACCACTTGGCAGCCGGGTGCCAGCTTCATAGCTGGGCAGGTGCTGGCTGGCCTCTTGGGGGCTTTGGCCCTAAGAGTGCCTTTGCAGGGCCTGGGACAGGCTGGCCCAGGGGGGCCTGGTGCGGGTGTCCGCCCCACAGCTCCTCCGGCCCCCCACGGGCCTGAGTTCTGGGCTTGGCCCTATTCTGGCCCTGGCTTCCCTTTTGGGTTGCCTTTGCCCCAACTACCTAGTGGGCCGTCCGGCCCACCCGGCCCACCTTATACTGGGGGCTCCGAGGCAGTGGATGCTTTGATAGCACGTATAGCAGTGCTGGAAGCATCTTTGGGCATTGCCCAGCCACCTTCTGAGGGGGGGGCGGTACCGCTTCTTCCACAGGGGCCCCTTCGTCGACCCCGGCCAACTTGCCGGCCGGGATGCTTCAGCGGGCGGCCAACTGGGTCGAGCTGCTTGAGACTGTCCGGCCAGCCCCGGCTGGTGCCTCGCAGCTCCCCGTGTGACCTGATGTACAGGCTGGGAGCAGCCAAGGGTGGTCCCAGAGCTCGATTCCAGTCGTGAGCTCCGACGCCCACCGTGGGCCGGAACCCCCAGTGGGGGCGGCTCACGGGGGTGCGACTAGTGAGTATCAGGTTCAATTTAGTGCACCACCACCACTGTCCACTTCCACTGGGGGGGTTTAGTGGCCCTGGCCGCGTCAAGTTGATGTGGGTGGGCAGCCGTTACCACATTGTCCCATTAACCCCTAGTTCCCAAATTGTCCCTCGTTCAGGGCGGGGGTGTCCGCCCCTGGGGCCGTGCCGAGCATTGCAGGGGCTGTTCAGGTCCCACTGCGTATACCCTCTATACAAACTGTGCCGTCGATGGCTTTACCGATGGCTGGTTATTCCTTGCCCCTGGGTGATCATTTGTCACAGGTCACGAGGGACAAGATTTGGCGAGGGGAGTATGTTGATATTTTCTCCCTCTGGAACCGTGAGCCCACTAAGGAGGAGAGGGAGGGACAGGATGACAGAGACAAGAAGCTGTCCCGTCGTCCTAAGCCACCGCGTAACTGGGCCAACTGGTTGCCGGCATACTTTATATATATGGCGGTATGCCTCAGGGACCGGCCTGATTTGACCATTCCGGTTCAATACCTTGATAATATTTACAGGGCGATGGTTGATTGCCCGGGCCCATCGTAGTTGGCTTATGATGAGGAATTTAGGATGAGGGTGGCCCTACATCCTGAGATGAGGTGGGATGAGCCCTGTCAGCAATTGTGGCTCTTGTACATGACTCCCACACGACCGGCGCCTGGTGATAGGTACCATTGTGGTCATGCTGTGCAGCGGGCTGCTGCAACACAGGCTCCCCGCCAACCGGTGGGGCAGGGGGTTCCAGCCCGCCTGCTGTGTTGGAGCTTCTCAGCTAACGACGTGTGTAATAAGCGCCAGTGTCATTCCCGACACGAGTGTCCCTCTTGCGCTGGCCCCCATGCTGCCTCCGCGTGCCCGCGGGCTGGTGGGTCACGGGGCAGAGGTAGGGGTGCACAGGGGGCGATCAGAGCTCTGTCTGACGGAACTAGCCATGTAAAAGCCCCCCTCCACAATTAATGTACTCATGCTGGAGCGATGGCTCTCAGCTTATCCAAGAAGGGATGATGCGAGGTACCTGCTGGAGGGTTTCCAATGGGGCTTTCGTATTCCATTCAGGGGTGTTAGGGGCCCCAAGATGCTCCTAATTTAGTTTCCTTGAAAGGTAACGAGGAAGTTGCTGCACTGAGCATAGCTAAGGAAGTTGAGGCTATGAGAGTAGCGGGCCCCTTCTTGGAACCACCTTTCCCTAATTTGAAGGTCTCCCCTCTGGGGCTAGTACCGAAAAAGAACCCGGGTGAATGTCGTCTAATCCACCATCTAGCTTACCCTGCGGGTTCTTCGGTCAGTGATGCGATTCCTGATGACCTTGTTCAGGCAGGTACACGTCGTTTGTCCAGGCCCTACGAGTGGTATGCTCATGCGGTCCCGGTGCTTTCCTGGCAAAGTGTGATATGAAATCGGCTTTCCGATTACTGCCAGTGCACCCAGGGGATTTTGAGCTATTGGGTTTTAGGTTCCAAGGGGAATTTTACTTAGATAAGGCCATGCCTTTTGGCTGCTCTATTTCATGTTCGGCATTCGAACGATTCAGTACTTTCCTTCAGTGGGCCTTTGCTCGCAGGTCGGGGTCCCGGTCTCTAGCCCATTACCTCGATGACTTTTGGTTTGGGGGTGAACGGGGCTCGGACACGTGCACGTGTCTCCTCACTACATTTCAGACACTCATGCGGGAACTGGGTGTCCCCTTAGCGCCTGAAAAGACCGAGGGCCCAGCTACTAAGCTCACATTTCTAGGCATTGAAATTGACTCTGTCGCACAGGCATCCAGGTTACCCATGGATAAGGTGACTCGGATCTCCGCGGCGATTTTGGCATTGATTGCCAAACGTAAAGTGTACCCTCGTGAGCTGCAGCTACTTCATGGCCATCTTAACTTTGCCTGCAGGGTGGTGACACCCGGCAGAGCATTGGCCATGTGCCTGTGTGACGCCATGGCTGGCCTGTTAAAACGCCACCACAGGGTCCGGCTGACCAGGCGCATACGGGCGGACCTTTCGGTCTGGCTCAAATTCCCCCAGGATTTCAACGGGGTCTCTTCCTGGAGATTAGACCTTATGGTCTGCCCTAGATTTCAAGTAAAGTCGGATGCCTCCGGCTCCCTGGGTTATGGGATTCATTCTGAGGGTAGGTGGGCTTACGGCCGATGGCCTCACACATGGCTTGCACGGATCGCCTCCGCGATCTTACCTTCCTTGAGTTTCTTACCAACTTGGGGAGCACTGATGCTATGGGGCGATGAGTGGGCCAACTCAGTGGTCCATTTTTGGTGTGACAATGCGGCAGTGGTGCACATTGTCAACGCCCAGACGTGCAAATCCCCCAGGGTCATGGCATTGGTTTGTCAATTCTTTTTGAGAAGCCTACGCCTAAATGTGCTGTTCAGGGCCAGACATATACCAGGTATTAATAACGATATTGCTGATGCTTTATCCTGCCTGCAGATCCCCCGGTTCCGTGCCTGCTTCAGAAGCAGAGGAATTTCCCTTGCCACTACCGGCCGATATTTGGACGTTTGGCGAGGAGAGGTGAACCGGGCGACCGGTATGTCATTGGCACCTCGCACGCGTAAGGTGTATCAACATGCTTTCATACGATTTAGAACCTTTTGCGAGTAACTACAGTTGCCTCAAGTGTGGCCCATACCAGTGGACCAGGTTTTACAATACATGTTTATCTTCACAGTCAGGGTTTGGCCCCCCGTACTATAGCCTCTAGGCTTTCGGCACTGGCATTTATGGCCAATGTGAGGGGCTTCAATGACTACGTGAGTTACTTCCGCATGCATTGTGTTTTGGAGGGGTGGACAAGTGAACGTGTCCGCCGCCCGGACACGTGTCACCCCAGTTCACCAGAGTTTCTGACCCACCTTGCACGAGGCTGGCATAACTTATGTTAGGATAGGTATGAAGTGGCTTTTGGTCACGCAGCTACCACGGTAGCCTTTTTTTTTTTTGGGATCGCTCCGCAGCAGTGAGTTGGTACCAGAGTTGGTACCATGGTGTAAGGCGGATGTGTCTCGTAGGGCACTGGAACTCGATGATGTCTATGTCACGCATGAGTGGGCTCAATTGGGGATACGGTCCTCAAAGGTTGTTCAGCACGGCGTAGGCAGTGGAGTTGGACTGCTACGATGTTTCATTGAAGACATCTGTCCGGTTGGTGACCTACATGGATTTTTGGCAGTGCCTGCTGCGCGCCCCAGCCTATTTTTCTGCCACCAGGATGGGTCTACCCTTACCAAAATCAAGTTATGGAGGGTGACCGGTACCGCACTTCACGGTGTGGGGTCCGTTTTGGCACCCGTTTTTAGGATAGGCGTCGCGTTGACCGCGGCTACGTTTGAGGTACTCGGAGGCGGATATAGGTGTGCGCGTAATTTCTTATATGTACATCCCCTCACTGTACGAGTACCTAGTTATGTCCTTAACCTCTTCTCCTCTTTTACAGATCCTGTGTGTCTCTACACATCAGTGGCAGTGGGGCTGGTGGGCCGCAGCTATGTACACTGGGCAGCAGTATATGCTGCGGCGACAGAGTGTGGCACAAGGGGGCAGGAACTGTTGCCATTCCTGATGCCCATCAGGGATGCTGGACCGCCCGATGTTCTTATTCTGCACCTCGGCGCCAATGATCTTATACGGATCACTAATATTCCTTAAACTGTCGAGGTGCAGTGACCTGGCGTTTTATATCATGTATGGCTTACACAGGGTCGCTATGGTCTAACATCGTGCCGAGACACTAATTTAGGGGAGACGTGGATCTCCGTGGTTCGGACCGTTCCGGTAGTCAGTGGACAGGGCTGTTGTCCGGTCCCTTGCTGAGCATGGCTGGGAGACAGCCATTGGAAACCTGCGGATAGGCTTACAAAACTTTTTGCTGGTAGGCAGGATATGGGGTCCACCTGTCGGCTGGAGGTATGTACCTCGTTCTGGGCGAGGTGCAAGCAGGCCTGGCGACTGAGCTGGCAGTCTGGGGGGGGGGGGGTGGTGAGTCATCATGGATGCCTCCCCGTGTGGCGGGTAGCACTTGTAAGGTAAAGATTTATGACCCATAGGTATCCGGCAGGTTCGCAATTGACTGGCCAACACTTAGACAGGTACAGGGGTAATAGCTTTGGCCAGTCAACGACGAACCAGGCAAGGGGTGATGGCAGGAGCTTAACAGCCTGCATCACCTTGAGATTTAATGGATACACGTCATAGGGTGGGGTCAGTAGATAGTTTATTGACTCCGGTCAACAATTTGTTTGTGTCTGCAAACAAATTGATACAAATAGTTACATGTAGCCAATTGCCATTGGCATTTTGGGAGAACCTTACCAGTGTTACTGCGGCCTGCTTGCCTTAAAGAATTACAATTGGATGAATACACCAATTGAAAGTTATAATTCGGACTAGGGCATTATTCAATAAAAGTGGCCCAATGCCTTTATCCATATACCGGTGTCTGAATCTTTCTTTGGGGGGGTGCGCCTGCAATGAAAGCGCGGCGCCAAAATGGCCGCCACGCTCTTTGCGGGGGCCCCACCCCACCCGGACTCAGCCATCCGGGTGAGTTAGGGGGCATGGCCACCCCTCTATAAAAGGGGTGGTCACGAGGCAGCCGAGCTGCCATTTTAGAATTGCGACGGAGAGGACAAGTTTTCCCCTCCACCCCCTCCCTAGTGAACAGTGTGATTTTTTGGTCGCTTCGGGGCCGGGTGGGAATTTTTGGCCCGAACCTACAATTGGCACCTTGGTTCTGGCTTTTTTGCCCATCCCACACTGTTGCTAGTGTTTGAGCGAAGGGGTTTAGTTGACTTTGGTCACTTTGGCAGGTAGCACTGGTAAGGTAAAGATTTATGACCCATAGGTATCCGGCAGGTTCGCAATTGACTGGCCAACACTTAGACAGGTACAGGGGTAATAGCTTTGGCCGGTCAACGATGAACCAGGCAAGGGGTGATGGCAGGAGCTTAACAGCCTGCATCACCTTGAGATTTAACGGATACACGTCATAGGGTGGGGTCAGTAGATAGTTTATTGACTCCAGTCAACAATTTGTTTGTGTCAGCAAACAAATTGATACAAATAGTTACATGTAGCCAATTGCCATTGGCATTTTGGGAGGAACCTTACCAATGTTACTGCGGCCTGCTTGCCTTAAAGAATTACAATTGGATGAATACACCAATTGAAAGTTATAATTCGGACTAGGGCATTATTCAATAAAAGTGGCCCAATGCTTTTATCCATATACCGGTGTCTGAGTCTTTCTTTGGGAGGTGCGCCTGCAATGTGCTGTTTCTGTTTTCCATATTTCGTTGGCAGCTACTCGTGTCCAAGCATACTTTTCCCCTGAAAGTCATTATTTTCTTCATTAATGGTTGTGTCTCTGGTGACTCAATAAACCGATCTTGGCATGAAACATGTGACCACACACATTACACTGAATAGATGGTGGAGGATGTGGTTGAGTTTGACGAAGCTTCCATGCTTGCCGCTTAGCCTCTTCATGTCTGTGATGTTCCTCTTCAAAGTGATCAGTAACAGCAGAGATTTCCTGTTTTTGTCATTCCTCCCTATATTTTTCCTTTCCATATTTATATTACAAAAGAATGCTGCACACAATGCTTGACAAAGGCTGAAGAATCTCTGTTTTAGGTTGATGATTCGTTTAGATAAATTAATGGCTTCCTCTAGTATTCTACAATTGGTTTTATTCGATTTCTTCTAAAATTATTGGGGGCTGGAATGTCATTCCAGATGTCCTATAGTTTAAATTCACACCCTCCAACACTGGTTTTTTATTTTGCCTCTAGTCCATTATGTCAGAGAAGAGGGAGCCTCAAGACACTGGTGAAAGAAGGAGGAATGTAGGTCTCAGTATCCCACCACTGAATCCAATGGTTATACAGGTAAATTGTCAGTTGTGTCACATGGCACTTGCATAGGCTTCTGGTTGGGCTTAATATGGTTTGATCTGGTCATAGAACATGACAATGTACCTGACCTGTACCTCTGTTGTATTACTCTAGGCCAGGGGTTCCCAACCTTTTTCAAGCCGGAGGCCGGGTCACACACTCTCAGTCAGCTTCGAGAGCCGGATGGCCATTTTGCTCTGCTTGCATGATGGGGTGGCTATTTTGTCCCAACAGCTTCAAAGGGGCAGCCATTTTGTTTCTCAAATGCCCTTGGAGGGATGGGGGCACATGAAATCATGCCAGGGGCCAGATCTGGCCCACAGGCCTTAGGCTGGGAACCCCTGATCTAGGCCATGTGGAGAAGCTTTATATATTGTGGTTTCATTATTATTTTTATCAAACAAACATTCAATCAGGAGAGTTCCAACTTTTGGTGTGCATTTGTACTGTTCAAGAAGAGCTGGTTCTTCCCCAAGGGAATTCAGCCATACTTTCTCCTTGATTTCCCACTCATAACTCTTCACCTACATGAAATTCCAAGAGCACAATTGCTTGATTTTCTTATTTCCAATTAGGTTGTATAAATTAACAACTCCTGTTATGTCAGTCTTTCTTGCCCTCCTGTTTATTTTGTGTTTTTTGGAGAGGAATTAGCTTTATTCTCCAAATCTGCTTGATATGAGGAGGTTTTTCTAATTACAGAAGCTCTATCAAAGTATTCAGCAGGATATCCTTTCCAGTATGCATAATGGTAGAAGGAATCTGTCATCCAGGACTTTGCCTTCTTCTTCAGCTTATTGTGTCAACCTGACTTTTCCAAGTGATAATCGGGCACTAAGAATGACAGTTTCAATGATTTATCTCAATAAGCGTTGAAGTAATTTAGTAAAATCTGTACCCAAGAAACATCAGTTCTGAAGGTAGCCTTGCTGAACACTAAATACTGATTTGCTCAAAGATCCCATAATGCTTGATCAAATTAAAAATGACATTAGTAACTCCACAGATTATAATGACTTCCTTGAATCTCCTATGGGAAACAATTAAAACAACGTCTCATGACACATATATTTCCTTAATATACCCTGGAGAGAAAATGAGGCATTGATGCCTATCCAGAACTTCACTAAAGTACAAATTACAATTTTTAAGAAGATCTGCAGGTGTACTTAGCACACTGCTATGCTCTATGAATTTACTGCCATTCCAAGAGACTTAGCCTGTTGATTGACACAATGGATTATTCACTCCAGCTATGTACACAATGTGACTGAGAAGGGGAGAATGAAGTGAATGGAATATTTAACCTTGTGCAAACAAGCAGCTGACATTTCACCAGAGTGAGACAATCAAAAAACAAATGTAGAAAACAGGTTGTTATCCATAGCTAGAGAAACTACTAAGAGGTAGAGGAACATCTTTTAGCTGAACACTTTTCATACTGATATTGATATTGCAAGATTCTGAAACAATATAAATGTTTTGGCTCAAGCTGAATGCCATGTCGCACTGATAATGAAACATCATTCTTCTGCTGGTGTACAGGGCTGAGTTAAACTTTCTTGAGAATTGGAAAACAATTCACCTCCCACACACACAAGTTCCAATTAGATTTCAAATTTTTCATCTGAATAGAATTTTTAGCATGCTTGTATTTTTTTCTTCTGCAAAATTGCATGCATAAATTTAACTGGTCTTATATATAAGGGGGCTGAAGATTTCCGGTATCCTCCATAAAAAGGAAGAGAGAAAAGATAAAAGTTTCCACACTTTGAAATTCCTCTGACATTATTTCATTATTTTATATATATATATATATCCCACCCATCTGGGATATTTTCCCACTCTGGGTGGCTTACAATACATTAAAGAAAATATTTACAACAAATTAAACATAAAGAATAGACAAACTGAGTAAATTTATATATTACAACAAAACAAAAAATGATGCCTCCAATTAAAAAACAAAACAACAAAAAACACATATTGGTGACAAAAAAAGTTAATCAAAATCTGTTGATCAGCCTTTGCCAATATGCTCTTAAAAGCTGCTTTAAAGATAGATAAAGATGGGACCTAGCACAACTCAACCGGTCGAGAGTTCCACAAAGGTGGTACCGCTACTGAGGAGGCTCTTCTCTAAATCACAACCTTTCTTGCTAATCTCAGGGTCAGCACCTAAAGCTGTGCCACCTGGGAGGAATGAGTGATGCAGACTAATGTTCTGCGGGAAAGACATTCTGCTAAGTAAGAAAGCCCTAAACTGTTTGTCAAACAACTGCATAACAGAGGTGATAGAGTTGTTTGATTGTATGGATGGATCACATGGCTTAATTTTGCTAACTAAACTGTTTAGGGCTTTAAAAATTAGAACAGACACCTTGTACCTGGTACAGAAATGCAGCCCTACCAAGGCTGGGGGGATATGTTCACATTTTCTCAATATACTTTGTACCCAATGAAGCTTCCATATCAGACACACAGGTAGCCCCACATAGAGAGCATTACAATAATCATTATGTGAGATTACTAGCTAGTGTTAAGATGGATTGCCTGTCCAAGTAGGGATGCAACTCAACTATGTGATACAGTTGGAAAAACCGGCTTTGCTCACTGCCGCAATTTACACTTTAAGAATCAAATGAAGATCTAATATGACTCCTAAATCGCATAATTATTCCCTAGGGGATATAGCAATCCCATCCAACCTAGGGGTCATGTCACCTAGTCAGACAGACGGACCCTTCAACATCAGAACCTCTGTCTTCTCAGGGTTCAGTCTCAGCTTGTTAGCTTTGGTCCATTCAATCACTGCTAAGGGGAACATTAAATAATTTAGAAATGCTAACCTGGATACTTACCTCACAACCATAATTCTATAGTGGTAACTGAAATTTCATCTAAACCAAAATTCAGAATGAACTAGAGTAAAACCCCAGGGCCATTCCAACAGCCTCCATTGTAACCCCCCCAAAAAAAATTTTTTTACCCGAAACATCCATAGGGATGCACTGAAACATAAAAAGTGGTCCTGAATTGATTGTTGTAAAACAAAACAAATACATTTAAAATTTGTAAACTGGGATGGCATTTCCATAGGATTTGCCTTTGTCAACTGGAGCAAGCATAAACCGAGGTGGTTGTAACCCAGGGTTTTACTGTCCTGCATTATTTTCACATTTCAGATAGTGGTGGTACACATCCCTAGCTTAATACTCAATAAAAGTGAATTTGGAGGATTCAACTCATGTGAAGTGTCTTAGAATTTACCATGTGACACCATTGTGATAGGTTTTGGATGGCCTATTTATTTATTAAGCCAGGTGAGGTCGTCTGGTACCCTCATTCCTTAAAGAGATGGGAATACCAGACCACCTCACCTATCTTCTGAGAAACCTATATGCAGGTCAAGAAGCAAATATTCAGACCACATATGGAACAACTGATTGGTTTAGAAAATGAAAATGAATGCAACAAGGTTGTATATTGTTATCCTGCTTATATAAATTATATACAGAGTAATCATGTGTAATGCAGAACTGGATGAATTCCAAGCCAGAATTAAGATTGCTTGGCAGAAATATTAACAATCTCAGATATGCAGATGACACCACTCTAATGGCAGAAACTGAAGAAGATCTAAAGAGTCTCTTGATGAGGGCAAAAAAGGAGGATACAAAGGTTATCTTGAAACTCAACATCAAAAAAACCAACATCGTGGCATCTGTCCCCATCAGTCCCTGGCAAATAGAAGGGGAAGAAACAGAAGTAGTGATAGACTTTACTTTTAGCTATTATTAGATGGCAAAAAATGAAGTAAATGTAAGTTTGATTGGTGGCTTGCTGCTCTTGTTCTATGGTAAGGAGAAATTGAACTCAAGTAGGGGATCAGATTTGGCAAATATCAGAGGTTATGATGATAAGATGGCAGGGAAAAATCGGGCAGCCCTACTGGATCTTGGGATGGAAAAAGTTCAAATGGCCAGGAGAAACTGAGCCAGCAAAGAAAAACTTGAAAGATGTTGAAAATGGAGAGATCAATTTGACAAGATAGTAGGCAGAGATAGGAATATGAGACAAGATTGGCAATCACATGTTATATGAGGGGTCCTTGGGGAGAATTGAATGAGAATGTGGAGATTAGATGAAGTTAAGGAATGTGATCCAGGAAGTAGGTGGTTAAAAGTACAAGAGAATTGGAAGGGACAGTGGGAAGATAAAGAAGGAGAGGGCAAACGAGACAAAAAAACATCATTTAGAGAAAATAGGAGTAATTATATGTAAAGTTGGTTTCTTTCAGCAATATAAGGAGTGTACATCTCCCATAAATAAGGCTGGTTTTGGACCAGGAAATATGAATAGATAGATGGTGATGCAAAGGTTTGCCTTGTTTATGACAAGTCTTATGACAAGTCTATAGTCTTTTCAGGGTTACAGCTGAATTTCTTTTCCTAAATAAAACTGTTTCTAACCTGAAATGACTGCTTTAAGTATTCATTTGCCTAAAATTCTCTGCTACCATAAATTATTTATTTGGAACATTACTTGATTGTAATCACTAGTTACAGTGTTCAAGCCTTTGATATTAATGCCAGCTCAGAAAATTGCTGCTTACGTTCTTTCTGTCTAGTGTGTTTTTTTAAAAGAAAAATTGCTAACAGATATAAAGAATAATTTTAACATTGGTTGGCATTGACTGTTGACAAGATGTCCAACCTATTTCACTTTATAATATACATATTGATTATACCAATTAATTTTTCCCCATTTCAAAATGCTGTCAGGCAATCCAAGCCCAGAAAGTATGTGACCTCAGTAGGAACCATTTGTGTTTTCTGCATATTTGTTCAGAGGGGGGAAAGTTACTGCTGCTCAAACTATTTAGTTTCCAGTCCTTTATCCACTTTGCTCTAGGTAAGCCATAAAGAAATCATTTGGTCTTCTTTCTGAATAAACATGTTTGGCATATGTTGTTAACAATTTGTATTTGCACGGGAGGCATCCATGGTGCAACTGAAGATGGTGGGGACAGGCTGGTGATGCTTGGTCTTCTGGGTAGCCTTCCTAGGTGGGGCTTTGGCATTGGTGGCCCGGCATTGAGGCGACTAACTATGGCTCCTTTCATGCTCAGAGCAAGAATGGGCCTGAGGCATGGGAGCAACTTCCCACCCATGAGGAGAGTGTTCAGGCTGGGGACTTCGGTGCTTCAACAGAAAGACATGGTGGCCTGGAGAAGAAACAATGTAGTAGGGCCCTTCCACTGGCAAAAAACTCACTGGACTGGGAGAAGTTGAATCCTCCAGCTGCCTGTCCTTCTTCAGCTGCTTAATGGGAAGATCCACATGGTCCTTCTGCTTCTTCCTCCATTTCTCCCAAAGGGTCTTGGGGGAAGCCACAGAGCATGGAGTAGAGCCTCCTGGCTGAGTCTCAGGAGCATGTGGTCAGGGAAAGGATGGCTCCATCATAGGTTGGGCCATTAGGGGCATTTCAAGAGGTGAGATTGGAGAAGAAATTGCTGGTTTTTCAATACCAACTTAGTAAATTTATGGCAAAAAGTACACGACTGTACATGGTGCCCCTCACAAAGGCAGAGGAGACACTTGAAATGTCCACTCAAGTGATGAATCTTTGTAAAGCAACTGTTAGGTTAAATAATTAGGTGTCTCTGAAGGGAAACAGGGTCTCAAGGTGCTAGTACACCTCGAGGAGAAGAGGAAAAGCAATTCAATCAAAGGATTGAAGTGAAGAAATAATTATTAGCTTGCGAGTACATGCTACTGTGACTGCAGTGGCTCAAGTGGCTAAGACGCTGACTGGAAGGTGAGAGGTCAGCAGTTCGATTCCCGAGTGCTGCTGGATGGAATGAGCTCCCGTCTTTGTACCAGCTCCTGCCAACCTAGCAGTTCAAAAGCAAGATATTGCAAGTAGATAAATAGTAACCACTTCGGTGGGAAGGTAAATAGTAAACAGTAATGCCTGCCACATGACCATGTAAATGTCTGCAGAAACAGACTGCACTGGCTCTTTGGCTTTGAAACAGAGATGATCACTGAACCCTATGTGCAGATACGACTGGCTTTCAAGCAAGGGAAACCTTACATGCTACCATGGCAGTGTGTGTGTGTGTGTGGGGGGGGAGGAGGGAACTGAGGAAATCAGCTGACCACACAGTACTTATGGTGGGTGGTCCCAGTGACCATTTCCTTTAAAGCTTATAGGCTCTCTGATATCATGCAAGTACAGAACCCATTAGTCTGGATTCAGAGAGATCACAAAGAAGAACAATGTTTCTATAATATTATTTTCATCTGAAAACTTGTTCTCTTCCTCAAGATTCAGTTTATGGGGTTGCCATTGTCTGCATCTTTCTTAATTTAAAATGACACTCAACAATTTGTATTTATGAACTCTGTTGCATTTTTTCCCATAAGTCTTGGTTCTCTCCCTCTGCCTGTCCCCTGCACACCTCCATTAGAATATTATTATTATTATTATTATTATTATTATTATTATTATTATTATTATTATTATTATTATTATTATTATTATTATTATTATTATTATTATTATTATTATTATTATTATTATTATTATTATTATTAATTAGATTTTTACCCTGCCTCACTCGACACAATATGCGACTCGAGGCGGCATACAACATACTTAACACAATACAATTCATTATACAATATAGTACAATAACAACATCAAATAAAAGCACAGATGAAAAATATAATAGGAAAAGAAGATAATAATAATACAATACAGTAAATACAAGATAAATTATACAGTAGACATTTAAATTCCAACAAAGCAAAATTAGTTACACAATCCTTGGGCTACTAACTTCCCCAAAATGGAGCTCCATGGCTCGCACGTCAGTGAACGGAGCCCCAAGGCTCACATGTCCCTGACAGAGCCAAGGAAGACAACAATCTGACCCCAACACATCTGAAGTCAGGAAATGGACCGGCATCTCTGGTGGTGCCATTTTTTCAAAGTCCCACCATGGAATGCCGGTCAGCTGCACTCCCACCTCCCCCGCCGGGCGGGGCCAGGCGGGGGAGCCAAAGATGGACTCATGGCTCCGGTGGTGCTGGTGGGGTGGCTTTTCAAAGTCCAGCTGCAGAATGCCAGCCAGCTGCACTCCCACCTTCCCCGCCTGTCAGCTGCACTCCCACCTCCCCTGCCGGGAGAGATCTGTTCTTTTTTTCCCTCTGTAATGAAGTGGTTTGAAAGGTATAATTCAAAGCATAGTCTTTAGCAAAAACAGCATTTACAATTTAGCAATTCTGTGTCTTTGTTCTCTCCCTTAGATTATTCTGTAAAAAGCCTACTTTTTATATTTTGTAGTAGCTTTAGCTATAAATTAGTCAGGTTGATCACCTATGCCCTCAGATGCCAGCTATTTTAGTTATTTTATTTTATTTTGAGATATATTTGTCAGTTGTCTGTTTTGATTTGTTGTGTGGTCTGTCATGTTATTTGATATTTGCTTGTACACCACCCAGAGTGGGATACCACCCAAATGGGCAGTAGGGAAATGTAATAAATAAATAATAGGTGTAAGGAAAATAATATCTCCTCTTTTTGGAATCCAATATTTCCCTGAAGAATGTATATCTCATTGTTGCTCACTTTTTAGTTCCATGAGCAATGACTATTTATACTGTTTTAAGCATATTCTATAAGTGAATTACATTTTAACTTGATCTACAAGCTCTCATGATAAGCAGAGGGAATGTAGATCAGATAAATAAAATGCATTAACTATGGCCTGTATGAACCAAAATGTTTAGAAACTTGTTTCCATTTTATATGCAGTACTTTAAGCATCCTGGTTTTTCAGTTAGCAGAGAAATTCTAGTTATTTTTTTGATTTGGATTTGATTTGATTTGAATTTTAATTTATTTACATTGTAATATGCTGTCTGAGTTTTAAAACAATGAAGTCTGCTCCCATTATTGAATGAGCATGTGCCAATCCTGTTGATAACCAGACAAACATAATGTAGTAGGGCAAAGAAGGGTCAGAGAAATAGGGATAAAGGAAAAGAAGGAGACCAAAGGGCCTGAGAAGACCAAATACAAAAAAAAGACACTATCATTAAAACTCTAGATCAGTGGTTCTCATCTTTAAAATTCTGATACCCCCATCCCCAGTGAAATATAATTCTATTATTCAAAAAGTGAACTATTCACATGGAGGAATCTTAAAAAGGCCATTAACTTGGTCTAAACAAGCTTCCAAAGAAATTCACTGTTAATAACTCATTTTCAAATTGTTCCACATTGGGAACCACAGCTCTAGATGTAGGCAACACAAGTATTTTTCCTTTTATTTTACATCAGCACTTTGTCTTAATTATGAAGTGAGGAGAAGTCATTTTTGGTATATTCAAGCTATACCTCATCAGAATACAGCAATACAGCAGAGTAAAAGCCACTGTACTGTAGGAGTAGAGTAGGGGTCTCAAACTACATCCTATGGGCCGGATCCGGCCCATGATGCCATTTCATGTGTCATCATGGGACCTCCCTTGGTCTCGCCGCCGCTGCCAGAAGCAGCAGAAGCAGTGGAAACAGCCATAAACACATCTGCGGCTATCATAAACACGTTTTACAAATTTACAGCTGTTATAAACACATTTATGGCTGCCATAAACGCTTTTACGACACCCACATTTTATGGCAGCATTTATGGCGGGGGAACCATAACTGTTTGAGTTAGCATGACCTGGCCTGCAGCTTTAAAACGTTGAGAACCCCTGGAGTAGTGTATTAGACTAGGATGCAGGAAAATCAGTGTCAAATCCCTGATAGGCCAATGAAATTCACTGGGGTGGGGGTGGTGGTGGTTTAAAATAATGATAAATTGCTACTAGGACATCTCATGCACCTTGAAAACCCTAGTAGGGTTTCCATAAGTCAAAGGTTGTGGGTTGCCCATGTATCTGATTGGACGGTACATTTCCCGAATGGTTCGTTCAGCTAGCAAACGGGCTGGAAATCACCCATGCCAGGATCAGAGAGGAAATTGGGTACGGGTTTAGAATAGTCTAGCAATAGTGACTCCATCTTGCCCTGGCTGGGGGCACTGAGTGGAATAGGACTCATCATAATAGAGGAAACATCCAAGAGAGACACAAGCTGGCAACAGCACACATTATCTCTCCCTCACGTCCACGGGATAGCTCGGCAGGCAAACCGCCGCTATCCAGCTAGCACAGGAAGTCTCCAAGGTCGTTTAGATTGGACAAGAACAGTGAGTCACTGTTCTGCTGATTCCTTTCTCTATGGGCAACCTAGGCACGCAGTAACTTCTTAGGGCTGGTAAATGTAACTAGCCAGTAATATGCTTTATAGACAGCCTTCTGTGACAGGGGTCGTGCGTAGGTTGTGCACAATAGACCCTGGAGTAAAAGCTCAATAAATACAGATTCCCCGATCTAATCGAGGCTGCTGGCTTTCATCACACACCCGTCTCGCTTGTCTTCCTTGAGTTCAGCACCTCAATCTCCGCTCACCGTTACAACATCTGGTGACCCCGGGACGTGATTTTCTCAACTACTTGTGAGTCACACGCCGGCTCTTCTCGGAGAGGCAGAAGAGCAATTCCGATTGGAAAGCAACTCCGATTGGAATTCAGCACCATCTTAAGGAAGGCAAAGTGACAGCAGCCTGCCTCCCCCCCAAACACACACACACAGAGGAACAAACGTGTTCCAAAGCCAGGGAGAGCCGTGATTCAGAAGCAACTAAGGCAGAGCAACAGACCCACGGCCAGCCAGTGCTGCAGCCCCGATCAACCGACCAAACCTGAGGGACATCATCCTGTGCATCACCCACCCTGTCTACCACTACCTAGACTCATCTCCTGGGCACATCAACACGTGAGTTGTGTAAGACATCCAGATAATTTCCCCAAACCGGGTAGTGGGGGGGGTGCAGCCATTGGGGAGGCAAATCTCGACTGTTAGACAAGGGGCTCATACGGAGCTAGAAGGCCTGGCCAGGCAATATCAGCTGAAGCATAAGCTGGAAGCATCTAACGAACTTGGTGAGGCACATGGGGGAGCAGTTGGTTCTACCCAGAAGCAGACACAATCAATTTAGAGGTTTGGGATCAAGCAGGGAAACGCCTTAAGCAAGGACCCCAAGTCCCACTAACATCTTGGGGGCTTGGAGCATACATAGACAGAGGAGTGCAGCAGCCAGTCCCATCCAGATAGAGACCAGGTAACAGCCCCAGTGAGTCTCTATCTGACAATTAAACACCAGCACGGGGGTGGGGGAGAATTCGGGAAGCCCAGGTGCTTCCAGGGCAGTTAGAAGTCCTTCCTGATGGAGGAGTGAGGAAGACCAGTGAAAGGGATGAGAAAAGAAATTCTAAGAAAGAGTAGAGAAAGACAGGAAAGGAAAAGTGATTCTAAGAAAGAGAAGAAGCACAGCAGGAGTCGAAGTAGGAAACTGGCAAGCACAGTAGGAGCAGACACACTTTTGGGCAGACAGGCCATTGTCCAAATGCCCGCCTTATGTAGGCTGCTCTCGAAGACCTGCAAAGTTTCTAATAACGCAGAGCTCCAGAGCAGATTCCACCCAGATCCAGGAAACCGGCCCGTGGGTGCTCCCGGTCCAAAAAAATCCCAAGCATTTCCAAGGCACAGACAGGCAGCTCAGGATCGCTGCCAAAACTTGCCTTGTCCCAAAAATAGTACAGGAAAACTCCCTCCTAAGAGATAAAGTCAATCTGAGAATCGCCTATAAACTTAGGCAGCAAGGAACCACCTCCTTGTGAGTAAGGGTGAAACATTGCAGACCTGGGGGAAAGGGAGGTGTGTCTGTGTGCGTCTGTACGTGAGAGTATGTGGTACCACAGTGTGACTGAAAAAGCTTTCTATTCTTTGTGTGTGTGTGACTGATTGTGAAATAATTATGCCAGAAATATTGTATACATTGATAGGAAAAAACTCACCCCAACCTCGCTCCATTCAAGGGACTGGGAGAGAAAAAGGTAGACAGGGGAAATCATTTTCTCTCTGGCCAGCTGCTTAGTACCAGAGACAAAGGAGGAAGGAGAAAAAGGGAGGGGTGTAATTCGAGAAGAAAGGGTCAAAACTGACCCCCTTTTTTTGTCTTGCAGTCAAGCTGTCTTTGAATGTGCGAAAGAGACCTGCTCAGCAGTGCCATTGTGAGCAGGCAGATAATTGGGAAACTGAACAATGAGGGACATTGGCAACCCAAGCCAGTGTCTTAATATGTTAAAAATTTTTGACCAAGGTAAAATGTCATTAATCCTCTGCATTTTTGAATAAAACTTCATAGCTCAATCCTCTTTCTCCATGACTCTGCTATATGTATAATGCCTTAATTCATACAAACTTCTCTCCAGTCTTAACATGCCTGAAACCAAGTTCCAAAGTTTTCTTCACAGCTCCCTCGGCACATTGCCCTGTGGCTGGCTGTTATTAAGCCTAGCTCCAAAGAGTGTGGACAGAGTGCCAAACCCTCTCTGGGAGTTCAGCTGCCTGCCAACCTAGCAGTTCGAAAGCAAGATATTTCAAGTAGATAAATAGGGACCACTTCGGTGGAAAGGTAACAGAATTCCGTGCACTCCATTGTCTAGTCATGCCTGCCACATGACCACGGAAACGTCTGCAAAAGCAGGCAATGCTGGCTCTTAGGCTTTGAGACAGAGATGAGCACTGCACCCTAGAGTCAGATACGACTGGCTTCCAAGCAAGAGAAAGCCTTCACCTTTGCCTGTAATCTTTTGCAGTGCCAGAGTTGCCCATACAAGCCCCTCTGGCACCCTTTTTTTTCACTGATAGCCATGGCTAATAGGCTGCTCAAGCACAGAACAAGGCAGCTTAGCCTGTCAGTGTCACTTGACAGGGAAATTTGCCCAAGCGGTCCGTGGCACACCAGGTGCCAAGGTTCACCATGGGCACACAGACTTCTCACCTTGGCAAGAGCGGCTTGGAAAAGGTTGCAATCAGCACAGAATAGTTGAGCAGCCAGCAAGCGAACCTTGCTTTGAAATGTTCACCTAGAGGGCACTACAGCTTTCAAACATTCTTTCTTCCTAAGTAGGAAATGGCACTTTTCATAAAGCCAGATTCGGCGAGTGTGGAATGAATTCACTCAAATTGGTTTTTTTTCTCTCTCTTCTTTCAGTAAAAGAAGGGGGAACCCCCCCCCCCCCCGCATCTACAGCTAACCTTCTGTCCTCCCAGTTCTGTGCACATTGTGTCTACAATCCCCTCTAGCCATTTCATCTTTGGCTGCCTCTTCTTCTTTGGTCCTCCACCTTTCCCAGCATCAAGGCCTTCTCAAGTGAATCCTCCCTTCTCATTTTTGGTGTCCAAAGTACTTTGACTTCAGCTTTCCTAATTGTCCAGCTCTCGCATCCATACGTTACCGCTGGGAATGCCACTGCCTTGGCTATTTCTCTTGTTGTTTGCAATGTGATGTCTCTGCTTTTTACTATGTTCCCCAGGCTTCTCATAGCTTTTCTCCCAAGAATCAGTCACCTTTTTCTTTCATGACTGCAATCCCCATCTGCAGTGATCCTTGATCTGTCATGCTTCTACTTCTTCTCCATATATTTTCCAGGGACTGATTGGGCCTGTTGCCATTATTTTGGTTTCTTGATATTGAGTCTCAAGCCAGCTTTAGCACTCTCTTCCTTCAGCCCAATCAACTCAGTCATATCATTAACTCTTTCAAGCCTGCATTCGCAGCAAGTTTTTCTCTTCTTAATGCAGGTCAATTCCTGAAAGCCTGGCCAGCCAACTCGAGACGCCAGGGGCATGAGGCCAAGAGATGACATCAGCTGTCCCTTTTCCATTTCTAGATGATTTTGGCATGCATCCCAAGGGGAGAGGGCTTTTGGGGATCCTTCATGGATACTGCGCGTGCGCACATGCATGAACATTTTACACACACACAAGGACACTCAATGGTCGGGACTTCAAATGACAATGCTTTCAATAAACAAACAACTTTGCTTAACTTGGACTGCCATAAATGTATAGATTCTTCAATGCCACACCATAAGGACAAATGGGACAATTACCTCAAAGAGTTTCACCACATATGGAAGAAGCTTCAAGGAAAACAGCTGAATGTTTATGTTTTACTGCCATTCTCTTGTATCATTTTCGCATATCAATTGATTTTCATGTCTTTTCCATGTCTTTGTACCATGTTCAAGCTGGGTTCAAGGAACTGTGGCTTTCTGTACACACACAGTTGCCTATTGTAATATATTTGCCCCTGTCATGCCACCCCTTGCTAGGAAACATGTCTTGGCCAGAGGTGGGGAGAAAATGCAGCCAGAGGAATCCCTGGCTATTGTAGCCCATTAATTGCTTGCCTCAGTGTCAGTCACACATATCTATTGTGCGAGAAATCATTTGCATTATTGCCAAGAGAAGACCCTTTGCAGAGTAGCCTAAAAGACACTCCTGCCACCGGGGGGGGGGGTAATCTCCCCAGTGACAGACACATCCCATCACATTGCCCTGCCCACAGAAAGCAAGCCATGGTCTTAGGCACCTGCACAACTAATTGGACATTATTCAAGTCAGAGGCACATGCTGTCTCAAACCTTAAAAAAAAACCAGGTAACCAGCCTTGACACCTCTGTCAAGAATACACCATTGGGCCAACAGCACCGTAGTCACAAGGTCACCTTGGGGTAGGTGCAAATGGCACCCCAAACCTACTAGGGGTGGTAAGATAAGCTCTGATCCTCGATGCCATGGGACTGGCTACACTCAAAGCTACCGCTGGTGATGTGGTAATGGGAGACATGCTATGCAATGCATCCCCTCGCTCCTGTCCATGTGAGCCCCCAGGACAAAGACCCCAGGAAACACTTACACTCAGACAGATTATGCCCTATGTCTGCCAAGCTCTCAGCCAGGTTGCTTTAGAATATAGAGAAATGGGGGATGTGGGTTGCCCACGTCACTGATTGGCAAGGAGAGAGACGGCTCGGGTGTAAGGTAACAACGGTTGCGAGGAGTCCACCTGAAAAATTGGGCAATAGAATGCTTTTAAGAATGCTCTTTACTGTAACATGGGGAACATGAAATATAGGAGAAAGAGCCCCTGGAAAGCGAATTGGGATAATAAAATGCACTTACGAATGTGACACAATAAAGTCATACAACAATTATATCATATTCTAAACACTATTAACAAACTTGGATATGTATAAAGTCATGTATCTTGTGAAACACGTAGCTAGAAAGACATATAAGATAAGCCTCTAAAGGTAATACAAATATAAGTTTCAAAATCACAGTAATTGTGCAGGGAAATATTCTGTCATAGCACGTGTATCATATGAAGTACTTGGTCTAACCCAACAATGAGGCTGAGAAGCCTATGAAATAATGTTCGTTGAACAGCAAAGTTCCAGGAGTGACAATGGCAGTAATTCTGTATAATACTTCGAGACTGTAACTGGAGGTTTGCGCCTTGAATAGCTTTCTTGGAAGATGTCTGCACTGAGGATCACAGTACTCCGAATGTTCGAAACCATGTGAGGAGTATTCACCAAATGGACAAAGGCAGAATTTCACAATCGATATCCATCCGGTTTGCTCGGATATTTCATATCTTTTTCAAGATTCTGCAACATTATAGTAATAATGTAAATTTGATATAGCCCGTGGAAATATATATCATGATTTATGCTGATAATAGTATCAATGTTACGTACCTTCAAAATAGTTACTTTGTACGCACTCTACAGTTGCCTCCTGGAGCTTACTCTTGCTGGGCTGGAGCGTTGAGGACTATTCTATCAGTGTAAATTTAAACGCTCTTAATTACGTATCTGGGGCAGGTGTGTTAAGGAGAGAAACTCAAATAAGACTTTTTAAGGGGAAGTGTATGGAAATTCCCTGATGGTTATTCTGACAGACGTCAATAGGGTGCAGAGTGTCCTGAAAGATGAGGGCTGGGAATATAATCATAAAAAAGCTGATAGATCTAAATCAGTGTTAAGTCCCTGAGTGGTCAGAGTTGCGAACCGATGTATGAAGAATGCTTCCTTCTGGAGGAGGAAGCGTTCAATGTCCACTATTTGGTGTTTATGTGGTTTAAAACTTTCTAGAATGACTACTTTCATGTCGTTGCAAGCATGATTTTTTGCCAGAAAGTGTGAGACCATGGGAGCGGTGGTGATTCTATTCCTGATTCTAGATTGGTGCTCACTTAGTCGAATTTTGAGGGGACGGCTGGATTTACCGATGTAAGCCATGTTGCAGGCACATATGATCATATATACGCAGTTGCTGGTCCCACAATTTGAGATGCCAGATAGCTTTAATTCGAACTCACTGCTGGGGATCTGAATCTTGTTCACCTGTAGCATGTTGGAACAAAACTTACAGTGTCCGCATCTATAGAGACCTGCACGAATTGTCATGGTGTCTGAAGATCTGGGTAAATAGTCGGCTCTCCTTATTAGGTTACCTAGGGTTTTAGTTTTCCTGAAGCCTATGGTGGGGCGATTGCTTAATCCTGGTATGACGTCCAAAACATGCCAGTGTCGAAAGATGATCTGTTTAATGTCCTGAGCCATTGGAGTATAATCCAGTGACCAAAAAATATTGTTGGTGTTGGTAGGTCTGTCTCTTCGTTGGAATAAGTCAGAGCGTGGTCGTGATTTTACTTTAGCTAATGCCGTATTGATGACCCGATTCGGGTATCCGCGTCTTACTAGGGCATGGCCAATCTTATTTGCGGCTCTATTGAAATCTGGCTCAAAGGTAGAATTTCGTTTTGCTCTGAGAAAAAGACTGTACGGAAATGTTTGTTTTTAAGAAATGGGGATGAAAGGATTTGAACTGTAGGTATGAATGTGTGTCTGTAGGTTTATGGAATAATTTCATGTTTAGTGTCTTATTTGAAATAAAGATTGTTAAATCCAAGAAAGGTAAGCTAGAAGAGTGTACCAAGTGTGTAAAGGATAGATTGTTATGTAATGAATTGATCCACGTGACAAAGTCGCTCACCAAGGAAGGATTATTGAAAACGAAAAAAGATCATCAATGTAACGTTTATAGGTAACAATGTAAGTAAAGAATGGGTTAACTGCAGGGTTGAGGAAGAAAGTTTTTTCAAAATGAATCATGGAGATATTAGCCACCGGCGGTGCAAAATTAGACCCCATAGATACCCCGGAAACCTGTAAACAAAAGGAATTGCCAAAACGGAAGAAGTTGTGTTCGAAACAAAGATCCAGAATGTCTAACAAAAAATGAGTGGGAGGAGTTGGGTCTGGTCTGGAATCTAGTAAATAGGAAATGATGGTGCGTGCTTCGTCTAGAGGGATGTTGGTATATAGCGACGAAACATCCAGCGTTAATAGCACAGAACCATTGGGGACTGCTAAGCTCTCCATTAATTCTATAAAGTGGCCTGAGTCTCTGACGTAAGTTGGTGTTTGTATGGAAAAGGGTCTGATATAATGGTTGAGAAAGACTGCAAGCGGTTCTAATAAAGAATTGTTCGTGGACAAAATAGGTCTACATGGGATATTTGATGAAGCAGGTGTGATTTTGTGTACCTTGGGGAGTAAATAAATTATGGGAACTCATGGGCATTTGTTTGACAGGAACTGAAAAGTGGCGTTGGAAATGTGTCCCATAGATAGTCCTTCCCGTAGGACTACTGTTATAATGTTGGTAATGTGAGCTATGGGGTTATTGTCTAATTTGACATAGAAATTAGTATCAGATAATTGATGGTTGGCTTCCTTCAGACAGTCTTCTTTGTTCAGGATCACAACCCCCCCCCCTTTATCAGCTGGTTTGATGACTATGTCTTGGTCATTTCCAAGACTTTCAAGTAATTTAATATCCGTTAGAGAAAGATTATAATTCTGTCTGTGATTCTTCTCTAAAATAGCTATGTCATGTGTGATCAGATGTTTAAAAATGTCGATGGAGGGGTTGTCAATGGGGGGTATGAAAGTAGAATGTGGTGGAAAAGGGTCTTGTCTATCCCGGGAGTCATGAAAGAAGGCTCGCAATTTGATGAGTCTGATTAATTTGAATATATCTATCTTGGTCTGAAAGGGAGAATGATGGGGTGTCGGGACAAATCCTAAACCCAGATTGAGCAACTCTTACCGTGAGTGGTCTTTTTGAAAGGTTGAATACTAGAGGAGTTACGGTTTCTTTCTCATTCTGCGTGGGGTGCGTTGGTCCCAAAAAAAACCTTTGCTGGACATCTTGTTGCTGAAAGAACTCTGTTTCCTATTGGGTCTGAAATTGTAGGGGTCTCGTCCTCTCTCATCAGCCGAGGAGTCACCTATATCTGAGTCTATAGTGTCATAATCTGTGTGTTCTAAGGGGCAGCGCCAAGAGACCTGTTTGTTGGTGTTGGTTTGTCCAAATTGCCATTTGTATACTCTGTTGGTCTGATAATCGTTTCAATCTCGGTTTAACTTTTTATTTTTGAATGCCATGAGATCGTTTCTGAATTCTTCCAGTTGTTGTTCAAGCGAGCTCATTTTTTGTTGTAAATTACTTGAGTTGGAAGAGGTTAGATTGGCTTTTGATTTATCTATATCAGTTTTAACTATCTCAGCCTCGTGGTTACATTGGTCTATAATAAGCAAAATCAGGTCGAACGAACACCGGTCGAGTATGAGGGTCCATTTTTCTAGAAACTCTTTGTTGTGCACAAAAAGAGTTGGTCCCTTGGGGATTCGAAGTCCTCTCGGAATGATTGAAGATTTGTAATATTCAAGTAAGAAGGACGAATGCAGATTCATGCGGATGCATTTCTTCTCCAGATATTCTAAGTTGTTAAGATCGTCAAGTTGTGTATCTCCAGAGGTAGTATGTAAGGAGGAGGTGTTGCCCAGAATACGGTCGCGTTCTGATTCTGAAAAAGAGAATCCCTTATCCGACATAGCCGTAATTGGAAGAACAGGCAAGGAGAGAGACGGCTCGGGTGTAAGGTAACAACGGTTGCGAGGAGTCCACCCGAAAAATTGGGCAATAGAATGCTTTTAAGAATGCTCTTTACTGTAACATGGGGAACATGAAATATAGGAGAAAGAGCCCCTGGAAAGCGAATTGGGATAATAAAATGCACTTACGAATGTAATGACACAATAAAGTCATACAACAATTATATCATATTCTAAACACTATTAACAAACTTGGATATGTATAAAGTCATGTATCTTGTATCCAAGTTTGTTAATAGTGTTTATAATATGATATAATTGTAGGTTGTGCACACGAGACCCTGGAGTAAAAAGGTCAATAAATACAGCTTTCCCGATCTGATCGAGGCTGCTGGCTTTCATCACACACCCGTCTCGCTTGTCTTCCGTTACAACAAAAAGTAACTTGAGAAAGTAAAACAACACAAGAAGAACTGCAGAGCAAGCTTACCCGATATGGTGGGCTCCAGGTGTGCTGGCCTACAACTCTCATAATATGTAGCAACCCCTATAGCCATATTCAATTGGGTTTATGGGAGTTGTAGTCCAATATCTTGAGGAGTTAATGTTAGGGATAGTTGTGTTAGGGCGTCAAACCTTTTAGAGACTGAGTGCCCAAATTGCTGTCCACGTCACGACCTCACCCCAGACAGGGGAGGGAGAAAGTGCTCCCATTGGGCTGCTGGGTAGTGAAGTGAGGTGAACTCTGTGCTGGGGTAATGGAGGAAGCTCTCCCATTGGGTTGATGGGTAGAGGGGTGGGGCAAACTCTGTGCTGGGGTAACAGCATGTGTACCCAAATAAAGAGCTCTGAATGCCTCCTCTGGCACATGTGCCATAGGTTTACTACCACTGCACTAGGGTTACAAATGAGGATGGCTTAATAGAACAAATATCTCTGCAAAGGTAATATGTGCCTATCAAGCTGCCCATCATAGCAATGGCTCCTATGACAGTGGTGCAGTAGTTAAGCTGCCATACTGCAGTTACTATCTGCACACAATGTGAGCTCATCCCAATGGGATCAAGTTTGACTCAGTCTTCTATTTTTTCAGTGTTGGGCAAATGAGCATGTTGGCGGAAAAATATACTAATTACTTTGTTCTATGAGGCAGTATATATTTTTAAGTGCTATTGTTGCTATTGTTACTCACACATATCTTAGTACTTAGCGACTACTGAGGTTTATGTGTATATAACTGTACCTATTAGTTTTATTATATTTAATTGTCTACCCATAATACAATTATGCACAACACTGCAATCATCAAAGTTTTTCCTGATTTCTTCATTTCTGGTTTACATAAGAACAGCCTTGCTGGAACAGGCCACAGCCCATCCAGTCCAGCATTCTATCTCACACAGTGGCTCACCATTTCCCTCAGGGTATTCCCAAGGAGATGCCTTCACCTGCTTAGGATTCCCTGGAAACGGCATTGAGAGATATCCTGCCTATCTCTCCAACCCGGAGGTGTCCTTAAGTATCCATAATTATAGCCATTGATACCCTTGTCCTCCATGAACTTGTCTAATCCTTTCTTAAAGCTGTCAAGACTGACAGCTGTCACCACTTCTTCTGGCAGGGAGTTCCATAGACCAGTAATCCTCTGGGTGAAAAAGTATTTTGCAGGCGCACCCCCCAATAAAGGACTCAGACACTGGTAAAAGTGGATAACGGCATTGGGCCACATTTATTGATTCATGCCCTAGTCCGAATTATAAATTTCTATTGGTATTCAACCAATTATAATTCTTAAGGCAAGCAGGCCGAAGTAACACTGGTAAGGTTCCACCCAAAATTGCCAACGGCAATTGGTTACAATGTATCCATTTGTATCAATTTGTTTGTTGACAACAAACGAATTGTTGACCGTAGTCAATAATCTAACTACTGACCCCACCCTCTGACGCGTATCCGTAAAATAATGGGGTGATGCATGCTGCCTAGCTTGTGCCATCACCCCATTGCCTGGTTCATCGTTGACCGGACAACGTCAACCAACTTGTGCCTGTCTAGTGTTGTCCAGTCAATTGTGAACCTGCCGGATACCTGTGGGTCATAAATGTTTACCTTACCAGTGCTACCCGCCCATGTGACCAAAGTAAACAGCAGCAGCAAGAACCCCTATGTCAAACCATAGCAACAGTGTGGGATGGGCAAAAAAGCCAGGACCTGAAAGCCAATTGTAGGTCCCAGCCAAAAATTCCCACCCGGCCCCGAAGCGACCAAAATATCACACTGTTAACTAGGGAGGGGGTGGAGGGGAAAAACTTATCCTCTCCGTCGCTTCACAAAATGGCAGCGCGGCTACCTCGTGGCCACCCCTTTTAAAGGGTGCTGGCCACGCCCCCCTAACTACCCGGATGTCCAAGTCCGGTGGGGGCCCCGCAAAGAGCGCGACGGCCATTTTGGCGCTGCGCTTGCATTGCAGGCGCACCCCCCAATAAAGGACTCAGATACTGGTAAAAGTGGATAACGGCATTGGGCCACATTTATTGATTTATGCCCTAGTCCGAATTATAAATTTCTATTGGTATTCAACCAATTATAATTGTTAAGGCAAGCAGGCCGAGGTAACACTGGTAAGGTTCCACCCAAAATTGCCAACAGCAATTGGTTACAATGTATCCATTTGTATCAATTTGTTTGTTGACAACAAACAAATTGTTGACCGTAGTCAATAATCTAACTACTGACCCCACCCTCTGACGCGTATCCGTAAAATAACGGGGTGATGCATGCTGCCTAGCTTGTGCCATCACCCCATTGCCTGGTTCATCGTTGACTGGACAACGTCAACCAACTTGTGCCTGTCTAGTGTTGTCCAGTCAATTGTGAACCTGCCGGATACCTGTGGGTCATAAATGTTTACCTTACCAGTGCTACCCGCCACACGGGGAGGCTTCAACAAAGGCTCACCACCACCACCCCCCAGACCGTCAGCTCGGTCAACAGGCCTGCTTGCCAATCTCCCAACAAGAGGTCCATACCTCCCGGCGACAGATGGACCCCATCCCCTGTGTAAAGCTCATAATTTGGAGATGGATGGTGGGGTGTCGTATGACGCGCCCCCAACCCTTGTCCAGAAAGAACCGGGCAATAGCCCTGTTCACTGAGCGCCGAGCCCGATCAAGGGCCTGGAGGTTAAACCCTCCCCTGTAAGCGTGCTGCGGTATCATGTCCGACCAAAGCAGGGTTGTGGCAGGCCACACATAATGCAAGTAGGCCAGGTCACCGCAAATCGCATGCTTCAGCGATAGGCCCATGACCTGTCCCAAATCATTACCCCCAAGGTGTATAATCAGGACATCAGGCGGGTCAGCATTCCTGATGGAGAAAAGGAATGGCAACAGTTCCCGCCATAACATTCCGCGCTTACCGTACCACCTGAGACTTGCGGATGCACCCAGTCCCAGTCGGGGTCCCCACTCTGTCGCCGCAGCAAACTGCGCTGCCCTGTGCACATAGCTGTGGCCCACCAGCCATACTGTCACCGGTGTAAGACGACACCCAGGGTCTGTCAAGGAAAAAAGGAAACAGGGCAGTGACTTAACTGGTACTCACTGTTGAAGAGGGCGAACATACAACTTAAAACATCGTGATCCCCACCTTCCCATGTTGCATATCTCAGCCCCAGAGTACCCAAACGCCGCTGCGGTGGAAGCCGCCCCTATCCTGAATGAATGGGTGCCGTAGCGAGCCCCAGGGAGGCCAACACTGGCTAGTGCCTTACCGGTCACCTTCCAAAATTGAAATTTAGTAAGGGGAGACCCATCTTGGTGACAGAAAAATGGGCCAGGGTGCGTACCACGTAGTGCAAGGAACTCCTGTAGGGCACCAACCGGACAGATGTCTGCCATGGAACATCGTAGCAGTCTTACTCCACTGCCTACACCGTGCTGATCAACCTTAGAGGAGCGTATCCTCAGCTGAGCCCAAACATTGGAAACATAGACATCTTCGAGTTCCAGTGCCCTACGACTCGCATCCGCCTTAGACAGTAGCACCAGCTCACTGATGCGGAGCGCCCCAAAAAAGGCCACCGTTGTAGCCGCATGAAACAGGGTTGCCTCATACCTGTCGAAACACAGGTCATGCCAGCCCCGTGCAAGGTGGGTAAGTACCCCTGGAGAAATCGGGTGGCGGTCGTCCGGGCTGCGCCCACGTTCCCGCACCCACCCTTCCAAAACATGTCATTTGTGCTGTCAGCAAAACCACCCACCTTGGCCATGAATGCCAGCGCTGACAGCCTGGATGCTATGGTGCGGGGAGCTAAGCCCTGGGTATGTAAGTAAACCATAAATGGGAGGACGTGAGCCACTGGGATGGGCCAACTTTCAGGTAGCCGGGATCGGGCACAAAAGGCCCTGAATGAACTGAATGCATGGTCATACACCTTACGCGTGCGGGGCGCGAGCGACATGCCGATCGCCCGGTTCACCTCTCCTTGCCAAGCGTCCATATCTCGTCCGGGAGCGGCGAGGGAAATTCCTCTGCGTCCGGGGCCAAGGCACGGAACCGGGGGATCTGCAGGCGGGACAAAGCGTCAGCAATATCATTATTAATACCTGGAACATGTCTGGCCCTAAAAAGCACATTGAGGCGTAGGCTGCGCAACACAAACTGGCGAACCAGCTCCATAACCCTGGGAGATTTTGACGTCTGTGAGTTGACAATGTGGACAACTGCCGCATTGTCACACCAGAAATGAACGACCGAATTGGCCCACTCCTCGCCCCATAGCATCAAAGCTCCCAGAATGGGGAAAAATTCCAGGTACGTGAGATTGCGCAAACGATCCGTGCCCCACCAGGCTGGCGGCCATCTGCCGTAGGCCCACTTCCCTTCGAAGTAAATCCCATAACCCAGGGACCCTGATGCATCCGACTGAACCTGAAAACGAGGGGAAACCAAAAGGTCGGACCTACAAAATGACACCCTGTTGAATTCCCTCAGGAACTGAAGCCAGATGAGCATATCAGCCCTCATGCCCTTGTTCAGTCGGCCCCTGTGGTGGGGCGTGGCCAAGCTAGTCATGGCGTCGCACAAGCGTCGAGCAAATGCTCTGCCAGGTGCGACCACCCTGCAAGCGAAATTGAGGTGACCATGTAACACCTGGAGCTCACGAAGGGACACCTTGCGTTTGGCCAGCAAGTCCAAAATGAGTGCAACGATCCGTGAAACCTTATCAACAGGTAACCTGGATGCTTGCACGACCGTGTCAATCTCCACCCCCAGAAATGTGAGCTTGGTTGATGGGCCCTCGGTCTTTTCGAGCGCTAAAGGGACACCAAGTTCCTTCATTAGCGTCTGAAATGTATTTAGGAGACGCGTGCACATGTCCCAGCCCCGTTCACCCCCGAATAAGAAATCATCAAGGTAGTGGGCTACAGACCGGGACCCTGACCTGCGAACAAAGGCCCACTGCAGGAAGGTGCTGAAGCGTTCAAATGCCGAGCATGAAATGGAGCAGCCAAAAGGCATGGCCTTGTCAAAATAAAATTCACCCCGGAACTTGAAACCCAGCAACTCAAAGTCACCCGGGTGCACTGGCAGGAGACGGAACGCGGACTTAATGTCGCACTTAGCCAGTAGTGCACCCGGGCCACATGAGCGCACCATGCGCAGGGCCTGGTCAAAAGATGTATACCTGACCGAATAAAGGTCATCAGGGATAGCATCGTTGACCGAACGGCCGGCCAGGTAAGACAAGTGGTGTATCAAACGGAATTCCCCCGGTGACTTCTTGGGCACTAACCCCAACGGGGAAACCTTGTGATTGGGAAATGGCGGGACAGGGAAAGGGCCAGCAACCCTGCCAGCATTAACCTCCTTAGCAATGCTCATGGCAGCCACCTCCTCCCTTCCCCTGAGTGACAACAGGTTGGGGGCATCTTGGGGGGACCTGTCCCCTGTGAAAGGAATGTGAAACCCCTGCTGGAAACCCTCAAGCAGGTAAGCTGCGTCTGCCCTCCTCAGGTACATCGTGAGCCAACGCTCCAACATGTCCACATTAATTGGGGAGGGGGCCTTTTGCTAGACCAGCTCCCTCCGCAGCAGTCCTGCCCGCTCCCTGTCCACCTCTACCCCTGCCCCGCAGTCCGCCTGCCCTAGGACACGCGGAGGCGGCATGGGGGCCAGCACAAGAGGGACACTCGTGCCTGTATCGACACTGCTTCCTATTGCACGCACCATTGGCCGAGAAGCTCCAACACAGCAGGCGGGCTGGAACCCACTGCCCCGCCACCTGGCGGGGTGCCTGGGCTGGAGCAGCTTGCTGGACCGCATGTCCACAATGGTACCTCTCCCCTGGCGCAGAGCGCGTGTGGGTCATGTACAGAAGCCACAGCTTCTGGCAGGGCTCATCCCACCTCATCTCTGGGTGTAGGGGCACTCTCATATGGAATTCTTCGTCGTAAGCCAACCACGACGGGCCAGGGAAATCGACCATCGCCCGGTATATGTTGTCCAAATACTGGACCATCAGAATCGCCAGGTCAGGACGGGCCCTGAGGTACACCGCCATGTATATAAGGTATGCGGGTAACCAGTTGGCCCACGTGCGTGGCGGCTTACGTCGACGTGACTGCTCCTTGTCCTTCTCGTCCTGCCCCTCCCTCTCCTCTTTGGTGGGTTCTTTATTCAAGAGGGAGAAAATGTACACATACTCCCCCCGCCAGACCTTTTCCTTGGTGGCCTGGGCCAGATGATCCCCAAGGGGTAACGAATAACCTGCTGTCGGAAACGCCGACACCGGCACATTGACAGTGCTGGGCACCATGAAAGGAGCCTGGACCAGCCCCGCCATCCCCAGTAGGTTCCCTGCAGGACAGGGTGCCCCGCCCCAAGTGGGGCCTTGGAGTGGTAGAGCCGTCCCCGGATGGGCCGGCGGCAGCTGACCCGCCGCCCCAGCCAGGCGAGGCCACGGCCACTGTAAGCCTCCCCCCGTTGTGGGTTGTGGTGTGGGTGCACTAGCTTGAACCGTATACTCACAAGTTGCACCCCCACGGGCCGCCCCCACCGGGGGTTCCGGCCCACTGCGGGCGTCGGAGCTCGCGACCGCAACCGAGCTCGTAAATGGGGCCTGACCACTACCTGCTGGCGGCATCTGCTGCGTGGGGAGCTGCGAGGCCGCGGCTGGCACCGACCTACGTGCCTCAGGCAGCTCAACCCGTTCGGCCGCCTGCCGAGTACCAGCAGACATTGCGTGGACCTGTAAACTAAAAGGTGCCCCGGATGGATTAACTATCCCCAAAGATGCCTCCAGGGCCGCTACGCGGGCCAGTAGGGCATCAACGTTTACATAGCCCCCAACGCTGATAGGGGGCATAGGGCTGGCCGGCCCACTGGTCGCAGGTGCCGGGCCAGGACTCTGGACCCCGGGGCCCAAATATGGCCATGCCCCAACCACCGGCCCCGGAGGGGCCGGGGGCATGCCCTGCCAGTGAAGGGAACCCAGCCAACCCCCTTGGTTAAAGCCCACCGCTGGAAGCTGCGTGCCAAGGTCCGAAAGCCCAGCCTGGTTATGCGCCAGGCCCGGGCCGGTGGCCGCTAATTGCGGGCCGGGGACAGCCTCAGACCAAGGAGCAATCGACCCCATCCCACCGGTCCCGGTGGGCGCCCCCGGAAAGGGGGCCTGCTGAGGGGGCGCAGTCGCGGTCCTCCGACCCGGCTGGCGCCTCCTGGAAGGGCGAACTGCATTCGCCATCGCCTTCTTTTTGGAAGGCATTGCCGCGAATTGCTGGGAAGCCGAAGAAAAAGGAGCGAAGAAAAAACGCTGCCCAAAAAAGGCTACCCAGCTAAAGGGAAGAGCGACGGAGCAATTGGGGAAAAACTTCTCCTCTCCGTCGCTTCGCAAAATGGCAGCGCGGCTGCCTCGTGGCCACCCCTTTTAAAGGGTGCTGGCCACGCCCCCTAACTACCCGGATGTCCAAGTCCGGTGGGGGGGGGCCCGCAAAGAGCACAGCGGCCATTTTGGCGCCGCGCTTGCATTCTCTTATTTGTTTGAGAACTAGTACCCAAAAGTTTCATGGAGTGTCCCCTAGTTCTAGTGTTATGCGATAGGAAAAACAGTTTTTCCTTATCTACTTTGTCCACACCGTGCATGATTTTATAAACTTCAATCAGGTCACCTCTTAGACACCATCGTTCAAGAGTGAAAAGGCCCAACCGTTGCAGCCTCAGATGGTAAGGAAGGTGTTCCAGTCCCCTAATCATTTTGGTTGCCCTCCTTTGCTCTTTTTCCAACTCCATAATATCCTTCTGGAGGTATGGCGACCAGAACTGTTCACAGTATTCCAGATGGGGCCTCATCATAGATTTGTAAAGAGGCAAAATGACACTTGCTGACTTATTTTCTATACCCTTCCTAATGATCCCTAGCATTGAGTTTGCTTTTTTCACTGCTGAGGTACACTGGGTTGACACCTTCATTGAGCTGTCCACCAGGACACCAAGGTCCCTTTCCTGGTTTGTCACAGAGAGTTCAGACCCCATCAGTTTATAAATGTAATTGGTTTTTTTTGCCCCAACATGCATCACTCTGCACTTACTAATGTTGAAGCTCATTTGCCACTGCTTTGCCCACTCCCCCAGTGTCAAGAGATCCCTCTGGAGCTCCTCACAATCTCTCACAGTTTTCACTACCCTGTATAATTTAGTGTCATCAGCAAATTTGGCTACCTTGCTTTTTACTCCTACCTCTAGATCATTTATGAAGAGGTTGAAAAGCAGGGGTCCCAGTACTGATCCTTGGGGGACCCCACTCTTTACTTCCCTCCACTTGGAGAAGTGTCCATTTAGTGCTACCCTCTGTTCCCTGTCCCTTACCCAGTTGCTGATCCAGGACAAGACCTGTCCCTTTATTCCATGACTGGTAAGTTTATTCAAAGGCCTTTGGTGTGGGACCTTGTCAAAAGCCTTCTGAAAGTCCAGATAAACAATGTCAACTGGATCCCCCTTATCCACATGCTTGTTGACACACTCAAAAAATTCCAACAGATTAGTGAGGCATGATTTGCCCTTGTAAAAGCCATGCTGGCTCTCCTTTAGCAGCGCCTTCTCTTCTATGTGCCTATTAATTCTATCTTTTAGGATGGTTTCCATCACTTTACCTGGGACACATGTCAAACTGACAGGTCGGTAATTTCCTGGATCACCCCTGGATCCTTTTTTGAAAATTGGTGTTACATTCGCTACCTTCCAGTCATCAGGCACAAAGCCTGATTTGAGGGAAATATTATATATTTTGGCTAGGAGATCAGCAATTTCATCTTTAAGTTCCCTGAGAACTCATGGATGGATGCCATCTGGGCCTGGTGATTTGTTAGTGTTTAGTTTAACAAGACATGCAAGGACCTCCTCCCTGGTTATTTCTATCTGGCTTAATTCTTCGGTTTCCCTCCCTATGAAGATAGGCTCTGTTTTGGGCATGTGGTTTCTGTCTTCTTCAGTAAATACTGAAGCAACGAATTCATTGAGTCTCTCTGCAATCTCTGTTTCCTCTTTAATAACCCCTTGCCTTCCATTGTCATCTAATGGTCCAATGGCCTTCCTAGTTGGGTTCTTACTTCTAATGTACTTAATGAAGTCTTTTTTATTTCTCTGAGTATTTTTAGCTATACGCTCCTCAAAGTCTTGCTTTGCTTTCCTGATTGTTGCCTTGCATTTGTTCTGCCAGAATTTATGTTTCTGCCTGCTGTCCTCATTCGGATAAGCCTTCCATCTTCTAAATGAGCTTTTCTTGCTTTTGATCACTTCCCGAACAGCTCCTGTAAGCCACATCGTCCTCTTGGACCTGGCAGTGCCCTTTTTCCTTTTGGGTATGCATTCCAATTGGGCCTCTGTTATTGTTTTTATAAACAGCCTCCATGCCTCTTGGAGTGTTTGGACTCTCTCAATTTTCCCTTTCAGCTTCTTTTTTACTAGTTTCCTCATCTTTGGGAAATTTCCTTTTTGAAAATTTAAGGTCTCTGTGTTAGATTATATCAGTGACTTGCGGTCTATGATCAAGTTAAACATAATTGAGTTGTGATCACTGTTCCCTTTGGGATCAGTCACATTAACATCTTGCACCAGATCCTGAGTACCTCTAGTTGGGTCCTCAACCATCTGTCCCAGGGAACAATCATTTAGCATATCTAGGAACTTTATCTCTTTATCATGTGCTGAACCCAGTCTATGTGAGGGTAATTGAAGTCTCCCATTATAACCAGGTTTCCCTTCTTGGATGCCTCCTTTACAACATTCTCCAACTGCCAGTCTCCCTCAAGAGTTTGGGTCGGAGGCCGATAGTATATGCGTACTGTTAGACCATCCTTGTGGCCTGGTACTCTTACCCACAGAGCTTCTAATGGTGACTCCAAATCACTAGATATTCCAATTCATATGATTTTATCACTTCTTTGACATACAAGGCTACACCACCTCCCGTTTGCCCCTTCCTATCCTTCCTATACAGTTTGTAGCCTGGGATAACTGTATCCCATTGGTTATCATCCGTCCACCAGGTTTCAATGATACCAATAATATCAATATTCTTATCTATTGCTAAGTATTCCAGCTCCCCTATTTTGTTCCGGAGGCTTCTGACATTTGTATACAAGCATTTATATATGCTTTCCTGATACAATCTTTTGAGTCCAGTTGCATTGTTAGACTGCCTCTTGCATCCTTCTGCTAGAGTGCTGGTGACTAGCTCCTTGCTCTGCTCAGTAATTTTTGCATCCTCCTCACTACTCAAGTACACACTTACCCGAACCGGATGCTGCCCAGCTCCTGTCAGCTTTCCCCCAGTTATCAGTTTAAAAGCTGCTCTGCAGCCTTTTTGATGTTGAGTTCCAGCAATCTGGTCCCATCATGGTTCAAATGCAACCCATTCTCCTGAACAGATTTGGCTTGTCCCAAAATGTTCTCCAGTTCCTGACAAATCTGAAGCCCTTCTCTCGACACCACTGCCTCATCCACGCATTGAGGCTCCTGAGCTCTGCCTGCCTGGTAGGTCCTGCGCGAGGGACAGGCAGTACTTCTGAAAATGCTACCTTGGAAGTCCGGGACTTCAATCTTCTTCCTAACAACCTGAATTTGGCTTCCAGGACAGACCGCTTGGCCTTCCTAACATCATTGGTACCAACGTGTACCATGACAACTGGCTCGTTCCCAGTTCTCTCTAACAATCTATCTAGATTTCTTGTGATGTCTGCACCTTTTGCACCTGACAGGCAAGTCACCATACGGTTATCATGTGCACCACAAATCCATTTCTCTGAATTTCTAATTATTGAATCGCCTAGTACAAGGAGCCTCTCTCCTGCAATCTGTTCATCTACATGCACCTCATCAACCATATTAAGGGAGAGAAGCTCAGTTTGTTCCTGTTGTTTATCTTCCTGGATCTCATCAAGTGTGATGAAGGAGAGATCATCAGGTGGAACCAGTTGTTCCTCTGTGTGTTCTTCATCAGGTGTGATGAGGGAAAGAGCCTCAAATTGATTCTGTAATTTCAGACTCTCAGAGTGATCCCCTACTCTTCTCCTCCTTTGAGTCACATTCCGCCAAACATCTCCCTCCTGAGTTAGTGAAGGGCCTTCTCCCTCAGAACTGTGCCCTGTCTCTTCTTTGTCCAGCATAGTCTGCTCCGCTCTGTCCAAGAACAGCTCAAGCTCTTTAATTTGTTGGTGGTTAGATATGCGGGCCTCTAGCTGCTGGACCTTCTCTTCTAGTAGTGCAACCAGCTTGCACTTGCTGCAAGTGTAGTTCTCCATATGCTTTGGCAAGAACACAAACATGGCACAAGTATTGCAGGTAACTACAGCTGTTCCCTCAGAATCCATTTTAACAAGTGCAGTATTCTGGGCCTCAAAAATGTACACGTTTACTACCTTTCTACCTAGTAAGACTATAGTCTTCCTTTGTTCTTAGTTTGAAATCTCACGCGCCATTAGGGGCGCGGGCCTCTAAGGCAGCTCTACTCCAACTGCAAAACATACCAGTGATCACTTCCTTTGCTTGGCTCTCCTCAGCAGCAGCTCTGCTTAAGAGCACATGCAGAATCAAAAGGGTTTGTGAATTATCCAATATTACAAAGGTGATAATCTTTTTAAATTTATGGCTTGGTACCCAAATAGCATCTTGAATTTCAAAGACTATGCAAATGTTTACCCCAACTAGTATTTCTACCAGAAGTTTCAACTCAACAGTACTTCTATAAATGTCAACCTTGGGCAATAGGAAATCAGATGCTTAACTTGGTAATTACCCCCTACCCATCAAAAGAAGAGGGAGGACACATATTTGTGATATAAGGTGTGGGCCACTTTTATTAAATAAATTGAATCCCCTGACCTGCAAACGAGCTGTTAGTGTGATTCCTACTACCAGAGCAGGAGACATCTTGCCCCCTCTCCAGACCAGATGGAAGAATCCCTTGCCTCTGGGAAGTGCTATATCTTGACAGCTACTACCTAGCAAGCTAAGTCTGGGAGGTATCCCTGTGGGTGCTTCCAACTCTATTTGTGTGAACGGGTTTTGAACCTATTGTGGAGATGTCCCATGGTATCTCCTAAGTGATCAACTGATTTACCCAAATTGTGCCAGGCACCCAGGTTTCACATCATCCAATGAGGGATTCACCCAGTAGTGGGCTCCAAAAAAAAGTACTACCACACTGTGGGCATGGTATGGTGGGTGTGGCCAGAGGGAAAGCCCTGTGTTGCACCCGAAATAGGACTACTGTACTTTATTTCAAAACCTGGAAGGACGGGACCAGCCAGAATTTCTGCTACCGGTTCTGGTGAACTGGTGCGAACCTGCTGATGCCCACCACTGGATTCACCACTACCTCACTAACCCAGCACTACCCATCTAAATGTGATCTATGATGGCTTAGTGGTTAAAACACTGAACTTGATGACTAGAAGGTCAGCAGGTCAGCAGTTCAAGACCTGAGTGCTGCGTAATGGAGTGAGCACCCATTGTCTGTCCCAGCTCTTGCCAACCTAGCAGTTTAAAAGCAAGAAATTGCAAGTAGATAAATAGGTTCCACTTCTGCAGGAAAGGTAACAGCATTCTGTGTACTCCAGTGTCTAGTCAGAGGGAATATTTTTAATAGCACTCATAGCAGAGCTGGGTGGCATGCTTAGGCAGAAAAGCTGGTCTACCAATAAAATCAATATCAGTTTACAGTCAGAACTGAGGGAAACAATTGTTTTAGCTAGTTGGCAATTTTGAATGCTTGTCAATGGGAGGCAGGTCTGTGTTTTCTGACATTGACTTGAGTTTGAATACCAAGATGAAGTGGGATGCTTCTGAGTCCACCCAGGAAGAAACAGGTCATTTTCGGAAGTACTGCTTCTGGGATCAGGCTCAATCTTGCTGGCACATCTCGTATAGATAAGTTAAGGAAAGATAATAATAATAATTTTGTGTCAGAAATCATTCTGGATTGAAAGATTTTTGTGGGAGAAACTCCACTCAGGGAATGCCCAAATGAGGCTCCTTTCATGTTCCCAAGAGCTGGGGCAGACAGGCACTCAATCACTCATGCAGTACCCAGGTCTCGAACTGCTGACTTGCCAGCCTTCCAGCTAACAAGGTGAGCTTCTTAACCACTGAGCCACCACAGCCCCTTAAGGAAAGATTAACTAATAGGACTCCCAGTGATTGAGGCCTGATGGATTCAGGGTGAACAATAACATTAGTCCTTCCTCTGTTCTCTAGGCTTGAGAGGTCTACTAGCAAGATCCAAGCTATTTTGACCAGAGGGCTCCTAGTCTGAACTTCACCTGATCCTGAGAGAAAAGTATAAAGACATACACATTCCATTTCACTATGAATTATGCAGGTTTCAGCTTTATGACTGAATTCAATTTATTCACCCTCAAGCTACAGAAAAATAACTTCTAGCTGAAAATAATGAATTGCAAACACTTAAGAGTCTAAAAAAACACAAACTTGGTAAAGTATGCAAACATTTTCATTCTGCTGAGACTCACATCAGATGACTTATTGATTAAAATCTCAAAATTCTTCCATTTAAAATTAACCAAAAATATGCATATACATTTATTTACATCTTTCTGGGATAATGGTCTTCAGAGATATTGACAGCTGTGGTCTTACAGTACATTCTTCTGAATAACCTGCTGGAAACATTGCACTAAAATGCAGTTTCTATTGGTTAGTTGGTTGTTGTTGGTGGTAGTTGGAGGTGCTTGAGCATTGGCAACAGAGGCAAATGAAGACATGGTATGCCAGCGGGTGTGGGGCATGAGTGCCTCCACCTCTCAAGCCCACTGGATTGTCTAGCCTTGGAGAAAGACCCTGCCTGGTTGGGAATTCTGAATTCTGTTTTAATGTGGGTGATGGGTAGAGAGGGCTGTTTTTTAATGGTTTTTTGGGGTTTATGTGTTTTAATGCTGATTTTTGCTGGGGAGTTTTGGAGTAATGTTTTTTTAGCTGCCGATGTTTTAATTGTTTTATATTGTATTTTTATAGTTGTTTTCCCCTTTCCCCTTCTATTGTTAAGAACATAAGAACATAAGAATAGCCTTGCTGGAACAGGCCACAGCCCATCCAGTCCAGCATTCTGTCTCACACAGTGGCTCACCATTTCCTTCAGGATATTCCCAAGGAGATGCCTTCACCTGCTTAGGATTCTCTGGAAATGGCATTGAGAGATATCCTGCCTATCTCTCCAACCCCGAGGTTGTCCTTAAGTATCCATAATTATAGCCATTGATACACTTGTCCTCCATGAACTTGTCTAATCCTTTCTTAAAGCTGTCAAGACTGACAGCTGTCACCACTTCTTCTGGCAGGGAGTTCCATAGACCAGTAATCCTCTGAGTGAAAAAGTACTTTCTCGCATTTGTTTGAGAACTAGTACCCAAAAGTTTCATCGAGTGTCCCCTAGTTGTAGTGTTGTGCGATAGGGAAAACAGTTTTTCCTTATCTACTTTGTCCACACCGTGCATGATTTTATAAACTTCAATCATGAAGAGAGATTGTGAGGAGCTCCAGAGGGATCTCTTCACACTGGGGGAGTGGGCAAAACAGTGGCAAATGAGCTTCAACATTAGTAAGTGCAGAGTGATGCATGTTGGGGCAAAGAACCCCAATTACATTTATAAACTGATGGGGTCTGAACTCTCTGCGACAAACCAGGAAAGGGACCTTGGTGTCCTGGTGGACAACTCAATGAAGGTGTCAACCCAGTGTGCCTCAGCAGTGAAAAAAGCAAACTCAATGCTAGGGATCATTAGGAAGGGTATAGAAAATAAGTCAGGAAGTGTCATTTTGCCTCTTTATAAATCTTTGGTGAGGCCCCATCTGGAATACTACGTACAGTTCTGGTCGCCATACCTCCAGAAGGATATTATGTAGCTGGGAAAAGTGCAGAGGAGGGCAACCACAATGATTAGGGGACTGGAACACCTTCCTTACCATCTGAGACTGCAACGGTTGGGCCTCTGCACTCTTGAATGACGACGTCTAAGAGGTGACCTGATTGAAGTTTATAAAATCATGCATGGTGTGGACAAAGTAGATAAGGAAAAACTGTTTTCCCTATCGCATAACACTAGAACTAGGGGACACTCCATGAAACTTTTGGGTACTAGTTCTCAAACAAATAAGAGAAAGTACTTTTTCACCCAGAGGATTACTGGTCTATGGAACTCCCTGCCAGAAGAAGTGGTGACAGCTGTCAGTCTTGACAGCTTTAAGAAAGAATTAGACAAGTTCATGGAGGACAAGGGTATCAATGGCTATAATTATGGATACTTAAGGTCAACCTCCGGGTTGGAGGGATAGGGAGGATATCTCTCAATGCTATTTCCAGGGAATCCTAAGCAGGTGAAGGCATCTGCTTGGGAATACCCTGAAGGAAATGGTGAGCCACTGTGTGAAACAGAATGCTGGACTGGATGGGCTGTGGCCTGTTCCAGCAAGGCTGTTCTTATGTTCTTAATCAGGTCACCTCTTAGACGCCATCGTTCAAGAGTGAAAAGGCCCAACCGTTGCAGCCTCAGATGGTAAGGAAGGTGTTCCAGTCCCCTAATCATTCTGGTTGCCCTCCTCCTTGTTAGCCACCCTGAGTGGTGTTCCCACCAGGAGGGCAGGATACAAATAAAACAAACAAACAAACACAACAACAACAATAATAATAATGGAAAGTTTTGTTCTATTTACACTATGAATGATACATTCATGATTATCATGAGTGACCTAAGTATAATTATTATTATATTTAGGTCATGCAGAAAAGAAGGGATAAAATATGATTTTTGTGTTTGTTTTCAACTGAATATGCTGGTAAATCGGCGGCGGCGGCATCATCATCATCATCATCGTCGTTGTCGTCGACGTCGACGTTAACGTCGGCGTCGTCATCATCATCATCATCATCGGATACTTAGAGTAATGCCTCATCAACACTATGCCCTTTTGGAGACACTCTGACCTGATCCTTGTCTAAATCTGTGACAATATTTGTGTTTTTCCAGTTCTCTATAAAGGAACCTCTTTCCTACAAATGTGTAAACAAACAATGAAGCCAGGTCATAGTTGGTACTCATACAAGAAGAACAGAATAGCTCCTGGCCAGAGTAGTGGCAATTGTAGACCTGCGCATATTGTTTTATAGTGGAACCTCATACAACAATTGACCTGTATAGCAATGAAATCACATAACAATTGTGTCCCGCATAACAATTTTCCCTATGGAAAAAATTGTACACAAATTTTTAATGGGAAAAATCACTTAGGGAAAAAAATGCTGTACGATGCATGTATCGTATAGCAATCATTTCGTACAACAACGAGCCCCGTGGAATGGACTAAAATTGTTGCATGGACTAAAATTGTTGCATAAAATTGTTACCCAATTGTTGGGTACTAGTTCTCAAACAAATAAGAGAAAGTACTTTTTCACCCAGAGGATTACTGGTCTATGGAACTCCCTGCCAGAAGAAGTGGTGACAGCTGTCAGTCTTGACAGCTTTAAGAAAGAATTAGACAAGTTCATGGAGGACAAGGGTATCAATGGCTATAATTATGGATACTTAAGGTCAACCTCCGGGTTGGAGGGATAGGCAGGATATCTCTCAATGCTATTTCCAGGGAATCCTAAGCAGGTGAAGGCATCTGCTTGGGGATACCCCGAAGGAAATGGTGAGCCACTGTGTGAGACAGAATGCTGGACTGGATGGGCTGTGGCCTGTTCCAGCAAGGCTGTTCTTATGTTCTTATGTTCTTATGAGGTACCACTGTATTTTGATTTCCCCCTTCCTTTGCTCAGCTACTACATCAAAGTCCTATGCAGTTTCCTAATACAACTACTAGAAAGGAGTGAATGTAAAAGGGGAGCAGACACATTTGTCTTCAACTCCTCCTCAAAAGAGCAATGCAAATAGCCAGTTGTCACTATACTTTCTTTTCTGTCCTTCCTCTTCCTTCAAGCAATGGGGCTACAGCCATAGTATAGACTTTGCTGATTTAATCAGTGTTGTAACAACTAGTGAGGGTTAGGAAGATTTAGTTCTTATGTAAATAATATGTTCTTCTTTCCTATGAGTACCAAGTGATAATCTCTCTTAGTCCTTCCCTCACCTTTTTTTAAAAATGATGGCACATGAATGCTCCATTTACATGAAGAGCCAGGGGGTTGGTTCTGCTCCATCCCATTAAACACTCTGGCCTTTTTACCTCACTGTGCGGTCACTCTTTAAATGGACAAATATCCTCTATTAATAAGTTTATCCAAAGACAACACATGTCTTTACTGCAGTGCTGGGGGGAAAAGCTGGACCTGGACGGCACAGAGAGAGAAGGAGCAGGAAGGGGTTTTGCTTACATGTCTACACAAATCAGGGGTGTGTGTGTGTGTGTGTGTGTGTGTGTGTGTGTGTGTGTGTGTGTGTGTGTGTGTGAGATGAGCTCTCATCTCAGTCCCAGCTCTTGCCAACCTAGCAGTTCAAAAGCAAGAAATTGCAAGTAGATAAATAGGAACCACTTTGGAGGCAAGGTAAACAGTGTTCCGTGCACTCCGTGTCTAGTCATGCCTGCCACATGACCACAGAAAACAGCACTGGCTCTTTGGCTATAAACAGAGATGAGCATAGAACCCTAGAGTTGGCTATGACTGGCTTTCGAGCAAGGGCAACCTTTACCTTTACCTAATAACAGAAAATCCCTGAATAGTATTCAAGTTTGCTGTGAAGTTTGGCCCTGTTTATGTAAGTGCTTAGTAAAGGTCTTCCTTTGCTCAAAAGCCAGTCGTATCCAACTCTAGGGTGCAGTGCTCATCTCCATTTACAGCCAAAGAGCCAGTGTGTCTGTTTGCAGACGTTGTCATGGTCATGTGGCAGGCAGGACTAGAGCCCAGCAAGTCACATGGTCAGATTTGGCCACACCCACAGATTTGGCCACACCTACTGAGGTAGCCCTGCCCACAGTGTTTCCCTTATTTTCAAATCCAAAACTTGACAGGTATGCCCTGATCACATTGTGGGAGAAGCAGAATTTGGAAGAGTTGCTCAGAATACCCATGAGCTGCCCATTGTCTTATTTTTTTATCCCCTTACATGGCTTATTCCTTCACTAGCATGTTAGAAGCTTTGTGCTGTGTTGATATGATGATATACACCATTAATTTAATTAGATAAATTCTTCATGCATTAGCAGCCTTCATCCTGAATTAGCAGAAATGAACAATAATACCCAGCAAAATAATTTTATAACTGGAATTCCCTAATCTAAAAAGACTTTTACACTCAATAAATACTAATGTGTGATGATGAAGGATCTCTCGTACAAGCCACCTTTCACTTCTTGTTAGCACAGAGCTATTCTTCTTGCCTTTAATTCAAATCCAACCCAGGCCACATGGGTGTCTTAAGCTGAGCTGACCCGGCCTTGCCATTTTCCTCAGGCCTGTAATACACAGGCAGCTGATGATTTCCCCTTCCCTGAACTTGGTGCCTAATCTGGAGCCTGGGAAGTTACTTTTATATATATAAAAAGAAGTTGTAGAGATCCTTCGTTGGCTCTTAAAAGCAGTCATGTATCAGGATAACCCAGATTTTTAATAGGTGCTTTTTAATGGATACTACAAATTCTTGTGTGGTAGTACAACACATACAACCACATAATTACCTCAATACCCACCATGAAACAGGAACCACGGGAACCCTTGGGATACAATCACTTGAAATATTACAAAACAAAGCAAAGCAATCACTCTTATATACCACTCCATAGCACTTAGTGCACTCTCTGGGTGGTTCACAGGTTAATTAGCATCCCCCCCCATCTAATTTGTAGATTTCTTCATATGTGTGAGAGAAAAGAATCTGGGATTTGCTTTTTCTGAATGAATGTGGAAGAAAATGAAGGTGAGAAATTTTCCCATCCAGTTGGAATTCTCATATACCCTGGGGCAGAACTGCTAAGGAGCATAGCTGCAAGAAAAACAGTGAGGAAAATTATGGTAGTAACCATTTGGGTCACGTGTTTGGAAAATTTACATTTTGCAATACCACACTGAGAATCTCAAGGTGTGCATTTTAGGACCTGCCACTATTCCTACAGCTAATATCTCTCTCTCTCTCTCTCTCTCTCAAGACTACAAAAAGTTGCTCCCATGAATTAGGTGAGACACAGACTTGCATTAGTAGGAGTAAAGTTCTTTAATTAAGTTAGCTATTTTTGTTTTGTTTGGTGAGATACAAAAACAGGATGGATGGCTGGATGGATGGTGTTGAGTTTGTTGTGTCAGATCACTGCTATGTTGTCTAAAAAGCTGGTAAACCTCAGATTCTGCCTATTTCCATCCATATCTGACTCAAGCCTACCAATTACCTGATTCTCCCCCGGCTGCACCCATAAACACTGCCATAGAAATGCATTTATGACAGCCGCTGATGGATTTACAGCTGTCGCAAAAATGTTTACAACAGCCATGGACAAGTTTATGGCTGTTTTCGCCACTTCCACCACTTGCAGCGGTGGTGGCCAGAGCGAGGGTGGTGGGCCACATGAAATGGTGCTGCAGGCTGGATCAGGTCCACAGGCCATAGGTTGAGAACCCCTGCTGTAGAAGAGGAGAATGTTGTTGAACTAGTGTGATTTTTCTTATGCATATTTATACAGTGATACCTCATAAACATCCAAATTTGGTTCCACAAGCTTGGACTTTATACGGATTTGGACTTTGTATGAGGCATGCAAAATCCTAGCCACGATGCCTCATACAATGTCCAAATCCTTGCCATGATGCCTCGTGCAACATCATTTCCATAGAGATACATTGTACTGTAACAGCACAGACTTCAGGGCAAAGTCAAGGAAACAGACAGGAAACTGACAGATCTTTAAGAAATCATTGTCTAAAGGCTAAATACATTACAAAAACATGTCAAACAACCCTGATTTTAGGGGACAAACCATACAAAAAGTTTTTAACTTTTGAAAACTTTATGAAGTGCAGGTTTAAAAGTTAACTTGTCCCATCATGCAGCACAGTGTTAATCTGCAGCCATGTGGCCGATCATCCATTTTGTACAAGCTACTGTAAACAATTACAGAGACTTTGTATGAGGCAACTTTTTTTAAGGAATTAGGCAATGTTGTATGAATTTGATGTTGTACGAAGCGGACTTTGTATGAGGTATTACTGTAGTTCCACAAAAAGCTATCATGATTCAAAGTAAATAAAATATCTTCTCTCACCAGTTCTGCAGCCTAAAACCACATTTTTTGTACAGTGGTATGTCATACAATGATTTTAATCCATTCCACGGGGCTCGTTGTTGTACTAAACAATTGCTATATGATGCATTCATCGTATAGCGATTTTCCCTATGGGATGTGTCATAGAATGATTTTTTTCGCTAAGTAGTTTTTCCTATTGAAAAATTGTTGTATGATTTTTTCTATAGGGAAAATTGTTATGTAGGACGCCAATTTTTCCCAAAACCTAATTGTTATACAATTTTGTTGCTATACGGGACAATTGTTGTATGAGGTTCTACTGTACTCTCTTTCCTCTGCCACTCTCAGCTAAAGCCATTGTAAGAAACTTCTCTTACAATTAGAGATTTCTTTATCACCAGCTATCAAACCTCTTTCTGTCCAGTCATATTGAATATTGATGCTTTCTGATATCAAACATTTCCCTATGAAATATTCACATTCAGTCGGAACTGAATTGGAGATTAGCCTTCATGTGGCCACAGGCGATTAAGCTGAGATAACTGGCAAAGTTGTTAGTGTAAGGAGCAGATTTTTACAGACAGCAGAAATTACAGGCTTCCATCTCAAGGGCTATATTATAATGCTGAATGGTTGCATGGCAACTGCTTGAGCAATGCACGCATGCTTCACAATATGGCAGTTCAATCACTAAAGGCAATTAATTTTAATTTAATTTTAATTTTAATTATCACATTTATATACCGCTCACTCGGCCAAAGCCAACTCAGGGCGGTTCACAATAAAAATTAAAAACACAAGTCATCATGTTGACTAGGGAACATGCCCATACACATCAGTTATGCTCAGCAACATTTGCATCATGTAATCCACTAGCAGACGATGATGTGTTAGTGTGTAGTATCCACCCATGTCCAATGAAATACTAAAATGTTCAACATGGCCTGCCCTAAACAGTTTTTAACCCCAGGCTCCTCTCCCCACCACCCCAGCTAATAATACAGGGTGTATTTTGAAGTTGTAAGTAAGTAACATTGAGAATCTTCAAAAATATTATTGCCCCATTCACTCGTTTTTCACCACTATAAACAGAAAAAGGAAATAAATTATGTCTTCAGTCGTCTTTCTCATTTCCCAATGGCAGCACTTAAAAAAACAGTCACTTAAAAAACACACCACATAACTGCTTCCTCATTAGTCTCCTCTTCATCATCATTACCAAAAAAAAAAAAAAAACCCTCCCCCCCCATCACTGCCATAGATTTCTAATAGATCAGGTACATGGATTAAAATCCTGATTTTTCCTTGATATGCTATCTTTCTATGCTAAAACTAAACCATCTTTGTTTAGGTAATTAAAATTATAATCCGCACAGCTCCAGGTGCCTGAGGATGGCTAGAAAGTATATAATTAGAAATAAAGCTTTCTCAGTGGCGGGCACCATTGCTATGAAATGCATTATTGGTGGAGCAAACTCAGGCCCCATCCCTGGACATCTTTAAAAAAACCTCAAAAACTTCCTCTTCAAGGAAGCCTTTAAGACTAGTTCACAATATGTTAGCTGGTCAGTTGACCTTACTTGTCTTCAGATCTCAGATATTTTATTTTTTCAGGTATTTATTCCCTTGTTTATCTTATGTGTTTGTTCTATTATGTTGCTTTTGTTTATTTGTCTGTGCCTCACCCAGAGAGGAAAATATCCCAGATGGGCAGTATAAAAATGTAATAAATAAATAAATAAATAAATGATTCAAGGTAAAGGTATGGTAGAAATTGCCCTTGCTTGAAAGACAGTCAGATCCAACTCTAGGGTTCAGTGCTCATCTCTGTTTATAGCCAAAGAGCCAGTGCTGTCTGCATCTGCAGATGTTTCCATGGACATGTGGCAGACATGCCTCAACACCAGAGTGCATGGAATGCTGTTCACACCAAAGTGATCCCTATTTATCTATTTGCAATTTCTTGCTTTCGAACTGCTAGGTTGGCAGGAGCTGGGACAGAGATGGAAGCTCATTCCATTATGCAACACTTGGGTCTCAAACTCCAATCTTCCAGTCAGTGAAGGTGATTCAAAGGCAAGTGCAAATATCTTTATTTAGACCACTTAAAAATTACAAAAATTAACCAGTTTTTAACCCAGCTTCAGTATTCATCAGGCTTGTCACCAGACTGATGATGCGGACTTATTTAAAATAAAAGTTCCAAACATCATGACCAGGCTCCATGGTTAAAATCAAGTTTCATAATGGGGGCCATAAACCAAAGGTGCAAGTTTCAGATTTCACCTCTGGTCATGTGGATTGGAATAGCTATCAAACCTGTTAGGCAAAGGCTTGCCAGACATTCAGGAGCCTTTCCTCAGAATCCAAAAGAAATAAAGAAAACACAATGTTACATCTCCATGTTGAGCTGTAGATGGTGTTCTGATACATTCTTCAGGATATGTTCAGTAGTCCAAAATATTGGGGGGGGGGGGGGGGGGGAGGAATCTACATGGTCTTTCTATACAATCTGATAGCAAAGGGGGCTGACAACTTTACTAGACTAAAGTAAAAGAACAAATGTAAGCCTGCTTTCAAACTGATATGGGTATTCATCAAATTGGACACTTCTGTTGCCAGTAAGAAGAATATAAAACTACATCAGATAAGCTTCCTTCCAGAAAAACCTCCTTCATGATCAAGGTATTTCCTTTGCCAGGTAATAAAATATATTGAAATATGAAATATATGTCTCTAAATCAATTCTGATAACCCTTCCTAGGTTTCTTTATATACAACGTTTTCAGAAGTACACATATGCCTCTTCTTTGGCCTGTTTCATATTTTTTCTGCTTACATGAAACAGAGAAATATAGAGACTTGCAATTATGTCATCAATGTAGACATTGTCACATCATTTTGGTGATGTTGCTTGCCTAAAGAGGAGAACCAGGCCATTATGACCCTATATTGATGTTGCCTATCTGAAGGAAAAACTGGTCATATAGATGCCACTTCTTTGTATAACAGAAATGAGCTATTTGGCCACATATTTGTGCCTATTATTTGAATGAGAAAGACTGGCCATGGAGGGAACAACAATGGTTACTGTGGTGGTGTCATTTGCCTAACGAAAAAAAAAAAAAAACTAATGTCATTTCATGCTCACACAAACTGACTAAAGGGAAGAGATTGGTCATTGTGACTACCATATTTGCCAGTATATAAGATATGCCTCTCCCTTGAAATATACTTGAAAATGGGCTGTGTCTTATATGTCTTATATATATAACATGTTGATCAGTGGCGGCTAGAGCTGGGTGAACGACAGTTAGCCACAGTGGGCTTGGCAGGAGAAGCGGGCTGTCAAAGGAGTCTGCTTCCCCCACCATCCCCGGCTCTGGGTGGTCAGCTGATCAGCCATGGGTGGCTTGGCAGGGGAAAGCAGACTCCTTTGCCAGTAGGCTTCCCAGGGCTGGCTTGGTGGAGAAAGAAAAGCTGGCTGGCAAAGGAGGCTGCTTCCCCGTGCTGAACCAGCTATGACTTCACTCACGGAGGGCCCTCCCCCCAGGCTATGGGCAGTCAGCCATGGCTGACCATCTGTACCCAGGGCTAGCTCAGCAGGGAAAGGAAAGCTGGCTGGCAAAGGAGGGTGCTTCCCCTGCCAAACCAGCTACAGCTTCACTTGTGGGGGGCCCACCTCACTAGCTATGGGTGGTTAGCCATAGGTAGGGCTGGCTCAACAAGAAAAGGAAAGCAGGCTGGCAAAGGAGGCTGCTTCCTCCCCAATCCAGCAGTGAATTCACTCACAGCCCCCCCCCAGCTACGGGTGGTCAGCCATGGCTGGAGAGAATTGGCAGCTGGAGATGGGTAAAGGGCTATTTTCAAAGCCCCCTGGCTAGTGTAGATCGGCAGGGGGAGGGGTCTTTTTGAAGCCACCATTCCCCTGGTTTCAGCTACCACTGATCCCCCCTCCTATGTTTTGTACAACAGATCATTTTGGAAATGAAAAAATTTAGAAAATTATTTTTTCCTTTAAAATGTCTATAAAACACAGGGTGCGTCTTATACTCCGATATGTCTTATACGCTAGCAAATATGGTATATGCTGTGGCTACTTGCCTGAAGGAGAGAGGATATCTTTTGTAAACTTCATTGGATGCTATCCATCATTCTCAGGAGGTAAGGGGCCTTCTCTCACACTCCAGTGCTTGTTTTGTGATCCAGTACTCATCAGACTCTGAAGATGACATGGAAAAGGAGGCACTTCCTATGCCCAGCTCAGTTCTGCCTGCACCTGAACCTGAGAATATCCTGAACCAGGAATCTCAGCCTGCTTCTGGCCCAACTCTGTTTCCCCAAGCAGATGATCTGTCAGACCAGAAGTCTGATCAGCCCTTAGCCAGGGAAAGGTGCAGAAAGGAGCTGCAGCTGAGATGCAAGCAAACTAGAACTCGTTACCAGAGAAGGCTCCCAGCTGATACCCATTAGCTGGGAGGGTATTAAGCAAGCTTGTTCCAGCATTCAAGCATTGGTACAATTCTTCTGTGCAAAGACTGACACCCTGATTGACTTCGGGTACCTCTTGAGATTGCCTGCCTAAACCCTGACCTGCCTGCTGTGATCCTGACTTCTCTGTTAACCCTGATGATGCCCTTGGACATCCTTTGGACTAGACACTCACTTGAACTACCAGTAACCAGACCTCAACTTGCTCTTTGGACTTTGCTATTTGAACTCTCTGTGTATCACCACTGTGTGGTGACCATGCCCACTAGAGTTGGTCTGCATAGCTTCTTTCTTTACTTCTTTCTTTACTCAAATCAGAGTGTTGCACAATTTCAAATTTTGGACATATATGAAATATAGATAAAAATTTCTCAAGTTAAAATATTAACATTATTAGACTAGATAACATTTTATCAAGTTAACTATTTTTATCAGAAGCAGATTACTCTAATAGTATTGTCTCAGCCATTCAACAATGCTTCTTTCATATATGTTGCGGCATAAATTGCATGCACATAAATGCTGCATTGATTGAATTTCTCCATATTCACAGAAAATGTGTCTTGTACCTAAATAGCCCAAATTTTACTTGATTCTTCTTTGATTTTCCTATTTCTCTTTGATTTTTGTCTTAATGTTCAACTGCAGTTCTTCTTTGGCACTATATCCGCCCCCCATCTGCGAAACAAAGAGGCGAGACACATTCAATATGGTCAAAAGGCCTGGGCAACAATTTTATTTTAATTTATTAACCCCTAACCTGCAGGGGGAAGTAGTAGTGTTATACCTGATACTAGAGCAGGAGAAGCTAATCTGCCCCTCTCTGTACCAGATGGGCACATCCTTGCCCCTGTGCGGTGCTGATCCTTGTCAGTTACTGTCCAGGCTGGCTATTATTTGGCGAAACAATCTTGGGTTTGTTTCAAACTCTGTTCACAAGAACATAAGCTTGATGTCTCCCAAAGCTATTTCATGGTGTGCCCAGAATGGCCAATTAATTTTCACAAATCACACCAGGCAATCAGTGCCCTGAGGATTCACCACTAACCCCATCCACCCAGCACTACCAACCAACTAATTGTGACCTTTTTGTCACCACCCACCTCAATAAAACTGTAGCTAACAAGCCAGAGTAGGATAGGCAAAAAACTACACAGTTCTCTCAATGCCAATCTGGGATAAATCACCTCTGTGCTAAGACCAGTCCCCAATACAAGCCAATGGCAAAATGTCATCTTGTATGTTTGCCTCTTTTTGCCTCGGGGTGGTGAAAAACACCCCATTTGGGGTGTGCATTCTCTTACTTTCATTAAAAGTCACAAGTCATTGCTGCTGTCTCTGTTAAATAGTCACACCCTTTTCATTTATTTTGTGCTCTCAGCAAAATCCACTAGGCCTTTGTCAAGATAACCTTCTGTCAGGTAAAATATAACTATGTCTATTGCTAGGAAAATGTACTTCACAATGATTTTCACTAATTTACTTTAATTCAGGGCAAGGTCAGTTAAGAGGATCATTGAGGCCGTCCTAAGTTCTGTCTTCCTTAAGTAAGAATCACATTTAATTATGGTACATGGCAGAAAAGTGGAGGCAAGTGATATGTAACCTTTCTGGAGTTTCACCTTATCAAAGAGGTAAAGCATATATGATTATCTGGTTCTCATTTCAACACATGCTATGTGCTTTTTAGTGAAATCAGCCTCTAGATGAGACTTATATAACTACAAACAAAGATGTCTTAAATGTGAACCCCAAGAACCCCTTGCTCTGTTGCATTTTAATTTACTGTGGTATTGGCTGTCCCCTCTGATGCTAGAAAGGCATAAGAATAATAATGGCAACAGCAGCAGATAGGCAATTGCAACAGAATGAATTACTTGCAACAAACTCATACAATTTCTATTGTCAACACCATTGTCACTACTGTCTGTAACACCATATGTGATTGCTGTTCTAATTTTGCTCTCATTGGAACTGATATTATCTGCTATAATTAATATAAAATCTTAAGAGCTTATGCTTAACTATTTTCCTTGAGGAATTCTGGATTGTAAATGTAAGAACCAGGGACAGGCAAATGTGTCAATTTGGCTTTCCCTCCCATATCAATTTCGAGAATGTTGGCAATATTTTCTAACAAAAAAATGAATAAAATCACTATTTTCATGCAACCCTGGAAGTTGTGGGGGCATTTTTCCCTTCTCGCATTTGGATTAATGAAACATTGACAAGTTCTGGTAAAAACTGGACTAAAACAAAACTGTCCTATAAACACTACTGACAGAGGAGGAACTCAAACAAATGCTCATCCTTATGCATTTAAGTAGGTAATGTATTGAGCTTTTCCTTTGAGATTAAAATACCATTCAGGAGCAGGGGGCACAGAAGGAACAATTCCAGACATGTGTTTCTTCATTCAAACATAAAAACTTAAATGTCATGCCTTCTTTAAAAAAAAAAAATCTTTATATGCAGAGTCCTGGTTCTTAGATCAGGGAGGGGACATGCATGTGGAATTCTTCCATGCACATATTTTTCCCAATCCACCTAAAGATTTTCAGATGCCTATGGTATAGTGACATCAGCCACAGAACTCATCAACCAAAGTTCATTCTCATTAAATACTTGAAGTAAACAAGTATTTCCAACTGTGAGAAGGGCTGTGAACCACCACATTCCATGAATTCCAATGGGCCTTATTTGCAGTCTTGGCTTGGCTTCAAGAGATTGTTCCCTTGATGCCAATTATCTTTATTATCCATGATTGAATATTAAGACTCATTTGCAAGTTTTTGAAAATGATCTTTTTCACACAACAAGGTTGCTTTGCACTTTTTTTCAGAATTACACTGGAAAACTTTTGCTTCTGACTTTTGTTCTGGATAAAGATTTCTGCAAACATTATATTTATTTCTACTGTTTTGTCTCCTTCACAAGTCATAATAGACCTTTCAGGGTATCAGGATATTGGAACCAGGCATTCTGGAAATAGAACTTGAATACTTTACTCTCATGAAATGCAACTTCAAAACAGTTTCTCCCATTAGCTTGTTGGCCTGGTGAAATCTGATATATTTTCTACTTCTGTATATGGTTGCAGAGCCAAAGATTGAGAGTTGGTTTCCTACTGTGTCTCTCAGGAGAAGAGCCATTCTGTGTGGCCTTGGGCAGGTTGCATAGTCCTAGGGTACCCCAAAAGAAGGAAATGACTAACCACTTTAGTATATTCACTACCTGGAAACCCCTTGAAAGCGTTGCCATAAATCAATATGGTATACCTTACAGGTGATTTCCTGGCATTTATTGCTTTCTGTTCAGCCAGGAAGAGATAGTTGTTGCTGTTGTTTTTTCCATAACTTTTCTGTTTGCATTGGTTTTCTTCCCATTTCCTACAATGTGGGATTACCTAAATTAGTCCAGATAGGCAGTGTCAGGTTTGTCTTATGGTGATGTTGAGTGGGTCATCCTTAAAAAAAATAACAATCATCAGAGACATAGCACTAAATTGGTACACTATCTCAAGTGATTGCATGTTGTCTCTTCCTCCAAACAATTTTAAGTAAGTTTTTCCAGTATAACATGCCAGATAAGCTCTGCAATTCAGTGTTATGTCACATGACTAAGATTTACTTGACTTAGACTGTCCTATGCTACTTAGCATATTGGGCAGCAAGGGTTTCAGTCTTGGGTGAAACCCATCAGCATCCTCCCATGTCATTTTCAGGGTCTTTAAATCTGCCATGAAAGTTCTTCATCATGCATTTTGAGGATTGTTTTGCATTAGGCGGGGGCCAGCTTATAGCTACCTTAAGGATCTATATGAAGAATATTGCCTGCCATTTGGAGTCCTCTTCATGCAACAATGTTATGTAGTTTGCATGAGCCACTCCTTCAAAACACCTCCTTATTGGTAATATGGTCAAAATATCAAACCTTTACAATTCAGTGGAGGCACCTCTGCTGGAAGATGTCAATTCTCTTGTTCATGCTTGCTGATGCCTTCCAAGTCTCACAAGCATAGATGGCTGTCAGAATCACTATGGAGGTGAACTAAGAGTTTAATTTTCATTGACATAGATGGCAAGGACCGGACCTTATTTATCCTCCAAAAGACAGATGTTGCTTTTCCAAGGTGGCATTTGATGTCTACCTCTGCATCTCCATTTTGAGTGATCACACTGCCCAGGTAAATAAAACTCTCCACTATCTCTAGCTGCTCTGACCTAAGTATTATTCCCTGTATCCTGGTCATGGTATGTCACTTGATAATTAAAGAGAGAGAGATGGGGAAGAGATGGGGAATAGAGTTAATGACAGAAGAGGCTGGGCAGACTGTGGTGGAAGGGAGAGTTGTGATGATCAGATGAGTGGTGTGGGCAATTCCCTAAAATTATCCAGGAGAATTTATCATTCATTTTGAATATCAATTACAATTTAACTGCCTTTGGAAACTTCAGTTCGATGGTCAAATCAACCTAGGACAGTGTCACTGTCTAGAATAGTGTTTCCCAACCTTTGGTTTTTGGACGTCAATTCTCAGAAGCATAAGTCAATTCCCCAAAGCACTAATCAGCCAATGTACTGCCTTAGGCTTCTGGAAAATGAAGTCCCCCTGTGGGGCATGGGCCCCACATTGGAAACCACTGGTCTAGATGGATCTGCTGGCCTGCTCTCTGTCATGTTTGGGTGACCAGAAAATTATATTACATCCATCAGCTCCACAAGCAAAAGGGTCAACAACATTCCTTTTGCTGACTCTGGCCAGATGGGCTGCCAATCTGAGCCAACGTCTTTGCAGAAGCAAAATCTACCAAGTCATGTTACAAGAGGAAACATATAGAACAATGTCTGTACAGTTCTTCCAATTATTATTCACTACTCTACTAAGATTGTTGATCAACCCTCCTGCTCATTCACTAAGTAAGTTGATATTTTAGAGTAAAAATGAATAGCTGTAGTTCTTCAGATGCAGGTATAGGTCCCAATGTCTTACATCAATTGTTATTAATTAAACTAGGCATTTGTAATGTAACTGGGCACATATTTTTAAAACAAAAATGATTGATTTTAATCAACATGTTTGCATTTGTTAAGCCGGTGTGTGTGTGTGGGGGAAGCTGCCTGGAAAAGAAGTGAGACGCCACAACTTCTGGGTTGCTGGGTTTTTAAAAAAAATTCTGAATGCTGCATAGCTCGTTTTGTTGTAAGTCTAAAGGTAGGGAGGATAGTTATATATATTGTCTTTAATTTATTTTGAGGAAAGTGAGTATAAATCTAAAGAATCAAATTGTCCTGTGCATTGGGTTAGTAAATAATATACAAGCATCTACCCAACTTTCATTTCAATCAGACAGACATCTGAACATATTTAAAGTTCTGTATTTTTTTTGGAAATGGGTCTTTGTGGGCTAATATGAAAAGCAAATATAGTTATGGTGTCAGGCTGGAGCTTGGGAAATACCACTTCAGTTCTCTTTAGATCTATGAAATGTATTGACTGCCGGTCCCTCTCTCAGCCTGACCTCCTTGGCTTGTTTGGATATGCTGCCTCTATCTGTATTAAAGGCTGTTATAAATTGATTCAAACAACAAAAGAGTTTGCTCTTGTGGACATAAATCAGTTGCAGACTAGGCACATGCTACTTTTCACCATCTCTTTTTTGCACTAGAGCATGAAGAATTCTCATAAGGCTTTTAATGTATTGTTGGAACCTCTCTGCAACTTACTAACACTCCTCTTTCCATAAACTTAATATCTTTTTCTAAAGGAAGGTAATCAGAGTGATTTTGGTTTATTGTACACACCAATGTTGGAGTGTGTATGCCGGTCCCTCTCTCAGCCTGACCTCCTTGGCTTGTTTGGATATGCTGCCTCTATCTGTATTAAAGGCTGTTATAAATTGATTCAAACAACAAAAGAGTTTGCTCTTGTGGACATAAATCAGTTGCAGACTAGGCACATGCTACTTTTCACCATCTCTTTTTTGCACTAGAGCATGAAGAATTCTCATAAGGCTTTTAATGTATTGTTGGAACCTCTCTGCAACTTACTAACACTCCTCTTTCCATAAACTTAATATCTTTTTCTAAAGGAAGGTAATCAGAGTGATTTTGGTTTATTGTACACACCAATGTTGGAGTGTGTATGTTGAATACATCTGCATTTCTAATTGTCACTGACCAATTGCTGCGTCCACCATGGTTGATTTCTCTGTGTTCAAGCTGATTTTTTAAAAACTATAACTCCCAGATTTCCTAGCCAGAATGACCAGATTTCCTAGTAAGAATGGCATCCACTTTAGGAAATTATGGTATCTGTAATCCCAATGAAAAACATTTAAAAACTCAGATTCTCTTCATGTCACAAGTAGTATAACCACAGGTTTTCTATGTTCTTGTAACTATAGACTGTGATTCTAAAACCACCATGTTTTGTAAATAGCTCGCAGGCTATTTAGCAAACACAGGGAGAAATTGAACAGTGCTGGCTCTTCGGCTTTGAAACAGAGATGAGCACTGAATCGAATGAGCTCTCGCCTGTTCTAGCTCCTGCCAACCTAGCAGTATGAAAACAAGAATTTGCAAGCAGACAAATAGGTATCTCTCTGGTGGGAAACGTAACAGCATTCCATGCACTCCAGCATGTAGTCATGCTTGTCACAGGACCATGGAAATGTCTGCAAACACAGACTCTTTGGCTGTAAATAGAGATGAGCACTGTCCCCTAGAGTCGGACATGTCTGGCTTTCGAGCAAGGGAGACTTTTACCTTTATGCAGCATACATCTATGTCTGAAAGAAATTAGGACAACTCTATGTTAGTATGGCTTGTCTGCAGAAGCACATCACTTGTTCTAACTGAGTTCAGCTTCCTTGCCTGTTATCTTTTCTGAGGAAGTGCAGTCAGATCCAACCAACATTCTTCCCTATAATTAAAAAAAAATCCCTTTGAATTATTAAGGCATCATTTTGAAAAAGACTATACAGAGAACTCCTGCTTATGCACACAACTTCATAGTTCATATTTGTTTCAGTACAATTCTTTGTTTCACTTACATCACTTTTCTACAATGCATGAAACCCAAAGGGGTTATAAAGTCCCTCTACGGCAGTGATGGCGAACCTTGACACTCCAGCTGTTCTTCATCTTCAATTCCCAGAAGTCCTGATCATCAGGAGGAGTGCTGACTTGGGCCTCTGGTAATTGAAGACCAAGAACACCTGGAGTGCCAAGGTTCACTGTCACGGCTCTACGGGATCTCTAAGGAGGAACATAGTTCAAGGCAACAATCACAATAATCTACAATGTGTCACAAAATTCTCTGTCATAAATCCAACTGCTGGTATCAGATAGAGAAGAAGCATTGAATGAATTCTAGTCAACAGTTGCGTATATTCAGCTGATTCACTGAGTCTTTTAATGTTTCTACTTTCTGTGCAGTTGGTGGCCAGGGTCTGATCCAATACCTTGCACTGACTTAAGACGAGCAGGAAATACACACTTGGTTCAAAGGACAGATGAAAAAATGATGCTAGGTAAGTGTGTGCAAATGTAAAATTATCCCATATTCTGGTAATATAATCATTTATGCAAATGGCTTCAAGTATCAAGTACCAAAGAAGGATAATTTTACAACCCGAAATTCATTTGTGCTTTGCTTTGTCATATTTTTAATAACCAGATCCATCAAATTATTTGCAGAATTAATTATGAAACAGAACTTAAGCCTGATTAACAAACACCAATTTTAATAATGAAAGGCTTGTTTGTAATTGTTAAACAGCAAACTATTAAAATTAAAACTTGCAGAGCAGGAAGCGTAATCTCTTTTAATTCTCCTTCTCATTCATTTATTGAGTTAATATTAAGGCAATGCTTCTGGATTGTTGTACTGAGGATTTTACTCCCCACCCCACCACCACCACAATAGGAAAAAAATTAAAAAGCTGAAAGTCATTTTTTTAAAGGCACACTAGTAAATCCTTAAAGTTTCTTTGAAAATTTTTAATGCTTGTGGCTTCAGAAACTTATCCCTGTGATGTAACTTCTCTTTCCCTATTTTTCTTCCTTTTTTCTCAGATACAGTAATACCTCATACAAAGTCCGCCTCATACAATATCAGATTCATACAACATTGCCTAATTCCTTGAAAAAAGTTGCCTCATACAAAGTCGTGCGACTTTGTATGAGGCATTGGGGTTTTCCCAGGTTGCATTGTGCCTGGGCTGTATAAAAGGCAGGACATGTGCATGCATTGCTCTTGTGAGTTTTGCATGAGGCAAAGAGTGTTTAGGAGTGGTTTTGAGCACGATTTTCGATTTTTTGAATTTTTTCGTCAGAATTTTTAGAAGCATTCCTGGGATTTTTGCAGCATTCTTCAGGTTCTTGGACAATCAGGGTTGTTTGACATGTTTTTGTAATGTTGTTAGCCTTTAGACAATGATTTCTTTTTTATGTATATATTTTTATTAATTTTTATAAATGAACAACACATAAAACAATACAAAGAAATAAAACATATACAATCATACCTAAAATGCAAAGTAATCAAAACATATCACAACCTATCCTAATACATTGTTCCAATACTACTAACTCCTTCACGTTACCCCACTTCAACCGCATCCTTAATATTCTGGATAGGAAGCCACAACAAAAAGAAAACTTATAACACCCCGTGTTTATATACAATGCCCTGAGGACTCCGAGTGGTGCATTATATTATCTCCAAAAACTACTTTGGTCTGGTACAGGTCTGTTTCTTTCACCTCCCATAGTAGAATGATCCAAAAATGGTTTCCATATCTTCCAAAATCTATTCTCTTTCAGATCACCCCTTTTTTCTTTTATTTCCGATGTTAATTTGTCATTCAATGCTAAAGTCCACATTTCTTTATACCACTCTTCAATCTGTATATTTAGATCACTTTTCCAACTTCTAGCAATACATTGCCTACCCGTTGTAAGCATTATTTCTAATAATTCTCTTTCCTCTTTATTTCAACAAATAGATTCCACATTTGTTAACATGGTGGTACTCGGCCCCAGTTTAATTCTTTTACCCATTATTTCACCCATCTCTTTTTCAATTTTTTTCCAAAAATCCTTTACCACATTACAACTCCACCACATATGTTCATATGTCCCTAATGTTTCTTTACATCTCCAACACATTCCATCTTTTGTATTATCCATTTGATGTAACCTCACTGAGGTCAAATACCATCTCCATAACATTTGGAAATTATGCTCCTTTATTCTAACAGACATAGTTCTCATTATTCTCTTTTTCCATTTATTTTTTCAAATATCTTTATCAATCTTTATTTTTAGTTCTTCTTCCCATATCAATTTCAAGTCCTCCTGTGGATCATCCTCCTTATTCATCAATGTATATAATTTACTAACCAAGCCTTTAATATTTTTAACTCCCTTCCTGATTTTTAGAACCAGCTCCTCAAATTCCGTCTTTTCTCTTTCCAGGTCAAGTTCTCTCATATATTTACTATTCCAATTATTATCCCTCATTATCTGTAACCAATTCAATTTCAATTGATCAAACAAGTTTGCCCTAGCTACATCATCCCTACAAGCACATATCCAATCTTTCAACAACAAAAAAATTCATTCTTAACCAAAGTTTCTTTTACCACTTTATCAATCTTAATCGGAAAACCCGCCATATCTGATAATTCTACAATCAGAGACAAGTTTAGGACCAAATCCTTCTTTACTTTCTTCCATACATTTATTAAACATTTCATCATGGCATTTTTGGTTGCTACCTTTCCAATATTAGCTCCCAAGAAAACCAATTTACCTATATGTCTAAATTCCTTCATCTTGATTTCCTCCCATATTACCTTTTCTCTAGCCAAGATCTTCACTACATTCTTTATTTGAAATGCTCTATAATAGGCCAACAAATTTGGCATACCCAATCCCCCTTCCTTCTGAGGCAAGTACTATAACTTTTTAGATATTCTAGGTCTCTTTCCAGCATTGCAAACATTATTAATCAACTTTTGAAACTCCCTGATTTCCTTAATTTTCAAATAAATTGGCAATGCATCAAATAAAAAATTGAATCTGGGTAGCAACATCATTTTAGTAAGTGCAATTCTCCCAAACCATGACAACTTCAGTTTTTGAAAAGTTTGTATTCTGTTTTTGATTTCGAATTTCAAGCTGTCATAGTTCAAACTTTTGAGTTCAGCCAAGCTATTAGATATTACTATTTCCAGATATTTCAATTTGTCTTTAATCTGAATATTAACCATTCCCTTTATTTTCTTCTGATCATCCTCTCCCATATTACAGAGCATCATTTCTGATTTATCCCAATTTATCTTCAGGCCCGTGTTATCCTCAAAATCAATTAATTTCGCTCTAATTCTGTCCATTACCCTCTCTGGATGTTTAACAGTTATCATAGTATCATCTGCATATACTTATTTTGTTCTCCATAATCCCCTCTATTTTTCCATCTTCTCTTATAGCTTTTGCTAATAATTCCATAGCCATAATAGATAAAATTGGGGATAGGGGACAACCCTGTCTTGTACCTGCCTCTCGCTTTATCTCTTCGGTAACCTCATTATTAACTCTAATAGTCACTATTCCTTGCTGATATAATTGGTCTATTACTTTTCTAAATGTGTCCCCAAATCCATAGGCTTTAGTTATTTCTTTAATTGAAATCCATTGTAAAGAGTCAAAAGCCTTAAATATATCCAAAGATATTAATCCCGCTTTTATCTTTGATTGACTCACAACATCTATTAAATCTACCACTCTTCTGTTTAAGTCTGCCATATGTCATCCTTTCAAAAACCCCACCTGGTCCGTATTTATATAATTACCCATAAAATTATTTAAACGATTAGCCAGTATTGCTGTAAAAATCTTGGCATCTTGATTTATCAACAAGCTTGGTCTATATGATTCCACTTTTTCTAGATTTTTTCCGGGTTTTGGCAACAATAGAATTGTGGTCCTATACCATGAAGTCGGAATTTGTCCTCCATCTAATATATGATTATATAACTTTACCAATTTAGGTACCACTGTTTCTTTAAATTCCTTATAAAAATCGGCAGGTAATCCATCTTCACCGGGAGCTTTTCCCAACTTCAAACCTGTAATTACCTCTCTTACTTCCTTTTCAGACAATTGGTCCTCCATTCTATTTTTGTGTTCCTGTTCTATTCCCCCCGCGATTAACTTCTCTAATTGTTTTTTAAGCTTCTCCTCATCAATTTCTTTTCTTGTATATAGCGATTGATAAAATTCCTTCACAATCCTACATTTATCCTTAATCTTATTGCATCTTACCCCACGTTTATCAATCAAAACTCCAATTTCCCTTTTTTCCCTCTTATCTTTCGCTGCTTTTGCTAATAGTTTTGAGTTTTTATTACTATATTCAAAATATTGCCGCCTGAGTGGGCGGGATATATAAATATGACTATTAAATTAAATGAAATTAAAATATTCCCTTTGTAAATACACCAAATCTCTCTTAACCTTTTCTATGTCTTTACCTATCATTTCAGTTTTTAAACTTTGTAATTTTGCAAAAACCTTATTATCTTTTGTCTTGGCGTGCTCCGCCTGTAAAAATTTTATCTCCTCTTCAATTTTGCTCTGTGCCAATTTATACTTTTCGTGTCTATTACTTGCCATTTTTATACATTCCCCTCTAAAAACCGACTTCATGGCATCCCAGACCATATTAAATTTTATCTCCTCATTATCATTCAGTTGCCAAATTTCATTCCAATATTCTAGGATTTGAACCTTAATCTTTTGATCCTTGAATAAATTAGCATCAACTCCAACTCCTTCTCCCTCCACTTTCACTCTGCATTCTTAAGTCTAACACAACTTTAGCATGGTCGGACTCCTTAAAAATCCCAATTTCCATTTCGTCCATATTTTTTACCATGTTTTCAGTTAGGAATATATAGTCTATTCTGGAATATACAATTTAAAGGTTCAGAAAGGGCATATTCTTATTTTTCAAGTGTTCACAACTCATATTCCGGAATAGACAATGATTTCTTAAAGTTCTGTCAGTTTCCTGTCTGTTTCCTTGACTTTGCCCTGAAGTCTGTGCTGTTACAGTACAATGTATCTCTATGGAAACAACGTTTATGAGGCATCACGGCAAGGATTGGATGTTGTATGATGCATTGCGGCTAGGATTTTGCATGCCTCATACAAAGTCCAAATCCGTATAAAGTCCAAACTTGTGGAACCAAGTTTGGACGTTGTTTGAGGTATCACTGTAAATGTTATTTTCCCTTTTAAAAAGCTGGAAAAAAGTTACATAGAACAGTCCCTGCTGGTGATTCAAACTGGTTGCAATCCAATACTAAGTCACAACTAGGATAGACCCCTTGAATCATTAGGAATTTGATGAGGCAACCCATCTTCATGTTCCATTGATTAAATGGGGTTTCTTTTCTTTGAGACTATTGGACTTCAGCGAAAACATTAACAGAGCTGAAAATAGTGTGTGGTAAAAAAACAGCATATAATTAAAAACATTTTGGTTCCTTTCACTTTTCCCTGGTAGTTCTTCAGGTTTTGCTGAATTGCAGCTGCTACAATTGCCAAGCTGATTAGGGCTGCTGGGGTTTGGAATCCAACAATATTTGCCCATTCCAGCCACAATACTGGGAGAATTTAGCCATGTCTTAATATACCCCTCTGATTGTCTGAACTAAACAGACATGGAGAGAAAGGGAGGGTATGAGACATCTGGAAGAAATAAGAGACAACCTGTTTTTCTACAGCATGAGAACAGGCATTTGTGCAAGGTTTCTCACAACCAGGGTGTTGTGTATGCATGTCTTGTACTGTCAGAATGTAACCACCCCAATTACAATGTATTGCAGCTGTAAAGGAACGCGAGCAAGCAGCCCATAGAGGGCAGCTGCGAGCGTTCAATCTCACATGGTTCACATTGCTCAATCACGGACAGCCGCGGGAAAACCTTCCCCGCATTCAGCAGCAGGAAAGAAGAACTACTGAAGAGAGGCGTGCCTGGGCGAGGCCACGCAGGTAGCGGCCAATGAGCTACCGTGCTACAAGATTCAAATGTATAACCCTACTGTATATAAAGAGATGTATCACCGCCATTACCTCATGCTCCACCAGATCCCCAAGCAATAAACCTGTGTTAAGCCAACCCTTCGGCTGTCCTGTTGTCTTTGGTCCCATACAGTAAACAGGGCGAAAAAGAACCTTTCACATATGCCGAGAGGGTATCAATTATCTTTCTGGCTTAAGGCCATTTCGTTTACTTGGTTAAACTAAAGACCATACCATACATACATACATTAACTAAGAATATGCAGTCACTTCTTTTAGTATGACAAATGAATACATTTCACAAGTAAGCAGCCTCTGGAAGTATCCAATTCTTTATGTTTTCAGGGACGTCAGCAGGACAGAGCAGTGTTATGCTAAATATTATGACAGTCATGGATCTCCCCTTTCCCTTTAAGCTATGTTGGGTTCTAAAAGTTGTAATACTTGTTAAGTGTCCCCTCATAAAAATAATAAATTCCAGATAAATTTGCATCCCATTTTTAAAGTGCAAAGGCACTAAACAAATGTCTAAAGATGCCAGATGACTGGATTTATCAAGCATTCAAGCCAAAGTCTAAATCCATCCACCTTGCAAATGTGTTGGTGGGGGACTGGAACCAATGGAACACTGTAGCCAAGGAACACGCGGTGCCAAAATGGCCGCTGCACGCTTTGCTGGCCCCACCCCTGAGGCACGGCACAGCATGATGGAGTCAGGGGCGTGGCCGGCTACCCCTATATAAGGGGTGGCCGAGCCAAAGGCCCCGCTCTTTACAGACGAGTTTGGTGCCCAGCCGACTCTTGCTCTAGCCTCCGTCGCAGGCTGCCTGCCCGGGAATGGGCTCACAGCTGTGTTTCCTGTGCGGCTCGCTTGCCGCCCGGGGTTCCACTCGCTCCAAGCTGACCCTCGCGGCTGGCTCCGGATGAGCGGCGATCCCTCTTTCGCTTGGCTCGCCGAGGGCGAGCCCGGCCATCGGCCTTTTGCCCAGAACGGGCTTGGCTGTACAGCGCTCCTTACCATGCTTGGTTGTCGCTCATGATGCCAAAGATGAAGGCTGTGCCTAGCGGTGCCATGTCTGCACAATGCCCACGCACGCTGGCGCGGCCCCGGGCTGACCCCAGCATGGAGGCCGTGCCGGCTTCTGACCAGGCCCATCCACCGAGCCGGAGGGCTCGCGGGACGGCACATCTTCTCCCCACAGCCCCGGCTGCTGGGAAGCTACATTGCAAGCCCCTACCCCATGTCGCCTGTCCGGAACAGGCTTAAGGCTGCACGGCTCTGCTCAGGCACTTCGCGTCGAGCTTGCTCGCCGTGGGCGGCCCCAGCCCGCGACCCACCTCCCTGGGACTGGGCTCGCAGTTGCGTGGCCCTCCTCAGCAACCGGGTGGCCTTCCGGATGGCACCCAAGTGCCGCAGGACAGAGTAAGCTCCCGTCGTTTGTCCCAGTTCCTGCCGCCATGGCTCTCCGAGTGCAGGAAATTGCAAGTGTTCAGATAGGAAAGGTATGTATGTTACATGCACTCCAGTGTCCAGTCATGCCTGCCCTGTGGCCACATTAAATGTTTGCAGAGGCAGACAGTGCTGGCTCCTTGGCTGTAAACGAGATGGGCTCTGCCCCTAGACTCACACATGCCTGGTTTGCAAGCTAGGGAGACCTTAACCCTTTCCTGGGGTTTCTGAGTGTGGGGCACACAGAGCTGGCCTACCATTCCCATCTGCGGGGACACCCTCCTAATATGCAGCTTGCTTAAGACTACCTGAAGTCGATTCCTTTCCGGGGGAAACATAGCAAGGAAATGGATTCCCAATTCCTGTTCCACAGTCAGATACTGTTATGTAGGGTGCTTACAGGCAATAGTCTGGACAACGATGGACCAGACAGCAACAAATCTTTAATTAACAGTATATTCACGATGATCTTACAAGGCATTACAGACACGGAGATGGCTGTACAGTCCCATTGAATCAGTCCCTCCTGACTCTAGCTGCAGCATGGTAATAATCTAGCTAGCATAGGAGCGTAGCGTAATGGGGGAGACCCAGGCTTAGCACTTTCCTGGCTACCTGTACGGAGAGGGAAGTATGGATCTGGTCCGGCCCCACCCTTGTTTACCCGTGGGGCTTATATAATGTCTCTCCGGTGGTGACTCCTTGATACAGGGTGGCGACCCACTGTATAACCTTAAGTAACATTCATAACAGGGAATTATATGTATTTAATCAATGGAGAACAGGATACAAAAGTGAGGCCAATCACCGGACTTTGATTAGCACAATATGCATGCCCTGTGCAGGGGTTTTCGCACCACTTTGTGTTCTTAGTTTGGAGGGAGGGAAACCGCCATTTTCCTCTTGCAAGGGCGCTGCCCGAGTACCTTGCATATATGCCTGAAGACACAACAAATACCTAACTCACTGAACTGTGGTGCCATATTCATGTTTAGCTTATGTTTTACTCAGACCGTAGGATCCTTTCCACATATGTTACTGCCAAACCAGCTGTCTCCTGCCCCAAGAGTATGTGCATTTGCTAGGTTGCTTGGAGCTTGCGTGCGAGGAGTAAGAGCCTACAAGACTCGGTGCGTATAGTAGAATGCACATGGTAAAATGCACAGAACTGGGGGGAAATTAGCACCAAGCCTAAGTTTGATTACTGGGAGGAAGTGTGTTAATTCAGTAACATGCGCAAGGCGTTACCTAGGGTATTGTTGATGCTTTCTCCTTGCAGCTATTCCCGGTTCCGGCCCCTTATGCCGGGGCTGATAGCTCTCTCGCACTACCTAGGTAGGGTGGATGCTTAGCGGGGTAAGGCGATTTGGGGCGGGTCCATCCTTGGCTACCCTTGCCCATCAGGCTTGCCTACATACATATGGGGCCTTCTGAGTGTTTGTTAGCGATATGCCCGTAATGGCTCGGCCCTTGCCTGGTGGCCTATTTAGCTGAATTTTACACCTCACATGGTTCTCTCTTTACACCAGGAGGCAGCCCCCCCTCCCCAACATAATGTTGTTTTTACTGGGCTCTGGGCCTCCCTCGCTGCTTTGGATTCGCTCGAGTTCGTTAGGCAATGTATTTGTCCCGTAAGGGCCACATGATAGTGGCCGGCACAGGGCACGGTGGGGATCCATCTGTTTTGATTGGCTGTGATCCCATTGTTACAGTGGCTCCTTGCTGGTTCTGTCCTTTCCTTTATCTTTCAGCCCATGGACACGCGGAGATGCTGGTGCGAGCGTGGAGAGTTCGTTGCAGTGGTATCGATTGGTCAGTCCGCTACGCTGCCTTGTCCCCGAGGGGCGTGCATTTGGGGCTCCACGCCATTGCGCACTGGAGGCAGTATGGATCCCGTGGGAGGAAGGGGCAGGGACTGTTCCCTTCCCAAGGTGCATTGGGGACCCCAGTCTGACTGACAAGTTCATCTTTCATTTGGGAGGGATCAATTTAGCATTTAGCACGGGCTCGTAATTGCCCCTCACTAGATGTAGGGGCCTTGCCCTTATGGGTCTTTGCTGGCCAATAGTTTCTGACTGTACGACCTCAAGGGGTCCCTCAATCATGCTGACGATGGGGTAGTGCGCATCCTGTATTTACCAGGACTGGCAGTCTGTTCACTGGACAGTAGCCCGGAACCTCCCTAATGGGTCCCGGGGTCACTAGTCTGACAGCCCTTGTTCTGCATTGGCAACTTGTCGTGTCGACCGGGCCCGGTGGTCTGTTTACAGGGCCCTGGTTCGGTGTTTTGCAGTAGATGGTTTGGGGATATCAGTTCCACACCCCTAGTGTTCACAGGGCAGTAGCCCGGTGGTTCGGCATACATGGTTCTGGGGCAGTAGTCCCATTTCCTTCTGCTCGTAGGGTGGTAGCCCGGCATTTGACCGAGCAGGGCTGGGGACAGTAGGCCATCATTAGCCCGGTAGTTTGGCGCCTGTGTTTCTGAGACAGTAGTCCAACACCCTTGTGCTGCCAGGGCAGTAGCCCAGTTTTTGGCCAGATGGGGTTCAAGGACAGTAGTCCAATACCCCTTGTTCTGATCGGGCAGTAGCCCGGTCTTTTTACCAATCCTATTCTTGGACAGTGGTCCAACTGGTTCGGAGTCTATACTCCAACCTGGTTAGTGGGTGGGAGCCCAGCATTGTTCATGGACAGTAGTCCAACAGGGTTCATGGACAGTAGTCCATCAGGGTCCAGGGACAGTAGTCCAACATGGTTAGTGGACAGTAGTCCAAACATGGGTCGTGGCCGGTAGCCCACCATCCTTGTGCTCGCAGGACAGTAGCCCAGTCTTTGAAGAGCAGGGTCGGGGATAGTACTCTGGCATTCCTTGTTCCCTCGGGGCAATAGCCCGGTAGTTCAGAGCAGTTCTGGGACAGTAGTCCAACACCCTTGTGCTCACAGGGCAGTAGCCCGGTATTTGCTCAAACGGGCTTCGGGGGCAGTGGTCCACTGCTCCTATCACCCTGTTGGGTCAATACTGGCCACAAGGTGGAGCATTTGGCTCAGATGGTACCACGCATGTCCTGCCGGGGGGGGGGGGGATTGATCCTTGTGGTGTTGACCAGGCCTGCAGGTCTGGGAACAGGGGAAGACCGCAGTCTGTATTGCGGTGACGGGGTGCATTCCTCAGCCAGAGATCTGGACCTCTTTTTGACATCCTTGCATGCTACCAGGCCCGCAGGTCTGTGAACAGGGCAGTGGCCCGTTACCTTTATGCCAACGCTTTGGTGACAGTGGCCCCACATCCCCTGATCCGCATACAAGACCACAGTTTGTATTGCGGTGACGGGGTGAATTTATCAGCCAGAGATATGGATCTATTCTCGAAATCCTTGCACGCGACAGGGCCCGCAGGTCCATGGGAAGGGCAGTGGCCCGTTACCTTTATGCCAACGCCATGGGAACAAAGGTCCCACATCCCCAGACTTGCATACAAGACCGCAGTCTGTATCGCGGTGACAGGGTGCATTTCTCAGCCAGGGTTATGGACCTCTTCTTGACATCCTTGCACGCAACCGGGCCCGCAGGTCCGTGGACGGGGCAGTGGCCCGTTACCTTTATGCCAACGCCTTGGGGACAGTGGTCCCACATCCCCTGACTTGCATACAAGACCGCAGTCTGTATTGCGGTGACGGGGTGCATTTATCAGCCGGAGATATGGACATCTTCTTGACATCCTTGCACACAACCGGGCCCGTAGGTCCGTGGACAGGGCAGTGGCCCGTTCCCTTTATGCCAACGCTTTGAGGACTATGGTCCCACATCCCCTGATCCGCATACAAGACCGCTGTCTGTATCGCGGTGATGGAGTGCACTTGTCAGCTGAGGGTATGGATCTATTCTTAACACTCCCTGCAAACATGCCTGTTGACCGCGTGCACGGTTGTGGTGGGGCGGTGAGTCGTTCACTCCTCCCTGTGTGGCGGATAGCACCGGTAAGGGGCAACTGCATTACTACTTAATAGGGCAAATCCAGTTGGCTCGCCATAGGGATGACAAGGTTAGCCAAACTTGTATAGCCATCCCACTTACTTAGATAGGATTACATCCAGATCGGGTCAACAACACGCTTCCGCAGAAGCAGGTGGTTGACAGAGGCTCACACCTTGTGACCCAGTAACAAGTTGTGAGAAACATTTAATTAGGGTTCTAATTGGATTTGCCCCTTGCCAATGCTATTTCGGCCCGTTTGATCCTTAACCGTTGTTAAGGTAGGTCTATTTTGAATTTCAATAAAAGTGGCCCAATTTTCCATCCAAACTATGTGTCCGTGTCATTATTGGGGTGTGGGTGCAGCAAAGCATGTAATCTCAGAATTGTTTCCAATTCTGTCTTCATCTTCAGAAGATTTCTATTTTGGCAACTATTTTTATCATAATTTCCCCATCTATTTTTGTTTCTCCTTCTCTAAAGAAATCTTAGCAACTGTACATGAACCCTGGTTCCATTTTGAAGATTCAAACCAGGACCAAAGCTTTGAAATGTAACTAATTTGGACTACAGCTCCCAGGCTCATCCAACCAAACATGACCAGTTAATTTTTCAAGATCTACTCTGCACAGTAAAAGATTAGCAAGAAAACAGCAATGTGGTTTGAAGACAGCTTTGTGAAAACAAAGTGGATGGAGATGTAATTTGTTCTTCCTTACACTGTGTCACTGTCAGGTCAGAAGTGAACAATATCTGGCATGTCAACTGTGACAAGTGACAGTATAAGTGATGTTTTTGTGCCATCCAGTTGGTAATGAATTATAGTGACCTTAATAAGGCTTTCAATATATTTAAGAAATGGTTTTATCACTTCCACAAAGCAGCTTACCTGAAGGCTTGGTGGTTAAGATGCTGAGTTTGGAGACTGGAAGGTTGGGTTTTGATAACTGAAGGCTGCACAGGGACATGAAAGGAGCCTCATTCAGGCATCCCCTGAGTGGAGTTTCTCCAGCAAAAATCCTTTCAACCCAGAGTAATCTCTGACAAGAAATTATTACCACTTCCACACCCCCAGTGAGAGTCCATGACTGAGCAGGACAATAACTCAGGCCCTCCTGAGTCATAGTCATTCTATTCATTACAACACACTTGGTTTCCTGTATGAATTATAAACACCCATAATATAATGCTGCTAGTGACTTGTTTTGTCTTATTGTTCTGCTGCATGTCATCATGTCATGACTTATGGTGGCCCTATTAATTAATGAGACCCCACCAAAATGTCCTGTCTCAACAAGCCCCATTCAGCTCTTATCAACTCCAGCCTATAGCTGCCTTAAAAGCAAGGATAGGGGAACATCTGGCCTGTGGGCCATATAAGGCCTGTGAAATCATTTGGCCTGGTCCTGCCAATGCAACTGCAGGTGGGACTCAACATTCAATAAGTTTAGGAGCTTTTTTCAAAGCAACCAATTTATATTAAGTAAATCATAATAATAATGTAAATTTTAAAGGACAAGCAAGGATCGACAGGACACATACAGGATCAACAGGACACATATGATGATTCCTCGCCATGTTGATGACCTTGCCGCTGATGATTAGCAATGAGGTGGTCAACATCTTTGTCAACACAGACAATAACTCCAATCCAACATTTATACACATGTCCATGATCAACAATCCTCGCAAAAACTGAAACAGATGAAGATTAAGGAAAGTACACTACACAGAAAAGACCTCAAAAGGTGATGATACAAATGTTGGATATGTTCCAAATATTGGAACAGTTATCAAAGCAAAAATAATTGTGTTGCTAGTGACACTTACTGGATAGTTATTAAAATTTAAGTGGTGTGACATCCTACAAATGGTGTCTACAGAGAAAAGTTGATGCAGAGTTTCAATCTTTCCAAGAGAAATGGACAAATTATTTTTTAAGCCAAAGGCAAACCTGTGTGCCTAGTTTATGTTCATGTGGTAGCAGTAATGAAAAAAGCCAATTTGGAGTGTCATTACAGCTCAAAACATGCTAAATTCAATTATTTGGGAGGTGAAATGTGTCTGGATAAAATCAATGTTCTTCAGCAGAGTTTGAAATCACTAGGCCTCATTGTGACAGATAATGTTACTCAGATAGTTTGTATAATGAGTGAGCTAATCACAAAGAAGCTGAGGCCTCAAGTAGAGAAAGCATTTGTAAAAGAGTGCATTGTAGTTACTGCAGAGTTGTTAGCATCAGACTAAGTGAAATTGTTTCAGAGTGTTAGTTTGTCTTGGAGAACCGTCTTAGATCAGATTACTGACTGAACATTAGATATTGAAAAAACACTGAAGGATTCTGCAAGAGATTTCTAATTTGCAGGCGCACCCCCCCCCCCCCCAAAGAAAGACTCAGACACCAGTATATGGATAAAGGCATTGGGCCACTTTTATTGAATAATGCCCTAGTCCGAATTATAACTTTCAATTGGTGTAATCATCCAATTGTAATTCTTTAAGGCAAGCAGGCTGCAGTAACTCTGGTAAGGTTCCTCCCAAAATGCCAATGGCAATTGGCTACATGTAACTATTTGTATCAATTTGTTTGTTGACACAAACAAATTGTTGACCGGAGTCAATGAACTATCTACTGACCCCACCCTATGACGTGTATCCATTAAATATCAAGGTGATGCAGGCTGTGACGCTCCTGCCATCACCCCTTGCCTGGTTCGCCCATGACCGGCCAAACCTCTTTCCCCTGTACCTGTCTACTTGTTGGCCAGTCAATTGCGAACCTACCGGATACCTATGGGTCATAAATCTTTACCTTACCAGTGCTACCCGCCACATGAGTCCATGATGACTCACGCACCCCCCCCCAGACCATCAGCTCGGTCACCAGGCCTGCTTGCATCTCATCAAGAAAGAGGTACATACCTCTAGCCGACAGGTGAACCCCATATCCTGCCTACAGGTCAAAATTTTTGTAAGCCTATCCTCAGATATCTAATGGCTATCCCCCAAGCAATTCTCAGCAAGGAGCAGGGCAACAGCCCTCTCCACTGACCGCCGGGGCGGTCCGAACTGTGGAGATCCATGTCTCCTCTAAATTGATGTCTCGGCAAGATGTTAGACCATGGCGACCATGTGTAAGCCATAAATGATATAAAACGCCAGGTCACTGCACCTCGACAGTTTAAGGAAAGGTCAGTGATCCGTGTGAGATCATTGCCGCTGAGGTGCAGAATAAGAACATCAGGCGGTCCAGCATCCCTGATGGACATCAGGAATGGCAACAGTTCCCGCCCTTTCATGCCACGCATACATACCACTGCATACGTGCGGATGCATGCAGCCCGAGCTGGGGTCCACACTCTGTCGCCGCAGCATATACTGCTGCCCAGTGTACATAGCTGCGGCCCACCAGCCCCACTGCCACCGGTGTGTGGAGACACACAGGATCTGTAAAAGAGGAGAAGGGGTTAAGGACATAACTAGGTACTCATACAGTGAGGGGGCGTACATATAGAAAAAATACGCGCACACCCCCACGTACCCATCTATATCCACCTCTGAGTACCCCAAACGCAGCCGCGGTCAATGTGACGCCTATTCTAAGTAAATGGGTGCCATAACGGGCCCGACACTGGGAAGCGCGGTACCGGTCACCTTTCGGAACTTAAATTTGGTAAGTGTAGACCCATCTGGTGGCAGAAAAACAGGCTAGGGCGCACAGCAGGCACTGCCAATTGCATGTAGGGCACCAACCGGAACGATGTCAGCAAATGTACGTCATGGCAGTATACACCACTGCCCACTCCATGCTGATCGGCCTTCGAGGGACGAATCCCCAACTGAGCCCACTCTTGTTTGACATAGACACCTTCGAGTTCCAGTGCCCTACAAAACACGTCCCCTTCTGACCATGGGACCAGCTCGCTGAGTCGGCAAGCTCCAGAAAAAGGCTACATCGGTAGCTGCATGAAAAGAGACTCCTCCTACCTACTGTGATATAGTCTATGCCAACCTCGTGCAAGGTGGGTCAGAATACTGTGAGAATAGGGCGACGTGTGTAAGGCGGCAGCCATGTACACGTGTCCACCCCCCTAATACATGGCTTATTCAGAAGACCCCTGCATAGTCAGAAAAACCCCGTGCTTTGGCCATGAGTATCAATGCTCAAAGCCTGGTGGCTATGGTGTGTGGAGCCAACCCCAGATCCTAGGGCAGACTACACAATCTAAAACCCATCCGGATGAAGCCACGCCGGGTACCCTTTGCTTTAAAGGAGAAGATAGAAGCTGAGCTGGACAAACTGGTGGGGCAGGGCATCCTAGCGCCAGTGGACTCCGCAGAGTGGGAGACACCGATAGTGACTGCTTTGAAAAGTAACGGGGAGGTCAGGATATGTGCTGACTACAAGTGTACCATCAATAAAGCTATTCGCCTGAACGCATATCCTGTGCCAGTGGTAAGCCACCTTCTTGCCTCCTTGCATGGAGGAAATTGCTTCGCAAAACTTGACCTTGCCCAGGCTTACCAACAATTGAGTGTGTCTCCTGCTGCTGCCATAGCCCAGACCATAGTAATGCATAAGGGGGCATTTAAGGTAACTCGACTACAATTCGGGGTGAATGCGGCCCACGGAATATTTCAATCTCTTGTAGACCTATTTTAAAAGGTTTGCCTGGTGTCCTGCCATATTTTGATGATGTCCTGATCACCACTAAGGACACCATTGAACTAGCGGCCAGGCTCGATCGAGTCCTCTCACTTTTCAAGAAGGCCGGTCTATGTCTCAGAAGAGTCAAATGTGTGTTTTTGGCACAGGAAGTGGAGTTCCTTGGGTACCGAATTACACCCCAAGGTATCATGCCCTCTGACTCCAACGTGGCGGCCATGCGAAATGCACCCAGGCCAAAATGTAAAGCCAAAATGCAATCATTTCTAGGATTGTTAAACTTCTATCATGCTTTTTTCCATTGCAAAGCCTCAGTTGCCAAACCATTACATTGGCTTCTTAAGAAAGATACTGTTTGGCACTGGGGCCATTGCCAGGAGAAAGTGTGTTCCTAGAACTTAAAAGGCTGCTATCTTCAGATGCTGTATTAACTCATTTTGATCCTAACAAAGAAGTTGTACTTGTGTGTGATGCATCCCCTGTGGCGGGTGGGAGCTGTGTTATGCCATGTACTAAATGATGGGAGGGAAGCCCCTGTGGCATTCTATTCCCGTTCACTCTCAAAGCCTGAGAAAAATTATGCTCAGACAGACAGGGAGGCGTTGGCAATCGTGGCTGGCACTAAGAAATTCCACGATTACCTTTACGGAAGACATTTTACCATCGTAACTGACCACAAGCCCCTCCTTGGAATCTTTGTGAACGGGAAGCCCACGCCTCAAATTCTGTCCCCAAGGATGTTGCGTTGGGCAATTTTCCTAAATGCATACGATTTTACTTTGGTGCACAGGCCCAGCAAGAACATCAGCCATGCTGATGCCCTGTCACATTCTCCACTGCCAGGCGTCGGGGAAGCTGATTGTGAGATCAAAAGCGACCACCAGGTCCTTATGATTGAGGCTTTCGACTCGCCCCCAGTCGTCCCCTCAGATATAGCCAAGGCTACAGCCAAGGATGTAACATTGACTAAAGTAATGTCTTGGGTACAAAAAGGCTGGCCTGTCTCTCCTCTAGCCGATGAATTCAGAACATTCCACCGCAAGCATTTGGAACTGTCAGTGGAATGAGGTTTCCTTCTGTGGGGTGAGTGGGTAGTCATTCCTGTCACTCTCAGGAAAAAGGTTTTACATCTACTTCACACAAGTCACCCAGGAATTGTCCATTCCAAAGCCCTTGCCATAGCTACTTTTGGTGGCCTCAACTGGACCAAGACATAGAACAAATGGTCGGCACTTGTGCCAGTTGTCAATCCTCTCGTCCAGAGCAATCCCATCTTCCCTCTCGGGAATGGGATTCTGCTCGGGGCCCGTGGTCCAGGTTGCACATAGATTTTGCAGGTCCATTTAGGGGTGCCCTATTTTTGTTGGTTGTGGATTCATTCTCTAAGTGGCTGGAAGTTATTAGGGTGCCTAATACCACTTCAGCCACCACGATAATGCACCTAAGAAGGCTGTTTGCAGCATTTGGACTTCCAGATGTGCTGGTGTCCGACAATGCGTCCACGTTCACATCTGCAGAATTCCAATCCTTCATGGAAAGGAATGCAATTAGGCACATCACTGCTGCCCCATTCCAACCCAGCCACCAATGGCCAGGTAGAACGGCAGGTGCGCACAACTTAAGATGCGCTTCAGCGTATGGTTGAAGGGGATTTGGAGCTCCAATTATGCCAGTTTCTTTTCACATATAGGCTCACCCCCTTGCCTCAGGGCGGTCCCCGGCTGAATTGCTCCAGCGAAGGAAACTGTCCTCCTTGCTGGACAGATTGGATCCCTCTAGGGTAGAGGACAAAGGCACAAATATAGCAATCCAACACCAGAAGGGTTTCTCGTCCAGAGACCTTGTACACTGCCGCAGTTATGCAGCTGGTGGCCCTATGTGGGTGCCTGGGTTTGTGATCGATCAAATTGGTCCTGTTTCTTACAGAATCGAAACAGCCACTGGTCTGATCTGAAGGAGGCACGCGGATCAATTGAGACCCAGAGTACTGGACCCACAAGACTAATACAGACACTCAATGCTAGGGTTGGCCCCCACCCGTTTAAACCCAGGGGGCAGAAGTAATAGTAAGCAGCCAGCCAACATTGACCCAGAAGTGTCTTCTAGGAACCGATTTCAAAGGGAATTTGTGGAATGCTCCCCTATTCCGGCCAGGTGTACCCCTACACTGTCCCAGCCTAGCACTCTGGATTTCTTTTTTGATGATGACCAATTTTGTTTGGAGTCGCCCTCCACTCTTAGTACACACAGGAGGGACCCTGAGTTGTCTTATTCATCCACAGAATTAGATTTTGGTTTTGAACAATCCCCTGCTCCTAAATCTGACAAACTGGGATTTAATTTGGGTTTACAATCCTCCCCCTCTAGTCAATCCCTCACTCCAGTCGGGTCACCCATCTTACGAGCCCCTGAGCTGGCTCAGCCAAGCGTCCAACCCAGAAGGGAAACTAGACCGGCATCCCGGTTAAAGGATTTTGTTTTTACCTAGGGGGGAAGAATGTTATCTATGTTAACTGTGTTTTCTGACAGGAGTGGAATGTATCTTTTCTCATGTATCTATTCTTATGCAAATAAGTGGATCGAAAATGTGCACACTCTGTTAGCCAATGGGCTTGTTGTATTATTGTTACTGTTACTGTTTATAGTGTATATAAGTCAGAGTTTTACCCAATCCAAACTGTGTTCAAACCCCACTAATAAAGAGCTGAATTTCACTACTTCACTCATCTGCTTCTTCATTCCCTGAACACGAAATCACCTCTAGACTAAATTACTGTAATGCGCTCTACATGCAGATGCTCTTGATGACCATTCAGAGGCTGCAACTGGTCCAGAATGTGGCTGCCTAAGTGGTGATGGGGTGCGGGTGCTATGCCCATGCCTTGCCACTGCTCCGGGATCTGCACTGGTTACCAGTATGCCTCCGGGTGCAATTCAAGGTGCTGGTAATGACCTTTAAAGCCCTACATGGTAGTGGGACAGGATATCTAAGAGAGCACGTCACCCCAAGAACATCTGTCCATCCAACCAGAGCGGACCAGAAGGGCTCTCTAATTGTACCATCTGCTAGAGGGCCTCGTCTCTCTAGCACAAGAAGGAGGGCCTTCTCTGTGTCTGCACCAGCCCTATGGAAGCTCGTGCCAACAGAGTTACGGCTGCAGATGGAATTGCTGCCCTTTAGGAAAGAACTGAAAACCTGGCTGGCAGGGCAGGTGAGGGGCACCGATGGAGGGGTGACCCCCACCTGCCGGCTTATATAATTAAGATTTCTTTTTTTTTAATGGATGGGGTGAGTGGGTAAATTATTTTGAATTTTTAATGAAGTTTTAAAGGTCTTTTAGTTAGTTTGATGTTGCTTTTAATTGTTGTTAGCCACCCAGAGTCGTTGCCGAGTTGGGTAGCAATAGAAATGTGAAAACTAACTAACTAACTAAATAAATAAATAAACTACAGAGTTCGGCTTGTGAAAGGAACTGCTGTCACTGGACGCCATGGGTGATGACTTGTTTTTGAGACTTGTTTTGTCAATGAAAAAATTGGAGCTAATATTGAAAAGTTAAGTGACCTTACTGCAGATGGGACTCCAGCCATGGTTGGCTCACTCAAAGGGTGAATTGCATTTGTCAAGAAAGAACTCAAACTGTCTCGGTCTTGATCCAAGTGATTTAATTTTATGCCACTGCATCATACACCAAGGAAGTCTCTGTACACATGCTGTGGCATGCATAAATTTTGTCAAAAGCAGAGGGTTTAACAGCCTCCAATTTAAGGATTTACAGAATGATTTTGACTCTGAGTATGGTGGTCTTGTCAGTTTGGTGGCTGAGGTGTGGGAACATGCTCATGAGGTTTTAAGAACTACAGGATGAAGCCAAAAAGTTCATGAAGATAAAGGGAAAACCTGCCAGGGAACTCAATGAAGAACTGACATAACCCCTAGAGAGGAGTTACACAAGAGTATTATTAAAGAGCACTACCGACGTGGCAATTGTGGGATCTGTGAGAATGCCTTGGAAACTAAGGCAATAGATTTCCCAAAGGTAGATTTTCATAAGACCTTAACTTGTTTCACAAATTGTGATAGTACACATTGCGCATATCTCTGGATCTGCCCTTGTGGCTTGACATATGTGGTAAATCATCCAGAAAATTGAAAATTAGATTGTTGGAACATTGTTCCAGAATTAGGGGCCAAGTTGTCCAGGCACCCCTGATGGCACATTATATGGATAAAAAACATCATGATTATCAATTTACATTTGTTGTTCTAGAGAAGCTGAGTGTCACTGGTTCATATGGGAGAGATGTTGAGAATTTGATACAAAAAGAGGCTTATTACATACACCGCCTCAACACTATGCACCTGAATGGTTTAAATCATGAAACAGATTTGTCATGTGTTTTGTAAGAACTTACGGTGGAGCAGGTGTTGAAACCACAGGGACAATTTTCTGTATTGTTAAGACTTACTGTTGTCAGGAGATTTTATTCTGCTATTTAAGTTGGTGCTTCCACTGAGTACAGTAACGTACATGAGCACCGTTAACAGACTTACGATAAGGAGGCTCGCAGGACGTGAATTCAAGGTAAAGGGGGCTCTGCTGTTGAGTTAGCAGATTACATGGTTGGATATTTGTTTCCTGTATTATTGTTTGGGAATCTAACGATTGTTTATTGTATAATTCCACAGATAAATCTTGTATATACTCTCCTGAGGAAACAATAGCGAAAGGTCTTCAAACCAGGTAGATATCAACAATCATATTTCATTGCTCATTATTCATCTCCAGTGGGCAGTTTTCTCCCCCCATCGAGACTCGTGGAGCCTCGTATTTGAGGATGGTTACAGTTTGTTCACTGAGGGAACACCGCTCCACGTCAGGATCCCAAGGGGACCATTTTTCTGTGGACTTTGAAACATTTTTGCATTAGAATTATCCACCTTTGAACAACTTTGGATTTTTAGACACATTGTGACCGAGAGACTTTGATGTTCTACAAGAAGTATGAAGCAACCAGCATAACAGGGCTAAACCGTTTATTGGGTAGTCAGAACATGGAGACAAGTGGTGCAGCACCGCTCCTTATATACACTGAGAAATGGATACATTTAGGCAGGAAGAGGCAGGAAGGGAAGGGGTAACTCTGAGGTTATTGGACCGGAGTGAAAACTGTACAAACTACTTAGTTTAGGCGGGAACGCAGTCCCGTGATATTTACAAGGCTAGAAGAAGGAGACAAAATGGTGGATCGTAATGATCCTAATAGTTCACAAATGTTACAGCATAATTTGTATTCAAACACAACATTCCTCCCCCCCTCAGCCATTGTGGTGGTTTACAAACCCGTTTATGTCATGCTTGTACCTGGCTGAACTTGGACGTCTGAGGTAGACTCAGTTCCATGGAGTGATACCCCACACTGGGGGCTTGACCTGACCCATTTGAATTAAGGGAGCATTGGCCCGACTTGGAGTTGGAACCAGGGGGAGAAAAAACCAAATCAAAATCCTGTTTGAATGAAGCAGGAGCAGGGGATCGCTCGAAATGAAAACTAGATACAGGAGGGGTAAAACACAATGAAAAGTCCTGCCTTTGAGAATTATGAGTAGAGGGCGACTCAACAAAAACCTGCCTCATTTGGGTGGGAGTTGAGGTAGACTCAAATGTAGAAGAATGGGGGGTTCCCTGGGAGAAATCAAAGCCCTGCTCCTCGCTTGGACGAATGGGAGAACACTCTGTAAACTCCCCCTGGTCCTGTAAATCAAAGGGTACATTTCCACATTCTGGGCTTGCTGATGGCCTCCAATGGAATTGGGGTTGGCTTGAGTCAAAGAGATAGGAATCCAGGCCGACTGCCAATCCATCAGCCTTGCATCCCTCCTGGGAATAAACAGGTGGGGGATGACCCTAATGTGGAATTACTGTATGAAGAGTCACTTGATACCTCTGAAAACTCCGTAACCCTGTGTCTGAGCTGGTTGGCATGGCACCGCTAAAGCAAACCTGTACCCGTTTTAACATGATAGGACACTAGCCTCGTTTGTTCCACCACAATGCCCAGAACCCAAGCTGGACCTGCGGTCACATAGTTCTGGCAGTGCACCGGATCCCCAGCAGAGAAAACCTTTTTGTGTGCAATTTCAATATTTACACCCCTATCCTCCACCCTGGAAGGATCCAACCAGTCAAACAATGTGACCTGCCTCCTGCTCATTAAGAGTTCGGCTGGCAACAGCCCTGATGCCAGGGGCGTTGTGCAGTAACATTGGCAAAGTTGTACTTCTATGTCCCCCTGACCCATGCGGCGAAGTGCCTCTTTAGTAGTGTGAACTTGATGTTTCACCTGACCATTGGTGGCAGGGTGGAAAGGGGCAGAGGTTACGTGCCAAATGGCGTTCCTCTCCAGAAATGCCTGAAATTCGGGAGAGGTTAACGTTGTGGCATTATTGGATACTAGCACATCCGGTAACCAGAAACAACTAAACAGCCTCCAGAGCTGTTTGATAGTGGCAGCAAAGAGGTACTGGGCATTGGAATTACCTTCAGCCATTTAGAAAACAAGCCGACCACCAGCAGGAATAGCGTGCCCTGAAAAGGTCCCACAAAGTCAACATGGATTCGTGACCACAGGCAGTGTCCCACTCCCAGGTGAGAAGCCGGGACTCCTCAGGACAGGAACTCTGACAGCTCCGACAAGTGCCTACCAATTGCTCAATGTCATGATTTACTTGGGGCCACCAGAAAAAACTCCAGGCCAGAGCTTTTGAGCGTACTATACCAGAATGACTAATATGTAGCTGCCTCAGTACCTTAGAGTGTAGTGCAGAAGGGACGACCACCCTTTGACCCCATAGAAGGCAACCTCTCTTGAGCAAGAGCTCAAACCGTCTCCTGAAGAAAACTTTAAACTCTTCCCCAAGAAGGGATGTGGGCCAGCCTTTCTGAACCCAGGAGATTACTTGGGATAGGAGTTTGTCACAAGCAGTTGCCTTAGCAATGTCAAAAGGCACAATGGGGGGGGGGGTGAATCAAGAGATTCAATTAAGAGCACCTGAACATCCTGCTCAATTTCACAATCCGCCTCCCCCAGGTCTGATAATGGAGACCGTGACAAGCATCAGCGTGGCTGATATCCTTACCCGGATGGTGCACCAGGGTAAACTGATAAGCGTTCAAGAAAATGGCCCAACATAACATGCGGGGGGGGGGAGAATCTGGGGAGTCAGTTCGGAAGTTGCAAAAATCCCCAGCAAAGGCTTGTGGTCCGTTACAAAGGTGAACTCCCTCCCATAGAGAAAGTCATGGAACTTTTTCATTCCAGCAACTATGGCCAGAGCCTCCCGGTCGGTCTGGGCATAGTTGCGCTCTGTTTTAGATAGGGACCTTGAATAGAATGCAATCGGGGCTTCCTTCCCATTATCCAAGACATGGCACAGGAATACCCCACCCCCACCGGTGATGCATCACATACCAGAATCACGGGTTTCCAGGGATTGAAGTGAGTTAAGACCGCTTCAGATGAAAGAAGCTCTTTCAACTAACTGAATGCTCGATCCTGAGCCTGCCCCCACCGCCAGACCGCATCCTTTTTTAACAACCAGTGTAGCGACTCCGCCACGGAAGCCTTCCTTGGCCAAAATGAATGATAAAAGTTGAGCAGACCCAGGAAGGACTGCAACTCTGACTTAGTGGTTGGACGGGGGGCATTGAGAACAGCAGCAACCTTTGAATCAGAGGGTTTAACTCCCTCGGGAGTGACCTTAAACCCCAGGAAGTCGACTTCCCTTGCATGAAAAACACATTTGTCCCTCCTAAGATGTAACCCTGCATTTTTGAAAACTTGCAACACCTGATCTAACCGGCTGGCGAGCTCGGACTCACTCCCAGCGGTTATAAGGACATCATCAAAGTATGGGAGGAGCCCGGGGAGACCCTTCAGTAAATGCTCAACAAGTAAATGAAAAATTCCCGGGGCTGCATTCACCCCGAATTGAAGGTGCATCACCTTGAAAGCCCCCTTGTGTGTAACAATTGTTTGTGCTGCCAGAGCAGCAGGTGTGACTGATAATTGTTGATAGGCTTGCACTAGGTCTACTTTGGCAAAGCATTTGCCCCCATGTAAAGCAGCCAATAGATGGCTAACCACCGGCACCGGATAAGCATTACGCCTAATAGCCTTGATAATGGTGCATTTATAATCTGCACAAATCCTCACCTCCCCATGGGATTTGATCGCAGTCACGATAGAGGTCTCCCACTCCGCTGAGTCCACCGGGATCAAAATCCCCTGGCCCACCAGTTTGTCCAGTTCAGCCTCAATTCTGTCCTTTAAGGCGGATGGCACTCTATGGAGTTTGAGGTGGATTGGCCGCACAGCTGGATCAAGATTGAAGGACACTGGAGGACCTCTGTACTGTCCTAGACCCTTTTCAAAGACTGCCGGGTGCATGTTACAGACGTCCTGCACCAGGTCCGTGTGGACGGCATTGATGCTGGACAGCTTGATTCCTAGTGGGTCAAACCACTGCACCCCCAGCAAACAGTTTGTACCACGTTTGATCACAACTAGGCAGTTTAGTTTTAATGTTTTTGAAAACAACGGAGAAATCCCCCACCCCCAGGACTGGAATCAGGGAACCTTGCACATCTCGAAGAGACATCTTCAGAGCCCAGAGATTCGGGTGAAGCTTTGGGGGGATTCTCAGAAATTCCCTCTGGGGGAGGATGGAGTAGGATGTCCCCGAGTCTACCTCCATCCTGACTGGAATACTGTGCAGTTGGACCTCCGTGAAGAATCGATAGGTGATGCTGGACACCCGGCAGACAGACGGCTCGTCAGCTGAAATATTTGATGCTTGGGCACCTTCCGGCTTGGTTGGCTGTGTGGCTCTGGGGCTTGCTTCTGCCATTGTCTGCAAACCTTGGCAATGTGACCCGTCTTACCACAATGATGGCATTTGGCTTTCCTAAAGGGGCACCAATGGCATTCGTGCCTTGCTCCACAGCCGACGCATCTGTGGAGGGCCTTCTCTGTGGTGCGCTTGTCCATCACCTTCCTACAGACCTTTTGAACCTCGCCGTCATCATTGCTGGACCCAGACCCAAAGGAAGATGCCGGCCATACTGAAGAGGCGGAGGAGCGGGGGGGGGGGGTGCACGGCAGACTCCATGATGCTGGAGGTAGCAGACCTCTGCTTGAAGGACTTGAAGCCCGATCTGGCAGCCTCGGATGCCAGAGCCTCCCAGACGACCAACTTGAAGGTCAAGACGTCCCTGACCATGAGCCGGTGCTGTGTCTCCTCATCACGCAGCTGGCCAAGAGACGATCCCACAATGCCTCCTCTAAGTTGTCTCACTGCAGGGAGCGGCGGCCAGCCTCAGCACTGTGGCGTAGTCAGCCACAGACTCCCTGGGGTACTGGTCTCTTCTGTGGAACGCCACCCGGGCCGGGAAGATGGACACCCTTGGCTGAAAGTGTGTCCGGAGTGCCGCCAGGATCTTGGCCAGCGGGACAGTGTCGATGTCCCTGGGCAAGACAAGGTATGTGGCCAGTTCAAGGGTGGCCAGGCCACACTACAACAAGAAGCAAGCATGCTTCTTGTCCTCATCATTGATGTCCTGCACCGCCATGGTGTGGCAGAACTGCCACTCGTACAGGAGCCATTTCTCTGGAGCGGCAACATTGAAGGAAGCGAGGGTAGGTGCATGGAGAACCATCATCCCACCTTCGTCGCCAATTTGATGTTCTGCATTTTCCCACTCTGGAAGGACAAAATTTTTCTAAGATACTGTATTTGAATATGCTGGTGAATGTGTGAAACTAATTGAGGCATTTAATGCAAGATTCAAGGATGTGAAAAGTAAACAAATGGAATTGAACATCTTTGCTACACCTTTCAATGTGGAACCAGCTAATGTGCCTGATAACACACACGCACATGCACACGCACATACACACACTTCTGTGTACTTTGCACATGAAGTGTTTCCTTGCCCCCCCCTCTGGCCCCGCTCCACCATTCGTTGTAAGAATGGACAGAAGGGGAGAAGGAGGGAGGGAGGGAAGGAAGAGGGAAGGAAGGAAGGGAGGGGAGGGATGAAGGAAGGAAGGAAGAAGTGAGAGAAAGAAAGGAAGGAGGTGAGGGGGAAGGGAGGGAAGGCAGGAAAGGGGGAAGGGGGAAGGAAGGAAGAAGGGAGGGAAAGGAAGGAAGGAGGTTAAGGGGTGAAGGAAGGAAGAAATGAGTGAAAGGAAGGAAGGAGGGAAGGGGGAAGGGAGGGAAGGGAGGAGGGAAGGGGAGAAGTAAGGAAGAAGAGACGGAACACACACACACACAAACACACATACACACACACATAAATCAACTCTGTGTACCTTGCCCATGAAGTGTTTCCTTTCTCCCCCTCCCCCCCCCCCCATTGATTGGTCTGAGTTATTTAGAAGCCTCCTCCACCCTTTCGGTGAGTTGATTGTGGGCTGCTTGGAATTGGGGGAAAGGTGTGCGCCCATTCCCCACTGGGACTGTGTGTCCGTGCATCCCTCCATGGGTGTGCACAGGCGGCTGCCCCCCCCACACACACACACACACTCATACAACTCCATTTACCTTCCTGCATCTTCTGTCCCTCCCCACATAGGTGCTGGTTCCAGCCGGTGGTTTTCCCCATTCCTGGCTGCATCGCCCGGTGCTCCCTGGGTGCCAAATGCCCCCAGCACACCTCACCCATGCTGGGATGTTTGTTCATGTTCCCCTCCTGGGCTCTGGCCATGGCCTTCTGGACCGGGCGCAAGCCTCTTCCCATCATGAGTGTCGGCCCCTCCACACACTAGGTGAGACGGTTCTGGACATGAGCTGTGCCTTCTGTGGTGGTGAGGGTTTGGGGCACGTGGGGACTGGTGTGCATTCCTGGCACCTCCAAGTGTGGCCAGGCTTTAAAATGCCACACTGGGTGCGGGCCTCTTCCCATCATGAGTGCTGTTCTAATCCCCCCCCCCCCGCACGCGTGCGGACCTGCACATGCAAGAACTGTTGTGCAATGGTTCTGCATGCAGCCATTCCTCCCCTGTAACTGTGTGCATGCACAGTTGTTTTGTCTAGTTTTGGGGGGCTTGTGCCCCACCACTCAGCCTGAGACCCAGACAGGGCCCATCTGGGAAAGAAAACGTAAGTGTGTGGTGAATCTCATGGGGTTTGGTCAAGGGGTGCGGGAGCGCATTCTGGATACTCCATCCACATCTTTGCTTTTAGGTATATAGATCTTCTTAACCCAGTTGAGATTTCCCTTTTAATATCAGAGGGTAGCCTGGATTCGATCCCCTCTCCTGGGTCCCATGAGTCTGGAAGGTTTGGGGGGACAAATGGAGCCTGTCTCCCCAACCCTCCTGACCCCAGGGGACCTGGCAGAGAGGGGATTCCCCTCCCCACACACACAGACACGCTCCATATTAAAGAGAAGAAACCAAGCAGTTACTTCTCTTTAAAAACGGAGGTTGGGGGGAAACCCCCCTCTCGATGGCTCTCCTGGGTCCGGAAGGGTAGGCGAGACAGACCCATTTTCTCAACCCAACCCTCCCAAACCCAAGGAAGCCAGCGGAGAGGGGGATCACCCCCCCACTGATATTAAAGGGGAATCCCCAATTGAGATTTCCCTTTTAATATCAGAGGGTAGCCTGGATTCGATCCCCTCTCCTGGGTCCCATGAGTCTGGAAGGTTTGGGGAGACAAAAGGGGTCTGCCCCCCCAAGCCTTCCAGAGCCAGGGGAGATGGCCAAGAGGGGATCCCCCCCGTAGGACACCAAAAAACACAAAAACAAACAATCAAAAACATTCAAAAATACACAAAAACAAACAAAAATAACACCAAAAAAGTAAACAACAACAAACATTTCCAAACACACCCAGCACCCAGCCAAACACCACAAAATCCCAACACCACCACCACCCCAAATAAAGAAAAACAGCCAACTCACCACCACACGACCTCATACCACAACGACTGGAAAAGAAATGAATAAAGAAAGAGACTACTTACTGGAAGAAGCTCCACCCAGAGGCCACAAGAGAAAAAACAGTCAAAATACAAGATAACCCCTACCAGCAGCAGTTGCTGCCCACAATAATAAAAAAAAATTCAAAAAGACACAATAGCCCCACACAAAAAGCCCCAAGAGTTTTTTGAAAAAGTATATCATCCTTTATTCTTTTTTTCATCCACAAAACCAAAACACCAAACAAAACTCATCACAGTTTATAACAGGCCATCAAAAAAAATTTGTATAAATAAAAATTTTAAGAATTTCAATTATAGACTAACCTCTTCTTTACAAACATTAACAACAACAAAAAAAACTTTCCAACACCATTTAAAACAGCCCGGCAACGCCGGGCAACCTTTGCTAGTAGATTAATAAAAACAGCAGTAGTTGAGCACATCAATAACATCAGTATTATCTGAGAAAACTGGCAGGATACCCAGCTACAGTGGAACCTCATTAATGTAATTAATGCGTTCTCCGGGATGTTTTATACAGCAAATATTACTTTAACCAAATTTCCCATTGGAATGCATTGAATGCAGTTTCCCATAGGAATGCATTGAAAACCAAAATACATCAACCAAAACATGGTTTCCCATAGGAATGAAATGAAAACCAATTAATCCATTCTGAAAAAAATTCCATAAACCGAGCCACTATTTTATATGGATTGCCTTTTGTTATGCGATTTTTATGTTAGTTGAGCCATTTGTTAACCGAGGTTCCACTGTATATTTAAAAAAAAACCCACACATATATGAGTTTTAGAGGGAAACAAAATATTTGCTGTGCTGTGTGATGTGTCCTTTAGTGACACTTATCTCCACCCCTTTCACAATATAAAATGGATGCTGTTACAGCTTTCATTGCTTTCTCCAATATTTATGAAGTGCTATTGCTTTTTATTTTACTTTATCACAAATGCAAAATCTAGTCATTATTCCAAGAGCAATTTTGTATGCTTCAAAAATAGATAGGAGAGCATATAGGAGAGCATCATGGTGCCATTTGTATTTGTTAAAATGAAAAATATCTCATGGTTATTCCTTTTCATGAATCCAGCCTTTAGAGAAATTAGCATGAAAGGAGACTAGACAATGGGAAACATAGACATGAGTGATGAATTATGCAACAAACAATACAATGTGGCATTATTATTTATTAGGGACCAGAGTCTGGCTCTTTCTTATGTAGAAGTCTGGATAACTGAAAACACAGAAGGGCAACACAAGGCAAGGGGGAACGGGGATGCCTCAGTTAACCTATGGCAGAAAGAAGAGTCCCAGTTTTGGGCATTGACTCACCAATGTATCTACAGAGTAGCTGCAACTGTATGCACATAACCTTTCTTTTTAAGTCAAAAGTCTTTCAGCAGTTGATTGATGAAGAAATGAACACAGTGGCAGGCAAGGGAGTCTAAATTTAGACCCTCTGCTCCCTTTCTCAGCAGCTAGAGTGAGAGGGGGAGTAATCATGCAATATTTTGCTCTGCTAGAGAACCTAGAGGTGGCTGTATACCTTAGTGAGATGGTGAATTCCAAGGGTTAACAGTTTGATTCCCCACAGTACCTTGTAGGAGAAGAACGAGTTTGGTCTCTGGCAAGCTGTACAGTCCCAGGGTGCCCCCAGGAGTTGGAAGACTAATTCTGAGTACTGTATTTTGTACTTGGAAAACCCTGGAAAAGGTGGTCCTAAGGTGGAATCCACAAGATGGCATGTAATTATTATTATGGCAATTTAAAATTTAAAAAATAATTTCCCCAAAAATGTCTATGGAGACCTCTGAAGAGAGCCTGCAAGAATTAATGCCATTGAATGGACTCAGGAAAAAGCTGCAATGTTTTTAATTTGGGTTGTGGTTTATCATGAATACATTGGCAAACTTTTGATTCTGGTCTGTTGGGAGGACATCTTTGGAGGTTTTTAACTGTAGTTCCACACATACTACCAGATAACTAACTTGGTTGAGGTAAATGTTTTTTCAAATAAAGAAAAAACTTCACCCCATATATTTTAGCCAGCCATGTATTGTCATGTGCCTCATGGAAAAGCAAATGAATAATTTACTGTACTTTTCATTCATATTTTTTTAAACAAATTCTGTTTTCCAACAATGACTTCCTTTGCACAGGGTGTGTGTGGTGTTTACTGCTACCTTCATTTTATTTTGTTACAGAACCTAACCATCAAGTGATCATACTATTCCACAAATGACTAGTCATATATTGACACCTCATAATAAGAGTTGATAGGTGAAGCCTGGTATCAGAGTTTTTCAACCTTATCCTCCTCCCAACAAATATATCAATTTTTTCAGGTGTTAATTAAAGACAAGCAGTATTGAAAAGAATGAGTCATTTTTCTATTATTTAATGTTTGAGACAGGTGTGTGAATTTAATTAAGTTGCTTCCAGAGCAGATGTGGCAAAATCTCACAATGTTGTGTTTGGCATATGTGGTAGGCTTCCTCAGAGGGCTAAACTCCAAAATGTATTTTTAAAAAATCTGGCAGCAGACAATGAAATAAACTGACAAGAACCTCTGTTTTCTTGGCAACCCAACGCTGTCTGAAAGTAATAAAAGCCTGGGTAATGACAACAAAATATTCCCTCACAAAATTGTAGTAGTGTAAAACAATTCCATCTACAAATCCAGATGTGCTGACTCCTCCAGTCTGCCCTTGTGGGATGAGTTTGACACCTAGGGGTGATGCGGTCTCTTAAGTATCCTGGACCACAGCCATGAAGGGCTTTAAAGGTCAAAACCAGCACTCTGAATTGCACCAGGAAGCACACTGGCAACCAGTGCAGCTCCCGAAGCAGCAGCAAGGCATGGGCATAACATCTACGTCCCATCACCCCCAGGTAGCCATGTTCTGGACCAGCTGAAGCCTCCAAATGGTCATCAAGGGCAGCCCCATGTAGATCACATTACAATAATCCAATCTGGAGGTGGCCAGAGTGTGAGTAAGGAGTCCCGGTCCAGGAGTGGGTGCAACTGGTAGATGACACAAAGCTGTGCAAAGGTCCTCCTGGCCACGACTGCCACCTGCTCCTCGAGCAGTAGTTGTGAGTCCAGGAGGACCCCCAGATTATGCACCAGATCTGACTGGGGCATAAGAACAGCCTTGCTGGAACAGGCCACAGCCCATCCAGTCCAGCATTCTGTCTCACACAGTGGCTCACCATTTCCTTCAGGGTATTCCCAAGCAGATGCCTTCACCTGCTTAGGATTCCCTGGAAATGATATTGAGAGATATCCTGCCTATCTCTCCAACATGGAGGTTGTCCTTAAGTATCCATAATTATAGCCATTGATACTCTTGTCCTCCATGAATTTATCTAATCCTTTCTTAAAGCTGTCAAGACTGACAGCTGTCACCACTTCTTCTGGCAGGGAGTTCCATAGACCAGTAATCCTCTGGGTGAAAAAGTACTTTCTCTTATTTGTTTGAGAACTAGTACCCAAAAGTTTCATGGAGTGTCCCCTAGTTCTAGTGTTATGTGATAGGGAAAACAGTTTTTCCTTATCTACTTTGTCCACACCGTGCATGATTTTATAAACTTCAATCAGGTCACCTCTTAGACGTCGTCGTTCAAGAGTGAAAAGGCCCAACCGTTGCAGTCTCAGATGGTAAGGAAGGTGTTCCAGTCCCCTGATCATTCTGGTTGCCCTCCTCTGCACTTTTTCCAGCTCCATAATATTCTTCTGGAGGTATGGCGACCAGAACTGTACACAGTATTCCAGATGGGGCCTCACCATAGATTTATACAGAGGCAAAATGACACTTGCTGACTTATTTTCTATACCCTTCCTAATGATCCCTAGCATTGAGTTTCCTTTTTTCACTGCTGAGGCACACTGGGTTGACACCTTCATTGAGTTGTCCACCAGGACACCAAGGTCCCTTTCCTGGTTTGTCGCAGAGAGTTCAGACCCCATCAGTTTATAAATGTAATTGGGGTTTTTTGTCCCAACATGCATCACTCTGCACTTACTAATGTTGAAGCTCATTTGCCACTGCTTTGCCCACTCCCCCAGTGTCAAGAGATCCCTCTGGAGCCCCTCACAATCTCTCACAGGCAGAGATGTCACATCCAGAACCAAAGATGGTAGCTCCCGGGATAACACGGGCCTCCAAACCCACAGCCACTTAGTCTTGCCAGGGTTCAGCTGAAGCCCATTGCAGGCGCACCCCCCAATAAAGGACTCAGACACTGATGAAAGTGGATAACGGCATTGGGCCACATTTATTGATTCATGCCCTAGTCCGAATTATAAATTTCTATTGGGGTTCAACCAATTATAATTCTTAAGGCAAGCAGGCCGAGGTAACACTGGTAAGGTACCACCCAAAATAGCAAATGGCAATTGGTTACAATGTATCCATTTGTATCAATTTGTTTGTTGACAACAAACAAATTGTTGACCGTAGTCAATACCTAACTATTGACCCCACACTCTGACGCGTATCCGTAAAATAACGGGGTGATGCATGCTGCATAGCTCTTGCCATCACCCCATCGCCTGATTCGTCGTTGACCGGACAACGTTTAATCAACTTGTGCCTGTCTAGTATTGTCCAGTCAATTGCGAACCTGCCGGATACCTGTGGGTCATAAATGTTTACCTTACCAGTGCTACCCGCCACACGGAGAGGCTCAATAAAGGCTCGACGCCCCCCCCAGACCGTCAGCTCGGTCAACAGGCCTGCTCGCCAATCTCCTAACAGGAGGTCCATACCTCCCTGCGACAGATGGACCCCATCCCCTGAATAAAGCTCATAATTTTGTAAGCTGATTGCGGGGTGCCTAATGACGCACCCCCAAAACTTGTCAAGAAGGAACCGGGCAATAGCCCTGTTCAACGAGCGACGAGCTCGATCAAGGGCCTGGAGGTTGAACCCTCCCCTGTAAGCATGCTGCGGTACCATGTCTGACCAAATGAGGGTTGTGGCAGGCCACACGTAATGTAAGTAAGCCAGGTCACCGCAAATCGCATGCTTCAGCGATAGTCCAGTGACCTGTCCCAAATCATTGCCCCCAAGGTGTATGATCAGAATATCTGGCGGGTCAGCATTCCTGCTGGATAAAAGGAATGGCAACAGTTCCCGCCATAACATGCCGCGCTTACCATACCATCTGAGACTTGCGGATGCACCCAGTCCCAGTCGGGGTCCCCACTCTGTCGCCGCAGCGTACGACGCTGCCCTATGCACGTAGCTGTGGCCCACCAGCCATACTGCCACCGGTGTAATACGACACCCTGGGTCTGTCAAGGAAAAAGAGGGGGGAGAACAATACAGCGACTAAACTGGTACTCACGGTTGAAGAGGGCGAACATAAAACTGAAAACATTGTGATCCCCACCTTCCCATGTGGCGTATTTCCGCCCCGGAGTACCCAAGAGCAGCTGCAGTAGAAGCCGCCCCTATCCTAAATGAATGGGTGCCGTAACGAGCCCCAGGGAGGCCAACACTGGCTAGTGCCTTACCGGTCACCTTCCAAAATTGAAATTTAGTAAGGGGAGACCCATCTTGGTGACAGAAAAACGGGCCATGGTGCGTGCCACGCAGTGCAAGGAACTCCTGTAGGGCACGAACTGGACAGATGTCTGCCAATGAACATCGTAGCAGTAGTACTCCACTGCCTACGCCGTGCTGATCAACTTTAGAGGAGCGTATCCTCAACTGAGCCCAATCATTGCAAACATAGACATCGTCGAGTTCCAGTGCCCTACGACTTGCATCCGCCTTAGACAGCATCACAAGCTCGCTGATGCGGAGCGCTCCAAAAAAGGCCACCGTAGTAGCCGCATGAAACAGGGCGGCCTCATACCTGTCAAAACAGAGGTCATGCCAGCCCCGTGCTAGGTGGGTAAGTACCCCTGGGGAAATTGGGTGGCGGTCATCCGGGCTACGCCCACGCTCCCGCACCCTCCCCCTCCAAAACATGTCGTATGCGGAAATCAGTGGTACTGTCAGCGTAACCCCCCACTTTGGCCATGAATGCCAACGCTGACAGCCTGGATGCTATGGTGCGCGGTGCTAAGCCCTGGGCATGTAGGTAAACCATGAATTGTAGAATGTGGGCGACTGGGATAGGCCAAGCCTCAGGTAATCGAAACTGGGCACAAAAGGCCTGAAAAGTGATGAACGCGTGGTGATACGCCTTACGCGTGCGGGGCGCCAGCGACATGCCGATCGCCCGGTTCACCTCTCCTTGCCAAGTGTCCATATCTCGTCCGGGAGCGGCGAGGGAAATTCCTCTGCGTCCGGAGCCAAGGCACGGAACTGGGCGATCTGCAGGCGGGACAAAGCGTCAGCAATATTGTTATTAACACCAGGCACATGCCTAGCCCTGAACAGCACATTGAGGCGCAGGCTACGCAACACAAACTGGCGCACCAGCTCCATGACCCTGGGAGATTTAGACGTCTGAGAGTTGACAATGTGGACAACTGCCGCATTGTCACACCAGAAATGTACTACCGAATTGGCCCACTCCTCACCCCATAGCATCAAGGCTCCCAGAATGGGAAAAAATTCCAGATACGTGAGGTCGCGCAAGCGACCCGTGCCGTACCAGGCTGGCGGCCATCTGCCGTAGGCCCACTTCCCATTGAAGTACATCCCATAACCCAGGGACCCCGATGCATCGGACTGGACCTGGAAACGAGGGGAAGCCAGAAGGTCGGACCTCCAGAAGGACACCCCATTGAACTCCCTCAGGAACTGGAGCCAGATGAGCATATCCGCCTTAAGGCCCCTGCTAAGACGTACCCTGTGGTGGGGCTTGGTTAAGCCTATCATGGCGTCGCACAAGCGTCGAGCAAAGGCTCTGCCAGGTGCTATCACCCTGCAAGCAAAATTGAGGTGACCATATAGCACCTGTAGCTCACGAAGGGACGCCTTGCGTTTAGCCACCAAGCCGGATATGAGTGCAACGATCCGTGTCACCTTATCAGCCGGTAACCTGGATGCTTGCACTACCATGTCAATCTCCACCCCCAGGAATGTGAGCTTGGTAGATGGGCCCTCGGTCTTTTCGGGCGCTAAAGGGACACCAAGTTCCTTCATTAGCGTCTGAAATGTATTGAGGAGACGCGCACACGTGTCCCAGCCCCGTTCACCCCCGAATAAGAAATCATCCAGGTAATGGGCTACAGACCGAGACCCCGACCTGCGGACGAACGCCCACTGCAGGAAGGTGCTGAAACGCTCGAAAGCCGAGCAGGAGATGGAACAACCAAAAGGCATGGCCTTATCGAAGTAATATTCACCCCGGAACTTGAAACCCAGCAACTCAAAGTCGCCCGGGTGCACCGGCAGAAGACGGAAGGCCGACTTGATGTCGCACTTAGCCAACAGTGCACCCGGGCCACATGAGCGCACCATGCGCAGAGCCTGGTCAAAAGATGTATACCGGACCGAACAAAGGTCATCCGGGATAGCATCATTGACCGATCGGCCGGCTGGGTAGGACAAGTGATGTATTAAGCGGAACTCGCCTGGTGACTTTTTGGGCACTAGCCCCAAGGGGGAAACTTTTAAATTAGGAAACGGGGGGGCAGGGAAAGGGCCGGCAACCCTGCCAGCATCCACCTCCTTAATAATGCTCAAGGCAGCCACCTCCTCCCTTCCCCTAAGTGACAAAAGGTTGGGTGCATCTTGGGGAGCCCTGACCCCCGTGAAAGGAATGCGAAACCCCAGCTGGAAACCCTCAAGCAGGTAAGCTGTGTCTGCCCTCCTCGGGTACATCATGAGCCAATGCTCTAACATGTCCACATCAATTGGTGAGGGGGCCTTTTGCCTGACCAGCTCCCTCTGCGGCAGTCTTGCCCGCCCCCTGTCCACCTCTACCCCTGCCCCACGCTCCTCCCGGCCTAGGACAGGCGGAGGCAGCGTGGGGGCCAGCACAAGAGGGACACTCATGCCTATATCGGCAATTTCTCCTGCTGCAGGTACCATTGGCCGAGAAGGTCCAACACAGCAGGCGGGCTGGAACCCCCTGCCCCGCCACCTGGCGGGGTGTCTGTGCCGGAGCAGCTCGCTGGACCGCATGCCCACAATGGTACCTCTTCCCAGGCACCGGGTGCGTGGGGGTCATATACAGAAGCCACAGCTTCTGGCAGGGCTCATCCCACCTCATCTCCGGGTGTAGGGGCACTCTCATGCGAAATTCTTCATTGTAAGCCAACCACGACGGGCCCGGGAAGTCAACCATCACCCGGTATATGTTGTCCAAGTACTGGACCATCGGAATGGCCAGATCCGGCCGGGCCCTGAGGTACACAGCCATGTATATGAGGTACGCTGGCAGCCAGTTGGCCCACGTGCGTGGCGGCTTACGACGACGTGCCTGTTCCTTATCTTTCTCATCCTGCCCCTCCCTCTCCTCCTTGGTGGGTTCTCTATTCAGAAGGGAGAAAATGTCCACATACTCCCCCCGCCAGATTTTCTCTTTGGTGGCCTGGGCAAGATGATCCCCAAGGGGCAGAGAATACCCCGCCGTAGGCAATGCCGACAACGGCACAGAGGCCGCATTGGGCACGGCGAAAGGAGCCTGGCCCAAGCCCGCCACCCCGAGTAAGTTCCCAACGGGACAGAGGGCGCCACCCCCAGTGGGGCCCTGGATTGATGGTGCCGCACCCGTATGGCCCGGCGGCGGCTGAACCACCGTGCCAGCCATACGGGGCCACGGCCACTGGACGCCCCCCCCCAGTGTTGGTAGTGGCGTGGGTGCACTAGTTTGAACCGCATACTCACATGCTGCACCCCCATGGGCCGCCCCTACCAGGGGTTCCGGCCCACCGTGGGCGTCGGAGCTCGCGACCACAACCGAGCTCGTGGACGAGGCCTGGTCAGTACCTGACGGCAGCAACTGTTGTACAGGGAGCTGCGAGGCCGCGGCTGACGCCGACCCACGGGCCTCAAGCAGCTCTACCCGTCCGGCCGCCTGCCGATGACCGGCAGCCGATGGGTCGACCTGTGGTCCCAAAGGCGCCTCGTGTGGGTTAACCACCCCCAAAGAAGCCTCAAGGGCCGCTACGCGGGCCAGAAGGGCGTCAACATTAACATAGCCCCCAACACTGATGGGGGGCATAGGGCCGGCCGGCCCACTGATAAGAGGCGCCGGGTCAGGTCTCTGGACCCTGGGTCCCGAATATGGCCATGAACCCAGTACCGGCCCCTGGGGGGCCGGAGGCATGCCCTGCCAGGGAAGGGAACCCAACCACCCCCTCCCCTGGTGAAAACCCACCGCAGGAAGCTGCGGGCCAAGGGCAGAAGGCCCCGAGGAGTGAACTGGGCCAGGGCCGGGGGCCGCCAATCGCGGGCCGGAGGCCGCAGCCCCCGCCGGGCCAGTCTGAGGATGCCCGGTCTCGGGCCATGGGGCAACCGACCCCATCCCACCGGTCCCGGTGGGTGCCCCCGGCAAGGGAGGCTGTTGGGGGGGTGCAGTCGCGGTCCTCCGACCCGGCTGGCGCCTCCGCGCAGTGCGAACCGCATTCGCCATCACCTTCTTTTTGGAAGGCATCTGTAGAAGTGCTGGGAAGCCGAAGAAAAAGAGCGAAAAGGACCGCTGCCCAAGGTACGCTTCCCGGCTAAGGTAAGAGCGACGGAGCAATTGGGGAAAAACTTCTCCTCTCCGTCGCTTCGCAAAATGGCAGCTCGACTGCCTCGTGGCCGCCCCTTTTATAAGGGTGCTGGCCACGCCCCCTAACTACCCAGATGCTCTTCCTCCCGTTGGGGGGGTCCCGCAAAGAGCACGGTGGCCATTTTGGCGCCGCGCTTGCATTGTCCGCCATCCAAACCCAGACAGCCTCCAGACACCTGGTTAGGACTCTGACTGCGTCACTCGGGTCCCTAGGGGCCGAGATGTACAATTGGTTATCATCTGCATATTGATGATACCTCACCCCATGGGAACGAATGATCTCACCCAGCGGTTTCATGTAGATGTTAAACAGCAGAGGCGAGAGTACTGAGCTCATAGGAAGTTGAATATTTGGCCAGGCTTGTCTTGATATTTAGCCTAGTCCCCTGGTGGCTAACCTTGGCACTCCAGCTGTTCTGGAACTTCAATTGCCAATACATGGTGAGCTCAGTACTCTCGCCTCTGCTGTTTAACATCTACATGAAACCACTGGGTGAGATCATTCATTCCCATGGGGTGAGGTATCATCAATCTGCCTGATTTCATTGGGGAGATAATTTACATTATGGGCACTGTGAGAGTAAAGGCCCTCTTTGAGGATGTAGATCAAAAGTGTCCAAACTACAGCCCATGGGCTGGATCCGGCCCGTGGCACCAATTAATCTGGTTCATGCCACCCACACTCCTCCTGGATGTGGAAGTAAAATGTGTATGCATGTGCACATAATGTGCCTGCGCATAATGCTGCTGTAAATTACCTGCAGCTGTCCTAAATGCATTTACAACATCTGCAAGTCATTTACAGCTGCATTATGCACATGTGTGGGTGTGTTATTTCCATGTGCATGCACATTTTACTTCTGCTTCCAGTTGGAGGAACCACATGACCTGCCAGTGGCCTGAAACATTTGGTCACCCCTGATGTAGATTGTGGTGTAGTAAGAAAGGCAGACAACAACAAGCATCACAACTGTATCATTCCAAACTAGGTGTAGTTTGCATCAGACCCATATAGAAGACAAATTCCAGTTGTTCCTGAGATTAAAATAATAATTGCATTCCATGAAGTTAATCATGGCAAACTTTTCTAGGGTTCTCCAAGGTAAAGAATACTCAGAGGTGGTTTTCCATCCCTACATCTAAGGGCAACCTGGGACTGCGCAACTTACCATGATTAAAAAGGCATGCTTTTCTACCAGAAGGCACAATGTACAGGGTGGCCTGTTAGTCCCTACCCATCTATATGTATTATAATTTCCCCCCTTTTTTCCAGAGAAATATGGCCAATTTAAGCCCATTTACACTTGAAGAGTGTATTGTGACAAGTACGTGGGTACATGAGCTCAAGGATATTGGTGACACCCTGGATACAATAAGTAGCAAATTTAGAGAAAGATTCAATAGGGACTTACAGGCCATCCTGTAGAATCACAAAATAGTTATATTGGTAGGCTTTCATGATGTCTGATCATTATTACTGTATTTTGAAAGATGTTACACTATAGCACCTTCCTACTCAAACTAAATCTTGCTTCACTATTAGAGCTATTTCTTCTGAGTTTGCCATTTCCATAATAAAACATTTTGTAGTTATCTGTCTGAAAATGGCCTTCTTCCAATACACTTTGTTTGCTCCCTACAAATATGACTCTTTAAATAGTCCATTTCTTATTTTCAAATTTCAGGCTTACTTGATTCATTCTTCTCACATTCCATGTTCCAATTACATATGCCATGCTGCACTGGTTTTTGCATTTTGCCTCTCTGCAGTCCAGGAAACATGGTCTGAGAGAAGGCTATCAAAATACAGCTGAAATTGGAGTAATCTCATATCCCTAATTCAGAAAACTTTCAGACATCCTCCCTTATTATGACCATAAGGCAAAACAAAAACTCTGTGACCCATAAATAACAATCCAACCAGACAGCAGCCCTCTATCTGAAAAAATTAAAGAACCTCTAGAATTTTACCTCCACTGATATATACACACACTTGGATGCACACCTTAAATTAGTGAGCCAATTTGAGTGTATCAGAGGAGCTGGGTCCTGACATTTGTATACCCTGCCAGCCACCCATGCCCCAGACTCTTGAGCAAAGTAGCAACCATTCCCAGCAAGGCAACAATTCAAAAACAAAATGGCAGCCACTATCCCCCAACCTCTTTCACCTCTGCTGCTCTTGTTACCATGCAAGAGGAAAGGAGCCCAGAACACTAATGTGGCCCCATCAATTTTTCTCAAAGCGGGTAAGCCCAATAACCCAACTACTGCTAGGGAATCACTAGTAAATGACACTGTTGCAGAAAGCTGGAGGCCTCTCACCATAGGTTCAGACAAATATGCCAGCTGTCCAGAATAAAAGAGGCCAGAACTGAGGTGATGTTGGCATTAAAAACCCTTTAAGCCCTGTCCCAATATCAGCTAGCAGTTACATTAGAGCATCAACTGCCTTTGCCTCTTCCTGATGGAGAGGAGGGATAACCCCCCCCTTCACCCAAGCCACCCTGTGGCTGGAGATTCAGAGGAGTACAATTACATATTTATTTGGCACTGGTTAAAAAAACTCGAAATTCATTTTAAAAACATTTTCCCTGACTACATTCCTAAAACCATTTATATCAAAGTAGTCCTGAAACCCGGAACCAATGACTGAAGCCTGTAGACTCTCCATCACATTTGCTCTACTCCCTCTTGTTGGATTGGGGCCATGAAGCGGCCCTTGAGGTCCCGGAGGAGACTGGTCAAGTAACGACACGAGGCAAGATGGAGCGAAGACCAGTGGTTTATTGAGGGAAAAGCATCATCATATATAGGAATTCAAGGCAACGTGTGATAGAATCGTCATCTGATAGAAAATCACATCACCCATTTACCCGGGTTAATTGGGAACTTCTCTTGGGGAAGTTAATTAACTAAGGCAAATACTGACAGGGGAAATCCATTGTTCCTGGCTTGCTCAAGAGTAAACATGGCCACTATTTGCACTAAGGCTTGGGCTCATCTGCAAGTGAGTAATTGCCTAATGTCTAACGGGAGTTAGCGATTTAGCTTCCCTCAGCAGAGCTGCCGGTCAGGTCAGATGTGGGTGAATCAATCCTATGATTATTAATCCGCCCCCCAATTTCTGTGCCCGCAGAGCCCAGTGACCAGGAGCTTTCTCGACTGGTGTGGCCTCTGCCAGGGGCCGTTTATGCCAATTGTGCTCGCAGAGACTGCACCCTCTACTTTCTTTTAAAAGTAAAAAGTATCAAGTGGACAGAATAAACAGAAATGGAACTACAATTTTTTGGAAAATTTGTTTGGGCACTCTCACACACAGTTTCTTTCTTTTTTTTCATCTTTATTTCCCCCCAAATCATGTCATAATAGGCTTGTGCAATTCAGGCTAATTTTGCATGACTCCCATAGTATACAATGTAATGGAAAATCCATGTTGTTGTTGTTGTTTTAAATCCACCCAGGTGTAATGTGACAATGTCCTTTCTGCAACTCCTTCTGTACCTTCGTGCTCAGATCAATGCATGAAATTTATTAAACATTTGGGGGAAAAAACCAGAGATTTAGAAATCTAAAATGTCATGTTAGCAAGGTAAAGAGCAAATTATTTGTACGAAGAAGATGGCATTGGAGAGAAGCCAAATCTTAATTAGCTATAACAGAATGAAAGAACTGCAGCAAATGCAAAGCTTTTCCTTACTTTTGCAGACTCAAATTACCTCTTGACCTGAGGACGTTATCTTAATCTTAGTTCTCCTAGGTGTCATAATGACAATTTAATATATATTTTTGTGTCAAATGAAGGCAGATTAGAATGAAGAAATGCTTGAGTAATGTCGCTAGAAGACCAGATAGAATAGCTAAATGCAGCTTTAATAGACCATCTTTTTAATATGATCTTTAAATGGTTTGGGAAACTGAATGCAGAATCCAGAAATTGGAAAATTGAATGGAGCAACATAAGATATTTCACTTCCTCAGAAGGAACACCAAACAGAGATCAAGAGGGCATGGTCTGAAGCATGCTCTTTGAAATGTTTTAGGGTTCATGAATGCAACTGCAAAAATGAGAAGATGGCCAAAGAAAACTATACTTGGCAGGACCTCTGGAACCTTCTCACATAAGCACAATTATAGACCTCCTTTGTTAACTGTCCCTCAAGTGGCCAAAGCCACCTTCTAAATCACAATCTCTTAACACTAAGGGAATGTCAACATGATATTATGGATCAATGGCAAATTTATATATTGGGTGTGGTGGTTCAACTGATATCCTAGGAATCTTGTCAGTTTGGCAAAAATAGCCTTTGCAATTGACACAAATCTTAGACAAACACCAAGAGGCTAGCAACCATTGCATATCTCCCCCCACACACACACACACACACACTTAATTATTAAATGTCATAAATGATTAAAATAAAACCTAAAAATATATGTTAATGCATGGTCAATGTTAACTACAGAAAAAACAGTCAAGCAAATGTAATTTTGCTGGCTAATTAAGCTGTATGTATTAACCTACAATAAGGTATTCTAGAGCTTTTGTTTGTTCATCTTGGCTACTCAGTGAGGTTAATAATCAGATACTTTGTGGTAGGTAGGATGTGTCCTGTTGGTTCAAAGCAGATGCAGTGGGCACCTTTGGTTGCATAAACAGAAAATCCAGGGATAACTCTTATTTGATGTTGCTTACAACTTGGATATGAACATTCCATAGCTGTGTCATTTCAATTCCAAGTGCTAGAATTATTATTTCTCAGACAAACCTTGTCTCTCAGTTTAAGATATGGAAAGATAGACTGTCTTACCCAAGCAATATTTTTTTCAGCTTCTGAATTCCCTCTTCCTCCTGGCTGAGCTGTAAGTATTGTGAAGCTCTAGTCAATCTTCAACTGTTGGCAAATTAGCTCTTTATCCTTGAGAGTTAATCAACAGGGACTTGTAAATATCAGCACTACTACCAGTGGCTCTCTTTATCAGATATTTGGCAGCCTGGACTGACAAGACATTTAACTAAAGAAAGCTGGGAGTTTATATAGTGTAGTGAGCATCCTATTTGTTGGCAAATTGTCTAGATTCTTCAAATGAGAATTGTAGGCATTGTCATTGAAAATGATACTTAGAATACTATGTCTGGCAGAGATCTCTTTCAGGCTTGCAATCACTGTTTTATTGCTGGTATCTTGCAATTTGTACACTTTTGACCTGAGAGAATAACAGTGTATGTCTATGAATTAGCCCTTGGAATGCCACATGAATTAGTCCATGTCATGGTAGAGCATCACAAGTTATTCAGAATGGAGTTTCTTAGGTTCAGAAACTGTTACAGTATAACCTCGGATAAAGTCCAAACTCCATTCCACAAGTTTGGACTTTATCCCATTTTGGACTTTATCTGAATCAAATAGGTGATGCATTGGATAACGTCCCAAAAATGGACTTTATCTGAGGTTCCTATACCAAATACCTCGGATAACATCCATTTTTAGCAGTTTTGGACTTTATGCAATGCATCACGTGTGCATGAAAACCACGACTTTATCCAAATTGGACTTTATCTGAACCGGACTTTATCCGAATCGGACTTTATCCGAGGTACCACTGTATATTAGTTATAGCTTTGCATTTTTGCAAAGGTCTATTCTTTTTCTACTTGCTTATCAGCAGGGGAAGTTTGTAGAACTTCCCAAGGCCTCTAGGCCAGTATTGTGTCTTACCCACCAGGATTGGAATGTCTGCTCACGTCAACATCCAGATCTTGGGAAAGAACAAGACTTTGTTATGGGAACAGGAAATGTTTACACAAATCCTTGACTCTGATTGGCCATATGCTAATTCAAAAAGCCAGGACTCATGTTCTACCTGTATGCTATAGACACATGGGAGTGGGAGTTAGTTCGAGTTTGGTTCTGAGTGAGATCACTCAAGGAGGAGAGTGGGACTCAAAGCTACAGCAGAGTCCATACTCCACCCAAGCTTAATCATGATTACCTAAATTAGTCAGATTAATTTCTTTTGTGGGGGAAAACTTGAGTGTGAATCTTCCTGTGTATTTTTATTAGAGTTTGTTTTTTGGATTTATCTGTATCGTGAAACTAACAGATGGACTGTAACCTTTTCCTAATGCTTCAGGATCAATGAACAACCTTTTCTTCTATACAACACCTGTTTATTGGAAGGGGGTAAGATCAGAGTAAACCAAGCTCATGCCATATGCTACCATAACACAATAACACATTCATTCTCTCCATAGTTGAGTCTGGGTTCTTGGTAGTTGAGAGGAACCCAGGGTGCTGCAAGGTAATTTGCATGATAACATGTCAGCTACTAGTTACTTGGAGTCTCAGATGTTCCAAAGTTGAACCTGCCGGTGCTGGAGGTTAAGGAGGGAATGAGAGAGGTCTGAGGCAAGAGTAATAGTGGACACTGTTACCATCACAGCCCATCTCTACCTTCTGGTAAGCCCTTTAGTAAACGGGATGTAATTTTAGTGGCTTTGCTTGTTGACAAGGCTTTCATTCTAAACTGGGAAAAGTACTTTCTACTATATATACATTGGAACCTTGGTTAATGTAATTAATGCATTCTCCGGGACATTACTTACAATGAAAATTACTTTAACCGAATTTCCCATAGGAATGTATTGAATGCAATTTCCCATAGAAATGCATTGAAAACCAATTAATCAATTCAAAAAAATTCATAAATGAGCCACTATTTTCTATGGATTTACTTTTGTTACACAATTTTTATGTTAACCAAGCCATTTGTTAACTGAGGTTCCACTGTACTATATATTGATCCATCCTCTAGCAATGCATCAGCTGCTGAACTCATGTTTCATACTTCCCAAGAACCAGATGACTGTCATAGATTTGCTGAAACATTTCCCCACAGAGACTATTACCTTGAAATTTGTGTCATCTATCATGCATAGTTTATACCTACAATGTCTCTGATGTTCAGCCATTAGTTTTTATGTATTTCAGGATTTGTAGTGTTGGATATTATTTTTAAGACTTTAAAGTCTCAAATTAAGACTTTATTTTGGGGATTTTGAACACATTGTTAAAGAAAAATTTGTTTCTAAGTCTAGGTTTTGCCCCAATGTTACCCACCCTTCTATTGAGATGTTCAAAAGGGTGGTACTTAATGACATTGATAAGTTGGAACAAAATAGACTCAGGGTTAAACGTAATTTACCACTCCAGGATGTGAAAATACTTGAGGATTTGGGACGTGATGAGTCTATTGTCATAAAACCTGCAGACAAAGGAGGTGGGGTCGTGGTGTTATGTAGGAATGCATCTGGATTCTGTCTTGCCTGTCTTCTGACACATTTTGTAAACAAAAGCCTCTTTGCTTGCTATTCTCCTTATCTCTCTTTCTTTGGGTTCTGACACTTCTGATTGGCTGTAAGCACTCAGCTTTGTCTCTGCGAAGTTTCGTTTCTGGTATACAATGCTTGCTAGTTTCGTTTCTCTCTCTCTCTGCCTGAATAAAGAGAAGGCTTCAGTAGCGTTTGACCAGCCAAAGAGAGCAGTCGTGTCTGCTTTTGTCTGTCTCTGTTTCTCCCTACAAAAAGCCTAATGAAGCTGGACTCATAGGTACCTCAAAAGATCTGAGAATATAAACTGCTGCTAATGAGACTGGCTGATTGAGACTAGATCTTTACATGAATCAAATCCCAACAAGTGGCGCTCCGTGTGACGCTTTGAACTACAATGAGAGAGCCTGCTGTGAAAGCTGCTTCAGCATTTAGCATCTAATTAACACCCCATAATTGGCGACCGGGGACAAGGTCTCATTTAACCCCGACCGGGAAGGTCATAAATCGAGCTCGAAAATTCATCCAAAGTCAACTTTGGGTCCCATATAGGGTAAGTGGAAAAGAAAAATATATATTTTTTTATCATGGGGTGTTTGCTTTCTTCGCAAATGCAGGAACTTTGTAAAGATATCTCAGATCTTTTGCATGAGAATGGGCGAAAGGCTGATGATAAAGAGATACAGCAGCTGGTTAAAGTTATAGAACGAATCTGTCCTTGGTTTAAATATGAAGGTCTGGACTTAAAACAGTGGAAACAGATTGGGAGAGAAATGCAGAAGCATAATGGAATTTCTAGATCAATACTATTTACATGGGAGGGAGTTAGGGACTGCCTTCAGAGACTTACTCCAAAAAATATTTTATTGTCTCAAAGACTTGATGGCCCCCTCCCACAGCTTTTGCCTCCAGAAAAAGGGGGGGCCATGGCAACTGCCCTTCCATCATATGAGAAACAACAGCCTCCTGATGGGGGTGGAGGTGGAAATGGAGATGGGACATTATATCCTGCCTTGCAATTATGTCCTGCCTTGCAACAATCAAGCACTTATAGCCCTACAAAGACACATTTTTCTGCTGCTTTAACGGCAGCTGTGCTGGACGTGCAATCTCCTGAAATATACCCAGTGATAAGAGGGGCTCCGCCTGTTGGCAATGCAGCGGCAGTCCCAGATAGATATGAAACCCTCCATTACAAATATCTGAAGGAACTAAGAGTCAGCATACGGGACTATGGATTTAACGCACCTTTTACAAAAGCTTTGTTGGAAGCCATTGCTTCTCAAAAATTACTACCAGTGGATTGGAAACAGATGATCAAAGCGCTTTTGCCTCCGGCAGAAGCAATGCTCTGCTTGCAGGAGTGGAGGGATGTGGCTTGGGAGGTACACCATACACGCCCTGCACTCACAATGGATATGTTATGTGGGGAGGGAAATTTTGCCAACCCCACACAGCAATTGGCACTCACGGATGCCCAGCTGGGAGAGATTGCACAGATAGTCATGCGGGCCTGGAGTAAGATTCCTTCCAAAGGAGATAGCTCCGTTGCTGGATTTGCAGCAATTAGGCAGGGCCCTAAAGAGGATTACACTGAGTTCATTAACAGACTCATGACTGCTCTCAGCCGCCAGGTGGAAAATGTGCCGGCACGGGAAATGCTCATGAAACAACTGGCTTTTGAAAATGCCAATGAGGATTGTAAAGGGGCTCTGACAGCTGTTTATGCTAGGCCAGGAACATCTATAGCAGACATGATGAAAGTTTGTCAAAATGTGGGGACTCACAGTTACAAGGCTCAACTTCTGGCAGCTGCAGTTCAATTGCCCACAACTCAGGCTCAAAACAAACGTTGTTTTGGGTGTGGGAAGGAAGGACATTTTAAAGCACAATGTCGCTCCTCTCAAAAGCAGGCAGCACGCCCTTCAAGGAAGTGTCCCATTTGCCAGAAAGGGTACCATTGGGCCAATCAGTGCCGCTCAAATCCTAATGCCAACCCCTCAGCTGCTCAGCACAAAGACTCTGACTTTTCTCCACAGCAGCAGGGAAATGGGAGTGCGGGCCAGGCTCAGGCCCAGGCAAAATAATAGGGCTACCAGAGGTCAGTGAAGAGGCAATAGAGGAGGTTTTGCAAGAGATGGCAGAAGATATGGCACTTGCCCAAGAAATGATTTCACGATATAGAAAAAACCATCCTCTAAAAGAAGGACTTCTATTGAGGTTATCTAAGGACTGTACTTTTACTATGCCAGGGTGTGTGGAGGCTCTTCCCACACTGGTTGATGATGTTAATTTCCAGGGCATGATGGGCATCGTTCTTCCTTGTCCAGACGCCTTACCCGCTTCTGTACACATTGCAGCAGGGTCAGTTACATTGGGTCACCAAGAAATTGTCATCCCTGCTTCAGCCACGCAACATCTCACCCTGCCTAAGGGACAACCTGTAGGACGCCTTCATCTGCTCCCACTAGGGACCACTGCAACTCCATCCCAGGAGGGGACTGCAACAGCGGCTATGGCGGTGATACAAATCACCGAGGATAGACTGACTCGCTCGCTGCTTATGGGTGGACGTTCAGTGTCTGGATTGGTCGATACAGGAGCCGATATTTCAGTGGTGGCAAAAAAAGATTGGCCGACTGGATGGGCCGTCCGCCCCTGTAGGGAAGTTTATGGGGTGGGCGGGTACGAGCCAGCACAGCAAAGTGTTCATCCAATCGTCTTTGAGACCTCAGGGGGAACAAAAGTTTCTCTTCACCCCCTGATTATGGATATTCCTATTACTCTGTGGGGCCGGGATCTCCTGGCTAAAACAGGGTGTACCTTGCAGACAAATTTTTGATACGGGCCTCCCCTGCAGCGCCGTTGCATGCACTTCCACTACAATGGAAAAACACCCCACCAGTGTGGACGGATCAATGGCCGCTCTCAAGAGAAAAGCTCCAGGCAGCGGAGGCCCTTGTACAGGAGCAATTAAATCTGGGACATATTCAAACAACCACTAGTCCTTGGAACTCTCCGATTTTTGTGGTGAAAAAGAAGTCTGGAAAATGGCGATTGTTACATGATTTGAGGAAAGTTAATGAGCACATCTTGCCAATGGGACCTCTACAATCTGGACTTCCTAATCCGAACATGATTCCGGAAGATCATCAACTCATGGTTATAGATTTGAAGGACTGTTTTTATACAATCTTGCTAGCGCCACAAGACAGAGAAAAATTTGCATTTACATTGCCAGTATACAATAATGAACATCCTACTCAACGGTTTGAATGGTGTGTCTTGCCTATGGGTATGGCCAACTCGCCGACTCTATGCCAACATTTTGTGAACAAGGCTTTGGAACCTTTCAGGCAACGTCATCCAGAGGTTAAAGTCTATCATTACACAGATGACATTTTATTGCATGGCCCACAAGTCACGGAGAAACACCTGCAGGACCTAGCAGACATTTTGCAACAAGCGGGCTTGATCATAGCTCCTGAAAAAGTGCAGCGGATGTATCCATTCCAATATCTGGGACATAGGCTCTCAGCTACAGCTTCAACTCCGCTATTGCCAACAATAGCTATTCCGGAGCAGTTCACTCTTGTACAATTGCAACAATTGCTAGGGAACATAAATTGGGCTCGTCCTTTCTTGGCCCTGAGCACGGAGGAACTGTCACCACTCTTTGCTGCTCTTTCTGGACACACTTCTCCAGCGGACATCATTCCCTGCACAACGGAGATGCGTACAGCTCTTCAACGCCTCAACGAAAAGCTGCATACCATCGCTGTGGATCGGGTGCCCTCAGGCACCATTGCGCTGGCATGCGCTCTTCTTCCTACACCGAGGCTGCCCACTGCGGTTTTGTTCGCGCCTGTCAACGCTCAGAAGGTGGCCATCGTGGAATGGCTGCACTTGGCGCACACTCCCTCGAAAAACTGTTATCGCCTGCCTGATGCGATTGCTGATCTTTTCCTCAAATGCCGTACTAGGGCAAAGCATTTGACTGGCTATGACGTTGACTTTGTTTGTTTTCCTTTTTCACAGGATCAGCTAACCGCCTTGCTACAGCATTCTGAGGCATTTCAGGTGGCCATGGCGGACTTTGTGGGACAAGTTAAATTTAACCCCCCCAAGGATAAGCGGTTTACCTTGCTGAATCTCACTTCTTACTCCCTGTCATCCCCGCTTTGCATGCAACCTATCTTGCATGCCATTACTCTTTTCTCAGATGGTTCCCCCTCCCGTGGAGTCCTTACATGGCAGGGTCCTACTGGGGAATGGGAGGTTGTTTTTACAGGACCTCAAGCATCGGCCCAGCGGTCGGAACTGGCAGCGGTCATACTTGCTTTCTCTACGTTTTCTGATGTGCCTTTTAACCTGATTGTGGATACTCAATATGTTTACCGCCTTGTTTTTACTTTAGCTCAAGCTTATTTGTCTCCATCGATGGATAGGGATCTTTTTGCTTTATTCCAACAGCTTCAAGGTTTTCTTTCCAACCGTACGGTCCCATTCTTTATTGCCCACATACGCTCTCACACAAGGATCCCAGGTTATTTGACGGAGGGCAATGCACGAGCAGATTCTGCTCTCCGAGACTCTGCTGAGGTTTTTTCTCTCTTTGACAACCCCATTGACAGTCATGCAATGTTTCATCAATCTGCTAAGGTTTTGCATAAACGGTTTTCCATTCCTATGTCACAGGCTAGAGACATTGTGTCGTCCTGTGCTTCCTGTACGAAGTCTCCTATATTCCTGCCATTTGATGCTGTTAATCCTCGAGGAACAGAAGCTAATCAGCTATGGCAGATGGATGTCACGCAAGTACCTGCTTTGGCTCCGCTTTCTAAGTTACATGTGACTGTTGATACCTTCTCTGGATTTATATGGGCTACACCCTTACGGGGTGAAACATCCAGACATGTTATACAACATTGCATTCGTTCGTTTGCGGCAATGGGTAAACCTAAAAGCCTTAAGACAGACAATGGGCCATCATATGTTTCTTCTGCCTTTCAGGACTTTTGCCGTCAGTGGGACATTAAGCTAACCCATGGAATACCCTATAACTCGACTGGACAGGTGATTGTTGAAAGAGCCCACCTGACATTCAAAAATTTGTTACACAAGCAAGTGGGAGATAGAGGGGTTCCTGTGGCTGAAATACCTACAGCTGTTGCTAAAGTACTGTATACTCTTAATTTTCTTCTTGCTCCCCATAACAGGTCACACTCTCCAGTCGAATTGCATTTCAGGACCGAGGAGTGTCTTCCTAAGCCATTGGTCGTTTATCGGCAGCAACCCGATCCTGAGTGGAAGGGTCCTGTACCTCTAATCACCTGGGGACGAGGATACGCAGCGGTTTCTACAACCTCAGGACCTGTGTGGATTCCTGCCCGAGCGATCCGCCCATGGAGAGAGAAGAAGGTTACTCAGCTCCAGGATGGTGGTTCACCAGTAAACTAACTTTGCTGACATTTGTTTTCTTTCTTACTGTGCTTCCAGCTGTAAGAACAATGCCTCATGGGGGCAACCCCAACTTTTGGATTCGTCATGCTAACTATATGTTTGAAGTTCATGGTAAGAATGCAACATTATACTATGAGCATCCACTGGCAGTGTCTCAAATGGCTTTTCTTCCGGCATTGTTCAACACGCCAGAGCTGGTTATTGGACATTTGCAACATCTTGATAGGTCTACACTCTTCTCTAATCCTCCAGAACAATTTAACAACACCCGCTGGCGAAGCATGACATTCAAGAAATACACTAAAGGACTTTGTTTCTGCTGTCATAGTTCTGGAGTCTGGAATAGTAAATGGAAGCACTGGACTCAAGCACAAAGGGTTTTGCGGAATGTAGGCAATTATACGGGTTGTGACGATTATTTTTGGCTATGGGGTAGTTATAACAGTTCTTATAAGCTTAATTATACCTTGTATAACACTACTATTGAAGATATATATGATGTGTTTCCTATGTTTACTCCTGATTATTCTGCTATAGATAGTGGTTCAATTTGCAATGGATGGCAAATCAAGGATCCTAACATGTAGTTCTTTTTTAATGGAGTTGCCACGAATTTCCATCCAGGTCAATATCAATGTGCAGCATTGGGTTATTTTATCTGAATAATACTATTGAGAGAGAACTTCAGAATTTACAGGAGAGCATTACTAACAATGTACGCACTGACGTTAATCTCTTTGATTGGGTGACTTCTTGGTTGCCTGATTTATCTGTCCTTAGACAAGTTTTCTTTTATGGGTTTATTATTATTATCTGCCTTATACCTTTGTATTTTTGCATTACTTGTATTCCTAATCTTATTTCTATGTGTAACACATGTCCATTGCGTAGAAGGGAGACATCGAGTTTTGCACGACGGCAATTGTATTCAATGAGGTATCAGCCTTCGGAACAAAGTACCATGAGTCAGGAGGGGTATGATGTCCAGGTGGACAGTGATGATGTATATGATGACATGCAGGAGTATGATTAGCCGTCCCTCTCTCGAATTTAAATGAAAAAGGAGGACATGTAGGAATGCATCTGGATTCTGTCTTGCCTGTCTTCTGACACATTTTGTAAACAAAAGCCTCTTTGCTTGCTATTCTCCTTATCTCTCTTTCTTTGGGTTCTGACACTTCTGATTGGCTGTAAGCACTCAGCTTTGTCTCTGCGAAGTTTCGTTTCTGGTATACAATGCTTGCTAGTTTCGTTTCTCTCTCTCTCTGCCTGAATAAAGAGAAGGCTTCAGTAGCGTTTGACCAGCCAAAGAGAGCAGTCGTGTCTGCTTTTGTCTGTCTCTGTTTCTCCCTACAAAAAGCCTAATGAAGCTGGACTCATAGGTACCTCAAAAGATCTGAGAATATAAACTGCTGCTAATGAGACTGGCTGATTGAGACTAGATCTTTACCAACAGTGTTAGATAAAGGAGATTATTTTAAGGAAGTCATGAGGCAGTTATCAGACTTGGAATTCTACCAGAAGTTAACTAAGGACCCCACCAAGGACATAGCCAATATTATTACAGTAGTACTTACAGAGGGTTTAGCACTTAATTACATATCTGACAGGACTTATACATTTCTGTTAAAGGAACATCCACGGGTGCCTACTTTTTATATCCTACCCAAGATACACAAAATTGTTGATGCACAAGTTAGGGTCCCAGGACACCCTATTATCTCAGGGGTAGGGAGCATTCTCGAGCCCCTCAGTCAATACATTGATTACCACATTAGAGATTTCACTAAAGATACTAGCTCTTACATCAGGGATTCTTCAGATTTTATAAAACAGATGGAGGGTTTTAGGGTGCAGGATACGGGTGGTTTGCTCACTATGGATGTAACAGCCTTATACACCAATGTGCCATTTGATGAAGCCAGGATAGTGGCCCAGGAAGCACTTGAGAAATGGAAAATTCAGCAACCATCTACTCATTTTTAATTGATTTATTAGAGATATGTTTGGAAAAGAATTACTTTAGATTTGATCAAGATATGTTCTTACAGATAAAAGGCATGGCCATGGGGTCCCCCATGGCCCCAAGTTTAGCTAATTTGTATATGATTTCCTTTGAAAAAAACATTATTTGAATGCACAACTTAACCCTATTTTCCGGAATATTGTATTGTTCAAAAGATTTATAGATGATTTGTTTTTTTGTTACAGATGATTTTTCAATCATACCAGATTTTGCTGACTGGTTGAACACACAGAATCCCAATTTAAAGTTCACTTATAATTTTGATAGGAATGCTATTCCATTTTTGGACCTGACAGTTTTCATTGCCAAGGATCATCAGTTGTGTGTAAGACTATATAAAAAACCACTGACAAGAATGCCTATTTGCCATATGAATCGTATCACCCCATGCACTTGAAAAACAGCATCCCATTTGGGATATTAGCTAGAGCCAAACTGAATTCTTCATATGATGAAGACTTTGAGCAATCTGCAAAAGAAATCAGGAATAATTTGATGGATAGAGGGTATCCACAGCATATACCGTATTTTTCGCCGTATAAGACGCTCCGGCATATAAGACGCACCCAATTTTAAAGGAGGAAAATCTAGAAAAAAAAGATTCTGAACCAAATACTGTACTAAAAGGGAAGAAAAAAAACACATCTTTTCAGAAACCCCACATGTCCAGGTACAATAAAGCCACCACAAAAATACTCAAAGTCAAAAACTACCTGCCCTAGTCAACCTCCAAGAGGAACAAAGGGCCGGGAGGGCACGATGCTTCGCAGCAGCGGCGTCTTCGGAACCTCCCGGGCCACGGAAGGCTCCCTTTATCTCCCCGCCGATGGTGGGGGCGGGGAGAGCGCGGCTGCGGCAGCGTCTTCGGAGCCTCCCGGGCCACGGAAGGCTCCCTTTATCTCCGCGCCGATGGTGGGGGCGGGGAGAGCGCGGCTGCGGCGGCGTCTTCGGAGACTCCCGGGCCACGGAAGGCTCCCTTTATCTCCCCGCCGATGGTGGGGGCAGGGAGAGCACGGCTGCGGCGGCGTCTTCGGAGCCTCCCGGGCCACGGAAGGCTCCCTTTATCTCCCCACCGATGGTGGGGGCGGGGAGAGCGCGGCTGCGGCAGCGTCTTCGGAGCCTCCCGGGCCACGGAAGGCTCCCTTTATCTCCCCACCGATGGTGGGAGCGGGGAGAGCGCGGCTGCGGCGGCGTCTTCGGAGCCTCCCAGGCCACTGAAGGCTCCCTTTATCTCCCCGCCGATGGTGGGGGTGGGGAGAGCGTGGCTGCGGCAGCATCTTCGGAGACTCCCGGGCCACGGAAGGCTCCCTTTATCTCCCCGCCGATGGTGGGGGCGGGGAGAGCGCGGCTGCGGCAGCGTCTTCAGAGCCTCCCGGGCCACGGAAGGCTCCCTTTATCTCCCCGCCGATGGTGGGGGCGGGGAGAGCACGGCTGCGGCAGCGTCTTCGGAGCCTCCCGGGCCACGGAAGGCTCCCTTTATCTCCCCGCCGATGGTGGGGGCGGGGAGAGCGCGGCTGCCGTATATTTGCCGTATAAGACGCACCAACTTTCCCCCCCAGTTTTGGGGAAGAAAAAGTGCGTCTTATACGGCGAAAAATACGGTACTTGAGAATTCATTGACAAGGGTCAAACAAAATTCCAGACAAACATTACTAACTAGGCAGGTTAGATCCAATGAGTCCAAAATTTATTGGACGATAGAGTACTCTCCCAGGGCTAGAGAGATTAGAAACATAGTACATAAATATTGGTATTTGCTGTCAGATTTTCCTGGGTGTCAGAACAAACCCATGATTGGGATGCGGAGAACCAAAACAGTGGGAAATATGGTAACTAGGGCAGATGTCGCTCCACGTCATTCGCTAAGAACCAGCTTAGTTAAAGGACACTATAAATGTGGTCAGTGCGTAGTATGCAGGTTCGCATGGGAGACAAAGCAAATCAGTCTTCCTGAATCCAACTTTTATAAAACTCTCAATTTTTTCAGTAACTGTAGCAGCCAACATTGCGTATATCTATGGTTATGCCCGTGCGGACTTAAATATGTGGGTTAATGCTCTCGCAAACTGAAAATTTGATTGACGGAACATCGCTCCAGAATTAGGGGGCAGGTGGAACAGGCACCATTAGTCAGCCATTATCTCGAAAAAAATCACCAGGATACAGATTTTACCTTTGTTGTATTGGAGAAGCTGACTGTTGTGACTGGTAGTGGGATCGATATAGAACAACTATTATTATAAAAAGAGGCATATTACATTCACAGACTAAATACCATTCACCCCAAGGGACTAAATCAGGAATCTGATCTTTCATAAAACATTCATTAGCACACAGGTGTAGGAAGTTGCTGGGCCCCAAAGCAAGCACAGGTGTAGTAACATGTGCTGATTTATTTAAGGTTAGCAAACAGAGGGAAGGTAACGTCCCACAAAGAAACTGTTGAAATCAAAAGGACGCGATATAAAAAAACTGGTAAGATGCATGAGGTTGATAGTGTATACCGAGTTGCATGTTTGTTTTAGGAATTTGTGCTTGTAACATGTTAATTTTTGCAATTTTGTAATTTTTCAGATGTGATTAATACTCCCCTGATGAAAAGTTGAAATGTCTAAAATTAACCGGCTAGACATCGGGACTGTTCAATAATTTAGAGACATACAAGAAAAGATTACTAGTTGAAGAGGTTTCATCTCATTTAAAAATATACAAGAAGATAATTAAGTTGAAGAGAATTTATCTGTTTTTGGTTGACATTGGACTTACATTGTGAAACTGCTGAAAAGATCATAAGAAGCTTGTTATAGCACGTGTATGAATTCAATACAATTTTTATTTCACTGAAGTCAAGTACATCATTATTTTCATTGCGCCAGTACCAACAGTTTGTTGTACCTATACCCAGTTATACCGTTTGGCCGTTTTTCTGAGGATATTATTTTTAATACATTTCTATAATGCCAGTCTGGGAAATATCCCCACTCTGGATGGTTTATCGAATCAAAAACATAACATTGAAATAACCAAACATAACAATTATATAACAATAAGCAGACTTATCCATGATCAGGTGTGATTTTGCATTTGCATGAGTCATAAGTATATCTACACAACACTTTTATTTCCATCTCCAAAGTATTCTGTCTTTTGCACTGGGAGAACAGCTCTTGAAAGTAGATGAAATGAACAAAAATTTCCACTAAGTGCTGGTCACTGACAAATCATATCTCTTTAGTTTTAGCATCATTCATTAGACCTGTGATGTACACACAATGGTTTGCTGAATAATGGAAAGAGTCTTTCTACTAGCTTTAGCTATGTTTGAATATACATCTAATTGTTTGCTAGTAGGTGTTATATCTTTGTAAGAGAACAGTGCATACCTGATGGATAGGTATTCATTGATTTTTTTTATATATATATATATAAGCTTGGTTGGAGACTGTAACTGTAATTCTGGCTGAGTTGTCAAATGTTCTTTTAAAACTAGCCTCCTACTCAACCTCATACCATCATTCAATTTTTTATTCAAGCAGTGTTCAAAGAGATTAACAGATAAAGAGACAATGGGCTAATCAGGGGGAAAATTTCCAAGATAATTCAACATCCTCCTGAAATCTCTGAACATCCTTCTTTGACTATGGTGTGGCATTACTTTTATAGCCACTACATCAGGGGTTCCCAAACTTTTAGTGCCACAAGACGGGCCACACCCCCTCAGACAGCTGAGCAGGTCAGACATGTGGTTCCCCCCACCATAAACACTGATGTAAACCACGGTGGGCACATTTGCACAGACGTGGGCACATTTACGGCTGCCGTAAATGTGTCCACTTCCGCTTCCAGGGTCATCACTGTGGGCCGGATGATTTGCCACTGCAGGCCGGGTCCAGCCCATGAGCCACAAGTTGTGAACCCCTGCACTACATTCTCAGAGTTTGGTTTCACACCACAAGCTGAAATTATGTCTCCTACAATTGTCAGCTCTAAAACTTAGAGATATTTCCTGCCCTGTTCAACTGTAGGGTTGCAGCTCTAACATCTTCAAGATTTGCCAATACTGCTCTCCAGTTAATAATTATGTGCTGTCAAATTGATTCTGACTTGTGAAACTCCTTTCTATTATTTTCTAGATATATTGTGCTTGGAAGTTCTTTGCTATGCCCTTCTCCTTGGGTGTTCTAGGACAGTGTAGAGTGCTCAAGGCAACTATACACTAGCTGTTCTCCTGAGACGTTCAAGAGAGGAAACAGTTCCCTAACCCTCAGCTTCACTGAGACCATCTCTCAGTCATAGCCCCCACACTATGGAACCTCCTCCCGGTAGAATTATGCCTCCAGGCCTAGTTGCAACCATTTAGGAAAGAACTGAAGACTTGGTTGGAAAAATGGGTCAGGGGGCCCAGGATTGTCAACAAGCTCCCCTTTCTGGCTCGTCTGAGGCTCCACCCTCCTGTAATTAATTTTTTAATGCTAAGGTTTTGCAGATTTTATATTTGTTTTTAGATAGTAATTGGCACAGCAGAGGGTAATATTGCTATGTTCTTAAGGGTTTTTTAATTGTTTTATATTGGTTTTAACTTGTGTACACCATCCAGATTCCATTGGATAGGGCGGTATAGAAATCTATTAATTTTAATTTTAATTTATTTATTTTTTCACAGTCACATACTACAGCTCACTGAGCTTTGTCCAGGAACAGAATTCCTTCTTGAATAAAGAGGCCACCTGAAAAGGGCTTCTGTATTTTTAACACTTGTGGGCAAAAAGGAATTTCAGCAGAGGAACCTCCATAACAAATTATATCTGCTGAAATTCTCTGTTGTGCACTATTCTTTTCAGGTGGCTACCAATACTGTCTTGAGGCCATCATCTATAGTGCCACAGACATTTACTTATTAGAGAATCTTTCAAATAGCCGAATTCCCCCAGCATTTTAACTTCAATTATATAATTCAGCCATAGTTTGTTCTGTTTTTTCCCGCTGAGTGCAAAACACTACAGTGGACCCCCGCACAACCACAAGTTCGGACAACGTCATTTTTGGACAATTACACATTTTTTTCTGAAAAGTCATCTCCCAGACAACGACATCATGTTGTTATATGGGAGATTGTGTTTGGTCTCCTACCTATTCACGCTGGTTGGAGACGAAAAAATTGCCATCTTCAGGTCCCTGTGTCCGGCTCTCCACTTACCCAGGAGTGTCTGGAAGGGTGGGAGGACCTATCCTGCACTGTTTCCACCTTCCTAGCACCTCCCTGGCATGCCCAACAGCTGAGATAACTTGTGGCCACCATCTTGTTTTTGAAAAATAAAAAATAAGTTGGCGGCTGCAACTTTTCTCAGCTGTTGGGTGGGCCAGGGAGGTGCTAGGAAGGTGGGAACAGTGCAGAATAGGTCATCCCAGCCTCCCAGACACTCCTGGGTAGACAGAGAGTTGGACACAGGGACCTGAAGATGGTGATTTTTTCATCTCCAACCAGCGTGAACAAGTAGGAGACCATGTTGTCCTTTTTGTGAGGGTGGGCAGAGACAGCCCAGGTGCCTCTGTTAGGCTCCAGGGAGGCAACTTGGCCTGTTTCTGACCTCCCACAAGCCCCACCCCCGGCTGCTAGAAGGCAAAACGCCAGGAAAACTCCTTCGTCAGCTGGAGGCTTTTCCTTGCAGCACCGCCCAGGGGGGCTGCGGGGTGTCAGAAACAGTGTGGATCGCCTCCCTGGAGCCTAACAGAGGCACCCAGGCTGGCAGAGAAGAAAAAAGTTCTGTGGTGACTGGTTTTTTTTTTAACCCACTTCGGCTTCTCCGCCGCCTCAGCACCCTCTGAGAGGCTCAAGGGACCCTATCCACATTATTTCTGACACCCCAAGCCCCTTCTGGGTGGTGCTATAAGCCAAAACAGTGGGGAAACCTTCATCAGCTAGAGGTTTTTCATTGCAGCACTGCCCAGAGGGGTCGCAGGGTGTCGGAAACAAGGTTCCAGCATGTTTCCCTTGACTTGACTTGCAGTCTGTGTTGATTGCAATGCATTTCAATGGAAACGTCGTTATTCAAGGTGTCTCCATAGGAAGCCATTTTTCCCCATGCGAGAACTCGTAATTAACAACAAATCTCGCATAATGACGTGATGCTTGGAACCAAGCTTCGTCGTTGTGTGTGGGTCCACTGTACTTTCAAAACTTGGATTCTTTTTAAGCATGCAATACTTTTCAAATGTATAAGGCCCATGATGGTGAACCTTGGCACTCCAGTGTTCTTGGACTTCAATTCCCAGAAGCCCAAGTTCTATGAATCCACACATATGGGTTTATTGTGCATACACAATAAACCCATTCTGGGAATTGAAGTCCAAGAACACCTGAAGTGCCAAGGTTTGCCATCACTGTACTAGGCAATGCTTTCAGTTTCAAAGTCTCTCCTTTAGCAAACCTAAAGTTAACAAAAGGTATCCAAGCCTTCTTTCTCACCACATAAAATCCCCCTGATTTCAATAGTTTTCCCTTCTGTTTCTTGTGCTACCAAGTAGAGTAAAAACTTACAACTGATTCCTCCCCATCCCCAGTTATTTACAACACTCCATGGCGACTGCAGGGTTGATGGAGGTTGTAATGTATCCATGTTTGCAAAAAAAATCCCACCAGTTTAACAGCATTTATATAGAGCTGGTGGTTTTCTCCAAGAGTGATTTCCACAGCTGCTTTTCTGCTGCATTTACAGTTTATTCAGTGAATTTCCTATTCTCTGTTCACCGCATAATTTTTAGAGGCCCTAAACATAGCTGCAAAACTGAGTAGGCCAAATACATTTTTTTCTGTAAAGCATCCAGAACGTTCCTGTTCAAGCCAAGCACAATCATAAGTCTCTTTTGTAGCATCTTTCCAAGTTTCAAGAATTTATGTCAAAACATTAGTGCATTTTGACAGTATTTGTTGTATTCCTACCTTACCAATTTTTAATATGTGGAACACTATTTCTAGTATCTTCATATATAAAAGAGAGATGTTTGTTCATTTGTCCTGTATGCACTCCCACACCCCTGGACTGACCCCCCCTGAAATTTGGCACATGCCTAACTTGGGTATGCGGCTGTGCACCTGTCAGCATCATGGGTCCCATGGGGGTTGTGGGCCCCACAAAATGCAGCAAACAGTAGAAACTACAACTCCAAAGGTGCCTCAGGTGCTGGAACGTCACCGCTGTCCCAGTGCACCATGGAACCTGGGGCCTGGATGTGGCATGGCCATTAAAAGCAATGGCATGAGTGGGTGTGCATGTATGGGGGGGCATGGTGGCAGGCAGCCAGATGCCACCGCCCAGCTGGTGTCCAGCCAAATCACCTTGGGGCAGAGGAGAAGAGGAGCCACAGCGCTTGTGGCCAGCAAGACAACCATGCCAGAAGGATCCCTGGGCCCCTCCCTTTGGGGCTGTGGAGAAGAAATGCCATGGAACTTGCCGAAGAGAAGAGGTGATGGCAGCCGCCGCCCTTCCCACTGGTGGGGCGGATAAGGTGATGGTGGCCCAAGCACCTGCTCCCTGTGAGGGTATGGTGTGCAGGGGCCAGGGACTGAGCCAGGGGGGATGGATGCGAGCAAAGCCAGGGATACAGAGAAATCCTGGGCAGAAGGAGCAGCGAGCGGGGCCCCAGGACGTGCCTGTCAGTCCTGTGCAGGAGCATGGTTGGTAGCACTGGCCCTCGCCAGAGAAGTAAGACCCTCGCCAGAGAGGTAAGGTGTGCAGGGGAAGGTGACTGAGGTGGAGGGGCTGGCCCCAGGCGAAGCCGGGTACCCAGCTAGTGATATTTAAAAAGATCATTCATACTACATATATATGTCCATATATCATGAGTGAGCAACTACAGGAACTGGGGGCCAAATTCTCAACTCCAGAAGTCTCTTCAAACCACATCAGCCAAAATATTTTAAAAAAAACTCAGAAGGAGACCTGAAGCAGTTGGATGTTCACTTATAGTTCTGATATGTGGAACTTGGGAAGATACTGAGATATCTAAATGCAGAACTTGTCATGGTTGGGAGCCTCTCTAAGTAGCCATCAGCTCCACAGATAATCAAACAAACAGTTTGATTATCTTTAGAGAAAGAGACAGCAGAAATAAAATACATCCATCAGTTGGATACCCATCACAAAGGTTTGAATATTAGCCAAAGGTTTTTGGGACATTATCAAATTTGATACACAGATTGTTATATGCTGCTATATATGTTGTACATTATATTTTGTTATATTATTTCCACCACCTTCACAAACTTTCCTGCAAAATTCACTTTCACAACATAGGCTGTCTCACAGAATAAAGGATGAGCTCACACAGTAACACAAAGGTTAAACACATTAGCAAATGTTCAATGCCAGGAGTTTGTGTTATATCTTCACAATATTTACAATTTATTTATTTATTTATTTATTTACGTGATTTCTACCCCACCTTCCTCATCCTTGGGTGATGCAAGGTGGCTTACATAAAAGTTAAAAAACATACATAGTTTAAGAACAGCTAAACCCCCCAGTACCCTCCCTAACCCCTTAAAAGAAATGCACAACACAGTTTAGAAACTCATAAAAAAAGGATTAAAATAAGAGAATAAAAAGGAATAAGAAAGAATTTAAAAAAGATAAAAAGATAGAAAAGGGGTAGGAGAGATAAAAACAGACAGGTATGTTGAGGAACAGGCTGAATTATATCAGCAAGCGGGACTGGGCTGTCACAGCTGTCAGGCCCCACACCCACTGGCATAGCCAAGTCTTAAACGCCTTTCTAAAGGGGAGTAGCTCTGTCTGGAGGCACAATTCAGGTGGTAAGAGGTTCCGCAGGGCCCGGACAGACACAGAAAAGGTTCTTCTTCTGGTCCCAGTCATGTGTGCTTCTATTGAGGGAGGGACCACCACAGAGCCTATCTGGTCTGCCCTTGTAGGATGGGTGGAATACCTTGGGGTGACGCGGTCCCTTAAGTATCTTCCCACTTTTTACACATATGCAATTAAAATGGTATCTTCCCACTCTTCACAACTGAAAAATAGGGAGATTTACAGCTAATCTGAATAACAACCAGAGATCGTCTGCCATTACCAATTGTATGAAGCTACACTGATTTGTATGCTCATCTGTTATGCTAACCGATCACTCTGTACCTCTGTACCTGATATGTATAAATTGATGCCATGAAGCCTCACTGCAATGCCTGATGTGGACTTGATCCACAAAAGCTCACATTGAAATATAACAGTTAGTCTTTAATGTGCTACAGCATTTTGTTTTGTTTATTCTCTGATATGCTTGAAACACAGACTAACACAGCTACTATTAAAAAAACAATAGTGGTGTGTTCTGGGACTGTATCAAACAGTGGTGTGCTGCTCCCGGTGTGCCCTGGTATGGGTGTACCGGTAGCAAAAATCCCCCTTGACTATGCTCAGTTGGCCAGCTACGCCCACTTACCTGCTCCGGAGCTCAGCGCATGCGCGCTACTTCATAGCTTAGTGCATGCATGCTAAGCCAAGCAGCATGGAGGCAGCAGTGGGTGGAGTGGAGATGGAGGGAGCGGCAGCAGGCAGTTCAGCGGCAGCAGAGACAGAGGCAGCAGCAGCACTGACCAGAGCAGCAGCGGTGGAAACGGAGGCAGTAGCAGCGGCGGGCAGAGCAGCAGAGATGAAGACAGAGGCAGAAGCAGCGGTGCAGGCAGAAGGAGTGGTGCAGGCAGAGCAGCGGTGGGTGAAGCATCAGCGATGGAGGCAGCGGTGGCGGCAGAGATCAAGGCAGGGGCAGAGACCGAGGTGGCAGAGACTGAGGTGACAGTGGCAGAGACTTAGGCAGCAGAAGCGGCAGTGGTGGAGATCGAGGCAGCAGTAGCAGAGACTGAGGCAGCAGCAGTGGAGATTGAGGTAGGGCGGAGACTGAGGCAGTGCGAGCGGTGGCAGCAGGGACCTTGTGGCAGCAGGGACCTTGTGGCAGCAGCAGTTGAGACCTAGGCACAACTACAACCCACACCTGATCCTCATCCTGCCAGGTGGGCTGCATTATGGAGGCTGTGGCAGCTGTGCCACAGCTTTCCTTATGGTCCTTATGGTCCAGCTCTCAAAGAATACAATTGCTTTAATTATGCGAATTTTAGTTTGCAAGTTGATGTCTCTACTTTTAACTATGTTCCCCAGGTTTCTTATAGCTTATTTGGTGCATACTACTGCTCAATGCCCATGCTTGTTTCCTTAGCATTTTCCACTTCTGTTCCTCTTGCCAGGCTTCATTCTGCTCCATGGGAGAAAGCCCACGGAGCATAACAAAGTCAGGTGCGAGAAACAGAAGTGGAAAATGCTGAGGTGGCATTTCCCATACCCTTTGAGCAGCAGCGCGTGCCCATCCATCCTGGTATATTCTCTCCCGAGTCCCCACCACAGGGCTGGGCTGAGCCTTGATTCTTGGTTTAGCCTAAAACAGAACTCTAGCGTTCAGTGTTCATTTACAGCCAAAGAGCCAGATATGTAGATGATACCATGGTCATGTGGCCGGCATGACTAGACACATGGACAACTTCTGGTCATGGCCACCAAATCACATGGCCACACCCACCCAGTCACCTGACCATGCCCACAGAGTTAGCCATGCCCACAGGTAGCCACACCCACAGTGTGGTAGTAAAAAAAAATTGAGCCCACCACTGGTATCAAAGCCTTGTTAGAGGAGGCCTGGCACCTCCAACATAGGCTTCATTCTTCTAGCAGGGCAGCAGAAATACTGTAGATATAATTATTTTCTTTCACATTACTATTAGTGGTAAAGAACATTGAAAAAAGACTGAATAATAGAAATAGGGGAGTAATGAAATAGAAATAGGGGAATAATGGAAGATCTATATTTTCCTATTATGCCTACCCACCCTGCATGAACCAGAAAGGGTCAGGAAGTGGTTGGCCACAAGAAACTCTTTCATCACACTAGTCCTGTTCTTGTTTTTTGTGTACTCTGAATGGATTTGCACTCATTTACAACTGAAAACTAAAAAAAGTCTTGTAGCTGTGCAACCTCAAATGTTTCTAATTTTACCAGTTTTAATTTGTGACTTGTGCACATTTTCAACATTTGTTCAGTATCAGATGGTCTTATCATTGAAAAGCAGCCCCCAAATTCTTCATACAAGTTTTGGTCCCCAAATCCCAATCTGTTCTCAACCTCATTTAATCATTATTACCTATATATTTTTAACCAAAATGTAGGACTAGAGTCTGCTCTAGATCAATCATTAAAATGAATGAAAATGGAGCGATTCTATTATAGCTTTACTATCAGCCATTCAATGCTCTTAATACATTTAAATTCTTCATTGCACATCTTAGAAAGTGATCCAAACTTCATTGACCTCTGAGATTATGATTTGTAACACTGCCTTTTATATCTCAGTGTTGGATGTAATGAAGCTTCTCAGCAAAGTCAGCAGTACTGTAATCGCTACACTGTGCCCCAAAACACTGTTTCCTAGTGACTTGTGAATGTCTGGCCATCACAGCATGAAATATTCCACAGGGAGCTACATTTCTTCAAGGGAAAGTATCAGTTTTCATAGGTATTCCACATTTGGTTGAAGAAGAAAAAAAGATGAAAGAAAGAGGCAGTGAGGAAATAGATGGAAAAGAAAATTAAATTTCAGCTGGGCTTCTCAGTATGAAGTTAATGATAGGCAAATGCATGCTCTGAGGAAGACAAAAATGCTGGAAAAATGTGAACCTTCTAGACACCTATGTTGGGGCCTTAGGGGATACTTAACAAGGGCACATTGATGAAATTCAGAAAGTTTGTCTCAACCACCAGCTTCAGAATTACTAGGAAAGGGGGAAGATTTGTATTGCTCTCCCACCCAGAGAGACACACAGATTTTAATTAAAGTGAGTTTCTAAAGGCAGTGTGTTTCATGTATACTACTTGGTTTCTATCTCTTTCATACACACAAAAATCAAACAGATTTGGATGCAGCACTCTACTCCTCCCAGATGAATCATCTGAATAGTGTATACACTTTTCAAATCAACTGAATTGTAGTGAAGTATCACTTTTATCCCTTACGGGTTCCTTTTGAAATGCAATACCCTATGTGGATTATATCTTTAACAATCTGTAGTAAGCTAAGGATTTTACATGAACCACGATCCTAAACATGTTGATATAAAAGTATGATTTTGTTGAATTCACTGACATATACTTCTTGATAAATAACTCCCTAGGAATATAGCCTAAAGCATATCAAGATGCAAAAAGAAGCAGTCTTTATAGAAATGTGTTTCTATTATACTTATATGGGAATCTAAGTAGGCTCTCATAAATTTATCTCACCAGACTTTTACCTGGTTAAGTTATAACACTATTGCTACAGCATTGAGCATTCCGAAACCAGTCACTCCTGAAGATTTTGAAAGACAGGTGAGTAATAGCTTATATTGATCAAACATGATACTTGAAAGTTCAAAGAAACTTCAAAGAAGCTGAAGATTTTTTTACTGCAGAACCTTTTTTTTCCTTTTGGCTACCTGAAAAAGTAGACAGAACAGATATATAGGAATCCGATCCTGGTATCTTTGCAAAGAAAGCCTTTGTTCTAAAGTAGGGTTTTCCAACCTAAGGCCTGTGGGCTGGATCCAGCCCACAGCACCATTTCATGTGGCCCCCACCCCTCCAAGGGCATTCAAGAAACAAAATGGCCACACCCTTTGAAGCTGTTGGGACAAAATGGCCACCCCCATCATGCAGGCAGGGCAAAATGGCCATCTGGTCCTCAAAGCTGACTCAGAGAACATGACCCAGTCCCTGGCTTGAAAAGGTTGGGAACCTCTGTTCTAAAGCTACTCCAACAGAGAGGTAATTGGAACAACCTCTTAAAGGCTACATACCCAACTACATCATGGCAAAGCCACAACCAAAAAGGTGCAAGAGAGATATTCAGAATGCAGAATCTGATAGTTTAGAATACACATATTTAGCAAGCTGACCAGACAGAGTTCTGTTAATAGTGATGCCAGGAAGAGCTTCCATGTTAAAAAAGTTAGAAAAGACTTGGGATAGGAGAGAAGCCAAGTAAGGATGGGGAAAGGCAGTAATCAATTAGATTTCAATGTTGAGTGGTTTGTGCAAGCAGAGCTTGTTTTTTAATGTCTTCTTTAATATTCAAACCACCCCTGACATTTCTAGTAACAAAACAGAATGTATGGTTGTTGTTGTTGCTTTTTTTTTGTGTGTGTGTGTGTGTGTGTGGGGAGTCTACTACCAATATTTTATTTATCCCTGCTTGAGCAATTACATTATCCAACACAGAGACAATAAGTCTTTCTTCTCCCTCCTTTATTCAAGACACTGCAGTTTCCATTATAAAAGTAGGGACTCTACAATTTGTAGATGCATTTTATCACTAAATGTGTTGAATTTAAACATTCAGTGCTATCTTGAGTCTCTACTGTGTTAGTGATGCTTCTGGGCAGTGTTCATGCCTTCTGATATTACACTATTCTTGGACTTGGTATTGTCCATTTCCCAGGGGTTCAGTGATTTTTCCATATTGCATTCTGTTTTATTGTACAGTGGTACTCCACATAACGAATACTTCATATAATGAATAATACGTACAACAAAGCATTTGTTAGGCAATCGTGATAACCTGCATAACGAAAAACATTCATTATGTGGGGCTTTCGTTAACCAGAGTATACCCTGCTTAAAGTAAATCCCGTATAACAAACATTATTTTTTTTTCATTATGCAGGGTATCGCCAATTTGATCTGCATAATGAAAAAAACACATAATGAAGAGCTTTGTGGAATGGAGCCTTTTCATTATGCATTTTTTATTATGCAAATCAAATTGGTGATACCCTACATAATGAAAAAATAATGTTTGTTATACGGAGGTTTTATACTGTATTTTGCAGGTTAATTCTGTTCTTTTCTATCTCTCTTTCTGCTATGGCCTGGTCTACATGAAGAATTGCTCACATCATTGATTTCTCAAAGTAACATTAGAATTGATGGGCACACAATCTGACACAATTGTCTCATATAGAATCCTGGGGGTGATGCTTCTGGCTTTTCCAATGCATCACAGTCAAGTTTCCTAATGCATTGCATCTGTTGGCAGGGCAATGCAGCAGCAATGCTATTGTCCAACCGAAGAATGTGTCTACCCAAAAACAGCATGTTATAACACAAACTGATCAAGATGAATTCCCTCCCCACCAGTGAAATAAAGAGGTGAGACACATTTACTATGGTCAAAGGCCATTACTGTATTTAAATTTTAATTAAATTTAATCCCTAAACTGCAGTGGAAGTGCTATACCTGATACCAGAGCAGGGGAAGCTAATCCAACCCTCTCTCTACCAAAAAGGTGAGTCCTTATCCCTGCACAATGCTGATCCTTGTCAGCCACTACCCAGGCAAGTTGCAAGTCAGGGATACCCCTTCAGTCCATTTCCAACTCTGTTCATGTGACTAAAACTGCCAAAAGAGGGTGCTTAACAGGCCGGGCATGCTTAAATCAGCTCAACTCCCTGCCCCACCCCCAATACCAGGTGATAGGAAGGTGCAATCCTCTGCACCAGTCTCTTCTTCACTCAGGGATGAAAAGGCTCCCCATCCCATAAACTACTGTGCAGCTATCATATTAGTGTTTGCATTCTCTGACCAAATTCATGACCTGTGTGGGGAAACATTAATTACTCCATTTTCAAGGATCCCCATCCCAATCTGGTTCCAAGAATTTGACTACAGCACTGTATTTTACAATCTATCTCTTTATATGAATGTTTTTTAAAAAAATGTGATGCCTAATACTTATGAAGAGAAAGAGATACTGGAGAGGCAAAAGGAGAAAATTTATTACTTGTCTTACTTCCAGACTAAGGATGCTTTCCAGTGATGCTTTTCCAGTGAAAAGCAGGGGTCCCCCAAGTTTCAGTACTGGGACCCCTGCTTTTCAACCTCTTAATAAATGATCTAGAGGTAGGAGTAAAAAGCAAGGTAGCCAAATTTGCTGACGACACTAAATTATACAGGGTAGTGAAAACTGTGAGAGATTGTGAAGAGCTCCAGAGGGATCTCTTGACACTGGGGGAGTGGGCAAAACAGTGGCAAATGAGCTTCAACATCAGTAAGTGCAGAGTGATGCATGTTGGGGCAAAAAACCCCAATTACATTTATAAACTGATGGGGTCTGAACTCTCTGCGACAAACCAGGAAAGGGACCTTGGTGTCCTGGTGGACAGCTCAATGAAGATGTCAACCCAGTGTGCCTCAGCAGTGAAAAAAGCAAACTCAATGTTAGGGATCATTAGGAAGGGTATAGAAAATAAGTCAGCAAGTGTCATTTTGCCTCTTTATAAATCTATGGTGAGGCCCCATCTGGAATATTGTGTACAGTTCTGGTCGCCATACCTCCAGAAGGATATTATGGAGTTGGAGAAAGTACAGAGGAGGGCAACCAGAATGATTAGGGGACTGGAACACCTTCCTTACCATCTGAGGCTGCAACGGTTGGGCCTTTTCACTCTTGAACGACGGCGTCTAAGAGGTGACCTGATTGAAGTTTATAAAATCATGCACGGTGTGGACAAAGTAGATAAGGAAAAACTGTTTTCCCTATCGCACAACACTAGAACTAGGGGACACTCCATGAAACTTTTGGGTACTAGTTCTCAAACAAATAAGAGAAAGTACTTTTTCACCCAGAGGATTACTGGTCTATGGAACTCCCTGCCAGAAGAAGTGGTGACAGCTGTCAGGCTTGACAGCTTTAAGAAAGGATTAGACAAGTTCATGGAGGACAAGTGTATCAATGGCTATAATTATGGCTACCTAAGGACAACCTCCGGGTTGGAGAGATAGGCAGGATATCTCTCAATGCCATTTCCAGGGAATCCTAAGCAGGGGAATGCATCTCCTTGGGAATACCCTGAAGGAAATGGTGAGCCACTGTGTGAGACAGAATGCTGGACTGGATGGGCTGTGGCCTGTTCCAGCAAGGCTGTTCTTATGTTCTTATGTTCTTATATTCAGAATCTAACTCCTATATTAAACATCTCTTCAAGGCATTGTTCTTGAGGAAAGCTGATGAGATTCTTGCCACAGACTGGAAGCCAAAGTTGCCCATAAGCAAAATTCAACTAGCCACTTCCCCTCATTATCCCTCTACCCTTGCATTTTCTCTATTTGGTGCTGTTTTGCAACATTGTGGAGATCTGCTATGTTGTTCCCTTTTACAGCATTTTCCTGTTCAAGATGTCAAATTGATTCAGGCCCAATTTGGACTACTTCAGATCAGGTTAATCCAACTGGGGATTTGGCTGAATTGGTTGTACACTCCTTGTATTTCTCACTTTTATATCGACTCTTTCTTCAGAAAGCTCAAGGCAACATCCATTTAGATCATCAAATTGCTACCAATATGAACAATAGGACAGCTATTTTTTAAAAAAAGAAATGCATTATTCCTCTTTCAAGGGCTTCATCAACCAATTGTTTGCTTTTGCTTTTTTGTAGCCACCAGATGCTAAACATTCAGGTTACCTGTCCATTTTGGCAAAGAACTGTCAGGCCAAGTTGTCTTTGTAAGCGAGAGATTGCAGAGGACAAGGGGATGTCCCTATTTTTTCTAATCTAACCTATCATTTTTGTGACAAGTGAGAGCTATGCAAGAGGGGACTTCTTGAAGATAATGGAAAATGAGAAGGTAATAACAGGAACAATCTTCTAGAGAGTCAAAGTTTTCATTTAGGAAGGAAATTAGGAAACCTTAGTTTGTGATCTGCTAGAGGCACATGCAGATATTTCCTGGATGCACAACCTTCTATCTCATATTAACATTACCAAAACAACTTTTCAATATCTGCATGGGTTGCAAAAGACTGAATTGTTCTAAAGAGACCCAACACAATGAAGCACAACATTCTGCCTAGTAGTGATAAATCATAACCAAGATAGTATACAACACCCATGTGTGCGTGTGTGCGTGGGTATGTGTGGGGAACCTATTCAATGACTAAAAAAACAGAAAGGCTAATATGTTGATATTTGGGGGGCGGGGAGAGAATGAATTTTTGGGATAACAGTTGAGCTGGTTCCTCATTGAAAGCCTAACTCAATTTGTAGTGCTTATATAGCTTTCTATTCGAAATGTTGGCTGACTGGCTTGGTATTTTGTGCTGTGCCAGCTACTGCATAACAGGTAAAATGCAATAGTGCAACATCATACCAGGCAGGCAGAGCTCAGAAGCCTCAATGCGTGGATGAGGCTGTGGTGTCGAGAGGAGGGCTTCAGATTTGTCAGGAACTGGAGAACATTTTGGGACAAGCCAAATCTATTCAGGAGAATGGGTTGCATTTGAACCATGATGGGACCAGATTGTTGGCACTCAACATCAAAAAGGCTGCAGAGCAACTTTTAAACTGATAACTGGGGGAAAGCCGACAGGAGCTGGGCAGCATCCGGTTCGGGAAAGTGTGTACTTGAGTAGTGAGGAGGATGCAAAAATTACTGAGCAGAGCAAGGAGTTAGTCACCAGCACTCTAGCAGAAGGATGTAAGAGGCAGTCTAACAATGCAACTAGACTCAAAAGACTGTATCAGGAAAGCATATATAAATGCTTGTATACAAATGCCAGAAGCCTCTGGAACAAAATAGGGGAGCTGGAATACTTAGCAATAGATAAGAATATTGATATTATTGGTATCACTGAAACCTGGTGGACGGATGATAACCAATGGGATACAATTATCCCAGGCTACAAACTGGACAGGAAGGATAGGAAGGGGCAAATGGGAGGTGGTGTAGCCTTGTATGTCAAAGAAGTGATAAAATCGTATGAATTGGAATATCTAGGTGATTTGGGGTCACCATTAGAAGCTCTGTGGGTAAGAGTACCAGGCCACAAGGATGGTCTAACAGTAGGCATATACTATCGGCCTCCAACCCAAATTCTTGAGGGAGACTGGCAGTTGGAGAATGTTGTAAAGGAGGCATCCAAGAAAGGAAGCCTGGTTATAATGGGGGACTTCAATTACCCTCACATAGACTGGGTGAACTGTTGTTCAGCACATGATAAAGAGATAAAGTTCCTAGATATGCTAAATGATTGTTCCCTGGGACAGATGGTTGAAGACCCAACTAGAGGTACAAGAATCCTTGACTTGGTGCAAGATGCTAATGTGACTGATCCAATAGGGAACAGTGACCACAACTCAATTATGTTTAACTTGATCATAGACTGCAAGTCACTGAAAAAAATCTAACACAGAGACCTTAAATTTTCAAAAAGGAAATTTCCCAAAGATGAGGAAACTAGTAAAAAAGAAGCTGAAAGGGAAAATTGAGAGAGTCCAAACACTCCAAGAGGCATGGAGGCTGTTTACAAAAACAATAACAGAGGCCTAATTGGAATGCATACCCAAAAAGAAAAAGGGCACTGCCAGGTCCAAGAGGACTCTGATGTGGCTTACAGGAGCTGTTTGGGAAGTGATCAAGAGCAAGAAAAGCTCATTTAGAAGATGGAAGGCTTGTCCGAATGAGGACACCAGGCAGAAACATAAATTCTGGCAGAACAAATGCAAGGCAACAATCAGGAAAGCAAAGCAAGACTTTGAGGAGCGTACAGCTAAAAATACTCAGAGAAATAACAAAGACTTCTTTAAGTACATTAGAAGTAAGAACCCAACTAGGAAGGACATTGGACCATTAGATGACAATGGAAGGCAAGGGGTTATTAAAGAGGAAACAGAGATTGCAGAGAGACTCAATGAATTCTTTGCTTCAGTATTCACTGAAGAAGACAGAGACCACATGCCCAAAACAGAGCCTATCTTCGTAGGGAGGGAAACCAAAAAAATAAGCAAGATAGAAATAACCAGGGAGGAGGTCCTTGCATGTCTTGTTAAGCTAAACACTAACAAATCACCAGGATCAGATGGCATCCATCCACGAGTTCTCAGGGAACTTAAAGATGAAATTGCTGATCTCCTAGCCAAAATATATAATATTTCCCTCAAATCAGGCTTTGTGCCTGATGACTGGAAGGTAGCGAATGTAACACCAATTTTCAAAAAAGGATCCAGGGGTGATCCAGGAAATTGCCGACCTGTCAGTTTGACATGTGTCCCAGGTAAAGTGATGGAAACCATCCTAAAAGATAGAATTAATAGGCACATAGAAGAGAAGGCGCTGCTAAAGGAGAGCCAACATGGCTTTTACAAGGGCAAATCATGCCTCACTAATCTGTTGGAATTTTTTGAGAGTGTCAACAAGCATGTGGATAAGGGGGATCCAGTTGACATTGTTTATCTGGTCTTTCAGAAGGCTTTTGACAAGGTCCCACACCAAAGGCTCTTGAATAAACTTACCAGTCATGGAATAAAGGGACAGGTCGTATCCTGGATCAGCAACTGGCTAAGGGACAGGAAACAGAGGGTAGCACTAAATGGACACTTCTCCAAGTGGAGGGAAGTAAAGAGTGGGGTCCCCCAAGGTTCAGTACTGGGACCCCTGCTTTTCAACCTCTTCATAAATGATCTAGAGGTAGGAGTAAAAAGCAAGGTAGCCAAATTTGCTGACGACACTAAATTATACAGGGTAGTGAAAACTGTGAGAGAACTCTCTGCGACAAACCAGGAAAGGGACCTTGGTGTCCTGGTGGACAACTCAATGAAGGTGTCAACCCAGTGTGCCTCAGTAGTGAAAAAAGCAAACTCAATGCTAGGGATCATTAGGAAGGGTATAGAAAATAAGTCAGCAAGTGTCATTTTGCCTCTTTATAAATCTATGGTGAGGCCCCATCTGGAATACTGTGTACAGTTCTGGTCGCCATACCTCCAGAAGAATATTATGGAGCTGGAAAAAGTGCAGAGGAGGGCAACCAAAATGATTAGGGGACTGGAACACCTTCCTTACCATCTGAGGGTGCAACGGTTGGGCCTTTTCACTCTTGAATGACGGCGTCTAAGAGGTGACCTGATTGAAGTTTATAAAATCATGCACGGTGTGGACAAAGTAGATAAGGAAAAACTGTTTTCCCTATTGCATATCACTAGAACTAGGGGACACTCCATGAAACCTTTGGGTACTAGTTCTAAAACAAATAAGAGAAAGTACTTTTTCACCCAGAGGATTACTGGTCTATGGAACTCCCTGCCAGAAGAAGTGGTGACAGCTGTCAGTCTTGACAGCTTTAAGAAAGGATTAGACAAGTTCATGGAGGACAAGGGTATGAATGGCTATAATTATGGATACTTAAGGACAACCTCCGGGTTGGAAAGATAGGCAGGATATCTCTCAATGCCATTTCCAGGGAATCCTAAGCAGGTGAAGGCATCTGCTTGGGAATACCCTGAAGGAAATGGTGAGCCACTGTGTGAGACAAAATGCAGGACTGGATGGGCTGTGGCCTATTCCAGCAAGGCTGTTCTTATGTTCTTATCTCATCCAACACACAATTTTTGTTTCCTTTTGTTGTCATGAAACATTTAGAATGGTTAAGCTTGATGCACTAATGTTGTGTCCAAATGCTTTATTGCTTTAATTCTGCAGTCACCATTAAATCTTTGCTGTAAACATGCACCCTTTCTGTAAGGCACCACATTCATATATTGTCAATGTAATCTGATTGGTTCTAACACAGATTTCCTGCGTTATCAAAAGCCCAGGCAAATGTATCACTGTAACTGCTGTTCTGTCTGTATATCAGTTGCTACCTCTTCCCCTTATTTCCCAGTCCGAGTTATCTGAGCAAACAGTATCTGAGCTGATAATTATTAAAATAAATCACTAATGTTAACCCTGAACTTGCTCTTGCATTGCTAATTATCCTCAGACTCAACATTGGCGACGAGGGTGGGATCTGCTGCTGCTGCAATGCCATTTGGGGGTTTTGACATGTCTAAGATGGACACTTCGCCAAGCTACAAAATCCAATTTGAGAATTGGGTTCTGGCCAACAAGGTCAAGCCGGAGGAACAGAAGGCAACGTTTCTCACAAACTGTGGCATCTCTACAATTGATCTCATTCTGAACCTGCTTCGGCCAAGAGAAGTAAAGGACACTTCTCTAAAGGACATTCTGTCGGTTTTGAGAGACCACTTCAGGCCCAAAGTCTCTATCTTCACAGCCCAGGTGAACTTCTACCATAGGGACCAGAAGCCCAGGGAGCCCATCACTGATTATGTCACTGCCCTGTGCCAGGCAGCTGGAACATGTAAGTCACCGAATTTGGACAATGCCCTCAGGGACAGGTTGCTGATGGGCATCCAGGATGATACAGTGCAGAGGTGGCTAATGAAAAGGAACACGCTGACCTTCAATGAGGTTTTAGAGGAAGCTCTGGCATCCGAAGTCACCAGCGCAGGTGTGAAGGTGTCCTGGGAGAAACATTCTTTGGTTAATAAAGCTGCAGATGACCAGAGTGCTACGGTTCATCTTCTTCAGATTCACCGCCCTCATCGTCTTCGGACAACTGAGAGTCAGGGGACGATGTATGGAAGGTTCACCGCAAGTCCTCCAAAACCACTGACCATGTCAAGGCCCCATGCAAAGTGTGTGGGTGCAAGCATTCCTTCTTGCGGTATTGCATTTTTTGTTGCAGATGGCCAAGCGGTTTGAAAACCAGAAAAAATGCAATGCCACAAGAAGAAAATTGGTGCAGTTCAAAGGCATCACTGCAAAACTCCTGCTTGCTGTGGTCAAGGTGGGTAAGAACAACCTTTTGGGTACTCAGTGGTTTGGGGCCCTAAGTATTGCTTTTTTAGGCATCAATATGGTTCAGGCTGACCCCATTCAGGCTGTTTGTGATAAGTATCTGGATGTGTTCTGCCCTGGGTTAGGAACTTTCACGGGCCCCCCCTGTTTATTTTGACTTGGATCCTATGGTCAAGACCATTAGACTTAAGCCCCAGCAGATGCCCTTTGCACTAAAAGACAAAATTGAGGCTGAACTGGACAAGCTGGTAGTGCAGGGCATCTTGGAGCCGGTGGACTAGGTACCATGGGAGATCCCGATTGTCACCGCAATCAAGGCAAATGGTAACATCAGAATTTATGCGGACTATAAATGTACTATTAACAAGGCAATCCACTCGAATTCCTATCCTGTACCCGTTGTGAGCCACTTGCTGGCTGTGCTTCATGGGGAGAAGTGTTTCACCAAACTGGACTTGGCCCAGGCGTACCAGCAATTGCCTGTAACCCCGGACTCTGCTCTGTGTCAAACTATCACCATACACAAGGGTGTGTTTCGTGTGAAACGCCTACAGTTTGGTGTCAACATGGTGCCTGGTATTTTCCGAGGGTTGGTGGAAAAGTTATTGAAAGGTCTTCCTGGTGTGTTACCGTACTTTGATGATGTGTTGATATCTGGGAAAGATAGGGGAAATTGAGTTGCCTCAAGCTGATCCTTCCCTGGGGGAGTCGGACCTCTCCAATTTTGATCCTGATCCAGATCTATTCAGCCAGCCCCCTTCTCATATCTCTGAGCCACTCGCCAGAGTTCATCACACTCCAGGGGGGCCAGGGGAAGGTGAAACTGCCGATTCTGTGGTAGAAAATGTTCCTCACTGTATGGGTACAGTTTGGGCACAGTTACGAGGTAATACCACAGTGCAGCCCTCCACTGACATCTTGTCGGCCGCCATGGTGCAACCTTTGCCTAGAACTCCTCCAGAGTTGGCAGACTCTACAGCTGGTTTGAGTCCAGGATGTTCACCATGGCTATCGGTTCCAATCTCTGCTTCTAGTAAGCCCCCCACAAACCCTGCTTCATGTAACCTCCCCAGAAACCCTAGCTTGCCTAGGTTGACCAGTGAGTCCACCGGCACTTCCATAGACCCTGGTCCTCCCATACCCATTGCCCTAAGTCCCATGAGTGTTGGGTGCCCTAGACGGACCTGTCATCCACCCCAAAGATATGGAGAGTGGGTTCCCCGCTAGGGGGGAGGAATGTTGTGTCCAATTGCTTTATTGCTTTAATTCTGCAATCGCCATTAAGTCCTTACTGTAATTGTGCACCCTTTCTGTAAGGCGCCACATTCATATGTTGTCAATGTAATCTGATTGGTTCTAACACAGGTTTCCCGCATTATCAAAAGCCTGGGCAAATGTATCACTATAACTGCTGTTCTGTCTGTATATAGGTTGCTACCTCATCACCTTATTTCCCAGTCCGAGTTATCTGAGCAAGCAGTATCTGAGCTGATAATAATTCACTAATGTTAACCCTGAACTTGCTGTCGCATTGCTAATTACCCTTGGACTCAACAACTATTCAGATCACTTTATAGCAGTTGCAAATATATGGATTTTGCTTCCCAGAATTAAATTTGTAGTATTTATTGCATCTAGAGACTAAATATAGATAAATGGTAGTCTAGAATCAACCCTACAACATGGCTTGTTTTTCATTAAACTTTTTATTTTATAGAGAGTAATCATTACAACTACTTCAGTTTTACTTGTTTGCCTGACTACACACTGAAGGAGAACCAACATTTTACGTCTTTGCTTCTCATTCAGCTGGTGAGTCTGTGTATCTTGATTGGATTCTTTCTTCAACTTCATCAATCCAACTCTCTTTCAAGAGAGCTATGCAAGCCAGTAGAATCATTCAAGACTCTACATTATTGGGAATACTGTAATTAGTAAACATAAAGGTTTTCCTTGCTCAAAAGCCAGTCGTATCTGACTCTAGGGTGCAGTGCTCATCTATGCTTAAAAGCCAAAGAGCCAGCACTGTCTGCTTCTGCAGACGTTTTTATGGTCATGTGGCAGGCATGACTAGTCACTGGAGTGCATGGAACGCTGTTACCTTCCCACCAAAGTGGTCCCTATTTATCTACTTGCAATTTCTTGCTTTTGAACTGCTAGGTCGGCATTGGGTAATGCCCATTGCACTGCAGCAAATTAAAGTCCAGCAATGTAGGGAGGGCAAAACTCCATAAAATGTCATAATTGTCATCTAACAATGGAATCCTAAATGAATATGAGTCAAATGAGACAGCAATACTAAACCCAACATTCTCCCAACCTGAGGCTTCTGTAAATTACCACGACCTACCACTTCAACTTGGCCTACCCACACATTGCTTTTGCAGCTTTGACCCTGGGCTGCAGGAAGTTTGCATTTAGAGCAGGGGTCCCCAAACTCTTTGAACCAGAGGCTGGTCATGTGTTTTTGAGTGGGCTGGTCACATGGTTCCTCCTGCCATAAAAACTGCTGCAAAATGTGTCCACGGCTGTCATAAATGCATTTACAACAGCTGCGGGTGCCTTTATGGCAGCATTTGCAGCATGTGTGGGCATGTTTACATATGCATAGGCATGTTTTACAGCTGTCATAAATGTGCCCACTTCAACTTCCAATAGCGGTGAGGGGTGGTGGGCCACATGAAATGGTGCCACGGATCGAGTCTGGCCCATGGGCGATAGTTTGGCCACCCCTGATCTAGAGCAACTTGGCTTCTCCATTCAACATTCCACTTTCTCTACTTCTTTTTCAGCTCTCCTGCCAGCAGATCTTAGTTTGGTGATGGAACAAGATATAACAATTAAATCAGTATAAACTGACCCTGGTTTAGATATGCCCAGAAGTGCTAGTCTGTGTGGACTGGATTCCTTTTGCAATTTGGTCACTGGTTCCTACCTTGTGTGCACAAGAATTTTAGATGCTAAAAATAGATAGGGACTTAACCTAAATTGACTGAATGAATGTACAACTGCAATTCATACACTGTTCTTCTTAGAGTGACTTTTCTGTTCTGTTCATTGCCATTTAATCAAAATTGGTCATTAAGCAGATGATAAGCAATACATTTTAATTACCTCTATATACCAGTTCACAGAAAACGGAATTTCATGCTTCCCTTGGTACACATAAAAGTATGATTTTCCAATCCATTAAGGAATCAAAAGAAGGAAAGGTGAACTGCACAGGGACTCTGCTTAAAACTGTCATGTAAACTAGCTCATAGAGAAGAGGGGAAAATCTCAGAAAGTCACCACCAATTTGATGGAGTGTGGCAGCTGGCAAAAGATTATAAAACTATTTTCATGAGATTTACTGTAAGCTAGTAAACTACAAAATGGCAGAGGGTTGAAAAATGAAATTAAACCAGGTTGTACATCAATAGTGATTTTGTTTTCAGCAGCCATGAACTTTAAAGTGAATTAAGCAGAGAACAAGGTGAGATGGCAAAAACTCTTAGGGGTAACTGACGGAGTTGCCTCAGGGGAGACATCAAGAAGAAAGCCATAGAAACAGCTGCAGAGATATGATTCTGGGCAAATGCAGCAAGGTTCCAATGTTCATAAGAGATAATTAAATACAAGAAGGAGATATTTGTCATACATGGAAGAATGATGAATCAGATTTATCAGAACTGAGTTTCCTGAGGGGAGGACACTTCAGAAGGCTATGGCTAACAACACTTTCCCTCCTCACATTTATGTGGAAGGCATGGTGATTGCTCTTTAGGAATACTTGAAATATCTCATGGGCATTTTTGCACTTTTTCCTGTCTTGGCAATATTGAGGGGCCTAAAGTAATGCCTCAAACTGTTTCCTTTTCTCTGTTTTGGTAGTAGGAGAACAGCATCACAAAGGAGTTATGACTTGGAGCATCAAGGTTTTTCTGGCTAAAAGTGCTAGATTAATTTATGGACATTTCCATTTAAAACTATAGTTGCAGAGATAGAAAGACCCCTGTTGAAGTCCTTTGAAATCCCCTCTTAGAGGAGAATCAGGCTCGATCCATACCTGTCAAGTATCCCGGATTGGCTGGGATTTCCCATATATCTCCACTCATTCCTCCCCCTTTCCCGCAGCCATCCCATATTTGAACAGTAGAGAAAGGGGTTACTGCACATGCACACCCATCGCAAATGGGCTCTGTGTGCGTGCAGAGTGGTTCTGCGCATGCACAGATGAGTTGTTGCGGTGCATGCACACTCGGGCTGGAGCAGTTCCCGTAGTTCCAGGAGCCGTGCTTGATGGGTATGGCTAGATCAGGATAATCAACCTGTGCCTTTCCATAAGTTATTAGCCCTTGCCAACACAGCCAATTGTGAGGGTGTTCGGAACTGTCAATAAACAATGTTTGGAGGACTGCAGGTTACCCACCATTAAGCTAGCTGGGCCATCAATATAAGTCAGCTGCACATCTTGTATAAAAATATTTTTGAGCTCATTTTGATTTATCATGGCTATGGTCTGGCAGATCCTTCACTTTGCTAGCTTTTCCTATTTGCAACCTCTTCTTTCATGCTACATGATGTCACTTGTGTAATCTCCTCCTCAGCTATTCTCCATAGCCACTTCATGTTTCTCTCTGCTGGCTATGAAATTGGGATGAATCACAGTGTAGACCTGAGATAGTCTTATTGGTCCAAATAGATTAGGGTGGGAAACATGGAGCCTTGGGTCTGCGTACACCTTCAGGGGCATTTGGTTGCCCCAAGGCCACCCTAAGACTGTCTATAAAATGTGGGGGGAGGGAGGGAATTGACATTCACAAATTTGGCCTGAGCCCCTCAATCTACTGATTTTGCCTACCTCTGATCCAAAAGCAAAGTCAGTGAGATGCTGGGATTGGGTCTGAGAAATCAACCTAAAAGGATTCAGACTTTCCATAGGCAGCTGCAGTGACTACAGGAATAGAACACAGAACTAGATAGACTTTTGGTATGATCCAGTAATTACATCTTCATGAGGATAATGGCAGGAAGCAGGACAGGCAAATAGCTTGGAATGCAGTTCACAGGATTACAAGCAGATACAGGTGGGCTGGGTGAAGAAATAAATAAGAAAGGCCCAAGATTGGCAGTTGCCCGGGATATTCTCCAAATAATAGTCTCAGAGTAAAAAAAATATTTTGCAAATAATACTGGTCTCTTTTGTGGATGACCAGTCTCTTTAATCAAGCTGGCATAATCTAAAAGATAGAATTTTCACAGCTGCAGAGCAAATGTGCTGAGTTATTACTTTACTTGTGTCTTCCAGAAATGCATGAGACCATATTTAGTTTGTTGGATTAGCCAAAACTTGCATCCATCTTCATATCTGAGGAGGGTCCTAAGACCTCAAATGGTCATCATTTTTAATTATTTATGTTACATTTAAATCTTGCCTTTCCTCCAGTTGGTTCCTCAAAGGGGTACACATGGCCCTCCTAATCTCTGCTTTATCTTCCCAAAAAGGCTATGAGAGGAGACTAACTCAACATCCTCCTCTAAATGTCACAACTCAGTAGAGATCAGAAGCTGAATGTTTTGGCTCTCATGTTTTTATTCATGGGAATAAATTGTAGACTAGCAGCTACTAATTGAATAGCTGCAGTGAAATATACATTTAGATCTCCTTTACGCCATTAGTTTATAGCTACTACTAAGGAATATACAGTAACATTGACTATTTTTTGTTTGTTTGTTTAGAATGACATGTTAAACTCGAGCCCGGGGGAGCAGCTAAGGAACATCTAAGATTGCAAAATAGTTGAGGTATAGCACCTGAGTAGGAAACGACTAGGACTCCAACATTTTGCTTCTAAAAGAAAATTTGGATGTTATACCTAGCATCTATTGCACCAGGTATGTCTTTTAAAAAAACCACACACATGTTTGAAACCTTCTTGCAAATATTCATTTCAGAATTAGTTCCAATTCCCCATGTTCTAGAGTTCAAGGAATTCTCATAGGCTGCTTCCTGCTCAAGTGAGACATAAAATATTTATTGATAATGTACATTAAGCATTGTACCTTCATGGATTGCTGCACAAGATTCAGAACTGCTCTATGGCCTCCTGAGGATGCTGTCATGGGGTATAATGTTACAATACTGGAGGAACATGGATTCCCCATGATATAATATTTACATTGCTAAGCCCCTGGAAGCTTGCCTCTGAAACGCTGCGACTTCATCTAGCAATGAGCACCATTTTTTTTAAATAGTTCTTTATATTCCAACTCCTTTTCTTTTCACATGAGCATTTCTTAATTTTAGATATCTTCTGTTTCAAAAGAAGTCAGTGAAGTTCAGAGGCAGCCCAATTTGCTCAAAACGGCTGGTGAATGAGCGTCTTTTGTTGTTTGTACATTTGACAGCCGCACTAAACATTTACAAAGGGCCTTTTGTCTCTGCCAGATATACTGTCTCTTATGACATTCCTCAAACCCCTGTACTTGAGTGGTTATTCAAACTAATACTTCCTACTGCTACTCATATTTAATCCACAGATAAAAGAAGACAACAAAGCACCTTTACAGTGTCAAAATATGAAGAACCTCTGTATTACGGGTTATACTCATCATGTCCATAGGAATGTATAGGTAAGCCAATTTACCTATTAGTGAACTGAAGAGGTGTTATATTGCATAGAGAGAAAGAATGAATTTGAGGAATATATAGTCTTCCTCCTAAAAACTCTCCTTTAGAGCTAACCTCACCCTCAGGAACTGCATAGAAGGCAGTTTTGCTTACATGGATGAAAGTCCCCCCTGCCAACCAAACACCTCAGCTGGTTAATTTATTTATTATTTATTTATTCAATTTGTATAGCAGCCCCAATCGACATACGACTATGGGCAGTGTACATAAAATCCCCAACGTTTGAACTATAGAAACCCTTCAAATTCCTAAAAACACTGAAAAACTACCTCCCACCTGCACCAATTAAAAATCTAGTTAAAAACTTTTAAAAGCATGAGTGATCTTGCTCTAAATGAGCTGGGGGGGCGGTTGCTCCCTCTCCACCTCCCCACACCTGCCCTGCCAGCCAGGTCTTCAGCCCTTTCCTGAAGGGCAGCAGCTCTGTCTGGACACAGTTCAACTGGCAGGAGGTTCCATAGGGCCGGAGCGGATACCAAAAAGGCTCTTCTTCTAGTGGTAGTTTTAAAGAGCCCCTAGTAGGATGGGCAGATGTCCCTGGGGTGATGCGGTCTCTTAAATATCCTGGCCCACTTCCATGTAGGGCTTTAAAGGTAATTACCAGCACCTTCAATTGCACCCAGAAGTACACTGGCAACCAATGCAGCTCCTGTAGCAGGGGTGAGGTACGGGCAGATGGGATTGGTCAGTAGTTCACTGATGTCATAAAGACCCTGGTTTCCCATGCAGGTATCTAACTTAGCCATTGGTAAAACTACAGTTTAACAATAACTAAAGAAACAGAGTATGGGAATGGAGGCTTGAGAGAAGGCTTCTAGTAAGGCAATAAATAGAATATAGTGCCCAAGGCATGAATAGAATTAGGAAGGAAGAGCTATGATAAAACATAGTGAAGAAATATAAAATAGGAAGTTGTTCACCAGCTGAGTTATGCACCTTTGTGTGCATGTTCCACTATTGGTGTTTCACCAAAGTTGTAAGAGTGATTGGGGCGTTGAGAAGTCAGGAGGCACATCCATTTGTGCTGGGATGTTACAAACTGGTCTGTTGGTATGTACTGCTGTAAGGGCATGATCTCCATTGAGATTACCCCCTCCTAGAGGGACAATAGAGATCTGAAATCCCAATTTATTTCCATAGATAGTCACTCCAACTCTTTGTGCTATACCAACACTTTAATGCTTTACCAATGTCTTAATAATAAGGTGTTATGACATAGATCCCTGCCTCTCAAAATGGGCACTTTCATCTTAGTAATGTGCCCTGAGAATTGGATTCTGTGCAAGGATGTACAGGGTGTTTGTTCTTACTTCCTGTGGTTTGCAGGCAATCTGAAAAAGCTGCTCTGGAGAACTCTAAAATATTCAGGAGTAACTTCTACCACCGCAGAGGGCTAGAGATTGAGTTGAAGAAGGTACCAGTTGTAGCTCCTTCTATTATTCTGATTTGATTCAATGTGTCTCATTAGTTACCAGGAACATGGCAGAAGAATTGGTTCTGTCTCCTCTGGGGGAAGAGGAGAAAGAAAAGATGGTGGGATTATCTAACATACAAATTAAAGATAAGTTGAAATATTTGGGGATAATTATTTCAAATAGATTGGAAGAACTTAAAAGATTGAACTATGATAGCTTGAAAACAGAATTTAAGGCTAGAATACAAAGTCTCCAAAAGTTGAAGTTGTCATGGTTTGGGAGGATTGCAATCTGTAAAATGATGTTGTTGCCGAGAATTGATTTCCTATTTGATGCACTTGGAATTCAAATGAAGGAAAAGGAGATTAATGAGTTTCAAAAGATGTTTAATAATTTTTGCAATGGAGGTAAAAAACCTAGATTATTAAAGAAATTCTGGTACCTGCCTCAGAAAGAAGGGGGTTTGGGAATGCCAAATTTATTAGCGTATTATTGTACATTTCAAATTAAGAATGTTGTGAAGAACTTGGCAAGAGAAAAAGTAATTTGGGAGGAGATTGAGATGAAAGATTATAGGACTATTGGTAAAATGATTTTTTGGGGAGATAAGGTTAAAATGATAGCTACCAGTAATACAATGATGAGGGGACTCATGAATGTGTAGAAAAGAGTAAAGAAGGATTTGGTCCCAGATGTCTCTCCAATTTTGGAATTGGCAGATATGGCATGTTTTCCGATAAAAATAGATTAAAAAATAAAGGAAATATTGGATAAAAATGAAGTTTCTTTGGTGAAAGAGTGGTTAAGGATTTGCGGAGATGAAAATAAGAAGAAAAAATTGTTTGAACAGTTAAAATTGGATTGGTTTCAGAAAATGAAGGTCAATAATTGGAATAATAAATACAGAAGAGAATTACATATAGATAGAGAAAAGACGGAATTTGAAGAATTGGTTTTAAAAATTCGAAAAGGAGATAAAAGCATTAAGGGTCTAGTAAGTAAACTTTATGCCGTAATAAACAAGGGGGGGTGATCCACAAGAAGACTTGAAATTGAAGTGGGAACAGGATTTGAATATAAAGCTAGGAAATGATGAATGGAGAAATAAGTGGAAAAAGAGGATAATGAGAACTATGTCAGTAAGAATTAAGGAACATAATTATAAAATGTTGTGGCAATGGTATCTGACACCATTGAGGTTACATCGGATTGACAATAAAAAGGACAATTTATGTTGGAGATGTAAAGATACTGTTGGAACCTATGAGCATATGTGGTGGAGCTGAAAAATGATGAAGGATTTTTGGAGAAGAATAGAAAAAGAGGTTGGGGAAATAATGGGTAAAAAATTTAAACTGGTGTCAGGTACCATTATGCTAACAGATGTGGATGGTATGCATTTAAGCAAGGAGGAAAAAGAGTTATTAGAAATAATGCTGACAATGGGCAGACAATGTATTGCTAGAAATTGGAAAAATGATGTAACTATACAGACGGGAGAATGGTATAAAGAAATGTTGAACCTAGCATTGAATGATAAATTGACATGGGAGGTAAAAGTAAAAAGGGATAAATTGAAGGAAAATAGATTTTGGAGTATTTGGAAGCCTTTTGTTGATCATTCCCTTATGGGTATGGAATGCTGTAGACCTGTACCATCTCAAAGTAGTTTTTGGAGATAATATTGAGACCGAACTCTCCGGGGCAATGTAAATAAACACTGGGTGAACTGTAAGTGAAAATTGGAGCTTGATAGTTGTATCTGAATAATAGCATTATTGAAATGTTTTATGAATTGGTTATAGCTATAGTGTTAATTTTCAAGTGGATGTCTAACATTATGTGTGGTTACAATAGATAACAGTTCAATTATCATGTATGCAGTTATTTTCTATGAAATTTATGTATTTTTTTACTTTTCATGATGAAATGTTTTGTGTATGTTTGTATATTTTTTTGAAAATTTGTTAATAAAAATTATATTTTTTTAAAAAAAAGAATTGGTTCTGTCAACTGCTGGATGGATGCTTGAAGAGCTGGTCATTTCTAAAAAAATGACTATTAGGGATATGTCATATATCTTGCCTGTTACATAAGCTAGAAAATATAGTAGCACTAGGTGTTTTGCTTGTATGCTTGATGGGTCAGCATACTTTGACCACTTGTGTACTTTCCACAAAATGCAGAAAAATGACCAAAACAAATACACATTTGACCTGCTTTTACAATATAGGTGAGCACTCTCAGGGTGACTGGAGAATCTTCAAAAGACTATTTCTCTGTTTATATAGGTTCTTTTGTCAAGCAGTGAGACATTTACTGAAATTCCTTCACAATTCTAATCAATGTGAAGGACAGACCAATCCACTGGCAAAAAAAATGCCTGAAAGTAAAGTGTGTGTAGAAAAGAGCTTGTCTTAAGTATTATCCAAAACAGATCCAAATTCTATCTAGTAATATGAAGTTTCAGTATAAACCTTCCTCAGGGATCTGTGTATTCTTGTTATAATATCTTGAAGTATATAAACTTTTCAAAGTTTTAAAGTATTTTTAAGTATTTTATAAGTATTTTAAATTGTGTCCCAAGCCTCACATGTACAGTCTTTCTGTGCCGATGGACATGCTTGGGACGCAATTTAAAATACTTATAAAATACGTTAAAAATACTTTAAAACTTTGAAAAGTTTATATACTTCAAGATATAACAAGAATACACAAATCCCTGAGGAAGGTTTATACTGAAACCTCTTATTACTAGATGGAGTTTGGATCTGTTTTGGATAATACTTAAAGTGCATTAAACTCATTTTATTTTATTGCCACAAATGGTCTTACTGCCTTTCTGATGCACAGTGATATCCACCATGCACCAACCAGCCCCACCCCCTCATGGCCTCAGTGGATGGGAAAGACCCACTGGGTTTCTTTGCAGCTTGTGGTGGTGGCGATAGCAGCAGCAGTGCCAGGTTAGATTCTAAGGGAGAAGGCAGGGGGTGGGAGTCAGAGGCCTCATCCCAGCAACCATCCCAGCAGCCAGGGCCTGCCTTGCCCAAACCAAAATGCCAGGGAAAGAGGTGGGTTGGTGGGAGAGGCAGCTGAAGTGGATTATGTTGTGATCCCATGACAAAGGTGACATTATTTTATGTTATTAATCATATTGTTATGTAGCTTATCATGTTGCAACGCTATGTTGTTAATTTCATTTCATTCTGAGTTAGTACACTTAGCCTAAGCGATGCCATTTTAGGAGAATATTCCACCATTTTCTGGAAGTCTTAACTTGCCTGCCTTCTGGCCGGTTGTTCAAGATCGTCCCTAGGGAACCAGCCTTGAACATGTTCTCTCTCACACAGTTAGATGAAGAACACTGATAAGGAACCATCTAGATCTTTGATGTACACACTTGCCTTGTCACGTTGACAAGCCAATTAGTCCTGCTTATCCATCTTTTCCCATCAAAAAAGATATATAATCAGAGGCTTAACTCAATTATCAATCTATCTATCTCTTAGAGAGAAAGGCACACTTCCACACATTCGGTATGCTTGCCTAACCATCAAGGAAGCTATCAAACCCCATCTTTTATGGAGCGCCACAGAGCGCCATAGCTAGCTTAGGTAAAAGTACCGCTATGCTTTATTTCTTAAATTTTATTTCTTTGATTTCTGTATTATGTGCATTTATCTTACATTTCTATAATAAACTCATTAAATTGGCTTTTTGAGACAATCTGAGTTCTTCTTGCTCTCTCAGCCAAGCCGAGACCAAGATATAGAGAGGGGAGGCTTTTGCTTCACAAAAGGCCATTATTGCAGGAAGGTTAGCAACTTTCTCCTGTGATGTTTGTGAGGGAAATTCCTCCAGCTTTCCCAGGGAGAACCTTTCCCAGCCAAGAAGCGGCAAGCCATCTTTGAAGAAGAAGATAATGGGCAACCCCTATGCACCCTTAACACTTAAAAGGCCAGCAAGCTTTCCCCAGAGTTTAGAGATAAGGGTGTCATTCTGTGAGAATTGGCATTTACAATCCCAGAGGTCTTTGCAGCCTAATTAGACCTGCGACATTAATTTGCCATTTGCCATTTTCTCTGGAACCAATGAACCAGACTATCTGGACCAGCCTTTCTCTGCCAAACTAAGCCTGAGCAGAGAGAGCACACCCTTAGGCTGCACAACCCAACTAGTGGACGCCCCCCTTTTCATGCTGTAGTTGCGGGTCCAGCAACAGCAGAGCATCCCAAGGCCTACTGGCTAACGGGAAGTGGTCGGTCCCCACAGATTAAAGGTCTCTCTCTCTCTCTCTCTCCCTCTTTGCCAGGTGCCACCTTTTCCTTCTTTCCACCCCTCAACATTGTTCAGTGAGGTGGGGGAGAGGAAGGCGAGGGAAGCGCCTTTCTCTCTGGTTCCCCTCCATCCATTACTCTCCTCCTCTGTGAAGAAGGTGAATGAGGCTCCTTTCATGTTCCCAAGAACTTTCCCCACCAAACTGGTCCCTATTGATCTACTTGTAATGTCTTGCTTTTGAACAGCTAGATTTGCAGGAGCTAGGACCCGAGATGGGCACTCAATCCATGACATCATGCAATAATGGCCACAGGTGCCAGCCCCTCCCTCCCTGTCCAGCACCCTTTTAGTATAGCCAGCACGCCCCTAGGAGTATAGCAGAAATTCAAGGAGAGTATTTGCTTAGCCTGACAGGTCAGATATATGAGAACATATGACCAACAATATATGGACAATGTATCTTCATTGATAGGTATAATACTTTTATTTAGTGTGGAATTATATTACAGAAAAGTTAATGTGGTCCCTTCCTGAATGACTCATTATTCTTTTCTAAAGTTTACACCTTCCTACAATTTGTACTTGTCCTACAAAAGCCTTCTTGACATGAATGGAAACTGAACCAGATCCAAGATCAGAGCTTCAAAAAGTGACTTTTTATTGTTCTTAGGTACAACCACAAAGCCATGAAAGTGGCTTCATTTTGGCAGGCCAAAGTTTGATCTGGACAGGAAAGAATGAAAAGAAGTATTGTTCCTAAGTGCCTTCTTAGATGACTTAATAGTGACCCCAGTTGGGCTTTCAAGGTAAGTGACATATTTAAGGAGTGGTTTTACTTATTTTACTCCGCTATAAGTGGGAATTCAAACCTTAATTCCTCAAGTCCTAACCCATCAAGCTATACAAAAGTGGGTATCACTTCTTTTATCCCTTCAATTCCCAAAATCTCCCAGCATGACATCCATTGGAATTTTGGGGGATATAATCTAAGCAAAGCAATTTTTCCAAGCTCTGTCCCAAAGAACAGATAAATGGCCTACTTGCACTCAATTTAGGCATTTATTTAGTAGATTTATACCCATCCTATCTGGTAAAAAACCTTAGGTGGTTTACAACACAGTGACTCACTGTAGAAAAATACATATAAATCAAGAATAAAAACAATCTCAGGCATCAGCAACAATAACATTATTAATAAGTCAAATCAGCCAGGTTCCAAATAATCTTCCTCACAAAGCACAAAGCAACAATCAATTAAATCCATTTTAAAAGAAAGGAGAATGGAAGCGCGGCGCCAAAATGGCCGCCGCGCTCTTTGCGGGCCCCCCCCACCGGACGAAACCATCCGGGTAGTTAGGGGCATGGCCAGCACCCTAATAAAAGGGGCTGGCCACGAGGCAGCCGTGCTGCCATTTTGGCGAACCGACGGAGCGGAGAAGTTTTTCCCCTTACCTCCGTCGATCGTGTCTTCTTGAGGGAAGCCTTTTCGGGCAGCTTTCTCTTTCCTTTAGACTCCTTAGCTACATTGGCCATGCCCTCGAAGAAGAAGGCAGCCGCAAACATGGCTCGATCGGCGCGGAGGCGTCAGCCGGGTCGGAGGACCGCGACTGCGCCCGTTCCGCAGCCACCTCTAGCAGAGCCCACCGGGGACGGTGGGATGGGATCGGTAGCTCCTTGGCCTGGTGCGCGGAGCATACCCGCAGCCCCGGACGGGGCCTCGGCCCTTGGCCCGCAAACGACGAACACGGCTCCTGCCATAGTTCGTCCGGCGGGGCCTTCTTGCCCGGGTGCGCAGTTCCCCATGGGGGGTGTGAGCCACAGAGGGTGGTTGGGTTCCCTGCCCTCGCAGGGCGTTCCTACGACTTTCCAGGGGCAGAGCATGGGCTCTTGGCCTTATCTGGCCCCTGGGGCGCAGGGACCTGGTCAGGTACCCGTGAATTTTGGGCCGGTTGCCCAATTGCCCACTGTCGGGGCCGGGCCCTACGTCGACGTGGGGGCCCTTCTTGCTCGGGTTGCGGCCCTTGAAGCGTCCTTGGCGAGGGCCAACCAAGTAGGTGTACCTCTAGGTTCCCAGGTTCCCCCTTTGGCCGCCGAACAACGGCCGGTGATGGGTCGGGTTGAGCCGCCTGAGGCGTGCGGGCCGTTGGCGGCCACTGCCTCACAGCTCCCCACCCCACAGGTGCAGCAGTCTGGTGCTGGTCTGGCCCCGTCGATGAGCTCAGCTTCGGTCGTGAGCTCCGACGCCCCCAGCGGGCCAGAACCCCCGGTGGGGGCGGCCCGCGGGGGTGCAGCGGGTGAGTATGCAGTCCAAGTTAATGCTCCCACACAACTGACTTCACCAGGGGGGCTTTCCAATGGCCTTGGCCTCGCTCGGCTGGCACGGCGGCACAATGGCCCCCGGCCCACCCAGCGACTTTGGCCACGACACAGGGCTTGGGGCGGGGAGGTGCCCCCAACGTGCTGGGAAATGTGTTGGGGATCCCCAGGCTAGCCCAGGCTCAATTTACCTTGCCCGTAGTTCCCTCGGTGCCGGTGTCGGCTTTGCCAACAGCAGGGTATTCCTTGCCCCTGGGGGACCATTTGGCCCAGTCCACCAAGGAAAAGATTTGGAGGGGCGAGTACGTAGATATCTTCTCACTTTTAAATAGGGAGCCGACCAAGGAGGAGAGGGAAGGGCTGGACGAGAAGGATAAGGAGCAGGCACGTCGTCGTAAGCCGCCACGCACGTGGGCGAATTGGCTGCCAGCGTACTTGATTTACATGGCCGTTTATCTCCGGGCTAGGCCGGATTTGGCTATTCCCATGGTCCAATATTTGGATAATATTTACCGGGCTATGGTTGACTTCCCGGGCCCGTCATGGCTGGCTTACGACGAAGAGTTCCGAATGAGAATTCCGCTGCACCCAGAGATGGGGTGGGATGAGCCCTGCCAGAAGCTGTGGCTTCTGTATATGACCCCCACGCGCCCGGCGCCTGGGGAGAGATACCATTGTGGACATGCGGTCCAACGAGCGGCCCCAGTACAGGTACCCCGCCAAGCGGCGGGGCAGGGGGTTCCAGCCCGCCTGCTGTGCTGGACCTTCTCGTCCAATGGTTCTTGCAACAGAAAGAATTGCAAGTACAAGCATGAGTGCCCCTCTTGTTCTGGCCCCCATGCTGCCTCCGCCTGTCCCAGGCCGGGAGGATACAGGGGCAGGGGTAGGGGCGGACAAGGGGCAGGCAAGGCTGCCATGGAGGGAGCGGGTTCACCAAAAGGCCCCCTCCCCAATTAATGTCGACATGCTGGAGCGTTGGCTCGCATCGTACCCGAGGAGAGCAGACGCTGTGTACCTCCTTCGGGGTTTTCAACTGGGTTTTCGTATTCCTTTCACGGGGGACAGGTCACCTCAGGATGCACCTAACCTTTTGTCACTGAGGGGAAGGGAGGAGGTGGCTGCCGCTAGCATTAATAAGGAGGTTGCTGCGGGCAGGGTTGCCGGCCCTTTCCCCGCACCCCCGTTTCCCAACCTTAAAGTGTCCCCGCTAGGACTGGTGCCCAAGAAGTCACCGGGCGAGTTTCGCCTGATTCACCACTTGTCCTACCCAGCCGGCCACTCGGTCAATGATGCTATCCCTGATGACCTTTGTTCTGTCAGGTATACATCCTTTGACCAGGCATTGCGCATGGTGCGCTCATGTGGCCCGGGTGCAATGTTGGCTAAGTGTGACATTAAGTCGGCGTTTCGCCTCTTGCCGTGCACCCGGGTGACTTTGAGTTGCTGGGTTTCAAATTTCGGGGCGAATATTATTTCGACAAAGCCATGCCATTCGGCTGTTCCATATCCTGCTCGGCTTTTGAGCGTTTCAGTACCTTCCTGCAGTGGGCATTTGTCCGTAGGTCAGGGTCTCGGTCTGTAGCCCATTACCTGGATGACTTTTTATTTGGGGGTGAACGGGGCTGGGACACGTGTACACGTCTCCTCAATACATTTCAGACGCTAATGGAGGAACTCGGTGTCCCTTTAGTGCCCGAAAAGACCGAAGGCCCGTCTGACAAGTTAATATTCCTGGGGGTGGAAATTGACACGGTAGCGCAGGCTTCTAGGTTGCCCGCAGACAAGGTGGCAAGGATAGTTGCCCTTATATCGGACTTGCTGGCTAAGCGCAAGGCATCCCTTCGGGAATTGCAGGTGCTACATGGCCACCTCAATTTCGCTTGTAGGGTGGTGGCACCTGGCAGGGCCTTTGCTCGGCGCTTGTGCGACGCCATGGCAGGCTTATCCAGGCCCCATCATAGGGTGAGATTGACACGGGGCATCAGGGCAGATCTGCATGTATGGCTCCAGTTCTTGAGGGAGTTCAATGGGGTCTCATTTTGGAGGTCTTCGCCCCACTTTCAAATTCAGTCTGATGCCTCGGGATCCCTGGGTTATGGGATGTACTTCAATGGGAAGTGGGCATATGGTGGATGGCCACCAGCCTGGTCAGGCACGGGTCGCCTGAGGGATCTCACATATTTGGAATTTTTTCCCATACTGGGGGCCTTGATGCTATGGGGTGAGGAGTGGGCCAACTCTGTGGTGCATTTCTGGTACGACAATGTGGCTGTTGTCCACATTGTCAACTCACAGACTTCTAAATCGCCCAGGGTCATGGATCTTGTGCGCCAGTTTGTATTGCGCAGCCTGCGCCTCAATGTACTGTTCAGGGCCAGGCATGTCCCGGGGGTGAATAATGATATTGCTGACGCTTTGTCCCGCCTGCAGATCTCCCGGTTCCGTGCCTTGGCTCCGGATGTGGAGGAATTTCCCTCGCCACTACCGCAGGAGATATGGACCATTGGCAAGGAGAGGTGAACCGGGCGATAGGCATGTCACTGGCGCCACGCACGCGTAAGGCGTATCACCACGCGTTGATTTCATTTCGGACCTTTTGTTCCCAATATTGCTTGCCAGATACCTGGCCGATCCCAGTGGCCCACATCCTTTGTTTTATGGTTTACCTGCACGCCCAGGGCCTGGCACCACGCACCATAGCATCTAGGCTATCAGCACTGGCCTTTATGGCCAAGGTGGGAGGTCATGCGGACAGCACCGCTGATTTCCGTGTGAGACATGTTTTGGAGGGGTGGGTGCGGGAACGTGGGCGTAGCCTGGACGACCGTCACCCAATTTCCCCTGGGGTACTTACCCAACTGGCACGAGGCTGGCATGACCTATGTTTTGATAGGTATTTGGCAGCCCTGTTTCGTGCGGCTACAACGGTGGCCTTTTTTGGAGCGCTCCGCATCAGCGAGCTTGTGATGCTGTCTAAGGCGGATGCAAGTCGTAGGGCACTGGAACTCGAAGATGTCTATGTTTGCAATGATTGGGCTCAGCTGAGGATACGCTCCTCTAAAACAGATCAGCATGGCGTAGGCAGTGGAATAAGACTGCTACGATGTTCATTGGCAGACATCTGTCCGGTTGGTGCCCTACAGGAGTTCCTTGCACTGCGTGGCACGCACCATGGCCCGTTTTTCTGTCACCAAGATGGGTCTCCCCTCACTAAATTTCAGTTTTGGAAGGTGACAGGGAAGGCACTGGCCAGGGTTGGCCTCCCTGGGGCCCGTTACGGCACCCATTCATTTAGAATTGGGGCGGCCTCGACTGCGGCTGCTTATGGGTACTCCGGGGCTGACATACGCAGCATGGGGAGGTGGGACTCACACTGTTTCCAGTTTTATGTTCGCCCACTCCCACCGTGAGTACCTTCTGAATCACCATGTATCTTTCCTTCCCTGTTTTTTCCCTTGACAGACCCTGGGTGTCGTATCACACCGGTGACAGTATGGCTGGTGGGCCACAGCTACGTGCACAGGGCAGCGCGTTACGCTGCGGCGACAGATTGGGGACCCCGACTGGGACTGGGTGCATACGCACAATTCACATGGCACGGTAAGCCCGGTATGTTGTGGCGGGAGCTTTTGCCATTCCTCTTTTCATCAAGGAGTGCTGACCCACCCGACATCCTGATCATACACCTAGGGGGTAATGACTTGGGTCAGGTCACTGGCTTATCGCTCAAGCATGCGATTTGCGCGGACCTTGCCTACTTACATTACGTATGGCCCGCCACAACCCTTGTTTGGTCAGATATGGTCCCACGGCACGCTTATCGGGGAGGCTTCGACCTCCAGGCCCTGGACCACGCTCGGCGCATGGTAAACAGGGTGGTGGCCCAATTTCTTTCGACCAAGGGCTGGGGGCGGGTCAGTCATCATCCCGCCACCAGTTTGCAAAATTTTGGGCTTTATTCTGGGGATGGGGTCCATCTGTCGCGAGGAGGTATGGACCTCCTGCTGGGTGATTGGCGAGCAGGCCTGTCGACCGAGCTGACGGTCTTGGGGGGGGGGGGCGTCGAGCCTTTATTGAAGCCTCTCCGGGTGGCGGGTAGCACTGGTAAGGTAAACATTTATGACCCACAGGTATCCAGCAGGTTCGCAATTGACTGGACAACACTAGATAGGCATAAGTTGTTTAAACGTTGTCCGGTCAACGACGAACCAGGCAAGGGGGTGATGGTTACCACTAGACAGCTGGTATCACCCCCTGATTTTACGGATACGCTCAGAGGGTGGGGTCATTAGTTAGATATTGACTACGGTCAACAATTTGTTTGTTGTCAACAAACAAATTGATACAAATAGATACATTGTAACAATTGCCGTTGGCAATTTTGGGTGGTACCTTACCAGTGTTACTTCGGCCTGCTTGCCTTAAGAATTATGATTGGTCGTTTTACCAATAGAAATTTATAATTCGGACTAGGGCTTGAATCAATAAATGTGGCCCATGCTGTTATCCACTTTCAATTGTGTCTGAGTCCATCATTGGGGGGGAGTGCGCCTGCAATGGAAGCGCGGCACCAAAATGGCCGCCGCGCTCTTTGCGGGCCCCCCCCCACCGGACGAAACCATCCGGGTAGTTAGGGGCGTGGCCAGCACCCTAATAAAAGGGGCTGGCCACGAGGCAGCCGTGCTGCCATTTTGGCGAACCGACGGAGCGGAGAAGTTTTTCCCCTCCACCCCCTCCCTAGTTAACAGTGTGATTTTTGGTCGCTTCGGGGCCGGGTGGGAATTTTTGGCTGGGACTCGCATTGGCCCTTGAGTCCTGGCTTTTTTGCCCATCCCACACTGTTGCTATGGTTCGATATAGGGGTCGTTCTGTGCTGTTGTTGACTTTGGTCACATTGGCGGGTAGCACTGGTAAGGTAAACATTTATGACCCACAGGTATCCGGCAGGTTCGCAATTGACTGGACAACACTAGATAGGCATAAGTTGTTTAAACGTTGTCCGGTCAACGACGAACCAGGCAAGGGGGTGATGGTTACCACTAGACAGCTGGTATCACCCCCTGATTTTACGGATACGCGTCAGAGGGTGGGGTCATTAGTTAGATATTGACTACGGTCAACAATTTGTTTGTTGTCAACAAACAAATTGATACAAATAGATACATTGTAACAATTGCCGTTGGCAATTTTGGGTGGTACCTTACCAGTGTTACTTCGGCCTGCTTGCCTTAAGAATTATGATTGGTCGTTTTACCAATAGAAATTTATAATTCGGACTAGGGCTTGAATCAATAAATGTGGCCCATGCTGTTATCCACTTTCATTTGTGTCTGAGTCCATCATTGGGGGGGTGCGCCTGCAAAATGAAATACTTAAGGGGAAAGTTTGGTGTAACAGGAATGTTTTTTATCAATTTCCAGAATGCCAGCAGGGTAGGTGCAGTCTAATTTCTGCTGGAAATTCATTCCATAGTTTGGGGACAACAGCCAAGAATGTTCTAGGTCTAGTCCCATCTTTCTAACATTGGGGTGGGGGTGACTACATGGAGTCTGAGCATTTGAGATGAATGGGTGTAAATCCTAGGGAAGAGAGGCTCCCTCAGATAACATGATTCCAAACTGTTAAGGGCTTTATAGATGATACCAATAATCTGCCTGACAGCAACCACTAAAGCTTCCATACCAGCATCAAGGGTAGTTCCATATAGCGAACATTGCAGTAGTTGGTTCTAGAGATTATCAATACATAGGTTAGCGACAACAGGGACTTTCTATCCAGGAGTGAGTGGAGCTGGGAACATGCCACAGATGGAAGAAATGGAACTGACCATCAATGACACCTGATGTTCCATAGCCAGAGACTGGTCAAGCTGCATGTCTAGATTGTGAACACTGTCCCTCATTGGGATAGATTCCCCTTAGACTGAGGAGAACCCACTCAACCCAAGACAGATTGCCCCTAATCAATGTGACTTCCATTTTATTCAGATTCATCCAATTATCCTCCATCCACACCATGACTGCTTCAAGCCCTCCTCCAGGTTCCAAACTGCATCCACTGCTGAGGTAGAGGAGAAGAAATAGTTGGGTAGGAGTTGCCCTGCATTCAGTTAGTGTCCTGGAGATATCCTGAGCTATTACAGACTGAAACCAATCCAGCAAACACAGACTCCATATGCCCTATTGTACCTAACCAGGTCAAGGTCCTCCACATTAGAACTAAAGTGCATGCAAATGTTCTGTTTGCAACGGAACTAAGAAAATATTAAGAGGATGAAGCGGTGGGGGTAAGAATATCTGCCTCCATGATGCACGTATTCAGGATATGTGATTCCCAAATGTCTGAAATAGGCGAGTTTCTTTCTCCACATTTTATATATCCTTTGTCTGAACCAAAATTATAAAGCTAATTAATATACAGAAATAAACCACAAACAGTTGTGAGGAATTATCTGTTCTGCCCAGCTCTGCTTAAAAGGAATGGTTTATGCCCATTTTAACTACGGTACTTTGACTCTGAAAGATGGATTAACCTTTAATTTCAATGTGATTGTATAGCCCTTTGGGGATGCCTTCGAATGATACAGTATGTACTATAAGGCCCACAGCTGAGATTTTTAAGACCCCTCCCGGGGGATTGTGGTGGCTCAGTTGCCATTAATTTTAATCATATAGGAAATCCCCTCAGCATTAGTGAGAAGAATAATCTGGCTAAAAGTACAATAGTTTTTTGTTTACATGGAGACAAAACAAAACTCTGCTAACACCCCGATACATAGAAAGCACTTGTTTTTTCAGACATTTCCCCCCCTGTGCTGGATAATGACTCCTGAGGATGAGAAGGGCAACAATGATTGGCAAAAGACTAGAGAGGCTTTTATTTCCATTTAGAAGAGAAAAACAGTGTCTTCAAGTTAAAGCACAGTATGTCCCACTGATAAGGGAGGCTGCTGTCAAAAAGATTTCAGTGGCCCCATGGTATTATCTGCTACAAAGAGAGGTCTCTGTAATCATAGTACATCATCCTTTGACATTAACTTTATGAAAAACACATCTCCCAAGGATTCAGTAGGACCTTCCTTAGTCTCAGGAAGTGAAAGGACCAGTATGATGAAATGAATTGGATGGTAGTATTGCCTGAGGAGATTTGGGCTCTAATCTCTTCTTGAACATAAAGCTCACTGCGTGATATTGGGTCAGACACTGTCTTTCAGACTTAACTATTCTCACACAGTTATGAGGGTTGAAATATGTTGTTCTTCTATACATTGCCTAAGCACCTAGGAAGAAAAGGCAGATATTAATGTGATAAATAAATATTGGGTGGGTTTTTTTATTTTAAAAAAGAGGTGGTTTCCTAGCCAAGGCACACCTAGAGAAGTAAAATTTCTGGAAATTCTGAAGCTCGGGGAAAAAAACAGTTTTTTTTTGGGGGGGAAATGATAATTTTTGGGGAAAACATATTTTTTTTAGAAATTATTTATAAAATATTTGAACCCAGCCTTATCTTAAAATATTTTATTCATCATGTTAAAATAAAACATTCCATAATATATATTTTTTATTTTTTCAATTTTTCAGAAAAAACCAAAAAAGGCTTTTAAAAAAACAAAGAAAAAAATGGGTTTCGCCCCAAATTTTTACACTTTTCCCCCCGGGCCTTCACATCTCTAGGCACACCATTCAGCTTCCATGATGGCCAGTTCCTTATCACAATTGTTGTGAGAGGTGCAATCACTAAACAACCCAAAAATATTTCTGACTTTCACTGGGCTTCAATAAATTGGGCTTTAAGACAAAAGACATATGAGAGCACATTTTCAGTTGCACTGTCATCCTTATGGAGACAAGACCAAACTCAATCAAATGCAAAGGGTGTGTATGTTGATACTGAGCCAATATCTCAGTTTGTATTACATCAGATGGGCAGGGAAAATTTGAGAAAGTTTGCCACAGTTGTTGCAACTCCCTAGTAGAACTTTCACTGAATATTGAATTGCAAAAAGGATTCTCAGACTTTAAAACCTCAATGGGCAACTAAAGAAGAAAAGGTAGATGTTCCTAACATATAAGGATTAACATTTGGAAAATCAAGGATTTAAGTCATTGTTTCTTGTATTTTACCTTTTAAAAAAAACACCTCTGTTTTATCTTCTTACAAACTCTGTGTGCTACTGTATCAGATCTGGATTTAATTGTTTTATAGTCATAACTGCATGCTTTACACGTGCAAGCAAATATTCTTAAAAGATTGTATCATAGCCTATGTAGACAATATCAATGTATTAATCGTCGTTATTAATGTGAATTTTAACTACAAATTTAATACAGATTTATTATTTTCTTCTTTACATTCTTTTTAGTCTTTGCTTTCTATAACTGTTTTAATAAAATAACATTGCAGTCAACAATGTTCATATAGTGAACTACTTTGCTACTGTTTCTGTTTTGTAACTCAAAAGCATCCTTCAGTTTAATACATTTTGAGTCATTGCATTAAACATTGTGAAATTGAAACCACTGCCTTCTTAGAAAATTGAGGAGCTACCTGCAGACTTACTGGGTTTCCAGCAAAGTCTTCTTATTCCTGCCTTTTAAATAAAAATTCCCAAGATCAAGTACATGTACCCGAGTCTATAAATAATGCTGAGAATGGTGAAAACTGCTAGTTGATGAGGGCAATCAGAGTTGATTAATGTCTTGTCAGCTGCAGCAGAAAGGCCTTAAAACCTATTTATCCTCAGGAGATCCACTGGAAATTTACAGGAAAAATAGCATATACAGTAAAACCTCGCATAAAGAGCTCCTCACTTAGAGACTAACTTGCTTAAAGAGCAGAATTTTCTCTGAATGGTGGCCTCACTTAACAACTAAAACGAACCAAAAGCTCGCTTAACAACTAAATCGGGGTTGGCAATCCCCCCCTGCCAGGTCACAATTGGTCACAATGGTGTTTTGCTTAAAGAACAAACTCGCTTAAAGAGCAATCCCGTGGAACGCATTATGCTCTTTAAGCGAGGTACCACTGTACTCCTCCTCTCTGAGGAAGGCTTGGTTTATTTTACTTTGGTGGTTGGTAGAGTTTGTGCAAACCACTATTTACTTTCCATTTTCTTTATTACACTAGCTATTTTGCCCAGCCTTGCCGGGCAAGTATTTCTTTGTCATTTTGTTGGTGGGATGGTTTTGGGCCTTGTGGAGAGGGCGAGGCAGGGAAGGATGGAGGTGGATGCGTTCTGCCCCCCTCTCCCTGCCTTGCCAGGTTTTTTTTAACAGTGAGGGGAGTTTTCCCCATCGCTGTTTCGAGAGCAGCTCTTGAAACAGCAATGGGGAAAAGGGGAGATGACAGTCAGGCCACACTTTGTCTGGGAACGCATGTCCCCGGATGAAATGCAGCCTGACTATCATCTCCCCTTTTCCCCTTTGCTGTTTTGAGAGCTGCTTTCAAAACAGTGATGGGGGAAAGGGGAGATGACAGTCAGGCTGCACTTCATCTGGGAACACGTGAACCCTGATGAAGTATGGCATGACTGTCAGCTTTTCTTTTTCCCATCACTGTTTCGAGAGCTTCTCTTGACACAGCGATGGGAAGAGAGGAGCTTTCCCCATCACTGTTTCAAGAGCAGGTCTCGAAACAGTGATGGGGAAAGGGGGAGCTGACAGTCAGGCTGCAATTTGTCTGGGAACATACATTTCTGGATGAAGTGTGGCCTGACTGTCATCTCTCCTGGTGCCGGCCTTGCCACAACTTTGGCGGGGTATTGGGGAGGAGGGGGAGCCCCTCTTCTCCTCGTGGCCCTGGGGACTAAGGCCGGTGCTGGCCTTGCTGCGGCTTCAGCGGGGTTGTGGGGAGGAAGGGTGCCCCTCTTCTCCCTGCAGCCCTGGGGATGAAGGCCAGCACTGGCCTTGCCACAGCTTTGGCGGGGTAGCGAGGGGAAAGGCACATGTGATGGCCATTTTTTAATGTCGCACGTGCTGGTTGTCCCACTTCCTCTGTGCTCTCGTCCTCATGCCTGATTGACTGAGGCGTGCCGCGGTGCAGAGGATGCTGGGGACCATAGTTTTTTTATTTTTCCCCATTGGGCCCACTCTCGGTTCCTGGACCCTCACGGTGACCATGTCCAGGAGGTAAGGTAAGTGTGGCCGGCTCATTACAGGATGGGCTGGACGTGTGCAGACACACATTCCAGACATGCACGGCCCAACCCATTCATATAGGTATAGATTGTTGTGCTCAGTTCACCTCCTCAATAGCAAGGAGCTGCATGTTTGCCACAATTACCTAGGTTTGTTTTCCTTTGGAAAGCAGCTTCTCCTGTTTTACAGTATTTCTGTTTTCTGGCAAATATACAGATGGAGCATTACTGAGGTTAAATGATTGCACTTCAGAAATAAGTTATATTACTGGGGATGGGAGAACTCTCTCCCCAACAGAATGCATTTTCCTGGCCTCCAAAATGAACCTTGCCACTTCCTTTGCTCTCCTTAAATTTTTCAGTTATAGAAGGATGGCATGGATATTTATCATGCTATTTTGCCTGCTGCAGAGATGGCTGACTCACTCTTAAAAATGGAGGTTAGGTGCCATCTTTGCTGGAGCAAACCAGTCTATCCCCAGAGCAATTGTAACCGTATCCTTTTGTCCCTTGTCAGGGATTTCTACTTTTTTGGTGTTGGTAGATTCTCTCTTTGTTGGTTTGTTTCTGGCTGCCAGTACCCCCAAAAAGGGGGGGGGGGGCTTAAGCAGAGAGACACTTCAGGAGATGGGCAAATTAAACACTTCCTTGGGTTCATGGAGAGGCAAAGGAAGTGAGGGGGGAAAGTAAAAATGTATTTGAGCAGGTCATATGTGTCAAGTCTTCCTCTCAGAAGAGGAAGGAGACAATAAGGGGCAAAGAGGGGGATATTGGCTTTTCTCAGCCAGTTCTCAACCAGATCTTTAAAAGAAGAGGAAGGAAGTTTTCCATTTGGCTTTAATTTTTAAACTGATTCAGCACATATATGCTGCGCTAATACACTTAAAATATTTTTTTCACTTCATCAACACATCCATGGAGCCAATATAATAATAATAATAATAATAATAATAATAATAATAATAATAATAATAATAATAATAATAATAATAATAATAATAATAATAATAATAATAATAATAATAATAATAATAATAATAATAATAATAATAATAATAATAATAATAATAATAATAATAATGTGCCTTCAAGCAATTCTGACCTATGGCTACCCTTTCCAGAGATTTCTAGATGGAGAATACACAGGTGGTATAGAGGAAGATTTAATTTGCGAAAAGAGCCTTCTTAAAGATTGTTGCATTTTTGAACCACAATCGGATATACCCTGGTAATGGCAACCTTGCTCATACTAGGTCAGGTGAAAGAAACTGCAGAATGAACTCACCAAAAGGTGCCCTCATTTTGGAAGTTTCACGCCTGACCTAGACACGGAAGAAAAAGAAGCCGATATATTGAATTGACTCTTTTTTCAAACCATTTCCTGATATTGACAGTGTGCTCATGCAGATATAATAGGGTTCCTTGAGGTCTGCATGCCATTTGGATGAAAGGATTGCACCAAATGGCATACTGGATTGCCTAATGAACCATTTAGCCCAATCTGGTGTGCAGATAAGTCCTTGGTCTTCTGATGTTCTCTGCTCATGTTTTGTTTTCTCAGCTCGATATAGACTGGATAAGACTCAGACTTGCAAACCTTGATCTAATTCTGTCACAAATGGAGGTTTCTGTGTTGTCTGTTCTTCTGACATTTCTAACAGTTCCAGTGATATGACTTATTCAAGGCAAAGGGATGTCCTGTGGGTAAACCAAATGTCAGCTGTCCCCTAAATCCCGTGTAGTCTTGTGGCTATTCCAGAGCCAGTATACTATAGTGGTTTGGTTGATGAGGGGTACAGAATGGTCACAATGTGGCCACACTCACACTGCCCCTAATTTGTTTTTAAAAATACTATACTCCAATAGTGTGTGAGAAAGGTAAGGTTCATGTGTTTTGCTTCTTATCACCCAGTCCAACATCCCCATTTTAAAAATGCCACCCAATGGTACAACAGTGTTGTTTTTTTTTAAAAAAAGAATAAAATAAAGCACCAATCTTAAATAAAATAACAACAGAAATTACACTTATGTACTGTCTTATAGTGCTTAGAGTATTCTCTGTGTAGTGCACAAGATAATTAGCATTTTGCCTCCCGACAATTTGGGTGCTCATTTTCCTGACCATGGAAGGATGGCAGGCTGAGTCAAGCTTGAGCCCACTAAGCTGAAACTTACATCATAAACAGAATTTGGCTGCAGTACTGCAGCTTAACCACTATGTTGTTGTTCAGTCGCACAGTCGGTTCCGACCCTTTGCGACCCTATGGACCATTGTTCTCCAGGCACCTCTGTCCTTCACCATCCCCCTCAGCACTCCCAGTTCTGTGCCCATTGTGTCTACAATACCATCTAGCCATCTCATCTTTGGCCTCCCCCTTCTTCTTTTGCCCTCCACCTTTCCCAACATCAGGGCCTTCTCAAGTGAATCCTCCCTTCTCATTTGATGTCCAAAATACTTTAGCTTCGTCTTTACTATTAGCCCTTCCAATGAGCAGTCAGTGTTGATTTCTTCTAAGATTGACCTATTTGTTCTCCTCGCTGTCCAGGGGACTCTCAAAACTCTCCTCCAACACCACATTTCAAAGGCATCTATTCTTCTGCGTTCAGCTTTCCTAATTGTCCAGCTCTCACATCCGTACATTACCACTGGGAATACCATTGCTTTGACTATTCTAATTTTTGTTTTCAACGTGATGTCTCTGCTTTTCACTATGTTCCCCAGGTTTCTCATGGCTTGTCTCCCAAGAATCAGTTGCCTTTTTATTTCATGGCTGCAATCCCCATCTGCCGTGATCTTTGATCCCAGGAAAGTAAAATCTGTCACTGCTTCTACTTCTTCCCCATCTATTTTCCAGGAACTGATTGGGCCTGTTGCCATTACCTTGGTTTTCTTGATATTGAGTCTCAAACCAGCTTTTGCACTCTCCTCCTTCAGCCCAATCAAGAGGTTCTTTAGGTCTTCCTCACTTTCTGCCATTAGGGTGGTATCGTCTGCATATCTCAGATTGTTTATGTTTCTCCCAGCAATTTTAATCCCATATTGTGATTCCTCCATCCCTGCATTTCGCATTATGTGCTCTGTGTATAGATTGAATAAGCAGGGTGATAAAATGAAGCCTTGTCTTACTCCTTTTCCTATTCCAAACCACTATGCCAAGGTGCTTTATAAAGAGATGTGAGAAGGGTATTCTAATGGATGTGGTCCTCCAAAGTCCTCTAAAAGCTACCTATCCCTGGGGAAGATGTCAGCTAGTTAAACCTCCCTACACCTGTGGAACCAACTGCTTGATCTTAGACCAGTGACTATCTCTTTGTCTGATGAGCCTCACAAAAGTGTAGCAGAGGGAGGGCAATGTACATATATTAGTTTAAGCTCATTGAGTGAAAGATGAGATATCAAAATAGATAAATAGACATCTAGGTAAATAGGATAAATAACAGAAACAGGTTTTAGACAGTGTGACAGAGTATTAAATACCTTTGAATACTCCTGCATGTAATTACTAGAAATATGAGGAGGTGGGCTCTTTTAATATAAAGTGGGGGTAGTAGAATAGTGCATTTACTTCTCAGTTGTAGAGACTGTTGTCATTAATAGCAGAGAAAATCTGCCAGAAGGAGGATGACTAGTGGCAAATAATAAATGCATATCACAAATATATATTATTTTAAAAAAACTCCATATGCACTTGTTTTTAAAATGTTCGCTCAAGCTAAAGTGTTCCGTTCCATACAAGGGAGATTCATTGAAGTGCCTCAAAGTTTCACATAATACAGTTATCAATGTGCAACTAAAATGACTAATTGAGCCCTGGAGAACAGTCCCTGCACATTTTCCCAAAATGCAAAGTTCATTAGTCAAGGCCATGCACTTTTCAAAAAAGCAAATCAATTATCAGCATGGTGATTTCTGAAGTGGGTGAGTGGGAAGAATAGCTCTAAGGAGACAAACAAACAGAACCAAGCAGAAATGTGCAGATGGAATGTTGTAGAGTAGTAATGGACCATAGCAGGCCAAGGGGCCCTGATTATTCACCAGATCTTTCTTACTAATTCACACTCCCTTATCTCACAGACCTCTCTGCTCTTCCATGTCTTGCTTCTGGCAACTTTCCTCCAAGAGGAAGAGATAAGTAAAGATGTGTTTAACACCAGTTCTCTCCCTCCCTGTGCAAGCAAAAGTGATCCTATGAGCAAGAGAGATTATCTTGTTTACCTCAGATGGTTCCAGTCCTTGTGGAAGCCAAGACACAGGGAAGTAAAGTGAACAATGTTTGAGAAGTTTGGATATACATTTCTCCTCAGAAATACAACAAATACATGTTACTCATTAAACCATGATTTTTGAAACTTTGCCAGCTATTATATTACTGCTAAAACTAATTATCTTGGTACATGGTTATCCCAAAAGTTCCACTTTGCAGGTAACACAATTATTTGTCTTTTTGTTCTGGCCCTTAGTGGCACAGTGGCTCAACTGTTGTACTGCAGCCAAAATGTTGTGAGTTCAATCCTGATGGATCCAGGTGGACGCAGCCTTCCATTCTTCTGAGATTGGTAAAATGAGTATCCAGCATGTTGGGGGCAAAATGCTAATTAAACAATTAACTGCCCAGAGAGTGCACTAAGGGCTATGAGGCAGTACATAAGTGTAATTGCTATTAATTATGGGGATTTTAGATTTTTAGATTTGAGATTTAAATATTTAAATATTTTTTAAGATTTCAGAGTTTTTAGAGTTTTCATGATGTATTATCTATATGTATGGGTTGTCGGAGTGTTATGTTGGGGGTGTTTCTTGTGTTGTAAGCTGCCCAGAGTCACCTCGGTGAGGGGGTGGCTAAACAAGTCAAAATAAATAAATAAAAATATTAATTCCAGGCTCATCCCAACCTGTTCCAAGTACAGAAGACAGCTAAAAGAGCAGTTCAGCTTTAATTCAGCAGGGACATGAAAGAGGTTTCCACTACACCAGAAACAGAAGCCAGTTTAGTAGCCACAGACAGATTGTGTGGCAAAAGGGAACAACTATGGATCAACAGAGAGGCATTTGCTACTGCCTCACAACCTCTTCCATCTGAGTCAACTGCCTGATTCCGGCTAAAAGTAGGACTAGAACTTTTCCAGAGACTGTGATGCATGGAAAGAAAGTAGGTAATATTAAAGTGCCAGGAATTATAAATTGAATGGAACAGGTGCTCCTCCCTCTATAGGTGATGGTAGCACAAGATTATATTAATTAGTTTTAGATTTATTTTTCCTGGTTTTTTTCTCTTTCTCTTCTTTTAATACCAGTTTTACAAAATTTATACCTATAAAGCAGAGGTGTGGGTGGTGTGTCTGGAATGTGCTCCCACACCCCTGGGTCCTGGGCTCAGTGGTGGGGCACAGGCCCCCAAATCTAGAAAAAAATAACTGCATGCATGCAGATACAGGGGAGGAAAGGCTGTGCACAGGACCGTTGCGATACAGTTCTTGCACATGCAGGTCCGCACACATTCAGAAGGGGTGGGGAAGCGGCGCAAGCAGGCACCGATGCTCAGTGTGGTTGGCCACACGCTCACCATGGCACCGGCAGATACCATGGAGAACGAGTGGTGTGAGAGCCAGTGACAGAGATGGCAGGGACAGCAGCGGGGCCGTCATAAACACCGGTGGCTTGCAGAGGCACTGGGAGAGGGAGACCTGCCCTTGGTGAGTCTGTAGGGCAAGGGACGGGGACTGGGGTGGGGGAGAAGCACCTTGGTCCATCCACATGGCCACCTCCCGGGTTGGAACAGATAAAGGGGCCCCATCAAAACAAGTTGCCCTGAGGAGCAGCCCAAGCCTGGTTCGCCTACCTCCCTCCCCAGCCCACACACACCTTACCTACCCTGGACAGATCTCCCTACTCTGCCACCCAGCATCACACTGAGGGCACCAGGAACCAAGCCGGCCCACCTGCCTCGCTGGGACACTCCAGGCTGGAAAAGCGCACCCTGGCTGACAGGGAGACTCCGTGGCAGCCAGCAGGCCAAGGGATCGGAGGAACAACAGCAGCCACTGCAGCAGGAAGTGCAGTGGCACCCAGAGGCACAGCCCAGCCAAGCTTTGGAGAGGGCTGGCATGACCCAAGAGGCCTCCACCTACCGGCACAGGGGGGAGTGATGGAGAGGCAAGGTAGGGCCCCCGGAGTGGATCCATAATGCCCCAACCCACCAGCGGACACCAACCCTCCCTCCAGGCATCCTGGTGGGGTGCCCCTTTCCTTGCCCTGCCACCACCCACCACTGGAAACCCACCCTCCCTCCTGGATTTCCAATGGGGCCCTATGGAAGAGCTGGAGGGGCACGGATAAAAAGGCAGAACACACCAGGGAACCCCTCTATAATACTCTAGCGGTGGGGGTAGGCCCCCCCGATAACTCATCCTCCCTGTCTGGCCTCAGTATAGCATAACACGCCTTCCAAACTAAAATTCAAAGGGGACTGCACATCCCAACATGCATTCTGTGGCACCGAGACTCTGCTCTGCTAAGACACTTGTGTCGGGGAACTTCCCCTTTCCTGCTGGCTTTGCCACTGCACAACCAAAAGAAAAGGTGCAAACCCCCATCTCAGGAATCTAAGCAGGTTCGGCCTCCACGGCCTTTGGGAACCCCCATAATAGACTCCTCCAACTCACACATCTGGTGGAGAAGGCAGCTACATTCCTCAGTCCCAGCAGCGGAGCAGGGGGGTAGGGAGGAACAGACCACAATTCGTGGGGAAGGTAACTGGAGGTGTGTGTGTGTGTGTGTGTGTGTGTGTGTGTGTGTGTGAGAGAGAGAGAGAGAGAGAGTCTCAGTATTCCACTTCAGATATTACATACCTATACTTCCAACACAGGACACCCACCCGGGCGCAGCCAGACACTCAGCTAGTGATATTCTAAAAATGATACAGTCAACCCTCACATAACAATGCGTTCAGATAACATCATTTTCACTTAACATGTCGTTATGCACCACGTGTTCCCCCTCATAATGTTTTTAGTGTCATTTTCCGGACAACAATGCTAAAATAACCGGACAACGACGATAAAAACGTCGTTATGTGGGAAACTCCATAGAAACACGCATAGCAACAAAAATCGCTTAGCAATGCTACTTAGGGAACCAAGTAACATCGTTATGCAAGGGTCTACTGTACATGCAAATGCTAGTTGAAACTTAGAAATGTATTTTTCCAAAAAGATATAAACGCTTATATGTGAATGTATACTCACCGAAGTAATCTTATACTGGTACAGGATATATAGATAAATAAATAGATATAGATAAAGACACAAACTGAAACTATATGGCATACTTCTTATAAAATGGCATATATATATATTCTGTTAAATTCCTAGAAATTACTCTCAAAATAGTATGCAGGTGGCATCAAAGCACATTAAAATGTCAAAATGCAACACTACCATATCACAATCATGCTGATGAAGCTGCAGGCAGAAAGGATCCTTTCATCACATGTGGGTTAAAAGGTTCGAAGGTGGGGAAAAATACTAAGAAGATATTATCTCCTAAATTTGCTCAAACAGATAAAATTCAAAATTCAAAAAAAAAGACATAAATTCTATATTTGAGCTTATAAACAAACATATTTTGACTGGATTTGTGTATACTTTTCTCAGGCAAGACCAACTGCAAAGTACTGTACATAGACACATTTATGCAAGTAGTCTCTCATTCTAACTCTAATGATAAATTTTAATATTTTTAACACATTTCAGAAATTCCTAAAAAAAATCTGTCAGTTATCAATATATGAACTTTTCCAGTTTTACAAAAGTTAACCATACTATGCATACACAGACGTATTTATAAGTTCATACAACTTTTCTTTTGAAGCTGAAAATTTAAAGCAGACCTTGTGCTTAGACCTTGGCATATACATAATCTTTTCACTGCCTTTTTCTGAGTTATTTGCAGTTCTGCTGTAGCCATATTAAGATAAGGCAGCCAGAACTGCACGGTTCCCTAGGCCTGTGCACATGGATAATTGTATTAAAAGAAGAGCAATAGAAAAATTCAGATAAAAATACATATTAATCAAGCTAAAATATTTAAATGAACAAGATTCATTTTCCAAATTTCAGCACCCACATATTGGAATCATTCTGTGATGATATGAGGGGCATGTATGCAAAAGCCATTTATAATTTTATTTTCTGTGTGACATTCTATATTTGATAGAGCAATATATACACAGCAGGTGGGGAGAAAATAGTTTTCTTCTCCCCCAATCTTAATTTTTAAGGGTGACATGGTCACCCCAAAAGGCCATACCGACAGAGCTCTAAAGTCAGTTTTTGCAAATTCAGTTTAATAATGGAAGGGGGAGAACATATATTTATTTTACTTATGCCAGTCCTGAGCTCAAGATAGGTTCACATTTCCTAAAACATGTGAAAATACCTTGTTGAAAAAGCATTTTTATACACCAATCACTATTTTAGTTTAGTTTCAATTGCAACTTTGATTATGCCTTACCTTTTATATTTTATATTTATATTTTGATTTCATAGTTGTAAATAAATGGACTGTAGGAACCTCTACCCTTTATGTGGATAGAGAAATGTAGGGTTGATTCCACAAAATTTCTCCAGAGGGAGAGAGTGGGTAGGTATATCTCACATATGTAGTTGCTGCCTAACAGTTTTTCTTTTAATGTAATACAGCAGGAGTTCTTAATATTTTTAAGCCAGGGGCCAGGTCACGTTTCCTCAGACAGCTTCAGGGGCTGGATGACCATTTTGCCATCCCTCCACCATGTGGCACTTCTTGGTGTGGTGAAGGCAGTGGTGGGCCACATGAAATAGTGCCACAGGCCATATCCAGCCCACAGGCCACAGGTTGAGAATCCCTGTAATACAGCATATGTTTACTTTTTCTTTTTTAAAACATAAGTAAAAAGGAAAAAAGACAGAACAAAGAAACAAGAAAACAAAAACAAAAAAATACATACTACAAACCCAGTAATTCATCGCCTGTAGAGAGAAGTGTTTCTCTGGTGGAGGAGCTGAATACCTTCTTCGCCCGATTTGAGGTGACACCAGCAGTGGATCCAGCAGTGTTGCCAGAGTCATCATCATTACTCCCCATAGGGAATGTTGCCAGGGTGGAAGAGGGAGAAGTGAAGCGAATATTAAAAGGGATAAACGTGAGCAAGTCTATGGGTCCTGATGGAGTGGCTGGTAGGGCACTGAGAGACTGTTCAGAACAGCTGGCAGAAACTTTTATGAAGATTTTTAATCAGTCTTTGGCCCAAGCCACTGTCCCACCTTGTCTGTCCCACCTTGTCTGTCCCACCTTGTCTACTATTATACCTCTGCCTAAAAATCCTAACATAGATAGTCTGAATGATTTCTGCCCTGTGGCGCTTACACCTGTCATAATGAAATGCTTTGAAAAGTTGGTGCGGAACCGTATTATGGCTTGTTTACCAGTTGGACTTGACCCTTGTCAATTTGCATATAAGAGAAAGAGATCCACGGAGGATGCTGTGGCTACGGCCCTACATGCTATTCTGACCCATTTGGAGAAACAAGGGACTTATGCAAGACTGTTATTTGTAGATTTTAGTTCTGCTTTAATACTATTCTTCCGCATAGACTGGTGCCCAAATTATTAGATCTGGGGCTTCTGCCATGCTTATGCAGGTGGATACTAGATTTTCTATCAGATCATTCCCAATGGGTCAGGATGGGCTCTCATGTCTCTGCGGATCTCAGTATAAGTACGGGGACGCCACAGGTGTGTGTGCTGAGCCTGATTCTGTACACGCTTTACACATATGATTGTGTTCCCAGTTACCCCAGCAATAAGATCAACAAGTTTGCAGACGACACAACGGTGGTGGGTCTGATCACTGCTGGGGACGGGGAGTCAGCTTACAGGAAGGAGGTTGAGATGCTGACGGAGTGGTGTAGGGAAAACAATTTATTCCTCAATGTAAAAAAGATAAAAGAGATCATTGTGGACTTTAGAAAATGCAAATTGAGCATCCAGCCACTTATTATTGAAGGGAATTATGTGGAACAGGTCTCAGTGTTTCAATTTCTGGGAATGGAGCTGAGGGATGATCTAACATGGGGAGCAAACACCAAGGATCTGATGAAGAGAGCACAGCAGAGGTTATACTTCTTGAGAATCCTCAGGAAGAACAATCTTTCAAAGGATCTGCTGTTGGCATTCTACCACTGTACCATAGGGAGTGTGTTAACCTATGGTCTGTGTGTATGGTTTGGGAGTTGTACAGCTAGGGAAAGAACAATGCTGTCCAGGGTCGTAAAGACTGTGGAGGGGATAATTGGGCGTACTCTTCCCACTCTAGATCAAATCTATGCCACCAGGTGTTATAAGAAAGCTGTAGAGATTGTGCAAGATAGTACGCACCCCGTAAATGATCTCTTTCAGCTTCTGCCTTCTAGAAGAAGGTATAGGGTCATAAAGACCAGGATCAGCCACTTGAGAAATAGTTTCTACCCAAAAGCAGTGCAATGCAGTCTATGAGGGAGCTTCTGTATATAGTTTTTAGAGTTTTTAGAGTTTTAGAGTTTTTAGAGTTTTAGAGCTTTTTAGGGGTTAAATGTGTATATGTGGGGTGGGAGTATGTTGATAATTTTGTATAGTTGTTTTTTGTTTAGGTTTTGTTGGGTTGATTAGTGTCCCCCCCCCCCAATCTTGTTGTTCTGTGCAGGACAATGACAATAAAGATTTATCTATCTATCTATATTCTTACATACAGTGGTACCTCAGATAAAGTCGAATTCAGATAAAGCCCCGGTTTTCATGCACATGTGATTCATAACATAAAGTCCAAAACTGCTAAAAATGGACGTTATCTGAGGTATTTGGTATAGGAACCTTAGATAAAGTCCATGTTTTGGATGTTATCCGATGCATCAACCATTTGATTCGGATGAAGTCCAAAATCAGATAAAGTCTAAACTTGTGGAATGGAGTTTGGACTTTATCTGAGGTTCCACTGTATCTGTTTAACTGTTACAATAAAATTCAATTTCCCAATTTCCATCCTTTCTATATCATTATTAATGTTCTATTACCAATTATTTCGTATTTCCATTTTTAACAACTATTCAATATCTATATCTATTATCCTCTCATACATTAATACCAAAGTTATCACCTCTGTGTTATATACAATGTCCTGAATTCACCAGTTGTTTTCAAACCTTATTGTTTTCCCCAAAAACTCAGTGTGTCTCGTGCTGGTTTGTTCCCTTTGCTGTTCTTCAATGTATGCACCAAAAAAGGCTTCCAAATATCCCAAAATTTATTTTTCTTCCTTATTCCTTTTTTAAAAATTCAATTCACAAGTAACTTTGTCATTTAATGCTATTTCCCAGATTTCTTTATGCCAATTTTCTACTTCTAAATTCATGTTATTTTTCCAGTTTGTTTTTTGCAATCACTTGCCTTGCTGCTGTTAAGAAAATTGATGTCAAATCTTTCTTATTTGAACCTAAATTCTTCTCTTCCAAATCTGTTAATAGTGCTGTTTTAATATAGTATAGGTTTTCCATACAGAAAGCCTCAGGTTCAACCCTAGGCATCTCCAGGAGAGGAAGGAAAATCTCCTACCTGAATCCCTGGACATCTGCTGCCAGACACTAATTACAATATTGTACTGACAGAATACAAGGCAATTTCTTGTTCTCTCTTTCTTCCCTCTCCCCTAAAGTAGCTGCACTGATTAGAATGCAAGCGCGGCGCCAAAATGGCCACCACGCTCTTTGCGGCCCCCCCACCAGACGAAGGCATCCGGGTAGTTAGGGGGCGTGGCCAGCACCCTTATAAAAGGGGCGGCCACGAGGCAGCCGAGCTGCCATTTTGCGAAGCGAACGGAGACGAAAAGTTTTTTCCCTTAGCTCCGTCGCTCTTACCTATCGCCGGGAAGCCTCTTTGGCGCAGCGGTTTTTCTTCCTTCTTCTTCGGCTTCCCAGCAAATTGAAGCAATGCCCTCTAAGAAGACGGCAAAGGCGAACGCAGTTCGTGCTGCTCGGAGGCGGCAGCCGGGTCGGAGGACCACGACTGCGCCGCCCCAGCAGCCTCCCTTGCCGGGAGAGCCCACCGAGACCGGTGGGATGGGGTCGATTGCCCCTTGGCCCGAGCCGGGGCGGCCGCGTACTGGCCCGGCAGGGGCCACGGCCCCTGGCCCACAATCAATGGCTGCTGCTCCTGGCCTGGTTCATGTTACGGGGCCTTCTCCCCTTGGTCCGCAGCTTCCTGCGGTGGGCTTCAGCCATGGGGGGTGGTTGGGTCCTCTTCCCTGGCAGGGCATGCCTCCGGCCCCCCAGGGGCCGGGACTGGGCTCGTGGCCGTATTCGGGCCCCGCGGCCCAGAGACCTGGACCGGCGCCTGCCACCAGTGGGCCGGCTGGCCCTTTGCCCCCCTTAGCGTTGGGGGCTATGTGAATGTGGATGCCCTTCTGGCCCGCGTAGCGGCCCTCGAGGCATCGCTCAGGATGGTCAACCCATCAGGGGCGCCTTTTGGATCCCAGGTCGATGCATCGTCTGCCGGGGAGCGGCAGGCGGCAGGACGGGCCGAGCTGCCCGAGGCGCGTGGGCCGGTGTTGGCCACTGCCTTGCAGCTCCCCATACAACAGGCACCGCAGCCGGGTGCTGACCAGGCCCCATCGATGAACTCAGTTCCGATCGTGAGCTCCGACGCCCACAGTGGGCTGGAACCCCCGGTGGGGGCGGCCCATGGGGGTGCAGCGCGTGAGTATACGGTTTAATCTAGTGCACCCACACCATTAACTACATTGGGGGGAGCATTCCAGTGGCCGTGGCCTCGCACGGGTGGCGTGGCGGTTCAGACACCGCCGGCCCACCCGGCGACTGCACCTCTAACCCAGGGCCCTACTTGGGGTGGGGCCTCCTCTTCTGTTGGGAACTTGCTAGGGGTTACGGGGTTGGTTCAGGCTCCTTTTACTATGCCCACCGTTCCCACCGTGCCGGTGTCGGCATTGCCAACAGCAGGGTATTCTTTGCCCCTTGGGGATCATCTGGCCCAGTCTACCAAAGAGAAGATCTGGCGGGGGGAGTATGTGGACATCTTCCCCCTTTTGAACAGAGAGCCCACCAAGGAGGAGAGGGAGGGGCAGGACGAGAAGGATAAGGAACAGGCACGTTGTCGTAAGCCGCCACGCACGTGGGCCAACTGGTTGCCAGCGTACCTCATATACATGGCAGTTTACCTCAGGGCCCGGCCGGATCTGGCCATCCCGATGGTCCAGTATTTGGACAACATCTACCGGGCGATGGTTGGCTTACGACGAAGAATTCCGTATGCGAGTGCCCCTGCACCCAGAGATGAGGTGGGACGAGCCCTGCCAGAAGCTGTGGCTTCTGTACATGACCCCCACGCACCCCGCGCCTGGGGAGAGATACCATTGTGGACATGCAGTCCAGTGAGCGGCTCCAGCACACGCACCCCGCCAGGTGGCGGGGCAGGGGGTTCCAGCCCGCCTGCTGTGCTGGACCTTCTCGTCCAATGGTTCCTGCAGTAGGAAGAATTGCCGGTACAAGCACGAGTGTCCCTCTTGCGCTGGCCCCCATGCCGCCTGTCCCAGGCCGGGGGGAATGCGGGGCCGAGGTAGGGGTGGACAAGGGGCCGGCAAGACTGCCGCAGAGGGAGCTGGTCCAGCGAAAGGCCCCCTCCCCAATTAATGTGGACATGTTGGAGCGTTGGCTCACATTGTACCCGAGGAGGGCAGACGCAGCTTACCTGCTTCAAGGTTTTCAAATGGGTTTTCGCATTCCTTTCACGGGGGACAGGTCTCCCCAAGATGCACCCAACCTTTTGTCACTCAGGGGAAGGGAGGAGATGGCTGCCGTGAGCATTACTAAGGAGGTTGATGCGGGCAGGGTCGCCGGCCCTTTCCCTGCACCCCCGTTCCCCAATCTTAAAGTTTCCCCCTTGGGCTTAGTGCCCAAGAAGTCACCGGGCGAGTTTCGCCTAATACATCACTTGTCCTACCCAGCCGGCCGATCGGTCAATGATGCTATCCCTGATGACCTTTGCTCAGTCAGGTATACGTCTTTTGACCAGGCGCTGCGCATGGTGCGCTCATGTGGCCCGGGTGCGCTGTTAGCTAAGTGCGACATTAAGTCCGCCTTCCGTCTCCTGCCGGTGCACCCGGGCGACTTTGAGTTGCTGGGTTTCAAGTTCCAGGGTGCATATTATTTCGATAAAGCCATGCCTTTTGGTTGTTCCATCTCATGCTCGGCCTTCGAGCGTTTCAGTACCTTCCTGCACTGGGCTTTTGTTCGCAGGTCAGGCTCTCGGTCTGTAGCCCATTACCTGGATGATTTCTTATTCGTGGGTGAACGGGGCTGGGACACGTGCACACGTCTCCTCAACACATTTCAGACGCTAATGGAGGAACTCGGTGTCCCTTTAGCGCCCGAAAAGACCGAGGGCCCATCTACTAAGCTCACATTCTTGGGGGTGGAGATTGACACGGTAGCGCAAGCATCTAGGTTGCCGGGGGATAAGGTGCTTTGTCCCGCCTGCAGATCTCCCGGTTCCGTGCCTTGGCCCCGGATGCGGAGGAATTTCCCTCGCCACTCCCGGGCGAGATATGGACGCTTGGCAAGGAGAGGTGAACCGGGCGATCGGCATGTCGCTGGCGCCGCACACTCGTAAGGCGTATCACCACGCATTCATTTCCTTCCAGGCCTTCTGTGCCCAATTTCGGCTACCCGAGACTTGGCCTATCCCAGTTGCCCACGTCCTCCGATTCATGGTTTACCTGCATGCACAGGGCCTTGCACCTCGCACCATAGCATCCAGGCTGTCAGCGCTGGCATTTATGGCCAAAGTTATGCGGTTATGCAGACAGTACTACTGATTTCCGTGTGAGACATGTTTTGGAAGGGTGGGTGCGGGAGCGCGGGCATAGCCCGGACGACCGCCACCCAATTTCCCCAGGGGTACTCACCCACCTGGCACGGGGCTGGCATGACCTCTGTTTTGACAGGTATGAGGCAGCCCTGTTTCATGCGGCTACCACGGTGGCCTTTTTTGGAGCGCTCCGCATCAGCGAGCTTGTGATGCTGTCTAAGGCGGATGCAAGTCGTAGGGCACTGGAACTCGACGATGTCTATGTCTGCAATGATTGGGCTCAGTTGAGGATTCGCTCCTCTAAAACGGATCAGCACGGCGTAGGCAGTGGAGTAAGACTGCTACGATGTTCATTGGCAGACATCTGTCCGGTTGGTGCCCTACAGGAATTCCTTGCACTGCGTGGCACGCACCATGGCCCGTTTTTCTGCCACCAGGATGGGTCTCCCCTTACTAAGTTTCAATTTTGGAAGGTGACCGGTAAGGCGTTGGCCAGTGTTGGCCTCCCTGGGGCCCGTTACGGCACCCATTCCTTCAGGATAGGGGCGGCTTCTACTGCGGCTGCCTTTGGGTACTCCGGGGCTGAAATACGCCATATGGGGAGGTGGGGATCACGATGTTTTCAGTTTTATGTCCGCCCTCTTCCGCCGTGAGTACCGGTTTAGTCACCGCACCTTTTCTCCCCTTTTTCCTTGACAGACCCTGGGTGTTGTTTCACACCGGTGGCAGTATGGCTGGTGGGCCATAGCTACGTGCACAGGGCAGCGCGTTACGCTGCGGCGACAGAGTGGGACCCCGACTGGGACTGGGTGCATACGCAAGTCTCACATGGTATGGTAAGCCCGGTATGTTATGCCGGGAACTGTTGCCGTTCCTTTTCTCAGGCAGAAATGCCGACCCGCCTGATATTCTGATCATACACCTTGGGGGCAATGATTTAGGACAGGTCACTGGCCTTTCGCTGCAGCACGCGATTTGCTGTGACCTCGCCTACTTACATTATGTGTGGCCTGCCACGACCCTCGTTTGGTCAGACATGGTACCGCGGCACGCTTACAGGGGAGGGTTCGACCTCCAGGCCCTTGACCATGCTCGGCGCATGGTGAACAGGGCTGTTGCCCGGTTCCTTATCGACAAGGGCTGGGGGCGCGTCATTCGGCACCCCACCATCAGTTTGCAAAATTATGAGCTTTATTCAGGGGATGGGGTCCATCTGTCGCAGGGAGGTATGGACCTCCTGTTAGGTGATTGGCGAGCAGGCCTGTTGACCGAGCTGACGGTCTGGGGGGGGCGTCGAGCCTTTATTGAAGCCTCTCCGTGTGGCGGGTAGCACTGGTAAGGTAAACATTTATGACCCACAGGTATCCGGCAGGTTCGCAATTGACTGGACAACACTAGACAGGCATAAGTTGGTTAAACGTTGTCCGGTCAACGACGAACCAGGCGACGGGGTGATGGCAAGAGCTAGACAGCATGCATCACCCCGTGATTTTACGGATACGCGTCAGAGGGTGGGGTCATTAGTTAGGTATAGACTACGGTCAACAATTTGTTTGTTGTCAACAAACAAATTGATACAAATAGATACATTGTAACAATTGCCGTTGGCAATTTTGGGTGGTACCTTACCAGTGTTACTTCGGCCTGCTTGCCTTAAGAATTATAATTGGTCAAATACCAATAGAAATTTATAATTCGGACTAGGGCATGAATCAATAAATGTGGCCCAATGCCGTTATCCACTTTTACTAGTGTCTGAGTCCTTTATTGGGGGGTGCGCCTGCAATGACACTCACAGCATAGAGATTAGGACCCACTCCTTCCAATGAATGAGGCCCTGATCCACCACCATCATCCCAGATGCTCTGTCAATCCCCTTCACCACACTTCAAAGGGAGGAAGGCATGGTGACTTTACCAATTTCTCCCCTGCCAACTCCCTGCTCAGGAGCATATGATGTGAAGGCAAAGACTGCTTAACTATAGGACTGCACTTGGAGCTGGGGTGGACACTGTGTAAGGGGGAAAGAATCCATCTTTTCTCCTTGCAGCAATATTTTTCAAGGCAGGATTTCCCCCTGAGAAATCGTGCATGATCTCTGAGATTTTTTCTGAGATTTTTACAAGTTGTAACTAGAAATTTTGGCAGTGGGGCGAGTGGCTCCATTACCCACCCACTCCATCTGGAGGTATAGATGTTAATCCCTAAGGAAGGGGAGGAAGAGATTGTGGTTCTCCGAAGAGTAAGCTTGTACTTAAAAAAGAGAGAGGAGGAATAAGAAATTTTCCTAACACCCATCAGTTTATTAATGTTTGGTGCCCTCTCAGTTTTGGTGTCCAGGACAAAACTCCAGTTGCCCTGTTCTAGCTAATGCCAAGTTGCAAAAGGTTATTACAATTCCAACAAAGAATGGCATGTTTTATGCACAGAATTTTCTAGAAGGGGAAATCATCAGGGCACAATTTGGCTACTTCCTGTATATAAAGATAGGGGGAGGGATAAAACAAAAAATAAATGAAATTCTGGTATCTCTTATTTGGTGAGAAGCTGGTAAGTCTCACTGATGCAGAAGGTGACTCAATGGGCAGTCTCAGCAGTATGAGACATGGAAGACTTACTGGATGAGGAACTTTATGAATGCTCATTACACCCCAGCTCCAGAACATCTGGCATCCCGGCAGGGTAGAGGGAGGGGTAGATTTTCCAGTCCCCCACCAAATGAAGCAACCATCTCATCAAGGCTAAGCAGTGGTGGGCATCAACAGGTTCACACCAGTTTGCCAGAACCGGTAGCAGAAATTATGGATGGCTCCGTCCATCCAGGTTTTGAAATAAAGGAGTCCTCATTTGGATGCAAAGCAGGGCTTTACACCTGGCCACGCCCACAGTATGGTAGTATTTTTTTGGGAGCCCACCACTGAGGCTAAGCAAAAGCAGCCCTGGGAAGGTGGGAGACAGGGCCATTGAGGCCTTCTGATTGAAGATGACTAGCCAGCTCTTCTCTGTTTGAAAGGCTTGCTTGCTTGCCACTTCTGTTTCAGACCAAAAGTACATTATGTACGGAAAAACATCACTGCAAATTAATCATACAGATTCACTTTGTGTAAATTGTTTTGAAATATGTGGCTGAATAAGCACTATATAAGAGCCTCTCTATTCTTAGCTACATTTTTTAGCTGGGGAGCCAGCCACTAAGGTGCAGCCAAAGTGAAAAGAAGCTGTTGCCTATTTAGCCAGAGAGGTAGTCAGATGGAAGAGAGAAATCCATATAGCAGGAACAATAATACCAGAACTCATCCATATGGGAGGAATGCAGGGAGGTGTAATTCTGTAAACTGTTTAGATTCCCCCCCCCCCCGGGTCTTCTTTGTTACATTATGTGTTTTTAAATTATCAAATGAGAAGAGAGGATTCACTTGAGAAGGACTTGATGCTGGGAAAGGTGGAGGGGAAAAGAAGAAAGGGGCAACCAAAAATGAGATGGCTTAATGGTTCTGTAGACGTAACAGGCACAGAGCTAGGCAAGTTGAGGAGGATGGTGGAGGACAGAGGTGCCAGGCAGGCAATGGTCCATGGAGTCGCAAAGGGTTGGAATTGACTGTGCGACTGAACAACAACAAAATTATTGCTGCATTATCTTGAAAAATAGCTCTAACTAATTATTTGTGATTGAATAAGAACTGGTTAACTGATTTTAAAAGGAGTCAGGTTTCTGGATTTTCTCCTGCTTCATTTCTTTTTCTGAGTGGTTGTGAGGACAAGAGGGTATATTGTAAATCATCTTGACTACTGTTGTTGTCTTCATCATTAGGCAGGCTGCTGCCGTCACTGCTGTTGTATCTCATCATCTTTTAACTAAGAGGAACAAACAAAAATCTCTAACAAATTATGGGCCAAGACTGAGAAGCTAACCAGTTTTTTCCAGGTTTATTATTTTTGTTGCAATTTTTTTCACCCCTTTTGTACTAAATCATGCACTAGCTTAAGAGAGTAGATGTTTGTTTATTCCTTTATAGCTGGTCATCCTGTATGCATAAATAGAATTAAAATCTCACTTAATAATTGCTTTGTGGCGGCGGAGGATGGAAACGAGGGCAGGTCCACACAATCTGCCCCTCCACCAGAAGGATCCTGCGATCCGGGCCCGTGTATGTGTGTGTGCGTGTGTGGGGGGTCTCCATCCTAACTTGTAAGTCCAGGACTGAAGTTCTCCCGGGTCAAAGTTTCTTCAGAACCGTCGCGTGCTCTTTTGGGTTGACCCAGGAAAGGTATCACCTCTGTGTGGATGTGGGGATTGAATTGATACCATGCCCACGGAGCTACCCTTGCCTTTTGCTTTCCTCACTTCAAAACAGCGCGAGAGGAAGGTCAGAGTCTGTTGTAATCAGCCAGGCAGGGGCCCGATCCCATGCCTGCTCATTGCAGAAGTAACAATATAAGCTTATATAATATACTATTGTAAGTAGATAAATAGGGACCACTTTGGTGGGAAGGTAACAGCGCTCCGTGCGCTCCAGTGTCTAGTCATGCCTGCCACATGACCATGGAAACATCTGCAGAAGCAGACAGCGCTGGCTCTTCAGCTTTGAAACAGAGATGAGCACTGAACCCAAGAGTCGGATACGACTGGCTTTTGAGCAAGGGAAACCTTTACCTTTACCCTAATATACTACAGGGTGCACAGAAAGAGCCTCCTCTAAGAGCCTCCCCATGGTGCCTTTGGATCCTGCACCCCTTGTTTTATGGGGTGGGTAGTTTAAACTGTATTTAACATGTTTTTTTAAATTGTCATTGTGAACCGCCCTGAGTTGGCTTTGGCTGAGTGGGCGGTATATAAATTTGACAATTAAATTAAATTAAATTAATAATAATAGTTAACATTTCACACACACACACACACACACACACACACACACACACATATATATATAAAATCAGAAAAGTGTAAAACAAAATGATGAATAGACATATGATTATTTTGATGAACAAAGGAGAGTCACTATCTGGTGACTCTTGACTTTCTGGGGGCGACGCTTCATCGTAGGGAGGCAGGGCCTATTAAAATGGCCCGCCCTCGGCGACTAATGGATCCAGATGGATTCCAGAGGGAACTGGGGGATGTTCCTCTGGATCGGCTACACGATTCACCCGAGGCACTTGTCGACCTGTGGAACAGGACGGCAACAGCAGCCTTGGATGAAATCGTGCCACTGCGGCCTCTCCGCGCCCGTGGGGTTAGGTCATCCCCGTGGTTCACGAATGAACTGCGGGAACTCAAACGGGCAAAGAGCGCTGCTGGGTGAAGACCCAGGATGACTCCGATTGGACACTACCTAGAGCTGCTATTAGGGTCTACCTAGTGGCGATGGGGGTGGTGAGGCAGCAATACTTCACCACCCTTATTGCCTCCGCTGATAACCGCCCAGCCGCCCTGTTCCGGGTTACCAGGTCCCTTCTCGGTAGGGGGAGATCGGTGTCCGGTTGGCAGGGTTTGGCTGAGGACTTTGCTGACCATCTGGTGGAGAAAATTGATCAGATTCGTTCAGGGCTGAATCCCGGCGTGGATGGGGAGGGTCAGGGGGCACCGGAGCACAGTCTTGCTGTACAATCTGGGATCGGTTTGATCCTGTTGTCCCTGATGAAGTGGACAGGCTCCTTGCAGCTGTGCGTGCCACTACGTGTCCTTTGGACCCCTGTCCCACCTGGTTGGTGAAAGCCTCCAAGGTGGTGACAGGTGGCTGGGTCGGGGCGATAATAAATGCATCATTACGGGAGGGGGTATTTCCTGCACCGCTAAAACATGCTTTGGTGCGCCCCCTCCTGAAGAAAATATCCCTTGACCCAGCTATCCTTAACAACTACAGGCCGGTTTCCAACCTGCCCTTTCTGGGTAAGGTTTTGGAGAAGGCGGTGGCGCGCCAGCTACAGAGTGTCCTGGAGGAAGCGGATTATCTAGACCCTTTTCAATCAGGATTCCGGCCCGGGTATGGTACGGAGACGGCATTGGTCGCACTGATGGATGATCTCTGGCAGGAGCGGGACAGGGGTTATCCATCCGTCCTTGCTCTTCTTGACCTCTCAGCGGCCTTCGATACCGTCGACCACGGTATCCTTCTGGAACGGCTCAAAGGACTGGGCATCCAGGGCACCGTGTTGTCCTGGTTTTCCTCTTTTCTGGAGGGCCGTACCCAGTCGGTGTAGTTAGAGAGTGAGAGGTCCAGCCCTAGACTTCTCAAGTATGGGGTGCCTCAGGGTTCGGTGCTCTCTCCTCTCCTATTTAACATCTACATGAAGCCACTGGGTGAGATCATTTGTTCCCACGGGGTGCGGTACCATCAGTATGCGGATGACACTCAGTTGTACATCTCGGCCCATGGGGACCCCAGTGATGCTGTTGAAATCCTATCCGGATGCCTGGAGGCCATTGGGGTCTGGATGGGGGCCAATGGGCGTCGGCTGAATTCCAGCAAGACAGAGTGTCTGTGGATAAGGGGGCCTGTGTTATCCCGGGAGTTACCATCTTTGGTACTGGATGGGGCTGTTTTGCCCCAGACAGACCCAGTGCGCAACTTGGGGGTCCTTCTGGACTCGCGGCTGCTGCTAGAAGAATAGGTAGCGGCTGTGGCCAGGAGGGCTTTTGCCCAACTTCGGGTGATTCGCCAGTTGCACACGCTCCTGGACCGGGGCTCCTTGCTTATGGTCACCCATGCTCTGGTCACTTCCTGACTAGATTATTGTAATGCGCTCTACATGGGGCTGCCCTTGATGACCATTCAGAGGCTGCAGCTGGTCCAGAATGCGGCAGCCCGGGTGGTCATGGGATGTGGGCGATATGCCCATGCCTCACCGCTACTTCGGGAGCTGCACTGGTTACCAGTTTGTCTCCGAGTGCAATTCAAGGTGCTGGTTTTGACCTTTAAAGTCCTATATGGCAGTGGGCCAGGATACATTAGAGACCGCATCGTCCCAAGAGTGTCTGCCCGTCCAACCAGAGCGGACCGGAGGGGCTCTCTAATGGTGCCATCAGTTAGGGGTGCACATCTGTCCAGTGCCCGAAGGAGGGCCTTCTCCGTGTCCACACCAACTCTCTGGAACCTCCTGCCAACAGATCTAAGACTTCAAAGAGAATTGCTGCCCTTCAGAGATAGATACATTGAAACTGTTGAACAGAAACAAACACTGCTACAGTGCTAGCCATCAAATGCCCATTGCAACCCAAGAAAGATATAATAGCTCCTCAGCACACCTACCTTGCAAAGTTGTTGCTGATGAATAAGCCAATATATAGGTGAAAAATGAACAGATGCTAGCAGCTGAAGCCACCAGATAGAGAGAAACTGTAAAAGAAGAGATAAAAACACTGTACAAGAATGTTATGTGGACCAAACTATCAGCATTCAAGAAAGCCATTGAGTGCAAGTGGGTCTTCAAAGTGGAACAGAATGCAGAAAAGGTGGAATGGTACAAGACTGACAAATTCAAAAACAATTCTAATTTAATTTCTGGCAATTAATTTTCTTATTAGCTTATTATTAACTCACTCACTCTTTAGTTCAGTTTATTTAGTTTATTCAGTAAAATCAGTTTAGTTCCAAATCTAAGCATAACAAAATACAAACACAAAATCATATTAAAGAAGGAAAACAATAACAATTATTCTACACGGTGTATTTACTGCAGGCTTAAGAAGGCCACTTTTTGATACAATTGTTAACAAGATTCCTACAGACAGAAAGTGTTGGGGCACAGGAACAGGTGTAGTTGAAAAGAAGAAGACAGGTTAAAATTATCCTTCTTTGGCCCAAATTTGCTTTGAACACATATCCTATTTTGTATGTGATGGTGGATTATGGGATGCTGGTGATAAATACAGGTATAAAGTCAAAATATTCTACTTCTTGAACTATATGGAGAGGTTTCAGAAGGATGAATTATGTCCTGTCCTATCCTGACCAGAAATCTATATAACAGTTAGAGCAGTAGGACAATAGAACATATTACTCTGGAAGGTGGCAAGCACTTCAACACTGGAGGCATTCAAGAGAAAATTGGACAACCATCTCTCAGATCTGCTTTGATATTGAATTCCTGCATTGAGCTGGAGGCTGGACCCAATGGCCTCATAGGCCTCTTTTAACTTCAGTAATGATGATGATTAAACACAAGAGGGACTAGCTCTTCTGTATTATTTCATTTCAAGTTTCCACATTCATTTACTGACACTAGTATTCCAAAAGGAGTACTCAATCAGGAGCCTGAGTGTTTCACCTCCCAACTCCCCCCCCCCCCCCGGGTGGGGAATGGGACGTGCATATGGTGGCAAGGCATAGAGAGAGAAAGGAAAGTGTAGCAGTTGACATATTAGTTGGAATATTAAAGTAAGATGATTTTTACACACATTGGGTCAAATGGCAGTAATCCGATGGATAAAATTTGACAGAAATAGTGTTTGTGCAAAGCTGTCTGTAGTTGATCTGTATGAATTTCAGAGCCTCTGTAGCAGAAGTTACTGAAAGAATCCAATGCCAAAAAAGGACATATTTATTAATTTTTCTCATTAGTATTACAGTAACCCCCACTACATAGGATCTAATTTATCTCTTGCTCTTCCTTTCTCCCTTTTTTCCTTGTTCTTTTTGTTTTTCTTGTGGTTATATTCTGATTTTCCACCCCTACCCCTCTCATTCTCATGTGTGTGGCTTGGTGGGTTTATCTGAATCATTTGCAGCTCTTTCTCTGCAGGCTTTCTCATGCACGGCATCTATTCTCTGCTTGCGGCACAACATAACCTAGAAGGCACAGGGTGATCAGATGGTAGCAGGTGGATAGTATTTCTTGCTGCTCACATGAGACAACAAGCTACCAGGCCTTTTTATCTTTCCTGCATCTCAAAAATCAGCAACCAAAAAGCTATCTGAAGCACTTAAAATATAATACATATCTTACTGCACTACATCTATTAAAATAATACTTTAAAAATCAAAATTGTGAACATCTAAAATGATGCAATCTAAAGATAGCTGCTATCCATGAAAAAATTCTAGGTATCTAAACAATTTAGGAAAAGATATTAAAATTTACCTTTTAATACATGGAATCATGTTTTACAAATATGAAGAGGAATATGCTCACCAAGTTATAACTCAAGCATTGAAAAGCCAAATTTCTTTTCAAAGGTCTGAATGTGCATTTTTTTTTTTGTTACTGAATGTCACTATAAAGGTTTTCTCAAGTCTCATGTGGCCCATCAATATAAATAATTTTTTAAAAAACACCACCAAGGAGTCATTCACATTCTAATTGGTCCAACTATGGGGGAGAGAGATTAATTGTCAACAAGAGCCATCCCTTCTTAGATTAATCTTCTGATGTTTCAAATTATAGATTTCAGAAATCGGAAGATGCATTTTAGTCATTCTCTCAGTGTGGGGGGAAATGACATTGATCAGTACTATAAATAGCTATTCGTTAATGTTGAAACTGTACTGGGAAAATGGATGTCGAGTTATAAAATACCAGTCATCATGGTGTCATAAAAAGGAGAAACACATTTATTATGCAAACAGAGTCATATTCATGGTGTTATATGAGCACCATCAAATTCCATTATGTTCCTAAGTATTCATTACTGAACACAAAAAAATAAAAATGCACATTGGAGAGCTATCATATACCTACACTTAATACAGTGTTTTTGCCACTAGAAGGCTGGGATGGTACTTTATCAATGATGATGATGATGATGATGAACATTATTTTAGCTAAACTGTTCATTGATGGCTTCAGCAATCAAGCAAAGGGTAGCTTTTTCTTCAATCTCAGAATGGTTCTGTAGTGTACATTGATGGCTTCAGAAGGATTGCTTAAGTAAATATTGATACCTTTTGGTGGCTAAGGACTATTAACCTGCAAAATGCCAACCTCCTGCATGAAGGAAGGCAAGAGAGAAAGGATCAATCCAGAAAAGCTCTTGTTTTGGATCAACATGGGTTGAAACTGTGGTCCCTTTCCCCCATTGATTTGAATTTACTCATACCAAATTTTAATACCTGTAGTCAGTTTTCTTTCAGTATAATCCAGATAAAATAGCATGCCATAACAAATTACCACCCTTTCTCCTTCTTCCTCCTCTCACCTATCCCCCTCCTTTTCCCTTCATGCCCTTTCCATTTTCTGCCCTGTCTCTACTTTTTGGTTATTTTTCTCCTTTGATGTTGCCAAATTTGGTAAGGGAAGTTTCCATTTTGTGAAGTGGGTTTTGATTTCTTCTTCACGTGGAGAAAAGTCATCAGAGTTTAAAAGGAAGCTGAGAGCAATTAGCTCTTTTACTTTCCCAAAATGGTAATGTCTGAGGTTGGTGGACTTGTAGCTCAGACCAACCATCTTGCTTTCCCCCTTGTTTAATGGGTCTTGCTACAAGAATTTTTTGTTGGTTTGTAGCAGAGGAAGTTGTGTACTTCCTCTCACCAGTGAGTTGCTCATTTTTTCAGCTTTTGTTACTGGCTGTCACCAATCTCCATGCTCAGAGATCCTGTGGTTGCTGTCCTGGAGGGGGTGGTGAAGGCTGGAGGTTAATTTACTACACTGGTGGTGTCTGCGTTGAGGTGCAGCCATGGAGGGGCTTCTTACCTCTCCTTTCTCCTCTACTTAGAAACCAGGAGTGAATTATTGCTGGATTTTGACACACACCATTTGGTCTGGGGCTTTTGTAGACTATAACCAGAGTTTCTGTAGTTTGTGGGGTAAGCTTGGCCTGAGCCTCATGGAAAGAAGGTGAGACTATGAGTGAGAGCAAAAGTGGGAGTGAGACTGAGAAGGCAGAGTTTGGCAGATAAGTGAGTTAAGTGGATGGATGGGCTGAGTGGTGGGAAGAGGAGAAAAATGGTGAGATGGATGATTAGGAGTTGATATATCCAATAGATGTAGGAGCTGGATGATGATAGGACATGGTGGTGAGGATGTGGCTATGGAGTAGAGCTGAAAGGTTGGGGTTTGCACCACATTGCTCTATGTTGGTGTGGTCCATGCTTCATTACTCTATATGGAAACTTACTAAGAGGTGACCATGGAAGGATCAAGACTGCTGTGATAGGAAGAATGGGGAGAATGTGAAATGTCTTGAGATGGATTGTGTGAGAGAAGCCAGTTGGGAAGAGTGGAATGTGATGCCTAGACTGATAGTGGATAGAGATTGAGAAGAGCAGCCCCTACATCAGTGATGGCCAACTTTGGCACTCCATCAGTTCTGGGACTTCAATTCCCAGAAGCCCTGATCAGCAGGAGTGTTGACTTTGGCACATGGCAATTGAAGTCCAAGAACAGCTGAAGTGCCATTGTTAGCCACCATGAGCCTAGGGGAGATCAACACCACAACAGAGACAGAGTCAATCAGCCCTGAAAGGAAGAGGGCACGAGGAGTGTGGTAAGCGATCACAATCAGAAACGTATATTTTACAACCACACTCAGGTGAAAGGAGTCCCAGTCTGGACTCCAGACCTTACTGACCCATGATGGTGTCCCTGTGGATGACAGCAACCCCCTCCCCTTTTCCATCAGTATACATTTTATCCCCATTAGACACTATCATAATGTTCCTGGTTTGGTATTTAAAATAAAAAACAGGGAATTGGATTCACTATCTTCCAATCCCTTTCCATCCTGGTGTGCCTCAAGATATTTTGTTCCTCAGTGCAAAGGACCAGATGCTGCCATTATTCCATGTGTGAAAACCAATACAGCTGGCAGTTGAAACATATGTGAATAGGTAGCAATTAGGACGTGGCTCACTGCATCCAAAAATAACAGGATATTGAGTGGTGACAAGACAGGATGTGGCTTCCTCCATTCTGAAAGAGTGGTAAATCTTTACCTATAAAAAGGCCCGTTAACCATTAGTGTCTGGCATGCACGCCCACACCCCTCCCTACTATCCTGTACCAAGCCGCTTACCTGACCACCCTTGGAGTATCACCGCAAGGGTCCGGTCTTCGAGAGTGGGGCAACCGTCCCACGAACGTGACCAAAAAAACCCTACAAGGGCCAGCGTCCTCCACGCTGCACCACTCCTCAGCCAATGAGGCTGAAGGGTGCAAGCGCAGAGGAGGCCAGGAAATCTGGGGCGCGTGGTTAAAAAAACAAACTGCCAACATGCTGAACTTTTGCTGCCCTCTGCTCCACCGGTAAAGGCTGGTGCCGGCCTCGCCATAGCTTGGGGGAGGGAGATGAGCCCCTCCTCTTTTGCCCCCCATGGCTTCAGCAAGGTAGCGGGGAGAAAAGATCATCTCTCTGCAACCCCGGAGGCTTGCGCCAGCCTTGCCATAGCTTGGGGAAAGACAAGCCCCTCCTCTCCCTCCCCCTGTGACAAAGGTGAGGTAGCGGGGAGAAAAGATCATCTCCCTGCAGCCCCAGAGGCTGGCACTGGCCTCACCATAGCTTGGGGGAAGAGGAGCCCCTCCTCTCCCCCCCCATGGCTTCGGCGAGGTAGCGGGGAGAAAAGATCATCTCTTCGCAGCCCCAGAGGCCGGTGCCGCCCTCGCCATAGCTTGGGGGAGAAGAGGAGCCCCTCCTCTTCCCCTGCGGCTTTGGCAAGGTGGCTGGAAGAGAAAATTGTCTCCCCACAGCACTGGAGTCCAGTGCTGGCCTTGCCGTAGCTTGGGGGAGAAGAGGAGCCCCTCATCTTCTTCCATGGCTTTGGCGAGGTGGCAGGGAGAGAAAATTGTCTCCTCGCAGCACTGGAGTCCGGTGCTGGCCTCATCGTAGCTTTGTGGGGGAAGAGGAGCACCACCTGCCCCCCCATGGCTTCAGCAAGGTAGCAGGGAGACGGCAGCCCAGTGAGCGTCCCTGCTTCACAAGGCCACAGCAGAGAAAGACCAAGCCTGCAAAAGATAAGTGGGGTGGGGGAGAGGGACTGGTGTTGGGGTGGAATGGCACTGGTGCATTCGCCCCCCCCCCTCTGTTGAAAGGGAACCAACTGCAGACTTAAGAACCATGAGACTTAAGAACCAACTGCTGCCTCCTCTCTCTCTCTCTCTCTCTCTCTCTCTCTCTCTCTCTATTCACTCTCACTCACTCTCACTCTCTCTCACTCACTCACTCGCTTGCTCTCTCTCTCTCACACACACACACACCTACTGGGCTGCACATTTCAAACCTGCCCAGTGTGTGTGTGTGTGTGTATGTGTGTGCACACACCAAAACGACCCCTAACCACCAACACACCAAAAAAATGCTAGTAGCTAATAGGTTTGTTGCTGTTGTTGTTGATGATGATGACTTTGTTGCTGCTGCTGCTGCTGCTGCTGCTGCTGTTCAGTCGCACAGTAGATTCTGACCCTTTGAGACCTCATGGACCACTGCATGCAAGGCATGGCAGGAGGGAAAGGGTTGCTCTTGCTGTCATACAACACCTGCTAGTTGAGGTGCTTACCTAACCTGCTTAATGTTAGAGCCAGACCTATTTCCCCTCCCTTTCCCCCCCTGGCTGAAGATCTGATGGGAACTAAATGGAATAACTATATACAATTACAGCCCTGCCCAGCTGCTATTTACATCAGTGGCTGCGGTGGCTGCAACTCTTATCTGAGAATTCATTTTTTTTCCTGAAGCAAGAAAAATGTCATTGCCGTGAATTTGTTTAAGGTGGATCCCAGCTTGCCATGAAGTGACCCACACACTATGATCTTGGAGCCATTTCCTGCAGCACATATGAAATGAGACATGCAGGATTTACCAACAGGACTGCAATGGACTGCAGGTGTGCCTTCACAAGATGTGTTTTCACAGCCAGTACATCTGGCATGGCCTCTTCCATTGGGAATAAGGACAGTGAAGTGGAGATGAGCACCATCCCCTAGAGTTGGACACAACTGGCTTTTGAGCAAGGGAAACCTTTACCTTTACTCTGCATAAAAGTTAGATAAGCAGGGTAACATTGCAGGCGCACCCCCCCAATAAAGGACTCAGACACTGATGAAAGTGGATAACGGCATTGGGCCACATTTATTGATTCATGCCCTAGTCCGAATTATAAATTTCTATTGGTAATTGACCAATCATAATTCTTAAGGCAAGCAGGCCGAAGTAACACTGGTAAGGTACCACCCAAAATTGCCCACGGCAATTGTTACAATGTATCTATTTGTATCAATTTGTTTGTTAACAACAAACAAATTGTTGACCGTAGTCAATATCTAGCTAATGACCCCACCCTCTGACGCGTATCCGTAAAATCACGGGGTGATGCATGCTGTCTAGCTGTAGCCATCACCCCATCGCCTAGTTCGTCGTTGACCGGACAACGTTTAACCAACTTATGCCTGTCTAGTGTTGTCCAGTCAATTGCGAACCTGCCGGATACCTGTGGGTCATAAATGTTTACCTTACCAGTGCTACCCGCCACACGGAGGGGCTTCAAAGAAGGCTCGACGCCCCCCCCCCCCAGACCGTCAGCTCGGTCAACAGGCCTGCTCGCCAATCACCCAACAGGAGGTCCATACCTCCTCGCGACAGATGGGCCCCATCCCCTGCATAAAGGCCGTAATTTTGTAAGCTAATGGCGGGGTGACGACTGACCCTCCCCCAACCCCTGTCGGCAAGGAAGCGCGCCACAGCCCTATTTACCATGCGTCTAGCACGGTCAAGGGCCTGGAGGTCAAAACCTCCCCTGTACGTGTGCCGCGGGACCATGTCCGACCAAACTAGGGTTGTGGCGGGCCACACGTAATGCAGGTAGGCAAGGTCGCCGCAAATCGCGTGCTTTAGCGATAAGCCGGTGACCTGGCCCAAATCGTTGCCCCCTAGGTGGATGATCAGAATGTCAGGCGGGTCAGCATTCCGGCCTGAAAAAAGGAATGGCAACAGCTCACACCATAACATCCCGGGCTTACCATGCCATGTGAGACTTGCGTATGCACCCAGTCCCAGTCGGGGTCCCCACTCTGTCGCCGCAGCGTAACGCGCTGCCCTGTGCACGTAGCTATGGCCCACCAGCCATACTGTCACCGGTGTAATACGACACCCAGGGTCTGTAGGGAAAAAGGAGGAAGAAAGGTGCGGTGACTAAACCGGTACTCACGGCGGAAGAGGGCGAACATAAAACTGAAAACATTGCGAACCCCACCTTCCCATGCTGCGTATGTCAGCCCCGGAGTACCCAAAAGCAGCTGCGGTGGAAGCCGCCCCTATCCTGAAGGAATGGGTGCCATAACGGGCCCCTGGGAGGCCAACACTGGCCAGCGCTCTGCCGGTCACCTTCCAAAATTGAAACTTAGTAAGGGGAGATCCATCTTGGTGACAGAAAAACGGGCCATGGTGCGTGCCACGCAGTGCAATAAACTCCTGTAGGGCACCAACCGGACAGATGTCTGCCAAAGAACAACGTAGCAGTCTTACACCACTGCCTACACCATGCTGATCTGTCTTAGAGGAGCGTATCCTCAACTGAGCCCAGTCTTTGGCAACATAGACATCCTCGAGTTCCAGTGCCCTACGACTTGCATCCGCCTTAGACAGCATCACAAGTTGCTATGGTGCGAGGTGCAAGGCCCTGGGCATGCAGGTAAACCATGAACCGAAGTACATGGGTCACTGGGATCGGCCAGGTTTCTGGCAGCCGGAATTGGGTACAGAAATCTCTGAAAGAATTGAATGCGTGGTGATACGCCTTACGCGTGCGTGGCGCTAGTGACAAGCCAATTGCCCCGTTCACCTCTCCTTGCCAATGGTCCATATCTCGTCCGGGAGTGGCGAGGGAAATTCCTCCGCATCCGGGGCCAAGGCACGGAACCGGGAGATCTGCAGGCGGGACAAAGCGTCAGCGATATCATTATTGACCCCTGGGACATGCCTGGCCCTGAAGAGGACATTGAGGCGCAGGCTGCGCAACACAAACTGGCGCACTAGGTCCATGACCCTGGGTGATTTGGAAGTCTGTGAGTTGACAATGTGCACAACGGCCGCATTGACACACCAGAAATGGACAACCGAGTTGGCCCACTCCTCGCCCCATAGCATCAAAGCCCCCAGGATAGGGAAAAATTCCAGATACGTGAGATCACGCAGGCGACCCGTGCCTGCCCAGGCTGGTGGCCACCCACCATAGGCCCACTTCCCATTGAAGTACATCCCATAACCCAGGGATCCCGAAGCATCGGACTGTATCTGAAAGCGAGGGGAAGCCAGGAGGTCAGACCTCCAAAATGATACTCCATTGAACTCCCTCAGAAACTGGAGCCAGATAAGAATATCTGCCCTGATACCCCGAGTGAGTCTCACCCTATGGTGGGGCCTAGATAAGCCTGTCATGGCGTCACACAAGCGCCGAGCAAATGCCCTGCCCGGTGCGACGACCCTACAAGCGAAATTGAGGTGACCATGTAGCACCTGCAGTTCCTTCAGTGATGCCTTGCGCTCAGCAAGCAAGTCAGAGATAAGGGCCACTATCCTTGACACCTTATCCCCAGGTAACCTAGAAGCCTGCGCTACCATGTCAATCTCCACCCCCAGGAATACTAACTTAGTAGATGGGCCCTCAGTCTTTTCGGGCGCTAAAGGGACACCGAGTTCCTCCATTAGCGTCTGAAATGTGTTGAGGAGACGTGTGCACGTGTCCCAGCCCCGTTCACCCCCGAATAAAAAATCATCCAGGTAATGGGCTACAGACCGAGACCCTGACCTGCGGACAAAAGCCCACTGTAGAAATGTACTGAAACGCTCGAAGGCTGAGCATGATATGGAACAGCCAAAAGGCATGGCCTTATCAAAGTAATATTCACCCCGGAACTTAAAACCCAGCAACTCAAAGTCGCCCGGGTACACAGGCAGGAGGCGAAACGCCGACTTGATGTCGCACTTAGCCAATAGTGCACCCGGGCCACATGAGCGCACCATGCGCAGGGCCTGGTCAAAAGACGTATACCCGACTGAGCAAAGGTCATCAGGGATAGCGTCATTGACCGATCGGCCGGCTGGGTAGGATAAGTGATGAATCAGGCGAAACTCGCCCAGTGACTTTTTGGGCAATAAGCCCAAGGGTGATACCTTAAGATTAGGGAAGGGGGGTGTTGGGAAAGGGCCAGCGACCCTGCCCGAATCGACCTCCTTAGTAATGCTGGCAGCAGCTACCTCCTCCCGCCCCCTAAGGGCCAAAAGGTTGGGGGCATCCTGGGGGGACCTATCACCCACGAAAGGGATACGGAACCCCTGTCTAAAACCTTGAAGAAGGTAAACCGCATCCTCCTCCCTGGGGTACAATGCGAGCCAACGCTCCAACATGTCCACATTAATTGGGGAGGGGGCCTTTTGGTGAACCAGCTCCCTCCGCGGCAGTTTTGCCAGCCCCCTGTCCGCCCCTTCCTCTGCCCCGCATCCCTCCAGGCCTGGGACAGGCGGAGGCCGCATGGGGGCCAGCGCAGGAGGGACACTCATGCCTGTACTTGCAATTCTTCCTGTTGCAGGAACCATTGGACGAGAAAGTCCAGCACAGCAGGCGGGCTGGAACCCCCTGCCCCGCCACCTGGCGGGGAGCCTGTGCTGGGGCCGCTCGCTGGACCGCATGTCCACAATGGTATCTTTCCCCGGGCGCAGGGCGCGTGGGAGTCATGTACAGCAGCCACAGCCGCTGGCAGGGCTCATCCCACCTCATCTCAGGGTGCAGGGGAATCCGCATACGGAATTCCTCGTCGTAAGCCAACCACGACAGGCCCGGGAAGTCAACCATCGCCCGGTAAATGTTGTCCAAATACTGGACCATCGGAATTGCCAAATCCGGCCGGGCCCTGAGGTATACCGCCATGTATATGAGGTAGGCCGGCAACCAGTTGGCCCACGTACGTGGTGGCTTGCGACGACGCGCTTGCTCCTTATCCTTCTCATCTTGCCCCTCCCTTTCCTCCTTGGTGGGCTCTCTGTTAAGGAGGGAGAAGATGTCCACATACTCCCCCCGCCAGATCTTCTCTTTGGTGGTCTGGGCCAAATGGTCCCCCAGTGGCAAAGAATACCCTGCTGTCGGCAAAGCCGACACAGGCACGGTGGAAACTGCGGGCATCTGCAAAGGAGCCTGGACTAACCCGGTCACCCCTAGAAGATTCCCGACTGGGTAAGAAGCACCCCCTACCACAGGGCCCTGGGTGATAGTTGAAGTCACCGGGTGGGGCGTTGGCGACTGGACCGCCGCACCACCCATGGGAGGCCAAGGCCATTGAAAAGCCCCCCCCAACGTGGCCATGTGTGTATGTGCACTATTTTGGACCGCATACTCACATGCTGCACCCCATGGGCCGCCCCCACCGGGGGTTCCGGCCCACTGGGAGCGTCGGAGCTCACGACCGCCATAGAGCTCGTCGACGGGGCTTGATCAGCACCGACCTGTTGATTGGGGAGCTGCGAGGCAGTGGCCGAAGCCGGGCCACGCGCCTCAGGCAGCTCAACCCGTCCCACCGCCTGCCGCTCCCCAGCAGACGATGGATCGACCAGTGCCCCAAAAGGGGCCCCAGGGTGACTAACCCGGGCCAGGGATGCCTCAAGGGCCGCAACGCGGGCCAGGAGGGCCTCCACGCTGACATAGCCACCTAAACCAAGGGGGTAAAGGGCCAGCCGGCCCACTAACTACAGGCGTCGGTACAGGTCCCTGTACCCCGGGGCCGGAATAGGGCCACGATCCGAAGCCCGGGCCCGGTAGGGCCGGGGAAGTACCCTGCCATGGAAGGGGGCCACACCACCCCCCAAGGCTGGAAGCCCCCGCATTAAGTTGCACCCCAACGGAGGAAGGCCCAGCGGAATGGGTCACGCCAGGAGCGGCGGCCGCCGCTTGCGGGCCGGGGGCCGCGGCCCCTACTGGGCCTGCACGCAGACCCCCAGCCTCCGGCCAAGGGGGAATTAACCCCATCCCACCGGTCCCGGTGGGCTCGGGCATAGGAGGCTGCTGGGGAGGCGCAGCCGCGGTCCTCCGACCCGGATTGCGCCTCCGCGCAGAACGAGCCGCGTTCGCAGTCGCCTTCTTCTTTGAGGGTATTGCAGCTAGCCGACGGGAAGCTGAAAAAGGAGAAAATCAGCAGCCAAGAGGCTCCCCGGTGAGAGTAAAAGTGACGGAGGTAAGAGGGAAAAACTTCTCCGCTCCGTCGCTTCGCAAAATGGCAGGTCGGCTGCCTCGTGGCCGCCCCTTATATAAGGGTGCTGGCCATGCCCCCTAACTACCCGGATGCCTTCATCCAATGGGGGGGGGGCGCAAAGGGCGCGGCGGCCATTTTGGCGCCGCGCTCGCAATATCCAGGATCTTTTTCGTACTCTTTTTCCTATTCCAAGCCAATCCATTGTTCCATAGCTGGTACTAGCTGTCACTTCTTGACCTGCATACAGGTTTCTCAGAAGATACAGTAGGTTAGCTGGTTTGAAGCTCCCATCTCCTTAAGGACTTGCCACAGTTTGTTGTGAACTACAAAATCAAAGGCCTTGACGTAGTCAATATAGCAGAAGTAGTTCTTTTCCTGATATCCCCTTGCTTTCTTCATAATCCAGCAAATGTTGGCAATTTGATCTCTAGTTCCTCTGCCTCTTTGGAACCCAACTAGTACTTCTGCTAGTTGTCGATCCACATACTGTTGAAGCCTAGCTTGTAAAATCTTGAGCATGACCTTGCTAGTGTGTGAGATGAGAGCAATTGTATGACAGTTTGAACATTCTTTGATATTGTCCTTCGGAATTGGAATGTAAACTGATCTTTTCCAATCTTGTGACCACTGCTGCATTTTCCAAATGTGCTGTCATATTGAGCACAGAATTTTAAAAGCATCATCTTTTACAGCAGTGTTTCCCAATCTTTGGTTTTTGGACTTCAATTCACAGAAGCCTAAGTCAATTCCCTAAAGCACTAATCAGCCAATGTATTGACTTAGGTTTCTGCAAATTGAAGTCCCTCTGTGGGGTGTGGGCACCACATTGGTAACCACTGTTTTACCGCTTTGACTGGCTCAACAGGAATACCATTATCTAGTTTTGTTGTTAGTAATAAGTTCTAGGGCCCACTTGACTTTACATTCCAGGATATCTGGCTCAGGGTCAGAGATCACACTATTGTGGTTGTCAGGGACATTAAGGTCCTTCTTATATAGTTCTTCTGTGTATTGAGCCGTGGTGGCACAGTCATTAAACTGAGGTACTGCAGCCAAAATGCTGTGAGTTTGATCCTGACAAGGCACAAGGTTGACTCAGCCTTCCATCTTTCTGAGGTCAGTAAAATGAGTACCCAGAATGTTGGGGGTTAAATGCTAATTACTTTATGAACCAACCAGAGAGTGCACTAAGCACTATGGGCCAGTATATAAGTGCTCAACATATTTTTTTTCGGTCCTGGAAATTTTTCTTTTCTTTTCTTTGTTTTTGTTTTGTCCAATTCGGGAGGATACATGCGTAATAAATAAATACGCTTTAACCTTGTTTTTCATCATTTGTTTGGCATTTTCACGTTGTTTGCTTCACTGCTATATATCACATGATGCATAAGATACTAAATTTGATACCTGTGATTTTTGACATCTCTGGTATGGAAAGAACTTGAGAGTTAACCATTTTCAATACATGACCCTGACAATTTTCTATGCTTTGCTTGAGAGATGGAGTCTAAGAGATTTCCCTGAGCCGCAGTAGAAAGAAATGATTAGCACTCTCCCCCTGCCCTTGCAATGCTGATTTCCGGCACCAGCTTCAGTTTGACAATCCAGGTCTACTTGCACCTAAAGTATTGTCCTCTGCATGATTTTCCTTAACTTGTTTGCTACCTTTATCAATGTTAAGATCATTCAATGATCAGTTTCAAACTCACCAAAGGATGCCTTCATTTTGGCAGTTTCACATCTGGCCTAGACACAAAAGAAGAAGAACTGTGCTTTAACAAAAGACCCAAAGTATGAAAGAGGTTCTCTCTTTCATGTTCATGTTTTCTGCTAGTTGCCAAAAGAGAGTCTCTAAACAATGGCTGATTCATTGGGCCCTTCCTGGATGCTGCCCAGGCAAAACAGCCCCGGCACGGTGAACTTTGGCTCCAAAAGGAACATGTGGCATTGGCAGAGTCCTGTTTGGACTATTGTAATGCTCTCTACATGGGGCTGCCCTTGATGACCATCCAGAGACTGCAGTTGGTCCAGAACGTGGCGGCCCACGCAGTGGTGGGATGTAGTCATTTTGCCCGTGCCTCACCACTGCTGCAGGAGCTGCACTGGCTTCCTATATGTCTCTGGGTGCAATCCAAGGTGCTGGTTATCACTTTTAAAGCCCTTCATGATAGTGGACCAGGATACCTCAGGGACTGCATTGTCCCTAGGACCTAAACCCACCCCACAAAAGCAAACTGAGAGGGCACCCTCAATATACCATCCGTTGGGAAGGTGTGCCTCTCCAGCATAAGGAAAAGGGCCTTCTTGGTTGGAGCCCCCACACTATGGAACCTCCTCCCAGTAGAATTATGCCTCCAGGCCCAGTTGCTCCCATTAGCAAAGCATGTCTGGGGGACAGGATTGTCAATAAGCTCTCCTTTTTTGCTCATCTGAGGTCCCCCACCCCTTGTAATTGGTTTTAATGGTTTTTAATGATTTAATGATTATATTGTTTTAATGAGCTCCTGTCTTTGTCCCAGCTCCTGCCAAACTAGCAGTTCGAAAGCAAGAAATTGCAAGTAGATAAATAGAGACCACTTAGGTAGTAAGGTAACAGCATTCCGTGTGCTCCGGTGTTTAGTCATGCCTGCCACATGACCATGGAAACGTTTGCAGTAGCTGGCTCTTCGGCTTTGAAACAAAGATGAGCACTGAACCCTAGAGTCAAATATGACTGGCTTTTGAGCAAGGGAAACCTTTACCTTTACTAATGTCATGCTATTTTTATACCTGTTTTAAGAGATCAATAAGGCACAGCGGGGGGGGCAACATTATTATATTGGAAAGGCTTTTAACTGTTTTTATAATTTTTTTAATTGTTGCTAAGAGGCCAGTGAGGTGTTTGTTGGACTGTGTATACTGCCCAGAGTCTATATAAATCTACTGTAAATAAATAAATGAATATTTTAGTGGAGTTTGAGAGGAATGTTTGTTGGTTTTGGTTGAAATAATTTTCAAAAAGATGCCTGAAAAGTAAATGAATTATTAAAATAAATGACTTGCAGTATATAAAAGACTAACAGGCTTATTTCTGTATGAGCTTTCTAAGGAAATAAATTATACTTCAGAAAATCTCACACTAAGAATAAAGCTTTTAGTCTTTGAAACATCACAGCCTTTCAGTTTTATTATTATTGTTCTGGTTTTTTTGTTGGTTTTTCTGGGTGTTTTTTTGGGGTGGTGGTGGTGGGTGTTTCTTCTTTCAGACAGCAGGGAATTTCAAAGGGGTTGGAAACTCTTCAGTCTGGTTTCCCATCTTATTAGCTGAGAACTAAAACCACACAAATGAAGAATTTAGCAAGAGTTCCTCATGTATATAAATTGTATACACATGTTTTCCTCCAAGTGGAGTTTTTCAAGTGCAATATTTCTGTCTGTTAAGAAAAAGAAAGACTCAAATTTGCAGCTCATTCAGAAAGGATACAACCCTGAAAGAAATTATCTCAGTTTCATTGATGATATATACTGGCCAGCATAACTGGAAACATACCAAAGATGTGCAGAGGTGGCACTTTTCTCTTTACATTATATGTTTGTTTACTGAAGTAACAATTATGAGGGAATAAAAATGTAGTATTTCATTAAAGGTATAGTGAGTTTTATGAAATGAATAAATAAATATTACAACCATAGTTCTGTCTAGTTTTCCCCCCACCTATGGATGGAATGAACATTACTATGGGTGCCTAGAATATGCTGTTGCACAAATGAACATTAAAAAAGAATTGTTGTTGTTCAGTCACACAGTCGATTCTGACCCTTTGCGACCCCATGGACCATTTTCCTCCAGGCACCTCTGTCCTCCACCATTCTCCTCAGCCCGCCAAGCTCTGTGCCCATTGTGTCCACAATACCATCTATCCATCTCATCTTTTGAAGCCCCATTCTTCTCTTGCCCTCCAACTTTCCCAGCTTCAAGGCCTTCTCAAGTGAGTCCTCCCTTCTCATTTGATGTCCAAAGTACTTTAGCTTCATCTTCACTATTTGTCCCTCCAATGAACAGTCAGGGTTGATTTCTTCCATTATTGACCCATTTGTTCTCTTTGCTATCCAAGGGACTCTCAGGACTCTCCTCCAACACCACATCTCAAAGGCATCTATTCTTCTGCGCTCAGCCTTCCTAATGGTCCAGCTCTCACACCCATACATTACCACTGGGAATACCATTGCTTTGACTATGCGAATTTTTGTTTTCAAGGTGATGTCTCTGCTTTTCACTATATTCCCCAGGTTTCTCATAGCTTGTTTCCCCAGAATCAGTCGTCTTTTTATTTCATGGCTACAGTCGCCATCTGCAGTGATCTTAGATCCCAGGAAAGTAAAATCTGTCACTGTTTCTACTTCTTCCCCATCTATTTTCCAGGGACTGATCGGACCTGTTGCCATTATCTTGGTTTTCTTGATATTAAGTCTCAAGCCAGCTATTGCACTCCTCCTTCAATCCAATCAAGAGGTTCTTTAGGTCTTCCTCACTTTCTGCCATTAGGGTGGTATCGTCTGCATATCTCAAATTGTTGATGTTTCTCCCAGCAATTTTGATCTCATATTGTGATTCCTCCATCCCTGCATTGCGCATTATGTGCTCTGTGTATAGATTGAATAAGCAGGGTGATAAAATGCAGCCTTGTTTTACTCCTTTTCCTATTCCAAACCACTCTGTCATTCCGTGTTCTGTCCTAACTGTTGCTTCTTGGTTCGTGTACAGATTTCTCATGAGGCATATGAGGTGTTCTGGTGTTCCCATCTCTTTAATTACTTGCCACATTTTGTTGTCCACACAGTCAAAAGCCTTGGTGTAGTCAATAAAACAAAAGTAGACTTGTTTCTGGTATTCTTTTGTTTTCTCCATGATCCATTGTTGGCAATGTGGTCTCTAGTCCCCCTGCCTCTTCTGAAACCAGCCTGCACCTCTGGTAGTTCTCTCTCCACATGTTGCTGAAGTCTATCCTGTATTATCTTGAGCATCACCTTGCTGGCATATGGGATGAGCACAATTGTTTGGTAATTTGAGCATTCTTTCGCATTGCCTTTTTTTGGGATTGGAATGTACACTGATCTTTTCCAATCCTGTGGCTACTGTTTTGTTTTCCAAATTTGCTGCCATATTGAATGCAGTAGTTTGATTCCATTATCTTTTAGGGCTTTGAAAAATTCAACTGGGATACCATCATTTCCACTAGCTTTACTGTTTGCAGTGCTTTTTAGGGCCTTTCTGATTTCACTCTCCAGAATGTCTGATTCAAGTTCAAATTTCTCATTACTGTTATTATCAGGAATGTTGAGGTCCTTTTTGTAGAGTTCCTCTGTGTACTCTTGCCATCTTTTTTTAAGGAATGTAAATTTGTGATTTCCACCAGGTGCCCACCTTAGAGAGAACCCTGATTACAAGTGCCATTTTAACAACCGGTTTGCTGAACTCACAAAAAAAATGAGGTTTCAGTTCTGCTGAACCAGCGTGAACCCGCTGAATCCCAACACTGGTGGTACCGTATTTTTCGCCGTATAAGACGCACTTTTTCTTCCCCAAAACTGGGGGGGAAAAGTTGGTGTGTCTTATACGGCAAATATACGGCAGCCGCGCTCTCCCCGCCCCCACCATCGGCGGGGAGATGAAGGGAGCCACGCCGCGCCGCGCGAAGCCGTCCCTCCCCGCCCCCTGCCACCGGGCGGGGAGGTTAAAAGGGCTCCCTGCCCGAGGAAGGAGCCGCCGCCGCCGTGCCGCGCCGCGCGAAGCCGTCCCTCCCCGCCCCCTGCCACCGGGCGGGGAGGTTAAAAGGGCTCCCTGCCCGAGGAAGAAGCCGCCGCCGCCGCCGCCGCGCCGCGCCGCGCGAAGCCGTCCCTCCCCGCCCCCTGCCACCGGGCGGGGAGGTTAAAATGGCTCCCTGCCCGAGGAAGGAGCCGCCGCCGCCGCCGCCGCGCCGCGCGAAGCCGTCCCTCCCCGCCCCCTGCCTTTTAACCTCCCCGCCCAGTGGCAGGGGGCGGGGAGGGACGGCTTCGCGCGGCGCGGCGCGGCGGCGGAGGCTCCTTCCTCGGGCAGGGAGCCCCTTTAACCTCCCCGCCCGGTGGCAGGGGGCGGGGAGGGACGGCTTTGCGCGGCGCGGCGCGGCGCGGCGCGGCGGCGGCGGCTCCTTCCTCGGGCAGGGAGCCCCTTTAACCTCCCCGCCCGGTGGCAGGGGGCGGGGAGGGACGGCTTCGCGCGGCGCGGCGCGGCGCGGCGGCGGAGGCTCCTTCCTCGGGCAGGGAGCCCCTTTAACCTCCCCGCCCGGTGGCAGGGGGCGGGGAGGGACGGCTTCGCGTGGCGCGGCACGGCGGAGGCTCCTTCCTCGGGCAGGGAGCCCCTTTAACCTCCCCGCCCGGTGGCAGGGGGCGGGGAGGGACGGCTTCGCGCGGCGCGGCGCGGCGCGGCGCGGCGCGGCGCGGCGGCGGTGGCTCCTTCCTCGGGCAGGGAGCCCCTTTAACCTCCCCGCCCGGTGGCAGGGGGCGGGGAGGGACGGCTTCGCGCGGCGCGGCGCGGCGCGGCGCGGCGCGGCGGCGGCGGCTCCTTCCTCGGGCAGGGAGCCCCTTTAACCTCCCCGCCCGGTGGCAGGGGGCGGGGAGGGACGGCTTCGCGCGGCGCGGCGCGGCGGCGGCGGCTCCTTCCTCGGGCAGGCGGGGAGATAAAGGGAGCCTTCCGTGGCCCGGGAGGCTCCGAAGACGCCGCTGCTGCGAAGCATTGTGCCCTCCCAGACCTTTGTTCCTCTTGGAGGTTGACTACGGCAGGTACGTAATTTTTGACTTTGAGTATTTTTGTGGTGGCTTTATTGTACGTGGACATGTGGGGTTTCTGAAAAGATGTGGGGTTTTTTTCTTCCCTTTTAGTACAGTATTTGGTTCAGAATCTTTTTTTTCTAGATTTTCCTCCTTTAAAATTGGGTGCGCCTTATATGCCGGAGCGCCTTATAGGGCGAAAAATACGGTATGTAATTTGGACAATCTACACAAACTATCTCAAACATTTTCTTGCAGCATGGAGCCATTCGTGAAGGAGCAGCTTAAGGGTAGGAACTGCATCCCTAGTGTACAAGTTATCTGTTTTGATATATAGTGAAGAGGAATGCAGCAGAACAGTGCCGGCCTAATCATTAGGCAACGTGAGTCAGTTGTCTTGATTAGCAGATTTACAGCACCTTGAAGGGGCAGCAGATGGATGGATATTTAATTTCCGGTTCACTACATTATTATAGTCAGGAATGTTGAAAAAATACTATATGGATTTTCTGCCTTGCATTCACAAGCATGTAGGGAGGTGGAGGGTTATCATTTACTGCTATGCATCAGACAGTAAACTGTCTTTAGCTGGATATGAGGAAGAAAAGGGTTCAGCTTTCTATGGAATGGTTTTGACACTGTGGCTACTGGCATTTGAACCAGACATTTTATTCAAAATGATTCCCTAAGGGGGCATTTTTGAAATGTTTATGCTTTCAAGTCAGGTCTCTTCCTTGAGATTTCTTACCTTATAAAGCATTATTTACTATGCAGATTATTTACCCTGCAGAAGATGGCTAGATTTCCAAAAGGTATGTCAGCCTTTTAAAATATATGAAGCCATTGGGCTATAATGTTTATAGCTCTGATGTAGTCTTTGCACATGAAAAACCTTCATAAAGTATCTGTACTTAGAGTGAATATTATTGCTGAATCTTGTTTTCTGTGATCAGTTATTAAGAATTTTACAAATTCTTGGTACTGTTTAATTCATGTTGTGCCTTTCATATGTGAAAGGCATGTGAGCTTACTTCACTTTTACCTCATTCATCCCCAAAACCTTTTGATCTCCCTCATCTCATCCATACCTAGATTATTTTGCTTTTAAAAGAACACATCTCCAAGCAACAAGAACACTTGAATTTTCCTCATGCTTTAACATTCATTCCAGGCAAAAGTTATGCTATACACTCTTTGGTTAACTGCTAATTGTTCCTTTTGTTGTATTATTGATAAGGCCGGAATTCTGTTATTTCGAAATGAGACTTTTCTGGGTCAGCAGCAAATAGCTTCACTGAACATTTCAGGGGAAAAGATTGAAAATTAAACTATGGAACTTTAATTTTGCTTCAAGCTGTCAACATAAAAACTATACCCATCCTATATATTTTAGTGCAGCATAGAGGGAGAAGAGGATAAGACAGAATTAATTATTCTTAAATATTGTACCCTTCCAGAAAATGTTCCAAGACTCATAACTTATAACTTACCTCCTCTGGATATGATAGCAACTCTCCCCAGTGGAGATCTCTTCACACATTGCTTCCTATAGGCTACTTATTTACTTAGACTTAGATCCTTCCATGCTATGTAGGCAAGGGATCTCCAACAGTTTTGGTCTTGGGCAAATTATTTTGCATCCTCCCATGTCATTTTCAGAGTCATTAGAGCTGCCATGAAAGTTCTTCACCTTGTGTTTCAAGGGCATCCTCATTGTCCAACTTATTGCCACCTTAGGTATCCTGTTTTTCTCCATACAGAAAACATGGCCTGCTATTTTGATTATTCTTCGTGCAATGATGTTATGTAACTTGCATGAACCATTCCTTCAAAGCATCTCCTCATTGGTAATGTAGCCAAAATAGTAAATCTTTAAAATTCTGTGGAGGCACCTCTGCTGGAAGATATCAAGTCTCTTGCTGATACTTGCTGATTGCTTCCAAGTCTTGCAGGAATAGATCGCTGTTGGGATCACTATGGAGACAAACAAACTGAGTTTAATTATCAGAAATATAGATGTTGAGGACCAGATCTTCTTCCTATAGGCCAGTGATGGTGAACCTTTTAGAGACTGAGTGCCCAAGGAGGAGGAGGAGGAGGAGGCACATGTGCAGGCACCACAAGTGCCCACACACCCATGTGATGTCACCAACATCCCTCTAGCAAAGTCACATGGGTGCATGCACATGCATGCCACTTAAGGCCTGCTGGTGACACCATGTGTGCACCTGTCCCACCCTGCTGGGGCTCACCACCCCTCCCACGAGTGTTCCTCACCACCCTGTGGAGCCTCCACATCCCTCTACAAGTACTGTAGATATATTTACAGAATGTAATATTCATATGCAGGAACAGGTGGATAGGATATTTAGTCCCCACCACTTAAGAAACAACTTCACAGTTCAATGGCCAGAATCCTACTGGTTACTCACACTGATATAACTGCAATGCTAAAACCACAGCAGTCAATTGCTGCTAATTAATGGGTAACAACTTGTATTCTTTGTTTCACATTGGTCATGTGACTTATAATGCAAGCAGAGATTCTTTAACTAGTGGAAATTTGCCACTGCAATTTATGTCACTGTGTTTTTGATAGCATAGATGACCAACAGGATGCTGGCCAACCAATATTCAGTTTCAACAGTTCAACACCGTTTTAGGTAACATTAATCAATCTTATGAATTCCTGGGATCTGTATATCAGTACAATATCTAGAATTTTCTGTAATTCTTAATGAACTTTATATTAAAGCTCAGAGGACCAAATACTAAAGCTCTCTAGCAGAGACTTCAGAGCCATGCATGAAATAACAAATCTTGGGATTCCATAAGATTGAGTCTTAATAGTTAAGATGGCATCACATTGCTATAACTGTTAATATTAATATAGTTAATATTATATCTTGCTAGGAATCAAGGTACAATAAACAATACATCACACATATTACCATCATGTGGAACACACTACATATATAGTAGTAGGACTTGGGTAGTTTACCAAGGTTGTTGTTGTGGTTCCCACAATGAACTTTTTTTTAAAAAAAAATGTTTCTCCAAAGAGTTACTGAGGAAAGACATACTGCCCTTCCTTGAAGTCTCTGGTGATAGAATTTACCTTTCAAACAAATGGTAGGTTTCCTACTCTATTTGAGTTTCACAGAGCTCAATTGTTCAAAACACAATGGATTTCTGGCCACTTTCTGTTCCATTCTTTACCAGTTTCATTAGGATCAGTTTTCTGTCTCTGAATATTCCAAAGTCCACAGACTGCTAGTCTGTGGACTTTGGAATATTCAGAGACAGAAAACTGATCCTAATGAAGTTGCCTAATTTGATCTTTGGTGGGGGGTTTTAAGCAACCCAATTTTTAAATGGTCAGATCATATATGTGGATCTAAATTGGATAAGATGTTGGCTGTGCATTTAGAAGCTGAGGAGACTTTTGTTTTTTGCCAGGTACACAATTTCTTCAAAGATGCATGTCTTGGATATCACATTTGCATTTAACTAGACTGCCTGATGTCCAATCACAAAACCAAAGGTAGCTAATTTGCACTTTGAGAATTTGAGTGAAGCTGGCATTGTGATTAACAGGTTTCTTCTTAGCTCATAAGAGAGTTCTCCTTCTAGTGATTTACTAGCTGTATCATCTAGTTTGACTGGCTGCTACATCATTATTATTTCCAGAAAGATTAAATTGCAAGTAATTCTTTATTTCTTATAAGTTCTTGAAAAACTATGAGAATTACTGCAGCAGCACACCAAATAAGCTCCTTGTGACGAGAAAAGTCTGTAGGATAATAGTGTTGTGACTTTATTAAGCCCAAATGTTAAGCTACAGAAAATTCATTGGCAAAATTCCTGATATTTCACTTTGGCCCCCTTTCTTCAAGGTCTCAGATTCTTGAAAGCATCCAAAGCTAGGTAAAAGGCAACAACTTCTTAGCTACAGTACCAGAGTCTCCTGAGAATTTTTGTACCAAAGTTGCCATGGGCTAGAATACACATTTTGCTCATTCTAATGTGTCGATTTTGGCCAAAGAACATAACAATTCAGTAGTGTGATCAAGGGAGCTAATTGGACCAGACTTTCAAAAAAAAGGATTTGTATCATTGAAGAAAAGTGTTAACATCTTGTTCCAGCTCTGAAGGATGTGAAATGGATTTTGTCCCATCCAGCCTGGCTTTTCTTGCATCCACAGTTGATTGTGGAAATTCTTTGTTTGTCTTACTGCTGGCAACATGTTTACAAATATCATGTAAGCTTCCAAAACTGCAGTGGCAAAGAATTCATTCTCCCACCTATGGGAATGGGACCGTTTAACCTTGTCAAGAATAGCTGCATTGTAATCCAGGGAGTTACCACCTTTGGTACTGGATGGGGCTGTTTTGCCCCAGACAGACCCAGTGCGCAATTTGGGGGTTCTTCTGGACTCGCGGCTGCTGCTGGAAGAACAAGTGGCGGCTGTGGCCAGGAGGGCTTTTGCCCAACTTCGGGTGATTCGCCAATTGCGCACACTCCTGGACCGGGGCTCCTTGCTTATGGTCACCCATGCTCTGGTTACTTCCCGACTAGACTACTGTAATGCGCTCTACATGGGGCTGCCCTTGACGACCATTCGGAGGCTGCAGCTGGTCCAGAATGCAGCGGCCCGGGTGGTAATGGGGTGTGGGCGATATGCCCATGCCTCTCCGCTACTCCGGGAGCTGCACTGGTTACCAGTTTGTCTCCGGGTGCAATTTAAGGTGCTGGTTTTGACCTTTAAAGCCCTATATGGCAGGGGGCCAGGATACCTTAGAGACCGCATCGTCCCAAGAGTGTCTGCCCATCCAACTAGAGCGGACCGGAGGGGTTCTCTAATTGTGCCACCAACGAGGGATGCACATTTGTCTAGCACCCGAAGGAGGGCCTTCTCCGTGTCCGCTCCAACTCTCTGGAACCTCCTGCCAATAGACCTAAGACTCCAAAGTGAATTGCTGCCCTTCAGGAAAGGAGTGAAGACCTGGCTGGCAGGGCAGGTGTGGGGCCCGAATGGGACTATGGTGCCCGCCTGCTGGCTTGTATAAGAACTCTCTCTTCCTCCTTTTTCTTCCTTTTATAGTGGATGGGATGGGTGGGTGGGATATAGGGGTTTTTAAAGGGGGTGGGTTGGGGGTTTTTATAATGTTTTATGTATTTTTGTGCATTGTTGTGATGCCGCCCTGAGTCGGGCATGCCTGAGCGTGCGGCATATACAAATTTGACTAATAAATAAATAAATAAATAAATAAATAAATAAGTCTTTCTGTATTTATACATCCATTGAATGCCCACCACAGTAGGCCAATATAGCATTCATGTCTCCGCACTTAAAAGATTTGCATAACACTTATAATCCTTATCCTTTCCCCTAAATTCCACAACACTATGGCTTCTGAAACACTTTCAAAAGTATCCATTGTGATCTTACGTCTCAAGAGGGCTTAAGCAATTCAGTTCAGCTTTTTATAGCCATCCTGTGTTAAGAGAGAGAAAAATGTTGCCATTTTTAACAAGACAGTTCTTTATCTGCATAGTAAATGGCCAGTTTATCCCCGATAAATAGATTTATATTTTCAAGTTGTTCGTGTCAGCAAAACATTTCAGTATTGATTTTCTCAAACTAACCTGAATGGGAAAAGAGACAGAGTTAATACAGAAATGAAGAAATGGTTGCCCCTTAGAAAGCATTACATAAAATGTCATTAATCATGACAACAGCCCTATAAAGTAGGCTAGTCTTGTTTTCCCTGTATTGCAGATAGCCTAGTCAATCTGGTTTAGCTATGAGCTTAGCTTCAAAGAAACTGCAAATTGCATCTAATACTAAATGTTCTATCTAGTCAAATACAAAAAAGTTTGTAAAATTGCCCATGGGGCAAATTGTAAGTCCCTTACAACTTTTCAGCTGTCCCGTTTCTCTTGCAAATGGTGAATTTGGGGGAGGGGGAGGGGGGATAGGATATAGTTTTTCAAAAAAATATATCCTGAAAGTGCATTGATACATACATTTTGAATAAAAATATCCTTCAAGACTCCCTCTGATCAAAAAAAGTTAAGATTTTCATATCATATTTTTTAATGCAAGTGTTTAACATTCATGCATCTAGACAGGAAATATACATTCCAAAGCTTTTTAGACTTCAAATCATTTTTCTTTTGAAATTAATAGGAATGCTAAGTATTTAACAGTAAGCACAAGTACCTGGCTGCAAAGTCAATACAGTAGTTGAGATTTCAATTCCCCACTGTACTTTCCAGGACAGAAAATCTGCATAACCCTGGGAAAGCTGCACAGTCCCAGGGAGCACACAGAAAAAAAGGAATGGCAACCTACTTCTAAATACTACCAACCTAGAAAACTTGGAAACAATACCATAGGTATTGATAGGATATAATTACAGTGGAACCTCGGTTAACGTAATTAATGTGCTCTCCGAGATGTTTCTTACTGCAAAAATTACTTTAACTGAATTTCCCATAGAAATGCATTAAATGAAATTTCCCATAGGAATGCACTGAAAACCAAAAGACTTTAACCAAAATGTGGTTTCCCATAGGAATGCTTTAAAAACCAATTAATCCATTCTGGGGGTGAAATCCATAAACCGAACCAATATTTTCTATGGATTTCCTTTTGTTATATGGTTTTTATGTTAACCGAGCCATTTGTTAACCACAGTTCAACTGCATATTATTACACAAAACTGCAGTGCTTAATAAGTATTAAATTATGAAATGATTTTTTCTAGTATTACAGTTCATTTAAAACTGAAAAGGATATACAGCATTGGTTAATGTTAATTTAAGGAACCATGGCAGACACTGGCATAAATATAAATAGTACAATATAGCAAAAGATAAGGGCATAATCCTGTCAAAATTGCAGTCTGAGAATATATAGTGATATCAGTGACAGAGGTAAACAAGTTCTTAATAGTACAATCCCATACAAATTTACACAGAATGAAGTCTCACTGAGTTCAATGAAGTCTTAAAATCAAATCACTCAAGGCAGAGATGGATAACGTCAATGGGTTCAGAGGTCAATATTCTATCCTCAGGATTCTCCAGAGGCTGCATGGGTGCTAAAATGAAGGAAATGAATGAACATGTTAAGCCCACTTCTGATTTTGAAAAAAAATCCAAATTTTAGTATGCTAAACAATGCAGGGAGTTCCTTTGACTATTCAAAAGGTCAGATTCTACTCCTGAATGCTTCCAAGAATGGCAATTTTCTTGCTAGAAAAAGGAGGGTATGTCATGAAAACAGACATGGTGGCTACATGTTTCCCACACCTGTATTAAGAGAAGCCCATATTTCACATATCACAATATTTTTCTTCTAGTCACATTATGTCTTCAAAGTAAAATCTGGTGTGTACTCCTATAAATATGAATATGTGTCCCTCACAACACAAAAGCTGAAATGGCTAGTGAGAGAGGGAGATTAATTTTAGTTCTTGGACATTATTTATTTTCAGGTGGATAGTTCATTGGTTTAGGTATCTGGTTGCAGAGCTAGATGTTGGGAGTCCAATTCCCCACTGTGCCTCCTGGAAGAAAATCTAATTTATGCAGTTATGGGCAAGCTGCATAGTCTCTGGGCACTACAGAAGAAGGGAATCATAAACCAATTTTGTGTATTCTCTAACTAGAAACCCCTGGAAATGGTTAGTATAAGTTTGAATTGATGTATGTACAGTACTTAGTGGTCTTTATTGTTTTCAGAACTATATAAAAATCTCAAATTTTGGCTAATTTGTTGCAGGGAGCAAACTGGAAAGCTTATTTAGAATCTTGATAAAACAAGGTATGTTGAGAGCTAAATGAACAGAAGTAACAAACAAATTCTCTTAGGGGAGATTTCATGAATTAAAGAGTCTTGCCTTTGGTGAAGTGTAATATTCAGAAGAGGCTGCAAGGACCATATAATTTTATGTATGTGTAACTAGGAAAAAAATGTTTCTAGCTCCAAAGATCTCTTAAAAGCAAATGAGAAGTAGATCCATGTAGCAATTAGCAAGAAAGGTAAATTGTTTAAAAGAGTGCTAATTGGACTTCCACAAATAGCCAAAAATGTTTATCAGAATCATGCCTATCCTGCAAAATTGGGGAAATACTATTTCTTTGTAATTTCTGCAAGTTACATTCAGATTTTTTATTTTATGTGTGTATAAACAGTATAAGAAATGCATATTTGTTAAAGATTAATATGTAATAAAATGAGTTTTTCATGTATAAGAAACTAAAAAAAATATTTAGTGAGTATTTGAGGAGTAGAAGTGGAGAAAAATCAGAAATTTGCATTTATTCCCCAGGAAAATTGGGAAGGGAAAATTGACTACTTTTCTACTTTTAAAGTTCATGAGCAAGTGAATTATTTTAGAAGAGCACAGGGCAAGCTGACAGCATGTACTCCCCACAGCACAAAGCGCCAAAAGTCACATTCATTATGTCTGGTGAGGTGGGTGGCATAGTTAGGTTACATTCCGATGCGGCAGTTCAAACCCTTTTCTGAGGCGGAATCTTCCAGTTTGTTCTCCAAAGCGAAAATAACAAAACAGTTTTAAAAATTGTTTGATGAATACAACAGTCAATAAATTAGTGGATATCCATTCCCACCTGCTTCTAGAGGAAAATAAAAGTGGTGGGTGTTCAAAAGAATACAGAAGTGCCAATACAACTGAAGCTGAAGAAATTGCAAGTTTTAACTCATCTGATGAGAGTGGAAGTAATTAAAATTGTAGAAGATTTTGGGAATGTAAAGTAAATGTAAAAAAACCTCATTACTTTGTTATCCTCTACTTACTCACTGAATTTTGGTAGTCTAAAATTTCTAATTATAATTATTCAATTACTTCAATTAAATTGATTATTATATTTTTTGTTAGTAAAATATATATTTTTATTTCATTAATGGTATATGTAAACCTCATTTTGTAACATAAGCATTTAATCTTACCAATTATATTTTGTAATCTTTCCTACAATAAAATATCTAAAAGTAACTTGTAAACATTACAAAAGAATAGTATTTCCCCCAGTTTTCCATTTCCCCCAATATTCTCTGGTTTTCTTCCCTTTTTCAAAATTCCCAGAAAATTTTCATTTCTAGAACATCGTGGAATGATTTTGGGAACTACTATCTGAAATAAAATTCAATGGACTAAAAAATATAACATTTTGGAAAAACCTATTGTGCAAACTTCCTTTCAAAATTCCCAGGAATATTACATCTCTAAGTGTGATTTATGAAAGTTTATGGTGCCCTGCATCATGTGGAATTGTATGCTACCAGCCTTCTTAGTTCATATGTTTGGGGTTGTTGTTTTTTTTTTTGGGGGGGCGTTTCACTCTTGTCCCTGTGCTCTGTTAGAATTCTTTCTTTCTAACTGAGGACTTGTATGTAGAAGAACATCAGATCCTGAAAATAGGTTTTCAGACTTTTGGAGGAATTTGAACTATGGGTTTAAAACAAAATAAATATGACTCATGTTTGGAGATATATTTGTTATAGGATTGGAAGTCAGGAGAGTTTGAGAATATGAAGAGTAAAACTAACACACAATAAGGAAGAACTAATAACTTTAAGGCAAGATATACAAGTCAAGGGCCTCCATTAAGTGTGTGAATATTAGGACACTTTGGGGTTTTGCTTAGCTTTGCAGTTAGAGATGTCTCACTTAGTTTTAAACAAAAGTTCATTAAGATAGCAGCGGCAGCCTTTTTATGATAGAAAATCTGGGCTACCTTAATGGTCACTGAAAGGAAGGGATCATAGGGGGGGGAGTATATAGAACAATAGAAACAGGAAATGGGAGAAAGGGAACTAGTTCTGACCATCTGTGGTCTGTTTTTTATTGCTGTGACTATACAGGAAGCTGTAATCCAAGCAAATTGCAAGGTATACATATTGGTAAATCCATCCCACATGCTCATTTTACATCTCTAACAACTTTTCTTAGGCTCCTTGGTTTTGACTAATTACCATGAAAAATATTGGCTAAAATTTTACTAGATATCTACACCCAAACAAGAAGAATTGAAGGAGTTGTCACCAGTGATTTCAGCTAATCAAAAAGATGCAGAGTGTGCAATCAGAAGTACGGATGTGCACAGGGTAAATGCTCATTCTTGTTTCATTTTCAGTAATTTCAAGAAATCACTCCAGGCATAATTGCTTATACAGTAGCACCTCGGATAAAGTCCAAACTCTGTTCCACAAGTTTGAACTTTATCCGATTTTGGACTTTATCCAAATCAAATGGGTGATGCATCGGATAACATCCAAAAATGGACTTAATCCGAGGTTCCTATACCAAATACCTTAGATAACGTCAATTTTTAGCAGTTTTGGACTTTATGTGATGCATCACGTGTGCATGAAAACCGTGACATTATCCGAATAGGACTTTATCTGAGGTACCACTGTATATGATGCCATATGAAACCTTCCAAGGATGGCCCAAAGGTTACCCTGAACAGAATCAATAGGAATAGACCAATAAAGGGTGGTACCACTAATTTTGAGAAGGTAGAGAATCTGCTCCAGTTTTATAAAAACAATATAAAAATGTTTCAAGGTGCTGAATCTGATCCCCTACACAGGTTCAGCACCTTGGATAGTTTTTTAAAAGTTCAAGTTAAAATGTGGAGTGAATTTGCCATAATTATGAAATAAACAGAAGTCACCAGACCTGTTGGACTGGACTAGGCTAGGATACAAGAAGTGTTGACAAGTTACAGCAAATTTCTCAGCAATATGTCAGGCTATCCAAGCTGTTGGTGGGAATACTGCAACCAGTATTCTGGGTATCTTTATCTGAGTCACATTTTAAATGTGATTCAGAATAGAGTGAGGAAAGGAAGAGACTATACTTAATGGCTGTTATTACACTCTTATCCCACTTTGCAATTTTAGCCTTTATAAAATTGGTACTTGAATTTGCCTGCTTATCGTTTCCCTCTCCTATTCTTTTCTATCTATATTGAGGTCCTTGTGCCACAACAGCACTCAGAAAAATATAGGTGCTTCATAAATTTAATAATAACAACAGCAGCAGCAATAATAATACATTTCTCTATAATGTGTATTCTTTTTCTGTATTTTAAAAAAAACAACATGTGCTGTTGCTTTTTGCTGCCTCTGGAACTTCTTTCTTTTTACATGTTTTTAAACCTGAAGACATGATTGATTGAATTTTCTTCACACAGAAAGTTCTGACTCCACAAGACATATGAACAAAACTCCATTTCCAATTTTAAAATCTAAGGTATCTGTGTCAACCCATTAGAGGAAAAAGACTGAAGTAGAGTTATGTCAATGCCCACGAGACCAAAGAAAACATTATCAAATACTGTAGTCAACTTTTGAGTCTCCCAGACCCCAAGGCTTGGTGGAGAGCAAAAACAAACAGGAAACTAAAAATGGACCTGGGACAGGGAAAGAAAGATAGGCATGATGGAAAAGCCCTAAAGTCTGCAGTTTGTAATTGTCCCACAATTTCACTTTCCTTCTGCACAATATTGATCTCTTATGCTCCATCCGATTCCTTTAAATATTTGGCCTGAAATAAAGTCTTTGGCTGATATCAAAATAAACACAAGATATTTTAAGGTTAAATTCAACCTTAAAAAGAAGTATTATTGGTATCACATTCTAAAATATGTAAGGCCATGTGTATAGTCTTAATAATAAATTCTGTACACGTATAGGCTTCCTCAAAAGTTACTGAGATACATTGGATGCTGAAAGTAAACTTAGCCCAGGACACAAAAATACAGAAGAGGTCTGTAGGTGTACTGATCATGTCTCTTAATCTCCCATTCCTGCTCCCACTGACATATAGTGGTACCTCATACAATGATTTTAATCCATTCCACGTGGCTCATTGTTGTACGAAACAATTGCTATATGATACATGCATCGTATGGTGATTTTTCCCTATGGAATGCATAGTACAACAAATTTTTTTTTTTTTTGCTAAGTGGTTTTTCCCGTTGAAAAAATGTATGTTTTTTTTACATATGGAAAATTGTTATGTGGGACACCATTTTCCCCCCTAAATGCGATTTTGTTGCTATATCGGGCAATTGTTGTATGAGGTTCCACTGTACTTTGAATTAATAATACCATAAACAAGCTTTGAAAAAATTTGTGTTTCTCAGGAAAAGGCAACTGTTTGTTTTTGTCATGGTGTGTTCCTTGACTGAATGATTAACACTGGCCTTGGGCTGTAATAAAGAATTTGATTTGACTGAATGATTTGTGAGACACAACATATGACAGTTTGAGAACTGTTGCACCCTTTTCCTCAAGAGTAGATATTAGTTTAGAGGATCCAGTACAAGCAGTCTATCATATACAACACAGAGCTTGGGAAAGCTAGATTTTTTAAAGAGTACAACTTCCAGTGGTCTGATTACCTCTCTTCCTGGGCTTGGAAAAGATCCCCTTGGGAGGTGGGGAACCTTTCATAAGCTCCAGAAGCAGTGCAGGGGTTGTAAAAGAGTCCACATGTGATGTGTACTGTGGGCCAGTCCACATGAGAACTATGACACCTCAATAACATCACACGTATCCTTCCAATGACATAGTTTGACATATATTTCAATTCCACCTCCAGACAGAGCTGCTCCCCTTCAGGAAGGCGCTGAAAACATGGTTATGCCAGCGGGAGTGGGGCACGACTAGTGTCACAGCCCAATCCCGCTGGCTTGTGTAGCCTCTGTGGGGGGTTTGTTAACTGTCCCTTCTTGGCTTCCTGGCTTTTTTAATGGGCTGGGGAGGGTCTAGGGTGGTTTTAGACAGTTTTATATATGTGATCTTAACTGGTTTTAGATAAGATTTTAGCTGATGTTTTAATTGATGTTTTAGTTGTGTTGTGAACCGCTTTGGGTCACCTATGGTGAGGAAGGTGGTATATAAATCTTATAAATAAATAAAATAGTAAAAGCCTGCCTCCCAGGACACATTTTGCTGGGCATATTATGATTTCTGGTCAACAACTGAAAAATGGTTTTTCCTCAGTTCTATGCTGCCACGTTGGCTGATAAGCCAGAGTTCAGGCTCATTTTAGGCTAATTTAATTGGACTCTGTTCATGCCTGTTATCATACTCAGCTGGTTCAGAAACAGTTTCCACTCCTTCTCTTTCCTGCCCATCTCAGTGACATCACAAATGACATAATAAAAGGCTGCCCTCTGGTGTCAGGTTTTAGTCCTGAAATATCTGAGAATGGGATGCCATAGATCTGACAACTACTATATAACCACGGTTAAGTTTTCAAAGAAATTTTCCCCCCTAAAAGTATTTCAAAGGCACTTCTTTGTGGGAACCTTATATTTCTAATATTTTTAAAAAAACCATTTATTTTCCTTATTCATACAGCTAATGAGAAAAACTTTTAATATCATGGTCCCTGCAGTTTTAAAAATAAACATCAAATATCACATGCTGAGACTGACTTCTCTAGTGTCAAATAGAGATGTTTTACATTAGAGAACTTCGCTCCGAGTACAAAATAGCTCATACTAGGAAGCTATTTTCTCTTGCTTCTGATTTCTTTATGTTCTCTATGAAAAAATATGGGATAGAAGATTTTAATTGATTTTGATGGAATAATATACTCTATTTTATAAATGTCAACTGAATTATGTCATTCAAATTGGGAAGAAATAAGCAAGAGCAGAAGTCACTGACTGTCCTTTTTCTCTCTCCTTTGATTTATAGGGTTCAGGTAAAATTTATGATGCATAATGGTGTCATGTGGCTGTAGAAGGGCTCAACTGATCATGCTCCTAAGATATATGTGTTTGATGAATGGCACCTCTGCAACATAATCAAACAACACACTTGACAAATAAGCCCATAAACCATCAGGCTTCTGTTTATGGTGTAACTCAATCAGAGAAGTTGGACGGGGTGACATTGCAGGACAACAATATCACCCTCCATTTCAAGAAGATTCAAAGAAAAATAAATAATGGATACTAATTTTCAGCATCAAAAGGCATTCTCATTGTGAAATCAGTTCACAAAGGACTGGAGCGCTAGTATCTAGCAATGTTGGGTTCCTGTTTATTACCATAAGAAGGGTTGAGATGGATAGAATGGTCATATGAAGCCAGAGCTAGTGATGTGAGAACCCACTGGCTCTTTTGTTACATTTGTCTTCCTCCAACCATTATTGTTATCCTATGCTTTGCACATTGTGTTATTGGAACATGTGTATTTTACTTCACAGTTAAAAGTGTATGGAATTTTGCATATATTCTAAGGTATGCATTTCTGCAAAATTCTTCTAATTGATTTTTATGTATTTATAAGTGTTTTCACTTGTATTCATTTTAACCATTCATTGTGGTGGGCATCATCAGGTTTGGACCAGTTTGCCAGAACTGGTAGCAGAAATTCTGGCTGGCCCCACCCATACACATTTTAAAATAAAGTAGTCCTAATTTGGGTGCAATGCAGGGCTTTCCATCTTATAATGGGGGAGGCCTTCACACCAGCCTCCCTGATGGATTCACACACATCACAGTCATGCATGCACAAACATACAGACAAACACACAAACACAGACAGCCCCAGAGTCGACTTTTCCTGGGGCTGGAGAGGGATCTCTGAGAACAAAGCCCTCCCAGCTTGTTTTATTAACTGCACAATAACAAGGCAGGAAATGGGGTGAAGAAGGTGCTGGGTGGTGCAAGCAGTCATGTGACATTACATATTGGCTGGGCAGTGATGCAAGTCATGAGGAATGACTTCATGTGCTCGTGACCTAGCTTGGTGAATAACAGGAAATTGGGTGACCCTCTATTTTAGGGGAGATGACTCATAGGGCTGGTCTTCGGCCAAGTTTCCATGCCCTCATCTTCGTAAGTCGCTTCCACCTTTTGGAAGACAGCCAGGGATTCCTACATTTTCCCCTAGCCAGGCCCACCGTATCACACATACAATGTGGTAGTAAATTTTTTTGGAGCCCACCACTGACCATTCAGGTTGTTGACACACATGCCTGCCTTTGTGTATGCTTCATCTCCTTGAGATTTACTACAAGCTTTGCAAATATAAGGAATTGGGTGGCATGCTGTATTCTGACCCCCAATTAACTTCAAGAAGTATGAAGTGGGTATTTCTCAAACCCAAGAAAATTATTTTCAGTCCCAAGCTAGAGATCACATTCCACTCAAAATGACTACCAAACACCAAAAGCAACAACCATAATTCATAACATACAGGCAGTTAAAGATGTTGGGGAAAGTGAGTTCAAGAACTTTATCAAGTACAGATATCTTCAGGGAGATGAGTGTTTGAAATGAGAAATAGAACTAGGCCAGAATTCATATAATCTGTACTTGACCTTGTGTCAAGTATGTGAGTGGTAATCCAGATGCTAGGTTTGCTTACTCCTTTCCTTCAGTATCTCCACCTTTTTGAATCACTGGCAGTGACTACTGTTTTCTTGGCACAGGTAGGATTGCTCTGTTTTAGTTTGATTTCTGGCATGCAGAGTAGCCATTATTGAACCAAAATTACACAAGTAAGTGTTTTCCTCAACAATGCAGTGCTATGTCACTTATCAATATATTAGAAATTCCCCAGCTTTCTCCTACTCCTTGTGGAGGGGAAATGGCAAGGGTATGTTCCTCGATCTCAAGTCTTAAATGTTAAAACTCACCTCTTAGATCAGGGTTTCCCAACCGTGGGCCCCAGGTGTTCTTAAACTTCAATTACCAGATGCCCAAGTCAGCACACTTGCTGATCAGGGCTAATGGGAACTGAAGGCCACCCAGCCACCCCCCACACCCGCTGCCTGGAGGCGAAGTTCAGTTGGCAGGAGGTTCCACAGGGCCGGAGCAGACACAGAGAATGTCCTCCATCTCGCGCTTGATATTTTTGTAACCATCATCTATATTTAGTGTTACTAGCATCCTAAAAGCATGTATAATATGCAAAGAAAAGTGCAGTACACTTCACAGAAACAGTTAATAAAGCTATTACTTAGTTATTGTTATCATGATTTATGGGCCCCTTCTGGAGAGATATTTGGGGAAGTGTAACATTTAGGTTCTAGGAGGAAAATATGAACATCTCTCTGATGAAAAGTCCAATTTCGAAAAGCCTCCATTAACAGACCTAACATTTTCCATAGTATACAAGACATCTGTAAAAATGAAGGGAATTTTAATATGAACTTTATTTCTTAGGGTGTTGTAAATTATTTATTTGTTATTAAAAATTTATTTCTTAGGGTGTTGTATTTATTAAAACAAGAAAATAATTCCATCATAATCACTTACATAAAATGCTCTGTATCAAAACCTAGCAGTAAATAGTTTCCTCTTGGATGATCAAAATAGACCACACCATTTGAAATTCATGTTGTGACATTATGTGAATAGTGTAACAGTTAGACACCCCACATTTAATGTTTAAGAAAATTATGACTTGTGAGGATATCTGAGGTGGAGATTTATAATATTGATACAGGTGTATGAGACTAGAATCAAATCTTTGTCCCATTTTAGCTTCATTCTTGGGGAACATGAAAGGAGCCTCCCCAAAGATTCCCACTTCAGCGATCGGGTGTCCCCTGGGAACAGAGATTTATCACCAGCAACAGAGATTTTTCACCGGCTAATTCATTCAACCCAGAAGCACCAGAAGTAGAAAGATGAATACTTCCATCTCATGCCAAATCTTCCATCCCCCCCCCCCAAACTCCACACACCTTAATCCTAAAATGTTCAGTTCCCACTTCTAGAGTGGATAGGAGCAGTGAGAGTCAGCAAGCAGGCATCTCAGCTTGCAGTTTCCTCTTGTCAACTGCATCCTAGATCAATGGTTAGGTACCAGTCCAAGTCTGGTTCAAGCAAAGCATGGGGTGAATGGCAGAAGGTCCCTGGACTGGAATGGTCTGTAACTGAGATGACACACCACTCTGGAGTGAGACAGGAATGGGAAATAGAACCGGATAGCTCCCTGGCATTTTTTCTCAGCACTTGCACCAACTGACTTTATGAGCTGTAGTGCTGTGGTGGTCTGTGCTCTCCATATTATCTTGAACTGTACAAACAAACTACAGAGTTCTGCCTACTCCCTAGCTGCCAAACAGAGAAATAGAAACCATCTTCGAAATGAATATTGTTTAATGGTAACTCAAAGTCCTTAATTCAGGTAACATAAAGTCTTTTCAATAATTGCATAACTTGTTCGTGAATGAGAAGTTAATCGGGTATACAGTAATGGCTTTTCTTGATCTACTTCCTCAGGATATTCTCATCAATTTTAATAAAGTACTAGCATATTTTGCCCGGCGGTGCCGGGCTCTTTAAAATGGTTTTGCAAGGTTTTTGTTTTATGTTTATGCAAATGAGGTTAGTTTTTAATTGTGGTTTTTTAAATTTTTATTTTTACGCATGGGCTGTTATAAACTGTGATTTTTTTTATTTTTTGGTTTTGGTTTTTGGTTTTAATAAAGAGGAAAGGATGATATAATTTTTTATAATTATTGTATTTAACCAAATAATGTGTTACTATGTGAATTTTTTTAAATAGTTGTACCTTGGATAATAATTTTTTAAATGTGTAAGAATATGTTTTTTTTTTAAATCAATGTTTCTATACTGTGTTTAGATGTTTTGTTTTGGTTTTTTGAGTGAAAACTTATTTTATTTTTTGAATTATTTGTGATTAGTGTGAATATTTTTGAATGTTTTGATAACTTATTTCAGTAATTTGGGAATTATTTGTAATTATTTTGAATATTTTTGAATGTTTTTTCTCTTGTGGCCTCTGGGTGGGGCTGGTGAGCTTTTCTTGTATTTTACTATTTTTCTCTACTGTCCTCTGAGTGTTGCTTCTTCTTCTGGTAAGTAGTCTCTTTCTTTCCTCAGTTTAGTTCCGGTCGTCATGAAGTGAGAACGTCTCCTGGTAAGGTCTCTGGTTTTATTTTTTGGGGGGTTTGTTTTGGGGTTTTTTGGGGGGATGGTCTGTGTGTTTTTTCTTGGTTTTTTTGGATGTTTTTGTGTTTCCTTTTTCTGTTTTTTATTTTTGGTTTTGATTATTTTTGACTGTTTTTGGATTGTGTTTTTGGATGTTTTTGTGTTTACTTTTTCTGTTTTTATTTTGGTTTTGATTATTTTTGACTGTTTTTGGATAGTGTTGTTTTGTGTTGGGGTGGGGGTATTTCCGTGGGCCAGTCTCGGGGGCTGGACCGCGGAAATACCATTGCCGCTTGATGCAGCATTGGGGTGGTGGTATTTCCGTGGTCCGGCCTGGGTGGCCAGACCACAGAAATTGCCTCACCGCTTCATGCAGCATTGGGGTGGTTTTTTCCCCATGGGCTGGCCTTGGTGGCCGGACCACAGGAATCCCATCACCGCTGTATGCGGTGGTGAGGGTGGGTGGGGGTTTTGCAGCCTGCCTTTTTTATTTTTATTTTTCGCGCACCGTCTGCCTCAGCGTTCTGCATTCTCATGGCGCGCAGGATGCTGGGGCTTGTAGTTTGGCATGTGCGATTTCTTTTTGTGTAGAGGTTTGTGTAGAACCCTATTGACCAAAACAAAAGGCAAAACAAAGGGGCAGGCTAGGTGATACAGGATGCTTAACACCACAGAGTGGAGGAAGGGGAGGGACAGGAAGGGACAGGAAGGGGGGACAGGAAGGGGGGAGGAGAAATGCAATGTTGCAAGGAGAAATACTGCATAGGGAATGTGAGATCAATGAATCAAGGTAAACTGGAAGTGGTAAAAAAATGAGATGAAAAGAATAAGCATTGACATCTTAGGCATCAGTGAGCTCAAATGGACAGGGATGGGTGAATTCAGCTCTGTAAACCATCATATATACTACTGTGGGCAAGAAAACCTTAGAAGAAATGGAGTAGCCATAATTGTCAATAAAAGAGTGAGAAAAGCAGTAATGGGATACAACCTTAAAAATGACAGAATGATGTCAGTCAGAATTCAAGGCAAACCTTTCAATGTCACTGTGATCCAAATATACGCACCAACCACTGGTGCAGATGAAGCCACAATGGACCAGTTCTATGAGGACTTACAACACCTCATAGAACAGACACCAAGAAATGATGTCCAAATTATATTAGGAGACTGGAATGCCAAAGTAGGCAATCAAAAAGTGGAGGGAATAACAGGCAAATTTGGTCTTGGAGTACAGAATGAAGCAGGGCAAAGATTGACAGAGTTCTGCCAAGAGAACGCACTGGTCATAGCAAACACTCTCTTCCAGCAACACAAGAGGCGACTTTACACATGGACATCACCAGATGGCCAACACCGAAACCAAATTGACTACATACTCTGCAGCCAAAGATGGAGAACCTCCATACAGTCAGCAAAAACAAGACCTGGAGCAGACTGTGGCTCAGATCACAACCTACTGATCGCAAAATTCAGGCTTAGACTAAAGAAAATAGGGAAAACACGGAGACCAGAAAGATATCACCTAGACAGCATCCCTAAAGAATACGCGGTGGAGGTGATGAACAGATTTAATGGCTTAGACTTAATAGACAGAGTACCAGAAGAATTATGGACAGAGATGAGGGACATCATGCAGGAAGCAGCAAAGAAAACCATACCAAAAGAAAAGAAGAGTAAGAAAGCAAAGTGGTTGTCTGATGAGGCTCTTAAAATAGCAGAGGAAAGAAGGAACGCAAAAGTCAAAGGAGAAAGGAAAAAATACAATCATTTGAACACAGAATTTCAAAGAAAAGCAAGGAGAGATAAGGAAAACTACCTAAAAGAACAGTGCAAAGAAATGGAGGAAAACAACAAAAGAGGCAGAACCAGAGATCTTTTCAAAAAAATCGGCGAAATCAAGGGAACATTTAAAGCAAAAATGACCATGATAAGGGACAAAGATGGAAAGGAGCTAGCTGATGCAGAAGAAATTAAGAAAAGATGGAAAGAGTACACAGAGGAACTTTACAAAAAGGACCTCAACACTCCTGATAATCACAATGATGAAGAAATTGAACTTGAGCCAGACATCCTGGAGAGCGAAGTCATAAAGGCCCTAAAGAGCACTGCAAACAACAAAGCTAGTGGAGATGATGGTATCCCAGTTGAATTTTTCAAAGCGCTAAAAGATGATGGCGTCAAATTACTGCATTCAATATGCCAGCAGATTTGGAAAACAAAACAGTGGCCACAGGATTGGAAAAGAGAAGTATACGTCCCAATCCCAAAAAAGGGCAATGCCGAAGAATGTTCAAATTATCGAACAATCGCGCTCATCCCACATGCCAGCAAGGTGATGCTCAAGATAATACAGGAGAGACTTCAGCAACATGTGGAGAGAGAATTACCAGAGGTGCAGGCTGGTTTCAGAAGAGGCAGGGGGACTAGAGACCACATCGCCAACATACGCTGGATCATGGAGAAAACAAAGGAATACCAGAAACAAGTTTACTTTTGTTTTATTGACTACACCAAGGCATTTGACTGTGTGGACCACAACAAGATGTGGCAAGTAATTAAAGAAATGGGAATACCAGAGCACCTCATATGCCTCCTGAGAAATCTGTACATGAACCAAGAAGCAACAGTTAGGACAGAACATGGAATGACAGAGTGGTTTGGAATAGGAAAAGGACAAGGCTGCATTTTGTCACCATGCTTATTCAACCTATACACAGAGCACATAATGCGCAGTGCAGGGATGGAGGAATCACAATATGGGATTAAAATCGCTGGGAGAAACATCAATAATCTGAGATATGCAGACGATACCACCCTAATGGCAGAAAGTGAGGAAGACCTAAAGAATCTCTTGATTGGGCTGAAGGAGGAGAGTGCAAAAGCTGGCTTGAGACTCAATATCAAGAAAACCAAGATAATGGCAACAGGCCCAATCAGTTCCTGGAAAATAGACGGGGAAGAAGTAGAAGCAGTGACAGATTTTACTTTCTTAGGATCAAAGATCACTGCAGATGGGGATTGTAGTCATGAAATAAAAAGGCGACTGATTCTTGGGAGACAAGCAATGAGAAACCTGGGGAACATAGTGAAAAGCAGAGACATCACATTGCAAACAAAAATTAGAATAGTCAAAGCAATGGTTTTCCCAGTAGTAATGTATCGATGTGAGAGCTGGACAATTAGGAAGGCTGAACGCAGAAGAATAGATGCCTTTGAAATGTGGTGTTGGAGGAGGGTTTTGAGAGTCCCCTGGACAGCGAGGAGAACAAATAGGTCAATCTTAGAAGAAATTAACCCTGACTGCTCATTGGAAGGTCAAATAGTAAAGATGAAGCTAAAGTACTTTGGACATCAAATGAGAAGGGAGGATTCACTTGAGAAGGCATTGATGTTGGGAAAGGTGGAGGGCAAAAGAAGAAGGGGAAGGCCAAGGATGAGATGGCTAGATGGCATTGTAGACACAATGGGCACAGAGCTGGGAGGGCTGAGGGGAATGGTAGAGGACAGAGGCGCCTGGAGGAAAATGGTCCATGGGGTCACAAAGGGTCGGAATCGACTGTGCGACTGAACAACAACAAGAGGTTTGTTTCCTGCGGCTTCCTTTTGATTGGTCATGGCGTGTTTCTGAACATTCCTTTTGCTCGCGCCGCTCAGCCTGATTGGCTCTGGCGCGGTGCAAGGAACATTGGGAATTGAAGTTCCTTTTTTTTTTGTTTGCGTCCGGGGGGGGCTCCTGCCCCACTGGTGCAAAATTCAACCCGACAGTTACCTGTGAACCCCGTTCGGGCGTTGCGTTGCACGGAGGCTCGGACGGGTGTAGTGTTGCCTGGCTAAACATCCTTTGTCACATTCCAATGGTTATCGCACCATTTTATAGGTATAGATTTCTTAATATGCATCAACAGCCTCTTATTTCTTATCCTTAAGAATGTTGGAGGTACTTAAGAATAAGAAATAAGAGGCTGTTGATGCATATTAAAACTACTTTATTAAAACTGATGAGAATATCCTGAGGAAGCAGATCAAGAAAAGCCATTATGTACCAATACCTGACAAGACTTAAAACAGAGGGCTGTTCAACCCTAACCTGAATCATAGCCTCTCTATGTAAATGTTTGTACTCATAACTGTACTCAGATCAGTCCCACTAGGAGCCCATGGTCCAAGCAGGGGAGGGCTCTCAGATCATGATAAGTCCTACTATTCAAAATAAATTGTAGTGAATTCTAGTTGAAAAATCCATTAGAATGTTCTCAAAATATGTTTCAACCACACAGAAAGCAACAAATATACAGGTCTTTGAGGAGGTCTGGAGAGAGGAAGGTTATAAGTATCTACAAATTCAGCAAATAAGTCCTAACTTAAGAAAAAGCATTAACAGAAATACCAAAGCAGTCCTTCTTATAGAACTGACTGCTTTAGTCTGATATGTTCTTTTTTCCATTGTGAAGTTGAAGTCAGTAAGAAGAGAGAGGGAGAGACCAAATACAAGATAGATTGTCTCTCTAGCAGGAGTGACCAACCTTGGCACTCCGGCTGTTATTGTACTTCAATTCCCAGAAGCCCAGCACGTGTACTGACTTGGGCTTCTGGGAATTGAAGTCCAAGAACAGCTGGAGTGCCAAGGTTGGCCACCAGGGTGGGAACCCACAGACTTAGTTTATGAGAACTGAGCAGGGATGTTGAGGATTGGACATTCTGGAGACTGCTCATTCATAGGAGACTGTTCATAAATTGTTTTTTAATGGTTTAAGCCACTCAGAGCGTTCTTGTTACTAGAAGGATATGATATAAATATGATTAAATAAATTAATGAAACAAATAAATTGATGATGACTTCATGGAACATAGGAACAACAACATGGAAATAACTTTATCACAAAGAAAGTATATAATTAGTTACATGTGCTTACGTTAAATGGGATTAAGCTAGTTTAAACAGAATTCTTATGTAAGTGGGCTTGGAATCATTTTGCAAGCATTTTCCCCTTTTTTAAACAACAATAGTTTTCATTCATTTTGATCAAATATTCTTTCTATAGGGGAAAAAGCAGCATATTTGCATTGACTTCATTTTGTGTTTGGTGTGCTTTGGACCTCTTTGAAATTGAAACCACAGCACCTGAAGGGAGCAAATGCTGCTCCCAGGCTAATGAGTACTCTCAGTTTAGGAAGCACAACATTCTTCTCCCCAAGGCCCAGAGTGCATGCCCTGTTGCTTCTCACTTTTTCTTTCTGTCAGTGGAGTAAATGATTGACCTAGCTCAAGTTTATTATCCCAAAGCGGTACTGCTTCGTTCATCTGTCCCTGATATTAGGTGACAATGAATAAGAGAAAGGTGGCTGTTTTTGTATTTGTTCATTACTGTTTTATAACATCCTCAGTGGGGTTTGGCCAAGACAATTATGTTTCCATAGAGAGGATGAGACAGCGTGTGTGTTTGTGGGTGTGCACGCATACGTGTGTGCGTGTGTGTGCACACGGCACATGCACACCTTCACTCCTACACCTTCTAACGAAATAAACAAGCTTTCTTAACAATTAAATTTTACTTCTGCACTCCCAGTAGGAGACAATCTTCATTCTACGTCAGTGATGGTGAATATTTTAGAGACCAAGTGCTCGAGGAGGAGGCAGCATGCGAGCAGGCACTGTGCATGCCCACACACCCATGTGACATCACCGGTGCACCTCTGGCAATATCCCATGGGTGTGCGCACATGTGCACTGCTTGAGGTATGCTGGCAATGTCAAATGGGAGTGTGTGCACCCCCATGAGTGTGACCCCCCCCACACACACATGTGTATGCCCTCCTCCAAAGCACCTTCACCTCCTAGGAAAGGTGGGAGGTGGGGGGGGGGGTTGTCTGGTCATCTCACCTCACACACAGACACACACAATGCCACTTCCTGGGTAGGATTTCAGCCTCCCCATTGGCAGAGTGAGAGGGATGGGTGGGGATTGGTGCTGTGATTGGTACCGGTGGGGCTGTGTTTGCCCATGACTTCACACGTGCCCACAGAGAGGGCTCTGCAAGCCACCTCTGCAGACATACCATAGGTAAACCTACACTGTTCTATAGTATATGACAAGGTTCATGTTCTTTGTCCTCAGAGATGAATGGCTGGTGCCTCTCCCTTCTAATTTCTGCCACCGGAGCCATTTGCTTCACTCCATCTACTGGTATTTCAGATTATGTGGTGGTAGACAAGATCCTTGGTGAAGTGAAGCAACCATGTATGTCCTGAGTCCTTGCTTTTTTGGTTTACAAAGGCAGCCAGGGTGGGAGGGAAGAAGAGTGAATATAGGAAAGAGTGAATGCCTCCTTGCTGCAAAGAAAAGTTCCAACAAACTAGGAGGAGGCATTTGTAAAACTATTCTTTAAATCTCCTTATATTGGAAATTTACCAGGCAGTTTCCAAGATTCCATTTTTGAGCAAGGTATTGGAGCATGCTGAGATCTCCCACTCCAGAGCTTCCTGGATGAGGTGGATTATCTGGACTAATTTCAATCCAGTTTTATGTCTAGTAACGGGATAAAAACAGAATTAGTTACCTTGGAGTATAATCTGTGCAAGGAACTGGACACAGGGACTGTGTTTGTTAGTTCTGCTGGAATGCTTGATGACTTTTGACTGTCAATTGTTGTATTTTTCTATGTTGTCTCTCTGGGATGGAACTTGGATACATTGGTTCTCAACCTTTTCCTTTCAGGGACCTGACCACACCCCCTTAGTTAGTTGAGGGGCCAGTCACATGGTTCTTCCAGGTGGCAGCGTCGTCGTCACATACATTTGTGCTGCATTTCCAAGTGTTTTTCCCCACCTCCACCAGTTCCCTTGAAGGAGGGAGCAAGGGAGGAACATTTTTGTGACATGTTTGATTTTTTTTGCCATGTTTTTGCAGTGTTTTGCTGTGAAAACACAGTGATTTCCGCACTTCCAGTGATGCCAGGGCACTTCTGGCATAGGTAATTTGGCCTGGGGTCCAGATGGATTTGGCTGAGGGGCTGGATTCGACCCACAGGCCATAGGTTGGGAACCCTTGGTTTACAGAGACTCCAGTTATGCTTGGAGAGGCAAGCTCAGACCGTGATTTTGGGTGAGCCCTTACATATTATTCAACATATACAGTACATAAAACTGGTTGTCCACAGTTTTGGGATTCAGTGCCAACAGTAAGTTGACATCCAACTTTTCTCTCCTTTCTATCTAATTCCAAGGAATTCAGTTTCATCCCTGGCACCTTGTCCATTCCTGCTCTAAAGTAATTTTTTTAAAAAGATAACAGAGCTGCTCACCATTTTTTGAACATTGGGTGTATGTGACTCCAGATCGTGGAGTGAAATGCAAAGAGAGTGAGAATAGGAAACTTATCACCATTAATAATATTCTCATTGACAAATGACAAACAAACATATTTATTTTACTATATTTATTTTAAACATATACTTCCCAGAATGGAACATTTCAGCTTCAGAGGGAGAAATGAAAAGTTGCCATAAAATACAATAATGGCAATCAGTTCATTAGAATTTCATATCTAGTGACATACCTGTCAACTTTTGGCTTTGAAAATAAGGGAAATTTTGTGGGCGTGGCCAAATAAGTGGGCATGGACAAATCGAGAGATGAGCACTGCACCCTAGAGTTGGATACGACTGGCTTTTTGAGCAAGGGCCAAGGGTGACCTTTGCTAACCATCCGGGGGTGAGGAGGAGGACCAGGCAGCTGAGCGGCGGGAAGACTAGGTACCGCCGCCGCCGCGAGGCCACTTTGAGACCACTACCCCCAGCCGGGGGTGAGGAGGAGGAGGAGAACCAGCTGAGTGGCCCCCGGCTCCTGAGGACAGTCAAGAAGCTCTGCTCTTTCTTACCCACCTGCCCTCCCAGGACCTGAGGAATCACCTCAGGTAGATGAACTGCCACAGTCTGTCACCAGGACCAGGACTCCCTGGGGGGGAGGGATGGGCCCTCCCTCCCTTCCTCACAGCTGCCTGGCTGTACGGGGCAGCAGGTGGCCCTGAGACACAGTGGGAGGAGCCCAGCATGAGAAATACCTGTCCTTGCCTGAAACGTGTGTCATGCCTCACGCCACCTTCACCTGTGCTTGCCCTGTCAGGGCCCAAGCACCCGTCAGAGCAGGAGCTAATCAACAAGTGCCAGTGCCACATCTGCAAATTAGCTCCACCCCTTCCCCCGACTCGAGTCTTTAAAGCATGGAGGTATTACAAACAGGAGATGACATGATGTCACAAACTTGAAGCCGACTAATCTGACAGTCCGCCATGTTAGTTGGCCCAAAACATTGCCTTATGGTGCTTTGATTGTGTGGAGTCGTGAAAGTAGATTGGGGTTTCCCCTTTAATATCCGTGGGTGTGGGATTGCGATCCCCCTCTCCTGGGTCCCGTGGGTCCATGAGGGTTGGGGGGACAAAAGGGGTCTGTCCCCCCAACCCTTCTGGCCCCAGGGGACCCAGCGGAGAGGGGGATCGCAACCCCCACCCACTGATATTAAAGGGGAAACCCCGATCTACTTTCACGACTCCACACAATCAAAGGCCCTGATGGGGCTGAACCTCGATGCTGCCTACCCACCCGCCGCCCTGGCTTCTGAGGTACCTGGCCACTTGCTGGGGAGGAGGAGCCCAACCTGGGCTCGGTTCCCCCACCCCACCCCGTTCCTTCCCCGGCCCGGCCCTGGCCCTTACCTGTCAACCCGCAGCTCCGGAAAAAATGGGAGCTGTGCAGATCGCTTGTGCACAGGCAAAGCACTTCCACGCATGTGTGGAAAGCATTTCCCCTGCTGCCAAATTACGGAGTTTTGCCAGCGCGGAGTGGGTTATGACGTCAATCGGCGTCAAATTCCGTGGTAATCCTGGCCAAATCGGGATGGTTGACAGGTATACCCTGGCTGTCCCTCCCCAGCCACGGTCTGGGCTGAACCTGCACCCTGGCACTTCTCTGGCACTGGGGCAGCTGCGCTCTGGCCCGGGAGGACGGGCACGGGTGGCCGCACCCTGCCTGCCAGTTACACATTAATCAGGGCCTTGGCCTCCCGGCCTGGCCTCTTCTGCCTCCCCCTGCCGGTCCCAAAGGCTCCACATCGCCCTTTTTGCCGGCAGCCTGGCAAGTGGGTGTGAAGCCAGGGCGTGGACTGTCAGATTAGTCAGCTTCAAGTTTGTGACGTCATGTCATCTCCTGTTTGTAATACCTCCATGCTTTAAGGACTCGAGTTGGGGGAAGGGGTGGAGCTAATTTGCACACGTGGCGCTGGCACTTGTCGATTAGCTACTGCTCCGACAGGCGCTTGGGCCCTGACAGGTCAAGCACAGGTGAAGGTGGCGTGAAGCATGACACTTCTTTCGGGCAAGGACAGGTATTTCTGGAGGCCACGCTGCCGCAGCGGTAGCTGGCCTTCCTGCCGCGGCCCAGCTGGTGCTCCTCCTCCTCCTCACCCCCGGCTGGGGGTGTGGTCTCTGGGTCCGGGCAGCCCCCGCCCGGCTCTGGACAGTGGCCATGCGGCCGTGGTGGTAGCTGGCCTTCCCGCCGTGGCCCAGCTGGTGCTCCTCCTCCTCCTCCTCCTTACCCCTGACTGGGGGTGTGGTCTCAGGGCGGCCCCTGCCCAGCTCCAGACCAAAGCCACACAGCCGCGGCAGTAGCTGGCCTTCCCACCGCGGCCCAGCTGGTGCTCCTCCTCCTCCTCACCCCCAGCTGGGAAAATAAGGGAAAATACAGGGGAAATAATAAAACAGGAGGGGGTGGGAAGATGGGCAAAAATAAGGGGTTTTCCTGGGTAAAACGGGATGGTTGACAGGTATGTCTATTGATGAAACAAAAGAGTCATCTAAGTGACAGATCAATGCTAAAATTTAACTTTGTGTAAACTCTTCTCTCTCTTTTTTTTTGAAAGGTCTCTTGGTATTTCCTTCTTCTTCATACCAATGGGGGGGGGGGATCTGTCGTAATGGTTTCTTCTCCCCCAGAGGATCGGGGCCGCTAGGCGCAAGGAAGACATGGGATACAGAAGTGTGGTGAAAAAGTCAGTCCCAATCAAGTCGGGTGATCTGTATTTATTGACTTGCATTCTCGATCACTTGCGCACAGAGCGCGCATGATCCCTATTCCAGAAAGCTTGCTTACGTAGCATGTTGCTGGCCATGGTACATTTGCCAGCCTAAGAAGTTGCTAAGAAAGTATTGTGTGCCAAGGTTCCCCATAGGCAGACTAATCAGCAGATGTAGCGAGACTCGCTGTTCCTGTCCTATCTCAGAGTCCTTGTAAACTCCAGGCTCCTACACCTAATTGTTTGGTCTAGCAACAGCTTGGTGTCTCCGTGGACGTGAGTGAGATACTGTGAGCTGTTTACTAGGCATTGTAACTTTTGGGTGACTTTTGTCCCACTCCTTTCAGTGATCTTAGCCAAGGCAATATGGAGTCTCTACTGCTAACTATCACTATTAGTGTTTACCCAATTTCCCTTCCTGCATAGCCAGGTTGGTCTCCAGCCCGTATTCTAGCCAGACAGACCAATCGGGAAAGGTTATTGCCAATCGATAACGCATCCCATCCACAGAAATCTTTCCCTTCCTTTGCTCCTGTGGCTCATTTTAAATAATGAGCCTCATTTCCTTCATCTGATAAGTACAGAATACTCTTAAGATAATGAAAAATATGGTAAGTACTCAGGAGGCTGAAGAAACAGAACACATGAACATCAATTTTGTAAAAAGGAGATTATATATCTTGCTACTTGGCATTTCAAAAATCTATTCCTGGACACAGTTCCCTGAAGGTGAGAATTAAATTTGGCAAGTTTACTTGACAAAATGTGGGATTTTTGGACCCTATTTCTTCATTTTTGTTTTCTTCAGCTACATCACACTAAGCAGCCTGACTGCAGTTTCTTCTATTTATCACACTATTGCCAAAGCTTATGACTACAGTTACCAAACAAATTCCCACATCGAAATGCATCAGAACAACTTGTTTTGTTACTTTCCAAGGAGGGGATAACTTGTTTTGTTACTTTCCAGGGAAGGGATAGAAAATACAGTTTCCAGCCTGTGTTGTAAATAGCTATACCTTCCGAAAGAGATGTGGCACAGTTAGAGGTTTGCATCTTTTGAAAATAAATATTCTTGCAGAACGTGGACTCAGGGACAGATTAAGACTTAAATTTTGTATAAATCCAGCACTATTGGGGGTGCTTCCAGGTAAAGGTTCAACTGTGCAATTGCTTTGCCTCCTACCCTCATTTTTGTGCCCCATCTGTGACCCTCCAGCATTTTCCCCCAACACTTCTCTTATAAAAGATAGGAAAGACAGAAAATTAGCACATTATGTTCAGGTAGCTAGCACCTGGGTTGTCAGATATGATGGGTGTGTGGAGTAAGAGGACAGAGGAGTCTGGCAGGCAATGGTCCATGTGGTCGCAAAGGATCGGAATTGACTGTGAGACTGAACAACAACAAACAACAACAAAAAGAGGTCAATACAAGCCAACAGTAGGGTTAAAGCCAAGTCAATGAATAAATGAATCTATCTATCTATCTATCTATCTATCTATATCTATATCTATATCTATATCTATATCTATATCTATATCTATCTATCTATCTATCTATCTATCTATCTATATATATATATATATATATATATATATATATATATATATATATATATATATATATATATATATATAACTGGGCATTTTGCAACCAAAAAAAGTACAAAACTAGGAAGATAACATAACTAGCACAAACAAAATACAGTAAACAACCTAGGAAGACTAACAGGACTAAACAAAAACATGGCACCAGTAATGTATCATTGTATAAAACAAAAAGAAGACAAAGGCTCATAGTTTTATTAGTGGAATTGTTCTCTATAAGGTTCTCTGAATAGCTCATTTTTAGGAGCTTCTTGAAATTCTGGTGGGAGAGAATCAGGCATATGGAAGAAATTTCAGAGTGTTGGAGTCACAGCTGAGAAGGCTATATTCCTAGTAATTATTATTTTGCCTCCTTTGGAATAAGAACCTGGCCACACAGGACCAATGAGGTCCAAGAGGAATGGGCAATAGAACTCCAGAAGAGATGTTGCAACAAGTAAACAAGATCTAAAACCATTCCGGTCTTTGTATATTAATACCAGGACCTTGAACTTTGCATGGAAGTACAGTAAATCTCTTCCTTCAGTGCTGTGCATTCTGAGATTCGTCTCTCTACCTCATGTTTGAGTGAAGCATACTGTAACATTTCCTTGAGACCTCAAGCTAGAACCTTGAGCCCTGACATCCCTAGAAGCAGACAGGGAGCCACTGCCTTCTACCTGGAAGCACCCTGGGAAGAGAGAGCTTAAAGCAGCATGGTCAGTGGTAAAGACATGTTTGCTGGACTAGATAGAGTGACAGATGGGTACATTTTGCTTTCTTTCCATCCCAACCAGTTTTCCACCCACCTACTGTGGTGAAATAATGTACACCATTTCTGTAGTGATGTCCACTGCAGGACAGTCTTCAGGTATTTACAAAGTAGTGTCATACTCTGTTGTGTTGTTCTCATCTGCTGTTAGCAAACACATGAACAGTATATTTGCTCAAAAGATAAAGAAGGATTGTGTGCCCTAGAGTCAGATAATATATGACGGTCCCTAGATATACAGAGACCATTGGAAAATACATATATGTCAATTTAGGCTAAAAATGAGTCAAGAAATAGAATTTTAGATTGAATGGAGAGTTAAAAACCAAGTAACTATTAGCTCCTAAAAACTGAGCTGCTCAGGGAGGCTTATAGAGAGCCCCCCTCTTTATGTATAAGTTTAAAAAGGAAAGGTTGAATGCCAATCATATCCAAATCTAGGGTTCAGTGCTCATCTCTGGTTATAGCCAAAAAGCCAGCACTGTCTGCAGATGTTTCTGTGGACATGTGGCAGGCATGACTAGACACCAGAGTGCATGGAATGCTGTTTACCTCTCCCCTGAAGTAGTACCTATTTATCTACATGCAATTTATTGCTTTTTAACTGCTGGGTTGGCAGGAGCTGGGACAGAGACAAAAGCTCACTCCATTGTGCAGCACTTGGGTCTCAAACTGCTGACCTGCCGACCTTCCAGTCATCAAGTTCAGCATCTTAACCACTAAGCAGTTTATATATAGAATTGGCATATGGGAGAAAAGAAATCAAACTGATTTTATATTTAGCAACAATTACCAATATATGCATCATGCAAATGTAGTTTGTTAAAAGTGGACTCAATCTGGTTTTAAATGAAAATTTCTCTCTTTAATGTTATTTCTCTTATAAAATTATTGGATCTTATTACACCATTTCCTGTATATTTAACTTTCCTTTTTTTCCTAACCTGTTGCACCTGAGGAACCATAAATCTTCTCTAATCTTACTGTTCCAGACATTAGTAGCTGTGAAACCAACTGCCTTCTTCAAAAGGAGATATGTGTGTTTGTCCAAGAATTATTCTGTGCCGAATTTCAGAGAGAGAAAGTAAGAGTGAAATATTCCATGTTTAAAGAGAAAGGAAGCCAAAGTTCACCCTCACACTTCATTGTTGCTGTAATCATTCACAGATCTTTGAAGAAAAGAATAAGAAGGCTCAATTGCAAAAAAACCCAAACAAACAGTGATTCCTCATACAACATCCAAACTTGGTTCCACAAGTTTGGACTTTATATGGATTTGGACTTTGTATGAGGCATGCAAAATCCTAGCCGCAATGCCTCATACAATGTCCAAATCCTTGCTGCTGCGATGCCTCGTACAACATCATTTCTATAGAGGTACATTGTACTGTAACAGTACAGACTTCAGGACAAAGTCAAGGAAACAGACAGGGAACTGATAGAACTTTAAGAAATCATTGTCTAAAGGCTAAATACATTACAAAAACATGTCAAACAACTCTGATTGTTCAATAACCTGAAGAATGCTGCAAAATCCCAGGAATGCTTCTAAAAATTCTGATGAAAAAATTCAAAAAAATCCAAAATCACGCTCAAAACCACTCCTAAACACCCTTCCCCTCATGCAAAACCCACAAGAGCAATGCATGCATGTGTCCTGCCTTTTATACTGCCCAGGCACAATGCAACCTGGGGAAAACCCAATGCCTCATACAAAGTCAATGCCTCATACAAAATCAATTTTCAAGAAATTAGGCGATGTTGTATGAATTCGATGTTGTACGAAGCGGACTTTGTATGAGGTATTACTGTAAAAAATGGGGAAAAGTGATAGACCAGGCAGAAGAGAAAGGGAGCCCAAGACAAACTTGGACCTTTGCCTTTTAAAAAACAATTATTCCAGGTATCTGTGAGCTTTTTGTGAGCAAATGAAGTAACTTCATATCAAAACCTCAAGCTTATGAAAAGATCTAAGTGCAAGGATATAGAAAAGTATAATGCCTTGTTGTGTTGATTGTTAGGCCACTCATCCTCTCCTCAGATCAAAAGTCTGATCCACTAGTAGGCAGTTTCATATATTCAAAACAGAACTGCCCAGTATGGTGGAAAATGGTTACATGGCATGTCTGGCTGTAGACAGAGTGAGATAGCTACCATGAAGCAGATGTTGAAGAGGTAAGAGAGGAAATGTCACTTCCTCTATTCACCTAAGTTCCTCTCAGGTCCGATGGTATTTTAAATGTTTTTGTAATAGTTTTTGTATGTGTTTTTATGATCTTATTCTGCTGATATGTTGTGAGCCACCCTGAGTCGGCATATGCTTAGTGGGCAACATAGAAATTAAATTTAAAAACATTAAATCAAAAATAAATATAACAAAAATTCTTCCCAGGAATCTGAACCTCAGATTCTTCTGTACAGGGCTGTCAAGTTTCCAGTACCTGTTAAGCAAGATGGGACTTGTTGAAGATTTAGCGTGCAGGGTTGAGAGGGGTGTTAGAAATATAGCGATCCACCATGCAACCTATCACATAGTCACACGGGAGAAGGGAGGTTTTCTATCAACAAACATGTTTCCTTGGTTATTTCCCAATGCTAACCAATAACAAAGCTCCTTCCAGCACCTCCAGCACCCACTTTTTTCTGCTTCTCTCTGTATGGAGAGAGTGTGAAAGTTCTCATCAGAATACTTGAAGGGATGGAGACATCCCTCAGCATGGGTTTGTGTCAAACCACACAGCTGAGAAATCCATCCATGACTTTTGTTCCAACCTTTACATCAGGGATTCTCAACCTTTTCAAGCTAACAGCTGGGTCATGCTCCCTTAGACAGCTTTGGGGGCCAGAGGGTCATTTTTCCTTGTCTGCCACACATGGCACTTCTGGGTGTGGTGGAGGCAGTGTGGGGGCCACATGAAATGATGCCATGGGCTGCATCTGGCCCCCAGGCCATAGGTTGAGAATCCCTGCTTTACATGTTTTAATCTTTGAATTTATGATGATGGCTGAACTGTGGTTCATTCTTTGTTTAAAAAGAGTGGATTAAACAGGGAGACTTGTAGCACTAATTTTAGTTCCTATTGGTACCTGAAAATTAGTTTAAACAAATTCTCTCTCTTGTGGAACCTCAACAATCACAGAGACTTTAATTTCAGGCAAAAATTTAAAAACGGTTCATTGAACATGTGTTTAATCAACAGTGACCTGCTCCTGGTCAAAAACAGCCCTCAACCTTTTTGCCTGCTACAAAAATTTACACATGAGCATCCCTCACTAATCTGGATGGAGGGAGCTGGAGTTCCAATGCCACAACATCTTCTTATACTATTCTACAAATTAATTTTAACATCTATTGTTGTTTACAAAGAAAACAATAACCTAGCATCAGGCTGTCATTTCATAGGTAAAAAAGCCAGCTTTTATTTACAGTGATAAGGTTTTATGTAGTAAAAAAGATTACCAAGTCCAGGAAAGATAGAAGGAGGAGGTTGGGGGATGAGGAGGAGACAAATCAATACAATAGCCAATTGTGGAGCAAAATTATGGAGCGTGCATCCAATGAATTCACTGGGCTTGAAAACTGGAACCAATCAGAGTGGCTGCATGTCTGAAGCAGGAGGTTGACCTGATCAATCATAGTGGCTACACAGTCAAAGCAAGAGGTTGACTTGGCCAATCAACATCACTGGAACTTGTTTGAATTTATTTGGAATTTCGCTTGATGTCCTTCTTGACACTTCCCATTCTAAAGCATCCCATCCTGTCCCCATGCATAAATTAAGACCTAGCATACATATTGTAAACTTCAGACCCCAGAATCAAAGACGTGAACGAAACACGCAAAAGAATTATCTCTAAGGCAATCAGAGCTATAGGGTTTGCTGTAGACTCTCAGGACCCTTGGAAATGGGTGGACCCTTTTGGGCTTCAGATGTTAATTGATTGTAGGCATTGAAATGTGAGATGCCTCTTAGATCTGCAGAGGCAAGCTCAAAGATTAAGAAAATATTGTAGGAGCTTCCTGCTTATAAAACACAAAATAGGACACGTTAAAATCAATTTACACTATTTTTAATGATTTTTAGAACATTTAATTGCAACCGCTAATTAAAGATCAACCAGGGATCAAAGGGTTAAGTTCGTCATGCCCATGGTCAAGCGAGGCTTCAAAGACGCGAAAACCACATTTTTATTCAAACTGCAATTACTTTAAAGTCATCCTAAGGCCACAATTTGCTTTGCCTTTGCAGCTGCCACCTCACCTTAGACAGAAAGAAAGGGAGGGGGAAACCCATTTTCAAAATGCCCACACATTCTTACACTGGAGCCAATAGGAAATAAGTGAACTTTTCCTGTCTTACTCCTGATGCAACCTTCCCCGATCTAGTCCACCACAAGCCCCTGGCCAGTGGCACCGATCCTGGGGCTCAACCAAGCTCCAAGAGTTAAGACTTGATTTTTAAAAATTATTTTAATTTTTTATCCAGCCTTTAAAGTGTTAACTTTCAGCCTGACTCTCCCCCACCATCTTCCCCTAGTGCTCTGAATTTTTTCTAGTATTTTTTGTACGTGGTGCTTTCAAAGAATCGCTTGAAAGTATCACTTTCCTTTTAAACTTTGAAGTTTGATTGAATCATTCAGGCTGATACATTGTTACAAGCCTCCAGCCTTTGAACTCTTTTGAAGTGCCATATGTGGACCTCCCCACACACACATTCAATATTTGGATTTTCATTCATAAAAAGACTAGCAGTCAATTGAGGACATCGTTCGCTCGCTAGTGAGGCTTCCATGGTCCCTCATGCCGGCAAAGGTGCTTCTTCCCCAGCTGGGCCTCGCTCTCGCTTCTCGAGCGGTGGCCCAGTGTACTCTTAATTCAAATGGATGGGATTTGTAGAGCTCAAAAGATCATAATGGCGATCCATTTAAAAATGATTAAAAATGTATCTTTGCAGTTATCTACCTGCAAAATGTTGTGAATGGGTGTGTGTCAGTGTGGTGCTTTGTGCGTACAGAAGCCTAACCTCTAAGTGGAATGCAAATAAAAATAAAGAGAGAAGTATCATTATTAGAAATAAAAGTATAAAAAATAATAAATGGGTAATTTTCAAAATCGGGGTTACATTATTTGCTGTCATTCTATTGTGCACTAAGAAGAATTAAGTAAATTCCTAATTCAAGCAACATTGTCTGATCAGTAACACCTGTTCTCTGATTATCAGTAGTAATATTTTCTGCATTTTAGACATTGAAGAATTGGAGCTGGAATATCAGGACAGAACGTTTTTAAGCATCACAACTGGAACAGAGTGAAAGTGTCTCTTCTAGGTCATGGTCCAAAGCTCCACCTCCAGCATAGCCACAGCTCCATAATAATTATCTGGCCAACATGGGAAATTCATCACTGGTATAGCAGGGCTGTCTGGTCATTCTTTGACCTTCACTGCTTAGATATGGTGCCTCCCATCTCCCCTTTACATCACAGGCTGCATAATCGGGGGCAGAAATAAACCACAGCTCCATGCATAATCTTAACCTATAAAACCAAGGGTTAACCGTTGGAACTTACTATAGGTTGCTATGCCTTGCCCTACTTGCCTGCACTCACCCTTCGTGCACACGGCCGATCTGGGTCCGCAGGTCAACAAAGGATTGAGAAAACAGGCAGTGGGGCAACAGCCCCACAAACACGACAAAAGGGAAACAACTTCATTTCCCAACATTCCTTGCGCCGCGCCGCGCCAGAGTCAATCAGGCTGAGAGGCTCTTGCATGGCGTGGCACAAGGAAGGTTCGGAAACGCGCCACAGCCAATCAAAAGAAAACCATTTAAAAAAACGCAGCACAAACACAAAGCACAAACCCATAACTACAAGCCCCAGCATCCTGCGTGCCATGAGCACACAGAATGCTGAGGAAGCCGGCGCACAAAAATTAAAACAAACAAAAACACTGGGAGAGCAAGTCTGCCAAGCTGCAGGAACCAAAGCCCCCCTCCCCAATGGCGCCTGAAGCTCCTAATCGGAGTTTCCCCTTTAATATCACTGGGGGGTGTTGTGCTCCCCCTCTCTACTGGCTCCCCTGGGGTTGGGAGGGTTGGGGGGGACCAAAGGAGTCTGTCTCCCCAACCCTTCTGACCCCAGGGGACCTGGCAGAGAGGAGATTCCCCTCCCCCCCACACACAAGCAGTTATTTCTCTTTTAAAATGGAGTTGGGGGTGGGAATCCCCCTCTCCGATGGCTCTCCTGGGTCCAGAAGGGTTGGGGAGACAAACCCCTTTTCTCCACCCAACCCTCCCAAACCCAAGGAAGCCAGCGGAGAGGGGGATCACAACCCCCCCACTGATATTAAAGGGGAAACCACAATTGAGATTTCCCTTTTAATATCAGAGGGTAGCCTGGATTCAATCCCCTCTCCTGGGTCCCATGAGTCTGGAAGGTTTGGGGGGACAAAAGGAGTCTGTCTCCCCAATCCTCCTGACCCCAGGGGACCTGGCAGAGAGGGGATTCCCCTCCCCACACACATACACGCCCCATATTAAAGAGAAGAAACCAAGCGGTTACTTCTCTTTAAAAACAGAGGTTTTTTTGGGGGGGAATCCCCCTCTCCAATGGCTCTCTTGGGTCCGGAAGGGTTGGGGAGACAGACCCCTTTTCTCCACCCAACCCTCCCAAACCCAAGGAAGCCAGCAGAGAAGGGGATCACAACCCCCCCCCACACACACACACTGATATTAAAGGGGAAACCACAATTGAGATTTCCCTTTTAATATCAGAGGGTGGCCTGGATTCGATCCCCTCTCCTGGGTCCCATGAGTCTGGAAGGTTTGGGGAGACAAAAAGGGTCTGTCCCCCCAAGCCTTCCAGAGCCAGGGGAGACGGCAGAGAGGGTATCCCCCCGTAGGACACCAAAAAACACAAAAACAATCAAAAACATCCAAAAATACACAAAAACAAACAAAAATAACACCAACAAACAAGACAAAGTAAACAAAAACCAAAATTTCAAAACACACCCAGCACCCAGCCAAACACCACAAAAACCAACCACCACCACCACCCCAAATAAAGAAAAACAGCCAACTCACCACCACACGACCTCACACCACAACTGGAAAAGAAATGAATAAAGAAAGAGACTACTTACTGGAAGAAGCTCCACCCAGAGGCCACAAGAGAAAAAACAGTCAAAATACAAGATAACCCCTACCAGCACCACTTGCTGCCCACAATCGTAAAAAAAATTCAAAAAGACACAACAGCCCCACACAAAAGGCCCCAAGAGAAAAAACAAGTAAAAACAAATAACACAAAATCACAATTTTTCACAAATCAAAAACAGATGTCAATAAAATAAAAACTATTCAAAAATCCTGTGCTGAATTTTTACTCAAATAAAAAACAAAAACATCAATACACAGTTTAAAAGCATTTATTGTGAAAAACATGTACTTTCACATTTTTTAAATTATTACCTACGGTACAACAATTTAAAAAAATACATACTAAAAAATATTGGGTTAAATTATTATTTTTGAAAAAAAGTATATCATCCTTTATTCTTTTTTTATCCACAAAACCAAAACACCAAAGAAAACTCATCACAGTTTATAACATGCCACCAAAAAAAATTGTATAAATAAAAATTTTAAAAATTTCAATTATAGACTAACCTCTTCTTTACAAACATTAACAACAACAACAACAAAAACTTTCCAATACCATTTAAAACAGCCCGGCAACGCCGGGCAACCTCTGCTAGTCACTATATATTATCCTAGATTGAATTATATTTTATATTATGCTAGCATTTTTTGCCTTGCCCTGCTGGGCAGGTATAACTTGTGTGTTGGTAGTTGGGGTGTTTTTTGGGGTACACACACACACACACACACACACACACACACACACACACAATACACACAGAGAGAGGGGGAAGAGAGAGGGGGAGAAGAGAGAGGGGGGAGTGAGAGAGAGAGAGAGGAGGCTGCAGGTGTGGAGGCTATGCCCAGGTGAGTAGGGAGGGAAGAGGGGAGGCGGAAGCATTTATTTCCCCCTTTCCCTGCCTGTGGAGGGAGGGAGCAGGGAAGGGTGGGGGGCGGAAGCTTTCTATTTCCCCCTTTCCCTGCCATGGGGTGTGGGAGGCCTTTGTTCCCCCTCAACTGTTTCAATGTTGTTGTTGTTTTTGGTAAACCTTCAAAACAGTTGAGGGGAAATACAAAGGCAGCAGGCAGCGTTTCATGAGGGGAGGTGATCTCCCTTGCAGATCGCTGATGCCGCCTTTGTATTACCCCCACCACTGTTTCGAGTGCTGACACGAAACAGCAGTGGGGCTAATAGAAAGGCGGCAGCCAGTGATCCACGAGGGAGAGCACCTCCCCTTATGGATCGCTTGCTGGCGCCTTTGCATTTCCCCATTAACGGTTTCGAAGATTGCTTCATGTCAGCCTTCGAAACGGTTAATGGGGAAAAAACAAAGGCAGCAGGCAGTGATCCATAAGGGGGCGAAGGTGGATACAGTGCTTTGCCACCCTATAGTAAGTTGAGTGGAAAAAACCAAAGGTAGCAGGCAGTGATTTGTCAGGGGAGGTGCTCTCCCTGCTGGATCGCTGGCTGCCGCCTTTCTATTACCCCCACCACTGTTTTGTGTCAGTTCTCAAAACTCTCTCTCTCTCTCTCATTCAGGCACACCCACACCCACAAGTGAATGATCCAGGACCCATTTTCTTGTGCATTTTTCTTGCAGCATTGATGTACATTGGAAGTGTCTCATTCCAAGGCTGTAGAAGCTTCAATGGAATGGATTTGTTCCATCCGCATCATGACCTTGCCCGTTCAGTCATTCACTCTCAAGTTCAATCAATTGTAGTTCAACATGCAAATCAGCTATCTCCAACATTTTGTTTTCTGGCCTGGCTGTTATTAAACTGCCATTTTTCTCCCATGGTACCATGGGAGTTGTAGTTCATTCTTTTCCCTATTTTATGGGTCTTAGGCCCCACTCTCGGCCCACAGAACCTCGCGGGGGTGGTCCCAGTTTGGCAAGGTGTGTGGGGCCGGCTCATTATGGGATAGGCTGGACAGGTGTGGACACCCATGCTTACTTCCCAACCCTCTTTTTATAGTTATAGATTATATACATATTTTCCTGCCCCTGTTTGGACTGTTCCGAACTCACAAATTTGCTGCCCCAGAGATCCTAGTGCCAGACTACAACAAAGAAGATACTAACAGCAAAGACAAAGGGGATATAGAAAGCACTGGCTGTAACTATCACACTTTTGTCAAAAAGTTCCCCTTGTTGCACTCGATGTCAGATTATGACTTTACCTGCATACTTTCAGCATTTCATCTTTTCAAGATTTAATGATAGAAAAACACCCTGAAACATATTTAAAAGACCATTTTCTTCTTATTTCCCCAGGAAACATTTATGACTGCTTGATTTGCAACTGGTGGAAGTTAAATAACACTAAGCTCTTTTAGCCAGTCATATCATTACTATTACAAGAGGTTTTTTTAATCTCATTGCAGTCATAAGTGTTTAATATCTCTTAGAAAACAGGGTATTAGTACCTTTGTTTTTTGAGCAAGGGTGCTTCAGCAGATGCAGCTCACATTATATACTATATCTTACATTTCTTTTCCCACAGAACTATTAAGCTATAAAGACCAATCTTGCTTAATTTTACATTATGCAAAAAATGTAAAATGTCTTCAAGCAGTAGGTATCGTAAGGTAGAAGACCACCCAGAAATATGAACAACACTGAGCACGAACAGATATACATATACAAAGTGTATTCGACAGTCAAAATGTTCTCAACAAAAATGTTCTTAACAAAAATCGGTTACTTCACCACAAAATAAGTCTTGAAACAGTACCATTCGCCAAAGCACTTGTTGTTGTTGTTCAGTCGCACAGTCGATTCCGACCCTTTGCGACCCTATGGACCATCGTTCTCCAGGCGCCTCTGTCCTCCACCATCCCCCTCAGTCCTCCCAGCTCTGTGCCCATTGTGTCTACAATACCATCTATCCATCTCATCCTTGGCCTCCCCCTTCTTCTTTTGCCCTCCACCTTTCCCAACATCACGGCCTTCTCAAGTGAATCCTCCCTTCTCATTTGATGCCCAAAGTACTTTAGCCTCATCTTTACTATTTGACCTTCCAATGAGCAGTCAGTGTTGATTTCTTCTAAGATTGACCTATTTGTTCTCCTCGCTGTCCAAGGTACCCTCAAAACTCTCCTCCAACACCACATTTCAAAGGCATCTATTCTTCTGCGTTCAGCTTTCCTAATTGTCCAGCTCTCACATCCGTACATTACCACTGGGAATACCATTGCTTCGACTATTCTAATTTTTGTTTTCAAGGTGATGTCTCTGCTTTTCACTATGTTCCCCAGGTTTCTCATGGCTTGTCTCCCTAGAATCAGCCGCCTCTTTATTTCATGGCTGCAATCTCCATCTGCAGTGATCTTAGATCCTAAGAACGTAAAATCTGTCACTGCTTCTACTTCTTCCCCGTCTATTTTCCAGGAACTGATCGGGCCTGTTGCCATTATCTTGGTTTTCTTGATATTGAGTCTCAAGCCAGCTTTTGCACTCTCTTCCTTCAAACCGATCAGGAGATTCTTTAGGTCTTCCTCACTTTCTGCCATTAGCACTAGTACAGTCTTAAGAATCCATGGTCCATACAAAACTGTGAGAACATTCGAGGCAGAAAAACAAGGAGTAGAAAATTCTATATTCTATCTAGATATCCATCCGATATAGGATATTTCGACAACGATCTTCGTCAGAAGAATACTCCTTATCCGTGAATAATAAGTACAATAAGAGTAATAACAAAGCCCAGTGTAAAACATCATTACAACAATATCAAAGATACACAACAGTGATCTAATTACAATGTACTCTTACCTACAACTACAAGAAACTAAGAGCATTAATAAGCTTTTAGTTGTTAATTCATATCGGGCTGGAACGTTACCCAAACTAAAGGATTGATTGTTTATATAATAGTAAAAGATGGAGCAGCATAGGCAACTGGAAGCACCTGTTGAAAATCTCAATCGAAGGAGCTTAAAGAGATCCCATAAAAAGTAGAAGAAATATTTGTGAGACTTTAAAGAAATGCAGAATAATCTATTTATGAATTTAAACCTTGGGGAGTAAGAGAGAGAACTGGTGAATGTAGAATGCTTCCCTTCTTAAAAGAGTCTGTTCAATATTGATAGTGTAATAAGATCATGGTCTGCAGCATTCTAGGACTGTTACTTTCATTTCTGTACAAGTATGTCCCACGTCCAGATAGTGTTGGTTCCATGGGAGCTTGTAAAACTGAGTTCCTAATCTGTGATTGATGCTCCCCTAAACGAATCTTAAGGGGACGAACGTTCATATTTTTGGGTGGGCTTCTACATTATGATTCCTACCCACCCTGCGGCAGCTGTTCCACAACAGTAGCTGATCCACAACTGAGGTGCTTCCAGCAGGGCCGTACCCAGGATTCTAGATGTGGGTGGGCACATATTTTTCGGGGTGGGCAACAAAGCCTCTTTTCAATGCATTCCTATGGGAAACCACACCTTGACAGGGTGGGCAAACTGCTAACTCAGGGTGGGCCAAGCCCACCCTGGGGCCCCTCTGGCTATGACCATGGATTCCAGATGTAGGCTCCTAATAGAAAGGCATATTTCTTTGAAATATATCAGTTTTCAACTGAGTCAGATATGACTGGCTTTTGAGCAAGGGAAGGAAACCTTTACCTTTACTAGCTAAAAGTCTAAGCAAATTGTTTAAATGCCGGTGCCGTAATTTTCTTGATGCATCTCTCAAATATATATTATGTTTATGTCCAGCATTAGCCTCATTGGGAAGGAAGTTATTGCTGATTATTAATTATGTATTAATCTTTGCTAATGCTTAATGCACTTTTTTATTACTTGCCTGCTTCTTGGAAACTAACCAGTGACCAGCCTAAGTAGAGTTTCTGTGGATTTATTGTTGCTAAAGGAATTATATTACAACATCGGAAAGATGAATGTTCACTACTTGTGATTCAAAGGATAGAACACCTTACAAAGTGCTACAACGTTTTTGTTTTTATTATTTATTCTCTGATATGTCTGAAACACAGACTAACATGGCTAATATCCCCCCCCCCCAAAAAAAACCTTACAACTTTAGTGGCCAATGAATATGTGGCACATAAACTCCCTGTTGATCTGTTTTTTGCGGATTCCACATGCCCAGTTGGCATGGAACGGCCCTCGCAGAGGCCACTTCAGTCGAGAACGCTCCTGGCCCGTGGGCTCTGCGGGCACAGAAATTAAGGGGGGTGGATTAATAATAAGGGTTGATTCACCCACAATCTGACCTGACCAGCGATCCTGCTGAGAGAAGCAGATCACTAACCTCCGTTACCTATTAGGCAATTACTGACTCACAGAAGAGCCTAATCTTTGGTGCAAATACAAGCCATATTTACTCTGGCGTAAGCCTCAGACAATGGTTTTCCTCTGTCAGTGTTTGCCTTAGTTAATTAACTTCCCCAAGAGAGGTTCTCAATTAACCCGGGTAAATGGGTGATGTGATTTTCTGTCAGATGACCATTCTACCATGCGCAGCCTTGAACATAATATATACTGATGATTTTCCCTCAATAAATCACTGGTCTTCGCTCCATCTTGCCTCGTGTCATTACTCGACCAGTCTCCTCCGGGACCTCAAGGGCCGCTTTACGGCCCCAATCCTACAGTTTTTAGATATTTGGAAGCCTTTTATACAAGCATATGCATGGACTTATTTCATTTGAAAGTGTTAGTATTATACTTCTAATTCTATTGCATCTCCCTCTAAAATGATCTGTTCATCTGGTCTCCCTAAGCACAGGAGAAAAATTTATCAACATCTATTCTCATGTGATCTTGATATTGTGAAATTATTTTAATAATAAAGAAAGGATATGCAGCAAATAACAGTCCCTCCAACATGGTGGATCCATTCATTCATGGCACCACACTTTTAAATAAATTTTATTTCAGTGTACTTAAATCTCTCACCCTGAAACCAACAGAGCCTCTTTCATCTACTTGGATCTGTGGGACATATTGTGATAATTTTGCATTTTTAGCCTGACATTAACATCACAGAACAATTATTATCATCTTGTAGAGCCTATTACTGAAAACAAGCTCTCAGCAGGAGGTTTTCTGGATCTCAAACTGCTCTATGGAAGAAGAAAGACCAGATTCACTCCACAGCAACAGCTACCTTTCAAGATGAGTTCCAAGGAAGAAAATAAATGGCAATAATGAATTTGATTTGCAGTTTAACCATCACATTAAATCACTTAATTAGCTTTAATAAAGCATAGAACATTAAGGTAGAGCTATTTTTGAAGGTGCTCTTTCTCTATCTCTTTCTCAGTCTTTAAGCTCGTATTGACTATTGATTAGTCCTCTGACTACATAAAAATGAAAAGCAAATATTAGTTTACATGCATCACTTTCCTTAATTCTGTACCTCTAAAGAAAGCTTAACTGTCAACCTTCATTTTCACTTTGGTAGAAATAAGTGAACTTCTTTTTGTGTGTGACTATTAATCTCATTGTTTTAATTAAAGTCATTAGGGGGTTAATTGGCACTAACTGTGAAGTTTAAGTTCAATTGCTTTACATCTAAAAACCACTTTGAGGGCTCATGAAATAGAAAAATGGCAAGCAAAATGTGAAAATTGATTTATAAATAATAGACGAGAATAGCAATGCCCAATCCAATCAGCAAGAAGAAACTCAATACATTGGGGATATCAATATTTAACAGGGACCCCAGAGATAAAAATCTGAGTTGTTGAATTTCTTCAATAGCATTAAGTATTCACATTTGCAGACCAATACTATCATTAGGTAGAGCAAAGCAGAAAAGAAAGGAATTATAACAAAGCACAACCTCCTGCTCCGGCCCCAAAAGGTAGTCCAGAGGGATAACATGCTCAATAATAACAAAAACTGCTGAGAATCCCAGAAGATCACACAATGTTACACACCCGCTGTCTCTTTCTCTCAGCAAAATTCATCAAACAAGTCAATCATAGTACTTTTGACTGTGCAACCAGGCCTAGAAACCAGTTTGGAATACATAATTGTATAGTTCAATGTTCTCAATTAGCTGTTTTGGACTCGACTGTGTGACTGAACAACAACTACAACTGGAATACAATGGCCGGAATCCTATTTGAAGTCACATAGGGTTTGTGTAGTGACTAATTGCAGCTAATTGATGAGGTGTTGAGGCATATCTCAGTTGGGCAATCAGGCTTGTGACTAGGCATTACACAGAAATTCATTCCAGTGCCTAGGATTCTGGCAAAGAAATGATAAGAGTAGCCCAATTTTTTTTTAAAAAAATTGTTCCTTGGTCTCCTCCCAGATAAGTACAAACTTGAATACAGCCTCAGAGTAAAATGACAGATATTGGCTTTTTAGAGCAAAAGGTAACACACCTGTGGATGAATGTCCGGGGGCATGGCTTTGCCACCTTCCCCCAGGAGAGGCAGGCTGTGTGGGCATGTCCAGGGGTGTGCCAGGCCAGGGGAAAGGAGGAGCCAGCCACCTAAAAAGGTGCTTCCTCCCCAACCCCGGCCTTTTTCCAGAGATTCAGTAGGTGAGCGAAAGCCCACCCACCCTGGGATTAGCTAGTCGCTTTGGGTCTGAATGGGAATTTTTGCACATGTTCCTGGTTGGCCTTGGGATTATGGTGTTTTTGTCCACTTCACACTGTTATGAAATGGGGATGATTGGCTTGGCAGTCTAAATTGATCATTTGGTGGGTAGCGCATAGTTAAATGATAGGTGAAGGCCTAGAATTATTCGGGAACAGCGCTGGGCATGTCAAACGACCGGAAGTGGGGAGACCTATGCTTTCGCTTCCGGGTGGGTGGCATGCTCAGTGGTCATTGACCATGTGGTTGGCCTACAGCCCTGAGGCTTGAGAACTACATTGGCCATTACACCCAAATGGCTAGCTGGGATGGAGACTGTTGGTAATCCGGTATTCACTTAGACATGAGTGGAGAAGGTAAAGTTGATCACCTTTGCTCCATTACTTAGTCCCACGCTACTCATGCCCCTGGGCAAAACAGTTCAGTAATGAAGTTGATTGCTAATAAAGTGGCCCTGAGTTTAATTCCAACGGTGTCTGTCTCATTACTCGGGGGTTGGGGGGCAAATGTTCTCCTCCTTAATAAGCTCAGGCTGAGATACATAAAGCAATTCCCTCAACAGATGCTGAGAGTAACAGATCTTTGGAGAAGAAAAAACTCTGTCATCCTACATGAAATTGTCCTTATTTAAGAGTACATTATCATTATGGTCACATTCCATCTTCTTGTGTAATGTGCTATTGAATTGGAGCCAATTTATGACAGCTCTAATAGGATTTTCAAGGTAAGTAAGATATTTTAAGGAATGGTTTCATCAGAACTATCCAACCCAATCGGTTTCCACAGTCAAGTGGGAGACTGAACCTAGCTATCCTGAGTTCTAGTTTGTCACTCCCACCATTACACTGCACTGGGTATCCTAGGCACCCCTGCTGTAATTCTCAGGGATGGGTGTGCTTTATGGTTGGTGTGTGCATGCACCCCACCCAATCAAGAATCATGCTGGGAAATTTTCTTTGCAAGTTAGCAATGGACTGAAAGTTACAAATTTTCTTATGCTAAGCAGCAGAAGTGCAGCCCATACAAAGCTTTCTCCATGTAAAGCCAGTTTAAGGAGTTTATATGCTGCTCTAAACATTGCTACTGTCTTGCCCCTCTGCCCAGCATCTGCCTCCCAAAGAATTTTCTTTGCAAGTTAGCAATGGACTGAAAGTTACAAATTTTCTTATGATAAGCAGCAGAAGTGCAGCCCATACAAAGCTTTCTCCATGTAAAGCCAGTTTAAGGAGTTTATATGCTGCTCTAAACTTTGCTACTGTCTTGCCCCTCTGCCCAGCATCTGCCTCCCAAAAAATTTGGCCAGCTTCTATAGCTCTCTATTTGCATAGAATGAGTTGTTTACTAAAGCTTAGTTAAGCCTTAAAAAGCTAAATCCTTCCCATGTTACAGTGTTGAAGGAGGCCGCCCTGAGTGGGCCTTGACTGATTGAGCAGGGTAGAAATTGAATAAATAAATACATTTTATTGGAGCTGCAATTATTTTAATGAATTATAATGATTTTTTTAAAATTAACTAATTGCCAAATTTATTTCTTTTCTCTTGCTGTTTATTTCAAATCCTGACTTGACAAGAGAATGGTGCAAAATGAGAAAAAGTTCCATTCAAAAAGATTGTTAAAATGCCTAAATATGTCCATAAAGGCAGGGGCTGCTCATAGACTAGGTTGAAGTGGGGCACCTCACCTTAAAATTAAGGGTGCATTCTTTGCTTCAGTCATGAGACATCCATCTTTTAAAATGATTTTGTTAAACTACTGAATGCATTACTTGTAGCAAACTCCACTCATCGTGCTACTTTTGAAAGTAACTTGCTAGAGGTAACTGTATTACTTGTAATTTATTTATTTATTTATTTATTTATTTATTTATTTATTTATTTATTTATTTATTTATTTATTTGACTTGTTTAGCTACCCCCTCGCCGAGGCGACTCCGGCCGGCTCACAACATAAGAAACACCCCAACATAACCCATTAGAACAACCCATACATATGGATAAAACATCATAAAAACACTAAAATCTCTAAAATAAAATAAAAACTCGAATCTAAAAAAATCTAAAATCCCCATAAGAAAATTGTCAGATGGTTATATGAGCCAGCAGGGTGGAGTAGATCCAACAGCAGCACCCCAGACCCGCTGGGCCAGCCATGTCTTTAGCTCTTTCGTAAAGGCCAGCAGTTGTGGTTGGAGTTGTTACTTCCAAACTCTGGCAAAACCTGTAGGAATCGCCATGGAAGATGGCCTGCTTCATGCTCTTGCCAATCTGATTCCGTAGATGATGGATTGTATAGGGAGGTCTTGCATTTAGTCTCAGAGAACATGAAGGGCAATGAGAAGGCACTCCTTGAGCTTAAGAGAATGCAAGCGCGGCGCCAAAATGGCCGCCGCGCCCTTTGCGGGCCCCCCCCCACAGGACAGAGAATCCGGGTAGTTAGGGGCGTGGCCAGCTCCCTTATAAAAGGGGTGGCCACGAGGCAGCCGAGCTGCCATTTTACCTCAGCGACGGAGCGGAGAAGTCTTTTCCCCTGTGTCTCCGTCGCTCTTGAGCCTACCGGGAAGCCTTTTGGGTAGCGATTCTGCCTTGCTGGCTTCCCTTTGCTGCCTTCGAAGAAGAAGGCAGCTTCGAGTGCAGCTCGCGCGGTTAGGAGGCGCAACCCAGGTCGGAGGACCGCGGTGCCACCTCCTCAGCAGCCGCCTTTGCCCGCCCCTGCCGGGGCCGGCGGAATGGGGTCTATTGCCCCTTCGCCCGGAGTGGGCAACCAGAGTGCGGGCGCGGAAGGGGTTCCGGCCCGCGGCCCGCGAGCGGTGGACACCGCTCCTCCACCTGCCCACCCTGTTCGGCCTACTCCTCTTGGGTCGCCCCCCTGCCTTGGCAGGTTTCTCCACCGACCCTGCCGGGCTTTGGTGCTGGCCAATGGCCATATTCGGGTCCTGGGTACAGGGGCCTGTACCCACGCCTGGACCAGGCGGGCCAGCCGGCCCTTCGCCCCAGGTTAACGTGGAAGTCAGGCGGGGCCCCCCCTCCTTTGGGGTTCCTTTTGAGGCGCTGTCGGCAGGAGGACAACAGCCGACAGGGAGGGTTGAGCTGCTGCAGGCGCGTGGCGCGGTTTCGGCCACTGCCTCGCAGCTCCCCAGCCAGCAGCCAGGTGCAGGTTCCCCGGTGATGAGCTCTACGTCGGTCGTGAGCTCCGACGCCCCCAGTGGGCCGGAACCCCCGGTGGGGGCGGCCCGCGGGGGTGCAGCATGTGAGTATACGGTGTAAGCGAGTACATCCACACACATTCCCAATATGGGGGGGGGCTTTCCAATCGCCTTGGCCTCGCGCGGGTGGTGCGGCGGTGCACCCGCTGACGCCTCACCCGGCGATGACAGCTAACACCCAGGGCCCCGTGGTGGGGGGTGTTCCCTACCCTTAGGGGAATGTTTTGGGTGGCCGGGTTGGTACAAGCCCCTATTCCTTACCGATGAGTGACCACTTGGCACAGGCCGCCAGAGAGTAAATTTGGCGGGGGGAGTACGTGGATATCTTCTCATTCCTAAACAGTGTGCCCACCAAGGAGAGAGGGAGGGGCAGAATGAGAAGGATAGTGGCAGGCACGTTGTCGCAAGCCACCAAGTATGTGGGCCAAATGGTTGCCGGCCTGCATCGTATGCATGGCGGTGTACCTTAGGGCATGGCCGGATTTGGCAATTCCGATGGTCCAGTATTTGGACAACGCCTACCGGGCGATGATTTACTTTCCGGGCCCAGCGTGGTTGGCTTGTGACGAGGGATGCCGTAGGCGGATTTCCCCGCACCCCGAGATTAGGCGGGATGAGCCAGGCCAGAGGCTGCGGCTTTTGTACGTGACGCCCACGCGCCCTGCACCCAGGGAGATATACCATTGTGGGCATGCGATTCAGCGGGCGGCCCCAGCACTGGTCACCTGCCAGGGGGCGGGGCGGGGGGTTCCAGCCCGCCTGCTGTGCTGGACTTTTTTGTCCAATGGCTCCTCTAATGGGAAGACTTGCAAATACAGACAGGAGTGTCCCACCTGTGTTGGCCCCCATGCGGCCTCTGCCTGTCCCAGGCCTAGAAGGATGCGGGGCAGAGGGTGGGGTAGACAGGGGGCTTGCAAGACTGCCGCAGATGGATCTAGTTCACCGAAGGGCTCCCTCCCCATTTAAGGTGGACATGTTGGAGCGTTGGCTCACATGGTGCCCGAAGGGTGAGGATGCGGGTATCTCCTTCAGGTTTCTAGGCAGGGGTTCCGGATCCCTTTCATGGGTAATAGGTCCCCTCAGGATGCCCCCAATCTTTTATCCCTTAAAGGGAGGGAGGAGGTGGCTGCTGCCAGCTTTGACAAAAGGGTCTATGCGGGCAGGGTCGTTGGCATTGTCCCGCACCCCCGTCCTGGGGAGCATGTTATTCAATGATGCCATGCCTTTTGGCTATTCCTTTGGGGCTCGGTATTCGAGCGTTTCACCATTTTCCTAGATTGCGCTTTTGTCCGCAGGTCAGGGTCCCGGTCTGTAGCCCATTCCCTGGATGGTTTTATTCGGGGCTGAACGGGGCTGGGACACGTACACACGTCTCCTCAACACATTTCAGACGCTAATGGAGGAACTTTGTGTCCCTTTAGCGCCCGAAAAGACCGAGGGCCCATCTCCACAGCTAGTATTCCTGGGGTGGAGAGTAACACGATAGCGCAGGATTCTAGGTTGCAGCAGGATAAGGTGTCAAGGCTAGTGGCCCTTGTCTCGGTCTTGCTGGCCGGGCGCATGGCATCACTGAGGGAACTTCTGGTGCTACATGGTCACCCCAGTTTCGCTGGCAGGGTCGTCGCACCGGGCAGGGCATTTGCTCTGCGCTGGTGCGACGCCATGGCGAGATTATCCAGGCCCCATCACAGGCTCAGATTTACCCAGGGTATCGGGGCAGACGTGCTTGTCTGGCCATAGATCCAGAGGTAGTTCAACGGGGTGTCATTTTGGGGTCTGATTTCCTGGCTCCCCCTTGCTTTCAGATGCGGTCCGATGCCTCATGATTCCTGGGTTTCTGGGATGTACCTCAATTGGAAGTGGGCCTATGGTGGGTGGCTACCATCCTGGGCAGGCAAGGGTTGCCTGCATGGTCTCACGTATCTGGAATGTTTCCCTATCCTGGGTGCTTTGATGCTATGGGGCAAGGGGTGGGCCAACTCGGTTGTGCAACTTTGGCATGGCAACGCGGCTGTTTTCCGCATCGTCACTGCACAGAATTCCAAATCGCCCGGGGTTATGGAGCTAGTTAGTTGGTTTGTGTTATGCAACCTGTGCCTCAACGTTCCCTTCAGGGCCAGGCATGTCCCAAGGGTTGATAATGATATTGCTGCTGCTTTGTCCCGCCTGCAGATCTCCCGGTTCCGTGCCTCGGCCCCCGGATGCGGAGGAATTTCCCTCGCCACTCCCGGATGTGAGATGGACCGTTGGCAAGGAGAGGTGAACCGGGCGATTGGCCTGTCACTAGCGCCATGCATGAGTAAGGCGTATCACCACGCATTTAGTTCCTTTAGAGTATTATGTACCCGATTCCGACTGCCAGGAACCTGGCCTTTTCCAGTAGCCCATGTTCTGCGGTTCACGATTTACCTGTATCCCCAGGGCCTTGCACCACGCACCATAGCATCTCAGCTGTCGGGTTGGCTTTTATGGCCGAAGTGGGAGGTCGTGTGGACAGCACCAATGACTTCCGGGTGAGACATGTTGGGAGGGGTGGGTGCGCGTGCCCGGGCGTTTCCCGGGCGACCGCCACCCCATTTACCCAGGGGGTTTTTGACCCAGTTGGCCCGGGGCTGGCCTGGCCTCTGTTTTGATAGATGAGGCAGCCCACTTCATGCGGCTACGACGGTGGCCTTTTTGGAGCCCTCCGCGTCGGCGAGCTTGAGATGCTGAGTAAGGCGGATGCAAGAGTTTCCCAGGGTTTTTACCCAATTGGCCCGGGGCTGGCCTGGCCTCAGTTTTGATAAATGAGGCAGCCCACTTTATGCGGCTACAACGGTGGCCTTTTTGGAGCCCTCCGCATCGGCGAGCTTGAGATGCTGAGTAAGGCGGATGCAAGATTTTCCCAGGGTTTTTACCCAGTTGGCCCGGGGCTGGCCTGGCCTCTGTTTTGGAAATGAGGCAGCCCACTTCATGCGGCTACAACGGTGGCCTTTTTGGAGCGCTCCGCGACAGCGAGCTTGAGATGCTGTATAAGGCGGATGCAAGTGTAGGGCACTGGAACTCGAGGATGTCTATGTTGCCAAAGACTGGGCCCAGTTGAGGATACGCTCCTCTAAGACAGATCAGCATGGCGTAGGCAGTGGTGTAAGACTGCTACGGTGTTCTTTGGCAGACATCTGTCCGGTTGGTGCCCTACTGGAATTCCTGGCACTGCGTGGCAGGCACCACGGCCCGTTTTTCTGTCACCAAGATGGGTCTCCCCTTACTAAATTTCAGTTTTGGAAGGTGACAGCCAGAGCCCTCACCAGGGTGGGCCTACCAGGTGCCCGTTATGGCACACATTCATTCCGTATTGGTGCAGCCTCTACAGCAGCTGCTTTTGGGTACTCTGGGGCTGACATACGCAGCATGGGGAGGTGGGGCTCGCAATGTTTTCAGTTTTATGTGCGCCCACTCCTGCCATGAGTACCAATCCAGTCACCTTACCGTCTTTTTCTCAATTTTTCTCAATTTTCTTACAGACCCTGGGTGTTGTATTACACCGGTGACAGTATGGCTGGTGGGCCACAGCTATGTGCACAGGGCAGCGCGTTACGCTGCGGCGACAGAGTGGGGACCCCGACTGGGACTGGGTGAACACGCCAGTCTCACATGGCATGGTAAGCCTGGGATGTTATGGCGGGGGCTGCGGCCTTTCCCTTTTTTTTTTTTCTGGCCTGAGTGCTGACCCGCCTGACATTCTCATCATCCACCTTGGGGGCAATGATTTGTGCCAGGTCACCGGCTTATCGCTCAAGCATGCGATTTGCGAGGACCTCGCCTACTTGCATTATGTCTGGCCTGCCACAACCCTAGTTTGGTTGGACATTATCCCGCGCCTTTCTTATAGAGGGGGCGTTCACCTCCTGGCCCTTGACCGCGCCAGGCGCACGGTCAACGGGGCGGTGGCGCGGTTTCTTGCCGACAGGCCTTGGGGATGGGTCAGTCATCACCCCGATATTAGTCTACAAAATTATGACTTGTACGCAGGGGATGGGGTCCATCTGTCGCGAGGAGGTATGGACCTCCTGTTAGGTGATTGGCGAGCAGGCCTGTTGACCGAGCTGACGGTCTGGGGGGGGGGCGTCAGGTCTTCTTTGAAGCCCCTCCGTGTGGCGGGTAGCACTGGTAAGGTAAACAGTATGACCCACAAGTATCCGGCAGGTTCGCAATTGACTGGACAACACTAGACAGGAATAAATTAGTTAAACGTTGTCCGGTCAACGACGAACCAGGCGATGGGGTGATGACGATTGCTAACCAGCATGCATCACCCCTGTGATTTCACGGATACGCGTCAGAGGGTGGGGTCATGAGTTAGTTATTGACTACGGTCAACAATTTGTTTGTTGTCAACAAACAAATTGATACAAATTGATACATTGTAACCAATTGCCGTTGGCAATTTTGGGGTGGTACCTTACCAGTGTTACTTCGGCCTGCTTGCCTTAGGAATTATGATTGGTCGTTTTACCAATACAAATTTATAATTCGGACTAGGGCATTGAATCAATAAATGTGGCCCTATGCTGTTATCCACTTTCAATGTTGTCTGTGTCCGTTATTGGGGGGGTGCGACTGCAATGCAAGCGCGGCGCCAAAATGGCCGCCGCGCCCTTTGCGGGCCCCCCCCCACAGGACAGAGAATCCGGGTAGTTAGGGGCGTGGCCAGCTCCCTTATAAAAGGGGTGGCCACGAGGCAGCCGAGCTGCCATTTTACCTCAGCGACGGAGCGGAGAAGTCTTTTCCCCTCCACCCCCTCCCTAGTTAACAGTGTGATATTTTGGTCGCTTCGGGGCCGGGTGGGAATTTTTGGCTGGGACCCATATTGGCTTCCGGGTCCTGGCTTTTTTGCCCATCCCACACTGTTGCTATGGTTTGATATAGGGGTCTTTCTGTGTTCCTAATGTTGACTTTGGTCACATTGGCGGGTAGCACTGGTAAGGTAAACAGTATGACCCACAAGTATCCGGCAGGTTCGCAATTGACTGGACAACACTAGACAGGAATAAATTAGTTAAACGTTGTCCGGTCAACGATGAACCAGGCGATGGGGTGATGACGATTGCTAACCAGCATGCATCACCCCTGTGATTTCACGGATACGCGTCAGAGGGTGGGGTCATGAGTTAGTTATTGACTACGGTCAACAATTTGTTTGTTGTCAACAAACAAATTGATACAAATTGATACATTGTAACCAATTGCCGTTGGCAATTTTGGGGTGGTACCTTACCAGTGTTACTTCGGCCTGCTTGCCTTAGGAATTATGATTGGTCGTTTTACCAATACAAATTTATAATTCGGACTAGGGCATTGAATCAATAAATGTGGCCCTATGCTGTTATCCACTTTCAATGTTGTCTGTGTCCGTTATTGGGGGGGTGCGACTGTAATAGGGATGGTAACTAGATCAGGGTAGTGATGCCCAGCAAAGCTAAATGATTACAAAACAGGTAACAAGTATTTGTAAGTTGTTCATGACTGCATCATAATTATGGCATATTCATTGTGACATGAAGTGTGTCAAGTGGCCAGCCATCGCAAACAAGATTAAATGATTTCATGAACAAATAAAGATGAGAGGAATGAGGGGAAATAAGGAAAATGATGCTGAAATGAATAGTACCCTTTTTAAAAAAGAGCCTTTCACCATTCAGGAAACAAGCCAAACTGTTCCATTTCAGCTTTCCACACAGTGGCCTGTAAGTCACTATCGATTCTTTCTCTAAATTTGCCACTTAATGTATTGTATCCAGGTGTCACCAGTATTCTTGCACTCATGTACCCACGTCCTTGTTACAATATGCTCTTCAAGTGAAAGGTAAAGGTAAAAGTCACCCTTGCTTGAAAGCCAGCCATATCTGACTCTAGGGTTCAGTGCTCATCTCTGTTTCATGGCCAAAGAGCCAGTGCTGTCTGTATTTGCAGACATTTCGGTTGACATGTGGCAGGCATGACTAGACTCCGGAGTGCACAGAATGCTGTTTACCTTCCCACCAAAGTGGTCCCTATTTATCTACTTGCAATGTCTTGCTTTCAAACTGCTAGGTTGGCAGGAGCTGGGACAAAGATGGGAGCTCATTCTGTCCTGCAGTACTTGGGAATCCAACTGCTGACCTCCCATCTTCCAGTCAGCCACTGCAGACTTTTAGCTAAACATGTGCTAAACATTGTTACCAGTTGTTGAGTTCAGCATCTTAACCACTTGAGCCACCGCCTTCAAGTGTACATGGGCTTCAATTTGTCATATTTCTCTGAATTTGTTTTTTAAAAAATTATAATACATATGGATGGGTAGGGATTTACGGGCAACCCTGTATATAACCATCTATTTCTAGGCAACTTATACACACATCAGGATAGGGCCTTTTATAACTGTATATATAAGAACATAAGAACAGCCTTGCTGGAACAGGCCACAGCCCATCCAGTCCAGCATTCTGTCTCACACAGTGGCTCACCATTTCCTTCAGGGTATTCCCAAGGAGATGCCTTCACCTGCTTAGGATTCCCTGGAAATGGCATTGAGAGATATCCTGCCTATCTCTCCAACCCGGAGGTTGTCCTTAAGTATCCATAATTATAGCCATTGATACCCTTGTCCTCCATGAACTTGTCTAATCCTTTCTTAAAGCTGTCAAGACTGACAGCTGTCACCAGTTCTTCTGGCAGGGAGTTCCATGGACCAGTAATCCTCTGGGTGAAAAAGTACTTTCTCTTATTTGTTTGAGAACTAGTACCCAAAAGTTTCATGGAGTGTCCCCTAGTTCTAGTGTTATGTGATAGGGAAAACAGTTTTTGCTTATCTACTTTGTCCACACCGTGCATGATTTTATAAACTTCAATCAGGTCACCTCTTAGACGCTGTCATTCAAGAGTGAAAAGGCCCAACCGTTGCAGCCTCAGATGGTAAGGAAGGTGTAAAGAATGCTGCTCTACATTCTTCCTGTTATGTACAATTTTTCATAGCACACTAGCCTAAGGGAGAGTATGAAAAACCTCTAAAGTAATTTTCCTGGTTATGATGTTCTTTGATGTTAGAATAAGTAAATATTTGTGTGAAAGGAACAGTAGAAAATTGCCATCTCCAAAGATAAATCTACAATTGGTTTCAAAACATTGCTGCCATCATTTATCCTTCAAAATTAATCCAGACAAGTGAGTGAGAAATCCTGCTTTATTGGAAAGATTTTTACCTTCAGATATTTTATGGATATGATAAATGTCTAATTCAGTATAGTTTGTATACCCAGGATACCTCCTCCCAGAATGATCTTAATTCCACATGGCACTTGGTTTTGCTATACAGTTTCAACAATTTCCTTTTTGAAGCTTCAGACAAACCTTGCTAAGTAGTTTACTAGGCCTGTGCCTCATTAAAACCACATCCATATTTGTCAAAATAAGGCAGACACAACAAGAGTACAGGTGGTGTAACTCACCAAGAGAAGAAGAGGCAAGAAATATTTTCACTTTACAGTTTGTCCTTAGAATTACTCTAACTCACTTTCTCATAGGAGTGCCATGTCAGCACCATCTTATTTTATTTTATTTATTTATTTTTGGACTTGTAGACCGCCTTTCTCACCTCAGCAACTCAAGGCGGCTCACATCAGTTAAAACATCAGTTAAAACATTACATACTATAAAACCAATGCTAAAACTTTTAAAATGTCCATAAAAAACCTGACCCCCTCATTAAAAAAACACAGACAGGGCTAAATGAACCAGCAGGGCTGGGTTGTGGTGCTAGATGCACCCCAGACCTGCTGGCAAAGCCATGTTTTGAGTGCCTTCCTGAAGGGGGCAACTCCACCTGGAGGCATAGTTCTGATAGCAGGAGGTTCCATAGAGCCAGGGTGGCTACTGAGAAGGCTCTCTTCCTGGTCCCAGTGAGGCATTACTCTCTTGCTGATGGGACCACCAGAGAGCCCCTACAGTCTGCCCTTGTAGGACGGGTTGACAATCTTGGGGCAATGTGGTCTCCTAAGTATTCTGGTCCACTACCATGAAGGGCTTTAAAGGTCAAAACCAGCACCTTGAATTGCACCTGGAAGCAAACTGGAAACCAATGCAGCTCCTGTAGCAGCGGCGAGGGATGGGCATAATGCTCACGCCCCATCACTACCCGGGCAGCTGCATTCTTTACCAGTTGTAGCTTTAAGATGCTCATCAAGGGCAGCCCCATGTAGAGCGCATTTCCTGAGATTTCTCCATGTTTTATTCCCCATGCCTTTTAACATTTGAGTTGCCCTAGGGCAAGAGGGCAGGATAAAAATCTAAATAATAATAATAATAATAATAATAATAATAATAATAATAATAATAATAATAATAATAATAATAATAATAATAATAATAATAAACATATACATGAAACCACTGGGAAAGATTATCCATAGTACTGTATTGGGGTTCAGTGTCACCAGCATGCTGATAACACCCACCGCTGTCTCTCCTTCCCACCTAATTCCAAGGATGTTCTCTCAGGGCTGGATGAGGGTTAACAAATCGAAACTTAATTCAGACAAGACAGAAGTGCTCCTGGTCAATTGAAAGGCAGATGAGGGAAGTGGGGTGCAACCTATGCTGGATGGTGTTATATTCCCCCCTGAGAACTCAGGCTTCCAGCTTGGGTGTAGTCCTGGATTCAACCCTGAGCATGGATGACCAGGTTTCAGCAATGGCCACAGGTGTACTGTTTTTGCAAAGTTAAAACTGGTGCACCAACTTCATCCATTCTTCAAGTTGCCTGATTTGGCTGTGGTGACACATGCTTTAGTAACCTTCTGTTCTGCTTACTATAATGCGCTCTATGTGGGGCTAACTTTGAAGTGGTTTGGAAACTTCATCTGTATCAAAATGCAGTAGCCAGATTGCTGATTGGGGCCATTTATAGGAAGCATATAATGCCTCTGCTACAGTGACTGCACTGGCTACTGGTCTATTTCAAAGTGCTGGCCATGGCTTATAAAACCCTATATGGCTTGGGCCTTATATGAACCTACTTAGCTCTTAAGATCAGACGAGGCCATCTTCTCAGTCCTGTTGCCACCAAAGGAACACTTGGTGGGGACATAGGAGAGGGTATTTTCTGTGGTATTGCTACCTTGTGAGGTTAGGATGATCCACTCCCTTCTATCCTTCCACCAACAGCTGAAAACCAATCTCTTTAGACAGGTTTGTAATAGTTGTAACTGAGCCCTAGATGGTGATTTTCAGCTAAATTAGTGTCTATTTTGATAGTTTAAATCCATCTCCCTGCAACATTCTTGCCTCCTGAGTGTAAGTGAATTCTATTCTGAGCCAAAAAGCTATATCTAAACTATTTAGTTAGTTAGTTAGTTATGTTATATACTGTATACCACTTTTCTCTCCAGCTCACAATCACTTAAACCTATAAAGTAGTCACCATTAAAAACATCATAATAAATAATACCAAATACAATTAAACATGTAACAATATTAAAATCACAATTAAAAACAAATGTAACAACATCAGCATACAGGATCATAGCTGTCAAGTATCCCTTATTGGCCGGGAAATCCCCTTATTTAACCCTCTTTCCCGCCGTCATCCCTTATTAATTAGACTACAACGCCCTATTGCCACCATTGAAGAGCAGCACAGGATAAGCATAGCTGTCAAGTATCCCATAAGGGAAATTTCCCTTATTTCCAAATCCAAAACTTGATAGGTATGTACAGGATGCATAATAATGGACTCAAACTCAAGGAAGTAAGATATAGGCTGGATATCAGGAATATCAGGAAAAGTGTCTTAATAGTTAGCTATAAATTAACCAGTCAGTTGATCCTCTGTGCCTGAAGACACTGGTTATTTATTTTATTTTATTTTTTAATTTTATATGTATTTGATTTGTCTGTTTTTGGTTTGTTTGTTTTTGATTTGCTGTGTGTTTTGTTTTGTTATTTGATATTTGTATGTACACCGCCCAGAGTGGGAAATTTCCCAAATGAGTGGTATAAAAATGTAATAAATAGAATAAAATAGAATAGAATATTGCAGTAGAACAGTGGAACCAACTATCTCAAGAGGTGGTGAGCCTTCCAACACTGGAAGCATTCAAGAAAGAATTGAACAACCTTTTGTCAGATCTGCTTTGATTTTGATTCTTGCATTGAGCAGGGGATTAGACTCGATGGCATAAAAGATCCCTTCCAACTCAGTTCTATTATTCTAGTTTTTGAATCCTCATTGTACAAACTCTATTTCCTACATTAAAATGGAAGTCACTAATCAAAACAGCTCATATAATGATAAAACATTACCTGGACTGTACCATGTCTGATTTCATGTGAGAAAAGTGCATGACTGAATCTTCTTTTGTTGAAAAATGGGTATATATGGAACTCTTCTTCCTGGATTTCTTTTCATTTTCCATATAAAAGGTACTGTTTTTGTTGTTGTTGCTTTTAACATGTCGGACCATTCAAACATATAGTCATCCAGGTGGAAAGTGTGATGGTACAAACCATGAGCAATTCAACCATGGATTGACTTGCTTGTCTAGAACACATTTCAGTTTAGCTCTCATGGACCCCTCAGCTGAAGAAGTCCTAAACAGTGTTGTTCTGCAATGAAACTCAAGAACTCAAATAATGAAACTTTCTTTGCCAACAGCCTCTGAAGTAACCAGGATTACTTAAGGAAAACATTACTCCTTCACTGATGTTAAATCAAATTAAAATTCATCATATGGTTATTTCAAAGAGTTTTTTAAAACCAGTTTCCACTAATAGTTTACAAATGATAAGCTTATAAATGGAAACTGAAGCACCTGAATCCTTGACCTCTGAATTGCTTATATTATCCTGCTCTCCATGATTAAGATTTACTGATTATTGCTGAGTATATTAAAATGAAATAATAAGTCATTTCTGATTCAAATTAAATTTGGTGGATTTAAATCGAACCTTCTCACTTCAAATAATTGTTAGAGGCCAAACATACATGTTATTGATTCCCATAAACCCAGACATCAGTTTAACGTCTCTTAAATTGTCATAGTACATGGCTGCTTTTCCCATCTGAGTCACAGCAAGGTGATCTTAGAAATAATAGTCTTCATGAAAGGGAAAAATCTATTTCAAAATAATGGCAAGACAAACTATTAGGCATCCATTTCTTGGAGTTTACAAGATTAAGAACCCTCTTGCCTCTTTAATTCCAGTTTCAAAGCACCCTGATTGGAGAGCTGCCTGGTCTCTCTAAGTAACTTCTCTTTCTATTTGGCTTTGTTCCAGTGGCAAAGAGTATCATAAGGCAAATGGGATGCCAGAAGTGAATCCTGAATTGAAAGTCTTGAACTTTAAATGGGAAAAGCCAAACAGATGGTTTGGGCTGACTCCAAGAGCTTTGAAATCTCCCCTCACAGGATTCCCCTTAAACAGCAAGAGAACAGGAGGTGAAGAAGGGACAATTGCTTTTATGACTGCCTGACTGGCTCTTTCCTCCATGCCCCTTCCTTTTTCAACTTTGGAGTGTACATGACTTGCTCACAAAGGTACAAGGTTGCACACATCTCAAAACTGGGGGAAAGGAAACTTTTAAATTAGAAGCAACCTGCCTCAGGCAATGATACCATCCTTTGTATATAGGTGGGGATATAAAACAGGATATAGGCCATTCTTCGTGTAAATCAAATTATCAAGGTTTTTTTTTTGTATTAACATTTATAAAGAATTAATATTTCAAGTATCCACAACATCCACACATCCCCCCCTTTCTTTCCTGGTCCCTTGCATCTTCCTGGGCTTTTGTCTAGTCCTCCATATGAGGTGCCTTTTGGGAAGCATTCAAAAATGTCACAGGCCATACAAATTTCTGGTGCTATCCTGATAAGCCCAATGCTAAAAGCATCCCAACTCTGCACCAATCTCTGTAGATGTGTAGGATTAGGGAATGTTTTCTTTCTAATGAGGAGGGTTGCAGGAAGGTTATGTACAGGTAAGTGTGAAGGAGAGTTGCAGGAAACAGTGCAGCTTATGGACTGAATGGGGACATCCATCACCAGAAAATATATTGTGGAGCCCCCCTCTGTAGCCATCTTGAGGCACATATAATAGCACACCACTGAGAGAGCTCTTCACAACAGAAAAACCATATTGTTGCATAAACCAAGTCTATTTCTGTTGTTGTTATGTGTTGTGATGTTTCCTCCAACCTATGGCAATCCTATGAATGAGCAATCTCCATAATGTTCTGTCTTCAACACTTTGTTCAACTTTTGTGAATTCAAACTTGTGCTTCCTTAAGGAGGCAATGCATCTTGTATTTGATCTACCTCTTTTCTTGATGTCTTCAACTCTTGTCAGAATTACACAATACCTATCTTTCTACAAGCCAAATAATTTAGGGAATGAGGCAGATAACAAGGCTAACCCTATCATTAGATCATTGACCACTGAAGCTGAGGTCTTAGCCGCCACCTCCAGCCCCCCAACAACAACCAGAGGGAGGAGATGCCATGGCCTGACAAGCTGCTGAGGACTTGGCTGCCACCTCCGGACCCCCACCAATGGCTGGAGGGAGGAGACACCGTGGCCTGATGGATGGCTGAAGACTTCACCACCACCTCCGGGCCCCCACCAATGGCCAGAGTGGAGATAGTCTGTGTTTTGTTTTTGATTGCAGTACTGTATTTTGTTTTGTGGGGTTGTATTTTACTGTTACTATGATTGTTACTGTACTGTTGTTGTATTGGTTGTTAAGCTGCTCTGAGTCGCCATGATGAGTGGGCAGCAATATAAATCTAAATAAATAAATAAATTGGTGCATCCAGCACAAGCCGTAGACAACACATATCAGAGATAGGATCTTCGTGTCTCATGGTATTGTCTGACATCTCAGGGAATTGCTATATCTTTTCAAATCTTCTGGTAAGGAGATAGATCTTAGAGTGAGCAATGCTGGAGGAGTAGAAAGTTTGGTTTTACTGTATGGGGTGGCTTTACTGCCTGTGCACCCATTAATCTATGGTTTAATTTACTGGCACGTTGCAAAATTGTTTTTGTGTGTGTTATAGACAAATACACACTAATTTTCCCATCCTGCATGAAAACAGCTGTCTTGAGGCACTAAGACATTCACAGCCAACATTTGTCAACCACCATACGATTCTTTACATTGACAACACAATTAAAAGACCAGTGCTTTTTCAGTCAAAATATAAGTGCTCTTCAAAGCAGCAGCCATAGCAGCAGTGAAACAATGAGCCTACAAGAAACAATATTTTTACCCGGGGGGTGGGGTGTTACACAATACAAGGCTTGTACAGTTTTTGCACTGAAACCACTTCCATGCTTTTTCTTGCAAATAGTCCCAGCTTGTGGAAAATGCATGCAAATACTCAATATCTTGCCAAGTAGCAAGAAAATGTCTGAAATTGTGCATTCTCCCCTATGAGAATGAAATAAAGATAAACAGTAAAGGTAAAGGTTTCCCTTGCTCGAAAGCCAGTCATATCTGACTCTAGGGTTCAGTTCTCATCTCTGTTTCAAAGTTGAAGAGCCAGCGCTGTCTGCTTCTGCAGACATTTCCGTGGTCATATATGGCAGGCATGACTAGACACCAGAGCACATGGAATGCTGTTTACCTTATTACTGAAGTGGTTCCTATTTATCTGAGCATGTACTTATTTTAGACATAATTAAGGAAATCTACATTGTCTGTCTCGCTCTTTGCAGGCGCACCCCCCCAATAATGGACTCAGACACAAATGAAAGTGGATAACGGCATTGGGCCACATTTATTGATTCATGCCCTAGTCCGAATTATAAATTTCTATTGGTAAAACGACCAATCATAATTCTTAAGGCAAGCAGGCCGAAGTAACACTGGTAAGGTACCACCCAAAATTGCCAACGGCAATTGTTACAATGTATCTATTTGTATCAATTTGTTTGTTGACAACAAACAAATTGTTGACCGTAGTCAATATCTAACTAATGACCCCACCCTCTGACGTGTATCCGTAAAATCAGGGGGTGATTCCAGCTGTCTAGTGGTAACCATCACCCCCTCGCCTGGTTCGTCGTTGACCGTACAACGTTTTAACAACTTATGCCTATCTAGTGTTGTCCAGTCAATTGCGAACCTGCCGGATACCTGTGGGTCATCAATGTTTACCTTACCAGTGCTACCTGCCACCCGGAGAGGCTTCGATAAAGGCTCGACGCCCCCCCCCCCCAAGACCGTCAGCTCGGTCGACAGGCCTGCTCGCCAATCACTCAGCAGGAGGTCCATACCTCCTCGCGACAGATGGTCCCCATCCCCTGCATAAAGCCCATAATTTTGCAGACTAATGGCCGGATGAGGACTGACCCACCCCCAGCCCTTGGTCGAAAGGAATCGGGCCACCGCCCTGTTCACCATGCGCCTAGCGCGGTTCAAGGCCTGAAGGTCAAGGCCTCCCCTATAAGCGTGCCGTGGGACCATATCTGACCAAACAAGGGTTGTGGCGGGCCATACGTAATGTAAGTAGGCGAGGTCACTGCAAATCGCATGCTTCAGCGATAAGCCAGTGACCTGTCCCAAATCATTACCCCCAAGATGTATGATCAGGATGTCGGGCGGGTCAGTGTTCCTTGCCGAAAAGAGAAATGGCAAGAGCTCCCTCCACAACATACCGGGCTTACCATACCATGTGAGACATGCGTACGCACCGAGTCCCAGCCGGGGTTCCCAATCTGTCGCCGCAGCGTAACGCACTGCCCTGTGCACATAGCTATGGCCCACCAGCCATACTGTCACCGGTGTGATACGACACCCTGGGTCTGTCAAGGAAAAAACAGGGAAGGAAGAAATATGTGGTGACTAAAAGTGGTACTCACGGTGGGAGTGGGCGAACATAAAACTTAAAACACTGAGATCCCCACCTCCCCATGCTGCGTATGTCAGCCCCGGAGTACCCATAAGCGGCCGCCGTAGAGGCCGCACCAATTCTAAATGAATGGGTGCCGTAACGGGCCCCAGGGAGGCCCACGTTAGTCAGCGCCTTCCCAGTCACCTTCCAAAACTGAAATTTAGTGAGGGGAGACCCATCTTGGTGACAGAAAAACGGGCCATGGTGCGTGCCACGCAGTGCAAGGAACTCCTGTAGGGCACCAACCGGACAGATGTCTGCCAAGGAACATCGTAGCAGTCTTACACCACTGCCTACGCCGTGCTGATCTGTTTTAGAGGAGCGTATCCTCAACTGAGCCCAATCATTGCAAACATAGACATCTTCGAGTTCCAGTGCCCTACGACTTGCATCCGCCTTAGTCAGCATCACAAGCTCGCTGATGCGGAGCGCTCCAAAAAAGGCCACCGTTGTAGCCGCATGAAACAGGGCTGCCTCATACCTATTGAAACATAGGTCATGCCAGCCCCGTGCCAGTTGGGTAAGGACCCCCGGGGAAATTGGGTGGCGGTCGTCCAGGCTACGCCCACGTTCCCGCACCCACCCCTCCAAAACGTGTCTCACACGGAAATCAGCGGTACTGTCCGCATGACCTCCCACCTTGGCCATAAAAGCCAGTGCTGATAGCCTAGATGCTATGGTGCGGGGTGCCAGGCCCTGGGCGTGCAGGTAAACCATGAAACGAAGGAGGTGGGCCACTGGGATCGGCCAGGAATCTGGCAGGCAAGATTGGGTACAAAATGTCTGAAAGGAAACCAACGCGTGGTGATACGCCTTACACGTGCGTGGCGCCAGAGACATGCCGATCGCCCGGTTCACCTCTCCTTGCCAAAGGTCCATATCTCCTCCGGGAGTGGCGAGGGAAATTCCTCCGCATCCGGGGCCAAGGCACGGAACCGGGAGATCTGCAGGCAGGACAGAGCATCAGCAATATCATTATTCACCCCCGGGACATGCCTGGCCTTGAACAGTACATTGAGGCGCAGGCTGCGCAAAACAAACTGGCGTACGAGGTCCATGACCCGGGGAGACTTAGAGGTCTGTGAGTTGACAATGTGGACAACGGCCGCATTGTCACACCAGAAATGCACCACAGAGTTGGCCCACTCCTCGCCCCCATAGCATCAAGGCACCCAGTATGGGAAAAAATTCCAAATATGTGAGATCCCTCAGGCGACCCATGCCTGACCAGGCCGGTGGCCATCCACCATAGGCCCACTTCCCATTGAAGTACATCCCATAACCAAGGGATCCCGAGGCATCAGACTGAATCTGAAATTGAGGTGAAGCCAGGAGGTCGGACCTCCAAAATGAGACCCCATTAAACTCCCTCAGGAATTGGAGCCATATGTGCATATCTGCCCTGATGCCCCGTGTCAATCTCGTCCTATGATGGGGCCTGGATAAGCCTGACATGGCGTCGCACAAGCGCCGAGCAAATGCCCTGCCAGGTGCGACCACCCTGCAAGCGAAATTAAGGTGTCCATGTAGCACCTGCAGTTCCCGAAGGGATGCCTTGCACTTAGCCAGCAAGTCCGATATAAGGGCCACTATCCTTGAGACCTTGTCTTCCGGCAACCTAGACGCCTGCGCTACCGTGTCAATCTCCACCCCCAGGAATACTAACTTATTAGACGGGCCTTCGGTCTTTTCGGGCGCTAAAGGGACACCGAGTTCCTCCATTAGCGTCTGAAATGTGTTGAGGAGACGTGTGCACGTGTCCCAGCCCCGTTCACCCCCGAACAAAAAGTCATCCAGGTAATGGGCTACAGACCGAGACCCTGACCTACTGACAAATGCCCACTGCAGGAATTTTTATTTTTTTTATATATTTTTTATTTTATAGTCACATTTGTATATGCCGCCCACTCAGGCAGAACCCGACTCAGGGCGGCATTACAACAATTCTAAAAACACATAAAAGACACTATAAAAAACCCACATCCCACCCCATTTAAAAAACCCATATCCCACCCACCCATCCCACCCACCACATAAAGAAAAAGAGAGAGTTCTTAATCCTTACAATAGCCAGCAGGCGGGAGCCGTAGTCCCATTCGGGCCCCACACCTGCCCTGCCAGCCAGGTCTTCACTCCTTTCCTGAAGGGCAGCAATTCGCTTTGAAGTCTTAGATCTATTGGCAGGAGGTTCCAAAGAGCTGGTGCGGACACGGAGAAGGCCCTCCTTCGGGTGCTAGACAAATGTGCATCCCTAGTTGATGGCACTATTAGAGAGCCCCTCCGGTCCACTCTAGTTGGACGGGCAGACACTCTTGGGACGATGCGGTCTCTAAGGTATCCTGGCCCACTGCCATATAGGGCTTTAAAGGTCAAAACCAGCACCTTAAATTGCACCCGGAGACAAACTGGTAACCAGTGCAGCTCCCGAAGTAGCGGTGAGGCGTGGGCATATCGCCCACACCCCATCACCACCCGGGCCGCTGCATTCTGGACCAGCTGCAGCCTCCGAATGGTCATCAAGGGCAGCCCCATGTAGAGCGCATTACAATGTACTGAAACGCTCGAAAGCCGAGCAGGATATGGAACAGCCGAATGGCATGGCTTTGTCAAAATAATATTCACCCCGGAATTTGAAACCCAGCAACTCAAAGTCACCCGGGTGCACCGGCAGGAGACGAAAAGCCGACTTAATGTCACACTTAGCTAACAGTGCACCCGGGCCACATGAGCGCACCATGCGCAATGCCTGGTCAAAGGATGTATACCTGACAGAACAAAGGTCATCAGGGATAGCATCATTGACCGAATGACCGGCTGGGTAGGACAAGTGATGAATCAGGCGGAACTCGCCCGGGGACTTCTTGGGCACTAGTCCTAGAGGAGACACTGTAAGGTTGGGGAAAGGGGGCGCGGGGAAAGGGCCAGCGACCCTGCCCGCAGCGATCACCTTATTAATGCTAGCGGCAGCCACCTCCAACCTTCCTCTAAGTGACAAAAGGTTGGGTGCGTCTTGCGGTGACCTATCCCCCGTGAAAGGAATACGGAAACCCAGTTGAAAACCCTGAAGGAGGTACACAGCGTCTGCTTTCTTCGGGTACAATGCGAGCCAACACTCCAGCATGTCGACATTAATTGGGGAGGGGGCCTTTCAGTGAACCCACTCCCTCCGTGGCAGTCCTACCTGCCCCTTGTCCGCCCCTACCCCTGCCCCTGTATCCTCCCGGCCTGGGACAGGCGGAGGCAGCATGGGGGCCAGAACAAGAGGGGCACTCGTGCTTGTACTTGCAATTTTTTCTGTTGCAAGAACCATTGGACGAGAAGGTCCAGCACAGCAGGCGGGCTGGAACCCCCTGCCCCGCCACCTGGCGGGGAACCTGTACCGGGGCCGCTCGTTGGACCGCATGTCCACAATGGTATCTCTCCCCAGGCGCCGGGCGCGTGGGGGTCATATACAGAAGCCACAGCTTCTGGCAGGGCTCATCCCACCTCATCTCTGGGTGCAGTGGAATCCTCATGCGGAATTCTTCATCGTAAGCCAGCCACGACGGACCCGGGAAGTCAACCATAGCCCGGTAAATGTTGTCCAGATACTGGACCATAGGGATGGCCAAATCCGGCCTAGCCCTGAGGTAAACAGCCATGTAAATCAGGTACGCTGGCAACCAATTTGCCCACGTGCGTGGCGGCTTACGACGACGTGCCTGCTCCTTATCCTTCTTGTCCAGCCCTTCCCTCTCTTCCTTGGTCAGCTCCCTATTAAGAAGGGAGAAGATATCTACATACTCGCCCCTCCAGATCTTTTCCTTGGTGGACTGGGCCAGATGGTCCCCCAGGGGCAAGGAATACCCTGCTGTTGGCAATGCCGACACCGGCACAGAGGGAACTGCGGGCAAAGCAAAGGGGGCCTGTACTAGCCCGGGGATCCCCAACACATTCCCCACCACATAGGGGGCACCACTCGGACCCGGGCCTTGAGTCAGGGGTGAAGTCGCCGGGTGGGCCGGGGGCAATTGTACCGCCGGGCCACCCGTGCGAGGCCATGGCCATTGGAAAGCCCCCCCAGGGAAGTCAGTTGTGTGGGTGCACTAGCTTGAACTGCATACTCACCCGATGCACCCCCACGGGCCGCCCCCACCGGGGGTTCCGGCCCGCTGGGGGTGTCGGAGCTCACGACCGAAGCTGAGCTCGTCGACAGGGCCAGACCAGCACCGGACTGCTGCACCTGTTGAGTGGGGAGTTGCGAGGCAGTGGCCGCCACCGGCCCGCGCGCCTCAGGCGGCTCAACCCGACCCGTCGCCGGCCGCTGTTCGGCAACCAGGGGGGCACCTGGAATCCTAGAGGCACCCCTGTTTGATTGGCCCTCGCCAAGGATGCTTCAAGGGCCGCTACACGGGCCAGAAGGGCCTCCACGTTGACCAAGGCCCCAGCCCCAACAGGGTGCAAATGGGCAGCCGGCCCATAGGGCACAGGTACCTGTCCAGGCCCCTGAGTCCCAGGGGCCAGATAAGGCCAAGAGCCCATGCTCGGCCCTTGGGGAGCCGTGGGCATGCCCTGCAAAGGCAGGGAACCCAACCACCCCCCGTGGCCCGCTCCCCCCATGGGGAACTGCACGCCCGTGCAAGAGGGCCCAGCCGCACGTACCATGGCGGGGGCATTGGCCATCGTTTGCGGGCCAAGGGCCGAGGCCCCGTCCGGGGCAGCCTGCGCGCACCGCGCATCGGGCCAAGGGGCCACCGATCCCATCCCACCGGTCCCGGTGGGGTCCGTTAAAGGTGGCTGCTGGGCGGGCGCAGTCGCGGTCCTCCGACCCGGCTGGTGCCTCCGCGCCGCTCGAGCCACGTTAGCAGCTGCCTTTTTCTTACAGGGCATAGCTGAGTTAGCTAGGAAGCCTAAGAAGAGAAAAAGCTGCCTAAAAAGGCTTCCCCAGGAAGAATACGAGCGACGGAGGTAAGAGGGAAAAACTTCTCCGCTCCGTCGCTTCGCCAAAATGGCAGCACGGCTGCCTCGTGGCCAGCCCTTTTATTAGGGTGCTGGCCATGCCCCTAACTACCCGGATGGCTTCGTCCGGTGGGGGGGGGGGCGCAAAGAGCGTGGCGGCCATTTTGGCGCCACGCTTCCATTCTCCCCACACATATAAGAACAAATATTATTTTGTAGTTGTTATACCCAGCCTCATCTCTGTGATGTTTCAAGGATCATTCCTCTGATTTCACTCTCCCTTAAATATGAGAGGATTAAAAAGTTTCTAACTGGCAACTCTGTCCAGGTAGCTGTGGTGAGATACTAGAAGGTGAAATTATGTATATGTCACACAGTTTGCCTGGTATCTATAAGATAACCTGCCACCCTCCAGTAAATGGAAGACATTTGTTTCTTGCATTGACCTTAAAGCAGGGGTTCCCAACCTTTTTATGCTGTGGTCCTGACCACGCCCCCCAGACAGCTGAGTGGGCCAGGCAACACCCCTGGAAATGAAAGTAAATGTACCCGCTTCCGCATTTTTGACAGCCATGGGTGCATTTATGGCTGATGTAACCACGTTTACGCATGCACATGAATATTTTACAGCTGTTGTAAATGCACCTGTTTCCACTTCCAGGAGTGGTGGCAGGCCACATTAAATGGTGTTGCAGGCTTGGTCCAGCCCATGGGCTATAGGTTGGGAACACCTGCCTTAGAGATTCGGCTCCAACTCTATTCAGATTTCAGACATGGGATGAAGAGTAGGAATGGATTTAAAGACAAAAAATACAAAAGAGACACCCCCACCCCCCCCCCAAACCAGGTAATTCATGTTCTTTTGGCAATTGTGTGAATGCAAAATTTCAGACTTTATTAGCAACTGAAAAGACAATGAGTAGCTTTGTGTATGTTTCACAACTGACAAAGGAGAGCCTCTAAAACAGTGATGGTGAATCTTGGTACTCCAGATGTTCTTGAACTTCAATTTGCAGAGGCCCTGATCAGCAGGAGTGCTGACTTGGGCTTCTGGGAATTGAAGTACAAGAACACTTAGAATGCCAAGATTCATCATCACTGCTCTAAAACATGAATGATTTGTCTTTACAAAAGAGGGATACACAAATGTTGTGTATTTCTTTTGTGTTCCCACTTTTGGGTAAACCTTGGTGCCTTTCACCCTTTGTTTGTCTAATGGTCTGAGACATTTTTCATCCAGCAGCATTGAGAGGTCGAATGAGGCTCCTTTCATGTCCCCAAGATCTTTTATCTAGGTTGGCAAGAGTTGGGACAAAGACAGATGCTCAACCTGTCATGCAGTGCCCAGGTCTCTAACTGCCAACTTTCTAGCTTTCCAGCGAACAAGGCGAGCTTCTTAACCACCAAGCCACCACAGTGAATGGTTACAAATAGTACCAGAAGAAGAGCTAAACCAGTAGGATTCAATCAGTTTTTATAAGTTTTAATGTAATTTGATTGCTGTTTTGATCATTTTAAATGCGAAAAATAAAATAAAAAACGTGACACACAACGGGATCACAAGGTTGCTGCAGGCAGACACAGCACCTCACGGCCTCGCTAACCCAAACCAACAAAAAAACCATGGCAAGACAACTGCCGGCCTTCTTTCCCGGAGCAACGGGGAGAAGAGGGACTCCCTCTCCTCCCCGCTACCCCGCCAAAGCCACTGCGAGACCACCGCCAGCCTCAAAGTAAGTTGAGCTGGGATTGAAAAAAACAAGCAGCAGGCAGCAATTCATCAGGAGAAGCACACTTCCTGGTGAATGACTGGATGCTGCCTTTCTACTACCCACACCACTATTTCGAGAACTAGCACAAAACAGCAGTGGAGGTAATAGAAAAGCAGCAGCCAGCTATCCACAAGGAAGAGCAACAGCCCTTACAGATCGTTGCCTGCCAATCTCCCGTTAGGAAAGCCAGGGGAAAAGGAGACAGAGTGGAGAGAACCATCATGAAGCAGATAGCTCTTCTCTGCCTCCTTTTCACCTGACTGACCTAACAAATCTTACCGCACAAAGAGTGAGCTGACTGTCGGATCTTCCTTTTCCCCATTGCTACATAGAAACCTAATTTCGAAACAGCAATGGGGAAAAGAGGAAACGACAAACGGGCCATTCCTCACCACACAAAACACAACAACAACAAAACTAAACAGTTAACCAAAATGCCAAGCATCAAAAATAATAAAACACAAATAAATAAACAAATAATTAAAATAAAACCAACAAACAACACAACAATAAACCACAAACTCAACAAAAAACACCCGAAATACCAAAGGCTACCAAAAAAAAACCTCACTAAAAACAACTATCTACAATACAAAAATACCTAACTCAACAAACAATAATATCACAAATTAAACAAATAAATATGGAAGAAATCAGAAAAATTAATAACCAGAAATAATCAAAACAATTAAACACATCTCAAACCCAAAATAAAAACAAAAGAACAACCAGATACATTTGGGGGGGGGGGGTTAAGTAGAAACTCTCTACTTAAACCCCCCAGCCCAACACCCCAAAATCAAAACAAAATCAAAACAGAAAAAACAATCAAGAGCACTCACCAAACATGTCCTCCCTTCATGCTTCCGGAACAGAACTGAACAAAGAAAGAAAATTGCAGTACTCTTAAACACAGCCCCACCTAGAGGCCGAAAGAGTGAAAAAAACAGTCAAAAATATTTTAAAAATCAAAATAAGAAATAAATAAATAAGATAAATCAAATAAATTCAAAAACCACAAATTCAAAACACCACCACCCTAACCACCCCTAACCATAAAAAAATGCCCAGCAAGGCCGGGCAAAAATATGCTAGTTATGAATATAATAATCATCTTTCTTTTTCCATTCTATCTGCATTTTCAAAAATCTATTAATAATGCTTATTTATTAGTTTACTTACTTACTGCCCATCTGAGAAATCATCCCACTCTTCATCCCAACTCAATGGGTTCAATAGGATACAATCATTTATCAAATACTAGTCAAATTCACAGCTGTATCTTCAAACAAGTTTGTACTTCAGCTCTTACCAGGAATGAAACAGAATAAGGCGATATAACTTTCCAACTTGGCAGTAAGAAAGCCCAGCTTAACGGGTACTGGAAATTCCATATCCCTAACTCAGCAGTTTTTCTGATGACTTCATAAGGCCTTACTTGAACTAGAGTTTCTGTATGCGAGAATGAATGGCCATTTGTCTAGTGTCAGACAATAGGTGCTTAGTCAGTTAACTGTCCTATATAAGGTAAATCAGAGAGCAAACAAAACAAAACAACAACAAAAGACTATTTTAATGTGGAGCTGCTGTGAGAGCCAGCTGCAAATATTTTGGGGGGGAATTGGACTTGAATTTGGATCTTCCAATACCTTCCTATTACAAATGTAGCTTTCTTTCTATTTATCCAAAATAAACCTGAGAATATTAAATTTTCCTTTATTGGCTCAGTTGTTTATCCAAGTGTTCCCAGGCAACCTGTGGCTGCAAATGGAGCTATATATAAAGAAATGTTCCTGGTCTTCACATTCTATGAAGTTCATGAGAGAGTGGCCCCACTACAACTGCCTCCACCATCGATTGCTAAGAGCCTATTCTCAGATACTGCAAGCGCGGCGCCAATATGGCCACCGCGCTCTTTGCGGGCCCCCACCACCGGACTTGGACATCCGGGTAGTTAGGGGGCGTGGCCAGCCCTCTTTAAAAGGGGTGGCCACGAGGCAGCCGAGCTGCCATTTTGTGAAAGCGACGGAGCGGAGAAGTTTTTCTCCGTCGCTCTGTGGGACCGCAGTGGCTCAAGGGATTAAGATGCCGAACTCGCTGCCTGGAGGGTCGGAGTTCGATTCCTGAGCATTGCAAAAGGCTCTCGGTCTTCGGCTTTCCAGTCAGCGGGTGCTGATCCCTGGATAGGGATCGTGCTTTTCTATGCTCCTTGAGTTAGCTGGCCAGTTTAGAAAAGCGACGGAGAGGAGAAGTTTTCTCCATCGCTTTATCCTCTTTCGCCTCTTTGCAAGAGGCTTGAGTTTGCTAGCCTCTGTTCGAGGCTTCCTTTTGGCTTTCTAGCCTATTGGCTTCAGAATGCGACGGAGCGGAGAAGTTTGCTCCGTCGCCCACTCCTTTTCCTAACTCAGGGGTGCCCAAACTTTAAGTAGGACTGCAGTGGCTCAAGTGCCTCAGACGTTGACTGGGTTGTTTAAGGTCAGTGGTTCAATTTCTGTGTACCGCAGGACAGAATGAGCTCCCGTTTTCACCCTCAGCCGGCCCTTGGGAGGATGCGGCCCTCGGCCCACGGTTGCCGGCCATGGGCCGGAACAATTGGGGGGAGGGCCTGGTGCTGGCTCACAGCATGTTTTTTCCCATTAGGGGCTGGAATTTTGGGGCATGGCTTATTCTGGCACAGGCTCTCAATTTAGGGCCTCTGGCACAATTCCTATTGGGCCGTCCGGCCCACCTGGCCCACCTACTGGGGGTTTACTGTGGCAGGGGATGCCTGGTTAGCACGTTTGGCTGTACTGGAGGCATCCTTAGCAATCCAGTGGGTGGGGGTCTTTTTCCTATCTACCGGGCCCCCTTTGTGTCCGCCAGCTACTTCGACCGCTGCCACTCTGCAACAGGCGGCCGGCTTATTGAGGCGCTTATTGAGACAGTCCGGCCTGTGCCTGCCGCTGTCTCGCAGCTCCCTGTTTGTCCGGAACAGCGACTGGAGTGCGTTGGAGGTCGTCCCAGAGCTCGATTTCGGTCGCGAGCTCCGACGCCCACCATGTGCCGGAACCCCCAGTGGGGGCGGCTCACGGGGGTGCAACTAGTGAGTATTGGGTCAAGTTGAATACACCCAAATCACAGTCCACTTTCAGCGGTGTGGTTCAGTGCTCATGGCCTTGCCAATTAGAGACTAGTGGGTATCACTTGCCATCCTATCCCAGTGCCCCTTGGTTGCATTCTGGCACGACCTTGGGGGTGGGGGTTTCTGCCCCCGGGGCAGTACGTGGCATCGCATGGGCTGTCCAGGTCCCGCTGCGTATGCCCTGTGTACATCATGTACCGGCAATGGCCTTGCCGATGATTGGTTATTCATTGCCCCCTGGTGATCATCTGGCCCAGATCAGGAAGGGACAGATTTGGTGGGGGGGGGGGAATGCGTGGATATATTCTCCCTATGAACTGAGACCCAAATAAGGATAGGAGGTACGGACAGGAGGACAGAGACATTGTGTGGCTCCGCCGTAGTAAGCCACCACGCACTGGGGTGTCTGCCCCCGGGACAGTGCTGGGCATCGCAGGGGCTGTCTAGATCCTGCTGCGTAGCCCCCCTTTATACAGAACGTGCCGTCAAGGGCTTTGCCGATGGACGGCTATTACTTGCCCCGGTTGATTATTGGCCGCAGGCCATGAGGGGTAAGGGCCGAAGGGGGACATGTGGATATTCTCCCTATTGAACTGCGAGCCCACTGGGAGGGGAGAGTAGGACAGGACGGCTGAGACAAAGAGATGTCCCATCGTCATTAGCCACCGCGCACCTTAGGGCCAACTGGTTGTCGGCATACCTTGTACGTATTGTGGTATGCCGCAGGGCTTGACCTGTTTGGGCCATCCTGATGTCGATCGGATGGGCCCATGACGGTTGGCTCATGGTGAGGAATGTGGACGAGGGTGGCTCTATATCCCGAGGGGAGGTGGGATGAGTCCTGTCAGCAAGTGTGCTCGTGTACATCATTCCCACGGGACTGGTGCCTGGTGATGGTTACCATGGTGGTCATGCTGAGCAGCGGGCTGTTCAGACACTGGCTCCGCGCAAACTGGTCGGGCGGGGGGTTCCGGCCCGCCTACTGTGTTCGGCCTGCTCAGCTGATGATGTGTGTACTAAGCACCACGGTCATTACCGACTTAGTGCCCTTTTTGCGCTGGCCCTCACGCCGCCTCTGCGTGCCCGCGGGTTGGTGAGTTGCGGGGCAGAGGTGGGGGTGCACAGGGGTGAACAGAGCTCCGTCTGAAGCAACTAACTTTGTCATGAGCCCCCCCCCCCCGCCCCAATTATAGTCAGCCTGGAGGGATGTCACTCAGTTCATCCAAGAAGGGATGGGGCGGGAGACCTGCTGGAGGGTTTTCAATGGGGCTTTTGTATCCATTCGGGGGTGTTGGGGGCCCCAGGATGCTACTAATCTGGTTCCCTTCCAGGGTAACAGAGAGGGGGCTCCACTGTCCACAGTTATGGAAGTTGGGGGCTATGAGAGTAGCGGGGGCCCTCCTTGGAACCACCTTTCCTTAGTTGAAGGTATCCCCCATGAAGCTCATACTGAGCTAGAAAAAGGGTGAATGTAATATAATCCTCCATTCAGCTTACCCTGTGGGTGCTCCGTTCAGGGATGACCTTCCTGATGACCTTGTTCGGTCAGGTACTTGTAGTTGCCTCGGCTACTATGGGTGGCGTGCTCACGCAATTCTGGTGCTGTTTGGCACAGTGTGATATGCACTCGGCTTCCAGCTTTTTGCCAGTGCACCCCAGGATTTAGACCTATCGGGTTTTTAGGTTTTGAGGGGAATTTTAATTAGATAAGGCCAATCCCTTTCTGAATGCGTTAATTCAGGTTCAGCACCCGATCGAGGTGGGACTTTCATTCAGTGGGCATTTACTCACGGGTTGGGGTCTCGGTCTCCAGCCCATCACCTCGACGACTTTTGGGTCCGGGGTTAAACGGGGCTTGGACACGTGTACGCGTCTCCTCATCACGATTCAGACACTCAGGTGGGAACTGGGTGTCCCCTTGGCGCCTGTATAGACCGAGGTCCCATGTTCTAACATCACATTTCTGCCTCAATGCTGTCACGTGGGCATCCAGGTTAACCATTGATACGGTGGCTTGGATGTCCATGGCGATTTTGGCATTGATTGCCAAACATCGAGTGTGCCCTTGGGAATTGTAGTTAATTCATTGCCCCCCTTAATTTGTTTGCTCTGGCTCAAATTACTCCTGGGTTTAGAGGGGTCTCTTATGGGAGATCAGACCTAGTGGTCTGCCCTGATATCTAGTACGGTCAGATACCTCCGGCTCCCGGACTTATGGGGTTTACTCCGAGGGTGGGTGCACGGATCGCCCCGCGATCTTACCTTCCTTGCGTTTTTTCCCATTTGGAGAGCACTGATGTTATGGTGCAAGGGGTGGGCCTACTCAGTGGTCCAATTTCGGTGTGACAATGCGGCAGTGGTGAACATTGTCAACACCCAGACGTGCAAATCCCCCAAGGTCATGACATTAGTCCGTCTATTCTCTTGAGGAGCCTACGCCTACATGTGCTGTTCTAGGCCAGACATGTTATGGGTATTTATAATGACATTCTGCCGCTCTCCACCACCACAGATCACCTGGTTCCGTGCCGTACTCTGGAAGCAGAGGGATTCCACTCGCCACTTTTGGCTGAGGGTTGGACGTTTGGCGAGGAGAGGGGAACCGGACATGTCGTTGGCACCTCGCACGCGTAAGGCATATCACTCTGCATTCAGGTGTCGTGTTTGGGAGGGGTGGACACGGGAACGTGTCCGCCGCCCTTACGCGCGTCACCCCTGTTCCCAGAGTTTCTACCCACCTTGCACGAGGCTGGCATTGCTTATATACAGATAGGTGTGAGGTGGCTCTTGGCCACGCAGCTACCACGGTAGCCTTTTTGGAGCGCTCCGCATCAGTGAGTGGGTGCCAGAGTTGGTGCCACCGGTGTAAGGTGGATGTGTCTCGTAGGGCACTGGAACTCGAAGATGTCTCTTTCACACATGAGTGGGCTCGAGTGGGGATGCGGTCCTCACGGGTTATTCAGCACGGTGCAGGCAGTGGTGTATACTGCTACGAAATTTTTGAGACATCTGTCCGGTTGGTGCCCTACCTGAATTTTCGACAGTGCCTGCTGCGCACCCCAGCTTGTTTACTGCCACCGGGATGGGTCTACCCTTACAGTCCCTGAGGGTGACCGGTGCCACGTTTCGCGGTGTGGTGCCCGTTTTGGTACCATTTACTTAAGATAGGCATCGCGTTGATCGCGGCTACGTTTGGGGTACTCGGAGGTGGATATGAGTCTACGCGCAATTTCAGATATGTACGTCCCCTCACTGTACGAGTACCTAGTTATGTCCTTCACCTTTTTCTCCTCTTTTACAGATCCTAGGGGTCTCAGCACACCGGTGGCAGGGAGCTGGTGGGCCGCAGCTATGTGCACTGGGCAGCAGTATATGCTGCAGCGACAGAGAGTGGACCCCGGCTGGGCTGTGTGCATCCGCACGTATGCTATGGTATGGTATGCGCGGCACATGGGGGCGGGAACTGTGGCCATTCCTGCTGTCTGACAGGGATGCTGGACCGCCCACTGTTTTACAGGCGCCTCGGCGGCAGCGGTCTTATACGGATCACTGCTGTTATTAAACTGTCGAGGGGCTGTGACCTGGCATTTTGTATCACGTATGGCTTACATACGGTCGCTACGGTCTGACATCGTGCCGAGACACCAATTTAGGGGAGATGTGGATCTCCCTAGTTCGGACTGTTCCGGCAGTCAGTGGACGGGGCTGTGGCTATGTCCCGTTCTGGGCATGGCTTTGAGACGGCCATTGGAGTCCGGATGATAGGCTTACAAAAAATATTGCTGGTAGGCAGGAGAAGGGGTCCACCTGTCGGTCAGAGGTATGTACCTCGTTCTGGGTGCAATGCAAGCAGGCCTGGCGACCGAGCTGACGGTCTGGGGGGGTGAGTCTTTATTGAACCCTCCCCATGTGGCGGGTAGCACTGGTAAGGTAAATATTTATGACCCACAGGTATCCGGCAGGTTCGCAATTGACTGGCCAACACTAGATAGGCACAAGTTGGTTAACGTTGTCCGGTCAACGACGAACCAGGCAATGGGTGATGGCACGAGCTAGGCAGCATGCATCACCCCGTTATTTTACGGATACGCGCCAGAGGGTGTGGTCAGTAGTTAGTTTATTGACTACGGTCAACAATTTGTTTGTTGTAAACAAACAAATTGATACAAATGGATACATTGTAGCCAATTGCCATTGGCAATTTTGGGAGGAACCTTACCAGTGTTACTGCGGCCTGCTTGCCTTAGGAATTATAATTGGTTGAGTACCAATCGAAATTTATAATTCGGACTAGGGCATGAATCAATAAATGTGGCCCAATGCCGTTATCCACTTATACTGGTGTCCGAGTCCTTTTTTGGGGGGTGGGCCTGCAATGCAAGCGCGGTGCTAATATGGCCACCGCGCTCTTTGCGGGCCCCCACCACCGGACTTGGACATCCGGGTAGTTAGGGGGGCGTGGCCAGCCCTCTTTAAAAGGGGTGGCCACGAGGCAGCCGAGCTGCCATTTTGCGAAAGCGACGGAGCGGAGAAGTTTTTCCCTCCACCCCCTCTCTAGTAAACAGTGTGATATTTTGGTCACTTCGGGGCCGGGTGGGAATTTTTGGCTGGAACCTACAATTGGCTCTTGGGTTCTGGCTTTTTTGCCCATCCCACAATGTTCCTCAGGTTTGACACAGGGGTTTATTTGCTGTTGACTTTGGTCACATGGGCGGGTAGCACTGGTAAGGTAAATATTTATGACCCACAGGTATCCGGCAGGTTCGCAATTGACTGGCCAACACTAGATAGGCACAAGTTGGTTAACGTTGTCCGGTCAACAACGAACCAGGCAATGGGGTGATGGCATGAGCTAGGCAGCATGCATCACCCCGTTATTTTACAGATACGCGTCAGAGGGTGGGGTCAGTAGTTAGTTTATTGACTACAGTCAACAATTTGTTTGTTGTAAACAAACAAATTGATACAAATGGATACATTGTAGCCAATTGCCGTTGGCAATTTTGGGAGGAACCTTACCAGTGTTACTGCGGCCTGCTTGCCTTAAGAATTATAATTGGTTGAGTACCAATCGAAATTTATAATTCGGACTAGGGCATGAATCAATAAATGTGGCCCAATGCCGTTATCCACTTATACTGGTGTCCGAGTCCTTTTTTGGGGGGTGGGCCTGCAATGAGCTCTTTTCCATAAGGATCTTTCCCACATCTTTCCCAAAAAGCCCTGCCTCTTTTCTCACACATGTCCACCAGCTAGCTATATGTTTGTCCATAAACATTCATGTATGCTGATCCAATCCCAGTACCAAAAAAGGGTAATGCCAAATAATGTTCAAATTATCGAACAATTGTGCTCATCCTACACACTTGCAAGGTGATGCTCAAGATAATACAGGATAGATTTCAGCAACATATGGAGAGAGAGTTACCAGAAGTGCAGGCTGGGTTCAGAAGAGGCAGGGGGACTAGAGACCATATTTCCAACATACGTTGGATCATGGAGAAAACAAAGGAATATCAGAAACAAGCCTACTTCTCTTTTATTGACTACACCAAGGCCTTTGACTGTGTGGACCACAACAAGATGTGGCAAGTAATTAAAGAGATGGGAATACCAGAACACCTTATATGCCTCATGAGAAATCTATACATGAGTCAAGAAGCAACAGTTAGGACAGAATGCGGAATGACAGAGTGGTTTGGAATAGGAAAAGGAGTAAGACAAGGCTGCATTTTATCACCCTGCTTATTCAATTTATACACAGATCACATAATGCGCAATGCAGGATGGAGAAATCACAATATGGGATCAAAATTTCTGGGAGAAACATCAACAATTTGAGGTATGCAGATGATACTACCCAAATGGCAGAAAGTGAGGAAGACCTAAAGAAGCTCCTGATTATTTTGAAAGAAGAGAGTGCAAAAGCTGGCTTGAGACTGAACACCAAGAAAACCAAGATAATGGCAACAGGCCCTATCAGTCCCTGGAAAATAGATGGGGAAGAAGTAGCAGCAGTGACAGATTTTACTTTCTTGGGATCTAAGATCACTGCAGATGGTGACTGCAGCCATGAAATAAAAAGGTCACAGATTCTTGGGAGACCAGCTATGAGAAACCTGGGGAGCTTAGTGAAAAGTAGAGACATCACATTGCAAACAAAAATTCGCATAGTATTCCCAGTCGTAATGTATGGGTGTGAGAGCTGGACCATAAGGAAGGCTGAGTGCAGGAGAATAGATGCCTTTGAGATGTGGTGTTGGAGGCGAGTTTTGAGAGTCCCCTGGATAGCGAGGAGAACAAACAGGTCAATCTTAGAAGAAATCAATCCTGACTACTCCTTAGAAGGTCAAATAGTAAAGATGAAGCTGAAGTACTTTGGACATCAAATGAGAAGACAAGATTCACTTGAGAAAGCCTTGATGCTGGGTGGAGGGCAAAAGAAGAAGGGGTGGTCAAAGATGAGATGGCTGGATGATATTGTAGACACAATGGGCACAGAGCTGGGCAGGTAGAGGAGGATGGTGGAGGACAAGGGTATCTGGAGGACCATTGTCCATAGGGTCGCAAAGGTTCGGAATCGACTGTGCAACTGAATAACAAATGCTGATCCAAGAGGGTCCATAATCTGAAATAGCTAGGAAGGGAGAGGACCAGTTTTTCAGCTTAGTTTGAATTTAGGAGCTTACATTGATGCTATATTATACCTGTAACTTTTAACTTTGTACCATGTAGCAGATTACTGTATTTCAGTGATTTGTGAGCTGTGTTGAGACCTGAATTCTGGAAGAAGACACTATACATTTTACTTGGTCTTCGTGTAGACAGCCAAATTTGTTATGAAGAAACCCAAGTGAAAATCATGTCTGAGTAAGACCACATGCCTCAAGGATACAAGTAGAAGTAAATAACCTTCTGACATAATATAGTATTATGTTTCCACATGTTTTACTTTCATATAAATAACTTCCCACATGGAAAATGTGGTAGTCTAGTTCTTATCATAGCTCAACTAAAAACTGGCCTTCTACTTTCCCTCATGTTCTATTCTGCGTATTACACAATGTGCCTCAGGTACAATACATATTTGCAATTATCCCTCCTCAAAGAGTTTGCAAATCTAATACAGGCTAGTTAAAAAGTTAACTAGCCTCTACAGCAGTGTTTCCTAATCCTAACCTTTAGTTTTTGGACTTCAATTCCCAGAAGCTTTAGTCAATTCCCCAAAGCACTGATCAAACAATGTACTGAATATAGGCTTCTGGGAATTGAAGTGCCCCTGTGGGGCATGGGCCTCACATTAGGAACACTATTCTATGGGGAATGTCTTCTTTGTTTGGAAGGATGAGGAAAGGAGGGGTACACACAGAGTTGGCCCCACCAAGAGGCTGCCTCAGGCAGTAGAACATGGATGCCATGCAACTACTGCAAATAATTATGTATTTTTTATGACTGTATTTTTGTTGTCAGGATTGGGGAGAAGCATGTTTAATATCCCCTGTCTCTTGGAGTCAAAATAACTTGAGTGGCTCTGGGGAGTATGCACTATGACATGCATAAACAGAAAGCACAATTTGCTGCTCTATCTCAGGCAATAAATCTCTTGGGTTAACCCCTTGTCTCCATCACACAATTTTTATTCCTAGGTAGTTTAACTAAGACAAGAGTCCCATCTGTATGTGTGGGGGAAAATTGGAGACAGCATTGTTTATTTTCAAATAGGAATGAAGTACAGAATTTACAGGGGGAAAATAAAGTTTTATTTTAGCTTTTATGATCTGAGTTAAATGGACAACTTATTAAATAAAAGACCACACTTTTAAAACAACACATCTTTATCAGCAATAATATTTCTACATCTTAAACACTTTCAGGAAACAGTTTAATGTAATTAGCCTTTCAAAAATGTTAGGAGGCAGATCTAATGTGCCAAGGTATGCAGAAAGCGGCGCGAGGCCCGGAGGAGCTCGACAGACCGTTCGGCGGGACAAGACCGCTCGACGAGACCCAAAGACGGCGCCCAGGCCACGAGAAAGCGGGACGGCGTGGGCCGCATCTCCGACAGCAGCGAGGACGACGCCCCAGTATTCAGCGTGTCCGCGGGACACCCCCCGTTACTTTGTTGAGGTACTAGTGCAAGGGGTCCCCATTAGGATGGAAATTGACTCGGGTTCCTCATATTCAATTATTTCCCAGAGGGAGTTTTTGAGAATTGCCCCCCACATGCGACCCAAGCTCAAAGCGTTGAGGTCCACGCTACGGGACGTGCAAGGGAACAGTATTCCAGTGTTGGGGTTTGGAGAATTTCAGGTCAAAATTTACGAAGCATGCCGCGGCTCTCTCCCTAGTCGTGCTTAAAGGGGGGAATTGCAGCCTCCTCGGAACTCAATGGTTTCAGCCCCTGGGTTTGTTTATTGGGGGGGTGCACGCCGTTGGGACTGACCCGGTACAGGAGGTGTGCGACGCGCACCCCAAAGTTTTCAAAAAAGGACTGGGGAAATTCAAGGGGCCCCCAGTGACATTCGACCTAGACCCGGAGGTCCGTCCAATACGACTCAAACCGCGCCGGGTGCCGTTTGCACTCAAGGACAAAATAGAGGCGGAACTGGACAAATTGGTGGGCCAGGGGATCCTTGTTCCTGTTGATTCTGCGGAGTGGGAAACCCCAATTTTTACTGCATTAAAGGCCAACGGGGAGGTCCGCATATGCGCCGATTACAAGTGCACCATCAACAAGGCGATCCGCCCTAATGCGTATCTGGTGCCGGTAGTCAGCCATCTGCTGGCTAGGTTGCACGGGGGGAAGTGTTTCGCTAAGTTCGACTTGGCACAGGCCTACCAGCAGCTTTCGGTGTCCCCTGCCGCAGCTGCTGCACAGACCATAGTCACCCATAAGGGGGCGTTCCAGGTGACGCGCCTTCAATTCGGCATAAATTTGGCGCCTGGAATTTTCCAGGCACTCGTGGAACGCCTCCTGAAGGGGCTAGAGGGGGTGTTGCCTTATTTTGATGACGTGTTGATAACGGGGGGGGGGGAGTCGGGCTGAATTGGCCAAGAGATTGGGAAAGGTTCTGGCAATATTCGAAAAGGCGGGGTTGAGACTGCGAAAAGACAAATCCGTCTTCTTCGCGACCGACGTTGAGTTCCTAGGGTTTCGTGTGACTCCTGAGGGGATAAAACCATCCAAATCTAAGGTGGCCGCCATCAAGAAGGCCCCTCGCCCCACCTCCAAGCCCGAGCTGCAGTCGTTCCTAGGGCTGCTTAACTTTTACCACTCCTTCCTCCCCCGGAAGGCAGCAGTGGCTGAACCGCTACACAAACTGCTAAAAAAGGACGAGGCATGGAAGTGGGGCGACGACCAAGAGAGGGCATTTAGTCAACTGAAACATCTCCTGGTGTCTGATGCCATACTGACCCATTTCAACCCCAAACGCCCGGTGGTCCTGATCTGTGATGCATCCCCGGTGGGGGTGGGGGTGGTGCTGTGCCACGTGCTGGAAAACGGAAGGGAGGCCCCGATAGCATTCTACTCCAGGTCCCTGTCCCAAGCGGAGAGAAATTACGCACAGACAGACAGGGAAGCGCTAGCGATAATTGCGGGGACGAAAAAATTTCACGATTTTCTGAATGGCCGCCCTTTCACTATCGTGACTGACCACAAACCCCTGCTAGGCATTTTTACCGCAGATAAGCCCACGCCACAGATCCTGTCCCTGAGGATGCTTAGGTGGGCCATTTTCCTCAACGCGTATCAGCACGCGTTGGTGTACAGGCCCGGGAGGGAGATCAGCCATGCGGACACCCTGTCGAGATCCCCCCTTCCCCGGGATAGCAGCCACGTGGGCGGGGAGGAGCCAGACCACCAGGTACTGATGATAGAGGTCTTAGATTCACCCCCAATATTGCCCGCCGACATCGCCAAAGCGACCGGCAAGGATAATACCTTGGCGAAGGTTAGCTCCTGGGTACAGAAAGGGTGGCCTGCATCTTCCCCGGCAGCGGAATTCGACCCGTTTTTTCGGAAAAAGCTAGAGTTGTCCCTGGAGAGGGGGTGCCTTCTGTGGGGCCAGCGGGTAGTGATCCCTACGTCCCTACGACCACGGGTGCTCAAACTGCTGCACGTCAGCCACCCCGGGATTGTACGCTCCAAGGCCCTGGCCCGGAGCTATTTTTGGTGGCCCCAGCTAGACGCCGACATCGAGCACATGGTCGGCACTTGTGAGAGTTGCCAATGCTCCAGACCAGAGGAGGCCCGTCTTCCCCACAGGGAGTGGGACGTGGCTAAGGGGCCGTGGTCCCGGATACACATAGATTTCGCGGGCCCGTTCAGAGGAACTCTGTTTCTCCTTGTTGTGGACGCTTTCTCCAAGTGGTTGGAGGTCATCCCAGTCACGAGCACCTCCTCGGCCGCGACAATAAAGCATTTGCGGAGAATTTTTTCCACGTTCAGCATACCCGACACTCTAATTAGCGATAACGCTAGTTGCTTCATGTCCGCTGAGTTCAGGGCATTCACGGAGATTAACGCCATCCGGCACATCACCTCCGCCCTTTTCCATCCGGCCACCAATGGCCAAGTGGAGCGCCTCGTCCACACCACGAAGGACGCGCTGCGGCGCATGGGCCCCGGGGACCTCAACCTGCAAGTGTGTCAGTTTCTGCTAGGATACAGGGTGACCCCGTTGGCGTCAGGATACTCCCCCGCGGAGCTCTTAATGCGCAGGAAACTGACCACCATCCTCACTATGCTAGACCCCACGAGAGTAGAAGACATGGGGAGGAACATCGGGCTAGAGGCCACAAAGAGTTTCAGCGTAGGCGCCCCTGTGCATTGCAGGAACTACGCCAGCGCGGGCCCAGCCTGGGTACCGGGCATTGTCGTGGAGCAAACCGGCCCCGTTTCGTACCGCGTGGAGACCAGCACAGGTCTACTGTGGAGGCGGCACACGGACCAGCTCCGGCGCAGGGTCCCCGAGGAGCAGGGCGTGGACCGAAAGGAACAAAACTCAGCGTTAGGGTTCTCCCCCACCCATTTAGCCCAAGGGGGAGGAGAAGGGGGCCGCGGGTCCCCACCAATGGGGGAGGAAAGGGAATCTGTCCTCATAGATATCCTGCGGGATCTTTCGGAGGAGGAGGAACCCGACCTCATACATACCTCGCGGAATTCCCCCACAAATACGGATACCCCAACTGAGTTAGGATTTGATTTTCAGAACCGGGGGAGTTTTTCGGAGTGGTCCCCCACCCGTCCAAGCGAGAAGAGGGGTTTTTCGTTAGCCCCGAGCGCCCCCGGTCTGCCCACAATGGAGTTTTTCCCTTCCCCTAAAGCTGCCAAACCACGGCAAGCTGCTAACAAGTCTCCCTCTCCCGTTACAGGACAAGGGACCAGGGAACAAAGAAGCGGTAGTGCCCCCGGGGCAGGTCAGCCCACATCACGGCCCAAATGCACTTGCAATAAGCCATCTTGGTTGAGAGACTTCGTCTCATCCTAGGAGGGAGGGATGTTGTGTTCTGTAAAGCTGTGCCTTTAACAATGTACCTAGCCATGTGGTAACAATGTAACCTTTCTGTGTGCAACATTATAACCTCCAGCTGTATCACTGTAACCCTTATAAGAGGACGCGAGCTAGTGACCACTAGATGGCAATAGCAAGCGTCCAGCTCTCATGGCCCAGATTCACCCTTGATCAGCAGCGCGGGAAGATTCCCGCCACCTCCTCACCTGGACAAGAAGGGTGTGACCTTCTATGGCATCACGCAGGCAGCAACCAATAGACTGTCAACGAGCCACATTCAAATGTATAGCCACTGTATATATTGAGCTACCCATCCGCCATTACCACATGTTCCTCCGGATCATCATGCAATAAACCTGTGTTAAGCCAACCTTTCGGCTGTTTCATTGTCTTTGGTCCCATACACTAAACCTCCTAATAAAGAAAATCTACCAGGGATTTCATTAGCTCTGGAAAGAGAACTTAAGGGCCTTGAAGCAGCAAAGGTCTTTAGCTGGCTTACTAAATGGATGGTGGGGTCACCAAGAGTGGAAAGGGTCCCTCAATAGTCAGAATTGGGTTTTTAGTATCCCAACAACCTTTATTTCAATATTTGAAGTATTCTGTCTCCTCATTGATATTGTTTTCACCCCTACACCACTCTCAATTCTCTCTGGCTCTTCTCTCCTTATCTTGCAGAATATAGCACAACAAATCAAGAAACTAACTATTTACCATATTTTTTGGACCATAAGACACACCTGACCATAAGATACACACAGTTTTTAAAGCAGGAAAACAAGAAAAAATATTCTGAACCAAATAGTATTGTATTTGCACCACCAACCAGTGGTGGTGCTGCAGGGGAAATGGGTGAACAAGCCTATTGCACTGAGGCAGGAAGCGATGCTCTAGCCTAGCCTCTTGCTCTCCCTGCAACCAGGAACCATGGCTTCCCCCTCCATTTTGACCACATGGAACAGGGACAAAGGCAGAAAAGGTAAATGAAACCCTTTCATTTTATGCACAGGTTTGGTTTCCCACTGAAATACATTGGGAACATACAAACAGAAAAGCTTTGGAATACTGTACAATTAATTTCCAATGCATTTAAAAGGTGTTGCAATGGCCCATGGAGGCCGGAATGGCGGGCCGCAATGGAGGGCACATGAGACAAAGTGTGCGGTGAAGTCCAGTCCCAATCTAAGTCAGGTGGCATATTTATTGACCTGCCTCAAGAGTTCTGTGCTAAAGGCACACGGGACTTTGTCACAGAAGGCTGATGCAAACGTGGCATTTCTGGTGGGTAAAGATAACACCTGTCTCCGGACATTGTCTTGTGATTAATGGACAGACCCGCAGTTATCTAAGATCTGGGTTGGCGAAACCCCATTGTTCTCACCCTATCTCGAAGGCCATGTAAACTACCTCCGGGACTAACTTCCTTAGCTGCTGACTCAACCTTATCTTGGGTCAGAAGGGGAAGAGTGAATTCAACCCTAGAGTCAGCAACTTTTTACCTTTTGTCCTATTTCCTCTGCAATTCCTCAGCCAAGGCTCTCATGATTCATGCCAATTAATCTAGCCCACACCCAATTTCCCTTCCATCAGAGCCCGTGTTGATTCTCAAGCCGTGTGCGTAAGCAAGCGAACCCATCGGGAAGGGTGATGGTCAATCTAGGCACGTGGGCATACCACATTCCCCCTTATTTTACTGTTTAAATCGGCCTGGCTGAGGGCTTGGTAGATATAGGGCATAATTTGTCTAGGTGTGACAGTCTCTTAAGGTCTCCGCCATGAGGTACACATGGAGAGAAGTGAAGGGATGCATTGTGCGAAACAGCAAAGTGTAATCCCCATTACCACAACACCAGCGATAGCTTTGAGCATTGTTTGTAACCACGATCAGAGTTTGTCAAGTTTGGTTACCTGGTCCTGGATTTTTGTGAGAGGAGTCCATCAGGTGGAGACAACACATGTCATGAGCAGCTTTGCAGCCCAAATGGTGTCCAAGCAGCAAATAGGTAATTGCTGTGTGGCTCTCTAAGATCATGTCTCAATTCAGCCCGCTCTCAGTTTATGGCAATGGCTGAGGAGGCGTGTGATTGATAGCCTTAGCTAGCGCGCACATCACTGGCCGATTCTACGTGCATTTCCCACCGCTAACCTGGGCACCCCAAAAATGCTGACCACTAAAGGGACATACTCTGCCTTACTAGCAATCTGATATTACTGTCGCATGTCTCATCTAGCCAGGCCACTCTTACGGACCGTGCTGGTCTTGGGGTGACTGGGTTTAAGGTGATCATTTCCCTTTCAGGGAGTATCAGTGTCAAGCGACTCAAACAACAGTATGAGTCAGATATGTTAGCTAGAATGTAGTTCCATGTCTGTTGGTTACAGGTAAAAAAACATCCTGTGGGCAAAATGACATTAGCATACATGGAACGTGCAATTTCTGGCTGGTTACATTTCCAAGTCTCTTTCCCGGGACTCAAGCAATGGTGGTGTCTCTGGTAATTAAGTATCTTCTCACACATAGAGAGGGTGTGATTGACACTGATAGGAGCAAACAATAGGCAGGGATTTCTTTTGGTTGCAGGATGCTCAACCTTTGGGCCAAGTGTGGCCCTGTCTGGCAAAGACATATCTGAGATGGCAGATTTGGGGGCAATATGCAATAGGGTGTGTGCAAAATTATGTCCCTTGAAAATTCCCCTTTGAGCCTTGTACAAAGGCATGCAATGAATTCAAAGATGTACAAAGACAATATAAGCAATAGCAATGAAACATAAACATTCAGCTTCTTCTTCTTGATGGCGAGGCTTATGAAAGTCCCAATTGTATTTTTCAACATGTCCATTGATAACTTGAAGAGTCCGTATTTGTGGCAGTCCAAGCTGGCATAGGCAAAGCAAGGTTGTGTGTTTAGCAAAAAGCATTGTCCTTTGAAGTCCCAATTGGTGGGTCATTGAGTAGCTTGTGTGTATGTGTGTGTGTGTGTGCAGTGTCCCAAACACTCCCCCCTTAGGGTAAAAGGCATGCCAAAATCATCTAGAAATGGAAAAAGTGAATGGCTGATGTCATCTTTGGCTGGTATCTGCGCTTGCTACATTTAGCTTGGCTGCTGACATCAAAGTCTGGCCTCCTGGGGTTGGAGCCCGGTTCTGGCATCTCGAGAAATGGACCTGCAGGAAATGAAAGCTGGCTGGGAATGCAGTCTTGGAGATAAAAAGGTCTGAGAGAGTTAGTTTAGTTCTTGTGATTATAGGTCTTAGCTAAGGATCTGGCTAAAGACTGGGGGGGGCCTCCCCCCTTCTTTTTTAACTAAAAGAAAAGACAGTGTAGGTTAACTCATTCCACAAGTGCTTGACCTGCCATTGCAAAAATGCCATGTAAACACAGAACTTCCTGACTCCTGCTAGAAAGTAAGAATGTTAGGTCCAGAAAGAAGGGATTCTTGTGAAATCCTCCATGTCTGGGGGAAGGCTGTGAATGTTGGAAAAATCAGTAATTAGAATAACATGCTGACTATCTGTTACTATATTCAGTGGCCCCTGGGCAAACGTTTTTAAAGCCTGGCTTTGTGTCAAGTGAGAACCCATGTGTTTGTCTAGAATTTGATTGAACTAGGTCTGAAGCAAGACCAGTCTGGGGTCCTTGGGAAAATGGCATGCTAGGCTCCCCTTGGGCTTCCAGCACATGGCGTGTGTAAGCGATTCCTTGTGCTGGTAACAATGGCAGGTTAAGCTGCCTTGCTAATGCTTTCTTAGCCTTGCGTGGAATGTATTTCCGATTGGCTGGCTGCCTTCCTTGGGTGAGAAAAAGAAATGGCTTTAAAAGATTTGTGCCTATTCTTAAAATATGGCCTTGTCCAATTAATGTTCCCTAGAATTTTTGCGGAGTTCTACTGAGTGTTCAATATGGATCTTAGGCAAAACTGGCTTTGCAAAAGATTGGGGCAGCTGATGTCCCAGGTAGGTTTTCTGCTCTCTGCGTTTTCTCAGGAGCTAGCCTCCCCCCTTTTGCTCTGGGGGTTGCAAAATGTGTCTCTGCCTAATTTGGGCACTGCGATCAATAACCATAAAATGACAGACTAGAACTTTAGAAAGACAAACAAGCTAAAAAGACAATCTTAAATGCTGTAGTGGCAAAGGACATTAAAATGAAGAAACATGTTAGAGATTTCATGCAGTGTTAACTCTAATGACAAGGAGAGAGTCAGAGGATGAAAAAAAGTCGGAGATTAATTTATCAGATAATGAGAATTAAACTGCCTCCGGGACTAACTTCCTTAGCCGCTGACTCAGTGCTTACATAACCTTATCTTGGGTCAGAAAGGGAAGAGCGAGTTCAACCCTAGAGTCAGCAACTTTTTACCTTTTGTCCTATTTCCTCCACAATTCCTCAGCCAAGGCTCACATGATTCATGCCAATTAATCTAGCCCACACCCAATTTCCCTTACATCAGAGCCTGTGTTGATTCTCAAGCCGTGTGCGTAAGCGAGCGAACCCATCGGGAAGGGTGATGGCCAATCTAGGCATGCTGGCATGCCACAAAAAGGGAAATTGCAATTTGTGCCCTCTTGTGGCCACCTGTGGTAATGGCCCGCCAAACATATTTTTTTCTTTCCCCTGCCCAGGAACAGCTGTGGTGGTGGCAGTGGAGGTCTTCAGCCAGCCACGACTGTTGTAAAATATCATTTTACAACAGCCTTGCTGGGCAGTATTTGGACTATGAGACGCACCATCATTTCCCCCCACTTTGGGGGGGGGGTGCTTCTTATGGTCCAAAGAATATGGTACATCACATCCAAGATATATTGCCTGAAGCAACCATTTTACTCTGTTTAATAGCAAGGCTGGCCCTGGCTGGCAGATTCTGACATGGCTTTCTAACTTCTGTTTCCTCCTTATGAGGTAAGGGTATGTAGGAATGGCTCAGCCTTCACCCCCAATGTATGCTAGGCTGTCAATAAAAGAGACCATCCAGTTCCCCATGGGTGTTGCCTCACTTGCACCCTGATCCATGTGTGTGCGTGTTATTTCATCTCACATTTGCTTCTCTGACCTCTTATGGTGCAGTTAACTATTCCCTGCATGGAAGTCAAATGTGTCTGAACTATCACACAGATTTCATGGAAAATATATAAAAATGAAGATGCTGTCCTCACCTTCAGCTCAATAGCTGCACTCAGCAGACTTAGAGCACATTATAAATTCATTAATAACATGGTTTGCTGAAGTCAAGAAGCTGTATACTTTAAAGAAATATAATTAGGTCTATCCTGCCAACCTAGCAGTTCAAAAGAAAGAAATTGCAAGTAGATAAATAGGGACCACTTCATTGGGAAGGTAACAGCTTTCTGTGTCCTCCGGTGTCTAGTCATGCCTGTCACATGACCACAGGAATGTCTGCAGAAGCAGACAGTGCTGGCTCTTCGGCGTTGAAACAGAGATGAGCACTGAACCCTAGAGTTAGATACAACTGGCTTTTGAGCAAGGGAAACCTTTTCCTTTGCCTTTAAAAGCATAATAGCATAAAATCATCAATAGCCACCTTGGCCCTCCATATGCATGGAAATGCATTGTTTCCTTAAAGAGCTATTTAAGATGCTATTGGATCAACAAATGATACCATTAGTTTGGGCATCTGCAAAGATGCCAAACCAAAACACAAAGGCAAGAACAGCCCAAAAAGTTATTTATTGTTCTTTGGTTCTTCATGAAAAGACTGACTTGCATACAAAGCACCATATTAAAAGCACTTTGGGAGTTGCAAAATGGAGAGTAGGGATACTGAGAAATCACAACGATTTTAATGTTTTTGCAAATTTAATTAAAAGATGTCAACCACAAAGGCATCCATTATCTGGTCCCAGCTGTGGGAAGCACAACTATGCTACAGAGCAGCGATAAAGCATTGCTATCTAGCATGTGTGGCCCCTATTGGCTTTTAACACAGGAGGTCACCAGGTTCCAACACAGCCATCTCTCCGTCAGTCAAGATGATAGCATTCACATCATAATGAAATAGGGGTGAAAGAATTAAGATATTAAGATAATATTAATTCTGTTTTTAAAAAGTAGAAATTATTTTCTCAGTACTCTGTAAAGTTAAAACAGATCAGATTGACCTGTCACGTAGATCTGATGACGAGACTAAAGTACAAGCTCAGCACAGTTTGTACAGCTGACAGGGAAACGTAAATAATATTTGTGTGACATGACATGATGTGACATGAGACATGTTCCTTATATGACATGATCTAAACAACAAACACTGAATGTTCTAACCTGAACTTAATGAAATGTCAGAAGGTTAATTAATAATTTTGGCTTATCCCATAGTGATGTAATGTGTAGAAATTTCCACATGTTTATGCTATAAAAAGATGGCTCTGAAAATTTATATTCATTCAGGAAATATTTGCTTGGTAAAGCGTTCCTGAATCTGTTTGGCCAAATATTGACAAATAAAACTCCTAAATCTGTCTTAGCGTGTGGAATGCGAATTTGTCTAGTTCAGAATTCCATAACATTTTTGGCGAACTCTGCCGGAGACTGACTTGACAAATAGCAGGTGCCATTGCCACTCTAGATGGCTGTTCCTGATGGAATAAAACGACGCCTCTCCAGGGATAACCTAAAATGCCGGCATAGTAGACCTTTGATCTACTCTAGGAAATCAGTGAAGAGGTGCCGAGTAACTGTCAGAAGAAACAGACCAGTCAAGGATCCGGAAGGCTAAGACAGACAGAGAACTCTAGAAGGTGGATTTTCAAAAGCCTGCAGGCAAGTATAAAATTGTATGAAACTGTATGAAACTGTAAAAGTATAATTATGTGTGCCCACTCACTTGAGGAGTGGAAGTGGAGCCTGATCACCTTCAAGGGGACGGGACGGCAATTCCTAAGTCCTTAATGAACCACGGGCAGTAACCCAGTGTTCCTGGAAAAATTAGGGTGGCGAACCTGATTTTTGTGTGTGTAAAATTTATATTGTGTTGGTGGTTAAACCATTGCGGTTCCTGACAGGGACCCTTGATTTTCGGGCGCCCCAGGCCAGTGGTAGTGCTTAGTTTAGAATGGGTGGTGGTAGTAGCGTTCCAAGAACGCCACTACAGTGTTTCCTTGAGAACTTTGAGATATTTACACCAGAGATACATGAACCCCCTTTAACAAAATTTGAGTTAAGAAAGTTTTGTGAATATGAATGGCCCAGTTTCCAAGTAGGGTGGCCTCCAGAAGGCTCCTTAGATTTGGGTCTTATAAATAGAGTGTTTCAAAGAATAACACAGAATAAACATTGGGATCAGTATCCCTTTGCAGGCGCACCCCCCAATAAAGGACTCAGACACTGATGAAAGTGGATAACGGCATTGGGCCACATTTATTGATTCATGCCCTAGTCTGAATTATAAATTTCTATTGGTATTCAACCAATTATAATTCTTAAGGCAAGCAGGCCGAAGTAACACTGGTAAGGTACCACCCAAAATTGCAAACGGCAATTGGTTACAATGTATCCATTTGTATCAATTTGTTTATTGACAACAAACAAATTGTTGACCGTAGTCAATACCTAACTATTGACCCCACCCTCTGACGCGTATCCGTAAAATAACGGGGTGATGCATGCTGCATAGCTCTTGCCATCACCCCATCACCTGGTTCGTTGTTGACCGGACAACGTTTAATCAACTTGTGCCTGTCTAGTGTTGTCCAGTCAATTGCGAACCTGCCGGATACCTGTGGGTCATAAATGTTTACCTTACCAGTGCTACCCGCCACACGGAGAGGCTCAATAAAGGCTCGACGCCCCCCCCCCAGACCGTCAGCTCGGTCAACAGGCCTGCTCGCCAATCTCCTAACAGGAGGTCCATACCTCCCTGCGACAGACGGACCCCATCCCCTGAATAAAGCTCATAATTTTGTAGGCTGATTGCGGGGTTCCTAATGACGCGCCCCCAACCCTTGTCGAGAAGGAACCGGGCAATAGCCCTGTTCAACGAGCGACGAGCCCGATCAAGGGCCTGGAGGTCGAACCCTCCCCTGTAAACATGCCGCGGTACCATGTCTGACCAAATGAGGGTTGTGGTAGGCCACACATAATGTAAGTAAGCCAGGTCACCGCAAATCGCGTGCTTCAGCGATAGTCCAGTGACCTGTCCCAAATCATTGCCCCCAAGGTGTATGATCAGAATATCTGGCGGGTCAGCATTCCTGCTGGATAAAAGGAATGGCAACAGTTCCCGCCATAACATGCCACGCTTACCATACCATCTGAGACTTGCGGATGCACCCAGTCCCAGTCGGGGTCCCCACTCTGTCGCCGCAGCGTACGATGCTGCCCTATGCACGTAGCTGTGGCCCACCAGCCATACTGCCACCGGTGTAATACGACACCCAGGGTCTGTCAAGGAAAAAGAGGGGGGAGAACAATACAGTGACTAAACTGGTACTCACGGTTGAAGAGGGCGAACATAAAACTGAAAACATTGTGATCCCCACCTTCCCATGCGGCGTATTTCCGCCCCGGAGTACCCAAAAGCAGCTGCAGTAGAAGCCGCCCCTATCCTAAATGAATGGGTGCCGTAACGAGCCCCAGGGAGGCCAACACTGGCTAGTGCCTTACCGGTCACCTTCCAAAATTGAAATTTAGTAAGGGGAGACCCATCTTGGTGACAGAAAAACGGGCCATGGTGCGTGCCACACAGTGCAAGAAACTCCTGTAGGGCACCAACCAGACAGATGTCTGCCAATGAACATCGTAGCAGTCGTACTCCACTGCCTACGCCGTGCTGATCAACTTTAGAGGAGCATATCCTCAACTGAGCCCAATCATTGCAAACATAGACATCGTCGAGTTCCAGTGCCCTACGACTTGCATCCGCCTTAGACAGCATCACAAGCTCGCTGATGCGGAGTGCTCCAAAAAAGGCCACCGTAGTAGCCGCATGAAACAGGGCGGCCTCATACCTGTCAAAACAGAGGTCATGCCAGCCCCGTGCTAGGTGGGTAAGTACCCCTGGGGAAATTGGGTGGTGGTCATCCGGGCTACGCCCACGCTCCCGCACCCACCCCTCCAAAACATGTCGTATGCGGAAATCAGTGGTACTGTCAGCGTAACCCCCTACTTTGGCCATGAATGCCAACGCTGACAGCCTGGATGCTATGGTGCGGGGTGCTAGGCCCTGGGCATGTAGGTAAACCATGAATTGTAGAATGTGGGCGACTGGGATAGGCCAAGCCTCAGGTAGTCGAAACTGGGCACAAAAGGCCTGAAAAGTGATGAACGCGTGGTGATACGCCTTACGCGTGCGGGGCGCCAGCGACATGCCGATTGCCCGGTTCACCTCTCCTTGCCAAGTGTCCATATCTCGTCCGGGAGCGGCGAGGGAAATTCCTCTGCGTCCGGGGCCAAGGCACGGAACCGGGAGATCTGCAGGCGGGACAAAGCGTCAGCGATATCGTTATTAACACCAAGCACATGCCTAGCCCTGAACAGCACATTGAGGTGCAGGCTATGCAACACAAACTGGCGCACCAGCTCCATGACCCTGGGAGATTTAGATGTCTGTGAGTTGACAATGTGGACAACTGCCGCATTGTCACACCAGAAATGTACTACCGAATTGGCCCACTCATCACCCCATAGCATCAAGGCTCCCAGAATGGGAAAAATTCCAGATACGTGAGGTCGCGCAAGCGACCCGTGCCCGACCAGGCTGGCGGCCACCTGCCGTAGGCCCACTTCCCATTGAAGTACATCCCATAATCCAGGGACCCCGATGCATCGGACTGGACCTGGAAACGAGGGGAAGCCAGAAAGTCGGACCTCCAGAAGGACACCCCGTTGAACTCCCTCAGGAACTGGAGCCAGATGAGCATATCTGCCTTAAGGCCCCTGCTAAGACGTACCCTGTGGCGGGGCTTGGTTAAGCCTATCATGGCGTCGCACAAGCGTCGAGCAAAGGCTCTGCCAGGTGCAATCACCCTGCAAGCAAAATTGAGGTGACCATGCAGCACCTGTAGCTCACGAAGGGACGCCTTGCGTTTAGCCACCAAGCCGGATATGAGTGCAACGATCCGTGATACCTTATCAGCCGGTAACCTGGATGCTTGCACTACTGTGTCAATCTCCACCCCCAGGAATGTGAGCTTGGTAGATGGGCCCTCGGTCTTTTCGGGCGCCAAAGGGACACCAAGTTCCTTCATTAGCGTCTGAAATGTATTGAGGAGACGCGCACACGTGTCCCAGCCCCGTTCACCCCCGAATAAGAAATCATCCAGGTAATGGGCTACAGACCGAGACCCCGACCTGCGGACGAACGCCCACTGCAGGAAGGTGCTGAAACGCTCGAAAGCCGAGCAGGAGATGGAACAACCAAAAGGCATGGCCTTATCGAAGTAATATTCACCCCGGACCTTGAAACCCATAAATCAAAGTCGCCCGGGTGCACCGGCAGAAGACGGAAGGCTGACTTGATATCGCACTTAGCCAACAGTGCACCCGGGCCACATGAGCGCACCATGCGCAGAGCCTGGTCACAAGATGTATACCAGACCGAACAAAGGTCATCCGGGATAGCATCATTGACCGATCGGCCGGCTGGGTAGGACAAGTGATGTATTAAGCGGAACTCGCCTGGTGACTTTTTGGGCACTAGCCCCAAGGGGGAAACTTTTAAATTAGGAAACGGGGGGGGGGCAGGGAAAGGGCCGGCAACCCTGCCAGCATCCACCTCCTTAATAATGCTCAAGGCAGCCACCTCCTCCCTTCCCCTAAGTGACAAAAGGTTGGGTGCATCTTGGGGAGCCCTGACCCCCGTGAAAGGAATGCGAAACCCCTGCTGGAAACCCTCAAGCAGGTAAGCTGCATCTGCCCTCCTCGGATACATCGTGAGCCAACGCTCTAACATGTCCACATCAATTGGTGAGGGGGCCTTTTGCCTGACCAGCTCCCTCCGCGGCAGTCTTGCCCGCCCCCTGTCCACCTCTACCCCTGCCCCGCGCTCCTCCCGGCCTAGGACAGGCAGAGGCAGCGTGGGGGCCAGCACAAGAGGGACACTCATGCCTATATCGGCAATTTCTCATGCTGCAGGTACCATTGGCCGAGAAGGTCCAACACAGCAGGTGGGCTGGAACCCCCTGCCCCGCCACCTGGCGGGGTGTCTGTGCCTGAGCAGCTCGCTGGACCGCATGTCCACAATGGTACCTCTCCCCAGGCGCCGGGCGCGTGGGGGTCATATACAGAAGCCACAGCTTCTGGCAGGGCTCATCCCACCTCATCTCCGGGTGTAGGGGCACTCTCATGTTAAATTCTTCGTCGTAAGCCAACCACGACGGGCCCGGGAAGTCAACCATCGCCCGGTATATGTTGTCCAAGTACTGGACCATCGGAATGGCCAGATCCGGCCGGGCTCTGAGGTACACAGCCATGTATATGAGGTACGCTGGCAGCCAGTTGGCCCACGTGCGTGGCGGCTTACGACGACGTGCCTGTTCCTTATCTTTCTCATCCTGCCCCTCCCTCTCCTCCCTGGTGGGTTCTCTATTCAGAAGGGAGAAGATGTCCACATACTCCCCCCGCCAGATTTTCTCTTTGGTGGCCTGGGCCAGATGATCCCCAAGGGGCAGAGAATACCCCGCCGTAGGCAATGCCGACAACAGCACAGAGGCCGCATTGGGCACGGTGAAAGGAGCCTGGACCAAGCCCGCCACCCCGAGTAAGTTCCCAATGGGACAGAGGGCGCCACCCCCAGTGGGGCCCTGGTTTGATGGTGCCGCACCCGTATGGCCCGGCGGCGGCTGAACCACCGCGCCAGCCATACGGGGCCACGGCCACTGGACACCCCCCCCCCAGTGTAGGTAGTGGTGTGGGTGCACTAGTTTGAACCGCATACTCACACGCTGCACCCTCATGGGCCACCCCTACCAGGGGTTCCGGCCCACCGTGGGCGTCGGAGCTCGTGACCGCAACCGAGCTCGTGGACGAGGCCTGGTCAGTACCTGACGGCAGCAACTGCTGCACGGGGAGCTGCGAGGCAGCGGCTGACGCTGAGCCACAGGCCTCAAGCAGCTTTCCCCGTCCGGCCGCCTGCCGATGACTGGCAGCCGATGCGTCGACCTGTGGTCCCAAAGGCGCCCCGGGTGGGTTAACCACCCCCAAAGAAGCCTCAAGGGCCGCTACGCGGGCCAGAAGGGCGTCAACATTAACATAGCCCCCAACACTGATGGGGGGCATAGGGCCAACTGGCCCACTGATAAGAGGCGCCGGGTCAGGTCTCCGGACCCCGGGTCCCGAATATGGCCATGAACCCAGTACCAGCCCTTGAGGGGCCGGAGGTATGCCCTGCCAGGGAAGGGAACCCAACCACCCCCCCGTGATTAAAGCCCACCGCAGGTAGCTGCGGGCAAGGGCAGAAGGCCCCGAGGTATAAACCGGGCCAGAGCCGGGAGCCACCGATTGAGAGCCGGAGGCCGCGGCCCCCGCCGGGCCGGTCTGAGAACGCCCAGTCCCGGGCCATGGGGCAACCGACCCCATCCCACCAGTCCCGGTGGGCGCCAGCAAAGGGGGCTGTTGGGGGGGGCGCAGTCGCGGTCCTCCGACCTGGCTGGCACCTCCTCGAAGTGCGAACCGCGTTCGCCAATGCCTTCTTTTTGGAAGGCATTCTTGAAAGTGCTGGGAAGCCGAAGAAAAGGAACGAAAAGGACCGCTGCCCGAAGTAGCTTCCCGGCTAAGGTAAGAGCGATGGAGCAATGGGGAAAAACTTCTCCTCTCCGTCGCGTTGCAAAATGGCAGCTCGGCTGCCTCGTGGCCGCCCCTTTTATAAGGGTGCTGGCCACGCCCCCTAACTACCTGGATGCTCTTCGTCCGGAGGGGGGGGCGCAAAGAGCGCGGCGGCCATTTTGGTGCCGCGCTTGCAATATGTCTGTATGGCAGGCAACAGTTGCAGAGAAACCATGGCCATCTTGGCTAAAGGAATGCCAGGGTGAATGCGTAAAAGCATATATAATGAAGGAAAAGAAATCCAAAGATAAGAAATCTAAATTAGGTAGGAAAGTGGTCAGAACACCCAATACCCCAGAAATAGAATGGCAGACAGAAGAAAGATTGAAATTTTTAAACAGAAATGAAAAAGATGAAATTCTCTTTCAAAGACCTCCACTTTATGTCATGCCAAAATCAGCACCACAAGATGGCCAAGTTCCACATATTTATCCAGACCTTGCATTAGCAAATGCAGGAAGCAGTCATTCTGCAGGAAGATTTCAGACCCCAGACAGAAGTGAGGCTTCCCCAACCACAGAGAAACTGAGAAAAGTAACTGAGATCTTGAAAGATGTAATTGAACAGGGAGAAGGAAAATTCCAAAGGTACAGCCAATCTTCTCCCTATAACAATGAAGCTGGCAGGAAGCCACTTTTGACTACCCCAATGGCACACATCATGCCAACGATGAAAAAAAGAAAAGAGATAGTGGCCCCGCTGAGGGAAATGATAACCAGCCACATGAGGAAAGATGATGAACAAGTAAATCAGTCAATCTTCCAATATGTACCATTTACCACAACAGACCTGTTAAATTGGAAACAGCATTATGGACCTTTTAGTACCAAGCTGAATGAGGTGATTGAACTAATTGGGACCATAATCCAAACACATAACCCCACATGGAGTGATACGCAGCAAATAATAAATACACTCCTTAATATGGAAGATAAGCAAAAATTGAAACTGGCAAAAGACAGGATCCTTTGTAGAAATTTCCCAGACGCAAATCAGACTGTAGTGTGTATGGCGGCAGCTGCTGAACAAAACCCAAATTGGGATCCTAATAATTCAACACACAGGACAAGTCTTCAACAGTACAGATATTTGATTTTGAAAAGCTTAAAGGAAGCAGCAAAAGGTCCTGTCAATTTTAGCAAACCTGCTAATATAATTCAAGAGAAAGAAGAATCCCCTGAAAGATTCTTATCCAGGTTAATTGAGGCTTATAAAGTGAACACAGAAGATCTTGAAAACCGCCAGATGTTAAATGAAAGATTCATTACACAGAGTGCACCGGATATAAAGAAAAAGTTACAAAAGCTGGAAGGAGCATTGGGAAAGAACACAAGTGAACTGCTGCAAATTGCGAGGAAGGTCTACTTTAATAGGGAGCAGGAGGAAGAGAAGAAGGAGAATATGAGAGAATATAAAAGAGCTGAGATGATTGCCCTTGCTTTGAGAAGAGGCAATAATCAGTGTGCTTACTGCAAGCAAGAGGAATGAGATGATTGAAGAAACCAGAGGAATTTGGGAAATCCCAGAAAACAAACAAACAAACAGCTGAGCACTTGATAGCTAACCCCAAGATTTTTGAATCCCTAGTTGGCCCCAAGCTACAAGGCTACTAGGTTTGTCTCAACTTTTTCAGGCAGTATGTGAAAGTACGCAGAAATAAAAGTGTAAATGTCACAGGCCAGTTGCCTAACTCTAGAGGAACTTGAAGGCCTGCGCAAGAAGTTTATTTTTTTCTGCAGACGTACAGGTACATACTGGCCATGCCCTCCAGATGATGTGGAAAACAAAGGACATTTATGGGTTAGTAATATCAAAAGCTGCCCAGGATGCCTAGACCCCTTGCAATTAATCAGAAAACAAAAGACTCACAGTTGGCAAAAGGGAGCAGAAGAAGCAAAGCAAAAAACAGCTATGTTTAAACAGCCAAACAAACACAGGAGTTGTATTTGATTAAATAATTTGAGGACTTGAAAATACAAAACATCTGAAGTACACAAAAATAAAATGAAAAGCCAGTAAGAAGACTTACAAAAGCAGGGAGGCTTAGGGGAATCATCCTCATTCATTTAATCCACAGTTAGGAAGACGTTGAGAAAGCAAGTGGGATTGTTGAAAGCATTGCAGAAAAAGTAAATCAATACGTCCAGGTTTTTTTAGCCAATGGCAATGTATGATATGAGAACTCCCCTCTGTACAAAGTATCCCATTTCCCCATTTGAATTTCTGTCCTAAACATATACAGATGGCCAGATCTGGCCCGCTAGAAGGAAATTATTAACTTAGTCACTGCAGTAGAAATCAATAATGTGAATCAGTGCAGGAGGCTTGCCCTCCCCATCTCCAAGGCAACACATGGCTCTTAGCCAGGAGATCGATTAGAGTTAAACATTGATAAGATGGATTATTGCAAAACCGAAAAGAAATATATTCTGTCGAAAGTATCTTTCTTTTGCAGTTTAAGACCCTGGAAAGATTGGAATGCATAGATTTTGCTTAAATAATCAACGCAAGAGAGAAGACAGCAGCTTGGCTAAAGACCCAAAACTGGAGGCGATCTTTTCAATGCCCAGCCAAAGCTTGAGGAATCGGCAATCAACATGATAGAAATGATTATTTATTGCAAGAATGTGAAAAGTTATTAAACTTTAATAATTTTCAAGAAATCAGGAGGGAATGAAATAGGGGTGAAAGAATTAAGATATTAAGATAATATTAATTCTGTTTTTAAAAAGTAGAAATTATTTTCTCAGTACTCTGTAAAGTTAAAACAGATCAGATTGACCTGTCACGTAGATCTGATGACGAGGCTAAAGTACAAGCTCAGCACAGTTTGTACAGCTGACAGGGAAACGTAAATAATATTTGTGTGACATGACATGATGTGACATGAGACATGTTCCTTATATGACATGTTCTAAACAACAAACACTGAATGTTCTAACCTGAACTTAATGAAATGTCAGAAGGTTAATTAATAATTTTGGCTTATCCCATAGTGATGTAATGTGTAGAAATTTCCACATGTTTATGCTATAAAAAGATGGCTCTGAAAATGTATATTCATTCAGGAAATATTTGTTTGGTAAAGCGTTCCTGAATCTGTTTGGCCAAATATTGACAAATAAAACTCCTAAATCTGTCTTAGCATGTGGAATGCGAATTTGTCTAGTTCAGAATTCCATAACAATAACAGATTATATGTTATTTCCTCATCTGGATATTTACTGTAGTATTCTTTCTTTGTTTTTCCCTTTTTCAGTACAGTACATAAAAGCAACTGTTTATTTCTTTTTAAATATCGTTCTAAGCCACTTCCTTCTATCTTTGTCTAAGTTATCTACCTGCTCATTTAGCTGTACTGTACTTGCTTTGGCTTTAAAAATGTTTTTCATTTATCAATGTTCCAAAGTATCCCACTAATGCAGCTAACAAAAATTTGACCTTTGGCCAAACCAGATGTTCCATGAAATACATTTTAACATGATTTCTCCCCCACAATGAGATTTTATTAAGAGATTCATGGTTCAACATTTATTTTATTGTAAAAAATTTTTTTGCCTCTTTGTGTATTTATAATCTAGTCTTATTCTCACTGTCACCTAGATGAGCATAGACCAGGGGTCAGCAACCTTTTTAAATTAGGGGGCAGATCACGCTCCCTCAGACAGTTGAGGGAGCTGGACTAGTCCCTCCCTTTAGTGTTCTTGAAATAATGAGCAGCAGCCAGCATAACGGGCCAAATACATAACTTTATATAGGGGATAAAAACACAATTTCAACTGTGCAACAGCGCCTTATGTACAGTTAGGGAAAGATACATTTAGGCAGGAATTAACAGGATTGGTTGATGGAACTCAGGAGAGAATGGAGTGATCCTGGACCACTAGCGCTTCTCGGAGTAAAATGGTGCGAACCCCAATCTCGCATTACTTGAAAACTGAGGAGAACCCAAAATGGCGAATTATTTTATTAAATACACAACACTCCCCCTGCCGGAAATGTGTCTGTGACTTCTTCTGGTGGCGGTTGGAGAGAGGGAGGGGGTGGATTATTTGGCGCCATGGGCCAGATTCATCCAGCAGGCCATAGGTTGCCAACCCCTGGTATAGACAATAAACATTGAATTATCTAGGCAAACACTAGACAGAGCTGATCAACATTCCCAATTTTGGGTTTTCTCCACTATTGTTTCCTAAGGGGATGGAAATGAGAGGAAGGAGTTTCTCTTAGAAGAAAATCAGAATCTCTTTAATACTCTTGGATGCAGTTCACCTGGCCCTGGGGATTTTTTTAACTCATTCAAAGTATTTTTTGATTATTTGTTTATCAATCTCAAGCTACAATCCTGTGACCTCCATTATCTTTTCAAGATGAGGAAAACTCAGCCAAAACACAGTGCTTTGCCCAAAGTTACCAAAAGGAATCTTGGGCTAAAATGGAATGTTTCCCTAGAATCTCAAGGGGATTGTATCTAGTCATGTGATATTTTTAAAAGTTCCAAAGAACCAAAACTCACATAGCTAAATAAATGGTTTCCCCCACAAATATCAACATAGGGAGGTTTAGCTATTTAAGAGGGGGGGGATATTCATACAGGAGTGAAGCCCATCATCGTAATCCTGTCCTGCCCCCAAATACCTTTAATTCTATGCAAATAGAACATCTGAAAATGTTTATTGCTTTTTCCCCTAACATCAATGGCCATCAACACATTTTGTGTTTGTGAAATCTGAAAGTTAATTATTATTCATGGTGTCACCAAGTGAGAAAAGACAGGTTGGAAGATAGGAATTCTCACCCAAGTTGTCCAAAACTAATGCATAACAAGGGCAAGTGCAAATGGAATCTTCAACAAAATGCTGCTCATGATTAATTTAATGTAATTTAATTTTCAGATTTGTATCACCGCCCCCTTGCTGAGGCGACTCCAGGCAGCTGACAGATAAAAAGCATAAAAACAGATACAAAGAATATCACAATAAAATCATTTAAAAACCATACCCATTTTTAAAAAAACCACCGACCCCATACATAAAAAGAGGGGAGGTCTAGATTATTTATTTAAACAAGTCAGCAGGTGGGGATCACTCCTCCATCAGTGCCCCACACCTGCCCCGCCAGCCAGGTTTTAAGATCTTTCCTAAAGGGCAGCAATTCTGTCTGCAGCCATAACTCTATTGGCAGGATGTTCCAAAGGGCTGGTGCGGACAAAGAGAAGGCCCTCCTCCTTGTGCTAGAGAGATGGGCTCCTCTAGCCGATGGTACAATTAGAGAGCCCCTCCGGTTCACTCTGGTTGGATGGACAGATTTCTTGGGGAGACATGGTCTCTTAGATATCCTGGCCCACTAGGCTTTAAAGGTCATCGCCAGCACCTTGAATTGCACCTGGAGGATTTTAACCAACCAGCCGTCCCCTTTTTAAAGCCATCCTCTTTTTAAAGACAACCAGCCATCCCCTTTTTAAATGGTTTTTCCTTTCTGCACCTACCAGAAATCCTTAGTCCTTGCTGGTTGCTTAACCAGAGGGGGGGTTGGGGGGGAGGGACTGTGCAATGCAATGTTTCAAGAGAAGCATGATTTCTATCTTTCCCATAGACTTCTAACAGTCTACAGATTAAAATGTACCTCTCAATTATGCTCTGAAATAAGTATTTCTTAGTGACTGATAAACACTGTGTATTAACAATGAAGTACTAGGTAGAACACCAAGGCCACAGCTGAACACCAAGGCCACAGCTGATTCTGGGCTGCTTCTTTCAGCCTGAGGGAAGGTAAAAGCCACCAGCCTCTGGCCTGCCGAGAACACCAAGGCCACAGCTGATTCTGGGCTGCTTCTTTCAGCCTGAGGGAAGTAAAAGCGACCAGCCTCTGGCCTGCCGAGAACACCAAGGCCACAGCTGATCCTGGGCTGCTTCTTTCAGCCTGAGGGAAGATAAAAGCTACCAGCCCCTGGCCTGCCGAGAACACTGCCTTCGGGAGGGAGACTGGCGAGAACACCTGAGGCAGGGCGGCTTCTGGACTCCTGGTTGGGCTCTAAGGCCACCTCCACCGCCTCCACCGCCTCCACCACCTCCACCACCGCTTAGCCGGTTTCATCTTCGGGAGTGGAGGCCATTGAGAACATTGGATGTTTGTCTTCCGTCCCATGGCTGGTTTCGGAAAGGGGATATTTTTCCCGGCTGTGCAGGTCCGTCGCAGCAACTACAGGGAGGACCTTGTGCCACCAGGACCGGGGGCGGGGAGGAGAACATCGGCTGCACCTGGGGTCGCTTGTGGCCCCAAAGATGGCACCCCCGCCATTTATGCAGCCACGAGCCTTGCGCTGCCGGGACTGGGGTGGGGAGGAGAGCATTGATTGTACCTGGGGTCGCTTGCGGCCACAAAAGCGGCCCCCTCCACCATCCCGGCAGCCACGAGCCTTGCACTGCCAGAACTGGGGCGAGGAGGAGAACATTGGCCATACCTGGGGTTGCTTGCGGCCTCAAAAGTGGCACCCCTCGCCATCCCTGCAGCATCGCGCCTCATGCCGCGTGGACCAGGGTGGGGAGGAGAACTATGGCCCCACCTGGGGTTTCTTGGCGGCCTTAGGGGCGGCGCCCCCCCTCCCCATCACCCCCGTGGCCTTACAGCGCTTGGACCAGGGCCGGGAGGAGGAGACTCCCGTCATTGGAGTTCTGTTGGGGGTGGTGGAGGGAGTGAGAGGGTATGTTTTAAGTGGGTTAGGGAGGGAGGGAGGGGGAGATGGCTTTGTCAGCCAGGAAGAGAGGGCGACACTCCGTCTGGGTTAATGGTGGAGGTTCCAGGGGCTCATTTAGAGGTTGTGACGGGCATGGGGCGTTATAGCGGGAACCGTGGGGCGGGCCGCACGCGGGGAACGCAGGACCGATGCTTAGTATCTGTCCCACTTTCTGGCCCCCTGGTTTCACCTCTAGGTCCTGGGCAGCTGATCCAGGGTGACCCCGCCCTTAGGCTGCTGCTGATGAATGCCAGGTCAGTCTGTAATAAGGCTCCCCTAATACAAGACTCTATTTTGGGGGAGCGGGCCGACCTGGCATGCATCACTGAGACCTGGCTGAGACCTGAGGATGGGGTGCCTCTATCAGAGATGTGTCCGGCCGGGTTCGGTGTTTGGCGCCAGCCTAGGGATGTGGGTAAGGGCGGTGGTGTTGCCATTATAGCCAGGGAGTCATTGGGAGTCGCCAGGGCCACCGCTCCACAAATTTTGGGTTGTGAGGCTCTGCTCCTGCGGTTGGGCCCTAACGGTCAGTTGGGGGTCCTACTCCTGTACCTGCCTCCTTGCAGGGTAAGGGACTCCCTGCCTGGGCTCCTTGAAGCCATCTCGGCATTGGCTTTGGAGTTCCCTAGACTTATGATTTTGGGGGACTTCAATTTGCCTTCGCTGGGGTCTGGTTCCGAGGTGGCACAGGAGTTCATAGCTTCCATGGCAGCTATGGACCTGGCTCAGGTAATTCAGGGCCCGACCAGGGGCAGTGGCCACACACCAGATTTAGTCTTTTTGTCGGGGCGGTGGCAGAGTGATCTGAGTTTACAGAAGCTAGACATAACACCTGTGCCATGGTCAGATCACTATCTGGTGGCTCTAGACTTTCTGGGGGCGACACTTCATCGTAAGGAGGCAGGGTCGATTAAAGTGGCCCACCCCTGGCAACTGATGGATCCGGATGGATTCCAGAGGGAACTGGGGGAATTTCCTCTGGATTGGTGACACGATTCACCTGAGACAATTGTTGACCTGTGGTATGGGTCGACGACATCTGCCTTGGATGTAATCGCACCACTACGGCCTCTCAGAGCCCGTGGAGCTAGGTCATCCCCGTGGTTCACTGAAGAACTACGGGAGCTCAAACGGGCAAAGAGACGCCTTGAGCGCCACTGGTTGAAGACCCAGAGCGATTCCGATTGGACACTAGCTAGAGCCGCTATTAGGGGCTACCTAGTGGTGATGGGGGTGGTGAGGAGGCAGTACTTCACCTCCCTTATTGCCTCCACTGATAATTGCCCAGCCACCCTGTTTCGGGTGACCAGGTCCCTCCTGGGTAGGGCGGGGCCTGTGCCTGGTTGGCAGGGATCGGCTGAGGACTTTGCTGACCATCTGGTGGAGAAAATCGATCGGATCTGCTCGGGGTTCAAACTTGGCGTGGACGGGGAGGGTCCGGGGGGAGCCAGTGCGCAGTCTTGCGGTGTTACCTGGGATCGGTTTGATCCTGTTGCCCCGGATGAAGTGGACAGGCTCCTTGCAGCGGTCCGTGCCACTAATTGTCCATTGGATCCCTGTCCCGCCTGGCTGGTAAAAGCCTCTAAGACGGTGACAGGTGGCTGGGTCGGGGCTATAATTAACGCGTCTTTTCGAGAGGGGATATTTCCTGCACTGCTGAAACATGCTCTTGTGCGCCCCCTCCTGAAGAAGCCATCCCTCGATCCAGCAATCCTAACCAACTACAGACCTGTATCCAACCTTCCTTTTTTGGGGAAGGTTCTGGAGAAGGCAGTGGCATGTCAGCTGCAGGGGGTACTGGATGAAGCGGAATATCTGGACCCATTCCAGTCAGGATTCAGGCCTGGATATGGTGCTGAGACTGCAATGGTCGCGCTGATGGATGATCTCTGGCGAGAGCGGGATGGCGGTCATCCGTCCGTCCTTGCTCTTCTTGACCTCTCAGCAGCCTTCAATAATGTTGACCACGGTATCCTTCTGGAACGGCTCCGAGGATTGGGGATCCAGGGTACGGTGTGGTCCTGGTTTTCCTCATTTCTGAGGGGCCGGACCCAGTCGGTGTGGTTGGAGAGTGAGAGGTCGAGTCCTAGGCCCCTAAAATATGGGGTGCCTCAGGGCTCGGTACTCTCTCCTCTCCTATTTAACATCTACATGAAGCCGCTGGGTGAGATCATCCGTTCCCACGGGGTGCGGTACCACCTGTACGCGGATGACACACAGTTGTACATCTCGGCCCGTGGGAACCCCAGTGATGCAGTCAAAGTCCTTTCCAGCTGACTGGAGGCTGTTGGGGTCTGGATGGGGGCAAATGGGCTACAGCTGAATCCTAGCAAGACTGAGTGGCTATGGATGGGGGGTACTGTGTTATCCCGGGAGCTACCATCTTTGGTTTTGGATGGGGCTGTTTTGCCCCAGACCAACCCGGTGTGCAACTTGGGGGTCCTCCTGGATTCGCGGCTGCTGCTAGAAGAACAGGTGGCGGCTGTGGCCAGGAGGGCCTTCGCCCAACTTCGGGTGATTCGCCAGTTGCGCCCACTCCTGGACCGGGACTCTTTGCTCATGGTCACTCACACTCTGGTGACCTCCAGACTAGACTACTGTAATGCGCTCTACATGGGGCTGCCCTTGATGACCATTCGGAGGCTGCAGCTGGTCCAGAATGCCGTGGCCCGGGTGGTGATGGGGTGTGGACGTTATGCCCATTCCTCACCACTGCTTCGGGACCTGCACTGGTTACCAGTTTGTCTCCGGGTGCAATTCAAGGTGCTGGTTTTGACCTTTAAAGCCCTACATGGTAGTGGGCCAGGGTATCTTAGAGACCGCATCGCCCTAAGGACGTCTGTCCGTCCAACCAGAGCGGACCGGAGGGGCTCTCTAATTGTGCCATCAGCCAGGGGGGCTTGCCTCTCTGGCACAAGGAGGAGGGCCTTCTCCGTGTCCGCACCGGCCCTTTGGAACCTCCTGCCTGTGGAACTGCGTCTCCAGACGGAGTTGTTGCCCTTTAGGAAGGAACTAAAGACCTGGCTGGCGGGCCAAGTTTGGGGTGCGGGTGGGGATGGGGGTACCGTTGGGTGGTTGGTATAGAGAAGTGTGCCTTCCCCCAAGGTCCCTTCGGTTCTTGCGCACCTTTTAGGGGTGGTTTTTTTTAACTTTTTAAACTTTTAACTTTGTTATCATGTGTCTTTTATGTATTTACTGTCCGCTATGTAAACCGCCCTGAGTTGGGTTGTACCTGAGTGGGCGGTATATAAGCGTGAAAAATAAATAAATAAATAAATATTGAAATAAGAAAGCAAATACACAGAAAATCTCTACTGTATAAAAACTGTATGCTACAAATTTTCAGATACTATTCCAACGCGTACCTAATCTATGTTAGGCATCTCCCACTTATTGTTTAAAAAAGCACAAATAACCTGAAACATTTCTGATGGCTACAATTATCGTGAACTAACCTTTATAATGTATTAAAACTCAATGACCCAAGGCTTAATAAGAAATAAACAGAAATATAAAAAACTGAATATCCCCCAGAGGCATACATTTAATCGTCTCAGCATGTTCTTAATGATCCTTAACAGCTATTTTCCTAACCTTCCCCCTTTCTTAATTCTATTTGCCAAAGCTCATAGGGAGAACAGCATATTAACATGCTTTTAAAACATATTGCACATATCTTGTTATGGCTAACATTAACCACAATAAAAAAATTAGTTATCTGCCAGTTGCTCCAGCAAAACAATTAAGTTATGGCCCCCAACATTTGGCCTACAGTAGACAAAATACTTCCTGCTGTAGTACTGAGATCTCTTTATAGAACAATTGCTTCTGGTAGTTACCTCATTTTATTTCTATCTGTATCAACACAGTTGATTACAACACTATTTAACACCAAAATACCTCAGTGTGATGCTTGACCAGACACTCTCTTTTAAGCAGCACTGCCTAAATACCAAAGCCAAAGTTAGTACAAGGAACAACATCATCAGGAAACTAACAAACTATAAATGGGGATCTCACTCATCCACACTGTGCACATCAGCTTTGGCCCTGAACATCTCTGCAGCAAAGTATATTGCTCCAGTATAGAATGCATCCATACATGCAAAAGAAGTGACATTACTGTTAATGAAGCCATGTAGATTATAATAATAATTTCATGTCAGAAATTATTCTGGGCTGAAAGGATTTTTGTGGAATGCCCAAATATGGCTCCTTTCATGTCTCCAAGAGCTGGGACAGAGATGAGCGCTCAATCCATCATGTAGTACCTGGGTCTTGAACTGCTGACTTGCTAGCCTTCCAGCTAACAAGGCAACCTTCTTAACCACTGAGCCACTGCAGCCCTCATGTGGATAGTGACAGGATGCCTTAAACCTACACCAGTTGAGAAGATATACCCTCTTGTTTGTATTGCTCCACCTAAAATCTGGAGAGAAGCAGCAGCAGATGCTGAGAGAACTAAGCAAGAGAATGACCCTCAACACCCTCTGAATGGATATGAGCCTCAAGTCCACCGGCTCAGATCCAGAAAGAGCTTTATGTCAAGAGCAAACATTCTTGAGGGTACACAAGAGCAAAACCAAATTAGAAGATGGAAGAAGGAGCTCAATGGGCAAGAAACAACATTAAAGGTAGATATAGCTGAAGATTTCAATCTCCCCTATGTCACCTGGAGGATCCTGAATAGGTTGAGGGTTGGGTTCCCTACATTTAATACCAACATGCTCAAGTGGGGACTGCTGGCAGACAACAACACATGGTGTGACTATGGAGAGACACAGAGTTTGGCCCATTTGCTGGTCTGCTGATTGCTGCTCCAATGAGGTCTTGCATTTGGACAAAGTGAAGAAAGTGACTTCATTTTGGCAGTCCAGGGTTTGATCACGATACAAAAGAAAAACACAATTATGGGCCCTTCCAAACATTAAGTTACAGTCATTCTTCCATAAAGTCATGTTTACTGATTAGAATTAAGTCTAAGTCAGTGTTTCCCAACCTTTGGATTTTGGGCTTTAATTCCCAGAAGCCTAGGTCAATTTCCCAAAGCACTGATCAACAATATACTGATTTAGGCTTCAGGGCATTGAAGTCCACCTGTGGGGCATGAGGCCCACATTGGGAACTACTGGTGGAAGAAGTAGCAGCAAGAGGAACTCTGGAGAAAGGTAACCATGTTCGACTTGAGTTCTTGATTTCAAAGGAAGCAAAATCAGAGAGTAGCTGCACTAAAACACTTGACTTTAGGAAATCTCATTTTAATAAACTCAGAACTATTATAGGTTTCTCTTCCCATGGCAGGAGTGTATTAGTTTGAACCCATGTTCACCTAAAATCATAAATAGTTGTTTAATATAAACAGATTCTGATCAGGTGGGGCAAAGAAATATGTTGGCCAGCATATCTTTGGAGTCATGGCATACCATTAGATCTCACAACTGTCCACGTTTGTGGATCACAACCAGGAGGAATTCATAATTAATTAAGGCAGGACAAACATTCCTTTAATCCTAGTCTGGCCAAAATCCGACCTTTTGGTATGGGTCAAACTAATTCCCATTGTTTCACATGTATGCTCTAAAGATTAACCAACTGGTTCCGTGACTTTTCCGGGAACCTTTGGTCAGGAAATCTTCCTGTCAATACTGGCTAGGCAATTATAGCCTGTTAGTTATTAAGGCACATAAACAACTAGTCTCTCAGTTAATCAGTAGAATAGCCACGATGCTATTTTTTCTATTATAAAAATGCTGTTGAAAATAAAGTCTTTTAGCCATAACCCATAACCCATGAAGTCTGCCAGTCATTTCTCTCTGCTGGGAAGGCTTCATAGCAACACAGGAGGTCATAAATGGAAAAAGAGTCAAAGATAGATAAGAGTAACAAGTGCGATACCACAAGGCTCAGAATGATAATTAACTGGGATAAGTGCAAAGTTCTACACATTGGTGGGGAGGAACAAAATGCACAGGTACAAGTGACTGACACAGACTTCTGCTCAAAATGAACATGAATCTCCTAGAAGCACTGAGACCATCTGAATTTGCTTCTTAAATAAGATGTTAAATGCAAATGCAATAAAAAGGGTAACTATGATTTTGGGAACATCAAAAAAGTGTGCTTCAAACAGAATAGGTGAGCCCTTTCCCTGGTGTACCTGGAAAGGGGTGGTGTTACTAGATATAAATAATATGTGCTGTCTCTGAACTATGCTCTGATGAATTATATTCTGAGGAACACAGTATATCATGTTCAAAGAGATTAATGCATTAGTTAAAGAAGATAAGACAGAGGAAGAGCTGTCATATAAATAAACAAAGGACTGAGCAACCTGTGGTCCTCATCCCAATCATATGTGGCCCTTTGTCTAAGTACAAAGGTCGTAGGCAAGTAAACAATTCAGGCCACTGTAAGAACCATGTTTCCTTTTCTCAGGAAACTGTTACATGGGGAAGAAAAAGAAGCTAATAGAGGAAAGGGGGCTCTGATCCCAATTCTGTTGGCTTCAACCCAAATACCACCACCACCACCACCACAAGTATGGGGCTTGTGACATATATCATCCTCTCAAGGATGCTGTCAGATAATAGAAAGTCGGTCTGCCCCTGCTCTTGAAACTCAGCTCTGATTACCTCCAAGCCTAGCCAAATTACCTCCAGTGAAAACCAGCCCAATTAATGCAGGTACACAACCATGGACAAATCAGAACCACTGAATAGCATTATACAGTACTTTAGAAGTGCTAAGCCCCAGAAGGGTGAAGCTCAACATAAAAGAAAGCATTGTTTTCCAGGCTTTAGACTGAGTGTCATATTCCACCTCTAGATGTACCACTCTGATTTCTTCATGGGTTTTGAAACTCCTCATAACACACAGTTTACAAAGCAATCATGATGCTGTTAGCATCATGTATTCTGCCAAGCCTGGGCAAAAAGAACTGGGAGTCCTAGGAGACTATGAGATACAGCATGTTCTTGCAGGAGTAGAAGTGACAAAAATATCGTAAGGCAATTTATTCATATGTATTTGCAATTCAATTTTGCAAGCATCTCCTGAGGTAATTAGTACCAGAGTTCAGATAAAGCATTGGAACTTTGGGATCCTTATCCAAACAACCTTAATCTCTGGGCACCGACTATGTTGAATAACTCATTTCAGATCTGTATCACTTGGTATAAGACACACACTTCTCTTTGTATGTTGTAAATATCCCCTGAAAACTCTGCTCAGACATCCAGAACAGCAGGTGATCTGTGATACACACTACTCATCTGAAGCAAGCATCTTTTCCCTTTATGTGTTATCTCAGGAAAGGCAAAAGAATAATCCCACTGGAAAATATTCTCCCTAATAAAATGTTATCTCCAAAAGTATTGTCAAATAAAGCAGACAGAGCAATCGCACACAAATGAAGCTGCTGCATTTGGTGGGTCTGCTGTGATTTAGATGTGTGGGAACACAATAATCACTGTTGAGTGATGGGGTGGGGAGGGAGGAAATGAATTTAGATGTCACCATAGCAATTTCCTAAAGATATTATCAAGCCCATTCAGCAAAAGCAATGCATAGATAGATAATGCTGGAATAGGAATCCTTATTCACATGCTTTCTGATCAAATCCACAGCTTCAGAAAAGTTTGCTCAACGAGGAGAAACAATACATAGCTATGGATGTCATGGGTAGCTATCCAGCAGCCTATAAGCTCTGGCCAAATCTACAAAACAACTTTGTGACCCTTCACAACACTTCTAAATTTGAATTAAATTACACCAACCCTATTTTCACAATAAACATTTATAAAATATGTCTTTCTGTATAATTTAAACTCTTTCTGGACTGGAGAAAGTTTAATAATAATAATAATAATAATAATAATAATAATAATAATAATAATAATAATAATAATAACAATAACAATAACAATAACAATAACAATAACAATAACAATAATAACAATAATAATAATAATAATAATAATAATAATAATAATAATAATAATAATGAAAAATCACACTTATATGCCGCCCATTCTGGGGAACCCGACTCAGGGCGGCTCACATAGCAATTATACAATATACACAATAATACACAATACACAGTAATTTAGTGCCAAGACTGCTGTCAGTTTGCCTACATCTACAGGTAAATTTCTCCTTGGCTTGCAACAAGTTATCTAGAAAATAAGTTAAGCCACTTCTGAAATAATTAGGAAATCCACTCATTCAACCCACCCAAATTCATGCACCTCTACCGCCACATCATCTTCCTTTGCAGTGTATTTAATAGGCAGATGTGGCAATGTGGCTTTGATACTGACAGCATGAAGAGACCATCACCATTTGACATGGTCAAATTTACCATTGGACATTCAGAGGAACTACCAGTAGGAAGTTCTGTTAATTTGGATACTGTCGTGAAGCAACAGTGAACACCTTAGCTCTATCATTTATGTGACAGACAAGTAATTGAGGAGGAATAATTATCTCTTCTTTAGAGGAAACCATACCCAGCTTCCTTCAACCTTTCCAAACTGGTTTTGGCCTCATCATGTTTTTCTCTGTTTTTCAATGTGTTAGTGTCAGTTTTTCAGTGGCCCATATGGAACACAACACTGCAAATGAAACCTGGGCAAAGCAGAAAGGAATAGTATCATTCTTGCAATCTAGGCAATTGTTGACACAGATTAGAATGACTATTCCTTTTTGTCTCACATTGTAATGCTAACTCATGATCAGCTTGTGTTCTGCTAAAACCCTTAAATTCTTTATGAATTCAAGCTTTGTGATTTCAAGCCAAATCCCACCTCTTCTAATGCTTTTCCCTGCATGAATGAAAAACTGTGCAATTATCTCTGTTGAAATTCATGTTGTTCTTTCTGGACCATCTCTTTCCTGTCAAAATGATATTAAATCCATTGCCTGTTTTCTAAATTATTAGCTACCCTTCCTAATTTAGTGCCAACTGAAAATTTGATGAACCTGATTCTCATACTTTTGTTCAGGACACTTTTAAACATAGTGAACAATTGTATTTCTTAGCGGCTGAGTGTAGGACAAGGATGTAAGAGGAATTCCTCATTTCTGACAAAAATCTAAATCAGAGAAGAATTTAGGAGCTCTACACCTGGCCTCAATTTTGAAATGAGTAACAACTTCTTAGACTCATGTTACTGAGCTTAACAATGAGAGGAAAATCATAAGAGCTGCTCAGTCACATGTATCTTCCTTCTTATGTCCTCTCAACTAAGAACCAACTTACAGCAACTTAATAAGACTTTTAAGGTGAGATATATAAGCAGGGCTTCCTGGAGAAAGCCCTGATGCTAGGAAAGATTGAAGGCAAAAGGAGGGGATGGCAGAGGGTGAGATGGTTAGACAGCATCATTGATGTGGTGGCCATGGACCTGAGCAGACTCCAGAGGATGGCAGAAAACAGAGGAGCCTGGCATTCTGTGGTCTATGGGGTCGCAAAGTGTCAGACTTGACTGTGTGATTGAACAACAGCAGCAGTAGCAGCAGCAGCAGCAGCAGCAGCAGCAGCAGCAGCAGCAGCAACAGCAACAACAACAAAGAAGAGACAGGGCACAGTTCTGAGGGAGAAGGCCCTTCAATAACTCAGGAGGGAGATGTTTGGAGGAATGTGACTCAAAGGAGGAGAAGAGTAGGGGATCACTCTGAGAGTCTGAAATTACAGAATCAATTTGAGGCTCTTTCCCTCATCACACCTGATGAGGAACACACAGAGGAACAACTGGTTCCACCTGATGATCTCTCCTTCATCACACTTGATGAGATCCAGGAAGATAAACAACAGGAACAAACTGAGGTTCTCTCCCTTAATATGGTTGATGAGGTGCATGTAGATGAACAGATTGCAGGAGAGAGGCTCCTTGTACTAGGCGATTCAATAATTAGAAATACAGAGAAATGGATTTGTGATGCACGTGATAACCGTATGGTGACTTGCCTGCCAGGTGCAAAAGTTGCAGACATCACAAGAAATCTAGATAGATTGTTAGAGAGAACTGGGAACGAGCCAGTTGTCATGGTACACGTTGGTACCAATGATGTTGAGCAGGCCAAGCGGTCTGTCCTGGAAGCCAAATTCAGGTTGTTAGGAAGAAGATTGAAGTCCCGGACTTCCAAGGTAGCATTTTCAGAAGTGCTGCCTGTCCCTCGCACAGGACCTACCAGGCAGGCAGAGCTCAGGAGCCTCAATGCGTGGATGAAGCGGTGGTGTCGAGAGGAGGGTTTCAGATTTGTCAGGAACTAGAGAACATTTTGGGACAAGCCAAATCTGTTCAGGAGGGATGGGTTGCATTTGAACCATGATGGGACCAGATTGCTGGCACTCAACATCAAAAAGGCTGCAGAGCAGCTTTTAAACCGATAACTGGGGGAAAGCCGACAGGAGCTGGGCAGCATCCAGTTCGGGAAAGTGTGTACTTGAGTAGTGAGGAGGATGCAAAAATTACTGAGCAGAGCAAGGAGCTAGTCACCAGCACTCTAGCAGAAGGATGCAAGAGGCAGTCTAACAATGCAACTGGACTCAAAAGACTGTATAAGGAAAGCATATATAAATGCTTGTATACAAATGCCAGAAGCCTCCGGAACAAAATAGGGGAGCTGGAATACTTAGCAATAGATAAGAATATTGATATTATTGGTATCACTGAAACCTGGTGGACGGATGATAACCAATGGGATCCCAGGCTACAAACTGTACAGGAAGGATAGGAAGGGGCAAACAGGAGGTGGTGTAGCCTTGTATGTCAAAGAAGTGATAAAATCGTATGAATTGGAATATCTAGGTGATTTGGAGTCACCTTTAGAAGCTCTGCGGGTAAGAGTACCAGGCCACAAGGATGGTCTAACAGTAGGCATATACTATCGGCCTCCGACCCAAACTCTTGAGGGAGACTGGCAGTTGGAGAATGTTGTAAAGGAGGCATCCAAGAAGGGAAGCCTGGTTATAATGGAGGACTTCAATTACCCTCACATAGACTGGGTGAACTGTTGTTCAGCACATGATAAAGAGATAAAGTTCCTAGATATGCTAAATGATTGTTCCCTGGGACAGATGGTTGAAGACCCAACTAGAGGTACAAGAAATTTTGACTTGATGCTGAGTAATACTCAGGATCTGGTGCAAGATGTTAATGTGACTGATCCAATAGGGAACAGTGACCACAACTCAATTATGTTTAACTTGATCATAGACCGGAAGTCACTGATAAAATCTAACACAGAGACCTTAAATTTTCAAAAAGGAAATTTCCCAAAGATGAGGAAACTAGTAAAAAAGAAGCTGAAAGGGAAAATTGAGAGAGTCCAAACACTCCAAGAGGCATGGAGGCTGTTTACAAAAACAATAACAAAGGCCCAATTGGAATGCATACCCAAAAGGAAAAAGGGCACTGCCAGGTCCAAGAGGACTCCAATGTGGCTTACAGGAGCTGTTCGGGAAGTGATCAAGAGCAAGAAAAGCTCATTTAGAAGATGGAAGGCTTGTCCGAATGAGGACAGCAGGCAGAAACATAAATTCTGGCAGAACAAATGCAAGGCAACAATCAGGAAAGCAAAGCAAGACTTTGAGGAGCGTATAGCTAAAAATACTCAGAGAAATAACAAAGACTTCTTTAAGTACATTAGAAGTAAGAACCCAACTAGGAAGGCCATTGGACCATTAGATGACAATGGAAGGCAAGGGGTTATTAAAGAGGAAACAGAGATTGCAGAGAGACTCAATGAATTCTTTGCTTCAGTATTCACTAAAGAAGACAGAGACCACATGCCCAAAACAGAGCCTATCTTCATAGGGAGGGAAACCAAAGAATAAAGCCAGATAAAAATAACCAGGGAGGAGGTCCTTGCATGTCTTGTTAAACTAAACACTAACAAATCACCAGGACCAGATGGCATCCATCCACGAGTTCTCAGGGAACTTAAAGATGAAATTGCTGATCTCCTAGCCAAAATATATAATCTTTCCCTCAAATCAGGCTTTGTGCCTGATGACTGGAAGGTAGCGAATGTAACACCAATTTTCAAAAAAGGATCCAGGGGTGATCCAGGAAATTGCCGACCTGTCAGTTTGACATGTGTCCCAGGTAAAGTGATGGAAACTATCCTAAAAGATATAATTAATAGGCACATAGAAGAGAAGGCGCTGCTAAAGGAGAGCCAACATGGCTTTTACAAGGGCAAATCATTCCTCACTAATCTGTTGGAATTTTTTGAGAGTGTCAACAAGCATGTGGATAAGGGGGATCCAGTTGACATTGTTTATCTGGAATTTCAGAAGGCTTTTGACAAGGTCCCACACCAAAGGCTCTTGAATAAACTTACCAGTCATGGAATAAAGGGACAGGTTTTGTTCTGGATCAGCAACTGGCCAAGGGACAGGAAACAGAGGGTAGCACTAAATGGACACTTCTCCAAGTGGAGGGAAGTAAAGAGTGGGGTCCCCCAAGGTTCAGTACTGGGACCCCTGCTTTTCAACCTCTTCATAAATGATCTAGAGGTAGGAGTAAAAAGCAAGGTAGCCAAATTTGCTGATGACACTAAATTATACAGGGTAGTGAAAACTGTGAGAGATTGTGAGGAGTTCCAGAGGGATCTCTTGACACTGGGGGAGTGGGCAAAACAGTGGCAAATGAGTTTCAACATTAGTAAGTGCAGAGTGATGCATGTTGGGGCAAAGAACCCCAATTACATTTATAAACTGATGGGGTCTGAACTCTCTGCGACAAACCAGGAAAGGGACCTTGGTGTCCTGGTGGACAACTCAATGAAGCTGTCAACCCAGTGTGCCTCAGCAGTGAAAAAAGCAAACTCAATGCTAGGGATCATTAGGAAGGGTATAGAAAATAAGTCAGCAAGTGTCATTTTGCCTCTTTATAAATCTATGGTGAGGCCCCATCTGGAATACTGTGTACAGTTCTGGTCGCCATACCTCCAGAAGGAAATTATGGAGCTGGAAAAAGTGCAGAGGAGGGCAACCAGAATGATTAGGGGACTGGAACACCTTCCTTACCACCTGAGACTGCAACGGTTGGGCCTCTTCACTCTTGAACGCCGACGTCTAAGAGGTGACCTGATTGAAGTTTAGAAAATCATGCATGGTGTGGACAAAGTAGATAAGGAAAAACTGTTTTCCCTATCGCATAACACTAGAACTAGGGGACACTCCATGAAACTTTTGGGTACTAGTTCTCAAACAAATAAGAGAAAGTACTTTTTCACCCAGAGGATTACTGGTCTATGGAACTCCCTGCCAGAAGAAGTGGTGACAGCTGTCAATTTTGACAGCTTTAAAAAAGGATTAGACAAGTTCATGGAGGACAAGGGTATCAATGGCTATAATTATGGATACTTAAGGACAACCTCCGGGTTGGAGGGATAGGCAGGACATCTCTCAATGCCATTTCCAGGGAATCCTAAGCAGGTGAAGGCATCTGCTTGGGAATACCCTGAAGGAAATGGTGAGCCACTGTGTGAGACAGAATGCTGGACTGGATGGGCTGTGGCCTGTTCCAGCAAGGCTATTCTTATGTTCTTATGTTCTTAACAACAACAACGTTTAAGAATTTATTTATTTATTTATTTATTTATTTCAATTTCTATACCACCCACTTGGCCGAGGCCAACTCAGGGCAGTTCACAGTCAAGTAGTGGTTTTATCACTTCTGGGGGACTGCAATGGCTCAAGTGGTTAAGACACTAACCTCGACAACTGGAAGGTTAGAGTTCGATTCCTGAGTACTGCAGGATGGAATGAGCTCCTGTATCTATCCCAGCTCCTGCCAACCTAGCAGTTTGAAAGCAAGAAATTGCAAATAGATAAATAGGTACCACTTCGGTGAGAAGGTAAACAGTGTTCTCTGCTCTCTGGTGTTGAGGCATGCCTGCCACGTGTCCACAGAAATGTCTGCATATGCAGACAGTGCTGGCTCTTTGGCTATAAACAGAGATGAGCACTAAACCCTAGAGTCGGATACTACTGGCTTTTGAGCAAGGGTGACCTTTATCACTTCCATATCCTCAGTGAGCTTCCATGGCTCAGTGGAGATCAAACCCAGGCCTCCTCAGGCCTATTCTGTCACTCTGTCCACTACACCACCCTGGGTATTGTCAGGTATTGAAATAGTGGTACTGAGTATTGCATAGGATGAATGTATGTGCCTATAGCTTTAAGAGCCTGCAGCTTTATTGCACAGCTGATATCACTGATATGTGTAGCTACAGTGTTATGCTCTATAAATGAAGTGCTTCCAGAGCACTTATTTAAAGGAGTTATCAAGGAGTACTGGAGACATCCGGTAGTTCATACTGGAACTCACACTGGAGTTACTGGAGCAAGAAGAGAGAATACAGAAGGACTGTTTCTGCAACTCTTGCTGAAGTTGCTGGGGAGGAGTTCAGGCATAAGCTCTTTTACAACTAAACCTGCATTGGAACCTGGAAGCATTCAGTAAGCACTAACTAATCTCTTTTGCCAGAGTGTGTGTATGATTGTGCTTGAAAGAACTGAACTGCTTATGCCATTAAACTTGAGAACTTGAAGCCAGAATGAGTTTTGGCGTTCATTCCTGTTGAACGGTTATGAATTAACTGAACTGTTGTTCTGAATCTACCAAAGACTTAAGCAAATCCACACGCCTCTAGTCAGTCTCAGAAGGACCTTGAGAGATTCCTGCCGATGCGAGAGACATTGACTTTGTGTAAATACCTTTTGTGAGAGACTCTTTCTATATTTACATTTTACACTGAAAAATAATTAGCACCAGAAAAAATAAATGTTGTTTGTTTTTCTGTTGAACTATTCTGCTGTTCTTTTGTGTGTGGGCAGTCCAAGGCACACCGCTTCCATTTGCATTATGCTTACACGCTACTCTGCTAAACATGCGCACACACAATAAAACTTAACAGGTATCATTCCCAGACGTATATTCAGCTCTAATTAAGGATGTCATGTGTATCTCATTAACTTATTGATTTTCAGCATTTTTCCAAGTCTTGTTATCCTCACAGTTCCCTCTGAGACTTTTTCCATTACCTGAGAGATTGCATGCTCTAAGATGAGGGACTTCACCACACTGCTTGGGCCATGTGCCATATCAGACAACATGATCATTTTTTTAAAATGTAGATGTGATATAAGACATCCAAATGTTGTCACACTTAGAGGTGGTTCTTTCATATCAATGAGACTTGCTATAACAATCACTAACTTATCCCATTGATATCAATGGGTCCACTCTAACAGTGACCCAACCATTTAGGAAATTATCACAAATAGAATACTAATCTAATAATCTGCACTACAAAATTCTAGCTATCTGGAACCACTTGAACTGTTCTGGCTCCATCCTGTGGAATCCTGTTGTTTGACATAGCAGTTAATCTTCTCTGTGACTGAAGCAATTCAAAGAAATCTAAGAATATCACCAAACTAAAAATCCCAGGATCCCACACTAAAGAGCCATGGGAGTTAAAGTGATTTCTGAGTGCTATAAACAAGAGGGATAATGCACTCTACATGTAAGTGTCCCTCCACTTATTGTGTGCCTTTCCCTACTGATACATTGGCAGTAAATCTGTTTACTGTAAAAACAAGAAGGCGGCAAGGAAACAGTATGAATTTTCTTCCTTTTAAACATCTCCCAGGCAGGATCATTCTGTTCCTACCAGTCAGGCTGTGTGTTAGCAGGAAATCTTTTGAAACGAGTATCTGTGAGGCTGCATTTTCAGTTCTCAGAACTATTTAATGGCTCATCTGAATGGCATTATCAAATGATGCCCTAGATAAACCCATTTCGTTGCATATTAAATTGGACACATGGAGAGAATGATTTTCTCCATTATTGCTTGCCAAGCCATTGTACTTAACACAACATTAGTCCTATCCTGTGTTTCCTTAATAAACTGATTACTTGTAGCATTAGAGAGAGAATAAGATCATTTTCCTTTCATCTTTATAGCTTAATTTCCCTTCTACTCAGAACAATGTTTTTCCCGTTTTACATTTCCGATTACCAAATCTTTGATAGAAGAATTACATCTTGTAACTATGCATCCAGCCCAATTCAATGGCATATGAGAGGGGTGCATTCTGCCACACTAAGACAGGTCTGGCCACCATGACAAGTAGAAGGAAGGGTCTATATATGACAAAGCCCCTGGAGACAAAACTCTTTTCTTTTTAATGTATGGAGTTTCTGATATTGGGAGCTAGGTCAAAAGTCAGAACCTACAATGTAGCCACACTCCCCTAATGAGATTAGCAATACAAATCAACTTTTTTTTCATCCTTTATTTATTTATTTATTTATTTATTTATTTATTATTAAATTTTAAGGATACAAAATAAGTATACAGTATAAAGAAAAGTTACATATAAAATGCAAGAATAAGAAAATGTAAAAAAAAAACCATAAGAGTAAGATAGCCATATATAAACTAAGGATACGAGAATACAAATAATACACCTTGATTATGCTATTCCACATTATATTCCATCTTAATTCAACTAATAATTATCAGTAGAGTAATAGGTTTCATTGATCAATCTGATTTCAGTCTACCTTATCTTACTTATCATTTTATTAATTTTTCTTTCTAGAATCCAAATAATATGAAATAAATACTTAAGTTCCTATGTGCCCTATTTGTTCTTTTTCTGACCATCTTCATAGAGTATATAAAAAGATACTAATTCACCCGATGTGACTGTACATTGCCCATGAGGATGCAGTGTCACTCATTTATTCACTGTTTCCAAAAACTCTAGTGTTCCGGTGCTGGCTTGCTTCGGTCACCTCTATTGCCGGCGGAGTCCACAAATAGATGGCAAATTTGCCAAAATCTATTCTCTTTTACTATACCCTTTTTCTTGTTCAGCTCCCAGGTTAATTTGTCATCAGAGCTATCTCACACATTTCCCTATACCAATCTTCTATCTTCAATGTCAGATCACTCTTCCAATTTCTCACTATACATTGTCTTCCAATTGTCAAACATACTGAAAGCAACTCTTTTTTATCATTTTCTAAACTCATATTTCCTGTGTCTGTCAGCAGAGCTGTGCCTGGCCCCAGCTTTAGGTTCTCCCCCAAAATTCTGGAAATCTCACTCTCTATTTTCCCCCAAAATTCATTTTTTAAAAAAATGATTAATTTGGCTGAAATTTATGAAGGCATCCATGGAATGGTGACCTCAGTTTGGCTGAGGCTGATGGCATATTTTAGATATAAAATAAAATCTATTTCATCCCACCCCCAGTCCCAGGACTCCCACATAATTCCTTTTATCATGAGGAAGCTACTGGGAGTTGCAGAATTGGGGGAGGGGAGGGTTCTTTAATTTCTAAAAATTGCTGCCAGCAGTAAAGTTCACTTTACCAAAAGCAAATCAACTCAGCAATGGCAATATTCAGAAAATAAAGACTCAACTCCTATCTTGCAGCACCCATTAGCTACCTCATGATGCCATGGTAGCCTTAGGACCATTTTGGTGGGTGGGTGGGAGGGAATCTTCTGTTTTTAAAATTTGAAAAAATCACCCTGCCTTATGCAGTACAGCTGTGTGAAAGAGGATATCAGTCTTCAATCATATTGAAGGAGAACAAACAGCAATGACACGGTTTCTCAGACAAATGGATGAGGAGAAAATCAGAAGCAATATGCTGATACAACATTGATTCTTACTTTCAAAACCCCTAGTTTCTTGAATTAGCCACTGCAATTGTTCACCTGAGAAACCAATAAAAGGGAAGTAATGCCATTTTAATTGCCTTTTAAAGCTCTTTATCCATTTGGTAAGAAAGGCATGAGCCAGCCATCGCCCCCAAGCTCACTTTACTAGAAACAAGTGCTCATTCATGGATCAGTATCAGAGGAGGTAGAGATAACAAGTGGTGCTCCACTCTAGTGCTGCTCCGTATTGTCAATAATGAAGTGGCATAGAACAAGCTGAATGCATGCCCATCAAAATATGCAGTTGACACCAAATTGAAAGAACTTCAATATTTTAAAAGACCACACAAAAGTCAAAACAACCACATTAACCTGAAGCACTAGATGGAAATAACATGATATTCATTATAAATTAGCATATATCAGGGAGGGAGAAATTCTCAATTTTATTTCCCAAAGTTTAAAGCAGGTCATTTTCTCAACAAGCATCAGCATAGTGACACCATTTCAGAAAAGTTACATCCTATTTGTGTGTGTCATCTTCAAGGCACTTAATGTGCAAAATTAGCCCCTTAATTCCAATGTATATTTTGTCCTCCCTTTATCTTATTGTCTTATTTTGAGCAGCTGTCTACAAAAGTTGATATTTGGTATCTACTTGCACATCATGCTCCTCTCTCAAAATCACAGAATCCTTAACCTGTTATCCAGCAGAACTGAATGATTGTGCAGCTAACTATATAGAATGGCTAGCCATGCTAATTAGTTACAATAAGAAAAACGAGTCTTGACTTTGTGGGTGCAGAAACCAGATCATCAGATACAAAAAAGGTCATTCTGTTTCCTTGCTATACTGCAGACATAATTCATGGCTGGGGCATTATAGGAGATGACTGTAGACTAAAGGAAATGAACTCTAAAGATGTAAAAACCACAACAATTACATCTATACTAAGAATGGCCTAGTGCTTCATGAATGGTCTCTGTTGATGCAAGAGTCATTTGCTGAAATCCTATTATTTACTATTTAAAAAATCATAACTTTCTGTCAATCCTAACTGCCAAATAAAAAGCGGTAACTTCTATTGTTGGCAGTGCATGCACATACTGGCTTGGTGCTTGTGAGCATGTCCCTGAAAATCATGGTGGGTAGCCGAAAGCTACTAAATTTCTTACACTAAGCAACAAGATTTCAGCCAATATCACTCCAGTCCGTTCCTCCTCAAGCTTGAGCATTCTTTCCCCAGTGAGCAATGCTCAGTCTTCATTGGCCTCACCCCTTACAATTTTTGCTCTACATATTCTTTCTTTGCACCTGCTGACAAAAGAGGGGTCCTTCCTAGTAACTTCTTTCTTCCTTCTTGTGGGTGGGTGGTGCCACTTATGCTACATAAGGAGCCAGAACTGCAGAACAAGTTTCCTTTTTTTTCTTCTGAGTATGCACTTTTGATCTCAGAAATGCCAGGATTGAAGGGCACTGACCTCAACTTTTAGATAACTTGCTGATATGATTTTAGAATTTAGATCATATGCCAGTGATGGTGAACCTTGACACTCCAGCTGTTCTTGAACTTCAATTCCCAGAATCCCTGATCAGCCCTACCTTCTTTTTTTTTCAACAGACAGGACAAAAATGAAGGCAGAATACAGATTACCAAATGATATAATAGCATTCCTCTACGGAAATGAGATGGGATTGCATTCAAGCTCGTGTTACACTTGTTTTGGGGAATTTTTCAATGGGCATCCAATGTTTGTATTATTATTTTTAAAAAGCAGCATGCAAAGATATCCTTCAAAGCAAGGGAAGAAATCACACATGCCATGTTCTAGTATATAAATCTAGCCTGACAGAAACACCTGAGATAAAGATAGAGGGGTTTCTCAAACTTTCACTTGACCAAAAATAAACTTTGCTTCCAGAGTTCAATTACTTTTAATAAACGGTCATTGACCCTGCCAACCAGTTGGGAGGGGGACCCAGAATGAGAACTGGGCATCATGTCAACATGCCCTGACCTTAACAGATTTGGGGGAGATAAGTCTTATCAGCTTGATCAGGCCCAAGGATGTGGGAAAATTGAAGATAAGGATCTCACCTTGGGATGATCATCATTCCTAAGGAGGGAGATGAGGGGGAAAATATGTATTAAAACTCCAGGTTTTGATCAGTTAGAGAGAGACTTCTTCAAAGACAGCAAAAGCTCTTGTTGGAAGAACATCTAATCAGAAGAGGAGGTGGAACTTTGATTTTATTCGAGCCATGGGGCCGAAACAGGCCATGGATGGGGAGATAGCCAGAATCTCGCCCAGGCTGACTCTTAGCTGAATTTCCATTGAGGCTGAACTTAATCTCTGGAGCGATATGGGTTCAGGAAAACTTAGAAACTGAGTGCTTTCTTATTTTCAGTGTAAATTAAGTGTTAGAGTAGATTAGGAACCCTGAAATGGGTGATCTTTTATTTTTTAAGGAAAGTGTTTTGAGCTTATTAGCTATTCTATTAGTTTGCCTTTTAAAATGGATTATTCTTGGATTTTTATCACTTCTACAATAAAATAAGGAAAGACAACTGGACATCTTTGTTTTGTGAACCAGGATTGTGGGTTCAAAAGCATTGAGATAAATTCGCTATCAAAGTGAAGGGACTTGCCACTCTCCCAGAACAAGAGACCTTGAGTTCACACAGGATGAGAGGATTAAAGAGATTTAGCTCAGACTGATAAATTTTCTCAGGCAAATTGTGAGAGTTTTATTCTGTTGCCTACCAGTCTGAGAGAGGGCCGAGATACAGGAGAAAAACTGCTGTTCATCCCAGCATAAAGGGTGGTTCTTGGTGCCTCATCTTCTCATTCCTGGGGTGCTCTGACGTAGGCCTGGCTGGATGGTGCAAAGTGAGCCCAGTTTGGGGTCTGCTCAGCTAGCGTTGAGTGGCGACAGTAAGTGCTTTAGGAAATTTTCTTCTTGTATTACAGCTTCCAGAATTATCTGAATAGAATTTGTGAGTTGTAATTCAAAAAGTTACTTCTTTCAAGGTCTGAAATTTGTGACACTCAGACACTCAATCCATTTTCTATACCATTTGCACCCTTATTTATTTATATGTATTTATTTTTTACAATTCAGGGCATTATACTCAGAAGACCTATTCTGATCTTTTCCATTTTTTGTACATTTCTCCAATGGACACATCAATTTATGCATTTGCCTGATGCATTTTATCCAATTAAAATATTTATCTATTTTATTTTATTTTACCCATCGACTTAATTTTTTGTGCTTTTCCAACTGCAATGTTTTTAAACTATTCACATTTTAAAAAGTAAACATATGTACTCTTCATTAATCTACATCACTCTGAATATCTCACAAATTTATGATTCCTCAAGGCAACAAGTCATGAGAGGTATGAAAACATTACTTTCATTGAACTTGTCAAATACAGCAAAAAATCTTTTTGTGCCTAGTCCACATGAAAAATATAGTTATATCTTTGTGACAAACTTCAGAAAAGTTACTTTTTGGGAGGGCTATAATCCTCATCTGCCATAGTGGCATGCCTTTGAGGAATTCAGAGAGTTGTAATCCCAAAAAGTTTTTTTCCAACCTCAGGCACATAAACATAGAAATGCAGGGTGCTGCTTCCCCTCTGCCTTCCTATCCCCAACTAACTCTCTTTCCAGAGTGTATATGTTGTTGATTGTTATGAGCTATAATGACTGTTAAATTGTGAGATTAAACTGTTCATTGGGGTGTTGGTAAAATGGTGATGTGAATGGTTTTTATTTTATTTTTCTCTATCACCTTTATTGCTTGCTTTCTTCATCAAACCCTTTCATAGTTTTGAATTACAGTAAATCCACAAAAAATTCCACCCCACACAGATTTCTGACACCCACACGTAGCACATCATTTTCTGCACCTACTGTTGTGAAATAAAGGCAATAAATCATCTCTCTTTCATTTTTCAAGCAACTTCATTAACTATTAGCCTGGATGTAGGTGTGGTGTTCACCAGAGTATCTACATGTTTATATATAAGCTTATTGTTACATTTTTGTTATCATTTTGCAAACTCATTCTGCATCACAAGGCAATACAGAGGAAATTACTGAAATTAATTAAGGGCACTGGCAACTTTTAGAGATACCTCATTCAACCATACCAGATAAAAAACAGAACAAAAGCTAAAACAAAACAAAAAAAGACAAAATGTTGTGGCACCTTGAAGACTAACTACTGTATTTTAATGTGAGCTTTTAAGTCTACTTCCTCAGACTAATGGACTTGATCTGTGAAAGTTCACATTAACACATGGCAGTTAGTGCTATTTTTAATCTGTGTTAGACAAAGGAGGGGTTGAAGTGGAAGCCTCATGGATTCAGTGGAAGTCTGTTGCACAATATTACAGTGGCACCTCGCTTAACGAATGCTTCGTTTAACATAATTTTTGCTTTACAAATGAAAATCCATTTAAAATAATGCCTCGCTTGACAAAAAAGATTCACAATACGAAGTAAGTTTTCCTATAAATTACATGGTATACAGTGGCCTCTAGTGGCCACTTAAGGTAATACTGTGTGTTCTGCATTGTGTTTCACTGCACAAATTTTTTGTAATACAAAACATCCCAGGGAATGCATTAATTTCATAATGCAAGGTACCACTGTAATTGTAGCCCAGGGATAGGAAATATGCGACATCCATCAAGCCTAGCCAAGACTGTCAAAGGGTGAGGAATGATAGGCACTGAAACCATATGGCATCTGGAGAGCCTTATTTCTATTGTATTCCATTATCTATCCATGAAATTGACGGCTCAGACAATGATCTTTTATAGGAGAAGTAAATTAGGTAAAAGTCTCCCTTATTGAAAAGCCAGTCATGTCCAACTCTAGGGGATGGTGCTCATCTCCAATTTCAACCAAAAAGCCAGTGCTGTCTCTGTCTGCAGGCATTTCCATGTTCATGTGGCAGGAATGGCTAGATGCCAGAGCACAAGAAATGCTTTTACCTTTCCCCCCTGAAATGGTACATATTTATCTACTTGTAATTTCTTGCTTTCAAACTGCTAGGTTGGCAGGAGCTGGGACAGATTAAGTGCACTCACTCCATCATGCTGAACTTGGGTCTCCAGTTGCTGACCTGCCGACCATCTGGTCATCAACTCAGCATCTTAACCATTAACCATCACAGCCCACAAGAGGTAAATTCAAACTTGCAAAAAATTACCTTTTTGGTCCAAAGTACATTAACCATGTTACTAAGGCCATCTCTAAAAGCTGCAGGACACGAATTTTGCAAAAATAACCCTTACCCCTTCCAATGGAAGTTGCTTTCAAGAAGACCGAATCTGTCCTATTTCCCTTTGCAACACTTTACACCTGTAAAAGTAATTTATGAAATGCCTAGAGATTTCTTCCTTGGGATGACCTAGGAAAGGTATCTTATTTCACAGTTTAATAGAATTCATTTAAGGTACCAAGTGAGTTAGTGTTAGTGTTCCTTCGAATTCTAATATCTAGTAGGAGTGAATCCCCACTTATCACACACTTGCATCTTGAATTTATGCCTTAGTTTTCTGTAGGAACTGATAGAACGATGCAATGGGTGAAGAGCTTTTCTTTTTTAATTAGATTAAAATTTATGTTTTATTGTTTGGCAATTCCTTGCCTCAGTTACATAATGGAGGAAGGAAAATCAATATGGTAATTATTTATGTCTACTGTATGGCTGCAAATCGCATATCCTGTTGGTTAAGGAAATGTTGTCTATTGTACTAGAAAAGTTTTCATGTCTTGAAGGGAAGACTGGATGGTCCAATGCCATTCTTAAAGAGACAAGCATTAGGAGCTCCAAAATTGTACTGCATCATCATCATCATCATCATCAATCATCATTATAGCTGGAAGAGATCCTATGTGTCATTGAGTCCAGCTCCTGTCAAGGAGGCACAGTAAGGAATCCAACTCCCAGTATCTGTCTCTGCTGCGAAATACCTATCCAGCAATTGGAATTAGAATCTAACTTGCAACAGAGCATTCATTCATGTTTACCCCAGAACCCTCAGACATCAAAATCCTTCCACTTGGTCCACTATCCTCATTCCACAAACTCCTCCCCCTTTTCTTGGACTGAAGCCGTTACTTATTCAGCAGTGGCCTTTGTGAGAGAAAATAACCATAGGAATGAATAGGTATGGGGTCCTTCTCTTTTCCTTTTCAGCATCTGTATGTGTTGTGTATGGAATGTAACTGCTACGTTATGCCTTTAAGTTAAATGTAACCGGTTCTACAGGAAATGTATACTCAAGCCATTTGTAAAGAACACATTGTATCCAGCTGCTATTGGAATGCGAGCTTGCTACCAGAGATGGGAGCAGCGAGCATTCAACTCACATGGTACAAATTCTCCAATCATGCACAGCCATGGGAAACCTTCCTGCCACGGATACACCTGGACAAGAAGGGCGGGACTCCGGATGACATCATGCCGACAGTAGCCGATAGGCTACCATGCAGCCATATTCAAATGTATAGTGACTGTATAAAAGGAGTTGTATTGCCACCATTACCTCATGTTCGGACTGTACTTCATGCAATAAAGATGCGCTAGCCAGAATATGGCTGCTTCTATCGTCTTTCTTCCCTGAACACTAAATTGGTGACGAAGGTGGGATATGGCTTCCCACGGGAACAAGATACAACCAATCTTCGACATAAGCCAGCCGGATCAATGGGAATGGTTTGAAATGCATTTCCGCAGCACGCTGGCGATAGCCGAAATCACCGACGAGGGAAAAAAGCACGCCCAGCTCATCACGATGTTGGGGTACCATGCTGTGAAGCTCCTGGTCAACCTGGTGGCCCCGAGGAAGGTGGAAGAGGTCCCAGTCAAGCACCTCCTAACAGCACTGCGGGGGCACTTCCAGCCAACTGTGTCCATTTTCATGGCCAGAGCTGCTTTCAGGAGACGGGACCAGCACCCGGGTGAGTCTGTGGCCAATTTTGTGGCGGCCCTCCGTGTGGCGGCAACCCCATGTGAGTGGGCAGACCTGGAAACTGCCCTCAGGGACCGTTTGCTCTGCAGTCTGCGGGACGAGGAGACCCAATGAAAGCTGATGACCCATGGCCATGACCTGACATTCCATGAGATCCTAAAGGAAGCACAGGTGGCCGAAGCCATGAGAGCCGGAGTCAAGCTGTTCAAGGCAAGGGCCCCACCATCGACTCCAGTACAGGTGGCCTGGTGGGACCATCGATCCCCAGCATCACCCTCCTCCTCCTCAGAGGACAGCAAGGATGACGGCATCTGAAAGGTGTGGAAGGCAGCGACTGAGAAGTGTGGCAAGGAAAGTTACCATTGTGACGGCTGCGGGGCATCCCACAACCGAAGCAAGTGCCCGTTCTGGAAAGCCAAGTGCCACAACTGCAGATGGAGGGGCCACATCACCAAAGTATGCAGATGATGGCAAGGAGAGTACAAGGGCCCAGCGGAATGTCCCCTGAGGAGACCGGATGGTGTCGGCAGGGTTTCCGACGACAGCGACCCAGAAATGCGTGTTCTGGTGGGTTTGCGGCAACAGCAGTGTGGCTGTTCACAGTGTGTCCTTGGGGCACCCCCATTTTTTGTTGCGGTACTGTTGCAAGGGGTCCCAGTTAGGATGGAAATAGACTTGGGGTCTTCCTACTCCATTAAATCCCAGCGGGAGTTCCTGCGTATTCCCCCCCCCCCCCAATGAGCAACCCAAACGCAAGGCCTTAAAGACTCATTTGTGGGACATTCAAGGGGTCGGAATCCCAGGGTTGGGGGTGGGGGAATTCAAGGTACAATTTAAACACCATAGGGAGAAGCTGCCCTTAGTGGTCCTGAAAGAGGGGGGTTGCTGTCTCCTGGGAATGCAGTTGTTCAAGCCCCTGGGAATTTCAATAGAGGGTATCCATTCCATCGGGTCTGACCCCATACAGGATGCTTGTGATGCACACCTGGCAGTATTCGAGAAGGGGCTCAGGAAATGCAAGGGCCCCCCAGTTTCATTTGATCTGGACCCAGAAATCTGGCCCATTCAGCTTAAGCCAAGAAGGGTCCCATTCGCCCTCAAGGACAAAATAGAGGCGGAACTGGATAAACTGGTGGGCCAGGGGATTTTGGTTCCAGTGGACTCTGCAGAGTGGGAAACTCATATTGTGACTGCTTTGAAACCTAACGGGGAGGTTAGGATTTGTGCAGATTATAAATGTATGATAAATAAGGCAATCTGCCCAAATGCATACCCGGTGCCACCTATTAGCTACGTTGCATGGGGGAAGTTTTTTTTTTGCTAAATTGGATTTGGCGCAGGTGTACCAACAGCTGACTGTAACTCCAGCTGCTGCCGCTGCACAGACAATTGTAACCCACAAAGGAGCTTTTAAGGTCATGCGCCGGCAGTTCAGCGTAAACTCGGGCCCTGGGATTTTCCAGTCCCTCGTGGAACGGTTGCTAAAAGGGCTCCCGGGGTTCTCCCATATTTTGATGATGTACTGATAACAGGGTGAGTGTGTCGGAACTGGCTAAGAGGTTGGACAAAGTTTTGTCAATTTTTGAAAAAACGGGTTTGAGGTTAAAATAGAGCAAGTGTGTGTTTCTAGCAAGGGAGGCTGAGTTCCTTGGGTTCAAAATAACCCCCGTTGGAGTAAAGCCCTCCGAATCAAAGGTTGTGGCTATCCAAAATGCCCCTTGCCCCACCGCAAAACCAGAGTTGTAGTCATTTTTTGGGCTCCTAAATTTCTACCATTCCTTCTTGCCAAGGAAGGTGTCTGTTGCGGAGCCACTGCATAAGTTACTTAAGAAGGATGTGGTTTGGTGGTGCGGGGACAGTCAGGAAAAGGCGTTTAAGGAATTAAAGTGACTTCTATCCTCAGAAGCGGTCCTGACCCACTTTGACCCCAGAAAGCCCGTAGTTCTAGTCTGCGATGCCTCACCGGTAGGGTTGGGGGCAGTGCTGTGCCACATGTTGGACAATGGGCAGGAAGCCCCAGTTGCATTCTACTCCAGATCGCTTTCAAAGGCGGAGTGCAACTACATGCAAATTGACAGGGAGGCTCTTGCCATAGTCACTGGTACAAAGAAGTTCCACGACTTCCTGTATGGTCGACCTTTCACCATTGTGACTGACCACAAACCCCTACTAGGCATTTTCACCACAGGCAAGCCCACACCACAGATTCTGTCCCCCAGAATGCTCCGATGGGCCATCTTTCTCAATGCATACCAGCACATGCTTGCCCACCGCCCGGGGAAAGACATTAGCCATGCAGATGCTCTTTCCAGGTTGCCCCTGCCACAGTTAGGAGACCCGGAGTGCGAGGTGGAGCGAGATCATCAAGTGCTTCTGATCAAAGCCCTTGACTCACCCCCGATAGTTCCCGCAGACCTTGCCAAGGCCACGGCAAAGGACAAGACACTTTCCCTAGTGAGCTCCCGGGTTCAGAAAGGGTGGCCAATGACTTCCCCCAGGGAGGAATTCATGGCTTATGTTAGAAAAAGGGATGAGCTTTCCACAAAAAGGGGCTGCCTCCTATGGGGCCAGCGGGTGGTTATTCCCGAGTCATTGAGGTTGAGAGTGCTCAAGCTACTGCATGTCAGCCACCCCGGGATCGTACGCTCTAAAGCTCTGGCCAGAAGCTACTTCTGGTGGCCCCAAATGGATGCTGACATAGAGCACATGGTCGGCAAGTGCGAGAATTGCCAAAGTTCTCAACCTGAAGAGTCCCGACTTCCCCATAGAGAATGGGACATGGCCCAAGGACCGTGGTCTTGGGTACATATAGATTTCGCGGGTCCCTTCAGGGGAACCCTTTTCCTGCTAATAGTAGATGCTTACTCCAAGTAGTTGGAGGTGATTCCGATGTCCAGCACCTCGTCTGCTGCAACCGTAAAGCAATTGTGCAGGGTGTTTAGTTGTTTCGGGATACCAGACGTGCTTGTGAGCAACAACGCCAGTACCTTCACGTCTGTGGAATTTCAGGCATTCATTGAGAAAAACACCATCCGGCACATCACCTCTGCCCCTTTCCACCCTGCAACAAATGGCCAGGTAGAATGCCAGGTGCGAACTACAAAAGAAGCATTGCGGCGCATGGGCCCCAGGGACCTGAACTTGCAACTGTGCCAGTTCCTGCTGTGCTAAAGGGTGACGCCACTCATGTCGGGGCTCTCGCCTGCAGAGCTCCTCATGCGCAGGAAACCTGTAACACTTCTAACTAGGTTGGATCCCACAAGGGTGGAGGATAGCACCCGTAGGAGGGCCTTCTCCGTGTCCGCACCAACCCTCTGGAACCTCCTGCCAATAGATATAAGACTTCAAAGTGAACTGCTGCCCTTCAGGAAAGGAGTAAAGACCTGGCTGGCAGGGCAGGTGTGGGGCCTGAACGGGACTATGGTTCCCGCCGGCTGGCTTTTATAAAAATAAGAACTCTCTCTTCTTCCCTTTTGTATAGTAGGTGGGATGGGTGGGTGGGATATGGGTTTTAAATGGGGTGTATGTGGGTTTTTTATAAGGTTTTTATAATGTTTTTTATGTATTTTTAGAATTGTTGTAATGCCGCCCTGAGTCGGGTTCTGCCTGAGTGGGCGGCATATACAAATATGACTATAAATAAATAAATAAATAAAAATAAATAAAGGGAGGAACATAGAAATAGGAAATACCAAAAGTTTTGGAATAGGAGAGCCAGCATATTGCAGGAATTACACGGCCGCAGGACCAGCCTGGGTCCCAGGAGTAGTCATTGAGCAAACGGGGCCAGTTTCGTACTGTGTGGAGACCAGCACAGGTCTACTCTGGAGAAGGCACGCCAATCAACTCAGGCGTAGGGTTACCGATAGGCAGGACACAGACATGCAGCCACAGAATTCAGCATTAGGGTTCTCCCCCACCAGCTTATCCCACAGGATACACCTTGGGTACAAATGCGGATCGGCGATCCTCACCTAGGGAGGAGGTGGTTGATACAAATCCATATCCCTTGGACACCAGGGATACTTTGGAAGAGAGAAACGAATTTGACGGGGAGGAAGAGTTTGATTTTGAGTTTCGGAACTGGGGGAGGGGGTGTTCAGAGTGGTCCCCCACCCGTCCGAGTGAAGAGCGGGGTTTTTCATTCGTCCCTGGAGCCCCCGGTTTCTCGACATTAGAGTTCACCCCTACCCCACGTTTTCAGTCAAGGGCTCCCCAGTCAGGGCCGGCACAAATGCGAAACCCCAGTTCCCCATGTTTTCAGTCAGGGCCACATTTATTGATTCATGCCCTAGTCCGGATTATAAATTTCTATTGGTAATTGACCAATCATAATTCTTAAGGCAAGCAGGCCGAAGTAACACTGGTAAGGTACCACCCAAAATTGCCGACAGCAATTGTTACAATGTATCTATTTGTATCAATTTGTTTGTTGACAACAAACAAATTGTTGACCGTAGTCAATATCTAACTAATGACCCCACCCTCTGACGCGTATCCGTAAAATCACGGGGTGATGCATGCTGTCTAGCTGTAGCCATCACTCCGTCGCCTGGTTCGTCGTTGACCGGACAACGTTTAACCAACTTATGCCTGTCTAGTGTTGTCCAGTCAATTGCGAACCTGCCGGATACCTGTGGGTCATAAATGTTTACCTTACCAGTGCTACCCACCCATGTGACCAAAGTCAACAGCAGCAACAGAAACCCCTATATCAAACCATAGCAACAGTGTGGGATGGGCAAAAAAACCAGGACCCAAGAGCCAATTGCGAGTCCCAGCCAAAAATTCCCACCCGGCCCCGAAGTGACCAAAATATCACACTGTTAACTAGGGAGGGGGTGGAGGGAAAAAACTTCTCCGCTCCGTCGCTTCGCAAAATGGCAGCTCGGCTGCCTCGTGGCCACCCCTTTTATAAGGGTGCTGGCCACGCCCCCTAACTACCCAGATGCCTTCGTCCGGTGGGGGGGGGCGCAAAGAGCGCGGCGGCCATTTTGGCGCCGCGCTTGCATTGCAGGCGTACCCCCCAATAAAGGACTCAGACACTGATGAAAGTGGATAACGGCATTGGGCCACATTTATTGATTCATGCCCTAGTCCGAATTATAAATTTCTATTGGTAATTGACCAATCATAATTCTTAAGGCAAGCAGGCCGAAGTAACACTGGTAAGGTACCACCCAAAATTGCCGACGGCAATTGTTACAATGTATCTATTTGTATCAATTTGTTTGTTGACAACAAACAAATTGTTGACCGTAGTCAATATCTAACTAATGACCCCACCCTCTGACGCGTATCCGTAAAATCATGGGGTGATGCATGCTGTCTAGCTGTAGCCATCACCCCGTCGCCTGGTTCGTCGTTGACCGGACAACGTTTAACCAACTTATGCCTGTCTAGTGTTGTCCAGTCAATTGCGAACCTGCCGGATACCTGTGGGTCATAAATGTTTACCTTACTAGTGCTACCCGCCACACGGAAAGGCTTCAATGAAGGCTCGACGCCCCCCCCCCCCAGACCGTCAGCTCGGTCAACAGGCCTGCTCGCCAATCACCTAACAGGAGGTCCATACCTCCTTGCGACAGATGGACCCCATCCCCTGCGTAAAGTTCATAATTTTGCAGACTAATGGCGGGGTGACGACTGACCCGCCCCCAACCCCTGTCGACAAGGAACCGGGCAACAGCCCTGTTTACCATGCGTCTAGCACGGTCAAGGGCCTGGAGGTCGAACCCTCCCCTATAAGTGTGCCGCGGCACCATGTCAGACCAAACGAGGGTTGTGGTGGGCCACACGTAATGTAGGTAGGCAAGGTCGCCGCAAATCGCATGCTTCAGCGATAGGCCGGTGACCCGACCTAAATCATTGCCCCCAAGGTGTATGATCAGAATGTCAGGCGGGTCAGCATTCCGGCCCGAGAAAAGGAATGGCAACAGCTCCCGCCATAACATCCTGGGCTTACCATACCATGTGAGACTTGCGTATGCACCCAGTCCCAGTCAGGGTCCCCACTCTGTCGCCGCAGCGTAACGCGCTGCCCTATGCACGTAGCTGTGGCCCACTAGCCATACTGTCACCGGTGTAATAAGACACCCAGGGTCTGTCAAGGAAAAACGAGGGAAGAGAAAAGGTGCGGTGACCCGACTGGTACTCACGGTGAAAGAGGGCGGACATAAAATTGAAAACATTGCGATCCCCACCTCCCCATGCGGCGTATTTCAGCCCCGGAGTACCCAAAAGCAGCCGCAGTGGAAGCCACCCCTATCCTAAATGAATGGGTGCCGTAACGGGCCCCTGGGAGGCCAACACTGGCCAGCGCTTGGCCGGTCACCTTCCAAAATTGAAATTTAGTAAGGGGAGACCCATCTTGGTGACAGAAAAACGGGGCATGGTGCATGCCACGCAGTGCAAGGAACTCCTGTAGGGCAGCAACCGGACAGATGTCTGCCAAAGAACACCGTAGCAGTCTTACTCCACTGCCTACGCCGTGCAGATCCGTCTTAGAGGAGTGTATCCTCAACTGAGCCCAATCATTGGCAACATAGACATCTTCGAGTTCCAATGCCCTACGACTTGCATCCGCCTTAGACAGCATCACAAGCTCGCTGATGCGGAGCGCTCCAAAAAAGGCCACCGTAGTAGCCGCATGAAACAGGGCTGCCTCATACCTATCAAAACATAGGCCATGCCAGCCCCGCGCCAGTTGGGTAAGAACCCCTGGGGAAATTGGGTGGCGGTCGTCCGGGCTACGCCCACGCTCCCGCACCCACCCCTCCAAAACGTGTCTCATACGGAAGTCAGCAGTACTGTCCGCATGACCGCCTACTTTGGCCATAAAAGCCAGCGCTGACAGCCTGGATGCTATGGTGCGAGGTGCGAGGCCCTGGGCATGGAGGTAAACCATGAATCGAAGGATATGGGCCACTGGGATCGGCCAGGTGTCTGGCAGCCGGAATTGGGCACAGAATGCTCTGAAAGAAATGAATGCATGGTGATACGCCTTACGCGTGCGTGGTGCTAGCGACATGCCGATCGCCCGGTTCACCTCTCCTTGCCAAGGGTCCATATCTCGTCCGGGAGTGGCGAGGGAAATTCCTCCGCATCCGGGGCCAAGGCGCGGAACCTGGAGATCTGCAGGCGGGACAAAGCGTCAGCTATATCATTATTAACACCCGGGACATGCGTGGCCCTGAACAGCACATTGAGGCGCAGGTTGCGCAATACAAACTGGCACACCAGGTCCATGACCCTGGGTGATTTAGAAGTCTGTGAGTTGACAATGTGGACAACGGCCGCATTGTCACACCAGAAATGAACAACCGAATTGGCCCACTCCTCACCCCATAGCATCAAAGCCCCCAATATGGGGAAAAATTCCAGATACATAAGATCACGCAGGCGCCCGACCAGGCTGGTGGCCACCCACCATAGGCCCACTTCCCATTGAAGTACATCCCATAACCCAGGGATCCAGAGGCATCGGACTGTATCTGGAAGCCAGAAGGTCAGACCTCCAAAATGACACCCCATTGAACTCCCTCAGGAACTGGAGCCAGATAAGCATATCTGCCCTGATACCCCGGGTTAGTCTCACCCTGTGGTGGGGCCTGGATAAGCCTGTCATGGCGTCGCACAAGCGCCGAGCAAATGCCCTGCCCGGTGCGACCACCCTGCAAGCAAAATTGAGGTGACCATGTAGCACCTGCAGTTCCCGTAATGACGCCTTGTGTTTTGCAAGCAAGTCCGAGATGAGGTCCACTATCCTGGACACCTTATCCCCCAGTAACCTAGAAGCCTGCGCTACTGTGTCAATCTCCACCCCCAGGAAGACTAGCTGGGTAGATGGGCCATCGGTCTTTTCGGGCGCTAAAGGGACACCAAGTTCCTCCATTAGCGTCTGAAATGTGTTGAGGAGACGTGTGCACATGTCCCAGCCCCGTTCACCCCCGAATAAAAAATCATCCAGGTAAAGGGCTACAGACCGGGACCCTGACCTGCGGACAAAAGCCCACTGTAGAAAGGTGCTGAAACGCTCAAAGGCCGAGCATGATATGGAACAGCCAAAAGGCATGGCCTTATCGAAATAATATTCACCCAGGAACTTGAAACCCAGCAACTCAAAGTCACCCGGGTGAACCGGCAGGAGACGAAAGGCAGATTTAATGTTGCACTTAGCTAACAGCGCACCCGGGCCACATGAGTGCACCATGCGCATCGCTTGGTCGAAAGATGTATACCTGACCGAGCAAAGGTCATCAGGGATAGCATCATTGACCGATCGGCCGGCTGGGTAGGACAAGTGATGAATCAGGCGGAACTCGCCCGGTGACTTCTTGGGCACTAAGCCCAAGGGTGACACTTTAAGGTTGGGAAACGGGGGTGTAGGGAAAGGGCCGGCGACCCTGCCCGCATCAACCTCCTTAGTAATGCTGGCCGCAGCCACCTCCTCCCTTCCCCTAAGGGACAAAAGGTTGGGGGCATCTTGGGGGGACCTATCACCCTCGAAAGGAATACGAAACCCCAGTCGAAAACCCTGAAGCAGGTAAACCGCGTCTGCCTCCCTCGGGTACAATGCGAGCCAACGCTCCAACATGTCCACATTAATTGGGGAGGGGGCCTTTCGGTGGACCAGCTCCCTCTGCGGCAGTCTTGCCAGCCCCTTGTCCACCCCTACCTCTGCCCCACATCCTTCCTGGCCTGGGGCAGGCGGAGGCCGCATGGGGGCCAGCACAAGAGGGACACTCATGCCTGTACCGGCAATTCTTCCTATTGCAGGAACCATTGGACGAGAAAGTCCAGCACAACAGGCGGGCTGGAACCCCCTGCCCCGCCATCTGGCGGGGTGTCTGTGCTGGGGCCGCTCGCTGGACCGCATGTCCACAATGGTATCTTTCCCCAGGCGCAGGGCGTGTGGGAGTCATGTACAGAAGCCACAGCTTCTGGCAGGGTTCGTCTCACCTCATCTCAGGGTGCAGGGGAATCCGCATACGGAATTCCTCGTCGTAAGCCAACCACGACGGGCCCGGGAAGTTGACCATCGCCCGGTAGATGTTGTCCAAATACTGGACCATCGGGATTGCCAGATCCGGCCTGGCCCTGAGGTAAACCGCCATGTATATGAGGTACGCCTGCAACCAGTTGGCCCACATGCGTGGCGGCTTACGACGACGTGCCTGTTCCTTATCCTTCTCATCCTGCCCCTCCCTCTCCTCCTTGGTGGGCTCTCTGTTAAGAAGGGAGAAGATGTCCACATACTCCCCACGCCAGATCTTCTCTTTGGTGGCCTGGGCCAGATGGTCTCCAAGGGGCAAGGAATACCCCGCTGTCGGCAATGCCGACACCGGCACGGTGGGAACTGCGGGCACTTGAAAAGGAGCCTGGACCAACCCGGTCACCCCTAACACGTTCCCGACTGAGTAGGAGGCACCACCCCAAATAGGGCCCTGGGTGGGAGGTGAAGTCGCCGGGTGGGACGTCGGCGACTGAACCGTTGTGCCACCCGTGCGAGGCCACGGCCACTGAAATGCTCCCCCCAACGTAGCTAGATGTGTGGGTGCACTAGATTGAACCGCATACTCACATGCTGCACCCCCATGGGCCACCCCCACCGGGGGTTCCGGCCCACTGGGGGCGTCGGAGCTCACGACCGCAGTTGAGCTCGTCGATGGGGCCTGCTCAGCACCAGCCTGTTGATTGGGGAGCTGCGAGGCAGTGGCCGATGCCGGCCCATGCGCCTCGGGCAGCTCGACCCGTCCCGCCGCCTGCCGCTGCCCGGCAGACGAAGCATCAACCTGCACCCCAAAAGGCACCCCCGGGTAATTAACCCTCGCGAGGGACGCCTCGAGGGCCGCAACACGGGCCAGAAGGGCCTCAACAGTGACGTAGCCCCCTAAGCCAAGGGGGGGCAAAGGGCCGGCCGGCCCACCGGTTGCAGGCGCCAGTCCAGGTCCCTGGACCCCGGGGCCGAATATGGCCACGAGACCAGGCCCGGCCCCTGTGGGGCCGGGGGCATGCCCTGCCAGGGGAGGGAACCCAACCACCCCCCATGGCTGAAACCCCCCGCAGGAACCTGCGAACCATGGGAAGAAGGCCCCGAAGAATGGGCCAAGCCGGGGGCAGTGGCCATTGCTTGCGGGCCGGGGGCCGCGGCCCCTGCCGGGCCGGTATGCGGACGCCCCGCCTCAGGCCAAGGGGCTACCAATCCCATCCCACCGGTCCCGGTGGGCTCAGGCAAGGGAGGCTGCTGGGGAGGCGCAGTCGCGGTCCTCCGACCCGGCTGGCGCCTCCGCGCAGAGCGAACCGCGTTCACAGCCGCCTTCTTCTTAGAGGGCATTGCAGCTATCTGGTGGGAAGCCGGATAAAGAGAAAGAAAATTCGCAACCGAAGAGGCTTCCCGGCGAAAGGCAAGAGCGACGGAGGTAAGAAAGAAAAACTTCTCCGCTCCGTCGCTTCGCAAAATGGCAGCTCGGCTGCCTCGTGGCCACCCCTTTTATAAGGGTGCTGGCCACGCCCCCTAACTACCCGGATGCCTTCGTCCGGTGGGGGCCCCCGCAAAGAGCACGGCGGCCATTTTGGCGCCGCGCTTGCATTCTCCCTTTTCTTGCCATTCTGCACTTAGTGTCTCAGGCAGAGAAGGGGGGAAGCAAGGAGTTCTCTTGCCTGTCCGGCGGAAAAAGCAGGGGAGACCAACTCATTGAAGAGAAACCTCTCCGTTGCCTTTAAAGAGCACTTTATTAATGAGTTTTGATCGGGTACCCTGTAAAAGATTTTTTATTTTTATTCTTGATATGTGATGTTTTAAAAGTTGAAGTTTGATGTTTGGAATGTTATTGTTTTATTTAACATGTTCCTGCACACTATTTATGCTGTTTAAGTGTACTTTATACACAATTTGAACAAAAAAACTTGTTGTTTTGGGTGGGTTCTAAGGTCGAGAATGGAATTTGGTTTTCAATGCATTCCTATGGGAAAATTCATTTTACTTAAAGAGCAACTCACTTAAAGAGCAATCCTGTGGGACGCATTTTGCTCTTTAAGAGAGGTATTACTGTAATTTCTCCCTTCATCACATAAGTACCTTTTGCAAATGATGGTAGTAACCAAAAATAGGTTTAAACTAAAGAGTAGAGTGGATTCAAGATTCATAGGGTTAGGCTGGAAGGGGCAATAGTGGTACACCAGTCAAACTTCAGAAAGGGCTGGAAGTCATCCAAGGCCTCTGGCTTTTTTCTCAGCCTATTGATCAGTGCAAGACATGGGGTTGCGCTGCCACTTCTAAGCAGCACAGAGATTAGATGGAGCAGTAGGGAGCATGTAAAGTTACAATCTGCTATTCCTTATCCTCTTCAAAAAATGAAGTAAAAAATCACCCTTCAGACCAAATATATAACGTACACATAAGCTCCCTCATATGCCCGACAAGTCACAACCATGCCCCACTGAATGTTGTGAGTCTTTAGCGAATGTAACAAACAGATTCCAACATGGGTTTAAGATTAATTTGCAAAAAGAAAAAAATAGCATGTAAATAGTGGTAAACCTGTTTCTGTAATCATCAGATTGTGATTGAGGGCTCATGTGAGCGAATGTTTATTCTTGAAGAAAGAAATCTTTTGCATAATCACTTACACGTGAGTAAGTCAAACTGAGTTAGAATTGCAATCCAGTTCATTTTGATAAAAACTGCCTTATTGATTTGATTGAGAGATCAAAATATGATGCCTGGATAGGAACCACTTCAATGGGAAGGTAAGCAGAGTTCCGTGTGCTCCGGTGTCTAGTCATGCCTGCCACATGACCATGGAAATGTATGCAAAAGCAGACATTGCTGGCTCTTTGGCTTTGAAACAGATATGAGCACTGGACTCTAGAGTCGGATACAAATGGCTTTCGAGCAAGGGAAAACTTTACCTTTAAACATAAAACAAACAAGGAAACAGGACTTTAAAGCCAACTTTAGTTTTCCCAGCCATCCAGAATCAGCCTTTTGGGGTGCATGAAGAGGAGGGGAAATCTCAGAGAGGGGAGAGAATTCCACTCTATTCCTATTGAATTCTGTGGTTCTAACCAATGGCTCCTGCCCGTTATCTATATAATTGTGTAAGAGATTTTGCTAGGAGATGAAATAAATACTCACAGATCAAAAACATTTGCTTTGTTTTACTGAGAACATAACAAGATAGATTGTGCGGGCTGAAGGGGCTTGGTAAGTTTCTTAAATCATTTTCCAAAACTTTGGACTGCATAGAGTTGTAGAAACACTGAAAATGAAATGAATGCAAAGTAGACCGAGTGGGGAGACAAGTAACTTGGCAGATTACCGTGATGAAACATTGCATTAAGTTTGATGGCTACCTACTGTGGTTGCTGTTGCCTTAAATTAAGTACCTTCCAGCTTTAGAACTACTTTAACACTGGAACAGACAGGGCCTGGCGAATTAAACTCCCTTATCAAGCACAAGCTGTGCAACATTTGGGGTTATATGATTTTTAAGAGCCTGTCTGGTTTTTGCAAATGGCACCTGATCTCAGACCAGTTTCTTTCAACTTAGTTTTCGGTACTGTGCACAGTACTTTCCAGCAGTGTCTTAGAACTAGCTAATATAAGCTCTGCTTGCCATCTGCTTGTGTACAGATAGGCAACAAAATAAAAACAAAACAAGTGCTTTCTGTGATGTACTATGACATTTATTGCATTTGCTTTGATCAATGATTATTTTATCATAATTTATATTATTCTTGCCAATGTGCAAAATGCTTTAAAGTGTAATTTTCAAGGTTATTAAATCAAAGGGGGAAAGTTGGATTTCTTATTTCTTCTGGTTGGGTGTTTTATACAGTTAAGTTGCTTCTAAAGTAAGGTGGCTCTAATCGAGTTCTTAGGGTATGTGAAAAGTTACAGCCTCCTCCCCCAGTGAGCATCCATAGCCAACCAGGTATTTAAATGCTGGACATCTTAGTCCTAATTCTGCACTCTATCTACTGTACCACACTGGCTCTGATTTTCTTATTACCTACTTACGTCTGGCCAGACATTCCACTACAGTAATGTAGTAGACTTTATAGCCTGCAACTCAATGCCAAGTGTTGGGTGGTGATAAATAACCTGACCAAAGGGGCCAATGGCAATGGGCAGATGAGCCCCTTTGGGTGGGGTAAAGGTCCCCTCAGTGGAGGAAATGCCACTGGAAACCATCATACTGGGCCCAACGGCACAATGAGCAGAGGAGTAGCTCAGATTCCCAACGGTCATGGAGGCAGAAGAGGACATGCCAGAATGACTGGCTGTGAAGCTCCACCTTGATAATATCCTCAAGGCTGTGGCAGTCCATTGCAATCCCGGTGTTAAATCCTGCATATTTCATATATGCTGCAGGAAATGGCTCCGTGATCATAGTGTGTGGGTCACTTCATGGCAAGCTGGGATCCACCTTAAATAAATTCACACTAATGGCATTTTTCCTTGGAGGGTGAAGGCGGCCTAGAACCAGCCGGCCTCCATGACCAGGCCTCCCGGCACCCTGGGGTGTTGTAATGATCCATGGGAGTAAAGGTGCTGAATTCAAGGAAGGCAAGGAGAGGCGAGTGTATGGTAGAAAAAGCCAGTCCCGAATCCTCAGGTGGTCTGTATTTATTCTATTCCTGGATCTCACACGCACAGCCTGTGTGAGACCCCATGACAGAAGGCTTGTTTTCCTAGCATATTATTGGCTAAGTACATTTGCCAGTCTAAGAAGTTACTGCGTGCCTAGGTTAGCCATGGATGTGCTAATCAACAGGAACAGTGAAACTCAGTGTACTTCCCTTATATGGAGTTCTTGTAAACATCAGGCATCTATGCTCTAGTTGTTTGGTCTAACTGTGCTTTGGTGTCTCCTAGGATGTGAGTAATCTTCCGTGTGCTGTTTACTAGTCACTGCAACATTTGGGTGACACTTAACCTACATCCAATCAGTGCTCCCACCCAAGGAAACCCACCCTGAGTCGGGTTCTGCCTGAGTGGGCGGCATATATAAATATGACTATTAAATTAAATTAAATTAAAACATGGAATCAGTTCTGCTAATGCACTATTAGCCCATACCAATTTCCTCTCCTGTAAGGATCGGTTGGTTTCCAGCTCGTGTGCGAGCTAGACGACCCAATCGGGAAAGGTAGCTGACCAATCAGTGACCTGGGCTACCCACATTCCCCCTTATTTTATTTTCTAAAAGCAACTTGGCTAAAAGCCCGAGTGACGTAAGGCATAATCTGTCAAGGCGTGATTGTTTCTTGGGGTCTCTGTCTTGGGTGGCACATAGACTGGAACAAGGGGATGCATTGCACAAAACAGCATAGCATACCACAACACCAATGGTGACTTTATGCACTGTTTGTGGCTAGTCTCATGGCACCCAGGATCAGAGCTCATCCCCCCACCCCCAGTAAGTTTGGGGTAAAATTTGCACCTGCCCCAAAACAACCTTATGACTATGGTGTTTGCCCAATAAGGTGCTCCTTGAGGAAGGTGTCAGAGTTGGTTACCTTGTGCTGGGTCTTTGTGAGAAATGTTCTTCAGGTTGGGTCAGCAGTGTCTTGATATTAAATGACGTCCAAATAACTGTGTAGTTGTGCAAGAACGTGGCTTGCTTTCTATTGGCCAGACAATGTGATGAGGTTTGTCATGGATCTCTCACTGGGGTGATTGACTTCTTTCCCACCCCCCTGGCAGAATTGTTTTTGTCTTGGGTTACTCTGCAAATTGGCCTCTTTGGGTGATTGGACAAATGCTTCTCTCACACAATGGAGGTGTGACTGACACTGAGATGGTGAATTACAATAACCAAGAGGTCTCTATGGCTCCAGGAAACCCAATCTTCTGTAGATGTCTGTTTGGTTTTTCTCCCACCCATGGTGAGGGTATGTTATCCTAACGAGGGATGGTATCAGAAGGGGCAAATGTGTGAGGAATATGCAATCATGTGTACCAGAATTCATATACCCTAGAAAAGCAGCTTTTGAGCATAATACAAAAGCATGGAAAAAGCATTGAAATACGCTGGTTACAAGTGAAAAACCATCCGGTGGGCAGAATATCATGATCATACGTAATGTCAGGGTGATTACATTTCCAAGTCTCTTTACCGGGGCTTCAGGCAATGGTGGTGTTTGGTTGATCGCCACTCAGGGTGTGTTTAGAGTGACTGCATCACCGGGCAAAGTCGTTGTTACTTGAGTATCCCAGTTTGCATAAGTCCCGTATGTCATGCAGTAAATAGTGTCAAGTGCACGTTTAAGCAAAAGTCAGATTGGGCATGCCAAATCATCTTTAGGAGTGGAAGGAATATGGACAGGTGATGTCATTTTTTGGCAGTGCCTGTGCTTGGCTGGATCTTCTCAGATGGGCGCCTGGTTCCGGCTTGGTTTAAACGGACCTGCATAGAAAATAAAAAAAAACTGGCTGCAAGTGCAGCCTTCTGGGAAAAGTCTGAGAGAGATAAGTTAGTTTTGTAATTATATGTCAATAGAACTGTGGACCAGGGGTTTCCCTCCTTCCTTAGATTAAATAGGGGGGCGGGGAATCATTCCAGAATTGCTGGACTTGGCACTAAAGGATGCCGTTGGGACTCTAACTCCTACTTGAAAGTAATAACGTAAAATGTGTCGAAAAACAATGTGAATGCTGGGGGAAAAAATCCTGTAATGAAAATGTGACTATTTTTGCCAAGGTGCCTGAGATGCTGTGGCACTACCAACTGCCTGTAGGAGAAGAGGCATTTGGTCAAAACATCCACCCACTAATGCAGCCTCTGGCCAAGCCCGTCCACCCAGTGATGGGCTGAGAAGACAGTATACAGCTAGCAATCCTTGCATAGCCAAAATAGAAATGTGCCTAGTTGGCAGCAAAGAGGGAGAAAAGAAAAAAAATTCCTTGCCCTGTGTAAGAATGTGACCGGACCAAATAACTGTTCCCCAAAATATGCACACGATGCGCAATGCAAGGATGAAGGAATCACAATATGGGATTAAAATTGCTGGGAGAAACACCAACAATTTGAGACATGCAGACGATACCACCTTGATGGTGAGAAGGACCTAGAAAATCTCTAGATTGGGTTGAAGGAGGAGAGTGCAAAAGCTGGACTGAGACCCAGTATCAAGAAAACTAATATAATGGCAACAGGCCATATTAATTTCTGGAAAATAAATGGGGAAGAAGTAAAAGCATGACAGATTTTACATCATTAGGATCAAAGATCACTGCGAATGGAAATTGCAGCCATAAAAGAAAAAGAAAGAAAATAAAAAACTGAGTCTAGGGGGACAAGATATGAGAAAAACTTGGAAACATAATGAAAAACAGAGACATCACACAGTAAACAAGAGGTAGAATAGTCAAAGCAATGGTATTCACAGTGGTAACGTATGGATGCCAGAAAACTGAACAATTAGGAAAGCTGAACACAGAAAAATAGATGCCTATAAAATATGGTGTTGAAGAAGAGTACTGAGAGTACTCTGGACAGCCAGGAGAACAAATAGCTCAATCTTGGAAGAGACCAACTTCGATTGCTTACTGAAACGTCAAATAATACATAAAAAATGAGAAGGAATGATTCACTTGAGAAAGCCTTGATGCTGGGAAAGTTGGAGGGCAAAAGAAGAAAAGACAGCCAAAGATAAATCGGCTAGAGGGGATTGTAGACACAATAGGCAGAAAACTGGGAGGACTGAGTGTTAGTCTTTGATGCGGGGGGGGGCTTCCCCCCCTTCATCACTTTCTATAAGAAGAAAGAAAAAACAAACAGCGTGGGTCAAGTTATTACACACATGCAGTGTCTCGCCTGGTATGCAGAATGTCCTGACTCCCACTGCAGAAGAAAGATTCGGCAGAAACAACCATTCCACCAAATTCCCCACCCCCGCAGGAGTCCAAGAGAGGGTCCAGCGGAAAAGGGTACCAGTTCTAATCATGCACAGATTGAGGACGGGGCTAAAACTGCCTACAATATCTGCTTAACCTGTTCTTGGCATGTGATGGCTACCAGAGAAAGTAAACAAAAAATATGCTTAGAGAGGCTATGTCTACTTAAAATGGTGATCTAGTCTAATCAGTGTTCCCCAATCTGGAGTACTACTGTCCAGACTAAATCTTTAATGTATCTTCAGCAGCTCTGGCACTGCAAAAGATTAAGGCGGCGTAAATTCCAGAGATAAAGTGCTCTGCACTTTCTCAGGAACTAGGCTTAATCTAATTTTCCTCCCTATGTGCTCTGGAGGTTGCAAAATTTGTCACTGTCCTCCTGACAGGTTTAAGACTTAGAAGGATAAGGCAAGTTAAAACAATATACAACATTTAAAGTGTAGCTGTAGGAGAAAGGGGAAAGTTTAGAATTTGTAGTTAACTCTATCAGATAATAAAAACGCTTGGAGGGAACAGCCAGCCACAACAACAAAAAATCTGTGAAATACAATGCTGCAAAGAAAACAACTTAAATATTTACTCTAATAATCAGGAGTTTAGAAGATGACAAAAAGTCAATGATTAACTCTCAACATATAAAATACAACACCTCTGAACAACACATCGAAATTCCAGAAATCCTGTCAACGCAAGAGTTAATTAGCCCAGAAAGCTGTCGAGAGAATACCTTATCTTTTGAAATAGTGCCAGGTATGTTGAGATTACAGAAAAACAAGTCATGAAACGTGACACTTTGAAGAGAGGTTCACAAGAATTTAATCATTAAACATGTAACATAGAAGCATAACTAACTGTACTGTAAGAACAAATTGTTAAAATCGGGAGGTTTAGTTTAGGGAAAAAGCAAAGAGTTAAGGCATTTTACCTAGAGCAATATAACATTTCACCAAAATGTGCCAGGGTTGGGCTTTTATGCAAAAACCTCAGCCTGAGACTGCCTGCTGAAAATCTCAGTTTAACCCATTCTCAACACATTTAAGACAATGCTAGACAGGACATAACCAGTAATGATACATGCAGTTTGAGGACATTTTTAAGACGTGGGGGCTCCATTTTCATGAAGATATGTATAGAATTTCTTTTATGCAGAACTCTCTGGCTGGAGAAAAAAAACTCAGAAAGGCAATCTCCCCCGATTCGCGACTTCGTGGGAAACTGCCATCCCGGACGCTCCAGCGCAGGATTTCATGACACAAATTTTCCTCACTTGCATTTCCTACCCAAGTCCTACACTTCTTTCACTTCTACTGACACCCCTGCTTCTCTTCCTTCCTATCAACTTACCTCTGCCCTCGCTTCGACTTATCTATGCCCTTGCTCCGACCTCCACTTCTACTTCTCTCCTTGCTCCTGCTTCTAGCCTCGCTTACACTTTCTTCCTTATTGTCCCTTTCACTCCCCCTCTCTTAGTCTACCTTCTCTTTACCATCACACCTACCTCCCATGCCCTAGGTACTAAACTTACTAAGCTTGCTGCCAGGCAAGGAAATGTTGCCTGCCAGTCCTTTTCACACTTTCTCCAGTTCATCCCTCTTGGAAGGAAGGGGGGAAGTTTTTCCTATTAATGAAGGTGATATGTCTAGCCCATAAACAGGTTTAATTATCTAGCATACAATATTTGGCATTAAAGTACAACAATAATAATGCAAGCACATATCATAGCAAGGAAATTTTCTCAAAATCATCCATTCCAGTGCACCATTCAGTCATCCACATGCTTCATACACGCATTTCACACACATATCCAATACTTGGATAAACATTCCTTCCTGGGTACAATCCCCTCCTACCCATGAGGAGACTATTTCTTGCTGCCAGACTCCTAGGCTTTTCTCAGGTGGCTGGAGTCCTGCATTGCCAGTGGCCCAAGTGCGACTGCTTCTACTGTGAGCAAATGCCTCTGGGTTTAACCCCTCCTCTGCTGGCTGTTGCTGTTCTGTTCCTTAGAATCTCTTTTCTCATTCCTTTGCTTTCTATCATCTTTCTATCTTAGTACTACTTCGAAGCAAGAAAATTCCTACTGTGTGTTGTGGCAGGGGGTCCCTTGAATGAATCTCTCTTGTCTTGGAAGTGCTTGGTCTCATGTTGGGTGCTGCTATCGATTTCCCCTAGGAGTGATCCTTATCACTCCTCTGTTGGAAAGGACTCCTGACTGCTCAAGAATTGTCTGGGCTTTCTAAGTCCTCCCTGCCCCATGCTGGTGTTTGATTGTCGGATAGAGACCCCCTGGGGCTGTTACCTGGTCCCTATCCGGACTGGACTAACTGCGCTCCTCTGTGTACACTTGCTCCAAGCCTCCATGATGTCAGTGGGTGCTTGAGGTTTCTTGCTTTAAGGCTTAAGGTTCCCTGCTTGATTCCAAACCTCTAAATTGATCATGCCTGCTTTCTAGGTGGAACAGATTGTGTTCCCCCAGATGCCTCACCAGATCCGTCAGACGCTTTCTGCTTACTGTAACGTGACATTGCCTGGCCAGGACTCCTAGCACTCTCGCAAGAGCCTCTTGCCTGACGTTTGCCTCTCCAAAGGCTGCCGCCCCCCCCACTACCTGGTTTGGGGAAAATCTCTGGATGTCTTAAACAACTCACGTATTGATGCATCCAGGTGATGAGTCAAGGTAGTGGTAGACAGGGTGGGTGATGCACAGGAGATGTCCCTCAGGTTTGGTAGGTGAATCGGGATCGCGGCACTGGCTGGCCGCGGGTCTGTTGCTCTGCCTTAGTTGCTTCTGGATCAAGGCTCTCCCTGGCATTGGAACGCGTCCGTTCCCATGCATGGAGTCTGCCGGGCTTGCAATTACTTTGCCTTCCTTGTGATGGTATTAAGTCCCGATTGGAGATGCTTTCCAATCAGAACTTCTCCATTACTCCCGAGTAATCACGTTTCGGGGTCACCAGATGTTGTAATGATCCTGGGAGTAAAGGTGCTGAATTCAAGGAAGGCGAGGAGAGGCGAGTGTATGGTAGAAAAAGCCAGTCCCGAATCCTCAGGTGGTCTGTATTTATTCTATTCCTGGATCTCACACGCACAGCCTGTGTGAGACCCCGTGACAGAAGGCTTGTTTTCCTAGCATATTATTGGCTAAGTACATTTGCCAGTCTAAGAAGTTACTGCGTGCCTAGGTTAGCCATGGGTGTGCTAATCAACAGGAACAGTGAAACTCAGTGTACTTCCCTTATCTGGAGTTCTTGTAAACATCAGGCATCTATGCTCTAGTTGTTTGGTCTAACTGTGCTTTGGTGTCTCCTAGGATGTGAGTAATCTTCCGTGTGCTGTTTACTAGTCACTGCAACATTTGGGTGACACTTAACCTACATCCAATCAGTGCTCCCACCCAAGGAAACATGGAATCAGTTCTGCTAATGCACTATTAGCCCATACCAATTTCCTCTCCTGTAAGGATTGGTTGGTTTCCAGCTCGTGTGTGAGCTAGACGACCCAATCGGGAAAGGTAGCTGACCAATCAGTGACCTGGGCTACCCACACTGGGGCAGGAAAAGACTTGTATTCAGATAGAGTTGCAGCTGCTGCCAACTAACAAATTGGACTACAGTGGCTTAGTGGTTAAGACGTTGAACTTGATGACTGGAAGATTGGCCAGGTCAGCAGTTCGAGACCCGAGTGCTGCACAATGGAGCAAGCTCCCAGCTGTGTCCCAGCTCCTGCCAACTAAGCAGTTCGAAAGCAAGTCATTACATGTAGATAAATGGACACTACTTTGGTGGGAAGAGAAACTGTGTCCATGGAAATGTTTATGTTTGTTTATGTTTATTTGAATTATACCCCGCCCTACTCAGCACAGTATATAAATGTCTGCAGACACTGATGGCACTGGCTCTTTGCTATAAATGGAGAAGAGCACCAAACCCTGCAGTTGGATATGACTGGCTTTCGAGCAAGGGCAACCATTACCTTTACTTTACTAACAAATCAGAATCCAGCATATGAAAAATCTGTGCTTGGGAGAACACAGAACACAATATTGTCATGTGGTGTGTTTTTTTTTTCTATTTCATTTATGGTTCCACTGTATTCTCAGAGTGACTTCTCAAAATGATGGGCTGGGAAAAGAAGAAGAAGAAAGAAATGCCTTTCAATTGAGGAAATATTCACCTTCTTTGTAATCCTCAGTGCTGCCACTGTTTCTCATCTCACCCACTTGCCCTTTAATACCTGATGCTCTGGCTAGTAAGCTAGTCACATAGGAAACCTCATCCATAGTGAATGAGATGGCATCAAAAAGTGGTAACAGTCAGATTTCATTGTGAGATAATGTCACTGAAGGCAAACAAAGCCACTTAAGAGTCTAGAGCATAAAAAACAAAACAATAATGCAGTATGTGGAACCTTTAATACCAACAAATTTATTCCATGTGAGTTTAGGTGGATGCTAGCTCAGATGCAGGGGAAACCTCAGTGGCTGCAGGGTGAGAAGGAAATATCTCAACAAAATGCACAAGAAATGCACAAAATTCCAAGTAGCAGAAGACTGCCTTCTATTAATCCCTAGCATTACTAGTGGCATAGTAGAGGCCTCCTTTGCTCGAAAGCCAGTCACGTCTGACTCTACAGGGTGGTGCTCATCTCCATTTGCATCCAAAGAGCCAGTGCTGTCTGTGTCTGCAGACATTTCCGTGGTCATGTGGCATGCATGACTTGATGCAAGCACTCAGAGAATGCTTGTTACCTTTCCTGTCAAAGTGGTGCCTATTTATCTACTTGCAACGCCTTGCTTTCAAACTACTAGGTTGGCAGGAGCTTGAACAGATGGCAGGAGCTCACTGCATCACACAGTACTCAGCAGGGCCATAGCCAGGGGTGGTGGTGGTGGTGGTCAAGGTGGCATTGTTGCCCATCCGGAAAAAAATATTTGCCCACCTTTGATGTTTGCAGATTGATACGCGGTAGGCAGCAGTCAGGGGGCCAAACACATCTTTATTGCATGATAGTCAATCTGAACATGAGGTAATGGCGGAGACGCAGCTCCTTATATATGTTACAGTACATTTGAATTTCGCCCGAAGGCGCCCACTGGTTACTGTGTCAGTGATGTCATTCTGATGTACTGCATACCTAGCATGGCTCACCTGTGGCGGGAAGGTTTCCCACGCTAATCACTGATTGGGTGATTGGAGCCACGTGAGCTGAGCTCTTTCAGCTGCACTATCGCTGGCAGCTGAATCCTATGTGAGTGGCAGATGACTACATGCATACACAGTATCTATACAATAGGAGTATTCACAAGGGGGCACAAAGGAAGGAGGAACGTGGAGGATCACTAGATCCGATTCATTCACAATACACTTGGTTACAAGGAGGATCACTACATGCGATTCATTCACATTACACATGGTTACATAAACAACATCCCTCCCCCCAGGATGGGACAAAGTCCCTCAACCATAGTGGTGGCCTGCATGTTTGCTTGGCAGAGCTCGGAGGAACTGGGTTTTTTGGGTTCCGCAGTCTCTCGCCCCGCGGAGGGGAAACGAGTAGCGTTTGCGGCATGTCTGGAGTGGAGCACTGGCCTGAATCAGAAGAGGAACCTGGGAGGGAATACTGCATATCGAAACCTGGAAGGGGAGGAAACTGACTTAAAGGAAATTCTCGCCTGTTACTCTGAGTAGGGGGCGACTCAACAGAACGTTGCCTCATTTGCATGGGAGTAGAGGTGGACTTGAAAACCAGAGGACGGGGGGTTGCTGGGGAGAAATCAAAGCCCCGCTTTTTGCTTGGATGAGTGGGGGAACACTCTGAAAACTCCCCTCTGTCCTGCAACTCAAAGTCTAAACTGTCGAGGTCTGGGCTCTCGAACTCTTCCCAGTCCCTCTGCATAGGATGGGTGAAACTGAAATCAGGGGCTCTTGGTGGGCTAACTGCCATGTCTCCCCCTTGGGATGAGTGGGTGGGGGAGAACCCTAACCTTGAATCACCCTGGTCATCAACCCCCTGGGTGTGCGTGACCCGACACCTGATCTGGTCAGCGTGTCGCCCCCACAGTAGCCCCGTACTTGTTTCTACCTGGTAGGAAACTGGCCCTGTCTGGTCGATCACCACCCCTGGGACTCATGTTGGGCCGGCAGCTGCATAATTTCTGCAATATACTGGGTCCCCAACCGCAAAAACCTTGGTGTGTGCAATTTCAACATTCCTCCCTTTATCCTCCACCCTGGTCAGATCCAACCGGTCAAAAAGCGAGACCGGTCTCCTGTGCATTAGGAGCTCGGCTGGCGAGAGTCCGGATGCCAGGGGAGTTATTCTGTAGCAAAGAAGAAACTGACACAATTGTAACTCTACATCGCCATGGCCCATTCGCCGAAGTGCCTCTTTAGTAGTTCGCACTTGGTGCTCAACCTGACCGTTCGTTGCAGGGTGAAATGGGGCAGACGTAATGTGTCGAATTGCGTTCCTTTCCAGGAATGCCTGGAATTTGACGGAGGTGAAAGTACTGGCATTGTTGGAGACAAGCACATCGGGTAAACCAAAACAACTAAATATCCTCCGCAATTGTTTAATCGTTGCAGCTGAGGAGGTGTTGGGCATTGGGATAACATCCAGCCATTTTGAAAAGGAATCGACCACTAGCAGAAAAAGCGAACCCCTGAATGGACCAGCGAAGTTGATGTGTAATCGAGACCATGATCCACGGGCTGTCTCCCATTCTCTGGAAGGAAGTCAGGACTCCTCGGTTCGAGAACTCTGGCAACTCTCGTAAGTGCCTACCAAATGCTCAATGTCTGCATCTATCTGGGGACACCAGAAGTATCTCCTGGCCAAAACCTTTGAGCGTACGATCCCGGGTGGCTGATGTGTAGCAGTTTGAGTACCTTTGACCGCAATACCTCAGGAATGACCACCCTCTTGCACCATAGGAGGCAACCCCTCTCAATGGAAAGCTCGAATCTCTTTCAGAAATATGCTTTGAACTCCTCAGCAGGAGGAGTTGTGGACCACCCCTTCTTTACCCATGAAATAACCAGGGACAGAACCTTGTCCTTCGCCGTAGTCTTGGCGAGATCTGTGGGCACAATTGGGGGTGAGTCGAGGGACTCGATCAGCAATACCTGGTGATCCTGCTCGAGCTCGTACTTGGGTTCCCCTAGTTCAGGTAGGGGAGACCAGGAAAGTGCATCAGCGTGGCTGATTTCTTTGCCCGGGCGGTGGACCAGTGTGAACTGGTAAGCGTTAAGGAATGTGGCCCACTGTAGCATTCTGGGGAACAGAATCTGGGGTGTGGGCTTGCTCATGGTGAAGATGCCCAGCAGTGGCTTGTGGTCGGTCATGATAGTGAACTCCCGACCATAGAGGAAGTGATGGAATTTCTTGGTTCCAGCGACTATCGCAAGAGACTCTCTGTCTGTTTGTGTGTAATTGCACTGTGCCTTTGAAAGGGACCTTGAGTAAAAGGCAACCGGGGCTTCCTGCCCGTTTTCCAACACGTGACACAGCACTGCCCCCACCCCCACTGGTGAAGCATCGCAAACTAGTACCATGGGCTTCCTGGGGTCGAAATGGGTTAAGATTGCTTCTGAGGACAGAAGCTGTTTTAACTCTTTGAAAGCCTTTTCCTGGCTGTCCCCCCACCGCCAAACCACATCTTTCTTTAAAAGACGGAGCAAAGGTTCTGCTACTGAAGCCTTCCTTGGCAAGAAGGAGTGATAGAAATTGAGAAGTCCCAAAAAGGACTGCAATTCTGGTTTCGCAGTGGGGCGAGGGGCGTTTCGAACAGCGGCAACCTTGGAGTCGGAGGGTCTGACTCCCTCGGGGGTTATCTCAAACCCTAGGAACTCTACCTCCCTCACTAGAAATACACATTTATCTCGTCTCAGCCTCAACCCTGTCTTCTTGAACACTATTAAAACTTTGTCCAGCCTCTTTGCTAGTTCTGACTCACTCCCAGCTGAGATCAAAACATTGTCAAAGTAGGGCAGGACCCCGGGGAAACCCTTGAGAAGGCGTTCCACAAGAGATTGGAAAATCCCGGGGGCTGAGTTCACACCGAACTGCAGGCGTGTCACCTTAAATGCACCTTTGTGCATAACAGTCATCTGAGCAGCAGATTTAGCAGGTATCGTTAACTGCTGATAAGCCTGCGCCAAATCTAGCTTTGCGAAACATTTACCCCCATGTAAAGTGGCTAGTAAATGGCTAACTATCGGCACTGGGTATGCATTTGGGCAAATAGCCTTGTTAATTGTACACTTATAATCTGCACAAATCCTAACCTCCCCATTGGATTTTAAAGCAGTAACAATTGGTGTCTCCCATTCTGCAGAGTCCACCGGGACCAAAATCCCTTGACCCACCAGTTGGTCCAGTTCTACCTCAATCTTGTCTTTAAGGGCAAAGGGCATTCTTCTTGGCTTGAGCCATATGGGATGCATTTCTGGATCCAGGTCAAATGAGCCTGGGGGCCCCCGATACTTCCCGAGCCCCTTCCCGAAGACCGCTGGGTGCGCATCGCACACGTCCCACACTGGGTCAGTCTCTATGGCGTTGATGCCGGACAGTTCAATACCCAAGGGAGCAAACCACTGACTCCCCAGGAGGCAGCTGGAATACCGTTTCAGTACCACTAGAGGCAGATTCTCCGTGAACCTCTTGAACTTGACTTTGAAATCCCCCATCCCCAAAACAGGAATCAGGTTGCCGTGGACATCTCGCAAGGACATCTTGAGGGCCTTGAGTTTTGGGTGCACATTTGGGGGGGATGCGCAGAAACTCTTTCTGGGACACGATGGAGTAGGATGAACCCGAATCGACCTCTATCCTAACTGGGACCCCCTGTAACAGTACCTGGTATCATCTGTGGAAGGCAACTCTGGAGATGACGATGAACTGGATGAGCATGGGGGCGAACGTTGGGTGGCCTGCACGGTGGACCTGGACCCTCCAGGTGCAGCAGGTTTCGCCTTAAATGCCTTTAACCTGGACCTCGCTGCTTCAGCCACCAGAGTCTCTCGCAGGACAGAGTGGAAGGACAGATGCTCTCTGGCCATCAGCCTCCGCTGGGCTTCGTTGTCCCGCATCCCAGACAGCAAGCGGTCCCTCAGGGCTTCCTCCAGGTTGTCCCACTGGCACAGGGCAGTGGCTAACCTGAGGGTAGCGGTGTAATTGACCACAGACTCTACCGGCTTCTGGAATCATCTGTGGAAGGCAACTCTCGCCGGGTAGATGGATACCTTTGGCTAGAGATGGTTCTGTAGCGCGGCCAGGTTATTATTATTTTTTGAGTGGGACATTATCGATGTCCTGGGGCAGCAGGAAGTGTGTTACCAACTTGAGCATGGGGAGGCCTCATTGGGCGAGTAGGCAAGAGCACATCTGCTCCTCATCTTTGATGCGCTCGGCAACCATCGCGTGTCAGAACTGGCACTCGTACAGAGCCCATTTCTCTGGTTCCTTGAGGTCGAACGGAGGTAGCTTGATGCTGTGGGAAGCCATTATCCCATCTTCATCGCCAATGTGATGTTTGCAGATTGATATGCCATAGGCAGCAGTCAGGGGGCCAAACACATCTTTATTGCATGATAGTCAATCTGAACATGAGGTAATGGCGGAGATGCAGCTCCTTATATATGTTACAGTACATTTGAATTTCGCCTGAAGGCACCCATTGGTAACTGTGTCAGTGACGTCATTCTGATGTACTGCATACCTGGCGTGGCTCACCTGTGGCGGGAAGGTTTCCTATGCTAATCACTGATTGGGTGATTGAACCACGTGAGCTGAGCTCTTTCAGCTGCGCTATCGCTGGCAGCTGAATCCTATGTGAGTGGCAGACGACTACATGCATACACAGTATCTATACAATAGGAGTATTCACAAGGGGGGGCAAAGGAAGGAGGAACATGGAGGATCGCTAGATCCGATTTATTCACAATACACTTGGTTACAAGGTGGATTGCTAGATCCGATTCATTCACATTACACTTGGTTACATACACAACACCACCCACATCTAGAATCCTAGCTATGGCCCTGGTACTCAGGTCTCAAACTGCTGATCTGCCAACCTTCTGGTCTTCAAGCTCAGCATCTGTCATGTCCGGCCCTTATAACCAATAAATAGTCCAGGCAACGATGAACAGAACAGCAACAGGCGTTTATTAAACAGTCTTTCAGATAAAGCTTACAAGGTGCTCCAGACACAAGATGGCTATACGTATCCCATGAAATCAGTCCCTCTGGACTCTTCCATAATAGATTGGCAATGACTAAGCTACACTAGTAGTGATAGTGTGTGGAGGATACCCAGGCTTAGCATGTACTGGCTACCTGTGTGGAATGGGTAGTATAGATCTGGTCCGGCCCCACCCTTGTTTACCCATGAGGCTTATATAGGGTCTCCCCGGCAGTGCCTGCTTGATACAAAGTAGCGACCCACCAGACAATCTCAACTAACTAATCATAGCATAATATATATGTATTTAACCAATGAGGAACAGGATCCAAAACTGTAACCAATCATGGAACTCTGATTAGTATAATGAGCATGCCCTGAGAGGAAGATTTCGTGCCAACTCAAGCTCCAAATTTAGGATGGTGGGAAGCTGCCATTTTCTCCTTGCAAGGCGCTGCCTGAGCAACTTGCAAAGTGCCTTAGTACACAACAGCATCTTAACCACGAAGCTACCATAGCCCTTACTAGTGCCATACCAACTTCCATTCTTTGTTAGTTGTGCAGTGCACCTACTATGCATTTGTCATTTATCATAAACTGGTATTTATTTATTTACTTCCTTATTTTGTATCATTTGCAGGCCACCTTTCTCACAGTAATGAATAGGGTGATGAACTTGTCAGGAATGTCTACCGGGATTTTTTTCCCCCACCTAGAAACTCCTCGTTTTGGTTAGAAGAAGATATACTGTTTGTTCGTCAGAAACATACACATTTCTATTTATGGACTCTTTGTGGTTCTTTCTGCCACATGGCAGAAATGCTAACAATTTAAGCAACTGTTAACGATGCACTCATGGATTCCCAAGAAATAAATGGTGTTGGCTGGTTAATATGAGATTTGGACCCATATCTCTAAGGGGATGGAAAGCATACATATGATGCTAACCCTTCAAAATAAATGGAATATAAGCATGCAAAATTTGGCTATTATATGATGCCTCTTGTTTCTTTATTATTCATTATTATGAGCGACTTGCCTAAATGCTATGCTGTATAAATAACCAACTGATATAAAACAGTAGCCTTATGGTAATTCTCAGACCCAGCAGTGACTAATGGTCACTTTGGGCTGGCAGGACAGGAGGCACAGAAGCCAATGGGGTTCATGAAAGTGAAGAGCCAAAAGTACTCACATAGTAAGAAGGAGAGAATGAGAGGCAAGCATTCACACACACACACACATACACACACACTTTCCACCTCTGGTAAGAATACAGGGAGGAATGAGCTGGCTAAAGGTAGCCTGTGTCAGATGTAAGATGGCTTCTCACAGTAATGGACAGGTCACCACAGTTGCAGCCTCACATTTGTATACGAAAATACCATGTTTCTAGGTCACAGCACAGCAATCCCAGACATGGAAACATTTCAGACTGCAACGTCCATGATCCATTGCTGTCAATCGTGCTGGCTAAGTTGGCTATGAGCTGAAGTCCATATCCTTGCCTTCTCTATGTTATTCTGCTCTTTACTTGATGTGAATGGTAAGATACCTCTTTTCAAAATCTTCTTCTTTGTTGCAGTCAAGCATTTTGACAACTGATTGCAGAGCATGACATAGCACATAGGCTGTACATATGTCACTGGTTACACATGAGCCAAAAACATATTTTTGTAGTGAAACCCAAGATATTTTTTAAAGCACTACAGTTTTTCACAGTTGGAATCCTGTAACACTTCATGCAAGAACACTTTCCTCAGTCCTAGAATTGGGCTTGTAAAGTGTGTAACATTTTCTGACTCAACCCAGAAATGATTCTAAAGGCACATTCATATTAATTTTTTTGTAGCAAAAAGCGGCAAATGCTTGGAGACACCTTAAAATATAAATGAATGAAAGCACAAGATGGCATTGCAGTTAATGAGCTAATCAAATCAGTCCCCATTGCAATTAAGCTACACTGAAGTGGGTCTGAGAGGCTTAATTTCCTTTCAATGGTTTCAAGGGGTTGTTTTCTGCCTTTAAGCATCAAGACAACAGGACCTACTGTGCAAATCCAAATGACGTTAACAGACAATGGCATGCAATCCAAATAGCTGGGAGCAAGGCAGAAGGAAGGCTTCAATAATTGCTTGATTGTGCTGTTGGGTTTTTTATTGGCAAAAGCACTGTAATTTTTAACAACCAGATAGCAAGCAGAAGTTAAACAGGTGCCATTCCATCCCTTCTCCTGATCCAGGGGTGTGCTGGGCACCATGGAATGCATAGCTGTCAAGTCTCCCATATTGGCTGGGAAACTCCCGTTATTTACCCCTCTTTATTATTATTATTATTATTATTATTATTATTATTATTATTATTATTATTATTATTATTATTATTATTATTATTATTATTATTATTATTATTATTATTATTATAGGTTTATTTCTATACCGCCTTTCTTCCCCAATGGGCAACTCAACAGTAAAATAAACAGTAAAATAAACAATAGATATAGCAATACAATATCAGAGTAAGCAACAATAACAATACAATAATCAGCAAAATACAAGATAAATGAACACAAGATAATACAGTCTAATCCATATAATCAATGACATTGTAACAATAAATAAGATCCCCTGAGATACAAAATGCAAACAGATCCTCCCCCGCCATCATCCGTATTTGTATTTTCCCGTAAATCTCCTGGTAAATTCTGGTACAGAATTGTGTTTTCCCATGGAAACTAACCTTCTTGTGCACAGTCAGGCTTTACAATAAAGTCACCTCTATCCCAAAGTCAAAAACTCCACATGCATGAAGTAAAAGTGCTCAGGGATAGATGTTGCCTTCAACTCAGAGGATAGTAAGGTAACCTATTGTACTACAACTCCCAGATTTCCCACTGGCCAAACAGGTTGTCCAGAAAATCTTGGAAGTGAAAGATCAGTGACATTCACTTCCCAAGTTTTGTTTCTAGACATAGGCGGGAATTTATTTTTGTCAGGGTAAAATGAAAGCATTTGCAATGGTTTTCATATCTGCAATGGGGAAAAAACCCTGAGATTTCAAAGCATTACATTGCAAAGGCCAACCTAGATAAACAACAGCAATGTCAGCAGTCAAAATTGTCTACATCAGGGGTCCTCAACCTATGGCCCACAGGCCTGAAACAGCCCACGATGTCATTTCATGTGGCCCACTGCTGCCACCAGAAGCAGCAGAAACAACCACATCTGCATTTACAGCTGTTGCATTTACGACAGCCATAAACATGCCCATGGCTGTCGTAAACACATTTACGACAGCCGTAAAATGTGCCTATGGCTGTTGTAAACATGTTTCTGACAGCCGCGGATGCATTTTATGGCAGCTTTTACAGTGTGGGGAGCCATGAGTCTGGCCCACTTGTGCTTACTGCCATTTATAAGGTACCATGTCCAGGGAAACCTGTCCAGGGGCATGGCTTTGCCCCCTTCCCCTGGGAGAGAAGACTGCTGGGCATGACCAGCGGTGTGCCAGGCCAGAGGAGGGGAGGAGTCAAGCCTCTATTTAGGGTGTGTGCACCTAGAACCCAGCCCTTTCAGACTGTCAGTAGGCAAGCAAAAGTATGGCTTGTCTACTGCGCCAAGGGACCTGCAGCCTGCCGAGTGCTCACCTATTTATATATCTGTCTGTGTGTGTGTGTGTGTGTGTGTGTGTGTGTGTGTGTGTGTGTGTGTGTGTGTGTACACAATACAAGAAAGATAAAACCATTACTAATAAAAACATTACATAAAAACCTCAGCTAAAAGTAAAATCAAAACACATAAAAACTAACATCATCAACACTAAAAGCTACCCTAACCCTCCCTCCACCCACAGTAAAACAGGCTTAACAAAGAACAAAAGCGGGGGGGGGGGGGGGCTCAATCCCACAACAGGCAGGCTAAATAAGCCAACGAGCTTGAGATGTGGAGCCTAATGTGCCCCACACCCGTTGGCAGAGCCAGGTTTTCAACATCTTATTGAAGGGGAGTAGCTCCGACTGGAGGTGCAATTCTGATGGAAGGAGGTTCCAGAGGGCTGGAGCAGACAAGGAGAAGGCTCTCCTTCTGGTCCCCATAAGAGAGGCTTCTTTTACTGATGGGACCACCAAAGCACCCCTCCTGTCTACCCTTGTCGGACGGCCTGATAACTTTGGGGTGATGCGGTCTCTTAAGTACTCAGGTCCAATGCTATGAAGGGCTTTAAAGGTCAAAACCAGCACCTTGAATTGCACCCAGGGGCATACCGGTAACCAATGCAGTTCCCATAGCAGAGGTGAGGCAGGGGCATACCGTCTGCACCCCATCACCACCCAGGCAGCCGCATTCTGTACCAGCTGAAGCCTCTGAACGGTCTCCAAGGGCAGCCCCATGTCAAGCGCATTGCAATAATCCAATCTGGAGATGACCAGAGCATGAGTGACCATGAGCAAGGCATCCCGATCCAGGAGTGTGCGCAATTGGTGAATGACTCGAAGCTGTGAAAAGGCCCTCCTGGCCACGGCTGCCACCTGCTCTTTGAGCAGTAGCCGTGAGTCCAAGAGGACCCCCAAATTGCACACGGGATCTGTCTGAGGCAACACTGCCCCATCCAGAACCAAAGGTGGTAGCTCCCGGGATAGCATGGGACCCTGTACCCATAGCCACTCAGTCTTGCTGGGATTCAGCTGAAGCCCATTGTCCCCCATCCAGACCCGAACAGCCTCCAGACACCTGGTCAGGACTTTGACTGCATCACCCAGGTCCCCACAGGCTGAGATGTACAGTTGGGTATCATCGGCGTACTGATGATACCTTTACTCCATGGGAACAAATGATCTCACCCAGCGGTTTCATGTAGATGTTAAATAGCAGAGGCGAGAATACCAAGCCCTGAGGCACCCCACATGGGAGCAACCTAGGGCTGGACAGCTCACTCTCTAAAGACACCAACTGAGATCAGCCCCTCAGAAATGAGGAAAACCAGGACAGCACCATGTCCTGGGACCCCAAACCTCGGAGCCAGCCCAGAAGGATACCGTGGTCAATGGTATCGAAAGCTGCAGAGAGGTCAAGGAGAGCCAGAACAGAGGGGGTGCCCCTGTCCCGCTCCTGCCAGAGATCATCCAAGAGTGCGACCAATGCAGTCTCAGTACCATAACCGGGCCTGAATTTTGACTGAAATGGGTCCAGATAATCTGTATCATCCAGAACCCCTGGAGCTGCTGTGCCACTGCTCTTTCCAACACTTTCCCCAAAAAGGGAAAGTTGGAGATTGGTCTGAAATTTGAAATAACTGTGGGGTTGAGCGATTGCTTTTTTAGAAGGGGGCACACCAGCACATGTTTGAAAGCCTCTGGGAACACCCATGTGGGAGATGCAGGATCGGGCGAGTGGTGGCCACGCCTCTTCGGCTCAAGAAGGGTTTGGTGGGTCGGTCAACTCTGTCTGGTGCTCAGTCAGGCAGCACTGCTTGGTGGGGCTTCATCCAAGTCCCCGCTGCAGGTAGTGGGTCAAGGGCCCTGCAAGTACCCCTAGAGGGGATAGTGGGGGAGCAGGGGAAGGCACATGTGTGTGCTGACAGGCCGATGGGCTGGTTTCTCTGCTCCTGCCCCTGGGCCCCATCCTGGCTGCCTACCTAGTAGTCAGGCCTCTGGACCATACGTTCGGCATTTGGCCCCAGTGCCCCCCTCACCTTTTTGTGCCCATTTTGGAACTTTAGGCCCTGGCCCGCACCATTGGCATATGGGCCCTGGGGTCCCCACACCCTTCACCTGGTTGCCATTCTGTGAGGGTGGCCATTTGTAGGGAGAGGCCATTTTGGTGACCTCCTGTTGCAAGTGGCCATTTTGTTCTAGGATCCCTGTTACTGGGCAGATTGGGAGGGTTGGCAGCCATTTTGTTTCCTGGATCCCTGTTATCGGGAAGATTTGGGGCCGGTGGCCATTTTGTTCCCTCAGCCTACCCAAGCAGGGCAGCCATTTTGTTGCTTAGCCTACATGAGCCAGTGTATACCTGGCCATGGGGCCTAAGAATGGGACGGGTGCCAGGATGGGCAAGTGCCCAGCCAGGATGTATCCTCACCCCCAAACAGTCCGGGCCCCTTTGTTCTCTGAAGGGGAGAAAGAGGTTCTGGATCCCAGGGCTATGGTGTTGCCCATAGCAGATTTAGAGAAGGCCGCTGGGGTGATGCCTATTCATGAAGACGCAGACTTGCCTCGCCAACCAGGCAGGGAGTCTGAGACATGCCGAGCAGCCAATTGGAAAGACATGGCATTTGCCCTTCAATGCCATGTAGAGGCTTTGGAATCAAGGCAGACCATTGATCAGGTTTCTGTTTCTCTTTCAGTGCAGGAACACAAGAAACCTGCAGGATCCGAAGGGTCTGGCTCTTGTGAACGAGTAGCAAATTTGCAGCAACCTGAAGGATCTGCATCAGCTGGAGCATCGCAGGCTGCCTCTGGGGAACCATCTCAGGAGGATGGGGCATCTGTGGGCCTGGGCCTGCAGACTGGTGAGTCAGCTACTGCACAATACACCAATGCCACACAGGGTGGGGGACCTGATCGGTCACAGGTCCTGTGTCCCATGGCACTGGTGTGGGGACCTCTACAATGCCACAATGCCCCTGGGGTATTTCATGCTCGCCCTGGTTTTTTCCCAGCCAAGCAGGAGTTAGTCAGGTGGGGAGTGTGCAGCCCGCAGTGGCCGGGGCCGCTTTTCTGGCCCCAACCAACATGGGATATAATTTGGTGCCAGTTGAGGCATTGCCCTTTGGGGATCAGGCCCTCCCATTGGATGATCATTTACTCCAAGCTACTAAGGAAAAAATCTGGTGTGGCAAGTATGTTAACGTGTTCGGCTTACTTAATAGGGATTCCATGAAGAAAGAGGCTGGGGAAAAGGATGAGAAGGATAAGGAGCTAGCCAAGAAAAGGAAGCACCCCCCCCCCCCCGGACTTGGCCCAACTGGTTTCCTGTCTACCTTATCTACATGGGGGTGATGGTGCAGGCTTTCCCTGCAAAGGCATCACAGTTGATCCAATACCTAGACATTATTTACTTGGCATATGTGGATTTCCCTGGCCCGCCATGGCTGCTTTATGAGAACTTTCAAATGCAGGCTGCAATCCAGCCCACCATGCGCTGGCACAAGCCAAACTCTCCCCTCTGGCTGCAGTTCATGACCCCATCATGCCCAATGTTGGGGGATAGGTATGACTGCGGTCACCTCATCCAATGCCCGCCTCAGCAGGCTTGACCCCATCTATCGGCAGGGCAGGCAGTTCAGCAACACCTGGCCTGTTGGGAGTTTGTGGTGCATGGATGCTGTAACCGTAAACAGTGTAAGTTCTGGCATGAATGTGCCATTTGCCAGGGTGCCTATGCTGTGACTGCCTTCCCTAAGGCTGAATACAGCCATGGATGGGGAGAAGACTAGGGCAGATGTGACAGACCCCTGGGTGGCCCCGGGGCCAATCCCAAAGGGACCCAGCCCAGTTAAGTTAGCGGTCCTCAAGCAGTGGCTCAGGGCCTACCCAAGGAAGAATGATGATGCTTATTTGCTGGAGGGCTTTCCTTGGGGATTTAGGATTCCTGCAGGGGGTGAACGCCACCCTCAATTGGCGGGGAATTTACATTCAGTAGTGGGGTTGGAGGATGTAGTTTGAGAACACATTTTTAAGGAGGTTAGACTGGGAAGGGTGGCTGGTCCATTTGACCATCCTTCCTTTGTGAATCTTAAGGTGTCACCATTGTGTTTGTTGCCCAAGTAGGTACCCTGGTGATTATCGCCTGATACATTACCTGTCCTACCCGGAAGGGCAGACAGTTAACGACACCATTCCTCATGAACTTTGCTCAGTTAGGTACGCTTCTTTAGACGCCATGGTAGAGATGGCCCACTTGTGTGGCATGGGGACCCTGCTGACAAAATGTGACATCAAGTCTGCTTTTTACTAGCTGCCAGTGCACGCGGCAGATTTTGAATTACTAGGCTTCGCCTTTGAAGGGCAATTCTTTGTGGATAGGGCTCTGCCATTTGGCTGCTACATTTCTTGCACTGCCCTTGAGTGTTTCAGTTCCTTCCTGGAATGGGCGTTCAAATACCATACAGGCCAGAACCAGGCCAAAAATCATTATCAGGCCAAAAATCATTATCTCAATGATTTTCTGTTTTGTGGCCCGGAAGGGTCTGGGGGCTGCCAACACTTGTTGGCTGCCTTCCAGACCTTGGCAGAGAGGCTTGGGGTTCCCCTTACCCCAGAAAAAACAGAGGGTCCAGCCACTACTCTAACATTTCTGGGGGTAGAGTTAGATATGAGAGCACAGGCATCTAGGCTGCCCCGGGATAAATTGTTGACCTTAAGTGGAAACGTGGCTGCCATGTTGGGCAGATGCAAGACCACATTGAAGGAGTTACAGGAGCTCAACAGCCATCTGAACTTCACTTGAAGGGTCGTGGCTCCTGGTCATGCCTTTTTAAGGTACTTCTCTGATGCCATGCATGGCTTGTCTAGGGCTTACCACAGGACCAGGGCATACCAGCCGGCATGTGGGAGGACCTGAATGTATGGCAAACCTTTCTGGCTAAATTTAATGGGGTTTCCTTTTGGAGGTTGTCTTGGACATTGGATGCCCTGTTTCAGGTCCATTTGGATGCCTCGGGTTCCTTGGGCTTCAGAATATACTTAACGGGCCACTGGTGCAGCTGTTCATGACTCCCCATTGGGAGCACTTGGGTTTATTGATGGACCTCACATTCCTTGAATTCTTCCCAACTTTGGGGACCCTGTGGCTTTGGGCGGAGTTCTGGGCCAACTCATTGGTCCTTTTTTGGTGCGATAAACTGGCCATGGTGCATATTGTGAACTCCATGAAATCTAGGTCCCCAAGGGTAATGCGTCTGGTGTGTGCTTTTGTTTTACATTGCCTGCAGTTTAATATTCTGTTTCGGGTGTGGCAAGTGCCGGGCTTGGATAATTCTGTCACTGATGCCCTGTCTCACCAACAGATGGCCAGGTTCATACAGCTGGCACTGGGGGCGAACGACCTGCCCGACACCCTGCTGGACAGCATATGGACCCTTAGTGGGTAGAGGTGGACTGGGCTATTGGGCTATCATTGGCACCCAGGACACAGACACTACGCTACCGCCCTCAAGGAGTTTTTATGTTTCCGTGAGGAAATGGGGTTGCAAAATGCTTAGCCTATTCTGGTAGTGCATGTCCTGCAATTTATTGTCAGTTTGCGGGAGCTGGCCCCCAGGACAATTAGGGGTCGCTTATCGGTCTTGACATTTCACAGCAAGGTTTTGGGGGTGCCGGACACGCTGGGTGATTTTAGGATAAGGAAGGTTCTGGAAAGGTGGTTGCGGGACCGTGGCCATGTCCCAAACGACAGAGCACTAATTTCCCCAGTGATGCTCTCACACATTGCCCAGGCATGGGAATACATCTGCAGCTCCCCATATGAGGTAGGCCTGTTCCGAGCAGCCTCTTTAATTGCTTTCTTTGGGGCCCTCAGGGTCAGTGAACTGGTGGCAGCTTCTAAACAGGACTTTTCAGGTAAGGCTCTAGAGGTAGCCGATGTCAGGGAGAGTGGGAACATCTTCTTTTTACATATTAGATCATCAAAGATGGACCAGATGGCCAAGGGGGTGGAGCTAACATTGAGCACATGTTCACAGCAGGAACTGTGCCCAGTCAGGGCCCTGTCTGCCTACCTGTGGGAGTGGACAAGGTCCCTTGTTTATACATGCCTATGGCTTGCCTTTAACCAGGTACCAGTTCTGGATAGTAACCAGTCCAGCACTGGATGCTGTTGGCCTGAAGGGTGTGCGTTTTGACACTCATTCCTTCCATATTGGGGCAGCTTTGACAGCCGCTGCCCTTGGATACTCGATGAAGGACATTAAAAGGATGTGACATTGGGCCTCTGGTAAATATAAGCTGTATATGCGTTCTCTGATACATTAACATGCGGGCGCCCACACACTTCTCTCTTGTTGCAGGTTACATCTTGGGAGGTCAGAATGCCCAAGTCCTGTTGGTGGGCCACAGTTTCATCTACTGGGTGGCACAACATGCAGCTTCTCTCCCAGGGGGTACAGATTTGGGTTTCTATGAGTTGGCCGAGTTGGAGGGGAAGGGCCGCAGGGGTATGACATGGGAGGAATGTGTTCCTTGCCTGTTTTCTCATTATACAGGTTTTCCTCCAAACATTGTTTTCTTCCACCTGGGGTTAATGATTTAGGTAGGATTAAGGGGGTAGCTCGTAGTCTAGCAATCCAGAGGGATCTGATGGAGGTCAGATGTCGCTGGCCAGAAGTACGTTCCATGTGGTCAAACGTCATTCCATGGAGGAATGAACTGTGTGAACTGTTACCCATGACTCATTGATAAGGCCAGGAAAGGTGTGAACAAGGCCCAGTTCTTTATCGAAGGCCTGGGCACCATGGTGGAAAACTCTGAAGTACGTGTGGGTTATATCAGCCGGCCTGTTTCCACCTTACTGCATTGGGCATTGACATGTTCTTGAATGGCCTGTGGAGGGGCATCCAGGCTGAGCTTGTTGGTCTGGTGGGGGCAAGGGGTGTATCTTGATAAACTCTTGCTGTGGTGGGTAGTGCATAGTTAAAATGGTAGGTGAAGGCCTAGAAGTATTCGGGGACAGCACTGGGCATGTCAAACAACCAGATGCCGGGAGACCTTTGCTGGGTGGGGGGCATGCTCAGTGATCGTTGACTGTGTGGTTGGCCTTCAGCCTTGAGGCTTGAGAACAGCATTGGCCATTACACCTGAATGGCAAGCTGGGATGTTGACTTTTGAAGAACAGGATGATCTTGGTAAGCCAGTATTCGCCTAGATGTGAGTGGAGAAGGTAAAATTGATCACCTTGGCTCCATCACTAAGACCTGCATTACCCAGCCCCTGCCGGAGGCAAAACAGTTTAGTTATTAAGTTGTTTGTTAATAAAGAGGCCCTGAGTTTAATTCCAATACTGTCTGTCTCATTATTCCAGGGTTTGGGGGCAAAGAGACTCCAAGCAAAATAACATGTCAAAAGCTGTCTCTTTTCCCCCTCATTTAAACATTTCTCACACAAACACAGTCATGGCTGATTTTGAAAAGTTTTCTAGGCATTTTGCTTCATAATTTGCTTTTCCTGAGATTTCATCACAAGTGTTGACAATTGTGATGAAATCTCAGGGAAAGCAAATTTTGGTAACTTATTTATCCATGTAATCAGTCATATTTAATGTGTAAACTGGCCGTTAAACTCATATGGAACTGCATGAGCTTATTTCACATTTCAGATCCTGGATTTTGCAGATACCTGTACAAAGATTGAAGGAGTTACTTTTCTCTTCCCATCTTCATTAAAAAAAACTGCCTTATTTTTGATGAAGCATGGTAGCAACTGAACTTGATTTTTTACTGCTACTCTCATTTTATGAAGCTGAGATGCTACAAGGAGATGATTCATAAATTCTGGTATTAAAGCAGAGGCTAGGAAAATAGTTGGCATTATTTGTTCCCCAATTCACCTGACATACAACAGCTAATCGGCAAACAGTGAATAGTGGAGAAGTCAAACACAATCCAAATGACACAGCCAAGTAGATGCCATAATTCAAACTGTTTCACTTACTTTCCATAGGTTCAAGTAAATCCCCGGTAAATATAATTTTTGCAAAGAAAGAGCCACATTACATACACTTGAGAATGGTTAAGGAACATGTTCTGCAACACATACCTAAATGTAGGAATCGGGGCCGCTAGGACGGCCGTTAGGTCCCGGAGGAGACTGATCAAGGAACGACACTAGGCAATATGGAGCGAGATCAGATCAGTGGTTTATTGAGGAAAAAGCATCATCATTTATAGATCAGAAGGCAAGGCAGGAAAAAACTGTCATCTGACAGAAAATCACATCACCCATTTACTCGGGTTAATGGGGAATCTCTCTTGGGGAAGTTAATTAACTCGGGCAAACACTGACAGGGGAAAACTATTGTCTAGGGCTTAGATCAGGGTAAATATGGCTTCTATTTGCACCAGAGATTACGCTTAACTCAGAGATGAGTGATTGCCTAATGGATAACGGAGGTTAGCGATCTGCCTTCTCAGCAGAACCGCCGGTCAGGTCAGAAGCGGGTGAATCAACCCCTATTATTAATCCACCCCCCTTAATTTCTGTGCCCGCAGAGCCCACGGGCCAGGAGCCTTCTCGACTGAAGTGGCCTCTGCGAGGGCCGTTCCATGCCACTTCGGCATGGGGAATCTGCATCTCCCCTTTTCCTTTTACTTAGAAGCCTGACCGGCAACTCTGCGCAAGAGGGGCATCAGCTGATGAGCGGGAATGACGCTTCGGGGTTCCCCCCACAGGGGACACCTTGCTAATAATGAGGGAATACATTGCATGAAACAGCAGACTGCTATGCCTAGTATGATCACCCCCACAATCACTTTAAGTGTCGTCTGAAGCCACCCCCACGGAAGCCATGACCATAATGAATGCCACAACGAACTCCACCAATCTCCCCATGCAGAACCCTCCTTGATGTTCTTGACTAGGGTGTGGAGGTCCGTGAGCTGGCTCTGTACCTTACGGGAGTTATCAGTGAGATTGAAGCAACACATGCCATGAACAGATTCACAACCCAAATGATGCAACAATAAGAGATAGTCTATAGCAGCTCGATTGTCGAGAATGGCATGGCGAAGCTCTGCCTGCTCCTGGTTGAGCAGCGCTATTGCTGAGGAGGTATGGTTAATGGCTTTTGCTAATCCGCAAGCCAATTGACCAATTCTCCGAGCGTTGCCGACGGCTAAGCCTGGCACGCCAAGTATGCTGACTGCCAACGAGACGTATTCAGCTGGACTAAGAACCCTAATGTTGCTATCACATGAGCTGTCTAACTGGGTGGCACGAATGTGTCGTATGGGTGAGGAAACATTTGAAACATTTGTGCTTGGGGTAACCATATCCTTAGTAGGGAGTAACAGTGTCAAACAACTGATACAACATATAGCATCTGATACATTTGCGGGTATGTAGTTCCAAGTGTACTGATTACATGTAAAGAACCATCCTGGAGGTAGGGTAACATGAGCATACATTGAACCAAGTGTCTGTGGTTTGTCACAAGTCCAGTTGCCGCTGCCGACTTCGAGGCAGCGACGCCGAGTTCGGCCGACTGCAGAGCAGCCGGTCATTCGAGCACAAGTAGAGTTCGGACTGACCGCCACTCGAGGAGTGTGAAGAGTGGCTGCATCAGCCGGCAAAGTCATTGTCAGCCTCATTTTCCAGCGGGCATATTCTGAGGAACTTGCTGGGTTATACGGGCTGAAAATCCGTTTCACTAGCCAGTCGCCATTCCTGGGGTGCGTGCCTGGAGTGTGGCACACTGGGATGAGACAGGTGCTCAAGATTGAGGCAGAACCAATGTCCTGCTCGGGTCGGTCTGGGTCCACGCCATGTGGTTCCAAGTGAGGTTTAACACACTGAGCTGGAATCCAGATGACACCTGTAGGAGACATAACTGCAGCATACCCTCTTCCCCAGGTTACGAGTGGCGCCGGGCCCCTCCAGGAAGGGTCCGGTGGCACCCGGTATTGGACCATCGGTCGCGGGAGAGCTTCCGAATGGCGGAAGTGCTTCTCCTGTGGTGTGCAATCCGAAAAAACATTAAGGTGATTGTACGTGAACAATACCTTATTCAGACAATGCTGTGCCTGACCCTGTGACTTGGGGAGGGCTGGTGGCTCCCCCCTTTCTGTTTGTTTGTCAATATAGGACTTGAGTGTCCGATTGACTCGCTCCACAATCGCTTGCCCTTGCGGATTGTAAGGAATGCCAAAGGTATGCTTAATGTCCCAGGTGGCCAAGAAGGCGGCCAGCTGCCTAGAGCTGTAGGACGGGGCGTTATCGGTTTTAACGTGCCGTGGTTTGCCCATAGCCGCGATGCAGGAAAGGAGGTGCTGCTCCACGTGGGAAGCAGTTTCCCCTTTCTGCGCCGTGGCCCAAACGAATTGAGAAAAAGTGTCTATGCAAACGTGCATGTACTGCCATCTGCCAAACTGCGGAACATGCGTGACATCCATCTGCCACACCTGGTTAGCCTCTGTCCCTCGTGGGTTGACCCCCCACGAGGGCCCCCCGGGTGCCCCTGCACAATGCTGGCAAGAACGAACTATGCCTTGGGCTTGAGAAAGTGGCAGATTGAACTGTCTGGCAAGCGCTTTGGCATTTTGGTGAAAGAATGCATGACTCTGAATTGGAGTGGTGAAAACACCCAAAACTGAACGTTGCTGAATTCCCTTTGCAGGCGCGTCCGCTCTGCTATTGCCCGCGGAAATCGGACCTGGTAGGTCTTGGTGACTTCGGATGTGGGCAATATAGAGCGGCTCCGTGCGGTTTCGCAAATGAAATTGAGCAGTGAGAAACAGACTCAGCAAATTCTTGTCTATCGCGGGAGTGATGTATGCTCCCGGTAGACTGTGAAGCAAATTCCTGACATACTGACTGTCAGTAATGATGTTTAGGCGCTCTTTGGTGAAGGTGCGCAAGGCAAGGTTCACCGCTGCTAACTCTGCCCGCTGCGCGGACTTCTGTGGAAGAGTTAACAGCGTGCGCCAAGCCTGGTCCTCCTGCCAAGTCAAGACACCATATGTGCGACCCCCATCAGTGAAAACTGCCCTGGCCCCCTGAAGCGGGACCAGCAAGAGCAATTCGAACAAGCTGACTGTCTGCGTTTGAAGCAAGACAAGTCTGGGGTCTTTAGGCAGGTGGTATGCCAGGCATCCGGTGAATCCCTCCAAGGCAATTGGAAGTGAGTCACCGAGCTGCATCAACTGCTGAACTTGTTCCTTGGTGAACGGGACCACGATTTTTGCTAAGTCGTGCCCTGAAATGTCCCTAGCTCTCAGCCTTCCGTGGTAGACCACTGTGGAGACCAATTCTTGGGGAGGAACGATGTTTCGGGAAGAGGTGTTCGGCAAGTACACCCATTCCACGATACTCGCCCCTTTCTCGGAATCCACTCCTAGGGCTCCGGTGAACATGGATCCTGCCCGTACGATGTACAAATTCAGGATCGGAGCATATGGCCCTTGGGTGATTCTGTCTACCCACCTCTGGCTAAGAACCTGGTTGACTTTCTCGAGAGCCAAGCGTGCCTCTCGAGGAATTTGTATCTGGTCTGCCGGCTGCTTACCTAATGTGAGCAGTGAGAAGAGCGGCTTCAAAAGATCCGTATCCAATCGGAAATACGGTCTGGCCCAATTAATGTTTCCTAAAACCTGCTGCAATTCTACCAGGGTGACTGAGTCCTATAAGTTGATCTGAGGCAAAACTGGTGCTGCGAAAGAACGGAGAAGCCGATGACCCAGGTATGAGAAGGGCTCGGTTCTCTGCACTTTCTCCGGGGCAATGAGTAAACCTTTCTCCCCCAGGCTGGCCTGGAGGTCAGAAAACATTTCGCTGCCGAGTTGCGGCGGCGCGACCAAGATATCATCCATGAAATGGCAAACTAAAGCTTTGGGATGAAGGTTTCGAAACTTTGCCAGTGCATTGTGAACATAAATTTGGCACAGGGTGGGCGAATTGAGCATGCCCTGTGGCAAAAATTTCCACGCGTAACGCTGCGTGGGCTTACTGTGGTTCACAACCGGCACTGTAAAGGCGAACCTTTCCCTGTCCCTAGGGTCTAAGGGAATCGTGTAAAAACAATCCTTGAGATCTACAACTAGGATCTCCCACCCCTCGGGAATCATATTAGGATTTGGGATGCCGCATTGAAGCGGACCCATTGGCTGTATGCATTTATTGATCTCCCTGAGATCGTGGAGGAGTCGCCACTTCCCCGACATCTTTTTGATGACAAAAACAGGTGAATTCCAAGGACTAGTGGACTGCTCTATATGTCCTGCGTCTAGTTGTTCTTTAACCAGTTGCTTAAGGGCGACTAATTTCTCTCCCACTACCGGCCACTGTTCCACCCAGACCGGCGTATTGGTGAGCCATTTAAGTGGCAACGCCATTACCCGAAGGTAAGAGTAGCACCATACTGCTGTAAAATGTCTCGCCCCCAAAGGTTGATGTGCACGTCCAGAATGTGCGGCCGAATGACCGCTGTGCCGTCAGCCTTTGGAATCGTGACTTCCACCCACTCCCGGCTCCTAAACGCTTCCTGGATGCCGCCTACCCCCCACACATCGGAGACCGGCTCAATGGCCCACTCCCGTGGTGACTGGCTTCTGCTGATCATGCTCACATCAGCTCCGGTATCTAACAAGCCTGAAAACGATCTTTTATTCAGAAATACCTCAATAACTGGGCGCTGTTTCCACTCAATGTTGGTCTCCACTGTCGCTAAGACCTGGTATCCTTGTACTGCCTCACTGGCGCTCGAGCGGTCCTCTGACCCGGACTCTGAGCTGTCCCTGAGCCTTCCCTGGCTATCTGCTGGTGGGTGACAAGGAACCATAATCAGTTGCGCTAATGTGTCTCCTTTGTGAATAGTTTGGGGCAGGTGTGTCCAAAGCTGAACTTGGAGAATGCCTGAAAAATTGGAGTCAATGACTCCTGGAATTACAAGAATTCCGCGTGCTCCAGCTACACTGCGGGGCAAAACTAAACCTATAAAGCCTTTAGGCAGGGGACCCATGTACTGGGAATCAACCAGATAGACTGTGCCTGGCAGGCCGCATGTAACGTCTGCCTGACAAGTCAATTCTAGCCCTGTACTACCCTTGGGGCTGGCCTGTGCCCTCGCAATGCCTGGAATGTGATCGGAATCTAGTCTAGCTCTGACGAGCTCAGAGCGAGGGAAGCCTCTGTTTGGACCGGGGCCAGAGACGTGCCCGCGTTCCGGTTTCCCGAATTCGGACAGTATCTGGACCAATGGTAGCCTTTCTTACACTTCGGACATGGGGTGCTCGGAGCCTTGGAATGGCCGGAATTTTGTCCGCCTCCCTTGGATCGGCACTCCCTAGCGAAGTGACCGACCTTGCCACAATTGTGACATGCTCCTTGGGTTCTGTTCTTGGGTTTCCTACCCCCTTGCACCGCTGCCGCTAGCAAACCCATTTTATAGGATTCTGTGCCAACGTCGGCGCAAGCTCTAATCATGTTCGTGAGAGTCAAGTCGGGATGATTGCCCAGTGACTGCAGGATTTTACGGCAGTCCAAGTTAGCATTATCTTTGGCCAACTTCATCATGAGCTCTTGTTGGGCTTGCTCATTATCGATCTGCCTACTGATCGCTTCCTCTAAGCGATTGATGAAGTCCATGTAGGGCTCCTGGGCTCCCTGTTTGACTGCGGTGTAATTCTTGGCCGCTTTGCCAGTGGCTGGAACCTTGAAGAAAGCCCTGAAGGCAGCCTCGGCTGACATCTGGAGAGTGGCGAGTGGCAAGTTGGTCTGTGCATTGATGGATTCGAAGGCACCTGAACCATATAACTGGTCAGGAATTACTGCGCCTCCCATCCTGGCAGCCCTTGTCTGAGCCTCGAGGCGAAACTCGCTGTCCCATATCAAATACTGGCTAGGGTTGAGCATCATCCGCATGACGGCTTTCCAGTCGTGCGGGATGAACATGGTATTCTCGCACACTTGCTGAAGCGTGCCCCTAGTGAAGCGACTTTGGAGTCCTGTATCTGTAATGGCCTTCCGTATAGCCATGAGAAGCTTATACGGGACTGGTGAATGAACTACCTGCTGGGCCCCTGTGAGGGCATCCATTTCCAAGCGAATTGGACAAATCTGACTAAGCTCAGCTAGTTCTTCTGCTGGCAACTCCCCCTTCTTGATCTCTTCCTCAATTGTGCGCTGAAGGGCACTCTTGGTCTGGGAACCTGTAGCTGTCAGAGAAGCGCCTGCGCTCCTCATTCCTTGCATTCCCCCGGTGACGTCTGCAGCTGTCACCGAGGGAAAGCTACTTACGCTACTCTGCTTAAACTGCAATGACGGATAGAGCGCCGTGGGCATCGATGGTTCGACTGGCGCTGGGGGTTCTTTGGCCTCTACCCGGACTGGGTCTATCTCCGCTAAGAGCTTCCTACATTTGCTCCATGTGCGAATTATGCCCTCTGGAGCTTTCGGGGGTTGCTGAATGCAGTCTCCTATCTGATCCCAAAGCTGCAGGGTTAACGTACCTACTTCTGGGTAAAGCAGGCAGTGTTCCCTCAAGTACACCAAAAGTCTCGCTAGCTCTCCACTGTGAAAGCGTAACTGAAATACCCTGGCCAGGATTTTGAACTCTTCTTCATGAGTTCTTTGGCTAGCGGATGGACGCTGTCGCTGAGGACAGGTCCCCATATTACCTGCGGGGTCCTCCGAAGATTCCTCCTCGGGACGAGTTGACGTGTCTGAAGTTCAGGCAATAGGTTTTGGCGACGGTTGTCTGGGTAGAGCTCGGAACGTGGCCTGCTGCCACGGGCCCTCGGTGGCCTCTGCGCTGTCAGGGGTTCACAGCTGACCCTGAGCGGAACGCGTTTTTCCGTTACTGCAAGCCTGCCGCGAAAGTCGGGAGCAAGCTGTAGGATGCCTCTCTGGAATGCCTCGCCGCTGGGCGTCTCTCCGATCCGCTGGCTTACCGACCGGAGTGCCGCGCTGTCCTCCGGGATGATCGGACGCGGTTCTGGCGTAGAACCGGACCGTGTTGCTCGCTTACTCTCGAGTAGACCGCTCGGGGATCGCTTACTCTCGAGTAGATCACGTCGGGGTCATAAGGTGTAGGAATCGGGGCTGCTAGGACGGCCGTTAGGTCCCGGAGGAGATTGATCAAGGAACGACACGAGGCAATATGGAGCGAGATCAGATCAGTGGTTTATTGAGGAAAAAGCATCATCATTTATAGATCAGAAGGCAAGGCAGGAAAAAACCGTCATCTGACAGAAAATCACATCACCCATTTACTCGGGTTAATGGGGAATCTCTCTTGGGGAAGTTAATTAACTCGGGCAAACACTGACAGGGGAAAACTATTGTCTAGGGCTTAGATCAGGGTAAATATGGCTTCTATTTGCACCAGAGATTACGCTTAACTCAGAGATGAGTGATTGCCTAATGGGTAATGGAGGTTAGCGATCTGCCTTCTCAGCAGAACCGCCGGTCAGGTCAGAAGCGGGTGAATCAACCCCTATTATTAATCCACCCCCCTTAATTTCTGTGCCCGCAGAGCCCACGGGCCAGGAGCCTTCTCGACTGAAGTGGCCTCTGCGAGGGCCGTTCCATGCCACTTGGGCATGGGGAATCCGCACCTAAACCTTTCCTTTAGCCCTGAATCTAAATTTGAATGTGTTGTGCTCCACTTTTGAATATAAAAGAACATTTTCTCTGAATAACATAAGAAAAGAATCTGGCTTTTTCAATATTAATGGCTGGGAGTTCTGTGCTCAGAGGTGCATTAGGTTGAGGCATTTTAAATTCATATAATCAAACAAATGCAGGAGGAAGGTGATATCTTTTATAGGTCACTTTAAAAATCAAACATTACAAGATTTTGTAACTCTAATGTTATTTCATCAGGCACTTTTATGATATGCTGTACAAGTCAGGCTCCTATTCTTAGGTGTTCCATGGGAAGGTAAGCAGCAGATTGTATCTTTTTACAATCCAAAAACAGGAAGCCAGGGATTTGCATATTACCTTCCCCAAATGGCCTCGAAAGCTTTTGTTGTTCAGTCACACAGTCGATTCCAACCCTTTGAGACCCTATGGACCATTGCCTGCCAGGCACCTCTGTCCTCCACCATCCTCCTCAACCTGCCCAGCTCTGTGCCCATTGTGTCTACAATACCATCTAGCCATCTCATTTTTGGCCGCCCCCTTCTTCATTTGCCCTCCACCTTTCCCAGCATCCAGGCCTCCTCAAGTGAATCCTCTCTTCTCATTTGATGTCCAAAGTACTTTAGCTTCATCTTTACGATTTGACGTAAGGAGCAGTCAGGTTGATTTCATCTAAGATCAACCTACCTGTATTTGTTCTCCTTGCTGTCTAGGGTACTCGCAAAACTCTCGAAAGCTTGTGATGTTTGATTTTTTAAGTGACTTATAAAATGTGTTGCCTTCCTCCTGCACTTTTCTTAATTGTTTTTACAGATGAACTTTACTTTTTCTTAAATTTGCTTTTTCTTATAATGAGCATTTTTCTTTCTTCCTTCCTTCCTTCCTTCCTTCCAACTAATGGATTTTATTACTCATGCACACAGTTGTATTCTTCTTCCCCACCATCAGAATTACAGCTGGGATATTTTGGAGATGGTCATCCAAAAAATAAAAATAGTAATAACTTTCTACATCTTTGGTTCTTCTTCTAGCAGTATGTTGGTGACAGCAGGGGGGGGGGGGGATAAGTATATAATGGCATATACTGTATAGTGGCAAATAGGAGATAGTCTTGGATCTTTGGAAAGCAAAGCCATCTTGTTTTACTGACAGTCAGAACCTGGTCCATGTGGAAGTTGCCATAGTTGACTTCCCTTCTTGAAATCAGTACAAGAGTAATGGATGGTTCTAGTGAAACACTTTTTTAAAATATTGAGTTTTTCTGATGATCTTCCACCCTGACACAGTGAAAATGGCAGGGGTTTGGAAGTATCAGTTGTTCCACCACACCATCTCTTCCCTCCATCTCAGAGACAAAAATTATGGGATTATTTACCCACCTTTTAAATGAGATAGACATCTTCCAGATTCAACTCTGAAGGAAAGACAAATTGTTTTGCTTTTATGTTTTTTGTTGTTGTTCAGTCGCACAGTCGACTCCGACCCTTTGCGACCCCATGGACCATTTTCCTCCAGGCGCCTCTGTCCTCTACCATCCCCCTCAGCCCTCCCAGTTCTGTGCCCATTGTGTCTATAATACCATCTAGCCATCTCATCCTTGGCCTCCCCCTTCTTCTTTTGCCCTCCACCTTTGCCAACATCAATGCCTTCTCAAGTGAATCCTCCCTTCTCATTTGATGTCCAAAGTATTTTAGCTTCATCTTTACTATTTGACCTTCCAATGAGCAGTCAGGGTTAATTTCTTCTAAGATTGACCTATTTGTTCTCCTCGCTGTCCAGGGGACTCTCAAAACCCTCCTCCAACACCACATTTCAAAGGCATCTATTCTTCTGCGTTCAGCCTTCCTAATTGTCCAGCTCTCACATCCGTACATTACTACTGGGAAAACCATTGCTTTGACTATTCTAATTTTTGTTTTCAGTGTGATGTCTCTGCTTTTCACTATGTTCCCCAGGTTTCTCATTGCTTGTCTCCCAAGAATCAGTCGCCTTTTTATTTCATGGCTGCAATCCCCATCTGCAGTGATCTTTGATCCTAAGAAAGTAAAATCTGTCACTGCTTCTACTTCTTCCCCGTCTATTTTCCAGGAACTGATGGGGCCTGTTGCCATTATCTTGGTTTTCTTGATATTGAGTCTCAAGCCAGCTTTTGCACTCTCCTCCTTCAGCCCAATCAAGAGATTCTTTAGGTCTTCCTCACTTTCTGCCATTAGGGTGGTATCGTCTGCATATCTCAGATTATTGATGTTTCTCCCAGCGATTTTAATCCCATATTGTGATTCCTCCATCCCTGCACTGCGCATTATGTGCTCTGTGTATAGGTTGAATAAGCATGGTGACAAAATGCAGCCTTGTCTTACTCCTTTTCCTATTCCAAACCACTCTGTTATTCCATGTTCTGTCCTAACTGTTGCTTCTTGGTTCATGTACAGATTTCTCAGGAGGCATATGAGGTGCTCTGGTATTCCCATCTCTTTAATTACTTGCCACATCTTGTTGTGGTCCACACAGTCAAATGCCTTAGTGTAGTCAATAAAACAAAAGTAAACTTGTTTCTGGTATTCCTTTGTTTTCTCCATGATCCAGCGTATGTTGGCGATGTGGTCTCTAGTCCCCCTGCCTCTTCTGAAACCAGCCTGCACCTCTGGTAATTCTCTCTCCACATGCTGCTGAAGTCTGTCCTGTATTATCTTGAGCATCACCTTGCTGGCATGTGGGATGAGCGCGATTGTTCGATAATTTGAACATTCTTTGGCATTGCCCTTTTTTGGGATTGGGACGTATACTGATCTTTTCCAATCCTGTGGCCACTGTTTTGTTTTCCAAATCTGCTGGCATATTGAATGCAGTAATTTGACGCCATCATCTTTTAGCGCTTTGAAAAATTCAACTGGGATACCATCATCTCCACTAGCTTTGTTGTTTGCAGTGCTCTTTAGGGCCTTTATGACTTCGCTCTCCAGGATGTCTGGCTCAAGTTCAATTTCTTCATCATTGTGATTATCAGGAGTGTTGAGGTCCTTTTTGTAAAGTTCCTCTGTGTACTCTTTCCATCTTTTCTTAATTTCTTCTGCATCAGCTAGCTCCTTTCCGTCTTTGTCCCTTATCATGGTCATTTTTGCTTTAAATGTTCCCTTGACTTCCCCAATTTTTTTGAAAAGATCTCTGGTTCTGCCTCTTTTGTTGTTTTCCTCCATTTCTCTGCACTGTTCTTTTAGGTAGTTTTCCTTATCTCTCCTTGCTTTTCTTTGAAATTCTGTGTTCAAATGGTTGTAGTTTTTCCTTTCTCCTTTGACTTTTGCGTTCCTTCTTTCCTCTGCTATTTTAAGAGCCTCATCAGACAACCACTTTGCTTTCTTACTCTTCTTTTCTTTTGGTATGGTTTTCTTTGCTGCTTCCTGCATGATGTCCCTCATCTCCGTCCATAATTCTTCCGGTACTCTGTCTACCGAGTCTAAGCCATTAAATCTGTTCATCACCTCCACCGTGTATTCTTTAGGGATGCTGTCTAGGTGATATCTTTCTGGTCTCCGTGTTTTCCCTATTTTCTTTAGTCTAAGCCTGAATTTTGTGATCAGTAGGTTGTGATCTGAGCCACAGTCTGCTCCAGGTCTTGTTTTTGCTGACTGTATGGAGGTTCTCCATCTTTGGCTGCAGAGTATGTAGTCAATCTGGTTTCGGTGTTGGCCATCTGGTGATGTCCATGTGTAAAGTCGCCTCTTGTGTTGCTGGAAGAGAGTGTTTGCTATGACCAGTGCGTTCTCTTGGCAGAACTCTATCAATCTTTGCCCTGTAAGTTCTTTTGTCCTTTGCACTGTAAGTAGGTCAGTAAGGGAATAGCTAACACCTGCCCAATAATTCCCCTGGGTCTCTTTTCTCAAAAACGAAAATGTACCAGGCATCAGCGGCAAATAAGCTAGCTTTACTTTCTGTTATTCCCCACCATCCCTGATGTGTCACTCTGTGTGGGTGTTCTTGCCAATGAGATGGAAAGGATCAGCCGTGAGGCCAACTCTCAAATAAAATTATTCTTTGCCACCCACTGCTGAGAAATATGTCAGGTGGTTTCACTGAGCCCACAAGAGACAGCACTTTTTACACCTTCCCAAAATACCCTTCAGGTAGTGTTACTACTTTTGTGGCCATGAGGTAGATCATAAAAATGCAGCAGCTCTCTAGGTGTTCTGAGAATACCTGTCAACCCGCGGCTCCGGAAAAACGGGACCTGCGCACATCGCTTGTGCGCAGGTCGCTTTCCATGCATGTGTGGAAGGGTTTTACCTCTTCCACGCATGCGCAGAAGTGCTACACCGCTTGCGCAGCCCCTACGCATATATGAAATATCGCTCACCTCTAGAGTAGACTCCCGTCCCTCCCAGCATGGTGGCTCCGACCAGCTCAGCAGCAAAAACAAAGCCTCCATATTGGCCATGTGGCAGGAGGAAAATGAAAGAGAAACTACAGAATGCCCCCACCACCTTCTCTCTCTCTCCCTTCCACAAGCGAAAAGCCTGCCACACAGCATCCTCTGGTGGCCGGAAAAACATACTGCAGCTTCGCCTGTGAGGGCAGATGTTTGCATGGTCATGTGGCTAGGGTTGCCATATGTCCCAGTTTTCCAGGATTTTCCAGGATTCAAGCTGTCCCGGCCAGTACAAGAAAAAACATGTAAACGTCCTGGATTTTTAAATTTGAACAAAAGAAGCAAGATCACCCCTCACCAAGTGATTTTTGCAAAGAGTTAATTCACTGCCTCACTGCCTTTCTTTCAATTACCCTGCTTGAAAGTGGTGAAGGCAAAACAGCACCCTGAGAAGCCCGCTGGGAAGGGAAGAAACCTGCAAGCAAGATAATTGAAAGAAAGGCACGGAGGCAGTGAAATAATCTTTGCAAAAATCCTTTGGCTCATCTTGAAGTTTGGGGGACAAGGAGTCATCCTCAGCCCCTTTCCTCGAAATCTGGGAGGGAGCAAGAAATATCCATATCTAAGAAACCAAACATCCACCATACACTGGGATGGAGGATTCCTTCTTCACATAACTGCAAAAGCGTTAATTTCATATGGTCGGTATTCCTAGAGAGGAAGGGAACAGGGTGGAAAGAAAGTGAAGAGTCCTCCATCGCAAAGGTCCTCCTCCAAAATAAGTCCCTTCCTGTCTCCTGCTTTTCTCCTTCTGGAGAGAAATGGAGGCACCATGGACTACATTGCCATTCCAGACCCCTCTTTAGAACTTTCTTCCAAGGGATCCTCATGTGGGGTTTCAGGGTGAGTCTACTTCAGAGGGGTATGTGTGAAGGGGAGGGTGGGGTGACTTCAGGTGGAGGAAGGGTGGTTTCAAGAGTGGCCCAAGAAATTGTGTTCAAAAAATAAAATAAAAATAGAACCATCAAGAAGTTTTTTTGCAAAAAGACTCACACAGAAATAAACCTCTTGACTACAGTTTATTTTAAACTGATGAAGGCTGTCTGCCCCAAACGGGGATTCTGCGGGGTCTTAAAGCCGTGGTCTCCCTGACAGCCCCATCTGATGCATGCACAGTTTGAAGAATGCAATGATGTCACATGGCTGTCCTGGTTTGGGGGGAGAGAATTATGGCAACCCTACATGTGGCAGGCATGAGTAGACATCGGAAAACATGGAATGCTATTACCTTTCCTGCCAAAGCAGTTCCTATTTAACTACTTGCAATTTCTTGCTTTCAAACTGCTAGGTTGGTAGGAGCTGAGACAGACAATGGGCACTCACTCCGTCATGCAACATTTGAGTCTTGAACAGGTGACCTCCTGATTTTTCAGTCATCAAGCTCAGTGTATTAACAACTAAGCCAGAAAACAGGAAATCTCACAGTGAAATATCTACCAATGGAAAGCACAAGGGCTACAAGTAGAGCATGGCAATCAATATGAAATTCAAATGAGAGGTCCATAAGGAGTGGAGATTCTGAAAGCGCTGTTCAGATCATTCCTCTGAAATAACTGATTGTTGCCTTATAATTATAATGGCTTCTGTTAATTCTTTCTATATATCAGGGGTACCCAAGCTTTTTGGGCTGGCGGCCTGACCACACCCCAGGAACAGCTGAACAGGATAGAGCACACCCACGGAACAGGGCATGTTTTTGCATGTCTGGCACAGCCGCTTCTGTACATGTGTGAAAAGTGGCCATTTTAGTTCCTCTTTTGGCATGGCCACGTTTGTGTATGCGCGAAAGCAGCCATTTTACATCCTGGTTTGGCACGGCCACTTCTGCGTATGCACAAAAGCAGCCATTTTACTTACTGCACCAAACCAGGAAGTAAGATGGCTGCTTTTTGTGCATGCACAGAAACGGCCATATTTACTTCCTAGTTTGCCGAGGGCTTCGCAGGATGTAGTTTGGGCATGCCTACTCTATATTGTATATAGTTGAAATATCTAGTGAGGCAACATCTATTTTATAGGAACGGTCTGAACAATGCTCTCAAAATCACCATTCCTATATAATCTAAATCTAATCTATTTAGATTATAGTAACCATGTCTAATTGTTATGGTATTTGAATGAATCAGTTAAAATTAGTATATACAAATATAATGCAAAAATGTCATCTTTTTTTGTGGATTATGGTCGCCTTTTTGGTGATATTTGGCCTCCTTATTTGCCAATGGAGCAGAGGCCATCTCTATTAGCCCAGCATAATATTCTCTGAATATTCTCAGAGAAGGAGGGACCGATTAAGCTCTACAAGAACTACATGGAGCTGTAGGACTCACTAAGCTCTGTGCATGGCAATGTTCAAAAAGTGACCAGTCCCATAACCCTTTGTAGCATACCTGCCAAGCATCTCATATTGGCCGGGATTTTCACGTATTTCACCTCAACTTCCCGCTGTCCTCCCGATTTTTTCACCTCCCTAAATATCCCATATTTTATTTATTTTATTTTATTTTTACTTTTTTAAATGGTGCCAGGACAAACCACAGTCTGTCCCCATGCCAACAGTCGCCACGACCACCACTTTGCACTGTGCACAGAGCTGGGGGGGGGGGAGGGGACTGTTTTTTGCACATGCTCCTCCAGCCTCCAAGGCAGCCCTGCCTACTCCCCCCCCCTCTTCTGTTGCCCAATTGGATTTTTGGATGCGATGAGCGTCAGTGCAGTAGCTCCCCGCCCCCTCCTCTTCAGGAGCTGCCTGCCCATGAGGACAAGTCTCACGAGGCTTGGGAGCCGGCTGAGTTCCTGGTTGGTGGGATCACGCTGAGACTAAATTACATTGATATCCTGCCCATCTGGGATATTTCTCTTCTCTCTTCCCTCCCCACAAACCCCTAGAAAAGGGGTGCTCAAACTACGGCCCCAGGGGCCAGATCTGCCCCCCCCGACTCCAATTCATCCAGCCTGCGGAGCCCTCGTCACTCCTGGAAGTGTTTTAACTCCACCTCCAGGAGCGATGAGGGCTTCGCGGGCCGGATGAATTGGCATCAGGGGCTGGATCTGGGCTCTGGGCCATAGTGACTGGCTCTGTAAACCACATGAATGGCCCACAGCGTGAAAAGTTTGGGCACCCCTGCCCTAGAATTAGTGTTGGCGCTGGGCAAATTGTGCCACTTCGGGAACCTGCTCTTCCAGATCCCTTTCTCAGGGATTTCTTTGTCATCGTCCATGTCTAGGCCAGATGTGAAACTGTCAAAATGAAGCCACCTTTCTGTAGTTCCTTTTGCCTGACCCAATGAGAGAAAGATTAGCCAGCAACACAAGGTTGCCGTTGTCCAGGGTATGCCCAACTGTGGTTCAAAAATACCACTATCTTCAAGGATGAGCACACAAGAGAGCCAGAGTGGCCCCATCCTGCTGCATGGGGGTTGTACGCTGGGGGTGCAAAGGACATCTGCTTCATTGTAAACTATCTCAATCCCTTTTAATTCGCTGGATGGGGTACACAGATAGAGCCTCCTCGGAGACTGTGGTAGTTTTGAACCACACTTGGGCTTACTCTGGGCAACGGCAACCTTGTTGTGTCAGCTAATCTTTCTCACACTAGATCAGGCGAAAGGAACTAAGGGAATGAACTCACCCAAAGGTGGCTTCATTTTGGCAGTCTCATGTCTGACCTAGACATGGAAGAAGAAGAATGCTCTTGACCTGCAGCAGGAGAGTCAGCGTACTTGGGATACTTTGGGGGTAGCAATTTTGTCCCACTCCACTGGTTCTGATCCCTGGTGGCTCAAACTCACCAAGCTTTGGAACAAGAATTAAGAGAAGCGATTTTGATGATGTAAAGTCATTTGGATACCATTCTGGATTTGGTTTTTCTTCCCCCCACAAAAGAGGATCTTGCTTGCCCTTTTGTTAGACACCATTTTGTGTTGTCCAGGGATGCATTTGTTTGTGGAACATTTATTTCCCAGGCTTCCCTTTTTCTTGTTGAAAAGGCTTGAAACAATGATGTATGGGAGCCAGTGCCCATAAAGTCACAGCTCTCAATTTGATTCCTAGGAACAATGCCATAATGTTCCCCACCTCACCCAGCTGAATCTAGCAGCATGCTGCACAGTAGTTGTGGGAAATAGGATGGTTTTTTCCTTCTAATGCAAAGTACCCTGAGGTGGTTTAGTCTTGAACAGGCCATTAAGCACCTTTTTACAAAAAATCTGTTTTGGCTGGAGAGAGTAACTACTAGAACTGATTTGGAACTATTTGCATTTTTGAAATCATGTGTGGGATGGCTTTGAGGATTTTCACTATGAGTGTTTCTACAAATAGTTAAGACACTGACTGGAAGGTAGGAGGTCAGCAGTTTGATTCCCGAGTACTGCAGAACAGAATGAGCTTCCGTCTTTGTCCCAGCTTCTGCCAACCTAGCAGTTCGAAAGCAAGGAATTGCAAGTAGATAAATAGGGACCACTTTGGTGGGAAGGTAAACAGCATTACATGCACTCTGGTGTCTAGTCATGCCTGCCATATGACCACAAAAACGTCTGCAGAAGCAGACAGCTCTGGCTCTTCAGCTTTGAAACAGAGATGAGCACTGATCCCTAGAGTCAGATACGACTGGCTTTTGAGCAAGGGATTCCTTTACCTTTGCTATAAAATAGTCAGTAACCTATGTGTGTGGAGCAGTATCCATGCTCAGTGTCACTAATCTAAAAGCATGGATTCTGAACACAGTTATTGAACTAAATTTTACTGAAGGGTTGCATCCTTCTTGAAAGCTCAGGGTCTGTTCTTGTAACTGTCATTTCTCCTGGATACCCAGATACTAGCAGAAACAAATAGCACCTTCATATTCTTCTTAGACTTTTGTATGTCTTCAACTCCAACCATTGCTTATTTTATTATTTTCCACTATTCCTTTCCTATTTTCTAATAAGATGCAGCTAAAGTAAGTGTCCACTGTAGGTTTCTGGTAACTTACATAGTCCATTTCCCATAACCCTAGTTATTTATTGTTCATGCCAGTCATACATTTTGCAGTGTTGCTATAGCACCAATGTTATATGAAAAATTGAATGCTGAAATTTATGACCTGCAGTGTTCTAAATAGTAGGGGGTGCTTCTCCACCTGGGGGAGCCCAATACTCCTCCTCTTCTAGGCTCTTGGATGTGCCTGGATTGTGGGGAGGGGGCGTGGCCTGGTGGGGTGGGGGCGTGGCCCAAAGTTTCTCTTATTTTCAAATCCAAAACTTGACAGGTATGCTTTGTAGTTTCCATTGAATTTAGATACTTAAACCACTGAACTATCCAGCAGTTCAGTGTTACTTCAAGTGTCTAAGGTTTTTTTATCTCTTTTAATGATTCCTTTTACTTATATAAAAACCAATTTGATCTAGCTACAAAACATAATAATAATTTATTGTATGTCAGTCAACATGACAATAGATGCTTCACTACTTTTGTTATTATTTGGTATTTGAGTATTTTATTCAAGCAAACAATAAGAAAATAGACATGATCAACAATGGTATTGTGCATTTTAACATTGAGAACTCAAACTCCAATGAAATTCTTGTGCTTCATGGCATTTTTTCCATTCATCTCATCTTGTCTAATTTTTTTTATGAATGAAAAGTCAATTTCTTTCTGTCAGATAAATCCAGTACTCCTACTGCTGTATGTAAAATGAGTGTCCATCACCATAGAAGCTATTTTTTAAAAAAGATACTGCTTGAAATGATATTGATTTAAAGAAGAACTATATTAACCTTTTTGAAATCTCTATTAGCTAATTGGTTCATGTGACAAGAATAAATGAATTTGCTAGGAAAAGGCAGGGCAAGCAGAATAAAACACACACACATGCACACACCAGGGCATTAGAACAGAATTTTCTGTGAGCAGGGAAGTCACTGTAATCTCCTCTTTCAACAGTCTCATACCATTTGTTGCTGCTATTACATACTATCAAGTTCCCCAATTTACAGTGACCCTATTAATTCATGACTTTCCAATGTCCTAACAGCTTTACACTGGTCTTACATAGTCAATTTAATGGTTTTTCTCTTTTTTGTATCTACCTATTTTTAAAACATATTCTTGTTTTAAATTAAAATATGTAAGCTATTCAAGTAGCCTGAAGAGCAGGTAGAAAATGTGTGAAGCAAGCAAGCATCAGTAAAATCATACTTCACAGGAAGTAAGACAAAACCATGCTAAGGCGAGCCTCCGCCCAATGTGGAGTCATTGAGCCAGTCTCTTTGCCTCTCCCAAGTCAGGTGTCAGGCCACTGTTGAGCGCTAACAGGTGCTTGCCATTTGGCTAGAGGGTGGGAGGTGAACAGGAGCCCATTTAAGCAAGCTCCTACTTCACAACAGCCTCTCCTTTTCTGAGGTGCAAATTGGAGATGGCTGGCTGCAGTGCACCTTCCCGTTTGCTGAGGTTTCAGCCTGGAAGGAAGATAGTGCACGGTTCCATTGAGAGTGTCAGCTGTCATGCTCCCCACCACCATCCAAGGAGGATAAATTAACTATATTTGGTTTTATGGATGGGGGAGCCTAAAGGGAAATTATTCCTCAGCTTCTGTAAGGGTGCATGCAAACAAGGGTGTATCACTGCCCCCACCCCATTTTTGTAGATCAGTAGGCCAGGGGCAATTGGGGCAGGAGTGGGGGAACACAGCCATCCCCCTTTTAAGGCCTAGTTGTTCCTCCCCTCTCCCCCTCCAGATTAGTGCTGCAGTGCATAAATTAATTAATTATTAAGTCAATTTATTATTTTAAACAAAGCTTTAAAAAGTACAAACCAATCAGTTAGCAACACCCAAAAGAAAGAGAGAGAGAAAGTAAGGGGAAATTTTTTTTCCCCTGGCTATTGGGTGGTTGCCTCCATGCAGTATTAAATCTGGTTCATTAGTGTATTATGGCTCCGAAGAAGGGTGTTGGCAAATCTAAGGGTAAGCAACCAGCTAAGCATAAGGCCCCTTGAAGATTTCCACCATGGCTTTCATCTTCATCTGAGGATGAGGACATACCTGAGTTTAACATAATAGTTGTGTGCCTTGAGATGTTGAAGCAGGAGGGTAGCTGGTAGGTTCAGCAGCCCCTTCTTGTTCCTTTAACTAGGTGTTCCCATAGGGATAATAGGTACTAAAGGGCAGTGCAAGTTAAACAACTAACTGAATTGTTAACAGCTTGTCTTTCTGCTCCTGAGTGTAAATATGAAGGGCAGAGGTATACAGAATCCCCTGGCTCTGGGTTTAGGCATTCACATTGCATTAGGCCTCACTGCAGAACGGGGTGTTTCACCAAGTTAAATAGCTAATAAAGTTATGACCCTAATTCAAACTTCATCACTTGTGTCTGTCTCATTATTTCTGGGTTTGGGTGGCAAAACCAAGTTTAGAATAGAATAAAGACCTCAAGGACAGTGATGAATTGTTTGCTCAGTCACACGAAAGGTAACCTTGTCCTAATCACACCTTAAGTGTCTGGAGACTAACTGGTGGTGAACAAAATGTTCATAATAAAGTTTGTTGAGTATTTGTCAGATTGGTCTGAACCAAATGTGATGAAAGATGCTCCAAATGAACTGCTAGAACAAGAGAATGGGGAAAATATAGTCTTTGAAGATTTTCTGTCTTTGAAGGTGACTTTATGTCAAACACATAAGAAAACTCTTTCCAAGCAACATTGGAGGTTTTTTTATTTGATTTTTCCATTTTTCTTTCTTTTATCTTCTCAGCCAATGTGGCCTCATTTGCTGTTTTTTGATCCAAAACATTGGAGTCAAATCTGGGTTTACCACCTAGCAAATGAAAAAAAAAATGCCTTAGTTGAATCAGGAGTTTGCAATTTATAAGCATTTAATTTTCTGTGTTAAAAATATGGATTCCAAGTTTTTGATTTTTCTGAAAACATAAGATATTGTCTTCATGAAATTCTATTTTGTTTGAGGTGAGGAGTATTCTGTGATCAATACTTAAAATTAGGTTTATGAAAGTTCAGCTGAGGTAAAACCTAAAGGTTAACTTTAACTTGAAATGAACCATGTCATCGTCGTCATCAGCTACAACTTGTATCCAAAAGTGCATTTTTTTCTGAAGCAGAAAAAATACCATTGACACGAATTTGTTTAAGGTGGATCCTAGCTTGCCAGGAAGTGAATCACACACTATGATCACGGAGCCATCTCCTGCAGCACATATGAAATGAGACATGCTGGATTTAACACCAGGACTGCAATGGACTGCTGCAGCCATGAGGATATGGATAACGTGTGCCTTCACAGCCAGTTCATCTGGCATGGTCTCTTCTGCCTCCATGATGGTTGGGAATCAGAGTTCCTCCTCCGCTCATTTTGCCATTGGGCCCAATATGATGGTTTAAAGTGGCATTTCCTCTACTGAGGGGACCATCACCCCACCTAAAGGGGCTCATCCACCTGTAGCTGTTGGCCCCTTTAGGGAGTCAGGTTACTTACCACCACCCAACACTCAGCATTTGGTACAGTCTACTCCATAGCTCAGTGGTGGTGAACCTATGGCACACATGCCAGAGGTGGCACTTGAAACCCTCTTTGTGGGCACCTGTGCAGTCACCCCAGCACAGAGTTTGCCCAGCCCCTCTGCCCAGCAGCCCAATGGGAGCACTTCCTCCCTCCTCCAGCACAGAGTTCACCCTGCCCTTCTGCCCAGTGGCCCAATGGGAGCATTTCCTTCCTCCCCTGTTGCTGTGTTGGCACTTTGCGATAAATAAGTGGGTTTGGAGTTGCAGTTTGAGCACTCAGTCTCTAAAAGGTTCACCACCACTACCATAGTGGGATATCTGGCCAGACATTTGTATATGCATTTTAAAAAAATTATAGTGCTTTCTACACTATTCTTTTTTTTTTCAGGAGAAGGGACTGCCTTTCTTTTGAAAAAATGTTTCATCAAATAAAATTTCAGATGAATTTGAAAAATCTAACTGGAATGGAATACCTCTAGAAATTCCAAATGATAGTGAGAGAATGTAATTTCTTAGAAGTAGAAATGAATGAATTAGTAGTTCACACACTCTCAGTCAAAATAAAGCATTGAAGTATGATCAATAGTTCTTTGAACTTTTGTTGAGGAGGAACGATGTTGAAGAAAGAATTTGTTTTTGTTTTGGTTGAAACAGGTAATGAAAAACTCAGTGATGTTAAAGAAATTCTGCCTTTGTTGAAAATCATTGTTTTGTATGTATACACATTCTTACAAAAAACATATATGTCTATTCCCCTTGAACAGCCATTTGGCAAAGTTGTTTAATTTGGCCACTTCTTCTGGCTTTTATCATGCAAATATAATCTTGCAGGGAAATGTCAGTCTATGCATTTTTTATACAGACTTGATTTATTTCATGTAATATAGTAACTTGCCTTTGTGTTAAAAATTTCAATGTGCTGTTAGGCAATGCACCAACTTATATAAGATGCTCAAAGGAACCAACTCTGTGTTGTTTGATGCAATTTCTCCCACAGCATTTTCTTTCCATGATGTTGACTTCTTTAATATATGTAATTTAGGGCTAAAATATGGAGCTGCTGCTGAGAGGACATCTGCCACTGTCTTAGAAGGTAGCATGTGGAAAGAGACAGAGCTATACACAAACCATGGAAAAGTTATTAATGAGTATGAGTAGGTAACAAAAATGATTCCTACAAATCTCCATTTGTATTTTCCAAGGAATACATATTACAACCAAGGAAATTTCAGATAAACCATAGAAAGAAATTCCAGACAATAAGAGATGGTTGGGATTTGAATGAACTGCCTTAAAACAAGCTGACTGTGGTTCACTGATGTTGTTAAAAAGAGACTGAATGGCCATCTGTCAGCTATGGATTACTAACATCACGGGGGATTGAACTAGACAAACCCTTAAGATCTGTTCCTCAGTATAATAATATGGTCTGTTGTACTATTTACAAAAAAAAGGGAGGCAAATTGATTCCCTTTGGTTCAATGTTTCTTTTGTTACAAAAGAAAATTGTGGCAAATACTTTTCAAAGTGGTAGGATAGAGGTATGTGCATATTTCTCCTCCATTGTCCACCTTCACAGACTTTTCAGGGCTTTTATAGTGCTTCAAAATTTGTGAAATGTTTCCAAAGATGACAGCTGTGAAATGTTTCCAAAGATGACAAAAGAAATGAGTACATATATGACAGGTAATGATACCACCTTCACCTCTGTTAAAGATAACTACCTGTCTCCAGCTATCTAAGAAAATCAATCAAGACTGCTGTTTTGTCACGGGGTTGCCATAGCTTTATGAACACAAAGCAGCAAGTTAATGGTTTGAGGGTCTTAATATAGAAACCCACATATTAACTGTGACTGCTGGCTAACTCCTTAGAAAGACCAGCTACTGCTAAATCTGGTCAGTATGGGATTAACATTTGCTGCCCTTGACAACAGAGATACAGTAGTCTAGAGCAGTGTTTCCCAAACTTTGGTTCTTGGACTCCATTTCCCAGAAGCCTAAGTCAATTCCTCAAAGCACTGATCAGCCAATATACTGACAGGCTTCTGGGAATTGAAGTCCCCTGTGGGGTGTAGGGCTCACTTTGGGAACCACTGGTCTAGAGCATCTTCCATCAGAAAGCATGAGAGATCAAGGCTGGCCCTGCCATTAACACTCATAAAGCAATTGACACGTGCAGTATGGCACTAGGCAGAAGTGGAGCTTCCTCCATCTCTCACTGGCTGCCATGAGAGCCACCTGCCAGCAGAAGACTAAGAAGTAGATAGAGACTGCTCAGAGGAAGATGAAAACAGCAAGAGCAATGAGTACACCCAGTGTTGCCCATAGGAAAAGTGGCACTATAGTCATTGCTCCAGGATGGCTGCTGCTGATCCATGATGGCATACACAATTTTTTTTCTCCAACTTTCAGTCACTTGATCCCAAATCTCTCCCCTCCCAATAAGACATGTCTGAAATAGCTGTCCAAAATTCAGCCAAGCTGGAAATATGCCACAGAGCAGCTAGAGCCCTCCGGAGTCTTTGGCTGCTCCACCAACTCTTTAGTGACATGTAGATGAAGCCAGTACTTCTGCTGGTATAATTATCATCACTGGTGCTGCCTTTTATGCCTCTCCTCTGGGTGACTGTTTGAGAGGGATTTGGGTATAGGCTTATGGCCCCAACATGTAGGATGATGGCACTTCCTTTCTGAGTTCAGATGGAGTGAGCCCTTGCACTGTGGGGATAAAATAACTCCCTGGAAGAGAAATAACCTCTCAAGTATCACTCCCAATCTCTAGCAGTAAAAATAGAATTTACATTTTAAAGCATCACTTTTCTACTTTCTTTTCACGTTTATCTGTCTCTGTAGAAACATAGGCTACAAAATAATGGTTTTCTAGACAGTTTTCTAGACTCCTTCTAAGATTAAGACTCCATGAAAGTCTTCTTAATGGTAACCACCATGACAGATATGGCCTGTAAGAAGGCAAAGAATGCAAAGCATTGAATGATATGAGCAGATAAAGCATGGCCACGTATATATTCCAGATGTCTAAGTGACTTATAAGCATGTGAATTGAAGGTTTCTCATTATTTTCTTAATGTCAGAACGTATTCAACCAGGGTGCCAGTTCAGTAGTATTCAGGTTAACAATGAGAAACCAGTGGCTCCTTACTATGTCACTGGTGAGGGCCCTGTTTTGTCACAGGATATATTGTTGTGATGGCACATAGAAAAGCTTATAAAATATGCCAATTCTAGCTAAGTAATGGCTAGAACTAGTTTTGGAACTATGCTTTACCCTCCCATTTCTTGAGAATAAAGATAAGATGAGTTTTTCACCCCCACCAGATATCATCAAGAAGGAGAATGTGAGAAGAAAAGAAAGTGGCATCAGTAACCCTAAGAATATTAATCAAGGTTGGAGGAAATTCAGCTTAAGTCAGAGCAGGTGAGGGCAGTCTACAGATCCTGAGGTCTTTATATCTCTATCTGCTCCTCCTCATGCAAATACAGTACATACTTCTTTACAGAAAGCTGAATTGCACTTTGTCATTGCTGGCGCACCCACCACCACCACCAATTGAAGAGACATAGACAAGAATTGGATTAAACAATGGGCCACTTTATTGATAAGAGCAAAACATTGCACTGGGGCCAGTAGTGCAGGTGAGAGGAAAATAGAAATAAGGGAAGCCAATAACATTGGGAGGAATGGTCTATGGGCCAAACACACCGGAGTCCAATAAAAAGCCACGCAAGGCGACAGTGGAGAAGAATGCTTACCAATAAGCTAAAAACCAGTGGAAGGTTGGTACAGAAGCCTTAGGGCACACCCCCATTCCAGCTCCTGCAACAACCCCAGCCCATACCCAATGGCAATGCTGCAATTTAGAATGGAATACACCCACACTAAATGCCAAAAGTGACCATATCAAGGAACCTCCAGGAAAAACTCAACTTGCGGCAACAGTGTGGGGTGGGCAAAGAAACCCATGAAACCAGGGCTAACGAGGTGTGGTGGCAAAAATTCCCACCTGGCTCTGAAGTGACCAAGCACACTGTTCACAGGGAGGGAGGGAGAAGCTTCTCCGGGAGCAGGAATGCTGAATGGCAGGGCAGGGAGGAACTGGCTCCTCCCTGCCTGACCAGTGGGAAATTAGCATGCTCAGCAGCAGGGCTGCTGGCTTGCGTCCATTTCCAACACACCATTCCAGTGAAACATACACTCAGTCTATACATTTTATCTTGTCTCATAATTTCAGGTGTACCCACTGTCTGTCTATGGTTAGGTTTCTCATTCTGGTTTCAGGGATCTGACTTCCCATTCTGTCACTCAGTAGTTTGAGGCAAAATGCTAATTAACTTGTGAACCACCCAGAAAATGCACTAAGCGCTATGGGGTGGTATATAAGTGTGATTGCTTTTGCTTTGTTTTGCTTTTACTCCTGCCTTTCAGTGCGCTGATTTTGTCCAAAGTGATATTCAATGCCTTCAACAGCACAGAATCCTGGTGCAAAATTAAGAGGTAGGTATCCAGGTTATAAACACCCTCACATATCAGGATTTCAGAATCAATTCCTGGTACCCCATCTGATGCTTTGAGACATGGCAGCCACTTCCTCAACTGCCTTCTCATTGTGTAACATGAAATGGATCTGTGTAGGGAGAGGGTCTTCTCCTTGATGTTTCTCATCTCCTTTTATGAATACTTTCCAGCAAAAGACACTTTGTTTTCTGACAATTTAAAACTTCTTTTGTTTCCCCATGTCTTATAAATGGCTGTGATCAGTGGCAGGCATCAGCCGGTCCGCCCCAGTCCGAGTGGACTGGTAGGAAACCTGGCTAACCACTCCCCCTCCCCTCCCCACCCCACCCACCTCTTCCCGGGAGAGCGGGCGACCCGACAGCTTTGGTGCTTCATTCTCCTCCGGAGCGCCTGCGGGTGCCATTTGGGTGGTGGTGGAGGTGGCGGCGAGTGCACGCCTGGCCCTGGGGGAAGAGGAGGGGGAGCTGACATCACACGCCACCCAGGAGAGCTCACCTGTGCGCCCCGGCACCCCCACCACCACTCTTTGCTGCCTCCTTCTAGCAGCAGCAGCAACTTTCGCAATGCCTGGACCTATTCCTACAGGAAGAGAACTTCCTGCAGGATGTCTGTCTGACTCTGGGCATTGCGAGAGTTGCCCTGCCTGGACACCTCTCACAATGCCCAGACAAAGTCTTTAAGGTGCCACAACATTTTTGTGTTTTTGTTTTGTTTACCTCCTGATCTGCTTGCATAGAATAAAACTTTAGAATTGGTGCCATTTTATTCTGTGCAAGCATATCAGAGAGTAAACAAAAAAAATGTTGTGGCACCTTAAAGACCGATTAGGCCATGCCCACCGATTAGGTCACACCCACTAGTTAGGCCACACCCACCAGTTAGGCCACACCCCACGGTGTGGTAGTAAATTTTTTTGGTGTCCATCACTGGCTGTGATTATCTGTTGCTGCTTTAGCTACAGTGGAACCTCATATAACGAATGTCCCCTATAGCGAAACAAATCACACAATGAAAAGGTTTTGGAAAAAATGGCACCTCGCAATGAAAAGTTTCACTATACGGAAATAGCACACCCTATGGGGGAAATCATATAACAGAAATTTTTGCTGTGCAATTTGGCATCCCTATGGGGGCAAATCATATAACGAAGATTTCAATGGAAAAGTAACTTAGCGAAAAAATGTTTGTTATACAATTTTTCCCCATAGGGATTTTTGTTATACAATTGTTTTCCATAGGGATTTTCATTATCACATAGCAAAAAGCCTCACTGAATGAATTATTGTCATTATACGAGGTTTTACTGTGCTCAAATCAAATCTTTATTATCATCCAAGACCAGCATTGAACAGCAAAAGAAACAGAAGTTAAAATGAGGGTGCTTAAAAAGGAGCATTTCTGCTCAGAGTTTTTGTTGTTGTTAAATCGCACAGTTGATTATTTTTGTCTACTTTCGTTAATTTGAGAGAGTTTCTGAAAAATGAATTATTTGTATTAATGAAAAGGGAGTATGTAAAAAAATGTTTTTTTAAAAAAATATTTCCTCTTTCATGAAACATGGGATAGTATAGAAGTTGAAATAATTATCTCAGTAAAAAAAACAATGAAGGAAGGAAAAAAGCAACCAACCAAGTAACTTTGTTTCACTTTTGTTCTATCAAATGGACCTGGAAATTTTTCATTCAATAACATCATGAGGAGTGCTGACAGCAGCCAATCAGAATGTTTAGGGTGAGCAGTCTAGCCAGATCTCTACTTGCCTGAAGACCGCGGGATGCTCAGATATCGTAAGACTGCCAGTCGCAGCATGAGCATGAACTAGCCCTAAGTCAACATGGCCTAAGGGTGTGCTCTCTCAGCCTGGTTTAGTGCAGCGGGAAGAGACTGGTCCAGCAAATCTGGCTCATGGGTTCCGGGGGAAATAGCAATACAACAAATTAATGTTGCAGGTCTAATTGGGCTGCAAAGACCTCTGGGACTGTAAATGCCAATTCCCACAGAATGGCACCCTTATCTCTAACTTGGGGAGAACTTGCTGGCCTTGGAAGTATAGAGTGTGTGGGGGAGTTGCCTGTTACCTTCTTCTTCCAAGATGTTTCACCGCTTCTGGCTGGGAAGAGGTGAGCTGGGACAGTCCTCCTCCGGACAGTTGGAAAAAAAAACATGAGCTTTATAGAAGAAAGTTGCTATCTTCCCTTTAATAATGGACCTTTGTATTTTAAAGCCTCCCCTCTCTATCTCGCTCCGGTTTGGCTTAAGGAGCAAGAAGAACTAAGATTGACTCAGAAGCCAATTTAACGAGTTTATTAAACTAATAGAAATAATAGAATAAAGTTCCAATAAATGCACATAATACAGAAATCAAAGAAAGTAGCATAGCAGTACCTTAACCTAATATACCCTAAGCTGTGGCGCTTCTAGGCGCCCCATCAAAGATGGGTTCGATAGCTTCCTCGATGGTAGGAAAGCCTATCAAATGCATGGAAGTGTGCTTATCTCTCTAAAGAGAGAGAGAGAGAGAGATCTCCTTTTAGATTGAATCAAGCTTCTGTTTATATACCTTTTCTGATGGGAAAAGGTAGATAACCAGTCCTAATTGACTTGTCAAAATGACAAGTTCAGTACGTAGATCAAAGATCCAGATGGCACATTATCAGTGTTCTTCATCTAAGTCCGTGAGAGAGAACATCTTCAAGGTTCTTTCCTTTACTGTATGGGACCAAAGACAACAGAACAGCCGAAGGGTTGGCTTAACACAGGTTTATTGCATGATGTTCCGGTGGAGCATGAGGTAATGGCGGTGATACATCTCTATATATACAGTAGCATTATACATTTGAATCTTGTAGCACGGTAGCTCATTGGCTGCTACCGGCGTGGCCTCGCCCAGGCACGCCTCTCTTCAGTAGTTCTTTCTCCTGCTGCTGAATGCGGGGAAGGTTTTCCCGCGGCTGTCCGTGATTGAGCAATGTGAACCATGTGAGACTGAACGCTCGCAGCTGCCCTCTGTGGGCTGCTTGCTCGCGTTCCTTTACAGCTGAGATACATTGTAATTGGAGTGGTTACATTCTTATCTACAGTACAATGAGCATGCATACATAACATCCCTCCCCCCTAGGATGGGACGAAGTCCCGCAACCATTGTGGCTTGCCGCACGTGCGCTTGGGGCGTGCTTGCGCCTGACCTAGTACCGGAGAGCCTGTGATCCCTGACTCCGTGGGTGCTTGTCCTGCAACGGGAAACGGGGATTCATTAGTGGCTCTGTGGGGCGTCCGTGCCTGCCTTGCGCTGGGGGATGGGAATGGAATGAACAGCTGGGACGTGAACCCCTGCCTGTTGCTCTCGGACCCCGGGGACCCTCCTATTGTGAACCGCGGGACCGATGAGGATGCCCTTGTGGTTCTGCTGCCTTCTGTTCCCCGCTCGGGGGACCTTGAGACTGTGGTGGGCGGACTCGCCGTCGCCTCCTGTCTTGGGGGTGTCGGTCTCCGGGAAATTGGTGCTATGTTGCATTCTAACTCACAGGGGCTACTGGGACTGGAAGTACCAGGGGCTGAACTGAAACCCCTCTTTTCGCTAGGACGGGTGGGGGACCACTCCGCTAACTCCCCCTGGTACTGTAAATCAAGGTCTAAACTTCTTGGGGAATCTGTGTTTTGGGGATGCTTCCGGGAGCTGTGTGTGCGATCGGGGCTCTTCCTTTCCGCCGCAAACTCCCGCAAAAGATCTCTGAGGATCGATTCCCTTTCCTCCCCCCTTGGTGGGGACCCATGTCCCCCTTTTTCTCCCCCTTGGGCTAAGCGGGTGGGGGAGTACCCTAACGCTGATTCGTGGCTATTTTCGTCTTCGTCCTGCTCTCCGGGGATCCTGCGCCTGAGTTGATCTGCGTGCCGCCTCCACAGGAGGCCTGTATTGGTCTCCACGCGGTATGAAACGGGGCCGGTTTGTTCTATTACAGTGCCCGGCACCCAGGCTGGCCCCGTGTTGGCGTAGTTCCTGCAATGCACCGGGGCGCCTACGCTGAAACTCTTTGCGGGTTCCACCCCTACGTTCCGCCCTTTGTCCTCTACTCTCGTGGGGTCTAGCTTGGAGATTACCGTGGCCAGCTTCCTGCGCATTAACAGCTCCGCGGGGGAGTACCCTGACGCCAATGGGGTGACCCTGTACCTTAGCAGGAATTGGCACAGTTGTAAGTTAAGATCTCCGGGGCCCATGCGCCGCAGCGCGTCCTTAGTGGTGCGCACGAGGCGCTCTACTTGGCCATTGGTGGCCGGGTGGAAAGGGGCATAGGTGATGTGCCGAATGGCGTTGAGATCCATGAATGCCCTGAACTCGGCGGACGTGAAACAGCTAGCGTTATCGCTGACGAGGGTGTCGGGTAAACCGAACGTGGAAAAGACCCTCCGTAACTGTTTAATTGTTGTGGCCGAGGAGGTGCTTGAGACTGGAATGACCTCCAACCACTTGGAGAACGCGTCCACCACAAGGAGGAAAAGTGTTCCCCTGAACGGGCCAGCAAAGTCTACGTGAACCCGGGACCAGGGGCCCCTTGCTGGGTCCCACTCCCTATGTGGCAAGCGAGCCTCTTCTGGCCTGGAGCTTTGGCACGCTTCGCAAGTGCCGACCATGTGCTCGATGTCGGCGTCTAGCTGGGGCCACCAAAAGTAACTGCGGGCTAGTGCCTTAGAGCGGACGATCCCGGGGTGGCTGACGTGCAGCAGTTTAAGCACCCTCGGCCGGAGGGACGTGGGGATCACTACCCGCTGTCCCCACAAAAGGCAACCCCTCTCTAGGGACAATTCTAATTTCTTTTTGAAAAATGTGTCGAATTCCGCTGCTGCGGAAGACACGGGCCACCCTTTCTGTACCCAGGAGCAAACTGTAGCTAACGTTTTGTCCTTACCGGTCGCTTTGGCGATGTCGGCCGGTACTACTGGGGGGGAGTCTAGGACCTCTATCATTAAGACCTGGTGGTCCCTCTCTTCCTCGCCCACGTGGCAGCAATCCCGGGGAATGGGGGACCTCAACAGGGCATCCGCATGGCTGATCTCCTTCCCGGGCCGGTACACCAACGCGTGCTGATACGCGTTGAGAAAAATGGCCCACCTGAGCATTCTCGGGGACAGGATTTGGGGTGTGGGCTTGTCTGCGGTGAAAATGCCTAGCAAGGGCTTATGGTCGGTCACTATGGTGAAGGGGCGGCCATACACAAAATCATGAAATTTCTTGGTCCCCGCAATTATCGCTAGTGCTTCCCTGTCTGTCTGGGCGTAGTTTCTCTCCGCTTGGGACAAGGACCTAGAGTAGAACGCTATCGGGGCCTCCCTCCCATTCTCCAGCACGTGGCATAACACCGCCCCCACCCCCACCGGGGATGCATCGCATATCAGGACCACTGGGCGTTTGGGATTGAAGTGGGTCAGTACAGCATCTGATGCCAGGAGTCGCTTCAGGTCATTGAAAGCCTTCTCATGGTCGTCGCCCCACTTCCATGCCTCGTCCTTTTTTAACAATTTGTGTAGCGGTTCCGCCACGGCTGCCTTCCGAGGAAGGAAGGAGTGGTAGAAGTTGAGCAGCCCAAGGAACGACTGCAGCTCGGGCTTGGAGGTGGGGCGAGGGGCCTTCTTGATGGCGGCCACCTTGGATTGGGATGGCCTTATTCCCTCGGGAGTAACACGGAACCCTAGGAACTCAACCTCAGTTGCGAAGAAAACGCATTTGTCTTTCCGCAACCGCAACACCGCCTTTTCGAATTTTGCCAGGACCTTTCCCAACCTTTCTGCTAATTCGGCCCGGCTCCCCCCTGTAATCAATACGTCATCAAAGTAGGGTAACACCCCCTCTAACCCCTTCAGGAGGCGTTCCACGAGTGACTGGAAGATCCCGGGCGCCGAATTCACGCCGAATTGGAGGCGCGTTACCTGGAACGCCCCTTTGTGGGTGACTATGGTCTGCGCAGCAGCTGCGGCGGGGGTCACCGGGAGTTGCTGGTAGGCTTGGGCCAGGTCGAGTTTAGCGAAACACCTCCCCCCGTGTAACCTGGCCAACAAGTGGCTGACTACCGGCACCGGATACGCATTAGGGCGGATCGCCTTATTGATGGTGCACTTGTAGTCAGCGCATATGCGGACCTCCCCGTTGGCCTTGAGCGCTGTTACAATTGGAGTTTCCCACTCCGCAGAATCAACAGGAACAAGAATCCCCTGGCCCACCAATTTGTCCAACTCCGCCTCTATTTTGTCCTTTAGTGCGAAGGGCACTCTGCGCGGTTTAAGTCTGATTGGACGTACTCCAAGGTCCAGGTCGAAAGTCACTGGGGGGCCCTTGAATTTTCCGAGTCCCTTTTTGAAAACCTCGGGGTGCGCATCGCACACGCTCTGTATTGGATCAGTCCCGGCGGCGTGTACTCCCACGGCGTGCACCCCCCCAATGAACAACCCCAGGGGCTGGAACCATTGAGTCCCGAGGAGGCTGCATTTACCTCCCTTGAGGACGACTAGGGGAAGCGTTGCGGCGCGCTTTTTGCACTGGACCTGGAACTTCCCAACCCCCAACACCGGGATGCGGTTCCCTTGCACGTCCTTCAGCGTGGACCTCAGCGCTTTGAGCTTGGGCCACACGTGGGGGGCTATTTTTAGGAACTCTCCCTGGGAAATGATAGAGTAAGAAGAACCCGAGTCCACCTCCATCCTAACAGGGGCCCCTTGTATTACTACCTCAACGAAGTATTGGGGGTGCTCTGTGGATACGCTGAAAACCGGAGTGTCGTCCTCACTGTCGTCGGAGATGCGCCCTACTCCGTCCCGCTTCCTCGTGGTCCGGGTGCCGTCCTTGGGCCTCGTGGTGCGGTCCTGCCTCGCCGAGCGGTCTGGGGAACTCCTCTTGGCCTCGCGCCGTTTTCGGCAGACCTTGGCGATGTGCCCGCGCCGGCCGCAGTTGTGGCACTCGGCCTTGCGGAACGGGCATCTGGCGCGGGCGTGGGCGGCGCCGCAGCCGTCGCAGCGCCGGCCTTCCTTCTGGACCTTCCGGACGTCCTCGTCGTCGCCGCTCTCCGCGGACGAGTTCGAAACTCGCCGGGCCGCGCGCACCGAGCTCTCTGCCTTGGCGGGTTTTGGGCGCCAGTCCTGGAGCTCTTGCACCCCGGCCGTCGTGGCTTCCACGGCCTGTGCCATGTCGAGGACTTGCTGCCACGTGGGAGGCGGCTCCTGTCTCATCAGCGCGCGCTGAGTCTCGGTGTCCCTCAGGCCGCAGAGCAGGCAGTCTCGGATGGTGACTTCTGGGGTCTCCCACTTCCATGGGCCAGCGGCCAGCCGCAGAGCCGCGGCGAACTCAGCGACCGATTCCCCGGGCGCCTGGACTCGCCTCCAGAACGCGCTCCGAGCGGGGAACATCGCTATCGCGGGCCGGAGGTGGGTGCGCAACACCGCCAGGAGCTCTTTGGCTTTGAAGTCGCTCACCCTCCACGGCGCGATCAGGTCCACCAAGGTCCTCTTGGTCTCGTGTCCGAGCATGCGGACGAAGATGGCCCTCTTCTTGTCCTCATCTGAGACTTCGAGCTCCACCAGCGCTCCATTGAAGTCTATCTCAAACAGCTCCAAGTCTCCCGGCTTCCTGATCTCGTAGCCGGCGCATGTCTTGGTCCCGTGGGCAGCCATATCCCATCCTCGTCGCCAGTTTACTGTATGGGACCAAAGACAACAGAACAGCCGAAGGGTTGGCTTAACACAGGTTTATTGCATGATGTTCCGGTGGAGCATGAGGTAATGGCGGTGATACATCTCTATATATACAGTAGCATTATACATTTGAATCTTGTAGCACGGTAGCTCATTGGCTGCTACCGGCGTGGCCTCGCCCAGGCACGCCTCTCTTCAGTAGTTCTTTCTCCTGCTGCTGAATGCGGGGAAGGTTTTCCCGTGGCTGTCCGTGATTGAGCAATGTGAACCATGTGAGACTGAACGCTCACAGCTGCCCTCTGTGGGCTGCTTGCTCGCGTTCCTTTACAGCTGAGATACATTGTAATTGGAGTGGTTACATTCTTATCTACAGTACAATGAGCATGCATACATAACATTTCCCTAGGGATGGCCTTGAGAACTGGCCACAAGGCAGGTTTCCATCATCTTATAGAAAATGGTGGAGAGTTACTCACAAAATGGGTGCACATAGGCTAAGTGTACTTAAACAGAATTAAATGAAATTAACTACATAGCATCTCTACATGATAACATACATGAAACTATGATTAATAACATAAAATAACATCATCTTGTCATGGGATCATGACAAGCAGGAATTTTGAATCTGTGAAATGACTTTGATTGGCTGGAGTATTCTTTCTTTGCTGCAGTTACTCCTTGTGGATGTATGAGACACTTACATCCTCCATCTTGAAATATACTTTCTCCCTACCTCTCATGCTTCCATCTTAGATGCTTCCTTGGAAAAAAAATTCTTACATACCTGATTTATTGGAAGGTTTTTCCTCCTATTTGGTTTCCTCCCCTTCCCTTTTTTGAGTAATTTGCTGTCACAGTCTGACATGCTTACTGCTACCTGCTAGACTAAAAGACAAAAAGAGAAATCAGGAAGGGGAAGGGGAAAGAGAAATCTTATATTGTAATAATTTTGGTTGGAGTACTGGAGGGTATTTTGTGTTTTGCCTTGATTTTGACTGGGAGGTGGAAGGTCAGCAGTTCGATTCCCAAGTAGTGCAGGACAGAATGAGCTCCCGTCTTTGTCCCAGCTCCTGCCAACCTTGCAGTTCGAAAGAAAGAAATTGCAAGTAGATAAATAGGGACCAATTCGGTGGAAAGGTAACAGCATTCTGCAGAAGCAGACAGCACTGGCTCTTCGGCTTTGAAACAGAGATGAGCACTGAACCCTAGAGTCTGATACAACTGACTTTCAAGGAAGGGAAACCTTTACCTTTACTATTAGCTTGTGAACTTTTCTTTCTTTTTCTTTCTTTCTTTCTTCCTTTTTTTTTGTGGTAAGAGCCATGCAGGATCATTTGGTTTATTGTTCCCTTTATTGTTTCATGGGTTTTGCTCTTTTTTCCTCTGAGGAGAGTTGCTTTCCCTGTTTGCTTTTTTAAAAAAAAATGTTCTAATTTGATTCTGTGTTCTGTTGAACATGAATATTTTGGTGGGGGATGTGTTCTGTTTGCTTCTGTGTAGGTGTGGGGGTTACTGGATTTTGTGATTTTGCAATTGTGCTACTGGACTGTATTGGTTGTGACTGTTGTTGTTTTCTGCTGTTTCTTGTCTTTGGGGTGATTCTCTTTTGCTTTGACCCAGATTTTTATGGGATAGCCTTTATTGTGTGTGTTTTTAGGGGTTTTGGAGTGCCAGAAAACACAAATGGGGAAATTTGAAATGAAAGAAACCCAAAGAGGTTTTATCTTTCATGTAATATGAAAAGACCAGTAAGAAGAAAGAAAGAAAGAAAGAATCCAGTGACCATTCAGGTAGATGTAGAGAATCATATGTGTTTTCCCACTGTAATTGCATCATTCTTTGTGGGATCCGCGCACATAATTGGCATACTGTCCCTGACAGAACCATGGCTTGGGGGAACACTCCTTGGAGCCTGGTTCCGAAGGGACAGACATTGGGGAGCGGATTAATAGTCATAGTTTAATTCACTGATCGCTGGCCTGGCAGGCAGTTCAGACAGTAGAGGGCAAAAGATCACCGGGTGATGAACTCGATAAGCATGTAATAGGTAATCTTGTATCCGCAGAGACTCTGAGTCGAAGAGTCAACTTAGGCACATGTTTACTCCCGATAGCAGTAGACAATGCATGTCCCCCGGTAGTAAATTAGATAGATAAGGAACTTCCCCCCGGTGAAGTCACCCCTGATGAGTAACTTGTGTAATCTTAAAGTGCAGACCTACAGTTTTCCTGTAACGGCCATGCACAACCTATGCACGCGGTCGAGCTAGGCAGGGTATAAAGATTAGAGCCTTCTGATCAATAAACACTGGTCTTCGCTCCATCTTGCCTCATGTATCTTTACTTGACCAGTGTCCTCCGGACCTTCCAGCCCGTATCGGGCCCCGATCCAACAATTCTTCAGAATGCTTCAGTCTGAAGCATCAATGGTCAAAGATTATGTGTGTGATGCTGCTTCTTTCCAGCTTCCAGAACTATTTGCAAGCTGTGCAAAGTACAATAATGAGTGTGAAATACTACTCACATATCAAATATTCTGTTTCAGCTACATGCCATATTGGTACATACATGTGAACAAGGTTGTTAAGAAGGCATATTACCTTGTATTGCAGAAAGTCAAATGGGCAGTAATCACAGTGTATTTTGCTATGCGGCAATGAAATCTAAGCTACATTTTCTCCATTGATTGCTGTGCTCATTAGGAAGCAGCACAACTTCAGGAGGCCACAAACTGCAAATAAGGTTTCTAATTCTGCAGATCAAAGACTGTTCTGGTAAGTGAAAAAGCAAACACTGGGTAATTTTATCAATTGACAATCTTGTGAAATGATTTATATATTGCTTGATGCTCCCTGCATTACTCTGTTTAGAATGACATGGCGACTTGTTGATTAAATAGAAAATTTACTGCTTGAATAGGATGAGTAAGAGGGCAGAAAAAATAAAGAGAAAGAAAGGAAAGGGCAACAAACAGTATTTCATATTTCAATATAGCCCCCCATGCTTCATTGCTCTGAAGTAAAGCATAAAACTCCATAGTCAAGCTTTTGCTTTGCATAAAATGTTGAAATCTGCCAGAAGAATAGGAAAGGGATTATCATCAAACTAATTTGCATGATTATTTTGACTTTGTCCTTTTTCACAAAGCACACATTGATGGGAAGGAAGGATGTTGTTTCCTCACAGCAACTTAAAACTATGTATATTTTCAAGAGTACCTTTTTTATTTGACTTTTTAAATTCTATTTGTCAACACCATTATTTGCTACATTTATCTATTTTTTTATTTGAAACATATATAACCCATATAACTCTAGAGCTTTACATTAGCCTCAGATTACTCCTGAGGCTCACTTAGGAGTTTAAAAATCACATTCTCCTAGTTCAGCTCCAACGTTCCACTATCTCTCTGTGCAAAAAGAGGGAGACCCCCTTCCAGCCTGTGGGTCAGACAGGGCCACCATCAGAAATTTCTGGAGCCCCGACTGAGCAATCCTATTGGGGCCCTCCACACACATTTTGGCCATGCCCCTCCATGGGCGTGGCCAAATCTGTGGGTGTGGCCAAATCTGTGGGTGTGGCCAAATTTGGCCATGTGTCATGCCTGCCACATAAATGTAAAGGCTTGAGAGCCAGTTGTATCTGACTCTAGGGTTAAGTACTCATCCCTATTTATAGCCTAAGAGCCAGTGGACTTGATCCACAAAAGCTCACATGAAAATACAGCAGTTAGTTTTTAAGGTGCCACAATGTTTTTCTCTTTTTGCTTTGTTTACTCTCTGATATACTTGCACAGAATAAAACTTTTTAAATATTAGCATGTGTTTCAAGCATATCAGAGTAAACAAAACAAAACCAGGGGCCTACTCCAGATGCTCTCTCCACACACACACACACACACACACACACACACACACACACACACACACACACAGGTGAGTTACACACACAGGAAAGTAAACAAAAGAAAAGAAAACCCCTTAGCCTACTCCAGACCCTTTACACACACACACACACACACACACACAGGCGAGTCACACACACACACACACACAAAAGTAAACCAATCAAAAACACTTACTCAGAGGAGGCAGGCGGTGGCGGAGCACCCAGGCGTGTCCCTCTTCCTCTGGGGACTGGGGGGAGAGGCAGGAGGAGGAGGAGGAGCCGCTGCTTGCTGAGATCGGTCTGGTCTCACCTCCCTCTCCCTGTGCTCTGTCCGTCACCCCCATTGCTGTCTGTGAGGTGGACAGGCATGGGCAGGCAGGACGGGAGGGAGGGAAGCAGGGGAGTCTTTCTCTCCCTCTCCTTCTCCTATTCTTTGTGTGTGTACGTGTGTGTCTGCACACGTGCAGACACACATGCACAGAGAGAAGGACTCCCCTGCTTCCCTCCCTCCTGCCCTGCCTGCCCGTGCCCATCCGCCTCACACACAGTGACAGGTATGACAGACGGAGCGGAGGGAGAGGGAGGCAAGACCACCAAGCACCCCAGGTCCCCAGCCCAAGCAACGGGGGTGCACCCCTCCACCTCCTCCTCCACAGCAGCCTCCTCCAGCCCCAGCGCGGGGTCTCTGCTGAACCGGCATGCCTCGTGGGCTGAAGCCTTGACCCCAGATATCTGGATTGAGGTAGAACCCTCTGGCGGGGCATGTGCAGTGGCGCCGCACGCCACGCTTAATAAAAATAAAAATTAAAAATTAAAAAAATTAACACAGAGCCTGGGCCCCTGCCAGCACCAGGCACCGGGTGGCAATCCCCCTTGTGCCCCCCCCTTGAAAGTGGCCTTGGGGTCAGACTCAGTTTTTGGACATTCCTATTCCTCAGAAAGCAAAAAATAATATTTCAATCATGTTAATGAAAATTTAGGAAGACTTTTAATGAAACCACTGAGAAGGGTGATTATTAGTAATGGGGAGAAGATAAAAGTTACTTTTTTTTAAAAGAGAAACATCTTGACATTAATAACTAGTGCTGCTTCCAGGCAAGGTAGCAAAACATATTTTTTTTTTAAAAAAAGTTGTTTTTTAAAATACTATGGGGAAAACTTTGATAACAAGAGCTGAGTGCATAAATTCCCCATTTGTTGTGAAGGACAAAATATTTTAAATTAGGAACATTTATCTATCTATCTATCTATCTATCTATCTATCTATCTATCTATCTATCTATTTATTTATTTATTTATTTATTTATTTATTGCATGGTGTCACCATTTGGGATGGGGTTACATTATTTGTAGTTTTAATGTCTTTTTTCTTTTTTTATCCTGTAGGGATTTCCCCCAAGATGGGCAGTATAGAAAACAAACGAACAAATAAGAAAGCAACTAAAAAAGGAATCTTGGCTACAGTTCTTTTTTAATAGCCATATTAAGTAGCCAAGATTTATCAAAATAAGATGAGAGGACATTGAAGATGTATACAAAAGGGGCAGGATAAACCAAGAAGAAAGAAATAACATTTGTTTGCTAACTTGTTATTTTTAAGGTTTCTTTACTACCACTCAATATAAATATCTCCAAGGTGGCTTACACAATAAAATGCAAAACAAATGTCAGAACAAAAATGAGAACAAGGTAAAAATGATGAAAAAACAGATAAAAGCTGTAGCATCAAAGTTTAACTATTTTAAAAGCCTAGAAGAATAAGTTGCAATGAAAAGATTGTAAAATAGGTAGAAGATATGCTTCCCAGAGGACAGAATTTCATAATCTGGTGTAATCATTGAGCAGGCTGGTTGTTTTTTTAATCTATTAACTGTTTCATTCTGGATGGTAGGAGAAAATTCAGAGGAGGCCTCTAGCTATAACATAAACATCAGCACTCTCATCCGTGTAAAAGAAATGGCAAAGTATCCAGTAAAGATTTTTAAGGAGATTGGCTCATCTGTTGTATTATTTTTTAGAACAATTTTCAAAGTCAAATGTAACGCTAAGTGAGATGATTTCTTTGGGCAGCAAATGCCAGAGGACATCAGTGGCAGACACCCAGTTTTTGCTCCTGGAGGGTCCTAGCCATTCCCTTCTGCTGAAAGGTTTGTTGTGGTTCAGTCACACAGTCAAGTCTGACCATTTGCTATCCCATGGACCACAGCATGCCAGGCTCATCTGTCATCCGCCCAGATCTATGCCCACTGCATCAAAGATGCCATCTAGCAATCTGATCCTCTGCTGTCCCCTTCTCCTTTTGCCTTCAGTCTTTCCCAGCATCAGGACCTTCTTCAGTAAGTCCTCTCTTTTCATTTGTTGGCCAAAGTACTTGAGCTTCAGCTTCAGTATTTGTCCTTCCAAGGAGCAGTCTGGGTTGATTTCCTTCAGGATGGACTGGTTTGATCTCATTGCAGTCCAGGAGACTCTCAAGAGTCTTCTCCAGCACCACAGATCAAAGGTATCTATTCTTCTGTGCTCAGCCTTTCTTATGGTCCAGCTCTCACAGTTGTACAATGCTATTGGGAAGACCAACACTTTTGCTGGCAAGGTGATGTCTCAACTTTTTATTATGCTGCGTAGGTTTGTCGTAACTTGCCTCCCATAAAGGAAGTGTCTTTTTTTATTTCATGGCTGTAGTCACTGTGATATCACTGAGCTAACCTTAAAGCTAATGTTTTGCTTTTCCAGACACCTTGGCTCTTTTAAATTAGAGACATACATACAGAGTATGTGGCAGGTCACAAAAGCCACATTTTGCAGCTGTCCTACTGGAGAGTTCTAAATGGCTCTTAAAGTCATAACTTCCCTAAGAGATGTATTTTGATACTGACCTCACTTTTGGATATAGAGTTAGTCATATTGTATGAAAGATCTATCAGGGAAACATAAAAGGAGCCTCCCTGAAGAACGTGAGGATTGTCAACATACATTTGGATGTCCCTGAAATGTTTCCAATTCATAAGCACCATTAGATTGCTACTGACACAAACGAAGAAGTGACTGTCAGATTCCGATAAGCTTCCTTTCTAGCATGTAGGTTTTGCCTTGATTCCATTTTCAATCCAGATTCAACCCTAGCCCCTAACATTGTTCAATGGCAGAGGCCAACATGATTTTAAAAAACAAGAGTATACTGTTATACCTGGGAATTCGAGATGGTTCTAGGGGCCATGGTGGCTTAATGGTTAGGACACTGAAGTTGATGACTGGAAGGTTAACAGGTCAGCAGTTCGAGACCTGAGTGCTGCATGACAGAGCGAGCATCTGTCGTCTGTCCCAGGAAAGGTAACAGCATTCCATGTGCTCTGGCATCTAGTCATGTCTTCCACATGCCCATAGGAATGCCTGCAGATGCAGACAGTGCTGGCTCTTTAGTTGTAAATGGAGATGAGGACTGCCCCCTAGAGTCAGACACAACTGGCTTTCGGGCAAGGGGAGACCTTTACATTTATGAAAAGATTCTGGAAATAAAGTAGGAGCCATGCAATACTTGACTCTGAAAATCAGACAGAAGCAGACATTATAATAATAATTGCCCTATTATAATTTTTTACCTCAAATCAAGGCATGGTTGCTTCACTGGTATAATAGGAGTTACTGTTTTGTTCTGTTATTGGTATTGTTAGTGGACAGAGATACTGAGATGGTCAAGATGCAGAAGGTATGGTAGAGGACTCCTGTGTCAGGTAATAAAGAAACCTTTAGTTGCACACACACCACATGGACTTTGTGTTGCTTTAGGAACAAATCCCAAAGACACATCAGTAGATATAAAGTTGAAGAGAATTAAGCTACATACTAAACCTGTTCAGTGTTCTTGCCCCCACCCATCTGTCATATCTGCAGCCATCCTCCTACATACAGAGGTGACAAAACTGAAGTGGGAGAACCTCCACTATCCATTGCAATGCTCCTGACTTATGGAAACTCTGCGCCCAGGTAGCACAGCTCTCCCTCTTTGGACTTGTCAGCTTTCACATATTAGCAGGGAAACAAATAGAGTAGTGCCCAGCTAGAGGGCTCCCTTCTATATGTTAGTATTCTACCCATTTTAATGCTTCAACAGAGCTAGTATGACTTGTTATTTGCGTGCGTGCGTGCATGTGTGCGAGTGTGTTGGGGGGGAGGTGTTGGATAGGATTGATTCTCCAAAAATAGAAGTATGACTTCTCTTTGCTTTTAAGCAAAATGTTTTTCTGAAACTTGCCTTTGCTTCCCCTGCTCTCAAAACTGATATCTACTTGCTTTTTCTGATAAAAGCTATTTACTTGAACATGTACGAATCCCAAGATTATACTACTTATATCCACAGACTCCATTTTTTCTCTTCCAGCTGTGCTCTTGCCCATCTGCATCCTCTTGACCATCTCCCATCAGCTTCAATCTGGTTTCTTCCCTGGAGCTCCTGAAACTGCTCATGCAGGAATCATTAGCAACTCCTCAATTGTTGAAGATCTCTATTCAGTCTCTATTCTTGAATTCTCCCTGCTGCCTTTGATATAGTGGAACACTCTCTCCAGCATGATTCCCTTTATATTCTATGTCTTCATTATTCTGTCCCCAAATTGTTCTCTTTTGACCTGTTTGATCATCCCATTATTCACTCCCCAGGGGAATTCTTTTTTTTTCCTTCTGTTAGAGTCCTGCAGGGTTCTTTCACTTGTTCTGTCTCTATGAACTGTCCCTAGGTGATTTGATCAAATCCTATGACTTTCAATAGGGAATGGAGAAAATTATGCTTAGCCCTAATTTTTAAATGAACTGACCTAATTTTCAACTTCCTGCACTCAAATGCAGATCAGAATACAGTATACTCTGAGATTCCACAGTTCTGCATTTCAAACGATATCTTGTGCATAGATAGCATATACAAAAAGCATGGATGTTAGGAGAACTTGTGTACAGAATTAATATGAATTATAATATTATTGGGGGGGGGGTGTTTTAATGTCAGAAGTGGGACAAAATAAATTTATGAATAAAAATGTGACATTAACACAGACCAGATCTAGACTTACTTTTCTGTACTATATTTATACATGTGACCTACAAACTACTTCATTAACCATGAACTGTGCCCTCTGCTCTGATTTTGCTTAGTTAACCCTCTCATCCATTGGCAATTTTGCCATTGATCCTTTGCATTAAACAAGCACATCACATCAATGAATCATAGACGAATGGAGATGGAAGGAGCCTATGTGACTATGGAGTCCAACACCCTGCTCAGTGCAGGAATCCAAATCAAAGAAGGTCTAATAGATGGGTTGTCCAATTTTCTCTTGAATGCCTCCAGTGTTTGAGTACTCACCATCTACCAAAGTACCTGGTTCCATTGTCATATTTTCTCTAACGGTTAAGAAGCTATTCCTAATATTCGGCCTATATGTGGATTCTTGTTAATGGAATTCATTACTACGTGCCCTGCACTCTGGATGATTGAGAACAAATCCTCCCCCCTACTCTTTATGTCCATTTTTCAAGTATTTGAAAAGTACTGTCATAACCCCTTCTCGGTCTCCTTTTTTTAAGGCTAAAAATGCCCTGTTTTTCCCCCCAGTCATTTCTGACTGGGTTTAGCTTCTAATCCCCTGGACATCCTTGTTACCCTTCTCTGAACTTGTTCCAGTTTGTTAGCATTCTTCTTAAAGTGTAGTGTCCACAGTACTCTAAATTAGGCCTAATGTTGAATAGAGGGGGCTATGTACCATATGGGTTTTGGAGACTATATGTCTGTTAATGTAGTCTAAATTAGAATTGGCCCTTTTGCAGCCACATTGCACTGTTGACTCATATTCAGCTTGTGATCTACAACAAATTCCAAAATTCTTCTCACTCATAGTATTACTGAGTCAAGTAATCCACCCCCTTGTAACTGTGCATTTGATTTCCGCCCTATTTATACATTTTTACACTCATCCCTGTTAAAGTTCTTTCTGTTGTTTATCTCAGTCCAGTGCTCAAACCAGTCAAGATCATTTTAAATATTTTGTTCTTGTCTTCCAATGTATTAGCTATTCCACCCAGTTTTATATCATCCACAAATGTAATAAGTGTTCCTCCAATCCCTCATCCAAGTCATTTAAGAAAATGTGGAAGAGCACTCGGCCCAGACCCTTGTGGTACCTACTTGTTGCCCCTTCTCAGTTTGAGAAGGAGCCATTGGTAATCATTGAGTATGATTCTGTAACCAACTGTATATCCACCTGACACTTGTGCTATCCTGGCCACACCCAGTTAGCTTGCTAATCAGAATATTATGGGGCACTTTGTCAAAGGCTTTGCTGAAGTCAAGATATATTGCATCAACAGCATTCCCACTGTCCACTATGGAAGTTACCCCCCCCCCCCAAAAAAAAAATGAAATCAGATTAGTCTAGCAAGATTTGTTTTTGACAAATCCATGTTGGCTTCTAGTTATTACTGCATTGTTTTAAAGGTACTTTCAGAGTGACCACATTATGATCTTCTCCAGAATTTTCCCTGGGATTGATGTCAGGTTGACAGCTCTATGGTTCTCCTGGTCATTCTTTTCACTCTTTTTGAAAATAGGGACAATGTTATCCCTTCTCCAATCATTTGGCACTTTACCATGATGTCAAGAAAATTATAGACAATGTTTCTGAGATCTCTTTGGTCAGTAACTTCAATACTCTTGGATAAATTTCATCTGGCCCTAGGGATTTGATCTCATTCAAAGTAATAATGTATTACTTGACTATTTGTTTATAATTCTCAAGATATAATATTTTCCTCTCCCTTTGTACTTCACCTCTGCCTGGAGGGGTCACAGACTAATTTAACATTATGGCCCTGCTGCAGGACATCAAGAAAATATCATTACCAGAGTTGGATAGTTGTACCCCATCCTTTCTATAAATATCTATCACCTATACTTTAATGTTGGGGTGAGGAAATACTGAATCCCACCCATCCTGAAATGTTCAAACCCCTCCATGCTCTGTCAATGCACTTCAGGGCAGAGTTCACTCTTGAAGCTTTTCTGGGCACTATCGCTGACTGGACTTCAGGCCACTAGCCCTTTACCATGTGAATGTCCTTCAGTATGTCAACTCTCTGCCTTTCACTCAGCCCAAATAATTTCCACCAGGAAAATTATATAGGCCAAGCTATATTCAAAATTGAGTACTTCTGTCTTTTCTTTATTATGTGTGATCATTTTCCCATCCCCCTTGAGTAGCTGAGCATACACCTTTATATACACCTTTTTAATTATTTCATATACCTATATATCTTTTCTAAGTTTAATTTAATATTTAATTTAATTTAATTTACACACTTGCATGCCGCCCAATCAGGGACCCTGATTCAGGGCGGCTCACATGGTAAACAAACAACATACACAATATACAATACACAATATACACACAAGTTAAAACCAATACAAAACAATTAAAAACCCGTAAAAACAACAATATTAAACCCCCCTCCCGCCAATATCTTCCCCCCACCAAGTTCTGCCAATACAATATGATATGTTATGATGTAACACAACATTACCTTTCCAGTGCCGTCATCAGTAGATCTGCTTTTTGACAATAATCTGCCTTTTTATCCTACCAGCACTCCAACCTTCAAAATGATGGACATGTTGCAACCATTATTTTCATGTTGTTTTTCCCCAGCACATATTTTTGAAGCCATATTTCTTCTGTGTTAGTTTTGATCACTAGAAATAGCACAGAGCCTCTGCTGCCTTTCCTCTGTCACAGTAGAGGTCAGGGTGGAAGTCTTAAAAATTCATTGCCTTCCTATTTCAGCTGCAGAAAGCTGCCAGGCTGGCCTGTTGCTCCAGAACTGTTGACCTGGGTTTTGCATTGAGGCTCACATTTTTACAATTGAAGCCTTCCACTGAGCTCACTGGTAAGATAACACCATCTCTCAGTAGCCCAGCCATTAGTAAGATAGATGCTAAATCATTATAGAGTGAGAATTGGTGAGGAGAAGATAAGAATTATGTGTGAAACAAAAATGTTCAGCTGAAAAGAATTTTTTCCTGAGGTCTAAAATGCAATCTCTGTGCACCACTGAATCATCTTTTTGTTGCTCAAAGCACAATATATATATTTTCTTCTGTGTACAATAGCATACAGACAAAAATAGTATTGTAGACAATGCTTTTCTTTAAAAATGTTTAAATCAAAGTTTTATACATTATATAACAAACACATAATATTACAGCATAAGAAAAGAGACTCTGTATACACTCACAGAGGAGTGAATCTGACATCTGTAGATGACATGATTAACAATATTGCACAAATCCACATGACTTTATGGTGGCTGTGGCACTGAACCATGTTGGCACAGCCTATTAAAAGACATCACCGTTCAGTAAGCTGCAGTTGTATGACAAGGAATATCCAGGATTTATGCAGCAATGTTGCATTTTTGTTTAGCGACATTGGCCATAAGCCAATACTGAACATAATATTACAGTCTGACTTGTTATGCCACTAGGTTCTTCTTCTAAAAAGGAAGGAATTTTAGTGCAGGTCCATCACATATAGTAACCAGTTCCCTTTTTTTATTTTCCTTCCAATACTTAGTGGCAAATGGTATGATTTATTTGGCTGAAATGTTTGGGAGTAAAATACCACATATTGTGGGCAATGGCAGCAAATTTTGCTCACTCTGAAGAGTGAGTACAAAAAACCTGACTTTTTCAAGGTGTACCCATTGATAAGAAATCTGGGGCAAATGTCCATGCTCTTCTGTAATGATGCAGATCTCACAATACACGCATCCCCAAATGTACCCCAAAACTGGGCTCGCTTTGCACTGCCCAGCTGCCCATACATTGGAGTGCTCAGGATGGAGAGGATGAGGCACCAAGATCCACCCTATATGAGACAAACGGGTGGTTTTCCTTTTATTCTCAGCCCTCACTCAGACTACCAGGCAACCATCTGCAGTCTGAGCCATTCCTTTGATCTCTCTCCACCTGTGTGAATTTCAAGGTCTCTTGCTCTGGGAATGTAGCAAGTCCCTTCAATCCAGTAGTGAAATTATCTTGACACTTTTGAACCCACAGTCCTGGTTCATAAAACAAAGACGTCCAGATGTCTTTCCTTATTTTATTGTAGAAGCGATTAAAATCCAAGAATAATCCATTTAAAAAGGCAAACTAACAGAATAGCTATAAGATCATAACACATTCCCTAGAAAATAAAAGACTACCCATTTCAGGGTTCTTAGCCTAGCACTTAACTTATACTGAAAATAAGAAAGCACTCAGTTTCTAAGTTTTTCTCCTGAACTAATCTCACTCCATAGACTGTCCATCTTCGATGGATATTCGGCTAAGAGTCAGCCTGGGCGAGATTCTGGCTATCTCCCCATCTATGGCCTGTTTTGGCTCCATGGCTCAAATAATTTCATGGTCTCATCTCCTCTTCCAATTAGATGTTCTTCCAACAAGAGCTTTCTCTGTCTTTGAAGAAGTCCCCAAGTCCCCTCTTTACTGATCAAAACCTGGGTTTTTATACACAATCTTCTCCTCATCTCCCTCCTTAGGAATGATAAGCACCCCAAGGTGAGATCTTTATCTTCAATCTTCCCACATCCTTGGGAACTGATCAAGCTGATAAAACTTATCTCCCCAAAATCTCTCTAAGGTCAGGGCATGTTGTCAAGATGCCCAGCTCTCATTCTGGGTCCCCTTCTCAACTGGTTGGCAGGGTCAATGACGGTTTATTAAAAGTCACTGAACTCTGGAAATTTTGACCGGGAAGTTTATTCCCGGTCAAGTGAAACTCTGAGAAACCCTTCTATCTCTATCTGAGGTGTTTCTATCCACTAGGGGCACTAATCCCAGTGACATAATGTTTGAGGAACGCACTTTGAATCATTGTGCTTTGAAGCAGAAAAAGCCCTGTTTCTCAACCTTTGAGATACGGCAGAAAGTAACTTAAATAAAGTAACTTTTCCAAGTTCATGACAGCAGAAACCTATGGTAGCTTCATTTTCCCACACACAGAGACTGAGAGAATATCAGTGAGATGACACATTTCTGTCTCCTCCCATGAAAACAATTGTATGTTTTCATTTCAAACCCTTTTGCAGGGGCCATGATTCACTACAAAACAAAACAAAAGCAACCTCTTCTTCTGGATTCACATCAGGCACTCATGGTATCCAAAATGCAACAGAATGTTTGAGTCACTCATGTTTATTCATCTCTTTTGCTTGAGCCTATCCTTTAAAAAGAAAATGGAAAGCAGTGGTTATATTGCCACTGTTGCTCGTTCCAGAAAGTGCCATTGAGATTATATCACAGGGGTGCCCAAACTTTTTGGGTCATAGGCCAGTCACATGGTTCAGTGGGCCAGTCATGTGTCTCCTCCCACTGGAAGTAGAAGTAAACTGTGCCTTGCAATCTGTTTTGCAACAGATGTTTTGCAACAGGATGAGATAGATTTTAGGCTGCTATTTTCTCCATACAGGCATGTTTTACTTCTGCTTCTGGGAGCAATGAGGACAGCATGGGCCGGGTGAATTGGCATTGGGGGCTGGATCTGGCCCATAAGTCGTAGTTTGGGCATCCCACTCTATGTTATTAAAACCACAGTTTCTGTGAAATTCCTACTATATTATCTCTCCTGTCTTTTGACCAGTGACTTATGAAGCTCCTAGAGCAGATGAGAACAATTCAACATCTGACCCATCAACATCATATTTGTACAACTGGACAGCTAGTGGTGGTTGGACACTGCCAGTACATTTTCTGGAAGAAGAAGTAAAGTTTATATTGCAAAGTAGCATGTTTACTCACATGTATGCCACATTGAGTTCATTGGGGCTCCCATGCTATCCCGGGAACAACTTCAGGAATGCACACCATTGGGTGAGGACCCGGTGCGAGTGTGACCAAACACGAGTAAGAGCCTACTTCATGACAATGAGGAGGGCGAAGTGCCAATACTTCGCCTCCCTCATTGCCTCTGCTGATAATCTTCCAGCGGCTCTGTTCCGGGTCACCAGGTCTCTCCTTGGCAGGGAGGGGCTGAGGCCTGGATGGCAGCGCTCAGCTGACGATTTTGCTGATCATCTTGCAGAGAAAGTTGCTTGCATCCGTGCGGGGTTTAATCCAGACGTTGAGCTAGATTGCCTGGAGAGGGCTGGAGTAGAGTCTGGCCATGTTATCTGGGATCAGTTTGATCCAGTTGCCCCTGAGGAAGTGGACAGGCTCCTTGGAGCTGTGCGTGATACCACTTGATTATTAGATAGCTGCCCTGCCTGCCAAGGCTACTACGGGCCGCTGGGTCGGTGTGATGGTGAATGCTTCTTTGCAGGAGGGGGTGTTCCCAGCAGCTTTCAAAATTCACTGGTGCGTCCCCTTCTAAAACAGCCATCGCTCGACACCACAGTTATTTCAAATTTTAGTACAATCTCCAACCTTCTCTTTTTGGGGAAGGTGTTGGAAAGAGCAGTGGCACAGCAGCTCCAGGGGGTTCTGGATGATACGGATTATCTGGACCCGTTTCAGTCAGGATTCAGGCCCGGTTATGGTACTGAGACTGCATTGCTTGCACTCTTGGATGATCTCTGGTGGGGGCGGGACAGGGGCGAGCCCTCTGTCCTTGCTCTCCTTGACCTCTCTGCGGCTTTCGATGCCGTTGACCATGGTATCCTTCTGGGCTGGCTCCGAGGATTGGGGTCCTGGTTTTCCTCATTTCTGAGGGGTCAGACTCAGTCGGTGTCTTTAGAGAGCAAGTTGTCCAGCCCCAGGTTGCTCCCATGTGGGGTGCCTCAGGGATCAGTACTCTCACCTCTACTGTTTAACATCTACATGAAACCACTGGGTGAGATCATTCATTCCCATGGGGTAAGATATCTTCAGTATGCTGATGATACCCAACTGTACATCTCAGCCCGTGGAGACCTGGATGATGCAATCAAAGTCCTGACCAGGCTGTTTGGGTCTGGAAGGGGGACAGCGGGCTTCAGCTGAATCCTGGCAAGACTGAGTGGCTGTGGGTATGGGGTCCCATGCTAACCCAGGAACTACCACCTTTGGTTCTGGATAAGGCAGTGTTGCCTCAGACAGATCCCGTGCACAATTTGGGGGTCCTCTTGAACTCACGGCTACTGCTCAAAGAGCAGGTGGCAGCCGTGGCCAGGAGGCCCTTTGCACACCTTCGAGTCATTCACCAATTGTGCATGCTCCTGGATTGGGATGCCTTGCTCATGGTCACTCATGCTCTGGTCACCTCCAGATTGGATTATTGCAATGTGCTCTACATGGGGCAGCCCTTGGAGACCATCCGGAGGCTTCAGCTGGTCCAGAATGCATCTGCCTGGGCAGTAATGGGTTGCAGACGGTATGTCCATGCCTCACCTCTGCTACGGGAGCTGCACTGGTTACTGGTATGCCTCCGGGTGCAATTCAAGGTGCTGGTCTTGACATTTAAAGCCCTTCATGGCATTGGACCTGGGTACTTAAGAGACCGCATCGCCCCAAGGTTATCAGCTCGTCCTACAAGAGCAGACAGGAGGGGCGCATTGGTGGTCCTATCAGTAAAAAAAGCCTCTCTTATGGGGACCAGAAGGAGAGCCTTCTCCATGTCTGCCCCAGCCCTCTGGAACCTCCTTCAATCAGAATTGCATCTCCAGTCGGAGCTACTCCAATTCAGGAAGATGCTGAAAACCTGGCTCTGCCAACGGGCGTGGGGCACATTAGGCTCCACATCTCAAGCCTGTTGGCTTGTTTAGCCTCCCTGTTGTGGGATTGAGACCCCCCCTCCCGTACTTTGATAAGTCTGTTTTATTGTGGGTGGAGGGAGGGTTAGGGTAGTTTTTAATGATGATGTTGCTAGTTTTTTATGTGTTTTAATTTTGCTTTTAGCTGGGGGTTTTATGTAATGTTTTATTGGTAATGTTTTTATCTTTCTTGTATTGTATATTTTTTTCATTGTTGCCGCCCTGAGTGGTGCATTGCACTAGGAGGGTGGGGTAGAAATCAATTAATAATAATAATAATAATAATAATAATAATAATAATAATAATAATAATAATAATAATAATAATAATAATAATAATAATAATAATAATAATAATAATAATAATAATAATAATAACTACTTTGCTTAGGATCATAACCTTACACCTCCACATATTAATTATATAAGGGAAAGGATCAAAGGGATTAAAACAAACTGGGGATATGTATTTTAATAGGGAGCACCTATAGCACAGTGTTTAAGCCACATTGTAGCCAAAGCTCTGCTCCCATTCTGACAGGATCAAGGCTGATTCAGCCTTCCATCCTTCTGAAGTCAATAAAATAAGTACCCAGTTTGTTGGGGGCAAAATGCTAACTACCTTGTGAACCGTTCAGAGAGTGCTTTAAGCACTATAACGCAGCACATAACTATAATTGCTGTTGCTATAATTTGTCATTTAGCCCTGAGGGACCATGTAACCTCAGCAATTTTCTTTTTGTCATCTTCTTTTCTTTGTAAACAGGTTACTTAGCTGTGGCTGGACAGAGGCTTAATTTGTGAAAAATGCCTGGGAGACACACACTGCAATTGTCACTACCATCTTCGGAAATCTCATCTTACAAGTATCACATCCCTACTAAGTGCATGATTATTTTTCACCTGCTCAAGAAATCGAGAAATGCTTTAGGCAAAATGACCTTTCATGGAAACAGAGCTTGCCAGTTGGAATGTATGTGTACATGTGTGCGTATGCAGCTAAATGTAGCTATAAATACAAATCAGAAACACACGGGCTTCGAGGTTCTGTTAGGCTTCTACTCCAATTAGCCTTAGCCAGCATAGCCAAGTGAAAAGCACTGGGAGGTGTAATCTAACAGTATCTATAATCTGACATCACATTGCTCCTTCAGGTATAGATATAGGCCAGAATGTTCCTCACCAGCTCAGTGGACACAACTGTCTGTTATATAAAGGTCTGGTCTTTTCCTGAGCTTGTACACATATTCAACGCTCCCTTCTTCAAGTGTAACTGTGGCATTGTGTGCTGCACCAACAGGACAGTGTGCTCCACAAGTTCAATAGCACTGGCCATAATGTTTGTACTGATGCAGAGGTAAAACCAGAGCTTTGTGAACTCAGTCCCTTTATATTCCTTTAGATATTGCTACTCTCATTGTTTTCATAGTGCTATGATCTGAACAGCTGCTGTGCATCACACAAGTATTACTGCCTGCAGTTGCTTTAGCAACTGTTCATTGGGATTCCCTTTCAATAATGTAACATTATTGATCTTATATACTAATTTTACTACTCCTTATCCCTGAGCAGAAATGCTCCTTTTTAAGCATCCTTATTTTAACTTTTGTCTACACTCATTTTAACTTCTGCTCCTTTTGCTTTTCTATGCTGGTCTTGGACCATAATAAAGATTTGATTTGATTTGAAGACTTCTCATTAACTGCTAAACAAACAAATGAGAAAGAGCCTCCCATTTTATGTTTATTGCTGCACCATAGCATTTCATAGCTGTATCCAATCCAGACCATATTAATTCATTAATCAATATGGAAAAGAAGAGGTAGGCTGCATACCTGTCAAGTATCCCATATTGGTTGGGATTTCCTGTAATTCAGCACCACTTTTCCTACTTTCCCACCCAGAACCGCCACCATCCTGTAATTTGACAGCGGGGGAAAGTAGTTTCTATGCATCCCCTTCTACGCAGAACCCTTCTATGCATGCGCAGAACCATTCTACGCATGCACAAAAGGGTTCTGCACAGAAAAGGATGTGCAGAAGGCTTCTACGCATGCACAGAAGGGACCTGCACAGAAGGCTTCTACACAGGTCCATATTGTCCTGAGCCGCACTTGACAGGTATGGTAGACTGATACATTTTCATCTCAGAAAGAAAAGTGACAGGCTTTATATTTTTTTAAAAAAATTTATATACCGCAATTCTCAGCCCAAGGACCGACTCAATGCGGTTTACAAAATAGGAATACAACACAGTAATACAGCATAACAATCCCACAAAAAAAATACAATATATCACAATACATTACAATATATTCAATACAGTTCATTAAACATATTTGTCAACATTGGCCCACAGAAGACACTCCTAGATACATACAGAAAAAATATCCACATTTTCTTTTTCAATGCATGCTGTATTTTCCCCCATGTGTAAAGGATGCAAATACTCCATCCTACTTCTGAAGTATTGCATAGTATCAGACAAGCAACAGATCTCTCACACGAGGCTTCTAAAATACTTATTATACAAGTCTGAAAAATGAGCAGAGCTTGCTGACAACATTTGGCTGCATGAAACAAAGGCCAAGATGGAATCCCCCCCCCCTCCCCTAAACTAGCCTAAGCCAAGCCTACACCAAAATTAATTAGAACCATTTTGGAAGGCCACTTAGTTTCTCTGGCCACTATTCCATGGAATCCTTAAAGTATCTTCCCTCTCGTTTAAAGGGGGGGGACCAGGCATGGACATGGTAGCCAGTGTAGTGTCATGGTTAAAGTGTTAGATAATACCTTAGGACAGGAGTTCCCAACCTTTTCAAGCTGGGGGCCGGGTCATGCTCTCTCAGTCAGGTTCAAGGGCCACACAGCCATTTTGCCCTGCCTGCATGATGGGGTTGTCAATTTTTTTCTTGAATGCCCTTGGAGGGGTGAAATGGCACCATGGGTTGGATCCCTGCCTTAGCAGATCTCAAAACATTTCCCCACTCATCCATTGCAGTCACTAGGAGATCTTGAGCAAGTAACTCTCTCTCTCAACCTGATCTATCTTCCAAGGCTTTTATGAGGAAGAAATGAAGAGGAGAGCTATTTACACCCTATTGATCTAACTGGAGGGAAATGAGATGTAAATGTAACAATTCATATGTAACCAGTATTTGGAAACATTAATGTAAAAGCTTATGCTTTAGTGCTATGAGTATTATGTTTTCATATCTCTTTTTTAAAAAGCAATTAATCGCTTGTTTCTCGCTTCATTGCTTGCTAATAAGCAATATTAATAATTAGCAAGCCATTTCTCTTTAAGTACATAGCTTTTCCTAGCACATACATTTTTGTATATAATTTATTTATATAATTTCTTTCCTTTTTTGTTTTTGATCCAATAATTGAATTAAATAAATTCAGAGAAGCATGCAGCATGAAGGATAATCATGTTCTGATTTACATAATAGACCAAGAAGTATAGATTAAGTCAGGTTAGTAAAAAAAAAATAGGATGACAGAAAATCTCTTTTTACTGGCCCAATATAATGGTATTTTCTATAACTGAGCCACCAAATAAAGGGAAAGAGATAGTGTTATCTGATATATCTCTACAGGTGTTATTCTATATTTGGAAAATGTATCTAATCTTACTAAACACTTTTGTTACTCTGGCAGGATTCGCATTGGTCTTTCAGATTTGCTTTCAGTTTTGATATGCCATAAATTGAATTCTGTCCCTCACTGGATAGGAACATGGCTCTATAATCCTCTTATATTGTGATATCTAGCAACATACATCCCATCAGTTCAGAATAGACATTCCTTCTCATTTGTTAATTACTTTCCCATCTTGCACCTAAGATAGAAAAATGCTGTACACCTTTCCACACTTTCACTGCACTGCAACAAAAATGTTATGCTGTATCAAGGGCAGACATGATATCATATTGGATAAACTTGCTTGCTTAGTAACAGTACTCTTAATGTTTCGAGAACTAGAAAGAGGTGATCAGTAACATTTGATGTGTTCTTCAATGAGCATTGAAGTCCGATGGCTATCAGCTGCTAAGCTGACTCAACACAGCTTGGTAGGGCTGGCCCTTCAGTGCATCAGTATGTTACATAAGAATATAAGAACAGCCTTGCTGGAACAGGCCACAGCCCATCCAGTCCAGCATTCTGTCTCACACAGTGGCTCACCATTTGCTTCAGGGTATTCCCAAGCAGACGCCTTCACCTGCTTAGGATTCCCTGGAAATGGCATTGAGAGATATCCTGCCAATCTCTCCAACCCGGAGGTTGTCCTTGGGTATCCATAATTATAGCCATTGATACCCTTGTCCTCCATGAACTTGTCTAATCCTTTCTTAAAGCTGTCAAGACTGACAGCTGTCACCACTTCTTCTGGCAGGGAGTTCCATAGACCAGTGATTCTCTGGGTGAAAAAGTACTTTCTCTTATTTGTTTGACAACTAGTACCCAAAGGTTTCATGGAGTGCCCCCTAGTTCTAGTGTTGTGTGATAGGGAAAACAGGTTTTCCTTATCTACTTTGTCCACACTGTGCATGATTTTATAAACTTCAATCAGGTCACCTCTTAGATGCCGTCCTTCAAGAGTGAAAAGGCCCAACCATTGCAGCCTCAGATGGTAAGGAAGGTGTTTCAGTCCCCTAATCATTCTGGTTGCCCTCCTCTGCACTTTTTCCAGCTCCATAATATCCTTCTGGAGGTATGGCGACCAGAACTGTACACAGTATTCCAGATGGGGCCTCACCATAGATTTATAAAGAGGCAAAATGACACTTGCTGACTTATTTTCTATACCCTTCCGAATGATCCCTAGCATTGAGTTGGCTTTTTTCACTGCTGAGGCACACTGGGTTGACACCTTCATTGAGCTGTCTTCCAGGACACCAAGGTCCCTTTCCTGCTTTGTTTCAGAGAGTTCAGACCCCATCAGTTTATAAATGTAATTGGGGTTTTTTGCCCCAACGTGCATCACTCTGCACTTAGTAATGTTGAAGCTCATTTGCCACTGTTTTGCCCACTCACCCAGTGTCAAGAGACCCCTCTGGAGCTCCTCACAATCTCTCACAGTTTTCACTACCCTGTATAATTTAGTGTCATCAGCAAATTTGGCTACCTTGCTATATACTCCTACTTCTAGATCATTTATGAAGAGATTGAAAAGCAGGGGTCCCAGTACTGAACGTTGGGGGACCCCACTCTTTACTTCCCTCCACTTGGAAAAGTATCCATTTAGTGCTACCCTCTGTTTTCTGTCCCTTAGCCAGTTGCTGATCAAGAACAAGACCTGTCCCTTTATTCCATGACTGGTAAGTTTATTCAAGAGCCTTTGGTGTGGGGCCTTGTCAAAAGCCTTCTGAAAGTCCAAATAAACAATGTCAACTGTATCCCCCTTATCCAAATGCTTGTTGACACTCTCAAAAAATCCCAACAGATTAGTGAGGAATGATTTGCCCTTGTAAAAGCCATGTTGGCTCTCCTTTAGCAGCGCCTTCTCTTCTATGTGCCTATTAATTCTATCTTTTAGGATGGTTTCCATCACTTTACTTGGGACACATGTCAAACTGACAGGTCGGTAATTTCCTGGATCACCCCTGAATCGTTTTTTGAAAATTGGTGTTACATTCGTTACCTTCCAGTCATCAGGCACAAAGTCTGATTTGAGGGGAAAATTATGTATTTTGGCTAGGAGATCAGCAATTTCATCTTTAAGTTCCCTGAGAACTCGTGGATGTATGCCATCTTGTCCTGGTGATTTGTTAGCATTTAGTTTAACAAGACATGCAAGGACCTCCACCCTGGTTTTTTCTATCTGGCTTAATTCTTTGGTTTCCCTCCCCACGAAGATAGGCTCTGTTTTGGGCATGTGGTCTCTGTCTTCTTCAGTGAATACTGAAGCAAAGAATTCATTGAGTCTCTCTGCAATCTCTGTTTCCTCTTTAATAACCCCTTGCCTTCCATTGTCGTCTAATGGTCCAATGGCCTTCCTAGTTGGGTTCTTACTTCTAATGTACTTAAAGAAGTCTTTGTTGTTTCTCTAAGTATTTTTAGCTATACGCTCCTCAAAGTCTTGCTTTGCTTTCCTGATTGTTGCCTTGCTTTTGTTCTGCCAGAATTTGTTTCTGCCTGCTGTCCTCATTCGGACAAGCCTTCCATCTTCTAAATGAGCTTTTCTTGCTTTTGATCATTTCCTGAACAGCTCCTGTAAGCCACATCGGAGTCCTCTTGGACCTGGCAGTGCCCTTTTTCCTTTTGGGTATGCATTCAAATTGGGCCTCTGTTATTGTTTTTTTAAACAGCCTCCATGCCTCTTGGAGTGTTTGGACTCTCTCAGTTTTCCCTTTCAGCTTCTTTTTTACTAGTTTCCTCATCTTTGGGAAATTTCCTTTTTGAAAATTTAAGGTCTCTGTGTTAGATTTTATCAGTGACTTGCAGTCTATGATCAAGTTAAACATAATTGAGTTGTGGTCACTGTTCCCTATTGGATCAGTCACATTAACATCTTGCACCAGATCCTGGATTCTTGTACCTCTAGTTGGGTATTCAACCATCTGTCCCAGGGTACAATCATTTAGCATATCTAGGAACTTTGTCTCTTTATCATGTGCTGAACAACAGTTCACCCAGTCTATATGAGGGTAATTGAAGCCCCCCATTATAATCAAGCTTCCCTTCTTGGATGCCTCCTTTACAACATTCTCCAACCGCCAGTCTCCCTCAGAGGATTGGGTCGGAGGCCGTTAGTATATGCCTACTGTTAGACCTACTGTTAGACCATCCTTGTGGCCTGGTACTCTGTTAGATCCAGCCCTTATAAGCCCGAGTCCAGGACAAACAGAAACAGGCTTTATTATAGCAGTCAGTAGAGCTTAGCTTACAAGGTGTTCCAGATCCCGAGACGGCTATACATTCCTAACGGAGTCAGTCCCTCCGGACTCATGCCCGGCAATAGGAAAAAATACTAGCTACTAGGATTGTAGCATAATGGAGGGACTCAGGCTGAGTGCTACCCAGGCTGCCTGTGGAGTAGGAAGTATAGATCTGGTCCGGCCCTACCCTTGTTTGTTCATGTGGCTTATATAGTATCTCCCCGGCGGTGGCTATTGGATACAAGGTAGCAACCCGCCAGACAAACGTAACTAACCAATCAGTGAAGGAGATATATGAAAGTAACCAATGGAGAGCAGGATCCTAAACTGTAACCAATGGTAGGGCTAGGATTAGCATAACTAGAGCGCCCTTTTGCAGGGGTTTTTGTGCCACTTTAGGCTTCAATTTAGGATGGCGGGAAACCACCAGTTTCCATTGCAAGAGTTCTCCCTGAGCTACTTGCAAATGTACCTTAATACACAACATACTTTTACCCACAGAGTTTCTAATGGTGAATCCAAATCACCTAGATATTCCAATTTGTATGATTTTATCACTTCTTTGACTTACAAGGCTACTCCACCTCCCGTTTGCCCCTTGCTATCCTTCCTGTACAGTTTGTAGCCTGGGATAACTGTATCCCATTGGCTATCATCTGTCCACCAGGTTTCAGTGATGCCAATAATATCAATATTTTTTATCTATTGCTAAATATTTTTATCTATTGCTAAGTATTCCAGCTTCACACCAATATGGGGCAAGGAATTCTTAAGGTGTAGATTTTGGAAAAATCAAAGTGCAGCACATGCCATGTTCCAATCCAAGCAACTGGCATCATAATACAGTGGAACCTTGGTTCACAAACAGCTCAGTTAACATAAAAATAGCATAACAAAAGGAAATCCATAAAAAATAGTAGCTCGGTTTACGGATTTTTTTCCAGATTAATTGATTTTCAATGCATTCCTATGGGAAATCACATTTTAGTTAAAGTATTTTGGTTTTCAATGCATTCCTATTGGAAAGTACACTCAATGCATTCCTATGGGAAATTTGGTTAAAGTATTTTTTCTGTAAGAAATGTCGCAGAGAACACATTAAATATATTAACCGAGGTTCCACTATATATCAAAGCGAAACTGAGATGCCTTTCATCAGATAAATTTATTTGATGCTCCCTCTGCAACAATATCAGTGACATCCCAAAGTTAGCCAAAACATTAACAGTCAAATGATTATTACGTGGAGTATTTTGTGAAAATTGTACAATGTAATTCATATTGACTCAAAAGTGGTTCTCATTGCCTGTTCTTTTGATTGTTTTGGACTTCACTTCCAAGAAAATGATGTACATTTTTGTTCTTTTTTTCTCTCAGGAGATAACAAAAAATTCAGTAATTGAACTTCAAAATTTCCATTTCTCCCATGTGGATGAAATTATGGGTATCTTTTTTGGATTTTTCACATTTTCAGACTTTTTGCAAAAATTTCACAGATGGGTTTTGCAGAGAACTGACCCCTTTTTTGTAAAAATTGAGGGTGACAAAACAACAACAACAACAACAACAACAACAACAACAACAACACTGGTCTTTTCACTCCTGTGGAAGAGAAAATGATCACAGTGGTCGACTTTTTTTAATGGGGTGTTTTCATGTCTAGAGTTCCTTTTCTCATTAGGAACAAGAACGCTTGCTAGCATTAGGTACATTCTTATCCTAGAATCCCTCTCTGTTCACCATGTTAGTTGGGGCTTCTGGGTTTTGGGAATTTACAACACAAAGTTGACAACCATTGCAGCACAAGGTTTCTTGACACTACTGATCCAGCACAGGAATCAGTTCTACCTAACAGCTAACAGATTACTCCTATTTTAATTTATATGGCCCTAAGAAGTAAGCAAAGTATTATCTGTTAAAACACATTATCTGTTAAAACACATAGCAAACTACACTTTACAGAATGTCTCTCACTAGAATAAGTCTATGGTTTAGGGAAGAGCTTGGCATTTTAGGGGCAGGGGGCATGCAAAAATACTTCAGAAAGCCAAGCACAAATGCATAATTCTGTGCAATTAAGGATGATGTGTTATTCTTTTTGACTTAACCTTGATTCTAAGAATATCTTTACACATTCTGTGCCCAAGTACAGACTGTCATTTCTGTATAAATATTAACTAGGGATGTATGGCTGAAAGGGGAGGTCAGAGAGCAAATAATTCACAACAAGGAAAATACAGCCATAATTCTGGGAAGGGGGATGCCTCTTCCATGTCTAGGCCTGACATGAAACTGCCAAAATGAAGGCACCTTTTTGCAAGTACATTCTGTACTTCCTGTCACCTGGCCTAGTGTGAGAAAGATTAGCCAGCATCACAAGGTTGCCATTACCAGTGTATGCCTGATTGTGGTTCAAAAATACCACAATACCAGTCTTCTACGAGGCTCTTTCTGTGTACCCCAGGAAGGTGGATGAACTGGCAAGATGAGGGGGCAGCAAGCTAATAAGCAAATTGGCCAAAACAAGTTAAGCAGTGGCATTCCCTTTTAATGTTCCAGCTGCTGTCTTTTCATAAAACAGTACAGATGTATCTAATAATGACGAGCAATTTGTAATATGGCTTTTTATTAGTTTCTTTCTTTTTAATTTAAGAAGGCATCGCCTGATATATGAAAACCCTATTTGCTTGGAAGTGTAGCTCAATTGCACCACTCACTGGGATGAAAGCACACGACGACTGAAACTGCTGGAATCAAGCAAGCATCCAATATTTGTTTATTCTTTATAGATTTTCTTGCCATATACAATCCAAGTAGTTTGTTGAGTGGAGAGTGGGATCTTCCTGCCCTTGCACTGCATACAATATTTTGTGCAAAAGAAAAGGCTCTCATCTTGCAATTATTTATAGTGTTGCAAAGCAGAACAAAGAGGCTACCTTCAAAATTTGTTCATACTGAAGAAGGCAAACTAGCTTTCATCAAAGAATATAACTTCATCTCCCCACCACATCCCAACCGCCTTCCTTTTTTCCCATTACAAAGAAAGGCTTCAGTGATCTCACTCCAGATCATTTTTTATTTATTAGCGAGAAGGCCTCTCCTTTCTGGTTTCTGTCATCTCCTATTAGTGAACATCAATGGCTCCAGGAATAGACTGTCTCTCCCATCACCACAACCCACTGAATCAAGCCATCAGAGAGACAAGTAAGAATGAGCTTTAGCATGCAGAGAGCAAAAGAGAGGAAGAAAGACAGACATATGGGTAAGAGGGTTTCCCAATCAAGTGCTGAAAATTGAAACAACAGCAAGACATACAACATCAAAAGATCATGCTCTTTTCACAGATGTTGTCATTTCCTTGTGGGAAGAGCTCATTCCTCTGAAAACTGCCCAGCTTCCAGGCTGTCTGAAAATATCATTTTTGTGCTTTGTGGGACATCTCCCATGAAAAACCTGATATCAAGGTTACAAACATCATTTTAAATAAATGCTTTATTAAGAGGAACTGTGGAAGGGTTCTATTTTCTTGTTGTCCACATGCTTTTTTTCATTCCCCAAACCTCTCATCTTTCTAAGAATTGCATGTTAAAAAGTCCCTGAGAGGCAAGGGGGGTTGTTTTTGGTTTTGTATTTTAGTCTTATCCAATTGTAAAACTGGCTAACCCAACTGCATAATCATCAGTGGTCCAAGAAATTTTGCTGACTGAGGCAAAAGTCAACCCCACCCCCATGTACCCGCAGCCACTCCATCGCTCGGGGATGGAGCCCACCTGCGCCCGCCGCCCCCGCCGCCCCCTCCGAGCCACGCCTGGCTGGAGGGGTGAAAAGCCGCCGCCGCAGAGAGGCCCGTGCTCTCCCCGCAGCCACTCCATCGCTCAGGGATGGAGCCCACCTGCGCCCGCCGCCGACGCCGCCCCCTCCGAGCCACGCCTGGCTGGAGGGGTGAAAAGCCGCCGCCGCCGCCGCAGAGAGGCCCGCGCTCTCCCCGTAGCCACTCCATCGCTCAGGGATGGAGCCCACCTGCGCCCGCCGCCGATGCCGCCCCCTCCGAGCCACGCCTGGCTGGAGGGGTGAAAAGCCGCCGCCACCGCCGCAGAGAGGCCCGCGCTCTCCCCGCAGCCACTCCATCGCTCGGGGATGGAGCCCACCTGCGCCCGCCGCCGACGCCGCCCCCTCCGAGCCACGCCTGGCTGGAGGGGTGAAAAGCCGCCGCCGCCGCCGCAGAGAGGCCCGCGCTCTCCCCGCAGCCACTCCATCGCTCGGGGATGGAGCCCACCTGCGCCCGCCGCCGACGCCGCCCCCTCCGAGCCATGCCTGGCTGGAGGGGTGAAAAGCCGCCGCCGCCGCAGAGAGGCCCGCGCTCTCCCTGTAGCCACTCCATCGCTCGGGGATGGAGCCCACCTGCGCCCGCCGCCGACGCCGCCCCCTCCGAGCCACGCCTGGCTGGAGGGGTGAAAAGCCACCGCCGCCGCCGCAGAGAGGCCCTCGCTCTCCCCGTAGCCACTCCATCGCTCGGGGATGGAGCCCACCTGCGCCCGACGCCGACGCCGCTGCCGTCGCTTACTGTAGAACTTTTGCCTTCTGCCCTGTCTGGGACTCGTTCTCTATGAAGGGAGTGACAGGTGGGAACCACTGCTGTCGACGCAGCTGCCCTTATGGTCTTTGAACCATTGGGCACCTTTGTGGCTGCTGGGTTGTTGAGGTTAATGTTGTAATTTTTATAATGTATGTGTTATTATTTTTATATGACTTCCCCCTTCCCCTTCCCCCTTATTGTCATTCTATGTATGATATTATGTTTATATGTATTGTATTCCTATCATACAGTACTGTATATTGTTTATTCTGTATTGTATTTTTTGCTTAATTTGATGCTTTGATTGTATTAATTGTGTATTGGCGTTTGTATTCTATTGTATATTTTGCTCTGTTTATTGTATTTATATATGTTGTAAGCCGCTTTGAGTGGCACTTGTGTCAGGAAAGCGGGATAGAAAAATGAACATTAAATTAAATTTAAATTAAATTAGTGCTTCAATGTAGGCTGTATGTGCCACACTTAGCAATTGGCTAGTATATGGGCCACAAGGTAAGACATATGATGAACCTGCCAATCTGTCTCATGACATGCTGCAGCCATTTAAATAAAGTAGATTCCTCTGTAAAATGGGATACAAAGTCACCCTCACTGGATCTGCAATTTTAAAAATACCCATTCAAAGTCTGAAATGAATCCAGAAGGCCATAAGGATGACTGGTATTATGTAAACCTAGCAAGCTAGTGATTTCATTAGCTCATGCCAGAGCATACAAGATAGTGCCTTGTAAAAGGTAAAGGTCACCCTTACTCGAAAGCCAATCGTATCCAACTCTAGGGTTCAGTCAGACTGGCCCAGCACAGGAATCAGTTCTACCTAACAGCTAACAGATTAACTCTTATGCAGATCTATTCAAAATGGCAATGTGAGAAATAATTGCCAAACTCTTCAATGTCTTCAATTTAGGTTGTCTCAACTTGATGAAACACTTCAAGGGGAAATTTTCAACCTCTGCAAGATTCCTCACCTCCAGGTGAGAGGGAGAGAAGAGAGGCTATTTTTAACTTTTCAGGGTTTCCATGATTTCTGTAAACTGTCTACAAAACACTCTCTTTGAGAAGCAAAGCATACACCAACATATATACTACTAGCATATTTTGCCCAGCGGTGCGGGCTTTTTAAAATTGTGTTGGATAGTAAAGGGTTTCGTTTTTTTCTTGAACCAATGGTGCTGGGCTGTTTTAAATGGTGTTGTAAGGTTTTGTGATTTTGTGGCTTCGAGGCGCTGCATCCGCCTGCGGTGGACTTGCGCTCCCAGTGTTTTTTGTTTTTTTTGTTTTTTTGGGGGGGTTGTTTTTTTTTTTTTTGCGTGCCGGCTTCCTCAGTGCCGGGCTCTTTAAATTGGTTTTTGAAGGTTTTTGTTTTATATTTATGCAAATTTTATTTTAATTTAATTAATTTAATTTAATTTAATATTATTTAGTTTAAAATTAAATTTTGGTTTTTTAAATCTTTATTTTTATGCATTTTTATTTTTTGTTTTGGTTTTTTGAGTGAAAAGTGATTTCTGTTTTTTTGGTATTTTTTGAGATTAGTGTGATTATTTTTGAATGTTTTTATAATTGATTTGATTAATTTTGGAATTAATCTTATTAGTTTCAATATTTTTGAATGTTTTTTCTCTTTTGGCCTCTGGGTGGGGGTGGTGAGCTTTTCTGCCTCTACAATTTTTCTCTTCTGTCCTCTGGGTGTTGCTTCCAGTAAGTTTTTTTTTTTATTTTCTCATTTGAGTTCCGGTCCTCATGGATAGAAGACGTCTTTTGGTAAGCTCTCTGGTTTTGTTTGGTTTTTGAGGGGGGGTTGGGATATTTTTTGGGGGGGGGTCTGTGAGTTTTTTCTTGTTTGTTTTTGGCTGTTTTGTGTTTCCTTTTTGGATTTTTGAGTGTTTTTGATTGTTTTTGGTTTGTGTTTTTGTGTTTACTTTTTCAGGGTGGTGGCTTTCTTTCCCATGGGCCATGCTGGCTGGCCCGTGGGAAGAAAGGGCAATGGCGGGGGGGGACTTTCTTTCCCATGGGCCATGCTGGCTGGCCCGTGGGAAGGAAGGGCAATGGCGGGAGGGGGGACTTTCTTTCCCATGAGCCATGCTGGCTAGCCTGTGGGAAGGAAGGGCAGCGGCGGCGGCGGGTTTCTTTTTTTCCCCACGGTCCATGCTGGCTGGCCCTTGGGGAAGAAGGGCAGCAGCGGCGGGGTTTTTTTTAACTTTTGTTTTTCGCGCGCCGGCTCGCCCATCAAATAGAAGGGCAGCGGCGGTGGGGAGGTTTCTTTTTTTCCCCACGGGCCATGCTGGCTGGCCTGTGGGGAAGAAGGGCAGTGGCGGCAGGTTTTTTTAAACTTTTATTTTTCGTGCGCCAGCTGGCCCATCGAATGGAAGGGCAGCGGCGGCAGGGGTTTGTCTTTTTTTTTCCCATGGGCCATGCTGGCTGGCCCATGGGGAAGAAGGGCAGTGGCGGCAGTCCTTTTTTTGTTTACTTTTATTTTTCACGCGCCGGCTGCCTCAGCGTTCTGCGCGCTAATGGCGCGCAGGACGCTGGGGCTTGTAGTTTTGGCTGCGCGTGTTTGCTTACTGCAGCGGTTTTTCCCCTGGGGCTTTTTTTATTGGCCGCGGCGCATTTCCAAACGTTCCTTGTGCTGTGCCGCTCAGCCTGATTGGCTCTGGTGCAGCGCGGTGCAAGGAACGTTGGGAATTGAAGTTCCCTTTTTTTGTTTGTGTCCGGGGGGCTCCTGCCCCCCGGACAAAAATTTCAACCCGACAGTTACCTGCGGACCGGGTTCGGGCGAGTGAACAGAGGCCAATTACGGGCTAGTGGGGCCTGGTGCAACATCCTTTGTCACATTCCAATGGTTAACGCACCATTTTATAGGTATAGATACCACACTACAAACACAGGAGAATGGGTGCCTGTTAAATTATACACAGCCCCCTCCTGTGCTTTCATTCTTTCAAAGTCCATGCAACAAATCAGCAATCATTGCTATTTTATATAAGCATTATTTGCATTAAAGTATAATCTTGCACTAATTTGCTTCAGTTTTTGTTTGTTTCCCTTGTTGAGAGTGCAACAAATAACTCGCCCTCACAGGGTGAGAAGACTAATTCTGCAGCTTCTCTCATCCTCTCCTTTCCTGAGAGGATGAGATAAGTAAGGATTTACATTCCTAATTCAGAATGAAACCCCAGAATGTGAAATTAGATTTAATCCTAAGTAAGTGTCTAGACAAAATTGTTCCATTAATTATCTGGTGGGTATCAATTTATTTAATTTACACAGACCTGTTCAAAATTCATATACACGTAGAATTCTACCTGCAGAAACTGCTACACTGAACTGACAAGGCTCCACGTCCACATGACCAGGCACATGAAAGGAAAACTTGAAAGCCAATTATATCTGACTCTAGGGTTCTGTGATCATCTCCTTTTCCAGCCAAAGAGCCAGTGCTGTCTGCATCTGCAGACATTTCCGTGTTCATGTGGCAGGCATTACTAGATGCCGGAGTGGTGTGGGAACTTTGGGTAGAACTCACCACCCTCTTTTGGGATATGTTGCATTGATAGAAAAGAAAACTCAGGTAATATAACATGCATTCTGAACTCTAAGAATGCTGATTCATAGAAACTGCTGCTGCTGCTGCTGTTGTTGAACTTACATGCTGGCCCACTCACAAAACAACTCTGGGTGGCTCACAAAGAAACAATATATCACAATTACAAAATCACATCACAAAATATCACATCATAAAAAAACATTTCAAAAACATTTCAATAAATCCCCAATCACAGTTACAAAATATCAAGTCGTCATCATAGAACACTTCAAAAATACTTCAAAATAGTACACACAGATCTCGCAACCCCACCCACTAAGTCCATTTCCCTCCAGGCCGAACTGGCCAAGGGAGTGTCTGGTGGTGGTGGCAGTGGTGGCGGTGTTTCCAAAGCCGGCCAGGGCTGCACAGCTGCTGCTCCCCTCCTCCCCAGCCCCGCCGGCCAAGGGAGTGTCCGGTGTTTATGAATGACTTAAAAAGAAACATTGAGTGAAATATCCTGATCAGAAATACATGAAAAGAAGGGAGTTCATAATGGATGGGCCTTTCTTAAACTTAAGATATTGAAAGCACAGTCACTAAAACAGGGATTCTCAACCTGCGGGCTGAATGTAGCCCATGGCACCATTTCATGTGGCCCCACCACCACCACCTCCACCACACAAGGATGTCCCATGTAGTGGAGGAAGGACAAAATGGCCATCCGCCCCCCGAAACTATCTGAGGGAGCATGATCCAGCCTTTGGCTTTAAATGGTTGAGAACTTTTAGTGTATGGGAACCAAGACACCGGGACAGCCGAAGAGCTGGCTTAACACAACTTTATTACATGCTGGTCAGAGGGAACATGTGGTAATGGCGGACGAACAGCTCAATATATACAGTGGCTATACATTTGAATGTGGCTCCTTGACAGTCTATTGGTTGCTGCCCGCGTGACGTCATTGCGGGTCACGCCCTTCTTGTCCAGGTGAAGGTGGTGGCGGGAATCTTCCCGCGCTGTTGTTCTTAGGTGAGTTTGGGCTAATGAGCTGGACGCTCGCTACTGCCATCTAGTGGTCACTAGCTCGCGTCCTATTAGGGTTGCAGTGATGCAGCTGAGGGTTATCATGTTACTAGTAGAAAGGATACATTGGTTACACATGAATAGGTACATTGTATAAAGGTACAGTGTTTGAGAACACAACATCCCTCCCCCCTAGGATGAGACGAAGTCTCTCAGCCAAGTTGGCTTATTGCAATTGCGTTTGGGCCGCGATGTGGGCTGGCCCGCCCTGGGGGCGCTACCGCTTCCTTGTTCCCTGGTCCCTTGTCCTGTAATGGGAGAGGGAGACTCGTTAGTGGCTTGCTGCGGTTTTGCAGCTTTAGGGGAAGGGACAAACTCCATTGTGGGCAGACCGGGGGCACTAGGGGCTAACGTAAAACCCCTCTTCTCGCTTGGATGGGTGGGGGACCACTCCGAAACCCCCCCCCCCGGTTCTGAAACTCAAAATCAAACTCTGCTGGGTGATCCCGCGGGGTATCTATGAGGACAAATTCCTTCTCCTCCCCCCTCGGTGGGGACCCATGACCCCCCTCTCCTCCCCCTTGGGCTAAGCGGGTGGGGGAGAACCCTAACGCTGAATCCTTGTTTATGCTTTTTTCGCCCTGCCTTCCTGGGACCCGGCTCCGGAACTGGTCCGCATGCCGCCGCCAAAGTAGACCCATGCTGGTCTCCACGCGGTATGATACGGGACCGGTCTGCTCTACGACAACCCCCGGCACCCAGGCTGGCCCTGCGCTGGCGTAGTTCCTGCAATGCACGGGGGCGCCTACGCTGAAACTTTTTGTGGCCTCTAGCCCGATGTTCCTCCCCTTGTCTTCTACTCTTGTGGGGTCTAGCCTCGTGAGAATGGTGGTCAGTTTCCTGCGCATTAAAAGCTCTGCGGGGGAGTATCCTGACGCCAACGGGGGTCACCCTGTACCCTAGCAGAAACTGACACACTTGCAGGTTGAGATCCCCGGGGCCCATGCGCTGCAGTGCGTCCTTCGTGGTGCGTACGAGGCGCTCCACTTGGCCATTGGTGGCCGGATGGAAAGGGGCGGAGGTGATGTGCCAGATGGCGTTAATCTCTGTGAATGCCCTGAACTCAGCGGACGTGAAGCAACTAGCGTTATCGCTAATTAAAGTGTCGGGTATGCCAACGTAGAGAAAACCCTCCGCAAATGCTTTATTGTCGCGGCCGAGGAGGTGCTCGTGACTGGAATGACCTCCAACCACTTGGAGAAAGCGTCCACAACGAGGAGAAACAGAGTTCCTCGGAACGGGCCCGCGAAATCAATGTGTATCCGGGACCACGGCCCCTTAGCCGCGTCCCACTCCCTGTGGGGAAGACGGGCCTCCTCTGGTCTGGAGCATTGGCAACTCTCGCAAGTGCCGACCATGTGCTCGATGTCGGCGTCTAACTGGGGCCACCAAAAGTAGCTCCGGGCCTGCGCTTTGGAGCGCACAATTCCGGGGTGGCTGACGTGCAGCAACTTAAGCACCCGTGGCCGAAGGGATGTGGGAACCACCACCCGCTGCCCCCACAAGAGACACCCCCTCTCTAGGGACAGCTCCAACTTTTTCCTGAAAAAATGGGGCGAATTCTTCCGCTGGGGAAGACGCCGGCCACCCTTTCTGTACCCAGGAGCTAACCGCCGCCAATGTCCTATCTCTGCTTGTCGCTTTAGCGATGTCGGCGGGTACTATGGGGGGCGAATCTAAGACTTCTATCATGAGCACCTGGCGGTCCGGCTCCTCCTCGCCCACGTGGCTGTGCATCTGGGGAAGGGGGGACCTCGACAGGGCGTCCGCATGGCTGATCTCTTTCCCGGGCCGGTACACCAACGCGTGCTGGTAGGCGTTGAGAAAAATGGCCCACCTGAGCATCCTCGGGGACAGGATCTGTGGCGTGGGCTTATCTGCGGTAAAAATGCCTAGTAGGGGCTTGTGGTCGGTCACGATGGTGAAGGGGCGGCCATATAGAAAATCGTGAAATTTTTTTGTCCCTGCAATTATCGCCAGCGCTTCCCTGTCTGTCTGGGCGTAATTTCTCTCCGCTTGGGACAGGGACCTGGAGTAAAACGCTATTGGGGCCTCCCTCCCGTTTTCCAACACGTGGCATAACACTGCCCCCACCCCCACCGGGGATGCATCACAGATCAGTACCACCGGCCGTTTGGGGTTGAAATGGGTCAGAATGGCGTCAGACGCCAGGAGTTGTTTCAGTTCCGTGAATGCCCTCTCCTGGTCATCGCCCCACTTCCATGCCGCATCTTTCTTGAGCAACTTGTGAAGCGGTTCAGCCACCGCAGCCTTCCGTGGAAGGAAGGAGTGGTAGAAATTTAAGAGTCCTAGGAACGACTGCAACTCGGGCTTGGAGGTGGGGCGAGGGGCTTTCTTGATGGCGGCCACCTTGGATTTGGACGATTTGATCCCCTCGGGTGTTACTCAGAACCCCAAGAACTCAACCTCCTTCGCGAAGAAGACGCATTTGTCTTTTCGCAACCTCAACCCCGCCTGATCGAATGCCGTTAGGACCTTGTCTAGCCTTTCAGCCAACTCCACCTCACTCCCCCCGTTATCAATACATCATCAAAATATGGCAAAACACCGTCCAGCCCTTTGAGGAGGCGTTCCACGAGCGACTGGAAAATTCCAGGTGCCGAGTTCACGCCGAATTGGAGGCGCGTCACCTGGAACGCCCCCTTATGCGTGACTATGGTCTGTGCAGCAGCTGCAGCAGGGGTTACCAGGAGTTGCTGATAGGCTTGTGCCAGGTCGAGCTTAGCGAAACACTTTCCCCCATGTAACCTGGCTAGCAAATGGCTGACCACCGGCACCGGATATGCATTGGGGCGGATTGCCTTATTAATGGTGCACTTATAATCGGCGCAAATGCGAACCTCCCCATTGGCCTTCAGTGCCGTGACAATTGGAGTTTCCCACTCCGCAGAATCAACAGGAACAAGAATCCCCTGGCCCACTAGTTTGTCCAGTTCCGCCTCTATTTTGTCCTTTAGTGCAAAAGGCACCCTGCGCGGTTTGAGTCTTATTGGGCGGACCTCCGGGTCCAGGTCGAAAGTTACTGGGGGTCCATTGAATTTCCCAAGTCCCTTTTTGAAAACTTCTGGGTGCGCGTCGCACACCCTCTGTATCGGGTCAGTCCCCACGGCGTGCACCCCCCAATGAATAAACCCAGGGGCTGAAACCATTGAGTCCCGAGGAGGCTGCAATTTCCCCCCTTAAGGACGACTAGGGGTTCCGCGGCGTGCCGCTTATACTGGACCTGGAATTTCCCAACCCCCAACACCGGGATACTGTTCCCTTGCACGTCCCGAAGCGTGGACCTCAACGCTTTGAGCTTGGGCCGTACGCGGGGGGCAGTTCTCAAAAACTCCCTCTGGGAAATGATGGAATATGAGGAGCCCGAGTCAATCTCCATCCTAACAGGGGCCCCTTGCACCAGTACCTCAACAAAGTAACGGGGGTGTCCCAGGGACACGCTGAAAACTGGAGCGTCGTCGTCGCTGTTGTTGGAGATGCAGCCCACGCCGTCCTGCTTCCTCGTGGGCCGGGCGCCATCCTTTGGTCTCGTCGAGCGGTCCGGCTTCGTCGAACGGTCTGGCGAGCTCCTCCGGTCCTCGCGCCGTCATCTGCAGACTTTGGCGATGTGCCCGTGGCGCCCACAGTTGTGGCACTCGGCCTTCCTAAACGGGCACTTAGTGCGGTCGTGGGCCGCTCCGCAGCCGTCACAGCGTCGGCCGGCCTTCCGGACCCTCCGGACGTCTTCCTCGTCGCTGCTCTCCGCGGAGGATTTCGACGCTCGCCGGGCCGCGTGCACCGAGCCTGCTGCTTGGTCGGCCTGTGGGAGCCTGCCCTGGAGCTCTTTCACTCCGGCCCTCGTGGCTTCCGCGGCCTGTGCTGCCTTCACGACCTCCTGCAGAGTCGGGGGTGGCTCCTGGTTCATCAGCTTCCGCTGAACTTCCTCGTCCCTCAGGCCACACAGCATGCGGTCCCTGAGGGTGATTTCCAGGTTCTCCCATTTGCATGGCCCGGCGGCCAGCCGCAGGGCCGCTGCGAATGCGGCGACCGACTCGCCCGGCGCTTGGACTCGCCTCCAGAACGCGTCCCGGGCTGGAAACATCGACACCGAGGTCTGGAAATGGTCACGCATCGCCTTCAGGAGCTCCTTTGCCTTCAGCTCACCCACCTTCTTCGGTGCGATGAGGTCGACCAGCACTCTCTTGCTGGCGTGCCCGAGCATTCTGATGAGGATGGCTCTCTTCTTTCCCTCGTCCGTGACCTCGAACTCCACCAGCGCACTTTGGAAATCCATTTCGAAGAGTTCCCAATCTTCCGGTTTGTTGATGTCGAAACCGGCGTATGTCTTGGTCCCGTGGGAAGCCATGATCCCACCTTCGTCGCCAATTTAGTGTATGGGAACCAAGACACCGGGACAGCCGAAGAGCTGGCTTAACACAACTTTATTACATGCTGGTCAGAGGGAACATGTGGTAATGGCGGACGAACAGCTCAATATATACAGTGGCTATACATTTGAATGTGGCTCCTTGACAGTCTATTGGTTGCTGCCCGCGTGACGTCATTGCGGGTCACGCCCTTCTTGTCCAGGTGAAGGTGGTGGCGGGAATCTTCCCGCGCTGTTGTTCTTAGGTGAGTTTGGGCTAATGAGCTGGACGCTCGCTATTGCCATCTAGTGGTCACTAGCTCGCGTCCTATTAGGGTTGCAGTGATGCAGCTGAGGGTTATCATGTTACTAGTAGAAAGGATACATTGGTTACACATGAATAGGTACATTGTATAAAGGTACAGTGTTTGAGAACACAACAGAACTCCTGCACTAAAACATTTCATTCAGGAACAAAAATGTGAGGTATCTAGGGAAAGCTAGACACATGAACTGAAGGACAAAATGGCCATCCGGCCACCGAAACTATCTGAGGGAGCATGATCCAGCCTTTGGCTTTAAATGGTTGAGAACTACTGCACTAAAACATTTCATTCAGGAACAAAAATATGAGGTATCTAGGGAAAGAGTGTCTGTATAAAGAGTTATCGAGCGAGCTGAGGTTTAAAAGTGTCCCCTTTAGGTAAAGGAACACAGGGGAAATCAGCAAAAAGATTACAGAGTGAGCTCAGACGTTAAAAAGTGGATAGAAATAACAAATTATCCTGGGTTTCATGAGAAGTAACCAGTAGTAGGTCTGTTGAGTGGAACGTTAGAGACAAGTTAATGCAGAATTGTGCAAAACCAACTTTGCCTCCATCTTCTCCCTAAGGCAAAATTGTATGAAACCTAACCCAGGACACCAGCAAGTAGGCTGCTGGCCAAGAAACAGAATGAAATGTTAAAGAAACACCTAGCTACTTTAAAAGATTTCAGGTCTCTTGATGAGATAAAATGTATCCAAGGCTACTAAAGGGCCCTGCAGATGCAATCGCAAAATCTCTGACTATAATCTTCATGAATGCGAGACAAACTATTGTGCTGCCTCGTGGCTGGTGAGAGGCTGATATTGCCCCTACATTCCCAACATGGTGGGAGGGAAGGATGCAAGAAGCTACTGTGTGGTCGCTTGACATTAAAAAAAAATCTAGAACAGATCGATGAAGAGTCTATGAACACTGAGACAGGAAGGCAGTGATTACTAAGAGGCAATGTGGGTTTCTTAGAAATAAGTTATGCCAGGCTGCTCTCTTCCCCACCCCAAAGGAGTTACAAACTTTATATATGAGATAAATGTTATGTAATATATATTAATTTCTTTTTAATTAATATTTATTGAACATATAAAAATACAATAGAATACAATTAAAGAAAAAGGAAAAAGATAGGGGGAAGAAATAAACAGAAAAAGATCAGTTACTGTATGTCCCCCCTTCAGCAATGTAGGGAACTAACTGTATTATTTAAGTATGATATCGTTATCTTTCATTATTTTTGCATCTCCAGGATTTCAAACTTTCTTGGACAGGTTTCTGTCCACAGTTCTTTTCCACTGGAAATTCATTAAAATATTTCCATATTTTCCAAAAATGATTACATTTAATTAAACCTTTTTTAACATTAATCTCCCAGTTAATTTATCATGTAATGCAATATCCCACACCTCTTTGTACCATTCTTCAATATTAAGATTGGGAACAACAGTATATCTTAATTTCAACATCTTTGTGGCCAATCAGGTAAAACATGGCATTACTGAAACTAGTTTTAGCTGGATTTGGTTGGTGGGCAAAACTAAACTGTTTTCCCATCACCCTGCATCATCCTTTAGAGAAGTGACAAGCAACATGCTATAGGATTCTGTCCTGAACCTGATGATTTTTTAGAATGTTTATGAATGACTTAAGGAACACACTCAAAGAATTAGGATAGTATTACACCATCAACCATTTGAAGTCTAATATAAGTAAGACCCAAGTGAGTGATTTCCACCATTGAAACTGAGAGGCAGTGGTTGAGTTGGAGTTATGTGGCAAGGGAATCAATTACAGCATTGTTCAGTACCAAAATACTTCGGTGTGATGCTTGACAGGACACTCTTTTGTGAAGCAGCACCATCTGAATACCAAAGCTAAAGTTAGTACAAGTAACAATATTATCAGGAAGTTGACAAACTATCCGTGGGGACCTCGGCCATCCACACTGTGTTTATCAGCTTTGGCCCTGAACATCTCTGCCACAGAGTATGCTGCTCCAGTTGACATTGCTGTTAATGAAATAATTTGCATAGTGACAAGATGACTCAAACCTACACCAGTTGAGAAAATATATCCTCTTGTTGGCATCACTCCACCTAAAATAAGGAGAGAAATAGCAGCAACTACTAAGAACTAAGCAAGAGAATGACCCTCAACATCCTCTGAATGGATATGAGACCGGGAGGGGGAGGGGAGGAGGATTTGAATGCACTTCTAGTTGTATGACACAAAGCTAGACACATGAACTGATATTTCTGAAGGCAGACTCAGGATTTAAGTCAGGGGTGCCCAAACTACACCCATTGGTCGGGTACAACCTGCATCTAGCCTATGGGCTGGATTGCTGCCGACTCTGGAAGTGCTCTGACGTTACCAGAAGTGCTGCAATCGGCACATTTCATGACAAAACGTGGTGAAAATGCACTAGGGGGGGTTTGGTGTCCAAGGAATAATGAATCGCCTTGACAGTTACATAGAAAGTTATCATACATAACGGGGGGGGGGGGGGAATAAAAAAAGGGAGTGAAAATGGTCCCTCAATGTTCTCTCCTTCAAGGGAAGTGTTGGAGGAGAGGAAAATTCCTGGAAATGCAGTGTGATTTCACGTGCCACCACTGCTGTCAGGAGGAACCACGTGACTGGCCCACACAGCTGACTGGGGTGGTTTGGTCAGGCCCCTGATGGGAAAAGTTTGGGCATGCCTGATTTAAGGTAATCTTAAAAGATTGGTGACATGTACAAAACAAACTGAGTATTCAACAAGAAAATGTAAAGTTCTACTTTTAGACAGGAAAAAATCATGGCCTAGACTACCGCTGGAACCCAACTAACTAAACATAAGTGTGATGGAGCAGCAAAAGTGTAATGTAAGTTGCATCAACAGGAGTACAGTTTCTAGATCAAAGTAATAGTACCAGTCTATTCTGCTTAGTGCACCACAGTCTAAGTAGAATATTGACATAAGAACATAAGAACAGCCTTGCTGGAACAGGCCACAGCCCATCCAGTCCAGCATTCTGTCTCACACAGTGGCTCACCATTTCCTTCAGGGTATTCCCAAGCAGATGCCTTCACCTGCTTAGGATTCCCTGGAAATGGCATTGAGAGATATCCTGCCTATCTCTCCAACCCAGAGGTTGTCCTTAAGTATCCATAATTATAGCCATTGATACCCTTGTCCTCCATGAACTTGTCTAATCCTTTCTTAAAGCTGTCAAGACTGACAGCTGTCACCACTTCTTCTGGCAGAGAGTTCCATAGACCAGTGATCCTCTGGGTGAAAAAGTACTTTCTCTTATTTGTTTGAGAACTAGTACCCAAAAGTTTCATGGAGTGTCCTCTAGTTCTAGTGTTATGCGATAGGGAAAACAGTTTTTCCTTATCTACTTTGTCCACACTGTGCATGATTTTATAAACTTCAATCAGGTCACCTCTTAGACGTCGTCGTTCAAGAGTGAAGAGGCCTAACCGTTGCAGCCTCAGATGGTAAGGAAGGTGTTCCAGTCCCCTAATCATTCTGGTTGCCCTCCTCTGCGCTTTCTCCAACTCCATAATATCCTTCTGGAGGTATGGCGACCAGAACTGTACACAGTATTCCAGATAGGGCCTAACCATAGATTTATAAAGAGGCAAAATGACACTTGCTGACTTATTTTCTATAGCCTTCCTAATGATCCCTACCATTGAGTTTGCTTTTTTCACTGCTGAGGCACACTGGGTTGACACCTTCATTGAGTTGTCCACCAGGACACCAAGGTCCCTTTCCTGGTTTGTCGCAGAGAGTTCAGACCCCATCAGTTTATAAATGTAATTGGGGTTCTTTGCCCCAACATACATCACTCTGCACTTACTAATGTTGAAGCTCATTTGCCACTGTTTTGCCCACTCCCACAGTGTCAAGAGATCCATCTGGAGCTCCTCACAATCTCTCACAGTTTTCACTACCCTGTATAATTTAGTGTCGTCAGCAAATTTGGCTACCTTGCTTTTTACTCCTACCTCTAGATCATTTATGAAGAGGTTGAAAAGCAAGGGTCCCAGTACTGAACCTTGGGGGACCCCACTCTTTACTTCCCTCCACTTGGAGAAGTGTCCATTTAGTGCTACCCTCTGTTTCCTGTCCCTTAGCTAGTTGCTGATCCAGGACAAGACCTGTCCCTTTATTCCATGACTGGTAAGTTTGCCCCTTCCTATCCTTCCTGTACAGTTTGTAGCCTGGGATAACTGTATCCCATTGGTTATCATCCGTCCACCAGGTTTCAGTGATACCAATAATATCAATATTCTTATCTATTGCTAAGTATTCCTGCTCCCCTATTTTGTTCCAGAGGCTTCTGGCATTTGTATACAAGCATTTATATATGCTTTCCTGATACAGTCTTTTGAGTCCAGTTGCATTGTTAGACTGCCTCTTGTATCCTTCTGTTAGAGTGCTGGAGACTAGCTCCTTGCTCTGCTCAGTAATTTTTGCATCCTCCTCACTACTCAAGTACACACTTTCCCGAACCGGATGCTGCCCAGCTCCTGTCGGCTTTCTCCCAGTTATCAGTTTAAAAGCTGCTCTGCAGCCTTTTTGATGTTGAGTGCCAGCAATCTGGTCCCATCATGGTTCAAATGCAACCCATCCCTCCTGAACAGATTTGGCTTGTCCCAAAATGTTCTCCAGTTCCTGACAAATCTGAAACCCTCCTCTCGACACCACCGCCTCATCCATGCATTGAGGCTTCTGAGCTCTGCCTGACTGGTAGGTCCTGCGCGAGGGACAGGCAGCACTTCTGAAAATGCTACCTTGGAAGTCCGGGACTTCAATCTTCTTCCTAACAACCTGAATTTGGCTTCCAGGACAGACCGCTTGGCCTTCCCAACATCATTGGTACCAATGTGTACCAGGACAACTGGCTCGTTCCCAGTTCTCTCTAACAATCTATCTAGATTTCTTGTGATGTCTGCAACTTTTGCAACTGGCAGGCAAGTCACCATACGGTTATCATGTGCATCACAAATCCATTTCTCTGTATTTCTAATTATTGAATCGCCTAGTACATGGAGCCTCTCTCCTGCAATCTGTTCATCTACATGCACCTCATCAACCATATTAAGGGAGAGAAACTCAGTTTGTTCCTGTTGTTTATCTTCCTGGATCTCATCAAGTGTGATGAAGGAGAGATCATCAGGTGGAACCAGTTGTTCCTCTGTGTGTTCCTCATCAGGTGTAATGAGGGAAAGAGCCTCAAATTTATTCTGTAATTTCAGACTCTCAGAGTGATCCCCTACTCTTTTCCTCCTTTGAGTCACATTCCTCCAAACATCTCCCTCCTGAATTAGTGAAGGGCCTTCTCCCTCAGAACTGTGCCCTGTCTCTTCTTTGTCCAGCATAGTCTGCTCCGCTCTGTCCAAGAACAGCTCAAGCTCCTTAATTTGTTGATGGTTAGATATGCGGACCTCTAGCTGCTGGACCTTCTCTTCTAGTAGTGCAACCAGCTTGCACTTGCTGCAAGTGTAGGTCTCCATATGCTTTGGCAAGAACACAAACATGGCACAAGTATTGCAGGCAACTACAGCTGTTCCCTCAGAATCCATTTTAACAAGTGCAGTATTCTGGGCCTAAAAAATGTACACGTTTACTACCTTTCTACCTAGTAAGACTGTATTCTTCCTTTGTTACTAGTTTGCAATCTCGCACGCCGTTAGGGGCGCAGGCCTCTAAAGCAGCTCTACTCCAACTGCAAAACTTACCAGTGCTCACTTCCTTTGTTTGGCTCTCCTCAGTAGCAGCTCTGCTTAAGAGCACATGCAGAGTCAAAAGTGCTGACCCTGAAAGAGCTCAGAGCTTTTAAAGGCTAGTGTGGCTCTGCCCCTATGAGTCACAGTTCCGGGAAGGGCCTGGTGTGGCTCTGCCCCCCTGCTTCTGGAAGTTTCTAACTGCTTCCTCTGTTTGAACAGAGGTGGCTCTCAGCAGTTTAAATTATCAATTTAAATTAGTGGAGGCCTCTAAAGCAGCTCTACTCCAACTGCAAAACTTACCAGTGCTCACTTCCTTTGTTTGGCTCTCCTCAGCAGCAGCTCTGCTTAAGAGCACATGCAGAGTCAAAAGGGCTCTGACAAGCTGGAACATGAACTGAGGAGGGCAATCAGGATGGTAAAAAGTCTGGAAACAAAGGAGTATGACAAATAATTGAGGGAGCTGCATTTGTTTAGCCTAGGACAGTGATGGCCAACCTTGCACTCCAGGTGTTCTTGGACTTTAATTACCAGAAGCCCAAGTCAGTTCTCCTGCTGATCAGGGCTTCTGGGAATTGAAGTCCAAGAACACCTGAAGTGCCGAGGTTGGCCATCACTGGCCTAGGGGAAAACAACTGAAAGATGATACAATAGACATCTTCTAATATTTTAATGTCTGTCACATGGATGATGGGGTGGCCTTGTTTTCTGTCACCCAGAGGATATAAAAAAAACCTCTTGATGCAAGTTACGAAAAAGGAGATGCTGACAAAATGTTTGGAAGAATGTTCTGACTGTAAGAGCTGTGTAGCAATGTAATGGCCTGTCTCAGCAGGTGGTGGACTGTTCTGCACTGGAGAATTTTAATCCAAAGTTAAACAACCATCTGTCTGAGATACTTTAACTTCCAACTCCACATTTTTTTTGATTCTTTGAAATATCAGATTGTTACCACCAATCCAATTGATACTTTGTGGATGGTTTTGAATTTTAATCCATCTCTGGTTCCCTAAAGAGCATATGTTTATGTGAGACCCAAGTAATCTTTGAGGAGAATGATGTTCTACTAACGGAACAAGCCATTTCTAACCAACGCTGCCAAACTCCTGTCATGCTGTTGCTCTGATCATAAATAGCAAGTGACCTAATGGGGACAGGAAGCATCAAGAAGTGCTGTGCATGTCATAGATTTGAGAAGCTTATGCTGATCTCCTGAATTTTAGCTTCTAAAAGAGGTTGCTGCAAAATATAATATTTTTTTCAATTCTCTTTATTATGGTGTGTATGACTGTGTTTGCATGTGTGCTTTGAACACTTTTGAAAACAAAGCAAAAAAGCATTTTATTCAATGGTTCATATCTTCACTCTACCCACCCCACACTGTTTCTTTTTTAACATCCAACTCAACAATCCTATATAAAATACAAGCAGAACTTCTGGCACAAGAACAGTGAAATACTAATCGGATTGCCAAAATGATTCCTTTTGTATAAATCCCAACCTCAGTGATGATTAAATTCTGCTTACCTTTCATTCCTCCATTAACTTTGAGGGGAAAACATTATGCTTTTAAACTCTTGGCCTAAAATCTGTTGTGGGGCATTAAAGACAGAGAAGTGTACATGTGCAGCATTTAATGTAGGAAGGCACATTGCTTATAAGCCAATCTTAAAAATCTGAATATGCTGGTCCATTTTTCCCTTTTATTTTCTTTTTCCATTTCTGTTTTATATCATATTTACTCTGTCTTGAAATACGTGACAGAGTCTGTGACCCAACGAAGAAAGGTAAATACTGATAGGGTCTTGTTTTAATAATTGTTTGTTATATTTCTATATCTTCTAAGAGCTGAAGCTTTCTGGGTAGTTTACAAAATAAAGCTAAAATGTGCAGTAGAAAAGCCTAATAAAACATAATGTAAGCATCTAAAATGTGTAAACCAACAGCATAAAACCAAAACAAACCAGCAGCATGGCAAGATCAAAGAAGCAGTAACATTTAAAAGAAAACAAACAAAACTGAATGACTAAGAAATCTAGGAATTCACCTGCTGTTTTAAAGATTATATAGGGAAACAATTTCACAAGTGGGTTGTCACACTGAAAATACTTTTTGATTAGTAACCACATATTTTACCCCACTTGGCAGGAATAGGTGCCTCTGAAGACAACCTGAGGGTCCAGCTGCTCTGAGTGGCTAGAAATGTTTTATTTAGTAAATAAATCTTACCTACATCATTAAATATAGGATGAGACAATTATTCAGGTAATCTGGCCCTAAAGTATTTACAATTTCTAAAGTCCAGGTCAACAATTTAAATGGGGCCTGGAAGCAGCTGGGAGCAGATACAGATCACAGATCATGGGCATTCTGACTATAATAATAATTGTAGGTCATCAAGTCAGTTATGAGTTATGGAGCCCCTTACCAGCATTTTGTAGGTAGACAATACACAGAATTGGTTTACCATTCTCTTCTTCGTTGACAGTTGTTAAAAGCACATATTTGACAAGCATATGAAGAACACTGTAATATTCCCCTCTTGTGCCAACAGTCTGCCATTACAGTGGAACCTCATACAACAATCATTCCATGTAGCAACGAAATCATATAACAATTAGGTTTTGGGGGGAAATGGCATCCCACATACAAATTTTCTCTATGGAAAAAAACGTACAACAAATTTTCAATGGGAAAAACCCCTTAGCAGAAAAAAATCGTTGTACAATGCATCCCATAGGAAAAATTGCATAGTATAGCAATTGTTTCATACAACAACAAGCCCCATGGAGCAGATTAAAATCATTGTATGAGGTACCATTGTACTTGATAGTTACAGAAAGCTGGCTATTGTTTAAAAGTGGAATTGTGCTATTAGTTCTAAAACATGTCCTCCACCTGATCCAGTCTGAACTTGGTATAAAAGTTTGGCACTTCTGATTTGAAATGAAATTTTAATTGTAAGGGTTATATCACCATTATTTAAATGAGAGAATTATGTCCATGTTTGCTATGGAATCCATGCATAACTGCCAGTGAAGCCTTTCTTATCACAAAGGATTCTGGGATTATTTTTTATGTCCACAACTTTCCCAGAATAGATTGACTAGAACTGTACTGTCTCATTTTTAGTCCAAATAAACCCAGTGTGAATCCAGATTACAGCTAACAATCCTCTGAGACTGGATGACAAAGGAAGGTTAATAGTGGCAATCAAGCATTGGCCACAGTTCCTAACCTTTTTGTTGAGGATAGGATTTTATGGGAAATAGCTTGGAAGATCCTCCTCCTAGGACAATTGTCTTGCATTCTCTCTGTTTATAATTTGCTTTGATCCCAGGCATTTAGCAGCAGATGAGTCTAGGATAATTTACTCCTTTTCAGTGTTTTGTTGGTGCATCTCCACAATTTCACAACTCACTAACCACAAAATTAACCATAGGGCTGTTGAGCATTATTAGTCCATAGGTATCATTCTGAATGATTACTCATATTGAATGGGTGCTCAGCAAGGTGTAAGAAACAATTCTGAGGGGTTGCAGTATGCTAGAGCAGAGAAATGCTACTTGTTATGTTAATTCAACTTCAGGAATTTTATACACAGACCATTTCCCATCTGTATTAAAATGCTAACATTATCTGCTAGGTTATACATTTCCTTTCTTTTTCCCCTCCCGCTCTCCTTCAGTTGTTAATTTTAAGAATATGAGATACAATTTGAACTCATTTCTTTGGGAATATGTTTTCTTGCTCATGACAGGGAAACATTAAATTAGATTCAGGGAGTTTATCTACAATTTCATAGAAGCCAAACTAACTCTATATCTAATGATTTATTCCGCTTTTAAAAAATTAGATGAAAGTTATATCAAGAGAGTAGTTTTTCCAAACAAAATAATTCCTAAAACTTATAGCTGTGCCACCAAAGCAAGGAATTATGTTTAATTTATTGGATACCTCAAGGGCTACAGTATTTTAACAATCTCTTATTGATAATGAAAGAAAAGATGTGGGATATAGATATAGATGAAGATAGATAGATAGATAGATAGATAGATAGACAGACAGACAGACAGACAGACAGACAGACAGATAGTATAACAATTGTGATGGAGTGTGGGCGTTATGTCCGTGTCTTGCCTCTGCTTTGGGAGCTGCACTGGTTACCAGTTTGTCTCAAGGTGCAATTCAAAGTGTTGGTAATGTCCTTTAAAGCCCTTATATGGTAGTGGGCCAGGTTACCTAAGAGACCGCATCGCCCCAAAGGAGTCTGCCCACCCTACTAGGGTGGACCGGAAGGGCTCTCTCAGTTTTCTATTGGCTAGAGGGGTCTGCCTCTCTAGCACAAGGAGAAGGGCCTTCTCCGTGTCCGCCCCAACCCTGTGGAATCTCCTGCCAGCAGACCTACGGCTACAGACGGAATTGCTGCCCTTTAGAAATGGCTGAAAACCAAGCTGGCAGGGCAAGTTTGGGGGGCTGATGGGGTCCTGACTCCCACTCATTGGCTCTGTTAGAACTTTTGTCCCTGTTAGAACTATAAGTCCCTTTTATTGTTGGGAGGGAAGGGAGGTTTTTTAATTCGGGATGGTTTTAAATAGTATTTATTGAATTTTTAAAGGGGATTTTGATATTATTTATGTGTAAGTGCGCCGCCCTAAGTTACCCTAGGGCAAGAGGGCGGGATACAAATTCAAATAAATAAATAAATAAATAAATAAGGTTTTTGGGGGAAATGGTGTCCCGCATAACAATTTTCCCTATGAAAAAAATTGTACAACAATTTTTCAATGGGAAAAACCACCTAGCAAAAAACATCATTGTACAATGCATCCCATGGGGAAAATTGCTATACGATGCATGCATCGTATAGCAATTGTTTCATACAACAACAAGCCCCATGGAACACATTAAAATCATTGCATGAGGTACCACTGTATATGTATTTCAAATTATGTTTAAAGGTTCACTCATTAGTAATCCATTAGTAATTCATTAGTGATGACTCACATTACTTGTTACTAGGGAGTAATAAGTAGTAGCAAAGCATTATTTCTAAAAGTTACACTAAGGTGTTGGTTTCTCTCTCTCTCATATTTCCACACCCTGTAGGATTCTGTTTAGCCCAATATTTTAATTCAGCTTTAGACTGTTGAGAAGAAGTGGGATGCTGTAATTCCATGAACCATTATAAAAACCATCTTCTGTTTAGGAACAAAGGAAAGTGTTGACTTACACCAAGTAGGATCATGAAGCCATTTTATCTGTCAATATTATCTACACTAAATTGGTGGGTAGCTCAGTTAGTTAGGTAACTGGCTACAGATCCAAAGGTTGGTAATTCAATTCTCCATAGTGCATCCTAGAAGAATCAGCTTTGTGTGGCCTTGAGCAAGCTGCACAGATCCAGGATGATCCCAAAAGAAGGGAATGGTAAACCACTTCTGAGTACTTTGTACCTAGAAATGACACATGCAAACACATAAACAAAGTTATCTAGACTATCTACTATGGGTAAAGGGCATCCTACTCTAGAAATGTAACTAAGCCATGTATCAATATTGGCTGTTTTGGATTCACTTTTCTCCCAAGAACTTGTGTTGGATCTATTAAACTATAAGGAGTAATCAAGCTATGGAACAAGTGTTACAGATGTATATATGAAGCAATGGACAGGTACCAAAAATCAGATCCAAGACCTATTTGATCTAGCATTATGTTTACCGAAAAGCCAACCAGTTGTCTGTAAGAGGCATATAAGAAAAGCACAAGTACAACTGCATGAAGTGGGCGCGGTCTTTGAGGTGATTGGTTAAGCAGGTCATGTGAGATTACATCATTCTGTATTGGCTACAAAGCAGTGGTCATGAAGAGATGATCTAAGCTACACGTGATCAGAGCTTGCAGTAAACAGGATATGTGGCTATTTTAGGGGGTTAAGTCATCTGTTTGGCCCTCTGCACAGAAAGACACAGCCCAGCATTCCAAGCTGCCTCCTCCCGATAGGAAGGCCCTTTGGGGAGACTGTGAAAAGAACCCTAACATCCCAACAAAAGGACAGATAAAGGTCTAGACTTTCTGCAAGCTGAAACCTTGGTTGACAAACACAATGAAATATTTCTTTGGCTTTACAGGATTGTTCTGCAGCAACATGAAAATGGTGGAAACCTAGTAATATGTGAAAAACATAGTAAGTAAGAAAACAGGGAGGAGTGTGATGAGAATGCCATATTCCTTTGGCTAGAATTTATAAAGACTCTCCTGAAATAAGACAGCAGCACTGCTTGGCATAGGAAAACCCCATTTTTATTAGAAAGATACTTTAAGAAGAGATGTTTTTGAATTCCCCAATCGTAAAATAATAAAGAACACAAACAATTATATTTTAATTGTTCATATTAAAGTATATATGAGTTCTGCTGTTATAATTTATTTCATTGTCTTCACAGAATCAATGTTATATTTTACAATATCTAATAAGGATATTCTGTAGAAGCTACCAGATGTACAACAAAAGCCACCAGATGTTCAGCAGAAGCCATGCAGATGTTATTGGGAAAATGTGTTTCAGTTAATCTCATTTTTACGTTCCTGACAAGTGATTTGGGACCTATTGTTCATATTGCTAAGAAACTGTTATTCTTTGTTTCTATAGACCAAAACTTTTCCTAATTGCCTTTCCAACCAACAACAGGATGACAGATTTAACTAAGATTGGTATAGTTGGCCCTTCCAGTTGATATAGGGAATAAACATTGGGGCACCTACATAACGTAAGCAAAGATGGTAGATAAATTTTGGAGAAAATCCTGCAAAGTGGCCTTCTATTTCTAGAAGAGTAAAAAGAGGGAAGAAAATTTCAGTGCTTCTAACAAGCTTGTCTTTTGCATGGTTCTGGACCAATGACAGTTGTCATTTTTCAGGATTCTTTTGTATGAGGAATGCAAAGCTCTGAAGAAGGGTATCTAAATACATTTGACTGAATATGCTTCAACTGGGACTCTGATAAAACAGAGCCCTGTTCATGCAAACACTATATATGTATTCAACAGAAAAGGATTACAGCAGCATACCTGTCAAGTATCCCGGATTGGCTGGGATTTCCCCTATTTCGGCGCCGATTTTTGTCTTTTCCCGCCCGGAGCTGCCGCTATCCCGGATCTTGGCAGCGGGGGGGGAAAGGAGTTACTGCGCATCCCTTCTGCGCAGGTCCTTTCTATGCATGCGTAGAACCCTTCTACGCATGTGTAGAAGGGTTCTGTGCAGAAGGGGATACGTAGAACCCTTCTACGCATGCATAAAACCAACCAGCTCAGAACAGTTCTGCGCATGTCCGTTCTACGCATGCGTAAACGGCTTTTACGCATGCATAAAACGGACCTGCACAGAACCATTCTGCGCAGGTCCCGTATTGTCTGGAGCCGCACTTGACAGGTATGTACAGCAGGGGCACCCAGACTACGGCCCGCAGGCCCAATTAGCCCCCTACATATCATTAATGCAGCCGTGGTGCTGCAAAACCCGTGGTGCTAGGAGAGCCCCCTGGCTGCCTGGGATGACATCACCACAGTGTGCTCGGTTTACCCTTCCAGTGCCACAGATTTAGAAACAGAGGAGGCTCCGAATATTTTCCTAACATGGCGATCAGCTTTGGCAAAGGCTGCAGGGGGGATGGGGCCGAGCAAGAGGCTGGTCAGAGCACCCAGGACAAAATGTGATTGCCACTGCCACCATTGCTGATGTCAAAACTGTCAGAAGCGGGAGCAGCTCGCCTCCATTCCCCGCAGCTGTGTGTAGGGGACGGGCCGGGCCCATACCTGTCAAGTATCCCTGATTGGCCAGGATTCCCCATATTTCCGTGTTGATTTTTGCCATTTCCTGCCCGGAGCTGCCACTACCCCATAATTTGACAGCGGGGGAAAAGGAGTTACTTTATATGAAAATATATCTTCCCACTTTCCACCAGAACAAGTGAGCATGTTCAAGTGAGCAATACCCAGTATATTCAGTAGTTACAAATGAGGTGGGTTGTGATTCAGGGGAAATCAGGACATATATAACCCCATCCTTGTGTTACATGTGAGTTATGTCTTGTCAAGTCAGAACTGGTTTATAGTCACCCTATAAGGATTTTCAAGGTAAGTGAGCTATTTCAGGAGTGGCATTTTCCAGTTCACCTCCATTAATAGATTTTTCTGGCCTGCTTTATACACCCGATTTATTTTCTCCCAGTTAGATACTGTAGCAATATTTTTACCTCTATGATGGCATATTACTGTTTATGGGTTTCTTTCTCACAAACTGTCAGGAGAAGTTACAAACATAATAATAATTTGGGGTTGGCTAATAAGACCTCAAAATAGCATTAATCAATCTCTCCTTTAGATTGAGGAGTCCTATTAATTAGTGTAAACAAAATATGGATTTTTCACCAAAATTAACATTCTTAATGTAATTGCCTAATCACAATAAACCATGGTTTGGAGTGAATAATGGTTCAATAACTTGTTTTTCCCCCTTCAGGCTTGTAACTCTGAATTAATGAAGCCAAATAACATAGGTGAGTATGCAGCCATAAATGTTGACTAACCAGAGCTGAGAGTTGAGGAAAAGAGCCCAATAGCTGAATCCAGATTTGTTTCTATGTTGTTCTAGACCAGAGGTCAGAAAACTTGGCTCTCCATATCTTCATGGACTTTAATTCCAGAAGCCCTGATCAGCAGGTGTACCGACCTAGGCTTCTGGTAATTGAAGTCAAAGAATACCTGGACAGCCAAGTTTGCTGATTTATTTATTTTTTATTTGTTAAATTTCTACCCCACCCAATCAGCCAAGGCTGACTCAGAGCAACTAACAAACACAGGATAAAACAGCAGATAAAGCAATTAAAACTAACCACCACCCCTGCCCCCGCCCCCATAAAAAGGGTGCTGGAACCAAAGGAAGGAGGCAATCTGAGCTATATCAGCCAACCCAAGGTGATCACCCTCCCACCAGCACCCCATACTTGGCCCACCAGCCAGGTTTTAAGTTCTTTTCTGATTGGCAGCAATTCTGTCTGGAGCCACAACTCTATTGGCAGAAGGTTCCAAATGGCCGGTGCGGACACGGAGAAGGCCCTCCTCCTTGTGCTAGCAAGATGAGCCCCTCTAAGCTGATCCCTGTTCTAGACCAATGTTTTCCAAATTATGCTATGCAGAACACTGATGGACTTCAATTCCCAGAAGCCTAAGTCTATACATTGGCTGATCAGTGATTTGGGGAACTGACTTAGCCTTCTGGGAATTGAAGTCCAAAACCAAAAGGTTGGGAAACACTGCTCTACACCATGTGATATAACAGAAACAAAAAACGGAACATACATAAAATATCCCACTGTGCAGACCTAATAAAGACCCAGGCATGAGCATGTGAATGCCAAATATATCAAGGATCTTTTTATGCAAAAGATGTTTGACTGATATTTGTAATGGGATTATCTATACCTATAAAAAGAGGACTTAACCATTGGGTTCGTTCAAAGGCTCCTGCACCAGGCCCAACAATCCCCGACCTAGCCTTCCACACTCACCATAACCCCTGCCTTCTCAGCACCACAGGGTTTTGGTCATCACCAGTGGGGCAGCAGCCCCATGAATGTGAACAAAGGGAAACAACTTCAATTCCCAATGTCCTCTGCACTGCGGTGTGCCTCAGCCAATCAGGCTGAGAGGCGCAAGCAAAAAGAATGTTGGGAACCGCGGCACACCCAATTGAAATAGAGCCACAGAAAAAACCGCTGCACAAACGCAAACAAAACAAACAAAACTCCAATCAGGCTGAAGGGCGCGAGCACGCAGAACACTGAAAAAGCCGGCACATGAAAAAAAACGCCAGCCTCCCGCAACGGGAGCGCAAGTCCACTGCACGGCCTCGCAAACAAACACACACAAACAACCATGGCGAGACCACCACCGGCCTTCTTTCCTGGAGCAACGGGGAGAAGAGGGACTCCCTCTCCTCCCCACTACCCTGCCGAAGACACGGCAAGACCACCGCTGGCCTCAAGGTCAGTTGAGCTGGGGTGGAAAAAAATACCACCAGCAGGCAGCAGTTCATCAGGGGAAGCATCCTCCCTGGCAGATGACTGTCTGTTGCCTTTGTACTTCTGACAGAGGTAATACAAAGCAGCAGCCAGCAATCCACAAGGAAGAGCACCACCCCTTACGGATCGCTGCCTGCTGATCTCCGATTAGGTAAGCAAGAGAAAAAGGAGACAGAGAGGAGAGAACCATCATCAGGCAGATAGCTCTTCTCTGCCTCCTTCTCCCCGACCTACCTTAACGAACCTTCCCGGGGGAGGAGCCAGCTGACTGCCGGCTCCTCCTTTTTTTCCCCATTGCTGCATCGAAACCAAAATTCGAAGCAGCAATGGGGAGAAGAGGAACTGACAGGCAGACTGTTCTTCATGCAAAAATACACAACAACAACAAAACCAAACATTTACCAAAAACGCCAAATGCCAAAAATAATAAAACACAAATAAATAAACACATTAACTAACAAAACAATAAACAACAAAATCCACAAACAAAAACACCCAAAATACCATGAAAGCACAGAAAAAACACCTAACTACAACACAAAAATATCTAACTCAAACAACAAAAATACCAAAAATTTAACAAATAATCACAAAAGAAATCAGAAACATAAAAAACAACCAGAAATAAACAAAACAATTAAACACATCTAAAACCCAAAAAAGCACAAAAGAAGAAACAGAAACACCTACCAGCCCAACATGAAAAAAAAAACAAAAAAAAAAACAAAATCCAGATTTAAAAAAAACAGAGAACTCACCAGCACGTCCTCCCTTCACGACTCCAGAACAGAAATGAAGAAACAAAGACTACTTACCAGAAGAAGCCCCGCCTAGAGGCCCGGAGAGAAAAAACAAGTCAAACAAAAAGAGAATCCAACACTATTACTAACAGCCCCACCTAGAGGCCAAAAGAGTAAAAACAAGTCAGAAAAATAAGAAATAAATCCAAATCACAAATAAATCTAATAAAATAGATCAAAAAAAATCACAAACACACCCACCCAAACCATCCTTAACAAAAAAAACCACAAATAAAAAATGCCTGGCTGGCCGGGCACAAATATGCTAGTCTACCTATAACAACATCAGCTGCAGCAAAAACAACAACAATAACAACAGCAACAACATCATACCAATCAAGCTGTTTCTGACTTTTGGCAATCCTTTCCAGGGGTTTCCACTTAAAGAATACACAGAAGTGGTTAACCATTTCCCTCCATTGGGGGTACTTGAGACTGTGCATCTTGCCTGAGGTCATATGGGATGGCTCTTCTCTTTGAAAGCAAAGTAGGGAACAAAGTCACAACCTCTGACTCTGCAGCCAAAACCACTGAGCTATCGAGCCAGTTAAACCTTATATAATATATATCTTACATATAAAACTAAGCAGACATCAAGCTCTACTTTTTGGAGAAGTGCATCAAGGATAAAGATCAAAGATGAGACATTGGAGAATAGGGCTATCATTCACTACCAATCATGATGACTGCATGCTACCTCCAGTACATAAGAACATAAGAACAGCCTTGCTGGAACAGGCCACAGCCCATCCAGTCCAGCATTCTGTCTCACACAGTGGCTCACCATTTCCTTCAGGGTATTCCCAAGGAGATGCCTTCACCTGCTTAGGATTCCCTGGAAATGGCATTGAGAGATATCCTGCCTATCTCTCCAACCCCGAGGTTGTCCTTAAGTATCCATAATTATAGCCATTGATACCCTTGTCCTCCATGAACTTGTCTAATCCTTTCTTAAAGCTGTCAAGACTGACAGCTGTCACCACTTCTTCTGGCAGGGAGTTCCATAGACCAGTAATCCTCTGGGTGAAAAAGTACTTTCTCTTATTTGTTTGAGAACTAGTACCCAAAAGTTTCATTGAGTGTCCCCTAGTTCTAGTGTTGTGCGATAGGGAAAACAGTTTTTCCTTATCTACTTTGTCCACACCGTGCATGATTTTATAAACTTCAATCAGGTCAGCACTTAGACGCCGTCGTTCAAGAGTGAAAAGGCCCAACCGTTGCATCCTCAGATGGTAAGGAAGGTGTTCCAGTCCCCTAATCATTCTGGTTGCCCTCCTCTGCACTTTCTCCAACTCCATAATATCCTTCTGGAGGTATGGCGACCAGAACTGTACACAGTTTTCCAGATGGGGCCTCACCATAGATTTATAAAGAGGCAAAATGACACTTGCTGACTTATTTTCTATACCCTTCCTAATGATCCCTAACATTGGGTTTGCTTTTTTCACTGCTGAGGCACACTGGGTTGACACCTTCATTGAGTTGTCCACCAGGACACCAAGGTCTCTTTCCTGGTTTGTCGCAGAGAGTTCAGACCCCATCAGTTTATAAATGTAATTGGGGTTTTTTGCCCCAACATGCATCACTCTGCACTTACTAATGTTGAAGCTCATTTGCCACTGTTTTGCCCACTCCCCCAGTGTCAAGAGATCCCTCTGGAGCTCCTCACAATCTCTCACAGTTTTCACTACCCTGTATAATTTAGTGTCGTCAGCAAATTTGGCTACCTTGCTCTTTACTCCTACCTCTAGATCATTTATGAAGAGGTTGAAAAGCAGGGGTCCCAGTACTGAACCTTGGGGGACCCCACTCTTTACTTCCCTCCACTTGGAGGTGTCCATTTAGTGCTACCCTCTGTTTTCTGTCCCTTAGCCAGTTGCTGATCCAGGACAAGACCTGTCCCTTTATTCCATTGCTGGTAAATTTATTCAAGAGCCTTTGGTGTGGGACCTTGTCAAAAGCCTTCTGAAAGTCCAGATAAACAATGTCAACTGGATCCCCCTTATCCACATGCTTGTTGACACTCTCAAAAAATTCCAACAGATTAGTTAGCGCCTTCTCTTCTATGTGCCTATTAATTCTATCTTTTAGGATGGTTTCCATCACTTTGCCTGGGACACATGTCAAACTGACAGGTCGGTAATTTCCTGGATCACCTCCGGATCCTTTTTTGAAAATTGGTGTTACATTCACTACCTTCCAGTCATCAGGCACAAAGCCTGATTTGAGGGAAAGATTATATATTTTGGCTAGGAGATCAGCAATTTCATCTTTAAGTTCCCTGAGAACTCGTGAATGGATGCCATCTGGTCCTGGTGATTTGTTAGTGTTTAGCTTAACAAGACATGCAAGGACCTCCTCCCTGGTTATTTATATCTTGCTTAATTCTTCGGTTTCCCTCCCTACGAAGATAGGCTCTGTTTTGGGCATGTGGGCATTTGGGGCATGTATTAGAGGATAGGAACAGAAGACTGGAGTTGTCCACGCTCCTGCTTGGGGGCTTCCTGGAGGCATCTGGTTAGCCACCATGTAAACAAAATGCTCAGCCAAATAGACTTTTGATCTGATCCAAAGTAGCTTTGTATGTGAGGGTAGTTATGAACCAGTTAATAGCCACTAAATGAATATCATTTCACTCAAGGAAATTAACAAGAAAATCCTTATTACAGCAACAGTTGGAGAACTACCAATGGGGAAGTTATTACCACTCATAATTAGTTGCAGACTCTGAGATGTAAATACACAAGTATTTGCAGAAACCTTTGTAAAACTCCTGTACAAAATATCCTGATCACCAGTGGATCAGAACAAAGGTATGCAAGAACTACCAAACTTATCTCAGTATTCAGTATATTCTCAGCAACTTAAATGTACCAAAATGCACCTGTAAGATATATGCTGAAGGAGAAAAAGTTTCATGTATATTTTCTCAAAAATGTGTAGTTAAACACATATTAAAGCAGTGGTGGGCATCAGCAGGTTTGCCCCAGTTCACCAGAACCGGTAGCAGAAATTCTGGCTGGCCCCGCCCATCTAAGTTTTGAAATAAAGTAGTCCTAATTCAGGTGTCAATGCAGGGCTCTCCCCCTGGCCATGCCCACCATACCATGCCCACAGTGTGGTAGTACATTTTTTTTGGAGCCAACCACTGTATTAAAGGTATGTTTAGACTATAAAGATAAAGTTGTGCAGTAGATATAGATGTCGGTAAAGGACTCAGGTGGGTGGAGAGAGAAGAAAGATAGAGAAAGAATAAATTAAATGGTCAGAATTGTGGATAAAAGATATAAAGATGGTAAAACCCAAAAAATGAAAATGTCCCCATGAAAACATACCTGTAGAGATTTTAAATTAACATAGACAGACCTTTGAAAGTCTATTAATATTAGATTTCTCCTATAGCTGCCAAAAATCTGTTTGTTGCTTTTTTAAAAAACAAAGAATCTGCAGGTCATATATCCCTCAATGTTTCCAGACACAGCTTGTTTGTTCTTGCATTTTATAATATTAACATTTATAGGAGGAGAAGATCATAATAACAGTGGTTGTCTTTTAGCGGAAAATATTCTCACTTTGAAAATGCCTTCCTACTTTTAATTTCAAGCAGACAACTCAAGGAGGCAGGATAATTTCTTCAAAAGTGTTGCTGTTGAGGAGTTTTCACCCCAAAACACATTTCTTTCACAAAATATGTGTTCTTTCAAAACTGTCAACTTTTGTGGGATCCATTTGTTTTGCAAAAATAGTTATGATGTTCAAATTGCAAAATATTTTATACCCAGACAGCACACTCTCTGAATTACTCACTACTGCTACTACTACATTCTAAATCAGCATGTCTCAACCTTGGGCCTCCAGGTGTTCTTGGACTTCATTTACCAGAAGCCCAAGTCAGCACACTTGCTGATCAGGGCTTCTGGGAATTGAAATCCAAGAACATCTGGGAACCCAAGGTTGTGAAACCCTCTTCTAGATGATGAACATGCTTAGATGGTGTTTATTTTTATTCCTTGTATTATTATTATGAACAAAAAACTAGACCTAAATCCAGTATTGAGCTGATGCTGCAAGAATATCATGACAGAATATTCTGCCTCTCTACAGCCCTCAGTACTTAGAATTTGGCTCTGGTTTCTCAACTCTCCAGATACTTGGAACTCAAGTATCCCATTTGTTCTGGCTTCTTCTAGTGAGTCACTTCAGGATATCAACAAACTGAATACCTAAGAGACCGCATCTCCGCAAGGACATCTGTTCGCCCCACCAGAGCAGACCAAAGGGGGTCCTTAAAAGTACCATCAGCTAGAGAGGTGAGCCTCTCTAGCAACAGAAGGAGGGCCTTTTCGGTCTCTGCTCCGGCCCTGTGGAACCTCCTGCCAACTGAGCTCCATCTCCAGACAGAGCTAATGCCCTTCAGGAAAGAGCTAAAAACCTGGCTGGCAAAGCATGTGTGCGGCACTGGTAACATGGTAACCCACCCCCACCCACCCCTTTGAAGGCTGATACAATGAAGGCTGATCATACTTTTTAGCTTTATTTTAATTGGAGGGGGTGGTTTTTTTTAATTTTTTAAAAATGTTTTTTAAAGTTTTTAAGGTTAATTTTATGCATGAATGATGTTGTGAGCTGCCCAGAGTCACTTGCCGAGTGGGCGGCAATATATATTTAACCAAATAAATAAATAAATAAAAATTTCCTGTACTCCTCCAGTGCCAGCCTGGCCAGGTTATCCTACTATGGTAATAGAGTAAACCATATTGCCAGTGACCCAATGCCAATTGTCAGGCGGCGGTTAACTAACCTGACATACTTGAGGATTCACATCCTTGGGTGGCAAAGTTTACAGGGAAGGGTGATGGTCCCCAAGAAGATTAAATCCAACTTGAATCCATCTTGATGGAGGGCAACAGCTTCATCAATACTGGCGTAGGGCTGATGAGGACTTTGTGTGCCAAAAGAGCTTAGGACCAGAAGGTGTCTTGCAGAACTTGATCAGTGGTACCAGTGACCCACTGCAATGCAGAAGGCAAATGGAAGGGCACTGCATTATATTCTCAGGACAATCTTCATGGCTGATCAAAGAGCCAGGGAAGAAACTGCCCCAGATGAACCCATCATATCATGTGAACTGGAAATGAATGAAACCAGAGTAGAAATCAAAACAGTAGAAGCTCCTAACAAGGCCTCAGAAAGGAATGCTCTGGGGATGATTTGGCAGCTCCAGTAATTATGTCATTTAATTGACAGAAAAAAATATTCCTATGGTGGGCTAAATGTCAAATTTATTGCATTCTTAGTTCTATTTCTATGATACACCATACACATCTTTTGCTAATTAAACTCCAAATAAACCCCAGATCCTTTTTTGAGCCACAATTCACCAGCTGTTCACTGCCTTTGTTAAAAAAAATGCACAGAATGGAAGAGAATGTTGCATTCTACATATTTTTTGATGGAGAAGAAGACTTTATGCTCTCCTGGTAATTTGTGGTTATAGTTTTGTGACCTCCATTTATGTAGTGACACAGGTAGTGAGCAATACATCAATTCAAGAGAAATATTTGGTCTAATATGCATCAGTTTCCTTAAAATAAAGAGCAGCCAATTAGATCACTCATTCAAGCATATTCTTTATAGGTAGCTGCAAAAGTCAGTCTTGTTTCTTCTTCACTGCAATTTCTTTTTCTTCCCCATGCTTCATATGAGCATAGCCTCATTAAGCAATAATCGCCTAGTAATGTTCATTAAAGAAATAGCCTTTGCCTTTCAAAAATCAAGTACCTTTGGCCACAACCTAGAAATGTTAGTGAAAATGTTAACAGATTACAAATTCTTAATGGGCTGCCAATCTAAACAGAAGATAGTTCTCTTGTCACATGACCCTGAATATTGCACTTCTGTAATGAGTAAACCAGTGATGGCTATAACTCTTCAAGCATTACTGATTCTGCTGGTGAACACTGAAAGAATTAATAGTTCTCACAGTTGGGTAAGATTCTGCACATGCATATGCTATGCAGCAAGGATGCTCTTCCAGTTTGGAACTGATTTGGAATTGAAGCAAAGCAGGTGTGTTTACTCTTTTCGAAATTGATCCAAACTGAACTGAGGTAGCCTGAAGCTGAACTCAAATTAGTATATGAAGCACTGGATTTTTCCTTATGTGCTTCAGTGGTCAAAAATACTACTCATTTGAAAATGTTATTTTAAAAAAGATGACACCAAGTCTCACTGTAAAAGAAATGTAATGCTGCAACAGAATTAGGAGGTTCAATGCCAAGGAAGATTGACAACAGAAGCTTCAATCACCTCAAATCAGCCAGTTTTGTTATTATGATTTGTGTCCATTTGAATCTTGGCTGAGTGGGAAAAAGGTGTTTTGGTCTGTTATTGCTATTTGTGTTGTTTCATTTTAATAGAATCTAGAGTGGTATGCAATGAAGAATCTTTTCCTTTCATTTTAGGCAGCTGCAGATATCAATCCAATTTAAATTTAGTGTTGGTGTGTCTTCTTGAGTCTCTTGTGTGGGATCTGAGTGGGACACTGTTGCAGTGGGCCAGAAATGGCCCGTGGGGTCACGGAGTGACTGGACACAAGGAAGGCAACTAAGGGAAAGATGCGGGGAAGTTCAGTCCCGATTGACTTGGGGTGCTAGCATTTATTCCCTGCCTCAGGTTATTGCTTGCATAGGCTGTGCGCGACCCATCACAGAAGACTGCTTACATGGCACATGTTAATCCAGTTACATTTGCAGAAGTTACTTGGACATGATGTGTAATCAGGATATTACCAGGAAGTCTGTTATCTACTAATTAACTACTGGCTGGTGGGACCATTGTCTTGCCCTGTCAAGGAATCTTTCCGGGACTAACTTCATCAAGTATAACACATTGCAGTTTGCTCTCCTACTTAGAGAGTCTGAGGATATGATTAATACATTGTGTGTTTACCTTGAGTTATCACCTTGTGGCTTTTGCCCTTGTCCATGTCCGAGCTAATGACCAGAGTGCTATGAATGTATCCTAACTATGACTAATATGAATCCGCACCCAATTTCCCTTCCAACCAAGTTATGAGGGCTCGAGGGCGTGTGCGCCTGAACCCCACCTTTCAGGAAGGGTTATGCCAATTATATCTGTGGATAAACCACATCCCCTCTTTCTTTTATTTCTAAATCAGCCTGGCCAAGAGCTCGGTATATATATATGGCATGATTTGACGTGGAGCGATAATGCCTCAGGGTTTCTGCCATGAAGTACACATTAACAGCAGCGAGGGAATACACTGTACAAAACAGCAAAGCATAACCACCAATGCTATGGGGCTGTACCCACCCCAAGGCGACTCTGGACCACAGTTCTTAGCCTAATGGGGTGTTCTTGACTGAGGTGTCAAGTTTGATTACCTGGTAAATGGTCTCAGTTTGAGAGCATATGTCATGAATGGCTTCACTGCCTGGCGTGAGAACAGCAGAATAGTCGACCGCTGCTTGGTTTCCCAGAACTGTGTGTCTGAGTTCTGAGCCTGCTTTCTGTAGCAAGGCAAGATAATGAGACATGTCATTGATCTCTCACTGTGACAGAACTGGTTTTCCTAAGGCTACTTCTGCAAAGTGGCCTCTTAATTGTGCAAATGTTCTCTTACATGTAGAGAGGTGCAATTGACACTGTCAAAAGGTAATTGATGAATGGCAATAGCAAGGGACTTCTCAGGCTACCGGATGCTCAACCTTTTCTACAGGTGTGGCCCTATTTGGATTTTCTCCCTCCCCCATGACCAAGATATGTTTCCTAGCGAGGGGGTCATATCATGAAAGGAAAGTGTGAGGGTGATATACAACCATGTGTGTACAGAAATCATATATCCCTTGAAGATCCCAACTCTGAACATTGTACTAGGTCATGAAAATCAATGATAATAATAGCAATGAAACATAAACGTTTAGCTGCTTGGCTGGCGGCTACTGGCTGGTTGCAAGTCCAAGATATGTTTCCTGTGTCCAGGCAAGGCAAGTGGGGTTATATGTGGCAAAGCCAAGAATTGTCACAATAGTTCTCTGTTGCATATATAACTCAAAATTCCACTGATAGCTCAAAAAGTCTATTGTGTGGCAGTCCAAGCTGGCATAAGCAATGCAATATTGTATATTTAACAGAGAGTCCTTCGAGGTCATCAAGTGTTCTTGTATGTGTGCGCAGTGTCCATTTGGCCCCCAAAATCCTCCCCCCAAAGACATGTCAAAGTCATCTTAGGGATGGGAACAAATGGACAGCTGATGTCATCGCTGGCAATGGCTGAGGTCATCTTTTTGGTGATATCCGCGTGTGGCATCTGGGCCTGATTCTGGCTTCCGGGAATGGACCTAGCATAGGAGAGAAGATTTCCTGCAAACGCAGCTTTTGGAGATAAAAATCTGACAGAGTTAGTTTTGCAACTTATAGGATAGCAATTTATATGATAGCTGTGTGTCGGGGGCTTCCCCCTTCTTTTTACTAAAAGAAAAGACAATGTAGATACATTCCACACTCGCAGGATCTGGCCTTGTGCCATTCAGATGGAGCAGTTCCTGCTGGGAGGGTTTACCTGAGACCAAAAATGTTAGACCCTGAGAGAATTAATTTTTGAACGTAATCCACATTTTGAGGGAAAGCTGTGAATGTTCAAAAGTCAGCAATTAGCATAGAAAAACAAATAATCTTAAAAAAACGATCTGAATGCACAACGCTGTGGTGTAGAAAACCTTAAAAATGAAGCATACTGTGTTATTCTTTTTATTTATTTATTTAATTTTTATAAATTTTATTGAATACTAGCAAGGGTTGCCCGGCGTTGCCGGGCTTTTCCCCCCGTGTGTTTTAATAAAAAATGAACCAATTTTATTTTTGCAATAGTTTTACATTGTGTTTGAAGGTTAAATTGTGTTAATTTTTTTAAAAAATTGCTTAGTCTGTAATTTTAATTTTTTAAATGTTTATTTATGTAAAATTTGTTTGGCTTGGCTGTTATTAACTGTGATCTGCTTTTTTGGTTTTTTTTGAGGATTAATAAAAGAAGAAAGTATGATATAATTTTTTCAAATTGTTTTATGTAAGCGAATAATGTTTTAGTTTTTTGAATTTTTTTAATTAGTTGTACCGTAGGTAATAATTTTAATAATGTAAAAGTAAATTTTTTTACATTCAATGTTTTTAAAATGTGTTTAGATGTTTTGAGTTTAAATTTGAGTTATAACTCAGCACAGGATTTTTAAAAGTTTCTATTGTATTTTATTGACATATATTTGTGATTTGTGTGAAAGTGTGTTTAGTGTAATTTTTTTTACTTGTTTTTATTGGTGTGACCTTTTGTGTAAAATTGTGAATTTGTGTTTTGTTTGGGGCTGTTGTGTGTTTTTGAATTGTTTTTACTATTGTGGCCAGCAGGTGGTGCTGGTAGGGGTTATTGTATTTTGACTTTTTTTTCTCTCCTGGCCTCTGGGTGGAGCTTCTTCTGGTAAGTAGTGTCTTTCTTTATTCATTTCTTTTCCAGTCCTGGTGGAGGTAGCACATCTTTTGGTAAGTTTGCTTGTTTTCTTTCTTTTGTGAGTGCGTGTGGGCGGGGGGAGGGGGGGTTGGAATTTGTATTTTTGTCTGTTTGTTTTGTTTTTGATTGTGTCTTTGTTTACTTCGTATTGTTTTTGGTGTTTTTGTTTTTGTGTATTTTTGGATGTGTTTGAGTGTTTTTAGTAATTTTTAAAAAAATATTTATTTGGTGGTGGGGAAGGTACGTGGTCATTGGGGGTTAGGAAGGGTGGGCTAGGTGGTGGGGAGGGGGCATGGTCGTTGGGGGTTAGGAAGGGTGGGCTAGGTGGTGGGGAGGGGGGCATGGCCGTTGGGGGTTAGGAAGGGTGGGCTAGGTGGTAGGGAGGGGGGCTTTATTGTGTTATGGTGCTTTGTTTGTGTGGAGTCGTGAAAGTAGATCGGGGTTTCCCCTTTAATATCAGTGGGTGGGGCTTGCGACCCCCCTCTCCGCTGGCTCCCCTGGGGTTGGGAGGTTTGTGGGGACAAAAGAGACATGTCCCCCCAACTCTTCTGGACCCAGTAGACCGGGCAGAGTGGATCGATTCCCTCCCCCCCTCCTTAAAACAACTCCGTTTTTAAAGAGAAGAAAAGACGGAGTTGTTTTAAGGAGGGGGGTGGGAATCGATCCCCTCTCCCTGGTGTCCTGAGTCCAGAAGGGTTTGGGAAACATACCCCTTTTGTTCCCACAAACCTCCCAACCCTAGGGTAGCCAGCGGAGAGGGGGATCGCAACCCCCACCCACTGATATTAAAGGGGAAACTCCAGTCGGGACCTTCAGGCGCCGTTGGTGAGGGAAAGAAAGCCGGCTGGTGTTTGCTTGGCTGTTAGGCGGTGGGTTGTTTTTCTTTTTAATTTTTTGGGCGCCGGTATCCTCAGCGTTCTGCGCGCTCATGGCGCGCAGGACGCTGGGGCTTGTAGTAATGGGTTGGTGCTTTGTGTTTGTGCTGCGTTTTTTTAAAATGCTTTTCTTTTGATTGGCTGTGGCGCGTTTCCGAACGCTGCGCCGTGCGAGAGCCTCTCAGCCTGATTGGCTCTGGTGCGGCACGGCGCAAGGAATGTTGGGAAGTGAAGTTGTTTCCCTTTCTTCGCGTTTGTGGGGCTGTTGCCCCACTGCCGGTTTTCTCAATCCTTCGTTGACCTGCGTACCCAGATCGGCCGTGTGCACGAAGGGTGAGTGCAGGCAAGTAGGGCGAGGCATAGCAACCTATAGCCAGTTCCAACGGTTAACCCTTGGATTTTTAGGTTAAGATAAATATACAAACATTACATAAGAAAGAAGATACAGAAAAGAAAACACATAATTAAAAAGAAAGAAAAGAAAAAGAAAATCCAATTACATTAAACATAACATAAACACTAATAATCACCCTGTGTATTTACAAGTTGTAAGAATCTGCGGAATATTGCCTTTTTTACCATTTCCAAATATATATATAATCTGGTACAAGGCTATCACTCTGCTCTCCATTCAATGAGTATTCCACAAAAGGTTGCCAAATTTTCCAAAATCTATTTTCTTTAATTTTCCCCTTATGTTTATTCATCTCCCATGTCAGTTTGTCATTCAATGCAAGATCCCAGATCTCTTTATACCATTCCTCTACTTTTAGAACTCTATCAAGTTTCCAACTCCTTACAATACACATTCTAGCTGATATCAACATAATAGCTATTAGTTCCTTATTGTCTTCATTTACTTTCAAATTCTCCACATCTGTTAACAACACCATGTTTAAATTCAATTCACATTCTACCTCCATAATATCACATATTTCCTTCTCAATTTTTCACCAATACTCTTTTACCACTTTACAATTCCACCACATATGTTCATATGTCCCTAAAGAGTTTTTACATCTCCAACACATTTTACTTTTAGCATTGTCCATTTGAAATAATCTCTCAGGAGTCAAATACCACTTCCATAACATTTTGTAATTGTGCTCTTTCATTCTTACCGACATAGTTCTCATATATCTTTTTCTCCACTTATCTTTCCAAATTTTTTCCTGAATTTTTATGTTCAAATCCTGTTCCCAGCATGACTTCATGTGGGTTACCTTCATTATTTAAATTTTATAAATCCTGCTTACTGCACCCTTTAATCCCATATCTCCTTTTCGTATTTTTAACAACAATTGCTCAAATTCTGTTTTATCCCTCTCTAAACTAATTTCTTCCTTGTATTTATCAGTCCATCTATCCAACATTACCTTTTGAAACCAGTTCAAATTCAACTGTGAATAAATTACTGCTTTATTCTCACTATCTTTACAGGCACGAACCCAGTCCTTCAGCAAAGAATCATTTTTCCTTTCCAATATCATCTTTAAATTATTATCTAATTGTATCGGAAAACTTTTAATATCATCTAATTCTATTATAGGAGATAGTTCTGGACTCAATTTCTTTTTAACCTTGTTCCAAACATCCAACATTTTTTCATCATTCTATTTTTAACGCTGATTTTCCCTTTCTTGTCGCCTAGAAATACCCCATTACCCATTTTTAACTCCTTCATCTCTATTTCTTCCCAGACAACCTTCTCCCTTACTAAAAGTTTTATAATATTCTTAACTTGGAAAGCTCTATAATAATTCCTTAAATTAGGTATTCCCAATCCTCCTTCTTTCTGAGATAAGTACCAAAAAATCTTAGCAATTCTAGGCTTTTTTCCTACATTACAATAATTATTTATTATGTTTTGAAAATCTTTAATTTCCTTATCCGTCAACCTAATCGGCAACACATCAAATAAAAAATTTATTTTTGGCAACAACATCATTTTAGTTAACGCTATCCTACCAAACCATGACAATTTTATTTTTTTATACAATTCTATTTTCTCTTTAATTTCTTTGCAGGCGCACCCCCCAAAGAAAGACTCAGACACCGGTATATGGATAAAGGCATTGGGCCACTTTTATTGAATAATGCCCTAGTCCGAATTATAACTTTCAATTGGTACTCATCCAATTATAATTCTTTAAGGCAAGCAGGCCGCAGTAACACTGGTAAGGTTCCTCCCAAAATTGCCAACGGCAATTGGCTACAATGTATCCATTTTGTATCAGTTTGTTTGTTTGTTGACACAAACAAATTGTTGACCGTAGTCAATAAACTATCTACTGACCCCACCCTCTGACGTGTATCCGTCAAATCACGGGGTGATGCATGCTGAAAAGCTTGTGCCATCACCCCTTGCCTGGTTCGTCGTTGACCGGTCAACGTTATTAAACCTGTACCTGTCTAAGTGTTGGCCAGTCAATTGCGAACCTGCCGGATACCTATGGGTCATAAATCTTTACCTTACCAGTGCTAACCGCCACATGGGGAGGCTTCAATGAAGACTCACCGCCCCCCCCAGACCGTCAGCTCGGTCAACAGGCCTGCTTGCAAATCTTCCAAAAAGAGGTTCATACCTCTATCCGACAGGTGGACCCCATCCCCTGCATACAGATCGTAATTTTGTAAACTAATGGTGGGGTGTCGGACGACCATCCCCAAACCCTTGTCTGCCACGAACCGGGCAACTGCCCTGTTCACCGAGCGACGAGCGCGGTCAAGGGCACGGAGGTCAATACCTCCCCTGTAAGTGTGACGTGGTATGATGTCTGACCATAGCAGCCTTGTGAACGGCCACACATAGTGCAAATAAGCTAGGTCTCTGCAAATCGCGAATTTTAAAGAAAGGCCAGTGACCTGGCCTAGGTCATTGCTCCCGAGGTGCAGTACAAGGACATCAGGCGGTTCAGCATCCCTAATGGAGAAAAGTAATGGCAACAGTTCCCGCCATCTCATTCCATGCTTACCGTACCAACGTATGCATGCGGCCGCACGCAGTCCAAGCTGGGGTCCCCACTCTGTCGCCGCAGCATACTGAGCTGCCCAGTGCTCGTAACTGTGGCCCACCAGCCATACTGCCACCGGTGTGCAGGGACACACAGTGTCTGTAAGAGAAAAAGAGAACAGTGACTTAAATGGTACTCATGTCTGAAGAGGACGAACATACAATGCAAAACGCATAGATCCCCATCTTCCCATACGGCGTATATCAGCCTCAGAGTACCCAAATGCAGCTGCAGTTGAAGCAGCACCTATTCTAAATGAATGGGTGCCGTAACGAGCCCCAGGGAGGCCAACACTGGAAAGTGCCATACTGGTCACCTTCCAAAATTGAAATTTAGTAAGGGGAGACCCATCCTGGTGGCAGAAAAACGGGGCAGGGTGCGTGCCACGCACTGCCAAGAACTCCTGTAGGGCACCAACCGAACAGATGTCTGCAATGGAACATCGTAGCAGTCTAACTCCACTGCCTACGCCGTGCTGATCAACTTTTGAGGACCGTATCCTCAACTGAGCCCACTCATTAGAAACATAGACATCGTCGAGTTCCAGTGCCCTACGAGTCGCATCCGCCTTAGACAGTAGTACCAACTCACTGATGCGGAGTGCTCCAAAGAAGGCCACCATGGTAGCCGCATGAAAAAGAGCTGCCTCATACCTGTCAAAACATAGGTTAGGCCAGCCTCGTGCAAGGTGGGTAAGTACCCCTGGGGAAATTGGGTGGCGAGTGTCCGGGCGGCGGCCACGTTCCCGTGTCCACCCCTCCAAAACATGCCGTATGCGAAAATCGTTCATGCTGTCAGCAAAACCCCCCACCTTGGCAACAAATGCCAATGCTGACAGCCTTGATGCTATAGTGCGGGGAGCGAGGCCCTGACTGTGTAAATGAACCATGAATTGTAAAACCTGTTCCACTGGAATGGGCCACACCTCTGGCAACTGAAGTTGCACACGAAAGCTATTAAATTGAACGAAAGCATGATGATACACCTTACGCGTGCGGGGCGCCAGGGACATGTCAATCGCCCGGTTCACCTCTCCTTGCCAAATGTCCAAATCTTGGCCGGAAGTGGCGAGGGGAATTCCTCTGCGTCCGGAGCCAAGGCGAGGAACCGGGGGATCTGCAGGCGGGATAAAGCATCAGCAATATCATTATCAATGCCTGGTACATGTCTGGCCCTGAAAAGCACATTGAGGCGTAGGCTGCGTAACACGAATTGGCGAACTAAAGCCATCACCCTGGGTGATTTAGATGTCTGAGCATTGACAATGTGCACTACTGCTGCATTGTCACACCAAAAATGGACCACTGAGTCGGCCCACTCCTTGCCCCATAGCATCAAAGCTCCCAGGATTGGAAAAAACTCAAGGAATGTAAGATCGCAGAGGCAATGGCACCCTCATTCTAAATTCCTCATCGTAAGCCAACCACGATGGGCCAGGAAAATCCACCATCGCCCTGTAAATATTGTCCAAATATTGGACCATAGGAATGGCCAGGTCTGGCCGGGCCCTGAGATACACCGCCATATAAATAAGATATGCGGGCAACCAGTTGGCCCAGGTGCGTGGTGGCTTACAACGGCGGGACAGCTCTTTGTCTTTGTCATCCTGTCCCTCTCTCTCCTCCTTAGTGGGCTCATGGTTCAATAGGGAGAATATATCCACGTACTCCCCCCGCCAAATCTTTTCCCTCGTGACCTGGGACAAATGATCACCAAGGGGCAACGAATAACCAGCCGTCGGCAAAGCCGTCAACGGCACATTAGGTACCCGGGGCATACGCAGCGGAACATGGACAGTCCCTGCGATGCCCGGCACTGGCCCGGGGGCGGAAACCCCCACCCCCAATGTTGCACCAGTATGGAACCAAGGGGCACTGGGATAAGGTGGCAACTGATGCCCACTCGCCTCGACATTACGAGGCCATGGCCACTGAACCCCACCATTGGAAGTGGACTGTGATGTGGGTGCATTAACTTGAACCTGATACTCACTAGTTGCACCCCCGTGAGCCGCCCCCACTGGGGGTTCTGGCCCACGGCGGGCGTCGGAGCTCGCGACCAGAATCGAGCTCTGGGGCCGCACCTGACCACTCTCCTGCTGTATCTCTGGCCGAACAGGGAGCTGCGAGACACCGGCCGGGGTAGGCCAGAGCGTCTCCAGCAGCTCAACCCGGCTAGCCACTTGCTGCAGTGTGGCGGCCATTGAGGTAGGCGGAGGACCCAAAGGTGCCCCCGCAGCAAATGAAGGGCCACCAGGCATGGGGTTGTGTGCCATCCCTAAGGATGCATCGACTGCCACAGATCCCCCAGTATAGAGTGGGCCGGGTGGGCCGGACGGCCCACCAGGTATTGGACCAGGAACCCCGGTATGAGAGCCCGGGCCCGAATAGGACCATGCCCAAAACTCCGGCCCATGAGGGGCCGGAGGTGGAACGTGCTGCGCCCCAGCACCGGACCCACCCCGCTGCCCAGGCCCATGGCCGGTATCTGTGGGCCGAGGGCCGAAGCCCCAGAAGGGCCAGCCGAAGGCTGACCGGCCGAGGGCCAAGCAGCCTGCATCGCCCCACCGGTATCGGTGGGGGTAGAGTCCTGGCGCATGGGCACAGCCCTGGTCCTCCGACCCGAGGGCTGGCCCCCACGCTGCGCAGGGCCAAAAGTCCTCGCTGTGGGCCGCGGCTTCGCCGCCGAGGCCCTCCGTTTGGGAGGCATATCGAAGGAGCAGGATCCCTTTCAGGGATCGAAGAGCACAAAAAGGCACAGAGGAGCCAGCATGCCAAGGCTCCGTGCGAAATCCTTCCTTCCCAGCCGGGAAGGACCAAGGGGGAAACAAACAGCGACGGAGAAAACTTCTCCTCTCCGTCGCTCTTTCTAAAATGGCAGCTCGGCTGCCTCATGGCCACCCCTTTTATAGAGGGGTGGCCACGCCCCCTAACTCACCCGGATATCTGAGTCCGGGGGGGCCCACAAAGAGCGCGGCGGCCATTTTGGCACCGCGCTTTCATTTTTCTGTTTATCATAATTTAATCGCTTAAGGTCCTCAATTTTATTTGAGATACTTATTCCTAAATATCTCAGACATTCTTTAACTGGAATTTTAAATTTAGCCTTAATTCTCTCTTGTTCCTCCTTCTCAACATTACAGGCTATCATTTCTGATTTATCCCATACTGTGTTATTCTAAAGACAAAAGCATGCAGAAGTGAGATGTCCCGAAACCTGTTAGTGTCGAGAGGACCAGTAATTAGAATCCAATTAACAACCTGTGATTGTTTACAATTGTTCTGTGGTGAATGCTTTAAAGCAAGATTTTCCTGTTGGCAGATCAGCTTTGTTATGCTGATAGTAGCGTTTTCCACGCCTGTTCTTGTGTAGTGAAAATTCTGTGTGTCTCAGACCAGTCTGAGGTCCCATAGCAAACCTTGGCACATGGTGTGCCGGCTTCCTTTGGATAAATATCTCATGCAGGCCCCCCTTGCATTCCTGCCCATGACATGCGTGCACACATTTAATGCTTGGGCATTCTAGTGGAGGGACACATGACTTTTGAATTGGGGTCATGAACTGGTTTCTGGAACAGTTCCTTTGCGACTGGACCAGCTTTGCTGTGCCCTCCTGAGCTGGGACCAAGTAAATCCTGATGGCCAATGTGGGCTGCATACAGCACTTCTCTGCGCAACTGAAGCTGCATAGTTGTTGCATTTGCTTTTTATCGAGTGGCCTAACTATTTTGGCTGAGCCAGGCGCTGAAATTTTTGTGAATGACTGTGACTACCGGTTCTTGCTGAAGAAGAAGTATTTGGTAGGAACATCCATTCCATTATTTTTTGGCCCCCTCCCTCACTGGAGCCTATGCTTAGTGCTCCCGTGAGAAGGGTGCCAGTTCTAATTATGTACAAATGTAGGATAGGGCATACGGCCCTATCTGCCCAGCGATGGCTGGAGAGATAGCTTGCTGCCTACAATGCTAGCTGAGCCTTTTTGCATGTGCCTGGGCTAGCAAAGCAAATGAAAGAAAGAAAGGGTGGCCTGGAAAAGCCAGTGTTTGGTCAAGATTGTGACCTGGCTCAATTAATGCTTCCTAAAATGTTGTTGGAGTACTACTGGCCTGGCTGCATTCCTAAAATGGATCCTAGGCAGCTCTGGCTGCCCAGCTAAGGTTTGGCACTCTGTACATTTTCAGGAGCCCAGTGGCTCTGGAGGTTGCAAAATGTGTCACTGCCTAAGCTGGCAATGTGTCATACTTGAAATGACAGATTAAGACTTAGAAAGACAATACAATTAAAAAAAACAATCTTAATGCACAAGGAAAAACTTTAGAATGAAGAAACAAATTAAACATGACAAGGAGAAATTTTAGAGGAAGAAAAAAGTTAAGGGTTAACTTTTATCAGATAATGAAAAGGTAACAGTAACAACCTCTTTATCAGTTAATTAAAAAACTTGTTGTAGTTCCTCTCCTGCAGAGGAATCCTGTCAATGAAAGGTTTTAATTAGCTCAGGAAGCTGTGAAAAATGCAATTTTAAGTTTGTAAAGAAAAGCCTGATGCTACGGAGAGAAGTTTGTAAGAAATTCAAAAGTCATTCCTTTAAAAGGGGTAAAGATTAAGCATATCCTGAATCGTATAGAATGTTTCCATACTACTGTGCTGCAGTGTTGACCAGCAAGTCTGAGCGCAAAAATGTGTGAGTGCTTTTTTCTGTGAAAAGGGTACACTGAGTAAATTGTTTTTCACATAGATTTAAGTCCAAATACCAGAACAAAAGCCCTTTTATTGGAGCAACAACTCCGAGTATTTCCTGAATAGCCAATGAGAGAAGGAGCTAAAGCAAATTTAAGAGAAAAAAATGAAGAAGAGCTAGAACAAGGATTCTCAACCTGCGGCCCAAATGCAGCCCACAGCATTGTTCCATGTGGCCCACCACCACCACCTCCATACCCAGAGGTGCCACGTGGTGAAGAGAGGGCAAGATGGCCCACCGGACCTCCAAAGCTGTCTGAGGCAGCGGAACCCGGCCCCTGACTCTAACGGGTTGAGAACTCCTGGGTTATAAGATGTTTAGTTTAATTCATTAAACACATTAAGACAATGCTAAAGAATTCTTACATTCCTAATGAGACATGTGATTTAAAGACATCTAAAAGACATTTAAAAGACATTTTAAAAACTTTGGGGCCCCACAGTTCATGAAGATGATGTCTAAAGATTGCTCTTTAATTTGTTTGAGCACTCTGGTTGGGTGAGAAAACTTAGAGGCAATTTTCCCCAGTTTGCGACGCTGTGGAAAAATGCCTCTTTCCAACACAGGCCTCTTATAATGCCAATGTTTCATAAGGATCATTCATTAGCTCAATTATCTGTCCACCTATAGCAGCACTGATGATGAAACAATAGTATGGCTCAATCTTTTGACAAAGAAAAAAGCCTCCTGAACACATGCAAGGGCAGGTTTTGGCTGAAAGGAAAAGAGTCACTTTTGCCCCATTTTCGGGCTAGGATTCCCCCGCTCCTGCTTTCGTTGCCCTTGGTGCCTTAAGCTGCTAAGCAGGCGGCAAGGAGGTTTTGCTCACAAAACTTTCTCATACTTTAAATTTGTCCTACCCATGAACAAGTTTAAACTGTCTAGCACACAATACCTGGTATCTCATTGTAACATTACCATGCAGACACACACAAAGAATAAAAACATTTTTGCAATCATACTGTGGACAAAGAATAAAAACGTTTTTGCAATCATACTGTGGTGCACCACACATTCACACATCCGAGCCTTGGATAAAACATTCCTTCCTGGGGATGTCTTTCTTCCCTCCCTAGGTCTGCAATGTTCTGCCCTACTCATGAGGAGATGGTTACTTGTTGCTAGATATTTAGGCTATACGCAGGTGGCTTTTACAGCCATCTGGGCACTTCTGCTTAGGAGTGAGTTTCTCTGGGCTACTCCGAGGCAAGACAAGTAGTTTCTGCCTGTGCCTCGGAAAAACTTGGGGTACTATTGGTGGGATGGCTTTTCTGGCGTAGCCAGGGTGATGACTTCCTCCTTTTGAACCTGGGCCAGATGCATGCCCGTGGTCCAGATTCCCGGATCTGGGTGCTATCTGGCCCACCGGTGTGGACATTTGGTATTAGGCTTATTCAGACAGCTTTTCGAAGAGCTGCCTGGTCTAGACTGGCATTCTCTCCTAAAGTGTCCCATCCTTCCGCACTGGAAGCAAGCATCTTTGGGTTTTTGCACTGCTCTGCGCCTGAGTTTGGTAATGGATTTGCTCTGGAGCCCTGCGTGGCTAGTGTCTGTGCAGGTTTCCATGAGCAGCGAGCACAGGGCAGGCATGTAGACAATGGTCTGTCTGCCCAAAAGGGCATCCGCCCCTAGGCAGGCTGGACACAGCAGCTGGATCTTAGCTAATTGTACTGCTGGCAATTTCCCCGTGAATGGATCTTTCTCACTCCTCTGTTGGGAAGGACTTCTGGCTGCCCTTAAAGGATCTGGACTCCCTAAGTTCTCCCCACCCCCATGCTGGTGTTGGCTAGTCAGGTAGAGACTCATTGGGGCATTTACTGATGGATTTTTGGTCTCTACGCGGACTGGACTGACTTCTGAGATGACTTTTCTACACTTGCTCCATGTGCTAATGATTTTTGCTGATGCTCTTGGCTACTGCTTAATGCAGTCCCCTACTCTGTCTCAAATTCTGAGATCTAACGTACCTGCTTCTGGATAAAACAAACAGTGATCTCTAATGTACACCATGAGGTCCGCTAAGTTGACGCTATGAATGCGGGTATGACTTAGCCTGGCCAGGCACTTGAGCTCCACTACATTGGCCCTTTGCTTAGTGGATGAGCCTTGCCCCTGTAGACAAGCCCCCATTACCTGACGAAGAGTCCTCCGAAGTTGCCTTCTCAGGATGAATTGACGCGTCGGGGTTCAGGTAATGGTTGAAATGTTACTTGGTGTGTGGTCCTTTGGGATGGAATCTGGGTTGTGGAATGTGGCCGCGGGCCCTCTGTGGCCTCTGCGATGTGGTAGTCAGGGTTCACAGCTCACCCTGACCTGGAACATGTTCAATTCCGATGAGCGAGGTGCCGCAGAGCTTTGGAGCATACTCTGCCTATGGAACTTGCCTAGCCTTGTGGCCGTGCCTAGTTCCGACCAGGTGGCGTCCTGACCAGAACTTCTCCACAACCTCTGGAAGAAATCGGATCGTGGCTCTAGCGTAGAACCATGCCGATCACATCGGGCTGGATGGCCTGGATCACATTGGGCCGGATGGCCTGGATCACATCGGGCCGGATTGCCTGGATCACATAAGGGTCACCAGATGATGCAGTGGGCCAGAAATGGCCCACGGGGTCATGGAGTGACTGGACACAAGGAAGGCAACTGAGGCAAAGATGCGGTGAAGTCTAGTCCCAATTGACTCGGGGTGCTGGCATTTATTCCCTGCCTCAGGTCATTGCTTGCATAGGCTGCGTGCGACCCATCACAGAAGACTGCTTACGTGGCACATGTTAATCCAGTTACATTTGCAGAAGTTACTTGGAGGTGATGTGTAATCAGGATATTACTGGGAAGTCTGTTATCTACTAATTAACTACTGGCTGGCGAGACCATTGTTTTGCCCTATCAAGGAATCTTTCCGGGACTAACTTCATCAAGTATAACACATTGCAGTTTGCTCTCCTACTTAGAGAGTCCGAAGATATGATTAATACATTGTGTGTTTACCTTGAGTTATCACCTTGTGGCTTTTGCCCTTAACCAGAGTGCTATGAATAAATCCTAAGTATGACTAATATGAATCCGCACTCAATTTCCCTTCCAACCAAGTTATGAGGGCTTGAGGGCGTGTGCGCCCAAACCCCACCTTTCAGGAAAGCTTATGCCAATTATATCTGCGGATAAACCACAGAACAGGTCACAAAAGCATTAGGAATAGGGCCTCACCTGGATTTTCATTTCTAACACTTAGCTTTTTCTCTTTTTACTACACATTCCTGATTTCTCCTTGGCTGGGTGGGGTGCTCTTTATGACAACCATTGAAGAGGTTTCTGACATTGTTGTTGTGCTGTTATTTATACAGGACAACAGCCTTTCCCACCAAAGGACAAATTCAGCAAGAAAGCATCTGCTTTACCAATTTTGTTTTGTTTTATCCATGTGCCATGAAAATGATCTTAAGAAATAATCAAAATAAATCACAGGCTCTCAAGGGGAGGGAGGGGAAGGGGGGAGAAAGGAAAGAAGAAAGGAAATTAGTTAGAGATTTGTCTGCACACTGGCAGATGAGTAGTAGTTGACAGCACTGAGTTTTGCACACCACTTTAACTCTCCTATTTTTTTATTTTTTTTAACTATTTGGACACTTAATATATAAAAACAATGAAATATTGAGGCACAAATTGAATCAGATGGCTACATATTAGCCAGAAGCAACCAATATATGTTAGGGTTAGTGTCCATCTTTGTTGTAGTTTGAGTACAGCACATCCCATTGCAACATATAGGAAAAAGCCAACCAAGAAAGAGTTATCCCTCATTTATGGCAACTCATTTCCTAATAATGAGCTTTACCATTTCTCGTCTGGCTTGTGTGTGATGTTCAAACATAAGGAAAAAGAGATAGGAGACTTCAGACACATTTTTGTAGAACTCAATTAAAGCCAAGTCCATTTGCATACCGAAAATCTCTGAAACTTAATACAAGTTTCTGAGGTATTCACAAAGCCCAACATCATCTATTTATTAGAACTCTGCTGGAGCTGATGGGATTGTTACAACCTAAAATGTTTGCAGTGATATGGATTTGCAAGCATTATATATACCTTTCTACTGTATATCAAAGCCATGGTATTGATAATAAGGGATTTGCTGGCTATTTACCACTGACATTTCTAGAAGCTGCTCTGTAATCCACAATGATCTCCAGCTGTATTACATTCTCTCTCTCTCTCTCTCTTTTTTGTAAATTCGGTTTCCGGGTTTTACAAAGAAAGCCACTATATTGTACACCCTGACATTTGGATGCTTTCCTGAGAGATATTAAGAACTTAACATCTTCATGCCTCACTTCTGCCAGAGTAGATTAAGAACTATATGATGACATTTTTATTAGAGTCTGCTTAATCTCCAAAAGTTCAGGGGTTCATTTATTCACATAAGAGTTCAGAGGATTCATGGGAACATCTCTACAAAGTACGAGCCTCTTGCGTCTAGCAATATTGCTTGTAAGACCTCTAGAACAAGGAGGGATTTGGATGACATTTTCTACATCTCATGCTTTTTTAAGGTCAGAAATGTCCCTTGAACAAGACAAACTAGATCATTTCTTGAAAGTGGCAAGACAACAATGGAGGAATGCATAGGTTGTGATAGTTTCTGTCAGGTCTCCATAATTATTTTCAAATTGAAAGCAGTGGTCTCAAACAGGAAAAATGTCTACCTCCCAAGACCTTGCTTGAGTGACATTTTACTAATTTTCCATTTCTTTCACTGCCATTTTGTCCCCAACATTGGTGCTACTTTGTCAATAATGTTCCTTGTTCTAGGCTTTCTTATTCTTACCAGTTCAGCCATGCAGGTGAAACTAGTCAGCTGGGAATCAGATAAAGCTGACCATAATCTTGTTGGTGCTATTTACCCAGCCAGATTTGTTTCACATTGATATCAATGAAGGCAAATTTAGAGAAAATGACAAATGTTATTTTTCACCATTCAATAAGGAAACTAATTAGAACCTATCCAATATCAGAATTATTTCTTGAGAGTCAATAAAAATAGCAGTTTCAATTAAGTACTGCTCCATAGCACTTAGGGCACTTTCTAGGTGGTTCACAAAGTAATTAGCTTCTTGCTTCAAAACACTCTGAGTAATCATTTTACTGGTCTCAGAAGGATGGAAAGCTGAGTCAACCATGATCCCATCAAGATGGCTCTAATTCTTCAGCTTAACCACTGGACCACAGGGGCTCTCTATAATTTTCACTCATTTTCATGAACAATGGTTGTTGTTGTTGTTCAGTCGCACAGTTGAGTCCAACATTTTATGACCCCATGGACACTGCACGCCAGGCTCCTCTGTCCTCTGCCATCCTCCATAGTATGCCCAGATCTACACCTACTGTGTCAATGATGCCATCTAGCCATCTCATCCTCTGCCACCCCAATCTTCTTTTGCTTTCAATCTTTCCCAGCATCAGCACCTTCTGCAGTGAGTCCTCTCTTCTCATTTGGTGGCCAAAGTACTTGAGCTTCAGCTTCAGTATTTGTCCTTCCAAAGAGCAGTCAGGGTTGATTTCCTTTAGGATTGATTAATTTGATCTCCTTGCAGTGCAGGGGACTCTCAAGAGTCTCCTCCAGCACTGCTGTTCAAAGGCATCTATTCTTCTGCACTCAGCCATTCTTATGGTCCAGCTCTCACAGCCATACATTATTACTGGAAATACTATTGCTTTGACTATGCGGACTTTTGTTGGCAGGGTGACGTCTCTATTTTTTATTATGTTGCCTAGGTTTGTCATAGCTTGCATCCCAAGGAGTAAGCATCTTTTTATTTCATGGCTGCAGTCACCATCTGCAGTGATCTTAGATCCCATTAAGGTAAAGTCTGTCATTGAACAATGAATAGCCCTAGCCTTAGGTATAGCAGCAATAGAATCAGGTCTGAGCATCAAATTCTGGCATGTCACAGAGTCTGAACAAAATCACTTAATTTAAACTAAAGTATGAGTTGAAAATTAGAGCAGAATGAACAGATTCTGTTTCAGGGCAAACCAATTCAGGATAGAAATTAGTTCGTTGAATTAGTGGAGATTTGGTGAGTTAATTCCTGGATAATTCCATTGATTCAAATGGGTCTTCTATAACTCTTGCTGAGAATTCAACCACATTAGCAAAAAAAAAAAAAAAAATTGGGAAGCACTCTGGTATTGGGATGGGCTGATTAATTTTCCATTGACTAAAATACATAAAGGGAAAAGCAAATCAGCCTGGTGTTTTCCCACCCAAATTTACAGTTTTTTGCTCTTCTGCTGAGATTTCTAATTTTTTACATCAGATCTATTTGCATCAATTCAGGCACTATGATTGCTTGAACCAATGCCTACGTTTCAGAATTGGTCTAGATGAGAAACAAAGAACCTTGAGCTAATGGGAACATGATACCTAAAACATACCTGTCAAGTTTTGGATTTGAAAATAAGGGAAATTTTGGTCACACCCCTCTGTGGGTGTGGCCAAATCTGTGGGTGTGGCCAAATATAGCCATGTGACTTGCTGGGCTCTAGTCATGCCTGCCACATGGCCAGGAAAATGTCTGCAAACACAGACAGCACTGGCTCTTTGGCTGTAAATGGAGATGAGCACTGCACCCTAGAGTTGGGTATGACTGGCAGATTTTACTTTCTTAGGATCAAATATCTCTGCAGATGGTGATTGCAGCCGTGAAATAAAAAGGTAACTGAAGCTTGGGAAACAAGCTATGAGAAACCTGGGGAACATAGTTAAAAGTAGAGGCATCACCTTGCAAACAAAAAATTGCATAGTCAAAGCAATGGTATTCCCGGTGGTAATGTATGGGTGTGAGAGCTGGACCATTAGGAAAGCTGAGCGCAGTAAAATAGATGCCTTTGAAATGTGGTGTTAGAAATAGGTTGATCCTAGAAGAAATCAACCATGACTGCTCATTAAAGGTCAAATAGTAAAAATGATGCTAAAGTACTTTGGACATCAAATGAGAAGAGAGGATTCACTTGAGAAAGCCTTGATGCTGGGAAAGTTGGTGGACAAAAGAAGAGGGTGGCCAAAAATAAGATGGCTAGATGGTATTGTAGATGCAATGGGCACAAAGCTGTGTGGGCCAAAGAACCCTTTTCCCATTTTCTTGGGGGACTTTTGTTTTGTTTTCTTTCTTGTTTACTCAGTGGCTTAAGTGACTAAGATGCTGACTGGGAGGCAGAAGGTCAGCAGTTCGATTCCTGAGTACTGCAGGACAGAATGAGCTCCCGTCTTTGTCCCAGCTCCTGCCATCCTAGCAGTTCGAAAGCAAGACATTGCAAGTAAATAAATGGGGACCACTTTGGTGGGAAGGTAACAGCGTTCCGTGTGTTCTGGTGTCTAGTCATGCCTGCCACATGACCACGGAAATGTCTGCAGACGCAGACAACGCTGGCTCTTCAGCTTTGAAACAGAGATAAGCACTGAACCCTAGAATTGGATACGATTGGCTTTTGAGCAAGGGCGACCCTTTACCTTTACCTAACTCAGATCCCCTTACACAACCGTGCAAGCACACTGGATCTATGAGCTCTGATAATTCTCCCTGTGTATTTTGGATCTGCTCTCTCGTACAAAAAGCAGCTTCTTGCTCTAAAAATTGGCCGCTGTAGGAATCTATGACTGTGATTGTGAACCTTGGCACTCTAGATACAACTGGCTTTTGAGCAAGGGAAACCTTTACCTTTAGCATATAGTTATCAAGCACTATCCCCCACCTCCCCACCCCTCCCAAGTTAACTCTAGAACAAAAACGAACCCCCCCTCTCTCATATAGTGATCAAGCACCATCCCCCACCCCCACCCCTCCCAAGTTAACTCTAGAACATAAACGAACACCCCCCTCTCTCATATAGTGATCAAGCACCATCCCCTACCCCTCCCAAGTTAACTCTAGAACAGAAATGGAACCCCCCTCTCTCTCATATAGTGATCAAGCACCATCCCCGACCCCCCCACCCCTCCCAAGTTAACTCTAGAACTCTAGAAATGGAAGCTTCCAGCCAGGAGGCAGGGCAGAAACAGCTCAATAAAGCATGAGAGTGAGAGAGAAGTCTCTGCCCCCAGACCAAGAGCTGATTTGCCCCTGCATATATGAAATATCGCTCACCTCTAGAGTAGACTCCCGTCCCTCCCAGCATGGTGGCTCCGACCAGCTCAGCAGCAAAAACAAAGCCTCCATATTGGCCATGTGGCAGGAGGAAAATGAAAGAGAAACTACAGAACGCCCCCACCACCTTCTGTCTCTCTCCCTTCCACAAGTGAAAAGCCTGCCACACAGCAACCTCTGGTGACTGGAAAAACATACTGCAGCTTCGCCTGTGAGGGCTCCGGTCAGGATTTATTTATTTATTTATTTAAAGGGATATTACGGGGAAATTAATAAAACAGGAGGGGGCAGGAAGAGGGGTAAAAATAAGGGGTTTTCCCTGGGAAAACAGGATACTTGACAGGTATGACCTAAAAGTGAAACCCATTGTGGTCAATAGTTATTTTCCTACACAGAAAAAGAAGAATGAAAAAGGAACAAGATGGGAAAATCAGCACTCTTCCCTTGATTCAAAGAGCCTGTTTCAGGTGCAATTTACTACAGGAAGCAATAGAATTTGGGCTATTGAATTGCTGAAGCCTACCTTTCCAAAAGCAAACATGAAAGATGTCCAGTACGCAAACCCTTGGAGTTACTTGTCTGAAACTTGGCAGATTTAATTTCTCTCTTTAGTGTACTTATGTCACCAAATTTCATTAAGGGAAAGGTCACCCTTGCTTGAAAGCCAGTCATATCCAACTCTAGGGTTCAGTGCTCATCTCTTTTTCATAGCCGAAGAGCCAACAATGTCTGCTTCTACAGACATTTCCATGGTCATGTGGAAGGCATGACTAGACACCAGAGCACACAGCACACTGTTTAATTTCCCACTGAAGTGGTCCCCATTTATCTACTTGCAATTTCTTGCTCTCGAACTGCTAGGTTGGCAGGAGCTGGGACCAAGATGGGTGCTCATTCTGACCTACAGTATTCAGGTATCAAACTGCTGACCTGCCTCCTTCCAGCCAGTGTCTTAGCCACTTGAGCCATTGGTACAAAAACAAAAGGGTTATAGCTTTTTTGGCTTCCCAACATGTTTACCTCAAAAACTTACTACTCATTCCAGATGCAATGCTCAAGTTGAATTGGATGGGACAAAATCACTCTGGAGGGAATTGGGATACAGCCAGAACCCCTAAAGTGGACTACAGTCCAAATATGTGGGCCAATATGTCGCTCAAATTAGTGTTGTTGTTTTTCAAAAACACCCTCCTGTGGATTTCATTTGTTCACATAAAATTAAACTTAAAGCAGAGCTTTGACTAAAAGAAAGAAAGGAATTGAAATTAAAGCTTAAAGAGGGGACTTGATGTGAAGGAAATATAGAAAACTAGCTTAGTGCCCGGCTTTGCTCGGGGATCTGGATGGGTGCCCCCACCCTGCACGGGGGACCCAGTTCAGTACACGGTCCATCCTGGGCCCCCACCTCTGCACCCCTATTACCCCTCCCCAGTACCATGCCCCAGTCGCACTGCCCAGGACTGGACCTCACTTACCCGTGGTCCATCCGGGCCCTGTGGTGGTGTGCCCACCAGCCTGTTGCCCCTTCCTTGCCCTGCGCCCTGGGCATCCCATGTGGTAGCCTGACCCTGTTTGCCCCCTGCTGGCGCCCTTTACCTCTCGGGCCTTGTCAGCTACTTTCCCAGCTGCTGTTTCCGTCTCCTCATCCTGGCAGGTCCCGCAATGCACCTCGTAGACAGTGTCACCTAAGGAATCTGTGGCCACTATTGAGGCCACAGCCTAGTGTCCAACTGTGGTGACACGACAGCGTCACTCCCGACGTCCTTGGCATCCATGTTTCCCTCCCTGCCGGTGCGTGCACCCAGTCTTTCTAGCCGCTCCTCTGAGTGGCCACATCGTGGGTGGCCATTGCTGCAGCTCCCTCGCCGGCACATATGCACCCTGGTTTTTTTCTTTCGCCCAAGACACCATGGGGCTTTTTTGCCACTCTAGGCACCCTGGGGGTTGTAGTCCCTGCACCTTTTGCTTTTTGGGGGACGCAGACCCCGAACCAGGACCCCAGACTCCCACGTTGCCAAGCCAGCACACGCAAGGCACCTGTGTTCCAAGTTACAGCATGCCGGGTGCAGTGGTGTCTATTTGTATTCTCCACATACAAGGTGACACCTTCTTTTTATATTTTCTGAAAGCTTGTAGAATTCCACATTTTAAAAGCCTTTCAAGACAAGAGGAATTAATTAACTGGTGTCATTAAGTTGGTTTTCTTAACACTGAAAGATTGGAAGGGTAGCACATATTCTTTTTTTGCTTTTACAGTGCCATTTAACAGTGATTATCAAGACTGCTATCACTTTGCTTTTGTAGTACCATTCCATCTCCTATTTCCCAGCATGTGTTTCCCTTTAAAGACAAAGCAGAAGGCATTCCTATTTTTCCTTTCCAAACAACAATTTTAATAGCTCTGGTGCTGTTTAACAGTGTAAGCTTATTCTGGGGAACAAGGGGAGTTGGTTTTCCTATGAGCAAAGGAAGGGGGCAAAAGTTGCATTTGACAATTCTTGTACAGCAGATATTGGACTAAAAAATATTAGTACAGTACTGTATTAGGAAAGAAATGGATAAATATTATACACAAAATTAAAAGAAGAATTTATGAAGAGAGGAATTGGTTGCCTTGAATCAATTGTCCAGGACTATGGCTTCTCTATTATCTGAAGAGCTAAAGTTCCAGTTCATTTAGCGAAAAAAATGTGCTTTACATATACAGAACACCATAAATTCAGTAAATTTGTTAAATGTCATCACAGCAGCCTATTTGGTGTGTCTGTGAAAAATGTGTCTTGGCTTTTTGTTTTTGTGCTGTTGTCAATATGAACTTTTTGCTGGATCCTTAGAATCTTGTGAAAGGATACCTTTTGATAAATGGCCTTGATATTATTGTTATTATTATATTTACATTTCTATACCGCTTTACTTCCCCTAAGAGAACTCAGAGCGGTTTACAGCATGTAAAATAAAGTAAAAAATACAATCCAAAATACAGAAACAGTATACAAATCAAATTCAGACAAAATACAAAATCACAATTATAAGATAGTATATAAACATCAATTAATCGCATCAAAAAGTACACAATATAAAAAATTCAAAACATCAAATACAAATAATCACAGAGTAACAATATCAAAAATATACCCCGCACAGTCCTTCTAGTCCTTCCAGAGGGGGAATGGGACAAAAGCGTGCACCAGTCCTGGAGCTCCTAGTCGACCGGCTTCCTTGCCTCCACCGAGGCCAAGACCATAAGCGACGATGATGGCAAGTCCAGCTGGCCGCGGCGGCTTCATCCTTCCATGTTGGCCTGAGGTGAGGACCGGGAACGCAAGGAAAAGAGGGGATGAAGCCCCTTCCCACAACTATAATCACAATCCCCGGGGCGGCGATGGGCTTCAGCATGATGTGGCGGCCCACAGCTGTGGCAATGGTCCTTGGGGCGGCGGTGATTGCTCCCTCAGCTTTTTTTTTGTTTCTCAGAAAATAAGGAAAGATCAAATGAAATGCACTTTTGTGCCCTTATGGTGGCTGAAAAACTGATATTGAAGCATTTGAAATATAAGTGTCATCTACCCGTTGACTAGTGGATTGACTACATTACACATCTTCAACACTTGATCCTGTGACTTTCTAGGTGACAAATGTGCAATCTAGATATTTAGTCATTATTCATTGAAGTTTATGTTTATTCTTTTAAACAGAGACTGGGTTTTCTTTGGTGTTGCTGCTGATTCTGCTGCTTTATTGTTCTCCATTTGTGAGGGTTGGGGGTATTTATTCATTTTCCTTCTTCTCTAAATGAGCTTAGCACAATTTAAACAAAATTTTGAAATATTAAGAAAGGAAATACAAACCAAGAAATAGGGCTCCCATGATAATCTGAGAAGCAACCACTTTATTTTAAGCTGTCCCCAGCATGAACATATGCTGGAGATAGGACTAAATAGAGGGATCAATTTAGTTGAACATCTGATGGGGTCTCAAAATGGGGTCGGGTGGGGCAGACTGGCCCAGCCTACATGTTCAATATGCCCATGTAGACAGCCTCTGACTTTGTGCAATATCTTCATTGTATAAAGGCTACTTTCAAAACAATCACCTCTATATAATGTTGTTTTTTATGACAAATGAGCACACTACAGTAAAACCCCTACTTATGAAAAAAGTCAATTCCGTAGGCTTTTGCTTAAAACAATTTTTTTTGTAATTAGAACCAAACCCATAGGAAAAAAATGTTTTTTTTATGTAACTTGAAGCAAACCCATAGGAAAAATGAAAATTTTATGTAAATAGAAGCAAACCCATAAGGAAATGAATTTTTAAATAATTCGAAGCAAACCCATAGGAAAAAGAATCTTTATGTAACTCAAAGCAAACCCAAAGGAAATTGTGTAAATCGGGTCAAGGTTTTAGCACAAAATCATTATGTAAGTCAAATTTTCTGTAACTCGAGGCATTTATATGTCAGGGTTTTACTGTACTTTGTTCTGAATTATTATGTGCTAGGCTAATTTTATGTCATTCCTACATTTTGTAATCAATACCAAAGGTAGAATTCTGCTATCTTCTTTCACTTTTCACTGGAAATAATGAATGTCACGAGAAATGAACACTGTCCCTCCTTTCTCTTTTACTTCTTCTGTCAATGCACATGTAGAAAGTTTGATCAGAACATGAAAGAAAATGGAGGAGGAGGAGGAGATGATATTCAAGTACCACTTTGGTGGGAAGGTACACCCTCCTGTGGATTTCAGGAGGGCGCCTTCAATGCCCACCCACTGGTCAGTCGGGTCAGGGGAGAGAACACCTGGGGTGAGGCTGGTGGGCGGCTCAAAAAGGGACTCTCCTTGCTGCCGTCGCCAGCGCCTTCAACGCCCACCCCCTGGTCAGTCGGGCCAGGGGAGAGAACACCTGGGGTGAGGCTGGCAGCCGGCTCAAAAGGGGACTCTCCTTGCCACTGCTGCCAGCGCCTTCAATGCCCACCCCCTGGTCAGTCGGGCCAGGGGAAAGAACACCTGGGGTGAGGCTGGCAGCCGGCTCAAAAAGGGACTCTCCTCGCTGCTGCCGCCAGCGCCTTCAATGCCAACTCCCCACCACCACCGCACACCTCACAGCTGCAGTCACTCTCAGGGCCAATCGGACTCCTGCTGCTTTTACTGCCACCACCATTGATGTTGAAAAGCTCTGGTGTTGGTTTCTCATGGCCAGAGGGACTGCACAGAGTTCCTTCGCCTGGTTTGGCAGGGGGAGTGGAAGCACCTGTGATAGCACCCCACGACTGGAGGGACTTTGCTGCTGCCAGACGTTGCTGATACTAAGTATGTTGAGCTTTGCTCCGTTATGTTTTTGGTACTATGGCATATTTATTTTGTACTGATTTGTAATTTTGTAACCTGTAATTTGCAATTGCATACTTGATTGTATTTTGTGTGTTGTTCATATTGTATTTCATTTGTTATACTGTATTTAATTTACCTGTTGTAAGCCACCCTGAGTCGGCCTGGGCTGAGTAGGGTGGGGTATAAATTGAATAAATGAAATGAAATGAATGAAGTACCAGACATTCTATTGAGGTATGTAGGCTGGGACAACAATCTCATCCTACACCTTAGGGAGCAGTTCTTTTGTGTCAACAAACAGATGGCACTTGTACCTGCAAAACTGTCCACAAGGACAGCACGTCCCATTCCCATGGGAACGCAGGTGCTTTCCCATTAGATCACCACATTCCAAAGCACCTTTTCTCAATAAAAGGAACCCAATCTGAGCACTCAGGGGGCATTTCTGGAGCAAGGGTGAAACCCTTGTCTCTGAACACCATGATCTTGATTTCAGCAGGAGCTTTTGTCCGACAGCTCCTCAACATGACTCTTCGGGGCTAACACTCAGCCATGAGGGGCAGAACCGCCCCAAACCAAGAAGCTTGAGCCTGCTAGGGAGCTAGCAAGATTTTATTTCACTTATTTGTTTTATTAGCTTGTGTTTTATGTAGTGTAGATTAATTTATTATCTGTATCCAGTATTGTGTTTCCTTCAATCAATCTTCAAAAGCCAGTCATGTTTTGCCTGCCTTTGTAAAGAAGGAGAAGGAAACCCAGCAGAGCAGAAGTGGCTCCACTTGTCCTCGTCGCTTCAACACCGGAAGCCTTCCAGAAGTCGCTGAGAGGGATTGCTCTGTCTGTTAAGGGGAGGAGGGGGAGTAGCAAGTCATAAGCTGTGTGTCATAGGCCTCAGCACTAAGAAGCCTAGCTTCTGCCAAGTGATCAATATTACCTGCCATATGCAGAAGGCTACTCTGTCCCTGTACCCCAGCGAATCGGGCTAGGGTGAGGAGTGCTCATTAAGGCATAGCAGGATGCTGGATCGAAGGTCCCCCCTGCCGGGTGTTCCCAAAAAGAAATATTCTGGGTGCCCTATGTAGCCTTTGTGAGGCATTTTTCTCCCCCTATGGCTCTGATATTGAGTACCATATTTGCCAGCTTATAGGATGCGAAGGAAAAGGAAGAGGTGGCCAGGGTGTGCGATATGCAATGAGCAAGAGAAACCACCACAAGTAACAAAAACAAAGGAAAGAGTGTAAGATAATTTAATTTGCTGAATTCGCCACAATAAAGAAATGAAACAACAGGGCAACAAGATGGGAGGGTTCATGGAATTCACAAACATGTAAGAAAAATAATGGAGGGAAAGTATATCTAATAATAATAATGGAGCACCATGTAAAGATGTATAATATGTAAAAAAATATAATACATAATACTAAAACCATGCAGTTATTAAGGGTGCTCTGGGATATGTAGAGCGAATGGCAAAAACATATGCAAATCATGTGACCTTGTGGTCTGACATAAGCAACTGACGTATATGTAATATATCACATGAATAATCTAAGAGTCCGAACAACCTCCAACTTCTCTGGTCAGAATATCCTACAACAATAAACATTATGCAAAGAGCCGCTATTGCAAAGAACAGAGTCTAGTGGAATGTCCAAGGTAAAGTCCAAGAAAGATAAATACTGGCTTTGGTCATTCAACTTGTATGCGAAAACAGTCGAGATGAAATGGGGAGAAAACAAAGTCAATATCCATCCGGTAGCTGGGATATTTCGGAGTCTTTTTCAAGATTTTCTGCAAGGTAAAATTATCAAAAATAGTACATAATACCTGCAAGCGGAATAACAATATAATACATAGTAACATATAAACAATAGATAATGCATAATACCTTGTGAAATTATCTTATTGAGCACGCTCGAAAAAGAACCTCTCTTAGTCAATTCCTGCTGGGTTAGAGCGTTAATGTAATGAAGTGGATTCAGGTATTTAAAGAAGCTGGAAGAGGCACGTGTGCGCAATGAGAGCAAGAAAGGGAGAATTTAAAGGAGGCTAGCGCAAAAAAGGGTGGGGGTGGGTTTTCTATGACAGAGACAGCTGGATGTATATAAAAATTTTAAGTACGATGAGAGATCTAAATCTGTGTTCAAACCTGATGGGGCCAGGGTTGAGAAGCAATGTATAAAATAGGCTTCTCGCTGAAATAAAAACCATTCTACATTGATCACCTGATGTCTCTGCGGTGTAAAGCTGTCAAGGACAACCACCTTCATGGTGTTACAAGGGTGTGATTTGTCCGAGAAATGAGCCACAAGAGGAGCAGTGGCGATCTTGTTCCTGATTCTGGACTGATGCTCACTAAGCCTAACCCTCAGGGGGCGTCCCGAGAATTACAGGTGGTATACTTAGAGAGACGTAGCTCAAAATTGCTACTCGGAATGCGTGCTGTGTCTTTGCGTAACATGTTGGAGCAGAATTTGCAATGTCCACAGGGAAAATGTCCTGTGGGGGTAAAAGACGGTCCAAGGGATCAAGGTGAGCAGTCTGTGTGGGAAATATAATTGGCTATGGTTTTGGTCCTGCGAAAACCAATGGTCGGGCGGTCAAGCAGTCCAGGGGTGGAATCTAAAATATGCCAATGCTTGAGGATGACTTTCTTGATTCTTTGTGCCATTGGCATGTAGTCAAGGACCAAAAGATGTTGGATGAATTCGTCTTGCATTTCTGCTCAAATAATGTATGTCTCGGGCAAGATCTGACTCTGTTGTAAGCTGTATGGATAACGTGGTCAGGATACCCTCATTTCTTAAGAGCGTTACTGATTGTGCATGCTGCAGCGCTGAAATCTGACTGGAGTGTCGAGTTGTGCTTGGCCCTTAAGCAGCGTGCACCATCAGTAACACTCTTAAGAAACAAGGGTATCCTGACCACGTTATCCATTCAGCTTACAACAGAGTTTCATTTCTTTATTGTGGCGAATTCAGCACATTAAATTATCTTACACTCTTTCCTTTGTTTTTTGCTACTTGGGGTAGTTTCCCTTGCTCCTAGCTTATAGGATGCATCAGAGTATAAGATGCACCCCATCATTACCAAAATAGCTCACTATAGGTCACTATATACAGTTTAAGATGCACTCCATTTTCCAGTGTATTTTAAAGGGGGTAAAGTGAATCTTATAGTCCAACATTTAGGGTAGTATTTTTCCTTACTGTCCCAGCAGTTCCACCAACCAAGATGGCTTGTACTCTTATTCTTTTTGTTCTCTGTTATATGACATCACATTTATAGACTTACTGTATCAAAGTCGTCTGTCCTAATGTGGGAACGACAACTATTTATCTACAGTTTAGGGAGCCATGCCATGTATCTCTTAAAGGGTGCTTGCCCCTAAAAATGGACACTTCAAAATTTTTGTCTTCCTTTTAAACCCCCACAAGAATGTTTGGCTGTTTTACTTCAATAAAGTAGAATAACAATTGATGTGGTGTTTCCCACTTTATAGAAAATGAAAACTTCTGTGACATTTGACTTTTTGATGTATAGGGAATGTTTTGGATGGAGGTGTATTCCAAGTATGCAAGTATACAGCTATGGTGTGAAGTAGTACAACACCAACCTGTTTCAATAAAAACTAGACACTACAGCGAGGAGTACTATAAATCTGATCAACTCTGTGATTGATTGAACTGGACACAGACTTGAAAAATGAACTGGTTTATTACTTGTACAAAATAAATGTCTCTTCTACTTCACTCTTGCCTTTTTCTAACTCTTTGGGTTACTAGAACTGATTTGTTTTCCAGGGCATTCTCTTCATTTTTATCCAATTAGCCTGGTTTTCAATTAATGGCTAATGAAAAACCAGCTACTCTTTGTTTTTATTGAATAGCTTTTAATTAGTTTAATTGCTTTGATTGTTTTATCATTCTTAACTATTTGTTTTAAAATATCTGTTGTAAACTGTCTGTGGATAAAAAATGCTACAAATAAATGCAAATAAACAAATGACTAAGCTCTTTGGCTGTTGGTGTTTCTTCCTTATGTATATGATCATTGGACACCATCATTTTCATCCAGTGATCTTCTACCATAAGTGTTTTCTATCTCTCACACAATCAGGACAAAGTTGGCAGAAATTTTATTTCAAATTAGCCATGAAATAATATTTCTGCAAAGTTTTTCCAAATAAATATATTAGTAATATGCTAGTAATAACACATGTTTTATGTTATTACTAGCAAATCCCTGCAATTCTCATTTTCTTCACAACTTTCCATTACCCAGATTTCATTTTCCAAAAGATAACTTGGAAAAATTGCTATAGGATCACAGTTCCCAGTCAACAGACCTGCTACTTTGGTGATGATGGGATTTTGGATTAAAAAAGCATAGACATGTGGGATGGGAAGTTGCACAGAATTACAGATAGTAATTTGCCCAAGCTCTGTTCCATAAAAACAATTTGAACACCAATAACCTAGACTTGGAACACCCAGGAAAATCTTTCAAACTCATGAATAGCAAATGGAGGAACAATTTGTATCCTCTGAAAAATTATGATAGCATTACTTTAAATTAAAATGTGGAGCATGTTTATCATGATCTGACTAGTATGAAACAGTATTTTTATTTGCTGTAATCTACTGGCTTTTATTTCTGGCCTTTGCATATTCGTAATTTTTTCCAACATTAAGCAGCTTATTGTTTATTTAAAATGATTGTTTATTTAAAAGGACTGCTGTGGCTCAATTGGCTAAGATGCTGACTGGGAGGTGGAAGTTCAGCAGTTCGATTCCTGAGTACTGCAGGATGGAATGAGATCTCGTCTTTGTCCCAGCTCCTGCCAGCCTAGCAGTTTGAAAGCAAGAAATTGCAAATAGATAAATAGGGATGAGCATAGAGATGAGCACTGAACCCTAGAGTCACATATGACTGGCTTTCGAGCAAGGGAAACCTTTACCTATTGTTTATCATGTTGATATGGATAATGTATTCTTCATCATCATCATCTCTGTCAGAAATATTCATAATACATCTGTTAACACCAGATATATTTCTAGCTCACAGAGTAGGTAAGTAATGTTGCTTTGGCTGAGTTGGAAAGTCTTTAGATTTTTGTGACACACATTTCTGGAGTGTTTCAGCTCTTGAATTATTACTGTTTCATACAAGAAACTTCCCTAGCCATATGCTAGTTATCTTTTTCTAACAGTGAACATTGGCTTTTGGTTGGCAGGGTGTCTTAAGAAGTGTGTGCCTCTGGTCTCTACTGGCATAATGATAAATTTTGAAGTACAGACATTTACTGAGATAATATCATGATCACAGCCCAAGGAGATTCCAAAAGTTTAAGCTGCTGTCATAATCCTTATTAACAAACCAGTCCTAGCAGTTTTTTACACCATCAAGAGTGACCCCCTCCCCCCCAAAAAAAAACCTTAGGAGCATTAGTTAATCTCTATCTATAAAGCAGAAACGTACGTTAGTATGTCTCTAATGTGTTCCTACGTCCCAGAACTGACAGCCCTGCCATGAAACACCAGCCTACCTTCCCTGTCTCAGCCCCCAAAGAGGGGGGTCTGGAGGCCACCAGTGGGGTGTTAGCCCGACACTCAGGCAAAGAAGGCCAAAACTACATGCCCTGGCCAATCAGAGAGGCTGGCATGAGCGCAGGAGAGGCGGGGCACGGACCATGCACTCACACAGGGAACAGAGGCTGTTGGTAGGTGTGCGCGTGCAGAGAGCAGACAGCCAGTGGAGGGGTTAAATCCACCCCCACTCCTGCCTCTGGTGCTGTCCATCAGTGAAAGGAAATGAGCCTTCATTCCCCTTCACTGATGGACCACAGTGTTGTCTATGGGGCTGGAGTGGCGGGGTGATCAATCCAGCCTCAATTACACCACAGGTGCTGCCCGTCAATGAAGGGAAATGAGGCTTCTTTCCCCTACACTGATGAGTCACACTGCTGTCTATGTTGCCAGCATGGAGGAGGGAAATCCCCCACTCACCCCGCCTCATAGACACCACAGGTGATGCCCATCAGTGAAAGGAAATGAAGCTATGTTCCCCTTCACTGACATGCCTTGGACGCCTCTTGTGTGTGTGTGTGTGTGTGTCTGTGTGTGTGTACATGTGTGTGTGCTTGTGTGTGTGTGTGTGTGTGCGAGAGAGAGAGAGAGAGAGACAGCGAGAGTGGGAGAGAAAGAAAGAAAGAAAGAGATGGAGAGATAAAACAAGAAACAAAGAGAAAGAGAGACAAAGGGGAGAGGGGGAAAATACAAAGCAAGAATGAAACAGAGAGAGGCGAAGAAACAGAGACAGACACAGAGAGCCAAGGAATGAGAGGGGAGGAGATAAGCCACAGCCTCCCCAAACCCCACCCGGCAAAGCCTCAGCCAGGGACAGAAAGCCAGAGTGCAATACTAACTCCCCCCCCCCTGCTGTGGAAGGTAAGGTCAGGATGGAAGAGGGGGGTCCTGCTGTCTCCCTGGCCCGGGGAGAGTCCATCCCGGATGAAGGATGGGCAAATCTGCTAGTTGTATATCTAAAATGAAGACACAAAATGGTTTTCTTTCTAATTGGGATAGCTCATAACAATACACTGTCACTTCAAAAATCCATGTTCCATTCTCTCACTATTATTAGGATTTACAGTTCAGCTGAAAGAGAGAGGGAAGCCCAAGAGATGTATTTTAGGATATTATTGTCCCTAATAAAATTCTAAAGTCTTGATACTATGAGGCCTGGCTCTTGGTCCCTTGACAGAAAATTTGGATTGAAGTAACCCTAATATGAGTGTGGCAAACATAGTGAAATGAAATGTCAGTGAACTGTGATGTGTGTAAAGATTTTGTCATGATTTTATGTGAATGGTGGCAAGAATCAGATCTGTGGTATGCTGAGATAATTTAGTCTAGAACTATATGCTATTGGTAACATACTGCTGGGCCAAAAAATAATAATTCAATACCAATGCTTTGTCCATTGATGGAAATGTATTTTAGCTTTATATGGATTTTCAATATATAGTAGTAACTATCTCTTCTGCCTGGATAGTTCAATAGTTTAGGTATCTGGCTGTGGAGCCAGAGATGGAGCGTTTGATTCTTTACTGTGCCTCCTGTGAGTAAACCCAACCTTTATTGCCTTTAGTAAGCTGCACAGTCCCAGAGCACAGTCCCAGAAAAGGCAAACCACTTTTGAGTACTCATTACCTAGAAAAAAACTTACAAGTGTTCTTATATGTCAGAATTAACTTGACAGCACATTATTATTAATAACTATCCCCAGCTCACACATAGATATTTCTAAAATGTTATTTTCTAAATAAAGTTGGATTTCTATTTTATTTTTGGCTGTGGATAAAGATTTTACCCTGTTTAAACTATCATCCAGTCTTCTGACTACTGCCTGAGATAAGTTCAGAAACCTTTTGCACTGTTTTCAAGATCAGTATTGCTTGTTCAAGAGATAAATGAACACCAAAATCCCACCCAAATACAAATGGACCAAAATTACATTTGAAGCTTGGGTTTATAGCTGATATATAAAAAAGAGGCCTTAATCAAGACTGAAGTAATAATTTACCTTGCATTAAAATTTTAATTGATTCATTGTTGAATAAAAATGAAATACAACAGATGAATGTTTACAAAAGGCAGGGCAAATTATCATTAATTATGAAAGAAACAAAGGGAGATGGGAGAGAAGAGAAGCAAGCGAACACTAGAGCTAAATGAATCTGTCAGTTGCATTTTTTCCTACGCTGGAATTTTTTAAACCTAAAGTTTTTTCCATACTGATCGTGCAGATAGTTGTGAATTTTGGCAAATTTGTGAAGAGTCAAACTGAAATTAAATTTCAGCTTCCACATTTGGAATGTAACATATATTAATATTAAAAAGAATGTTGTCTTTCTTAAGGCAGATGAGCAGAAGAAATATGCTATTTATAAACAGTTATTAGACAGAAGTTAGTGTCTCCATGATTTTTTTAAAAAAATATTTCAATATTACTAGATTTTGGATAGGAGGATAAAAAAAGGATATATTTTGATTTGTCCACACATAGCCAACAGATATCAGAGTCACATCTCTATGGTCCAACTTGACTGTTCCTTCATGGTTAGAAGTATTTTAGGCCATTAGATTCTGAAAAAAGGTTTGTGAACCATGGTCACATGTACCAAATACAACCAAACTAACAAAAATCAACCTCAAATCAAATATTTTTGTTGTTGTCTACATTTACATTTATATTTACATTTTTGTTTTGCAAACTGCCACAAGTTGATGGAGGAATGAGATTTCTTAAATTGGTTAAAATAGATCTAAACAGATCACTCTAAAGGACAACCCGTTTCCTCCAAAAAATATTCTGTTCTAATAGTTTTTCAAAACCAAATAAAAAATCCTGTTCAAATTGGTATAACATAATGTTATGTTTGTGGAACTCTTCCAGGCCTCACACCTAAGCAGCCAGATTTGTGCAAACGATCACACAATTCACATTAAAGTTTCACGTTCCCTGTTGCAGTTGCACAATTTATAATTTACAGTTTATAATGTGGTTTATGATTGCATGGTTGAGTTACTCCAGCAAATAGCTTGCAGCATTCAGGTTTTTTTCTAAGTACTTGAAAGTACATACTTGAGGAAGCAGGAAAGTAAAGAGTTGTTTTATAATTATATAATTATTAAGAAAATAAACCATTCTTAGAGACATTGGAACTAACTACATTTTAATACTAATAGCAAATTACTAGCAAATTACTAGTTACCTGTAGAGCTTAGTATAGTGTACAACCTGAAACTCAGTTGAGGACCTCTTAGGTCAAGAGTTCAATATTCACTGGAGTTCAAATCTGACACTCAGTCATGTGATTATAGATAACAAATGGGAAAATCAAAGGCAGTTTCTGCCCTTTCTGTGAAAAAGCCCTGTGTCAATTTAAAATCCATTGTTCAGGTTCCTACGGTGTTTGCTTGCAATATTTCTTCTAGACTGAACTGTAGAAATAACAAATATAGACTCCACATGTGAAAAAAATATTTTGTTCTCTTTTTGTTAAATTTCCACCATGATATTCTTTGTCTCTCTGTTCCATTGGTAATGGTTAGGGTCACCCTTGCTTGAAAGCTGGCCTTATCCAAATCTAGGGTTCAGTGCTCATGTCTGTTTATAGCCAAAGAGACAGTGCTGTCTGGGTTTGCTGATATTTCCATTGTCATGTGGCAGGCATGACTAGATACTGGAGTTAACTGAATGCAGTTTACCTTCCCAACAAAATGGTACCTATTTATCTACTTGCAATTTCTTTCAAACTGCTAGTTTGGCAGGAGCTGGGCCAGAGACAGGAGCTCACTCCATTGTGCAGCACTCGGGTCTCGAACTGCTGACTTGCTGACCTTCCAGTCATCAAGTTCAATGTCTTAACCTCTAAACCACCACAGCTCCTGTTCCATACTGGGTTGTAAAACATTTCAACCTTTCCTCATAATATTATCTACATATTTTTGTGTACATTTCTCCCAAAGTGTGTGCATTGCAGATACATTTTTACTAATACATCCATATTTCTATTCACAGTGTTGATGGGAAAGAACCCTATAACCAGTGGTGGGCATCAGCACGTTCACACCAGTTCGCCAGAACCGGTAGCAGAAATTCTGGCTGGCCCGGCCCATCCAAGTTTTGAAATAAAGTTGGCCTAATTTGGGTGCAACACAGGGCTTCCCCCTGGCTACACCCACCATGCCATGCCCACAGTATGGTAGTAAAATATTTTGGAGCCCACCACTCCCTATAACCAACAGTTCATCTGGCAGGAGGACACACCACAGACGTAGAGTGAATCTTCATAAAATAGAACTTTATTGCTTTCAAAAGCAAAAGAGTCCCAACACACTGCAGAATGTATAAGGGAGGGTTGCTCAGAACAAAGACACAGATAATCTTCTATACCTATAAGGAAGGATGTTAACCGTTGGAATGTAACAAAGGCTCCCACACCCGTCCATACTGTCCTGTACCAAGCCACCTGCACTCGCCTTTACCCGGCCTGAACAGCGCCGCAAGGGTCCTGCAGTCAGCAGTGGGGCAACAGCCCCACAAATGCAAACAAAACAAAACAACTTCAATTCCCAATGTCCTCCGCACTGCGCCGCCCCTCAGCCAATCAGGCTGACAGGCGAGAGCAAAGAGAACATTGGGAAAGGCCCAATAGAAACTGAGCCACAGGAAAAAACACCCCATGAACGCAAACAAAATAAACTAAAATTCAAGTCCCAGCGTCCTCCGCGCAGTGACGACTTCAGCCAATCATGCTGAAGGGTGCGAGCGCGCAGAATGCTGAAAAAGCCGGAACTCAAAAAATAAAATAAATAACGCCTCATGCAATGGGAGCACAAGGTCACCACAGATGGACGCAGCACCTCATGGCCTTGCAAACAAAAACACACAAAAAACCACAAAGAGACAACCACCACCCTTCTTTCCCAGAGCAACAGGGAGAAGAGGGACTCCTTCTCCTCCCCACTACCCCACCAAAGACATGGCAAGACCACGGCCGGCCTCAAGGTAAGTTGAGCCAGTGTGGGGGGGAAAGCAGGAGGCAGCAATTTGTCAGGGGAAGCACCATTCCTGGCAAATGACTGGATGCTGCCTTCCTACTACCCACACCGCTATTTCGAGAACTAGCATGAAATAGCGGTGGAGGTAATAGAAAAGCAGCAGCGAGCAATCTGCAAGGAAGAGCACCACCCCTTATGGATCACTGCCTGCCAATCTCCCGTTAGGTAAGCCTGGGGAAAAAGGAGGCCCAGAGAAGAGAACCATCATGAAGCAGATAGCTTTTCTCTGCCTCCTTTTCACCTGACCTACCTAACGAACATTACTGGTCAAAGAGCGATGGGGAAAAAGAAGAAATGACAAACAGGCCATTCTTCACACAACAAAACACAGCTACAACAAAACCAAACAGTTAACCAAAATGTAAAGCACCAAAATTAATAAAACACAAATAAAAAACCAAATAATTAAAGTAAACCCATTAAATAACAAAACAATAAACAACAAAATCAACAAAACAACACCCAAAATACAAAAGGCTAATGAAAAACCATAAAATCACACTAAAACATCTATCTACAACACGAAAATATCTAACTCAACAAACAATAATAACAAAAATTAAAGAAATACATACAGAAAAATTTAAAAAATAACAAGCAGAAATAATAAAAACACTCAAACACATCTAAAACCTACAATACAAACAAACAAACAAGCTGAAACACTTTGGGGTGGTTTAAGTAGACCCCCCCCCCAGCCCAACACCACAAAATCAAAACAAAAAACCCCAGAATAAACAATCAAGAGTACTTACCAAACAAGTCCTCCCTCCATGGGGCCCATAACTAAACTGAACAAAGAGAAAGGAAAATTGCAGTAATCTTAATAACAGTCTCACCTAGAGGCCGGAAGAGTAAAAACAGTCAAAAATGGAAAAAATCAAAATGACAAATATAAATTAAATCAATCAAATAAAGTCACAAACCACAAATGCAAAACACACCCACCCAAACCACCCCTAACCAAAAAACCACAAATAAAAACTGCCCGGCAAAGCCGGGCACAAATATGCTAGTCTTTTATAGAACACAGAGTGGAAAGTTCAAAAGTAAGCAATTGAGCATGTGTAGGATAAAATATATTACTGCTGATACAGGCAAATCCAAAGAACAAGGTGTCTTTCCCTGATAGGTCAGAAGGAACAATGCAGTTCTCCCTAATAGGCTGTCAGATTGCATGTATCACTCATGATAAGAGAGGGCTTATCTGTTGCTAATTTCTGCATCTGAGATTTCTTGAAAGGATGATATGTCCTTCTTCTACTTCCACCCCACACCAGCCTCAGGAAGTGCACAATGGATATATTCATAAGGAAAATACAAATTAGCAAATTTATTTTCCAGCACTATTTCACATGCAGTATAGCTTTATCAATTCTAGATGACTGTACTGTTGCCAAGAGAGATTAAACAGTTGCCAACAAAAATGGGGACAGCACCTTCTTTGAAGATCTGGATTGCAGGCACACCCACCCAAATAAAGACTCAGACACCGTTATTGGATTAAAGGCATCGGGCCACTTTTATTGAATAATGCCCTAGTCCCAATTATCACTTTTAATTGGTGTATCATCCAATTGTAATTCTTTAAGGCAAGCAGGCCGCAGTAACACTGGTAAGGTTCCACCCAAAATGCCAATGGAATTTGGCTACATGTATCTATTTGTATCAATTTGTTTGTTGACACAAACAAATTGTTGACCGGAGTCAATATACTATCTACTGACCCCACCCTATGACGTGTATCCGTTCAAATATCAAGGTGATGCAGGCTGTGAAGCTCCTGCCATCACCCCTTGCATGGTTCGCCCTTGACCGGCCAATCCTATTTCCCCTGTACCTATCTACGTGTTGGCCAGTCAATTGCGAACCTGCCGGATACCTCTGGGTCATAAATCTTTACCTTACCAGTGCTACCCGCCACATGGGGAGGCGTCCATGATGACTCACCGCCCCCCCCCCCCCCAGACAATCAGCTCGGTCACCAGGCCTGCTTGCATATCCTCCAGGAAGAGGTTCATACCTCTAGCCGACAGGTGGACCCCATCTCCTGCATATAGATCGAAATCCTGCAAGCCTATCCTCATATGTCGAATGGCTGTCCCCAAGCCATTATCAACAAGGAACCGGGCAACAGCCCTGTTCACTGACCGCCGGGCACGGTCCAAACCATGGAGGTCCGTGCCTCCTCTATAACACTGTCTCGGCATGATGTCAGACCATAGCAGCCGTGTGCACGGCCTTAAATGATGTAAGACCGCCAGGTCGCTGCACACCAACATTTTTAAGGAAAGGCCAGTGATCTGTGCGAGATCATTGCCGCCGAGGTGCAGAATCAGGACATCAGGCGGTCCAGCATCCCTGATATTCATCAGGAATGGCAACAGTTCCCGCCATCTCATGCCGCGCATACCATACCATCACATACGTGCGGATGCATGCAGCCTGAGATGGGGTCCCCACTCTGTCGCTGCAGCATAAAGCACTGCCCAGTGCACGTAACTGTGGCCCACCAGCCATACTGCCACCGGTGTGCGTGGACACACAGGGTCTGTAAAAGAAGGAGAAGGAATTAAGGACATAACTGGTACTCATACAGTGAGGGGACGTACATATAAGGAAAAACGCGTGGACCCCCAACTGCCCATCCGACATATATCAGCCTCAGAGTACCCAAACGCAGCCGCAGTTGAAGCAGCACCTATCCTGAAAGAATGGGTGCCGTAACAAGCCCCAGGGAGGCCGACACTGTGAAGTGCCATACCGGTCACCTTCCAGAACTGAAATTTGGTAAGGGGAGACCCATCCTGGTGGCAGAAAAACGGGCCAGGGTGTGTGCCACGCACTGCCAAAAATGCATGTAGGGCACCAACCGGACAGATGTCAGCAATTGTACATCGTAGCAGTCTGACACCACTGCCTACTCCGTGCTGATTGGCCTTTGAGGAGCGAATCCTCAACTGAGCCCACTCCTGGTTGAGACAGACATCGTCGAGTTCCAGTGCCCTACGAGATATGTCCCTTTTTGACAATGGGACCAGCTTGCTGATACGGAGAGCTCCAAAGAAAGCTACGGTGGTAGCTGCATGAAAAAGAGCCTCCTCATACCTATCGTAGCACAATCTATGCCAACCTCGTGCAAAGTGGGTCAGAACACCTGGTGAAACAGGGCGACGTGTGTCCGGGCATCGGCCACGCTCACATCTCCACCCTTCTAATACGTGGCGTATGCGGAAGTCATTCACGCAGTCAGTAAAACCCCGTGCCTTGGCCATAAATGCCATTGCGGAAAGCCTGGTGGCGATAGTGCATGGGGCTAATCCCTGATCATGAAGGTGAACCATATACTGTAAAATCTGGACGACCGGTATCGGCCACACTTCGGGCAATTGCCTTTGCCCGCAAAAGGTCCTAAATTGGAGGAATGCATGTAGATACGCCTTACGCGTGCAAGGTGTCAAAGACATGCCGATCGCCCGGTTCACCTCTCCTCGCCAAATGTCCAAATCTCGGACGGGAGTGGAGAGGGAAGTTCCTCTGCATCTGGAGCCAAGGCACGGAACCAGGAGTTCTGCAGGTGGGATAAAGCGTCGGCAATATCGTTATTAATGCCTGGCACATGTCTGGCCCTGAATAGCACATTAAGGCGCAAGGACCTCAAAACAAATTGTCGAACTAAGGCCATGACTCTGGGGGATTTGGATGTCTGGGCGTTGACAATGTGCACCACTGCAGCATTGTCACATCAAAAGTGAACTACCGAATTAGCCCACCTATCCCCCCAGAGCATTAGGGCCCCCAAGATGGTAAAAAACTCCAGGAAAGTAAGATCGCGTAAGCGATCCGTGCCTTGCCATGTCTGAGGCCATTGTCCATAGGTCCACCGTCCCTCAAAGTAAATCCCATAACCCAGGGAGCCAGAGGCATCCGACTGCACTTGGAAATGAGGGCCAACCATAAGCTCCAATCTCCAGAAAGAGACACCATTAAAGTCCTGTAGGAGTGTGAGCCAAACCGTAAGGTCTGCCCGTAAATCTCTGGTCAGCCGTACCCTGTGGTGGCGTTTTAAAAGGCCTGCCATGTCGTCACAAAGACGCCTGACAAAGGCTCTGCCTGGTGTTACTACCCTACAGGCGAAGTTGAGGTGGCTGTGCAGCACCTGCAACTCTCAGAGAGACACCTTACGCTTGGCAAGCATTGCCGAAATCGCAGCCGAGATCTGAGTCACCTTTCCATGGGCAACCTGTATGTCTGGGCGACGGTGTCGATTTCAATACCTGAAAAGGCGAGAGTAGTGGCTGGGCCCTCAGTCTTTTCAGGTGCTAGGGGGACACCCAGTTCCCGCATAAGCACCTGAAATGTGGCGAGGAGACGGGCACACGTACCCGTGCCATGTCCACCCCCGAACAAGAAGTCATCGAGGTAGTGGGCTACAGACTGGGACCCTGACCTACAAACAAAAGCTCAGTGGAGGAAGGTGCTAAATCGTTCGAAGGCCGAACATGAAATAGAACAGCCAAAAGGCATGGCCTTGTCCACATAAAAATTGCCCCGAAAACAAAACCTAACAGTCCTCCGGGTGCACTGGCAACAATCAGAATGCCGATTTGATATCACACTTTGCCAGTAGCGCCCCGGGACCACACGAGCGTACCTTCTGTAAGGCCTGGTCAAAGGACGTATACCTGACAGAGCAAAGGTCATCAGGTATAGCATCATTGACCGAAGAGCCCGCAGGGTAAGAAAGGTGGTGAATTAGACGAAATTCACCCGGGGACTTCTTAGGGACTAAACCTAGAGGGGATACCTTCAAGTTAGGATAAGGTGGGTCGAGAAATGGCCCCACCACCCTCTGTGCCTTGACCTCCTTGGCTATTTGCTCTGCAATAGTATCCTCATTACCCCTGTGAGAGAGTAGGTTCGGGGCATCCTGAGGCCCGTGAACACCTTTAAAGGGTATACGGAAGCCAAACTGAAAGTCCTCAAGTAGGCATCTCACATCATCCCGTCTAGGATAAGCACGCAGCCATCGTTCCAGCACCAGGATATTAATTGGGGAGGGGGCCTTTTGAATGGGTAGCACCGTCAGAGGGAGCTCTGACCGCCCCCTGCACACCCCTTCCTCTGCCTCGTGACCCACCAGCCCGCGGGCACGCGGAGGCGGCATGAGGGCCGGAACAAGAAGGGCACTCGTGCCTGAACCGACACTGGCGTTTGTTGCACAATCCGTTGGTGGAGAAACTCCAACACAGCAGGCGGGCTGGAACCCCCTGCCCCGCCGGCTGGCGGGGAATCTGTGAAGTAGCAGCCCGCTGCACAGCATGGCCACAGTGGTACCGGTCACCAGGCGCTGGCCGCGTGGGGGTCATATACAGCAGCTACAACTGCTGGCAAGGCTCGTCCCACCTCATCTCAGGGTGAAGGGCCACCCTCATCCTAAACTGCTCATCATAGGCCAACCAACACGGGCCAGGGAAATCCACCACAGCCCGATAAATATTGTCCAGGTACTGGACCATTGGAATGGCCAAATCAGGACGGGCCCTCAGGTATACTGCCATATAAATCAGATAGGCCGGCAACCAATTGGCCCAAGTGCGAGGTGGCTTATGATGATGGGACAACTCCTTGTCCCTGTCGTCCTGTCCCTCCCTCTCCTCCTTAGTGGGTTCACGGTTCAGGAGGGTAAAAATGTCCACATATTCCCCCCGCCAAATCTTCTTTCTCGTAGCCTGGGATAAATGGTCACCCAGGGGTAAGGAGTAACCGGCTGTCGGCAGGGCCGCCGTCGGCACGGAATGAATTGGGGGTGCGCGCAGTGGGCCCTGTAGAACCCCTGAGACATTAGGCGTACCCATAAGGGCAGTCAGCCCTGCAATAACCGGGGGATAATTGGGTAACCAGGAATTAACAGGACAGTGTGGATTAAACTGTCCTCCCACAGTAACTTGTCATGGCCATGGCCACTGTACCCCCCCAGCAGTATTAGGTAGTGTCACTGGTGTGCTGACTTGACCAGTATACTCACTCAGTGCACCCCCATGGGTCGCCCCCACTGGGGGTTCCGGCCCACGGTGGGCGTTGGAGCTCGCGATAGGTATCGAGCTCTGCATGCCGCTGCACCCCTGCCAAGCAGGACCGGTCCCCGGTGGAAAGCCCTGTTGCAATGGCCTGATGGGGAGCTGCGAGGCGCCAGCTTGGGCTGGCCTGATGGCCTCGAGCAGCTCAACCCTATTGGCGGCCCGTTGGACAGCCGTGGCTGACGTGTGGGCTGGAACTGCAGGGTTTGCAAGCCCACCATCTGAAGGTGGTGGTGCAATGCCCATTGATGCCTCCAACACTGAAATGCGTGCGAGGAGAGCATCGATGGTCTCAGGCCCACCGGGATAAGGTGGGCCAGATGGGCTGGGTGGCCCACCGGGCAATTGCTGAGGGATAAACCCAAATGGCAATCCCTGGCCTGAATAGGGACATGCCCAGTAATCCGGCCCATGAGGGGCTGGAAAATGGTGGGGCAGAAACCCGCACCGAGCCCAAGTGGGCCGCCATGCCCTGAGCCGGGCGAAGGTGCAGCAGGGGTAGGAACCCCAGAGGGGCAGGCCTGTGCCGCCCCCACCTGAGTCCCCAGACTGGGCGGGTAGGCAGAAGCCTGTTCGCCCACATTGGTGGCAGTGGGTACTAAAACCCAACCACCCACTTGTGGGGGTGCTGCCCGAGCCCTCCAGCCCAGTGGCAGCCCCCGAGAAGAACCCCAATTACATTTATAAACTGATGGGGTCTGAACTCTCTGCGACAAACCAGGAAAGGGACCTTGGTGTCCTGGTGGACAACTCAATGAAGGTGTCAACCCAGTGTGCCTCAGCAGTGAAAAAAGCAAACTCAATGTTAGGGATCATTAGGAAGGGTATAGAAAATAAGTCAGCAAGTGTCATTTTGCCTCTTTATAAATCTATGGTGAGGCCCCATCTGGAATACTGTGTACAGTTCTGGTCGCCATACCTCCAGAAGGATATTATGGAGCTGGAGAAAATGCAGAGGAGGGCAACCAGAATGATTAGGGGACTGGAACACCTTCCTTACCATCTGAGGATGCAACGGTTGGGCCTCTTCACTCTTGAACGACGGCATCTAAGAGGTGACCTGATTGAAGTTTATAAAATCATGCACGGTGTGGACAAAGTAGATAAGGAAAAACTGTTTTCCCTATCGCACAACACTAGAACTAGGGGACACTCCATGAAACTTTTGGGTACTAGTTCTCAAACAAATAAGAGAAAGTACTTTTTCACCCAGAGGATCACTGGTCCATGGAACTCCCTGCCAGAAGAAGTGGTGACAGCTGTCAGTCTTGACAGCTTTAAGAAAGGATTAGACAAGTTCATGGAGGACAAGGGTATCAATGGCTATAATTATGGATACTTAAGGACAACCTCCGGGTTGGAGAGATAGGCAGGATATCTCTCAATGCCATTTCCAGGGAATCCTAAGCAGGTGAAGGCATCTGCTTGGGAATACCCTGAAGGAAATGGTGAGCCACTGTGTGAGACAGAATGCTGGACTGGATGGGCTGTGGCCTATTCCAGCAAGGCTGTTCTTATGTTCTTATGAGGGGGAGGGCTAGGAGCCGGTGCCTTGCGCTTGGGTGCCATGGCCACCCAAGCAATCGCTTTTTGGGGGAGGAAAATTCCTCCAAGAAAGAACGGGGCGAAGCCGGGAAGGAAGCGGCGGAGCAAACTTCTCCGCTCCGTCGCTTCTAAAATGGCAGCGCGGCTGCCTCATGGCCACTCCTTTTAAAGAGAGGTGGCCACGCCCCCTAACTAACCCAGATGTCTGCGTCTGGGTGGGGGCCCCTGCAAAGAGTGTGGTGGCCATTTTGGCGCCTCACTTGCATTAGTTACAGGTCACAATGTAAATACTCAAGCTGCAGGGCTAATCAACATGAGTGAGCAAATATTTGAAAAAGAAATTTCCAGAGAGTGCAGGTATGGATAAGAAATTAGCTGTGAGAGAAAATCAATTAGATATCATTATCATCAAGCAGCCTGCATTACATCCCATTAAGAAGGCTCAATCTAGAAAAGTGCAAACTACTACTCAGTCTCTCAGCCAGAGTTATTTTTGTATCTTTGTTCACAATCCTCTCAGGCAAGTGGAAAGTAAAAGAAGCCACAAAGGAATGTAAAGTCTTTTGCAATTCTGTGAAATACTGGCAGCAGCATATGGATTATGTGAATGAACATATTCATATAGACATGAAACTGGAAAATTGCTCCCTGGGTGACAGACGTCGCATTCACCCTAAACATATCTGTGGTAAGTCAGAATACAAAAACTGAAAATATGTGGACTGAATAACTGAGTTTTAAAGCCACAACAATAAATGAAGACTCTATTATAATGTTTCAAGATATAAATGCTACACTCTTGTCATAGGAACTGCTCTCAATAGAGACATAGGTTGTTCAAGTTGAGGTGCTTTAAGTGTTCTTCTTGTTTGTGCTTCTTTCCTACCAGAGTTTGGCACTTGTAACAATACAGACTTTGGATATGGCAGCTCTTGGTTGTGTTAAATCCAAATCAGTTGCCCAACTGCTTCAGCTTAACTTTCACCTCTAAGTTAAGGAGTTAAGATGGATGTGTCACTTGAGAATGCATCCATAAGCAAAAAGAGAATCCCTGACTTTGCTGTTATGGGTCTATTGCCACTATTTCCTAGTTCTAGTGCAGAAGACCTTGAGCCATACCTGTCAACCGTGGCTCCGGCCAATCCAGGACCTGCACAGAACGGTTTTGCGCAGGTCGCCTTCTACGCATGCGTAGGTTTTACACTTGCATAGCCCCCTTCTATGCATGTGTAGCCTTCTATGCCTGCGTAGAAGGGTTCTACGCAAGCGTAGATGGGTTCTACGCAAGCGTAAAACCCTTCTATGCATGCATAGAAGGCGACCTGCACAAAAGGGCTGCACAGTACCTCCTTTCCCCCGCTGCCAAATTCCGGGGTTTCGGCAGCACGGGGCGGGAAATGGCACCAATCAGCACTGAAAACCGTGAAATCCCGGCCAATCCGGGAAGGTTGACAAGTATGCTTTGAGCTTGTCCACACACAGTTGCATTTTAGGAAGCTACTGTTCTGATTAATATCACCCAGTCACAGTCTACTTAAACAAAAACACAACCTGATAATTTGATTAAGTATAATTTTAATTTTTAATTTAATTTTCGCACTTGTATGCCACCCATTCAGGGAAGTATACTAATCTAAAGGCAGCATCCTGGACTTCCTTCAAGCTAAACTGAATATTCTGGCCATGAGACAAGTAGTGACTGCTTCCTATAAAGACCCAAGAAAATGAGTCCTGTTTGCAGAAAGTAAAGATGTAGATAGAACAGAAGAAGGAATGGGAGAAAGAATGTCGAGCAGAACCCATCCCAAATGTCAACACTTCCCCAGAAACTCCAAGAGCTTTTGCATTGCAAGCTTCAGATTCTAGGCCAGTCTTTATTCTTTATTCGTGTCAGACGTGGGAGAAGCATCAGATATAGGGTAACGCACCAGGGCAGCCATGCAGCTAAAAGCATTCAAAAGGCTCTGAGGGAGAGGCTGCTGCAGTTCACTCTAGCTACAAAAATGCATAATTTGCTTGTCACAGACAAAGAGGCTAATATGGTGGCAGCACTGGAGGCTAAGAAGATGAAGGGGATGTGGTGTATGGCTTACGGCCTCAACTTAGTAGTTCATGGTGTTTCGGAGGGTTTGGAAGACACATGCCTTCTTCTCCTTCAAGTATTTGATTTTGAATATTGACAATCATCAAGGCGATCAGCCATGAAGATTGTCCTGGGAACAATATGACACAGTGGTCTATCCATTTGCCTTCCACATTGCAGCGTGACATATGTACCACTGATCTAGTTCCACAAATTACTTTCTAGTCTTGAGCCCCAGGCCAGTATTAATGACATTGCTGGCCTCTATCAAAATGGATTCAAGTGGGATTTAATCCCTTCTCTGTGGACTTCACCACCCAAGGCCATTAGTCTTCAGGGTTGTCAAGTTAATTAACTACTGCCTGACAATTTGTATTGAGTCGCTGGCAGTATGGTCTACTCTATTACCATAGTGAGATAACCTGACCAGACTGGTACACATGCCTTATCTAACATAACTGAGTTGGCCAGAAGGATGGCAGGGCATTTTTGCCACAGTGTCTGAGGCAGTGAGTCAAGAAAAAATGGCATTGCCACTGTGCCCTCAAATCCAGGATGTAGCAACTTGATGGAACTCTACTTTATACCTGCTTGGAAGAGTGCTGAAGCAGCAAAGGGCATTCCAATATTTGGTCAGAAGACTTCTACTGGTGTGGCTGCTCCTCTGGTCAAAGAAGAGCGGATAATTATGGGACAAATTGTCTACATCCTCTGAAGCTTTGCAAGTGCAACAGAGGTCATTAGTAGGGGAAGCAGCCACTGTTACCCAGGTGGTCCCAACGTTCCAAGGCTTGGTTGGCATGACTAAGGGCATACAGCATCAGTATGGTTGGCATGACTAAGGGCATACAGCATCAGTTAGTGTTGAAGGTAGCACCCAGAGGTCACACAAGCAGGAAGAAACTAGCAATATTCATATCATCCCAAACAAGAGTATCAAGAGTTGTATTCTAGAGCCAAAGTCTCTCATCTCTGGAATGACAAGACAAGATTCTGACACACTGTCTTGACAAGTCTGGCAGGGGCATGTCCTCCCAAGATACCACCTCCGAGGGAGACGTTGGCAGAGGCAGAGTAGAGATGTACATACAGGAGCACCTACAAGCCCAAAGAGAGTGACCCCTTGTCTTCCTGGGTGGAGAAGCAGTCTGTTAGCATTGGGTATCAGACCAAGATGGCATCAAGACTGCTGTCTTGCCTAAAAACTAGTGTGCCCAGTAAGAGACTGTTATCTCAGGCAGGGGAATTTTTCAGTCCACACCTCTCACCCCTGGAACCTGCATCTGTAGAAAAACTTATTCCCATTAAGTTCAACCTACCATTGCTGGGCATCCCTGAAATCCCTTTTAAGTAAGGGAGAATGACACACTCTGCTCACAGTACAATGTATTCCAAGCTTCGGTCTATTGTCTCTGCCTTCTGCCTCTTTCATTCTTTCAAGTGCTATTCTAAGATTGTACTCATTCACACAACTTTGCTGTGCCCCATGCTCTTTCGACAATTCCCATCCACCAAATGCAGTCTGATGCTCAAGTCTGCCTACTAGTGCTAGCTGGGGTATTTGCCCACTCCACAGTGCAACCTGTCCTTTGCTTCCCAGATGCTGCTGGCATTTCCTGTTGGCATTCCCACTCTTCATAGCTCAGTATGCCTGTTACAGTAATCTCCTAATACATAAGCACTGCTGGCTGTTGGGTTGTACAATCACTGAGAAGATATCAGAGGACACACAAAAATCCTTTAAAATGTTTTGCCTGTTGAAGTTTTTTAAAGGGGGGAATAATGTTTATGTAGTACAGTAGAACCTCGGATAAAGTCCAAACTCCGTTCCACAAGTTTGGACTTTATCCAATTTTGGACTTTATCTGAATCAAATGGGCAATGCATTGGATAACGTCCAAAACATGGACTTTATCTGAGGTTCTTATACCAAATACCTTGGATGACGTCCATTTTTTTAGCACTTTTGGACTTTATGTGATGCATTACATGTGCATGAAAACCATGACTTTATACAAAACGGACTTTATCTGAATCGAACTTTATCCAAGGTACCACTATATTTATATTGATTTTAATGGAGTCTCAGATACCCAAAACTCCAAATTTTTAAATTGCTGAATTCTGAAACCAAAGGACTGTAATTCCAAATTTTAAATCTTAATTCCAAATCTGAAAGTTGTTGCTAGTGAACATCCCTGTTATAAACCTGGATGTGAAAATCATGGCTGCAGAACAATTAAACAGAGATAATGAAGAACATATCAGCAATGAGCAGGTAAACACACAGAATATTGGCAAGGCAAAACAATCACACTTATATACCACCCCATAGTGCTTAGCACTCTCTGGGCAGTTCACAAGTTAATTAGCATTTTGCCCCCAACATGCTGGGTACTTATTTTACCAACCTCGGAAGGATGGAAGGCTGAGTCAACCTTGACCCCTGGTCAGTATCGAACTCAAAACCTTTTGGTTTCAGTACAGTAGCTTATCCACTGCACCACCAGGGCTCCTGCCCAAAGTTCAGGGCAGAGCTTGAACATAAATCCTAACTGAATTGTGAAGATGGGCTCTTGTGGGTGACATCTGGCTCAGTCCCTTCACTACACACTTAAAAAAAAATTTGAACAAGTTGTTAGCCAGAAGCCATAACTAATCTCACTGAAACACTAATGAAGCTATGACAGACAAAACAGAGGAGGGAGAGAGGAAAGTGGAATGCAACCATTATCATTCAGTCATTTCATATGTTGTCTTTGAAAGCTGATCAGGAAAAAAAATGATGGAAAAATGATTGGAGTTACCATTGAGGAAAGAAGGAAGGGTTGAGAGTAGGAGATAGTAGGAGTAGGCAGCAGGGTATCCTCCAACACATGGCCGAACAAAGTGCTTTCCACCATAACTCATTTGGCTGCTGTTCCCCAAAATAGCTAACTATTGACTCTGACATATCAAACTAATGGAAGTTCCAGCACATTGCCCAATCCCTAGTATCTCCAGTTTAGGAATCTCTAATATTAAGACCATGACTGGAAACATTTCCACAGAGGTAGTTGTATTGGTCTTTAGTCTAGTGCACTAAAACCAACAAAGAATCTTGTGCCACCTTAAAGACTGATGTGTTTTGTTTAATTTGAGTTTTCATGGACAAGAGAGTTCAACAGATGCATCTGCTGCAGAGAACTGCATTCCTCACAAGTTTATATTGTACTAGCATAGTTTGCCCAGCGGTGCTGGGCTGTTTTAAATTGTGTTAGAAGTTTGTGTTTTTTTGGGTTAATGTTTGGGGAAAAAGAGCTTACAGTGTGATTTTCATTTTGAAAAGTTTATTTATAAACATAATTTTTTTTGATTGTACATTAATAAACTTGTTTTTAAAAGGCAAATATGTTTTTTTACATTTTTATGTTTAATATTTTTGTAACAGATATGTATATTTTTATTGAAAGAGAAATAAAGTTTTTAAGATTTCTATTTGTTTTTTAAATTTACTTTTAGAAACATGAATATTTTTTTAAAATAGACAAATAAATTTGGTAACATTTGTATATTTTTAAACATTTGTTTAACATATATGTATATTTGTTTAAAACTAAGAAATAAATTTTCTTATATTTGTATTACTTTTTTAAACTTTGTAAATATTATTTTTGTAAAGTATTTTAAACTGTAACTATATACATTTTATTACAAATTTGTTCCTGTTGTTTGTTGTCTTGTCAGTTGTTTTTTGGTTATGAAAAAAAATAGAAATATAGCTATATAGCTATATAGCTACACACACACACACACACACACACACACACACACACCTTATATTTGAAATTTACTCATGTTTAAGTCGTTTTTATTTGCCTTGGTGTTTAATTTTGATTTACTGTTGAAAAAAGAATAGAAATCTATCTTAGGTATTTGTTTATAACGTCTGTTTTTTGTGTATATGTATCATTGCTTATAATGTGTTTTAATAGATAATTTTTACTTACCTTTAATACTGTTGTTTGGTTCTGGTTTGTTTCTTTTTCCTTTGTTGAATTTGTGAAATCTGTAAAATACAAACAATACTCTGTAGTATTATCTAAATTAATGGAGAAGTGTGTTCTAAGGATTGTTTCATTTACCTGTTGTTTGATTAGTCTGGTTGTTTTTTATTACGATTAAATGATTTAACATTAGCAGAGCTAATGGCAGGTTGAATTGCATTGGTGGATTTAACATCATTAGGAGATGTCTCTGAATAAAAATATCTATAGGAATGATTGGGGTATGATGGTTTTCTATGTTGTCTTCTGTTTGTTTGTTTTTTGTTGTTGTATTCTTCTTCTTGAGTTCTTTGAGTTGTGTATATTTTTTGGTTTGTTGGAGTCCTGTTAGTCCTTTTTTCATTTTCTGGAATTTGTTTGTGGTTTATTTTATCAATTAATTGTTGTAATTGTTCATTTTGCTTATTAGTATTTTTGTCTTTGTCATATTTTGTTTTTGTTTGTGTTTCTTTTCTTTGCACAACTGGAATGTCTTGCCAGTTTATTTTTGGTATTTGTTTGTCTTCTTTTGGTTTATCTTTTGAAATTTGGATTTATTGGTCACTTATTATTGATTTTCTGTTCTTGTGGTCTATATCTGTATTTTGTTTCTTATTTATTTATTCAATTATTTCTTCCATGTCCTTAGTTTGTTTGTGATATTGTATGTCCTCATTTTCATTAATTTTAGGTACTTGAATTATTGTTTTTTCTCTTTTGTGTTCTGTTTCCATGAAAATATTTCTTTTTTGGTTTCTTTTTGGTTTTAATTACATATGCAATGATTGGCTGGTGATTCATGCATCAGTATAAGTTTATTTAGTCTTTCTGCATCTCTAATTTTGTTCTTCTTAATGTTTTCTATTATTTCTTCCAGCTCCTCATCAAGTTGTTCAGGGGTTTTTTCCATGTCTTTGATATTTATTTGTTGTGGTATCCTTTCTTTTTTTCTTACAATTTGGATTTCTGCATTTTTTGAGGCTTCTATTTTTTTGGTCACTAATTTGTTTGTTTTTTGAGGTGTGGTGTTCTGATTCATTTCTGATTGTCCAGTAATTTTGGTTTTCAGTTGTTATTTGTTTTTGATTAATTTCATCAATTATTTTTTGAAGTTGTTTTTTGGAGTGTTCTGATAAGTTGTTATCTTTTTCCTTGTTATATTTTTCATTTGTTTTTTTCTCTGTTTCCATGACTATTTGTTTTGGTTCTTGGGTTTTTTCAAATTCATTTTCCATTTGTTCTATATTTGAGTTGTGTTTTGATATATTTGTGTATAGTATTTCCTCTTCGTTTTCTTCTTCTTCTGATGTAGAAAATTCTTCTCAGAAAATTACTGAATATTCTTCAGTTTCATATTGTAAATGGTCCATAATTTTTTCCAATATTTTTTATACAAATCTGGGTTTCCTTTATGTCTTGCAAGGTTTTGTTGTGGGTCTATGTCGTAATTAGGGTTGGAAGCTGCATAATTATTGAAATTAGTACCTTGGTTTCTTTCGTTCGTTATATTTTTGGGAATTATTTCTCCGGGCTTTTTCTCTCTTTTTTTTGGTCCATTATTTTGTATCCCCTTCTGCTAGGTGTTCTGTTTATTTTTTCCATGTTATTATTTTAATTTACTATGTTTTAAAGTTTATTTTAAGGTATTGGTTCAATGAGTTTGGTTCAACTGCTCTCTGGAACTTTCCAATGCTCCCCTCAATTCTTCTTGTTCGTTCTTCTCCCATTTATAGTCTGTTTTTAAAAGATATCGTTATCGCGTGAGTTTGGAAGCGTACGTTTTCCGCGTTAGTGTGGGCTGTTTGCGTAGTAGTCTTGGGTTCTCTGTTTGCACTTTGAGGAGGTGTGGCTATAGTTTCATTTTCCATTTATCGTGGATGTACAGCATGTCCTTTGTTTATGGAAGTATATGTGGTCATGGTTGAAAGTGTGTTGTTCGTCCTTTTGGTATATGGGTGAAGACTATTGGTAGAAACTGTTCGTAGTTTGGTAAGCATGATTTTTTTTTTGCAATTTTCTGTTATTTTTTGGCGATCTTAAAGAGCGTCAATGGATGCTTATTTGTTTAGTTTAAAATAAAGCTTGTTTGCTGATTATTTTTCTTAGTTCATGTGTTGGTTATTATTTAGATTTTTGCAGCACTTGTTGATATACAATGTTTTTTGTTTCATTGTTTGTTGCTAGTATGAATAAATTATCTGCTGAAACCACTCTAGAGCACGCAACATATAACTGTCCATGAGAGAAACATGGCTTTGAAAGATGAACCCCACAATGTTGCAGTGTCTGTCCTTGTTATTTATTTATGGTAATAGCGAATGCTAGTCGTACAGGGAATTGTAGTCTTTTGAATGGTATAGTTTGATCATTTGGGATCAATGGAATACGTGGAATGTATACTGATTCCCCTGCTCCTTTTCCTGTAATTATTGTAGCTTCTATTACATTTGGCATGAGGTTTTTAACAGAGAGTCTGGTTCCATTACATAAGTTTGGCAGGTTTAAATTAATAATAGGTAGAATAATAGGTGCTCCTTCTTTCAGTAGTAGCATACCTGTCAAATATCCCATTTTCCCTAGGAAAACCCCTTATTTTTACCCCTCTTCCCGCCCCCTCCCATTTTATTAATTACCCGGTATTTTCCCTTATTTTTTTAAAAAAAATCCTGACCGGAGCCCTCACAGGAGAAGCTGCACTATTTTTCCAGCCACCAGAGGTCGCTGTGTGGCAGGCTTTTCATTGTGGAAGGAGAGAGAGAGAGAAGGGGGGAGAATTCTGTAGGTTTCTCTTTCCCTTTCCTGCCAGCCACATAGTTCTGGAGGCTTCATTTTGGCAGCTGGGAGCAGGAGTCTAGGTGAGCGATATATTTCATATATGCAGGGGCAAATCAGTGGGGTGGGGGTTGTCTGATCACTATATGAGAGAGAGGGGGGAATTAATCCCTTGCTCCTCCAGAAGGCTACTACTCAGACTACCTTCCACCTCTCCCTTCTAATAATAACAATTTCATGTCAGAAATTATTCTGGGTTGAAAGGATTTTTTTTGTGTGGAAGAAATTCAGTTCAGGGAATGCCCAAGTGAAGCTCCTTTCATGCCTCCAAGAGATGGGACACAGATGGGACATCAATCCGTCATGGAGTGCCCGGATCACGAACTGCAGACTTGCTTGCCAGCCTTCCAACTAACAAGGCGAGCTTCTTAACCACTGAGCCACCGCCTCTCTCTCTTCTACAACTTGCTTTCTGCTATGAGAGGGAAAGCCCCAGTGAGTAATAAAACACCAAGTGGGCCCAGGAAATGTGCTAAAAGGGGGTACATCAGCCGAAAAAGCATCCTGGAGGTATCTCCTCCTCATCTGCCTACAAGGGGAAGGAACTCGTTCAGAGCCAAAGGCAGCGGGTGCTCAGGACACCCCGCCTTCTAGGGAAGGCAAAGGGGAGCAGGGCAGACCTGGTGCCTTGTTTGTCCCTTTCCTTTCCTTGGGGCTCAATACTACACTTCCCGGCATGCACTGAAGAAGGCGAAGGGTGGTGTTTCGCTTTGGCACCTGGAGAGAAAGGGGAGGAGGGAGGAGGCTGGATTCCGCGTTCTTTTATGGGGAAGCGCGCTGTGACTGTCCTAGAGAGAAGGAGGGGTTTTTTTACTCCCAGTGCAATGGCGCGTTGGGTTACCACCACCACCACCCACCTCAGTAAGTCCTGGAAGACTGGTAAAGGTTTCCCTTGCTCGAAAGCCAGTCCTATCCGACTCTAGGGTGCAGTGCTCATCTCTGTTTCTAAGCCGAAGAGGCAGCAATGTCTGCTTCTGCAGACATTTCCGTGGTCACGTGGCAGGCATGACTAGACACCGGATCGCACGGAACGCTGTTACCTTCTCACCAAAGTGGTCCCTATTTATCTACTTGCAATGTCTTGCTTTCAAACTGCTAGGTTGGCAGGAGCTGGGACAAAGACGGGAGCTCATTCTGTCCTGCAGTACTCGGGAATCGAACTGCTAACCTTCTGCCTCCCAGTCAGCATCTTAGTCACTTTAGCCACTGAGTAAACAAGAAAGAAAACAAAACAAAAGTCCCCCAAGAAGATGGGGAAAGGGTTCTTTGGCCCACACAGCTTTGTGCCCATTGCATCTACAATACCATCTAGCCATCTTATTTTTGGCCACCCCTTTCTTTTGTCCTCCACCTTTCCCAGCATCAAGGCTTTCTCAAGTGAATCCTCTCTTCTCATTTGATGTCCAAAGTACTTTAGCATCATCTTTACTATTTGACCTTTAATGAGCAGTCGTGGTTGATTTCTTCTAGGATCGTCCTATTTCTAACACCACATTTCAAAGGCATCTATTTTTCTGCGCTCAGCTTTCCTAATGGTCCAGCTCTCACACGCATCCATTACCACCAGGAATACCATTGCTTTGACTATGCAATTTTTTGTTTGCAAAGTGTTTCCTCTACTTTTCACTATGTTCCCCGGGTTTCTCATAGCTTGTTTTCCAAGCATCAGTTGCCTTTTTATTTCATGGCTGCAATCACCATCTGCAGAGATCTTTGATCCTAAGAAAGTAAAATCTTTCAGTCATATCCAACTCTAGGGTGCACTGCTCATCTCCATTTACAGCCAAAGAGCCAGTGCTGTCTGTGTTTGCAGACATTTTCATGGCCATGTGGCAGGCATGACTGGAGCCCAGCAAGTCACATGGCTATATTTGGCCATGCCCACAGATTTGGCCACACCCACAGAGGGGTGTGGCCAAAATTTCCCTTATTTTCAAATCCAAAAGTTGACAGGTATGAGTAGTAGTTGGTGAGAAGGCATTCCTGGAAGTTCTAATGAGTTTAAAAACTCTGTTGGGAAATTTACAGCATCATCTTTGTCCACTACTGTATTAATAGATTTGTATACAGTAGGTTGGTCTGGAAACATGTCTAGAAATTCCTGATTTATGATGTTAACATCATCATTCCTTGCAGCTAAGATTGCTCTTTTTGTAAGCCATTCATGATGATGATAATTGTCGTTTATGTTTGTGTATATGGCATTTATAAGTTCAAATCCAGATGTTACCATGGTGCAGAAATAATCAGGAAATTCAATGTTATTTTCTTCATTTTTTGGAACTTTTCCATTGCCAATTTTTAGAAGGAAGTTAGTAAACAGTTGAGTGTTTGTATTTTGTCTTACTCTCATGTTTTCTGTTAAGGTAATGGTTTGAACATTTTTCCATAGATAGGATTGGTTGATACATGCGTTGATTTGATCTGCAGGTATACATTTAGGTATTACTGGGAGTGTTTGTCTGAAATCTCCACAAAGAAGTAGCAGAAGTCCACCCATTATTTTTTCAATTTCTCTAATGTCTTTTAGAGTCATGTGTAATGCTTCAATAGATTTTTTATGCGCCATTGTAAATTCATCCCAGACAATAATTTTTGCTTCTTTAAGTACTTTTGCACAGCCACTACCTTTTGTTATATTACATGTTGGGGTTTCTTGTTTAGCTACGTCAAGTGGTATTTGCAGTGCAGAATGAGCAGTTCTTCCACCTTCCATTAATGTTGCTGCTATCCTTGAGGATGCTATGGCTAATGCAACATTTCCTTGTGAACGTATTTCTGCTAGAATTAGATTTGTGAGGATGGTTTTTCCCGTTCCTCCAGAAGCTTGTAGGAAAATTATTCCTCCATCTTCTGTTGTTAGTTGTGTCATTATTTTGTCATAGGCAGATTTCTGTTTCTCATTAAGCAGTGGTTTGTTTTGATTTATGTATTATTTTAATCTTTCAATGTCATAATTTGTCTCCCTTATGTAATCTGCATTTGCTGCATCTCCTTCATTGTGTGTTGGTGCTGGTAAGCCAACTGCTTCCAGTGTTTTATTTGCCATGCGTATGCATTTGTCTTCTATGTCTTTTAAAGCCATGTTGTATATGTCTGCTCCATACTCAATGTTTAATGTGGGATGTTCTTTTCTGGCTTTCATTAGCATATCCTCACTAAGTGGGTTTTTAAACATTTCCCACAAATGTAGTGGGTTTGATGTACTACATGAAGTGAGTATTATTGCTATTAAGGTTCTCATTTGGTGTGGCATGGAAATCATTGCTGTTTCTTCCAAACTTTTCCCCCAATGATGATCAGCCTTTAATAACCCCATGTGCTGACAAACTTCTTTGTATGTTTCCAAAACTTTTCCATCCACAGTTTTGAGTTCTTGAAAAGATGATGGTCCAGGTATTGTATGGAGCAGCATTCTTAGATAGAAGCATTCACTATTATTTGGATGCACAGTATACAGTCTTCCTATGGCATCACTTTGATAAATATCATGTTCAGGTACATAAGTGCCAGTTTTTCTTCGGCAGAATTGTTCATTACTTTTAATCCAGGTATAATATGCTGCCACATCAAGATATAGAATAGATTTTGCAAATGGATCTTTGCAGGCGCACCCCCCAAAAAAGGACTCAGACACTGGTGAAAGTGTATAACGGCATTGGGCCACATTTATTGATTCATGCCCTAGTCCGAATTATAAATTTCGATTGGTACTCAACCAATTATAATTCTTAAGGCAAGCAGGCCGCAGTAACACTGGTAAGGTACCTCCCAAAATTGCCAACGGCAATAGGTTACAATGTATCCATTTGTATCAATTTGTTTGTTGGCAACAAACAAATTGTTGACTGTAGTCAATAAACTAACTACTGACCCCACCCTCTGGCGCGTATCCGTAAAATAACGGGGTGATGCATGCTGCCTAGCTCGTGCCATCACCCCATTGCCTGGTTCGTCGTTGACCGGACAACGTTAAACAACTTGTGCCTATCTAGTGTTGTCCATTCAATTGCGAACCTGCCGGATACCTGTGGGTCATAAATATTTACCTTACCAGTGCTACCCGTCACACGGGGAGGCTTCAATAAAGGCTCACCGCCCCCCCCCCCCAGACTGTCAGCTCGGTCAACAGGCCTGCTTGCAGATCTTCCAAAAAGAGGTTCATACCTCCTGGTGACAGATGGACCCCATCCCCTGCGTAAAGTTCACAATTTTGAAGACTAATATCAGGGTGTCGGACGACGCGCCCCCAGCCCTTGTCTACCACGAACCGGGCTACTGCCCTGTTCACCGAGCGGCGAGCACGGTCAAGGGCCTGGAGGTTAATGCCCTCCCTGTAAGCGTGACGCGGTATGATGTCCGACCAAATCAGGGTTGTGGCAGGCCACACATAATGCAAGTAAGCCAGGTCACCGCAGATCGCATGTTTCAACGACAGGCCGGTGACCCGGCCTAAATCATTGCCCCCGAGGTGTATAACCAGGACATCAGGCGGGTCAGCATCCCTGATGGAAAAAAGGAATGGCAACAGTTCCCGCCATAACATCCCGCGCTTACCATACCACCTTAGACATGCGGACGCACGTAGTCCCAGCTGGGGTCCCCACTCTGTTGCCGCAGCATACTGCACTGCCCTGTGCACGTAGCTATGGCCCACCAGCCATACTGCCACCGGTGTAAGTCGACACCCAGGGTCTGTCAAAGAAAAAGGAAACAGGACAGTGACTTAACTGGTACTCACAATTGAAGAGGGCGAACATATAACTGAAAACACTGTGATCCCCACCTCCCCATCTGGTGTATCTCAGCCCCAGAGTACCCGAATGCAGCTGCAGTAGAAGCAGCTCCTATTCTAAAGGAATGGGTGCCGTAACGAGCCCTGGGGAGGCCAACACTGGAAAGTGCCTTGCCGGTCACCTTCCAAAATTGAAATTTAGTAAGGGGAGACCCATCTTGGTGGCAGAAAAATGAGCCAGGGTGCGTACCACGCAGTGCAAGGAACTCTTGTAGGGCACCAACTGGACAGATGTCTGCCATGGAACATCGTAGCAGTCTTACACCACTGCCTACACCGTGCTGATCAACTTTTGAGGAGCGTATCCTCAACTGAGCCCACTCATCGGAAACATAGACATCTTCGAGTTCCAGTGCCCTACGCGTCGCATCCGCCTTAGACAGTAGCACCAGCTCACTGATGCGGAGCACTCCAAAAAAGGCCACCGTGGTAGCCGCATGAAACAGGGCTGCCTCATACCTGTCAAAACACAGGTCATGCCAGCCCCGTGCAAGGTGGGTAAGTACCCCTGGAGAAATCGGGTGGCGATTGTCCGGGCAGCGTCCACGCTCCCGCGCCCACCCTTCCAAAACATGTCGTATACGGAAGTCAGTTGTGCTGTCAGCATAAGCCCCCACCTTGGCCATGAATGCCAGTGCTGACAGCCTGGATGCTATGGTGCGGGGAGCTAGGCCCTGGCTGTGTAGGTAAACCATGAATTGAAGAATCTGTGCCACTGGGATAGGCCAGATTACGGACAATCTAAATTGTGTACAAAAGGCCTGGAATGTACTGAATGCCTTACGCGTGCGGGGCGCCAGCAACATGCCGATCGCCCGGTTCACCTCTCCTTGCCAAAGGTCCATATGTTGTCCGGGAGCGGCGAGGGAAATTCCTCTGCGTCCGGGGCCAAGGCACGGAACCAGGAGATCTGCAGGTGGGACAAAGCATCAGCGATGTCGTTATTAATACCTGGTACATGCCTAGCCCGAAATAGCACATTGAGGCGTAGGCTGCGCAAGACAAACTGGCGCACCAGACCCAGAACCCTGGGTGATTTAGACGTCTGAGAGTTAACAATGTGCACAACCGCAGCATTGTCACACCAGAAATGAACGACCGAATTGGCCCACTCTGCACCCCATAGCATCAAAGCCCCCAGAATGGGAAAGAACTCAAGGAACATGAGATCACGTAAATGATCCGTGCCCTTCCAAGTTGGTGGCCATTGACCATATGCCCACTTCCCCTCGAAGTAAATCCCATAACCCAGGGACCCTGATGCATCCGACTGAACCTGGAAGCGAGGGGACACCCGAAGGTCAGATCTCCAAAATGATACCCCATTGAACTCTTTAAGGAATTGAAGACATATCAGCATATCAGCCCTCATGCCCCCGTTCAGTCGGACCCTATGGTATGGCCTGGACAAGCCAGCCATGGCGTCGCACAAGCGTCGAACAAAAGCTCTGCCAGGTGCGACCACCCTGCAAGTGAAGTTAAGGTGACCATGTAGTACCTGGAGCTCACGGAGTGACACCTTGCGTTTGGCCAGCAAGGCCAAGATCAATGCAGTGATCCGGGAGACCTTATCAATGGGTAACCTGGATGCCTGCACGACCGTGTCAATTTCAACACCCAGGAACGTGAGCTTGGTGGATGGGCCCTCGGTCTTTTCGGGCGCTAAAGGGACACCAAGTTCCTGCATTAGCGTCTGAAATGTGTTGAGGAGACGCGTGCACGTGTCCCAGCCCCGTTCACCCCCGAACAAGAAATCATCGAGGTAATGGGCTACAGACCGAGATCCCGACCTGCGAACAAAGGCCCACTGAAGAAAGGTGCTAAAGCATTCAAATGCCGAGCATGAGATGGAGCAGCCAAAAGGCATGGCTTTAACAAAATAAAATTTGCCCTGGAATTTGAAACTAACAACTCAAAGTTGCCCGGGTGCACAGGCAGCAAACGGAACACGGACTTAATGTCACACTTCGCTAATAGTGCACCCAGGCCACAAGAGCGCACCATGCGCAGGGCCTGGTCAAATGATGTATACCTGACCGAACAAAGGTCATCAGGGATGGCATCATTGACCAAATGGCCAGCCGGGTACGACAGGTGGTGGATCAAACGGAACTCCCCTGATGTCTTTTTGGGCACCAACCCCAAAGGGGAAACCTTCAGATTGGGAAAGGGAGGGGCGTGAAAGGGGCCAGCGACCCTACCTGCATTATCCTCCTTAGCGATACTGAGGGCAGCCACCTCCTCCCTGCCCTTAAGAGAAAATGAGTTGGGTGCATCTTGGGGGGACTTATCCCCTGTAAACGGAATGCGAAACCCTTTCTGAAAACCTTCCAGTAAATAAGCTGTGTCTCCCCTCCTTGGGTATGTTGCGAGCCAACGCTCCAACATGACCACATTAACTGGGGAGGGGGCCTTTTGGGTGACCAGTACCGTCAGCGGCAGTTCTGCCTGCTCCCTGTCCACCTCTACCCCTGCCCCGAAACCCGCCCGCTCGCGGGCACGCAGCAGCGGCGTGGGGGCCAGCGCAAGAGGGACACTCGTGCTTATATCGGCACTGTTTTCTATTGCAAGCACCATTGGCTGAGAAGCTCCAACACAGCAGGCGGGCTGGAACCCCCTGCCCCGCCACTTGGCGGGGTGCCTGAATTGGAGCAGCTCGCTGGACCGCATGTCTACAATGATACCTCTCCCCAGGCGCAGGGCGCGTGGGGGTCATATACAGAAGCCACAACTTCTGACAGGGCTCATCCCACCTCATCTCTGGGTGCAGGGGCACTCTCATTCGAAATTCCTCGTCGTAAGCCAACCACGACGGGCCAGGGAAATCCACCATTGCCCTGTAAATGTTGTCCAAATACTGGACCATCAGAATGGCCAGGTCAGGCCGGGCCCTAAGGTACACCGCCATGTATATGAGATATGCGGGCAACCAGTTGGCCCACGTGCGTGGTGGCTTGCGACGGCGGGACTGCTCCTTGTCCTTTTCATCCTGCCCCTCCCTCTCTTCCTTGGTGGGTTCCTTGTTCAATAGGGAGAAAATGTCCACGTACTCTCCCCACCAAATTTTCTCTTTTGTGGCTTGAGCCAAATGATCCCCGAGGGGCAAAGAGTACCCAGCCGTCGGGAGGGCCGACACCGGCACATTGACAGTACGGGGCATCAAAAAAGGGGCCACAACCTGCCCTGTAACCCCCGCTGCATTCCCTGTAACATGAGGCCCCCCACCCACAGTGGGGCCTGTGGTCGGCAAAGCCGCACCCGGGTACGCCGGGGGTTGCTGTCCCCCAGCCCCAACCTGACGTGGCCACGGCCACTGTAGACCCTCCCCCGCAGTGGATGGTGGTGTGGGTGCATTAGTTTGAACCGGATACTCACAGGTTGCACCCCCATGGGCTGCCGCCACTGGGGGTTCCGGCCCACGGCGGGCGTCAGAGCTCGCGACCGAAATCGAGCTTGGCGGACACACCTGACCACTACCTGCTAGTGGTATCTGCTGCTCGGGGAGCTGCAAGGCCGTGGCGGGCGCCGGCCTGTATGCCTCAAGCAGCTCAACCCGGCCGGCCGCCTGATGAAGATTGGCCGCCGCGGCGGTGAACTGTAGGCCAAAAGGTGCCCCCGATGATATCCCCATGGATGCCTCCAAGACCGCTACGCGGGCCAGAAGGGCATCCACGTTCACAGAGCCCCCGACACAAAGGGGGCCAGGGGGGCGTGCGACCCACTGGTTGCAGGACCTGGGCCCGGTGCAGAGGCACTTGGGCCCGAGTATGGCCATGCCCGAAGCTCTGGCCCCTGAGATGCCAGGGGCATACCCTGCCAAGGAAGCGACCCCAGCCCACCCTCCTGGGTAAAACCGATGGCCGGGGGATGCAGGCCAGGGGCCGAAGACCCAGCGGAGCTCTGCCCGCCCGCCTGGCCCGGGCCCATGGCCGAGAATTGCGGGCCGGGGGCCGCAGCCCCCGCGGGGCCAGCCTGGGGCTGTACAGCCTCAGGCCACGGATTGATCTGCCCCATTCCACCGGTCCCGGTGGTTGCCCCTGCGAAGGGGGCCTGCTGAGAGGGTGCAGCCGTGGTCCTCCGACCCGGCTGCCGCCTCCTTGTTGGGCGAACCGCGTTCACCATAGCCTTCTTTCTGGAAGGCATCGCTGATCCTGAGTGGGAAGCCTAAGAAGCAGGTGAAGAAAAGCTGACTGCTGCCCTGAGAAGGCTTCCCTGGAAGCGAAGAGCGACGGAGCAAAAACTTCTCCTCTCCGTCGCTTTCGCAAAATGGCAGCTCGGCTGCCTCGTGGCCACCCCTTTTAAAGGGTGCTGGCCACGCCCCCTAACTACCCGGATGTCAAGTCCGGTGGGGGGGGCCCGCAAAGAGCGCAGCGGCCATTTTGGCGCCGCACTTGCATTCTGGCACAATTTTAAAAAGGCAGTTAAAGTTGTTTCCTGAGGATTCTCTGCAACACTTGTGGCTGATTCCGGAGTGAAATATACTCTTTGGCCATTTTCTAGGTGTACACTTAGATGAAGGACTGCTGGATGTCTATCGTGTATGTTAAACCCTAGAATACGCCAGTAACCCTCATTTGTACTAATGTACCTGCCACATTGGTACTGTAAAATCTCATCATTTTTGTTCATGTTTCTAATATCATAAATGGCTATGTTGCTGCCTTTGTTTATATACTTGCACACATACTTTATTGATTTAACACTGTTACAATATTCAACATTAATGTGTGCGTTGAATATTTTTGATAGTAGTGGACAGTATGGCACTATCCATGTGTTGTCAATTACTATTTCTCCTTGTGTTTTCATTTTTAATTTCATTGTGTGCCCTCCATCCTCCACTTCTGTATTGTGGGTACCCATCTTCTGAAGTTTGTGTTTCTTTTAGTAATGCTCTGGAGTATCTTTTGGTGCAGCTTTTATCTTTCATGCATGGTGCTTGTGGGTTAAGAAGGCCACAGGGACCATGAACCATGTTTTTCTTAACAATGGCATGTAGTTCCATGTCTTTGTTTTCATTCGGTATTTCAGCAGATATTATTTTATTAATTTCAGTGGGATGTATTTTGTTTTTTAGCCAGATTAAGTTGTGAGCATGTGGCAGCCCATGTTTCTGCCATTCAATTGTAAACATCCAGCAATTACATTCACCAAATATTTGATTTTTGTGATAAGATTAATTAATTGTGTTTGTTTTAGTCTAAATACTCTGGCAATTAAGTCATGTTGGTCATTAGATGTTTCATCATTTCCGAGGTAATTTTTTATCTAGGCCATGTTGGGTTACATGTGAAAGTTATAAATAAGTCTGGTCTTCCATGTTTCCTAACATAGGTCATAGCATTCTAAGTATATTCATGCATATGCCCTGGGCTTCCTGTATATTTTGCTGGTAGGATGAGCAGTTTTCCAACATTTGCAAGGTTTCCATCTTGTGCCACAGCATCTTTTAAATGTATGTATTGTTCTGCTCTGAGTGATTTTTGATTTGTTCTAATGTAAAGTAGTCTTTCACTCTCTATTTTAGCATACATATCCACAACGAACTGGCTTAAAAGTTTTCTGCAGTGGATAATGTGATTTTGTTCTTCATTTCTCTCCATTAGAATGTAGGAGGAGTAGTCCATGGCTGAATTTTTTTCTCAGTTTCTTTGCCAGTTTTGGGATCAATGCACTTTGAATTAAAATGATAACAATCTTCACCATTTGGGAAAAGAATGGGATACTGAAGAGCATCGTAGGAGCGATGTGTTTCTGATATGCGTTGTAGTATTTTGTCATGTCATTTAAGTACAATATCTCTGGGATGGAAAGTGTCCCCTGAAATGAGTGCTGCAACTTCATTTGTTTCTGAAGCATTATATCTCCGTATATGCTCTCCTGTTGGAGTTTTGTCTGCAGCTATGACAATTTGGTATTCATTGTTTGGCATGTTATGCATGACATTTTTGAAAGTGAGGATGAGATTATTGTGTTCATGTAACATTATTTGTATGTTTAGCACAATATGTTTTTTTCCTTCAATATATGTACATCGTTGTGTGTTTCTTTTTCCTCATCTCCCATGAAATAAATTTGCAGGAACTTTTGTTCTTCTTCTGGTAGTGGTAGTAGTGAACCAATATTGTGGTAAATCTGTCCATTAATGGTGAATGTTGGATTGAATCCTTTGTGTTGTATAATGGCTGTGGCTCCAAATGAAGTCATTTGAAAACAGGAGTTGTATTTTCGAATATTCTTTAAGAAATGTTTAGACTCTGGTGTTCCTCCACTGGTATATTCTATCAGTTGTTGTGGTGGCAATTGCTGCTGAATTCTAATTTTACCATCTTTACAACATAGTGATTTGGTTTCTGTTTTAAATTTTCAGGTTTGGCATAATTGGCAAATTGTGTCTAGATTTTGTTGTTCAGTCGCACAGTCGATTCCAACCCTTTGTGACCCTATGGACCATTGATCTCCAGGCACCCCTGTCCTCCACCATCCACCTCAGCCGGCTCAGCTTGGTGCCCGCTGCATCCACAATGCCATCAAGCCATCTCATCCTTGGCCGTCCCCTTTTTCTTTTGCCCTTCACCTTTCCCAGCATCAAGGCTTTCTCAAGTGAATCCTCTCTTCTCATTTGGTGTCCAAAGTAATTTAGCTTCATCTTTACTATTTGACCTTCTAAGGAGCAATCAGGAATGATTTCTCTCAAGATTGACTTATTTGTTCTCCTCGCTGTCCAGGGTACTCTCAAAACTCTCCTCCAACATCACATCTCAAAGGCGTCTATTCTTCTGCGCTCAGCCTTCCTAATGATCCAGCTCTCACATCCATACATTACCACCGGGAATACCATTGCTTTGACTATACGGATTTTTGTTTGCAAGGTGATGTCTCTACTTTTCACTATGTTCCCCAGGTTTCTCATGGCTTATGGTTTCTCATGGTTTCTCATGTCGCCGCAGAGAGGCCCACGCTCACCCCGAAGCCACACCATCGCTCGGGGGATTGAGCCCACCTGCGCCCGCCGCTGCCGCCACCCCCTCCGAGCCACGCCTGGCTGGAGGGGTGAAAAGCAGCCGCCGCCGCAGAGAGGCCCGCGCTCACCCCTCAGCCACACCATCGCTTGGGGGACTCGTTCTGGGACTCGTTCTCCACGAGGGGAGTGACAGGTGGGAACCACTGCTGTTGACGCAGCTGCCCTTATGGTCTTTTGAACCATTGGGCACTTTTGTGGCTGCTGGGTGGTTGAGATTAATTCTGTAATTTTTATAATGTATGTGTTATTATTATTTTTATGTGACTTCCCCCTCCCCCTTCCCCCCCATTGTCATTTTATTCATGATATTATGCTTATATGTATTGTATTCCTATTATACAGTATTGTATACTGTTTATTCTGTATTGTCGTTTTTTGCATAATTTGATGTTTTGATTGTATTAATTGTGTATTGCCTTTTGTATTCTATTGTATATTTTGCTCTGTTTATTGTATTTATATATGTTGTAAGCCGCTTTGAGTGGCACTTGTGTCAGGAAAGCGGGATAGAAATAAAACTTAATAATAATAATAATAATCTCCCTAGAATCAGTCGCCTCTTTATTTCATGGCTGCAGTCACCATCTGCAGTGATCCTAGATCCCAAGAAAGTAAGATCCGTCACTGCTTCTACTTCTTCCCCATCTACTTTCCAGGTGCTGATAGGGTCTGTTGCCATTATCTTAGTTTTCTTGATGTTAAGTCTCAGGCCAGCTTTTGCACTCTCTTCTTTCAACCTAATCAGTAGCTTCTTTAAATCTTCTTCACTTTCTGCCATTAGGGTGGTATCGTCTGCATATCTCAAATTGTTGATGTTTCTCCCAGCAATTTTTATCCCATATTGTGATTCCTCCATCCCTGCATTGCGCATTATGTGCTCTATGTATAGGTTGAAAAGGTAGGGTGATAAAATGCAGCCTTGTCTTACTCCTTTTCCTATTCCAAACCACTCTGCCATTCCATTTCTGTCCTAACTGTTGCTTCTTGGTTCGTGTACAGATTTCTCATGAGGCATATGAGGTGTTCTGGTATTCCCATTTCTTTAAGTACTTGCCACATTTTATTGTGGTCCATGCAGTCAAAGACCTTGGTGTAGTCAATAAAGCAGAGGTATACTTGTTTCTGATATTCCTTTGTTTTCTCCATGATCCATCGTATATTAGCAATGTGGTCTCTAGTCCCCCTGCCTCTTCTGAAACCCGCCTGCACCTCTGGCAATTCTCTCTCCACGTGCTGCTGAAGTCTATCCTGTATTATCTTGAGCATCACCTTGCTAGCGTGTGGGATGAGCGCAATTGTTCGATAATTTGAACACTCTTTGGCACTACCCTTCTTTGGGATTGGAACGTATACTGATCTTTTCCAATCCTTTGGCCACTGTTCTGATTTCCAGATCTGCTGGCATATCGAATGCAGTAATTTGATTCTGTCATCTTTTATAGCTTTGAAAAATTCAACTGGGATACTGTCATCTCCACTAGCTTTGTTGTTTGCAGTGCTTTTTAGGGCCTTTCTGGCTTCACTCTCCAGAATGTCTGGTTCAAGTTCAAATTTCTCATTATTGTGATTATAAGTGGTGTTGAGGTCCTTTTTGTAAAGTTCCTCTGTGTATTCTTTCCATCTTTTCTTAATCTCTTCTGCATCAGCTAACTCCTTGCCGTCTTTGTCCCTTATCACGGTTATTTTTGCTTTGAATGTTCCCTTGATTTCCCCAAATTTTTTTGAAAAGATCTCTAGTCCAGCCTCTTGTGTTGTTTTCCTCTATTTCTTTGCACTGTTCATTTAAATAGATTTCCTTGTCTCTCCTTGCTTTTCTTTGAAATTCTGTGTTCAAGTGACTGTATTTTTTCTTTTCTCCTTTGCCTTTTGCATTCCTTCTTTCCTCTGCTATTTTAAGAGTCTCATCAGACAACCACTTTGCTTTCTTACACTTCTTTTCTTTTGGTATGGTTTCTCTTGCTGCCTCCTGCATGATGTCCCGCACATCTGTCCATAATTCTTCTGGCACTCTGTCTATCAATTCCAAACCATTAAATCTGTTCCTTACCTCCACCGTGTATTCTTTAGGGATGTTATCTAGGTAATATCTGTCTGGCCTGATTGTTTTCCCTATTTTCTTTAGTCTAAGTCTGAATTTTGCTATTAGTAGGTTGTGACCTGAGCCACAGTCTGCTCCAGGTCTTGTTTTTGCTGACTGTATAGAGGTTCTCCATCTTTGGCTGCAGAGTATGTAATCAATCTGGTTTCAATGTTGGCCATCTGGTGATGTCCATGTGAAAAGTCACCTCTTGTGTTGCTGGAAGAGGGTGTTTGCTATGACCAGTGTGTTATCTTGACAGAACTCTATCAATCTTTGCCCTGCTTCATTCTGAATTCCAAGACCAAAAGTGCCTGTTATTCCATCTACTTTTTGATTTCCTACTTTGGCATTCTAATCTCCCAAGATAATGTGGACATCATTTCTTGGTGTCTGTTCTATGAGGTCTTGTAGGTCCTCATAGAACTGGTCCACTGTGGCTTCATCTGCGCCCGTGGTTGGTGCGTATATTTGGATTACAGTGATATTAAAAGGTTTGCCTTGTATTCTGACTGACATCATTCTATCATTTTTGAGATTGTATCCCATTACTGCTTTTCTCACTCTTTTGTTGACAATTATGGCTACTCCATTTTTTCTGAAGTTTTCTTGACCACAGTAGTAGATGTGATGGTTTCCCGAGTTGAATTCACCCATCCCTGTCCATTTTAGCTCACTGATTCCCAAGATGTCAATGTTTATTATTTCCATCTCATTTTTCACCACTTCCAGTTTTCCTTGGTTCATCGACCTCACATTCCATGTTCCTATGCAGTATTGTTCTTTGCAACACTGTATTTCTCCCCCCCTCTCCCATCTCTCCCCTTCTTTGGATCTGTGTTAAGCATCCTGTTTCATCTAACTTGCCTCTTTTGTTTTGCCTTTTGTTCTAGTCCATAGGGTTCTCTTGGCAAAAATTTCTGGCGTGGTTTGCCGGTTTCTACACCAGTATCCTCACATCATACATGTTGTTACAGTTCAAAACAAAGTATTATCATGCATATTATCAGTTAAAAATAAAAAACACAGTTCTACTTCGTTTGTTATGAAAGTAAAAGTAAAAACTTAGTATGAAGGAAAAGTCCACTATATCAAGTCTCTACATTGCTATAGTTGCAGACTACATTGTTTTAATTAAGTTACTTGCATGTTTCTTTGATTATGGCTGGCGGTGGGCAGCCTGCTGAGTCCTCCCTTCTCTGCCTCCCTCACCTCCGCTGCCCAGGGTGCGAGCGGAGGTGGTGGTGGGCAATGGTGGGTCTGTTGCTGCGGGTGATGGAATAGGCCTCTTACCTTCAGCGGCTTCTGCCAGGCCCCTCTTCCTTGGATGCTTTCTCCCTCTGGGGTGGGGATGGGGCCTTTGGAATAGGCCTCCTATCCTCAGTGGTTTCTGCCAGGCCTTTCTTCCCTGGATGCTTCCTCCCTCTGGGGTGGGATTAGGGCCTTTGAATTAGGCCTCTTACCCTCAGTGGTTTCTGCCAGGCCTTTCTTCCCTGGATGCTTCCTCCCTCTGGGGTGGGGGTGGGGCCTTTGGAATAGGTCTCTTACCCTCAGTGGTTTCTGCCAGGCCTTTCTTCCCTGGATGCTTCCTCCCTCTGGGGTGGGGATGGGGCCTTTGGAATAGGCCTCTAACCCTCAGTGGTTTCTGCCAGGCCTTTCTTCCCTGGATGCTTCCTCCCTCTGGGGTGGGGGTGGGGCCTTTGGAATAGGCCTCTTACCCTCAGTGGTTTCTGCCAGGCCTTTCTTCCCTGGATGCTTCCTCCCTCTGGGGTGGGGGTGGGGCCTTTGGAATAGGCCTCTCACCCTCAGTGGTTTCTGCCAGGCCTTTCTTCCCTGGATGCTTCCTCCCTCTGGGGTTGTGTCTAGATTACCAATCTGTAAATTGGCATTTTCTGAATAATTAGTTTCTGGATCATAGGAGAAGGCAGCCATTTTTAATGTTAATTTCTTAGCTTTACTTCTGTCTTTTCGTATTGCTCTTGTCTTTTTATTCTGTTGTAATCTCATGTCATGTCTCTTTGGGGTTTCAATTGCCCTTGATGTACTGTCAGTTTCTCTGCTTTCTCTTAACATGGCCTCGTGTGCCTGAGAAGTTGTCTGTTCTGTTTTTTCAGCATATTTCCTTTTGCGTTTATGAAGTTCTTCCCTTTCTTCTGTTGTTTGTTGTGCTTTGTCTAGTTTTCTTTTCTTTTTTGGCATGTTCTTTGTCCTATATTTACATGTTTTTTTAGGCATCCTGACTTACAATTTATTGTAATTATTTTCTGAGGCAATTATTTTCTGTGAAAATATTTTTAATTCCTTAATTATAAGAATTATCTTTATGTTGGTTTAATGGTAAGCTTTGTGGTGTTTTCTAATTGTTATGTGTCAGGAATTATTGGTCCGTAAACTAAATGTGTTTTTTTTGTTTTTTTAAAAAGTTCTGCAGCATATGAAATAATTTTTTGTGTGAATATTTATAATTCATACTATGTATGCTGCAATAGTTAATGGAGTGTCCTCCATAATTTACTCATGTGCTATTGTGCCTAATCGTGACGGTTATTTATTCCCTTAAATGTTTTTTCTGTTGAAATTTATTCAATAACTGTAAGATATAATTTGGATTTCTGTGTAATATGTCTAATTTGATTGCCATTGTAAATTGTTTTAACTTAATCTGCTGAAAGAGAACATAGACTATGCTCCATAAACGTGGTGTTTTTTTCTCCGCCAAACTCTGAGGGGTTTGTGATGTGGAACCTTTTATGGTTTTTTATTTTTTTTGCATTTCTCCCAATGTTTGATGCATTCAACATGATTGGCTGCATTTATTTAATTGCGTAGGATGCTAGGATTTGAAGTGTACTCTTTTGTGTCAGCATTAGTTCTGTGGTTAATTTTTTAATTTGTTTTTTTAATGATGTTACATATGCGGTGTATATGTATTACGTGAGTTAATGGGCAGAAACGAATTAGTTATGTATCGTGGTTTCGTAGAGTTAAAAGTTTTGCATGGTGCAGTGCAGAAACGTTCATTTTTTTAGACGGTTGATCCAACATTCTATTCACTCGTGCCATTCAGCTATGTTAGCTGACATCGTATAGGCGCAAAGGACGTTGGAACATGAAGTTTAATGTGTGATTTTCGCCAACCGACATTGGAATCTTTTCTGCGGCTTAATTTTGATTGGCTGCGGCGCAGCTCACAATGTTCTTTTTCCACGCTCCTCTCAGCCTGATTAGTTGTGGTGCGGCACGGAGCATAGGATGGTGGGTAGTGAAGTCCTTTTTATTTGTTTGCGTTCGTGGGTCTCCTGCCCCACTGGCGTATTTCTCAACCCAAGTTACCTGCGAACCCGGTTCGGGCAAGTGCACGAATGCTCGGTACAGGCTAATATGGCCGAGTGCAGGATCCTTTGTCACATTCCAATGGTTAATGCTCAGATTTATAGGTAAAGATCTAAATGCCAGCCCTTAGAGTGGACTCTTTTGCAGAAAGTGTTGGATAATCTCTGGCTAGCTTGATGCTGTATACGGCAACTTTGTGAATAAACATGGATACCCAGGCATAAAATAAAATCTCTAGCAAACTCTGGTAAAACTTCACAAAGCAATTTTCCTCCTTATGATCACCCATGCTCTGTTCGACTTTTAATGACCTGCGTCTTTTCTGAGATTCAACAAGACAGATGTGAAAGCTTAGGATAACCCTTCTTATCCACTTATATTTGCTCCCACCCTTTCAGGGTAATACCACTATCACTGTATCTTTTCCATTTAAAGCTTCTTTTAAATACCTCCCTGCCACAATCTTTTTCTGTTTCCTATGAAATTGATCTTCATGTTCTGTTCTATGATATAGATGCTGCTTCTGGTTATATATTGTCAAAGTTTTCCTTACTAATATTCTATGAGTTGGCTGGTTGTATTTCATTATTTCTATGGGACTCTAGGAAGGAGGGGGGAAAGCAATTCTTTTATTTGAGAATCCTGACATTTATTAGCATAATAAAACTCTCAAGATGAAATTGCAGTTTTCCAGCCAGTAATTTCATTTGCTGTGGAATTTACAAGGAATTTATTTTAAAGCCAGGTAAAACCTGAAATATGAGGTTACGCATGAAATGCAGACTAGGAAAAAACTGAAAATGGATTACAGAGTGAAAAACTAGGCTGCTGTTTTGCATTTTTTTCATTAGGAAATAACTGAGAAGATGGGACGAAGGCTAGAGTTTCAACTGTTCTAGACCAAATATTAACTACTGTCCTGCAAACTGTCTCCTCTCTAGAGATTACTAGTGATCTGTGTTCTGTCCTAAAGTGCTCATGTAACATCTATAGCTTAGTAAGATTTTGAATGCTTTCAGGTGGCTGCACAACTTTGCAGGCGCACCCCCCAAAGAAAGACTCAGACACCGGTATATGGATAAAGGCATTGGGCCACTTTTATTGAATAATGCCCTAGTCCGAATTATAACTTTCAATTGGTACTCATCCAATTATAATTCTTAAGGCAAGCAGGCCGCAGTAACACTGGTAAGGTTCCTCCCAAAATTGCCAATGGCAACTGGCTACAATGTATCCATTTGTAACAATTTGTTTGTTGACACAAACAAATTGTTGACCGTAGTCAATAAACTATCTACTGACCCCACCCTCTGACGTGTATCCGTCAAATCACGGGGTGATGCATGCTGAAAAGCTCCTGCCATCACCCCTTGCCTGGTTCGTCGTTGACCGGTCAACGTTATTACACCTGTACCTGTCTAAGTGTTGGCCAGTCAATTGCGAACCTGCCGGATACCTATGGGTCATAAATCTTTACCTTACCAGTGCTACCCGCCACACGGGGAGGCTTCAATGAAGACTCACCGCCCCCACCCCAGACTGTCAGCTCGGTCAACAGGCCTGCTTGCAAATCTTCCAAAAAGAGGTTCATACCTCTAGCCGACAGGTGGACCCCATCCCCTGCATACAGATCATAATTTTGTAAACTAATGGTGGGGTGTCGGATGACCATCCCCAAACCCTTGTCTGCCACGAACCGGGCAACTGCCCTGTTCACCGAGCGACGAGCGCGGTCAAGGGCACGGAGGTCAATACCTCCCCTGTAAGCGTGACATGGTATGATGTCCGACCATAGCAGCCTTGTGAACGGCCACACATAGTGCAAATAAGCTAGGTCGCTGCAAATCGTGAATTTTAAAGAAAGGCCAGTGACCTGGCCGAGGTCATTGCAGTACAAGGACCAACGTATGCATGCGGCCGCACGCAGTCCCAGCTGGGGTCCCCACTCTGTCGCCGCAGCATACTGCGGTGCCCAGTGCATGTAACTGTGGCCCACCAGCCATACTGCCACCGGTGTGCAGGGACACACAGGGTCTGTAAGAGAAAAAAGAGAACAGTGACTTAACTGGTACTCATGCCTGAAGAGGGCGAACATATAATGCAAAACACATAGATCCCCATCTTCCCATACGGCGTATATCAGCCTCAGAGTACCCAAATGCAGCTGCAGTTGAAGCAGCACCTATTCTAAACGAATGGGTGCCGTAACGAGCCCCTGGGAGGCCAACACTGGATAGTGCCATACCGGTCACCTTCCAAAATTGAAATTTAGTAAGGGGAGACCCATCCTGGTGGCAGAAAAACGGGCCAGGGTGCGTGCCACGCACTGTCAAGAACTCCTGTAGGGCACCAACCAGACAGATGTCTGCCATGGAACATCGTAGCAGTCTAACTCCACTGCCTACGCCGTGCTGATCAACTTTTGAGGACCGTATCCTCAACTGAGCCCACTCATTAGAAACATAGACATCGTCGAGTTCCAGTGCCCTACGAGTTGCATCCGCCTTAGACAGTAGTACCAACTCACTGATGCGGAGCACTCCAAAGAAGGCCACCATGGTAGCCACATGAAAAAGAGCTGCCTCACACCTGTCAAAATATAGGTTATGCCAGCCTCATGCAAGGTGGGTAAGCACCCCTGGGGAAATTGGGTGATGAGTGTCCGGGCAGCGGCCACGTTCCCGTGTCCACCCCTCCAAAACATGCCGTATGCGGAAATCGTTCATGCTGTCAGCAAAACCCCTCACCTTGGCAATAAATGCCAGTGCTGACAGCCTGGATGCTATAGTGCTGGGAGCGAGGCCCTGTGTAAATAAACCATGAATTGTAAAACTTGTTCCACTGGAATGGGCCACACCTCGGGCAACTGAAGTTGCACACAAATTTTTTTAAATTGAACGAAAGCATGATGATACGCCTTACGCGTGCGGGGCGCCAAGGACATGCCGATCGCCCGGTTCACCTCTCCTTGCCAAATGTCCAAATCTTGGCCGGGAGTGGCGAGGGGAATTCCTCTGCGTCCAGAGCCAAGGCGCAGAACCGGGGGATCTGCAGGCGGGATAAAGCATCGGCAGTATCATTATTAATGCCTGGTACATGTCTGGCTCTAAAAAGCACATTGAGGCGTAGGCTACGTAACACGAATTGGCGAACTAAAGCCATCACCCTGGGTGATTTAGACGTCTGAGCATTGACAATGTGCACTACCGCAGCATTGTCACACCCAAAGTGAACCACAGAGTAGGCCCACTCCTCGCCCCATAGCATCAAAGCTCCCAGGATTGGAAAAAACTCAAGGAATGTAAGATCGCGGAGGCGATCCGTGCCCCGCCATGCTGGAGGCCATTGGCCATAAGCCCACCTCCCCTGGAAGTAAATCCCATATCCCAGGGAGCCGGAGACATCCGACTGTACTTGAAACCTAGGGGAAACTAAATGGTCGGATCTCCAAAAGGAGACCCCGTTGAAGTCCCGCAGGAATGAGAGCCAAACCAAAAGGTCAGCCCGCATGCCCCTGGTCAGTCGGACCCTATAATGGCACCTTGTCAGGCCAGACATGGCGTCGCATAGGCGCCGAGCAAATGCCCTGCCAGGCGTAACCACCCTGCAGGCAAAGTTAAGATGGCCGTGTAGCACCTGAAGCTCACGAAGTGACACTTTACGTTTGGCCAGCAAGGCCAAAACCATCGCGGAGATCCGGGTGACCTTATCGATGGGTAACCGGGATGCCTGTGCGACCGTGTCAATTTCAATACCCAGAAATGTGAGGGTAGTGGATGGGCCCTCGGTCTTTTCGGGCGCTAAAGGGACACCCAGTTCCTGCATTAGCATCTGAAATGTGGTGAGGAGACGCGTGCACGTGTCCAAGCCCGGTTCACCCCCGAACAAAAAGTCATCGAGGTAATGGGCTACAGACCGAGACCAGGACCTGCGAACAAAGGCCCACTGAAGGAAAGTGCTAAAACGTTCAAATGCTGAACAGGATATAGAGCAGCCAAAAGGCATGGCCTTATCTACAAAAAACTTCCCTTGGAATCTAAAACCCAATAGCTCAAAGTCCTCCGGGTGCACTGGCAACAATCGGAATGCCGATTTAATGTCGCATTTTGCCAGGAGGGCACCAGGACCACAAGAGCGCACCATTCACAAGGCTTGGCCAAAGGACGTATACCTGACCGAACAAAGGTCATCAGGGATAGCATCATTGACAGAATAACCCGCCGGGTACGATAAATGGTGGATTAAACGAAATTCCCCCGGGGCCTTTTTGGGTACCAACCCCAGAGGGGAGACCTTCAGGTTGGGAAAGGGTGGTACAGAAATGGGGCCTGCCACCCTCTTGGCCTCAACCTCCTTCGCAATACTCAGGGCAGCCACCTCTTCTCTACCCTTCAGGGACAGTAAATTGGGTGCATCTTGGGGTCCCCGCACTCCTTTGAATGGGATTCGGAAGCCCCACTGAAAACCCTCAAGGAGGTACTTCGCATCCTCTCTCCTTGGATAAGTTGAGAGCCATCGCTCCAACATATACACATTAACTGGGGAGGGGGCCTTTTGTCTGGCTAGCTCCATCAGCAGAAGCTCTGCCCGCTCCCTGTCCACCTCTACCTCTGCCCCGTGACCCACCAGCTCGCGGACACGAGGCGGCAGCGTGGGGGCCAGCGCAAGAGGGACACTCATGTTTGTATCGGCACTGCCGCTTATTGCACACACTGCTAGCCGAGAAGCTCCAACACAGCAAGCGGGCTGGAACCCCCTGCCCCGCCGGCTGGCGGGAAGCCTGAGTTGGAGCAGCTCGCTGAATGGCATGGCCACAATGGTACCTATCCCCAGGCGCCGGACGCGTGGGGGTCATGTACAATAGCCACAATTTCTGACAGGGCTCATCCCATCTCATCTCCGGGTGCAAGGGCACCCTCATTCTAAATTCCTCATCGTAAGCCAACCACAATGGGCCAGGAAAATCCACCATTGCCCTGTAAATATTGTCCAAATATTGGACCATAGGAATGGCCAGGTCAGGCCGGGCCCTGAGGTACACCGCCATATAAATAAGATATGCGGGCAACCAGTTGGCCCAGGTGTGTGGTGGCTTACGATGGCGGGACAGCTCTTTGTCTCTGTCATCCTGTCCCTCTCTCTCCTCCTTAGTGGGCTCATGGTTCAATAGGGAGAATATATCCATGTACTCCCCCCGCCAAATCTTTTCCCTCGTGACCTGGGACAAATGATCACCAAGGGGCAACGAATAACCAGCCGTCGGCAAGGCCGTCACCGGCACATTAGGTACCCGGGGCATACGCAGCGGAACCTGGACAGTCCCTGTGATGCCCGGCACTGCCCCGGGGGTGGAAACCCCCACCCCAACGCTGTACCAGTATGGAACCCAGGGGCACTGGGATAGGCTGGCAGCTGATGCCCACTCGCCTCAACTTGACGAGGCCATGGCCACTGAACCCCACCATTGGAAGTGGGCTGTGATGTGGGTGCATTAACTTGAACCTGATACTCACTAGGTGCACCCCCGTGAGCCGCCCCCACTGGGGGTTCCGGCCCACAGCGGGCGTCGGAGCTCGCGACCGGAATCGAGCTCTGGGGCCACACCTGACCACTCTCCTGCTGTAGCTCTGGACAAACAGGGAGCTGCGAGACACCGGCAGGGGCAGGCCGGAGCGTCTCAAGCAGCTCAACCCGGCTGGCCGCTTGTTGCAGTGTGGCGGCTGTCGAGGTAGCCGGTGAACCCGAAGGGCCCCCTGCAGAGAGTGAAGGGCCACCTGACATGGGGTTGTGTGCAATCCCCAAGGATGCCTCAAGCACAGCTAAACACGTTAGCAATGCATCAACTGCCACAGATCCCCCAGTATAAAGTGGGCCGGGTGGGCTGGACGGCCCACCAGGCATTTGACCAGGAACCCCAAAATGAGAGCCTGGGCCCGAATAGGGCCATGCCCAAAACTCCGGTCCATGAGGGGCCGGAGGGGGAACGTGCTGTGCACCAGCACCGCCCCCCCCTGCTGACCGGACCCATGGCCGGCAACTGTGGGCCGAGGGCCGAAGCCCCAGAAGGGCCGGTTGAAGGCTGGCTAGCCGAGGGCCTGCATCACCCCACCGGTATTGGTGGAGGTAGTGCCCTGCCGCGTGGGCGCAGCCCTGGTCCTCCGACCTGAGGGCTGCCCCCCGCGTTGCGCAGGGCCAGCAAAAGTCCTCCCTGTTGGCCGTGGTTTCGTCGCCAGGGCCTTCCGTTTGGGAGGCATATCGATAGCAATAGCAGGATCCCTGTCCAGGGATCAACCAATGCCAAAAAACACAGAGCAAGCAAGCCAAAGGCTCTGTGCAACTCCTTCCTTCCCAGCCGGGAAAGCTAAGGGCTAAAGAGCCGAAGAATCGAAGGAAGAGCGACGGAGAAAACTTCTCCTCTCCGTCACTATTTTAAAATGGCAGCTCGGCTGCCTCGTGGCCACCCCTTTTATAGAGGGGTGGCCACGCCCCCTAACTCACCCGGATGTCTGAGTCCGGGTGGGGGGGGGCGCAAAGAGCATGGTGGCCATTTTGGCACCGCGCTTTCAATGTCCTTTTTTTGGGAACAATATGGCCACCATTGTATATACTTTACTAACGTTCTGTGTAGATTAACATTGAGTGCTCTACATGAAGCCATCTCTGAAGAGCATCCACAATGCAGAGGCCCAAATATTTAATCAACAGATTTCAGGAATTGTGAAACATCCCTCCTGAAGAAGTCTCACCGACTCCCAGTTAGTTCCTATGAATTGACTGTTCATGTTTGAATATTTTAGAGAATGCTTTTTGTCACACGTACTATAATAGAAACTACTTTTTGGACTACAATGTGGTCTGGTGATTCTGGTAGCTATCACCCAAAAAGACACCTTCCCCAACTCTGGTCTATTGTTCCAGCTGCTCACATGGTCAGATAAGTGCCTCAGCCTTCAGAAGTGAGGCTGGAAACTCAAGTAGGAGGGGTGGATATTCAACCTTTCAGTTACAATCCTAAACCTGTGGAAGTCTCTACTTAGACCATGATCATACCCCTTTATCTTGATGAGCATCAGTGAGTTTGTTGTGTTCTAATAGGGTAACCATCTTCATGTGATAACAATGTATCATTTCCTACCAGTAACAATATAGCCTTCAGCTGTATCACTATAAACCCTGTATGAGGACGCGAGCTAATGACCACCAGTGGGCAGCGGCGAGCGTCCAAGCTCTCTCGGTCCATACTCATCAAAGGCTACAGCGCGGAGTTTCCCGCCACTACCTACACCTGGACAAGAAGGGCGTGACTAACAATGACGTCACGCAGACAATAGCCAATAGGCTATCGTGGAGCCACATTCGAATGTTTTACTACTGTATATATATTGAGCTATGCATCCGCCATTACCTCATGTTCCCTCTGACCACCATGCAATAAACCTGAGTTAAACCAGCCCGTGGCTGCTTCCTGTGTCTTGGTTCTCATACACTAAATTGGCGACGAAGGTGGGATTCGAACCCACGCGTGCACAGCACGCCAAGCAGTCTTTCCTCTCCTGGTTCCGGTTTGGCTCTGCTGACTTGAACGGCTTCTACACCGGCAACGACCTGGACGAAATGGGGCAGGACAGCGTGAAGAAAACGGACGAATACCTGGAGAAAGCCCTGGAGTTCCTGTGCCACATACTCCGGAACCTCCACCCGACCTGCCACGTCAGTACGTCCAACAGTGCCTACTTCGTCCTGGTGGACCGCTACCTGAAGTGGTTCCTGCCGACGGAAGGAAGTGTCCTCCTGCCGCCCTCCCCTGATTTCCGAGGGGCCGTCCCATCCCCTGCTCCCCGATCCCCCGCGATGCCTTTCACCTCCTACGGGATGCACCCCACCAGCCTTCTGAAGCGCCATGTGGCCCACCAGACCTCAGCCAATGCAGACCCGGCCTCCCAGGAGATCTGGCGGTCGGAAACCTTGCTCCAGGTCTTCATTGAAATGTGGCTCCATCACTACTCCCTGGACATGTACCAGAAAATGCAGTCCCCCCACATCAAGGAGCTCTTCAAGCCGACCGAGGAACATGTGCTGGTGATCCGACTGCTGGTGAAGCACCTCCACGCCTTCAGCAACAGCCTGAAGCCAGAGCCGGCCTCCCCCTCGGGCCATTTGCAGGCCGCCAGTCCGCTGGAGGACTTCAAGAGGATTGTCATCCCCCGGTTCGTTCAGCAGAAGCTCTACGTCTTTCTGCAGCACTCCTTCGGCCACTGGCCCCTCGACGCTTCCTTCAGAGCCGTCCTGGAGATGTGGCTGAGTTATGTGCAGCCGTGGCGTTACGCCCCTGAGAAGCCCCACCTGATCGCAGAGCCCTCCCTTCGCAGCATCTCCGAGAAGTGGGCCCCCTTTGTCCAGGAGAACCTCTTGATGTACGCCAAGCTCTTCATCGGCTTCCTGAACCGGGCCCTCCGCACCGACCTGGTCAGCACCAAGAACGCCCTGATGGTCTTCCGGGTGGCCAAAGTGTTTGCTCAGCCTAACCTGGCTGAGATGATCCAGAAAGCGGAGCAGCTCTTCCTGGAGACGGATCCGGCCCTTCCCCAGCGCCCCCACTCCCAGCACCGCCTCTTCGCCAGCCCCTCCCTGGGAGGGAGCTTCCTCTCAGGCCGGCTGCCCAACATCACCGACGCAACCTTTAAGGTGAAAAGTCACGTCTACAGCCTGGAAGGGCAGGACTTGCAGTACAAGCCCATGTTTGGGCCAGAGGTCCGGAGCTGATCCGCATGCCGCCTCCACAGTAGGCCGGTGCTCGTTTCCACCCGATATGACACTGGCCCCGTCTGTTCTACGACTCTCCCTGGTACCCAGGCTGGCCCGGTGCTGGCATAGTTCCTGCAATGCACAGGATCGCCGGCGGCGAAACCTTTCAGCACCGCTACCCCTACGTTCTTCCCTTTGTCCTCGACCCTCGTCGGGTCTAACCTGGACAGAATCGTGGTCAGTTTTCTCCGCATCAGCAGCTCTGCCGGCGAGTATCCGGATGCTAAGGGGGTCACCCTATACGCTAATAAAAACTGACATACTTGGTGATTCAGGTCCCCCGAGCCCATGCGCCGCAGCGCATCCTTTGTTGTCCGCACCAGCCGCTCCACTTGGCCATTCGTGGCCGGGTGAAACGGTGCAGATGTTACGTGCCGAATGGCGTTTGCCTCCGTGAATGCCCTGAACTCAGCGGACGTGAAACAACTAGCGTTATCGCTGACCAGAGTGTCGGGTAAACCGAACGTGGAAAAGACTCTCCTTAGTTGGCCAATTGTGGTGGCGGAGGACGTGCTCTTTACCGGAATCACCTCCAGCCACTTAGAGTACGCATCCACTACCAGGAGAAAAACGGTTCCTCGGAACGGGCCAGCGAAATCTACGTGCACTCTGGACCACGGCCCCCTTGCTGCGTCCCATTCCCTATGCGGGAGGCGAGCCGCCTCCGGTCGGGAGCCCTGGCACGCCTCACAAGTGCCGACCATGTGCTCTATGTCTGCGTCCAGCTGGGGCCACCAGAAGTAACTCCGGGCTAGCGCCTTGGAACGGACGATCCCCGGGTGGCTGACGTGCAGCAGTTTGAGCACCCTCGGTCGTAGGGATGTAGGGACCACCACCCGTTGGCCCCACAAAAGGCACCCCCTCTCTAGGGACAACTCAATTTTTTTCCGAAAAAATGGGTCGAATTCCGTACCTGGGGAGGACGCCGGCCACCCCTTCTGTACCCATGAGCTTACTTTCTCCAGCGTTCTATCCTTGCCTGTCGCCCTGGCAATGTCGGCTGGTACTATTGGGGGTGAATCTAAGACCTCTATTAACAATACCTGGTGGTCTCTCTCTACCCCTGCCTTTTGGTCGCCCGACAGGGGCAAAGGAGACCTTGAGAGTGCGTCTGCATGGCTGATCTCCTTCCCTGGCCGGTATTCCAATTCATGTTGGTATGCGTTGAGAAAGATAGCCCACCGCAGCATCCTCGGGGACAGGATCTGTGGCGTGGGCTTATTTGCAGTGAAAATTCCTAACAGGGGCTTGTGATCGGTCACGATCTTGAACGGGCGACCATACAGGAAATCGTGAAATTTTTTGGTTCCCGCTACTATCGCTAATGCCTCCCTGTCGGTCTGTGCGTAATTCCGCTCTGCTTGGGACAGGGACCTTGAATAAAACGCTATCGGGGCCTCCCTTCCGTCGTCCAACACGTGGCACAGCACCGCCCCCACCCCCACCGGGGATGCGTCACAGACTAAGACCACTGGCCGTTTGGGATCGAAATGAGTCAGGATTGCCTCGGCCAGTCCTATCAAAGAGAAGCAGCGGTCCCGACTCCCTATCGGAGCCCGGGGGAGAGGGAGAGGAGTTTGCGACCGCTGCCCCCGAATTTGATTTTGATTTTGCGAGCCGGGGGGTTTTTTGGGAGTGTTCCCCCACCCATCCAAGCGAGAAGAGGGGTTTTTCGTTAGCCCCCAGTGCCCCCGGTTATTCCCAAATAAAGCACGCACCTCCCGACAAAGCCGCAGAACCGCGGCAAGGCACTAACAAGTCTCCCTCTCCAATTACAGGACAGGAAGCCAGGGGACAAAGAGAAGGTAGCAAACCCGGGGCAGGGCAGCCCACACCGAGACCCCAGCGTGTTCGAAATAAGCCATCTTGGCTGAGAGACTTCGTCTCATCCTAGGGGGGAGGAGTGTTGTGTTCTAATAGGGTAACCATCTTCATGTGATAACAATGTATCATTTCCTACCAGTAACAATATAGCCTTCAGCTGTATCACTATAAACCCTGTATGAGGACGCGAGCTAATGACCACCAGTGGGCAGCGGCGAGCGTCCAAGCTCTCTCGGTCCATACTCATCAAAGGCTACAGCGCGGAGTTTCCCGCCACTACCTACACCTGGACAAGAAGGGCGTGACTAACAATGACGTCACGCAGACAATAGCCAATAGGCTATCGTGGAGCCACATTCGAATGTTTTACTACTGTATATATATTGAGCTATGCATCCGCCATTACCTCATGTTCCCTCTGACCACCATGCAATAAACCTGAGTTAAACCAGCCCGTGGCTGTTTCCTGTGTCTTGGTTCTCATACACTAAAGAGTTGGAGTACCTGGCTTTTTTGGCAGGGGAAGAGAGTTTGGTCCTCTACTCCATTGTTTCCCAAAGTTTGGGTTTTTTTTTTAACTTCAACTCCCAGAAGCCTAAGTCAATTCCCCAAAGCACTGATCAGCCAATGTACTGCCTTAGGCTTCTGGAAAGTGAAGTCCACCAGTGTTCCTCAGAACATAGCTTGGGAAATGCTGCTGTATTCCATCTTCCTGAAGAAGAGCCAAGCTAAGTCATACAGTCTCAGAGCAACACCTTGAGGGACTAAAACCACTTCTGAATATTTTATTCCTAGGAAGTGTTGTCATAAATTGGAATCATCTTGGTTACATTGTTTGTCTCATATACCACACCATTGGCTGAAATCACTGTGGGTCATTAACATCTATAGTAGTAGTTGTTGTTGTTGTTGGTGGTGGTGGTGGTGGTGGTGGCGGTGGCTGCTGCTGCTGCTGCTACTACATCATAGAAAAAGATAATTTGTTCAGCTTTGTTTCTGTTCTGTTCTTTTTTGGATTGTACCATTTTTTTTCATTTTGGCATAAGATGCTCACATTATGACTTTAGTGTTGTTTTTCAGCTGCTTAGTAGCCTTTTGCATTGACTATTACGTGGGATATAAAATGCAATTTTACCAGAACTTTTGAAGAAAATTCTTTAAGATCAAGTATCATGATAGTTTTCATTGTGAGAAGACAAATAAGAAACATCCATAATTGGTGCTACAGTGTGGGTTGGTTTTTAAACAAGTTTCTCTCCCACATGGTGATAATTAAGTTTTAAACTTCAGTGGCAAAAATGGATCAAAAAGTAACTGAAGTGTGGTATGTCCTTTATTTTTTTATCTTTCTAAACATAAAAGTGTAACATAAAACTCAAAAACAAAGTAATGACAAACATCAAAACCATTCCTACAAAAAGAAAAGTACTTACCACTGGGACCATAGGAGATTAAACCTTTTTTTCCTCCTCCCCCCTCCCTCCTCCCAACATTGCATCAAAGCAATGCTATCTAACTTCATATAAGAATTCCCCGTGCTAAAAATGTATTTTTTCAGGGGAGGAAGCACAAATCAGAAACGCACGCCAACAATAAGTTTGCCTTTGATTTGGTTCTACCATCCACTCTATCCCCTTCAAGAGAGGTTTTCTCATCACTGCCATGAATGCTTTGATGACTTCCAAAATATACTCTTGTTAATATGCTTTGTGCCCTTTGGATCAACAACTTACCCCTCTCTTTTACACTGTAGGTCAGAGGGACCTCTCTGCTTCTGTGCTACACCAATACACACACACACACACACACACACACACACACACACACACACATGCACACACACACGATCTGAGTTCAAATCCCCTTTCAGCCAACTCAGAGGATAACCTTGTAGGTTTCTCATCCTACCCTATTTCACAGGGATGTCTATCACCCTGATGCTTAAGGTCCTAAATGACCGTGAGCCAAGTTATCTGTTTTGAAAAGCCTTCTTTGATTGGAGTCTCTCCAGATGTTGGGTTCTACAGATTAGGCCATTTTGGATGTATATATCTTGTCAGAATTTAGGGTGCCACCCTCTAGAAGCAGGATGTACTCCAAAGTGGCAATTTCCCATGTGGAATACTCTCCCCTTTCTGCAAGGTTGATGTCAAAGAAGGGGACTGAGAATTGTTACTACTTAAAACAAAGTCACAGAATTAAAATGGTTGGAAAGGAATTGTATCTACAGTAACTTCAACTGAGTTCCATAGTTCTAAGTACAACTAAGCCTAGACCCACACGTTAAAAACATTCTTGTATGTCAAGTTTTCAAGTCACAATGTCAATTCTTTCTCTCTGTTTGCAATGATGATAACTTTGTCTCTCTTTTTAGCATTTTTCATGGTTGAGTCATTCTTCTAATTGGGTTATTGTTGTAGTTACCTGGAGAGTACTTTGAGTAGAAATGGGAAGAATGAAACAACCAAAGTATTAATCCGTCACCAAAGTATCAATTCATCATGTCTGCCATAACCTAAGCTTGGTACAAAATATAAACAAACGAGCACAGCTGGTCTCATAGGTTCGCAGTAAAAAAATTGAAGATGGGTTTTCCTAATAAAATAAATGTCAGACAAAAACATCTATGATGCATCAATATCTCACAAGTACTTTTTGTATATAAAAGCTAGTTGAAAGTTTCATATTCTCCAATATCTGCAAAAAGATAATATGTATACTTATTGTATCCCTAGCCATTCAGTTTTGTATCAATCAATCTTTATTACAGTCCAAGACCAGCATAGTACAGCAAATAGAACAGAAGTTAAAATGAGGGTACTTAAAATATATTTTAAAGAGAAGCATTTTTGCTCAGAGATAAGTAGTAGTAAAATTATTATTTAAGATTAATAGTGTCTTGTATATAGTGGAGGGTACCAAAAGTCCATGTTAAGAAAATCCCTTTTCATAATGGAATAGTGGGAAATAACGGAAGAAACCACTGCTGAAATTAGAAACAAGGGGAAAAAAGATGCTACACACTCATTGAAAATCTGTGGGCCCTATAATCATCAATCTGTATTTACCCAAGTAATATCAGCTCAAATTACATGAATCTAGATCTTCCCCTATCCCGTGTACAGGATAGGAGGGTCTGCCTCTTGAAGCAGAGAGAAGGGTGAAGTAGAGGGATCCTTAAACCTTTTTCCAGCAAATGTCTTCCTTCCTTCTCAATGCTCTTCATTTTTCTTACCAGCTCTGACATTGTACCAGGAGGGAGGAATCTGTAGCTGAATGGTAGAGCTGTTTCTTTCCATACAAAAGATATCACCCAGGTTCAATCCACCATTGGAATGAGTAGGGAACTTCCCACCTGAAATATAGAGCTGCTGCCACTTATTGTCAGCATCCTTATTCTATAACCAAGGTTCTGACTTATTATGCGGCAGCTTCTTATGTTGCTATGACTACAGGAAGGGACTACAGGAAGTAAAGTGGTATATGCCAAAGGGCTCCATTTTCCTCCGTAATGCATCTGTTTCATGCTACATTTCAAACCTAGCAATATTTACGTTATAAAGAACTGGTGGAGACACATGCTTGAACAAATAGTTCTTCTGTCTTTGTGTTTTGTTTGAAGCTCACAAAATACTACTGCTACTATACCATAAATTTAGTTATATAGCATAAATGTATACATCTAGCAGCCATATATTTCACTCTTGAGAATGTCAAAAGCCACTATATGCTAGCTAAGTGATTACATCCATTAACAATCATCTCCTCCTCTACTGTATTATTTCTGCTCACACTTTAGTCATAATTTGAAGTACAGTACAGGTTTAAAAGAATTGTCTTCATATTTCTTCAAACTTGTTATTACTAATTGTTGTTTTTGTCATCACCTGCTGATAATTGTTGTGGTTCAGTCGCACAGTCGATTCCGACTAAGGTGTTAAGGTCCTTTTTGTAGAGTACCTCTGTGTACTCTTGCCATCTTTTCTTAATCTCTTCTGCATCAGCTAACTCCTTGCTGTTTTTGTCCCTTATCATGGTCATTTTTGCTTTTTTGCCTTGATTTCCCCAACTTTTTTGAAAAAATCTCTAGTCCTACCCCTTATGTTGTTTTCCTCTATTTCTGTGCATTGTTCATTTAGGTAGGTTTCCTTATCTTTCCTTGCTTTTCTTTGAAATTCTGTATTCAGTTTTCCTTTATCCTTTGCCTTTTGCATTCCTTCTTTCCTCTGCTATTTAAGAGCCTCATCAGACAGCCACTTTGCTTTCTTACACTTCTTTTCTTTTGGTATGGTTTTCCCTGCTGCCTCCTGTATGATGCCTCGCACCTCTGTCCATAATTCATCTGGCACTCTGTGTATCAAGCTGAATTCACCCATCCCTGTCCATTTTAACTCATTCATTCCCAAGATGTCAATGCTTATTCTTTCCATTTCCTTCTTTACCACGTCCAGATTTCCTTGATTCATAGATCTCACATTCCATGTACCTATGCTGTATTGTTCCATACAACACCATATTTCTCCTCCCACTGTCCTATCCGCCCCCTCTTCCAACCTGGTGGGCTAAGATCCTGTTCCATCTATTTTACCCCTTTGTTTTGCCTTTTGTTCTAGTCCATAGAGTTCTCTTGGCAAACTTCCTGATGTGGTTTGCTGGTTTCTACATCAGTATTTTACTATCATACATTTTATCACAATTTAACACAAAGTAACAGACTAAAATTAAGTTGATCAATGCTGGATATATGAAACAAGAAATTATATATGTACCGTATTTTTCGCCGTATAAGACGCACTTTTTCTTCCCCAAAACTGGGGGGGGGGGGAAGTTGGTGCGTCTTATACGGCAAATACACATTTTACATGCATTAAAACTGCCCCCAACTTTGTGTGGCGCTTGCTCGCAGTCCTCTCCTTATGCAGTGTGTGCTGCGGGCTGGATTTGGGGCACGTACTGCGGGCTGTGGTGACTTCTGTGACCCTCCCTGCATGGCCAGGCTCTGTGTGTTCGGGCTTCCCTCTCCCTCCTATAGCGCGCCATGCCCCCCTCCCGACAGTCTAACCATGTGCTGCACGGGCATCATACTGAGCTTACTGCCGGTACCTCCATCCATCAGCGCAGGCTGCGTCTCCTCATGTCTCCCCGAGCAGTCTCACTCCTTGCTGGGCAGTGTGGGCACAATTTCGCCGCTTCTCTGCATATCTCCCGGGCACCCGATCAATCCATGCTGCCCTGAAATGTCCGCATGTCTGCCTCCTCGTTCCGCCTCCTCCAGCCAATGCTTACTGCTGTCCGTACTCTGCCCCGCCCCGCTCCTAGTTGATTGGATGCCCGTGATTGATGGGCAGAAGGATTGATCCGCCAAAGCTCCGCCCCCGAATCCCGGGGAGAAGATACCGCCCTCCCTACCTCATACTGCCGGTCTTGCTCCTCCCCCACTAGTCTATTGGATGCCCATGATTGATGGGCAGAAGAATGGCTCCACAAGCTCCGCCCCCGAATCACGGGGAGAAGACACACCGCCCTCCCTACGTCATAATGTGCCTTCTGGGTAGATCACAGACAACGTGTATGGTGTATGTGAGAAAGTGATCAGGCAGACCAACTACAGGGTAAATGAAATGTAAAATGTGCATACACATGCACACACACACACCTAGGGTCTAGGAGAGCTTAGAGCATAATGAACATTTAAAGTCAAGCATTGGCTGATTTTACTGATGATTTAAAGTTGCAGTATGGCTGTTCCTGTGCCCCCATATGATTATAAATTTGCCATTGGCCTTCTCCCCATATAGCTGTTCTCATGACACATGTGGTCAGTGTAACAGTCTGTAAACCAAGGCTGCAGTCTATCCCACAACATTCTCTCCAGCAGCATTCACTCAAACCAGATGGCATATGAGGGGGTTATGAGACCACCAGATTAAATATGGGGATTAGAGAGCACCAGATGAAATATGAGGGGGTTACAAGACCACCAGAGGAAATATGGGGGGTTAGAGAGCACCAGATTAAATATGAGGGGGTTACATTTCTTGCAGAAAAATTATAGTACCAACTCCTCAAGATGTCTAAGCAGAAGAGAATGGCATATAAAGTTGCTTTCAAGCTGGAAGTAATTAAATTTGCTAAGGAGCATGGGAATAGAGCAGCGGAGAGACACTTCGGGCCACCTCCAACTGAGAAAATGATAAGAGAGTGGAGGAAACAGGAGGATCAGCTCCAAAAGTTGGATAAAGGCAAGCACACCTTACGTGGACCAACTGCAAAGTGGCCAGAGTTAGAGGTGGAAGTGAAGGAGTGGATCGCACATCACAGGCAAAATGGACTTTCTGTCTCAACAAAAATGATAATCTATGAGGCCAGACGTATTGCTGTGGAGAAAGGCATTCGGGATTTCACCGGATCACCATCGTGGTGCTATAGATTTATGAAGAGATCTGGCCTTTCTATGCGCACCAAAACCAGAATTGCACAAAAAATGCCTAAGGAATACGAATCAAAGATTCTTTCTTTTCACAAGTTTGTTATTGATGCGAGGAAGAAGAATACCGGTAACTTTGAAATTAGCCAGATCGGGAACATGGATGAAGTCCCGCTAACGTTTGATGTGCCATCTAACAGAACCGTAGATAACAAAGGAGGAAAAACCATAACCGTAAAAACCTCAGGGCATGAGAAAACCCACTACACGGTTGTGCTGTCCTGCTGTGCCGATGGTACCAAACTGCCTCCGATGTTGATTTTTAAAAGGAAAACGTTCCCAAAAGAAACAATCCCACGGGGAGTCGTCGTGCATGTTCACGATAAAGGGTGGATGGACGAAAATGGCATGAGGCTGTGGATTGACAAAGTGTGGTCCAAACGTCCTGGCGGTCTTCTGAAGAAATCTTCCTTGTTGGTGCTTGACCAGTTTAGAGCGCACATTACGGAAAATACTAAAAAGAACTTTAAGGAAGTTAAAACCCAAATAGCTGTGATTCCTGGTGGCCTCACTAGCCAGCTGCAACCTCTGGATGTTTCCATTAACAAGCCATTCAAAGTTCTGATGCGTGAGGAGTGGAACACCTGGATGGCAGCTGCGAACCATGATCTGACGCCTACTGGGCGGATGAAGAGGCCCACTATCACACAAGTGTGTGAATGGGTTAAAAGGTCATGGGACTCCGTGAAGGAGGACATTGTTGTAAAATCCTTCAAGAAGTGTGGCATTAGTAATGCCTTGGACGGAACAGAAGACGACGTCTTATTTGACACCAGTGAGGAAGAAAGTGATGACAATGACTGCGAGGATCTGTCCTTCCTCATTTCTGATAGCAGCGAAGAAGAGGAATTCTTGGGGTTCGAATAAAAATATTACAGACTGATTTTTGTTACTTTCACTGTTTACTGACTTTACTGACTGTTAATGAGAGTAAAGATTGTTCTTAATATGTTACATGGTTGACATAAAATTTTTCTTAAACTGCTGTTTACTTTATACAGTTGATATAAAATATTTTAGTACAGTATTTGGTTCAGAATCTTTTTTTTTCTAGATTTTCCTCCTTTAAAATTGGGTGCGTCTTATATGCCGGAGCGTCTTATACGGCGAAAAATACGGTAGTCAAAATTTTAAAAGTATCTTGTTAGTCATCAACTGATAATAGATATATTTTTAAATAAAGTATATTTATTCCAATGAAGTCCTCAAAGGCAAACAAAACAACTGTCATTCAAATAAGGGACTGTAGTCTGGAGGGTTCTTTGTCTGACTACAAGGTTCTAGTAGCAGCTCTCCTCCAGAAGATGTGACTATTTCTTCCTGGAAAGAGAAAATGAATTGCATCAGCAAAGTTAAATAAGAATAAATTGTATCAGGAGTATGAAAAATAATCATGTTGGTAATGACTAGATATCAGCCATCCTAAGTGCACTTAAGTAGTTCCACTGAATGTAATACTCAGTAAATACACTGTTTCAAAATGTTTGGCATTTTGTATATAAATATCAGATGATCCAGGTGCAAATAACTGAAATTTAAACAGACTGCATAGCTCAGTGGTTTAGGTATGATTGGGGATTTAATTCCACTGTGCCTCATTGGACAGTCTGACCAGGTTATCCTGCAATGGTAAACAGAGTAGACCATACCACCAGCAACTCAATGCTGAGTGTCAGATGGCAGTTAACTAACCTGACAATCCTGAGGACCAATGGCCTTGGGTGCCAAAGTCCACAGGGAAGGGTGATGGTCCCCAAATGGATAAAATCCCACCTGAATCCATCTTGATGGAGGGTGGCAGCCTCATTAATACTGGCTTGGGGCTGATGAGGATTTTGTGTGCCAAAAGGGCTCAGGACCAGAAAATGACTCATGGAACGGGATCAGTGGTACGGTGCTCATGCTGCAATCCAAAAAGCAGATGAAAGGCAACTGCATTATTTTCTCAGGACAGTCTTCATGGCTGATCACTATGATGATTGTCTATATTCTGATTTGGATACAGAAGAAGAAGAAGTGCCTCCTTGGAGAAGATCCAGCCTGTGTGATGTTAGGCAAGCTGCACAGTCTCTGAGAGCCCCCAGAAGAAGAGAACAGTATAGAATGTGCCTTCACTCTATATTTTAATATGATGAAACACTAATACAGATTTTCTCAACCTTTTGGGGTGGTGGCCAGATCACGTGTTTCTGCATGAGTTCTCATATGAATTCAGTGAGTTCTCATGTGAAATCCTATAAGAACTCACCAAAATCACGCAAGGATGCCGAAAATGCATGTTTTCACACAAGAACTCACAAAAATGCGCATTTTTGCCAGTTTTCAGTGCTGCCGGGAGGTGGTGGCGGCAGGAACGAGGAGGATGTTGGGGACCAGATGAAAAGGCTTCAGGGGATGAGTCCGGCCCAGTGGTTGAGAATGCCTGCACTAATATGTTTACCTGCCCACCCCCCAAATTGTAGTAGAACATTCCAGCACCAGATGATTACAAACTCAGTGAAACAAGTAAATGAAATGAAAGAATAAACAATATATAGACTTTCATTTTGGATGTACACAATTAGCATAAGCAAGAACTAGGAAATAATAGTTCTTTCCATCCTCTAGCATGTGACATTAATTAAATAGAGATCTAATAATGTACAGTACTCTTGACCTTTATAACTTTTTTCCCTTTAGCCCATCCATCTTTTCAATGTATTGTACATTTCTGCACACTCCACCACCAGCCTGCCATGTACCTATTTATGTTACAATCATTTCCACCTGGATCATCTGGTATTTATACAGTACATAATATGACAATCATTTGAAATGGTAAAGAAAATGGTCTGATTTTCCTCATTGCATTGTTAAATTTACAAAAATAGGGCCAGAGATAAGACAAAAACCTCAAGATGTTACCAATCAAAAAAGGTCCAAGCTGTTGTAATCAATTTTCATGGAGACAGAGAGCATCCTACTCTCAGGTGTTCTTAAATGATTCCAAGGGCAATGGAAGAGTCTCTTGTCTGCTGTAACCTCTGTGTCTTTGGAAGAAAGATCATCCAAGTACACTACATGCTTCTAAAAGCAGAAATTGTGCCAATCCTGGCATACAATCATGACAGTCAAGCTGTGATCCAGATCCCACAATCAGCTCCAGACTGATCACATGGCCCTATGGACATCCCATGCAGCACTTGCTCATAGTGTCAAATCCAGTGCAACACCCTTTGGTTTTAGTGAGGTTGCCACTTTGGAAAAATCTGACACCTCAGCTGAACAAAACAAATAAGCTATTAAGTGGATCACTGGTTACATTTAACCTGGTGTGAATGCTAGAAAAGATTCCAATTTCTTATTTTTCACTCTCACAGAGTGGGAAATCAAAGAAGGCCTACATCTGCTGATCTGCAAGATAGTTCCATTCAACCCAATAGCCAAGATCCTGTTTCATGGTTACGCACACAGAGCTTCAACTGTGGGAGCTGTGACGCTTATCCGACAAGGCGGGGATTTTGTGTCTACTCATAAGAACATACATAAGAACAGCCTTGCTGGAACAAGCCACAGCCCATCCAGTCCAGCATTCTGTCTCACACAGTGGCTCACCATTTCCTTCAGGGTATTCCCAAGCAGATGCCTTCACCTGCTTAGGATTCCCTGGAAATGGCATTGAGAGATATCCTGCCTATCTCTCCAACCCGGAGGTTGTCCTTAAGTATCCATAGTTATAGCAATTGATACCCTTGTCCTCCATGAACTTGTCTAATCCTTTCTTAAAGCTGTCAAGACTGACAGCTGTCACCACTTCTTCTGGCAGGGAGTTCCATAGACCAGTGATCCTCTGGGTGAAAAAGTACTTTCTCTTATTTGTTTGAGAACTAGTACCCAAAAGGGTCATGGAGTGTCCCCTAGTTCTAGTGTTATGCGATAGGGAAAACAGTTTTTCCTTATCTACTTTGTCCACACCGTGCATGATTTTATAAACTTCAATCAGGTCACCTCTTAGACGTCGTCGTTCAAGAGCGAAGAGGCCCAACCGTTGCATCCTCAGATGGTAAGGAAGGTGTTCCAGTCCCCTAATCATTCTGGTTGCCCTCCTCTGTGCTTTCTCCAACTCCATAATATCCTTTTGGAGGTATGGCGACCAGAACTGTACACAGTATTCCAGATGGGGCGTCACCATAGATTTATAAAAAGGCAAAATGACACTTGCTGACTTATTTTCTATACCCTTCCTAATGATCCCTAGCATTGAGTTTGCTTTTTTCACTGCTGAGGCACACTGGGTTGACACCTTCATTGAGTTGTCCACCAGGACACCAAGGTCCCTTTCCTGGTTTGTCGCAGAGAGTTCAGACCCCATCAGTTTATAAATGTAATTGGGGTTCTTTGCACCAACATGCATCACTCTGCACTTACTAATGTTGAAGCTCATTTGCCACTGTTTTGCCCACTCCCCCAGTGTCAAGAGATCCCTCTGGAGCTCCTCACAATCTCTCACAGTTTTCACTACCCTGTATAATTTAGTGTCGTCAGCAAATTTGGCTACCTTGCTTTTTACTCCTACCTCTAGATCATTTATAAAGAGGTTGAAAAGCAGGGGTCCCAGTACTGAACCTTGGGGGACCCCACTCTTTACTTCCCTCCACTTGGAGAAGTGTCCATTTAGTGCTACCCTCTGTTTCCTGTCCCTTAGCCAGTTGCTGATCCAGGACAAGACCTGTCCCTTTATTCCATGACTGGTAAGTTTATTCAAGAGCCTTTGGTGTGGGACCTTGTCAAAAGCCTTCTGAAAGTCCAGATAAACAATGTCAACTGGATCCCCCTTATCCACATGCTTGTTGACACTCTCAAAAAATTCCAACAGATTAGTGAGGCATGATTTGCCCTTGTAAAAGCCATGTTGGCTCTCCTTTAGCAGCACCTTCTCTTCTATGTGCCTATTAATTCTATCTTTTAGGATGGTTTCCATCACTTTACCTGGGACACATGTCAAACTGACAGGTCGGTAATTTCCTGGATCACCCCTGGATCCTTTTTTGAAAATTGGTGTTACATTCGCTACCTTCCAGTCATCAGGCACAAAGCCTGATTTGAGGGAAAGATTATATATTTTGGCTAGGAGATCAGCAATTTCATCTTTAAGTTCCCTGAGAACTAGTGGATGGATGCCATCTGGTCCTGTTGATTTGTTAGTGTTTAGTTTAACAAGACATGCAAGGACCCCCTCCCTGGTTATTTCTATCTGGCTTAATTCTTCAGTTTCCCTCCCTACAAAGATAGGCTCTGTTTTGGGCATGTGGTCTCTGTCTTCTTCAGTGAATACTGAAGCAAAGAATTCATCGAGTCTCTCTGCAATCTCTGTTTCCTCTTTAATAACCCCTTGCCTTCCATTGTCATCTAATGGTCCAATGGCCTTCCTAGTTGGGTTCTTACTTCTAATGTACTTAAAGAAGTCTTTGTTATTTCTCTGAGTACTTTTAGCTATACGCTCCTCAAAGTCCTGCTTTGCTTTCCTGATTGTTGCCTTGCATTTGTTCTGCCAGAATTTATGTTTCTGCCTGCTGTCCTCATTCGGACAAGCCTTCCATCTTCTAAATGAACTTTTCTTGCTCTTGATCACTTCCCGAACAGCTCCTGTAAGCCACATCGGAGTCCTCTTGGACCTGGCAGTGCCCTTTTTCCTTTTGGGAATGCATTCCAATTGGGCATCTGTTATTGTTTTTGTAAACAGCCTCCATGCCTCTTGGAGTGTTTGGACTCTCACAATTTTCCCTTTCAGCTTCTTTTTTACTAGTTTCCTCATCTTTGGGAAATTTCCTTTTTGAAAATATAAGGTCTCTGTGTTAGATTTTATCAGTGACTTGCGGTCTATGATCAAGTTAAACATAATTGAGTTGTGGTCACTGTTCCCTATGGGATCAGTCACATTAACATCTTGCACCAGATCCTTAGTATTACTCAGGATCAAGTCAAGGATTCTTGTACCTCTAGTTGGGTCTTCAACCATCTGTCCCAGGGAACAATCATTCAGCATATCTAGGAACTTTATCTCTTTATCATGTGCTGAACAACAGTTCACCCAGTCTATGTGAGGGTAATTGAAGTCCCCCATTATAACCAGGCTTGGATGCTTCCTTTACAACATTCTCCAACTGCCAGTCTCCCTCAAGAGTTTGGGTTGGAGGCCAATAGTATATGCCTACTGTTAGACCATCCTTGTGGCCTGGTACTCTTACCCACAGAGCTTCTAATGGTGACTCCAAATCACCTAGATATTCCAATTTAAGGTCAAGAAGAGCAAGGACAGAGGGGTTGCCTCCATCCCGCTCCCACCACAGATCATCCATGAGAGCGACCAATGCAGTCTCGGTACCATAACTGGGCCTGAACCCTGACTGGAACGGGTCCAGGTAATCCGTATCATCCAGAACCCCATGGAGCTGTCGAGCCACTGCTTTCTCCAACACCTTTCCCATGAAGTGAAGGTTGGAAATCGGTCTGAAGTTTGAAATAACCGTAGGGTCAAGTGAAGGCTTTTTCAGGAGGGGCAGTACCAGCGCATGCTTAAAAGCTGCTGGAAACACCCCCTCCTGCAGAGAGGCATTCACCATCACACAAACCCAACTGCCCATCGTAGCCTTGGCCGCTCTAATCAGCCAGGCAGGACAGTCATCTAACAAGCAAGTGGTAACACGTACAGCTCCAAGGAGCCTGTCCACTTCATTAGGGGCAACAGGATCAAACCAATCTCAGATAACATGGCTAGACTCTGCTCCAGCCCTCTCCAGGCGATCAATTTCCACATCAGGATTAAACCCCAAACGGGTGTGAGCAACTTTCTCTGCAAGATGGTCAGCAAAATCGTCAGCTGAGCCCTGCCACCCAGGACCAGGCCCCACCCTACCCAGAAGGGACCTGGTAACCTGGAACAGGGCTGCTGGATGATTATCAGCAGAGGCAATGAGAGTGGTGAAGTACTGGCACTTCACCACCCTCATCACCACAAAATAGGCTTTAACAGAAGCTCTAACTCGTGTTTGGTTGCACTCGCACCAGGTCTTCACCCAACAGCGCTCTAGGCGTCTCCTAACCCACTTCAGCTCCCTCAGCTCATCCATGTACCAAGGAGCTGTACGTGACCTGCGGGAAAGGAAAGGCCGCAATGGCGTGATTCCATCCAAGACCGATGTCACTTCCCTTTCCCAGAGAGTGACCAAGGTCTCAGTCGAAACGTGCAGCCTGTCCGGAGAAACAGGCCCCAGCTCTGCTGGGAATCTATCAGAATCCATAAAATGCCAGAGAATGAACAGAGGGGCTGGAACGAGGGACAGGTAACAAACATCTGTCCCTCGTTCCCCATGTGTGGCCCGCCCCTCGGTTCCCGCCATATCGCACCATACCCGTCACTACCGGAATGTGGGCCCCGGGAACCTCACACCAGGCTCCAGTTGGACAACCCCTCTCCCCTCCCAAGGCTATTCTCTCACTACTAGTCCTGTCTGATTGTACAAAGCCGTGAATTCCCACACAATCCAAACCCCAATAGAAGGCCCCCCCAGAAGCTGGCGAAGAAGGGGAGGTGGCAGCAGAAAAAAGGTGGAATTTAACCCACCGCTGGAGCCGCCCAGCTCGCTAGAGCCGCCCAGCTGATCCAAGTCTCTTGCCCCCCTCCACCTCCTTCGTGCCAGCAACAGCTGTGTGGGCGGCGCTTGCGGTGGAGTCGGCGACCAGGGCCCATGGCAGGTCTTTTTGCCCCTCAGCCATCTGGTCAGGGCAGGAGCCATGGGCACTGTAGAAGGGACCGGTGGAGAGGCAGCAGGAGAGGCGGCGGCAATGAAGGCAGTGGAATTTAACCCGCCGCTGGAGCCACCCAGCTGATCCAAGTCTCTTGCCCCCCCCCCTCCACCTCCTTCGCACCGGCAACAGCTGTGTCGGCGGCGCTTGTGGTGGAGTCAGCGACCGGGGCCCATGGCAGGTCTTTTTGCTCCTCAGCCATCTGGTTGGGGCAGGAGCCATGGGCGCCATAGAAGGGGTCGGCGGCGAGGCAGCAGGAGAGATGGCGGCAATGAAGGCGGCAGAATTTAACCCACTGCTGGAGCCGCCCAGCTGATCCGAAGCTCTTGCCCCCCTCCACCTCCTTCGCGCCAACAACAGCTGTGTCGGCGGCGCTTGCAGTGGAGTCGGCGACTGGGGCCCATGGCAGGTCTTTTGCCCCTCAGCCATCTGGTTGGGGCAGGAGCCATGGGCGCTGTAGAAGGAACTGGTGGAGAGGCAGCAGGAGAGGCGGTGGCAATGAAGGCGGCGGAATTGATAGCAAATGGAGACAGTTTATGTAGTAGGATCAATTCTGAATAAGGGGCACAATGGAAATAAAGATTTAAAGAATTCTGTTACCCTGTACCATGTTCTTGATCTAGCTTGCCATCAGTTGGTTAAAAATAGCAGCAAACACTACCATTCAAGGCCAAACTATATTAACAGATTGGCCCTCAGAAATTTAAGATGGTGGTGATGCTTGACAGAGAATCCTAACAAATAGGAAGGAGACTAAAGTCCTTATTCCCCTTGCCTCTTCATCATTCATGAGATCAGCAATAAATGGTGTAAAGTATGGGGATGGCAGTAATAAATTGTGAGAAAATGAGAAACTATATAAATCCATTTTATTTGCATCATTTGGATAGTTTGATGATTTGTCTAGAAGGAAATTTCAAGAGTGCACTAGGACACTAGATCAGGTTGCTTGTTTTTCATGCTTGGCCATCTTAAAAGTGAAGAGAATATCATTAAAAAAAACCAAAAGCAACTGATAGGAAAGGAATATGCTTCTCCCCATGCACTGCATTGGTAAAGTACACAATGGATAGGTACCTGAGCCTCTTCTGATGCAATTAAGGATAAAGCTCTGAACCCTAGAGTCGGATATGACTGGCTTTTGAGCAAGGGAAACCTTTACCTTAACCTGACTGTGTCAAGAAGGACTCCAGGTGTGCCTCACTGAAGGCAGGGGAGGAAAGGGGGCAGATGGAAATAACTGTTGATGTATCCTTTCCCACTGCCTTAAGAAATGGCTGTAGCCTATAGAACCTCCAATTATATGGTAAGGCTTTTTATGGTGGGAGTTCAAATTATGGATTTAGACCACCTGAGATGGTCTAAAGGAAGTGAGCACTGGTAAGTTTTGCAGTTGGAGTAGAGCTGCTTTAGAGGCCTCCACTAATTTAAATTGATAATTTAAACTGCTGAGAGCCACCTCTGTTCAAACAGAGGAAGCAGTTAGAAGCTTCCAGAAGCAGGAGGGAAGAGCCACACCAGGCCCTTCCCTGAACCGTGACTCATAGGGGCGGAGCCACACTAGCCTTAAAAGCTCTGAGCTCTTTCAGGGTCAGCCTTTTTGACTCTGCATGTGCTCTTAAGCAGAGCTGCCGCTGAGGAGAGCCAAACAAAGGAAGTGAGCACTGGTAAGTTTTGCAGTTGGAGTAGAGCTGCTTTAGAGGCCCACGCGCCGTTAGGCGCGCGAGATTGCAAACTAGTAACAAAGGAAGAATATAGTCTTACTAGGTAGAAAGGTAGTAAACCTGTGCATTTTTGAGGGCCAGAATACTGCACTTGTTAAAATGGATTCTGAGGGAACAGCTGGAGTTACCTGCAATACTTGTGCCATGTTTGTGTTCTTGCCAAAGCATATGGAGAACTACACTTGCAGCAAGTGCAAGCTGGTTGCACTACTAGAAGAGAAGGTCCAGCAGCTAGAGGTCCGCATATCTAACCATCAACAAATTAAGGAGCTTGAGCTGTTCTTGGACAGAGCGGAGCAGACTATGCTGGACAAAGAAGAGACAGGGCACAGTTCTGAGGGAGAAGGCCCTTCACTAACTCAGGAGGGAGATGTTTGGAGGAATGTGACTCAAAGGAGGAGAAGAGTAGGGGATCACTCTGAGAGTCTGAAATTACAGAATAAATTTGAGGCTCTTTCCCTCATTACACCTGATGAGGAACACACAGAGGAACAACTGGTTCCACCTGATGATCTCTCCTTCATCACACTTGATGAGATCCAGGAAGATAAACAACAGGAACAAACTGAGTTTCTCTCCCTTAATATGGTTGATGAGGTGCATGTAGATGAACAGATTGCAGGAGAGAGGCTCCTTGTACTAGGCGATTCAATAATTAGAAATTCAGAGAAATGGATTTGTGATGCACATGATAACCGTATGGTGACTTGCCTGCCAGGTGCAAAAGTTGCAGACATCACAAGAAATCTAGATAGATTGTTAGAGAGAACTGGGAACGAACCAGTTGTCCTGGTACACGTTGGTACCAATGATGTTGGGAAGGCCAAGCAGTCTGTCCTGGAAGCCAAATTCAGGTTGTTAGGAAGAAGATTGAAGTCCCGGACTTCCAAGGTAGCATTTTCAGAACTGCTGCCTGTCCCTCGCACAGGCAGGCAGAGCTCAGAAGCCTCAATGCATGGATGAGGCTATGAGGCTGTGGTGTCGAGAGGTTTCAGATTTGTCAGGAACTGGAGAACATTTTGGGACAAGCCAAATCTGTTCAGGAGGGATGGGTTGCATTTGAACCATGATGGGACCAGATTGCTGGCACTCAACATCAAAAAGGCTGCAGAGCAACTTTTAAACTGATAACTGGGAGAATGGAAGCGTGGCGCCAAAATGGCCGCCGCGCTCTTTGCGGGCCCCCCCCCACCGGACGAAACCATCCAGGTAGTTAGGGGCGTGGCCAGCACCCTAATAAAAGGGGCTGGCCACGAGGCAGCCGTGCTGCCATTTTGGCGAACCGACGGAGCGGAGAAGTTTTTCCTCCTGACCTCCGTCGCTCGTGTCCTTTTGGGGGAAGCCTTTTCGGGCAGCTTTCTCTTGTTTTAGGCTTCCTAGCTACCTTAGCCATGCCCTCAAAGAAGAAGGCAGCCGCGAACGTGGCTCGATCGGCGCGGAGGCGTCAGCCGGGTCGGAGGACCGCGACTGCGCCCGTTCCGCAGCCACCTTTAGCGGAGCCCACCGGGAACGGTGGGATGGAATCGGTAGCTCCTTGGCCCGATGCGCGGTGTATACCGGCTGCCCCGGACGGGGCCTCGGCCCTTGGCCCGCACACGACGACCACGGCCCCTGCCATGGTCCGTGCGGCTGGGACCTCTTGCCCGGGCCCGCAGTTCCCCATGGGTGGTGCGAGTCATGGAGGGTGGTTGGGTTCCCTGCCATTGCAGGGCGTGCCCACGGCTCCCCAAGGGTCGAGCATGGGCACTTGGCCTTATCTGGCCTCGGGGGCTCAGGGACCTGGACAGGTACCCGTGACTTATGGGCCGGCTGCCCATTTGCCCCCTGTTGGGGCCGGGGCCTATGTCGACGTGGAGGCCCTCCTGGCCCGGGTAGTGGCCCTTGAAGCGTCCTTGGCGAGGGCCAACCAAACAGGGGTGTCTCTGGGATTTCAGGTGCCCCCTTTGGCCGCCGAACAGCGGCCGGTGATGGGTCGGGTAGAGCCGCCTGAGGCGCGCGGGCCGGTGGCGGCCACTGCCTCGCAGCTCCCCACTCCACAGGTGCAGCAGTCTGGTGCTGGTCTGGCCCCGTCGACGAGCTCAGCTTCGGTCGTGAGCTCCGACGCCCCCAGCGGGCCGGAACCCCCAGTGGGGGCGGCCCGTGGGGGTGCATCGGGTGAGTATGCAGTTCAAGCTAATGCACCCACACAACTGACTTCCTTAGGGGGGGCTGTCCAATGGCCGTGGCCTCGCTTGGGTGGTCCGGCGGTCCAAAGGCCCCTGGCCCACCAAGCGACTTTACCTTTGTCACAGGGCCTGGGTCGGGGTGGTGCCCCCAATGTGCTGGGAAATGTGTTGGGGATCCCCGGGCTGGCTCAGGCCTCCTTTGCTTTGCCCGCAGTTCCCTCTGTGCCGGTGTCGGCTTTGCCAACAGCAGGGTATTCCTTGCCCCTGGGGGACCATCTGGCCCAGTCCACCAAGGAAAAGATTTGGAGGGGCGAGTATGTAGATATCTTCTCCCTTCTAAATAGGGAACCGACCAAGGAAGAGAGGGAAGGGCTGGACGAGAAGGATAAGGAGCAGGCACGTCATCGTAAGCCGCCACGCACGTGGGCAAATTGGTTGCCAGCGTACTTGATTTACATGGCCGTTTACCTCAGGGCTAGGCCGGATTTGGCCATCCCTATGGTCCAGTATCTGGACAACATTTACCGGGCTATGGTTGACTTCCCGGGTCCGGCGTAGCTGGCTTACGACGAAGAATTTCGCATGAGGATTCCACTGCACCCAGAGATGAGGTGGGACGAGCCCTGCCAGAAGCTGTGGCTTCTGTATATGACCCCCACGCACCCGGCGCCTGGGGAGAGATACCATTGTGGACATACGGTCCAACGAGCGGCCCCGGTACAGGTCCCCCGCCAAGTGGCGGGGCAGGGGGTTCCAGCCCGCCTGCTGTGCTGGACCTTCTCGTCCAATGGTTCTTGCAACAAGAAAAATTGCAAGTACAAGCACGAGTGCCCCTCTTGTGGTGGCCCCCATGCTGCCTCCGCCTGTCCCAGGCCGGGAGGATACAGGGGCAGGGGTAGGGGCGGACAAGGGGCAGGTAGGACTGCCACGGAGGGAGTGGGTTCACCGAAAGGCCCCTCCCCAATTAATGTCGACATGCTGGAGCGTTGGCTCGCATTGTACCCGAAGAGAGCAGACGCTGTGTACCTCCTTCAGGGTTTTCAGCTGGGTTTTCGTATTCCTTTCACGGGGGATAGGTCACCGCAGGATGCACCCAACCTGTTGTCACTTAGGGGAAGGGAGGAGGTGGCTGCTGCCAGCATTAATAAGGAGATTGCTGCGGGCAGGGTCGCTGGCCCTTTCCCCGCGCCCCCGTTCCCCAACCTTAAAGTGTCTCCTCTAGGACTAGTGCCCAAAAAATCCCCGGGCGAGTTCCGTCTGATTCATCATTTGTCCTACCCAGCCGGCCACTCGGTCAATGATGCTATCCCTGATGACCTTTGTTCTGTCAGGTATACATCCTTTGACCAGGCATTGCGCATGGTGCGCTCATGTGGCCCGGGTGCACTGTTGGCTAAGTGTGACATTCAGTCGGCTTTTCGCCTCTTGCCTGTGCACCCGGGTGACTTTGAGTTGCTGGGTTTCAAATTCCGGGGTGAATATTATTTTGACAAAGCCATGCCATTCGGCTGTTCCATTTCCTGCTCGGCTTTCGAGCGTTTCAGTACCTTCCTGCAGTGGGCATTTGTCCGTAGGTCAGGGTCTCGGTCTGTAGCCCATTACCTGGATGACTTTTAATTCGGGGGTGAACGGGGCTGGGACACGTGCACACGTCTCCTCAATACATTTCAGACGCTAATGGAGGAACTTGGTGTCCCTTTAGCGCCCGAAAAGACCGAAGGCCCGTCTAATAAATTAGTGTTCCTGGGGGTGGAAATTGACACGGTGGCGCAGGCGTCTAGGTTGCCCGAAGACAAGGTGTCCAGGATAGCGGCCCTTATATCGGACTTGCTGGCTAAGCGCAAGGCATCCCTTCGGGAACTGCAGGTGCTACATGGACACCTCAATTTCGCTTGCAGGGTGGTCGCACCTGGCAGGGCATTTGCTCGGCACTTGTGCGACGCCATGGCAGGCTTATCCAGGCCCCATCATAGGGCGAGATTGACACGGGGCATCAGGGCAGATCTGCACGTATGGCTCCAGTTCCTGAGGGAGTTCAATGGGGTCTCATTTTGGAGGTCAGACCTCCTGGCTTCGCCCCAATTTCAAATTCAGTCTGATGCCTCGGGATCCCTTGGTTATGGGATGTACTTCAATGGGAAGTGGGCATATGGTGGATGGCCACCAGCCTGGTCAGGCACGGGTCGCCTGAGGGATCTCACATATTTGGAATTTTTTCCCATACTGGGGGCCTTGATGCTATGGGGTGAGGAGTGGGCCAACTCTGTGGTGCATTTCTGGTGTGACAACGCGGCCGTTGTCCACATTGTCAACTCACAGACCTCTAAATCTCCCAGGGACATGGACCTTGTGCGCCAGTTTGTATTGCGCAGCCTGCGCCTCAATGTACTGTTCAGAGCCAGGCATGTCCCAGGGGTGAATAATGATATTCCCGACGCTTTGTCCCGCCTGCAGATCTCCCGGTTCCGTGCCTTGGCCCCGGATGCGGAGGAATTTCCCTCGCCACTACCGCAGGAGATATGGACCTTTGGCAAGGAGAGGTGAACCGGGCGATCGGCATGTCACTGGCGCCACGCACGCGTAAGGCGTATCACCACGCGTTGGTTTCCTTTCGGACCTTCTGTACCCAATCTCACCTGCCAGATACCTGGCCGATCCCAGTGGCCCACATCCTCCGTTTCATGGTTTACCTACACGCTCAGGGCCTGGCACCCCGCACCATAGCATCCAGGCTATCAGCGCTGGCTTTTATGGCCAAAGTGGGGGGTCACGCGGACAGTACCGCTGATTTCCGTGTGAGACATGTTTTGGAGGGGTGGGTGCGGGAACGTGGGCGTTGCCTGGATGACCGTCACCCAATTTCCCCTGGGGTACTTACCCAACTGGCACGAGGCTGGCATGACCTATGTTTAGATAGGTATGAGGCAGCCCTGTTTCGTGCGGCTACAACGGTGGCCTTTTTTGGAGCGCTCCGCATCAGCGAGCTTGTGATGCTGTCTAAGGCGGATGCAAGTCGTAGGGCACTGGAACTCGAAGATGTCTATTTTTGCAATGATTGGGCTCAATTGAGGATACGCTCCTCTAAAACAGATCAGCACGGCGTAGGCAGTGGAGTAAGACTGCTACGATGTTCCTTGGCAGACATCTGTCCGGTTGGTGCCCTACAGGAGTTCCTTGCACTGCGTGGCACGCACCATGGCCCGTTTTTCTGTCACCAAGATGGGTCTCCCCTCACTGAATTTCAGTTTTGGAAGGTGACTGGGAAGGCACTGGCTAGCGTCGGCCTCCCTGGGGCCCGTTACGGCACCCATTCATTTAGAATTGGGGCGGCCTCTACTGCGGCTGCTTATGGGTACTCCGGGGCTGACATACGCAGCATTGGGAGGTGGGGCTCACAGTGTTTCCAGTTTTATGTTCGCCCACTCCCACCGTGAGTACCTTTTGAGTCACCATGTATCTCTTCCTTCCCTGTTTTTTTCCCTTCACAGACCCTGGGTGTCGTATCACACCGGTGGCAGTATGGCTGGTGGGCCATAGCTACGTGCACAGGGCAGCGCGTTACGCTGCGGCGACAGATTGGGGACCCCGACTGGGACTGGGTGCATACGCACATCTCACATGGTACGGTAGGCCCGGTATGTTGTGGCGGGAGCTTTTGCCATTCCTCTTTTCGTCGAGGAATGCCGACCCGCCCGACATTCTGAGCATACACCTTGGGGGTAATGACTTGGGTCAGGTCACTGGCTTATCGCTGAAGCATGCGATTTGCGGGGACCTCGCCTACTTACATTACGTATGGCCCGCCACAACCCTTGTTTGGTCAGATATGGTCCCACGGCACGCTTATCGGGGAGGCTTTGACCTCCGGGCCCTGGACCGCGCTCGGCGCATGGTGAACAGGGCTGTGGCCCGATTCCTTTCGACCAAGGGCTGGGGGCGGGTCAGTCATCATCCCGCCATCAGTTTGCAAAATTACGGGCTTTATTCAGGGGATGGGGTCCATCTGTCGCGAGGAGGTACGGACCTCCTGCTGGGTGATTGGCGAGCAGGCCTGTCGACCGAGCTGACGGTCTTGGGGGGGGCGTCGAGCCTTTATTGAAGCCTCTCCGGGTGGCGGGTAGCACTGGTAAGGTAAACATTGATGACTCACAGGTATCCGGCAGGTTCGCAATTGACTGGACAACACTAGATAGGCATAAGTTGTTTAAACGTTGTCCGGTCAACGACGAACCAGGCGAGGGGGTGATGGTTACCACTAGACAGCTGGAATCACCCCCTGATTTTACGGATACACGTCAGAGGGTGGGGTCATTAGTTAGATATTGACTACGGTCAACAATTTGTTTGTTGTCAACAAACAAATTGATACAAATAGATACATTGTAACAATTGCCGTTGGCAATTTTGGGTGGTACCTTACCAGTGTTACTTCGGCCTGCTTGTCTTAAGAATTATGATTGGTCGTTTTACCAATAGAAATTTATAATTCGGACTAGGGCTTGAATCAATAAATGTGGCCCAATGCCGTTATCCACTTTCATTTGTGTCTGAGTCCATCATTGGGGTGGTGCGCCTGCAAAGCCGACAGGAGCTGGGCAGCATCTGGTTCGGGAAAGTGTGTACTTGAGTAGTGAGGAGGATGCAAAACTTACTGAGCAGAGCAAGGAGCTAGTCACCAGCACTCTAGCAGAAGGATGCAAGAGGCAGTCTAACAATGCAACTGGACTCAAAAGACTGTATCAGGAAAGCATATATAAATGCTTGTATACAAATGCCAGAAGCCTCCGGAACAAAATAGGGGAACTGGAATACTTAGCAATAGATAAGAATATTGATATTATTGGTATCACTGAAACTTGGTGGACGGATGATAACCAATGGGATACAGTTATCCCAGGCTACAAACTGTACAGGAAGGATAGGAAGGGGCAAACGGGAGGTGGAGTAGCCTTGTATGTCAAAGAAGTGATAAAATCATGTGAATTGGAATATCTAGGTGATTTGGAGTCACCATTAGAAGCTCTGTGGGTAAGAGTACCAGGCCACAAGGATGGTCTAATAGTAGGCATATACTATCGGCCTCCAACCCAAACTCTTGAGGGAGACTGGCAGTTGGAGAATGTTGTAAAGGAGGCATCCAAGAAGGGAAGCCTGGTTATAATGGGGGACTTCAATTACCCTCACATAGACTGGGTGAACGGTTGTTCAGCACATGATAAAGAGATAAAGTTCCTAGATATGCTAAATGATTGTTCCCTGGGACAGATGGTTGAAGACCCAACTAGAGGTACAAGAATCCTTGACTTGATCCTGAGTAATACTCAGGATCTGGTGCAAGATGTTAATGTGACTGATCCAATAGGGAACAGTGACCACAACTCAGTATGTTTAACTTGATCATAGACTGCAAGTCACTGATAAAATCTAACACAGAGACCTTAAATTTTCAAAAAGGAAATTTCCCAAAGATGAGGAAACTAGTAAAAAAGAAACTGAAAGGGAAAATTGAGAGAGTCCAAACACTCCAAGAGGCATGAAGGCTGTTTACAAAAACAATAACAGATGCCCAATTGGAATGCATACCGAAAAGGAAAAAGGGCACTGCCAGGTCCAAGAGGACTCCGATGTGGCTTACAGGAGCTGTTCGGGAAGTGATCAAGAGCAAGAAAAGCTCATTTAGAAGATGGAAGGCTTGTCCGAATGAGGACAGCAGGCAGAAACATAAATTCTGGCAGAACAAATGCAAGGCAACAATCAGGAAAGCAAAGCAAGACTTTGAGGAGCGTATAGCTAAAAATACTCAGATAAATAACAAAGACTTCTTTAAGTACATTAGAAGTAAAAACCCAACTAGGAAGGCCATTGGACCATTAGATGACAATGGAAGGCAAGGGGTTATTAAAGAGGAAACAGAGATTGCAGAGAGACTCAATGAATTCTTTGCTTCAGTATTCACTGAAGAAGACAGAGACCACATGCCCAAAACAGAGCCTATCTTCGTAGGGAGGAAAACCGAAGAATTAAGCAAGATAGAAATAACCAGGGAGGAGGTCCTTGCATGTCTTGTTAAGCTAAACACTAACAAATCACCAGGACAAGATGGCATCCATCCACGAGTTCTCAGGGAACTTAAAGATGAAATTGCTGATCTCCTAGCCAAAATATATAATCTTTCCCTCAAATCAGGCTTTGTGCCTGATGACTGGAAGGTAGCGAATGTAACACCAATTTTCAAAAAAGGATCCAGGGGTGATCCAGGAAATTACCGACCGGTCAGTTTGACATGTGTCCCAGGTAAAGTGATGGAAACCATCCTAAAAGATAGAATTAATAGGCACATAGAAGAGAAGGTGCTGCTAAAGGATAGCCAACATGGCTTTTGCAAGGGCAAATCATGCCTCATTAATCTGTTAGAATTTTTTGAGAGTGTCAACGAGCATGTGGATAAGGGGGATCCAGTTGACATTGTTTATCTGGACTTTCAGAAGGCTTTTGACAAGGTCCCACACCAAAGGCTCTTGATTAAACTTGCCAGTCATGGAATAAAGGGACAGGTCTTGTCCTGGATCAGCAAGTGGCTAAGGGACAGGAAACAGAGGGTAGCACTAAATGGACACTTCTCCAAGTGGAGGGAAGTAAAGAGTGGGGTCCCCCAAGGTTCAGTACTGGGACCCCTGCTTTTCAACCTCTTCATAAATGATCTAGAGGTAGGAGTAAATAGCAAGGTAGCCAAATTTGCTGACGACACTAAATTATACAGGGTAGTGAAAACTGTGAGAGATTATGAGGAGCTCCAGAGGGATCTCTTAACACTGGGGGAGTGGGCAAAACAGTGGCAAATGAGCTTTAACACTAGTAAGTACAGAGTGATGCATGTTAGGGCAAAAAAAAAAACCAATTACATTTATAAACTGATGGGGTCTGAACTCTCTGCGACGAACCAGGAAAGGGACCTTGGTGGACAATTCAATGAAGGTGTCAACCCAGTGTGCCTCAGCAGTGAAAAAAGCAAACTCAATGCTAGGGATCATTAGGAAGGGTATAGAAAATAAGTCAGCAAGTGTCATTTTGCCTCTTTACAAATCTATGGTGAGGCCCCATCTGGAATACTCTGTACAGTTCTGGTTGCCATACCTCCAGAAGGATATTCTGGAGCTGGAAAAAGTGCAGAGGAGGGCAACCAGAATGATTAGGGGACTGGAACACCTTCCTTACCATCTGAGGCTGCAACATTTGGGCTTTTTCACTCTTGAGCGACGGCGTCTAAGAGGTGACCTGATTGAAGTTTATAAAATCATGCACGGTGTGGACAAAGTAGATAAGGAAAAACTGTTTTCCCTATCGCACAACACTAGAACTAGGGGACACTCGATGAAACTTTTGGGTACTAGTTCTCAAACAAATAAGAGAAAGTACTTTTTCACCCAGAGGATTACTGGTCTATGGAACTCCCTGCCAGAAGAAGTGGTGACAGCTGTCAGTCTTGACAGCTTTAAGAAAGGATTAGACAAGTTCATGGAGGACAAGGGGATCAATGGCTATAATTATGGATACTTAAGGACAACCTCCGGGTTGGAGAGTTAGGCAGGATATCTCTCAATGCCATTTCCAGGGAATCCTAAGCAGGGGAAGGCATCTCCTTGGGAATACCCTGAAGGAAATGATGAGCCATTGTGTGAGACAGAATGCTGGACTGGATGGGCTGTGGCCTGTTCCAGCAAGGCTGTTCTTATGTTCTTATGAGATGAGTTATGGTTGAGATTATGTAAACAAAGCCAGAATAGATGTTTTGGCCCCCTTCTAGAACCTTCATGCCTCAACAAGGTTCAGCTCCAGATGCCCTCTCTGGGCCTTTCATTTGAACCATTTCACACAATTCATTTCCCAAAATGCATAGTGGGAAAATAAAAGGGTGACTAAGTTAGCATTGCTCAGAATGCAGCTTTGCCCATGATCTTTGATTGGTTGTGTATAATGGATAAATGCATATAGTATTTTCTTTCATTTGCATTGCTCATCTAATGGTTCAACAACTGGTCTGTGCATAGCAAGAAATACCTTGTGGAAATCAATAAGATCTGTGAGTGTTGCATGCCGATTGGGATCCACCCCCAAGAAGCTGTAGTTATCTCCAGAAGCATCTACCAGGAAATGTTTGAAACCACTCTGATGACGGTAAGAGAGGGCATATCCCCAGATTTTCTCACTGACCCGCACCAAGAATGCACCTTCAGACTTGTTCATCAGCAGTTCTTCTGCCTCTTGACGAGTAATAATACCTGCCAAAAAACAGAGTAAACACTGTATGAAGCTACTCATGGCCTCTTGGAGTCTCAAAAAAAGTGAGGTTCCTTAAATGTAACTCCTCAGGAATCATACAAAGCAGACAGTTTCCTACAAAGCTTTGCAGCAGAAATCTAATTTTGAGTCAGAAATCTAATTTCCTAGTTTTGATGAGGAACCTATGTTGTCTGCCAATCAAAGGATTATGTTGTTGCACCTCTTAACTCAAGGGTTACAAAATAAGTATCATGAAATTCCCTGGTATTTGAAACCTAAAGCCTGACCCATAGGATGTGTCCTTGTAATGTTCCATAGGGTAGGTTTCAAGGAATGCTTGTGTTGTGTGTGTGTGTGTGAGTGAGAGAGAGAGAGTTTAGAGTAGGGGTTCCCAACCTTTTCAAGCCATTAGCCGGGTCACGCTCTCTCAGTCAGCTTTGAGGGTAGATGGCCATTTTGCCCTGCCTGCATGATGAGGGTGGCCATGTTTTCCAACAGCTTCAAAGGGATAGCCATTTTGTTTCTCAAATGCCCTTGGAGGGGTGGGAGGCGGCACATGAAATGGAATCATGTACTAGATTTGGTCCACAGGCCTTAGGTTGGGAACCCCTGGTTTAGAGAGATACTATCAATCATTTAGAGGCCAAAATGTAAATTCCATCAGCAGTAGCTCTAAAGCATGCATGATAAAACAAAAGACAGGGATTTTCTTGCCGTATCATATAAGCCATAAGAATAATCTCTGAAATCTAGGCTTGACAGGCTGGCAGTATATCATTTCTTGAGATTTCAGGTCAACAGCCTGAGTTTTGAGAATCAAAACTCTGAGGCTTGAGAACACTATTCCTGTTCCCTTTGCAAATAACAAAGGCTGTGAAATCTGAGCACCTGAAAAGCCTAATGGCTGAGAAGAGTAAATCTTAGCTTCAGGTCTGTTGGATCTGGGCCGCGAAGCAGGTTGCGCAAGCTGGATCGGAACCGCGAAGCGGCTGTTGGGTCCCGGAGGAGACTGGTCAAGCAATGAGACACGAGGCAAGATGAAGCGAAGACCAGTGATGTAATGAAGACCAATCATCAGTATTTATCATGTTTTAGGCTGCATGTAAAAGCATTGTGATACTGCAGGTTTCACACATTATGTTTATACAAGTTAATTGGGGAAGTCTACAGGGAAAGTTAATTAACCAACGTAATTAACGGCAGAGGAAATACATTGTTCCGTGTTATCCGGGGTAAACCAGTGGCTAGTATTGGCTCTAGAGCTTAAGGCAATCCGCAGGTATGAGATTGCCTATTACGCACCTAGCGCGTTAGTCATTAGCTCTCTATTGTCTGAGCTGCTTGTCAGATCAGCTATTGATGAATTAAACTCTATCTAATATTCCGCTTCCCCAATTTCTGTCCCCTCAAGAACCCCTGGTGACTATGTGATCACCCTTTACCGGGGTTCAGTCAGGGCCAGTTATGCCAATTGTGTGCGCGTATCCCACACTCCCCCTTTATTTGTTTAATTGGACCTGACAGAATGCTCGACGTAGGAGCGGCATCAGCTGACGTGGGGTGAGGACATTCCGGTGTTCTCTCCACCTTGACATCAGTGAGGGAATACATTGCATGAAACAACACACAGCTCTTCCCAGTAGTGTCATCCCCACAATCACCTTGAGTGTCGTCTGTAGCCAATCCCATGGGAACCAGGACCATAATGAATCCCACCATGCCCACGTGGCATCTTCCTTGATATTTTTAACCAAGGTATGGAGGTCTGTGAGTTGACTCTGTACCTTACGCGAGTTGTCTGTGAGGTTAAAACAACACATGCCATGGACAGACTCGCAACCCAAATGATGTAACAGTAGGAGGTAATCGCTGGCTGCTCGATTATCCAGTATGGCATGGCGAAGCTCCGTCTGCTCCTGATTAAGCAGCGCTATCGCCGAGGAGGTGTGGTTAATGGCTTTTGCCAAAGTGCAAGCCAATTGACCAATTCTCAGAGCATTGCCTACGGCTAAGCCTGGCATGCCAAACAAGCTGACTGCTAAGGAGACATACTCAGCCTTACTCAGAATCCTGATGTTGCTATCACATGAACTGTCTAACTGGGTGGCACGAGCGTGCCATATGTGGGAAGGTACATTTATGCTTGGGGCAATCATGTCTCTAGTGGGAAGCAACAATGTCAAACGACTGACACAACAAAGGGAATCAGATACATTTGCAGGAATGTAGTTCCGAGTATACTGGTTACATGTAAAAAACCATCCTGAAGGCAAAGTAATGTGAGCATACATTGAGTTAATAGTCTCTGGGTTATTACAAGTCCAAGTGCTGTTGCCAGGGTTGAAGCAACGGCGCTGTGGCCCCTCGACCGCGGAACAGCTGGTAATGCGAGCACAAGTTGAGTTCGGGCTGACCGCCACTCGGGGTGTGGACAGAGTGGCCGCATCAGCCAGTAAGACTTTCATGACTTGGGGTCCCCGATGCGCATATGTTGAAAAGGCAGTTTTGTAAAATGGACCAAATATCCGCTTCACCAACCAGTCACCGTTCCTGATGCGCGCATCTGGGGAGTGACACACCGGGATGAGACAAGTGCTGAGAATAGAGGCAGAAGCGGTGGTCTGCCTCAGGCAAAAATCGGACTGATTGACGAGGTTCGTCAATCTTTCCAAATGTTGTAATGCAGTCGGGCAGAGAGATCTCCGCCTGGCATCAGGTTGTTGGCTTCCAGTGAAGCTGCTTGAACGCCTCCCCCCGCAAGCAGGGAAAGGATCAAGATGATGGTGGTCATCACGGAATTAGCAGTAATCAGGGAAAAGGCTGCAATCAAGATGTTCTCCGGTGTTGGCTCCTTGTCCTCCCGCCGAACAGCGTCCGTCGCCTCCTGGCACAGGGACTTGGCCATCCCCCAGGTGATCTTCGGCGCTGTCATCTGCTGTCACCGCCTCCTCCGTTTGGCTCTCCCCATCAGGGTTAATTCCTCCATCTCCGGGATTGGGTCCGGGTGCGCGTGGGTCCATGCCATTGGACTCGAAGTGAGGCTTGACACACCGGGCTGAAATCCAGATAACGCCTGTAGGAGACATAATTGCAGCATACCCTCTTCCCCATGTTATGAGTGGCGCCGGGCCCTTCCAAGAAGGATCTGGTGGCACTCGGTAACGCACCATCGGCCGCGGGAGAGCCTCCGTGCGACGGAAGTGCTTCTCCTGTGGAGTGTAATCCGAAAAAACATTAAGGTGATTGTACGTGAACAATACCTTGTTCAGACAATTCTGTGCCTGACCCTGATTTTTGGGGAGGGCTGCTGCTTCCCCCCTTTCTGTTTGTTTGTCAATGTAGGACTTAAGCATTCGATTGACCCGTTCCACAATTGCTTGCCCTTGCGGATTGTACAGAACGCCAAAGGTATGCTTAATGTCCCAGGTGGCCATGAAGGTGGCCAGGTGCCTGGAGCTATACGCCGGACCGTTATCGGTCTTCATGTGCCGCGGTTTGCCCATGGCCGCGAAGCAGGAAAGGAGGTGCTGCTCCACATGGGAAGCTGTTTCTCACTTCTGCGCCATAGCTCAAACGAACTGTGAAAAAGTGTCAATGCAAACGTGCATGTACTGCCATCTGCCAAACTGCAGAACATATGTGACGTCCATCTGCCACACCTGGTTGGCCTCTGTCCCTTGTGGGTTGATCCCCCACAAGGGCCCCCCTACCGCCCCTGCACAATGTGGACAGGAACAGACTATGCCCTGGGCTTGAGAAAGTGGCAGGTTGAACTGCCATGCGAATGCTTTGGCATTTTGGTGGAAGAATGCATGACTTTGAATCAGAGTCGTGAAGACTCCCAAGACTGACCATTGCTGAATTTCCTTTGTGGCCGCATCCGCTCTGCTATTGCCCGTGGAAATCAGTCCAGGCAAATCCTGGTGACTTCTGATGTGGGCGATATAGAGTGCTTCGGTGCGGTTCCGCAAGTGAAATTGAGTTGTGAGGGAAAGACTTAACAAGTTATTGTCTATCGCAGGAGTGATGTACGCTCCCGGTAGACTGTGAAGCAAATTCCTAACATACTGGCTGTCAGTGATTATGTTCAAGCGTTCTTTGGCAAAGGTGTACAAGGCGAGGTTCACTGCCGCCAACTCTGCCCGCTGTGCGGACTTCTGTGGAAGAGTTAGAAGCGTGCGCCAAGCCTGGCCCTCTTGCCAAGTAAGAACACCATATGTACGACCCCCATCAGTGAAAACTGTCCTAGCCCCCTGAAGTGGGACCAGGGACATTAACTCACACAAACTGACTGTCTGTATTTGAAGCGAGACGAGTCTGGGGTCTTTCAGTAAATGGTATGCCAAACATCCAGTGAATCCTTCCAATGCAATCAGAAGCGAGTCACCGAGCTGCATCAGTTGCTGGATTTGCTCTTTCGTGAATGGGACCACAATTTTTGCTAAATTGTGCCCTGACATATCCCTTGCTCTCAGCCTTCCTCGGTAAATCACCGTGGAGACCAGCTCCTGTGGAGGAACGATGTTTCAGGAAGAGGTGTGTGGTAAATACACCCATTCCACGATACTCGCCCCCCACTCGGAGTCCACCCCTAGGGCTCCGGTGAACATGGATCCGGTCCAGACGATGTACAGGTTTAGAATGGGAGCATATGGCCCCTGACTAATCCTGTCCACCCTTCTCTGGCTGAGAACTTGGTTGACCTTTTCAAGAGTCAAGCGCGCCTCTCGAGGAATGTGTATCTGGTCTGCCGGCTGCTTACCTAGCGTTAGCAGCTAGAAGAGCAGCTTCAGAAGGTCCATATCTAGCCTAAAATACGGTCTAGCCCAATTAATATTCCCCAGAATTTGTTGCAATTCTACAAGGGTGACTGACTCTTTGAGATTTATCTGTGGCAAAACTGGTGCTGCGAAAGAACGGAGAAGCCGATGGCCCAAGTATGAAAATGGTTCGGTTCTCTGAACTTTCTCCAGGCCAATGAGTAACCCTTTTCCCCCCAGAATGGTCTGGAGGTTTTTAAACATTTTGCTGCCGAGTTGCGGCGCTGCGACCAGGATGTCATCCATGAAATGACACACTAAGACTGTTGGGTGAAGGTTTCGGAACTTTTCCAGTGCATTGTGAACGTAAATTTGGCACAGGGTGGGCGAGTTGAGCATCCCCTGTGGCTAATATTTCCACGCGTAACGTTGCGTAGGGTCTCTGTGGTTCACGACTGGCACTGTGAAAGTGAATCTTTCCCGGTCCCTAGCATCTAAGGGAATGGTATAAAAATAGTCTTTTAAGTCTACGACCAAGATCTCCCAACCCTCGGGGATCATGTTCAGATTTGGGATGCCGCATTGAAGTGGACCCATTGGCTGGATACATTTATTGATCTCTCTGAGATCGTGAAGGAGTCGCCACTTCTCCGACTTTTTCTCGATAACAAATATGGGTGAATTCCAAGGACTGGTGGACTGTTCTATATGTCCTGCGTCTAGCTGTTCTTTGACCAGCTGTTTCAGGGCGACTAATTTCTCCCCTACTACCGGCCATTATTCTACCCAGACTGGCGTGTTGGTAAGCCATTTAAGCGGTAGAGCCATTACCCGAAGGTAAGAGTGGCACGGTACTGCTGCAGAATGTCTCGCCCCCAAAGGTTGACGTGCACGTCCAGAATGTGCGGCCGGATGACCGCTGTGCTGTCAGCTTTGGGGATCGTGACTTCTACCCAGTCTTGGCTTCTAAACGCTTCCTGAACACCGCCTACCCCCCACACATCGGAGACCGGCTCGAGAGCCCACTCACGTGGCCACTGACTCTGGCTGACCACGCTGACGTCAGCTCCGGTATCTAGCAATCCATTAAAAGGTTTTTTATTTAAAAATATCTTTATGACCGGCCACCGCCTCCACTCTATGTTGGTTTCCACTGCCGCTAAGACCTGGTATCCTTGCACTGCCCCTTCTGCACTCGAGCGGTCTTCCGACCCGGACTCTGAGCTGTCCCTGAGCCTTTCCTGGCTGCCTGCTGGCGAGTGACAAGGAACCATGATCAGTTGCGCTAACATGTCTCCCTTGTGAATGGTTTGGGGTAGGTGTGTCCAGAGTTGAACCTGGAGAACACCCAAAAAATTGGAGTCAATGACTCCCGGAATTACTAGAATTCCTCGCGTTCCTACACTACTACGGGGAAAAACTAAACCTACATAGCCTTTAGGCAGGGGTCCCATGTACTGGGAATCGACCAGATAGACTGTGCCTGGCAAGTCACATGTGACTTCTGACTGGCAAGTCAAATCTAGTCCCGCACTGCCTCTAGGGCTGGTCTGTGCCTCCGGAATGCAGGGAATGTGACTGGAGTTTAATCCAGCTCTGGCTCTCCCAGAGTGACTGAGGTCTCTGTTTGGACCGGGGCTAGAGACAAGCCCTAGAGGGTTTCCCGAATTCAGGCAGTTCCTGGCCCAGTGGAAGCCTTTATTGCATCGCGGACAAGGGGTGGTCGGAGCCTTGGGACGGCTGGCGTTTTGGCCGTTGCCCTTGTTGGATCGGCATTCTCTAGCAAAATGACCGATCTTGCCACAATTGTGACATGCTACTTTGGTCCTGTTCTTGGGTTTCCAACTGCCTTGTACTGCCGCTGCCAACCAACCCATTTTGTAGGAATCTGTACCAACGTCGGCACAAGCCCTAATCATGTCCGTAAGAGTCAGATCAGGACGATTGCCCAGTGACTGCAAGATTTTACGGCAGTCAAGGTTGGCGTTGTCTTTTGCCAGTTTCATCATGAGCTCCTGTTGGGCTTGCTCATTGTCAATCTGTCTACTGACTGCTTCCTCCAATCTATTGATAAAGTCCATGTAGGACTCCTGGGCACCCTGTTTGACTGCTGTAATTTTTGGCTGCTTTGCCAGCTGCTGGGACCTTGAGATAAGCCCTGAAGGCTGCCTCAGCTGCCAAATGGAGGGTGGTGATTGGCAAGGCGGTCTGCGCATCAACGGATTCGAACGGACCTGAACCATATAGCTGGTCAGGGATTACTGCTCCACCCATCCTGGCAGCCCTTGCCTGTGCTTCGAGACAATACTTGCTGTCCCATAGCAAATACTGGCTGGGGTTGAGCATCATTCGCATGACGGCTTTCCAGTCATATGGAATGAGCATCATAGTTTCACACACTTGCTGAAGAGTGCCCCTGGTGAAGCGACTCTGAAGTCCTGTCTCTGTGATTGCCTTCCGTATAGCCATAAGTAGCTTATACGGAACTGGCGAATGGATTGTTTGCTGCTGACCCATGAGGGCATCTACCTCTATGCGAACTGGGCATATCTGCCTAAGCTCAGCTAGTTCTTCTGCTGGCAACTCCCCCTTACTGGTTTCTTCCTCAATTGTGCACTGGATGGAACTCTTGGTAGTCTGGGAACTTTTAACTGTCAGAGAAGCGGCAGCGCTTCTCATACCATGCATTCCTTCAGTGACGTCTGCAGCTGTCACTGAGGGAAAGCTCCCTACACTACCCTGCTTGAGCTGAAATGACAGATAGAGAGCCGTTGGGGCTGATGGCTCTGACTGCGCTGGGGGTTCCTCGGCCTCTATCCGGACTGGGTCTACCTCTGCTAATAGCTTCCTACACTTGCTCCACGTGCTGATTATGCTATCTGGAGCTCTTGGTGCTTGCTGAATGCAGGCTCCTATCCTATCCCAAAGTTGGAGTTTAAGCATGCCTGTTTATGGATAAAGCAGACAATTTCCCCCCAAGTACACCAAAAGATCCGCTAACTGGACGCTGTGAATGCGTGTATGGTATACCCTGGCCAGGGTCTTGAACTCCATTAAGTGAGTTCTCTGGTTAGCGGTCGGACATTGTCGCTGAGGACAAGTCCCCATATTACTTGCCAGTCCTTTGAAGTTTTCCTCCTCGGGACGAAGCGATGCGTCTGAGTTTAGGTAACAGGTATGGTGTGACGAACCTCTGGGAAGGAACTTGGAATGTGGGCTGCTGCCACAGGCCCTCGGCGGCCTCTGCGACGAAGTCAGGGTTTCACAGCCGACCCTGAGCAGAGCGCGTTTCCACTGAGCAAGCTGCCTCAGAGCTTTGGAGTGTGCTCTGCCTTTCTGGAATGCCTCGCAGTGTAGCTGTCACTCAGATCGGATGGCTTTCTGACCAGAGCTGCCGTGCTGTCCTCCGGGACGATTCGGACACAGTTCTGGCGTAGAACCGGACCGTGAAGATCGCTTACTCATGAGTACATCACGTCGGGGTCACCATATGTTGGATCTGGGCCGCGAAGTGGGTTGCGCAAGCTGGATCGGAACCGCGAAGCGGCTGTTGGGTTCCGGAGGAGACTAGTCAAGCAATGAGACACGAGGCAAGATGGAGCGAAGACTAGTGATTTAATGAAGACTAATCATCAGTATTTATAATGTTTTAGGCTGCATGTAAAAGCATTGCGATACTGCAGGTTTCACACATAATGCTTACACAAGTTAATTGGGGAAGTCTACAGGGGAAGTTAATTAACCAATGTAATTAACGGCAGAGGAAATACATTGTTCCATGTTATCCGGGGTAAACAAGTGGCTAGTATTGGCTCTAGGGCTTAAGGCAATCCGCAGGTACGAGATTGCCTATTACGCACCTAGCGCGTTAGTCATTAGCTCTCTATTGTCCGAGCTGCTTGTCAGATCAGCTATTGATGAATTAAACTCTATCTAATATTCCGCTTCCCCAATTTCTGTCCCCTCAGGAACCCCTGGTAATGATGTGATCACCCTTTACTGGGATTCTGTCAGGGCCAGTTATGCCAATTGTGTGCGCGGATTCCACACAGGTCTTGGTTCAAGATCTAGAGTCCCAGACCTAGAGAAGCCCACTATGATGTTTTCTGACTTTTTTCTCCTAACCAGATAACAATATAGAAATATTCTAACTACATCTCTGGAATGGCTACATCTTCCCCAGTATGAGCCAAATTATAAATCAATGTCTAGATCTGGTAGCACACGTGGTTGCTTTAGACTAGTGGGACCTCCAGATCTGGTCTTTCAAGCTTCAATACCAGCTCCCATATCCATTCTCTGACAGTTTTGCCTTCCCAAGAATGAGCACAGACAGAGGAAAATGGCATGTGCAATCAGTTGTATACACCCTTTTCTGTGGCTAGTGCTGTAATGGATTAGCAGCACAGATCTATAATGTACCTATATGACTGGGAATGTTTGCATGGATACACTGGTGCATATATAAGTATTTCTTTAGTTGTGTGAAAAGGGGAGAGCATACCAAAATTGGCATCAGGAATTTTAAATGGTAGTTTCATCCAGTGCTGGTATGAAGCTTCGGGCCAAGAAAAATCACTCAAAAATTAAGCTCTTTGTTTGTTAACAAGAAATTGCAAGTCTCTGCTGATCTGCCATTTTAGATCATCTGTTTCTCTCTCTCTGAACATTTAACTGTGAGAGTTGACAGGACTAAGAGAGCATACACTCCAACTGGTTGCTTTCCTCTACACTGAAAAGACAAGCAGAGACAGGTCAGGCATGCCTGTTCTAAGTCCAGAAGGTTTCATTTTCTGGAGTAATAGGATCAGTTTACCGGTTGCTGCTGAGATCTTTGCAATGATCGGCATTCTCCTCAGCAATCTTTTGATTCTCAAATGGCCTTATTCTCCTCAAAGAATCTTTGCTTGTCCACCAGACAAATTGTATCACCTGTACAAGGCAAGTATCATATGCTATTCAAACTCAAGACTCTAGAGTGGAGTCAAATCACTCCAGTGGTGATCTAGGACAAGCATTTCATATTGAGAATTGATTTAATAAAACATTATCTAACTCCTTTTTGTGCTAAAATGTAACTGCAGCAGTTGCCTGAAGGTATCTAGAATCTATTTGTTGAAGCATATGATAGAGAAGGCTAAGTAAGGATTACTTGGGGATAAATGCAGACTTCTTGCACTCACAAGTAAGCAGATTATAGAGATGGTATCATGTATTATGCAGTAGAAAGTGAGAGGTCACCCTATTATTAAGAGAAGATTTAGATCTGATCTCAGGCTCTGAAACATACTCCCCTTTTGTGCTCCAAATATTTACAAAGTCTGTCTTCCATCTAAGAGTGCATAGCAGGGAAAATGCATACAAATGTTACGTTTTTTGTGGTTATTTGCCATCAACTTACTTAAGATTTATTTTGCTACACAATCCTAATGGGCTTTTTGAGATATGTGTGATGTACCCCCATGGTCAAATGGGGAACGGAACCCAGGGAATTTTTTTATTAGAACTATCCCAAATACTCTCTTTTCAATGTTTGGTTCAAAGCATGATACTCTGTGTAGCAAAACAAATTAGAGCACTGAACCCTAAAGTCAGATACGACTGGGTTTAGAGCAAGGGGGACCTTTACCTTTACATTACATTATGACCCATCTGGGATATACTCCTATTGCAAAGGCTGTCAGCAGTGAATTGGAACATTCCAGATGGAGAGAGCTCTTTCTTTGCTTCAGTCATTCATCATGAGTATTACAACTCCTGCTGCCCTCCATCTTGGATTGTGCTACTTGCCTGCCTTCCTGCTTCTGTTCTTCCAACTTAGATATTTTCTCTCTTTTTCTTTTTACCAATTTTCCTTGGTATTTGACACCTCCCCCCTCCCATTTTTTTTTTACTTTTGCTGCTATCAGGCAGCCTGCCTATGTCAACATACCTCCTTGGAATTATTCTTTTGATTCCTCCTTCCCAATTTCATAGGGCTTTCCTCCTTTAAAAAAATATTTTCTTATTGCTGTTGAGTCACTTGTCTACTGATGCTCAAGTCTCTAGTCTCAAATGAGAAAAGAGAAGGTATCAAACAGTTGTGAAGAGAGAGATATCTTCCCATATTCTAGTTGTTTTGGTTGCAAGGGGCTTTTTTTCTTATTTTTCTTGTGTGTACGTGTGTTGTTTTTGTTGTTTTTTGGAAAGGTGAATGTATGTGTTTGTGTATATGTTGATTAATTTACTGTCTATTATCCTGCTAAAAATGTACATTTTGGTGGCCTCTCTTCCTATTGCATTCACCAATGACTATCTCATTTGTATTTTTAGTGTGCTGTTCTTCTGAGGATATCACCAGAAATGACATGAGCTGAAGAGGCAGCTATAGTAATTGCAAACCTGGAAGTTATATAAGTTAGAGGAAGACCAAGTTAGCCATCCAGCTTTCGTTGACCATTATTATAAGAAAACACCACCAGATTTGATCAAAATCTGGTAGCTTTATTACTCACAAGCTGTTCTCATATCCCACCCCTCAAAGAAAAATGCTACAAACATAAGCTTAGCCTCTTATTTTCATATCAAGACATTTTCCCAGTTTCTCAGTGCCAGAAATATTCCACAAGTAAAAATGGCACTTAAGTTTATATTTAATTTAATTTTTTAAATTTTTATGCTGCCAACTCAGGCAAACCTGACTCAGGGTGGCGTACAGCAATTAAAAACATATAAAAACAGGATTAAAAAACCCAAGTCACCCACCCGCCTACCCACCCCATTTAAAAAGAATAAAAGGGAATAGGAGGGATACAGCAGCACAGAAGGAGGGACACTAATTGGACACTAACTGGAGATGAGCCAACCTGCTGGGGCTGTATTCCCATTAAGACCCCACACCTGACCTGCCAGCCAGGTTTGCAAACCTTTCCTGAAGGGCAGCAATTCTGTCTGTAACCTCAATTCTGTTGGCAGGAGGTTCCAGAGGGCTGATGCAGACACAGAGAAGGCCCTTCTTCACGTGCCAGAGAGGCAAGCCCCTCTAGCTGAAGGCACAACTAGGGAGCCCCTCCGGTCCACTCTGGTTGGACGGGCAGACACTCTTGGGATGATGCGGTCTGTCAGGTATCCTATATCTATAATATATTGTAGGCTAATATATATTTATATTTGTCTTAATTTTCTTCTCCCAAAGGGACCTAGGGTTTTAGGTTTCCTGATACTGTCCACAATGCTAGAGAGTACCATTATCTATTTCTCCCTTCCTCCTCCTCCTCAGGTCTTTACACCTCTACTTCAAGTTTGAATGTATCAGCCATTTGTGAAGCATGTGTTAATTAGCTTAATGAAAGCCCCATCCTTCATGTTTCAATGAAGAACTGTTCTGTTCTCATGACGACAAGAAAATGAACAGAAATGAGGAGAAAACACAGAAGTATTTTTGCTTACTTCAGGATGATTATTGGAAAATAAACAACATCTGAGGAATCCTTCTTGAACAGTCAAAGCAGTCTGAAATCAAGTCAAGCAATCTGCCTTTGTCTCTTTCTATCCCATGGCTCTCTAATCTGAATCTGATGTCTTTAGTAGTAGTATTTAGGATATTGTTTTAAATGTACTACAACTCGGACCCACTCCCTCATATTGTTCCAGTTGGCTCCTTCAATCTTCCTTTAAAAATGTAAATACACAACCACATATTCTTTAAGGGGTGGTGGTTAATAAGAGGCTAGGTTGGTGTATGAATACCTCAGTGAGGTAGATATTTGGCTGAGGCATTGAAGATCAAGTGTTTGATTCCCCAATGTGCCTCCTACAAAGAATCAGACTTTGTGGTCTAGGCCAAGCTGCACAGTCCCAGAACAAAAGAAAGGAAAGGTAGACCACATCTTAAAATTCTGTACCTAGAAAACACTGGTAATGGTTGCTATAAGTAAGATTTACTTTAGAAGAAATTCTTAAAAAGTCAATTCGACTTTAATTAACCTGTTAAATAATTCCTATTATTAATTTCTATTATATCCTTTAGACATCATATAAGTCTCTTTTTTGGGGTGGTACACACATTGAAATGAAAAATAAATACATAACTGGTTTGAAAATCAGAAAATCATTCAGCCTAGGAAGTAATAATATTATTATTTTTTATTTGTACTTGCTAGTTCAAAAAAGATATATCTCTGGTGTGTTCTCCTTTCATCTATCTTCTCCTGGAAATTGTTGGGAGGATTTTTAAAAATTGACATCTGCAAGCATAACAGAAGAACCCAATGAATGTAAGGGGGCTGATTCCCCGCTTCTCTAAGCAGTGCCACGTGTGTCTCCAAAAGCAAGTATGGAAGACTTGAAAATAGTTTTGTGTTGCTCTTTGCATTCCTGCAAAATGGGAAGGAAAAGAAAGGAGTAAATTTTGTTCCAATGTTCTTTGTGTTAGATTAAACCTTTTGTTTCCTGTTCATTTAGACTAGAAGGATGTGTGCAAAAGACTGTTTTAAAAGTTTCTGGACAGCTGTGAAAAACCTTATTTAGTGTCCCACAGAGGAAAACTGGAAAAACCTCCAACCTCTGGCCATTTCAGACATGGGGAGAGGGATAGTCATGTGTTCAATGCTCTCCTCACCCACATAGAACCTGTGCATTTAACCTATTCTTGTACTTGACATCATGGCTTTTGTACATGCAAGCAGATTTATTTTCTCCAGATCTTTCAAAAATTGCATTACCAACCCCATCTAGTCTGTAATAAGATAAACCAGCAAACCATTTTCCCATAGCGTATTCTGATTGTAGAACTGCTGAGTTGGTTTTTATAAAATGCTGCAATATCTGTTGTGTTTATGAAGCAGGCAAGGGCCATGTCTCATGACATTGCACTGCAGTTGTACGAAAGGAAAATTAAGTTTACATTCCATATATGGTTTATCAGTTATGGAGTAAGTGGGGGAAATGTTGGCATACATGGCATCTCAAGTTTCTCCACCCCTCCCCTTTGAAACCATGTGCCTGCATGTCTACTTCTGCAAATGTGGAACAAAACAGACATGCAGTGGTAACAATAAAATTATGGGTGATGTACAGCTCAATAAATGTATAAGAAAATAGCTTTTTAAAAAAATCATTAATTTTCAGTCTACAAAATCCTAAATCCTAACCCTATTCCCTTAGCAGAGTCCAGTTTTAAATCTGCTTGTAATACTGTTAAGTTGGAATGGAGATAGCTACAAGTCTGAAAAGACTGGTAATACTTTTTCAAAATAAAAATAGTTATCCTGAAAAGAGTTTGAATGGGGGGGGACCTGAAATATAGGGGAAAGCAAGACAGAAATGCATAGAAGTCAAATTCATGTAGCTACACCTGCAAAATGCTAGCTACATCATGGGGATGGCGATGGGGATGTGGTGGGCTTCAGCAGGTTTGCACCAGTTCACCAGAACCGGTAGCAGAAATTCTGGCTGGCCACACCCATCCAACTTTTGAAATAAAGTAGTCCTAATTCGGGTGGAAGACAGGGCTTTCCCCTGGCTATGCCCACAGTGTGGTATTAAATTTTTTTGGAGCCCACCACTGGTATGTGTGCATAATTTTGGATAATTAGAAACTTTCTCCCTCTGTCCAATAGCTTTTGAAAGTTCTGTGAATTGTCTTTCATTGTGTGGAAGCCATGACACCTCTGGGAGAGAGGGAAGAAGTATTTTATTACAGAAAAACAGAAAAGCCATGTGACAGAAGGAAATTTTTAATTGTCTAAATTATCTTTCCCAGCCTATGACATCATTACCCTTTTCCAGACCAAAATTATGTCATATGATTCCAGCTATACAGAGATTCCAGCTATATCACTAGCTATTTCATCACCTTAAAAATATATTTTATCTGGCATAACATCCATGAAATTATGTGAGGAATTGGGTTTTGCTAGCTACAAGCAATCAAGTAAGCAATCAAGTAGTCAGGTAAGATCCATAACTAAAGAGGAACAAGGGTGATTTCTCAGCTTTTTTGAAATATTTAGATTGTTCGATATAATGCACAATGTAGCAAGATAGCAGTGGATGTTTCCCCAGTCAAAGAAGCAGTGTGAGTGTGTCTTCATTCTATGGCAATCATGTTTCTGCTTTTCATTTGTATGCATGGTAAGAGACTTGATCAATGCCAATCAGTTTAGAACAGGGTGCCCAAACTTTTTGGGCTGTGGGCTGGTCACGTAGTTCAGGGGGCTGGTCACTTTAGCATGTGGGCCAGATCTGGCCTCTGACACCAATTCATCCAGCCTGCAAAGCCCTCATTGCTCCCGGAAGTGGAAGTAAAACGTGCCCGTATGGGTTAACATGTTTTACTTCTGCTTCCGCGAGTGATGATGGATTCGTGGGCCGGATGAATTGGTGTTGGGGGGCCACGTCTGGCCCATGGGCATCCATGGTTTAGAAGCCCAAAATGAAAGGATAGAGCAAAGGACCTGCAATGAATTAGTAAGTCATAAGTTGCAGCACAGGGGAGGGAGGAAACTGGTATAGATTTTTAGCTCTGAGCATTATGGGCAATTGAGCATTTGAACCCCTTATGAATGAGTAGCCATTTGAGCAGGCAATAATGCTGATCTAAATCCAATAATCTATGGATGGCTATGGCTCTTACTGCTACAGCTCTTCTTTTGTTTGACTTGAAGCATAAGAAGAATGGAAAGAAAATATTGAAAAAGTAGTGCAAAGTAAATCAAAGATAGCTGGTATTGGGAAGTAAACTGCTTGAGTATTATGAAAATGGTGCTCTAACTGCCTGTTTTCTTTCTGTCATCATTGTTTTTTACATTTTATCATATCCTCCTCCCTGCCTCACCCTTTAATTAAAACTAAAAAAAAACAACAATAAAGAGTTGTTTCAGCTGCCTGAAAAGCCCCCATGGCACAGTGGTTAAGAAGCAGTACTGCAGTGAAAACTCGATTCACAATCTGAGTTCAATCCCAATAGGCTCAAGCCTTCCATCTTTCTGAGGTCAGAAAAACTAGAATCCAGCTTGTTGGGGGTGGGTGGGTTTGATAATTTCCTTGCGAACTGTCAACAGAGTGCTGTAACTGCTATGAGGTTGCTCCCTTGTCTAACCCATTCTATCTGCAAACTTCCCTTCTCCACTCCAGACAGTGTACAACAGAAAAATAGTAACAACAAACCATAAGTAAATAAAAATCATTACAATCTATACCTATAAATCCAAGGGTTAACCATTGGAATTTGCTATACATTTCTGCACCCGTCCATCCTATCACGTACTGAGCCTCCTGCACTCGCCTGAACCCGGTCTGCAGGTTACTGCAGGGTTGAGAAAGGCGCCAGTGGGGCAAGAGCCCCACAAATGCGAAAAAAGGAAAAGAACTTCACTTCCCAATTTTCTCTGCGCCGTGCCGCACCACAGCCAATCAGGCTGAGAGGCGCGGGCAAAAAGAACATTGGGAAACGTGGTGCAGCCAATTAAAATTGAGCCGCAGAAAAAAACCGCCACATGAACGCTAACCAAAAACGCAAAACTCAAAGTCACAGCATCCTATGCGCCATAAGTTCACAGAATGCTGAGAAACCCAGCATGCAAAAAAAAATTTAAAAAACGCAACAGGAGTGCAAGTCCGCAGCAGGCAGATGCAGCGCCTCACAGCCTTGCAAAACAAAAAGCCACAAAAATCCACCGCAAGACCACTGCTGGCCTTCTTTCCTGGGGCAACGGGGAGAAGAGGGACTCCCTCTCCTCCATGCTACCCCACCGAAGACACGGCGAGACCACCGCCGGCCTCAAGGAAAGTTGAGCGGGGTGGAAAAAACCAACAGCAGCAGGCATCAGTTCATTAAGGGAAGCACCCTCCCTGGCGAATGACTGGCTGCTGCCTTTGTACTTCCGATGGAGGTAATACAAAAGCAGCAGCCAGCAATCAGCAAGGAAGAGCACCACCCCTTACAGATCACTGCCTGCCAATCTCCGGTTAGGTAAGCCAGGAGAGAAAGGAGACAAAGAGGAAAGAACCATCGTCAGGCAGATAGCTCTTCTCTGCCTCCTTTTCCCCCGACCTACCTAATGAACCTTCCCAGGGGAAGAGCGAGCTGACTGCCGGCTCCACCTTTTCCCCATTGCTGCATCAAAACCAAAATTTGAAGCAGCAATGGGGAAAAGAGGAACCGACAGGCAGCCCATTCTTCACACAAAAGTACACACCAACAACAAACACCAACATTAATAAAAATTAATAAAACACAAATAGATCAATAATTTAAAAAAAAAAACATTAATACACAAAAAAAGAAAACAACAAAATCCACAAACAAAAACATCCACAATTCCAGAAAAGCACAGACAAAACACCTAACTACAACACGAGAATGCCTAACTCTAACAACACAACTACCACAAATTACACAAATAAACAACAACAAAAACACAAAAATTAAACAAACCAGAAATAAACAAACCAATTAAACAAACCTAAAACCCAACCAAACCACAAAAGAATGAACAGAAACACCTCCCAGCCCACAACCACAAAAACAAAACAAAGAAAAACCCCAGAAGAAAGAAAACCAGAGAACTCACCAGCACGTCCTCCTTCCACAAGATCAGAACAGAAATGAAGAAACAAAGACTACTTACCTAGAAGCCAGGAGAGAAAAAACACGTGAAATGAAACCAAAACCATTAACAGCCCCACCTGCACGGCGGAATATTAAAAACAACTCAAAAACAATAAAGCCCCACCTAGAGGCCACAAGAGTAAAAGCAAGTCAAAAACATAACAATAAATCAAAAGTTTACACAAATAACAAACATATGTTAAACAAATAAAATAAAAAGATTTATAGCGTCCTCTGTTGAGTTTTAACTCAAATAAAAACCCAAAACATCTAAACACCATTTTAAAACATTGAATGTAAAAAACATGTACTTTCACATTTTAAAAAATATTACCTAGGGTACAACTATTAACAAAAAAAAGTCACATACTAAAATGTTATTTGGTTAAATAAAACAATTTGAAACAATTATATCATCTTTTGTTCTTTTTTTAATCCACAAAAAAACCCAAAACAAATAAAACTGATCACAGTTTATAACAGCCCAGCAATGCTGGGCAACCTATGCTAGTACTAAATAACAATGTAAGAGGCCAAAAATATTGAAACATATAAACATAAAAACTGATTGTGATGAATACAAGGGCAAATTGGATATATCTTTACTTATAAGAAGGCCCGTTAACTGTTTGTGTCTGACATGCAAGCCTGCACCCATCCCTACTATCCCATACCGAGCCGCCTACACTTACCTGACCATCCTTGGAGCATCGCCGCAAGGGGCTGCCAGCTGCAAGTGGGGCAACTGCCCCACAAACGCGACAAAAAAAGACCTACAAGGCCCAGCGTCCTCCATGCCGTGCCACCTCTCAGCCAATGAGGCTGAAGGGCGCAAGCGTGGAGGAGGCCGGGAAAGCACCACATTCTAAAAAAAAATGGCTGACGTGAGCTCTCCCCACTTTCTCACCGAAGCCGTGTGGGGAGAGTAGGAGCTGCCCCTCCTCCTCCCCTGAAACAATGGCAAGGCTGGTGCCATGGGGAAATGACATGCTTTCTGCAGGAGACGAAGGCCATGCCTTCGCCTCCCGGAGAGAAGGAATCCCCTTCCACGGAGGGGGTTAACTTCTCTCTTGGTTGGCTGGGGACAACACTTTCGTCCCCAGCCAGCCAAGAAGCGATTCTCTTCCCCTCTCTCCGGGAGGCAAAGGCCGTGCCTTTGCATCCCAGAGAGAAGGAATCGCCTTCATGGAGGGGATTAGCTTCTCTCTTGGTTGGCTGGGGATGAAACTCCCCAGCCAACCAAGAGAGAAGCTATTCCCATCTCTCCAGAAGATGGCCATGCCTTCACCTCCCGGAGAGAAGGAATCCCCTTTCCCCCCATCTCTCTCTCTCTCTTCCCACTCTCTCTTTCTCCCCCTTTTTCTCTCACCCCCTCTCTCTTTTCCCCTTTCTCTCTCTCTCTCCCCCTCTCTCCTCTCTCTCTCTCTTCCCCACTCTCTCTCATCACCCCCTCTCTCTTTCCCCCTCTCTCTTCACCTCCTCTCTTTCTCTTTCTCTTCCTCTCTCTCTCTCTTCCCCCCTCTCTCTTCCCCTCTCCCTTCCCTCTCTCTTCCCCCCTCTCTCCCCCCTGACTGTGTGTGCATGTACACCCCCAAAACCACCCCAAACACCAACAAAACTTATACCTGCCCAGCAGGGCCGGGCAAAAAAAAACTTTAATAAAAACTTTAAAACTTCAAAACACAGCTATGAGTTTGAATGGAACTGAATATAGGCAGTTAGAATATCTTTAAAAGACTCCCTCAAATAGAGATGATTGAATGCCATTTTAAAGATTACAAGTAAAGGGGCATGTTGAAGCTCTGTTGGTAAGCTATTCCACTGCATAGGTGCCACCACTGAGAAGGCCCTTTTGCTTGTCACAGTTTTTAAAACCATAAAATATTTTTTTTTAAAAATGATTTAGAGAGATATGACCCCCCACAGTGAGCTCAGAAGGTTTGTAGAACCTGGCACAGGAGTGGTGCTATCCACCTAGGGTTACCATATTTCTCTCTCACAAAAATGGGACAGAAGGAAAGGTTTCTCTTGTTCGAAAGCCAATCGTATCCGACTCTAGGGTTCAGTGCTCATCTCTGTTTCAAAGCCAAAGAGTCAGCGCTGTCTGCTTCTGCAGACATTTCCGTGGTCATGTGTCAGGCATGACTAGACACCGGAGCACATGGAATGCTGTTTACCTTCCCTCCCAAGTGGTCCTTATTTATCTACTTGCCATTTCTTGCTTTCAAACTGATAGGTTTGCAGCAACTGGGACAAAGACGGGAGCTGATTGCGTCCTGTTTGTGTAACAATGCCACAAGAAAAGGCATGAGGAGGGCCCCCCTTCTTTCTTCCTTGTTCACTGCTGCTCACTGCTGCCACCTACTGGTGGTTCCAATGGAAGTGCATGAAAAATGTGAGTTTTTCCCCCCAAATCAAGTGGTTTCAAAACCATGAATTTTCAATGTTTTTATGGACCCATGTGGGACAGTTATAAAATGTGAAATTCATGGTTTTCTGTGGCATATGGCAACTCTGTATATCCACCATGTTGTCCTTTACAAGGAAGCAAGCATGTGTGGACAAACCAAAAGCTGACAAGTGAGAATTATTGCAGATACTAATTACATGTGAGAATTCACACCTCCAGCTTCTCCTTGTCTTGGGATCACCAGTATTATAGAAGTGCTTCTCACACCGGAATACAAACATTAGGATCGGGTTGTACATCTCCAGAGTACCTCCTTCAAATTCCAGCCCACTTCTGAGAAAGCTTCTTCTGTTTCCTTCTTTCAGCCTCAGCAGGCTTCTAGACACATGTTGTTACCAGCTTTCTCGTTAAGAAGGATTTCTCCCTTAAAGCAAGGCTCACACAGGCATTCATTCATTTCTCACCCATGTTCTATCAACAGATCTCAGTGTGAGGCACAATCCATAAAGTCATGTTTAGAATTACAGTTTGAATACTTCAAAACAATTCAAATGTTTCAGAACACTTTGAAACAGTTTAACAATTAAGGGACTGGGATGTAAACCAATGTTTGTGTCAGGTTAACCATGTTTTAAATCAATTTCAAGTTTGGGAACTACAGGACACACAGCCAAGCATGCATTAGATCTGTCAGCAAACAATTTTTACACTTGCTGATGTAGCCATGCTTATTTGTGTATTTCTTATTCCAGCATGGCAAAACTGCCCCTATGTTCTTTAGAAAGTCCAGAACAATTTGGAGGGGGAGGTATTGCCCACTCCTAATTTAGCACTGTATGTAGTTTGGCTTGAATCATGGGAACAAGCAACTGTGCCACTCTCTGGTAAATGTCATAGTATAATCCATAATTGCTGCACCATTTCTAATTCATTTCTGTATGCCATGCTCAAAATGACTTCCTAGTCAATGGGAGATCTCATTGTCTCAGGCTCTGTTCCTCTTAATGACACACAAGATCTGATGCTTAAAGCAGTTATGTTGGAGTAATGCATTCAAATATCTCCACATCTCAAAGCCTTACGCATTTCAAGACCACTATAGTGTTAAGACTTAATGCCAAATAAGTGTAGCAATCTGCATTCAAAGTGTACCTAATGAAATGAGCCCTTTGATTAAAAAGGGGCCATTAGAAGTTACTGCAAAATAAATACATTGAAACAGTGGCATTGTTCCACTAACATCACCAAGTATGGAAATTATTTGATCATTCTAGAGAGGAATCTAATTACTAATACACAGAAAAGGAGCCCTGTTTATTCAGCCATTTTTAAGCACCTATAAATCTCGAAAGGAAGGAAGGAAGGAAGAAATGTACTTCTATAGTCTCCACTTATTTTTAAAAACTATAACAAATGATTCTCAAGGAATTTATGCCTGCGCCTTTCATGCAGAAAAATTGCATGTAATTTGTGTCAGATTAGATTTTACTAGAATAATAGAGCAGAAAAACAATGAAATGCTTTATAGATTTTACACAAATATTTTCAATGCTGCTGCACTCTCTTTCTTTCTCTCTCTCTCCATCTGTGTGTGCACATGCATGGGTAGATGAGTTTGTATCGAGATTATAGGTATGCACATGGGTGGCCAGTTTTTAAAAAACTGACCAACATCAGGTAAAAATTGTGTAGAATTTTCTGCCATGATTAAGAAGATAAAAGAAGAAATATGGTGATGCTATATAGTGCAAAAGCTACAGAACCAGTATATAATAATATGCAGTGATACCTCATACAACGTCCAAACTTGGTTCCACAAGTTTGGATTTTATACGGATTTGGACTTTGTATGAGGCATGCAAAATCCTAGCTGTGATGCCTCATGCAACGTCCAAATACTTGTCGCGATGCCTTGTACAACGTCATTTCCATAGAAATACATTGTACTGTAATAGCACAGACTTCAGGGCAAAGTCAAGGAAACAAACAGGAAACTGACAGAACTTTAAGAAATCATTGTCTAAAGGCTAAATACATTACAAAAACATTCAAACAAACCTGATTTTAGGGAACAAACCATAAAAAAAGGTTTTAACTTTTGAAAACTTTATGAAGTGCAGGTTTAAAAGTTAACATGTCCCATCATGCAGCACAGTGTTAATCTGCAGCCATGCAGCCGATCATCCATTTTGTACAAGCTACTGTAAACAATTACTGGATGGAAGCAAGGTCAAAATGGATGCCAACATGTCCCATCATGCAGCACAGTGTTAATCATCCAAACAGCAGCAAACACCAAACAATTGCCCATGCTACCAAACAGTGCTCCCCCAAAAAAGACCAACAAAAGAAAAATTATGGAGCATGCAATCTGTTTTTAAAAACCACAGCAGCAAACACCAAACAATTGCTCACACCACCAGAAAATTGCCCTTCCCCATCCACCTCCCCATTCCAAGCCAATCGGAAACAGAAAACCTAATTTACCTACCTTTCAACTGTGCCAAAGAATGGTCCAAGAACCTGAAGAATGCAGAAAAAATCCCAGGAATGCTTCCAAAAATTCTGACGAAAAAATTCAAAAAGATCCAAAATTGCGCTCAAAACCACTCCTAAACACTCTTTGCCTCATGCAAAACCCACAAGAGCAATGTATGCATACGTCCTGCCTTTTATACTGCCCAGGCACAATGCAACCTGAGAAAAACCCCAATGCCTCATACAAAGTTGCTGCGACTTTGTATGAGGCAACTTTTCCCAAGGAATTAGGCGGTGTTGTATGGATTCGATGTTGTATGAAATGGACTTTGTATGAGGTATTACTGTACTGCTTAAAAAATGAGAAATTAATCAAGAAAGAGATTCATGAATTTCCTCTATGTGGAAAGGATCTCCAACCATAGGTTTTAGGTTTAATCCAGCCCACAAGGCATTGTTACTTTATTTAGAAATTCTGATACATTCTGTAATGGCCCCATGAAATTTTAATCAGAATTTCTTAAGTATTCCTTTAGTTTCATTCACAAACCCTTAAAAACTGTTATGAAAGGCAGAAAGAGGCATTCTCAATTAGGTAAAATGAAAGAGATCTCAGTTCCAGGCATACAAGTTAATCATAATGTTTTGGCTCAGAGAGAACAATGCACAGCAGAAGAGAGCAATGTTGTGTTTCTTTTCACAGCTCTTTCCTAAGTGTAAAACTGGATATTAACCTAAAACACATGGCCCACTGCATACTGTGTTGTGTACTCTTGTAAAGAAGATATGCAATTTGTGATGCTACCTTGATTATGCTTCGTGTGAAACTGTCAGAGCCTTTGTTCTAGCTAATTAGCTTGTGGAGAGGAGTGGGGCTCACTTTATTTCCACAGTTTTTCTTTGGATGCTCATACAGTGTGCAAAACTGCAAGAGAATTTGCTATGCCTCTCTTGACTAGTTGAAATGTGAACCTTTAGATAGAACTTTGATTGTTGCATATGTACCACTGAGCAGGCATGGGCTGGGCCACCAGAACAGGGGGATTCATCCCGGTGCGCCCTCAACTCTGGCACCTGGGGCGCAAATAATAATTTGTTATTATTATTTTATTATCTGCCCGGCATGCTGCACTTTAGATTAAGCCATTGCTCCAAGCTCCCTCCTTCAGTTTAGAGCAATGGTTTATTCTAAAGTGCTGTGTGTCGGGTGGAGCAAGCGAGGGGCGATGACCAAGCAGTTCCCGGAGGCAGTCTTCTCCCCCAACCCTTGGTTGCCGTCCCTTGCTTGGTCTGCCTGGTGCGCTGCACTTTAGATTAAGCCATTGCTCCAAGCTCCCTTCTTCAGCCTTCTCTCCCATTCCTTGGTTGCTGCCCCTCACCCCTGTCCAGTACCCTCCGATGGTGCCCAGCACACCCCTGCCGCTGAGCTTTTTCTAACCCAGTGCCCATCAAATGAGTTGGAATACAACATCCATTATCTTCAATTCACCAAATTAAAGGGCACTAGATTGGGGAAGGCAATCTATCAAAAAGACATAACTCTGTAACCTTTTATTTCTTTTCCTTGGAGCTTGCTATTCCCTTTGTCAGGTCCCTTAATTATTCATGGCACCATTACTATCAATACCTTTTATGGTGAGGCAGCTCCCTGTCCTAGTCTGCTGAATACCACACCTCAGTAGCACCATGATTTCATCCTTTCCACCAAGAGAAATGACAGAGCTTGGTTTGCATAGGAATCAAATCTGAAGCATATTGCTTGTACTGTAATTAATCAGTGGCTAGAGGAAGAATGCATTTAACAGAAGGAGAAACATGAGATGCTCCTAATGGTTGGCTGATACGATTGTTATGACAGTTCTGGCCTTTTCCCCCGGGCAACAGCTAGAAAAGGTTCAAGCTGTTCAACTGGACTTCCACTGTCTCTTCTGCTTTTCTCATTGCAGGCGCACCCCCCAAAGAAAGACTCAGACACCGGTATATGGATAAAGGTATTGGGCCACATTTATTGAATAATGCCCTAGTCCGAATTATAACTTTCAATTGGTACTCAGCCAATTATAATTCTTAAGGCAAGCAGGCCGCAGTAACACTGGTAAGGTTCCTCCCAAAATTGCCAATGGCAATTGGCTACAATGTATCCATTTGTTTGTTGAGACAAACAAATTGTTGACCGTAGTCAATAAACTATCTACTGACCCCACCCTCTGACGTGTATCCGTCAAATCACAGGGTGATGCATGCTAAAGAGCTCCTGCCATCACCCCTTTGCCTGGTTCGTCGTTGACCAGTCAACGTTATTACACCTGTACCTGTGTAAGTGTTGGCCAGTCAATTGCGAACCTGCCGGATACCTGTGGGTCATAAATATTTACCTTACCAGTGCTACCCGCCACACGGGGAGGCATCCATGATGACTCACCGCCCCCCCCCAAGACCGTCAGCTCGGTCGCCAGGCCTGCTTGCATCACACCCAGAACGAGGTACATACCTCTAGCCGACAGGTGGACCCCTTCTCCTGCCTACCAGCAAAATTTTTGTGTAAGCCTATCATCCGGTCTCCAATGGCCGTCTCACAGCCATGCTCGGAACAGGATGGAGCAACAGCCCCGTCCACTGACTGCCGGAACAGTCCGAACTAGGGAGATCCGTATCTCCCCTAAATTGGTGTCTCGGCACGATGTTAGACCATAGCGACATGACATAAAATGCCAGGTCACAGCCCCTCGACGGTTTAGTAACAGCAGTGATCCGTATAAGATCGCTGCCGCCGAGGTGCCTGTAAAACATTGGGCGGTCCAGCATCCCTGTCAGACAGCAGGAATGGCCACAGTTCCCGCCCCCATGTGCCGCGCATACCATACCATAGCATACGTGCGGATGCACACAGCCCAGCCGGGGTCCACTCTCTGTCGCTGCAGCATATACTGCTTCCAAGTGTACATAGCTGCGGCCCACCAGCCCCCTGTCACCGGTGTGTTGAGACTCCTGGGATCTGTAAAAGAGGAGAAAAAAGGTGAAGGACATAACTAGGTACTCGTACAGTGAGGGGACGTACATATCTGAAATTGCGCGTAGACCCATATCCACCTCCGAGTACCCCAAACGTAGCCGCGATCAATGCGACGCCTATCTTAAGTAAATGGTGCCAAAACGGGCCCCACACCGCGAAACGCGGCACCGGTCACCCTCAGGGACTTTACTATGGTAAGGGTAGACCCATCCCGGTGGCAGAAAACAGGCTGGGGCGCGCAGCAGGCACTGTCGAAAATTCATGTAGGGCACCAACCGATGTCTCAAAAACTTCGTAGCAGTATACACCACTGCCTACACCGTGCTGAATAACCCATGTGGACCGCATCCCCACTCGAGCCCACTCATGTGTGACAGAGACATCTTCGAGTTCCAGTGCCCTACAAGACACATCCGCCTTACACAGGTGGCACCAACTCTGGCACCCACTCACTGATGCAGAGCGCTCCAAAAAGGCTACCGTGGTAGCTGCGTGGCCAAGAGCCACCTCACACCTATCTGTACATAAGTAATGCCAGCCTCGTGCAAGGTGGGTAGAAACTCTGGGAACAGGGGTGACGCGTGTACGGGCGGCGGACACGTTCCCGTGTCCACCCCTCCCAAACACGACGCATGAACGCATAGTGATACGCCTTACGCGTGCGAGGTGCCAATGACCTGTCCAGTTCCCTTCTCCTCGCCAAACGTCCAGCCATCAGCCAAAAGTGGCGAGTGGAATCCCTCTGCTTCCGGAGTAAGGCACAGAACCGGGTGATCTGCAGGTGGTGGAAAGCAGCAGTAATGTCATTATAAATACCTAGAACATGTCTGGCCTAGAACGGCACATTTATGCGTAGGCTTCTCAAAAGAATAGACAAACTAATGTCATGACCCTGGGGGATTTGCATGTCTGTGTGTTGACAATGTGCACCACTGCCACATTGTTACACCGAAATTGGACCACTGAGTAGGCCCACTCATTGCACCATAGCATCAGTGCTCTCCAAAATGGGAAAAAACGCAAGGAAGGTAAGATCGCGGAGGCGATCCGTGCACCCACCCTCAGAGTAAACCCCCATAAGTCCGGGAGCCGAAGGTATCCGACTGTACTTGAAATCTAGGGCAGACCATCAGGTCTGATCTCCAGAAGAGACCCCGTTAAACCCAGGAGTAATTTGAGCCAGACCAGACAAAATTAAGGTGGCCATGAATTAACTGCAGCTCACGAGGGCACACTTTATGTTTGGCAATCAATGCCAAACTCGCCGCGGAGATCCAAGCCACCGTATTCATGGTTAACCCGGATGCCCGCGCGATGGAATCGATTTGGAAATGTGAGCTTAGTAGATGGGACCTCGGTCTATTCAGGCGCCAAGGGGACACCCAGTTCCCACCTGAGTGTCTGAATTGTAATGAGGAGATGTGTGCACGTGTCCAAGCCCCGTTCACCCCCGAACCAAAAGTCGTCGAGGTAATGGGCTTGAGACCAAGACCCCGACCTGTGAGCAAACGGCCACTGAGTGAAGTCCCCAATCGGTCGAGTGCTGAACATGAATTAACTCAATCAGAAGGGGGTTGGCCTTATCTAAGTAAAATTCCCCTCGGAACCTAAAAAAACCCAATAGGTCTAAATCATTGGGTGCACTGGCAATAATCTGAAAGCCGAGTGCATATCACACTGTGCCAAAACAGCACCAGAACTGCGTGAGCGTGCCACCCCTAGTAGCCGAACCAACTACGAGTACCTGACTGAACAAGGTCATCAGGAACGGCATCCCTGAATGGAGAACCCACAGGGTAAGCTGAATGGAGGATTAAATGACATTCACCCTAGTTCCAGCTCAGGATGAACTTCATGGGGGAGACATTCAACTTAGGAAAGGTGGTTCCAAGAAGGGCCCCCGCTACTCTCATAGCCCCAACTCCCTTAGCTATGGACAGTGGAGCCCCCTCTTCGTTACCCTGCAAGGGAACCAGATTAGTAGCATCCTGGGACCCCCAACACCCCCGAATGGATACAAAAGCCCCCATAGAAAACCCTCCAGCAGGTATCCCGCCCAATCCCTTCTTGGATGAACTGAGTGCCATCCCTCCAGGCTGACTATACTAATTGGGGCGGGAGGGGGGGCTTATGACAAGGTTAGTTGCTTCAAACGGAGCTCTGATCGCCCCTGTGCACCCCTACCTCTGCCCCGTAACTCACCAACCCGCCGGCACGTGGTGGCGGCGTGAGGGCCAGCGCAAAAAGGGGACACGAAGTCGGTAACGACCGTGGTGCTTAGTACATGCATCGTCAGCTGAGCAGGCCGAACACAGCAGGCAGGCCGGAACCCCCCGCCCGACCAGTTTGCGTGGAGCCCGTGCCTGATCAGCCCGCTGCTCAGCATGACCACCATGGTACCTATCACCAGGCACCAGTCCCGTGGGAGTCATGTACACGAGCACACTTGCTGACAGGACTCATCCCACCTCCCCTCAGGGTATAGAGCCACCCTCATCCACATTCCTCACCATGAGCCAACTGCCATGGGCCCATCTGATCAACATCAGGATGGCCCAAGCAGATCAAACCCTGCGGCATACCACAATACGTACAAGGTATGCCGACAACCAGTTGGCCCAAGGTGCGCGGTGGCTAACGACGATGGGACATATCTTTGTCTCAGTTGCCCTGTCCTCCTCTCTCCTCCTAGTAGGCTCGCAGTGCAATAGGGAAAATATCCACATGTCCCCCTCCAGCCCTTACTCCTCATGGCCTGCGGCCAATAATCAACCAGGGACAAGTAATAGCCGGCTGTCGGCAAAGCTCTTGACGGCACGTTCTGTATAAAGGACATACGCAGCCGGACCCAAACAGCCCCTGTGATGCTCGGCACTGTCCCGGGGGCGGACGCCCCAGTGTGTGGTGGCTTACTACAGCGGGACCACACAATGTCTCTGTCCTCCTGTCCGTACTTCCTATCCTTATTGGGCTCTCAGTTCATAGGGAGAATATATCCACGTATCCCCCCCCCACCAAATCTTTCCCTTCCTGATCTGGGCCAGATGATCACCGGGGGGCAATGAATAACCAGTCGTCGGCAAGGCCATTGCCGGTACATGATGTACACAGGGCATACGCAGCGGGACCTGGACAGCCCCTGCGATGCCACGTACTGCCCCGGGGGCGGAAACCCCCACCCCCAACGTCGTGCCAGAATGCAACCAAGGGGCACTGGGATAGGATGGCAAGTGATGCCCACTAGCCTCAAATTGGCAAGGCCATGAGCACTGAACCCCAGCGCTGAAAGTGGACTGTGATTTGGGTGTATTCAACTTGAACCTAATACTCACTGGTTGCACCCCTGTGAGCCGCCCCCACTGGGGGTTCCTGCCCACGGTGGGCGCCGGAGCTCGCGACCGAAATCGAGCTCTGGGGCGACCTCCAACGCACTCCAGCCACAGTTCTGGACAAACAGGGAGCTGCGAGACAGCGGTAAGCACAGGCCGGAGTGTCTCAAGAAGCTCGACCCGGCTGGCTGCCTGTTGCAGAGTGGCAGCAGTCGAAGTAGCCGGCGGACACAAAGGGGCCCGGTAGATAGGGAAGGGACCCCCACCCACTGGATTGCTAAGGATGCCTCCAGCACAGCCAAACGTGCTAACCAGGCATCCCCTGCCACAGAAACCCCTAGTAGGTGGGCCAGGTGGGCCGGACGGCCTGATAGGAATTGTGCCAGAGGCCCTAAATTCAGAGACTGTGCCAGAATAGGGCCATGCCCAAAACTCCGGCCCCTAATGGGGAAAACGTGCTGTGAGCCAGCACCAGGCCCTCCCCCCAATCACTCCGGCCCATGGCCGGCAACCGAGGGCCGCATCCTCCGAAGGGCCGGCCTGAGGCTGAAAACGGGAGCTCATTCTGTCCTGCAGTACACAGGAATTGAACCACTGACCTTCCACTTCCCAGTCAGCGTCTTAGGCACTTGAGCCACTGAAGTCCCGTAAAGTTTGGGCACCCCTGGGGTAGGAATACCATCCAGGGACTGTATAACTTGCCCAAGGCTGCCGCCAAGGGCCAGCCCTAACAAAGGATTTTCGTGAGGCTCCTGTCAGGCAAGGACGACACTCCGTGTCTTAGCCACTTGAGCCACCGCGATCCCCCGACGGGCTAAATAAAAAGATCCCTGTATGGGGATCGCAATAGCGCCAGGCGCCCAGCCAGCGGTAGCTAGGCTCTGTAAATGGAAGGGGAAACAAACAGCGAAGGAGAAAACTTCTCCTCTCCGTCGCTATTTCTAAAATGGCAGCTTGGCTGCCTCATGGCCACCCCTTTTATAGAGGGGTGGCCACGCCCCCTAACTCACCCGGATGTCTGAGTCCGGGTGGGGGGGCCCGCAAAGAGCGTGGCGGCCATTTTGGCGCTGCGCTTTCAATTGCTTTTCCATTAAAAAAAATCCCCTAAGTTTTATGTCCTCTGTAAGATGAGAAAGTACTTCTCTCACTGCAACCCTTCCCCCATCTTTCTAGTCTTTTAACTAGAAGCTACAGGCCCATGACTAGACTTGGCAAGCCTTCAAGAATAAAAAAGTAGAAGTTAACTGGCTGAAAAGCAGATGGAGGAACATATTTTCTCTTCCCAGTCTCACTCAATATCTAGAGTATCAAGGAATATAAAGGAGGGATAAACGCTAAGGATGAGAAGTTAGGGGAGAGCATCCAGGAGGGAAGAACTGCCAGGTTTGAGTGAAAGATATATTTCTGGAGCCTTTATGATATTTGTTGGGAAGGAAATGCTTTGGATTTAGAGGATCCAAAGCAGTAACTTTTGGAGGCAGTTTTAATGTGGTTTGTATTGGTTTTTTAAAATGTGATTGGTTTTATTTTCTGGGGGCCACCTAGAGTCTTTGGAGTTGGGTGGCAATATAAATCAGAAAAATAAATAAATAAATCAGAAGGTGGGGAAAATCAAAGCCTTGTCTAATGCTATCAAGAAGCCCTTAATTTTAAAATGGCTGCTACATGGGTTTAGATAGCTCTTTGTTATTTTCTTTAGGATGGGAGAAAAAATAGCTGACACACAAAGTGTTACACTTTGCTTTCTAACTTTGACTTTTTCTAATGCCTTGAAACCTTTTACTTCTGAAACTTTTTTTGCTCTTTTTAATAATTTTTTTCAACTTTTTATCAAGTTATCATCTTTTGGAAAGAGAGCTGGATGTGTCTAAAGAAAGGTACCTTGGCATTAAGGTGGCTGCATGCTACACAGGGTACTACCTGGTCCGGCTGTCGTGAGCGAGGAAAGAGAAAACCTTGAAGAGATTTCCCTAGCCCTGAGTAATCTGCGTAATTTCAGCATGCCTTGAAGCAACAAGGGTTTGCTTCGGGAGAAAGATGTTGGAATTAAAAGTAGGGTGAAAGGGTCCTTTTCTAGTCAAATTCTGAGGATTAACTCCCTGGGTTCATTACACCTTGTCTCTGAGCAGAAAAGACAGGATGGAGAGACTTAAGCTCTTTCTGTGCAGGCTCATAGGTTGAAAGGCTTTTCAGCTTTATACAATTGAACCAGAAACTAAAAGAGGTATCACCACCCACCAAAACTGAATTAGGAAAATGTTTGGACTTGCAGGTGTTAGATTCTTTGCTTCTAAAAATGTAAGTCTCATCTGCATTATAATTTCATATACTGTACTGTACTTGATATCCAAGTATGTAGAGACACATTACAGGTTTTTTATTTACATTTTCAGAAGAGCTTTATGCACCTGCCCTAACTTCAGCCAATGGAACCAATTTTAGGATTACAAGATTCTATTTCTAGCCTTAGCTAAATCTTCAGGCATAGTTCACTTTGTGATACAGCTCAGAAGGTATTTTCCTTTGTTGAAATACAGGAAGCAAAGGTCTAAATGCCAGCCTCTATATTGATGAGACTTAATATAAATACTAAGAGCCCCCACCCCACCCTGTTTTCCCTCTTGAAAGCTTTGTGTCCAAACCCTGTGAGACATTCTGATTCACATCATATGAAGCTGGAGCATGCTGTGAAACTCTCTTGCATTATAGAGCTGCTTCATTTCCGCCCCAGCACGAAATAAGGAGACTAGACACAAACAGCTGTGGTTAAAGGCTTGGGCCACATTTATTGATTTGTTGAGTTGGTAGGGACCTGCTCAAGGGGAGGGGGCAGGCAGTGTGTAACCTGACACCAGGGCAAGGGAAGACAGTCTCCCCCTCCCCACGCCAGATTGGGCAAGACCCGGGGCCCCGCTCATTACTGCACCAGCTTGTCATTAACAGACTTGCTTACCAGGGGGGCATGCATGCAGCCGTTTCCACTTCCTTTCCAATGACAGGATCTTGGTCGTACCAAGTGCCTGCCACATGGCATTAGCCACATCCAGCTGGTTCACAAGAGTCCAGCACAGCATGCAACTTCCACCTCATCAAAGATGCCCTGTGGGAATACTACTGGCACCCAAAACATGCACTACCCAAAACACAACCTCCACCCTCAGGCTCCGAGGTGAAAAGGGGTTCTACCCTATAAGGCCCTGTGGCAATCCTCTCCCATTTGTGGGCAGACAATGCCTGAGCTCCTTCCCCGTGACAGGGGTGGAAAAAGTCCCCACAGCTGGAGTACACCTGGGTGGGGAGGCAAGCTTGCCATCAAATTTTAACAGTTCTTTTGGCTGTTAATGGGTGGGGGGAATAGGTATCATCGGTGACAGGTTGCAGGACAACCAGTGTGGCCCACAAACCTAAAGAAGATATCCACCCTGGCTGTAGATTTCTACAGATTTAACTACTGTTGCTAAACCTAAAATCTCAGATGCCAACAGGCTTTTACTGTGAAGCTTGATGACTGCATCTAAGATGCATGAGTATAATATCCTTAGCTTTTATAAACACTGAAAAGTTTCAGCTAGGAACCCCTGCTGTCAACAGCACATTTTTTTTTTAAAAAAAATATCCTCAGGTATAAATTAAAATATTCTGAATGTTAACTTCTGTAGTTGTCTTTTCACACTGCAGGGTGACATTATTGCCCAGTGGTGTTCCTCCATGACAGATTAGCTCAGCAGAACCATGTTTGTGATATAACCCAAATCACTACACAGTGACTCGTGAAGCTTTTCCTCTATAAGGCTTTGATAGAACTCCCTAAGAAACTTATTGAGTTCACTGTCATCTGTGAATTGAACATGAAAAGGAGTTCCACATGTTCTTCTGGCCCAATTCCTGTGAAGTCATTTTTGAATTAATAAGTCTAGGTTTTAAGTATGTTCAGCATTTTTCTTTAATTTGCACCAAAATTACAGGATGAAATAGTCCACCAAAGTCAGGAGGAATTAAAGATTTTTTAAAAAGATAATAAAAATGAATGGATCATTAATTTGTCTCAGGAGTCAGTCTGTAGGCTTAAGATTTGTCTTTTCATTTACCTGACAAACCATTTGTACAGTGAGTAACAATAAATATAACTATTTTCCCCTATGTCTGTTTAAATCAGGGTGCAATATATCTTTAAAGATATTTCTGTCAAAACATCCCAACAATTTGGGTAGGGACATAATATTTTTATGCTCTATACAATGGCTGGACCATGACTGGACCATCAATATTAGCCAGCTCAGTCAGTTGTGAATGATGGTGAAACATGTTGTCCAGTAAAATCTGGATGACCATACATTCCCTTGCTTTATACATGCCATCAAGTTGCATCCAACTCACAGTTATCCTAATAAGATTTGAGATATTTAAGAAGTGGTTTTACAACTGCCACATCCCCATCCCAGAGAGTTTTCATCACCATGCATGGACCCAATTCTCTTTCTAATTCTTCTTTCTAATCCGGACTCTCTGTCCAAGGTTCTACACCACCTCTTGCACAACTCTAGCTTTCCTTATCCGTTTACTAAATACATGTTGTTGTTCAGTTGCACAGTCGAGTCCTACCCTTTGCAATCCCATGGGCCACAGCACATCAGGCTTCTCTGTCATCTGCCATCCTCTGGAGCCCACCCAGATCTACACCCACTTTGTCGATGATGCCATCTAGCCATCTCATCCTCTGCCACCCTCTTCTCCTTTTGCCTTCAATCTTTCCCAGTATCACGGCCTTCTCAAGTGAGTCCTCTCTTCTCATTTGGTGGCCAAATTACATGAGCTTCAGGTTCAGTATTTGTCCTTCCAAGGAGCAGTCAGGGTTAATTTCCTTTAGGATTGACTGATTTGATCTCCTTGCAGTCCAGGGGACTCTCAAGAGGCTTCTCCAGCACCACAGTTCAAAGATGTATATTCTTCTACACTCAGCTTTCTTTATGGTCCAGTTCTCATAGCCATACAATACTAATGGGAAGATCATTGATTTATTTATTTATTTTCTAGATTTCTACCCTGCCCTCCTAGTGCAACGTACCACTCAGGGCGGCAACAACAGAAATATATATATATGTACAATACAAGAGAGATAAAACCATTACCAATAAAAACATTACATAAAGACCTCAGCTAAAAGCAAAATTTAAACACATAAAAGCTAACATCATCATCATTAAAAGCTACCCTAACCCTCCCTCCACCCACAGTAAAACAGGCTTATCAGAGAATGAGGGGGGAGGCTCAATCCCACAACAGGCAGGCTAAATAAGCCAACAGGCTTGAGATGTAGAGCCTAATGTGCCCCATACCTGTTGGCAGAGCCAGGTTTTCAACATCTTCCTGAAGGGGAGTAGCTCCAACTGGAGGCGCAAGTCTGATGGAAGGAGGTTCCATAGGGATGGGGCAGACATGGAGAAGGCTCTCCTTCTAGTCCCTATAAGAGAGGCTTGTTTTACTGATGGGACCACCAATGCGCCCCTCCTGACTACTCTTGTCTGATGGGCTGATAACCTTGGGGTGATGCGGTCTCTTAAGTACCCAGGTCCAATGCCATGAAGGGCTTTAAAGGTCAAGACCAGCACCTTGAATTGGACCCGGAGGCATACCGGTAACCAGTGCAGCTCCCGTAGCAGAGGTGAGGCATGGGCATACCGTCCGCAACCCATCACCGCCCGGGCAGCTGCATTCTGGACCAGCTGAAGCCTCCGGATGGTCTCCAAGGGCTGCCCCATGTAGAGCGCATTGCAATAATCCAATCTGGAGGTGACCAGAGCGTGAGTGACCATGAGCAAGGCATACCGATCCAGGAGTGTGTGCAATTGGTGAATGACTCGAAGCTGTGCAAAGGCCCTCTTCACCACGACTGCCACCTGCTCTTCAAGCAATAGTTGCGAGTCCGAGAGGACCCCCAAATTGTGCATGGGATCTGTCTGAAACAACACTGCCCCATCCAGAACCAAAGGTGGTAGTTCCCAGGATAGCACGGGACCCTGTACCCACAGCCACTCAGTCTTGCCGGGATTCAGCTGAAGCCCGTTGTCCCCCATCCAGACCCGAACAGCCTCCAGACACCTGGTCAGGACTTTGACTACATCACCCAGGTCCCCACGGGCTGAGATGTACAGTTGGGTATCATCAGCATACTGATGATATCTTACCCCATGGGAACGAATGATCTCACCCAGCGGTTTCATGTAGATGTTAAACAGTAGAGGCGAGAGTACTGAGCCCTGAGGCACCCCACATGGAAGCGACATAGGACTGGACAGCTCGATCTATAAAGACACCGTCTGAGTCCAGCCCCTCAGAAATGAGGAAAAACCAGGACACCACCATGCCCTGGGCCCCCAAACCTCGGAGCCGGCCCAGAAGGATACCGTGGTCGACAGTATCGAAAGCTGCAGAGAGGTCAAGGAGAGCAAGGACAGAGGGGTCACCCGTGTCCTGCTCCCGCCAGAGATCATCCAAGAGTGTGACCAATGCAGTCTCAGTACCATAACCGGGCCTGAATCCTGACTGAAACAGGTCCAGATAATCCGTATCATCCAGAACCCCCTGGAGCTGCTGTGCCACTGCTCTTTCCAATACCTTCCCCAGAAAGGGAAGGTTGGAGATTTGTCTAAAATTTGAAATAACTGTGGGGTCAAGCGATGGCTTCTTTAGAAGGGCGTGCACCAGTGCATGTTTGAAAGCCACTGGGAACACCCCCTCCCACAAAGAAGCATTCACCATCGCACCAACCCAGCAGCCCGTAGTAGCCCTGGTAGCTTTTACCGTAGTAGCCCTGGTAGCTTTTATCTAATAAACAAGTGGTATCACGCACAGCTTCAAGGAGCCTGTCCACTTCCTCAGGGACAACTGGTTCAAACCAATCCCAGATAACATGGCCGGACTCTACTCCGGCCCTCTCCAGATGATTTAGTTCCACATCAGGATTAAACCCCGCATGGATGCAAGCAACTTTCTCTGCAAGATGGTCAGCAAAATCATCAGCTGAGCCCAGCCATCCAGGCCCCAGCCTCTCCCTGCCAAGGAGGGACCTGGTAACCTGAAACAGCCACTGGACGATTATCAGCAGAGGCAATGAGGGAGGTGAAGTATTGGTGCTTCGCCCTCCTCATTGCCACGAGGTAGGCTCTGATAGCAGCTCTAACTCATGTTTGGTTGCACTCACACCGGGTCCTCACCCAACGGCACTCCAGGTGTCTCTTCACCCGCTTCATCTCCCTCAGATTGTCCATGTACCAGGGAGTGCTATGCACTCTGCGGGATAGAAGAGGCCGCACTGGCATGATTGGATCCAAGACCGAAGTTGCCTCCTTTGCCCAGAGGGCGACCAAAGCCTCAGCCGAATCGTGCAGCCTATCCGGAGGAAAATGCCCCAGCTCCGTCTGAAATCTCACAGAATCTATAAGTCGCTGGGGCTGGACCAATTTAATGGGCCCTGCCTCCCTGTGGTGTGGCATCACTCCCCGAAAATCAAGAAATACCAGATATTGTTCTGACCATGTCACAGGTCTAGTTTCTATATGCTGTACTTTCAGATCACTCAGCCATGCTCTGACAGGAAAACCAAGTCAGGGGAGTGGCCGCTGCTCCTGGTGGGGCCCTCAATTACCTGAGTCAGGCCCATGGCTGCCATGGAAGCCATGAACTCCTGCACCAGCCCCGAGGCCAGTCCCAGTGAAGGCAAGTTGAAGTCCCTCAGAACCATAAACCCTGGGAGCTCTACTGCCAATGCCGCGACCACCTCGAGCAGGTCGGGCAGGGAATCTGCTACCCTGCAAGGGGGCAGGTACAGAAGTAGGATTCCCAACTGGCCCTTAGGGCCCAACCGAAGTAGCAGCAGCTCACAGCCCTGCACCTGAGGTGTGTTGACCCTGGTAACTCCAAGAGACTCTCGGGCTACAATAGCAACACCGCTGCCCTTCCCCTTAGCCCTCAGCTGGTGACACACTCTGAACCCGGCTGGATGGAATTCTGTGAGAGGAACCCCATCCTCTGGTGTCTGCCAGGTTTCAGTAATGCATGCCTGGTCGGCCCGCTCCCCCAAGATAGAATCGCACAACAGGGGATCCTTATTGCAAACCAACCTGGCATTCATCAGCAGCAGCCTGAGGGAGGGGTCACTCCGAACCTGCTGTCCAGATACCAGAGAATGAACAGAAGGGCTGGAACAAGGCACAGATAACAAACATTGGCCCCTTTTTCCCCGTGTGCGACCCACCCCTCGGTTACTGCCATATCGCCCCATACCCATCACTATCGGAATATAGGCACCTGGAACCTCAAGAGTGCCTCCAGGATAAATAACTCCCCCCTCCACATGGCCTGACAAAACATCATTATTGCCCCCCGACCTCCACCTCCCCTGCCCCCACCACCAGCCGAGGTAGCACAACTACTGGAAAAAGTGAAGGGAGAACTACTGGAAGCCCCTGCTGTTCCTTTAAGTCCCCCACCCATCCTGCCAAGGGGAGTGCCAGGGATGGAGCTACACAGCTCAGTACTCCTCCACCCCCCTCTTCAGCCCTCGTGGTGTTTCTGGGGGCAACAGTAGAAGTGGTGGCGGCGGCAGCGGTAATATTGATGGAAATGCCGCCTGAGACCAAGCCCCCTGCCTCCGCGTCTTTGCCCTCCTCCGCATCTTTGCCCTCCTCGGCAGGAGGGTTAGAGAGGTCTGCTGGGGAAGAGGAAGCGGCAGCCGTGACGGCGGTAGTTTTCACCCCGCCTGAGTCGCCCAGGTGACAGAGTTCGAGCCTCCTCCTCCTCGCCTCCTTCTGCCCCGGTGAAGTTGCTGGGGTGGCAGTGAAGGCAGTGGCAGTGGCGATGATGGAAATGCCACCTGAGACCAAGCCCCCTGCCTCCACGTCTTCGCCCTTCTTGGCCATCTCGCCCGGAGGGTTGGATCAGTCTGGCTCGGGGAAGAGGAAGCGGTGGCCGTGACGGTGGTGGTTTTCACCCTGCCTGAGTCGCCCAGGTGGCCAGAGTTCAAGCCTCCTCCTCCTCACCTCATTTGGCCCCAGTGAAGTTGCTGGGGTGGCAGTGAAGGCAGTGAAGGCAGTGGCGGTGGTGATGATGGAAATGCCACCTGAGACCAAGCCCCCTGCCTCTGCATCCTGACTGTTCCTTACGAACGTTCAAGTTGTCCCCCCCCCCCCCTGCTGAAGGAAAAAAGTGTTAACTCCACACCATTTCCTCTGGGCCCCTTGGTCTAATACATAAATTTTGGAGGAAAGTAATATCTCTTCCCAAAGAGGGAAGTAAGATTCTGTCATCACTTCCAATCAGCTTGAGTGTGTAGACCAGAAAGTAGGTGCTACTGCATTTTGCTCTTCTCCTCAGCCAACAAAAGATTTTAGGCTCTTCAACCCAGTATCAAGCAGAAAACTCACTGGGGTGTTGCGGATTCCCCATGCCCAGTTGGCATGGAACGGCCCTCGCAGAGGCCACTTCAGTCGAGAACGCTCCTGGCCCGTGGGCTCTGCGGGCACAGAAATTAAGGGGGGTGGATTAATAATAAGGGTTGATTCACCCACAATCTGACCTGACCATCGATCCTGCTGAGAGAAGCAGATCACTAACCTGCGTTACCTATTAGGCAATTACTGACTCACAGAAGAGCCTAATCTTTGGTGCAAATAGAAGCCATATTTACTCTGGCGTAAGCCTCAGACAATGGTTTTCCTCTGTCAGTGTTTGCCTTAGTTAATTAACTTCCCCAAGAGAGGTTCTCAATTAACCCGGGTAAATGGGTGATGTGATTTTCTGTCAGATGACCATTCTACCATGCGCAGCCTTGAACATAATATATACTGATGATTTTCCCTCAATAAATCACTGGTCTTCGCTCCATCTTGCCTCGTGTCATTACTCGACCAGTCTCCTCCAGGACATCAAGGGCCGCTTTACGGCCCCAATCCTACAGGGTGTAGAACTGGTAAAACCATTCATTAAATATTTCACTTGCATTGGCAGCCCTATTTGGAATGTTATACAGTACGTCAGTTCTGACTTGACGGCACATAACACAAACAAGCAAGAGGCCATCAACATATCCAGTTTATTGGTGTTGAATTTTCTAAAGTTTAATTGGAGAGCCTGATAAAAATAAATATTATGTTGGTATCACTCAGAAGGTACTCATTTAATAGACACCCTCATATCTCCTTCCTTCCTTCCTTCTTTCTTTCCTTCCTTCCTTAGAGTACATTTCTAGTTGGTGGCAAAAGACATTGAACTTTGCCCTCCACACTTTAGTTGCAATTTTTTCATAAGAAACCACTATTGGTGAAAAGCTAGGGAGTATCAAGTTCAGTTTGACTGTCAAGGAGACAAGTTACTCCAAAGTCTGAACACACACACACACACACACACACACACACACACACACACACACACACACACACACACACACACACACACACAAATTGGAGACACTTAAAGTAACAATATGACACACATGTAAGGTGATCTACACCAGAAGTTCTCAACCTTTTTAAGATGGGGGCCAGGTCACGCTCCCTTAGACAGCTTTGGGGGCAGAATGGCCATTTTGCCCTTCCTCCACCACATGGCACTTCCTGGTGTGGTGGAGGCAGTGGGGGAACATGAAATGGTTCCGAGGGCCGCATTTGGACCATGGGCCACAGGTTGAGTGTCCCTGATCTAAACATTCAGGAAAAACATGCAGGATAAATCTCTGTGGGTGGTACAACTCCTGCAGATGGAAAGCTGCCATCTCTGGGAGAGGGCTATGGTAGAATTCATCTCCCCTCTGGTGATGGATTTACAAGTAGAAATGACCTTTTTAAATAGAGGTACATGCTAATATTCACTCCCTCTCCCCACCTCCACACTTACCATCACATGCACCTCTAATAGTCCCAGGAAGCTTTTGCCATCAATTATTCCCACCACCACCCGTCTCCAAACATTTCTGATAAGGGCACAAGACCACCAAGCAGAAGCCATCTGAGGACTGCTGGTCACAATGTTCATGTACCACATGGGATGGAATGTATGCTCAGTACAGTCAGAGACAATTGGTGTGTATCACCAAACAGCAAGGTAGAATCTTGCTTAGACTATAATGCTACAGGGGACATTCTGACATGCTGGCTCCTTGCACATGTGATCCATGAGACTCACATTCCAAGAAAGAATTGCAATGTTGACTGGTTGGGTGGCTGTCTGGTCAAGTCAGGTCAGGTTGGGCCAGGCCAGTTTCCCTGCAGTGCAGGCACATACCAGAACATATCCCAAAAGCAAATATTCAGGAAATTTTTAAGTAGCAATACCCAACTGTGACTGGAATGAACCCAGTGGTGGGCACCAGCCAGTTTGCACCAGATCGCCCATACCAGTAGCAAAACTGGCTGGCCATGCCCACCTCCCTACCCCATCCCACCCACCCACCTCCCTGCCCCACCCCGCCCACCTACTCCTCTTCTCCCCGCACTCCGGGCATGACCAGAAGCCAAGAAGAAGAGGAGGAGGAAGAGCCACCAAAGCCAGGGGCAAGGAGGAGGAAGAGCCATGCCAGGCTCCCCCAGGCCCCTATCACCACCATGCCCTCCAATTGGGGTGTCGTCATGGGAGCAGGGGGAGTCCACACTTCTACCACCACCACTTGGGTGCTCCTGCCTTCTCCCCCACCCCTCATAGTCCTGGGGCAAGGAGGAAGAGGGAGCTGCCCAATGCAGGCCATGCTTCTGCCACCACTGCTTGGGTGCTCCTGCCTCTGCCCCCACCCCACCCCTCATGGTCCCAGGGTGAGGAGGAAGAGGGAGGGGGCTAATGTGGGCCACGCTTCAACCACCACTGCTTGGGTGCTCCTGCCTCCCCCCTCCCCCCTCCCTGCCCCGTGGTCCAGTGATAAAGAGGAAGAGGGAGCTGCCCAACGTGGCTGGCCTGGGCCAGGCCGGGCCATGCTTCCTCCACCACTACTTGGGTGCTCCTGCCTACACACTGGGTGGGTGGTCCTGGTGCAAAGAGAAAGATGGAGCTGCCTGACATGGCTGGGCCAAGCAGGGATGCACCCCACTGCCCGGGCGCCCTGCCGCCTGCCCCTTCTGGGTAAGTCTCTTATTGTTTTGTTTACTTTCCTGTGTGTGTGTGTCCTTTTGTTTTGTTTACTTTGCTCTCTGTGTATGTTTTTGTGTGTGTGACTTGCCTTTGTGCAGGTGGGTTGGTGGGTGTGGGTATGGAAAGGGATGGTGCGTGCATGTGTGTGTGCATGCAGGGATGGAGGGGAAGAAAGAGGGTCTGGAGCAGGCTAAGGGGGTTTCTTTTTGTTTTGTTTACTCTGATATCCTTGAAACACATGCTACCATGTAAAAAAAATTTATTTTGTGCAAGCATATCAAAGAGTAAACAAAACAAAAAGACAAAAACGTTGTGCCACCTTAAAGACTCACTGCTGTATTTTAATGTGAGCTTTTGTGGATCAAGTCCACTGGCTCTTTGGCTATAAACAGGGATGAGTACTGAACCCTAGAGTTGGATACAACTGGATTTCGATCAAGGGCAACCTTTACCTAATAACAGAAGATCCCTGATTGGTATTCAAATTTGCTGTGTTTAGTAAAGGTAAAGGTCTCCCTTGCTCAAAAGCCAGTCGTATCTGACTCTAGGGTGCACTGCTCATCTCCATTTACAGATGAAGAGCAAGTGCTGTCTGTGTTTGCAGATGTTTTCATGACCATGTGGCAGGCATGACTAGAGCACATGGCCAACCCCAGCAAGTCACATGCCCACAGATTTGGCCCCACCCACAGAGATAGCCCAACCCACAGAGATAGGCCCACCGCCAGTGTGGTAGTAAATTTTTTTGATGCCCATCACTGAATGAACCAATGTGGAAAAAATACTTTCTGATATCTGTGCCTGTTTCTAGACTTCATTTGTGCAGACAGGCATCATTTACAGGTGTTGCTCGCACAGGAGCCCTCTTCCCTTGGGAAACCCATGGCAACCCCAATAAGGATACACTGTTCTCTGCATTGGTGCCAGCGTGTCTGAGAAATTTAAGTTTCATTTATCAAGAAGTCACTCTGGATGCCTGAGAAACAGGTTTCACTTATACTTGTACCTCTAGCAAGCAGAAACCTAGCCTTTTGCTTTCTAATCTGCATGAGTAATGGGCTTCTGTATACTGTATTAGGAACTATTCAATTTGGATTCAGACATAGTCAGAACCATCCAAATATGGCATTGATTACTGAATTCTGAATATCTCTGAATCCAAACACACATCCGTCTTTTAAACATTTGTTAAGGATCTTATAATGGAATTACACAAATGGAAGTGTGGTGCCAAAATGGCCGCCACGCTCTTTGCGGCCCCCCCCCCCCCGGACGAAGCCATCCGGGTAGTTAGGGGCGTGGCCAGCACCCTAATAAAAGGGCTGGCCACGAGGCAGCCGTGCTGCCATTTTGGCGAAGCGATGGAGCGGAGAAGTTTTTCCCTCTTAACTCAGTCGCTCGTACCTTTCAGGGGAAGCCTTTTTTGGGCAGCTTTTTTCTCTCTGTAGGCTTCCTAGCTGGCTTGGCTATGCCCTCGAAGAAGAAGGCAGCCGCTAACGTGGCTCGATCGGCGCGGAGGCGCCAGCCGGGTCGGAGGACCGCGACTGCGCCCGCCCAGCAGCCACCCTTAACGGAGCCCACCGGGACCGGAGGGATGGGATCGGTGGCCCCTTGGCCCGATCCACGGTGCGGGCAGGTTGCCCCAAATGGGGCCTCGGCCCTTGGCCCGCAACCAATACCCAGTGCCCCTGCCGGGGTCCGTGCGGCTGGGCCCTCTTGCCCGGGTGCACAGTTCCCCATGGGGGGAGCGAGCCACAGGGGGTGGTTGGGTTCCCTGCCTCTGCAGGGCGTGCCCTCGGCTTCACAGGGGCCGGGCATGAGCTCTTGGCCTTATCTGGCCCCTGGGACTCAGGGGCCTGGACAGGTACCCTTTAATTATGGGCCGATTGCCCATTCGCCCCCTGTTGGGGCTGGTGCGTTAGTCAACGTGGAGGCCCTTCTGGCCCGCGTTGCGGCCCTTGAAGCCTCCTTGGCGAGGGCCAATCAAACAGGGGTGCCTTTAGGATTCCAGGTGCCCCCTTTAGCTGCCGAACAGCGGCCGGCGATGGGTCGGGTTGAGCCGCCTGAGGCGCGCGTCCCGGTGGCGGCCACTGCCTCGCGGCTCCCCACTCAACAGGTGCAGCAGTCTGGTGCGGGTCTGGCCCCGTCGACGAGCTCAGCTTCGGTCGTGAGCTCCGACGCCCCCAGCGGGCCGGAACCCCCGGTGGGGGCGGCCCGTGGGGGTGCATCGGGTGAGTATGCAGTTCAAGCCAGTGCACCCACACAACTGACTTCCCTGGGGGGGGCTTTCCAATGGCCGTGGCCTCGCACGGGTGGCCCGGCGGTCCAATTGCCTCTGGCCCACCCGGCGACTTCTCCCCCGACACAGGGCCCGGGTCCGGGTGGCGCCCCCTATGCGGTGGGGAATGTGTTGGGAATCCCCGGGCTCGTACAGGCCCCCTTTGCTTTGCCTGCAGTCCCCTCTGTGCCGGTGTCGGCACTGCCAACGGCAGGGTATTCCTTGCCCCTGGGGGACCATCTGGCCCAGTCTACCAGGGAAAAGATCTGGAGGGGCGAGTATGTAGATATCTTCTCCCTTCTTAATAGGGAGCCGACCAAGGAGGAGAGGGAAGGGCTGGACAAGAAGGATAAGGAGCAGGCACGTCGTCGTAAGCCGCCACGCACGTGGGCGAATTGGTTGCCAGCGTACCTGATTTACATGGCCGTTTACCTCAGGGCTAGGCCGGATTTGGCCATCCCTATGGTCCAGTATCTGGACAACATCTACCGGGCCATGGTTGACTTCCCGGGTCCGTCATGGCTGGCTTACGACGAAGAATTCTGCATGAGGATTCCACTGCACCCAGAGATGAGGTGGGATGAGCCCTGCCAGAAGCTGTGGCTTCTGTATATGACCCCCACGCGCCCGGCGCCTGGGGAGAGATACCATTGTGGACATGTGATCCAACGAGCGGCCCCGGTACAGGTTCCCCGCCAAGTGGCGGGGCAGGGGGTTCCAGCCCGCCTGCTGTGCTGGACCTTCTCATCCAATGGTTCTTGCAACAGAAAAAATTGCAAGTACAAGCACGAGTGCCCCGCTTGTTCTGGCCCCCATGCTGCCTCCGCCTGCCCCAGGCCGGGAGGATACAGGGGCAGGGGTAGGGGCGGACAAGGGGCAGGCAGGACTGCCACGGAAGGAGTGGGTTCACCGAAAGGCCCCCTCCCCAATTAATGTTGATATGCTGGAGCATTGGCTCGCATTGTACCCGAAGAAAGCAGACGCTGTGTACCTCCTTCAGGGTTTCAACTGGGTTTCCGTATTCCTTTCACGGGGGATAGGTCACCGCAGGATGCACCCAACCTTTTGTCACTTAGAGGACGGGAGGAGGTGGCTGCCGCCAGCATTAATAAGGAGGTCGCTGCGGGCAGGGTCGCTGGCCCTTTCCCCGCGCCCCCTTTCCCCAACCTTAAAGTGTCTCCTCTAGGACTAGTGCCCAAGAAGTCCCCGGGCGAGTTCCGCCTGATTCATCACTTGTCCTACCCAGCCGGCCATTCGGTCAATGATGCTATCCCTGAGGACCTTTGTTCTGTCAGGTATACATCATTTGACCAGGCATTGCGCATGGTGCGCTCATGTGGCCCGGGTGCACTGTTGGCTAAGTGTGACATTAAGTCGGCTTTTCGTCTCCTGCCAGTGCACCCGGGTGACTTTGAGTTGCTGGGTTTCAAATTCCGGGGTGAATATTATTTTGACAAAGCCATGCCATTCGGCTGTTCCATATCCTGCTCGGCTTTCGAGCGTTTCAGTACATTCCTGCAGTGGGCATTTGTCCGTAGGTCGGGGTCTCGGTCTGTAACCCATTACCTGGATGATTTTTTGTTCGGGGGTGAACGGGGCTGGGACACGTGCACACGTCTCCTCACCACATTTCAGACGCTAATGCAGGAACTCGGTGTCCCTTTAGCGCCCAAAAAGACCGAAGGCCCGTCTAATAAGTTAGTATTCCTGGGGGTGGAGATTGACACGGTAGCGCAGGCGTCTAGGTTGCCGGAAGACAAGGTGTCAAGGATAGTGGCCCTTATATCGGACTTGCTGGCTAAGCGCAAGGCATCCCTTCAGAAACTGCAGGTGCTACATGGACACCTTAATTTCGCTTCCAGGGTGGTCGCACCTGGCAGGGCATTTGCTCGGCGCTTGTGCGACGCCATGGCAGGCTTATCCAGGCCCCATCATAGGACCAGATTGACACGGGGCATCAGGGCAGATATGCACATATGGCTCCAGTTCTTGAGGGAGTTTAATGGGGTATCATTTTGGAGGTCAGATCTCCTGGCCTCACCCAAATTTCAGATTCAATCTGATGCCTCGGGATCCCTTGGTTATGGGATGTACTTCAATGGGAAGTGGGCCTATGGTGGATGGCCACCAGCCTGGTCAGGCACGGGTCGCCTGAGGGATCTCACATATTTGGAATTTTTTCCCATATTGGGGGCCTTGATGCTATGGGGTGAGGAGTGGGCCAACTCTGTGGTGCATTTCTGGTGTGACAATGCGGCCGTTGTCCACATTGTCAATTCACAGACCTCTAAATCTCCCAGGGTCATGGACCTCATGCGCCAGTTTGTATTGCGCACCCTGCGCCTCAATGTACTGTTCAGGGCCAGGCATGTCCCGGGGGTGAATAATGATATTGCTGATGCTTTGTCCCGCCTGCAGATCTCCCGGTTCCGTGCCTTGGCCCCGGATGCGGAGGAATTTCCCTCGCCACTCCCGGAGGAGATATGGACCTTTGGCAAGGAGAGGTGAACCGGGCGATCGGCATGTCTCTGGCGCCACACACGCGTAAGGCGTATCACCACGTGTGGGTTTCCTTTCAGACTTTTTGTACCCAATCTCGACTGCCAGATACCTGGCCTATTCCAGTGGCCCACCTCCTTCGTTTCATGGTTTACCTGCATGCCCAGGGCCTGGCACCCCGCACCATAGCATCTAGGCTATCAGCGCTGGCTTTTATGGCCAAGGTGGGAGGTCATGTGGACAGTACCGCTGATTTCCGTGTGAGACACGTTTTGGAGGGGCGGGTGCGGGAACGTGGGCGTAGCCTGGACGACCGCCACCCAATTTCCCCGGGGGTCCTTACCCAACTGGCACGGGGCTGGCATGACCTATGTTTTAATAGGTATGAGGCAGCCCTGTTTCATGCGGCTACAACGGTGGCCTTTTTTGGAGCGCTCCGCATCAGCGAGCTTGTGATGCTGACTAAGGCGGATGCAAGTCGTAGGGCACTGGAACTCGAAGATGTCTATGTTTGCAATGATTGGGCTCAGTTGAGGATACGCTCCTCTAAAACAAATCAGCACGGCGTAGGCAGTGGTGCAAGACTGCTACGATGTTCCTTGGCAGACATCTGTCCGGTTGGTGCCCTACAGGAGTTCCTTGCACTGCGTGGCACGCACCATGCCCCGTTTTTTCTGTCACCAGGGTGGGTCTCCCCACACTCAACCATTCCTGCAGGATGGGGGCGGTTTCTACTGCAGCTACTTTTGGGTACTCTGGGGCTGAAATACGCCACATGGGAAGGTGGGGATCACATTGTTTTCAGTTTTTGTGTTCACCCTCTTCAACCGTGAGTGCCAGTTTAGTCACTGCAATGTTTCTCACCCCCCTTTTTTCCCTGACAGACCCTGGGTGTCGTTTTACACCGGTGACAGTATGGCTGCTGGGCCGTTGCCACGTGCACAGGGCAGCGCGTTACGCTGCACAGGGCAGCGCGTTACGCTGCACAGGGCAGCGCGTTATGCTGCGGCGACAGAGTGGGACCCCGACTGGGACTGGGTGCACCCGCACATCTCAGGTGGTGTGGTAAGCGCGGCATGTTATGGCGGGAACTGTTGCCATTCCTTTTCTACATCAGGGATGCTGACTCGCCTGATGTCCTGGTTATTCACCTTGGGGGCAATGGTTTTGGACAGGTCACTGGCCTATCGCGGAAGCTTACGATTTGCAGTCACCTGGCCTACTCACATTATGTGTGGCCTGCCACACCCCTCATTTGGTCGGACATGATACCGCAGTACGCTTACACGGGAGCGTTTGGCCTCCAGGCGCTTGACCGGGCTCGTCGCTCCAGGGCTATTGCCCGGTTCCTTTTTGACATGGGTTGGGGACGCGTCATTCGCCTCCCCGCCACCAGTCTGCGAAATTATGAGCTTTATTCAGGGGAGGGGGCCCATCTGTCGCAAGGAGGTATGGACCTCCTGCTGAGTGATTGGCGAGCAGGCCTGTCGACTGAGCTGACGGTCTTGGGGGGGCGTTGAGCCTTTATTGAAGCCTCTCCGGGTGGCGGGTAGCACTGGTAAGGTAAACATTGATGACCCACAGGTATCCGGCAGGTTCGCAATTGACTGGACAACACTAGATAGGCATAAGTTGTTTAAACGTTGTCCGGTCAACGACGAACCAGGCGAGGGGGTGATGGTTACCACTAGACAGCTGGAATCACCCCCTGATTTTACGGATACACGTCAGAGGGTGGGGTCATTAGGTAGATATTGACTACGGTCAACAATTTGTTTGTTGTCAACAAACAAATTGATACAAATAGATACATTGTAACAATTGCCGTTGGCAATTTTGGGTGGTACCTTACCAGTGTTACTTCGGCCTGCTTGCCTTAAGAATTATGATTGGTCGTTTTACCAATAGAAATTTATAATTCGGACTAGGGCATGAATCAATAAATGTGGCCCAATGCCGTTATCCACTTTCATTTGTGTCTGAGTCCATTATTGGGGGGTGCGCCTGCAATGGAAGCGTGGCGCCAAAATGGCCGCCGCGCTCTTTGCGGCCCCCCCCACCGGATGAAGCCATCCAGGCAGTTAGGGGCGTGGCCAGCACCCTAATAAAAGGGCTGGCCATGAGGCAGCCGTGCTGCCATTTTGGCAAAGCGACGGAGCGGAGAAGTTTTTCCCCTCCACCCCCTCCCTAGTTAACAGTGTGATTTCTTGGTCGCTTCGCGGCCGGGTGGGAATTTTTGGCTGGGACTCGCAATTGGCCCTTGAGTCCTGGCTTTTTTGCCCATCCGACACTGTTGCTATGGTTTGATATAGGGGTTTGTTCTGTGCTGCTGTTGACTTTGGTCACATGGGCGGGTAGCACTGGTAAGGTAAACATTTATGACCCACAGGTATCCGGCAGGTTCGCAATTGACTGGACAACACTAGATAGGCATAAGTTGTTTAAACGTTGTCCGGTCAACGACGAACCAGGCGAGGGGGTGATGGTTACCACTAGACAGCTGGAATCACCCCCTGATTTTACGGATACACGTCAGAGGGTGGGGTCATTAGGTAGATATTGACTACGGTCAACAATTTGTTTGTTGTCAACAAACAAATTGATACAAATAGATACATTGTAACAATTGCCGTTGGCAATTTTGGGTGGTACCTTACCAGTGTTACTTCGGCCTGCTTGCCTTAAGAATTATGATTGGTCGTTTTACCAATAGAAATTTATAATTCGGACTAGGGCATGAATCAATAAATGTGGCCCAATGCCGTTATCCACTTTCATTTGTGTCTGAGTCCATTATTGGGGGGGGGTTGCGCCTGCAATAGCAGATTGTTCCATCCGATCAACCTTTAAGTGCAACTACTTGATAGTTATAAGAATGAATCTGGGAATTACACTGATGTGCATGAATCTTCCTAGCAGAAATATTTCTCTCAAACCATCAATTTTCAATCTATACAATTGGGGGACACAGAAGGAGCTGGTAAAAAAATTGAAAACTGTGAACACATTTGGATGTCCCCTGGGCAATAGCAGCCCTGATTTGGCTCATCTTTCCACTCTGGAAGTTCCACTGGATCGCTTCCAACACAAATATTTTTGTTGTTGTTCAGTCGCACAGTCGATTCCGACCCTTTGCGACCCTATGGACCATTGTTCTCCAGGCGCCTCTGTCCTCCACCATCCCCCTCAGTCCTCCCAGTTCTGTGCCCATTGTGTCTACAATACCATCTATCCATCTCATCCTTGGTCTCCCCCTTCTTCTTTTGCCCTCCACCTTTCCCAACATCACGGCCTTCTCATGATACAGCATCCTGTATCATCTAGCCTGCTCCTTTGTTTTGCCTTTTGTTTTGGTCAATAGGGTTCTCTTGGCAAGCTTTGTGGCATGGTTTGCCGGTTTCTACGCCATTTTTTTTCTCGCATCATACATCATATCACAGTTTTAAAAGTTTAAAACAGTTTAGACAACATATTATCATGCATATTATCACACTCTAAATCACAGTCTCTATGTTAATTGCTATATTAAGTCAGTGTAAAGTCTCTATGTCAGTTGCTATATTAAGTCAGCTACATTTTTTGCACATCAGCTACTTATCCTTGTGTCCTCACTCCCCAGGTAGGGTTGTGGTCTCTGGGCGACCCCTTGCTCCAGGGACATCGCAGTGGTGGGCAGTGGATGTTTCCCCCCGTGGTTCAGCTGGTCCTCTTCCTCTGCCTCTGGCGGCGGTGGTGGATGGTCTCGCGGCTGCTCCTGGCTGCGGGCAGCCTCTCCGTGGCGGCGGCGGTGGATCGCGACCTTTCCCGCCGCCTGCCTAGTCGTCCCCACCCCCGACTGGGGTGGTCTTGCGGCTGCTCCTGGCCGCGGGCAGCCTCTCCGTGGCGGCGGCGGTGGATCGTGACCTTTCCCGCCGCCTGCCTAGTCGTCCCCACCCCCGGCTGGGGTGGTCTCGCTGCTGCTCCTGGCCGCGGGCAGCCTCTCTGTGGCGGCGGCGGTGGATCGTGACCTTTCCCGCCACCTGCCTAGTCGTCCCCACCCCCGGCTGGGGTGGTCTTGTGGCTGCTCCTGGCCGCGGGCAGCCTCTCCGTGGTTTACAAGGCTAATTTTCCCACCAGAAATATAGATGAATAAATTTGCAAAACTCATTGTTCAAACATAGACTAAGATGTTTTCAGACTATCCATCCCTACAAACATATTTGATTAACCTACTTTTATGATTGTCTAGCAGCTGGCCACTCCCCTGGAAAGTGAAATAAACTGGAGTGAACTACTGCACGCGAGAGCCTGAAAGCCACTTAATCTGAATTATTAAATTTCAAAGACATGACTACTGCAGAGAGGGAATCATTGCTGAAATTAGGGTATTAATTTTGTATGTGTCTCAAACAGGATAATATATCATTCTATTTGACATATACTATTTCAGAAAATTATTTACTATAATGTAAAGTATCCAAACTGACTACCACTTACTGACATACATTGTAAACTATTGAAAAGTGCAGCCTATTCTTAAGTACCAAACTAGGAGCAAAACATTAACACCAGAACCTATCAAATCATAGTGTTTCTCCTAAGGCCATTCTGAGAACTGCTTAATATTCAATTACTCATCTAGGGTTCTTACAGTACAAGAAAATCAATTACTGTCTTTGGGATTTGGGTTTGTCCCCACTCCATTTTATAAATCTTTTACAACCAGGGTAGATCTATTCAGACTTATTCGACTCTTGAAGCTTAAAACCTTTTTCAAAGGAATGGACTATATCCCACAAGAGCAATTTAAGGTAAAATCTACTTTTTGTCCACCTGTAAATAATCCATCAATTGAGGTCTTTAAGAAGTTGGTGTTGTGGGACTTAGATAAATTGGAAAAGCAAAAGTATAGGAACCGTAAGAACTTGTCTGTAGAAGGTATGCGTATCCTTAAAAATTTAGTGGATGACAGAAATATAGTCATTAAGCCTGCCAACAAGGGGGAGGTATCGTAATCCAAGATTTAGACAAATATGTGGTGGAAGCTGAAAGACAATTGTCTGATGGGACATTCTATAGGAGACTTAGTCATGATCCAACTTCACGGGTTACCAATATTATCAAGACGGTTCTATTTGAGGGAGTTTCCATGGGTTATATTTCGGACAAAATGTACAAATTTTTACTAAATAATTTCCCACGTACACCCATCTTCCACCTATTACCGAAAATCCACAAACCACATACAGTGGATGGTTTGATACAAGGTAGACCTATCATATCTGGGATTAATCAGTATTGGAACCCATTGCAAAATACCTTCACACAAGATATCACTGTAGACATTCTCTGTTACAATAAGTAATATCTACAGTGATTTCCTAACTACAGGCTAGTTGTTTCACAAAGCTATGCTGTTTGTGTAGCTATTCAAAAAGACTTGGCTAAATCTGCAAATTGCATTTCTCTTTATACCTTTGAGGAAACACCCTAGAGTTGCTATTTTCATTTGGACATTCATGGGACAGACAGGCTGTTTGTATTAATCAAACAAGTCAAATGAATCTAATTACAATCATAGGACTTCTTGAAAGTAGAGACCAAACTATTCACACATAAAACACAAAAAATAAACTAAAAAATTGGGAGACAAAGATCTAGTATCAATGCTGGTGGTCTCAAAAGGACCATAGCCAGGGGGCAGCCAGGGTGAGTGTTGCCCACCCTGAGTTAGCAGTTTGCCCATCCTCAAATTCCTGGCTGCATATATATGGCCCTGGGTTATGATAAAAAAAATTCCTATTAAAAGCTTCCCCCTTTCACCAGCATCCTGATGTTCCCAAAGACTTCCCCCAGGTCAAAAAGGAACAGAAGGGAGCCTTAGAAACTAAATAGGGGAGAGATTTGTTCTTCAGTCACAAAGTCAAGTCTGATCCTTTGCAACCCCATGGACCACAGCACACAAGGCTCCTCTGTCATCTGCCATCCTCCAGAGTCTGCACAGATCTATGTCCACTGTGTCAATGATGCTGTCTAGCCATCTCATCCTCTGCCGCCCCTTCTCTTTTTGCCTTTGATCCTTCCTGGCATCAGGGTCTTCTCAAGTGAGTTCTCTCATCTCATTTGTTGGCCAAAGTACTTGAGCTTCAGATTCAGTATCTGTCCTTCCAAGGAGCAGTCAGGGTTGATTTTCTTTAAGATTGACTGATTTGATCTCTTTGCAGTCCCGGGGACTCTCAAGAGTCTTTTCCAGCACCATAATTCAAGGGCATCTATTCTTCTGCGAGCCTTCCTTATGGTCCAGCTCTCACAGCCATACATTACTAGTTGGAAGACCATCACTTTAACTATGCAGACTTTTGTTGGCAGAGTGATGTATCTACATTTTATTATGCTGCCTAGATTTGGCACGGCTTGCCTCCCAAGGAGTAAGCATCTTTTAATTTCATGGCTGCAGTCCCCATCTGTACTGATCTTAGATTCCAAAAAAGTAAAGTCAGTCACTTCCTTCATTTCTTCCCCTTTTATTTGCCAGGGAGTGGTGGGGCCAGATGCAACAATATTGGTTTTGTTCATGTTGAGTTTCAAGTGATATTTTGCACTCTCCTCTTTTACCTCCATAAAGAGGCTCTTTAGATCTTCTTCACTTTCTGACATTAGAGTAGTGTCATCTAAATATCCCTCAGACAGCTTTGGGGACAAGATGGCCATTTTGCCCTTCCTCCACCACATGGCACTTCCTGGTGTGGTGGTGGCGGTGGGGTGCCACATGAAATGGTGTCACTGATCGCAGGTTGAGAATCCCTGATATACACAGTGGAAAGGAGGTGGCCTCTTCCACAGATCTTTTTAAAAAGTAGGTAACTGCCCACATATAGCAGTTAGCCAAATTCATGGTGAACAGTCCAGTCAAGTGTTATATTTGTTAGAGAGTTTCAGATGGCTCCACCCAATAACTCCAGGATCAATCATTTATATTTAAAGTCTTTTATTTCCACTGCCCGCATGGCAGTCAGTGGTGGTCTCAAGGGTCAGGGATGGAAGTGAGGTCAGAGGGTAAGCGAGGGTCCTTTAATAGGGTTAGGTGAGGTCAGAGGAATAGGGGTCGGAGGAGTAGGGTTATATAGGCAAAGCATTGTGGTATATGTAGTTCAGGGAGTGTGATATTACATCTGACAAAACCCCTTCTAATATCATACAAACTGAATACATTGTGGGTAAGATTAGCAGTCTCTCACTCACTAAAACATAGGCTATCAAACAGGTATCTGTGCTGGGCTAACGGGAGTGGCTTGCTCAGAATATCTGCCACCTGTTCCTTGGTCTCGCAGTGTGTCAGTTCTATAAAGCCCTTTCCTATTAGCTCCCTCACATTCCTGCACTTGATATCTATGTGTCGGGATTTTCGCTTCACAGACTCAGCCTTTGCTATGTCTATGGCTGCTTTGCTATCTTCGTGAATGGTGATGGGGAGTTTGGGTCTCTCCCAGCCTTCTACACATGCGTAGAAGGCTTCTGTGCAGAAGGGGATGCGTAGAAGCCTTCTACGCATGCGTAGAAGTGAGCAGCGCAGAACAGTTCTATGCAGGTCCATTCTACGCATGCGTAAAAGCCTTCTACACATGCGTAAAAGCCTTCTATGCATGCGTAGAATAGACCAGCGCAGAAACGTTCTGTGCAGGTCCCGTAATCTCCGGAGCTGCACTTGACAGGTATGGGAGAAAGCTACCGTAGTGCCCATAGGAGTTGCCCCTGAAATTTATATCACCTGAAAGGAAATTTAGTTTCATTTAATCTCTGATAAGAATTTCCCAAAATGAAAAAAATAATGACTCGCATTCAATGTGGAAAGAATATTGACTCAAAGAAAAGAAATGAAAAACAAGGGAGGGAAAAACCTGGAAATATATGTTCATCTCAGATTTATGGTTGCCCCCTCTTTTCTTCTGGGAGGCTGCTCATTTTTGATGTTTTTAATGAGCAAGTACAACATGGCAGCTTTGTGATAGAAAGAGCAGGACTTGATTAGTAGAAACTGGGGCAGGAGATGAATGTATCAATTTATTTTATGAAAACTCTAAAATATATGTATTAGGTGACATATTCAGGATGAAAGTTAGAAAGGTTGAAAATATAGGTGGGAGAAAGGTAAGTTAGTAAGTTTGTTTCCCCACATACCTATTTTGGAGGATTGCTTTCTTTTTTTCTGAGGGAGAGAAAGAGTTCAACTTCTCTATCCCACTGCACCATAGGAGGTTGTTCAGCCATTCCTGAAGGTGTTGTTTTTTTTTTTTTTACAAATCTGTACTTATATGCAGAGTACATCATGCATAATGCAGGGCTGGATTACGTACAAACTGGAATTAAGATTGCTGGGAGAACAATAAACAACCTGAAATATGCAGATGATACTACCCTAATGGCAGACCTAAAGAACCTTTTGATGAGGGTGAAAGAGGAGAGTAAAGCTGGATAGAAACTCAACATCAAAAAAGCAAGATAATGGTGTCTGCCCCATCACTCCCTGGCAAATAGAAGGGGATGAAATGGAAGGAGTGACAGACTTTACCTTCTTAGGATCTAAGATCACTGCAGATGGTGACTGCAGCCATAAAATAAAAAGATGCTTACTTCTTGGGAGGCAAGCTATGAGAAACCTAGACAGTATAATAAAAAGTTGAGAATCATCCTGCCAACAAAAGTCCACATAGTTGAAGCAATGGTCTTCCCAGTAGTAATGTATGGCATGAGAGCAGGACCATAAGGAAGGCTGAGCACAGAAGAATAGATGCCTTTGAATTGTGGTGCTGGAGGAGGCTCTTGAGAGCTCCCTGGACTGCAAGGAGATCAAATCAGTCAATCCTAAAGTAAATCAACCCTGACTGCTCCTTGGAAGGACAAATGCTGAAGCTCAAGTAATTTGGCCACCAAATGAGAAGAGCGAACTCACATGAGAAGGCCCTGATGCTGGGAAAGATCAAAGGCAAGGGGAGAAGGGGACAGCAGAGGATGAAGTGGCTAGATGGCATCACTGATGAAGTAGGCATAGAGCTGGCTGGGCTGAGGAGGATGAGAGATGACAGAGGAGCCTTGCGTGTGGTGGTCCATGGGGTTGCAAAGGGTAGGACTCGACTGTGTGACTGAACAACAGCAACAACATGTTAACAGCATGAATGAACAGGATTGCTCATATAGAAAGAAAGGCCTTCAAAGTATTTTGGCACAGTGTTGAAGCTTCTTCTTCTTCTGATGTATCCAAATCCAAATACAGTGGTACCTCAGATAAAGTCCGATTTGGATAAAGTCACAGTTTTCATGCACATGTGATTCATCGCATAAAGTCCAAAACTGCTAAAAATGGACATTATCCAAGGTATTTGGTGTAGAAACCTTGGATAAAGTCCATTTTGGGGCATTATCCAATGCATCACCCATTTGATTTGGATAACATCCAAAATCAGACAAAGTCCAAACTTGTGAAACGGAGTTTGGACTTTATCCGAGGTTCTACTGAACAGTGGACCCTCACTTTACGGATGGTCCACCTACCAAAAAACTCGCTTTAAGGAAATAAATCAATAGAAAATGACGGTCTGCTTCAAGGGGGGGGGGGGTGAGTGCAATAAAATTGTTATATGAAACAGGTTTTCTCCATGGTTTTCAATGCATTCCTATGGGAAACCGTGGTTCATTTTATGGAAAAAATTGCTCTAAGGAAAACCTTATGGAACAGATTAATTCCTTAAAGCAGGGGTCCACTCTATAGGTGATCATCATATAATGCAGTCATCTTTCATCTGCCTTCCACATCACAGCATGACACCTGTACCACTGATCCAGTTCCACGAGTCACTTTCTGGTCCTGAGCCCTTTTGTCACGCAAAATCCTCATCGGCCCCAGGCCAGTATTGATGAAGCTGTTTCCCTCCATCAAGATGGATTCAAATTGGATTTAATACACTTGGGGACCATCAACCTTCCCTGTGGACATTGCTATCCAAGGCCATTAGTCCTCAAGGTTATCAGGTTAGTTAACTGCCACCTAACACTCAGTGTCAGTTTAATTAGAAGCTTTGGGCTTCAAATTAAACTACACTTTAAAGATGTAGTCTTAACAGATCCTTTTAAAGTATATATATTGGTGATATCAAATTTCATCTCGGGGTACACAGAATGAGCCTCCTTGAAGATTGTTGTATTTTTGAACCACAATCAAGCCTAACCCGGGCAACAGCAACCTTATTGTGCCAATCTTTCTCCTACTAAGTCAAGCAAAAGAAACTACAGAATGAATTTAACAAAAGGTGGCTTCATTTTGACAGTTTTACATCTGGCCTAGACATGAAAGAAGAAGAAATTTCATCTCAAGGATGCAGAGCCTATTCATTTTCTCCATTTCTAAAGAGGAAGGGATACCAGTTACTCATTGTTCTGCATTGAAGGTCATGGCTTCTCCTAGTACTGAATCCATGGAATTTACAACAGGCACAATGTGGCTCTTGAGTGCACAATTCAAACATCATATGCAAAATACCATTAAAGAAGAAGGTAATTTATTCAGTGCCTATGTTCCATCATATTTACAACCTTCCAATAGACTGTGTGAATTATGGTCTTTCTCAGCTGTTTTGTATCACATCCTACATAGAAATGAACCTGGTCCAAAATGAGCAGGAGAGAATTCTACCCTTAAGACTGACACATGCATACCCAACATTAAAAGCAAACAAATTAATATTTTATTTCATTCAGAAACTACTTTTCAATTAAAGATTAAGCAGCTCCAGGAGATTTGAAAGGAGTATTTTCCCTTCTTCTTTTTCTAAACCACTTAAGCTAAACTGAGAACTTTCTAATTAACAAAGTTAACTTAATATTTATCTAGTTGCATTTGATATATTTGCATATTGGTTTTATTTAATGGGTTCTATAATAGGATTTGTCTTCCTAACACTGAGCAAGTAATAATTAGACACAGTAGTGCTGGGGGAAATGGAGAAACACAATCTTATCTTTCCAAAGAGAAGGTAACTCAATTCATTTAGCAGACACCAGTCCCACCCCTTGTGGAACTTCCAGCTTCACACACCAGTACACCGTTACCTCAGTGACACTTTACAAAGCTTGAGTAACAGACTAACATGTGCCATATGGAGGGGTGTCAAAGATCTAAGCCTATGAAATCAACTAACTGTATTCTAGCCTCACTGCATTTTTAAACAGGTGAAGAGGATATTAATGGATTATGATGGAGGAAAAAGAGACACATAACATGTGCAGCTGGTTAAAATAAAGAGGGCTGTTAAGATTTGCCGGTATATGTCTAATTGCTCAATGCAAGAAGTAGGAGGGAGAAAGTGAGTTTTTCCTCAACCTCATAATGTTCTACTCACATTTTACACCTACAAATGGTACTGTTTGATCAAGAGTATACCTTAACAAGTATTATATCCAGTTCTGTTGATGGTTCTCTACAATGTTTGAAACAGAAGCTTGCAAGAAAAATTTAATGTGGCAGGGCATCAGATCTTGTGGTGGACATTGGTGTTCCAGGTCATACTGGCTGGTTCTTGACTGATCCTTCTAGAGCCCTGGTGAAAAACCTGTGACATGCAGAGGCTTTTATTCTGGCATGTGAGCAATCGAGGGGGAGCCCCGTCCCACCCCCGTCCCACCCAGCCTGGCTGGCACCACTTCCCCACCACCCCTCTCCCTCTGCCAAACGGGAGGTGAGAGGGGAGGCTGAAATCCCACATGACTTCACCGGAGGCACGTGGACAACATCACATGAGTATATGAGCACTCATGGTGTTTGCCCATGTGTTGCCTCCTCCTACTTGGGCACTTGGTCTCTTAAAGGTTCACCATCACTGTTGTGTATTTAAGGAAATGTGTTTGCCATTTTGTCTTGTTGTGAAAGAGTTTAATATGTATTTGCTTTACTATGGTCCGAAGTCTCGTGAGACTTCAGGAGGGTTCTGAACGAGAACAGAGCTGTCAATGGTTCTAACGGTTTTTTCCAACTGTCCGTTCCGATCAGAGATAGTTAAGGAATGTGAGGGTGTGTGGTTAGCTCTGGTCACCTATTCTTATTCCAAATAAAGTTGTGTGTTTCGCCCGTATTGCGGGCTGCTGCCTATTATTTCCAGAACACGAAAATCACTGTCCTAGAGAATTAGCAGTCTGTGCCAGATTATCCTTGTGGAAAGACTGAGCAACAGGTCAAATACATCTCACCCATTTCTACACACAATTGTCTACAAATGCTGGCTTTAAGTCAAAATTCATGTAAGATAGGTTTAATGAAGATGACCACCAAACCATTAGATTAATGATCTAATCAATTTTAGTTATTTTAAAACTGTTTTTAAGTGGCACGAATATTGGATACAGTGATACCTCATACAACGTCCAAACTTGGTTCCACAAGTTTGGACTTTATACAAATTTGGACTTTGTATGAGGCATGCAAAATCCTAGCCATGATGCCTCATACAACGTCCAAATCCTTGCCACAATGCCTTGTACAATGTCATTTCCATAGAGATACATTGTACTGTAACAGCACAGACTTCAGGATAAAGTCAAGAAAACAAACAGGAAACTGACAAAACTTTAAGAAATCATTGTCTAAAGGCTAAATACATTACAAAAACATGTCAAACAACCCTGATTGTCCAAGAACCTGAAGAATGCTGCAAAAATCCCAGGAATGCTTCTAAAAATTCCGACGAAAAAATCCAAAATTGTGCTCAAAACACTCCTAAACACTCTTCGCCTCGTGCAAAACCCACAAGAACAATGCACGCATGTGTACTGCCCAGGCACAATGCAACAAGGGAAAAACCCCAATGCCTCATACAAAGTCACAGCGACTTTATATGAGGCAACTTTTTTCAAGGAATTAGGCGATGTATTAAATTAATTTAAAAGAAGAAAACATTCTCTAACTAGCAAATCTATCCAGATTTATCTGGTGGAAAATTCTGCAGAACTGAGGCTAGGACTGCATTCCAGAGCGGGGGCAGATAATTTAAATCCTATGTCTCAAATATTCCAAAATAATGGTAACAAATAGTAAACATCAAGCCAAAATTTGATGAAATGAATGCAGTGGATAATCAAATACTATTATCATTCATTGGGGAAAATTAAATATGTTTTTATTGTGCTCACTAATCAGACTCAAAATAGCCAAATTTCTTCTTTGCTAGAACTATAAGGGACAGGTTTTATAATGTGTTCCATAACTGACTGTTGCTGTCTTGTAAAAGAGGTTGTAGGATAATTAATTAGTTATTGCTAGGATTCTCCAGTAGTCAGTTGATAACAAACTGGAAATAAAAAGCCAAACATCTGCTAACACATATGCCCCAACAATAGTGCATATCCTTAATTAGTAGCCAGGATGGTTGCATAACACTTATGCCTCACAATGAGATTAATATTTTTGCACTGAAACTGAAATGCCATAGGCAACTATGTATCTGAAGTATAACACCTTTTCCCAAGACACTGATTTCCAAAAAGGGATAGCTGAAGAAATTCCAGGGGTGGGACCATGTGATTATGGGCTTTTCATAAAGAAAGATATGGTTCATAAGATGTATTTATAGTCACATATTTATTGAGGCTGTGGAGTATATTTTTAATTTTAAATTATGAACTAAATTGTTAATTTTGAGTTGTTAACTGAATTGTTTGCTAAAAGGTTGCTGGCTAATCTTCTTCTTTATGTGCCAAATCTGATTCTGAATTTTGGCGATTCTCATGGTTATCAGCCATGAAGATTGTCCTGGGGACAATATAATGCAGTGGCCTTCCATTTGCCTACCTCATCGCAGTGTGATACCCATTCTACTGATCCAGGTCCACAAGTCACTTTCTGGTCCTGAGCCCTTTTGGCACACAAACTCCTCCTCAGCCCCAGGCTGGTATTGATGAGGCTGCTGCCCTCCATCAAGATGGATTCAAGTGGGATTTAATATGATGAGGCTGCTGCCCTCTATCACGATGGATTCAAGTGGGATTTAATCCACTTGGGGACCATCGCCCTTCCCTGCGGACTTTGCTATCAAAGGGCATTAGTCTTCCGTGTTGTCAGGTTACTTAACCACCATCTGATGATTGCTGTTGAGTTGCTGGTGGTAGGGTCTACTCTATTACCATAGCAGGATAACCGGGCCAGACTGGGACTGGCTAATAGTAAAGAAAGTGTGGGATGACATGATGATTTCTCAGAAAGGGAGTGTGATCAGTGGTGGGCTCCCAAAAAATTTACTACCACACTGTGGGTGTGGTATGGTGGATGTGGCCAGGGGGAAAGCCCTGCATTGCACCCAAATTAGGACTACTTTATTTCAAAATTTGGAGGGGCAGGGCCAGCCAGAATTTCTGCTACCGGATCTGGAGAACTGGTGAAAACCTGCTGATGCCCACCACTGATTGTGATCTCCAAAATGTTGTGAGCCTCCATTCACTTTCCTATATTTTTGTCCTGTTTTAGCGGGCGAGTCTCTTTCTACATCTATGCTACCATTATGTATGAGAGATCACCATTTTCCATTTTCAGAACACTAACTGCCCATTAAAAGTCTTTTTTCATATATAACACTTGGCTCCTAGTTAAACACAAAGCAAAAATGTTTCTCATGTTATGAAAGGTTAGTGAAGCCTATTTAAATGATAGCGATTTAGACCTCTGGTATGAATTATTAAGGTCTCTGGCTCTCTGGTTTCAGTACAATAGCAATGCCAGCCTTGCTTCCTTTCTCCTTGCCAAATGTCCCCATCTCACATTACTTCATTCAAATACTTTGTCTTCTTCCTTCAGGAGACTGTAGCTCTGAAACATTTATTGTGTTTGCTAATAACTTTTTGGTTGCAGATACATCTAAACTTTAATGGTCCTAGAACAGCAATCACCAGGCCTTCAAGAGGATGGACAGACTTAAACAACCATTAAAAGCTAAAATAAAGCAACAGACAGTTTGAAGGATCAAGTTATTAGTGAGAACAGCAGAGGGGTGGGGGGGCAACAACATCTCAGTGAACATCCCTGGGGAAGGGAACTCATGTTGGCAAAGCAATCAGGATTTCTGCTATTACCAAATATGAACTGACCTTGCAAATGGCTATATGAGTAATACATTTTGTAACATGATTTAAAAAGCAAGGATAAACAAGAAGAGGTAACATAAATTATTATATGTAGGAGGGTTGGGTCTAACAAATTAATTTAGTTATGTTTAGAACTACAAGAATGTTATCAAACCCAGAGAATATTCACTTTATAAAGTATGCCGAGAACAGTAAAAATAAAAATAAAAATCCTTTTATTTCTTCAGAAATATGCTTCTAATCTGGACTAAATATAGGAAAATATTCACTTCACCAAACTTTCCATTACATCCAGTAGTAGGACTGGAAAAATGTCCAAGAAATATGAAACAAATAATTGAAAATCTGCTTAGAATGAAACATGCTATCAGGATCTATATTTTCTATTTGAGAGGTAATTGAGAAAGCCCCTAAAAGCACTGTTTTACTGCATCTTCTCCATAAATGGTCCCACTATAAATTCAGACCCAAAGGGCTTGGTGTGAACTTGGACCCACTGGGAGAAATGTTCAAATTTTGCTGAATCCTAGTCTGTCACTCTATCAACTACACTACACAGAGTTTCTCAAGTAATTAGATACATTTGATTAAAAGGACAAGAGATAAAATCTTGATTATTCCCAAGCAAACATTCTGTCACATTCAGTTTGATTATTGCACCTGCAGAAGAGGACGAATACACATTTGGAACATTGCTAAAATGAGGGGGAAATTAAAACACATTGTAAAGGAACCCATGTCCAGGCTTCACCCAACAATTTGTCCTCTTCCCAATGTTTCTTGTAATTCTGGGATTTAATCACTCAGAGGAAGCAAATAAGGGTGAAATTTTTAAAGCTTGAACAGTTTTGTTTGGTCCTCTACCCCTTTCAGATGCCCACTTTGTGGTGGTTCAAGTAGTTAAGACACTGAACTTGAAGACTGCGGTTTCCCCATGCCCCAATGGCATGGGACGGCCTGCGCAGAGGCCACTTCGGGAGAACGCTCCTTGAGCCGTGGGCTCTGCGGGCAGAGAAATTAAGGGGGGTGGATTAATGATAGGGTTTGATTCACCCAATTCCTTGACCTGACCAGCGGTTCTGCTGAGAGAGCGAATATCTAACCCCGTTACCCATTAAGGTAATCACTCATCTCCGAGTTCAGCCTTATCTCAGGCGCAAATAGAGGCCATGTTTACCCCAGCCTAATCCCTAAACAATGGTGTTTTCCCCTGTCAGTATTTGCCCAAGTTAATTAACTTCCCCCAGAGAGATTCCCAATTAACCCGAGTAAACAGGTGATGTGATTTTCTGTCAGATGATGGTTTTGCCACCGTTGCGCTTTTCCTCCTATATATGTTGAAGTTTTCCCTCAATAAACTGCTGATCTGATCACGCTCCATATTGCCTCGTATCATTTCTTGATCAGTCTCCTCCGGGACTTCCGGCCCCCAGCGGCCCCGATTCCTACATCTGGTGACCCCGACGTGATCTACTCGCGAGGAAGCGACCCCCGAGCGGTCTACCTCAGAGTAAGCAATCACCCGGTCCGGTTCTGCGCTTGAACCGCAGCCACTCATCCCGGAGGACAGCGCGGCAGCTCGGCCGGTAAACCAGCCGGTCGGGAGAATGGCCTAAGTGGCGAGGCATTACCGAGAGGCTTCTTACAGTTTGCTCCCGGCTTTCGCGGCGGCTTGCAGGTTACGGAAAAACGCGTTCCGCAGGGTCAGCTGTGAAACCCTGACAGCGCAGAGGCCACCGAGGGCCCGTGGTAGGGGACCACGCTCCGAGCTCTACCCAGAGAATCGTCGCCAGAACCTATTACTTGCCCAAGACGCGTCGACTCGTCCCGAGGAGGAAACTTCGGAGGACCCTTCACAGCTAATATATGGACCTGTCCTCAGCGACAGCGTCCGTCCGCTAGCCAAAGAACTCATGAGGAAGAGTTCAGACTCCTGGCCAGGATATTTCAGTTAAAGTTTCACAGCAGAGAGCTACCGAGACTTTTGGCGTACCTAAGGGAACACTGCCTGCTTTACTCAGAAGTAGGTACGTTAACCCTTAAGCTTTGGGATCAGATAGGAGACTGCATTCAGCAACCCCCGAAAGCTCCAGGAGGCGTAATTCGCACTTGGGACAAATGTAGAAAGCTCTTAGCGGAGATAGAACCAGTCCGGGTAGAGGCCAAAGAACCACCACATCTGCCAGTCGCGCCAGCCGAGCCATCGGCGCCTACGGCGCTCTATCCATCATTGCAGTTTAGGCAGAGTAGTGTGGGGAACCTTCCCTCGGTGACAGCTGCAGACGTCACCGACGGAATGCAAGGAATGGGGAGCGCAGGCGCTTCTCTGACAGCCCCAGGTTCCCAGGTTACCAAGAGTGCCCTTCAGCGCACAGTGGAAGAAGAGATCAGGAAGGGGGAATTGCCAGCGGAAGAACTAGCTGAGCTTAGTCAGATTTGTCCAATTCGCTTGGAAATGGATGCCCTCACAGGGGCCCAGAAGATAGTTCATTCACCAGTCCCGTATAAGCTTCTCATGGCTATACGGAAGGCCATTTCAGAGACAGGGCTCCAAAGCCGATTTACTAGGGGCACGCTTCAGCAAGTGTGCGAGGACACCATGTTCATTCCCCATGACTGGAAAGCCGTCATGCGGATGATGCTCAACCCTAGCCAGTACCTGATTTGGGACAGCGAGTTTCGCCTTGAAGCTCAAACTAGGGCTGCCAGGATGGGAGGCGCAGTAATTCCTGACCAGTTGTATGGTTCAGGCGCCTTCGAATCCGTCAATGCGCAGATCAACTTGCCACTCGCCACTCTCCAGATGTCGGCAGAGGCTGCCTTTAGGGCTTTTTTCAAGGTCCCTGCGACCGGCAAGGCGGCTAAGAATTATACCACAGTCAAGCAGGGAGCCCAAGAGCCCTACATGGACTTCATCAATCGCTTGGAGGAGGCGATTAGCAGGCAGAACGATAATGAGGAAGCCCAGCAAGAGCTTATGATCAAGTTAGCCAAGGACAATGCCAATTTGGACTGCCGTAAAATCTTGCAGTCACTGGGCAATCGTCCCGACTTGACTCTCACGGACATGATTAGAGCTTGCGCCGACGTTGGCACAGAATCCTACAAGATGGGTTTGCTAGCGGCAGCGGTGCAGGGGGGTAGAAGACCTAAGGGAAAGACCCAAGGAGCATGTCACAATTGTGGCAAGGTCGGTCACTTCGCTAGGGAGTGCCGATCCAAGGGAGGCGGACAAAATTCCGGCCGTTCCAAGGCTCCAAACACCCTGTGTCCGAAGTGCAAGAAAGGCTACCATTGGGCCAGAAACTGTCCGAGTTCGGGAAACCGGCACGCGGGCGCGTCTCTGGCCCCGGTCCAAACAGGGACTCCCCAGATTCAGGGCTCGCCAGAGCTAGACTAGATTCGGGTCATATCCCAGGCACTGCGAGGGCCCAGGCCAGCCCCAAGGGTAGTACAGGGCTAGATTTGACTTGTCAGGCAGACGTTACATGCGACCTGCCAGGCACAGTCTATCTGGTGGACTCCCAGTACATGGGTCCACTGCCCAAGGGCTTTATAGGTTTAGTTTTGCCCCGCAGTGTAGCAGGAGCACGCGGAATTCTTGTAATTCCAGGAGTCGTTGACTCCAATTTTTCGGGCATTCTCCAAGTTCAGTTGTGGACGCACCTGCCCCAAACAATTCACAAAGGAGACACCTTAGCGCAACTGATCATGGTTCCTTGTCACTCGCCAGCAGACAGCCAGGGAAGGCTCAGGGACAGCTCAGAGTCCCGGTCAGAGGACCGCTCGAGCGCCAGTGAGGCAGTACAAGGATACCAGGTCTTAGCGACAGTGGAGACCAACATTGAGTGGGAACAGCACCCGGTTATTGAGGTATTTCTGAATAATAGATCATTTTCAGGCCTGTTAGATACCAGAGCTGATGTGTCAGTGATAAGCAGAAGCCAGTGGCCAAGGGAGTGGGCCATTGAACCGGTCTCCGATGTGTGGGGGGTAGGCGGCATTCAGGAAGAGTTTAGGAGCCGGGAGTGGTTGACAGTCACGATTCCAAAGGCTGACGGCACAGTGGTAATTCGGCCGCACATTCTTGACGTGCACATCAACCTTTGGGGGCGAGATATTTTACAGCAGTATGGTGCTACGCTTACCTTCGGGTAATGGCGTTGCCACTCAAATGGCTCACCGACACGCCGGTCTGGGTAGAACAATGGCCGGTAGTGGGAGAGAAATTAGTCGCCCTGAAACAACTGGTTAAAGAACAGCTAGACGCAGGACATATAGAGCAGTCCACTAGTCCTTGGAATTCGCCAATTTTTGTCATTAAGAAGAAGTCGGGGAAGTGGCGACTCCTCCACGATCTCAGGGAGATCAATAAATGCATACAGTCAATGGGTCCGCTTCAATGCGGCATCCCAAATCCTAATATGATTCCCGAGGGGTGGGAGATCCTAGTTGTAGATTGCTTTTACACGATTCCCTTAGACCCCAGGGACCGGGAAAGGTTTGCCTTTACGGTGCCGGTTGTGAACCACAGTGAGCCTAAGCAGCGTTACGCGTGGAAATTTTTGCCACAGGGCATGCTAATTCGCCCACCCTGTGCCAAATTTATGTTCACAACGCACTGGCAAAGTTCAGAAACCTTTACCCAAAAGAATTAGTTTGTCATTTCATGGATGACATCTTGGTCGCAGTGCCGCAACTCGGCAGCGAAATGTTTTCAGACCTCCAGGCCAGCCTGGGGGAGAAAGGGTTGCTCACTGCCCCGGAGAAAGTGCAGAGAACCGAGCCCTTCTCATACTTGGGTCATCGGCTTCTCCGCTCTTTCGCAGCACCAGTTTTGCCTCAGATCAATTTACAGGATTCAGTCACCTTAGTGGAATTGCAGCAGGTTTTAGGGAACATTAATTGGGCCAGACCATATTTTTGATTGGATACGGATCTTCTGAAACTGCTCTTCTTGCTGCTAACTTTAGGTAAGCAGCCAGCAGACCGGATACAAATTCCTCGAGAAGCGCGCTTGGCTCTCGAGAAAGTCAACCAGGTTCTCAGCCAGAGGTGGGTAGATAGGATCACCCCAGGGCCATATGCTCCGATCCTGAACTTGTACATCGTTCGAGCAGGATCCATGTTCATTGGAGCGCTCGGAGTAGACTCCGAGAAAGGAGCGAGTATCGTGGAATGGGTGTACTTGCCGAACACCTCTTCCCAGAACATCGTTCCTCCCCAAGAGTTGGTTTCCGCGGTGGTCTACCGCGGAAGGCTGAGAGCTAGGGACATCTCAGGGCACGATTTAGCCAAAATTGTAGTCCCGTTCACCAAGGAACAAATCCAGCAATTGATGCAGCTCGGTGACTCGCTTCCAATCGCTTTGGAGGGATTCACCGGATGCTTGGCATACCACTTGCCAAAGGACCCCAGACTTGTCTCACTTCAAACGCAGACAGTCAGCTTGTTCGAATTGCTCTCGCTGGTTCCGCTTCAGGGGGCCAGGACAGTTTTTACTGATGGAGGCCACACATATGGTGTCTTGACCTGGCAGGAGGGCCAAGCTTGGCGCACGCTGTTAACTCTTCCACAAAAGTCCGCGCAGCGGGCGGAGTTGGCAGCGGTGAACCTTGCTTTGCGCACCTTCGCCAAAGAGCGCCTAAACATCATTACTGACAGTCAGTATGTTAGGAATTTGCTTCACAGTCTACCGGGAGCATACATCACTCCCGCGATAGACAAGAATTTGCTTAGTCTGTTTCTCACTGCTCAATTTCATTTGCGAAACTGCACGGAGCCGCTCTATATTGCCCATATCCGAAGTCACCAAGACCTACCGGGTCTGATTTCCGCGGGCAATAGCAGGGCGGACGCGGCGGCAAAGGAAATTCAGCAACGCTCAGTGTTAGGTGTTTTCACTACGCCAATTCAGAGTCATGCCTTTTTTCACCAAAATGCCAAAGCGCTAGCCAGACAGTTCAATCTGCCACTTTCTCAAGCCCAAGGCATAGTTCGCTCTTGCCAGCATTGTGCAGGGGCACCGGGGGGCCCTCGTGGGGGGTCAACCCACGAGGGACAGAGGCTAACCAGGTGTGGCAGATGGATGTCACGCATGTTCCGCAGTTTGGCAGATGGCAATACATGCACGTTTGCATTGATACCTTTTCTCAATTCGTTTGGGCAACGGCGCAGAAAGGGGAGACTGCTTCCCACGTGGAGCAGCACCTCCTTTCCTGCATTGCGGCCATGGGCAAACCTCGGCACGTGAAAACCGATAACGGCCCGGCCTACAGCTCCAGGCAGCTGGCCGCCTTCATGGCCACCTGGGATATTAAGCATACTTTTGGCGTTCCTTACAATCCGCAGGGGCAAGCGATTGTGGAACAGGTCAATCGGACACTCAAGTCCTATATTGACAAACAAACAGAAAGGGGGGAGCCACCGGCCCTCCCCAAGTCACAGGCTCAGGCACAGCATTGTCTGAATAAGGTATTGTTCACATACAATCACCTTAATGTTTTTTCGGATTGTACGCCACAGGAGAAGCACTTCCGCCGTTCGGAAGCTCTCCCGCGACCGATGGTCCGATACCGAGTGCCACCGGATCCTTCTTGGAGGGGCCCGGCGCCGCTCATAACCTGGGGAAGAGGGTATGCTGCAGTTATGTCTCCTACAGGTGTCGTTTGGATTCCAGCTCGGTGTGTCAAGCCTCACTTGGAACCACATGGCATGGACCCAGACCGACCCGAGTTCGATCCCGGAGATGGAGGACCTCACTCTGACCGAGAAAACCCGTCGGAGGAGACGGCCGCAGACAGCGCCGAAGATCATCTGGGGGATGGTCAAGGTCCTTTGCAGTGAGGCCGAGGACGCCCTCCAACGCGAGGAGAAGGAACCGACACCGGAGAACCTCATGGCTGCAATCTTCGCCCGAATTCACGCCAACACCATGGCAGTCCTCATCATCCTGATCCTCTCCCTACTTGCGGGGGGAGGCGTTCAGGCTACCTTGTTAAAGGCCAACGATTTGGTGCCCGGCAGAGACCTCTCTGCCAGAATGCAGTACAACATTTGGGAAAGGTTGGCGGGCCTCGTCAACCAGTCCGATTTTTGCCTGAGACAGGACATTGGTTCTGCCTCAATCCTGAGCACCTGCCTCATCCCCGTGTGCCACTCTCCAGGCGCATACCCCAGGGATGGGGATTGACTTGTGAAACGGATTTTCAGCCCATACAACCCAGCGGCTTCTACAGAATACGCCCGTTGGGAAATGCGGCTCACCATGACCTTGCCGGCTGATGCAGCCACTCTCCACACTCCTCGAGTGGCGGTCAGCCCGAACTCTACTTGTGCTCGAATGACCGGCTGCTCCGCAGTCGGTCGAACCCGGCGCCGCTGCCTCTACGTAGGCAGTGGCAATTGGACTTGCAATAACCCAGTGAAGCTTGGTTCAATGTATGCTCATGTTACGTTACCATCCGGTTGGTTCTTTACATGTAATCAGTACACGTGGAACTACATTCCTGCAAATGTATCAGATGCTACTTGTTGCATTAGTCGTCTGACACTAAGGATATGGTTACCCCAAGCACAGATGTTACAAATGTTTCAGCACCCATACGGCACACTCGCACCACCCAGTTAGACAGCTCATGTGAGAGCAGGTTTAGAGTAATGAGTCCATCCGAATACGTCTCGTTGGCAGTCAGCATAATTGGCGTGCCAGGCTTAGCCGTCGGCAACGCCCGGAGGATTAGTCGGTTGGCTTGCGGATTAGCTAAGGCCATCAACCATACCTCCTCGGCGATAGCGCTGCTCAACCAGGAGCAGGCAGAGCTTCGCCATGCCATACTTGACAATAGAGCGGCCATAGACTATCTCTTATTGCTTCATCATTTGGGTTGCGAATCTTTCCATGGTATGTGTTGCTTCAACCTTACTGACAACTCCCGCAAGGTGCAGAGTCAGCTCACGGCCCTCCACACCATAGTCGAGGGCATAAAGGAAGGCTCTGCATGGGGAACTTGGTGGAGTTCATTATGGAATTGGATGTGGTTGTGGATTCCGTGGGGGTGGCTCCAGACGGTACTCAAGGTGGTTGTGGGGGTGATTATACTAGGCATAGCAGTCTGCTGCTTGGCGCAATGTATTCCCTCACTGATATCGAAGTGCCGCCCCAAGAAGGAACCCCGAAGCGTCATCCCCGCTCAGCAGCTGATGCCTCTCTTGCGCAAAGTCGCCGGTCAGGTCCTTAAGTAAAACGAAAAGGGGAGATGCGGTTTCCCCATGCCCCAATGGCATGGAACGGCCCGCGCAGAGGCCACTTCGGGAGAACGCTCCTTGAGCCGTGGGCTCTGCGGGCAGAGAAATTAAGGGGGGTGGATTAATGATAGGGTTTGATTCACCCAATTCCTTGACCTGACCAGCGGTTCTGCTGAGAGAGCGAATATCTAACCCCATTACCCATTAAGGTAATCACTCATCTCCGAGCTCAGCCTTATCTCAGGCGCAAATAGAGGCCATGTTTACCCCAGCCTAATCCCTAAACAATGGTGTTTTCCCCTGTCAGTATTTGCCCAAGTTAATTAACTTCCCCCAGAGAGATTCCCAATTAACCCGAGTAAACAGGTGATGTGATTTTCTGTCAGATGACGGTTTTGCCACCGTTGCGCTTTTCCTCCTATATATGTTGAAGTTTTCCCTCAATAAACTGCTGATCTGATCACGCTCCATATTGCCTCGTATCGTTTCTTGATCAGTCTCCTCAGGGACCTCCGGCCCCCAGCGGCCCCGATTCCTACAGCAGACTAGAAGGTCGGAGTTTGATTCCTGAGTACTGCACGATGGAGTGAGCTCCCATCTCTGTATTTATTTATTTATATTTTTATTGTATTTCTACACCACCCATTTGGGTGGTATCCCACTCTGTGTGGTGAGCAAACAGATAACAAATAACAAAACACACAGCAGATCAAACAAACAACTGACAAATATGTCACAAACTAAACTAAACTAAACTAAAATAATTGGCATCTGCGGGGATAGGGACTCAACCTGACTGACTACTTTATCAGTAAAGGGACAACACCCTGAAAAGCCTCCTTGAAGAAGAGAGTTTTTAATCACTTTTTAAAGATAGCCAGTGAAGGGGCCTGGCCTGGCGCAGCTCTTCTGGTAGAGTGTTCCACAGTGTTGGTGCCGCCACCAAGAAGGCTCTATTTCTAGTTAATGACTTTCGAGCCATCCTGGGGTCAGCACCTGGAGCTGTGCCAACTGTGATGACCGGGTGATGCAGGGTGTTGTTCTGAGGGAGAGATGCTCCAACAAATGGCAAGGTTCCAAACTGTTTAGGGCCTTGTATGATAGCATTAACACCTCGTATCTGACACAGTAGGCAACAGGTAACCAGTGCAGGCCTGTCAAGGCCGGGGAAAATCCTCAAAGATTTGTCCCAGTTCCTGCCAACCTAGCAGTTTGAAAGAAAAAAATTGCAAGTAGATAAATAGGTACCACTGTGGTGGGAAGCTAAACAGTGTTCTGTGCACTCTGGTGTTGAGGTATGCCTACCACATGTCATCAGAAACGTCTGCAGATGCAGACAATGCTGACTCTTTGGCTATGAACAGAGATGAGCACTGAAACCTAGAGTCAGATATGACTGGCTTTTGGTCAAGAGCAACCTGGGAGCAAGACATCTTTTCTGCCACCAATCCTTACCTCTGAGTAACCTGTCTGGCTAAGAACCCCAGATATAGTATCAAAATTCTCTCTTCAAACAAAGCAAATTGATTTCAGGATTGGATTTTGTAGAGTTTGTTAAAAAGAAAGAAAGAGAGGGGGGGGGCAAAACAGCTAAACACACAGGTTATGACTCAACAGTTACTTTACAGTAAGATTCCTAAAAAAAATTCTTAGACACATACACAGCTAGTTTGTGCAAAATTCAAGCTTAACATTACAATTACCTTATGCTAGTTATTCTTAATTACAAGCTAGTGAATCTGCATACAGATACTTGTCGGTAAAGTACCAACTTACCCAAGATAAAAGAAACTAGGAAAAAACACTTTGTTCCTTTTGCACCAAGATTTATCTGGACATAATACCCCCATCCACCACCCACCCACCCCCGGTGAGATTTTTCTCACAGGAAATATTTGAGGATTTTCCTGATGTTTAGTCATCACTTTTCTGGAAGGAATTCCAAGCTGTGTAGTATTTGTTGTAATTCTGCACACTATGGCACACTTTCCGGTGCAGGATTCACCATAAAAGATATCAGGCTATGTAGTATTTGATAGTTTCCTGTACAGAAGAACAGGCAAAAATATTAGAGTAGAAAAGGAAGTAGAAATTTGGCTCTCATATTTGCAGGAAGCCAGGAAACATTGTGAGTGTGCTGGGATGTTTTCCTGGCAGCTCCCAGTAGGGTAAGATCAGAAAAATTATCAAGATACAAAATTATTGCTGAGTACTTGTTATTACTACCTTGCACAGTCATGCATCAAGTGATATTTAAAGTCATAAGTACATAAAGAAATCCAAGAGTAGTGCAGGGTGCACAAAGTTACAATGCAAAAGAATGACAGAAGCAATGGAACAACCAACTTCTATTGCCATTGTATAACTCTGAGAATATCTTAAATCATTGATGGCTTCTTATCTTAGCAATGGCACTATGGATGGGCCTTTCATGTTTACATGAAAAGGAAAAACAACAACAAAAGGGTCTATTTTTTCATTTTTATATTTTTTCATTGATTCCCAAAGTAGAGCCTCTGAAATACAAAATATTTTATAAACAAAAGAGTGGGTACACCAACTGTTCATGTTCTTTTGTGTTTCTTTCTTTCACTTTTGAATGTCAAACCTTTCTTTTCACCTTTTGCCTGTCAAATCACATGATAAATTTCTCACCCGCTAGCATTGCGAGTTCTATTGCAAAGACCTAGTGATGTGACTAACAAGAGTTGTCAGCAGCCACTCTGAATGTCTGGGAAAGAGAGGGAATGTTAAATGTTCAGAAGAGCTTGCAAACCATTAAGGAGATGTGTTGTTGTTGTTGTTGTTGTTGTTGTTGTTGTTGTTGTTGTTGTTGTTGTTGTTGTTGTTGTTGTTGTTGTTGTTGTTGTTGTTGTTGTTGTTGTTGTTGTTGTTGTTGTTGTTCTGCTGCTGATGTTGTTGTTGTTGATGATGATGATGATGTTGATGATGACAATGACTATGTTGTTGTTGTCATTGCCGCCGCCGCCTCTGTGTGTGTGGTTTTGCTCACTTCTTCCTTGTAAATAAGATTATTATTTGCTGAGCTCCTGTTCCTGTTCATCTTGTTTTGCATCCTGCCTGTACCTCCACCTTGGATCTTTTCCTTGTCCCTCCCCCTTTTTTAATTTTTTAGTTGTTTCCCTTTTTCCTATTTTTTAAAATTATTTTTCCTTCCCTTTCTCAGCATTTTTTTAGGATTCTTTTTTGAATTCCAGGTCTGAAATTTCTTTCGAAGCTATTTTGCCTTTCTTTCTTTTTTTCCTTCCATCCTTCATTTCTTTATTTATCATGAACTCTGTGTTTCCATCTCTAAATTTAATAAAACTGTTTTAATGAGAAAATCTGGACAGCGTTGGCTCCTTGCTATAGACCACTGAATTTAATACTTTGAACTGCAGCAATATAAGAAACATAAAACAAACACTGAAGAGATAATCTGATCAAAATGAAGGGACTTGCCTAACATTACACTGACTTGATCACAAAATAAAACATGCCTTATATAATCCTATATCATCCCAAGATAGATATCTATATATTTTGCAGTTGTTTCTAATAATGGGTCTCAAAATTTCTTTCACACCTTCCTCAAGGAATTTTTTCAGATATTGTGTCAAGCAAGATTGTTGTAATTAAGATAATGATATATCTAGTAGGATTTCCAGACAAGATTTCTAGCAGCTGCACATCAATTCAGGAGAGGATTTAGGCTTTCCATGTTTAAAGCAAGTTTCCCCAGTTCTCCCCCCTTATAGCCCATCTAATAACTACACTTGGACAAAATGCTCAAGAGAAAGAAAAATAGCATTTACTGACAAAATGAGGTCAGAAGATACATGTGCCCAGAAGCCTTGGTAGGGTGGCATCAAGTCAATACTGGAAGCAGGAAATTCAAGTGAGGTAGTTTAAAAAGAAGATAAGTAAAGATGGCCTTTCTTCCTGGGCATATGTCGTTGGAGAAAAGGAGATGCTTACAAAAGCACTGTCTTCTTCCAGAGGCAAACAACAAGAGTGATCAGAAAAAGAAAGTTCTCAAGACATGCAAATAGGGTTAGGTGATACCTGGGGAGGGAAGACAGGAACTTTTTTAATTGGCTACTAAAAGACAAACAATGCAAACAACTTCATTTCGGTCAGAAAAGTATTTCCAGTCTCATTGGTTGGTGTGCTAGCATTTACTTCCAGTATTTACTGCATACTGGGGTTGTCCCATAATACTCAACATTTCCCATCTCTATAGTAGAGACAAAAAGTTTGGTAAGACACCCCCATTTTTTCTTGTTTTTCAGTATTCTGAAACACCGTAGCTTTTTATTATCTGGGAGTGCCTTGAAGAAGTGAATGGTGCAGCTTGCCCATGGTTCTTCTTCCTTGAGCCACAGTGGGGAACCGAACTTCCAACCTCTCATAATCCACTGATCTATCCAGCTAACTCTGTTCCAGATAGGGTTACCATATTATGCATCTAATTTTATTTTTATTTTTATTTATGTTGTCTGATTCCTGTTAAGATGATTCAGATTCTAAGCTTTCTGTTAAAACAAAAGCCTCTAGATTAGGGATTCTCAACCTGTGGCCCCTGGGCTGGATGCGGCCCATGACACCATTTCATGTGGCCCACCACACCAGGAAGTGCCATGTGGTGGAGGAAGGGAAAAATGGCAGTCTGGCCCCTGAAGTTGTCTGAGGGAGTGTGACCCGGCCCCCGGCTTAAAAAGGTTGAGAACAACTGTTCTAGCTCTTATAATATCTGGGATATAAGGCAAAAAAATTGCAGCCATTGTGTTGCCCCCCCCCCCAAGAAACAAAGCTTTCTGTGTGATTGGTTAATGCATGGAGCAACCTCTCAGATATGCATAAACCATAACTTCTGGGCAGTGGTGGGCTCCAAAAATGTTACTACCACACTGTGGGTGTGGCATGATGGGTGTGGCCAGGGGGAAGCCCTGCGTTGCACCCGAATTAGGACTACTTTATTTCAAAACTTGGATGGGTGGGGCCAGCCAGAATTTCTGCTACCAGTTCTGGTGAGCTGGTGCAAACCTGCTGATGCCTACCACTGCTTCTGGGCAAATGTATATGTGGAATGGTTTGGTCCTTGGAGAGCTGACAGCAAAAATTGCACAGAAAGCATGTAACCCATAGAAATGAATGCAGGGGGGTATTGCAAGTTGTAAATCAAAAGAAGAATTTTTCAAAGTTCTGATGTTATGCATCTTATTGTAGTTTCTGCTTTTGCCCCAGTGGCTCTTTACGTCCCTTGCAACTCCATGATTCTATAAATCTGTGATTATTTGGTTATCCAGAAAGATAATTATCATTTTGTTTTCCATAGACTTCTGAGAGTTTAACTGGGTGTTGCCCTGAAGAAAGCCAAGTTGGTAAGGGAGGGAGTGGTGGTGTATACATCATTAGTAGTATCTGCTTCTTGCTGTTGAGGTAGCTTTACAGCTCCCCAGTGGCTCAGTGGGTAAAATCGCTGTGCTTGGAGACCAGAAGGACAGGGTTCAATTCTCTAAGAGCTGCACAATGGGGGACATGAAAGGAGCCTCATTCGGGCATTCCCCTAAAAAATCCTTTCAACCCAGAGAAATCTCTGACACAAAGACACACAGCTGTTGAGGTTCTGCTTATGGTTGTTGTGTATATCAAACCTCTGGAAAGACATTTCAAACAGTGATAAGGAAATAATAAAATTCTGTTTCAAGAACTGTTTACATGTATTTTTTCCTGGAAATGTGGTACAGTTGTATGAACTGGTTCTTCAGGTATATAGTCTCATATATTAAATGGGTCTTATTACTTGGTAAACCTGTTCATGAATAGCCCCAAAAGTACATATTCAGTCTCTGCTACAAGTAACATTCCTTGCAATAACGCAGCCCATATTAGTGAAACAAAACTATAGCTAATGGTGCTGGAGGTTTAACAAAGGTCTTTCATAATGGATTGGTGCTTGATTTATATATTGCAGCAAGCATAAATGAGAAGTCAAGTATGGCCAAAAAAAGAGAGGCTGAGCTAGGATGCTTTCCTATAATAAAATATTGACCCTGTATATCTAAATGTATATCTAAACAGCGTTCTGTGCACTCCAGTATCTAGGCATACCTGCCACATGTCCACAGAAACATCTGCAGATGCAGACAGTGCTAGAGCTGGCTCTGGCTATAAACAGAGATGAGTACTGAACCCTAGAGTCAGATACGACTGGCTTTCGAGCAAGGGTAACCTTTACTATATCTAAATGAAATGATAAGTTTTCCCACTTTGATTTCTTTCTCTGACTTCCTCTTGATTTTCCCCCTGCATATCAGAGAGCAGTGTGTCACCCTTGGAAGATTTCTGTGGATCTGTGATGGCAGGATTGCCATAAAATGACTAAAATAACCCAACATTGATCACATAAAATATAATTGGAGCCTATGTGCAATGTAAAATGCAATTATTTCTTTGTTTATATGCACCACCAATGTATATGGCTGTTTTATATGCTTTCCCTCCTTCCATATTATTCCATGCATAACTCAGTAAAGGAGGTTTAGCTGAGAAGTACTTAACCAGTGCAAAGATATCCTATTTTGTGACTAAGCAGGTATTTGAATGTGGGTCGTGCTATTCCACATCCAGCACTGTAGTCATTACACTATATTAGTTCTCTCAGACCAGTGGTAAGGTAACTATGTACCGGTAAGTAATATTTGAGACTGGAACAGCCATGAAGAAAAACAGTGCAAAAGGCAATATACTTAATAGACAGCTTAATTTGCAAAATGTGCAAATGCCCAAACTGTGCAAAGAAGACTGTCTAATTTGCACAACATGCTAATAAGACTTCTCGGATTTGAAGCACTAAAATATGGCAATACTAGTCCCAGATCAATAATTTTGGACTGAGCCATTATACTATGTAATAATTGTATGCCATCAAGTTGATTCTGATTTATGAGGACTAGGATTTTCCAAGTAAAAACACAGAAGTGGTTTACCATTCCCTTCTAATGGAAATACTCTGGGACTGTGTATCTTTCCCATTACTATACAGGCTAGCTCTTCTCACTGAAGGCATAGTGGCGAATTAAACTTCCAACTTCTGGCTCCACGGGCACATACCTAAACAACTATTATACTATAAATGACAAATATAGAAGAGGCTGATGTGATACCATTTTGAACACAACATTATGCTGCTTCATAGAAATTTCAAAACAGAAAGATAATTCTGCTCTAGGGCTTAGTTTAAATGTTCTTTTTCCAGTTTATTACAAAACAATACCAAACAAATCACTACAGTAATTGAGTGTTTTCAATAACTTCCTGAAAATGTACTTTATACATAAAATGCCTGTAAAGATCAACGTTACCATGAAACCAAGGTGCAACAGTATTTGAATTCCGTTCAAGCCCGGCACGACGTGGAAGCTGTTCTTCTTTGAACCATTGAATTATGACTTCCCTGGAGAAAGGTCTCAAAGGCCGTTCCCAAACTTTGCTGCATAAAAAAAATTAAACAAATTCAGATGAAAGCCATGCAGAGTACACTGTATAAGAAAGAAATTTTAACACACTTGAGAAAAGAATATATTTCTTATCAAAAGAAACCTGACTGAAACGGGCAGTTATTGTTTAGGAGAACTGTTTCCAAATGTATAAATAACTGCTCCAGTTACTAAGCTGTAACTGTGGTTTAAGTCCACACATATCTCTGAGAGCAAGGGTGACTTCTGGGAATTGAAGTCTAAGAACAGCTGGAGCACCAAGGTTGAGTTAGAGTATCACCCTATGGAGATTTTGTCACATCTTTGCTTATGATTTTGTAAGAATCAGCATGCACATTATAATCAACAATGGGATGCTTGCCAAAAATGGCTTCCCCGTGACAAGTTACTACCTTGCTGATCACTCCTAAGCCTCAATGTATGTCAAAAGAGTTTCCTCTTCTAGCAATGAGTAGTGCCCTATGGTTATTACATTTCCTATTAATGTATGTATATAATAAATGATAATTGTGCTTTTCAAGTCAAACCTGTCCATGGTTTTCTAGGTAGAGATTACACAGAAGTGGTATACCACTTCTTCTAGGGCAATGATGGCGAACTTTGACACTCCGGCTGTTCTTCAACTTCAATTCCCAGAAGCCCTGATCAGCAAGAGTGCTGACTTGGGCTTCTGGTAATTGAAGTCCAAGTACAGCTGGAGTGCCAAGGTTTGCCATCACTGTTCTAGGGGCACCAAGGACTGTTTAGCTTGCTCAAAGCAACACAGACTGACTCTTCTCCCTGGAAGCACAGTGGGGAATTGAACTCTCAAACTCTGGCTCCACAGGTTGATATTTAAACCACTGAGTGATCTAGCCAGCTTTGTACGAATACAGACTTTATACAACAATGGCAGATTCTTATAGGTGTCAAGGAAATATATTTCCATTATTCCTAGCTGCTACATACAAAAGGACTCTAGGCACAATATCTTAAAATACAGTGGTACATAAAAACATAAGAACAGCCTTGCTGGAACAGGCTACAGCCCATCCAGTCCAGCATTCTGTCTCACACAGTGGCTCACCATTTCCTTCAGGGTATTCCCAAGGAGATGCCTTCACCTGCTTAGGATTCCCTGGAAATGGCATTGAGAGATATCCTGCCTATCTCTCCACCCCAGAGGTTGTCCTTAAGTATCCATAATTATAGCCATTGATACCCTTGTCCTCCATGAACTTGTCTAATCCTTTCTTAAAGCTGTCAAGACTGACAGCTGTCACCACTTCTTCTGGCAGGGAGTTCCATAGACCAGTAATCCTCTGGGTGAAAAAGTACTTTCTCTTATTTGTTTGAGAACTAGTACCCAAAAGTTTCCTGGAGTGTCCCCTAGTTCTAGTGTTGTGCGATAGGGAAAACAGTTTTTCCTTATCTACTTTGTCCACACCGTGCATGATTTTATAAACTTCAATCAGGTCACCTCTTAGACGCCGTCGTTCAAGAGTGAAAAGGCCCAACCGTTGCAGCCTCAGATGGTAAGGAAGGTGTTCCAGTCCCCTAATCATTCTGGTTGCCCTCCTCTGCACTTTCTCCAACTCCATAATATCCTTCTGGAGGTATGGCGACCAGAACTGTACACAGTATTCCAGATGGGGCCTCACCATAGATTTATAAAGAGGCAAAATGACACTTGCTGACTTATTTTCTATACCCTTCCCTAATGATCCCTAGCATTGAGTTTGCTTTTTTCACTGCTGAGGCACACTGGGTTGACACCTTCATTGAGTTGTCCACCACGACACCAAGGTCCCTTTCCTGGTTTGTCGCAGAGAGTTCAGACCCCATCAGTTTATAAATGTAATTGGGGTTTTTTGCCCGATAGGCATCACTCTGCACTTACTAATGTTGAAACTCATTTGCCACTGTTTTGCCCACTCCCCCAGTGTCAAGAGATTCCTCTGGAGCTCCTCACAATCTCTCACAGTTTTCACTACCCTGTATAATTTAGTGTCATCAGCAAATTTGGCTGTCTTGCTATTTACTCCTACCTCTAGATCATTTATGAAGAGGTTGAAAAGCAGGGGTCCCAGTACTGAACCTTGGGGGACCCGACTCTTTACTTCCCTCCACTTGGAGAAGTGTCCATTTAGTGCTACCCTCTGTTTCCTGTCCCTTAGCCAATTGCTGATCCAGGACAAGACCTGTCCCTTTATTCCATGACTGGTAAGTTTATTCAAGAGCCTTTGGTGTGGGACCTTGTCAAAAGCCTTCTGAAAGTCCAGATAAACAATGTCAACTGGATCCCCCTTATCCACATGCTTGTTGACACTCTCAGAAAATTCCAACAGATTAGTGAGGCATGATTTGCCCTTGTAAAAGCCATGTTGGCTCTCCTTTAGCAGCGCCTTCTCTTCTATGTGCCTATTAATTCTATCTTTTAGGATGGTTTCCATCACTTTACCTGGGACACATGTCAAACTGACAGGTCGGTAATTTCCTGGATCACCCCTGGATCCTTTTTTGAAAATTGGTGTTACATTCGCTACCTTCCAGTCATCAGGCACAAAGCCTGATTTGAGGGAAATATTATATATTTTGGCTAGGAGATCAGCAATTTCATCTTTAAATTCCCTGAGAACTCGTGGATGGATGCCATCTGGTCCTGGTGATTTGTTAGTGTTTAGCTTAACAAGACATGCAAGGACCTCCTCCCTGGTTATTTCTATCTTGCTTAATTTTTCGGTTTTCCTTCCTACGAAGATAGGCTCTGTTTTGGGCATGTGGTCTCTGTCTTCATCAGTGAATACTGAAGCAAAGAATCCATTGAGTCTCTCTGCAATCTCTGTTTCCTCTTTAATAACTCCTTGCCTTCCATTGTCATCTAATGGCCCAATGGCCTTCCTAGTTGGGTTCTTGCTTCTAATGTACTTAAAGAAGTCTTTGTTATTTCTCTGAGTATTTTTAGCTATACACTCCTCAAAGTCTTGCTTTGCTTTCCTGATTGTTGCCTTGCATTTGTTCTGCCAGAATTTATGTTTCTGCCTGCTGTCCTCATTCGGACAAGCCTTCCATCTTCTAAATGAGCTTTTCTTGCTCTTGATCACTTCCCGAACAGCTCCTGTAAGCCACATCGGAGTCCTCTTGGACCTGGCAGTGCCCTTTTTCCTTTTGGGTATGCATTCCAATTGGGCCTCTGTTATTGTTTTTGTAAACAGCCTCCATGCCTCTTGGAGTGTTTGGACTCTCTCAATTTTCCCTTTCAGCTTCTTTTTTACTAATTTCCTCATCTTTGGGAAATTTCCTTTTTGAAAATTTAAGGTCTCTGTGTTAGATTTTATCAGTGACTTGCAGTCTACGATCAAGTTAAACATAATTGAGTTGTGGTCACTGTTCCCTATTGGATCAGTCACATTAACATCTTGCACCAGATCCTGAGTATTACTCAGGATCAAGTCAAGGATTCTTGTACCTCTAGTTGGGTCTTCAACCATCTGTCCCAGGGAACAATCATTTAGCATATCTAGGAACTTTATCTCTTTATCATGTGCTGAACAACAGTTCACCCAGTCTATGTGAGGGTACCCCATTATAACCAGGCTTCCCTTCTTGGATGCCTCCTTTACAACATTCTCCAACTGCCAATCTTCCTCAAGAGTTTGGGTCGGAGGCCGATAGTATATGCCTACTGTTAGACCATCCTTGTGGCCTGGTACTCTTACCCACAGAGCTTCTAATGGTGACTCCAAATCACTTAGATATTCCAATTCATACGATTTTATCACTTCTTTGACATACAAGGCTACACCACCTCCCGTTTGCCCCTTCCTATCCTTCCTGTACAGTTCGTAGCCTGGGATTACTGTATCCCATTGGTTATCATCCGTCCACCAGGTTTCAGTGATACCAATAATATCAATATTCTTATCTATTGCTAAGTATTCCAGCTCCCCTATTTTGTTCCGGAGGCTTCTGGCATTTGTATACAAGCATTTATATATGCTTTCCTGATACAGTCTTTTGAGTCCAGTTGCATTGTTAGACTGCCTCTTGCATCCTTCTGCTAGAGTGCTGGTGACTAGCTCCTTGCTCTGCTCAGTAATTTTTACATCCTCCTCACTTTACATCCTACACACTTTCCCGAACCGGATGCTGCCCAGCTCCTGTCGGCTTTCCCCCAGTTATCAGTTTAAAAGCTGCTCTGCAGCCTTTTTGATGTTGAGTGCCAGCAATCTGGTCCCATCATGGTTTAAATGCAACCCATCCCTCCTGAACAGATTTGGCTTGTCCAAAAATGTTCTCCAGTTCCTGACAAATCTGAAGCCCTCCTCTCGACACCACCGCCTCATCCACGCATTGAGGCTTCTGAGCTCTGCCTGCCTGGTAGGTCCTGCGCGAGGGACAGGCAGCACTTCTGAAAATGCTACCTTGGTACCTCATACAACGATTTTAATCTGTTCCATGGGGCTCGTTGTTGTGAAACAATTGCTATACGATGCATGCATCGTATAGCAATTTTCCATATGGGATGCATTGTACAACTTTTTTTTTGTTTGCTAAGTGGTTTTTTCCCATTGAAAAATTGTTGTAAGGGTTTTTTCCATTGGGAAAATTGTTATGCAGGACACCATTTTTTCAAAACCTAATTGTTATGCGGTTTCATTGCTATGCGGGGCGATTGTTGTATGAGGTTCCACTGTATTATTAAGCAGTTTATTGTATGCAGAAGCCAAATAAAATCGGAACACAATATATAAAGTACAGTACCTTAATAATAAAGTGATGCAAGTAATATAAAGATTGGTCAATAATATAGAAATAAGGACAAAGCAAAGACAAGTTCCAAAAGGATCCTGTGTTGGCAATGTCAATTTGCCTTTCTTTTTTTCCTCCTTTTTATACCTTCTGATGCTGCCTTTTTTTAAAGTACATTAAGTCATGTCACATTTTTCAGTCAGCATTGGTCACATTTTGCGGTTAGCATTGGTCACGTTTTGTAGTCAGTATTGGTCATGTTTTGTGGTCAGCATTGGTCACGTTTTGTGGTTAGCATTGGCCCTGTCAGGTGCTCTTGAGTTACCTGCTGTGGTTCCTCTTCTCTGTCCGGTCAACATGACACAACCACAAAGTATATTCTTACCATGTGATGACACCCTTTGTATCATATTGATTTTACTTTGAATTAATATGGCTTCACATTTGATATAATAATGAAAATCTACTCTCTCACATAGGTGAGTTACATTGGCATTAACTGAAATGTGCTGTGAAACTTCAACAGTGCATTTTTACTTCTTCAAATAAGTATATACAATTCTGAATATTGGTTATCATCATGGCAATCAGCCATGAATATTATCCTGGGGGGGAAATGCATTGTAGTGTGACATCCATACTACTAATTCAGTTCCACGAGTCACTTTCTAGTCCTGAGCTCGTTTGGCACACAAAGTCCTTCTCAGTCCCAGGCTGCTGCCCTCCATCAAGATGGATTCAAGTGGGATTTAATCCGCTTGGAGACCATCACCCTTCCCTGTAGACTTCACCACTCAAGACTGTTAGTTCTCAGGGTTGTCAGGTTAGTTAACCGCCACCTAACAATCGGCATTAATTTGCTGCTAGTATGGTCTACTCTATTACCCTATCAGGATAACCTGGCCAGACTTGAGCATTGTTACTAGTGAACAAATTACCATTTGAATCCCTTGCTGTGCACCAATCACATGAATTTATATACAACAAGAGAGAGAAAGAGCAACTCATTAACTAGTGGTAACTTGCTGCTGCAATATACTCCATTGCTCTTGACAATGGCCAACAGGATTCTGAAAAGTAATAATTTATGCACAATGTGCATTTAATTATGGAGTAAGCTGAATATGCAACAATGGCTTAAGTTGAGGACAAGTATGCCTAGTCAGAAGTTCAGGGCAGCAGTGAGGAGATAAAAATTATCCTTTCCATTTTGAAGCAGCTAAATGTGGTGAATGTTCAATTTAATAATTAACAGTTAATTGATGGAATATGTTTATATAGAGGGTGGAAAAGCTATGAAGCAGGTCACTTTCACATTAGTGTAAGAATGAAAGCTACTAACAGTTACAGTAAAGCTACAGAGTAATCTATCTTCATATTTCTGCAGTTTCAAAAAGGTTTTGCAATATATAAATATTTTCTTTCATCAGGGATTAATTATTAAACAATTGAAAACATACAATTGATAAACATTTTAAAAAGCATATACATCCATTAATATCTCTAGCTTTAATACAGGTGTTGGTTTAGCAGCATTTTTATTTTATTTTCATTTGTTACATTACTATACTGCCCATTTAGCAAGTCATTACTTGTTGTAATGGTCCGTGGGAGTCGAGGTGCTGAACTCAAGGAAGGCACACGAGACTGATGTATGATGGTAAAAGCCAGCCCCGAGTCCTCGGGTGGTCTATATTTATTGACTACAATTGGGAGTCAACACGCACAGCCTGCGTGAGACCCCGTGACAGAAAGCTTGCTATGTGGCACTCGGCTGGTTGGGTTACACTTACCAACCTGCATGCCCAGGTTGCCCATAGGCAGACTGAATCAGCAGATTGCGGTGAGACTCATTGTTCTCAAGTTATCTAAGTCCTAGAAGACTCTGTGTACCTTTGCCTAGTTATTTGGTCTAACTGTGGTTGGTGTCTGCTCAGCTCTTTACATGGCTGTGAGCTAGATACCGTAGGCTGTTTACGAGACCTTGGGTCTCTTTCCTCCTGACATTTGTCCTACCTCTTTCAGTGCCCTCAACCAAGGAAACATGGAGTCACTATTGCTCCCTATTACTATTTTGCCCATACCCAATCGCCTTTCCGGTCGAGCCAGGATGGTCTTGGGATTGTTTGCAAAGTCCGACAAACCCTTTGGGAAAGGTAGCTGTCCAATTAGCAGCCTGGGCAACCCACAATTACTGAGTGGTTTACAACAAACAGTAAAATAAGAAGAAGACCCTCCAACCAACACAAAATTTAAACTTACCAATATATGAAATACTATAAAAAGACAAAACAATAAAAAGTGTAATAATTTAATTCAGTAAAAACACATGGGCCAGACAGAAAAATAATGCAAGGGAAAGCTGTTGGAAAAAGCTTCCTTGTAAACCTCTGTCGTCAGCAATTTGAAGAAGGTTAGAAGGGAGGACAGCCTGAATTGTTTTCGCCAGCAACACAGCTGCTATGAACAACAAAGAGCTGCAACACCTTCAATCTCACTTATTATTTAATTTTTATCATGTGTTTTATGCTGTCAAGTTGGAACTGACTTACAGTGATCCTAACAGGGCTTTCCCTAACAGGGAATGGTGTTACCAGTTCTACAACCCCAGTGAGTTTCCAGAGCTCCTGAGTCCTGGTTTCTTATTCTGTCCACTACACTGGGTATCTACATTAAAGTTTAACATTTCTAAAATAGTTTATGTAAAACACAATGTGCTAAAAGTATGAGGGGGGGATGAAAAGGTGGAAGGCTTAGGATTCCTCCTTCCACAGATTTGCTTTCCCTCCTTACTTTCAACATTTGACCATTTTGAAAAGATAATATTATTGAATACAAATATCTTTGTGTGGATCTATACACTATTTTACAGGAGCTGCAGTGGCTTCATGGTTAAGATGCTGAGCTTGACATCCAGAAGTTTGGCAGGTCAGTGATTCAAGACCCGAGTGCTGCATGAGGGAGTGAGCTCCCATCATCTGTCCCAGCTCCTGACAACTAGCAGTTAGAAAGCAAGAAATTGCAAGTAGATAAATTGGTACCACTGTCCACTCCAGCATTTAGTCATGCCAGCCTCATGACCACAGAAACATCTGCACATGCAGATAATGCTGGCTCTTCTGCTTTGAAACAGAGATGAGCACTGAACCCTAGAGTCTGACACGACTGGCTTTCGAGCAAGGGAGACCTTTACCTTTACAATATTTTATGCTATTTTACTTGGTCTGTAAAACACAGAGAGCTCATAACTGAGGAAGGGGCTGCCCCTCAAAATAACAGAGGAGAGGTTTGTTTTCCAACCCAGAAGTCACCTCAGCTATAAAGGTAATCCCCTCAGTGTGGAGGGGGAAAGGGTCAACATGGGTACCACTTCCTTTATTTAAAATGATCGAGTAACATTATTTAAATATACTTTTTAAGTAGTTATTTCTCTGTGTGAATAACCAGATAGATTTGCTATATTATTTGTGTAAGAGTACCTGACACCATTATCCTATATTAATGTCACTTAGAGATGGATAAACAGATTTAGATAAGTACCAGATAACTTTTGTAGCCTTTTAAAGGTCTTATCAACCTTACTTGAGAATTGAGGAACAATTCACATCTAACTGCTGCTGAATGGTACACGAAATGTCTTCTCTTTAGAAGATTTTGAACTCAAAACTGAAAGGTATGCAAATGTATTAATGCTTTTTACGACTTCATTTCAGAGAAGGCTCTTTTATTCAAAATGACTTACAACAATAAAAACAGTCAGAATGTTCTTTTGATAAATATATACAAGCAATAGCATATAGAATTTGCCATATTTTAGGGGTGCTTATAAACTCCCTAATCAAGTTAGGAATGCCAGAATGTATCAAAATGCAGCCCATCAAAGATATTGTTCATCAAAGAACACAAAGCACTGAGCAGGAAGGGGCTAGATTTGCTTTTGCCCAGCTAGACTGCCATACTTCACACAAACAAAGACTGACAATCACATCTTGACATTATAAGTTAAAATGAAAATCAACACAGAGAGGTTGCTCTATGTGGAACTTGTGCTTGTTATGTGCATGTAATTTTTAAAGAACTAACAGCCTGTTATGGCTCACGCTCGTTTGTTTGTAACACCAAGACTAATTAATATCATATGGTGCCATGTGAACCTACAAGGAGTCCCTGATAAAAAATATCTAACTCCATCTGCTATAAAGTTAGATTGTTTTTCCACTCTTGCAAATTCAGTTTTTACCCAATGAGTGATGGATCAATACAAATAAATCAGAGAAAACATTATTTTATTTGCCTAAAGAAAATTTACAATAAGAATTGGAAATGAATTTGGGGAGGGTATCTCCAAGGTCAAATTTCAAGAGGGAAGGATTAGTATCATTTCAGCTATTCTTTTTCAGCACTGCTCATTATTTATGTTGTTTGGTTTGGGAATGGCTCTACAAAGTGGATGGGACATAATGTCTGGATATAGGGGGCAGGTAAGGATTCTAGTTACAAAAAAATGAAGTGACTTATTATCTGTACTACTATGATAATTTTGTGTCAGAAATTATTCTGGGTTGAAAGGATTTTTGTGGAAGAAACTCCACTCAGGGAATGCCCAAATGAGGTTCCTTTCATGTCCTCAAGAGCTGGAATTTGATAGCTTGCTAAAGAACTCTTGAGCAAAACACCATGCTTCAATGCCATCAGCATCGCAATTGAGTCAGGTGATATTAGTAACCAATCAAATTCTACATGGCCCTATAAAGCTACTGAATGGCCTATCTTCTCAAGCTGAGCAGGTTGTCATTCAGTGCAGAGTGATGTCCATACCCGCCTTTCTGCTCTGTAGCCTTGTCTTCTCATCATAAGTCCAGAGTTAAGCTTAGTGTACCAAGTTCTAAAGGTATTAATACCTTGGATACCTTGGACTCATTTTTCAGCGAGGAGTCTGCGTATTGGTAGACATCTCCATTAAGACATTCCACACATGCAAATGGACATAAAAAATCAAGCCCACTTGCATGCGATTTTTTTAGCCATTTGGATATCACATCATCCGCAGGCTAGGCAATGGTACCCACTGGCTAGGCAGATCACCTTGTCCAAGGGATCTGACTGAGGACGCTTTGTTAAGTTTTACTCCCTGCCGAACATCATTGACAAGAGATGGGCAACATTGCCTAGTTAGACTGTTCAAGCCCCTGTGCATCGACAAGGCTTTCACCTAGTGGGGGAAGATATTTTAGAGAGTCTGCGGTCATCTTTGCCTACTCCTAGACCTCAGTGGCATCCCCTTCCCCATTTTTAAAAACTGGGAATAACCATAAAATTTAATTTCATATTCAAATTTATATGCCGCCCACTCAGGCGAACCCGACTCATTTCCATGGGTTTCCCCCCCCCCCAAATAGGCTGATTCATGCTTAAAATAACAAGGATTGAATGGGAAAGTGGGATTTAAATAATACAAACAACTAAGAAATATTATCCTGACAAATGACTGTCACTGAAATGAACTTGAATGGTAACTAAATGTTTGAATCTGAATTCATTCCAAAAACAACTCATTTTTCAGTGTGTAAAGTGGAAAGGGGTAGAGGCGGGATTAGTAAGCCAAGCCATGAAGATTCCACTGTCCTGTGATCCAGGATGGGAAACTTCAGCAGATACAGGGACCAGCCCCTTCTTCCCAGACTAACTGCAGACTTAACTACCAAAAATGTGACTGGGTTTGCCCTCATCCCCCCCACCCCTGAAACTGGTAGTGACCAGAAGTTCATTTCCGTTTTCAAAAAAAAAACTAATTGTATTTTTACTAAGCAGAGAGGATTATGATTCCTGTGCATATCTATAGGCTGCACAAATAAGTAAGAAAACACATAATGGACAATCTTCACACTCTTGCCTCTAGAAGCATGATCAAAAAACAGGTCTAAGATACAGTGATAAACTTTACACATGCTTCAGTTATTGACTAAAGCATATCTAGCCTTAAATATTTATCATTCATATAAGACAGGGGTTCCCAACCTATGGCCCATGGGCTTGCCCCAGCCCCCAACACCATCCCATCCGGCTTGTTGCTGCCTCTGCTGCACCCGGAAGTGGGAGCAGGCATGTTTGCACCATCCATAAAATGCACCCATTAATGCACAGACACACCTGCAGCTGGCATAAATGCTGAAATGGGTGCATTTATGTCAGCCATAAATGCACCCACTTCTGCTTCCAGGGGTGTGGGGACCGGCCTACAATGCTCTCCAGGGACATGGTCAGTCCCACGACATAAAAAGGTTGGCCACCCCTGACATAAGATAACTCCACCATTGCTGGTCCCAAAGCCAGGTAAGAAAAGAGAAGGGTTGGATGTTGGGTTAGCACCAACATGAAAACATATGCCATAATGCACATATTGACAGGTGCCAATGGGTCAACACTGCTCATCACTCTGGAAATCACGAACCCTGATTTTTTTCAGCTTCAGGATGTGGTGACAGACATTGTGGCTCTCAGTGGGGCAAGGGCTATTGTCTTCATGTTCTGCTTATAGGATTCTTGGAAACATTTGATTGGCCTCTATGGGAAGAAGCATACAGGACTCAGTATACCTTTGCTATGTTCCAATAGGACTTTTCCTATGTTCTTATGAAATAGTAGCAAAATAGCCTTAGTTCTCACTTTGGCATGAAGAATTCTTTTCTTCTTGTACTGAAGGCAGCAAAATTCTAAAATGTCCAGGGTGAGATGGGAAGGAGTAATGATGTGGTGAGAGACAGCAAGATTGGAAGGAGATGGCAGGCAGTGGTGTGCTGGTCCACAGGGATCCAGGGATTCATCCCAGTGCACCGCAGTGACTGGCACCCCCCAGAGGCAGGCAGAGGTAATGGGAATGTATGGGATTTCTCCCCCAACCCCCCAATAGGCACCCCCATCACTTCCTGTCCACTGCCCTCCCAAGGTGCCCAGCACAATTTTAGGTAAAGGCTCATGGTTTAGTAGACAACCATTTTTTTCCATGCAGAACATCCTAAATGTCTGCCATCTCTAGGTGGCACTGGGAAAGACTTCTGGTTCAAATCTGAGGGGCACTGCCAGTTTCTGTCAAAAATACTAAGTAAACTGGGCCCTTAGCTTTACTAAGGATTAGTAATTTTCCCATTATGTTTCCTAACATTGTCTCCTCAAAAGCTAAGAATTCATCAGTCCATTGAATACTAGTCCATTTTGGGGAATCTCTTTCATTCTCCCATCCCCAATAACAGAAAGAAATCTTGAACTACCATATTTATTCGTGTATAACGCGCACTCATGTATAACGCGCACCCCTAATTTTCCATGAAACCTCGGTATAAAATTGTTCATAAGAGCACGCCTTAAAACATTGAGGGAGGGGGGGATAATCAGACCCACCTGTTGCAGGGTGAAGAAAATGCAATCCAAAACGAGCACTTCCGACCCCCAGGAGCCTCGCTCGAACTGCCCTAAGGAAGCGCGCGCCGCTGCTGCGCACTCCTGGGTGGGGGCGGCGCGAGCTACCTCCGGGCCACACCTCATCTCCCGCGCCACCCAATCAGATCCCGTCAATTTCTTCAAAGCCACGCCCCCGCCTCCCCTTCACCCGCCGCAGCAATAGACAGCCGACCCAATTCTAAAAAGGAAGTAAAAGACCAGTCCTCGTTTATAACGCGCACCCAAACTTTGATTTCTTTTTTTGGTATAAAATTTTGCGCGTTATACACGAATAAATACGGTAAAAACTTTGGATTGACTTTGTTTTTCAGGAGTGAAAACGCTACACTAGGGAACACCATTGAGGCAATGACAGACCTGTCCTTCAGCCCAGCACAAAGCAGCCTGGCACACGCTAGCAGAAATTCCTTATAGGGAAAACAACATGCCCCCAGTCACAATTCATTTAGACATATAGGGCATTTCAGTTCTTCAGGAGAATATGATTGGAAGAACACATAAGAGCTTTTTAAAAACTCTGAAAGGTGTGGGAAGAATGAATAATACAAATCCTACCTGTCTCAGAAGAGAGATCTTCTATTTAAATAAATAGACAACAGGTTTGTAAAAGATAAAAGGAAATCTCTAACTAACATAGACAGGCCCTGTTATCAACTGAGGGGAATTCTTAGCCACGGGATTTTGTGATAGCCAAGAGCAAAAATGTTTTGAACTTGATGAGAAAAATACTTTGAGGACAGGTCTTGTTTGTAGCTGCTGGTCATGACAGCTAAAAGCTTCATCAGATTCACATCTAAGTACAAAGGTTGAAGAAATGCTACTGATATGATATTCTTCTTATGGGGTTTTCTGTGTATCAGAACTATAGGAGATGAGTATTGTACTATTGGAAATCAGAAACCTACACTGCATGAGTCTCTGCTTAATCATATATTTGAGTTTTAAAAGTGTCTTGAAAGCAAGACAGTGATGTATTTCTGGCTTCTACATCCAAAAGGTGGAAAAGCAGATTACTATACCATATTATCACAAACTCTTTATCCTTAGATCAAAAAATCTCTATGCTTAAATCCTACTTATATTTCTGCTTTTATACCCTGATGAGCTGAATGCCCAGCTTTGCCTTGTTTTTTTTGTTTTGTTTTGTTTTGGGGGGGCTGCTGCACCTCCCAGGTTGGTGGTGGAGATGGAAGCTCTGGTCATTGGAAGTGGTGACACTCAGCACTGCGGGCCCACTGGGGGTAGTGGGGCCAGCTGTGGCCATGGCCTGTCACGGCCTTGTGGATTTTGGTTCTAATAAGAACAGCCTTGCTGGAACAGGCCACAGCCCATCCAGTCCAGCATTCTGTCTCACACAGTGGCTCACCATTTGCTTCAGGGTATTCCCAAGCAGATGCCTTCACCTGTTTAGGATTCCCTGGAAATGGCATTGAGAGATATTCTGCCTATCTCTCCAACCTGGAGGTTGTCCTTAGGTATCCATAATTATAGCCATTGATACCCTTGTCCTACATGAACTACATAAAGGGAGTTGTTGCCCTTTAGGAAAGAACTAAAAACCTGGCTGGCAGGCCAAGTTTGGGGTGCAGGTGGAGGGGTGGCTTCCGTTCGGTGGTTGGTATAGATGAGTATGCCTTCCCCCATGGTTCCTCGGTACCTGCACCCCTTTTTTAGGGGTAGGTTTTTTACTCTATTTTTATCTGTTTTATTTATGTGAACCACCCTGAGTTGGCCATGGTCGAGTGGGCGGTATAGAAATCTAACAATAAATAAATAAATAAAAACTTGTCTAATCCTTCCTTAAAGCTGTCAAGACTGACAGCTGTTGCCACTTCTTCTGGCAGGGAGTTCCATAGACCAGTGATCCTCTGGTTGAAAAAGTACTTTCTCTTATTTGTTTGAGAACTAGTACCCAAAAGTTTCATGGAGTGCCCCTAGTTCTAGTAAGGTACATGCATATACTTCTTCCTTTTATTATGCTTTCTTTTTAGGCATAATGCTAGAGTCAGCAAACAAGTGAAGAAAATTGGACTATCTCCCGGCTGATTAATTAGAAAACAAAAGCAATTTAATTTGACAAATTCAGATTAAGGTATGTTAGGGTTCGAATAAACACAATGATTGAGTCTTAATAGTGCACTACTTCCAGATAATTAATCAGTGTCTCATCTAATGAGGGTCATGGTTTTCTGACACCTTCTATAGCTGAAGAATGTTATGATGCAGATTTCATCTCAAACAAATGTAAAAGTACGTTTTACCATACTTTTAGTGCAAACTTAGTTAATATCCCTCCCTTTGTGTTGTTGTATTCCCCCCCCCCCAATTCCCTTTTATTTCTTTTTATTCTTTTAATTGGGGTGGGGGGTAGTAGGGTGGGGAAGTGAGTGGGCGATTTGGGATTCTAAAATCTGTTTTTATACATTTTTAACTGTTGTACGCTGCCCTGAGTCAGGTTCTCCTGATTAGACAGCATAAAATTTAAATAAATAAAATAAAAATAAATAAATTAGAGATCTCCAACATGTCATGTTGGAGTAGTCCTGGAATTTATTATCTGTATGTTCAATACCTAGAAGTTATGACCTGTGGGACCTTTAGGGAATCAATTGGCTACCTGCTTATCTGATCTATCCGGGGGTGGCAGTATGTGCCAGGCAACAGCTCGCATTACCATTAATTCAATACTTGGACATTATTTACTGAACTAATGTAGACTATCCCAGGACAGGCATGGGTTCTCTATGATGAGAGTTTCCGCATACGTGTGGCCATCCAGCCAATCATGTGTTGGGATGAGTTGCATGCCCCGTTGTGGCTCCAATTTGTGACCCCTTCTCGCTCAGTGTCTGGTGATCATTATGACTGTGGACACCTGGTGCAGCACCCCACACTGGCACTTCCCACCCACCAGTTCGAGGCAGTCCTATTCCATGCTGCAGTGACAGTGGCATTTTTTTGGAGCCCTCAGTTTGGCCAAAAAAATTTTGCCCTGTCAAAGATGGGTGAGGCCATCCAAGTTTTGCAGATGGCCAATGTGAGACTTGGTGACCACCATTCCAAGACTGACCAACTGGGCAAGGGTGCCCATGTGACGTTGCTTCCATTTGCTCTTGTGCTGCCCTAGAGGCATATCACAAACTTTGTTGGTGGCCCGGCCTCCGCTTGGTGTGGTCAGAGATATTGCCCAATTACTTAGAGTTGCACTGGAGACCCACGCAGAATTGACATGGCGCACCACAGCGTGAACAAAGCCATGGCTAAGTTTATGGCCAAAGGATTCGGCAGAGTTATTAAGCATCCTGAAATCAAAATTGAATTTCCTGGCCTCTACCGACAGGACGGAGTACATTTATTGGAGGAAGGTTTGGAAACATTCCTCAATTACCTGCGATAGGGCATTGAGGCTGAATTAGTGGCTTGATGTGGGGGCATCTGTCCGTAAAAAAACATCCTTGGTGGTGGTAGTGGGGTAAATGGTAATCAAAACTATGTTAATTGACCATACATGGTGGGGGTTTCCTCACCATAACAGAAGGACAGAGGCACTGGAGGTATCTACTGTCGTGGGTAGGAACCCTCAGTTACAGGGAGCAGGCTTGTTAGCCTGAAGGAAATGGTAATCTGAGAGGTATGGAGTGAGACATCATCACTCCATACAGGGTCATAATCAATAATCTGGATATGGGTAGATACACCCATAAGTTAATACCATTTACCCACTAGGATGCCCCATTGCAAGTCATGTTAATATTGTATTGTTATGTTATCAATAAAGTGGCCCATGTTTTGACCAACAGATGGTTGCTTCATGGGGTGGATCAGGTGGCAATAAATGCTTGTAGAATAGTCAAGCAGTTTTTGACTTGCATTACCACAAAATTGTTATCTAGATAGTTTAAAGTGTTGCTGAACTACTACTAAACTGTAAAGGTACAGTTCCCTTCAGGGTATAACCCACAGATAAAATAACTGTCAGCTAGGGGAGAACTTAGACCTCTGAATAACTCTGGATGGTCTGTTCACAGGTCTCCCTGTAAATAACATGTAGAGTATGTCTTTATGGCTTCTTACACACTAAACAAATCAATGCTCTTTAAATGTACCATTTTGTAAAATATACTTAATTTTTTTGTAATTTAATTTTTGAAAATATGTAAGATAACCTCACTTCCCACTCAGTTAGTAAAATCTAAAAGGGCATTGCTAATTGTAACTATCACACAGAGCAACCTGGGTCATCTGATTAATACAAACAAACCTTGTTGGTACCAACAAAGTCATTGTTGAAAAGGAGCAGGCATTAGTCAGCTTTGCCTCTTGTTGGGTATTCAGACCAGGTGCCTGAAACAGGTTACTTAGCCCAGCCACTTTTCCTTTTTGAATGGCCCGCAAGGATTGCCGCCGATACTCATCCCGAGCCCGGCGTGCTTTATGGCTCCTTTCTTCATCAGCAGCTTTTGAGCGGCGTACTGCAAGAGATAAAAAAGTAGAACATCATGATTGTTTTTGCGTTCAGACCAGAGGTATCATGTAAACGTAGGATTACAGCAACAAGGAAAGTACTCCATCAAGAGGAGTCTAGATGGTGGGCTTAATTCTAAAAAGCAAACCAAAAAAAGTACCCCATCGAGTTGAACTGGAATTCAAGTTCTCTAACATGGACTTGGAGTTCTTGGTTCTCAGTGATGAAAGTGATGGATGCAACTCAGCCTACAGTCAAGGGAAGGCATGCCTTTGCAGGGAGAAGAGAGGAGAGAGAGAGAGAGGCTTCTCAAACCAATGCTTAGATAACTCTGTCCTATGCTGATGTTTCTTTGACCATAGGCTACTTTTCTTAGGCTTGTTGATATTATGTCCTTCCCTCCCTGCTCATTCTCTTTTCCTTCCAAAAAGGAGACATGCTTTCTTTGCTCTCTAGAGCTTCTTCTTCTTCCATGTCTAGGGCAGATGTTAAACTGGCAAAATTAAGCCACCTTTGACAAATTCATTCCACAGTTCCTTTTGCCTGACCTAGTGTGAGAAAGATTAGCCAGCACAACAAGATTGTCATTGCCTTGGGTACGTCTGATTGTGGTTCAAAAATATCATGATCTTCAAGGAGGCTCTTTCTGTGTAACCCTTCTCTAGAGCTGAAAGGTGTAAACATGGCTCCTGGCATCCTCAATCTAGTTATATGTAGAAATAGGACATCTGTTACTTTTCCTATTTCCCTGAGAAACACAAACTTTCCCATTTCCTTAGAAAGATTTTTGGATCTGGAGTCTTTACAAAAGGAGGACTCTTTATAAAATGTTATGGAGGTGGTACTTGACTCCAGTTCAGTTACATCAAATGGATAATTCCAAAACTAGAAATTATTGGAGATGTAAAGATAACTTGGAGACATATGAACATGTGGTGGAGTTGTACAGTGGTTAAGGCTTTCTGGACAAAATTAGAGAAAGAGATAACGGAGATTTGGATTTTGAAATGGAGTTGGAGTCAAGTGCCGCCTTATTGACAGAAATAGATAACTTGAAAATGGATATAAATAAAAAAGTTTTGTTGTCTATAATGTTATCTGTTGCAAGACAATGTATTGCAAGAAATTGGGAAAATGATTCTGTGTTAAAATTGGAGCAATGGTATAAAGAAATGTGGGAAATTGTGTTAAATGACAAATTTACATGGGAGTTGAATAAAATGAAAGGTATAATTAAAGAAAATAAGTTTTGGGAAATATGGAGACCTTTTGTGGAGCATACATTGGAGAAAGATAAAGAAGACAAACCAGTACCAGATCAAATGAGGTTTTGGAAATGATATATTTGTGACAAAATTGTGATATTCAGGGCTTTGTATATATCACGAGGTGGAATTGCTTTGAGTATTATGTATTTTTGTTACTTTTTTAGATGAATGAGTTAAAACTGATATTAGTTTAAAATGATCAATAAGATATGATTTATTTTATCATGTACTAGCATATTTTTGCCCGGCATTGCCGGAGTTTTGTGTGTATATGTGTGTGTGTGTGTGGGGGGGGGTGTTTGGTGCTAGGGGTTATACACACACAACACAAGTACACACACACACACAATACACATGCACACTCAACACACACACACACACACACACAATACAACCACATACACAACCATGCACACACACAATAAACACACACTGCACACACACACACAACCAAACACACACTCATTACACACACACACACACACACACACACACACACACACACACACACACACACACACACACACACACACCACAACCACACACAAAACACAACCACACACACACAATGCACATACACATGCCGTAGCTCTGCGGGGAAAGGAGGGGATCCCCCTCCCCCCAGAAGCCTTGGTGACCACAAACACACACACACACACACAATCTTGCTGAATTTGGGGGGAGGGTATCTCCCTCCTCTCCCTCCAATCCTCGGTGATGACTCCCAGAAGCCATGCTGGGGGAAAGGGCCAGTTGGCAAAAGGTAAGTGTGGTGGGGGTTAGGGAGTGGGGGGCAAGGTGGTGGGGCAGGGGGGCAGTGTGGTTACTTGGGCCATGCCTCCCCCCACTCCCTAACCCCCACTGCACTTACCTTTTGCCAGCTGGGTCTTTACCCCCCGGCGTGGCCTTCTGCGTTGGGAGGCGCACTGGCCTGTCCTTCATCCCTGTGGGAGTCAAGGCCTCCACACCTGCAGGGATGAAAGAAAAGGCCAGTGCACCTCCCAACGCAGAAGGCCGCGCCGGGGGGGAAGACCCAGCTAGCAAAAGGTAAGTGTGGTGGGGGTTAGGGAGTGGGGGGGGCAAATGTGGGGGGCAGGTAGATGGCGTGGTTACCGGGGCTGTGCTCCCCCCACTCCCTAACCCCCAACGCACTTACCTTTTGCCGGCTGGGTCTTCCCCCCGGTGTGGTTTTTTTAAGCCAGTGCGCCAGTTGCCCTGCCTCCTCCACGCTTGCACCCTTCAGCCTCATTGGCTGAGGGGTGGTGCAATGTGGAGGATGCTGGGCCTTGTAGTTTTTATTTTTTGTTTGCGTTTGTGGGTCGGTTGCCCCACTCACGGCTGGCGAACACTTGCGGCGATCGTCGGTCAGTATTAAGGTAAGTGCGGGCGGCTCGGTACAGGATAGTAGGGATGGGTGTGGGTGCACATGCTGGATAGCAACGGTTAATGCCCCTTCTTATAGGTAAAGATTGTATTGTATTTTGTATTGTATAAAAGTATTGTGTTTGAATTTTTTGTCTTGTGATATTTTTGTTTTGTTATTGTTTTTCTTTTTCTATTATTTTTGAAAATTAATAAAAATTTAAAAAGTAAAAAACAAAAGGAGGAATCTGCTCAGATTATTATTCCTAATTTCAAGGGGTGCAATCACAAATTCACATAGATTCAGTACCCCTGTGTGTGTACATATTAAACACTATCTATACCTATAAAATGGTGCGTTAACCATTGGAATGTGACAAAGGATGTTGCACCAGGCCCCACTAGCCCGTAATGGGCCTCCGTTCACTCGCCCGAACCCGGTTCGCAGGTAACTGTCGGTTTGAAATTTTCGACCCGGGGGCAGGAGCCCCCCAGTCGCAAACAAAAAAAGGGAACTTCAATTCCCAACGTTCCTTGCGCCGCGCCATGCCAGAGCGGCAAAAGGAACGTTCGGAAACGTGCAGCGGCCAATCAAAAAAAAGCTGCAGGAAAAAAACCACCACAGTAAGCAAACACGCGCAGGCAAAACTACAAGCCCCAGCATCCTGCGCGCCATTAGCGTGCCGAATGCTGAGGTGGCCTGCGCACGAAAAAAAAATTTAAAAAATGCCCGCTGCCACTGCCCTTCTTCCCCATGGGCCAGCCAGCATGGCCCGTGGGGAAAAAGAAACTCCCCTGCCGCCGCTGCCCTTCTTCGCCACGGGCCAGCCAGCATGGCCCGTGGGGGGAAAAAAACACCCCCGCCACTGCTGCCCTTCTTCCCCAAGGGCCAGCCAGCATGGCCCGCGGGGGAAAAAAGGGAACCCCCCACCACTGCTGCCCTTCTTCCCCACGGGCCAGCCAGCATGGCCCATGGAGAAGAAAACAAAAAAAGCACCACCCCCGCCATTGCCCTTCCTTCCCACGGGCCAGCCAGCATGGCCTGTGGGAAAGAAAGCCACCACCACCCGTCATTGTCCTTCCTTCCCACGGGCCAGCCAGTATGGCCCGCGGGAAAGAAAGCCACCTCCCCCTCAAAAAGTAAACAAAACAAAAACACTCAAAAACACACAAAAACAGAAAATGAAACACAAAAACAGCCAAAAACAAACAAGAAAAAACACAGAGAACCCCCCCAAAAAAAATCCCAAACACCCCCCCCCCAAAAAAAAAACCACCAAGAGAGCTTACCAAAACACGTCTTCCATCCATGAAGACCGGAACTCAAATGAGAAAATAATTTTAAAAATGGAAGCGACACCCAGAGGACAGAAGAGAACAATTGTAGAGAGGCAGAAAAGCTCACCACCCCCACCCAGAGGCCAAAAGAGAAAAAACATTCAAAAATATTGAAACTAATAAGATTAATTCAAAAATTAATCAAATTAGTTATAAAAACATTCAAAAATAATCACACTAATCTCAAAAAATACCAAAAATAACAGAAATCACTTTTCACTCAAAAAAAATGCGTAAAAATAAAGATTTAAAAAACCAAAATTAAATTTTGAACTAAATAATATTAAATTAAATAAAATAAATTAAAATAAAATAAAATTTGCATAAACAGAAAACAAAAACCTTCAAAAACCAATTCAAAGAACCCGGCACTAAGGAAGCCAGCATGCAAAAAAAAAGCCAAAAAAAAAGCCACTGGGAGCGCAAGTCCGCCACAGGCGGACGCAGCGCCTTGAAGCCAAAAAATCACAAAAACTTACAACACCATTTAAAACAGCCCAGCACCATTGGTTCAAGAAAAAAAAGAAACCCTTTACTATCCAACACAATTTTAAAAAGCCCAGCACCGCCGGGCAAAATATGCCAGTTATTTCATATAAAAGGAGAAAAGTTGGGGAATACATTTAGGATCACTTGTAAACCTGAACAAATGGGGTTATCCATCTGCTGCTGCCTGAGAACTGCTCCCACAGCTGTGGGGAGCCCCGCCCTTCCTTCCCCGTTCCTCTGAAAGGAGGATAAAGGGCTGTGGGCTACCAGGCTGAGCCGAAGTCCTGCTGCCACCTGAGGACTGCTCCTACAGCTGTGGGGAGTCCCGCCCTTCCTTCCCAGTCCATCTGTGGGGAGGATAAAGGGCTGTGGGCTACCAGGATGAGCCGAAGACCTGCTGCCACCTGAGGACTGCTCCCACAGATGTGGGGAGCCCCGCCCTTCCTTCCCCATCCCTCTGCAGGGAGGATAAAGGGCTATGGGCTACCAGGATAAGCCGAATGCCGCCGCCACTCGAGGACTGCTGCTGCTGCGGGGGTGGGGGGGAGCACCTTTTCTTTTCTTCGTGCTCCTGGGTCCCGCCTCAGGCTGATATGAAAAAGTCGGATTTCTTTGCCTCTTTCTGGAGCCACTCCATTGCCAGGGGAAGTATACCTCGTGCTGTGTTAGGGCTTTGTATCACACTGTAAAGGCTTATGATCTGTTGTACATTGTATCTCTGGGGACTTTATTTATTGTTACTATGTCATTGATTATATGGATTTGACTGTATTATTTTGTATGTATTTATCTTTTATTTTGCTGATTATTGTATTGTTATTGCTATTTCTTCTGATAATGTAATGCTGTATTTTGTTTTAGTGTTTATTTTACTGTTGTGAACCACCTTGAGTTGCCCGTTGGGGAAGAAAGGTGGTATAGAAATAAACCTAATCATAATCATAATCATAATCATAAATTTGCCAGGCATTAAAGACCAAGGCTGGCCCTGTCTAGAGTTGTTGTAATGTGCCATCAAGTCGGAACTGACTTATGGTAACCATAATAATGTTTTCAAGATAAATGAGATATTTGAGGATTAGGTTGGCCATTTCCACACACCCAGTGACCTTCCATGGCTGAGCATAGATACAGACTCAGGCCTGCTGAGTTCTAGTTCATCAATCTACTCATTGCTGGATATCACCTGGGAAAGGATGATTATTCAAAGTCAGAGACATTCAAGGAGGACTCATCCAGAATGTTTTTTTTAACCTGGACCAAAGATCAGGTCACACTTCCACCCAGTTCCATGTACAGCAGCCAGCTAGATTGTCAGTTCAATATTATTTCTACAATGGCATTAGGAAAGTGGTCTCAAATATACCTGAGAAGTCAAAGATAGCTTAAGGAAACCCAAGACAAAATGTGTAGCACAGAAGAACAGTTATAGCATCCAGGTGTAACCTCAACTCCTCTCTGGATCTGTTGCCTGGGATTGCCACCTCCATTTGCCTAATGATAGGCTGGCCCTATGAGAGGTCAATTTCTAAGTGTAGGGCAACTCCAGTCTGAGGTAGGACCTGCCTTGAATTAAACTCATATCACACCTGGGTGTTTACTAGGAAGGAAGGGAGCTCTATATCTGGGGAATGATGTAACAGCAGACACTTTCCATCATTTAGGACAAATCCATGGAGTTGTCTCACTGACAACAAATAAGGCATTGAACATTCGTACAGTGCTATAACAGAAAACTTGCATATAAGCATTTTAAAAGATCTCATATGGGGAGAAAGGGATAGGTAGTAATTTTCAGTCCAAGACACCTTCATATGTGATCAGTCATGAGTCCATTCTGCTCCATATGCACATAAAATTGTGAGATATATATACAGTAGAAGACTTTTCTTTTTACTTAGCACTTTCCACAAAATGTAGACTCTGCATGCCTTTAACTATAAAACATATTTTAAGGCAATTCCATATGCATTTTAACCTAATATATGCATTATGTATGCATTTTCATACTCATACTTCTTGTGAGCCAAGAAATATATCACCAAGAAGTGCTAAATCCCAAAGAGAATTGCATTTGGTTCAGCATATTCATTCAGAATTCCAGATTTCCCCTCATTTCTTGAGAATAAAGGGAAGATGCCTCAGAGAAGATCAAGAGAAAAATGTGAGAAAGAAGGAAGTGACTCCTGGAGCCATAAGAATATCAGTCCATGGTGTAGGTCAGAACAAGTCAAGGATGGTGCAGGAAGCCTGCAGTATCCTCACCTCCATACTTACCAGTGTCAAAGTTGAAAATACAGTGAAACTTCGGTTAGCATAATTAATGTGTTCTCTGGGATATTTCTTACAGCAAAAATTTCCCATAGGAATCCATTGAATGCATGTTCCCATAGGAATGCATTGAAAAACAAAATGTGTTTGCCCATAGGAATGCATTGAAAACAAATTAATCCATTCTTGGGGGGGGGGGTCTGTAAACTGAGCCACTATTTTCTATGGATTTCCTTTTGTGATGCAATTTTTATGTTAACCGATCATAGAGTTGCCATAATTCTCTCCCACAAAACCAGGACAGAAGTATATTTGACAAAAAAGGGCAGGTTATCTACAAAATAGCCTTTTTAAAAACAAACATAATATAATGACAGCTATAAAACACTTTCACATTAAATATATCAATACATAAATCAATTTATTTACAACAGTTAATTCTTACTGTAAGTTAATCTGTTGTACTGAGAGGTCGTGTCGTAGTTAACTCTTAATGTCCTCAGTTCCAGGAAACACACCGTTCACACTTATCAGACAGTGGTGTGAGGCGAGGACATTAAGATTTGTCTGCAGGTATACTCCAACTCCAATATGGCAGGAAATCGCTCATTTGATGGCGAGAGTTTGAATTTATTTTAATGGTTTGTCATAATACACAATCAGTAAATTTTAAACATCCAGGACTTTAGCATGATTTTTATTGAACTGGTCAGAACAATTTTTCTGACCTTGAATCCAGGACAATCCCGGTTTTTCGGGACATATTGCAACCCTAACTGAGCCGTTTGTTAACCGAGGTTCCACTGTAATACAAACACCTATCTCTATAAAGAAATAAAGGTTAAGAAACTGCAGGCTTTTCAGTGCAAAAAAAAAAAAACGATAGCTGAAGTTGCACAAGCAAAACAGGTTTGTACAATTACAAACTATATGAAGGTGCTTTAAAACAGGAGTTCTCAACCTTTTTAAGCCGGGGGCCGGGTCATGCTCCCTCATACAACTTTGGGGGCCAGACAGCCATTTTACCCTTCCCCACTTTCTAGTGGGGTGGAGGCAATTGGGGCCCACATGAAATGGTGCCGTGGGCTGCATCCGGCCCATGGGCCACAGGTTGAGAATCACTACTTTAAAATGTATTAGCCAAAATAAGTGGAATGGTTTAATATGCAATGGTGAACTTCTTCCATGTCTAGGCCAGACATGAAACTGCCAAAATGAAGCCACCTTTTGATGAGTTCATTCTGTAGTTCCTTTTGCCTGGCATAGTGTGAGAAAGATTAGCTGTCACAAGGTTGTCGTTGACTGGGGTACAATCGGTTGTGGTTCAAAAATACCACAATCTTCAAGGATGCTCTTTCTGTGTACCATTGCAAATTCACAAATTGCCAGTTGTATCTCTCCTCGCATGCCATTTGCATGTGTTTGTGCATTGACAAGGCATACCAGAAGCGACTCATTAACTAGGGGAGATTATAATAAACTCCAGAACAATCGGGAGTTATTTATTTGGGCCTCCTGAATCCCCATCTCTTTCTCTCCCTCTCCCCCCCCCCCCCCCGCCTTTCCTTATTTTAACTGGCAACAAGAACTGTCACTCCTTTTCACTTTCTCTCAGTTGTGGGCTCCAAAAAAAAAAAATTACTATCACACTGTGGGCATGCTGTGATGGGCATAGCCAGGGGGAAAGCCCTGTGTTGCACCCGAATTAGGACCACTTTATTTCAAAACTTGGATGGGAGGGGCCATCCAGAATGTCTGCTACCGGTTCTGGCAAACTGGTGCAAACCTGCTGATGCCCACCACTGCTTTCTCTGCTGGAGAAGACAGGGGAGAAGGCAAGGTGATAATGAGGCAGTGGGCAATGAAATACAGTACACTGATAAGCAAAGGGGAAAGAGGCAGGAAATATATTACATATCCACAAAGCGTGTCAACAGTATGTTTCTGGGGTCACAGTAGAAAAGGATTTGTTGGCCTTTTCTCCATTTTGTTCATTTGATGTTTGAGTCTATGATTCCCATCAGCACCAATGGCACATCTAATTGTGAGAGACCATAGATATTGTTGTCTAAAACATATTTGGGGCAAAGGCTCTCACCCTTGCTCTAGCTCATAGAGGACAACTTTCTCGTGATAGCCAATGGAATCTCCATGCACCAAAGTAGACTAGAACACCTCTCCATTCCAAATATTGGAGATAAATAACTGTTGAAGGCCACCACTGCCATGTAACCAGCAGGCTGTTGCTGGGTTACTTTAAGAATGTTGGATTGGCTGGACCTTACTTTGATCCTTGCTTGGTTCACCTAAGAGTGACCCAGCTGTGAATGAAGCACTGATACTCATATTTAAGAACTATGAATGTCCTTTTTTCTCTCTCCTTATAAAACCACTATGGGTGGCAGTGATGGTGTTATTTATTAGGCTCAATTAAAAAACCCACACCTGTGAATTAAGCTGAGCACTAAGATTAGTAAGACTGTGCTTATTGATGTCACAATAAATAGTTGTGGAATGATGAGATGAATACTCCTGAAGAGAATGTATGGATCTTAGACAGGTGCTTCTGCTGTGAACATTCTTCCTTGGTGATCTGCTATAAATCCAGGGTTGTAATGGAGTGTAGTCTTCTGGTGTCATTGGTCTCAGCTTCTCTGACACTTACAAAATGTATCACCACATTAAGATATGCATCCAAGAAGGGATGGAATAGCTGGCATCCATTAAATTCTATGAATAAACATACATTCTGATAACATGTGGCTCCTGTTGTACCATAAGTGAAATCCACAGTGGTACTCAACAGAAGGCAGTGTTTTGTTGTAGAGTGAATAAATTTTAACTAAATGTCTCATAGAAAATAAAAAGGTGACACAATTGTCTCCACATGAAGTCTTATATTTACGTATTTATGACTATGGAGCGTTACAAAACAGCAATAATGGAACAACTGTAAAGTTACATGCAGGATTAATTCAAGATATTTTGTTGCCTGAGGTACAGCAGCAAACAGCACCCCCATCCTGAAGTGACAATATGTAGCATAAAAAACATTCAATTCTCTTGATCTCTAAGGCAGACAAATCACACAGTAGCTACTTCAAAGCTGTAAAAGTACAATAATCAGAACAAAAAGTAGCAATGTTTTGAGTTTGTTTGTTTGTTTGTTTGTTTTAGTGATACCTGAAATAATTTGGATCAGGCAACCATCTCACATTCTTGCTTTTCGAGGCCACCCTCTTGTTCTAGTTAGTTAATCTACTCCAGATTCTGAAGTAAATGCCAGATAGCCCTTTATAGGTAAAGGAATAACACTGGTAGGCAAGCAGAAAATAATATCCCATAATAACGGTCCTCAGGCAGTTAATGTTGGTTTGAGCACAGAAGTGAAACAAGGACCAAAAGTATCCCAGGTCTCATCTGTGAAATGCTGCACTTGTGGAGTAAAATATATAATCATGTAATTCAAACTCATGGTGACATTTACAAAGCCACGACAAATCCTTTTTTTCTCTCGTTCTATTGCAAGAAAATTAAATTGGAAGACAACACAGAGAGGAAAGATAAGTGAAAAACTAACCATGCCTTAGGGTAAAACCAATCACTTCTTTCCATTCCACTGAAAGTAAAATCGGCCAATGATTCTCATGCAGTGGAATAGGAGCCCCCTGAGGGGAGCCTGTCAAGTAATGTTTTATTTGCAAGTAGGTAAAAGAGAAACTGAACCAACGGGAACAAAATAATTTCTTTTCTAAATTTACCAATGCTTTGTTTTGTTTCTAGTCATAGTATTTCAAATTTCAATGAAAACTGGGGGGAGGGGGCTCACTGAAAATTATACATTTGTCAAAAAGAAGCATTAGACATGCATTTCAAAAAAGATTGAGAAACATATCCATAACCCTGTTCTGGCACTATGCAGCCAAAGCAGGTGAACACTATTTGAAGTGAGTGTCTAGCCTACTCTTTCTTTCACTTGGTCAGCACTGGGTCTGAAGAGCAAACATCTTCTCAATGGCCTTCAATCACAACCACTCCAAAGGTTAAAAGCCAGGAAAAGCTTCCTTAAGTCAACAGATGATATGGACAAATTAAAAAGTAGAAGGGACATATAGAAGGATATGAAGGATCCACATTGGATGGGACTGACATAGGGGATGGCACATGGTTTGTTGGGAGGTCTGCAAATCAATAAATAGACTATGCATGGGAACACCCAGATCTAGTGACACTTTTAATAAATGGGGATACCTGGTGCAGACAACAAAACATATGTATGCCGGCTTAATGTACATTTGAGGTCTTCATGACAAAACAACTGAATGCAAATGATGCTTCCCACTTAAATTTAAATCTTACATTTTATTTGTTTGTTTGTTTGTTTGTTTGTTTGTTTGTTTGTTTGTTTGTTTGTTTGTTTGTACCCTGCCTTACTCGCACAAGTGCGACTCAAGGTGGCATCCAACAAAAATAAATACAAAATACAAACATGATATACAGGAAACAAAAATATATAAATTATACAATCCACAAACACAGCCAGGGCTGTATGTCCAAAAGGTACTCCAAAAAAAACCAGCATTGTCTTTTTTTGGGGGAGCCCTCTGTGAAGCCCCAGCCTCACGTCTCCGGGGCCAGTGGAGTGGGTCCTGGAGCAGGCAATGTGGCAGCGGCGGTGGCAGCATCGCCATCTGCTCCTTTTATCCGCCCCCCGGCAACAGGCATGGGGGGGGGGCGAGGGCGATGCAGCTGTCCCGCATCTCCGGGGCCGATGGAGTGGGTCCAAGAGCAGAGAAATGTGGTGGTGGCAGCAGCAGCAGCAGCTTCGGTGTCTGCTCCTCTTATCCCCCCCCCCGGCAATAGGCACAAGAGGGCGAGGGCGACGCAGCTGTCCTTCATCTCCGGGGCCAGTGGAGTGGGTCCCATAGCAGGCAATGTGGCAGCAGCGGCAGCTTCGGTGTCTGCTCCTCTTATCCCCCCCCCCCGGCAACAGGCACGGGAGGGCAAGGGCAATGCAGCTGTCCCGCATCTCCGGGGCTGGTGGAATGGGTCCCAGAGTAGGTCCCGAAGCAGGCAACACAGCGGCGAGGGCAACACAGCTGTCCTTCATCTCCGGGGCCAGTGGAGTGGGTCCCGGAGCAGGCAACGCGGTGGTGGCAGCTTCGGCATCTGCTCCTCTTATCCCCCCTGCAACAGGCATGGGGGGGGCAAGGGTGACGCAGCTGTCCCGCAACTCCGGGGCTGGTGGAATGGGTCCCAGAGCAGGCAACGCAGTGGCTGTTTATTGCATGCATTCTCAACCTTTTTAAGCTGGGGACCAGGTCACACTCCCACAGATAGCTTCAGGGGCAAGACTGGGTCCCGGAGCAGGCAACGTGGTGGCGGCAGCGGCAGCATCAGCATCTGCTCCTCTTATCCACCTGGCAATAGGCACGTGAGGGCGACGCAGCTGTCCCGCATCTCCGGGGCCGGTGGAGTGGGTTCCGGAGCAGGCAATGAGGCAGCTGTTTCTTGCAAGCGTTCTCAACCTTTTTAAGCTGGGGGCCAGGTCACGCTCCCTCAGATAGCTTCAGTGGACCAGACAGCCATTTTCCCCTTCCTCCACCACATGGCACTTCCTGGTGTGGTGGAGGCAGTGGGGGGCCCATTTGAAATGGTGCCACTGGCCACATCTGGCCCACAGGCCACAGGTTGAGAATCCCTGGTTTATTGTAAAGGGTTTATTCTTCACAAGAATCCTTTAAAAATGAGCTTACTCATGAGCCTTCAAATCTTCAGACCCATCACTGAAACTATGAACTGTAAGCAACAAAGAGCAGTAGGTAGGCATAAACACTGTTCTCTGAGTTCATTATTCGTACTTTGTACAACACCAAGATAGAGTTCTGCTGTTGTTGCTCAGTCATACAGTCAAGTCCGACCCTTCTGTCTATAAAATCTAATTCCTTAAATTTATTCTTCACCTCCAATGATTATTCATAAGAGATATGATCTAGGTCATATCTGAATAACCTAATGGTTTTCCCAACTTTCTTCATTCTAAGCCCAAATTTTGCAATCAGGAGCTCACGATCTTTACTCCAGGTCTCAATTTTACTGACTGTATAGAGCAGTGATGGTGAACCTTTTAGAGACTGAGTGCCCAAACTGCAACCCAAAAACACTTATTTATCGCAAAGTGACAACACAGCAACAGGGGAGGAAGTAAATGCTCCCATAGGGCTGCTGGGCAGAGGGGCAGGGCAAACTCTGTGCTGGGGGAGGGAGGAAGTGCTACTATTGGGCTGCTGGGCAGAATGAACTCTGTGCTGCAAAAGGAGGAAGCATTCTCATTGGGCTGCTGGGCAGAGGGGTGGGGCAAACTCTGTCCTTGGGTGGCTGCATGGCTGCCCACAGAGAGGGCTCAGAGTGCCACCTCTGGCATGTGTGCCATAGGTTCGCCATCACTGGTATAGAGTTTCTACATCTTTAACTGTAGAGTAATAATCAATCTAATTTTGGTGTTGGCCATCTGGTGATGTTCATCTATAGCGTCACCTCTTATGTTGTTGGAAGAAGGTGTTGGCTATGACCAGTGCATTCACTTGACAAAACTCTATTAACCTTTGCCCTGCTTCATTTTGTACTCCAAGGTCAAACTTGATTGTTATTCCAGTTACCTTTTGACTTCCTACTTTCGCATTTCAGTCTCCTATAATGATAAGGACATATTTTTGGTGTCAGTTTCAGAAGGTGTTGTAGGACTTCATAGGACAGGTTGACATTGGCCTCTTCTGCATCAATGGTTGGGGCATTGACTTGGATTAATGTGATGTTGAATGGTTTTCCTTGGATTCGAACTGAGATCATTCTGTCATTTTTGAGATTATATCCCATTATTGCTTTTCTCACTCATTTATTGACAATAATGGCCACTCCAATTCTACTAAGGGATTCTTGCCCACAGTAGCAAATATAATGATCACCTCAATTAAATTAACCCATTCCCATCCACTTTAATTAACTGATTCCCAGAATGTTGATGTTCAATCTTGCCATATCATGTTTGACCATATCCAGCTTACCTTGATTCATATGTCTTACAGTCTATGTTCCGATGCAATATTGTTCTTTACAGCACTGGACTTTCCTTTCACTATCAGGAGCATCCACAGCTGAAAATCCTTTCAGCTATGGTCAAGCCTTTTCACTCTTTCTGGGTCTATTCTACATGCCCTCTGCCATTCCCCAGTAGCATATTGGACATCTTCTAACCTGAGGGGGTTATCTTCAGGTGTCATATTGTTTAGCTTTTTTATACTGTTCATGGGGTTTTCTTGGCTAGGATACTGGAGTGGATTGCCAGTTCCTTCTCCAGTGGATTGTGTTTAGTGTGAGCTCTCCACTATGGACTATCCATCTTGGGTGACCCTACACAGCATAGCCTCACCAAACCACACAAGCCCCCTCACCATAGCAAGGTGACAATCCTTGGGTCACAGATAGGGTTCAAGATTTCAGCAAATACTTGTATTCATCATCATAATTCAAAATTTCCTTCAGATTTAACTATCCAAGAAGAAAAAATTAAAATGTGATTAAGCCTGAATTGCAAAAATGAATATCTGCATGGAACCACATGTAAGAAACTAAGTGCTACTACTAAAATAAATGTGATTAACAGAGGCTTTTTCATAATAATAATATGGGTTCTCCATTAGCAATATATTTCTTTTTCAAGACTAAAATAGGTCACATAATAATAATGTAGATAAAATTAACTTTCATATTGCATTTTCCTGTGCTTTTCACTGGAATTCTTTATAAATCAATGGATGAAAATTAAACTAGATAAGGTGCTGTCTTATACTGGGCCAGCTAATTCTTTTCATTTACTTTAAGGCCAAGACAGTGAAAAGCAATATCCTAGCATAAAACTCAAAAGCAAATGCATCTCTCATCAACGAAAATGAAAAATGTTCAGAAAACAAAGTCATGTGAATTCAATGGTAGCAACAACAGAGCTCAAAAAGTAAAGCACAGGGAAACTCAGAAATTTGTTAATTAAGCTTCTTTTGTTCTTCAGTCGCACAGTCGATTCCTACCCTTTGCAACTCCTTGGACCATTGCCCTCCAGGCACCTCTGTCCTCCACCATCCTCCTCAACCCGCCCAGCTCTGTGCCCATTGCATCTACAGCACCATCTAGCCATCTCATTTTTGGCCACCCCTTCTTCTATTGCTCCCCGCTATTCTCAGCATCAAGGCTTTCTCAAGTGAATCCTTTCTTCTCATTTGATGTTTGTGGATTGCCCGCGTTTGTAATTGGCCAAAACCTTTCCCGAAAAGTTTGCTCGCCAGCACATGGCTTGAGAAGCCACGGGCTTGGACGGAAAGGAAATCAGGGTACGGGCTATATTGATAGTTATAGGGCGATTCATATTGCCTTGGCTGGAGGCTCTGAGAGAAGTAGGGAAAATGTCATAAGGTGATGAACCCAAGTTAATGCACAGATACCTAACCCAGATAATGCACAATATCTAACTCATGTCTGCAAGCTTAGATGGGCAAACAAGCCGCGCTGGACAATTTAATTAAGTTTAGTTGCCCGGAGTCAATATAGCCAAGACTCTGAGATTAAGGCAAGAACAATGGGTTTTGCCAACCCGGTTAATCAGTTCCTCAGCGGAGGTACAGGGTACTCAGTAACTTCCGCGTAACTTCTAAGAGCTGACGAATGTAACTTGGTCAGCGAAATGCCATGTATGCAAAAGCCTTCTGTAACAAGGTCACATGCGCCTTAGGCACGTAACCCTCGAGGCAGGGTAATAAATACGTCCACCCGAGACAGATCGGGGCTGGATTTTCACCGCACATTCGTCTCACGTGCCTTTTCTTGTGGCCAGTCATCCCGACATCCGTGGGCCTCTACCGTACCAGGTGACCCTTTCCGTAGGCCACTGCAACATCTGGTGACCCCGACGTGATCCGACTTAAGGGGTTCTACTCGAGAGTCACACCACGGCTCTGATCGAAACGCCATCCCGATCGGAACTCCGCAATCCTGAGGCCAGGTCAACACGGTCCACAGTGGAGACCGCGACCATCCAGAAGCAAGGAAGGCAATACAAACGTAAGCCCGGCCAATCCCACGTTCTCGAAACGGACGCGTTCCAAACACCGGGGAAAGCCGTGAATCCCGACTTCAGAGGCAGTGGAAGCCCATGGAAGCCGAGACGGCGCTCCTGACCCAGACCCGGAGGGACATCATCCTGTGCATCGTACACCCCGCCATACTACCTCCAAAAAGGTGCACCACTATCTCCCGCGGAGGCAACTCCAGGGATCTCCTGAAGGTAGTAATGGGGGCTTTCTGGGCGGGGGGGGGGAACATTTTTCCATCAGACAAAGCGCGCATGAGCCTGGCCAGGTTACACCTCATTTACATTTGTCGCGTAAATCTGATGGATCTGGTGATGTATCTGAGGGAACACTGTTTGTTCTACCCAGAAACAGGCACGATCGATCTAGCGGTTTGGGGAAAAGTAGGGAACTGCCTTAAAAAGGAGCCCAGAGCACCCGCCAACATCTTAGGGACATGGAGTAAGTGTAGACAAGTAATCGCAGCAGTCAGTCCAGTCCAGATAGAGACCGAGAAACCCCCAGCGTACGTAGAATCATCAGCCCCAGCAAGACTCTACCCGACAATCCATTTTAGACATGGGGGCATAGGGGATTCCGCTTCCGCGGTAACTGCAGAAGCCATGGATGCAGGCAAAAGCCTAGGAAGCACAGGCGCTTCCCAGGGCATCAAAAGTCCCTTCCAGCTCATGGTAGAAGAGGAAGCACACAGGGGGGAGCTGCCAGCTGAAGAACTGGCTGAGCTCATCAGCCTATGTCCAGTCCACTTAGAGACGGATGCCCTCACGGGCGATCAAGTGGTGGTATACACGCCAATTCCATACAAATTGCTTGCGGAGATCCTCAAAGCCATCACAGATACAGGGCTCCAGAGTAGATTCACAAGGGGCACGCTCCATCAGCTGTGGGAATCCACCACACTCATCCCTCATGACTGGAAAGTCACGATGCGGATGATGCTGAACCCCAGCCAGTACCTTTTGTGGGACAGCAAGTATCAGCTGGAAGTGCAGGCTTGCGCCGCCAGGATGGGGGGAGCAGTAATTCCTGAGCAACTATACGACTCAGGGCAGTTTGATACCATCCAAATGCAGTCCGTCCTGCCAGCAGTCACACTCCAGTTCACATCTGAAGTCGCCTTTAAGGCATACCTCAAAGTACCGGCTACTGGCAAAGGCACAAAGAATTACACCGCAGTCAAACAGGGAGCACAAGAGCCCTACATGGATTTCATCAACAGGTTAGAGGAAGCAATTAGCAGACAGATAGACAATCAGGAGGCACAAGAGGAGCTTATGATGAAGCTGGCCAAAGACAACGGCAAACTAGACTGCCACAAAATATTGCAGGCAATGGGGCACCGAACTGATCTGACGCTTACCGACATGATCAGAGCTTGCGCCGATGTTGGAACAGACTCCTATAAGATGGGGCTGTTAGCAGCAGCAGTACAAGGGGGAACCACCCCAAGAACCAACCTAAGGGAGCTTGTCACCAGTGTGGCAAGCTGGGGCACTTTGCCAAAGAGTGTAGGTCCAAACAACCCCACCAGAAGGGGGCGACCCGCCCGTTGGCTGCCCGGTCATACTATCCACTCAATGCCCGAGATGCCCCAACGGCTTCCATTGGGCTAAGAACTGCCAGAATTTGGGAAACCAGGCCACGGGCATGTCTCTGGCCCTGGTCCAAATAGAGACTACACCCGCCCTGGAAGCTCCAGAGTGGACATCCCACTAGAAACACCAAGCATCACACCCAGCATCTCCAAGGTACAGGCAGAAACCACGGGCAGCACAGGGCTAGATTTGGAATGCCAGGAGGACATTACATGTGACCTGCCAGGCAGAGTCCATCTAGTCAATTCCCAGTACAAGGGACCCTTGCCCCAAGACACCATAGGATTAGTCTTGCCTCAAAGCAGTGCAGGGAAAAGAGGGATCTTCATGATCCCGGGAGTCATAGACTCCGATTACACAGGAATAGTCCAAGTCCAGCTGTGGACACACCTACCCCAGACAATTAGCAAAGGAGATTCCGTAGCGCAATTGATCATGGTTCCTTGTCATCTGCCAGGTAGAAACAAGGAAGTGACCAGAGAAACCTCAGGATTCGGGTTGACAGACCACCCGAGAGAGGACAGGGCAGTAGAAGGATACCAGATCATAGTGACAGTGGAAAAGAACATAGAGTGGAAACAGCAACCTGTCATTAAGGTATTTTTAAACAAAAGACCTTTTGATGGTCTGTTAGACACCGGAGCTGATGTCACCGTGATTAGCAAGAAGTTGTGGCCCCCAGATTGGGCCATAGAACCAGTTTCAGAAGTGTGGGGGGTAGGAGGAGTTCAGGAAGCATACAGAGGCCGAGACTGGGTAGAAGTCACCATCCAGGGGGCAGAAGGCACAGCGGTCATCCGACCACACATTTTAAACATACCCGTCAACCTCTGGGGGAGGGACATTCTGCAGCAGTATCACACCACCCTAACTTTCGGGTAATGGCCCTACTGCTTAAATGGCTAACAGATGAGCTGGTATGGGTAGAAAGTGGCTGATAGTTGGGGGGAAATTAGAAGCTTTAAAGCAGCTCGTTAAAGAGCAGCTTGATGCGGGACACATAGAACCATCTACCAGTCCCTGGAATTCACCGATTTTTGTCATTAAAAAGAAGTCCAGAAAGTGGCGACTTCTTCACAATTTGAGGGAGATCAGTAAGTGCATCCAACCCATGGGACTGCTTCAATGGGGCACTCCCAACCCAAATATGATCCCCGAAGGGTGGGAGATCTTGATCGTAGACCTAAAAGACTGTTTTTACACCATCCCTTTAGATTCTAGGGACAGGGAAAGGTTCGCCTTTACGGTGCCAGTCACCAACCATAGGGAACCAAACCAACATTTTGCGTTGAAATTTTTGCCACAGGGCATGCTCAACTCGCCAACCCTGTGCCAAATTTATGTCCACTGGGCATTGGAAAAGTTCAATAACCTTCACCCCAAAGTCTTAGTTTGCCATTTCATAGATGACATACTGATCGCAGTGCCCAAACTGGGCAGCGACTTATTTTGTAACCTCCAAAGTACATTGGGGAAAGGGCTTGGTGATTGCCCCGGAGAAAAGTTCAGAGAACCGAACCCTATTCATAATTGGGACATCAGTTACTCCAATCTTTTGCAGCTCCAGTTTTGCCTAAACTCAACATTAAAGACTCCATTACGCTAGTAGAACTCCAGCAGATTTTCGGAAATATTAATTGGGCAAGACCATATTTTAAAATTAGCACCAATCTCTTAAAGCCGCTCTTTTCGCTACTAACGCTAGGAAAGCAGCCGGCAGATCGAATTCAGATTCCACGAGAGGCCAAGCAAACTCTCCAGGAAGTCAACCACGTTCTTAGCCACCGCTGGGTAGACAGGTTTAGTGGGGGGCCATTCACCCCCATGCTAAATCTGTATATCATTAGAACAGGCACCATGTTCGCAGGAGCTCTAGGCACAGACTCCAGCGGGGGGGGGGGGAAATCGTGGAGTGGGTGTATCTACCGAATACCTCATCCAGGAATATAGTTCCTTCACATCAACTGGTAGCCACAATCATTCACAAAGGGAGGCTAAGAGCTAGGGACATCTCAGGACATGACTTGGCGAAAATAGTCATGCCCTTCAATAAAGAACAGACATGGCAATTGATGCAGCTAGGGGACACTCCCTGATCGCATTAGAAAGTTTTACAGGTAATTTGGCATACCACTTGCCAAAAGACCCCAGATGGTCTCGCTCCAGATGGAGATGGTCAAATTACAAGGCATACTGTCTTTGATCACTCTACAAAGAGCCAAGACAGTATTCACTGATGGGGGAAAAGTATATGGAGTGCTTACTTGGCATGAGGAGCAGGCTTGGAAAGTGCTACTGACACTTCCACAGAAATCAGCACAGAGAGCGGAGCTAGCAGCAGCAATCTAGCCTTAGGCACGTTTGCCCGAGAGGCATTGAATATAGTCACAGACAGTCAGTATGTCCAGAATTTGATTCACAATTTACCGGGAGCTTACATCACTCCCGCTATAGACAGGAATTTATTGGGCTTATTCCTAACCATGCAATTTCATTTGCAAAACTGCAGTGAAGCACTCTATGTCGCTCATATTAGGAGCCACCAGGATCTACCTGGTCCTATTTCAGAGGGCAATAGCAGAGCGGATGCAGCCGTGAATGAAGCGCACCAAAAATTAGTCTTGGGAGTCTTCACGACCCCAATTCAAAGCCACACATTCTTCCATCAGAATGCCAAGGCACTAGCAACCTGCCATTGTCACAAGCACAAGGTATCGTGCGTTCTTGCCCACAATGTGCAGGAACACCGGGGAGGCCCTAATGGGGGGGTAAACCCATGAGGGACAGAAGCTAACCAAATTTGGCAAATGGACGTCACACACATTCCAAAATTTGGGAGATGGCAGTATATGCACGTCTCCATTGACACATTCTCGCAGTTCGTCTGGGCCATGGCTCAGAAAGGAGAAACTGCGACCCATATAGAGCAACATCTCTTGTCATGCTTCACAGCCATGGGTAAACCAGGCCACTTGAAGACAGACAACGCACCAGCTTATAGTTCCAGGCAGCTAGCCACATTTCTAGCCACTTGGGATGTAAAGCACACATTTGGTATTCCATACAATCCCCAAGGACAAGCCATTGTTGAATGGGTGAACTGGACGCTAAAGTCCTACATTGAAAAACAAACAGAAAGGGAAGAGATAGTCCCCCCCAAAGAGCCAAGGACAGGCACAGCAACGCCTGCACAAGGTTTTGTTCACATACAATCATTTACATATTTTTGCTGACTGCACTCTGCAGGAGAAGCATTTCTGATGCTGGGAAGCTCTCCCGCGCCCCATGGTTCGATTCAGAGTGCCACCAGACCCCTCTTGGAAGGGTCCGGCACCCCTGATAACCTGGGGGAGAGGGTATGCAGCGATTATGTATCCTACAGGTACCATCTGAATTCTGGCATGCTGTGTGAAGCCATACTTCGAGCCGCATGGCTTGGAACTGAGCAACTCCGGAGCCACTGCCAGAGATGGGAGAAATCAACCTGATGATGGGACCAAGACGGGGCAGGCGATCCCGACCGAGGCGACCCAGGATGGAGGAGCAGAGAGTGGCATGGGGAATGGCCAAGACCTTGTGTGATGACACCTTGTCCATCCTGAGAGAGCAAAACACTGAGCCCACCCCACAGAACATGGTGGCTGCAGTGTTAGCTCAAATCACCTACAATTCCCTGATGATCGTCTTGATCTTTTCCTTACTTATGGGGGGAGGGGTTCAAGCTACCTACGGGGACTTAACGCAGGAACCTAACCGCTAGGCTCCAGTACAACATATGGGAAAGACTAGCCAATCTTGTCAACCAGTCGGACTTTTGCTTGAAGCAGACCACGGACTCTGCTTCACTTTTGAGTACATGCCTTATTCCGGTCTGCTGCGCTCCAGGAGAGTAGGCCAAGGACATTGAATGGTTGCTTAAATGCGCATTTGGACTTCATCACCGAATCACGTATGCAACTGGGGGACTCAGGTAACAGACTTTGCCCACTGATGCGCTCTCACTATACACACCCTGAGTGGTGATTAGCCCAAACACGCCCTGTGCCAAAATGACCGGCTGCTCCACAGCCAAAGGGCCACACCACCATTGCCTGAGCCACGGGAAAGAGACTTGGAAATGTAACCAACCGGAGACTATCAATTATGTGTATGCTAACATTATTTTGCCCATGGGATGGTTTTTCACTTGTAACCAATGGACCTGGAACTACATACCTGCCAATATGTCAGACTCATACTGTTGTATTAGTCGCTTAACACTGGTACTCCCCGAAAGGGAAATGGTCACCCCACACTCAGTCACCCAAGGCCAGCACGGTCCGTACGAGCAGTCCAGCTAGATGAGACATGCGACAGTGATATCACAGTGCTCAGTAAAGCAGAGTATATCTCGTTAGTGGTCAGCATTATAGGGGTGCTTGGACTCGCAGTGGGGAATGCATGTAGAATTGGCCAGCTGGCGTGCACACTAGCTAAAGCCATTAACCACACTTTATCAGCCATTGCCATACTTAACCGAGAGAAGGCTGAATTGAGGCACGCAGTTTTGGATAACCGAGCAGCCATTGACTATTTGCTGCTCCTACACCACTTGGGTTGTGAAACTGTTCATGACATGTGCTGTTCATGACTTTACCGACAACTCTCGCAAGGTCCAGAGTCAAGTCACCGACCTTGGCACCATAGTCACCCATATCCGGGGAAATGCCAACTGGGGTTGGTGGGACGAACTCTGGTCTTGGGTGCCATGGAACTGGCTGCAAACAACTCTTAAAGCTATTGTTGGCGTTGTGGTAGTGGGAATTATGTTTTGCTGTTTCGCACAATGCATTCCTTCCCTCTTGTCAATGTACACCTCATGGCGAAGACCCCGAGAACTCATTACACCCAGACAAATCATGCTGTACATCTACCGAGCCCTCAGCCAGGCTGATTTAAATAATAAAAGGGGGGAATGTGGATTGCCCGCATTTGTAATTGGCCAAAACCTTTCCCAAAAGGTTCGCTCGCCAGCACACGGCTTGAGAATCCATGGGCTTGGACAGAAAGGAAACCGGGGTACGGGCTATATTGATAGTTATAGTGCGATTCATATTGCCTTGGCTGGAGGCTCTGAGAGAAGTAGGGCAAATGTCATAAAGTGACGAACCCAAGTTAATGCACAGATACCTAACCCAGGTAACACACAATATCTAACTCACGTCTGCGAGCTTAGTTGGGCAAACAAGCCACGCTGGACAATTTTATTAAGTTTAGTTGCCCGGAGTCAATATAGCCAAGACTCCGAGATTAAGGCGAGAACAATGGGTTTTGCCAACCCGGTTAATCTGTTCCTCACCAGAGGTCCAGGGTACTCAGTAACTTCTGAGTAACTTCTAAGAGCTGATGAATGTAACTTGGTCAGTGAAATGCCACGTATGCAAAAGCCTTCTGTAATGAGGTCACGTGCACCTTAGGCACGTAACCCTCAAGGCAAGGTAATAAAAACGTCCACCCGAGACAGATCGTATTTGTTCTCCTCTCTGTCCAGGGTACTCTCAAAATTCTCCTCCAACACCACATTTCAAAGGCATCTGTTCTTCTGCGCTCAGCTTTCCTTATGGTCCAGCTCTCACAACCATCCATTACCACCTGGAATACCATTGCCTTGACTATGCAAAATTTTTGTTTGCAAGGTGATGTCTCTACTTTTGACTATTTTCCCCAGGTTTCTCATAGCTTGTCTCCCAAGAATTAGTCACCTTTTTATTTCATGGCTGCAATCTCCATCTGCAGTGATCTTGGATCCTAAGAATGTAAAGTCTGTCACTGCTTCTATTTCTTCCCTATCTATTTTCCAGGGAGTGATAGGGCTCAGAAAGCAAACTCAGGTCAGTTGGCCCAAAGCCAGATGTGTACATTTATGACCTTTTCAGAAAATCTACTCTTAAGGTCATCAGTGGAAGTGGAGCATAGGAAGTAAAACAAGTCTGAGACAGGAAATGCATGTGGAGAACATATTGGTAAAAATCAGAGGTTAAAAAAACAAGAGTAACATCACTGTGAGAGCCATGCTAAAGACCCCCGGATAGACTGAATATTTGTATGAAGCCATCTTAAACCCTTTTACCAAATAGTTAAGGATGAGAGATACTATTTTAACAGGAGACATCAGAAGTACAGAAGTACAACTTTCAGAAGTACAACTTCTGGAATGTGAAGTCTAATGAGTTGTCTTACTGCCAACTTCATCTTCCACATGGAAGAAACAAAACAGTAAGTAAGACCTTGAAGAGCAACAAAGGCACAGATACAGTCTGCTTGTCCGGTTTCACAAATCACAGACCTGGGCCACACATTCACCAAGAGTTGAGCTTCATGTGTGCAACAAAGTAGGTTGTATTCAAAATAATTCACATGCCTTGGTCACTGAAGTGCTGCAATTTTTCTTTCTTTCTTTCTTTCTTTCTTGAGAGATTGGTAACACTTCTAAAATAACTGCCATTTTTAAAAGCAATGTTCTAAGCCAGTGATTGTAAACCTTGGCACCCCAGCTTTTCTTGAACTTCAATTTCCAGAAGCCCTGATCAGCAGGAGTGTTGACTTGGGCTTCTGGTAATTGAAATCCAAGAACAGCCGGAGTGCCAAGGTTTGCCATCACGATTCTAAGCCTTGTTTCAGACATAAAAGCTCAGTGTGAGATGACTGGAATACCTCTGTTGACTGAAACAAAACATGATAAACACCTTCAATATGGTTTGATAAATGTTTCTTGAGCATAATCTAGTGAGCACCCTGTACACAACGTGTATATTGAAAAAATGATTAGAAAATATAAACAAAGTGTATTTTTTTTCAACTAATTTAGAAACAATGTCTTTGTCCTTCGCAAATACATCCATTTGGCTAGATATGCAATAAGTGCTATCATTCAAGCAAGGATGACCCAAAATATTTCTACCTGAGACAAAGCAGTCAGCGGTCGGTCCCCTTCCCAAGTCAAGATGCATAAGTACCAAGGTACTGTAACTGCTAATAGATTGTTGCTCATTCATGAAACCCAAAACTTGCTGCTTGGAGAAGCCATGTTTACCTAACACTAAGGCCAGCCGTTCATTCCAGCATGCCTCAGCTTGCATTTTCTATGACACCCTGCTCCTATTTGTTCAGGCTAGACCAAGATTCTGGCATAATTGTAAACCCTTCTGTTGAGTAAAAGTTCACTCACACTGTTCTTCCCATTCATGATCCTCCTTTTCGTTATGTTGGCTGTACTGCTGGGCTTGTTTGAGGCTGAGGTACAGCTCCTGAGCTCTGTGTTCCTCCTGTTGCCGTATCTGCTCTTCACCTCTCTGCCTCTCTGCCTCCTCTTTTTTCTAAACAAAACAGAGTTGAGGACAATCAATATTGGGAAGCAGTATAAGAAGAAATGTCCTGTGTCAGGGGATACAACATTCCAAAGCAGTTGACCAGCAGCACGCCAGATGATGGTGTGAAGGCAATCAAACTTCTCTGCACTATGACAAGTAGCACATCAGGACAAGCAAAATCTGCAGACTTTGTTGGTGCTCCAGTTAACTAAGCTGGTGTTCAAACACAATATGAGTCAATGTGTCATAGATTTAGTAGTAGTATTTAGTAGTATTTCGATGTGAATAAATTATCATGATGTTTCATGTTTTATTTATAGCTTTGCTAGAATCTTTGAATATGACTGTGTGCATTGAAACAAGTTTCAGTTGCAAGATCTTGTTTCCCGAACATGTGCCTCCTCTTTTGCTCCATGATTTCAATCTGAAAATCTGATATCACAGTTTACAATTTCCTGCCCACCTTGAAAATGAATGGGAATTTGGACTGCTACCTACCCTTAATGCACATAATGTTTTTGTCCTGAACAAGCAGACCAAAATTAATCCCTGTATAATAGCTGTGAGTTACTAATGCAGTCTAGTGGAGAGTGACGGACTAGGAGTCAGAAGAGCTGGGCTCAGCTACAGAAACCCAATGTGGGGGTTGGCACTGACAAAACCATTCTATTCATATCTCACATGCATTGAAAATACAACTTGATGATACATAACAACAACAAATTACAGTCACAGGCAGATAGCTTGTCAAAGTGTTCCACCTGTCTAGAGGCAGAAAAATTGGGAGGGACCATTTCACCTAATTTCTCCAAGGCAATTTTACAATCATTTTTCTCAGAGGTGATCTCATCGGTAGCTGGGGTTGTATCATAACGTTGACTGTTTTCCCAAAATGATATGTTGTGTCTTTATTTTATTTTTTGCAGCAAATACTGTAGTTGTGTTGGCAGTTGGTTTCATTTTAGGACATTGTGGAGATGGTGGCAGGGAGGTAGCTACTCCTCTCTCACACACAAAAATGGAAATAATCCTTAAATATGACTATCTGTTTCTAAAATGGTAACAGCAGCAGCAGCAGCAGCAACAACAACAACAATAATCTCTGATTTTTCTTTTCTGTTACCCGGAAATGATTTCCAAGAAATTGTGGCTCGGCATACTCATTCTTCAGCTTTTTCCTCATGCTTCTTAAAAAAAAATTTCACAGGTTATTTTGTCTCTACTGTAGATGTTTTTGACTTCTTCCCTAGATTGCTGTAATGCGCTCTACATGGCGCTGCCCTTGATGACCATTCAGAGGCTGCAGCTGGTCCAGAATGTGGCAGCCTGGGTGGTGATGGGGTGCGGATGATATACCCCCGCCTCACCACTACTTTGGGAGCTCCACTGGTTACCAGTTTGCCTCCGGGTGCAATTCAAGGTGCTGGTTTTGACCTTTAAAGCCCTATATGACAGTGGGCCAGGATACCTTAGAGACCGCATCATCCCAAGAGTGTCTGCCCGTCCAAACAGAGTGGACCGGAGGGGCTCTCTAAAAGTGCCATCAACTAGGGGAGCACATCTATCCAGCACCTGAAGGAGGGCCTTCTCTGTGTCTGCACCAACCCTCTGGAACCTCCTGCCAACAGATCTAAGACTTCAAAGAGATTTGCTGCCCTTCAGGAGAGGATTGAAGACCTGGCTGGCAGGGCAGGTGTGGGGCCCTAATGGGAACACGGTCCCTGCCTGCTGGCTTATGTAAACAATTAAGAACCCTCTCTTCTTTTTTACAGTGGGTGTGATATTGGTTTTTTAAAGTGTTTTTATATGTTTTTAGAACTTGTTGTAATGCCGCCCTGAGTTGGGTTCTACCTCAGTGGGCGGCATATATAAATATGACTATTAAATTAAATTAAAATTAGTGATGTAAATGTCGGGGGGGGGGGCATCTGGCCAAAAAAATTCAGAAAAAAACCTCAGGTTTTTAAAAGTGTTTTTTTCCCTGAAACCTTTTTTTTTTTTGAGTGGAAAAAAAAGATTGAAAAAAGGGAAGAAAATCAATTATGGAATGTTTTGTTTTAGCATGATAAATAAAATATTTAAGACAAGGTATATATTCTCCAAATCATTTCTAAATCTATGTACAGTATCAGATTATTTTAATTTCTGGACAAGCAACTCCTAGGTTACAAAGTGTACTCTCCATGCAAGAGTAAGATGCAATTCTTCTTTTAGGAGGCACTGCATCAATGCAATGAAGCCTCACTCCCATGTCTGACAAAGTGGAATTGATCCACGAAAGCTAACATTAACAATTAGTCTTCAAAGAGCTACAATGTTTTTGCTTTGTTTATTCTCTGATGTGCTTGAAACACAGACTAACACAGCTACTATTCCAAAAAAGACATGCACAAACACTTTTTAGCCAACTCTTCTCAAAGGTATGCATGAGAATCCTGATCCTGAACATTTCTCCTCCTTTTATTCAGTTCTTTCAAAAGAAAATTTCTGTCCGATCAAACTGAATGTGGCCTGTTATAATTCTCATGGGAGAATTTTTGAGCACACCTTTATCCAATTTCTCAGTGTTCTTGGATGATGATACCATACAGGAACACGTGTCAGATATTGTCATATTTTATTTTGATATATTGACCTAAATGACCCCATTTATTAAAAAGTAAGGAATTCAGCATTCAAAACTAAGTTTTAAAGGGTTTTAAATGGAGCCTGTTTGCAATCAATTTCTTGTTTCCTTATATGGAATAATAATAATTTTGTGTCAGAAATTATTCTGGGTTGAAAGGATTTTTGCCTGAGAAGCTCTGTTCAGGGGATGCCCGAATGAGGCTCCTTTATGTCCCCAAGATCTTTTTTCACCAGAGTAGTCCCTTTTTATCTACTTGCAATTTCTTGCTTTCAAACTGTTAACCTAACAGCAGGAGCTGGGGCAGAGATGGGCGCTTAAGCCGTCATGCAGTACCCGGGTCTTGAACTGCCGACTTGCCAGCATTCCAGATAACAAGGCAAGCTTCTTAAGCATTGAGCCACCGCAGCCCCTTATGGAAGGCACAGAGCACAGGTCCCCATCCCTGCTTTCAAAGCATCAGAAATTTCAACCAAAAGCTACCATAAATGATCCCCCACTCACGTAAAAAAAGGGAGAGATTCTGCTGTCACAATTTGCTATATAAGGTGAACATATTCATTTGTCTATTGCCATGGTTGGGCTACCAATGTGCCCCACAACATCATGGTAAGCAAGCTTCTTCTTCTTCTTCTTTTTTTGGATTATGCAACTTAGTTCTGTAAGCACAGGTAGCAGTTGTGCTTTTAAAAGTGCCTGCTGTATTTTGCCTTATCTTTCATTACCTTGTTCTTGGTTTGGATTAAGGTTTGATGTTTGCTAACTGTGTTTTTTAAAGTTGCCTCATTTCAGGTTGTTATGCTGTTGTGTATAGAAGCCTCGTGATTCCAGAACACCAAATTGGCGACGAGGATGGGATATGGCTTCCCACAGCCTAAACATCCCTCAGTTCGACCTCAAGAAGCCGGAGAGATGGGGCCTCTACGAGCGCCAGTTCCGGCATGCAATGGCGGTTGATGACATCGAGGATGAGGACAAGATGTGCTCGCACCTCCTTGCCCAGATTGGGCTACCCACAATGGAGCTGGACATGCACATGCTGATGCCCAGAGACATTGATACAGTGCCACTCAAGGAGATCCTGGCGGCACTCAGAAACCACTTCCAGTCACAGACATCCATCTTCCCAGTGAGAGTCGCGTTCCACCGGAGGGACCAGTACCCGGGTGAGTCAGTGGCTGACTACGCGCAGCCACGGTCCCTTGCAAGTGGGTGGTCCTGGATGAGGCCCTGTGGGATCAGCTGCTGTGTGGTCTCAGGGACAAGGAGGTCCAGAGAAGGCTGATGGACCGGAACCACCTGACATTCAACTCCATCCGGAGGGCAGCACAAGCAGCAGAAGCATCGAGAGCCGGAGTCAAACTGTTCAAGGCGAGGGCCCAACAACCCGACGGGGCAGTGACTCCAGTCCAGGCGGCCTGGCGGGACCGTTGATCCCCAGCACCCTCCTCCTCCTCCGCCTCAGAGGCCAGCGAGGATGAGGGCATCCAAAAGGTATGGAAGGCGGCAACAGAGAAGCGTGGCAAGGAAAGTTGCCAGTGCAATGGCTGCAGGGAGTCCCACAAGAGAAGCTTGTGCCCGTTCCGGAAGGCCGAGTGCCACAACTGTGGACGGAGGGGCCACATCGCCAAAGTATGCAGATGATGACGAGGAGAGGACAAGGGCCCAGCAGAGCATCCCCCGAGGAGACCGGACAGTGTCGGCAGAGTCTCCGACGACAGCGACCCAGAAGTGCATCGCGTGTACCAGCGGGTCTCCGGCGACAGCAACACGGCTGTCCACAGCATGTCTTTGGGGCACCCCCATTATTTCGTTGAGGTACAGTTGCAGGGGGTCCCAGTTAGGATGGAGATAGACTCAGGGTCTTCCTACTCCATAGTATCCCAGCGGGAGTTCCTACGCATTCCCCCCAATGAGCGACCCAAGCTCAAGGCCCTAAAGACTCAGTTGCGGGACGTTCAAGGGGTCGGGATCCCAGTGTGGGGGGTTGGGGAATTCAAGGTGAAATTCAAGCACCACAGGGAGAGGCTGCCCCTAGTAGTCCTGAAAGAGGGGGGTTGCTGTCTCCTGGGAACACAGTGGTTCCAGCCCCTGGGAATTTCAATAGAGGGCATCCACGCCGTCGGGTCCGACCCCATTCTGGATGTTTGCAATGCACACCCAGTGGTCTTCGAGAAGGGGCTCAGGAAATTCAAGGGGCCCCCAGTTTCATTTGACCTGGACCCAGAAATCCGGCCCATTCAGCTCAAGCCAAGGAGGGTCCCATTTGCCCTCAAGGACAAAATAGAAGCAGAACTGGACAAACTGGTGGGCCAGGGGATTCTGGTCCCAGTGGACTCTGCGGAGTGGGAAACTCCTATTGTAACTGCCTTGAAACCTAACGGGGAGGTTAGGATTTGTGCAGATTATAAATGTACGATAAATAAGGTAATCCGCCCAAATGCATATCCAGTGCCAGTTGTTAGTCACCTCTTAGCCACGTTGCACGGGGGAAAAGTCTTTGCTAAATTGGATTTGGTGCAGGCATACCAGCAGCTGACCGTAACCCCAGCTGCCACCGATGCACAAACAATTGTAACCCACACAGGGGCTTTTAAGGTCACGCGCCTACAGTTCGGCATAAATTCAGCCCCCGGAATCTTCCAGTCCCTCGTGGAACGTTTGTTAAAGGGGCTCCCCGGGGTCCTCCCTTATTTTGATGACGTGTTAATAACAGGGGGGGACGTGTCAGAACTGGCTAAGAGGTTAGACAAGGTTTTGTCAATTTTTGAAAAAGTGGGGTTGAGGTTAAAGAAGAGCAAGTGTGTGTTCCAAGCGAGGGAGGTTGAGTTCCTTGGGTTTAAGATAACCCCTGATGGAGTAAAGCCCTCCAATTCCAAGGTTGCGGCTATCCAAAATGCCCTTTGCCCCACCACGAAACCAGAATTGCAGTCATTTCCTGTGCTCCTGAATTTCTATCATTCCTTCCTACCATGGAAAGCATCAGTTGTGGAGCCACTGCATAAGTTGCTTAAGAAAGATGTGGTTTGGCAGTGGGGAGACAGTCAGGAGAAGGCGTTCAAAGAATTAAAGAAGCTTCTGTCCTCAGAAGCGGTCCTGACCCACTTCGACCCCAGAAAACCTGTACTTCTAGTCTGTGATGTCTCACCAGTAGGGGTGGGGGCGGTGCTGTGCCACGTGTTAGACAATGGGCGAGAGGCCCCAGTTGCATTCTACTCCAGATCCCTGTCACAGGCAGAGTGCAACTACGTGCAAACGGACAGGGAGGCTCTCGTCATAGTCGCTGGAACAAAGAAATTCCACGACTTCTTGTATGGTCGGCCGTTTATCATCGTAACCAACCACAAACCCCTTCTAGGCATCTTCACCACAGGAAAGCCCACACCACAGATTCTGTCCCCCAGAATGCTCCAATGGGCTATATTCCTCAATGCATACCAGCACACTGGTCCACTGCCCGGGGAAAGACATTAGCCATGCAGATGCTCCTTCCAGGTCGCCCCTGCCACAGTTAGGAGACCCTAAGTGCGAGGTGGAGCAAGATCATCAAGTGCTTCTGATCGAAGCCCTCGACTCACCCCTGATAGTCCCCGCAGATCTCGCCAAAGCCACAGTGAAGGACAAGACCCTTTCCCGAGTGAGTTCCTGGGTTCAGAAAGGGTGGCCAACGACTTCCCCCAGTGAGAAATTCACAGCTTACGTGAGGAAAAGGGATGAGCTTTCCACAGAAAGGGGCTGCCTCCTTTGGGGCCAGCGGGTGGTCATTCCCGAGTCACTGAGATCGAGAGTGCTAAAACTACTGCACGTCAGCCCCCCCGGGATCGTACGCTCTAAAGCGTTGGCCAGAAGCTACTTCTGGTGGCCCCAAATGGATGCTGACATAGAGCACATGGTCGGCACTTGTGAGAGTTGCCAGAGTTCTCAACCCGAAGAGTCCCGACTTCCCCACAGAGAATGGGACACAGCCAGAGGGCCGTGGTCCCAGATAAACGTAGACTTCATGGGTCCCTTCAGGGGCACCCTTTTCCTGCTAATAGTAGATGCGTACTCCAAGTGGTTGGAGGTAATTCCAATGTCCAACATCTCATCAGCAGCAACCATAAAGCAATTGCGCAAGGTGTTTAGTTGTTTCGGGATACCAGATGTGCTTGTGAGTGACAACGCCAATACCGTCACGTCTGCAGAATTCCAGACATTCATGGAGAAAAACGCCATTTGGCACATCACCTCTGCCCCTTTCCACCCCGTAACAAATGGCCAGATAGAATGCCAGGTGCAGACCACAAAAGAGGCGCTGCGGCGCATGGGCCCCGAGGACCTGAACCTACAGTTGTGCCAGTTCCTGCTGTGCTATAGGGTGACGCCACTCGCGTCAGGGCTCTTACCTGCAGAACTCCTCATGCGCAGGAAGCCAGCATCGCTTTTATCTAGGATGGATCCCACAAGGGTGGAGGATAAAGGGAGGAACATAGAGATAGGTGATACCAAAAGTTTTGGGATTGGAGAGCCCGTATATTGCAGGAATTACGTGGCCGCAGGTCCAGCATGGGTCCCTGGAGTTGTCATTGAGCAAATGGGGCCAGTTTCATACTGTGTAGAGACCAGCACTGGTCTACTCTGGAGAAGGCACGCCGATCAACTCTGGAGCAGGGTTACCAATAGGCAGGACACAGACATCCAGCCATGGGATTCAGCGTTAGGGTCCTCCCCCACCTGTTCAGCCCAAGGGGGAGACACGGGTTATCCGTTGGGTACTAATGCGGATCGCCAATCCCAACATAGGGGGGAGGGGATTGATACAAACCCATATCCTGTGAACACCAGGAATACTTTGGAAGAGAGGTATGAGTTTAATGAGGAGGAAGAGTTTAACTTTGATTTTCGGAACCGGGGGGGGGGGGTTCGGAGTGGTCCCACACCCGTCCAAGCAAAGAGTGGGGTTTTTTGTTAGTCCCAGGAGCCCCCGGTTTCTCGACATTAGAATTCACCCCTACCCCACATTCCCAGCCAGGGTTTCCCCAGCCTGGGCAGGCGCAAATACGAACCCCTAGTTTCCCCAGTTCCCCACGTTCGCAGTTAGGAGCGGCACAACCATGGCAAACCACTAACGAGCCCATCCCTCCTATTAGAGGGCAAGAACCAAGAGAGCTGAGAAGTGCAAGGGCCCCCGAACCACGTCTAGCAGCCGTACGTCCCAAACGCACATGCAAGGAACCACATTGGTTGAGGTACTTTGTCCCATCCTAGGGGGGAGGGATGTTGTGTATAGAACAATCTAGAATGTAACTAGTACACTGTACCCTTAAGTCAAATGTAACCAGTCAAACAGGAAAGGGATACTTGAGCAAAGATACATTGTATTCAGCTGTTATTGGAATGCGAGCATACTGCCAGAGAGGGAGTGGCGAGCATTCAACTCACATGGTACAAATTCCCCAATTGCGTACAGCCGCGGGAAACCTCCCCACCACGGACTACCTGGACAAGAAGGGCGGGACTCCGGATGATGTCACGCCTACAGTAGCCAATAGGCTACCTTGTAGCCAGATTCAAATGTATAGTGACTGTATAAAAACAGTTGTATTGCCACCATTACCTCGTGTTCGTACTGTACTCCATGCAATAAAGATGTGTTAAGCTAGTCTACAGTTGCTTCAAGCCTCGTGATTCCAGAACACCAAATTAGGCCAGAAATCTTTTTTTCTCTCAAGAAGCTATGTGCCAAAATGAAAGTAAAAACAACTGTTCTGGTATTTTTTCTTTGTTTAAATAACAAATAAGATAAGAGCTGTTGTTAGTGTTCTAAATATGATTTCTTCCTTCTTGTTAAGATATACATGCTTTAATTGTGCTAAATTTTGCAACCAACTAATTTTGAATATGAAGATTTGTTTTTAGGAGTTTCTCTGTTCTGCAGCTTCTCCCTGCCAGTAGGATAGGGACTTTGGCACAAAGACATTGTGGGATCCACACACATAATTGGCATACTGTCCCTGACAGAACCACGGCTTGGGGGAACACTCCTTGGAGCCTGGTTCCAAGGGGACAAAAATTAGGGAGCGGATTAATAGTCATAATTTAATTTACCGATCACTGACCTGGCAGGCAGTTTGGACAGTAGAGGGCAAAAAGATCACTGGGTGATGAACCAGATAAGCATGTAATGGGTAATCTTGCCTCCACAGAGACTCTGAGCCCAAGAGTCAATTTAGGTAGATGTTTACTCCCGATAGCAGTAGACAATGCATGTCTGGTAGTAAATTAGATAGATAAGGAACTTCCCCCAGTGAAGTCACCCTTGATGAGTAACTTGTGTAATCTTAAAGTGCAGACTTGCAATTTGCCTGTAATGGCCACGCACAACTTATGCACGCGGTCGAGCTAGGCAGAGTATAAAGATTAGAGCCTTCTAATCAATAAACACTGGTCTTCGCTCCATTTTGCCTCGTGTGTCTTTACTTGACCAGTCTCCTCCAGGACCTTCCAGCCCATATCAGGCTCTGATCCAACAAGACATAAACTTTTCCAAACTGGAAGATAAGGCACACAGAGAAATTAACCCTTCTAAACTATTGTGTAGCTAAAGAGCTTGCCTCACTGAGGGAACTATGATACTTTAAATCAGGGATTCTCAACCTGTGGCCCATGATGCCATTTCATGTGGTCCCCCACAGCCTCCACCACACCAGGAAGTGCCATGTGGTGGAGGAAGAGCAAAATGGCCATCCAACCCCCTTAGCTGTCTGAGGGAGCGTGGCCCGGCTCCCAGCTTAAAAAGTTTGAGAACTCCTGCTTTAAATGTAAAGGTTATTAATTGAATTGTTTTGTGTCTTTCCGAAATACAAGGTCCTAGGTAAGAAAAGCTAATAACTGCTTTCTTTGTCACTCAAAGCCATATAAGCTGTTGATTATTGTTGTTTTTACTTAATAATTGTATAAGTGCCTTATTGCTATAAGAGTTAATAGGTCACAATTATATTTCTAATTGATATTTATATGACAATGCATAGTAATTGCTTTAAGTTATTACGATCATATACAAAAGCCATTTTATAAAACCAAACAGTTATAGAAGCAAGTCTAAAATGCAAGTCTAAAATGCATTGCTCAGTAGTTTCTTTTGAATTTATTTATTAAATTATTTCTTCAAATTTATAATGCTGCCCACTCACCATGGTGTCTCAGGACAGCTTACAACAATACAACAAATGCTTTCTGATGATGTTTTGTTACTCACCTAAAATATATGCCTTGTTCTTCTGATACACCATATATATGCCTGCTATTATGTATGCTTATAGTGTTTAATATGCAGGTGCATTTAAATAAATGGAAAAAAAGAACCATTGTCATTATCATTGTCTTCTCTAACAGATAAAAAGGGTGTATATCTACAGAATAAGATATAACAAGCATGATGGAGTTAAACACATTTGTCTTGAGGAATTCTAGGGTTTAGGGTAAAGGGCCTAATTTTAATTTTTGGGTAGAGCATCAATATTAACTGTGAAAGTGTATGTGAGACAGCTATTTTCTCATCACATACTGCATAGACCATGATTTGAGATGCATTGAGGTGAAACATAAGGCCCTCAGGGATGCGCTCAATATTTTTTTCTAAAGGATGAGAAAAAGAGGTATATTTATCTGAAATATCACAGGATGTGTATAATGCCAATAATGAATTCTAAGTTCTTGTTCACTTTGTCACAGAAGTTTCCAAACAGCACTGTTATTCACAAGCAAATTAGATGAGATGCTGACAACAGAAGAAATCCAAGAGGTTTCACACGAGAATTAAGGAATTGTTTTGTTTCCTTGAACTATGTTGCCATTTTGCTTCTAAACAGTGTGTACTCAGCTGCATTCCACCTAGAGACATATGAGGGAACACAGTGGGAGTTTTAGCACTGTCAAATTTTAGAGACCATTCAGAAGAAGATTCCCCAATGTTTCTGTATGACCTTTAAGATACCAGTAAGGAATCAGATTACTTGACTGCTTAGAGGCAAGAAACACTTTTTAAAAAGAGAGAGAGACCATTTGGGGAAACTGCCATTTCCTACTAGCAAGGTGAAGGAAAGATCAGTGTAAATAAACAGGTGTCTTGGGCTTCGTAAGAATGGTTCACTTGCCAGCAGACAATCTTTTAAGTGCTTTCTGGCCACTGACATTTCAAAAATTATGGTATTGAGTAAGCAATTTGCTAATTACAAGCAATTGTCATAATCAACAATGTGAACATAAGAACAGCCTTGCTGGAACAGGCCACAGCCCATCCAGTCCAGCATTCTGTCTCACACAGTGGCTCACCATTTCCTTCAGGGTATTCCCAAGGAGATGCCTTCACCTGCTTAGCATTCCCTGGAAATGGCATTGAGAGATATCCTGCCTATCTCTCCAACCCGGAGGTTGTCCTTAAGTATCCATAATTATAGCCATTGATACCCTTGTCCTCCATGAACTTGTCTAATCCTTTCTTAAAGCTGTCAAGACTGACAGCTGTCACCACTTCTTCTGGCAGGGAGTTCCATAGACCAGTAATCCTCTGGGTGAAAAAGTACTTTCTCTTATTTGTTTGAGAACTAGTACCCAAAAGTTTCATTGAGTGTCCCCTAGTTCTAGTGTTGTGCGATAGGGAAAACAGTTTTTTCCTTATCTACTTTGTCCACACCGTGCATGATTTTATAAACTTGAACCAGGTCACCTCTTAGATGCCGTCGTTCAAGAGTGAAAAGGCCCAACCGTTGCAGCCTCAGATGGTAAGAAAGGTGTTCCAGTCCCCTAATCATTCTGGTTGCCCTCCTCTGCACTTTCTCCAACTCCATAATATCCTTCTGGAGGTATGGCGACCAGAACTGTACACAGTATTCCAGATGGGGCCTCATCATAGATTTATAAAGAGGCAAAATGACACTTGCTGACTTATTTTCTATACCCTTCCTAATGATCCCTAGCATTGAGTTTGCTTTTTTCACTGCTGAGGCACACTGGGTTGACACCTTCATTGAGTTGTCCACCAGGACACCAAGGTCCCTTTCCTGGTTTGTCGCAGAGAGTTCAGACCCCATCAGTTTATAAATGTAATTGGGGTTCTTTGCCCCAACATGCATCACTCTGCACTTACTAATGTTGAAGCTCATTTGCCACTGTTTTGCCCACTCCCCCAGTGTCAAGAGATCCCTCTGGAGCTCCTCACAATCTCTCACAGTTTTCACTACCCTGTATAATTTAGTGTCGTCAGCAAATTTGGCTACCTTGCTATTTACTCCTACCTCTAGATCATTTATGAAGAGGTTGAAAAGCAGGGGTCCCAGTACTAAACCTTGGGGAACCCCACTCTTTACTTCCCTACACTTGGAGAAGTGTCCATTTAGTACTACTCTCTGTTTCCTGTCCCTTAGCCAGTTGCTGATCCAGAACAAAACCTGTCCCTTTATTCCATGACTGGTAAGTTTATTCAAGAGCCTTTGGTGTGGGACCTTGTCAAAAGCCTTCTGAAAGTCCAGATAAACAATGTCAACTGGATCCCCCTTATCCACATGCTTGTTGACACTCTCAAAAAATTCCAACAAATTAGTGCGGCATGATTTGCCCTTGTAAAAGCCATGTTGGCTCTCCTTTAGCAGCGCCTTCTCTTCTATGTGCCTATTAATTCTATCTTTTAGGATGGTTTCCATCACTTTACCTGGGACACATGTCAAACTGACAGGTCGGTAATTTCCTGGATCACCCCTGGCTCCTTTTTTGAAAATTGGTGTTACATTCGCTACCTTCCAGTCATCAGGCACAAAGCCTAATTTGAGGGAAATATTATATATTTTGGCTAGGAGATCAGCAATTTCATCTTTAAATTCCCTGAGAACTCGTGGATGGATGCCATCTGGTCCTGGTGATTTGTTAGTGTTTAGCTTAACAAGACATACAAGGACCTCCTCCCTGGTTATTTCTATCTTGCTTAATTCTTCGGTTTCCCTCCCTACGAAGATAGCAATTTCATCTTTAAGTTCGCTGAGAACTTGTGGATGGATGCCATCTAGTCCTGGTGATTTGTTAGTGTTTAGCTTAACAAGACATGCAAGGACCTCATCCCTGGTTATTTCTATCTTGCTTAATTCTTCACTTTCCCTCCCTACGAAGATAGGCTCTGTTTTGGGCATGTGGTCTCTGTCTTCTTCAGTGAATACTGAAGCAAAGAATTCATTGAGTCTCTCTGCAATCTCTGTTTCCTCTTTAATAACCGCTTGCTTTCTTTAGTGTCTTGCACGGAAGACAAAGAAGGAGTCGCAGGAAGGACTAACACAGGTTTATTCATTGATGGTCAGCATGAACATGTGGCAATGCCAACAGAGTTATGGCTCCAGATGGAATTGCTGCCCTTCAGGAAAGAACTCAAAACCTGGCTGGTGGGGCAAATATGGGACGTGGATGGAAGGGTAACCCCCACCAGTTGGTTGGTATAGATCAGCAGAATCCTCCCCCTCTCGCTTTCTATCACCCATTTATGGGGTGGGTGGTTTGTTAATGTTTTATGATCATAGTGTTTTTAATGTTTTTTTATAATGGCTGGGTATTTTTTATCTGTTAGATAGTTGTTTTATCCTGTGATTGTAAGCCGCCCTGAGTCGGCGTAGGCTGAGTGGGCAGCATAAAATTGAAAAAAATAAATAATAAATACAGGGGAAAGTGTTCTGCTGCAGGTAAAGTCTTCTTGGCAGAAGGGGATTCTTCAAGAGTAAGGGGGTCTTGTTGAAAGAAAGCATTAGTGGATCAAACTCTGCAACTTATGCAAGGATTGGCTTGACTTACACTGTTTGAAACACTGGCTTTGGCTATATGGTACATAGTATACCTTGTACTCAGATAAACATCTGTTTTCTGGCCCTGGGATTAACTCCATACTGCAAACAGACAAACATTAACTACTCTTAAAATGGTCTTCTCCTTTTCAGAAGTCATATTGCTCCTCAAGAGCTTGTTATCTGCCACCTAGTGACTCTGTGTCACTAGAATTAATGTTGAATTAATATTGAATTAATGAAAATATCCGTTTTAAAACAGAACAGCACTCTCCAAGTGCCTTTAGTATGCGTGCCAAACTTCACATGTCTATCAGAGAATAAACAAAACAAAAACGTTGTAGCACTTTGAGACTAACTGTTTAGTTAGTCTCAACGTGCTATAAAGTGCTGTCGTGGAACAAGTCCACTTCATCTCAAAGTGGACTTGACCCAAGAAAACTAACATTAAAATATATCAGTTAGTCTCAAAGTACTAAAACATTTGGTTTTGTTTTGTTTATTCTCTGGCATGCTTGAAACACAGACTAACATGGCTATTCCAAAACATTCACATGTCTGTTTCAAGATCTTAGAGTTATGGTGAAGATAAATAGGAATGTTTCTATTGATATAAACAGATTGCTAACCACTATGGAATGTTGAAAAAATCTAGGTATAAATCTGGTAAGAAAATTTATGTTTAAATAAAATGTGACATTTGCTCACATTTGCCTACTGTGCTTGTTCTTGTTTCCCCATAGAGAAACCACTGAAAAAGGCATGAAGCACACTTATTACATCTGCCAACAGATCCCTGAAGTTTCTTTCTAACTGAATGAATTTTTGTTGTTCCTTTAAGTGAAAAATGTTAGACAGAATATTAAGAAAAGGTGGGAAATGTACACTGATCAAAACCACTATACTGTATGTACTGCACTTCTCTTGCTGTTCCCTTTTTAAAAATACTGAAAAGGGGGCTAGAGTATGTATATATTTAACTAGGTTTACATAATTTCTTTATTTAAGGAAGCTCAAAACAAAATGCACAGCTCTTCTCCTCTTCAAATTTATCCTCACAACAAAACCTGATGAAAAGTGGCTGGCCCAAAGTCATCCAGAGAGTTTAATGCTTAGTGTGGACCAAAGTCCCATCAACCATGACATAATATAGGTTCTCTTCTCCAACAGACATACATATTGCTGATATTACTTGCTAGCACAGGGAATTGGGCACACATCTGCATCTGAATCTTTGGCTTTCTGATGACTGGGAGTTACAATATTCATTGTATCTGTTAATGATAGGTGGCTCTTTCATTTTTATCACCTCTTAAGCCCTTTCATCTTAAATAGATTTAATTCTTTGGTTAAACTGTCAACTTAGATACAATACATTGCCTAGGAATGATATCACTATGCTAGCAACATCAGCACCTTCCATTGGAAAGCCCTTGGGAAATTAATGGTTGTCTTATCCAGTTTAAAGCTGGATATTTCTTTTCCCTTCAGAAAATTAAAAATCAGAGAATGGGAACATTGGCAGCAACCCTGGAAAACTGTCATGCAGGCAAGAAGAGAAGCGTACATGTTGTTACACAGATTTTAAATGTTTTTACCAAGCTAAACATAAGAGACAGTTTTAAAAGTGAAAAGTGAATTGTCCGTGACACTGGGTGATAAACTGCAGCAAATGCAGGTCATGAGGTAATACTCTCCCTGCTACCTATCCCCATGGTAAGGTGGATTTGAACCATAAGAAGGTTTAATTTCATTTATGTCCATTAGATGCTTAAATTTTATTTATTTTATTATTTTATTTTTTGGATTTTTACCCCGCTCTACTCAAGCACAAGGCCGACTCAGAGCGGCTACAACAATTCAATACATAAACAGTTACAATCGATTACAATCAATATGACAGTTCAAATAAATAGTATAAGAGCAACAAAATACATTATATCCAAAAGAATTACAAAAACAAATAGGAACCTTATTACAAAAAAGTCACTGTCCTTGTCTCCTCCTGGCCGATAACAGGTTGGGAGGGCGTGGTGGCTCACAGCGGTGGCATCTTCAGAGCTCCCCATGGACACGGGGAGCTCTCTTTATCCTCCCGGCATTGGCGGGGCCGGGAGGGTGCAGCAGCTCAGGCGTCATCATCTTCTGAGCTCCCCATGGCCTGAGGGAGCTCTCTTTATCCTCCTGGCATTGGCGGGGCTGGAAGGGTGCAGCGGCTCAGGCGGCGGTGTCTTCTGAGCTCCCTGTGGCCTCAGGGAGCTCTCTTTATCCTCCTGGCATTGGCAGGGCTGGAAGGGTGCAGCGGCTCAGGCGTCATCATCTTCTGAGCTTCCCGTGGCCTCAGGGAGCTCTCTTTATCCTCCTGGCATTGGGGTGGCTGGAAGGGTGCAGCAGCTCAGGCGGCGGTGTCTTCTGAGCTCCCTGTGGCCATTGGGAGTTCTCTTTATCTTCCGAACATTGGTGGGGCCAGAAGGGCACAGCAGCTCAGGTGGAGCTCTTTTTATCCTCCTGACATTGGCGGTGCCTGGAGGACACAGCAGCTCAGGCGGTGGCATCTTCTGAGCTCCCCGTGGCCTTGGGGAGTTCTCTTTATCCTCCCAGCATTGGCAGGGCCGGGACAGCGTGGTGGCTCAGGCGGCGGCATCTTCTGAGCTCCCTGTGGCCTCAGGGAGTTCTCTTTATCCTCCCAGCATTGGCGGGGCTGGGAGGGCACAGCGGCTCAAGCGTCATCATCTTCTGAGCTCCCCATGGCCTCAGGAAGCTCTCTTTATCCTCCTGGCGTTGGCGGGGCTGGAAGGGTGCAGCAGCTCAGGCGGCAGCATCTTCTGAGCTCCCCATGGCCACAGGGAGCTCTCTTTATCCTCCCAGCATTGGCAGGGCTGGGAGGGCATGTCAGCTCAGATGGCGTCGTCTTCTGAGCAGGCAGGTGGGTTGGTCTGATGCATGGGCACCAAATTGGCAAAATTAGTACACCCAATAGACTTCCACCTTTTCAGAAGAGGACTCATCTAACTGCTGCATAAGACTCTCTCGCTCTCCACCACCAGCCAAAATTTATATTCTATCTTCCTGCTTCTCCATTCCCTGCTGTCCACAATTACAGTACCTCTTACAACTTTTTTCTTCATGCTTCACATCTGTTTGCTTTATGTCCTTTCTTTCTCGCTCTTCCCTTATTTTTATGCAGAAAAAAATGTTATTTTTGTTCCTCCTCTAATCCACATTAAAATGGTTCATAAGCCAGTTTTGGCTCCCAGCCTTCCAGTTGCCATGATCATCCAAGTGTTTTTCGACTGCAACTTCCATGATCCTTTCACTGACCATGGACACTAACTTTAATGTGAGTTGAAGACCAACAACATCTGGAGAGACATAGTTGCTATAGGCCCTGGAATACTCCTCATGATGTATAGTGGATGCTAAGAGAACTGGGCATGCTCTCTATGATTTGTGTATCTTCTTTGTGAGACTCTCCTCTCAAAGTGTTCATATTACTGTGACATGCCTCCTCCTCCTCCTCCTCCTCCTCCTTTGTCTAGGCCAGACGTCAAACTGTCTAAATGAAGGCACCTTCTGGTGAGTTAATTCTGCAGTTCCTTTTGCCTGACCTAGTGTGAGAAAGATTATCCAGCAACACAAGGTTTTCATTATCAGGGTATGCCCAATTGTAGTTCAAAAAACCTCAATCTTCAAGGAGGCTCTTTCTGTCCTTGTGTCCTATAGGCAGATCCAGAATTAACTGTGATGCTACATTACTACAAAACTCTTTTTAAAAAACCTCTTGAGCAGTAAATGCGTGCCTCTCACACCACTTAGGTGAATGGTTTTCAGAGGTGCAGGCTTGAGAATAAGAAAAAACAGTGGTGTTAGGAAACTTACTTTTTTAGACTGTATTTCCAAGGATTTTCCAGCCAAAATGGCCAGGAGCCTCATTAGTTGAGAGAGTCCTCTAGGACTTTCTCAAGACAAGTAAATTGAAGTCAAATTATCACAGCAACTTTTAAAAAGAAAAATAATAATTTGCAAAAAAATACTCGTGACAGAGTTACAGCTCAGGTTTTAGGGGAGAGATGACACAGATATAGTTTTTTTTTTTAAAATCAGGGCTTTGTATTTCAGCAAGATCAATTATTAATTTTAAGAAGGGGGAAAGAGTCAACAGTGAAAAGCCTTTAGGAAGTCAATATTATTCTGTTTCAGTAATCAAAATATTAATACTTCTGCAACTTGAGCATTACACCCATTTTTCAGTCATAGAACTGATGCAACTTGCTACATGTGGTGGTAACAGCTGTCAAATAGATACATCTCTGTAGGATTCTCTTATATTTGTTTTGTTGATCAAGTAACAATGCAATACTAAAAACTCTCACAGAGCTGGGGAAATTTTTTTCCTAATGAGAATGTGGTTTTGTTTTCTTTGGGCATGAATAGAGTCTTAATTAAAATCAAAAGGAGAGATGTGTAGAAGAAAAATAAATCTTTTTTAGTACAAGAAACTGTGAAACTGTTCCCCACTACTTTTTTTTAGCCAACAGTTATGAGCATATGATCACTCCATGGAAGTCAACTGGTCTCACCACAGTCAAGAGTTTTTTCAAAAATCCGCTCACCTGTTTTGCATATGGACATTTGTCATGTGATGTATGCCCTAGTATGTATTAATGAGGCCAAACAGATCTAAGATTTTATGTGTCAAACTTTTATTATCCATGCACAATGAATTGTGTTGGAGTTATTTAATACATTCAGCTCTCATGTCATAAAGTTTAAACCATATTCCAGTCAGTCGTTCCCATTCAGATTATTTGAAACTGGAGTCAATTCAATGGCGGTTCCTTAGATCTATATTTAGGATTCCACCGTCAATAGCAGGAGCAGTTATGAGATTAGAAGTTGGCTGGCAAGCTTTTTGGCATGTAGCCTGGAAAGCAAAGCTGTGGCTGTACCTGAAGCTGTGTTTTAAACCTGTGGGCCTAGCCCCTTTAATATTAAGGGATAATTTCCAATCATCCTGGGAAAGGGACATTATTGATAGAGTTCAGGTTTGCAGGTTGTCCCATTTGTACCTAGAATCCATGACTTACATCCAAGCTAGAGCCATAATAGCCCAAAGGCTGAACGATATCGGCAAGCAAGAGGACATTGCTTTTTTGAAACCAGAGATGTATTTGGGGACCAGATTTGGCAAAGCACTCCAGCTCCATATTTGGCCAAAATTTGTTATGTGGAATATCGCAGGCTTTATACGGCTGCAAGATTGAATGCCCGTCAATACAGCTGTTCTATTGGGAAGATACAAAGGTATACCATATGCCCAAAGAACCTGTCTCTGTCCCCAGAAAGCGGTTGAGTCAACTGAGCATATCCTTCTTAATTGTCCTTTTTATGCTGACATTAGACAAATACTCCTAGCTCCTCTTCTTTGCCAAATCAGATTTGAGCCTAGAGAAAATCAGGTTCGATTTCTCTTGAATAGCGTTGCTGCTTTGTCAGCAATAGGAGTTTCTAAATTCCTATTTTTGGCACTCAAACGTTGCAAGATTAAAATTGACAGTATTGACTCGGGCCTATTAATATAGAGTATGTATAGGTAAAGGTAAAGGTTTCCCTTGGTCGAAAGCCAATCAGATCCGACTCTAGGGTGCAGTGCTCATCTCTGTTTCTAAGCCAAAGAGCCAGCGCTGTCTGCTTTTGCAGACGTTTCCGTGGTCATGTGGCAGGCATGACTAGACACCGGAGCGCACGGAACACTGTTACCTTCCCACCAAAGTGGTCCTTATTTATGAGTAAGTATATCCTGAAGGTAAAGATTGTTAGGCTTAAATCTCTCTGTGTTATTTTGTGCTGACTGACAGTCGAATAAAGATATGTATGTATATATATATGTATGTATTCCAGTCAGTCACTTGTTTTCCTCCATGGGTTCCAGACCCTGCTCAAATAGTTGGTCAGTTCTTAAAATTATTTGTAGATTGTATCAATCCAGCCTAGAAAGGAATACATTTGAAAATTCAGAGACATGGGATGCCATCATTCAGTGTTTTCCTATATAAAAAAACATTCCTTTAAAATAAACCCAAACAGCACAAAATTTGAGGTGATCCTTTACAGTGGCATGCTAGTCACACTGACATGTGAATCCTTTTTCACTCCCCCTCCCTTTTTGTTGCATTCAATCATGTAGACCAGGGGTTCCCAAACTACAGCCCATGGCCAGATCCAGCCCATGCCAAATAATCTGGCCCAAACAGAGAACAAAAACACTCCCAAAGCACGTAGTCGTTGAGAAATAAACTGTGTCTTTAAATTCAAAAACCAATAGTGTGCTGACTCGTATGCCGATACAATGATATGTCTATAGTTCCGGGAAGCATACATGTGCAAATACGATGCAGTATATCAATTTTACAAAATCATAACTCAATGTCTCTAATCAGGACAACTTATACTAATACGATCAATAACACTGCATGAACAAGATGGTAATTCTAACAAAGTCCGGTGACCCTAATGCATCTGTGCGCATGATGATAACCACTCCGTGAGCGGGCTTAACTGTTGTTGTATTACGGTAGATAAATTGAGTCTATATTTGCGGTTAACAACACAAAGTCCTAGGAAGAAACCAACAAAAGTTATATCAACGGCTGGTTCTCGTGCGGCGGGCCACGTCAAGCAGTTGTAGGCGGATTTCCGATGTCCATCCGGTAGTGGGACATTTCGAGTAACTTTCTCAAGTATCTACAACATAACATAAACATGAAAGTATACAACACTATCTTAACAGATATGTAAGTCTATCTAAGAAGCATAAAAAACGCAGTGTTAAATATAGCATGTGTTGCATAATTTTACTATTATTCGACAGACAAAGAGGAAACAAATAAATCACATACCTCAAAGGGAATTTTATTGCGCGTATAGCACCTCTGTGTGTGTCTTTTCTGTGTGTGCACGCGTTAATTACTTCCAGCAGAGTACTCCATATATAATCCAGACTTAATGAAAAACATATGTGTCTGATCGGTTAAGCTTTTTTCCGACCTTCTGTTTGACTCCTTTCAGTACTACTTAAAGATGTCTGTGTCTCAACACTTGTTAAAGAAATGGAGCAGAACTATAGGAATGCGGAAAGCTCCCAGTCTGTGTTTAACCCGTAAGGCGCCAAAGTATTAAAGCGATGGATGTAGAATGCCTCTCTCTGTAAGAGGAAGCGCTCTACATCCATGATTTGATGTTTGTTTGGCATGAAAGTTTCCAGTACGACCACCTTGATGTCCTTCGATGTATGCTTCTTATCAAGAAAGTGATTGACAAGAGGGGCAGTGGTCACGCGATTCCTTATGCGGGAAAGATGCTCTCCCAAGCGTACCTTCAAAGGCTGTCTCGATTGTCCTACATAAGCTAACTGACAGGAACAAATTATCATATAAATGGAATCTTTTGAATTACAATTTGAAAACCTGGTGAGACTAAGAGTGAAGTTACTATTTGGCAAATTTACATATTTAGTACACCACATGTGTACACAATATTTGCAGTGACCGCAGGCAAAGTGTCCAGAGATGCTTGCGGGAGACGTGCCACCCGGAGTGGCAATATCCGCTCTGGAGAGCAGGTTAGCAATAGTCTGCGTTTTCCTAAAGCCTATGGTAGGTCGTTGGCGGCACCCTGGTATGCAATCCAAAATGTGCCAATGTTTTAGTATTATCCGTTTGATGCGATTGGCCATGGGGGTATAATCTAATGACCAAAATAACCCTTGTTCTATCTGTTGCGTGATAGTGTCACTCTTGAACAAGGTACTTCTAGCACGTAAATCAACCTTGGATCGGGCGGTATTGATAATGTTCTTAGGGTATCCTCGAGTCAGCACACTATTGGTTTTTGAATTTAAAGACACAGTTTATTTCTCAACGACTACGTGCTTTGGGAGTGTTTTTGTTCTCTGTTTGTTCTCATTACATCCCAGCCGTCCTACCACACCACAAATAATCTGGCCCACACTGCCCTCACCACTCCAGGAAGCAGAAGTAAAACGCACCCATGCATGTGCAAAATGCTGCCATAAATGCACCTGTAGCTGTCATAAATGTATTTACGACACCTGCAGGTGCATTTATGGTAGTGTTTTTGTGCATGTGCGGGTGCATTTTACTTCCACTTCCAGTGAGAGGAACCACATGACTGACCCGCTCAACCACATGATTGGCCTGTGGTGCAAAAAGTTTGGGAACCCCCGATGTAAACCCTGAAATGTGGAGTCAGATGACCCAAGATCAGTTTTGCCACATGATTATCGATTCGCCCAAAGAGGGCATGAGTCTCTGTGCTCCTGTACAGTACTTAACTTGATCTTTACCTATAAGGAGGGACTAGGTTGATACGTGTCTGGCAAAAGTGGCCACACCCGGCCCAACCATCCCAAACCAAGCCGCCTGCACTTACTTTACCATCCTGTGAGGGTCACCGCAAGGGTCCGGTTGCCAAGAGTGGGGCAACAGCTCCACAAACGTGACCACAAAAATGAACTACAGTTCCCAGCATCCTCTGCGCCATGCTACCCATCAGCCAATCAGGCTGAAGGGTGGCAGCATGGAGAATGTTGGGAATGCTGGTGCGCCGGGTTTAAAAATAACGTCCTGGGGAAAGGCACAACCGGCAAAAGGTAAGTGGGGAGGGGGAGAGGGACTGAGGGGGGCAAGGCCCAAGAACCATGCTGCCCCCCACCCCAACACTTTGCCCCCCCTGAGTCCCTGTCCCCCACCCCAATTACCTATTGCCACCCGGGGAGGAGGCCGTGCCTGGGTCCTTCAGCCCTGCATCCTCCCCGGGTGGTGGAAAACACAAGGGCCCTGAAAGCGCCTGCTGCGCACTCCCCATTCACCTGGGGATGCAGGGCCGAAGGACCCGGCCACTCCCTCCTCCCCGGGTGGTGGAGAATGCAAGGGCACCGAAGGTGCCCACTGCACACTCCCTGTAGGCCAGGGGAGGAGGCTGTGTCCGGGTCCTTCAGCCCTGCGTCCTCCCCGGGCGGTGGGGGGAAGAGAAGGGATCCCTCCTCTCCCCACCCCTGCAGCTTCGGTGGGGAGACAAAAGCATCTCCCCAGAGGCCAGTGCTCGCCTCTCCGTAGCTTTGGGGGGAGAGAAGGAATCCCTCCTCTCCCACTCCCCAACCCCCCTCCCGTGGCTTCGGTGGAGAAACAAAATTGTCTCCCCAGAGGCCAGCACCGGCCTCTCCGTAGCTTCGGGGGGAAGAGGAGAAATCCCTCCTCACACACCACCACCACCAACCCGCGGCTTCGGCGGGGAGACAAAATTGTCTCCTCAGAGGCCAGCACCAGCCTATACGTAGTTTCAGGGGGGGAGGAGGAATCCCTCCTCTTCCCCCCCCCCTGGCTTCAGAAGGGAAACAAAATCATCTCCCCAGAGGCGGCTCCGGCCTCTGTGTAGTTTTTATGGGGGAGAGGAGGAAGCCCTCCTCTCTGCCCCCACGCCTTCAGTGAGGTAGTGGGGACGAAGGCACTCCCTCTGTGTGAGTGTGTCTGTGTGTGTTTGTGTTGTTTGTGTGTATATTGTGTGCTGTCCTGTTGTGTATGTATTCTGCATGTGTGTGTGTGTGTGTGTGTGTGTGTGTGTGTGTGTGGTTGTGGTGTGTGTGTGAAAAACCTGCCCAGCAAAGCCAGGTAAAATATACTAGTCACCAATAACAGGGGTCAGCAAACTTGGCTCTTTAGATGTTCTTGGACTTCAATTCCCTTAACCCCTGATCATCAGGTGTGCTGACTTGGGCTTCTGGTAACTGAAGTCCAGGAATGCCTGTAGAGCCAAGTTTGCTGACCCCTGATCTATAATAATAATAATAATAATAATAATAATAATAATAATAATAATAATAATAATGATGATGATGATGATGATGATGATGATGATGATGATGATGATGATGATGATGATGATGATGTGTCAGAAATTATTCTGGGTTTCGGTTGAAAGGATTTTTGCTGGAGAAACTGTGCTCATGGTGCACCTGGATGAGGCTCCTTTCAATTATATGAGGGAAAGCATTGTAATTTATTTTACAGGGCGAGTACTCACATGTCCCTCCAGTAGAGCTCCAGAGGTGCTCCCCTATTCCTTAAAACAATCAGTACAATATATTGGCCAGGGTATTTAATGTAGTTTGAGCCCTGAGTTCAAATTTTTTTTTGCCATGAGGTTTACAGACTTCAGGCAAGTGATTATCTTCAACCTGTCTCTTGTTGTGAGAATACAATGGGACACACTGATCTATAAGTATGATTAGAAAGTATGCATGGTAGTAATAGCACATCCAAGACAATCTACTTCATGATACAATTTAAAGCTGGGAATATATAAATAAACAACTTGACTTTTCCTTCTGTATAAAAAGAAGCGAAAAATGAATCTACATTGATCCAGTTGTAAATCTGTTACAACAACCATTGACTACCTTTAGTTAGACGTGGCTAGTCTGCAATTTGGATTTAAACTGCCAGTAATAATGACCAGCAGCAGACTATCAACTAAAGGAGCAGGGCATGGTCTTCTGTAAACTGAATGAATTAACAGATCACTTTGCAGTACAAAACCCTCCTGCTTATCTACTCATTGCATAAAACAAAAAGGCATGAAGATATGTTTTCCTAAACTGGAAACATGGAGGGGAGGCAGATAATTTTAGCACTACAACTCCCAGAATCCTTCAGCCACTGGCCTTTTTGGTTGAGGGATTCTGGTAACCCTAGTCAAGAAATACTTTTTCATAGCAATATTTAAACAAACAAACATAGAGCTGACCCATCTCTTCTGGCATCACAGTCACAGATAAACCATTAACGCCTTTTGGAAAGAATTCAAGTAGGAGATTAGTATTAGCAGGGGATGTGGCATGTAAAAATGAACTTTTTCTTATTTTCTGACAAATTTAACATCCTGAGGTATATCAAAAAGAATATAAGTTATTTTTCAAAAGGGAGGGGCAATGATAAACTTTATGAATTAAATGTTAGAAACATTACCAAAATGAACAGACAGTTTAATTTCCCAAATCAAAATGTTTCCAGATGATAAAACTTTTAACAACATTCATGATCTTCTCTGTTTCAAATATGGTCCCAATCATCTTTCCAGATACAATTATTAATGATCTGTTAAATATTTAATACTGGGTAAAGTGAGCTTGTTAATTGGCTAGTATCTACTGCCATCATCTTAAATCATTCATAAAAGTTAAATTTCCTCAGGACTTCAATTACTTTAATCAAACATGAATGGGTTATTCACTAAAGCACTTGTGTGTGATTGTTTTTTTAATAGCATTTGTTCCTGTAAAGCAGGGGTTCACAACCCGTGGCCTGTGGCACCAAATAATCTGATCCCAGACCTCCAATGATACACTGCATAAAGCTTTACTTCCTACTCTGTTGGCTGGCCAAATCAGAGGGTGGGGCCAAATCTGTGGGTGTGGCCAAACGTCCTGCATTATGGTCTATGGAGGTGGAGGTGGCCAACCAAGTGGGCATGGCCTGGGGGAATATCCACTACCGGTTCTGCACAACCTGACAGAACCTGCTGCAGTGCATCACTGCAGACCTCCCTCCAGCCGCCACTGCCTTCACCATCGGAATTGGCTGTGAACTCATTTACAGCCAATGTAAACACACTTATGACAGCTGTAAATGAGTCTGCGGCCATTGTAAACATGTTTACTACCACTGTAAATGAGTCTGCGGTTATCATAAATGTGTTTACAACAGCCACGGATGTGTTTTACAGCAGCATTTATGGCAGGAGGAATCACCAGTCCAGCCTGCTTAGCTGTCTGAGGAGATGTGGTCTGCCCTGTGACTGAAAAACATTGAGAACCCCTGCTGTAAAGAGGGGGAAAGTCTTGTGTGTTTCTGCACTAGAGGCTGTATTCCTGTCATTACTTTTCCTTTGTGAGCTCTCATATGGAATGGCAAATTAATATATGAAATTCAAAGTAAAATGTGATTACAAAGATGCCAAAAAGATGGAGAACAGACACTTCTATCTTTAGAGATAAATATATGGTTGGGAGAACAAAGGGAAAGATAGCAAATAAATGAGAAGGGGGTATTAAAAAGTGTTTTATATGGGATACAATGAAAACAGTAGTAAGAAGAATTAGTATTAAAGAATCACATGTAATAAAAAATAAAAAGTACATATAGAAAGGTTAGAGGAACAGATTAGAGCAAGGGTGCCCAAACTATGGCCCATGGGCCCAATTAGGCCCCTGCATAACATTAATGTGGCCCACAGTGAGCACCCAGGCTCACCGCGGGCTGCCCCCCACCTGGCCCTGACATCAGCAGCAGTGGCAGCAGTGGCAGCGATCGTGCTTTGTCCTGGCTGCTCCGAGCAGCCTCTAGGTCAGTCCCATCCCCTCTGCAGCCTCTGCCAAAGCCAATTGCTGCATCGGTGAAATCTTCGTAGCCTCCTCTGTTTCAAAATCCACAGCACTAGGAGAGCCCATGATGTGCCCAGGATGACATTACTGCAGCACGCTAGGTTTACCCTTCCAGTGCCGTGGATTTTGAAACAGAGGAGGCTCCGAAGATTTCCCCAATGTGGTGATCGGCTTTGGCAAAGGCTGCAGAGGGGATGAGACCAACCCAGAGACTGTTCAGAGCAGCCCAGACAAAGCGTGATCACTGCCGCCGCCACTGACATCAAAACTGTTTAGGGACTACTGGATTAGAGCGTTAGAAAAAGAATATTTAAAGAATAAGGATTTTAAAATTATTACAGAGTTAGCAACTAAGTTTATACATAGCCTCTCAAAGATGGTCTTCAGTGTAGGTGAGACTGCTGTAGTATTCTGCTGAAACATCTCACCACATTGAGTCAAGAAGAGAATGCAGGACCAGTTATTTAAAAAGTCAGCAAACCTTTAATTCTTCCTGGATTTTTTCCTCCATCAGTTTAGCAGCTTTTCGATCTTCTGTCTCTATTTTCCACTTCTCTGCCACAATTCGAGCTTTCTCCTTAGCCATAGCGTCCCGGAACTTTTTTGTAATTTCGGCTTCCTTTTGCTTCCTTTAAAAAGAAAAGAGGAGGGAAAAAACTTAAATGAAAGACATAACATTTTAAAGACCTCCCATCCACTTCAAATAAACCTAAATCGGCATACCAACTGATTTTTTTAGCAAATTATGTTTTCTAAAAAAGTGAAAAGTACAAAATGGGAAGGAATCCATTACATACCTTGGGAATTAACCAATGACATTTGGGGGGGAAGGAATATTATATTTTTAACAGAAAAGATTACCAGAAGGTGAGATTGTTCAAACATTGACACTATCTTCAGTATTTTCTGGAATTTAAATAAAGGTTGCCCTCGCTCAAAAGCCAGTCGTATCCAACTCTAGGGTTCAGTGTTCATCCCTATTTATAGCCAAAGCAGCCAGTGCTGTTTGTGCCTGCATACATTTCCATGAACATGTGGCAGGCAGCGCTAAACACCAGAGTGCATGGAAAGCTGTTTACCTTTCAACTGAAGTGGTACCTATTTGTTTACTTGCAATTCCTTGCTTTAGAACTGCTAGGTTGGTAAGAGCTGGGACAGTCAGGAGCTCACTCCATCATGCAGTACTTGAGTCTTGAACTGCTGACCTGCTGACCTTCCAGTCATCCAGTTCAGCATCTTAACCGCTAAGCCACCACAATCCCTCTTTCTGGAATTTAGTGAGGGATTATGTGTTGATGCTCACCATAATTCTTCTGCTTCCTTTTGGGCTTGTTGTCTTGCTCTTTCAGAAATAAGTTCCTCAGAAATCTGTTCATACGGTTTGTCTCCAGGAGCTTCTCCCATAATCCAAACCCAGACCTCACCATCTGTCCCAAGGAGCCACTGAAGATTTTTGCCATTATCTGAAACAGCCCAAAAAAAATAAAAACCACAAAAGGTTTGTATTAAGGAAATGGGCACAGAGTCATTTGCTCATAGCCCAGGCAAGGATTGAACTATGAATCACACTCTTGAGTACATGAGCTATTTCATACAAAAATTAAAAAGTGCCAACCTTGTGCTGATTTGCACCAGTTAAGAGTCACACTGCGGTCAGATCACATACAAGACCATAACCAAGGGGGTGTCATCACCCACCCTGTGTTAGCAGTTTACCCACCCTCTAATTCCCGGCTGCTTATATATATATGACATATATATATGACATTGTTGCCCATCCTGAAAAAATATTCGCCCACCCACATCTAGAATCCTGGCTATGGCCCTGATCACATATTAAACAATCAAAGCAAAGCAATTACACTTGTATACCTCTCCATAGTGCTTAGTGCACTCACTGAGAGGTTCACAAGTTAATTAGTATTTTGTTTCCAACATGTGGTTCTTCTTCTCCCAATGTGATTCTGCAAGGCTGAGGAGCTTTTGGTTGGCAGGAGCTAAGACAGACAAACAGGAGTTCACTCTGTTGTGCAGCACTCAGGTCTTGAACTGCTGACCTGCTGGCATTCCGGTCATCAAGCTCAGTATCTTAACCAGTAAGCCACCACGGCCCTTCCCTTTTAATTACTAAAATTTAAAATAAATTCTTCTCTTCTTCTTTTTCTGCTGCTGTTTTTGTTTCTTCCCTTCTTCCTTTGATATTTTTCCTGAAGATGATCCCCATGATAGTTGACTTTCCCCTTTCATTCTCCTTCCTCTTCCTCATCCACCTCAGAACTAAAAATAAATCTTAATTTTGACTCAAAGCATGGTTGGTTCTCTTTCATTCTCTATTCATCTTTCAACTATTCCTGAGTGAGAATTCGCTGTCCCTGCCATTTCACATGATTCAATTCAGTGGTACCTTCCTCTGTAGAAAACTCAGAGTTAAGCTGTTCTCTCATAGCTTGAGGTACTATTTTTCAATTCTTTTTTCACTTCTGTGCATAAAATATCATTCCCTGACAAATATGTAGTTCAATAGGCATATCCATCTGAAAAACTCAGGTAATCCTTGATGATGGTTGTAGCCCTTGTGAGAAAGGATGGTGGTAGAATTAACAGAGAACCAGTTCTCAGACAAAGGGCTATCTAACTGGTCCATATCTCTCTCTTCTTGGCATTTTTGTGCTAGATTAATCACTTTTTCTTCCAGTATCTACACCTGTTGGACACTGGAGCTGAGCTACTTGCCACAGAGCACCATGTTTGACCCACTGAAAGTAGGGTTTACTAATTTGCAACACTCTCTTTTACACAGTTTTGATCATATTAAACACTTCCCCTGATTATCTGGGGATTACCAGGGAAACACACATTTTTTCCTAAGTGTGAAGATGATTGCAGCAGCAGAACAGCATCTATCTAGGGAACAAGAAAATAATAAGTGTTAATAAAGGTGGAGGAGGAGCAAAATGCCATTTGGTGTGATCCCTGCATCCCAACCATATTTTGCTTCTCCAAATTATATTTACCCTTATTGTTCTCACAGACAATTTGGAAGTGCTTATTTTGCTTTGATTGTATACAACAGCAACAAAATAAACACTTCTCAATCCGGTCAGAAGAAATATATGTTCTATTATTGGATCTTTAAATTTTTTAATGAATGGTTTTCTTTTTCTCTATTGTATTGTAATGCTCTGTTGTTTTTGTTAGCCCCCTGAGTCATGCAAGTGAGTGGGAAGCATACAAATTAAATATGATGATGATGATGGAGGAGGAGGAGAAGGAGGACTACAAGAATAAAGAACAAGAACTCAACTCTTGAGTCATCAATTTCATGACACCCATGTCATGCAGGGACTGCAGTGGCTCAAGTGGCTAAGACGCTGACTGGGAAGCGGAAGGTCAGCAGTTTTATTCTCGAGTACTGCAGGATGGAAATGAGCTCCCTTCTTCGTCCCAGCTCCTGCCAACCTAGCAGTTCGAAAGCAAGAAAATGCAAGTAGATAAATAGGGACCACTTCTGTGGGAAGGTAACTACATTCTGTGCATGCTGGTGTCTAGTCATGCCTGCCACATGACCACGGAAATGTCTGCAGAAACAGACAGCACTGGCTCTTCGGCTTAGAAACAGAGATGAGCACTGCACCCTAGAGTCGGATATGACTGGCTTTTGAGCAAGGGAAACCTTTACCTATATCATGCTTAAGGAAGACAAAGAAGAAAGCACTCTTCAAAATAAGGGAAAAACCTCACCAAACCTATGTGCAACCCATTTCTGACCCTCTGATTACTTATGGGAGAATGTTCTTTTCATCTAAACAGAGTTTTTTAAAAAAAAAATCACGATCAGCATATCTATACCTATAAAATGGTGCGTTAACCATTGGAATGTGACAAAGAATGTTTAGCCAGGCCCTACTAGCCTGTAATGGGCCTCCGTTCACTCACCCAAACCCAGTTCGCAGGTAACTGTCGTGTTGAAATTTGCGCCAGGGGGGCAGGAGCCCCCCGGACGCAAACAAAAAAGGGAACTCCAGTGCCTAACATTCCTTACACCACGCCGCACCAGAGCCAATCAGGCTGAGCGGCGCAAGCAAAAGGAACGTTCGCAAACGCGCCGCAGCCAATCAAAAATAAGCCGCAGAAAAATATTCACTGTGGGTTGGCGAAAAGCACATGTGGAACTTCATGTTCCAGCATCCTTTGCACCTCTACAATGTCAGCGAAGAGAGCTGAACGTCACTAGCTGAATGTGGAAACAACCGTTAAAAAACCCCGAATGTTTCTTCGCAGCACCACACGAAACCATAAACTCAATGAAAGGAGGATACATAAGAAAGGCGTGGGTGCCCATTAACTGATGAAATACATGTCCTCCAAACACGTAACGTCATAAATAAAACAAAACAAACAATTCACCACAGAAATAATGACACGAAAAATTAAACTACAAATCCCAGCCTCCAAAGCGAATGAAAAACAAAGCAGCCAATCACGGCGACTGGGGGGAATACGTCAAACGCGTCACATGTTGGCCGAAGTGTGAAAAACCAAACTCCATAAAAGGAGCAACAACACAGTTTGGTGGAGACAAATACGCCTCGCTAGCAGAGTAGTCTATGTTCTATTGTAGAATATTTACTTTAACCAATGAAAAACTTTCAAAAGCAAACAAATTAGAAGTATTAGACAGACAACCAAATTAGATCTCACAGTAAATAATAAACGAAATACAGAACCAACCAAATTAGGCATAATAGTGCATGAGGAAAAAATGGAAAACACTACATAAACTATTCCAGCGCAAAACACTACGTAAACTATTCCAGCACAGCAGCAAAGAAAACAAAAACAACGTACATTACAAATAATGATATACGTATTTGACAATAAACAAAATAATATCAAATAGTTACTGAACAAAATACAATATAGAAAACATTAGAGGCAAGAAATAACCAATACTGACTGAGGAAATTACGGAGAACACTGCAATTACTAATCCACCGTAGCAGTAAAGAAAGTGAAAACAACGTACCTTCCAAATAATAATATACTTATTTAACAATAAACAAAATAATATCTTACAGTTATTGAAGAAATTGCCACATAAAAAATAGGAATAAATATACATTTAGGTGCAGGACCAAAAATTCGAGACACATTACAATTAGAAATCACCACAAAGCTCACCATTACAGCAACACAAACCGAAAACTTATGATTAAGGCAGTAAAAATTAATACTCAAAAAATAATTACCTCAGAATATATTACAAATACATTGTAAGTCAGGATGCCTAAGGAAAAAAACGTGGGAATATAGGACAAAGAACACACCAAAAAAAGAAACGTAAACTAGACAAAGCACAACAAACAACAGAAGAAAGGGAAGAAGAACTTCATAAACACAAAAAGAAATATGCTGAAAAAACACAACAGACATCTTCTCAGGCACACGAGGCCATGTTAAGAGAACGTAGAGAAATTGACAGTACATCAAGGGCAATTGAAACCCCAAAGAGACATGACATGAGATTACAACAGAATAAAAAGACAAGAGACAAACGAAAAGACAGAAGTAAAGCTAAGAAATTAACATTACAAATGGCTGCCTTCTCCTATGATCCAGAAATTAATTATTCAGAACATGCCAAATTACTGATTGGTAATTTAGACATGATTTGCCAATTCTGCCAAGCCAGAAAATTCAAAACAGAAACCAAATCACTATGTTGTAAAGATGGTAAAATTAAAATTCAGCAGCAAGTGCCACCACAACAACTGAGAGAATATACCAGGGGAGAAACACCAGATTCAAAACATTTCTTTAAAAATGTTCGAAAATACAACTCATGTTTTCAAATGACATCCTTTGGTGCCACAGCCATTATACAACACAAAGGATTCAATGCAACATTCACCATTCAAGGACAGATTTACCACAATATTGGTTCACTACTACCACTACCAGAAGAAGAACCAAAGTTCTTACAAATTTATTTCATGGGGGACGAGGAAAAAGAATCAACACAACGATGTACATACATTGAAGGAACAAAACAACATATTGTGTTAAAAATACAAAGAATGTTACATGAACACAATAATTTAATCCTCACTTTCAAAAATGCCATGGAAAACATGCCAAACAATGAAGACCAAATTGTCCTAGCTGCAGACAAAACTCCATCAGGAGAGCATATACGGAGATATAATGTTCCCGAAACAAATGAAGTTGCAGCACTCATTTCAGGGGACACTTTCCACCCTAGAGATATTGTACTAAAACGACATGACAAAAAACTGCAATGCATCTCAGAAACACATCACTCCTATGATGCTCTTCAGTATCCCATACTTTTCCCATATGGTGAAGATGGTTATCATTTTAATTTGAAGCGCATTGATCCAAAAACAGGCAAAGAAACTGAGAAAAAAATAACAGCCATGGACTACTACTCCTACATTCTAATGATTAGAAATGAGGAACAAAACCATATACTCCATTGCAGAAAACTTTTAAACCAGTTTGTGGTAGATATGTATGCTAAAATAGAGAGTGAAAGACTGCTTTACATTAGAAATAATAAAAAAACCACTCAGAGCAGAACAATGCAACAAGATGGAAATCTGGCAAATGTGGGAAAACTACTCATCCTACCAGCAACATATACAGGAAGCCCAAGGCACATGCATGAATATACTCAGGACGCTATGACCTATGTTAGGAAACATGGATGACCAGATTTATAAATCACATTCACATGTAACCCAACATGGCCTGAGATAAAAAAAATCACCTCAGAAATGACAAAAAATCTAATGACCAACATGACTTAATTGCCAGAGTATTTAGACTAAAACAAACACAATTAATTAATCTTATCACAAAAAATCAGTTGTTTGGAGAATGTAACTGCTTTATGTTCACGATTGAATGGCAAAAACATGGACTGCCACATGCTCACAACTTAATCTGGCTAAAAAACAAAATACATCCAACTGAAATAGACAAAATAATATCTGCTGAAATACCCAATGAAAATGAAGACATGGAACTACATGCCATTGTGAAGAAAAACATGATTCATGGTCCATGTGGACTTCTGAACCCACAAGCAACATGCATGAAAGATAAAAGCTGCACCGAAAGATACCCAAAAGCATTGTTAAAAGAAACACGAACTACAGACGATGGATACCCACAATACAGAAGACATTCTGTGGAGGATGGAGGACACACCACAAAATCAAAAATGAAAACACAAGGAGAAATAGTAATTGACAACACTTGGATAGTCCCATACTGTCCACTACTTTCAAAAATATTCAATGCACACATTAATGTTGAATAGTGTAATGTAGGAATCTGATCCATGTAAAGATCTCTTCAATCAGTCTCATGAAGCAGCAGTTTATAGCCCCAGATAAACAAAGGAAAACTTAAGACGTCTACGAAGTCCAGCTTCATTAGACGGAGTAAGGAAAGAACAGAGATAGACAGAAAGCAAACACACACGACTGCAGTTTTTGGCTGAACAAAGGATACTAATGGCTTCTCTTTATTCAAGCAGAGTATAACAGAAACGAAACTTAAGCTACATAGCCAATCAGATCTACGCATGCCCAAAATCCAGCGTTGTCTCTCATGCAAGCAAAGAGGCCTTTGTTTACAAAATGTGTCAGAGACAGCCTGACAGAATCCAGATACATTCCCACATGTCCTCCTTTTTCATTAAAATTTGAGAGAGAGAGAGAGAGAGAGACAGCTAATCATACCCCTGCATGTCATCATACTCCATAACTACTCCTCCATATACATCATCACTGTCCTCCTGGACATCGTACCCCTCCTGACTCCTGGTACTTTGTTCGTGCAAAACCCGATGTCTCCCTTCTACGCAGTGGACATGTGTTACACATAGAAATAAGATTAGGAATACAATAAATGCAAAAACACAAAGGTATAAGGCAGATAATAATAATGAACCCATAAAAGAAAACCTGTCTAAGGACAGATAAATCAGGCAACCAAGAAGTAAGCCAATCAAAGAGATTAGCATCAGTGCGTACATTGTTAGTAATGCTCTCCTGTAAATTCTGAAGCTCTTTCTCAATAGTATTATTCAGATCCTGGAATTTTACCTGACATCCCTGGTTCCCGACCAGTTTACAAAATCCTCCGGATTTTGCTAACAGGTAATCTATGGCCAGTCTGTCCTGCATTTGGTCTTGATGAAGCTCAGTGATTTCCATTTGAAGATCCCGTATGACCCTCCCTGTGGCATTGATTGATTTCTCCAGCCTACAGGTGAGTCCCAAAATGGACCTTCTATTCTCCTGGGAAATGACACCTGGGTACGATCCCAAGGTGAGTGATCCAGTGATAGCACCCCCTATAGCTCTCCCCCAGGAGCTACCATCAGAAAGCTGAACATCGATTATCACTTCATCATTGCAACCAGAACCCATCGGGCCGGCAGCAGCTCTCCGGCGCCGTGCATCTGCCTGAAGTGGCATTTGCACTTGTACGGGTAAGGTAAAATAACCCAATGCTGCACCTTGATATTGTCCTGGATGGAAATTCGTGGCAACTCCATTAAAAAAGAACCACACGTTGGGATCCTTGATTTGCCATCCATTGCAAATTGAACCACTATCTATAGCAGAATAATCAGGAGTAAACATAGGAAACACATCATATATATCTTCAATTGTAGTGTTAAACAAGGTATAATTAAGCTTATAAGAACTGTTATAACTACCCCATAACCAAAAATAATCATCACAACCCGTATAATTGCCTACATTCCGCAAAACCCGTTTTGCTTGAGTCCAGTGCTTCCATTTACTATTCCAGACTCCAGAACTATGACAGCAGAAACAAAGCCCTTTAGTGTATTTCTTGAATGTCATGCTTCGCCAGCGGGTGTTGTTAAATTGTTCTGGGGGATTAGAGAAGAGTGTAGACCTATCAGTATGTTGCAAATGTCCAATAACCAACTCAGGTGTGTTGAACAATGCCGGAAGAAAGGCCATTTGAGACACTGCCAGTGGATGCTCATAGTATAACGTTGCATTCTTACCATGAACCTCAAACATATAGTTAGCATGACGAAGCCAAAAGTTGGGGTTGCCCCCATGAGGTATTGTTCTTACAGCTGGAAGCACAGTAAGAAAGAAAAGAACAAATGTCAGCAAATTTAGTTTACTGGTGAACCACCATCCTGGAGCTGAGTAACCTTCTTCTCTCTCCATGGGCGGATCGCTCGAGCAGGAATCCACACACCCAGGATCCCCTTGTTGCCAATAAACGACCAATGGCTTAGGAAGACACTCCCCTAAGAAACAGGAGCATGCCCTGTTATTACTAGTACCATGTAACTAAACATGAAACATGTCTGATGTATAACACAAATGCAATATCACAAACCCATATACATGTGTAGGGTACTGAAAACTCTTCCATGTACTTCTGAAGGTACCTTGAGATATGCAGTTTCATAAGACAAAACATAACATAAGCAAAGACAGGTCTTTCCCCTGCAAGAGAATAAGCAAACATTTAAGCATGAACAAAACATGAACATTTCTCTTCTTCCTTACATGAAGGAGGTCTCTGTAGCATTCTAGAAAGCAATTTTCACTCCCCAATTACATGAGTAAGGCATTAAATTTCTTCATCTCTCACTGGTGTAAATGAAAGAGGCATTCAATAACTTAAAACCAGCATAGAATGGTAAATCAATACAGTACAAATATCATTAAAGCATTTCACACTCATAGCATGAGCAGGGAGACAAATTTTTTGCTCTTTAAAAAGGTTTTCAGGTTTTATAATGCAAACAAAGCCAATTCTTTGCTTAGAGTCCACACAAACTTTTTAGTCCAATTAAAATGTCCAAATTAAAAGTCCAAATGTTGATTGAAGCTTTCTCAGATTACAATTTAAACACTAAACACTATCTTCTCTCCAGCACAGTTCTTGGCATGGCAAGCTGAAACTAAGCCATAAATTACTTCTCACTGAATTCACAAGACACCCAGTCCCCCTTTTCAGCTTTTCAGGCAAACACACATTCCTTCTTGCTCCAGTCACACCCATCTGTATTAAGGCAGGCCGATGAGGTATGAAGGCACAAAGAACTTCTCCAGAATTTGCAAGCAGCTTTCACACAGAAGAATAGTACAGGGAATTTCCCGTTGCTTTCCCTGCCATCCTGATGCTGGAAACTTGGGACAGCCCACTCTGATCTCTTTGTTTGAGGGTTGGGCAGTTCAATGTTTTCTCCCTCCTTGTATTTTTGCAACAGCCTGCTGTCCATCGAGGAGGGATCCACCCCCCTTGTCCTCTGGACCTTTTTCATCTGCAGCATCTCAACTTTATGACAAACTGCATCTGTTAGTTTGTACTTGCAAGAAGACCCCTTACTACTCAGCTTCTCTGGCTCTTGTAATGAAGGCTGGTTCAGGGGCGGGCGGAGGTCTCTTGTGCTGCTCTTTGAATCACACTCCTTGCTTCTTGCCACTTTGCATGCATTAACAGCTTCAATCTGTGATGAGGTCCCCACCATTTGTTCCCCATCAGCTGGCACTAGATGTTCTTTAGGCTTGGCAGGCATTATTGCAGCAGTTCCATTTGCCAGAGTCTCTCTGTTCACTGGATATACAGCAACAGGTTCCACATCCAGCACAGCTGCAGTTAAAGCAGCAGAGAACAGGTCTTTTGTAGGGCTAAAAGTGCTTGATTGCTGCAAGGCAGGATATAATGTCCCATCTTCTCTTCCACCCCCACCCCCATCAGGGGGCTTATGCTGTTGTTTCTCATATGATGGAGGGGCAGTTGCTATAGTCCCTCCCTTGGCTGGGGGCAGAAGCTTTGGAAGGGGACCATCAAGTCTTTGAGACAACAGAATATTCTTTGGAGTGAGTCTTTGAAGGCAGTTTCTGACTTCCTCCCACGTAAATAGCACTGATACAGAAATTCTCTCATGCTTTTGCAATTCAGTCCCAATCTGTTTCCACTGTTTTAAGTCCAAACATTCATCATATTTAACCCAATGACAGTTTTTTCCTATAGCTTTGACCAGCTGCTGTATCTCCTTCTCATCAGCCTTTCGCCCATTGTTATTCAAAAGATCTGAGATATCTTTACAAAGCTCCTGCTTTTGCGAAGTTAACACGCACCCCATGGTAAAAAAATATTTTTCTTTTTTCACTCACCTTATGGGACCCAATGTAGAATTGGATGAATTTCGAGCGCTCGAATGACCTTTCCTCTGGTCGTGAGTGAGTGGACCTTGTCCCGGTCGCAATTATGAGGTGCTAATTAGGTGCTAATTGCTGAAGCAGATTACAAAGAAGGCTCTCATTGTAGTTCAAAGCCTCCCACGGAGCGCCACTTGTAGGAATCTGATCCATGTAAAGATCTCTTCAATCAGTCTCATGAAGCAGCAGTTTATAGCCCCAGATAAACAAAGGAAAACTTAAGACGTCTACGAAGTCCAGCTTCATTAGACGGAGTAAGGAAAGAACAGAGATAGACAGAAAGCAAACACACACGACTGCAGTTTTTGGCTGAACAAAGGATACTAATGGCTTCTCTTTATTCAAGCAGAGTATAACAGAAACAAAACTTAAGCTACATAGCCAATCAGATCTACGCATGCCCAAAATCCAGCATTGCCTCTCATGCAAGCAAAGAGGCCTTTGTTTACAAAATGTGTCAGAGACAGCCTGACAGAATCCAGATACATTCCCACAAAATATGTGTGCAAGTATATAAACAAAGGCAGTGACATGGCCATTTATGATGTTAGAAACATGAACAAAAATGATGAGATCTTACAGTACCAATGTGGCAGGTACATAAGTACAAATGAGGGTTTCTGGCGCATTCTAGGTTTCAACATACATGATAGACATCCTGCAGTCCCTCATCTAAGTGTACACCTAGAAAATGGCCAAAGAGTATATTTCACTCTGGAATCAGCCACAAGTGTCACAGAGAATCTTCAGGAAACAACTTTAACAGCATTTTTCAAATTGTGCCAAAAAGATCCATTTGCAAAAACTATTCTATACCATGATGTGGCAACATATTACATGTGGAATAGAAGTAATAAACAATTCTGCCAAAGAAAAACTGGCAAATATTTACCAGAACATGACATTTACGAAAGTGATGCCATAGGAAGACTATATACTGTGCATCCAATTAATAGTGAATGCTTCTATCTAAGAATGCTGTTCCATACAATACCTGGACCAACATCTTTACAAGAACTAAAAACTGTGGATGGAAAAGTCATGGAAACATACAGAGAAGTTTGTCAACACATGGGATTATTAGAAGCCGATCAATATTGGGAAACAACTTTGGAAGAAGCATCAATTTTTTCAATGCCACACCATATGAGAACCTTAATAGCAATAATACTCACTCATGTAATCCATCAAACCCTAAACATTTGTGGGAACAATTTAAAAACCCACTCAGTGAAGACAAGCTAATCAAAGCCAGAAAGGAAAATCCAAACTTAAACATTGACTATGGAGCAGACATATACAACATGGCATTAATAGAAATTAAAGACCAATGCATAAGCATGGCAAATAAAACACTAGAAGCAGTTGGCTTACCAAAACCAAATTGCAATGAAGGAGATGCATTAAATGCAGATTATATAAGGGAGACAAACTATGACATGGAAAGATTACAGGAATACGTAAATGTAAACAAACCAATGCTGAATGATGAACAGAAATCTGCCTATAACAACATAATGACAAAACTAGAAACAGAAGAGGGAGGAATAATATTCCTACAAGCATCTGGAGGAATGGTAAAAACCTTCCTGACAAACCTAATACTAGCAGAAATACGTTTACAAGGAAATGTAGCATTAGCCGTAGCATCATCTGGTATCCCTTTCCCGAAATGGCGAAAAACAAAAACTCACTGCAAAGCCACAATAAAGGAGAAACAAGGCTATAGCCACACCGATGCAAATTACTACAAGCGACCCCAAAACTACCACGAAAACACCACGCACAAACACACAAACCGAACGCTTTAAAACTCACGCAAGAACGAAACAATCACATAAATAAACATCCATACAAGCACAGAATTATTGCCCAAAAAAAGAAAGAATTGCTTGAGAACATTCAAGCTTACTGAATGACGAACACAGAATCCACCAGGAGCCTTCACCGATAGCCCAAAAGAGTGAAAAAGAAGTAGGAATCCTGGAGCTGCAGAAAGTTCCGTAGGCAAGGGACAGGCTGTGAAACCAGACTACTCCGCAAAGAGTGAACACTAACGAAAAAAACTAAATGTCCCAAATCACGCAAGAACGGAAGAAAAAAAACCAACACCGTAAAAGGAAAGAGAAACAACCAGAAGGACGGAGGGGAGCGTGCCAAATACATGGAGAGCAAGACAACCAACATTAGTGAGCCAAACAATTCACAAAAACAATAACAAAAGGAAAATTAAAATAATAAAATGGAAAAAATAAACAGAACCCCAACAGGAAGAGCAAAGAAAATAATGGACCAGACATAAGAGAAAAAGCCCAGCGAAATGATCCAGAATTATCTAATGCAGCACACAGAGGAAGGTACCAATTTAGATAAGGATCAAACAGCAACCAACTATTGGTTATATCACCAAAAACCAAAAATATACCAAAAATAAATTTTACCCTGGAAAATAAGCACAAATGAGACAAGGACAATAATTCAGGCAGAATCCAAAATTAATGAGAATGAGAAAAAACAAGATCTGAAAAAGGAAAAGAAAATGGAAGAAATGATTGACAAAATTAATAAGAAAACAAATACACCAATAGACCAAACTTAGAAGAAAATCCTGTTGTCAGAAGAAAAGTGACACAAACAAAATCAGCAGGTGACAAAGAGGAAAAAAACAAAGAACAAAAATAATAATTGCAACAAATAATAGATAAAATAAACAACAAACAAATTCCAGATAATGAAAAATGGACTAATAGGACACAAAGAAATCAGGAAGGAGAATACAACACAAACAAAGAAACAGAAGACAACCTGCCAAAAAAATAACAAACATAAACTTGGAAGACAATCCTGTTGTGAGAAGAAAAGTGACACAAACAAAATCAGCAGATGAAAAAGAGAAAAATACAAATAACTCAAATGAACAACTACAACAAATAATTGATAAAATAAACAACAAACAAATTCCAGAAAATGAAAAAAAAATTACAGGACTCCAAGAAATCAAGAAGAAGAATACAACAAAAACAAAGAAACAGAACACAACATACAAAACAACCCAACTCCACTCATTCCCATGCATTTCATAACACAAAGACAAGTGCTCATGATGTCAAATCCCAACATGCAACTCAATCTGTCATTATGTTAAACCATTTTATCATACAGCAAAACAACGAGACTCTTCAAATAACAGGTAAATAACACAAACCATAGAAAACACTTATCAAATAATGTAACACATTAATTCAAAATATCATTTCTATTTTACAGATTCCACAAATTCCACAATGGACAATGAAACAAACAACAAACCAGAGCCAAACAACAAAAAACAATATTAAAGGTAAGAAACAATTATCTATTAACACACAGCATAATCAATCAGAAATGAAAACACCAAACATTCATTATAAACAGATACCTAAAATACATTTCTATTTTTTTCTCCACAGATGAAAACAAAATCAAAAAGACAAAACTAAAACGTAAGTAACTTTCAAATATAAGCCACAAAAAAATAAAAATGTATATCTATAGCTATATTTCTTTTTATTTACAGATCCAAGAACAACAGACAACAAAAGAAACAACAACAACTTGAGTAAAAAAGTATATAGTTTAACTTACAAAAACTGAAAACAAAAATTTGCACAGTTAAAAAAAGTTCCAATACAAGAAAGTTATTGCCAAATTTTAAAAAATTTAAATAAAGGAAAATGTTTACAAACAATACTTAGCCAAAAAATAAAAAAATGTTTATTTTTCTGACAATTTAAAAACACATACCTGTAACACAGATGTTAAAAAAATCACCAAAAGTTGAACAACAAATGTTAAAAAATATAAAACTTAACCAATTGTTCTTAACTAATTTTTTTTTAAAAAAACATGTTTATAAAAGTTACTAACATAAAAAATGGACAACTGTTTATTTGTCTAAAAATTAAAAGAAACATCTGTAACACACATGTAAAACAATAGCAAAAAGTGGACAAAAATTTACCTTTGTAAAAAAAGTTTATTCAAGTACAATGAAAAAAAGTGTTGAAAAATAAACTGTTCACTATGAAATTCATATTGTCAGCTATTTTTTTTTTGAGAAAAACCCCCCAACAAAAAAAAATATTAAAAGAGCCTGGCACTGCCAGGCAAAATCTGCTAGTACTGTATATGATCCATAAACAACTGTGGATGATGTCTTTCTTAGATAACTAATATCTCAGAAAAAGCTAAAATTTCCTGTCTCCATTGTCATCACAAGCTCTCTAATGCCCAGCTTGATGATAATTCCTACAAGACTTGAAATTTAGCCCCCAAATTGGCTCATCACATATTGGTGTTCACCTGTCTCCTGTGGCCTACAGAACTTAGAAAGTTATCAAAGAGAATTAACATGATAACATGCCAAAGTCAACCCTACCTGTTTTATAATAGGATGTCCTAGCATCCCAAGTACTATCATACCATTCACAGCTCAGTCAATGACAGCATCAGCATATCATTATAATGTTCTTGAAAATACCTTTCCCAGCTCTGTTATTTTTGGAAAGGGACTATGATGTTCTACATCTTTTGCCTTGGATATTTTCTCCCACTGTTCACCGTTTTGGGGAATAAGCCTTTCCAGACTTCTCCCACCACCAGGGCCGGATTTAAGCATAGGCTACCTAGGCTGCAGCCTATGGGCCCACACCACGTGATTCTCATACCTGTCAACCATCCTGATTTGGCCGGGATTACCCCATAATTCGGCGCCGATTTGCGCCATTTCCCGAAACACGCTGCCAAAACCCCGTAATTTGGCAGCGGGGGAAAGGAGGCACTGCGCAGCCCATCTGCGCAGGTCGCATTGCATGAATGCGTGGAAGGGCTCTACACTTCCGTAGCTCCCTTCCACGCATGCGCAGAAGGCTACGCCGCCTGCGTAGGCTACGCAAGTGGCATAGCCCTCCACACGCATGCGTACAACACGACCTGCGCATACCTGTTAACTTTTGGATTTGAAAATAAGGGAAATTTTGGCCATACCCCTCTGTGGACATTGCCAAATCTGTGGGCGTGGCCAAATATAGCCATGTGACTTGCTGGGCTCTAGTCATGCCTGCCACATGGCCATGAAAATGTCTGCAAACACAGACAGCACTGGCCCTTTGGCTGTAAATGGAGATGAGCACTGCACCCTAGAGTTGGATACGACTGGCAGATTTTACTTTCTTAGGATCAAAGATCTCTGCAGATGGTGATTGCAGCCGTGAAATAAAAAGGTGACTGATGCTTGGGAAACAAGCTATGAGAAACCTGGAGAACATAGTTAAAAGTAGAAACATCACCTTGCAAACAAAAAATTGCATAGTCAAAACAATGGTATTCCCGGTGGTAATGTATGGGTGTGAGAGCTGGACCATTAGGAAAGCTGAGCACAGAAAAATAGATGCCTTTGAAATGTGGTGTTAGAAATAGGTCGATCCTAGAAGAAATCAACCATGACTGCTCATTAAAGGTCAAATAGTAAATATGACGCTGAAGTACTTTGGACATCAAATGAGAAGGGAGGACTCACTTGAGAAGGCCTTGATCCTGGGAAAAGTGGAGGACAAAAGAAGGGGGTGGCCAAAAATAAGATGGCTAGATGGTATTGTAGATGCAATAGGCACAAAGCTGTGTGGGCCAAAGAACCCTTTTCCCATTTTCTTGGGGGACTTTTGTTTTGTTTTGTTTTTTGTTTGCTCAGTGGCTTAAGTGACTAAGATGCTGACTGGGAGGCAGAAGGTCAGCAGTTCGATTCCGGAGTACTGCAGGATGGAATGAGCTCCCATCTTTGTCCCAGCTCCTGCTATCCTAGCAGTTCGAAAGCAAGAAATTGCAAGTAGATAAATAGGGACCACTTTGGTGGGAAGGTAACAGCGTTCCATGTGCTCTGGTGTCTAGTCATGCCTGCCACATGACCACAGAAATGTCTGCAGACACAGACAATGCTGGCTCTTTGGCTTTGAAACAGAGAAGAGCACTGAACACTAGAGTCGGATACGATTGGCTTTTGAGCAAGGGCGACCCTTTACCTTTATGTAACTCAGATCCCCTTACACAACCATGCAAGCACACTGGATCTATGAGCTCTGATAATTCTCCCCGAGTATTTTGGATCTGCTCTCTCGTACAAAAAGCAGCTTCTTGCTCTAAAAATTGGCCTCTGTAGGAATCTATGACTGTGATGGTGAACCTTGGCACTCTAGATGCGACTGGCTTTCGAGCAAGGGAAACCTTTACCTTGAAGCACATCCCCGCACCCCTCCCAAGTTAACTCTAGAATAGAAACGGAACCCCCCCCTCTCATATAGTGTAGGAATCTATTGTTGTGATGGCGAACCTTGGCACTCTAGATGCAACTGGCTTTCGAGCAAGGGAAACCTTTACCTTGAAGCACATCCCCGCACCCCTCCCAAGTTAACTCTAGAGTAGAAATGGACCCCCCCCCTCATATAGTGTAGGAATCTATTGCTGTGATGGTGAACTTTGGCACTCTAGATGCAACTGGCTTTCAAGCAAGGGAAACCTTTACCTTGAAGCACATCCCCCACCCCTCCCAAGTTAACTCTAGAATAGAAACGGAACCCCCCTCATATAGAGTAGGAATCTATTGCTGTGATGGCGAACCTTGGCACTCTAGATGTAACTGGCTTTCGAGCAAGGGAAACCTTTACCTTTAGCATTAAAATGAGAACAAATCTCATTAAAGCATGAGAGTGAGAGAGAAGTCTCTGCCCCCAGACCAAGAGCTGATTTGCCCCTGCATATATGAAATATCGCTCACCTCTAGAGTAGAGTAGACTCGGCCATATTAGCCATATTAGCCATATTAGCCATGTGTTAGGAGGAAAGTGAAAGAGAAACTCAGAACACTCCCCCCCTTCTCTCTCTCCCCTTCCACTTGTGAAAAGCCACACGGCGACCTCTGCTGGCCAGAAAAAAATACTGCAGCTTCGCCTCCGGTCAGGAATTTTTTAAATTCTTTTTTAAAGGGAAAATTCGGGGAAATTAATAAAATGGGAGGGGGCGGGAAGAGGGGTAAAAATAAGGGGTTTTCCTGGGTAAACCGGGATGGTTGACAGGTATGGACCTGCACAGGTCGCGTTGCACGCATGCGTGGAAGGGCTCTACACTTCCGTAGCTCCTTCAATACTGGTTGCTAGAGAGATGTGATTCATTCAGGGGAAAACTAGAGAAGTGATGTTGTATCCAAAGAATGGACGTGTGGTGCCAAAATGGCCACCACGTGCTTTGCTGGCCCCACCCCTGAGGCACGGGCACAGCAAATGGAGTTGGGGGCGTGGCCGGCTACCCCTTTATAAGGGGTGGCCGAGCCATCGGCCCTGCTCCTGGAATTCAGCTGGGCCACGGACGAGTTTTGTGCACCCATCTGATCTTTTGTTTCAATGCCGCTAGCCCGGGAATGGGCTTGCGGCGGTGTTCCTGTGGCCGCGGCCGCGCGACTCTGTTCGGGGCTTCTTCGGGCTCAGCCCTTCTCGTGTCCTGGCTGATCTTTTGTTTCAGTGCCACTAGCCCGGGAACGGGCTCGTGGTGGTATTCCTGCAGCTGTGGTCACGCGACTCCGCTCGGGGCTTCTTCTGGTTCAGCCCTTCTCGTGCCCCGGGTGATCTTTCATTTTAGCACCGCTAGCCTGGAAACGGGCTCATGGCAGTGTTCCTGTGGCCGCGTGACTCCGCTCGGGGCTTCTTTGGACTCAGCCCTTCTCGTGCTGGCCCCTGGCCGGGAATGGGCAGGACCGCGCACTTCGCGTGGGTGTGCCACCCTTGCATTTTGGCAGCGGCCCGACCGCGACCCGAGCACCATGGGGGGGTTCTTTCCCCTCGACAAGCCTAACTCGTCCCAACGGCATGGACCTCAGCCAGGAATGGGTTCGGTCCGCGTGTTTCACTGGCACGCGTGGCACTGACAGAAAAGACCAGGTGAGGGAGGCGCCGCGGCACCCCAACGCCGACGCACACCGGCGCCACACGCTGGGCCCATTCCGGCGCCTGTACTTGCTCCCCTGACCTGCAGTGCTCTCATGGGTGCGAGTTGACCATCCCCATCTAGGCTCCCGCCACTTTCTGCGCCCCCCCATGCGGCCGATCCCCGCATGGAGGCCGCGTCGGTGCCTTACCAGGTCAGCACCTGGTGGCCTTATGGAGGACACCCTAGTGCAGCAGGACAGAGGGAGCTCCCGTCTTCTGTCCCAGTTCCTGCCAACCTAGCCATTCGGAAGCAACGAATTGCAAGTAGATAAATAGATACTGCTTCAGTAAAAAATGGGGTATGTACCATGCTCTCCAATATCATGTAAATGCCATGGCTTAGAAGTTGCTATTTTGCCTTGTAAGTAGAGGTTATTGGTTCAAATCACCAGAGGGGAGTTGTAATTAGAAGGCAACGGGGGAACGTATATATATTGTCAGTCGTGCCTGCCATATGACCTCAGGGGATGTTGCCTGTAGGCTCAGGTGGCCACCGCCCCTGGAGTCGGGCATGTTTGGTTTTCATGTAGAGGAGGCCTTTAGGCCTTTCCTTGGGTTTCTGAGTGTGTAGGACCCGGGAGTGGCCTGCCAATTACATCTGGGGGATACCCTGGTTCTGTTCCGCTTGCCTAGGACTACCCAACCTTGATTCCTTCCCCTAGGAAACATTGTAAGGAAATGAATTCCCTATTCCTGTTCCACAGCCAGTTACTGTGCTGTACGGCGCTTACATGCAATGGGCCAGGCAATGGTGACCCAACAGCAACAAGTCTTTAATTGTCAGTATATTCATGATGAACTTACAGGGCATTCCAGATGCAGAGATGCCTGTGCAGTCACAGGGAATCAGTCCCTGACTCTTGCTGCAGCATGGCATTACGCTAGCTGGCAGGGTGCGTAGTATGATGGAGGTGACCTTGGCTTGGCACGTTCCTGGCTGCATGTACGGAGTGGGAAGTATAGATCTGGTCCGACCCCACCTTGTTTACTGTGGGGTTTATATAGTGTCTTACCGGTGGTGGCTCCTTGGTACAACCTAGCGGCCCGTGGGATACCCACGACTACCCAATCACTACAGGGAGTATGTATTTAATCTATCGGGAGCGAGGTCCTCAATTGTAGCCACTCACTGGATTTTTTGATTAGCTAAATAAGCATGCCCTGTGCAGGGGTTTTTGCGCCACTTGGTGTTCTTAATTCGAATGTTGGTACACCGCCATTTTCCCCTTGCCAAGGTGCTGCCCCATCAACTTGCAAATGTGCCTAACTACGCGACTGTTACATAACTCACTGGCTATAATGTCATCTTCATGTTTAGCTCCTGTTTTACTTGGACCGCAGGATCCTGTCCACTTATATTACTGCCGAGCCAGCTTCCGCCTATCTAGAGTTTCCAAGGTTGCTCGGTGTTTGCATCCCGAACCTACGTGCCTACAAAACTCAATGCATATGGTAGAATGCACAGGATTAAGGTGCCTGGCACTGGGAGGAAATTAACTCCTAACCTAACTTTACTTACTGATAGGGAGCGTGTTAATTATGTAACATCGGCACGGCATTGCCGAGGGTATTGTTGCTTTCTCCCTGCACATATTCCTGGCTCCGGCCCCCCAGGCCGGGGCTGGTGGCTTTCTTGCACCCCCTGGGAAATGTGGACGCTTGGCGGGGTAAGGTGGTTTTGGGCGGGTCTGTCCTTGGTTGCCCTCGCCTGTCAGGCTTGCATACGTACATGTGGGGCCTTCTCAGCATTTGTTTGCAATATGCCCGTACGGGCCTGCCCTTACCTGGTGTCCTATTTAGCTGAGTTTAGCACCTTGCATGGGTCTCTCCGTATGCCTGGAGGCAGCCCCCCCCAACTTGATGTCACTTTTTATTGGTTTCTGGCCAGCCAGCTCTGTTTTGGATCCGCTATGTATTTGTACAATAAGGGCCATGTGATAGGGGCCGACACAGGGGTGGGTGTGGACCCATCTGTTTTTGGTTGGCTGTGCTCCTGTTTTTCGGTGGACTCCTTGCTGGTCCTGTCCTTTTCCTTTTCTCTTTCAGCCCACGGACATGTGGAGATCCTGGTTCGAGCATGGAGAGTTCGTAACAGAGGTCTCACATGGTCGGTCTGCTACGTTGCCTTGTCCCCAAAGAACGTGCATTTTGGATTCCACGCCGTGGCGCTTTGGAGGCGGTATGGATCTCGCACGGTGAGGGGGGAAGGGACTGCTCCCTTCCCAGGTGCATCGGGGACCCCAGTCCGATGGCCAACTTTATGTTTCGTTTGGTAGGGATCCATTTAGCATTTATCTGGGGCTCATAATTGCCCTTCACTAGATGTCAGGACCTTGCCCCGATGAGCCATCGCTGGCCGATTGGCCTGATCGTACTACCTCATGGGGATGTATTTCTCGTGACCCTCACAGGGCGGTAGCCTGGTATTTGACCGACCAAGGTGGGGACGGTTGGCCATCATTAGCCCGGTGTTTCAGCGCACGGGTTTCTGGGACGGTAGTAGCGGACAGGGCAGTAGCCCGGTTTTTGGCCAGATAGGGTTTGAGGACAGTAATCCACCACCCCTTGTCCTGAGCAGCCAGTAGCCCGGTATTTTACCAGTCATGTTCTTGGACAATGGTCTGACTGGCTCGGAGTTAACATTGCAGCCTGGTTAGTGGACAGTAGCCCAGCTTGGTTCATGGTCAGTAGTCCAACATGGTGCATGAGTGGTAGTCCACTAGTGTTCTTGTACTACAGTACAACGTGGTTTGTGGACATTAGTCTAACGGGGTCCGGGGCCAGTAGTCTGGCATGGTTGGGGGACAGTAGTCCAGGCAGGGGTCGTGGACGGTAGTCCACTGTCTTTGTGCTCGCAGGGCAGTGGACTGGTCTTTAATGAGCAGGGTTTGGGGGTAGTACTACAGCATTTCTTCTGGGACATTAGTCCAATGCCCTTGTACTCACAGGGCAGTAGCCCGGTAGTTAGCCGGACAGAGTGTCGGGGTGGTAGTCCACCACTCCTACTACCATTTTGGGCCAGTACTGGACACAGGAGTGAGCATTTGGCCCAGAGGGTAACATGCGTATCCCACTGGGGGCATTGATCCTTGGGTTCTTGGCCGGGCCTACAGTGGCCCATTACCTTGATGATCCACATACAAGACCGCAATCTGTATCGCGGTGATGGGGTGTATTTCTCACCCGGGGGTGTGGGCTCCTTCTTGTCATCCTTGCACGCAACCGGGCCCATGGATCCTTGGACAGGGCAGCGGCCCGTTACCCTTATGATCCGCATACATGACCGCAGTATGTATTGCGGTGATGGGGTGTGGTTCTCAGCCGGAGATATGGGCCTCTTCTTGACATCCTTGCATGCAACTGGGCCCGCAGGTCCTTGGACAGGGCAGCGGCCCATTACCCTTATGATCTGCATACATGACCACAGTTTGTATCGCAGTGATGGGGTGCATTGAGCAGCCGGAGGCATGGACCTCGTCTTGATATCCTTGCATGCAACTGGGCCTGCAGGTCCTTGGACAGGGCAGCGGCCCGTTACCCTTATGATCCGCATACATGACCGCTGTCTGTATCGCTATGATGGGGTGCATTTACCGGACAGAGGTATGGATCTCTTGACATCCTTGCATGCAACCGGGCCCGCAGGTTCGTGGACAGGGCAGTGGCCTGTTACCTTTATGATCCGCATACTAGACCGCATTCTGTATCACGGTGATGGGGTGCATTGAGCAGCCGGAGGCATGGACCTCTTCTTGACATCCTTGCACGCAACCGGGCCCGCAGGCCGTGGACAGGGCAATGGCCCGTTACCTTTGTGATCTGCATACATGACTGCAGTCTGTATCGCTGTGAAGGGTGCATTTATCAGCCCATGGTACGGACCTCTTCTTGACATCCTTGCACGCACCCAGGCCCACAGGTCTGTGGACAAGGCTGTGGCCCGTTACCTTGATGATCCGCATACAAGACCGCAGTCTGTATCGCAGTGATGGGGTACATATATCAGCCAGGGGTACGGGCATCTTCTCACACCCTTGCACGCAATTGGGCCCGCAGGTCCATGGACAGGGTGGGGGCCCGCTACCTTCATACCACCGCTTTGGGGACAGTGATCCCGCGTTACCTTATCTACATACAAGACCGCAGTCTGTATCGCAGGGATGGAGTGCATTTGTCAGTCGGGGGTCCGGATCTACATTCCTGCAAATGAGCCTGTTGACCGCGGGTGCGGTCGTGGTGGGGCGGTGAGTTGTTTACTCCTCCCCGTGTGGCAGACAGCACTGGTAAGGGGCAACTGCATTAATACTTTATAGGGCAAATCCAGCTGGCTGGCTATAGGGAGGACAGGTTAGCCAAACTTGTATGGCCAGCCCACTTACTTAGATAGGATTACAGCCAGATCAGGTCAACAACACGCTACCGCAGAAGCAGGTTGTTGACAGAGGCTCACACCTTGTTGTCGCAGTAACAAGCTGTGTGAAGCATTTAATTAGGGTTCTAATTGGATTTGCCCCTTGCCAGTGCTATTTCGGCCCGTTTGATCCTTAACCATCGTTAAGGTAGGTCTACTTTTAATTTCAATAAAAGTGGCCCAATTTTCAATCCAAACTAAGTGTCCGTGTCATTATTGGGGTGTGGGTACAGCAAAGAACCTAACAAAATCTTTTCACAAATGTGTTGACTACATTCAGTTTTCAGAAGAGAGATTAGGAATTTTTGTTAGCAGCCTTGAGCAATTCTGGGAAGTTAAACTAAGTCAAAGTTGACTAGCTAGAAGTTAAAATAATGTTGACATCCCCGGCATGTTTATTTTAAACTTAACTTTCACAAATCAACAAGAGTTGTCAGAGAAAATCTGTTAGGATAGCAGCATTAATGTTACTGCTCAGATATTGTCCCCAATGCCACTAGGATTGCCATTCATCCTGGAAAACCAGGATTGTCCTGGATTCATGACCAGAAAAATTGTCCTGGCTAGTTCAAGGAAATCATGTTAAAGTCCCAAATTTTAAAAACTTACTGGTTGTGTATTATAACACACCATTAAAATAAATTTGAACTCTAACCATCAAATGAGCGATTTCTAGCCACATTGGAGTTAGAGTACACCTGGATCCAAATCTTAATGTCCTCGCCTCACACCACTGCCCGATAAGTGTGACCATTGTATTTCTTGGAACTGAGGATGTTAAGAGTGGACTGTGACGTGACTTCTCGGAAGTACAACAGATCATCTTACAGTAAGAATTAACTGTTGTAAATAGATTCATTTATGTATTGATATATTTAATGTGAAAGTGTTTTATAGCTGTCATTATATTATGCTTGTTTTTTAAAAAAGGCAATTTTGTAGATAACCTGCCCATTTTTGTCAAGTGTACTTCTGTCCCGGTTTCGTGGGAGAAAATTATGGCAACTCTAAATGCCACCAATAAAGCAAAACATACTTGGAGATCAGGAAAGGAAAATGTTCAAAATCACAGTGCACTTCAAGAAGTCCTTCACCTATTATGTCAAGACTAATGCTTGGATCATTTTTTTAACACATCACCCTGAATTCCTTGGCCACTAGTCCCAATGACCGAAGTCCAAAACCAGTGACACTACAAGCAGTTGTGTAATCTTTCTGGCTCCTCATAAACAAACCTACATTACCTTGGCTATAACAGCAGGTTTACCCAGCAATCTTGCCATGGTCACCCAAACTACCAAAACCTAATGAGTTTGCAGTATTTTCTCATCTTGTACTGCATTTATGAAATCCTTGTTAACAACCAGATATTACACAAGTACAAGGTCTGCCAAAGAAGTAACAGTACAAATGCAAGCGTGGCGCCAAAATGGCCGCCGCGCTCTTTGCGGGCATCCGGGTAGTTAGGGGCGTGGCCAGCACCCTAATAAAAGGGCTGGCCACGAGGCAGCCGAGCTGCCATTTTTGCGAAGCGACGGAGCGGAGAAGTTTCTCCCTCTTACCTCCGTCGCTTGTGTCCTTTCAGGGGAAGCCTTTTTCGGTGCAGTTTTTCCTCTCTTTGGCTTCCCAGCTAGACCAGCTATGCCCTCTAAGAAGAAGGCAGCTGCGAACGTGGCTCGAGCTGCGCGGAGGCGTCAGCCGGGTCGGAGGACCGCGACTGCGCCCGCCCAGCAGCCACCTTTGGCGGAGCCCACCGGGACCGGTGGGATGGGATCGGTGGCCCCTTGGCCCGATGCATGGCGCGCGCAGGCTGCCCCGGCTGGGGCCTCAGCCCTTGGCCCGCAAACGATGGCCACTGCCCCTGGCATGGTCCGTGCAGCTGGGCCTTCTTCCCTGGGTGCACAGTTCCCCATGGGGGGATCGAGCCATGGGGGGTGGTTGGGTTCCCTGCCTTGGCAGGGCATGCCCACGGCCCCTCAAGGGCCGAGCATGGGCTCTTGGCCGTATCCGGCCCCTGGGGCACAGGGACCTGGACAGGTGCCCGTTACTTGTGGGCCGGCTGGCCCTTTGCCCCCTGTCGGGACTGGGGGCTATGTTAACGTGGAGGCCCTTCTGGCCCGCGTAGTGGCCCTCGAGGAATCACTGGCAAGGGCCAACCAAGCGGGGGCATCTTTCGGGTTCCAGGTTGATCCTTTGGCTGCCGGGCAGCGGCAGGCGACGGGTCGGGTCGAGCTGCCTGAGGCGCGCGGGCCGGTGGCGGCCACTGCCTCGCAGCTCCCCACTCAGCAGGCGCAGCAGACTTGTGCTGATCTGGCCCCGTCGACGAGCTCAGCTTCGGTCGTGAGCTCCGACGCCCCCAGCGGGCCGGGACCCCCGGTGGGGGCGGCCCGTGGGGGTGCATCGGGTGAGTATGCAGTTCAAGCTAGTGCACCCACACAACTGACTTCCCTGGGGGGGGGCTTTTCAGTGGCCATGGCCTCGCATGGGTGGTGCGGCGGTGCAGCCGCCTCCGGCCCACCCGGCGACTTCATCCCTGACCCAGGGCCCGGGTTGGGGTGGCGCCCCCTTTGCGGTAGGGAATGTGTTGGGGGTGTCCGGGTTGGTACAGGCCCCCTTTGCTTTGCCCGCACTTCCCTCTCTGCCAGTGTCGGCATTGCCGACAGCGAGGTATTCCTTGCCTCTAGGGGACCATCTGGCCCAGTCCACCAAGGAAAAGATCTGGAGGGGCGAGTATGTGGACATCTTCTCCCTTCTTAACAGGGAGCCCACCAAGGAAGAGAGGGAAGGGCAGGATGAGAAGGATAAGGAGCAGGCACGTCGTCGTAAGCCGCCACGTACATGGGCAAATTGGTTGCCAGCGTACCTAATTTACATGGCTGTTTACCTCAGGGCCAGGCCGGATCTGGCCATCCCTATGGTCCAGTATTTGGACAACATTTACCGGGCTATGGTCGACTTCCCGGGTCCGTCGTGGCTGGCTTACGACGAGGAATTCCGCATGAGGATTCCACTGCACCCAGAGATGAGGTGGGACGAGCCCTGCCAGAAGCTGTGGCTTCTGTATATGACCCCCACGCGCCCGGCGCCTGGGGAGAGATATCATTGTGGACATGCGGTCCAACGAGCGGCCCCGGTACAGGTTCCCCGCCAAGTGGTGGGGCAGGGGGTTCCAGCCCGCCTGCTGTGCTGGACCTTCTCATCCAATGGTTCTTGCAACAGAAAGAATTGCAAGTACAGGCATGAGTGTCCCTCTTGTTCTGGCCCCCATGCTGCCTCCGCCTGTCCCAGGCCGGGAGGATTCAGGGGCAAGGGTAGGGGTGGACAAGGGGCAGGTAGGACTGCCGCTGAGGGAGCGGGTCCACCGAAAGGCCCCCTCCCCAATTAATGTGGACATGCTGGAGCGTTGGCTCGCAGTGTACCCGAGGAGGGCAGACGCAGTGTACCTGCTTCATGGTTTTCAACTGGGGTTTCATATTCCTTTCACGGGGGATAGGTCACCTCAAGACCACCCAACCTTTTGTCACTTAGAGGAAGGGAGGAGGTGGCTGTTGTCAGCATTAATAAGGAGGTTGATGCGGGCAGGGTTGCTGGCCCTTTTCCCGCGCCCCCGCTCCCCAACCTTAATGTATCCCCACTGGGACTAGTGCCCAAGAAGTCCCCGGACGAGTTCCGCCTGATTCATCACTTGTCCTACCCAGCCAGTCGCTCGGTCAATGATGCTATCCCTGATGACCTTTGCTTGGTCAGGTATACATCCTTTGACCAGGCATTGCGCATGGTGCGCTCATGTGGCCCGGGTGCACTGTTAGCTAAGTGCGACATTAAGTCGGCTTTTCGTCTCCTGCCGGTGCACCCGGGTGACTTTGAGTTGCTGGGTTCCAAATTCTGGGGTGAATATTATTTCGACAAAGCCATGCCTTTCGGCTGTTCCATATCCTGCTCGGCCTAAGAGCGTTTTAGTACATTCCTGCAGTGGGCATTTGTCCGTACGTCAGGGTCTCGGTCTGTAGCCCATTACCTGGATGACTTTTTGTTCGGGGGTGAACGGGGCTGGGACACGTGCACACGTCTCCTCAACACATTTCAGACGCTAATGGAGGAACTCGGTGTCCCTTTGGCGCCCGAAAAGACCGAAGGCCCATCTACTAAGCTAGTATTCCTGGGGGTGGAGATTGACACAGTAGTGCAGGCGTCTAGGTTGCCAGGGGAAAAGGTGGCCAGGATAGCGGCCCTCATTTCGGGATTGCTGGCTAAGCGCAAGGCATCCCTTCGGGAATTGCAGGTGCTACATGGTCACCTTAACTTCGCTTGCAGGGTGGTCGCACCTGGCAGGGCATTTGCTCGGCGCTTGTGCGACGCCATGTCAGGCTTATCCAGGCCCCATCACAGGGTGAGACTGACACGGGGCATCAGGGCAGATATGCACATATGGCTCCAGTTCCTGAGGGAGTTCAATGGGGTCTCATTTTGGAGGTCTGATCTCCTGGCTTCACCTCGCTTTCAGATACAGTCTGATGCCTCGGGATCCCTGGGTTATGGGATGTACTTCAACGGGAAGTGGGCCTAAGGTGGATGGACACCAGCCTGGTCAGGCACGGGTCGCCTGAGGGATCTCACATATTTGGAATTTTTCCCCATACTGGGGGGTTTGATGCTATGGGGTGAGGAATGGGCCAACTCGGTTGGTGCATTTCTGGTGTGACAATGCGGCAGTTGTCCACATTGTCAACTCACAGACTTCTAAATCTCCCAGGGTCATGGAACTAGTGCGCCAGTTTGTATTGCGCAGCCTGCGCCTCAATGTATTGTTCAGGGCCAGGCATGTCCCGGGGGTCAATAACGATATTGCTGATGCTTTGTCCCGCCTGCAGATCTCCCGGTTCCGCGCCTTGGCCCCGGACGCGGAGGAATTTCCCTCGCCACTCCCGGAGGAGATATGGACCTTTGGCAAGGAGAGGTGAACCGGGCGATCGGCATGTCGCTGGCGCCACGCACGCGTAAGGCGTATCACCATGCGTTAGTTTCCTTTCGGACATTTTGTACCCAATCTCGACTGCCAGATACCTGGCCGATCCCAGTGGCCCACGTCCTTCGTTTCATGGTTTACCTGCATGCCCAGGGCCTTGCACCCCGCACCATAGCATCCAGGTTGTCAGCGCTGGCTTTTATGGCCAAGGTGGGAGGTCATGAGGATAGTACCGCTGACTTCCGTGTGAGACACGTTTTGGAGGGGTGGGTGCGGGAACGTGGGCGTAGCCTGGACGACCGCCACCCAATTTCCCCTGGGGTCCTTACCCAACTGGCACGGGGCTGGCATGACCTATGTTTCGATAGGTATGAGGCAGCCCTGTTTCATGCGGCTACAACGGTGGCCTTTTTTGGAGCGCTCCGCATCAGCGAGCTTGTGATGCTGTCTAAGGCGGATGCAAGTCGTAGGGCACTGGAACTCGAAGATGTCTATGTTTGCAATGATTGGGCTCAGTTGAGGATACGCTCCTCTAAAACAGATCAGCACGGCGTAGGCAGTGGTGTAAGACTGCTACGATGTTCCTTGGCAGACATCTGTCCGGTTGGTGCCCTACAGGAGTTCCTTGCACTGCGTGGCACGCACCATGGCCCGTTTTTCTGTCACCAAGATGGGTCTCCCCTCACTAAATTTCAATTTTGGAAGGTGACTGGGAAGGCACTGGCTACTGTGGGCCTCCCTGGGGCCCGTTACGGCACCCATTCATTTAGAATGGGCCTCTACTGCGGCTGCTTATGGGTACTCCGGGGCTGACATACGCAGCATGGGGAGGTGGGGCTCTCAGTGTTTCCAGTTTTATGTTCGCCCGCTCCCGCCGTGAGTACCGGTTTAGTCACCGCATATTTCTTCCTTCCCTGTTTTTCCTTGACAGACCCTGGGTGTCGTATCACACCGGTGACAGTATGGCTGGTGGGCCATAGCTACGTGCACAGGGCAGCGCGTTACGCTGCGGCGACAGATTAGGGACCCCGACTGGGACTGGGCATACGCAAGTCTCACATGGTACGGTAAGCCCGGTATGTTGTGGCGGGAGCTCTTGCCATTCCTCTTTTCGGGAAGGAATGCTGACCTGCCTGACATTCTGATCATACACCTTGGGGGTAATGATTTGGGACAGGTCACTGGCTTATCGCTGAAGCATGCGATTTGCGGTGACCTCGCCTACTTACATTACGTATGGCCCGCCACAACCCTTGTTTGGTCAGATATGGTCCCACGGCACGCTTATAGGGGAGGCTTTGACCTTCAGGCCCTGGACCGCGCTAGGCGCATGGTGAACAGGGCTGTGGCCCGATTCCTTTTGACCAAGGGCTGGGGGCGGGTCAGTTGTCATCCCGCCATTAGTTTGCAAAATTATGGGCTTTATGCAGGGGAAGGGGTCCATCTGTCGCGAGGAGGTATGGACCTCCTGTTGGGTGATTGGCGAGCAGGCCTGTCGACCGAGCTGACAGTCTTGGGGGGGGGCGTCGAGCCTTTATTGAAGCCTCTCCGGGTGGCGGGTAGCACTGGTAAGGTAAACATTTATGACCCACAGGTATCCGGCAGGTTCGCAATTGACTGGACAACACTAGATAGGCATAAGTTGTTTAAATGTTGTCCGGTCAACGACGAACCAGGCGATGGGGTGATGGCTACAGCTAGACAGCATGCATCACCCCCTGATTTTACGGATACACGTCAGAGGGTGGGGTCATTAGTTAGATATTGACTACGGTCAACAATTTGTTTGTTGTCAACAAACAAATTGATACAAATAGATACATTGTAACAATTGCCGTTGGCAATTTTGGGTGGTACCTTACCAGTGTTACTTCGGCCTGCTTGCCTTAAGAATTATGATTGGTCAATTACCAATAGAAATTTATAATTCGGACTAGGGCATGAATCAATAAATGTGGCCCAATGCCGTTATCCACTTTCATTTGTGTCTGAGTCCTTTATTGGGGGGTGCGCCTGCAATGCAAGCGTGGCGCCAAAATGGCCGCCGCGCTCTTTGCGGGCCCCCTCCCCCACCGGACGAAGGCATCCGGGTAGTTAGGGGCGTGGCCAGCACCCTAATAAAAGGGCTGGCCACGAGGCAGCCAAGCTGCCATTTTTGCGAAGCAACGGAGCGGAGAAGTTTTTCCCCTCCACCCCCTCCCTAGTTAACAGTGTGATTTCTTGGTCGCTTCGGGGCCGGGTGGGAATTTTTGGCTGGGACTCGCAATTGGCCCTTGAGTCCTGGCTTTTTTGCCCATCCCACACTGTTGCTATGGTTTGATATAGGGGTTTGTTCTGTGCTGCTGTTGACTTTGGTCACATGGGCGGGTAGCACTGGTAAGGTAAACATTTATGACCCACAGGTATCCGGCAGGTTCGCAATTGACTGGACAACACTAGATAGGCATAAGTTGTTTAAACGTTGTCCGGTCAACGACGAACCAGGCGAGGGGGTGATGGCTACAGCTAGACAGCATGCATCACCCCCTGATTTTACGGATACACGTCAGAGGGTGGGGTCATTAGTTAGATATTGACTACGGTCAACAATTTGTTTGTTGTCAACAAACAAATTGATACAAATAGATACATTGTAACAATTGCCGTTGGCAATTTTGGGTGGTACCTTACCAGTGTTACTTCGGCCTGCTTGCCTTAAGAATTATGATTGGTCAATTACCAATAGAAATTTATAATTCGGACTAGGGCATGAATCAATAAATCTGGCCCAATGCCGTTATCCACTTTCATTTGTGTCTGAGTCTTTTATTGGGGGGTGCGCCTGCAAAGATAATTCATTCAAGATATTATTGGTTACATCAGTAAAGCAAAAACCTGCCATTCAAGCATATGTTTCTGCTCATCACTATGTTTCCTTTGACCAGAAATGTGCAACAGAGACACAGTTCAAATTGTTTGTGTCCCAGTGTGTCTTCTTTTAAACTTCTTGTAACTGATACTGCTCCAGTAATTCAAAACCTTTTTATAGTTGTAGTCGACACCATTGTACTGCCTGGAAAGATTTACCCATGTACATCAACATGCTTTGTACCCACAGCTTTGAATGACCAGCTGAAATGTGAAATGGGATTGGCCTTACATGGAGAGTAATGAAAAATCTGGACAGCAAATACATACAGGGCCATGAGAAGAAAGCCCAAAGCAAAAGCAATAAGCAAACTCCAAAAATAGGTCCTTTGTTTTCTCTTCATATAAAACCAGACAGAAAACAGATCATTCCTTATTGACCACTTTCAATATAAACTTTGAAATGGTAATTGCATGTAAGGACTCGTGCAGATGGAATATTCATTACACTTTATGCATATTGATGATGACAGGATGTTTCCTAAAATCCAGATGAACCAAACCCTAAACCTTTATCAACTATGACAAAGTGTAATTTAGAAAATGGCTTTTCTTACTTTTTAAAATTTATCTCCAAGTGATATTATTTGTTTATTTGTTTGTTTCATTTTCTACCACTGTCTGAGTTCGGGTAGCAATACAGGTAGACTCTGCAGTCAGCTCTCATCTTAGTGCCATTTTATTTAAACAAAACACAGAAGAAAAAACAAAACCCAAAAAAATCCAGCACAAAAAGTCCAGCAGTAGAGATTTACTAGCATCTCCTTCAGATTTTGAAAGAAATGTTTTTTCAAGGTAGCTGATTAATCGAATGAAGTAGAAGCTGATTCTGTTGTGCCTGAGCTTCCAGTTTAACACTATTCCAGTTAATCACACACCTCTAAGACCACAAAAGTGTAACACAAAGTATAGAATTTAGTCATCTATAATATATTTTTAAAAACAGCTTTTAAAAGGCAGCTGGTTGCCAATTTTTAAAATGGCAGTAGGTGTCTATTGCCATCATAACTTTTGATTTAGTGATAATCTAACAATAATAAGACAGAATTGCTGCCCTTTAGAAAAAGAACTGAAGTTGGCAGGGCAAGTGTGGGGCACCGATGGAGGTTTGGGGCACCGATAGAGGTGTTGGGCACTGATGGAGGGGTGCGGCACTGATGGAGGGGTGACCCCTGCCTGCTGGCTTATATAATTAAGATTTCTCTCTCTCTCTTTTAATGGATGGGGTGAGTGGGTAAATTATTTAGAATTTTAATGGGGTTTAAATGGGGTTTTAACCCCCATCAATGGGGTTTTAAACCCCACTTAATGGAGGTTTTGATGGCTTTTAATTAGTTTGGTGTTGCTTTTAATTGTTGTTAGAAACTCAGAGTCGTTGCCAAGTTGGGTGGCAATAGAAATTTGATGAATGAATAAATAAATAAATAAATATTGTGGTAGTGGTGGTGATAATGATGATAAAGATCTAGCAGACAAGATCGGTTAAAGGGTTTTCAAATGCTTATAAAGAGGTTCTTCAGGGATTTCTTCAGCTTTAAGTTTGAAAGGTTTTGATCGATTTCAAAAAGAGCTCTCATGGTGCAGTAGTTAAACTGTAGTACTGCAGTCAAAACTGCAGAATTGTGAGTTCTGCTGACATTGTGAGTTCAGTCATAATGAGCTCCTGGTTGATTCAGCTTTCCATCCTTTTAAAGGTGAATAAAATGAGTTTGCAACATGTTTGGGGCAAAAATGCTGATTAGATTGTGAACTGCCCAGAGAGTGTTCTAAGCCATATGGGGCAGTGTATAAATGTCTTGAAGACCACAGTTGCTCACTTTGCTTAATGTTCATAGACACAACAAAATACAAGGCACATGACAATGAAAACCTCAGTGAAAGGGGAGAAATAGTATATAGATGTTGAAGTCATAGAGGAAGGAGACAGATCTCAATGGTGTATGGGCCAAAAGGAAGCATATGCAACAACAATCTGGTGAAAGGCTAGTTAGCAATGTCTATAAGTGCCCACAATTTTTTTATTGCATATACAGTGGAACCTCATGCAACAATTGCCCCATATAGCAACAAAATTGCATAACAATTAGGTTTTTGGGGGAAATGGTGTCCTGCATAACAATTTTCCCTATGGAAAAAATCATACAACAATTTTTCAATCGAAAGAACCACTTAGCAAAAAAATTGTTGTATTGGCAATATGATTTTTTTGGGAATAAAGGATAAGCTGAAAAGGCCAAACAATACTATGATGAGAGGTCTCATGGAAGTGTGGAAAAAGGTAAAGATAGATATGGTCCCAAATCTTTCTCCAATTTTGGAATTTACTGATATGGTGTGTTTCCCAATAAAATTAGATAAGGAAAAAAAGGAAATATTGGTTAAACATGGGGTGTTTTTACTGAAGGACTGGTTGAAAGCTTGTGATGATGATACTAAGAGAAAAAAAATATTTGAGAAGTTAAATTTGGACTGGTTTCAGAAATTAAGGGTGGATAATTGGAATAAAAAATATAAAAGAGAAGTAGGGATAGACAGAATTAAGACGGAATTTGAGGAATTGATAACAAAGATCAGAAAAGGGGAAAGAGGTATTAAGGGTCTTGTAAGCAAACTTTATACTATATTGAATAAGGATAAAGATTCACAGGAAGACCTGAAACGTAAGTGGGAACAAAATTTGAATATAAAAATTGGGGAGGTTGAATGGAGAAATAAATGTAAAAAGAGGATCATGAGAACAATGTCTGTAAGAATTAAAGAACATAATTTTAAAATGTTGTGCCTGTGTGTGTTGATGTGTGTGTGAGAGAGAGAGAGAGCAAGAGAGCAGCCTATGTGTCTTTTTGGTCAATCAGTTTTGTTTATTAATCAAGAATACAGGTGAGAGAAAGACATACTTTCCACATATTTTGAACCAACCCAACAGTATATAAGAAAGCCTGTCTTTATGCCTGGAAAATACTGGATATGGATCTGTCATTTGAGACCTACCATCATTTTCATTCATGCTGTTAATTAAAAGCTGTTTAAAAATAATGGGGGCAGCAGTTTATAAGCTACAGCTGGAATGAGTTTGTTTTTGTTTTCTTTTTTGCATGGAGGCTCATATTTTCTTTTCTTTTTAAAAGCAATTATGGCATCTGTGACAATTCCCAATTGCTACCCATCTCTATAATCTTTCAGGAATATAGTGGGGCTTTTTTTACACTATAGCTATTCCAATGTTTGTTGTAATTTGCAAGCCCAATTGGATATCAGATCTCACAGATTATGCCATTAGTTATACAAGGTTTGCAGCACACTCTGCTTAATGTAGTATTCAGGCACTATCTCTCAGCTGCTGTATGGAGTGGCAGATTATTTGTTAATTACATTAGCTTTAGAGGATCATTGCCTTGGAATACAAAGACATTAAAAGTACTTCCAAACCATGCTTTCTTAACACAGTTTCCTGATCAATTATTTTGCCTCGAACAAATGTACAAATAAACTCCCTGTATACACAAACAATGCTGGCTAAACAGCTTAGCTCAGTAATGTAAGTACTGTATCTGACTGTGGAGTTAAAGGTTGGGAGTTCAATTCCTCACTGTGCCTTCTGTGAAGAGCCATCCTGAGTAGCCATGGGCAATCTGCACAATCTCAGGGTGCCCCCAAAACAAAAGGAATGGTAAAACATTTCTGTGTGTACCCTGGAAAGGATCGCCTAGGTTGGAATTGACTTGACAGCATTATATATATATATATATATATATATATATATATATATATATATATATATATATATATATATATATATATATATATATATATATATATATATATATATATATATATATATATATATATATATATATATATATATATACTTTACATAAATGTAAATGTCACCCTTGCTCGAAAGCCAGTCGTATCCGACTCTAGGGTTCAGTGCTCATCTCTTTTTCCAGCTGAAGATCCAGCACATAAGCGCTAAACTAGCACAGCTATATCAGCATTGTGAATATAAATGCTCCTTTCTTTCTTACATGTTTTCCCTTGCCTGCAAATCCTGAGGAAGATTTTCTAGCTGCTCTTAATTCTGTCCTCACATTTCTGATGACAATTTTTACTCAAAATTTTCAAAAACGTTTCTATTAAACTAGGATGACTGATTCTTAGGTTTGTGGATTTTTTTAAAAAAAAACTTTAAGCTTTAAATAGGTTGTTCACTTTTTTACAACCAGTCAGTCTTTCTGTGCTTACTGTGTTTCTACATTTTTCTTTTCAGTGGGCGGGAGGAAGAGCACTAATTTTGTGCTTTTCTGCATGGAAGATACCCCAAACCATGGAAAACAGCAAACCCTGTATTACACATACAGGAGTCGTACCAGCAACAGGGAGAAATACCTCTGCCCATCCAATAATATAAGCCAGAAGCTGGAATAAAGAATCCCACAAGCAAAAATCTTTCAAATAAGCTCATAAAATGGCTCCCTTGGAAACTCTGTTCCTTTTCGCAAAGAAGCAGGAATGCTCTATATACTGTTTTTTATTGTAAATAGTGGCCTAAACTTTGTATATATTGTATTGTACTGTATTTGTATTCTATATATAACTTTTATATTGTAGATAGTGGCCAGCTTTGGTAATGCAACTTGGGAATACATACACAGTACAGTATATTATGTATTTCTGAGATTTTTTTAAATGAATATTATTACATGCCATCAAGTTGAACCCAACTAACATCTACCTAATTAGGCTTTCAAGGTAAGTGAGATGTTTAACAAATGGTTTTACCAGTTTCACACAGCTATGAGTTTCCATGGCTGAACAAGGATTTAACTAAGGCCTCAAGAGCCCTATTCCTCATTCTATCCATTGCACTACTGGGTATCCAGTTATCATTTAGATTTTGCAAAAAATATATATAGAAAAATAAAAATTAGCTTTCAAGCTTGTGCAATGGTGACTGATGTCACTACAAGGTGAAAGCATCGCATCCTGTCTCTGCCCGGGAGCCCACGCCACCGGCCCCGTTGGGGAGAGACAGGTGGGAGCCATTGCCGCCGCCAATGCAGCTGCCCTCGCTCTCCGGGACAGCCCGCCCGGAGAGCAGAAAAGGACGACGACACCCGACACTTCAAGCAGCTCCCTGTCTCGCCCCGGGAGCCCACGCCACCGGCCCCGTTGGGGAGAGACAGGTGGGAGCCATTGCCGCCGCCAACACAGCTGCCCTCGCTCTCCGGGATGGCCCGCCCGGAGAGCAGAAAAAGACGACGACACCCGCCGCCTCAAGCAGCTCCCTGTCTCGCCCCGGGAGCCCACGCCACCGGCCCCGTTGGGGAGAGACAGGTGGGAGCCATTGCCACCGCCGACACAGCTGGCCTCGCTCTCCGGGACGGCCCGCCCGGAGAGCAGAAAAGGACGACACCGCCGCCTTGAGCAGCTCCCTGTCTTGCCCCGGGAGCCCACGCCACTGGCCCCGTTGGGGAGAGACAGGTGGGAGCCATTGCCGCCACCGACACAGCTGCCCTCGCTCTCCGGGACGGCCCGCCCGGAGAGCAGAAAAGGACGACACCCGCTGCCTTGAGCAGCTCCCTGTCTCGCTCCGGGAGCCCACACCACTGGCCCCGTTGGGGAGAGACAGGTGGGAGCCATTGCCGCCGCCGACACAGCTGCCTCACAGACGTTGAACTATAGGGTGCCTTTGTGGCTGCTGGGTGGTTGAGGTTGATTTTTTTTGTGTAATTTCTCATTGTGATATTGCTTAATTATTTATATTTTGTATTGTATTTTTGCATATTCTGATGTTTTATTAATTGTGTATTGCCTTTTGTAGTTTATTGTATATTTTGCTCTGTTGTATTTATATATGTTGTAAGCCGCTTTGAGTGGCACTTGTGTCAGGAAAGCGGGATAGAAATTAAACTTTATTATTATTATTATTATTATTATTATTATTATTATTATTATTATTATTATTATTATTATTATTATTATTATTATTATTATTATTATTATTATTATTATTATTATTATTATTATTATCATCATGTCAGGTTCTTAGGAGAAAGGAACAGGTTTGGGTCTTTCAAGCAGACAATTACAGGTACCTAGATATAGACTAGGACTACAGTGGCTCAAGTGTAAGATGATGAGTGGAAGGCGGGAGGTCAGCAGTTCGAATCCTGAGTATTGCAGGATGGAATGAGCTCTTGTCTTTGTCCCAGCTTCTGCCAACCTAGCAGTTCAAAAGAAAGAAATTGCAAGTAGATAAATAGGAACCACTTTGATGGGAAGGTAAACAGCGTTTTGTGCACTCCTGTGTCTAGTGATGCCTGCCACATGACCACGGAAATGTCTGCAGAAGCAGACAGCGCTGGCTCTTTGGCTTTGAAACAGAGATGAACACTGAACCCTAGAGTTGGATATGACTGGCTTTCGAGCAAGGGAAACCTTTACCCTTAGCTATAGACTAGCAGAGGTGCCCGGCCTTGCCGGTCAGGTATTATGTGTTGGTGGTGGGGTGCACAACCCACACCCACCACAACCACACACATCACAACACACTTGCACAACACACATGCACACACACACACACACGGCACAACACACACTGACATAACACACACAGGACACACACACACACAATACTGCCCCACGCACACACAACACAGAGAGAGAGAGAGAAAGGGGGGAGGTGGCAGGTGAGTAGAGGTGGTGGCGCCTGGATGAGTAGGGAGGGAAGGGGGAGGCGGACACAATCCATTCTCTCTGTCCTTCCTGCACCCAGGGGAGAGGCAGGGAAGGTGTGGGAGGCATACCCGGTGGCAGGGGGAGGCAAGGAAGGGTGGGAGGTGGATGCATTCTCTTCCCCCTTTGCTGCTGGTGACGGGGGAGGCAGGGTAGGGGGAGGCAGACACGTTCCATTCCCCCTTTCCCTGCTGGCACTAGGGGGAGGCAGGGAAGGGTGGGAGGCAGAAGCATCACAGCTGTTCCCACCTCCTTCTCCCCAGCCAACCTACCAGGCGAACTTCCTGGCGGCAGCGGGGAGGTGGCTTTTTAGGGCTGCCAGAGAGACCTTTGGTGTTGCGGGTCTCTCCTCCCCACCTCCTTCTCCCCCCCCCCGAGGGAAAAAAGGCGCACGGCATGAGTCAGCCAGGTTTTTTTGTCTTGCACATGTTTTCTGTCCCACCTCCTCTGTGCTCGCATCCTCCTGTCTGATTGACTGAGTCATGCCACGGCGCAGAGGATGCTGGAATTCATAGGTTTTTTCCATTCATGTCCGTGGGGCATCGGCCCCACTCTCGGCTTCCGGACCCTTACGGGGATGATGTCTGGGAATTAAGGTAGGTGGGGCCAGCTCATTATGGGATAGGCTGGATGCTTGTGGACACGCATTCCGCACACGCATGACCACATCCCTTTCTTATAGGTTAAGATTAGTCCCTTCCCTTTGATCTTAGGCAGTTACATTATCTGGACATTTTGACAGATAATACATTTTTATTATGACTTATGTTTAGCCCAAGCTTTATTTGATGTTTTATATGTGTGTTTTTCAATAAATAAATAAACAGCGTAATAAGCTGTTCTCAACTTTGAGAAGAATACCAGTAGCTCACTAAATGACATAAATAGGCAAATTAAACAAACTACCCTGCTTCACATTTAGAAAGATGTGCTCTGATGTTTGCTGTTTAAAACATTCAGGCATTTATTTATTTATTGTCTTTCCTGCAGCTGCTGTGAACATTTGAAATATGCTCCTTCAGCATTCAGCAATCCAACAGACCTCATCATTTTTCTTTGTAGTTTTTCAGCAGACAATACCATGAGGGGTTGTTTCTCCATCCACCCTACCCAATTTAGCAGCTGGTGCATCTTTAATTTTTTTAAAAAAATTATCTTGTGGTATACAAGCTGGGCAATGGCAAGAATAGTCAATATATTTTTGGCAATTTCTCTCTGCTGATGAGCTTTTACTAGCTATTCAAAGGCTTTTGTCTGGATTTGGAAAAATCTGTGGGATTTTCATTGTTTGGTTTTATAATCACCCTTCTGATTTGAAATTCAGATTAAACAATTACTCTTTATCTGGAGATGAAATCACTGTAGCTTCTTGTTAGAATCACATATTTGTAAATAAAAAGGCAATCTATTTGGGTTCTACCACCCTTTTTTCAGGTTAAAAACAGAGGTCTTGAGAAGGTAAACAGCATTCCGTGCACTCCAGTATGATAGCTCTTTCCTCTGCATTATGACTCAGGTCATTGACTGTCACCCTACCTCCATCCCATTTTGCCATATTTCACTTTTTCCATTTTCCCACTCTAGTGTTTCCACTGCATTTAAACATAGCTACTACCCCATAGCTGTCAAGTTTTGGATTTGAAAATAAGGGGAACTTCCTGGACAAAATAGGAAACTTGACAACTATGCTTATCCTGTGGAGCCCTCCAGTGGTAGCATTAGGGTATTGAAGTCTGACTGATACGGGACACCTCTGGGAAAGAGGGTAAAATACGGGAGGTTCCCGGCCAATACGGGACACTTGACAGCTATGTACTACCCACATAGAGTAACATACAGATTAATTAGAAATGAAACCTTTATGTACACTTGCTACTATTACTGGGGGTGAAAGCAACTAGCTGATTTGAATAAGAGCTTTTTAAAACTGCAAATCCTAAAGTCACCCAAATAGTGTTGCCATGATGAATAAGGTATTTATGGTAAATTCAAAAAGTAACCTTACTAAGCTCTGAACCTTAGAAAAAATAAATTTGAGTCTGTCTAGGTCTTCCATGCTTGAAAGCCAGTCATATCTTATTCTAGGGGGTGGTCCTCATATCCATTTATAGCCAAAGAGCCAGTGCTGTCTGCTACTGCAAACATTTCTGTGGTCATGTGGCAGGCATGACTAGACACTGGAGTGCACAGAATGCTGTTACCTTCCCAACGAAGTGGTCCCTATTTATCTACTTGCAATGTCTTGCTTTGGGAACTGCTAGGTTGGCAGGAGCTGGGACAAAGACGGGAGCTCATTCCATCCTGCAGTACTTGGGAATCGAACTGCTGACCTTCCGCCTCCCAGTCAGCATCTTAGCCACTTGAGACACTGCAGTCCTTAGAGTCTGTCTAGACAAGCATTAAGTCTGCTTTCTGGAGTGGCCTGGATGGCAGGTTAGTCCGCTGTTTTTTTACACTTTTCTTATTGGATACCAAAGTAGTCACCCCACTCCCAACATGTGCCTTTGAGCCTCAGTCAGGGGTTTAACTTTATGGCATGGTCCCAATATATGCTATTCCCAGCTGGGAACAGTATATATGGGAGCCTTGTAGCTGTCAAAAGCTATTTTCATTATAAATATCCAGTATCCATATTAGAGACTGAACACTCCCCATGACCATCTATGAACAGTTAGGGGAAGTGTTTTTTTTAATTAAAAAAACCTCTGCTAATCATTGCTGAGTTTAAAAAAAATTCACTTCCTCTGACTGTTCATAGATGATGATGGGGAGTGTTCAACTCTGCTAATCATTGCTGGGGATAGCAGTGGCTCAAGTGGTTAAGATATTGAACTTGCTGACTGGAAGGTTGGAGTTCGATTCCCGGGTACTGCATGACGGAGTGAGCTCCCATCTCTGTCCCATCTCCTGCCAACCTAGCAGTTCGAAAGCAAGAAATTGCAAGTAGATAAATAGGGATCACTTTGTTGAGAAGGTAAACAGCATTCGGTGCACTCCAGTGCTGAGGCATGCCTGCCACATGTCCACGGAAACGTCTGCAGATACAGACAGCACTGGCTCTTTGGCTTTGAAAAAGATGAGCACAGAACCCTAGAGTTGGATATGACTGGCTTTGGAGCAAGGGAAACCTTTACCTTTACCTTTTATAATCTAGACTCAGAGAACACCACTCTGATCTGCACAACTTCAGTGTTATAAGAAGGAAAAGGCTTGGAAGACTAAAGATGGATGATTAGCCAAGGTCATTTTTCACATGCCTTCCTGGCCAAGAACTTGTCTTTTCTTGTTCTCCCAAAGAACAGACATCTGTATGGAACATCCCTTGCTTGTACAATTTTCCCTAGCAAGTTAGAGCATCATTTATTCAAGAGGGATCTTTTAAAATAACATTGCTGGATGGAGTTGATGCTGATTTTATATGGGTACTTTATTGCTTGCCAGCTCTAAACTGCTGCTGGTTCTAAGTGTTGTGTTGTTTTTTACAGATACCTTGTTTTAATTCTTTGTTTTATTGTACATTGGTCTTAGATCTTTTATAGAGAAGAGGCTAACAAGCTATAAAATAAAACATAAATAAAATTCATCCTGGGGAAAAACCAGCATCGATACAGGCAGTGTTTTGTGCCACAGCAGGCTTGAAATGGATAGATGTGAAAGGATCTTTTCCTGGTTTTGTTTTAAAAGTATGCAGATGTGTTTTAACATGCTATCCAGGCTCAGCTATTGGTTTTGTAACAGCTCAATTCTTATAACATGCTGAAAACAAAGAAACAAACAATTCACACAACAAACAGCCAGCATTTCCTCCAGGTTTGTATTGAAATTGTCATGTTTACTTTTCACCCTGTACAGTACAGCAAGCAGAGCAGTAGAGTACACTAGAAGATATGCAAGCGTGGCGCCAAAATGGCCGCCGCGCTCTTTGCGGCCCCACCACCGGACGAAGGCATCCGGGTAGTTAGGGGCGTGGCCAGCACCCTAATAAAAGGGCTGGCCACGAGGCAGCCATGCTGCCATTTTGGCGAAGCGACGGAACGGAGAAGTTTTTCCCTCTTACCTCCGTCGCTCGTGTTCTTTCAGGGGAAGCCTTTTCGGTGCAGCTTTTCTTTTTCTTCGGCTTCCTAGCTAAACCAGCTATGCCCTCTAAGAAGAAGGCAGCTGCAAACGTGGCTCAATCGGCGCGGAGGCGTCAGCCGGGTCGGAGGACCGTGACTGCGCCCGCTCAGCAGCCACCTTTAGCGGAGCCCACTGGGACCGGTGGGATGGGATCGGTGGCCCCTTGGCCCGATGCGTGGTGCGCGCAGGCTGCCCCGGACAGGGCCTCGGCCCTTGGCCCGCAAACGGTGACCACTGCCCCCGGCATGGTCCGTGCGGCTGGGCCCTCTTGCCCGGGCGCACAGTTCCCCATGGGGGGAGCGAGCCACGGGGGGTGGTTGGGTTCCCTGCCTTGGCAGGGCGTGCCCACGGCTCCTCAAGGGCCGAGCATGGGCTCTTGGCCTTATCTGGCCCCTGGGGCCCAGGGATCTGGACAGGTACCCGTGACTTATGGGCCGGCTGCCCATTTGCCCCCTGTCGGGGCTGGGGCCTATGTTAACGTAGAGGCCCTTCTGGCCCGCGTAGCGGCCCTCGAGGCATCCCTGGCGAGGGCCAATCAAACGGGGGCGTTTCTCGGATTCCAGGTTGACCCTTTGGCTGCCGGACAGCGGCAGGCGACGGGTCGGGTTGAGCTGCCTGAGGCGCGCGGGCCGGTGGCGGCCACTGCCTCGCAGCTCCCCACTCAGCAGGTGCAGCAGTCTGGTGCTGATCTGGCCCCGTCGACGAGCTCAGCTTCGGTTGGGGTGGCGCCCCCTATGCGGTAGGGAATGTGTTGGGGATCCCCGGGCTGGTGCAGGCCCCCTTTGCTTTGCCTGCAGTTCCCTCTGTGCCGGTGTCGGCATTGCCGACAGCAGGGTATTCCTTGCCCCTGGGGGACCATCTGGCCCAGTCCACCAAGGAAAAGATCTGGAGGGGCGAGTATGTAGACATCTTCTCCCTTCTTAATAGGGAGCCCACCAAGGAAGAGAGGGAAGGGCTGGACGAGAAGGATAAGGAGCAGGCACGTCGTCGTAAGCCGCCACGCACGTGGGCAAATTGGTTGCCAGCGTACCTAATTTACATGGCCGTTTACCTCAGGGCTAGGCCGGATTTGGCCATCCCTATGGTCCAGTATCTGGACAACATTTACCGGGCTATGGTTGACTTCCCAGGTCCGTCGTGGCTGGCTTACGACGAAGAATTCCGCATGAGGATTCCACTGCACCCAGAGATGAGGTGGGATGAGCCTTGCCAGAAGCTGTGGCTTCTGTATATGACCCCCACGCGCCCGGCGCCTGGGGAGAGATACCATTGTGGACATGCGGTCCAACGAGCGGCCCCGGTACAGGTACCCCGCCAGGTGGCGGGGCAGGGGGTTCCAGCCCGCCTGCTGTGCTGGACCTTCTCGTCCAATGGTTCTTGCAACAGAAAGAATTGCAAGTACAAGCATGAGTGCCCCTCTTGTTCTGGCCCCCATGCTGCTTCCGCCTGTCCCAGGCCGGGGGGATTCAGGGGCAGAGGTAGGGGTGGACAAGGGGCAGGTAGGACTGCTGCTGAGGGAGCGGGTCCACCGAAAGGCCCCCTCCCCAATTAAGGTGGACATGCTGGAGCGTTGGCTCGCATTGTATCCGAGGAGGGCAGACGCAGTGTACCTCCTTCAGGGTTTTCAACTGGGGTTTCGTATTCCTTTCATGGGGGATAGGTCATCACAAGATGCACCCAACCTTTTGTCACTTAGAGGAAGGGAGGAGGTGGCCGCTGCCAGCATTAATAAGGAGATTGCTGCAGGCAGGGTCACGGGCCCTTTTACTGCGCCCCTGTTCCCCAACCTTAAAGTATCCCCACTAGGACTAGTGCCCAAGAAGTCCCCGGGCGAGTTCCGCCTGATTCATCACTTGTCCTACCCAGCTGGTCGCTCGGTCAATGATGCTATCCCTGCTGACCTTTGCTCGGTCAGGTATACATCCTTCGACCAAGCATTGCGCATGGTGCGCTCATGTGGCCCGGGTGCACTGTTGGCTAAGTGTGACATTAAGTCGGCTTTTCGTCTCCTGCCGGTGCACCCGGGTGACTTTGAGTTGCTGGGTTTCAAATTCCGGGGTGAATATTATTTTGACAAAGCCATGCCATTCGGCTGTTCCATATCCTGCTCGGCTTTCGAGCGTTTCAGTACATTCCTGCAGTGGGCATTTGTCCGTAGGTCAGGGTCTCGGTCTGTAGCCCATTACCTGGATGACTTTTTGTTCGGGGGTGAACGGGGCTGGGACACGTGCACACGTCTCCTCAACACATTTCAGACGCTAATGGAGGAACTTGGTGTCCCTTTAGCGCCCGAAAAGACCGAAGGCCCGTCTAATAAGTTAGTATTCCTGGGGGTGGAGATTGACATGGTAGCGCAGGCATCTAGGTTGCCGGGAGACAAGGTGTCAAGGATAGTGGCCCTTATATCGGACTTGCTGGCTAAGCGCAAGGCATCCCTTCGGGAACTGCAGGTGCTACATGGCCACCTTAATTTCGCTTGCAGGGTGGTCGCACCTGGCAGGGCATTTGCTCGGCGCTTGTGCGACGCCATGGCAGGCTTATCCAGGCCCCATCATAGGGTGAGATTGACACGGGGCATCAGGGCAGATATGCACATATGGCTCCAGTTCCTGAGGGAGTTCAATGGGGTCTCATTTTGGAGGTCCGACCTCCTGGCTTCACCTCACTTTCAGATTCAGTCTGATGCCTCGGGATCCCTTGGTTATGGGATGTACTTCAATGGGAAGTGGGCCTATGGTGGATGGCCACCAGCCTGGTCAGGCACGGGTCGCCTGAGGGATCTCACATATTTGGAATTTTTTCCCATACTGGGGGCTTTGATGCTATGGGGTGAGGAGTGGGCCAACTCTGTGGTGCATTTCTGGTGTGATAATGCGGCCGTTGTCCACATTGTCAACTCACAGACCTCTAAATCTCCCAGGGTCATGGACCTCATGCGCCAGTTTGTATTGCGCAGCCTGCGCCTCAATGTACTGTTCAGGGCCAGGCATGTCCCGGGGGTGAATAATGATATTGCTGACGCTTTGTCCCGCCTGCAGATCTCCCGGTTCCGTGCCTTGGCCCCGGATGCGGAGGAATTTCCCTCGCCACTCCCGGAGGAGATATGGACCTTTGGCAAGGAGAGGTGAACCGGGCGATCGGCATGTCGCTGGCGCCACGCACGCGTAAGGCGTATCACCACGCGTTGGTTTCCTTTCAGACTTTCTGTACCCAATCTCGACTGCCAGATACCTGGCCGATCCCAGTGGCCTACCTCCTTCGTTTCATGGTTTACCTGCACGCCCAGGGCCTTGCACCCCGCACCATAGCATCTAGGCTATCAGCGCTGGCTTTCATGGCCAAGGTGGGAGGTCATGCGGACAGTACCACTGATTTCCGTGTGAGACACGTTTTGGAGGGGTGGGTGCAGGAACGTGGGCGTAGCCTGGACGACCGCCACCCAATTTCCCCGGGGGTCCTTACCCAACTGGCACGGGGCTGGCATGACCTATGTTTCGATAGGTATGAGGCAGCCCTGTTTCATGCGGCTACAACAGTGGCCTTTTTTGGAGCGCTCCGCATCAGCGAGCTTGTGATGCTGTCTAAGGCGGATGCAAGTCGTAGGGCACTGGAACTCGAAGATGTCTATGTTTGCAATAATTGGGCTCAGTTGAGGATACGCTCCTCTAAAACAGATCAGCACGGCGTAGGCAGTGGAGTAAGACTGCTACGATGTTCCTTGGCAGACATCTGTCCGGTTGGTGCCCTACAGGAGTTCCTTGCACTGTGTGGCACGCACCATGGCCTGTTTTTCTGTCACCAAGATGGGTCTCCCCTCACTAAATTTCAATTTTGGAAGGTGACTGGGAAGGCACTGGCTAGTGTGGGCCTCCCTGGGGCCCGTTACGGCACCCATTCATTTAGAATTGGGGCGGCCTCTACTGCGGCTGCTTATGGGTACTCCGGGGCTGACATACGCAGCATGGGGAGGTGGGGCTCGCAGTGTTTCCAGTTTTATGTTCGCCCACTCCCACCGTGAGTACCGTTTTAGTCACCACACATCTCTTCCTTCCCTGTTTTTTCCCTTGACAGACCCTGGGTGTCGTATCACACCGGTGACAGTATGGCTGGTGGGCCATAGCTACGTGCACAGGGCAGCGCGTTACGCTGCGGCGACAGATTGGGGACCCCAACTGGGACTGGGTGCATACGCAAGTCTCACATGGTACGGTAAGCCCGGTATGTTGTGGCGGGAGCTCTTGCCATTCCTCTTTTCGGCAAGGAATGCTGACCCGCCCGACATTCTGATCATACACCTTGGGGGTAATGACTTGGGACAGGTCACTGGCTTATCGCTGAAGCATGCGATTTGCGGTGACCTCGCCTACTTACATTATGTATGGCCCGCCACAACCCTTGTTTGGTCAGATATGGTCCCACGGCACGCTTATAGGGGAGGCTTTGACCTTCAGGCCCTGGACCGCGCTAGGCGCATGGTGAACAGGGCTGTGGCCCGATTCCTTTCGACCAAGGGCTGGGGGCGGGTCACTCGTCACCCCGCCATCAGTTTGCAAAATTATGGGCTTTATTCAGGGGATGGGGTCCATCTGTCGCGAGGAGGTATGGACCTCCTGCTGGGTGATTGGCGAGCAGGCCTGTCGACCGAGCTGACGGTCTTGGGGGGGCGTCGAGCCTTTATTGAAGCCTCTCCGGGTGGCGGGTAGCACTGGTAAGGTAAACATTTATGACCCACAGGTATCTGGCAGGTTCGCAATTGACTGGACAACACTAGATAGGCATAAGTTGTTTAAACGTTGTCCGGTCAACGACGAACCAGGCGAGGGGGTGATGGTTACAACTAGACAGCTGGCATCACCCCCTGATTTTACGGATACACGTCAGAGGGTGGGGTCATTAGTTAGATATTGACTACGGTCAACAATTTGTTTGTTGTCAACAAACAAATTGATACAAATAGATACATTGTAACAATTGCCGTTGGCAATTTTGGGTGGTACCTTACCAGTGTTACTTCGGCCTGCTTGCCTTAAGAATTATGATTGGTTAATTACCAATAGAAATTTATAATTCGGACTAGGGCATGAATCAATAAATGTGGCCCAATGCCGTTATCCACTTTCATTTGTGTCTGAGTCCATTATTGGGGGGGTGCGCCTGCAATGGATAGAGCTTAGAAAACTTAGCTTTTAACACTACAAGTCCTAGAATGCCCTAACCAGTTTTGCAGCAGCTGTAGTCTGAAAATTCACAGCAAAAAATTGTAGCATTTTAAATACTGGGTGACAAATTTACTTGTAAGCTTTTGTGCATCACAATCTAGTTTTCTCATTTAACAAGTGCACAGGGCGGAGTGAATAGGATAAAATTCTATCGTGTCCATTTGCATCATACTCAAGGGTCACCTGTCAAAAGCAGTTAAGAAAAAATACTTTTCCAACCTCTAGATTTTGTGTACACTGCTCAATCATGAAGCACACTGGATGGACTTAAGATGCCCCTCAGCTTATCCTATGATACAGGGTTGTAGAGAAAATAAAAAGAGGGAGCCCCATTCCTGAAGTGTCAGGATGAGTGGCTCAGATCATAAGCAGACCTTACTCATGGAATCTTAATTGCCAGTTCTTTGCACATTCATCAAGATGTTTTTATAACCGTTGAACCAACCCTGTTTAAAACAACAGCAACAAGAAGAATACTGAAAATCTGTCATTTTACAACTGATAGAGCAAGCCATTAAACTGTATTTGATGAAGACAAGTGCTGATCTGATAAACACAATGAATGCATAAGTGACTAATTAATGACATATTTGGGCTAGAATCTGGGTTGCACAACTTTGCAGTAGAAACCTCTAGGTTCTGTAGAATTGACTGACATGTCAACTAAATCAATACCTCGCACACAGAGATTTTTACAAGTTGTTTCTTGTATGTCAGTTTGCAGTACTTTAGGTCTTATAGCTAGTGGAGAGGTTGCTAGATGAGACTGCAACATCAAAATAGCACTGAGCAGGGCCGTAGCCAGGGGGGCCGTGGGGGTGAAAACCCTCCTGAGCTAACAGCCCGCCAACCCATCCCGTGATGCCAATGTTATATATATATAACTCAGAAAAATTATATTACCCAATTGAGTCTGTTTGTTTTGTTTCAACCTTTGATCATAATGTATATTGGGAGGGGTGATTTCTCAATATGCTCTTTCTACAAAATCCTTGAAAATTGTGATAGAGCCCCCTGAATTGGAACCCTTGCCAAACAGAATTTTATCTTGCCATTTTCTTGTATTACTGTCAAATGAGGAAATTACACAATGAAACAAGGGTTGGTAGAACATTCTTGTAATCTTTAAACAAATTCAGCTGCTTAAAAACACAGAGAGACAATGTGATAAATTCACAACGTACAGCCCACAGGCCAGGTCCAGCCCATGGCACCAATTAATCCAGCCCACTGTGAGGACCCTGGTGCCGCCACCAGAAGCAAATGCACCTAAAACGTGCCAGAAGTGGCAAAAACATGCCCAAAATGTGCTGGAAGCCCCCAAATGCACTCAAACCACACCAGAAGTCAGAAAACCCACTGAAAATGGCAAAATGCAACAAAAATGTGCCAAAAACCAGTGAAAACATGCCACCCTTGCTCCTGCTGCCATGGGAAGTGGGGAAGTCAGCTAAAAATCCAAAAATGCACCATGAATGAGTCCACAGAAGGAGCAGGAAGAACCACGCCTATGTGAGGGGGTGTGACCAGCCCATGGCACAAAAAAGTTGTGAACCTTGTACCCATATACCAGATACCTTAGTTACAGTAGGAGTAGAGCAAAGAAGTGCAAGCATTATTTCGTGCCTACTCAGAAAAATCTGTGGATCATTAATGATGTATTGCCACCTGTTTATAATAGCAAACAGTAAACTATTCTCACAGCTATGCAAAAAGCTGATGTTAGCAAGAGCCTGAACTAAGACACATAAGTTACGATAAATCTGATTTAATCCTTTAGCTCTTAAGTAAAAGAAACAACATTTATGTATGTCACTGGAGCCGAGCATTAGGCAGTGAAATTAATCCTGCCTCATCTAGACAAGCGATTAAACAAGGCTTTCAATTCTGCTGAAGTCACCTAATGTGACAGATTGGCAGAGAGTAGATTAAACTGAAAAGCTCTAGGTCCATCTCTGAGAGGCAAAAGTGACTGGCCAGTAGTCTAAAAAAGCCTGGAACAGAACGTACCAGGACCTCATTGAGATCCAGGAGCAGGTAGGTGGGTGTGCAGTATCCATCCCTGTGACTGGCCAGTAGTGTTGCTATTGTTATTACATGCCATCAAGTCACCTCCAACTTATAGCAACCTTATAAGCATTCTCCAAAACGTTCTGTCCTCAACAGCCACATTTAGTTCTTGTAAACTCAAGCCTATGGTTCCTTCAGGGAGTCTATCCATCTCATATTTGTTTTCTTCTTTTTCCTGCTGCCTTCACTCATTCCCAGCATTATTGTTTTTTCCCATGATGTGTCCAAAATAGAACAGCATAGGTTTTGTCCCTTTTGCCTCCAGAGAAGTTCATAATCACTAATGGGCTAAAAGGCCTATTTAAATCACTGTATCTTCCTGGGATGCTTATCAGGGCTGGGAATATGGGGCACTGTACTACAGTGGTTCTGCTCTTTCCTTGATGAGGTGACCCAGAGAGTTCAACTCAGGGAATTTGTTTTGGCCCCATGAACCCTCCAATGGGGTGTTCCACAGGGGTCAATCATCTCTACATTATTTAATACAGTAAAACCCCGTATAATGAAAAACTCTGTTCCACGGAACTCTTCGCTATACAAGGGTTGGTTTTTTTTGTTTTTTGGGTGGTTTTTTTTTTGTTATATGGATCGCTATGGGCGATGCACTGTATAACAAAAAAGTTCATTACAGTATATGGATCACTATTGGCAATACTCTGTACAATGGGGGGAAATTCATTGTACGGGGTATTGCCAATAGTGATCCATATAATGAACATTTTTTCATTATACGGTGCAACACAAATAGTGCACAAATGCTTCATTGTAGGAATTTTATGTTATAAGAAGCATTCGTTATACAGGGTACCACTGTATCTACATGAAGCTGCTAGGAAAGATCATTAAGAGATTTGGAGTTCAGTGTCTCCAATATGCAGATGACATCTAACCAGTGGTGGGCATCAGTAGGTTCACACCAGTTCGCCAGAACCGGCTGCAGAAATTCTGACTGGCCCCACCCATCCAAGTTTTGAAATAAAGTAGTCCTAATTTGGATGCAATGCAGGGCTTTCTCCCTGGCCATGGCCACCATACCACATCCACAGTGTGGTAGTATAAATTTTTGGAACCCACCACTGCATCTAGCTCTAGCTCTCCTTTTCATCATCTGCAGTTGATGCGGTCTGACATCTTGACAAGTGTCTGGACTCGATAATGGAGTGGACAAAAACTAACAGGCTGAAATTGAACCCTGACAAGATGAAGGTTTTGGTGTTTGAGAGGCCTGGTCTCTATCCTAGGTGGAATTACTCTTACCTCTAGGGGCAAGGTCCACAACCTGAGGGTCATTATGGACCCATTGCTCTCATTTGAACAACAAACAGTGGCGGTGTCCAAAGCTGCTTATTTTCAGCTCTGGCAGATTGAGCAGTTATGATCCTACTTGGACAGATGGTCTCTCATAACCCTGCCCCACTCATTGGTAATCTCATGGATTGACTACTGTAATGCTCTCTACATGGGGCTGCCCTTGTGTCTGATATGGAGATTATAATGGGTCCAGAATGCAGCAGCCAGGCTGGTGACAGGCATAAAGAAATTTGATCGTATTTTCCCAGTCTGTTGTATCTAACACCATGTTAGATACAAGGTGTTAATTTTATTTGGGACCTTGTTATCTGTCGGAGCATCTCTCCCTCAGAACAACTCCTCACATCACCCATGCATCACAGTCTGCTCACCTCCAGGTGCTGATCCCGAGGATGTCTTGAAAGTCTATAACTAGAAATAGAGCCTTCTCAGTGGCAGCATCAGCACTGTGGAACACACTACCTGTGGAGCTGTGTCAGGCCCCATCACTGGCTATCTTAAAAAAACAATTAAAAACTTTCTTATTCAAGGAGGCCTTTTGGGATGTTTACCCTTTACCTATACATTAGCCAGTTGATCCTCTGTGCCCTCAGATGCCAGTTTTTATTTTATTTTGAGATTTATTTGGTTGGTCTGGTTTTGATTTGTTGTATGTTTTGTTGTGATATTTGTATATACACCACCCAGAGTGGGAAATTTCCAAAATGGGGGGTATAAAAATGTAATAAATAAAATAAATATATTCCCATCTTTTGTGGGGCCTGCCAAGGGGTCTTTTTACTCCTCTGAGATGCCACTTAGTGACTTCTGCTCTATGGGCAAGACTGTGCTGAATGAGTGCAAACTATAAAATCTCCCAGTTCAAAACTAAACTCACTCTCTTGGTTCCATCCAAGAGTTAAAAATTATCAGGGTTCCCAGAGTGGGAGTTCAACTATCTATATATGCACAGTAGTTTGGAGGGCAAACCAGCTATACAACCAGAGCTTGAAAAAGAGTGGGATTGTGTTCCTCCCTTGTTATTTCTTTAATGATGGAAACATGAAGACTGGGAGACTGCTGCATATGCTTAGCTTCTCTCTGTGAGTCAGAACCACAAAAATCTGACGCACACCAAAATCTAGAAATAGCATAACTTCTGACTTTGTGTATGGCTGTGATTTCCTTCGTTCTATGGTAATATCGTAATGTTACAATCACATAATCTCTGCACAAGCCCCTTATAGTTTGCCTTGTGTGCTAATTCCTGATTTTGGCATGTAATGAGGTGATCTAATGCTAAACTTGTTTAGCATTAAAAAAAATGGGGACACTCAGGAGAAAATCATGGGGGCAAATGTTCCCGCAATACCTAAACATCATGCTGTGACTGCCTATATTACCAAAGGCATGCCTCTGCTCTAAATAAATGATTGTATGGGAGGAGGTCCATTTGAATCATCCCACCTTGAAAAAAAGTAGACATCCCAAGTGGTAGAGTGAGAGAAAACTAGGCATGGGAAGAAAAAGGGCCAGACTGATTCTAATTAGCCTTTGCATTGTGTGATAATTTAAATAAAACGTGAATGTACCCATTTTTCACCATCAGCAAATATCACAGTATTTGGCTATGGAAACCCAGCCTCACATGGACAAAGACCCAGATATAGCTGCTGCTCCTCTTCAGAGAGTCATGGTTTTGCTATTAAAGTGATGGCAGAAGGACACAGCAACATGTAAGGACTACATACACTTTAAAGTACAACTGATTGAAGTTGCTATCTTTCCCTTCTATTATGGGATGTGGACATCATTTTTAATACACCCTACCTATAAGTTTTTTCCCTCTTTGAAAAACTTATGGTTTTGGATCCTTGGGGAAGTCAGATGAAAGGAGTAAATGCCGATAAAACATTGAGCCTAGATGAGCTATGTTCATCAAAAAATAGAATGGGGGGCTTTTTCTCCTCCCTTCAGGACTGGTGCCACTTGGAGAGAGACAATCAGTGCCCACCAACTGGCTGGAGTAAAGCTAGAGCCCCATATAAGTGGGGTCCTCCCTCTTAACTGCTTCTTTTGAGGCACGAACAGCCCTCCCACCCACCCTCGGATGCAGTATGAGAGTAGCTGGTCACTTAGAGGACTGGATAGGGATTTTATTTTATTTTATTTTTTGACTTGCTGGCAGATTGGTTTATGCTTAGTATGTGTTTTCTCGCCTATCCCATGTCTTGAACGCTCGACCAGGTGCTGGCTTACAGGAGGCATGTACCGATCCTTTAGGCTGCAATAATTTCCTTTGTCCGCACACTCCCAGTGCAGCCTAAGGTCTCCTCACTGTACTGTGCCGCAATCGGCTTCAAATAACTCCACCTGTCGCTTACAGGGAGTATGCGGTCATTTAGCTTATTGGTAGCATATGGGGGCATAGAACAAAGCACTTGGATATAGCCTGATAAACTGACATCCACTCCATTGATACTCACAAAGAGTTTTATTTTCCATTAGCATCTGAAAAAGAACAAAGACAGACAAAGTACATGGCAATATTTAGTTAGTAGGGTTCCCTTTGATCGGAGGGGCACATCTCAGGTATGTGCCATGCCCCGATGGGAAGTTTTTGAGTCCGGCCTAGGGAGACAGATGCGTCTGCCTTCTACCCAAGGGGACCAAAGAACAGAGGGAAAGGGCTCTGCTTATATGCACAAAAGAAGCAGATTTCCCTCCCACCTTTGCATTCTTTGGGATGACCTAATCTGCAGGTGTTAGAGCCACTGGGTTCTGTGATTGGAAGGAGAGAGTCAGCTCCCTCGTGGTGTAGTCACCTGACCTAGCTGTCAATCAGTACCTCGTGGGGCTGCACCTGCAGTAGCTGTCAGCCCTTTCCCATGGGAATGCAGCTGTGCAGGACTCATCCCAAAGGAATGTGTGTGAAAAAGCTCTAGTAGCTTCAGATAAGGTTACCATGGATACTCAGGATCATGACATCCCATACTGTTTCTCTCAGAGGTATTGGCAGTTGAAGGTGATGTCAACTTAAATAGATCACAATTGGCAGGTAGTGTGGATAGGGGATTTAGTAATGGTGAGTTCTTATGAAAATTGGGTGGTTAATTGTACCCAAATGTCCTGGTCAGCCAGATCCTGAGATTTAGTGACGATGTCAGGTAGAGTACAAGGTGGAACTCACCCTAAGGGAAAGAGCAGGGGTAGGTAACTTCCCTTTGTGTTTATGGCTCAGCCATCCACACTGGGTCAGGCCTCATTGTAGGATGGAATTTAAATTTAAATTTAATTTAATTTTCACGCTTATATACCGCCCACTCAGGCGCAACCCGACTCAGGGTGGTTTACATGGCGGACAATAAATACATAATAATAATACAGTAACACCTCTCCAAAGGTACAGTTACAAAAACTGAAACCACAAAATATACAATTCGATTACAGCAAGAGAAAACAACAATGAATATGACCTCCCTGGGGGTCGGGGGGTGGGTCCGAGAAATGGTTTAACATGTTAAATAGTTAATAAAGTTGTGGCCCAGGTAGAAATTCCAATAACTGTGTCTTTGTCTTTATTCCGGGGTGAGCAAAGACAGATCCTACAAAGTTGCTTGTGATCATTTTCTCCTCTTTTTCATCATTCTTTGTAAACTAGAAAATTAATTACCCAGAAAACAATTCTGTGCACTGAAAAGCAGAATAGGTTTAATGTATAATTTATATATGGAAATGCAGCTTTCAGACGGGTGACAAATGACTATATAAAAATGTTGCAGTTACATTTTTCGGATTAGCATACATTAAGCTCATCTTCAGCTCAAGACAAACCCCATCCTTTTAATGTTTTGCTTCAGGGAACAGAGCTACATTCTTGTGTGCAATATGCACCCACCCACCCGCCTCCTACCAAAAGACATATCGAACTGAACAAGTGTGTGTGTTAGGGGGGGTTGGAGGAAGAGAGAGAGGACAAAACAAGCAAGAAAATGGATGCACTTCTTCTCAGAGGCTGTGGTTACATACCTAAAAAGTAATACATTTGCATCGGAGTTAACACTCTAGAAATCCGTTTAAAAATCAAAGATCCCAGGAGGCATAAACTAGCCTGCACTGTTTGGCTGGAACATGGGTTATTTTAAATCACCTTCTGCTGTTGTTTATTGTTCATTCTTGAATCATTGCAAAATAAATTGATTTTAAATGTGTGCCTGTTTATGTCAGTATTTAACTGGGGGTTCCTGCTGTGAAGCAGCTTGACAGAAGCAGCCTCAGAAGCTCCAAAGGCTGTTCAGCTGATCAGCAAGATGGGATGGTATTATCAACTAGCAGGGATAAATTGGCTGTGAGGTGGCTTTAAAGAACACAATCCACCACCACCAATTTTTGCCTAATTGTGCCACTTAAATTTAAGATCAATCTTGGCAGATATAGGGATTGGTGGATTGGTGCTTCTGCTCCATGCCAGAATAAGAGCCAATGTGCTTCAGCTATTAGGTAAAGAATGGGCAGTTTGTAGAGTACTCACAAGCCCTTTGATCACAAGGGTGGACACAGTCATTCATTCTATATCCCTTAAGGTGCAACCTAATGACACTGAAGCTGGCTCTCTAAGGTTGCTATTTCCATTAGAGGATGTAAAGAGCCATGTGTCCTTACATTCTAAGTTACATTTTAATTCTTGCTGTGAAAATCCAAATACTGTAGTGAGCTGTTACTCATTCAGTCATTTAGCTTTTGAAATGTGGATCTACAGATGGCTGCTAAGGATATCATGGGTTGGCCATGTGACTAATCTAAAAGTGTTGTGCCAGAGGGGTAAAGAACAAGAACTGTTTAAGACCATTATACAAAGAAAGCTCCAATACCTTGGGTATATCATGAGGAATGACATGAAATATAGAATACTCCAACTAGCTATGCAAGGGAAGATCTCTGGGAAGAGAGGCCCTGGACATAGATGGACATTGTGGCTGAAGAACCTGACAGACTGGTGTGGAATGTCTTCAGAAAAACTGTTCTGGGGAGTTAAGAACAGGAAGACTTTCAAAATGATGGTAGCCAGTATTTGGAACAGATTTGGAACAGAAGAAGGAGCCATAGCTCCCTTGGCCATAAACTCTGGCCACAATGTTTGAATGTTTTTCTGAATCTCCCTTACAGTCCCAAGTTTTATAACAACCAGCCTAAATGAGATTTCTGAAGAATTTGAAAGCTCACTTTGTCTTTTGTTTTAAAAGGCTATTTTAGTAGTGTGAAACAAATACTTCTCAGTTGGACTTTTATATTTTATCCATTGTATTGCACTGTACAGATCTTAATTTTTGCTATCTCTACAATTTACTTGAAGGTGCAACTAGCAGAAAAAACAACATAGTGAATATAAAAGAAATTGGTCTATTAAAGCACCTCTAGGAATGAGAATGGATAGTCAGAAAAATCTGCCATAATTGCTTACTTTGTTTGGGACTCTCTGTTCTCCTCAGCATAGCCTTTTTCTCCTGGGATTTTTCTTCCCTTTCCTTCCATCGCCTCACCTGCTCTTCTCTCATCTTATAGAAGAGGACGTGCTTCTGTTCCTCATTCAGTTCTGCTAGGAGCTCTGGATCAATGTACATATCTTGTAGAATTTGCTGCAGCATGGCAAACTGGTGAATTAAGCTGAACAAAGGCAGGAACAAAAACCAGAAGCTTTGTCTGAGCCAGCCAAAGAACACTCCTCAGTGCTATTCAAAAACAATTTTGGAAGCAAAAGTGCTGGTCCTTTTCCTGACAGATTGGGTTCTCTGTCTTGCTCCAATTGCTTTCTTTTAATTGCCAAAATGGGTTTTCATGTCACCTACCAACAGGTGTTCACTAGAAAAATGAAATAGGAGAGGAGCAGAACAAAGGTCTGTAAATAAGGATGGACCATTTGGGTGACATCAGTGGCAAACTGCTACCCCCACCCACCCAAAGAAAGAGGATAGTTCTTGCTAATTGTTATTTAACTACATGACAACAGCCCACCTTTTTTAAAACAGGTGATTTAATTTTGACATATTTCTCTTTTTCTTTTCTTTTCTCTGTTCTCTCAATGGAAGCAGGTCCTCTATGATGTGGTGTTAGACGTGTGTATTTCTGGATTATATATAAGTCGGTGATGCCATTGCTAAGAGTAATGACACCTGTGGTATCTGTGTCATTCCACCGGGAGTAGATTTCCATTGATAAGAGTAGAAACACATTGACACATTAACTCTGATGCCAATTCCTCATCATCAGTGTGCACATCACCACCTTGTCCCCAGGGGTATATTTAGTTACTGCCAACGGTCATGGAGAATTAGCAACATAAAATGGTTACAAAGGATTGTCAAACTTAAATTGGGAAAAGGCAGGGTGTAATGCAGCCCAAAACTACAATGAGAAAACCTCAATTAATATTAATTAAGCAAACATCTGCCCTCAGCAGTACAAGCTGACTGTATTAACCCTTCTATCCTGTGAAGAGATAAAAGAGAGGAAATTGACTTTTAAGCATATTATGGCCTTTTCCTATGTTCTGGAGAATTTCCTGCTGTCCACCAAAGTTGTTAGCTCTTTAGGGTTCCTGCAGAGATAATTTATTTTTATTATTACTAATCATAACTCCATCTAATTCTTAAAGGTTCTGGATGTGTAACAAAAATATTTTAAACTCCCAAATCACCAAAATGTGGAAGTAGCTGAAACATCACATATGCCTTGTAAAAATAGGCATTTTTGGTGTTAAATGCTTCAGAGTGATGGGAGGGCCTAACCTAATTAATCCACAGGAATTGGACTTCTGGGAATTTCAGTCCAAGAACATCTGGAGTGCCAGGTTCACCATCACAGACCTACAGAAATACTTCCTGGAATCCCTGGAGCTTCAAAATGGCTTTGTTGGGAATTCTGGGAGATGTTCTCAAAAAAAAAGAGAGCAATATTTCTAAACTCTGGAAATCACACAGAAATTATAGATAGACTGGTTATTGCTGTATGCCACTTTTACCAGATTACATCTAAGATTCTAAAACAAAAAGAAATTGCTGTATCAACCAATTTTTTAAAAATTCAAGCCCAGCTCGGAATTGGAATTGTCTCCAGTCTGGAAAGCACACATAATGCACTGGATAAAATCCTGTTGTGCAACTCCATATTCACAATGGTGATGATGTCATCAGCAGTGGCAAATTGCCACTGATTAAAAGCTTTATTTGGAGATTTTGAGGTGCACAAAACTTATTGCATTGTTTGAGCTGTATACACCCTCAAATTATCTATAATCAGCGGTGATTTGTTGTTAATCAGTGCTGCTTGCTGCTGCAAATGACATTTTCTCCAATGTTCATGCAGAGCTGGGTAATAGGATTTCAGTCACTATGTTATAATTCAGTTAAACTCCGTTTTTTAAAATAAAACTAAAATATTAATACATCAATCATCTCTTTCAATCACTTGAATTCAGACTCATCAGAGGCCACAGGAACATAGTAGTCCTACAATTTTACCAAACTACTTTAACATATATAAAAAAGTAAATGAAAACATTGTTCATAAAAACTGTTACATTTCTTGCTATTTACAATACATGATTATTTGTTGAACATAAGAGTCTCTTTGCATTATTAAAAAAAAGATGTAGCCCAAGGGTGTATGACTGTGACTATCCAAACATTTTGGGCCTATTGGCACTAACCAATGGTGAGTAATTATAGGAAATGTAGTCCAAATACCTGTACATCTGGATGCCACTGTAACCGAACCCTGACAATCTGAATCTTTCTAAGACGCTGTTTCTCCATCCCTGCTTTAAGTTAACAAGTCCTTCAATGGGATAGACTGCCTTGCCACCAGCTTGCTTGATGCCTGCTCTTTATCAGCTCATAGCTCAAAACATGGCCAAACGGTGTAACAAGTCGAAACAGAAGTAAAACCATTCCAGGCAATCACAATGAAATTAAGAAAACAGAACTTCGTGCTGAGAATAATTCTTCTCTACTTTTTTCAAAATAAAGTCTCAATGTTCCAAAAAGATCAAATAAAGTATGTTTCTTCACAGTTTTTGTGTAATAAACAATATGATAATTCTTCAATATTTTAGAAAATATACACAAGGGGGCGTGGCTAAGATGGCAGTGGAGTAACACAGACTTTGCTTTGCTCACGCTGGAAAAGTGGTAGAAAAGTGGTTTACTTTTCAAATTGGCAATGAAAAAGCTTTAAAATTAACGCACCTGAACCTCCGGTTGTTGCTATTATTAAGCAGCGGTAACAAGTGATCGGAGTCCGAAGATCAGGCGACGAGAGAGACACGGCGTAAGCTGTGCCGATCAAGGCACCCTGAGGTCGGACGGGAGCTTGGAAACATCTTCAAAATTCGAATTAAAAACAAACAAGCCGGAGGCTCTGAGCAAAAAGAACGTGGCTGTGGTGGTGGAGGGCGAATGAGAGGACGAAGGTGGTGGCTAGCAGAAAGTTTCAGTAGGTGCTGTGGCAGTCGGAATGGGAGGAAGAAGGAGGAGGGCTGAGTAATGGTGGCAGTGTTTTAGAAAACAAAACTCAAGCGGCGGAGAATAAAGCAGAGAAGTTGGGTGCGAGAGAGAAAGAGACAGAGACGGTGCTTGTGAGCTGTTTGGAGTCACTTGGAGGGAGAAGAGTGGAAGTAATTGTTGGAAGGCTGAAGTCCAAAGTCCAAAGAAGTTAATATAACCCAAGGCGAGTTCGAGTTTGGAGGTGGGAGATGGAGGTGAAGAAGGAAGGGGCCGTATTGTGAAGCCACCGCCATGGCCAGGATTATAAAATTGAGCTTTCAGAGGTGGAATGTAAGCATTTTTTTTTGGATTTGCCTGTTTGGTTTTGTTTTTAAAACTGGATGACTCTCCTCTTAGAATTTCTTTTTTTATAGCCTTTCTTCCACTCAAAATAGAGTTACAGTGTGTCTTCTCTCTTCCCTCGCTGCTGTAACAGTATTACATGCTGCGATACAAGTTTCAATATCTGTTCTCAGTGGCCTTTTGAAAATATAATCAAACCTGGATTGCTTTGGAGTTTTTGTTTTGGTTTGGAGCATAGAGGATTTGATTTCTACAATCAAGATTGGGCCGTGGAAAGTTTTTATTATTATTATTATTATTATTATTATTATTATTATTATTATTATTATTATTATTATTATTATTATTATTATTATTATTATTATTACTGAATATAAAGATTGGGTTTTAACAATTGGATTACAAGTGGATTACAATTGGATTTCAAGTTTTTGAAAAGGTTTTTGCATCTGGTTTTATTGGCGTTCGTGGGTTTCTGTTGGATGCAGATTATAACAATTAAATTGGCCACTTTGTTTTGGATATACGGTCTCAGCCTCTGCAGAATTTTCAATCAAGTCAAAGGGATTACAATTATTTTTGGATATAATATTTGCTGTAGCACTGGAACAGTTTCAAGGGGAGGGGTCTGCAAGAGTCAAGAGTATTGCAGCATTGAAGCTCTTAGTCAACGTTACTATGGATAAGGTTAAAAGAGGAAAGGCGGAAGAGGAGGAGACGGTGGTGAAATCTAAGAGGAAGGACAAAGTACCAGTTGAGGAGGCTCCCCCATCATCATCACCATCACCTGAACCTTATGATCAGACTCAAATTATGGATGAATTTGGTAAATTGTTTTAGAAATTTGAGAAGATGGAAGAGGCAAGAGTGAAGGATAAAAATGAAATTTTGAAAAAACAGGATAAACTGATTACAACGGTTTTGATTTCTCCAAAATAGATTTAAGCTTGCAAAAATAGAGGGAAATGTTAAGCTGATGCAAAATGAGGTGAAAACTATGAAAGGGGAAATAAAAGGGATACATGAAGATGTGAGGGAGAATAAGATGAAAGTGGATGAGCATGAAAAAAGGATTGATGCTATGGAAGAATTGATGAGAAAACAGAATATTGTGATTCGTCATTTGATTGAAAGGATGCCAGACCAGCTAAGGGATAGAATTGTTCAGTGGTTAAATAATTTGAAAATGGGAAAGGATTTTGTACAGGAAGATATTGTAAGTGCATATAGAGTGGGCCCGAGAAGAGGAAAAGTTGTTCAAAGAAATGTTTTGGTTAAATTTGCAAATTGGGGAGATAAGCTCAGGGTAATGGCTTTTCCAAAACAAGCTAGTTCTGGCACTCTGAAAATCGATGGTTCTGATGTGGAAGTATACAATGATATTTCTATTAAGGAACGTGCTTGGAGATATAAGATGAAACCGGTAACCAAATTGTTGATGAAAAAAAGTGTAAGATATAATTGGAGATTTCCACAACAGTTAAGATTCTTCTATGAAAAAAATGCAGATCATTGATGCAGGGCCTGATCCTTTGGATTATTTGAGTTTACTTGACCTGGTCAAGGCGGGTTCAGATGAGTGGGTAGCTTTTAGAAAAGACTTGTTAGAATCAGGAGCCAAAAGAAAGGACTATGAGGGTGCAGATGGGGGTGGAGCCACAGGAGGAGGGCAACAGGGAGGTGAAGAGGATGAATTATTATTAATTGTGGTGGAGGAAGAGTCAAGTAAGGGGTAGAGAGTGAAAGGATTGTATGTAAGAATGTTTATATGGGATAAGGTTTTTATAAACTTGTTTTTATAATGGGGATGGTGCGCTAGAGCATTAATTACCATGTACATCTTGCATGTCCCCCCCTCCCTTCTTTGGAGGATGAAGGCGGCTTTTTTTTTTAAAGAAAGTGGGGAGGCTGGCATTGTGTGTTTTTTGTTTGATGTTTTATTATAATTGTCATGGGTTAGAGGTAGCACGCCTAATGGAGAGCTCAGAAGTGATAGAAGAGTGTGTTAAATTAAAATATGAGAAGTATTAACGTGGAATGTAAAAGGTACAGGATCTGTTCTTAAGAGGAGGAGGATAGAATTGGCGTTGAGGAAGGACAGAACAGATATAGTCTTTCTGCAGGAAATTCATCAAAAATCACAGGATACAAACCAATTTTTTTAGGTTGGATGCAACACTATGAAAAGGCATTTGGTACATCAAAAGCAAGAGGAGTTGCAGTTTTGATTTCTTCTAGATTAGGATTCGAGATAACAAAAAGTATCTCAGATCCAGAAGGTAGATATTTGATAGTGAAAGGGAAAATAAATGATGAGGAAATAACTTTGGTAAATATTTATGCTCCAAATGAACATCAAGCCGAATTCTTAGAAAAAAATCGTAAAATTGTGGTAATAGAAAAATCGGCAAAGATGATAGTGGCAGGTGATTTCAACTTAGTAAGATCAAATTTGGATTGTACAAATATAACAAGGTGTGGAACAGGTATTAAAGGGAAGATTTTGGACAATTGGATGGCTGCATTAGGTTTGAAAGATTCTTGGAGAGAAATTAAGGGGTCAGAAAGGGTGTATTCTTATTTTTCACACGTTCATAATTCCTATTCTAGAATTGATTATGTATTTGTAACTGAAAATATGGTTAAAAATATGGAGGAGATCGAAATTCGAATCTTTAAGGAATCAGATCATGCCAAAGTGGTTCTGGAATTGAGGTTACAGAACGAAAGTAGAAGGAGGATGAACTGGAGATATGATGTAAATCTATTCAAAGATCAAAAGTGTAAAGAATTAATTATAGAGAACTGGATGGAAAGCTGGCAATGGAATGACAATGATGAGATAAATTTTAATATGGTCTGGGATGCCATGAAGTTGGTTTTTAGAGGGGAAAGTATAAAGTTGGCAAGCAATAGATATAAAAAGTATAAGCTAGCACAGGACAAAAGTGAAAAGGAAATAAAACAGTTACAGGAAGAGCATTCAAAGAAGAAGGATAAGAAATATTTTGCCAAATTACAAAGATTGAAGGCTGAATTGGTTGGTAAAGATATAGAAAAGGTAAAAAGAGATTTGATCTATTTAAATAGAGACTACTTTGAATATAGTAATAAAAACTCAAGACTATTGGCAAAAGTGGCAAAAGATAAAAAGGAAAAAAGAGAAATTGGAGTTCTGGTTAATGATCAAGGGGTAAGATGTAATAAGATTAGAGATAAATGTAAAATTGTGAAGGAATTTTATCAAGCTTTGTATGCAAAAAAAAGATAAATGTGGAGAAGCTTAAAAAGTTATTAGAGAGACAAATAACGATTGGAATAAAACAGGAACATCGGGATAAAATGGAAGAACATGCCTCAGAAAAGGAGGTAAAGGAGGTAATTGCAGGTTTGAAGTTGGGGAAAGCCCTGGGAGAGGATGGATTGGTGGCTGATTTTTATAAGGAATTCAAAGATGTTGTGGTACCAAAGTTAGTAAAATTATATAACTACATATTGGACGGTGGACAAATTCTGACTTCATGGTATAGGACTACGATTGTACTGTTACCAAAACCGGGAAAGAACTTAAAGAAAGGGGAATCTTACAGACTAATCTCTCTTATAAATCAAGATGCTAAGATCTTCACAGCAATGTTGGGTAATCGTTTAAACAAGTTTATGGGTGATTATATAAATTTAGATCAAGTGGGATTTTTAAAAGGGAGGCATATGGCGGATTTGACTAGAAGAGTTTTAGATTTAATAGATAATGTGAATCAAACAAAAGAAAAAGTGGGATTAATATCTTTGGATATTTTTAAGGCATTTGATTCTCTACAATGGACCGCAATTAAGGAAATAATTAAAAGCTATGGATTTGGGGCTAAATTTAGAAGGGTAATTGATCTATTATATCAGAAAGGAATAGCTAGCGTTAGAGTAAATGACAAGGTCACAGATGAGGTAAAGTTAGAGGCGGGTACTAGACAAGGTTGTCCTTTGTCCCCTATATTGTTCATCATGGCAATGGAAATATTGGCAAAAAATATAAGAGAGGATGGAAAAATAGAAGGGATATTGGGGAATAAAATAAGTATGTATGCAGATGACACATTGATATTTGTAAAACACCCTGAGAAGGTTATGGATAGGATTAGAATACAATTTAAGGATTTTGAGGACATTACGGGCTTGAAGATAAATTGGGATAAATTGGAAATGATGCTCTGTAAGGGGAGAGGAGGAAGATAAAGGGTATGAGTAAAATTCAAATTAAAGATAAGCTGAAATATTTGAGGATAATTAGATCAAATAGATTGTAAGAGCCTCAGCGTCCTCCTCCATGGAGTTGGAGGAGGAGGAGAAGAGACTCCGCACTGCCGCCACCAGCCCTGAACAGAACACCTGCACTGGCGGCAGGCATAAAGGGGCCGGCATGCTCTGCCCACCAGCCTCGGTGTCCTCCTTTGTGGATTTGAACTGGCGGGGGTTTGGGGTGGGGGGAGATGCCTGGCCGCCTGAGGCATTTACCATCAACTGGGTGGCCAATTGTGCCTTCAATGGCCCCGTTGCCTTTGCCGCCGGACCTGGCCTTGTCCTCCCGCATAGGGGCGAGAGAAGGAGGCAACTTGCTGTGGGGCAGCTTACCATTTTTGCTGCCGGAACCAAGGTGGGGTAGGAAGAGAGGGAGCTGGTCCTGCCAGCCAAGAAGGAGGGGCAGCATTTCATCTAGGAGAGTTCCAGGGACCCATATAGGTGTTGTGACGGGCATGGGGTGGTATGGCGGGTACCGAGGGGCATGCAGGTCCGATGTTTAAGTGCGGTCCCTCATTCCAGCCCCGCAGGTACATCTCTGGGCCCTGAGCAGCAGATCCAGAGTGACCCCACCCTTAGGCTGCTGCTGGTGAATGCCAGATCGGTCTGTAATAAGCCCCCCCCCCCTGATTCAAGATTCTATCCAGGAGGGGCGGGCCGACCTGGCATGCATCACCGAAACCTGGCTGACACCTGAGGATGGAGTACCTCTTTCGAACATGTGTCCAGCTGGGTTCGGTATTTGGCACCAGCATAGAGGTGAGGTGAGGGGCGGTGGTGTCGCCATTGTTGCCAGGGAGTCATTGGGAGTTGCTAGGGCCACTGCTCCACAAGTGTCTGGTTGTAAGGCCCTGCTTCTACGGTTGGGCCCTAAGGGTCAGTTGGGGATCTAACTCCTGTACCTGCCCCCTTGCAGGGTAAGGGATGCCCTCCCTGAGCTCCTCGAGGCCACCTCAATGTTGGCGTTGGAGTTCCCGAGGCTTATGGTTCTGGGGGACTTCAATTTGCCATCATTGGGGATGGCTTCTGAGGTGGCAAGGGAGTTCATGGCTTCCATGGCAGCCATGGGCCTGACTCAGGTAGTTCGGGGTCCGACCAGGGGCAGTGGTCACATGCCAGACTTAGTTTTCTTGTCGGAGCAGTGGCAAAGTGATCTGAGATTACAGGATTTAGTCATCTCACCTGTGCCATGGTCAGATCACTATCTGGTGACTCTTGACTTTCTGGGGGCGATGCTTCATCGTAGGGAGGCAGGGCCTATTAAAATGGTCTGCCCTCGGCAACTAATGGATCCAGATGGATTCCAGAGGGAACTGGGGGATGTTCCTCTGGATCGGCTACACGATTCACCCGAGGCACTTGTCGACCTGTGGAACAGGATGGCAACAGCATCCTTGGATGAAATCGCACCACTGCGGCCTCTCTGTGCCCGTGGGGTTGGTCATCCCCGCGGTTCATGGATGAACGGCGGGAACTCAAATGGGCAAAGAGACGCCTAGAGCGCCACTGGGTGAAGACCCAGGATGACTCCAATTGGATACTAGCTAGAGCTGCTATTAGGGCCTTCCTAGTGGCGATGGGGGTGGTGAGGCAGCAATACTTCACCACCCTTATTGCCTCCACTGATAATCGCCAGCCGCCCTGTTCCGGGTAACCAGGTCCCTCCTCGGTAGGGGGAGATCGGCGCCCGGTTGGCAGGGTTCGGCTGAGGATTTTGCTGACCATCTGGTGGAGAAAATCGATCGGATTCGTTCAGGGCTGAATCCCGGCGTGGATGGGGAGGGTCGGGGGGGCACTGGAGCACAGTCTTGCTGTACGATCTGGGATCGGTTTGATCCTGCGTGCCACTACATGTCCTTTGGACCCCTGTCCCACCTTGTTGGTGAAAGCCTCCAAGGTGGTGACAGGTGGTTGGGTCGGGGCAATAATAAATGCATCATTATGGGAGGGGGTATTTCCTGCACCACTAAAACATGCTTTGGTCCGCCCCCTCCTGAAGAAAATATCCCTTGACCCAGCTGTCCTTAACAACTACAGGCCGGTTTCCAACCTGCCCTTTCTCGGTAAGGTTTTGGAGAAGGCAGTGGCACGCCAGCTGCAGAGTGTCCTGGAGGAAGCAGATTATCTAGACCCCTTTCAATCAGGATTCAGGCCCGGGTATGGTACGGAGACGGCATTGGTCACACTGATGGATGATCTCTGTTGTGAGCAGGACAGGGGTTATCCATCCGTCCTTGCTCTTCTTGACCTCTCAGCGGCCTTCGATACCATCGACCACGGTATCCTTCTGGAACGGCTCAAAGGACTGGGGATCCAGGGCACCGTGTTGTCCTGGTTTTCCTCTTTTCTGGAGGGCCGTACCCAGTTGGTGTGGTTAGAGAGTGAGAGGTCCAGCCCTAGGCTCCTCAAGTATGGGGTGCCTCAGGGCTCGGTGCTCTCTCCTCTCCTATTTAACATCTACATGAAGCCACTGGGTGAGATCATTCGTTCCCATGGGGTGCGGTACAATCAGTACGCGGATGACGCGGAAGTGTTTTTATGTGTTTTTAGAACTTGTTGTAATGCTGCCCTGAGTTGGGTTCTGGAGGCCATTGGGGTCTGGATGGGGGCCAATGGGCTTTAGCTGAATCCCAGCAAGACAGAGTGGCTGTGGATAAGGGGCCCTGTGTTATCCAGGGAGCTACCATCTTTGGTACTGGATGAGGCTGTTTTGCCCCAGACAGACCCAGTGCGCAACTTGGGGGTCCTTCTGGACTCGCGGTTGCTGCTAGAAGAACAGGTAGTGGCTGTGGCCAGGAGGGCTTTTGCCCAACTTCGGGTGATTCGCCAGTTGCGCACGCTCCTGGACCGGGGTTCCTTGCTTATGGTCACCCACGCTCTGGTCACTTCCCGACTAGTTTATTGTAATGCGCTCTACATGGGGCTGCCCTTGACGACCATTCAGAGGCTGCAGCTGGTCCAGAATGCGGCAGCCCAGGTGGTGATGGGATGCTGATGATATGCCCATGCCTCACCGCTACTTTGGGAGCTGCACTGGTTACCAGTTTGTCTCCAGGTGCAATTCAAGGTGCTGGTTTTGACCTTTAAAGCCCTATATGGCAGTGGGCCAGGATACCTTAGAGACCGCATCGTCCCACGAGTGTCTGCCCGTCCAACCAGAGCGGACCGGAGAGGCTCTCTAATAATGCCATCAGCTAGGGGTGCACATCTATCCAGCACCCGATGGAGGGCCTTCTCTGTGTCCGCACCAATCCTCTGGAACCTCCTGCCAACAGATCTAAGACTTCAAAGAGAATTGCTGCCCTTTAGGAAAAGATTGAAGACCTGGCTGGCAGGGCAGTTGTGGAGCCCTAATGGGAACACGGTCCCCGCCTGCTGGCTTATGTAAACAATTAAGAACTCTCTCTTCTTCTTTTTATAGTGGGTGGGATGGGTGAGTGGGATATGGGTCTTTTAAAGTGGGTGGAATATGGGTCTTTTAAAGTGTTTTTATGTGTTTTTAGAACTTGTTGTAATGCTGCCCTGAGTTGGGTTCTGCCTGAGTGGGCGGCATATATAAATATGACTATTAAATTAAGTTAAATTAAATTAAAGATCTTAAAAGATTGAATTACGATAGTTTGAAAATGGAAATTAAGATTAGAATACAAAGTTTTCAAAAACTGAAATTGTCATGGTTTGGGAGAATTGCACTTAGTAAAATGATGTTGTTACCTAGAATTAACTTTTTATTTGATGCATTGGTAATTCAATTGAAGGACAAGGAAATTAATGAGTTTCAAAAGTTGTTTAATAATTTTTGTAATGGGGGCAAAAAGTCTAATTACCAAAATAAATATGGTATCTACCCCAGAAAGAAGGAGGTTTAGGAATGCCGAAATTAGTGGCATATTACCGTGCTTTCCAAGTTAAGAATGTAGTGAAGATCTTGGCAAGAGAAAGAGTAATTTGGGAGGAGATTAAGATGAAAGATTATAGTAATATAGGTAAAATGATTTTTTTGGGGAGGAAATTTGGGAAAGATAGCTACTAATAATACAATGATGAAGGGATTAATGAATGTGTGGAAAAGATTAAAGAAGGATTTGGCCCCAAATATCTCTCCAATTTTGGAATTAGCAGATATGGCTTGTTTCCTGTTGAAAATAGATAAAGAAATAAAGGAAATATTGGATAAAAATGAAGTTTTCTTGGTGAAAGACTGGTTACGGATCTGTAGAGATGAAGGAAGGAAGAAAAAGTTGTTTGAACAGTTGAAGATGAATTGGTTTCAGACAATGAGGGTTAATAATTGGAATGGTAAATATTTGAAAGAATTAGATGTGGATAGAGAAAAGACGGAATTTGAAGAATTGGTTTTAAAAATTAGAAAAGGAGACAGAAATATTAAGAGCCTAGTTAGCAAACTTTATGCTCTAATAAACAGGGAGGGTGATCCACAAGAGGACTTGAAATTGAAGTGGGAACAGGATTTGAATATAAAGATAGAAAAAGTTGCAAGGAGAAACAAGTGGAAAAAGAGGAGAATGAGAACTATGTCAGTTAGAATTAAAGAGCACAATTATAAAATGTTGTGGAGATGGTATCTGACACCAGTGAGGTTACATCAGATTGATAACAAAAAGGACAATTTATGTTGGAGATGTAAAGACACTATAGGAACTTATGAACACATGTGGTGGAGTTGTAAGGTGATAAAGGATTTTTGGAGAAGAATAGAAAAAGAGATCAGTGAAATAATGGGTAAGAAAATTAAACTGGGGTCAGGTACCACTATGCTAACAGATGTGATGGTATTTATTTAAACAAGGAGGAAAAAGAGTTACTAGAAATAATGTTAACAACGGGTAGACAATGTATCGCTAGAAATTGGAAAAATGATGTAATTATACAGACTGAAGAATGGTACAAAGAAATGTGGAACTTAGCATTGAATGATAAACTGACATGGGAGATAAAAGAAAAAAGGGATAATTTGAAAGAGAATAGATTTTGGAATATTTGGAAGCCCTTGGTGAACCATTCATTTATGGGTCCAGAAAGAAATAGACCTGGATCAAAGTGGTTTTTGGAAGTAAAATAATGAGACACTCTGAGCTCTCCAGGGCAATGTAAATAAACACAGGGTGTAATGTATGTGTAATTTTGATTCTGAAATAAATAAAGAATCCTGGGAAGAGTTTTTGAAATAGGTCAGAAGTTAACCACTAAATCACAATTAAATGTTTAGTTTCTCTTTAAGGGATGTTTTATTGCATTTGAAATATAAAAATAGATATAGACATGTTTCGGATCAATTATCTGATATGTTAATTACTTTTGTGTATTATATGTATTTCTATGATGTATTGTTTTGTATTTGTGTATATGTTTGAAAAAATTTAATAAAAATTATTTTTTAAAAAAGAAAATATACACGAGACTTAAACAGTTCATCAAAGTGAATCCGGTATTTTAACGCTTTTCAGTATTCTTTCATCAGGATTTCAGAATGTGTAGCAAGTCATGAGCCTCATTATTACAATCTCTTCTAGTGCTCCCGATGTCGGCGGCAGCGGCGTTTACACTTATATCCTGCTTCTCTAGGGAAAAAATCATCCCCACTCAGGGCAGCTAACATCATAAAACCAGTCATATAACAATCAAAAGTTAAAAATTACACATAATAAAACTCCCAATAAAATCATTACCACACATTACAATAGCCAGAAAGTACCACAATCCAGGACCCTTAAAACTCAACCTATTTAGGATGAAAAGGAGCCGGGCAGCATATCTAATGACCAAAAATAGGCAGCACATTCCCAAATGTTTCCTCAAAGAGCAGTATTTTTAGTTTTCTTTTTAAAAGACTGCAGGGATGAAGCCTGGCGTAGCTCAGCTGGAATGGTGTTCCATAGGACTGGTGCAGCCAACAAGAAGGCCCTTCTCCTCATCACGGTCTTTCTAGCCAGTCTTGGGGTTGGCACCTGAAGCTGTGCCGACATTGAGGAGTGAGTGATGCGGGCTACTGTCCTGAGGGGAAGACGTTCCACAAGGTAAGAAGGCACCAAACTGTTTAGGGCTTTAAAAGTTAGCACTAACATCTTGTACCTGATATGAAAAGGGACAGGTAGACAGTGCAGGCCTGCTAAGGCTGGAGAGATATGGTCAAATTTTCTCACTCCTGTCATCAGCCTGGCTGCTGCATTCTGGACTCGCTGAAGTCTCTGTAGCAGGGACAAGGGAAGCCCCATGTAGAGAGCATTACGTAGATATCTGACAGCTGAGTGTTAGTATAACCTGTGTCACTCCCCTCAACTTAACATGCCTAAGTCAAATATGGTCTAAACTATACACGATACATAAAAATGGAGGTCATTTCTTTATTTACAGTTGAACCTTGCTTAACAAATGTAATGCATTCTCCGGGACCTTTGGTACTATGAAAATTTTGTAAAGCGGATTTCCTATAGGAATGCATTGAATGCAATTTCCCCATAGGAATGCATTGAATGCAATTTCCCATAGGAATGCATTTAAACCCAAAATTTAACCAAAATGTGGTTTCCCACAGGAATGCATTGAAAACCAATTAATCTGTTCTGAAAAAATGTGTTAACCAAGCCACTATTTACTATGGATTTCCTTTTGTTATGCAATTTTTATGTTAAGCAAGCCATTTGTTAAGCAAGGTTTCACTGTATTTGTATCAGTGTAGCACAATTTGAAAAATTATGGACATATATGAAATATACAAAACATTTGAATAAAATTAAAATGTTAAAGTAATTAGACTAGTTTTGACCAGAAGTAGACTACTTCAGTAGAATTATCTAGGCCACTCACTAGATCTTTTTGGTACATGTAGTGGAGCATAAATTACATGCATGTAAATCCTGCATTGATTTAATTTCTCCACATTCACAGAAAATTTGTCTTATATCCAGGTAGCTCCATTTTTACTGGATAATTCTTTGATCTTCCTACTTCACTTTAAAATCCATTGAGTGACTTCCAGATGGTCCATCCAGAAGCTAATGGAAAACTGTGGGTTGCCCAGGCCACTAATTGGACAGCTACCTTTCCCAATGGGTTTGTCAGGACTTTGCAAATAATCCCGAGACCATCCTGGCTCGACCGGAAAGGCGATTGGGTACAGGCAAATTAGTAATAGGGAGCAATAGTGACTCCATGTTTTCTAGGCTAAGGGCACTGAAAGTAGTGGGACAGAAGTCAGCCAAATGTCACAATGCCTCGTAAACAACATACAGTATCTGGTTCACGTCCACGAACTGAGCTGAGCAAAAGGAAACCACAGCTAGACAAAATAACTATGCAGGGTACACAGAGTCTTCTAAGCTTGAGATAAGGCAGGAACAGTGAGTCTTGCTACATCTGCTGATTATTCTGTCTATGGCGAACCTAGGCACGCAGTACTTTCCTAGGCTGGCAAATGTACCTTAAGCCAGCAGCATGCTACGTAAGCAAAGCCTTCTGTCATGTGCAGTCATGTGCAGTCTGTGCACAAGTAATCCAGAATGCAAGCTAATAAATATAGACCACCCGAGGACTTGGGGCTGGCTTTTACCATCATACATCAGTTCAGCACCTTGACTCCCATGGACCATTACAATATCTGGTGACCCCAACGTGATTACTCAGGAGTAGCGGAGTGGTTCTGAATGGAAAGCATCTCCGGTCAGAACTCAGTACACGCTCAGGGAAGGCAGCGCGCTCGCATGCCGGCAGACCTCACGCATAGGAAGGGATGCATTCCAAAGCCGGGAAAAGCCGAGATCCACAATGACCAAAGGCAGAGCAGTGGATGTGCAGCAACTGAGGCTGCAATCACCATCCATCAACCAAACCTGAGGGACATCATCCTGTGCTTCACCTGCCCCACCGTACCACTCAAACTCATCCCGTGGAAGTGTTGACAAGTGAGTTGTGTAAGACATCCAGGGAATTTCCTCACCGGGTGGTAATGGGGGCCAGATTGGGGAGGCAAACCTTGACCATCAGGCAAGAGACTTGTCGCGGATGAGCTCAAAGCCCTGGCCAAGCAATACCAGTAAAGAATAAGCAGACAGCATCTGACGGCACTGGTGAAGCATCTGGGGAAGCATTGTATGTTCTACCTGGAAGCAGGAACAATAGAACCAGAAGTTTGGGACAGGATAGGCCTTAAGCAGGACCCCAGGGCACCTGCCGACATCATTGCAAACTGGAGCAAATGTAGACAGATGATTTAAGTACTTAGTCCAGTCTGAGTAGAGACCCAAAATCCACCAGTTTATGCCCCACTGTGTCTCTACCTGACCATCCAACACCAGCATGGGGGCTGGGAGGACTTAGAAACCCTAAGCCAAAGGCAGTCAGGAGTCCTCCCCAGCAAAGGAGTGAAAAAAGATCAATGCGAGGGGAAATCATCAGCAGCGCAGTTAGCTAAAACACAGCTGCTGTGTTCAGCCTGCCTAGAGGCAGACGTATTTTTGAGCAGACAGACTATTGTCCACATGCCCACCTTATGTAGACTGCTCCCGGAGACCTACACAGCCATTGGTGACATAGGACTCCAGGGCAGATACACTAAGGAACTTAAGACCAGAGCAGTGCAGAAGCCCAAAGGTGCTTGTTTCCAGTGTGGGAAGATGGGGCATTCTAAAAGAGAATGCCGGTCAAGACCAGGCAGCAAAGGGAAAGGTGCCCCCCCCCAAGGGGGGAAAGGCAGCTCTTCAAGGGGCTGTCTGAATAAGCCTACCGCCAAGTGCCCACGCTGTCATCAGGGCTTCCACTGGATCAGCCAGTGTCCAAGTCCGGGAAACCAGCCAGTGGGCACGCTTTCAACCCAGGTCCAAAAGAAAGAAGTCCCCACTCTGGCTACACCAGAAGACAAATCCCAGCAATAGATACCCCAAGCATTTCTGAGACACAGGCAGAAATGACTTGTCTTGTCTCGAAGTAGTGCAGAAATAGAAAGGGAACTCGCTCCTAAGAGTATAAACCCAGAGGGTTATAAGCCATCTGAGAATCACTTAGATTAAGCAGCAGGGAATCATTTCCTCATGAGTAGGACGGAACATTGCAAGACTGGGGAGGGAATTGTCCCCAGGAAGGAATGTTTTATCTAAGGCATGTATGAACCAATGAATGAACGGTGCACCAGAATGGATGATTTTTGGAATATTTCCTTGCTATGATATGTGTTCGAATGATTGTGTTATAATGTGCAACATTAAATGTGAGATGCCAGGTATTGTGTTCTAAACAGTTACCTCTATTCATGTGTAAATTACATTGCTTTCAATGGCCGCTGGAAGGTTGAGAGGGAAATTCCAGCTCGAGAAAGGGGCCGGAGCGACCTCCCTCCCTGCCAAGCTGGTTCTTCCAAGGAAGGCTTTTTTCCTTCTTCTAAGAACTAAGCTGTAACTCCCTCATTCCAGAGTGCGCTTGACAGATTGAGCACCCAGGGCAAAGAAAGATAAGGAGAAAGAACAGAAGGGGAGTGAAAGGGATGGTACGTTAAGAGGAGGAAAAAAGTGTCAGTGAAACAGAAGTCGGAGCAAGGGCAAATGTAAGTCGGAAGGAAGAAAGAGAAGCAGGGATGTTGATAGAAGCAAAAGGAGTAAAGGCACGGATTGGGATATCTCATTTCTGGTTAATGCAAGTTAATATTGTCTGGGTAACTGACTAAACATTTCTCTGAATGTAGTATGAAATCACAGGCTCAGGTTTTGCATGAAATATGGGTAAAAGGTCTCTAACTCTTTGCTTTTTTAGAGCAACACCTCACAACTTGAATTTATTTCCACAGCAATGCCTAATCCATTTAGATGACATGTATAATGCTTTTCTTTTTGCAAACTTTTCTCCAAAGCATCACGTTTTAATGATAATTTATTTTCTTAACATACCAAGTCCAAATCTTTTGTGTATGCTATAATATTAGTGTTTATTTTACCACTACTTCAGTTAAATAACCTTCCATGAACAAGGGTTGTTATCTTTCTCCACAGCGAAAGGAATTCAAGGGAGTGCTAACTGATAACATGTTTCTTCATTCTAATGTTTTCAGCCAAGGATTGTCCTTCTAGTTTGTTTGTCCTTCTGAAGTTTTAGTCTGCCCTTTTACAGGGGGAAAGAAAAGATTATCCTAGCTCCTGAGATAGTGCAGAGTGCAAAGAAGTCTTGTGCAAAACCAGTTTTGCATAAGATCCATATTTCACACTCAGGAGAACTCTAGCAAAATTCTGGGGAACCCTGATTAGACAAGGTCACAATTCTAATCAGATGCAGGCCTCTGAGGGCCACTTTTTTGCTGTTAGATAAGGCACTTGCCAAAATGAGGTTAAGCAAAACTGGTACCCCTCTTCACTGGACCCTCTCATGAGCTCCAGCCGGGGGGGGGAAGCAGAAAATAGTGGAATGAGTGTTTGCACCAAATCCTTCTTCTGCAGCAGGAGTTGGCAGTCACAGTCATTTACATTTCAGGATATGATTTGGCCAAAATAATTGTATCTATCAATAAAGGGCTTTGTTGTTATTCAGCCATGTGCTCATTGTGTCTATGATACCATCTAGATATTATCTGGCCATCACATCTCTGGCTGTACTATTCTTCCTTTACCCTCCACCTTCCCCAGCATCAGGACTTTCTCAAGTGAATCCTCTCTTCTCATTTGATGTCAACTTCATCCTTGTTATTTGTCCTGCTAAGGAGCAGTCAGGACTAATCTCTTCTAAAACCTATTTGTTCTCCTTGCTATCTAGAGAGCTGTCAGAGCTCTCCTCCAGCACCACATCTCAAAGGCATCCTTTTTCTTTGATCAGCCTTTCTAAATGGTTCAGCTTTCACAGCCATACATTGCCATTGTTTTGATTATGGAGACCTTTGTTTGCAGTGAGATGTCTCTATTCCTCATTATGTTCCCCAGGTTTTTTATACCTTGTTCCCTAAGAATCAGTTGCCTTTTTCTTTCATGGCTGCAATCCCCATTTGCAGGGATTTTCATTCCTAAAACAGTAATATCTGTTACTGCTTTTACTTCTTCCCCATCTATTTTCAGGGACTGATATGGCCTGTTGCCATTATTTTCTTTTCTTCATGCTGATTCTCAGGCCAGCTTATCCCGCAAGGGCGAAATGAATCAGCTTACACTGTCCTTTCTTTTTGACAGAAAAGAAAGGCGGAATTAGCAAAAAAAAAACAACCCACATTTTACAGCTACTGCTCAGTCATATTATTGCAAAACTAACATTCTCGCAGCTAGCCTTTTTCTCTCTAATGCAGGTCAATCTCTGAAGCCCAGCCGGAACCACCACCTCGAGAAACCAAGCCCATCAGGCACAAGAATTGCCTAAAGATGACATCAGTTGTCCATAAGATGATTTTGGCATGCTTCTTACTTCTAGGGGGGTGGATTTGGGATTGGACATTTTGCACACACATTGGACATTTTGCACACACATGGACATGCAATGCTACTTTCATGAACAATGCTTTGCTCCCGTCCAGCACTTTCATAGCACTTCTAAAGCTGTGAAGAATGGTTTGGTGGTTTCACCAACTATTGTTTAAATGCCCATAGATCACAAGGATGGCTTTTTGTTTGTTTTGTTTGTTAGCTTTACTGTACTTTACTTTACTTTACTTTACTTTATACTCAGCCTTCCCCACCCACCCAAGAAGACCCAAGGCAGCTTATAATATTAAGACAAACCATATGTAAAAGCTAAAAAATACATTCACTGCAATATTTTAACAGAATTAAATTAGTATCAGTTGAAAATTAGTATTAAAAAACCAGCTTGAAGTATTTTTTTAAAAAACACAATAAAAACCATACAAAAACATAACATTTAATAGGTTCCTTCCCAGGTAGCTAGTTGCTAGAAGAAAACCTGCCTGCAGAATGACCACAAAGGGTGGGGCTCTGCTTCACTTCCTGTAAGAAAGGGTCTCACAGGCTGGAAGCAGGAGCAGTGAAGGCATTTTGTTAGTCCACAAAATCTCATCATGTAAGAAATGGACTACTCCAGTGATGGTGAACCTTTTAGAGCCCAAGAGCCCAAGGAGGCACCGTGTGTGTGCACACACCTATGTGACATCACAGCAACATCACATGGGTGTGTGCGCATGCACATGCTCTGCTCAAGGTGCACTGGTGACATCACCTGGGTGCCTGCCTGTGTGATGCCACCTCCTCCACCTTTTAGGAGGTGTGTGTGTGTGTGTGTGTGTGAGTGTGTGTGTGTGTGTGTGTGTGTGTATTTTGGGGGGTGTTTGGTCATCTCTCCTCATCCCTATCCCCACCTGGGTGGGATTTCAGCCTCCTCTCTCACCTCCTCATTGGCAGAGGGTGGGAAAGTGGTTCTACCATTGGTGCCAGTGGAATGAGGTAGGGTAGGGCTTGCCCATAATGGCGCGCTTGGCCACAGAAAGAGGTCTGCATGCCACAGATTCACCAACACTGGACTAGTCTTTGGGGCTTCTGTTTTTCACACTATTGTAAGCTGCCTTGAGTCCCTCTGTTCAGAAAAAGTCAGGGTACAAATAAAATGAAAGAATACATAATAATTTAAACTGCTGAGAGCCACCTCTGTTCAAACAGAAAAAGCAGTTAGAAGCTTCCAGAAGCAGGGGGGCAGATCCACACCAGGCCCTTCCCTGAACTGTGACTCATAGGGGAGGAGCCACACTAGCCTTTAAAAGCTCTGAGCTCTTTCAGGGTCAGCCCTTTTGACTCTGCATGTGCTCTTAAGCAGAGCTGCTGCTGAGGAGAGCCAAACAAAGGAAGTGAGCACTGGTAAGTTTTGCAGTTAGAGTAGAGCTGCTTTAGAGGCCCGCGCGCATAACGGCACGCGAGATTGCAAACTAGTAACAAAGGAAGAATATAGTCTTACTAGGTAGAAAGGTAGTAAACGTATACATTTTTGAGGCCCAGAATACTGCACTTGTTAAAATGGATTCTGAGGGAACAGTTGTAGTTACCTGCAATACTTGTGCCATGTTTGTGTTCTTGCCAACGCATATGGAGAACTACACTTGCAGCAAGTGCAAGCTGCTTGCACTACTAGAAGAGAAGCTCCAGCAGCTAGAGGCCCGCATATCTAACCATCAACAAATTAAGGAGCTTGAGCTGTTCTTGGACAGAGCGGAACAGACTATGCTGGACAAAGAAGAGACAGGGCACAGTTCTGAGGGAGAAGGCCCTTCACTAATCAGGAGGGAGATGTTTGGAGGAATGTGACTCAAAGGAGGAGAAGAGTAGGGGATCACTCTGAGAGTCTGAAATTACAGAATAAATTTGAGGCTCTTTCCCTCATCACACCTGATCAGGAACACACAGAGGAACAACTGGTTCCACCTGATGATCTCTCTTTCATCACACTTGATGAGATCCAGGAAGATAAACAACAGAAACAAACTGAGGTTCTCTCCCTTAATATGGTTGATGAGGTGCATGTAGATGAACAGATTGCAGGAGAGAGGCTCCTTGTACTAGGAGATTCAATAATTAGAAATACAGAGAAATGGATTTGTGATGCACATGATAACCGTATGGTGACTTGCCTGCCAGGTGCAAAAGCTGCAGACATCACAAGAAATCTAGATAGATTGTTAGAGAGAACTGGGAACGAGCCAGTTGTCATGGTACACGTTGGTACCAATGATGTTGGGAAGGCCAAGCGGTCTGTCCTGGAAGCCACTAGCATTCTAGCAGAAGAATGCAAGAGGCAGTCTAACAATGCAACTGGACACAAAAGACTGTGTCAGAAAAGCATATATAAATGCTTGTATACAAATGCCAGAAGCCTCCAGAACAAAATAGGGCAGCTGGAATACTTAGCAATAGATAAGAATATTGATATTATTGGTATCACTGAAACCTGGTGGACGGATGATAACCAATGGGATACAGTTATCCCAGGCTACAAACTGTACAGGAAGGATAGGAAGGGGCAAATGGGAGGTGGTGTGGCCTTGTATGTCGAAGAAGTGATAAAATCGTATGAATTGGAATATCTAGGTGATTTGGAGTCACCATTAGAAGCTCTGTGGGTAAGAGTACCAGGCCACAAGGATGGTCTAACAGTAGGCATATACTATCGGCCTCCGACCCAAACTCTTGAGGGAGACTGGCAGTTGGAGAATGTTGTAAAGGAGGCATCCAAGAAGGGAAGCCTGGTTATAATGGGGGAGTTAAATTACCCTCACATAGACTGGGTGAACTGTTGTTCAGCACATGATAAAGAGATAAAGTTCCTAGATATGCTAAATGATTGTTCCCTGGGACAGATGGTTGAAGACCCAACTAGAGGTACAAGAATCCTTGACTTGATGCTGAGTAATACTCAGGATCTGGTGCAAGATGTTAATGTGACTGATCCAATAGGGAACAGTGACCACAACTCAATTATGTTTAACTTGATCATAGACCGCAAGTCACTGATAAAATCTAACACAGAGACCTTAAATTTTCAAAAAGGAAATTTCCCAAAGTTGAGGAAACTAGTAAAAAAGAAGCTGAAAGGGAAAATTGAGAGAGTCCAAATACTCCAAGAGGCATGGAGGCTGTTTACAAAAACAATAACAGAGGCTCAATTGGAATGCATACCCAAAAGGAAAAAGGGCACTGCCAGGTCCAAGAGGACTCCAATGTGGCTTACAGGAGCTGTTCGGGAAGTGATCAAGAGCAAGAAAAGCTCATTTAGAAGATGGAAGGCTTGTCCGAATGAGGACAGCAGGCAGAAACATAAATTCTGGCAGAACAAATGCAAGGCAACAATCAGGAAAGCAAAGCAAGACTTTGAGGAGCGTATAGCTAAAAATACTCAGAGAAATAACAAAGACTTGTTTAAGTACATTAGAAGTAAGAACCCAAATAGGAAGGCCATTGGACCATTAGATGACAATGGAAGGCAAGGGGTTATTAAAGAGGAAACAGAGATTGCAGAGAGACTCAATGAATTCTTTGCTTCAGTATTCACTGAAGAAGACAGAGACCACATGCCCAAAACAGAGCCTATCTTCGTAGGGAGGGAAAGCGAAGAATTAAGCAAGATAGAAATAACCAGGGAGGAGGTCCTTGCATGTCTTGTTAAACTAAATGCTAACAAATCACCAGGACCAGATGGCATCCATCCACGAGTTCTCAAGGAACTTAAAGATGAAATTGCTGATCTCCTAACCAAAATATATAATCTTTCCCTCAAATCAGGCTTTGTGCCTGATGACTGGAAGGTAGCGAATGTAACACCAATTTTCAAAAAAGGATCCAGGGGTGATCCAGGAAATTACCGACCTATCAGTTTGACATGTGTCCCAGGTAAAGTGATGGAAACCATCCTAAAAGATAGAATTAATAGGCAAATAGAAGAGAAGGCGCTGCTAAAGGAGAGCCAACATGGCTTTTGCAAGGGCAAATCATGCCTCACTAATCTGTTGGAATTTTTTGAGAGTGTCAACAAGCATGTGGATATGGGGGATCCAGTTGACATTGTTTATCTGGACTTTCAGAAGGCTTTTGACAAGGTCCCACACCAAAGGCTCAACCTCCGGGTTGGAGAGATAGGCAGGATATCTCTCAATGCCATTTCCAGGGAATCCTAAGCAGGTGAAGGCATCTCCTTGGGAATACCCTGAAGGAAATGGTGAGCCACTGTGTGAGACAGAATGCTGGACTGGATGGGCTGTGGCCTGTTCCAGCAAGGCTGTTCTTATGTTCTTATGTTCTTATGTAAAGGCTCTTGAATAAACTTACCAGTCATGGAATAAAGGGACAGGTCTTGTCCTGGATCAGCAACTGGCTAAGGGACAGGAAACAGAGGGTAGCACTAAATGGACACTTCTCCAAGTGGAGGGAAGTAAAGAGTGGGGTCCCCCAAGGTTCAGTACTGGGACCCCTGCTTTTCAACCTCTTCATAAATGATCTAGAGGTAGGAGTAAAAAGCAAGGTAGCCAAATTTGCTGACGACACTAAATTATACAGGGTAGTGAAAACTGTGAGAGATTGTGAGGAGCTCCAGAGGGATCTCTCGACACTGGGGGAGTGGGCAAAACAATGGCAAATGAGTTTCAACATTAGTAAGTGCAGAGTGATGCATGTTGGGGCAAAGAACCTCAATTACATTTATAAACTGATGGGGTCTGAACTCTCTGCGACAAACCAGGAAAGGGACCTTGGTGTCCTGGTGGACAACTCAATGAAGGTGTCAACCCAGTGTGCCTCAGCAGTGAAAAAAGCAATCTCAGTGCTAGGGATCATTAGGAAGGGTATAGAAAATAAGTCAGCAAGTGTCATTTTGCCTCTTTAGAAATCTATGGTGAGGCCCCATCTGGAATACTGTGTACAGTTCTGGTCGCCATACCTCCAGAAGGATATTATGGAGCTGGGAAAAGTGCAGAGGAGGGCAACCAGAATGATTAGGGGACTGGAACACCTTCCTTACCATCTGAGGCTGCAACGGTTGGGCCTCTTCACTCTTGAACGACGACGTCTAAGAGGTGACCTGATTGAAGTTTATAAAATCATGCACGGTGTGGACAAAGTAGATAAGGAAAAACTGTTTTCCCTATCGCATAACACTAGAACTAGGGGACACTCCATGGAACTTTTGGGTACTAGTTCTCAAACAAATAAGAGAAAGTACTTTTTCACCCAGAGGATTACTGGTCTATGGAACTCCCTGCCAGAAGAAGTGGTGACAGCTGTCAGTCTTGACAGCTTTAAGAAAGGATTAGACAAGTTCATGGAGGACAAGAGTATCAATGGCTATAATTATGGATACTTAAGGACAACCTCCGGGTTGGAGAGATAGGCAGGATATCTCTCAATATCATTTCCAGGGAATCCTAAGCAGGTGAAGGCATCTGCTTGGGAATACCCTGAAGGAAATGGTGAGCCACTGTGTGAGACAGAATGCTGGACTGGATGGGCTGTGGCCTGTTCCAGCAAGGCTGTTCTTATGTTCTTATGTTCTTAATAAATGAGAAGATTTCTTGTTTATGTCATGAGAAATTAATATGCCTTAAACAACAAACTTTATATAAGCAAAACATACAAATTTCAAAACATGGATAAATATTTACTTACCGATTCACTCTAGGAAATGCTGGGAACTGTAGTCCAAAAAACTGTCCCAGACTCCATAATTTATCATTGAACAGTTACTCTACATGTGGAAATTTTCTAAATTCTGAATGTGATCATTGACATAATACACTGGTTGAGACACTCTTAACTCTACCAATGTCCCTTTGAATGTTCTAATGAAGAATCTGTATGGATCATGTGAAAATAGCCCGGTTACTTTAAATCAGGTTTTCTATTTCTGAATTGGGAGTTTTAAATAAAGTCTTTACTAACTAGTTAATATAAATATTATAAAATGTTTCTGTACATCTGTTGTGTCCAAGCGTTTATTAATGGATATTGCTTTAGGTTGCAATCATCATTAAGTATTTGCTGTATTCGCACCCTTTTCTGTAAGGCACCTTATTCATATGTTTTCAATGTACCTTGATTGGGTCTGCACAGGTTTGCCAATATTATGCATGTTAACTGTGTTTTCTGACAGGAGCGGAAATGAATCTTTTCTCATGTATCTATTCTTACGCAAATAAGTGGATCGAAAATGTGCACACTATGTTAGCCAATGGGCTTGTTGTATTATTGTTACTGTTTATAGGAGCGGAATGTATCTTTTCTCGTGTATCTATTCTTATGCAAATAAGTGGATTGAAAATGAGCACACTCTGTTAGAGTGCTCTGTTCAAACCCCACTAATAAAGAGCTGAAATTCACTACTTCACTCGTCTGCTTCTTCATTCCCTGAACACGAAATTGGCGACAAAGGTGGGATGGCATCCCCAAACGGCAGCAACATTGGCCCATTTGACCTAGCGCATCCAGAGAAATGGGCAACATACGAACGCCGATTCTGCCACGCAATGGTTTCACAGAAGATCACCGACAAAGACCCGAAGCGCTCCTGTTTCCTCGCTCAGTACGGTTCTGAGCTGGCAACCCACCTCGTTCTCCCAAGGGACATGGATGTAGTGCCACTCACAGAAATCATGTCCGCACTGAGGAAACACCTGCAACCAGAGGTCTTGATCTTCCCGGCCAGGGTGGCCTTCCACAGAAGGGAGCAGCGACCTGGGGAGTCCATTGCAGACTATGCCACCGCTCTGCGCATTGCTGCCGCCCCATGCAAGTGGGACAACATCAAAGAAGCACTCCCAGACTGTCTGCTGGCTGGTATGAGGGACGAAGATGCTCAATTTCGCCTCATGATCAGGAAGACGCTAACTTTCAAGGCTGTCCTAGAAGAGGCGGTAGCATCTGAGGCCACACGGTCTAGCATCAAGCTTTTCTGGCATCGCCACTCCACCGTCAATGCCACCGACTCAGCTGTGCAAGCTCAGTAAAATTCATCTTCATCCTCCTCAGCATCGCCTGGTTCCACCTCTTCATCAGAGTCCAGCGACAAAGAGGAAAAAGTCCGAGTGGTCCGACGAAAGCACCAAGAGCACCGTGATGATCGGGAGAAGAAATTCATTTGCAAGTGATGGCTGTGGAGCCCGGCATGACCACAGGAAGTGCCCCTTCTGCACCGCAGAATGCCACAACTGCGGGTGATGAGGGCACATTGCTAAAGTATGCCAACAGCAAAAGCAAAGAACTCCAGCACCTGAGTCCAAGAAGAGTCATCACCACAAAACGTCCATCACCAAAGTGTCACCAGAGCCTGAGCCGTGCCAAGTGGGCATCGTCAGTGAGCATTTCTTCGCAGACCTGAGCCTGCAGACGTCCTCTTCAAGATGGAGGTTGATTCAGGTACTACCTTTTCCATAGTCCCACAGTGGGAGTTTTTGAGAATTCCCACTGCCTCTCGGCCCAAGCTCAAATCTTTTAAAACTTCCCTCCGCGATGTGCAAGGTTGCCAGATTCCAGTCCTGGGGGTGGGAAATTTCTTGGTCAAATTCCAAAACATTCACACCTCCTTGCCATTGGTTGTAGTTGAGCAGGACACTAACTGTCTTATTGGGACCCAATGGTTTAGGCACCAGGAAATCCGGCTTTCTGGCATTCACGCAATAGACGCTGACCCAATCCGGGATGTTTGTGCTGCACATCCCGAGGTGTTCAAAAACGGTTTAGGGTTATACAAAGGACCCCCTGTGGACTTTGAGCTTGTCCCAACCATCCGGCCCATCTAGATGAAGCCACGCTGGGTACCCTTTGCTTTAAAGGAGAAGATAGAAGCTGAGCTGGACAAACTGGTGGGGCAGGGCATCCTAGTGCCAGTGGACTCCGCAGAGTGGGAGACACCAATAGTGACTGCTTTGAAAAGTAACGGGGAGGTCAGGATATTCACTGACTACAAGTGTACCATCAATAAAGCTATTCACCCGAACGCATATCCTGTGCCCATGGTAAGCCACCTTCTTGCCTCCTTGCATGGAGGAAATTGCTTCACAAAACTTGACCTTGCTCATGCTTACCAACAATTGACTGTGTCTCCTGCTGCTGCCATAGCCCAGACCATAGTAACGCATAGGGGACATTTAAGGTAACTAGACTACAATTCAGGGTGAATGCAGGCCCCGGAATATTTCATTCTCTTGTAGAACATATTTTAAAAGTTTTGCCTGGTGTCCTGACATATTTTGATGATGTCCTGATCACCACTAAGGACACCGTCGAACTAGCAGCCAGGCTCGATAGAGTCCTCTCACATTTCGAGAGGGCCTGTCTACGTCTCAGAAGAGACAAATGTGTGTTTTTGGCACAGGAAGTGGAGTTCCTGGGGTACTGAATTACACCCTAAGGTATCATGCCCTCTGACTCCAAGGTGGTGGCCATGCGAAATGCACCCAGGCCAAAATGTAAAACAGAATTGCAATCATTTCTAGGATTGTTAAACTTCTATCATGCTTTTCTCCATCGCAAAGCCTCAGTTTCTGAACCATTGCATCGGCTTCTTAAGAAAGATACTGTTTGGCACTGGGACCATTGCCAGGAGAAAGCGTTTCTAGAACTCAAAAGGCTGCTATCTTTGGATGCTGTATTAACTCATTTTGATCCTAACAAAGAAGTTGTACTTGTGTGTGATGCATCCCCTGTGGGGGTGGGAGCTGTGTTATGCCATATACTAAATGACAGGAGGGAAGCCCCCATAGCATTCTATTCCTGTTCACTCTCAAAGCCTGAGAAAAATTACGCTCAGACAGACAGGGAGGCGTTGGCAATCGTGGCAGGCACTAAAAAATTCCACGATTACCTTTACAGAAGACCATCGTAACTGACCACAAGCCCCTCCTTGGAATCTTTGTGAACGGGAAGACCACACCTCAAATTCTGTCCCCAGGGATGTTGCGTTGGGCAATTTTCCTAAATACATACGATTTTACTTTGGTGCACAGGTCCGGCAAGAACATCAGCCATGCTGATGCCCTGTCACGTTCTCCACTGCCAGGGGTCGGGGAAGCCAATTGCGAAATTGAAAGCAACCACCAGGTCCTTATGATTGAGGTTTTCGACTCGCCCCCAGTCATCCCCTCAGATATAGCCAAGGCTACGGCCAAGGATGTAACATTAACTAAAGTAATGTCTTGGGTACAAAAAGGCTGGCCTGTCTCTCCTCTAGCCGAGGAATTCAGAACATTCCACCGCAAGCATTTGGAACTGTCAGTGGAACAAGGTTGCCTTCTATGGGGCCAGTGGGTGGTCATTCCTGTCACTCTCAGGAAAAAGGTTTTACATCTACTTCACATAAGTCACCTGGGAATTGTCTGTTCCAAAGCCCTTGCCCATAGCTACTTTTGGTGGCCTCAACTGGACCAAGACATAGAACAAATGGTCGGCACTTGTGCCAGTTGTCAATCCTCTTGCCCAGAGCAATCCCTCCTTCCCTCTCGGGAATGGGATTCTGCTCGGAGCACGTGGTCCAGGTTGCACATAGATTTTGCAGGTCCATTTAGGGGTGCCCTATTTTTGTTGGTTGTGGATTCATTCTCTAAGTGGCTGGAAGTGATTAGGGTGCCTAATACCACTTCAGCCACCACGATAATGCACCTAAGAAGGCTGTTTGCAGCATTTGGACTTCCAGATGTGCTGGTGTCCAACAACGCATCCATGTTCACATCTGCAGAATTCCAATCCTTCATGGAAAGGAATGCAATTAGGCACATCACTGCTGCCCCATTCCATCCAGCCACCAATGGCCAGGTAGAGCGGCAGGTGCGCACAACTAAATACATGCTTCGGCATATGGATGAAGGGGATTTGGAGCTCCAGTTATGCCAGTTTCTTTTCACATATAGCCTCACCCCCCTTGCCTCAGGGCTGTCCCCTGCTGAATTGCTTCAGTGAAGGAAACTGTCATCCTTGCTGGACAGATTGGATCCCTCTAGGGTAGAGAACAAAGGCGCAAATATAGCAATCCAACACCAGAAGGGTTTCTCGGCTGGAGACCCTGTACATTGCCACAGTCATGCAGCTGGTGGCCCTACGTGGGTGCCTGGGTTTGTGATCGATCAAACTGGTCCTGTTTCTTACAGAATCGAAACAGCCACTGGTCTGATCTGGAGTAGGCACGCGGATCAATTGAGACCCAGAGTACTGGACCCGCAAAATCAATACAGACACTCAACGCTAGGGTTGGCCCCCACCCGTTTAAACCCAGGGGGCTGAGGTAATAGTCAGCAGTCAGCCAACATTGACCCAGAAGTGTCTTCTAGGAACCGATTTCAAGGGGAATTTGTGGGATGGCCCCCTACTCCGGCCAGGTGTACCCCTACATTGTCCCAGCCTAGCACTCTGGATTCCTTTATTGATGATCACCAATTTTGCTTGGAATCGCCCTCCACTCTTAGAACACACAGGAGGGACCCTGAGTTGTCTTATTCATCCACAGAATTAGAATTTGGTTTTGAGCGATCCCCTGCTCCTCCATCTGACAAACGGGGCTTAAATTTGGGTTTACAATCCTCCCCCTCTAGTCAATCCCTCACTCCAGTCGGGTTGCCCATCCTACGAGTCCTTGAGCCGGCTCAGCCAAGCGTCCAACCCAGAAGGGAAACTAGACCGGCATCCTGGTTAAAGGATTTTGTTTTTACCTAGGGGGGAAGAATGTTATGTATGTTAACTGTGTTTTCTGACAGGAGCAGAATGTATCTTTTCTCATGTATCTATTCTTATGCAAATAGGTGGATCGAAAATGTGCACCCTCTGTTAGCCAATGGGCTTGTATTATTGTTACTATTTATAGGAGCGGAATGTATCTTTTCTCATGTATCTATTCTTATGCAAATAAGTGGATCAAAAATGTGCACTCTCTGTTAGCCAATGGGCTTGTTGTATTATTGTTACTGTTACTGTTACTGTTTATAGTTTATATAAGTCCGAGTTTTGCCCCATCCAAACTGTGTTCAAACCCCACTAAGAAAGAGCTGAATTTCACTACTTCACTCGTCTGCTGCTTCATTCCCTGAACACGAAAGCTTCTGAGAACTGATAGTTCATTTCCTGGCTTCAATAAAATGGTTAATTTCATTTTCTATCATATTTTGGGAGTTTGTTTCCTTATTTATCAATTACTGTATTAAAGAATTTTTAAAAAAAACATTAATTTGCATTTTTCCCAAAATGTTTATTTGCTTGATCCCTTGGTATGCTATTTTGTTCATCATTTGAACATTTGTTCATCATTTGAACATCATTTGTCCCATCTCCTGCCAACCTAGCAGCTTGAAAGCAAGAAATTGCAAGTAGATAATTAGGGACCACTTCGGTGGGAAGGTAAACAGTGTACCATGCACTCCAGTGTCTAGTCATGCCTGCCACATGACTGCAGAAATGTCTGCAGAAGCAGACAGCACTAGCTCTTTGGCTTTGAAACAGAGATGAGCACTGAACCCTAGAGTTGGATACAACTGGCTTTCAAGCAAGAGAAACCTTTACCTTTTCTATATTTGCATTGCTGTCTGAATAGCTCAATAGTTTAGGTATTTGGCTGCAAAATCAAACATTGGGAGTTTTATTTCCTCATTATGCCTCCAATATAAAACAGCCAGCCTATGCAGTCATGTGCAAGCTACACAGTACCAGGGCTCTACAAGAAGGGAATGGTAAACCCTATTTAAATATTGTTTATCTAGAATACCATAAGGGTTGCTTTAAGTCAGAGTTAATTTGAAGGCATGCAATTATTATTGTTGTTGTTGTTGTTATATTTGCATATAGTGTCCTTTTGTTTGGATTGTTGTTCAGTCTTCTCCATCGTGCTCAATCTTTCTGGTTCTTTCTTGCCATGCTAGGCTCTGTTATAGCATCTATCTGTTGAACTATTTTTGTCTCAGCAAGAGTCATGATCAAATCTCTCCCAGATTTTATTTTAAAACAAAAGGCTAAAATGGATTTCCTTCAAAATGTATTGAGCATGTGTTTCCATAATGTACCTGGAATGTAGTTGGTCCAGCACCCTCTTGGAATGGAGGTGCCTTATACACTCAGGCCCTTAGGGGCTGAAGACACCTGAATGTTACAGGAGGAGATTTTAAGCTTCCTGCGGCGTGCTTTGTTTTGTCACTGATTCACTGGAAATAAATTCAGGCTTTGTTTCCAAGTATGACTGTTCAATAACAAAGGTCTGTGTGAATCATGTCTCTGCAGCACCCATGCATTACAGCTGCTGTTGCTGAGCTAGTTGTAACATATCATGTGGCTCAGTGACTCTGAAAAGAAAGCAGGCATTTTTGTGTACAGAGAATCGAAGGAGTTCCTTTCAGCCAGGCAGAGCTGTAGTTGAAACCCAAGTATCACTGTCATGAGTGAAAGCTTATCGGAAAAGGGTGTATGAAACCTCAGAGAAAGGTGTTTGAAAGCTCAATTTCACCTGCACTCATTAGGTGCCTTTAGGCAATAAAAGTTATTAAAATATAAACACAGAATTGCAGGTGGTACAGGATCCTCAAGTGTCATGGGGGAAATAGCATCCCAAATTCCATATAGTGACCTACCAGATGGTGGCATTTTTAATGTTATCCAGAAGGTAATAGATTGTTACCTAAACAGACAGGAATTGGTCCTATTGAACTCAGAGAGTTAACAACATACCAGATTCCTCTGTAGGTTATCAACATCTAGCTCTTGTTGTGTGTGTGAATTTTTGTGTCAGAGATTACTCTGGGTTGAAAGGATTTTTGCAGGGGATGCCTGAATGAAGCTCTTTGCAGGCACACACCCCAAAAAAGGACTCAGACACCAGTATAAGTGGATAACGGCATTGGGCCACATTTATTGATTCATGCCCTAGTCCGAATTATAAATTTCGATTGGTACTCAACCAATTATAATTCTTAAGGCAAGCAGGCCGCAGTAACACTGGTAAGGTTCCTCCCAAAATTGCCAACGGCAATTGGCTACAATGTATCCATTTGTATCAATTTGTTTGTTTACAACAAACAAATTGTTGACCGTAGTCAATAAACTAACTACTGACCCCACCCTCTGACGCGTATCCGTAAAATAACGGGGTGATGCATGCTGCCTAGCTCGTGCCATCACCCCATTGCCTGGTTCGTCGTTGACCGGACAACGTTAACCAACTTGTGCCTATCTAGTGTTGGCCAGTCAATTGCGAACCTGCCGGATACCTGTGGGTCATAATTATTTACCTTACCAGTGCTACCCGCCACACGGGGAGGCTTCAATAAAGACTCACCGCCCCCGCCCCCCCGACCGTCAGCTCGGTCAACAGGCCTGCTTGCAAATCTTCCAAAAAGAGGTCCATACCTCTGGGCGACAGATGGACCCCATCCCCTGCATAAAGATCACAGTTTTGTAGACTAATGGTGGGGTGTCGGATGACGCGCCCCCAACCCTTGTCTATAACGAACTGGGCTACTGCCCTGTTCACCGAGCGACGAGCACGGTCAAGGGCCTGGAGGTTAATGCCCCCCTGTAAGCGTGACGCGGTATGATGTCTGACCAAATCAGGGTTGTGGCAGGCCACACATAATGCAAGTAAGCCAGGTCACTGCAGATCGCATGTTTCAGCGACAGGCCCATGACCTGGCCTAAATCATTGCCCCCAAGGTGTATCACTAGGGCATCAGGCGGGTCAGCATCCCTGGTGGAAAAAAAGGAATGGCAACAGTTCCCGCCATAACATCCCGCGCTTACCGTACCACCTAAGACAGGCGGACGCACGTAGTCCCAGCTGGGGTCCCCACTCTGTCGCTGCAGCGTACTGCGCTGCCCAGTGCACGTAGCTGTGGCCCACCAGCCATACTGCCACCAGTGTGATCCGACACCCAGGGTCAAGGAAAAAGGAAACAGGACAGTGACTTAACTGGTACTCACAGTTGAAGCGGGTGAACGTACAACTGGAAACACTGCGATCCCCACCTCCCCATCTGGCGTATCTCAGCCCCAGAGTACCCAAATGCAGCTGCGGTAGAAGCAGCTCCTATTCTAAAAGAATGGGTGCCGTAACGAGCCCCGGGGAGGCCAACACTGGACAGTGCCTTACCGGTCACCTTCCAAAATTGAAATTTAGTAAGGGGAGACCCATCTTGGTGGCAGAAAAATGGGCCAGGGTGCATGCCACGCAGTGCAAGGAACTCTCGTAGGGCACCAACCGGACAGATGTCTGCAATGGAACATCGTAGCAGTCTTACACCACTGCCTACACCGTGCTGATCAACCTTTGAGGAGCGTATCCTCAACTGAGCCCACTCATCGGAAACATAGACATCTTCGAGTTCCAGTGCCCTACGCGTCGCATCCGCCTTAGACAGTAGCACAAGCTCACTGATGCGGAGCGCTCCAAAAAATGCCACCATGGTAGCCGCATGAAAGAGAGCTGCCTCATACCTGTCAAAACACAGGTCATGCCAGCCTCGTGCAAGGTGGGTAAGGACCCTTGGAGAAATTGGGTGGCGGCTGTCCGGGCAGCGTCCATGTTCCCGTGTCCACCCTTCCAAAACGTGTCGTATACGGAAGTCAGTTGTGCTGTCAGCATAACCCCCCACCTTGGCCCTGAATGCCAGTGCTGACAGCCTGGATGCTATGGTGCGGGGAGCTAGGCCCTGATTGTGTAGGTAAACCATGAATTGAAGGACATGTGCCACTGGAATGGGCCAAATCTCGGGCAAGCGGAATCGCGCACAGAAAGCCTGAAATTTAGTGAATGCATGGTGATACGCCTTACGCGTGCGGGGCGCCAGCGACATGCCGATCGCCCGGTTCACCTCTCCTTGCCAAACGTCCATATCTCATCCGGGAGCGGCGAGGGAAATTCCTCTGCGTCCGGGGCCAAGGCGCGGAACCGGGGGATCTGCAGGCGGGACAAAGCATCAGCAATTTCATTATTAATACCTGGTACATGTCTAGCCCTGAACAGAATATTGAGGCATAGACTGCGCAAGACGAACTGGCGCACCAACTCCATAACCCTGGGTGATTTAGACGTCTGCGAGTTGACAATGTGCACGACCGCAGCATTGTCACACCAGAAATGGACAACTGAATTGGCCCACTCCGCGCCCCATAGCATCAAAGCTCCCAGTATGGGAAAGAACTCGAGGAACGTAAGATCGCGTAAACGATCCGTGCCCCTCCAAGCTGGAGGCCATCGGCCATAGGCCCACCTCCCCTCAAAGTAAATCCCATAGCCCAGGGACCCTGATGCATCCGACTGAACCTGGAAGCGAGGGGACACCAGAAGGTCAGATCTCCAGAATGACACCCCAATGAATTCCTTAAGGAACTCAAGCCAAATCAGCATATCCTCCTTCGTCCCCTTATTCAGTCGGGCCCTATGATAGGGCCTGGATAGGCCAGCCATGGCGTCGCACAAGCGTCGAGCAAAAGCTCTGCCAGACGCGACCACCCTGCAGGCGAAGTTAAGGTGACCATGCAGTACCTGGAGCTCACGAAGCGACACCTTGCGTTTGGCCAATAAGGCCAAAATCAGTGCAGTGATCCTTGAAACCTTATCAATGGGTAACCTGGATGCCTATAAAACGGTGTCAATTTCAATACCCAGGAACGTGAGCTTGGTTGATGGGCCCTCGGTCTTTTTGGGCGCTAAAGGGACACCAAGTTCCTTCATTAGCGTCTGAAATGTGTTGAGGAGAAGCGTACACGTGTCCCAGCCCCGTTCACCCCCGAACAAGAAATCATCGAGGTAGTGGGCTACAGACCGAGACCCCGACCTACGAACAAAGGCCCACTGGAGGAAGGTGCTAAAACGTTCAAATGCCGAGCAAGAGATGGAGCAGCCAAAAGGCATGGCTTTATCAACATAAAACTTGCCCTGGAATCTGAAACCTAGCAACTCGAAGTCGCCCGGGTGCACCGGCAGCAGCCGGAATGCAGACTTAATGTCACACTTTGCCAATAGTGCACCCGGGCCACAAGAGCGCACCATGCGCAGGGCCTGGTCGAATGATGTGTACCTGACCGAACAAAGGTCATCAGAGATGGCACCATTGACCGAATGGCCAGCTGGGTACGACAGGTGGTGAATCAAATGAAATTCTCCCGGTGCCTTTTTGGGCACTAACCCCAAAGGGGAAACCTTCAGGTTGGGAAAGGGTGGAGCCTGAAAGGGGCCAGCAACCCTGCCTGCCTTAACCTCCTTAGCAATACTCAGGGCTTCTCGTCTTGCCCCTCCCTCTCCTCTTTGGTGGGTTCCCTGTTCAATAGGGAGAAACACTCGAGGAGGTAACCAGCGTCTTCTCTCTTCGGGTATGTTGCGAGCCAACGCTCCAACATGGCCAAATTAACTGGGGAGGGGGCCTTTTGGGTGACCAATTCCCTCAGCGGCAGGTCTGCCCGCTCCCTGTCCACCTCTACCTCTGCCCCGAGACCCGCCTGCTCACGGACACGCAGCGGCAGCGTGGGGGCCAGCGCAAGAGGGACACTCGTGCTTATATCAGCATTGTTTTCTGTTGCACGCGCCATTGGCCGAGAAGCTCCAACACAGCAGGCGGGTTGGAACCCCCTGCCCCGCCACCTGGCGGGGTGCCTGTGCTGGAGCGGCTCGCTGGACTGCATGTCCACAATGATACCTCTTCCCAGGCGCAGGGCGCGTGGGGGTCATATACAGAAGCCAAAGCTTCTGGCAGGGCTCGTCCCACCTCCTCTCCGGGTGTAGGGGCACTCTCATTCGAAATTCCTCATCGTAAGCCAACCACGACGGGCCAGGGAAATCAACCATTGCCCTGTAAATATTGTCCAAATATTGGACCATCGGGATGGCCAGATCGGGCCGGGCCTTGAGGTAGACCGCCATGTATATGAGATATGCGGGCAACCAGTTGGCCCACGTGCGTGGTGGCTTGCGACGGCGAGACTGCTCTTTGTCCTTCTCGTCTTGCCCCTCCCTCTCCTCTTTGGTGGGTTCCCTGTTCAATAGGGAGAAAATGTCTACAAATTCTCCCCACCAAATCCTCTCCCTCGTGGCCTGAGCTAAATGATCCCCAAGGGGCAAAGAATACCCAGCTGTCGGGAATGCCGACACCGGCACGTTGGCAGTGCAGGACATCAAGAAAGGGACCTGAACCGCCCCCGTGACCCCCGTTGCCTGTCCTGCGGCATAAGGCCCCCCACCCACAGGGGGGCCTGTAAGTGGCAAAGCCGCACCTGGGTAAGTCGGTGGCTGCTGTCCCCCCGCCCCGACCTGACGGGGCCATGGCCACTGGAGACCCTCACCCATGGTGGATGTTGGTGTGGGAGCATTAACTTGAACAGGATACTCACAGGGTGCACCCCCGCGGGCCGCCCCCACTGGGGGTTCCGGACCACGGTGAGCGTCGGAGCTCGCGACCGCAATCGAGCTCTGAGGACCCATCTGACCACCACCCGCCGGCGGTGCCTGCTGCGCGGGGAGCTGCGAGGCCGCGGCGGGCGCCGACCTGCACGCCTCGAGCAGCTCAACCCGGCCGGCCGCCTGCTGAAGACTGTCCGCCCCCGTAGTGACCTGTCGGCCAAAAGGTGTCCCGGATGGATTGGATATCCCCAGGGATGCCTCTAAGGCCGCTACGCGGGCCAATAGGGCATCGACTGCCACAGAGCCCCATGCATAAAGGGGGCCAAGCGGGCCGGATGGCCCGCTGGTCGCAGGACCCGGGCCAGGTGCCAGGGTACTCGTACCCGGGTAGGGCCATGCCCAAAACTCTGGCCCCCAGGGAGCCTGGGGCTTGCCCTGCCAGGGAATTGTGCCCAGTCCTCCCCCCTGGTTGAAACCTATGGCCGGGGGATGCGAGCCAGGGGCCGAAGGCCCAGCGGCGCCATGCCCACCCACCTGCCCCAAGCCCATGGCCGGCAATTGCTGGCCGGGGGCCGCAGCCCCCGCAGGGCCGGTCTGGGGCTGTAAAGCCTCGGGTCACAGGGTATTTTGCCCCATCCCACCGGTCCCGGTGGGAGCCTCCGCAATGGGGGCCTGTCGGGTGGGCGCAGTCGTGGTCCTCCGACCCAGCTGGCGCCTCCTGGACGGGCGAACCGGGTTCGCCATAGCCTTCTTCCTTGAAGGCATTGTAATCACTGGTGGGAAGCCTAGAAGAAGGCGAAGAGCCAAGCTGTTTGCCGCCGAAGGGGCTTCCCTGCAAAGGCTGAGAGCGACGGAGAAAAACTTCTCCGCTCCGTCGCTTTCACAAAATGGCAGCTCAGCTGCCTCGTGGCCACCCCTTTTAAAGAGGGCTGGCCATGCCCCCCTAACTACCCGGATGTCCAAGCCCGGTGGGGGGGGGGGTGCCCGCAAAGAGCGCGGCGGCCATTTTGGCACCGCGCTTGCATTTCATGTCCCCTATCATGCAGCTCTCAGGGAATCAAACCCCACACTTTCGGTCTCCAAGCACAGTGCTTTTACCAACTGAGCCACTGGGGAGCTGCTCTATGGGACAAGTCAGTCATGATAATATAAGGCCCTTTCATTTTGGAGGGAACAAAGTGCAACCAGGTTGCAGTCCTACACCCACTTGTCTGCACCTAAGCCCCATTTAGCTGAATGGGACTGACTTCTGAATAGTTTTCCATTAGTATTGGATACTTAGATTTGCAATCTGCTTTCTTTTCTGAGTCACATACTAAGTCAAGCCTAGTATGTTTCTGATTAGATTTTTTTAAAAAAACTTTCAGAGGCCTAGTTGAGGGACATTGGGTTTTATCATTCAAAAGTAATTTTTGTAAGTCCTAGCTCTGTCCCTGCCTCATGATATCCCAGCATCTCTCATATTTCCATATTATGCAGACATCAAACCAAAGTATCAACTCATGAGTTGACTTTAAAGCCATGTTGGACTAATAGATTTGTGTTTTTTTTAAATAGTGGCAATGTGATACAATAGTTAGTGTGCTTGGCTGTAGAGATCCAGGCTCTAGTCTTCACAGAGCCATGAAATTTACTGAGTGACCCTGGGCCAGTCTCTGTCTCTCTTTCTGGATGCCTTATTTCTCAAAACTGTGATGAGAATAAAGTGAGATTATAGTGAGCCACGTGCCCTGCACAGAGTTCACTGGAGAAAGGCAGAATATAAATTTATCTGAATAAATAAATGCATAATAATTTGAACAATTTCCTTTTTAAAGGGTCACTATCTTTAACATGTTGTGTGCCTCATTTTCCTGGATTTCTTTATTACTTGTACATGAAATACTATTCCTGCTTTAACTAGCTCCTGGATTAAGAGGAAGACTGCTGAGGTAAGAGAAAAGGGACTTTCCAATCATACACATGGCGCACACCTCAGCAGTAGAATGCTAGAATGCAAGATGTTGTGAGGTGCACGCACTCGCTCCCATGCACACAAACCACTGCCTCAGCTAGAAGGAAATAGGACTGACTCACAGAAAGATAGCCAGAAAAAGCAGAGAGCAGAATACATCAAAGTATTTTTAAAAAAAATAAAAAGTATACAATTTTAAAGAAGGAAGGAAGAAAAGAAGGAAGCCTAACACCTCAACAGAGTTAGAGCATTGCTAAAAGAAACAGATTTGAGGATTCATTAGTCTATAAAGGTCACCAATTCTTCTTATGCTTATTATTAACTTGAATTTAAAGGGTCATTCCATCTATTACATGGAAGGGGGGGTTACTGCTAATAATAATTTGGTGTCAGAGCTTACTCTGGTTTGAAAATATTTTTAAGGGATGCCCAAATGAGGCTCCTTTCATGTCCCCAAGTGCAGCTCTTGGTATCAAAACCTGACCTTCCAGTCTCCAGCTCAGCATCTTAACCGCTAAGCCACCGCTAAACTACTGGGGTTACTGCGGAGAATAAGGAATACTGGTGGTATTTGCAACAACAGTAACTTATGCTATAAGAAATAGGATTCATGATGAAATGCATGTTGATACATGGTGTAATGACCTCAGAATTTTGATCACAGGTACAGTAATACCTCTTACAAAGTCCACTTCATACAACATCGAATTCATACAACATCGCCTAATTCCTTGAAAAAAGTTGCCTCATACAAAGTCGCTGCAACTTTGTATGAGGATTGGGGGTTTTCCCAGGTTGCATTGTGGCTGGGCAGTATAAAAGGCAGGACATATGCATGCATTGCTCTTGTGGGTTTTGCATAAGGTGAAGAGTGTTTAGGAGTAGTTTTGAGCACAATTTTGTATTTTTTTGATTTTTTTTCCATCAGAATTTTTGGAAGTATTCCTGGGATTTTTGCAGCATTCTTCAGGTTCTTGGTTGGACCATTCTTTGGCACAGTGGAAAGGTAGGTAAATGAGGTTTTCTGTTTCCTATTGGCTTGGAGGTGGATGGGGGAGGGCAATTTTTTGGTGGGGTGGGCAATTGTTTGGTGTTTGCGGCTGTGGTTTTTAAAAACAGATTGCATGCTCCATAATTTTTCTTATGTTGGTCTTTTTTGGGGGAGCACTGTTTCCTGGGGAGGGCAATTGTTTGGTGTTTGCTGCTGTTTGTATGATTAACACTGTGCTGCATGATGGGACACGTTGGCATCCATTTTATCCTTGCTTCCATCCAGTAATTGTTTACAGTAGCTTGTACAAAATGGATGATCGGCCGCATGGCTGCAGATTAACCCTGTGCTGCATGATGGGACATGTTAACTTTTAAACCTGCACTTGTTGTATGGTTTGCCCCTAAAATCAGGGTTGTTTGACACGTTTTTGTAATGTATTTAGCCTTTAGACAATGATCTCTTAAAGTTCTGTCAGTTTCCTGTCTGTTTCCTTGACTTTGCCCTGAAGTCTGTGCCATACCTGTCAAGTTTTGGATTTGAAAATAATGGAAATTTTGGCCACACCCCTCTGTGGGCATGGCCAAATCTGTGAGTGTGGCCAAATAAAGCCATGTGACTTGTTGGGCTCTAGTCATGCCTGCCACATGGTCATGAAAATGTCTGCAAACACAGACAACACTGGCTCTTTGGCTGTAAATGGAGATGAGCACTGCACCCTAGAGTTGGATACGACTGGCAGATTTTACTTTCTTAGGATCAAAGATCGCTGCAGATGGTGATTGCAGCCATGAAATAAAAAGGCGACTGATGCTTGGGAAACAAGCTATGAGAAACCTGGGAAACATAGTTAAAAGTAGAGGCATCACCTTGCAAACAAAAAATTGCATAGTCAAAGCAATGGTATTCCCGGTGGTAATGTGTGAGTGTGAGAGCTGGACCATTAGGAAAGCTGAGTGCAGAAAAATAGATGCCTTTGAAATGTGGTATTAGAAATAGGTCAATCCTAGAAGAAATCAACCACGACTGGTCATTAAAGATCAAATAGTAAAGATGACGCTAAAGTACTTTGGACATCAAATGAGAAGAGAGGATTCACTTGAGAAAACCTTGATGCTGGGAAAGGTGGAGGACAAAAGAAGGGGGTGGCAAAAAATAAGATGGCTAGATGGTATTGTAGATGCAATGGTCGCAAAGCTGTGTGTGCCGAAGAACCCTTTTCCCATCTTCTTGGGGGACTTTTGTTTTGTTTTCTTTCTTGTTCACTCATTTTCAATTTTAAAAAATTTCTCAGAAGCAAAGAGCAGAATAGTAAACCAGCCCCCTCGGGTGAACTAGCCCTGCACGTGGCTAGACACACACACACACACCAATTAGGGTGGAGGAGCAAGGGATTAATTCCCCCAAATTAACCAATCTATTTGTTCCTCACTGCAACCAGTTGAAGCACTAACACCTGAGAATGTCTGTAACACCTGAGAATGTCTGATCCAGCTTAAGGAAGGGAATTAGTAAAGTAAAAAGCAACCTCTGTAGTTTCCAAGCCTCCCAGCAGCTGAGGAGTTAATCTCCATATATGAAATATTGCTCACCTAGAGTAGACTGACTGCCGTCCCATGGTGGCTCTGACCAGCAGCAGCAAAAACGAAGCCTCCATGACCATGTGGCAGGGAAATGAAAGAGAAACTGCCGAAGGCCCCCACCACCTTCTCTCTCCCCTTCCACAAGCAAAAAGCCACAACGACCTCTGGTGGTAGGAAAAACATAATGCAGCTTCGCCTGTGAGGGCTCTGGTCAGGATTTTTTTAAAAAAAATAAGGGATATTACGGGGAAATTAATAAAACGGGAGGGGACAGGAAGAGGAGTAAAAATAAGGGTTTTTCCTGGGAAAACGAGATACTTGACAGGTATGGTCTGTGCTATTACTGTACAATGTATCTCTATGGAAATGATGTAGTATGAGGCATCGCGGCAAGGATTTGGACGTTGTATGAGGCATCGCGGCTAGGATTTTGCATGCCTCATACAAAGTCCAAATCCATATAAAGTCCAAACTTGTGGAACCAAGTTTGGATGTTGTATGAGGTATCACTGTATTTTGAATTAATATAGTTGCCTAAATAGAATGAACACTCCAACTGGACACTGAAAAATAAAAACAAATTGACAGAGTAATGAAGTACTTATGCCTCAAACTCTATCAATTTGGTCTCAGGATAAAGACTAGATTGTTATTCTTTTTAAGACACAGCAGTGTTAGTCCGTTTCAGCATAAGGAGGAAAAGACTCCTTGGCATCCTTAAGACTAACAGATTTATTTTAACACAGGCTTTCATCTATCACTATCCACTTGTTTATAACTTCAGGGCAATAGTAAAGTGATAGGTGTCTAAGCAAGCAGCAAATATAGTCTGGCAAAGAGACTTGTCTAGTTCTTTACAACTACAACTACTGTCTTGCCATTTAGGTGAACCAGCCCGTAGAGAAGGGGTTCTCAATGTACAGCCCACAGACCGGATCTGGCCAATGGTGCCAAATCAACCAGCCTGCGCCCTCGCTCCAGCTGCTGCCACCACTGGAATTGGCCACAGACTCATTTACAGCTGTTGTAAATGCATTTTACGATAGCCATGTACTCTTTTATGGTTGTTGTAAATGCATTTATGACAGCCACAGATTTATTTACAGCTGTTGTAAATGCATTTACAACAGCTGTAAATGAGTCTGCAGCTGATTGGGGTGGCAGCGGCTGGACCACCAGTCTGGCCCACCAACTGTTTGAGGTAGCGTGACCTGGCCCCCAACTTCAAAATTTTGGGAACCCCTGTCTTAGAGCAAGAATTAACCAGTTGCCATGTTGGCTGGAGGAAGCCGGGATTTATAATCCAGAAAATTGATTTTGCAACCTGTAAATGACCTAAGTGTAAACACCAGTCCAGACATGCATCACCCACAAATGTGCATAGTTTCTGCCACAAATTGTTTCTGCTCTGTTGCAACATAAACCTGGGCTAAAGTAAGTACTAAAAAGGAAGGAAAGTCAAAAGTAATTTGGGGTTGAGAGATGATTCCCTTGCAATGGTCTAATTTTAAGGCAGTAGATTTTTGATTCATGAAATCTCACTCTGGAATAAAACTGTTAGTCTTTAAAGTGCTACAATATGTTATCTTTTTCTTCCCTTTTTTCTTTTATCAATAAGCTTGTTAAAATATGTCTGAGGAATACTGAATCCATTTTTATAATCTTGACTCTGCACCCAGCATATAATTTGCATAGGAAACCTGAGATACTGAGAAGATTTATAGTTTGGTGGATCCCTCATGCATAATTGCTATGTCAGCATAGAGACCAGGGACTCCAAGGAGAAGAGGGAGAGGAGGAAACTGAGAGTCCAAAATGCAGAGGATAGTTAAAATATTGCTCCACATGATTGTAAAGCAGAGCACACAAAAAATCTAGAAGGCAACACACACAAAATGTAACTTTGAAACTGGACTTTAGATCAGTACTAAATATGGCAGAGACGTAACAGATTTGTAGAAGTTGCAGCATAAAAGCTTTGAGTTAAATTTTTATAAAAAAAAAGTAAAGCAGTTTTATCCCTATGAATAAGCGACATTTTATGTACCCAGTTTTAAAACATCAGATAAGCAGACAAGGCAAATCTCAGTTATCTTGAAGGATATTGTTCCAAGCTGCTTTTTTTATTTCAAAGAAATCCCAGCTGCAGAGATTGAAGTACTCATACTTTTTAAAGGCCTCTATAAAGGGTAAAACAGTGACTGTTTTAAGCCTGCTTTGAAGAAGCTTGCCATTACAGAATGTTCCAAAGTACTGATACCTTGTTGCAAGTTCTCTGAGCTTTGGGCAATCTAAACATTTGGCCCTGCTAGTCAGGACCTAATTAGCCTACACACAGGAGGAAAGGTTTTAACTCCTTCCTAGCCAAACAGGCATTAAAAGATTCTGTTTCTGGTAATAAAATATTTTAAAATATATTATTTCAAAGTACAGAAAATAAATATTCAGAAGATCACTCATTAAGCAGTGAAATTACTGTTTATTTTATTTTTTATTTTTGTTTTTTGTCTGAGGATGGTCTTATGTGATGTTAGCATTGCTTTGATGCCTATTTCACCTATCTTGTCACTATATAATTGTTTAATAATTAAGAAAAATCCAAAGATGCTATGTGTCATCGAGTCACTTTTGATGCGTGGTGACAAGTTAATAACCTTCAGGATGTCTTATTGTTAACAGCTCTTCTTACAAACCAATACCATCTCATTTTAGGCATTCTCTCTTCCTACACTCCCCCTTTCCAGCAACATTGTCTTTTCCAGTAAGTTTTGTGCAGGACTTAAAAACTAACAGCTGTGTCAACCATTTATTGAGTCAACCCATCTCATATTAGATTTCCTACACACACATCCACCTCCCTTTTCCCAGCAATATTGTTTTTCTGGTCAGTTCAGTATTTTCATTATATGTGCATGATAGGATAGCCCCGATTTTTGAAGGATTATTGAAGAACTGAATTTTTATCTAAGCCTGTTTTTCCACACCGTGTCATTAAGAGAGATACAATGGAAGATAATGCTCAGTTAAACATATCTTTCCATGTTCTGATATACACACATGTAACTTTTTTGCTTTTTAATAGAGTATAAAATACCAGTTTTCCCCTCATTATTATGGATGATTCGTTTGTTTCATTCATTCCCTTTCAACTTCATTTTGCCCCTTCAAAGGGCAAAGTTAAGTATATGCTGCCCTCTAATGGTCAGAATTCAAATACTGCAAAAGAGGGATACTGTAATTAGAGCATTTTTTGTAAGAATGCTATTCAGCTGTCTTCTCTACCAGTGCCTTAAAAAAGTGGTATTAAGATTGTGGCTACATTCAGCCATTAATACCCTGGAATCAGTGGCCATGAGAATAAAGAGAGTAAACATGTAGTCCACTTTCAAATAGGCACCCTGTAACAAATGTTGATAGCAAAGTCTTGATGCTGGAATTCAACATAAACAGCAAGATTCTACATGCATGTTTCCTCAGAAGTAAGGTTAATCAAGGAATCAAAGTCCTGTCAATGCCTCTCAATCTTTCATTTAAAGGGAACCACAAAATATTCAGGAGAAGAAACATCCTGTTGAGGCTTTGCTAGACCAACCATATGTGTGAAGCTGTGAAGTATATTATATAATTCAACTTGTTGATGTATGGCCTCACTGATTAATTTTATGTTGAATTGTATTTTACTTTTCTTCATGGCATTAGAATATCAGCTGGTCATTTTCTTCACTGCAGCTAGATTGTTGATCTGAGGGACTTTGTCTCCATTTGCTCTCAGGCCCTTTCCTTAGCTGTTTCATTGCTTAGAGTTCAGTCATGAACAATGGAGACAGATGAGCTTTACAGCAGAGAAAGGTTTTGGACGCAATCATGTTAACCACCTGGGTTACCACTATATACCATTTGGTGACATGATAAACTTGCCGACTTTGAAACAATAGCATTCTCTCTCGCCCTGGTTGCCATCCCAAGTGGTCAATTGGCTCCCAGTTGTGAGGGTGTGCAAGGCAGATGCAAAGTGCTTTTCAAACATTCAGAATTCTCTGAGACATGGAAATCTTACAAAGATGTTTGTAAAGGGATCTGCTACTCCCCATCCTGTACTCATCGTCTTATGCAAGTTCTTGGATGCAGCCAAACAGCTCTCTGGATGTTGCATGAGTACAAAGCAATGAGAAAGACACCTTCCAAACTTTCTGAAAAGTTTACTTGTTGTGTAATACTGGATAAGCCAATATACTGTATACTGGATGTCCAATATAAAATATTAAAGTGCAGTTCATTTATTTTGCAATAGAAAAAGATAAAATTACTGGAACTGGATAAACTACAGCTAAGGAAAGTTCACCAAGTTATATTAGCCTCAGCCCTTTATAAGTGGGTCAGACTTTCAAACACCATCCAGCAATCGAAACGAAAATTGGAGTCATGCCCTTCCTGACCAGCTTGTCAAAGCTTTAAGAAAATCTGCTGAACTTTGCAGGACTTGCCAGATTTCAGAGTAATCGCATGTAGTACAAGGGCTGCAAGGAACACAAAAAACTCATTGGGGGAGGAAGAAGCCAGTTTTGTCCGACCCAGGTAGCAAGCTGCACATTGAAACCATTGTGCCCTTTATTAAATATGATCCTAACATGGGGAAGGGGAAGATGTTTCACTAGACCTACATCCTGCAACTTTGGTGTAATTGGTAAACTAGAAAGAAATACAGAACATTTCTGTCTAGTGTACAATGGCAATTTCCCTATGGAGTTGACATGCATTGAGTGACAGGAGAGGATCAGGTTCGGTACCTGGGGGACCCAGTGCTTCTGTGATGGAACTGGCTAATCTAAAATGGCCTGCTTGGTTAAGGATTCAATGCAGTCTAACATTTTACAGACAAAACTAAGTATATTTTCATGGGCCTCCCCAAGTGATTTAAACAAAGCAACAGTTTAAAAACAAAAATATATTGTGCAATGTTTTGTAAAAACTGGCAATGAAAGCTAATAAAAGCCAGACCAGTAGCAACATGAATAGTTTGTCTTTGGAAGTGCACCTTGCTCCACCCTCCCCTTGATATTTTAAAAAAATAAAATTATGTAGGGAGGCTTATAAAGATCAATCTTCATCCAATAATTGTATGTTTGGTTTTTCAGGAACCTCAGGTTTATAAGTTTGAAAGTTTTGTTAATGTGTAGTCACTATTCTCTGGAACAGTTTGTTTTCTGTTTTATGTTTTATTGCAATGTCTTTGTAAAAAGCCCAGAGTGGTGGATTTCTGCATCTGCAGGAGGCCACAATGTTCAAGATCAGTGTTTCCCGGCCTTTAATTTTTTTACATCAGTTCCCAGAAGCCTAAGTCAATTCCCCAAAGCACTGATCAGCCTATGTACTGACTTAGGCTTCTGGGAATTGAAGTCTCCCTGTGGGGCATGGGGACTACATTGGGAACCACTGTTCTAGATGCTTCTTATGAAATCCTTCATGGCAACAACATTCTTCTTCTGATCCCTTGTTCATATGATCCAGGTTTCCAAATACTCAAAAGGAGGCAGGACTAGGCTGCCAATGTTGAACATTCCAACTATTCTGTGAGCAGCCCCTTAGTGAAGGTACTGCAGACTAGTTTCTAAAGGCCATTAGTATTTTTTTAAAAAAATCCATTATTTTACAACAGCAAAAAATACAAAATATAAAATAAACACATTAATCATGAAACTAACAACAATAAATATAACAATAACAACAACATAAAAATATAAACAAGTATATAACTTATTATGTTCTCCCATCACCAATGGGACACTTATATACCTTCAACCTATTGTCATTATATAATATTTATATATTTGGGACTGCAGTGGCTCAGTGGTTAAGTTCACCTTGTTAGCTGGAATGTCGGCAAGTTGGCAGTTCAAAACCCGAGTACTGCATGATGGAATGAGTGTCCAACTCTGTCCCAGCGCCTGCCAACCTAGCAGTCCAAAAGCAAGAAATCGCAAGTAGATAAATAGGGAACACTTTTTTACGTAACTTGAAGTGAACCCATAGGAAATTACTACTACTTACTTTATTACGGAAATTGTGTTATGTAAATCAGGACATTTATGTAAATCGGGACATGGTTTTAGTGCAAAAATCAATATGTAAGTCGAATTCTATGTAACTCGAAGCATATGTAAGTCAGGGTTTTACTGCATTGGTATTAGTCTTAACACCAGTCCATGTAGAACAAGCTTCCAGAAATGTCATCCCAAATAAAGCAGCTTTCTTTTCCAAGATATGCATACTAATACATTTCCATCTAATGCATTCCAGCATGCTATGAGGCTGCTGTTTTCATTTAACACACTCTGTAACAGGGTTTAGGTGCATTCTGTGGAATGCAGCAGTTATTTTGCATGAGTCTCACATCAGCTGAATTGATTATGGGCTTAATGAGGGACCACCATAAAGGGAGAGGAGAATTAATAATCAAGATGACTGAGCAGTTTTATGGATAGCATTTACTGAATTAATCATGTGCTTACCATTTCTGTAGATCAGATTTGCCCCAGCAACTATCTTATGCACCAGCTAGGAATAAAGCAAGAAAATATTCTCAAAGTAGTCTCTCTCTTCAACAGTAAATTCGCTTAAGCATGAGAGGAGGACTGTAGCTCAATTCAAGCCTGCCCTCTCCTCATTCCATCCTTGTTGGATTGGGGCCGTGAAGCGGCCCTTAGGGTCCCGGAGGAGACTGGTCAGAAGAAGACGCGAGACAAGATGGAGCGAAGACCAGTGGTTTATTGAGGGAAAATCATCAGTATATATTATGTTCAAGGCTGCGTGTGATAGAATCGTCATCTGACAGAAAATCACATCACCCATTTACCCGGGTTAATTGGGAACTTCTCTTGGGGAAGTTAATTAACTAAGGCAAATACTGACAGGGGAAATCCATTATTCATGGCTTGCTCAAGAGTAAACATGGCCACTATTTGCACTCGGGCTTGGGCTGATCTGCAGGTGTGGAATTACCTAATTCCTAACTAGCGTTAGTGATTCAGCTTCCCTCTGCAGAACTGCCGGTCAGGTCAGATATGGGTGAATCAATCTTATGACTATTAATCCGCTCCCCAATTTCTATACTCACAGAGGTCAGTGACCAGGGGTCTGCCTCGCCCAGTGTGACCACTGTGAGGGACAGTTATGCCAATCGTGCTCGCGGATCCCGCACTCCCCCTGTTTCTGTTATTTTTGGACCTGACAGACGGCCCTGCGCAGGAGGGGCATCAGTTGATGTGGGGGGATGACGCTTCGGGGTTCCCTCCATGGGGGACATCTCGATAGCAGTGAGGGAATGCATTGCACGAAACAACACACTGTTGTGCCCAGTATTACCACCCCCACAATCACTTTGAGTGTCGTCTGAAGCCAACCCCATGGGAACCATGACCACAACGAATCCCACCACCTCCATGAAGCATCCTCCTTGATGTTCTTGACCAGGGTGTGGAGGTCCGTGAGCTGGCTCTGTACCTGTGCGTGTTGTCTGTAAGATTAAAGCAACACATGCCGTGGACAGACTCGCAACCCAAATGATGTAATCGATGGCTGCTCGACTATCCAGTATGGCATGGCGAAGCTCTGTCTGCTCCTGATTGAGCAGCGCTATTGCCGAGGAGGTGTGGTTAATGGCTCTTGCAAAAGCGCAAGCCAATTGACCAATTCATTCTCCGAGCGTTGCCTATGGCTAAGCCTGGCACACTGAATATACTGACTGCTGCCTGGTTTTTCAGAGCTGTGGGTCTGAATCCAGACTGCTTTCTGTAGCAAGGCAAGATATTGATCTCTTACTGTGACCTGGGGTGATTCTAAGCTATCTCTGCAACTTCTGGTGTTGTGCAAATGTCTTCCTAGCACCTATGGAGAGGTGTGAAAATAGGCTGGGGATTACCGGCTACCGGGTGCTCAATCTTTGCAAGCAATGGGCCGGTGCAAACATGGGCCGGTCTGGCTTCCTTTGGTGGAAGCTGGCCGTTATTAACAATATACGACGCTACGTATACAGGAATTCAAGTGTCCCTTGCAAATCCCAACTGGAGCATTGTACAAGGCATGAATAAATGAAGAGCAACTACAGATAATAGCAATAGAAAACATTCAGCTGCTTCTTGAAGATGAGGCTTCCCTTCTTGGTGGGGTTTCATGTGTAACTTGAGCTTGGAAAAGTCTTGTTTTGTGGAAAAGCATGGTCCTTAGAAGTGGCACTGAGTATGCAAAATGTTCATAGAAATGTCTTTGGAGATGTAAGTCATAAAGGAAGACGGACAGCTGATGACAGGCAGTGACTGGTGCCATCCTTTGCAAAAGCCGAACTTGGCATCCGGGCCTGATTCTGGCCTCTGGGACCTGCATGGGGAAAAGACTTGTTTGGGAGATAAAAATTCTGAAAGAGTTAGTTGGTTTTTGCACTTATAGGGTAGCAATTGCTGTGCAACTATGGGATGTTGTTCCCCCCCTTTCTGTTTGTTTGTCAATGTAGGACTTAAGCGTCCGATAGACCCGTTCCACAATCGCTTGCCCCTGCGGATTGTACGGAACGCCAAAGGTGTGCTTAATATCCCAGGTGGCCCCCAGCTATAAGCTGGGGCGTCATCGGACTTCATGTGCCGAGGTTCGCCCATGGCCGTGGGAAAGGAGATGCTGCTCCACATGGGGAGCCATTTCTCCCTTCTGTGCTGTTACCCAAACAAACTGTGGGAAGGTATTAATGCAAACGTGCATGTACTGCCATTTGCCAAAATGTGGGGCATGTGTGACGTCCATTTGCCACACCTGGATGGCCTCTGTCCCTCATGGGTTGACCCCCCATGAGGGCCCCCCCGGTGCCCCTGCACGATGCAGACAGGAACGGACTATGCCTTGGGCTTGGGAAAGTGGCAGGTTGAACTGCCTTGCAAGTGCTTTGGCATTCTGACGAAAGAATGCATGACTCTGAATAGGAGTTGTGAGGAACAAACTCAGCAAGTTTTTGTCTGTCGCGGGAGTGATGTATGCTCCCGGTAGACTGTGAAGCAAATTCCTAGGAAAATGGCTGTCAGTAATTATGTTGAAGCGTTCTTTGGCAAAGGTGCGCAAAGCGAGGTTCACGGCTGCCAACTCTGCCCGCTTGCGGAAGAGTCAGGAGCGTGCGCCAAGCTTGGTCCTCTTGCCAAGTAAGATGCCTCTCTGAGATGCCTCGTCACGGAGCTGTCTTCCCAATCGGATGGCTTTCCGACTGGGGCTGCCGCGCTGTCCTCCGGGGTGATTGGACACGGTTCTAGCGTAGAACCGGACCGCGTAGATCACTTACTCACGAGTAGGATCACGTTGGGGTCACCAGATGTTGGATTGGGGACGTGAAGCGGCCCTTAGGGTCCCGGAGGAGACTGGTCAGAAGAAGATGCGAGACAAGATGGAGCGAAGACCAGTGGTTTATTGAGGGAAAATCATCAGTATATATTATGTTCAAGGCTGCGTGTGGTAGAATCGTCATCTGACAGAAAATCACATCACCCATTTACCCGGGTTAATTGGGAACTTCTCTTGGGGAAGTTAATTAACTAAGGCAAATACTGACAGGGGAAATCCATTGTTCATGGCTTGCTCAAGAGTAAACATGGCCACTATTTGCACTCGGGCTTGGGCTGATCTGCAGGTGTGGAATTACCTAATTCCTAACTAGCATTAGTGATTCAGCTTCCCTCTGCAGAACTGCCGGTCAGGTCAGATATGGGTGAATCAATCTTATGACTATTAATCCACTCCCCAATTTCTGTACTCACAGAGGTCAGTGACCAGGGGTCTGCCTCGCCCGGTGTGACCACTGTGAGGGACAGTTATGCCAATCGTGCTCGTGGATCCCGCACATCCTGGGGTGTTTTATCCTTGTAACCTTCATGATCTTGCCAGAACACAACTTCCATCATCCCTCCTCATTTGCTACACTAGCTTGGTCTGATGGGCATTACAAACCAACAACATTGAGAGGGCTACAAGTTTTCCACCCCAGGCTATCTTTGGCCTCCAAGGAATTTTTTTTTAATTAATAAAATTTTATTTCACAAATCTAATACATAATACAACACATTACAATACAATAAACAAATACAACATGATACAAAACAATCCCCATGTGGCCTCCAAGGTATTTGCTGCTCTAATGTGCCAAACATATATTACAGCATCACTTTCCTTTCAGCTGCTGCTGCTTTTTTTAAAAACTACATTTTAAATTTCACATCTGCTACCTCACCCCCCCAAAATAATAATAATAATAATTGTTTATAATGACTGCTCAAATTTCAGATGAAAGATCAGGGATTTGAATTATATCCCAGTGAGTAGAGTACCATGGTTTCTTTGTCTTCAAGCAAATCCCACCATACTAAATGACACCTGCATTCTCACATTATGACAGAGGTGGGGAAAATCTTCCCCTGTCCACTTTCTTCACAGCATACATAAATGTAAATACTTTGATCATACCTTCCCTTACTTTCTAAACCAAACAACTCCAGCATTGTTATCCTTCTTTAGAGAGAAGTTGCTCCTGCCCCTTAACTATTCCAACTCCCCTGTTCTGAACTTTGTGAAGCAATGCAATAGCTATTTTCGGCTGCAGTGGCCAAAAAAAATTGTACATTGATTACTTAGTACATTGGCAGACTCTTTCAAGAAGTTCTGCTGTCCAGCCCCTACTGAAATTCATGGGGATCATGTGATTCAAAAGTGCATGCCACCTGCCTCCTTCATGCAGTTTCCTCAGCTACTTCACTGTACCCTTTTCCTACTGACATCACAATTGAATACACTGAAAATAAATTGTGAGCTGAATCCTAATCCACAGTAACTCCAAGCATGTGATTTCTATCTTGGACAACTATAGTGATAGTTGTGCATTTATATTTTCCAGTTCCAACATAATGTATCGCACTCCCATCGAAGCAAGTCAGGCTGTTTCCAAACAGACATGGCACCAAACAACACATTTGCCAACACTTAAAGGCAAATAACTGCCAAGAGGCATAGAGGTAATGCAATAGTCTTGAGCTGGTAATTTTGTTTAGTATTTATTTTGGTCTTGGAGAATAAAACCTGTCATCATAATATCAGTTATAGGAACAGAAACGAAGCAGTTTATGATCCATCAGTTTTGCTTTCAGATTAGGTAGCAAGTATCAGCAAATTTCCTTTGCTCCGACCGTCACAGCTGGAAGGTGCTAAGAAAAATGTTTCAACTTCACTCAAAATGAAGTCCATGCATTTCATGCCATTCTGTGGCCCCAAGGAGATTACTCACTATAAAGAAACAAGGAGATTTGTAGAAACCAGCAGCAGAGCAACCAGGCTGTCAAGAAAACAATACAACAACACCAAAAAATCCATCTTGTAGAGGGGTTGCAAAATACAGCCCTCCAGATGTTCTGCAACTCACACCTGTCCTAACTGGGGATAGCCAGTGGTGAGAGTTCATGGCATTGCAGCCAACAACACTTGGAGAACCACACATCCCTTCCCTAGCATTCTGTTTCCATTATATGCAGTGACAAGTATTTGAGAAGGACACCAGTATGGTATAGTGGCAACAGCCCTCTTTCAGATCTTAAGACAAGAAAACTTAAGACCATTTGCTTATCCTGCCTTCAATAGACACACAGAATCATCTGAATAGTAAGCCAACAGTTCTATAAACCCTAGATCAGACTTGTGTGTGTAATGGCTTCCCAAACATGGAATATTTTATGAAGTTGATCTCAGCTGATGTCATATGATCTCAGATATTCTTGTTATGTTAGGTTTTCTGTTCTCAAAAGCCAGTCATATCTGTGCTCATTTCCGTTTCAAAGCCGAAGAGCCAGCACTGTCTGCTTCTGCAGACGTTTCCGTGGTCATGTGGCAGGCATGACTAGACATCGGAGCACACATAACACTGTTTACCTTCCCACCAAAGTGTTCCCTATTTATCTACTTACAATTTCTTGCTTTCGAGCTGCTAGGTTGCCAGCCATATGTTTAAGGACTATTTGATGGCAGCTAATGACCAATCAAAATGAAGCCAGAATTCTGCTATCATCTTGTGTGCATGTATAACCACCATGAATGAAACCATCAGCTAATGTTGCCATCTCCTTTGCATCATTCTAAAGATCTCACTACTTTGAATTTAGATGTTAAGTTTAATGCAAGACATTCCTTGGTTTTCTCTTACAGTATTTCCCCTTGGACAAGGACTGCTGTTTCTAGTTTCCCTTCTGCTTTACACTGTCCCACATGTGGGGTCTTTGATGCCTTCATTTCTATTGCCACAGTGGTGGGGAGGTCAACCATCAAATGGGGAAGTCAACCATCCACACTGCGCACATCAGCTTTGGCCCTGAGCATCTCTGCAGGAGAGTATGCTGCTCAAGTATGGAATGCATCCACACATGCAAAAGAAGTTGACATTGCTGTTAATGAAGCCATGTGGCTAGTGACAGGATGCGTTAAACCTACACCAGTTGAGAAGATATACCTCCTTGTTGGTATTGCTCCACCTAAGATCAGGAGAGAAGTAGCAGCAGATGCTGAGAGAAGTAAGCAAGAGAGAAGTAAGCAATGACCCACAACACCCTCTGAGTGGATATGAGACTCAAGTCCACAGGCTCAGATCCAGGAAGAGCTTTATGGTGAGAACAAACATTCTTGAGGGTACACAAGAGCAAAACCAAATTAGAAGATGGAGGAAAGTGCTCACTGGTAAAGGAACACCATTAAAGATGGATATAACTGAAGATCTCAATTTCCCCTACGTCACCTGGAGAACCCTGAATAGACTGATGGTTGGAGTCTCTAAATGCAAGACCAACATGCTCATGTGTGGGCTGCTGGTGGACAACAACACATGGTGTGAATGTGGAGAGACACAGAGTCTGGCCCATTTGCTGCCGATTGCTGCCAGAGAAATACACTGATGAGGACTTGCATTTGGGCAACGAAAAAGTGAAGAAAGTGGCTTCATTTTGGCAGTCCAGGGTCTGATCAGGACATGAAAGAAGAAGAAGCCACAGTGGTCTGGGTCATTCCAAGCTGTTTTTCATCCCAATGCAAAGGAGACAATGATACCTTCACCACATACCACAATCAAAAGGAAACTAGAATAACAATTGCAGTGTACCCGCAATGTGGGCAAGAAGACATTTCTCTCCATTGCTATTCTCCATTTGTATTAATACAAATTTAGAGGGATACCATAGGATAGGCTATGAAACACATACAGGTGAAACTCGGAAAATTAGAATATCATGCAAATGTTCATTCAGTTCAGTAATGCAACTTAAAAGGTGAAACAAATATATGAGATAGACTCATTACATGCAAAGCAAGATAGTTCAAGCCTTACTTTGTCACAATTTTGATGCTTATGGCTTACAGCTTATGAAAACCCCAACCACCCAATCTCATGTACCCCATAATCATCACATTATCTCATGTACGCTGTACTCCATGATCATCACAATCATAACAATTTAAGGCATGACATATCTCGCTTTGCATCTAGTGAGTCTATCTCATAAATTTGTTTCACCTTTTAAGTGAAACGGACATTTGCACAATGTTCTAATTTTCCAAGTTTCACCTGTACAACTCTAGCCTTCAACAGAGAGCTTAGCCAGGGGGCTCAAAAAGAACATATGGGGGAGTACAAACAGCTGCCTGAGGCACTTTCCTTACTGTGCCTAATAATAGAACACCCCTGACAGGGATACACTCTTTTTGTGTGGACAAAGACCACAATCAATCTATGTTTAAAGAAAAAGGCAGTAGCAGAAAGAATGCAAGCGCGGCGGCAAAATGGCCGCCGCGCTCTTTGCGGGGGGCCCCCCACCCGGACTCAGACATCCGGGTGAGATAGGGGATGTGGCCACCCTCTTTAAAAGGGGTGGCCATGTGGCAGCTCTGCTGCCATTTTATCGAAACGACGGAGAGAAGTTTTCTCTGTCGCTTTTCCCCCGGCTTTCGCCTTCTACCTTTTTAAAAGGAATTTTTTCCTTTACCCTTTACTACTCTGATTGGGAGGCATGGCTCCCAAGTGAAAAACTGCAGCTCCGAAGCCACAGACGAGGGGGAGGGATCTGCCCATCCCCACACACCCCGCAACTAGGGGGCCGCCCCCGGGCCAGAGGGCTCGGGCGGCGCCCCTGCACCCTGGTGGTAGGGTTGGCTTACCCACTACCACCAATGTGGGCAGACAGGCTGCTGCCTACACACCCGATGCTGGGCTCCAAGCAGGGGCAGCACAGGCTGGCCCATCGGGGATCACTACCCCTATGGGGTCTTTGCCCGGCTCGGGGCAGTACGGCCCACTTGGGCCTGGTGCGGGTTTATGCCCCACCATTCCCCTGGCCCCACATGGGCCGGATTATTGGGCATGGCCCTATTCGGGCCCAGGATCCACACTTGGGTTGGTGGCTCCGCAATTGCCCAGTGGGCCATCTGGCCCACCCGGCCCACCTTATACCGGTGGGTCTGAGGCCGTTGATGCCCTCCTAGCATGCATTTCGGTGCTCGAGGCATCAATGGGCATTGTCCCGCCACCTTCGGAAGGCGGGTTTGCACCTCCTGCATTTCCAGCCCGCACGTCGCCCACCGCTGTCCAGCGGGCTGCTGCCAGGGTTGAGCTGCTTGAGGCCATCAGGCCAGCCCAAGCTGGCCCAGCTCCCTACTAGATCATCGCAGCGGGGTTTGCCGCAGGGACCTGGTCCTGCGTGGCAAGGGTGTAGCAGCATGCAGAGCTCGATTCCCGTTGCGAGCTCCGACGCCCGCCACGGGCCGGAACCCCCGGTGGGGGCGGCCCACGGGGGTGCACCAGGTGAGTTTCCTGGTCAACTAAGTACACCAGTGACACTGCCCAGCCACACTGGGGGGGTGCAGTGGCCATGGCCACAACAGGTTACCACTGTCCCGTTAGCTCCTGGTTACCCACTTACACCCCGGTTATGACAGGGGTGACCGCCCCAGGGGTATGCCTAATGTTTCAGGGGTTATTCAGGGACCACGGGGTTCACCCTTGATTCAATCTGTCCCAACTGCGGCCCTACCGACGGCCGGTTATTCCTTGCCCCTGGGTGACCATCTTTCTCAGGCCACTAGGGAGAAGATTTGGAGGGGGGAATATGTGGATATATTTTCCCTCCTAAACCGTGAGCCCACCAAGGAAGAGAGGGAAGGGCAGGATGATAGGGACAAGGAGTTGTCCCGTCATCGTAAGCTGCCGCGCACCTGGGCCAATTGGTTACCGGCCTACCTCATTTATATGGCGGTACACCTGAGGGCTCGCCCTGACCTGGCCATTCCAATGGTGCAATACCTGGATAACATTTATCGGGCAGTGGTCGATTTCCCTGGACCGTCATGGTTGGCCTATGATGAGGAGTTTAGGACGAGAGTGGCCCTCCATCCTGAGATGAGGTGGGATGAGCCCTGCCAGCAATTGTGGCTCTTGTACATGACCCCCATGTGGCCGGCGCTGGGTGATCACTACCATTGTGGCCATGCCATGTAGCGGGCAGTTGCTACACAGGTTCCCCGCCAACCGGCGGGGCAGGGGGTTCCAGCCCGCCTGCTGTGTTGGAGCTTCTCCGCCAGGAGAGTGTGCAACAAGCACCAGTGTCGGTTCTGGCACGAGTGCCCCTCTTGCTCTGGCCCTCACGCCGCCTCCGCGTGCCCGTGGGCTGGTGGGTCACAAGGCAGAGGTAGGGGTGGGCAGGGGGGCGGTCAGAGCTCCCTCTGATGGTGCGACAAATCAGAAAGGCCCCCTCCCCAATTAATGTCCAGGTGCTGGAACATTGGCTTACCACTTATCCTAGACGGGATGATGCGCAGTACCTACTTGAGGGTTTTCAATTTGGCTTCCGCATACCATTTCAGGGGGGCGCAGGCCTCAAGATGCCCCAAACTTAATTTCCCTCAGGGGTAATGAAGATATCGCCGCCCAAGCTATAGCTATGGAGGTCACCGCGTTGAGGGTTGCTGGGCCGTTTGCTGACCCACCATTCCCGAACTTGAAGGTGTCCCCTTTGGGTTTAGTTCCGAAGAAGTCCCCGGGTGAATTTCGGTTAATCCACCACCTTTCTTACCCTGCGGGTTCTTCGGTCAATGACGCAATACCTGATGACCTTTGCTCGGTCAGGTGTACTTCCTTTGACCAGGCCTTGCAGATGGTACGCTCATGTGGCCCAGGGGCACTACTGGCAAAGTGTGATATCAAATTGGCATTCCGATTGTTGCCAGTGCACCCTGACGACTTTGAGCTGTTAGGTTTCTGCTTTTGGGGCAGTTTTTATGTAGATAAGGCCATGCCTTTTGGCTGTTCTATCTCATATTCTGCTTTTGAACGGTTTAGCACCTTCCTTCACTGGGCTTTTGTTCATAGATCAGGGTCCCGGTCTGTAGCCCACTACCTCGATGACTTTTTGTTCAGAGGGGAACAGGGCACAGACATGTGCGCTCGGCTACTCGCCACTTTTCAGGTGCTTATGCGGGAACTGGGTGTGCCCCTGGCGCCTGAAAAGACTGAGGGACCGGCCACCACTCTCACCTTTTTAGGTATTGAGATTGACACTGTTGCCCAGACATCCAGGTTGCCCATGGAAAAGGTGACGCGGATCTCTGATGCCATTCTGGCAATGGTTGCCAGGCGTAAGGTGTCTCTCCGAGAGTTACAGGTGCTTCACGGCCACCTCAACTTTGCCTGTAGGGTAGTAACACCTGGCAGGGCATTTGCCAGGCATCTGTGCGACGCCATGGCTGGCCTCTTAAAACGCCACCACAGGGTTCGGCTGACAAAAGGTTTACGGGCGGATCTTACGGTCTGGCTCACATTCCTTCAGGATTTTAATGGCATCTCCTTCTGGAGATCGGAGCTTATGCTCAGCCCGCATTTCCAAGTACAGTCGGATGCCTCCGGCTCCCTGGGTTATGGGATTTACTTTGAAGGAAGGTGGTCCTACGGCCAATGGCCTCAGACATGGCAAGGCACAGATCGTTTACACGATCTTACTTTTCTTGAGTTTTTTCCCATTTTGGGTGCCCTGATGCTCTGGGGGGATAGGTGGGCTAATTCAGTAGTTCACTTTAGGTGTGACAATGCTGCAGTGGTGCACATTGTCAATGCCCAGACATCTAAATCCCCTAGAGTTATGGCATTAGTTCGCCAGTTTGTTTTGAGGTCTTTATGCCTTAATGTGCTTTTCAGGGCCAGACATGTACCAGGCATTGATAATGATATTGCTGACGCTTTATCCCGCCTGCAGATCACCCGGTTCCGTGCCTTGGCACCAGAAGCAGAGGGACTGCCCTCTCCACTCCTGGCCGAGATCTGGACATTTGGCGAGGAGAGGTGAACCGGGCGATTGGCATGTCTTTGGCACCTCGCACGCATAAGGCGTACCTACATGCACTCCTACAGTTTAGGAATTTTTGCGGGCAAAGCCAGTTGCCCGAGGTGTGGCCGATCCCGGTCGACCAGATTCTGCAGTTCATGGTTTACCTTCATGATCTAGGGTTAGTCCTTCGCACCATTGCCACTAGGCTGTCAGCTTTGGCATTTATGGCTAAGGCGAGGGGTTTCGTTGACTGCGTGAATGACTTCCGCATACGACATGTATTGGAAGGGTGGACATGTGAACGAGGCCGCTGCCCGGACACACGTCATCCTGTTTCACCAGGGGTTCTGACGCACCTTGCACAAGGTTGGCATAGCTTGTGTTACGATGGGTACGGCTACCACCGTAGCCTTTTTTGGAGCTCTCCGTATCAGTGAGCTTGTCCCATTGTCAAAGGGGGACATGTCTCGTAGGGCACTGGAACTCGACGATGTCTTTCTTACCCAGGAGTGGGCCCAGTTGAGGATTCGTTCCTCAAAGGCCGATCAGCACAGAGTAGGCAGTGGTGTCGGACTGCTACATTGTACAATTGCTGACATCTGTCCGGTTGGTGCCCTACATGAGTTTTTGGCAGTGCGTGGCACGCACCCTGGCCCGTTTTTCTGCCACCAGGATGGGTCTCCCCTGACCAAGTTCCAGTTTTGGAAGGTAACCGGTATGGCACTTCACAGTGTCGGCCTCCCTGGGGCTCGCTACGGCACCCACTCATTTAGGATAGGCGCCACTTCAACTGCGGCTGCATTTGGGTACTCTGATGCTGATATACGTCTCATGGGAAGATGGAGGTCCGCATGGGAAGATGGGGGTCCGCGTGTTTTTCTTTATATTTACGCCCCCTTACTGCATGAGTACTAGTTATGTCATTAATTCCTCTTTTTTCCTTCTTTTGCAGACCCTGTGTGTTTACGCACACTGGTGGCAGTATGGCTGGTGGGCCACAGTTTTGTGCACTGGGCAGCGCAGTATGCTGCAGCGACAGACTGGGGACCCCATCTCGGACTACGTGCAGCCGCACGTATGCGTTGGTATGGTAAGCGCGGCATGAGATGGCGGGAACTGTTGCCATTCCTGATGTCCATCAGGGATGCTGGACTGCCTGATGTCTTGATTCTGCACCTCGGCGGCAATGATCTTGGACAGATCACTGGAATCTCTTTAAAAATGTCGGTGTGCAGTGACCTGGCCTTTTTACATCACTTATGGCCGTACACGCGGCTGCTATGGTCTGACATCGTGCCGAGACACCGTTACAAGGGAGGCATTGACTTCCGTGGTTTGGATCATGCTAGACAGTCGCTGAACAGGGCTGTTGCCCGGTTCCTTTTTGACAATGGCTTTGGGACAGCCATTCAACATCCTAGGATAGGCTTGCAGGATTATGGTCTATATGCAAGAGATGGGGTCCATCTGTCGGCCAGAGGTTTGGACCTCTTTCTGGAGGACGTGCAAGCAGGCCTGGTGACCGAGCTGATGGTCGGGGGGGGGGGTGAGTCATCACGGACACCTCCCCGTGTAGCGGGTAGCACTGGTAAGGTAACAGATTTATGACACATAGGTATCCGGCAGGTTCGCAATTGACTGGCCAACACGTAGATAGGTACAGGGGAATAAGATTGGCCGGTCAAGGGCGAACCATGCAAGGGTTGATGGCAGGAGCTGCACAGCCTGCATCACCTTGATATTGAACGGATACACATCATAGGGTGGGGTCAGTAGATAGTATATTGACTCTGGTCAACAATTTGTTTGTGTCAACAAACAAATAGATACAAATAGATACATGTAGCCAATTTCCATTGGCAATTTGGGAGGAACCTTACCAGTGTTACTGCGGCCTGCTTGCCTTAAAGAATTACAATTGGATGATACACCAATTGAAAGTGATAATTCGGACTAGCGCATTATTCAATAAAAGTGGCCCGATGCCTTTAATCCAATACCGGTGTCTGAGTCTTTCTTTGGGGGGTGCACCTGCAAATGTAGTTAGGCATCAAGCTAGGTACACAGGAATGCATGTACATGTGTTCTTTGTCTCCCAAAATGTAATTAATAGATTACATACAAGTTACCAAATCACTACAAGGAAATATTTGGAGAGGCATAGGAATGAATTGAATCTGACAACCAGAGTGCCAAACACAACTTTAAAGAACTCCATATAGATTAATGGGAACCAATAAAAACTGACATGTCTGCTCCTGCTTTCCCTTTGAGATGTAAGTGGGATAAATGCCAAGAAGCAAAACTTATATTTTTCTTCTTCTTTCCTTGTATGATTGCTATCATAAGCACAGGCATTTGGGGATAAAAATAAAACTCTCTGCAGCTCCCTGCTTCATAACAGTCTTACACTTCTTTCCATCAGTTCTCCTTCACAAGTGAAGCAAAACTGACTGCATTTGTTCACCTTAATTCCTTGTTTACCTTTAGTTTGTCCATCTCTTTTGGCCATTTCTCTTCATTGCCAAATGGTGGTTGCTGTGTCCTTAGGACGGGAAGGTTTTCTCTTTCCTGATATCCAGCTGTAATGCACCACACACAATGAGGTTCCTGAGCACATTAATAGCTGATGAAACACAATGAGAATGAGAGCACAAATAGATGATATGCTGTCATGTAAATCTTAGCTATTGAATGCATAATGTAGAAAAGCAATAGGGAGAAAATGAGAGCTGGTGCAACGGAAGCATCAGTGAAGATGGGCCAATGAGCTTCTTTTTTAAAAAAATAATTTTTATTACAAACAATAAAAGAACATCAAAATTACAAATATAAAGAAACTTACGTATATAAAATTAAAATTACATATATATGTAAAATTAAACATCAACAAATCGAAACCACATTGTTTATAATATATGCTATTTCAAATCAAACCAATAAGGTATGGTTTCTATGCCTCATTTTCCAATAATGTTTTCTAATATAAAGACAAAACAAAGAACAACAACATGATAAACAAAAATAAAAATAAAATACTAATCACCCGGTGTTATTTACAATGCACTGGAGAGCTCGGAGATATTCATTGAGATTTTCCCCAAAAAATATTGTGATCAGGTCCAGGTCTTTGCAAATCATTCCCCCTCAGTGAGTAATCCACAAAAGCTTGCCAAACCTTCCAGAATCTATTCTCTTTAACAAATCCCTTTCTAAAATTTATTTCACATGTCAACTTATCATTCAATGCTAAGCCCCACATTTCCTTGTACCACTCCTCAATATTCAAATTTGCCTCATTTTTCCATTTTCTAGGGATACACTGTCTTCCCGTTGACAACATTATTTCCAATAACTCCTTTTTATTATTACTCAAGTTTATATTTTCCACTTCTGTCAACATAATCGTGCTAAAACCCAATTTAATTTTCTCCCCCATAATTTCGGTTATCTCATATTCAATTTTCTTCCAAATTTTTTTTACCACAGTACATCTCCACCACATGTGTTCGTAAGTTCCCGTTTCCTTCTTACAATGCCAACACATTTTATCTTTTTTCTTATCTATCTGATGTAACCTCATTGGAGTCAAATACCATTTCCACAGCATTTTATAATTATGTTCCTTAACTCTAACCAACATAGTTCTCATGATTCTTTTCCTCCATTTATTTTTCCAATTCTGTTCTTCTATTTTTATATTCAAATCTTGTTCCCAGCTTAATCTTAGTTCTTCTTGTGGATTACCTTCCTTATTTATCATTCTATATATTTTACCAACCAGTCCCTTTATACCACTTTGTCCCCTTCTTATTTTCCAAATCAGTTCTTCAAACTCTTTCTAATCCACCTTCATTAAAATATTTACTATTCCAGCTATTAACCATCCCTGTCTGAAACCAATTCAGTTTCAACTGTCCATACAAATTTATTTTCCTCTCTCTGTCTTTACAGGCCCATATCCAGTCTCTCAGCAGGAATACCTCATTCTTATCAAGTACTTCTTTTATCAATTTTTATTGGAAAATTTGCTGTATCCTCCAACTCTATAATAGGGGAAATGTCCAGTACCAAGTCCCTTTTTACTTTTTTCCATACCCTCAAAGTTGCCTTCATCATTCTATTTTTAGTGACCATTTTACTCATATTGCCTTCTAAAAAGACCACTTTTCCAATATGTTTAAAATCTTTCATTTCTACTTCTTCCCAGATTGCCTTTTCATTAGCCAGGATCCTCACAACGTTTTTAATTTGGAAAGCTTGATAATATGCCACCAGGTTTGGCATTCCTAATCCCCCTTCCTTCTGGGATAAATACCAAAAAAAATTAACCAATCGGGGCCTTTTCCCCCCATTACAAAAATTGTTAATCAATTTTTGAAACTCCTTAATTTTTTTATCGTTCAATTGGATTGGAAGAGCATCAAATAAAAAATTAATTCTTGGTAACAACATCATTTTACATATTGCAATTCTTCCAAACCATGACAATTTCAATTTTTGCAATTGTTGTATTCTATCTTTAATTTCCTTTTTCAACTTTACGTAATTCAATTTCTTAAATTCATCGAATTTATTCGAGATATTAATCCCCAAATATTTCAAATCATCCTTAATTTGTAAATTACATTTTTCCTTTATCCTTTTCTGTTCTTCTTTACCCATATTACACAGTATCATTTCAGATTTATCCCAGTTTATTCTCAAACCCGTTATATCCTCAAAAAATTTCAGCTGTAGTTGTATTCTATCCAATGCCTTTCCAGGGTGTTTAACTGTAATTAAAGTATCATCGGCATATAAACTTATCTTGTTACCTAGAACCCCTTCTATCTCCTTGTCTTCCCTTACCTCCTTCGCCAACATCTCCATTGCCAAAATAAATAAGATTGGAGACAAAGGACAACCCTGCCTTGTACCTGCTTCTAGCTTTACCTCCTTTGTAACTACATCATTTACCCTTACTACTGCCTTCCCTTGCTGGTATAATTGTCCAATTATTTCCTTTTCTGTTATTCATTCTTCCATCCTGTTCCTATGTTCCTGCGATATCTTATTATTTATTTGTTTCTCCAATTATTTTTTCAATTTTGGAATATCTATGTTCTTTTTTGCATATAATTCCTGGTAGAAATTTTTACAATTTTACATTTATCTCCAATCTTATTACATCTTATTCTGTCCTTATTGACCAAAGTTCCAATTTCTCTTTTTTCTCTCTTTTCTTTTGCGGCCCTTGCTAACAATTTTGAATTTTTATTGCTAAATTCAAAATATTCTCTTTTTAAATACACCAAGTCTCGTTTTACTTTTTCTATGTCCTTTCCTATCAGTTCAGTCTTCAATCTTTGTATATTATCAAAAACCTTCTTATCCTTTGTCCTTGTATGTTTTTCTTGAAGCTGTTTTATTTCCTTCTCAATTTTATCTTTTTCCACTTTAAATTGCTTATTTCTATAACTAGCCAACTTTATACTCTCCCCTCTAAATACCGACTTCATGGTATCCCAAACTACATTAAAACTCACCTCCTCCATATCATTCCATTGCCAACTTTCCTTCCAATTCTCAGATATTTGTTCCTTACATTTATGGTCTTTATATAATTTAGGGTCGTATCTCCAATTCCTCCTTGTTTTTCTTATATTTTCAATCCCCACTACTAACAACACTTTCACATGATCCGATTCTTTGAATATTCCCACTTCTACCTCATCTACCTTTCCAATCATATTTTCTGTTACAAATATGTAATCTATTCTAGAGTATGAGTTATGAACGTGCGAAAAATAAGTATAAACCCTTAAGCTCTCTCCATGTGTCCTTCAATCCTATATTTTCCATCCATTTATCCAAAATTTGTTTTTAACCCCTTTTCCACTTCTTAAAATGTTTGTACAATCTAAATTTGACCTAATTAGATTTAAGTCCTCAGCTACTATCATTCTTGTTGTTTTTTCTTTTACCAATATTTTATACATTTTCTCCAAAAAGTCCTCTTGATGATCATTTGGGGAGTATATATTCACAGAAGCCATTTCCTCATCGTCAATCTTCCCTTTTACTATCAAGAATCTTCCCTCAGGGTCGGAGATACTACATGTCATCTCAAAGCCCAACCTAGTTGAAATTAAAGTAGCCACACCCCTTGCCTTTGAGGTACCAAATGATTTCTCATAGTATTGCATCCCTTTCAAAAAGATCTTATTCACATCATAAGATTTTTGGTGGGTCTCCTGCAAAAAGACTACATCCGTCCTGTCCTTTCTTAAAGCTAATTCTATTCTTTTCCTCTTAACTTGAGATCCTGTACCTTTCACATTCCAGGATATTACTTTAATACTCCTCATAATTTACCAAAAAGCGATCTTCTGTCATCTCCGATCTCTCCAATGAATGTGCAACCTCTATTCCCATAGCTAAAACTAAAACTAACACAACAAACATTCTACTCTACCCTCCCCACCCGTTTTCTTTACAGTATTAAAGAAAAATCCGCCTTTGCCAACCAAAGAGAGGAGGGGGGGATGTGGAAGATGTACCTGCAAGCCTCAAACTGCCCACGCACACTCTCATTAATACAATTCCTTTTTTTAACACTTTTATACATATAATCCCAAGACCTCCCTAACACCACACAGCCACTCCTTAAATTCCTCCATCCTTATACTTCAGCCTTCCTTTGCCACATTATCAGTTTTGGACCCCTCCTCCCTCCCCCCCTGTTGCCCCCTCCTGCTCCTGACCTCCATATTCTCTTCTTATGCCTCCTGATTCCAACAAATCCTTTCTTATTGCCAATCCCTCTCTTGAAGACAAATCTATCATTTCAACTGTACTAAGATAATATAGTGCATCAGTGTCAGCATCAATTGTATGCATTTTTTGTTGTAAAAAATATTAATTGCTGTGGGAACCTCCAATTGTATTTTATCCCACGTGCAATCAACAACTTGGTCACAGGCTTGATTTCATAACGCCACACACGTTCATCCACAGCAATATCGTTGTATACTTCCACATCATTTCCATCAATTTTTAAAGCGCCAGACCCAGCTTGTTTTTAAAAAGCCATCACCTTTAATTTATCGCCCCAATTTGCAAATTTAACCAAGACATTCCTTTGAACACTCCTCCCTCTTCTCGATCCCAGTCTATAAACACTTGCAATGTCTTCATTGACATAATATTTCCCCGTTTTCAAATTATTCAGCCAATCAATTATTCTGTCTTTCAAATGGTCTGGCGTTTTCTCTGGTAAATTGCGTATCACAATATTCTGTTTCCTCATCATCTCTTCCACCATGTCTATCCTTTTCCCTTGTCCTTCTACCTTTATTTTGATTTCCTTATCTTCCTCTTGCAACCCCTTCACTTCAGCCTGCATCAATTTCACATCCTTTTGCATCAAATTAACACTTGTTTCCAACTTCTGAAAAGTAAAATCAACTTTGTGAGCAAAATCCTGAAACATTGTGTACATTTTATCTTGTTTCACCATAATTTCATTTTTGTCTTTCCCTCTTAGTTCCTTCATTTCCCGAAAACCCTTCACATTTGCATCTTCCATCTTATCTAATCTCTTAAACAATTTACCCATCTCAACCATTAATTGTGTTTGGTCTAATAATACTGATTCCGATGATATAGATGATGAGGGTGTATCCTCAGTTTCATTTTTCTCCTTCTCCTTCCTCTTAGGCTTCACCACCTCCTCTTCCTTTGTCGCCTTTCCCTTCACAAATTTATCCATTGTAATTTCAACCAATTCTTTCAATATAATCAAACTTTTATTATCTTCCAATTCCAGCTCTTGGCCTTTCCCAATTCACTTATGTTCGGAGCCTTATTTGTGGGTTAATATCTTATAACTAAATTTTTAGTAACTTTGTAATCCAATCTGCATTGACGTCTGCAACAAAAATTATGCCCAACCTCAAATCCTGTGTGCCAAATCTTCAAATCCCACTCAATTTATAATCCAAATGTCCACTTACTTGGTTTCCACCAAATCCAGATTCTCAATCAGTTTTTAATGTCAATTAGTTCAGGCTTTCAGCCCCTATATTATCCCTTTACTTTATGCCCAGACAGAGCAGATCAGCTTCTGTATAGCAAACCATTAATAAGATTGTAATCCAAGAAAAATGCTCCTAAACTGAGTTGCTGCTTTGCTGCTTTACTGATATCCAATGGAAAAAAGGGTTGATAATTTCAAAAGCCCAAAACTTGATTGAAGATTTTCATGTATTAACCAAAACAATAACAATGCGTCAAAAAAGCAGGAAAAAGACAGCCCAAAAACAATTGAAAAAACCAGTAACTGTATATCCAAAATCTTGATGGAGGAAGGCAAAACAAATTGAAACCAAAAAACCAAGAAGAACAAAGGTAACAGGAAAAGGAGAGTCAGGTACCCCAAATAAGCAAAAAAGAAAGAGAAAAAAAGAACATAAGGGGCAAAAGAATCCGAGGGGTCTGAAAAATTAATTACAAAAGAAAAAAATTGTTCTGCAAAGGGAGGAGGGAAATCCAAGGTATTTAAAGAGTTTATGTTACTCGGTACTTAACTGCTTGGTCCACGAAGTAAAATTACAACTGCGCCATTAGTCCCCAGCCTCGGCTGCGGCTTCCAAGCGGCCCCCGCCTCCCTTCTCCTCCGAGTACTCCAACCTCCGTACTTCTTCTGTTCTTACACCTCCCGTCCTTCAGCAACCCTCTCCATTCCTTCACTTCTCCTTCTTTATCTTTCTCCTCTCCTTCTCTCCTTTCCTTTCAGACTCTCCACAACACTCCAAAAATCGCTCCAGAAACTGTCTCCAGTTGTTTCCCTCCCGTCTTCAGTCACTCTAACTTTCGATTTCCTTCTTCACCGCCACCATTAATCTCCTTTCAAAAACTTTATCTCTTCCGCTCTCCCTCTTAACTCCTCCTTGCTCCTTTACACACTTGCTTTTTCTTCGTTTTCACTCTCCTTCTCACCCCCTCAGCCGCGCCAGCCACCACTTCCAAATTCGTGTCTTTATTTTCAACAACTCACATTTTCATTGTTTCTCCCGATCTCCTGGCAGTCCCGTTCACCGCGACTTAGCATCCCAGCCAAAACGCTCCCGAACTCCGACCTTCCAGATCAAGCCTTTTCAGTTACAAGGTCTATAAACTTTCTTCTTGCCAATCTTTGAAAATTTGTAGTTCTCTATGTTTATTTTCTCATTGTTTTTCTCATTGAGAAGCGCAAGCTCCGAGGAAAGTGTGTTAATGCATCGGCATCTTAGCCACACACACACACACCCCAATGAGCTTCTGACTCAAATTCATGCTGTCTTTCGGTTTCTGGGAGCTGTTGTTCTAAAAAAGTAACATTTCCAAGCTTTTCATAGGTCTCACAGCAGCAGATTGTCTGATCATACTCTTACTTAAGTTCCCAAATGGAGCCACAAACTTTGAAGTAGGGTATTATCTGGCTTCGTTAAGAATCGTCTCTAGACAGAGGTTTTCCAAGGACTCAATAAACAACTCATTCTTTGCTCTTTAGTTTAAATACATGGCTCCTATATAACAAGGAGGAGAAGCAGTCTATAATACAGTCAAAGCTAAACATGAATTTAAGTTTGATGTAGGCAGATTGATTGCACACGGAGCCAGCAGGCAGGCCAAACACTTCTTTATTTCGGCATGGTCAATCTGTACATAGCAAAATGGTGCAGACACAGCTCCTTATATACCATACAGTACATTTGAATTTCGCCCCAAGGGCACCCATTGGTTGCGGCAGCAGTGATGTCATTGGGATGTACTGCATACCTGACTAAGGTTAGCCTAAGGTTTACCTGTGGCGGGAAAGGTTCCCATGCTTGTTATTGATTGGGTGATTTGAGCCACATGGGCTGAGCTCCTTCAGCTGCGCTATAGCAGGCAGCTGAGCTGCGTGCAGTGGCAGATGCTCCGCTATAGCTGGCAGCTGAGAAGCTTGCGGTGGCAGATGAATTACATGCATACACAACATCCCTCCCCCCTAGGATGGGATGAAGTCCCTCAACCATTGTGGGTGCCAGTGGACATGCTGCGGCTGACCAGCCGGTTCAGTGACACTGATGGGTTCGGCCACCGCACCTGAGCCTTCCCCCCTAGAAAACTGCAGAATCTCATCGAATCCTGGCAAGGGTAGGGATAGGGAGTCTCTGATTCGGGAGGGATTAGGGAACCATTGGGAGAACTCAAACCACCGCTGCTCACTGGGATGAGTGGGGGAACTCGTGAAAACTCCCCTCATCCTGAAACAAAAAGTCAAAGTGGGGGTCCTCATCCCCGGGTTGGGAGACCAACTCCCCTGGGCCTATGCAGCCTGCCCTGCCCTGCCTGGGTTAAACGGGTGGGAGGTAACCCTAACGTTGACTCCCCTGGGTCACTCCCCTGGGTGGTTTCCATGACCCTTCTCCTAAGCTGGTCAGTGTGTCTCTGCCACAGTAATCCTGACTCTGTTATGACTTTGTACGATACTGGCCCGGTTTGTTCCACCACTTCCCCGGGTACTCACGCTGGCCCTGAGCTTTCATAGTTCCTACAGTAAACTGGATTGCCTGCCCCAAACACTTTCCTCTGCTCTGTTGCCACATTTATACCTCTATCCTCCACCCTAGAAGGATCCAGGCGGTCAAACAACGTTGCGATCCTTCTCTGCATTAGGAGCTCTGTGGGGGATTGCCCCGACGTGAGCAGGATGACCCTATAGCACATGAGAAATTGGCAGAGCTGTAGTTCCAGGTCCCCCGGACCCATCCTCCTTAGTGTGTCCTTTGTGGTGTGGACCAGGCACTCTACTTGGCCGTTCGTGGCAGGGTGAAAAGGGGCAGAGGTGACATGCCTGATCACATTCTGTTTGAGGAATGCCTCGAATTCTGCGGATGTGACGATGGATGCATTATCCGAAATTAGCACATCGGGCAGGCCAAAGCATATGAACACCTTCCTTAGGTGTTTGATTGTGGCCGCGGAGGACGTGTTTCGCATTGGAATGACTTCAAGCCAATTCGAGAATGTGTCAACCATGAGTAGGAACATTGTTCCCCTGAAGGGGCCCTCAAAGTCCACGTGGACCCTCAACCACAGTCCTCGGGCTGTGTCCCACTCCCTAGGGGATAGCCTATGCTCCTCAGGCCGTGAGAGTTGGCAACTCTCGCATGTGCCCACCAGCTGTTCTATGTCCTTATCTATGTTGGGCCACCAGAAGTAGCTCCTTGCCAGAGCTTTTGACTTCACGATCCCCGGGTGACTCGTATGGAGTAGCCAGAGCACCTTGGCTTGCAAAACTTTGGGGATTACTACTCTCTGGCCCCAGAGGAGGCATCCTCTCTCGAGCGAAAGCTCAAAACATTTCCTGAAGAACGATGCAAGTTCTTCAGATGGGGACGTTAAGGGCCAGCCCTTCTTAACCCACACCAGCACTTGGGACAGGACCTTGTCCTTGGCGGTTGCCTTGGCAATATCCGCAGGCACAATTGGGGGTGATTCGAGGGACTCAATGAGCAGCACCTGGTGCTCTTGCTCAACCTCTTACTTGGGTTCTCCCAGCTTCGGCAAGGGAGACCTGGAAAGCGCATCCATGTGAGCGATGTCTTTCCCAGGGCGATGGACCAGTGTGAACTGGTACGCGTTTAGGAAGATCGCCCAGCGTAACATTCTAGGGGACAAGATTTGTGGGGTGGGCTTGGCCATGACAAAGATTCCCAGGAGGGGCTTGTGGTCCATGACAATGGTGAACTCCCTCCCATACAAGAAGTCATGGAACTTCTTTGTTCCTGCGATGATCGCAAGGGCCTCCCTGTCTGTCTGGGCATAGCTGCGCTCCACTTTCGAGAGGGATCTCGAGTAGAATGCAATCGGTGCCTCATTTCCGTTTTTGAACACATGGCAGAGGACAGCCCGACCCCCACCGGTGAGGCATCACACACAAGCACTATGGGCTTCTTGGGGTCGAAGTGAGTTAATATCGCCTCGGAAGAGAGGAGCCGCTTTAACTCACTGAATGCTCGCTCTTGAGCCTCCCCCCACTGCCAGACTGCATCCCTTTTCAGTAGGTGGTGTAACGGCTCTGCCACAGAAGCCTTCTGTGGGAGGAAGGAGTGGTAGAAGTTCAGGAGCCCCAGGAACGACTGTAGTTCCATCTTAGATACTGGCGTGTGGGCATCCTGAATGGCAAGACCTTGGAGTTTGAGGGCTTTACCCCATCGGGGGGTGATCAGGAACCCCAGAAACTTTACCTCATTTGCGTAGAATATGCACTTGTCCCTTCTCAGGCGTAACCCAGCCCTCTCAAACACAGACAGCACCCAGTCTAACCTCTGGGCTAATTCTGACTCAAACCTGGCTGTTATCAATACATCGTCGAAGTATGGCAACACCCCGGGGAGACCCTTAAGTAGGCGTTCTACAAGCACCTGAAATATTCCAGGAGCTGAGTTCATGCTGAACTGGAGGCGTGTCACCTTAAATGCACCCTTGTGCATAACTGTCATCTGGGCAGCTGCAGCCATAGATGTGACTGTTAACTGCTGGTAAGCCTGCGCTAGGTCCAGCTTTGCAAAACACTTTCCCCCATGCAATTTGGCTAGTAAGTGGCTAACTACCGGCACCGGGTAGGCGTTGGGGCAAATTGCCTTGTTGATGGTACACTTGTAATCAGCACAAATCCTAACCTCCCCGTTAGATTTCATGGCAGTTACAATCGGTGTCTCCCAGTCAGCGGAGTGCACCGAAACCAAAATCCCCTGACCCACCAATTTGTCCAACTCTGCTCCTATTTTGTCCTTTAGTGCAAAAGGCACTCTTCTCAGCTTGAGGCGTACGGGCCGAACGGAGGGGTCAATATCAAAGTCCACAGGAGGCCCATGGTACTCCCCAAGTCCTTTCTCAAAGACCACTAGGTATGCATTGCACATGTCTTGGATGGGGTTGCCTCGGACGGTGTTGATTCCAGTCAATGCAATACCCAGCGGTTCAAACTGCTGGGTCCCCAGGAGACAACTGGACACCCCCCCTTAAAGACCACTAAGGGCAACTTCCTTGTGAAGTTTTTGAAATGGACGGTAAAGTCCCCCACCCCCAGGTTTGGGATGTAATTTCCCTGAACATCCTGCAAGTTTGTCCTAAGGGCTCTCAGCTTCGGGTGGTCCCTAGGGGGTATTTGCAGAAACTTGGTCTGCGAAACTATGGAGTAGGCAGTCCCTGAATCCACCTCCATCTTCACCTGGACCCCCTGCAACAGTACCTTTACAAAAAAAATGGGTGCGCCAGTCCGAGACACATCTTACCACTGTGTCTCCCACATACACCTTCCGGACGGCATTGTCCTTTTGGCCGTGGTGACTGGTCTGGTCAGGGTCTTGGCTTCTGCGTTGTCTGCACACCTTCGCGATGTGGCCCAAACATCTGCAGTTGTGGCACTCTGCCTTCTTGAAGGGGCACTTCCTCTGGCCGTGTGTGCCCCCACACCCCTCACAGCATCAGCTTGCTTCGGCGGTGTCTCTCCTCTCGGAAGGCCTTTTCCACACCTTCTGGACCTGGGTTCACTCTCACTCTCGCTGAGGTCTGACGAGGACGTGGTGGCAGCTGCCACAGCTCTTGGTTCTTGCTCCCTGCGAGACGAGCAGCTGTGGGCCTGCATGGCAGATGACAGGTTCCCGGGGGCTGCGGTTCTCGCCCGACACACCCGCACTCCATCCTTTACCACCTCTGCAGCCTGGGCAGCCTGCAGGACCTGCTCAAATTTTATGTCCTCGTCCTGGGCCAACAGTCTCCACTGGGCTTCCTCATCCCACAGGCCGAGTAGGAGATAGTCTCGCAAAGCCTTGGCCAGGAAGTGTCCCCATCGGCAAGGGACAGCCGCCAGTCTCAATGCGGTGACAAACTCTGCCACGCTCTCTCCGGGCTGCTGGTCGCACAGGTGAAAGGCCAGTCTTGCCGCGAACATGGACACCTTTGTGCGGAATTGTGCCTGCAGCGCAGCGAGGATGTTGGCAAGGGGGACTGACTTGAGGGCCCTCGGCATCAGGAGGATCTTCGCCAGCTCCAGGGTTAGCAAGCCACACTGAGCCAGTAGGCAGACTCATCTCTGCACTTCACCCTCGATGTTCTCCACGTCCATCGCATACAGGAACTGCTCCTCATAGAGGTCCCATGACTCGGGCTTGGACGTGTCGAACAGAGTGAGGGTAACTCTGTGGGAAGCCATCATCCCACTTTCATCACCAGTTTGATGTAGGCAGATTGATTGCACACAGAGCCAGCAGGCAAGCCAAACACTTCTTTATTTCGGCATGGTCAATCTGTACATAGCAAAATGGTGGAGATGCAGCTCCTTATATACCATACAGTACATTTGAATTTTGCCCCAAGGGCACCCATTGGTTGCGGCAGCAGTGACGTCATTGGGACGTACTGCATACCTGACTAAGGTTAGCCTAAGGTTTATCAGTGGCGGGAAAGGTTCCCGCGCTTGTTATTGATTGGGTGATTTGAGCCACGTGGGCTGAGCTCCTTCAACTGTGCTACAGCGGGCAGCTGAGCTGCGTGCAGTGGCAGATGCTGCGCTATAGCTGGCAGCTGAGTTGCATGCGGTGGCAGACAAATTACATGCATACACAACATTAAGTCATGCTTTTGGCAAAAGGAGCCATCTGTATCAAAATTATTATATTATACAAGGCCTTATAGATTGAGATTCAACAGTTATGATAAAGGAAAACTAAAAGTGGTGCTTTGAAATCAATACCAAAAGACTTTTGAAAACCCCATCTTTGCACTCTAGGCATAAATGAAATCCTGGCTCACCAAGTGCAGAAGGCTATAGCACATATTTTAATGAAATACAGTAGAACCCCATATAGCAATTTTAATCCGTTCCACGGAGCTGATGCTATGCAGTTTTTGTCGTTGTACGATCATTCCTATAGGAAAATCCATACAATGATTTTCCCTATGGCGAAAAAGCATACAACAATGTTTGGCATTATGCAGTTTTTCCCGTTAGGAAATCTTTGTATGGATTTTCCCATAGGAACGATCACTATGCAAAACGGCTTTCCCTCCTCCAAGTCTCATCGCTATGCGATTTCATCTGTTTATGAGGCGACCACTATACGGGGTTCTACTGTACTTATGAATACCCTAGGTCCTTGGGATTAAACCAATATCCAAGAAACTAAATTCACCACATATTGATGGGCTGTGTATAAAAAGAATAATAATTACTATTATGAAGCTTCAAGAAGCAGAAGCAGAGGGAGTGATGATTGAGGAGATAATAATTGATCAAAACGCAAATCCAAGTCAGGCTACTGTAACTTGACTAAGCAAATTTACATCCCACCTTTCTTCTAGCAGAGAACTTAAGTTGATGGTAGTCTTGATTCCATATACTCTCCAGAAGGGGTCCTGCTTAGCTTCCGCAAAGTATCTGCAGCTTGTAGCCTCCAATCAAGCCTTGAGACTATATGCTACTCAGTTACTCTCCAGTGGTTTCTTTAAACATATGTATGCTAGCAGGCAATACAAGACATCTGTTAACATTTGTTTGCTTTAACATCTTTCACTCAAACCCCACTGGGGATCTGACTTTTAGAACTTGTAGTTACAACTTACATGAATTGGTTTAGGCAATGTCACAACACTGTGAACTGTGCTTGGCATACCATCATATTCACATGCTGAACATTTTTATGCTAAAATACTTTTAAAGGGGGATTAATCAAATATGCCACACATATACTTGAACATCTAAAGACTGAAGTGGTACACATATCAACATACAGTAGGACAAGCCACATTAATTTTCAAAAGTGACTTGTAAAATTCATTGCCTATCTCAACAGGCAATCTATGTTCATTACTATTATCTAGATTTCAAAAACAACTTGCCGTGACATAGATACTGCTTATGTTTTCTTAAGGTAGACACAGAGATGTGGGTGGATGTGGGTTTTCTGTTCTATTTTTCACTTGATAGTAAAGTCTCATCATCTAGTGGGAGAAAGTGCATCTTTGTTTCCCAACTATCACATAATTCATTAAAAAGAGCCTGTCTACACATCCCTGGAGTGTTTAGAGCATTAACAGAGCAAAGGGATGCCCTATGCATTCTAGGGAGTGTAAGTGGCTGCCTCCCACATGTTCTGAATTCTCTGGCTGCTAAAGAAGGAACAGACAGGGTTTCATGCTGTGGTTAGTAATTGCACTAAAAAATAGTAGTGTTACTTTTACCTTTAAAATACCCCAAAAATAGAAAAGGAAAAACAGTATGCATTCAGCACAACAACTCCACACAGCAGATCCTTTTGGTCCTGGTCAACATAATAGCAAGGAACAATGAAACATTTCATAGGTGATTTGTCAGACAAAGGGTGAAAGGTTACATGAAAGAGTAAACACAAAAGATACATGAAATTTTATGCACCCCTATTTTGTGTTTAGAGGTTGCCTTTTGGCAGTAACCAAAATAATATGAATTACATGAAAGATAGCCTATTTTGTGCTTTGTACCTTTCCCTTGTACAATCAGGCTAAAGGCCTATTTTATTCAGCATTCTGTTTAATTTAATTTATTTTTTCACTCTGGGTGGCTAACAAAGAAAAACACAATATCACAATTACAGTACAAAATATCAAGTCATAAGCGTTTCAGAAATATTACAGCCAATATCCCAACCACCATCATAAAATTTCAACCCATACCCACCCGTAGTAATTAAAAAATCTGGTTAAAACTTTAAAAAGCATGAGTGATTCCTGCTCTAAATGAGCCAGTGGGGAGTGGTAGTTACTCTCTCTCCACCTCCCCACACCTGCCCTGCCAGCCAGGTCTTCAGCTCTTTCTTGAAGGGCAGGAGCTCCGTCTGGAGATGCAGTTCAACTGGCAGGAGGTTCCATAGGGCCGGAGTGGATACCGAAAAGGCTTTTCTTCTAGTACTAGAGAGGCGAGCCTCTCTAGCAGTTGGTAATTTACACAAAAGCCAGATATTTTGGGAAGTCCATATATAGAGGCATGACTGAAAGAGCACCCTCCTTCTTACATTCTCCAGCTAGTGAAATTCATGTACTAGGAATAGACAGCATAATTTGTGACCAACAGTCATTGATGCAAAAGCAATTATATCACATGGTGGGCTAGTTGTGTAGCAAATGAATAGGCTTACTGATATCTGGCAACTATGATCTTCCACTGGATAACTCACTGAGTTGGAGGACACCGGTCAGAAGTTCAATTCCCAAAGTTACACTAAAGGAGAAGAGACAGACCATGTGATCTTCAATAAACTACAGGTACATCATTTAATTTTAATTTAATTTTTAATTTAATTTGATTGTTGAATTTCTATACCGCCCACTCGACCAAGGCCGACTCAGGGCGGTTCACAATCATAGATAAAACAGGTAAAACAGAATTAAGAACCCACCCCCTAAAAATGGGTGCAGGTACCGAAGGAACCATGGGGGAAGGCACAATCCTCTATACCAACCATCCAACAGAAGCCACCCCTCCACCTGCACCCCAAACTTGGCCCACCAGCCAGGTTTTTAGTTCTTTTCTAAAGGGCAGCAACTCCGTCTGGAGGCGCAGTTCTACTGGCAGGAGGTTCCAAAGGGCCAGTGCGGACACGGAGAAGGCCCTCCTCCTTGTGCCAGAGGGGCAAGCCCCCCTTGCTGATGGCACAATTAGAGAGCCCTCCGGTCCACCCTGGTTGGATGGACAGACATCTTTAGGGTGATGCGGTCTCTTAGGTAACCCGGCCCACTACCATATAGGGCTTTAAAGGTCAAAACCAGCACCTTGAAATGCACCCGGAGGCAAACTGGTAACCAGTGCAACTCCTGAAGCAGTGGTGAGGCATGGGCATAACATCCACACCCCATCACCACCCGGGCCGCGGCATTCTGGACCAGCTGCAGCCTCCGAATGGTCATCAAGGGCAGCCCCATGTAGAGTGCATTACAGTAGTCTAGTCTGGAGGTCACCAGAGGGTGAGTGACCATGAGCAAGGAGTCCTGGTCCAGGAGCGGGCGCAACTGGTGAATCACCCGAAGTTGGGCGAAAGCCCTCCTGGCCACAGCTGCCACCTGTTCTTCTAGCAGCAGCCGCGAATCTAGGAGGACCCCCAAGTTGCGCACCGGGTCAGTCTGGGGCAAAATAGCCCCATCCAAAACCAAAGATGGTAGCTTCAGGGATAGCGCAGGACTCCTTATCCATAGCCATTCAGTCTTGCTAGGATTCTGTTGTAGCCAGTTAGCCCCCATCCAGACCCCAACAGCCTCCAGACATCTAGAAAGGACTTTGACTGCATCACTGGCCGAGATGTACAACTGTGTGTCATCCGCATACTGATGGTACTGCACCCTGTGGGAATGGATGATCTCACCCAGCGGCTTCATGTAGATGTTAAATAGGAGAGGAGAGAGTACCGAGCCCTGAGGCACCCCATATTTTAGGGGCCTGGGACTGGACCTCTCACTCTCCAACCACACCACACCGATAGGGTCCGGCCCCTCAGAAATGCCCTGGATCCCCAATCCTAGGAGCCATTCCAGAAGGATACCATGGTCAACGGTATCGAAGGCTGCTGAGAGGTCAAGAAGAGCAAGGATGGACGGATGACCACCATCCCGCTCTCGCCAGAGATCATTCGTCAGCACGACCAATGCAGTCTCAGTACCATATCCAGGTCTGAATCCTGACTGGAAGGGGCCCAGATATTCCGCTTCATCCAGTACCTCTGCAACTGACGCACCACTGCCTTCTCCAATACCTTTCCCAAAAAGGGAAGGTTGGAGACAGGTCTGTAGTTGGTTAGGATTGCTGGATTGAAGGATGGCTTCTTCAGGAGGGGGCGCACCAAAGCATGTTTCAACAGTGCAGGAAACATCCCCTCCCAAAAAGACGCATTAATTATAGCCCCGACCCAGCCACCTGACACCGTCTTAGAGGCTTTTACCAGCCAGGCGGGACAGATATCCAATGGACAATTAGTGGCATGGACTGCCGCAAGGAGCCTGTCCACTTTATCTGGGGCAACTGGATCAAACCGATTCCAGATAACATCGCAAAACTGTGCACTGGCTCCACCTGGACCCTCCCCGTCCACACCAAGATTAAACCCTGAGCGAATCTGATCGATTTTCTCCACCAGATGGTCAGCAAAGTCCTCAGCTGACCCCTGCCAACCAGGCACAGCCCCTCCCCCCTACCAAGGAGGGACCTGGTCACCCAAAACAGGGTGGCTGGGCGATTATCAGTGGAGGTAATAAGGGTGGTGAAGTATTGCTACCTCGCCATCCCCATCGCCACTAGGTAGGCCCTAATAGCGGCTCTAGCTAGTGTCCAATTGGAATCGCTCTGGGTCTTCACCCAGCAGCGCTCAAGGCATCTCTTTGCCCATTTGAGCTCCCGCAGTTCTTCCGTGAACCATGGGGATGACCTAGCTCCACGGGTTCTGAAAGGCTATAGTGGATCAATTACATCCAAGGCAGCTGTCTTAGAATATCCCCAGAAGAAAAGAGTACCCTTTTCTAAATGGTAAAATATACTAAAATTGTGACTTTAGTTTATGAAATGTGTTTGTTAGAAATCGTTTACTAGATTAGTATTCTTATATTTATTTATTCTTATATTTATATACAGCCTTCCTCTTCCTAGGGTGACCCAAAGCAGTTTACAGATTGCAAAATACAGTATACAAAGTATAAATTCAAACAACAAAACACATAACAATTATAGCAAAAATACAGTTTGTGCATCTAACATATGGGCAGAGAATACAATTTATACCTAGGACACAATTTAGCATTAAGACATCAATGGCCAACAAATAACAAAAGGTCTGAATTCTAAATGGAGCCCGGGCTCAATGCTACCAATGGAACCCCGGGGCTAATTGCTGCCAATGGATCCCGGGGCTCAACGCTACCAACAGAGACTGGGGCTCAATGCTACCAACAGAGACCGGGCTCAACGTTGCAGACGGAGCCCAACTCACGTCCCCGACGACGGTGTCATCCACTGCGAAAGTTCTTTTAAAGCAGCAGCACTGGGCTCAGCTGTTCCCATTCCCCCACAACTGGATGGACGGGAGGAAGGAACCTGGGATGGCGGCATCATCGGTGGAGAAAGTTCTTTTAAAGCCACGGTAAAATTTCTTTTAAAGCCGCAGTGCCGTGCTCAGCTGTTCCTGCTCCCCCACATTTGGATGGGTGGGAGTAAGGAACCCAGGAAGGATCCACTACCTGTCAAAATACATTCACATGACCATATGTGCTCAGATATGTGAGCAAAACAGACAGCCATATAATTGGAAATAGCATCATTATCTGAGTACTGGTGAGCACCTGGTCACATTTTGACAGGTAGTGGGTCCAGTTTTATCAAAGCATATTTTTGTGTTTCGTGGATTGTGCAATGCTTTCTGTCAACAATCATACATTCTTTCTTGAGAATATGAGGGAAAGTGTGCAGACAGAGCTGTTAATGTTACTACCACCTTTCAAAAAAAAAAGGATGAGATAGGGATATGTCAGAAATCAAAGAAAGAACATTTAACATTGCTTAGGATTAAAGTACAATTCTGCTACACCTGTACTGTAATATGTGTCTGCTTACATACACTCATGGCACAATGTCATTTAGAATGGAATTCACTGTACTCACAATTAAATGCAAAACTGCACATTTCGGACCCATTTTGGGACACCTGAAAAATGAATATCACAAAGCCTTTAGGGTCGTGTTAGGTCCCTTCTAGTATTGCTATGTGTAATTCTGGGGAACAATGAAATATAGCCAAATCGTAAGAAGAAACTGTAGCTACTAGAACACTTCACCAGACAAAGCTGAATTAAAGTTGGGATGAGGAAAATTATACCACCAAATGTAATACATCAGAGAAAGTGCTGTCAAAATGTGAGTTTGACCATACATATTGAGGTGTATGCTGTAGATAAAGAAGCTCTGGGCTCTGTCACTGTTATCTTCAACATCTCAGGAAGTCAATTTAAGAATCATGTTGTGATATTTCTGAGAAAATGGCAGCATGAGGGTCTTATAAACGGATGATTCAACTTGAGATGAGACATTAAAACAGAATGAGCATTTCTCAGCATTACACACATTCCAAGAATAGCTAGATTCAATTCAGGGTGGTTTCTTTTCTTTTAAGAAAGACTGTTGTACAGGTTTCTCTTAGTCACTTGATTGCCCTTGAAAACACCTGTTGTCCTCCTAAAAGGACGTTGCAATTTTCTCCTCCAACATAACTGATTCGTGCCTCTCCTACCCATTTTGTTTGTTCTACAATTGTCAGGCATTTTCTCTCTTTAGCTCCCCAACTGTCTCCTTATTGTGCCTCCATTTAGCCTTTTGCCACTTGTAATTCATCCAAGATGTCTCATAAATACAGTGTGAAAAAAAATCAAAGTATACCGTGACAGTAGTGTGACTATATCTCAGACACCTCACTTTAGAAATCATATTACTATATACTTGATGTCTTTACTCCAACAACTCACTCCATCCTCCAGGGAAGTGATCAAGTTTCTGTATAATGAGAGAGAAATATTTGTCACTAGCTGGTTACCCGTCCTTGCTCGGGTTTTTTGTCACCCATGTGTTTTTATATTTGTAAGGCCCAAAGTGCCCTCAAAGGGCATCAAAACCTGAAGTGCGGCCCACTACCTAACTGGCTACCCTTCTCAGGATGGCTTCAATGGCTTCACCAAGATGGCGGGCGTCTCCAGCCCATAAACTCTCTGTTTTGCGAACTCACTACCCACTTAGCAAGAGAACTTGCCTGCTTCCTCTCCTGAGTGTCCCTGGCAGCCTCTCTCCTTTCCGCTTCTGTCCACTGGACTCCTGCCCGACTCCTGCCCTGCCAGCTACAATGGCCAAGGGGCAGGGCCCCGTGATGTCACAAAGTCCCAGACCTTGGTCACCCTCAGGGCCCCATGATATCACAAAGGCCCAGACCTGGTCAGCCCTTGGGATTGATTGATCGTCCAAGAATCTATTTGGGGGGCATAAACTCTGAAATGGGTTCTGAGAACCCCACAGTACTGATCTCGCAAGCCCAAGGTAGGTGTGCCAATTTTCAGCGCAATTGGTGCAGGGGTGTGAATTTGCATAAAGAACATACTTGATGACACCTCTGTTTTATATAGAGAGATTTCACTCTCTACACATTGTAATTTTCAAAGTCATTACCATCACAGCTAAACTTCATCCAACATCATGAGGGCTGAAGGAAGAGCCATAAAATGAGGGCACCTTCCAACTCCTTTCTTTGGTTTTTGGGAGTTTAGATTTCACTTTCTCCCTCTGCTCATGGACTGTTGTTTGTTCCCAACACTACCCCCTACCTGTATAATTCAGGAAAAATATTGTAGTCTTTGTTCTTCTAAGTTTGTCTCCTAGACTTCCCAAGAGCTGTGGAACTCAGTGCTTGACTATACATGTATTTGTCCCACAGTTTGGTCTGCTCTGAGGCCTGGCTGGTTTGCCCCTTTTGCTGGCAATCAGAAGATGTCAGTGGCAGCATGAACTTTACTAGTCCATCCCCAGAGTGTTCCTATTGACACCTTTCTGGGTCTCTGTTCAGGGGCTCCCGTTTCTCCAGGTGCCTGTTAGGATTTCATTTTGGTTCAATTCCAGTGTGTTTGTGACTGGCTGTCCTTCTGGAGAAGCCTTTTGGAGAAGCCACATGATAGGACTATCTATGTTAGGCTTTTTAGGCAGAGGTATAATAGTAGAGGATTTCAGACAAGGTGGGACAGTGGCTTGGGCCAAAGACTGATTAAAAATCTTCATAAAAGTTTCTGCCAGCTGTTCTGAGCAGTCTCTCAGTGCCCTACCAGCCACTCCATCAGGACCCATAGACTTGCTCGCGTTTATCCCTTTTAATATTCTCCTCACTTCTCCCTCTTCCACCCTGGCAACATTCCCTAAGGGGAGTAATGACGATGACTCTGGCAACACTGCTGGATCCACTGCTGGTGTCACCTCAAATCGGGCTAAGAAGGTATTCAGCTCCTCCACCAGAGAAGCACTGCTTTCTACAGGCGATGAATTACTGGGTTTGTAGTCAGTAAGGTGCTGGATCCCCTACCACACTTGCCTGGTGTCGTGACTACTCAGGTGATCTTCAATTTTTCCTCTATACACAGCTTTTGCCTTCCTTATACCCCTCTTCAGGTTCACCCTTTCTATACTATACAATACCCGGTCTCCAGTTCTAAAAGCAAAGTTTCTGGCCTTCAACAGTCTCTGAACTTCACTCGTCATCCAGGGCTTCCTGTTTGGATACATCTTTACATGCTTTTCCCTGGTGACGTTGGCGGTGCAGAATCTAATATAATCCAGGACCATTGATGTGTAGGTCTCCAGATCTTGATGATCAAACACATTCCAATCAGTCTCCTGGAAACAGTCCTGCAGCTGTTGAGAGGCTCCATCAGGCCACACAGTAACAGTCCGTGTTTGTATTGGGGCTTGTTTCCTAAAGGGTGTGTATGCTGGTGTCAAAATCAGGGACACATGATCTGACCTACCAAGGTGTGCCAAGGGCTTAACCTCATATGACCATTTAATGTTTGTATACACCTTGTCAAGAGTATTCTCCCCCCTAGTGGCACATTTAATGTGCTGATGAAATTTTGGGAATACTTCCTTCAAGTCGGTATGATCGAAGTCTCCTGCAATGATCAGCACGGCCTCTGGGTATTTGCTCAGTTTAGTATTGATGTTTCCATACAAAATATCCATGGCCATGCGTGCATTTGCAGTTGGTGCCACATACACCACCATTAATACTACTGCTGTAAATTCCCAGGGGAGATAAAAAGGTCTACATTTAATCATTAAAAACTCTACCTCCGGGGAACAGTGGCTATCCAACCTGACTGACTCCTTGCACCAGTTGTGATTTACAAAGATACACACTCCCCCACCTTGTTTCTTGCCAGAATCCTTTGTCCTGTCCAACCGGTGTGTAGTATAGCCTTGCAATTCAATAGCTGTGTTGGGAATGAAAGAGTTAAGCCATGTCTCTGTGAGTAGCAATGCACAGCAATCCCGAAAGTCTCCCTCAGCCTCCACTCGTCAAGTTTGTTCACCAAAGACTTGAAGTTCAAGAACATCTGGATGCCAAAATTTGAGAACCTCCAGTGTATAACATAATTAAATAACTGTGTGCTGTCAAGTCAATTCTGAATTATGGTGACACTTTCCAGGGTTTTCTAGGTAGAAGATACACATGAGTGGTTTACCAGTCCCTTCTTCTGGGGGCACCCTGGGACATACCTGTCAAGTTTCAGGAAATTCCTGTCAAATGAGGGAAATTTCCCATCCAAAATGGGAAACTGGACATCTATGCTTATCCTGTGCTGGCCTCCAGTCTAACTCCAGTCTAATTGCAGTCTAACTAATATGGGATGATGGCAGGAAAGAGTGTAAAATTACGGGGGTTTGACAGAAATTTCCCGAAACTTGGCAGGTATGCCCTGGGATTGGGCAGCTTGTTCAAGGCTGCACTGGCTGGCTCTTCTCCTTGGCAACACAAAGGGGAATTGAATTCCCAACCACCAGCTCCATAGCGGGATGCCTAAAATAATTCAAATCATCACTTAAGAGCTACAAGGTTCCTTTATAGTTATTTCACATCCTTTGAAGTCTAAACTAAAAAGCTTTAGGCTCTTTACTTCCTTCATAAGGACATTTTTGAATTCCTAACTGCTTTCAGTAGGGTTTTTTGTCAGCTCTTCATGGCTCTGCTATAATTGAGGTGGAGTGACAATAATTTCACACCACGTTCTATCAGACAATGACACCATCACACTCATAACTTATCAAAATGTATTGTGGTGAGGGAGTGAAGCAAAAACAAACACTAGATTTGACAATATGCAAATAAGAAGACTTTAATGTGGGAGGCTACCTGGACTGGAATTGTTCAATATGCTTGTATTCTCCATTACTTGCAAGCGAGATCCCACCCCCAAGACTGACGCGGCCGGATATAGATTACTGCACATGTGCAGACAGAGGTAAAAGTGCCTACTCACGCTTCCATATAAGGTTATGCTTGCTATGCTCTGATAGGCTGATGAGGTGCCTGATGTATGAGCACATGATAGGCTGATGAGGTGTATGACGTATGTAACCTTGTATTCAATAAAAATACCATGCTGGGTGTGGCCGGTAGACATTTTCCTTTCTTGGTTTGAGTGCACCAGATATTCAGACTGCAGTCTCCCTTTGTTCCCCGATCGCACCTTTTTGTGCCGGAGCTGGACTCCAACACTTTAACTTCCACTTTCTGACATTAAAGCAGAATCATCTTACCCAGGCTAATAGGAACTCTCCCCTTGTACAGCATCCACATCCTCTAGGCACACAAAAGATGGATGCTAAGCATGTTTGAGATATTATTCTCACCATCTTTCCAGTTTTCACACAGGTTGAACATCCTGCTTGCTAGTGTTCCCTGTCATATGACAGCCAGAACAAAATAAGTAGGACTCATAGAACAATCACTCCCATGTAATGAATGTGTTGAGGTGCAATCGGGAGCTTCAAATCCAGCCTCTCTAACAGTTACCCTCTGATGCTACTCCTACACTTTCCCTCCTGTTTGCTATTTTAGAAAAAAAGAATGTGCCACAGAAATACCAAGCTCAGCAGATGGGTTTACGAAACATGGCTTGCCCAAAGCCCTTAATTATCTTCAGAGATGAATGAAATTGCTCCAAAACAATCTCCTCATAGTCTCCTTTGAATGCTGATGTTGAAAGGCCATCTAGTCCATGGATAAGGGAGGCTACAGATCTGCAGATATCGTGGAATCATTAGCTCTTGCCAGCACAATAAGCATGCCTAATGGTCAGGGATTATAACTATTTGAATCCACCAAAACCTGGAAGACTACAGTTCTCTCCCTATCATCTAATCCAGCCTTTTGGCTCCAACAGTTGTCAGTCACATGTTCCAGGAAGCACCCCTCAAAAAAATCCTGGATATAAAGGTATGCTTTCCAATAGTTGCTCCCAATTAACTGGTATTAAGAGGTGCACTGCTTTGAACCTGCGCCTCCCCGCCCCCTCCACCGGCAGAGGTTTTAAAAGGAGCCTCTCATGGCCTGAGAGGTTCGAAGACACCGTCACCACTGCTGAGCCACCACGCCTTCCTGCCCCCTCCACCAGCGGGGGGCTCAAAAGGAGTGGTCATAGGAACTGCCACTGCCGGTCTCCTCTCCCAGCCAGTCGGGCTGCGAGAGAGGGGAGGAAAGGTCCGTGCAGCTGAGCAGGGTGATGGGTGGTCATAAGAATTGCTGCCGCCACCACCGCCGCCTCCCATTGTCAGTCTCCTCTCCCGGCCAGCTGGGTTGTGAGAGGAGAGGAAAGGAGTTGCAGCTGAGCAGGGCGAAGGGCGGATTCTCACCATGACCAGTCCACTGCAGCGTTTCCCCGTTGCCCTTACCATCTGTGCAGGGAAGAAACTGGTGGCACCTGCGGAGGAAGCCCCTCAACCCCTGGCCCTGTCTGGCCAGAGGATAAAGAGAGATGCCCACAGTGCTGGAGGACTCTCACCACGACTGGTGGTGAGAGTCCTGCCACATTTCCTGCCACATTTCCCCATCACCTTCTCCACCAGCGCGGGGAAGAAAGCTGTTATCACCTGAGCTCCTTCCCTGGCCCGACATTGGCCATGGGGAAGTGGGAGTACTTGGGTGGCACCTCTTGAAAGGGTCTCTGTATGGGGCTTGTATTTTGTATTTCGTATTTATTACTGTATTTTTTCCTGACTTGTAATCTTGTAACTTGATGATATTATTGCATTATTATTGTATTATTGACTTATTGAGTTATATTTACTTGTGTTGCTGTACTATTTTATTGTGATGGTGTACACCACTTTGAGTCACCTGCTGGGTCGAGTAAAGCGGTATAGAAATTAAACCTGAAATGAAAGTGAAAACCTGGAATCTCCATACAGATACCGTTGCTATAGGTTGTTGCTTGACCTCTCCTCCTTCTAGCTAAGCTCATCTTAAAGGGGGATATTATCTGAATACATTGATATTTGCCAACTATTTGTATCAACTAGCTGATCTAAATGTTTTACATTATAGTGGTGATGCTTGCTTGCTTGCTTGCTTGCTTGCTTGCTTTGTGGCAAACCACTATTCTGGGCAGTGAACAAAGAAAATGTAAACACCTTATATCAACCAATAAAATAGATATGGTCAAACCTAACCAAAAAGGTTAGGAAAATAAAATGGAAAAATAATGGAAAATAAACAAAGAAGTAATTAAATCCAGTGCCAGCATCTATTAAAGATACTGAAATTGTGGGTTGTAGAATTAATCCCTCAGAGGTAGGATGTTATTGAAAGCTTCTTTGTAAAGTTCTGTTTTGAATTATTTTTACAAATAAGATGAAGGGACAAAGCTTGACACGCTTCCAATTGAAGAATGTTTCACAAGAACAGGGCCACCACCAAGATGAGCTGATTTCTAGTTGAGCCTCTTTTGACCTCTCTCGGCATTGCCATGCTGAGGAGCAAGGCTAGGGAGGACCAGATGGACTGAGTAGTTGCTCTTCGGGAGAGACAGACCAACAAGTAATGAGGTTCCAAACTATTTAGAGCTTCATATTGTTAAAACCAATATCTTTAATTTGACCTGGAAATTGAGCTGGATGCCAGTTTATTTATTTAGCATATGGCATTTGAGATGAGCACTGATCCCAAGCGTCAGATACAACTGGCTTTCAAGCAAGGGTGACCTTTACCTTTATGGCATTTGTACACATTGAGTCAACATATAACAAGAAAGAAAATATATAATGTATAAACTATTTAAAACTAAACATTAATTTATAAACAAGCATCTAAACAATTTATATATTCAATTCACCAAGAGTTGGCCTTAAAAAAATTGTTTCAGTTACTGTATAAACTCGAGTATAAAGCACGTTTTTAGCCCCAAAAATGAGGTCCAAAAAGGGGACTCAGCTTATACACGGGTCAACAACCACGAGTGTCTAAAAATATGAGGTGGTTTTTTATAGTTATTTGGTACTTTAAAAGTAAGTTTTGGCACTTCTACTACAAAAGAATCTGATGCGCAATTACACAACTGGCCACAAGAGGACGCAAATTGCAATTTTCCATTAGAATACATTGAAAATCAAGTTCTATTCTGAGGTTTGTTTTCAATTAATTCCTATGGAAAACCGCAGATGAAAGAAACTCTACATTACAATTGTGTCTCAAACTGGTGCAGGAACAGAAAAGATTTCACTTACTGATACCTTCTGCCTTTGTCTCTGCTCTACCCAAGATGGAGGAGAAAACCATGCTTCTTCCTTGCATGGGGAGCAACACTTCCTGCCACAGTGCAATTGACCTGCCCACCCACTTCACCACTGGTGGGTGGTGCAAATGCATTTTAAAAAATCACTAAAATACTTAATTTTACTGAATTTTCATGTATTTTAATTACTGAAACTCACTAGAAGCTGCTGCATTTCCCACTCTCAGCTTATACTCAGGTCAATCTATTTTCCTGGGTTTCCAGATCAAAATTACAGTAAGCACCTCGACTTATATTCGGGTCGGCTTATATTTGAGTATATACGGTACACATTGAAAATGTTGGTACTCGTGTGGTGCTTTTTCCAAACATTCTCTTCTCCATGAATCTTGCAGGTTGAACTCTTCATTGCCTCCAATAGTGGTGCTGGATAAAGGTGGATGTCTCAAACAGAGTCTGTTAATATTCAGGTCTAATATGTCAGAATTTACTGATAGTTCTGGATTCTGAACTATTTTGTGGTAGTCTATTAAAAGAGCATTTTCCCTGCAAATTTTTGACAGAGGAATGTTACTTAACACTGGAAGCCGGTAAGTAGGTGTGGACCTAATTGTTCCAGATATAATGCACATGGTGTTATTTAGCTGCGCATCAACCTTGCTTACATGGGTGCTGTTTAACCAAACAGAGGCACATTGTTCTGTTGCGGAGTAAACTAGACTTGATGCAGAAGTTTGTAAACTAGTGGCTAAGTATCCCCTGAGGATGCCAGTGCAGTGGGGAGATATAGTCAAATTTTGATGTTTCTAAAATTAGCCTGACTTCCACATTTTGGACATTTGGAGTTTCCATGCCATCTCCAAAGGTATCCCCACATAAGCAGCATTGCAATAATTGATATACCTGTACTGAGATTACCAATGCATGAACCAATGCTGTCAGTGATTTCCTCTCTAGATAAGGGCATGACTGGGCAATCTACTGAACCTGGGGGAAAGCCACTTTGGCTAAAGCAGATATTTGTTTTGCTAGGGAAATTGCAAATCGAAAAGCTCTGCTAAATTACAAATCTGGTCTTTTTAGGAAGAGCACAACCCCATCGAGGCCAGGTAAATATAATCCTAACCAATCTGAAGAACCACTCAACAACAGGATTTTTGTCTGGTGAAGATTCAGTTTCAGTTTGTTTGCCCTAGTCCAGTCTGTTATCAATGGCAGGATCTAGAAAACATGTGCTGCACATGAACTAAAGGAGGGATAGAACTGTGTATTGTCAGCATGCTGATGGCAGCAAACTCCAGATCTCCAGATGACCTTTCCCAGTGGCTTCATGTAGATGTTAAACAGCATTGGAAAGTTGGTCAACCCTTGTGGGACCCCATAACAGGATTGAGACAGCATCCCCAAGATAGCCACCTGAGCCAGACCATCAATGAATGACTGGTGAAGTGATGTGTCTCCAATTTCCAACCCAGAGAACTTCTCCAGAAGGACATCATGGTTCACTCTTGAACGACGACGTCTAAGAGGTGACCTGATTGAAGTTTATAAAATCATGCACGGTGTGGACAAAGTAGATAAGGAAAAACTGTTTTCCCTATCGCATAACACTAGAACTAGGGGACACTCCATGAAACTTTTGGGTACTAGTTCTAAAACAAATAAGAGAAAGTACTTTTTCACCCAGAGGATTACTGGTCTATGGAACTCCCTGCCAGAAGAAGTGGTGACAGCTGTCAGTCTTGACAGCTTTAAGAAAGCTTTAGAAAAATTCATGGAGGACAAAAGTATCAATGGCTATAATTATGGATACTTAAGGACAACCTCCGGGTTGGAGAGATAGGCAGGATATCTCTCAATGCCATTTCCAGGGAATCTTAAGCAGGTGAAGGCATCTGCTTGGGAATACCCTGAAAGAAATGGTGAGCCACTGTGTGAGACAGAATGCTGGACTGGATGGGCTGTGGATTGTTCCAGCAAGGCTGTTCTAATGTTCTTATGACAGTATCAAAAGCCAATGAGAGATCCAAGAATGTGAACAAGTTATACTCCCTTTGTCAGCCTTTTTCAGAGGTCATCATGCATCACAACCAGTGCTATCTCAGTACCATGACATGACATAATCCCTGATTGTAATGGATCCAGACAATTGGTCTACTCCAAGAACACCAGCAACTGATCTGTCACAATCCTCTGAACCAACTTTCCCAGGAACATAATGTTAATGACTGGTCTATAGCTGTACAGATCTATAGTTGCCCCTAAGCTTTCTTTCTTCAGAACAATGATAATAATTGGCACTGTTGTTTGGCTTTTTGGTCTGTGACAAGTCTTTCAGGCTTACTCCTGAAAGAGGAAACAAAAACACTAAGCAACGCAGGGCCCTTGCCTTGGCTGCCCTGGCTGGATTGCACAAAGACATCACTGGAACATGTCTGAGATCTATTCATACCTATCACACTTTGAACCAGAGGCTTCTTTGCCACCTCCTTGGTAGAGATACATGCACCCTGTACTGCTGCTTGTTGCTTTTTCATAGTGTCAGTGCTTAATAAGGCAGCTGGATGACATATTTTTTTGGAGAGGGCTCAAAATAATAGATTTACACTGTGTGTCCCCTCTCCCTCTCCCACTCTGCTCAGTAGAAGGTGCTGCAGTGAGTGCAAGCAGCATTCCTGCAGCCTCAACCAAGGTCCTATTTTTTCATAGTGCCTGCAGATGCCACCCATAGAAGAACAGTATCTGATTCTGCTATAACAGAACAAAACCCTTCCAATGGCAATCACAGAGAGAGAAAGAATGTATTAACTAAATGAATCTCTATATATATAACAAAACCTTATATGAGCTTTAAACCTCTCCAGGCCTTGCCTTCTAGGGTCTCCCCAGCCCAAAGACTCTGACCTTTAGGTCTCAAAGCCCAGTCCAGCCCAAGGCTGCAATTACCTGGGCTCCTGCCTCAGGAAGTCCCAGCAAAATTAAATGGAGAGAATAAAAAAATCGAGTAGCGTGGAGATTGGCTGAACTCTCACCTTACCCCTTCCAAAGATCAGGCAGGTAGCTGAATCAAAGTTGTTTATTTCTTCAGGTTCATAGGTAGTTCAGGATACAAAAAGGATCAGGATACAGCTAATTAAAATACATCAGGGTTTCCACATCACTGGCTTTCCCCACCAAAGAAACGTAATCTAACTATTTCTAAGTCACCATTATGAACAGCAGCACCAGGTGAGGTGCTAATCCTCCATCTTTCTGGATCAGACTGACCATGAGGTCTGGTAAAACAAAGGAGGCCTGATCTGACCTCCCCCTTTGGCCTAAGGCCAATCAGGGTCGAAAATTAACTAAACAACACCTGGCTTTCAAATCAATTGGCTATCTATGTCAGGTGATGAAATATGAGCATCTTCAACCAGGGTGGTAAACAACATTCTTTAGCACCATTTGGCTATCAACATCACAATAAGATTGCAAGAGGAAGTCAAGAGGCCCACCTTCGATACAGGGGCAAAACAGCTCCTCTAAAAGCAGTTTAAGAAATAGGGGAATGTCATGTTTGATGACTAGTGACATATTATTACACCTTATTTATTCCCCTGCCTGATATACTTAAAGAACCATAAAGTTCATATAGTATTTCCCTGTTGACTTATAACATATTAATCTATGTATCTACTTATCTTAAATTTTACTCCTAACCATATAAAATAAACAATATACATTGAAATGAAGATAATGTGAAAGTAAGTGAAGCATTCTGAAAAGGCCATAGGAAAAAAACTGTTGCATTATAGGTTTGCACCAGACTATATCCTAACAAGAAATGCTCAGAACAGTTATCAGCAACTATGCCCACCATCCAGCTGGAATGAACCAATATGAAAAATTACCTCCTGGTATCCGTGGGTGCTTCTAGATTTCATTAGTGCAGACAGATGTCATTTGTAAGTTTTGCTGTCACCTAGGGAAACCTCAATCAGGAGTCACCGAATTCTCTGCTTCCACTAATCTTCATGCTAGAATCTAAAGAATGTTTTTTCAATTTTTGAGAAATCACTGCAGGATGCCTGAGGATGTTGTGTATGGAGTAATGTGCCTTTAAGTAATGTAACACTCGAATGAGTGGATGTAACAATCCCCAACAGTAACACTGTAACCTTCTGTATGAGGACGCGAGCTAGTGACCACTGGGGGCAATAGCGAGCGCCTAGCTCACATGGTACCAATTCCCCAAATACCTACAGCCGCGGGAAGATTCCCGCCACTACCTCACCTGGACAAGAAGGGCATGACTAAGAGTGACGTCACGCAGACAGTAGCCAATGAGCTACCGAGGAGCCATATTCAAATGTATAGCCACTGTATATATTGAGCTGTTCATCTGCCATTACCACATGTTCCCTCTGACTATCATGCAATAAAGATGCATTAAGCCAGGCTTCGGCTGTTTCTATTGTCTTGGTTCTTAAACACTAAATTGGCGACAAAGGTAGGATAATGGATCCCCACGGAATCAAGACAACACAGGCCGGTTTCAACATCAACAAACCGGAGGAATGGGAACTGTTCAAGATGGATTTCCAAAGCGCACTGATGGTGTCCGACATCTCGGACGAGGGGAAGAAAAGGGCCATCCTCATCAGGATGCTCGGGTTCCCGGCCATGAAGGTTTTGGTGGACCTGGTGTCTCCAAGGAAGGTGGGCGAGGTTCCGGTCAAGCAGCTCCTGAAAGCCATGCGGGACCATTTCCAGCCCTCGGTCTCGATGTTTTCGGCTCGGGACGCATTCTGGAAGAGAATCCAGTCGCCTGGTGAGTCCGTGGCTGCCTTTGCAGCGGCCCTCCATTTGGCCGCCGGCCCATGCAAGTGGGAGAACCTGGAAATTGCCCTCAGGAACCGCATGCTGTGTGGTCTGTGCGACGAGGAGGTCCAGCGAAAGCTGATGAACAAAGAGCCGCCCCCAATGTTACAAGAGGTCATAAAGGAGGTGCAGGCGGCAGAAGCCACGAGGGCCGGGGTTAAGGGGTTCAGGACAAGGCCCCCACAACCCGACAAGGCAGCAGGCTCGGTGCAAGCGGCCAGGCGGGCACCACACTCCTCCATGGAGAGCAGCGAGGACGAGGACATACGGAAGGTGCGAAAGGACGGCCGGTGTGTCCCATGACCGCAGTAAGTGTCCGTTCAGGAAGGCGGAGTGCCATAATGCGGGCGGCGAGGCCACATAGCCAAGGTTTGCAGGCGACGGCGCAAAGACCGGAAAGGCTCGACAGACCGTTCACCAAAGAAGCAGGAGGGCGTCCGGCCCTCAAGGAAGCAGGACGGCGTGGGCCGCATCTCCGATGACAGCGACGGCGACACGGCGGTCCACAGCGTGTCCTTGGGACACCCACGTTATTTTGTAGAGGTACTGGTGCAAGGGGTTCCCATTAAGATGGAGATAGACTCGGGTTCCTCCTATTCCATCATTTCCCAGAGAGAGTTTTTGAGGATTTCCCCCAAGCTCAGAGCACTGAGGTCTGCTTTGTGGGACGTGCAGGGAAATAGCATCCCGGTGTTGGGGGTGGGAAAATTCAAGGTCCAATACAAGCAACACGCCTCGGAACTCCCTCTGGTTGTTCTCAAGGGGGGGACTGTTGCCTCCTCGGAACACAATGGTTTAAGCCCCTGGGTTTGTTCATTGGGGGGTGCATACTATTGGAACTGACCCAATACAGGAGGTGTGTAATGCGCATCCCGAGGTGTTCAAAAAGGGACTCAGAAAATTCAAGGGCCCCCCAGTTGCGTTCAACCTGGACCCGGAGATCCGCCCGATAAGACTCAAACCGCGAAGGGTGCCTTTTGCACTTAAGGACAAAATAGAGGCGGAACTGGACAAATTGGTGGGCCAGGGGATTCTAGTTCCTGTTGATTCTGCGGAGTGGGAAACTCCGATTGTAACAACACTAAAGGCCAACGGGGAGGTTCGAATTTGCGCTGATTACAAATGTACCATTAATAAGGCGATACGCCCAAATGCGTATCCGATGCCGGTAGTCAGCCACCTGTTGGCCAGGTTACATGGGGGAAAGTGTTTTGCGAAGCTGGACCTGGCGCAGGCTTATCAGCAACTCTCGGTAATCCCAGCTGCAGCAGCTGCGCAGACAATAGTCACCCACAAAGGGGCGTTTCAGGTGAGGCGCCTGCAGTTTGGCATGAACTCGGCGCCAGGCATTTTCTAATCATTAGTGGAGCATCTTTTGAAGGGTCTGGAGGGGGTCTTGCCATATTTTGACGACATATTGATAACAGGGGGAAGTGAGTCAGAATTGGCTGAAAGGCTAGACAAAGTACTGACGGTATTCGAAAAAGCGGGTTTGAGGCTGCGGAAAGTCAAATGTGTCTTCTTCGCAAAAGAGGTTGAGTTCCTGGGTTTCCGGGTAACCCCTGTTGGCATTAAACCCTCCGAATCAAAGGTGGCCGCCATTCAGAATGCTCCTTGCCCCACCTCCAAGCCAGAATTGCAATCGTTCCTGGGACTCCTAAACTTCTACCATTCCTTCCTGCCTAGGAAGGCGTCGGTGGCGGAGCCGCTTCATAAATTATTAAAGAAAGACGAGGCGTGGCGATGGGGCAAGAGTCAGGAGAGAGCATTCAATGAGCTGAAACAACTCTTATCCTCAGACGCCATACTAACCCATTTCGATCCCAAGAAACCAGTGGCTCTGGTATGTGATGCTTCTCCAGTGGGGGTGGGGGCAGTTCTGTGCCATGTGTTGGAAAACGGGCAGGAAGCCCCAGTGGCATTCTACTCCAGGTCCCTGTCTAAGGCAGAGCGTAACTATGCACAGACAGACAGGGAGGCACTCGCAATAATTGCTGGAACAAAGAAGTTTCACGACTTTCTATATGGCCGCCCTTTCACCATCGTGACTGACCACAAGCCCGTGCTAGGCATTTTCACCGCAGACAAGCCCACACCGCAGATCCTGTCCCCTAGATGCTGAGGTAGGCCATTTTTTTAAACGTGTACCAGAACGCGCTGGTTTACCGCCCCGGAAAGGACATAAGCCATGCGGACGCACTATCGAGGTCACCCCTGCCCCACATGGGCAGCCCCGTGTGTGAGGTGGAACAAGACCACCAAGTGCTCATGATAGAGGTCCTGGATTCACTCCCAATAGTGCCCGCAGAAATCGCCAAGGCGACGGGTAGAGATAGTTCATGGGTACAAAAAGAGTGGCCAACATCTTCCCCAGCGGCAGAATTTGCTCCTTTTTTTAGGAAGAGGTTGGAACTGTCCATGGAGAGAGGTTGCCTCCCGTGGGGCCAGCAGGTGGTCGTCCCTGAATCCCTGAGAGCAAGAGTGCTCAAGCTGCTGCACGTCAGCCATCCAGGGATTGTCCGCTCCAAGGCATTGGCCAGGAGCTATTTCTGGTGGCCCCAGTTAGACGCTGACATTGAGCACATGGTGAGCACTTGCGAGAGTTGCCAAAGCTCTCGGCCCGAGGAGGCCCGACTTCCACACAGGGAATGGGACGTGGCAAAAAGGCAGTGGTCCCACGTGCACATTGACTTCGCAGGCCCTTTCAGAGGTTCGCTTTTCCTTCTCATAGTGGATGCTTATTCCAAGTGGTTAGAAGTTATCCCAGTGGCAAACACCTCATCAGCCGCAACCATTAAGCAGTTGCGCAAGGTGTTCAGTTCGTTCGGTATACCCGATGTACTTGTGAGTGATAACGCAAGTTGCTTCACGTCTGCCGAATTCCGGGCGTTTATTGACATAAACGCCATCCAGAACATCACCTCCGCACCTTTTCACCTGGCAACAAACGGCCAGGTAGAACGCCTTGTGCGTACCACCAAAGACGCGCTGAGATGCATGGGCCCCGGGGACCTGAACCTACAGTTATGCCAATTCTTGCTTGGGTATAGGGTGACCCCCCCCTGGCATCAGGTTATTCGCCCGCAGAGCTCCTAATGCGCAGGAAGTTGACTACGATACTGACCAGGCTAGACCCCACGAGGGTGGAAGACACTGGGAGGAACATTGGGATAGCGGGCACAAAGAGTTTCGAAATAGGCGCCCCGGTCCATTGCAGAAATTACGCTAGCGCAGGACCAGCCTGGGTTCCGGGAGTAGTCATTGGGCAAACGGGACCTGTGTCGTACTGCGTGGAGACCAGCACAGGCGTACTCTGGAGGCGGCACGCAGACCAACTCCGGCGTCGGGTTCCCGGTAACCAAGGCGTGGAAACCGCACAACAAAACTCAGCGTTAGGGTTCTCCCCCATCTGTTCAGCCCAAGGGGGAGGAGAGGGGGGCCAGTGGTCCCCACCGAGGGGGGAAGGGAATAAGTTTGTCCCTGTAGATATCCTGGAGGATGCCCCCATAGATATCCCGGAAGATGATTTTGACTTTGAGTTACAAAACCGGGGGGGTTCGGAGTGGTCCCCCACCCATCCAAGCGAGAAGCGGGGTTTTTCGTTAGCCCCCAATGCCCCCGGTTTTCCCACAATGGAGTTTACCCCTACCCCAAAAACCGCAGAACCACGGCGAGTCGCTAACGAGTCTCCCTCTCCTATTGCACGACAAGAGCCCAGGGAACACAGAAGCGATAGCGCCCCTGGGACAAGCCAGCCAGCCTTGCGCCCAAAACGCTCTTGCAATAAACCATATTGGATGAGAGACTTCGTCTCATCCTAGGGGGAGGGATGTTGTGTATGGAGTAATGTGCCTTTAAGTAATGTAACACTCGAATGAGTGGATGTTACAATCCCCAACAGTAACACTGTTACCTTCTGTATGAGGACGCGAGCTAGTGACCACTGGGGGCAATAGCGAGCGCCTAGCTCACATGGTACCAATTCCCCAAATACCTACAGCCGCGGGAAGATTCCCGCCACTACCTCACCTGGACAACAAGGGCGTGACTGAGAGTGACGTCACACAGACAGTAGCCAATGAGCTACCGAGGAGCCACATTCAAATGTATAGCCACTGTATATATTGAGCTGTTTGTCTGCCATTACCACATGTTCCCTCTGACCATCATGCAATAAAGATGTGTTAAGCTAGGCTTCGGCTGTTTCTGTTGTCTTGGTTCTTAAACACTAAAGAGAAACAGGCTTCACCTTCATTTCTTTTACCAAGCAGAAACTTTCTAATCTATAGGTCAGAAAGTACATATATGGTGCAAAGGCAGTTTTAAAATATAATCTTTTTCAGCTATAGTTCCCCAAACCTTCAGAAAATGTGGCCACTATTTTGGCTAGGTGATTTGTTAGAGGGCTGTGTTGGCAAACCTATGGCAAGCATCATGCGTGCCATAAGTAGCATGCAGATGCCTTTCTGCTGGCACGCTGTTAGGTTGAAGAGAGTAGCCCTTGAGTTAGCAAGGGCATATCAGTGAAAGGGCTGAGAGTACAATGAACAATCAAACAGATACTGTAGTGTGCAAAAAGGTTGTTTACTAGTGGCAAAGCAAATGTTGAAAGTAAAGGTTCAAAGGCAAAGCCTCTTACAAGCAAAACACAATAGCAGCAAACAGCAGAATGGTGTTTCAAAGCAAATCAGAAGTATTCCTTTTGTCTTACCAATCCATAGAAAACATGGGGAAAACAGTCCGATGCAAATAGTCAGAAGACAAACAGTCTAATAGCAAAAGTTGCAAAGCAATGCAATGAGTGACAATCAGTTGTCCAACTCCAAGCAGCTGTTCAGTAGCAGATGGACATCAGCCAGGAGTGTGTTCAACATTCAGCTACTGTGAGCCTTAGCTGTGTTGAGCATCAAAGCTACAAACCTCCTTTCATCCACAGCAATAGCTAGTTAACGAGATAACACACATAACCTGCTCTAGTATGAACAATACTCTTAAAGGACTATACCTGATATATTATCCTGCCCAACTGGTTATGCAAAGACTCACAACCTAACACACATGCACTATTGAGGGGAAACCCCGCCCTGCCCAGCTCCATAAGAGGGGAGGTGGAAATCCTGCCTGGGAGGCTGCAGTTAGGCAAGGTGAGGCAATCAGACACCACCCACCCATCTCTCCTAGGAGTGGGGCACACCCATTGGGGAGGTATACCCATGTGACTTCACCAGAGACGTGCCAGTGATGTCATATGGGTGTGTGGGCATACGTGGTGCCTGTCTGCACACCTCCTCCTTGGGCACTCAGTCTAATGGTATTTAACTGTTTAACTGTATTTTAAGGGTTTTTAATGATTTTATTGTCTTGGAATGTTTTTTGCATATGTTTTTATATCTTCATCTATGAGCCGCCCGGAGTCACTTCAGCGAGGGGGCAGCAGTAAAAATGTGAACAATAAATAAATAAATAGGTCTGCCATTACTGTTATAGGGCAAACGGGAGACTTCTTCAAGCTCTGGGGTGAGCTGGTCTCTTTTTAAGTTAAGCCTCCAGATCTGTGAAAGGAGCAAGATCCTAGGGTCTCCTATTCAAAACTCCTAGTGTCTTTCATGCATGGAACAAATCACTCTAAATTCTGAGTGTAAAAAAAACCCTGTAAGGCATTTTCATTGTACATCACAGTCTCATCCACCACTACCCCAAACATTTCAGCACAATGTTATCAATGTAATTTCACTAAATGCAACAGTTAGCTGATTCTGTTAAACAATCACTTTTTCATTAGCTCAATTCATTTTAAACCAAACTTCTTCAAATTGCCATTTGAAGAATTAAATGCTAGGGAATAGTCAGATAGGTGCCTCGTGGTATATACAGTTCTTAAAGGTGAAGCTTGACTCTAATTGACTTCAGTCCTATATTAAGTTGAAGGTAAAGTCAACTTAAGCGAGATATAATTGAATATGTCCTTCAATACAGTACACAGAAAACATGGGATGTTTGACAGTCCCCTTGGCAACAATGGAAGGAAATTTGATCAACATTGTGATGTAGCTGCTCATTTTTCATGGTATGGTCATTAGTGCTATTTTTCTGTTTTTCCTAAAGACACCAAAACAGGAAGCACAAGCAGTGGTGATGATTAAATAATTAGGCAGCATTAGAGGCATTTGAAATGCAGGGCCACCAGGTAAAAAGAGTAAAGGAACAAGTGTGGGCTGCCTACCAGCTGGAGAGTTATAAAATATTCTCCTTACTCACAGCTTGGTAGCTATAAAAGAAAGAGCCTCACAAATTGCATGTTCTCTATTGTCTCCAGCCTCGAAAGCGGCAGCAACCATGGGTGAGTAAAACACATACTAAACATAGACAATGAATTTGTATTTCATTTGTAAGAAACTTTTTTCCTTCATACAGTAGAGACTTTAGAAAAATATATTTGTATGTGGTGTGTGCATGGATACTCACTCACACACACACGTATTATAAGCACAACAGTTTTCTTACCTTGATATTGCTTTCAAAGATCAAAGTTAATAAAAATAATTCATATTTTAATCACTCAGGCTTTTTATAAATACAAAATAATGCCTATTAACAAATCTGCTATATAAGCGATCTTCCTGAGGAAAATAATGAAATGTGAGATCTTTTTCAGTGTAGTAAACAACAGTTCCTCATGATGTTGGCAAGAAAGGCTGTTTGTAACCATTGCTTTTTTGTTTTGATCTACAGTAGCACACAAAACTAAAACAGTTTGAATAACTGTGCACTTTACTTAAAGCTCCACCGATGAATCAACTAAAACTATTGCTGATTAGGCTACTAACCGAAGTTTTCACTTTTTATAATGTAAATCATAAAGTGCAAAGAAGCCAGATGCTACATGCAGCCTCTGCACTGGAATATTACAGATCCTTGTTATCCATTTCTTGAGGGGAAAATGACAAGGCAGCAGTCACAGCAACAAAAAAGGTTGAATTACTACTGGTTGGCACTCATTTTAATATGGATGACCATCACAACATTTAGTTTTAGAACTACAGTATGACCATTAGAAAGTACCCTAAAGGCAAGAGGAAACTTCACGATGCAGGAACTGAACACCCTGCCATCCACCGCCTTAACCTGGAGAATAATAGACTGCGCTTACATCTCCAGTGCAGTTACATAGAAGATGTTCCATACTGAGAACTGACGGCATCACTAAATTTTGGGGTGCCTCCTGGTACATTTTAAAATACAACCGTGTTGCTGGGCTGAATAAGGTGGATGCTAAAATATTTAAACTGGGCAACTTTAAGTCTATGTTATGTAAAAAAAAATGTATAATTGTACACATGTGTACTGTTTTGTGAGCAATGCATAGTGCCAACATGTAAAGTCTACCTGAATGCTCTGTTGTCTGATTCTTTACTGATCATTTAGATATGGAGCAATCCAGGACACACATTTTAAACAGACAGACCAGTAAATACACGCAACATGTTTGAAAGAGTCAGCATGTGTAGGGTGACCCCGTGAGAAGAAGGAAAGGAGTCTGATACCTTAAATAGTTGTATGGAAGACAGCATTTCAAAAGATGTAGCAATAGCAGTTACATTTATATACCACCCCATAGCACTTGATGCACTCTCCGGGCAGTTTACAGATAATTAGGATTTTGCCCCCAACATGCACTCATTTTACTGACCATGGAAGGATGGAAAGCTGAGTCAACCTAGATCCCTATCAGGATCGAACTCAATGTTTTGGCTGCAGCAGAGCAGTTTAACCACTACACCGCCAGAGTTCCTTGTAGAAAGTTGCTTGTTGAAATTCAGTTCCACAAAGGTGTTGAAGGTACAGGAGCCCTGTCCTCCTTTCAGGCTCTGCAGCCATATATTTAAACCACTGAGCTATCCTGCCAGCTCATACAGCTGGTTCTTAGGGCAATCAGAATTTAGGAATACTTGGAATGCAGGCCTGTCATCTCAGCGGTAGAAGCAGAAAATGCAGGTTGTCATTGAAACCTGACTGCAAAGTAACAGCCTGCATGTCAATAAACTTTCAAAGACACACTATGGGTTGTGTGATGGCCTGAAATTCCAATTTAATGCTGATCTGTCAAATTCCATTACTTCATGCCTGCAAAGCGTTCTGAAGCACAGTTCAGACAGTTCAGGAGCAGAGGTTAAGTGTCCATTTTGTACATAATACAAACCGATGAATGAGTAGAACAACTTACTACATAGTAGAGGAAAAGCAGCCTGCTTTGCTGTTTGCTGCATGTAAGAGATCTGGTAATTCTGTACATGCTCCATTATCCTAATTTTCTAGATTAAACTTCATTATAAAGAGGAATGTAATTGCTAATTGGAGAGATTTTACATTTTTATCTAGAGTATATCAACCCTACTGAGATGGAAAGGGTTTACATTTTGGCTGAATTAAGAGTATTTTATTTTATTGGTTATTTGTTTTACTTCCAATTTACTATCACAACTTCCAGAGCAAAGATTTTCCAGCTGGGAGACATATTTGTTTAAAATAGTTATGGACCATCTTTCTATAGGATCAAAACCTAGATGTAGGAAGGCCAAAAATTATAAGGATCTGGTTAAATCAAACAGCTCAACAACAAAATTTTCCACCCTTCTCACATCATGCTAACTGAAGCTAACAAGTAGACAATTACACAGATGCCAAGGGCCTTCTGAATATCTGGCAGCCCAAGGGTTGCCCTCAAAGAGGAAAGGCTAAAAAGAAGCCATGTCCAAAGAGTCTAATATAGTGGAATCTCAGCTAACAAATGGCTCGGTTAACATAAACATTGCATAACAAAAGAAAATCCATAGAAAATAGTGGCTCGGTTTACATAATTTTTTTCCAGAACGGATTAGTTGGTTTTCAATGCTTTCCTATGGGAAAACAGGTTTTGATTGTTTTGTTTTTAATGCATTCCTATGGGGAATTGCATTCAATGCATTCCTATGTGAAATTCAGTTAAAGTAATTTTCCCTGTAAGAAACGTCCCAGAGAACACATTAACCGCGGTTTCACTGTATGCATTTTTTTTATTTTTAATTATTAATATGATTCTGGAGAGTTGCTTCAATGTAGCATTTCTTTTTTCTTATCTGAAAAAAAATGAGTTTGAGTTTAAAACTGGTCACTTTACCTGAAAAAGCATCCATGCCACCTGTATTGGGGTTGTTGTTGTTTTTTTAAAAAAGTGAAAAATAACAGAGATGATAAATCCCCACCCCCCCCCACCCCCCAAAAATAGAGCAGAATAATCTTAAAATATAAAGTGAGGGGGCAGGGGTGCTGGTAGGTTGCAAAAATTCAGCCTTGATCTAGCCCAGGGGTCAGCAAACCTGACTCTCTAGATGTTCTTGGATGTCAATTCCCAGAAGCCCTGATCAGCAGGAGTGCTGCCTTGGGCTTCTGGTAATTGAACTCTAAGAACATCTGGAGAGCCATGTTTGTTGACCCCTGATCTAGCCCATTAGATCCACAGTCACCAAAACACCACTGATAAGATCTTATATTGCACAAAGTATGCTACATAGTTTTTCGTGGTTCATGCAGACTTTAGAGTTTTGGGAAAACATAAAGGGAAAACACACAAACAGCAATATCTGCAGCTTTGATTGGTGATCAAAGGGTAAAGGAAAATAAATATTTTATCCTCCTTGTCAATCCAGTACTATAATGGTTAGGCAAGGGGAGGAAATATATACCCCCCCCCATCCTCTGTTAAAACAACAACAACAAGGAAAATGTATCATTTGTCTTCGCAGCACAACGGCTTGTCAGCCACTTAACCATATGAACAAATGGGTCACTTTAGGTACATGCAGTGGTGGGCATCAGCAGGTTTGCACCAGTTTACCAGAACTGGTAGCAGAAATTCTGGCTGGCCCTGCCCATCTAAGTTTTGAAATAAAGTAGTCCTAATTCGGGTGCAACACAGGGCATTTCTCTGGCCATGCCCCCCATACCACACCCACAGTGTGGTAGTAATTTTTATTGGAGCCCACCACTGGGTACATGAACAAAGAAAAGGGGGTTAAGTATAATTTAGCCTTCTCATATCCTCTAGTGACCTGAAAATGAACAAGCCCAGATTATCCAATAAGATGCAGTCAGGGCATGCTCATGGTGAAAATTGCTTTAAGAATCCATTTGAGAAAATAACACAATAACACAATGGGATTCTTCTTCCAGTATCATGATGTACAGCAGAGCTAGAGAAGGTATAGCTGTCCAACTGTTGTTGGACTGTGATTCCCATCAGTCCAAATCAGCACAGCAAGTGGTGAAGGATTATGCGAACACCAGTAGAAAATTACCTGAAAGGTCACATATTCCCCTCCCAACTGTGCATCCTGGCATGCCCACAATCTTGCTTAGAGTGGCAGCGGCAGTTCCATTTAGATTTCTGGCATTAATCAAATTCTAACAAGCTTATCTTAGAAAGAACTCACCTTCATCCGAAAATCCAAGACATCATTATCCATATGCTATAATAAAGTTCAGTTCTTGGGCATACAGATGATTACTCACTTCTGTTAAGGAAGAGCTGAAAAAGATGAAAACTTCTCTGTCTTTGGTTAACAATTCTGTATTGGCAAGCTGAATGACTGCTTAAGTGGGCTCCCTTGTACAAGACCTGCTGTGAAGCCATTATTTGCTGAAGGACCACAATTTGGGCCTCATTATAGCAGCTGAAAAGAGTCCATCAAACATCTTGCTTTGCTATTCATCTGTCAATGTCTGGTCATCCACTTCTAGGCACTTGGAAAAATTTCAAAGTGTTATAGGCTACCTGTTCTCATTATGTTCCCACAATTCAGTCAATAGCTGCAGGGAAATGGATTGTATATGCTCAGAACATGGATCAGACAGTGTGCTATTCCAGGAGAACACTTGCCCTCCTGTTGTCTTTCATTAGTACACTTTACAGATTACCAAAGAGACAACCTTCAGATTCAGCATCAATTTCAGAGCCATTCTTTCGCTCTACCCAGGGTGACCACATGTGTTTTTAAAATAAAATAAAAAGAAGAAGAAGGCAGCCCTCCATTTGCAGAGCTGCTAGAGGAAAATCCTCTTTTTGAAGATATATTCCACGTGAAGGGTAATCCAGTCTAAGGCAAATTTAAGGATAACAAATGACAAGAAGAAAAATTAGTTACAATCCACAACTAGACTCTGGATATCAACTCAACAGTTGCAAGTCATCTGGACACTATATTCCCCACTCAACTAAGATTCATTGTGGTTGCAAGTGGCTTAGTGGTTAAGATGTTGAACTTGACAACTGGAAGGTTGGCGGGTCAATAGTTCAAGACCCGAGTGCTACATGACAGAGTGAGCTCCCATCTCTGTCCCAGTTCCTGCCAACCTAGCAAATCAAAAAATTGCAAATGGCTTTCGAGCAAGGGCAACCTTTACCTTTATTATTATTTCTGGTGGTGAGAAACATGACATCATAGCCAGTGGTGGGCATCAGCAGGTTTGCACCAGTTCACCAGAACCGGTAGCAGAAATTCTGGCTGGCCTCGCCCATCCAAGTTTTGAAATAAAGTAGTTTGGGTGCAATGCAGGGCTTTTCCCCTGGCCACACCCACTATACTATGCCCACAGTGTGGTAGTAAAAAAAAATTGAGTCCACCACTGATCATACCTGTCAACCGCGGCTCCGGACAATCTGGGACCTGCGCACAACGGTTCTGCGCAAGTCGCATTCTACACATGCGTAGAAGGTTTTTACGTTTGCGTAGAACCCTTTTACGCTTGTGTAGCTGCAAGCGTAAAAGGGTTCTACGCAAGCGTAAAATCCTTCTACGCATGCATAGAATGTGACTTGTGCAGAAGGGATGCACAGTATCTCTTTCCCCCTGCTGCCAATTCCCGCAGCTGCGGGCGGGAAATAGTGCAAATTAGCACCGAAAATCGGGAAATCCCGGCCAATCCGGGGAGGTTGACAGGTATGCCACTGATCATCGCTCTGTCTTAGGTGAATCTCCACCTCCTTCATATCTTCTGCTGTCTCTTGCTCTCACATGTCTTGACAATGAAGTTCCACAGAACCAAGCCCACTTGTATTGGTCTGAATACATCCCTGTGATATTCCAAAAGCTCAAGTCTATATGGATGCCCTCATTATCAGCCAGTCACACTAGAGTCTTTCCATGGGTCTTTTCTCCAGTAGCGATTAGCTCTGCTGTAAAACCATTGAAGTATATATTGTATAGAAGTTGTCATTCTGAGAAAAAAGTTATATTGCTAGAAGAAACCCATGGATATTTGTGGAAGTGGTAGTTACTTGACTACCCTCAGTTACATTCAATGTGAGGAATGAAGGCAAGAGCAAGGCCATGCACATAAATTTCGTTGCCTAAAGCAAAAGACTTCTTTCCTATTACATGTACAAAATCAGACCAAACTGGCAGCTGCATCTTATTTCAACAGCAGTATTGAGGGACTATCCTCAACATCTGCTACCTTACAAAACATAGAAGAAGCTGTAAGACACATAGAGCCATGCATCCTCCAGCATCTAGGGCAGTGATGGGCAGTCTTGGCCTTCCAGCTGTTCTTGAATTTCAATTCCCAGAAACCCTGACCAGCTGGTCTGTTGACTTGGGCTTATGGGAATTGAAGTCCAAGAACAGCTGGAGGGCCAAGACTGCCCATCTCTGATCTAGGGCCTGAAGCAACCACCTCACCTTGCCTAATGGAAGGGCTGGTCCTGGGGTGCACTTAGATACAATATTAACTTATCTGGGATTTTTTAAAAGCATCTAGACCAGGGATTCTCAAATTGTGCCCCATGGGCTGGATGTGGCCCATGGCACCATTTCATGTAGCCCCCCCCCCCCCCCCCCACTGCCTCCACCACACCAGGAAGTGCCATCTGGTGGAGGAAGGGCAAAATGACCATCCAGCCCCCAAAGCTGTCTGAAGGAGCGTGATCCGGTCCCCGGCTTTAAAAGGTTGAGAACTCCTGATCTAGATGTTTGACTGGCGGAAAGAAATAATGCCTGGAGGTATCACGAAACATTGTATTTCCAGTGGAGTCCTGGGTTTTTATCAACATTTTTTCAGTCATAAATACAACCTCGAGTCTAGATTATAAAGTTTGTGGCTTAAAATCCATACATTTTTGAAGTGTTCACTTACAGCCAAACCTTCCTCCAGGCAGCTTCATTCTTCTGTTCTTTCTGTTTTCTTCTGTTTGCACACCATAAGGTAGTCTTCTCCCTAGTCAATATCTCTCAAGAACCTTGACAGTCATCATATACCATATATACTCCAGTATAAGCTGAGTTTTTTAGCCCCAAAAATGAGGACCAAAAAGGGGACTCAGTTTATACATTGGTCAACAACCATGAGGGTCTAAAAATATGTTGTTGTTGTTGTTTGTTTGTTTGTTTTAGTGATTCGGCCAGTTTAAAAGCAAGGTTTTGCACTTTTGTGGCAAAATGGCTGACGCACAATTACCATAACTGGCCCACAAGAGGGCGCAAATTGCGATTTTCCAATAGAATACATTAAAATTTCATTTCTACCACTCTGAAGTTTGTTTTCAATTCATTCCTATGGAGAAAGAAGCTCTACAATGCAATCATGTCCCCCTTCCAAACTAGTGTGGAAAAAGAAAGGATTTCACTTACCTTCATGCCTTTGTCCCTGCTCCATGTGGCCAAGATGGAGGGAGGAAGCCATGCTTCTTCTTTGCAGGGGGAGCAAGAGGCTAGGCTAGAGCACACTTCCTGCCTCCATGCAATTTACCTGCTCACCCAGTTCCCCTGCAGCAGCACCACTGGTTGGGTGGTGCAAATACAGTAAAAAAAAAGCTCTAAATTAATTAATTTTACTGTATTTTCATGTATTTTAATTATTGAAACTCACTAGAAGCTGCTGCATTTCCCACTCTTGGCTTATACTTGGGTCAATCTATTTTCCTGGGTTTTCAGGTCAAAATTAGGTACCTTGGCTTATATTCAGGTCAGTTTATGCTCGAGTATATACGGTATATGGTGTTATTCCACTGAACTTGTCATTGTTGGCTGCTACTCGTGTCCAAGTATAAATTTTTTTCCTGAAAATCATTTTAATGGCAACAAGGAAAAATGCCATTGGCATGAATTTGTTTAAGATGGATCCCAGCTTGCCATGAAGTGACCCACACACTATGATCATCGAGCCATCTCTTGTGGCACATATGAAATGAAATATGCAGGATTTGACATCAGAACTGAAGTGGACTGCTGCTGTCTTGAGCATATTGACAAAGTGCATCTTCACAGTCACTCCATCTGGCATGGCCTCTACTGACTCTGTGACCATTGGGAATCAGAATAATGAAGTGTTTCCTCCTCTGCTCATTTTGCTGTTGAGCCCAATATGATGTTTTCCAGTGGCATTTTCTCCACTGATGGGACCATCATTCCCCAGGGCCGCCATCAGAAATTTCTGGGGCCCGTACTGAGCAATCCTATTGCCTGACACACACACACACACACACACACACACACACTTTTATCTCTCCTTGCATTGGGGTGGCGGCGGCGGTGGAATATACAATTTCCCAAAAGAAATCAATGGGGAGTTGAATCCAATTTTAGAGTTCAGTGCTCAACTCTCATTACAGCCAAAGAGCCAGTGGCCTTGATCCACAAAAGGTCGCATTAAAATACAAAGTTAGTCTTTAAGTCTTGCTTGAAAGCCAGTTGTATCCAACTTTAGAGTTCAGTGCTCATCTCTGATTACAGCCAAAGAGCCAGTGGCCTTCTCTGTTTCAAAGCCGAAGAGCCGGTGCTGTCTGCTTCTGCAGACGTTTCCGTGGTCATGTGACAGGCATGACTAGACACCAGAACAAATGGAATGCTGTTACCTTCCCACCGAAGTGGTCCCTATTTATCTACTTGCAATTTCTTGCTTTCGAACTGCTAGGTTGGCAGGAGCTGGGACAAAGATGGGAGCTCATTCCGTCCTGCAGTACTCGGGAATTGAACTGCTGACCTTCCGCCTCCCAGTCAGTGTCTTAGCTACTTGAGCCACTGCAGTCCTTATGACCACAGTTTTGTGCCACCATGGCTCAGAAATGAAGGAAGGATGGAAGGAAGGAAGGATGGAAGGAAGGAAGGAAGGAAGGATGGATGGATGGAAGAAAGGAAGGAAGGGAGGATTGAAGGAAGAAAAGAAGGAAGGAAGAGTGGATTAGTGAAGATAGATAGATAGATAGACAGACAAACAGATGGACCCGCCTGGGAGGGGGGGCAGGCCAAAGAACATCAGCAGCCCACCTGAACTGATGGGAGGGGTGGGGGGGGCGACCACCAACCCCGGTTCTGTTTCCCACCCCACACACCCCGAAGGCAAGCAGTCATCCCAATGACACCAGGCTTACCTGGCAGTCGTGGGGCGCGTTTTGCCCGACATTGGGGACTGGTCCAGGTGGTGGTGGTGGTGGCGGCAGTGGCGGTGGCAGCAGTGGTGCCAGTGGCGCCGGTGGGTCTGTAGTTGGCAGCGCGCCGGCTGAAGTTTGCAGCACCTCCGCCAAATTGTTGAGCAGCATTTGTCAGGGCCGGTGCTCCCCATGGCTTTGTTGGCGGTGGGGTGAGAAGTGGACATCCGGTGTCGGCACTGGCCTGGGAAGTCGTGCTCCCTACGGCTTGCTGCTGCTCAGCTATGGCGGCTGGAGGCCCCAGAGTGCATGGTGCCTTTGAAGGTGTGCGCCCCACAGCTTCCTGCTGCTGCCTTTGAAGGTGCGCACCCCCGGGCCCAACCCTCCTCATGGGCTGAAGGCAAGCCTTGATCCCAGCTATCCGGGTTGAGACAGGGGGCCCTCTGGCAGGGCATGCGCAGTGGTGCTGCGCACCGCAATTTAAAAAAAGTAAAAAAAAGTTTGAAAAATGTTTTTTTTTTAGTTTTTAAAATGGGCTGCCCACTGCTGGACCCCTGCCAGCTCTGGGCCCAGGATGGGAGTCCTGGTTGTCCCCCCGACAGTGGCCCTGATCACCCCACCTAAAGGGGCTCATCTGTCCATAGCCATTGGCCTCTCTAGGGAGTCAGGTTATTTACTGCCACCCAGCACTCGATGTTGAGTCACTGGCTGTACAGTCTACTCTATTATTGTAGCAGGATGTCCGGCCACTGAACTATTACTAAGGAAACAGAACACCTGTATTTTCCCTCTGAAAGGTAACACTATGTAAATCTAATAACTAAGCCTATGTCTTATTCATTCTCCATCTTGCTATTTATAAATGACATTTAAGGGTTGAAGGCAATTGTTTCACTTTCTCCTAAAGCAAGAAACTGGAAGAGAATTCCAGGCAAGCATTTGACCTGAGTTCTGATCTTAGATGAACTATAAATTATGGAACTTATTTGTATTTGAATTATTTATTTTTTTCAAAGAATCCATATTAGTTAAACAACAACAAAAAACTGGGCTCATCCCCGCCTCCCTCTCCTTCCTTATGCAAACAGTAAACATGTATGTCCTCATCTATATCTATAAAACAGAGGTGTTGGTTTGTATGTGCTCGAAAGGTTCCCATACCCCAGACCGATCCAGCTGAAATTTGGCACATACATACCTTGGGCTGGAGAGATCAGCACTGCAGGGGTCACAAGCCCCATGGGGGTTACGATACCCAAATTGCATCACAATTGATCTATACAATGTGTGTATTTCCCAGTGATGTAATTGGCTGATGTCATAGTCCCAGGTAGATTGAGATTGTGACATCATCTGACTAGCTCAGCTCTAGTTTTCACAGTAGTTGGAAGACAAATGGGCATGTGAGATCAGCACTGTGGGGGGCACAACCCCCATGTGGGGGTGTATGCCATTGGGCACTGCTGTTGGCGACTTCTGGTCTGCCAGGTGGCCAGACACATGTATGGGAAAGATAAAGGCAGTAAGTGACCGGCGATGGAGAAGCAGAAAAGGTGAGGGAAGAGAGAGAGATGGAGGAAGGGAGGAAGGAGTGACTTGCATACACTCCACGCAGTTTCCAAGAGGGAAAGGCTGGCCTACATTAAAAAGAAAAGAAAAACCTGAGCGAAGCCAGGTACTCAGCTAGTATAGTTTTTATACGGCTTCATTTTTAGCAGTTTACACATTCCATTTGCTTTTGGATTCTTCTGCTAGCTACTGAACTGAATGTCTCCAGGAAGAAGAATGAACTTGTGAGTAGAGTTTGCAAGTGATCACTATTAAATGGGCATCTTAAATTTAATTCTGACTCCCCGTTAGTCTAAACCCACTTAGTCACTTACTGAAAGGCAAATCCTGTTAGTTTATTGAGTCTGTTCTATATTTCTCCTATGTGTACCAAGTTAGTCTATGTATTTATTTATGTTTGCCTTCTGAGAAGAGTCCCTAAATCTATACCTGGAACATCTCAGATTTGGTGGACGAGACACTGAAGATGAAGAACTCATTCTAGAAAGTCTAAATGGAGTTCTTCAATCTCTGACTGAAGATAGTTAAGTATTAACAAAATATCATTTTTGCTAGCTCAGCCTACACACACTTTCACACCTCAAAATCATCAGAACTCTATACAGTAATAATTTATGACACAGTATCTCTAAAATAAGTGGGTTTTTTTATATTTAATGTTAGTCACCACACAACTGGGACTTTTCCATTAAATCACTGAAATAAAATCTTATTTGTATATATATAAGGTTTATTTGTTTTTTTACTAACAACAAAGGGTGGGATGCACTAATAGGATGCCACCTGGACTAATGTCTTTGTGTGCTAAAAAATATATCATGAAATGCAGTACATTTTTGAAATAAAGGCCAAAATCCAATTGAAGTATTATGCCAACATAACGAAATTATAACTACTTACTTGTTGTACAACTTAACTAAATTGCATTATAATTGCAACTCAGTTAGGCAATAGTCTTTTTGTGGTGTAAGTCTACGTTTCTCGTTACTTATATATACAGTTTCATGCTTTGGCTTCATTAAATGGTAGAAAAAGAACATCACATGGTTCAAATTCCTAGTAGTGTTATGCCTCATGCTGCTTGATATGGAGGAGGGGATATCAGATTTTAAAGTAACTAAAAGAGAAAGAGACAGAATTACTGTTTAAAAATAGCAATTGTGACCAGTAACTATTTTCAAGAGGCTCCCTATTATAACTGTCATGGTTTAAGACTCCATGCATATCCTACTCCACCAGCAACTATTCCTGCTGTGAAGCAAAATGCACAGAATCATGCTATTGGGACCTGGGTATGTCATACTAAAAAGTAAATGAGTTTGGTACAGTCTTTGTCACCTTCAGTGTAATCTTTAGTTCTACTGGAGCAACTAGTTTGGTCTTGATTTAGTAGTATTAGTGTGGTGTGAAAATTATTGCTGATTTTCACAAAGTGTGGAATATTTGTGATTGTGATACTTACCACTCTTTTTTGAAAACTAGTGTTTACTATACAACCAAGCCTCTTAAATTTGTTTTTTTTTTACTTCCAACATTGTTATACACTTTCCATTTGACCAGTTCCATATCGTATATCCCCATTCTCAAATTTTCTTCAGTTCTTGAATTTTCCTCTCTTTTCTTTTTGTGATGAAAAGCATCTGGTGCAAACTGACCCTGTTAAAAGTCTTTATTTGCCTTCTAGACACCTTCACTTGATCCATGGCATCTTCAAAGGATGAAGTAGCAGGAGGCTCAGGCCTTCAAGAGGCACTGCTACCTTGAGCAGAAAAACTCAGCTGGACAACAAAATATGACCTGGCATAAAACATTTGCTCTGTTTCTCTCTTGTCCATTAACCACTGTGACAAATATGTGGTTGTTACCTATGGAAGATAGTAATGTCAGATGAAGGCTGCTCACAGATGACACAAGTGATGTAGCAGGTGGTGTTCCAGAAGGTTAACCTGCCACTCCTAAGATTCTCTCAGCTGCCCTGTGGGTTGCTTTTTTACTACCACAAGTCCAAATGCAGGGAGAGCATTGCTACTTCTATCCATATATCTCCTTTCGGTCTGTCATTCTCTTCAAGTTATTTCATCTCCTGTCTCTTATTTTATTGCTGTTCTGTTAACTGATCACCCTTTGCTCTCTCGGTTTCTTCCTTCCCTCTAATCTGCGCTTGAGGCACATACTGAAAATCAGAACCCCAGAACACTGTCTGGGGTGCTATGTCAGGGATGCCATTTTACTTCCCACCTGGAATCTATGTTCATAAGCTGTTCTCATATTGCTGTAATACTTAATCTAAGCAGAAACCTCAAAACAGCTGCCTTCCAACAATCCACTTCTGTGCCTGCTGCTTCACTGTTCACTGGCCACTACCCATTTCACTCTCACCATTATGACCTCATACTGACATCACCATTATGAGTTCATGCTAATGTTGAGTCCCTCTGGGAGAGAGACTGACTGGCCACTGTGACCACTTCTAATGCTTCTTGTCTGAAGAAGAGAGACTGGTAATTTCAAATAGATCTGCACAAAGGAGATAAACTGGCCATTGTGAACTTGGGCTGCTGATTTTGCTAGTTTGAAAGACAGGGATTGGTCCTTATTATCTCATGCCATTGCTTCTTGCCTGAAACAGAACGACCATGGTGACTATATGATTATGCTTTTTATCTGAAAGTGACTGTTCATTTTGTACCAATGCTAACGTCTCTTAACTGAATGCAATGGCCTTTGTGATTTCTAGTTGACACTGTAAGAGTGAAATAATAGAAATGAGAGAGGCTAGTCTCCAGCCAACTTGCTGCCAACCATTTCAATAATAAAGGTGCCCTTTGAATTGTGGATCAAACAGGGATTTCTTATCTTTCTTTAAAAAAAACTTTTTCATCCTTTGAAATGCAGATTTCACTTATTCCCTGACAGGCAGGCAGTTGACATCAATCTTCCCAAACACTGAGTGATATGCTTGTGAATCTGCTAGGCATTTATCCAATGAATGATAGCTAATAAATGGCAACTATCTCTAGAAAATGAGGTACAGTAATTCCTCCCTCAAAAACAATGGAGGATCAACATTTTTTAAAAGAGAAAAAATATATTTGTTACCTACCTCTTAAAGCATTATACTATATGCACGTCCCTTATACTAAATGCACACCCTGTTGCCTGATACCTGCTCCAGAGAAGTAAATTTCCAATGTTCAATTAGGAAAATGTTGGCAATTTCTTTAGTGAACACTCACATGAATTTCTTGTTTCAGTCTCTTCTTTTGGATTGAAGAACTTATGCAAATCTAAATAAATGCATATAGATGCAATTATGCAAATCTAAATAAATTCATAGAGATTCAAAATTCAAAATGCCAGCATATTCCTTGGGAATTTTGAATATTTCTCCTAATTAGAGGCGTAAGAGGTATAAAAAAATTAGCAACATACACTATCTCATTAACCCCTTCCCCCTATGACTAGTACTCCTATGGTGAGAGGAAGAAGTTTTAAGTGATCTAATAAAGGTATCATTTTTGCCTCCAGAAGCTGAAATACTCATTCTCTTTCCTTTTTCCCCTCTAGGAAGAACATGGAGTAGAGCAAAAGAGGCTCAAAAGGAGCCTTGAATGTCAATACTTTGCCCACTTCACTCAACCTTAAATTAGGCATTCTATTAATCATTTTTCTAATAGTTTCCTTAAGCAAGATTTAGAGGACACGGTATTGCATAAAATAGCAAATAAATGACTAATGAAGTTTGAACTGTTTCCTTAACATGTTCTCCAAGTCATGTTGTAGATGCAGAGGTTATGCTGACAAAGAGATATAGAATTCCATCTCAGCCAATTCATCATGTTCTTCTTGTCTGTATCCATAACTTCCTCTGCCAAACGGGTGTATTTTTCTCATTCCTCTCTCGGGGCAATTCCTCTACCAGTGGCCCTCTTGCTTACAGTAAGCACACTGATTGTAATCAAGTGTTCCTTTGCCTCTTCCCAAAGCAAGGGCGATCATCTCAGCGTTCTTATATTCTCTTATATTCTCCTTCTTCTCTTCCTCATTTTCCCTGTTTAGATAGATCTTCTTGGCCACTTCTACTAGTTCGCTAGTATTCTTTCCCAATGCTCCTTCCAGCTTTTGTAATTTCTTTCTTACATCTGGCGCACTCTGAGTAATGAATCTCTCATTTAACATCTGGCGGTTTTCAGGATCTTCCGTATTTATTCCTGTATTTATCTGGCTAAGAAACTTTCAGGGGATTCTTGTTTCTCTTGAATTATAGCAGCCAGTTTGCTAAAATTGACAGGACCTTTTGCTGCTTCCTTTAAGCTTTCCAAAATCAAATATCTGTACTGTTGAAGACTTGTCCTGTGTGTTGGATCATTAGGATTCCAATTTGGATTTTGTTCAGCGGCTGCTGCCATATGCACTACAGCCTGATCTGCATCTGGGAAATTTCTACAGAGTATCTTGTCTTTTGCCAGTTTTAATTTTTCCTTATCTTCCATATTAAGGAGCATATTTATTATTTGCTGCATATCACTCCATGTGGGGTTATGTGTTTGGACTATGGTTCCAATTAGTTCAATCACTTCATTCGGCTTGGTGCTAAAAGGTCCATAATGCTGTTTCCAATTTAACAAGTCTGTTGTGGTAAATGGTACATATTGGAAGATTGACTGATTTACTGGCTCATCATCTTCCCTCATATGGCTAGTTATCATCTCCCTCAGTGGGGCCATCATCTCCTTTCCTCCTTTGGTTACTGGTGAGAAATATGCTGTTGCTGCTGTGTTTGGAGGAGGTTCTCTACCCATTTTATTGTTATAGGGAGAAGGTTGACTGTACCTTTTGAATTTTATTTCTCCCTCTTCAATTACATCTTTCAAGATTTCAGTTACCCTTTTCAGTTTTTCTGTGGTTGGAAAAACCATGTTTCTATCAGGGGTTTTAAATCTTCCTACGCTTGCTAATGCAAGGTCTGGATAAATGCGTGGAACTTGGCCATCTTGTGGCACTGATTTTGGCATGACATAAGGTGGAGGTCTTTGAAACAGAATTTCATCTTCTTTATTTCTGCTTAAAATTTTCAATCTTTCTTATGTCTGCCACTCTACTTTTGGGGTAATGGGCGTTTTGACCACTTTCCTTCCTAATTTAGATTTCTTATCTTTGGACTTCTTTTCCTTCATTAAATATGCTTTCACACATTCACCCTGGCATTTCCGTAGCCAAGATGGCCATGGTTTCTCTGCATATAAGGATACTGATCCCAATGTTTGTCCTCTGCTATTCTTCGAAATACTCTATTTATTAGACCCAAATCTAAGGAGCCTTCCAGAGGACACCCTACTTGGAAACTGGGCCATTCATATTCGCAAAACTTTCTTAACTCAAATTTTGTTAAAGGGGGTTCATGTGTCTCTGGTGTAAATACTTCAAAGTTCTCAAGGAAACACCGTAGTGGCGTTCTTGGAACACTACTACCACCACCCATTCTAAACTAAACACTACCACTGGCCTGGGGTACCTGAAAATCAAGGGCTACCATCAGGGAACGCGATGGTTTAACCATCCACACAATATAAATTTTACAGGGGGTCCATTAAGGACTTAGGAATCACCGTCCCATCCTCTTGAAAGTGATCAGGCTCCACTTCCACTCCTCAAATGAGTGGGCACACATAAGTATACTTCATACAGTTTCATACAATTTTATACTTGCCTGCAGGCTTTGAAAATCCAGCTCCAGCTCCTGGAGTTCTCCGTCTATCTTAGCCTTCCGGATCCTTTGACTAGTTTGTTTCTCTGATAGTTACTCGCCGCCTCTTCACTGATTTCCTGGAGTAGATTCAAAGGTCTACTATGCCGGCATTTTGGTTATCCCTCGAGAGGCGTCGTTTTATCCCATCAGGAACAGCCGTCTGGAGCAACAATGGCACCTGCTGTTTGTCAAGTCAGTCCCCAGTGGAGTTCGCCAAAAATGTTGTGGAATGAAAGCAAGACAAACCCACTTTCCAAGCTAAGACAGATAAGAGATTTATTGTGTGATATTTCCCAGGGGGGTGGAGGGGGTAATGAGGGCCATGAAGCTCCCTAAATAGTAGTAAGTCTTTAAGGTGCCACAACATTTTTGTGTTTTTGTTTTGTTTACCTCCTGATCTGCTTGCACAGAATAAAACTTTAGAATTGGTAGCCATTTTATTCTGTGCAAGCATATCAGAGAGTAAACAAAAAAATGTTGTGACACCTTAAAGACTCACTGCTGCTTCAAGGTAGACTGCAGCTGGCCCAGGAAGCTCCATGGTAAAACAGAGATGACCACTGAACCCTAGAGTTGGATATGACTGGCTTTCAAGCAAGGGATACCTTTACCTTGCTCGAAAGCCAGTCATATCCCACACTTGGGTTCAGGTTGCTCATCTCTGTTTCAAAGCCGAACAGCCAGCGCTGTCTGCTTCTGCAGATGTTTCCATGGTCATGTGGTAGGCATGGCTAGACACTAGAGTGCACAAAACGCTGTTTACCTTCCCAACAAAGTGGTCCCTATTTATCCATTTGCAATTTCTTGCTTTTGAACTGCTAGGTTGGCAGGAACTGGGACAGAGATGGGAGCTCACTCCAACAACCAGCACTTGGGTCTCCAACAGCTGACCTGCCACTTTCCAGTCAGAGCCTTAGCCACTTGAGCTCAGTGGTTAAGAAGCTTGCCTTACTAGCTGGAAGGCCGACATGACCGTTTGAGCTCCCGTATCTGTCCCAGCTCCTGGCAACCGCAAGTTGATAAATAGGAACCACTTCAGTGGGACAGGTAACAACATTCTGGTGTCTAGTCATGCCTGCCACATGCCCACAGAAATATCTACACAGACAGTGCTGACTCTTTGGCTATAAACAGATGAACACTGAACCCTAGAGTCAGATACGACTTTGGATCTAACAATAGGTAAAGGTTGCCCTTGCTCAAAAGCCAGTTGTATCTGACTCTAGGGTGCAGTGCTCATCTCTATTTACAGCCAAAGAGCCAGTGCTGTCTGTGTTTGCAGATGTTTTCATGGGCTATGTGGCAGGCATGACTAGATTGGCCACCCAGTCACATGCCCACCAATTAGGCCACACCCATGATTAGGCCACACCCACCAGTTAGGCCACACCCACCAATTAGGCCATGCCCTCCAGTTAGGCCATGCCCACCAGTTAGGCCACACCCACCGTGTGATAGTAAAAAAAATTATTGCCCATCACTGCCTATTTTTATTTATTTATTTAATTATTTATAGTTACATTTTTATACCGCCCACTCAGCCAAAGCCGACTCCGGGCGGTTCACAACAGTGGGTAAAAACAGATAAAAACAAATAAAACAGATAAAAACCAGCAATAAGAACCCACCCCTAAAAAGAGAGGGTGCAGGAACTGAAGAAACCGTGGGGCAGGCATTCTCCCCTATATTAACCACCCAACGGAAGCCACCCCTTCACCTCCACCCCAAACTTGGCCCACCAGTCAGGTTTTTAGCTCTTTTCTAAAGGGCAACAACTCCATCTGGAGACGCAGTTTTACAGGCAGGAGGTTCCAAAGGGCAGGTGCGGACACAGAGAAGGCTCTCCTCCTTGTGCCAGAGAGGCCAGCCCCCCTGGCCGATGGCACTATTAGAGAGCCCCTCCGGTCCACTCTGGTTGGACGGACAGACGTCCTTAGGGTGATGCGGTCTCTAAGGTAACCTGGCCCACTACCATATAGGGCTTTAAAGGTCAAAACCAGCACCTTGAATTGCACCCGGAGGCAAACGGGTAAGCAGTGCAGCTCCCGCAGCAGTGGTGAGGCATGGGCATAACGTCCACACCCCATCACCACCTGGGCCGCTGCATTCTGGACCAGCTGCAGCCTCCGAATGGTCATCAAGGGCAGCCCCATGTAGAGCGCATTACAATAATCTAGTCTTTAGGTCACCAGAGCATGAGTGACCATGAGCAAAGAGTCCCGGTCCAGGAGCGTGCGCAACTGACGAATCACCCGAAGTTGGGCGAAGGCCCTCCTGGCCACAGCCGCCACCTGTTCTTCTAGCAGCAGCCGCGAATCCAGGAGGACCCTCAAGTTGCGCACCGGGTCGGTCTGGGGCAAAATAGCCCCATCCAAAACCAAAGATGGTAGCTCCTGGGATAACACAGGACCCCCCCATCCACAGCCACTCAGTCTTACTAGGATTCAGCTGTAACCCATTTGCCCCATCCAGACCCCAACCGCCTCCAGACAACTGGAAAGGACTTTGACTGCAGCAACCATGTGTGGTTAGCACAAGATGATGATGTTAGCAACCTAAGAGCATATTAGTAGCTGGCACTCTCAAACCATCAAAGTGAATCCCAAGTTCAGAACTCTTCTTCTCACTGAGAAGCCATTTTGTCCATGAGGAAGACCCTTGCTCCTTACCAACAATGGAAAAAAAGTGGCTGACATACAAGACAGAGACATGATAGCACTGTTGATTCCCTCAATGATTGCAGTAGAAATGCAGGTTGATTGTATTAGTGTTCCACACAGATTGCTAGACGTTGCAATGTAAAGTGAACAATTCTAGGGCTTTCAGATATTTTGACCATCAGCCGAACATATCATGATCAAAAGCAAAGGATTATATTGATAAATTACAGAAAAATAGAGTTCATCCAGGCTGAAATATTTAGAATTGGAGTACTTTAACTCTACTCCCTCATGTGGACACAATTCCAAACAATTTCTAAGATTTTCTGAGTATCAAAGGAAAATAACTTTGAGGCATGTAATTTAATGTAATTTACCCTGGGACTTAAACCCAGTAGATAATTGTGATTAATAGGGTGTCCTCATTTCAATTTTTGAAATGACAATTTCTAAACAGTTAGTCGTGTTAGTCTGTTGCAGCAATACTTTTTATTGAAACAAAAACACTGTAGTACAATATACATATGAAATGGGTTGTAAAGCTTGTATAGTCATAATAAGCATGTTAACCTTTATGAAACTGCTACAAAATTCTTTGTTTTATTTTTTATTGTACTAGAGGGAAAAGCCACAATTTGAATAACAGCTTAAGAAATGGATGTGGGAGCTAATCTTTTTTATTTATTCAGTGGCCTCATTTCAGCTACTGCATTCACTAGCTATTGTTTGTTAGGTGAAAAATATCACAGTCCCCTTTTCAACCACTCAACTAAAAACATGTAAGGCAAATGGACTAGTGGTGGCATGGGCATGCATATAAAGACCACTCATGAATTCCCCTACACATCTCACAGCATCACAAACTTTTATGGATTGAGTGCATAATTCTGAAGCAGCTTTGTAAGTGTATTTTCCTGAATGTGCTTACCAGAGCCATGTTCAAGCTTCATACTGTAATCAGAAATGAATCTAAGACACTGGCAGATGGATGAAGACATTCTGGGTGGTAGGTCTTACCCAAATGAACATCTCCGCCACCTATTTAATGTGACATATGTTCTGGAAAATGTCTGGATAGGGCTAATGCATTGGTTTCAGCTCAAAATCACAGATATTCTAATCATCTCCTCCTACCTGAGCTTCACCCCAAGCACAGTTTTGCATCTGGAGATACTGCAGGAAAAGAAAACTGAAACCAATTATGATGCTAGCTTTGGGCAAAAACCTAGATGCATCCTGAATCCTTTCCAGGGATGGCCACCATTCAGTGATGCACTGCAGCAGGTTCTGTCAGGTTCTGCAGAACTGGTTGCAAAAATTCCTCCAGGCCATGGCCACTTGGTTGGCCACACCCACAGCCCATAATGCAGGATGTTTCGCCATGCCCACAGATTTGGCCTCACCCACAGATTTGGCCAGCCCACAGAGTAGGTAGTAAAAAAATTTGCAGTTCATCATTGCCACCATTGTAGACAGCATTTCTGGCTATACGTAGACATAGTCAGTTATTTATCACATAATCTGATTTCAGTCCACCATTCTAGCTGAACAAACTGGTAACTGGTGGAAGCTGTATACTGCTTAGCCAAGTGAAACTGGCTGAAAAAAGACAAAACAAATGGGAGGAATGATTTCATTAAAAATGAAAGAAGAGATAAGCCAACCCTTTCCAGATGTCCAAAAGTGGTGTCTCCGGATCCAGAACATAATACTACAATCACTTCAATAGAATGTTAATTAAACTTGACAAGGCAGTAGGAGTTTAGTCCTAACAGGACATACTGAAAGCCTTAACTGCTAAAAAGGAACACATACACTTCAGTTGTCACTTTTTGCTAAGGATGCTTCCTTTTATTCTTTTTGCTGGTTTGTCTCTTTATCTATTTTTGGTACTTGTCCCTCATAAACCACTCTATTTTGTTTGTGTATTGGTGTATGTTTGATGATGCGTTTTAAATATTTGCCTATGTTTCTATTCCTAGTAAATGGGAGGAGGGAGCAGATACATCTAATCTCTAATTCAATGGTTCCCAACCTTGGGACACCTGATGTTCTTGAACTACAGCTCCCAGAAGCCTTCTCCATTGGCTGTGGTGGCCAAGATTTATTAGAGATGTAGTACAAGAAGACCTGAGGACCAAATGTTAAAGACCACTGCAGAGCATATGCAGGTAAATACAGGCACATGGACACATGCCACAGTCCACTTGCTCTTTAACATGTTAAAGTGTTTGAGTCTCGTTGGAAATTAGTGTTTACTCATTATAAAGCATTTACAGAGTTTTGTCAGGTGACATTTGGGTATAGAAAAATGCATGATGGCGAGAGTGGAATTTCAGCATGAGATCAGCTACACATTTGCAGAGAATATACAGTACCTGTATTCATAGAAACATTCCATGCATCATCAGTAACTTTTTCAGATTTCACAAACAGGGGGGAAGGCCAGGGCACAAAGAATTCTGTACAAGCTAGGCTCCTCTAACTTCTGCCTAACAGAGCCTGCAAGGGATAGGAGCTGGGAATTCTTTGTATGCCACATTGATTTCCAAGAAAGAAGAAATGTGTCATATAAATCCTCTGAGGATGTAAATATAAAATAATGAACATGGAACTGTTGCATCTTACACCTCTGTATATGCTGTGCTACTTCCTTCTTAATTTTAAATTTGTAGAAGTAAGGGAGGTTGCTCAGGATGAAAGAAGGGAAGCGCGGCGGCAAGACTATGGCAGCCGCGATCTTTGCTGGCCCTGCCCCATAGAGACGGGCACTTGAGCCGGGCGAGGGGCGGAGCCGAGCTCCCTTTAAAAGGGGGCCAGCTCTGCACAGCCTCGCCAGCAGTTTATAGATCAGCTGGGCGAAGCGCGCATTTGGCTTCGCCGCCCAGCCGATCCGAGCTTCCCCGAGCGGCTGGGCCACGCGCTATGGTGCCACTCGGGAGGACGGTTGCGGCGATCTGCCATGGCTCTGCGGCAGGCTTGTCCCGGCCTTCACCGGTGCGGCCTCACCTCTTTTCCAGGCGTTGGGCTCAGCCCTCTTTTTGGAGCCGCGCTTTTGCTGCAGTGCTCAGCCGCGGCACCTGCGACCTTCCAGGGGCCTGGTTCTGGCCATGCCTGCCCCCACAGCTTTTGCTTAGTTTTGAGCAGCGGCCACCAGCCCCAAGGCTGCCCCGCTACTTTTGGGGCCGGACTTCATGCCATCGTGGGGCTGGGGGGGCGGGCCTGCGGGGTCTCATGTGGGCCCCTCGCGGATGTTGGGCATCAGCCTCGCCGAGCCTCTGTGGCTCAGCAGCAGGGCCTACTACAAGCCCTTGCCCGTGCCCAGTCTGGCCCACCCACTTCGGGCCTGGAACTCCCCTAACACCTTGGGCCTTGCTGGCCCGCGCTGCCGCCCTTGAGAGAGCTGCGGGCCTGGACGGCGCTGGCTGCCCTCCAGCAGGTGAGCCACTCGGCCCACCGAGCTGATCGGAACACGGCTCCCCGACACTGTGAGTGCATCTGGTGAGTATGTTTGTCAAATAAGTTCACATCACGCCTTGCCCGGCACCGCACCTGCACGTCCCAAATTTTTGTACCGTATTTGGCCACATGGCCCCTCGGTCACTTTGACCACCACTCCATTAGCTTCGTCATATTCAATTACGCCATAGTATCTGCCTGAGCTTCTCATATCTTGCTAGCCCTTGGGACGAGTCCAGCCAGTTACTTGGGTTGTCTACAGTACACTGCACTATCCTGCCTCTGGTGACCGTTACCATTGTGGTCATGCTGGGCAGTGGCCCGGCCCACCTCAGTCCCCACCACCATAAAAAAATGCATTTCGGCTTTACTCCGGGTTGGATGGGAGGTGTCCGCTCATTTCTAGGATCACCAAGTGGCCAATAAACTGTGGCTAACTCTGTCGGTATACCCTATATCAGCTATGGGCAGTCTTGGCCCTCCAGCTGTTCTTGGACTTCAATTCCCAGAAGCCCAAGTCAACACACCAGCTAGTCAGGGTTTCTGGGAATTGAAGTTCAAGATCAGCTGGAGGGCCAAGACTGCCCATCACTGTCCTATATACATACATAGGCAGGGGGAGTCTGGGGAGTTTTCGAGCTCGACTAGCGCTTTGCTTTCGGGCAGCGTGGAATATTTATATGGGGCTCCCAATATCTGAATTATAGTTCGACTGGGTTATCTCGCCACGGGCGGGGCTGGTCGGCGATGTCTGCCGATACAGTTGCGAATTGATGCGATTGCCCTGGCCCCTGTACCCTTATGCATTTTAAAAAAAGTAAAGAAGAAAAAAGGGCACCAATGGCCCTTACCTCATTGGCATACGCTCATAGTAAACTTAATTGACCACTTCCCCATTATCCACGTAATTGTTTCCAGGAAGGGAACAGCCACGATACACACTCACAACCCCTGGTCACTCTTTAAAAATCATGCCGAACTGGGCATACCAATCGCTTTTGAAAGACTGGGGGCCAGGACATGACGCTAATAATTTCTGGATGGCATTTGACATTATGGCTCAGTCACCCTGGTTCACCTGGGGATACGTGGTCCGAACCCAGAAATGAACTTGTCCATTTTGGCGGAGCGTTAGGTTTAACCCCATTACCTCAGGGCACTTTGTTGATATTTCAATCTGCTAGCAGGACAATTATGCCTGGCCGGGCTTTCGCTGGGTTCCGGTGTGATGCTTTGGGGGGTTTATATGGATGTATCATAGAGTCATGTAATATCCTAGGGCCGATATGCGGGTATGGACAGCATTTCCGGCCTACTTCAGGGGGGTTGCCGTTTGGTGCCCCGGACTGTACCTATATGTCAGGTTCACCACGTGCCAGTACCATTGGGGTATGGTGATTATTTCAATGGCCAATGGTGCTTTGGTAGTGGCCTGATATATTGCAGGGCACCAAATTTTTCAGGGGCTTTACCTTTCTTTTAAAAATTTCCTTGGGCACTGCAGTCAGGGATATGCATCGGTCCTATGGTTCACCCCTTGGGGATACTACTATTGTCCTACACATGGCCAATGCCCAAATGTCTCTCCCCCCAGGGTCATGGTACTGGTACGTCAGTCTGGTATCGCGCTCCCTGCTACTCAATGTTACTTCCTTAAGACTGGGCACTTTTTGGCCATTGTCAACTATACTACTGCTGGTTTCTCCTGCCTGCGGACTGCCCGGTTTCGGGCTTTCTGTCATAATGCGCCCCTGCCTAACTTATGGCCTGCCCCAGTTGACCATGTACTCTGTAGGGTTGAGAGGGTTGGGCTCATAATAGCCCCTCCCCTGCCCCACGGCGATTGGTATCCACCACGCTCTTTCGAGCCTGTCAGGGGCTTGGCCAGCTTTTACTATGACCGGTTTGTGGCAGCCCCCCACTCCCTTTTTTTTCAGAGTGAGTGATCTGGTTGCCCTTCCATGACTGACAGATCATGTAGGCCCCTGGAGCTGATTGATGCCCTCATGAACCATCCAATTGAACATCTGTTGTCCTAGGGTCACTCTGCTTGTGGCACAGGGTCAATTCACCTAGTCATTAACTCGAATCAGTGCTGCACCACTGGCTGCATCTTCTGGATATGTGGCCGATGACGTCAGTAGTACGAATCAGTGGGGATCTGCTGATTGCATTCATATGTTTTCCCTGTGTTACGTTGAACACTTAGCTGGTACTTGTTTTTTTTTTCCTGTTCTTTTTCAGCTCCTGAGCCATAGGGCTCACCGTACGAGGGTGGCTCGTTGGCCGCAATTCCAGTTTCAGGCCGCCCATAGGCTTCTTCGGCTACCTGACCTGCGCATTTGGGGCTGCATGGTGTAGCGCACCAGAGGTGGTATGGATTTCGCAGAATGGCAGCACTAGGCATAAGAACATAAGAACAGCCTTGCTGGAACAGGCCACAGCCCATCCAGTCCAGCATTCTGTCTCACACAGTGGCTCACCATTTCCTTTAGGGTATTCCCAAGGAGATGCCTTCACCTGCTTAGGATTCCCTGGAAATGGCATTGAGAGATATCCTGCCTCTCTCCAACCCCAAGGTTGTCCTTAAGTATCCATAATTATAGCCATTGATACCCTTGTCCTCCATGAACTTGTCTAATCCTTTCTTAAAGCTGTCAAGACTGACAGCTGTCACCACTTCTTCTGGCAGAGAGTTCCATAGACCAGTGATCCTCTGGGTGAAAAAGTACTTTCTCTTATTTGTTTGAGAACTAGTACCCAAAGGTTTCATCGAGTGTCCCCTAGTTCTAGTGTTGTGCGATAGGGAAAACAGTTTTTCCTTATCTACTTTGTCCACACCATGCATGATTTTATAAACTTCAATCAGGTCACCTCTTAGACGCCGTTGTTCAAGAGTGAAAAGGCCCAACCGTTGCAGCCTCAGATGGTAAGGAAGGTGTTCCAGTCCCCTAATCATTCTGGTTGCCCTCCTCTGCACTTTCTCCAACTCCATAATATCCTTCTGGAGGTATAGCGACCAGAACTGTACACAGTATTCCAGATGGGGCCTCACCATAGATTTATAAAGAGGCAAAATGACACTTGCTGACTTATTTTCTATACCCTTCCTAATGATCCCTAGCATTGAGTTTGCTTTTTTCACTGCTGAGGCACACTGGGTTGACACCTTCATTGAGTTGTCCTGGTTTGTCGCAGAGAGTTCAGACCCCATCAGTTTATAAATGTAATTGGGTTTTTTTGCCCCAACATGCATCACTCTGCACTTACTAATGTTGAAGCTCATTTGCCACTGTTTTGCCCACTCCCCCAGTGTCAAGAGATCCCTCTGGAGCTCCTCACAATCTCTCACAGTTTTCACTACCCTGTATAATTTAGTGTCGTCAGCAAATTTGGCTACCTTGCTTTTTACTCCTACCTCTAGATCATTTATGAAGAGGTTGAAAAGCAGGGGTCCCAGTACTGAACCTTGGGGGACCCCACTCTTTTCTTCCCTCCACTTGGAGAAGTGTCCATTTAGTGCTACCCTCTGTTTCCTGTCCCTTAGCCAGTTGCTGATCCAGAACATGACCTGTCCCTTTATTCCATGACTGGTAAGTTTATTCAAGAGCCTTTGGTGTGGGACCTTGTCAAAAGCCTTCTGAAAGTCCAGATAAACAATGTCAAATGGATCCCCCTTATCCACATGCTTGTTGACACTCTCAAAAAATTCCAACAGATTAGTGAGCCATGATTTGCCCTTGTAAAAGCCATGTTGGCTCTCCTTTAGCAGCGCCTTCTCTTCTATGTGCCTATTAATTCTATCTTTTAGGATGGTTTCCATCACTTTACCTGGGTCACATGTCAAACTGACAGGTCGGTAATTTCCTGGATCACCCCTGGATCCTTTTTTGAAAATTGGTGTTACATTCGCTACCTTCCAGTCATCAGGCACAAAGCCTGATTTGAGGGAAAGATTATATATTTTGGCTAGGAGATCAGCAATTTCATCTTTAAGTTCCCTGAGAACTCGTGGATGGATGCCATCTGGTCCTGGTGATTTGTTAGTGTTTAGCTTAACAAGACATGCAAGGACCTCCTCCCTGGTTATTTCTATCTTGCTTAATTCTTCACTTTCCCTCCCTACGAAGATAGGCTCTGTTTTGGGCATGTGGTCTCTGTCTTCTTCAGTGAATACTGAAGCAAAGAATTCATTGAGTCTCTCTGCAATCTCTGTTTCCTCTTTAATAACCCCTTGCTTTCCATTGTCATCTAATGGTCCAATGGCCTTTCTAGTTGGGTTCTTACTTCGAATGTACTTAAAGAAGTCTTTGTTATTTCTCTGAGTATTTTTAGCTATACGCTCCTCAAAGTCTTGCTTTGCTTTCCTGATTGTTGCCTTGCATTTGTTCTCCCAGAATTTATGTTTCTGCCTGCTGTCCTCATTCGGACAAGCCTTCCATCTTCTAAATGAGCTTTTCTTGCTCTTGATAACTTCCCGAACAGCTCCTGTAAGCCACATTGGAGTCCTCTTGGACCTGGCAGTGCCCTTTTTCCTTTTGGGTATGCATTCCAATTAGGCCTCTGTTATTGTTTTTGTAAACAGCCTCCATGCCTCTTGGAGTGTTTGGACTCTCTCAATTTTCCCTTTCAGCTTCTTTTTTACTAGTTTCCTCATCTTTGGGAAATTTCCTTTTTTTAAATTTAAGGCCTCTGTGTTAGATTTTATCAGTTACTTGCAGTCTATGATCAAGTTAAACATAATTGAGTTGTGGTCACTGTTCCCTATTGGATCAGTCACATTAACATCTTGCACCAGATCCTGAGTATTACTCAGGATCAAGTCAAGGATTCTTGTCCCTCTAGTTGGGTCTTCAACCATCTGTCCCAGGGAACAATCGTTTAGCATATCTAGGAACTTTATCTCTTTATCATGTGCTGAACAACAGTTCACCCAGTCTATGTGAGGGTAATTGAAGTCCCCCATTATAACCAGGCTTCCCTTCTTGGATGCCTCCTTTACAACATTCTCCAACTGCCAGTCTCCCTCAAGAGTTTGGATCGGAAGCCAATAGTATATGCCTACTGTTAGACCATCCTTGTGGCCTGGTACTCTTACCCACAGAGCTTCTAATGGTGATTCCAAATCACCTAGATATTCCAATTCATACGATTTTATCACTTCTTTGACATACAAGGCTACACCACCTCCCGTTTGCCCCTTCCTATCCATCCTGTACAGTTTGTAGCCTGGGATAACTGTATCCCATTGGTTATCATCCGTCCACCAGGTTTCAGTGATACCAATAATATCAATATTCTTATCTATTGCTAAGTATTCCAGCTCCCCTATTTTGTTCCGGAGGCTTCTGGCATTTGTATACAAGCATTTATATATGCTTTCCTGAAACAGTCTTTTGAGTCCAGTTGCATTGTTATACTGCCTCTTGCATCCTTCTGCTAGGACCATGCTTCGGTAAAAAATAGAGGGCCAATGCCTCGTGCCAGAGGGGGAGGACCATGCCTCGGGCAGAGTGAAGAGGTGCCATGCCTCTTCATCTGGCCCGAGGCATGGTCCTCTTCCTTTTGCCACGAGGCATTGGCCCTCTTCATTTCCCTGAGGCATGGTCACCTTCATTTTAGCGTGAGGCATTGGTCCTCTTCCTTTTTGACACAGGGCATTCACCCTTTTCCTTTCGCCTGAGGCATGGTCCTCTCCCTTTGGCATGAGGCATGGCGCCTCTTCCTTTTTGCCCGAGGCATGGTCCTCTTCCTTTTGGCATGAGGCATGGCACCTCTTCATTCTGCCCGAGGCATGGTCCTCCCCCTTTTGGCATGAGGCATTGGTCCTCTCCCTTTTGCCCGAGGCATGGTCCTCTTCCTTTGGTGCGAGGCATTGGTACTCTTCTCTTGACAAGAGGCATTGGTCCTCTTCATCTGGCCCGTGGCATGGTCGTCTTCCTTTTGGCATGAGGCATGGCGACTCTTCCTTTTACCCAAGGCATGGCCCTCTTCCTTTTGGCATGAGGCATGTCACCTCTTCCTTTTACCCGAGGCATGGCCCTCTTCCTTTTGGCATTAGGTATGGCACCTCTTCATTCTGCCCGAGGCATGGTACTCCCCCTTTCGGCATGAGGCATCGGTCCTCTTCCTTTTGGCATGAGGCATGGTGCCTCTTCATTTTACCTGAGGCATGGCCCTCTTCCTTTTGGCATGAGGCATGGCACCTCTTCACTCTGCCCGAGGCATGGTCCTCCCCCTTTGGCATGAGGCATCGGCCCTCTGTCTTTTTACCGAAGCATGGTCCTCTTACTTTGGCATGAGGCATAAGTCCTCTTCCCTTGGCATGAGGCATTGGTCCTCTTCATCTGGCCCAAGGCATGGTCCTCTTCCTTTTGTCCGAGCATACCTGTCAACTTTTGGCTTTGAAAATAAGGGAAATTTTGTGGGCGTGGCCAAATAGGTGGGTGTGGCCAAATCCCCCCAACCCTTCCAGAGCTAGGGAAACCAGCAGAGAGGGGATCCCCCCACAGGATACCCCGTTATTAAAGAGAAGAAACCAAGTGGTTTCTTCTCTTTAAAAACGGAGTGTTGGTGGGGATGGAATCAATCCCCTCTCCTGGATCCTCTGGGTTCAGGGGGTTGTGGGGACAAAATGGGTCTGTCCCCCAAACCCTTCCAGAGCTAGGGGAGCTGGCAGAGAGGGGATCCCCCCACAGGACACCCCATTATTAAAGAGAAGAAACCAAGAGGTTTCTTCTCTTTAAAAATGGAGTGTTGGTGGGAGGATGGAATCGATCCCCTCTCCTGGGTCCCCTGGGTTCAGGGGGTTGTGGGGACAAAAGGGGCCTGTCCCCCAAACCCTTCCAGAGCTAGGGGAGCTAGCAGAGAGGGGATCCCTCCACAGGACACCCCGTTATTAAACAGAAGAAACCAAGCGGTTTCTTCTCTTTAACAATGGAGTTGGGGGTGGATTCGCTCCCTTCTCCCAGGTCTCCTGTGTCTGGGAGAGTTGGGGGACAAAGGGGTCTGTCTCCCCAACTCTCCAGAACCTACCACCCTCTCCACTGGGTCCCCACCACTGGGTGGAGTGGATTCGACAACCTCTCCTGGGTCCCGTGAGTCCATGAGGGTTGGGGGAACAAAAGGGGTCTGTCCCCCAACCCCTCTGGCCCCAGGGGAGCCAGTGGAGAGGGGAATCGCACCCCCCACACACACTGATATTAAAGGGGAAACCACGATCGGGTTTTCCGTTTTAATATCAGGGGGTGGGGTGGATTTGATCCCCTCTCCTGGGTCCCGTGGGTCCGGGAGGGTTGGGGGGACAACTCTGGAGCTGGGCAGGGGCCGCCTGGACTGGAAACCACCACCCCCAGCCGGGGGTGAGGAGGAGAAGGAGGACCAGCTGAGCAGCCCCGGCTCCGGAGGCCCTGCAGCGGCGGCAGTAGCTGGCCTTCCCGCTGCTCAGCTGCTGCTCCTCCTCCTCCTCACCCCCGGCTGGGAGTGGTGGTCTCTGGTCCAGGCAGCCCTCGCCCGGCTCTGGACGGAGGGAAATAAGGGAAAATACGGGGAAATTAATAAAACGGGAGGGCCGGGAAGAGGGGTAAAAATAAGGGGTTTTCCTGGGTAAAACAGGATGGTTGACAGGTATGTGCCCGAGGCATGGTCTTCTTCCCTTTAGTATGAGGCATGGCGCCTCTTCCTTTCACCCAAGGCATGCTCCTCTCCTTTGGCATGGGGCATGGCGCCTCTTCCTTTTGCCCGAGGCATGGTCCTCTTCATTTCGGCATGAGGCATTGGTCCTCTTACCTTGGCATGAGGCATTGGTCCTCTTCATCTTGCCTGAGGCATGGTCCTCTTCCTTTTGGCATGAGGCATTTGGCCCTCTTCCTTTATGTCGCCATGGCAAGTGGGCCTGCTGACCATGCTGGAGGTCAAGGGGGCGGTGAGTCGCGTAGACTCCTCCCTGTGTGGCAGGTGGCACTGGTAAGGAGAAAGTGGATGACCCCTAGAAATCTGGCAGGGACGCAGTTGATTGGGCACCGGAAGGACAAGGTACAGTGAAATTTGGGCTGGCCAATCAACGGTGGACCATGAACAAGGTGATGCTATGATCTATGCAGCCTGCAACACCTTCAAATTTACCGGATATACGTCAGATGCTGGAGTCAACAAGTAGCATCTGATCGGGGTAAACAATTTGTTTCATTGGTAAACACATGGATACAATGTTGCCAAATATGATTGGCAAACAAATGGATACAATGTTGCCAAATATGATTGTCAAAACAAATGGATACAATGTTGCCAAATAGGGTTGGCAATTAAGGTTTACTCCTTACCAGTGCCATTGCGGCCCATTTGCCTCAACATAGTTGAGAAAAGTTTAAAGTTTAAAGTTATGAGTTAATAAAGTGGCCCAATTTTAATCCATCACAAGTGTCCGTCTTGTCATTGGGGAGTGGGTCCAACAAGGGAAGTGCGGCGGCAAGACTATGGCCACCGCTCTCTTTGCTGGCCCCGCCCCATAGAGACGGGCACTTGAGCTGGGCGAGGGGCGGAGCCAAGCTCCCTTTAAAAGGGGGGCCGGCTCTGCACAGCCTTGCCAGCAGTTTACAGATTGGCTGGGCGAAGCGCGCGTTTGCCCTCCACTCCCTCCCTATGTGACAGTGTGGCATACTTGTGGTTGCTTCGGGGCTGGATGGGAATTTTTGCTCGAACCTGCATTGGCCCCTTGGTTCTTGTTGTTTTCGCCCATCCCACACTGTTGCTGATGGTCGAGCTACGGGATCATATGTTTGGTGCTTATTATACAGGTCACTTTGGTGGGTGGCACTGGTAAGGAGAAAGTGGATGGCCCCTAGGAATCCAGCAGGGACGCAGTTGATTGGCCACCGGAAGGACAATGAAGTACAGTGAAATTTGGGCTGGCCAATCAATGGTGGACCATGAACAAGGTGATGCTATGATCTATGCAGCCTGCAACACCTTCAAATTTACCAGATATATGTCAGATGCTGGAGTCAACAAGTAGCATCAGATCGGGGTAAACAATTTGTTTCATTGGTAAACAAATGGATACAATGTTGCCAAATATAATTTGGCAAAACAAATGGATACAGTGTTGCCAAATACGATTGGCAAAACAAATGGATACAATGTTGCCAAATAGGATTGGCAAAACAAATGGATACAATGTTGCCAAATAGGATTGGCAATTAAGGTTTACTCCTTATCAGTGCCATTGCAGCCCGTTTGCCTCAACATAGTTGAGAAAAGTTAAAAGTTAAAATTTTAAAGTTATAAGTTAAGAAAGTGGCCCAATTTAAACCCATCACAAGTGTCTGTCTCGTTATTGGGGAGTGGGTCCAACAAAAGCACTTGCACATATTCAGAAAAAAGACATATTATATAACAAGCTATTGTGCCCGGCCTTGCTGGGCAGGTATTGATTATGTGTTGCTGGTGGGGTATACAACCCACACCCACCACAGGCACACACATCACAACACACTTGCACAACACCCACACACGTGAAACAGCACACCCACACAACACACACACACACAAAACGCACAACCACACAGGACACACTCACACAATACACACACAACACAACCACACACACTACGTCCTACACAACACACTCATGCAACACCCCCCTGATTAATAGGCCTTGCCCCCGCTGAGCCGTCTCCCGTGTCCCTCTTCTCCAGCGGTGTAGGGGCCAGAGGACTGGTGGGCTGGCAGTGGGGCCCTCTTGACGTCAGGCAGTGGAGTTGGCTTTTGTAGGGCCACCAGAGATACCCTAGGTGTTGTGGGTCTCTTCTCCCTGCCTCCTTCTCTCCCAGCTGACCTCTGCTGGGCCGGCGGTGGTGGGAATATGGCTTTTTAGGGCTGCCGGAGAGACCCTAGGTTTTGCGGGTCTCTCCTTCCTGCCTCCTTCTCCCCCGGCTGACCTACTGGGTGAACTCCGTTGGGCCGACGGCAGCGGGAATGGCAGTGGGGAGGCAGCTTTTTAGGGCCTCTGGAGAGCAGGTGATGAGGGGGAAAGGCACACAAGTCAGCTGTTTTTTTCTCTCTTGTGCGCTGGCTGACCCACTTCCACTGCGCTCACGTCCTCCTGCCTGATTGGCTGAGGTGTGCCACGGCGCAGAGGATGCTGGGTATCATAGTTTATTATTTTTCTGTGTTCGTGGGGCATTGGCCCAACTCTTGGTCCCCAGTTCAGTCTCCATTTATTTGTATTGTACTATGCTATATAACCTTTTATTAGCCTGGACTTACATAGAAATATTTAGTATTTACAGTTTATTCTTTACAGAAACTGAAAAGTAAAGCCAAGGTATAATGTCTGATGAAGGAAACGTCTGAAAAAGTTTAGAATCACCAGTGTACTTTTACATTATTGGATACATTTTATGGAGTTTTGAACCACTAATATATTAAAAGTTCCTAAGCCTTGAACGGATTTTCGCTTGTTACATGGAGTGGTTCCGTTCTATTGAAAGAATAAGAGCATGAATTGGCCCAAAGTCAGCAAGTATGTTTTATGACAAAATGGAAGTCTGAAATTGGGTCTCTTTAATCCTAGTCCAGCAAAAACCACTACACACACTTGCTGCCAAAGCCAATAAACATCTTCCTACAGAGAATGATAGATTAGGCTAGAAAGCCAAGTCAGTACTAACAAGCTGGTTTTCATGTGTGTGAGCTGGGTTTTGTGTGTGAGAGAGTATGTGTGTGTGTGGTTTCTCTCTCTCTCTCTCTCTCTCTCTCTCTCTCTCTCTGATTTGAACAGCTGGATACACAAAAGAAATTCCTTATGCTCTGAGTCAGGGAGTTACTGCCTGAAGTGACCCAGATGGTAATGTTAAGTGAATAAGACCACGAAAGAGTCTATTAGCACAGCATGTTAGCCAGCTTGGTGCAATCTATAATTCAAAAATTAGACTTGCCAGGTTGCAAATTGGCAATTCTCCTCCTGTGTTGTGACCTGGCTACCCTAGTTTTATATCACCCAGAATCCTTGTTGGATCTGCCCTTTAACCCATGTGTTTTCTTTCCCACTGCAGAGCATAGAATCTCCAGTCTCCTTGCTGCAACCGACATTTTTCCTGCTTTAGCCCAGCTTCTTCAAGGCAGCACACTTCATGCAGCAAAGGCAGCCCAGGTGCTGGCAGAGTTAGCTAAAAATGGTACGTAGCCTGGCATTTTGAGAAAGTGAATAGAAAATTCATGATTCATGGACATCTCCAATAAGGCAGTCTGGTCATTAGCTCAGTAGCTGTGATGGTTACTGTTGCCTTTCAGGCTTGCTTGCAATTCCTCAGAACTGACAGACTGCCATAAAAATACGGCACTTTTCTGTGCTTTTGTTTTGTTTTAGCTCTGTTCTGAGTTTTTAGTTTTGTTGTGTTTTACATTCCAGCTGTTCACTTGCACTTGCTGACTACATATGAAGCAGCAGTTACTAGTGAAGTGGGGAATTACAGAGGAGAAACAAATGGGAAGAAACTCAACAAGATTGTCATATTTCTTTGAAAGTTTCACCCATAGATTATCATTAGTTATACCCATTATGCTTGAAGAACTCTCAAAGCATTTGCATTGATTAGATTGTAATAGACATTAGTTGTTGATTAATGCAGCATGATCAACTTCAATTAACCAAATTAAGACTAATGAAATATTTTAGGGGAGATGTCATGGTTATTCATATCTGTAATTGCAGCTGTATTCTTTTCACCCCACTCCTTTTATTAGTTTGCAATTAACAGGCAGTGCTATGTCCTGATATTTTTGGTTATTCCTTTAAGATTAGCAGAGTATGGAGTAAAAAAACAGCACAAAAAGCATAAGATAATAACTCAAGTCTCAAACATAACCCCTGTTCGCAGTGACTAGCCTTTTGTTTAATAAAAAATACTCGAGAAGCATTCAAAGTAGAAACGGTTATAAAGGAAAAGGATGAGGGAGAAACAAACAAACACAAAAGAAGAGGGGAGGAGCAAGCTAGAGATGGGGAAAGGACTCCCAGAGTTTCCTGGTCAAAATGGCTATCAATTATGCTGTTTGGAGGATTCTGCAAATGTATTTAGTCTTGATCAGTGTTTCCCAACATTTGGTTTTTGGACTTCAATTCCTCAAAGCACTGATCAGCCAATGTATTGACATAGGCTTCTGGGAATTGAATTCCCACTGTGGGGCCTGTGCCTCATGTTGGGAAACACTGATCGAGACTCTCCTTTTTGCCAGAAGTCCAGGGCAATTAAGTGATTCTTGTTCGTTCGTTCGTTCGTTCGTTCGTTCGTTCGTTCGTTCGCTCGCTCGCTCGCTCGCTCGCTCGCTCGCTCGCTCGCTCGCTCGCTCGTTCGTTCGTTCGTTCGTTCGTTCGTTCGTTCGTTCGTTCGTTCGTTCGTTCGTTCGTTCGTTCGTTCGTTCGTTCGTTCGTTCGTTCGTTCGTTCGTTCGTTCGTTCGTTCGTTCGTTCGTTCGTTCGTTCGTTCGTTCGTTCGTTCGTTCGTTCGTTCGTTCGTTCGTTCGTTCGTTCGTTCGTTCGTTCGTTCGTTCGTTCGTTCGTTCGTTCGTTCGTTCGTTCGTTCGTTCGTTCGTTCGTTCGTTCGTTCGTTCGTTCGTTCGTTCGTTCGTTCGTTCGTTCGTTCGTTCGTTCGTTTTAACAAACATTAAAATTCAACTCCTGTAAGCAACAGATCATATTTCCATGGCTCTCCCTCTCACTGAAGATTTCTAGGAGTTGAAATTCAAAAAAGCAACTTCACCCAGCTCTAGTTTTTAGTGTATATAGGTTGTAACGCGTAACAGCTTCGTTGTCAAGTTTCAAACTCTGAGCAAGAAGTTTCCAATACCCTTGCTTTATCATACCCTCTGCAGATACTCTGAAATTGCAGTTGGTGGATGCTGGTGTGCAAGAGGCTGTGGTAGAGATCTTGCAGAGGCTCCAGGAAAGTTCCAAGCCAGAAGAAAGGTGCAGCTTAAAAGCCGTGTCAGATTTGATTGTGTCATTGTTACTTAAAGGTAAGAATATGAGAGTGTGTGACAGAAGTCTTGATGCACTGAGCAAGAACAGCTTTGAGAGAGCCATCTGCTTCCTTGTCTCATATAAACTCATCTGCATTGTTGCTTCCAGATTCCTGAAGGAATTTTCACATATGGCTATTTTTTAAAAAAAGAATAATTCACTTCTAGCAATGTCTATTATAATGACCTTGTTAGTGTCTACTGCATCCATGCGGCATTTTAATGCAAGTAGGCTAGCTTTCAGCTATGGGTTGCAGGAAGAGGACCAAGTCAGCTCAGCCAGCTGGCTACCAGATTTCCTCAATTTGTAACACCCACACTCTAACACAGGGGTGTCCAAACATTGTGGGCCAAACACATGGTTCAGAGGGCTGTTCACTATGGCCTGGGGGCCGGATCCAGCCCACGAAGCCCTCGTTGCTCCTGGAAGCTTAAGTAAAACACGCCTGTATGGGCATGTTTTACTTCCGCTTCCAGGAGCGATGAGGGCTTCGCAGGCTGGATGAATTGGCATTGGGGGCCGTGTCTGGACCCCAGGCTGTAGTTTAGGCACCCCTGCTCTAACACAATGTTTCCCAATCTTTGGTTTTTGGACTTCAATTCTGAGAATCCTAAATCAGTTCCCCAATGTACAGACTTGGGCTTCTGGGAATTGAAGTCCACCAGTGTTCCATGGAACATAGTTTGGGAAACACTGTAACATAACATTACACTATAGTCAGTGTTGTACTGTGGCCGATTCTGACCGGTTCTACCAAACTGGTAGTAAAAATTCCAGGCCATGCCCACTTGGCTGACCACACCCACCTCTCAGCCTACCCCTCCCAGTGCCGCCGGAAACACGTCCCATTTGCCTTTCCCAGGGACGAAGGCGTGCTTTCATATTCGCACTTCCCTTGCACCTTCGGCCCTGGGCAAGGCAAATGGGACGTGTTTCTGTTGGTGCTGGGAGGGGGAGGCCAGCTGGCACCAGGCCACCAAGCATCCCCACTCACCTCCCAGCAGCACCGCCATCAGGGACGTGTTTCCGGCAGCACTGGGAAGGGGAGCCCAACCAGCGCCATCCCACCAAGCAGCCCCGCTCACCTCCTAGCAGCACTTCCAGCAGGAATGCATTTCCGGCAGTGCTGGGAAGAGGAGCCCAGCCAGCTCCAGCCCACCAACTCTCCTCACTCACCTCCCAGCAGCGCGGCTGCTGTGAAGAAAGAGAACAAGGTAGGTTTTTTTTTTCTTTGGGGGGAGGGGGTTGAGGCCACACCCACAGATACCCATGCCCATGGAATGTGTAGTAAAAATTTCCACAATGCATCACTGACTATAGTACAAACGGCGTCGTTGGTATGTGTGAATGTAGGGAATCAGTTCATGCCAAGTCAGAAGCCCCATGTGATCTATTCTGATTCACAGCAATTCTATCCCATGCCTTTTTTTTCTCTTTTGGCTGGAGAAACTGGGGACTGAATATTGGTTTTCATGCATGAAAAGTATACCTGGCTCTGTCATTTGGACATATATTTCTCACACTGTATTTATTTCCTTCTCTTCCTTGAAAGAGCTGAAAGGATTATGTGTGGGATTATCCAGTGTTGTCTTCACAGCTATTCTGTGAATCACCTTGATATGAGATACAATGATTTGCATAAAGTTACCAAGAAGAGTGGATATTATTTAGCAAACATTGGAGAATATGCTAGACCAGTGATGGCAAACTTTGGCACTCCAGATGTTCTTGGACTTCAATTACCAGAAGCCCAAGTCAGCATTCCTGCTGATCAGGGCTTCTGGGAATTGAAGTTCAAGAACAGCTGGAGTGCCAAGGTTTGCCATCACTGTTTTAGACTTTGGTCTCCACAATTTAAGTCTGTCTTCCCAAGATTCCCAGGGACAAATACATATACAGTAAAACCTCGCATAAAGAGCGCCTCGCTTAGAGACCAACTTCTTCAAAGAGCAGAATTTTCTCTGAATGTCCGCCTCACTTAACAACTAAAACCAACCAAAAACTCAATTAACAACTAAATCGGGGTTCACACACACACACACACACCCCAGAAGTCACAATTGGTCACTTACAATGGTGTTTCACTTAAAGATCAAACTCACTTAAAGAGCAATCCCGTGGAACGCATTATGCTCTTGAAGCAAGGTACCACTGTACAAGATAAATAATATGTAGCTTAGGATCTCCAGTTAGAACAGTCATGTGTACATGAAAAAGTATATTAGAATAATTCACATTTTGGGTAGATGCTGAAGGGCCTCTTAAACTGGTTTTAGGTTAGGACCATAGGAACCAATTTCTAATACCTCCAACAATAGTTAAAATTAGCAGCAAACTATTATGCCAAATTAAAATCAGAAATATTGCTTTAAACTTAAATCATCCAAGAGATGGCTAGCTTTAACAGTGTGCTGCTGACATTTGAGGAGAGAGGAGCAGAACATTGGCTTGTACCTGTATAGCTGATGGCATTATAAACAGGTTTCTGTGTGTTCTGCAACCATCCCAAAATCAGGTAAGCTCTTTTTGTCTCTGTGCCACTTACCAAAAGCAGAAGGAGGCAGATGGTCTCATATTTAATGGACAGCAGGAGGGTCCAGGTTTTTCCAGCCCATTTACAATGTGTTTTCGGTCACTGGTTGTGTGAGGCTGGACTGATAATGCTTTGAATTCATGATTGTCCATGGGTAGTGCTTCTTCTATTTACTCAGCCTGTACGCTCATAAATCACACAATGCCTTACATAGAGGCAGTATCTCATCCTCTAGTAGACCACCTTCACAGCACAGGTTTGTATAAGTTATAGATGTCTCCGTTTTTATGACTTTCACTCAGCATTGTTATTGCTCACACTTTGTCCAATACTGTACCACAACACTGGAAATCATATTTCTTCTCATAAAATAACACACAAAGGGCTCAAATGCCATCCTGGCCTTTGCAGATTAACAAAGTGTTTTTCTTTGCTTTCTGTGAGCAGGTTAAAAGTTGTTGATTTAATGTAGTCATTTCATCAAAAGAAAGCATTTCAGTTGTGCTTCTTATCTTTTTATCTCACTAAGTAAAACAAGCTTTGACATCTGTTCCAAGTAGAAACACTGGAGAACTTCAATTAATTATTTTCCTGGTCATGAAGTGGGAGTAATTACTAGAAATAAAATAATCCATGTAAAACAGATGTCCAATTATTTAATCACTAACTTACTTAATTTCCTTAGATGCAGGGAAGGTAACATGTCTCTTGTGAATACAGTGTAGAGGGAATAGATTCTGACAAGGCCTGGGATTGATTTGTTTGTTTTGCTATTGTTGATGTTTCATCACTCTCATGGATTTGGGTATCAAATTGTTGGTCTATCAGATGTTTTCCATGCCAGATCCCAAAATCCTTGAACTTTGGCTATGCCAACTGTAGGGGTTGATGTCCAGAACATCTGGGCTGACACTAAGAATTTGATCTACAAAAAAGGTGCAACACCTTTGGTCCTCTAGATTTTTTTAAAGTACAATTCCGACAGTTCTTTATCGCTTGATATCCTGACACAAGCTTTGGAGAATTTGTCTAAAGCACTTAGATACAGTGATGGGATTCAATTTTTTTTACTACCTACTCTGTGGGCATAGTATGGTGGGCATGGCCAGGGGAAAGCCCAGTGTTGCACCCAAATTAGGACTACTTTATTTCAAAACTTGGATGGGCAGGGCCAGCCGGAATTTCTGCTACTAGTTCTGGCAAATTGGTGCGAACATGCTGAATCCCACCACTGTTTAGATACCCAAAGGTTCCAAGTAGAAACACTGGGGAGCTGCAATTAATTCTTTTCCTGGTCATGAAGTGGGTCTATATAACTGGTGTGTGTGTGTGTGTGTGTGTGTGTGTGTGTGTGTGTGTGTGTGTGTGTGTGTGTGTGTGTTTCTTATGTGGTGAAAAATAGAAGCCATCTCTGAGTATGATGCCTTCTCCATTGTCTGCTGCTATAACCTGTGAAATAGCATACTGTGCTGTACTTTTACTTTGGAAGCAACTATACTAGTGGGTCAGGCCTGTTTTACACTGGCGGATGTATACTCCACATGATAAAGTTATGGTGGTAAATGGAGGCACTATTTTTCAGCATGGTGAAAGTGATATGGAGATTAATTGAATGTTATCTTCTTGTTAATCAGCAATGCTTCTCTCTGTTAGGCCAGTAACCTATGTAGAAACATGGTCACACTAGAGGCCAAATATCTTTCCCTATATTCACAGAATTGTAAGCACAGTCCTCAGACTCTTAGAGCTATCTCTGTTTATAGCCAAAGAGCCAGCACCATCTGCGTTTGCAGACATTTCCATGGACATGTGGCAGGCATTCCTAGATACTGGAGTGCACAGAACGCTGTTTATCTTCCCACCAAAGTGGTGTCTATTTATCTACTTTCAATTTCTTGCTTTCGAACTGCTAGGTTGGCAGGAGATGGGAGCTCACTCTGTCATGTAGTACTTGAGTATCGAACTCCGACCTACCAGACTTTAAGTTCAGCATCTTAACCACTTGAGCCACCAGAGTCCCTTGTCTATCTATCTAGCACTAGTGAGTTGTTCCTTCCAGCCTCTAAATTCAAAGAGAGCTTCATCTCTCTCTACTCTGTGTTCTTTTCCCTCTCTTCATTAGTTGGTGTTTGTAGATCGTTGCTGTTGATCTGTTTGTTTGGTTGGTAGGTAGTCTGTGTGCAGAAAAGAAAGCAGAATGCACTCATCTATAATTCCAAATAATTTGAAGTAAAGAAATATTTTTATTCTCCTACAAATGTTTCAGAGTGAGTTATTGAGACTTTTGAATGCCACTTAATGAGAGACGGTGTACTTTGGGAGACTTGTAGCTATTTTCTTCTGTGGCTCTTTGCACCTCTACTGTGCAACTAAAAGGAATTTTACTATACATTCAAAACGTTGCAACAAACAGAAGACAGAGCTATGAGTGTTGTGTGGTTTCCCTACATCTCCTCAAAGCTATCTTGCTGTCCTCAGATATGATGGATGATTCTGTGCTGTTGGGAGCATTTAAGTCTGGTTCAATTACATTTCTGTGCATGGAATGGTGAAGAGGTGCCATGTTATCCTTGGCCTCAGGTGGCAAAATGGGTTGGCATAGCCATGCATACAGGTAAACCTTAACAGAACCTGCTGTGTTGGTCTCTGGCCTGTAGCATTAAAATGGGTTCCTAAGAAGAAAAATTATGTATGTACTGCCTCATATTCTCTGTTGCTTCCCAGTGAAGGAGATCTCAAGGCTAGGATCAATATCTGAGAAAGGAAACAATCCTAAAAACCTGCGGTGTGTTACAGTACTTTGCAAATAAGCAGGCTGAGTGGGGAGAACTGAACAAACAGAGACAGCTGTGGAACGCTAAGTTTAAAACAGCATTGATCCTCTCTTGGCAGAAGCTTGTTTTTGCAGCTTGTTGAGGCTGTTTCTGGCCAGACATCTTAAAGGCTTTCTTCCTTTTTTCACGGGCTATATTTAAAATCACAGAAGTATCTGAACTGCTAGATAACCCAGTGGTAGCTCTACCTTCTTTCCTGCATTGTTCCTAAATAGCAAAAGAGTATGACATGCATTCTAGGGTTCTAGAGTCATCAAGTGACCTTTGAAATCCCTATCAGACTACAAAAAAAGAGGTGTCTATATTTTTAAATGCCTAAACTGTAGTGACTTTATCAGCTATGAATTAATATCTATATTCATGTTTACAGATGACTCCATGAAGCAGCTGTTTGCAGAAGGGCAGGGTGTAATCTACCAGAACATTGGTACATGGCTTGCATCCAAATGCAACCAGCTACAGCTGACAGGGGCTTTGGCCATTGCTAATTTTGCTCCGAATGGTAAGGAGTCCTGTTTCCTTATTTATGTGAAGAGGTTTTGCTTAGCTCTCCTATAGCTCAATAAAAATTACATCTGAATGTGTGGTGTATAATCTAGTCTGTCAAAATGCTAATTTGATCACTTAAAACTGGATTCAAGATAAATATGTACAAATCATCATTATAAGGCCTGTAGCCAAACATGTTCAATTTGCATGATTTACACTTTGGCTTACGCTGCAAGTGAGTACTTTTTTTTTTTTAGATTGTGTTTCTCGTTTTTAATTGTTATTGAATGACTAGGTTATATGAGTGGCTTTGGATTTAATTTAATAATCACAATGAACAAGACAGGCTCTGTCCCCAAAATTGGAGGACAAAAAGGGGGAAACAGAAGGATGAAGACATGCAAATCTTAAAGTTACTAAGTGCTTATCATCACCAAGTTGCGGATCTATAATAGGTAAAGGTAATGGTGTCACTTGCTCAAAAGCCAGTCATGCCTGACTCTAGGGGACAGTGCTCATCTGTGTTTACAGTCAAAGAACCAGTGCTATCTGCATCTGCAGATGTTTCTGTGGTCATGTGGAAGGCATGACTAGATAACAGAGCATGTGGAAGGCTGTTCCCTTTCCTGCCAAAGTGGTACCTTTTTATCTACTCGCAATTCCATGCATTCAAACTGCTAGGTGGGCAGAAGCTGGGACAGACTATGGGTGCTCACTCTGTGGTGTAGAACTTGGATCTTGCACTGCTGACCTGCCAACCTTCATATAGTTCAACATCTTAACCACTAAGGCAGGCATGCCCAAACTATGGTTCATAGGCTGGATACGGCCCCCGAAGGCATTCCATCAGGCCTGTGACGCCCTCACCAAACCAGAAAGTAAATACGGACGCTTCTGCACATGCACGAAAAGTGGCCATTTTACTTCCTTGTTTGGCACAGACACTTCTGCGAAGTAAAATGGCTGCTTTCGCACATGTACAGAAGCATCCGCACCAAAACAGGGAGTAAAATGGCCACTTTTGTGCATGTGCAGATGCGTCCATGCCAAACTAGGAGGTAAAATGGCCACTTTTCGTGCATACGCAGAAGCTTCTGTACCAAACCAGGAAGTAAAATGGTAGTGCATGCATAAACATGCCCTGTTCCGGGGTCGTAGTCTGGTCCACTCAGCTGCTCTCAGGGCATGGTCAGGCCCCTGGCTCAAAAAGTTTGGGCACCCCTGCACTAAGCCATCGCAGCCCTACGGGTCTAAAATACTGGTTCTTAAATGTATTATCAAAGTAGATTATTGCTGATGTCAATATATAGCATCCCTAATTCTAGCCTTTTGAAGAGTTTCTTTCTTTCCCACTTCTTTAAGACAGCAATTGCATCCGGATGGTGCAGTTTGGAGTGGTACACAAGCTTCTGGACCTTTTAGAACAACATGCGGTAAATGAAGATGTATCTGTTCAACATGCTGCACTTAGCGCTCTCTGAAACCTTGCTATACCAGGTACAAGGAAAGCTAGATAGGAAATTATTACAGATACGTGTAAAGTCTGTTTGTCTATTTATTTATTTATTTATTTAGTCACATTTATGCTGCCACCCTTTTGCCTAGGCGACAACAGGTGGCTTTACAGGTACAAAAATCACAATACAGCTTATACAAAACAATGAGATAAAAACATTAAAAATATAAATTGTTTAAAATTTAGCGTACCCTCCCCCAGCAACCATATTATAAGAATTCTTAAAAAGAACTGAGCTGAAGGCCTGAGTAGCACTCATATGAGCCACCCTAGGATGGCCATCATCCCAGCCCCCCCCCCACACACACACACACACTTGTTGCACCAGCCAGGTCTTAGGGTGTTTTCTAAAGGGTAGAAGCTCCCCCTGGAGACGTAACTCCATTGGCAGGAGGTTCCATAGGGCTGGAGCAGACACAGAAAAGGCGAGCCTCTCTAGCAGCTGGAAATATCAGGGCACCCCTCCGGTCTGCTCTAGTGGGACGGGCAGATGTCCTTGGGGTGACACAGTTGCAGATATATATATCTCCTGATGATGTAGAAAGGAGGGAAGTTTTATGACAGGGTGGGACTCTTTCTGATTCCTAGTAAAATACTGTTGCTAAATTTTCATTAGGAGGTATTGAAAATGCTGTTCAAACTGTTGTAATGTGTATGCATGGGCCCTTTTGTTTAGGTTTTAGACTCCTTTCCCAAATATATAGAGGATAGATCTTGTGAGGCCAGTGCACATGTTGGTTTCAGTTCATGTGCATGTAAGTACACAATAATGAATATAAAATGCAAACAGAACACTTTTTGTCTTTCACCCAGAACCTACCAGTGGTGGGCATCAGCAGGTTCGCACCAGTTCTCCAGAACCAGAAGCAGAAATTCTGGCTGGCCCAGCCCATCCAAGTTTTGAAATAAAGTAGTCCTAATTCAGGTGCAATGCAGGGCTTCCCCCTGGTCACACCCACCATACCATGCCCATAGACTAGGTAGTAAAAAAAATGGAGTCCACCACTTTGGTGTATGAGAACCAAGACACAGGACACAGCCACGGGCTGGTTTAACTCAGGTTTATTGCATGGTGGTCAGAGGGAACATGAGGTAATGGCGGATGCATAGCTCTATATATACAGTAGTAAACATTCGAATGTGGCTCCACGATAGCCTATTGGCTATTGTCCGCGTGACGTCATTGCTGGTCACGCCCTCCTTGTCCAGGTGTAGGTAGTGGCGGGAAACTCCGCGCTGTGGCCTTTGATGAGTGTGGACCAAGAGAGCTTGGACGCTCGCTGCTGCCCACTGGTGGTCATTAGCTCGCGTCCTAATACAGGGTTTATAGTGATACAGCTGAAGGCTATATTGTTACTTGTAGGAAAGGTTACATTGTTATCACATGAAGACGGTTACACTACTAGAACACAACACTCCTCCCCCCTAGGATGAGACGAAGTCTCTCAGCCAAGATGGCTTATTTCGAACACGCTGGGGTCTCGGTGCGGGCTGCCCTGCCCCGGGTTTGCTACCTTCTCTTTGTCCCCTGGCTTCCTGTCCTGTAATTGGAGAGGGAGACTCGTTAGTGACTTGCCGCGGTTCTGCGGCTTTGTTGGGAGGTGTGTGCTTTATTTGGGAAAAACCGGGGGCACTGGGGGCTAATGAAAAACCCCTCTTCTCGCTTGGATGGGTGGGGGAACACTCCCAAACCCCCCCCCCCGGCTCGGTAACGCAAAATCAAATTCGGGGGCAGCAGTCGCAAACTGCTCTCCCTCTTCCCCGGGCTCGGATAGAGCTGGCGTATCAAAAGGATATGCGTCGGGACCGCTGCTTCCCCCCCTTGTTTGGGACAGTTTCCCTTCGTTGTCTCCTCCTTGGGCTAAGCGGGTGGAGGAGAACCCTAACGCTGAGGCATTTTCCGTGCCGTCCGTGGATTGCTTCCTGGGAACCCGGCTCCGGAGCTGATCTGCATGCCGCCTCCAGAGTAGACCGGTGCTCGTTTCCACCCGAAATGACACTGGCCCCGTCTGTTCTACAACTCTCCCTGGGACCCAGGCTGGCCCTGCGCTGGCGTAGTTCCTGCAATGCACAGGATCGCCGGCGGCGAAACCTTTCGACACCGCTACCCCTACGTTCTTCCCTTTGTCCTCGACCCTCGTCGGGTCTAATCTGGTCAGAAGCGTGGTCAGCTTTCTCCGCATCAGCAGCTCTGCCGGCGAGAATCCCGATGCTAAGGGGGTCACCCTATACGCTAATAAAAACTGACATACTTGGTGATTCAGGTCCCCCGGGCCCATGCGCCGCAGCGCATCCTTCGTTGTCCGCACCAGCCGCTCCACTTGGCCATTCGTGGCCGGGTGAAACGGCGCGGATGTGACGTGCCGAATGGCGTTTGCCTCCGTGAATGCCCTGAACTCAGCAGACGTGAAACAACTAGCGTTATCGCTGACCAGAGTGTCGGGTAAACCGAACGTGGAAAAGACTCTCCTTAGATGGCTAATTGTAGTGGCGGAGGACATGCTCTTTACCGGAATCACCTCCAGCCACTTGGAGTACGCATCCACTACCAGGAGAAAGAGGGTTCCTCGGAACGGGCCAGCGAAATCTATGTGCACTCTGGACCACGGCCCCCTTGCCGCGTCCCATTCCCTATGCGGGAGACGAGCCGCCTCCGGTCGGGAGCCCTGGCATGCCTCACAAGTGCCGATCATGTGCTCTATGTCTGCGTCCAGCTGGGGCCACCAGAAGTAACTCCGGGCCAGCGCCTTGGAACGGACGATCCCCGGGTGGCTGACGTGCAACATTTTGAGCACCCTCGGTCGCAGGGATGTAGGGACCACCACCCGTTGGCCCCACAAAAGGCACCCCCTCTCTAGGGACAACTCTATTTTCTTCCGAAAAAATGGGTCGAATTCCGTACCTGGGGAGGACGCCGGCCACCCCTTCTGTACCCATGAGCTTACTTTCTCCAGTGTTCTATCCTTGCCTGTCGCCCTGGCGATGTCGGCTGGTACTATTGGGGGTGAATCTAAGACCTCTATTAACAATACCTGGTGGTCTCTCTCTACCCTTTCCTTTTGGCCGTCCGACAACGGCAGAGGAGACCTTGAGAGTGCGTCTGCATGGCTGATCTCCTTTCCGGGCCGGTATTCCAACTCATGTTGGTATGCGTTGAGGAAGATAGCCCACCTCAGCATTCTTGGGGACAGGATCTGAGGCGTGGGCTTATTTGCAGTGAAAATTCCTAACAGGGGTTTGTGATCGGTCACAATCGTAAACGGGCGACCATACAGAAAATCGTGAAATTTTTTGGTTCCCGCTACTATCGCTAATGCCTCCCTGTCAGTCTGTGCGTAATTCCGCTCTGCTTGGGACAGGGACCTTGAATAAAACGCTATCGGGGCCTCCCTTCCGTCGTCCAACACATGGCAAAGCACCGCCCCCACCCCCACCGGAGATGCATCACAGACTAAGACCACTGGCCGTTTGGGATCGAAGTGAGTCAGGATTGCCTCGGATGTTAGGAGTTGCTTTAACTCTTTAAAAGCCCTCTCTTGCTCGTCACCCCACAGCCATGTTTCCTCCTTTTTAAGCAACCGATGGAGTGGTTCGGCCACAGACGCCTTCCGTGGAAGGAAGGTGTGGTAAAAATTTAGGAGGCCCAGGAATGACTGGAGTTCGGTTTTGGATGTGGGGCGAGGAGCCTTCTTGATGGCGGCTACCTTGGATTTGGACGGCTTAATTCCCTCGGGCGTGACACGGAACCCTAAAAACTCAACCTCTGTTTCGAAAAAAACGCATTTGTCTTTTCTCAGTCGCAGCCCCGCTTTCTCGAACACAGTCAGCACTTTATCCAATCTCTTTGCCAGTTCGGCCTCACTCCCCCCTGTTATCAATACGTCATCAAAATAAGGCAACACCCCCTCCAGCCCCTTCAGGAGGCGTTCCACAAGCGACTGAAAAAGGCCAGGTGCCGAGTTCACGCCGAACTGTAAACGCGACACCTGGAACGCCCCTTTATGTGTGACTATTGTTTGTGCCGCCGCCGTGGCGGGAGTTACAGGGAGTTGCTGGTAGGCTTGTGCTAAATCGAGCTTAGCGAAACATTTTCCCCCATTCAACCTGGCCAGAAGGTGGCTGACCACCGGCACCGGGTATGCATTTGGGCGGATCGCCTTGTTAATTGTACACTTATAATCAGCGCAAATGCGCACCTCCCCGTCAGCCTTTAGTGCTGTTACAATTGGAGTTTCCCACTCCGCAGAGTCAACAGGAACAAGGATCCCCTGACCCACCAGCTTGTCCAATTCCGCCTCTATTTTGTCCTTGAGTGCGAACGGCACCCTGCGTGGCTTGAGTCTTATCGGGCGGACCTCCGGGTCTAGGTCGAAGGCTACAGGGGGTCCCTTGAACTTTCCCAGTCCTTTTTTAAAAACGGCGGGGTGCGCGTCACACACCGCTTGTATTGGATCCGCACCCACGGCATGCACCCCCCCTATGAACAAACCCAAAGGCTGAAACCACTGAGTCCCGAGTAGGCTACAATTTCCCCCTTTGAGAACGACTAGGGAGAGTTCCGCAGAATGCCTCTTGAAACGGACCCGAAATTTCCCGACCCCCAACACTGGAATGCTGTTTCCCTGCACATCTCGTAGTGTGGACCTCAACGCTTTAAGTTTGGGCCGCACGTGGGGGTCGATTTTTAAGAATTCTCTCTGGGGAATTATGGAATAGGAGGACCCCGAGTCAATTTCCATCCTAATAGGGGTCCCTTGTACTAGTACCTCAACGAAGTAGTGGGGTTGTCCCGCGGACACGCTGAACACGGGGGCGTCGTCCTCACTGTCGTCCGAGATGTGGCCCACGCCATCCTGCTGCCTCGTGGTCCGGGCGCCATCTTTGGACCTCGCTGGACGGTCCGGTCTGGCCGAACGGTCTTGTGATTGCCTCCGGCCCTCATGCCGCTTTTTGCACGCCTTGGCGATGTGCCCGCGACGGCCGCAGTTGTAACACTCGGCTTTTCTGAATGGGCACTTCGCGCGCTCATGGGCCGCTCCGCAACCATCGCAGCGGCGCCCCCCTTTTCGGACCTTCTGAACCTCTTCGCCGTCGCTGCCTTCCGCAGACGATTTCGATGTTCGTCGGGTCGCGTGCACCGCCTGTCCGGACTTGCCGTGCACCGAATTTTCCGCCTTGCCGGCCTTAAGACGCCACTCACGCCACTCGTGCATTTCATCTACTCCAGCATTCGTGGATTCCGCGGCTTCCGCGGCCTCCACAACCTCTGTCAGCGTGGGTGGCGGCTCCTTGTTCATCAGGCTGCGCTGCACTTCCTTATCCTTCAGGCCACACAGAACGCCGTCCCTCAGGGCCATCTCTAAGTTGTCCCATCTGCAGGGGGCGGCGGCTATCCTCATGGCTGCTACGAAGGTCTCAACCGACTCGTCCGGCGCTTGGACTCGCCTCCAAAACGCGCTCCGAGCGGGAAACATTGCCCTCGAGGGTCGGAACCGCTCACGCAGCAGTTTCATGATTTCCTCGGCTTTGAAATCACTCATCGTCTTCGGTGCAATAATGCCCACCAGCGTCCGCTTGGTTTCTATCCCCAGCATTCGGGTGAGGATGGCCCTCTTCCTTTCCTCGTCGTCTTTGACTTTGAGTTCCACCAGTGCTGCCTGGAAATCCATCTCAAAGATCTCCCAGTCTTGTGGTTTAGTAATGTTGAAACCGCTCTGTGCCCTGGCTCCTTGGGGATCCATCATCCCACCTTCGTCGCCAATTTGGTGTATGAGAACCAAGACACAGGACACAGCCACGGGCTGGTTTAACTCAGGTTTATTGCATGGTGGTCAGAGGGAACATGAGGTAATGGCGGATGCATAGCTCTATATATACAGTAGTAAACATTCGAATGTGGCTCCACGATAGCCTATTGGCTATTGTCCGCGTGACGTCATTGCTGGTCACGCCCTCCTTGTCCAGGTGTAGGTAGTGGCGGGAAACTCCGCGCTGTGGCCTTTGATGAGTGTGGACCAAGAGAGCTTGGACGCTCGCTGCTGCCCACTGGTGGTCATTAGCTCGCGTCCTAATACAGGGTTTATAGTGATACAGCTGAAGGCTATATTGTTACTTGTAGGAAAGGTTACATTGTTATCACATGAAGACGGTTACACTACTAGAACACAACAACCACTGGAACCTACCCATATAATGAGAAGATTGCAGCTCAGCTGGAGAGCACTTTCTGTACATGCTCAGTGTCCCCAGCTAATATCAGGCATCAAGGAGGGGAAAAGATTTCCACCTAAAACCCTGGGGAACTTACTATCTATGAAAATATGCCACAGGTAGGAAAAATGTAATGTTGAACTTCAGTTCCCATTGGTCCTAACTTGAAAAGGCGATGGAGTGGGATGATAGAAATTGCAGTTTCATGTCTAGAAGGGTACATGTTCTCCACCCTTAGGATAGACAGTATTTGGCTATGTGACTGCTATGTACAGTAATAGCCTAGCTAGTATGCATAGCTTCTTGTAGACTGTGTAATTACTTATTAACAGAAATATTTTCAGTCACAAATATTCTGTAAAAAAGGTGAATTATGGGGGGGTTGTAATAGTAAATATTCCTTAGTCGTCCCCCCCCCCCCGCCCCAGGTTGTTTGGCTGTTACAGAATACAGTGGAACTCCGGATAACAACAAAACTCCGTTCCACAGAGTGCAGCGCTATCTGGATTTTGACACTATACGGTCCCTATGGGAGATGCTCCAGATAAGGACAAAAAAGTTGTCGTTATCCGGAGCATCGATACCAAACGGCCCACATAATGATGTTTTTTGGCATTATGCGGAGCATCACGTGGTGCATAACAATTTGGCGTTATCTGGTACTGTTGTTCCACTGTAAACGTCTACAAGAGGTAGAAAAGACTGCTCAGTCATGAATAATAGCAGCATGAAGTAGTAAAGCTGACGTTAACTAGAAAAAAGATTGGAGGAAATGGTTAATTAATTTTAAATATTGTAAGTAAAACTGCAGTCCTTTTGTATTTATCAAATATTGGAAGGTAGTATGTTGTGGTCAAGAAAATACAGGTTTATGAAAAAACTGGTTTTTTTGTGGGGGCAAGCTGTACACTGTTTTGTTTGTTTTACTTGCGTTCATTCCATTACCACAAGAGAGATAGAAATAGATTAGCAAAAGAAGTGGAAACCAAAAATAATAGAAATAATATGTCTGAAAGAGGGGGACATGGTAGAAAATTATCCTTTCAAAATTCTGTGATCAAATGTTCTCAAGCTCTTAGTCAATGTTAATTACTGTGTCTTTTATTGAAATGCATTTCCTTCCTAAATCACTAAACATCCTCCTATAAGGGAAATAAGGCAAAACATAACTGCAGTTGAAAAAGTCAAGACAAACATGGAATGAAATCAATTAGGTGCAGTCTTTTAAAAATGTATAGGTAGGCACAAGTGACATATTAATTGATTAAATTTTCAGAGCTTTGCCTAGGGGGCTTTGTTTGAAAATATTAAGACAGTCAAGGGCTCATAGATGCAGCCAAGACTTGAAGAAATTACAAACAAATTAATTAACCACCAGATTCCTAGCATGATAAAAGTGCCAGCAAGGGATCCTACCTGCCAGACTTGCTCTAGGCAAGAAAGCAACCACATGGACTTTCAGGAAATTATTTGGTAAGTCACAGACATTGCTTTCCAAGAGATTCTGCTGTTAATTATCTCCAGATATTGCTTCCCCAAATGGGAGATGGGATGAGAAGGAAGAAATTGTTGGAAAGTAGTATGGGACATGTTGAGCCTCAAGTGAAGATTGTGACCAGTATTGGATTGACTCCCAAATTGCCTCTTTGTTGTGTTCCTAATATTATGCCTTTGCAACAATGTAACACCCATCAACTGTAACACTGTAACCTTCTGTAATAGGACGCGAGCTAGTAACCACTAGGTGGCAATAGCGAGCGTCCAGCTCATATGGTTCCAATTACGCAATTACTCCAGCACGGGAAGATTCCCGCCACTACCTCACCTGGACAAGAAGGGCGTGACCAGGGATGACGTCACGCGGGCGGTAGCCAATGGGCTATCGTGGAGCCACATTCAAATGTATAGCCACTGTATATATTGAGCTGTTCGTCCACCATTACCACATGTTCCCCCGGACCACTTCATGCAATAAAGATGTGTTAAACCAGTCCTTCGGCTGTTCCTTTGTCTTGGTTCTCATACACTAAATTGGCAACGAAGGTGGGATATGGCTTCCCACGAGATCAAGACACATGCCGGTTTCGACATTAACAAGCCGGAAGACTGGGAGCTCTTTGAAATGGACTTCCAAGATACGCTGGTGGTGTCCAACATTATGGACGAGGGAAAGAAGAGGGCCATTCTCACTCGGATGCTGGGAAATGCCGCCAAAAGAGTATTGGTGGACCTAGTATCACCGAAGAAAGTGAGCGAGCTAACGGCCAAACAGCTTCTAAAGGTGATGCGTGACCATTTCTAGCCCTCGGTCTCGATGTTTTCGGCTCGAGACGCGTTCTGGAAGAGAGTTCAAGCGCCTGGTGAGTCCATCGCCGCTTTTGCAGCGGCCCTGCGGTTGGCCGCCGGCCCATGCAAGTGGGAAAATCTGGAAATCGCCCTCAGGGACCGTTTGCTGTGCGGCCTGTGGGATGAAGAGGTTCAGCGAAAGCTGATGAACCAGGAGCCGCCCCCGACGCTGCGCGAGGTCGTGAAGGCGGCCCAGGCCGCGGAGACCACAAGGGCCGGAGTCAAGGGGTTCCGAGAAAGGCCCCCACAACCCGACAAGGCGGCGGGCTCGGTGCAGGCGGCCAGGCACACGCCGAAATCTGCCACGGAGAGCAGCGACGACGAGGACGTCCGGAGGGTTCGGAAGGACGGCCAACACTGCGACGGCTGTGGAGCAGCCCATGACCGCATCAAGTGTCCGTTCCGGAAGGCCGAGTGCCACAACTGCGGACGCCGGGGGCACATCGCCAAGGTCTGCAGACGGCGGCGCAAAGACCAGAAAAGCCCGGCAGACCGCCCGCCGAAGACCAAGGAGGGCGCCCGGCCCGCGAGGAAGCAGGACGGCGTGGGCCACATCTCCGACGACAGCAGCGACGACGCCCCAGTGTACAGCGTGTCCTTGGGACACCCCCGTTACTTTGTTGAGGTACTGGTGCAAGGGGCCCCTGTTAGGATGGAGATAGACTCGGGTTCCTCCTACTCAATCATGTCCCAGCGGGAGTTCTTGGGAATTTCCCCCCACGTGCGCCCTAAGCTCAAAGCGTTGAGGTCCACGCTGCGGGACGTACAGGGAAATAGCATTCCGGTGTTGGGGGTTGGAAAATTCAAGGTCCAATACAAGCAACACGCCGCGGAACTTCCCCTGGTTGTTCTCAAGGGGGGAAGTTGCAGCCTCCTCAGGACTCAATGGTTTAAGCCCCTGGGGTTGTTCATTGAGGGGGTGCATGCCGTTGGGACTGACCCAATACAGGAGGTGTGTGACGCGCACCCCGAAGTTTTCAAGAAAGGACTCGGAAAATTCAAGGGACCCCCAGTAGCGTTCGACCTGGACCCGGAGGTCCGCCCAATAAGACTCAAGCCGCGCAGAGTCCCTTTCGCACTAAAGGACAAGATAGAGGCGGAACTGGACAAATTGGTGGGCCAGGGGATTCTTGTTCCTGTTGATTCCGCGGAGTGGGAAACTCCGATTGTAACTGCGCTGAAGGCCAACGGGGAGGTTCGCATATGCGCTGATTATAAGTGCACCATTAATAAGGCGATCCGCCCAAATGCGTATCCGGTGCTGGTAGTCAGCCACCTGTTGGCCAGGTTACATGGGGGAAAGTGTTTCGCAAAACTTGACCTGGCGCAAGCCTATCAGCAACTCTCAGTAACCCCAGCTGCAGCTGCTGCGCAAACGATAGTCACTCATAAAGGGGCGTTCCAGGTGACGCGCCTACAGTTTGGCGTGAACTCGGCACCGGGAATTTTTCAGTCGCTCGTGGAACGCCTCTTAAAGGGGCTGGAGGGGGTCTTGCCATACTTTGATGACGTATTGATAACGGGGGTGAGCGAGGCAGAGTTGGCTGAAAGGCTGGACAAGGTGCTGGCGGTGTTTGAAAAGGCGGGGTTGAGGTTGTGAAAAGACAAATGCGTTTTCTTCGCAAAAGAGGTTGAGTTCTTGGGTTTCCGGGTAACCCCTGCGGGAATTAAACCCTCCAAATCAAAGGTAGCCGCCATTCAGAGTGCCCCTCGTCCCACCTCCAAGCCCGAATTGCAGTCGTTCCTAGGGCTCTTAAACTTTTACCACTCCTTCCTGCCTCGGAAGGCTTCGGTAGCTGAGCCACTTCACAAGCTACTCAAGAAGGACGAGGCGTGGAAGTGGGGCGAGAGCCAGGAGAGGGCATTCAGTGAACTGAAACAACTCCTAGCGTCTGACGCCATTCTCACCCATTTTGACCCCAAGAGACCGGTGGTCCTGGTATGTGATGCATCCCCAGTGGGGGTGGGGGCGGTGCTGTGCCACGTGTTGGAAAATGGGAGAGAGGCCCCGATAGCATTTTACTCCAGATCCCTGTCCCAGGCAGAGCGAAACTATGCCCAGACAGACAGGGAAGCGCTAGCAATAATCTCGGGGACTAAGAAGTTCCACGATTTCCTCTATGGCCGTCCCTTCACCATAGTGACCGACCACAAGCCCCTGCTAGGCATTTTCACTGCAGACAAGCCCACACCTCAGATCCTGTCCCCTAGGATGTTAAGGTGGGCCATCTTCTTAAACGCGTATCAGCACGCGTTGGTGTACCGGCCGGGAAAGGAAATAAGCCACGCGGACGCCCTGTCGAGGTCTCCCCTCCCCCACGTCAGCAGCGTCGTGGGCGAGGAAGAACAGGACTGCCAAGTGCTCCTAATAGAGGTCTTGGATTCGCCCCCCATTGTACCCGCAGACATCGCCAAGGCGACCGGCAAGGACAAAACGCTAGCTCTAGTCAGCTCCTGGGTGCAGAAAGGGTGGCCAGCGTCCTCCCCGGCGGCAGAGTTCGCCCCGTTTTTTAGGAAGAGGCTGGAGTTGTCCATAGAGAGGGGGTGCCTTCTGTGGGGCCAGCGGGTGGTAGTCCCCGAATCCCTGAGACCGAGGGTGCTCAAACTGCTGCACGTCAGCCACCCGGGGATTGTCCACTCCAAGGCTCTGGCCAGGAGCTACTTCTGGTGGCCCCAATTAGATGCCGACATCGAGCACATGGTGGGCACTTGCGAGAGCTGCCAATGCTCCCGGCCCGAAGAAGCGCGTCTGCCACACAGGGAGTGGGACGCGGCAAAAGGGCCGTGGTCCCGTGTGCACATCGATTTTGCGGGCCCATTTAGGGGGACACTTTTTCTCCTCGTGGTGGATGCTTACTCCAAGTGGTTGGAGGTAATCCCAGTTATGAGCACCTCTTCGGCAACGACAGTAAAGCAATTGCGTAGGGTCTTTAGCACGTTCGGGATACCCGACACCCTAATTAGCGATAACGCTAGTTGTTTCACGTCCGCCGAGTTCAGGGCATTCACCGAGATCAATGCCATTCGGCACATCACTTCCGCCCCTTTCCACCCGGCAACAAACGGCCAGGTAGAGCGCCTCGTGCGCACCACCAAAGACGCGCTGAGGCGCATGGGCTCCAGGGACCTGAACCTGCAACTGTGTCAGTTCTTGCTGGGCTACAGGGTGACTCCCCTAGCTTCAGGGTATTCACCCGCAGAGCTCTTAATGCGTAGAAAGCTGACCACGATTCTGACCAGGCTAGACCCAACGAGGGTGGAGGACACTGGGAGGAACATAGGGTTAGCGGACACCAAGAGTTTCGAAGTAGGTGCCCCAGTGCATTGCAGGAACTACGCTAGCGCGGGGCCAGCATGGGTCCCGGGCGTCATCGTTGGCCAGACGGGTCCCGTGTCGTATCGTGTAGAGACCAGTGCGGGTCTACTCTGGAGACGGCACGCAGATCAACTCCGGCGCCGGGTTCCGGACAGCCAAAGCGCGGACGGCGCGCAGAAGGATTCAGCGTTAGGGTTCTCCCCCACCCGTTCAGCCCAAGGGGGAGGAGAAGGGGGCCAGTGGTCCCCACCAAGGGGGGAGGGGAAGGAGTCTGTCCTCATAGATAACCTGTGGGATGTCCCCAATGACCCAGTAGATGATTTTGAGTTTCAGTTTCAAAACCAGGGGGGTTTCGGAGTGGTCCCCCACTCATCCAAGCGAGAAGCGGGGTTTTTCGTTAGCCCCCAGTGCCCCCGGTTTTCCCACAATGGAGTTTGTCCCTTCCCCAAAAGCCGCAGAGCCGCGGCAAGTCACTAACGAGTCTCCCTCTCCCGTTGCAGGACAAGAGACCAGGGGACAGAGAAGCAGTAACGCCCCTGGGACAAGCCAGCCAGCAGAACGCCCAAAACGCGTTTGCAATAAGCCATATTGGATGAGAGACTTCGTCTCATCCTAGGGGGAGGGATGTTGTGTTCCTAATATTATGCCTTTGCAACAACGTAACACCCATCAACTGTAACACTGTAACCTTCTGTAATAGGATGCGAGCTAGTAACCACTAGGTGGCAATAGCGAGCGTCCAGCTCATATGGTTCCAATTACGCAATTACTCCAGCGCGGGAAGATTCCCGCCACTACCTCACCTGGACAAGAAGGGCGTGACCAGGGATGACGTCACGCGGGCGGTAGCCAATGGGCTATCATGGAGCCACATTCAAATGTATAGCCACTGTATATATTGAGCTGTTCGTCCACCATTACCACATGTTCCCCCGGACCACCATGCAATAAAGATGTGTTAAGCCAGTCCTTCGGCTGTTCCTTTGTCTTGGTTCTCATACACTAAACTCTTACTGTACCTATTTCTAAGCAGGCCAACCGTCTGTGGGCTCTTTTTTATTAACAACGTATAGAAAGAATAGTGAAGCTTTTCGTTAATACTGTGGCCTTTATCTCTGTAGTGTCAACTGATTATTTTCTTGTGTTTTGGAACAGAGTTATTGTTGCTGCTGGTGGTGATTGTGTTTGCAGGCGCACCCCCCCAATAACGGACACAGACAACATTGAAAGTGGATAACAGCATAGGGCCACATTTATTGATTCAATGCCCTAGTCCGAATTATAAATTTGTATTGGTAAAACGACCAATCATAATTCCTAAGGCAAGCAGGCCGAAGTAACACTGGTAAGGTACCACCCCAAAATTGCCAACGGCAATTGGTTACAATGTATCAATTTGTATCAATTTGTTTGTTGACAACAAACAAATTGTTGACCGTAGTCAATAACTAACTCATGACCCCACCCTCTGACGCGTATCCGTGAAATCACAGGGGTGATGCATGCTGGTTAGCAATCGTCATCACCCCATCGCCTGGTTCGTCGTTGACCGGACAACGTTTAACTAATTTATTCCTGTCTAGTGTTGTCCAGTCAATTGCGAACCTGCCGGATACTTGTGGGTCATACTGTTTACCTTACCAGTGCTACCCGCCAATGTGACCAAAGTCAACATTAGGAACACAGAAAGACCCCTATATCAAACCATAGCAACAGTGTGGGATGGGCAAAAAAACCAGGACCCGGAAGCCAATATGGGTCCCAGCCAAAAATTCCCACCCGGCCCCGAAGCGACCAAAATATCACACTGTTAACTAGGGAGGGGGTGGAGGGGAAAAGACTTCTCCGCTCCGTCGCTGAGGTAAAATGGCAGCTCTGCTGCCTCGTGGCCACCCCTTTTATAAGGGAGCTGGCCACGCCCCTAACTACCCGGATTCTCTGTCCTGTGGGGGGGGCCCGCAAAGGGCGCGGCTGCCATTTTGGCGCCGCGCTTGCATTGCAGGCGCACCCCCCCAATAACGGACACAGACAACATTGAAAGTGGATAACAGCATAGGGCCACATTTATTGATTCAATGCCCTAGTCCGAATTATAAATTTGTATTGGTAAAACGACCAATCATAATTCCTAAGGCAAGCAGGCCGAAGTAACACTGGTAAGGTACCACCCCAAAATTGCCAACGGCAATTGGTTACAATGTATCAATTTGTATCAATTTGTTTGTTGACAACAAACAAATTGTTGACCGTAGTCAATAACTAACTCATGACCCCACCCTCTGACGCGTATCCGTGAAATCACAGGGGTGATGCATGCTGGTTAGCAATCGTCATCACCCCATCGCCTGGTTCGTCGTTGACCGGACAACGTTTAACTAATTTATTCCTGTCTAGTGTTGTCCAGTCAATTGCGAACCTGCCGGATACTTGTGGGTCATACTGTTTACCTTACCAGTGCTACCCGCCACACGGAGGGGCTTCAAAGAAGACCTGACGCCCCCACCCAGACCGTCAGCTCGGTCAACAGGCCTGCTCGCCAATCACCTAACAGGAGGTCCATACCTCCTCGCGACAGATGGACCCCATCCCCTGCGTACAAGTCATAATTTTGTAGGCTAATAGCGGGGTGATGACTGACCCGTCCCCAAGCCCTGTCGGCAAGAAACCGCGCCACCGCCCTGTTGACCGTGCGCCTAGCGCGGTCAAGGGCCAGGAGGTGAACGCCCCCTCTATAAGAAAGGCGCGGGATAATGTCCGACCAAACTAGGGTTGTGACAGGCCAGACATAATGCAAGTAGGCGAGGTCCTCGCAAATCGCATGCTTGAGCGATAAGCCGGTGACCTGGCACAAATCATTGCCCCCAAGGTGGATGATGAGAATGTCAGGCGGGTCAGCACTCAGGCCAGAAAAAAGGAAAGGCCGCAGCTCCCGCCATAACATCCCAGGCTTACCATGCCATGTGAGACTGGAGTGTTCACCCAGTCCCAGTCGGGGTCCCCACTCTGTCGCCGCAGCGTAACGCGCTGCCCTGTGCACATAGCTGTGGCCCACCAGCCATACTGTCACCGGTGTAATACGACACCCAGGGTCTGTAAGAAAATTGAGAAAAATTGAGAAAAAGATGGTAAGGTGACTGGATTGGTACTCATGGCGGAAGTGGGCACACATAAAACTGAAAACATTGCGAGCCCCACCTCCCCATGCTGCGTATGTCAGCCCCAGAGTACCCAAAAGCAGCTGCTGTAGAGGCTGCACCAGTACGGAATAAATGTGTGCCATAACGGGCACCTGGTAGGCCCACCCTGGTGAGGGCTCTGCCTGTCACCTTCCAAAACTGAAATTTAGTAAGGGGAGACCCATCTTGGTGACAGAAAAACGGGCCGTGGTGCATGCCACGCAGTGCCAGGAACTCCTGTAGGGCACCAACCGGACAGATGTCTGCCAAAGAACACCGTAGCAGTCTTACACCACTGCCTACGCCATGCTGATCTGTCGTAGAGGAGCATATCCTCAACTGGGCCCAGTCTTTGGCAACATAGACATCCTCGAGTTCCAGTGCCCTACAACTTGCATCCGCCTTATACAGCATCTCAAGCTCGCCGGTGCGGAGCACTCCAAAAAAGGCCACCGTTGTAGCCGCATGAAGTGGGCTGCCTCATTTCCAAAACAGAGGCCAGGCCAGCCCCGGGCCAATTGGGTAAAAACCCTGGGAAAATCTTGCATCCGCCTTACTCAGCATCTCAAGCTCGCCGATGCGGAGGGCTCCAAAAAGGCCACCGTTGTAGCCGCATGAAGTGGGCTGCCTCATTTATCAAAACTGAGGCCAGGCCAGCCCCGGGCCAATTGGGTAAAAAACCCTGAGAAAATCTTGCATCCGCCTTACTCAGCATCTCAAGCTCGCCGATGCGGAGGGCTCCAAAAAAGGCCACCGTTGTAGCCGCATGAAGTGGGCTGCCTCATCTATCAAAACAGAGGCCAGGCCAGCCCCGGGCCAACTGGGTAAAAAAAAAAAAAACCCCCTGGGTAAATGGGGTGGCGGTCGCCCGGGAAACGCCCGCGCACGCGCACCCACCCCTCCCAAACATGTCTCACCCGGAAGTCATTGGTGCTGTCCACACGACCTCCCACTTTGGCCATAAAAGCCAACCCGACAGCTGAGATGCTATGGTGCGTGGTGCAAGGCCCTGGGCATACAGGTAAACCATGAACCGCAGAACATGGGCTACTGGGATCGGCCAGGTTCCTGGCAGTCAGAATCAGGTACATAATACTCTGAAGGAACTAAATGCGTGGTGGTACGCCTTACTCATGCATGGCGCTAGTGACAGGCCAATCGCCCGGTTCACCTCTCCTTGCCAACGTTCCATCTCTCGTCCGGGAGTGGCAAGGGAAATTCCTCCGCATCCGGGGGCCGAGGCACGGAACCGGGAGATCTGCAGGCGGGACAAAGCAGCAGCAATATCATTATTAACCCCTGGGACATGCCTGGCCCTGAAAAGAACGTTGAGGCGCAGGCTGCGCAACACAAACTGGCGCACTAGGTCCATAACCCTGGGCGATTTAGAAGTCTATGCATTGACAATGTGGACAACAGCCGCATTGTCACACCAGAAATGCCCAACCGAGTTGGCCCACTCCTCGCCCCATAGCATCAAAGCACCCAGGATAGGGAAAAATTCCAGATATGTGAGATCACGCAGGCGACCCGTGCCTGCCCAGGCTGGTGGCCACCCACCATAGGCCCACTTCCCATTGAAGTACATCCCATAACCCAGGGATCCCGAGGCATCGAACTGTATCTGGAAACGAGGGGAAGCCGGAAGGTCAGACCTCCAAAATGACACCCCATTGAACTCCCTCATGAACTGGAGCCAGATAAGCATATCTGCCTTAATACCCTGGGTCAGTCTCACCCTATGGTGGGGCCTGGATAAGCCTGTCATGGCGTCGCACGAGCGCCAAGCAAATGCCCGGCCTGGTGCGACGACCCTGCCAGCGAAACTGGGGTGACCATGTAGCACCTGCAGTTCCCGCAGTGATGCCATGCGCTCGGCCAGCAAGACCGAGACAAGGGCCACTAGCCTTGACACCTTATCCCGCTGCAACCTAGAATTCTGCGCTACCGTGTTACTCTCCACCCCAGGAATACTAGCTGTGGAGATGGGCCCTCGGTCTTTTCGGGCGCTAAAGGGACACCAGTTCCTCCATTAGCGTCTGAAATGTGTTGAGGAGACGTGTGTACGTGTCCCAGCCCCGTTCAGCCCCGAATAAAACCATCCAGGGAATGGGCTAGAGACCGAGACCCTGACCTGCAGACAAAAGCGCAATCTAGGAAAGTGGTGAAACGCTCGAATACCGAGCCCCAATGGAATAGCCAAAAGGCATGGCATCATTGAAATAATATGCTCCCCGGGACGGGGGTGCAGGGACAGGGCCAACGACCCTGCCCGCATGGACCCTATGTCAAAGCTGGCAGCAGCCACCTCCTCCCTCCCCTTAAGGGATAAAAGGTTGGGGGCATCCTGAAGGAACCTATTACCCATGAAAGGGATCCGGAACCCCTGCCTAGAACCCTGAAGGAGATAACCTGCATCCTCTCCCTTCGGGTACCGTGTGAGCCAACGCTCCAACATGTCCACCTTAAATGGGAAAGGAGCCCTTCGGTGAACTAGATCCATCTGCGGCAGTCTTGCCAGCCCCCTGTCTGCCCCACCCTCTGCCCCGCATCCTTCTAGGCCTGGGACAGGCAGAGGCCGCATGGGGGCCAACACAGGTGGGACACTCCTGTCTGTATTTGCAAGTCTTCCCATTAGAGGAGCCATTGGACAAGAAAGTCCAGCACAGCAGGCGGGCTGGAACCCCCCCCCCGCCCCGCCCCCTGGCAGGTGACCTGTGCTGGGGCCGACCGCCGAACCACATGCCCACAATGGTATATCTCCCCGGGTGCAGGGCGCGTGGGCGTAACGTACAAAAGCCGCAGCCTCTGGCCTGGCTCATCTCGCCTAATCTCGGGGCGCGGTGAAATCCGCCTACGGCATTCCTCGTCACAAGCCAACCACGCTGGGCCCGGAAAGTAAACCATCGCCCGGTAGGCGTTGTCCAAATACTGGACCATCGGAATTGCCAGATCCGGCCGGGCCCTAAGGTACACCGCCATGCATATGATGCAGGCCGGCAACCATTTGGCCCACATACTTGGTGGCTTGCGACAACGTGCCTGCCACTATCCTTCTCATTCTGCCCCTCCCCCTCTCCTTGGTGGGCACACTGTTTAGGAGTGAAAAGATATCCACGTACTCCCCCCGCCAAATTTACTCTCTGGCGGCCTGTGCCAAGTGGTCACTCATCGGTAAGGAATAGGGGCTTGGACCAACCCAACCTCCCAAAACATTCCCCTAAGGGTAGGGAACACCCCCCACCACGGGGCCCTGGGTGTTAGCTGTCATCGCCGGGGAGGCGTCAGCGGGTGCACCGCCACACCACCCGCGCGAGGCCAAGGCCATTGGAAAGCCCCCCCCATGTTGGGAATGTGTGTGGATGTACTCGCTTACACCGTATACTCACATGCTGCACCCCCGCGGGCCGCCCCCACCGGGGGTTCCGGCCCACTGGGGGCGTCGGAGCTCACGACTGACGTAGAGCTCATCATCGGGGGACCTGCACCTGGCTGCTGGCTGGGGAGCTGCGAGGCAGTGGCCGAAACCGCGCCACGCGCCTGCAGCAGCTCAACCCTCCCTGTCGGCTGTTGTCCTCCTGCCGACAGCGCCTCAAAAGGAACCCCAAAGGAGGGGGGGCCCCGCCTGACTTCCACGTTGACCTGGGGCCAAGGGCCGGCTGGCCCGCCTGGTCCAGGCGTGGGTACAGGTCCCTGTACCCCAGGACCCGAATATGGCCATTGGCCAGCACCGAAGCCCGGCAGGGTCGGTGGACAAACCTGCCAAGGCAGGGGGCCGCACCACCCCCCGAGGCTAGAGGGCCCCGGGAGAGGCTGCGACCCAAGAGGAGTAGGCCCAACAGGGTGGGCAGGTGGAGGAGCGGCGTCCACCGCTCGCGGGCCGCGGGCCGGAACCCCCTCCGCGCCCGCACTCTGGTCGCCCACTCCGGGCCAAGGGGCAATAGACCCCATTCCGCCGGCCCCGGCAGGGGCGGGCAAAGGCGGCTGCTGAGGAGGCGGCACCGCGGTCCTCCGACCTGGGTTGCGCCTCCTAACCGCGCGAGCTGCACTCGAAGCTGCCTTCTTCTTCGAAGGCATCTCCACCGAAGCAAAGGGAAGCCAGCAAGGCAGAATCGCTACCCAAAAGGCTTCCCGGTAGGCTCAAGAGCGACGGAGACACAGGGGAAAAGACTTCTCCGCTCCGTCGCTGAGGTAAAATGGCAGCTCTGCTGCCTCGTGGCCACCCCTTTTATAAGGGAGCTGGCCACGCCCCTAACTACCCAGATTCTCTGTCCTGTGGGGGGGGGGCCCGCAAAGGGCGCGGCTGCCATTTTGGCGCCGCACTTGCATTCTGATTATTTATACCCACCCTTCCTCACAAGAGTCTTGGACTTTGCTCCCCTCCTGCACTTTCATAGCACTTCTAAAGCTGTGAAGAATGCTTTGGTGGTTTCACCAACTATTGTTTGAATGCCCATAGATCACAAGAATGGCTTTTTGTTTGTTTTGTTTGTTAGCTTTACTTTACTTTACTTTATACTCAGCCTTTTCCCCCCAAGAAGACCCAAGGCACCTTATAATATTAAGACAAACCATATGTAAAAGCTAAAAAATACATTCACTGCAATATTTTAACAGAATTAAATCTGTATCAGTTGAAAATTAGTATTAAAAAAACAGCTTGAAGTATTTTTTAAAAAAACACAATAAAAACCATACAAAAACATAACATTTAATAGGTTACTTCCCAGGTAGCTAGTTGCTAGAAGAAAACCTGCCAGCAGAATGACCACAAAGGGTGGGGCTCATCTTCACTTCCTGTAAGAAAGGGTCTCACAGCTTGGAAGCAGGAGCAGTGAAGGCCTTTTTTTAGTCCACAAAATCTCATCATGCAAGAAATGGACTAGTCCAGTTGTGGCGAACCTTTTAGAGACCAAGTGCCCAAGGAGGCACCGTGTGTGTGCACACACCTATGTGACATCACAGCAACATCACATGGGTGTGTGCGCATGCACATCCTCTGCTCAAGGTGCACTGATGACATCACCTCGGTGCCTGCCTGTGTGATGCCACCTCCTCCACCTCCTAGGAGGGGTGGGTGTGTGAGTTGGGGGGTGTTTGGTCATCTCTCCTCATCCTTGTCCCCACCTCCTGGGTGGGATTTCAGCCTCCTCTCTCACCTCCCCATTGGCAGAGGGGGTGGGAAAGCGGCTCTACCATTGGTGCCAGTGGCATGAGGTAGGGTAGGGCTTGCCCATAATGGTGTGCTTGGCCACAGAAAGGGCTCTGTATGCCACAGGTTCACCAACACTGGATTAGTCTTTTGCGGCTTCTGTTTTTCACACTTTTGTAAGCTGCCTTGAGTCCCTCTGTTCAGAAAAAGTCAGGGTACAAATAAAATGAAAGAATAAATGAGAAGATTTCTTGTTTATGTCATGAGAAATTAATATGCCTTAAACAACAAACTTTATATAAGCAAAACATACAAATTTCAAAATATGGATAAATATTTACTTACCGAGTCACTCTAAGAAACGCTGGGAACTGTAGTCCAAAAAATTGTCCCAGACTCCATAATTTATCATTGAACAGCTACTCTACATGTGGAAATTTTCTAAATTCTGAATGTGATCATTGACATTAATACACTGGTTGAGACACTCTTAACTCTACCCATGTCCCTTTGAATGTTCTAATGGAGAATCTGTATGGATCATGTGAAAATAGCCCGGTTACTTTAAATCAGGTTTTCTATTTCTGAATTGGGAGTTTTAAATAAAGTCTTTACTAAGTAGTTAATATAAATATTATAAAATGTTTCTGTACATCTGTTGTGTCCAAGCGTTTATTGATGTATATTGCGTTAGGTTGCAATCATCATTAAGTCTTTGCTGTATTCACACCCTTTTCTGTAAGGTGCCTTATTCATATGTTTTCAATGTACCTTGATTGGGTCTGCACAGGTTTCCCAATCTTATGTATGTTAACTGTGTTTTCTGACAGGAGCCGAATGTATCTTTTCTCATGTATCTATTCTTACGCAAATAAGTGGATCGAAAATGTGCACACTATGTTAGCCAATGGGCTTGTTGTATTATTGTTACTGTTTATAGGAGTGGAATGTATCTTTTCTCATGTATCTATTCTTATGCAAATAAGTGGATTGAAAATGTGCACACTCTGTTAGCCAATGGGCTTGTTGTATTATTGTTACTGTTACTGTTTATAGTGTATCTTAACCTATAAAACCAAGTGTTCACCGTTGGAATGGGCTATAGGTTCCTATACGTCGCCCTACTCACCCGCACCCTCCCTTTGATAGGACGGGTGAAGTGGCTACGCAGGTCAACGAAGGCTTTAAAAAATCGAGATTGGGGCATCAGCCCCACCATTTGCAAGAAAGGGAAACAACTTCATTACCCGAAAAGCATTGCGTTTCGCCGTGCTTCTCCAACTGTTAGCCAATCACGAGGAAAAAAACAACGATCTCAGTCTTTCTGTTACGAGCCGCAACCAATCCAAACTTGCGTATCAAAAACTTGCCGAGCGACGGGCGAAAAAATCTCTACACAAATACATATCCCAGCGTCCTTTTCACTGTAACACCATATAAGGAGTTGTGCTACAGCCAATGAAATGTCTCAGAAAGTACGCGTCATCAGTGACTGAATGCACAATGAAAAAAAAATGGTCAATTGCCAGGCAAACCAACTTAAATACGTTATTTTACTTTAGCGTACTGTTAGGAGGCTTAGTCGTTGCCGATTTTTGCAAAGAAACCATAGAAATAATAAAAAAAGATAATATCCCCCCCCCGCACCACCTACCTCACCCTTCCTAACCCCAAAGACCATTTCCCTCCCCCCCGCACCACCTACCTTACCCTTCCTAACACCAAAGACCATTTTCCCCCCCCCGCACCACCTACCTTACCCTTCCTAACCCCAAAGACCATTTTCCCCCCCCGCACCACCTACCTTACCCTTCCTAACACCAAAGACCATTTTCCCCCCCCCGCACCACCTACCTTACCCTTCCTAACCCCAAAGACCATTTCCCCCCCCCGCACCACCTACCTTACCCTTCCTAACACCAAAGACCATTTCCCCCCCCCCGCACCACCTACCTTACCCTTCCTAACCCCAAAGACCATTTCCCCCCGCACCACCTACCTTACCCTTCCTAACCCAAAAGACCATTCCCCCCCCCGCACCACCTACCTTACCCTTCCTAACCCCAAAGACCATTTCCCCCCCCCCGCACCACCTACCTTACCCTTCCTAACCCCAAAGACCATTCCCCCCCGCACCACCTTCCTTACCCTTCCTAACCCCAAAGACCATTCCCCCCCGCACCACCTACCTTACCCTTCCTAACCCCAAAGACCATTTCCCCCCCCCGCACCACCTACCTTACCCTTCCTAACCCCAAAGACCATTCCCCCCCGCACCACCTACCTTACCCTTCCTAACCCCAAAGACCATTTCCCCCCCCCCGCACCACCTACCTTACCCTTCCTAACCCCAAAGACCATTCCCCCCCGCACCACCTACCTTACCCTTCCTAACCCAAAAGACCATTTCCCCCCCGCACCACCTACCTTACCCTTCCTAACACCAAAGACCATTTCCCCCCCCGCACCACCTACCTTACCCTTCCTAACCCCAAAGACCATTTTCCCCCCCGCACCACCTACCTTACCCTTCCTAACCCAAAAGACCATTTCCCCCCCGCACCACCTACCTTACCCTTCCTAACACCAAAGACCATTTCCCCCCCCGCACCACCTACCTTACCCTTCCTAACCCCAAAGACCATTTTCCCCCCCGCACCACCTACCTTACCCTTCCTAACACCAAAGACCATTCCCCCCCGCACCACCTACCTTACCCTTCCTAACACCAAAGACCATTCCCCCCCCGCACCACCTACCTTACCCTTCCTAACCCCAAAGACCATTTCCCCCCCCCGCACCACCTACCTTACCCTTCCTAACACCAAAGACCATTCCCCCCACCACCACCTACCTTACCCTTCCTAACACCAAAGACCATTTCCCCCCCCCGCACCACATACCTTACCCTTCCTAACCCCAAAGACCATTCCCCCCCGCACCACCTACCTTACCCTTCCTAACACCAAAGACCATTTCCCCCCCCCCCCGCACCACCTACCTTACCCTTCCTAACACCAAAGACCATTTCCCCCCCCCGCACCACCTACCTTACCCTTCCTAACACCAAAGACCATTTTCCCCCCCCGCACCACCTACCTTACCCTTCCTAACACCAAAGACCATTTCCCCCCCCCCGCACCACCTACCTTACCCTTCCTAACCCCAAAGACCATTTTCCCCCCCGCACCACCTACCTTACCCGTCCTAACCCCAAAGACCATTTCCCCCCGCACCACCTACCTTACCCTTCCTAACACCAAAGACCATTTCCCCCCCCCGCACCACCTACCTTACCCTTCCTAACACCAAAGACCATTCCCCCCCCCGCACCACCTACCTTACCCTTCCTAACACCAAAGACCATTTCCCCCCCCCCCCGCACCACATACCTTACCCTTCCTAACCCCAAAGACCATTCCCCCCCGCACCACCTACCTTACCCTTCCTAACACCAAAGACCATTTCCCCCCCCCGCACCACCTACCTTACCCTTCCTAACACCAAAGACCATTTCCCCCCCCCGCACCACCTACCTTACCCTTCCTAACACCAAAGACCATTTCCCCCCCCCGCACCACATACCTTACCCTTCCTAACACCAAAGACCATTTCCCCCCCCACGCACCACATACCTTACCCTTCCTAACACCAAAGACCATTTCCCCCCCCGCACCACCTACCTTACCCTTCCTAACACCAAAGACCATTTTCCCCCCCCGCACCACCTACCTTACCCTTCCTAACACCAAAGACCATTTCCCCCCCCCCGCACCACCTACCTTACCCTTCCTAACACCAAAGACCATTTCCCCCCCCCCCCCCGCACCACCTACCTTACCCTTCCTAACCCCAAAGACCATTTCCCCCCGCACCACCTACCTTACCCTTCCTAACCCAAAAGACCATTCCCCCCCCCGCACCACCTACCTTACCCTTCCTAACCCCAAAGACCATTTCCCCCCCCCGCACCACCTACCTTACCCTTCCTAACCCCAAAGACCATTCCCCCCCGCACCACCTACCTTACCCTTCCTAACCCCAAAGACCATTTCCCCCCCCCCGCACCACCTACCTTACCCTTCCTAACCCCAAAGACCATTCCCCCCCGCACCACCTACCTTACCCTTCCTAACCCAAAAGACCATTTCCCCCCCGCACCACCTACCTTACCCTTCCTAACACCAAAGACCATTTCCCCCCCCGCACCACCTACCTTACCCTTCCTAACCCCAAAGACCATTTTCCCCCCCGCACCACCTACCTTACCCTTCCTAACCCAAAAGACCATTTCCCCCCCGCACCACCTACCTTACCCTTCCTAACACCAAAGACCATTTCCCCCCCCGCACCACCTACCTTACCCTTCCTAACCCCAAAGACCATTTTCCCCCCCGCACCACCTACCTTACCCTTCCTAACACCAAAGACCATTCCCCCCCGCACCACCTACCTTACCCTTCCTAACACCAAAGACCATTCCCCCCCCGCACCACCTACCTTACCCTTCCTAACCCCAAAGACCATTTCCCCCCCCCGCACCACCTACCTTACCCTTCCTAACACCAAAGACCATTCCCCCCACCACCACCTACCTTACCCTTCCTAACACCAAAGACCATTTCCCCCCCCCGCACCACATACCTTACCCTTCCTAACCCCAAAGACCATTCCCCCCCGCACCACCTACCTTACCCTTCCTAACACCAAAGACCATTTCCCCCCCCCCGCACCACCTACCTTACCCTTCCTAACACCAAAGACCATTTCCCCCCCCCGCACCACCTACCTTACCCTTCCTAACACCAAAGACCATTTTCCCCCCCCGCACCACCTACCTTACCCTTCCTAACACCAAAGACCATTTCCCCCCCCCCGCACCACCTACCTTACCCTTCCTAACCCCAAAGACCATTTTCCCCCCCGCACCACCTACCTTACCCGTCCTAACCCCAAAGACCATTTCCCCCCGCACCACCTACCTTACCCTTCCTAACACCAAAGACCATTTCCCCCCCCCGCACCACCTACCTTACCCTTCCTAACACCAAAGACCATTCCCCCCCCCGCACCACCTACCTTACCCTTCCTAACACCAAAGACCATTTCCCCCCCCCCCGCACCACATACCTTACCCTTCCTAACCCCAAAGACCATTCCCCCCCGCACCACCTACCTTACCCTTCCTAACACCAAAGACCATTTCCCCCCCCCGCACCACCTACCTTACCCTTCCTAACACCAAAGACCATTTCCCCCCCCCGCACCACCTACCTTACCCTTCCTAACACCAAAGACCATTTCCCCCCCCCGCACCACATACCTTACCCTTCCTAACACCAAAGACCATTTCCCCCCCCACGCACCACATACCTTACCCTTCCTAACACCAAAGACCATTTCCCCCCCCGCACCACCTACCTTACCCTTCCTAACACCAAAGACCATTTTCCCCCCCCGCACCACCTACCTTACCCTTCCTAACACCAAAGACCATTTCCCCCCCCCCCGCACCACCTACCTTACCCTTCCTAACCCCAAAGACCATTCCCCACCCCGCACCACCTACCTTACCCTTCCTAACACCAAAGACCATTTCCCCCCCCCCGCACCACCTTCCTTACCCTTCCTAACACCAAAGACCATTCCCCCCCCCCGCACCACCTTCCTTACCCTTCCTAACCCCAAAGACCATTCCCCCCCCCGCACCACCTACATTACCCTTCCTAACACCAAAGACCATTTCCCCCCCCCCGCACCACCTACCTTACCCTTCCTAACCCCAAAGACCATTCCCCCCCCCGCACCACCTTCCTTACCCTTCCTAACCCCAAAGACCATTCCCCCCCCCCGCACCACCTACATTACCCTTCCTAACACCAAAGACCATTTCCCCCCCCCCGCACCACCTACCTTACCCTTCCTAACCCCAAAGACCATTCCCCCCCGCACCACCTTCCTTACCCTTCCTAACCCCAAAGACCATTTCCCCCCCCCGCACCACCTACCTTACCCTTCCTAACCCCAAAGACCATTCCCCCCCCCGCACCACCTACATTACCCTTCCTAACACCAAAGACCATTTCCCCCCCCCCGCACCACCTACCTTACCCTTCCTAACCCCAAAGACCATTCCCCCCCCGCACCACCTTCCTTACCCTTCCTAACCCCAAAGACCATTCCCCCCCCCCGCACCACCTACATTACCCTTCCTAACACCAAAGACCATTTCCCCCCCCCCGCACCACCTACCTTACCCTTCCTAACCCCAAAGACCATTCCCCCCCCCGCACCACCTTCCTTACCCTTCCTAACCCCAAAGACCATTTCCCCCCCCGCACCACCTACATTACCCTTCCTAACACCAAAGACCATTTCCCCCCCCCCCGCACCACCTACCTTACCCTTCCTAACCCCAAAGACCATTCCCCCCCGCACCACCTTCCTTACCCTTCCTAACCCCAAAGACCATTTCCCCCCCCCCGCACCACCTACATTACCCTTCCTAACACCAAAGACCATTTCCCCCCCCCCGCACCACCTACCTTACCCTTCCTAACCCCAAAGACCATTCCCCCCCCGCACCACCTACCTTACCCTTCCTAACCCCAAAGACCATTTCCCCCCCCCGCACCACCTACCTTACCCTTCCTAACACCAAAGACCATTTCCCCCCCGCACCACCTACCTTACCCTTCCTAACACCAAAGACCATTTCCCCCCCGCACCACCTACCTTACCCTTCCTAACACCAAAGACCATTTTCCCCCCCCCGCACCACCTACCTTACCCTTCCTAACACCAAAGACCATTTCCCCCACCACGCACCACATACCTTACCCTTCCTAACACCAAAGACCATTTTCCCCCCCCCCGCACCACCTACCTTACCCTTCCTAACACCAAAGACCATTTCCCCCCCCCCGCACCACCTACCTTACCCTTCCTAACCCCAAAGACCATTCCCCCCCGCACCACCTACCTTACCCTTCCTAACACCAAAGACCATTTCCCCCCCCCGCACCACCTACCTTACCCTTCCTAACACCAAAGACCATTTCCCCCCCCGCACCACCTACCTTACCCTTCCTAACACCAAAGACCATTTCCCCCCCCGCACCACATACCTTACCCTTCCTAACACCAAAGACCATTTCCCCCCCCACGCACCACATACCTTACCCTTCCTAACACCAAAGACCATTTCCCCCCCCCGCACCACCTACCTTACCCTTCCTAACACCAAAGACCATTTTCCCCCCCCCCCGCACCACCTACCTTACCCTTCCTAACACCAAAGACCATTTCCCCCCCCGCACCACCTACCTTACCCTTCCTAACCCCAAAGACCATTCCCCCCCCCGCACCACCTTCCTTACCCTTCCTAACACCAAAGACCATTCCCCCCCCCGCACCACCTTCCTTACCCTTCCTAACACCAAAGACCATTCCCCCCCCGCACCACCTTCCTTACCCTTCCTAACCCCAAAGACCATTCCCCCCCCCGCACCACCTACATTACCCTTCCTAACACCAAAGACCATTTCCCCCCCCCCCCGCACCACCTACCTTACCCTTCCTAACCCCAAAGACCATTCCCCCCCCGCACCACCTACCTTACCCTTCCTAACACCAAAGACCATTTCCCCCCCCCCCCGCACCACCTTCCTTACCCTTCCTAACCCCAAAGACCATTTCCCCCCCCCGCACCACCTACATTACCCTTCCTAACACCAAAGACCATTCCCCCCCCCCGCACCACCTTCCTTACCCTTCCTAACCCCAAAGACCATTTCCCCCCCCCCCGCACCACCTACCTTACCCTTCCTAACCCCAAAGACCATTCCCCCCCCCGCACCACCTACCTTACCCTTCCTAACACCAAAGACCATTTCCCCCCCCCCGCACCACCTTCCTTACCCTTCCTAACCCCAAAGACCATTCCCCCCCGCACCACCTTCCTTACCCTTCCTAACCCCAAAGACCATTTCCCCCCCCCCCGCACCACCTACATTACCCTTCCTAACACCAAAGACCATTTCCCCCCCCCCCGCACCACCTACCTTCCCCTTCCTAACCCCAAAGACCATTCCCCCCCCGCACCACCTACCTTACCCTTCCTAACCCCAAAGACCATTTCCCCCCCCCCCGCACCACCTACCTTACCCTTCCTAACACCAAAGACCATTTCCCCCCCCCCCGCACCACCTACCTTACCCTTCCTAACACCAAAGACCATTTCCCCCCCCGCACCACCTACCTTACCCTTCCTAACACCAAAGACCATTTCCCCCCCCGCACCACCTACCTTACCCTTCCTAACACCAAAGACCATTTCCCCCCCCCCCGCACCACCTACCTTACCCTTCCTAACACCAAAGACCATTTCCCCCCCGCACCACCTACCTTACCCTTCCTAACACCAAAGACCATTTCCCCCCCCGCACCACCTACCTTACCCTTCCTAACACCAAAGACCATTTCCCCCCCCCCGCACCACCTACCTTACCCTTCCTAACACCAAAGACCATTTCCCCCCCCCCCGCACCACCTACCTTACCCTTCCTAACACCAAAGACCATTTCCCCCCCGCACCACCTACCTTACCCTTCCTAACCCCAAAGACCATTCCCCCCCCCGCACCACCTACCTTACCCTTCCTAACCCCAAAGACCATTCCCCCCCCCCCGCACCACCTACCTTACCCTTCCTAACACCAAAGACCATTTCCCCCCCCCGCACCACCTACCTTACCCTTCCTAACCCCAAAGACCATTTCCCCCCCCCCCCGCACCACCTACCTTACCCTTCCTAACACCAAAGACCATTTCCCCCCCCCCCGCACCACCTACCTTACCCTTCCTAACCCCAAAGACCATTCCCCCCCCCGCACCACCTACCTTACCCTTCCTAACACCAAAGACCATTCCCCCCCCCCGCACCACCTACCTTACCCTTCCTAACCCCAAAGACCATTCCCCCCCCCGCACCACCTACCTTACCCTTCCTAACACCAAAGACCATTTCCCCCCCCCCGCACCACCTACCTTACCCTTCCTAACCCCAAAGACCATTCCCCCCCCCCGCACCACCTACCTTACCCTTCCTAACACCAAAGACCATTCCCCCCCCCCGCACCACCTACCTTACCCTTCCTAACCCCAAAGACCATTCCCCCCCCCGCACCACCTACCTTACCCTTCCTAACACCAAAGACCATCCCCCCCCGCACCACCTACCTTACCCTTCCTAACACCAAAGACCATTTTCCCCCCCCGCACCACCTACCTTACCCTTCCTAACACCAAAGACCATTTCCCCCCCGCACCACCTACCTTACCCTTCCTAACCCCAAAGACCATTCCCCCCCCCCGCACCACCTACCTTACCCTTCCTAACCCCAAAGACCATTCCCCCCCCCGCACCACCTACCTTACCCTTCCTAACACCAAAGACCATCCCCCCCCCGCACCACCTACCTTACCCTTCCTAACCCCAAAGACCATTTCCCCCCCCCCCGCACCACCTACCTTACCCTTCCTAACCCCAAAGACCATTTCCCCCCCCCGCACCACCTACCTTACCCTTCCTAACACCAAAGACCATTTCCCCCCCCGCACCACCTACCTTACCCTTCCTAACACCAAAGACCATCCCCCCCCCGCACCACCTACCTTACCCTTCCTAACCCCAAAGACCATTTCCCCCCCCCGCACCACCTACCTTACCCTTCCTAACCCCAAAGACCATTCCCCCCCCCGCACCACCTACCTTACCCTTCCTAACCCCAAAGACCATTCCCCCCCCGCACCACCTACCTTACCCTTCCTAACACCAAAGACCATTTCCCCCCCGCACCACATACCTTACCCTTCCTAACCCCAAAGACCATTCCCCCCCCGCACCACCTACCTTACCCTTCCTAACACCAAAGACCATTTCCCCCCCCGCACCACCTACCTTACCCTTCCTAACCCCAAAGACCATTTTCCCCCCCCGCACCACCTACCTTACCCTTCCTAACACCAAAGACCATTTCCCCCCCCCCCCGCACCACCTACCTTACCCTTCCTAACCCCAAATACCATTTCCCCCCGCACCACCTACCTTACCCTTCCTAACACCAAAGACCATTTCCCCCCCCCGCACCACCTACCTTACCCTTCCTAACACCAAAGACCATTTTCCCCCCCCGCACCACCTACCTTACCCTTCCTAACACCAAAGACCATTTCCCCCCCCCGCACCACCTACCTTACCCTTCCTAACACCAAAGACCATTTCCCCCCCCCCCGCACCACCTACCTTACCCTTCCTAACCCCAAAGACCATTTCCCCCCCCCCCCGCACCACCTACCTTACCCTTCCTAACCCCAAAGACCATTTCCCCCCCCCCCGCACCACCTACCTTACCCTTCCTAACCCCAAAGACCATTTCCCCACCACCACCTACCTTACCCTTCCTAACACCAAAGACCATTTCCCCCCCCCCGCACCACCTACCTTACCCTTCCTAACCCCAAAGACCATTTCCCCCCCGCACCACCTACCTTACCCTTCCTAACCCCAAAGACCATTTCCCCCCCCTGCACCACCTACCTCATCCTTCCTAACCCCAAAGACCATTCCCCCACCACCACCTAGCTCACCCTTCCTAACCCCAACGACCATTCCCACTCGCTTACATAAAACAAATTGAAAAAATGATACCAAAATTTCTTCTTTTATTAATCCTCAAAAAACCCCAAAAAACCAGATCACAGTAAATAACAGCCAAGCAAAAAAATTTTTACATAAATAACCATTTAAAAAATTAAAATTACAGACTAAGCAAATTTTTAAAAAAATTAACACAATTTAACCTTCCAACACAATGTAAACTATTGCAAAAATAAAATTGTTTCATTTTTTATTACAACACACGGGGGGGGGGGGGAAGCCCGGCAACGCCGGGCAACCCTTGCTAGTATACTAATAAAGAGCTGAATTTCACTACTTCACTCATCTGCTTCTTCATTCCCTGAACATGAAACTGGCAATGAAGGTGGGATGGCATCCCCAAACGGCAGCAACATCGGCCCATTTGACCTAATGCATCCAGAGAAATGGGCAACATACAAACGCCGATTCCGCCATGCAATGGCCTCGCAGAAGATCACCGACGAAGACCAGAAGCGCTCCTGTTTCCTCGCTCAGTGCGGTTCTGAGACGCTTGAGCTGGCAACCCACCTCATTCTCCCAAGGGACGTGGATGTAGTGCCGCTCGCAGAAATCATGTCCGCACTGAGGAAACACCTGCAGCCAGAGGTCTCGATCTTCCCGGACAGGGTGGCCTTCCACAGAAGGGAGCAGCAACCTGGGGAGTCCATTGCAGACTAGGCCGCCACTCTGCGCATTGCTGCTGCCCCGTGCAAGTGGGACAACATCGAAGAAGCACTCTGGGACCGTCTGCTGGCCGGTATGAGGGACGAAGATGTTCAATGTTGCCTCTTGATCAGGAAGACGCTAACTTTCAAGGCTGTCCTAGAAGAGGTGGTAGCGTCTGAGGCCGCACGGTCCAGCATCAAGCTTTTCCGGCATCGCCACTCCATCACCAGTGCCACCGACTCAGCTGTGCATGCTCAGCAAAATTCATCTTCATCCTCCTCAGCATCACCTGGTTCCACCTCTTCATCGGAGTCCAGCGATGCAGAGGGAGAAGTCCGAGCGGTCTGACGAAAGCACCGAGAGCACCATGACGATCGGGAGAAGAAATTCCTTTGCAAGTGTGATGGTGGCGGAGCCCAGCATGACCGCAGGAAGTGCCCCTTCCGCACCGAAGAATGCCACAACTGCAGGCGACAAGGGCACATTGCTAAAGTATGCCAACAGGAAAAGCAAGGAACTCCAGCACCTGAGTCCAAGAAGAGTCATCACCACAAAACATCCATCGCCAAAGTGTAACCAGAGCCTGAGCCATGCCAAGTGGGCATCGTCAGCGAGCATTTCTTCGCAGACCTGAGCCTGCAGGATGTCCCCTTCAAGATGGAGGTGGATTCAGGTACTACCTTTTCCTTAATCCCGCAGTGGGAGTTTTTGAGAATTCCCCCTGCCTCTCGGCCCAAGCTCAAATCTTTTAAAACTTCCCTCCGGGATGTGCAAGGTTGCCAGATTACAGTCCTGGGGGTGGGAAATTTCTTAGTCAAATTCAAAAACATTCACGCCTCCTTGCCATTGGTTGTAGTTGAGCAGGACACTAACTGTCTTATTGGGACCCAATGGTTTAGGCCCCAGGGAATCCGGCTTTCTGGCATTCACGCAATAGACGCTGACCCAATCCGGGACGTTTGTGCTGCACATCCTGAGGTGTTCAAAAAGGGTTTAGGGTTATGCAAAGGACCCCCTGTGGACTTTGAGCTTGGCCCATCTGGATGAAGCCACGCTGGGTACCCTTTGCCTTAAAGGAGAAGATAGAAGCCGAGCTGGACAAACTGGCGGGGCAGGGCATCCTAGTGCCAGTGGACTCCGCAGAGTGGGAGAAACCAATAATGACTACTTTGAAAAGTAATGGGGAGGTCAGGATATGCGCTGACTACAAGTGTACCATCAATAAAGCTATTCACCTGAATGCATATCCTGTGCCCATGGTAAGCCAACTTCTTGCCTCCTTGCATGGAGAAATTGCTTCACAAAACTTGACCTTGCCCAAGCTTACCAACAATTGACTGTGTCTCCTGCTGCTGCCATAGCCCAGACCATAGTAACATGTAGGGGGCTTTTAAGGTAACTAGACTACAATTCGGGGTGAATGCGGCCCCCAGAATATTTCAATCTCTTGTAGAACATATTTTAAAAGGTTTGCCCGGTGTCCTGCCATATTTTGACGATGTCCTGATCTCTGCTAAGGACACCTTCGAACTAGCAGCCAGGCTCAATCGAGTCCTCTCACGTTTCAAGAGGGCCAGTCTATGTCTCAGAAGAGACAAATGTGTGTTTTTGGCACAGGAAGTGGAGTTCCTGAGGTACCGAATTACACCCTAAGGTATCATGCCCTCTGACTCCAAGGTGGCAGCCGTACGAAATGCACCCAGGCCAAAATATAAAGCTGAATTGCAATCATTTCTAGGATTGTTAAACTTCTATCATGCTTTTCTCCACCACAAAGCCTCAGTTGTCGAACCATTACATCGGCTTCTTAAGAAAGATACTGTTTGGCACTGGGGCCATTGCCAGGAGAAAGCCTTCCTAGAACTTAAAAGGCTGCTATCTTCAGATGCTGTATTAACTCATTTTGATCCTAACAAGGAAGTTGTACTTGTGTGTGATGCATCCCCTGTGGATGTGGGAGCTGTGTTATGAAATGTACTAAATGACGGGAGGGAAGCCCCCATAGCATTCTATTCCCGTTCACTCTCAAAGTCTGAGAAAAATTACGCTCAGACAGACAGGGAGGCGTTGGCAATCATGGCAGGCAAGAAATTCCATGATTACCCTTACGGAAGACCTTTTACCATCGTAACTGACCACAAGCCCCTCCTTGAAATCTTTGTGAACAGGAAGCCCACGCCTCAAATTCTGTCCCCAAGGATGTTGCGTTGGGCAATTTTCTTAAATGCATATGATTTTACTTTGGTGTACAGGCCCAACAAGAACATCAGCCATGCTGATGCCCTATCACGTTCTCCACTGCCAGGGGTCAGGGAAGCCGATTGCGAGATCGAAAGCAACCTCCAGGTCCTTATGATTGAGGCTTTCGACTCACCCCCAGTCGTCCACTCAGATATAGCCAAGGCTATGGCCAAGTATGTAACATTGACTAAAGTAATGTCTTGGGTACAAAAAGGCTGGCCTGTCTCTCCTCTAGCCGAAGAATTCAGAACATTCCACCGCAAGCATTTGGAACTGTCAGTGGAACGAGGTTGCCTGCTATGGGGCCAGCGGGTGGTCATTCCTGTCACTCTCAGGAAAAAGGTTTTACATCTACTTCACACAAGTCACCCGAGAATTGTCCGTTCCAAAGCCCTTGCCCGTAGCTACTTTTGGTGGCCTCAACTGGACCAAGACATAGAACAAATGGTTGGCACTTGTGCCAGTTGTCAATCCTCTCGCCCAGAGCAATCCCACCTTCCCTCTCGGGAATGGGATTCTGCTCAGGTCCCGTGGTCCAAGTTGCACATAGATTTTGCAGGTCCATTTAGGGGTGCCCTAATTTTGTTTGTTGTGGATTCATTCTCTAAGTGGCTGGAAGTGATTAGAGTGCCTAATACCATTTCAGCCACCATGATAATGCACCTAAGAAGGCTGTTTGCAGCATTTGGACTTCCAGATGTGCTGGTGTCCGACAATGTGTCCATGTTCATATCTGCAGAATTCCAATCCTTCATGGAAAGGAATGCAATTAGGCACATCACTGCCGACCCATTCCACCTAGCCACCAATGGCCAGGTAGAGCGGCAGGTGCGCACAACTAAAGACGCACTTCGGCGTATGGGTGAAGGGGATTTGGAGCTCCAGTTATGCCAGTTTCTTTTCACATATAGGCTCACCCCCTTGCCTCAGGGCTGTCCCCTGCTGAATTGCTCCAACGAAGGAAACTGTCCTCCTTGCTAGACAGATTGGATCCCTCTAGGGTAGAAGACAAAGGCACAAATATAGCAATCCAACACCAGAAGGGTTTCTCGTCCGGAGACCCTGTACATTGCCACAATTATGCAGCTGGTGGCCCTACGTGGGTGCCCAGGTTTGTGATCGATCAAACTGGTCCTGTTTCTTAGAGAATCAAAACAGCCACTGGTCTGATCTAGAGGAGGCACGCGGATCAATTGAGACCCAGAGTACTCGACCCACAAGACGAATACAGACACTTAACGCTAAGGTTGGCCCCCACCCATTTAAACTCTGGGGGCAGAGGTAATAGTCAGCAGCCAGCCAACATTGACACAGAAGTGTCTTCTAGGAACCGATTTCAAGGGGAAATTGTGGAAGGCTCCCCTCTTCTGGCCAGGTGTACCCCTGCACTGTCCCAGCCTAGCACTCTGGATTCCTTTATTGATGATGACCAATTTTGCTTGGAGTCGCCCTCCACTCTTAGTACACACAGGAGGGACCCTGAGTTGTCTTATTCATCCACAGAATTAGATTTTGGTTTTGAGCGATCCCCTGCTCCTCCATCTGATAAACGGTGCTTAAATTTGGGTTTACAATCCTCCCCCTCTAGTCAATCACTCACTCCAGTCAGGTTGCCCATCCTATGAGCCCCTGAGCCGGCTCAGCCAAGCGTCCAACCCAGAAGGGAAACTAGACCACCATCCTGGTTAAAGGATTTTGTTTTTACCTAGGGGGGAAGAATGTTATGTATGTTAACTGTGTTTTCTGACAGGAGCGGAATGTATCTTTTCTCATGTATCTATTCTTATGCAAATAAGTGGATCAAAAATGTGCACCCTCTGTTAGCCAATGGGCTTGTTGTATTATTGTTACTGTTTATAGGAGTGGAATGTATCTTTCTGATGTATCTATTCTTATGCAAATAAGTGGATCAAAAATGTGTGTCCGAGTTTTGCCCCATCCAAACTGTGTTCAAACCCCACTAATAAAGAGCGGAATTTCACTACTTCACTCGTCTGCTTCTTCATTCCCTGAACACGAAACCCGCGTTAACTAATGTCCGGGCAAATGTATCACTGTAACTACCTTCCTGTCTCTATATAGGTTGCTACCTTGTCCCTGTTTTTCCCAGTCCGAAAACACTCGGAACTGAGCTATAATAAATGGCTTGTTGGTTAACCCCCGAATTGCTGTCACATTGCAGTTAATACACGGACTCAACAACATCAAAATGGTGTTTTAAAAAATATTATTCAGCATACAATCCAAAATGTTTTGCTCTGACAGGTATTGCATGCACAAATTTTAGAAAGCATTGGTCGTGACTTTTTGCATTCCTTAGCTGCTTAATGACAACTTGGTGATCCAATACTGAGTCTTACATCTCAACAAATGAATGTCTCGTTTATTCTCTCATATTTCAGTGGCTAACAAGGTTCAGATGTTGGACGATGGGGTTGGCAATCGGATCCAGATGCTTTTGAAGTCAGAGATGCCCCCAGTTCAGTTTAAGCTTCCTGGGACTCTATGAATGTTGATGGATGGTCAAGGTAGGAAAAGGCCAAGGAGGACAAACAAGGCCCTCCTTAGGATTTATTTGCAAACTATCAGGAAAAGGGAATAATATTGTCATATGTTATTAGTCTTCAGTTCTTACTAGTCTGGGTGGCTCAGATTCAGCACATTAGAGCCAAGATGCCTGTGAAGAGCTTTTTGACAGCAATGGGTGACTGATTTATTTAGAAATAATTGACAGTTGTTGCATTTGCCAAGGTAGCAACAAAGCACTGTCAGAGTCCTCATAAAGTTGATGTGATGGACATGTTTTCCGACTGAAGTCTTGCAAGCCTTCACCCACAGGGAATAGCTGTCGAGTGTCTTCACAGAAGCAAGAACAATCCAATTCTTGTTGCCTCTGTATAAGCCATGCTGTACCAGTGTACTCCAGGTGGCTTAGTGGTTAAGATGCTGAGCTTGATGACCTGAAGGTTTGCAATTCAACAGTTCAAGACCTGAGTGCTGTGCGACAGAGTGAGCTTGTGTCATCTGTCCCATCTCCTGACAACCTAGCAGTTCAAAAGTAAGAAATTACAGGTAGCTAAATAAATCTAAATCTCTTCAGCAGGAAATGTAACAGTGTCTCATGTGCTCTGGTGTCTAGTCATGCCTGCCACATGACTGTGGAAATGTCTGGAGACACAGCACTGGCTTTTTGGCTGTAAATGGAGATGGCCTCCACCTTCTAGAGTTGGACATGACTGGCTTTCAAGCAACGGAGATCTTTACCTTTACCAGTGTACTCTATTGTTGAAGCAGGTAGTTTAACTTAAGTAGAGGTCTCCTTCTGCTTAGATAGAGAATCAGCAACAGGCTTTGAACTAGATCTGATACAGACCACACCCTGTTTATCCTGTGAGAAACGACTTTCAGTGTGCTTCAGCAGATAAAGCAAAATTAGCAACACAAGAGTCAGAATCCAACTGTTATGAATGGCATTAAATCTTACCTTATATATGATAAAACCTTTTTATTATACTTATCAGGAACATGTAGGGCAATTTTCTATGATTCCCCATCTCCATTTATGGCCTCAACAACCCTGTAAGGTAGATACAGATCCAAGGAAACCAAGTAAGCTTTGTGACCAAGCAAAGATTTCAATTTGACAACAACAACAACAACAACAACAACAACAATAATAATAATATGTTCAACTTTTATCGCCGCTCCCTCGCCGAGGCAACTCCAGGCGGCTTACAGTAGAACCAATAAGAATACTTAAAGTATAAAAGCATCTCCACAATAACAATTAAAATCATAAGCGTTAAAAACCATTAAAATACCCCTCAATATTCACAGTTAAAGACTAAAACCCAGATGACCATTCATATGAACCAGCAGGGGAGGCTGCTCCACAGGCAGTACCCCACACCCGCTGGGCCAGCCAAGTTTTGAGGCCTTTCTAAAGGCTAATAACTCTAACTGGAGGCATATTTCAGTCGGCAGAAGGTTCCACAGGGCCGGAGCAGATACTGAAAAGGCCCTCCTTCTAGTGCTAGAGAGGCAAGTCTCTCTAGCCATTGGTACCATTAGGGAGCCCTTCCAGTCCGCTCTGGTGGTAGGGCAGATATCCTTGGGGTGACGCGGTCTCTAAAGTAACCTGGTCCACTACTATGTAGGGCTTTAAAGGTAATAACCAGCACCTTGAATTGCACCTGGAGGCACACTGGCAGCCAATGCAACTCCCACAACAAAGGTGAGGCATGGGCATAACGCTGTTCCAAATCCAACACTCCTAATGTTCACATCAGTACTGACTTTATAAGGGTGAAACATACTCTAGATTTGAATAAGCACTTAAAACACTATAATATGGTAACCTCTGCAGACTTGACCTGGTTAGTAGTACAAATGTGTAAGTTCCAACTAGAATTTTCATAGAATGGATGGAACTATGCTAAAACTTGGGGAAGCTAATATGACAAATTCTTTTTTTTTTACCCTCAATACGATACTTCCTTCTGTTGCTACAAAGGGCAAGAAAAGAACAAGTGAAGTCTCTGCCCCCATCATGGTCTGCATTCCAGCCCTTCAAATTAACGGTGTTCTTGGAATTCAAAGCAAAATAAGCTATACCAAAGTGGGAGGGGGCACCCAACTTTCAGTTAAGATTTACTGTACCCTTCTGTGGCAGTGAGCTCAAGCCTCTTGTCTTAATTGCCATCTGTTCAATTTACCCATGAGCCAACATTGACCTTAATTAACTCAGCACAATATACTCCTATGAGCATGTGTCTTCTAACAAGTCCCTGCTAAATTAGTTGATTGCCTTATCTAGTATAAATTCATTACTCTGACTATCAGGAGGTGTGCTGATGCTTGCAGAATTCTTAAAAAGGCAATCTTCTTTTTTAATGTTTAAAATCTGAACTCTCAACATGAATAGCTTTTCAGCAGCACCAACATAAAGAAGAAGCCTTAATTTTCTTTTTCCATTTCAACATACGTGATTTCATCTCATTGCATGCAAGCAAGCTGTGAATTCTGAAATATAATCTTTAATCAACATTAATCTGTCATTGATGATGATGTCATTCCCATTGCTCATATGGGCTGTGCAACATAGTTTTGGCCAACATATGCTAACTAAGAAACTGGAAAGCGAGGGTGTAAAGTATTTTTTAAAAAACCTGGTTAATTTTTTCCACCTAGAAATCCTGGAACTGCTGGACTCCATATATTGATAAATGCAGCATAAATTACAGCCTAACAGCCAGCCCAATGTGTATAAACCAGTGGTTCCCAACATGGGGCCTACGGCCCAGAGGAAGAGTTCAATTCCCAGCAGCTGAAGTCAATACATTGGCTGATAACTGCTTTGGGGAATTGATTTAGGCTTCTGAGTATTGAAGTCCAAAAACCAAAGGTTGGGAAACACTGGTATAAATGTTTCTCTGTTCCTCTAGAGCAGGGGTGCCCAAACTATGGCCCATGGGCCAGATCCGGTCCATGGTGCCATTCCATCCAGCCCACACCATCCTTGCCGCTCCCAGAAGCGGAAGTAAAACACACCTGCACATGAGCAAAACACTGCCATAAATTACCTGTGGCTGTCGTAAACACATTTACGACAGCTGCAGGTGCATTCACACTTCCAGTGGGAGGAATCACGTGGCTGGCCCGCTCAACCTTGTGGCCGATCAATGGCCCAAAAAGTTTGGGCACCCTGGCTCTAGGGTGCTTTTAATTCTTTGCTGTTGAGTATTCAAGGAAAAGGACAACAAATAGGCACTATGACTGTGAACAAAGGTTCTTTAAAAGAGGAAAAATTAACTGGCAGTAGATAACAGCTTTTTAAAAAAGCAAACATATATCTTACTGCTGGCTGGGTAGGGAATGTAATACTAAATCTGAAACTGTTTAATGAGTAAAGAGTTATGTTCTTTTATAGGCTGTTTTTTGTTCAGGATCATTTAAGTAACCAGGATATCTGTGGTAATGAAAAATCTATTTTCAATATGGCAAATCTTGACTGAGACTTTTGGGATTCCACAAGGGAAAGTGTTTTTTGTGCACTTATTCTTTTATCCCTGAATTTTGCAGAAACTCCTTTGCTAATGTTGTCTCCTGTTGTTAAACAAGCCGTCATGCTTTAAATGGAAGCTGCCATGGTCTGTCATAGCAGAAATTAAAAATGAAATTAAAAAATCCTTGGGAGGGTGAAAAACAGCTCTAAGAGAGGCAAGCACCTCCATTTGCCCCCCCCCCCAATACAGGGCTGGAAAAAAGCAGTTCACACATGCAAGTCACAAGATTATGAGCAATTACATGATGAATGTGACCCTTCATTGTTTCCCAAGACCTTCTTGCTGCTCAGCTGTTTCTCACTAACAGCAATTTCTAATTGATTGATGCTAAGTAATACTGGTAAAATAAACAAATCCATTCCCAAATGCATATTTTCTTCCACATAAATATATTGCATTTATCTATCTATATCTATATCTATATCTATATCTATATCTATATCTATATCTATCTATCTATATATATATATATATATATATATATATATATATATTTATTCATTTATTCATTTGATTTCTATCCTGCCCCATTAGTAAAATCACTACTCTGGGAGGCTTACAAAAATTCCAAAACAAAATAGAACAAATACAATCAGAATTTTTCAAAGAACAAATCACAGCATAGACATCATAAAATGACATTATATAAACTAGACAGCTCCTCCAGGGATTTACGGAAAGCTAATAAGGTGTGGGTGACACCAATTTTGGTAGGTAACTCATTTCAGAACCAGGGGGCCACAACCAAAAAAACACAATTTCTGGTACAAGCTTTTCTTACCTCTCTCAGTGTGTCTAACCTTCAATTTCATCATTTGGATGCTCTGGGTATCATTTTGTAAGGAAGAGGCTCTTAAGAGGTAACATGTTCCTAAACCTTATAGGGTTTAGCACTATATATTAGTGCTAAAATCTTAAACTTGACATGGTATTAGCCAGAACCAGAGTAATAGGATCATAACGACCAACACCTGCATTTGAGATTACATGCTACCTCTTTCTGTGGTGAGTGAAATATCTCTATATGCAAATAGTGATTTGTTCAATAGTCATTCAATGATGCAAGCTCTAAACAATTTTTAAAATGAGCATGTAGAAATGGGTCTTATGAATGCATTACTCAGAAATGGATAAAGGATTTATTCAAACATATCTCACTCTGCAATCATCAATTAAAATAAAGATATGAGAGGAATATTGATAGCTCAGACCCATCAAGAAAATGTTCCAATGTTTGTCTTTCAGCTGGGCCAAGATCCCAAGCTGCTCAACAGATTGGTACAATGGTGTGATTCAAATAACCATGCTGAAGTTTGCGGAGAAGCCAATCAACTACTGGCATCGCTTATACGCCACAGCCAATCCCAGGTGTGACAGGAGATTGTCTTTCATTGGCTTGCAAGTGTTATTATGGATGTTTAGCATCTCAACTTTACAACTATGGTTGCTGTACATGTTCTGCATCACTTTATTGAAAGTTTGAATAAGGGCATTTCTGAATGTTCTCATCCTATTTTCTCATGTTGGGAATAATGTCCACATCACTTGGAAGAAAAAACATCTTAGCTACCCCACTGCATCCTGCCCCACCCCATAACATTAGTTTTACTATAGAACACCACTGCAGAAGGGAGGAAGGCCATATCTAGGCTGTAAGTAAGTCGTGTTGCTACAGTCTGTGCTCCTTCCACACATCTCCTCTTCATTCAGAGTTAGTAACTGGCCAAGTGCTTGTGTTTCTCATGAACAGGTTAGGCTAGGGGTTCCCAACCTAAGACCTATGGGCTGGATCTGGCCCATGGCACCATTTCATGTGGCCTTCCACCCCTCCAAGGGCATTCAAGAAACAAAACATTGTGCAGGGAGGGCAAAAATGGTCATCCAGACCTTAAAGCTGACTGAGAGAATGTGACCTGGCCCCCGGCTTGAAAAGGTTGGGAACTCCTGGGTTAGGCATTTGGCCCTCCAGATCCCTCCCTGGCACTGCCTTCAAAGCTAAAGAGCTGGTTCAGCCTTTATATTAGCAGATAGCTCAAGAGTGCACATGCTATTCTCTCTTATCTGTGGCATTTAAAAACAAAGTGTCACCCACACTTGAGCTTCTGCAGTTTGGCACACATCAACTGTCAATCAATCTTTATCTTTACCTATAAAGAGGGGCTTTAACTGTTGGACTCCGGTATACACGCCCACACCTGGCTATCCCGTATCACATCCCGTACCGATCCGCCTGCACTCGACCGAACCTGGACCGCAGAGCACCGCAACATTACCGAAGCCGCCAGTGGGGCAACAGCCCCACGAACAGGAACAAAGGGAAACAACTTCAATTCCCAACGTCCTGTTCACCGAGCCGTGCCTCAGCCAATCAGGCTGAGAGGTGCGAGCAAAAAGAACATTTGGAAACGTGAAATGCCCAATTGAAATCGAGCTGCAGAAAAAACCGCCGCATGAATGCAAACAAAACAAACAAAACTCTAAACCCCAGCGTCCTCTGCACCGAGAGCACTTCAGCCAATCAGGCTGAAGGGCACGAGCGCGCAGAATGCTGAAAAAGCCGGCACATGAAAAATAAAAAACCACACTGGCCTCCTGCAACAGGAGCACAAGTCTGCTGCAGGCGGACGCAGCACCTCATGGCCTCACAAAACAAAACCCCCAAAAAATGGCAAGACACCCGCCGGCCTTTTTCCCCAAAGAAATGGGGAGAAGAGGGACTCCCTCTCCTCCAAGCTACCCCGCTGAAGATATGGTGAGACCACCACCGGCCTCAAGGTAAGTTGAGCTGGGTTGGGAAAAAAATACCACCAACAGGCAGCAGTTCATCAGGGGAAGCACCCTCCCTGGCGAATGACTGGCTGCTGCCTTTGTTCTTCCGATGGAGGTAATACAAAAACAGCAGCCAGCAATCCGCAAGGAAGAGCACCACCCCTTACGGATCGCTGCCTGCCGATCTCCAGTTAGGTAAGCCAGGAGAAAAAGGAGACAGAGAGGAGAGAACCATTATCAGGCAGATAGCTCTTCTCTGCCTCCTTCTCTCCCGACCTACCTAACAAACCTTACCGGACGAAGAGCGAGCTGACTGCTGGCTCCTCCTTTTCCCCATTGCTACATCGAAACCAAAATTTGAAGCAGCAATGGGGAAAAGAGGAACCGACAGGCAGCCCGTTCTTCACGCAAAAGTACACAACAACAACAAAATCAAACATTTACCAAAAATGCCAAACACCAAAATTAATAAAACACAAATATATAACTAATAAAAATGCATTAATAAACAAAAAAGTAAACAACAAAATTCACAAACAAAAACATCCACAATACCAGAAAAGCACAGAAAAAACACCTAACTACAACACAAAAATACCCAACTCAAACAACAAAATACCACAAATTAAACAAATAATCACAAAAGAAATCAGAAACATAAAAACCAACCAGAAATAAACAAAAACACATCTAAAACCCCAAAAAACCACAAAAGAAACAGAAACACCTACCAGTCCAACACAAAAAAAAAACACAAAAAAAAACCCAGATTAAAAAAACCCAGAGAACTCACCAGCATGTCCTCCCTCCACGACTCCGGAACAGAAATGAAGAAACAAAGACAACTTACAGGAAGAAGCCCCACCTAGAGTCCGGGAGAGAAAAAACAAGTTAAACACAAAAAGAATCCTACACTATTACTAACAGCCCCACCTAGAGGCCACAAGAGTAAAAACAAGTCAGAAAAATAAGAAATAAATCAAAATCACAAAAAATCTAATAAAATAGATCAAAAAAAGTCACAAGCCACAAATGCAAAACACCCCCACCCAAATCACCCTTAACCAAAAAAAACACCACAAATGAAAACTGCCCGGCTGGCCAGGCACAAATATGCTAGTTATGGTCTAAGGCCACCATAGTACAGCAAAAAGAAAAGAGGTTAAGATGAGGGTACTCATCTGTTTGATAGCCTGTTTTGCCTGGTCATGACCTGTATGAGAGGTTGGAAAAAGCCAAGATACTGCAGTCTGGGTTGAATTGTTCTTTTCCATGCTGATTGGAAGCTCTCCTGGAGAGTTACAGGAGCCAGGCCAGTGAGATTAAACAGAATTTTGAGCCAAAGGATGAGAGTGGCTAGCCACATTCTCATCTCAACTGAAATCCAGAGGGGTGTGTGTGGCTAAGATGGTGCTGGAGTAAGACGTGTTTTGATCAGCTTGTGCTACCTAATGTGTTTACAATGTGTTTTCAAACATGAAAAATGCAAAAACAGAAGTTGAAACTATTGAAAAGTAGTATTTCGAAGCTCTGGGACCTTTTTGGTACTGACTGCTGCTGAGATCAGGGTTGGAGTTCGGAGATCAGGTGGTAAGTGAGGCGCGGCATAGGCCGAGCCAAACGAGCCGCTATGAGGCCAGAAGGGATCCTTGTAATCGCAACTGGAACCCACCTTCGGAACTTTATTTTTAAATCGGAGAAATACAAAGGCGGTGGCAAACGAGGTGGCTGTGGTGGAAAGACGGAGCCCAGGAGGTAAAGTAAGTGAGAAGACAAGGATGTGGAAGTTGGGAAGGAAGGAAGGAGGTCGTTAATGGCAGCGAGTAAAAGGAAGATTGAAACTTTAAAAAAAGTTCAGAAAAACGATCGGGGCGCCAAAGGGAAAAGAATGGAGAGTTGGAGGGAAAAGTAATAGTGAAGTGAAATTAAGAAAGTAAGGGAAAAGAAAGAAATAAGGTGAAGGAAAAAGAAAGAAAACAAAAGGTGGGGATTTGCCGCGGTTGGGATTATAACTGTGGAATTTTTCTTTTTTCATATATACACTATATTTGGATCTAATAGTTTGACTTCTTTGGCTGAAGGTTTTTATTTTATTTTTCCTTTTTATTTATTTTTTATTTTTTTGGACTCTTTCCCCTTGATCACTGCTGGTTTATTGCGTGGAAGTACTGATTCATTATTTGAAGGCGTCCCTATTTCGCTTCCCTCTGTGTGGAGGAGAAAATGTTTCATTTCTTACTGGGATTTCAGATATACAATTGCTGGGAACCCTCAATGGAGGGCAGGTTTTGTGGTGGATTTTTGGAGACAATATCGTAACTGGATTACAATAAAGAACATTTTTACACAGCTGATTTATAATTTGCAGAGAAGAGTCCAGGAACTCTAGTCGGATTATAATTACTGAAGGTGTATGGATGCATTTTACTAATTTTTTGCACTGGATTATGAAGAAATAGTAGAAGCTACAAGTTTATAAGCTTATTATACTCAATTGAATCTGGAAGTTGACCAGGAAGACGGGTTTGGGGAAAATAAAGGGGTAGCTACACTGAGACTACTATTTGAAGTTGCAATGGAAAAACTTGGTAAAGGAAAGGGAAAGGAAGAAGAGGTTGTGAAGCCCAAGAAGATGGAAGTGAAGAAGGATGAAAGGAAAGACAAATCAGCAACTGAAGAAGCACCCCCACCACCAGCAGCAGCACCTGCATCAATGGACCAAACACAAATTATGGTAGAGTTGGGGAAATTGTTCAAAAAATTTGAGAGGATAGAGGAGAGAAATGTGAAGGGGTTTCAGGAGATTAAAGAAACAAGGGTAAAAGATAAGGATGAAATTATGGAAAAACAGGATAAGATGGTTACAATGTTTACAGATTTTTCTAAAAAGGATGACTTTAATTTTCAGAGGATGGATATAAGTATTAAATCGATGCAAAAAGATATGAAATTGATGCAGGATGATATGAAAGGGTTACATGAGAAAGAAAAGGAAACTAAAATGAAAGTAGAACTGCAGGAAAAAAGTGTGGATTGGATGGGGGAGATGATGAGAAAACAGAATATAGTAATTCGTAATTTTATGGAAAAAATGCCAGACCAGCTGAAGGAAAGAATAGTTAATTGGCTAAATAGTTTGAAAATGAGAAAAGACTTTGTGAATGGAGATATTGCAAATGTGTATAGACTGGGTGCTAGGAAAGGAAAAAGTGTTCAAAGAAATGTTTTGGTTAAGTTTGCAAATTGGGGGGGATAAATTAAAGGTGATGGCTTTCATAAAACAAGCGGGGTCTGGCATTTTAAAAATTGATGTTGAAGTCTATAATGATATTTCAGTTGAGGAGCATGTTTGGTGTTACAAGATGAAACCAGCAACAAAAATTTTGATGGAATGTGGGATAAAATACAATTGGAGATTTCCACAACAACTGAGATTCTTCTATGACAAAAAATGCATATGATTGATGCAGAAATGGATGCTTTGGAATATTTGTGTTTAATTGTTTTGGTTAAGGCAGCTTCACAAGAATGGCTTGGATTAAGGAAGGCTTTAATAGAATCTAGAGGTATAAAAAGAGATTATGGAGGTGCAGAAGAGAGAGGTGCTACAGGAGGAACAGATATGGATCCTAAATTACTGATGGTGGTTGATGAAGGGTGAATTAGGGTTTAGAAGATGGAGAAGAAGATAGAGTGACACAGGGGAGAGAAATATTTTTTTTATTTTATACGTGTTCATTTGTTTATAAAAAATTAGTTTTTGCACTAGAGCATCAGATATTTGGCACACCTTCCATGTTCCCCCTCCCCTCTTTGAGTGTCAAGGGTGACTTTTGAAGAAAAAAGTGGGGAGGGCAGGAATGAATGTTTATAGTTTTAGTTATAGTCATTGTTGCTGTGTGGTAGAGGGAAGCACGCCCATGGGAGAAATCGGAGGTCATAGAAAATGGTTTGTAAGATCAAAATATGAGAAATATTAAAGTGTTAACATGGAATGTGAAGGGTACTGGGTCTCAAGTGAAGAGAAGAAGAATTGAATCAACCCTGAGAAAAGATAGGCTGAATGTAGTCTTTTTACAGGAAACTCATCAAAAAATCTCAGGATACAAATAAGATTTTTTTAGGATGGATGCAATTTTATGAGAAGTCCTATGGTACTTCAAAAGCAAGAGGGGTTGTGGTTCTGATTTCAAGTAGACTGGGTTTTGATATGATAAATAGTATTTCCGACCCGGAAGGTAGATACTTAATAATAAAAGGGAAGATTGATGATGAGGAAATAATTTTAGTGAATATATATGCACCAAATGATCATCGGCGAGTTCTTAGACAAAATATATGATATATTGGAAAAGGAAAAAACAAAAAAAATGATTGTGGCTGGAGATTTTAATTTAATATGGTCAAATTTAGATTGTACAAATATAGCAAGGTGTGGAAAAGGTTTTAAAAAGCAGATTTTGGATAAATGGAAAGACACATGGAGAGAATTTAAAGGGTCAGAAAGGATTTATACTTTTTTTCACAGGTGTATAATACATATTCCAGAATAGATTATATATTTGTAACAGGGAGTATGATTAGGAATATAGATGAGGTAGAAGTGGGAATTTTCAAAGAATCAGATCATGCAAAAGTGTTGGTGGAATTAAACATAGAGGGTATAAAGAAAATGAGAAGAAATTGGAGATACAATGCCAAACTTTTCAAATATCATAAATGTAAAGAACAAATAACTGAGAAATGGAAGGAAAGTTGGCATTGGAATGACATGGATGAGGTGAGTTATAATATGGTATGGGATGCTATGAAGTCGGTTTTTAGAGGGGAGAGAATTAAGTTGGCTAGTATCAGAAACAAACAATTTAAGGAGACGCAAAATAAAGCTGAAAAAGAGATAAAGCGGTTACAAGAAGAGCATGTAAAGACAATTGACAAAAAGTTTTTGATAGGATGCAAAGGTTAAAGACTGAATTGGTAGGAAAGGATATTGAAAAGGATATTGAAAAGGGAAAAAGAGATTTGGTATACTTAAAAAGGGAATATTTTGAATATAGTAATAAGAATTCAAAGTTATTAGCAAGAGCTGCTAAAGAAAAGAGAGATAAAATGGAAATTGGAATTTTGATTAATAAAGATGGAATAAGATGTAATAAGACCGGAGATAAATGTAAGATTGCTAAAGATTTTTATCAGGATTTGTATGCTAAAAAGAATATAGATCTGGGGAAGATAAATGCTCAATTGGGGAAACAAATAGAAAATAAGATAAAACAGGAACATAGAAATAAAATGGAAGAACGAATAACAGAGAAAGAAATAAGAGAAGTAACTTAAAAACAGATAAAGCTCTGGGGGAAGAAGGGCTATCGGCCGAATTCTATAAGGAATTTAAAGATATAGTCGTGCCAAAACTGATAAAATTATACAACTATATATTGGAAGGAGGGCAAATTCCGACTTCATGGTATAGAACCATAATTGTTTTATTACCAAAACCTGGAAAAGATTTAGAAAAAGTGGAATCATATAGACCTATCTCTCTGATAAACCAAGATGCTAAGATCTTTATAGCGATATTGGCAAACAGATTGAACAGTTTTATGGGTAGTTATGTAAATGAAGATCAAGTGGGCTTTTTGAAAGGAAGACATATGGCAGATCTGACAAGAAGAGTTATAGATCTAATTGATATAGTAGGACAAACAATCAAAAGTTGAATTACTATCATTAGATATTTTAAGGCATTTGATTCATTACAATGGGTAACAATCAAAGAGATAATCAAAAGTTATGGATTTGGTGATAAATTTAGAAGGACGATTGAACAACTTTATCAGTATGGAACTGCTATTGTCAGAGTAAACAATGAGGTTACAGAATAAGTAAAATTAGAAGATGGAACAAGACAGGGTTGCCCACTATCACCAATACTGTTTATTATGGCAATGGAACTGTTGGCAAAGGCTATAAGGGAAGATAAGGATATTGAAGGGGTATTAGGAAATAAGATAAGTCTGTATGCCGATGATACCCTGATAATAGTAAAACATCCCAAGAAGGCATTAGGAAGAATACAAGAGCAGTTAAAATAATTTGAAGACATGACAGGTTTGAGAATAAATTGGGATAAAGTCGGAAATGATATTGTGCAATATTGGCAAGGAAGAGCAACAAAAGATAAAGGGTAGAGTTAATTTACAGATTAAAGATAATTTGAAGTATTTGGGGATAAATATTTTGAACAAATTTGAGGAGCTTAAGAAATTGAATTATGGAAAATTGAAAATTGAAATCTATACCTATAAAGCTGAGCGTTAACCGTTGGAACTTGACAAAGGATCCTGCACCAGGCCATACTAGTCTGTACCGAGCCTTCGTGCACTTGCCCAAACTGGGTCCGCAGGTCAACAAATGTTTAAGAAATGCACCAGTGGGGCAGGAGACCCACAAACTCAAACAAAGAAATGGAACTTCAATTCCCTATGTTCCTTGCACCGCGCCGTGCCACAGCCAATCAGGCTGAGAGGCGCGAGCAAAATGAACGTTGGGAAATGCGCCACGGCCAATCAAAATCAAGCCGCAGGGGGAAAACCGCTGCACAAACGCAAGCCACAAATGCAAAACTACAGGCCCCAGAGTCCTGCATACAATGAGCATGCAGAACGCTGAGAAAGCCGGTGTGTGAAAAATAAAAATGCAAAATGCAACAGGAGTGCAAGTCCGCCGCAGCCAGACGCAAAAAACAAACCGAAAAACTCCCCCACGAAACACCCGCTGGTCGTCTTTCTTGGAGCAACGGGGAGGAGAGGGACTCCCTCTCCTCCATGCTACCCTGCTGAAGACATGGCGAGACCACCACTGGCCTCAAGAAAAGTTGAGCCAGGGTGGGGAAAAACCCAGAAAAACCAGAGGGTGGTTCAAAGGGGGAAAGGTACTGGAGCATCCCCCCCCCCTTTGAAAGCGAACCAATTCCCTGGGAAGGGAAGGCAGTGAATGAGGCTCCGGTCGCTGCCTTTACTTCCCGAGGAAGTGTTTTGCTTTCAAGGGGGGGAATGCACCAGTACTTCCCCCCCCCCCCCGGTTGAAAGCAAACCAATTCCCCGGGAAGCAAAGGCACCGAACGGGCCTCCGGTCGTTGCCTACACCTCCCAGAGCTCCTCACCCGGGTGCAGCACACACTTACTGGGCTGGACATTTCAAACCTGACCAGTGTGTGTGTTTGCACACACACCAAAACAACCCCTAAACAACAACATACACAAAAAGTAACCAACAAAAACAAACACCAAAACTATTACAAAATAATAAAACAAAAATAAATCAATAATTTAAAAAACATTACTAAACAAAAATAAATAAACCACAAAATACACGAACAAAAACTTCCACAACACCACAAAACCACAAACAAAAACACAAACAAACAACAACGAAATAAAACAAATTAAACACGACCAGAAATAATCAAACCAATTAAACCAAACTAAAAATAAACCAACACACAAAAGACCAAACAGAAACACCTCCCAGCCCACCAACACAAAACCCAAACAAAGAAAAACACCAGAAGAAAGAAAACCAGACAACTTACCAGTGTGTCCTCCCTCCACGACGTCCAGAACAGAAATGAAGAAACAAAGACGACTTACCGGAAGAAGCACCACCCAAAGGCCAGAAGAGAAAAAACACCTGAAATGAAACCAAAAACCCCTAGCAGCCCCACCTGCAGGGCACAATAGTAAAAATAGTAAATACAACTCAAAAAGACTAAACAGCCTCACAATTTTACACAAATCACAGATATATCTCAAAAAAATAACATAAAAAGATTTCTAAAATCCTGTGTTTAGTTTTAACTCAAATGAAAACCCAAAACATCTAAACACAGTTTGAAAACATTGGATGTAAAAAACATGTACTTTCACATTTTTAAAATTGTTACTTACAATACAACCATTAAAAAAGGTCACATACTAAAATATTATTTGGTTAAATAGAAAATTTAGAAAAAATTATATAATCCTTTGTTCTTTTTTTAATCCAAAAAAAAATCCAAACAAACTGATCACAGTTTATAACAGCCCGGCATCGTAACAAAAATTAACATATATGTTAAAGCACATATTCAAAAACACATTAGAAAAATTACAAAATACAAGTTGTTATTACTGTAAAGAATCACAACAATACAATCTATTTAACAAATGAAAACATAAAGGAATTGTGAATAAATAATTTTTTAAAAAATTACAATTACAGACTAACCTCTTTTTTACAAACATTACCAAAAAATAAAACCTTCCAAAACAATTTAAAACAGCCCAGCACCACCAGGCAAACTCTGCTAGTTAAGAATAAAATACAGCAATATCAAAAGTTGAAGTTGTCTTGGTTCGGCAGGATTGCGTTATGCAAAATGATGTTATTACCGAGAATTAATTTTTTATTTGATGCCCTTCCAATCCAATTAATAGATAAGGAAATTAAGGATTTTCAAAAAAAATTGCTGAATAATTTTTGTAATGGTGGAAAGGAACCTAGAATTGTAAAAAAAAAAAAAAAAAACCTTTGGTACTTATCCCAGAAGGAAGGAGGATTAGGAATACCAAATTTGAGGAATTATTATCAAGCTTTTCAAATTAAGAATATTGTAAAGATTTTAGCGAGGGAAAAGGTAATTTGGGAAGAAATTGAGATGAGGGACTTTAATCAAATGGGGGAAATGGTCTTTTTAGATAGTAATATGGGGGAAATCGTTACAAAAAACAAAATGATGAAGACAATATTGGGAATATGGAAAAAGGTGAAGAAGGAATTGGCCCCAGATGTATCTCCAGGAAACAGAGGGTAGCACTAAATGGACACTTCTCCAAGTGGAGGGAAGTAAAGAGTGGGGTCCCCCAAGGTTCAGTACTGGGACCCCTGCTTTTCAACCTCTTCATAAATGATCTAGAGGTAGGAGTAAAAAGCAAGGTAGCCAAATTTGCTGACGACACTAAATTATACAGGGTAGTGAAAACTGTGAGAGATTGTGAAGAGCTCCAGAGGGATCTCTTGACACTGGGGGAGTGGGCAAAACAGTGGCAAATGAGCTTCAACATCAGTAAGTGCAGAGTGATGCATGTTGGGGCAAAAAACCCCAATTACATTTATAAACTGATGGGGTCTGAACTCTCTGCGACAAACCAGGAAAGGGACCTTGGTGTCCTGGTGGACAGCTCAATGAAGGTGTCAACCCAGTGTGCCTCAGCAGTGAAAAAAGCAAACTCAATGTTAGGGATCATTAGGAAGGGTATAGAAAATAAGTCAGCAAGTGTCATTTTGCCTCTTTATAAATCTATGGTGAGGCCTCATCTGGAATATTGTGTACAGTTCTGGTCGCCATACCTCCAGAAGGATATTATGGAGTTGGAGAAAGTACAGAGGAGGGCAACCAGAATGATTAGGGGACTGGAACACCTTCCTTACCATCTGAGGCTGCAACGGTTGGGCCTTTTCACTCTTGAACGACGGCGTCTAAGAGGTGACCTGATTGAAGTTTATAAAATCATGCACGGTGTGGACAAGGTAGATAAGGAAAAACTGTTTTCCCTATCGCACAACACTAGAACTAGGGGACACTCCATGAAACTTTTGGGTACTAGTTCTCAAACAAATAAGAGAAAGTACTTTTTCACCCAGAGGATTACTGGTCTATGGAACTCCCTGCCAGAAGAAGTGGTGACAGCTGTCAGTCTTCACAGCTTTAAGAAAGGATTAGACAAGTTCATGGAGGACAAGGCTATCAATGGCTATAATTATGGCTACCTAAGGACAACCTCCGGGTTGGAGAGATAGGCAGGATATCTCTCAATGCCATTTCCAGGGAATCCTAAGCAGGTGAAGGCATCTCCTTGGGAATACCCTGAAGGAAATGGTGAGCCACTGTGTGAGACAGAATGCAGGACTGGATGGGCTGTGGCCTGTTCCAGCAAGGCTGTTCTTATGTTCTTATGTTCTTATGTTCTTATGTTCTTATATAATTGAAATTGAAGATATTAAAAATTTTCCAATAAAAATAGATAAAAGGGTAAAAGAAGTACTTTATAGAAATAAGGTTTTCCTGTTGAAAGACTGGATATGGGCTTGTAAAGATAGGGAGAGAAAAGTAGACCTGTATGCACAGCTGAGGATGAACTGGCTTCAGATAGTGTTGGTAAATAAGTGGAATAGTAAATATTTGAGGGAAGCCAGTTTAGAAAGAAGTAGGACAAAGTTTGAAGAACTGATATTAAAAATAAGAAAGGGTGAAAGGGCTTGGTAAGCAAGATTTATATAATGTTAAACAAAGATAGTAATCCACAGGAGGTGCTGAAAACAAGCTGGGAACAAGAATTAAAAATAAAGATAGTAGATGAGGTTTGGAAAAATAAATGGAAGAAAAGGATTATGAGAACTATGTCTGTTAGAGTGAAAGAACATAATTATAAAATGTTGTGGAAATGGTACTTGACCCCAGTGAGGTTGCATTAGATAGATAATAATAAAGATAAAATGTGTTGGAGATCTAAGGATGCACTGGGAACGTACGAACATATGTGGTGGAGTTGTAATGTGGTAAAATATTAGGGTCAAGTACTGTTTTGCTGACATATGTCCAAAGTATGAACTTAAATAAGGATAAAAAAGAGTTATTATCGATAATGTTGTCAATGGGTAGACAGTGTATCGCCAGAAATTGGAAAAATGATGTAATTTTAAAAACTGAAGAATGGTACAAGGAAATGTGGGATTTGGCTTTGAATGATAAGTTAACATGGGAGATAAATAAGAAAAAGGGCATAGTTAAAGAAAATAGATTTTGGAATGTTTGGCAAGCTTTTGTGGATTACTCATTGAAGGGGGATGAAGGGAACAGACCAGTACCTGGTCAAAGGAGTTTTTGGGAATGAAAATAAATGAGATACTCCGTGCTCTCCAGGGCATTGTATAAAACACTGGGTAGATTTTTTTTTTGTAAAATGTTTAGTATTTTAATTTTTGTATTTTGTATTCAATTATTGCTTTTGTACTTTGATTTAGTAGATGTATTAAATTTTGGAGTTTAAGAATTGAGTTTGAATTCGTATATTGGGATAGTAATAAGAATATATAAATTAGAATTTGTGTATTAGGATAGTTGTAATAATGATATACACATTTAAAATTTCTTCTTTTTTTGAAAATATAACAAATTAATTAAAGATGTAAGAAGAATGGGGAAGCTATTGTACTACTAAGTCATAATTAAATTGTATTTTTATGATATTTTATTTTTTTCTATTTTTAGTTAGTATATTATGTTAGTTAACGTTCTGTATTCTTATGTATAATTGTTGTTTTATTTTATAAGTTGTATTATTATTGTTTATAATTTAATAAAAATTTATATATGTTGTAATGCGGAATCCTGCTGTGCTGGAATAAAGACATGTGGAGCCTGTGATATGGTGGTCCAGCCTCCAACTGAGGTGGGCAAAGACATTTTATTACCCTGCCTGTGGGTGGAGCGACTCTGAGATGGTCGACGCCCCTTGATACAATGTGGTCCTTTTGCTAAGCATTTTCTACGTCACATTTACACTATAGGAAAGGGTTTGTAATCTAAAGTAGCATCTGTTTCCCTGGCTGTAACTGACCTACTATAACTCAGGGAAACATATGTGCCTATTGTCTACCTTAACTCAGGGAAGCATCTTGTAGCCATTGTTTATGCAAAGCCAGGATGTTGCCAAGTCAGTCAGGGAGCAGCTCAGGAATGTGTATTCCAATCTTATCTACCTCTCCAGAAAGACCCATGCTTCAACGTTCGGAAGTCTTGCCCTGACTCATCGCTTCGGCCGTGGGGAGGGGAGGGGAATGATTCCCCTCTCGGGAGGGGAATGATTAATATTAAATAATTCCCGCTTACGCGGGCAACCTGATATATATATATATATATATATATATATATATATATATATATATATATATATATATATATATATATATATATATATATATATATATATATATATATATATATATATATATATATATATATATATATATATATATATATATATATATATATAAAAATTACAAACTTTCCTTTCAAGGAAGCCTTTCAGAATATTACCCCCTTAACAATAATTTAACTAGTCAGATGATCCTCTGTGCTCACAGATGCCAGGTATTTTATTTGGTTGGTTTATTTTTATTTTCTTGTGTTTTATTATGTTGTTTTGTTATTTGTACGTACCCCACCCAGAATGGAAAATATCCCAAATGGGTGGTATAAAATTGCAAAAAACAAATGTACAAACAAATAAAATGGATAGCCTGAGGCCACCAGAATTTTTGGTCATGCTTGGTCATCTGTCTCATCTATCAAAAAGTATCAAGGAATTGTGAATTTGGCTGAATACTTGATTTATGATCAACGGACATCAATTTATTCCGGTTTAATTGATTTCAATATTTCAATCATTCTTTTTTTTTAAATAAAATAATTTGATCACTCTATTTTTCTAAGTGGTCTAACAATGATTTACATATGTGCTCTTCACTAAATGTTTCATTTTGAGGCAGGAGTTTTAAATGTTGCTCTATAGACATTGTTCCTGCAAAACAAACCCACAAGTGCTTGCAAACAGTGGTGTACTGCTCCAGGTTCCCACCGGATCCCGGGAACTGATAGTGGAAATTCCCCCAGGCCACGCCCACTTGGCCGGCCACGCCCACCTCCCTACCCCAGGCCATGGTGTGGCCGGCCAAGTGGGCATGGCCCACAGTTAGCCACACCCACAGAGTTAGCCACGCCCAGGGTGGGGGTAATAATTTTTTTTGCAGTGCATCACTGCTTGCAAAGAATAAATAATGCAAGCCTGACACATACTCTTTGCCTTGAAGTAGTTGTCCTGAGGCAACACAAGTAAAATCAAATGAGCAGCAATTCTGAGGGCCAAACATGCCCTCAAGAAAATTAAAATTCCTAGAGAAAGTGAACGTTCACTTTGAGAATAGGTCTGTGTTAAGGCTGGAGCGCCTGTGGCTCTAGATGCTGTTGAACTCACTGGTTTGGCCAGCATTATGCCATGATGGACATAGTAGTTCCTTCACATCACTCATGGATAGAGCCAAAGTTTTCAAACCCTTGATTCTTTACCATTGTTGCCATCTGTTTCTACCAACCAATGTTCTCATGGCACTTAGAATTTGATATGGCTCAAGTGTTAAAGACACTGAACTCGCTGACTTGAAGGTCGGAATTTGATTCCTGGGTACTGCATGACGGAATGAGCTCCCATCTTTGTCACAGCTCCTGCCAACCTAGCAGTTCGAAAGCAAGAAATTGCAAGTAGATAAATAGGGACCACTTTGGTGAGAAGGTAAACAGCGCTCCTTGCAGTCCGGTATCGAGGCATGCCTGCCACATGTCCACGGAAATGTCTGCAATTGCAGACAGCACTGGCTCTTCAGTTATAAACAGAGATGATCACTGAACCCTAGAGTTGGATAGAACTGGCTTTCGAGCAAGGGCAACCTTTACCTTCACCATTCAACCTGCTGCCTGCCACCGAAAGTTTATTACACCAGATCAGGTTTCTACTGGTCATACAGCAGTCCTTACCCTGATTTCTCCCAATTGCCAACCTCAAAGGGCAATTTTGAAGAAGGCATACAAACAGCTTTCTGTGCTGTGATTTTGTTAGGGCACATGGTGCTTATCACTCAAGGAATGTATGGCTGAGAGGATAGATATTCAACCCCATCAAATTGGGCAGCCTACATTTTTGACAGGTGTATATAAGAACATAAGAACAGCCTTGCTGGAACAGGCCACAGCCCATCCAGTCCAGCATTCTGTCTCACACAGTAGCTCACCATTTCCTTCAGGGTATTCCCAAGCAGATGTCTTCACCTGCTTAGGATTCCCTGGAAATGGCATTGAGAGATATCCTGCCTATCTCTCCAACCCCGAGGTTGTCCTTAAGTATCCATAATTATAGCCATTGATACCCTTGTCCTCCATGAACTTGTCTAATCCTTTCTTAAAGCTGTCAAGACTGACAGCTGTCACCACTTCTTCTGGCAGGGAGTTCCATAGACCAGTGATCCTCTGGGTGAAAAAGTACTTTCTCTTATTTGTTTGAGAACTAGTACCCAAAAGTTTCATGGAGTGTCCCCTAGTTCTAGTGTTATGCGATAGGGAAAACAGTTTTTCCTTATCTACTTTGTCCACACCATGCATGATTTTATAAACTTCAACCAGGTCACCTCTTAGACGTCGTCATTCAAGAGTGAAGAGGCCCAACCGTTGCAGCCTCAGATAGTAAGGAAGGTGTTCCAGTCCCCTAATCATTTTGGTTGCCCTCCTCTGCACTTTTTCCAGCTCCATAATATCCTTCTGGAGGTATGGCGACCAGAACTGTACACAGTATTCCAGATGGGGCCTCACCATAGATTTATAAAGAGGCAAAATGACACTTGTTGACTTATTTTCTATACCCTTCCTAATGATCCCTAGCCTTGAGTTTGCTTTTTTCACTGCTGAGGCACACTGGGTTGACACCTTCATTGAGTTGTCCACCAGGACACCAAGGTCCCTTTCCTGGTTTGTAGCAGAGAGTTCAGACCCCATCTGTAATACAGTGCACAATTATATCTTGTAATAAAAATTATATTAGAAATTAGAACATATTGTATTAAAAAGTACTAGAAATAGAAGTCTGCATAAGAATAGTCAGGCAATTAACTTTCACTTTGTACCTACATTTATTTATAAGCACAAATATAAATAAAAAACAAAAAAACCAGGGAAAATGTGTGGGTTGCCCACAGGAATAATTGGCCAAACCTTTCCCCAGGGGTTGGCCCGGCCTTCAACAGATCTGGGGACCAACCGGGCTTTGCAGGAAAGGCAATTGGGGTATGGGCTAGTTAGTTAGTTTGGGGGCAAATCATAAAGCCTTGGCTGTTGGCTACGATAGAAACAGGGCAAAAACCAAAGATAATGACTCTAATGGAAATACACAATCCTCCGCTTCTGGCTGCAGATTAAGTTGGGCAAATAAGCCACGCCAGACAGCAGAACAAGCTAGGTACCCGGAGTCAATACACATAGGCTCCGAGATAGGGCAGGAACAATGGGTTTTGCCAGCCCAGACCTTAATTAGTTGTGGGTTGTCTATTAACAACAGGGCAATGTCCAAGAGCAGGTATTGTCTTGACCACCGGAAAATGCCACGTATGCAAGCCTTCTGTATTAGGGGGTCACACGCATCTTACACGCGCATCATCCCAAGGCAGGGTAATAAATACGTACCACCCGACCAAGATCAGGGCTGGACTTCACAGCACGATTGTCTTGCTTGTCTTCCTTGCGGCCAGCCACTCCCACACCTGGGAGCCATCGCAACAAAAATGTATGTAAGCTGGATGAATGTAAGGTCAACTTGTAGTCAAAATATATTGTATTGTCTGTGTACGGAAATATCTGCTTATGTGTCTGAGGAAAGATTTCCCTCCTCTATACAAACTGTGAATTCTGGAATAACGTCAGAGCCTGATTTTTTATTTTGAAAGATTGCAGAATGTGTGTGCGCATACGCATGCATGGTGTGCCTTTCTCTTCCCCAGGCAGATAGGAAAAAGAGCATGCCAGAGATATGAACTTTAAAAAAAATCTGAAATTTAGAGGAAGATGATGGGACATGGGCTTCTCAGTCTTACAGGGAGACAGGCTCATGTATTATTCCAGGACTTGAGAGACTGTTTTTTTTGTCCTGAGCCAAAAAATGCAGTGGATGACTCTGAACCAGTCACATTTTTAAAAGCTTAGTCTCTCTTACCAGCTGTTTATGAAGACCAAGGAGAATGGAGGAGACATATGTATAATGCTATGATGATCCCACTGGAAAAAAGGCAGGTTGTGGAAGTAGCTAATAATTTTTAATTGTTTTTCGCCTCCAGCAGTGCAGACATTTGCAGAACTGGGAAACCAAAGCTTTCTTCTTTTCTTCCGTTCCTGATCTGTCAAGACAGACACATATGCCATAATTGTGCATTTGGTTCTATTATTATTATTATTATTATTATTATTATTATTATTATTATTATTATTATTATTATTATTATTATTATTATTATCACTTTTAATATGAATATTTACCCTTCTGTTTTCTACACAGGAAGTCATCAGAGCCATTCAAGAGGCTAGGGCAGTGAAGAACTGGTTTCTATGGCAACCAGTGAGCATGCCATTATGCAGAATGAAGCACTGATTGCCTTGGCCATAGCTTCAGCAAATTTAGGTATTCAAGCATCTCCTAGACGCTGTTCCTTGAATGTGGATTAAATTGAATATGGATCATTTTAACAAGCCAGTTCATTACTTTTAAGATACAGTTGGCCTCACTTTCAGAAACTCTGCACTCCTTCTACTTCCCTTTATTATGGCATGGGTGTTATTACAACTAAGTGGAATTAAAGCCAACAAGAGCAGGAATGGCTAGATGGTATACCAGAGGAAGACCAAAAAGGAGAGAGGTGACAGGGTGGAGTATTGGGGTTGTTTGCAAGCAATACTGTACTTTGTTTCATTAAATATATTGACAGGTAGGGGAAATGCATGTACCAAAGTGGAGAGGAGCTCTGACTTGTACAGAGGTCCATCACGTGCTGCTAAATCCCACACACTCCCAGAGACAGCTAGAGGAATTTATGCAATCTTGGGTCAATGTCCAGAGGCAACAGATGTCCCCTTTCTCACTCTCAGCTAGTGCTTTCATAGGTCAACAGTGCCCCAGTCCCAATACTTAATTCATTTTCATGCCTCATTCTACATAAAGGGGAGGTGCAAATTTTGACTCCTGGCTCATGTGTAAGAGAACAAAGGGGTGGGGGAAAGAGACTCTTTGTGTTTCATGAGCAGTAGTTGTGAACCACTAAACTATCATTCAGGTAAGTGTTTATGTGTTCACAGCTCTTTATCAGGCCAGGCACTGTAGTTTGGGCTGCAGAAAGGAAGAGAAAGACTAAACATACTGGAGAGATGGAAAAGCCATACCCTCTGAAATTAAATTTACAGTACTTCCATGATGGAGATTGCAAGCTTGAGGGATCCGTTTGAGATGTAATGACTACAAGTTTCACATCAGGAAATGGAGCTTCAATTGTCTCTTTCTATCTCTAGACAAAAAGTTTTCCATTTCTTTGTTAGCTCCCTATAATCTTTCAGGAAACCACTTGGCTCTTCTGTTGGCTGGGAGCAAATGCATCAAAAACATGGCATGCCAATATTAGAAAAGCTATAGGTTCAATTTATGTGGCATACTAGACAATCACTGCCAAATGGAGTCAAATGAGTACTGCCAATGAAAATTTCCACCCAATATATCAGCCAGGAGACAGATAATGGCTCTATCTGCCACAAAATTGCCTTCTTTAGCCCTGGTTTATGTGAACAAAGTCTGAAGATAGTTATATAGGGAAGAGGGTAATCCCTTGCCTGCCCTGCATTTTACCCTTGGACATTTCGAAGTGAAAACTACCATAACGACTAAGCTATTAACATACTCATTAAGGTTTGTAGAACAAGCATCTTCAAAAGCTTAGATCCCTAGAAATCCCTTCACAGAGGGGAAATTACATTAAATAATCTCTCTTCTTTACAGATATCATCAAAGAAGATTTTAAAGAAGCCAAGCTAGTTCAGAGCATACATAAACTTCTTCAAGATGAAAGCAGAGGTCCAGAAGTGAAATATAATTCCATTGGCCTGTTGTGCAGCCTCCTGAATGCAGGTAATTTCACTATTTAGCATGTGAATTAAAATTTGTTACTGCATGACATGAAAGCATCTTTACCTATAAGGAAGGACATTAACAGTTGGAATGTAACAAAGGCTCCCGCACCCGGCCCAACCATCCCTAACCAAGCCACCTGCACTCACCTTACCCCAGCCTCACCATCACCGCAAGGGTCCAGAGGTCGCCACTGGGGCAGCCGCCCCATGAACGAGACCAAAAAAACCCCAACTCCAAGTCCCAGAGTCCTCTGCGCTGCGCAACCCCTCAGCCAATCAGGCTGAGGGACGCGAGTGCAGAGGAGGCCGGGAATGCGTGGCGTGCCAAGTTCAAATAAAACCACCAACGCGCCGACAACTTCCCTCCGCTCCGGGAGACACTTTGTCTCCCGAAGGGAAGCTAAGTGGGACAGGGGAGTGAAATGGGCCAGGCCGCGGGAAAGAAACCATCCCCTCTTTGCAGCCTAAAGCACCACTAGGGTTCCCGCGACCCAGCCAGCAAGGCCAGGCTGCGGGAAGGAAAAAACACCCCCCCCCCCCGCTGCCCAAAGCAAAGTTGGGGTTCCCGCGACCAGGCCAGCGAGGCCAGGCCATGGGAAGGAAAAGCCCCCCTACGCAAAAGGTAAGTTGGATGGGGAAGAGGGACTGAGGGGGAGAGGGTCAAGGAACCACGCCACCCATCAGCCCCTCTTGTCCCCCAGAGTCCCTGTCCCTCACCCCACTTACCTGATGCTGGCTGGCCCTTCCGTTGCCTGGCCTCCCAGCAACGCCTTCCCTTCTGCTCCTAGGAGTCCTCGGCTCCTTGCTGAGGCTGTGTGGGGGAGAGAGGAAAAGCTCCTCCCCCTCACAGCTTTGGCAAGAGTGTGTGTGTGTCATCAAGGCTTCAGGGAGGAGGAGGGGGAGACCCTCCCCTCCCTGTGGAGCTACGGCGTGTGTGTGTGTGATTGTGTTGTGGGTGTGATTGTGTTGTGTGGGTGTGTAATGAGTGTGTGTATGTTTGTGTTGTGGGTGTAGTTGTGTTGTGTATGTGTGTGTATCAAGTATGTGTTTGGTTGTGTTGTGTGCAGTGTGTGTATTGTATATGTGCATGGTTGCGTGTGTGTGTAAATTGTGTGGGGGGTTGTGCTGTGTGTGGTTGTGCATGTGTGTGGGGTTGTGTGTGTATGTGTGTAGTTGTGTTGTGTGTGTGTTTGCGCTGTGTACCCCCCAAAATCACCCCCCCAAACAAAAAATATAAATAAAAACTGCCCAGCTTGCCGGGCACAAAAATGCTAGTTTGATATAAGGAAATGTGCAAGCAGAGTGGGAGAACAATCACTCAGTATATTCCTGTGCTCTCAGACACAGACTCAAAAAATACATTTTTATAATATTGAACAGATTTTCCCACCTGACATCCAGCAGTTTCCTGAATTACATGCAGGGTATTAACACTCCAAATTCTTCAGTTAAGGAAGCAAAATGACTTGGGCAAATCCTTATACTAGATCGGGGTGGCCAACCTTTTTTGTACTGTTGGTTTGACCATGTCCCCGATCAGCTGAGCAGACTGGAGCATGCCCCTGGAAGTGGGCGCATTTATGGTTGTTGTAAATGTGCCCAGTTCAGTGTTTTCGGTAGTCATGGGTGCATTTGCACATGCACAGCCATGCACCTGTATAAACATGTCTGCACCCATTTCCGGGTGTAGGGGAGGTGACGGGCCTGAGGGAATGGTGTCACAGGCCGGCTCAGCCCACAGGCTGTAGGTTGGGAACCCCTGTACTAGATCATCCTGCTACTCATTATCTTAGCCTTTACATTGGTAGGCCATACTCTTAAAAATACATTTGTTCTCTTTTAGGCGACTTAAAAGAAGCTAAAGAGGGGAAAATTAAAGAAACTCTTGAGAAACTCTGTGACCATAGTAACGATAATGTTGCCAAACAGGCTCTAATGGAGCTTCAGATATTGAGCAATGAGCGCAACCCCTTGGGCCCTAATTGAAGCCATCAGCCTTCTCATTTATGTTTTCTGCACAAATTGTACTACTGCCATTAAAATACTGCCTTGCTACAAACTGCACATGGGCTTTTCATCTGTTGGATCCGGGAAACCAAATAAACTAATCCTCGAGCTGATCCTGGATATTTTGAGGAGTTTGGTGGTGATGTCTTTTTATAGATGTTCAAGCAACAATTAGACTCTTTTTTATTGTGTTTTTCTGTTTGAAGCATTTCCCCTGACATCAGGCTCATTTGAGGCGTTTCCAGTTTCTGCTAGTTTTGCATTCTTTTTTCACAAATCCTTTCCACTTCTGCATTAGCTTTCTTAACGGCATGGCAATTCACTTTTATACATAAATGTTTATTTATTTATTCAAATTTCTATAGCTGCCCCAATCACAAGGGCTCTGGGTGGCTTACAATACAAACCCCCCCTCAAATAAATAGAATCCCATTGCAAAATAAATTTAGCAAAAATGAGAAAACTAAAGATTGACCACATTGCAGTATTTGCCCAGAGTGCTCAAATTAAACACATGCTTCAACACCCTTAAATCCATTACTTTGTACCCTGCGCTGTAAATGTCTCCACAGTGGTATGTGCATGCATTCAATGGAATCAATAGTCTTTCCCCTGCCATGGCCTATCTCTGGCAGTATCTAGCCTGTGCTTCTGTATAACAATGACTATGTGCTGTCAACTCAATTCTAAATGATGGCAACCCTTTCCAAGGTTTTCTTGCTAAATAATACACAGGAGTGGTTTATCATTCCTTAGGAGTACCCTGGTATTGAGCAATTTGTTCTATTCCACACAGACTAGCTCTTCTGGGATGCTCCATGAGAAACTAAACTCCCAAACTCTGGCTTCGCAAGCTGGATACCTTAGGCCAAGGTTAGTAATCCTGGTTCTCCAGGTGTTCTTGGACTTTAATTACCAGAAGCCCAAGTCAGCACACTGCTGATCAGGGCTTCTGAGAATTGAAGTACAAAAACATCTGGAGAGCCAATGCCTGATCCCTGCCTTAGACCAATGAGCTATCCAGTCAGCTTGCATTCCGATATACTTAGAACCAAGTGATTCCATGGATGGACCTACATGTACAACAAAGTAGTGATTTAGGAAAGGGATGGGGAATGTTTAGGCCAAGTGTCGTCGGACTGCAGCCCTTATGATTCATCACTATTAATTATAATGACATGGGCAGTCCTATATTCACCACCACTGATAATTTTTTTTAAATTATCAGCAGACTGGATCAATATTATTAGTCATACATGTTACAAAGAATTGTGAAATGCATATAGGAATGTTAATGTTGATACTCCCCTGAATTAGCTACGTAACACTTAAAATTCCAGACGGTTGACCAACTAAACCACACTGAACATACATGAAGATTCCCTTCTCTAAAGATTTTGACCAATTGTAGGGAATCTGTGTCCAGGAATTCCTCCTATGGCCACATGCACTTCACTCACAGGCCTTGTCCCAGCAGACGGGAGAACGTCTGTCTTCTACCTGCAGCAGATGAATAGTGAGCACCTGCTCAATAGTAAAGGTAAAGGTCTCCCATGGTCGAAAGCTAATCATGTCTGACTCTAGAGGGCGGTGTTCATCTTCATTTACACCGAGGCTGCACTGTCTGCCTCTACAGATGTTTCCATGGTCATGTGGCAGGCACGACTAGACACTGGAGCGCATGAAACACCGTTACATTTCCTGCTGAAGTGGTACCTATTTATCTACTAGCAATTTCTTGCTTTCGAACTGCTAGGTTGGCAGGGGCTAGGACAGAAACGGAATCTCACTCCATCAGGCAGCACTCAGGTCTCGAACTGCTGACCTGCGTACAAATGCCTAAATAGGCTTCCTTGGAAGCAGTTGACTGTTGCTCTGCCTGGCTGCAATTTTTTATATATATATTAAAAAAATCTGTTTTAGCTTTGAGTGAAGTCGCTTCTACTTTTGCTTTCTATGGTGGGTAAAAGCGTTTTTCTGCTAATAGAAAGCCAGGTGATGTCTGAATAGCATATGTTCCTCTGACTTTGAGACCAGCTCAGCAGGAAGAAATAGACCCCTTCAGAAGGACAACCACAAAGATCTACTCTGTTGGTCTTTTTGAACTGGAAGCCGCGTTAGTCTGTGTGTCAAGCATATCAGAGTAAACAACATGACAAAAAAACACTGTGGCACTTTAAAGACTACATGCTGTATTGTAATTGTTAGCTTTCATGGATTAAGTTCACTTCGTTAAACATAAGAGACCTCATGGCATCAATGTATACACTCTTATGCCTAGCAAAGTGGACTTGATCCATGAAAGTTAACTTTAAAATATAGCAGTTAGTCTTTAAAGTGCAACTATGTTTTTTTTTCTTTTGTTTACTCTCTTGGTCTTGAACAACTCCTTATTCATTTCAACAAGACTTCATCAGGGAAAGCAAGTAAAAGGAGCGGGAAGCTTTTACTGTGGAAACCTCTTAAGCAAGCAGTGGCTGCTGACAACTGAATGCTCAGCTCTATTCAATATTCATCAGCAAATGGATCTGGCTGCTGGCTCTTTAATCCTTACAGGTTGCTGCTGCTGCTTGGTAAAACTGGGATATGCAAATTATGCACAAAATTATTTCTGAATGTTATCATTTGCAAGCCTCCTGTATCCTTTCTCCAAACTTAAATGTCATCAAACCGATTACCATGGGGCCTTAAGTTAATGCAGAGTTTGTTTATGTGAGTTTATTATTACCTGGGGCAACCTGAAGGCATCCAGTGCAAGCAAATAAATCAGTAACCGGGAATCATGCTATTTCCCCCGAAAGCAAAACCAGCAAGTAGTATGTATTTATTTTCCCTGGCTGCACAAACTGAGACTAAATATACGGAACAGAGCCTGAGTATCACTCTTTGGAAGGGACCTCCATTACCTAAGCTATCCAGAAACGAAGTCGTTACACATGCATGAAAACCTCACACACTCAAGTCTCCAGAGACAGGGATGGGGTGACACAGGAAAACAGCCACTTGCACAGTCCTGCAATGTTGCAAACTCCGCTTACTGCCAGCTATGATCCCAACCACTGCTAACAAATGCACTTGGCAGCTTACCAGAGGGAACATTGCCTTCGAAAGGGAAACAAGGCTAAAGTGACTTTGGGGGAAATAACTCTTTCAAAATTTACTAATGTCATGGCCAATATCCATCAAATATTTCCCCAGCTCTCTTCACTAGATCTAGATCTATAAAGCAAAGATCTATGTTTGTATGTGCTGGAAAGGCTCCCGCACCCCCTGCACCAATCTCGCTGAAATTTGGCACACACCTACCTTGGCCTTGTGAGATCAGCACTGCAGGTTCCAGAAACCCATGTAGGGGTGTAAGCCCCCCAAATTGAGAGGGAAAGTACTGCACATGTCCACAGTTCTAGGGAGGAATAGTTGCATGCAGATTCTCCAACAGGAGAACAAGCAACAAAAAAGCTGTAATGTGCACGCGCAACACAACCATCCTCACAAAACAGCAGTAATGCGCGTGATGATGGAAGAGGCTGCGGCTGCAGTGCTGCTGCTGAGGGGCCGGGGCGGCACTCACGTCAGGCCTAGCTAGGCTGGGCCTAGGCCTGACTTGCCTCCCCACAATGCTCCGCTAGGCCGGGCAAGGAGAGCCAAAGCCGCTGCTGCCAAAGCTCGAGCCCGCATGCTGTGGCAGTTGTCACTGCCGTGGATATCTCCCTCTCAGCCCGTCCCGCCCTGCGGTCTTCGCCTCAATCTCCTCTGCAGCCACGAAACCCCCGGCCAGCGGGAGCAACGGACCAGGCCCTGGGCTGGGAGGCCTCAGCAGGAGCCCAGATAGCAGAGGTGGCGGAAGAGGGAGACCCTCCCTGGTCAGGTAAGGTGGGCGAGGGGCGGGGGAACTGGGCCCAGGTTTCTCCTCAGGTCGGGTTGGAAAAAAGAAACGTCCCTGGTTTTCCCTCCTCTAAAGCAAAAAAACCACCCAAGCAAGGCCGGGTAATTAGCTAGTTACATATGAAACTGCAGTCAAATATACTTGTTGACGTTGGTTACCTCTCAGGCATGAGCGAAGCCCTATGGCAGATGGGTTCCTATTTTATTCCCCTCCTCACCAATAGTACACAGGATACACAACAATTCAGAAAAGACGTTCCTCAACTCATGGAAATCATCTCAGATATTGCAGGAACATCTTTTTTTTTACATCATCACGTCACTTCCGGCTCTATTTCACCTCTGTGTGCAACATCTCTGCAAGTCCACAAACTTCTGCTGTGTCTAGGACAGACGTGAAACTGTTAAAATGAAGGCATCTTTAGGTGAGTTCATTCTGCAGTTCCCTTTGCCTGACCTAGTGTGAGAAAGATTAGCCAGGAACACAAGGTACAGGGTACAACTGATTGTGGTTCAAGAATACCACAATCTTCGAGGAGGCTCTTTCTTTGTACCCCAGTCCACAAACATGAGCTAAAACACCTCACAGTAAGAACTCCTGCAACAGCGGTTTTATATAAAACATCCTAGCACAGAATTTCTGGAAAAGCAATGTTCCACTTCAAACGAGAAAATCACACATTTGCTGAATTTTTCTCTCTCCTGGTGATGCTTCTTACACTTTCTGCATGCAAAAGAAAATATATTTATATACTAAAATCACAGAAATATAGACCTTAAAATGTGTTATACAGTGTAGGAACATCTGCAGTAGAGAGCATTATGAAAAGAAATTACAATCCAGCTGCTGAGTATGCTTAAATACATTCCACTATATTCAAGGAACTCAGAATACAGTACTTGTCATGTACTTCTATGTGCACCTCCTCAGAAGGAAGCCCCCACAGGTCTGCAATCTTAGTTGCACTATATCCTTCTCAAGAAGAAATTCAACACCAGAATTGTTCCCAATGGTCCCTGAAGCACATCGCTGACTCAACTGTCTAAAGCAGTGTTTCCTAACTTTGGTTTTTGGACTTCAATTCCTAGAAGCCTAAGTCAATTCCCCAAAGCACTGATCAGCCAATGTACTGACTTCGAATTCTAAGAATTGAAGTCTCCCATACGGGCGCATTTTACTTCCACTTCCGGGAGCGACAAGGGCGGCATGTGCCGGATGAATCGCAGTAAACCCATTCCTGTGGATTCACGGGGGCTTGGGCTTCTGGGAATTGAAGTCCAAGAACATCTGGAGTGCCAAGGTTCACCATCACGGATATAGATACCAAGTGGAACATAGTCCACTAGTCATGCATAGCAGCCCTTCAATGCTTGGCTCTGGGAGTTTCTTTCTTCTAGAAGTCTCAGGTAGGCAGTACAGATACAAAACCTATCCCGTTGATGAAAGGCAGCAGCCTGTAATGCTCACTGGCAACAAATTATGCAGAACTGCCCCTAGAGTCATGTTCTGACACAGGCCACAATGTGTCATGTCTAAGCACATAGTTTTGGTACTGCATGTACATGAAGTAAAAATGAAGAAAATGGAGGAAGGAGTCAAATCAAAGAGCCTTGCGTTATCCCAATGTTTTTCATAAATTCTTCCAAAAACTTGCATATATGCAAGGGATTCCAGGATATGCGTATATACTGTACAGTAGATCCTGGGATAATGTCCAAACTCTGTTCCACAAGTTTGGACTTTATCCAAATCAAATGGGTGATGCATCGGATAACGTCCAAAAATGGACTTTATCCGAGGTTCCTTTACCAAATACCTCGGATAACGTCTATTTTTTTACCGGCTTTGGACTTTATGTGATGCAACACGTGTGCATGAAAACCACGCCTTTATCCAAATTGGACTTTATCCAAGATACCACTGTATTTCACTACTAGAGTCTGAGGTACTGATAGGTGTTATGAGGCTGGTACATGGTCCTCTTTTGTAGTCCTCACAACTCACCCTCACCATGACATTTGGTCTCAATTCAGCAACATGGCTAAAAGCAAGAATTCCCCTCTGAAACATATTAGGGCTTATTAAAATGTTACGAAGCATTAAGAAAAAACAATGTGCCAATGTGCCTTTGTTTGAAAGGGAAATAGGTGCCTTTTCGTACAATTCCTCTTGCCAGCGTAGTCAGACAATGCCAACATTTGGCCACGTAGCACAATGTGAGAATCAGAGGTTTGGATAGTTAATGTAGGCCCCTACCCACAAAAGCTATCTATCTATAGCCTGTTCTCCAGTGTGCTATAAAGGCAAGATACAGTATTTTAAAAGGCAGAAGATACCACGTTGAAGAAGAAGAAAGGTAGAACTGGGAAAATTTCCCAAAAGCTATTCTTCCATGTCAATAAAACAAAAATATGTTCCATTCATCAGACAAATGTTTTAAGAACGAGTAATATATAAAAACAATGTTAGCAAAATTGTAAGTAGACATTCTTTTTTTTGTCCAAACATCTATAAATAATGCCATTAGATATAAATTCTAAAAAGGAAGAACATAAGCATTCAAATCTTGACCTTTCCAAACAGGTCTGTGGTCCAATGCTTTGGAATATACAGATAACTACTTCTTCATAAATCCAGGTAAGCAAGGATATTTCAGTAAGACAATAGTCCTTCTGAAGTAGGTCCAAGGTTTTTCACAGTTCCTTAGCCTGTGAAAAGGATATATTAGATCTGATCCAAATAAGAGGAAATCCATTCGATGAAGTCCACCAGTAAGACATTACACAACTTTGGAGGTTCCCCATTTTTCCAAATATGGCTCCCATTTAATCAACTCAAGACAGTGTATGTGTCAACTTGTCAACAGGCACAACATTCCCTGAATGTGTGTTCAATGCCAAAGAAGTTTCATCTGTCTTCCTCATGCTCATGTCATCCCTTCCTGCCCCTGGAATAATCTTTTGGCATTCTGCATCTTTCTTCTTCAACTTCTTGAATGGAACAATTCTAAACTAAGCCTATTGTTAAAGGAGGATCCAAACAACAGTCCTTGGACAGCACTCATTTCCAACCAGTGTCCACTGCTGTCCACTGGTGTCTTCACATCACATATAGAGTGCTGAAGATAAATATACTTCCATCCAAGGAGTCAAGAGTTTTTATACACTTCACAATTATGCATTGTGAGAAGCTATGCAGGATTTCTCAGCTTTAGCTTCTAGCTAACTAGGAAGTGTCCGGGTATATTTTTAAAAAAAGCAACATTATGGCTTTAAGTTGTAGATGTATCAAGCCTTTCCTAGTCGGGTTTCATTTCCTTTCTCTCCGCTGTGATAGTAGGAGTCATGAGAATCCTTCTGGCTTTTCAGATGATATTTGGTTTTATCTTCAGAAGCGGAAGCCTGCCTTCACAGCTTCAATATCAGAAATCAGTGTCTTGGCCAGGAATATCCCAAATATCTAACAAAGGAAAAGAGAAGGAGAGAGTCTGAGAGGGTAAATTGTCATTAGTAGAGAAAACAGCTGTACAATTTGGTGCTCTTGCCAGAAATTAACAATGAAGAGGTAAATACTGTCTCCTCAACTTTCCTACTTCAAGCTGTTATGTGTAGGCCCAAAAGAATCTGAACTCTTCTTAAAAACTACTAGGAAACATACCTGTCAAGTATCCAGTATTGGACGGGATTTCCAGTAATTCAGTGCCACTTTCCCTACTTTCCCGCCCGGAGCCGCCACCATCCCGTAATTTGATGGCGGGGGAAGTAGTTACTGTGCATCACCTTCTGCGCAGAACCCTTCCACGCATGCATAGAACCCTTCTACTCATACGTAGAAGGGTTCTGCGCAGAAGGATTCTACGCAGGTCCCTTCTGTGCATGCATGGAAGGCTTCTACGCATGCAGAGAAGGGACCTGCGCAGAAGCCTTCTGCGCAGGTCCCGTATTGTCTGGAGCCACGCTTGACAGGTATGCTAGAAAACTGCTAGATCTCGAAGAATTATTTAGCATGGGTCAATGATGTCATCCCGGGTCGCTATGGGGCTCTCCTACCGCTGTGGATTTTTACATGGGGAAGGCTCTGAAAATTTTCCCAACGTAGCAATCCACATTCCCAAAGGCTGCTGAAGCAAGGGGACCGAGCCAAAGGCTGCTCGGAGCAGCAGGGACAAAGTGTGATAGCCGCCGCCACCACTGCTGACATTGGCGAAAAGAGCAGCGAAAAGAGCAGCCTGCCTCCTGCGTGTCGAGGGCTGGACTGGCCCAGAGGGGAAAAAAAGTTTGGGCACCACTGATCTAGTTCCATCAGCTTAGAAATAAGATATTCACACTTCAAGAAGCTACCAGCTACTCACCTGCAATAATGAAATTGCTACAAAGACCCCGGCTATGATGTAAATATTCTTGGGCAACCAGGCTTCTAATGCAGGGATGCACCCTTTGGTGAATATTCTTTCTTCCCAAAGAGACACAGACTGCAAGAAGAAAGTGAGAAAAATATTACATATGCATATCTCACTTTGATTGCTTTTTCTATTTTAAAGAAAGTAATTCAAAAGATAAGAATTTTTTTAAAATCCATCTGCTTGAGGCAGGACTAGTTTAAAAGCAGGCTCAATTCTGCACCTAGAAAAACTGGATTCTACAAATGACTCCTTCATTTGCATAATTTATTCTGCAAATTCCACTACCTTCATTTATTCATTATCACACTAACAACACTGAGATGCTTTCTTATCTTACTACAGTCACTGCTTGGATTCTGGATTTCAGCAGGCTTTACTCATACTTTTAAAAGCATTTCTTTAGAACTGTGAAGAGTAGATATCAGTTCTCTTTTAAGGATAAACACCAAAAACCCCAAACACCAGAACCACATGCCTATTGTCAGCCCCTTTTCTTAATTTCTGGGGAATTATAGCACAAGCTTTACCCTACAGACATCTTCACCCATAATTGTACAATTATAGTTTTTCCCATGCTTAAAATATGTATCCATTTTCAGCATCCTGTTTTTTTATTTTTGGAAACTATAAAGAAGGAATGTGTGTCCTACAATAGCATTATTAATGGACTTTGGAAATAAAACACTAGAAATAAGTAAGAAAGAGATTAGTATTGTAATGGTAACAGCTATAAGAGGAAATTGTTAAAAAATGGAAAATATATTGTGAATTTTAGTTGTAAGATTGGTATAAAGAACTTTGAAATATAGCACTAGATGATAGACTGACATGTGAAGTTAAAGAAAGGACTGATTTAAAGAATGGTTTTAAAGAGATTTGGGGAGTTTGTTAACTACCGTATTTTTTGGAGCATAAGATGCATCCCCCCCCAAAAAAAAGGGGGGGGATAAGGGTGTGTCTTATAGTCCGAATGATGTCCAGCAAGGCTGTTGTAAAAGGATATTTTACAACAGCCACGGCTGGCCAAAGACCTCCACCGTCGCCACAGCTGTTCCGGGGCCAGGGAAAGAACGGCTGGGGAAAAACATATGTTCAGCGAGCCATTACCACAGGTGGCCACAAGAGGGCGCAAATCACAATTTCCCATTTAAATGCAATGGAAATCAATTTCTTGTATTCTAAAGCTTTTCTGTTTGTATGTTCCCAATGCATTTCAGTGGGTAACCAAACCTGTGCATAAAAAGAAAGGGTTTCATTTAACTTTCTTGCCATTGTCCCTGCTCCATGCGGTCAAAATGGAGGGGGAAGCCATGCTTCCTGGTTGCAGGGAGAGCAAGAGGCTAGGCTAGAGCATTGCTTCATGCTTCAGTGCAATTGGCTTGCCCACCCATTTCCCTGCTTTAAAAACTGGGTGTGTTTTATGGTCAGGTGCGTCTTATGGTCCGAAAAACATGGTATGTTTTAGTTAAATCAGAAGGAGTAGGACTGGGAAAAGAATACATAGCTTTTTGGAAATAGGGAACAATTATATAAAATGAATGTTGTGTTTTGATAATAGGTTGAAGGCTTATAACGTGGGTGGTGGGTGCACATACTTGTTAATGTAATGGCAGCTTTTTATTTCTATTTTCTGTTTTTCCATTTGTCTTTTTAATTATTATTGTTAATTTAATTGTTGTTACTCTTTATGATTAGTATGCTTGTTTATATTTTGTATTTTTATTGTTTAAATTATTTTAAAACCCCCCCCCCAAAGTATATGTTGATGAGTTGCCATAAGGATATAAGTACTGTACATGAACTCAATGAAGACCGGTGTGTACAAATGAGTTGCCACAGAATACAAACAGACCTTCCACTTCACTTTTAAAATGGGGCGATGCTTTCAGTCTGTTCACAGACCAAGTGGCAAGTCCTCAGTAATGATGGACATTTATTTATTGTTAAGCTTGTCCTGCTAAGCCTTTAGAGACTAAGACTCCATTAATGAATTTAGGGATAGTATGCCAATTTTTGTCTGAAATAGACACCAAAGCTACATTCTGCATTCCCATGCTTTGTTATTCCCAATTACATTCAGTAAGTAAGAAAGAAAATCAGCCAAGGAAACCTCCTAGTCCAGTGGTGATGAACCTTGGCACTCCAGCTGTTGCTGTACTTCAATTCCCAGAAGCCCTGATCAGCAAGAGTGCTGACTTGGGCTTCTGGTAAGTGAAGTCCAGGAACAGCTGGAGTGCCAAGGTTCGTCACTACTGTCCTAGTCTATAACCAGCTACCTTTATCTGTGACACAGTAAGAAATTACGTAGATAGGCAACAATTGTACATGAGCTAGGCAGTCGACAGTAGGTGATGAATACCCATTTAAAACTCCTTCTGACTGCAATTGTACCCTTAAAAACAAAATGTTGACAAATCTGAGAATATCTGTAAAATTAAATGGTAATAACTACACATGGTATAGTACTGTGAGCTGCTGCTCCAGTGACGATATGGACCTTTTTCTAAAATTATATATCATAGATGAATGAACTGAGTGGCCAAAGTCTATGCTTGCAAAAACTGCTCTTTAGGCTGTTAGGATAAATCTGACCCCCTCATGACCTCATCTCCTTTGGTAGCAACAAAATCAACAAACTAGATATAATTCTTTGATTAGAAAAGATGACCAGGGAGGACAGTAGTTGACAGAAAGCCTGACACAAAACAATTTGAGGAAATGAAGTGTGGAGAGAAAAAAAATATGGATCCTCATGACATACTATTTAAGGATGGCCTTTGAAAAGATTCCACACATACCTCTTATCCGGCCATATTAACAATTGAAAAGACAAGGAAATAATATCTTCGATCTCAGGAAGGCACTAACTTTTTTTTGTGGGGGGGGGGAGGAGAATGTGGTACAGCAAGCAAGGGTCAGCAGGAAGGGATAAATTAAAAGCAAGACTAGAAAAATAGCAATATAAAAACACTCACCATATTTCTGACATCATAGCCACACTGTGTGTTTACAACGTTTTGCTAGAAAGGAAAATGAGAATAATCAATTGACCCTGAAGGGATTACTCTCAATGTCAGCCTTGAGACATAAGATCTACACACTGCAAAGCTTTGAAGATTATTTTATTTTATTTAGTCTCATTTATAGGCTGCCTTTTTCTCCATGAGAGGACTCAAAGTGGCTCACACAGTATTATTAAGATCTATCATTAGATTCACAGCTGAGGACTGATATAAAATTAATAGTTCAAGCCCTAACCAAGGACCTAAAAACTGTTAAGGTAACATCTGAGCATATATGGCACCATTCAACAATTATGTGATCCTCGAGGGGGGAGGGGGTCTGCCATCTGAATTACAGAAAATTACGTGGGGGCGGGGGGGGATTCAGGTCAAGGAGCTGTTGTGGTTTTGAAACATGGCACCTTTTTAGGTTTAAAAATGATCTCTGGGAATTTTGGTTCGATTTCAGATTATTGAATTGCTTGTGCAGTCTATTTCTATTTCATCAATAGTGAAAAGCTCTAAAATTAGAGTTTTGATACAAAAGCTCTGGATTGTGTAATTTTAAAGGGGGGTTTTGAAGCAAAAATTACGGTCAGATTACATGGGGGGAGGTCAATCCCCCCAAAAAAAAAATGATCACGTAATTGTTGAATGGGCCCCTATGCAGTTCCTAGTAAAAAAAAAAAAATTTGAGAGTTAGAATGTTCATGTCTAATAGATCCAAAATTTCCAAATATGTATGGAGTCCTTTAGGTACTGCACCAAGATCACCATGTGTACAACAACAGATTTATTTCTCCATACATGCTCAACTTCAATTTGCAAATTATGATATTTTGTGATTTTTCACTAGTTGTTTGTCTTCAATTTGTACATCATCATTAGATTCACAGTTGAGGACTTGTAATTTTCTCCAGTTGTTGATTCTCAATTCGTGCAACTCCAGGTACAGCAATGTCAATATACTAGTTCTGCTTTTCCACAACAGTTATGTCAGGTGTGTTATAAGTCAGATGTCTATCTGTTTGGATTTTAAAGTCCCACAGGATCTTGGCTTTTCAGAACTTTCTCTACCTGATGTTCCCAATAATTTTTACTGCATTCAGACACAAACTTCTAGCAAAGTTTCCAATAAATAATTTTTACAACCTCACTCTCTCTCTCTGAGCTAGAAAAAGTTACTTTTTTGGCTTACAGTCCCCTGAATTCAAACATGAACATTATGGGAGCTGCAGTCAAAAAATGAAGGACAGGGAGAAGGTCATATTCCAAGAGCTACTTTCTCATACTTGTCCCTACAAATGACAGAAACTGACCAAATCCAAGAAACACTTCCCCATGAAGCAAAATTAAAACAGTATTGAGAAGAGAGGAAATAGCTCACAGCTGGATCTTGGATACAGCAGGAAAAAGGGACCCCACACCTCTCACGACTCTTGCTTGTGCTACTGCAGTTGAAGTAGATATTAAGATTCCAATCATTTGGATCTTGGGCCCCACAGCAATAATTCTGTGAAGAGCAAAATCACGTTGTCATTTATAAGGATACAAATAACATGTTCAATGTATACAACTCTTTCCTGAAATGGGGATATAATCATCACACCAGAATTGTTAACAACTTACACAGAATTCTTCCTTGCACTATTGTATTTGATCAATCAGATCACTATGGACAACTTTTGGCCTTCTAGATAATTTGTGGGACTTCAACTCCCATGATCTCTTGCAATTGGCTATGCTTGTTAGGGCTGATGGGAATTATTGTCCAACAGCACCTAAAGGGAAACAAGCTGCCCATTTCTGGGTTACAGACATTTAGCATTCCTGGCATGTTAACTGCCCAGTATTCTCGGTATTTCTTATTTACCTGGTTTATTTGGTTATTCACCAAAGTGCCTGTTGAAACAATGTCAAACAAAGAACTAAAGAATTTGAAAGAAAGCAAATCAAGGATGCATAAAAGTAAAAAAAAAAAAAATCAAGGGTCTAATTCAGGGGTGGCCAACCTACGGCCCGCAGGACCATTTCATGTGGCCCACCACTACCCTTGCTGCTACTGGAAGCAGACGCATTTACGACAGCTGTAAAACACACACACACACACACACACACACACACACACACACACACACACACACACACACACACGTAAATGTGCCCACACCTGCCATAAACACTGCTGTAAACGCACCTGCGGCTGTCCTAAACACATTTACGACATCCGCGGACGTGTTTTATGCCAGTGTTTATAGAGGGAGGAACCATATGACTGGCCAGCTCAGCTGTCCAGGGTGTGTGGTCCGGCCTGTGGAGCAAAAAGGTTGGGAAGCCCTGCTCTAACTTCTCCACAGCCCAACAAGACTAGGGTTAGCTAACCTGCTCCCATTGTTTCTGTATCTACCAGGCTTGGATTGGGCTAGTTAGTTACCTGCGTGTCCACACAATTCCTACACAAAAATTATTATGCAAGGTCTGGGATTAAAGCAGGAACTTTTTAAATTAGCAACAATTTATTGCTTGAGGTAATGTTACCTCCCTTTTGTTAATTACACAACACGGTTGAGCCTACTGTGTACATCAAGTATGATTTTACCATTTTTTGCAATGAATCTATGAGGTTCTGCAGGTCAATGTCATCCCGGTAAGACTTAATATTGTTCTTGAAGAACGTCTCCACTCGGTCTCTCACCCAATCTTGGAACAAGAAAGCCAGTACAGCTACTGCCAACTCCATGAGAAAAATTAGCACAATTGTCCCACAGAACTGCAAATTAGAGATGAAGGAGAAACTAATTATGGGAAGATAAATAAGGAGGGTAGTTGTTTTCCAGCAGTGTATCAGGGTACATGAAAGGTTTTTCGAGCACTTCCCTGGAACTGCTATATGGAAAGATCAGCAAATGCAATCACAAATTTTCCTGAAAAACAATTTACTCACTGGCACTGATCTCCCACAGTAGTATAGTGGGAGGGGAGAACATCAAGTCCAGTTAAGTGTACACTCAATCCACACCTACCAGACTAGCTTTTCATGAATATCCTAGTACATGCCCAGAATACTGTACAACATATTAAGAGTTCTTATGTCAATGAGATAGAGGGGTTTCTTGAAGGTATGAAGTTTGAAAACCTCTGAGGTCAGTCAACAAAACTATCCATGTGGAACTTGCTAAATTTACATCTGGCCTATTCTGACTCAGCAACAAGAGGATACCTTCTCCCCACACCACAAAGCCAGTAAGTCTCCTACTTTAGTTTTACCGCCATATTGGTGATGGGCTAATTTTTCTGTCATACCTAAAAGTGGCAGGGCAGCTTAGGGAGGCAAAACAGTTCAGTCCTCCATTCTAAGAGAAATAATGGCGGGGAGGAAAGAGAGACTTAAGAGGAATTGCCTCATTCTGCCTGTTGGTAGGGCTAACCCTACATAATGTAAAATACACACACAAGAAAAGGAACCTTGATAGGAGCTCTCCCGATGTTATGAAAAGACTATGTATTCTTTGTCTGGAGCAAACTGAATTTTTTTTTAAGATAATGTGGCATGACTCAGTCTACCTGACCTAGCAGTGAAACGAGGACCAAGGAATCTGGATCATCCAAACGATATGAACTTAAAAGATAAAGGTAATAATTTCCTCATAACTCACATACTCGGTTTGTTTAAGCTATGAGATAATTTTTTTGTTGTTTTTCTTCCTTTTAAAGAATCTCAGAATTTTTTCTCTCTATTTTGGTAATTCACGATTACTCAGTGTGTATTTTCCAGAATCCCTTATGTTGTTGAATTTTGGCTATTCATGTGAGTTAATTTCAACTAACATACAGAGATACATTTTGTGGTGACATTTAAAAGATGCCACTTCTTCCAACCTAAAAGTAAAGGTCTCCCTTGCTCGAAAGCCAGTCATGTCCAACTCTAGAGTATGGTGCTCATCTCCAGCGCAGTCTGCATTTTCAGACATTTCCATGGTCATGTGGCAAGAATAACTAGATACCAGAGCAAATGGTACCTATTTATTTACTTGAAATTTCTTGTTTTCAAAATGCTAGGTTGGCAGGAGCTGGGATAGATGGGTGCTCACTCTGGTGCGCAGCACTTGGGTCTTGAACTGTTGACCTGCCTATCTTCAAGTCATCAAGTTCAGACTTCCAGTACTTATTCTTACATGGAAAGTTAATCTTTCACAGTTTATTTTTCATTATAATAACAGTCCAGAATCAAATCTTAAATTTCAAATCCATAATTCACAGTTCTACTCAATAAAACTGGTCTTCACTGATCCATCAGCTAAAGAAAGAGTAAGCAATATGTCCTGCAGATAGTGTTGGATTATGAATTTTATCTCTCTTCACCAAGGACTATCCTAGTTCAGGCAGATGAGAATTGCAATTCAACAAAATTTGGTCACATTTGACCACTCCTGAAATAAAGCTTTGTTGATTAATGTGCTGTCAAAATGTTGCAATCTGGCATGCTTTCACTTAACCTAGTTCTACCATAGCAAACAAATGACAAACAAAATGCCTTCTTATATAATAGATCCATGTAAAGTAACAAGAAACAAACTTTTCTTGGGCAATACCACCAAGCCACCCACCATCCTCATCCCAGAAGAGCAGATGTCAAACACAAATTATAAATCTATAACTACTTACAAATTTCAGAAGGCAGATGTTCTCTCGAAGGGCTCCTACACAGCCGGCAAATCCCAGAATGAACATTATTCCTCCAACAAATAAGATAAGGACCACAGGGTCAAAGCCGTGGAGACGGGTCATTTGAGTCAGGTCAGACAAGACCCCCTAAAATATAAAGAATAAAGAGCAGAGTTCAGATCCACTTGCAGTTCTGTTGAATTAGAATACAATTTTCTTCTGTGTGAATCAATACCTCAAATGCCACTGAAAAGCAGGGACGTGTGCATGCCAAGATTGAAGCACACAGACAGTGAAGGATGTAGCAGAAGGATACATTTTCCTGAGCCCATCAACTCACTCTGTCCCTTTTCATACTCACTTAAAATAAAATATGAAATATTCATGTCTTTAGTTCTCATAGCTATAAAACTATGCACGAGAAAATGGGAATTTAGTACCAAGTGAGATGGTTCCAGAGTTTGAGATGGCCTCTCCTACAACCAGTATCCTGTTCATCTCAGGCAAATGATGCCAAGACAATGCACAAGTCAGATAGATATTGCTCTCATAGTTTTTAATTAGGCTTATGCTTTCAACTGAATACAGTAAAACCTTGCATAAAGAGCGCCTCACTTAGAGACTAACTTGTTTAAAGAGCAGAATTTTCTCTGAATGGTCGAGTTACATTTTCTCTGAATGCAATACTGTACATAATGCAGTATTGCATTGCATTAGAACTTCACAATAGTATTTAAGAAGAATGTGTAATGATATTAAGTTCACTATACTAAGAAGGCTTATTTTGTAAAATAAAGTGTGCATGAAAGTAGTTTTTTAAAAAACAAGGGAATCAAACTATGCATGTATTTGGATCATCACAAATGTTGGCTATGTTTTCAGCTGATGGAAAGCCTTCTTCAAGCTGTTCATTCTCAAAGCAGACATGCCAAAGGAAAAATGATGGGCAGTGGGCATGACTGTATACCCTCAAAGCTCCCTACACGTCTGTTTACAAGGAGATGGGTAGGGAAGCTAATGCTGCCACATGATAGGGCCCTTAACTTCAAAAAGCCTTTATACAAGGAAGAAATTTAACCCAACAGCAACATAACATATAAAGACCATTTCAAATGTCACACTGTCCTGTCTCTACACCCAGGTGTCAGAGCTTGGCAAACTGAACTGTTTTGGCCCGCAACATTGATACTTCCTCAGCTAGCACGACCAGTAGAGCACAGAGGGGACTCTGAGAATTGTAATCTTGGATATTCCAAGGAGAGCATCTCCCTATAAAGATCACACACACCCCATATCTGTGGGTTCAGTATCTACTGTTTCAGTTATTCACAGGTCTAAAAATGCTAAATAGAAATTTTGATTACAGTAAAACCCTGACTTACAAATGCCTCGAGTTACATAAAATTTGACTTACATAATGATTTTGTGCTAAAACCATGTCCCGATTTACACAATTTACTATGGGTTTGCTTTGAGTTACATAAAGATTCTTTTTCCTATGTGTTTGTTTCAAGTTACATAAAATTCATTTCCCTATGGGTTTGCTTCGATTTACATAAAATTTTCATTTTCCCTATGAGTTTGCTTCGAGTTACATAAAAATCGATTTAAGCAAAAGCCTATGGAATGGACTTTTTTTCGTAAGTAGGGGTTTTACTGTACAGTGGTACCTCAGATAAAGTCCGATTTGGATAAAGTCTGATTCGGATAAAGTCGCGGTTTTCATGCACACGTGATGCATCGCATAAAGTCCAAAACCGCTAAAAATGGACGTTATCCGAGGTATTTGGTATAGGAACCTTGGATAAAGTCCATTTTTGGACCTTATTCGATGCATCACCCAATTGATTCGGATAAAGTCCAAAATCGGATAAAGTCCAAACTTGTGGAACGAGTTAGGACTTTAGCTGAGGTTCTACTCTGTGTGTGTGTGTGTGTCTATATATCTATATCTATCTATCTATCTAGATAGATATAGATATATATATAGAGAGAGAGAACATTGTCAGAGCTGGCCACTAGAAGCCACTGTCTGCAATGTAAATTATAGTGTTTGTTGGTATCCATGATTTCAGGTATCTGTGGTAGCTCTCAGAAAATAGCTGCTATAGATATGGGATAGTATGTATGTGTGTGCTATATAAACCTGCTGGGTCGCTCAGATCCACTGAGGGGAGCTCTCCTTTGTGCTTCACCATTGAGAATAGTTTGTTACATAGGGTCACAGGGGAAGACACCCTAACTGTGGAATGCCCTCTCCAGGGGGCTCAACTGGCAATGACACTGGCATAATATCATCGTCAAGTCAAAAACATTTGAAAGGTGAGGATTGTGGCAATACAATCATTTTAAATATTAGTTTAAAAATTTATATAGCTTTGTAACCCACTCCGAGATCTTGTAATATAGGGTAGGCTATATTTTAAATAAATTTAAAAATAGTCCCAAATAGTCATTTTTCATCCTTTTAAATTTTGTAAATGGAAATATAGCCAATGTGCTTGGAAATTACCAAATCAGGCAGTAAATTGTCAGGGAGGCAAAAACAACTTTAGCAACTACCCAAATAATACACATGATAGCCAACTCAAGTTTATCACAGTGAAACAGCCTACAAATATAAGTTCTGCCAGCACATCTGAGGGTCTTGCATTTAAAAAAAAAACCACCACTAGAGGACACTAACAGTCTGACATAAACTGGTATGTTTTTTTTAAAAGTATGTTTTGGAAACAGCTGTGAAGTGCAGACCAGCCTTCCTCAACTCCTCCTTGGAGATATTGGATTACAACTCCCATAATCCTGAAACAACCCAGATAAATGGGGATGATGGAAGTTTATCTCATCAGGTCAGGAGGGACACTAGCTTGTGGAGAAGGTTGGTGTACACATCAGTTTCTTTCATTTGAAGGAAAGAAGCCAATCAACTTCATTTCAGGAATTATTAAGTGCCATGTTATCATTCGACATGCCACTAATCTCACGTATGTAAAGGGCAGCCATTCAGAAGATAGAACAAACTTGCTTCCCAATGTTCCATATTTTCCACCCAATCCAGTAGGTTCAAAATACAACAAAGGAGATTTTCACAAACATTAAAAAGCCTTCCAAACAAGCAGAGCTGTTTGAGCGTAGAATAGGAATCTTCAAATATATATATATATATATATATATATATGTGTGTGTGTGTGTGTGTGTGTGTGTGTGTGTGTGTGTGTGTGTGTGTGTGTGTGTGTGTATATATATATATATATATATATATATATATATATATATATATATATATATATATATATATATATATATATATATATATATATATATATATATATATATATATATATATATATATATATATATATATATATATATATATATATAAAAAAGGAGGTGCTAGAGGTCCATGCATCTGAGATCCTCTAGCTATGGATCTCCTTCACAGGTGGAAAGCAAGAGCCTATGGTCCTTTTTAAAGGTTTGTTCCAGTTTTATAGTCCTGTGATTTCAAAGTTGGATTGAAGGCTTATTCTGGCTTTTAGATGTATAGCTATTTATATTTCAGACAGTGCTTCTACAGGTAAATGCTTGATCAGTTCTACTGAGATACACGGCCTCAGTACAACATTCAGAAAGATGGAGAGGAAACATATAATGGTGCCTAGATACACTGAGAAATTTTTGAAAATAAATGCCAGGAGGTAGTTATTTCAGAAATTTCTGCCCTCATATCAACGATAAACTGCTTCATAGGAATGTTATTTTTCTAATGTGAGCCTTTGGAATCAACCTTGGATTTCCTTTTAAAATCCAAGGACTCAAGCCCACAGGTAAGAAGCAAAGCTTCAAAAAAGTTACTTTTTGTACTGCAGCTCCCAGAATCCCCCAACCCGAATGAATCCATGACTCAACCTTCTGGCTGAGGCATTCTGGGAACTGTATATGAAAAGTGACTTCACCAAGCTCTGTCCATCACTGATAGGACAGTCACAATGTTTCATATCCTCCAATTCAGGGGTTCCATCCCATGGCACTATTTCATGTCGTCCCCCCCCCCCAATCCAAGGACATTCAAGAAACAAAATGGCTACCCCCTTTGAAACTGTTGGGACAAAATGGCCACCTCCATCATGCAAAAACAAGTATGGCTAGAGTAGTAGAAATACAGGAAAAAACTGGAGACCACTCAAAGGAAAAATGGGTCAGGTATTTTATAAAAAATATTCAAGGCACAATAAAGTTGCATTCAAAATGTGTCAAAGAGGTCAAAATATCCGAAGGAGAGCAAAATAATATCTTCAATACTTCACAATGTAGCACAAGATAGTTGCAAAAATAAGTAGGTCAACTTATGTCCAAAGCGTGTCAAGACTGTTCCGGTAAACTTAGTCTTTCCCTTACAGCTTCATCAGGACATTGGTTCTAAACATAAAAATAATAACAATAATAAATAACAATAATTCATATAGTAGAAGCATTATTGAATATAGATACAAGCTTTGGATAACAAGGAAAACATAGTGCAATCACCAGTATTACCTGTATTATGTGTCAGAAGAGTCTCTAAATGTTTATTCTTTTAGTTCTCAAAACATTAAGGAAATAAGAAAAGCACAGGTGATATATAGCACAGAAAATGGACAGGAACACTAAATGGAAAGCACCTGCAATAAGCCATGCTTGGGACCAGGAAACCCTTAAAGGACCCATAAGCATTTACAAAAATCAGGCAAGCTCAAGCTACGAGTTCAAACCATGGGGCTCCAAACTGTTAAACTTATGTATAAAAATGCCTCACGTTGGCGAAGACATCGCTCTAAATTCATCTTTTCATAACGCAAAGGTTTAACCACCTCAAGAGCCAAAGCCCAAATATGGTCTTCAGTGTGATTATGACTAACAAAATGAGATACTAGAGGAGCTGAAAGGTTCTGAGTTCGAATCTTGGAACGATGTTCATTGATCCTAGTCCTCAAAGGGCGATAGAAATCCCAATGTAGACTAAATCACAAGGACATTTTATCATGTACGCAATATTTTTGGAATTATAATTAGTGAACCCTTTAAGGGTATGTGTAAATGTAAGGTCAGTGGAAGAAATAGATTGGGTTTCAATTGTAAACCTACATATGGAACAGCTCAAACATCGATGATGCCCAGTGACAAACTTTCGCGAATACCAAAGAGCATCTGAGGAATCAGATAAATCTGTCAGCTCCTCTAGTATCTCATTTTGTTAGTCATAATCACACTGAAGAACATATTCGGGCTTTGGCTCTTGAGGTGGTTAAACCTTTGCGTTATGAAAAGATGAATTTAGAGCGATGTCTTCGCCAATGTGAGGCATTTTCATACATAGGTTTAGCACTTTGGAGCCCCATGGTTTGAACTCGTAGCTTGAGCTTGCCTGATTTTTGTAAATGCTTGTGGGTCCTTTAAGAGTTTCCTGGTCTCAAGCATGGCTTATTGCAGGTGCTTTCCATTTAGTGTTCCTGTCCATTTTCTGCGCTATATATCACCTGTGCTTTTCTTATTTCCTTAATGTTTTGAGCACTAAAAGAATAAACATTTAGAGGCTCTTCTGACACATAATACAGGTAATACTGGTGATTGCACTGTTTTCCTTGTTATCCAGAGCTTGTATCTATATTCAATAATGCTTCTACTATATGAATTATTGTTATTATTATTTTTATGTTTAGAACCAATGTCCTGATGAAGCTGTAACGGAAAGACTAAGTTTACCGGAACAGTCTTGACACGATTTGGACTTAAGTTGACCTACTTATTTTTGCAACTATCTTGTGCTACATTGTGAAGTATTGAAGATATTATTTTGCTCTCTCTCCTTCGGATATTTTGATCTCTTTGTCACATTTTGAATGAATGCAACTGTATTGTGCCTTGAATATTTTTTATAAAATACTTGACTTCAATTTTTCCTTTGAGTCACCTCCATCATGCAGGCAGGACAAAATGGTCGTCCGGCCACACCTTAAGAAAGATGTAAACAAACTGGAGCAGGTACAAAGAAGAGCAACAAGGATGATCAGAAGACTGAAAACCAAGCCATATGAGGAAAGACTGAAGGAACTGGGAATATTTAACCACGAGAAAAGGAGTCTGATGTGTGTTAGCATTCTTCAAATACCTGAAAGATGATCATAAAGAGGAAGGGCAGGGTCTGTTCTCGGTCATCCCAAAGTGCAAAATGGGTGATAACTGACTCAAATTACAGGAAGCCAGATATAGGCTGATTAGGAAAATCTTAACAGTACAACAGTGGAACCAACTACCTCAAGAGGTGGTGAGTGCTTCAACACTAGAAGTATTCAACGGAGAATTGGACAACTATCTCAGATCTGCTTTGATTTGGATTCCTGCATTGAGCATGGGGTGGATGTGATAACCTAAAAGGCCTCTTCCAACTCAGTTATTCTATGATTCTATGAAATACAGAAACTCAAATCTTACATGAATGCCATGTCAAATCTTACATGAATCCCATGTTTCAGTTGGACTCCTCTAGTTAGGTCAGAGTTTAGCATACACACTTCAGGATGGTCCCAACACTCTCTTCAAAACAGGCAACATAGAAGTAATTTTCAGAGAAAAGATGTTATGCCACTCCAAGATGATTTGTACGCTGAAAGTCCCGAAAGTGTAATGTGGAGAGCCAACATGGCTTTTACAAGGGCAAATCATGCCTCACTAATCTGTTGGAATTTTTTGAGAGTGTCAACAAGCATGTGGATAAGGGGGATCCAGTTGACATTGTTTGTCTGGACTTTCAGAAGGCTTTTGACAAGGTCCCACACCAAAGGCTGTTGAATAAACTTACCAGTCATGGAATAAAGGGACAGGTCTTGTCCTGGATCAGCAACTGGCTAAGGGACAGGAAACAGAGGGTAGCACTAAATGGACACTTCTCCAAGTGGAGGGAAGTAAAGAGTGGGGTCCCCCAAGGTTCAGTACTGGGACCCCTGCTTTTCAACCTCTTCATAAATGATCTAGAAGTAGGAGTAAAAAGCAAGGTAGCCAAATTTGCTGACGACACTAAATTATACAGGGTAGTGAAAACTATGAGAGATTGTGAGGAGCTCCAGAGGGATCTCTTGACACTGGGGGAGTGGGCAAAACAGTGGCAAATGAGCTTCAACATTAGTAAGTGCAGAGTGATGCATGTTGGGGCAAAAAACCCCAATTACATTTATAAACTGATGGGGTCTGAACTCTCTGCGACAAACCAGGAAAGGGACCTTGGTGTCCTGGTGGACAACTCAATGAAGGTGTCAACCCAGTGTGCCTCAGCAGTGAAAAAAGCAAACTCAATGCTAGGGATCATTAGGAAGGGTATAGAAAATAAGTCAGCAAGTGTCATTTTGCCTCTTTATAAATCTATGGTGAGGCCCCATCTGGAATACTGTGTACAGTTCTGGTCGCCATACCTCCAGAAGGATATTATGGAGCTGGAAAAAGTGCAGAGGAGGGCAACCAGAATGATTAGGGGACCGGAACACCTTCCTTACCATCTGAGGCTGCAACGGTTGGGCCTCTTCACTCTTGAACGACGACGTCTAAGAGGTGACCTGATTGAAGTTTATAAAATCATGCACGGTGTGGACAATGTAGATAAGGAAAAACTGTTTTCCCTATCGCATAACACTAGAACTAGGGGACACTCCATGAAACTTTTGGGTACTAGTTCTCAAACAAATAAGAGAAAGTACTTTTTCACCCAGAGGATCACTGGTCTATGGAACTCCCTGCCAGAAGAAGTGGTGACAGCTGTCAGTCTTGACAGCTTTAAGAAAGGATTAGACAAGTTCATGGAGGTCAAGGGTATCAATGGCTATAATTATGGATACTTAAGGACAACCTCGGGGTTGGAGAGATAGGCAGGATATCTCTCAATGCCATTTCCAGGGAATCCTAAGCAGGTGAAGGCATCTCCTTGGGAATACCCTGAAGGAAATGGTGAGCCACTGTGTGAGACAGAATGCTGGACTGGATGGGCTGTGGCCTGTTCCAGCAAGGCTGTTCTTATGTTCTTATGGATTAGAGCTCAGATACAAATTAGCAATCCGTTTTGGGGAAGGAGTAAGGAAACCAGTTATGGTACCGAGACCGCATTGGTCGCACTCATGGATGATCTCTGGCGGAAGCGGGACAGGGGAAACCCCTCTGTTCTCGCTCTTCTTGACCTCTCAGTGGCATTCGATACTGTCGATCACGGTATCCTTCTGGGCCGGCTCTGAGGATTGGGGGCCCAGAGCACGGTGTCTTGGTTTTCCTAATTTCTGAGGGACCGGACCCAGCCGGTGTCTTTAGGAAGTGAGTTGTCCAGCCCTAGGCTGCTCCTATATGGTGTGTCTCAGGGCTCGGTACTCTTGCCTCTTTTATTTAACATCTACATGAAACCGCTGGATGAGATCATTCATTCTCATGGGGTGAAGTATCATCGGTATGCTGATGATACTCAATTGTACCTCTTGGCCCATGGGGACCCGAGTGATGCGGTCAGAGTCCTAACCAGGTGTCTGGAGGCTGTTAGGGTCTGGATGGGGAACAGCGGGCTTCAGCTGAATCCCAGCAAGACTGAGTGGCTGTGGGTTCAGGGGCCCGTATTATCACGGGAGCTGCCATCTTTGGCTCTGGATGGGGTCAAAGATAGTTTTTATGATCGAGTTTTTACTTGCCTTGTTGCATTTTAACTGTGATTTTTAACTAATGTTTTTAATTGATGTCTTTTTATAACATGTTGGAAGCCGCCTTGGGTCATCTTGTGATGAAGAAGGTGGGGTATAAGTACCGTAAATAAATAAATAAACCACATGGTCTCCTGTCCATTAAATGCTTGCCTGGCTAAGTTCATTGGCACTTACTTCCAGGTAAGTGTATATAGGACTGCATCCCGAGACTGCAGTCTTCAGAGTAACCCAGGAATCAAATTCCACTGAACTTAATAGGATTTATTCCCAAGTAGAAACACACAGAATTGCTCTGGAAGTCTCCTGGCGGCATACAAATGCGAAAATTAAATTAAATTACATTAGATTAAATCTAAATGGGAAAGTAGATTTGTACTGATTTATACAACGGGCATGAAGGCAGAAAAAGGGCACAGCTAGAATTATTGTGGCACTTTAGAAGCAAAAGGTTTTGACTTGACTTACATTCTGTTGGACAGTATCCCACTTCTTTAGATACTTTTGAAGGTTCTGAAGAAATGGACTGGAGCCCCTCCCCCCCCCAAAAAAATGGTATGCAAATAAACTGTGTCACTCATAAAAGGGCTGCAAGACTCCTCTTTGATGTTGTCGCAACAGACTATGAGAACAACCCCTCTGGGAAGAGGGTGAGTGAAAATTTGAGCATGTGTTTCTGTGCAAGTGGAAGGGAGGGTAAGAAGTGGGGAGAGAAGGAGAGCGGAAGACACAGTGTACTTTCATAATTCCTTAGTGAGAGATTAGATTCCATGGGACCATCGAAATAGTCACACTTTCCTTACCTTTTCACTCCAGGCCCAAAGACCAGCTCCCAGGAAGGCAACACCAGCAAACTAAGGGGGAGAAAAGGTAGCTTTACTGGCAAGCATTATTCCATCATTGTTTCTCACCTGATTATTTTTTTTTTGTTATACTACAATCTATACATTATGTGTTACTGATGGGATGGAGCAAGAGGCATGGTCAATAAAACACTTGATAGAACAAGGTCTCCCTTATTCGAAAGCCAGTCGTATCTGACTCTAGGGTATGGTGCTCATCTCTGTTTACAGCCAGAGCTGTCTGCATCTGCTTTCGTGCTCATGTGGAAGGCATGACCTGACACCGGAGTGCATGGAACACTGTTACCTTTCCCACTAAAGTGGTACCGATTTATCTACTTGCCATTTCTTGCTTTCAAGCTGCTAGGTTGGCAGGAGCTGGGCCAGACGACAGGAGCTCACTCCATCACGCAGCGCTCAGGTCTCAAACTGCTGACCTGCTGACCTTCCAGTTGTCAAGCTCAGCATCTTAACCACTAAGCCACTGCATCCCTAAAACGCTTGATGCAGGGCATCAAACATTCATGAATGTGAAAACTTCCCACGTGACATTTGTTGTGGCTGTTAATGCTACCTTTAGGCATAAAAGTAGCCACAGCAAGTTTAAGGAGATGCACCTACAGTAGACCCTCGCATAACGACGTTACTTGGTTCCCCAAGTAGTGTTGCTAAGCGATTTTTGTTGATATGCAGGTTTCTATGGAGTCAGGGTAATGACAGTTATTTTAGTGTTGTTGTCCGGACAACAACACTAAAAACGTTGTTGTGTGGGGGACATGTGGTGCATAACGATGTGTTGTTAAGCGAAAAGGATGTTATCCGAACGTGTTCTTATGTGAGGGTTGACAGTAATCCAAAAAATAGATCCCAAGCATGGATGCACTGATGGGGTCTATCTCTGTTGGCTACTAGAGATATTAGGGGTAATATCGCTCCCTCGTTCTTTTTAGTTGTCGGGCTATTTTTTTAATTATATTTTTAATTGGGGTTTTTACTGGTTTTTAGTTTTTTATAGTTCTCAAGTGGGATTTATGGTAGTTCATTATGTAGTTGTTGTACGCCGCCCAGAGTCACTTGCCAAGTGGGCAGCAATACAAATGTGACTAATAAATAAAAATAAATTAAAAATAAGTAATAGGGGACTGTTTAGTTAAATCAGCACTGGGGAAAAATAGGGTTATTGCATGGCATTGGAAAAGGGACTGAAAATAAAAATACAGTACCAGAATGACAATGAATAAGCATAAATCATCAGAGACCATGAGTCTGGAAAACTTTGGGAAAAGCACCCCCCAAAACAACAACAACAACAAAAACCAGAAATGCAGCAAAGGGAACGGACAACTTTGTTATGTATGTTAATCTCATTGGCCTCTCTGTTTCCAAACCTACATCCCAGAGATGGAAAATTAGCTAAGGAAGACCATGATTCCTGCATAAAGTGGGGACCCTCCCAACAATATCCAGGAAAAACTGAATCGTTTCCAACCTCCTGACATTGAACTAGCAGAGATAAGGAGAAGGCTGAAGCCCCTGAAGCAGTAGCAAATGCCCTGATGACTGTCCAGAGCAGGAGTTCTCAACCGGGTCATGTCCCCTCAGACAGCTTTGGGGTCCGGATAGCCATTTTGCACTTTCTCCACCACATGGCACTTCCTGGTGTGGTGGAGGTGGTAGGGGGGTCACATGAAATGGTGCCATGGTCCGCATCCGGCCCACAGGCCACAGGTTGAGAATCCCTGGTCCAGCTTTGAAACAGCTAGTTACAAATTCAAAGTTATCTATGATTAATTCCCGTTTTCAAGAATGAAGGCAAAACAAAGAAACATCAGCATCATGCAACAAGATATAATTTGCCCCCTTTTGTGAATTTACAAACTTACAACTGGGTTTACAAACTGGTCTTACAAACTTTTACGGATATGAGGGAACAAAGCCTCATACTGTCATTGTGTTTTATACCAAGTAGGGGGCTTGTGAACATTCTGATGTTTTTTGCAGTACAATATATAAAAAAGCAACTATTCCAGTTAATTTAGAGCAATTATAAAGTTCAATGTTGCTCTTTTTTTCTAATGTAAAAAACTACAGGGCAGGAAGGGCCATAAACCTTAATTAAACCTTCTGTTAAGTATTTTACAGAAGGAAGCACCAGAGGATGAGGTGGCTAGATGGCATTGTTGATGCAATGGGCATAGAGCTGAGTGTGCTGTGGAGGGTAGAGGAACCTGGTGTGCGGTGGTCTATAGCATGTGGCCATTTCAAGTGGTCCCCCACCGCCTCCGCCACACCCAGAAGTGCCATGTGTGGTTCCTTTTTAATGTACTGGCCGTCCCCATTGTGCAGGCAGGGCAAAATGTTCGTCAGGCCCTCGAAGGTGTCTGAGGGAGTGTGGCCCGACCCTCAGCTTGAAAAGGTTTAGAACCCCTGGTCTATGGGGTCGCAAAGGGTCGTACTCGAATGTGCGACTGAACAACAAAAATAGTTTTCTACGTTCTGTTTCCTTCGGGGGAAATAATTGTACTGGTTGAAAGGCAAACCAAGATGTTTAAGCCCACTGGGTCCAGTTGCCTGCTAATGCACACTAATGCACATCAACCCCCAGCAAGGGAAATCTCAGCAAGGCAACAGCTAACCCCTGACTCTACCAGCCTACCAACCCAAAGGAGCCAAACAGACCTACCCTGGCCTCTCTGTAGTCAAGCAAGGCATCACCTGGCACAAGTAGACAGGGAATTCCCAAAGGTAGATCCATACAGCTGTGAGGTACAGTAATACCTCATACAAAGTCCGCTTCATACGACATCGAATTCATACAACATCACCTAATTTCTTGAAAAAAGTTGGCTCATACAAAGTCGCTCGACTTTGTATGAGGCATTCAGTTTTCCCCATGTTGCATTGTGCCTGGGCAGTATAAAAGACAGGACACATGTGTGCATTGCTCTTGTGGGTTTTGCACAAAGCAAAGAGTGTTTAGGAGTGGTTTTGACCGTGATTTTGGATTTTTTGGATTTTTCATCAGAATTTTTAGAAGCATTCCTGGGATTTTGCAGCATTCTTCAGGTTCTTGGACAATCAGGGTTGCTTGACATGTTTTTGTAATGTATTTAGCCATTAGACAATGTTTTCTTAAAGTTCTGTCAGTTTCCTGTCTGTTTCCTTGACTTTGCCCTGAAGTCTGTGCTGTTACAGAACAATGTATCTCTATGGAAACGATGTTGTATGAGGCATCGCAGCAAGGATTTGGACATTATATGAGGCATCGCGGCTAGGATTTTGCATGCCTCATACAAAGTCCAAATCCGTATAAAGTCCAAACTTGTGGAACCAAGTTTGGACGTTGTATGAGGTATCACTGTATGTGATAAAAAGAGAGGTAGAAGGGCTTTTCTCCCTGCCATTTCCCCACCTTCTCTTCACTCTCTTTCACAGAGCTCAGCAACCTGTGGATCTCAAGATATTATTGAGCTGCCATTTGCCTCAACCTCAACTAATGCAGTCAGTGGTGACAAAAGGTATATAATGGTGGTAAAAAGTTGCAGCCCAACTTCAAGGTTGCCTACCCAATTCCCTAGAGGGAATGTGATAGCTTAGTGGTTTAGACACTGTACTTGACAACTGGAAAGTTGGCAGGCCAGCATTTCAAGACCCGAGTGCTGCATGATGGAGTGAGTCTCTGTTTCTGTCTCAGCTCCTGCCAACCTAGCAGTTCGAAAGGAAGAAATTGCAAGTCAATAAATAGGTACTGCTTCGATGGGAAGATAACAGTGTTCGGTGCACTCTGGTGTCTAGTCATGTTTATGTTGTTTATGTTTATTGGATTTATACCCTGCTCTACTCGGCACAGGCCGACTCAGAGCGACTTACAGCAAGTTAATACAAGTACAATAACAATATAATGATACAGAAAATAGACAATATGCTTACAATACATTCCACAATAATAATACAATACAGTATCTCAGCATAGCATGTCATTCCTGCCACATGACCACAGAAACATCTGCAGACTCAGACAGTACTGGATCTTTGGCTGTAAACAGAGATGAGCACTGAACCCTAGAGTCGGATACAACTGGCTTTTGAGCAAGGGCAACCTTTACCTTCTCCCCTAGGAGGAAAAGAATCACACATCAGGTGCCACAGCTAGCCAAAGTCATTTTGCTCCCCAGAGAGATAAGAGAGAGAGGATATGACCATCACACTGAATTCCCGAACTTGGTTATTATGTTGTGTTTGGTTTTCCTTCTTGCAAAAATAAACACTTACTTCTGTACTGAGACATAGCATTCGTCTTGGTTTCTATCACATAGGTTTGTGTTTTACCCCCTGCCACTGCAAAGGGAGTAAATTCTGAGCTCCCAGCAAATAACACAGCTGGGTGCCTTCTGATTCTTGACTGCTGTACAGCAAAAAGCCGAAAGAGAGAAAGATTCAAAGATCTTGCGTTTAGAAATATTTCTGTGTACTCTGAAGAGAGAGTGAGAGAGAAAGAGAAAGAGAGAGTACACACCCGCCACAGCTTGAAACAGAAAACAGGACCTGTGAAGCGTGGCTGTGAAGCGCGGCTCCGGACAATACGGGACCTGCGCAGAAGGCTTCTGTGGAGAACCCTTCTACGTATGCGCAGAAGGCTTCTGCACATCCCCTTCTGTGCATGCGTAAAAGGCTTCTATGCATGCGCAGAAGGGGATGCACAGTAACTACTTTTCCCCTGCCGTCAAATTACGGGACGGCGGTGGATCCAGGCGGGAAACTAGAAAAAGCGGCGCTGAATTACAGGATACTTGACAAGTATGCCTGAAACTGCCATTGCGGCTGAAGCCTTACTACGATACTCTTTATGCAACCATAGGAGGATATGAATAAATTCCTCTGCTCTAGATTAGGCACCAGTTTTAATATACCCACAGGACTTTCTAAGCTGTGCATGACTCTTCGGTGTCCTTTTACCACTTTGCTGGGTTCATTCCCACCTACGACACATTAATCACTTCCCAGCTTTGTGGAAGTGTGTTTAGTTACACTGTTACAGCAACAAAGACAAGGCTTGTGTTTTCTACTTAGTCTTAAGAGCAGCCTTGAACCCCGGTTTCAAATTTTTTGGGGGCTTCCAGTGTTCAATGGTATCAATCTCCACACCTGCCAGTTTCCCTTTCCTGGAAGTATTTCCTGGAAATATGGTTGGAGGACAACTGGACTCAGCATATGTCTTCTCCTACACCAATTTGCAGCTACTCTACCCCTACATACATGTAAAACAAGAAACCCAGAAGAATCCTGGGGTGTAGGGATTTTTTTTTAAAAAAATTGGAGGCTGGTCACTGGAAGCGAAAAAGGGACAAGCCTTGTCTTTGTTAAGACGTTGACCTTGACAACTGGAAGGTTGGCAGGTCAGCCGTTCAGGAACTGAGTACTGCATGACGGAGTGAGCTCCCATCTCTGTCCCAGTTCCTGCCAACCTAGTAGTTCAAAAGCAAGAAATTGTAAGTAGATAAACAGATACCACTTTGGTGGGAAGGTAAACAGCGTTCCGTGCACTCTGGTGTCTAATCATGCCTACCACATATCCACGGAAATGTGTGCAAGCGCACACAGTGCTGACTCTTTGGCTATAAAGCAGAGATGAGCACTGAACACTAGAGTCAGACACGAGTGGCTTTTGAACAAGGGAGACCTTTACCTTTACCACTGGAGGCAATATGATAAGGTGCCTGCTCTCCATATCAATCATAGTCTCTCCCAGCCTAAGATCTATCTATGTTCAAGTGCCCACTGAGCCCTGGAACATACTGGTCTACCTTTGGGTAGTCACTATCTTTTCAGCCTGACCCACCTTTAGTGGCTATGAGGATACAGTGAGGGAGACTGAGGCATGTGGGCACATCCTGATCTCACTGGATAAGTTGTCATACAAATATGACAAGAAGAAAGGAACAAAAAGCTACCCCATACCTCTGTCTCATTCTTCCTGGCACAAAGCCTGCTGCAGAGACAGCATCCTCCCATCCCAGTGACATTTTTGCAATACCTTTTCCCTCTACACCAGTGCTTCCCAACGTGGGACTCACGTCCCACAGGGGAACCTCAATTCCCAGAAGCCCAAGTCAGTACATTGGCAGATCAGTGCTTTGGGGAATTGACTTAGGCTTCTGGGAATTGACGTCCAAAAGGTAAAGGTTTGAGAAACACGGGTCTATACAGAGCCCAGGACAAATTGGATTCAGGTTGGCACCAATGTCTTGGACCCTCCAGAGATATTCTTTCAACAAAGGCACCTGTGACTTTCCATCCAATATTTTCCCGCTGCAGTCCCTAGCAACCTTCAACCACAAGAATATCCTCTGGCATGACAAAGAACAACATACCTGTGGCAACATGCATTTTGCAAGCGAAGGCAACATTCTTAGGGCTCTTGTCTTCATGTCCAGCCCTCTGCTCCCCCCCCCTCCACCTCCCCGCCTGTACACCGCTCTTCTTTGAACACAAAACCATCACTAGGTTGTGCCAGCAACAACAAAAAGGACAGGAACATAGCAGGAAATGCTGACAAAGTGGAATATTCGATAAGGATAGGGGGTGGGAGTTAGAGAGAAGTCATTTGTTTGAGTTGAGCCAGGAGCGCTGCTCTTGATAAACCCAAAGGAGCACAGGAAGTATCTTAATGCTGAGTCAGACCACTGTTCCCTGTAGTTCCCTTCTGGGCAGGGGTTTCTCCCAGCCACACCTGGAAATGACACAGACTGAACACTGGGCCTTCTACACACAAAGCCTTTACTCTACCATGGGCACGGTGGAGCGCGTATGTGCAATTAAAGGGAAGCATGAAAGGGGTGTGTCACTTTTTGGGAACATGCTCTTTTTCTGGGGAACATGTTCTTTTTCTGATTTTAAACTGCAATCCCAGACTTCCCCCGTCACAATGCATCAACCCCCAGCCTGTCTAAAATTAGGCACCCAATGGAATAGTTTCGTTTCCTGGGTTTGTGCTGAGTGTCAGCTTTTGCTTTCACAACCTTGTCACAAGACTTAGAACATAAGAACAGCCTTGCTGGAACAGGCCACAGCCCATCCAGTTCAGCATTCTGTCTCACACAGTGGCTCACCATTTTCTTCAGGGTATTCCCAAGGAGATGCCTTCACCTGCTTAGGATTCCCTGGAAATGGCATTGAGAGATATCCTGCCTATCTCCCCAACCCCGAGGTTGTCCTTAGGTATCCATAATTATAGCCATTGATACCCTTGTCCTCCATGAACTTGTCTAATCCTTTCTTAAAGCTGTCAAGACTTCCTCAAGTGCAGCACCTTCTGCCACTGCCTCTTGGTTTGAGTTGGTAGAGGGGCATGCATGGAAGAAAGCCAGTTCTTCCAGGGGGGGGGGCACCACAGCAAATGATACAGACTTTTGTCCTTAATGGGAGGATTAGAGAACCCAGTTAGATTTTGACAAATGAGAACTAAAGTTGGGGTGGGTGGGGAACAGGCAAAACCAGAAGAAGAAAGGGAATCACTTCTATTCATCTGCATAATTTCAGACACAGGTAAGGTGTACAAATTTATGTTTTAGTTATCTGCCTGCAGAGCCCAAGATAGGGAGATTTATTCTCCATTGTGTCTGCTGAGAGAAGAGCCAGCCAACTTGAGTAGCAAAAGTGTCTGACAAGAGTAAATTTTATCCCCTTAGCTCAGGAGTTCTCAACCTTTTTAGGCCAGGGGTAGGGGCATGCTCCCTCAGCTTTGGGGGCTGGATGGCTATTTTGCCCTTCCTCCACCACATAGCACTTCCTAGTGTAGTGGAAGTGGGCCACATGAAATGGTGCCATGGGCTGCATCTGGCCTACGGGCCGCAGGTTGAGAACCCTGCCTTATCTGAACATATCATATGGAAATGCCACACTAGATTCAGTTAGAGGAGTGAAAATCAAAAGAAGCATCAATAATTTAAGATATGCAGATGACACCATTTTACTCACAGAAAGCAACAATGACATGAAATTACACTAAAACCCTGGTTTACGATGGAGGTCCGTTCCAACAGCCTCTGTTGTAACCCGAAAAAATTGTAACCCAAAACATCCATAGGGATACATTGGAAAAGAAAACAATGGTCCTGAATTGATTGTTGTAAACTAAAACAAATACATAAAAAATTTATAAACCGGGACGGCATTTCCATAGGATTTGCCGTTGTAAACCAGAGCAAACTTAAACCGAGGTGTTTGTTACCCGGGGTTTTACTGTACTTTTACTGAAAGTGAAAGAAGAAAGTGTTAAAGATGGACTGCATTTGAAGCTTATGAAGACCAAAAAAAAATCATGGTTACACAAGAATTACACAACTATAATGTTGACAATGAAAAAACTGAAATAGTTAAAGGTTTTGTGTATTTTTATTCAATCATCAGTCCAAATAGAGACTGTAGCCAAGAAAAAAAATCAGAAGACAACTGAGACTCAGATAGGCAGCAATAAAGAAATTAAAGATCATCAAGTGTAAGAACAAGTATAATCCACACTCTTGAATTCCCAATAAAAAGATACAGAAGTGAGAACTGGGCAGTAAAGAAAGCTGACAGGGAGGAAAAATATTTATTTGAAATACGGTAGTGGAGGAAGTCTTTGCATATACTGTACCCTAGAGCAGGGGTTCCCAACCTACGGCTCATGGACTGGCCCCAGCCCACAGCACCATTCCATCCAGCCCATCACTGTCACCACCTGCACCGCACCCAGAAGTGGATGAGTTTATGCATGCACATCTTACGTCAGCTGTAAAACACACACGCACATGCATAAATATGCTCGTGACTGTCGTAAGCGTGGAAGTGGGTGCATTTACAACAAGCGTAAATGTGCCCGCTTCTGCTTCTAGGGGGCATAGTTCAGCTGTCTGGGGGGCATTGTCAGGCCCACAGTGGGAAAAGGTTGGAAACCCCTGCCCTAGAGTGCCAGAAGGATGAACAAGTGGGTCCTATAGCAATCGAGCCTGAACTGCCTCTGGAGACAAAAATGATGGAACTTGGAAGGGTCACTTTTTGGACTACAACTCCCAGAATCCTCAGGTCAGGATATGAAGTGGGGGAAGAAGCAATTGAAGCTTTGTAACAAATAGAACAAAAGAGAGACCACCAAAATGCCAGTCTGGTGACACCTTGAAGACTAACAAGGTCCTGATAGCATGAGATTCACAATCCATAAATACTCTGTCGTTAGTCTAAAACAAGGTGCCCAAACTTTTTATGCTGGGGGCCTGACCATGCCCCCAGAACAGGGGATGTTTGCACATGCGCATCCAGAACCATTTCCGGGAGAGGCATGGACATGTTTGCGCATGCACGAGACGTCCGGAACCACTTCCTGGAGTGGTGCGGATGCATGGGGGTGTCCAGAACCACTTCCAGGAGTGGCGTGGACACCCCATGCCACTCCCGGAAGTGGTTCCAGACATCCCGCACATGCACAAACATGTCCGTGCCACTCCCAGAATGGTTCTGGATGCACATGTGCACTGGCACATTGGCACTTTCCGGAGCGGCAAAGGCACTGTGGGTCGGATGAATTGGTGCTGGGAGCCGTATCCAGCCCGTGGGCCGTTGTTTATGCACACCAGTCTAAAAGGTGACAGAGAATTCTACTGTGTGCATCGAAAGAGCCTCCCAAGGCTCTTAAAACTGTATTTTTCTAACATCCATTTACTTAGTTATCACAAAGTCATTATGTAGGGTAAAGGTAACACATACATAACACACAGAGAGCTCAGAAGAGGCAGAGTGGTGTAGGACACCATCAAAACAGCATAGGGAGATATTTTAATAATAATCCCAAGTGCTCAGAGATTTTGCAGTTGAATGAGCACTCCACCACTCTTTGAGCTCAACTCCTCAAACTCCATTTAATAGCTGGCCATTTTTATCTAGGATTACAGGCTCCTAATCCATGCTTCTTAAGAGTCCACACTTCATGTCATTAGGTGGAAAGATGTTCTAGGCAGGCACGAAACGTACTGTTCACAAGAATGAAAAATTACTGAGCAATGTTCTTAAACAAATGGAGACCTGCCAAGATTCCAAGCTTGCAACATTCACATCCTGATAGCAAGACTATCGGACAGACATCCCAGCCTCTGCTTTATAAAGCTCTGTGAACAAATGGGATTGCCTTGTCTTTTTCTCTTTTTACAAAGTCTAGCGGGGTGGGTGGGGATAATTCATTCCTCACCAATAACTGTAGTGAGCAAATGAATGAGCAGGAGAACAAGAGAAACACAAAGAATAGAAAAAAGAGTTACCTGTTCATTCATAAGAAGAGCTGTGCTGGATCACACCAAAGGCCTATCTGCAAAAATCTCTTTGTAAATACTGTATGGCCAACTATTTGCTTCTAGGTACCCCACAGTGAGGACTGGGTTGCAGCAGACTATTTTGCTACATCATGGTATGCTGGAGCCTTTCGGGAGGCCAGGATTATGCTATGTTTGGCATTTAATTAACTAATTAATTAAGCAAAAGGATCATCCATCATAATGTACAGATAAACACTCCCCAGAAATATCCTCATCTACTTTGCAACTATTCAGTATGCAAAACACTGTTACTAAAAGGAAATATTAAGAGCAGGTTGAAAGATAGATTCAGCAACATTTTTCCTAGCAATGGTTTTAGTTATGATTTCTTCTCACTATATAATCATTGCCAGTCTGGCCAGGTTATCCTGCTATGGTAATAGAGGTAATACTGCCAGCGACTCAACACTGAGTGTCATGTGGTGGTTAACTAATCTGACAACCTTGAGAACTAATGGCTTGGGTGCCAAAGTCCACAGGGAAGGGTGATGGTCCCCAAGTGGATTAAATCCCACTTGATCCCATCTTAATGGAGTGCAGCAGCTTCACCAATACTGGCCTGGGGCCGATGAGGACTTTGTGTGCCAAAAGGGCTCAGGACCAGAAAGTGACTCGTGGAACTATCAGTGGTATGGGTGTCATACCAAGATGCGGAAGGCAGATGAAAGGTCACTGAATATTCTCAGGACAGTCTTCGCGGCTGATCGCCATGATGATCGCCAATATTCAGATTCAGATGTGACAGAAGAAGAAGAGAGAGAGAGAGAATCATTAACATGGCCTAAAATATGAATTAAACACTCTAATGAGCCCGGTGGTGCAGTGGTTATACTGCTTTACTGCGAGAACATTGTGAGTTCAATCCTGACAGGGCTCAAGGTTCACTCAGCCTTCCATCATTCCAAGGATAGTAAAATGAGTACTCAGCATGTTGGGGGCAAAATGTTAATTCACTTGTGAACCGCCCAGAGAGTGCACTAAACTCTATGGGGCGGTATATAAGTGTTGTTACTATTACTAATGACTATTTAAATCTGGTTGAATAGCTCAGCGTGCTGGGTACCTTGCTGAAGAGCCAGAATTTGGGGATTTCATTCTACACTATGCCTCCCACGGAAAGCACCAGCCTATATAGCCTTGGGCAAGCTGCATAGACCCACAGCACCATCAGACAAAAAATGGAATGGCAAATCACTTCTGAATACGCTCTACCTACAAAAGTACAGTAATACCTCATACAATGTCCAGTTCATAGAACGTTGGATCCATATAACGTCGCCCAATTTCTGGAAAAAAGATCCCTCATACACCGTCGCCGGACGTTGTATGCATTAGGGTTTTTACGCTTCCCTTCGTTGTGAGCGGAGAGGCGAGGGCTAGAGGCTGGCCCCAGCTGTAAGGTGGCCGGCGTGGCCCATAAGAAGACTTGCCACGCCAGAGTCTCGCCCCCCACCTCCCCGCTCTAACCAGGGGAAGCGACCCTTGGTTGTGAGCAGACTGCCCCCAGCTGTGAGGCGGCCGGCATGAGCGTGGGGGAACCCCCCAAAATATCCAACGCCGACCACCGACTCACCCTTGGTCCGCTGCTTGTTGTTGCCTCCCCATGGCTGCTACCGACGGAGCCAAGCGGCCCCGACCTCCCTCGCCCGGTGGCAAACAGGACAGGAGGAACGGGCAGGGAGGAGGAATTGAAGCAAGTTCCGGGGTGGAAGGAAGTTGGAGAACGCGGCGGCGGGAGACCCGACCAGTCTCCTCCTCTTCAGCCACGATGATAGCAGCGCCGCCCCGTTTGAGAGGAGCGGTCCCTGCGAAGAGCTGCAAGGAAAGGCCGTAGCTGGCCGGCCTGCTAAGCAGCGCTTGCTTTCTCTCTCTCTCTTCCTTTGGTGAGAGCGGGGACCACTTCGGTGGGAAGGTAACAGCGTTCCATGTGCTCCAGTGTCTAGTCATGCCTGCCACATGAGCACGGAAACATCTGCAAAAGCCTCCCCGCTCTCACCAAGGGAAGCGTCCTATGAGAGCGGGAAGGCTTTTGCAGACGTGTCCATGGTCATGTGGCAGGCATGACTAGACACTGGAGCACACGGAACGCTGTTACCTTCCCACCAAAGTGGTCCCCGCTCTCACCAAAGGAAGAGAGAGAAAGCAAGCGCTGCTTAGCAGGCCGGCCAGCCACGGCCTTTCCTTGCAGCTCTTCGCAGGAACTCGGAATTCATACAATGTCCTAACTTGTGGAACCAAGTTTGGACATTGTATGGGGAATTAGTGTATGGAACTTGACCATAAGTCAGAACTGACTTGACATCAGATCATAATAATTATTAATTACCATTTGAGAATAACAGGACCTCATGAGATGCAGTTAAAGTCGTTTGCTTTTTTAAATTCTATAAAACTGGGTGGTACTGAGTTTGCAGAACAAGAAAAGAAAGAGTGGCCACATCATTTGTTGTAGCATCAAAACTGTGAAAGTGGAAGCTATATGTTTTTACCCCTGAACTAGTGAAATGGTATAAGTTTAGAACTATATTCAGAGAATAACAAGCTTCTGTTTAGAAGATGTTGTCCAAAGAACAATTGTTCTTGCTTTAAGTTAAGTAAACAGAATCACCCATTAGAAGCAGTGCTCATGTTCTTGATTGTATTTTGGATTAATGGTGGACGGTTTAGGTTGTGCAATTACAACTCTACAATTTCTGCCTTGCTTTGTGCCAGTTTTAATAAGATCCATGGCTGAAAAAGTGCATTTCACTTCATACATCTATCTACCATAATGGGTATTAGGGTTACTATTTTGCATTCTGGCCCTACTCTTGCACATCTTAAATAGAAGCTCTAAGAGGAAACAGCTGGAACACAACCAAGCTTGGAAATAAATGCTGAGTGGGAAACCTTCTCAGCCACATTAGTATGTGGAGCCAGGAATGGAGAGGCACCACCAGTAACCAGGTTCTGAAAACCAGAAAAATTCAGGTCCTGTTGGTAGATGATAGTGAAAACCATTGGCTTGCTATTTCTCAACGTGCTTTTTCTGGTTCCATTCACATTCCTATGTTTGGTACATCTGCCTTTGGTTTCAGGAGAACCTGCTTTCGAATTAAGGAAGTTGTTCTATCCAAAAAGAGAAATACAACTTACAAGATCTATGTACCACCTGAACCATGGAAATGTAGTACATTTGGGCAAGTAATAAGATTCTGTACTTACCCAGAAGAGTATGTTGTAGCTGAAGAGTAGGTATTTGTACCAACAGCTGATTTCAGCAGCTGAATACCGGTAGTAGTGCATCTTCTATAGAGCCGTAGCTGTGTAGGACCAAGAAGAAGATGAGGGAGGAAGAGAGAAAGAGTAGTTAGTAACAGAAACACCATTTTGTACTATGGTGTGCAAATCAGCCAAGCCACTGCAGGCTTGGCTGATTTGTGGGTAAGATACAAATCCATACTGGTTTCAGTACCCACTTTTGAGCTGGGTGTGTAATAAAACCATTTTTTTAGAACATACAAAAAAAAGGTTTTAGAGAAGAGAGGAGAAGGGAAGGATTCATTAACAACATAGCATTCTGATACCAGCATTCACATGTTGCCCTTTGATCACTTTGTTAACTAAAAGCCATGGACAGCGGCCTTGCCTTGTTCTAGTGCCCAAAATTCAGAGTGCAAGGATGTTTCAGGGCGGCTCTACTACCATTCTCCCAAAGGGGGAGATTTTAGACTTTTAAGACCGCACTCTTACAGATAGGTTGAGAAGAAACACCACTGAATGGTGTGGAACTTGCATTGAAGGAATCTCTTACAGGGCTAAAGGGCTTTCTAGCTGATGTCTAAAATAGCCATTCATAATTAGGCCAGTGCAATTATAATAAAAATTTTCAGGCATCAACCAGGGCCGACATCAGAAATTTCCGGTACTGGTACCCCCACACACACACACATTTTGGCCATGCCCCCGTGGTTTCTGCGCGTGCATGGTCTGTTTGCGCATGCGCACATTGGTGGTTTCCCAGCACTGCCATGCCCCGGTGGTTTTCTGCGCATGCATGGTCTGTTTGCGCATGCACACACTGTTTGTTTTCCGGCGCCGAAGGGCCCCCGTAATCTCCGGGCCCGGGACAGGAGTCCTCCTTGTCCCCCACTGATTGCGGCACAGACCATGACAGTCAAAATTGTAACCTCACATATCAGAAAGCTACACAAAAGAAATAAAGAGTATAATACCATGCTATTGCCAGAAGAACCAAGCATCTATACCTATAAGAATGGGATGTGGCCATGCGTGTGCAGAATGCGTGTCCACACACGTGCAGCCAATCCCGTAATGCGCCGGCCACACTTACCTTTTGTCCTTGACACCATCGCCACAAGGGTTCGGAAGCCGAAAGTGGGGCCACTGCCCCACAAACACGCAAAAACAAAAAACTACGCTTCCCAGTGTCCTCCGTACCGTGGCACATCTCAGCCAATCAGGCATGAGGACATGAGTGTGGAGGAGGTGGGACAGCCGGCGCACGCAAAAAAACAACTGACACGCGAGCGCCTACCACAAGGGGGCGGGGGCTAAAAGCATGACTGCCTTTGGCCCCTGCCTGAGGGAAGCGAGCCACTTCCCCGGAAGGCGAGGGTAGAGAACGGGGTTCCATTCTGCCATCGCCTCACGGAGGGAAACGAGCGCCTACGCTGGGGGCCGAAAGCACGGCTGCCTTCGGCCCCGCCTACCGAGGGAACCGACAAGTGAGCCACTTTCCCAGGAGGTGAAGACAGAGAACAGCGTTCCATTCCGCCTTCACCTCCCGGAGGGAAGCAAGCACCTTCCACAAGGGGCAGAGGCCAAAAGCACGCATGCCTTCGGCCCCCGCCTACCGAGGGAAGCGAGCCACTTCCCTGGAGGAGGCGCCAGGCAGGGATCCACCAGGGTAGGCTCCTCCCGACAGATTCCTGCCTCTCGCCCTGCAATTACCCCTCTGCTGTTTCGAAGACAGCACTCAAAACAGCGGAGGGAGAATGTCAAGGGCGAGAGACAGGAATCCGTCAAGGGAGGAGCCAACCCTGACGGATTCCTACCTCTCACCCTGCAATTTCCCCTCCGCTGTTTCAAAGTCAGCCCTCAAAACAGCAGGAGGGAAAATGCAAAGACACCAGGCATGGATCCGCCAGGGTAGGCACCTACTCTGACAGATTCCTGCCTCTCGCCCTTGCCATTTCCCCTCTACTGTTTTGAGGGCTGTCTTTGAAACAGCGGCGGGAGAATGGCAAGAACAAGAGGCAGGAATCCATCAGGGGAGGTGCCTTCCATGGCGGATCCCTGCCTCTCGCCCTTGTTGTGTCTTTGGCCATCCCCTTCTTCCTTTGCCACTCCCCCACCCACCCACCCCCAAGAAAAAAGCCACCCCAACACACACAAAAACAATACGTGCCTGGCAAGGCCAGGCAAAATAGCTAGTAGTACTCTAAGATGCCAGATATCTGCAGAATGTTTAAACATATCAATGACTCACGGATATACTGTATGCATGCTCATCACAGGATTGATCAAAATCTGAAAACTCGCAGCTGATTATATGAACTGTTTCTGATTTTAAAAATAACATTTCCATATTGGGCAATGCAAATTTTTTATCTATGAGTATAGATAGATACCTCTTATCAACACATACCTCTTATCAACATTATTCATTACTACATTCCTTGTCAGATGAACATACATGTGTTAACTTGCCTCCTAGAAACAATTTGCTAAGATATTAAAACTCAGTACATGTTTGAAGATAAGTTGAACATGAAAAGCATGTTAGGGGAGAAAAAGAAAAAAAGCTCTATGGTCTTTACAAGTAATACAAATGCAAGCGCAAGTGATACATTTATCAGACACACACACACACACCAAAAAATAATCAAATAGCTATCTGTTGATGCTAATTCATCTTCCTCAGGCGGTATGCCAGCTAAGTTTTCCAGATAAGTGTATAGGCCCAATACACACTCAGCCTAAATTCCACCACTATCAGCATATAAAGAAAACACTCAAGTTTTTCTGGCAATATTCCTAATAACTGAAACCCCCATTCCCTTTTTCTTTCAGGAATCTGTGATCTCTCTGACCACTGTAGAAAACAGGTTGCTCAACTAGACTGAGTATTGGTCTTATCCTCATACCTGTCAAGTACCCCGTAATGGCCAGGATTACCCCGTATTTTTGCACCGTTTTTTGCGCTGCTTTTCCCGCCTGAAGCCGCCGCTAACCCGTAATTTGGCCGCGAGGGGAAGTAGTTACTGCGCATCCCTTCTGTGCAGGTCCTTTCTATGCATGCGTAGAACCCTTCTACATATGTGTAGAACCCTTCTACGCATGCGGAGAAGGGTTCTGTGCAAAAAGGGATGTGTAGAAGGCTTCTACGCATGTGTAGAAGCGACCTGCGCACAAGCGACCTGCGCAGGTCCTGTACTGTACGGAGCCGCACTTGACAGGTATACTTATCCTAGGGATGTAGAGCTCATGTACAGTTCATTTTCAACTTCCAAGTTGTTTCCCTGATAGGTGGGATTGTGCAAGAGCTTTTTGTTTTGTTTTGTTTTGTTTTTGCATTTTGGCACTTTACTAGGAAAAATTTGTTAATGTTGTTTTGTGTGCAAAAATCTCCATTTTCTCCAGAAATCTTTTACAAAATTACCTCTTATTTTGTCCAAAATGTATGATTTTTCTGCAATACATTTTCTTGCAAACCCTGCCAATTACAAAAAACAACACCATCCAAACTTTCCTTTTTCCTCTTGCGTAGGAATGAAAAATCTTGCAGAGGTCGTCGATTTTTTGACAGGGTGTTTCAAAGTGTGAAGACACCACTCTTACATCTAACACTGGAAAGAAAGGAGAGGCAACTCACTTTTTACTTGCATGTTATATCTCTGTTTGAGATCTGACACAGGTTTATATATATAAGCTTAACAAGCTTAACCTTTGTTGGCTGGGATGTAAATAAGACTTCTGTGTTAACAGCACACAGAGAGGTGGCTGAGCAGATATCTAAAAAAAAAACTTGATTAAAACAATCCAAGACAAAGTATTAAAGGACAAGGGCAAATTCTTCAAAAAGTTACTCATGCCAACGTGTACCAACAAGTATGAACAAAAACAAAAATATGGTGGCTTTTTTAAAATGCTAACTGGCTTCATGCTAAATGTGAGCTTTTGTGGAATATAATCCACTTCCCCATATGTCTGAATTGTTTGCTTTTTGTTCAGAAGTTCAAGAAAGGTTTGGCTAACCAGACCAATTAAAGAAACTGCCTCCCAGGTTACTGGAAGTACTAGCTGGGATGTATGGCGCCATTTTCAAAGTGTAATGGGCTCAACATGACACTTCCACATAATCGGTACTTAAGAACAGTCTTTACTGGTGACCGATTGCTGTGATGCACTACCCCAGAAACCTTGGGCACTAAAGTAACCAGACAGCAGAACTTCCTATCCCAGTTGATGTGGGTCTTTGTCTAAACTCCTTGTTCAATGTTCACAGACTAAAAATCCACAGAACAACCTTCTTCCTTGCTTTCAAATAAACTAATTTAAGCTATAGTTGTTTAGCATTGAACAAATTACATTTGGCAGCAGATACCCAGATCCATTCGCCTTTCCAAATCATAGCCTGTGAGCAGTATTCCTCACCATACTGTTGTGCTCTAGCCAAAAACACTCTCTTCTACACAGCGTACTGCACTTGGCAGCCACGGATTAATTTCCTGGCTTTGGAAGAAAAAAAAAACTGGCAGCTTTAATTCCAATTTTGTATGAGTGAACTGCAAGCTTGTTTAGAGACCAAAGTCATTTAAAAGATTGAATATCTGGCCTTGGGAAAGCTATTTTCTGGCAACCTGAATTAAGATAAGAAAAGGCTGAATGCTAGGAGGTATCAAATTGTATAGTATGTATTAGGAGGAAAGAACTGAAAGAATGGACAGTTGTTTCCACTGAACATGGGATCTTCCACCATAAAGGCCTTGCAAGAATACCATTTTTTCATGTCTTTCATGCATAGCAGATTGTTTAAAAAATAAAAATCACACACAGCAAAAGCACAAACTGCTGCAGATTTAAAAAAACACATGATGCATGGAACCTCCTTGATCGACCAAACCCAAGCTACAAAGACAGAGAGAGAACTAGTCCAGGTTCCAGCACCTTCCGCACCTCACCCAAACCCACAAAGACAGAAAAACAGACAATGAAAGTGAGCAAGCTTTGGTACATTGCATGCTAATCAACCTTCCCTCAGACAGAAGAAATGATATGTTTGACACGAATGAATTGAATTCTACGCTACTAAACCTGGGGGGAAAACCTAGGGTATAATCTTCCTTGCTTTTCTTGGAAAAGATCTAGGGTATAATCTTTTACGTTATAATCTTCCTGAGTACTTTCCATATAGATTTGTAGGATGTAGTTAGAATGCATTCATCCAACAACCTAGACATTTCAACAAATAACTTATTTGAGCCTGAACTACTTCAAGTAAGACAATCACATCAGTCTGTTTCAGTATGTGTAGCAATTTTTTTTTAAAGAATCCAAAGGATCAGTCACTTAAAAACCATCTAATCCAGTGCTGGCGAACCTATGGCACGTGTGCCAGAGGTGGCACTCAGAGCCCTCCCTGTTGGCACCTGTGCAGTCACCCCAGCACAGTTTGCCCTGCCACTCCACCCAGCAGCCCAATGGGAGTGCATCCTCCCTCCCCCAGCACAGAGTCCACCCTATCCCTCTAACCAGCAGCCCAATGGGAGCACTTCCTCCCTCCCCGCAGCACAGAGTTCACCCTGTCCCTCTGTCCAGTAGCCCAGTGGGAGCGTTTCCTTCCTCCCCTTTTGCTATGTTGGCATTTTGTGATAAATAAGTGGGTTTTGGGTTGCAGTTTGGGCATTCAGTCTCTAAAAGGTTCGCCATCACTGAATTCCAATCTATTTCAATGCAGGCTTTTGTGGATGACAATCTACTTTCTCAGACACAGAAATCTAAGCTTCAACTGATGCAGCATAGGAAAAGGTAATTTGTCATTATGTGGTGTGCAAATTTAAAGTCATTGGGTCAAAATCCTACTGGTGTTTGCATCAAGTATACAGTGGTACCTCGCATAACAAACATTTCGTATAACAAAAAAACACATAACGAAGCGTTCGATAGGCAATGGTGATACCCCGCATTACGAAAAACATTTTCGTTATGCAGGTTTTTTTGGTAACCGGAGTATACCCGGTCAATGGGAACCCAGGATAACGAATATTTTTTGTTCATTATCCAGGGCATCTCCCATTAGCTTTGCATAACGATAAAACCCGCATAGCGAAGAGCTCTGTGGAATGGAATGTTTTCGTTATGTGGGGTTCCACTGTATGTAACTTGTTTAATTATAGCTAATTATTTGCACAGTTGGGTGCATGACTATGCATGCAAATACTGTAATGCTTACCCCCAGTAGCTCACCAATTGGCTGTAAGTAGCTGCAGCTAACGTGAATTTGGTGCTGGAGGAAAGCTTTGCTTATAGTTTGAACTGCCAGAAAGGAAAATTAATGGATCGCAGATCAAACCGAGCCTAAAGTTTCTCAAGTATCAAATATGACAAAACAGAAGCTGCCATACTTTGGGACACCATGAGAAAACAAGACTTGCTGGAAAAGACTATAATGCTAGGAAAAATTCAAGGCAGCGGGGGTGGGGGGTGGGGACACAAGCCATAGGCTTGAGTTTGAAGAGTTAAGCAAGGCTGTTGAGGACAGAACATTCTAGTGGTCACTCATAAGTTGGAAGCAACTTGACAGGACATAACGATAACAAGATGGCCCACTGAACTCCGCAGAATTAACTTCTATGGAGACCTGCACAGAGTTCTGCTGCTTATGACCAAATTGCCAGACTCATACATACTTTTCAGTACAACCACCCTACCTCCAAAGCTGGCACCAGTTCTACTTCCTTCTCCAGTTGTTGCTACACCACCTACTGAGCTGCTCTGTGCTGGCTGCTTAAACAGCCAAGCATAATACAGTATTGTAAGCAAGCTAGCAAACTAGAGGAACGCCCTTCAGTGCTCTTCTATTTCCAGTTATCAGTGAAAATACACAGTAGTGCCAATCACAAACACATATCTCTCCACTTTCAGGACAGGCAGCTGCCAAAATGAAACAATCTGAAATTGGATCCACCAATTTAAACTGATGGGGGGGGGGGCGGCGGGCGGCATAAGCAGAGACAGTACCAATGCAAATGAAGTGGGGAACCACAGAGCAGAAAGAAGTATGTATTCTGCCCCTCCCCTTCCCCCCAAAATGTATATTTTTAAGATCTGTCACCTCTGAGACAAGTCTCAGACTTGCTACCTGAAACAGCTTGCATGCATCTAAGAATTTCCACTGGCACAAACTCTATCAAAACGCTGTATTATTTCTTGCTTTATCTCACTAAGGCAAAAAAAAAACCTTGCAGGACATGCATGTGCTAGTTTCAAACTTCAGGCAACTTATAACAGCTACCAACAAAATACAGTACATAATCATTTGACATATCCTTTACTTCTGGGCTCTACCATTCCTCTAAAGAAATTAGAACAGGGGTGGCCAACCTTATTTCATTGCGGGCCTGACAGCTGAGCAGGTTGGACCATGCCCCCTCCAGAAGCGGGCACATTTACGGCTGACGTAAATGCGCCCACTTTCACGTTTACGACAGTTGCGGGTGTGTTTGCACATGCATGTTTTATGGATGATGTAAATGTGTCCACTTCCACTTCAGGGTATGCGGAGGCAGCGATGGGCCAGAAGAGATGGCATTGGGGGCCGGGGCTGGCCTGCGGGCCATAGGTTGGGAACCACTGAGTTAAAAGTTGGGCCCTTATTATCTTCACAGACACCTGCTAAAATAGATTAAGACAGTGGTCCCCTACCAAGATGTCCCAAAAACTTCCACACTGAACAAGTGTTTTCTAACACCAAATCTCTTTGGTCTAAGTGCAACAGTTCTTTATCCATCACCACACATGGGCCCTCCTCAGCCAAGAGTAGCTATTTTCAGACAGATTAGATGTTGGGAAATGTTTCCCCATTATGCACTTTTTATTCACTTAGGACTCTACCATGACCCATCTGAACCCTTCTCTTGTACTGGCTGGAATGGTCAAGGCCTACTAAGGATTATGGAGCAGAACATCACGGTGGGAGGACCATCAGTTCTCAGTGTTGACACCGAGAAAGCTAAAGTTCGGAATCTCCTTGTATATTACATATGCCGAGCAAGACTATATCCTCTGTGTGGGTGTCCAGTTAGATGTCTCAGCAAAGGAAAAAAGAACAGATAAGGCTAACTCCATCTTGAAGCAACCTCAGGAGATTGTACAAAATGTAACTTGTAAAACCTTCTGCAGCAGAAAGAAACTGTAACAAACTTTCTCATGGTAGTGCCACTTTGACAGGGCTGATGTTTGTACTCAAGACCAGCTGGGAGTGAAGGGAGAATGGATGGCTGATTCTACAGAGAAATAAAGATAAGTCAAGCACAAAGGAAAAGAAAAGGAATCAGTCTAGTGCAGTGGTGCTAAAACTATGGTCCACAGAGCCTAATAATCCAACCCGTGCCACTCCCAGGAGCAAAACACGCTTGCACATGCGCAAAACACTGCCGTAAAGCATCCATGGCTGTCATAAATGTGTTTACAATAGCTATGGGTGCATTTACAGCAGCGTTTTACACATATGCAGGTGCGTAATTCCACTTCCAGTGGGAGGAACCACATGACCAACCCACTCAACCACATGACCGGCCCGCAGCCTGAAATGTTTGGGCACCCCTGGACTAGTGCTTTGCATAAGATACAGAACTAAAGACAGACCCATACAGAACTAAAGACAGACCCATATCTCTCTTTGTTTTCTAGTCAGCTCTTCTGCCCAAACTTGTACAAAACCAGTTCAAAGAAACCCCACAGGATGCTACAGAAAAGGGAAACTACAAAGTGGATCAGGCTGGGCGGAGGTGCCCAGTACCCAGCCCAATCTAAAAGCTGACACCCCGTGCAGGCTATCCGCTTGTAGATCGGGCTGGGTGGAGGTGCTAGGCACCCCCACCCAGCCCAATCTACAAGCGGATAGCCTGCACGGAGCCTGGGGACCCAGCAGAGAGGAGAAGGCACCCCCCCCCGACACTATGATATTAAAGATAAAAAACCACCTGTTTTTTCCTCTTTAATATTGGGGTGCCCGGGGGTGCCATCTCCTCTCCGCCGGGTCCCCAGGCACCGTAAGGGTTGGGGGACAGACCCTTTTTGTCCCCCCCCAACCCCTCCAGGATGGGGAGAGGAAGAGCCCCCCGCAGCACCCCAGAAAGGGCTTTGCCAATGGAGCATTGGAAAGCTCTTTCTGGGGTGGGGAGGGGAATCAAGTCTTTGGGATCAAGGCAGCAAGAGGGCTTTGCTTTCAAACTGCTAGGTTGGCAGGAGCTAGAACAGAGACAGGAGCTCACTTCATCATGCAGCACTTGGGTCTCAAATTGTTGAGGTAAGTCTAAATATATACAGACTACTAGGCGTATCTTAAATTGCTACCTACCTACCTGAGGTCTAGTGATCTTGCCATTTACTCGATGCTGTCCCTAACTTAAAAGGCTGCTTTCCCAAAAACAAGCTTTTCATGTAAAATTTAGTACAGTGGAACAACCTCATACAACAATCGCCCCGTATAGCAACGAAATCGCTTAACAATTAGGTTTTGAAAAAGAATGGTGTCCCACATAACTATTTTCCCTATGGAAAACATCGTACAACAATTTTTTAATGGGAAAAACCACTTAGTGGAAAAAAATCATTGTACGATGCATCCCATAGAGAAAATCGCTATACGATGCATACATCATATAGTAATTGTTTCACACAATAACGAGCCCCATGGAACGGGTTGAAATCGTTGTATGAGATACCACTGTATTTCTATTGCTTGGAAGAGACACACTCTCCCAACCTCCCAACTAGCAACGGTTATGGGACTGGAAGTACAGTAATACCTCATACAACGTCCGCTTCATAGAACATCGGATCCATACAACGTCGCCCAATTCTTGGGAAAAAGATGCCTCATACACCGTCGCCGGACGTTGTATGAGGCATTAGGGTTTTCACATGAGAAAGAAGCCGCAACACCCACCGGACGCTTCCCTTGGTTGTGAGCCGGGTGGGAGCGAAACTGGCCCCAGCTGTGAGGCGGCCAGAGAAGCGACCGTGGGGGAATCCCCCAAAATATCCAAGCAGCCCCGAGCACCCTCGCCTGAGGACAGGAGGAATGGGGCGAGGAGGAGGAATGGTGCTTCCGTGGCGGTGGCGGGAGACCCGCTGTGAGGTGGCCAGAGAAGCGACCGTGGGGGAATCCCCCAAAATATCCAAGTGGCCCCGAGCACCCTCACCCGAGGACAGGAGGAATGGGGCGAGGAGGAGGAATGGTGCTTACAGGGGGCGGCGGGAGACCGGACGAGTCTCCTCCTCTTCGGGCACTGGTCGCTTCTCTTGCTCCTGCTGGCGAGTCTCGCTCCCACCTACCCGCTCTCAACCAAGGGTCGCTTCCCTGGCAAGAGCAGGGAAGGGAAGCGAGACTGGCTTCAGCTGTAAGGCGGGCAAGCGTGGCACATAAGAAGACCACGCACGCCGGAATCTCAATGCTTCCCTGCTCTCGCCAGGAAAGAGTCCCTTGGTTGTGAGCGGGGAAGGGAAGCGAGACTCCAGCGTGGCTGGTCTTCTTATGCACCACGCTGCCCGCCTCACAGCTGAAACCAGTCTTGCTTCCCTTCCCCGTTCTCACCAGGGAAGCGACCCTTGGTTAAGAGCGGGTAGGTGGGAGCGAGACTCGCCGGCAGGAGCAAGAGAAGCGATCAGTGCCTGAAGAGGAGGAGACTCGTCGGGTCTCCCGCCACCGCCCCGGAAGCACCATTCCTCCTCCTCGCCCCATTCCTCCTGTCCTCGGGCGAGGGTGCTCGGGGCCACTTGGATATTTTGGGGGATTCTCCCATGGTCGCTTCTCTGGCCACCTCACAGCGGGTCTTCCGCCGCCGCCACGGAAGCGCCATTCCTCCTCCTCGCCCCATTCCTCCTGTCCTCGGGTGAGGGTGCTCGGGGCCGCTTGGATATTTTGGGGGATTCCCCCACGGTCGCTTCTCTGGCCGCCTCACAGCTGGGACCAGCCTTTAGCCCCTGTCTCCCCGCTCTCACCAGGGTAACAACGTTATACAAAGCATCAGTGGCAATAATTTGGACGTTGAATGAGGCATCGTGGATAGGATTTTGCATGCCTCATACAAAGTCGGAATTCATACAACGTCCTAACTTGTGGAACCAAGTTTGGACGTTATATGAGGTATTAGTGTAGGTTACAAATACACACACACTTCTCCATATCCTCTCTACACCATCACCCCCTTTAGTCCACTTTAAACACAGTTTAATGTTACAACAGCATCTGAGCTAACTACCGGTATATAGAAGAGTTTTAGCATTTTATACTAACTTTGCAAAACCCAATTTGTTCTGATTATGGTTTACATCAAGCATTCTCAACCTCCAGCCCATAAGCCAAACCTAGGCCCTGAAGCCATTTCATCAGGCCTGCAACACCTCCAAACCTGGAAGCGGAAAAAACTGTGTGTCGTGCATGCACAGAATGCCACTAAATGTGTTCTGTGCATGTACAGTGTGCATTTTATTTCCACTTCCGGGTGGGTGTGACCAGCCCAATCAGCTGCCCAGGAGGCATAGTCAGGCCTGTGACCCAAAAGGGTTGAGAAAGCCTGGTTTACATCAATGTAATTGCAATATCAAACCATGGTTAAAACCAATAAATGAAGAAGACACAAATACGTACTGTCATCGACTGCAACTCGTATTCAAGAATGTATCGTTCTCCTGAAGCAGGAAAAATGTCACTCGTGTGAATTTGTTTAAGGTGGATCCCATCTTGCCATGAAGTGACCCACACACTATGAGCCATTACCCACAGCACACATGAAGCACGACATGCAGGATTTAACACTGGGACTGCAATGGACCGCCGCAACCAGTCCATCTGGCATGGCCTCTTCCACCTCCATGACCATTGGGAATCAGAGTTCCTCCTCCGCTCATTTTAACGTTGGGCCCAATATGATGGTTTCCAGTAGCATTTCCTCCACTGAGGGGGACCATCACCCCACCTAAAGGGGCTCATCCGCCCGTAGCCATTGGCCCCTTTAAGGAGTCAGGAAGTAAAACCAGCCTAAGAAAGCTGGTAATGACACTTTAGGGCTCCTGAAAATTATATCTGTTGTAGGCCTCTAGATTAGCGTTTCCCAAACTATGTTCCACAGAACACTGGTGGACTTCAATTCCTAGACGCCTAAGTAAGTACATTGGCTAATCAGTACTTTGGGGAATTGACTTAAGCTTTTGGGAATTGAAGTCCAAAAACCAAAGATTGGGAAACACTGCTCTAGATTATACTCTTCTACTCCAAGCCTCTAACACACACTGCTTAAAAGAATCCCCCCCTCACCCCCAATAATGATAGCAGGAGTATCATACTCCTCTTCTCTAGGCATTTGCCTGCAGGGACTTGCAACGTAGAAATATAGTGGGCAGAAAAATTCTTGCCTCTCCAAAACCAAAGATGTATCAAAAACTTGCTTTGTCTCAGCCCATGTTTTGACCATTGAACAACCCACATTTTGACCCATATTCATCAAGAAACAGACTCCTGACATGAGGAAGTCTTGCTCAGACTCACATGTCTCAGCATAAGAAGCTTTGACTTCAGAAGGGAGTATATGGCCCCTTGAGAAACAGCTGAAATTCAATGTTTATGATTTCTCACCATTGACAATGTTAGCTAGGTTTAATGGCATTCACATTCTAATAGGACCCAGAGGGCTACGGTACATATTTCTTACCCAATCCTAACACATTTGAAGGTCGTTTGTTGTTAATATCAAGAATTTGGCTTCTTCTGATCCTGAGGACCAGTTTCCAGGGCTACATGCAATGGAAACTGATTCCTAACACAGTTTATTTTAGTGTACACCCTTCAGTTGTTCTTCAGAGGATCATTACAATTGGATGGAGGAAGAGAGGGGGGCTGTATCCTCCTCTTCCACCTCTCCATCTTCCGTTCTGTTGTACAGAAAGGTCAGCAGCTTGCTCTAGGCCAGGGGTGCCCAAACTATGGCCCACAATACCAATTAGTCCGGCCAGTGCCGCTCCCGGAAGAAGAAGTAAAACATGCATGCATGGGCGCGTTATGCACACATGCATGCACATTTACTGTATTTTCTGGCATATAAGGAGACTGGGCGTATAAGACGACCCCCAACTTTTCTAGTTAAAATGTAGAGTTTGCAAGATACTCGCCGTATAAGACTACCCCTCTTCCAACGCTGGCGTCTTCGGAGCCTCCCGGGCCGGGGACAGCTCCCTTTATCTCCCCACCAGTAGAGGGGGCGGGGAGAGCGCGGCTGCGGTGGATGGTTATCCCCGCCGCTCAGCTGGTCCTCCTCCTCCTCACCACCACCACCACCCCCAGCCGGGGGGGTGAGGAGGAGGAGGACCAGCTGAGCAGCGGGGAAAGCCATCCACTGCCGCGAGGCTGGGGGGGTGGTCTCCGGGCGGCCCCTGGCTCCGGAGTACCCGGTGTATAAGACGACCCCCGACTTTGGCACAGATTTTTCGGGGTTAAAAAGTCGTCTTATACGCCAGAAAATACTTCCATTTTCCAGGTGGGAGGAACCACGTGAACAGCATGCTCAACCACAAGACCAGTCTGCCTGAAATGTTTGAGCACCCCTACTGTAGGCATACAGACTCTCTCTGTGATTTAAAATAACAGTTAGAGAAATTTGTGTTTTGGACTACAGTTCCCTTACTGGTCCTGCCTGCATGCCTTGGACACACTGGCCCAAGACTCACAACATAAAAGTTGGGTGCATAAGGTTAAATTTCAGATGTTCACTCAAATAACCTTGTGCAGGTGAGGTACCCTCAACAAGGCCTCCTGTGATTATCTAAAAATTCAGAAGCAAAATATACAGGAATAAAATCTTCCTGACATAGGAAACACTCAGAAATACTGACCAAGGATGGGAACAGCCAAACCTCCAGATGTTGTGTGATTTCTAGCACTTCTAGCCAGCATATCCAATAGACGGGAGGGTGACACCTCTGGTTCAATAACATCTCTAGGGCCACAGGTTGCCCATCCTTACCCTGAATATAAAGAATTGAAACTGTACAAATCAATGGCCCACTGTGATCCTACACACATTTTATCTATACATCCTACAATCCTTCACATTAGCTATGCTAACTACAACATGCATTTCAGATCAAAATGTGTAGAGGGCTCCATTAGCCCACCCCTTTTAGACTATATTGTCGACAGTAAATACCATAAATTGTGCATGAAAGTCTGCTTTATAGGTACTTATCAAAATGATTCAGCCCCATTACTGCAGGCGGGGGTAGGCAAAAAACAAAGAAAACTTCAGGGCCTGCACCATCCATCTTATGCCCTCCCACCCTGCCAAGAACCTGACAGATAGTGGTAATTTGTAATGTTTTGTTTTTACTGAATTGCTATTGGGTGCTTTTCTTAAAAGAGCTGATATGTTTGCCAATCTTGTTTGTAAGCAATCTTGGAAGGATTTGTATCGTGAGAGGCAAAATATATACAACTGTGATGATGATGATGATATGGATGGATGGAAAGATAGCTAAGAAAAACTGCAATGATAATACAGTACTGTGTTATTATAGTTATTAATTCCTGAATGTTCAAAACCCAAATGAAAGCTGCAATATGTGTGTACCAGTGGGATAGTAGAGTTGCTGCCTGTCTTCTCTGCCACCCTGTTTTGTAAACTGGCTTTTCTTCAACTGCAACCATCACCAAAACAAAGCATGTTAGAGGAACAGGGCAGAGAGATCTGTCTGACTTCCACAAGTAAGCTTACAGATAGTCTAAGATGTTTACATTGATTGTAGCTACTTGCTAAGCTGTTAAATATAAGGTTGTTTTAACACTCATCTCCAAACCCAGAGTGGGTGGAACACAGTTACTGAAATCCAGTAGTAAATTGCTACTAGAACAATCTCACCGATTCCATGGGGAGATAGTGAAACGACTCCTTTTTAAATTCCATTAATTCAACAGCCCTACCCTAGTTGTGATTTACTACTGAATATAAGGCACCAAGACACTGGCCAAAAAGCCAGTGCTGTCTGCATCTGGAGATGCTTCCATGGACATATGGCAGCCATGACTAGCCACTGGAGGGCACAGAATGCTGTTTACCTTCTCACAGAAGTGGAACCCATTTATCTACTTGCAATGTCTTGCTTTTGAACTGCTAGGTTGGCAGGAGCTGGGACAGACAACCGGAGCTCACTCTGTCGTGCCACACTCAGGTCTCAAACTACTGACCTGTCTAAACTTCCAGTAGTCAAGTTCAGTGTTTTAAGCACTAAGCCACTGCAGTCGCCTACACCAGGGGTGCCCAAACTACAGCCCACGGGCCAGATCCAGCCCCTGACACCAATTCATCTGGCCCACGAAGCCCTCGCCACTCCCAGACGTTTTACTTCCGCTTCTGGGAGCAACAAGGGCTTTGCAGGCCAGATGAATTGGCATCAGGGCCCGGATCTGGCCCATGGGTCAGAGTGACTGGCCCCCTGAACCACGTGACTGGCCTGCAGCCCGAAAAGTTTGGGCACCCCTGCCCTACACTACTCCAAACTCAAATAAACAGGCTCCAGTTTAGAAAACAGATGGTATTATTTTGCTAAAAATATTAAGATTGAAATGGAATGCTCCCAGCAGTTTGGGAAATGAGAATACAGTGGTACCTCATACAATAATTTTAACCCGTCCCACGGGGCTCGCTGTTGTACAAAACAATTGCTATATGATACATGCATCGTATAGCGATTTTCCCTATGGGATGCATCGCACAATGATTTTTTTTACCAAGTGTAAAAATTTTTTTACACTTTCCTATTGAATTCAATTTCCTATTGAAAAATTGTTGTACAGTTTTTTTCCATAGGGAAAATTGCTATGCGGGACAATATTCCCCCACAATTTTTTTTTATTGTTATGCGATTTTGTTGCTATATGGGTGCAATTGTTGTATGAGGTTCCACTGTACTTGATGATTCATTGAGAAGCCTCCGTCAAGGAGTGCTTGTGTTTAAGTTATCAACACAGAAACATCAAGAGCTCAAGATTGGCTAAGACGCAGTATGGTTTTCTGCTTTGCATAGCAAGTCGTACTATCTGGTTTACTCTGGAGGACTGGTAAGTTTTATAATGTCTGTAAACAGAAGTTCCAATACCCCACTTTGCTCCCAAGAAGAAAGGGTCTATTGATAGTGCTTTGTCCAGGGGCCCTCAAATTCCTGGAGGTAACAGCATCTATGGGAACACTATCTATACCTATAAAAAGGTATGTGGGCTGTTGGTGTCCAGCATACATGGCCACATCCGTCCCTACTATCCCGTACCGAGCCGCCCTCACTTACTTTAACATCCTGCGAGCATCACCGCAAAGGTTCGCCAGCCGCGAGTGGGGCAAACACCCCACGAACACGAACAGAAAAAAACTACAAGTCCCAGCATCCTCCGTGCCGTGACCCCTCAGCCAATCAGGCTGAGAGACGCAAGTGTGGAGGAGGCCAGGAAAGCCGGCGCACGCGCTAAAATAAAAAACCTGCCAACACGCCGACAACTTCCCTGTCAGGGAGACACTTCTTCTCCCGGAGGGAAGCCATCCCCAGCTCACCATGGTGGGTGGGCGGGCGGCCACGTCGGTTGCTGGTTGGATTGCCTGCTTTTGGTGCCCCTGCCTGACCGGCGAGGACCGGCGCCGGTGGTGAGGGAGGAAAGGCCGCGTCACGGAGGCACGGAAGGTGAGCGGCCAAGCGCAAAAGGCCGCACCAGGGAGGCGCAGAGTACGAAAGGCCCAACCGGCAACAGGTAAGTGGGGCGGGGGAGAGGAACTGAGGGGGAGGAATGGGCCCGGGGAGCATGCCGCCCACCCAGATCTTGTAGAAGAAAGTGGGAGAACGAACCCGCCCCCTTTCCCCCCATCCCTGTCTGCCGCTCCACTTACCTGTTGGTGGCTGTGCATTTCGTACTCTGCGCCTCCCCAGAATGGCCTTCTGCACTGGGCCACTCACCTTCCGTGCCTCTGTGGCGTGGCTTTTCCTCCCTCACTGCCAGTGCCGAGGCCTTCATCGGTGGGGCGGGAGCCACCAAAATCAAGCGGCCCAGCTGGCAACCGATGTGCCCGTCCACCCAAGGCCTCCTGGGTGTCCTCGCCGAGGCTTGGGGGGGCGGAGGAAGAGCCCCTCCTCCCCCCCACAAAGCTTCGGCATGTGTGTGTCCTCACCGAGGCTTCGGGGGGGGGGGAGGAAGAGCCCCTCCTCTCCCCACGGAGCTACAGCATGTGTGTGTATTGTGTGTGTGTGGCTGTGTTGTGTTGTATTGAGTGTGTATGTGTGGGGGTGTTGTGTGTGGTTATGTTGTATGTGTGTGTTGAGTGTGTGTGTGGTTATGTTGTGTGTGCTGTGTGTATTTTGTGTGGTTGTGTGTGTTGTTGTGTTGTGTGTATTGAGTGAGTGTGTGGTTGTGTTGTGTGTGCTGTGTGTGTGTATTGTGTGTGTGGTTGTGTTGTATGTGTGTATTGAATGAGTGTATGGTTGTGTGTGTGGATGTGTTTTGTGTGTTTTGTATGTGTGTGGTTGTGTTGCATGTATGTGTGTACCCCCCAAAACCACCCCAACCACCAACACACAATATATAACTGCCTGGCAAAGCCGGGCAAAAAATACTAGTCAAAAGCTAAAATCACAAGTACTGTATACAGATCAGCAGCATTAACATATCAGAGAAAGGTTTGGCTCATTTGTAAATACTAGCATTCTGTGTACTGTACTTCTGTGTCTAGGCACGTCTGCCACATGTCCACGGAAACATCTGCAAAACGCAGACACTGCTGGCTCTTTGGCTATAAACAGATGAGCACTGAACCCTAGTCAGATAAGACCGGCTTTTGAGCAAGGGTGACCTTTACCTAAATACCAGCCCCTGGGATAGCTAAAGTATTGGACTTTTGCCCTCAGGGTGGCTGGAAGAATTTGGGACTTGCATTTCAAACAAGTGATGTTCACAAGACAAGTGATGTTTGGTTGTCAAAGACAGTTTGGCTCGAAACACTCCAAATGGCAGAAATATAGAGCATAAGTGGATGTCAGTTTCAGCGTTTGCAATGCTGCTGCACTATAAAGGTGGTTAAAGCTTATTTAAGGTTCAACATGACAAGCACACTTTCCCGTCTCTCCCAAGCCAGTGGTTTAGGCGCTCAGCTGGAGACTGGAAGGTCAGGGTTCGATACCCGAAAGCTGCACTTGGGGACATGAAAGGAGCCTCATTCAGGCATCCCATAAAAATCCTTTCAACCCAGAATAATCTCCGACATGAAAACACATCTGAAAATGCCCATAGACAAGATCTTATCTCCAGTGTGTCAAATTATACTTCAGGAAATGTTATGCCTTCCTATTTCTAGAATTGAGGAAGGACATTTTCAACATGAAGGTTTTGCAATATTTTTCAGTTAAGCTTAGAACTCAATATGTATTAACAGTGAGAGGTTGAATGCTTCAGGCTGCAATCTAGGAGTATGTCCCACTGAAGTTGGCTGGATAGCTCAGTGGTTTAGGTATCTGGCTGTGGAGTCAGAGGTTGCAAGTTCAGTTCCCCACTGTGCCTCCTGCAAGAAGAGCCAACCTGGATAACCATGAGCAAACTGCACAATTCCACGGCGGTTCCTGAAGAAGGGACTGGTCAACCACTTCTGAATATTCTTTACCTAGGAAACCCTGAAAAGGATCACTATCCGTCAGAACTGATTTGACGGCACATGATTACGAGGTCCTACGCAACTCAGTGGATCTTCCATCTCGGCAGAGATGTACAGCACTGCACGGTTATTTTGAACCTAGTTTCTTAACTCACAGACAACTCTTCTGCCTTTCTATCAGCAAAAGAGTGCCACACCTGTTCACGACTGGTTACTCATCCCAAAGTAACACAAACAAGATTTGGAACTTCATACAAAGCTTTCACCAGAAACTAATCACACAACTTAGCAATTTATAAAGCCAAAGGGATGAGAGAGGGTGGGACGATTAAGTAATAGCTCTACACCAGTACACAAAAACTATTAAACTAGAGAGGAAATTATTCTAAGGAAAAATATGGGAAGAACAGCAAACGGTTAGTGGAGAGAAATACTGTATCATAAAAGAATCTCTGTATGAAACTAAAGGTTCCTCTTAACTAAGTATGGCAATTTATGTATTTGAAAGTCAAGTAACCTTTCCCCTCAAATTATGTATAATGCGATAAACTAATGAATTTACATCGTATTGCTGACACATTTTCTTGAAAAATATATATATTAAAGAGACCTTTCAGTTTTGTTTTCAAAACATCAGTGGTTAAAATGCTACAATGTTTGTTTTGCATCCATCTACTTACCGAGGGATTCTCAACCTGTGGCCCATGGTCCAGATGTGGCCCAAAACATTTCATGTGGCTCCCCCACCGCCTCCACCACACCAGGAAGTGCCATGTGGTGGAGGGGCAAAATGGCCGTCCGGCCCCCAAAGCTGTCTGAAGGAGCGTGACCCGGCCCCCGGCTTTAAAAGGTTGAGAATTCCTGTACTAACCATTTGCAAAGCCAACAGGGCCACAGCAAATTTTATATACCAATCAGGGATCTTTTGTTATTACCAGTTGTAAAAAGCCATATTGATGTGTATGCTTATCTGTTATGCTCAAAGCGTGTCAAGACTGTTCCAACCATTGTGTGCCTCTGTACCTGATGTGTATAAACTGATGCCATCAAGTTTCTCTTTTATGTCTGATGAAGTGGTTGATCCATGAAAGCTAACATTAAAATACAGCAGTTAGTCATTAAGCAAGGTACCACAATGTTTTGTCTTTTTGTTTTGTTTACTTTGTGATCAGCAGTTCTGTGAGACTAAATACAGTGGTACTTTGCTTAAAGAGCATAATGCGTTCCACAGGATTGCTCTTTAAGCGAGTTTGCTCTTTAAGTGAAATACCAATGTAAGTGACCGATTGTGACTTCTGGCAGGGGGGGGGGGAGGGACCCCGATTTAGTTGTTAAGCAATTTTTGGGTTGGTTTCAGTTGTTAAGCGAGGCAACCATTCAGAGAAAATTCTGCTCTTTAAGCGAGGTGCTACCAGAGCGCACAAGGAAACGAACTACTCCACTCCCAAAGTAATTTATTTTTAAAAGTTTAAAAAGGAGGGAGGACGAGAACGCTTCGATGGAAACTACCTTAGGAGAGGTACCCGGACACTCTCTTGAACATCCACCCCATTTCCTGGACGACAGATGCAAAATACCCGGTTGGTTTTCATGTTCTAACACAGGGGTACCCAAACTTTTCAGGCCGTGGGCCGGTCACGTGGGCCGGTCACTATGGCCTGTGGGCCGAATCCGGCCCCCGACACCAATTCATCCAGCCTGCAAAGCCCTCATCGCTCCTGGAAGCGAAAGTAAAAACGCGCCCGTACGGGCACGTTTTACTTCCGCTTCCAGGAGCGATGAGGGCTTCGCGGGCCAGATGAATTGACGTGGGGGGGGCAGATCCTGCCCCCGGGCCATAGTTTGGCCACCCCTGTTCTAACAATTAAATCCCAAAGGAGAAGGGGGCTAGCGGGGGAACCACACACAACAGACAGCTTCGACCCGCCAAAGAGAGCACAACAAAGCCAATCGCAGGAGCCAAATGGGCTCTCGGGGAAGGGATCGAAGGAGAATCAATTGTTAAGCTTCCAATCTTATGCTTCCACCCCAAATAAAAGGCCGGGAAATGAAACAAGGGGAACAGGCGAGAACAACACTCCGTCAAAGTCGATCCACCCAGAGGACGGGGAAACGAGGCTTACCCAACTCGGCGAGGCGAGGCGGTCGGAACTTGCGAAGTTTCCCCCAAGTTGGAGAAAGGAGAAACCCGGACGTGGCTTTGGGGCGGCGGTGTAGGATCGATCCTGTCTAACTTCTTTTCTGCTTTAGGAGTCCCATGGGGCCGAGTGTCTCCTTTACAATACAACGCGACGCCCCGAGCCGAGGCTGAGAGAGGAAGCGATCCTAAGGAGACTTGTATTGTCTGAGCACCGAGAAGCGAGGCTTGCCCAGGAGGAGCAGGACAGGAAATCTCTCTTCATGTGCAATGCAAGGCGGCTGGCCACGCCTTGGTTTGCAACTCAGCCAGGCGCCCTCCCCCAAGGGCGGTTTTCTGGAGTGGAGACACAACAGGGAGAATTGAAAGAAGGGGGGAACGCTAGATTCGGTGGAAGCGTTCCCTTCCCGGGTCTAACCCGGGTTAGGAGGACCGAGCGAGCCTTTTTCGAAAAAGCCAGGCTTAGTTCACACACACACCCAAGACGGGTTGCCCGATCTGCGGAAATCTGACTACTACTAGGCGACTGGTGGAAGGCACACAGATCGGGGAGGCAGGGAGGAAAGAAAATAGCCATTGTTCATACGACCTCCTGGTGGGTGGTGGTTTCTTTTCTTACGCAAGCGCGCACGTTGCGACAGATAGCCGCCAGTACCGCTGAGCAGCCTGGCGCGGAGGGCGCCCTCTTCCCGGGCGAGCCGAGCACGATCGGTGGCTTGCTCGACCCCATCGGTCCTAATAATAGTCGGCCTCGTCGCCTTGCTTTTACCGGCGAGATTCGAAAGAACCTCCTTTCTCTCTCTCGTTATTATTATCATTATCAATTACAAGTGGGGATCTGAGGCAGTCAGCTGCTAACTGGGGTCTGTTGTTGTTGTCCTTGAACACACAGTCAACAAGATAACTGCTGGATTTTATATCACAAATCACTAGTTGAGCACTTCCCAAGCGTTTTGGACTATGTGATGATGTATCGGCTAATTATGCGAGCAGATCCCAGTAGGGTGGCCTTTTGCAGCTGACTGGTCGTGATTTTGTCAATTCCAATTGTTTCTGTTTGCTTAGGTCTTTAGGGACAGCACCCAGTGTGCCGATTACCACTGGGACCACCTGTGCCAGTTTTTGCCAGAGTCTCTGCAATTCAATTTTCAGATCCTGATATCGAGTAATTTTTTTCAAGCTGTTTCTCGTTGATTCTGCTGTCACCAGGTATGGCAATGTCGATGATCCATACTTTTTTCTCTTTATTATTGTTGTTGTTATATTTCAACTTGTATGCCGCCCCACTCGCAATGCAACTCTGTGGATTATGGGCTCTTCTGCAGGGATTAACGAGGAAGTCTTCGAAAAAGCTCTTGCTTATGTTGAAGGAGGAGAGCGCAAAAGCTGGCTTGAGACTCAACATCAAGAAAACCAAGATCTAGTACTGTAACGGCAACAGGGCCCTATCACTCCCTGGAAAATAGATGGGAAAGAGGTAGAAGCCGTGACAGACTTTACATTCTTAGGATCCAAGATCACTGCAGATGGAGATTGCAGCCATGAAATAAAAAGGTAACTGATTCTTGGGAAGCAAGCTATGAGAAATTTGGGCAACATGGTTAAAAGTAGAGACCATCACCTTGCAAACAAAAGTCCGCATAGTCAAAGCAATGGTATTTCCAGTAGTGATGTATGGTGGTGAGAGCTGGACCATAAGAAAGGCTGAGTACAGAAGAATAGACGCCTTTTAAATGTAGTGCTGGAGGAGAATTTTGAGAGTTCCCTGGACGGCAAAGAGAACAAATAGGTCAATCTGAAAAGAAATCAATTCCAACTGCTCCTTAGAAGGTCAAATATTGAAGATGAAGTTGAAGTACTTTGAACATCAAATGAGATGAGAGGATTCACTTGAGAAAGCATTGATGCTGGGAAAGGTGGAGGGCAAAAGAAGAAGGGGGCGGCATTGTTGACAGAGTGAGCATAAAGCTGGACAAGCTGAGGATGATGATGGAGGATAGGGTTGCCTGGCATGCGGTGGTCCATGGGGTTGCAAAGGGTCAGAATCAACTGTGTGACTGAACAACAACTTCAAAGAGGGAGCCGCTTAAGAAAAAAAGCGGGGAGGAAAAGTATTATGATGTTTGAAAAGATGAACCCGTGTGTTCCAGACACATGTGACTGATGAAGTGGGTTGTGGTCTACGAAAGCTTCCAGTGAAATAAATGTGTTAGTCTTTAAAGTGCAACTGCTCTTTGTATTTTCGTATGTGGGTGTGGGTGTTTAACAAACTTAGCAGGAAAAAGTTCTATATGGCCCAGGAAAAGGTGGTAGTCTTGTTCAACTATTCCCAAGCTTGCTTACTTGCTTACCTCCATGTCTTTTGTGATGGATGGAAAGGTGGAAGAAAGGAACTAACTAATGGCCCTCCAGACGTTCTGGATCTCAGACTCAAAAAACAGCCATTATGGCCAAAGATGAGTGAGATCAGAAAGAACCTCCTCAAAGATTGGTACAGTAAAACCTCGCATAAAGAGTGCCTTGCTTAGAGACTAACTCACTTAAAGAGCAGAATTTTCTCTGAATAGTTGCCCTTGCTTAGCAACTAACACCAACCAAAAACTCACTTAACAACTAAACGGGTTCACAATCCTCACCACCAGAAGTCACAACTGCTAGGTTGGCAAGAGCTGGGACAGAGATGGAAGCTCACTCCATCATGCAGATCTTGGGTATAGAACTACTGACCTTCCAGTTGTCAAGCTCAGCATCTTAACCACTAAACCATATAATATTATTTATTATATAAAGTATTTATTTTTATTATATTTGTAAACAAATAATACAACATAATTCACAGGAGCCATTTCCAAGTATTTCGCTTAAAGAGCAACTTGCTTAAAGAGCAATCACGTGGAATGCATTATGCTCTTTAAGCGAGGTACCACTGTATTTTTGAACCACAATCGGGCGTACCCCGGGCACTGGCAACCTCGTTGAGCCAGCTAATCTTTCTCACATTAGGTCAGGTGAAAGGAACTACGGAATAAATTCATCAAATGTGACATCATTTTGGCAGTTTAAAGTCTCACCTAGACATGGATGAAGAGTGATTAGTGAGGAGTTGTGGGACTCATGATCCAAAACATCCAGAGGGCCCAAAGTGCCTGACTGTTGTTACTTAAGCATGTACCTGTACATAATATTTTGCATGCAATAGTAATTGCTTGCTGACAGATCAACTGAGAGTTATGGCAACACTTTCCAAGCTTGTTTAGGTAGAGAATACATGGAAGTGGTTTGCCATTTCCTTCATCTGGGGGCAACCTGGAACCGTTCAGCTTACTGAAGGCCACACAGACTGGCTCTTCTCCTAGGAAGCACAAGGGAAATTAAGCTCCCAACCCCTGGCTCCACAACCAGATACCTAAACCATTGAGCTGTCTGATCTGCCATTCAAATTAGAAGGCAGGGAAGCAAATATATGCAGAAACAGAATAAGATGTTGGAGAGAAACTATGTGAATGCTTTTCTTTTAATTAAAGGGGAAATGTGTGGCTTTGACTAATGGCAAAGTGTGTAGCTATATTCTGGCAACTGAATCATCTGACAACACTAATTTAGAAGAGCAGCAGGGGAGTGGACTGTCAAGATGATACTGCAATGAATAAGCAGCCAGTCTTGGGTGGAGATCTGTGGGTGGATACTCTTAACTTTGAGAACCTGGCAAAAAGATGGTGAAATTAGGATGGCTATTTCTGAAAGAAAAATGTTATGGAAAATCTCTAACCTCTGCAGTAGATTTGCATGGTCTGTTACAGCTAAAGCAGCAAATCTGCATGTAGCTGAACAACAGCATTCTAGAAACAGATTTGCATGTTTGATTATTTGTGTTTAAAGAAGTAACCAGGGGATAATCGGTAGAAGATGAATGCAAACATTTTGTCTCAGACTAAGGGCCCAAAACTTACTGCTTACTAATGCAGATGCAATTGCGACACTGAAAATTACAGCAGCAAATGGCCGCTACAAAAGGAGTAAAAACCTATGCGAAATGAGGAATATAAGTGACAATTCCTGAAATAATGGTAAATGGCTCCTGTGAATTATGTTGTATTATTTGTTTACAAATATAATAAAAATAAATACTTTATATAATAAATAATAATATTATATGGTTTAGTGGTTAAGATGCTGAGCTTGACAACTGGAAGGTCAGCAGTTCTAGACCCAAGATCTGCATGATGGAGTGAGCTTCCATCTCTGTCCCAGCTCTTGCCAACCTAGCAGTTTGAAAGCAAGACATTGCAAGTAAATAAACAGGTACTATTTCAATGGGAAGGTAAACAGTGTTCCGTACATTCAGGTGTCTAGTCATCCCTGCCACAAAAAACCCTACCTCTACCTGGTGACAAATAAAAAGGGAAAGCAGTAGGATTGTGGCTAATGGTACCAATATAAATGCACATTCTGACAGCCCATGAAAGGAGAATGTGGTATATTTGTTGAATAACTTTGTCTTTTAACAGCTCCCCAAATTTGCAGTTTTTTCTAACAAATCTGCTCAAACTTGAGACTTGCAATGTTGCTTTAATATGGTATTCCAGGCTCATAACATACAGATATTGGAGTTTCTAAGCACTTTAAGATCACAGACTGTGAAAGCTTATACCATCTGCCGTTTTTGCTGCATCTGATACAAAATTATTTCGGTGTCTTATTCTTTATACAATTGTAATTAATATTACATAAGGAGAAATTATGCGATCAAATGCATTAGACCCTAGAGCTGTTCTTGGAGGAAACCAAGATACAAAGGAATTACAGTGATACCTCATACAACGTCCAAACTTGGTTCCACAAGTTTGGACTTTGTATGAGGCATGCAAAATCCTAGCCGCGATGCCTCATACAACGTCCAAATCCTTGCCGCGATGCCTCGTACAACGTCATTTCCATAGAGATACATTGTACTGTAACGCACAGACTTCAGGGAAAAGTCAAGGAAACAGACAGGAAACTGACAGAACTTTAAGAAATCATTGTCTAAAGACTAAATACATTACAAAGACATGTCAAACAACGCTGATTGTCCAAGAACCTGAAGAATGCTGCAAAAATCCCAGGAGTGCTTCTAAAAATGCTGACGAAAAAATTCAAAAAAATCCAAAATTGTGCTCAAAATCACTCCTAAACACTCTTCGGCTCATGCAAAACCCACAAGAGCAATGCACACATGTATCCTGCCTTTTATACTGCCCAAGCACAATGCAACTTGGGAAAAACCTCAATGCCTCCTACAAAGTCACAGCGACTTTGTATGAGGCAACTTTTTTCAAGGAATTAGGTGATGTATGAATACAATGTTGTACGAAGTGGACTTTGTATGAGGCATTACTGTAGTTTATTTCATACAAAATGGTGAGTGACAGCACCATTTTGTTTTAAAATGCTACCTATAAATTTAATTACAGATGTTCCATAATTATGATTAAGCAAATGGTGCTTTTGGATCAACAGCCAGCTAAATGCCTCTGGAGAAGAACACAAATGAAAGTGTAAATACCACCCACCCAACCCCAACTTATTTACAATTCAGAAATTTTAATATTACCATCACTACCCTGATCATTTTGGACTACAACACTCACAGTTCTTTACCATTGGTCATGCTGGCTGTGGCTTCCGGGAATAGAAGGCTCATACGTCTGGAGGGCCAAAGGTTTTCCACTCATGCGTTAAACTTGGTACTAGCTTAGATTACTTTTTAAAAGGCTTGCTAGAGAAATGAATGTCAGATAGTTCAGGAAAATAGCCATTAACCCTGCCACCTAAATGAAACCCGAGCCAGAGAGACAGCACACCTGTAAATGCCAGATGTGGAAGACAAACAGAAAGAGAAATGGCTGTGGATGGCTTTGTCCTTGCTTGTAAACTTTCAGGAAGCATCGGCTTCTGACTCCCGGCAGTTGTGGTAAACTGTACACTAGCTCTTAAATTGGGCCTGGCAGCTCTGCTCTTCCTGTGTTCTAATCTGAGCTTGCCACAGGCCCCAAGGGAGAGGCTAATGTATAGCTGTCCTGCTCCACCTTTATCTACCCTCACTTGTTTGCACAGAAGGGATGGTTCCTCTTTCATTTTTTTTGACCCCAGAATGGCACTGGAAGGGTGTGAACTCTGGGCCAGCTGGAAAGGAAGGGGGAGGATGAGAATGAAAACATATAAGAAAGCAGGAAAACAGCCTCCTTAAATTTCCTTTCGTTTATCTCACCCTAGGCAAAAGCTGTGTATAGAGGAAAAATTGAAGATCACCTGAGTAGTCACGACACCAGGCAAGTGTGGCAGGGGATCCAGCATCTTACTGACTACAAACCCAGTAATTCATTGCCTGTAGAGAGCAGTGCTTATCTGGTGGAGGAGCTGAATACCTTCTTCGCCCGATTTGAGGTGACACCAGCAGTGGATCCAGCAGTGTTGCTAGAGTCATTGTCATTACTCCCCTTAGGGAGTGTTGCCAGGGTGGAAGAGGGAGAAGTGAGGCGAATATTAAAAGGGATAAATGCGAACAAGTCTATGGGTCCTGATGGAGTGGCTGGTAGGGCACTGAGAGACTGCTCAGAACAGCTGGCAGAATCTTTTATGAAGATTTTTAATCGGTCTTTGGCCCAAGCCACTGTCCCACCTTGTCTGAAATCCTCTACTATTATACCTCTGCCTAAAAAGCCTAACACAGATAGTCTGAATGACTTCCGCCCTGTGGCGCTTACACCTGTCATAATGAAATGCTTTGAAAAGTTGGTCCGGAACCGTATTATGGCTTGTTTACCAGTTGGACTTGACCCTTGTCAATTTGCATATAAGAGAAAGAGATCCACGGAGGATGCTGTGGCTATGGCCTTACATGCTGTTCTGACCCATTTGGAGAAACAAGGAACTTATGCGAGACTGTTATTTGTAGATTTTAGTTCTGCTTTTAATACTATTTTTCCGCATAGACTGGTGCCCAAATTAGATCTGGGGCTTCCGCCATGCTTATGCAGGTGGATACTAGATTTTCTATCAGATCGTTCCCAATGGGTCAGGATGGGCTCTCATGTCTCTGTGGATCTCAGTATAAGTACGGGGACGCTGCAGGGGTGTGTGCTGAGCCCACTTCTGTACACGCTTTACACATATGATTGTGTTCCCAGTTACCCCAGCAATAAGATCATTAAGTTTGCAGACGACACAACGGTGGTGGGTCTGATTACTGCTGGGGAGGGGGAGACGGCTTACAGGCAGGAGGTTGAGATGCTGACTGAGTGGTGTAGGGAAAACAATTTATTCCTCAATGTAAAAAAGACAAAAGAGATCATTGTGGACTTTAGAAAATGCAAATTGAACATCCAGCCACTTATTATTGAAGTGAATTGTGTGGAACAGGTCTCAGTGTTTTGATTTCTGGGAATGGAGCTGAGGGATGATCTAACATGGGGAGCAAACACCAAAGATCTGATGAAGAGAGCACAGCAGAGGTTATACTTCTTGAGAATCCTCAGGAAGAACAACCTTTCAAAGGACCTGCTGTTGGCATTCTACCACTGTACCGTAGAGAGTGTGTTAACCTATGGTCTGTGTGTATGGTTTGGGAGTTGTACAGCTAGGGAAAGAACAATGCTGTCCAGGGTCATAAAGACTGCGGAAGGGATAATCGGGCGTACTCTTCCCCCTCTAGATCAAATCTATGCCACCAGGTGTTATAAGAAAGCTGTAGAGATTGTGCAAGATAGTACGCACCCTGGAAATGATCTCTTTCAGCTTTTGCCTTCTAGAAGAAGGTATAGGGTCATAAAGACCAGGACCAGCCACTTGAGAAATAGTTTCTACCCAAAAGCGGTTCTGGCTTTGAATACAGTGCAATGCAGTCTATGAGGGAGCTTCTGTATATAGTTTTTAGAGTTTTTATGGTTTTAGAGTTTTAGAGCTTTAGAGCTTTTAGGGGTTAAATGTGTATATGTGGGGTGGGAGCATACCTGTCAACCTTCCCGATTTGGCTGGGATTACCCCGTAAATTGACGTCATAACCCGGCCCCCGCTGCCAAAACCCCGTAATTTGGCAGCGGGGGAAATGCTTTTCGCGCATGCGCGGAAGGGTTTTACCCCTTCCGCACATGCGCGGAAGCACTACGTCGCTTGCGTAAGGCTGTGCAAGTGGCGTAGCACTTCCGCGCATGCATGGAAGGGGTAAAACCTTTCCACACATGCGTGGAATGCGACCTGCACACAAGCGATGTGCGCAGGTCCCGTTTTTCCGGAGCCGCGGGTTGACAGGTATGGGTGGGAGTATGTTGATAATTTTGTATAGTTGTATTTTGTTTAGTGCTTTCCCCCCAATCTCGTTGTTCTGTGCAGGACAATGACAATAAAGATTTATCTATCTATCTATTTATCTATCTATCCTTCACCTTTTGACACTCTGGCTTATAGCTCCCAAAGCCCCACTGAAAGAAGTAAGAAGAGACAAAAGTTTCTATATCCTAACCTTCCTCCCATCAACCATTCCATTTTAAATATCAATACTTTAAAATACACACACACACAAGCTGTGTATTCTCTGCCAAGCTCATTTCCCCACTCCACCATTATGGGACTCCCAACTGGATGGTAGGGAGCAGTTTTTAGTTTGAATTCAGCTCTATTAAATTATCAGCAGGTACTGCAGTGGCTCAAGTCGCTAAGATGCTGACTGGGAAGCGGCAGGTCAGCAGTTCGATTCCCGAGTACTGCAGGACGGAAATGAGCTCCCGTCTTCATCCCAGCTCCTGCCAACCTAGCAGTTCGAAAGCAAGAAATTGCAAGTAGATAAATAGGAACCACTTCGGTGGGAAGGTAACAGCGTTCTGTGCGCTCCGGTGTCTAGTCATGCCTGCCACATGACCACGGAAACGTCTGCAAAAGCAGACAGCACTGGCTCTTCGGCTTAGAAACAGAGATGAGCACTGCACCCTAGAGTCGGATACGACTGGCTTTCGAGCAAGGGAAACCTTTACCTTTACCTTTACTAAATTATCAGCACCCTTCTGAGAATTCCTTGTTACATTGTGCATGGCTTTATCCTGCCTTGCAGGGAGTGGTAAAGAGGAAACTGCTTCCTGTTTCATCTGTATTGTTAGATAAATCCTTCTGTGAGCTGATTAATTTCTCAACATGAAATACGTGGCATAACTTTCTGATGTGAGGAAGGGGAAAAGACGCCCAAAAGTGACCTGAAAATGAACAAGCCTAAACCACCCCATAAAGGCAAATCTGGACCTGCTCAGTTTCCTAATTAGAAGTTTGGAAGTACTGATTTTATTACAGTATTACGTTTTTTCAATTATTACAGTTCAAAGAATAGTATTTTCACCCTGCACTGTTTTAAAGATTTGTTTACTTTGCATCCAATATTTCTAATTTCTTGAAATATTTTGTAATATACATAGTTATAAGATGAAAGTAAGTCAAGAGAAGCCGAATGAATGATAGACAAACTATTCCCTTGATGGCATTTCCTTATGGATGTATTTTTGTTTATCAGTCTGTGTTCCTTCCAGGCAGGCCTTACTCCTGCTCCCGTTTGCTTTTCTTGGGACATCAACTTACCCTGAGTTCTGCTTCATAAATTTTTCTGTTATAATTTGCAAGTCAAAACCTGGGTTTCCCAACTTTTTCAAGCCAGGGGCCGGGTCACACTCCCTCAGTCAGCTTCAAGGGCTGGATGGCCATTTTGCCCTTCCTGCATGATATGGTAGCCATTTTGTCCCAAAAGCTTCAAAGGAGTGGCCATTTTGTTTCTTTGGAGAGGCTGGGATGCCCACATTAAATAGCTCCAGGAGCCAGATCCAGCCCACGGGCCTTAGGTTGGGAACCCCTGGTCAAAACTAAAAATTAAATAAAAATAAAACTAAAAAGCTTTGCCATAGAAAAATGGTTAGAAAATAGTGGGTGGATAAAAAAGTGCTATCATGCCCCCTCCCTCCAGTCTCCCTTTCTTAAGGCTAGGCATGCCCACTTCTTTCAGTCTTTCCTCAAAAGGTTTGGTTTGTAGTCCCTTCTCATCCTTGTTGCCTTCCTCTACACTTGTTCCAGTTAGTTGGCATCCTTCTTAAAGTGTTGTATCCAGAACTGGGCACAGTGCTCTAGATGAGACCTAACTAGTGTCGAATAGAGAAGGTCTAGTGGGGTTTGGAGACTATACTAAGTTCTGTTAATGCATCCTAAAACAGCATTTGTTTTTTTGAAGTCACACTGCACTGTTGGCTGAAACAGTATTCAGCTTGTGATCTATAACAATTCCAAGATCTTTCCCACTTGCAGCATTAAGGTAATGTTATCTGTCATGTTTTTTTAAAAATACAACAAATATCTATTCTCGAACAGCTAATTATCAAAGATAGTGGGCCTGTTTGGGGCTGGGGGTGTGAAACTTGTTTCAAAAACAACCAACTTTTTTTTAAAAAAAAGCCTAGGTAACATCCATGCAAATTTCCATGTTTTTGGGATTTTACCATTTCAGAGATCTTTTAGGACAAACAAACATCTGGGCATTTTTTAAAAACTTATTCCTGCATTAAGTATTTCATTCTAAAAACCTGTATGAAGAATCTAATTTTCATTGCAAATTGGGGGAAAAACACAATCTCAAAGCAAAAAGACCCTGTTTCACTCTTTCCTGCAGTAAGTAGAGAGGATTGTATGACTAGGGCTGATTCATCTTCATTTTACCGAGATTCATTAAACTGTCTGAAAAAAAGTCTGTTAAGCAGATGCAGTAAATTTACCATCTGTCGATGCCTATATGGCAACATTTTTCTTCTCTGGTAATTAAGATCATGGAGGCGTGAGGGTGAATAGAGTCAAACCACAGTAAGATTAGTATTAAGTATGAGTAGTAAAGGTTAATATTAAAGCTAATTCTAATTCAGATTCACCCTGCAGCCAAAACTCTCATTTGCAAGACATGCTACTATAAAAGCAGGTTTCTTATTAATATTCTTACTATTCTCTTCTGCTTTTAAAAAAAGGGGACTGGGTGGAGAGACAGGGAAAGTGCCAGTGTGTAATGCCATTTCTTTATTTTGTCTTGAACTCTGGAAATAGCTAACAAAGCCTTCTGTCAAGGGTAGTGAAATCTAATTCATCCCTCAAGGAAATATAAAAGCCAAGAAGTTCATATGAATGGTACAACTTATGCATCTCAAGAGTAGCTTGTTCCATGCACAGGCTTTATCTCTTGGTAGTTCTAAGTAAGTGACGGCCTCTAATCATGTTCTTTGCCTTCATTTTTGCTTCTTTTCCACTTTCAAGTTCTGTTCCAGGAGAGATATCATGCAACTGGTAATTATACTGAGGCCAACTGTGGTGGAGACCCCAAGAGGAGGAGGTGGAGCATTACCCCCTCCATAGGAGAGTCTGGACTTTGAGACTCCTGACTCCTCAGTGGGTTTGAGCCTAGAAGACTCGGAAGGGAAGGGACTGGGATTTTTGTTGTGGTTGAGGACGAATGGAAGAAAGACAGTGAACTAAGGGTAGAAATCATGGAGGAGAAGCGTTAAAGGTGATAAAATAAGGGCTAGAACAGCTGGGGTTAGTGGCGGAAAGAAAATGGGAGAGGGAGGAAGAGATTTAAGGAGAAAAGATGGAGAAGGTGGAGGAGAAGTCTAAAGGAAGGCACCCAGAACAAGAAGACTTGAGGCTATCTTTGGGGTGGACTTTTATATTTAAAAGTGAGCTGGTATGGATGAAAAAGCTAGCACCAAGCCAGGGTGAAGATACTATGTGGTAGTCATGGGAGAACTTTGGAAGCAACAATAAGCAGAGGTTCGGGAGGTTCAACAGACAGGCCAGGCTAATGGACATTTACCTGAAGGGAGCGTAAGTGGGGGGTGCCCAACCAAGCGCCCTCACTGTCAGCAGCATCTCTTGGGGCACTAATTAGACTGTGAAGGGCTTTGGGAAAGCAGGACAGTGAAGTAGCTGTCAGCAAACTCTGACTACAAATAGTTAAAATGGATTTTTTCCCCAATGATATTTTATTAATCTTCTCAGAAACATAGCCTTGTCTTCTTGTACACCTTTTCTTTTTAAAATATTTTTTATTAAAAAATTTTTAAAAATACAAGACATTGTATAAAGAGAAATTGCAATTACAATACAAAAATGAAGAGAGCATAGAAGAAAAATATATATAGAAATATAGGATAGCCATATATAGTAAGAATAGTGAGATAGTGATAATACAGCTTAATTATAATATACCACATTTAATACTCTTTTTAACCAACTACAAATTGTCATTAAAATAATAAAATTGAGTAACCCATCTAATTAAAATTTTATCTTATTTGTCTTATTTATTGGCTGTCCTTTCTAAACCATCTTAATATATTCTGAACAAAAATATTATTACACCCTATGTGACTGTACATTGCCCTAGAGGATGCGGTGTCATTCATTAATCACTATTTCCAAAAACTATAATGTTCCTGTACTGGCTTGTTTTGGTCACCCCTAACTCCAGCAGATTCCACAAATAGATGCCAAATTGGCCAAAATCTATTCTCTTTTACTATACCCTTTTTTATATTCAGCTCCCAGGTTAGTTTATCATTTAAAGCTATCTCCCACATTTCCCTATACCAGTCTTCTATCTTTAATATCTGATCACTCTTCCACTTTTTCGCTATACATTGTCTTGCTATTGTTAAACATATTGAGAGCAACTCTTTTTTTGTCCTTTCCTAAGCTCAAATTTTCGATGTCAGTCAGCAAAGCTATGGCAGGCCCCAGTTTTATATTCTCCCCAAAAATTCTAAAAATCTCATTTTCTATTTCCCCCCAAAATTCATTAACCACGTTACAACTCCACCACATGTGTTCATATAATCCCAAATTATTTTGACACCTCCAACACATTGGACTTTTATTTTTATCTATCTGATGTAGACGAACTGGGGTCAAGTACCATCTCCAAAGCATTTTAAAATTATGTTCTTTTACTCTGACTGACATTGTTCTCATAATCCTTTTTCCCCATTTATTTTTCCAATCCAATTCTGTAATACTAATGTTAAGATCTCGCTCCCATATCTTCCTCAAAGTTTCTTGCCAATTTGTCTCTTTGTTTAACAATCTATATATTTTACTCACCAATCCCTTTATATCCATTTCTCCTTTTCTAAATCTTAATAGTATTACCTCAAAATCTGTCTTGTCTCTTTCTAAACTTAAATTTCCCAAATAGTTACCATTCCACTTATTTAACAATATTATTTGGAACCAATTCAATTTCAACTGTGAGTAAACATTAATTTTTTCTGATTGTCCTTACAAACATTTGACCATTCCTTCAACAGGATAATATTGTTTTTAACCAAAATCTCCTTCACTTTACTATCTATTTTTATCGGATTTTTTTTTTAAATTCTATAATTCTATAACCGGAGGATCTATAATATTTCTTAAGATTTGGTATACCGAACCCACCTTCTTTTTGAGATAAGTACCACAAACCTTTGTTAATTCTAGCTCTGATTCCACCATTACAATAAACATTAAATATATTTTGAAACTCTTTAATTTCTTTTTCTTTTAATTGAATCGGCAAAGTATCAAACAAGAAGTTCAGCTTTGGGAGTAACATCATCTTGCACAATGCAACTCTACCAAACCACGACAGTTTTAATTTATTATATTGCAAAAAAAATTCTTTTATTTCTTTTTTTTCTGTTTTCCATAGTTGAACCTCTTGAGATCATCCCATTTATAAGATATATTTATCCCCAAATATCTCAAACTATTTTTAACCTGTATTTTATATTTATCCTTAATTTTCTTTTGTTCTTCCTTATCTATATTACACACTATCATTTCAGACTTGTCCCAATTTATCCTCAAAGTCTTTTAAGTGTTTCTGGATCCTATCTAATGCCTTCATAGGATGTTTTAAAATTACTAAGGTATCATCCGCATATAAACTTATCTTATTTTCTGCAATCCCTTCAATTTTAGTATCCTGTCTTATGGAATTTGCTAACATCTTCATTGCCATAATAAATAGTATTGGAGATAGCGGACATCCCTGTCGTGTTCCTGCTTCTAATTTAACCTCATCCGTACTGGCTTCATTAACTTTGATAATGACAGAACCTTGTTGATAATTGATAATTGATATAATTGATCTATAACCCTCTTAAATCTATCTCCAAATCAATATGAATTAACTATTTCCTTTATTGTTACCCATTGAAGAGAATCAAACGCCTTAAATATATCCAAAGATACCATCCCCACTTTTTCTCTATCTTTTGTCGCAATGTCAATTAGGTCCAAGACTCTCCTTGTCAGGTCTGCCATATACCTTCCTTTTAAAAAAACCTGCCTGATCCTTATTTATATATTCATTCATAACTTTGTTAAGTCTTTTAGCCAATATGGTTGTAAATATTTTTGCATCCTGATTTATTAAAGAGATGGGCCTATATGATTCTATTTTTTCAAGATCTTTACCCAGTTTAGGTATTAAAGCAATTATTGTCCGATTCCAGGAGGTCGGAATTGGTCCCCCCTCCAAAATATAATTAAATAGTTTTAATATTCTTGGAACTACAATATCTTTAAACTCCTTATAAAAGTCTGCTGGTAGTCCATCCTCTCCTGGAGACTTTCCTGTCTTCAATTTATCTATCACTTCCTTTATTTCTCTGTTACTAATTCTTCCATTCTAAGCTTATGATTTTGAGTTATTCCACCCACTTGTTTTTCCAATTGATTTCTTAATTTCCCAATATCTATCTTTTTTTCGGTGTATAGTTCCTGATAGAAATCTTTAATTATCTTAATTTTATAATTTAATTTATTATATCTAATTCCATCCTTATTCAGTACTCTAATTTCCCTTTTAATCTTTTTTCTTTTGCCACTCTTGCCAACATTTTTGAATTTTTGTTACCAAATTCAAAGTATTCCCTCTTCAAATAAACTAAATCCTGTTGAACCTTTTCTATGTCCTTTCCAGCTATTTCCATTTTTAATTTCTGCATCCTATTAAAAATCTTAATATCTTTAGTTCTTGCATGTTCCTCCTGAAATTTTTTGATCTCTTTTTCACTTTTATCGTGTTTTCTCTTATATTGTCTGTTTTAAATATTTGCCAATTTAATACTTTCACCTCTAAAATTTGACTTCATAGTGTCCCAAACCATATTATATCCTATTTCCCCTGTATCATTCCACGACCAATACTCTTCCCAATTTTGAATTATTTGTGTTTTGGCCTCAATATCTCGGTATAGTTTAGAATCATATCTCCAATTAAATCTACTTTTCTTTGTACTTTCTAAATTTAATGCCATCAAAAGTTTTGCATGGTCAGACTCTTTAATCCTGTTTCTATATCTTCCAAATTTTTAACCATATTTTCAGTAACAAATATGTAGTCTATCCTTGAATAGGTGTTATAAACCTGAGGGAAAAAAGTATATGCCCTTTCTAAGCCTTTTATTTCTCTCCATGTATCCTTTAATGCTAACAATTTCATCCACCTGTCCAAGATTTTCAATTTATTTCCCCCACCCCCCGTATTATATTTGAACTATCTATAGTTGATCTTACCAAATTGAAATCCCCTGCTACAATCATCTTTGTAGTTCCTTCCTTCTTCAAAATTTGATAGATCTTATCCAAAAATTTCTCTTGCATAAATGTTAACCAAAGTGATTTCCTCATCATCAATTTTACCTTGCACAATTAAATACCTACCTTCCGGGTCTGCTATACTCTTAGTCATATCAAAGCCCAATCTATCTGATATTAATGTTGCTACTTCTCTCGATTTAGAAGAACCATAAACTTTTTCATATATTTGCGTCCATCCTAAAAACATTCTGTTTGAATCACTTGATTTTTGATATGTTTCCTGAAGAAAGATTAAATCTGGCCTATCTTTCCTGAGAGCTGATTCTAATCTTCTATGTTTGACCTGGCAGCCAGTACCTTTCACATTCCAAGTTAACACCTTTACAACAACAACAACAAATTCTTTATTACAGCCCAAGGCCAGTGTTACAATATCACAAAATCAAGCTGCTTGACACAAGTGAGGCAACATAATAAAACTATCACAAAATCATGAACACCAGATTATATATACAATAGCAACATACAACCAGAATTTCAAGGGATGTTATTTCTATGTCCTGCAGTCATATTCTATGACAGTCAAGTTGTAATCTGGAAGCATTTTCCTTATTCCTTTGATTTTATCTTGCCTTTACGAATGCAAGTTACATACCATGCGAATCTAGCGACCGCTATCGTCGTATCTTGCCCTTCACCCGATAAAAGAATATTCAGTGTCCTGACTTTATTGTTAGACTTCAAGTTTGGGAAAACACTAAAAAGGTCTCTCCTGTGTTTATTATATAGGGGACACTCTAGCAGAATATGCTCAGAGGTTTCTATCATATTTAGCTGACATGGGCATAAACGCTCGAGTGCTAGGCCTTTCTTAAAGAAATCCTCCCTGTAGGAGGAGGGAAGCATGTTATACCGAATAAGTGTGAAGGAACGTCTATGATCGGGATTTCTTATTAAAGACAAGTATGCTAAGGGCTTAGCAACATTGAAAGTTGATCTATCAAACAATGGGGAAACTAGTTTACTTAAATCATTTTGGCGATGTATATCGAGAATTCTTTGTTTTATTAACTCTCTAGCATGAATAGATCCTAAGGAAAGAACATAAGGTTTTGAAATGCCATAGTGGTTAGTGTCCTTTCAAGAGAGCTAATCCATGGTGGCATCCAAGGGTCTGACATCACTAGTTTGAGTAAGCCAGATGGGGCAAACAGAATTCTTATCCAATAATTAGCCACATTTACTAACAGTCTCGCTCGCACTGTATACATTCCAGTTTCTAATCTCAAAGCCGTGTTGGAAATACTGCAAGGGGACTGTAAAATTGTCCTAAGAAACTTTGATTGCGTGACCTCAAGCGGATTTATGTTTGAGTCAAAATACAGAGGGGATCCATACAACATTTGGGCAAGTGACTTTGCTGAAAAAGTGCGGCCGCACTTTTTTTTGCTTTAGAAGCTAAATACATTGTATGTAACTTCCTGCACCCATTAGCCTGAAATATCACTCCTAAATAGCTGTAATGAAGGACCTGCTCTAGTACCTGATGGTTTAAATGCCATCGATGTATTTTGGGCTTTTTGGCAAAAGCCATTATTTTCGTTTTCGAATAATTAACCACAAGTTGGTTTTGAGAGCAATACTTAGCAAGCGAACGCAGGGCCCTGCGTAACCCCACCTGTGTTCTTGAAAGCAGAACTGCATCGTCTGCATAAAGTAGGATTGGGACATGTTTGCTGTCTAATTTGGGTGGATGGTGATCCCTGCATTGTAAATACTCGATGATATCATTGATGTATATATTGAATAAGGTTGGTGCTAAGACACAGCCCTGTCTAACTCCTCGACTTGTTTTTATAGAGTTTGACAGATGTCCCTGCTCACTGCACTTCACCCTTATATTTGTGTTGCCATAAATCGCCTTTATAAGAAACAATAATCGTTGGTCAATGGATGCTTTCTCCAGTTTCTCCCATAGTAGAACTCTTGAGACAGTATCAAAAGCATATTTCAAATCAACAAATGCTGTGTATAAAGATACAGAGGAATTAGAAGAATATTTGTTGATAAAGTAATCAAGGAAGTTAACACCTTTATGTTCTTCATCATTCAATCAAAAAATAGTTATATTCACCACATCCTCGTATGGGCAGGAATTTCCCTTCGCCCTACATAAACAAAAATACAAATAAAAACAAAATAACATTGAACAAATTTTTTTTACAACCCTCCCCACTTTCCCCCCAAAAAAGTCATCTTTGTTCTCCAAAGGGGGGGAGGGGGGACGTGTTGTCTATGCGAGCTATTCATTGATGTTATTATCTACCCAAGCACTGATCTTTATTCTTTTAACTACCACCTGCCACACCCTGAGATTCCAAATCATCATCATCACGATTTCCTGATTTATATCCCCCTGAAACAATCAAGTCCTCTTTAAGAGCATCCCATTCCTTAGTACCAGTTTCAACCAGTTTTGCTTGTTCCATAATATACATAGGCTCCAACCCTTGAGCAATCACAAACCATCGGCCCAAATGAAAAAAAGTCAATTGTTTTGGGAATTTCCAATTATACTTTACAGCTTTATCGATCAATCTTTTAGTTATTGGTTTCATTGACTGTTTCCAAATCCTTTCTTCTACCGATATATCATTGTATAACTCAATGTCGGTCCCATCCATTTTTAAGGCCTGTATTCCAGTTTTTTTAACGTATGCCATCACATTCAATTTATCCGAAACATTTGCAAATTTCAACAGCACATTTCTGGGTCCTGTTCTACCTTTTTTGGAGCCCAATCGAAAGACACTCATAATATGTTCTGGACCAAAATTAATTCCCAATCCTGACCCATTCAACCAAGTTACTATTCTAGGCCTTAACTGATCTGGGGTCTTCTCAGGAATCTTTCTAATTAGTATATTAGCTCGTTTCATCTGTTCTTCCACCATATCTAATCTCATCTCTTGATTTCCCAATTTGAGATCTCTCTCCTTGTCTTTTTCCTTTATTTTTTCTAATTCTTTAGTTACTTTTACCTGTTCTTTTTTCATCTCTTCCTGTTCTTTTTTAAATGCATCTTGCCCTTTCTCCAATTTATCATGTCCTGAATGTACTATTTTAATGAGATCAGCCATCATTGTTTGGAGATTCAAACAATGGGGGGGAAGGGGGGTTGGAATTTGTATTTTTTGTCTGTTTGTTTTGTTTTTGATTGTGTCTTTGTTTACTTCATATTGTTTTTGGTGTTTTTGTTTTTGTGTATTTTTGGATGTGTTTGAGTGTTTTTAGTAATTTTAAAAAAATTATTTATTTGGTGGTGGGGAGGGGGGCATGGTCGTTGGGGGTTAGGAAGGGTGGGTTAGGTGGTGGGGAGGGGGGCATGGTCGTTGGGGGTTAGGAAGGGTGGGCTAGGTGGTAGGGAGGGGGCTTTATTGTGTTATGGTGCTTTGTTTGTGTGGAGTCGTGAAAGTAGATCGGGGTTTCCCCTTTAATATCAGTGGGTGGGAGGTTGCGACCCCCCTCTCCGCTGGCTCCCCTGGGGTTGGGAGGTTTGTGGGGACAAAAGAGGTATGTCCCCCCAACTCTTCTGGACCCAGTAGACCAGGCAGAGTGGATCGATTCCCTCCCCCCCTCCTTAAAACAACTCCATTTTTAAAGAGAAGAAAAGACGGAGTTGTTTTAAGGAGGGGGGTGGGAATCGATCCCCTCTCCCTGGTGTCCTGAGTCCAGAAGGGTTTGGGAAACATACCCCTTTTGTTCCCACAAACCTCCCAACCCTAGGGTAGCCAGTGGAGAGGGGGATCGCAACCCCCACCCACTGATATTAAAGGGGAAACTCCAGTCGGGACCTTCAGGCGCTGTTGGTGAGGGAAAGAAAGCCGGCTGGTGTTTGCTTGGCTGTGAGGCGGTGAGTTGTTTTTCTTTTTAATTTTTCGGGCACCGGTTTCCTCAGCGTTCTGCGCGCTCATGGCGCGCAGGACGCTGGGGCTTGTAGTAATGGGTTGGTGCTTTGTGTTTGTGCTGCGTTTTTTTAAAATGCTTTTCTTTTGATTGGCTGCGGCGCGTTTCCGAACGCTGCGCCGTGCAAGAGCCTCTCAGCCTGATTGGCTCTGGTGCGGTGCGGCGCAAGGAATGTTGGGAAGTGAAGTTGTTTCCTTTCTTCGCGTTTGTGGGGCTGTTGCCCCACTGCCGGTTTTCTCAATACTTCGTTGACCTGCGTACCCAGATCGGCCGTGTGCACGAAGGGTGAGTGCAGGCAAGTAGGGCGAGGCATAGCAACCTATAGCCAGTTCCAACGGTTAACCCTTGGATTTATAGGTTAAGATCACCCAGTGTATTTACAGCCACCTGAAGTCTGCAGAATTCTTATTTTCATCGATCCCAAAAACTTTTTTGATCAGGTACTAAGCTGCTCCTCTTCTCTCTTTTCAAATAGTAATCCACAAATGGTTGCCAAATTTTCCAGAATCTATTTTCTTTAATTTTACCCTTGTATTTATTTATCTCCCATGTTAGTTTATCGTTCAGAGCAAGGTTTCACATTTCCTTATACCAACCATCCATTTTTAAGCTTCCTTCTGATTTCCGATTTCTAGCAATACACTGTCTCCACATTGTCAGCATTAAAGAAAGCAATTCTTTTTTATCTTCACTTAAATTTAAAATTTCAACTTCCGTTAACAACACTGTACTTGACTCCATTTTAAGACTGCTTCCCATTACCGCACATATCTCTTTTACAATTTCCCCCCAGAAATCATTAACCACTTTACAATTCTACCACATATGTTCATATGTTCCTAGATAATTTTTACACCTCCAACACATTTTATTTTTAGCCTTGTCCATTTGTTGCAGTCTTACCGGAGTCAAGTACCATTTCCACAACAATTTATAGTTATGCTCCTTTATTCTAACAGACATAGTTCTCATAATCCCTTTTTTTTTCATTTGTTTTTCCAATTACTTTCTGAAATATTTATATTAAGATCCTGTTCCCAATTTAATTTCAATAATTCTTGTGGATTGCCTTCTTTATTTAATATTTGGAAATTTTACTTACTATTCCCTTAATTCCAATTTCCCCTTTTCTTAAATTTAACAACAATTCCTCAAAATCGGTTCTACCTCTTTCTAAACTATTTACTCAAAACTATTTACTATTCCAATTGTTCAAACATACTATCTGAAACCAATTCAAATTCAACTGTGTATAAATTTCTACTTTCCGCTCTTTATTTTTACAGGCTCGTATGCCCACGCATGTGTAAACGTGCCCATACCTACTGTAAATGCTGCCATAAATGCCATAAACAAGACAGCCACATACACATTTTACGGCAGCGTTTACAGCAGGAGGAACCACATGACCGGCCTGTGGTATGAAAAGTTTGGGAACTCCTGGGCTAGGCAGCTGTAGCCTCCATTTCTCTCTTTTATTTTATTACAACACCCATCTTAACCAACGCAGCCAGGGGTGGGAGATTATGGGTGTTGTAGTTCACAAAAACCTATTCTTGATTTACAAAGTACAGTATAAGATCCAAGGGCAGCAGAATTTGAGCAGCAACTGTAAAAAAAAGCAATTGGTAAGAATAAATAGAGGTGGCCAGCAGAGGCCGCTAATGTAACATAATTATCATTATTGTAATTAAACCACCCTTTGCTTTACTTCAGGCCAACCCAAACAGAACTTTTCAAATCACTCCTAACAACATCAGCAGTTTACCTCTTCTAGTAACTTGTCCATTTAAAATATAATTTTAGCTTATTATTTCACCATTGCTGCTCTGATGCTTTTGGACAAATGCTGAAAGCCATTGCTTTAATGTGTGCGTCATGATAAAATGTTGAGATTTTCCATTCGGCACTTTCAGACTGCTACAAACTACACAGATCAAGTCACCTTCTGTTGAATTTTTAATATACTGAATAATTTAGAAACAGCCAAGGCAGACCGGCTAGAGAAAATCTGCAAATATTTATCTAGGGGGAAAATGGGTACAAATTTAAGAGTTATCTCTTGGCAAACTCTTTTCTACATAGCAGGTGGAGATTAGCTAAGAATGCCCACCATCCCTCATCGCTAGCTCTGCACACTGGGGCTGATGGGAATTCAATTCCATCAACAAAAAGTAACCAGTTTTCCACCTCTACTATGAATTCAGAAATTGTGGCTTCAATTTAAACTCAGCAATGGGCTTAAATATTTGTAACACTAGAAATGAGGTAGAGGGAGGACATTAAAGTTCTGTGCCTCTAACTGAAAGCTGTGTTAATGATGGCACATCAATATGGGGACAGGATGATGCCACGTTTATAATCTGCTGCCTCGGGCAAATAAGTCTTGTTGTTGTACCTTAGTGGCTAACAATTTTTTATTTGGCATATGTTTTATAGATTGAATGTCACTTCCAGCCTCCATGAAAACTTAACACCAAATGAAAGCTTGTCCATCTAAAAAATATATGTTAAGTCTTTTTTAAAAAATATCACATGAGACAGTTGCCTTTGACAGCAGATTCTAGATGGCCAGTCCTGGCTAGGGTTGACAGAAATTGTAGTCCAGAAATATTTAGAAGGTTACAACAAATAAGACATAACAAAACACATTATACATTTTATTGCAACAAACTTTCAAGGCAATCCCTCTCAAAGCTTCCAGTTATTGTAAGGCAAGTTGTGCTACATCAACATCCAATGCTGGTTTAAGCCTAGAATTAAGGCTCACGTGTAATGAAGTCATAGAAATGGGAAGCCAAGGTTGATTCCTTAACAGATGCTCTCTGTGATGTGGAACAAGGGGGTGTAGTCTCGCAAATTGTAATTACCTTACAGGCACCCACACTTTCTGACCCAAAACCAGATAAGAAGGTGACAGAAGAACATACTCTATCTTTTCCTGGTCCTGTAATACTGTCCAGTATAATTATAAAGTAGTTGAGCCTTACTGTATTGCCAGGAAAAATCTTCTGTGAGCTGACTCATTTCTTAACATGAAACTCATGGCATACCCTTCTGACATGGGGTGGGGGGAAAGGGAAGTCAAAATGCAGATTTACAGGACATTTTAACTTTGTTTTTTAGCCTTGCTGATATTTATTGGATCACTCTGAGATCTGGCAGATTTGTAGAGCTTCACAAGTTTATTGTGCTTCCCAATTTTTAGAATGTTAGCTCAGCAGGGGCCATTTTTTAAATTAGCAATAGAATTTTGAGACTTTTGCATTTCCCTGAAAAAAAATTGCAAAGTGCTTAACAACTGTAGAGCTGTACCTGTGAAACCTGCATAAATCTCTTGGCCACATCAGTTTGAGGACATCTGTAAGGTTGTGGGAATTTCAGTTCCTTCCTTGCTAAAAATGAAACACAGATGCCATGAAAGTGGAATCAATGCCATTATCCTTAGATGGCATTTATAATGACTCAAATATTGGCAAAGGTAAACAATACTTTCCCCTGTCTTGTTCTAAGGGGAAAATCCATAAGGTTTTCAAACGATAGCCAGTAATGAGAAAATACTGGTGAATAATACTAGGTCCTGAGCAATGAAGACTGCTTTGATTTGTAACACTTTGCAGCTGTGAGGCTGGGCGGTGAAGAGTCACTCCTGCCCTCCTGCCCTGAGCCCTGCCTGCTCAGGGAGGATAAAAGGCTGACTACAGCCCCGATGCCGAGACGCTACCGCCGACAACCGCCAGCCCCGACATCGCTGATGGAAGCGGTGGCAGCTGTGAGGCCGGGCGGTGGAGAGTCATTCCTGCCCTCCTTCCCTGAGCCCTGCCTGCTTGGGAAGGATAAAAGGCTGACTGCAGCCCCAACGCCGAGATGCTCCCACCTACAACTGCCAGCCCCGACATCGCTGATGGAAGCGGCGGCAGCTGTGAGGCCGGGCGGTGGAGAGTCACTCCCGCCCTCCTTCCCTGAGCCCTGCCTGCTCAGGGAGGATAAAAGGCTGACTGCAGCCCTGACGCCGAGATGCTCCCGCCGACAATTGCCAGCCCCGACATCGCTGATGGAAGTGGTGGCAGCTGTGAGGCTGAGCGGTGGAGAGTCACTCCTGCCCTCCTTCCCTGAGCCCTGCCTGCTAGGGAAGGATAAAAGGCTGACTCCAGCCCCGACGCCGAGACACTCCCGCCAACAACCGCCAGCCCTGACATCGCTGATGGAAGCAGTGGCAGCTGTGAGACCGGGCAGTGGAGAGTCACTCCGGTCCTCCTTCCCTGAGCCCTGCCTGCTCGGGAACGATAAAAGGCTGAATTGCTCCCAACTAGAACTAGAAGCTGTTGAAATGTCGGCACTTCTGTTTCTCTTTTGGATTGCCTGAGGTTTGGGGTGATTTTATTCTGTTTTGTACTGTATTTTTGCAATTTTGTATTTTTGCCTTTTGTCCTATTGTATTTTTGGATATTGTACATTTGAATGCTGTGCCTTTTTATTATCTGTAAGCCGCTTTGAGTCGCCCATTGGGTCGAGGAAAGCGGGGTATAAATAAAATTATTATTATTATTATTTTGATTCTGCGTGTGCTCTTAAGCAGAGCTGCTGCTGAGGAGAGCCAAACAAAGGAAGTGAGCACTGGTAAGTTTTGCAGTTGGAGTAGAGCTGCTTTAGAGGCCTCCACTAATTTAAATTGATAATTTAAACTGCTGAGAGCCACCTCTGTTCAAACAGAGGAAGCAGTTAGAAGCTTCCAGAAGCAGGGGGGCAGAGCCACACCAGGCCCTTCCCTGAACTGTGACTCATAGGGGCGGAGCTACACTAGCCTTTAAAAGCTCTGAGCTCTTTCAGGGTCAGCCCTTTTGATTCTGCATGTGCTCTTAAGCAGAGCTGCTACTGAGGAGAGCCAAACAAAGGAAGTGAGCACTGGTAAGTTTTGCAGTTGGAGTAGAGCTGCTTTAGAGGGTGCGCGAGATTTCAAACTAAGAACAAAGGAAGAATATAGTCTTACTAGGTAGAAAGGTAGTAAATGTGTACATTTTTGAGGCCTAGAATACTACACTTGTTAAAATGGATTCTGAGGGGACAGCTGTAGTTACCTGCAATACTTGTGCCATGTTTGTGTTCTTGCCAAAGCATATGGAGAACTACACTTGCAGCAAGTGCAAACTGGTTGCACTACTAGAAGAGAAGGTCCAGCAGCTACAGGCCCGCATATCTAACCATCAACAAATTAAGGAGCTTGAGCTGTTCTTGGACAGAGCGGAGCAGACTATGTTGGACAAAGAAGAGACAGGGCACAGTTCTGAGGGAGAAGGCCCTTCACTAACTCAGGAGGGAGATGTTTGGAGAAATGTGACTCAAAGGAGGAGGAGAGTAGGGGATCACTCTGAGAGTCTGAAATTAAAGAATAAATTTGAGGCTCTTTCCCTCATCACACCTGATGAGGAACACACAGAGGAACAACTGGTTCCACCTGATGATCTCTCCTTCATCACACTTGATGAGATCCAGGAAGATAAACAACAGGAACAAACTGAGGTTCTCTCCCTTAATATGGTTGATGAGGTGCATGTAGATGAACAGATTGCAGGAGAGAGGCTCCTTGTACTAGGCGATTCAATAATTAGAAATACAGAGAAATGGATTTGTGATGCACATGATAACCGTATGGTGACTTGCCTGCCAGGTGCAAAAGTTGCAGACATCACAAGAAATCTAGATAAATTGTTAGAGAGAACTGGGAACGAGCCAGTTGTCATGGTACACGTTGGTACCAATGATGTTGGGAAGGCCAAGCGGTCTGTCCTGGAAGCCAAATTCAGGTTGTTAGGAAGAAGATTGAAGTCCCGGACTTCCAAGGTAGCATTTTCAGAAGTGCTGCCTGTCCCTCGCGCAGGACCTACCAGGCAGGCAGAGCTCAGAAGCCTCAATGCGTGGTGTCGAGAGGAGGGTTTCAGATTTGTCAGGAACTGGAGAACATTTTGGGACAAGCCAAATCTGTTCAGGAGGGATGGGTTGCATTTGAACCATGATGGGACCAGATTGCTGGCACTCAACATCAAAAAGGCTGCAGAGCAGCTTTTAAACTGATAACTGGGGGAAAGCCGACAGGAGCTGCGCAGCATCCGGTTCGGGAAAGTGTGTACTTGAGTAGTGAGGAGGATGCAAAAATTACTGAGCAGAGCAAGGAGCTAGTCACCAGCACTCTAGCAGAAGGATGCAAGAGGCAGTCTAACAATGCAACTGGACTCAAAAGACTGTATCAGGAAAGCATATATAAATGCTTGTATACAAATGCCAGAAGCCTCCGGAACAAAACAGGGGAGCTGGAATACTTAGCAATAGATAAGAATATTGATATTATTGGCATCACTGAAACCTGGTGGACGGATAATAACCAATGGTTATAATGGGGGACTTCAATTACCCTCAGATAGACTGGGTGAACTGTTGTTCAGCACATGATAAAGAGATAAATTTCCTAGATATGCTAAATGATTGTTCCCTGGGACAAATGGTTGAAGACCCAACTAGAGGGACAAGAATCCTTGACTTGATCCTGAGTAATACTCAGGATCTGGTGCAAGATGTTAATGTGACTGATCCAATAGGGAACAGTGACCACAACTCAATTATGTTTAACTTGATCATAGACTGCAAGTCACTGATAAAATCTAACACAGAGACCTTAAATTTTCAAAAAGGAAATTTCCCAAAGATGAGGAAACTAGTAAAAAAGAAGCTGAAAGGGAAAATTGAGAGAGTCCAAACACTCCAAGAGGCATGGAGGCTGTTTACAAAAACAATAACAGAGGCCCAATTGGAATGCATACCCAAAAGGAAAAAGGGCACTGCCAGGTCCAAGAGGACTCCGATGTGGCTTACAGGAGCTGTTCGGGAAGTGATCAAAAGCAAGAAAAGCTCATTTAGAAGATGGAAGGCTTGTCCGAATGAGGACAGCAGGCAGAAACATAAATTCTGGCAGAACAAATGCAAGGCAACAATCAGGAAAGCAAAGCAAGACTTTGAGGAGCGTACATTAGAAGTAAGAACCCAACTAGGAAGGCCATTGGACCATTAGATGACAATGGAAGGCAAGGGGTTATTAAAGAGGAAACAGAGATTGCAGAGAGACTCAATGAATTCTTTGCTTCAGTATTCACTGAAGAAGACAGAGACCACATGCCCAAAACAGAGCCTATCTTCGTAGGGAGGGAAAGCGAAGAATTAAGCCAGATAGAAATAACCAGGGAGGAGGTCCTTGCATGTCTTGTTAAACTAAACACTAACAAATCACCAGGACCAGATGGCATCCATCCACGAGTTCTCAGGGAACTTAAAGATGAAATTGCTGATCTCCTAGCCAAAATATATAATCTTTCCCTCAAATCAGGCTTTGTGCCTGATGACTGGAAGGTAGCGAATGTAACACCAATTTTCAAAAAAGGATCCAGGGGTGATCCAGGAAATTACTGACCTGTCAGTTTGACATGTGTCCCAGGTAAAGTGATGGAAACCATCCTAAAAGATAGAATTAATAGGCACATAGAAGAGAAGGCGCTGCTAAAGGAGAGCCAACATGGCTTTTACAAGGGCAAATCATGCCTCACTAATCTGTTAGAATTTTTTGAGAGTGTCAACAAGCAAGTGGATAAGGGGGATCCAGTTGACATTATTTATATGGACTTTCAGAAGGCTTTTGACAAGGTCCCACACCAAAGGCTCTTGAATAAACTTACCAGTCATGGAATAAAGGGACAGGTCTTGTCCTGGATCAGCAACTGGCTAAGGGACAGGAAACAGAGGGTAGCACTAAATGGACACTTCTCCAAGTGGAGGGAAGTAAAGAGTGGGGTCCCCCAAGGTTCAGTACTGGGACCCCTGCTTTTCAACCTCTTCATAAATGATCTAGAGGTAGGAGTAAAAAGCAAGGTAGCCAAATTTGCTGACGACACTAAATTATACAGGGTAGTGAAAACTGTAAGAGATTGTGAGGAGCTCCAGAGGGATCTCTTGACACTGGGGAGTGGGCAAAACAGTGGCAAATGAGCTTCAACATTAGTAAGTGCAGAGTGATGCATGTTGGGGCAAAGAAACCCAATTACATTTATAAACTGATGGGGTCTGAACTCTCTGCGATAAACCAGGAAAGGGACCTTGGTGTCCTGGTGGACAACGCAATGAAGGTGTCAACCCAGTGTGCCTCAGCAGTGAAAAAAGCAAACTCAATGCTAGGGATCATTAGGAAGGATATAGAAAATAAGTCAGCAAGTGTCATTTTGCCTCTTTATAAATCTATGGTGAGGCCCCATCTGGAATACCGTGTACAGTTCTGGTCGCCATACCTCCAGAAGGATATTATGGAGCTGGAAAAAGTGCAGAGGAGGGCAACCAGAATGATTAAGGGACTGGAACACCTTCCTTACCATCTGAGGCTGCAACGGTTGGGCCTCTTCACTCTTAAACGACGGCGTCTAAGAGGTGACCTGATTGAATTTTATAAAATCATGCACGGTGCGGACAAAGTAGATAAGGAAAAACTGTTTTCCCTATCGCATAACACTAGAACTAGGGGACACTCCATGAAACCTTTGGGTACTAGTTCTCAAACAAATAAGAGAAAGTACTTTTTCACCCAGAGGATTACTGGTCTATTTAACTCCCTGCCAGAAGAAGTGGTGACAGCTGTCAGTCTTGACAGCTTTAAGAAAGGATTAGACAAGTTCATGGAGGACAAGAGTATCAATGGCTATAATTATGGATACTTAAGGACAACCTCCGGGTTAGAGAGATAGGCAGGATATCTCTCAATGCCATTTCCAGGGAATCCTAAGCAGGTGAAGGAATCTGCTTAGGAATACCCTGAAGGAAATGGTGAGCCACTGTGTGAGACAGAATGCTGGACTGGATGGGCTGTGGCCTGTTCCAGCAAGGCTGTTCTTTTGTTGTTGTTGTTGTTAACACTTCAGTGGTTGGCTCCAAAAAAAATTACTACCACACTGTGGGCATGGTATGGTGGGCGTGGCTAGGGGAAAAGCCCTGCATTGCACCCAAATTAGGACTACTTTATTTTAAAACTTGGATGGGTGGGCCCAGCCAGAATTTCTACTACCGGTTCTGGTGAACTGGTGCGAACCTGCTGATGCCCACCTTTGCCTGCTTGCATACCTGTCAACCGTGGCTCTGGCCAATCCGGGACCTGCGCAGAACAGTTCTGCGCAGGTCGCCTTCTACGCATGCGTAGAAGGGATTTACGCTTGCGTAGCCCCCTTCTATGCATGCGTAGCCTTCTACACATGCGTAGAAGGGTTCTATGCAAGCGTAAGTTTCTACGCAAGCGTAAAACCCTTCTACGCATGCGTAGAAGGCGACCTGCGCAGAAGGGCTGCGCAGTACCTCCTTTCCCCCACTGCCAAATTCCGGGGTTTTGGCAGCACGGGGTGGGAAATGGCACAAATCTGCGCTGAAAACCGGGAAATCCCGGCCAATCCGGGAAGGTTGACAGGTAATTTAATTTAATTTAATTTTCGCACTTATATACCGCCCACTCGGGTGCAACCCAACTCAGGGCGGTTTACATGGCGGACAATAAATACAATATAATAATACAATGACACATAATAATACAGTTCAATTACATCAAAAGAAATTCAGGGGGAAAAACACAATATCAATACATCACATAATACATAAGTACAAAGCATCAGAAATAATCAATATTAACAAAATCCCCAAGGGATGAAGCACAGCTCACATCCCATATAGTGCCCAGCCCAACTTCCCCAGCTGCAGCAAACATCAGCCTCAGTCCCTCTGTCTCCCTCCCTGCCCCCCCCTCTCACCACAGACCAGGGGAGAGAGCCGAGGTGGTGTGTCGGCTTCAGCGTCTCGGTGGCAGCAGCTTCCAAAGTCTTGACAAAGTGTTGCGACACTTCTTCAGCACCACTGTGCATGAAACAGTCTTTCAACTTCAATCTAGATGCACCACCACTAATGGCCTGGATGTTTTTGATGTCTCACACTCTCCATTGTTCACTAGCTGTGGCAATGACTCATGTGGTCCCACCTAAGATACCAAACATAAGGCCACACAGGCAAAAAACCAAGAGACTGGAGGCAGCTGCTTTGAAATGACAGGATTCCTTTTATCAGTAATGCCTTTGCTAAACAAATGTCCATAGTAACAATCACAGGTTAGGTAAAGACAAAGCAGGGGGAGTTATGCAGCTGCATGCACTATAATACATCTCCTCTTGCTTGTCTGTTGACATTTAAACAATCAAAATCATGTCATAGCACAAAAAAATCCTGTGCATCTTATTTTCAGATTTATATTTTCATGAAGTTTGTAAATGAGCATTAGTAAATGATGATCTACAGTAGGGGCCTCTTATTTGCATCACAACATACTGTATCTCTAGAGATGGAACTGAAGGCAGATTTAAGGTCAATAAAGGCTGAAAACAGAGATCCTTTAGGTTTACTAATATATTTTTCAACCAAATACTATAAAATCATAACCTGATCCTGGTTTGATCTTCCTGTTCTAAAGCCTGTGTGTTCATCAGCAAAAATATTTTCAGATTCCTTCTAGCAAAGATGTCTAGCACATGGATTCTCGAGCTTTGGGCCCCAGATGTTTTTGTACTTCAATCCCCAGAAGCCCTAATCAACAGGTGTGCTGACCGGGGCTTCTGGGAACCGAAGTCCAAGAACACCTGGGGAACCAAAGTTGAGAAAGACTGGTCTATTGTAATACTTAGTATTTATAGACAGCAGGCTCACTGAGTGATAATTATCAGGGTCGTCTTTCTTGTGTTTTTAAACCAATTTAAAGAGCCAGGCACTGAGGAAGCCGGCACGCAAAAAATAAAATAAAAACACACACACTGGGAGTGCAAGTCCGCCACAGGCGGATGCAGCGCCTCGAAGCCACAAAATCACAAAACCTTTCAACACCATTTAAAACAGCCCAGCACCATTGGTTCAAAAAAAAAACAAAACAAAACACAAAACTGAAACCCTTTACTATCCAACACAATTTTACAAACCCTGGCACCACCGGGCAAAATATGCTAGTATATATATAAAACAGAAGTCGGGTGTTGTAAGGCCCACAAAGGCTCTCATACCCCTGAACTGATCCCAGCCAAACTTGGCACAAAGGTAAATTGGAGTGGCCCGATCAGCACTATGGGGTTCTGGAAAAACATTTTGGGATTTATGGCCCCCTAATTGGGACAAAAAGCCAGGACCAATCAGCTTGCAGTTCTGAGCCATACAGGCCAATCAGCTTGCAGTTCTCTGCATAAACATTCTCAACTTTCATAACTGTCTGTCTACCACAGAGGCAGCCAGCAACAACAGTGACACCAACAACACAGGCAAAAACAACCGAGCCACCAACGGCATACAGAGCAGCACAAAAAGATACCCAGCAAGGACAGCAGACAGAATACCACAGTAGGGACAATAACAGCACACACACTAAAGACATGGCAGGGAGCAACATAGGAGACATCACAAGGAGTACACTGTACAGAAAGTAAGAATCAGCAAACAAGAAAGGACATTAACATACCCAAGAGAGACGCAGAAGCACATATCTCACACACACACACACACAACATCAACAAATAACCAGACATGCTGGAATAATTATACTTCCTTTAAAGAAAAAGAAAAACAACAACAACGCAAGGCCGGGTAATCAGCATGGCTTAATTTAAAAAAAACATGCAGTTGTTTTTAAATAACACTTTCCCTGGCCAAATAAGTTTAAACACGAGAAAGAGGAAGGAGGCCAGGTACGGTGGGCGAGGGCTCGGCACTGAGGCTGGGAGACGGACCTGGGCGTCTCCTCAGAACAGGTTGGGTCCTCCTGGGCAAGGCCAGGCAATCAGCTAGTATATTCTAATTGAAAGGTAGGTGTCTCCTTTTTTGCATAGTTTCCCACATTACCACTGGAATGTGACACTCTGCCCATGCTTGACCTCTGTTTATTACCAATGTTGTGAGGATCCAAAAAGAATTCATGTCTTTCCCTATGACTGCATTAAAAAGTTCCTATGCTGCATGTTGAACAGTGCTCTTTTTTCCTTTAATTAATTTGTTATATTGTTTTTTGTGTTCCAACAAGTCTTCAATACCTATTGCTGCTGGGTTTTCCGTTTCAAGCTTGTATTTGACAATAAGAGTTTTCTTAGCCATCCAGCGCTCTTGATCAAACCATTCCTTTGATCTTAATTTACTGGTTCAGTTTTCCTTTGGCTCTTTTGCTGAGAATGATCTAATTCCTTTATTAGTAAACCATATTGCTCAATAATGCCACTGTTTGGACATTATTGCCAAAAAGTGACATGAATCATAGAGTAATGGCCAGTACTGAATAGCTCTATGAAGAGCCCCTCAGTCTTTTCTGACCATTTTATCCTAATGGTAGTGACTAATATCTCAGGATTCACTTGTAAAACCTTAATAAAAATATGAGTGAATGGCCTCAAATACAAATTTAAAGGCAGATTGTCATTAACTGGCCTGCAGTCTTTCTCTAGTTTATAGATAAAGCTCAGTAGATTGTAGTTAACCATCATATAGTCAATACTACTCATCCTAACTCCTGACCAGAATGTGAAGTCTCTTGGAATATCTCCAGAAATATTTCTGTTTAATATATGTAGGTCTAATCCTTGTATCTTATGTGCTAAGTAGACACCTACATAGCACTAATTTATTTTTAGCACTGCATGTTTACTGTGGCAAGAGGTGGCCTTTCGATGGGGGCAAATGATGGACAGCATAAAGAGCAGTATCATTCACCCCAACCAAGCATTAAAGTCTCCCCAAAAAACTATGACAGAAACGGTTGTTAGGAGATATTGAGTGTATGTTTCTAACCCTTGCCAGAGCGAGTTGATCTGAGCATGTAGTTGTGGAGCTAAGCAGCATTGAGCATTCATTTACTTTCATCATCACTACTATTGCAAATTGGTTATAAGTAGGAATCTTGTCCAATGTGACATGGAGTTTGGTGGAAACCAGTATAAGTAGACTTCCCATTGACCTACCCTCCTTATTACTGAGGGTGGCACACAACCGATGAGCAGTAAATCCATTTAATGCTATTGTATCAGATGCCAATGTCTCCTGATAGATTAGAATATCAAACTTAGTAATGTACCTAATGAAGGAAGTGTCTCTGTACTTGACATTCCATTCTGCAATATTCCATGAGTGTTGAGATTTATTTCTGCTGATCTGTATATCAGTTCATCAGATCTTGAGATGCTATAGATTCTTGGGTAGCTATAAGCCTCCCGATTTAGCTGAACATATCAAGGAGAGGTGCCTCCTCCACAGTTATCTTATAAAGATCGAATTAATTAAAAGGAACAAATAAATTTGTGAGGTCCATTTGGTTATTATTACAATAGGTTTCTGTCTTCATCCCATGTCTCTTTTGGTAATCTGCAGGTAATTTTCTTGTTGGGAAAAGGATGCTTTAAGTCCTTAGTGTAGCCATCAGACATTCCAAACAGTTGATCAAGAATACGTGATCTCATGTTGGTTACTTGCCAAAGAAGGACAGATTAGTTTCTACCTCTTCCTAATGTCAGTTGAAGTCTGAGTTGATTTGTCTGTAATATAATTCTTTTTCTTGTCTGCGGAGCAGGCATAGCCAAGTTGTCTATCTGTTACTGATATAGGTCTCCTCCAGTTTGATTAGATCTTCTTCTCTGAGTATTCCCATAGCCAACACTGAATTGCTTCTGTCAGTCCCCCATCACAAGTACTTATCAGGGGCGGGGAAAGAGTCATGTTTTTGAAGTATCTGACAATTGTTATATTCCTCCTGGATAATTCCTTTCACTTGTCATAGATGATGTTAGTTATTATGCTGTCCTTAAAAGTAATGACTGCTCAGGAATAATATAATTACAAAACAGATATCCAACCTTCAATTTTTTTGTTAGGGAAAGAAAATCAGTAATTATGGGTTGTAAGCTTTTAATTAGATGCTATTTACATTCATTTTGAGAGAGCATACCTTTTCATTTTGGGTATATACAAAATACTAATGTTATGATCTATTAATCTTAACTTCCAGGTAGCATTGCTTTTTGGCTAATGTAATTGTGGTAATTGATTATCCTTCTTGATTTTATTATTTATTTTAAGACATCACCCAGGGGTCATTCCTGCCATATTTTTAGTATATTTTTAAATTTTCTCTTGCCTCTTTTTCCTTTGCTTTTATGTGCCACTATATATAGGGGAAATGCCATTTTTCTTCTATCCCTGTCTAATAAAAACCATTATATAAAGTCAAAATCAATCTAAACTAAAAGCAAGATCTAAGAATAGCACTCTCTAAAATGAACTAGAAATCTTTGAAATATTTAAGACCACATGAAAAACCAAGCAGGATAAAAGGTAAGAATAAGATACAAAAAACAGTGGAATAATTTTTTAAAAAAAATAATTAATTAGTCACAAGTGTCTTTTGTCAAAGGAAGTTTTCTTGAATAGTCAGTCATCTGTCACTATTAACAACTCCCCTTATGATAAAATTAGTGCCAAATGTATAGATAGCTCCATATTTCTCAATGAGTCTACTATGTTTGATATGCTATGTCTTGTGCTGGTAAAGAATGCCTGAAATACAAGTGTATTTCCCACATTGCAGATGTTTACTTTTCTCAGCAAAACTTTGATGTACCTTGACCAGTCAGGCAGTTTGTTCTAGAGACGTAGCAACTCACCTCTAATTCCACTGAATTCACAAGTCAAATAGTTGCTTTCTTCCTTCAGAGCCAGGAATGTTATGTTCCTTAGTTTAATTGTTTCTTTGCAAAGCGACCTTGGGAGAGCAACAGCTGAAGCCAAAATGATAGTATCCGGTAATTGAGGAATTGTAGTTTAAAGGGAACAAAGCAGGCATCAGAGAACGTTGAGCCGGAGAATCTTTCAAAACCAAGTCCAAAAAAGCACACTTCTTTGGGCTTGGGAAGAAGCCCAGGCCTCTGTGAGGTGCAAACTATGCACTTCAGGCTAACATCAGATAAACAGCAAATATCAAATAGCTAGTACAACCTTGAAACTTTGGAGCTCGACATGCAGTGTGTCTATATCACCTGAGTCCAAATGGTTTAATACTGTAGTACTATACAAGCTTACATTGCCTAGCTTTTCAGATAAACTGCAGAATGAAAGAAATTTTAAATGTGCTCCTGAGTTAAGAGAGAAGAACTGAATATATTTTGTGATCTTTCAGATAGGCTCAGAACTGATGAGAAAAGAGCTGACAATTGTTCAAATTGGGTGTTATAGCAACTGATCTTCAGAGTTCTGTAGCAGTTTAGACTGCTTTATGCTTTCACCCATCTGGTTCTAGAACCACCACCACAACCCTTTACCACTTGATGTGTGTGTGGCTGCCAGTTCTAAGGCAACACATTTTAAGAACCAAGCTTTCACTCCGTCCTTGATGTATTGTTTCATGTTTTTGACACACACACACACACATACACACACACACACACACACAAGAGGCAACAGTATGACTTTTAAAATCCAGCTGCACTTAAAGACTATTAATAACAGTTTTCCCAACTCTCCTGTTGTCTGCACCTCAAACCTTGATTGTGATGTTTACAGCATAGAAAGGTAAGCAAATTTTCGTGCTTTCAGATATTACTTCTACACACACATAAGCAACCTATGAGAATCCTGGGATATTGCTGGGCTGCAACTTTCAGCAATATCGGCTTTGCTTGCAAGGGTTGAAAGGAGCCACAGTCCAACATTTGGAGGGTTAAGTTTCTTACTCATGCTCAAGATAATACAGTGGGCATCCACTAAACAAGTGATTATTGCTAGAGCAATAATACTATCAACAAACATCCACTATGACTGACCCACTCACAGTCCTATGCAAACACAGCTGCACTTGCTGACCTACTACAAACATCTTCTAGCACCCACCATGTTTTCTTACTTCAATGACAATGAGCTGGTTGGTGGGAGTTAACTAGTATCCCTCCTTCAAGAACATATCTGGTAGGCTCTTGTTATCATGAAGACGTAATGATCCCTCACAACAAGGGATGCTGACATCATCTAACGAAAGTCAAGGAGATAGCCACAGCAATTTTAGCTTAGATGCTGTACTTGTGTTGCTTCTTAGGCAAGTGAGCATAAACAGCCTAAACCTCAATAATCCATGAAGCAAGCCTATGTGGTAATATTAGAAATATTCCCATAATCTAAACCACATGGCAGATTGTCTGAAGGGGAGTTTTAAGTGGTACTTTCTTCCCACCACCTAGTCTTCGCACAGAACATCATGTTATATGCAACTGTCAGTTTCCTCTAAGGGAAAAAGGAAAAGCAACAAAGGGGAGGAGAGGAGGTCTGCTACACTTAAATTCCTCAGGTGCCTGGCCCTCTAGAAATTGCTTCTTCTGTACAAAATGGTAGCCAGACATACATAACAATGAAATCCCCTTTTAAATTACTCACAGTGTTCTAGACAGATAAATTATTATAAGTGAGCAATGCCCAGACAAGCAGAAGTAGTTGACTGGGGAACATGAGTAGGTAGTTTAAATAGGTTGACATTTTTGGTTCATTTTTAAAAGTGCGGGACACTGTGGAGAAAAATTTCCAATCTTTTTCCCCCTCCAGATGTCTAAAACGAAACTTCCTATATTCGGACAGTCAGCATATACTATCTTTGGGACTGTGAGAGGTGCAGTTCAACAATGGGTACATATGAAGTAATATGAATGAGTGGAAACCTGGACAACCTAAGACAAATATATTTCTTTTCCCCAACCAGTCAAAGAGGTACGATCTCCAATGCTTCCAGGAATCATTCCATGTTACTTGACAGGCAGAGTATTACAAACATTTGCTTTTCGTTACCTTTGCAATTTGATTTGCAGAATTCCTGCATTATTGTGGGAAAAGTGATCTGTGCTGTGATAGAATAAAAGCAACTAGTAGTGATGTTGAGAACAGTGTTGCTTACACATCTTGTAGTGTGTGTGTGTGTGTGTGAGAGAGAGAGAGAGAGAGAGAGAGAGAGATCTGATTTTCTTATTGCCTCTTTGTGGGGAAACCCAAGTGCCAAATTCAGTTGCTGAACAGAAAATAAGTCCTTTTTGCCCCCTGTAGAGTTTGGGAAACTGAGGAAACCATGACAGGCAAAAGCCATAGGGAAAGAAACAAAGTGCACTCTATTCACATGCACTTAGCTATAAAAGCAACCTCAATTTAGTTCATATTGAGAGATGCTACTGCTCAGCCTCCTATTGCTAGATCAGTAGGCCTAGCAACAGCATCTTTAACAATCAGTCACATCATAAATGCTTCTGTTGATACTTTATACCTGCCTTGTGAATAACAGAAAAAGACCAAGAGGGATGGGAAACATTTAACTGTCCAGGTGGTCAGATGGTTATCAGGATCTGTTTCCACTGTCCATGTCAGATGGGGCTGGTGGGAGTTGTGGACAACAACATCTGGAGGGCCAAAGGTCCTCCCTTTTTGATCTTCAAAAAGCCAGTCATGGGGAAATGCTGCCATGTGAATATTCTGTGTTTTACTATAAGCACCATATGACTGTGCAAGCCTAATTATTTAGTGTTAAAAGGAAGGGGGTGTTTTAAATTCAGAACAAATCCATAAAGGCAGATTGACCTTTCCATCTCCAATAGAACTGTCAGAATTTCTCTCTCTGTGCTGTGACTAACAAAAGGAAACAAAAGGCTTACCCTAATTACCAATGGGAGGTGTTACCTTCCTCTTTTGCAACTGAAAGTTACAAAGTGTCAGATTGAAGTGGGAGAGGGTTCCTGTGTGTTTTAGTTCTTCAAAAAAGCATACACCCCCACATAGGTAAAGTAAAAGTAAAGGTTTCTCTTGCTCGAAAACCAGTCGTATCCGACTCTAGGGTTCAGTGCTCATCTCTGTTTCAAAGCCGAAGAGCTAGCACTGTCTGCTTCTGCAGACGTTTCCGTGGTCATGTGGCAGGCATGACTAGACACCGGAGCGCACGGAGCACTGTTACCTTCCCACCGATGTGGTCCCTATTTATCTACTTGCAATTTCTTCCCCACATACTTACTATTATACATAAACAATATGCTCTGACATCAGGGGTCAATGATCAAGAAGAAATGGGCCAAACGGTATAGTCAATTTGAAGAAAAGTCCCGTCTGAGGCAATACAAAAATTGATTTTTGCATTACCTCAGACGGGACTTTTCTTCAAAGTGACATCAGGGGTGGCACACATAAAATAGCAATAACAATTACACTTATATACCGCCCCATAGCGCTTAGTGCATAGTGCTTGCTCTGAGCAGTAATTAGCATTTTGCCCACTATGAAATGATGTTTAAGTAAAGATCTCCCTTGCTCAAACTCCAGTCATATCCAACTCTAGGGTTCAGTGCTCATCTCGGTTTATAGAGCAAGAATAAGTGCTGTCTGCATCTACAGACGTTTCTGTGGTCATGTGGCAGGAATGACTAGATGCCATTACCTTTCCCGCCAAAGTGGTACCTATTTATCGACTTGCAATTTCTTGCTGTCGAAATGCTAGGTTGGCAGGAGCTGGGACAGAGACGGGCACTCACTCCATTCTGCAGCACTCAGGTCTCGAACTGCTGACCTCCTGACCTTCCAGTCATCAAGTTCAGCATCTTAACCACTAAGCGGTCCAGGAAAAGATGTATAGAAAATGCAAATTGAACATCCAGCCACTTATTATTGAAGGGAATTGTGTGGAACAAGTATCGGTGTTTCAATTTCTGGGAATGGAGCTGAGGGATGATCTAACATGGGGAGCAAACACCAAAGATCTGATGAAGAGAGCACAGCAGAGGTTATGCTTCTTGAGAATCCTCAGGAAGAACAATCTTTCAAAGGATCTGCTGTTGCCATTCTACCACCGTACCATAGAGAGTGTGTTAACCTATGGTCTGTGTGTATGGTTTGGGAGTTGTACAGCTAGGGAAAGAACAATGCTGTCCAGGGTCATAAAGACTGTGCAGGGGATAATCGGGGTACTCTTCCCACTCTAGATCAAATCTATGCCACCAGGTGTTATAAGAAAGCTGTAGAGATTTTGCAAGATAGTACGCACCCTGGAAACGATCTCAGCTTCTGCCTTCTAGAAGAAGGTATAGGGTCATAAAGACCAGGACCAGCCGCTTGAGAAATAGTTTCTACCCAAAAGCGATTCTGGCTTTGAATGCAGTGAAATGCAGTCTACAAGGGAGCTCCTCATACAAAGTCCGCTTCATACAACATCGGATTCCTACAACATCACCTAATTCCTTGGAAAAAGTTGCCTCGTACAAAGTCGTGTGACGTTGTATGAGGCATTGGGGTTTTCCCAGGTTGCATTGTGCCTGGGCAGTATAAAAGGCAGGACACATGCGTGCATTGCTCTTGTGGGTTTTGCATGAGGCAAAGAGTGTTTAGGAGTGGTTTTGAGCGCGATTTTGGATTTTTTTTATTTTTTTCGTCAGAATTTTTTGAAGCATCCCTGGGATTTTTGCAGCATTCTTCAGGTTCTTGGACAATCGGGGTTGTTTGACAAGTTTTTGTAATATTTTTAGCCTTTAGACAATGATTTCTTAAATTTCTGTCAGTTTCCTGTCGGTTTCCTTGACTTTGCCCTGAAGTCTGTGCTGTTACAGTACAATGTATCTCTATGGAAATGATGTTGTATGAGGCATCGCGGCAAGGATTTGGATGTTGTATGAGGCATCGCGGCTAGGATTTTGCATGCCTCATACAAAGTCCAAATCCGTATAAAGTCCAAACTTGTGGAACCAAGTTTGGACGTTGTATGAGGTATCACTATATAGTTTTTAGAGTTTTTTGAGTTTTAGAGCTTTTTAGGGGTTAAATGTGTATATGTGGGGTGGGAGTATGTTGATAATTTTGTATAGTTGTATTTTGTTTAGGTTTTGTTGGGTCGATAAGTGGTTTTTCAATCTCATTGTTCTGTGCAGGACAATGACAATAAAGATTAATCTATCTGTCTAGTGACTCACAATTCTAAATGCAAGGCAATGGATCTGTGTTTTAGAAGGTTCTTTTTAAAAATGTCTTAGTAACAGCCATGAATGTTTGCATGTTCTTCTCATCTACCTGCACTGGATGAAGACCAGCTTTGAGGAACTATTGTGGAACAGCACAGTAGGAAACAGCAGTTCTCCTAGATCTGTTATCCCAACATGACCCAGCCCTTAACATGGTTGTAATTAAACCCCGAAAAAGTTCCTGACTTCGGATCTCCAACATAATGTCTAGCTTGACACTAAAACCTAAAGGCCGGTGGAAGGGGTGCTATAAAATAGCAGGGACTGGCTAATTCACATAGTCACGGATTTACAACAACAAGCACCAATGTTAACTTTTAAAATAATTATGAACTTAGTGTTTATTAGTTTTCCACCATCCATTCATTTCCAATTCAGATATCCAGATAAACCTGCAAACTTCATTTTAACTGGAAGCCATCTTGGCCCGATCTTAAGTTTTCAGACCAAGGCCTTCATTTATCCAGTAAGACAAAGACTGAAGGACTCAATGGATATCTGCCATCAATAGCCAAACATCCTATTAGGACATTATTCTGCTGATATTTTAGAGCTTAAAAGCGGTGCAGTATGAATTTACATGCATACATTCTAAGAGGGCAATTTATGTCTATTTTTCACTTTTTTCGGGCTGTGGCATGACCTTCTTAAGAGCATCAAGGATAGCATCCAGGCTCACTTTGTCTCCAAATTCCTTCTCTCGATGCTCTAATAGAATGCCCTGAAACAGAAGGAGAAATGTAATTAGACCTGCTTTCAAACCTATTCAATGTATACAGCTCCTTCAGCTATCTGACTATGTTTACATGAACAACACAAGAGGGATCAAATTTTCTGACACTTTTTGTTATTTCAAAAAAAGTGACTAGCCTTCAATGGAGAAATTCAAAAACAAAACAGAACAGTTGTGTTTATGGGTCCGAATCATCCAGTTATATACATTTAGTGTCTTGCACGGAAGACAAAGAAGGAGTCGCAGGAAGGACTAACACAGGTTTATTCATTGATGCTCAGCACGAACATGTGGTAATGGGGGAGATACATCTCATTATATACCATAACACAATACATTTGAATCTTGTTGCACGGTAGCTTATTGGCTGCTACCGGCGTGGCCTCTCCCAGGTCACGCCTCTCTTCTGCAGTTGTTTTCTCTTCTGCAGTTGTTTTCTGTAGCTCCTGATCATGTGGGGAAATTCCCGCGGCTGTTCGTGATTTGGGCAATGTGGACCATGTGAGACTGAACGCTCGCAGCTGCCCTCTATGGGCGGCTTGCTCGCGTTCTTTAACAGCTGAGATACATTGTGATTGTGGACTGGTTACATTCATATATTTAAAGTAACATTGTACATGCATACATAACATCCCTCCCCCCTAGGATGGGACGAAGTCCCTCAACCATTGTGGCTTGCCGCATGTGCGCCTGGGGCGTGCGGCCGCTTGACTTAACACAGGGGAGCCGGAGGCTCCTGGTTCCGCGGAGTCCTGCCCTGCAATGGAAAGGGGGGACTCATTAGCGGCTTGGTGTGGCGTCTGTGGTAACCTTGCATTGGGGGACGGGAATGGAATGAATAGTTGGGAAGTGAATCCCTGCCTGCCGTTTGAGGAGTTTGGGGACCCCCCCAGTACGAATCTCGGGACCGACGAAGAGGCCCTCGTGGCCTCGTCACCCCCCGCTGCCTGTCCGGGCGTTCTAGAGACTGTGGTGGGCGGACTCGCCCCTGTTGCCTGTCTTGGGGGTGTTGGTCTCCGGGGAGCAGGAGCTATTGTATACTCCAAAACAAAAGGGCTAGGGGGACTGGAAGTACCAGGGGCTGAACTGAAACCCCTCTTCTCGCTAGGACGGGTGGGGGACCACTCCGCTACATCCCCCTGGTACTGCAACTCATAATCATCATCAAACTGATCCCTCTCTTTGAAAGTATCCTCCTCTATGTCTCCCCCTTGGGTAATGCGGGTGGGGGAGGACCCTAACGCTGATTCCCCCTCGCCGGTGACTCGCCTTCGGAGTTGGTCAGCGTGCCTTCTCCAGAGTAGACCTGAACTAGTCTCGACCCTGTAGGATACCGGCCCCGTTTGCTCAACAATTGTCCCTGGCACCCACGCTGGCCCCGAGGCCGCGTAGTTTCTGCAGTGAACCGGGTCCCCTACCGCAAAACTTTTGGAGCTCTCTCCCCCTATGCTTATGTTTCTCCCTTCATCCTCCACCCTGGACGGATCCATCCGGTCAAACAGTGTTACCGGACGCCTCCTCATGAGGAGTTCGGCTGGGGAAAAACCTGACGCTAAAGGGGTTGTCCTGTAGCAGATGAGGAACTGGCACAGATGCAGGTTCAACTCACCGGGACCCATGCGCCGCAGTGCGTCTTTCGTAGTGCGCACTTGGCGCTCTACCTGACCGTTTGTGGCGGGGTGAAACGGGGCAGCGGTTATGTGCCTGACGGGGCAGCGGCGTTCCTCTCCATAAACGTCTTGAACTCTGCTGACGTGAAGGTACTCGCGTTATCGCTCACAAGGACGTCTGGCAGGCCAAAGCAGGCAAACAGCTTTCGCAACTGTTTAATGGTTGCGGCAGAGGACGTGCTGTTCATGGGGATTACCTCCAACCACTTGGAGTAGGAGTCGACTACCAGGAAAGGGCCGGCGAAGTCAACATGGATCCGGGACCATGGCCCGCGGGCCGTATCCCATTCCCTATGGGGTAACCGGGACTCCTCGGGCCGAGAGCTCTGGCAGCTCTCGCACGTGCCCACTAGGCATTCTATGTCCCCGTCTATCTGGGGCCACCAAAAGAAACTCCTGGCTAGAGCCTTGGAGCGCACGATCCCGGGGTGGCTGGTGTGCAGTAGCCTTAGCACCTTGGCCCTCAGCTTCTCTGGGATAACCACCCGCTGGCCCCAGAGTAAGCAGCCCCTTTCCAGAGAAAGCTCTACTCTGCGCCTGAAAAACGGCTTGAAATGTTCCTCGGGGGGAGAGGTGGGCCACCCTTTCCTAACCCAGGAACTAACTTGGGCCAGGATCTTGTCGGCCGCCGTGGCCTTGGCGAGGTCGGCCGGCACAATTGGGGGCGAGTCGAGAGACTCAATCAGCAGGACTTGGTGTTCCTCCTCTACCTCACACGTGGGGTCCCCTAAACTAGGGAGAGGGGATCGGGACAGGGCGTCCGCATGGGAGATCTCCTTCCCTGGGCGATAGACCAGCTCATATTGGTAGGCATTGAGAAAAATGGCCCAACGCAGCATCCTGGGGGATAGAATTTGTGGGGTTGGTTTGCCGGTAGTGAAGATCCCCAGCAGCGGCTTGTGATCCGTCACTACCGTAAACTCGCGGCCGTATAAAAAATCGTGGAACTTCTTGGTTCCCGCGATTATTGCTAGGGCCTCCCTATCTGTTTGCGCGTAATTGCGCTCGGCTTTCGAGAGGGACCTTGAGTAGTACGCCACCGGGGCTTCCCTCCCGCTCTGCAACACGTGGCACAGGACCGCCCCCACCCCCACCGGGGACGCGTCACAGACTAGCACCACTGGTTTTTTCGGATCAAAATGGGTCAGGACCGCATCCGAAGACAGGAGTGACTTAAGCTCTTTGAATGCCCTCTCCTGCTTGTCCCCCCACCGCCAAACCGCATCCTTCTTAAGTAGCGCGTGCAGTGGCTCCGCGACCGATGCCTTCCGAGGCAGGAAGGAGTGATAGAAATTTAGGAGCCCTAGGAATGACTGCAGCTCCGGTTTCGCGGTGGGGCGAGGGGCGTCTCTCACGGCCGCTACCTTGGACTCGGAGGGTTTGATTCCGTCCGGGGTTACCTTAAACCCTAGAAACTCTACCTCCCTCGCGAAGAATACGCACTTGTCCCTCCTCAATCGAAGTCCTGCCCTCTCGAACACTGAGAGAACCCCATCTAGCCTCTTGGCTAACTCTAATTCGCTCCCCGCTGTTATCAACACGTCGTCAAAGTATGGGAGGACGCCTGGAAGCCCCTTTAAAAGGCGTTCCACGAGGGACTGGAAAATTCCGGGGGCCGAATTCACGCCAAACTGAAGGCGCGTTACCTTAAACGCCCCCTTGTGCGTTATGATCGTTTGCGCGGCAGCAGCAGCCGGGGTTACAGAGAGCTGCTGATACGCCTGGGCCAGATCTAACTTGGCAAAAAACCTCCCCCCATGTAGCGTGGCCAGCAAATGGCTGACCACGGGCACCGGGTATGCATTTGGCCGAATGGCCTTATTTATCGTACATTTATAGTCCGCACAAATTCTGACCTCCCCATTTGACTTGAGGGCTGTAACAATCGGCGTTTCCCACTCCGCCGAGTCAACTGGAACCAAAATCCCCTGCCCCACCAATTTGTCCAGTTCCGCCTCAATCTTGTCCTTGAGGGCGAAGGGCACTCTCCTTGGCTTTAGGCGGATGGGCCGGATTTCTGGGTCCAGCTCAAAGGAAACCGGGGGCCCCTTGTATTTCCCGAGCCCCTTCTTGAAAACGTCCGGGTGTGCGTCGCACACGTCCTGCATTGGGTCAGTCTCGATGGCATTAATGCCGGACAGTTCAATCCCTAGGGGAGCAAACCACTGCGTTCCCAAAAGGCAGCACCTCCCCCCTTTTAGGACCACTAGGGGCAGTTTCTCGGAGTAGTTCTTGAACTTCACCTTGAAGTTCCCCACCCCCAACCCTGGGATCCCATTTCCCTGCACGTCCCGTAGATTGGATCTCATGGCCCGCAGTTTGGGCCGTTTCTCTGGGGGAATGCGCATAAACTCTTTTTGGGACAGGATGGAATAAGAAGACCCCGAGTCTATCTCCATCCTCACTGGGACCCCCTGCAACAGTACCTCTATGAAGAACCGCCGGTGCTCCAGGCCCACGCGGTTCACGCCTTCCTCGCTGTGGCCGGCTGAGACCTTCCTGGTGCCGGCCACCTTTCGTTGGTGCGTCTGGGAATGGCTGGAATGCCCTTGTCCTCGACTCGCCCGCGCCTGCATACTCGGGCGATGTGTCCCTTTCGGCCGCAGTTGTGGCACTCAGCCTTCCGGAACGGACACCTCGTGCGGTCGTGGGCCACTCCACAACCGTCGCAGCGGCGGTCCTGCCGTTCTCGGGTCTGCCGCTTCTCACCTCGCTTCTTGATCCTCTGGACGTCGTCGTCCTCGCTGGAGTAGGGATCCGCTGTCGTGGAGGACTCCTCGGACGACGTTGGTGCGGCGGCGGGCAGCTTGGGGGCCCGCCAGGCCGTCTTTGCTGGTGTCTGCCGGGCCGCCTGCACTGGTGACTTGGCCCTCTCGGACGTGGCCCCTCGAGACTTGAATAGCCGGACGCCACTCCTGGCCTCCTCGGCTGCTTGTGCCTCCCGCAGTACCTCGTTGAACGTGAGGCGATGGTCGCGGGTCATGAGCCTCCTCTGAAGCTCCTCGTCCCTCAAGCCGCACAGCATGCGGTCACGGAGGGCCTGGTCCAGGTCGTCCCACTGGCAATGCACCGCTGCAAGCCTGAGGGCCGCCGCGTAGGCGGACACGGATTCGCCCGGTCGCTGGTCTCGCCTGTGGAACGCGACCCGGGCTGGGAAGATCGAGACGGGCGGCTGGAAGTGCTCACGCAGCCTCTCCAGGATACGGTCGATGGGCACCTCGTCCACCTTTCGGGGGGCCACCAGGGTCATCAGGATCCGCAGCGTGGCCGGCCCCACCTGAGACAGGAAGTGGGAGCGCATCTTCGCGTCATCGTCGACGCCTGCAGCCTCCATGGCGTGCCGAAACTGGCACTCGTAGAGCTCCCATTGTTCGGGCTCGCTGACATCGAACTGGTACGGCTTGACCTTGGGATTCGCCATCGATCCCATCCTCGTCGCCAATTTAGTGTCTTGCACGGAAGACAAAGAAGGAGTCGCAGGAAGGACTAACACAGGTTTATTCATTGATGCTCAGCACGAACATGTGGTAATGGGGGAGATACATCTCATTATATACCATAACACAATACATTTGAATCTTGTTGCACGGTAGCTTATTGGCTGCTACCGGCGTGGCCTCTCCCAGGTCACGCCTCTCTTCTGCAGTTGTTTTCTCTTCTGCAGTTGTTTTCTGTAGCTCCTGATCATGTGGGGAAATTCCCGCGGCTGTTCGTGATTTGGGCAATGTGGACCATGTGAGACTGAACGCTCGCAGCTGCCCTCTATGGGCGGCTTGCTCGCGTTCTTTAACAGCTGAGATACATTGTGATTGTGGACTGGTTACATTCATATATTTAAAGTAACATTGTACATGCATACATAACAATACAGTAACAGACAAAATGTATAGCATCTATCGAGAGATACTTTCAGGACGAGACAAAGCAACAGTTTTAATTATCAATTCCTAGAAACTATGCAAACAAACAAATGTTAGTATGTTACATTTCTTCAAGACACTCACTTTGTCCTGGATCACATTCTGGTTTAATAATTATTCAAATTTCTCCACAACTTTTCTAGACTTCTCAATTAAAGACACACTCATGCAAAATAGCCCAATTTGCATACCAGTACTGTATTTCATAAAATAACCTCAAGTCACAAAAAGAATGATGTATCACATCCACAGCTCCACCATTAACTTTTGCACAGCATGGTTATTTTCTTATACTGGTAAGAATTACCTTTTTGGTTCTAGACTCGGTGTTTCCCAACCTTTGGTTCTTGGACTTCAATTCTTGGAAGCCTAAATCAAATCCCCAAAGCACTGATCAGCCAATGTACTGACTTAGGCTTCTGGGAAATGAAGTCTAAGAACCAAAGATTGGGAAACACTGTTTGGGAACAGTCTAAGAAAGCTCCACTATCTTTTTAAGACTAGGGGGGGGGGGGGGAAATCTGGGCTAGGAGTAAAAGAAACACATTTTAACAACATAACACACCAAGGAATGGGATCATTCTCTGGGTTATACTTTGGAGGCTTGTGAAACCAATCCTAGTTTTGTTGGATTAAGAAACTCACTCCTGAGTCCTTCTGCAAAATGGAAGCTACTGAGTACAGAGAGCCACAAGAAAAAAAGAAAAGCTAAAAAGAAGATTTTGCACCACCTTCTCTCATACAAACGTGCAACCAGATATGCAAAAATATACCTGCTTCCCAGGGCCAATCACGAAAACTCCTCCCAAGACAATGCCTTCTCCGTCCAGGTTGCCACTATATCCACTCTTCCAAGCACGGAAGAAATTCCTCCAGACATTGAAGCGGAGAAGACCCGTGAACAACATTTTTCTTTTCTGAGGCCCATAGAAACGTTTCTGCAGAAGAGAGGGAGATACATTCATCCCAAAGTGAGCGATGAAAATAGCATTTCTAGAAAACCACAGCATCTAATGATAAAAGCTAAAACCAATGGTAGCTGTCACACGACAAACAAGGTTCAGGACTGTGTGTGAGGTGCCATTGTAGCCAGTGATGGGCATCAGCAAGTTCGTACCAGTTCGCCAGAACCGGCAGTAGAAATTCTGGCTGGCCACGCCCATCCAAGTATTGAGATAAAGTAGTCCTAATTCGGGTGCAACACAAGGCTTCCCCCTGGCCACACCCACCATACCACACCCACAGTGTGGTAGCAAAATTTTTTGGAGCCCACCACTGATTGTAGCACAGGACTACAGAGGTAGCATAGAGTGTGCTGGGAACAAAGAAGTCTGCTCTCTAGACATCTCATTTTCTTTTTCTTTTTCAAAATATTGAAATTACAACAATAAAAACTTAATACATATAACTACTAAATAATATTTAAGAAAAAATAACATGATAGTACACATAGACAATAAAAATTGTTCTTCATAAAATAATCTCATATATAACAAATAATACTCATAAGTCAAACCACATTAAATGTTCCACTTGTCATACTTTTATATTTCCTTTGCCCCTAACCATATTCATGAATATCCAATCTTAATTCTTACTCTTATCAATTCAAAATTAAAAAAAGAAAAGTTTAATAAACAAAAAAGGAGAGAAAATAAAAAAAGGAAAGGCAAAAAACACCCTGTGTTATCTACAATACCCTGGATGCAGCCATTTAGCACACCACAATTATTTCCAAAAACTCATTTGGTCAGGTACTGGTCTGCCACCCTTACCCCTGATTAGAGTATAATCCAAAAAAGGCTTCCAGATATTTTGAAATTCATTTTCCTTAATTATCACTTTTTAAAAATTATCCCTTTTTAAAAAATCAATTCCCATGTAAGTTTATCATTCAAGGCAATTTCCCACATCCCTTTATACCAGTCTTCTATTTCCAATTTTGAATTATTTTTCCATTTTTTTGCAATACATTGCCTAGCAACCGTTAAAATATAGATATTAAATCCTTCTTATCTGCTTCTATATTTAGTCCCTCTACATCTGTCAACATAGCAGCACTTGACTCCATTTTGAGATCAATCCGCATCATTTCCCCTATCTCTTTTTCTATTTGTTTCCAAAAATCTGATGCCACTATACAACTCCACCACATATGCTCATACCTTCCCAACACATTCTAGCATCGCCAACAGTTTTTTGTTTTAGTATTATCCATTTGATTTAATCTCACTGGAGTCAAGTACCATCTCCATAATTTCTTACAATTATGTTCTTTAACCCTTACAGACAAACTTCTCATGATTCTTTTTCTCCATTTGCCTTTCCATTCTGCATCTGAAATTTTTTATTTTTAAATCGGATTCCCATATATATTTTTAATGGCTCCTGGGGATTTCCTTCTTGGCTTAACACTTTATATATTTTACTCACCAATCCTTTCACTCCCATAAATCCCTTTCTAATCTTGAATATCATCTCGCTTTTCATGCTAGTCAATAAAAGCAGGTTTTAAGCCCTTAAGGCTGCTAAGACAGGCTTAATGCTATATATACCTTGAAGCACCTTAAACACGAAGACATTTGTTATGGCATTAGCATTTGTTAGCCTTCCTTACCATCTGAGGCTGCAACAGTTGGGCCTTTTCACTCTTGAACGACAGCGTCTAAGAGGTGACCTGATTGAAGTTTATAAAATCATGCACGGTGTGGACAAAGTAGATAAGGAAAAACTGTTTTCCCTATCGCACAACACTAGAACTAGGGGACACTCGATGAAACTTTTGGGTACTAGTTCTCAAACAAATAAGAGAAAGTACTTTTTCACCCAGAGGATTAGTGGTCTATGGAACTCCCTGCCAGAAGAAGTGGTGACAGCTGTCAGTCTTGACAGCTTTAAGAAAGGATTAGACAAGTTCATGGAGGACAAGGGTATTAATGGCTATAATTATGGATACTTAAGGACAACCTCGGGGTTGGAGAGATAGGCAGGATATCTCTCAATGCCATTTCCAGGGAATCCTAAGAAGGTGAAGGCATCTCCTTGGGAATACCCTGAAGGAAATGGTGAGCCACTGTGTGAGACAGAATGCTGGACTGGATGGGCTGTGGCCTGTTCCAGCAAGGCTGTTCTTATGTTCTTATGTTATGGCATTAGTATTTGTTAGCCGCAGTCCACAAAAGCTGGTACCCTGACAAATACAGTACAGTAATTCCTAAGGGGTCCTATAAGATTTTTTTCTGCTGCAGCAAAAGGAATACAATGCAACAACCCCTTTGCAAACTTTGGGAGGGGGGAATCAGTTGCCGCTTGCTGAAATCTCAGAAACCAGAGAGATGGCTGCACAAGACCTTCAATGTTTGGCATCAGATTGCATAGCTTCCATAAATTATTAAATCCAGCTCTTCTTCTTGCTGAATTAGGACTCCCTATCTGCAGAATCCTTCTGAGTACAGACTTTAGAAAGTCTTGCTCTTTTGTTTTTGCATCTCACTGCCTCATACTCTTCTCTTTCTTTGTTGGTAGCATGTTTGTGTGTATGCATACACACAAACACACACCACCCCCACCTGCATGTATTTTTGCAGTGAGGATCATCATTCTTGTTATATGTGCCTTCAAGTTATGGTGGTCATTACAGGGCTTTCAAACTAAGTGAGATACTTCAGGGGTGGTTTTACCAGTTCCACTCATCCAGTGAGTTTCCATGGGTGATGGGGGAGGTATGAACCTGGGCTTTCTGAGAGCTAGTCCATTTATCTACTACAACCATACTAGGTATCCAGGACCAACACAATCCATGGAGAAATAAAGTAAAACTTGTGGCCACTAGCTTCGGGATGCTTTGAGGTCTTGTTCTACATCTGCTACTCTGCTATCTGTGTTCTAAAGTCCATACCGAGACAGAAGGACACAGATTTAGTCTAGCAGAGTCAGCACAAAAAAGATACAGTACTGTTTCAGAGACAGAAAAACAGTCTGACATTATCTATGAGTTATAAGAGCACAGTTAGCGAAGGAGTGATTTGTGGAGGTTCAGTGATCCCTAAAATGCTTCAGAGCTGTGGGTTAGAATCCAAAGATCTGTTTGGATTGTTGCCATAAAGCTTCATACAGTAATGAGGAATGGAATGTAGCTTTGTAGGGGAAGGAAAGTAGGAAGGTATGAATGGCACATGTGAGTGAGTGAAATCTGCATAGACGTGCAAAAATGGTGGAATGAAAGACACAGAAAAGAAGACAGATAATTACCTGGGGGATGGAAGAGATCTATTTCTACCCTGCCCAAGTGAGAAATTTGAATTTACTCTTTTATAACAAAAAAGCTTTCTTCTGAAATGGAAAATAATGCTCAGGAGCATTATTAGTAATAGACAATTCTCCTGCCATTAGTAAACATTAGTGCTATGTCATTAGTCCCCTCTCCATTATTACTTGTGGGCCAAGTGCCTTCTGTTTTTAGTCTTGTTTTATGAAGGCTATAATACTTAATTGGGAGAATAATCAAATATCTCCAAATGAGGAAAATAATAAAGAGAGTCAACTGCTGCTCTAATCTTTCTCTGCAATTAGGGAGACATCATGAATGAACATGCCAATACTTCAAAGCTAAACTGCACACCTCCACTAAGGATGCATAATAGAAACTGAATGGTAATTAACAGTACTTGGATTCTTCTAGATGCCAGCACCTCCCCTATAAAACCCTCTAGCTATTGAAGAAAGATCTTGAAGAGGCTTGTGAAAGGCAAGAAAAGGGGAGTGAATACACCTCAGATTAGTTGCCCTGGTGAGAGAGTCAATATCCTTGTAAGGCAGGTTTAGCAGGTAGTGTCAGTTGCCAAAATGGAGATTTCTGATTTTTGAGACTGGACAAAAACTCATGTTGTTGAAGTGCAAATTCCCAAAGATGCATGCAGAAGGAAAATAATAAAAGAAATGCATTCTCTGTAGCAAGAGGATAGCCAGTGCAGTGTAGTGATTGGCATCCTGGACTAAAACTCAAGAGACATGGATTCTCATTGGACTCAGCTATGAAATTCACTAGTTGACCTTGGCCAAATCATAGTCTTTCAGCCCAATCTAAATCATAGTTTTCATGAGGATAAAACGGGGAGGAAGAAAGCTATACACACCATCTTTGTGTTCACAGGAGGAAAGGCAAGATGCAATGGTAACAGGAAAAAAATTAAACAGCACCAGAGCTGTTTCTCACAATTGGATGTCTTCAATTTAATGGCTTTTAAACCTAAATCACTTTAGAAGGCAAATGTTGACCAAAACACTGATTTGCATTGCAAAAGTCACTGTTCCATATTTGCAAGGATCACACATTCAGACAAGCAGCACAGTGGGCTCAGAGGTTTTCACAGATAAGGCAATCCAAAATTCACTGCTGGAATTCTCTAAGATAAACATGTGATCCATTTGTTTTGGGACCCGCCACTGCCTCTACCAGACTCTTCTCTCGGCCCGTTCCCGGCCTGAGAGAATGGAGGACTGTGTACAACATGGCCGTTTGGTAATAAGAATGTGTTAACTGTAACTTGGTATTGTAACTTGGTATCATGATCTTCTGAACTGTATTTGATATTGTAATCTGACTTGATATAGTGTTTCATTCTTGGATTTAATTTTGTATGTTGTTATTGCTATATATTGCTATGTACCCCTATTTATATTGTTGATTTATGTAAACCGCTTTGGGTCGCCTTTGGGCAAGGAAAGCAGTATAGAAATAATAATAATAATAATAATAATAATAATAATAATAATAATAATAATAATAATAATAATGCAGAAGAGAGACCTTTACAATGCAAAACAATGTGTATTTTGGTCAGAACAAGTTTTACATCTATGTTGCAAACCAGTTCAACTAAAAATAGCTTTGCAGCCCTCGCCACGTTGAAAACCCTTTAGACCAGTGGTTCCCAACATGGGGTACATGCCCCACAGAGTGGACTTCAATTCCCAGAAGCCTAAGTCACTATGCTGGCTGATCAGTGCTTTGAGGAATTGACTCAAGCTTCTGGGAATTGAAGTCCAAAAATCAAAGGTTGGGAAACACTGCTTTAGACAAACCCGCAACATCATTCTAAAGTAACTTCACCCCATCATTGTTCCCCATCCACACATGAACGATCTGAACACAAATCAACAATAACTTTTACCTTTTCATCCAGAAATATTTCTCCTTTGAAATAGGGCTGGAAATCCCGCACCTCTGTTCCAATGTTCTCTTTCACAACAGCATATAAAGGAACCCCCAGCTGGTCAAGCTGAGGCTTCAGAGAGGAAAGCTCAGCAGCCTCCTGAAAGGGACACCAGAGCCAAGTTACATCTGTGTAACCTAACATTCATCCCAGCTTCATCTACAGGGCATTTGGACAGCTGTAGCAAGCGAGACACTGGAATTAAATGTAACAGTCATAAATTCACGTTAAGATGGTATCACAGCCAATATGCTGTGTAGGAATGCATCTGGATTCTGTCAGGCTGTCTCTGACACATTTTGTAAACAAAAGCCTCTTTGCTCACTGAGAGACAGCGCTCCTTATCTCTCTTTCTTTGGGTTCTGACACTTCTGATTGGCTGTAAGCACTCAGCTTTGTCTCTGCGGAGTTTCGTTTCTGGTATACAATGCTTGCTAGTTTCGTTTCTCACACTCTCTGCCTGAATAAAGAAAAGGTTGGAGTATCGTTTGACCAGCTGAAGAGAGCAGGCGTGTTTTTGTGTGTCTCTGTTTTCTCCCTACTCAAAGCCTAATGAAGCAGGACTTCATGGGACTGATTGCTATCTTAAAGATCTGAGGATATAAACTGCTGCTAATGAGGCTGACTGAATAAAGAAGATATCTTTACATGAAGCAGAATTCCAACAACTGGTGCCCCGTGTGAGGCCAATTGAATGAAATTCAAAGGAATGCTTTGAACTCTGCTTCAACAATTAGCATCTAATTAACACCCCATAATTGGCGACCGGGGACAAGGTCTCATTTACCCCCGACCGGGAAGGTCATAAATCGAGCTCGAAAATTCATCCAAAGTCATCTTTGGGTCCCATATAGGGTAAGTGGAAAAGAAATATATATATATTTTTATCATGGGGTGTTTGCTTTCTTCGCAAATACATGAACTTTGTAGAGATATCTCAGATCTTTTGCATGACAATGGGCGAAAAGTTGATGAGCAGGAGATACGAAAGCTAGCTAAAGCGATAGCACAAAACTGTCCTTGGTTTAAATATGAAGGTCTGGACTTAAAAGAGTGGAAACAGATCGGGAATGAACTGCAGAAGCATAAAGGGATTTCTAGATCAATATTATTTACTTGGGAGGAAGTGAGAGGCTGCCTTCAAAGGCTTACTCCAAAAAATATTTTATTGTCTCAAAGACTTGATGGCCCCCTCACACAGCTTTTGCCTTCAGAAAAAGGGGGGGCCATGGCAACTGCCCTTCCATCATATGAGAAACAACAGCCTCCTGATGGGGGTGGAGGTGGAAATGGAGATGGGACATTATATCCTGCCTTGCAATTATGTCCTGACTTGCAACAATCAAGTGCTTTTAGCCCTACAAAAGACCTGTTCTCTGCTGCAATATTGCCAGCCGAGCATAAAAAACAGCTAGTGCCGGCTGATGGGGAACAAATGGCGGGGAACTCATCACAGATTGAAGTTGTTGATGCATGCAGAGTGGCAGAAAGCAAGGACTGTGTTTTAAAGAGCAGCTTAGGGGATCTCAGCCCCCCCCCCCCTGAATCAACCCTCATCACAAAAGCAGGAGAAGCTGAGTAGTAAATTTGATACCTCACGTTTGGGCAGGAAGATCCTACAGAAATGGAAGGATGGCCCAAAGGAGGAACGCACAAAACCCAAGACAAAAAAGGGGTGCAAGTACAAACTAACAGATGCAGGTTGTCATAAGGTTGAGAATCATATGCTGGAGATGAAAGAAATACAGAGAAAGAGGGGGGTGAATATTTCCTGTATGGATAGCAGGCTGTGGCACAAATACAAGGAGGAAGAAGACATACAGTTTTTTGCTGATTTTGAACTGCCCAACCCACAAACAAAGAGATACAGAGTGAGTTGTCCCACGTTTCAAGCATCAGGATTGCAGGGAAAGCAACTTGGACTTCCCTGTGATTTTCTTCTGTGTGAAAATTACTTGCAACTTCTGGAGAAGTCTTTGTGCCTTCACACCTCCTCGGCCTGCCTTACTGCAGATGGGTGTGGCTGGAGCATGAAGGAATGTGTGTCTGCCTGAAAAGCTGAAAAGGGGGGGTTGTGTGGGATTGTCTTGTGAAGTCAGTGAGACTTAATTTATGGCTTAATTTCAACTTGCCATGCCAAGAAATGTGCTGGAGAGATAGTGTTTCAGAGAGCTTCAATCAAGTTTTGGACTTTTTAATTTGGACATTTTAATTGGACTAAAAAGAACAAAAGTTTGTGTGGACTTTAAAGAAGAATTATAAAACCTGACAGCCTTTTTAAGAAATTGTCTACCTGCTCATGCTAATGAGATTTGTACTGTATTGGTTTACCATGCTATGCTGGTTTAAGTTATTGAATGCCTCTTTCACTTTACATCTAGTGGGAGAAGAAGAAATTTAATGCCTTACTCATGTAATTGGGTAGTAAGAATTGCTTTCTAGAATGCTATAGAGGCCTCCTTCATGTAAGGAAGATCATCAACTCATGGTTATAGATTTGAAGGACTGTTTTTATACAATCTTGCTAGCGCCACAAGACAGAGAAAAATTTGCATTTACATTGCCAGTATACAATAATGAACATCCTACTCAACGGTTTGAATGGTGTGTCTTGCCTATGGGTATGGCACACTCGCCGACTCTATGCCAACATTTTGTGAACAAGGCTTTGGAACCTTTCAGGCAACGCCATCCAGAGGTTAAAGTCTATCATTACACAGATGACATTTTATTGCATGGTCCACAAGTCACGGAGAAACACCTGCAGGACCTAGCAGACATTTTGCAACAAGCGGGCTTGATCATAGCTCCTGAAAAAGTGCAGCGGATGTATCCATTCCAATATCTGGGACATAGGCTCTCAGCTACAGCTTCAACTCCGCTATTGCCAACAATACCTATTCCGGAGCAGTTCACTCTTGTACAATTGCAACAATTGCTAGGGAACATAAATTGGGCTCGTCCTTTCTTGGCCCTGAGCACGGAGGAACTGTCACCACTCTTTGCTGCTCTTTCTGGACACACTTCTCCAGCGGACATCATTCCCTGCACAACGGAGATGCGTACAGCTCTTCAACGCCTCAACGAAGAGCTGCATACCATCGCTGTTGATCGGGTGCCCTCAGGCACCATTGCGCTGGCATGCGCTCTTCTTCCTACACCGAGGCTGCCCACTGCGGTTTTGTTCGCGCCTGTCAACGCTCAGAAGGTGGCCATCGTGGAATGGCTGCACTTGGCGCACACTCCCTCGAAAAACTGTTATCGCCTGCCTGATGCGATTGCTGATCTTTTCCTCAAATGCCATACTAGGGCAAAGCATTTGACTGGCTATGACGTTGACTTTGTTTGTTTTCCTTTTTCACAGGATCAGCTAACCGCCTTGCTACAGCAGTCTGAGGCATTTCAGGTGGCCATGGCGGACTTTGTGGGACAAGTTAAATTTAACCCCCCCAAGGATAAGCGGTTTACCTTGCTGAATCTCACTTCTTACTCCCTGTCATCCCCGCTTTGCATGCAACCTATCTTGCATGCCATTACTCTTTTCTCAGATGGCTCCCCCTCCCGTGGAGTCCTTACATGGCAGGGTCCTACTGGGGAATGGGAGGTTGTTTTTACAGGACCTCAAGCATCGGCCCAGCGGTCGGAACTGGCAGCGGTCATACTTGCTTTCTCTACGTTTTCTGATGTGCCTTTTAACCTGATTGTGGATACTCAATATGTTTACCGCCTTGTTTTTACTTTAGCTCAAGCTTATTTGTCTCCATCGATGGATAGGGATCTTTTTGCTTTATTCCAACAGCTTCAAGGTTTTCTTTCCAACCGTACGGTCCCTTTCTTCATTGCCCACATACGCTCTCACACAAAGATTCCAGGTTATCTGACGGAGGGCAATGCACGAGCAGATTCTGCTCTCCGAGACTCTGCTGAGGTTTTTTTCTCTCTTTGATAACCCCATTGACAGTCATGCAATGTTTCATCAATCTGCTAAGGTTTTGCATAAACGGTTTTCCATTCCTATGTCACAGGCTAGAGACATTGTGTCGTCCTGTGCTTCCTGTACGAAGTCTCCTATATTCCTGCCATTTGATGCTGTTAATCCTCGAGGAACAGAAGCTAATCAGCTATGGCAGATGGATGTCACGCAAGTACCTGCTTTGGCTCCGCTTTCTAAGTTACATGTGACTGTTGATACCTTCTCTGGATTTATATGGGCTACACCCTTGCGGGGTGAAACATCCAGACATGTTATACAACATTGCATTCGTTCGTTTGCGGCAATGGGTAAACCTAAAAGCCTTAAGACAGACAATGGGTCATCATATGTTTCTTCTGCCTTTCAGGACTTTTGCCGTCAGTGGGACATTAAGCTAACCCATGGAATACCCTATAACTCGACTGGACAGGCGATTGTTGAAAGAGCCCACCTGACATTCAAAAATTTGTTACACAAGCAAGTGGGAGATAGAGGGGTTCCTGTGGCTGAAATACCTACAGCTGTTGCTAAAGTACTGTATACTCTTAATTTTCTTCTTGCTCCCCATAATAGGTCACACTCTCCAGTCGAATTGCATTTCAGGACTGAGGAGTGTCTTCCTAAGCCATTGGTCGTTTATCGGCAGCAACCCGATCCTGAGTGGAAGGGTCCTGTACCTCTAATCACCTGGGGACGAGGATACGCAGCGGTTTCTACAACCTCAGGACCTGTGTGGATTCCTGCCCGAGCGATCCGCCCATGGAGAGAGAAGAAGGTTACTCAGCTCCAGGATGGTGGTTCACCAGTAAACTAAATGTGCTGACATTTGTTATTTTCTTTCTTACTGTGCTTCCAGCTGTAAGAACAATGCCTCATGGGGGCAACCCCAACTTTTGGATTCGTCATGCTAACTATATGTTTGAGGTTCATGGTAAGAATGCAACGTTATACTATGAGCATCCACTGGCAGTGTCGCAAATGGCTTTTCTTCCGGCATTGTTCAACACACCTGAGCTGGTTATTGGACATTTGCAACATCTTGATAGGTCTACACTCTTCTCTAATCCTCCAGAACAATTTAACAACACCCGTTGGCGAAGCATGACATTCAAGAAATACACTAAAGGACTTTGTTTTTGCTGTCATAGTTCTGGAGTCTGGAATAGTAAATGGAAGCACTGGACTCAAGCAAAAAGGGTTTTGCAGAATGTAGGCAATTATACGGGTTGTGACGATTATTTTTGGTTATGGGGTAGTTATAACAGTTCTTATAAGCTTAATTATACCTTGTTTAACACTACTATTGAAGATATATATGATGTATTTCCTATGTTTACTCCTGATTATTCTGCTATAGATAGTGGTTCAATTTGCAATGGATGGCAAATCAAGGATCCTAACATGTGGTTCTTTTTTAATGGAGTTGCCACGAATTTCCATCCAGGACAATATCAATGTGCAGCATTGGGTTGTTTTATCTGAATAATACTATTGAGAAAGAACTTCAGAATTTACAGGAGAGCATTACTAACAATGTACGCACTGATGTTAATCTCTTTGATTGGGTGACTTCTTGGTTGCCTGATTTGTCTGTCCTTAGACAAGTTTTCTTTTATGGGTTTATTATTATTATCTGCTTTATACCTTTGTATTTTTGCATTACTTGTATTCCTAATCTTATTTCTATGTGTAATACATGTCCACTGCGTAGAAGGGAGACATCGAGTTTTGCACGACGGCAATTGTACTCAATGAGGTATCATCCTCCGGAACAAAGTACCAGGAGTCAGGAGGGGTACGATGTCCAGGAGGACAGTGATGATGTATATGGAGGAGTAGTTATGGAGTATGATGACATGCAGGGGTATGATTAGCCGTCCCTCTCTCAAATTTAAATGAAAAAGGAGGACATGTAGGAATGCATCTGGATTCTGTCAGGCTGTCTCTGACACATTTTGTAAACAAAAGCCTCTTTGCTCACTGAGAGACAGCGCTCCTTATCTCTCTTTCTTTGGGTTCTGACACTTCTGATTGGCTGTAAGCACTCAGCTTTGTCTCTGCGGAGTTTCGTTTCTGGTATACAATGCTTGCTAGTTTCGTTTCTCACACTCTCTGCCTGAATAAAGAAAAGGTTGGAGTATCGTTTGACCAGCTGAAGAGAGCAGGCGTGTTTTTGTGTGTCTCTGTTTTCTCCCTACTCAAAGCCTAATGAAGCAGGACTTCATGGGACTGATTGCTATCTTAAAGATCTGAGGATATAAACTGCTGCTAATGAGGCTGGCTGAATAAAGAAGATATCTTTACATGAAGCAGAATTCCAACAATGCTGAAATGGCTTTTTCAAACAAGAGTCCCAGTCTCTTCTGGCTAAGTTAGATTGGGCAACTTCCAGAGGTCACTACTAGACCTTCAAGGGTTACATTTGTGCCTCCCACCCATAAAGATATATAATTTCTTAAGAAAACTTGGGGGAGGATTTTGTCCTCTAGCGGCAAAAAAATGGGAGCAGAAGTCGTCGTTGGCAGCAACCCGTATACAAAAATACATTTTTTCCTGAAGCAGGAAAAATGCCACTGGTATGAATTTGTTTAAGGTGGATCCCAGCTTGCCATGAAGTGACCCACACACTATGATCACAGAGCCATCTCCTGTAACACATATGTAATGAGACATGCAGGATTTAACACAGGGACTGCAACGGACTATCGCAGGCTTGAGGATATTATCAAGGTGTGCCTTCACAGCCAGTCCATCTGGCATGGCCTCTTCTGCCTCCATGATCATTGGGAATCAGTTCCTTCTCCGCTCATTTTGCCATTGGGCGAAGTCTGATGGTTTCCAGTGGCATTTCCTCCACTGAGGGGACCATCACCCCACCTAAAGGGGCTTATCCTCCCATAGCCATTGGCCTCTTTAGGGAGTCAGGTTATTTACCACAGCCCAACACTCAGTGTTGAGTCGCTCACTGTATGGTCTACTCCATAACCATAGCAGGATGTCCGGCCAGACACAGGGAGCAGAAGTATTGAGGCCATATACAGCTCACAGGCTATGTTTCATCACAATCTCGGGCTAAGTGGCTTTTTCAGTGATGGTTCCACAAGCTGTGGAACTCTTGGTGGAGAGAAACTTCCCATCTTAGAAGAATGGTAACTATTTTACCTCTCCCGTCAAATAGGTTTCAGTCTAAGCTCTGTTGCTGTTCAAGTATAATTTCACCATTTGATCCAAGTTTTAACATTGTTGTCATGTTTAAATTTCATGTTTTACTATTTTAACTTGCATCCTATTTAGATTGTCTAGACATATTTTGTTACTGTTTTTAATTATTCTCATAGTGATGGCAAATGTTGACACTCCAACTGATCAGGGCTTCTGGCCTCCGGCCAGGACTTAAAGGGCTGTTGAAGCAGCGAAACGTCACTGCCGCCTCCGGCCCTCCTGGCAGGGTGGAGGGACCCCCGCAGCGCCGAACCCCGAGACCACCGCTGGCATTCCTGGGACCTGCCTCCAGCTGCCTCCGGCCAGGACTTAAAAGGCCATTGAGGCAGAGAGACTTCGCCACCGCCTCTGGCCCTCCTGGCAGGGCGGAGGGACCCCTGAGACCACCGCCGGTGTTCCTGGGACCCGCCTCCAGCTGCCTCTGGCCAGGACTTAAAGGCCGTTGAGGCAGCAAGACTCTGCTGCCATCACTTTCCACTTTGTATTGTATTATTGAGTTATTATTGTTACTGTCTGCTTTTGTATTTTTGTCCTTGCTTTATGCTGTATTGTATTTTGTTTTTGCTACATTGTATTTGCTATTGTATTTTTTGCTATATTGTATTTTGTTTGATGTGTTGTGAGCTGCCCGGAGTTGGCATGTGCTGAGAAGGGCGGCATACAAATCAAATAAACATAAACAATTGAAGTTCAAGAACAGCTGGAGTGTCAAGGTTCACCATCAGTGGGTTAGATAAAAGACTGAACCTAACAAGTTTACATTTGTATACAGTATGCCGATTTAGATGCAGATTTGCACTTTATAGTCCAAAGTAATCAAAGCCCCAGATTAATGGCAAGGCCAGCAGCTGATGGGTTTATCCACTTTGTTAAGACACTTCCACTGTAGCTTCACAATACTGGGCAGATTTTCAGAGCAAAAGAAGAAGAAAAAAGAAGGGAAGGGAAGGCAAAGGCATGAATTCAGGAACATTAAGATGCCAACAGCCAAAGGTGAAATGGAAGGATTTCCTCCATTGAAAGGAGGAAATAAATTGTTATTAATCAAAAGCATCAAAAGACAAATACCACACTGAAAGAGCTAAAGAAGTTGCCAACATACTTGGAGATGATAAAAAAAGTCTCAGGAAGAGATTAACCAGATGTTTAACATAGTTGCAAGGAGTGCAACATCAGAGCAAAAGTCAATTATCCTGTTTTCCATGGTGGTCAACCAGATGCTTAATAGCTGCAAATCTGAGAGACAGACATTGCTTCTTGGAAAATGGCAGCAAACTGCATATTTAATGAAAGCATAAAGTAATGCAAAATAAAAACAAAATATCATAACACCTTGAAAATGAACAAAATTTATTACAGCTTGAGCTTTCATGAATTATAATGGCTGAAATTCATCGGCCACTGTCTTTTACTGCAGTTAAAAGTTTCCTATTCCCACCCCCAAGGTTCTGAGAATCCCCCTGGATCCCCTTTTTGTCCTGGGAAAGACCTGGGGGGAGGGGGGATGATTACAGTTGAGGAAACGTTTAATGTCTGAAAATCGCTGCCGCCGATCCCACCTAGAGGATTTTTATGTCTGAAGAATAGGATTGCAATACATGAAAGCTCACTCTGAAATAGATTTGTTAGTCTTAAAGGTGCCACGCTCCTCTCTTTTCCTTTTCCCTTTCTGCTTATGAAAGAAGAGCTGGTTTACCCCACTACTCATTCTCCAGAAATGCCCACAAAAGACACCCATGATACCTCTCTGCACAAAAATCATCCAGGTCTCCGCACTGCCATGATAACTGCACCATTCTTCTTCCACATTTCTTCTGCTTTGAATGTTCTTTGCTCTCCTTGGATATAAGAAATGATACAAGTTACAGTACTTGTAATTCATTTGGATTGTAGTGTGTAGCAAACAAATCTATAGTCATCTACTGGATCGGGCTGTATTTATTGATTCCTTAAAGGTGCTTTGAAGAACTATCTGAATGGCAAGATCCATCTGTTAAATTGAGTCAAATCATAATTCCCAACCCACCATGCTACAGACTCATAAATTCTATCTCATTAGCAGTGAATGCTTGAGCCTTTTATTGGAAAAAGAGCAACATTCTCTTTCAGAAACTGGGAAAATCTGAAACAAAGGTTATTAAACTAGAAGTCAGTTTCCATTGCAAGGAATGCTGTAAAGCTTTTATTCACAACCTTTGCCCACAAATAGAAAACTGGGCCTAGGCTGGGTTCTCCCCAACACAATTTCTAAAACTTATTGTAATTCCCTCACCCCGCCACCTTAAATTGAACATTTAATTCTGAGCTTGTGAAGTATCTCAAAGTTTTACCTTCTCCCAGAGTCTTCAAATCTATTGCACTCAGAAAATCCAGTGAGGCCTTTTCTGCTTTAGACAGAAATAAATCCGTATTGGCAAGGATTATCCCTGTCACAGCAGCCCCAATGGCGCCAAAGCCAATGGTCCACATTGCGTTAGGAAAACACACCTGGTCAAGTTGTGGAAACATGCCTAGAAAGAGAAGAAAGCAGAACCCATTATTGTGGCATTAAACTAGGCTTCAAAGTAACTTTTGCCAATCCCTGTTTTAGAGATAGCACAATCTCACGCAGACCAACTTAAATACTATCTCCTCAGGGAAGCCAACAACCCATTGTGATCTCAGGGATGTGTGTAGAGAATATCAAGAGGGGCTAAGAATGCCATGCATTCTAAAATGAAGTTAAGAGATCTTTCTTCAAAGCACAATTTCAGTGGCAGACATACTGACAGTTCTGTCTTGAAAGAACCTTTGTGCTAATTTATTATTCATTTGTTGAATGTAACAATGGTTAATGTCAAAAGGAGCTCCCTCTAACCTACAACCTAACCTTTCAAAGAGAGCTGAGAATCGAGACAAAGCTCCCAGGATCTTTCCTGCATAATGTCCCAAAGGAAAGCATCACAGCAGACTGAAAATGGCTTTGCATGGTTCAGGGATTCTTCTCAAACCTTCTCACAAAATACACATATATTTACATAAAAAGAGCTAGGAACACTTAAACTTTGGACCCCATTTTCAGAATCTTTGTCTTAACACCTCCTACATGGCTATCAGCTGCAGATTCTAGGAGGTGTAGTCCAAAAAATAACTTTTGCAAGCATCATCTGCATATGTATTGTTGCAAACATACAGCTGAAGACTCCACAAAACAAGTGAGGTGACAGTGGTCACACATAATCTACGAAAAAAGAAAGGAGAATGCAAGATGGTGGGCAGAATAGAATGTTTAAAATAATGGATGTTTAATTTTGATATATGATATCAGGAGACCTAGTGCAATTATAATGGACAAAAATAATAAGCAAGTGAGAAATAGTCAAAGAGATTTGATTTGTGTGACAAGGATTTTAGGTTCCCCAATGAAGTGACTGCAAGGGAAGCTAATTCTAAAATTTAACAAGCTAACATCATCGGTTCTCAGTGCTATCTATCAGTGATACACTCTCAGACACCAAGACAGATTAGAACACTCAACAGCAGTTGGTAACTCCTTTAATCATATCAGGCTCCGTAAAAAAAATGCTCATTTGTTCCTTAGTAAACAACTCAGCAGTCGAAATAAAGGAAGTGATGGCTGTAAGTATTTCAACTTGCTTGCAATCTCCAAGGAGGAAAGGAGGTTACAAGTGATGAGGAAAGAGGTTTTGGCTGCCACCTACTACACAGTTTCTTAAGTCCCACTGGATTCAACAAGGCTTACATCTCAGCAGATGGCCACTGGGTTGTGCAGCTTATTTCATCATCCTTCCCTCTCCCTCTGTACATTTCCCTTCCAGACAAACTATGACCTGACCCCCCTCCCCTCCATAACAACAATGTTATTGTTATTATTGTCGTTATTATTTCGTGTCAGAGATTACTCTGGGTTGAAAGGATTTTTAGGGGACACCCAAATGAGGACCCTTTCACGTCTCCAAGTGCAGCTGCTTCCAATAGTAACAATGGCTACAGTGTGCTGCTGAAACAATACTAACCAAGGCTTCATAGATTACAACTTTTAGATGGCTCACGGCTATAGCAAAGGTTAAAGACAAGAACTGATGGAGAAAACCTGAGACTAAAGTTTACATTTCTTGGATGATTTGATTATCCACCCATTTTCCAATTTAATGTACAGTCTTTCACTAGCTTGAGAAGAGCCTGAACTAATGCATATAAATGGGATTATTGAGACTATAGTTTTAATTTTATTGTCAGTAGCAATGAAAGACACAAAACAGTGCTGGTTCACAACAGCATCAAGTTCCTGAACTCTGATTAGAGGGGATAAAACACCATGAAATCGGCAGCTTGATTTGTTACATTCATCGCTTTCTGCAGTGCAAGATTCTGGCAGCCCAGGGGCAAAGCATTTGTGCTGAAGTGGATAATGGGAAAGATTTCCACCAGAGGCTATGAAGAGAAATTGTTAACAAAGACTGCCAGCTCTTAGACACATAAACCAACTGCCTAAGCCTTTTCACATGGAGAGTTTAATGCAATTTGTTTTACAATTGCTTGTTGTTGCTTTCGTTGTTCGTTGCCCTGTTGTTGCTAAATTATAGCAACACTAAGATTTCTCAAGCTATGTAAGATTTCAAAGAATGTTTATTAATACCATACACTCACACACCCGAGTCTCCATGGCTGGGTGGGAATTTGAACATAGGTGTCTTGAATCCTACTCCATTACTCTGTCTGTTGCACCACATTGAGTGCAGTTATTGCTAAACATTTTCAATTTCTAAAGAGACAAATGTATTTATTTGTTAAATGTGGCCATTGAAGTTCTTGAACATCGTGGGAAAGTACCTCCCCCCCTTTCGTACTATTTCCCACTTCAACCCAGAGCTCCCATGAACCATAATATACAAGGACCTATATGGTTTGGGTGGCCCTACATCAAAAGCAACTTGCTGACACATAACAAATTTAACCCTTAACACTTTGCTACATGAACATAAAAGATAATTTAAAAACCACCTAAAAATAAGCCATGAACAAATTAAACAATAAACAAAGCAATTCAATCAGTAATATAAATACATTTGGTCATCTTTCTACAACAGGCAGTATAGTACACATGTGGTGCTGATATGGTCTTTACCAAGCTGAGATAATTTATACCCTTATATTTTAGCCACACAATGATGTTAGTACGTCCAATACATTTACATGAATAGTCAAAGACACACACACACATTCCCTGTTAACAATATAGGATGAGAAATTACACTAACAATCTGTCCCTTTGTTAATGAATGAATGAATGGAGCATTTGTAAATTTGTGTTTGCGCGTGTGTGCCTGTGCGCATGAGAGAGACAGCACCAGAACCTTTTGAGGTCAGCTGTGACTCTAGAAACATTAAGAGAACACATTTATCACTACTCATACAGCTAGCTAATCTGCAGATACATACGCATACACTTAACAGCTGCAGTCCATCTGGATCAGAAGGAGCCAAAGCCCAGTAGCTAGCTGACAGGCAGCTGTGTGAAAAGACTCTTGCCCACAACAGGATAATTTTGACTCATAGTCCTCCTCCTATTCCCAGAGGACAACGCGGGCTGCATTAGGCAATTTGCCAGAAGAAAAAAACAACAACCTAACAAGCTTGGCATTAGTCCAAGCAAATCACTCCAAAGGTTTTTACTCAACACATATCATGTTGAAACAAAAGTATGGGGCGAGAGATTCAGTTTTCCTTTGGAGGCACTTGGATAAAGTTTATCTTGATTGTGAGAACTTTGTTCCTAAGGCTTAATAGTCTGTAGCTGTTTAGGAAGATGACATACTTTTTACAGCCTAGCAGATATGCACAGACACATGACTGAGCCATGGAAACAACAAATGAGTCTACCCAATGACAATACCCTGTTTTTAGTTTCTAGCAGAAAAGTAATTTTTTAAAAATAAAAAAAAAGACTGTAACTTCCAGAATTCCATGACCAGTGAGAAAAGAATTGTAATTAAAATTCTTTTTTCTGAGTTTGTTCTGCGATAAGGCTGTATACCGTCTAAACAAATGTGCAAAACCAGAATAAATAAGGGATATGTGTTTAATTCCAGAATGACCACAGGGCAGGAGAAACAGCTCTAGCAACATCCCAACAGCATTTCACGTTACATCAGCATTTGTGGAATTTAAAAAGATTTCAATCAAAGACACTCCACAATTCAAACTGAAGACATGGAAATCATAAGTAAACCACCATTTCCAGTAAATTGAGATGCCAAAGGAAAAGGCATGCTATAGCTAAGCTTCTAATAAGCGCCCAAAAAGCACAAGACCTTCTCTGGAAGCTCCAACCACTTAGGTGCTATGGAGGACTCAAACTGAGGTCAAGAAGCACTACTGTATGTAGGGATGACCCAGCCTTCGCCCCAAAAGCACCCCAAGTCTGCCCCAAGCAATGCCCATAGCCCACATCCCTTAGCAGCTTCCAAAGGGGGGGGAGGCCAGGTCGCGCTGACCACACAACCTGGGGTCGTATCAACAGGATACAACCACAACAATCCTTCAAGGACGCTTCCCCGGCAGAAGCTTAGTAAGTGGGTCCTCATCGGACCCAGAAAGACAGCTCCCTGAGTCACAAAGCCCCTTATCTACCCCACCAAACATCCCCATTCCACAAGCCATTGTCCACCGCTGTTTACCCCAACTAACTGGTCACCCTCTGACACAAACATCTGCTTATCTGTCACCAGCACACACAAAACCCATTGTCTGAACCCACTTCCCCCTGATCCGCTGCTGACGTGCAGTTATGCCAGGCACGCATAGTCCAGGTATTTTTGACTAGGAATAAAAGGTCGCTCAGCGCTCCTGGGTGTTGCCTCCCTTGCATCTGTGTCTTCTTTTGTCCCTGCGAGTGGCCCGATTGGCCCCGATCCCTACAACTGTATATAGATTCTTATAGCCACTCTGCTGACCATTTTGGCTAGTAGGAGGGCAAAGTGAAAGACTTGCATTGTTGCTGCTAGCTAGGGTTCATGTTTCACAACTTGCATGTTCCTTTCCTTTCTAGCTTTGTTTACTAAATTGCTCACACTACCAGGACTGAGTGTGTCCATCTCTTGATGAATGGCTCTGTTCCTCTTCTATAGTAATGTGTTAGCATCCCCTCCTACTCTGTTTTTCCATCTTTTGTGGTGGTGCAAATCCTATTTCCTGCTGGCCATTGCATAATTGCTAGAAGGACGCCTGTAAAGAAAAATAAAATCCTCTTGTGTGCCATAACTCAGAAACTGAAAACACTGTGTGGTTCTTCACCTCAAATAATATCTGTTTGCTTTTTCACCTGTGAAACAAATACTATCAGATACAGGTGAAACTCAGAAAATTAGAATATCATGCAAATGTTCATTTCACTTAAAAGGTGAAACAAATATATGAGATAGACTCACTACATGCAAAGCGAGATATGTCATGCCTTAATTTGTTATAATTGTGATGATCATGGCGTACGGCGTACATGAGATTATGTGATGATTATGGGGGCATGAGATTAGGGGGTTGGGGTTTTCATAAACTGTAAGCCATAAGCATCACTATTATAACAAAGTAAGACTTGAACTAACTCACTTTGCATGTAATGAGTCTATCTCATATATTTGTTTCACCTTTTAAGTTGCATTACTGAACTGCATGAACATTTGCACGATATTCTAATTTTCTGAGTTTTACCTGTACTATCAGATAAAGACAAGCATTGCATTGAACATTTCCGTAAGTAAAATAAATGAATTTTAACCCAAGTAAAGTACAGATGAAATTTAGACATAAATTAAAGGAAGACTCCACTACAGTTGGCTCATAAAATAAGGCAGGAGGTGGAAAGAATTTCTCTCTCTTTCTCTCTGCCTTCAGCACTCCTGGTCAATGATTAATTCTCACCACTGGGAGTGCTGTGAAAAAGTGTTAATAGATTTCTAGGCTAACAGCCAGCACAGTAGCTAATCCGATCATTTGCAGCAGTTCCCATTTGCAACACTGCATCACCTCTAGCAGGTGCTGTTTACATAAGCCCAATCGATCACTTCCACTCTCAATCAACCAATAGACCTGTGCTGTCGGAGGTTACTCCTGGCCATTTCAGCCTTTCCTGCTGCAGTAATAAAGTCTTAATTGATTTCCTACTTCTCTGAGTGGATTATAAAGGAACAATTAGATATTAAAAGTCAGTCAGGGGATCACGTACAGTACTGTCCTCCTGCTCTGCCCAGGCAACATTGCAACTACACATTGGTGTTTATACCATACCTGTCAAGTTGCAGTGGAGAAAAAAGGGAAGCAGCGCAGCCTCTGATGGGTGTGCATGTGCAAAGGGGTTACTGCAGCGGTGTGCATGCATGAAGGGGGTTATTGTGCATGCGCACTGCTGCAGTAACCCCTTTGCGCATGCGCACCGCTGCCTCTGATGGGCACGCATAAGAAGTAACCCTTTTTCTGGCCGTTCAAATACAGAATGGTCGCTGGAAGGACAGGGAAAGAGAGGTGAAATATGGGATTTCCCGACTAATATGGGATACTTGACAGGTATGGTTTGTACATGAAAATCACCATTCCTTGAGGCAGTCTCACACTCATTGTGTTCCAGAAAAAATTAATTGCCCTCCTTTGTTTTGCAACCCAATCTGTTTTCTGCACGTCTTCACGCAGTACGACATTTGTGCTTCACATGTATTAATTAATGTAAAGTTCCTTTCAACATTGGAAGTGTGTATAAATGTGTCTCACCTGTGTTCTGGATCTTTCCGCTTTAGGAAAGATTGTTGATGAAGGCTTCATGTACAGTATTGATCTTTTCCCCCAATTAATGAACAGCTGTTTCAACTGGTTGTGCTTTTCACAAACTCTTTCCAAGGGATCCAGGGCAAAGTGTTTTGCCTAAGACCAGTGGTTCTTTACCTTTAAAAAAAAATCAGGTTTCTGCCTTTAAACTAACATTTCCAAAAGGCAAAGAGCAGGTTGGGCACCTATCTATGTGTTTTTATTCAGGCATAGGCTGGAGAAGGAATGTTGTACATCCCAAATCTTCAGCATTGTCCAAAGTAACAACACAATATGTGTGTATCTGTGTGAACTCCCCACCCCATGCACAATTTATATACAGGCACAAGCAAACACTTCCAGGGTAGCTTTAAAACAAACAAATACAAAATAAAATCAGGGAACAGCAAATAAGCATAGCAAACATCACAATTAAATTGTGACTTAAAGGGCTCAGGAAAATAAATATTTTCTCCATAGCCCAAAAGATATAAAAGGTTCCAGAAATTCTGCAAGGTTTTTTAAAACCAAATCAGCAGCACCTGAGTGGGCCTAGCATGGCAACCAGCACTTAAGGTCAGACAACAGAAGTCCCCAAAGGAGGACTTCCAAAATGATCTCATTTTATAAGACAACTAGCAGATTCTGCCCGGCGGTGCCGGGCTGTTTTAAATTGTTTTAGACAGGGTTTTTTAGTTAATGTTTGTAAAAAAGAGTTTCGTCTGTAATTGTCATTTTAAAAATGTTTATTTATACACACGGGCTGTTATAAACTGTGATCAGGTTTTTTGGGTTTTTTTTGTGGATTTTAAAAAGAACAAAGGATGCTATATATATTTTTTATTTAACCAAATAATGTTTTATTATTTGTATTTTATTTTAATAGTGTTAATGTAGGTAATTATTTTTTTAAATGTGAAAGTAAATATTTTTACCTTCAATGTTTTTAAACTGTGTTTAGATGTTTTGGGTCTTTATTTGAGTTAAAACTCAACGCAGGATTTTAGAAATGTTTTGATTTTGGTTAGGTTTTATTTGTGTTTTGTGTGAAATTGTGATATTTTGTTATGTTTTTGACTTGTTTTTACTCTTGTAGTCTCTGGGTGGGGCTGTTGAGTCTTTTTGAGTTGTTTTTACGATTGTGCCCTGCAGGTGGGGCTGCTAGGGATTTGGGTTTCATTTTAGGTTTTTTTTCTCTTCTGGCCTCTGGGTGGTGCTTCTTCCGGTAAGTTGTCTTTGTTTGTTCATTTCTTTTCCGGACGTCGTGGAGGGAAGACGTGTGCTGGTGAGTTGGCTGGTTTTATTTATTTAGGGTGTTTGTTTTTTGAATGTTTAGTGGTGGTGGTCTCAGAGGTGTTTATTTTTGTTATTGTTTGTTTTGGTTGAGTTTTAGGTTTGGTTATTTCTGGTTTTATTTATTTTTTCTTTTGTTTTTGTGATTTGTGGTTTATTAGTTTTCTAATTAGGTGTTTTGTTAGTGGTTTTGTTTATTAGTTGGTGTTTGTGTTTTTTGTTATTTTTGTTTTTTTAATGGTTATTTTTAATTTGGGGGGGGGTTGGAGTTGTGTGTGGGGTGGGCTTCCCTTCCCGCGGCCTGGCCTCGGTGGCCGGGTCAGGGGAACCCCAGCGTCGCTTCAGGCGGCGTTGGGGGATAGCCTTCCCTTCCTGCAGCCTGGCCTTGCTGGCCGGGCCACGGGAACCCCAGTGCTGCTTCAGGTGGCATTGGGGGTGGGCTTCCCTTCCCGCAGCCTGGCCTCGCTGGCCGGGCCGCAGGAACCTCAGTGCCACTTCAGGCGGTGTTGGAGGTGGGTTTCCCTTCCTGCGGCCTGGCCTCGGTGGCCGGGTCACGGGAACCCCAGCGCCGCTTCAGGCAGCGTTGGGGGGTAGCCTTCCCTTCCCGCAGCCTGGCCTCGCTGGCCGGGATGCGGGAACCCCAGTGCCGCTTCAGGCGGCATTGGGGGTGGGCTTCCCTTCCCACAGCCTGGCCTCGCTGGCCGGGCCGCAGGAACCCCAGTGCTGCCTCAGGGCGCTTCTTTGTTTTTAACTTTCGCATGGTGGCCTTCTCAGCGTTCTGGGCGCTCATGGCGCACAGGACTCTGGGGCTTGTAGTTTTCGGTTTGTGTTTCCCGTTTGTGAAGCGGTTTTTTTCTGCGGCTTGTTTTTGATTGGCCGCAGCGCGTTTCTGAACGTTCTTTTTGCTCGCACCGCTCAGCCTGATTGGCTGCGGCGCGGCGCAAGGAATGTTGGGACTTGAAGTTTGTTTTCTTTGACTGCATTCGTGGGTCTCCTACCCCACTCTCACATTTCTTAACCCGACAGTTACCTGCGAACCCCGGTTGGGCAAGTGCACGAATGCTTGGTTAGGGCTAGTGGGGCCTGGTGCAACATCCTTTGTCACATTCCAATGGTTAACGCACAGATTTATAGGTATAGATCTAGTTTAGATGCATTATCTTTTCTATGTTGACATCTATGCCGTCATTACTATGCAGATCCTTCAATAAGTATAAGTATATGTGCTTATTTTTATTTGTACTCTGTCTTTCTGCCAGTTGAGGGATCCAAGGTGGCACTTATTTGTTCGTTTTCATTTGTATGGGATATGTGCTTTGGGGAAAAGAGCTGGTAACAGCATCCTCTCAAACAAAATTTGTATTGGCTAAGAAAATAAAGTTATGATCCCATTTTTGGATTATCTCTTTGTGGAGGAGGCCACCCTTGAGTTATACAGGTTCAGAAACATAATGCCAAACAACCCTCCAAGGAGTGGGATAGTTTTGCGTCTCTTCCTCCCATCTTAACTACAGCAAAACCCCGACTTACATATGCCTCGAGTTACATAAAATTTGACTTGCATAATGATTTTTGCACTAAAACCATGTTCCAATTTACATAAATGTCCCGATTTACATAACACAATTTCCTATGGGTTTGCTTTGAGTTACTTAAAAAAATCATTTTTCCTATGGATTTGTTTCGATTTACGTAAAAATCATTAGCCTATGGGTTTGCTTCGAGTTACGTAAAAATTCATTTTTCCTATGGATTTGCTTCGAGTTAAGTAAAAAACGATTTACATAAAATCCTACGGAACAGACTTTTTATGTAAGTAGGTTTTTTTACTGTATTTAAGAAACAAACAAACCATTAATCAGCCTTGAGAAATGCAACCAAGAGGAAAATGCACCCACACATTTACCTATATGTAAATGTGTGGGTGCATATAAGTGAAAAAAACTATAGCATGAAACCTACCCATGCAGTACTTTCACCCAGAGGTTATCAGGACCATCTGGGTATGGCAACAGGGAACAGCCCACACATTATCAACAGAAACTAAAAACACTTTACACAACCACCCTTTCCCATGGAACCTCTCTATGCAGTTCTCTGAAGTGTTACAAACTCAATGTGCTATTGATTGAGCCCTAGAAAGGAATTATTTTTAAAGAGAATATACATAATTTATATTGTACATTTACAATACTATATTGTGCTATGAAATATTGTTAAATATTATGATTTTAATCATTTTTCAAATGAGGGATGTAGTTGATGCAATGGATTGTGATCCATGAAGGCTTCTGTGAAATTTAAAAAGAGTACTATATATACTTGAGTATAAGCCGAGTTTTTTAGCCCCAAAAATGAGCCCAAAAAAGGAGGCTCAGCTTTTACGTGGGTCAGTGACCACAAGGATCCCAAGACCACACAGGGATATTTTCATATATTTTTAATTGAAAATCACTAACAGCTGCTGCATTTCCCACCCTCGGCTTATACCCAGGTCAATCTATTTTCCTGGGTTTTCAGGTCAAAATTAGGTACCTCAGCTCATGTTCAGGTTGGCTTATCCTTGAGTATATACTGTATTTAAGGTATGACAAAATCTACTATTTTAGTTACACTAGTTCAGCTGTAAAATACATCAGCTATATTTATTACTAACCCTTAAAATGTGGCTTCTTCAAAAGCTGGAAACATTCAGAAAGGATAACAATATTATGTCTGTAGCACATACCCTATCTATTTCTTCACAATACAAACTACAAAACCACTACACATACTATATTTTCTTAAATATGCACACCTAACATATTTTTCATGAACTGTACATCTATAAAAGAAAAAGGATTAATTCATACAGATAAGTGAGTCAATGGAGATATTGCCCATAAAGAACCATGATCCTTCTGCTATTCCTTTCTGAATGGTAAACCCATTGTCTGCCTCTGCAACATGTATAAATTGGTACAGTGCAGCTTTCCCCAACTCAAGCCTTCATAGATGTACTAGATTATAACTTCCGTTATCCACAGTAGCATGGTATGCTGGCTGGAGACAATGAGTATCATGGTCTAGCAAAGAAGTCAGCAAACATGGATCTCCAGATGGCTCAAATGGCTAAGACGCTGAATGGAAGGTGGGAGGTCAGCAGTTTGATTCTCGAATACTGAAGGACGGAATGAGCTCCCATCTTTGCCCTAGCTCCTGCCAACCTAGCAGTTTGAAAGCAAGAAATTGCAAGTAGATAAATAGGTACCACTTCAGTGGGAAGGTAAACAGCATTCTGTGCACTCCGGTATCTAGTCATGCCTGCTACATGACCACGGAAACGTCTGCAGAAACAGACAGCGCTGGCTCTTCAGCTTTGAAACAGAGATGAGCACTGAACCCTAGAGTCAGATATGACTGGCTTTTGAGTAAGGGAAACTTTTACCTTTACAGCAGGGGTACCTGGCTTGGGCTTCTGGTAACTGAAGTCCAAGAACACCTAGAGAGCTAAATTTGCTGACCCCTGGTCTAACACATCTGGAGAACAGTGGATTAAGGAAATCTGTACCCAGCAGGTTAGATTTCGGGCTCATGTCTGGGACACCAAGTTTTGAAGCCTAGCTCAGCCATGATATTTAATTAAGGGCACTGGGCATCAGTCACCTTCTGTTACCTCTACCCTACCTCATAGGGTCGGCTAAGAGTGAAATGAGATAGCCACTCATGTATCACTGTGAGGAGCTTGGAGAAAGAGTGGGGAACCAATGTGACAGATTGATACACTGCTTTCAGAGCTGTTTACATGGAATTTCTCAAAGGTCGTTTCGTTTGGTTTCAGCAGTGCCGAACTGCCAAGCACTCCCCAGTCATTCATTATGTCAAACAGATGTTTATTACACAGTAAGAGAGAATTCAAATTCCACCCCTTCCCTGCTCTTTCCTTTGATCAACCACTTAATCCTTGCAGAGAACAATTAAATAGACCTATAAGTTATTAATAACTGTTATTTTAGATGATTCAGCTGCAGTCACCATAAATTCAACCTATAGATGATTCATTTCTCCCTGTTTGCTTCCCTCCTGCAGCAATTTTGTACAGGTGAAGTAGACTTATAGACACGCAAGGGTATGGAAAAACTTTAAAAGACATGTTTCTGCACAGCAAACACTTGATAGCAAAACAATTTTGAAATCCACAGATGTGTTGACTTTTGAAATATATTTATGCCAACAAAGCTGTACCATCTGGATTGCAAATTCACCCAGAGAAAGGCAGACCACACACATGATTTGCAAGCTGACAGCACCAAATTCAACTTCTAAAAGCTTCCATTAAAGAAATTCAGGTAGCAGGGCTTGAACTGAAATGACCTGACAGTTCTTAAGACTTAAAGAGCTATTGCCAGTCGGAGCTGAAGGTCTTCTTGGACAAAGCATCAAGCATGTTGGAACTCCTAGTTTCCAGCCAATACAGCCACTTCATCTCTGTGACTTAAATTAGTTATGACCTAAATCCAAGGCCAGTTCTCTACCACACTACTTCACCGTGAGATCAACACAGAGTGGAATCATAGAGTTCCCACATCTTGTCTCTTTAACAGTACCGGGTACTGCATGACGGATTGAGGATCCGTCTCTGTCCCAACTCCTGGGGACATGAAAGGAGCCTCATTTGGGTGTTCCCTGAGTGGGAATAATTTCAACCCAGAATAATTTCTGACATGAAATTATTATAGTATTCATTCATATAGTATTCATTCTTATATTCTTGATTTCTGTTTATTTGCCATTCTTCTGTCAGGAGAAGGTTAGAATGGCAGACATCACAATTTATACAACTACTGTATTTCCTATATATCAAGCATAAAAATAATAAAATGTTTCAAATTAATAGTAAAAATGAGCTTGCTTGCTTCTTCTTCTGTGTCTAGGCCAGACATGAAACTGCCAAATTGAAAGCACATTTTGGTAAGTTCATTCTGCAGTTCGTTTCACCTGCCCTAGTATGAGAAAGATTAGCCGGCAACACAGGCTGCCATTACCAGGGTATCATCAATTGTGGTTCAAAAATACCACGATTGTCAAGGAGGCTCTTTCTGTGAACCTCAGCTTGCTCTCTCTCAGATCCATTAGATATTTATTTTGTTGTTTATTATATTTTGTCATTTGCTTTTATTCTGCTGCTTGTTCTTTATTTGTCTATACAGTGTCCAGAGTGGGAAACATCCCAGATGGGCTTTTTTCATTATTTCCTGTACACCGCCCAGAGTGGGAAATATCCTATATGGGTGGTATAAAAATGTAATAAATAAATAAAATGAAGAAGAAATTGGTAACAACCAAACGCCCACAAACCAATTTCATCTAATATAATCATTATCATGTAGGAAGTGGAGTGAAAATTTAATATCCATTAGGCACAGCAAAATGAAGAGATCTTTTCCTAATACATTCAAGCCATGAAAGCTTTAACAGTCGACACATCTGAAAGGACAGTTTTGGCTTATCTCAATTGGTACAAGGTTTCATATGGGTAAAGGCAGTCTCATAGTGTGTACTGTAGATGTTTTATCAGTAACCTTCCAGCTTCCACACACCAGTTAAGGTTCTAAAACAACAGAATTGCACGACAGGGAGATTCGTAGGTGGGGATAGACAGTGTACACAGCACTCGCTGCAAAAAAGCAGCATTTTAGTTTTAATAACATCTTCTCCCAAGTATTAACTGGTTTTTAATGAAGCCTGCACCCTGTTTAGAGAGGAAAAATAGGTAAACCACCACTTGTTTGGCCAAAGATTCAGGAGTACCATCGTTTGATAGGTTTGGGGAGAAAGTTCTTGGCTCCATTGTATTATACTTCAGTCCCTTGTTCAATGTAGAAAACTCCAGTATTAGAGCATCCCCTCAAAAAGGCTGCCTATATCTTCTTGTTGTGTATCAAGGATAGCTAGATACAACAGAGGACAGGGCTCCTGAATCTTCAGGAATTATGTAGTACACAGAATTTCAGAAGTTATAACTTACACCACCAACTATAAAAGTTCAAGAGTTCTACTCTCTGTTTCATATATGGTTCCTCGTCAAAACTGCTATTACTATTAAGAATTTCCTCAGGCATAAAGAAGATGCTGATGAAGCTACCACAATAAAACGGAGGACTTAAGTTGATCTTTTCAGAATTTGGAAAAATAGCTTTTCTGATCTCTGCTCCTCTTTCAGTTCAGCTCTCCAAAAATACTAATTGTTGGCTAGGAACTTTATAAAAAAGAGTTCACAGAAGATCCGACCTTCTCTATAAAATAGAGATACCGTATTTGGCACATTTAATTAATCTTTTTTAAAAACCTTGGAACCACCTAGCCAAAATCCAGTTTGTTTGGTTATTATGATGAAATACAACATAAATACTAAATTCCAATTTCAAGAACCTTTTGGCTGTGCCTAGCTGTCTTTCTGCCATGTTGATAGAAGTTTGATAATATGTTCTTACAAAGATAAACTAATCACAATGCCTTTTCAGTCAGGTTGACAACTTTCCAACCTGCAACTCCTGTTATGTCTCTAATGATAGCTTCTTGTGCAGATGTTACTTAGTAAGTGCAGAGTGATGCATGTTGGGGCAAAAAAACCCAATTACATTTATAAACTGATGGGGTCTGAACTCTCTGCGACAAATCAGGAAAGGGACCTTGGTGTCCTGGTGGACAGCTCAATGAAGGTGTGCCTCAGCAGTGTGCCTCAGCAGTGAAAAAAGCAAACTCAATGCTAGGGATCATTAGGAAGGGTATAGAAAATAAGTCAGCAAGTGTCATTTTGCCTCTTTATAAATCTATGGTGAGGCCCCATGGAATACTATGTACAGTTCTGGTCGCCATACCTCCAGAAGGATATTATGGAGCTGGAAAAAAATGCAGAGGAGGGCAACCAGAATGATTAGGGGACTGGAACACCTTCCTTACCATCTGAGGCTGCAATGGTTGGGCCTCTTCACTCTTGAACGACGGCGTCTAAGAGGTGACCTGATTGAAGTTTATAAAATCATGCACGGTGTGGACAAAGTAGATAAGGAAAAACTGTTTTCCCTATCGCACAACACTAGAACTAGGGGGCACTACATGAAACTTTAGGGTACTAGTTCTCAAACAAATAAGAGAAAGTTCTTTTTCACCCAGAGGATTACTGGTCTATGGAACTCCCTGCCAGAAGAAGTGGTGACAGCTGTCAGTCTTGACAGCTTTAAGAAAGGATTAGACAAGTTCATGGAGGACAAGGGTATCAATGGCTATAATTATGGATATCTAAGGACAACCTCCGGGTTGGAGAGATAGGCAGGATATCTCTCAATGCCATTTCCAGGGAATCGTAAGCAGGTGAAGGCATTTGCTTGGTAATACCCTGAAGCAAATGGTGAGCCATTGTGTGAGACCAAATGCTGGACTGGATAGGCTGTGGCCTGTTCCAGCAAGGCTGTTCTTATGATGATACCTATTGAGTTCTGTGTATCAGGCTCCTATTAAGGACAAGAGAGCAGGCTAGGTAAGTTATTTTCTGGACCACTGACAATAAAGAGGGTGCCCAAACTGTGATGTTGTTCCCATTGATTTGGGTTTGCTCTGTGCTGTTCTGGCACAGATTTGAAGCAACTATCCTGGCACTGTTCTCCATACATAAGAAGGATAATTGTTAGAAGATGTATTGGAATTTGCCTAGGTCCTCCCAAGATTGCCTCTAGGGCAATTGTTCCTGTTTGCTCACTCCTTTTGCTCATCTTCTCTGCTTTCTGCCTACTTCACACACACATTATCTCTCCTTTCCTTCTAAGTTTTCTGCCCATTGTTCTCAAAATCTTCACCTTTTGCCCCAGAGGTTTCTAATTTTATTTTAATTTTAAAATAGTGTTCACTTTTGCACTATGGTACAAAAGTGGTAACACTATATTTTTTATTATTATTTTAAAGCAGAATGCTGGAACAATTGATATCTTAGGAAAACTAAATAGGAGTGACCAGTAAAGCTTGGAGGGAAGGAAATTGACCAGCGCAAAAAACATGCCAATAAGAAAATGACATCAAATTACACAAAATCCATGGATGAGCATGGTGGAAGGACCAGAAGACTAAAATGGCACCCATACTACTTTAGAGCTACATTTCTACCCACCATCCATTAAACTGTCTGGACTGACCTTTTTTGTTGTTGTTCAGTCGCACAGTCGATTCCGACCCTTTGCGACCCTATGGACCATTGCCCACCAGGCACCTGTCCACCACCATCTTCTTCAGCCCGCCCAACTCTGTGCCCATTGCATCTACAATACCATCTAGCCATCTCATTTTTGGCTGCCCCCTTCTTCTTTTGGCCTCCACCTTTCCCAGCATCAAGGCTTTCTCAAATAATTCCTCTCTTCTCATTTGATGTCCAAAGTACTTTAGCTTCATCTTTACTATTTGACCTTCTAATGAGCAGTCAGGGTAGATTTCTTTTCAGATCGACTTATTTGTTCTTCTCGCTGTCCAGGGGGCTCTCAAAACTCTCCTCCAACACCACATTTCAACGGCATCTATTCTTCTGCGCTCAGCTTTCCTAATGGTCCAGCTCTCACAACCATAAATTACCCCTGGGAATACCATTGCTTTGACTATGCGATTTTTGTTTGACCTTTATCTCTTCCAACTAAACAACTTGTTTATCTATGTCCATTCTGATTATAAACTGCTTTTGGAATTTAAAAGCACTCAAGAGAAGAAAGACACTGGAAAAATCTAAGGGATAGTTGATGCATTCTAGCATTGCAATTACTCATAGAGTCTCTCTCCATCCTCCAGAAACTTATAAATGGGAAGAGGGAAGAAAGGCCTTCAAGATGTTGCTACATTCTCGTAAGTCTTCCTGTACTCTATGGCTAATAATAATTGTATTCCAACAACATCTGTAATGATATTTCAGTAGGGGAACACACCTTAAAAAGAAGTCTCAAGACTACATCTTTCTTTTCTTTTCACAAAGCCAACATCATTGATTACATGTGGAACCTTTTAGGTCTTGTTGTTGTTGTATACTGTCACATTACCTGTGACCTATGGTGACCTCCATAATGTTATGCCCTCATCAGCCCTGTCTAGCTCCTGTAAACTTATGCCTATGGCTTCTTTAATCGAGTCAATCCCTCTAGTATTTGATATTCCTATTTTCCTGCTGCCTTCAATCTATGCCAGCACTGTTTTTCCCCAGAGAATCTTGCCTTATCATGATGTGCACAAAATTCAACAGCCTCAATTTCATAATTTTTGCCTCCATGAGTCATTGTTTTGTTTTCCATGTTTGCTGTGTTATTCTTATTAGGATATATACAAATTCAGTCTCTTGAAATAGTTCAACTGGTATGTCACCTACCCCTGGTGGTTTATTTCTTTCAAAAGATTTCAGAGCAGCTTTCACGTCACTTTCTAGAACTGCATTTTTTTTTAAAAAAAATATCATAGGATTCTTCTTTAGATGTGTCTGTCATCCTTTTCTCTCTTTTGTTTAGATCTTCAATGTACTCTTTCCACCTTCTCTTTATTTCCCCTGGTCAGAAGGGTGACCTTTTCTCCTCAAAAATCACCGAGGACCTATCTGTTGGGCATCTGCTACATGGCATACTAAACAGAAGAGGATTAAGGGTGGGGATAGATAGAGGGGATCTTGGGCAGTCGGCTAACTGTAATTGTAACTGTATATTTTGTATCTTTGTTAGCCACCCAGAGTTGCTTTGCGAGTGGGGCGGCATACAAGTCGAACAACAACAACACCGGCCCGGGATGGGAGAAGACTGGCCCCAGGCCAGCCTCCCATCGGCTTTTTTTCTTTTCGGTCTTTCTAAGTGAATCCCGGGTTCTGTCTGAGATGTTGAGTCCTGGCTCCGTCTGTGACATTGAGCCCGGGCTCCGTATGAAATGTATGTATTTATTTATCATATTGTACTGTATCTAGTGTATATTGTGCTTTATATATCGTGATATTGCGTACTATATATTTTGACATTGTGTTAATTTTTTCTATGTATTGTAAGCCGCCCTGAGTGGTGCTTGCACCAGGAGGGCAGGGTATACATAAACTTCTAATCTAATAATAATAACTGGGGTTTATTATTGGCTTTCCTGCAGGGATTGACCAAAAAGTCTTCAAAGAGGGAGCCGCTTAAGAAAAATGGAAAGGGGAAGGGGGGGGGGGAGAGGGAAGAAAAGTATTATATTTGAAAAGACAAACCCAGGCATCCAGACACATGTGACAGATGAAGTGGGTTGTGGTCTACGAAAGCTCCCAGTGAAATAAATCTGTCAGTCTTTAAGGTCCAATAGCTCTTCTTATTTGTATTTTCATGTGCTTCTTTAATAAGTAGCAGGAAAGTTGTGTGTGTGTGCGGGCGCGCACGTGTCCCAGAAAAATGGTGGTAGCCTTGTTCAGCTATCCCCAAGCTTGCTGACTGACTTACCTCCCTGTCTTTCATATCTGATTCTTTAGATCAGTGTTTCCCAACCTTTGCTTTTTTTGGACTTCAATTCCCAGAAGCCTAAGTTAGTACATTAGCTGATCAGTGCTTTGGGGAATTGACTTAGGCTTCTGGGAATTGAAGTCCAAAAACCAAAGGTTGGGAAACATTGCCATAGACAGACAAGATTAGATTAGATTAGATTAGATTAGATTAGATTAGATTAGATTAGATTAGATTAGATTAGATTAGATTAGATTAGATTAGATTAGATTAGATTAGATTAGATTAGATTAGATTAGACAGACAGACAAGACAATACTAGATTAGATGAGATAGATAGATAGATACAGATAGATTAGATTAGATAGATAGATAAGATTAGATAGATAGATAGCATAAAGCAGGGGTGCCCAAACTTTTCAGGCTGTGGGCTGGTCATGTGCATACCTGTCAAGTATCCCGTATTGGGTGGGACTTCCCGTAATTCAGCGCCGCTTTTTGTACTTTCCAACCCGGAGCCACCGCCATCCCGTAAATTGACAGCGGGGGGGGGGAGTAGTTACTGTGCATTCCCTTCTGCGCAGAATCCTTCTACGTAGAACTCTGCGCATGTGTAGAAGGCTTCTGTGCAGAAGCCTTCTGTGCAGGTCCCGTGTTGTCCGGAGCCGCATTTGACAGGTATGGTCACGTGGTTCAGGTGGCTGGTCACTACAGCCCGGGGGCCGGATCCGGCCCCCGATGCCAATGCATCCAGGAGCGGTGAGGGCTTTGCAGGCCGGATGAATTGGCATGGGGGCCGAATCCGCCCCCAGGCCGTAGTTTGAGCACCCCTGGCGCAAAGCAAAGCAGCCGCCCTCTAAGCGCTTTGCAAAAGGGGCTTTACAGTCCCAATGAAATGGCTACTGCCCCTCCCGCTGCGCATCCTCCCACGACGGCGACCAGCACCAGAGAAAAGTATCACTCACTCACTTACTCACCCTTGCCACAGCTGCTGCCAGAGATGCTCCTGCGGGCTCCCTAGGCCACGCCGAGCTGGGCACGCCTCATCTCCGGCGCCTCACCTGCGCCACAGCGCCGGGACTCTCTTGCAAGGTTGAAAAGCAGGAGCCGGGGAGTGGGGGGGAACCCCGGCCGGCATGCTCAGGCTTGACGAATCAATCCCTAATCCGCTGAGTCACAGCGAGAGGCAGAGCTGTGTGTTAGGAGCGAAGTCGCGTGTCCCATCTTACCCCCTCACCCCGCATCCATTCCTTATGTATTCATTCCTGAAGGTGCAAGTTTGGTTTAGTTGGCGTGGGCCGCGTCTTGCCCGTTCACGCTAATCTTCGAGAGGGTTGCCTGGAAAGATATTTGCTCACATTTGGAGGGCTGGGGGAGCCACAGCCCTTCTGTCCGACTTGCTAGTGGGCAATTATAATAAAGTTTATAATGTTATCTGGTTGGGTTTATTGTTTACATTTAGTTTTGTGTTGGTATTTTAAAAACATTAAATCTGTTGCACACTGGCCAGAGTGGGAGAGTGGGAGAATATCCCAGATGGGCGGGATATACAGGTGAAACTCAGAAAATTAGAATATCGTGCAAATGTTCATTCATTTCACTTAAAAGGTGAAACAAATATATGAGATAGACTCACTACATGCAAAGCGAGAGATGTCATGCCTTAATTCGTTATAGTTGTGATGATCATGGCGTACATGAGATTATGTGATGATTATGGAGTACATGAGGTTGGGGGTTGGGGTTTTCATAAACTGTAAACCATAATGAGCATCAATATTATAAAGTAAGGCTTGAACTATCTCGCTTTGCATGTAACGAGTCTATCTCATATTTGTTTCACCTCTTAAGTTGCATTACTGAACTGAATGAACATTTGCACGATATTCTAATTTTCCGAGTTTCACCTGTACTATCAGATAAAGACAAGCATTGAATTGAACATTTCCGTAATGTTAGCTAGACAGACAGACAGACAGTCATTCAGAAAGACAGACTGACTTCCAAGAAAAATGTATGCTCGGATACGAGTCACAGCCAACGACGATATAGACAGACTGACTTCCAAGAAAAATGTATGCTCGGATACGAGAAGCAGCCGACGACCAGACAGACAGACTTCCAAGAAAAATGTATGCTCGGATACGAGTAGCAGCCGACGACGAGACAGATAGATAGATAATGTGGTGAATTAGAAACAGGCTAAAAATTTAATTTTTACTGGGTTTTCCACTCGTAAAGATACAACGGCCTCCGTTGTAACCCAAAGAAATTGTAAACCGAAACATCCATAGGAATGCATTGGAAATTTTTTTTTAATGGTCCTGAATTGATAGTTGTAAACCAAAAAAAAATACAAAAAAAATTGGTAAATAGGATATGCCATTGTAAACTGCAGCAAACTTAAACCGAGGCAGTTGTAACCTGGGATTTTACTGTATTTCAATTATTTGCATGGATATTTTGTGTCGTTCCTGGTTTTGTTCTGTTTGGGACAGAACTGCAGGGCTAAATTGGGAAGCGTGGGTTGCTCATCATAAGCCAAACTCTGCTACTAGGAGAGAATGCAGGCTGCTGTTTCAGTTCATATCAGTAACTGGGGAGCAGGTATTTTGTAAACTCATAGTTATTGGTTCTTAATTGCCTATTCGTGACCAAATCACTCCCTTTTTGTTGTTGTTCAGTTGCACAGTCGATTTCGACCCTTTGCAACCCTATGGACCATTGCACTCCAGGCACCCCTGTCTTCCACCATCCTCCTCAACCCTCCCAGATCTGTGCCCATTGCATCTACAATACCATCTAGCCATCTCATTTTTGGCTGTCCCCTTCTTTTGCCCTCCACCTTTCCCAGCATCAAGGCTTTCTCAAGTGAATCCTCTCTTCTCATTTGATGTCCAAAGTACTTTAGCTTCATCTTTACTATTTGACCTTCTAAGGGGCAGTCAGGGTTGATTTCTTCTAAGATTGACCTATTTGTTCTCCTTGCTGTCCAGGACACTCTCAAAACTCTCCTCCAACACCACATTTCAAAGACATCTATTCTTTTGCACTCAGCTTTCCTAATGGTCCAGCTCTCACAACCATACATTACCACCAGGAATGCCATTGCTTTGACTGAGAATTTTAGTTTGCAAGGTGATGTCTCTACTTTGCTATTCAGCAGAAACGCCTTGTAGCAATGTGTTGCTCCTGTTTGAAGTGCAGCTAATCTCTGAAGGAACATGTTAAATTGAAGTGGTGTTGGTGGCTAATGCGATTTAGAAAGGCCGGGACTTTGGCCTGTGAGCCCCGACACCAGTACACTACCAGTAGCAATAACACATAATCTCTGGGAGGTTCAGAGTCTTTGTGAGTTGGGCGGCTATATAAATATGAATATAAAATAAATAAAATAAAATAAGTAAATTAGCATTTTGCCCCCAGCATGCTAGGTACTCATTTTACCATCCTCAGAAGTTAGGGTTGAATTTACATGAGCAGCAGTTTTGGCTGCAGCACAACAGTTTAATCACTGCATCACCAGGGCTACCATTTCTGGTGTTCATGTTTGCTTCTTTATAAATGTTTGCTCTAAATTACCCCCCCCCCCCCAAAAAAAAAACCTTGTTACTAGATGGTTTACAAATATTTTTTACTAAATACATGTATTACAGGGATTTTAAGTTCAAAACATCTAGCAGAGTGAAGGCTCCCTATCACTGCCTTCTATGAAAGGAAATGAGTCATGCATACAATTGGTTATGGCTGCCCCCTTACAGTTTATTAGGCTTTAATGCCAAATACGCACAGTAAAGGTTTCCCTTGCTCGAAAGCCAGTTGTATCCGACTCTAGAGTTCTGTGCTCATGTTTCAAAGCCGAAGAGCCAGCGCTGTCTGCTTCTGCAGACGTTTCCGTGGTCATGTGGCAGGCATGACTAGACACTGGAGCACATGGAACAGTTTACCTTTCCACCAAAGTGATCCCTATTTATCTACTTGCAATTTCTGGCTTTCGAACTGCTAGGTTGGCAGGAGCTGGGACAAAGACAGGAACTCATTCCATCCTGAAGTACTCGGGAATCAGTACTGACCTCCCGCCTTCCAGTCAGCGTCTTAGCCTACAGTAAGTTCTATTGAACTCTTTCACTAATGGCTCAGAACAGATAGCCATACTCGGTTTACTTGTATATTGTAGCCAAGCAACACTTTTAAAAATAAAAATATGATACAGTACCTTAAAGACTGTTATATTTCATTGTGAGCTTTTGTGGCTATCTTCATTTCTACAAGTGTCGAAAAGTAAATACATCCACAAAAACTATTGCTGAAATAAAAGTCTTTAAGCTGCCTCAATGTTTTTATTTTTAATGTTTTCTTTTTGTCTTTATGCTTGAACAAGCTAACCCTATTTCTTTGTAAACTATTTAATTTTATTTTGCATTTGTAAAATTTTCACAAAATAAATACAATAACCATCATCAACAGAACATTAATTGGTTTAGTTTATAATAGGAGCATGTAGTTTCCTTGAGCATTTAAAAGAGGATCAATATATCCTTATTAGTTTTTCACTCATAATGCTTTAATCCCACGGTGGAAAAATCTTGACTTCTTGATTTAGTACAGAAGAAAAGAACTTTAACCTGCAATTGCTGTTTTCTGTAGAAAAGAAGCCAAAGGGGTAGGTAGGGGCTGATTTCTCAATTTTTCTATGCTGTTTTTTCCTACCTCCTCCTACACTACAAATTTATAGACTCCTCACTGTCCTAGAGATTAAAAGCAGATGAAGAGAAAGGGCATAAATTTTTCCCCTCACAAGTACAATCACGATGTGCCATGCAGCATCTTGGTTTGATATGAGTAATAATTTTGCTATGTATTTGTTGTTGCAGGTGTCAGCTGTTCTTTTGAACTTCAGAAAGCAAGAAGCAAGAAGCAACTAATGGCATAACTTGCCCATCTTTTCTGTCACTTTCTCTCAGGTTTTGATGTTCAGTAGACTTCTACATTATTTATTTATTTTACTTTATTTATTTACTTAAAGACTTTACAGCCTTCCCTATGTCAAAAGGTCTCAGGGTGAGTTGTAAAGCCACATAAAACAATTGTAAAACATAAGATCTTTAAGACAATTTAAAATTAAAGGTTTACAAAATTAAAACCAATTAATTAAAACATCCCCTGGCTAAAATCCTCAACCCGCAGAGTCTAATAGGTATGCTTTGACTTGGGGCTGAAACGATGTCAATGGCAGCACCAATTGTGCCTTCTGAAGAAAAATGCTGCCAGTAACACAGACTAACACGACTACTATTCCAAAAACTTCAGAGCCTTCTTCCATACCCCCTTAATAAGGAACTGTTTTCAATGGTGGACATGAAGGACAGCCTCCCCAGTAGATAATAAGTGATTGACCAGGTTTATACTGGGAGAGATGTGCCTTAAAATAACCAGGTCAGATACAGCAGTAGAAGATGTAGTAGTAGTCATGGTCAACACTTCAAACTCAGACTGGAAGAATATTTGCAGCCAGTGCAAATCCTTCAGAACCACTGTCATATGGGTTCTGAAAGACATTACTGTGAGTCTAGCTGCCGCATACTGCACTTGCTGCAGCATTCTTGTTAGCTCCATTCAAAATACAGTTCAATAATCTGACCAAGAGGTTACTGGGGTATCAATTGCTACAGCCTGGTGATTTCTGTCTAGGAATGATTGTAGCTGGCAGATCAGTCAAACAAATTATAGGCCAGGCGTTCACAACCTATGGCCTGCAGTCCTAATCTGGCCTGCATTCCCAATTAATCTGCCTCGTGGTGAGTACCCAGGCACCACCAAAAGCTCCCACCACCTCTGGAATTGCCCGAAATGCTGCCACCGCGGAAACTGGAAGTGGCCAAACGCCAAATTTTTGCTGCGAAAACACAGCAAAAGATTACAAAAACAGAGCGGAAACGCTCAGCACATCCTCCTGCTGCCATGGGGAGCGGTGGAGGCTGCAAAAGCAGCTGAAAAATGACGCAATTGTGCACGCCACCATGGAAACTGGAAGCGGCAGGAGGAACCATGCCTCTGCCCGCGCAGCTGTGTTAGGCGGGCCCAGCCCATGGCAGGAAAATGTTGCGAACCTGTTATAGGCACTCTGAGCTACTGTGCTCATATGAGCCTTTTAAGGCATTATAAGGATTTAAAAACAAATTCAAAAGGCAGAGCCATGAAAAGTATCCTTAATGGTTGGATCTAATAATATTACATAAAACAACACCATGCAAAACATTTCATCTCCCACTTTAGTTGCTGTTTCCCATATGGCGATTACAGAACCTAGTGGACAGGATATTCCAAAGCAGAATGAATGAGGTTATGTATTGTCCTATAGGTTCAGATCAAGAAGTATAAAGACAGCCAGAGTGTCAATCCAAAGTTTCCCCATTGTCATCTAATGTCTCTTGATCATGTTGGTATAAAGAGATGTAACATACCAACCTACAACACCTTGAAGAATTGAAGCTTTAAATGATTTTCTTAACACTGGGACTTCTACAGATCCCTCAACAGAGGTTATTACAAGTTTATGCGAGATTAATCGTCAGTTATATTACTTTTATGGAGAGCATACTTTACAGCTGCAAAGTATATCAATGGGAAGTTGCATGGCTCCTTATGTAAATCTGTTCTTCTGCAAACTGGGAGAAAATATTCTGAAAGAGGCAAATAACCAATCTGCTATATAGCATTCCACTGATGATATCTTTATGGTTTGGATAAAAGGCAAGGAATACCTAGAACATCAACTCTGTTCATCCTACAATCAAATTTATATCTAATAGCATGGCTGAAGATTCATCCAGCCTCTTTCTTGATATCCCCTCTACCACTGGAGACACACTTTTTACTGACCTTTATTACAAGACTACTAATGCTCAAACACATATTGACTAGATAGCCTTCCATTCCAAACATATAAAGGTGAATACTATATACAGCTTGGCCTTTAAAATTAAATGCATTTGTAACACTGAAGAAAATTATTTTGAAAGCGCATATGAATTCAAGAAACACCTGCTTCTCAAAGGATATCCTCTAATTATACTTGATTCAAACATAAAAGGAGCCACTTCCTATTAAAGAGAATGGTTTTCCCATCAAAATTATAAATATAGTAGAGAAAAATACATTCCCTTTGTCTTCTTCTTTGTTTCCTCTTTTATCCCATCCAATGTCAAGGGACATTTCTTTTGTAGATTTCAATCCAACATCTTTAATCCCTCTGTAACAAGTCAAGGTCAGGAATGATAAATAAATATGAAATAAATAAAAATTGTTACTAGCGTAACATTTATTTTAAATAAACAATAATAAAAATATCACTTTTTATCCAATCACTTACAAATAGAATATAAAATATAGAAGATCAGACCCCCACCCCCACTATCAGTTCTCTGACAGTCTGGTCACTGCTTGTTTTCTCTGTTCTGCAGTCATGTGTTCACAGGCCTCCAGGACATTTGTCACAATTAAAGTCTGCTGAATTGTTCTGGCTTTTACCCAAATTCTTCCATTCATTCCTAAAATCAGTTCAAATGGATAAAGTTGTCCCAAGTCCTGGATGATTTCACAATCTGGAGCTAACAATCTAAAACCAAAACAAATTGAGTTGAATTATAGAAAAGCCCATGCATGGCTCTGGAACACATTAATGCAATGTAATATATTATATTATACTACCTATAAACAAGATTATTTACAGGAGGAGTGCTAAGAATTGCAATTAAAAATTCATAGGCATCATTCTTTTTTAACCACCCCCCAACCCCATCCCCTCAAAATCAAAGGGGCTCAGATTGCTATAGATAGAATTCTACAAATAAGCCATATTTTAGTTGACACATAATTAATATGATAGTCCTGCTACTGCCAGTTTCGTTTGGGGAAGACATAAGAGAGGATATTTTTAAGAGGCTGCTACCAGGTTGTGGACTGCCTTCCAGTGGTTCAGGTTACTCCTTCCTTGCTGTCCTTCTGCCAGATGGCCATTAGCATTAAGAGCAGCAATAGAATATGGGATTAAAATTGCTGGGAGAAACATAAACAATCTGAGATATGCAGACGATACCACCCTAATGGCAGAAAGTGAGGAAGACCTAAAGAATCTCTTGATTGGGCTGAAGGAGGAGAGTGCAAAAGCTGGCTTGAGACTCAATATCAAGAAAACCAAGATAATGGCAACAGGCCCAATCAGTTCCTGGAAAATAGATGGGGAAGAAGTAGAAGCAGTGACAGATTTTACTTTCCTGGGATCAAAGATCACGGCAGATGGGGATTGCAGCCATGAAATAAAAAGGCGACTGATTCTTGGGAGACAAGCCATGAGAAACCTGGGGAACATAGTGAAAAGCAGAGACATCACATTGCAAACAAAAATTAGAATAGTCAAAGCAATGGTATTCCCAGTGGTAATGTACGGATGTGAGAGCTGGACAATTAGGAAAGCTGAACGCAGAAGAATAGATGCCTTTGAAATGTGGTGTTGGAGGAGAGTTTTGAGAGTCCCCTGGACAGCGAGGAGAACAAATAGGTCAATCTTAGAAGAAATCAACACTGACTGCTCATTGGAAGGGCTAATAGTAAAGACGAAGCTAAAGTATTTTGGACATCAAATGAGAAGGGAGGATTCACTTGAGAAGGCCCTGATGTTGGGAAAGGTGGAGGGCAAAAGAAGAAGGGGGAGGCCAAAGATGAGATGGCTAGATGGTATTGTAGACACAATGGGCACAGAACTGGGAGTGCTGAGGGGGATGGTGGAGGACAGAGGTGCCTGGAGAACAATGGTCCATAGGGTCGCAAAGGGTCGGAACCGACTGTGCGACTGAACAACAAAAAGAACAAAAAACAATCTCACTTCTGTTGTGGCCTGCATACTTTGCCTACTCATTAGTTTTCATGTAAATTTTATTTTCTTCAACATTTGACTGTTCAGAGGACTTAGAGTCTTTTTGTTTACTTTTTGCCTTAACTCTGAAAGAAAACTCTGAGAGAAGGTTCTATTTTTATACATGCAAGGTGGATTATCTCTTTAAGGTGACGATGACAACAACATCACCTTAATTAGATTTTTTCCTTGGGATTCTTATACAGAAGTAGATTTTTCCTGATTAAGATTTTTGGGTTATGGATGCCTCTGAATAAACTTTGATATACTAGAATTCCATTATTTCTTTTATCTGTAACATCCTACTGGCTCAAATTTCACTACCTTATTTTACATTTTTCTTGTAATTTACCCATCTGATTTTTTTCTAAACCAATTTCCTGGCATATTCCCCTTCAGAAACCTCCTTCCTAGAAATGGGTAGCTATATGTCTTCTGCATTTTATATACTTATTAAACTTCTCAATTCATTACTGTGTTTGATCTGAAATTCACTGACTTTCCTCTTCTTTGTTCTACCTTCCTTTCATGGACGTCATTCTTTGTTCATCCAGTATTAACGGAATATGTTTGCACTAGAGAATAGCCTGAGGATGTCTAGTAACATCGTCTCTCACTCACTGCAGCAAATACTGAAGCTAATTTGCAAATATTAAAATCATTTTAAAAAGAGATGCTACAAAATTAAAGTGTCACACCAAATTAGAGAAATTACATCAGTGTCAAGATACAAAAAACTAAGCAAGAAACATATGTAGGTTAAGAAAAATCATTAAAATGTGTTGTTGTTTTTTAAAAGTCAAGTGGTCATTAATTAATTATTAAATTATTTCCAACCTTTAGTTGTTAAGATGCAGTAAAGAGTTCTATCAAACTTACTTTCTTATTAAGCCTAATGACACCTTGAATAAGAAGCCATCTTGTCCAATTACTCCCATCCCATTTGCCCGGCCACTGCTGTCTATACAGACAAGCTCAGGTTCCATGTCTTTATTGGCAACAATGAATTGGCCATAAATAAGGTCTCCCACCTAATGAAAAACAAAGAATTTTCAGAATTATGCCATCTGAGTAACATTTTATATTATTTATCCAGTGTTGCACTTTGTCAACTGTACTGTAATGGCACTGAGAAAAACCATTGGATAAGCAATTGCTTTAGAATTATATTTTCAACCAGCTATTTTTGATGAAATTTTCAAGTCTCTGGTCAGAAATAAATTTAAACTAAGATTATATTTTGCATGAAAGAGCTGAAATATCAACAAATCTGGCTTTCTCCTGTATGTTAAGATACACTGTCTCAACTACAAAAGAATACTCCCATATTCATCAAAATCATAGATAGTAAATTGCATTACGACTTACAGATTTTATCAGGCAATTGTTTTGCTCATTATGTACTTGTTGGTGGTTTTCATGAAATGCATTAACAAAAGTCATGAACCATATTTGATATACCAGACAATGCATAATTCACCTTCCTGAAAAAATGTGGTTTGATATTTTCATTTAGATAACAATATTTAAAACAAGTTAAACTCCTTTAGTTTAAATATCAAGGGCAAATGTCATTTGGCTAAAAATTAGATACAGTAATTTTATTTCATTCTGAAGCAGGAAAACAAGGACTAGGCTCATAAGTCCACCACTTGTGGTTGCAATACTTAATCACACATTAGTTCAGTGTCATTCTGACCAGTGGACTGTTTTCCTTGTTTCCATATTGGGGGGTGGGGGGTGCTATTATTGAAGGCATATACTTTCTGTACAATCCCAGGATGTCCTCGGAGGAGGGGAATAGTAAATTATTTTGTGTATTCTCAAGAGCACACAATTACTATTATTTCAGGCACTGACATCCTATAAATGTTGCAAAAAACAAACAGCTTTACTTGTTTTAAATAACAGCTTCTAACATGTCAACCTTAACTTATTCTCCTAGCTATCTCAAAGTTTTTTTTAAAGTACTCTCCTATCTGAGCCCAGCAGTATCAGAAATTACTATCCTTTCTCCAAATTACCCAACCCTCTTGCTGTGCCAACATGTCACAGTAAGTGTGGCTTATTTGTTTGGGTTTTTTTAAAAAAATGTACTCTGGTTTACTATATGAACCAAACAGCATGCTAGTGGCCTCAGGCCAATCACCATTCCAAGTGTGAGTGAGAAAGGCTAAACACCATAACTTACTCATCACAATATGTGACCTTACTAGCAAGAGCTCCTCTGTCAACATGACAAATAAACAACTCATGAGTGACAAGCTCATGGTTTGTTTAGCTGATCCTGCTCAGAACAAGAGTGATCTGGCAGCATGCTGAAGCATGTAGCTGCACTGTTCACAGTAAACTGGAATTCTGGATTATTTTTGTACTGTATCTGATTGTGCTATGTTTAAAAAAAATGCATTTTAAAAAGCAAAATACTTGAAGCCAAATGGCTATCAAAACATGACAATGAGTAATTTCTTACCACATGCCTTTTTGAAAGGTCAAGAATTCATGTCAATTACAGACAAATAGAAGGAAAAATATACAGAGCTTTAAAACTCTTTCCTAAAATTGTATGTGATCTTGTAAAATGTGCACGCTCAGACTTTTTTAAACATAATCTTGTGATGAAGGAAAAGTACATAACTTATTTATTATTTATTTATTTATTATTTCGATTTCTATACCGCCCACTTGGCCAAGGCCAACTCAGGGCGGTTCACAATCACAATAAAAACATGATTAAAATAGCTTAAAAACTACCCTCCCCCTAAAAGAGTGCAGGGACCGAGGGGGCCGGAATACACTATACCAGCCACCCAACAGGAGTCACCCTTCCACTTGCACCCCATACTTGGCCTGCCAGCCAGGTTTTAAGTTCCTTTCTGAAAGGCAGCAATTCCATCTGGAGACGACATTATTGATTTGAACCAGTGAATCCAGTTTGACAATATTATCCTACATATATCTATTCCGAAGTCACTTTCAGTTCAACTGAGACTCCTCCTCTCAAGTACATAAGCACAAGACTGTAATCTTCACAACCTTATTATGATATATTTGAAGCTGCTCACCTGGACATTTGGTCTATTCCTTTTGGTTGCACCTTCAAATGCCAAGTAGGACAGAGATGCTTGTTCACTTCCTCCAACATCCACCTTGAATATGTCCCCAGCTTTGGCAGTCACTATGCCTATCACATGATCTCCCTTGACTGGCACATACTAATTTGAAAAGAATTAGAATTTTTAAGAGAAGCCTTTAAATTAGGTATATTTTTTATTTATTTTTATTTATTTATTTATAGTCATATTTGTATATGCCGCCCACTCAGGCAGAACCCGACTCAGGGCGGCATTACAACAATTCTAAAAATACATAAAAAACGTTATAAAAACCCACATCCCACCCCCTTTAAAAAACCCATATCCCACCCACCCATCCCACCTACTATACAAAAGGAAAGAAGAGAGAGTTCTTATAAAAGCCAGCAGGCGGGCACCATAGTCCCATTCGGGCCCCTCCACACCTGCCCTGCCAGCCAGGTCTTCACTCCTTTCCTGAAGGGCAGCAGTTCACTTTGGAGTCTTAGATCTATTGGCAGGAGGTTCCAGAGAGTTGGTGAGGACACGGAGAAGGCCCTCCTTCGGATGCTAGACAGATGTGCACCCCTAGTTGATGGCACTATTAGAGAGCCCCTCCGGTCCGCTCTGGTTGGACGGGCAGACACTCTTGGGACGATGCGGTCTCTAAGGTATCCTGGCCCCCTGCCATATAGGGCTTTAAAGGTCAAAACCAGCACCTTAAATTGCACCCGGAGACAAACTGGTAACCAGTGCAGCTCCCGAAGTAGCGGTGAGGCATGGGCATATCGCCCACACCATAAAAAAAGCAAACCAAAAAAAAAACCATTGATGCAATGGAGCACCCATCTGCCAAAGAATAAACTACCATTTCTCCCTAATATTAACTCCCAAGTATCCAACTGTGATACAAGCTATCTGTGAAATATTCCCTTACCCCTCAAAAATTGATAGTTTTATACATGTCTGCCTTTCTGATACCAGAAACATATTTTGCTATCTTTATTTCCTCTAAACAACCAATAAGCTTCGTGGCTCAAAACAGAAGGGACCTGAAAGGGAACCTCCCAAAATCTCAGTCTCCATATTTCAATCACTAATTTATAACATTATAATTTATAAATAACTATCTAACACTCTAACCACTATAACTCAATAAACACATCAAAATAGCACTATATCACCACTATAACTATACAGCAAGAGAATGACCCTCGACATCCTCTGAATAGGTATGTGCCGCAAGTCTACCAGCTCAGATCCAGGAAGAACTTTATGGCAAGAAAAAGCATTATTAAGGGTAAAGGTTTCCCTTGCTTGAAAGCCAGTCATATCCGACTCGAGGGTTTAGTGCTCATCTCTTTTTCATAGCTGAAGAGCCAGTACTGCCTGCTTCTGCAGACATTTCAATGGTCATGTGGCAGGCATGACTAGACACTGGAGCGCACAGAACACTGTTTGCTTTCCCACCGAAGTGGTCCCTATTTATCTACCTGCAATTTCTGGGTTTTGAACTGCTAGGTTGGCAGGAGCCGGGGAAAAAACGGGAGCTCATTCCATCCTGCAGTATTCAGGTATCGAACTGCTGACCTGTTATCTTCCAGTCAGCATCTTAGCCACTTGAGCCACTACAGTCTCTTCTTAAGGGAACGCAAGAGCAAAACCAAATTAGATGATGGAGGAAGGAGCTCACTGGACATGGAACAGCATTAAAGGAGGATATGGTTGAGGATATGGGTTTTTAACAGTGTTTTTAGCGGAGGTTGAGTGTTTTTAGCTAATGTTGTTTTAGTTTGTGTTATTGTTTTGTATTGTATTACATGTTGTTAGCCGCCCTGAGTTGTGTCATCACCAGGAGGGCGGGATATAAATCTTTTAATAAATAAACAAACAAATAAACATGGCCTCTCCTACATCACTTGAAGGACCCTGTATAGGCTGAGGGTCAGAGTCCCTAAATGCAAGACCAACCTGTCCAAGTAGGGGATTCTGGCAGACAACAACATGCTGTGTGAATGAGATACAGAATCCGGCTCAGTTGCTGCTGGAAAGATGTACCGATGAGGATTTAATTTTGGCCAACGACAAAACCTAGAATGTGGCTTCATTTTGGCAGTCCAGGGTTTGACCTGGGCACGAAAGAAGCACCAGCGGCACTATAATCACTATAACACTAACATCATAATTTTGGCCAAGGGCAAAGCCAAGAAAGTGTCTTTATTTTGGCAGGCCAAAGTTTGATGTGGACACAGTCAGGGCACCTAAAAAGCACTCTGAACATAAACACACCATCACCCCTATGTAGGTGGCAAGGTAAAGGTTTCCCTTGCTCGAAAGCCAGTCGTATCCGACTCTAGGGTTCAGTGCTCATCTGTTTCAAAGCCGAAGAGCCAGCGCTGTCTGCTTCTGCAGACGTTTCCGTGGTCATGTGGCAGGCATGACTAGACACCGGAGCGCACGGAACGCTGTTACTTTCCCACCGAAGTGGTCCCTATTTATCTACTTGCAATGTCTTGCTTTCGAACTGCTAGGTTGGCAGGAGCTGGGACAAAGACGGGAGCTCATTCCGTCCTGCAGTACTCGGGAATCGAACTGCTGACCTTCCGCCTCCCAGTCACCACCTTAGCCACTTGTATAACTGCTGTAACAACCAGGCAACGTGAGATCCTTCCTTAGCGAACACTGCAGAGATCTGACCGAGATCATCAGAGGAGACTGCCAGCCCCTGGGCCGCGCATGCGCAGTCCACATGCCCGTCGCAATTCGGCCTCGCCTTCCCTTACCCGCCTCTGCTGAGAGTCCACCCAGTAGGTTCCCCCGGAACTACTTCCGGCGCCCGCCTGCCCACGGTAGCGCAGCACTCCGCACTTGGCGACCAGCAGGCCTTCCCCGCTTCTTCTCAGCCCGGGCCCGCACACCAGCCGCCCTTTCTGAGGCCCGCTCGTGACCAGGCGCAACCGCTCGCTCTCGGCCTCAGCTTGGCCGGGCAGGAGCAGCACATCTCCGGGCAGCACCACCTGCCCAACGCGCTTCTCCGCCGGAGAAGCGACACCACCCGCCATGATTTTGAGCCTCAAGCACGCTTCACGGAGCCAAAGCGCATGCGCAGAAAGAGCCTTTTCCCGCTCGGTCGCCCCTGGCAACCGACTCCAGGCGATCATAGAAGTCAGAGATCTAGAGCGGCACTCGCCTGACCTACCCTTACAGCACAACACAAAACTCCATTTTGCAGTCTTAGAGGTTCAGAAGCGTGACTCGCCTTTGCTAGTGTGGACTGTGGAGGGATTAACATCTGCAGTGGGCGAGCGCCGGGGCGAAAATCCGATGCTTGGCAGGAGACGTGGAAACATTCGCTTTCAAGTATCTCCATGGAAGGGGCCCTAACTCTTTTTTGTTATGCCAAACTTTCCAATCCTATTTGAGCAAATTGATCAGTCATATAAATAAATGAATAAATCAAAGTAAATTGATAAAGATAAAAAATACATGTTTTTGGAGACCAGAGATAAAAAATTGGGTATTTCAAATTGAGGCAATACCTCTTTTAAGATGATGTTTTCCAGAAAATCTTGCCTTCTAATGATGTGGACTGCAGTGGCTCAAGTGGCTATGACGCTGACTGGGAGGCAGCAGGTCAGCAGTTCAGTTCCCGAGTACTGCACGATAGAATGAGCTCCCGTCTTTGTCCCAGCTCCTGCCAACCTTGCAGTTCGGAAGCAAGAAATTTTACCCGAGTCAATCTATTTTCCTGGGTTTTCAGGTCAAAATTAGGTACCTCGGCTTATTTCGGGTTGGCTTATCCTTGAGTATATATGGTATTTAAGGTATGACAAAATACTATTTTAGTTACACTAGTTCAGCTGTAAAATACACCAGCTATATTTATTACTAACCCAGGGGCCTTAAAATGTGGCTTCTTCGAAAGCTGGAAACATTCAGAAAGGAAAACAATATTATGTCTGTAGCACATATCCTATCTATTTCTTCACAATACAAACTTCAAAACCACTGCACATACTGTATTTTCTTAAATATGCACACCTAACATTTTTCATGTACTGTACATCTATAAAAGAAAAGAGATTGATTCAATACAGATAAGTGAGTTAATGGAGATATTGCCCATAAAGAACCATGATCCTTCTGCTATTCCTTCCTGAATGGTAAACCCATTGTCTGCCTCTGCAAAATGTATAAATTGGTACAGTGCAGCTTTCCCCAACTCAAGCCTTCACAGATGTACTAGATTATAACTTCCATTACCCACAGTAGCATGGTCAATAGGTATGCTGGCTGGAGACAATGAGCATCATGATTTAGCACAGAAGTCAGCAAACATGGATCTCCAGATGGCTCAAATGGCTAAGACGCTGAATGGAAGGTGGGAGGTCAGCAGTTTGATTCTCGAGTACTGCAGGAACGAATGAGCTCCCATCTTTGCCCCAGCTCCTGCCAACCTAGCAGTATGAAAGCAAGAAATTGCAAGTAGATAAATAGGGACCACTTCGGTGGGAAGGTAACAGCGCTCTGCGCTCCGGTGTCTAGTCATGCCTGCCACATGACTATGGGAACGTCTGCAAAAGCAGGCAGAGCTGGCTCTTCAGCTTTGGAACAGATGAGCACCTAGAGTCAGATAGGACTGGCTTTCGAGCAAGAGAAATCTTTACCTTTACTAATGATGTGACCAAAGTACAAAAGCCTCAGTTTCCATCATTTTAACCTCCACAGATAAATCAGGTTTTTCCCCATCTACAACCCACTTCTTTGTTTTTCTGGCAGTCCAGGATATCTCCAAAGCTTTTCCCAACACCATATTTCTAACATTTTTTTCTCAGGCTTCTTTACTGTCCAGTTTTCACATCTGTGTATGTGACTGGAAATACAAGCGTGTGGATGGTCTTTGTGTCCAATGACACAGCATTACACTGGATGTTTTTGCCTTAATTCCTTCACTTTTGGTTCTTCTGAGTACTGTATGTCATTTTATTTCTTGGCAGTAGTTATCCTGCTATGGTAATAGAGTAGATCATACAGCCAGCGACTCAACGCCAATTATCAGGCAGCGGCTAACTAATCTGAGAACCCTGAGGACTAACAGCCTTGGGTGCCAAAGTCCACAGGTGATGGTCCCCAAGTGGATTAAATTCCACTTGAATCCATCTTGATGGAGGACAGCAGCTTCATCAATATTGGTCTGGGGCTGATGAGGACTTTGCATGCCAAAAGGGCTCAGGACCAGAAAGTGACTTGCGGAACCGTCTCAGTGGTACAGGTGTCACGCTGCTATGCAGAAGGCAAATGGAAGGCCACAATTATACCTGTATTCCCAGGACAGTCTTCATGGCTGATCATCATAAGGATAGCCAATACTGTATTCTGAATCGGATATGGCAGAAGAAGTCTCCATTTTTATTGATGATTGAAACAATGTATATACAAATATTTTTTATTTTAGTTTCTTTATTGTCAATATTAAACTTGTTAGCCTACTTGTTAGCATGTAGCAGATCGCCACAGTGGCCTAGTGAAGCTTTTCCTTTGTTTCTTTCCTCTTTGGCTGGCACACCATCACAGACAATTTCATTTGCATTTCTCCACCCCACTTTATTTTTTATTTTATTTTTTGCTCAGATATATGCAGATCATGGGAAATCTTTTCACGTTTGGGAGTGAAGGTGATGGATTTCCCCTTTCTTTTTTCAAGTTTTTTTCTTTCTTTCATTTTGCTACAGTACTTTCATCTGGGCGCACATATGTTCATTAGTTTCACAAGAAGGGATAACTTGGGTCAAGCTAGAGATGAGATGAGATGAAATTTTCTTCCACCATTGGTCAATCTTGTCTCACACTTCACTCACAGTAGTTCCCTAGATGTTGGAGGCAAAAAAATCTCTTATCTCAGCTACTTGAGATTTAGAGATATCAGGAATTAAACTTGTGAGAGCTTTTCTTTACAAAGTGTGAGTTCTACCGCCAGATTCTCTCCATGCAGTTAATATACCTGTGCACATCCCATAGCTCCATGATGGCTAACCTTGGCACTCCAGGTGTTCTTGGACTTCTGGGAATTGAAGTCCAAGAACACCAGGAGTGCCAAGGTTAGCCATCACTGCTATAGCTAAAGCAAGGTCTATGCTACCTCCAATGGGAATGACATACAGTACTGTACTCTATAAAATGAATAAATTGTATATGGATATTTTAGTTCAACAGCATATACAAAAACAGTTACTCTCAAATATTTAAACTGCAGTGACACCATCTGGTAAAGCAGACCAATGTCAGCCATCACTTCTAATTTTTCTTTAAGTTTAGAAGACTAGTACATATTACAAAGCCTTCCAGAACTGCCTTTAAACACAATTATTAATGCAGGTATAAAGTTTGGTTGCACAACCAGTTTTCTAATAGTAACTACTAAGAGACTCGGTGTGATTTAAAATCTTAGCTCCACTGAAACCACTGTGGTAGTATTAATAACTAATGTATTTTGGCCCCTTCCTATGGCTGCTTACTGGAAATGAGCCTCATATTTAACGATCTTACTCCAGAATATACATGTTTATGCTTTGTAGCCTTCATATTTCATTTGTTAATAAAGACACTGCAGTAGACTATTGCATTCTCTCAATGAAGAGAAATAAAAAAATTTGAAGGTATTGATATTTATACTTAGCTAAAATCATTCAATTGCATTCCTTCTAGAAACATAAAAAGAAAAATGTATATTGTATAGTAAAGGTAAAGTCGTATCCAACTCTAGGGTTCAGTGCTCATCTCTGTTTCAAAGCCGAAGTGCCAGCACTGTCTGCTTCTGTACGGAACACTGTTTACCTTCCCACCAAAGTGATCCCTATTTATCTACTTGCAATTTCTTGCTTTCGAACTGCTAGGTTGGCAGGAGCAGGGACAAAGACGGGAGCTCATTCCATCCTGCAGTGCTCGGGAATCAAACTGCTGACCTCCCGCCTTCCAGTTAGCATGTTAGCCACTTGAGCCACTCCAGATATAGACAGCCAATATTAATTTGTATGCTTGGAAGAGGGTACTGTCACTACTGACCTCATGACAAGACCACATTTATATTGAGGCACTCTTTGTGGTGCACAATATAAAGTGCTACCTGGGCAGAATGATGAGTTGGTTTGATAGGCCATGGAAACTCATTGAGAGGGTGGCACTAGTACGACCACTCTTTAGAGGTCATTTACCTTGAGAACCCTAGTAGCAGTGGTGGGCTCCAAAAATTTATACTACCACACTGTGGGTGTGGTATGGTGGGCGTAGCCAGGGGGAAAGCCCTGTGTCGAACCCAAATTAGGACTACTTTATTTCACAATTTGGATGTGTGGAGCCAGCCAGAATTTCTGTTACCAGTTCTGGTGAGCTGGTGCGAACCTGCTGATACCCACCACTGTCTAGTAGGGTTTCTGTACGGCAGAAGCAACTTGACTGTACATAACAAATACCCTTTCTAGAAAACAATGTGTTTGGATGAATGATATATGCCATAATAATAATGTGCATAGTTTAAATGGCACCTTTGACTTGATTATATCGGACACAGGTGCAAGTTCCACAAAGTAACATAAACAGTGTCTCTATGTCAGTATAGCAAAGAAACAGTTGGTCTTACCACCCACCCACCCCCATGTTTCATGTCAATGTTGTGCATGACAGGGGTCCTCTCCTCCTCCAACGGTCCTGTGAAGTATTCAGGCAAAACAGTGTGACTGCCCAAGTGAGGACTTGATGCAGTACCTCCCAACATTTTAGCCGCTACACTACATTGTGTTGTAAGATATATATCTGTATCCCATAACACTAATGTTTCATTGGCATACCATGAGAGAGGAATTCTGTTTCATTTTGTATCTTCAGGTATTAACTAATTATGCTTGTCATTAAAATATTTTCAGATTTTCAGTAGTTTAGTATTTATTTATTAGATTTATATCCCATCCCAATTACTGAAACCATTACTCTGAGTAGCTTACAACAAGGATGCAATCAAAATACAGCAAACAAACACAATAGAAAATCAAAATACAGTGGTACCTCATACAACGATTTCAATCCGTTCCATGGGGCTCGTTGTTGTACGAAAAAATTGTTATATGATGCATGCATCATATAGCAATTTTCCCTATGGGATGCATCATACAACAAATATCTCTAAGGGGAAAATCATACAACAACAAAAAAAATTGTTGTGCGATTTTCCCCATAGAGATGCATTGTACTGTATAACAATTTTAGTTGTTATACGGTGCACAATGTTTTTTCAAATCCTTGTTGTTGTATGATTTAATTGCTGTACAAGGCATTCGTTATATGGGGTTCTACTGTAACATAAACTTTAAACAAAATAACACATAACCAACAAAAATGAGTATACAACTTACTGGTGCCCCTTCAATAGTGAAGACAGCTCTGCAATAAAAGTGCTAAATTTGATGTACTTTACAAAGAAAATGCTTGAGAGAATAAAAATGTTTTCAATGATTTACGGAAAGCTAATAAAGTGGGTGCGGTTCTGATTTCATCTGGTAAATCATTCTAGGGCCTGGGGGCCACAGCTGAAAACACGTGATCTCTGGTGGAAGCTTTCTTTAACTCTTTCAGCATGGCCAGTCTTAATTTCATCATTTCAGTGCTATGGATATTATTTTGTAGGAAGAGGCGCTCCTGCAGATAACATGGTCGTAAATCATATAGGACGTGATATGTTAATACTAAGACCTTGAACTTGATACAGTATTCAATGGGTAGCCAGTGCAGACTGACCAAGACTGGGGGGATATGATCAAAGTGGCCAAAATCCACAATCAATCTGGCTGCCACATTTTGCATCCATTGGATTCTCCATACCAGCCTCAAGGGCAGACCCATCTAAAGAGCATTGTGATAGTCAATTCTGAAGATTACCAAGGTACAGGTCAAGGAAAGGAGAGAGCTTCTGTCGAGAATGGGTGAAGCTGAATCTTCTGGACCCTATCTTCAAGAAAAGACTGGAGACAGGACAAAGTCATCTCACTGCAATAGAAAAAAAACTAATAAGATCTCTAGCAGTCCAGTTTACTCACTTGACTTGCAAAAGCATTCTGTTATAGCTTTCATCCACTGCCATCTTTGATGCAGCACACATGCCCGACCCGCTGATGTCTTGCAGACTCAATCAACATTGAGGCTTGTTTTGCACCTGATCTTATATGCAGATCTTAATTTGATATTTGGTCAACCCATTGTATGTGTAGCATCCTTCGCTTGATTGCTCTATTGTGTTACATCACTTTTTATGATGTCAGCTTTTGTAGGTGCCCATGTTTCACTGCCATATAATAAGGCAAGCAGAATGGTGGTGTTGACGAGTTCATCCCATAATTTTCTCGTTTTTGCTTTACTAAGCACATCCTTTATGTTGTTAAAAGCTGCTATGCTGGTTGCCTTCTCGAAATTTCTTTTGTTAGATTGTGCCTTAGGTTAACCTCTTGCCCAAGGTATGCATATAAATCAACTTCTTCTACTATCTTGTTTGCACATCTCATATCTATGGCATTTGTGGAGGCACTCGGTATATATTTCATTTTTGACATAGAGATCTTCAGGCTGATCTTTTTACTTTCTGCGTCTAACTCTTGGAGCATATTCTGCACTTCTACTAATTCTAATGTTAACACTATATCATCAGTGAAACAAAGATAGGATAAGTACTTACCGTTTATACAAATTCTCTTTTCCTCCCATGTCAAATTGTGCATTGCTGATTCTAAGGCTGCAGTAAACAACTTTGGGCTGATCGTATCACCCTGACAAACTCCGCTTTTTATAGTGATCTTTATCAGTTTCTGAAATACAGTGACTTGTGTTGTACATCCCTTATACACTTCTTTGAGAAGACTGATATAGCATGGATCGATTCCTTGTTTGTCGAGTGCTTGCAGCACCTCATTGGTTTCAACAGAGTCAAAGGCCTTCTCATAATCCACGAAGGTGAGAACCAATGGCAATTTATACTCTCTCTGTCGCTCTATTAACTGATTGACAATGTGCAGATGATCCATGGTACTGTATCCTTGCCTGAAACCCTCCTGACATAAAGCAACCACTAGGAAGGCCAGCAACCAGATGGGAAAACCAGTTCAGGGCAAAGTTCCCAAGGCCCTGGATGAGATTGGCCACATCAACCTGAAGTGTGAAACATGGATCAACCAAGTAAGTAAGTAACTATAGATACTATCCTATGAAGAAACTTTCATTATGCATATCAGAACACAGCAAATTAGAGAAATAGGAACTCTAATCTCATGAGGTTTTTAGCTTTAGATTTTAATCCTATGTACAATGTCCTGGGACATAAGCATGTTGAATTGAGACTTACTTCCACTATGAATAATATTGTGCTGTTATTTTGAAGTAAGGTCTTGATTTGATTTTTATTCCTCATCTGTCATCTTCCCTTAGTGTATCAGATGCATTCACTGTAACTTTATAATATTCTGACTGGCTTTCCTCTCTGTCATCTAATATCTCTTTGGGAATTCAATCCAAATCTTCATTCAAAATTATTTTGGTCCAGGCTTCCTGGAGAGTTAAACTGTTAATTACTTCATCAGGTATCTCTTCCAATTCATTCTTGACAATATTTAAGTCCCCTTGATTCAATTCACCCTCCAGTGCTTCTTGCTTTGATACTTCTTAAACTTCTGGAAACTTCATGTCTTCCTCTTTAGTTAGCTCTTTTCTGTTATTGGAAATCAATTCTCACATATGAGCACAAGACCACATGAACCTCATCCTTTAAAAACAATTTTAGAAAAAATGTTTACATATTTGAATATTAAAGTACAATGTACAACAGATTATTATTGATCTACAAATGATCAGGACTTAACCCACCAAAAGTGGTCAGACCCAATTCATCAAATAATGTTTTACTGTTTGGAGAAAGAACAGAAATTCACCAGATAAAGCATTTCATTGCACTTTTACGTCTACCATTTCAGCCAATGGCGAGAGTAAGTATACAGTATGTCTAAATATTTTGTCTGCCTGTGGAAAATATCCTGTATGACTGCCCATGGCAGTAAGAAAAACCAAGCAAAGAGATTACAGTACTCTCATTCAAGAAGAACTGCAGTACACTGAGGATGGCTTCCTACAGCCATGAAGTAATACTCTTAATTTGACACCAATTTATTACATTTAGTTTCCCAAGTTTATGATGGGGGATAACCACGTCTTTGAGTGAGTCTTCTCCCAGCCAAACAAAAACTATAGGCGTCAGTAGGAATGATGCCAAGGCAGTCCTTTCTCTATTGGGATGGAGAAAGAAAACAAAAGCTATATTTCCTGATGATTCAAACTGATTGTACAAGTTTGCCACCTCCATTCTGTGATTTCAATTTAAGCCAGGGATTCCCAACCTATGGTCCGTGAGTCAGATCCAACCCATAGCACCATTTCATGTGGCCCGCCACTGCCTCAGTAGCACCCGGAAGTGCATGTTTGGTTTCTTTTTAATGTACAGGTTGGCCCGTAAGTCCCACACAGCAAACAGATACACTGGATACGTAAGTACAGTATATGGATGGATAGGGACTTACGGGTCATCCCCTATAAACAGCTTTTCAAAGCTTTTTACATTAAAAAACCATACATGGTACAGCTTCTGCCAGCGCAGTGGACCACATGAAATGGTGCTGGTGGTGGTGGTGGTGGTGTTGGGCTCCTGGCCTTGTTTCACCCAAACCACCCCCCTCCGGGACCCCATCCCACAAGGACTAGCAAACTCTACTCACCCTTTCCCCGAGCAGGCAATTTATCTCAGTCGGGGAGGGATGTCTGAAGCCTCCTTTGAGGGTTGGCATCTCAATCCCTCCTCCCAGAAACAAAATGGCTATCCCTTTGAAGCTTTTGGGACAAAATGGCCATCCCATCGTGCAAGCAGGGCAAAATGGCCACCCGGCCTCAGCTGTCTAAGAGCATGTGATCCGGCCTGTGGCTTGAAAAGGTTGGAAACCTCTGATTTAAGCTATGAGACATGATCTTCAACCATTTTGCCTGGATGGAAAGAGGGAGATTAAGCTGGAGGGAGGGAGAACGAATGAATGAAGGTACAAGTTTCCTTTCAGAGGCAGTTTCTTTCACAAGCTGCAATCCATTCTATTTCCCCTTACACCTGAGCAAGGTTTTTAGGATTGTATTTTGCCATTTTATACTTTGAGTGTGAATTGAAAGCAGATTAACAGGACAACAGTATAATAATGACTAGAAGATGTAACCATACTCCCTATGTTAATAGAGAACAGAAAGAGTTGGAACGGGTGTATGGGTGCCAGGATATTTTTCTACGTAAGGCAGTGCACCAAAAGATGCTCCTGTCCACCCATATCAAGATACCTCAAAATGCCTAATCCTACTCCCTGCAATAAAAATAAGGAAATAAATAGCTAACCATTTCCCAAGACACCACAGATCTGCCACTTGAAGAAGCTGTCCAATGCTGCTTTGAAAAAATGCAGACCCTGACTGGGAGAAAAAGAAAAAAACACCCTCCTTTATATTCTTCCCTTTTTGTGACACTGTACTGATGCATCTTACTGGAGACGGAGGACAAGTACCCTGAGGAGTTAGAAGGAACCTGATAGCTATCATTTTAACTCTTGTTTTACAAGAGTCTACACAGTAAAATGTTTTTGGAGGTCAGGCTGAGAGGCTGTGACTACTACAAGATCACCATGTGTGTTTCATGGCCAGGTAAGGTTTTGGCCTCAGGTCTGCTAATCCAACACTCTAGTCACCATTTTCTTGTTGCTCCCATTATTACTCTGAGAAAACATTCCATACGATAATAATTGTAAATTAGCATAGGTTGCCCAGCATTGCCGGGCTGTTATAAACTGTGTTTAGATGGGGGGTTTTTTTGGGGGGGGGGGGAGGGGGTTTGAATAAAAAAAATTTTTTTTATTTAACATATTTTTTATTCTGTAAACTTTTAATTTATTGTTATTTTTGGAGTTGTTTTTACTCTTGTGGCCTCTAGGTGGGGCTGTTAGCAAGAGGGCTGCTTTGAATCTTTTTGACTTGTTTTTACTCTTCTGACCTGCAGGTGGGGCTGTTAGTAATAGTGTTGGATCCCATTTTTGTTTCACTTGTTTTTTCTCTCCTGGCCTCTAGGTCGGGCTTCTTCCGGTAAGTAGTCTTTGTTTCTTCATTTCTGTTCCGGTCTCATGGAGGGAGGACGTGCTGGTGAGTTCTCTGGTTTTCTTTCTTCTGGGTTTTTTTGTTTTGTTTTTGTGGTGGTGGGCTGGGAGGTGTTTCTGTTTGTTCTTTTGTGGATTGGTTGGGTTTTAGATTTGTTTAATTGGTTTGTATTTTTCTGGTTTGTTTCATTTTTGTGATTTCGTTGGTGTTTATTTGTGTAATTTGTGTTGTTAGCGTTAGGTATTTTCGTGTTGTAGTTAGGTGTTTTTTCTGTGCTTTTCTAGTATTGTGGATGTTTTTGTTTGTGGATTTTGTTGTTTACTTTTTTGTTTATTAATGCATTTTTTAAAATATTTATTTATTTTTGTTTTATTAATTTTGGCATTTGTCATTTTTGGTGAATGTTTTGTTTTGTTGTTGTTGTGTATTTTTGCGTGAAGAACGGGCTGCCTGTCAGTTCCTCTTTTCCCAATTGCTGCTTCGAATTTTGGTTTCAATGCAGCAATGGGGGAAAAGGAGGAGCCGGCAGTCAGCTGGCTCTTCGTCCGGTAAGGTTTGTTAGGTAGGTAAGGGGAGAAGGAGGCAGAGAAGAGCTATCTGCCTGACGATGGTTCTCTCCTCTCTGTCTCCTTTTTCTCCTGGCTTACCTAACCGGAGATCGGCAGGCAGCGATCCATAAGGGGTGGTGCTCTTCCTTGCAGATTGCTGGCTGCTGCTTTTGTATTACCTCCACCGCTGTTTCGTGTTAGTTCTCAAAACAGTGGTGTTGGAAGTACATAGGCAGCAGCCAGTCATTCGCCAGGGAGTGTGCTTCCCCTGACGAACTGCTGCCTGCTGCTGGTATTTTTCCCCACCCAGGTTCAACTGACCTTGAGGCCGGTGGTGGTCTTGCCGTGTCTTCGGCGTGTCTTCGGTGGGGTAGCTGGGAGGAGAGGGAGTCCCTCTTCTCCCCATTGCTCCGGGAAAGAAGGCCGGTGGTGGTCTCACCATGGGTTTTTGTGGCTTTTTGTTTTGCGAGGCCGTGAGGTGCTGCGTCTGCCTGCGGCAGACTTGCAGTCCCGTTGCGGAAGGCCAGCGTGTTTTTATTTTATTTTTCGCGCACCGGCTTTTTCAGCGTTCTGCACACTCACGCACTTCAGCCTGAGTGGCTGAAGTGCTCACGGCATGTAGGACGCTGGGACTTGGAGTTTTGTGTGTTTTCTTTGCGTGCATGCGACGGTTTTTCCCTGCGGCTCAATTTCAATTGGGCGCGCCGCTTTTCCCAATGTTCTTTTTGCTTGCGCCTCTTAGCCTTATTGGCTGAGGCGCGGCGCAGCGCAGAGGACGTTGGGAATTGAAGTTGTTTCCCTTTGTTTGCGTTTGTGGGGCTCTTGCCCCATTGGTGGCTTCGGCAACCCTGCAGTACTCTGCGGGCCGGGTTCGGGCGAGTGCAGGAGGCTCGGTACGGGATAGTGTGGACGGGTGCAGAAGCGTATACCAAATTCCAACGCTTAACATCTGGATTTATAGGTATAGATCAAATAACAAAATAAACATACATGATAGTTTCTCATCCTTCGAGACAATACAGTACAAAAACTGACTTATCCCCCCCCCCCCCACTCTATCTAGAATACAGCTCACATCAGTTATTGCAATGGTAACCTGGATACCGCTTTGAAAAAGAGAGAGGTTTCCATTAAAAGTTAAAGATTCAGACCTTTTGCTGATTTTCAAATTTCTGGGCAAGCAGTAGAACGTCTGCCTTCAGACTTTTCCGTCTGTTTGAATTCCACATAAGCGTCTTCATTTTCACATTCCAACTGCATCCTCTGCACCTTTCTCTAGAAGAGCAAAGAAAAATTGAGAGTGGGGTGAAGATGAATCGCAAGTCAGGCTCTTCAAGGACAGTTTCTATGTTTGCTTTTTGGAAGGATACATCACCTTTTCTTCTTCATTTATTTTCTTGTAGTTGTATACCCAATGTGCCAGGAAATTGATTGGATCTACGGGCTGCCGGTCTGCTATCTCAGCAAGTCCTTCAGCCAGGCATTTTCCAATGTTTCTCTTCAGGTATTCAACATCCATTCCCATCTTGTACAAAACTCTGCACTGATAATATGTATTAGATTAGTTCTTAATGTATTGTCGTAATGTTCTTATCAAACAGATAAACTTGCATCTGTTAATATTATTCTTGAGAATGGAGCTGGGCTCCATTCCAAAGCAGTAATAAGGTGTGTTGACATCAAATAAATTCCAAATTCCATATTGAGGTGACACCTTTATTTTGCAGGCTCTAACAGGATGCCCATCTTTTAGTCAATGGCAAGTTTATGTCAGTGCTTTTAGGTGTAATGCTATGGTGAACATTAGTTGTCTTTTCAAAGCACATACTGTACAGTATTTTGTTTTAGTTTTTAAAAGAATTAACACAGAATTCTGTATGTACACCACAAAGAAAAGGGTACTCTTCTGGATATGGAGTTGCAGGCATGTGATTTCCACATCTTAAGAAGCACATGTGGAAGGTAAATGGGGCAGCAGAGGGAGGTGGAAAAGACCAGATTGGCTACTTCCTATTTATATCAGAGAGTAAACAAATCAAAACAGCAAAAAAAAAAAAATTGTGGCACCTTAATGACTAACTCCTGTATTTAAATGTGAGCTTTCGTGGACTGTAACATGTATTAGACTGGGCACAAAGGTGTGCACTACTTCCAAGAAGATGTTACAAAAAGTTGATTGGGTAAAACTTAATATAAATGGAGCCCTCCATGATGTCTTGCATGGAATTATAGAGATGTTTACAAATAATTGACTTTTGAATATATATCTCCACGGGTTCAGTAATCATGGTCTCAGTTAACCACGTAAAGATATACCTTGTTTGAAAGCCAGTCGTATCCAACTCTAGGGTTCAGTGCTCATTTCTGTTTCAAAGCCGAAGAATCAGCGCTGTCTGCTTCTGAAGACATTTCCGTGGTCATGTGGCAAGCATGACTAGACACCAGAGCACATGAAAGGCTGTTTACCTTCCCAATGAAGTGGTCCCTATTTATCTACAGTACAGTACTTGCAATTTCTTGCTTTCAAACTGCTAGGTTGGCAGGAGCTGGGACAAAGACGGGAGCTCATTCCATTCTGCAGTACTCGGGAATCAAACTGCTGACCTCCCACCTTCCAGTCAGTGTCTTAGCCACTTGAGCCACTGCAGTCAGTTAACCACGGATCTAAACCTTTTCAATAAATATTTCTGAACTGCATATGTATTTCTATAGCACATTACCAGAGCTGACCACTAGAAGCCACTGTCTGCAATGTAAACTATAGGGTTCACTAGGGCCCCCCACCTTTATTGCATTTATTGATAGAAAACAAAACTAGATAATATTTATTTTAACAAGGCCTGAGATGGGTTTAATAGCATTTGGAATGAACAATAAATATGAATTATTTGTATGACTAAAATATATACAGTACAATACAGCGTCTGTATTACTGTACATTCTCCTGGCTGGCAGAATGGTATCAGTGCAAAGCCATACACTGAAGGACACATGATTACTGAGGGCATAGATTTGGGCAGATCCAACATAAAAGTCATGTGGTTCCATAAAGATCAGGCCTTCAGATGCTCTGATCAAACCATGCATCAAAGCATCCCTGAATTCTCTACTGCATCCGGCGTTATAGGTGGGATCTCTGATTTTGCAAGGATGCAGCATAAAAGAATCACATGAAATCATGAGAATCCATTTCTGATTTCATTGGTCCACTTTTTTTATTTTCTTCCCTTGACATTATAGCACCAACACCGCCAATTATAAATATGACAATACATGCAATATATGAAGCCGTACCTTTCGCCAAATGAAAGGCACGTTGGGAGTATGGAACTGATTAAAAAAAAAAAAAACCAGAAAGGGCTCCAAAATTTTAGGAAGAGCAATTTAATGAGTTTTTTTAAAAGGTACAACTAGCTGGTTGTTGGCTACCCACAGAACAACGTTTTAAAAATCAACCATCCTAATAAATACAGAAACCCCTGAATTTGTTCAGAAATATATGAAAGGCAGCTGTTGTTTTTTAAAGTCACATTTATACTACTATGTCTCGAACAGGCTCAGCCTCAGCCCAGTTCCATTGTTTCCAACTGCCGAGACAAACTCCCTCTTAACCTCCCCCCAATCTGCCTTTCCCAGCAAACCACACTGACCGGGGGTACGTAGCAAAAAGGATTCTGACTCCGTTCCCAGTTTCTCTAAATTCGAAAGCCTCACCCCGATTATTCCGATCGTACCGTGCAAGAATTCAGCGTCCCCTGTTGCCTAGCAACGGGACACCTCGTTCCGAACTCCACCCAACAGCCTTCTACGTCACAAAGGAGGCAGTGGGGCAGGTGCCCATCTGATTGGTTGGGCAGCAGAAATACAGGTGAAACTCGGAAAATTAGAATATCGTGCAAATGTTCATTCATTTCACTTAAAAGGTGATTGTGAAACAAATATATGAGATAGACTCACTACATGCAAAGCGAGAGATGTCATGCCTTAATTCATTATAATTGTGATGATCATGGCGTACAGCGGTACATGAGATTGTGTGATGATTATGGGGTATATGAGACTGGAGGGTTGGGGTTTTTTATAAGCTGTAAACTATAAGCATCAATATTACAACAAAGTAAGGCTTGACACATCTCACTTTGCATGTAATGACTCTATCTCATATTTGTTTCACCTTTTAAGTTGCATTACTGAACTGAATGAACATTTGCACGATACAGTAATACCTCATACAAAGTCTGCTTCATACAACATTGGATTCATACAACATCGCCTAATTCCTTGAAAAAAGTTTCCTCATACAAAGTTGACTTTGTATGAGGCATTGGGGTTTCCCCAGGTTGCCTTGTGCCTGGGCAGTATAAAAGGCAGGACGCATGCGTGCATTGCTCTTGTGGGTTTTGCACGAGGCAAAGAGTGTTTAGGAGTGGTTTTGAGCACGATTTTGGATTGTTTGGTGTTTGCAGCTGTGATTTTTAAAAGCAGGTTGCATGCTCCATAATTTTTCCTATGTTGGACTTTTTTGGGGAGCTGGGCAATTGTTTGGTGTTTGCAGCTGTTTGGATGATTAACACTGTGCTGCACAATGGGACATGTTGGCATCCATTTTGTCCTTGCTTCCATCCGGTAATTGTTTACGGTAGCTTGTACAAAATGGATGATCGGCCGCATGGCTGCAGATTAACACTGTGCTGCATGATGGGACATGTTAAATTTTAAACCTGCACTTCATAAAGTTTTCAAAAGTTAACTTTTTGTATGGTTTGTCCCCTAAAATCAGGGTTGTTTGACAAGTTTTTGTAATGTTTTTAGCCTTTAGACAATGATTTCTTAAAGTTCTGTCAGCTTCCTGTCTGTTTCCTTGACTTTGCCCTGAAGTCTGTGCTGTTACAGTACAATGTATCTCTATGGAAATGACGCATTGTGGCTAGGATTTTGCATGCCTCATACAAAGTCCAAATCCGTATAAAGTCCAAACTTGTGGAACCAAGTTTGGACATTGTATGATGTATCACTGTATTCTAATTTTCTGAGTTTCACCTGTAATAATAAACCTTTTACCCGAGAGTAAGACCCATTGAAAACAATGTGGCTTACTCCAGAGTAGACCAGTATAGGCGGATCTGAGATAAAATTAATCTGTTATACAACCAGGGTTTCCCGCGGAAAAGGAAAACATGAATTGGACGAAAAACAACGAAAGGGGACATGAAAAACCTCTTTTCTTTCTTTTATTGGGATCTCCGTCTTATCTACTGCAGGAGAAAAGAGCAGAGCATACAAATTAATGGGATGTGTTGCCTTGAGGACTGGCTTTGGGGGGGCGGACGGCGGCAAAGCTAGCTGAGCGCTGAGGTATGTTTTGTTTTGCAAAAAGTCCAAATCAGACACTGAGAAAATTTGAAAAATCGAGATGCGACTGTGATAGTTTCTCTTGGAACATGTCAGGAAGTATTCTGACCATCAGAGAAGTGGTGTTGTAGTCTGTGGGCAGAGGTGGGAATTGTGTTTGGACAGTGGTTTGGGGTGAATCCCATAAAATAATTCTTGCAGTCCCAGAAAACCTCTGCCTGGAAACCTCTGTTAGGACCAACCAAAATACTTCAAAATTGTGAGTGAGCCTTCAGGGTATCCAAAATGTTTTTACTGGGTAGGATGTTAAGGGGATGGAAGAGCAGAAGAAAACTATGGCTTGATTTAGAAACTAAAAGACTTCACTCTTTGGTATAAACTTTAGTACAAAACTTTTTAGTATAAAACTTCTTAGTATAAAACTTTTTAGTATAAACTTCATGGAACAAAGGCTGAACTACTTGAACTTGAAATGTGGTGCTGGAGGAGAATTTTGAGAGTACTGTACCCTGGACAACAAAGAGATCAAATAAGTTGATCCTGAAGGAAATCAACCCAGACTGCTCCTTGGAAGGACAAATATTGAAGATGAAGCTAAATACTTTGGCTACCAGATGAGAAGAGAGAACTCACTCGAGAAGGCCTTGATGCTGGGAAAGATCGAAGGCAAAAGGAGAAGAGGATGACAGAGGATGAGATGGCTAGATGGCATTGTTGACGCAATGGGCGTAGAGCTGAGCGGGCTGTGGAGGATAGGGGTGCCTGGTATGCAATGGTCCATGGGGACGCAAAGGGTCAGACTTCACTATGCAACTGAACAACAACAACAACAACAACAACAAAAACTAGGCTGAACATAACTGTTAAACACAATTTTCATATTCTTAGATGTATGACAGTAATGTACATCAAAATACCATGCTTCTGCTTGAGACAGGGAAGAAGCATCAATATCATAAAAAATAAATGGGAAGACCTTTTCTGAAGTGAAAAGATTTGCCACTCAAATTATTTTATTTATGTTAGAATTTATGGCTCTTATAGTTTCATAGTTTCCAATTAATTAAGCCTTTAACAACATATCCTCAAATGTTGTTAGTTTAAATATTTGTAATTCAGTTTTTTCTGTATATAATTATACTTGTGTTGTAGCCAGTGGGGTGGGTGGGGTTTTGGGGTTCTTGTTTTATCTTGTACACCATGCAAAATAGTGCATATTCACTAACTGGACAGTTTATGAAATAAATACACTGTAATGTAATATATACACCTTCACACATATACCAATAGTAATTAAGAAACAAAATATATTTATTAATTTACAAACCAGAATCCTGTTGATTTATACAGTTGTAGTTAAACTGTCCAACTCACATCAGTCTTCTTATTTGTTTCTGCTTTTCCCCCATCGGGTGTTGAGAGAGATGCAAGGTTTTTGCTCTGGCACTTCTAGTAGCCTCCACTGGTGTTATTTGGAGTTCTTTTAATATTTCTCTGATGCTATCTCCCTGCCTTCCTCTGGGTCTGCTTCATGGTCTTTCTCCTCCTCTTTCCATATATGCCTTGTAAGGTATGGAATTTGAAGATATTCTCTTTAGATGGGTAAACCACTTTATTTGTTGTCTCTGTGTTGTGTCCTAATGGTTTGATCCTCCACATGGATAACAATGTATCTGAACCAATGTAACCTTGCCTATGGGCAACAATGTAACCTTCAGCTGTATCACATAAACCCTGTAATAGGACGCGAGCTAATGACCACCAGCTGGCAGCAGCGAGCGTCCAAGCTCTCTTGGTCCAAACTCATCAAAGGCAACAGCGCGGGAAGTTTTCCCGCCACCACCTACACCTGGACAAGAAGGGCGTGACCAGCAGTGACGTCACGCAGACAGTAGCCAATGGGCTATCATGGAACCACGTTCAAATGTGTTACTACTGTATATAAAGAGCTATTGATCCGCCATTACCTCATGTTCCCTCTGACCACCATGCAATAAACCTGAGTTAACCCAGCCCGAGGCTGTGTCCTGTGTCTTGGTTTTCATACACCAAATTGGCGACGAAGGTGGGATGATGGATCCCCAAGGAGCAGCCAGGGCACAGAGCGGGTTCAACATCACCAAACCGCAAGACTGGGAGCTTTTTGAGATGGACTTCCAGGCGGCGCTGGTGGAACTCAAAGTCAAAGAAGACGATGAGGAGAGGAAGAGGGCCATCCTCACCAGAATGCTTGGGATAGAAACCAAGCGAACGCTGGTGGGCATCATTGCACCGAAGAAGGTGAGCGAATTCAAAGCAGACGACATCATGAAGCTGCTGCGTGAGCGTTTCCGTCCCTCGAGGGCAATGTTTCCCGCTCGGAGCGCGTTTTGGAGGCGAGTCCAAGCGCCGGGCGAGTCGGTTGAGGCATTCGTAACAGCCATGAGGATAGCCGCCGGCCCCTGCAGATGGGACGACCTAGAGACGGCCCTCAGGGACGGAGTGCTGTGTGGCCTGAAGGACAAGGAGGTGCAGCGCAGCTTGATGAACAAGGAGCCACCACCCACGCTGGCGGAGGTTGTAGAGGCCGCGGAAGCCGCGGAGTCCACGAATGCTGGAGTGGACGAAATGCACCAGTGGCGTGAGTGGCGTCCTAGAGCCGGCAAAGCGGAGAATTCGGTGCACGGAAAGTCCGGACAGTCGGTGCACGCAACCCGAAGGGCCTCAAAGTCGTCTACGGAAGGCAGCGACGGCGAGGAGGTCCAAAGGGTCCGAAAAGGGGGGCGCCGCTGCGATGGTTGCGGAGCGGCCCATGAGCGCGCAAGGTGCCCATTCAGGAAAGCCGAGTGTTACACCTGCGGCCGTCGGGGGCACATCGCCAAGGCGTGCAGAAAACGGAAGGAGGGCCGGAGGCAGTCACAAGACCGCTCAACCAGACCGGACCGTCCAGCAAGGTCCAAAGATGGCGCCCAGACCACGAGGAAGCAGGACGGCGTGGACCGCATCTCGGACGACAGCGAGGACGACGCTCCGGTGTTCAGCGTGTCCGCGGGACAGTCCCATTACTTCGTTGAGGTACTAGTACAAGGGGCCCCTATCAGGATGGAAATTGACTCGGGGTCCTCCTATTCTATAATTCCCCAGAAAGAGTTCTTGAAAATCGACCCCCACGTGCGACCCAAACTTAAAACGTTGAGGTCCACGCTACGAGATGTACAGGGGAACAGCATTCCAGTGTTGGGGGTCGGGAAATTTCGGGTCAGTTTTAAGAGACATTCTGCGGAGCTGCCCCTAGTTGTCCTTAAGGGGGGTAGTTGTAGCCTCCTAGGGACGCAGTGGTTTCAGCCCTTAGGTTTGTTCATAGGGGGAGTGCATACCGTGGGGGTGGATCCAATACAAGCGGTGTGCGACGCGCATCCCGCCGTTTTTAAAAAAGGACTTGGAAAGTTCAAGGGACCCCCTGTAGCCTTCGACCTAGACCCGGAGGTCCGCCCGATAAGACTCAAACCGCGCAGGGTGCCGTTCGCACTAAAGGACAAAATAGAGGCGGAACTGGACAAACTGGTGGGCCAGGGGATTCTTATTCCTGTTGATTCCGCGGAGTGGGAAACTCCAATTGTAACCGCTCTGAAGGCTAACGGGGAGGTGCGCATTTGCGCTGATTATAAGTGTACAATTAACAAGGCGATCCGCCCTAATGCATACCCGGTGCCGGTGGTCAGCCACCTGCTGGCCAGGCTGAATGGGGGAAAGTGTTTCGCTAAACTCGATTTGGCTCAAGCTTATCAGCAACTCCCTGTAACTCCCGCCACGGCCGCGGCACAAACGATAGTCACACATAAAGGAGCGTTCCAGGTGTCGCGTTTACAGTTCGGCGTGAACTCGGCACCCGGCCTTTTTCAGTCGTTTGTGGAACGCCTCCTGAAGGGGCTGGAGGGGGTGTTGCCTTATTTTGATGACGTGTTGATAACAGGGGGGAGTGAGGCCGAACTGGCAAAGAGATTGGATAAAGTTCTGACTGTCTTCGAGAAAGCGGGGCTACGACTGAGAAAAGACAAATGTGTCTTCTTCGAAACTGAGGTTGAGTTTCTAGGGTTTCGAGTCACGCCAGAGGGTATTAAGCCATCCAAATCCAAAGTAGCCGCCATCAAGAATGCCCCTCGCCCCACATCCAAAACCGAGCTACAGTCATTTCTGGGGCTCCTCAATTTTTACCATACCTTCCTTCCACGGAAGGCGTCCGTGGCCGAGCCACTCCATCGGTTGCTAAAAAAGGAGGAAACATGGGTGTGGGGTGATGAGCAAGAGAGGGCGTTCAAAGAGTTGAAGCAACTCCTAACATCCGAGGCAATCCTAACGCATTTCGATCCCAAACGGCCAGTGGTCTTAGTCTGTGACGCATCCCCGGTGGGGGTGGGGGCGGTGCTTTGCCACGTGTTGGACGACGGAAGGGAAGCCCCGATAGCGTTTTATTCAAGGTCCCTGTCCCAAGCAGAGCGTAATTACGCACAGACCGACAGGGAGGCACTAGCGATAGTAGCGGGAACCAAAAAATTTCACGATTTTCTGTATGGTCAGCCGTTCAAAATCGTGACTGACCACAAGCCCCTATTAGGAATTTTCACTGCAAGTAAGCCCACACCACAGATCCTGTCCCCAAGAATGCTGCGGTGGGCTATTTTTCTCAACGCATACCAGCATGAGCTGGAATACCGGCCCGGGAAGGAGATCAGCCATGCCGACGCACTCTCGAGGTCTCCTTTGCCCTTGTCGGGCGTCCAAAAGGAAAGGGCAGAAAGAGATCACCAGGTTTTGTTAATAGAGGTTTTAGACTCACCCCCAATAGTACCAGCCGACATTGCCAGGGCCACAGGTAAGGACAGAACGCTAGAGAAAGTTAGCTCATGGGTACAGAAGGGGTGGCCGGCGTCATCCCCAGGTACGGAATTCGACCCATTTTTTCGAAAAAAAATAGAGTTGTCCCTAGAGAGGGGCTGCCTTTTGTGGGGCCAACGGGTGGTGGTTCCTACATCCCTGCGACCGAGGGTACTCGAACTGCTGCACGTCAGCCACCCCGGCATCGTCCGGTCCAAGGCGCTGGCCCGGAGTTACTTCTGGTGGCCACAGCTGGACGCGGACATTGAGCACATGGTCGGCACTTGTGAGGCATGCCAGGGCTCCCGACCAGAGGCGGCCCGTCTTCCGCATAGGGAATGGGACACAGCAAGGGGGCCATGGTCCAGGGTGCCCGTAGACTTCGCTGGCCCATTCCGAGGAACAATGTTTCTCCTGGTGGTGGATGCATTCTCCAAGTGGTTGGAGGTTATCCCAGTAAAGAGTACGTCCTCCGCCACTACAATTAGCCAGCTAAGGAGAGTCTTTTCCACGTTCGGTTTACCCGACACTTTAGTCAGCGATAACGCTAGTTGTTTCACCTCCGCTGAATTCAAGGCATTCATGGAGGCAAACGCCATTCGGCATGTCACATCCGCGCCGTTTCACCCCGCCACGAATGGCCAAGTGGAACGGCTGGTGCGAACGACAAAGGATGCGCTGCGGCGCATGGGCCCGGGGGACCTAAATCACCAAGTATGTCAGTTTTTGTTAGCGTATAGGGTGACCCCCTTAGCGTCAGGTTACTCGCCGGCAGAGCTGCTGATGCGGCGAAAACTGACCACGATCCTGTCCAGGCTAGACCCGACGAGAGTCGAGGACAAAGGAAAAAACATAGGGCTGGCAGTCTCGAAAGGTTTCGCCGCCGGCGATCCTGTTCACTGCAGGAACTACGCCAGCGCAGGTCCAGCCTGGGTACCAGGGACGGTTGTGGAACGGACGGGGCCAGTGTCGTACCGGGTCGAGACTAGCACGGGTCTCCTCTGGAGGAGGCACGCGGACCAACTTAGGCACCGAGTGAGTGGGGGGCCGGTCAGTGGAGCTCAGCGACAGGACTCAGCGTTAGGGTTCTCCCCCACCCGTTTAGCCCAAGGGGGGGACAGCAACGGACAATGGTCCCAAGCAAGGGGGGAAAGCAGCGGCCCCGACTCATACCCTTTTGATACGCCAGCTCTATCAGAGGCTGGGGAAGGGGGAGAGGAGTTCGCGACCGCTGCCCCCGAATTTAATTCTGATTTTGATTTTGAGAGCCGGGGGGGTTTTCGGGAGTGTTCCCCCACCCGTCCAAGCGAGAAGAGGGGTTTTTCGTTAGCCCCCAGTGCCCCCGGTTCTTCCCCAATAAAGCACACACCTCCCAACAACGCCGCGGAGCCGCGGCAAGTCACTAACGAGTCTCCCTCTCCAATTACAGGGCAGGAAACCAGGGGACAAAGAGAAGGTAGCAAACCAGGGGGAAGGCAGCCCGCACCGAGACCCCAGCGTGTTCGAAATAAGCCATCTTGGCTGAGAGACTTCGTCTCATCCTAGGGGGGGGGAGTGTGGTTTCGAGACTTCGTCTCATCCTAGGGGGGAGGGATGTTGTGTCCTAATGGTTTGATCCTCCACATGGATAACAATGTATCTGAACCAATGTAACCTTGCCTATGGGCAACAATGTAACCTTCAGCTGTATCACATAAACCCTGTAATAGGACGCGAGCTAATGACCACCAGCTGGCAGCAGCGAGCGTCCAAGCTCTCTTGGTCCAAACTCATCAAAGGCAACAGCGCAGGAAGTTTTCCCGCCACCACCTACACCTGGACAAGAAGGGCGTGACCAGCAGTGACGTCACGCAGACAGTAGCCAATGGGCTATCATGGAACCACGTTCAAATGTGTTACTACTGTATATAAAGAGCTATTGATCCGCCATTACCTCATGTTCCCTCTGACCACCATGCAATAAACCTGAGTTAACCCAGCCCGAGGCTGTGTCCTGTGTCTTGGTTTTCATACACCAAACTCTGTATGTATTGCAAGACTGGTTCTGTTCCAATTCTTTCCCTTATAACCTCATTCCTGATTTTATTCCTTCTTCTCACTCCAGCCCAAACATTAGAACTTTCAGAGTCTGGGAACTAGGGTTATTTGACCCCTGTTTATACTTCACGGTGGGTATTTAGGACTTTTCTACACAGCATTGTTTGGAGTGGATTCATGTGAGCTAAATAGGGTCGCTTGGAGTCAGGTAGAAGTCTAGTACTGTATACCGTTTGACACGATCCTTGCATCCAAATGGCTTAGTCACCTCAGATGAATCTATTGGACCTGGTTCCTTCTGCTATTAGTTTCTCATAGCGGGTTTCATTCTTTATTCATTTTAGAGTGTTGCACAGTTTAAAAATATAGATACAATTCAAAATAAAGTAAAATATTAAAATAATTAGACTATATTTGACCAGTAATATCTCAGCCAGTTACTAGATCTTCTTTTGTACCCATAAAAGGGCATACATTGCATGCACATAAATGCTACATTGATTGAATTTCTCCATATTCACAGAAAATTTGTCCTGTATCCACATAGCCCCATGATAATTTTTTGGTCTTTCTACTTCATTTTGAATTCTGTTAAGCGACTTCCAGATGATCCAGCCTCAATCTGCTATATCTACTACACATATGAAGAACCACAGTCAAATTCAGAAAGAAAAGATGGAACTCCATGTATGTTCAGTAATGCCCCTTTCCTAGACCATGAGGCACCATTGATCACTTTTTTCAGTTTGCTTCCTACCCTGGAAGCTTGTATGTGTACATGTAAACATATTACAAAAGGTGGCAAGTTAGCATTCAAATGCCATTACCTTGAATAGGTTAGGGAGAGGAATCACCCTTCCAAAAGATGCCATGGTTTGATGAGTATGCTTACAGAATAAGGAGTATGTAGATATAAACCCTGGGCTGGCTGGATAGCTCAGTGGTTTAGGTACCTGTTTGCAGAGCCAGAGGTTGGAAGTTTGATTCCTCACTGTGCCTCTTATGAATAGAGCCCAGCTGTATAAAACTGGGCAAGTTGCACAGTCTCAGGGTGCCTCGAGAAGAAAGAAATGGTAAACCACTTCTGAGTACTGCACTGTATCTCTACCTGGACAACCCTGAATAATGTTGTTATAATTCAGAATTGACTTGACAGAAGATGGTTATTATTAGAGACAAACATCACACAGGAATGGAGTAACAGCATGAACCTACCAGTATGTGATATTGTTCCTGTACATCAAGAGTAGCACACCTGGGGGCAGATCCATTTTATGTTGTGCCTCAGTGCCATGTTGCTGGCATGGATGCTACAACATTACACCTCAGGGATTAGACCTGACCATCTTATAGATGAAGTTCCATCTGCAGCAGGTAAGAGTACTGCTGAGTGAGCTTAGAGTCCATCAACTGAATATACAGTACAGTATTCACACTGCTGTCCCTATCCCCGAGAGCATAGTTCTTGTCAGGGCTGGAACATCTGGGCCACATTCCATTTATTAGAACCAGGAATTAGTTTCTAAATCTAAGGCCATCCATCATTGCTGATGGGGTTTTGGAGCCAGAACTTGAATACAAGCAGACAGTAGCTTTCAAGGATTTATTGCTGCAGAAAAAATGCTATTTCTTCAGTTGGCACCTCCACACTGCATGTCTTCAATCTATTCGCTAGTTTTATGCTTAAGTTACCCGACTCTTAAAATGGATGGAACTTGAAGAAAGCATACCCGTCAAGCGCGGCTCTGGAAAATATGGGAAATTACTGCACATGTGTGGGCGTGCATGCTCAGTAACCCGTTTGCGCATGCGCAGAACCCCTTTCTGCATGCGCAGAGTCCCTTTGCAATGGGTGCACATGCTCAGTAACCTCTTTCCCCGCCGTTCAAAATACGGGATGGCGGCGGGAAAGGGGAGGAACGAGCGCTAAAATATGGGAAATCCCGGCCAATACGGGATACTTGACAGGTATGAGAAAGTCTTGAAGACCCTGGCCACACAAAGAACTGAGTTACTTGGAAGTCAGTTAATAGGCTATGGATTGGAGTTGCCAGAACCAAGACAAACAAACAAAAACATTGGACTTTTGCACCAATGCAGTCCTTTGCAAGTATGGAGAAGAACAGGAAATGTCTCATTTGTGTCAGTATATGCTATGCCCCACAACAAGTACCATGGATGCTAGGTGCCCCAAATGCTCTTAATATTGGTTGGTCCTAGGTGAAAAATATCTGACATATTTATTAATTGTACTATGGTGCCAACACAAATGAAGGCGTTATATAACATGATTTGAGAGCAGGAAAGAATTGGGGATCTTTCTTTCAAAGAGCTGCCTTCCCTTCCAGGCTGGGGGCCTCATTTCCTTTTCCTTAGCAATGGCACCTTAGCTTGCTTTCTTATGGGTCTTGAGGTCCTTTCATCAGTTGACTCTTTAAGAATCAATTATGTGGCTTTTATTTTTTTAGTTTCACTTTCCAGCTTTAACAGAATCTCAGGTTATCTGAGTGCTTGCTTCACAGCAACATGTGAAAGAAAACTGCTCTTTAATATTTTCAGCTATGAACGTAATACAAATATCACCTTAACTGGTTAAAGGAATTAGAGGGTTTGTAAACCTCCTTTTGCAGGACTGCTATGGCTTAGTGGTTAAGACGTTGAACTTGACGACTGGAAGGTTGACAGGTCAGCAGTTCAAGATCCAAGTACTGTGCGATGGAGTGAGCTCCCATCTCTGTCCCAGCTCCTGCCAAACTAGCAGTTCAAAAGCAAAAAGTTGCAAGAGATAAATACCCGTATTTTCTGGTGCATAAGACGACTTTTCAACCCCGAAAAATCTGTGCCAAAGTCGGGGGCCATCTTATATGCTGGGTACTCTGGAGCCAGGGGCCGCCCAGTGGGGAAAGTCATCTGCCGCCGCCGTGAGGCCTCCGGAGCCAGGGGCCACCCAGATACCACCACCCCCAGCCTCGCGGTGGCGGCAGTGGATGGCTTTCCCCGCCGTTCAGCTGCTGCTCCTCTTCCTCTTCCTCATCCTCACTCCCCAGCTGGGGGAGGTGGTGCAGAGGAGGAGAAGGAGGAGCAGCAGCTGAGCGGCGGGGAAAGCCATCGGCCACCACGAGGCCTCTGGAGCAAGGGGCCGCCCGGATACCACCATCCCCAGCCTCGCAGCGGTGGCGGTAGATGGCTTTCCCCGCCGCTCAGCTGCTCCTCCTCCTCCTCCTCCTCACCCCCCAGCTGGGGGAGGTGGTGCAGAGGAGGAGAAGGAGGAGCAGCAGCTGAGCGGTGGGGAAAGCCATCCACCACCGCAAGGCCTCTGGAGCAAGGGGCCACCCAGATACCACCACCCTCAGCCTCGCAGCGACAGTGGTTCATGGCTTTCCCCGCCGCTCAGCTGCTCCTCCTCCTCCTCCTCCTCACCCCCCAGCTGGGGGAGGTGGTGCAGAGGAGGAGGAAGAGCAGCAGCAGCTGAGCGGCGGGGAAAGCCATCTGCTGCCGCGAGGCCTCTGGAGCAAGGGGCCGCCCAGATACCACCACCCTCAGCCTTGCGGCGGTGAATGGCTTTCCCTGCTGGTCAGCTGCTGCTCCTCCTCCTCCTCACCCTCCAGCTGGGGGAGGTGGTGCAGAGGAGGAGGAGGAGGAGGAGCAGCTGCTGCTCGTCCTCCTCACCCCCCCGGCTGGTGGTGGTGGTGAGGAGGAGGACCAGCTGAGCAGCAGGGAAAGCCATCCACCGCTGCAAGGCCTCTGGAGCAAGGGGCCACTCAGATACCACCACCCTCAGCCTCGCGGTGGTGGCGGCAGATGGATTTCCCTGCCAGTCAGCTGCTGCTCATCCTCCTCCTCCTCACCCCCCCCCCCTCCCGGCTGGGGGTGGTGAGGAGGAGGAGGACCAGCTGAGCAGCAGGGAAAGCCATCCGCCGCCACCACTGCCGCGAGGCCCCCTGAGCAAGGGGGCGGCCGGATACCACCACCCTCAGCCTCGCAGCGGTGGTGGCGGATGGCTTTCCCTGCCAGTCAGCTGCTGCTCGTCCTCCTCCTCAACCCCCCCCCCCCCGGCTGGGGGTGGTGGTGAGGTGGAGGACCAGCTGAGCACCAGGGAAAGCCATCCAACGCCACGAGGCCTCCGGAGCAAGGGGCCAACCGGATACCACCACCCTCATCCTAGCGGCGGCAGTGGTGGGTGGCTTTCCCCACTGCTCAGCTGCTGCTCCTCCTCTTCCTCACCCCACCCCCACCCCCTCCACCAGCGGGGAGATAAAGGGAGCCATCCCCGGCCTGGGAGGCTCCAAAGATGCTGCCGTTGGAAGAGGGGTAGTCTTATATGGCGAGTATATTGCAAACTCTACATTTTAACTTGAAAAGTTGGAGGTTGTCTTATACGCTCAGTCGCCTTATACGCCGGAAAATATGGTAGGTACAACTTCAGTGGGAAGGTAAACAGCATTCTGTGCACTCTGATGTCTAGTCATGTCTGCCACGTGTCCACAGAAACGTCTGCAAACGCAGACAGTTCTGACTCTTTGGCTATAAATAGATGAGCACTGAACCCTAGAGTCAGATATGACTGGCTTTCGAGCAAGGGTGACCTTTACCTTTAACTAAACCTCCCTTCTTCATAAAAGGTAGTTAGAAATATTCAGAATTTTCTTTCAGAGTGACCAGTAGATACACATATCACTTTTGTAATGTGTTGCGCTCAGGTAGAAATGAGGGGTGTATGTTTTGAGTTTCACCCTGTATAGGTCTCTGACAAAAAAAATCAACGCAATTGAACGATCTCAACTTAGCAGAAAAAGAACAAACTATAAAAAAATCATCACGTTAATCCCCCCCCCCCCCAAAAAAAAAAAAATATAATAGAGGATGGAGGGAGAGACCAAATCTTCAGGGAGATGACTCTACCAGAGATGGAACAGTGGTCCGTTGCTAGGATACCGGAAAAAAGCTTCCAGACATAACTGTCTGCTTCCTTAGGTACCTACGGAGCTTATTGGTATGAAGCTAAAGTGAAGAAAACACTGTTAGAATATGGATTACCCTTGAAACTTTTTCAGAGGTCTGTGAGTTTGTTTTTAGACGTGTATTCTTTCCATAAATATGAATACGATTTTTACATAAATCTGCTGGCAAAATGGCAGTTGAGCAGGCTCTAATTTGAACAGGACACTTTGGAATCTGCAGGCACCATCCTGACTTGAGGGACAGTTCCCAAACCAATTTCTGACATGTCAACTCCTCCCAAAGTGTTACTTCTGTGTTACTATGCAGATTTTATTCATTTTAATAGGTTCCATGTAAGAAGGATGGTTGGTGTTAAATGAGCCCATGGATGATCCCCCGCCCCAACCCGGAAGAGCTACAGCTTTTAAATTCAAAAAATAAAATATTTAATTTATACCTCCACCCATTCTACTATCAACATTGATTTCTTCATTTATTTCATTGTCTAGGCAGTTTTTTGATCCACAAAATTGCTAGAAGCAGTTTCTGGGCTGTTTCATTTCATTTCAGGCTTTATTTGTATACCGCCTTATTCAAACCCAACGGGTGACTCAAGGCAATTCCCAAAAAATAAAAAGCACAATGAAATACAAAAGCAATAGTATAAAGATTGACAATAAAATGTACAATAAATACAGTAAAAATATCCAACACAGAAACAGAAAGCAAAAAAATACATTTCAATACAAGATCTCAATATAAATACAGAATTTAAGAATACAATTCGCTAGTAGCATCCAGCGGGTCTGGCGGCAAAAACAATTACAAGTACAGTATAATGGAAATCTGTGACTCAGTTTTTTTTATTCTTTTCAGATCCGTAAGTGCTGGTCTTAGTGATTTGGGAAAAGATCATGGAGACAGCCTATCTCAAAAAATGCTTAGGCAAGTGCTTAGCAGAAGGTCTTGCTGAGGTGGCGGAACATAGACCTGCAGATCCAATACAGTACTTGGCCTTCTGGATTTACAAATATAAGAAGAATATGATTGAAGAATTGCAAGTAAGGCCTCTGTTTCTAAACTCTCCATTGACAGGATCTTCAGAGATTATCTGGGATGGGCAACATGGCTCTTCAGATGTTCCTGTAACTTCTTGAACCACTGCTTATTGGCTTGGTAGGGCTCTTAGAAGTTATGGAACAATCCCCTTTTATAAATGCATAGAACTGGGAGAAAATCCCATTGAATTCAGGAAGTTTAGTTCTGACTGAGTATAAGGTAAAGGAAACACTTGCTCGAAAGCCAGTCGAATCCAACACTTGGGTGTGCTGCTCCTGTCCGTTTACAGCCAAAGAGCTATTGCTGTCTGCGTCTACAAATGTTTCTGTGGTTATGTGGCAGGCATGACTAGACACCAGAGTGCAGATGGAATGCTGTTTACCTTCTCACTGAAGTGGTACCTATTAATCTACTTGCAATTTCTTGCTTTCGAACTGCTAGGATTGGCAGGAGCTGGGAAAGAGACGGGAGCTCACTTTGTCATGTAGCACTCAGGTCTCGAACTGCTGGTCTTCCAGTTGTCAAGTTCTGCTTCTTAACAACTGCATTCCACTCTGACTGAGTATATATGCCTAGAATTGTACTGTATTACTCCATTACTCTCAGGCAACTTATAAAAATCAATCTCTGGAGATTTCTGCTAGTCAGGGAAAGGATAAAAAATGAGACTTAATTTCTCTTTTCCTGTTTCTTTGTTTTTAAAAATTGCACTGTTAGAGGAAGCTGGAGAGGGAAGAACTGGAGAGAATGCAGGAGGAGGCCCGAGAAGAAATGGAAATGTTAGAAAGAATGAAAGAGGAAGAACTTTTATTTCAGCAGAAGTTTGAAGAAGAGAGGCAGGTGGGATAGTTCATAAACAAGAAGTGTATGTTTTCCATTTTTGTTCCCTTTCTTCAATTTCCTACACATTATCAAGCCTAGGGTTGGCATGCAGGGTCTCATGTTAAATTACCGTACATCACTTCAGATTGCAAATGGGTGTTCAAGTGTTTCCCCATAGCGAACATTTTATACAATGACATATATACTGGATTGGGGCTCTCAAAAAGTTCTTCAAAATGGTTTGCAACATTAAAACATTATGAGCTCTATTTAGGGTAGATCGTGTTGCCTGCTAATCTTTCTCACACTAGGACAGGTGAAAGGAACTGCAGAATGAACTCACAAAAAGGTGCCTTTATTTTGGCAGTTTCACTTCTAGCCTAGACATGGAAGAAGAAACAGTTGCTCCTTATTAAAGAGGGAAGAGAGCCCACAAGCCAGAGGCTCCTTTGTCTGTAAATGTTTCTAAAAGACAGCAGCCTCTTCTCCTGGACTGGAGAAGGGAGCAGGCCCATGCTGGCCATTTGGGATACTTTAGTGTATCATAACAGATACCCCCCATAGGTGTTGCCCCCTCCCTCACTGTCCAGCTCCCTTTTAGCATAGCCAGCATGCCCCTGGAAGGGAGTGACAATGTGGTTGCTCCTCTGGGAGTGATGGGCATGCATTAGTGACAGGCTCCATCTTCCTACTCTATTTATCTCTCTTCCTCCTTCTCCACTCTCCCTTACACACAGTCTTCGTCAGCCTCAACTTGATCCAAGTATAAGGTTTTTATCCCTGTCCCAGGGCACCGGGAGGCCTGGTCTTGGAGGCTAGCTGGTTCTGGACCACCTTCATCCTCTGAGGCAATCAGGAAAAATGCCACGGTGGGTGAAATTGTTTAAGGTGGATCTCAGCTTGTCATGAAGTGATCCACACACTATGATCATGGAGCCTACTCCTGAGGCACATAAATGAGACATGCAAGATTTAACACAGGGGCTGCAATGGACTGCTGCAGCCTTGAGGATATGGACAAGGTGCTCCTTTTCAGCCAGTCTATCTGGCATGGCCTCTTCCACCTCCATGACCATTGGGAATCAGAGTTCCTCCTCTGCTCATTTTGCTGTTGGGCCCAATCTGCTGGTTTCCAGTGGCATTTCCTCCACTGAGGGGACCATCACCCCACCTAAAGGGGCTCATCTGCCCATAGCTGTTGGCCCCTTTAGGGAGTCAAGTTATTTACCACTGCCCAACACTCGGCGTTGAGTTGCTGGCTGTATGGTCTACTCCATTACTGTAGCGGGATGTCCAGCCAGACACTAACACACACAGTAAGTACACACAAACAAGCACACATGCTGGTCAACACTGACCAAACAGGGATGAGATCAGGAGCTTGGCGTGCCAGGCTGCATGGCTCTCCAGCCTTCCCCTGCACACCCCACCTTGCAAACTCTAGCTTCCTAAGGGCCCCTCTGTGTCAAACCACAAGTCAAACCCCAAAGACACGATGTAATCTGACATATATTCATACATCCAAAAACGATTTAAAATAAACTAATGCAGGGAGATGTATGGGAGATGGCTTTGAATGATAAGCTGACATGATGGGAATTAAATATAAAAGGGTATACTAAAGGAAAACAAGTTTTGGGATATTTGGAAACATTTTTGGACTATACTTTAAAACATAACAACTGGTATACAATGTATCGCAAGAAATTGGAAAAATGTGTTATTAAAAATTGAAGATTGCTACAAGGAAATGTGGGAGATTGCTGTAAATGATAAGTTAACATGGGAGTTGAATTTTAAAAAGGTATAATTATGGAAAATAAATTTTGGAATATATGACAACCATTTGTAAAACATACAGTGACTAAAGGTGAAGGTGACAGGCCAGCACCTGATCAACTGAGTTTTTGGAAACAGTACGAGATGACTGTGATACACCGCAATCTCCAGGGCAATGTATATATTATTATTGTTTTGTTCTGTAGTATTGTGATAGAAAAATAATAAGTAAATAAGGAAAATATATACACATATTATTTTTTTTACTTACGAGTTTAGAATCAGATAAATATTTAGATAATAAGAATATATTCACAGAATAAGAATTATTTACTATATTGATTATTAAGGATCAAAATGTTCTTTATTGTGTTGTAGTGTAATTATGTTTTGTCTTGGATGTATTTGTAAGTTTTTATATTGTTTGTCTTGTTTGTATTTTATTTTGAAAATTAATAAAAAATATTAAAAACATAACAGTACCTGATTTAATGAACTTCTGAAAAAAGTAAAATATCAGGTTTATGAATGTTGATAGCACTTGGTGAATTCTTAGGACAACTGTAGATAGCACAGGGTGACATATGTTTTTCTTTTCATATCTCTCTCTCTCACACACACACACATTCCTTCTTTTTCCCTCTTTTATTTTTAAACCAAGAAAAATGGATTAAAGAGCAAGTATAGAATATATTTCACGAACTGAAGTTATAGGAATGTTATAAGGACTATAAAATGTTACTGAATGCTTAGAAAGGATTGATATTTTCTTGGTGTATATTCATTTGTTATTGTTTTGTTTTCATTTAGCACAGTTTTGTATTTCTAAAATTTCAATTAAAATAAAATAAACCAGTGCAGGAATCGGTGTGAATGAAACCACCCCTGCTTTAACAAAACCCATTGCAGGCGCACCCCCCAATAAAGGACTCAGACACTGGTAAAAGTGGATAACGGCATTGGGCCACATTTATTGATTCATGCCCTAGTCCGAATTATAAATTTCTATTGGTATTCAACCAATTATAATTCTTAAGGCAAGCAGGCCGAAGTAACACTGGTAAGGTTCCACCCAAAATTGCCAATGGCAATTGGTTACAATGTATCCATTTGTATCAATTTGTTTGTTGACAACAAACAAATTGTTGACCGTAGTCAATAATCTAACTAGTGACCCCACCCTCTGACGCGTATCCGTAAAATAACGGGGTGATGCCTGCTGCCCAGCTCATGCCATCACCCCATTGCCTGGTTCATCGTTGACCGGACAACGTTAACCAACTTGTGCCTGTCTAGTGTTGTCCAGTCAATTGTGAACCTGCCGGATACCTGTGGGTCATAAATGTTTACCTTACCAGTGCTACCCGCCCATGTGACCAAAGTCAATAACAGAACCAGAAAAACCCCTATGTCAAACCATAGCAACAGTGTGGGATGGACAAAAAACCCAGGACCTGAAAGCCAATTGTAGGTCCCAGCCAAAAATTCCCACACGGCCCCGAAGCGACCAAAATATCACACTGTTAACTAGGGAGGGGGTGGAGGGGAAAAACTTCTCCTCTCCGTCGCATCGCAAAATGGCAGCGCGGCTGCCTCGTGGCCACCCCTTTTAAAGGGTGCTGGCCATGCCCCCCTAACTACCCGGATGTCCAAGTCCGGTGGGGGGGGCCGCAAAGAGCGTGGCTGCCATTTTGGCGCCACGCTTGCATTGCAGGCGCACCCCCCAATAAAGGACTCAGACACTGGTAAAAGTGGATAACGGCATTGGGCCACATTTATTGATTCATGCCCTAGTCCGAATTATAAATTTCTATTGGTATTCAACCAATTATAATTCTTAAGGCAAGCAGGCCGAAGTAACACTGGTAAGGTTCCACCCAAAATTGCCAACGGCAATTGGTTACAATGTATCCATTTGTATCAATTTGTTTGTTGACAACAAACAAATTGTTGACCGTAGTCAATAATCTAACTAGTGACCCCACCCTCTGACGCGTATCCGTAAAATAACGGGGTGATGCCTGCTGCCCAGCTCATGCCATCACCCCATTGCCTGGTTCATTGTTGACCGGACAACGTTAACCAACTTGTGCCTGTCTAGTGTTGTCCAGTCAATTGTGAACCTGCCGGATACCTGTGGGTCATAAATGTTTACCTTACCAGTGCTACCCGCCACACGGGGAGGCTTCAATAAAGGCTCACCGCCCCCCCCCAGACCGTCAGCTCGGTCAACAGGCCTGCTCGCCAATCTCCTAACAAGAGGTCCATACCTCCCGGCGACAGATGGACCCCATCCCCTGTGTAAAGCTCATAATTTTGGAGACTGATGGTGGGGTGTCGTATGACACGCCCCCAACCCTTGTCCAGAAGGAACCGGGCAATAGCCCTGTTCACCAAGCGCCGAGCCCGATCAAGGGCTTGGAGGTTCAACCCTCCCCTGTAAGCATGCCGTGGTATCATGTCCGACCAAAGCAGGGTTGTGGCGGGCCACACATAATGCAGGTAGGCCAGGTCACCGCAAATCGCGTGCTTCAGCGATAGGCCCGTGACCTGGCCCAAATCATTACCCCGAGGTGTATAATTAGGACATCAGGCGGGTCAGCATCCCTGATGGAGAAAAGGAATGGCAACAGTTCCCGCCATAACATTCCGCGCTTACCGTACCACCTGAGACTTGCGGATGCACCTAGTCCCAGTCGGGGTCCCCACTCTGTCGCCGCAGCAAACTGCGCTGCCCTGTGCACATAGCTGTGGCCCACCAGCCATACTGTCACCGGTGTAAGACGACACCCAGGGTCTGTCAAGGAAAAAAGGAAACAGGGCAGTGACTTAACTGGTACTCACTGTTGAAGAGGGCGAACATACAACTGAAAACATCGGGATCCCCACCTTCCCATGTTGCATATCTCAGCCCCAGAGTACCCAAACGCCGCTGCGGTGGAAGCCGGCCCTATCCTAAATGAATGGGTGCCGTAACGGGCCCCAGGGAGGCCAACACTGGCTAGTGCCTTACCGGTCACCTTCCAAAATTGAAATTTAGTAAGGGCAGACCCATCTTGGTGACAGAAAAACGGGCCAGGGTGCGTACCACGTAGTGCAAGGAACTCCTGTAGGGCACCAACCGGACAGATGTCTGCCATGGAACATCGTAGCAGTCTTACACCACTGCCTACACCGTGCTGATCAACCTTAGAGGAGCGTATCCTCAGCTGAGCCCAATCATTGGAAACATAGACATCTTCGAGTTCCAGTGCCCTACGACTCGCATCCGCCTTAGACATTAGCACCAGCTCACTGATGCGGAGCGCTCCAAAAAAGGCCACCGTAGTGGCCGCATGAAACAGGGTTGCCTCATACCTGTCGAAACACAGGTCATGCCAACCCCGTGCAAGTTGGGTAAGTACCCCTGGGGAAATAGGGTGGCGGTCGTCCGGGCTGCGCCCACGTTCCCGCGCCCACCCTTCCAAAACATGTCGTATGCGAAAATCAATTGTGCTGTCAGCAAAACCACCCACCTTGGCCATGAATGCCAGCGCTGACAGCCTGGATGCTATGGTGCGGGGGGCTGAGCCCTGGGCATGTAAATAAACCATAAATTGGAGGATATGAGCCACTGGGATGGGCCAACTTTCCAGCAGCCGGGATTGGGCACAAAAGGCCCTGAACGAACTGAATGCATGGTTATGCGCCTTACGCGTGCGAGGGGCGAGCGACATGCCAATCGCCCAGTTCACCTCTCCTTGCCAAGTGTCCATATCTCGTCCGGGAGCGGCGAGGGAAATTCCTCTGCGTCCGGGGCCAAGGCACGGAATCGGGGGATCTGCAGGCAGGACAAAGCGTCAGCAATATCGTTATTAATACCTGGAACATGTCTAGCCCGAAAAAGCACATTGAGGCGTAGGCTGCGCAACACGAACTGGCGAACCAGTTCCATAACCCTTGGAGATTTAGACGTCTGTGCGTTGACAATGTGGACCACCGCCGCATTGTCACACCAGAAATGGACAACCAAATTGGCCCACTCCTCACCCCATAGCATCAAGGCTCCCAGAATGGGGAAAAATTCCAGGTACGTGAGATCTCGCAAGCGATCCGTGCCCCACCAGTCTGGCGGCCATCTGCCGTAGGCCCACTTCCCTGCGAAGTAAATCCCATAACCCAGGGACCCCGATGCATCCGACTGAACCTGAAAACGAGGGGAAACTAAAAGGTCGGACCTCCAAAAGGACACCCCATTGAATTCCCTCAGGAACTGGAGCCAAATGAGCATATCCTCCCTCATGCCCTTGTTCAGTCGGACCCTGTGGTGGGGCCTGGCCAAGCCAGTCATGGCATCGTACAATCGTCGAGCAAATGCTCTGCCTGGTGCGACGACCCTGCAAGCGAAATTAAGGTGACCATGTAACACCTGTAGCTCCCGAAGGGACACCTTGCGTTTTGCCAGCAAGTCCAAAATGAGTGCAACGATTCGTGAAACCTTATCAGCAGGTAACCTGGATGCTTGCACAACCGTGTCAATCTCAACCCCCAGGAATGTGAGCTTGGTTGAAGGGCCCTCGGTCTTTTCGGGCGCTAAAGGGACACCGAGTTCCTCCATTAGCGTCTGAAATGTGTTCAGGAGACGTGTGCACGTGTCCCAGCCCCGTTCACCCCCGAATAAGAAATCATCAAGGTAGTGGGCTACAGACCGGGACCCTGACCTGCGAACAAAGGCCCATTGGAGGAAGGTGCTGAAGCGCTCAAATGCCGAGCATGAAATGGAGCAGCCAAAAGGCATGTCTTTGTCGAAATAAAATTCACCCCGGAACTTGAAACCCAGCAACTCAAAGTCGCCCGGGTGCACTGGCAGGAGACGGAACGCGGACTTAATGTCGCACTTAGCGAGTAGTGCACCCGGGCCACATGAGCGCACCATGCGCAGGGCCTGGTCAAAAGATGTATACCGGACCGAACAAAGGTCGTCAGGGATAGCATCGTTGACCGAACGGCCAGCCGGGTAAGACAAGTGGTGTATCAAACGGAACTCCCCCGGCGACTTCTTGGGCACCAACCCCAAAGGGGAAACCTTGAGGTTGGGGAATGGCGGGAGAGGGAAAGGGCCAGCAACCCTGCCAGCAGCAACCTCCTTAACAATGCTCATGGCAGCCACCTTCTCCCTTCCCCTGAGTGATAACAGGTTGGGTGCATCTTGAGGGGACCTGACCCCCGTGAAATGAATGTGAAACCCCTGCTGAAAACCCTCAAGCAGGTAAGCTGCGTCTGCCCTCCTCGGGTACATCATGAGCCAACGCTCCAACATGTCCACATTAATTGGGGAGGGGGCCTTTTGCCTGACCAGCTCCCTCTGCGGCAGTTCTGCCCGCTCCCTGTCCACCTCTACCTCTGCCCCGCAGTCCGCCCGCCTTAGGACACGCGGAGGCGGCATGGGGGCCTGTATCGGCACTGCTTCCTGTTACACGCACCATTGGCCGAGAAGCTCCAACACAGCAGGCGGGCTGGAACCCCCTGCCCCGCCACCTGGCGGGGTGCCTGGGCTGGAGCAGCTCGCTGGACCGCATGTCCACAATGGTACCTCTCCCCTGGCGCCGGGCGCGTGGGGGTCATATACAGAAGCCACAGCTTCTGGCAGGGCTCATCCCACCTCATCTCCGGGTGTAGGGGCACTCTCATACGGAATTCCTCGTCGTAAGCCAACCACGACGGGCCAGGGAAATCAACCATCGCCCGGTATATGTTGTCCAAATACTGGACCATTGGAATTGCCAGGTCAGGCCGGGCCCTGAGATACACCGCCATGTATATAAGGTACGCGGGTAACCAGTTGGCCCATGTACATGGCGGCTTACGTCGACGAGCCTGCTCCTTGTCCTTCTCGTCCTGCCCCTCCCTCTCTTCCTTGGTGGGTTCTCTATTCAAGAGGGAGAAAATGTCCACGTACTCCCCCCGCCATATCTTTTCCTTGGTGGCCTGGGCCAGGTGGTCCCCGAGGGGCAACGAATAACCTGCCGTCGGCAAGGCCGACACCGGAACATTGACAGTACTGGGCACCCTGAAAGGAGCCTGGACCAGCCCCGCCACCCCCAGTAAGTTCCCTGCGGGACAGGGTACCCCGCCCCAAGAGGGGCCCTGGAGTGCGGGAGCCGTTCCAAGATGGGCCGGCGGCGACTGACCCGCCGCCCCAGCCAGGCGAGGCCACGGCCACTGCAAGCCTCCCCCCAGTGTGGGTTGTGTCGTGGGTGCACTAGATTGGACCATATACTCACAAGTTGCACCCCCGTGGGCCGCCCCCACCGGGGGTTCCGGCCCACTGCGGGCGTCGGAGCTCGCGACCGCAACCGAGCTCGAAGATGGGACCTGACCACTACCTGCTGGCGGGATCTGCTGCGTGGGGAGCTGCGAGGCCGCGGCCGAGGCCGACCTATTCGCCTCAGGCAGCTCAACCCTGTCGGCCGCATGCCGAGGGCCGGCGAGCACTGAGTTGACCTGTAAACCAAACGGTGCCCCGGCTGGATTAACTACCCCTAAGGATGCCTCCAGAGCCGCGACGCGGGCCAGTAGGGCATCAACAATTACATAGCCCCCAATACTAATGGGTGGCAAAGGGCCGGCCGGCCCACCGGTCGCCGGCGCCGGGCCAGGTCTCTGGACCCCAGGGCCCGAATATGGCCATGCCCCAACCACCGGCCCCTGCGGGGCGGGGAGCATGCCCTGCCAGGGAAGGGAACCCAGCCAACCCCCTTGATTGCAGCCCACCGCTGGAAGCTGGATGCCAAGGCCCGAAGGCCCAGCCTGGCTATGCACCAGGCCCGGGCTGGTGGCCTCTAATTGCGGGCCGGGGGCCGAATCCCCCACAGGGCCGGCCTGAGGCTGCCCAGCCTCAGGCCAGGGAGCAATCGCCCCCATCCCGCCGGTCCCGGTGGGCACCCCCGGAAAGGGGGCCTGCTGAGGGGGCGCAGTCGCGGTCCTCCGACCCGGCTGGTGCCTCCACGAAGAGCGAACCGCGTTCGCCATCGCCTTCTTTTTGGAAGGCATGGCTGCAGTCGTTGGGAAGCCGAAGAAAGAAGCTACGAAGGAACCGCTGCCCAGAAAAGGCTTCCCAGCTGAAGGGAAGAGCGACGGAGCAAAAGGGGAAAAACTTCTCCTCTCCGTCGCTTCACAAAATGGCAGCGTGGCTGCCTCGTGGCCACCCCTTTTAAAGGGTGCTGGCCACGCCCCCTAACTACCCGGATGTCCAAGTCCAGTGGGGGGCCCCCGCAAAGAGCGTGGCGGCCATTTTGGCGCCGCGCTTGCATTTGTCTGCCAATATAGTAACATTAAAGGAGAGTATGGCTGAGGAACTCAACCTCCCCTATGTTACTTGGAGGCTGAGGGTCGGAGTGCCTAAATGCAAGATCAACATGCTCAAGTGGGGGCTGCTGATGGACAACACACAGTAAGAATGTGGAAAGATACAGAATCCACCTGATTTGCTGGTCTACCAATAACTACTGGAAGCTTGTACCGATGAGGATTTAAGTTTGGCCAACAACAAAGCCAATAAGGTAGCTTCATTTTGGCAGTTTAAAGCAGCAGCTGTATATCAGAGTGTTAAATTGACTTAGATTTGAGCAAATCCAACACAAACATAGAGGTGTTTACATGTAAAGACACAGCCTCACGCTCTCACTGAAATCTCTTACAGCAGGGGCCACTGTTGTGATGTTTTTCATAGTGCCTGTCTCATTGAATATACCATATACAGTAAATGTTAAGTATTAAACTCTCCTGACTGGGTGCAGTCTAGTCTACAGATGTGGCAGAATGAAGTGGCAGAACCTTCAACTAGAGAAGTGGGCCACCCCACTTCAGGGGCCAGGTGTAAAAACTCATTGCCCAATGGTTAACATGCTACAAAGTCCTGGCGAGTTGTTAATACCTTGGACTCCAAATCAATCCATTTTGTTAACTGGAACTCTTCCATGAAATGTCTTGTAGGCACAGATGGAAAGAGAACAGGAGGAACGGGAAAGGATAGAAAAAGAGAAAGCAGAAGAGCAGAAACGTCTCCCGGAGATGGAGGTAGGAAAAGCACCTTCTTCAGGTTATTCTTATTGTGTCATTGCTGGAGATGGGAAGTGTTATGTATTGAATGAATGTTGCAAGTTTCCCTTTAACAGTATGTAACCAGTCAATGTATCCAATTGTATCTAATCAGAGACACATTGTAGCAAGCTGTATAAGGATGCGAGCTAAGTGGCCACAGGTGGCAGTAGCGAGCATCCGGCTCACATGGTACAGATTCCCCGAATACCTGAAGAGCTGGAAACCTTCCCACCACACCACACCTGGAGAAGATGGGTGTGACAATCTATGATGTTACGCAGACAGTAGCCAATGAGCTACCACCCAGGATATTCAAATGTACAGTGTACTATAAATAGAGCTGTTTTGTCCGCCATTACCTCATGTTCACCCTGACCATCATGCAATAAAGTTGTGTTTAGCCCTACTGCGGCTCCTTCTATTGTCTTCCTTGCAAGACACTAAAGGAAGAATAAGCTATTTTGGTTTGGCAAAGGTTTTGTTTTTTCCATTACTAAGTTCATTCAGTTCCAGTTTTGTTTTACCCTGCCACTTTTAAAAAATGTCTAATCTACACAAAAAGACTTACATATTTTGGTATGGATTTTGCAACTGTACATACACATCTGAGACCTCTCTTTTCAAGTAAAGTGAACCCCCGCCTAATGACGCGTTCAAATAGCATCATTTTCGATTAACAACGCTACTGACGCACCCCACGTGATCATTTGAATAACGACAAAAGCGTCATTATTCAAATAACGGCGGTATTTTTACCGTCGTTGTTTGAATAACAACATTTTTGTTGTTATTCGAATAACGATGTTTTCTGCATAACGACGCTACTTGGGGAACCAAGTAACATCATTATGCGAGGGTCTACTGTATGTGCATTTTTGCAAGTAATGGTCCACCTCCATCAAAAAATAAAAATAAGGTTTTTAAGTGCATTTTTCAATTAAACTTTTTTGTGCATTTTACAAGTTTTAAAAAAAGAAATAAGGATATCAACATCTAACCATATTCCAGCTTGTGTTCAGTTTTGGAAAATGTAAATTTGATGCATTGGCATTTTGTAGAGTTCATTCATACATACAAATGTATCTTATGTCTGACCTCAAAACAACACCATGGAAGAGGCTAGGCTAAAGTAGAGTAAGTTACTGGTCCAAAGTCTTGCAGAGAGTTTTATAGCCAAGCAGGAACTTGAAATCAGAAAAGCTTACTAAATTCAAGCCACAAGATATCATTCATTACATCCCGTTGTTTTCAGAGATACTGTCTCTAGAAGTTGTTTATCTTCAACTTGCCAGTCAGATTTCTTGACAGAAATGAAAGCTTCATTTTAAAATCAAGTTCTAAAAATTTCAAATTATTTGCCATTTTAGTTTTTGCTCTGAAGCTTATAAATTTCCTAATTTCTTCCAAAAGAGAGGATTTTCAAAGGCTCAAAGTAAATATGAGAGCAGCCAGATATATTGTTCAAACATGTGTCCTATTCATATATAAAATGGCGGGTGAGATTGAATGCCTGCTTTTTTTGTGATTTTTTTAACCATTATAACAGCCATAAGTTGTCAGGAACTGAACTTTCTCTCATGTACCTTACCCTGCTTTCTGCCAGAGAAGTCATAGGCTTACTTCAAAAACTGGAGCCATGGGATTTGTGTATATGTATTCTGGCACTGATATATGTGTTCTCAACCTTTTAAAGCTGGGGGTCGGGTCACGCTCCCTCCGAGAGCTTTGGGGGCCGGACGGCCATTTTACACTTCCTCCACTACATGGCACTTCCTGGTGTGGAGGAGACGGTCCACCCCCACATGAAATGGTGTCGTGGGCCGCAGGTTGAGAATCTCTGTATTAAGGGGACATTTGACAACCTTTGTCTTCCTTCCTATTTATTTTTATTTATTTATTACATATTTATACCACCTATCTGGGATATTTTCCCACTCTGGGTGGTTTACAATACAGGTAGTTAAAACCAGAAATATAAATACAACAATGGATAGAATCAGGGAGTAGCATAGTCCAAATATAAATTTATTCATTGACTATAGCAGGGATTCTCAACCTTTTCAGGCCGAGGGCCGGGTCACGCTCCCTCAGACAGCTTCAGGGGCTAGATGGCCATTTTGCCCTGCCTGCATCACATGCCACTTCCAGGAGTGGCAGAGGGGTGGGGGGCCACATGCAGGGTACATCTGGCCCCTGGGCCATAGGTTGAGAACCCCTGGGCTATAGAGAGAATGGTCTCATAGGCCTCTTTAATAAAACAACAACAAAGTAAAATAAACAACAAAATAAATACCTGATAATATCTGAGGGCAAGCATGCTGAAGACTGACCAGCTAACTTAATGTCAATGGCATGGTATTCTTAAAGGCTTTCTTGAAAATAAAAGTTTTAAGTTGCTTTTTAAGATATCCAGGGATGGGGCCTGGTGCAGCTCCACTGGTAGTATCTTCCAGAGCGTTGGTGCCGCCACCGACAAGGCTCTATTTCTAGTTATGGACTTTCTAGCTATCCTCAGGGTCGGCACCTAGAGCTGCACAGATTGGTATGAGCAGGTGATGTGGAGAGTTGTTCTGAGAGAGAGGTGTTCCGACAGATAATAAGGTCCCAAACTGTATAGGACCATGTTGGCGAACCTTGCTAATCAGAGCTTCTGGGAATTGAAGTTCCAGAACACCTGGAGTGTGAAGGTTTGCCATCGCTGGTATAGGGTCTTATATGACAATACTAGCGCCTATTCAAATGTTACAAGCAGACATGCATATTCTCAACTTTATATGTAAATTGGGCTGATATATAAATAAGCCATCTTTATGGCTCTTGTTACACCTAGTTTGGTTCCAAGATCTATATATAATTTACTAGAATACTTCACTGAGAGGCACAATGAACTCAGTAGCTCCTGGCACTTCTACTTAATAAGCAAAGACACACTAATTCCAGTACCTCCAGAATCCATACTAAACAGCTGACAAAGCTGAGCTCTTTCTACTCTGATTCCAGTGGTGGGCATCAGCAGGTTCACACCAGTACTCTCATACCGGTAGTAAAAATGGCTCTCCCCGCCCACCTCCTCCTCCTAGAAGAGGCTTCAGAGGGGGCTGGCTCCATTTCCCCCTTTTTCAAGGGCTTTTCCTGGCCTCTGTTTCACTTCAAAGCGCATCCCCAGCCACTCCAGAGTGGTTGGGGAGGCACTTTGGGGTGAAACGGAACCCAGGAAAAGCCTTGGAGGAAGGGGAAAATGGCTTCAGAGGTTCGCTATAGAGTGATGAAAATAGAAGAGGCTTCTATTTTCATAGCTCTATAGCGAAGAGCAGTCACATGGCCAATAGGCCATGCCCACCCAGTCACATGGCCATGCCCACAGTGTGGTAGGATTTTTTTTTTATGCCCACCACTGTCAGATTCTATATAGTCGATACATGTGCAGTCATCAGTAAAGCTACTCCTATGACCATAACTGCTGAACAGTGGGAAAAGTTAAGATTGTATCTTGCCAATTTTGTTTAGTATATTCCTGAAAATCATACTGTCACTATACACTTATTTCAAAAGATTTCATCTGACTACCATGAATAATCTGTACTTTTGGTGGGGCCTCTCTCATATTAGATAGAGTACAATGGAAAATTCACTGGATCTGCATAGGAAAAGTGTATGAAAATCATCCAGGAGCCCAGCTAGACCCAAACACAGGTCCCATTCATCTTTATGGTACTTACAAAGGAGGATATTTCTTTCCAGGGGATAGTACCCATTCAATTCAATGGCCTACAATAGTTATAGAATGAGTTATGCCCTGTCAATAGGTATATGCCACATAGGTTTTGTAACTTATACTATTTCATTTTGGTCCTCAATGTTGAATTTTAGGCAAAATCAGCAGCGGAACAAGAGGCAATAGCAAAGACCTTAGCTGAGACAACTGATAAATATGGTGCTCCTCATTTGACCAGGGTAGATGAGATAGATGAAATGGAGCAATCGGAGGTAAGTACACTAAAAAGACAAACACAATTCATATGGTTGAGCATCCAGTCTTTTACAGTAGTCAACCTGATGCTTTAAGAAGTCCAGGAATTGACCATGAAAGTAAATCTCTCTGTCATTGTTGTTCCCCTGCCATGACTTTTCAGTGGCATATGACCTCTGAACCTGAGGTTACATATAGCAGTCAGCCATTGATAGATGGTATTGTAGATGCAATGGGCAAAAAAGTTGGACGGGCTGAGGAGAAAGGTGGAAGACAGGTGCCTGGCAGGCAATGGTCCATAGGGACGCAAAGGGTCGGAATCGACTGTGCGACTGAAGAAAAAAAAATTGATAGATCTGCATTGTCTGAAGTCATCACAGCTAACCATCGCTACATCTTGTGGCAGTGAAATCCCTTATGTCCTTAAACCAGGGCTTCTGGGAATTGAAGTTCCGGAACATCTGGAGCACCAAGGTTGGCCACCCCTGCCTTAAACAGTTTGTGAAGACATCATTGTAGCCATATTATCTGTGCAGACATATCAGACTAAAAATGAAAAGAAAGCAAAATCAAAGATAAAGAAGACAAAAATCTTTATTTTTGTTGTTTTTACTTTGTTTCTTGTCTGAAAAAATGTGCTGTATGCCATGAAGCTAGTGCATTATAGTCCATTCATGTGCAGAAAGTGTACAGTTGTTTCTTGACCAAAGAGATTCCTATCACCACTTGCTGTGGAATTCTGTAGCTGAAATTTACTAAAATACAATAGCTATTTTATCTAGTTGATAAACTACAGCCTATATTTGTAGCAGGCCATTAAGAATGCTGGCCTACCCACTATTTTGAATGTGAGCTACTGATTAATCCCAGGAGTTTCTAGAGCAATATGATACAGATGCAATGCAAAGAAAATCATCTTACAGTAAAACCACATAAAGAGCGCCTCACTTAGAAACTAACTCGCTTAAAGAGCAGAATTTTCTCTAAATGGTCGCTGGCTTAACTAAAACCAACCAAAAAATTGCTTAACAACTAAATTGGGGGTTGCAACCCCCCCCCACCACCACCACCACCAGAAGTCACAATTGGTCACTTACAATGGTGTTTCACTTAAAGAGCAAACCCCCTTAAAGAACAATCCCATGGAACGCATTATGCTCTTTAAGCAAGGTATCTTCTGTACTCACTTCCTCAATCCTTCCAGAGTAATAGTGTTCTGGAGAAGCCTTTCTTTATTGAATGTTTACTATAATGATAGTAGTGGCAATAGAAATTATGCTTATATATCTCCACAAAGTGCTTAGAGCACTTTCTGGGCAGTTCACAAGGTAATTAGCATTTTACTCTGGGTACTCATTTTACTGACCTTGGAAGAATGGAAAGCTGAATCAGCTGTGATCCTGTCAGGATTGAACTCAGATTGTAAGCAGAGTTTTGACTACCACAGCTCCATGAGAGATACTAAAGAATATTTGCATGTTGTAGATGACTTTAGAAATCTGATTCTTGATGATTTATATGGTCATTTTACAGAAACCTATTATTTCCAGAAAGCTCTGGAAGCCAAGTCATTGAGATGAAACTCAGCTGATAGAGATCTTACAGCACTATCATCAATTTTAGTGAAAATTTGTAGCAGTAAAATTGTGTTAAAACAAGGACAGGTTTGCAGTGCAGATGTGACTGGAGTCAATAATGTATTATGAAAATAGGCCTATCTATTGTTATATTCTTGCCCAAAGTCAAAAATTCTTTTGCTTCAAAGACAACCAGAGTTTCTGCCTAATCATTCTACAATGATAAAATGACTCCAATTCTTAGTGACTCTATTTAAAAAGTAAGTTTTAAAAAAAAACCACACAGGATTTCTGCAGTTGAATGTAGAATATACTAGAAGCTGAATTTAAGATTAAGTCTGGTGGAGAAGAACCCCTGTGAAATATTTACTGGATAACAGCTTTTCTTCTTTAAATCCCAAGTAGATAAATAGGTACTTCCTCGCCGAGAAAGGTAACAGCATTCCATGTGTCTAGTCACTCCAGCCATGTGACTATGGATATGTCTGTGGACTCAGACAGCGCTAGCTCTTTGCCTGTAAAAAAAAATTAGCACTGCCCCCTAGAGTCAGACATGACTGGCTTTTGAGCAAGGGAGACCTTTACCTTTACTTTAATCATGGACAGGTAATTTAGCTCCTTCTGGTCTGTTGTGTCCAAGCATTATTTCATATAACTGCCATTAGCGCTGTAAGATCTACGATGAAGAAGCGCGTCTTTTGCATAGGCACCATTTTCAAACCACTGTCAAAATAGCTGATTCATCAGTACAAACTTCCCACTTCTCTGAAAGCCCGCTGAAATGTATCAAACTGTGTAACTGCCATTCTCACTGTATATAAGCTGGCCACCTTGTACATGTTCCCCAGTCCGGTATCTATGAGCTGAATAATAAATTACTTGTGTTTGACCCGATCCTGCTGGTCAGAATACTTCTAAAGTGCCAGACTCAACATGGTCTCTTTCTTTTTTCCATCTTCTAGCATGCATTGACTCCTGTAGTTGATTCTGAGGATGAAGAGGAGGATCTAGCATTTTGATGAAGCTTGTTTTCTATTTGCGCCTCCTGATTCTTATTTCAAACATGAATTCCCTACTTCAAGAAATTTGGGGCTAACAGATACAGTGAGTTAATGTACTTAAGAGGCAGATAGTATAAGGTAGTTCTTCCTTATTTATTTGCTGCAAGAGATTGACTATGTAACCTGTTGGATGCTATTAAACAGTAATCTGACTCTAGCAGCCCTTGGTGGTCATCTGTGTTGTTCTTTGAGCCATTATTGTAATCATTACCGAATGATGTCAAATCTTAAATTTTGGAAATATTTGTTTCATGCATATTTGCCTGACTCTGGTAGGAAGAGGCTGAACCAGAATGGAATTTGTGCATACTGTATATTTCCTCCAGTCCCAGAGTGTTATGCCTCTGAAAACCAATTTTGTGGTGAATAGGGGACTGGTATGTTCATGTCTTGTAGATGGGGTCTGATAGGTATCTGATCAACTTCTTGGGGTGAGGGGGGGGGGCGAAGGTGGACAAGACATGACCTTGGTCTCATTCAGGAAGTTTGGTGTTCAGGGAAGCAAGACGATAGAAGCAGCCGTATTCTGGCTAACACATCTTTATTGCATGAAGTACAGTTCGAACACGAGGTAATGGTGGCAATACAACTCTTTTTATACAGTCACTATACATTTGAATCTGGTTGCACGGTAGCCTATTGGCTACTGTTGGCGTAACGTCATCCGGAGTCCCGCCCTTCTTGTCCAGGTGTGTCTGTGGCGGGAAGGTTTACCGCGGCTGTGCATGATTGGGGAATTTGTACCATGTGAGTTGAATGCTTGCTACTCCCATCTCTGGTAGTAAGCTCGCATTCCAATAGCAGCTGGATACAATGTTTCTATACAAATGGCTTAAGTATACATTTCCTGTAGAACCGGTTACATTTAACTTAAAGGCACAGCGTAGCAGTTACATTCCATATTATTCCATACACAACATCAAGGCCTTTGTTTTATTCTTAATTTAGGGAATCATGGTTCAGATTAGTGGAATCTAGTAGGACATGGGCAGATCATTTTTCATAAATTCACTTATTTTTCTTTGTAATCATTGTATCAGCATAAAGCTACTACTGCAGTTTTGTAGACTATACATTTAGTTCCAAATACATTGAAAGCATTTTAGTGGTTTGGGATTATGTTTCTGCATCAGCTAACTGATGTATAACTGGCCACAACGTCCTTTTTATGATATTTTGAAATAAAATAAAGGGTACATAAATGGAGGGGCAGATGGATAAAACAGAGTATAATTGGGACCATTATAGTAGTAGGAAATAACCCATGAGAGAAATTTTATTTTTACACTGTTAAGGCAATAGTGAAGTGGCTTGAGTGATAGAGGTTGGGTTTAAATTCCTGCTCTGCCATGGAGGTTCATTGGTGTGTGTGAAACTGGTAAAACCACTCCTTAAATATCTTACTTGCCTTGAGATCCCTATTAGGGTCTCTATGTTGGTTCCAACTTGATGGCATGTAACAACACGAACAAAAATGGAAACATATAAGAGGACCAGACTAAGGTCAAACTAAATTGAGCAGTGTAATCAGCTAGAACCTTAGAAAAGTAGTTCATTTACACATTATGTTGTTGTTGTTCAGTCGCACAGTTGATTCCGACCCTGTTGTGTTCTGTACTGTACATTTTACAATGTATTCATTCACGTGTATCCAATGTAACCATGCTTGTGTAACATTATAACCAGCAGCTGCTTAATTGTAGCCTTTGCAATAGGACGCGAGCTAATGACCACCTGGTGGCAATTGCGAGCGTTCAAGCTCTCCTGGCCCAGACTCACCAGCAAACAACAGCGCGGGAAGATTCCCGCCATCACCTACACCTGGACAAGAAGGGCGTGACCGTCTGTGACGTCACGCGGACAGTAACCAATAGACTGTTGAGGAGCCACATTCAAATGTATAGCCACTGTATATATTGAGCAACCCATCCGCCATTACCTCACGTTCCCCCTGGATCATCATGCAATAAACCTGTGTTAAGCCAACCTTTCGGCTGTTCGTTGTCTTTGGTCCCATACACTAAAGACCCTTTGCGACCCTATGGACCATTGTTCTCCAGGCGCCTCTGTCCTTCACCATCCCCCTCAGCACTCCCAGTTCTGTGCCCACTGTGTCTACAATACCATCTAGCCATCTCATCTTTGGCCTCCCCCTTCTTCTTTGGCCCTCCACCTTGCCCAACATCAAGGCCTTCTCAAGTGAGTCCTCCCTTCTCATTTGATGCCCAAAGTACTTTAGCTTCATCTTTACTATTTGGCCTTCCAATGAGCAGTCATGGTTGATTTCTTCTAAGATTGACCTATTTGTTCTCCTCGCTGTCCAGGGTACTCTCAAAACTCTCCTCCAACACCACATTTCAAAGGCATCTATTCTTCTGCGTTCAGCCTTCCTAATTGTCCAGCTCTCGCATCCTTACATTACCACTGGGAATACCATTGCTTTGACTATTCTAATTTTTGTTTGCAATGTGATGTCTCTGCTTTTCACTATGTTCCCCAGGTTTCTCATAACTTATCTCTCAAGAATCAGTCGCCTTTTTATTTCATGGCTGCAATCCCCATCTGCAGTGATCTTTGATCCTAAGAATGTAAAATCTGTTACTGCTTCTACTTCTTCCCCATCTATTTTCCATGAACTGATCGGACCTGTTGCCATTATCTTGGTTTTCTTGATACTGAGTCTCAAGCCAGCTTTTGCACTCTCCTCCTTCAGCCCAATCAAGAGATTTTTGAGGTCTTCCTCACTTTCTGCCATTAGGGTGGTGTCGTCTGCATATCTCAGATTGTTGATGTTTCTCCCATCAATTTTAATCCCATGTTTTGATTCCTCCATCCCTGCATTGTGCATTATGTGCTCTGTGTATAAGTTGAATAAGCAGGGTGACAAAATGCAGCCTTGTCTTACTCCTTTTCCTATTCCAAACCACTCCGTCATTCCATACTCTGTCCTAACTGTTGCTTGACTCATGTACAGATTTCTCAGGAGGCATATGAGGTGTTCTGGTATTCCCATCTCTTTAATTACTTGCCATATCTTGTTGTGGTCCACACAGTCAAATGCCTTAGTGTAGTCAATAAAACAAAAGTAAACTTGTTTCTGGTATTCCTTTGTTTTTTCCATGATCCAACGTATGTTGGCAATGTGGTCTCTAGTCCCCCTGCCTCTTCTGAAACCAGCCTGCACCTCTGGTAATTCTCTCTCCACTTACTGCTGAAGTCTATCCTGTATTATCTTGAGCATCACCTTGCTGGCGTGTGGGATGAGTGCAATTGTTCGGTAATTTGAACATTCTTTGGCATTTCCCTTTTTTGAGATTGGGACGTATACTGATCTTTTCCAATCCTGTAGCCACTGTTTTGTTTTCCAAATCTGCTGGCATATTGAATGCAGTAGTTTGACACCATCATCTTTTAGAGCTTTGAAAAATTCCACTGGGATACCATCATCTCCACTAGCTTTGTTGTTTGCAGTGCTCTTTAGGGCCTTTATGACTTCGCTCTCCAGGATGTCTGGCTCAAGTTCAATTTTTTCGTCATTGTAATTATCAGGAGTGTCGAGATCCTTTTTGTAGAGTTCCTCTGTGTACTCTTTCCATCTTTTCTTAATCTCTTCTGCATCGGCTAGCTCCTTTCCGTCTTTGTCCCTTATCATGGTCATTTTTGCTTTAAATGTTCCCTTGATTTCCCCAATTTTTTTGAAAAGATCTCTGGTTCTGCCTCTTTTGTTGTTTTCCTCCATTTCTTTGCACTGTCCTTTTAGGTAGTTTTCCTTATCTCTCCTTGCTTTTCTTTGAAATTCTGTGTTCAAATGATTGTATTTTTTCCTTTCTCCTTTGACTTTTGCGTTCCTTCTTTCCTCTGCTATTTTAAGAGCCTCATCAGACAACCACTTTGCTTTCTTACACTTCTTTTCTTTTGGTATGGTTTTCTTTGCTGCTTTCTGCATGATGTCCCTCATCTCTGTCCATAATTCTTCTGGCACTCTGTCTACCGAGTCTAAGCCATTATATCTGTTCATCACCGCCACTGTGTATTCTTTAGGAATGCTTTCTAGGTGATATCTGTCTGGTCTCCTTGTTTTCCCTATTTTCTTTAGTCTAAGCCTGAATTTTGCGATCAGTAGGTTGTGATCTGAGCCACAGTCTGCTCCAGGTCTTGTTTTTGCTGACTGTATGGAGGTTCTCCATCTTTGGCTGCAAAGTATGTAATCAATTTGGTTTCGGTGTTGGCCATCTGGTGATGTCCATGTGTAAAGTTGCCTCTTGTGTTGCTGGAAGAGAGGGTTTGCTATGACCAGTGCGTTCTCTTGGCAGAACTCTATCAATCTTTGCCCTGCTTCATTCTGTACTCCAAGACCGAACTTGCCTGTTATTCCCTCCACTTTTTGATTTCCTACTTTGGCATTCCAGTCTCCTAATATAATTTGTACATCATTTCTTGGTGTCTGTTATATAAGGTGTTCTAGGTCCTCATAGAACTGATCCACTGTGGCTTCATCTGTACCAGTGGCTGGTGCATATATTTGGATCACAGTGACATTGAAAGGTTTGCCTTGAATTCTGACTGACATCATTCTGTCATATCTGAGGTTGTATCCCATTACTGCTTTTCTTACTCTTTTATTGACAATTATGGCTACTCCATTTCTTTTAAGGTTTTCTTGTCCACAATAGTAGATATGATGGTTTCCAGAGCTGAATTCACCCATCCCTGTCCATTTTAGCTCACTGATGCCCAAGATGTCAATGCTTATTCTTTCCATCTCATTTTTTACCACTTCCAGTTTACCTTGGTTCATTGATCTCACATTCCATGTCCCCATGCAGTATTGTTCCTTGCAACATTGCATTTCACTCTATGGTGCTAAGCATCCTGTATCATCTAGCCTGCTCCTTTGTTTTGCCTTTTGTTTTGGTCAATAGGGTTCTCTTGGCAAGTTTTATGGCGTGGTTTGCCGGTTTCTACGCCATTCCCCCCCATACACTTTATCACAGTTAAAAGTTTAGGAATTATAGGAAATTATAGGAAATATTTAAAACAGTTCTTCTACATAGCAGATCCTGCTGCCCTATTGCCATTTTTGATCAGAAATTGGTTTCCAAGCCAAGATGGTCTTGCATTTTCTGCCTAAGGGAAGCATTATTTTTCTCAAATTTATAGGGATTTACATTGTTAAACCTGTCAAATTATATATCCCAATAGTCTGCATGTGAAGGGTGTTTGGCAGCAAATGCCAGAGTTGTACCACCTGAGCAAGTACAGTATAGTACTTCAGGCAGGCTGTGGATCAAGCCCTTAGTCTGATTTGATACATCCATTTGTCAGAGGATCCAGAAATCTTGATGGGAAACATGGTAAGAAACAAATTTCCCTGTTGCCTCTCAAAAAAGCTCTGTAGTCAGCACACCCAAACTTTATAGGTTTTCAGCTAGTCCCCTCCCCAACAGCCAGCTGTTTCTAATTAGCAGTCAAGGAGCCTTAAGACTCAGAACCTTTCTGCGAACTAATCTCTTCAATCTCCACCTCTCTCTTAGACTATTGGGCATCCCATCTGTCACACTTTCTTAAATCTGGGAGGCTTTTCCTTCTGTGGTTCTGCTTCTGATCAAAACACTGAATTTCCTTTCTGCACCAGTCTTTTGACCTCATGAGCATTTGCTCTTCTTTTGAAGATGACTTAACAGGATAGGGACATGACACTACATGATAGAAGTTCATATAAATTGATCAAAACTTTGCCATTAGTTGTGATCCTCTTTCACATTGTGGAAGACTGTGACATTATTTCTGCATTACAGGTAAAACTATGTTGTTCCTACATTGTAAAAATCGATAAAATCAGTGTATGGAGGACACACATCATTTTAAAATACTAAGTACATGTAGCTGATGCATCCAACAGCCTTGATCCAGATTGCCCTGTGACAATGGTATCTCCTGTAATCCTTAAAGGGGCTGAGATAGATTCTTCAGACTCATGTTTCCATGTGACTCTGGAGTAAGACAAGAACATTATCCTAGAGGTCTGGGAAGATGAAACTATATCCTTAAGTTAAGAAGATATGAATGTGTCAAGGGTTCTAGCCTGTGATTCAACAACATCTGGATGCACAGAACAGACATGATAGCTGGTACATAAGTTGCAGCTTATGCAGTGCTTTATATCTTATCCTTTCCAGAATTTTGAAGCACATAATTCTACTGGCAACTATGCCTGCCCAGTTTGGTATAAATTGGCACATGCTGGGAAAGTAGATATTGCTTTAAATGAAACTGGTAGAATAATCACGGGGTGTTTGAAACTTACCTCCTTAGATAAGATATCTCATCTAGCTGGCATTCCACCACCACTGTCCACAGAGAAACTGCAATATATACAGAGAGGCTTTAATCATTAATATATGAATGACATCTTCTCTATGGTCTTCAATCACTACCACCACCACCGAGATTGAAATCGAGGAAAAGTTTCCTTAAATCAATGGAAGGTTTGGACAAATTTAAAAGTAGAATCGACGTATGGAAGGCTATAAAGGATCAACAATGGATGGAACCAACAGAGGAGATGGCACTTGGTTTGGGGAAAAGTTGGAAGGTCTGGAAATCACTAACTAGAACTGTGTACAAGCACAGCAAGAGCTTGAGATACTTTGAATAAATGGGGATGCCCGATGATGTCAGCCCTCTGCAATTGTGGAGAGTTGTACACCTTCCCTTTGTGCCCTGCTCCATGTATATTTAAGGACCACGTGATAGTGCAACAGAATGCAATTGAGGTTGTCTGATTTGGGGCAGAATTCAGACTTTTAAATAATGTAAATGCTGTATTTAAAATTTAAATCTTACATTTTAGCGTTTATTTTAATTCTGATGCTTCTGATATGAAATAAAAGTTCAAAACTGAAGGCTGGTTCTAGAAACAGCCCTCATTTCTAAAGAACGGGAAAGTGTTTTTAGTGGGAGTTACTGTCAAGCCCCCGACCCTTTTCCAATCTTTACTTTGTCTCCACCATCATAAAGCTATCAGAGGCCGGTACTTAGGATTGTGCCAGGGGTGGGCTCCAAAACTTTTTGCTACCACACTGTGGGTGTGGTATGGTGGGTGTGGCCAGGGGGAAAGCCCTGCGTTGCATCCGAATTAGGACTACTTTATTTCAAAACTTGGATGGTCAGGGCCAGCCAGAATTTCTGCTACCGGTTCTGGTGAACTGGTGAGAACCTACTGATGCCCACCACTGGACTGTGCCCAGGAACCATGGATAGCTAACTCTTTCTCTGAAACCTCCCACAATTGGATATGGTGGTGGCTGTACCTGGATTCTCTCTAGTCTGACAACTCAGTTTATATCCTCATCCATTCTTATGCTGATGGATTGATTTCACAGATCCAACACAATACAGTGCAACACAGTACAGAAGCAAGATAGTGTGTAGTAGTCATTGAAGTATTGGAATGAAACTTCCAAATCCCTCCATGGCTGTGAAACTCACTGGGTGACCTTGGGCAAGTCACAGTTCTGCCAGCCTGGCTTGCCTGATAGGAGTGTTGTGATGATGAAGAGGTTGAGCAAAGCCATATACCCTGCCAAGGGTATCAAGCAAGCAAAAATGCCAAAAAACCATTTGACACGACTTTTACCAACTTTCTTCAGTCAGACACATCACTGGTATGTCACCAAAGCGGGAATTACTCCAGGGGGAATATCCAGTGTTGGGCTGCTGGTACACCAGATTAATTTTTCCATCCCCATCAGGGCTGGTGGTAGAAAAAGACAGAGCAAGGCTCAAGTAGCATATCTGACGTTATGAGAAGCACACCAAATGATAAGTAATTAATCTGCTATCATATTTCTTGTTCCTTGGAAGAAGTTAGGTGCTTATGGAATTTTCCATTTCTCATGGCAAAGCTGTCCGGTCCCCAAAGCTGCCTGAGGGAGCGTGGCCCAGCCCCCGGTTAAAAAAAGTTGAAAACTCCTGTTTTAGACCATATCAGGTTAAAATGTGATAAAATGCATTAGATAAAATATGATTACAAAAACAGAATAAAAACAGATTAAAAGTAGAATGATACAATCACAATAAAGAGATATAAAATTTACTCAATAAAATTCTTCATCTTTGCATGCAACTCCTATCTGATCAATAAAACATCTTCTCTTTTGAACGGCCCCCAACTATAAAATTGACAGTTCTAATATTTACATATTTATTTATGCCCTGAAAGAAGTAAATTACAGTAATCTTTTGTTTGGATCCCAGTATTTCATTCTGTCTTTGTTGTTCAGTCATACAGTCAATTCCGACCCTTTGCAACCCTAAGGACCATTGACCGCCAGGCAGCACTGTCCTCCACCATCCTCCTCAGCCCATCCAGCTTTGTGTCCACTGCATCTACAATACCATCTAGCCATCTCATTTTTGGCTGCCCCCTTCTTCTTTTGCCCTTCATCTTTCCCAGCATCAAGGCTTTCTCAAGTGAATTCTCTCTTCTCATTTGATGTCCAAAGTACTTTAGCTTCATCTTTACTATTTGACCTTCTAATGAGCAGTTAGGGTTGATTTTCCCCAGGATCCACCTATTTGTTCTCCTCGCTGTCCAGGTGTTGTGTTCTGTACTGTACCTTTTACAATGTATCCATTCACGTGTATCCAATGTAACCATGCTTGTGTAACAATATAACCAACAGCTGCTTAACTGTAGCCCTTACAATAGGACGCGAGCTAATGACCACCTGGTGGCAATAGCGAGCGTTCAAGCTCTCTTGGCCCGGACTCACCAGCAAACAACAGCGCGGGAAGATTCCCGCCATCACCTACACCTGGACAAGAAGGGCGTGACCGTCCATGACGTCACGCGGACAGTAACCAATAGACTGTCGAGGAGCCACATTCAAAATGTGTAGCCACCGTATATATTGAGCCACCCATCCGCCATTACCTCATGTTCCCCCGGATCATCATGCAATAAACCTGTGTTAAGCCAACCCTTCGGCTGTTTCATTGTCTTCGGTCCCATACAGTAAATTGGCGACGAAGGTGGGATATGGCTGCCCACGGGACCAAGACATGCGCCGGTTTCGAAATCAGGAGACCGGCAGACTGGGACATCTTCGAGATGGACTTCCAGGGAGCCCTGGTGGAATCCGAAGTCACGGATGAGGCAAAGAAAAGGGCCATCTTCACCAGGATGCTGGGGCCAGACACCAAGAGGGTCTTGGTGGACCTGATCGCGCCGAAGAGGGCGAGTGAATTCAAGGTGAAAGAACTCATGCACATGCTGCGCGAGTATTTCCGGCCCTCGACGGCGATGTTCCCCGCTCGGAGCGCGTTTTGGAGGCGAGTCCAAGCGCCCGGGGAGACGGTCGCCGACTTCGCAGCGGCCCTGCGACTGGCGGCCGGCCCATGCAAATGGGAGAACGCAGAAATCACACTAAGAGACTGCGTGCTGTGCGGCCTGAGCGACGCCGAAACCCAGCGCACATTGATGAACCGGGAGCCACCCCCCACGTTGCAGGAGGTCCTGAAGGAGGCACAAGCCGCGGAAGCTACGAAGGCCAGGGTCCAGGAGCTCCAGGACTGGCTGCCAAGGACGGGCAAGGCAGAGGCTTTGGTGCACGTTCCGGTGCACGCGGCCCGGCGAGTTTCGAAGTCGTCCGCGGAGAGCAGCGACGACGAGGACGTCCGGAAGGTCCGGAAGGAAGGCCGGCGTTGCGACGGCTGCGGAGCGAACCACGACCGCGCCAAATGCCCCTTCAGAAAGGCCGAGTGTCACAACTGCGGCCGCCGCGGGCACATCGCCAAGGTCTGCAGGAAACGGCGCGAGGCCCGGAAGAGCTCGAGAGACAGCGCGATGAGACCCAAGGACGGCACCCAGGCCACAAGGAAGCGAGACGGCGTGGGCCGCATCGCCGACGACAGCGAGGACGACGCACCGGTGTTCAGCGTGTCCGCAGGACACCCCCGTTACTTTGTTGAGGTACTAGTACAAGGGGCCCCCATTAGGATGGAAATTGACTCGGGGTCCTCATATTCCATCATTCCCCAGAAGGAGTTTCTGAAAATTGCCCCCCACGTGCGGCCCAAACTCAAAGCTTTGAGGTCCACGCTACGGGACGTGCAAGGGAACTGCATTCCGGTGTTGGGGGTTGGAAAATTTCAGGTCCAATTCAAGAAACACGCCACAACTCTCCCCCTAGTTGTTCTTAAAGGGGGGAATTGCAGCCTCCTCGGGACTCAATGGTTCCAGCCCCTGGGTTTGTTCATTGGGGGGGTGCATGCCGTTGTCGTTGGGACTGACCCGATTCAGGAGGTGTGCGATGCACACCCCGAAGTCTTCAAAAAGGGACTTGGGAAATTTAAGGGACCCCCAGTAGCCTTCGACCTAGACCCTGAGGTCCGCCCAATAAGACTCAAACCGCGCCGGGTGCCATTCGCGCTCAAGGACAAAATAGAGGCGGAACTGGACAAATTGGTGGGCCAGGGGATTCTTGTTCCTGTTGATTCTGCGGAGTGAGAAACTCCAATTGTAACAGCACTAAAGGCCAACGGGGAGGTGCGCATATGCGCTGATTACAAGTGCACCATCAACAAGGCAATTCGCCCTTATGCGTATCCGGTGCCGGTAGTCAGCCATTTGCTGGCCAGGTTACATGGGGGAAAGTGTTTCGCTAAGCTCGACTTAGCACAAGCCTACCAGCAGCTCTCGGTGACCCCAGCCGCCGCTGCTGCCCAAACTATAGTCACCCATAAGGGGGCGTTCCAGGTGACGCGCCTTCAATTCGGCGTAAACTCGGCGCCTGGAATTTTCCAGTCACTCGTGGAACGCCTCCTGAAGGGGCTCGAGGGGGTGTTACCTTATTTTGATGACGTATTGATAACGGGGGGGGGGGGGGTCGGGCCGAATTGGCAAAGAGGTTGGGCAAGGTCCTGGCGATATTCGAAAAGGCGGGGTTGAGACTGCGAAAAGACAAATGCGTCTTCTTCGCGACCGAGGTCGAATTCCTAGGGTTCCGTGTCACTCCTGAGGGAATAAGGCCGTCCAAGTCTAAGGTAGCCGCCATCAAGCAAGCCCCTCGCCCCACCTCCAAGCCCGAGCTGCAGTCGTTCCTAGGGCTGCTGAACTTTTATCACTCCTTCCTTCCCCGGAAAGCAGCCGTGGCCGAACCGTTGCACAGATTGCTTAAAAAGGACGAGGCATGGAAGTGGGGCGACCAGCAAGAGAGGGCATTTAGTGAGCTAAAGCAGCTTCTGGCGTCTGATGCCATCCTCACCCATTTCAACCCCAAGCGCCCAGTGGTCCTGGTATGTGACGCATCCCCGGTGGGGGTGGGGGCGGTGCTGTGCCATGTACTGGAAAACGGGAGGGAGGCCCCGATAGCGTTCTACTCCAGGTCACTGTCCCAAGCGGAGAGAAACTACGCCCAGACAGATAGGGAAGCGTTAGCGATAATCGCAGGGACCAAAAAGTTCCATGACTTCCTGTACGGCCGCCCCTTCACAATCGTGACCGATCACAAGCCCCTGCTAGGCATTTTTACCGCAGATAAGCCCACGCCACAGATCCTGTCCCCAAGGATGCTTAGGTGGGCCATTTTTCTTAACGCGTATCAGCACGCGTTAGTGTACAGGCCCGGGAAGGAGATCAGCCATGCGGACGCTCTATCGAGGTCCCCTCTTCCCCAGGATAGCAGCAGCGTGGGCGGGGAGGAGCCAGACCACCAGGTGCTGATGATAGAGGTCCTCGACTCGCCCCCAATACTGCCCGCCGACATCGCCAAAGCGACCGGCAAGGACAACATTTTAGCAAGGGTTAGCTCCTGGGTGCAGAAAGGGTGGCCAGCGTCCTCCCCGGCAGCGGAGTTCGACCCATTTTTTCGAAAGAAGTTAGAGTTGTCCCTTGAGAGGGGGTGCCTTCTGTGGGGCCAGCGAGTAGTGATCCTGGCGTCCTTACGACCGCGGGTACTCAAACTCCTGCACGTCAGTCACCCTGGAATTGTACACTCCAAAGCCCTGGCACGGAGCTATTTCTGGTGGCCCCAGCTAGACGCCGACATCGAGCACATGGTCGGCACTTGTGAACCCTGCCAAAGCTCCAGGCCAGAAGAAGCCCGCCTGCCTCACAGGGAGTGGGACGCGGCGAAGGGGCCGTGGTCCCGGATTCATATAGACTTTGCTGGCCCGTTCCGTGGGACGCTTTTTCTCCTTGTGGTGGATGCCTTCTCCAAGTGGTTGGAGGTCATCCCGGTTACAAGCACGTCCACGGCCACAACCATAAAGCATTTGCGGAGGGTTTTTTCCACGTTCGGTTTACCCGACACCCTCGTAAGCGACAACGCAAGTTGCTTCACGTCCTCTGAGTTCAGGGCATTCACGGAAATCAACGCCATTCGGCACATCACCTCCGCTCCTTTCCACCCTGCCACAAACGGCCAAGTAGAGCGCCTTGTGTGTACCACCAAGGACGCGCTGCGGCGCATGGGGCCCGGGGACCTAAACCATCAAGTGTGCCAGTTCCTGCTAGGTTACAGGGTGACTCCCCTAGCGTCAGGATACTCCCCCGCGGAGCTGCTTATGCGCAGGAAACTGACCACCATACTAACTAGGCTAGACCCCACGAGAGTAGAGGACAAGGGGAAGAACATTGGGATAGAGGACACAAAGAGTTTCGGCGTGGGCGCCCCCGTGTATTGCCGGAATTACGCCAGCGCGGGTCCGGCCTGGGTACCGGGCGTCATCTTAGAGCAGACTGGTCCCGTCTCGTACCGCGTCGAGACCAACACAGGTCTACTCTGGAGGCGGCACGCAGACCAGCTCCGGCGCAGGGTCCCCGACGAGCAGGGCACGGACCGCGGGAAACAGGATTCAGCGTTAGGGTTCTCCCCCACCCGTTCAGCCCAAGGGGGAGGTAAGGGGGGCCATGGGTCCCCACCAAGAGGGGAGGAAAGGGAATCTGTCCTCGTAGATATCCTGCGGGATCGGTCAGCAGAGAGAAGGGAAGCCGATCTCATAGATATTCCGCGGGATCTCCCCACAAATACGGATACACCAACAGAGTTAGATTTTGATTTTCAGAACCGGGGAAGTTCTGCGGAGTGGTCCCCCACCCGTCCAAGCGAGAAGAGGGGTTTTTCGTTAGCCCCGAGTGTCTCCGGTCTGCCCACAATGGAGTTTTTCCCTTCCCCCAAAACCGCCAAACCACGGCAAGCCGCTAACAAGTCTCCCTCTCCCGTTTCAGGACAAGGGACCAGGGAACGAGGAAGCAGTAGCGCCCCTGGGGCAGGTCAGCCCTCATCGCGGCCCAAACGCGTTTGCAATAAGCCATCTTGGCTGAGGGACTTCGTCCCATCCTAGGGGGGAGGGATGTTGTGTTCTGTACTGTACCTTTTACAATGTATCCATTCACGTGTATCCAATGTAACCATGCTTGTGTAACAATATAACCAACAGCTGCTTAACTGTAGCCCTTACAATAGGACGCGAGCTAATGACCACCTGGTGGCAATAGCGAGCGTTCAAGCTCTCTTGGCCCGGACTCACCAGCAAACAACAGCGCGGGAAGATTCCCGCCATCACCTACATCTGGACAAGAAGGGCGTGACCGTCCATGATGTCACGCGGACAGTAACCAATAGACTGTCGAGGAGCCACATTCAAAATGTATAGCCACCGTACATATTGAGCCACCCATCCGCCATTACCTCATGTTCCCCCGGATCATCATGCAATAAACCTGTGTTAAGCCAACCCTTCGGCTGTTTCATTGTCTTCGGTCCCATACAGTAAACCAGGGTACTCTCAAAACTCTCCTCCAACACTACATTTCAACATTCTACTGCGCTCAGCTTTCCTAATGGTCCAGCTCTCACAATCATACATTACCACTGGGAATACCATTGCTTTGACTATGCAAATTTTTGTTTGCAAGGTGATGCCTCTAATTGTAATTATGTTCCTCAGGTTTCTCATAGCTTGTCTCCCCAGAATCAGCCGCCTTTTTATTTCATGGCTGCATTCCCCATCTGCAGTGATCTTTGATCGTATGAAAGTAAAATCTGTCACTGCTTCTACTTCTTCCCCATCTATTTTCCAGGGACTGATAGGGCCTGTTGCCATTATCTTGGTTTTCTTGATGTTGAGTCTCAAGCCAGCTTTTGCACTCTCTTCTTTCAACCTAAGCAAAAGCTTTCTGCCATTAGGATAGTATCAACCTAAGCAAAAGCTTTCTGCCATTGAGATCTGCGCATCTCAAGTTGTTGTTTCTCCCATCAAATTTGATCCCAACTTGTGATTCGTCCAACACTGCATTGCGCATTCTGTCTAGTAATGTCCATAAATACTGGGCTCTTATTGTGGCATATAATTGACACCTAACAGAGCATGTGCAATATTTTATATTTCTGGTTTTCCGCAGACTCTTGGAACATTGGATACGGTTAATCGCCCATATTTAACCATGGAGTCTAACTAACTGCTCAAATTTTGCTCTTGTAAACGCTATGATACTGAGTCAGACCAATTTTCAAGTAGTTCTCGACTTGAAAATAGTTTTTTGCTTTTTTAAAAAATTGTGTCAAATGCACACAAAGGGGCTTTCTGGGTTGAAAGGAGTTTTGCTGGAAGAACTCTGCTCAGGGGACGCTGGAATGAGGCTCCTTCCATGTTCTCAAGATCTTTTTCCCACCGAAGTGGTCCCTATTTATCTACTTGCAATTTCTTATTTTCAAATTTAAGTTGGCAAGAGACTGGGATGGAGACTTGTGTTCAAACCTTCATGCAGCACCCGAGTCTCGAACTGCCAACTTGCTGGCTTTCCAGCTAACCAGGCAAGCTTCCTAAGCACTGAGCCACCGCAGCCTCTCATACTTTTTTCTTTAAAAACCCCTATAAGAGAAATTTTCAAAGAGAGAGGTCTAACCAGTGGTGGGCATCAGCAGGTTCACACCAGTTCGCCAGAACCGGTAGCAGAAATTCTGGCTGGCCACGCCCACCCAAGTTTTGAATTAAAGTACAGTAGTGCTAATATGGGACTGCAGTGGCTCAAGTGACTAAGAGGCTGACTGGGAGGCGGAAGGTCAGCAGTTCGATTCCTGAGTACTGCAGGACGGAATGAGCTCCCGTCTTTGTCCTAGCCCCTGCCAACCTAACAGTTTGAAAGCAAGAAATTGCAAGTAGATAAATAGGGACCACTTCGGTGGTAAGGAAACAGCGTTGCGTGCGCTTTGGCATCTAGTCATGCCTGCCACAGGAGCATGGAAACGTCTGCAGCAGCAGACAGCGCTGGCTCTTCAGCTTTGAAACAGAGATGAGCACTGCACCCTAGAGTCAGGTACGACTGGCTTTCGAGCAAGGGGAACCTAGTGCTAATTTGGGACTGCGGTAGCTCAAGTGGCTAAGACGCTGACGGGGAGGCGGAAGGTCAGCCGTTCGATTCCCGAGTACTACAAGACAGAATGAGTTCCCGTCTTTGTCCCAGCTCCTGCCAACCTAGCAGTTCGAAAGCAAGAAATTGCAAGTAGACAAATAGGGACCACTTCGGTGGGAAGGTAACAGCATTCCATGCACCCCGGTGCCTAGTCATGCCTGCCACATGACCACGGAAATGTCTGCAGAAGCAGACAGCGCTAGCTCTTTGGCTTTGAAACAGAGATGAGCACTGAACCCTAGAGTCAGTTATGGCTAGCTTTCGAGCAACGGAAACCTTTACCTGTGCTAATTCGGGTGCAACGCAGGGCTTTCCCCCTGGCTACGCCCACCATACCACACCCACAGTGTGGTAGTAGATTTTTTTGGAGCCCACCACCAGGGGTGCCCAAACTATGGCCTGGGGGCTGGTCTGGCCCCCAATGCCAATTCATCCGGCCCACGAAGCCCTCGTCGCTCCCGGAAGCAGAAGCAAAATGCGCCTGTGCTGGGGCATTTTACTCCTGCTTCCAGGAGCGACGAGGGCTTCGCAGGCCAGACCCGGCCCCCTGACTGGCCTGCAAACCTGAAAAGTTTGGGCACCTCTGCTCAACACCATCGCCTCTCTGGCAAACACTCTCCATTCTGTTTTTTCCCCCTGTCGTAAAGGTAAAGGCTTCCCTTGCTCGAAAGCCAGTCGTATTCCGACTCTAGGGTGCAGTGCTCATCTGTTTCTAAGCCGAAGAGCCAGCGCTGTCTGCTTCTGAAGACGTTTCCGTGGTCATGTGGCAGGCATGACTAGAGACACCAGAGCGCACTCCCTGCATTCCTTTCCCCCTGTCAGCGTATATAGGAATGCAGGGAGGGAACGTCAGTGAGAAGCTCTTGGGCTTGTGACGTAATTCGGCACCAATTCTCCCCAAAATTGCATCAGCTCCTCTTCGGCCGCCTTCCATACACTCCCTCCCCCCGCGTAGTGCGAGGGAATGGGCTCTTCCGAGACCCCCCCCCCCCCTCGCTTGACGGAGGGACTTTCACTTTCCCAGGCATCGCGAGGTATATAAAGAGGGGGGCGGCGCGCGGCGGTTGGTGACAACGCCGGTTGCAAGGGCGCCCGACGCGAGGAGGTTGAATGCAAGGCGTCCTCCTCCCCCTCCCCGCGCACGCCGTTGACGTCTAGCGCGCGAGGCAGCCCGCGGGAGGTGTAACCCGAAGCCCCCAGTTTTAAAAAAGGAAGCCTGCCCAGCCTTTGTGCCTTAAAAGGAAGAACGGGCACCGAAGGAGGAGGAGGAGGAGGGCAGCCAGGCAGGCAGGCAACTACTCTCCGTGGAGGCTGCGGGAAGCTTTCCCTCCACCCCCCCCCCCCCCACCTAGAGATCATCATCTTACCACCACCACCCAGTCAAGCCTCCGCCATGAATGGGACGCTGGGGGACCTGCAAGACTACCTGCTGAACGAGGAGGAAGGGGCGTTCATGTTTACCTCGGAGTCGGTGGGAGAAGGGCACCCAGGTAAGGGAGGGTCGGGACTGTCCTCAGTCTACAAGGTGGGACACATGGAGGGTCTTTCTGAGCCAGTGGATCGGGATCAGGACCACTGGAGGTCGGCGTGGGCGTAGGAGGGGACTCCTAACCATAGCTGTCAAGTATCCTGTATTGGCCGGGAAACCCCTTTATTTTACCCTCATCCCGTATTAATTAGACTGCAATGCTCTATTGCTGCCATTGGAGGGCAGCATATCTGTCAAGTTTTGGATTTGGAAATAAGGGAAATTTCCTGGCAAATATGGGATACGACAGCTATACTTATCCTGTGCTGCCCTCCAATGGTGGCAATAGGGCATTGCAATCTAATTAATAAGGGATGACAGCGGGAAAGAGGGTAAAATAAGGGGTTTTCCCGGCCAATAAGGGATACTTGACAACTATGGAGGGCAGCAAAGGATAAGCATTGCTGTCAAGTATCCCGTATTTGCTGGGAAATTTCCCTTATTTCCAAATCCAAAACTTGACACCTAACACACGTGGTTAGAGGCTTTTTCCTTCTAGGATACTTTCCATAATCTAAAATCATTAATATTATATCATTAAAATAATCTGAAATTAGGGTACCTGACGTGTGTACATTGATGGTACGAGGTCGCACTCTGATGTCTAACGGAGTGAACTTGATCCATGAAAGCTCACATTAAACATACAGCACTTCGTCTTTAAAGTGCCACAATGTGTTCTTTTTTGGTCTTCTATGTTGTTTTGTTTACTCTCTGAAATAATAATCAAGACTGCCAGTGTATTGAGACGCCTCCTACTTCCATATATGGCCCTCTTGACTTTAGGACTGTAAAGGTCAAGGCAAAAGGTCTCCCTTGCTGGAAAGCCGGTTGTGTCTGACTCAAGGTTTCGGTGCTCATCTCTCTTTACAGTCAAAGAATCAGCCGCTGTCTGACTGCAGAGGTTTCTGTAGCCACATGGCAGACACGAGTAGACATCAGAGTGCACAAAACGCTGTTTACCTTCCCATCAAAGTGGTACCTATTTAAAAGGTTTTTCTTGCTCAAAAGCCAGTCATATCCGACTCTAGGGTTCAGTGCTCATCTGTTTCAAAGCCGAAGAGCTAGCGCTGTCTGCTGCTGCAGACGTTTCCGTGGTTATGTGGCAGGCATGACTACACCGGAGCACACAGAACGCTGTTACCTTCCCACTGAAGTGGTCCCTATTTATCTACTTGCAATTTCTTGCTTTCGAACTGCTAGGTAGACAGGAGCTGGGAGAAAGACGGGAGCTCATTCCGTCCTGCAGTACTCGGGAATCGAACTGCTGACCTTCCACCTCCCATTACCCCAGCAATAAAATCATCAAGTTTGCAGACGACACAATGGTGGTTGGTCTGATTACTGCTGGGGAGGGGGATTCGGCTTACAGGAAGGAGGTTGAGATGCTGACGGAGTGGTGTAGGGAAAACAATTTATTCCTCAATGTAAAAAAGACAAAAGAGATCATTGTGGACTTTAGAAAATGCAAATTGAACATCCAGCCACTTATTATTGAAGGGAATTGTGTGGAACAGGTCTCTGTGTTTCGATTTCTGGGAATTGAGCTGAGGGATGATCTAACATGGGGAGCAAACACCAAAGCTTTGATTAAGAGAGCACAGCAGAGGTTAAACTTCTTGAGAATCCTCAGGAAGAACAATCTTTCAAAGGACTTGCTGTTGGCATTCTACCACTGTACCATAGAGAGTGTGTTAACCTATGGTCTATGTGTATGGTTTGGGAGTTGTACAGCTAGGGAAAGAACAATGCTGTCCAGGGTCAAAAAGACTGCGGAGGGGATAATCGGGCGTACTCTTCCCACTCTAGATCAAATCTATGCCACCAGGTGGTATAAGAAAGCTGTAGAGATTGCGCAAGATAGTACGCACCCCGGGAATGATCTCTTTCAGCTTCTGCCTTCTAGAAGAAGCTAGGGTCATAAAGACCAGGACCAGCCGCTTGAGAAATAGTTCCTACCCAAAAGCAGTTCTGGCTTTGAAGGGAGCTTCTGTATATAGTTTTTAGAGTTTTTAGAGCCTTAGAGGTTTTTTTAGAGCTTTTTAGGGGTTAAATGTGTATATGTGGGGTGGGAATATGTTGATAATTTTGTATAGTTGTATTTTGTTTAGGTTTTGTTGAGTTGATAAGTGTTTTTCCCCCTAATCTCGTTGTTCTGTGCAGACCAATGACAATAATGATTTATCTATCTAAAGATTTATCTATCTATGAGAGATAACAATTGGTGTGTCCCTCTTCCAAAGCACTCTGAGGTTGTACTTACTTACTTCATGGACTGCATGCTCCCTTTGCCTTGTGGAATTTTTCCACAGGCCTTCTGTATCGTGAAACTGTAAACCATTGCTCATAGTGGCTGTATGTGAGAGAGTAGTTAGTACAGGTTGTCCCTCCTTCCCTATTCCTCAGCAACAGGAGTGGTGGCGAGATTGGCCTATTTGGGTTAATTTCCTAATAGCTGGAAAAAGCAAAGGAAATAGTCAGTTTTGGAAAAAACAAAGCAAATTGTTGATTTTAAACAACATGGCATTGTTTAAGCAGGCAGTGGATTCCTCCACCAAATTCCAAATACAGAAGTGGCAGCATGAATTTATTTTATCTGGTATACAGAACACCATGTACCTTCTAACAGTGGAAACAAACCGAAAAGTTGTTCTTTGTACAAGTCTGATTGGCCAAATGGGGGGGAGTAATTAGAGCTGTTTGATATCATCTGATGTGGATTTTGGCATCATGCAGCTTGTGGTGTAATTCAGAGCCTTCCTTTGAATGATGTCGCAGTTGGAAGGTTTTTTATTCATTTGAAATATGGTGAATGAAAAAAGCTTTGCAGATACCTTAGACTTCCAGAAAGACAGACAAGTGGGTCCTAGAGCAAATCAAGCCTGAATTCTGGAGGCAAAAATGACAAAACTGAATCTGTATTACTTTAGGCACATCGTTTGAAGACAAAACTCTGGAAAAGACAATAACGCTGGGAAAGGTGGAAGGAAGCAGACAAAGAGAAAGACCAAACATGAGATAGATTGACTCCATGAGGAAACCCACAAACTTGGATTGGCAAGAGCTGAGCAGGGTTGTTGAGGACAGAGTACTTTGAAGATCTCTCATTCATAGGGTTATCGTAGGTCGGAGATGACTTAATGGCACATAACAACAACACATATACTCTGACCTACTTTACAAAGACACTGAAGGAAATTTTTATCGAATCCATGTCATTGGTGGAATGGGAATATATCTGTTTCCAGTGCAGTGAAAGAATGCAATATTATACTTTTTAAAAATTCCATTAGAATTTATTCCAACATAGAATTAATCCCACTGGAAACTACAGTCCGGGCCATTCTGAGGTAGGATGGATGGTAAAGCTGCAGTAATTTTATTTCATTTTTAAAGTAATTATTTAATAGAATTTGGTAATCTATGTGTGAGAGAGAAAACCTGAGATTAGAAAACATTTATTGCTAAAAAAAACACCTTGAAGTTGAGATTTGGTTATTCAGAGCAAGGATTTTGAATGCCTAGCTTTTACAAAAAGCTTCAATCACAGAACATGGTTTGGATCTCAACACCAAGAAGACGAAATACCTGGTTATAAGCCAGCCAAACACCAACTCACGGCAAGCTAATGGCAGGAACACAAGAAATCAAAAGAGTGGATAAAATTGTTTATTTGGGGGAGTATGTTAAATGAAAATTGGGATTCCAAGGTAGAGATTAAAATACAAATAGAAAAAGCAAGATCCACCTTCATAAAAATGCGACAGTAGAGATCTCTCGCTACAAATATCTGAATAGTGAGATGTTACATATTCCCAGTGTCGCTATATGGAGTCAAAAAATGGACATTGACTAAAGCATCTGAAAAGAGAATCAAAGCTTTTGAAATGTGGATCTATAGACAGCTGCTAAGGATATCATGGGTTGACCATGCAACTAACATAGAAGTATTGCATCGATTGGATAAAGAACAAGAACTGTTTAAGACAATTAAGCAAAGAAAGCTCAAATACCTTGGCCATATCATGAGGAACAACATAAAGTATAGAATACTCCAACTCGTTCTGCAAGGAAAGATCCCTGGGAAGAGAAGCCCTGGACGTAGATGGACTTCATGGCTGAAGAACCTGAGAGACTGGCGTGGCATGTTCTCGGAAAAACTGTTCCGAGGAGTTAAGTACAGGAAGACTATCGCCATGATGATAGCCAATATCTGGAGCGGATACGGCACCTGAAGAAGAAAAAGCTTTTAGAACTGTAATGTATTCAACTGTGTCGGAGCTCAGTTAGTTGCCATTTCTTTTTCTGAGAGCTGCCCAGTCTTGAACATCTCTGTGGCAGGCAAGTATAACAGGGTCTTCTGCCTAAAGGAAACAGCTGCATCTACTACATTTGGCTGGTACAAATGGAAGAACATTTAAATTTGGGCTGTTATTAACAAACCATCCCAAACTTATAAATTTCTTCAGCTTCCAAAGGGAAGTAACTTAAGGTTTAAAAGAAGAGAATGCAGGAGAAAGCCCATAGCTTGTGGTTTCCTTCTTCCCTACTACAAGGCAGTAGAAAATATGGCGCCTCTTTCCATTTCAACCAAGTGAACAGTTGGCATTTACTTCTACAGGAAACCAGGGGCAGCGTCCTTCATTGCACCTGAGTAATTACTTCTGAGTAGGCACACAATGAATTGCACAATGCAGCTGATTGATAACTCCTTCCTAAGTTGTGGGCTTGGACTTGAAGACTTGTAAAACTCAAGAATGTTTTTGAAGCCAGCCTACCAATTTCATCACACAACATTTCTACAACAGGCAAGCATTATAAAAAGTTTTTGAGGGATGGGAGAGTTGTCCATGTTTGTTGCTTTTGCAAAAGATTAATAGAGTGCAACATCAGCCTACAAAAGTTATTTATGTAGTGATGCAATGTACATACCTCCAAAGCACATACTGTCTGAGGATGGAAGCCAGTGATTCTGGACACACACTGGCCAGACCAATTGTTCCCCCTAAGTATCTGTTTAGACTCATTCTGTTCTGCTCTGACATTATTGAGTTGGCATGGGGCCATTCAACAATTACGTGGTCCTTTTTCTGGGAAAAATTGACACCCTTCCCCCTATGTAATCCAACCGTAATTTTTGCTTTGACCCCCTCCCCCTTAAAATTACGTGATCTGAACCAAATAGTACTGTATTTTGCATATTTTGCACCACCAACCAGTGGTGACACTGCAGGCCAATTGCACTGAAGCAGGAAGCAATTCTCTAGCCTAGCCTCTTGCTCTCCCTGCAACCAGGAAGCATGGCTTTCCCCCTCGCTTTTCACCGCATGGAACAAGGCACAAAGGTAAATAAAACCCTTTCTTTTTATGCACAGTTTTGGGTTCCCACTGTTGGTTAGAAACAGCTCCAGATGGATTACGTAATTTTGACCTGACACCACCCCCTTGACCCCATGCAATTTTTCTGTAATTCGGATGGCAGACCCCCTCCCCCCTTTGAAGATCACATAATTGTTGAATGGCCCATGTTTTAAAAAGTCAGGTACAATTTCATTTTACACTACTGTTGCCATTCAAGTTTCACTTCCATTTGACTTTCATCAATAATGGTTCCCCCCTCGCAGTGTACACAAAATCACAATTCCAGGGATGCCAGTTCATTTAAGAGAACCTTGGGATGCCAGTCTTACTCTTAGTTTAGGAGAGGAAAATGTTTGGCCCATCAGATGTTGTTTTGGGCCACATCTCTTATCAGCCACAGCCAGTTTTACCAGGGAAGGGACTATAGTCTAAATCTAGAGGACCAGAAGTTTCTCCACCTCAGTCTAGCCAGAAGATGGGCTACAGATATGAAATGAAAAACATGCTTTGGATTGACAGTTTCATGGATGTGCAACATTTAAGGATGTTTTCACTTTTGTAGCTTAAAGCAGCATTCACTATGACTGTGTTGTGTGGCAAATATATAATCTGCATTTGTTAGAAGGCGTTACAAATTTCCAGAGAGGCAGAACTTCTTGTCTGAAATCTATTAAAGCAACAACAATAAAAATCCAGTGGTGCTTAATACTTTTCAGTGATAAGTTGCTTTTGCATTACAAATAACTTGCCTCCCATTTATCAACAACTAGACGCTAGCATAAAACACACACAAAGGTGACATGTCCTATACATGCATTCTAGGGGTATAAAGGGAACAGTTTTGGTGGCCCCCAAAGACTAAGTTTGGCCAACATGTTGGGTTATATCACCCAGAGTAAGAGGACAAACAAGATTAGGCCCATTCACAGCTTTTTGACATTGGCGTTAAGTGCAGAGATTTAGAGGCGCAATGGGATTCTTTCTGGTGTCATTGTTTATCTAGTTAGTTTTAAAATATCAATGACTTATTCTGATAACACACAGCAAAGTATGCATATTATTATTCCTGCATCTTCGCCATGAAGAACATTCATGTAATTAATCACCTCAAGACGAGGTTCATATTTCAGAAAAAGATGCCCTCACATATCAGAGAGCCTATCCTTTACTTTTGCAAGCACTCTGTAGAAGCTTCATTGGCTTTGAATTCTGTGTAGTGTTGAGGTAGGTGATGGATGTTTAGAACACCAAACTATTGGGCCAACTAGTAGGGATATAATCCCATAAGAGGGTGAGGTATTATGTTACACACTCACCAAGAGAAGAAAATGAAAGTGAAAAAGAGTGGGGGGAAATTAAGCATAATTGTGCAAAATAATGCTTTAATGCAAATTATTATTTAACACAAATTGTGCACCTCATCCAAAATAACAACAGCTGCTGCTTTGCTGCATGAACTAGGATTAGGATAATTGGGGAAGATGTTTGTTGAAACCAACTCAATTAACCTTTCTGTGCTTGCTGTCTCGGTGTGTGTGTACACATTGCTTATCTGTGGCCAAGTGAGAGAGAATTTTGCAGGGATTGAAAATTTCTCATTGTGGTGTCTCATCAAACCAATGAGAGCTAAAGATCAGGAAGCATTTTTTACATGTGTACTAAATAAACCTAAAACCTGCAGGGTCTATAGTAGGGTTGGACATAATTGGATCCTTGGCCATATCTTAAAGGGGAGTGGGCAATGTCACATTCTGGAACTTCCTCACCCTCAGCACTTGGAACCGATGGTCAGCAGATATGCAGTTGCTTGGTTTCTGTATCTTTGCCTTGTTACTGCTTTCAAAGATCTCTGCCTCGTTCCTGCTTCAGAAGATCTCCTGCCTTGTTCCTGAAGACTCCCTACCCTGTTTCTGGTTCTTGTGGACTATTGTGCTTTGCCTGATTCCTTGAACTCTGTCCTTGCCTTGTTCCAGCCCTTGAAAGTACTCTGCCTTCAGCAACAAAGGTCAACAGACTTGCAGTTGTTTGACTCCTGGATCTCTTGCCTGGTTCTTGATTCCCACTTCTAAAGATGTCTGTCCGGTTCCCGTGGACTCTTGTTTTTCCTTGCTTGGATCTTTGTTCCAGGAATTCCACCCTCGCCTTGCTCCAACCCCTGAGGGTTCTCTGCTGTGTCTGTTCTCCCGGCCACATGACGTCTGACTCATTTGGACTACCCTTTAGTTGTCTGGACTAATCCTATATCTCTGGTTTGACTTGGACTCAGAACTGAGGTTCAGTTACTGTTTGGTCTGTTATCTGGTTGTCCTGGGTCTTGGTGTTCGTGTTGCCTGCATACTTGACAGTTGTTAGTAGTTATATATACTGTGTGTTACAAATCACCATAGTTATTAGTAAAACTTTATTACCCTTCCACTCTTCCTTAGTGATGGCTGCAGTCTTGCTTGTCTTCTGTAAGCAGGTCAGCAATGAGAAGAATGAAATGATAGAATGCTGCCATCACGCACACACCCTGCCCCCCCCCCCCCCAAAGTAGAATTTTTTGCGGCACTGCTTTCCTTCTTTCTGTTCCCTTTTTTAAAGGGACAGAAATAGCTGGCTTGTTAGGCATAATGCAAAACACAACTCTAGCCACCCCCTTCTGCTTACTCCCCAAAGAATGCTGTAGGCCTAAAGGTATTCTGTGGGTGATGGGTAGGGAGAAAAATATCAGAGCAAGTTAGGTGCAAGTGAAAGAGTAGTCTACTTTCTACCTGGGTCAGGGTAAAATATGCTTTTAAAAGGTAGTGATGGAGAGATAAAGAGATGTTTCTATTGAGATGACCTCTGGAAGCAGGTCGGCCTATCTCAAAGGTTTAAATATTCGTCAAAGGTTTCTGTGACATCAAATTTAAAATGCCACAAATAACAAGTTGCTATATGTTGTAATTTACAGAACCATCTGTGTGTGTATGTGTGTGTGTGTGTGTCTGTGTATTTGTGTTTGTGTGATTTTTTCCAGGTCACAGAACAAGGCAGATAATGGGTCATTCTTACCATTCTCAGTTAACCCATTAGCAGATGTGTAATGCCAGAATGGTTATTTTGCATCCATCCACTATTTATAACCCAAGAGAAACAAAGTTCATAGTAATAAATCTAACCTCAATCAAGGATCTTCTCTTATTCTAATAGTTAATACCCACACTGATCTTCTGTTATTATTAGTTGTAAATAGCTATCTGTTATGCTAGCTAATTATTGTGTATCTTTTGTATCGTTTAACCCATTAGCAGTTGTGTAATGCCAGAATGTTTATTTTGCATCCATCCACTATTTATAACCCAAGAGAAACAAAGCTCATAGTAATAAATCTAACCTCAACCAGGGTTCTTCTTCGTTTAGTCTGTGGATCCCCACTTTTGGCTCTGCGCCTGCACAGAGCCGTGACCGGAGCTTTTAAGCTGATTGGATAAAAGTGTTCAGGTTAGGGCCGCCCACCGTACCACCCTCCCTTCGGCGCCATTTCGCACTCTTTCCTCAGTTCTCTTCTTTCTGCCGTAGCAGCAGGAGACCGTTGAGAGCTCTCTTCAATCTTTGTGTCGATTTTTCAGAAAATACTTCCCACCACGGGCTGGACCCGCCCCCAACTCACAGCTGTGCTTGGTCGGAGGTACAGTTCCTCCTGCCACTTCTGGTATCCGCGGCAGCAGTGGTGTGGCTTTTTTTGACTTCCTTGGCAGCCTCCATCACTTCCCATGGCAACAGGAGGGTGTGTGGAGCATTTTCACTCCATTTTTTAAAAATTTCACTGCGTTTTTGCACTTCCGGTGTCTGTGATGGTGCAGCTTTTTTTGGCTGCATTGGCAGCCTCGGCCTCTTCCCATGGCAACAGGAGGGTATGCAGAGCATTTTTGCTCCATTTTTGTAATTTTTCGCCAGGCTGGAAGTGCTGAACATGCAGCAAAAATTTACAAAAATAAAGCAAAGATGTTCCACAAACACTTCCGCTGCCATTGCGAAGAGGCAGAGGCTGCCAAAGCCAACTGAAAAAAGCTGCTGTGGCGTGGACACCAGAAGTGCAAAAGCACAGTAAAAAAATTAAATAACAGAGCAAAAATGCTCTGCACACCCTCCTGCTGCCATGGGAAGTGGCGGAGGCTGCATTAGCAGCTGAAAAAATACCATGCCACCTCCACTGCAGGCACCGAAAGTGCCAAAATGCCATGTTTTCACTGCAAAAATGCAACAAAAATGCCAGGGGGAAATTTAAAAAGAAGCAAAAATGTTCTGCATACCCTCCTGCCACTATGGGAAGTGGCAGAGGCTACCAAAGCAGCTGAAAAATGCCACAATACCACCACTGTGGACACTGAAAGTGCCAAAATGTTGCATTTTTGTTGTGAAAATGCAGCAAATATTTTTTAAAGAAAGAGTGAAAATCCTCCATACACCCTCCCGCTGCCATGGGAAATGGCAGAGGCTGCCAAAGCAGCTGAAAAAACGCTGCTCTGCCACGACTGCAGAAACCGGAAGTGCCAAAATGCTGTATTTTCAGCATTTCTGGGTCAGTGGGGAGCTTCTGGCAGTGGTGAGGTTCCCACTGTAGGGTGGATAAATTGGCCATAGGTTGAAAGCCCTGCTGTACCTGATTTGTATAAAATAATGCTATGAAGTCTCACTCTTATGTCTGACAGAGTAGACTTGATCCACAAAAGCTAACTTTAAAATACAGGAGTTAGAATTTAAGGTGCCACAATTTTTGTCTTGTTTTGTTTTGTTTACTCTTTGGTATTATTGAATACTGATTCACTACACTATACAGACCAGTGGTGGTGAACCTTTTAGGCCTCAAGTGTCCAAAAAGAGGGGGAGGATGGGGGATAGCCATCATGCATACCATTGATGTCACGTGATGTCATGTGAGCATCACAAATTTACACTGCAGAGGAATGGGAGGGAGGCGACCACTCCTCTGATCTTTACCTATAAAATCAAGCGTTAACTGTTGGAACTTCACATAGGATCCTAAGCCAGGCCCTACTAGCCTGCACCGACCATTCGTGCACATGCCCCAACTGGGTCTGCTGGTCAACAAAGGTTTGAGAAATGCGCCAGTGGGGCAAGAGTCCCACAAATGCGGAAAAAGGGAAACAACTTCATTTCCCAATGTTCTTTCCGCCACACCACAGCCAATCAGGCTGTGAGCCGCGAGCACAAAGAATGTTGAGAAACGCGCTGCGGCCAATCAAAATAGAGCCGCAGAAAAAAACGCAAAACAAACCACAAACCCATAACTACAAGCCCCAGAGTCCTGTGCGCCATGAGCGCGCAGAACGCTGAGAAGCCCACCGCGCGAAAATTAAAAATTAAAAACCCAGTGCCTCACAGCCACACAAAACAAACAAGCAGCCTCAAGTGCCACAGGGGTTCCCATGGTCCGCCCAGTGAGGCCGGGCCGCGGGAAGGAATGCTCACCCACCCCAACACCGCCTGAAGTGCTGGGATTCCCATGGTCTGGCCAGCGAGGCCGGGCCGGGGGAATAAAAGCCCACCCCCCCCACACACACATGCCGCCTGAAGCGGCGCTGGGATTCCCGCGGTCCGGCCAGTAAGGCCACACCGCGGGAAGGAAAGTGTTTCGCTTTCAAGTGGGGGCCAAGGCACCCCTTGAAAGTGAACCCGTTTCCAGGGAAGTAAAGCCAGCGGACGGCGCTCCGCCCGCTGACTTTACTTACCGAAAAAGTGTTTTGCTTTCAAGCGGGGGCCAAGGCACCAGTGCCTTCCCCCCCTTAAAAGAGAAGCAAAAGTAAGAAACAAACTGCAAAATAATTAAAATAAATAAACCATTAATTAAAAAAACACAAACAAAAACATCCAAAATTAACCAAAACCAAAAATAACAAACAGAAAAAAACACAACAGAAAAACACCAAAAAAGAAAAACAAAACAAACTCACAAAAAAAATTTAAACCAGCCAACTTACCAGCATGTTCTACCTCCATGACGGCCGGAACTGAAATGAGGAAAGGAAGAGACTACTTACCGGAAGAAGCGCCACCCAGAGGCCAGTAGAGAAAAAACAGTCAAAGTAAAAGAAATACTCAACAGCTCCACCCAGAGGCCACAAAAGATAAAACAGTCAAAAACATAACATTACATCACAATTCACACAAATCACAAAACATCACGAAATAATAAAATCAAAACATTTCTAAAATCCTGTGTAGAGTTTTCACTAAAAAAACAACAACCCCAAAACATCTAAACACAGTTTAAAAACATTGAATGTAAAAAAAACATGTACTTTCACATTTTAAAAATTATTATCCAAGGTACAACTATTAAAAAAAAATTTACATACTAAAACATTATTTGGTTAAATAAAAAAATTGTAAAAAAATATATCATCCTTTCCTCTTTTTTTAATCCACAAAAACAAACCCAAAAAAGCTGATCACAGTTTATAACAGCCCGTGTGTATAAATAAATTTTAAAAATCACAATTACAGACTAACCTCATTTGTACAAACATTAACAAAACAAAAACCTTCCAACACCATTTAAAACAGCCCGGCAATCCTGGGCAACCTCTGCTAGTGGTTTATAGAATCAGAGGATGGTTTCCATGCACCTGTAAGGGCAGTAAAAAGGCAACGAGGCCACTGCCACTAGCATGAAGAGACCTGTAGCAGCAGCAACCTCGTTGCCTTTTTACACTGCTTTTTGGTGGGTGGAAAGGGCAGCCTTTACTTGTGTGCCAGCTACAGACAACTCTCCTCTCTCCCCTGCCCCCTGCTCTGTACCAGCCCTGCCATTTGGGTCATCGGAATCTGGCGCTTAGTTCCCAAGAAGGGTGCACAAAAGAGGAGCGAGCCGCTGTTTTGTTCCCTGTTTCTCCCAAAACCTCTACCCGCCCACCCCTGTGGCTCTCCTCTCCCCTCGTTGCCCTTTGACTTCGGACAGGCAGAGGCCACTAACCCTTCTGCCCCTGCCTTGCTTTTGCCACTGCTGTCTTCGCTGCAAATGCTGCCAGGTCAGTGATGCTGTTTAAAAAAGAGTAAGCACCCCTTTGTTTCCTAGCATGGATGGTGCGGAATCAAGTGACAGGAGCCTGAGCGTCAACATGGATACGCTGCCATCAAGGAGCTGCAGCATTGCACTTGCTGACTGGGTGAAGTGGTACTTTCTTTCACCTCGCTTTTTTGGGTGAACCTCCCCAGAGCTCTGTGAGGCATTTCTTCCTGCTCGGCGGCAGTGGGGAAAGTGAGGCGGGGCAGAAGGACTGAGTGGCTTCTGCCCATGTGAAGGGACTGGTGGGGTGATGGGGAGAGAGGAGAGCCACAGGGGTGAGCAGGTGGAAGTGTTGGGAGAAACAGGGAACAAACCAGCAGCTCGCTCCTCTTTCACGGGTCTTTCCCGAGAATGCAAGCTAGGCATCGGATTCCGATGACCTGACCCATACGGCAGGGCTGATCTGGGGCAGAGGTGTGTGTGTGTGGGATGCCATCCTGTCAAGACTCCCTGCCCTCTCGCCCACCCCACTGGAGGAGGGAGGTTTGCTGCATGTTCCAATGCCCCCCCCCCCCCCCAATCTTGCCTGGTGCATTGGTGGGAGTTTTGGACAAGGCGTGCTAATGCAACAGGCAGGATTTCCCCACTGCTAAACCCGGAGAACTAATGCCTGGTGCATTAGTGTGCCTTGTCCTAAATAATCGCTAATGCACCAGGCAAGATCCCGCCGCCACCAACCTTTTGCACCACAGTAAAGGAACAGAAGGGGAAGACAAAAGGAGGCGGCGATGGCTGGTAGCAACGAGAACTCACCTCACTAAAAAAGCCACACCTTTGGAAAACCCATGCCCGCCTCTCTCATCTTACTCCCCAACACTTGTAACACAGTAAAGGAATGGAGGGGGAAGACAAAGGAGGCAGCCATGGGCTTTTGGACAAAGGTGAGGTGAGTTCTCCTTGCTGCCAGCCATCACCGCCTCCTTTTGTCTTTCCCCTCCATTCCTTTACTGTGCTGCAAAAGTTGGGGAGAAAGACGAAAGGGGCGGACATGAGTGCACCCCACCCCCAAGCCCAGCACAGCCTTCTCCAAAGACCAATGTGGTAGCGGTGCCTTCGGACAGGGTGCCACTACCGCATCAGTCTTTGAACAAAGCCACATGCCACCCACTCCTGGAAAGACCACCCACCTGCCTCCCTCCACCACTGATAAGGCTGAAATCCTTACTTGGAGGTGAGTGAGGAAATGAAACACCCCTCCAAGGCAGCGTGTGCATGGCCCTGTCTCCAAGGTAGGAGGGGGATGTCTGGCCACACCTCTTGGGTGGGATTTCAGCCTCCCCTTTCCATTGGCAGAGGGAGCTGGGTGGCTGGGAAAGGTGTGCCGCCATTGGCAGTGTGTGGTGTGGGGGCAGGGCTTACCCCAACGTCGGTGCATGCCCACTGAATTGTCTCTGTCTGCCACCTTGGGCATGCATGCCATAGGTTTTCCATCATGGATATAGACCAATAGCTTTCCTATTTGTGAATTAGCGTGCATGGTTATGAACAAATTTGTCAGCAATAAAATAGTACTGAAAATTAAAAAACATGTTTACTTTAAGCCTTTGTATACTTCAAGGTGTAGTGTTTATCTTCTGACAGCATGGAGAGGTGTGTATAAGAGAAGGACCTGGGGATATGTTGCCTTGAACTTGTTTTATATGTTTCCTTTTCCTGATAGTACTACTGAACTATTTCCACACACACACACACACACACACACACACACACACACACACACACACACACACACACACACACACACACACACACACACACACACACACACACACACACACACACACACAGAGGCATTAGGGTGCTCTCTTAGTCTTTGTGTACAGAAGCAATGTGCAACATTATTCTGACGTAAGTCAAATCAATTTTACCCAGATTGCTCATTGATGGCAAACAGCAAAGTGGCATAGTGATGCAAGCAATGGCATTGCTTGCAACAGCTGTTCCCACTTTCTAACCAAACAACCTAACTTCTAAGAAGTCATGGGAGAACAAGTTAATGTTGGCCAATCATCTGACGTAACACCTTCTATGAGATGTAGGGAGTTACTTCTTGAGCCTTTGCCTTGCTTGGGAAAATAGCTGTTACATCGGTGTTTCATTTCTTTAGGTGTCTAGTCAGAATTAAGGCCCATTGAATTCAGTGGCCATAATCTTATTGGAAGCATATATGCTCAAGAAACTCTGCATTTTTCAGTCTTGAAAAATGGCTACACAGCACTTATTTGCATGTACTGTACCTTTCTTCCTTATGAACTGTAGCCATGAAGTATATTGAGCATTTGCGCATTTTCAAACAACTGTGAGTGGTTTCTGAAATACAGACAAAATCTTGTTGCTTATCAATGAAATCTCACTAGAATAGGACTATTGAATCAATGAGGATTTAATGGGTCAACTCCTCTGTAAGTTTCCTTGATTCAAATGGACTTAATCTAATTAATATTATGCTAAAGCAAGTTACAACAAGAGTAGGCCCATTTGAATCATTGAAACTTATGGAAGAATTGACTCACCAAATTTAATGGGTTTACTCTAGTGTCATTTACTACACTAGTAACATAATTTGGGGCAGAATATTCCTACCCTATGACCAATGGTGGCTGAAATGACAGCTTTAAGAAAGGATTAAAGAAGTTCATGGAGGACAAGGGTATCAATGGCTATAATTATGGATACTTAAGGACAACCTCCGGGTTGGAGAGATAGGCAGGATATCTCTCAATGCCATTTCCAGGGAATCCTAAGCAGGTGAAGGCATCTCCTTGGGAATACCCTGAAGGAAATGGTGAGCCACTGTGTGAGACAGAATGCTGGACTGGATGGGCTGTGGCCTGTTCCAGCAAGGCTGTTCTTATGTTCTTAATATTCCTAGCCCAAATATTTGGAAAGTTGCATTTTATCATTTCTGTTCAACTCAGGATAAACTATTATAAACACTAATACAACTGCTATAATATGTACAAATAACTCTGAAGGCAGGAATAGAGAATCTTTCACTCTATAGATGTTTCAGACTCTAGTTCCCAGATGTATCACTTAGTGTGGTCAGTGGTCCAAGAGCATCCAGAAAACCACAAATTTACTAGATCTGTCCTAAGGGAGGCATAAATTGTATTAAGGGTTCTGTTCAATGGTCCGGTTCCTGAATTGATGAGAGTCAGCATGATTTTTTCCTTGAAAATGACCTTATTGTGATTTTGGGGTAGCAAAAGATTCCACATTCGGGGCCAGTTGAGATTATTTGTGGAGTGTCACATATCAGGTAAAGGTAAAGGTCTCCCTTGATCGAAAGCCAGTCATATCTGACACTAGGGTGGAGCACTCATTTCCATTTACAGCCAATGAGCCAACACTGTCAGTATCTGCAGATGTTTTCATGGCAGACATGACTAGACGCCGGAGTGCACAGAATGTTACCTTCCCACTGAAATGGTACCTACAGTGGAACCTTGCTTAACAAACGGCACGGTTAACACAAAAATCGCACAACAAAAGGAAATCCATAGAAAATAGTGGCTTGGTTAACAAAAAATTTTTTGGAACAAATTAATTGGTTTTCAATGCATTCCTATGGGAAATTGCATGCAATGCATATATATATATATATATATATATATATATATATATATATATATATATATATATATATATATATATATATATATATATATATATATAAAGAGAGAGAGAGAGAGAGAGAGAGAGAGAGAGAGAGTTAGTTTGTCTGCTACTTGGTCTAATCCATGTGCCCTATACTAAATCAAGTGTGCTGAATCCAAATCTGAAGTCCGATTCTTTTTGTTACGATCATAGAAAGTGTGAGGTTGCCGTTCCCTTTTGTAGCAAATTCTACTCCTTTAAACTGGAGGCAAACATTTCAGACTTCTCTTTTGACAAAGACAGGTCCCTTACTGGATCATCTAAATCCAATAAGATGGTTTCATACTAGAAACAAGCCCTTGGTCCATCTTTCCTTATACAAGGCTGTCATTAAACCCAAGGCCTCTCCATTCTGTCGGTGGTACTCTTGGGCAGCGACAAAGTCCAGCTGCCTTTAGATCTCCAGCTAAGATTAGGGTGAGGGTTGCCTTTGTGGGGCGGTGGAGTGACCTTCAGATGCCACTCATTCCCCTCCGGCTGGCTGCCGGTTGGACCGCCGATGGTGTAGGCTCCGAGATGGGCAGGGAGTGCTGGCGAGCGGCGGCCGCGGCTCCTTTTCTGCCCTTCGGGCGGGCCAAGCTTGAAGGGCGGAGGCAGCGGCGGTGGCTCCCACCTGCTCGCAATCCCGGGAGCCGATGGCGTGGGCAGGAAGCCCACACCAGCTAGTGATAGCTGCAACTATTATAATGTTCACATGTAAAAATACATTACCGTTACCAACCATTTGAACAGCTATAGCACACCTATAACTTAAAATCTGTACAGTATGTGATAGGCAAATTCTGAGTTCAGATTTGGAGTCAGCACACTCGAGATCATGTAAATCACATGTGTTATTCTCAGCAGCAAAATCGTTGTGTAGTATAACCATCCTTGAACAACCAACTGACCTTGCACAGAATTTGTTTTTATATTATTCTTTCAGATTTTTCCCCCTTTGCAAATGGCAGCTCAGGAACATACTCCATTTGTCTTTGGCTTGCTGGCTTTTTTCTGTGAGGGAATTGGTGGTGGTCATGGCCCAATGACTGACAGATCCAAAGAAGCTGTAGTTTCTAAAACAAAATCTCCCAAAATGTTTAGGCTCTAGCATTGATATATCTTTGGGTACACATGTTGTGAAATAAGCTATTTTTATTACTTTCTTCTCCAAACACTGATTTTTCTCTTTCAGACAAGATCTGCGATCAGATTAGCGATGCTGTGCTTGATGCCCATCTGAAACAAGATCCAGATGCTAAGGTTGCTTGTGGTAAGAGACCAGTGCCTTCTTCGCATAGGTAGCTTTTCTTCATTTGTCAGAAAAATAACCATCATTCCCAGAGACAGTGTATGTGTGTGGCGGCGGCGGTGCGGACAAGACTTGAGAGCCCATATATTCTGGGGATTCTTGTTAGCAAGAAGTTCCTTCCTTCCAAGCTATGTTCCAGATTTCAGTTCCCCACTTATGGGATATTAGCTTGAACTCAGCAGAAGTTTTCCCTCTTCATGATTACTATCTAAAGCAGTGTTCCCCATCCTTTGGTTTTTGGACTTCAGTTCCCAGAAGCCAAAGTCGATTCCCCAAAGTGCTATCTTTCTTTGACTTTACAGCTTTGTCTTGTCTTTGGGAGACAAACGTGGCTGCTTTTACTATATATGTGAGAATTTGTATGTTGTACTCTGTTTATTTGTTGCTCTACAAATCTACCTTTCCCCTGAATAATTTAAGATGGAGCACTTGAGCCTTGTTTTTTTTTTTATTCTTAGAAGTACCATACAAAGTACGTTAGGCCAATAGGGACAGGCCCAGTTCCAGTCAGTGAAGTGGCTCCGTGTGGATTTAAACCAAGATCTTCTGATTTTCTTTCTAGTGCTCTAACCATGCCATCACACTGCCTCAAATGACCAGCCTGTATGCTCTAAATCAGAGATTCGCAACCTACAGCCAGTGGGCTGCACACACCCCACAGCACCATTTCATGTGGCCTGCTGCCCTCGCTCCTGCAGCCACCACTGCTGCAAGTGGTGGAAGTGCCAAAAACACACCAAGAAATGCGAGAAAACATGCCCCCAGCTGTTGTAAACACATTTTATGTCTGGCCCGCTCAGCTTTCTGAGGGAGTGGTCTGGCCCACAACCTGAAAACATTGAGAACCCCTCTCTAAATAGTACATTATTAGAAACTGAAGTGTTTGATACACAGGACTCTTATAGGTTTTTGTGCCTGAACAGTGATACTTGAAAATGAACTCCAGATGACCACTTAAAAAGCAGACAATTTGCCAGCTGTGGAATGTGTGAAAACTCATGATTATCATACTTCTTTCAGCACTTAAGAAATTCCTGCTTCTATAAAAAAGTAAACAACAACAAAATTCCTGCTTCTCATCTCTCTCTCAAATACACTTTGAGCCTAAGTGTTAGGTTCATGTAAGCAAAGACATGGATTCAAACCCTGCCCTGCTACGAAATTCATCCCAGAATGAGTCATTATTTCTTAGCTTAGCCCAGGAAAGAGAAACATGTTAATCCAAATCATCTCATCCCTTACTATTGGGGTTATAGGTTGACAATGTTTGGAAGTCCAGAGGCTTGTTGTAATGATAAACAGAAAGTGATGGTGTCCTAAGCTTTTTGAAGGATATAATAGTAATAAATTAAGAAGCACAATTAGGGCTTAACTCTACATTACAGGTAAGAAACACTTGATTAGATACTGGTATACATTAGTGTTCTAAAGAGCTGATCCTGACAGACTTTCATGTCTGAGAATTCAGACTTAAAAATAAAACCAGGTTTGTATCTCAAAGATCAGTCACAGAAACAAAGAGCTAATGTTGCAAACTGTAGGAAAAACTGATGATAGGACAATCAGGCACTTCTAACACTTAAGGAATTCCCATTTCTTACTACAGTATGTGCTTTCAGTAATATAGTTTTACCTTTATTTACTTGTATTTATGAAATGCAATAGTAAAAAAAAATGCAATATAGAGGGAGAACAGGAATGACCAATCTCCACGAGTACAAACTGTTCTTATTGTTGATTAATTCTTCGGCCGACATAATAGGTTTTCTCACTTGCTTTCCTTTCAGAGACCGTGTGTAAGACTGGGATGGTGCTACTCTGTGGGGAGATCACATCCAGAGCTGTGGTGGATTACCAGCAGATTGTCCGAGACACAATCAGGAACATAGGTTATGATGATTCGGCCAAAGGTTGGTGGGAAAAGGAAGGATACCTGTTGCAGAAATGACAGGCTACTCTGGCTGCCTGAAAGTTGTAGAACAAGTCTACTTGGTTTGCCGTGCTAGGAGGAGGAGGAAAAGCCTGATGAGGAGGAAAAGCCTGATACAATTCTGCCTGAAAATTGCTCAAACATTTCCGCTAGATGAACCCTAGCTGGTTTCATAAGGAAGATAAAACTATTTATTGAGTTGGTCAAAGGTTATCTTGGACATCGTTTGCATTGAAGCATTGTGTAGCATTCTAGTTGTTCATGTTACACTTGACTTTATCAGACTGGTTGCTTGTCAGGCTTTCTGGCTTATTTCACCAGCTGTTTGCTCTGACTTTTAATCAGAGGCATACAAACAAACAAACAAAAAGGAGAGAGAGAGAGAAATGGACCAAAACTGACAAGGCCAAACTCTAATCTTCTTTAGCAAGAGTTCTCAACCTTTGGTATCTTATAACCCACCAATCAGTTTACCAAAGAATCCTGCTTCCACCAGGAGAGAAACAAAATCCCAAACCACATTTACTTGGTTGTTGGCATTCTGATATATCATGTATGATTAGTTTTTAGGCAGATCAAATGAAGGATTAGGAGATAGACTGGGTTTCTCAAATTACTACTAGTACTGTATGTCAAAACAGGCCTAGATCATACTGTTTAAAAGATCTTACTCCATAGAAATATCTTCATCTGATACCCTCAGCTCCACATGGATAGCACTAAATAGGTCCCTCTGGGGAGGCTCTGGTGTAACTTCTTTAAGTGCTGTATCCTATTCCAAATATTGGCTATCATCATGGTGATCAGCCATGAAGATTGTCCTGGAAACAATATAATGCAGTGGTCTTCCATTTACCTTCTGCATCTCAGTGTGACACCCGCATCACTGATCCAGTTCCGCAAGTCACTTTCTGGTCCTGAGCCCTTTTGGCACACAAAGTCCTCATCAGCCCCAGGCCAGAACTGATGAAGCTGCTGCCCTCCATCAAGATGAATTCAAGTGGGATTTAATCCACTCAGGGACCATCACCCTTCCCTTTGGATTTTGGCATCCAATGTCATTAGTCCTCAGACTTGTCAGCTTAGTTAACTGCCAACTGGTGTAACTAGGGTACTGTTACCCCAAAATAATCTCTTTCTAGTAGCTCATCCACATTACTCTATTTGGTAGGAACAGACCTTTGGAAGAGGTACATATAGGAGGAGTCAATTTTTCAGATATTCTTGTTCCAAGCCATCTAGTGCATTGATGTTTCAATCTAGCACTTGGAACTGGACCTCAAAAAGATACACAAAGCACAGGTGGTCATACAGTCAAACTGCTTAGCAAATTGGTAGCCCTGTCTTACATAATTTTCAACTTTATGGTTTTGCATGATTGCATCTGAGAATACTTTCGCCTTTACAGTACTTCACATTCCTTAAAACTAGAATCTGCTAGAGAAGGAGCTATATGGTCTTTCTTCTAAAAATATTTCATCAAGAATTGCTAAATAGGTTTGATTTTTAGGGAAAACATTACAAAGATGAGTTGTGCTTTGGAATTCTTCTCCACAGGCTTTGACTACAAAACGTGCAATGTTCTCGTGGCATTAGAACAGCAGTCATGTGACATTGCCCAGGGTGTTCATCTGCACCGAAGTGAAGAAGAAGTTGGTGCTGGGGACCAGGTAATTTGCTTAAGTGTGTCAGACACCATTTCCCTCTGTTGTAGATATTTAATCTATAAAGTGTCTTTGAGCAATTAGTCTTTGAATTCTGTGGAGGCCTTTTTTGGTATACAGGTAAAACTCGGGAAATTAGAATATCGTGCAAATGTTCATTCAATTCAGTAATGCAACTTAAAAGGTGAAACAAATATATGAGATAGACTTATTACATGCAAAGCGAGATAGTTTAAGCCTTACTTTGTTATAATATTGATGCTTATTGAAGAACTGGATCCATTTGCATCAGTTCAAGCATATGATTGCCTGAACTATTGCCTCATGAGGAAAGATGGAACTCTCTGTGTGTGTATGTGTACATGCATCCTTTCCCTTCCTCCCCTTTTTAAAAACTTCTCTTTTCTCTGTTGGCAGAGGACCACTCAGGAGTAATGCAAGCAAGGCCCAATCAGCAACATTTTTCCTGTTTAAAAAACAAGTAAAGGCAAAGTTTCTTTTTGAAAAAAACAACAACAGTTTAGGACAGTGTTTCCCAACCTTTAGTTTTTGGACTTCAATTTCCAGAAGCCTAAGTCAATTCCCCAAAACACGGATCAGCCAATATACTGACTTAGGCTTCTGAGAATTGAAGTCCCCCTGTGGGGCATGGGCCCCATGTTGGGAAACACTGGTTTAGGGCAAATCTCGTAAGATTAGGAAGCCATGTTAGGAAATTTCTTGTTAACTGTGCTTGCTTGCTGTCCCTTTGTGGCCAGTTAATGCAGCTAGACCTGGGAAAACCTGAATTCCCTGATGTGACTCCATAGTGAAGAAATGTGAGTGAAATTGTACTTCCCTCGCTGTGTACTTACAGCCTCAGAGAACACGTAGTAGTATCTAGAGGCAGTGGCCAACAGAAACACAGAAGAACTGCAGAGAGATGGTGAAAGGAAGAAAAGAAATCTGAGGTTTTAGTTTGTAGAAGGCTGATACTAAGAGTGTAACAAAGAGTTTGCATTGCTTAGTTGTTATTGTCAGTTGCTAGCTGATGTGTTTTTCAATTTGAAATATTGTGTCTCGTCCTATGTAAACTCAAAAACGGCTAATGCAACCGCTTCAAATTAACTGCTCTGAGAGCTGGAAGTTGACAAAAGCAACAAGGATATGCAAAAGTCCTGCGGAAGATAATGCTTTAGGCTCAAAGAGCACAAGAATGTCAAACCTGATATCAGTGAGAAGGGTAAAATTGCTCCTGTTTTAAAACTCAAAGAGCAGGTTCAATAGGCAACATAATTATAAATCACAATGCTGTCTGATGTGATATAATAACATAACAACAAACTGTATCTTGAAAGGAAGGAAAAGTCAGAGGAAAAAGACCCAGGACTGTTGCCTTGAGAAGAAGGGACTTGCCTTTGTGAAATGAGGGTCCTTACAACCTTTCTGGTCTTCTGTTTATAATGGGCAATAGTGACTAATGTTCAGAAGCAACCTAATGGGACTGCAGTGGCTCAAGTGGCTAAGATGCTGACTGGGAGGCGGAAGGTCAGCAGTTCGATTTCCGAGTACTGCAGGATGAAATGAGCTCCCGTCTTTGTCCCAACTCCTGCCAACCTAGCAGTTGGAAAGCAAGAAATTGCAAGTAGATAAATAGGGACCACTTTGGTGGGAAGGAAACAGCATTCCGTGCGCTCTGGTGTCTAGTCATGCCTGCCACATGACCACAGAAATGTCTGCAGAAGCAGACAGTGCTGGCTCTTCGGCTTGGAAACAGAGATGAGCACTGAACCCAAGAGTTGGATATGACTGGCTTTCGAGCAAGGGAAACTTACCTTTACTAGCCTAATTAACATTCATAGTTTACTTGCATAGTAGGATCTAAGATTTATCTAGGTTTTATTTCTTTATTTTTTTAAAAATTCTACCCCGTCTTTCTCATCCATGGATGACCCAAGGCGGCTTATATGGCAGTTAAAATACATACAGGCTAAAACAACAAAATCCACCCCAACCTCCCTAGCGACTTAAGAAAAAGATACATAGACAAAAATTTAAAAACTGTTAAAAGAGAATTAAACAATGCGAAAAGTGATATTAAAAAGTTAAAATAAGCTTAAAAGGGGAGGGGAAGGGACAGGGGACAAGGGGGAGATATAAAAAACAGACAGGTGTAATAAAACCAAATAGGTGTGTTACAGCAGGCCATCATACCAGCCAGCGGGACTGGGCTGTTACAGCTGACGGGTCCCATACCCGCTGGCACAGCCAGGTCTTAAGGGTCTTCCTAAAGGGGAGCAGCTCAGTCTGGAGGCGCAGTTCTGATGGTAAGAGGTTCCACAGGGCCAGGGCAAACACTGAAAAGGTTATCTGGCAGTGAACTGTACAGTATCTGAGAAATAATACACAGGATTTTGCAAGAAGGAACTGAGGACATTTCACTGGCCAAAGATCCAGGGAGAGGAAAAGGATTTTTTTTTAAAAGACAGAAATCTTATTAAAAGCTGTGGATCTGAAATGTAGATCCACAACCCTAGCTAATAATACTACAGTGCAAGCTTCACACAGTAATATCCAAGGATCCTCATGGAAAGAATAAAGTAGGAAATAAATTAAACAAATTGCCTCCTAATCTAGTCACTGAAAAACAGCCGCTCCTTTCCTACTGCAGGGCTTGATGTTTGGCTATGCAACAGATGAGACGGAAGAATGCATGCCCCTGACCATCATGCTTGCTCACAAACTGAATGTCAAAATGGCCGAGCTGAGACGCAACGGAAACCTCCCTTGGCTTCGACCAGACTCCAAAACTCAGGTAGATTTTTGCCAATGTTACATTTCTTCACCAAACTAGGGTCAAACAAAATAACTCCATTTGGGGGCCAAGTGAAAGAAATCCTGTTTCAATACTGGACATGTGTCATGAGCAGAGTGCTCTGATGTATGCCATAAATATTCAGAAAAGTCTGCATTTCATCCAGAGGCACTCTTCCCTCATCCCTGAGTTCTACTTACGAGCTTATTTCAACTAAGAATTTTTGACGTGGAAGTGTTATATGCAGAGGTAAAAAATGTGTGTATTATCGCGCTCACGGCTCGGCTAGGACATAGGAGTAGAAGGCATGTATGAATCAGTGGATTGCTGTAACCTTCGATAGGCACGCACACTCTCAAGTGCAGTCTCCTGTCTCCTCCAGCAATCCAGAACCATAGCCTGCTGGGTGGATTCCACCTCCTTTAACTTCCGAGAGTATGCGATGTTTTACGTGGTAGTTTACAAAGCAGGGAGTTTAGGAAAAACCTGGGTTAGCCTGATTAAGTTGACATCCACTCAATAAATCCTTTTAGCAATTTATTAGCAAAGTATCTGCAAAATAACAGAGACAGAAAAACAAGCAAGAAATAGTTAGTTAGATTTCCCCTTTCTGGCAGAGCCCAGGGCAAGGCTTTGCTCCGTAGATGTTTAATCTCTTCTCAGAGATTTGGGCAACGTTACAAGCCAGTGATGGCATCAGCTGGTGAGTCAAATTGGAGGTGAAAAGCAGCCTCTTAAATACACAAAGAGAATGTCTTTCCTCCTCCCAGAGGGGTTTGGCACTGATAAGAGATACCAATCAAATTAGACTACTGATAAAAGTTAACCAACTAGGATTGAGCTTCTTCTGATTGGTTAGGAGTGAGATAGAGATTAGGGACTTTCCCAGTGCTCCTGGCCCCCTCCTTTGGAGTGTCCTTGAACGAAGGTCAAGCAGCTTGAGATGGAGTCAGAACACAAAATGGTTCATCAAGATCCTGATGTATGATTTTGAAGGTCTGAAAATTTTAAGAGTTAGATATAAGTTTACTGGGCTCCTTCCTTACCCAGCCAGTGTTTCATCTTCTTTTCAGATCACAGTTCAGTATATCCAGAAAGATGGTGCTGTTATCCCGGTGCGTGTTCACACCATCGTCATCTCCGTGCAGCATGATGAAACCATCTCTCTGGATGCCATGCGCAAGGTCCTGAAGGAGCAAGTAATCAAGGTTGTGGTTCCTGCCATATATTTAGATGACAATACAGTGTACCATCTTCAACCCAGCGGCCGATTTGTCATCGGAGGGCCCCAGGTGTGTGCTTACTGTTTTTGAATCTTTAGACAAAGTACTTCCTAGAAGAGATACTAAGCTTTTGGTTCAGTTTCCATGCAGAAGGGCAACTTTTCTGAAACAGAAAGTGTGCAGACCTGTGAAGAATTTGACACTTTTTATGCAGAATGGTGTTTTCCTTGTGCCGATCCTCCACGGTTCCACAGAAAGGCACAGAATTTGGCAGCTTTCTTGGGCAGATGAAACAGGCAAAAATATGGGGGAAAGGTTAATAATAAAAAATGAGATTGGGGTTGCATCATTACAGGAAGCTGGGAAATGTCACTGGCAGTCAGAAAATTGCAGAAAATTGCTGAGAATGAGAAACTGTCGAATACTTATCATATTCTTTTATGCTGGCTATGGTAACATTTTAGATCTTAATATTAAGATTGGATCCAAGGTAAATTAAATATATACAAATGGATGGCTAAAGCAGACTTCCCTGCATTTGTATGATATTTTGGAATAGGAAACTCATGAGTCCCAATAGTCAGGAATGATGGGAGATGTCCAAAAATAAGGGGATACTAGTTTAGGGAAGACTGAGGGAAAAGGGGGACAGTCACTTCAGATTTCTGGGGCATTTTCTTTGGAAGCCATTTGCTAAATAGCTTTCATGTGATAGACTTCTCCAAAGCAACTTGTCACAGTGTAATAAAGACATGACCTTTTTGCTTGTAATGTTTCAGGGTGATGCTGGAGTTACTGGCCGGAAGATCATTGTGGATACTTATGGTGGGTGGGGAGCTCATGGAGGAGGGGCTTTTTCAGGCAAAGACTATACAAAAGTTGACCGGTCAGCAGCATACGCAGCCCGCTGGGTGGCCAAGTCGTTGGTGAAGGCAGGTCTGTGTCGTCGTGTGCTGGTCCAAGTAAGTGTCATTGCTAATCTTGCAGTCGTTAAGTGAAACTAGATACCATGTGTTTACCTACCACTAACACCAGCAGGTACACAATCTCCCCATATCTAATGACACAGATCACATGGTATTAGCATACTGCAAGTCTACCTGAACCATTTTATTGGCCGCCTGCAGCATATTAAGCTTGATTCATGCATTATTATATCCAACATTGTCAACATGGCTAGAGTGGAATATATGGCTCCATTCTTAACCATCACCTCTTTTCCATTCAAGCTTGATGATTGTGAAGAGATATTCCTGCTCATGTGTAGCTTTTCAAGTGGACAGAGCACATTTCCAGGGTTCTTGCTCCCATATAGAGCCTACACATGAACAGAAACCTCTCCCCTTTAGTCCTGTTATTGCTCAGTGGAGAAGAAGATGGAGGGACGGAGATAAGCACTCCCTCGAACTGTACTAATGAGAGTTGATGTAGAGATGTTTGAATAGAGCTATCTCTGTCCTTGGTATACTAGCTGTAACTTGCAGCATAGTAAAAACGTCTAACAGTTCTTAGTTAGGCCTAATGAGATGAGGTGCCTGGTGTGTCCTAGCCATTCCAGCAATTTGTTAACTCTGGACATGGGGTAGGTGTCAAATTTAGATACAAAGTTGACTTTTCTAAAATCAATGCACAACCGCACACTTCCATTAAGTAGGAATATGAGAATGGGTTGGCTTCCTGAGGGACTACAGGAAGGCTCAATCGACCCTAGCTCCAACATACAGTTCACTTCTTCAATCACTTTGTGCAATTGCTGTGGCCAATGATCTGCCCAGCCTCCTTGCCATTCCCCCTGGTTTGGTCTCTATGGGGTAAGCACTTGGATAGTTAGGCCCAGAGTGGTTGGCAAAGAAGATGCTACAGTTGACCCTAGCTGTGTGTTAATGCCCATCCGCTGAGCCCTCTCATTCAAAACTGAGGCAGTTCTGTGTATCATTGTATATAGCAACTATGGAGGGGCAGGGGGCTGTCCTGATCTCACCTTCACTGGATTCCTATTGGCAGCACCCACACTTTTTTTTGATGAACTCAAAGTAACCTCTTCCATTTTAAAGTAAAATGCAGTTCTCTCCCTTCACAAGTTGGATAGCTAAGTAGGATTGCTGTGTCTCCTGGGAGTTCCTGGGGAGCAAGATTGTCCATTGTAGAGTTTTTCTTTTCGCATATTAGTGGCAGAGCATAAAGGCCTGAGCTTGCACAAAAGGCCCATGCAGTCTGTATGCAGGTAGTAGGCAGTACTTTTCTCCTGTGGTATCTCGCTCTGTACAATGGCCACATTGGATAAGCAACTGCTGTTCTGTGCTCATTGTATTAGGTAGACAGAGTATGTACGTGTACCAAGCCTCTGTCTTTTCTTTCAAAGGTTGCCTATGCCATTGGTGTTGCTGAGCCACTCTCCATCTCAATCTTCACTTATGGTACCTCCACAAAGTCTGAACAAGAGCTGCTGAATATCGTACACCAGAATTTTGACCTTCGGCCAGGAGCCATCGTCAAGTAAGTAAGGGTGTCATAAGCTCCTCTTTCTGCATGGGGGAAACAGATGGCTGCATTGTTTCCACTCAAGGTTTATGCCCCTAAAAGCACCCTGTTCTGGATTTCTGTTGATGTTTCTTCAATTTGTTACTATCAAGCATTTCTGCTAGTGATCTCAAGGCACCATAGGTGGCTCTCTATCACCTGACTTTTAACTCCACAACAATTCAATGAGGTAGACCAGGCTGAGAAAGCGTTATTGATCCAAGGTCAACCAATGACTTTCATGGCTTTTTCAAGAGAACCTTGTCTTCCTGCATCCCGGGCCAGTACTCTCTGCTACACTACGTTGACTTTCTATTATTATTTTTTCTACTTCGGTTGTTTGTACAGCCTTAAATCTTCTTCCAGAGTAGATTGCCACTGGAAGAGGGATGTGATGTGTTTTCCTTGGACCCATGTGTTAAGAATAATGCCAATTATGCTTTAGAAAGATTAACCTATTCAAAATCTGAAAAAAACATATCTGTAAATAAGTCATACCACTAGCATCATACTCTTCCAGCATGTACAGCTAGGATAGAGTTGTTGGTTAATTCATTTATTTAAAACTATACAGTACATTGCTTCTCTAACAGAAACTATCCAAAACTAAAACCCATTACCATCGAGATTACAATAACCATCAGTTAATATCTTAACCTATAAAATCAAGCGTTAACCATTGGAACTTCTGATACAATCCTAAACCAGGCCCTACTAGCCCTCACTGACCATTCGTGTACACGCCCGAACTGGGTCCGCAGGTCAACGAAGGATTGAGAAATGTGCCAGTGGGGCAAGAGCCCCACAAATGCGAAAAAGGGAAACAACTTCATTTCCCAACGTTCTTTGCACCGCGCCACAGCCAATCAGGCTGAGAGCTGCGAGCAGAAAGAATGTTGAGAAACGCGCCGCGGCCAATCAAAATCGAGCCGCAGAAAAAAAATGCAACACAAACCCATTACTACAAGCCCCAGAGTCCTGCGCGCCATGAGCGCGCAGAACGCTGGGAAGCCCGCCGCGCAAAAAATAAAAATTAAAAACCCAGTGCCTCACAGCCACACAAAATAAACAAGCGGCCTCAAGCGCCACAGGGGTTCCCGCAGTCTGGCCAGCGAGGCCGGGCTGTGGGAAAGAAAGCCCACCCACCCCAATGCCGCCTGAACCGGCGCTGAGATTCCTGCGGTCCGGCCAGCAAGGCTGGCCTGCGGGAAGGAAAGCCCACCCCTCATCCACACGCTGCCTCAAGCGGCACTGGGATTCCCGTGGTCCGGCCAGCGAGGCCAGGACGCGGGAACAAAAGCCCACCCCCCACACACACACACACACCGCCTGAAGCGGCGCTGGGATTCCTGCGGTCCAGCCAGCAAGGTCGGGCCATGGGAAGGAAAGCCAACCCCCAACCCAAAACGCTGCCTGAAGCGGCGCTGGGATTTCCGCGGTTCGGCTAGCGAGGCTGGCCCGCAGGAAAGAAAGCCCATCCCCACACACACACGCTGCCTCAAGCGGTGCTGGGATTCCCGTGGTCTGGCCAGCGAGGCCAGGACGTGGGAACAAAAGCCCAATTCCCCCCCACACACACACACACTGTCTGAAGCAGCGCTGGGATTCCTGTGGTTGGCCAGCGAGGTCGGGCCATGGGAAGGAAAGCCAACCCCAAACGCCGCCTGAAGCGGCGCTGGGATTCCCGCGGTTCGGCCAGCGAGGCCACGCTGTGGGAAGGAAAGTGTTTGCTTTCAAGTGAGGGCCAAGGCACTGGTGCCTTGGCCACCCCTTGAAAGTGAACCCATTTCCAGGGAAGTAAAGCCAGTGGACGGCGCTCCGCCCACTGACTTTACTTACTGAAAAAGTGTTTCGCTTTCAAGCGGGGGCCAAGGCACCACTGCCTTCCCCCCCTTGAAAGAGAAACAAAAGTAAAAAACAAACACCAAAAAATAAAAATAAATAAACCATTAATTTAAAAAAACACAAACAAAAACATCCAAAATTAATCAAAACCAAAAATAACAAACAGAAAAAACACACAGAAAAACACCAAAAAAGAAAAAAAAAACACCACAAAAGAAATTAAACCAGCCAACTTACCACCACACGTCCTCCCTCCATGACAGCCGGAAATGAAATGAAGAAAGAAAGAGAATACTTACCGGAAGAAGCGCCACCCAGAGGCCAGTAGACAAAAAACAGTTAAAGTAAAAGAAACACTCAACACCCCCACCCAGAGGCCACAAGAGAAAAAACAGTCAAAAACATAACATTACATCACACATTCACACAAATCACAAACAAATCACAAAATAAAAAAAATAAAAACATTTAATACAAATCAGAAACAAATCACAAAATAATAAAATAAAAACATTTCTAAAATCCTGTGTAGAGTTTTCAATTAAAAAAACCAAACATCTAAACACAGTTTAAAAACATTGAATGTAAAAAAAAATGCAGTTTCACATTTTAAAAATTATTATCCAAGGTACAACTATTTTTAAAAAATCACATACTAAAACATTATTTGGTAAAATAAAATAATTTGTAAAAAATTAAATCATCCTTTCCTCTTTTTTTAATCCACAAAAACAAACCCCAAAAAGCTGATCACAGTTTATAACAGCCCGTATGTATAAATAAACATTTTAAAAATCACAATTACAGACTAACCTCATTTGTACAAACATTAACAAAACAAAAACCTTCCAACACCATTTAAAACAGCCCGGCAACGCTGGGCAACCTCTGCTAGTTAAGATCCAAAATGCAACCATAGCGACCTCCCTACATTTCACTTCATCTAGGAAGCTGCTGCTGTATCTTTTGCTAGGTGTGTAGTTTGCCATCTAGTGGTCAGACTACATGAGAGCCTTTGGAATGCCTTTTAGTGCTGAATTGAAAAGTTTTCAGTGTTGTGTTATGGTCTAGGCATGCCTGCCACATATCCACAGAAACGTCTGCAGATGCAGACAGTACTGGCTCTTTGGCTGTAATCAGATGAGCGCTGAATCCTAGAGTCGGATACGACTGGCTTTCAAGCAAGCACAACCTTACTAGACACTATTATTCTCTGTGTGTTGTAAAGGTTTTTTAAAAGTTGTTTTGAACAAGATTTGACTAATTCTCTTAATGTTGTACATTTATTTTTAAAAAAATTCTCATAATTTATTGTGGTTTTACTCACTTTGTCTTCTAATAATTTGTGAGCTGGGAAAAGGCAGCATAGAAATGAAAATGCTAAATGTTCTCCTTGCACAAGCTTTTCTCAACTGTTTGTGACAAATTATCTTGCTGTCATCACTGATTTGGAATCTAAATGTTGGCTTCATTTGAAAGTCTGGGTTACTCAGCTAAGTCCCAAGAAATCCCATCGCTGAGGATCAAACATACAATTAACATCTCATTATGGACTGACAGTATTGTGTATTTTCACCCTGGGTGGATTCCAGCTTCTTGCTCAAAACAATGTGTAGATTCATTTTTTAGCTTATGCACCTGTGCCACTTGAAAAGAGGCTGAAATTCAAGTAGGAACTGAGCTTCAAGCACTGACTTAAAATTTGAGCTACGTATAGGGTTGCCATATGTCCCGTTTTACCGGGATTTTCCCAGATTCAAGCTCGGGGGAAGGGTCCCGGCCGGTTCAAGAAAAACATGTAAAAGTCCCGGATTTTTAACCATTTACTTGCATTGGAAATGATTGAATCAAGACCCCGCGGAATCTCTGTCCTGGGCGGGCAGCCTCCATCTCTCCCCCACCTCTCCAGTGGCTCTTTGGGCTGGTGCTCCAGCATGCCTCTTGCCTGTGCCATTGTTCAAGGTGCGCCAAGGGATTTTTTTTACAAAGAGTTAATCCACTGCCTCCCTGCCTTGCTTTCAATTATCCTGCTTGCAAGCGGTGAAAGCAAAACAGCACCCTGAGAAGCCCGCCAGGGAGGAAAGACACTTGCAAGTGGGATAATTGAAAGAAAGGCAGGGAGGCAGTGAATTATTGAACAAAGAAAATACTAGTTATTGAACCTGACGTAAAGGGATTTTTCTTTAATATACAAGGATTAAACTTTTATTACTACTATCAAGTTGTGTTACTTTTCGCTTCAAACGGTTTTTTCTTTGTTTGCTGTTTCACCTTGAGTAATGGCACAGGCAAGAGGTGTGCTTGAGTACCAGCCCAAAGAGCTCCAACTCGTGGAGCCACTGGAAAAGGGAAAAAAAGACAGGCTGCCCACCCCCGGATGGGGATTGTGCAGGGTCTTAGAGCTGCGGCCTCCTCGACAGCTCCATCTGACGCATGCACAGTTTGAAGAATGGAATGACGTCATGTGGCTGTCTCGGTTTGGTGGGAAAGAATTATGGCAACCCTAGCTACGTACGTACAACATATCTGCCAGCTGGGGAACATTCCCTTTTAAACATCAACCCACAGGTCCTTTAAGGCAACATTAAAATGCATCCAATGTTACAATGAAAGATTGTTCCACATTCAGCTGGTTTTGATCTTCTAGAGTCACCTTTGGTTTCAGAATCCACACCAAACTAGGCCTATAATGGTGATTGCTTTACATCATTGTGAACAAACTCCAGCCAAGTTATAATCACTTGCTGTGTCATCTGTTTGTACAGGTTTTTAACAGACAAAAACAGCTCAGGCAACAATTGCCCCTAGAAACTGATTGCATTTTTGCTGTGGAGGTACTTTTATTGTTGCAACAAGTATAATATGTTTTGACAGATGCTCCCGTGTTTAGGCCACTGTGATGCTGAGAAGCAGAGGTGACATCATCATCATCGAGTGCAACCAAGTCAATTCTAACTTATGGCGACACGTTCCAGAGTTTTTCTGGGTAGAGAATACACAAAAGTGGTTTACCATTTCCTTCCTCTGGAGAAGGAACTAGGCATCTTGCTCAAGGACCCATAGGCTGACTCTTCTTGGGGGGGGGGGGGGGGACACAGTGGGGAATCAAACTCCAAACCGCTGGCTCTGTAGACAAATATCTAAATCACTGGCTGGCTCCATGGGGATGGAGGATGAAATGGGTGCACAGAAATTCTCAAGTGAATTCAGAATGTACAAGACATGTGCATCCAGCCATTCTGATATCCCCCAATGTAGTGCTAATTTGAAATACATTGGGTTTTCCAGGGGATCAGAGAGAACTCGGTATAAATTGTTTTTGTCTGCCACCTGGGTGAGTGTTAAAAGTGGCTCATACTTTCATGCAAACACTAAAACTGTTGCAGAAGTAAAAGTGTTCTTCTCTTAAAATAAGCTGATACAACTGCATCCATGTACAGTTATTCCTCATAACTGCTTAGACTAGACCTATTCTCATGCCTGTGGCAGCTGCTTTCTCTGTCCCATATTTGACCACTAGCTCACTAAACAGGCATCCTTGGCTTCCAAAGCATCTCTTTTCAGCTGCTGTCACATTTCTTTTTTTTCTTTCCTGGCTGCCTCCATTCCATATAGGAAAAACAAGTGCCAGATCATGATTTTATACTCCATCTATTAATACCATTTTCTTCTTCTTTTCACCAATTAGGGACCTGGATTTAAAGAAGCCCATCTATCAGAAGACTGCCTGTTATGGCCACTTTGGAAGAAGTGAATTCTCTTGGGAGATCCCAAAGAAATTGGCCTTTTAACAGTTTTAACCCTCGAAGATGAAATGGATTTCACTACAAAGGGTGCTTCCACTGACCATCCTCTTAAATAGAGAAAATGGAGAAAGGATCTTTCCATGGAACTGCCATTGTATGCATTCTTCAGCACACACATACTGAAGACCAAAATGCAAAGGAAAACATTTTTTCCTGTTGCTGCTATGCTTTGTTTTGTTTTTATCACCTAGAAAGACAACATAGGACTTGGAACTGCAATCAAACCATGAAATGTTTGCTTTCAGTGCATTTCCTGTTTATTCTTACAATCAGATGTGGGGGGTGGGGAGGGAAATACCCTCAGGTTCAAGGAGATACTCTTCTTCACTGTGGTTGAACAGTTCAAAATCCCGTGGACCCTGTTTCTCTGCTGGCATTGGCATGACAACAAGGTTGTAGGCTCTCAGTGAGGAGGTGGTTTACAGGCCTATAATCAAGTCTCATCTTATCCAAAGAGTGGTCCAGCCTCTCAAGATTTCTTTTTTTTTTTAGCAGTCTGGTATTAACAGGTTTTTTTAGAGTGCTGGGAAGACACTCAACTTCATTTTTTAATATCAGCCTTGCCAAAATTGTAGTAATAATTGTAGAATGGTGCATGCTCGGTGCCTCTCATGTATTCTCTTACATATAGGTGACGTAGCTGTAACCCATTCTAGGCATGGCTGTTTTTAAAATGTAAAAGGCAAAAAAAATTAAAAGAACAAAAGAAAACGGTCACTTGCAAGCTAGCTTTCCATCTCTGCTGCTAGCTGAGCTGCTGTGATTTGAAGAGTGTGTGTGTCTTATGATATTCCAATGGCTTTAGGAGAAAATGTAATTACTAGAGTTACCAAGACAATGTCCTGTGAGGAAGTGAAAGTTTGGTGAAAGAAGAACTTACACAAAGCCTGGGAATTGGAGAGGCTATGTGGTATTAGCAAGAACAGATAACACAGGGGTGGGCAGGGAAAGCTGAAGGAACAGAATGGAAGGTGGCCCACTGGCCAGATAGATGATGGGATTGAGACAAACTACGGTAGGTGAAGAAAATTAAAATTAAACACAAAATGGAAAAAGAGTTAGAAAAAGGCTAAGAAGACAAAAACATTTGAGAGGTATAGAGCTGATGGCCAAAGAAAAAAAAGCAGACTAGCCCCAAAGTGAAATCTTAGATAGGAAACAGGTAAAGGGATATTATATGTGACGAAATGATAGGGTAAGGAGCCCAAAAGGCAGAGAGAGAAAGAGATATGAGAGGTAATGACAGGACTGAATTCAGTATTGATTAATTCAGAGGCTGGTATGGACTAAACAGTCTTCCCTGAGGTCTGTTGCTCCAACTTTAGTTAATACCATCATAAGGAGAGGTTAAGCAAGCATAGTTTCTCATTGCAGCAGCACTTTGAAAGAGACTTGCTGTAATTGAAGAGTTCTCCTGCTTGGGATCCATATGAATCAGAAACCCTGCCTGGAATGGGATATGACACTTTTGTGTATCTGCAATTCGTAGTCTAACTCAGTATGTTACAGAAGCATCATATAGATTAGATGGTGCTGCATAAATTATTACCAATAATATATGGCTGGTGCGTAGCCTAGCCCAAATCTGATCTTTGTATCTTGAGCATAGTTTGCTAGCTTTCCACCTTGGAAAATGGCAAACCCTATCAGTGCCTTTGTAGATGCATTTTTTTGCATCAGCATTTAACATTTTATTTGTAAGCGTTCTCTTCCTTATGTGATTTGTGTGTCAAAAGGAATGTATTGACTGTACACCATGTGGTTAATGTAGGTTTTTTAAAAAATAACTTCCACAATTGGTATTTGGACTTTAGCTTTGGGATGCAAAACAAGTAAAAGGAGTTAACCTGGCTTGAACCTTTCAAAAAGATTGTAGATTCTGTGGTCTGTTTGTAAATGCAGGGTAAATGAGGCAGTGGCTGAACTACCCACAAGATGGCAGTATATCCCACACTAGATCAGTCAGTGTAGAAGAAAGCATCTTACTAAGAACAATTTGGAGTAACTAGTTGAAAATGAATGTGATCCACAAAAGCTCTCATTAAAATACAGCTATTTGTCTTTAAGGTACCAGAACATTTTTGTCTTTTTCTTTTTGTTTTATTTCTGGTTTGAAAATTCCTGTTCACTATTGCCACTGTTTACAGAGCCAGCAGTGATAAAACAAGCTTTTAGATTGCAGGGGTTTTATCCTAACAAGCCACATGTTCATAAAGAAAAGCAATTTGCTAGCTGAAATGACTGAACACATCTCATTACCATAAGTGCTTTCTACGTCGCTCAACTGACCAAATATGTCATTCTTTCTTGTTAACTAATATTTTAGTTTTTATAGCTGTCACTAAGATTTTGCAAAATTTGTTGCTACAGAGACACATAGGGCAGACCTCTGTGGGTTTGGGGGGGGGGGGGGAGGAAAAGGCACTGATCTACTGAGTAGACTACAGGCTTAAATTTGGCTTACCAGAAATTTTTCACCATGTGGGGAAAATACAGGGCACTAAGGATCTGTATGGGAATGTTTAGCGCCTCTTCAACAATTTCTAGGATTTATGGAAAGTAAGTTTTATAAATAAAGCCAAAACAAACATGCAGTCTAGACAAACTTTAAGAGCCCAATAAAACTTGCAGTCATACTGATTCTAGGGTACCTCAATCGACTTAGATTTCCCCAAACAATCCTAGGAGCTCTTAATTTATTGGGCTATAACTCTTCAGTACAGATTCCTAATCTTACCCACTTGCATAACTACAGTTTTAGAGTGTTCTAACAAGATTCCTGTATCCTCCAGACAAGAAAATCCTGTGTAGTACAACTCACCACCCCAAAGTTTGTGAAAGGCTGTCTTGGGGAGGGAATCTAGGTTGCACTCTTAAATCCACATTACTAAGGAGAAATTTAGTGGGAGTTGTTTCAAAGCAAATATGCATGTAATTGTGCTTTGAGAAAGCTTTATGGATGCCCTTGATTGCTAGAAACACAAAAAATAGGTGTTAGTTTAATTCGAGTTTGTTCCTACAAATAATCACAAGGCAACACAATGACTAAATTGAGGCTATTGTGCTTTTGGTATATAACGAGAAAATAAGACTCACTGGAAAATTCAGTAACGCTGGGAAACATACAAGATTGTAGAAAGAACAGACAAGTGATGGATTGATTCTATAAAAGAACCCACACCTTTGAATTTTCAAGAACTGAGTAGGGTTTTTCAAGACAGGACCTTCTGGAAGCTATTCCTTTGTAAGTCAAGTCAGAAACAACTTGGACATACAGTAATACCTCATACAATGTCCAAACCTGGTTCCACAAGTTTGGACTTTATACGGATTTGGACTTTGTATGAGGCATGCAAAATCCTAGCCGCAATTCCTCATACAATGTCCAAATCCTTGCCGCGATGCCTCATACAAGGTCGTTTCCATAGAGATCCATTGTACTGTAACAGCACAGATTTCAGGGCAAAGTCAAGGAAACAGACAGGAAACTGACAACTTTAAGAAAACATTGTCTAAAGGCTAAATACATTACAAAAACATGTCAAACAACCCTGATTGTCCAAGAACCTGAAGAATGCTGCAAAAATCCCAGGAATGCTAAAAATTCTGATGAAAAAATCCAAAATCATGCTCAAAACCACTCCTAAACACTCTTCGCCTCGTGCAAAACCCACAAGAGTAATGCACACACGTGTCCTGCCTTTTATACTGCCCAGGCACAATGCAACCTGGGGAAAACCCAATGCCTCATACAAAGCCGAGCGACTTTGTATGAGGTAACTTTTTTCAAGAAATTTGGCAATGTATGAATTCGATGTTGTACAAAGCGGACACATGGATCAGTTAGAAAAGGGAGTGGGTATTGAAAAAAGCTTCCTTATAAAGCTGTTTTTTCACTGATGCCTTCAGTACTTCCTTTGGAATAATAATCTTTAACAGTAAATCCTGGGAGGAGTGTGTGACACAGGCAGAAATCCTTTGGGAGAGATGCTTCAACAAGCATTTTACTGCCTGGGTAGAAAAACAAATAACACTGACCACTTACCCAAGTCAAATCAAACAGTGGTCAAAGTTGACTGAGTTATTGTATGACCTAAGGTAGAAAATCTCAGAAACACTTCTTTCCATCTCTTATAGCAAAAATACAATAGTACAGTTAAGTAATAATTCATTACTTTTCCATAGCATCCAGATGTTGCTAGTTCAAGTGACTGCTGTGCTTCTCTTTAATGATTGGACCAACTCTATTATAGTAAGAAAAAGGTACCTAGAGTAGAAAAAATAGGTTGATCTTAGAAGAAATCAACCCTGACTGCTCCTTAGAAGGTCAAATAGTAAAGATGAAGCTAAAGTACTTTGGACATCAAATTAGAAGAGATGATTCACTTGAGAAAGTCTTAATGATGGGAAAGGTGGAGGGCAAAAGAAGGAGGGGGGTGGCAGAAAATTAAATGGATAGATGGTATTGCAGATGCAATGGGCACAGAGCTGGGCGGGTTAAGGAAGATGGTGGAGGACAGAGTTGCCAGGCGGGCAATGGTCCATGGGCCTCACAGATGGCTGAGGAATTTGCCGGCACCCTCCGAGCCCCCACCAACAGCCAGAGGGAAGAGAGAAATTATTATTTTCTTAGAAAAGTGTATTAATTTTTTGATTTTGTACTGTATCTGTGTTTGCTGATTGTTAGCCGCCCTGAGTTGCCACAGCGAGTGGGCGGCAATATAAATCCAAACAAATAAAATAAATAAATAAATGAGGTTGCAAAGGGTTGGAATTGACTGTGCAACTGAACAATAACAAAAAAGAGGCTTTGAGCTAAATCCAATTAATAATCCCAACTTTAGTGGACCTACTGAATTAATTGTACTTATTAAGACATTACATTATTTCAGTGGTTAACTCTATTCGGTTATTGTTAACTTCTGGGGACTGATTTCTCAAGGCTTCACACTGGGAATAAATTCATGAGCAAAGTCAATGTCAGTGGCACAGTGAGATCTTGTTCTGTTCACATTATAACCTTTGATTTTTTAAAGATGCTCACTATTACTATCAAGTAAAAACTCTTGAAAATTTAAAATTTACCTCCTTTCTTCATGTTCATGAAGTGAGCTCATCTGATTTGTAATATGTGGGTTGCCCGCAGGAATAATTGGCCAACCCTTTCCCCAGGGGTTCACTCGGCTTTTGACAGATCCGGGGACCAACCGGGCTTGGCAGGAAAGGCAATTGGGGTGCTGGCTAGTTAGTTAGTTTGGGAGGTGAATCAGAAAGCCTTGGCTGACGGTTACAGTAGAAACAGGGCAAAAACCAAGATGGTGATTCTAGTGGAAACACACAATTCTTAGCTGCTGGCTGCAGATTAAGTTGGGCAAATAAGCCACGCCAGACAGCAGGACAAACTAGGCACCCGGAGTCAATGCACATAAGGCTCCGAGATAGGGCAGGAACAATGTGTTTCGCCAGCCCAGACCTTAATTAGTTGCGGGTTGTCTATTAACCACAGGGTAATGTCCAAGAGCAGGTATTGTCCTGACCACCGGAAAATGCCACATATGCAAGCCTTCTGTATTAGGGGGTCACACGCATCTTACACACGTGTCACTCCAAGGCAGGGTAATAAATACATACCATCTGACCCTGATCGGGGCTGGACTTCATCGCATGATTGTCTCACGTGTCTTCCTTGAGGCCAGCCACTCCTACATCTGGTAGCCATTGCAACAGTAATTCATATTTCAATTAACTTATTTCCCATGATCAGTTTAAAATTCAGAAAACATCTGAATTTATTTTTTAACAAAGGGGGAATTACACCATTCAGACACTATAAAGAACAGGTTCAGTGCTGTAAAATTAACACAAGGGGAACTGGAAAAATATTGAACATATAAATAAGAAAATTTATTTATTTTTATTTATTTATTGTTAAATTTCTATACTGCCCACTCAGCCAAAGCCGACTCCGGGCGGTTCACACAATGGGTAAAAACAGATAAAAACAGATAAAAACCAGCAATAAGAACCCATCCCTAAAAAGAGAGGGGTGCAGGAACCGAAGAAACCATGGGGCAGGCATCCTCCCCTATATTAACCACCAAATGGAAGCCACCCCTCCACCTGCACCCCAAACTTGGCCTGCCAGCCAGGTTTTTAGTTCTTTTCTAAAGGCAACAACTCCATCTGGAGACGCAGTTCCACAGGCAGGAGATTCCAAAGGGCCAGTCCGGACACAGAGAAGGCCCTCCTCCTTGTGCCAGAGAGGTGAGCCCCCCTGGCCGATGGCACTATTAGAGAGTCCCTCTGGTCCGCTCTGGTTGGATGGATAGACGTCCTTAGGGCGATGCGGTCTCTAAGGTAACCTGGCCCACTACCATATAGAGCTTTAAAGGTCAAAACCAGCACCTTGAATTGCACCCGAATACTATTTAAGGACCTTCATGTAACTTACAAACATTGAGTATGTATTTCAAAATGTTTATTTGTACTGTATTAATAAAATATTTGCTTCAGTTTTAGTTTCTTAGTATTAGGGTACTTAAACAACAGCAACACTTCTCTCTCTCTCTCTCTCTCTCTCTCTCTCTCTCTCTCACACACACACACACACACACACACACAATTTATGGCATATTGCATTTACTCTTGTTTTTATTCTTCTAGTACATGTATGAGTGAAGTACAGGAAGAAACAGGATATTGAGACATCTCAGTTTTGACAGGTCTACTCAGAAGTCAATCCCATTGAATTCTTTTGCATTTATTGCCAGGTAAGTAACTGGGTACAGAATGGCAGTCCAAGATGAAATCATGTTCGCTTTCTTTCCACTTTTTTCTTTTTGATATCATCCGCACCATAATCTTCACAAACAGAAAATAGAATGAAGCAAACAAACACATTTCTTGCATCAAGTGTTTTACATCCAGCTTCTTGAATACCTGCATCCACTGTTGCAGTTTTTTTTAGATGAGCCAAAAGCTTTGGAATCTCTGTAGTGTAGTGAGGTAGGCTACACAGCTCCATCCAATGAGATATCTGATACTGTCTTCATCCTCCAGATCAGCACAGCAGTAGGAGGAAGAAACATGAGGAAAGTCATTAACAGCACTGTGGCAAAAATAACCAGTACAATTGTCCATGGGGCCAGAACTGTTGTTACCATGGCTTTTTTTTCTTCATTGGTCTTTCTGTCTGTAAAAGGAATGTACAAGCAGAAGAACTCCTAGAGTTTTAAAGTAATCACTAACAGAACTATCTGTGAACAAAGAGAGAGAGAAAAAAGAAATGAAGTCACGGTTGGGTTAAAACATACTGGTTAAAATCCTGTTGCTCAGCCTTGTAAATCACAACTAATGTAGGGCTATGGAATCAATGGAACTTCCAGAAAAGCTGACTCATCACATCATCAATGATTCAATGGACCTGCTCTAGCAACATACCACATTAAGTATAAGATTTCAGTCACCCAAGCTTAAACTGCTTGGGTTTAACAGACTCCACAGAATAACAAAAAGACCTCTCTGTAGTATCCTATAGAAGCATAATGAATAGAAATAACGAAATATTATACTAGCGAAATATACTGATACATATGTGAGAATGTATAATAAAAGTTAACAGACTAAGTAAAACATGCTTCTTGAAATAGGTGATTTGGGAGTTGTAGTTCAAAATAAGTAGAGAACCCAACGCCTCCTTCCTGTTTAAGTCTCCCACCTTTGGTAGAAACATGAGGTAGGTTCAATGGAAGAAGGATTACAAAACATGGGTAGACAAATGCTATTCAAGAGAACAATACTAGGAAAGAGTGATTGGTTCCTCCCTCCCCTTTGTTGATCACAGTGAGGCTAGGGTGCGAAAAGGGGTGAGATAAATAAAACACTGCCAAAAATTGTTTGGCAAGAAATATTACTGTGAGCTGTCATGTAGCGCTTTTGAGATTGCTAGTTACCTAAGCAACATTTCCATAGGTTTTCAGTAGTACCCCAAGAAGAGAAATGTCAATACCTTCTTGCACCATCATATTTCACAAGAAAACAAAAAGCAAGTGAATTGTTTTCCTAAGTGATACATTTTCGATATTGTGTCATGTATAGGGACTGTGGAGTTATCTTTTGCCTCTTGCAAAAACTGTAATAAACATATCCTCTAGGTTGATTCACACTCTTGATCTTAGTCTTCAATTTTAAGAGATATACAGTACTAGAGCTGCTGAAGCTATGATTTACAGGCACATTAGATACTAAAGGTACACTAAACATAATCCCTGTCTGTTTGAAAGCTCACTTCATTTAAAAACAATAATCAAGGGAAGTATGGTAGATTTGAACTTAAACAGGAGAAACACTTCTCATACATAAATTCAACTAATACAAATGTTCCCTTTGATAATTTTCAACTGCATTGCATTAAGAAGAGGAGGATACAGGAAGCAAACATTGCCAGAAATCCCCTCATCTTTCAGAAGCATCTTCCTCCAAATTCTACTCTCATTCTGAATATTGAGAATAAATAAATAAATATAAATATAACTTTGGTCACAAAGCAAAAAAGGTAAGTATATGTCCTGTGTGTGTGGAATCTGGATGAAAACCACAAACCATACCTGTCAAGCGCGGCTCCGGACAATACGGGACCTGCGCAGAACCGTTCTGTGCAGGTCGCTTCTACACATGCGTAGAAGGCTTTTACGCATGCATACAATGGATGCACAGCTCTGCGCTAGTCAGTTCTACGCAGTTCCCCTTCTGCACAGAACCCTTCTACGCATGCATAGAAAAGTTCTACGCATGCGTAGAAAGGACCTGCGCAGAAGGGATGCGAAGTAACTCCTTTCCCCCCGCTGCCAAGATCCGGGATAGCGGCAGCTCCGGGCGGGAAAGGATGAAAATCGGTGCCAAAATACAGGAAATCCCGGCCAATCCGGGATACTTCACAGGTATGCCACAAACATACCTGCCTTGTATGAAAAGAGTAGCTCCCATGTAACAAGCCATGTAATAAGACTTTGCTTATCTCTCATAGTGAAAATTTCCTGGAGAACAGGTTTTCTCATTTTAAAGACAGCAATCCCCTATTTTGTGAGTTCATTTTCCTAAAGACTAATACCCTTAGGTTGGGAAGGCAATGGTCTACTGTTGATCATCAATACAAGGTGAACATTTCTTTGACAAAGGTATTACTTAGAGCTTGTGCATGCTTTAAAAAAAGAAAACCAAGAGGAATGTGACATGGCACTGTGAAAAATTATTTTTTTTGGACTAAGCGTCCCAGAAACCAGCACGGAAGGATGTAATTGTTCAAATATAATTATGTATGTGTTCATTTAGGCCAGTTCTATTGTTAGTTAGATGAAGGGTCTAACCAGACATTATGGAGAATGCACATTCCCTGAGAATAGCTTCTTTTCACTTCACCATGAATTTCCAAAAAGAGGTATGTCTGTGCGTGCTTGATTCTTGTGTTCACTTCCAACAGTCAATTGCAAAACAGAGCATGCTTATATAAGCAGCTTAGTTATATGCTGTCAGGTTGGAATAAATTTAAGAGCTTTCAGGCTAAGTGAGATATTTAAGTAGTGATTTTGCCAGTTCGACAACGTCAGTGAATTTCCATGGCTGAGTGGAGATTTGAATTTAGGACTCCTGAATCCTAGTCCATCACTCTATCCACTGTGTCATACTGGGTAGCCCACACGCTTTAATTCACTGCAAATATTTTTATCTGAAGAGTCATTCTCTTTAACAAGAAAGAATCTCAATTCTATTACATTTTTTCTGCTCAGTGTAATAAGATAAAATTGTACACGTGATCTAGACAAAAAGAAATCAGCTAAATATCTAGTCTGACTGAAGTTTTAAAGAGAGTTAGCAAAAATTTGCCATTGGACTATGAGTTATTGCTTATTTGGCAGCTAGACTCTGGTGGCAATATGATGCAAAAGGTGAATTTCAGAAAGTCTAGCTGTCATGCATGACAGGTGGGTGTTTCCTTTTCTACAAAAGTATCAAAGGTTATAGAGCCTTGTCCTCTTTTGACTGCAGGCAACGTCTGGTAAACTAGACTCCACACAGCAAGTGCTGATGCTTAATATTGCTGGCAATATATATTACAGTATGGAGAAGTATGGACTGCAGTGGCTCAAGTGGCTTAGATGCTGACTGGGAGGCGGAAGGTCAGCATTTCGTTTCCCGAGTACTGCAGGACGGAATGAGCTCCCATTTTTGTCCCAGATCCTGCCAACCTAGCAGTCCAAAAGCAAAAAATTGCAAGTAGATAAATAGGGACCACTTCGGTGGGAAGGTGCGCTCGTGTCTAGTCATGCCTGTCACATGACCACGGAAATGTCTGCAGAAGCAGACAGCGCTGACTCTTCGGCTTTGAAACAGAGATGAGCACTGAACCCTAGAGTCAGATATGACTGGCTTTCAAGCAAGGGAAACCTTTACCTTATGGAGAAGTGAACCATGTTGAAAAGAGAACCATTGAAGGCCCAACTTCTTTAATGGCTCTGTTGAACATAACGGTTTAGCAGGTGCACCTCTGCTCAATCTGACCTCCCAGACTCTGTACCAGCTTTAAATTCCATTCCCTCCCAATTGCTTAAGCTCCAGCAATCTTGTGCTCTTTTAAAACCAGTAATTTATAGCATCTATTTACATCAGGGCGAGCTCTCCTATGACCAGTACAGAAAGGGCATATTTGTGTCATAAAAATACAACAAATTATTTATTATTCACTTTGTTGTTGTATGTTTATTACCAATTATCCAAAACAATGTAGCTGTCTTTGGATACTGAGTACCTTGACTTGAGAGGGTATAGTAAAGGTAAAGGTCACCCTTGCTCATAAGTCAGTTGTATCCAACTATAGGGTTCAGTGTTTATCTCTGTTTATAGTCAAAGAGCCAGTGCTGTCTGCATCTGCAGATGTTTCCGTGGACCTGTGACAGGCATGACCAGACACCAGAGGGCACGGCACGCTGTTTGCCTTCCCACCGAAGTGGTACCTATTTATCTATTTGCAATCTCCTGCTTTCAAACTGCTAGGTTAGCAGGAGCTGGGACTCAGGTCTTGAACTACTGAACTGCTGACCTTCTAGTTGTCAAGTTCAGTATCTTAATCACTAAGCCACAACAGTCCCTTTTAAAAACACATACACATGTACAAATAAATAAAAGCACATGCAAACCAGGATTTATACTACCCAAGGTTTTTTTGAGATGTGAGGTATAAGCTACCTTGTTCTGTCACCTCTAATTGTAGCTTGACGTGCAAAAATCCACAAATTAAGGTTGTCATGGCATAAAGTTAAAACTTGTCAACAGATGAATATCAAGCCCATGGCAGGTTAACAAAGAAAGGCTACATCTGGCTATTAAACAGGCAGAAATTGTAATTTGTATCTTGAACCTTGTTATGTATGGATTACTATGCCTTTAAGATGGAATGCAACAATGTAACCCAATGTATTGCAACAGTTACAATGAGCTACCGCTGCCTCGAGATGGTATCGAGAGGCAGCTGATAGCGATCCGCACACATGATACGAGTTAACTAATTACAGCCAGCCGTAGGAACTATTCTCACCACCGGTAAACCTGATGAAGAACGCCGTGCGTCACAATGATGTCACGAATACAGTAACCAATGAACAACAGTGTAACCAGTTTCAAATGTACCATGCTGTATAAAAAGAGCTGTGCCTCCGCCATTACCTCATGTTCAGATTGCTTACTCTACAATAAAGATGTGTTTGGCCTTAAGAATGCTGCCTACCGCGTATCAATCTGCAAACATCAAAAACCTGTTCTAAGACTAACAGTGATTTTGAAAGAGAAGCGATGCCAGCTGTTACTTTCCTTGGGTGAATATATTTCCAGTGGCGGCGAAAAAATAATAATACCTGAGGCATGGGTCCTGTTAGAGAAACTGTGTTTCTGTAACCAGCTGCATCGGAGATAAGATACTGGTGTGTGTGTGTTTTCTTTCTTGTTTGTTTATGTAAAAAAGTACAATACAGTATAGGGTACTGCAGTGGCTCAAGTCGCTGCGGAAGGTCAGCAGTTCGATTCCCGAGTACTGCAGAACGGAAATGAGTTCCCGTCTTCATCCCAGCTCCTGCCAACCTAGCAGTTCGAAAGCAAGAAATTGCAAGTAGATAAGTAAGGACCACTTCGGTGGGAAGGTAACAGCGTTCCGTGCACTCCAGTGTCTAGTCATGCCTGCCACATGACCATGGAAATGTCTTCAGAAGCAGACAGTGCTGGCTCTTCGGCTTAGAAACAGAGATGAGCACTGCACCCTAGAGTCGGATATGACTGGCTTTCGAGCAAGGGAAACCTTTACCTTTACCTACAATACAGTATATCAAACGGTCTTCAAACATAGCCCTTAACAAACTATAGAAACAAGGAGTAACAATTCTTGATTGATACTTTAAAACAGGGGTGGCCAATCTACAGCCCATGGGCTGGATTCGACCCACGGCGCCTTCACTGCTTCTGGAAGTGGGAGTAAAATGCACCCGCACATGCACAAAACGCTGTCATAAATGCACCTCTGGCTGTTGTAAATGTTTTTATGACAGTCATGGGCAGTGGTGGGTTCAAAAAATGTTTACTAACCCCACCCTGGGTGTGGCCAACTCTATGGGCATAGCTAACTCTTTGGGCCATGCCCACTTTGCCAGCCACACCATGGCCTGGCGTATGGAGGTGGGCATGGTCAGCCAAGCGGGCGTGACCTGGTGGAATTTCTGCTCCCACTCCCATGCACTTGTGGGCACCGGGAGCAGATCATCACTGGTCATGGGTGCATTTATGGCAGTGTTCTGCACATGCGTGGATGCATTTTACTTCTGCTTCCAGTGGGAGGAACCATGTGACCGGCCCGTGAATTTTGGGAACTCCTGCTTTAAAAGGAGCATAAACAATTTAGCCAAACACATGCCCCCTAATTACTGGTTTCCTTGTGGCACAGTGGTTGAACTGTAGTATTGCAGCCAAAATATTGTGAGTTCAATCCTGATGCGGATCAATGTTGACTCAGCCTTCCATCCTTCCAAAGTCAGTAAAGTGGGTACCCAGCATGTTGGGAGCAAAAAATGCTAATTATCTTCTGAACCGCCCAGAAAATACTCTAAGCATTATGGGGTGGTATATAAGTATAATTGCTATTGCTACTAGTACAGCCATGAAAGACTAACATCATTTTAGAAAACAACAGCTCGCTAGGATTGCTTGGAAGGGGGCAGTGGTTTTCTTTGCATAAGATAGCACTTCTTTTAGGGACACTGCACAAAGTTTTGTTACATGTCCACAAGGGGACAACTTGTCCACAAGGGGACAACTTATTCAGTCAACTGAATATTGACTGGGATCCATGTAGGAATCAGTAAACCCCATTAATGAAAGACAAGTAAAGAACTCTGCATCTGTTTAGAAGTTCTTCTTTAAAATCCCTTCATGTGGCACTAACCCAGATTCTCTTCCACGATCTGTAAGCCTCCTCATAATTTAGACCCCTGAAAGGGAATTCAGACTGAATGTGGGCCAAGCCTGAAAAAGGAAAGCAGCCTTCCCAGCTTAGACCACTGGCCACCCTACATGGATGTTCTGATCATGTAATATCTTATACCAATAGACTTACATCCAATAGTTAGTTCCAACTAGAGTAGTTCAACGGAATCAATAAGAATGTAGTAAGTCAGTACCTATATAATTCCTTCCAGATGAGAACTCCTAAAAGCTGGAGCTTAGGCACAGAGAAGTGCATGCAATGTTCATAATTGTTACCTCATATATACAGTACCTGAATACAGCTTGTGATCATCTGCATAATGCTTTTATCTAAACCTGCATGAAGTTACAAACTTGTTTAAATATTTTGGATAGGAACCTACAACACCATCCTTACATGTGGAGTATTTTGGAGTTCCAGCCTACCAGCCTCCACTTATGAAACTACATTATATTTATTCCCTTTCCAATTTTAGAGTATCCTGCCCCAAAAGTCAGTATTTTGGACCTGTTGAATATGTGGAGTTCTCACTTGGATTTTCCCCCTCATAGTTTTTGTGTCTACTTCTTTTTACAATTTTCTGTAAATGTTGGGATTGCCAATATTTATAACAGAAGTCCCAGTTACTATTATTATATGTAAGAATTCAAACTCAAGGGATGGGCTTAGTAAAAACAAACCTAACAGAGTTTGAGAAAAGGGCCTTTTTAGATTACAATTCCCAGAATCCCTCAGCTATTGTACATTACCTTAGTTGTACCCTTTATTACAAGGAACCAAATTCTAATAAAAATAAAAATGTACACACACACACACACACACACACACACACAGAATGGGTACAAAAATGAAGCAGGCTGCTCATCAGCATAACTATTTCCAACGTCTTTATAACTCACATTCTATTTTCAAAATTACACTGATTCTTGTGGAGGTATTAACCGTTTCTTCTTTATTCTCCTTCAATAATCCCCTCTTAACTTTTTTATTACATTATCATTAATATCAATATTCCAAACCTCTTTATACTATTCATTTAATTGAAAATCATACCATATTTTCCATTTCCTATCGGCTGCTAACAAATTTGAAATTTATTCTTTTCTTGACCAATTACATGGAACCTTATTACACATTGACAAAAGAGTTATTTTAGGACATACATCTAAATTTAATCTAGTTAAATCATTTGTCTCATTGAAGACTACCTGTCAAAATACCAACACATATTCATAACTCCATTACATATGAAAATAAATACCTATTTCCTGACCCTCTCCAGAACAACATTGAACATTTCTTATCTACAGTATTTGATTAAATACCATCTCCAAGGTAAAGATAAAGGTTTCCCTTACTCAAAACCAAGTTGTATCCAACTCTAGGGTTCAGTGCTCATCTCTGTTTCAAAAAGCCAGCACTGTCTGCTTCTGCAGTCCTAAAAAATTTCCTTTATCCTTACCAACATAGATTTCACAATTCAATGTCCCATATTTTCTTATCCTGACTACTTATTTCTTCACTCAAACCATACTCCCACAATGCATTCATTTTAAAGGGCTTTGAGCATTTTTCAAGGCATGAAGTTACATAATTGTAACATAGAAAGTGTAGTCAAAGTGTTATTCTCTTGTATACATGCACATAGTTATGAATTTCTAACCACTATATCTAACAACGACACGATGCAGTAACATTTCTCAACTCTCCAAAGCTCTTTACCCAAAACACTTTGAACTCTATTCTCAGCAAAACTCAGTCAAGTTGGCAGATGATGCAGAGGCTGGTAGAATTATTTAGTTCCTTGAAGGCATTCCACTGCATGACTGAAGATGAAGAATTCTGGCCAGGTTCTTCTCCGTTCATGTCCCACTGTCTTGGCCTGTCTAAATTAGTAATTTTGCTGTGCTCCAAATCACAAAGAGGCTGTATAGAGGGAAGGATGGACTTAAAAAGTCATGTAGCCAGTGGTGGGCATCAGCAGGTATGCACCAGTTCGCCAGCAGAAATTCTGGCTGGCCCCGCCCATCCAAGTTTTGAAATAAAGTAGTCCTAATTCAGGTGCATCGCAGGGCTTTTCCCCTGGCCACACCCACCATACCACACCTACAGTGTGGTAGTAATTTTTTTTGGACCCCACCACTGCATATAGCCCTACCCCCAAGCCAGCAAGAAGTGATGCTAGACCATCCCTCTCAATTATGTCTCCTCGTCCAGTTTGAGGGAGGGACCGCCCCCCCTCCTCCATGCCTCATATCAGCAGGGATATTTCCACAAAAACTATATCATTCATCTGCACCATTATTAAAGACACGGACAGTCTTTTCTCAGTCAGTTCTAGTTAATATGTGTTTGTTTTAAGCCTGGAATTTTGGAAAAGATATATTTCTCTTCAGTGGTGGGATTCAGCAGGTTTTCCCCAGTTCACCGGTAGCAGAAATTCCAACTGGCCCTGCCCATCCAAGTTTTGAAATAAAGTAGTCCTAATTGGGGTGCAACACAGGGCTTTCCCCCTGGCCACACCCACTATACCACACCCACAGAGTAGGTAGTAAATTTTTTTGAATCCCACCACTGGTTCTCTTTCTCCCATCATGTCTGGCTATACTTCATCTATTTGTAATAAAAACATAAAACATATTGGGTTTGACACATACACAGTATAGATAACAAGTCTAGTATTTCTAATCTTACCTGCTTTTATAAAATCACTTCCAAACACTGTTGCTCTGGACTCAAATTATTCCTGGTTGACCCCCATACAGGGCTGTCAAGCTGAAGTGAAGAACATCCCTTGTGTTTTAAAAGAATCTCTGATCCAGCTACTTAAGAACTATCAGAAAGCAAACTAGAATAATTCTTTCTAGGGCACCAGGAATGAGGAAATAATTGACATAGCAGGTAATTATTTGAATAGAGTGCCTGCATCACCTTTCCCTTGGTTGTTCTTAAAGCGACATCATCCTTTTAAGGAAATTTCCATATAGATTTGCTTGGTTTGCTTTCAACAGCTTGTGTGGAACAACAAGGCATTTGGTCTTAGCACCTTTAGTGTATGGGACCAAAGACACCAGGACAGCCGAAGAGCTGGCTTAACACAACTTTATTACATGCTGGTCAGAGGGAACATGTGGTAATGGCGGACGAACAGCTCAATATATACAGTGGCTATACATTTGAATGTGGCTCCTTGACAGTCTATTGGCTACTGTCCGCGTGACGTCATTGCAGGTCACGCCCTTCTTGTCCAGGTGAAGGTGGTGGCGGGAATCTTCCCGCGCTGTTGCTCTTAGGTGAGTCTTGGACCAATGAGCTTGGACGCTCGCTATTGCCATCTAGTGGTCACTAGCTCGCATCCTATTAGGGTTACAGTGTTACACATGGAAAGGTTACATTGGATACACATGGATAGGTACATTGTTTAAAGGCACATGCTTTAGAACACAACATCCCTCCCCCCTAGGATGAGACGAAGTCTCTTAACCAAGATGGTTTCTTGCACTCGCGTTTGGGCCGTGATGTGGGTTGCCCCCCCCGGGGGCCGCTCCCGCTTCCTTGTTCCCTGGACCCTTGTCCTGTAATGGGAGAGGGAGACTCGTTAGTGGCTTGCTGCGGTTTTGCAGCTTTAGGGGAAAGGGTAGATTCCGTTGTGGGCGAACCGGGGGCACCAGGGGCTAACGTAAAACCCCTCTTCTCGCTTGGATGGGTGGGGGACCACTCCGAAACCCCCCCCCCAGTTCTGTAACTCAAAATTACTCTCTGTTGGGGGATCCCGCGGGATATCTATGAGGATGCCGCTGCCCCCACAAGAGACACCCCCTCTCTAGGGACAGCTCCAACTTTTTTCTGAAAAAGGGAGCGAATTCTTCCGCTGGGGCAGATGCTGGCCACCCTTTCTGTACCCAGGAGCTAACCGCCGCCAACGTTTTGTCTCTGCTTGTCACTTTAGCGATATCGGCGGGTACTATGGGGGGTGAATCTAAGACTTCTATCATGAGCACCTGGCGGTCCGGCTCCTCCCTGCCCACGTGGCTGTGTGTCTGGGGGAGGGGGGACCTTGACAAGGCATCCGCATGGCTGATTTCCCTCCCGGGCCGGTACACCAACGCATGCTGGTAGGCGTTGAGAAAAATGGCCCACCTAAGCATCCTCGGGGACAGGATCTGTGGCGTGGGCTTATCTGCGGTAAAAATGTCTAGCAGGGGCTTGTGGTCAGTCACGATGGTGAAAGGGCGGCCATAAAGAAAATCGTGAAATTTTTTGGTCCCTGCAATTATCGCCAGCGCTTCCCTGTCTGTCTGGGTGTAATTCCTCTCCGCTTGGGACAGGGACCTGGAGTAAAACGCTATTGGGGCCTCCCTCCCGTTTTCCAACACGTGGCATAACACTGCCCCCACCCCCACCGGGGATGCATCACAAATCAGTACTACCGGCCGTTTGGGGTCGAAATGGGTCAGAATGGCGTCAGACGCCAGGAGTTGTTTCAGTTCCGTGAATGCCCTCTCCTGGTCATCGCCCCACTTCCATGCCGCATCCTTCTTGAGCAACTTGTGAAGCGGCTCAGCCACCGCAGCCTTCCGTGGAAGGAAGGAGTGGTAGAAATTTAAGAGCCCCAGGAACGACTGCAACTCGGGCTTGGATGTGGGGCGAGGGGCTTTCTTGATGGCGGCCACCTTGGATTTGGACGGTTTGATCCCCTCGGGTGTTACTCGGAATCCTAAGAACTCAACCTCCTTCGCGAAGAAGACACATTTGTCTTTTCGCAACCTCAACCCCGCCTGTTCGAATGCCGCCAGGACCTTGTTTAGCCTTTCAGCCAACTCAACCTCACTCCCCCCCGTTATCAAGACATCATCAAAATATGGCAAAACGCCGTCCAGCCCTTTGAGGAGGCGTTCCACGAGCGACTGGAAAATCCCAGGCGCCGAGTTTACGCCGAATTGGAGGCGCGTCACCTGGAACGCCCCCTTATGCGTGACTATGGTCTGTGCAGCAGCTGCGGCAGGGGTTACCATGAGTTGCTGATAGGCCTGTGCCAGGTCGAGTTTAGCGAAACACTTTCCCCCATGTAACCTGGCCAGCAAATGGCTGACCACTGGCACCGGATATGCATTAGGGCGGATTGCCTTATTAATGGTGCACTTATAATCGGCGCAAATGCGAACCTCCCCATTGGCCTTCAATGCCGTGACAATTGGAGTTTCCCACTCTGCAGAATCAACAGGAACAAGAATCCCCTGGCCCACTAATTTGTCCAGTTCCGCCTCTATTTTGTCCTTTAGTGCAAAAGGCACTCTGCGCGGTTTGAGTCTTATTGGGCGGACCTCCGGGTCCAGGTCGAAAGTTACTGGGGGTCCATTGAATTTCCCAAGTCCCTTTTTGAAGACTTCGGGGTGCGCGTCGCACACCTCCTGTATTGGGTCAGCCCCCACGGCGTGCACCCCCCCAATAAACAGGCCCAGGGGCTGAAACCATTGAGTCCCGAGGAGGCTGCAATTACCCCCCTTAAGAACGACTAGGGGGAGTTCCGCGGTGTGCCGCTTATACTGGACCTGGAATTTCCCAACCCCCAACACCGGGATACTGTTCCCTTGCACGTCCCGAAGCGTGGACCTCAACGCTTTGAGCTTGGGCCGTACTCGGGGGGCAATTCTCAAGAACTCCCTCTGGGAAATGATAGAATATGAGGAGCCAGAGTCAATCTCCATCCTAACAGGGGCCCCTTGCACCAGTACCTCAACAAAGTAACGGGGGTGTCCCATGGACACGCTGAAAACTGGGGCGTCGTCGTCGCTGCCGTCGGAGATGTGGCCCATGCCGTCCTGCTTCCTCGTGGGCTGGGCGCCATCCTTTGGTCTCGTCGAGCGGTCTGGCCTCGCTGAGCGGTCGGGCGAGCTCCTCCGGTCCTTGCGCCGTTGTCTGCAGACTTTGGCGATGTGCCCGCGTCGCCCGCAGTTGTGGCACTCGGCTTTTCTGAACGGACACCTGGCGCGGTCGTGAGCCGCCCCGCAGCCGTCGCAACGCCGGCCCTCCTTCCGGACCCTCCGGATGTCCTCGTCGTTGCTGCTTTCGGCAGACGATTTCGAAATTCGCCGGGCTGCGTGCACCGAAGTCTCTGTTTTGTCGGCCTTCGGCCGCCAGTCCTGGGGCTCTTGCACCCCGGCCTTCGTGGCTTCCGTGGCCTGTGCCACTTTCAGGACCTCCTGCAACGTGGGGGGTGGCTCCTTATTCATCAGCGTGTGCTGGATCTCAGCGTCCTTCAGGCCGCATAGCACGCAGTCCCTGAGGGTGACTTCCAAGTTCTCCCATTTGCATGGGCCGGCAGCCAGACGCAGGGCCGCTACGAAGGCGGCGACCGACTCTTCAGGCGCTTGGACTCGCCTCCAAAACGTGCTCCGAGCAGGAAACATCGCCACCGAGGGCCGGAAATGGTCTCGCAACACCTTCAGGAGCTCTTTTGCCTTGAATTCAGCCGCCTTTTTGGGTGCGATGAGGTCAATCAATACCCTCTTGCCGTCGTGCCCGAGCATTCTGGTGAGGATGGCTCTTTTCTTCGCCTCGTCCGTTACCTCGAACTCCACCAGCGCGCCTTGGAAGTCCATTTCGAAGAGTTCCCAATCTTGCGGTTTCTTGATGTCGAAACTGGCGTATGTCTTGGTCCCGTGGGCAGCCATTATCCCACCTTCGTCGCCAATTTAGTGTATGGGACCAAAGACACCAGGACAGCCGAACAGCTGGCTTAACACAACTTTATTACATGCTGGTCAGAGGGAACATGTGGTAATGGCGGACGAACAGCTCAATATATACAGTGGCTATACATTTGAATGTGGCTCCTTGACAGTCTATTGGCTACTGTCTGCGTGACGTCATTGCAGGTCACGCCCTTCTTGTCCAGGTGAAGGTGGTGGCGGGAATCTTCCCGCGCTGTTGCTCTTAGGTGAGTCTTGGACCAATGAGCTTGGACGCTCGCTATTGCCATCTAGTGGTCACTAGCTCGCGTCCTATTAGGGTTACAGTGTTACACATGGAAAGGTTACATTGGATACACATGGATAGGTACATTGTTTAAAGGCACATGCTTTAGAACACAACAGCACCCCTCAGAGATTTTACAAGAAAGACAAATGAGTCAATTTTACAACCCCTGTTAAACCTCATTTGCCTTGGGAACAGATTGGCTTTTTAAAAAAAATACTACATACTATGATTAATGTCCTGCTAAGTTCTTCAATTACTTTTCAGGACTTGTAATAAGGCCAAATAGGACAGTTATAGAGCTGTTGCATCCGGCCCTTGTAAGCAATAGTCCAGACAACAATGAACAGAACAACAAGAGTTTATTTAACAGTCTTTCAGATTACACTTACAAGGCGCTCTGGACATAAGATGGCTATACGAATCCCATGAAATCAGTCCCTCCGGAGTCTGCCGTCAAAGAGGCAATTCCTAAGCTACGCTAGAAGTGGTAGCATTTGGAGGAGATCCAGACTTAGCACGTTACTGGCTACCTGTACGGAATGGGTAGTATAGATCTGGTCTGGCCCCACCCTTGTTTACCCGTGGGGCTTATATAGTGTCTCCCTGGTGGTGGCTCCTTGATACAAAGTAGTGACCCACCGGACAATCATAACCAACCAATCATGACACGATATAAAAGTATTAACCAATGAGGAACAGGATCCAAAACTGTAACCAATCACAGAACTCTGATTAGCATAATGAGCGTGCTCAGAGAGGGAGATTTCATGCCAACTTTAGCTCCTAATTTGGATGGCGGGAAACCGCCATTTTCTCTTCGCAAGGTGCTACCCACGGAACTTGCAATTGTGCCTTAATACACAACAAGAGCTCACTGGACTTCTGACTGGTAATTGGCTGAGATTCAGATTTCTTTTTTTTTTTAAAAAAATGTTCTATACATTGGCAGCCAGCCTCTCAATTGGCTATGATTTCTATGCCTTTAAGTGCAGCTTCATGGGAAGACATTTGCAGCTGTTTATTTTATTTACTTCACTTATATCTCTCCTGTCTTCCTTCAGACTGGAGCTGGCAAATATAATATATAGCTAAGTGGGCAAATTTCTCTGTAGTGACAGAACTGGTGAAAAGAAAGTTGAATGAGAACATAATGGAAAGTCAAATCACCCCAAAATGCTTAGGGAGCTACTCATTGTAGAAATATATCAGTTAGTCTTTAAAGAGCTACAGCATTGTTGTTTTGTTTTGATTATTCTCTGATATGCCTGAAACACAGACTAACATGGCTACTATTCCAAAAAACGGATTGTAGAATAAGATATTTTTGGAAGATGGTCCACTTATGGGCTATATCCTGTCCTTCATGTATCAATCAGGTCTTGCTATAAATGTCTTAGCTTTGTACTGAAGGGGTTGATACTCACACAGAAAGTTGTGGCAAGGCTAGGAGACTCAAAACCACCTCTACAGTTGTGTTTATTTTAGACACATGTTTGTTATGTTGAAATGGCAGAATCCTTTGCCCTCTGGGAAGGGAATGGTAGAGCACATGCTTTCCTTGTAGGCTGAAATCCAACCATTTCTCAGTAGGGCTGAGAAGACCCATATCTAAATCTATGGGCAGCAGCTGCCACTCAGTGTTGACAACATTGGGCTCAATGGAGCAATGGAAGCGGGAGCTTCCTATATTTTAAACCACAAACAAAGCAGCTTAGCCTCCCTTTGCGCCTTGGCAGCACATAACAGAATTGCACAGCTTTCTCTTTCCAGGGGTTGCCAAAATTTAACTGGCACCTATCCTTAGACTTCTAAACAGCAGCACAGGCTATAGATATGAGCCAATAATAACAACACTCAGAGCAAAAACAAAAAAACCAAAAACCTTCACTGCTGATTTCTGTGTTTTTTTTAAAGTACAGAAGGATAAGCTGCCTTTTTGTTCAGTCGGCCAGACTTGCTTCTGAACAACATCCTGGGGTGGGTGGGGGAATCGTGAAAATGCTACTGCAGCTAGAAATAGACTTTTGAGTCAGCACCTCTTCTCCATATGTGAGTCACAGTGAAAGGAAAGGCAACGTGAGCAGTTATCTTAATATTATCTGCTCCTCTAAAAGTTAATTGGCAGGTGTTTTCCACCTGTACAGCATGTGTGTAGATTGGTGCTGGGGCATAGCATTTCTACTAAGCGTAGTTCAATACCCCTTCCATTTAAAGACAAATCAATCACTCTATTCCTTCCCTTTTGTGTGAATCAGAATAGTTTATTTGGTGTAGGATGTTCACCTGTTTGTTCAAGGTATTTGCTGAATTATGGAATAGTTCATTTTCCTCTGTGGATACATTGGCACGTTTGCATTGTATAGATTACTGACATTGGTAATACTGTGCTTACCTGTACATATCTTTTGTGTATGTTTGCTTATACATTTGCTTTATATCCTGTGTGATATGATTGTAACATATAGTACTGCACAAAAGTCTTAGACCACCACCATCGCGTTTGGGGAAAATTTAATGAGTGATTCGGGGGGACATAACTCAGCTCCTGAGCAATCTGGAGCCACCAAAATTGGGGGAGAGTCTTCTGCTGACTTTCCTCTCAATCCTTGCCATGATTGGTGAAATTTGGAATTAGGATGTCTGAGTTATGCCCCCCAAATCACCCACTGAATTTTACTCAAACCATCTGGTGATGGCCTAAGAACTTTGTACAGTAATATAATATCATGTAATAGCATATTGGATGGTGGGCAAATTCCGACTTCATGGCATAGAACTACAATCGTATTGTTGCCAAAACCTGGAAAAGATTTGGAAAAAGTTGAATCTTACAGACCAATTTCATTGATAAATCAGGATGCCAAGATCTTCACAGCAATACTAGCAAACAGATTAAATAATTTTATGGGCAATTATATAAATGTAGACCAGGTGGGATTTTTGAAAGGGAGACATATGGCAGATCTAACAAGAAGAGTGGTAGATTTATTAGTTATAGTGAAACAAACAAAGGAAAAAGTAGGATTAATATCTTTGGACATCTTTAAGGCATTTGATTCGTTACAATGGGTTTCAATCAAGGAAATAATTAATCGTTATGAGTTCAGGGACAAATTTAAAAGGATAATCGACCAATTATATCAGCAAGGTACAGCCATAGTTAGAGTAAATGATGAGATTACTGATGAGGTAAAATTAGAAGCAGGTACGAGACAGGGTTGTCCACTAGCACCAATTTTGTTTATTATGGCAGTGGAGATGTTAGCAAAAGCTATAAGAGAAGATGATGAAATAGTAGGGGTAATGGGAAACAAGATAAGCCTATATGCTGACGATACATTGATAATTGTTAAACATCCTGAAAAAGCATTAGTTAGAATTCAAGAGCAGTTAAAAAAAATTGAAGATATTACAGGACTGAAGATAAAGTGGGATAAATCAGAAATGATGCTATGCAATATGGGAAAGGAGGAATGGAAGAAGATAAAGGGAATTGGTAATATCCAAATTAAAGAGAATTCAAAATACTTGGGGCTAAACATCTCAAATAGGGTTGAAGAGCTTAAGAGACTGAACTACGACAGTTTGAAAATAGAGATTAAAGCGAAGATACAAAGTTTTCAAAAGTTGAAATTGTCATGGTTTGGAAGAATTGCACTTAGCAAAATAATGCTTTTACCAAGAATTAATTTTTTATTCGATGCTCTAGCAATCCAAATGAAAGATAAGGAAATTAAGGAATTTCAAAATTTGATTAATAAATTTTGTAATGGTGGAAAGAAGACTAGATTACCAAAAAAATTCTGGTATTTACCTCAGAAGGAAGGTGGGTTAGGAATGCCAAATGTGCTGGCATATTATCAAGCATTTCAAATTAAGAATGTTGTGAAGATCTTGGCTAGGGAAAATGCAATTTGGGAAGAAATTGAAATGAAGGATTTTAAACAAAGTGGAAAAATGGTGTTTTTAGGAGCAAATATGGGGGAAATTGTAACTAGAAATATAATGATGAAGGGATTGTTGAGTTTATGGAAAAAAATAAAGAAGGTTTTAGCTCCGAACATTTCACCGATTATTGAATTGGAGGATATGGCAAATTTTCCACTAAAGATAGATAAAAGAGTAAAAGAAGTATTGGATAGAAATGAAGTTTCCTTGCTGAAAGACTGGTTACGGACCTGTATAGATATAGATAAAAGAACAAATTTGTACCGACAGATGAAATTGAATTGGTTTCAGATAGTGTTGGTAAATAAATGGAATACTAAATATTTGAGAGAAGCTGAACTAAACAGGGAGAAGACTGAATTCGAGGAGTTGACCTTGAAAATAAGAAAGGGAGAAGGAACCCTCAAGGGTTTAGTTAGCAAATTGTATAAAATACTGAATAAGGAGGGTAGTCCACAGGAAGAGCTAAAAGCAAGGTGGGAGTAGGAATTGAATATAAAGATAGAAAATGACACGCGGAGGAACAAATGGAAAAAGAGAATAATGAGAATGATGTCAGTCAGAATAAAGGAGCATAATTATAAAATGTTGTGGAGGTGGTACTTAACCCCAGTGAGATTGCATCAGATTGATAATAAAAATGATAAAATGTGTTGGAGATATAAAAAGGAAATCGGAACGTATGAACATATGTGGTGGGATTGTAGTGTTGTTAAAGATTTTTGGAAAAAAGTGGAAAAGGAGATTGGTGAAATTATGGGCAAGAGAATTAAACTGGGACCAGGTATCACTATGTTAACAGATGTGGACTGCTTTAATTTAAGCAAGGATCAAAAAGAACTACTAGGAAGAACACTCACAACTGGCAGACAATGTATTGCAAGGAATTGGAAGAATGGAACAAAGATAATGATAGAGGAATGGTATAAAGAAACGTGGAATTTAGCATTGAACGATAAATTAACCTGGGAGATAAATAAAAAAAGGGGGGAATGTCAAAGAAAATAGATTTTGGAATATTTGGCAGGCTTTTGTGGACTACGCTTTGAAAGGGGATGAAAAAAACAAACCTGTACCTGATCAAAGAAGTTTTTGGAAGGAAAATATTAGGGTAATCTGATTTCTCCGAGGCATTGTAAATATCACAGGGTTTATTATTTTTTTTCATTTTGTTTAAATTTAGTTCTATATTTGTATTTAGTATTGTATTTTTAATGTTAGTGAATTCAAGAGTTAATTCAAAGCTATGTCGAAACATTTTTATGCAATTTATATGGATCTAGAAGGTAAACTGACATAACTTGTATGCAATTGTTTTCTATGTATTTTTTCTTATGTATGTTTGTTGTTATATTGTTTGAAAAACCCAATAAAAATTTAATAAAAAAAATATAACTCAGCTCCTGAGAAATCTGGAGCCACCAAAATTGGGGAGAGTCTTCTGCTGACTTTCCTCTCAATCCTTGCCATGATTGGTGAAATTTGGAATTAGGATGTCTGAGTTATGCCCCCCAAATCACCCACTAAATTTTACTCAAACCATCTGGTGATGGCCTAAGAACTTTGCACAGTAATATAATATCATGTAATAGCATATTTGTGCCCAGCCAGCTGGGCAGTTTTTATTTGTGTTTTTTTCCGGTTAGAGGTGGTTTGGGTGGGAGTGTTTTGCATTTGTCGTTTGTGACTTTATTTGATTTATTTAATTTTTATTTGTCATTTTGTTTTTTTTCATTTTTTGACTGTTTTTACTCTTCTGGCCTCTAGGTGGGGCTGTTTTTAAGATTTTTTGCGACTTTCCTTTCTCTTTGTTCAGTTTAGTTCCGGGCCCCATGGAGGGAGGATGTGTCTGGTAAGTGCTCTTAATTGTGTTTTTTTTGGTTGTTGTTTTGATTTTGTGGTATTGGGTTGGGGGGTTTAAGTAGAGAGTTTCTACTTAAAAACCCCCCCCCCCCAAAGTGTTTCGGCTTGTTTGTTGGTTTCTATTTTGGGTTTTAGATGTGTTTAAGTGTTTTAATTATTTCTGGTTGTTATTTTTTTATTTTCCGTATTTATTTCTTTAATTTGTGAGATTATTGTTTGATGAGTTAGGTATTTTCGTGTGGTAGATAGTGTGCTTTTATGGTTTTTCAGTGTTCTACACACTCACACCCTTCAGCATGATTGGCTGAAGTGGTCAAGGTGCAGAGGACGCTGGGACTTGAAGTTTAGTTTATTTTGTTTGTGTTCGTGCGGCAGTTTTCCCCCTGCAGCTCAGTTTCTATTAGGTGTGCCGCCTTTCCCAACGTTCTCTTTGCTCTCGCCTGTCAGCCTGATTGGCTGAGAGGCGGCGTGGTGCGGAGGACGTTGGGAATTGTAGTTGAATTGTTTTGTTTGTGTTCGTGGGGCAACTGCCCCACTGGGGACTGCCGGGCCCTTGCGGCGATGTGCAGGCCGGGTAAAGGTGAGTGCAGGCGGCTCGGTACAGGATAGTAAGGACGAATGTGGGAGCCTTTGTTACATTCCAACGGTTAATGTCCTTCCTTATAGGTAAAGATAATGTTTCTGTACATTATGGTCATTATAGGAACAGAATATTGGACTAGACCAGGGGTCAGCAAACTTGGCTCTCCCAATGTTCTTTGACTTCAGTTCCCAGAAGCCCTAATTAGCAAGTGTACTGACTTGGGCTTCTGGTAATTGAAGTCCAAGAACATCTGGAGAGCCAAGTTTGCTGACCACTGGACTAGACAAGCCTTCGGTACGATTTAAGTTTTTGACACAAAATTATTATTATAGCATGGATACTTTTACAGGTTTTCTCTACCAGCAGCACCCATTTCTCATATCCTGAAAGACTTATTAGGGCCACTATACCTGACAGCACATGATAACATTAGCTATTCCCATCAGAGAGAGGACTGTATCATGTATGCCTGTCATACAGCCTCTCAGAAAACAAGATAGGGGCAATCTTGATTGTGCACCACAAATATAAGGGTTCAAACCCAGACTTTCAGAAATTAAATTCTTGAATCCTCATATTAGTCAGTTTTATTTTCTGCCCATTTAAATGGTTTTTAACTCCAACTCTCTCCATCTTCAGTATGAATACCATTGTAAATTTATATCAAATTCATCCTGAATATGAAGGAACTTGCATATTCCTATCTTTACCTATAAGGAGGGACGTTAACCGTTGGAATCCGGTATACATGCCCGCACCTGCCCATACTATCCCGTACCAAGCACCTTACACTTGCCTTTACACTGAACGAGCATCACCGCAAGGGTCCGCCAGCCGCCAGTGGGGCAGTCACCCCACGAACATGGACAGAAAAATGAACTATACTTCCCAGCATCCTCCACGCCGTGCAACTAATCAGCCTGGCCAGATTTTCTCCCAACCAATCACAGTCCAAAATGCAAATCAGCTCTCTCCAACATTCCGTTTTTAGGCCTGGCTGTTAACAAACTGCCATTTTTCTCCCATGGCACAACACACTCGTGTGTGTGTGTGTGTGTGTGTGTGTGTGTGTGTGTGTGTGTGTGTGTGTGTGTGTGTGTGTGTGTGTGTGTGTGTGTGTGTGGTCATGTGGTCGTGCTGTGTGTGTGGTTGTGTTATGTGTGTATTGTGTGTATGTGGGGTTGTGTGTATGGATTATTGTGTGTGTATTGTGTGTGTGTGGTTGTGTTGTGTGTGTGGTTGTGTTGTGTGTGGCTCCCCCCAAAGTCTCGGCGAGGCCACACACACACAGCACCAGTCGTGTGTGTGGTTGTGTTACATAAGAACATAAGAACATAAGAACAGCCTTGCTGGAACAGGCCACAGCCCATCCAGTCCAGCATTCTGTCTCACACAGTGGCTCACCATTTCCTTCAGGGTATTCCCAAGCAGATGCCTGCTTAGGATTCCCTGGAAATGATATTGAGAGATATCCTGCCTATCTCTCCAACCCGGAGGTTGTCCTTAAGTATCCATAATTATAGCCATTGATACTCTTGTCCTCCATGAACTTGTCTAATCCTTTCTTAAAGCTGTCAAGACTGACAGCTGTCACCACTTCTTCTGGCAGGGAGTTCCATAGACCAGTAATCCTCTGGGTGAAAAAGTACTTTCTCTTATTTGTTTGAGAACTAGTACCCAAAAGTTTCATGGAGTGTCCCCTAGTTCTAGTGTTATGCGATAGGGAAAACAGTTTTTCCTTATCTACTTTGTCCACACCGTGCATGATTTTATAAACTTCAATCAGGTCACCTCTTAGACGTCGTCGTTCAAGAGTGAAGAGGCCCAACCGTTGCAGCCTCAGATGGTAAGGAAGGTGTTCCAGTCCCTTAATCATTCTGGTTGCCCTCCTCTGCACTTTTTCCAGCTCCATAATATCCTTCTGGAGGTATGGCGACCAGAACTGTACACAGTATTCCAGATGGGGCCTCACCATAGATTTATAAAGAGGCAAAATGACACTTGCTGACTTATTTTCTATACCCTTCCTAATGATCCCTAGCATTGAGTTTGATTTTTTCACTGCTGAGGCACACTGGGTTGACACCTTCATTGAGTTGTCCACCAGGACACCAAGGTCCCTTTCCTGGTTTGTCGCAGAGAGTTCAGACCCCATCAGTTTATAAATGTAATTGGGGTTTTTTGCCCCAACATGCATCACTCTGCACTTACTAATGTTGAAACTCATTTGCCACTGTTTTGCCCACTCCCCCAGTGTCGAGAGATCCCTCTGGAGCTCCTCACAATCTCTCACAGTTTTCACTACCCTGTATAATTTAGTGTCGTCAGCAAATTTGGCTACCTTGCTTTTTACTCCTACCTCTAGATCATTGATGAAGAGGTTGAAAAGCAGGGGTCCCAGTACTGAACCTTGGGGGACCCCACTCTTTACTTCCCTCCACTTGGAGAAGTGTCCATTTAGTGCTACCCTCTGTTTCCTGTCCCTTAGCCAGTTGCTGATCCAGGACAAGACCTGTCCCTTTATTCCATGACTGGTAAGTTTATTCAAGAGCCTTTGGTGTGAGACCTTGTCAAAAGCCTTCTGAAAGTCCAGATAAACAATGTCAACTGGATCCCCCTTATCCACATGCTTGTTGACACTCTCAAAAAATTCCAACAGATTAGTGAGGCATGATTTGCCCTTGCAAAAGCCATGTTGGCTCTCCTTTAGCAGCGCCTTCTCTTTTATGTGCCTATTAATTCTATCTTTTAGGATGGTTTCCATCACTTTACCTGGGACACATGTCAAACTGACAGGTCGGTAATTCCCTGGATCACCCCTGGATCCTTTTTTGAAAATTGGTGTTACATTCGCTACCTTCCAGTCATCAGGCACAAAGCCTGATTTGAGGGAAAGATTATATATTTTGGCTAGGAGATCAGCAATTTCATCTTTAAGTTCCCTGAGAACTCGTGGATGGATGCCATCTGGTCCTGGTGATTTGTTAGTGTTTAGTTTAACAAGACATGCAAGGACCTCCTCCCTGGTTATTTCTATCTGGCTTAATTCTTCGGTTTCCCTCCCTACGAAGATAGGCTCTGTTTTGGGCATGTGGCCTCTGTCTTCTTCAGTGAATACTGAAGCAAAGAATTCATTGAGTCTCTCTGCAATCTCTGTTTCCTCTTTAATAACCCCTTGCCTTCCATTGTCATCTAATGGTCCAATGGCCTTCCTAGTTGGGTTCTTACTTCTAATGTACTTAAAGAAGTCTTTGTTATTTCTCTGAGTATTTTTAGCTATACGCTCCTCAAAGTCTTGCTTTGCTTTCCTGATTGTTGCCTTGCATTTGTTCTGCCAGAATTTATGTTTTTGCCTGCTGTCCTCATTTGGACAAGCCTTCCATCTTCTAAATGAGCTTCTCTTGCTCTTGATCACTTCCCGAACAGCTCCTGTAAGCCACATTGGAGTCCTCTTGGACCTGGCAGTGCCCTTTTTCCTTTTGAGTATGCATTCCAATTGAGCCTCTGTTATTGTTTTTGTAAACAGCCTCCATGCCTCTTGGAGTGTTTGGACTCTCTCAATTTTCCCTTTCAGCTTCTTTTTTACTAGTTTCCTCAACTTTGGGAAATTTCCTTTTTGAAAATTTAAGGTCTCTGTGTTAGATTTTATCAGTGACTTGCGGTCTATGATCAAGTTAAACATAATTGAGTTGTGGTCACTGTTCCCTATTGGATCAGTCACATTAACATCTTGCACCAGATCCTGAGTATTACTCAGGATCAAGTCAAGGATTCTTGTACCTCTAGTTGGGTCTTCAACCATCTGTCCCAGGGAACAATCATTTAGCATATCTAGGAACTTTATCTCTTTATCATGTGCTGAACAACAGTTCACCCAGTCTATGTGAGGGTAATTGAAGTCCCCCATTATAACCAGGCTTCCCTTCATGGATGCCTCCTTTACAACATTCTCCAACTGCCAGTCTCCCTCAAGAGTTTGGGTCGGAGGCCGATAGTATATGCCTACTGTTAGACCATCCTTGTGGCCTGGTACTCTTACCCACAGAGCTTCTAATGGAGACTCCAAATCACCTAGATATTCCAATTCATACGATTTTATCACTTCTTTGACATACAAGGCCACACCATTTGCCCCTTCCTATCCTTCCTGTACAGTTTGTAGCCTGGGATAACTGTATCCCATTGGTTATCATCCGTCCACCAGGTTTCAGTGATACCAATAATATCAATATTCTTATCTATTGCTAAGTATTCCAGCTCCCCTATTTTGTTCCGGAGGCTTCTGGCATTTGTATACAAGCATTTATATATGCTTTTCTGACACAGTCTTTTGTGTCCAGTTGCATTGTTAGACTGCCTCTTGCATCCTTCTGCTAGAATGCTAGTGACTAGCTCCTCGCTCTGCTCAGTAATTTTTGCATCCTCCTCACTACTCAAGTACACACTTTTCCGAACCGGATGCTGCCCAGCTCCTGTCGGCTTTCCCCCAGTTATCAGTTTAAAAGCTGCTCTGCAGCCTTTTTGATGTTGAGTGCCAGCAATCTGGTCCCATCATGGTTCAAATGCAACCCATCCCTCCTGAACAGATTTGGCTTGTCCCAAAATGTTCTCCAGTTCCTGACAAATCTGAAACCCTCCTCTCGACACCACCGCCTCATCCACGCATTGAGGCTTCTGAGTTCTGCCTGCCTGGTAGGTCCTGCGTGAGGGACAGGCAGCATTTCTGAAAATGCTACCTTGGAAGTCCGGGACTTCAATCTTCTTCCTAACAACCTGAATTTGGCTTCCAGGACAGACCGCTTGGCCTTCCCAACATCATTGGTACCAACGTGTACCATGACAACTGGCTCGTTCCCAGTTCTCTCTAACAATCTATCTAGATTTCTTGTGATGTCTGCAACTTTTGCACCTGGCAGGCAAGTCACCATACGGTTATCATATGCATCACAAATCCATTTCTCTGTATTTCTAATTATTGAATCGCCTAGTACAAGGAGCCTCTCTCCTGCAATCTGTTCATCTACATGCACCTCATCAACCATATTAAGGGAGAGAAACTCAGTTTGTTCCTGTTGTTTATCTTCCTGGATCTCATCAAGTGTGATGAAGGAGAGATCATCAGGTGGAACCAGTTGTTCCTCTGTGTGTTCCTCATCAGGTGTGATGAGGGAAAGAGCCTCAAATTTATTCTGTAATTTCAGACTCTCAGAGTGATCCCCTACTCTTTTCCTCCTTTGAGTCACATTCCTCCAAATATCTCCCTCCTGAGTTAGTGAAGGGCCTTCTCCCTCAGAACTGTGCCCTGTCTCTACTTTGTCCAGCATAGTCTGTTCCGCTCTGTCCAAGAACAGCTCAAGCTCCTTAATTTGTTGATGGTTAGATATGCGGGCCTCTAGCTGCTGGACCTTCTCTTCTAGTAGTGCAACCAGCTTGCACTTGCTGCAAGTGTAGTTCTCCATATGCTTTGGCAAGAACACAAACATGGCACAAGTATTGCAGGTAACTACAACTGTTCCCTCAGAATCCATTTTAACAAGTGCAGTATTCCGGGCCTCAAAAATGTACACGTTTACTACCTTTCTACCTAGTAAGACTATATTCTTCCTTTGTTACTGCTTCTGGAAGCTTCAAACTGCTTCCTCTGTTTGAACAGAGGTGACTCTCAGCAGTTTAAATTATCAATTTAAATTAGTGGAGGCCTCTAAAGCAGCTCTACTCCAACTGCAAAACTTACCAGTGCTCACTTCCTTTGTTTGGCTCTCCTCAGCAGCAGCTCTGCTTAAGAGCACATGCAGAGTCAAAAGGGCTGACCCTGAAAGAGCTTAGTGTTGTGTGTGTATTGTGTGTGGTTGTGTTGTGTATGTGTGTATATTGTGTGTATGTGTGTGGTTGTGTTGTGTGTATGTATTGTGTGTGTGTGGTTGTGTGTGTGTATTGTGTGTGTGCTGTATGTGTGTGTATTGTGTGTGTGGTTGTGTTGTGTGTGTGGTTGTGTTTTGTGTGTGTCTCCTCGGCAAAGCTTCAGGGGGAGGGGTAGCCCCTCCTCTTCCCACACAGCTTCATCAAGTGTGTGTATGTGTGTGTGTATTTGTATTGTATGTGAGGTTGTGTTGTGTATGTGTGTAATGAGTGTGTGTGGTTGTGTTGTGTGTGATTGTGTTGTGTATGTGTGTTTATTAAGTGTGTGTGTAGTTGTGCTGTGTGTGCAGAGTGTGTGTGTATTGTTTGTGTGTGCGTGGTTGTGTTGTGTGTGTATTGAGTGTGTGTGTGGTTGTGTGATTGTGTGTGTGTGGTTGAATTGTGTGTGTGTGTGTATTGCATGTGTTGTGTGTACCCCCCAAAAAAACCTCTACCACCAAAACACACAAAAAAACTGCCCGGCAGAGCAGGGCAAAGAAAGCTAGTCAAAAATAAAATACAGTGATACCTCATACAACGTCTAAACTTGGTTCCACAAGTTTGGACTTTATATGGATTTGGACTTTGTATGAGGCATGCAAAATCATAGCCGCGTTGCCTCATACAACGTCCAAATCCTTGCTGCGATGCTTTGTACAACGTCGTTTCCATAGAGATACATTTGTACTGTAACAGCACAGACTTCAGGGCAAAGTCAAGGAAACAGACAGGAAACTGACAGAACTTTAAGAAATCATTGTCTAAAGGCTAAACACATTACAAAAACATGTCAAACAACCCTGATTGTCCAAGAACCTGATGAATGCTGCAAAAATCCCAGGAATGCTTCTAAAAATTCTGACAAAAACATTCCAAAAAATCCAAAATCGCGCTCAAAACCACTCCTAAACACTCTTCGCCTCGTGCAAAACCCACAGGAGCAATGCATGCATGTGTCCTGCCTTTTATACTGCCCAAGCACAATGCAACCTGGGAAATCCCCAATGCCTCATACAAAGTCGCAGCGACTTTGTATGAGGTGACTTTTTCCAAGGAATTAGGCGATTTTGTATGAATTCGATGTTGTACGAAGTGGACTTTGCATGAGGTATTACTGTACAATGAAATTTTCATACACTCCTACTGGTCTTTTGACCTTGCTGATTATTTCTCTCCCCGCACCCATCTTCACTCTTCATTTATCTTTGTGTGTTAACTTCTGCTCCCAAAATTGAATATTTGCTTCTGAACAAAGTAAAAATTAATTCAATTAACTCAGGTATGTTTAGAAAGGCAAAACAAAGTGAATTGTGTTTTATTGATTTTCTTTTTCTGTCAAAAAATAATCACAGCCATATTGAGTTACATTGCAACAAATCTTCAGTTATTCTGATTCACAATTATAATCCTAATTTATGTGGACCCTAAAAAAAAATATCGCACATTATTAAAGCCTGTAGTGGAGTTTAGTTTAAAACTCACAGATAGAGAGGTAGTATTTATTGCATGGCTTGTCATTCCAGGTGCCGTCAGTGTACATTTCAACACATTTCTCTGCTCCTTTTCCATTAGGCTCTTCCATATACCAATTTGTAAAATTCAGGGCATCCCCATTTAGAAACCAGAATTCTCCTGGGACATGCCCCTCAGTAATACCTAAGTAAGCATATGTATTAAATTTTTTCACAAAGGCCATAATAGCATCATTCTCCTCCTTGTTTGTTGGAACTGCAATATTGCCATGAGCTGCTTTGCATATTTTTACTGTGTCATCGAACTCCGCTGTCTGCTCAGTACTGGCAAACACTTTATCACCAGCAATTGAAATCTTTCCACTCAGAGCCAAGGCTGCAAAACAAAACAGAAGTCATTCTTAGATTCATTGGAGACTTTTCCCATTGCACTTGTTGGTTTTACACAAACAACGGGATGCACAGACTTCTTTTGGGCTGGCTTGTGACATTTTGCTTCCCTGAAGCTGACTTCTCCTGAGTCAAGGTGAATACTACTTGAAGTCAGACCAGTTATTTTGGTACCTGAAGTAGAAAAGTTGCATGAGCACCATTCCTCTTTATTGGGACTGCATGTCTATGTTAGCCCTTCATATAGTCTATCAACTAAAACAAATGAGATTTAAGTTGGGATTAATAAGCCTTATTTTTTTCTGTGGTGTTTAATATAGGGTTGATGAAAGATTGAGTTCTCTTGTAGTTTGAAAATATAATAACAACAAAGGTTGTAATCAGAAGTCTGTTGTGCACATGTAACACCAGAGATATGCTGTGTAAGGTAGTCACTTCACATGACCAAATGGTATGGCTTGCTTTTCCTTTCTTCCATCCAAGAAACAGAAGGTTCAGAGTCAGCTTTGTGTGCGTGCATGTGTAGACATATTTCTAGCAACTATCTCACATATTAAATGCAATAAAACCCCTACTTACGAAAAAAGTCCATTCCATAGGCTTTTGCTTAAATCGGTTTTTTATGTAACTCGAAGCAAACCCATAGGGAAATGAATTTTTATGTAACTCAAAGCAAACCCATTGGAAAAAATAATCTTTATGTAACTCGAAGCAAACCCATAGGAAATCGTGTAAACCGGGACATGGCTTTAGCACAAAATCATTATGTAAGTCAAATTTTATGTAACTCGAGGCATGTAAGTTGGGGTTTTACTATATATCTCATACATAGATATATCCTAGACATCTTAACTCTAAACTCATCAAACTTGGAGAGGGTTGAGAGGAGAGTCAGTAGAAGATTTTCTCCAATTTTGGTGTCCCTAGGTGGCTCAGGGGCTGAGTTACGTCTCCTGAATTAAGATATAACTGGAAGTCCAGTCAGCTTCTATATGTAGAATGGAGGTGCGGGTGCCAGCTTGTCATTTACCTCAGGCAGCAATTGCTGTTGTTGCTATTATTTATTTCTACCCACCTGGGCACTGAGAATGAGCAAATGTGAGGAAATTGGACTGCTGCAACCTACATTTCAAGATGTAGTGTTTGCAGTGAAAGCAAAAGATATCTGTTCTTATATCAGAGTAAATGGTAGCAAAATGCATGGATAATGTCATTACATGGTTTAACTCACCAGGTGGCATTGGACTTAGCAGTATTTTGATGGACTCATGCACTTGTGTGTGTGTGATTATTTAAGAAAAATAAAATAAAGCAAGGCAATAATTAGATTAGAACAACAAAAATCACACTCTTTTAAATGCACAAACAATCAGAAGGAACAATTTCTTGGGAGGAAATGTACCTCTTTCAATTCTGGTGATTCTCCATTCAAGTTCCTTGAGATTATTTTCTAATATAGGATCCTGAGATACAGACAGACCTGTGAACAACAACAGCCTACATTAGTTTGCGTAATTTTAAATGTTATTTGGTTGCTCTCCTTCTCTCTCTCTCCTTCTGACATATCTGAAGAACAGCCATTGTGTCTGATGTATGTTTATTTTTTTGTCAGAGTAAATCTCCACATGGGCCAGATCTCTGATTTTACTCAAGAATTCTATCAAAATGTGAGGGGTGCATGCTGGTTAATTCTGTACTTTTGTGATGTATTTTGCAACACATACAGTCCACTCCAATTCATGTTGAGGAAGGGAGATTTGTGCACACAACCTTCACATGACCTGGAACTGACAGTGGCTGTACCAATGCTGAGCCATTTTTGCTTTGATTTAATTTGTTTAGGTAAAGCTTGCCTTTGCTAGAAAGCCAGTGGTATTAGACTCTAGGATTTAGTGGGTGCTCTTCTCCATTTAAAGCCAAAAATCTAGTGTTATCTGCATCTGCAGATGTGTCCATGGACATGTGGCAGGCATGACTAGACACCAGAGTGCACAGAACACTGTTTATCTTCCCACCAAAGTGGTACCTATTTATATACTTGTAATTTCTTGCTTTTGAACTACTCCTTACTAATTCAGGCACTAACGCCATCTCAATAATTTAGCAATGTCAATTGATGATTAGAGACAACCTGACTGCACCCTTCTGAATATTAATGAGTGTTTCAGAAAGGCAAAGAGGATTGCCTAGTCTTTAATTTAAGGTCTTTTGAGAATCCCGCCAATTATTAAACCTCCTGCACTGCCATTGGTGAACTCACTGGAGTGGTTTATAGAGGAACAATGCATAAAGAAACAGAAGAGATTCCCTGATTAGGAAAGCCTAATCTGTCGTTTCCATCTATGCATTAACTGTGTATAAATAACGGAAGTAGGACTGCCCCAATGTAAAGCATTACACTGCCTGAACTCCAATACTTGCATATTTACTTGTGAGAAAGAGGACACTTTCCATAATTGGGAAATCTATACACTTGATTTTTCAGTTTATCAACATGGAGCACATGGAATAAATACTTTTATGGGCTGAATCTCTCTTTGGCATGGGAACTCTCTGATATGTAGTTGAAAAAAAAAAACGGAGTCCAGTTTCTGTGCCTAGAGGCTGAGGCTCTCATTTTCACATTTTCACAAATTTGTGCAAACGTAAAGAGCTGAGCTAGTAGGACACATGATGCAAGGGCAAGGATGCACACACTTGCTGCCCTCTCTACTGTTAGAACATACAGTACATAGAGTAAAGGTCTCCCTTGCTTGAAAGCCAGTGGTGTCCAACTCCTGTGGGTGGTGCTCACCTCTGTTTACAGCCAAAGAGCCAGCACTGTCTGCATCTGTAGATGTTTCCATGGTCATGTGGCAGGTATGACTAGACGGTGGAGTGCACAGAATGTTGTTACCTTTTCCACCAAAATGGTACCTATTTATTTACTTTCAATTTCTTGCTTTCAAACTGCTAGGTGGGAAGGAGCTGGGACAGACAAGGGGAGCTCACTCCGTCACACAGCACTTGGGTCTCAAACTGCTGACTGACCAACTTTCCAGTTGTCAAGCTCAGTGTCTTAACTATGAAGTCATACATCTAGCTAGAACTAAAATGGCATACAAACAATGCTGTTCTGTTGGAGAGCTCTCATGGCCCAGTGTTCAACTCTGCTCAGATCATGTGTTTAATCCTAAAGGTTAAGGTTTCCCTTGCTCGAAAGCCAGTCATATCCGACTCTAGGGTTCAGTGCTCATCTCTGTTTCAAAGCCGAAGAGCCAGCGTTGTCTGCTTCGGCAGACGTTTCCGTGGTCATGTGGCAGGCTCAATATTGATTCAACATTACATCTTTCCAATGTCAGTAAAATGAGTACCCAAGCATGTTGGAGGCAAAATGCTAATTACCTTGTGGACTACCCAAAGAGTTCTCTAAGCTCTATGGGGTGGAATATAAGTGTAAAGCTGTTGCTATTCTATTACCTGCTGGCCCAGGATCTCCCTTCTGATCTGGTTTGCCTTTTGGCCCTTGTGGCCCAAGGAGCCCATTTCTTCCAGGAAAACCTTTGGGACCTAATGAAGGGAAGACATGTTCATGATGACCTGGCACAATTTTTAATGTTCTTGCATGATAGAACAACCACAGGCATGAAATCCACTTCCCTAAACCCCAAAATGTCCACCCATGTATTATAAATTCAAAGTTGATTTGCCCCCCAGAGTTTTCAAGTTGGGAACATCCATTGTGCCTTATCATTAGCTGTTTCTGTCATTGTGGGAAAGGAGCTGCAGGCTGGTAATATGGTATGGCCACAAGTTGCCCATCTCTGTTTTATTCTCAGCAATACACTGGTTAACAGCAAATGTTGATGTTAATGTTGTTTCTAACACACTAAAGAAATGTATGTAGTGTGTTTCTCATTGAATCAGAGATTCACAGAATAATGGAGTTGGAAGGGACCTATAAAGCCATTGACTCCAAACCACTGCTTAATGCAGGAATCCAAATTAAAACAGCTCTAAGAGATCCCAGTTTAGCTTTCACTTGAATGCTTCCAGCATGGGAACTCTCACTACTCCCAAGGCAATTGGTTTCTTTGTCATACTGTTCTAACTATATTTAGCTGAAATTTGGCTTCCTGTAACTAGAGTCCAGGGACTAGGGAGAGGTGGCTTAGTTTTTAAGATGCTGAACTTGACAACTGGAAGGTTGGCAGGTGAGCAGTTCAAGACCTGAGTGCTGCATGGCAGAGTGAGCTTCCATCTCTGTCCCAGCTCCTGCCAACTTAGCAGTTTGAAAGCAAGAAATTGAAAGTAGATAAACAGGTACAGGCTAGTGAGAAAGTAGATAAACAGTGTTTATCTGAAGGCCTGAAGTTTGGATTTGAATACATTAAAAATCATTGGGAACATCAAGCAGAGAAAGTTTTAGAAAATGAGAGAGTCAAGATCATGTGGGACTTTAAACTTCTCTGGAAGACACCAAACTGATGTACATCTGATGCCTGCACATTGTAAAATTGTAAGCCAAAGGCACATAATGAGCCCAACAGTGTTGCTATTACTGTATTAGGTTTCTCCTACTTCTGGTGCCTCACAATGCCCTTCAACGTGCACTGAGGAGGACCTTATGTTGGCAAGAGGAAATGTTGTTGAAGTGGCCAGATATTCAGTGGATCTAATCAGTGTCATCTAATCCTTTTAATACCTTTTTGTTTTAGATAAGTTAATTTAAGCTTTGTATGTTATTATATGCTGGTGGTGCCTCTGACACGAATAAAGAAAGATTAGATTTATCCTATATTGGTAACAGTCACTTTTGAGACTGCATTTTCCCCAAAATAAAAAAGACTGTTAAAAATGTAGATACTATTTTAAAAAGTTATTCCTATGAAATTAAACTGTGATGCATATGCATTGGAAGCTCATTCTCATTTTAATTTTACATTTTCCTGTTTCTGCCTCCACCACCACCACCACCCCAGCTTACCTATACAAGGCTTCAAAGTATGGCATGTCATTAGTAAGAGAGCTGCTGTTGCAAGTAGTGGAACCAGGTGGGAAGATAGCATCCTGTTCATTTAACCTGACAAAAACAAACATTTTCACGAGGGTTGTGCAGAAACCTGCCAACTCAATCTGACCCTACTCAAGTAAAGGGTGCACAAATAGGAAATAACCCAGCCTATACTATTTAGGAAACATTCTGATTCACTCTGTCCCTAGAGTCTATGGCATTATTTTTGCATTTCTGAATGTCAGGTTAAAAAGTAATTATAATTTTATGGATTGAGGCAGAGGCCACAAAAAACTAGGTCCTTGGGGCATCCTAGCCATCTTCCCACAATCACACACATACAATCCTAATAGTGAAAAAAGTTTCAATAAAGTTTTGGCAAGTGAGTGAAATGAAAGACCGCAATGACCTCAGTCTGAGCCCGCCCTGGCAACTCAATGGTTGGATCGTCCAGGGGAGATCTTGGCCTTTATCACCTGGGGTTCAGCTGTCATTTGCCTTGTTCTGTTTTATTGTTCTGTTTTATTTACTCTCAGAATCTTATGAGAAGCTCTTCTTCAAAGATGATTTGATGCTTCCCCTCTGCTTCTCGTACCCCTTCCATTAAAAAATCCTATTTTATCCTCTAAAAAAATTGATTGGAATTAATGATGAAAAGAATTGCATGAGGGGTCAAAATTAGCACCCAAATTCTTCAGGTTTATACAGAATTAAATTCACAATTCATTTTTTAAAAAATAAATAAATTTATATTGCCCTTCCTCTTCTTTGGATTTTAGTACAACAAACAATCATTAAAAGAGCACAATGATAAAACAGTAAGTAAAATCTATAAATATTTAAATGACAATGTGATCATATGGCAGGAAACGCACACATCCAATTGCACTGGAAAGGATTTCATTGCAAGGAGCCATTTACCTTAAAGTAACCTTTACAGGTACATTATTTGGAAAATTGCTCCAACCTGGTCTTCAAAAGTGGTAGTCATATAGCTAGTTCAAAAATGTCCATCTTAGTCATTGGTCTGGAATGCTGTTTCCTGTACTTGTTGTGATTGCTGGGAGATCGATCTCACTTGACCACACCATAAGCGGTTCAAAATGAGATCCATTTCCCCATTTAATCACATCTAAAACATTACTGGGCATAATTCGAAGTGTGCAGATTGAGACAGGTTGAATCCATATGTAACGGGGCTATATTATACATATAGCTTCTGAAAAGTACTGTATTTTCTGGCGTATAAGACTACTTTTTAACCCCGAAAGATCTGTGCCAAAGTCGGGGGTCATCTTATAGGACAGGTACTTAACTGCAGCTGACAAGTATATTCCAAACTCTATATTTTAACTGGAAAAGTTGGGGGTCGTCTTATACGCCCAGTCGTCTTATACGCCGGAAAATAGGTAAGTCTTATTGTAGTCAGTGGAATACAGAGAAAGAGCCTCCTCGGACATTGTGGTATTTTTGAACCACAATGGGACATACCTTGGTAACAGCAACCTTGTGTTGCAGGCTAATCTTTCTCACACTAGCTCAGGCAAAAGGAACTGCAGAATGAACTCACCAAAAGGTGCCTTCATTTTGGCAGTTTCACGTCTGGCCTAGACATAGAAGAAGAGAGCAGTCAGTGGGACTTTAAGGAAGCCTTAAGCAGAGATGGTTGACTTACCGTTTTGTTCCAGTGCAGAATACTGGAGAAATGAGACAAGGGTCAATTTATAGCTTATGTTATTTGATATATACTCCTGTTATATGGCTGTTAGCTTAACTTGAGTTCTCCCCACCCCCCTTATTTGCAGAATTGCTTCATTATAGAAAAAGAAAACTATCAAAAGTAGGATGGTCAACAGACAATATTCTCTGACAATATTCTCTGTCTCTTAGAAACAAGATATAGCACAATGAGAAAAAAACCTTCTTGGGAAGGGCAATAAACTTTAGAAGAAAATATTTTTACTCATAATTATCTGCAAGTATATGGTTTCCATAAGGATTAATCTAATGTGTAAACAACGACATGTCCCTTGTTACTTTCAACATCACAGGCGGAAACACCCTTTCAAACACCATCAGATAAGCTGCAAGCTGTTCTCTGTACATCTTAATATGAAACACAGATCTTTTGTGCATATTATTTACCCACATTCCTTGGTATGTGCACAGGCACCTGGAACAAAATGGTGATTAGTAATTTGAAACACTTGAGCTTAAATAAGCATTACTGATCCTGAATGCTTATGAAATAGTTCAGAGAAAAAATGAAGCAACTTCCTCATTCAAAAGCTTTGATTTTTTTTTACTTTGAAAGCAAGACCCAGGACATAACCTGAATTAAAAGCTGTTGTGATTAAAAGGCTTGTCTAACAGTGGCAGCAGTTGATCAGTCTTCTCCCATCAATATGGCTTGTCCTGAATTTATGGAGGATGGATGGGCCAGTTCTGTTTCTAATCTATCCCACTTTTGCCCATATTAATTTAGAAGCCAATTCTATTCTGTTTTTCACATTAAAGTATAATATTAAAACTATGTAACAAAGAGGTATTTATACACATATACAACAATGTATTTTGAATTTATTTGTTGTTATGGGCCATCAAGTTGCTTCTGGCTTATTGTGACTCTGTGAATTAGTGACCTCCAAAAAGGGATCCCTGCTCCATGTGTCACAGACTCAAGGCTGTGACTTCTCTTTACTCAACCAGTTTATTTCATGTTCATCCTTCCTCTTTTTCTACTGCCTTCCATTCCCCCCACTATTATTGTCTTTTCCAGTGATTCATGTCTTCACGTAATATGACCAAACTTTGGCAATCTTAATTAAGTTGTCTTGGTTTCAAGAGAGAACTTAGACTTGATCTAAACTAGTACAGAATTAAATGTTTTTATAGTGGTCTATACCAGGGGCACCCAAACCACGGCTAGTGGGTCCAATTAGGTCTGTGTACATCATTAATGTAGCCCAAGGTGAGACCTGGGCTCACCGTGGACCGTCCCTCTACCTGCCCCCACTGCCTGACATCATCATTAGCAGCAGCAACGGTGATTCATGCTTCACGTGATATGACCAAACTTTGGCAATCTTAATTAAGTTGTCTTGGTTTCAAGAGAGAACTTAGACTTGATCTAAACTAGTACAGAATTAAATGTTTTTATAGTGGTCTATACCAGGGGCACCCAAACCACGGCTAGCGGGTCCAATTAGGTCTGTGTATATCATTAATGTAGCCCAAGGTGAGACCTGGGATCACCGTGGACCGTCCCTCTACCTGCCCCCACTGCCTGACATCATCATTAGCAGCAGCAACGGTGATCACATTTTGTTCGAGCAATCTCTGGCTCAGTCCCATCCCCTCTGCAGCCTTTGCCAAAGCCGATTGCAGCATTGGGGAAATTTTCAGAGCCTCCTCTGTTTCATAATCCACAGCGCTAGGAGAACTCCATGGTGTGCCTGGGATAACTTCACCGCAGTGTGCCAGGTCTACCCTTCCAGTGCGCAGTGGGAGCAGCCTGCCTCCAGCCCCTGCAGCTGTGTGTTGGGGATGGGACCGGCCCATGAAAAAAAGTTTGGGCACCACTGGTCTTTACTACCTGTAAAGCAATCTCACCATAATACATTTTGAAATGAATCGATATTTTCATTTATTCATTGTCCAGCTTTCACATCCACACATAGTGATCGGGAATACTATAGTATTTTATCTTTGTTCTCTGGTGACACATTATTACATGTGAATATAGTTTTTATTTCCTTCATACCTGGTCTTCCAAGCGTTAGCTGTGGTCCAAAACAAGGAAATTCTTACAGCCTTTTTGTATTCTAATGACACCTGTAACATAAAACATGGTACAGGAACACAGTAGAAATTATTGGCTCACTCAAGTTGCATTTGTGGAGGTGGCATGGGGATGACAGAAACAATATCATTTATTTGATAGCTCACCTTATAGTATTTATTTATTTCCAGTTTAAAAATATGATAACTGACTGTCAAGTCCTAAATATCTTGCGCCTCTGTTACCTAAATGGTACTTCTTGCCATAGTATCCCATTTAATCTCTAAATCTGATGTGAAGGCTCTCTACCTTCAGCTGAAGTGACTCTTCTCTGTGGCCACAAATACATTTTAGGATTTGCATCTGTGCAAGGAATCCCTTCTGTCTCTTAAGACCTTCGTATTCGAGACAGAAATGTACCATGCTAGCTTAGAAAAGTTTGACATTTAGCCTATAGTTTTACAAAGCAATTCAAATGCAAAAATTAAGCTAATTAAGTCAGCTTTGGAAGTGCAAGCCCCTGGCTGATCTCAGATCTGACAATACTGTATACTATAGCTAAATCCACCTATGTAATTCTTGTGCTGACTGAGATCAGCTGGGGAAAAATAGAGGCACATGAGGGAGGAGCTGAGTTACACCAAATTTAAAACCCTCTTGGTCCAGATTTACAACCACTATACTAGAACAGTGCTAGTCTAGGGTCCGTGAAATTCTAAGTAGAGGTCACCCGCTTCCAAAAATATTTTTTAACATCCCTGATATATGATGTATTATATATTACATATTATGATATGGGAGGATGCAGAGGTTCTCATCCAAAACTGAAATAATGGGAGATCACTTGCTGCCCCAATATGTTACCCAGCATGGGAGGATCTAAGAAAATCTAAATGTTGTTGCTGCTGCTGCTGCTGCTGCTGCTGCTGCTGCTGCTGCTGCTGCTGTTGTTGTTGCTGTTGCTGCTGCTGCTGCTGTTGTTGCTGTTGCTGCTGCTGCTGTTGTTGTTCAGACGCGACTGCATGGTCTGCAGCATGCCAGGCACTCCTATCCTCCACCATTCTCCTCAGCCAGCTCAGCTCTACACCCATTGTGCCAACAATGCCATCTAGCTACCTTTTGCCTTCAATCTTTTATAGCATCAAGGCCTTCCTGAGTGAATCCTCTCTTCTCATCTGGTGGACAAAGTACTTGAGCTTCATCTTCAATATTTTTCCTTCCAAGGAGCAATCAGGTTTGATTTCCATCAGGATCAACCTTTGATCTCTTTGCTGTCCAGGGGACTCTCAAAATTCTCCTCCAGCACCACATTTCAAAGGCATCTATTCTTCTTTGCTCAGCCATTGCTTTGACTATGCATACTTTTGTTGGCAGAGCGATGTCTCTACTTTTTATTATGTTTCCTAGGTTTCTCATAGCTTCCCTTCCAAGTATTAGTTTTCTTTTTATTTCATGGCTGCAGCCACCATCTGCAGTCATCTTGGATCCTAAGAAGGTAATGTCAGCCACTGTTTCCATTTCTTCCCCTTCTATTTGCCAGGGCATGATAGGGCTGGTTGCCATTATCTTGGTTTTATTTATGTTGAGTCTCAGGCCAGCTTTTGCACTCTCTTCTTTCACCCTAATCAAGAGATCCTTTAGGACTTCTTACTTTCTGCCATTAGGGTAATGTCATCCGCATATTTCAGCTTGTTCATGTTCTCCCCTCCCCTGCAATTTTAGTTCCTACTTGTGATTCATCCAGCCCTGCATTGTACATTATGTACTCTGCATATAAGTTAAATAAGCAGGATGATAATATACAACCTTGTCATACTCTTTTTTCAATTCTAAACCACTCTGTCATTCCATATCCTGTCCTAACAATTGCTTCTTGAGTCATGTACAGACTTCTCATTAGACAGATGAGGTGGTCTGGTACTTCCATCTCTTTAAGGACTTGCTGTAGTTTATTGTGGTCAACAAACCATCAAAGGCCTTGGTGTACTCAATGAAACAGAAGTTGACTTCTTTCTGGTACTCCTTTGTTTTCTCCATGATCCAGCAAATGTTGGCAATTTGGTCTCTAGTTCCCCTACCTCAGTGGTGGCAAACCTATGGCATGCGTGCCAGAGGTGGCATACACAGTCCTCTCTGTGGGCACTCATGCAGTCACCCCAGCACAGAGTTTGCCTTGCCCCCTGCCCAGCAGCCCAATGGGAGTGCTTCCTCATTTCCCCCAGCACAGAGTTCACCCCACCCCTCTGCCTAGTAGCCCAATGGGAGTGTTTCCTTCCTCCCCTGTTGCTGTGTTGGCACTTTGCAATAAATACTGGGTTTTGGTTTGCAGTTTAAGCATTCAGTCTCTAAAAGGATCTCCATCACTTCCCTACCTCTTCAGAACCCAGACTGCACTTCTGGAAGTTCTCGATCCATGTACTGCTGAAACCTAGCCAGTATTATCTTGAGTATGACTTTGCTAGTGTGTGAAATGAGCGCAATTGTTCGGTAGTTTGAACATTGTTTTGCATTGCCTTTCTTTGGGATTGGAACATATACTGACCTTTTCCAATCCTGTGGCCATCGCTGTGTTTTCCAAATCTGCTGGCATATAGAGTGCATGTAGAGTGCATATATTACTAGAATATATTATTCTGGTGCATTACCAGAGGTGTCCACTAGAGGCCAGTGTCTGCTGACAGATCTATTTTGGTGTGAACGACCATCCACATGGGCTAAAGAACAGGATACTTATGAATGTTTTAAATCACACACATAAACAAAACTTGTAGCCATAGAACAAGATAGCATGTTGAATTCCAGCCATTATGCAATTTAGGCATGGGAATATCAATGCAGCCCACCTGGCGGCAGAGCACTCGAATGGTCTGAATCATTTCAATGCCAGATGGTCTCTGATACCAAGATCCAGCTCCCTCTTGGAGAGAGGTAGAATGTAGTAAATAAGGGGAAAGAGTGAATCAAATGAATGGATATAGTCAAGACTACTGTATAGTGCAGTGATGGCTAACCTTGGCACTCCATCTGTTCTTGGACTTCAATTCCCAGAAGCCTTGATCAACAGGAGTACTGACTTGGACTTCTGGGAATTGAAGTCCAAGAATACCTGGAGTGCCAAGGTTGGCCATCATTGATACAGTAAATCATTATTATTATTTTATTTTGTCTACATTGATTGCAGTGGCTCAAGTAGCTAAGTGGAAGGTCAGCAGTTCGATTCCTGAGTAGTGCAGGACAGAATGAGCTCCCATCTTTGTCCCAGCTCCTGCCAACCTAGCAGTTCGAAAGCAAGAAATTGCAAGTAGATAAATAGGGGCCACTTCATTTGGAAGGTAACAGCATTCTGTGCGCTCCGCTGTCTAGTCATGCCTTCCACATGACCACGGAAATGTCTGCAGAAGCAGACAGTGCTGGCTCTTCGGCTTGGAAACAGAGATGAGCACTGCACCCTAGAGTTGGATATGACTGGCTTTCGAGCAAGGGAAACCTTTACCTTACCTTGATATATGTTTAGATTTATGTTTATGTTATAAATAAAATGATTTTAAAAATTACCTCCACAGAGCAGAGGAAATGTTTAATATCCTAATATTGTGAAGTGGCTTTATATTTTTAAGACACTTAATATGGGAAATTGAAAATTAGAAACCCCAAGCTCCAGTTAGATTCATGTTAGCAATAGCACATCCTAGTTACAAACCAAAGCGGCCGAAGCCGGGGCCAAGCCAGCTGTGCCGCGGGCAGGTGAGACAATGAGAAGGGGGTTTGAAAAAATTTGGAAAAGCTGAACAATCAAGTTTTAAAGAGGTGCAAGATGATCGGACGAGATTGAGGTGGGGGGAGTGCCCTCTGGAAGCCGAGGCTTGGATCGGGGCAAGAAATAAAGGCAAACTCACAAGAGAGAGCACGGCATGGAAGCTTGAGGGGTAATGGCGACGGCGCAGAAAACAAAACTTATGGTGTGTTGAGGAAAGAATTTCGGGGAAGGAGCTGAGTGTTGGCATGAGTAATGGAGCTTTGAGGCCGTGCGGAGAAGGAGTGTGGTGGAAAAGAAAGAACGGGAAAAGGAACGATTGTGGAAAAGTGTGGCATGGAGTACGAAAGGACCCGCAAGTTTGAGAGGGGAAGGAGTCTTCAGCTGTGGGGGCCTCCGGAGCATGTTAAGTTTTGGATTTTTTCTCTTTCTTTAATCATTTAATAGGATTTACTCTTTTGCCTTTTAAAGTTTCTTTTTTTTAACTTCCCCCTGCGCTAAGGAACATTGTTGTAACTTTTGATTGCAAGAGCCTCCGACTCTGTAGGTACTGGGTTTCCCTCTGCTCCTGTTTTAGGTGAAACCCCCCCCCTTTTTTTTTTCTTTTTGGATTTTTGAGATACATTGCTCCAGCGAGGAAGCAGCTGGTTACTAACTTTCAATCACAGTGATAGAAGACCTTTGGATATATTGTATTAAAGTGGGATTTTATAACTGAATATAGAGGATCGCTGGCTTCAATCAAATTTGTAGGCATAAGGTGATTTCAAATTAAATTGAGGATCAGTGGCTTCAATCAAGAGGAGGGGATAAATATTCTAAAGGTCTTCAGGAGCTCTATCAGCTGTTAGTGACCCGGAGTCTGGAAGGGATTTTTGGATTATAGTTGTGCTGGATCAATATCAGGAGCAGAGGCCTAGAAGAGACAAAACTGTTGCGGCTTTGAAACTTGTAGGCGACGCCACAATGGATAAGTGTACAAAGGGGAAGGATAAAGAGGAGGAACCAGTGGTGAAAGCCAAGAAGAGGGATAAACCAGCAGCAGCAGAAATGCCATCATCAGCATCATCATCCCCTGAACCATCATCATTTAATCAATCACAAATAATGGCGGAATTTAGTAAAATGTTTCAGAAGATTGATAGTATGGATCAGGCAAGAGTGAAGGATAGAGGTGAAATTTTGGGAAGACAGGATAAATTGGCTGCAATGTTCTTTGATTTTTCAAAAAAAGTGGAAACAAGTTTGCAAAAATTGGAGGGAAGTGTCAGCACAATGAAAGTTGATATAAAGGGTATGGAGGGAAAATAAAAGAGGTTAAGAAAGAGGGGAGGGAGATAAAGAAGAAAGTGGATTTACAAGAAAAAAGAATAGATTTGATGGAAGAGGCGATGAGGAAACAAAATATTGTGATACGTCAGATCCCGGAAAGAACACCAGACAACTTAAGAGATAGAATAATTGATTGGCTAAATGATTTGAAAATGGGGAAAGATTTTGCTAATGAAGACATTGTAAGTGTCTATAGAGTGGGATCAAGGAAGGGGAAGGCAGTTTAAAGAAATGTTTTGGTTAAATTTGCAAACTGGGGGGATAAATTGAAGGTCATGGCCTTTTGAAACAAACAGGGTCTGGCGCTCTAAAAATTGACGGGAGTGATGTAGAGGTTTATAATGATATTTTGATCACAGAACGTGGCTGGAGATATAAGATGAAACCGGTTACAAAACTTCTGATTGCGAAAGGGATAAGATATAATTGGCGATTTCCGCAACAATTAAGATTTTTCTACGACAAAAAGATGCAAGTTATTGATGCTGAGACTGATGCTTTGGAACTTTTGAGTTTGATTGATTTGGTTAAGGTGAGCTCAAATGAATGGTTGGCTTTGAGAAAGGATCTGCTGGCTACCGGTGCTATAAGAAGAGAATTTAATGGTGCAGAAGAGGGTGGTGCCGCGGGTGGTGAACAGCCTGGCACAGCTGAGGAGGCGCTGACATTGATAGTGGTGGAGGAAGAAGAAGGAAATGGTTAAATGAGTTAAATAGCTATTTAGAAATATATAACGTGCGTTATAGAGAAAGATGTACATCTGGCATGTTTCCCCCCCTCCCTTTGGAAGACGAAGGTGATTTTTCTGTGAGGAAAGTGAGGAGGGTAAAGATGAATGTTTTTTGTTTTTCCTTTTTTAGTAGTATTTTTTTGTAGTTGTGTAGTGTATTGTAGTTTATTAGGTAGCATGCCCATTGGAGGATTCGGATGTGACAGAAATGGAGGTGATATAATCAATAATGAGGGTAATCAAAGTGTTAACATGGAATGTAAAAGGTACAGGATCTGTTATTAAGAGGAAGATAATAGAATCAGCTATGAGGAAAGATAGACTGGATATACTTTTTTTACAGGAAACCCATAAAAAATCTCAAAATTCGAATAGAATCTTTCTAGGTTGGATGCAGCACTATGAGAAATCATATGGCACATCTAAAGCTAGAGGTGTTGCAATCCTAATTTCGTCTAGACTGGGGTTCGAGATAACAAAATCTATTGCAGACCCAGAAAGTAGATATTTGATAATAAAAGGGAAATTGGAGGATGAAGAGATAACTCTGGTTAATATATATGCTCCGAATGAACATAAATATGAATTTCTTGAAAAGATGCGAAATTTTTTGGAAAAAGAATTACCAACGAGGATGATTGTGGCTGGGGACTTTAATTTAGTAAGATCAAATTTGGATTGCACAAATATTTCAAGGTGTGGAAAAGGAACTAAAAGCCAGATCTTGGACAACTGGTTGAAGGCTTTGGGTTTGAAAGATTCATGGAGGGAACTTAAGGGGCCAGAAAGGGCATACTCATACTTTTCACATGTTTACAACTCATACTCCCTAATAGATTATGTATTTGTATCTGAAAAGATGATTCAAAATTTAGAGGAGATGGAAATTGGAATTTTTAAGGAGTCTGACCATGACAAAGTTGTTTTGGAACTGAGATTACAAAGTGAAAGTAGAGGGAGAAAGATCTGGAGATACGATGTAAATCTATTGAAAGATCAAAGGGTCAAGGCTCAAATTACTGAAAATTGGAAGGATATTTGGCAATTGAATGACAATGATGAAGTAAGCTTTAATATGGTCTGCGATGCCATGAAGTCGGTTTTTAGAGGAGAATGTATTAAATTGGCAAGCAGTAGATATAAAGATTATAAGTTGGCACAGGCTAAAATTGAAGAGGAGATAAAGCAGTTACAGGAGAAACATTCAAGGACAAAGGATAACAAGGTTTTTGCAAATTTACAAAGACTTAAAACTGAAGTGGTAGGCAAAGATATAGAAAAGTTTAAAAGAAATTTGGTGTATCTGAAAAGAGAGTATTTCGAATTTAGTAATAAAAATTCGAAATTATTAGCAAAAGCAGCAAAAGATAAGCGGGTAAAAAGGGAAATTGGAGTTTTGATCGATAAACAAGGGGTAAGATGTAATAAAAATAAGGATAAATGCAAGATTGTGAAGGATTTTTATCAAGCTTTGTATACAAAAAAAGAACTAGATGAGGGAAAGCTTAAACAGCAATTAGAGAAACAAATAGTTAATGGAATAAAACAGGAGCACAAAGAAAGAATGGAAGATCAAGTGTCGGAAAAGGAGGTAAGGGAGGTGATTGGAAGATTGAAACTGGGGAAGGCCCCAGGAAAAGATGGATTGTCGGCTGATTTCTATAAGGAATTCAAAGATATAGTGGTACCAAAATTAGTAAAATTATATAATCATATACTGGATGGAGGCCAAATTCCGACTTCATGGCACAGGACCATAATTGTGTTATTGCCAAAACCTGGTAAGAATTTAGAAAAGGTAGAATCTTATAGACCTATCTCACTGATAAATCAAGATGCCAAGATCTTCACCGCGATATTAGCTAACCGTTTAAATAATTTTATGGGTAACTATGTAAATGTGGACCAAGTAGGCTTTTTGAAGGGGTGCCATATGGCAGACCTGACCAGAAGAGTGGTGGATTTAATAGATGTTGTGAGTCAAACAAAAGAAAAAGTGGGATTAATTTCACTGGATATATTTAAAGCGTTTGACTCATTGCAATGGACTTCAATTAAGGAAATAATTAAATGTTATGGATATGGTGATAAATTTAGAAGAGTAATAGATAAATTGTACCATCAAGGCACAGCAACTGTCAGAGTCAATGATGACTACACGGACGAAATAAAGTTGGAAGCAGGTACGAGGCAGGGCTGTCCCTTATCACCAATTCTGTTTATTATGGCCATGGAGATTTTAGCAAAAGCTATAAGAGATGATAGAAACTTAGAAGGAATTATGGAAAATAAAATAAGTATGTATGCAGATGACACAATGTTAATTGTAAAACACCCAGAGAGGGCAATGGAGAAAATTAGACTACAACTACAGGTTTTTGAGGATATTACTGGCCTTAAGATAAATTGGGATAAATCTGAAATGATACTATATAATGTTAGGAGAAGAAGATAGGAAGAAGTTAATTGGGAGGAGTAACATCCAAATTAAAGATAAACTGAAGTACTTGGGAATAGTTATATCTAATAGATTGGAAGATCTTAAAAGATTAAATTATGACAGTTTAAAGATAGAGATTAAAAATAAAATGCAATCTTTTCAAAAATTGAAATTGTCATGGTTTGGGAGGATAGCGCTTATTAAAATGATGGTGTTACCCAAAATTAATTTTTTATTTGATGCATTAGCAATTCAATTGAAGGACAAAGAAATTAACGACTTTCAAAAAATGATTAACAATTTTTGTGATGGTGGAAAGAGGCCTAGGATATCTAAGAAATTATGGTACTTGCCCCAGAAGGAAGGCGGTTTGGGATTACCAAACTTGAGGGGATATTTCCGAGCCTTTCAAATTAAGAATGTGGTGAAGATCTTGGCAAGAGAAAAAACAAATGGGAGGAAATTGAGATGAAGGATTATAGACACATAGGTAAAATGGTTATTTTGGGGGAGAATAGGGGAAAATTAGACACTAAAAGTACTATGATGAAGGGATTAATTAGTGTTTGGAAGAAACTTAAAAAGGTTCTGGCCCCAAACTTCTCTCCAATCATGGAACTTTCAGATATGATGGGCTTCCCAATTAAAATAGATAGTGTAGTAAAAGAAATTCTGGACAAGAATGGAATTTTCCTACTGAAAGATTGGTTGAAGGTTTGTAGTGAAGTCAATGGCAAAAATAGCCTCTTTAAACAATTAAAATTGGATTGGTTTCAAATATTGAAAATTAATAAATGGAACAATAGGTATAGGATGGAATACGGTAGGGAAAGAGACAGGACGGAATTTGAGGACTTGGTTTTGAAAATAAGGGAAGGAGAAAGAACTACTAAAGGCTTAGTTAGTAAATTATATTCCTTATTAAACAAAGAGAGCGATCTACAAGAAAATTTGATATCAACTTGGGAGGAAGAGCTGAAAATAAAGATAGATAAAGCTATATGGAAAAATAAATGGAAGAAGCGCATAATGAGAACTATGTCAGTCGGGATAAAAGAACATAATTTTAAAATGTTATGGAGATGGTACTTGACCCCAGTGAGGTTACAACAGATGGATAACAAAAAAGATAAGATGTGTTGGAGGTGTAAAGATACAGTGGGATCTTATGAACATATGTGGTGGAGTTGTAAGGTGGTAAATGATTTTTGGAAAAGAATTGAAAAAGAAATGAGCGAAATAATGAACAAGAGAATTAAGCTGGGGTCGGGTACCATCATGCTAACAAATGTGGAATCTATCTGTCATGACAAAGATGAGAGGGAATTATTAGAGATAATGCTTACAACGGGAAGACAATGTATCGCTAGAAATTGGAAAAATGATATAACTATACAGACTGAAGAATGGAATAAAGAAATGTGGAATTTGGCATTGAACGACAAATTAACCTGGGAAATAAAACAAAAAAGAGATAACTTAAAAGAGAATAGATTTTGGAATATTTGGAGGTCTTTTGTAGATTATGCAACTAAGGGAGATAAAAGCAACAGGCCTGTACCGGACCAAAGCAGTTTCTGGATGTAATATACTGTGGTTCCGAGGGCCTCCAGGGCATATTACTATCACAGGGTGTTTAAATATGTTATTTGTTTGCTCTTCTATCCTGGAGAACAATGACTGCAGCTTGTTTCCCCTTGCTTCATATGTCCAGCACATATGGTGGGGGGTGCCGCGGCTGAGTCCCTGCTCTGTGTGGGGAGTATGAAGCAAGGGGAAGCAAGCTGCACACATCTTCTTGTACCTCGAGGAGGAGAACGTGAGCGTGGATTGGCTCTCCACCAGAATCTGCCCATTCGACTCGGAGGGCTGCGCGTCTTCGGGTTGAGTGTGGGTTAATTTTTATTTGGTGTGCATTGGAAGAGAGGTAGTCTTATACGGCAAGTATATTCCAAACTCTATATTTTAACTGGAAAAGTTAGGGGTCGTCTTATACGCCCAGTCGTCTTATACGCCGGAAAATACGGTAGTTAATGGTAAAATGAAACAAATATATACATAACAGAGGCACGTGTGAGCTATGCATACCTGTTAAGATGTGGTTGAGAAAATACGGGAAGCACCGCTGCCTCTGACGGGCATGCATGCACAGCTCCACCTCTGACAGGTGCGCACATGCAGAAACCCCTCGTGCATGCACAGAAAACCCTCATACAAGTTCACCTCCACCTCTGATGGGTGCACATGAGCAGTGACCTCCCCTCTGACCACTCCAAATTTGGGATGACGGCGGGACAGAGGGGGAAATAGGGGTAAAGCTATGGGATTTCCCGGCCAGTACAGGACACTTGACGGGTATGGAGCTATGTGATTAACAGTGTGTGATTAACAATGAATCTATAAGTCATTTGCTGTGGGAAAATGCCCAGGTATGCTCAGCTGAGAGTGCTTTCTGTACTGATATATATAAGGATATATCTACATTAGAAAAATGTCCTACATTTCCATTAATTTTGTGTAATTCAAAATTAATTCAACAGTCAAAGATTATATGATGCAGAATTGGAGTATACATTATCTTGCCAAAATGCAGGATATTTTAAAGTACCTGCTATAGGTTAACCTTTTTGCACCACTGAACAAATTGCTGTATTTGTATAATAGTTACTGGGTGCGCTTTCACCTTCGCACTTCCCACACATCTTCGGGGGTGGGCGGGGTAGGGGGGGTGGGCTGGCAGCCTCCTCCTCTCAGCAGCGCCGGCAATGCTTCCCATGTGTCTCGCCCAGGGCCAAAGGCACACAGGAGGTGTGGAGGTAATTGCTGTATTTCGCTTTGATTAATGTTGTGTGAACACGTAGACCAATGCATATTATGTCTCTTAGGTTTCCTTCATAAAGTTTCCTGAAGCATTAACTATTTTTTTGTTTTATTTATTAATAGGATTTTGACATGGTTTATCCCAGGTTTTGCCCTTTTCTTATTGGTCATAAAGCACAAAAAACAACAACAGGATAGTAAAGGAAGAAGAGGAGGAGGAAGACAGAAGAGGTGCCGCAGCCAGAGCCAGGGAGGAGGAGCTGCCGCTGCCGCTTGTCCAGAGAGGCATGACTGAAGGGACCTCACCATCCATTCTGGGATGCTGCGCTGGGCTCTGGAACAGCCTCGTTGTCCTCCGGACAAGGAGGAGGAGTCCCAGAGCACCCAGGTTCACCGCCTGGGTGCACTTTCACCTTTGCACTTCCCACACGTCTTCGGGGGTGGGTGGGGTAGGGTGGGTGGGCTGGCAGCCTCCTCCTCCCAGCAGCGCCGGCAATGCTTCCCATGTGTCTCGCCTAGGGCCAAAGGCACACAGGAGGTGTGGAGGTAAAAGCGTGCTTGGACGGTGAGCCTGGCTGCTCTGGGACTCCCCCTCCTTGTCCGGAGGAAACAAGAATCTTCCTGAGCCCAGTGCAGCATCCCAGAGTGGCATGGTGAGGTCCTTTCAGTCATGCTGCTCTGGACAAGTGGTGGTGGCCCCTCCTCCTCCCTGACTCTGGCTGCGGCACCTCTTCTTTCCTCGTCCTCTTCTTCCTGGATCCTGGTCGCACCCAGAATGGGGGGAGAGGGGTAGGAGGAGGTGGGCATGGTGTGAGAGGGAGGTGGGCATAGCCAGCCATGTCTGCTACTGGTCCGGTCAGACCAGGGCAGACCTGCTGATGCCCAACACTGCTATGGCGGGTATATAAATATAATAGGTACTGCTAAATAGTTACAGTATTTGTAAGATCTCAAAATGGGTCATATTTAGGAATCTCTTAAGGCACTAGGTATCCTAAGATCTATCTACTTAAGAAAAAATAAATAAAGCCCACACTTACCTTTTCATGGCCAACCACCAAACAAGAAACCTGGAATTCAGCAGTTATCTGAATTAATCCCCCATTTGGACAAAAAGATGTCTGACCATTTGAGGGATCTTCACTTCTAAATTCAAGATGAGTATTTAATCTAGTTTCACCTTGAATGTTTTCCTGCCCTGCTGCTTTTACTATTTTTTCTTCCTTATCTTCTCTGAGCAACAACAAAGCAACACAAGAGTATTTCTGAACTGCACAGGAGGAAGTGTGAGTCAAAACATATTTTGCTGAAAAAAATATTTTTGAAAAGAATAAAGATCCTTTTTTGTGTAGGTGTGAGTCAATCTGCATCTGCCCATCCCGCTAGAGCAGATTGGAGAGGCTCCTTAAAAGTGTCATCATCTAGAGAGGCTCATTCTCTGTGACAAGAAGGAGGCCCTTTTCTGTAGCTGCTCTGGCCCTATGGAACCTCCTGCCAACTGAATTATGTCTCCAGACCATACCTGTCAAATGTGGCTCCGGCCCAGCCATGCATGTGCAGCAACAACTCCTTCTGCGGATGTGCAGGACCCTTCTGCACAGAACCCTTCTGCGCATGCACAGGACCCTTCTGCACAGAACCCTTTGGTGCATGTGCAGAACCCTTCTGCGCAGAACCCATGTGCAGTAACTACTTCCCCCGCCAGTCAAATTACGGGATGGTGGCAGGAAATTGGAGGAATGAGCGTTGAAATACGGGAAATCCCATCCAATCTCGGATGCTTCAGACAGAGCTGCTGCCCTCCAGAAAAGACCTAAAACATGGCTGGTGAAGCAGGTGTGGGGCATTGGTGATACGGTAGCCTCCCCTTGCTGGCTCATACAATCATGGCTGCTTATATGTTTAGGTTTAATCACATTTTTTAATTAGTGGGGGTATTTTTAGCAACAGGTTTTAATGGTTTTAAACTCTAATGATTTTTTGTAATTTTTAAAGTTTTAAGAGTTTGTAATTTTCTGAGCGTTAACATAGTGAGCCACCCAGAGTCTCTCTACTGAGCAGGGTGGCTATACAGTATAAGTTTGAGCAAGCAAGCAAGCAAGCAAGCAAGCAAACAGACAAACAAACAGACAAACAAACAGACAAACAAACAGACAAACAAACAAATAAGCAAGCTTGCTGGATTTTCAACACTTGCACCATTCGGAGGAAAAAAAACCTGTCATAAAAGGAGGTCAATATTAGAAGAAATCAACCCTGACTGTTCAATGGAGGGACAAATAGTGAAGATGAAGCTAAAGTACTTTGGACATCAAATGAGAAGGGAGGACTCACTTGAGAAGGCCTTTATGCTGGGAAAAGTGGAGGGCAAGAGAAGAAGGGGGTGTCCGTAGATGAGATGGCTAGATGGTATTGTGGACACAATGGGCACAGAGCTGGGTGGACTGAGGAGGATGGTGGAGGACAGAAGTGCCTGGAGGAAAATGGTCCATGGGGTCGCAAAGGGTCGGAATCAACTGTGCAACTGAACAACAACAACAAAAGGGGGAAGGGAGTTGCTCAGCATTGCTAAATACCATTACCTGGTTCAACATTACAGGGGTTTAATCAAGAGCTCTAGCTTGTCTTGTATGATTACATACCAGTTACCATACTGTATTGAAGGTTTCTTGGCCTAAATAAAATTGTTAGTCCTAACTAGTGCAGCCATGGAACAAATAAGACTTCCATAACTAGATAACTCAATGGTTTAGGTATCAGGCTGTGGAACCAGATGTGCCTTGTGGGAAAAAACCAGCCTGTGCAGTCATGGGCAAGCAGCAATGTCCCAAGGCACCCTACCCCCCTGAAGAAAGGAATGGTAAATCACCTTTGAGCATTGTTTATCTAGGAAACCTTGAAAAGGGTTGCTTTAAGTCAGAACTGCCTTAATAGTAAATATCAACAACAATAAGCCGGCACGGTTGTCCCCCAGATCATTAACAAGGATCATTTTATGTAATGGCTGCAATGGATGTCATTTTTATATCCTTCATAGGAAACCCTTAATCTACCAATGACAATTCAGCAGCATCCCATTCCATGAGATTTCAAGATTCAAAGCCTGAGACTTAGGGATGAGCCTTTATTATGCCATCACTGTAGGAATGGGCAGGCAGTTGTGAACAGCAGTGGTAAAATGGTGTCATGTGTTGAAGATAGACTCACTGTAGATAATCCAGCCTGAGTCCTCAAGAGTGGACTCCAAAATATGAGCCTCAGGTTGAAGCCTCAGATATGCCAGTGATAACCCTTCATTGTTATGTTAGTTTTTGGAATGCAGAATGTCTTTGTGTATATGGAAAGATTCCAATATATCATATAGTTACCATTATTCGAAAGAATCTCAGCCCTTCTCTTTCTACCTCACTTCTATACCTCATCATTATTATCTCACTGTGTAGGATGTGTGGACAAGGCTTTGGTGGCTGATGAGTCTTCTCAACAAATCTGACCCTGTAAGCACGTTACTACTTCATGAGAAAGCAAGTTAGATAAGTCTCTAGTCACAGCTCCAGTGGGCTAATAATGAACTTCAAAACAAGGGGACAGCCTGATCAGTGAAACAATACTACCCTGAACATGTCTAATTGATCTCACTTGGTTTGGGAAGATAAATAAGATCAGGCCAAGTTAGTACTTTGATGAGAGATGACCAGGAAATCTCCAGTTAAGGCTTTGAAAAAATCCTGCTGGAAAGGTTGGGCAGGGTGTTGCTCCTCAATAACGGGTGGAACAGGCAAATAGTCTGATTCAGTCCCATGCTCATTGATATAGATGAAAAGAGAAGTTTGTTTTGAACTGCCTGCTCCTTTACGTTCTTAAGGCAGATCATGTAACCTTTTGTTAAGAAGGGCAGTTAAGAATGGCAAACATTTCACACTGTGAGAGGACAGAAAGTTCAAGTGTTTCAGGAAAACAATCCTTTCAGCAATGTTATAAATGAGAAGTACAAAGTGTTCAGCTGTGGAAAGGACTGGGTTTTGTTTCTTCCCGGTGGTCAAGACATAAAAGAGAACCCGTGATGGACTCTTTGCTGCTGAAATATGTGTTCTTTTGTTTCAGGTGGTTGAAAAGGAAAAACTCTTCCAGAAAATCCACTGGATTCTGGTAAAGCAAGGCAAGCAGTTTGGACTCGGAAAGATACATGATATCACATGAAGCTTGACATTTGCAATGCTTGGTTCATTTTAGACAACTCTTAAAAAACAAAAACAAAACTCGGGTTTATGCATGTGGGAAATTGTGTTCCTGTATTCATGGATTAAAATCCTATATTGAGATCAAGATGAAAGCTACCAAACTGTACATTGCAAAGGACAATATAAATATCCTATCAACACCAGTCAGAACTTGACTCCTTTTTCATCAGTTAACCACTTCTCAAGCAAATTAAAAAAAAATATTACGGCTGTTTGTCAACAAGAAATTTGTCTTTCAAATTAACTATATGCACTCAAGTATATGTCTGTACATCTGGAAGGTGTTTGATTATTCATCCTCAAGGAATTCACATGAATTTGCAATGATTCTGCTCCAAACAACCCAGTCTACAACATTACCAACATTCTGTGTTGACAAAAAAAAAACGTCTCAGCCACGTTCCTTGCAGTTGTCATTCTTTTATGCATTCTTTATTAAGAATGGAAGGCATCCAGATATTAACAATAGAGGAGACGCATGAATACTTGTTGCAAAGTAGTGAAGGTAAAGAAATCATAACTTAAAAAACCTTTTCATGAACTTGCCAAAATGTGGCACAGATCAAGAACAGATTTTCTGCTACATCTGTGTTTTGTTTGGTGCTGATCCAAAGGCCAGTTTCAAATTTATTCATTTTTGGGGAGCTGCCCCCATTTTTACAATTGCCTTGCTGAATGTTGATCTGTTCTGCCACGCAATATTGTTTGCTTCACTCTGGTGTAGAAATAAGTTGATCATTATGTACTTTTAAGCTTACAACACGTAGAGGAGATTATCTAGTTCCTCCCAAGCCTTTACTACTTTGTGTACATGGAAAACTGAACATCTTCAGTACCTGCTTATGTGTAGGTAATATAATCAAGCAAGTAGGCTGGAAAAACACATGCTGGAACCTATCCCTGGCAGACTTCATATTTTCCATAACTATATTATCTTATTATGTACAATTATTTTTTGTCAGACATTTGTGGAGACTTTAATGCAGGGATGCCCAAACCTTTCAGGCTGTGGGCCAGTCACGTGGTTCAGGGTGCCAGTCACTATGTCCTGGGGGCTGGATACACCCCCTGATGCCAATTCATCCGGCCCACGAAGCCTTCATTGCTCCTGGAAGTGGAAGTAAAACGTGCCTGTACGGGCGCGTTTTGCTGGAAGCAAAATGAGGGCTTTGCAGGTCAGATGAATTGGCATCAGGAGCTGCATCCGGCCTCCAGGCCATAGTTTGGGCACCCCTGCTTTAATGCTTATTTCCTCCCCCCACCTGTTTCTTTCTCCTCACAAATCCTTAAGTCTTAAACATGAAATCCAGCAGTAACGTAAACAAGCACACATACAAAATATGCTTTTGGCAGCAGACAAGTAGCTGCAAGCACAGCTTTTTGTACAATGAATGTTGATGAGTCTTTAACATCAATGGTTTCTGATACAAGGAAACAACACAACACCCTCTTTGGAAACCAGACTCCTTATTGCTATGGTGTGAAAAACAACAACACCAAAAGCTAGATTAAAAAAGACACTGATGAATGAAAACCAAAATCCTGTGTGTGTGTGCATGCGCGCGCTGTGTATTTTTATTTTGCCACATTTCCCCTTTGCATATGTTTGTTGGGGTCTATGCTTTCCCTGTATGACTGATTATTATTATTTTTAGAAAAACAACAACAGCAATTCTTGGTGCATGCAGCATGAGCCTACATTCCCAAATTCCCATGGGCCATAGGTTGCAAATCCCTGCTGTACACATTTCTATTCACAGGGAAGGAGAATGCAAGCGCGGCGCCAAAATGGCCGCCGCGCCCTTTGCGGCCCCCCCCACAGGACAGAGAATCCGGGTAGTTAGGGGCGTGGCCAGCTCCCTTATAAAAGGGGTGGCCACGAGGCAGCCGAGCTGCCATTTTACCTCAGCGACGGAGCGGAGAAGTTTTTTCCCCTGTGGCTCCGTCGCTAGTTAGCTTACCGGGAAGCCTTTTGGTAGCGATTCTGCCTTGCCGGCTTCCCTTTTTGCTTCAGTGGAGATGCCTTCGAAGAAGAAGGCAGCTTCGAGTTCAGCTCGCGCTGTTAGGAGGCGCAACCCAGGTCGGAGGACCGCGGTGCCGCCTCCTCAGCAGCCACCTTTGCCAGCCCTGGCCGGGGCCGGCAGAATGGGGTCTATTGCCCCTTGGCCCGGAGCGGGCGATCAGAGTGCGGGCGCGGAAGGGGTTCCGGCCCGCGGCCCACGAGCGGTGGTCACCGCTCCTGCTCCTGCCCACTCTGTCGGGCCTACTCCTCTTGGGCCGCAGCCTCTCCCTGGGCCTTCTAGCCTTGGGGGGTGGTGCGGCCCCCTGCCTTGGCAGGTTTCTCCACCAACCCTGCCGGGCCTCGGTGCTGGCCAATGGCCATATGTGGGTCCCGGGGTACAGGCACCTGTACCCACGCCTGGACCAGGCGGGCCGGCCGGCCCTTTGCCCATGGTCAATGTGGACACCTTGCTGGCCCGCATTGCGGCCCTAGAGGCGTCGTTGGCTCGGGCCAGTCAGGCGGGCACCCCCTTCGGGGTTCCTTTTGAGGCGCTGTCGGCAGGAGGACAACAGCTGGCGGAGAGGGTCGAGCTGCTGCAGGCGCGTGGCGCGGTTTCGGCCACTGCCTCGCAGCTCCCCAGCCAGCAACCAGGTGCGGGTCAAGCCCCGGTGATGAGCTCTACGTCGGTCGTGAGCTCCGACGCCCCCAGTGGGCCGGAACCCCCGGTGGGGGCGGCCCGCGGGGGTGCAGCATGTGAGTATACGGTGCAAGCGAGTACATCCACACACATGCCCAATCTGGGGGGGGCCTTCCAATGGCCTTGGCCTCGCGCGGGTGGTGCGGGGGCCACGCTGTCGGCTACCCACCCGGCGACGACGACTGCCACCTTGGGCACTGGGGTGGGCATTGGTCCTTACACTGCAGGGAATGTTCTGGGGGTGGCTGGGTTAGCTCAGGCCCCTTTTACCAGGCCGGCTGTCCCCTTTTCGGCTTTGCCGACGGCAGGGTATTCCTTGCCATTGGGTGATCACCTGGCACAGGCTACTAGGGAAAAGATATGGCGAGGGGAGTACGTGGATATCTTCTCACTCCTGAACAGAGAGCCCACCAAGGAGGAAAGGGAGGGTCAGGATGAGAAGGACAAGGAGCAGGCACGCCGCCGTAAGCCGCCGCGTACCTGGGCCAACTGGCTCCCCGCTTATTTAATATACATGGCGGTATATTTGAGGGCGCGGCCGGATTTAGCTATTCCCATGGTCCAATATTTGGACAACATATATAGGGCGATGGTCGATTTCCCGGGCCCCTCATGGCTAGCATATGATGAGGAATTCCGTATGAGGATTCCCCTCCACCCCGAGATGAGATGGGATGAGCCGTGCCAGAGGCTCTGGCTTTTGTATATGACACCCACACGCCCTGCCCCGGGGGATAGATACCATTGCGGACATGCGGTCCAGCGAGCGGCTCCAGCGCAGGTTACCCGCCAGGCGGCGGGGCAGGGGGTTCCAGCCCGCCTGCTGTGCTGGACTTTCTCGTCAAATGGTTCCTGCAATCGAAAGAACTGCAGGTATAAGCATGAGTGTCCCACATGCTCTGGCCCCCATGCAGCCTCTGCTTGTCCCAGACCTGGGGGGGCGCGAGGCAGAGGGAGGGGTGGACAGTGGGCTGGCAAGGCTGCCACGGATGGAGCTAGTTCTCCAAAAGGCTCCCTCCCCAATTAAGGTGGACATGCTGGAGCGCTGGCTCGCATCGTACCCGAAGGGGGAGGACGGGGAGTATCTCCTTCAAGGTTTTAAGCAGGGATTTCGTATCCCTTTTATGGGCGATAGGTCCCCTCAGGATGCTCCCAACCTTTTATCCCTCAGAGGTAGGGAGGAGGTGGCTGCGGCCAGCATTAAAAAGGAGTTAGACGCGGGCAGGGTCGCTGGACCTTTCCCCGCACCCCCGTTTCCCAATCTTAAGGTCTCGCCACTGGGTTTGGTCCCCAAAAAGTCCCCAGGTGAGTTTCGCCTTATTCATCATTTGTCCTACCCAGCCGGCCGATCGGTCAATGATGCTATCCCTGATGACCTTTGTTCAGTCAGGTATACATCGTTTGACCATGCGCTGCGCATGGTGCGCTCGTGTGGCCCGGGTGCCCTGCTGGCCAAGTGTGACATTAAGTCGGCTTTTCGCCTCTTGCCAGTGCACCCGGGCGACTTTGAGTTGCTGGGTTTTAAATTTAAAGGGGAATATTATTTTGATAAGGCCATGCCTTTTGGCTGCTCCATATCATGCTCGGCTTTCGAGCGTTTTAGTACCTTCCTAGAGTGGGCTTTCGTCCGCAGGTCAGGGTCCCGGTCTGTAGCCCATTACCTGGATGACTTTTTATTCGGGGGTAAACGGGGCTGGGACACGTGCGCACGTCTCCTCAACACATTTCAGACGCTAATGGAGGAACTTGGTGTCCCTTTAGCGCCCGAAAAGACCGAGGGCCCATCGACCAAACTAGTATTCCTGGGGGTTGAGATTGACACAGTAGTACAGGCTTCTAGGTTGCCAGGTGATAAGGTGTCCAGGATAGTGGCCCTTATCTCGGAATTGCTGGCCAAGCGTAAGGCATCCCTGAGGGAACTGCAGGTGCTACATGGGCACCTTAATTTTGCTTGCAGGGTGGTCGCACCGGGCAGGGCTTTTGCCCGGCGCTTATGCGACGCCATGGCAGGGTTATCCAGACCCCACCACAGAGTCAGGCTCACCCGGGGTATCAGAGCAGACATGTTCGTCTGGTTGCAATTCCTGAGGGAGTTTAATGGGGTCTCATTCTGGAGGTCTGACCTCCTGGCATCCCCCAATTTCCAGATCCAGTCTGATGCCTCAGGATCCCTGGGTTATGGGATGTACTTCAATGGGAAGTGGGCCTATGGTGGGTGGCCACCGGCATGGGCAGGCACAGGTCGCCTGCGGGATCTCACATACCTGGAATTTTTTCCCATTCTGGGGGCTTTGATGCTATGGGGCGAACAGTGGGCTAATTCGGTGGTGCATTTCTGGTGCGACAATGCGGCTGTTGTACACATTGTCAATGCACAAACTTCCAAATCGCCCAGGGTCATGGATCTAGTGCGCCATTTTGTGCTGCGCTGCCTGCGCCTCAATGTCTTGTTCAGGGCCAGGCATGTCCCAGGGGTTAATAATGATATTGCTGACGCTTTGTCCCGCCTGCAGATCTCCCGGTTCCGCGCCTTGGCCCCGGATGCGGAGGAATTTCCCTCGCCACTCCCGGACGAGATGTGGACTATTGGCAAGGAGAGGTGAACCGGGCGATTGGCCTGTCACTAGCGCCACGCACGCGTAAGGCGTATCAACAAGCATTCAATTCGTACAGGGCATTTGCTACTCAATTTCTCTTGCCAGAGACCTGGCCTATCCCGGTGGACCATGTTCTGCGCTTCATGGTTCACCTGCATGCACAGGGCCTCGCACCTCGCACCATAGCATCCAAGCTCTCGGCGTTGGCTTTTATGGCCAAAGTGGGGGGTCATGTGGATACCACCTCTGACTTCCGTGTGAGACATGTTTTGGAGGGGGTGGGTGCGCGAGCGCGGGCGTTGCCCGGACGACCGGCACCCTATTTCCCCAGGGGTTCTTACCCAGTTGGCCCGGGGCTGGCCAGGCCTCTGTTTTGATCACTATGAGGCAGCCCTTTTTCATGCAGCCACAACGGTGGCATTTTTTGGAGCGCTCCGCGTCAGCGAACTCGTGATGCTGTCTAAGGCGGATGCAAGTGGTAGGGCACTGGAACTCGAAGATGTCTATGTAGCCAAAGACTGGGCCCAGTTGAGGATACGCTCCTCTAAAACAGATCAGCATGGCGTAGGCAGTGGTATAAGACTGCTACGGTGTTCTTTGGCAGACATCTGTCCGGTTGGTGCCCTACAGGAATTCCTGGCACTGCGTGGCATGCACCACGGCCCGTTTTTCTGTCACCAAGATGGGTCTCCCCTTACTAAATTTCAGTTTTGGAAGGTGACAGCCAGAGCCCTCACCAGGGTGGGCCTACCAGGTGCCCGTTATGGCACACATTCGTTCCGTATTGGCGCAGCCTCTACAGCAGCTGCTTTTGGGTACTCTGGGGCTGACATACGCAGCATGGGGAGGTGGGGCTCGCAATGTTTTCAGTTTTATGTGCGCCCACTCCCGCCATGAGTACCAATCCAGTCACCTTACCGCCTTTTTTCTCAATTTTCTTACAGACCCTGGGTGTCGTATTACACCGGTGACAGTATGGCTGGTGGGCCACAGCTATGTGCACAGGGCAGCGCGTTACGCTGCGGCGACAGAGTGGGGACCCCGACTGGGACTGGGTGACCACGCCAGTCTCGCATGGCATGGTAAGCCTGGGATGTTATGGCGGGAGCTGCGGCCTTTCCTTTTTTCTGGCCTGGGTGCTGACCCGCCTGACATTCTAATCATCCACCTAGGGGGCAATGATTTGGGCCAGGCCACCGGCTTATCGCTCAAGCATGCGATTTGCGAGGAACTCGCCTACTTGCATTATGTCTGGCCTGCCACAACCCTGGTTTGGTCGGACATTGTCCCGCGCCATTCTTACAGAGGGGGCGTTAACCTCCTGGCCCTTGACCGTGCTAGGCGCGCGGTCAACAAGGCAGTGGCGCGGTTTCTTGCCACCAGGGCTTGGGGACGGGTTAGTCATCACCCCGATATTAGTCTACAAAATTATGACTTGTACGCAGGGGATGGGGCCCATCTGTCGCGAGGAGGTATGGACCTCCTGTTGGGTGATTGGCGAGCAGGCCTGTTGACCGAGCTGACGGTCTGGGGGGGGGGCGTCAGGTCTTCTTTGAAGCCCCTCCGTGTGGCGGGTAGCACTGGTAAGGTAAACAGTATGACCCACAAGTATCCGGCAGGTTCGCAATTGACTGGACAACACTAGACAGGAATAAATTAGTTAAACGTTGTCCGGTCAACGACGAACCAGGCGATGGGGTGATGACGATTGCTAACCAGCATGCATCACCCCTGTGATTTCACGGATACGCGTCAGAGGGTGGGGTCATAAGTTAGTTATTGACTACGGTCAACAATTTGTTTGTTGTCAACAAACAAATTGATACAAATTGATACATTGTAACCAATTGCCGTTGGCAATTTTGGGGTGGTACCTTACCAGTGTTACTTCGGCCTGCTTGCCTTAGGAATTATGATTGGTCGTTTTACCAATACAAATTTATAATTCGGACTAGGGCATTGAATCAATAAATGTGGCCCTATGCTGTTATCCACTTTCAATGTTGTCTGTGTCCGTTATTGGGGGGGTGCGCCTGCAATGCAAGCGCGGCGCCAAAATGGCCGCCGCGCCCTTTGCGGGCCCCCCCCACAGGACAGAGAATCCGGGTAGTTAGGGGCGTGGCCAGCTCCCTTATAAAAGGGGTGGCCACGAGGCAGCCGAGCTGCCATTTTACCTCAGCGACGGAGCGGAGAAGTTTTTTCCCCTCCACCCCCTCCCTAGTTAACAGTGTGATATTATGGTCGCTTCGGGGCCGGGTGGGAATTTTTGGTTGGGACCCATATTGGCTCCGGGTCCTGGCTTTTTTGCCCATCCCACACTGTTGCTATGGTTTGATATAGGGGTCTTTCTGTGTTCCTACTGTTGACTTTGGTCACATTGGCGGGTAGCACTGGTAAGGTAAACAGTATGACCCACAAGTATCCGGCAGGTTCGCAATTGACTGGACAACACTAGACAGGAATAAATTAGTTAAACGTTGTCCGGTCAACGACGAACCAGGCGATGGGGTGATGACGATTGCTAACCAGCATGCATCACCCCTGTGATTTCACAGATACGCGTCAGAGGGTGGGGTCATAAGTTAGTTATTGACTACGGTCAACAATTTGTTTGTTGTCAACAAACAAATTGATACAAATTGATACATTGTAACCAATTGCCGTTGGCAATTTTGGGGTGGTACCTTACCAGTGTTACTTCGGCCTGCTTGCCTTAGGAATTATGATTGGTCGTTTTACCAATACAAATTTATAATTCGGACTAGGGCATTGAATCAATAAATGTGGCCCTATGCTGTTATCCACTTTCAATGTTGTCTGTGTCCGTTATTGGGGGGGGTGCGCCTGCAATGACATAGGAGCTATCCAAAGTGCTGAACCCATTTGGGGGTTAGGATTCAACAATTTTGGGTATCTCCTCTAAAATACAGACTAAAATAAGAAGCAGATTTCTCACCCCTGCCTTCCATATCAGGAGTCACTAACCTCCACAGAGATATCAATTGTATTTATCCAGTTACTACAGTCAAAAGAGCAACATATATAATTTCCAAGATTTGTTTGCAATAGGCCTTATCATGGCCAAAGCCAGTATTTTGAATTGCCAATTGTAATGTGCATTGTTGTATAATAAAAGAATACAAACTGCTGATAAGAGCTTCATGGAAGAACTGCTTCATTTGTTGCCAGTAGAAACAAATCTCTATGGTTCATATAGCAATGTTTAGCAAATGCCACCAAATCTGGACAATCAGGTGCTACTAAGAGTTAGTGGCAGTGGGGCCGACTGAGGATCTGGACCAGCCGATTTAAAAATAGCCAGTCAAAATAATGATAGTTTATTACATATTGTGGAAGTCTTGCTGGGCTATGTCTCCCCATGTATAATATATAGCATATAACATACACACCCCAGATACATGATATAGTAACAGTGTGTTACTGCCAGCATGTTGGAGAATCGTCATTGTCATCGTCGACTGCAACTGAAATCAAAGAATGCATTTTTTCCTGTAGCAGGAAAAATGCCACTGGCATGAATTTGTTTAAGGTGGATCCCAGCTTGCAATGAAGTGACCCAAATACTACTGTATGATCACAGAGCCATCTCCTGCAGCACACATGAAAGGAGACATGCAGGATTTAACACCGGGACTGCCACAGCCTAGAGGATATTATCAAGGTGCACCTTCACAGCCAGTCCATCTGGCATGGCCTCATACACCTCCATGACCATTGGGAATCAGAATTCTTCCTCTGCTCATTTTGCTGTTGGGCCCAATATGATGGTTTCAAGTGGCATTTCCTCCACTGAGGGGGACTATCACCCCATGTCGGAGAACAACAACAACAAAAACAGATTCAAAGAGTTTTCATTATGCCCTTAAAGACCAGCCAGAAGTCTGAGCAGCTCTTGAAGCTGCATGCATATGTCTCCACCTGCATATGGAAATCCTTAGTCTGAACAACATATGGCCAATATTTTATCAATTTAAGCAATCTCTATTTCCCAGCTGAAGGCAGCATTTCCTGGGTTTGTATTTTCTCATTTCTGTATCATGCTGGGAAACACGTTCTATTGTTTTCTATAATGTTTCAGGATGCTGAAAACTCTTCTTGACTAAGGCTATGTCTACGTTAATCTATACCTATAAGGAAGGTAGACGTACATGTCCCTCAGGTGTGCCCACACCCCTGGAGACCATCCTGTGTTGCTTTGCACACACCTTTCTTTCCTAACAGTGATGGTCTGTGCAAAGGTACAGAGGTCGAAGGTGGGTCCTATGCCCCACCAAGATGAAAAAATAACTGTGCACACACAAACTGGGGGGGGTTCTGCGTGCTGTCAGCATTGAGACATGCACGCATTAAAATAATCCACATGCACAACAGTCTGTGCATGCCCTAAAAAGTAAACAAATGCTGCATGCAGAAAAGGAGCCCTCTCCACGCCCGTGGATGTGGGAGCTGCCCACACAAAGAGCAGCCGACATGGGAGCCCCACACCAGCAGCCACCTTCTGGTGTGGATCCACCACAGCCAGCAACTGCCCAGGTGAAAGAAGCTACACCTGCCAAAGAAGCCAGGCCACACCTGCCCAGGTCGCCATGCACACAAGCACCAGGAGCCCAGCATGCCCCCTGCACCACCAACAATGCACCAATCAGACAGAGTATGGAGTGTCGGCATGGCCCGAGGAGGCAGCAGGGCAATTGACTGAGCTGGGTCTCTCCCTCCATCTTTCCCTCTCTTCTCCCTTCCCCCTTACTTCCTTCACTCCCTCCTACCTTCCCTCCAAAAATTCCTCCCACCTAACTCCCTTTCTTCACTACCACCTTCTTTCCGTCCCATCAACCTACCTTCTCCCTTTCACTCTTTCCTTCCCTCCCTTGCCCAATCCCTCCTTCCTTTATTGCTCTCATCATCATCATCATCATCATCATCATCATCATCATCATCATCATCATCATCATCATCATCATCATCATCATCACTTTTAATTTGTATCCTGTTCTTCTCTGCCTGAAGGTGACTCAGAGCGGTTAATAACAGAGTGATATAACCAATACAGTGTACAAAATAACCAAATACATGAACAACAATTCATACAAGTCTAAAATACATAAAAGCAGCAGTACAATCTACAAATCACAAAGCCCAAACTCCCCAGCGCAAAACAGACCCAAGGTTCAACAAGGCGAGCAAGTCCAGATAGAACACCCGGGGAGGGGCGGGGAGGTCCTCCCGTGCGGCAGTGGCTGCTTTTCTGCCTTCTGAGCAGGTGGAGCTTGGAAGGCGGCGGCGGCAGTGGTGGCACCTGTTTCACCTCCCCGCATGATGGCAAGGGAGGGGCGGGAAGGTCCTCCCATGCGGTGGCGGCTTTTCTGCCTTCTGAGCACATGGAGCTTGGAAGGCGGTGGCAGCAGAGGTGGCACCTGTTTCACCTTCCCGGGTGATGGCAAGGCTCCGGGGAGGGGAGGGGAGGTCCTCCTGTGCTCTCACTACTTCCTTCCATCACCACATCCCTCACTCCCTTTCCCATAGCTGTCAAGTATCCCTTATTGGCTGGGAAAACCCCTTATTTTACCCACTTTCCCACCGTCATCCCTTATTAATTAGACTGCAATGCCCTATTGCCACCATTGGAGGGCAGCACAGGATAAGCATAGCTGTCAAGTATCCTGTATTTGCCAGGAAATTTCCCTTATTTCCAAATCCAAAACTTGACAGGTATGCCCTTCCCACCTTCCCTTCTTTATCTCCCTTCGTTCCTCCTTCCATCCCCACCTCCTTCCATCACTCTCCCCTTCCTTCTTTCCTTCCCGCCCTACTTACATCCCTCCCATCATCCTATCCCCCTTCCTTCCTTCCTTCCCTCCCTCATTCTGCCCATACATTCATCCTGAATATACCACTACTGAAAGTGGTAGTAGTAATAATTTGTAGTGTTCAGTCACATAGTATTTTTGTAAACAGGAAAGATTAGGCTGTATATACTAAATGATTGGTGGGTCTTTCTATTTTTTCCTTTCCTGTGTATGTTGTATGTTGTAATTTGCTGTACTTGCATCCTGTGGCAAGGTGGCTCCTACTAGCTTCCCACATGTTGATGCTGACTGGGGCAACCAGCAAAGACATAAGTAAAAAGTAATTCTGTCCCATCTGTTCATCTGAAAAAAATGCCTAGTTTTTCAAAGAAGTAGTAGAATTTTAAGCTCCTTCACCTTCCCTACCACAATATTCTGTTTCAAGGTAATGCAGAACGTTGAGAAGGGTATCTTAGTTCTGTAGAGTGCATCTATTGCCTAAACAAGACCCTGGGTTTTAACTGCCGTCTCTAGGTCTCAACTGATGGAAAGCACTGCTGGTCAGAATAGAACATTACCTTGATAGAGAAATATTGACAGGATGGTTTATGTATCCGTATAAATGTCTACAGGATACCCTCTCATGCTCACTATCATTCATGTTTGTTGAGAAACATAAGTACAGTATAATGGTTTATTATTATGATTACTTGCACAGTAACAATTCTTCACTGTTTCACTGAGGTCATGTAAGCATTTTTAATGATTGTCTCTGGGCAGTGATGTTATCAGCACAAATCACATTGCAGTGAATGTAAGTAATGTTATCTGAAAGCCAGACTGTTGGTTAATTGACTAATGTTAATTTTAATAGGCTAATATAAAAAGAAGAACATATTGACTCAGGCATCTAGAATGATCAACTGATGTCTTTATCAGTCATAGTCTGGGATATTAACAAAAGTATGCAGCTAAATAGAGAGAAATTGATGTTTTAGAAACGTTAGATAGTCACACATCTGTTTCAAATGAAATATGCTTGTTTTGCTGGGTGATCAGTAAAAACACCTCCGGCTGCTTCCATACATAGTACTTTTGTGTCTGTGTGGATGGTTATGACTGGCTAATGTTATGATCATCTTCAGACATGCCAAGGATGCCAAAGTGCTACTTGTGAGTAAGAGGATCGTTGCAAGGTGTAGGCAGGAAAACTATATTTTGCCCAATAAGCTTAGAGTCTGTTTGACATGATCAGCAGTATCCAGGGAAAAGCCTTTGACTTGGATTATGCCACATGATGGAATACCTCCCTTGTGATAATTTTTTAAAAGATTAAAAATCCAGAGAAGTACAGTAAAACCCAAACTCTCAAATTCATAAATTGGTAATGTTTTCATTAGGGTTAAATGTAAATGCATCAGCCTCTCCCAGATGAATTGGGTGCAGACAAAATGGTCCTCTCAGGCCTGTGGGCTAAGTGTGCCTATCATAAAAAGGCCTGAAATGTTTCAAAAAGGAATCAGTCCTTTCCAATCAATCAATCCAAGACAAGCATAGTACAGCAAAAAGAACAGAAGTTATAATGAGAGTACTTAGAATATATTTTAAAAAGTGTTTCTGCTCAGAGTTAAGGTGTAGTATTTAAGATTAATAGTGTTACAACTACAGTGGTACCTCGAGTTACAAACACCTCATGTTATAAAATTTTTGTAATACGAATAAAAATCCATTGAAAATAATGCCTCAAGTTACAATTTTTTTGGAACAGATTAACTGGTTTTCAATGCATTCCCATGGGAAACTGTGTTTTGAGTTATGATTTTTTCAGAATGATTTTCAATGCATTCCTATGGGAAACTGCATTTTGAGTTTAAAAAAATTCATAATACAAAATGTCCCAGGGAAAGCATTAAATTAATAACTCGAGGTACCACTGTATTACTAAGCCTATGATGTAGCACTAGTGGTTTATTTATCTGAAGGACTTGCCAGAATTTTTCTTCTGATCTTACATGCTGCGGTACAGAAACTGAGAGTATTGTGGGTGAAGGTGGGGCTTTAATCAGATAGCAGCCAGTGGGTGTATGTGCAGTTTGGCTGGCCAGGATACTTATGGAGCAGCGAAGACATGAACTTGTTCTGGATGTCTCTATAAAAAGAGCAGATGCAGAGAATGTGTTCTATGGTTTCAATTTCTCCAGTGTCAAAGGGCTATCAGTCCTTCCCAGGGGTCACTCTAGAACTCTGTGATGGCCCTATGTCTGCTAAGCCCCCTCCCTGCAGATATTTGGTAAATTTGCCAAGAGTGAGTAGTATAAGGAAGTGTTTAAGGGCAAGTCATTCCTGCAGTAATTTCTCTCATTCACTCAGTGTTACCTCTTTCTTTTTACACCATCTTTATTTGCTGTCTTTACATTGTTTTATTGATTTATTAGCAGAGGTTGCCCAGCGTTGCCGGGCTGTTTTAAATTGTGTTGGAAGGTTAAATTGTGTTAATGTTTTTTAAAAATTGCTTAGTCTGTAATTTTAATTTTTTAAATGTTTATTTATGCATTTTTTTTGGGCTTGGCTGTTATTAACTGTGATCTGCTTTTTTGGTTTTTTTTTTAGGATTAATAAAAGAACAAAGTATGATATAATTTTTTCAAATTGTTTTATGTAAGCGAATAATATTTTAGTTTTTTGATTTTTTAATTAGTTGTACCATAGTTAATAATTTTAATAATGTAAAAGTAAATGTTTTTTACATTCAATGTTTTAAAAATGTGTTTAGATGTTTTGAGTTTAAATTTGAGTTAAAACTCAGCACAGGATTTTTAAAAGTTTCTATTGTATTTTATTGACATATGTTTGTGATTTGTGTTAAAGTGTGTTTTAGTGTAATTTTTTTGACTTGTTTTTATTGGTGTGACCTTTTGTGTAAAATTGTGAATTTGTGTTATGTTTTTGGTTTGTTTTTATTTGGAGCTGTTGTGTGTTTTTGAATTGTTTTTACTATTGTGGCGAGTAGGTGGTGCTGGTAGGGGTTATTGTATTTTGACTGTTTTTTCTCTCCTGGCCTCTGGGTGGAGCTTCTTCTGGTAAGTAGTCTCTTTCTTTATTCATTTCTTTTCCATTCCTGGTGGAGGTAGGACATCTTTTGGTAAGTTTGCTTGTTTTCTTTCTTTTGTGTGTGTGTGTGTGTGTGTGTGTGGGCAGGGGCGGGTGTTGGAATTTGTATTTTTGTCTGTTTGTTTTGTTTTTGATTGTGTCTTTGTTTACTTCGTATTGTTTTTGGTGTTTTTGTGTATTTTTGGATGTGTTTGACTGTTTTTAGTCATTTTTAAAAATTTATTTATTTGGTGGTGGGGAAGGGATGTGGTCGTTGGGGGTTAGGAAGGGTGGGCTAGGTGGTGGGGAGGGGGCATGGTCATTGGGGGTTAGGAAGGGTGGGCTAGGTGGTGGGGAGAGGGGCATGGTCGTTGGGGGTTAGGAAGGGTGGGTTAGGTGGTGGGGAGGGGGCATGGTCGTTGGGGGTTAGGAAGGGTGGGCTAGGTGGTGGGGAGGGGGTCGTGGTCATTGGGGGTTAGGAAGGGTGGGCTGGGTGGTAGGGAGGGGGCCTTTATTGTGTTATGGTGCTATGTTTGTGTGGAGTCATGAAAGTAGATCGGGGTTTTCCCTTTAATATCAGTGGGTGGGGGGTTGCGTCCCTCCTCTCCGCTGGCTCCCCTGGGGTTGGGAGGTTTGGGGGGACAAAAGGGGTATGTCCCCCCAACTCTTCTGGACCCAGGAGACCAGGGAGAGTGGATCAATTCCCCCCTCCTTAAAACAACTCCGTTTTTAAAGAGAAGAAACCGCTTGGTTTCTTCTCTTTAAAGACGGAGTTTTTTTAGGAGGGGGGGAATCGATCCCCTCTCCCTGGTCTCCAGGGTCCAGAATGGTTGGGGTGGGGGGCATACCCCTTTTGTCCCCACAAACCTCCCAACCCTAGGGTAGCCAGCGGAGAGGGGGATCGCAACCCCCCCACCCACTGATGTTAAAGGGGAAACTCCAGTCGGGTCCTTCAGGTGCTGTTGGTGAGGGAAAGAAAGCCAGCTGGTGTTTGCTTGGCTGTGAGGCGGTGAGTTGTTTTTCGTTGGGGGTTATGAAGGGTGGGCTAGGTGGTGGGGAGGGGGCATGGTCGTTGGGGTTAGGAAGGGTGGGCTAGGTGGTGGGGAGGGGGGCATGGTTGTTGGGGTTAGGAAGGGTGGGCTAGGTGGTGGGGAGGGGGGAATGGTCGTTGGGGTTAGGAAGGGTGGGCTAGGTGGTGGGGAGGGGGCATGGTCATTGGGGTTAGGAAGGGTGGGCTAGGTGGTGGGGAGGGGGGCATGGTTGTTGGGGTTAGGAAGGGTGGGCTAGGTGGTGGGGAGGGGGCATGGTCATTGGGGTTAGGAAGGGTGGGCTAGGTGGTGGGGAGGGGGGCATGGTCGTTGGGGTTATGAAGGGTGGGCTAGGTGGTGGGGAGGGGGGCATGGTCATTGGGATTAGGAAGGGTGGGCTAGGTGGTGGGGAGGGGGGCATGGTCGTTGGGGTTAGGAAGGGTGGGCTAGGTGGTGGGGAGGGGGCATGGTCGTTGGGGTTAGGAAGGGTGGGCTAGGTGGTGGGGAGGGGGGCATGGTCATTGGGGTTATGAAGGGTGGGCTAGGTGGTGGGGAGGGGGGCATGGTCGTTGGGGTTAGGAAGGGTGGGCTAGGTGGTGGGGAGGGGGCATGGTCGTTGGGATTAGGAAGGGTGGGCTAGGTGGTGGGGAGGGGGGCATGGTCTTTAGGGTTAGGAAGGGTGGGCTAGTTGGTGGGGAGGGGGGCATGGTCATTGGGGTTAGGAAGGGTGGGCTAGGTGGTGGGGAGGGGGGCATGGTCGTTGGGGTTAGGAAGGGTGGGCTAGGTGGTGGGGAGGGGGGCATGGTCGTTGGGGTTAGGAAGGGTGGGCTAAGTGGTGGGGAGGGGTTGCTTTAGTGTGTTATGGTGCTTTGTGTGGAGTCGTGAAAGTAGATCGGGTTTCCCCTTTAATATCAGTGGGTGGGGCTTGCGACCCCCCTCTCCGCTGGCTCCCCTGGAATTTGGAGGTTTGGGGGGACAAAAGGGATATGTCCTCTCCCCAACCCTTCTGGACCCAGGAGACCAGGGAGAGCGGATCGATTCCCCCCCCTCCTTAAAACAACTCCGTTTTTAAAGAGAAGAAAAGACGGAGTTGTTTTAAGGACGGGGGGATCGATCCCCTCCCCCAGTGGAGAGGGGGATCGCAACCCCCCCACCTACTGATATTAAATGGGAAACTCCAGTCGGGACCTTCAGGCGCCGCGGGTGAGGGAAAGAAAGCCAGCTGGTGTTTGCTTGGCTGTGAGGCGGTGGGTTGTTTTTCTTTTTCATTTTTCGGGCACCGGTTTCCTCAGCATTCTGCGCGCTCATGGCGCGCAGGACGCTGGGGCTTGTAGTTATGGGTTGGTGCTTTGTGTTTGTGCTGTGTTTTTTTAAAATGCTTTTGTTTTGATTGGCTGCGGCGCGTTTCCGAACGCTGTGCCATGCGAGAGCCTCTCAGCCTGATTGGCTCTGGTGCGGCGCGGCGCAAGGAATGTTGGGAAGTGAAGTTGTTTCCCTTTCTTCGCATTTGTGGGGCTGTTGCCCCACTGCCGGTTTTCTCAATCCTTCGTTGACCTGCGTACCCAGATCGGCCGTGTGCACGAAGGGTGAGTGCAGGCAAGTAGGGCGAGTAATAGCAACCTATAGCCAGTTCCAACGGTTAACCCTTGGATTTATAGGTTAAGATATTACTTTTGTTGTGTTATTGTGTTGCATTTGGAATATATGTTTGCTTTTTTTAACCAGTTTCTCAACTGCCCAAAGTAACTTTTTGTTACATAGGAAGTATAAACAAATAAACAAGCAAGCAAGCAAGCAAATAAAATAAGCACCAGTAGTAATTCCTTCTCATGCCCATCTTCACCACTACAGCATATCAAGCAATGATGCTCATTCAGAAATAAAGTTTTATGGAGCCAGGAAGCTAACCTGTTGCCAAGCCCTCCTCCTTTCTCATCCATGCTTGGGACCAGCAATGGTGGAGTTAAAGTAAAATATGCAAGATACAGTGGTACCTTGCATAATGAACAAATCATATAGCGAAAAATTTGCACAACAAAGCGTTCATTATGCAATGGCAATACCCCACACAATGAATTTGTTTTCTGTTATGCAGGGTTTTTGGTAACTGGGGTATAGCCACTTAATGGGAACCCCAGTTAACAAACTCCCCCCCCCCCAATTATGCGGGGCATCTCCCATAGGAAACCGCATAATGAAAAAAAAAAGCATAACGAAGATTTCCGTGGAACGGAGTTTTTTGGGTTATGCGGGGTTCTTCTGTACTGACTTTTTGGGCAATTGGAACATTTGTTCTTCAGGACAGGATCTATTAGCAAAGAAGGAAGTTTATTCCACTAGATTGTACTAAGAAGTCAATAGTTAGGTAATACTCTTTCCATTCAACCTGAACTCTTTTTTTCTCACCCTCAAACTAAAATCCAGCCTGAAGCTTTCATATACAAAAGGTGTTGTAGCTCTGCATCTCTGCTAAAGGGTACCAAAGGACCTTATATGTTTTGCCCAGAGCTAATGCTGTTGCATGTTGCTGTTAGCTTAGAAGGTGTATCTTTGTTCTTGTACAATGGGCTTTGCCACAGATTGTGTGATACCCGCATGACTGTCTAACTCAGGAGTTCTCAACCTTTTAAAGCTCGGGGCCTCGTAACACTCCCTCAAACAGATGACCATTTCCCCCTTCCTCCACAACATGACACTTCTGGGTGTGGTGGAGGTGGTGGTGGGGCCACATGAAATGGCACCACAAGCAGCAGGTTGAGACATACCTGTCAAGTTTTGGATTTGGAAATAAGGGAAATTTCCCGGCAAATAAGGGATAATTGACAGTTATGCTTATCCTGTGCTGTTCTCCAATGGCAGCAATAGGGCATTGCAGTTTAATTAATAAGGGATGATGGCGGGAAAGAGGGTAAAATATGGGGTTTTCCCGGCCAATAAGGGATAGTTGACAGCTATGGGTTGAGAATCCCTGGTCTAACCTATCAAGCTGTACTTTACAGTCTACGATTTACAGTTCTCTATCCAGTCTTCCAAACTTTCCCTTTCCTTTTCTGTATTTTCAGTTATTTTTGCCTCATTTTAGCCTGAAGCAGAGTTTTACATCTTGTGTTCATTTATGTTTGATCCTAAATAAGTTTTTGCCAACTTGTGAACTTGGGAATTTGGATTTTAGAAATTGTCAAATACCCATTGCTATGAAAGCCAAAATCTAAAATATAGATCAGAGAAGCTCCCCTGGAACTTTACACTAACTTTTGAAATCTGTGAATGTAATTTGAACATCATGATACTTGGCACTAATTCCAAACAGATTTAGCAATACAACAAGACAATTAATTTTAAACCAGTGGACAATGTAGCTCTCATCATCTATAAACTTTTATTAAAATTCTTTACAAATCTGAGAATTCTAAAAAAAATCATTTTGTTATAATGCTTATACTAATATCTTAAAACCTGATTTTTGCTAGCTTGATTACTGTGATTCCCATGTGGAACTCTGGATGATGTGATAAGTGAAGGCTTTCCTGAAATGTAGGTTGAGTGCCATCACAAAACTACAACCCCCAGAACCACAAAAAACAACTGCCTTGTAGTTAGGTGAATACTGTATATTTAAAATTCACAAACAACGAGACGATACTGGTTACATTTTTTGTCACTCCAGCCTCCATCAGTGTACATCTCAACACAGTTTTCTTTTCCTTTGCCATTTGGCTCATATCGGCGCCAATTCGTATAATTCATAGCCGCCCCATTTAGATATTGGAATACTCCTGGAACAGAACTCTCCTTAATCCCAAGATATGCATATTGGTTTATCTTTTTCACAATGCTGAAAATAGCATTGTTCTCCTCTTCATTCGTAGGCTGTGCAACAGAACCTCCCACATGCTGACATGTTTGAAGTATAGTTTCAAAATCCACTGTCTTTTCATTGGTAGCAAATATTTTGTTCCCTATTTTATTTATCATGCCTTTCAAAGCAAGGACTGAAAAAAAGAAGGGAAATCAAGGTTATCATCATCATCATTACAGTAATACCCCACATAACAACCACATCACATAAAGATTTATTTGCATAACGACACAGTTTTTATGCTAGTGTGATACCTCGCATAATGCTAAAAGCCACTAAAATAGTTGTTATTCAAGATATTTTTTGGTCCTTATCAGAGGTATCACTCATTTGAATTCGCATAGCACTAAAAATCGCATAGCGACCAACTTCTTCCAATCACAAGGCACTTATGTGTGGACCTCGAATTCCAAATTGAATAGGAAGATGTTTTTTAAGTGAGAGATGCCGGACAGACAAAAGGAAATGCCATGATTTTGAGAGTTATCATGCTCATGCTGCAGTTTTGAAATTATCGTCACAGCTGCTTGCTGTCTAGTGTGAGAATAGACCCTTGGTTAGATCCAGGGTGGTTTATCCCTTAGAGGCAGCAATATTTTCCCAGTGCAAAACATGAAAGTAATAATGATTAGAAGGAGGGTTTGTTATGGTTGATTTGTATACTCCTCTTTCTTTCACATTGGATAAACAGGTTTTTATATTGAGTCAAATGTTTGTTTTAAAAAGCCTGAGTGACCAGAGGTAGCAGAGAGATCTAAACAAATGAACAAATAAATGTGTGGATTTGTTGGGAAGAGAAACCATTCTCAGATTACTTTCAGCTTTTTAAAACCTCATTATTTGGCTATAACCTGTCTGGTCAGACATCCCGCTACAGTAATGGAGTAGACCAGGGTGCCCAAACTATGGCCTGTGGGCCAGACCTGGCCCCCGACACCAATTCATCCAGCCTACAAAGCACTTGTCACTCCCGGAAGCAGAAGTAAAATGCGCCCACAGCCTGAAAAGTTTGGGCACCCCTGGAGTAGACCGTACATCCGGTGACTCAATGTCGAGTGTTAGGCAGTAGTAAATAACTTGACTCCCTTAAGGGGCCAAGAGCTACCAGCATATGAGCCCCTTTAGGAGGGGTGATGGTGCCCCCAGTGGAGGAAATGCCACTGGAAACTATCATATTGAGCCCAATGCCAAAATGAGCAGAGGAGGAACCACTTTCTGATTCCCAACAGATGGAGGCAGAATAGGCCATGCCAGATGGACTGGCTGTGAAGGTGCACCTTGATAATATCCTCAAGGCTGCAGCAGTCCATTGCAGTCCCTGTGTTAAATCATGCATGTCTCATTTCATATGTGTCGCAGGAGATGGCTCCGAGATCATAGTGTGTGGGCCACTTCATGGCAAGCTAGGATTCACCTTAAACAAATTCACACCAGTGGCATTTTTCCTAAACCAGGAAAAATGTATACTCAGATCTGAGTTCCAGTCACTGACAAAGATTTGCCAACAGCCAAAATCACTAAAGAGGAAACCACATGATTTTATATGTTCTATTCAATCATATCTCTGAAAATTAACAATAAAGACTGTACCTCCTTCAAGATTTGCAATTCGTTGCTGCAAACTTCCCAGGATTTCTTGCACTTCAGGGTCTAGAAAAGCTGGGAGCCCTGTATATAATAATAGGAAAACAGATGAGATGAGCTGTAATTCCAATATCCAGGGCCATAGTCAGGATTCTAGATGTGGGTGGATTAATATTTTTTCAGGATGGGCAACAATGTCATATATGTGTGTGTGTGTGTGTGTGTGTGTGTCTTATACCTGTATATAAGCAGCTGGGCGTTTGAGGGTGGGTAAACTGCTAACTTGGGGTGGGCAAAGCCCACCCTGGCCACCCCCTGGCTATGGCCCTGCCAATATCTTGGAGAAAATAGTATTTGGACTAAGTAGATATCATTTTCATCTATCATGGAGAATACTTCAATTAATAAAAAGGGGGAGATATATTTTTTCTTTGTACACAATCCAAAGGCAAGGAGAGGATAATACAACCACTAAAATAAGAAACAAATGCTAGCTTTAGGCCCATGAAGGCAAGGGACTGGTTATCTTGGATTATGCAGTAAAAATTCAAGAGTACCAATGTTTTTGTAATGTTTTTGCATTTTTTTTTGCAATTTATTATGATGTAGATTGGTGTTTATTTTACTGTACTGTATTCTATTCTGTCTTATTGTATTGTGTTATTAGATCTATTGTAATTGTTGTTAGCTGCCCTGAGTCACGTAGCCAAGTTGGGCAGCATACAAATCCAATAAATCACGTCAAATCAAAACATGGCTAGCCATTTATGCCAGTTACAAAATAAGAGTTGCAAAATTGATCCAGAAATGATAGTTTTAAATTCTACCTCTGGTAATGTTGACTGAATTGTCTCAAACTCACTAGACAGAAGGCTGCCAACCTCTTTCCTTCAAAATACACGTTTGTTAATCTCACCTTTTACCAACATCAAAGGAAAGATCATTTCTGAATTTCCCAGAGGTGTTTTGTAGGGCATATCTCAAATGCTATTACCAGAGCATTAGAAAAACACATTTTTCCCCTTGAGGTTTCAAGCTTTGAAGAAAACATTTATAAAATTGTTTGTACAGTGTTTCTTTCATTTGATATTATATGATGGTTTGAAGGATGCATTTCATTGACTTGGCCAGCCCTGGCCAATTTGCTGTCTAAGGCAGGAAAGCAAATGCTGCCTCCCCTCAACCAAGACAAGTCGTGTGAGAGGTAAACTATTTTAGCATTGCATCTGATGTAGAAAATCTATTCTCCATAATTAGAAGTAGTAGGATAATAATAAAAAACTAACTTGCAAGGTATTGACTTCCCTTTTAATATCTTCAGCCAACATTGTCATTGTGCCCAGTTACCTCGGGAGGCAGAGAACCAAAGTAATGAAACAACAGCTCCACTATATGAAGCTACAACCTTCTGGCTCATTGAAAAAGCTGAGTAAGAATCAGCCAAACGGAGCAGAGTTCGGTAATATTGCTTTTGATATTTGATTGCTGTCTTTTATACCTTGTATCTGAAATTTGTAACTATTGATTATTGATATTTTGATGTTGTGCCTTTTGTACTATTGTGGATTTTTGATTATTTATTTTGTTTATGATTAGGTGTATTATTATGATATTATAATTGCATGTTTATTGATTGTTGTAGCCACTCTGAGTCGGCCTTGTGCTTGAGTAGAGCGGGGTATAAATCAATCAATCAATCAATCAATCAATCAATCAATCAATCAATCAATCAAACAAACAAACAAACAAACAAACAAACAAACAAGCAAGCAAGCAAGCAAGCAAGCAAGCAAGCAAGCAAGCAAACAAACAAACAAACAATGAATGTGAGCCACACTGCTTCTGGTAGAGCCCTTAGTAAAGAAGCCAGAGAGAGCTGAGCAGGGAGGGCCTAACCACCACAGCAGCACCAATAACAGCCATACCCATCAAGCGTGGCTCCAGGAAATATGGGAACTGGTTCAGCATGCGCTGCAACAACTAATCTGCACATGCGCAGAACCCCTCTGCACACGCACAGAGTCCAAATATGGGACAGTGGCGGGAAAGGAGAGGAACGAGCAGAGAAATACAGGAAATCCCGGCCAATACTTGACATGTATGATAACAGCACAACACACCATGGATGCTACAGGGGGTGGCACTATAAGCAACTTTCTCCCTCTCCTCTCTGCATTGCCATTTTGAAAAGGGCAGATGCTTATGAAGCAGTCAGGGGGAGCGGAGCAGCAATGCTTCCCTGCTAGTGGCTTTTCTTTTTCATTGCTGGCTTCCTGCTTGTGTACCATTACAGCCAGGAAAGGAGTTAACATGGCATTCAAAGGCACTGAAAGCAGAGATGACACAGAGGTGGTGGTGATTATAAACCCTCTGGAGTAGAAATCCACAAGACAAAGACCTGGCAGCAGAACAAACAAATTTTACTTGGCTTAGGCTTGGATCCAATGAGAACTCCCTGCCAGAAGAAGTGGTGACAGCTGTCAGTCTTGACAGCTTTAAGAAAGGATTAGACATGTTCATGGAGGACAAGGGTATCAATTGCTATAATTATGGATACCTAAGGTCAACCTCCGGGCTGGAGAGATAGGCAGGATATCTCTCAATGCCATTTCCAGGGAATCCTAAGCAGCTGAAGGCATCTGCTTGGGATCTGCCTGAAGTAAATGGTGAGCCACTGTGTGAGACAGAATCCTGGACTTGATGGGCTGTGGCCTGTTCCAGTAAGGCTGTTCTTATGTAGGCTGTAGTACAAAAGTTCTCATTGTTTCCTGGGGGAGGAGCCGGTAACCTGAATAACCTGAATACTCAGTCTGAGACATACAAAGAGACATGAAATGCAGAAATAGAATTTGGAAATAAGAGCTTGGAGCAGTAGGCTGGATTTGAGAAGTCTTTGGATTTTGGTCCTTTTATTGCGAGATATGCTTTCCACTATGTAAATCTATATCACCACTCACTCCATTTCCAACTAGAAAAAAGAATCACAAAACACTGCCATAATGTTTGGGATGAAAATGATGTCCACCTCTGCCTTAGTGTGGTGGGCCAGAGCTTTGCTTTCTGCCTCTAGCATCAGGAAAGCCTGCCCCAGGTCTGCTGATTACTTTAGACCTGGAGATCTCAACCTTTTAAAGCCGGGGGCCTAGTCATGCTCCCTCAGACAGCTTCGGGGACTGGATGGCCATTTTGCCCTTCTTCCACCACATGGCACTTCCTGGTGTGGTGGTAGGCCACATGAAATGGTGTGGCAGACCACATCCATCCCATGGGCTGCAGGTTGAGAATCCCTGCTTTAGACAGCCACTCCATTCCAGCAATTCATATCCTCTATGAAGTCTAACATATCCTCTATGAAGTCATCTGGGGGGGGGGGGGCATCTTTACATTTTCACAGGATTCAAAGCAAGCACTTTTGCTAATTCTGTGCTAGAAATGTTGTATGAAAAGAAATCTGGAGAAAACCCATTCACACAATAAGATATTCTAGATTTCTCTGCCATGCTGGATCTTCCACAACCTCATGAAATTTCCTTTTAGTGTATCTGTAAACTGGAGGAATACTGAGGGTGGAAACTGAGAAATATTGAGAGTGTACAGAAAGAAGAAACAGAAGGGTGCCATCCCTGTTCTTGTCTTCCTGCTGGAGGAAGTTCAAGCATTGGGGAACTATCACTGAATTTCATCCATTCTGTGTGCATATTTTTCTCCTGTGGTCATGTATCTATTGTGCAAAGAATCTGCTATTTTGGCTACATTAAAACCATGAGCATTTACCCCATCCCTTTTTTTACCTTCTAGGCCTGGTGGTCCGTGTTCCCCCTTTTCTCCTTTTTCACCTCTCGGTCCTTCTGGACCACGAAGTCCATCTCTTCCAGGAGGCCCTGGCAAGCCATTTGGGGGGCCCATAGGACCTGAAAGGAGAAAGAATTATAAGATACTCTTCTGTCCTCCTCATGATACATAGTTCAAGCCACACAAAGTAAAGAAGCAGTTCAGTGTTGTCAGAAACCTCCCAGATATCTGAAAATGTTACATTAGAAAAATTCATGTTGTGAACAGTGATCGCCTTGAAATGATGAGGCAGAAATGAAACCTTGAGTGTGTTCGAGACTATCATGAAGTGATACAAATTGATCCAATTGACTTCAAAAATATCATTACACAACAACTCATTCAGCTAGCATGTATACACAGTTCAATGTATTGCTGTATGCCTTCAATTGCTCAATTCTTATTTAAAAATACTTTTATCTTCTTGCTTTCCTTTTTCCCTATAAATTTTTAAAACAATGGCCCTTGAATCCATTTTTCCACTGCAAAGATGGATGTCAAAAACAGTCTATAAACCTCATTTTGTAAAAAGCTGCAATTAAGCAGTATCTGAATGTTTATTCATTTAATTTTTCCTCTCTCTCTCCTGCTCTCCCATGATTATTAAAAAAAAACTTTTCTGAGATCAGAAAAAATTCTCTATACACAAATTGATGATGAAACAACTTTTATTCAAAGCCAGCTTTAACAAATAACCTGGATAAGAAGGTTTTTGGTAATATACAAAGATTGAAGGCTGAGTTGGTAGGGAAACACATAGAAAAGGTTAAAAGAGATATGACTTATTTAAAAAGAGAGTATTTTGAGTATAGTAATAAAAACTCAAAACTATTAGCAAGAGCAGCTAAAAATAAGAGGGAGAAAAGGGAAATAGGAGTTTTGATAAATAAACAAGGGATAAGATGTAATAAGATTAATGATAAATGTAAAATTGTGAAAGAATTTTATCAAGCTTTGTATACAAAAAAAAATGTGGAGAAGCTTAAAAAGCAATTAGAAATGCAAATAGATAGAGGGATAAAACAGGACAACAAAGATAGAATGGAAGAACAGGTAACAGAAAAGGAGGTAAAAGAGGTAATTGCAAGTTTGAAATTGGGGAAGGCCCCTGGGGAAGATGGGTTACCTGCTGACTTTTATAAAGAATTTAAAGATATAGTGGTACCAAAATTGGTAAAATTATATAACTATATATTGGAAGGTGGGCAGATCCCGACTTCATGGTATAGGACCACAATTGTACTGTTGCCAAAACCTGGAAAGGACTTAGAAAAAGTGGAATCCTACAGACCAATTTCGTTGATAAATCAAGATGCCAAGATTTTCACAGCGATAATAGCAAATAGGTTAAATAGCTTTATGGGCGAGTATATAAATACTGATTAAGTAGGTTTTTTGAAAGGGAGGCACATGGCAGATTTGACTAGAAGAGTAGTAGATCTAATAGATATAGTGAGACAGACTAAAGAAAAGATAGGATTAATATCTTTGGATATTTTCAAAGCTTTTGACTCCTTCCAATGGATTTCAGTCAAGGAAATAATTAAATGTTATGGATTTGGCGATAAATTTAGAACGCTAATAGATCAATTATATCAAAAAGGAACAGCCACTGTTAGAGTAAACAATGAGGTTACTGATGAGGTAAATTTAGAGGTGGGTACGAGACAGGGCTGTCCATTATCCCCAATACTGTTTATCATGGCAATGGAGGTATTAGCAAAAGCCATAAGAGAAGATGGAAAAATGGAAGGGGTTATGGGAAATAAAATAAGCATGTATGCTGATGACACTTTGATAATTGCTAAACACCCCAAGAAAGCATTGGATAGAATTCAAGTACAGTTAAGGAATTTTCAAAATATTACTGGTTTGAAGATAAATTGGGATAAATCAGAAATGATGTTATGTAACATGGGTAAGGAAGATCAGATGAAGATAAAGGGATTGAGCAATATTAAAATTAAAGATAATCTGAAATATTTGGGAATGATCATTTCAAATAGATTGGAAGAGCTTAAAAGACTAAATTTTGACAGTTTAAAATCAGAAATTAAAATTAGAGTACAAGGGTATCAAAAGCTGAAACTGTCATGGTTTGGAAAGATTTTACTTAGTAAAATTATGTTGTTACCTGGAATCAATTTTTTTTGATGCATTGGCAATTCAATTGAAAGAAAAGGAAATTAAGGAGTTTCAAAAATTGATTAATAATTTTTGTAATGGGGGTAAGAAGTCAAGATTACCAAAAAATTATGGTATTTATCCCAGAAAGAAGGTGGGTTAGGAATGCCAAACCTGATAGCATATTATCAAGCTTTTCAAGTCAAAAACATTGTGAAGATCTTGGCTAGGGAAAATGCAATCTGGGAAGAAATTGAGATGAAGGATTACAAACACATAGGTAAAATGCTCTTTTTAGGAAGCAATATGGGAAAAGTAACAACAAAAAACATTATGATGAAGGGATTAATGAGTGTATGGAGAAAGGTAAAGAAGGTTCTGGCTCCGAATACCTCCCCGATTGTGGAATTGGCAGATCTGGCAAACTTTCCAATAAAGATAGACAAAGGAGTAAAGGAGGTATTGGATAGGAATGAAATTTTCCTGCTGAAAGACTAGTTTCGGATATGTAGGGATATAGATAGAAGAACAATTGTGTTTGGGCAATTGAATTTGAATTGGTTCCAGATAATGTCGATTAACAAATGGAATAGCAAATACATGAGAGAATATGAGTTGGAAAGAGGAAAGACGGAGTTTGAGAATTTGATTCTAAAAATAAGAAAGGGAGAAAGAAACATTAAGGGTTTAGTTAGTAAATTGTATACATTTTTAAATAAGGAGGGTGACCCACAGGAGACTTGAAATCAAGTTGGGAGCAAGATATGAATATAAAGATAGAAAATGATATATGGAGAAACAAATGGAAAAAGAGGATAATGAGAACTATGTCAGTCAGAATAAAGGAACATGATTACAAGATGTTATGGAGGTGGTATCTGACACCAGTAAGGTTACATCAAATTGATAAAAAAAAAGATAAATTGTGTTGGAGAGGCAAAGAACCAATAGGAACATATGAACATATGTGGTAAAAGAGTTTTGGAAAAGAATTGAGAAAGAAATTAGTCAAATTATGGAGAAGAAAATTAAACTGGGACCAGGTATCACTATGTTAAAAAATGTGGAAAGTATTAATTTAAATAAGGATGAAAAAGAATTATTGGAAATAATGCTTTCAACGGGTAGATTGTGTATTGCTAGAAAATGGAAAAATGGTGTAAATATACAGACTGAAGAATGGTATAAAGAAATGTGGAATTTAGCATTGAATGACAAATTAACTTGGGAGATAAAGAAAAAAAGGGCATTTTGAAAGAGAATAGATTTTGGAATATCTGGCAGTCTTTTGTGGATCACTCACTCCTTGGTGAGGAAACAACCAGACCTGTACTTGATCAAAGAAGCTTTTGGAACTGAAATAATGAGATACTCTGAGATCTCCAGGGCATTGTAAATAACACAGGGTGTATAATTTAATTTAGATATTTTATGCTTCTTAATTAAAAGGCTATTGAAATGTTAACTGATTCAATGATTTAGTGGCATTAGCAAACAAAGTGTATAAGGAACTGGCCCACTTATCGCCCCATAGCATTAGTGCCCCCAAACTGGGGAAGAATTCCAGGAAAGTAAGATCGTGGAGACGATCCGTGCCCTGCCATGCGTGAGGCCATCGGCCATATGCCAACCTCCCTTCGAAATAGATCCCATAACCCAGAGAGCCGGAGGCATCCAACTGTACTTGAAATTTAGGGCAGACCATAAGGTCCGATCTCCAAAAAGAGACCCCGTTAAATTCCTGCAGAAATGTGAGCCAAACCGAAAGGTCTGCCCGTATACCCCTGGTGAGCTGGACCCTGTGGTGGCATTTTAATAGGCCAGCCATGGCATCACACAGACGCCTGGCAAAAGCTCTGCCCGGTGTCACCACCCGGCAGGCAAAGTTGAGGTGGCCGTGCAGTACCTGTAGCTCACGAAGGAACACCTTACGTTTAGAAATCAGTGCCCGAATTGCCGCAGAGATCTGGGCCACCTTGTCCACGGGTAACCTGGATGCCTGTGCGACAGTGTGAATTTTGATGCCTAAAAAGGTGAGCTTGGTGGCTGGGCCCTCGGTCTTTTCAGGCGCTAAAGGGACACCCAGTTCCCGCATAAGAGCCTGAAATGTAGTAAGGAGATGCGTACACGTGTCCGAGCCCCGTTCACACCCGAACAAAAAGTCATCGAGGTAATGGGCTACAGACCGGGACCCTGACCTGCGAACAAAGGCCCATTGAAGGAAAGTGCTAAATCGTTCAAATGCCGAACATGACATAGAGCAGCCAAAAGACATGGCCTTATCTACATAGAAGTTTTCCCCAAAACAGAAACCCAACAGCTCAAAGTCCTCGGGGTGCACTGGCAGTAATCGGAATGCTGATTTAATATCACACTTTGCCAGGAGGGCCCTGGGACCACAGGCACGTACCATCTGTAGGGCCTGATCAAACGACGTATACCTGACTGAGCAAAGGTCATCAGGAATAGCATCATTGACCGAGGAACCCACAGGGTAGGAAAGATGGTGGAGTAGGCAAAATTAACCTGGGGTCTTTTTTGGGACTAGCCCGAGAGGGGAGACCTTCAAGTTAGGGAACGGTGGTTCATTAAAGGGCCCTGCAACTCTCATAGCCTGCAACTCCTTAGCTATGCTTCGTGCAGCGATCTCCTCATTGCCCTTTAGAGAAAGTAAGTTCGGGGCATCCTGCGGTCCCCGAACTCCCCTAAATGGTATATTAAAGCCAAACTGGAAGCCTTCAAGCAGGTACCTCGCATCATCCCATCTAGGATAAGCGGAAAGCCATTGTCCTAACATGGGGATATTAATTGGGGAGGGGGCCTTTTGCTTGGCCAGCACCATCAGAGGGAGCTCTGATTGCCCCCTGCCCACCCCTACCTCTGCCTCGTGACCCACCAGCCCGTGGGCACGCAGAGGCGGCGTGAGGGCCAGAGCAAGAGGGAAACTCGTGCCGGAAACGACACTGACGCTTGTTGCACACGCCGCTAGCTGAGAAGCTCCAACACAGCAGGCGGGATGGAACCCCCTGCCCCGCTGGCTGGCGGGGAACCTGCGTCACAGCCGCCCGCTGCACGGCATGGCCACAATGGTACCTATCACCAGGCGCCGGACGCGTGGGAGTCATATACAAGAGCCACAATTGCTGGCAGGGCTCATCCCACCTCATCTCAGGATGTAGGGCCACCCTCATCCTAAATTCCTCATCATAAGCCAACCACGACGGGCCAGGAAAATCAACCATCGCCCTATAAATATTGTCGAGGTATTGGACCATCGGAATGGCCAAATCAGGCCGGGCCCTCAGGTATACCGCTATATATATAAGATATGCCGGCAACCAATTGGCCCAGGTACGCGGTGGCTTATGACGACGGGACAATTCTTTGTCCCGGTCATCCTGTCCCTCCCTCTCCTCCTTAGTGGGCTCATGATTCAGGAGGGAGAAAATATCAACGTACTCCCCTCTCCAAATCTTATCCCTAGTAGCCTGTGAAAGATGATCACCCAGGGGGAGGGAATAACCAGCCGTCGGCAGAGCCGCTGTCGGCACCTGTTGAATGAAGGGTATGCGCAGTGGGCCCTGAATAGCCCCTCCGACGCTTGGCATGCCCCCTGGGGCGGACACCCCTGTCCTAACCGAGGGGCCATTTGGTAACCAGGAATTAACAGGGTAGTGTGGAAGCAACTGCCCACCCACAGTAACCTGGCGTGGCCATGGCCACTGTACCCCCCAGTGTAACTGGACAGTGTTGGTGCACTAAATTGAACCGGATACTCACTAGTCACACGCCCGTGAGCCACCCCCACTGGGGGTTCCGGCCCACGGCGGGTGTCGGAGCTCGCGACAGGGATCGAGCTCTGGGGACACACCTGACTGCTCCCCACCGGCAAATTCAAATGTGCGGGGAGCTGCGAGGCACCAGCTTGGGGTGGCCTGACAGCCTCAAGCAGCTCGACCCTGTTGGCGACCCGCTAGAGAGTCACGGCCGACGTGTCTGAGACTGACAAAGGGGCCGTGAGCGAAGTAGCAGTCAAACCCCCCTCGGGAGGTGGTTGGGCAATGCCCAGTGAAGCCTCTAGCACAGAAATATGTGCAAGAAGGGCATCGACAATCTCCGAGCCCCCAGTATAAGGCGGGCCGGGTGGGCTGGATGGGCGGGATGGCCCTGTGGCCAATTGCTGAGCAGGAAACCCAAATGGAGATCCAGGGCCTGAGTAGGGCCATGCCCAAAACTCCGGCCCATGGGGGGCTGGAGGAATGGTGGGGCAGAAACTGCCACCAAGTCCGAGTGGGCCACCCTGTCCTGAACCAATAAAATCCCGTCCAGGGGCAGGGATGCCCGAGGAGCCAGCCTGAGCCGGCCCAGCCTGGAGGCCTGTGCCGGGCTGACCAGCGGAAGCCTGCTCGGCCCCACTGGCAGCGGCGGGCAAGGCCGTCCCACTGCCAAGCTGGGGAGGGGGTGCAGTCCGAGTCCTCCGACCCGATGGCTGCCCCCCAGTAGAGGGAGGGAGCGGAAAAGCCCTTCCCCCCGGCCACGGCTTGACCGCCGGGGCCTTGCGCTTGGGAGCCATGGCTCCCGAAAAGCTAACGATGGATCCCTGGCCAGGGACCGGTTCCTGTGCCCTCAGTACCAGACCGAAGAGGGGCGAATTCCGTTCGAGAGAAAGGTACGAAGGGCAAAAAAGCAAGAAACGCAGCAGAGAAAACGTCTCCGCTCCATCGCGTTTCTAAAATGGCAGCTCGGCTGCCTCGTGGCCACCCCTTTTATAGAGGGGTGGCCACGCCCCCTAACTCACCCGGATATCTGAGTCCGGGGGGGGGGGGGCTGCAAAGAGCGTGGCGGCCATTTTGGCGCCGTGCTTTCATTTGCTAGATTCAAAAGACCTGTCTGAGAAATAGTATGCCTAGAATGCCTGTTATGGCACTGCAGTGGCTCATGTGGCTAAAATGCTGACTGGAAGGCAGAAGGTCAGCAGTTCGATTCCCGAGTACTGCAGGATGGAATGAGCTCCCATCTTTGTCCCAGCTCCTGCCAACCTAGTTTAAAAGCAAGAAATTGCAAGTAGATAAATAGGGACCACTTCGGTGGGATGGTAAACAGTTCTCCGTGCGCTCCGGTGTCTAGTCATGCCTGCCACATGACCACGGAAACATCTGCAGAAGCAGACAGCACTGGCTCTTCGGCTTTGAAACAGAGATGAGCACTGAACCCTAGAGTCAGATATGACTGGCTTTCGAGCAAGGATGGCCTTTACCTATATCTTTTAGAGTGCCTGTTTATGAGAAGACTGGATCACCTTTTGGGGGGGGAGGATTGGATACGATAATGGGAAAGAGCAATGTGCCATTAGGTGTATGTGCTCCCATCCAAATGGGATGGAATACTTCCCCTGCATGTCTCTGGAAGGTTGAAATAAAAGGCATTTTTAAATATCTTTTAAGATTTTGACTTTGTGCTACACAACTTCCTTGGAGGGAGTAAAAGAGGAAGTAAAGAAGAAGTTGCATCACTTTATTAACAGTAAAAAAAAACACCTCCACCTCCTTTCTTCATATTGTCGATTAAAACCAAGGCAATACACAGAAATGGAAATACAGTGGCACCTCATACAATGATTTTAACCCGTTCCACAGGGATCGTTGTTGTACGAAACAATTGCTATACATTGCAGGCATCACATAGTGATTTCCCCTATGGGATGCATTGCACAATGATTTTTTTGCTAAGTGCTTTTTCCCATTGAAAAATTGTTGTACGATTTTTTCCATAGGGAAAATTGTTATGCGGGACGCCATTCCCCCAAAAACCTAATTGTTATGCGATTTCGTTGCTATATGGGGCGATTGTTGTATGAGGTTCCACTGTACTGTGATGTAGTTTTTTCCTTTTTGTTGCTATTTAAATGACAGGTGAAGGCTGCAGGAATATACAGACAAATGGATGAAGGCTGCTTCTCTTTTACATTGTTGGCATCTCAACTCCGGGGATATAAAAAGGAAACAGACTTTGCTTTTTTGCTTGAGTTTACTACAATACACAAACACTCAGGTGAAGAATTTTCCCTCTAGTTGCTTCTTCACCAGTGCTGGATGTTGACAGCAGTAGCAACTGTAAAAGTTGCCAGCATCCACATGGGCTGGGTGTAGAATAAAAAGGAGTATAGGTTCTCCAAAGTGTGGATACTGTAAAAACAAAAGTGGATATGCCCACTTCTCAGATATCCTGTAGAGCAGACTTAATGTCCATCTGGAAAGACAACTGCTGGAAAGACTACAATCAGAGAGCCAGCCTGGACTCACTTATAAGGGGCTATAAGACCCAAAACCTAGGAAAACAAGATAAAGTACTGTACATGAAACATGTACCTGGTGGTCCAGGATCACCCTTCATGCCATCCCGTCCATCTCTTCCTGGTAATCCATAAGCCCCTGGGGTTCCTGGGATACCTAGAATTCCTGAGCATTTTTCCTGTCCAAGACTGAGTTGAGGGAAAAACACGATTGCTACTGCAACATACAGTAACTGATGCAATAACTTCATTTTTGATCAGCTGTAAAAAGAAAATGCTCTTAAATAGCACAACAATAGTTCTGTAATAAAACTAATCATGCTACCTACTAAAATATATGCAAAATAATTGGCTCCTAATTTTGAAGTACTGTACTGTATTTCAAGTGCAAAGTCTGTTTTTCCCCATCTGTTCAGGGATATTTTCAAAAAGTTCATTTTTGAACCAATACAGCAACTAAGAGAGAAAAATCATAATCATCTTTAGATGAATACAAACTAGAATGTTGGCAATATGCAAAGTTGCAGAGACATTTCTAACTGGAAGGATAATCAAAATAACATTATCAGTTGATAAGGCTGATAGTTAATTGCTAATTGAATTCAACTTACCTTTCTGTCCCTCTATGACTAGAATGAAAGTGATCAAATAATCTAATTTATAGTGTATCGTGAATAGGCGATTTCATAATTAAGTGGAAATTTGATATATTCTTCTAAATGTAAATGGAGGTTGGATAAGGGTGGGCTTGTATAAATCTTTGTTTTACTCATGAATTTATTCAAGAAGTACTTCAGATTGGATTAAGGGCTCTTAATGATGCAATTTCTTGTAACAGGAAAAGTGTTCCTGCCTGAAATGTGGAGGAGAATCTGTGTGTAAATATTTCTAATCAAAACGGTTATACCATTGTAACTGCCAGGGACCCAGGTAAAGGAATTGTGGGTCTGTTTGATAAAATAATCACAATTCTCTGTTGCAACAATGATGGTGTTATGTGTTGCGGAGAGATAGACTCAACGTAGAGACTCCAGACTGAGTCCTGGAGAATGGACTCCAAAACATAAGCATCAGGCTTATATCTACCCATAATGTGAAAGAATGTAAGTCAATCTCTTGCTACCCAACTTCTATGCCTCTTCATTATTATCTCATTGTGTGGATTGTGTGAATAAGACATTGTTGGCTGAAGATTCTTCTCAACAATCTGAACATATAAGCCTGGAACCAGCCCATGGGAAAGCAAGTTGTGTAGCGCACCAGTCACTGATCCCATGGGCTAGTAATGAACTTCAAAACAAGGTCATAATCTGATCAGTGAAACCATACTACCCTGAATATACCTAATTGATCTCACTTGGTTTGGGAAGATAAGCAAGGCCAGATCTGGTTAGTACTTGGATGAGAGAGGACCAGGAAATCTCCAGCTAAGGCAAGGAAAGAGTCCTGCTAGAAAGACTGAGTAGGTGTAGCTCCTTAACTGTTGGCAATAATTGGCTGAATGGGAATATAGTCGGATTAAATCTCGTGTTCATTGATATGGGTGAACAGAGGAGTTGGTTTTGAACTGCCTCTTTACATGCAAATGCATTCTTAAGGCAGATCATGTAACTTTTTGTTAAGAAGGGCAGTTAAGAATGGTAAACATCTCACACTGTGAGAAAATGTAACATTCAAGTGTTTCAGGAAAACAATCCTTTAAACAATGTTATAAATGAGAAGTACAAAGTGTTCAGCTGTGCAAAAGGCTGGGTTTTGTTTCTTCCTGGTGATTCAGAAATAAAGTACAGTATCTGTGATGGACCTTTTGCTGCTGAAACTTGTGTTCTTTTTTCCAGATGGTTGAAAGGGAAGAAACTCTTCCAGAAATCCACTGGAATTGGCTCAGATACTGTTGAAAATCTTGAATAAATTCACCTTAATAAAAATTATCAAGCCTATTATAGTCTGATGTTTATATGTAACACCATGTTTGTTCAGTACTGATAGTGGCAAGTCTTTTACAGATTGGTTGAGACAGAAATTGAATTACATGTTCAACACAAACATGCTGAATTCTCAGCATGCATTGCAGAGTTTTTTTTAAACCAATGCTATAAAGACATCCTTCACTAGGAATCGATTAAAAAATCGACTAAAAATCATCTGAAGATTAAATGAGGGAGTCTGGTCAGAAATTATCTGGAAGTACCGTATTTATTCGAGTATAACGCGCACTCGTGTATAACGCGCACCCCTAATTTTCCATGAAATATTGGTATAAAATTTTTTTTCACACGCCTCGTCTCCCGCGCCACCCAATCAGATCCCACCAGCCGCGCGCCCCTGGGCCCGTGGGTGGGGCAGACGGTGCATCTCAGCAGTGCCTACCGTACTCGGCGCCGGCTCCTTGAGTCGCGCGGCCCGGGTAGGCGTGGAGCACGCCGCGGCCCTCTCCCGTAGGGTTCCCTTCTCGGCGGGTGCGTGCAGGTGAGCGGCGGCGGCAGCGGGACCTGGGCGCCTGGGAGGAGGGCCGCGGCGTGCTCCGCGCCTACCCGGCGCCGGCTCCTTGAGTCGCGCGGCCCGGGTAGGCGTGGAGCACGCCGCGGCCCTCTCCCGTAGGGTTCCCTTCTCGGCGGGTGCGTGCAGGTGAGCGGCGGCGGCAGCGGGACCTGGGCGCCTGGGAGGAGGGCCGCGGCGTGCTCCGCGCCTACCCGGCGCCGGCTCCTTGAGTCGCGCGGCCCGGGTAGGCGTGGAGCACGCCGCGGCCCTCTCCCGGAGGGTTCCCTTCTCGGCGGGTGCGTGCAGGTGAGCGGCGGCGGCAGCGGGACCTGGGCAGGCGCCCAGGTCCCGCTGCCGCCGCCGCTCACCTGCACGCACCCGCCGAGAAGGGAACCCTACGGGAGAGGGGCGCGGCGTGCTCCACGCCTACCCGGGCCGCGCGACTCAAGAAGCCGGCGCCGGGTAGGCGCGGAGCACGCCGCGGCCCTCCCCGGAGGGTTCCCTTCTCGGCGGGTGCGTGCAGGTGAGCGGCGGCGGCAGCGGGACCTGGGCGCCTGGGAGGAGGGCCGCGGCGTGCTCCGCGCCTACCCGGCGCCGGCTCCTTGAGTCGCGCGGCCCGGGTAGGCGTGGAGCACGCCGCGGCCCTCTCCCGTAGGGTTCCCTTCTCGGCGGGTGCGTGCAGGTGAGCGGCGGCGGCAGCGGGACCTGGGCAGGCGCCCAGGTCCCGCTGCCGCCGCCGCTCACCTGCACGCACCCGCCGAGAAGGGAACCCTACGGGAGAGGGGCGCGGCGTGCTCCACGCCTACCCGGGCCGCGCGACTCAAGAAGCCGGCGCCGGGTAGGCGCGGAGCACGCCGCGGCCCTCCCCGGAGGGTTCCCTTCTCGGCGGGTGCGTGCAGGTGAGCGGCGGCGGCAGCGGGACCTGGGCGCCTGCCCAGGTCCCGCTGCCGCCGCCGCTCACCTGCACGCACCCGCCGGGTCGAGAAGGGAACCCTCCGGGGAGGGCCGCGGCATGCTCCGCGCCTACCCGGCGCCGGCTTCTTGAGTCGCGCGGCCCAGTCCTCGTGTATAACGCGCACCCAAACTTTGAGCCTTTTTTTGGGTATAAAATTTTGCGCGTTATACACGAATAAATACGGTAGAAGGTGGGTCAGCAAGTCAAATGTTCGAGACCTGAATGCTGTGTGATGGAGTGAGTGCCTGTTATCTGTCCCAGCTCCTGGCAACCTAGCAGTTTGAAAGTAAGATATTGCATGTAGATAAACAGGTTCAGCTTCAGCAGGAAATATAACAGTGTTCCATGCATTCCAGGATCTAGTCATACCTGCCACATGACCACAGAAACATCTGCAGATGCATACAGCACTGCCTAGTGCAGGAGTGGCCAACCTTGGTGCTCTACCTGTTCTTGTACTTCAATTACCAGAAGCCCAAGTCAGCACACTTGCTGATCTGGAATTCTGGGAATTGAAGTACAAGATGAGAAGGAACACCCAGGTTGGCCACCCCTGCCCTAGAGTCAGACATGATTGCTTTCGAGCAAGGTAGACTTTACCCTTAGAAGAAGTGAGTGAGGATTTACAGTGGTGGACTCATTGGAAAAAATGTGGTACATAGAAAGAGCTTCCTTGAAGATTGTGGTATTTCCAAACCACAATCAGGTGCACCCTAGGCAATGACAACCTTGTTGTTTCAGCTAATCTTTCTTACACTAGGTCAGATGAAAGGAACTGCAGAATAAATTCACCAAATGTGACTTCATTTTGGCATTTTAAAGTTTGACCTAGACCTGAAAGAACACAATTGGAAGAAATGTGGTACAATTTTATATTTTCTTTGTGTGCAATTAGATGGCAAAATTTTCCAGTCCTGGCTAATACTAGATCATCCTACAGAGGGTTGCTCTGAGTTGCTGTATGTCTTTTGGCTTAGTCCAGGAAGCAAAACCACAACTCAGAGCAATCCTATTTAGCCTTCCAAATATAATACACATAACCAGTCTATATATAATAAATAATACTTTGTTTTGAACTGTAGCAACATGTATGATGTGAGGATACTGGTATAGAAACCGGCAAACCACACCAGAAATTTTTGCCAAGAGAACCCTATGGACCAGAACAAAAGGCAAAACAAAAGAGGCAAGTTAGATGAAACGGGATGCTTAACACAGATCAAAAGAAGGGGAGAGATGGGAGAGGGGGAGGAGAAATACAGTGTTGCAAAGAACAATACTGCATAGGAACATAGAATGTGAGGTCAATGAACCAAGGAAAACTGGAAGTGGTGAAAAATGAGATGGAAAGAATAAACATTGACATCTTAGGAATCAGCGAGCTAAAATGGATAGGGATGGGTGAATTCAACTCGGGAAACCATCACATCTACTACTGTGGTCAAGAAAACTTCAGAAAAAACGGAGTAGCCATAATTGTCAACAAAAGAGTGAGAAAAGCAGTAATGGGATACAATCTCAAAAATGATAGAATGATGTCAGTCAGAATACAAGGCAAACCTTTTAATATCACTGTAATCCAAATATACGCACCAACCACGGGCGCAGATGAAGCCACAGTGGAGCAGTTCTATGAGGACTTACAAGACCTCATAGAACAGACACCAAGAAATGATGTCCACATTATCTTGGGAGATTGGAATGCCGAAGTAGGAAATCAAAAAGTAGATGGAATAACAGGCAAGTTTGGTCTTGGAATGCAGAATGAAGCAGGGCTAAGTTTGATAGAGTTCTGTCAAGATAACACACTGGTCTTAGCAAACACCCTCTTCCAGCAACACAAGAGGCGACTTTACACATGGACATCACCAGATGGCCAACATTGAAACCAGATTGATTACATACCCTGCATCCAAAGATGGAGAACCTCCATATAGTCAGCAAAAACAAGACCTGGAGCAGACTGTGGCTCAGATCACAACCTACTAATAGCAAAATTCAGACTTAGACTAAAGAAAATAGGGAAAACAATCAGGCCAGACAGATATGACCTAGACAACATCCCTAAGGAATACACGGTGGAGGTGAGGAACAGATTTAATGGTTTGGAATTGATAGACAGAGTGCCAGAAGAATTATCGACAGATGTGCGGGACATCATGCAGGAGGCAGCAAGGAAAACCATACCAAAAGAAAAGAAGCATAAGAAAGCAAAGTGGTTGTCTAATGAGACTCTTAAAATAGCAGAGGAAAGAAGGAATGCAAAAGGCAAAGGAGAAAAGAAAAAATACAGTCACTTGAACACAGAATTTCAAAGAAAAGCAAGGAGAGACAAGGAAATCTATTTAAATGAACAGTGCAAAGAAATAGAGGAAAGCAACACAAGAGGCCGGACTAGAGATCTTTTCAAAAAAATTGGGGAAATCAAAGGAACATTCAAAGCAAAAATGACCATGATAAGGGACAAAGACGGCAAGGAGTTAGCTGATGCAGAAGAGATTAAGAAAAGATGGAAAGAATATACAGAGGAACTTTACAAAAAGTACCTCAACACCACTGATAATCACAATGATGAGAACATTGAACTTGAGCCAGACATCCCAGAGAGTGAAGTCAGAAAGGCCCTAAAAAGCACTGCAAACAACAAAGCTAGTGGAGATGATGGTATCCCAGTTGAATTTTTCAAAGCTCTAAAAGATGATGGAATCAAATTACTGCATTCGATATGCCGGCAGATCTGGAAATCAAAACCGTGGCCACAGGATTGGAAAAGATCAGTATACGTTCCAATCCCAAAAAGGGTAGTGCCAAAGAGTGTTCAAATTATCGAACAATTACGCTCATCCCACATGCTTGCAAGGTGATGCTCAAGATAATACACGATAGACTTCAGCAGCACATGGAGAGAGAATTGCCAGAGGTGTAGGCGGGTTTCAGAAGAGGCAGGGGGGGACTAGAGACCACATTGCTAATATACGGTGGATCATGGAGAAAACAAAAGAATATCAGAAACAAGTCTACCTCTGCTTTATTGACTACACCAAGGCCTTTGACTGCGTGGACCACAATAAAATGTGGCAAGTAATTAAAGAAAAGGGAATACCAGAACACCTCATATGCCTCATGAGAAATCTGTACAAGAGTCAAGAAGCAACAGTTAGGACAGAACACGGAATGACAGAATGGTTTGGAATAGGAAAAGGAGTAAGACAAGGCTGCATTTTATCACCCTACCTTTTTAACCTATACACAGAGCACATAATGCGCAATGCAGGGATGGAGGAATCACAATATTGGATAAAAATTGCTGGGAGAAACATCAACAATTTGAGATATGCAGACGATACCACCCTAATGGCAGAAAGTGAGGAAGATTTAAAGAAGCTACTGATTAGGTTGAAAGAAGAGAGTGCAAAAGCTGGCCTGAGACTTAACATCAAGAAAACCAAGATAATGGCAACAGGCCCTATCAGCACCTGGAAAGTAGACAGGGAAGAAGTAGAAGTAGTGACGGATTTTATTTTCTTGGGATCTAGGATCACTGCAGATGGTGACTGCAGCCATGAAATAAAGAGGCGACTGATTCTAAGGTGACAAGCCATGAGAAACCTGGGAACATAGGGAAAAGTAGAGAATCATCTTGCAAACAAAAATCCGTATAGTCAAAGCAATGGTATTCCCGGTGGTAATGTATGGATGCGAGAGCTGCATCATTAGGAAGGCTGAGTGCAGAAGAATAGACACCTTTGAAATGTGGTGTTGGAGGAGAGTTTTGAGAGTACCCTGGACAGCGAGGAGAACAAATAAGTCAATCTTGAAAGAAATCAGTCCTGACTGCTCCTTAGAAGGTCAAATAGTAAAGATGAAGCTGAAGTACTTTGGACACCAAATGAGAAGAGAGACACCACTTGAGAAAGCCTTGATGCTGGGAAAGGTGGAGGGCAAAAGAAAAAGGGGATGGCTAAGGATGAGATGGCTGGATGGCATTGTGGACGCAGCGGGCACCAAGCTGAGCGGGCTGAGGAGGATGGTGGAGGACAGGGTTGCCTGGAGATCAATGGTCCATATTGTCGCAAAGGGTCGGAATCAATTGTGCGACTGAACAACAACATATAATAAAATAATGTTAATCTGTGAAGAAGGAAATACTAGATTAAACAATAGTCCTTTACCCGGCTATCCACCCTCTCAATGACAGTCAAGACAATGGCGTGGAAAACAATTTGGTCACTTTATTACGGAAAGTGACAACAATACAAAATATTAACAATAGAAAAAAACTTATGCAGGGTTCAGAAGCATGGAGACCTATCTGAAAGAGAAATAGGGAGCCTACCTAGGCCATGCCCCAGCCAGGGCAGTGCCTACCTTAACTCCCAAAACCAAACATAATCTGCTCCTCCCCTTGGTGATAATCACCCTGCCCTCCGTGCTTTCTGCCTACATATGCCAGCACCTGTTGTCCCCTACACATTGGGGCAAGGTGAGCAAAAAAAGACCCAGCTGGCCAATTGCCAGGTCCCAAAATTCTCACCCAGCCCAAACAAAGTTTGTGACCAGCCGTAGCCTGCCTCAATTTTCAGGGCGGGAGGGAGGGTGACAAATCCCAACACAACAATAAAATCACAATCCTGCTCTCACTGATGTGATCTAGCCCCCCCCCCCCGATATAAATCTACCAATGACTGTCTTCCACGCCATCGTCCCTAGAGCAATCCTATTTAGCCATCCAAATACAATACACATAATCAGTCTATCTATACCTATAAATCTGAGCTTTAACCATTGTGATTTGACAAAGGATCCCGCACCCGGCCATACTATCCTGTACTGAGCATTCGTGCACTCGCCCGAACTAGGTACGGAGGTAACTGGGGGGTTGAGAAATGCGCCAGTGGGGCAGGAGACCCACGAACACAAACAAAAGGAAAAGACTTCACTTCCCAACATTCCTTGCATCACGCCGCTCCACAGCTAATCAGGCTGAGAGGTGCGAGCAAAAAGAACATTGGGAAACGTAACACGGCCAATCAAAACCAAGCAGCAGAAAAAAACTGCCACACAAACAGAAACCACAAATGCAAAATTATAAGCCCCAGCGTCCTGCGCGCTATGAGCACGCAGAATGCTGAGAAAGCTGGTGCACGAAAAATAAAAATACAAAATTCAATGGGAATGCAAGTCCGCCACAGGCGGACGCAGCGCCTCACAGCCACACAAAATAAAAAGCCAAAAAATTCCACCGCGAGACACCCGCTGTCCTTCTTTCCCGGAGCAATGGGAAGAAGAGGGACTCCCTCTCCTCCACGCTACCCCTCCGAAGAAACGGCAAGACCACCACCGGCCTCAAGAAAAGTTGAGCCGGGGTGGGGAAAAAACACCAAAAACAGGGGGGGGGATCAAGGAGGGGGGAAGGTACTGATGCATTTGCACCCCCCTTGAAGGCGAATCAATTCCACATGAAGCAAAGGCAGTGAACGAGGCTCCGGTCATTGCCTTTACTTCCTGAGGAAATGTTTCGCTTTCAAGGGGGGGGGGGAATGCACCAGTACCTTCCCCCCCACCCCCGTTGAAAGCCAACCAATTCCCTGGGAAACAAAGGCAGCGAACGGGCCTCCAGTCATTGCCTTCACCTCCCAGAGCTCCTCACCCGGGCGCAGCATACACCTACTGGGCTTGACATTTCAAACCTGCCCAGTGTGTGTGTGCGCGCACACCAAAACAACCCCAAAACAACAACATCACCAAAAAGAAAACAACAAAAACAAACACCAAAACTATTACAAAATAATAAAATAAAAATAAATCAATAATTAAAAAAACATTAATAAACACAAATAAATAAACCACAAAATACACCAACAAAAACTTCCACAACATCACAAAACCACAAACAAAACACCTAACTACAACACGAAAAACACAAACAAACAACAACGAAATAAAACAAATTAAACACAACCAGAAATAATCAAACCAATTAAACCAAACTAAAAATAAACCAACACACAAAAGACCAAACAGAAACACCTCCCAGCCCACCAACACAAAACCAAAACAAAGAAAAACCCCAGAAGAAAGAAAACCAGACAACTTACCAGCATGTCCTCACTCCACGACGTCCGGAACAGAAATGAAGAACCAAAGATGACTTACCGGAAGAAGCACCACCCAGAGGACAGAATAGAAAAAACACCTGAAATGAAACCAAAACCCCTAGCAGCCCACTTGCAGGGCACAATAGTAAAAAAACTCAAAAACACTCAACAGAGTAAAAACAAGTCAAAAACATAACACAAAATCACAATTTTACACAAATCACAAATATATCTAACAAAAAAACACCATAAAAAGATTTCTAAAATCCTGTGTTTAATTTTAACTCAAATAAAAACTCAAAACATCTAAACACAGTTTAAAGACATTTAATGTAAAAAACATGTACTTTCACATTTTTAAAATTATTACCTACAATACAACCATTAAAAAAGGTCACATACTAAAATATTATTTGGTTAAATAGAAAATTTAGAAAAAATTATATAATCCTTTGTTCTTTTTTTAATCCACAAAAAACCCCCCAAACAAACTGATCACAGTTTAAAACAGCCCTGCATCGTAACAAAAATTAACGTATATGTTAAAGCAAATATTCAAAAACATATTAGAAAAATTTCAAAATACAAGTTGTTATTACTGTAAAGTATCACCACAATACAATCTATTTAACAAATGAAAACATAAAGGCATTGTGCATAAATAATTTTTTTTAAAAAGAACAATTACAGACTAAGCTCTTCTTTACCAACATTAAGAAAAAAAACCCTTCCAACACAATTGCAAGCGCGGCGCCAAAATGGCCGCCGCGCTCTTTGCGGCCCCCCCGGACTTGGACATCCGGGTAGTTAGGGGGCGTGGCCAGCACCCTTTAAAAGGGGTGGCCACGAGGCAGCCGCGCTGCCATTTCGTGAAGCGACGGAGAGGAGAAGTTTTTCCCCAATCGCTCCGTCGCTCTTCCCTTTAGCTGGGAAGCCTCTTTTGGGCAGCGATTTCTTCTTCGCTTCTTTTCTTCGGCTTCCCAACGATTTGCAGGAATGCCTTTCAAAAAGAAGGCGATGGCGAACGCGGTTCGCACTTCACAGAGGCGCCAGCCGGGTCGGAGGACCGCGACTGCGCCCCCTCAGCAGGCCCCCTTTCCGGGGGCGCCCACCGGGACCGGTGGGATGGGGTCAATTGCTCCCTGGCCTGAGGCTGGGCAGCCTCAGACCGGTCCTGCAGGGGATGCGGCCCCCGGCCCGCAATCAGCGGCCACCGGCCCGGGCCTGGCGCATAGCCAGGCTGGGCCTTTGGGCCTTGGCATGCAGCTTCCAGCGGTGGGCTTTAACCAAGGGGGTTGGCTGGGTTCCCTTCCCTGGCAGGGCATGCCCCCAGCCCCTCAGGGGCCGGTGGTTGGGGCATGGCCATATTCGGGCCCCGGGGTCCAGAGACCTGGCCCGGCACCAGCGACCGGTGGGCCGGCCGGCCCTTTGCCCCCCATCAGCGTTGGGGGCTATGTAAACGTTGATGCCCTACTGGCCTGCGTAGTGGCCCTGGAGGCATCTTTAGGGGTAGTTAATCCACCCGGCGCACCTTTTGGTTTACAGGTCAACTCAGCGCCTGCCGGTCCTCGGCAGGCGGCTGAAAGGGTTGAGCTGCCTGAGGCAAGTAGGTCGGCGCCAGCAGCGGCCTCGCAGCTCCCCACGCAGCAGATGCCGCCAGCAGGTAGTGGTCAGGCCCCATCTACGAGCTCGGTTGCGGTCGCGAGCTCCGACGCCCGCAGTGGGCCGGAACCACCGGTGGGGGTGGCCCATGGGGGTGCAACTTGTGAGTATACGGTCCAAGCTAGTGCACCCACACCACAACCCACAACGGGGGGAGGTTTACAGTGGCCGTGGCCTCGCCTGGCTGGGGCGGCGGGTCAGCCGCCCCCGGCCCATTCGGGAACGGCTCCAACACTCCAAGGCCCCTCTTGGGGCGGGGTACCCTGTCCTGCAGGGAACTTACTGGGGGTGGCAGGGCTGGTCCAGGCTCCTTTCATGGTGCCCAGCACTGTCAATGTTCCGGTGTCGGAACATTGCCCCTCGGGGATCAACGTTGCCCCTCGGGGATCACCTGGCCCAGGCCACCAAGGAAAAGATCTGGCGGGGGGAGTATGTGGACATTTTCCCCCTCTTGAATAGAGAACCCACCAGAGAGGAGAGGGAGGGGCAGGATGAGAAGGACAAGGAACAGTCTCGTCAACGTAAGCCGCCACGCACGTGGGCCAACTGGTTACCCGCGTACCTTATATACATGGCGGTGTACCTCAGGGCCCGGCCTGACCTGGCAATTCCGATGGTCCAGTATTTGGACAACATATACCGGGCGATGGTTGATTTCCCTGGCCCGTCGTGGTTGGCTTACGACGAGGAATTCCGCATGAGAGTGCCCCTACGCCCAGAGATGAGGTGGGTTGAGCCCTGCCAGAAGCTGTGGCTTCTGTACATGACCCCCACACGCCCGGCGCCAGGGGAGAGGTACCATTGTGGACATGCGGTCCAGCGAGCTGCTCCAGCCCAGGCACCCCGCCAGGTGGTGGGGCAGGGGGTTCCAGCCCGCCTGCTGTGTTGGAGCTTCTCGGCCAATGGTGCGTGCAACAGGAAGCAGTGCCGATACAGGCACGAGTGTCCCTCTTGTGCTGGCCCCCATGCCGCCTCCGCATGTCCTAGGGCAGGCGGACTGAGGGGCAGAGGTAGAGGTGGACAGGGAGCGGGCAGAACTGCCGCAGAGGGAGCTGGTCAAGCAAAAGGTCCCCTCCCCAATTAATGTGGACATGTTGGAGCGTTGGCTCACGATGTACCCGAGGAGGGCAGACGCAGCTTACCTGCTTGAGGGTTTCCAGCAGGGGTTTCACATTCCTTTCACAGGGGTCAGGTCCCCTCAAGATGCACCCAACCTGTTATCACTCAGGGGAAGGGAGGAGGTGGCTGCCATGAGCATTGCTAAGGAGGTTGCTGCAGGCAGGGTCGCTGGCCCTTTCCCTGTCCCACCATTTCCCAATCTCAAGGTTTCCCCGTTGGGGTTAGTGCCCAAGAAGTCACCGGGGGAGTTCCGTTTGATACATCACTTGTCTTACCCGGCTGGCCGTTCAGTCAACAATGCTATCCCTGATGACGTTTGTTCGGTCAGGTATACATCTTTTGACCAGGCCCTGCGCATGGTGCGCTCATGTGGCCCGGGTGCACTACTAGCTAAGTGCGACATTAAGTCCGCGTTCTGTCTCCTGCCAGTGCACCCGGGCGACTTTGAGTTGCTGGGTTTCAAGTTCCGGGGTGAATTTTATTTCGACAAAGCCATGCCTTTTGGCTGCTCCATTTCATGCTCGGCATTTGAGCGCTTCAGCACCTTCCTCCAATGGGCCTTTGTTCGCAGGTCAGGGTCCCGGTCTGTAACCCACTACCTCGACGATTTCTTATTCGGGGGTGAACGGGGCTGGGACACGTGCACGCGTCTCCTAAATACATTTCAGACGCTAATGAAGGAACTCGGTGTCCCTTTAGCGCCCGAAAAGGCCGAGGGCCCTTCAACCAAGCTCACATTCCTGGGGGTTGAGATTGACACGGTTGTGCAAGCATCCAGGTTACCTGTTGATAAGGTTTCCTGGATCGTTGCACTCATTTTGGACTGGCTGGCAAAACGCAAGGTGTCCCTTCGGGCGCTACAGGTGTTACATGGTTACCTCAATTTGGCTTGCAGGGTCGTCGCACCTGGCAGAGCATTTGCTCGACGCTTGTGTGACACCATGACTGGCTTGGCCAGGCCCCACCACAGGGTCCGACTGAACATGGGCATGAGGGCTGATATGCTCATCTGGCTACAGTTCCTGAGGGAATTCAACGGGGTGTCCTTTTGGAGGTCCGACCTTTTGGTTTCCCCTCATTTTCAGGTTCAGTCGGATGCATCAGGGTCCCTGGGTTATGGGATTTACTTCGAAGGGAAGTGGACCTATGGCAGATGACCGCCAGCCTGGTGGGGCACGGATCGTTTGCGCGATCTCACGTACCTGGAATTTTTCCCCATTCTGGGAGCTTTGATGCTATGGGGCGAGGAGTGGGCCAATTCGGTCGTCCATTTCTGGTGTGACAATGCGGCAGTTGTCCACATTGTCAACTCACAGACGTCAAAATCTCCCAGGGTTATGGAACTGGTTCGCCAGTTTGTGTTGCGCAGCCTACGCCTCAATGTGCTTTTTAGGGCCAGACATGTTCCAGGTATTAATAACGATATTGCTGACGCTTTGTCCCGCCTGCAGATCCCCCGGTTCAGTGCCTTGGCCCCGGACGCAGGGGAATTTCCCTCGCCGCTCCTGGACGAAATATGGACGCTTGGCAAGGAGAGGTGAACCGGGCGATCAGCATGTCGCTCGCCCCCCGCACGCGTAAGGCGTATAACCATGCACTCAGTTCATTCAGGGCCTTTTGTGCCCAATCAGGGCTGCCTGAAAATTGGCCCATCCCAGTGGCTCATGTCCTCCAATTTATGGTTTACTTACATGCCCAGGGCTTAGCCCCCCGCACCATAGCATCCAGGCTGTCATGGCCAAGGTGGGTGGTTTTACTGACAGCACAAATGATTTTTGCATACGACATGTTTTGGAAGGGTGGGTGCGGGAACGTGGGCGCAGCCCGGACGACCGCCACCCTATTTCTCCAGGGGTACTTACCCACCTTGCACGGGGTTGGCATGACCTGTGTTTCGACAGGTATGAGGCAACCCTGTTTCACGCGGCTACTACGGTGGCCTTTTTTGGGGCGCTCCGCATCAGTGAGCTGGTGCTACTGTCTAAGGCGGATGCGAGTCGTAGGGCACTGGAACTCGAAGATGTCTATGTTTCCAATGATTGGGCTCAGCTGAGGATACGCTCCTCTAAGGTTGATCAGCATGGTGTAGGCAGTGGTGTAAGACTGCTACGATGTTCCATGGCAGACATCTGTCCGGTTGGTGCCCTACAGGAGTTCCTTGCACTGCATGGTACGCACCCTGGCCCGTTTTTCTGTCACCAAGATGGGTCTCCCCTTACTAAATTTCAATTTTGGAAGGTGACCGGTAAGGCACTAGCCAGTGTTGGCCTCCCTGGGGCTCGTTACGGCACCCATTCATTCAGGATAGGGGCGGCTTCCACCGCAGCGGCGTTTGGGTACTCTGGGGCTGAAATATGCAACATGGGCCGGTGGGGATCACGATGTTTTCAGTTGTATGTTCGCCCTCTTCAACAGTGAGTACCAGTTAAGTCACTACCCTGTTTCCTTTTTTCCTTGACAGACCCTGGGTGTCGTCTTACACCGGTGACAGTATGGCTGGTGGGCCACAGCTATGTGCACAGGGCAGCGCAGTTTGCTGCGGCGACAGAGTGGGGACCCCGACTGGGACTGGGTGCATCCGCAAGTCTCAGGTGGTACGGTAAGCGCGGAATGTTATGGCGGGAACTGTTGCCATTCCTTTTCTCCATCAGGGATGCTGACCCTCCTGATGTCCTGATTATACACCTCGGGGGTAATGATTTGGGACAGGTCATGGGCCTATCGCTGAAGCATGCGATTTGCGGTGACCTGGCCTACTTGCATTATGTGTGGCCTGCCACAACCCTGATTTGGTCGGACATGATACCGCGGCACGCTTACAGGGGAGGGTTTAACCTCCAGGCCCTTGATCGGGCTCGGCGCTCGGTGAACAGGGCTATTACCCGGTTCTTTCTGGACAAGGGTTGGGGGCGCGTCATACGACACCCCACCATCAGTCTCCAAAATTATGAGCTTTACACAGGGGATGGGGTCCATCTGTCGCCGGGAGGTATGGACCTCTTGTTGGGAGATTGGCGAGCAGGCCTGTTGACCGAGCTGACGGTCTGGGGGGGGGGGGCGGTGAGCATTTATTGAAGCCTCCCCGAGTGGCGGGTAGCACTGGTAAGGTAAACATTTATGACCCACAGGTATCCAGCAGGTTCGCAATTGACTGGACAACACTAGACAGGCACAAGTTGGTTAACGTTGTCTGGTCAACGATGAACCAGGCAATGGGGTGATGGCACGAGCTAGGCAGCATGCATCACCCCGTTATTTTACGGATACGCGTCAGAGGGTGGGGTCAGTAGTTAGATTATTGACTACGGTCAACAATTTGTTTGTTGTCAACAAACAAATTGATACAAATGGATACATTGTAACCAATTGCCATTGGCAATTTTGGGTGGAACCTTACCGGTGTTACTTCGGCCTGCTTGCCTTAAGAATTATAATTGGTTGAATACCAATAGAAATTTATAATTCGGACTAGGGCATGAATCAATAAATGTGGCCCAATGCCGTTATCCACTTTTACCAGTGTCTGAGTCCTTTATTGGGGGGTGCGCCTGCAATGCAAGCGTGGCGCCAAAATGGCCGCCGCGCTCTTTGCGGGCCCCCCCACGGACTTGGACATCCGGGTATTTATTTTTTATTTATTAGTCAAATTTGTATATGCCGCCCGCTCAGGCAGAACCCGACTCAGGGCGGCATCACAACAATTCACAAAAGACATAAAAACAATTATAAAAAATAATTATAAAAAAAACCCCCAACCCACCCCCTTTAAAAAACCCCATGTCCCACCCACCCATCCCATCCACTATACAAAGGAGGAAGAGAAAGTTCTTATACAAGCCAGCAGGCGGGCACCATAGTCCCATTCGGGCCCCACACCTGCCCTGCCAGCCAGGTCTTCACTCCTTTCCTGAAGGGCAGCAGTTCACTTTGGAGTCTTAGGTCTATTGGCAGGAGGTTCCAGAGAGTTGGTGCGGACACGGAGAAGGCCCTCCTTCGGGTGCTAGACAAATGTGCATCCCTAGTTGGTGGCACCACTAGAGAACCCCTCCTGTCCGCTCTGGTTGGACGGGCAGACACTCTTGGGACGATGCGGTCTCTAAGGTATCCCGGCCCCCTGCCATGTAGGGCTTTAAAGGTCAAAACCAGCACCTTAAATTGCACCCGGAGACAAACTGGTAACCAGTGCAGCTCCCGAAGTAGGGGAGAGACATGGGCATATCGCCCACACCCCATCACCACCCGGGCCGCCGCATTCTGGACCAGCTGCAGCCTCCGAATGGTCGTCAAGGGCAGCCCCATGTAGAGCGCATTACAATAGTCTAGTCGGGAAGTAACCAGAGCATGGGTGACCATAAGCAAGGAGCCCCGGTCCAGGAGTGTGCGCAATTGGCGAATCACCCGAAGTTGGGCAAAAGCCCTCCTGGCCACAGCCGCCACTTGTTCTTCCAGCAGCAGCCGCGAGTCCAGAAGAACCCCCAAGTTGCGCACTGGGTCTGTCTGGGGCAGAACAGCCCCATCCAGTATCAAAGATGGTAACTCCCTGGATAACGCGGGGCCCCTTATCCACAGCCACTCTGTCTTGCTGGGATTCAGCCGAAGCCCATTGGCCCCCATCCAGACCCCAATGGCCTCTAGGCATCCGGATAGGATTTCAACAGTATCACTGGGGTCCCCACGGGCCGAGATGTACAACTGTGTATCATCCGCGTACTGATGGTACCGCACCCCGTGGGAACGAATGATCTCACCCAGCGGCTTCATGTAGATGTTAAATAAGAGAGGAGAGAGCACAGAGCCCTGAGGCACCCCATATTTGAGGAGCCTAGGGCTGGACCTCTCACTCTCTAACCACACCGACTGGGTAGTTAGGGGGGCGTGGCCAGCACCCTTTAAAAGGGGTGGCCACGAGGCAGCCGCGCTGCCATTTCGTGAAGCGACGGAGAGGAGAAGTTTTTCCCCTCCACCCCCTCCCTAGTTAACAGTGTGATATTTTGGTCGCTTCGGGGCCGGGTGGGAATTTTTGGCTGGGACCTACAATTGGCTTTCGGGTCCTGGCTTTTTTGCCCATCCCACACTGTTGCTATGGTTTGACATAGGGGTTTTCTTGCTCTGCTGTTAACTTTGGTCACATGGGCGGGTAGCACTGGTAAGGTAAACATTTATGACCCACAGGTATCCGGCAGGTTCGCAATTGACTGGACAACACTAGACAGGCACAAGTTGGTTAACGTTGTCCAGTCAACGATGAACCAGGCAATGGGGTGATGGCATGAGCTAGGCAGCATGCATCACCCCGTTATTTTACGGATACGCGTCAGAGGGTGGGATCAGTAGTTAGATTATTGACTACGGTCAACAATTTGTTGTCAACAAACAAATTGATACAAATGGATACATTGTAACCAATTGCCGTTGGCAATTTTGGGTGGAACCTTACCAGTGTTACTGCGGCCTGCTTGCCTTAAGAATTATAATTGGTTGAATACCAATAGAAATTTATAATTCGGACTAGGGCATGAATCAATAAATGTGGCCCAATGCCGTTATCCACTTTTACCAGTGTCTGAGTCCTTTATTGGGGGGGGGGGTGCGCCTGCAATTAAAACAGCCCGACACCGCCGGGCAAACTATGCTATATATAATAAAATAATGTTAAACTGTAAAGAAGAAAATACTAGATTAAACAATAATCCTCTAGGCAACTGCCTGTAAGTAATTGTGTGAATTAAGGAATTCTGTCAGAATCTTCATAGTAAAAGGAATTCTTTCAAAAAGGAAAAAGCATTCTGCAAATAACTCGCCTCTACTTTCAGCAGTAGAGGAACTCATTTGGCTGTAGCTTTGCTATCTGCATGTCAGAAACAGATGGAAGAATATTCCCCAAGCCATACGTACAGCACAGTAATGGTCAACTTTAGAACCCTAGATGCTGTGGGACAGTAATTCCCAGAATCCTTAATTGGAATGGTCAGTGTCCAATACTTCTCTGAACTGGTGTTTAGCAACATCTCAAAACTCAAGTTAAGGAATCACCAGTAAGAAATTACAAGAAATTAGCTTAACTGTTGAGAGAAATACATTGAACTCAACACACGGCCTCCCTAAATCTAAGGATAAGCATTTGGCCAGGATAATTTGCATGCTGTCTGGTGGTAATAAAAGAGAAAGAACAAGTTCCCTATGCTGTCTTATATTTCTTGTTTCAATCGGTGGGTTAGTATAGTATGCAGAATCTTATACATTATGGAATTTTAAGCATTGGGAGCAGATCTTGGAGAGATTACTTTGTTGTTTTATGATGTTTAGAATTCACCAACTAGCGTAATCTGTCGTCATGCAGGTTTGGGGAAACCTTTGAAGCTCTAGAACATATTGTACCACCTTCTTGAGCTGTGTTGGCTGCTTGTTCAGTTCTGAACACAAGTGTTGGTTTAAACCTTCATAAGCCTAAGTATTTTTTTGAACAAGGAACTTACAGGACATGCTACACCCACATGGACCCATTTGGGCATTAAGATCATCTTAGGAGGCTCTGTTCATATGTCCTTTGGCTGACTTTATAAAATCACAGATTAAATATGATTTCAAGAGAAACACTAACATGGATAGTGTTGTTAAAAAAAAAAACACTAAGACTTTTGCTTTTTTATTTCCTGCTTGTAACTGTCAAAAAATGATTTACACACACACACACACACACACACACACACACACACACACACACACACACACACACACACACACACACACACACACACACACACACACAATCACATAAAAATGGCAGCTCTTCAGGCTTGACCTTGGCTCTAGAGCTGTGCTTTACCCAAGAAACACATGCAGCAGCAGCAGTTTCTTTTAAAATTCCCTTTCTTTTTCCAAACTGTCTGATCAGATTGCTTGTTAATGTTCTTTTTAGGGCTATATGAACAAACGTAGACTGGAGCTGGTACTGCAAATGTACACATAATGAAAATGAAATGGCCAGCATAGAATCCCTGTAAAGCTTGATGGGCTAGAAAAGAAAGTAGTTTCCAATCTTTGTGTTACATATGGAGGGGATGGAAGAAAAGGAAGAAAAGAACTGTGTAGTCAGACAACAATGCAAGCGCGGCGCCAAAATGGCCGCCGCGCCCTTTGCGGCCCCCCCCCACAGGACAGAGAATCCGGGTAGTTAGGGGCGTGGCCAGCTCCCTTATAAAAGGGGTGGCCACGAGGCAGCAGAGCTGCCATTTTACCTCAGCGACGGAGCGGAGAAGTCTTTTCCCCTGTGTCTCCGTCGCTCTTGAGCCTACCGGGAAGCCTTTTTGGGTAGCGATTCTGCCTTGCTGGCTTCCCTTTGCTTCGGTGGAGATGCCTTCGAAGAAGAAGGCAGCTTCGAGTGCAGCTCGCGCGGTTAGGAGGCGCAACCCAGGTCGGAGGACCGCGGTGCCGCCTCCTCAGCAGCCGCCTTTGCCCGCCCCTGCCGGGGCCGGCGGAATGGGGTCTATTGCCCCTTGGCCCGGAGTGGGCGACCAGAGTGCGGGCGCGGAAGGGGTTCCGGCCCGCGGCCCGCGAGCGGTGGACGCCGCTCCTCCACCTGCCCACCCTGTTGGGCCTACTCCTCTTGGGTCGCAGCCTCTCCCGGGGCCCTCTAGCCTTGGGGGGTGGTGCGGCCCCCTGCCTTGGCAGGTTTATCCACCGACCCTGCCGGGCTTCGGTGCTGGCCAATGGCCATATTCGGGTCCTGGGGTACAGGGACCTGTACCCACGCCTGGACCAGGCGGGCCAGCCGGCCCTTGGCCCCAGGTCAACGTGGAAGTCAGGCGGGCCCCCCCCCTCCTTTGGGGTTCCTTTTGAGGCGCTGTCGGCAGGAGGACAACAGCCGACAGGGAGGGTTGAGCTGCTGCAGGCGCGTGGCGCGGTTTCGGCCACTGCCTCGCAGCTCCCCAGCCAGCAGCCAGGTGCAGGTCCCCCGATGATGAGCTCTACGTCGGTCGTGAGCTCCGACGCCCCCAGTGGGCCGGAACCCCCGGTGGGGGCGGCCCGCGGGGGTGCGGCATGTGAGTATACGGTGTAAGCGAGTACATCCACACACATTCCCAATATGGGGGGGGGGGCTTTCCAATGGCCTTGGCCTCGCGCGGGTGGTGTGGCGGTGCACCCGCTGACGCCTCCCCGGCGATGACAGCTAACACCCAGGGCCCCGTGGTGGGGGGTGTTCCCTACCCTTAGGGGAATGTTTTGGGTGGTCGGGTTGGTCCAAGCCCCTATTCCTTACCGATGAGTGACTACTTGGCACAGGCCGCCAGAGGGTAAATTTGGCGGGGGGAGTACGTGGATATCTTCTCACTCCTAAACAGTGTGCCCACCAAGGAGAGAGGGAGGGGCAGAATGAGAAGGATAGTGGCAGGCACGTTGTCGCAAGCCACCAAGTATGTGGGCCAAATGGTTGCCGGCCTGCATCATATGCATGGCGGTGTACCTTAGGGCCCGGCCGGATCTGGCAATTCCGATGGTCCAGTATTTGGACAACGCCTACCGGGCGATGGTTTACTTTCCGGGCCCAGCGTGGTTGGCTTGTGACGAGGAATGCCGTTGGCAGATTTCACCGCGCCCCGAGATTAGGCGAGATGAGCCAGGCCAGAGGCTGCGGCTTTTGTACGTTACGCCCACGCGCCCTGCACCCGGGGAGATATACCATTGTGGGCATGCGGTTCAGCGGGCGGCCCCAGCACAGGTCACCTGCCAGGGGGCGGGGCGGGGGGTTCCAGCCCGCCTGCTGTGCTGGACTTTCTTGTCCAATGGCTCCTTTAATGGGAAGACTTGCAAATACAGGCAGGAGTGTCCCACCTGTGTTGGCCCCCATGCGGCCTCTGCCTGTCCCAGGCCTAGAAGGATGCGGGGCAGAGGGTGGGGCAGACGGGGGCTGGCAAGACTGCCGCAGATGGATCTAGTTCACCGAAGGGCTCCCTTCCCATTTAAGGTGGACATGTTGGAGCGTTGGCTCACACGGTACCCGAAGGGAGAGGATGCAGCTTATCTCCTTCAGGGTTCTAGGCAGGGGTTCCGGATCCCTTTCATGGGTAATAGGTTCCCTCAGGATGCCCCCAACCTTTTATCCCTTAAGGGGAGGGAGGAGGTGGCTGCTGCCAGCTTTGACATAGGGTCCATGCGGGCAGGGTCGTTGGCCCTGTCCCTGCACCCCCGTCCCGGGGAGCATATTATTTCAATGATGCCATGCCTTTTGGCTATTCCATTGGGGCTCGGTATTCGAGCGTTTCACCACTTCCTAGATTGCGCTTTTGTCCGCAGGTCAGGGTCTCGGTCTCTAGCCCATTCCCTGGATGGTTTTATTCGGGGCTGAACGGGGCTGGGACACGTACACACGTCTCCTCAACACATTTCAGACGCTAATGGAGGAACTGGTGTCCCTTTAGCGCCCGAAAAGACCGAGGGCCCATCTCCACAGCTAGTATTCCTGGGGTGGAGAGTAACACGGTAGCGCAAGATTCTAGGTTGCAGCGGGATAAGGTGTCAAGGCTAGTGGCCCTTGTCTCGGTCTTGCTGGCCGAGCGCATGGCATCACTGAGGGAACTTCTGGTGCTATATGGTCACCCCAGTTTTGCTGGCAGGGTCGTCGCACCGGGCAGGGCATTTGCTCTGCGCTGGGGCGACGCCATGGCGGGATTATTCAGGCCCCACCACAGGCTCAGATTTACCCGGGGTATCGGGGCAGGTGTGCTTGTCCGCCCATAGATCCAGAGGTAGTTCAACGGGATGTCATTTTGGGGTCTGATCTCCTGGCTCCCCCTTGCTTTCAGATGCAGTCCGATGCCTCAGGATTCCTGGGTTTATGGGATGTACTTCAATTGGAAGTGGGCCTATGGTGGGTGGCCACCATCCTGGGCAGGCAAGGGTGGCCTGCATGGTCTCACGTAGCTGGAATGTTTCCCTATCCTGGGTGCTTTGATGCTATGGGGCAAAGAGTGGGCCAACTCGGTTGTGCAATTTTGGCATGGCAACGCGGCTGTGGTCCGCATCGTCACTGCACAGATTTCCAAATTGCCTGGGGTTGTGGAGCTAGTGCGTTGGTTTGTGTTATGCAACCTGTGCCTCAACGTTCCCTTCAGGGCCAGGCATGTCCCAAGGGTTGATAATGATATTGCTGCTGCTTTGTCCCGCCTGCAGATCTCCCGGTTCCGTGCCTCGGCCCCCGGATGCGGAGGAATTTCCCTTGCCACTCCCGGACGAGAGATGGAACGTTGGCAAGGAGAGGTGAACCGGGCGATTGGCCTGTCACTAGCGCCATGCATGAGTAAGGCGTACCACCACGCATTTAGTTCCTTCAGAGTATTATGTACCTGATTCTGACTGCCAGGAACCTGGCCGATCCCAGTAGCCCATGTTCTGCGGTTCATGGTTTACCTGTATGCCCAGGGCCTTGCACCACGCACCATAGCATCTCAGCTGTCGGGTTGGCTTTTATGGCCAAAGTGGGAGGTCGTGTGGCCAGCACCAATGACTTCCGGGTGAGACATGTTTGGGAGGGGTGGGTGCGCGTGCGCGGGCGTTTCCCGGGCGACCACCACCCCATTTACCCAGGGGTTTTTTACCCAGTTGGCCCGGGGCTGGCCTGGCCTCTGTTTTGATAGATGAGGCAGCCCACTTCATGCGGCTACAACGGTGGCCTTTTTTGGAGCCCTCCGCATCGGCGAGCTTGAGATGCTGAGTAAGGCGGATGCAAGATTTTCCCAGGGTTTTTTACCCAATTGGCCCGGGGCTGGCCTGGCCTCAGTTTTGATAAATGAGGCAGCCCACTTCATGCGGCTACAACGGTGGCCTTTTTGGAGCCCTCCGCATCGGCGAGCTTGAGATGCTGAGTAAGGCGGATGCAAGATTTTTCCCAGGGTTTTTACCCAATTGGCCCGGGGCTGGCCTGGCCTCTGTTTTGGAAATGAGGCAGCCCACTTCATGCGGCTACAACGGTGGCCTTTTTTGGAGCGCTCCGCACCGGCGAGCTTGAGATGCTGTATAAGGCGGATGCAAGTTGTAGGGCACTGGAACTCGAGGATGTCTATGTTGCCAAAGACTGGGCCCAGTTGAGGATATGCTCCTCTACGACAGATCAGCATGGCGTAGGCAGTGGTGTAAGACTGCTACGGTGTTCTTTGGCAGACATCTGTCCGGTTGGTGCCCTACAGGAGTTCCTGGCACTGCGTGGCATGCACCACGGCCCGTTTTTCTGTCACCAAGATGGGTCTCCCCTTACTAAATTTCAGTTTTGGAAGGTGACAGGCAGAGCCCTCACCAGGGTGGGCCTACCAGGTGCCCGTTATGGCACACATTTATTCCGTACTGGTGCAGCCTCTACAGCAGCTGCTTTTGGGTACTCTGGGGCTGACATACGCAGCATGGGGAGGTGGGGCTCGCAATGTTTTCAGTTTTATGTGCGCCCACTTCCGCCATGAGTACCAATCCAGTCACCTTACCATCTTTTTCTCAATTTTTCTCAATTTTCTTACAGACCCTGGGTGTCGTATTACACCGGTGACAGTAGGGCTGGTGGGCCACAGCTATGTGCACAGGGCAGCGCGTTACGCTGCGGCGACAGAGTGGGGACCCCGACTGGGACTGGGTGAACACTCCAGTCTCACATGGCATGGTAAGCCTGGGATGTTATGGCGGGAGCTGCGGCCTTTCCTTTTTTCTGGCCTGAGTGCTGACCCGCCTGACATTCTCATCATCCACCTTGGGGGCAATGATTTGTGCCAGGTCACCGGCTTATCGCTCAAGCATGCGATTTGCGAGGACCTCGCCTACTTGCATTATGTCTGGCCTGTCACAACCCTAGTTTGGTCGGACATTATCCCGCGCCTTTCTTATAGAGGGGGCGTTCACCTCCTGGCCCTTGACCGCGCTAGGCGCACGGTCAACAGGGCGGTGGCGCGGTTTCTTGTCAACAGGGCTTGGGGACGGGTCAGTCATCACCCTGATATTAGTCTACAAAATTATGACTTGTACGCAGGGGATGGGGTCCATCTGTCGCGAGGAGGTATGGACCTCCTGTTAGGTGATTGGCGAGCAGGCCTGTTGACCGAGCTGACGGTCTGGGTGGGGGCGTCAGGTCTTCTTTGAAGCCCCTCCGTGTGGCGGGTAGCACTGGTAAGGTAAACAGTATGACCCACAAGTATCCGGCAGGTTCGCAATTGACTGGACAACACTAGACAGGAATAAATTAGTTAAACGTTGTCCGGTCAACGACGAACCAGGCGATGGGGTGATGACGATTGCTAACCAGCATGCATCACCCCTGTGATTTCACGGATACGCGTCAGAGGGTGGGGTCATGAGTTAGTTATTGACTACGGTCAACAATTTGTTTGTTGTCAACAAACAAATTGATACAAATTGATACATTGTAACCAATTGCCGTTGGCAATTTTGGGGTGGTACCTTACCAGTGTTACTTCGGCCTGCTTGCCTTAGGAATTATGATTGGTCGTTTTACCAATACAAATTTATAATTCGGACTAGGGCATTGAATCAATAAATGTGGCCCTATGCTGTTATCCACTTTCAATGTTGTCTGTGTCCGTTATTGGGGGGGTGCGCCTGCAATGCAAGCGCGGCGCCAAAATGGCCGCCGCGCCCTTTGCGGGCCCCCCCCACAGGACAGAGAATCCGGGTAGTTAGGGGCGTGGCCAGCTCCCTTATAAAAGGGGTGGCCACGAGGCAGCAGAGCTGCCATTTTACCTCAGCGACGGAGCGGAGAAGTCTTTTCCCCTCCACCCCCTCCCTGGTTAACAGTGTGATATTTTGGTCGCTTCGGGGCCGGGTGGGAATTTTTGGCTGGGACCCATATTGGCTTCCGGGTCCTGGTTTTTTCGCCCATCCCACACTGTTGCTATGGTTTGATATAGGGGTCTTTCTGTGTTCCTAATGTTGACTTTGGTCACATTGGCGGGTAGCACTGGTAAGGTAAACAGTATGACCCACAAGTATCCGGCAGGTTCGCAATTGACTGGACAACACTAGACAGGAATAAATTAGTTAAACGTTGTCCGGTCAACGACGAACCAGGCGATGGGGTGATGACGATTGCTAACCAGCATGCATCACCCCTGTGATTTCACGGATACGCGTCAGAGGGTGGGGTCATGAGTTAGTTATTGACTACGGTCAACAATTTGTTTGTTGTCAACAAACAAATTGATACAAATTGATACATTGTAACCAATTGCCGTTGGCAATTTTGGGGTGGTACCTTACCAGTGTTACTTCGGCCTGCTTGCCTTAGGAATTATGATTGGTCGTTTTACCAATACAAATTTATAATTCGGACTAGGGCATTGAATCAATAAATGTGGCCCTATGCTGTTATCCACTTTCAATGTTGTCTGTGTCCGTTATTGGGGGGGTGCGCCTGCAAAGTGTTCAGTACACATGTGGGACATGCTGATAGCTTTTTGCTGAGAAAACAGTGAATGGAATCAGGTGCCTGCTATTACTCTGTCCCTAAGATTCTGCAGTGGTTCAAGTGGCTAAGATGCTGACTGGATGGCAGCAGGTCTGCAGTTCAATACCTGAATACTGCGGGATGGAATGAGCTCCCGTCTTTGTCCCAGTTCCTGCCAACCTAGCAGTTCGAAAGCAAGAAATTGCAAGTAGATAAATAGGGACCACTTTGGTGGGAAGGTAAACATCATTCCATGTGTTCTGGTGTCTAGTCATGCCTGCCACATGACAACAGAAATGTCTGCAGAAGCAGACAGTGCTGTCTCTTCAGCTATAAAACAGAGATGAGCACTGGACCCTAGAGTCAGATACAACTGGCTTTCGAGCAAGGGTGACTTTTACCTTTGACCTTGGTGATTTTGGAGTGCACCCATTGTTTTTGTGTTTACAAGCCACCTACACTCTGAAATTACCTCCAATGCATGGCCATTTGTCTTCAAGAAACTGCTCGTTTCTCACCACTCATGACATCATCCCTGCATTGCACATTTGGCAACATGACAGGACTCTGACCAGTGTCGGGCATCACCCAGTCCACCCCGGTCCGGGCAGACCGGTAAGAAACCTGGCTGACCACACTCCCTCCCCTCCCCACCCCACCCACCTCTTCCGGGAGAGTGGGCAACCCAACGGCTTTGGGCAGTGCTTTGTTCTTCTCCGGAGTGGCTGCGGGTGCCGCTCGGGTGGTGGTGGTGGTGGTGGTGGTGGTGTGTGTGCGTCTGGCCCTGGGGGAAGAGGAGGGGAAGCTTATGTCACGCACCACCCAGGAGAGCTCGTGTGTGCGCCCGCCGCCCCCGCCGCCACTCTTTGCTGCCTCCTTCTAGCAGCAGCAGCAGCAGCTTCCGCAATGCCTGGACTTATTACTGCAGGAAGAGAACTTCCTGCAGGATGTCTGTCTGACTCTGGGCATTGCGAGAGTTGCCCTGCCTGGACACCTCTCGCAATGCCCAGACAAACATCTTGCAGGAAGTTCTCTTCCCTGTAGGAATACTTCCAGGCATTGCAAAAGTTGCTGCTGCTACTGCTAGAAGGAGGCAGTAAAGAGTGGCGGCGGGGGCATTGGGGCGCGGAAGCGAGCCCTCCTGGGTGGTGTGCATGACATCAGCTCCCCCTCCTCTTCCCCCAGGGCTAGGGACGCACTCACCTCCACCAGCAGCAGCTGCTCTGCAAGCAACAGCACGGCTGGACTCGCTGGTCCTGGAGGACTAAAAGAGGAGGGAAACGCGCACCCCCCCATGGGAGGAAGGAACACCCCAACGTGTCGCTTTCTGGGTAAGTGTGTCTTTTGGTTTCCTCCCCTCCCCCCTGGTGTGTGTGTGTGTGTGTGTGCGTGTGTGTGTGTGTGTGTGGAGATTGGAAACATTAATAAATACTCACATACGTTTACTAAAACTGTGCTTGTTTGCACAGAAATCATGGGGAACTGGGTACTAGTTGAAGAATGGAAGTGCTGGAGGTGTGTGTGTGTGTGTGGCCCTTGAGTCAAAAAGTTTGCCCACCCCTGTCTTAGAGCAATGGATTTAATTATGTATTTATACAGGCTTACTTTTCTATTAGCATATTTAACAACTGCTGGAAGAAATAAAAGCCAAAATATGTATTGTACATAGTATTGAAGATACAAGGTCATTGTATTGATTTAAATTATAGACATATTATTTTAATAAATGTTCCATCTTTAAAAAAAACTGTGTGTGTGTGTGTGTGTGTGTAGAAGGGAGCAGAGGCTAAAGGGATTTCCCAGGGCGGGGGTGGGGGGTGGGGTGGCAGTGAGTCTTTAAGGTGCCACAACATTTTTGTGTTTTTGTTTTGTTTACCTCCTGATCTGCTTGCACAGAATTAAACTTTAGAATTGGTGCCATTTTATTCTGTGCAAGCATATCAGAGAGTAAACAAAAAAATGTTGTGGCACCTTAAAGACCGATTAGGCCATGCCCACTGATTAGGCCATGCCCACTAGTTAGGCCACACCCACCAGTTAGGCCACACCCACCAGTTAGGCCACACCCCACGGTGTGGTAGTAAATTTTTTTGGTTCCCATCACTGACTCTGACCATTGTGTAATTGCTACTCTTGTTTCTTCTTATTTATGCATTTACTTTGTTTAATCAAAATGAGTACTATAGAGTTTTATATTTCTGCCTGGGGGGGGGGGGGACTGTTTTGTCCACCTCATCACAGAACACTATTCCTCTCTGAAGAACTATGCTCAGGATGCTCACACTTGCTGGATTTCTATTACATTTTACAAAGAGCACCCTCTTTTCATGGAGATTTACAAGAGGGAGGCAAATATTTTTTACCCAAGACAGAAATATAAAACTACATAAATATAACAGTCTATTGGCCATAGGACTTCCTGAAGCTTGAGGCATTTTTTTAAATCTGTTACAATTTTAGTGCTATGAAACTTTGGCACTGAATACTACAAGCAGATATATTCCTGTTTCTTTATTGTTATACTGTATACCATGGATGGCCAACCTTGTTGCTCCATGTGTTCTTGGAATTCAATTACCAGAAGCCAAAGTCAGTACGCCTGCTGATCAGGACTTCTGGGAATTGAAGTTCAAGAACATCTGGAGCAACAAGGTTGGCCAGCCCTGCTGTATATTGTTATATTAGCATTTTTTGCTTGGCCTTGCCGGACAGGTTCGGAATGTGCAGTCCAGCAGGTAGGTGTGTGTGTGTGTGTGTGTGTGTGTGAGAGAGAGAGAGAGAGAGAGAGAGAGAGAGAGAGAGAGAGAGAGAGAGAGAGAGAAGCAGCCCAGAAGGTAGGTGAGTGTGTGTGTGTGTGTGTGTGTGTGTGTGTGTGTGTGTGTGTGTGTGTGTGTGTGAGAAAGATTTTTGTTGGTTGGGTGGTTTTGGGCTCTGCGGAGAGGTGGAGGCAGGGAAGGGGGGAGGTGGACGCATACCACCCCCTTTTCCTGCCTTGCCATTTTTTTAACAGCAAGGGGAACATGTTCCCCAGATGAAGAATGGCTGGACTGTCGGCTTCCCTTTTCCCCATCGCTGTGTCGAGAGCAGCTCTTGGCACAGCAAGGGGAGGAGGGGTGCATTCCCCATCACTGTTTTTGAAGAGCTGCTTTTGAAACAGCGATGGGGAAAAGGGGAGCCGACATTCATGCCTCACTTCATCCATGAATGCACGTCCCTGATGAAGTGTGGCCTAACTGTCAGTGTTCCTTTTCCCCATTACTGTTTCGAGAGTTTCTCTTGACACAGCAATGGGAGGAAGTGAACTTTCCCCATCACTTTTCTAATGTCAGCTCTCGAAACAGCGATGGGGAAAAGGGGACCTGACAGTCAGGCTGCACTTTGTCCATGAACGTGCATTCCTGGACGAAGTGCGGCCTGACTGTCATGTCCCCTGGCACTGGCCTTGCTGTGGCTTCAGCAGGGAGGAGGGGGAACCCCCATTCTCCCCGCAGCCCTGGGGACGAAGGCTGATGTCGGCTTTGCCGTGGCTTCAGTGGGTAGTGGGGGGAAAGGCGCGTGTGATGGCCATTTTTTCTGTTGCACGCGCTGGTTGTCCTGCCTCCTCTGCCATCTTGTCCTCATGCCTGATTGGTTGAGGCGTACCACGGCACAGAGGACGCTGGGGACCATAGTTTTTTTATTTTTCCCCTGTTCGTGGGGCATTAGGTCCACTCTCGGTTCCTGGACCCTCATGGCGACGCTGTCCAGGAGGTAAGGAAAGTGAGGCCAGCTCATTACGGGATGGTTGGGATGGATGTGGCCACACATGCCGGACATGCACAGACCAACCCTCTTCTTATAGGTAAAGATTGTTAGAGTGCTATAAGGACTGAAAATCCATACTTTAAACCAGGAGTGATGACTTCCATACAACATACGAAAATGCAACACACAATTGCTGTGACAGATGAAAAAAATATATTGTGAAGACAGTGTAGTCCCATGTATTTTCACACACACATGCCTGCACGCACGCATGCAAAGACCAGACAATGTTTCACAGGAGAGGTGCATACTGACAGAACACCACAAAACTAATTTGAAACCCACTTTATTTGAGTCAAGCCACAGCCTATAATAGTTGTAGGGCAGAAATAACTAGCATACAAAAAAATAAATAAATTCCTATCTTTTAGTTTTCTTAAAAATCATCTGGCTCCCATAGGAATAGACAACTTTCTCTATTTTACTTTTTCCTCACATTCAGATCTTATAAATGTTGGCAAACTTACTTAAAAACAGGCAAGCAAACAAAATGAAGTTCTCCACATTCCTAGTAAGGCTGGGCAAATCTGTCAATTTCACTTTCTTCCAAATGGAATTTTGTGGATTTTGTTAAATATCAATAAAAAACAATCTGGAAGAGAGTTCTCCCTACCCCTAAGTCTCATATAAATATGACTAATCTATAGTCCCATTCTCATGTTTGAGGAAGTGGATTCGCAAAAGCTCACATTAAAAATATAGGTGTTAGTCTTTAAGATGTCATGTCATTTTTGTCTTCACTGATATGTCTCTGTCCTCTTCATACTGGACCAAAAAGTTGGATTCATTTACTTGATCCTTACGTTACCAGCTATTGGCAGATGTGCGTTAAAAATTAAGGTTCCTTGTACATTAATTATATTTCACAAATAATCATTGACTTATGGTTACAATTAACATCATTCCATTTTGAATTTTCCTCTAATACAACACAGTCCTCATCACTATGATAATCATTAGGCTCTTCGTCATCCCAGTTTGTGTAACGTAAGGGTGCTCCATCTGGATATACAAATGTGCCCTCTTTCTGGATATCATTGATACTAAGAAAAGCGTACTTTGAATAACTCTTCACAATGCTTGTCAGGGCTGTGTTCTCAGCTGCATTCCTTGGAGTAGCCAGGACTCCTCCTGCACTGGCACACAGAGCTTTCCCATTGAAGAACGTGTCTTCTTTGCCAAATGAAACAAAGGTTTTCTCTCCAACAGTGACTGGCCCTTGTAACAACAGAACTAAAATCAGAGAGAAAAGCAGAGATATGTGAGAATCTGTGCGGAAAGCTTGATGGAAATATCAGAATCTGTCAATAAATCAAATAATTCAAAATCAACATTTTATTGAGCAACACAAAACTTCAGAGTTTTAAAAAAATTAATTTTTGAAATACAGCTTTCAGGATTAAGGCCAGTTCAGGTTTTTGCCTTAGTGAAACAGAAAATGTGGAAGCAACTGGTTGCAAGCCTCATCGTGAGTGGCAGCCAGTTAGATTTAAGATAACAAGGAACTAAGATACCTTTGTGCTGCTATATACTAGTGCTCAAAATGTTATATTTTTGGCATGAACAATGTTTTCAACTTACTTTCCAAAGTTACTTTTGCAGATCATTTTAAGACATTTTTGTACGCATTAGGACAGTGATGGCGAATCTTTTAGAGACCGAGTGCCAAAAACTGCAACCCAAAACAGACTTATTTATTGCAAAGTGCCAACAAAGTGGGGCAAGAGAGAACGTTGGAAGAGTCACTGGTGATGGTGGAACAGCTGGTGAATGGGAGAGATAAGGAGGAAGTAGTAAGCCCCAGTGGAGAGCCCTCTGCAGGAGAATTGAAGACATGACATGCTGAGGATTCTGCCCAGAGGGACTTTTGCGTTTAAGCAAAATTTGGTTGCCTGGGTGCAAACAAAAGTCCTGCTTGAATTGGCTTATAAAGAGAAGCAGGCAGTGAAGTCCTCATTTTTGACTGAACAGGAAAGATGAAAATGCTGTGGAGGGGTGGCAAGTGAGATCTTGAAATTTTGAGAGGAAGAACCCTCTTACCAGGAATTCTTGGGAATCTGCTTGCCCAGCCACTTAGCCTCACTGCTTGTGGCATGTTAATTAATGTTAAAGGGCTTTTGTTAGAAGTGTGTGTGTGTGGGGTTTTTTTTTTTTGGGGGGGGGCATAACTTCGGAAGAAGCCACAAGACTGTAGCGAGGGAACTGATAGTCTATCCCCATGAAGTTATTGAGATTCTAAAGTTGTTTCATCACCTTTTAACTGTTAATAACATTTGTCTTGCACTGCAGCGTTGTGCCAGGGGCTATGTTCTCAACATGAGGACAGCAGGTGCACAACATAGTGATATGTCCCAAGAACAATATTCTTTTGGTTTGCCTTTTGTACATATTCTGAAGGTGTAATTGGCAAGAGAAGGAAACAGAGTGGAATACCTAGCATTTTTCCAGAGTACTGGCAGCAACAGTGCAAGACAATAAGGATGTGCAATGTGCCAGACTTTTAAGGTCTAGATAATAAAAATGACAGCTTCCTCTTATAATGTAAGGAAAAATGATATCAGCTCCTTTTAAAAAGTATTGTTGTAAATTTGAGTATAATGTACAACTCTGCACTCTACGATTATATCACTTGGACGTGGCTATTTAGCTAAGGGTGTAGAATTGGAGTGAAGTTAAGAACAGAGCATGGAAAAGTTACTTTTTAAAACTAGACAATCCAGTGGTGATGCTGGCTACAGAATACTGGGGGCTGTGGTCCAAAATTATGCTTCAAGCTTTGTGTGAGAATTTAGGATCGGAGAGGATTTCTCAGTGCTAGCTTCATTAGTAACCTCATATTTCCTTCTCCTCACCCCCCCTCTTTCTGTCATGCATGCAGGCACGCACGCACGCACGTACGCACGCACGCACGCACGCACGCATGCACGCACACTTTAAAATTATGTTAATTGTAAAGTACTGGAATATTCTGCTTGGTCTTACTCTTTTTGTTTTTGCTGACATCAGCTTGAAGAGTTTGGACAGTTCTTTCCAAAGCATCGACTTTTCCTTGAATAGAATCAACAGCTAAGAGGAAGGGGGGGGGGGGGAGTGGCAAAAGGAATAAAAACATTTCCATTTTGTTCAAACAGAGATCTGTCATCCAAACTGATTTCAGAGCTTAGTGTTATTAATGCTACATGTCAGCTATTGAATCAATATTTATATTATTTTAACTATATGAATGTTATAGCTTTTTCCTTCCATAATAGAACTCAATGTGGTCTCTGGTTGTCTGCCCTTGAAGCACAACATTCAAGTTTGGTGCACTTCAGAAGAAGTTCTGCATCTAAACACTAACAAATCACCAGGACCAGATGGCATCCATCCACGAGTTCTCAGGGAACTTAAAGATGAAATTGCTGATCTCCTAGCCAAAATATATAATATTTCCCTCAAATCAGGCTTTGTGCCTGATGACTGGAAGGTAGCGAATGTAACACCAATTTTCAAAAAAGGATCCAGGGGTGATCCAGGAAATTACCGACCTGTCAGTTTGACATGTGTCCCAGGTAAAGTGATGGAAACCATCCTAAAAGATAGAATTAATAGGCACATAGAAGAGAAGGCGCTACTAAAGGAGAGCCAACATGGCTTTTGCAAGGGCAAATCATGCCTCACTAAACTTTTGGAATTTTTTGAGAGTGTCAACAAGCATGTGGATAAGGGGGATCCAGTTGACATTGTTTATCTGGACTTTTAGAAGGCTTTTGACAAGGTCCCACACCAAAGGCTCTTGAATAAACTTGCCAGTCATGGAATAAAGGGAAGGTCTTATCCTGGATGAGCAACTGGCTAAGGGACAGGAAACAGAGGGTAGCACTAAATGGACACTTCTCCAAGTGGAGGGAAGTACTGGGACCCCTGCTTTTCAACCTCTTCATAAATGATCTAGAATTAGGAGTAAATAGCAAGGTAGCCAAATTTGCTGACAACACTAAATTATACAGGGTAGTGAAAACTGTGTGAGATTGTGAGGCGCTCCAGAGGGATCTCTTGACACTGAGGGAGTGGGCAAAACAGTGGCAAATGAGCTTCAACACTAGTAAGTGCAGAGTGATGCATGTTGGGGCAAAAAACCCCAATTACATTTATAAACTGATGGAGTCTGAACTCTCTGCGACAAACCAGGAAAGGGACCTTGGTGTCCTGGTGGACAACTCAATGAAGGTGTCAACCCAGTGTGCCTCAGCAGTGAAAAAAGCAAACTCAATGCTAGGGATCATTAGGAAAGGTATAGAAAATAAGTCAGCAAGTGTCATTTTGCCTCTTTATAAATCTATGGTGAGGCCCCATCTGGAATACTGTGTACAGTTCTGGTCACCATACCTCCAGAAGGATATTATGGAGTTGGAGAAAGTGCAGAGGAGGGCAACCAGAATGATTAAGGGACTGGAACACCTTCCTTACCATCTGAGGCTGCAACGGTTGGGCCTCTTCACTCTTGAATGACGGCGTCTAAGAGGTTACCTGATTGAAGTTTATAAAATCATGCACGGTGTGGACAAAGTAGATAAGGAAAAACTGTTTTCCCTATCGCACAACACTAGAACTAGGGGACACTCGATGAAACTTTTGGGTACTAGTTCTCAAACAAATAAGAGAAAGTACTTTTTCACCCAGAGAATCACTGGTCTATGGGACTCCCTGCCAGAAGAAGTGGTGACAGCTGTCAGTCTTGACAGCTTTAAGAAAGGATTAGACAAGTTCATGGAGGACAAGGGGATCAATGGCTATAATTATGGATACTTAGGGACAACCTCGGGGTTGGAGAGATAGGCAGGATATCTCTCCATGCCATTTCCAGGGAATCCTAAGCAGGTGAAGGCATCTCCTTGGGAATACCCTGAAGGGAATGGTGAGCCACTGTGTGAGACATAATGCTGGACTGGATGGGCTGTGGCCTGTTCCAGCAAGGCTGTTCTTATGTTCTTATGGTGCCCTTTCTGGAACCCATATACTTCCATGCACAAACACAAACTCAGTTTAAAAGAGAGATGGAAACATAGGTAAGGAAAGAGAAAGGAGTGACCGTTATATTCATGCAGGACAGAGGATGAGGCAAATTGCTTTAATTAATGAAATTTCAAAATTTTAAAGTACCCTTAACCCCCAGTGTAGGAGCAGTTCAGGAGTGGATTAATTTTCCTAGGGCAGTTCAAATAGAGCCAAACCTCGGGACTTAGCTGGTGCCTGTACATACCAGAGAGCTGACACTGGAATGGATTTGAAGAGGAACAGTCTGTGGGCTGGATTTTCACTCTCTGCTGGAGAGGTGGACACTGTAATCTGAAGGCTGTCAGTAGCTCCCAGGCATAGAGCTGCAGCCCACTGATATCCAGTGTGATATAGACGACAGAAAACAGATGAGGGCTTAGAACAGAAGTGGCCAACCTATGGCCCACAGGCAGGACCCAGTCCACAGCACAACATCATCCAGCTTGTGTCACACCACCGGATGCATTTACAACACCCATAAACATGCCCGTGACTGTCGTAAACACATTTACGACACAGCCTTGAATGTGTTTTACAAACGATGAAAAAAACGTTTGAGGCAATGACTCCTTACAATAAGTAGTTTTATAATATCCAGTTCCAGCAGGATGTGTTCAAAAATTTAATGCTCACATATACTCCAAGTGATAAGTGTTCCTTCTTCCAAATTCAACAAATATATATTTCAAAAAGTGTTCCAAATACTCAATATTCCATCTTCAACATATAAAACATACATTTTTAAGCATTCAGTATTTCATCTTCATCTTCCAACAAAAATATATTTTCTAAACTAATCTGGTAATAAGCTTTTCGAAAAGTTATTTCTTCATCAGGAATTTTCTTCTACACAATGTTGTGTGAAATAATAAAGAAACAATCTATAAACAATAATCTTTAAATGATACAGAATAAGAACAATATCATAATACTTAAAAGATGTCTGCAGTCAGACCAGAGCATAACTTTAAATAGCTTTCATACCGTAAGTAGTTGATGTTGTATAATCTTATCTGCACTTGTTTTGTTTGTTCTTTAGCGTCTAAAAGCCTCTGCAAAAGCTTCTCCAAGTGCAGATAAGATTATAAAACATCAACTACTTATGGTATGAAGGCTATCTAAAGTTATGCTCTGGTCTGACTGCAGACATCTTTTAAGCTGTCATCCCAAAAAAGTCACTTGGAAATATTATAGGGTGAAGTGAACACAAAATAGTTGTCTTCTTACCTGTAGTGTCTCCCTTTTGACCTTTTTGACCTGGAGACCCTTGAATTCCAGGTGATCCTGGAGGCCCAGCTTTCCCAGGGGGACCCTGTTGCCCCCTTTCTCCTAATGTTTGACCAAAAGATACAGTCATTAAGTAAATTCTCCATATAAACAAAGTCTCACCAAGAAAGAAACAACATTGCATCAGACATCCTACACCCATCCATTCAGTCAATCATGATGGCTGCCTTCCTTTATAAAACTCACACTCAGGGGCGTGGCTAAGATGGCCGGGGAGTAACACACAGATTTGTGTCTTCGCGCTTTACAAAGTGGAAATCAATGAGAAACCTGATTTAAACTGAATAAAGTTTAGAAAATTCTTGCTGTGAGAAGATTCTCTCTCGTTTGCCTGGAAAAGTTGCCGTAGCATGGTCAAAGTTCGGGAGGTATTCTCGGCTGGAGAGGCGCGCGACAGAAGCCGCGGGGCTTCTCCGGTCGAGTTGCCAAGAACGGGACCAGCGGGACGAGCGGAGGCGAAGTGAAAAAAGTGGGAGAAATCAGCGAGAAAACGAGATAAGTAATTGATGCTGCGGCGGTGTTCGGAGGGGGCAGTTCATTGTTTTGAAAAGACTGGAGATTAAGCAAGAGCAAGTGAAAGAGGAATGGAAGGGTGGTGGACAGGACGATAATGGCGGCGATGGTGGAATTCGAAAGCTGTGTCCACCATCGGATAATGGCGCTTGAGTAGCATCTGGGTGCTCCGAAGTGCTTTTGGGAGCCCTGAATGCAGACATAAGAAGGAAGGAGGTGAATTAAAAAGCATTGTTTGGCTTGTGAGTTGGAGAATCGGAAGGAAGGAAGAGAGCAGTTTAAAATTTTGCTGGTTTGGGGAAGAAGAAGGAGGGGCTCCCCCCTGAAGCCGCGGCTGTGGCAGAGGAAAAAAAAAGCGAAAGTGGGTGCTGTATAATTGGGAACTCTCGTTTATACTCCTTGCTTGGTGCTTTTTTTTTGAAACACTTGGTTACTGTGGATTTTCCCTTCCCTCCTCTGTGGCTTTGGATACAATTGGATACATTTGGATACAATTTGGCTCATTAAGGAAAGAGCTTGGAGATACAGGATGAAGCCGGTAACTAAAATGTTGATGAAAGAAGGTGTAAGGTATAATTGGAGATTCCCACAGCAGTTAAGATTTTTTTATGAAAAAAATGCAGGTTATTGATGAAGGGACTGATCCACTGGAGTATTTGAGTTTGCTTGATTTGGTTAAGGCGGGCTCTGAGGAGTGGGTAACTCTCAGAAAAGATCTGTTGGAATCGGGCGCCATAAGAAGAGATTACCAGGGGGCAGATGCAGGTTGTGCCACAGGTGGAGGGCAGCAGGGACGAGAAGAGGAGGAGTTGTCAGTGATCATGGTGGAGGAAGAGCCAAGTAAGGAGTAGTGAGTAATTGATTACTGTGTAAATTTTTTTTTATTCAATCAGGTTTTTAGAAAGGGGAAGATGCGCGGCACACCAACTATATGCACATCTTGCATGTTCCCCCCTCCACTCTTTGGAGAACGAAGGCGGCTTTTTCCCCCGAAGAAGGTGGGGAGGGTGGCATTGTGTGTTTCTTGTATGTTTTTTATTTTATTGGTGATGGGTTTGAGACAGTATGCCTAATGGAGAGCTTGAAGTAACAGAGGGTGAATTTGAAACAAAATATGGGAAATATTAAAGTTTTAACATGGAATGTAAAAGGTACAGGTTCTGTTCTTAAAAGGAGGAGGTTAGAATTGGCTTTGAGGAAGGATAGACCCAATATAGTCTTCTTACAGGAAACTCATCAAAAATCACAAGACACAAACAATTTTTTTTTAGGTTGGATGTAACACTATGAAATGGCGTTTGGTACTTCAAAAGCAAGAAGAGTTGCAATTATGATCTCCACTAGATTAGGATTTGAGATAATAAAAAGTATCTCGGATCCTGAAGGCAGATATTTGATAGTGAAAGGGAAAATAGATGATGAGGAAAGAACCCTGGTGAATATTTATGCTCCAAATGAACATCAAGCTGAATTTTTAGAAAAAGTTTGTAAAATTGTGGTAATAGAAAAAGCGGTAAAGATGATAGTGGCTGGCGATTTTAATTTGATAAGATCAAATTTAGATTGCACGAATTTAACAAGGTGTGGAGCAGGTATTAAGGGGAATATTTTGGACAATTGGATGGTTGCACTAGGTTTGAAAGACTCTTGGAGAGAGATTAAGGGATCGGAAAGGGCGTATTCTTATTTTTCACACATTCACGGATCCTATTCTAGAATAGATTATGTGTTTTTAACGTAAAATATGATTAAAAATATTGAGGAGATTGAAATAGGAATTTTTAAGGAATCAGACCACGCTAAAGTAATTTTGGAATTGAGGCTACAAAATGATAATAGAGGAGGAAGAAATCCTAATTTATTTAAGGATAAAAAATGTAAAGAACAAATTATAGAAAGTTGGATGGAAAGTTGGCATTGGAACGATAACGATGAGGTAAATTTTAATGTGGTCTGGCATACCATGAAGTCGGTTTTTAGAGGTGAAAGTATAAAGCTGGCAAGCAACAGGTATAAAAAGTATAAGTTAGTACAGGATGAAAAAGAAAAGGAAATAAAACAATTACAGGAAGTACATTCAAAAAAGAAGGATAAAATTTTTTCCGCTAAACTACAAAGATTGAAGGCAGAACTGATGGGTAAGGATATAGAAAAGGTAAAAAGAGACTTGATATATTTAAATAGAGAATATTTTGAATTCAGCAATAAAAACTCAAGATTAGTGGCAAGAGCTGCAAAAGCTAAAAGGGAAAAAAGGGAAATTGGAGTTTTGGTTAACAATCAAGGGGTAAGGTGCAATAAAATTAGTGATAAATGTAAAATTGTGAAGGAATTCTATCAAGCCTTATATGCAAAAAAGAGATAGATGTGGGGAAGCTTAAAATGATCCTGGAGAGGCAAATAACGAGTGGAATAAAACAGGAACACAGAGATAAAATGGAAGAACGAGTTTCAGAGAAGGAGGTAAAGGAGGTAATTACTGATTTGAAGCTGGGGAAAGCCCCGGGAGAGGATGGATTACCAACTGATTTTTATAAGGAATTTAAAGATGTTGTGGTACCAAAGCTCGTAAAGTTATACAACTATATATTAGACGGTGGACAAATTCCGACTTCATGGTATAGGACCACGATCGTTCTGCTGCCAAAATTGGGAAAGAATTTGGAAAAAGTGGAATCTTATAGACCAATTTCTCTTATAAATCAAGATGCTAAGATCTTCACAGCAATATTGGCTAATCGGTTAAATAAATTTATGGGTGAATATATAAATGCAGACCAAGAAGGATTTTTAAAAGGGAGACACATGGCTGATTTGACTAGGAGAGTGTTAGATTTAATTGATAATGTAAACCAAATGAATGAAAAGGTGGGTTTAATTTCTTTGGACATTTTAAAGGCATTTGACTCTTTACAATGGTCCTCGATAAAGGAAATAGTTAAAAACTACGGATTTGGGGAAAGATTTAGAAGGGTAATCGATTTGTTATATCAGAAAGGGATTGCTAAGATCAGAGTAAATGAGGAAGTCGCAGATGAGGTAAAGCTTGAGGCAGGTACCAGGCAGGGGTGTCCTTTGTCCCCTATTTTGTTTATTATGGCAATGGAAATTTTGCCTATTTTCTTGATATCACTGCAAACCCCCAGAGTTCTTAATTCACCTCAGGGATATATACTTGAATCAAAAACCACAATTGTGCTACCTCGGTCTCCCTTCTCTCCTTTGGTACCTGGAGTGCTACAGGTCATCATTGTGCAAGTGTTTGCTTCGCCTTTGCTTGTTTCAGAAACGGCTCCTATTGACAGTAATGTTCCCAGCCAAAGGGCCACATAAAGTTGGAGAAGATACATTGGTGACACCTGCACTAGAGGGTAAGGGAAGAAGAGATTATTTTGATATCTGTTTTATAAGACTGATTTTCATCACTCTGCTCTTGCTCATGACATAAAAGCCCTTTGTGAAGTGGAAAAGTTGGTTAATGTGAAACTTCCAGCAGGGAGAGAGTTTTTAGCCTTAACCCCTGCCTTTCACTGTCCCAACATGTGGTTACTTCTGCATGTAAGACACTTGCTAGAACATGAACCAAGAATACAAATAAAATATGCTTCCAAATGCATATCTCAATGCAAATGCTGTGCATTTTTTTCAGTTGGAAATATGTATGAGCGCCCCTCTTCATGCACACTTTTACAGTATGATTGAGATGTAACTCTGTAAAGGCAGATGTGGTTTTGGGCATGCAGGTAGACATGTGCAATGTTTATGGAAAGCAATAGGCTAAATGCAAGCGCGGCGCCAAAATGGCCGCCGCGCTCTTTGCGGCCCCCCCCACGGACTTGGACATCCGGGTAGTTAGGGGGGCGTGGCCAGCCCTCTTTAAAAGGGGTGGCCACGAGGCAGCCGAGCTGCCATTTTGCGAAAGCGACGGAGAGGAGAAGTTTTTTCCGTCGCTCCCTCCCCCCTTTTTACTAGCCTCTGCTCGAGGCTCGATTCTTTAGAAGTGACGGGCGGAGGAATTTGCTCCGTCGCTTCCCCCTCTGTCAGCCTCTGTGCGAGGCTTCCTTTTACCTTGGCTTCCCTCTTTGCAAGGGGCTGGATTTCGCTCCTATTGGTTTCCTTTTTGCCTGTAACCAGGCAGAATTGCTGGATAGCTCAGTGGTTTAGGACTCTGACTGCAAAGTCAGAGGCTGGGAGTTCGATTCCCCATGGTCTTTTCTTGCTCGGAGGGGGATCGCGGTGGCTCAAGTGGCTACGACACGGAGTGTTAAGTGCCTGGGACGCTGACTGGGAAGTGGAAGGTCAGTGGTTTCACTTCCTGCGTACTGCAGGACAGAATGAGCTCCCTTTTTCAGCCCCAGGCCGGCCCTTCAGAGGGTCCGGCCCTTGGCCCACGGCTGCTGGCCATGGGCCGGAACGATTTGGGGGAGGGCTTGGTGCTGGCTTACAGCACGTTTTACCCTATTGGGGGCCAGAGTTTTGGGCATGGCCTGATTCTGGCCCAGGCTCTCAAATTAGGGCCTCTGGCCCAATACCTAGCGGGCCGTCCGGCCCACCTATTTACTGTGTCTCTCAGATAATGTTTCCTGGTTGCTCTACAGATTCTCAACCTGTGGCTCGTGGGCCAGATGTGGCCCACATGCCATTTTAGGTGGTCTCCCACTGCCTCCACCCCACTAGGAAGTGCCATGTGGTGGAGAAAGGGCAAAATTGCCATGCAACCCCCAAAGCTGTCTGAGGGTACACGACAGCTGGGTCGAGCTTCTCGTGATGCGTCGGCCGTGCCCGCCGCTGTCTCGCAGCTCCCTGTTTGTCTGGAACTGTGGCTGAGTGCGTTGGAGGTCGCCCCAGAGCTCGATTTCGGTCGCGAGCTCCGACGCCCACCGTGGGCCGGAACCCCCAGTGGGGGCGGCTCACGGGGGTGCAACTGGTGAGTATTAGGTTCAAGTTGAATGCACACACATCACAGTCCATTTCCAGCAGTGGGGGCTCAGTGCTCTTTGCCTCGCTGATTTGAGGCTGGGGGGCATCACTCGCCATCCTAGCCCAGTGCCCTTTGGTTGCATTCTGGCACGACGTTGGGGGTGGGGGTTCATGCCCCCGGGGCGGTACATGGTGTCACAAGGGCTGTCCGGGTCCCGCTGTGTATGTCCGGTGTACATCATGTACCGGCAATGGCATTGCCGACGACTTGTTATTCATGCCCCCCCCAGTGATTATCTGCCCCAGATCATGAGGGGAAAGATTTGGTGTGTGGGGGGGGGAGTACATGGATATATTCTCCCTATGAACTGAGACCCCAATAAGGATAGGAGGTATGGACAGGAGGGCAGAGACATTGTGTGGTCCCGCCGTAGTAAGCCACCACGCACTGGGGTGTCCGCCTCTGGAACAGTGTTGAGCATCACAGGGGCTGTCTGGATCCTGCTGCGTAGGCACCTTTATACAGAATGTGCCGTCAAGGGCTTTGCCGATGGACGGCTATTACTGGCCCCGGTTGATTATTGGCCGCAGGCCATGAAGGGCAAGGGCTGGAGGGGGACATGTGGATATTCTCCCTATTGAACTGCGAGCCCACTGGGTGGAGAGAGAAGGACAGGACGGCTGAGACAAAGAGATGTCCCATAGTCGTTAGCCACCGCGCACCTTGGGGCCACAGGATGTCGGCATACCTTGTACGTATTGTGGTACGCCGCAGGGCTTGACCTGTTTGGGCCATCCTGATGTCGAGCGGATGGGCCCATGACAGTTGGCTCATGGTGAGGAATGTGGACGAGGGTGGCTCTATATCCCGAGGGGAGTTGGGATGAGTCCTGTCAGCAAGGGTGCTCGTGTACATCATTCCCATGGAACCGGTGCCCAGGGATGGGTACCATGGTGGGCGTGCTGAGCAGCGGGCTGTTTAGACACTGGCTCCATGCAAACTGGTCGGGTGGGGGGTTCCAGCCCGCCTACTGTGTTCGGCCCGCTCAGCTGACGATGTCTGTACTAAGCACCACGGTTGTTACCGACTTAGTGCCCCCTTTTTGCGCCGGCCCTCTCGCCGCCGCCGCCTGCCCACCGGTTGGTGGGCCACGGGGCAGAGGTGGGGGTGCACAGGGGCGATCAGAGCTCCGTCTGAAGCAGCTAACTTAGTCATAAGCCCCCCCCCCCTGCCCCAAGTACAGTCAGCCTGGAGGGATGTCACTCAGTTCATCCGAGAAGGGATGGGGCGGGAGACCTGCTGGAGGGTTTTCCAATGTGGCTTTTGTATCCATTTTTATTTATTTATTTTTATTATTTAGATTTATATCCCGCTCAACTCGGCACAGGCCAACTCAGAGCGGCTAACAGCAAGTTAATATAAGTACAATGTAATGCAAAAGTAAACAATCAATACACTTACAATACAATTACAATAAATTCCACAATACAATATATCAGTACAACAGTCAAAAATATCAACAATCAGTATATCAAAAGGACATATCCAAAAAACATATCAATGAGCATATCAACTATACAGTGAAGCCACAGGACATATAGAAAAAGAGACTTGGAAAATCCAGCTGCAGATGAGGAAGTGGCAGTTCCAGCTTCTTTTGAGCTTCCCACCCGGTGGGGGACCAGAGGAATGGGCGCCGGGCGCAGCAGCCTCCCATCCTGGGACTAATAGAATAGGCCCTGGGAGAGGCTCAAGTTCGGTGTCGTCTGGAGGTCGTTTTGGGCCGCGGAAAGGCGAGCCCCAGGTGTGGCCAGTTCTTTCCTCCCCACCTCCTCCTCTGAACGGCTGCCAAACGAGCCGCTATTTTCATTCCTCGCCGACTGGCCGCGCCGGGGGCAGAGCGCAGAGCTTCGGCATCCGGGCTGGCGGCAGCGCTTTTGAGGGCGCGCATCGCCCACAGCTGTCTTCGCTTCCCACCGACCGGCCGGGCCGGGGGAAGGGTGCGGAGCTTCGGCGTCCGGGCTGGCGGCAGCGCTTTTGAGGGCGCGCATCGCCCACAGCTGTCTTCGCTTCCCACCGACCGGCCGGGCCGGGGGAAGGGTGCGGAGCTTCGGCGTCCGGGCTGGCGGCAGCGCTTTTGAGGGCGCGCATCGCCCACAGCTGTCTTCGCTTCCCACCGACCGGCCGGGCCGGGGGAAGGGTGCGGAGCTTCGGCGTCCAGGCTGGCGGCAGCGCTTTTGAGGGCGCGCATCGCCCACAGCTGTCTTCGCTTCCCACCGACCGGCCGGGCCGGGGGAAGGGTGCGGAGCTTCGGCGTCCGGGCTGGCGGCAGCGCTTTTGAGGGCGCGCATCGCCCACAGCTGTCTTTGCTTCCCACCGACCGGCCGGGCCGGGGGAAGGGTGCGGAGCTTCAGCGTCCGGGCTGGCGGCAGCGCTTTTGAGGGCGCGCATCGCCCACAGCTGTCTTCGCTTCCCACCGACCGGCCGGGCCGGGGGAAGGGTGCGGAGCTTCGGCGTCCGGGCTGGCGGCAGCGCTTTTGAGGGCGCGCATCGCCCACAGCTGTCTTCGCTTCCCACCGACCGGCCGGGCCGGGGGAAGGGTGCGGAGCTTCGGCGTCCGGGCTGGCGGCAGTGCTTTTGAGGGCGCGCATCCATTCAGGGGTGTTGGGGCCCCCAGGATGCTACTAATCTGGTTCCCTTCCTGGGTACGGTTAGGAAGTTGGGGGCTATGAGAGTAACGGGGGGCCCTTCTTTGAACCACCTTTCCTTAGTCAAATGTATCCCCTTGAGGCTCATACCGACCTAGACAAAGGGTGAATGTAATATAATCCTCCATTCGGCTTACCCTGTGGGTGCTCCGTTCAGGGATGCCCTTCCTGATGACCTTGTCCAGTCAGGTACTCGTAGTTCCCTTGGCTACTATGGGTGGTGCGCTCACGCAATTCTGGTGCTGTTTTGGCACAGTGTACTATGCACTCGGCTTCCAGCTTTTTGCCAGTGCACTTCATGATTTAGGCCTATCGGGTTTTTAGGTTTTGAGGGGAATTTTAATTAGATAAGGCCAACCCCCTTTATGATCGCGTAATTCAGGTTTAGCACCCGACCGATGTGGGACTTTCATTCAGTGGGCATTCGCTCACAGGTTGGGGCCTTGGTCTCCAGCCCATTACCTCGACGACTTTTGGTCTGGGGTTAAACGGGGCTTGGACATGTGTGCGCGTCTCCTCATCACAATTCAGACACTCAGGTGGGAACTGGGTGTCCCCTTGGCGCCTGAATAGACCGAGGTCCCATCTTCTGGCATCACATTTACGCCTCGATGCTGTCGCGCGGGTATCTGGGTTAACCATTGATACGGTGGCTTGGATGTCCATGGCGATTTTGGCATAGATTGCCAAACATAGAGTATGCCCTTGGGAATTGTAGTTAATTCATTGCCCCCTTAATTTGTTTGCTCTGGCTCAAATTACTTCTGGGTTTATAGGGGTCTCTTACGGGAGATCAGACCTAGTGGTCTGCCCTGGATTCCAGTACGGCCGGATACCCCCAGCTCCCGGACTTATGGGGTTTACTCCGGGGGTGGGTGCACGGATTGCCCCGCAATCTTACCTTCTTTGCGTTTTCCCATTTGGAGAGCACTCATGCTATGGTGCAAGGGGTGGGCATACTCAGTGGTCCAATTTCAGTGTGACAATGCGGCAGTGGTGCACATTGTCCACACCCAGACATGCAAATCCCCCAGGGTCATGACATCAGTCCGTCTATTATATTGAGAAGCCTACGCTTAAAGTGCCGTTCTATGCCAGACATGTAATGGGTATTTGTAATGACATTACTGCTGCTCTCCACCACTGCAGATCACCTGGTTCCGTGCTGTACTCTGGATGCAGAGGGATTCCACTCGCCACTTTGGCTGGTGGTTGGACGTTTGGTGAGGAGAGGGGAACCGGACATGTCATTGGCACCTCGCACGTGTAAGGCGTATCACTTTGCATTCAGGCGCCGTGTTTGGGAGGGGTGGACACGGGAACGTGTCCGCCGCCATTACGCGCGTCACCCCTGTTCCCAGAATTTCTACCCACCTTGCACAAGGCTGGCATTGCTTATGTTCAGATAGGTGTGAGGTGGCTCTTGGCCACGCAGCTACCACGGTAGCCTTCTTGGAGTGCTCCGCATCAGTGAGTGGGTGCCAGAGTTGGTGCCACCTGTGTAAGGCGGATGTGTATCGTAGGGCACTGGAACTCGAAGATGTCTCTGTCATACATGAGTGGGCTCGAGTGGGGATGCGGTCCGCGCTGATTATTCAGCACGATGTAGGCAGTGGTGTATACTGCTACAAAGTTTTTGAGACATCTGTCCGGTTGGTGCCCTACCTGAATTTCGACAGTGCCTGCTGTGCGCCCCAGCCTGTTTTCTGCCACCGGGACGGGTCTACCCTTACCATAGTGAAGTCCCTGTGGGTGACCGGTGCTGCGTTTCGCGGTGTGGGGCCCGTTTTGGCACCATTTCCTTAAGATAGGTGTCGCGTTGAGCGCGACTACGTTTGGGGTACTCGAAGGTGGATATGCGTCTACGCACAATTTCAGATATGTACGTCCCCTCACTGTACGAGTACCTAGTTATGTCCTTCACCTTTTTTCTCCTCTTTTACAGATCCCAGGGGTCTCAGCACACCGGTGGCAGGGGGCTGGTGGGCCGCAGCTATGTACACTGGGCAGCAGGATATGCTGCAGCGACAGAGAGTGGACCCCGGCTGGGCTGTGTGCATCCGCACGTATGCTATGGTATGGTATGCGCGGCACATGGGGCGGAACTGTGGCCATTCCTGCTGTCTGACAAGGATGCTGGACCGCCCAATGTTTTATAGGCGCCTCGGCGGCAGCGATCTCATACGGCTCACTGCTGTTGTTAAACTGTCGAGGGGCTGTGACCTAGCATCCTGTATCACGTGTGGCTTAATACGGTCGCTATGGTCTAACATCGTGCCGAGACACCAATTTAGGGGAGGTGCGGATCTCCCTAGTTCTGACTGTTCCGGCAGTCAGTGGACGGAGCTGTGGCTCCATCCCGTTCAGAGCATGGCTGTGAAACGGCCATTGGAGACCGGATGATAGGTTTTCACAAAATTTTGCTGATAGGCAGGTGAAGGGGTCCACCTGTCGGCTGGAGATATGTACCTCGTTCTGGGTGTGATGCAAGCAGGCCTGGCGACCGAGCTGACGGTCTTGGGGGGGGGGGCGGTGAGTCATCATGGATGACTCCCCGTGTGGCGGGTAGCACTGGTAAGGTAAATATTTATGACCCACAGGTATCCGGCAGGTTCGCAATTGACTGGCCAACACTAGATAGGCACAAGTTGGTTAACGTTGTCTGGTCAATGACGAACCAGGCAATGGGGTGATGGCACGAGCTAGGCAGCATGCATCACCCCGTTATTTTACGGATACGCGTCAGAGGGTGGGATCAGTAGTTAGTTTATTGACTACAGTCAACAATTTGTTTGTTGTCAACAAACAAATTGATACAAATGGATACATTGTAACCAATTGCCGTTGGCAATTTTGGGAGGAACCTTACCAGTGTTACTGCGGCCTGCTTGCCTTAAGAATTATAATTGGTTGAATACCAATCGAAATTTATAATTCGGACTAGGGCATGAATCAATAAATGTGGCCCAATGCCGTTATCCACTTTTACCAGTGTCTGAGTCCTTCTTTTGGGGGGTGCGCCTGCAATGGTCTCAGTCCAGTTGCTAGTCCCAGCTAGAGTAGACCCATTGACTCAAGTTCTTCATGATTAGTCAGCATGTGTGTGAATTCCATTAACTCAACATTTCTATTCTTCTTTGGACTAGCAATCAGTTTTAGATCATTTTGTTTTGATATTTTGTTCACTTCCTATGTTATGGAAAACAAGACAAGAAAAAACAAAACCACACCATATATTCAGGACAAGAATCAGTATGTGTGTGTAGCATGGGGGAGTAGATTCTGGAAGACTTTTGTGTAACCTGATGGTTAGAAGAGAAAGATGAGGAAGGAAAGATAAGCAAAAAAACAAGTAAATGCTTTCTAGAAGCAGGGTCACTAAATGTTTTAAATGTTGGACCATGATATTTGGTATGTTAAGCGATTTACCAAATGAAACCATAATTTGGCTGAATAAATACGTAGTCAGAATTGGAAGAATGTATGGGTATGTGAATTTTGAAATCTACACCTATAAGGATGAAGGAAATGTTTATAAATTCATAGAATAATTGAATTGCTCAATGTAGGAATCCAGATTATAGCAGATCTGCTAGATGGTTGTCCAAATTTTCCCTTGAGTGCATCCAGCATTGGAGAGTTTACCACCTTCGAAGGTAATTGGTCTTATTCTCATACTGCTGTTTTTCCTGATATTTATCATATATCTGGTTGATTTAGAGATTGTATTTCATAGCAGTGAAATTGGGTAAAATAGTTAAGCAACATTCAATGTTGTGTTGGAGATGACGTCAAGAAATATATGCTTATTTTCATATGGGGTGGAGTTGTGAACGTGTATTAATATTTTGGCAGCTGATCTTCAATGGGACAAATGAAATAACTAGATTGAATTAATAGGTACAGTATGTCCCTACATTGCTCTTTTATTAATATATGATAATGTTCCATATAGCTGGTCAAATAATTACAAATTTGTTAACAGCAAAAAGAGTAATGGTAGGTAGGGAATGGAAAATACTGTGTTGTTTTCAATTAAATTAATGATATGCAAAGGCCTGGCATATGGCTATTAATAAGAAATGAATTTATAACCTTAAAGTTAAGAGAGGCTTATTGAAGGAGGAGGATTTAAAGACATTTGGGTAGGATTTATAGATTATCTAAAGAAGAAATTGTTGACACCTTCATAAGCATCAATGCAATTTTGAGTATAGAATGTGGGTTATAAAGAGGTTGAAAACAGTGATGTGGGTCCTGGTGAAAGGGGAGAACATTTTTTTTGGAAAAAAAGATGATAGTGTTGTGTTAGTTGATTATAGTTTTTAAATGTTTTACATTTGTTTTTTGTTGATATAATATTTTTTAAAATAATATGCACTATAGGCAATTAACTGAGATTACTTAAGAAACTGCCACAGTTCACCTATTCCCATGGGGTGCTCTGTGTGACTAGTGATGCAAAAGAGTGGACATCCTCAGCCACATGGTTATGCAAATGAGAATGTGCACTTGTATTTCCATGAACAACATGTAGACTGTGTAACAATGTACAGTAATTCCAGATGGTGTTTTGCCTTCCACAAATAACTAGAATAGATCCATTGAATCAATGGGACTTACATTACTGTTGGCTTATTCTTTATTTGACCTGCTAATTGATTAGCTTATTCGAACATATACTTAATTGCTTGTGCAACCTAAAAAACCCAAACAAGGCATTCAATGACCTTTCATTCAAGTGGAAAAACCTATGAAAACTGGCTGTTGGATAGAGAACCATACAAAAGAGGGGGATTAAAAAACAAAAAGATAGTTTCATCCAACATTAATGTAAAGCAAAATTACTTACCAGTTCCTAATCCCTTTCCTTTATCAACTGCAAGGAATCATTTGATCTGGGAGAAGGTGAAGACTGACAAAGAGAGGAGTGAATTCTTGTTCTGTTAATATAGGCAAGGAAAATTGCAGGAAAACACACACTGAGAAAAGATCAACAAATTTATCTCTGTTCTTGCACAACACTGGACTTTTTACTGAGTGTTTTTCTGGCACTGCCTGCAGTCCTTCAGGGAATCCTCTTTCTCAATTAATTTAATGGATAACAGGGATAAACTGATCACGACCATTCTACTGGCTTCTTTCAATAGATCTGTTGGCCTCTGATTCTTCTTCTTTCATGCCCTGATCAAACCCTGGACTGTGGAACCTTGCATCCTTTCTCAATTTCCTGTAAAATATGTAGTTTGATATGTACAAATTAATTCTGGACACCTTATTTTCTCAAATATGTTGAATATTTACCACATGGTTCATTTTGACATCTTCAGATTATTTTCTCTTCACCATTTTTTTTCACATTCTGCAACAAACATTCACAATCCTTTGTATTCCTGTAACTTGACCAGAATATTGCCGTTTTTGTAATCACCATTAAAACCATAATTGAATATCAACCATGTCCACCTAAGACAATTGGCTAATAATGGAACTAACATTCAACAATATACAGGTATTTAAAAATAAATGGAAATGATTTAATAAAACATAATTCAGGCATACAAGTACAGTGGAAGCTGATACAACAATCGCCCCATACAGCAATGGAATCGCATAACAGCTAGATTTTTGGGGAAATGGCGTCCCGTATAACAATTTTCCCTATGGAAAAAAATATCTGTACAACAATTTTTCAATGGGAAAAACCACTTAGTGAAAAAATTGTTGTACGATGCATCCCATAGGGAAAATTGCTATACGATGCATGCATCGTATAGCAATTGTTTCGTACAACAACTAGCCCTGTGGAATGGATTAAAATTGATGTATGAGGTACCAGTGTATTTGTATATTTCCAAATACAGTAGTGAAAAACAAAATATCCTTTCCTTTCTCACCACCTTTACCAATAGCTGTGTAATTTAGATAATGTAGACATTATTTCTAATGATATGGAGACTTATTCACACTCAAATCGTGAAAGCGTCGTGCCAAAATGGCCGCCGTGCTCTTTGCAGCCCCCCCCACCTGGACTCAGACATCCAGGTGAGTTAGGGGGCGTGGTCACCTCTCTATAAAAGGGGTGGCCACGAGGCAGCCGAGCTGCCATTTTAGAAACACGACAGAGCGGAGAAGTTTTCTCTGCCGCGTTTCTTGATTTTTCGCCCTTCGTACCTTTATCTTGAATGGAGTTCGCCCCTCTTCGGTCCGGCGGTACTCAGGGCACAGGAATCGATCCCTGGCCAGGGATCCATCGTTAGCTTATCGGGAGCCATGGCTCCCAAGCGCAAGGCCCCAGCGGTCAAGCCACGGCCGAGGGGGAGGGCTTTCCGCCCCCTCCCTCTACTAGGGGGCAGCCATCGGGCCGGAGGACTCGGGCTGCACCCCCTCAGCTTGGCAGTGGGACGGCCTTGCCCGCCGCTGCCAGTGGGGCCGATCAGGCTTCCACTGGACAGCCGGCACAGGCCTCCAGGCTGGGCCGGCTCAGGCTGGCTCCTCGGGCATCCCTGCCCCTGGACGGGATTTCATTGGTTCAGTACAGGGTGGCCCACTCGGACTTGGTGGCGGTTTCCGCCCCACCATTCCTCCGGCCCCCCAAGGGCCGGAGTTTTGGGCATGGCCCTACTCAGGCCCTGGATCCCCATTTGGGTTTCCTGCTCAGCAATTGGCCACAGGGCCATCCAGCCCATCCGGCCCACCCGGCCCACCTTATACTGGGGGCTCGGAGACAGTCGATGCCCTTCTTGCACGTATTTCGGTGCTAGAGGCTTCACTGGGCATTGCCCAACCACCTCCCGAAGGGGATTTGACTGCTGCTTCGATCACGGCCCCTTCGTCGGTCTCAGACGCGTCGGCCGTGACTCTCCAGCGGGCCGCCAACAGGGTCAAGCTGCTTGAGGCCGTCAGGCCAGCCTAAGCTGGCGCCTCGCAGCTCCCCGCACGTTCGAATTTGCCAGTGGGGAGCAGTCAGGTGTGGCCCCAGAGCTCGATGCCTGTTGTGAGCTCCGACGCCCGCTGTGGGCCGGAACCCCCGGTGGGGGCGGCTCACGGGGGTACGACTAGTGAGTATCCGGTTCAATTTAGTGCACTGACACTGTCCAGTTACACTGGGGGGGGGGGGGGTTACAGTGGCCATGGCCGCGCCAGGTTACTGTGGGTGGGCAGTTGCTTCCACACTGTCCTGTTAATTCCTGGTTACCAAATGGCCCCTCGGTTAGGACAGGGGTGTCCGCCCCCAGGGGTATGCCAAGTGCCGCAGGGGCTATCCAGGGCCCGCTGCGCATACCCTTCATTCAACAGGTGCCGACGGCGGCTCTGCCGACAGCTGGTTATTCCCTCCCCCTGGGTGATCATCTTTCACAGGCTACTAGGGAAAAGATTTGGAGAGGGGAGTACGTTGATATTTTCTCCCTCCTGAATCGTGAGCCCACTAAGGAGGAGAGGATGACCGGGACAAAGAATTGTCCCGTCGTCGTAGCCACCGCGTACCTGGGCCAATTGGTTGCTGGCATATCTTATTTATATGGCGGTATACCTGAGGGCCCGGCCTGATTTGGCCATTCCGATGGTCCAATACCTCGACAATATTTATAGGGTGATGGTTGATTTTCCTGGCCCGTCGTGGTTGGCTTACGATGAGGAATTTAGGATGAGCGTGGCCCTACATCCTGAGATGAGGTGGGATGAGCCCTGCCAGCAATTGTGGCTCTTGTATACCTGGTGATAGGTACCATTGTGGCCATGCCGTACAGCAGGCGGCTGTGACGCAGGTTCCCTGCCAGCCGGCAGGGCAGGGGGTTCCAGCCCGCCTGCTGTGTTGGAGCTTCTCAGCTAGCGGCATGTGCAACAAGCATCAGTGTCGTTTCCGGCACGGGTGTCCCTCTTGCTCTGGCCCTCACGCCGCCTCTGCGTGCCCGCGGGCTGGTGGGTCACGAGGCAGAGGTAGGGGTGGGCAGGGGGCGGTCAGAGCTCCCTCTGATGGTGCTGGCCAAGCAAAAGGCCCCCTCCCCAATTAATATCACCATGTTAGGACAATGGCTTTCCGCTTATCCTAGACAGGATGATGCGAGGTCCCTGCTTGAAGGCTTCCAGTTTGGCTTTCATATACCATTTAGGGGTGTTCGGGGACCGCAGGATGCCCCGAACCATTTTCTCTAAAGGGCAATGAGGAGGTCACTGCACAAACTATAGCTAAGGAGTTGCAGGCTATGAGAGTTGCAGGGCCCTTTAATGAACCACCATTCCCTAACTTGAAGGTCTCCCCTCTGGGGCTAGTCCCTAAAAAGACCCCAGGTGAATTTCGCCTAATCCACCATCTTTCCCACCCTGCGGGTTCCTCGGTCAATGATGCTATTCCTGATGACCTTTGCTCAGTCAGGTATACATCGTTTAATCAGGCCCTACAGATGGTATGCGCCTGTGGTCCCGGGGCCCTCCTGGCAAAGTGTGATATTAAATTGGCATTCCGATTACTGCCAGTGCACCCCGAGGACTTTGAGCTGTTGGGTTTCTGTTTTAGGGGAAAATTCTATGTAGATAAGGCCATGCCTTTTGGCTGCTCTATTTCATGTTCGGCATTCGAACGATTTAGCACTTTCCTTCAATGGGCCTTTGTTCGCAGGTCAGGGTCCCGGTCTGTAGCCCATTACCTCGATGACTTTTTGTTCGAGGGTGAACCGGGCTTGGACACGTGTACGCGTCTCCTTACTACATTTCAGGCCCTTATGTGGGAACTGGGTGTCCCCTTAGTGCCTGAAAAGACCGAGGGCCCAGCCAACAAGCTCACCTTTTTAGGCATCGAAATTGACACTGTCGCACAGGCATCCAGGTTACCCGTGGACAAGGTGGCCCGGATCTCTGAGGCGATTCGGGCACTGATTTCTAAACGTAAGGTGTCCCTTCGTGAGCTACAGGTACTGCACGGCCACCTCAACTTTGCCTGCCGGGTGGTGACACCGGGCAGAGCTTTCGCCAGTCGTCTGTGTGATGCCATGGCTGGCCTATTAAAACGCCACCATAGGGTCCGGCTCACCAGGGGTATACGGGCAGACCTTTCGGTTTGGCTCACATTCCTACAGGAATTTAATGGGGTCTCTTTTTGGAGATTGGACCTTATGGTCTGCCCTAAATTTCAAGTACAGTCGGATGCCTCCGGCTCTCTGGGTTATGGGATCTATTTCGAAGGGAGGTGGGCATATGGCTGATGGCCTCACGCATGGCAGGGCACGGATCGTCTCTGCGATCTTACTTTTCTGGAATTTTTCCCCATTTTGGGGGCACTAATGCTATGGGGCGATAAGTGGGTCAACTCAGTGGTCCATTTTTGGTGTGACAATGCTGCAGTGGTGCACATTGTCAACGCTCAGACGTCCAAATCCCCTAGAGTCATGGCATTGGTCCGTCAATTTGTCTTGAGAAGCCTACGCCTTAATGTGCTGTTCAAGGCCAGACATGTACCAGGCATTAATAATTATATTGCTGATGCTTTATCCCGCCTGCAGATCTCCCGGTTCCGAGCCTTGGCTCCCGAAGCAGAGGAATTTCCCTCGCCACTCCCGGCCGAGATTTGGACATTTGGCAAGGAGAGGTGAACCGGGCGATCGGCATGTCTTTGGCACCTCGCACGTGTAAGGCGTATCAACATGCTTTCATACAAGTTAGAACCTTTTGCGGGCAACTACTGTTACCCAAAGTGTGGCCAATACCTGTGGACCAGATTTTGCAATACATGGTTTATCTTCACGGTCATGGGCTGGCCCCCCGTACGATAGCCTCTAGGCTTTCGGCACTGACATTTATGGCCAAGGTGCGGGGCTTCACTGACTGCGTGAATGATTTCCGGATACGTCATGTTTTGGAAGGGTGGACACGTGAATGTGGCCGCCGCCAGGACACATGTCACCCGATTTCACCAGAGGTTCTTACCCACCTTGCACGAGGCTGGCATAACTTATGCTATGATAGGTATGAGGTGGCTCTTTTTCACGCAGCTACCACGGTAGCCTTCTTTGGAGCGCTCCGCATCAGTGAGTTGGTACCATTGTCTAAGGCGGATGCGTCTCGTAGGGCACTGGAACTCGACGATGTCTATGTTACTCAAGAGTGGGCTCAGTCGAGAATACAGTCCTCAAAGGTTGATCAGCACGGCTTAGGCAGTGGAGTCAGACTACTACGATGTTCCATTGAAGACATCTGTCCGGTTGGTGCCCTACATGAGTTTTTGGCAGTGCGTGGTACGCACCCTGGCCCGTTTTTCTGCCACCAGGATGTGTCTCCCCTTACTAAATTCCAGTTTTGGAGGGTGACCGGCATGGCACTTACCAGTGTGGGCCTCCCTGGGTCTTGTTACGGCACCCATTCATTTAGGATAGGCGCCGCTTCTACTGCGGCTGCGTTTGGGTACTCTGAGGCTGATATACGCAGGATGGGTAGGTGGGGATCCATGCGCTTTGCATTGTACGTACGCCCCTCCATGTGTGAGTACCAGTTATGTCATTATTCCTTTTTTTCTTCTTTTACAGACCCTGTGTGTCCCCTCACACCGGTGGCAGTATGGCTGGTGGGCCACAGTTACGTGCACTGGGCAGCGCAGTATGCTGCGGCGACAGAGTGGGGACCCCATATCGGGCTACGTGCAACCGCACGTTTGCGATGGTACGGTAAGCGCGGTATGAAATGGCGGGAACTGTTGCCATTCCTGTTTTCCATCAGGGATGCTGGACCGCCTGATGTCCTCATCCTGCATCTCGGTGGCAATGACCTTGCCCAGGTCACTGGCCTCTCTTTAAAGTTCAGGGACCTAGCCTATTTGCATTACGTATGGCCATCCATGTGGCTGCTATGGTCGGACATGGTGCCGCGACATACTTACATAGGAGGCGTTGACCTCCGTGCCCTTGACCGCACTCGCTGGTCGGTGAACAGGGCTGTTGCCCGGTTCCTGGCAGACAAGGGCTTGGGGACAGCCATCCGGCACCCTAGGATAGGCTTGCAGGATTATGATCTCTATGCAGGAGATGGGGTCCACTTGTAGGCCAGAGGTATGAACCTCTTTCTTGAGGATATGCAAGCAGGCCTGGTGACCGAGCTGACGGTCTGGGGGGGGGGGGGGCGGTTAGTCATCATGGACGCCTCCCCGTGTGGCGGGTAGCACTGGTAAGGTAAAGAGCAACCCTATTTAGCCATCAAAGTACAATACACAAAATCAGACTATATATTATAAAATAATGTTATACTGTAAAGAAGGGAAAAATAGATTTAGCAATAGTCCTCTAGACATCTGCCTGTAAGTCATTGTGTGAGTTAAGGAATTCTGTCAGAATCTTCATAGTAAAAGGAATTCTTTCACAAAGGAAGATGCATTCTGCAAATAACTCCTCTCTCCTCTCAGCAGCAGAGGAACTCATTTCACTGTAGCTCTGCTATCAGCATGTCAGAAACACATGGAAGAATATCTCAACTTCCCCCAAGCCATATATACAACATAGTAATGGTCAGCTTTAGGTCCCTAAATGTTGCCAGACAGTAATTCCCAGTATCCTTACTTGGGATGGCCAATATCCAATGCTTCTCTGAACTGTTGTTCAGACACCGGGTGGATGCTTCTGTCTTTAGACAGCTGGGCAGAGGGACAGGTGGCTGGAAGAACGGCCTCCACCCCAGCCCTGTTCTGGACCCTGCCAGCCCTTTAAAACCCCTGGGCTTCTTCTGAGGCCGGCCATGCGCGTGAAGGACGATGGTTGGATGCTTCTGCCTTTGGACAGCTGGGCAGACGGACTGGTGGCTGGAAGAACTGCCTCCACCCCAGCCCCACCCTGGACCCTGGTGCCCATGGGTCGGTGGCAGAGTCCCCTGACTGTCTCAAGTTCAGAAGGACTGTGGACTTTGGGAAGGGCTGGGTGGATGGGGGTGAGGTATGGGGGGATGGGGGAGGGCAAATGGTGGGATGGCCAGGCTTTAGAGGAGGGAGGAGTGTTCTGCCTGGAGGCGGGCATGAGGTTCCTGGGGCCCAAGTTACTGTAGTGACGGGCTTGGGGCGATATTGTGGGGACCGAGGGGAGGGCTGCACTTGGGGAATGAGGGTCAGATGCTTATTATCTGTCCCTTGTTCCAGCCCCCAGGTTCCATCTCTGGTTCCTGGATGGCAGGTCCCGAGTGACCCCTCTCTCAGACTGCTGCTGGTGAATGACAGGTCCCCTGCTGTGTGATTCAATCTTGGGGGAGCGGGCTGACCTGGCATGCATTACCAAGACCAGGCAGACACCTGAGGATGGTGTTCCTCTATCGGAAATGTATCCAGACGGGTTCGGGGTTTGGCACCAGCCTAGGGGTAAGGGGCAGTGGCTGAGTGATCTGAAATTGCAAGTACAGAGAACACCAGTGCCATGGTTGGATTACTGTCTGGTTACTCTGGACTTTCTGGGAGAGATGCCTCACTGCAGGGAGGCAGGACCAGTTAAATTGGTCCGGCCCTGGCAACAGATGGATTCCAAGGTATTTCAGAGGGAACTGGGGCTGTTTTCTTTGGACCGGCTGCACGATTTGACTGAGACCTTAGTCACCCTCTGGAAGGAAGAGGAGACATCGGCCTTGGTTGTAAGCGTGCCACTGTGGCCTCTCCGAGCCCTTGGTCCCACTCAGCCTAATGGTTTACAGAAGAACTGAGGGAGCTGAAGCGGGCAAGGAGATGCCTAGAGTGCCGTTGGGTGAAGACCCAGAGCAATCATGACTAAACACACGCTAGAGCCACTGTTAGAGTCTGTCTCGTGGCGATGAGAGTGGTGGAGCGCCAATACTTCTCCATTTTTCCTGCCTCAGCGGATAATTGTTCAGTGACCCTGTTTCAGGTGACCAGGTCCCTCCTAGGTAAGGGGGGGCAGAGCCTAGTTGGCAGGGTTCAGCTGATGATTTTGCTAATTATCTGACAGAGAAAAATGCTTGGCTTCGCTTGAGGTTTAACCCCGACGTGGAAACAAGGAGTCTGGAGATGACCGGATCGCAGTCTGGGTGTTATCTGGGATCAGTTTGATCCAGTTACCCCTGAGGATGTGGACAGGCTCCTGGGGGCTGTTCATGACACCACCTGCTTGTTAGATTCATTCTCTGCCTGGCTGATTAAATCTGCCAAGACAGTGACAGGCAGTTGGGTCGGAGCGATGGTAAATGCTTCTTTACGGGAGGGGGTGTTTCCGGCATCATTCAAACACGCGCTGGTGCACCCCCTACTGAAGAAACCATTGCTCGACCCAACAATATTGGCCAACCTCAGGCCTGTATCCAACCTCCCCTTTTCATGGAAGGTACTCGAAAAAACAGTGGCACATCAGCTCCAGGGGGTTCTGGATAAAGCGGATTATTTGGACCCTTTTCAGTCAGGATTCAGGCCCGGATATGGTACTGAGACTGCATTGGTTGCACTTATGGATGATCTCTGGCGTGAGTGGGATGGTGGCAATCCCTCCATCCTTGCTCTTCTTGACCTCTCAGCGGCCTTCGATACCGTCAACCACGGTATCCTTCTGGAATGGCTCCGAGGTCACACAGAGAGGGAGAGAGAGAGGGAGAGAGAGAATCACATAAAATGGCAGATCTTCAGGCTTGACCTTGGCTCTAGAGCTGTGTGTTATCCAAGACACACACTCACCAGCAGCTTCTTTTAAAATTCCTTTTCTTTTTCCAAACTGTTCAGATTGCTGGTTAATGTTATGTTAGGGCTTGATTGGCTTGAAAAGACAGTAGTTGTATGGCAGAAATAACAGGCATGTAAATAACAAAAATAATCCTTTCTTTCAGTTTTCTTAAAAATCATCTGCCTCCAATAGGGATAAACAGATCGCTTTATTTTACTTTCCTCTCACATTCAGATTTTATAAATGCTGGTGAACTTACTTAAAAACAGGCAAGCAAACAAAATGAAGTTCTCCACATTCCTAGTAAGGCTGGGCAAATCTGTCAGTTTCATTTTCTTCCAAATGGAATTTTGTGGATTTTGTAAAATTTCAATAAAGAACAAGCTGAAAGAGAATTCTCCCTAACCCTAAGTCTCATATAAATATGACAAATCTATAGTCCCATTCTTATGTTTGGGGAGGCGGACTCGCAAAAGCTCACATTAAAATATAGGAGTTAGTCTTTAACGTGCCATGTCATTTTTGCCTCTTCGTTGTTGTTTTCTTGCTTTGTTTCTTCACTGATATGTCTCTGTACTCTTCATACTGGGCCAAAATGTTGGATTCATTAACTTGAGCCTTATGTTACCAGCTATTGGCAGATGTGCATAAAAAATTAGGGTTCTTTGTACATTAATTAAATTTCACAAATAATCAATGAATTACGGTTACAATTATAATCATTCCATTTTGAATTTTCCCCTAATATAACACAGTCCTCATCACTATGATAATCATTAGGCTCTCCGTTAACCCAGTTTGTGTAATGTAAGGGTGCTCCATCTGGATATACAAATGTGCCCTCTTTCTGGATATCATTGATACTAAGAAAAGCGTACTTCGAATAACTCTTCACCATGCTTGTCAGGGCTGTGTTCTCAGCTGCGTTCCTTGGAGTAGCCAGGACTCCTCCTGCACTGGCACAGAGAGCTCTCCCATTTACAAATGTGTCTACTTTGCCAAATGAAACAAAGGTTTTCTCTCCAATGGTGACTGGCCCTTGTAACAACAGAACTACAATCAGAGAGAAAAGCAGAGATGTGTGACAATCTGTGTAGGCAGCTTGATAAAAATATCAGAACCTGTAGACACAATTGAATGACCCAAAATTAACATTTTATTAAGCACCATAAAACTTCAGAGGTTTTTTAAATTACTTTTTGAACTACAGCATTTGGAACTCTCGAGCTAGAAACACAAAGAAGATGATGGATTAAGGCCACTTCAGGTTTTTGCCTTAGTGTATCAAAAAATGTGGAAGCAACTGGCTGCAAGTCACATTGTGAGTTGCAGCCAGTTAGATTTAAGATAACAAGGAGCTAAGATACCTTTGTGCAGCTATATACTAGTGCTCAACATTGTTCTATTTTTGACATGAGCTATGTTTTCAACTTACTTTCCAAAGTTACTTTTGCAGACCATTTAAATACATTTTTGTGTACATTAGGACAGTGATGGCGAACCTTTTCGTGACCGAGTACCCAAACTGCAACCCAAAACCCACTTATTTATCACAAAGTGCCAACACAGTGGAGTGAACTCAATGCTGGGAGGGAGGGAGAAGCACTCCTATTGGACAGCTGGGCAGAACAAACTCTGTGTTTAGGTGATGGTGCATGTGACCACAGAGAGGGCTCTGAGTGCCCCCTCTGCCATGTATGCCATAAGTTTGAGACCACTGCATTAGGTCAGGTTTTTTCCTAGGTTCACCCCAAACTCGTATTAGCCTGTGAGCAGAAAGCTCACTGGGTTTGTGGTCTGACACCTCCTGTTAACTATGGCCCAGTTCACCTGTTAACAGATGGAGCTCTGGCATTTGTTGTAAAGAAAGAGAACTCAGCAGGATAAGGCACACTGGAGATAGAAGATAATGTTCACAATGTTCGCAAACAGAAGGGAATAGTGGACTTAACAGGCTACAAAGGAAGTTGGAAGAGCCACTGGTGATGGTGGAACAGCTGGTGAAAGGGAGAGGAGATGGGGAGGAAGTGGTCAGCCCCAGTGGAGAGCCCTCTGCGAAAGAATGGAAGACATGACATGCTGAGGATTCTGCCCAGAGGGACTTTTGTGTTTAAGCAAAATTTGGTTGCCTGGGTGCAAACAAATTCCTGCTTGAATTGGCTGAGAAAGAGAAGTTGGCAGTGAAGTGGTCATATCTGAGTGAGCAGGAAATATGGGAATGCTGCGGATGGGTGACAAGAGAGACCTTGAATTTTTGAGAGGAAGAACCCCCTTACTGGGAATTCTTGGGGATCTGCTTGCCCAGCCACTTAGCCTCACTTCTAGTGACATACAGTAATACCTCATACAAAGGTCCGCTTCATACAACATCGAATTGATACAACATCGCCTAATTCCTTGGAAAAAGTTGCCTCATACAAAGTCATGTGACATTGTATGAGGCATTGGGGTTTTCCCAGGTTGCATTGTGCCTGGGCAGTATAAAAGGCAGGACACATGCGTGCATTGCTCTTGTGGGTTTTTCATGAGGCAAAGAGTGTTTAGGAGTGGTTTTGAGTGCGGCTTTAGATTTTTTTGAATTTTTTTGTCAGAATTTTTAGAAGCATTCCTGGGATTTTTGCAGCATTCTTCAGGTTCTTGGACAATCAGGGTTGTTTGACATGTTTTTGTAATGTATTTATCCTTTAGACAATGATTTCTTAAAATTCTGTCAGTTTCCTGTCTGTTTCCTTGACTTTGTCCTGAAGTCTGTGCTGTTACAGTACAATGTATCTCTATGGAAACGACGTTGTATGAGGCATCGCGGCAAGGATTTGGACGTTGTATGAGGCATTGAGGCTAGGATTTTGCATGCCTCATACAAAGTCCAAATCCATATAAAGTCCAAACTTGTGGAACCAAGTTTGGACGTTGTATGAGGTATCACTGTATAGGGCTTTTGTTAGAAGTGTTTGGAGGGCACGACTTGGGAAGAAGCCACAAGACTGACATGAGGGAACTGATAGTCTACCCCAATGAAGTTATTGAAATTTTAAAGTTGTTTTATCAACTTTTAACTGTTAATAAAGTTTGTCTTTCATTGCAGCATTGTGCCAGGGGCTATGTGCTCAAACAGCAGGTGCACAACATAGTGATAATTCCCAAGAACAATATTGTTTTGGTTTGCCTTTTGTACATATTCTGAAGGTGTATTTGGCAAGAGAAGGAAACAGAGTGAATCTCCTGGCATTTTCCCAGAATACTGGCAGCCACAATGTAAGACAATAAGGGTGTGCAATGCACCAGACTTTTAAGGTCGAGACCCATGATGGCAAACCTTGGTATTCTAGGTGTTCCAGAACTTCGGTTCCCAGATGCCTAAGTCTCTGTGAATCCACACAATCCATAGAATCATGTGGATTCACAGAGACTTCAGCTTCTGGGAACTGAACTTCCAAGAACACATGGAGTGCCAAGGTTCACCATCACAGGTCTAGACAATAAAAATGACAGCTTCCTGTTACAAAGTAAGAAGAAACACAATCAGCTCATTTTAAAAAGTAATGTTGCAAATGTGAGTCTAATGTACAACTCTGCACTCTAAGATTATATCACTTGGAAGTGGCTATTTGCCTAAGGGTATAGAATTGGAGTGAAGTTAGGAACAGAGCATGGAAAACTTTATGTTATAACTTAGTATTGGAGAGGATTTCTCAGTGCTAACTTCATTAGTAACCTCATATTTCCTTCTCCTCACCCCCCCTCTCTCTGTCATGCATGCAGGCACACACACACGCACGCACGCACGCACACTTTAAAATTATGTTAATTGTAAAGTACTGGAATATTCTGCTTGGTCTTACTCTTTTTGTTTTTGCTGACATCAGCTTGAAGAGTTTGGACATTTCTTTCCAAAGCAGCGACTTTTTCTTGAATAGAATCAACAGCTAAGAGGAAGGGAAAAAAGTGGCAAAAGGAATTAAAACATTTCCATTTTGTTTAAACAGAGATCTATCATCCAAATTGATTTCATACCCTAGTGTTATTAATGCTACATGTCATCTACTGAATTAATATTTTATATCAAATATATCAAATATATATTTAAAAATATATGAGTGTTATATCCTTTTCCTTCCATAATAGAACTTGATGCAGTCTCTGGTTGTCTTCCCTTGTGAGAGGATTTCTCAGTCCTAGCTTCATTAGCAACCTCATATTTCCTTCTTCTCATCCCACCTCTCTCTGTCACATGCATTCACATGCACACACACTCACATGCATGCACACACACATGCACATGCATGTAAAAACACTTAAAGTTAGCAGTTCGATTCCCGAGTACTGTATGACGGAATGAGCACCCATCTTTGTCCCAGCTCCTGCCAACCTAGCAGTTCAAAAGCAAGAAATTGCAAGTAGATAAATAGGGACCACTTTGGTGGGAAGGTAAACAGCGTTCCATGCACTCCGGTGTCTAGTCATGCCTGCCACATGACCATGGGAATGTCTGCAGAAGCAGTCAGCGCTGGCTCTTCGGCTTTGATATAGAGATGAGCACTGAACCCTAGGGTTGGATAAAGCTGGCTTTTGAGCAAGAGAAACTTTTACCTTTACTTAAAGCATTGGAATATTCTGCTTGATCTTACTCTTTTTGTTTTTGCTGACATCAGCTTGAAGAGTTTGGATAGTCCTTTCCAAAGCAGTGACTTTTCCTTGAATAGAATCAACAGCTAAGAGGAAGAAAAAAAGGAATAAAACATTTGCATTTTGTTTAAATAGTGATCTATCATCCAAACTGTTTTCAGATCCTAGTGTTATTAATGCTACATGTCAACTATTGAATAAAATTTATATTAAATATATCAAATATATATTTAACAATATATGAATGTTATCGCCTTTTCCTTCCATAATAGAACTAAAAGCACAACATCCAGATTTGGTGTGCTTCACCAGAAGTTCTGCATCTGGTGCCTTTTCTGGAACCCATATAATTCCATGCACAAACACAAACTCAGTTTAAAAGAGAGGTGGAAAATGTGGGCAAGTAAGGAGAGAAGGAGTGATCATTATATTCATGGAGAACAGAGGAAGAGGCAGATTTCCTATATAAATGAAATGACAACATTTTAAAGTATGCTTAAACCCCATTGTAAGAACAGTTCAGAAGTGGATTAAGCTGCCTAGGGCAGTTCACATAAAAGGAAGTGCTCAGAGACAAACCTCAGGACTTAGTTGGTGCCTGTAAATACCAGAGAGCCTACACTGGAATGGGTTTGAAGAGGAACAGTCCATGGGCTGGATTTTCACCCTCTGCAGCAGAGGTGGACAATGTAATCTGAAGGCTGTCTGCAACTCCCAGGCATAGAGCTGCAGCCCACTGATATCCAGTGTGATATTGAGAACAAAGTAACAGATGAGGGACTAGAACAGGGGTTAGCAACTTAGAGCTCATGGGCCAGTAGCACTAAATCATATGGCCCACTCTGTTGGTGGTGCTGGAAGTGGATGTGTTCATGACAGCTGTAAACATGCCTGTGGCTGTCGTAAATGCATTTATGACAGCCATAAAAGCACCCATGTAAACATGTTTACAACAGCCGCAGATGCATTTTACAGCAGCGGTTACTGGGGGGGGGGGGGGGACCAGTCTGGCCTGCTCAACTGTCTGAGGGGGCGTGACATAGCCACCAGCCTAAAAAGGTTGGCAACCCCTGGCTTGGAAGAACTGGGTTTGCATCCTTGCTAGACCCTGGAAACTCACAGGGTGAGGATAGTACTAGTAAACCAAATGCAAAGGCAAAAAGCATTATGGATATAGTATGAGAACTCGATCCATTCCGTATCTGCCAGAGAGACTGCAGTACATTATAAAATGTTACTTGGAAAAGTAACATTTTTTGACTGCAACTTTCTCTGGCCATGTTAGTTGAGGAACCTTGAGCTGTCATCTCAAAAAGTCACTTGGAAATATTATAGGGTGAAGTGAGCATAGAAGAGTTGTCTTCTTACCTGTAGTGTCTCCCTTTTGACCTTTTTGACCTGGAGGCCCTTGGATTCCAGATGATCCTGGAGGCCCAGCTTTACCAGGGGGACCCTGTTGCCCCCTTTCTCCAACTCCTAATGTTTGACCAAAAGATACATTAATTGAGTTTATTCTCCCTATAAACAAAGTCTCACCAAAAAACCACATTGCATCAGACATCCCACACCCACCCATCCAGTCAGTCATCATGGCTGTCTTCCTCTATAAAACTCACACTCTCAGTTAAAGTACCATGTGTTCCACATGATAATGTATTCAACACATGAGTAGACATGTGATTTTCTTGATATCACTGCAAACCCTCAGAACTCTTAATTCCCCTACTTGAGCCAAAAACACTACCTCGGTCTCCCTTCTCTCCTTTGGCACCATCTTTCCCATCTCTTCCAGGTAAACCATTGAGTCCTGGAGTGTTACAGGTCACCACTGCGCAAGTGTTTGCTTCGCCTATTCTTGTTTCAGAAACAGCTGCTATTGACAATGATGTTCCCAGCCAAAGGGCTGCATAAAGTTGGAGGGGATACATTGGTGACACCTGAAATAGAGGGTAAGTGAAGAAGAAATTACAGTATTTTAATATCTGTTTTACAAGACTGATTTTCACCACTTTGCTCTTGCTCATGACATAAAAGCCCTTTGTGAAGTGGAAAAGTTGACTAACGTGAAACTTCCAGCAGGGAGAGCATTTTTAGACTTTCACTGTCCCAACATAAAGAAGGAGAGTCTGGAAAATAAAATATCTGCTACACGTAGAGTCTCTCCTTGTGATTGTAAGTCATGAAAAATCAGGGTTCATGATTGCATGGAAACACTGCATGTGTAGTGGACCACTTTGCCGTTTGCCTTTCTTGTTTTGTTTCCTGTTTAATTTGTCTTCAAACTGTCCTTCATATTGAGACAGTGCTAGAAAAGAATTGGAGCTAGAATTCTCTTTCTGCTCATACTTTCAGATCAATTGTTGAATGCCCTCATCAGGCTTAATTATATACTCACAAGAAACTGATTTATTTTGGTCACTATCTACAGACATATCCGCTTTAAATGTTGGAATCGAGTTAAGGCCAATTTCGGATGGTTATCAATAAACTCTGGTTACTTGAATGTATGTGAAAGTTCTCTTGTATCATTAAAGACCTATAGATCTTAGGATCCTCTGCTTTAGAGTAGTGGTTCCCAATGTGAGGCCCATACCCCACAGGGGGATTTTCAATTCCTAGAAGCCTAAGTCAGTATATTGGCTGATCAGTGCTTTGGGGAATTGACTTAGGCTTCTGGGAATTGAAGTCCAAAAACCAATGGTTGGGAAACACTACTGTAGAGCCAGAAGCGACCCCAAAGGTCATCACATCCTGCTCCATCCTGATGCAGAATATCCGCAGCCATAGATATCTGTGGAATACCCATGGGCCATAGGTTGAGAACCCTTGTACTAATTGATTAGCTCATTCAGCCATATAATTAATTGCTTGTGCAACCTAAAATCCCATAAGATGCATTCAATGACCTTTCATTCAATTGGAGAAACCTATGAAGACTGCCTGTTGGAAAAAAAAAACATACAAAAAGAGAGGGATTAAAACGCAAAAGGATAGTTTTCATCCAGCATTAATGTAAAGCAAAATTACTTACCAATTCCTAATCCCTTTCCTTTATCAACTGCAAGGAATCATTTGATCTGGGAGAACGTGAAGACTGACAAAGAGAGGAGAAAATTCTTGTTCTGTTAATATAGGCAAGGAAAATTGCAGGAAAACACACACTGAGAAAAGATCAACAAACTTATCTCTGTTCTTGCACAACACTGGACTTTTTACTGAGTGTTTTTCTGGCACTGCCTACAATCTTTCAGGGAATCCTCTTTCTCAACTAATTTAATGGATAACAGGGATAGACTGATCACCACCCTTCTACTCGCTTCTTTCAATAGATTTGTTGGCCTCTGATTCTTCTTCTTTCATGTCCTGATCAAACCCTGGACTGTCAAAATAAAACCACTTTCTTGGCTTTGTCATTGGCCAAATTTAGGTCCTCATTGGTGCAGGTTTCTGTTAATAATTTCATGGATCTACAGAAATCTGCTGATTATTGTAGTTAAACCTTCTGATAAGTTTAAGACGAATAATCTTTCTTCTATACTCTCACGGTCATATAGGTATGTGAAACTAAAAGACGATAGGTAATCTCGGGGAAACTTCATGTGTTCGTGGTGGTTCCAAATACCAGTTTCCCAAAGGAGCAAAGTTGAGATCCAGGTCTGATCTCTCAGTGGAGTGAAAAGGCATTCTTGAATGTCCTGAGAAGTGTCAGTTCCTTTTGCAGAGAATAGACAAGAGTTTAAGAGAGATTAAAGTGATTTTGGAGAGTTTAAGGATGATGGATATTTACCAGTTAATTTGAGACATGTTGTTTTTTATCATGACTGCTACAAACCTTGGAGGACTTACAGTCAAGAGCAGCTTGGAGGGATCAGTTAGAAAATGAGGAAGACTGGCTGCTGCCATTCAAGATGTGAAAGTAAAACCAGGTTATTAATTTTTTAAATTTTCTTGAAGGAATTTGGCTTTTTAAAAGAAGATTATAGTAAAAGTATTGCATGAAAGCAGATTGAGTTACCTCTTTTCATTTTATGAGCCATTTTGACAGCTTCATTCATCTGTCTGTTTTAAGGCACCTCTGTATTGTTTAAACAGATTTTTTTTACAAGTGTAATCAACATCTGAAAATAGGACTAGTATTTTTCTTTCACATTGCTTTGCTGCAGTAAAGTTATCTTTCCCTGAGTGAAGAGGAGTTCCAGCAGCAGCAGATACTTCACTGGAGGGCATTTTGAAAAGACAAGAGATGGGTGAATGGGTAGCAATTTGTTGATTAACAAATGTACAAGTACAGCAGAAATGCAAGTAACTCCTTTGTGGTGGAGGCGGTCTCACTAGCCCCATATCTCTGATGCTTTCAACTCAGAGCTCCCTTCTCATTTCTCTTCTTGTGTCTATATATCAAACCACAAATAATGTCTTGCTGTCCAAGTTCTGGATTTGAAAATAAGGGAAATTTTGGCCACACCCCTCTGTGGGTGTGGCCAAATCTGTGGGCATGACCAAATATAGCCATGTGACTTGTTGGGCTCTAGTCATGCCTGCCACATGGCCATGAAAATGTCTGCAAACACAGACAGCACTGGCTCTTTGGCTGTAAATGGAGATGAGCACTGCACCCTAGAGTTGGATACGACTGGCAGATTTTACTTTCTTAGGATCAAAGATCTCTGCAGATGGTGATTGCAGCCGTGAAATAAAAAGTTGACTGATGCTTGGGAAACAAGCTATGAGAAACCTGGGGAACATAGTTAAAAGTAGAGGCATCACCTTGCAAACAAAAGATTGCATAGTCAAAGCAATGGTATTCCCGGTGGTAATGTATGGGTGTGAGAGCTGGACCATTAGGAAAGCTGAGCACAGAAAAATAGATGCCTTTAAAATGTGGTGTTAGAAATAGGTCGATCCTAGAAGAAATCAACCATGACTGCTCATTAAAGGTCAAATAGTAAAGATGATGCTAAAGTACTTTGGACATCAAATGAGAAGAGATGATTCACTTGAGAAGGCCTTGATGCTGGGAAAGGTGGAGGACAAAAGAAGGGGGTGGCCAAAAATAAGATGGCTAGATGGTATTGTAGATGCAATGGGCACAAAGCTGTGTGGGCCAAAGAACTCTTTCCCCATTTTCTTGGGGGACTTTTGTTTTGTTTTCTTTCTTGTTTACTCAGTGGCTTAAATGACTAAGATGCTGACTGGGAGGCAGAAGGTCAGCAGTTCGATTCCCAAGTACTGTAGGATGGAATGAGCTCCCATCTTTGTCCCAGCTCCTGCCATCCTTGCAGTTAGAAAGCAAGAAATTGCAAGTAGATAAATAGGGACCACTTTGGTGGGAAGGCAACAGCATTCCGTGCGCTCTGGTGTCTAGTCATGCCTGCCACATGACCACGGAAATGTCTGCAGACATAGACAATACTGGCTCTTTGGCTTTGAAACAGAGATGAGCACTGAACCCTAGAGTAGGATACGACTGGCTTTCAAGCAAGGGAAAACTTTACCTTTACCTTACTCATTTTTAATTAATTTTTTTTCCTGGGAAGCAAAGAAAGTGCAGAATAGTAAACCAGGGTTACCAACTGCTTGTAAGCAGCTTGACTTTAATGAACTAGCCCTGCACATGGCTAGACACTCCCCCCAATAGTGATCAAGCACCATCCCCCACCCCCAAGTTAACTCTAGAACAGAAATGAACCCCCCCTCTCTCTCATATAGTGATCAAGCACCATCTCCCACCCCTCCCAAGTTAACTCTAGAACAGAAACGAACCCCCCTCTCTCATATAGTGATCAAGCACCATCCCCCACCCCTCCCAAGTTAACTCTAGAACAGAAACGAACCCCCCTCTCTCATATAGTGATCAAGCATCATCCCCCACCCCCACCCCTCCCAAATTAACTCTAGAATAGAAACAAACCCCCTCTCTCTCATATGGTGATCAAGCATCACCCCAACCCCCCACCCCTCCCAAGTTAACTCTAGAACAGAAACAAACCCACCCTCTCTCTCATATAGTGATCAAGCACCATCCCCCACCCCTACCCCCACCCTTCCCAAGTTAACTCTAGAACAGAAATGAAACCCCTCTCTCTCATATAGTGATCAAGCACCATCCCCCCAAGTTAACTCTAGAACAGAAATGAACCCCCCTCTCTCGTATATTGATCAAGCACCATCCCCCACCCCCACCCCTCCCAAGTTAACTCTAGAACAGAAACGAACCCTCCTCTCTCTCATATAGTGATCAAACACCATATCCCACCCCTCCCAAGTTAACTTTAGAACAGAAACTAAAGCCTCCAGCCAGAAGGCAGGGCAAAAACAGCTCAATAAAGTATGAGAGTGAGAGAGAAGTTTCTCACTGATTTGCCCCTGCATATATGAAATATTGCTCACCTCTAGAGTAGATTCCGGTCCCAGCATGGTGGCTCCGAACAGCAGCAGCAGCAAAAATGAAGCCTCCATCGCCATGTGGCTGGCAGGGAAATGAAAGAGAAACTACAGAATGCCCCCACCACCTCTCCCCTCCCACAAGCGAAAAGCCACACAGTGACTTCTGGTGGCCAGAAAAACATACTGCAGCTTCGCCTGTGAGGGCTCTGGTCAGGATTTTTTTTAAAAAAAATAAGGGATATTATGGGGAAATTAATAAAATGGGAGGGGGCGGGAAGAGGGATAAAAATAAGGGGTTTTCCTGGGGAAAATGGGATACTTGACAGGTATGGTCCAAAACACCCTGCTCTTTTTCCTAAAATGTTCCCATTTTTTAAACACAAAGTTAGTTTGTCACTTCTGTTTAGCTGGAGAGTTTGAACTTTAAATACTGAGCAATATATGTAGATCTTTCTCCTTTAACCTTTATTCTTCATATTGTAGAATGTACTTTCCCTTCATATCTACTACTTTATGGTTTCTAAATAAAAATCCTGTTTGATTGTTTAAACCAGTGTTTCCCAGTTTGGAGCCTGGGCCCCAAAGGGATACTTTAATTCCCAAAAGCCTAAGTCAATTGGCTGATCTGGGAATTGAAGTCCAAAAACCAAAGGTTGAGAAACACTGCTGTAGAGCCAGAAGCGATCCACATCCTGCTCCATCCTGATGCAGAATATCCACATCCATAGTATACAACAGAGTTGACAATTCAACTTCTTATTAAAAACCTTCAATGAAGGAGAGTTTTCAACATGTGATAAAAAAATGTGATGCTTATTAGAGAGACATTCTGTCACGCCTGGAAGTGAAAGTAAAACGCGACAGCTGCATTTATGGCAGCATTATGTGCATTTGTGTGTGTGTTTTATTTCCACTTCTGGTGGGATGAACCACGTGACCAGCCCACAGCCCAAAAAGTTTGGGCACCCCTGGTCTATGGGAATAATGTTATTACATAAAGTTGTGGAACAAGAACCATGCAACCTTTCTCAATTTCCTGTAAAATATGTAATTTGATATATACAGACTAATTCTGGACACCTTTTTTTGCAAAAATATGTTCAATATTTGCCTTATGGTTCATTTTGACACCTTCAGATTCTTTTCTCTTCACCAGCTTTTCTTCAAATTCTGCTACAAACATTCACATCCTTTTGCATTTCTGTATCTTGACCAGAATGTTGCAGTTTTAGAAATCACCATCACAATCATAGTCTAACATCAACTATGTCCACCTAAGATGATTGACTATCAGTGGAAACACCAACATTCAACAATATATTTTAAAATAAATGAAACTATTTAATAAAACATAATTCAGGCTATAAGTATTTACATATTTTTTTGAATATTTCCAAATAGTGAAAAACAAAATATCCTTTCCTTCCTCACCACCTCGACCAGCAGCTGTGTAATTCAGATAAATGTAGACTATTTATAGAGATATGGTGACCTATTCCCTCTCAAATCCTGTACAATAGAATAAATTTCACACTCAGGTAGGCACTCAGCAGATTGGACTGAGATCTGCAATGGCCTTTAAAACTGGGGGAACCCCTCCAGTTATCCCTACCTCCTGAAAATGAAACTACTCTGGAACCTTGGTTAACAAATGGCACGGTTAACACAAAAATCACAAAACAAAAGGAAATCCATAGGAAAATACTTAAGAGATCGCATCACCCCAAGGTTATCGACCCATCCTACGAGAGTGGATTGTAGGGTCTCCCTAGTGGCCCCATCAACCAGGGAGGCACGCCTCACTGAGACCAGGAGAAGAGCCTTCTCGGTAACCCTGAGACAAGGAGGAGAGCCTTCTTGGTAACCGCTCCGGCCCTATGGAACCTCCTGCCACCTGAACTGCAGTTCCAGGCGAAGTTGCCCCCCTTCAGGAAGGCCTTAAAAACGTGGTTTTGCCAGCAGGTGTGGGGTTCATCTAGTACCATAACCCAGCCCGGCTGCCTTATTTAGCACTGCCTTAGGCTTTTTCCTCCTGCCCGGGTACTCCCCCTTTTATAGGGATGGGGAATGTTTTATGGATGTTTTAGAAGTTTTAGTATTTGGTTTTAATTAATATGAGGGATGGGTTTTAACTATTGTTGTGAGCCGCCTTGAGTTGCCTAGGTGAAAAAGGCAGCCATATAAATCTGAAAAATAAATAAATAAATAACTAAATAGTGGCTCAGTTTACGGAATTTTTTTCGGAACAGATTAATTAGTTTTTAATGCATTCTCCTATGGGGAAACTGTATTCAATGCATCCCTATAGAAAATTCGTTAAAGTAATTTTCACTGTAAGAAACGTCCTGAAGAACGCATTGATTATGTTAACCAAAGTTCCACTGTAAATATAATTGCAGTCTCCCATTATTCTGCAACATTGTGTCCTCACAAAATGGCTCTCAATCCAATGGGCAGAGGAATTGCCTTCTGGGGCTCAGAGCTAAGGTTTTCAGGAGAACCTGGACTTTCATTTGGGTTTGGGTTGTCTATCTCATTCTGTTTGGGAGTTCTATGGTTCTGTTGCAGTATTACTTTCATTTTCCCATTGAGCGTGTTGTGTGTGTGTGTGTTTTAAAAATCAGTTTTAAATCAGTTTTAAAATCAGTTTGTTAGACTTCCAAAATGCCAAAGCAATAGACCTTTGGTATTTTGGAGTTTTAGACCTTTGGTTCAAGTACAGCATCAGGTACCCTTAGTCCATTTCATATCAATTTCTTCTTCAGGTGCCATATCCATTCTGGATATTGGCTATCATCATGGTGATAGTCTTCTTGTTCTTAACTGAATTTAGAAATTGATAAATGCATCAACTTTCTTTTGAATCTGAATAAATGTGGCACATGTGCCTGGAAACACCCCCTGCTTCTTCAGATAGCATTAGAAGTACTGGCCTCATGCTATAGCTTGCTTTCTTTGCATGGGACATCATGGAATACTTAGTTATTCTTGTGTTTGTTTGGAAACCTGTGTATGAACTGTTGATTTCCAATCTCCACCCTACCTAGATGATACTAGGGCTCACTGGCTATGTTTTTCTAAATGGCATAATGCACACAAATACACCCAACATTTATTTCCCAAGTTCCCTCCCTCTTATTCCTGGCTGGTTGTGGTTTTTGTTTTTGGCATGCCAGTGTTGGAACCTTTGTGCCATTCACAGTAAGGGAATGAGCAAAGGACAGCAACTCACTGGACTCCTTTTGTGTGAGCCCAGAACAAATTGCCCCCCTAGCCCTTGCTTATCCTACCACCACAAATGCTGCCTCCTGAAATCTGAGACAACAGGATGGTATTGACATAACAACCTACTTAGGAAAGCTTGTGAAACATATTCTGCTCTATCCTCCATTAAAACAGGTGAAGGGCAGGGGATGTTCTAGGAAAAACAGTTGAAATGCGGTCTCTGTTACAATTCTCATTCATGCTGTCTATGGAACTTGTCTCATTCTGTTGAATGGTAGATCCAGGCCTTTTTGTTTTTATTATATTTATACTCCACTATATAGCATAAACCACTCTGGGCAGTTTACAGGCATAATACAAATACAGAATACACGTACCCAACTCACCCATGAAATAAAAACTAAATCCTAGCATAAGAAGCCAACCAATTAGTAAAACCAAAAATAAGAAGCAACACTCCTCATTGATATAAATGTATATCAGAGGCAAGATATTTCTACAGGCTCAAAAGTTCCAATGTTGTGATGCTGCCCAGAGTTGTTTGTTCGAGTCGGGGGCAATATATACATTCGAATAAATAAATAAATTTGCAAAATGTTTACAATGAGGGGGTCTGGCAGATGTCAGATGGCAACAAATTCCAGGCTGATGGGGCCACCATCAAGAAGATCTTGTTTTTTTATAGATTTCTTTTGAGCCTCCTTTGGGTTTACAAATAGACATATCAGAGAATAAAAAAAACAAAATTTTTTGTAGCACTTTGAAGACTAACTGTTAAATTTTAATGTTAGATTTCATGGATTAACATTAAAATTAAACAGTTAGTCTTCAAAGTGTTACAATGTGTTTTATTTTGTTTATTCTCTGAAATGTTTGAAACACAGACAAACATGGCTTATTGTTGTTGTTCAGTCGCACAGTCGAATCCGACTCTTTGCGACCCCATGGACCATCGCTCTCCAGGCACCCCTGTCCTCCACCAGCCTCCTTAGTCCACACAGCGCCGAGCCCATTGTATCTACAATACCATCTAGCCATCTCATCTTTGGCCATCCCCTTCTTCTTTGCAGGCGCACCCCCCAAAGAAAGAACCGGTATATGGATAAAGGCATCAGGCCACTTTTATTGAATAATGCCCTAGTCCGAATTATAACTTTCAATTGGTGTAATCATCCAATTGTAATTCTTTAAGGCAAGCAGGCCGCAGTAACACTGGTAAGGTTCCTCCAAAAATGCCAATGGCAATTGGCTACATGTAAATATTTGTATCAATTTGTTTGTTGACACAAACAAATTGTTGACTGGAGTCAATAAACTATCTACTGACCCCACCCTATGACGTGTATCCGTTAAATATTAAGGTGATGCAGGCTGTGAAACTCCTGACATCACCCCTTGCCTGGTTCGCCCTTGACCGGCCAAACCTATTTCCCCTGTATCTATCTACGTGTTGGCCAGTCAATTGCGAACCTGCCGGATACCTATGGGTCATAAATCTTTACCTTACCAGTGCTACCCGCCACACGGGGAGGTGTCCATGATGACTCACCGCCCCCCCCCCCCCCCCAGACTGTCAGCTCGGTCACCAGGCCTGCTTGCATATCCTCAAGAAAGAGGTTCATACCTCTGGCCAACAAGTGGACCCCATCTCCTGCATAGAGATCGTAATCCTGCAAGCCTATCCTAGGATGCCAAATGGCTGTCTCCAAGCCCTTGTCTGCAAGGAACCAGGCAACAGCCCTGTTCACCGACCAGCGAGCGCGGTCAAGGGCACGGAGGTCAATGCCTCCCCTGTAAGTCTGTCGCGGCACAATGTCCGACCATAGCAGCCGCGTGGACGGCCATACATAATGTAGATAGGCTAGGTCACTGCAAATTGAGAATTTTAAAGAGAGGCCAGTGACCTGTGCGAGATCATTGCCACCGAGGTGCAGGATAAGGACATCAGGCGGTCCAGCATCCCTGATGGAAAACAGGAATGGCAACAGTTCCCGCCATCTCATGCCTCGCTTACCGTACCATCGCATACGTGCAGCTGCACGTAGCCCGAGATGGGGTCACCACTCTGTCGCCGCAGCATACTGCGCTGCCCAGTGCACATAACTGTGGCCCACCAGCCATACTGCCACTGGTGTGCGTGGACACACAGGGTCTGCAAAAGAAGAAAAAGGAATAATGACATAACTGGTACTCATGCATGGAGGGGGTGTACGTATAATGCAAAGCGCATGGATCCCCATCTGCCCATCCGGCGTATATCAGCCTCAGAGTACCCAAATGCAGCCGCAGTGGACGCAGCGCCTATCCTAAATGAATGGGTGCTGTAACAAGCCCCAGGGAGGCCAACACTGTGAAGTGCCGTACCGGTCACCTTCCAAAACTGGAATTTAGTAAGGGGAGACCCATCCTGGTGGCAGAAAAACGGGCCAGGGTGCGTACCACGCACTGCCAAAAACTCATGTAGGGCACCAACTGGACAGATGTCTTCAATGGAACATCGTAGCAGTCTGATTCCACTGCCTACGCCATGCTGATCAATCTTTGAGGACCGTATCCTCAACTGAGCCCACTCATGTGTAACATAGACATCGTCGAGTTCCAGTGCCCTACGAGACGCATCCGCCTTACACAATGGTACCAACTCTCTGATGCGGAGTGCTCCAAAGAAGGCTACGATGGTAGCTGCGTGAAAAAGAGCCACCTCGTACCTATCATAACATAAGTTATGCCAGCCTCGTGCAAGGTGGGTAAGAACATCTGGTGAAATCGGATGACGTGTGTCCGGGCGGTGGCCACGTTCACGTGTCCACCCTTCCAAAACATGATGTATGTGGAAGTCATTCACGCAGTCAGCGAAGCCCCATGCCTTCGAAAGCCCAGTGCCGAAAGCCTAGAGGCTATAGTACGGGGGGCCAACCCCTGACCGTGAAGATAAACCATGTATTGTAAAATCTGGTCTACTGATATTGGCCACGCTTCAGGTAACTGTAGTTGCCCACAAAAGGCTCTAAATTGTATGAAAGCATGTTGGTACGCCTTACGCGTGTGAGGTGCCAAGGACATGCCGATCGCCCGGTTCACCTCTCCTCGCCAAATGTCCAAATCTCAGCTGGGAGTGGAGAGGAAAATTCCTCTGCTTTTGAAGCCAAGGCACGGAACCGGGAGATCTGCAGGCGGGATAAAGCATTGGCAATATCATTATTAATGCCTGGCACATGTCTGGCCCTGAACAGCACATTGAGGCATAGGGTTCTCAAAACAAATTGACGAACCAATGCCATGACCCTAGGGGATTTGGACGTCTGGACATTAACAATGTGCACCACTGCCACACTGTCACACCAAAAATGGACCACTGAATTGGCCCACTTGTCGCCCCATAGCATTAGTGCCCCCAAAATGGGGAAAAATTCCAGGGAAGTAAGATCGCGTAGGCGATCCGTGCCCTGCCATGCGTGAGGCCATTGGCCATATGCCCACTGCCCCTCAAAATAAATCCCATAACCCAGAGCCGGAGGCATCCGACTGTACTTGAAATTTAGGGCAGACCATAAGGTCTGATCTCCAAAAAGAGACCCCGTTGAAATCCTGGAGGAATGTGAGCCAAACCGAAAGGTCTGCCCGTATACCCCTGGTCAGCCGGACCCTGTGGTGGCATTTTAATAGGCCAGCCATGGTGTCATACAGACGCCTGGCAAAAGCTCTGCCCGGGGTCACCACCCTGCAGGCAAAATTGAGGTGGCCATGAAGGACCTGTAGCTCACGAAGAGACACTTTACGCTTGGCAATCAGTGCCAGAATCGCCGCGTAGATCTGAGTCACCTCATCCATGGGTAACCTGGATGCCTGTGCGACAGTGTCAATTTCGATACCTAAAAAGGTGAGCGTGGTGGCTGGGCCCTCAATCTTTTCAGGCGCTAAGGGGACACCCAGTTCCCGCATAAGCGCCTGAAATGTAGTAAGTAGACGCACACACGTGTCTGAGCCCTGTTCACCCCCGAACAAAAAGTCATCGAGGTAGTGTGCTACAGACCAGGATCCTGACCTGCGAACAAAGGCCCATTGGAGGAAAGTGCTAAAGCGTTCGAATGCCGAACATGAAATATAACAGCCAAAAGGCATGGCCTTATCTACGTAGAACTTTCCTCGGAAACGGAAACCCAATAGCTCAAAGTCATCGGGGTGCACTGGCAGTAATCGGAATGCCGATTTGATATTGCACTTTGCCAGGAGCGCCCCGGGACCACAGGAGCGTACCATCTGTAGGGCCTGATCAAATGACGTATACCTGACCGAGCAAAGGTCATCAGGAATTGCATCATTGACCGAGGAACCCGCAGGGTAAGATAGATGGTGAATTAAACAAAATTCACCTGGGGTCTTTTTTGGGACTAGCCCCAGAGGAGAGACCTTCAAGTTAGGGAATGGTGGTTCAGTAAAGGGCCCAGCAACTCTCATAGAATTCACTTCCTTAGCTATGCTTTGTGCAGCGACCTCCTCATTACCCTTCAGAGAAAGTAAGTTCGGGGAATCCTGCGGTCCCCGAACACCCCTAAATGGTATACGAAAACCAAACTGGAAACCTTCTAGCAGGTACCTTGCATCATCCCGTCTAGGATAAGCGGAAAGCCATCGTTCCAGCATAGGGATATTAATTGGGGAGGGGGCCTTTTGCGTGGCCAGCACTGTCAGAGGGAGCTCTGACCGCCCCCTGCCTACCCCTACCTCTGCCTCGTGACCCACCAGCCCATGGGCACGCGTAGGCAGCGTGAGGGCCAGAGCAAGAGGGACACTCGTGTCGGAAACGACACTGACGCTTGTTGCACACACCGCTAGCTGAGAAGCTCCAACACAGCAGGCGGGCTGGAACCCCATGCCCCGCCGGCTGGTGGGGAACCTGCGTCGCGGCAGCCTGCTGCACGGCATGGCCGCAATGGTACCTATCACCAGGCGCCAGCCGTGTGGGAGTCATATACAAGAGCCACAATTGCTGGCAGGGCTCATCCCACCTCATCTCAGGATGTAGGGCCACTCTCATCCTGAATTCTTCGTCGTAAGCCAACCACGATGGGCCAGGAAAATCAACCATCGCCCTATAAATATTGTCGAGGTATTGCACCATCGGAATGGCCAAATCAGGCCGGGCCCTCAGGTATACTGCCATATATATGAGGTATGCCGGCAACCAGTTGGCCCAGGTTCGCGGTGGCTTACGACGACGGGACAACTCCTTGTCCCTGTCATCCTGTCCCTCCCTCTCTTCCTTGGTGGGCTCACGATTCAAGAGGGAGAAAATATCGACATACTCCCCTCGCCAAATCTTTTCCCTCATGGCCTGTGATAGATGATCACCCAAGGGCAAGGAATAACCAGCCATCGGCAGAGCCGTCATCGGCACGTTTTGGATGGAGGGTATGCGCAGCAGGCCCTGGATAGCCCCTGCAACACTTGGCATACCCACAAGGGCGGACACCCCTGCCCTAACTGGGGGGGCCATTTGGCAACCAGGAGTTAACAGGGCAGTGTGGATACAACTGCCCACCCACAGTAACCTGCCTCGGCCATGGCCACTGCACCCCCCCAGTGTGACTGGACAGTGTCGCTGGTGCACTCAATTGAATTGGATACTCACTAGTCACACCCCCATGAGCCACCCCCACCGGGGGTTCCGGCCCACGGTGGGTGTCGGAGCTCACGACAGGCATCGAGCTCTGGGGCCACACCTGACCGGTCCCCACCAGCAAATCTGATCGTGTGGGGAGCTGTGAGGTGCCAGCTTGGGCTGGCCTGATGGCCTCGAGCAGCTCAACCCTGTTGACAGCCTGCTGGAGAGGCACGGCCGATGTGTTGGCCGGGATCGGCGAAAAGGCGTACTTGAAGCGGTGGCTAAGCCCCCATTGGAAGGCGGTGGGGCAATGCCCATTGATGCCTCTAGCACTGAAATGCGTGTGAGAAACGCATCAATGGTGTCAGAGCCCCCTGTATAAGTTGGGCCGGACGGCGCGGACGGGCTGGACGGCCCACTGGGCAGTTGCTGAAGGGGAAACCCGAATGGGGATCCCGGGCCCAAATAGGGGCATGCCCCAAACTCCGGCCCATGGGGGGCCGGAAGAATGGTGGGGTGGAAACCCACACCAGGCCCACATGGGCCATCCTGTCCCAGGCCGTGAAAAGGCCCTCCAGGGGCAGGGATCCCCGAGGGGCCAGCCTGTGCCAGCCCCGCCTGGAAGCTTGTGCCAGGCTGACAGGCGGAAGCCTGGTCAGCCACATTGGCGGCAGTGGGCAAAGCCATCCCACTGCCCTGCTGCGGGGGTGCCGCCTGAGCCCTCTGACCCGATGGCTGCCCCCTGGAGGAAGAGGGGGTAGGCAGAGCCCTCCCCCGCAGGCGCGGCTTGGCATGTCTCCCAAGCCAAAGATAAGCTGCTCCCAAATTGATCCCTGGCCAGGGATCCGACTCACGATCCTGTGCCCTGAGTACCGCAGTATCAAAGAGCAAAGGAACTCCATTTGGAAAGCTAAAGGTACGAAGGGGAGCGAAGCGCAGAGAAAAACGCGGTGGAGCAAACTTCTCCGCTCCGTCGCATTCTAAAATGGCAGCTCGGCTGCCTCGTGGCCACCCCTTTTATAGAGGAGTGGCTTTGACTATGCGGACCTTTGTTTGCAGTGAGATGTCTCTACTTTTCACTATGTTCCCCAGGTTTTTCATAGCTTGTCTCCCAAGAATCAGTCGCCTTTTATTTCATGGTTGCAATCTCCATCTGCAGTGATCTTGGATCCTAAGAAAGTAAAATCTGTTCCTGCTTCTACTTCTTCCCCATTTATTTTCCAGGGACTGATATGGCCTGTTGCTATTATCTTGGTTTTCTTGATATTGAGTCTCAGGCCAGCTTTTGCACTCTCTTCTTTCAACCTAATCAGGAGCTTCTTTAGGTCTTCCTCACTTTCTGCCATTAGGGTGGTATCATCTGCATATCTCAAATTGTTGATGTTTCTCCCAGCAATTTTGATCCTATATTGTGATTCCTCCATCCCTGCATTGCACATTATATTCTCTGTGTATAAGTTGAATAAGCAGGGTGACAAAATGCAGCCTTGTCTTACTCCTTTTCCTATTCCAAACCACTCCGTCATTCCATACTCTGTCCTAACTGTTGCTTCTTGACTCATGTACAGTTTTCTCATGAGACATATGAGGTGTTCTGGTATTCCCATCTCTTTAATTACTTGCCACATTTTGTTGTGGTTCACACAATCAAAGGCCTTGGTGTAGTCAATGAAGCAGAAGTAAGCCTGTATTATCCTGTATTATCTTGAGCATCATTTTGCTAGCTTGTGGGATGAGCGCAATTGTTCTATAATTTGAACATTCTTTGGCATTGCCCTTTTTTGGGATTGGGACGTATACTGATCTTTTCCAATCCTGTGGCCACTGTTTCATTTTCCAAATCTGCTGGCATATAGCATGTAGTAGCTTGATTCCATCATCTTTTAGGGCTTTGAATAATTCAACTGGGATACCATCATCTCCACTGGTGTTGTTGTATGCTGTGCTTTTTAGGGAACTAATAGAACACACATTTAGAGGCTCTTTAACGCTCATTACAGGTATGCTATCTTCTATTTCTTGTATTGTTCCTTGTCATTCACAATTACCTTTGATATTGTATTATATACTGTTTAAACTCTTGAAAGTTTGTTACTATAATTATTATTATTATTTTGTGTCATGTTTAGAACCCATATCCTGAGGAAGCTTAATGTGAAAGGCTGGTTTATACTGGAAAAGTCTCGATACATTTACCTCTTGTATACTTTTTGCACAGAAGAATTGATTTATTGTGGATTTATTCCGACCTTCTACGTACTGAAACATTGACTGCTTATATACTTTTTGCACAGAAGAATTGATTTATTGTGGGTTTATATTGACTTTATACATAATTTTTGCGCAGAAGAACTTTATTACTATATTACAATATATTTTCAAGTATCATATCTACTATTTGAAGAATGCAAGCGCGGCGGGGCCCCCCCACCGGACGAAGGCATCCGGGTAGTTAGGGGGCGTGGCCAGCTCCCTTATAAAAGGGGTGGCCACGAGGCAGCCGCGCTGCCATTTTGCGAAGCGACGGAGCGGAGAAGTTTTTCCCCTCTTATCTCCGTCGCTCTTGCCTTTCGCCGGGAAGCCTATTGGGTGGCGTTTTTTCCTTCTCTTTCTCCGGCTTCCCAGCAGATCGTTGCTATGCCCTCTAAGAAGAAGGCAACTGCGAACGCGGTTCGCTCTGCGCGGAGGCGCCAGCCGGGTCGGAGGACCGCGACTGCGCCTTCTCAGCAGCCCCCTTGCCAGAGCCCACCGGGATGGGGTTGATAGCCCCTTGGCCTGAGGCGGGCCGTCCGCATACCGGCCTGGCAGGGGCCGCGGCCCCCGGCCCACAAGCAATGGCCACTGCCCCTGGCATGGCCCATTCTTCGGGGCCTTCTTCTCCTAGTACGCAGCTTCCTGCGGGGGGGTTCCAGCCATGGGGGGTGGTTGGGTTCCCTACCCTGGCAGGGTATGCCCCCAGCCCTGCAGGGGCCGGACCTGGGCTCTTGGCCGTATTCGGGCCCCGGGGTCCAGGGACCTGGACCGGCGCCTGCAGCCCGTGGGCCGGCTGGCTCTTTGCCCCCCCTGGGATTAGGGGGCTATGTTAATGTTGAGGTCCTTCTGGCCCGTGTTGCGGCCCTCGAGGCATCCCTCGCGAGGGTTAACCACCCGGGGGTGCCTTTTGGGGCGCAGGTTGATGCTTCGTCTGCCAGGCAGTGGCAGGCGGTGGGATGGGTCGAGCTGCCCGAGGCACGTGGGCCGGCGTCGGCCACTGCCTCGTAGCTCCCCAATCAACAGGCTGGTGTGGAGCAGGCCCCATCGACGAGCTCAGTCGCGATCGTGAGCTCCGACGCCCCCAGTGGGCCGGAACCTCCGGTGGGGGCGGCCCACAGGGGTGCAGCATGTGAGTATGTGGTTCAATCTAGTGCACCCACACACCTAGCTACCTTGGGGGGAACATTTCAGTGGCCATGGCCTCGCACGGGTGGCGCGACGGTTCAGTCGCCGACGTCCCACCCGGCGACTTCACTTCCACCCAGGGCCCTGTTTGGGGTGACGCCTCCTACTCAGTCGGGAACGTGTTAGGGGTGACCGGGTTGGTCCAGGCTCCTTTCGCAATGCCCACAGTTCCCACCGTGCCGATGTCGGCATTGCCGACAGCGGGGTATTCTTTGCCCCTTGGGGATCATCTGGCCCAGGCTACCAAAGAAAAGATCTGGCGTGGGGAGTATGTGGACATCTTCTCCCTTCTTAACAGAGAGCCCACCAAGGAGGAGAGGGAGGGGCAGGATGAGAAGGATAAGGAACAGGCACGTCGTCGTAAGCCGCCACGCACGTGGGCCAACTGGTTGCCAGCGTACCTCATATACATGGCGGTTTACCTCAGGGCCAGGCCAGATCTGGCAATCCCGATGGTCCAGTATTTGGACAATATATACCGGGCGATGGTTGACTTCCCGGGCCCGTCGTGGTTGGCTTACGATGAAGAATTCCGTATGCGAATTCCCCTGCACCCAGAGATGAGGTGGGACGAGCCCTGCCAGAAGCTGTGGCTTCTGTATATGACTCCCACGTGCCCGGCGCCTGGGGAAAGATACCATTGTGGACACGCGGTCCAGCGAGCGGCCCCAGCACAGATACCCCACCAGGTGGCGGGGCAGGGGGTTCCAGCCCGCCTGCTGTGCTGGACTTTCTCGTCCAATGGTTCCTGCAATAGGAAGAATTGCCGGTACAGGCATGAGTGCCCCTCTTGTGCTGGCCCCCATGCTGCATCCGCCTGCCTCAGGCCTGGAGGGATGCAGGGCAGGGGTAGGGGTGGACAAGGGGCTTGCAAGACTGCCGCAGAGGGAGCTGGTCCATTGAAAGCCCCCCTCCCCAATTAATGTGGACATGTTGGAGCGTTGGCTCGCATTGTACCCGAGGGAGGCAGATGCAGTTTACCTGCTTCAGGGTTTTTGACTGGGGTTCCGTATTCCTTTCACGGGTGATAGGTCCCCACAAGACGCCCCCAACCTTTTGTCCCTTAGGGGAAGGGAGGAGGTGGCTGCTGCCAGCATTACTAAGGATGCTGATGCGGGCAGGGTCGCTGGCCCTTTCCCTGCACCCCCGTTCCCCAACCTTAAAGTGTCACCCTTGGGCTTAGTGCCCAAGAAATCACCGGGTGAGTTCCGCCTGATTCATCACTTGTCCTACCCAGCCAGCCGATCGGTCAATGATGCTATCCCTGATGACCTTTGCTCGGTCAGGTATACATCTTTTGACCAGGCGCTGCGCATGGTGCGCTCATGTGGCCCGGGTGCGCTGTTAGCTAAGTGCGACATTAAGTCTGCCTTTCGACTTCTGCCGGTCCACCCGGGTTACTTTGAGTTGCTGGGTTTCAAGTTCCGGGGAGAATATTATTTCGATAAGGCCATGCCTTTTGGCTGTTCCATATCATGCTCGGCATTCGAGCGTTTCAGCACCTTCCTACAGTGGGCTTTTGTCCGCAGGTCAGGGTCCCGGTCTGTAGCCCATTACCTGGATGATTTTTTATTCGGGGGTGAACGGGGCTGGGACATGTGCACACGTCTCCTCAACACATTTCAGACGCTAATGGAGGAACTTGGTGTCCCTTTAGCGCCCGAAAAGACCGAGGGCCCATCTACACAGCTAGTCTTCCTGGGGGTGGAGATTGACACGGTAGCGCAGGCTTCTAGGTTACCAGGGGATAAGGTGTCAAGGATAGTGGCCCTTATCTCGGACTTGCTTGCTAAACGCAAGGCATCACTGAGGGAACTGCAGGTGCTACATGGTCACCTCAATTTCGCTTGCAGGGTGGTCGCACCGGGCAGGGCATTTGCTCGGCGCTTGTGCGACGCCATGACAGGCTTATCCAGACCCCACCATAGGGTGAGACTGACCCGGGGTATTAGGGCAGATATGCTTATCTGGCTCCAGTTCCTGAGGGAGTTCAATGGGGTGTCATTTTGGAGGTCTGACCTTCTGGCTTCACCTCGTTTCCAGATACAGTCCGATGCCTCGGGATCCCTGGGTTATGGGATGTACTTCAATGGGAAGTGGGCCTATGGTGGGTGGCCACCAGCCTGGTCGGGCACGGGTCGCCTGCGTGATCTTACTTATCTGGAATTTTTCCCCATTCTGGGGGCTTTGATGCTATGGGGTGAGGAGTGGGCCAACTCGGTTGTTCATTTCTGGTGTGACAATGCGGCCGTTGTCCACATTGTCAACTCACAAACCTCTAAATCACCCAGGGTCATGGACCTGGTGCGCCAGTTTGTATTGCACAGCCTGCGCCTCAATGTGCTGTTCAGGGCCAGGCATGTCCCGGGTGTCAATAATGATATCGCTGACGCTTTGTCCCGCCTGCAGATCTCCCGGTTCCGTGCCTTGGCCCCGGATGCGGAAGAATTTCCCTCGCCACTCCCGGACGAGATATGGACCATTGGCAAGGAGAGGTGAACCGGGCGATCGGCATGTCGCTAGCGCCACGCACACGTAAGGCGTATCACCATGCATTCAATTCTTTCCGAGCATTCTGTGCCCAATTCCGGCTGCCAGACACCTGGCCGATCCCAGTGGCCCACATCCTCCGATTTATGGTTTACCTACATGCCTCGTACCATAGCATCCAGGCTGTCAGCGCTGGCTTTCATGGCCAAAGTAGGCGGTCATGCGGACAATACAGCTGACTTCCGTGTGAGACATGTTTTGGAGGGGTGGGTGCGGGAGCGTGGGCGTAGCCCGGACGACCGCCACCCAATTTCCCCAGGGGTTCTTACCCAACTAGCTCGGGGCTGGCATGACCTATGTTTTGATAGGTATGAGGCAGCCCTGTTTCATGCGGCTACAACGGTGGCCTTTTTTGGAGCGCTCCGCATCAGCGAGCTTGTGATGCTGTCTAAGGCGGATGCAAGTCGTAGGGCACTGGAACTCAAAGATGTCTATGTGGCCAATGATTGGGCTCAGTTGAGGATACGCTCCTCTAAAACGGATCAGCACAGCGTAGGCAGTGGAGTAAGACTGCTACGATGTTCTGTGGCAGACATCTGTCCGGTTGGTGCCCTACAGGATTTCCTTGCACTGCGTGGCACGCACCATGGCCCATTTTTCTGTCACCAAGATGGGTCTCCCCTTACTAAATTTCAATTTTGGAAGGTGACCGGCAAAGCGCTGGCCAGTGTTGGCCTCCCGGGGGCCCGTTACGGCACCCATTCATTCAGGATAGGGGCGGCTTCCACTGCGGCTGCTTTTGGGTACTCCGGGGCTGAAATACGCCGCATGGGGAGGTGGGGATCGCAATGTTTTCAGTTTTATGTCCGCCCTCTTCCACCGTGAGTACCAGTTGAGTCACCGCACCTTTTCTCTTCCTCGTTTTTTCCCTTTACAGACCCTGGGTGTCGTATTACACCGGTGACAGTATGGCTGGTGGGCCATAGCTACGTGCACAGGGCAGCGCGTTACGCTGCGGCGACAGAGTGGGGACCCCGACTGGGACTGGGTGCATACGCAAGTCTCACATGGTATGGTAAGGCCGGGATGTTATGGCGGGAACTGTTGCCATTCCTTTTTTCAGGCCGGAATGCTGACCCGCCTGACATTCTGATCATACACCTTGGGGGCAATGATTTGGGTCAGGTCACCGGCTTATCGCTGAAGCATGCGATTTGCGCCGACCTTGCCTACCTACATTGCGTGTGGCCCGCCACAACCCTCGTTTGGTCAGACATGGTACCGCGGCACACTTATAGAGGAGGGTTCGACCTCCAGGCCCTTGACCGTGCTAGACGCATGGTAAACAGGGCTGTTTCCCGGTTCCTTGTCAACAGGGGTTGGGGGCGGGTCAGTCGTCACCCCGCCATTAGTCTGCAAAATTATGACCTTTACGCAGGGGATGGGGTCCATCTGTCGCGAGGAGGTATGGACCTCCTGTTGGGTGATTGGCGAGCAGGCCTGTTGACCGAGCTGACGGTCTGGGGGGGCGTCGAGCCTTTATTGAAGCCTCTCCGTGTGGCGGGTAGCACTGGTAAGGTAAACATTTATGACCCACAGGTATCCGGCAGGTTCGCAATTGACTGGACAACACTAGACAGGCATAAGTTGGTTAAACGTTGTCCGGTCAACGACGAACCAGGCGACGGGGTGATGGCTACAGCTAGACAGCATGCATCACCCCGTGATTTCACGGATACGCGTCAGAGGGTGGGGACATTAGTTAGATATTGACTACGGTCAACAATTTGTTTGTTGTCAACAAACAAATTGATACAAATAGATACATTGTAACAATTGCCGTCGGCAATTTTGGGTGGTACCTTACCAGTGTTACTTCGGCCTGCTTGCCTTAAGAATTATGATTGGTCAATTACCAATAGAAATTTATAATTCGGACTAGGGCATGAATCAATAAATGTGGCCCAATGCCGTTATCCACTTTCATCAGTGTCTGAGTCCTTTATTGGGGGGTGCGCCTGCAATACAATTATATATACATATATTTTTGAGTGGTTTTTGTTCTTTGTCCCTTTGATTTCACACCACTCTCGCCATACGTGGATCTTTCATTTGAAAACTCAGTTAGTCTGTTAGTCCAACCTTTTGTCTCAGTTCTCAGACCGGCTTCCGAACTTTGTTCCTCCTGACCAACAATTCTGCCTCATACTTCAGACTTTAGTAAGGCTCTGCCTCTGGTTCCTACTCTTTGTGCAGTGGCTGCTAGCCAGCTTGCTCTTCCATGCAGGAAGGGGCACAATACAACCACTGTCTCTTCTTCTTGGAGCCATGTATAAATGAAGAAATGGGCTTGATCTATGAAAGCTCACATTAAATATCGATTTGTTTCATTTTTCTTCTTGTCTGATATGTCTATTTCTGATTATCTTAATGTATTCATCATCTCAAAAAGTATTTCTACTGATGCATGAATATAAGCAACATTAATTTTTAAAAACATAGCAGGTAGATATTTGATCAACTAAAATATTTAATTGGTTCAAAATCACAATTAAACTGGATACAGTGTTGTGACTCTCACCATGACCTCTAAATTAATATTCACATACAATTAGTCTTTCAAGAGTACAGAGAATGTCATTCCACAACCCATTTTTAACCAGCTCTGCACAGTCCTCTCCTCCAACATCATTTGGTTCATTTTTGGCCCAGTTTGTAAATCCTACGGTTTCTCCATTTGGGTATCTAAATGTGCCTTCTGTTTGCATATCATTTATTCCAAGGATTGCATGCATGTTGTGGGCCTTCACTATTTCGAGTAGAGCGTGATTCTCAGCAGCATTCCTGGGAGAAGCGAGCACACCACCATCTATTACACATCTGGCTGCCGCAGACTCATATGTGCCCCTCAAGCCATTTGTTCGGAATATTTTTTCACCAACTCTTATGCCACCTGGAAGTTGTAAGGCTAAAATTGGGGAGTGGGGCAAATAGACAAACCAGAATTAAAGTCAAAGGTCTCTCTTGCTTGATAGCCAGTTGTGTCTGACTCTAGAGGGCAGCATTCACCTCAATGCAATCTGTATCTGTTGATGTTTCCATTGTTATGTGGCAGGTATGACTAGATGCCGGAGTGTACAGAACACTGTTACCTTTCCTGATGAAGTGGTACATATTTATTTGTTTTCAATTTCTTTCTTTCAAAATGCTAGTTTGGCAGGAGCTGGGATGAACAATGGGAACTCACTCTATCATGCAGCACTCGGGTCTTGAACTGCTGACCTGCCGACCATCTGGTGATCAGATTTATCATCTTAACCACTAAGCCACTACAGTCTCTAAACCAGAATTCATGAATTTATTTTACGTTCATCACACATTGCTCTGTGCTGTTAACTGTAGGTGTAGTTAAAATCACATCTCGATTTTATCAAATTTTATAGTTAGTCTTTGAAATATTAATTTTGTACCAGTCTTTGACTATGACTATGAATATGATGATGAATATGATGATGAATATGATGATGATGAGTGGGAGAATATCCCAGATGGGTGGGATATAAATAAATAATATACAGTACATCAACTTTAGAAAAAATTGTTGAAATTAAACAATGGGCAAACTACACCATCTGCCCATTCTACTACAAGCAGAACATATAGCAATTTACCTTTCATGCTTTTGTTCACTTCCTGTACCAAAGCCTGCAGCTGAGCTTGTAAATCTTCCATCTGAGTTTTAAGTACCTTGACCTCTGAATTAGAAAGTGTTTTTGTTAGCATTACAGTATTTGCTAATGCCACACAGTTTCTTGCATTAAACATATGTTCATAGCTATAAGGTGAAAAAGCAGATCCCTGTGTCTGAATTAATTTGGACTGATACATATGGAGAAGGACAATCCTTATGTCAGTGCCCTAGTGTTGCCGAGCTACTACAGAGGCCCAATGTCCTGGCAAGGGACCACTGATGCCATCTTTTTGGTCTTTTTACATCTTCCTCTCCAATTCTCAGCAGATAGTTTATTTTTTTTTACTCTTCACCTGTTGTGACATCACCCTGGGTCACTGGGGGAAATTTAAAAGTTGGCTTGAACCATTTGCCCATTGCAATGAGATGGGGCACTAGAGAGCACATTGTCAATACCCCCTTCAATGCAGAACTGACTCCAGAGTCTTTCACCAATTTGTTTCCCCCTGCTCTGGTTTTGATTAAAATTATCTGCACATAGCACCCTTGACTTCTCTTTATCCTGGAAGAAACCTGCTATTTGGTATAAACTCTCAACTCCTTTCCCCCCTATGCCCACTTATTCCACTTTTAGTTCATATCCCTCACTTGGTTCAGACTTTGTCCTGCTTTCTATAATCACTGGTGAAGATGTCCTCACCTCATCATGTCAGATGGCGAATTTCAGTCCCATGAAATAAGAACATAAGAACAGCCTCGCAGGAACAGGCCACAGCTCATCCAGTCCAGCATTCTGTCTCACACAGTGGCTCACCCTTTCCTTCAGGGTATTCCCAAGCAGATGCCTTCACCTGCTTAGGATTCCCTGGAAATGTCATTGAGAGATATCCTATCTCTCCAACCCGGAGGTTGTCCTTAGGTATCCATAATTATAGCAATTGATACCCTTGTCCTCCATGAACTTGTCTAATCCTTTCTTAAAGCTGCCAAGATTGACAGCTGTCACCACTTCTGGCAGGGAGTTCCATAGACTAGTGATCCTCTGGGTGAAAAAGCAATTTCTCTTATTTGTTTGAGAACTAGTACCCAAAAGTTTCATGGAGTGCCCTTTAGTTCTAGTGTTATGTGATAGGGAAAACAGTTTTTCCTTATCTACTTTGTCCACACCGTGCATGATTTTATAAACTTCAATCAGGTCACCTCTTAGACGCCATCATTCAAGAGTGAAGAGGCCCAACCGTTGCAGCCTCAGATGGTAAGGAAGGTGTTCCAGTCCCCTAATCATTCTGGTCGCCCTCCTCTGCACTTTTTCCAGCTCCATAATATCCTTCTGGAGGTATGGCAACCAGAACTTTACACAGTATTCCAGATGGGGCCTCACCATAGATTTATAAAGAGGCAAAATGACACTTGCTGACTTATTTTCTATACCCTTTCTAATGATCCCTAGCATTGAGTTTGCTTTTTTCACTGCTGAGGCACACTGGGTTGACACCTTCATTGAGCTGTCCACTAGGACACCAAGGTCTCTTTCCTGGTTTGTCGCAGAGAGTTCAGACCCCATCAGTTTATAAATGTAATTGGGGTTTTTTGCCCCAGCATGCATCACTCTGCACTTACTAATGTTGAAGCTCATTTGCCACTGTTTTGCCCACTCCCTCAGTGTCAAGAGATCCCTCTGGAGCTCCTCACAATCTCTCACAGTTTTCACTACCCTGTATAATTTAGTGTTGTCAGCAAATTTGGCTACCTTGCTATTTACTCCTAATTCTAGATCATTTATGAAGAGGTTGAAAAACAGTGGTCCCAGTACTAAACTTTGGGGGACCCCACTCTTTACTTCTCTCCACTTGGAGAAGTGTCCATTTAGTGCTACCCTTTGTTTCCTGTCCCTTAGCCAGTTGCTGCTCCAGGACAAGACCTGTCCCTTTATTCCATGACTGGTAAGTTTATTTAAGTGCCTTTGGTGCGGGACCTTGTCAAAAGCCTTCTGAAAGTCCAGATAAACAATAAATAAGATTTGTGTTGGTAGAAGTTATCACCCCCTCCTTTGCATGCTAGTCTTCAACCTTGTTTTTAAGGGTAGAGAGGCGATTAACGATCCTGCAACACTTACCTGTGTCATCACATTTTCCAGGTAACCCTGTCTGTCCTTTGTGACCATGATCTCCTTTCTGGCCTGGAGGCCCGGCTTTCCCTGGGGGACCCTGGATACCTCGTAATCCTGCTCATCCATAAATTGGATAGGTGACAGCAAAAGACAAATATGGTGATGGATCAAGATTTGCTGGCACCAGAAAACTTGCTGATTAGCTATTCAAGATTTCGTTGAAGTAGGCAGAAATATATCACAGGATGTGAAAATGGCAGAGTTTGCGAGGCTTGTTATTCCACTTAATTATGTATTTCAAGCTGTAAGTCAACCCGACTGGAGATCAAACTAGATGTTAATGAGGATGCATATTTCCTCCAATTAATAAATTATTTTTTCTTGCAACAAACTTCCTTAGAAATAAATCCCTTAGAAGACTTTATCCGATAAGTTTTACAAAATTTGAAAGGAATTAAGCCAAACAAAGAAACTAGGAGTTTTTGGAAATAGGGAGGGGGGAGGAAGGGGAAGAAGATAATGTAGAGATAGATAATATAGAAATTATGTATGCAAAAGGCTTTTCTATTTTTATTGTTTTATATATGGTTATATGTACAGTATTGTTATTAATGATAATTAATTTTTTAAAAAAATAATAATTCCCTTAAAATTTGGACTTGTAAATTAATCTCACTGAGTCAGATGGGAAAACACTACATTTTCTCAAGCCCACACTGAGTATGAAAGAGTATGGGAAATCCTAATAATGGATGAAACAATATTATATCTTAATGAAGTTACAGTCCATTTCTGAAACAGTGACTTATTAAATAATTTGTTTCATTCCTTAGTATTTATCAATTAAGCATTTATCAATTTATAACCAAAATGTCCAAGTTCTCCTGTAACTCCCAAATCTTTGGCTGACTTTTACTCTTTGCTTCAATTAAGTTATCAAATTCATATATTTGCCATACAGCACCTAGTCCCATCTCTACAAGTTGCACCCAGCTTAGGACAGAAATGTAGTTAAGAGACACTTGTTTTGTTATCATACATTTCCCCCAAAAAATAAATTTCAAAAAAGAAAAGCATTAAGATGTAAAATAAAAGATCAGTTCCTAAGTAAAATTTTAAATTTTCTTCTATGGTGAGTGAAATGAAGCCCACAGAAAGATGAAAAAGACTTGAAGTCAGTGGTGGGCATCAGCAGGTTTGCACCAGTACGAGCGTACCGGTAGTAAAAATGGCTTGCCCCACCCACCTCCCCTCCCTGCCCACCTCCTCCTCCTCCTCCTAGAAGAGGCTTCTGATGGGGCTGGCTCCATATCCCCCTTCATCAAATGCTTTTCCTCGGCTCCAAAGCACATCCCCAGCCACTTCGGAGTGGTTGGGAAGGCACTTCGGGGTGAAATGGAGCCCAGGAAAAGCCTTGGAGGAAGGGGGAAATGGCTTCAGAGGGGTCTCTTCGCTATAGAGCATACCTGTCAAGTATCCCGTATTGGCCAGGATTTCCCACTTTTATGTGCTCATTCCTCCCCTTTCCCGCTGCTGTCCTGTATTTGAATGGTGGGGAAAGGGGTTACTGTGCATGCACAGCCACCGTGTGAATGCGCAAATGGGTTACCATGCATGCAAAGACATGGTGAGCATGAACAAATGGGTTACTGAGCATGCGATTCCACACATGCACAGTAATTTCCTGTATTTTGTGGAGCTGCGATTGGCGGATATGCTATAGAGCTATGAAAATAGAAGCTGCTTCTATTTTCATCACTCTATGGCAATACTCTGAAGCCATTTTCCCCTTGTCCAAGGCTTTTCCTGCACTCTGTTTCACCCCAAAGCATATCCCCAGCCACTCCGGAGTGGCTGGGGTCTGAGGAGGCACTTTGGGGTGAAACAGAACCCTGGAAAAGCCTTAGACAAGGTGGAAATGTCTTCAGAGATTCACTATAGAGTGATGAAAATAGAAGAGACATCTATTTACTGACTTTACTGAGGCTTCTATTTTCATAGCTCTATAACAAAGAGCAGTCACATGGCCAACAGGCCATGCCCACCCAGTTACATGGCCATGGCCACAGTGTGGTAGGAATTTTTTTTTATGCCCAATACTGCTTGAAGTCATAATTTAATTATAAGGAAATTGGCATCTCTAGTCTATTCAGTCTATGAGGTACAGTGGTATCTCATACAACAATTTTAATCTGTTCCATGGTGCTCATTGTTGTACGAAACAATTGCTATACGATGCATGCATCATATAGCGATTTTCCCTATGGGATGCATCATACAATGTTTTTTTTCTCCATTAAGTGGTTTTCCCATTGAAAAATTGTTGTATAGTTTTTTCCATCGGGAAAATTGTTATGTGGGATACCATTATTCCCCGAAACCTAATTGTTATGCAATTTCGTGGTATACGGGGTGATTGTTGTAGGAGGTTCCACTGTATCTTAAACTGACATCTTATGTATTGAGGCCATGAAATGTACAGTATTTATTTAATATGTTTTAGAGTCATGCAACATAAGTGAAATCTCATGAAAAAAATCAGGATTGAGATACAATGCATTCCTATAGGAAATTGCATTCAATGCATTCCTATGGGAAATTCAAGATAATATTTTTTTGAGATACAATCAGCCCTGAGGGATGAATTAAATTCTTATGTCAAGGTTTGACTGTAACACACATCCAAATAGGCACTATTCAGTGAACAAAACCAAATGAAGTCTAGCTTTGCAGGCGCACCTCCCAAAGAAAGACTCAGACACCGGTATATGGATAAAGGCATTGGGCCACTTTTATTGAATAATGCCCTAGTCCGAATTATAACTTTCAATTGGTGTATTCATCAAATTGTAATTCTTAAGGCAAGCAGGCCGCAGTAACACTGGTAAGGTTCCTCCCAAAATTGCCAATGGCAATTGGCTACAATGTATCCATTTGTATCAATTTGTTTGTTGATACAAACAAATTGTTGACCGGAGTCAATAAACTATCTACTGACCCCACCCTATGACGTGTATCCGTCAAATCACGGGGTGATGCATGCTGAAAAGCTCCTGCCATCACCCCTTGCCTGGTTCGTCGTTGACCGGTCAAAGCTATTACACCTGTACCTGTGTAAGTGTTGGCCAGTCAATTGTGAACCTGCCGGATGCCTCTGGGTCATAAATCTTTACCTTACCAGTGCTACCCACCACATGGGGAGACGTCCATGATGACTCACCGCCCCCCCCAGACCGTCAGCTCGGTCGCCAGGCCTGCTTGCACCACACCCAGAAAGAGGTACATACCTCCAGCCGACAGGTGGACCCCTTCTCCTGCCTACCAGCAAAAATTTTTGTAAGCCTATCCGCAGGTGTCCAATGGCTGTCTCCCAGCCATGCTCAGCAAGGGACCGAGCAACAGCCCTGCCCACTGACTGCCGGAACAGTCCGAACCACGGAGATCCACGTCTCCCCTAAATTGGTGTCTCGGCACGATGTTAGACCATAGCGACCGTGTGTAAGCTATACATGATATAAAACGCCAGGTCACTGCCCCTCGACACTTTAGGAATAGCAGTGATCCGTATAAGATCATTGCCGCCGAGGTGCCTATTAAGAACATCGGGCGGTCCAGCATCCCTGACGGACATCAGGAATGGCCACAGTTCCCACCCCCTTGTGCCGCGCATACCATACCATCGCATACGTGCGGATGCACACAGCCCAAGTCGGGGTCCACTTTCTGTCACCGCAGCATATATTGCTGCCCAGTGTACATAGCTGCGGCCCACCAGCCCCACTGCCACCGGTGTGCAGAGACACACAGGATCTGTAAAAGAGGAGAAGAGGTGAAGGACATAACTAGGTACTCATACAGTGAGGGGACGTACATATAAGAAATTACGCATACACACATATCCGCCTCCGAGTACCCCAAACGTAGCCGCGATCAACGTGACGCCTATCCTAAATAAATGGGTGCCAAAACGGGCCCCACACCACGAAGCGCGGCACTGGTCACCCTCAGTAACTTTACTTTGGTAAGGGTAGACCCATCCTGGTGGCAGAAAAACAGGCTGGGGAGCGCAGCAGGCACTGCCGAAAATTCATGTAGGGCATCAACCGGACAGATGTCTCCAATGAAACTTCGCAGCAGTCTGACTCCACTGCCTACGCCGTGCTGAACAACCTTTGAGGACCGTATCCCCAATTGAGCCCACTCATGTGTGACATAGACATCGTCGAGTTCCAGTGCCCTACGAGACACATCTGCCTTACACAGATGGTACCAACTCTGGCACCCACTCACTGATGCGGAGCGCTCCAAAAAGGCTACCGTGGTAGCTGCGTGACCAAGAGCCACTTCACACCTATCCAAACATAAGTCATGCCAGCCTCGTGCAAGGTGGGTCAGAAACTCTGGCGAACTGGGGTGACGCGTGTCCGGGCGGCGGACACGTTCACGTGTCCACCCCTCCAAAACACGACGCATGCGGAAGTAACTCACGCAGTCATTGAACCCCCCCACGTTGGCCATAAATGCCAGTGCCGAAAGCCTGAAGGCTATAGTACGGGGGGCCAAACCCTGACTGCGAAGATAAACATGCATTGTAAAACCTGGTCCTCAGATATTGACCACACTTGAGGTAACTGTAGTTACTCGCAAAAAGTTCTAAATCGCATGAAAGCATGTTGATACGCCTTACGCGTGCGAGGTGCCAATGACATGCCCGGTTCACCTCTCCTCGCCAAACGTCCAAATATCGGCCGCTAGTGGCGAGTGGAATTCCTCTGCTTCCGGAGCAAGGCACGGAACTGGGGGATCTGCAGGCGGGATAAAGCATCAGCGATATCGTTATTAATACCTGGAACATGTCTGGCCCTGAACAGCACATTTAGGCGTAGGCTTCTCAAAGACTTGACAAACCAATGCCATGACCCTGGGGGATTTGCACGTCTGGGTGTGGACAATGTGCACCATTGCCGCATTGTCACACCAAAAATGGACCACTGAGTTGGCCCACTCGTCGCCCCATAGCATCAGTGCTCCAGAATTTGGGAAGAAACTCAAGGAAGGTAATATCGCAGAGGCAATCCGTGCCCAGCCATGCATGAAACCCTTGGCCGTAAGTCCCCCTACCCTCAGAGTAAACCCCCATAATCCAGGGAGTTGGAGGCATCCGACCGTACTTGAAATCTAGGGCAGACCATAAGGTCTGATCTCCAGGAAGAGACCCCGTTAAATCCCTGGAGGAATTTGAGCCAGACCGCAAGGTCCGCCCGTATGCTCCTGATCAGCCGGACCCTGTGGTGACGTTTAACAGGCCAGCCATGGCGTCACACAGGCGCCTGGCCAATGCTCTGCCGGGTGTAACCACCCTGCAGGCAAAGTTAAGGTGGCCATGAAGTAGCTGCAGCTCACAAGGGAAAACTTTATGTTTGGCAATCAATGCCAAAATCGCCGCAGAGATCCAAGCCACCTTATCCATGGGTAACCCGGATGCCTGTGCGGCAGAGTCAATTCCAATGCCTATAAATGTGAGCTTAATAGCTGGGCCCTCGGTCTATTCAGGCGCTAAGGGGACACCCAGTTCCCACATGAGTGTCTGAAATGTAGTGAGGAGACGCGTGCACGTGTCCAAGCCCCATTCACCCCCGAACCACATGTCATCGAGGTAATGGGCTAGAGACCGGGACCCCGACCTGCGAGCAAAGGCCCACTGAATGAAAGTACCGAATTGTTCGAATGCCGAACATGGAATAGAGCAGTCAAAAGGCATGGCCTTATCTAAGTAAAATTCCCCTTGGAACCTGAAACCCAATAGCTCAAAATCCCCTGGGTGCACAGGCAATAAACAGAAAGCCGAGTGCATATCAGACTGTGCCAGGAAAGCACCGGGACCGCATGAGAGTACCACCCTTAGGGGCTGAACAAACGATGTTTACCTGACTGAAAAAGGTCATCGGGAATGGCATCCCTGACCGAAGAACCCATAGGGTAAGCTAAATGGAGGATTAAACGACATTCACCCTGGTTCTACCTTGGTACTAGCCCCATAGGGGAGACCTTCAAATTAGGAAAGGTGGTTCCAAGAAGGGGCCCGCTACTCTCATAGCCTCAACTCCCTTAGCTGTGCTCAGTGGAGCAACCTCTTCGTTACCTTTCATGGGAACTAGATTAGTAGCATCTTGGGGGCCCTAACACCCCCGAATGGAATACAAAAGCCCCATTGGAAACCCTCCAGCAGGTACCCCGCATCATCCCTTCTTGGATAAGCTGAGTGCCATCGCTCCAGCATGAGTACACTAATGGGGAGGGGGGGCTTTGACATGGCTAGTTCCATCAGACGGAGCTCTGATTGCCCCCTGTGCACCCCTACCTCTGCCCCGTAACCCACCAACCCGCGGGCACGTGGAGGCGGCGTAGGGGCCAGCGCAAAAGGGGACACCCAAGTCAGTAACGACACTGGCACTTATTACACACGTCGCTAGCTGAGCAGGTCCAAGACAGCAGGCGAGCTGGAACCCCCTGCCCCACCAGTTAGCGTGGAGCCTGTGTCTGAGTAGCCCGCTGCACAGCATGACCACAATGGTACCTATCACCAGGCGCCAATCACGTGGGAGTCATGTGCAAGAGCAACAATTGCTGACAGGGCTCATCCCACCTCATCTCAGGATGTAGGGCCACCCTCATCCAAATTCTTCATCGTAAGCCAACTGCGACGGGCCCATGAAATCAACCATCGCCCTGTAAATATTATCAAGGGATTGAACCATCAGGATGGCCCAATCAGGCCGGGCCCTGAGGCATACCACCATATATATAAGGTATGCCGGCAACCAGTTGGCCCAGGTGCGCGGTGGCTTACGACAACGGGACAGCTCTTTGTCTCTGTCATCCTGTCCCTCTCTCTCTTCCTCAGTGGGCTCACAGTTCAATAGGGAGAATATCCACGTACTCCCCTCCAGATCTTATCCCTCGTGACCTGCGACAAATGATCACCCAGGGGCAAGGAATAACCAGCCGTCGGCAAAGCCATCGACGACACATTCTGTATAAAGGGCATACGCAGCAGGACCTGGACAGCCCCTGCGATGCTCGGCACTGCTCCAGGGGCGGACACCCCCGCCCTTAACGAGGGACCATTTAGAAACCATGGGATACTGGGATAAGATGGTAACCGATGCCCGCTCGCATCAACTTGATGAGGCCAGGGCCACTGAACCCCACCACTGTAAGTGGGCTGTGGTGTTGGTGCACTTAAATTGAACCTGATACTCACTAGGTGCACCCCCGTGAGCCGCCCCCACTGGGGGTTCTGGCCCACGGTGGGCGTCGGAGCTTGCGACTGGAATCGAGCTCTGGGATCACCCCCGACTGCTCCCAGCCTGGACATCAGGTAGAACAGGGAGCTGCGAGACACCAGCTGGGCCGGCCGGACCGTCTCACGCAGCTCAACCCGGTTGGCCGCCCGCTGAGGCATAGCGGCCGGCAAGGTAGCCAGGTCGACGAAGGGGCCCCTGTTGAAGAAAGAGAAGCGCCCCCCCCTCCACAGGAGGCTGTGCAATGCCCAAGGATGCTTCCAGCACTGCTAAACGTGCTAACAGAGCATCCAGTGCCACAGAGCCCCCAGCATTAGGGGGGCCGGGTGGGCCGGATGGCCCACTAGGCAGTTGGAAAGGTAACCCAAAAGGCAAACCAGGGCCAGAATAGGGCCATGCCCAAAACTCCGGCCCATGAGGGGCCGGAGGGGGAACGTGTTGTATGCCCACACCAGGCCCTCCCACGCTGCCCTGACCCATGGCCAGTAATGGCGGGCCGGGGGCCGAAGCCCCTGAGGGGCCGGCCTGTAGCTGGCTAGCCACCGAGCTGGAGCCCGGCTGCCAAGTGCCAGCCTGAGTAGCCCCACCGGTATCAGTGGGCAAGGCTGGCACAGTGCCCTGCCGTGGGGGCGCAGCCCTGGTCCTCCGACCCGATGGCTGTCCTCCGTCTGGTGCAGGGCCGGTGAAAGTTCGGAAGAAAAAGCAGGATCCCTAGCCAGGGATCGAAAACCTAGCACCGAAGCACGCGGTAGCCAAGCAAACCAAGGCTCTGCGTGCGCTGATCCTCCTTTCCCAGCCGGGAAAGAACTGCAAGGGCTAAACAGCCGAAGACTAAAGGACAAACAGCGATGGAGAAAACTTCTCTCCGTCGCTATTTCTAAAATGGCAGCTCATCTGCCTCGTGGCCACCCCTTTTATAGAGGGGTGGCCATGCCCCCTAACTCACCCGGATGTCTGAGTCCGGGTGGGGGCCCGCCAAGAGCACGGCGGCCATTTTGGCGCCACGCTTTCATTTGTAACAGCCTTGTTTCAGCCTGTCTCCTCTACAACAAGAAAGCACTGAATATGAGTTCACAAGTATGCAAAAAGGAAAAGGAAACTATATATTGCAACACTCCTAGTCAAAATAAGCATCACCCTCTTACATTGGCATTACTGTACCTTGTTCTCCATTTTCCCCTTTAGGCCCTGGCAACCCATCTCGGCCTGGTAATCCATTAGCACCAGGGGTTCCATCTCGGATAATGCATGCATTTATTTTCTCTTCGCATCTGCATTGGTCAGGGTTGTTTGCCTCTATAATCACCACAATACCAACCAAAACAATGGTAAAAGCCTGTAATTCCATTGCTCAGTTCTCTTTCTTTTCTAGGAAAACAAACAAACAAAGCTTGCAATAAAGTCATGGTTTTCAAATCCTGTGCTGTGGAAGCTTAAGATGTTCCTAAAAAGTGTTGTTTTTTGTAGCAACTGTACAGCAAAGCAAGGCAGATTTTAGGCCCTTATGTTTGAATGCAAGTTTCCCTCTTTCAAGTCCAGCTAATAAACACACTTGGCCCACATGCTTGAGAGAGAAAGAAAATTAGCATTTACTCACAAAATATGGTCAGAAGATATGTGTGCTCAAGAATCTTGGTAAAGTGGCAATAGGTCAATAATGAAGGCAGAAAATTCAAGTGAGTTCATTTAGAAAGAAGGTATGTAAAGATGGCCTCTCTTCCCAGCCATGTGGAGATGCTCATCTTCCTCTTATAAAAGCAGAAAGTAAGGGCAAGAAAGGCCAACAAACAGAGACCTTAAGGCATGCAAGTAGGGTCAGGTGACCCCCTGAGGCAGGAAGACAGGGCATTTCTAACTGGCTACTTAGATACATACAATGTAAACATCTTTCTTTAGGTCAGGTTAGTCTTTTCTTTCTCACTGGTTAGTGTGATAGTATTTACTGCATGCTGGGGCTGTATTAGAATACTCAACAAGAAGTTCATAAGGGTGTTCTCCAGCTTGGAAAAGTTGCTTTGTCAACTACAACATTGGAAACCACTGCTTTATACATTACAGAGTACACCATACCCACTATCCTTTAAGGAACATACAGTTTTTGTCTCCAAAAATCAGGCTTTGGGTTTCTGGTTTGATGAACTTTCAATCTCTCAGAATGCCTTCTATCATTCTCCTCTTATGAAAAACAATGGCACGAAAAGGAGAATATTTGCTGTTCTTGGGTTCTGTGTCACATTGGGAGTCTCCTCTATACTCTTCACATGAGATCTACAAAAGGAACAACATAAGGGAGAAGACTAGCATCTTTTCTTAAAGTAGAGTGTCCAGAACTTGACTCAGTACTAAAGATTAGTTTTAAAATAGTTTTCTTTCTAACTTACTATATACATATCTATTTATTGACTGGATAAAAGAAATAAGTAAGGGTGCTAGATAAATCATGGAAAATAACAAATGAGAGCGAGTTGTACTGTTATACAGTATCTGTTTCCAAGTTATAGTTGTTACATAGCTTAGTGATTTATGTAGAGGGAATAGGGAGTTTGAGTATCTACTGTGCCTCCTTGATCAGGGCTGGACTTGATTCATAGGATCACTTCCAGCTTCGCAGTTCTAAGATTATTATCATATTAAAAGAGTTATATATTTCTATAATCATTTGATCTATTAATACATAGAACAGAAATATCGAAGTATCATCCCCCTTTCCCATAACCTATCTAAAACAAGCTTACTGTTTTTATTTTCTGTTCTTATTTTTAAAGACTTAGATTATTACTTACCAGCACTCATTTTTCTCTGATTAGATGAAAGAAGTCTGTCCAGTATTGTTCGCTACAAACTTTAACCAAATTCAGGCCAAATGTTTACAGCTGCTGGCTGTTTGCTTCTTGGTCCTTTGCTATTTACTTTTATGACATGTGATATGACCTCCAGGGTCATAATTCAAAGTGGATTGTCACTTCAGCCAAATTATGGTGCAATAGAAAAGAGGAGGAAAATTGACCCTCACTGTTTTGTTTTAGAAAAGCTTCATTTGCTGTAATATTAGACCCTAATAATTAGGAAGTAAATCAGTGGACGATATTGGCAGACAAATATAATTTATTTATTTATTTATTCAAATTTCTATTGCCACCCAACTCGACACTGACTTTGGGTGGCTAACAGCAATTAAAACAATATTACCAACATAGCTTGTATAATGCTTTATCGACAACTACTGTTTGGCAGATGTTACTAGAAATCTTCTGGGAAGATCCTAGTGGAAAGTACCATACTATACTATTTGTCTAAATAATGTGTGTTGGAATGGCTGGCCACAAGGAAGACATGTGGAGGCAGTTGTGCGGTGAAGTCCAGCCCCGATCAGAGTTGGGAGGTACGTATCTATTACCCTGCCTTGGGGTGATACGTGCCCATGATGCACGTGACCCCCTAATACAGAAGGCTTGCATACGTGGCATTTTCCAGTGGTCAAGACAATACCTGCTCTTGGACATTGCCCTGTGGTTCATAGACAACCCACAACTAGTTAAGGTTTGGGCTGGCGAAACCCATTGTTCCTGCCCTATCTTGGAGCCTTTGTGTACTGACTCCAGGTGCCTAGTTTGTCCGTTGTCTGGCTCGGCTTGTTTGCCCAGCTTAAATCTGTAGCCAGCAGTGGAGGATTGTGTCTTTCTGCTAATGCGAGCGCGGCGCCAAAATGGCCGCCGCGCCCTTTGCGGGGGCCCCCATCGGACGAAGGCATCCGGGTAGTTAGGGGGCATGGCCAGCACCCTTATATAAGGGGCGGCCACGAGGCAGCCGAGCTGCCATTTTGCGAAGCGACGGAGCGGAGAAGTTTTTCCCTCTTACCTCCGTCGCTTTTACTCTCACCGGGGAGCCTCTTGGCTGCTGATTTTCTCCTTTTTCGGCTTCCCATCGGCTAGCTGCAATGCCCTCAAAGAAGAAGGCGACTGCGAATGCGGCTCGTTCTGCGCGGAGGCGCAATCCGGGTCGGAGGACCGCGGCTGCGCCTCCCCAGCAGCCTCCTATGCCCGAGCCCACCGGGACCGGTGGGATGGGGTTAATTCCCCCTTGGCCGGAGGCTGGGGGTCCGCGTGTGGGCCCAGTAGGGGCCGCGGCCCTCGGCCCGCAAGCGGCGGCCGCCGCTCCTGGCGTGGCCCATTCCGCTGGGCCTTCCTCCGTTGGGGCGCAGCTTAATGCGGGGGATTCCAGCCTTGGGGGTGGTGTGGCCCCCTTCCATGGCAGGGTACTTCCCCGGCCCTACCGGGCCCGGGCTTCGGATCGTGGCCCTATCCAGGCCCCGGGGTACAGGGACCTGTACCGATGCCTGTAGTTAGTGGGCCGGCTGGCCCTTTACCCCCCCTTCGTTTAGTTGGCTATGTCAGCGTGGAGGGCATTTGCTCGGTGCTTGTGCGACGCCATGACAGGCTTATCTAGGCCCCACCATAGGGTGAGACTCACTCGGGGTATCAGGGCAGATATGCTTATCTGGCTCCAGTTCCTGAGGGAGTTCAATGGAGTATCATTTTGGAGGTCTGACCTCCTGGCTTCCCCTCGCTTTCAGATACAGTCCGATGCTTCGGGATCCCTGGGTTATGGGATGTACTTCAATGGGAAGTGGGCCTATGGTGGGTGGCCACCAGCCTGGGCAGGCACGGGTCGCCTGCGTGATCTCACGTATCTGGAATTTTTCCCTATCCTGGGGGCTTTGATGCTATGGGGCGAGGAGTGGGCCAACTCGGTTGTCCATTTCTGGTGTGACAATGCGGCCGTTGTGCACATTGTCAACTCACAGACTTCCAAATCACCCAGGGTCATGGACCTAGTGTGCCAGTTTGTGTTGCGCAGCCTGCGCCTCAATGTCCTCTTCAGGGCCAGGCATGTCCCGGGGGTCAATAATGATATCGCTGACACTTTGTCCCGCCTGCAGATCTCCCGGTTCCGTGCCTTGGCCCCGGATGCGGAGGAATTTCCCTCGCCACTCCGGGACGAGATATGGACCATTGGCAAGGAGAGGTGAACCGGGCGATTGGCTTGTCACTAGCGCCACGCACGCGTAAGGCGTATCACCACGCATTCAATTCTTTCAGAGATTTCTGTACCCAATTCCGGCTGCCAGAAACCTGGCCGACCCCAGTGACCCATGTACTTCGGTTCATGGTTTACCTGCATGCCCAGGGCCTTGCACCTCGCACCATAGCATCTAGGCTGTCAGCATTGGCTTTTATGGCCAAGGTGGGCGGTCATGTGGATAGTACCGCTGACTTCCGTGTGAGACATGTTTTGGAGGGGTGAGTGCGGGAGCGTGGGCATTGCCCGGATGACCGCCACCCGATTTCCCCAGGGGTTCTTACCCAATTTGCCCGGGGCTGGCATGGCCTCTGTTTTGATCAGTACGAGGCAGCCATATTTCACGCGGCTACAACGGTGGCCTTTTTTGGAGCGCTCCGCATCATCGAGCTTGTGATGCTGTCTAAGGCGGATGCAAGTCGTAGGGCACTGGAACTCGAAGATGTCTATGTTGCCAAAGACTGGGCTCAGTTGAGGATACACTCCTCTAAGTCAGATCAGCATGGCGTAGGCAGTGGTGTAAGACTGCTACGGTGTTCTTTGGCAGACATCTGTCCGGTTGGTGCCCTACAGGAGTTTATTGCACTGCGTGGCACGCACCATGGCCCGTTTTTCTGTCACCAAGATGGGTCTCCCCTTACTAAATTTCAATTTTGGAAGGTGACCGGCAGAGCGCTGGCCAGTGTTGGCCTCCCAGGGGCCTGTTATGGCACCCATTCCTTCAGGATAGGGGCGGCTTCCACCGCAGCTGCTTTTGGGTACTCCGGGGCTGACATACGCAGCATGGGAAGGTGGGGTTCGCAATGTTTTCAGTTTTATGTTCGCCCTCTTCCACCGTGAGTACCAGTTTTGTCACCGCACCTTTCTTCCTCGTTTTTTCCCTACAGACCCTGGGTGTCGTATTACACCGGTGACAGTATGGCTGGTGGGCCATAGCTACATGCACAGGGCAGCGCGTTACGCTGCGGCGACAGAGTGGGGACCCCGACTGGGACTGGGTGCATACGCAAGTCTCACATGGCATGGTAAGCCCGGGATGTTATGGCGGGAGCTGTTGCCATTCCTTTTTTCAGGCCGGAATGCTGACCCGTCTGACATTCTGATCATACACCTAGGGGGCAACGATCGCTAAAGCATGCGATTTGCGGCGACCTTGCCTACCTGCATTACGTGTGGCCCGCCACAACCCTCGTTTGGTCGGACATGGTCCCGCGGCACACGTACAGGGGAGGTTTTGACCTCCAGGCCCTTGACCGCGCAAGACGCATGGTAAATAGGGCTGTGGCGCGCTTCCTTGCCGACAAGGTTTGGGGGCGGGTCAGTCGTCACCCCGCCATTAGCCTACAAAATTACGGCCTTTATGCAGGGGATGGGGCCCATCTCTCGCGAGGAGGTATGGACCTCCTGTTGGGTGATTGGCGAGCAGGCCTGTTGACCGAGCTGACGGTCTGGGGGGGGGGGGCGTCGAGCCTTCTTTGAAGCCCCTCCGTGTGGCGGGTAGCACTGGTAAGGTAAACATTTATGACCCACAGGTATCCGGTAGGTTCGCAATTGACTGGACAACACTAGACAGGCATAAGTTGGTTAAACGTTGTCCGGTCAACGACGAACTAGGCGATGGGGTGATGGCTACAGCTAGACAGCATGCATCACCCCGTGATTTTACGGATACGCGTCAGAGGGTGGGGTCATTAGCTAGATATTGACTACGGTCAACAATTTGTTTGTTGTCAACAAACAAATTGATACAAATAGATACATTGTGGCAATTGCCGTTGGCAATTTTGGGTGGTACCTTACCAGTGTTACTTCGGCCTGCTTGCCTTAAGAATTATGATTGGTCAATTACCAATAGAAATTTATAATTCGGACTAGGGCATGAATCAATAAATGTGGCCCAATGCCGTTATCCACTTTCATCAGTGTCTGAGTCCTTTATTGGGGGGTGCGCCTGCAAAGTCATCATCTTGGTTTTTACCCTGTTTCTAGTGTAGCCATCAGCCAAGGCTTTATGATTCACCCCCCAAGCTAACTAACTAGCCCACACCCCAATTGCCTTTCCTGCCAAGCCCGGATCTGTTGAAGGCCGAGCAAACCCCTGGGGAAAGGTTTGGCCAATTATTCCCGTGGGCAATCCACAAATCTGGAATTTAGAGTGAGCATGGATAAATCTGTGTTGTCATGGCTGAAGGACATGGTTAGGCTTCTCCCAGTTACTTGTCTTCCAGGAGCCATCACCATGTGTTGTGTGACTTGTCCAAGCAATGTGCATTTTGTAAAGAAGGAACTACTTTTTCATTGGCTGAGAAACTATTTTCATGCCAAGAGTTGAATTCAAACCCTGTGAATTTGTCAATGGCCACATTCCAATGGTAAGCAGGGATGGATAGCTCTTGAAAATACCTATACAAAGGGAAGTATAAATGTATCAAAGGGGAGGGAGTGTCTCTTCTAGGGAACTCCAGAAGACCAGATTTGGCTGCAGGGCCTGAGGTTACCAACAGCTGGCACAAACCCTACTACAAATAATTTTCAAGAGACAGTTCAGTATGTAAGAGGCAGAGAAGACTTTCTCTTCACAGTAGACCTTCGCATAACGATGTTACTTGGTTCCCCAAGTAGCGTCGCTATGCAGAAAATGTTGTTATTCGAATAACAACAAAAAACCATCGTTATTCGAATAATGACGGTAAAAATATCGTTGTTATTCGGATAACGACTTTTTTGTTGTTATGTGACAAATCACGTGGGATGCGTCCATAGCATCATTAATCGAAAATGATGCTATTCGAACATGTCATTAGGTGGGGGATTCACTGTATTCTAATTGGTCTGATAGTTTGAATGTCTTACAAAGTTTGGCCTAGGGTAACCTTTGTGATTCTTGCCTATAGAGGTATAGGCTGAAATGGACAAAGATTTAATGTGGCTAGTGAATGAAAAGTCAATTATCTAAAGATACACAGGCCTTCAACACTGTTGTGGAGGTGCTTTACAGATACATTGCCTTGCCAAGCACCTAGTTGAACATAATACGTGCATTTGGAAATAGCATACACTCAAAATTTTCATAGTGCCACATACAGTAACATGAATCTAATTTGCAGTACATTAGATTACACTATACAGTATATCTGCTTAGCTCAAGATTGTCAGCTTGCTTTGTTAGTAATTCTCCTTATGTTCAGAAGGGATCTCTCTGTGATCGATCTCCAGAGGTTTATTCATTTAAAAGATTTATAATATGCATTCCAAAGCATGCTCCTTTCAGAAGGCAGTTTACAGAAAGCCAAAACCTAAAAAATAAGAATAGCAGCTATAACATATTCTACCAGTTTATACACAAGACCAAACTGCCAAGTTTATAATTAAGGCTATAAGAACCCCATATATTGAACAAATTAGGTCATCCTGCAAGGGAGATTTACTTACCTGATTACGGATTTGTTGACTCATCATATATGTACTGTACGAATTTTACTAATATATTGTCCCCTGCTTATATTCCTTTTGGAATTAGTGTAGGTATGGTATGGTATTTATTATAATTATCTTGCTATTTTATTGATAAGGTAACAATTCATAAACTACTATTATTAATACACAGGACCAATGGATCATTTTAAATTAGAGCATTCCATGCATTCCGGTTTCAAGGCATGCCTGCCATGTATCCACAGAAAGGTTTGCAGATGCAGACAGCCCTGTCTCTTTGGTTATAAACAGAGATGAGCACTGAACCCTAGAGCTGAATACGACTGGCTTTTGAGCAAGTATGACCTTTACCTTTACCTAAGATTTACTTTATTTATTTAGAAGTATTTATTTATTATCCATATTTATTTGTCAGAAGTAATTATTTCCATAAGTTGCCTTCAAAGAAATTTACAACCACAGAAAGATTTAAAAAGCTATTTAAAACCCAGATAAAGAACAACCAACTTTAAAAGTAAACAGTGCTTAAAACCAACTTCAAAACCTTGAAAACCACTTGGAGAAACCAAAGGGCACATGAATCAAAATAGTCTTGTGGCCTCCAGAAAGCTCCTAAAAGGTGGAGCCAGTATGACTTTATTTGCGAAAGAGTTCCACAATCAAGGAGCCACTACCAAGAAAGCCATATGTCATGGATGCCCAGGTGCGGTTTCTCAAGGTTGTGAGACATGTGAACCTACGTTAAAAGATATGAAATTCCATGGAGGTACTTTCAGAAAAAGGCAGTCTTGCAGATAACCTGGCCTGAAACCATTTAGGTCTTTGAAGAATAAAAACCAGTATTTTGAACTGTGTTCAGAAGAAAACTGGAATCCAATGCAATTATTTTTCAGTATCCAATATATGATCCCTATCACACACATCAGACAGTAATCTGGCTGTTGTGTCTTACACTAGATGTAGCTGCTGAATCCTTTTCGGAACCAACCCAGGTAGAAATCATTGTGTTAGCCCTGGGGTTCTCAATGTTTTCCAGCCGTGGGCCAGAACATGCCCCCTCAGACAGCTGAGCGAGCTGGACTGGTGCCATAAAACACATTCACAGCTGTCGTAAACATGTTTACGACGGCCGCGGACCAATTTATGGCAGTAGTAAATGTATTTACGATGGCTGCAAACTAATTTACATCCAGGTAAATGCATTTACGTGGCCATAAGTGAGTCCATAAGTGAGTCCAAGGGCGGCTGTAGCAAGTTGAGGGCCCAGATTATTTGGTGCCACAGACCAGATTTGGCCCATGGGAACCCCTGTGTTAGTCTAATCAGGAAATGACTCAGATATTAATCTCTGTGACCCAAATCATCTTTTCTTGGAAGAGATGTTGCTCACACACCAGGCAGTGCCACTAATGACTACAGCAGCTATATGGTCTTCCAGTAGCATTGCTGGGCAATGACTACAAGTGACTGATTAAATGGGGACACTGACTCTCCTTAGGTTTTTAGTCTACAATCTTCAGGAGCTGTATAAACTGCTCAATCCTGTCTCCAAATAGATTCAGCACTTTAGTTCACTCTTTTAAAGTTCAAAGTAAAATTGGCAGTGGATTCATTGCATCCATGAAACCCAAGTCACTACCAGCCACAGTTTCTGGATCCTAGAGTACCCCCAAAATGCAGACTTAACCCTGTAGATGGAGTATTACCCAATCCAGAATATAATCTCAGTTCCAGACAGATTTTTCTTCTGACCAGTAGAACCTTTCTTATCTAGATTAAGCCTTAGTTTCCTCCTCTTCCACCACCAACACCCCACACACAAACCTAGTCCATCACTGGATCAAGTTAAGGACTCAGAATATGGGATTGTACACTACTACCCCCCATCAAACAATATCTGTTTTTTAAAGGAATGCTTTAAAAGTCATAAAATTGTTTTCTAGATTGGTATGAAAAAAGCCAAAGGAAAAGTGACAACTGCTGTTGCGAAAGCAATTAATTTATAGCTGATCATTTCACACTTCTACAGCCACAGAGAACTTGCTACATAGGGTGAGATGTGGAAAACCAGCATATTGACAATTGCTTGATTGACTCAAAGTGTTCAAGGTGAAGCTTGACATGATTAAAATAAACTACCTTCCCCAGCTCTGTAGACTGACTGCCTGATTTTGCAGAAATGAAATAAGAGTTTAGAATTCACAAATGATTAACCACTCAAGTGTGTAAGCTCTGTCATGCCATTTGCTGTCTTGATGCATTTCATCACAGTTTTTGTTGCCAAATTATTTGGTTCTCCTGGTGCATAGTTCGAGTAATCTATGACATTGCCATTCTGCTCTTCAAATCTGCCTTCTCTTGCCATGACTCCAAGAAGAGCTCTTCTGCTGTGCCAGATCACCATTTGTTGAAGGGCACTATTCTACAGCAGCATGTAGAAAGAGAACTACCAGAGGTGCAGGCTGGATTCAGAAGAGGCAGGGGGACCAGAGATCACATTGCCAACATACGTTGGATCATGGAGAAAACAAAGGAATACCAGAAACAAGCCTACTTCTGTTTCATTGACTACACCAAGGCCTTTGATTGTGTGGACCACAACAAAATGTGGCAAGTAATTAAAGAGATGGGAATACCAGAACACCTCATATGTCTCATGAGAAATCTGTACATGAGTCAAGAAGCAACAGTTAGGACAGAGTATGGAATGACGGAGTGGTTTGGAATAGGAAAAGGAGTAAGACAAGGCTGCATTCTGTCACCCTGCTTATTCAACTTATACACAGAGCACATAATGCGCAATGCAGGGATGGAGGAATCACCATATGGGATCAAAATTGCTGGGAGAAACATCAACAATTTGAGATATGCAGATGATACCACCCTAATGGCAGAAAGTGAAGAAGACCTAAAGAAGCTCCTGATTAGGTTGAAAGAAGAGAGTGCAAAAGCTGGCCTGAGACTCAATATCAAGAAAACCAAGATAATGGCAACAGGCGCTATAAGTCCCTGGAAAATAGATGGGGAAGAAGTAGAAGCAGTAACAGATTTTACTTTCTTAGGATCCAAGATCACTGCAGATGGGGATTGCAGCCATGAAATAAAAAGGCAACTGATTCTTGGGAGACAAGCTATGAAAAACCTGGGGAACATAGTGAAAAGTAGAGATATCTCACTGCAAACAAAGGTCCGCATAGTCAAAGCAATGGTATTTCCGGTGGTAATGTATGGCTGTGAGAGCTGGACCATTAGAAAGGCTGAGCGAAGAAAAATAGATGCCTTTGAGATGTGGTGCTGAAGGAGAGTTTTGAGAGTCCCCTGGACAGCGAGGAGAACAAATAGGTCAATATTAGAAGAGATTAGCCCTGAGTGCTCCTTAGAAGGACAAATAACAAAGATGAAGTTGAAGTATTTTGGACATCAAATGAGAAGAGAGGATTCACTTGAGAAGGCCTTGATGCTGGGGAAGGTGGAGGGCAAAAGAAGAAGGGGACGGCCAAAGATGAGATGGCTAGATGGTATTGTAGACACAATGGGCACGGGGCTGTGTGGACTAAGGAGAATGGTGGAGGACAGAGGTGCCTGGAGAGCGATGGTCCATAGGGTCGCAAAGAGTCGGAATCGACTGTGCGACTGAACAACAACAAAATTCTCAGCAGCATCCCTTGCCATAGCAATCGTACCACCCATGTGTGAACAGTTGTCACCTACAGCATTATAGTCCCCCCCTGGAGCCATCTGTTTTAAATATCCCCCACCCCGACAATCACACCATTAGGGGCAAGGAAAACTGAGGAGACAAAATTGCAGGGCATTCAGGTTTTAGACTTTGTTTTGGGCCTTTCCATGTCATTGTGCATTGATGATAAGTGTGACAGATCTCGATGAAAGCCAAAGGATTCTCACTAGGGCTTCAAGAGTCAGATCTAGACACAGCTGCAGTTACATTTCAAGCAGGCAGACTAAACTTGACCAGCAACTTTAAGAGCATTACTGATTGCTCTTTTGTACTGTATAATAAGTCTTGGAAATATTACTATAATAATAAGTTCATGTCAGAAATCATTCTGGGTTGAAAGTTTTTTTTGTGTGGGAGAAACTCAGGGAATACCCAAATGAGGCTCCTTCCATGTTCCCAAGAGCTGGGGAAGAGATGGGTGCTCAATCTTTCATGCAGTACCTGAGACTCGAACTGCTTACTTGCCACCCTTCCAGCTAACAAGGCTAGCTTCTTAACCACTGAGCCACTGCAGCCCAAAAATATTACTTGCACAGACTGAACTGTCGCTGCTATTCCTGCCACATATTATAATGCAGTGATGGCAAACTTTGTCACTCCAGGTGTTCTTGGACTTCAATTACCAGAAGCCCAAGTCAGCACTCCTGCTGATCAGGGCTTCTGGGAATTGAAGTCCAAGAACATCTGGAGTGACAAGGTTTGCCATTACTGTTATAATGCAAAAGCATTCCATAATGACTTGTACACATGTGAAAGTGTTGTTGTCTGTCGAATCAGAACAATAGCTGGCTCATGACTGGAACAGTTCCCCTTATTTTCAGGCAAGGCATCCTCCCCTCAGTTCACAAGCTCTGTCACAGGCAAGTCTCTTGCACTTTTCCTTTTTGCCTACCAACTCTTGGGTCATTCACCTAACTGGGGAGATGGGCCTGGGTGCTCTCTAGCCTTCAGTATCAGCTTCACTCTGAATATTGTCATTTGACCCCACAAGCCAACTGGAACATATCTGGCTCTAAAAACTAGTGGTGGGCTTCAAAGATTTTGTTACTACCACACTGTGGGTGTGGTATGGTGGACATGGCCAGGGGGGAATCCCTGTGTTGCACTCAAATTAGGACTACTTTATTTCAAAACTTGGATGGGTGGGACCAGCCAGAATTTCTGCTACCGGTTCTGGCAAACTGGTGCTAACCTGCTGATGTCCACCACTGCTATAAACCCTAAATATTTATCCCCTACCCAAGCTAAGCAAGTCATACCACTGGATGAGCACTCAGACACCTTTGCCTTTCCTATTTAATTTAGAACCCTGCTGAAGACTTAGACGACATTATTTTCCCTCTGACTCATCAAAAACGTGTCTTCTTGCTCCAGAACTTTAGTGTCTTGCACTGAAGACAAAGAAGGAGCCGCAGTGAGGGCTAAAACACAGCTTTATTGCATGATGGTCAGGATGAACATGTGGTAATAGCGGAGGTACTGCAACAATACATTTGAAAAGGGTTACACGATAGCGTATTGGCTGCTACCTGCGTGATGTCATTCTGAGTCACGCCCTTCTTCTCCAGTTGTTCCTTGTGCGGGAAGGTTCCCGCGGCTGCCGGTGATTGGGGGAATTTGAACAATGTGAGCTGAACGCTCGCAGCTGCCCTCTATGGGTAGCTAGCTCGCATCCCTTTAACAGCTGAGTTACATTGTGATCATTGTCAGGTTACATTCAGACATTCTTAAAGTGATACAGTTACATACACAACACTCCTCCCCCCTAGGATGGGACGAAGTCTCTCAACCATTGTGGCTTCCCACATGTGCGCTTGGGGCATACGACTGCTTGGCCGAGCTGAGGGGAACTAGGGGCTCCGAGTCCCACAGACTCTCATCCTGTAACGGAAAGGGGGAACTCATTAGTCGTCAGGCGGGGACTCTGTGTTGACCTTGCGTTTGGAGAGGGGAACGGAACATGTAACTTAGATGTGAATTCCTGCCTATCGCTCGTGGCACCTGGCGACCCCCCCAACACGAATCTTGGGACCGATGAGGAGACCCTTGTTGTCTCACCCTGGTTTCTTGTGCTACCCCCTGCTGCCTGATTTGGTGGTCTTGGGGATGGGGCGAACGTACTTCCCCCAGCTGCCTTGGTTGGGGGTCTTGGTGATGGGGTAAACACTAGAACAAAAGGACTGGGAGGACTGGAAATACTAGGGGCTGAACTAAAACCCTTCTTCTCGCTCAGATGGGTGGGGGACCACTCCGCAACATCCCCCTGGTATGGTAACATAAAGTTGAACTCATCGGGGGACTCCTGATCCCACTCTTTCAAAGTATCCTCCTCCTCGTGTGAGAAACCAGGGTATGCATCTGTACCTGGGGACATCCCCGTGTCTCCCCCTTGGGCTAAACGGGTGGGGGAGAACCCTAACGCTGATTCTCTTTCACTGGTAACTCACCTTCTGAGCTGGTCAGCGTGCCTTCTCCACAGCAGACCTGTGCTTGTTTCAACCCTGTAAGACACTGGCCCCGTTTGCTCAATGACTGTTCCTGGAACCCACGTTGGTCCCGAGGTTGCGTAATTCCTGCAGTGAACCGGGTCCCCTACCGCAAAACTTTTGGAGCTCTCTATCTCTGTATTTCTCCCCTCATCCTCCACCCTGGTCAGATCCAACCGATCAAAAAGTGTTACCGGCTTCCTCCGCATGAGGAGCTCAGCCGGCGAAAGTCCTGAAGCTAGGGGAGTTGCCCTATAACAAATGAGGAATTGACACAGCTGGAGGTTCAATTCACCAGGACCCATGCGCCGCAGTGCGTCTTTCGTAGTGTGCACTTGGCGCTCTACCTGGCCATTTGTGGCGGGGTGAAACGGGGCAGAGGTAATGTGCTGGATGGCATTCCTCTCGATGAATGCCTTGAATTCCGCAGACATGAAAGTACTGGCATTATCGCTCACAAGGACGTCCGGCAGGCCAAAGCAACTGAACACCTTGCGCAATTGCTTAATGGTTGCAGCAGATGAGGTGTTGGACATGGGAATGACTTCCATCCATTTGGAATATGAATCTACTATCAGCAGAAACATGGACCCCCGAAAGGGGCCAGCGAAGTCGACGTGTACCTGGGACCATGGCCCGCGGGCCATGTCCCATTCCCTGTGGGGCAGCCGGGACTTCTCAGGCCAAGAGCTCTGGCAGCTCTCGCACGTGCCCACCAAATGCTCTATATCCGCGTCTATCTGGGGCCACCAGAAGTAGCTCCTGGCTAGTGCTTTGGAACGCACTATTCCTTTGCTCGTAACTTCTCTGGGATGACCACCCGCTGGCCCCAGAGGAGGCAGCCCCTTTCAAGGGAAAGCTCTACTCTGCGCCTGAAAAACGATTTGAATTCCTCTTCGGGGGGAGTTGTGGGCCACCCTTTTCTAACCCAGGAACTGACTTGGGACAGGATTTTGTCGGCCGCTGTGGCTTTAGCGAGGTCTGCGGGAACTATGGGGGTGGGTGAGTCGAGAGACTCGATCGGCAGGACTTGGTGATCCTGCTCTACCTTGCATTTGGGGTCTCCTAAACTAGGGAGGGGAGATCGGGACAGTTCATCTGCATGGGAGATCGCCTTCCCTGGGTGATGGACCAGTTCGTACTGGTAGGCGTTGAGGAAAATCGCCAAACACAGCATTCTGGGGGACAGGATTTGTGGGGTAGGCTTGCCTGTAGTAAAGATTCCCAAAAGGGGCTTATGATCGGTCACAATTGTGAACTTGCGGCTGTACAGGAAATCATGGAACTTCTTTGTTCCCGCAACTATGGCCAGGGCCTCTCTATCTGTTTCCGCGTAGTTGCGCTCCGCCTTTGAAAGTGACCTGGAATAGAAGGCAACCGGGGCTTCCTGCCCGTTCTCTAACACATGGCACAGCACCACCCCACCCCCATGGGTGATGCATCACAGACCAAAACTACCAGTTTCCTCGGGTCGAAATGGGTCAGGATGGTGTCTGAGGTCAAGAGCACCTTGAGCTCTTTGAACGCTTTCTCCTGCCTATCTCCCCACCACCAAACCACATCTTTCTTAAGCAGCCCGTGCAGTGGCTCCACAACGGATGCCTTCCTTAGCAAGAAGGAATGGTAAAAATTCAGGAGCCCTAGAAATGACTGCAGCTCCGGTTTTGCGGTGGGGCGAGGGGCGTTTTGCACAGCCGCAACCTTGGACTCAGATGGCTTGATGCCCTCCGGGGTTATCTTGAACCCGAGAAACTCAACCTCCCTCACAAAAAAATACACATTTGTCCCTTCTCAACCTCAGTCCCGCTTTCTTGAATAACCATTAGGACCTTGTCTAGTCTTTTCGCTAGTTCCGATTCGCTCCCCGCTGTTATCAAAGCATCGTCGCTGCCGCGCTCCTGGCCCCGGTGGGGGCGAAGAGGCCCCTTGGCCACAACACCAGCTGTCGTCTCTCGGGCCCCGCCCCCCTCGCCTTGGACTAAAAAGGCGAGAGGGTGCCGGGCGAGCCGCCGTCGCTGCCGCGCTCCTGGCCCCGGTGGGGGCGAAGAGGCCCCTCGGCCACAGCACCAGCCGCCGTCTCCCGGGCCCCGCCCTCCCCCTCGCCTTGGATTCAACAGGCGAGAGGGTGCCGGGCGAGTCACCACCGCCGCGTTGCCGCCGCGTCCCTGGCCCCGGTGGGGGCGAAGAGGCCCCTCGGCCACAGCACCAGCCGCCGTCTCTCGGGCCCCGCCCTCCCCCTCGCCTTGGATTCAACAGGCGAGAGGGTGCCGGGCGAGTCGCCACCGCCGCGTTGCCGCCGCGTCCCTGGCCCCGGTGGGGGCGAAGAGGCCCTTCGGCCACAACACCTGCCGCCGTTTCCAGGGCCCCACCCTCCCCCTCGCCTTGGACTCAAAGGGCGAGAGGGTGCCGGGCGAACCCTCATCGCTGCCACGCTCCTGGCCCCGGTGGGGGCGAAGAGGCCCCTCGGCCACAACACCAGCCGTCGTCTCTCGGGCCCCGCCCCCTCACCTTGGACTAAAAAGGCGAGAGGGTGCCGGGCGAGCCGCCGTCGCTGCCACGCTCCTGGCCCCGGTGGGGGCGAAGAGGCCCCTCGGCCACAGCACCAGCCGCCGTCTCCTGGGCCCCGCCCTCCCCCTCGCCTTGGATTCAACAGGCAAGAGGGTGCCGGGCGAGTTGCCGCCGCCGCGTTGCCGCCGCGTCCCTGGCCCCGGTGGGGGCGAAGAGGTCCTTCGGCCACAACACCTGCCGCCGTTTCCAGGGCCCCGCCCTCCCCCTCGCCTTGGACTCAAAGGGCGAGAGGGTGCCGGGCGAACCATCGTCGCTGCCGCGCTCCTGGCCCCGGTGGGGGCGAAGAGGCCCCTCGGCCACAACACCAGCCGTCGTCTCTCGGGCCCCACCCCCCTCACCTTGGACTAAAAAGGCGAGAGGGTGCCGGGTGAGCCGCCGTCGCTGCCACGCTCCTGGCCCCGGTGGGGGCGAAGAGGCCCCTCGGCCACAGCACCAGCCGCCGTCTCCCGGGCCCCGCCCTCCCCCTCGCCTTGGATTCAACAGGCGAGAGGGTGCCGGGCGAGTCGCCGCCGCCGCGTTGCCGCCGCGTCCCTGGCCCCGGTGGGGGCGAAGAGGCCCTTCGGCCACAACACCTGCCGCTGTTTCCAGGGCCCTGCCCTCCCCCTCTGAGGGGAGCGGTTTTATATGGGGGTGGAAGGGAGGGAGGGAGAGACTGCTCGGCCAGCCAGGAAGGGGGGGCAACACTCTGTCCGGGGCAATCAGGGAGGCTCCGGAGGCCACGATAGAGGTTGTGATGGGCATGGGGCGATATCGCGGGTACCGAGGGGCGGGCCGCACTCGGGGAATGCAGGGGAGATGCTTAGTATCTGTCCCTCGTTCCAGCCCCTCGGTTACACCTCTAGGTCCTGAACAGCTGACCCAGGGTGACCATGTCCTTAGGCTGCTGCTGATGAATGCCAGGTCGGTATGTAATAAGGCCCCCCTGATACAAGATTCTATTACGGGGGAGCGGGCCGACCTGGCATGTATCACTGAGACCTGGCTGAGACCAGAGGATGGGGTTCCTCTGTCAGAAATGTGTCCAGCTGGGTTCAGTATTTGGCACCAGCCTAGGGATGAGGGTAAGGGCGGTGGCGTTGCCATCATAGCCAGGGAGTCACTGGGAGTCGCCAGGGCTACCGCTCCACAAATTCTGGGTTGTGAGGCCCTGCTTCTGCGTCTGGGCTCTAAGGGTCAGTTGGGAATCTTACTCCTGTACCTGCCCCCTTGCAGGGTAAGGGACTCCCTGCCTGAGCTCCTCGAGGCCATCTCAGCGTTGGCGTTGGAGTTCCCTAGACTGATGGTTCTGGGGGACTTCAATTTGCCTTCGCTGGGGACTGGCTCCGAGGTGGCTCAGGAGTTCATGGCTTCCATGACAGCTATGGACCTGATTCAGGTAATTCAGGGCCCAACCAGGGGCAGTGGCCACACACCAGATTTAATCTTTTTGTCGGAGCGGTGGCAGAGTGATCTGAGACTACGGAAATTAGATATAACACCTGTGCCATGGTCAGATCACTATTTGGTGGCTCTAGACTTCCTGGGTGCGACGCTTCATTGTAGGGAGGCAGGGCCTATTAGAATGGCCCGCCCCCGGCAACTGATGGATCCTGACGGATTCCAGAGGGAATTGGGGGATTTCCCTCTGGATCGGCAACACGATTCGCCTGAGGCGCTGGTTGACCTGTGGAACAGGATGACAACAGCGGCCTTGGATGAAATCGCACCACTACGGCCTCTCAGAGCTCATGGAGCTAGGTCATCTCCGTGGTTCACAGATGAACTGCGGGAGCTCAAACGGGCAAAGAGACGCCTAGAGCGCCGCTGGGTGAAGACCCGGAGAGACTCCGATTGGTCACTAGCTAGAGCCGCTATCAGGGCCTATCTAGTGGCGATGGAGGTGGAGAGACGGCAATACTTCACCACCCTTATTGCCTCCGCTGATAATCGCCCAGCCACCCTGTTCCGGGTGACCAGGTCTCTCCTTGGTAGGGGGACCTCGGTGCCTGGTTGGCAGGGGTCGGCTGAGGACTTTGCTGACCATCTAGTGGAGAAAATCGATCGGATTCGCTCTGGGTTTAATCCTGGCGTGGATGGGGAGAGTCCGAAGGGAGCTGGAGCACAGTCTGGCCATACCATCTGGGACCAGTTTGATCCAGTTGCCCCTGATGAAGTGGACAGGCTCCTTGCAGCTGTGCGTGCCACTACCTGCCCATTGGACCCCTGTCCCACCTGGTTGGTGAAAACCTCCAAGGCAGTGACAGGTGGCTGGGTTGGGGCTGTGATTAATGCATCATTGCGGGAGGGGGTGTTTCCTGCACCTTTAAAACATGCTTTGGTGCGCCCCCTCCTGAAGAAATCTTCCCTCGACCCAGCTGTCCTAACTAACTATAGGCCTGTCTCAAACCTCCCCTTTTTAGGGAAGGTGTTGGAGAAGGCAGTGGCGTATCGGCTGCAGGGGGTACTGGATGAAGCGGATTACCTGCACCACTTTCAGTCAGGATTCAGGCCTGGATATGGTACCGAGACGGCATTGGTCGCGCTGATGGATGATCTCTGGCGGGAGCGGGACGGTGGTCACCCATCCGTCCTTGCTCTTCTTGACCTCTCAGCAGCTTTCGATACCGTCGACCACGGTATCTTTCTGGAACGGCTCCGAGGTTTGGGAATCCAGGGTACTGTGTGATCCTGGTTTTCCTCATTTCTGAGGGGTCGGTCCCAGTCGGTGTGGTTGGAGAGTGAGAGGTCCAGTCCTAGGCCCCTCAAATGGGGGGTGCCTCAGGGCTCAGTGCTCTCTCCTCTCCTATTTAACATCTACATGAAACCGCTGGGTGAGATCATTCGTTCCCATGGGGTGCGGTACCGTCAGTACGCGGATGACACTCAGTTGTACATCTCGGCCCATGGGGACCCCAGTGATGCCGTCAAAGTCCTTTCCAGATGCCTCGAAGCTGTGGGGGTCTGGATGGGGGCTAACAGGCTACAACTGAATCCCAGCAAGACTGAGTGGCTATGGATAGGGGGTCCTGCGTTAACCCGGGAGCTACCATCGTTGGTTCTGGATGGGGCTATTTTGCCACAGACAGACCCGGTGCGCAACTTGGGGGTCCTCCTGGATTCACGGCTACTGCTAGAAGAACAGGTGGCGGCTGTGACCAGGAGGGCTTTCGCCCAACTTCGGGTGATTCACCAGTTGCGCCCACTCCTGGACCGGGACTCCTTGCTCATGGTCACCCACGCTCTGGTTACCTCCAGACTGGATTATTGCAATGCGCTCTACATGGGGCTGCCCTTGACGACCATTCGGAGGCTACAGCTGGTCCAAAATGTGGCTGCCCGGGTGGTGATGGGGTGTGGGCGTTATGCCCGTGCTTCGCCACTGCTCCGGGAGCTGCACTGGCTGCCAGTTTGTCTCCGGGTGCAATTCAAGGTGCTGGTTTTGACCTTTAAAGCCCTATATGGTAGTGGGCCGGGTTACCTAAGAGACCGCATCGCCCTGAGGACGTCTGTCCGTCCAACCAGAGCGGACCGGAGGGGCTCTCTAATTGTTCCATCAGCCAGAGGGGCTCGCCTCTCTGGCACAAGGAGGAGAGCCTTCTCCGTGTATGCACCGGCTCTCTGGAACCTCCTGCCAACAGAATTACGTCTCCGGACGGAGTTGCTGCCTTTCAGAAAGGATCTTAAAACCTGGCTGGCGGGTCAATTCTGGGGTACAGGTGGAAGGGTAACCACCATGGGGTGGTTGGTGTAGAAGAACTCTTCCCCATGGTGCCTTTGGATCCTGCAGCCCTTGTTTTTGGGGGTGGGTAGTCTTAACTGTTTTAACTGTTTTTAACATGTGCTTTTAATTCTTGTTGTGAACCGCCCTGAGTTGGCTTTGGCCGAGTGGGCGGTATATAAATGTGATAATTAAATTAAATTAAATTAAATCGTCAAAATATGGGAGCACGCCTGGAAGCCCCTTTAAAAGGCGTTCCACGAGGGACTGGAAGATCCCGGGGGCCGAATTTACACCGAACTGTAGGCGCATTACCTTGAATGCCCCCTTATGTGTGATAATGGTTTGCGCAGCGGCAGCAGCTGGGGTTACCATGAACTGCTGACCACGCCTGCGCCAGGTCTAGCTTTGCAAAACACTTCCCCCTGTGTAAAGTGGCCAGTAAGTGGCTAACTACTGGCACCGGGTATGCATTTGGCCGAATGGCGTTGTTGATTGTACATTTGTAGTCAGTGCAAATCCTGACCTCCCCACTGGATTTTAAAGCTGTAACAATCAAAGTTTCCCACTCTGCAGAATCAACTGGAACTAAAATCCCCTGCCCCACCAATTTGTCCAATTCCACCTCAATCTTGTCCTTGAGGGCGAAGGGGACTCTTCTTGGTTTGAGACATATGGGCCGGATTTCTGGGTCCAACTCAAAAGAGACCAGGGGGCCCCCTGTAAGTCCCGAGCCCCTTCTTAAAAACTGCAGGGTGCGCATCGCACATGTCCCGAATTGGGTCAGTCTCTATGGCGTTTTTGCCGGACAGTTCAATTCCCAGGGGAGCAAACCACTGGGTTCCCAAAAGGCAACAGGTCCCCTCCTTGAGAACTACTAGGGGCAGTTTTTCCGTGAACCTTTTGAACTTCACCGTGAAGTTTCCCACCCCCAACACCAGGATCCCATAACACTGCATGTCCCATAAGTTCGACTTCATGGCCCGGAACTTGGGTTGCGCATTTGGGGGAATGCGCAGGAACTCCTTCTGGGACAGGATGGAGTAGGACGACCCCTAGTCTATTTCCATCCTAACCGGGGGCCCTTGTAACAGTACCTCTACGAAGAAGCGTCGGTACTCCAGGCCCATGTGGTTCATGGCCACCGCATTGTCGTTGGCCGAGACCTTTCCAATGCCGGCCGCCTTGCATTGGGGTGCTTGAGGGTGTCTCGACAAGCCCTTGTCCTCCATTCGCCCGCGCCTGCAGACCCTGGTGATGTGGCCTTTCCGCCCGCAGTTGTGGCACTCGGCCTTCCGGAATGGGCACTTTGTTCAGTCCTGAGATGCCCCACTGCCATCGCAATGGTGGTTTCCTCTCTCGCTGGCTTGGCACTTTTCTCCGTGCCTCTTGACTCTCTGCACGTCATTGTCCTCACTGGAGCAGGAGTCCGCAGTCGTGGACGACTCCTCAGAGGTTGCTGGGGTGCCTGTGGGCAGCCAGGGAGCCCACCAGGCTGCTTGTGCCAAAGTCCGGGCCACTTGCACGGGTGACTTGGCCCTCTCAGGTGTGGCCCCCTGGGACTTGAAGACTTTAACCCCACTCCTCGCCGCCTCGGCCGCTTGGGCCTCTCGCAGTACCTCGTTGAATGTGAGGCGATGGTCGCGGGTCATCAACTTTCTCTGGACCTCCTCGTCCCTTAGGCCGCACAGCACGCGGTCTCGAAGGGCTATGTCCAGGTCCTCCCATTGGCAGTGGATGGCCGCCAGCCTGAGGGCCGCTGCGTAGGCGGACACGGATTCTCCTGGGCGCTGGTCCTGCCTGCGGAATGCGACCCGGGCCGGAAAAATGGAGACAGGCAGCTGGAAGTGTTTCCTCAGCATTGTGAGGATGCGGTCAATGGGTACCGCGTCGACCTTCCGGGGAGCCAGCAGATTCATCAGGATGCGCAGTGTGGCCGGCCCCACCTGGGCTAGGAAGTGCGACCGCACCTTCTCCTCATCGTCAATGCCTGCAGCATCCATCGTGTGCCGAAACTGGCACTCGTACAGCTCCCATTGCTCAAGATCGCTGATGTCGAATTGGTGAGGCTTGATCTTGGGATACGCCATGGATCCCACCTTCATCGCCAATTTAGTGTCTTGCACTGAAGACAAAGAAGGAGCTGCAGTGAGGGCTAAAACACAGCTTTATTGCATGATGGTCAGGATGAACATGTGGTAATGGCGGAGGTACAGCTCCTTTTATACTGCAACAATACATTTGAAAAGTGTTATATGGTAGCGTATTGCCTGCTACCTGCGTGACGTCATTCTGAGTTACGCCCTTCTTCTCCAGGTGTTCCTTGCACGGGAAGGTTCCCGCAGCTGCCGGTGATTGGGGGAATTTGAACCATGTGAGCTGAACGCTCGCAGCTGCCCTCTATGGGTAGCTAGCTCGTGTTCCTTTAACAGCTGAGTTACATTGTGATCATTGTCAGGTTACATTCAGACATTCTTAAAGTGATACAGTTACATACACAACAAGAACATGATTATTGACCCATCCAACAAAGGCACATCTCAGTAATATTTCCAAACCCTTATTCTTCTGTTGTAAAGACTGAGCAAACTGCACATTTTTCTGATAATATAAGAACCAGTTTTCTTGAAATCTATGCCCTTTGTTTGTCTATGTGATGAATATTACAAGTGTTTTGCATTTTTCACATTCTGAAGGTTTCTATTTTGTCCATTTAGTGTCAGTGTTCTTCTTACTGTATATTGCAAGGTCTAATTAAGTTGAAGAAAAGTAAAAATGAAACTAAATGAAAGTTTGACAATTTCAATTGCTCTGGTCAATTTTTTTAAAATTTCATTCCAATAAAATTCACAGCAATTCACAACAATTCCCCAAAACATCAAAACGTGAGATAAACATAACAACACTTATAGGACCAATATAATCCGTTCTCATTTCTATTTGTTTACAACCATTTCTGTGGCTGATTTTTACTTTAAGACAACATTAACCTTGACCATCTAGCCCCACCTTCGGTCCCCACCCTGTGTTCACTACGTGCTATATACTAGTTCGATAAAATTACTTTTACATGCTCTCACAAATCTGTGTAGTTCCTCCTCCTCCCAGAATTTGTATTCTTCCTGACTCAGTCTATGACCTTCTGTGTTTGTCATTGCAAATGTTACAAAGGGCCTCCAGATTGCCCAAAAGTTATTCTTTTTTTTGATTCCTTTTCTTATCCTTAATTCGGTTGTTAATTTGTCATTCAGTGCCAGGCGCCACACTCGTTTATACCAAACTTCCTTACTGATTTCAAATTTATCTTTCCAAACTATGGCTATCAACTGCCTGGCTACTGTTAATAACATTATTAAAAGCTATTTATTATCCTTATCCAGATTTAATTCCTCCACCTCCCCTATCAAGGCTATTTTTGTGCTTAATCTAACATCTATCCCTAAAATTTTCCTTAGCTCCTCCTCGATGGTTTCCCAAAACTTTCTTGCATATATATATTCCCACCACATGTGCAGGTAAGTTCCTTTCAAGTTTTCACATCTTGAGCAATTTTCTGAAGTTCCAACTTTCATTTGGGCTAATCGCGTCGGAGTCATATACCATCTCCATATTAATTTACTCACATGTTCACTTTCCTCAGTAGAGAGAGAGAGTTCCTTGATTGTTACCCCCAAATCCTTTCCCCATGTTTCTCTCAATATTTTTTGTGGAACCTCATTTTTATTTATAATCTGATATACTTTGCTCATCATACCTTTATTCTCCATTGACCTCCTCCTTAATTTATATATAATATTACCTCATATTTGGTTGGTGCTCTGTCTAAGTATGTTTCCTTTCTTACTTTATTATCCCAATTCTCCATCTGTATCTTTTGGAACCAGTTCAAGTTTAAACACTGGTATAATTCTTTCCTTTTTTGACGATCAGTACCCACTTCAAACCATTGTCTTAATAATATTATTTTACTTTCTATTAACAATTGTTTCAGTTCTTTAGTAATCCTCAGTGGGAATTCCTGCATATCAGTTATTTCCAGAATTGGGGAAACATCAGGGGCGAGTTTACTTTTTATCCCCTTCCAAAATTCATATAGGTCATGTAGAGTTTTATTTTCCATTTTTCTTTTCAGAGTTTGATTTGATAAAAAGATACCTCCCTTCAATTTCCTGTATTCTCTCATATCTGTTTCCTCACTTTCATTATTTTCCTGTACTACTTTATTTATAACCCTTACTGCCTGAAATGCCTTATAATAATTAACTACATTGGGGATCCCCAAACCCCCTTCCTTTTGTTTTATGTACCTCAATGTACAATATATATCTAATAATTTTTGCCATTCTATCATTTCCTTTTCATTAATTTTAATCAGTAGATTCCACAGTATAAACATTATTTTGGGCATTACTTTCATTCTGCATACATTAGCCCTACCCAGCCAGGACAAATTCAACTTCTTCAATTTTCCAATTGAAATTTTAATTTCTTTTTTTAATGTTTTCAAAATTTAATTTCTGGATCTCTTTCAATTCTTCCGCAATATATATGCCTAAATATTTCATTCTACCCTTGATTTGCAGTTTATAAATTTCCCTTACTCTTTCTTTTTCTGCTGATGTGAGGTTGCAGGAAATAACTTCTTCTTTAGTCCAATTTATTTTTAACCCTGAAATTTTTTCTAAGTCTTCTAAATGCCCTGAGACCTTCTTGATTGCATTGAAAGGATCCGCTGGCTCCCCACCCTGACTTGCCTTGGTCAGGGGTGGGTGGGAGCATACCGCAGCTGCCCTGAGTTCCTGCTGCGGGGCTACAAGAGCCACTGCTGCCGCCACCGAGCCGCCGCAACACCGCTGGCTCCCCACCCTGACTCGCCTCGGTCAGGGGTGGATGGCAGCAAGCTGCAGCTGCCCCAAGTTCCCACCGTGGGGTTACAAGAGCCTCCGCCGGCGAGCCGCTGCAACACTGCCGGCTCCCCACCCTGACTCGCCTTGGTCAGGGGTGGGTGGGAGCATGCCGCAGCTGCCCCGAGTTCCTGCCATGGGGCTACAAGAGCCGCCACCACTGCTGAGCCGCCGCAACACCGCTGGCACCCCACCCTGACTCACCTTGGTCAGGGGTGTGTGGGAGCAAGCCGCAGCTGCCCCGAGTTCCTGCTGCGGGGCTACAAGAGCTGCCACCACCGCTGAGCCACCGCAATACCGCCGCAACACCACCGCAACACCGCCGCAACACAGCTGGCTCCCCACCCTGACTCGCCTTGGTCAAGGGTGGGTGGGAGCATGCCGCAGCTGCCCCGAGTTCCTGCGCGGGGCTCCAAGAGCCACCGCCGCCGAGCCACTGCAACACCACCGGCTCCCTACCCTGACTCGCCTTGGTCAGGGGTGGGTGGGAGCACAGCTGTTCCCTGAGTACAGCTGCCATGTGGTGGGACACTCCTTTCTTTTCAGCTGAGATGTTTTTAGGGGCTCCGTCTTAGACTTGTAGTAGCCGAGGGTACTAGTTGGTATTAAATGATAAATTGTATTGTGTCAGGATCTGTATTAGACTTTATAAGTTTGTATCTTTAACATTGTAGAAATTGCCATATTGTGGAGAGTTCTAGTGTAACTTATTTGCATTTTCCCCTTTACTTATATTATGTTTTTTCTGACTTGTAATCTTGTAATTTGATGACATTATTGCGTTATTATTGTATTGTTGATTTATTGTGTTATGTTTACCTGTATTATTGTACTATCTTATTGTTACTATGTACACCGCTTTGAGTTGCCCGCTGGGTGAGTAAAGCGGTAAAGAAATTAAACTTGAAATGAAAAATGAAAATTATCATTAACAGCATATCATCAGTGTACATATTAATGACTTGCTCTTCTAACCCCCTAATGTCTTTGTCACTTCTAATCGCATTAGCTAACATTTCTACAGTAAGGATGAATAAAGTGGGAGACAGTGGGCATCCCTGCCTTGTTCCCATTGGTAAAGGAACCATTCATTCTTACCCGGGTATAAGCTTTATCATATAGTTGTCCTATAATATGTTTAAACTTATCCCCAAAAGACATTTTATTTATTATATCTTTTATTGTAATCTGCTGAATCATATCAAAAGCCTTATATATGTCAAGGGATACTATTCATATCTTTTCCCTTTTTCTTCTAGCTAACTCAATGGTATTTATTATTCTTGTTATTAAACTGACCATTTGTCTCCCTTTCATAAACCCAGCTTGGTCTCCTTTTATATACTTATTCAAAAACTTACTCATTCTGTTTGCCAATATAGCTGATAATCTATATGAGTCCATTCTCTCTTCATCTTCATTTGGTTTTAAAAGTATTACCATAATTGTCTGTGTCCATGTTCCTGGGATCTTCCCTCCATCAAGAATTTAATTAAATAGATTTACTAATTTCGGGCTTCCTAGGTCTATGAATGCTTTATAAAATTCTGGAGTATAACCATCCTCCCCCGGAGATTTTCCAATTTTTAATTTTTTTATTATCTCCACGGCTTCCTTTTCCATTATCCTCTCCTCCATTAAATTCCTATGTTGATCGCTTATCCTCATCTTCACATGTTTTTCTAAATAAAGATTCAGTTCTTTTAAATTGACCTCTTTACCACTATATAACTCCTTGTAGAATTATTCAACTATTTTTAATTTCTCCTCCAGTTTATTACTTCTATTTCCTTTCTTGTACCTCAATACTTTAACTTCTCTCTTGCTTTGCTTATCCCGTGCAGCTTTAGCTAATCTTTTAGAATCTTTATTACTGTACTCAAAATTTTCCCTACCCAGATATATTTGATCCTTTTTAACTTTTTCTATGTTCTCGCCCAAAATTCCTTCTTTAAAGCTGTTAACTTCTGAAACACATACTTACTGTGTGTCTTAGCATGTTCTATTTCTAATTGTTTTAACTCCTTCTCCTTGTCTTCTATTCTCTATTTCCATTTTTTTGTTTTCGGTTATTGCTTCTCTTATACACTCACCTCTGAAGGTTGCTTTCATAGCATCCCACAGTATATTCTGGTCCACCTCTCCTGTGTCATTAACGTCCCATAATTCATCCCACCTAGACATCAGTTTATTTTTAATCTCCTCATTCTTTATTAGATTTCAATCGAATCTCCATGATCTTTCTAGGGATTTCGGTTTAACCAGTATATCTAAGGTTACTAGGGCGTGGTCAGATTCCTTAAATGAGTCAACTGACATATACTCCAAGTTGTTCACTAACCTATCTGATATGAATATGTAATCAATCCGGGAGTAAGTTTTATACACTTGCAAGAAGGTATAAAATCTTTCCATGCCCTTCAAAAGCCTCCAACATCCTTTATGTTCAAATTGTCCATCCATTTGTCTATGGCTGCTCTCCTCACTTCCTTCCTTGTTTTTATAGGGTTAGATGTGTCACAGTCTGATCTGACTAAATTAAGATCTCCTGCTATAATCAAGTTTTGACAACATTCTTTCTGAATTAACCATCTCATTTTATTTAGAAACACTTCCTGGTCCTGATTAGGAGCATATAGATTAACCAATTCTATTTCCACTTCCCCTATTATACCCTGTAATATCAGATATCACCCCTCTTTATCTTTTATCGTTTTAATCAATGAGAATCCCATTCTATTGGAAATAAGGGTTGCCACCTCTTTAGCTTTGGTCGAACCACATGCCTTTTAATACACATTTGTCCCTCTTATATATCATCCCCCCCCCCGCCTCTGATTTTTGATGAGTTTCCTGGATAAAAATGTCAGATTTCTCCCTCTTCAATGCTTTCTCAATCAGTTTTCTCTTTATTGGTGATCCAATGCCCTTTACATTCCATGTTGAAATTTTCAAAGGTCTAGACATAATGTTCTGCTATACAGTACTTACTTGAAATGCTCTAAATATTTTCCTTCCTCCTCACCCCCCAGTCCACCCCTCCACACACACACACACACACACACACACACACACACACGCACACACACGCACACACGCACACACAAGACAGCAACAACAACAGAAGAAAGAAGAAGAAAAACTATCTACCTTCTACCCAACCCCAACCCCAGTGGTGCTACTTTAACTAACCCCCCTGTTGCCAAAATCAGCAACCACCTTCATGAACTGAAGTTTTTTTGGGGGGAATAAACTTCCTGGATGGGGGTTTGCTCCCTCACTTTGGGGTAGGAATGAGATGACAGGGGAGGAACCATGGCCCCGCCCCCAACTTTATATACTTCCCTAAATTTCCGCTGACCCTTCTTTTATTAGCCCACTTGATTTGAGAATGTCTAAGCTGTCTATTTGTTTGTTGGCTATCGAGACTTTCTCTGAATAGAAGAATTTTAACTTCCGTGGTGGCAGCCAATTATATTTCACATCTTTTGATGACAAATAATTTGTGACTGGTTTTATTTTTTTACGCCAATGCCTTTCTTTAGTAATGTCATTATATACTTCAATCTTCCTCCCTTCATATACTAATATCTGATTTCCTTGGGTCCTTATATATCTCATTATTCTTGGTTTTGTCTCTAAATTAGAAAACTTTATAACCATGTGTCTCATTCTGTTCCCTTTGAAATTCTACCAATTCGGAATACTGCCAAGATGTGATCCTCCCCTACCTCTTTGTCTAATTTCATTTCTCTCAACCATGTCATGACTCTATTTCTTAAATTGTCTGGACTTTCCCCCCAATTTTAAAAAAATAATAATGTTTTTTTGCAGCAGCTGACTTTCTAAGTTATATAACTTGTCTTCTTGCAATTCTACTTTAATATCTTGTTCTTTACTTTTCTTTTTAATTTCCTTGACTTCTACTTTTATATCATTGACCAGCTTAACCTCATCCTCTACCAATTTTAATTTCGTCTCTATATTCTCAATCTTTGTGTCTAATGTTTTTGTAAATTCTGCTATCATGTCTTTCATCCCCTTCAGGCCATCTAACAAAACTTTTGTGTCTTTTTTCCTGTCTTCTTCATTTTGCTGGTAACTCTTTTCTAAGCTATCCATTCTCAAACTTATCTTGCCTAATGTTTCCAACGTTTCTGTTTGTATATCCGAGTCCTTCCCTATCTTTCCTTTTGACCTGGTTCCCCGCCCTTTCCCTTTATCCACTTCCATATCCAAGTCCATCCCTTTTTCTTTATCATCCTCCATCCTTATTAAACATTTGAAAAGCCTATCTGAGGATGTTTCACGAGCCTCCCTTATCCACCTACCTTTCTGTTCTTTGTGTTGGCGTTGGCTCATTCATAACAAAGACCACCCCCAACCCTGAATATTTTTCGAATATCAACAAACTTAATAATGTTTAACCATAAACTGATTCTTTAACATAACTTTGAGATATCTTGGAGATGCCTTTGAAATGTCCTTTCTTTTGATTTCTTCCCCCTTTACCCTTTGGGACTCCAATGTCCAATGTCAGTTCTAGCTCTCTCTCCTTCTCTTTTAAATTTAGGCTTGTAGTAACCTCTGAGCAAATTCTTTAGAGTCCTCTCACCCTCCAATCTCGGTCCTCAGACCTGAGCCCCTCCCGGGTACTTTATCTTCCTACTCTTTTCTTCCTTCAGAGCTCCTCTCCTCTTCTTTTCACCTCTGGGAGTTTCTAAACCCAGATTGTCCCTTTAGGAGACCACTCCAACCCATCTACTCTTGTAAACCTCCAACTCTCTCGCTCTCACTGTGGTCCTCCCGGTCAAGCCTCTGCCAGATTCCCAAACTGGAGCTCAAGTTCGCTTCAGTGCCTCCTCGTCTAGCATTCCAAGTGCCACAACGATCCCCTCACTGATCCCCGCACTCCATGCTCCACAGGTGCATCCAGTTTCCACCCAGAGCTCCGGTCTTGCGAGGTCCCGAAGCCTCAAACTCTCCAACTCCTCCCGGCTGCCCAGTGTCCTCACCAGTCATGCCGCTGATCTCGCTATCTCCAACCCTTTCACAGGGGCTCAAGTGCAGGGCTCCTGCCCTTGGTCCAATGTGGAATGCAGACAGTATCTGTTCCTCCTGTTCCTCCACTGGCAGTGGCCTGGAGACCAACCCCGTCGATTTGGGGTAAGTTCAAATGCAGCCTTACCCCGAATCTCCTCTCCTCTAAACTCTGGCTTCGAGTCTCACTACCAGGACCGTCTCTTGCTCACAGCTTTTTGCTCACATCCTCTGTTTGTTTTATTTGAGTTTCTTTTTCTATTGCCAACTTCTCTCTCCACCTCTTTTCGGCATAACCCTCATTTTTAACTCCTTTACTCCTAGACGGAATGGAGCCCGCCCTCCCCGCATCCTCTCACCCCGCCATCTTGACCGGTTGTTTACATTCTGGATTAAATAAAACCACATTTTTATGTTGCTTACCTTTTTGGGTTTTGATGATGGTAGTTTTAAAAATGTCCAGTTCAATTTGCAAATTCTTTATTTGTGTTTTACAACCTTCAAGCTCTGAATGAGAAAATAGTTGCCTTAGATGTCCCTAATGACTTCAACTTTCATCAGTGCTAAATAAAAACATCTGTACTGATATCAATTTCAAGGGAAGACTCCAATTTGCCTCCTTTTCCAACATTTCCTAGGTAGGAAATACAGGGACTATATTGGAAAATTATACTTGGCAACTAATTAGAAAGACTTCTTTAATTCCACTTAAGAAAAGTTATATTATTTCAATCTGATTCTAATTGATGGGTAGCCAATCTACGACCTTCTAGTGCAGAATATTTAGAAATGGTTTATCATTTTCTTCTTCTGGTGGCACTCTGGCACTGTGCAACATCCTCAAAGTTACTCAAACTGGCTTTTCTCTTGGGACACAAATTGGGATTTGAATTTTTGATGTCTGGCTCTCTACCAGGTACTCAAGCCACTGAACTATCCAGGCAGCTGAGGAGAATATCAAGTGTAGGGTTCTAACCAACTTATACCAGTTAGTTAAGATCCAAAAAAACTGTGCATGACTTTCAGTGCTGTTAGATTATTATTATTATTATTATTATTATTATTATTATTATTATTATTATTATTATTATTATTATTGCCACCCAACTCCAAAGACTCTGGGCGGCTCACCGAAAATAAAACAAATCACATTTTAAAAACCAATAAAAAACCCATTAAAACTGCCACCAAAAATTACTCCTACCCCTACAGATTAAAAGAGATTAAAAGACGGAGAGAGTGTTTTTACTAAATCAGCCAGCAGGCAGGGGTCACCACATCGCTGATGCCCCACACCTGCTTTGCCAGCCAGGTTTTTAGCTCTTTCCTGAAGGACAGCAACTCCATCTGGAGATGCAGCTCAATTGACAGGAGATTCCAAAGGGCTGGAGCAGACACAGAGAAGGCCCTCCTTCTGGTACTAGAGAGACAAGCCTCCCTAGCAGATAGCACAATGTGAGAGCCTCTCTGATCTGCTCTGGTGGAATGGACAGATGTTCTCTGGGTGATGCAGTCTCTTAAGTATCCAGGCCCACTACCGTGTAGGGCTTTAAAGGTAATTACCAGCAACTTGAATTGCACCCGGAGGCACACTGGTAACCAGTGCAGCTCCCGAAGCAGTGGCAAGGCATGGGCATACTGCCCGCACCCCATCACCACCTGGCCAGCCATATTCTGGACCAGTTGCAGCCTCCGAATGGTCATCAAGGGCAGCCCCATGTAGAGCGCATTGCAATAGTCATGTCTGGAGGTGACAAGAGCATGTGTGACCATGAGCAAGGAGTCCCGATCTAGGAGTGGTCATAACTGGCGTATAGCACAAAGTTGTGAAAAAGCCCTCCTGGTCACGACTGCCACCTACTCATCGAGCAGGAGTCACGGGTCAAGGAGGACCCCCAAATTATGCACCTCTCTCAAACACAATCCACTTTAGCATGAGCCTCCCACCCCTCCAGGAAAGTGCCTCTGGAGTAGGGTCTCTCTTTTCCAGTCTCATATACTTGAAACACAGACTAACATGGCTACTATTCCAAAAAATACAAATAGACATAATCTCTCTAGCTTTATCTAATACTATTCTGATTTTTAACTAGTCAGTATAGCGCAGAAGGAAACATGTGTGTTTTTCTCTGGAAAAGAACTGTATATCATACCAGGGTATTGATATACCACTGGGTGCGAATTTCCGCCTGTGTCACACAATTTTTATCTGTTTTGTTATCAATAGCATGTGATTTTTGTATCCACATAACCATTATTACTGGATTAATCTCAGTTAGGACAAAAGCTGGATACCAAATAGAGAACACATGCCATTACAAGTTGTGTAATTCCCCATTAACTCAAGTAACTATTGTCTCTTCTTCTTGGGGCCATGTATACAGTAAAACCCCACACAATGACTTTAATTTCTTCCATGGGGCTAGTCATTGTATGATTCAATCACTATTCAATGCATGCATCATATAGAGATTACCCCTATGGGACACCGATTATCTCTTTGGGAAATATCGTACAATGACAAAAAACTGTTATACGATTTTCCCCATAGAGATACATTGCATCGTATAACGATTTTAGATGTCATGCGGGGCACAATGCTTTTTCAAATCCTCATCGTTGTACGATTTAATCACTGTAAGAGGCATTCATTATACTTGGTTCAACTGTAAATGAGGAAATGGGCTTGATCTGTGAAAGCTCACATTAAATATAGCTATTTAGTCTCTCAGGTTTTTTTTAAAACTACTTTTGTTTAATTTTACTTCCTGTCTGATATGTGTATTTCTGATTATTTTAATGTATTCATCATCTCAAAAAAGTGCATGAATATAAGCAACATTATTTTTTTAAAAAAATATAGCAGGTAAATATTTTATAAACTGAAAAAAAATATTTAATTGGATCAAAGTAACAATTAATCTCAATACAATGTTGTGACTTGCACCATGACCTCTAAATTAATATTCACATACAATTAACCTTTCATGAATACAGGGAAAGTCGTTCCACAACCCATTTTTAATCAGCTCTGTACAGTCCTCTTCACCATCATTATTCGGTTCATTTTGGGCCCAGGTTGCAAATCCTACGGTTTCTCCATTTGGGTATATAAATGTGCCTTCTGTTTGGATATCATTTATTCCAAGGACTGCATGCATGTTGTGGGCCTTCACTATTTCCAGCAGAGCATGATTTTCAGCAGCATTCCTAGGAGAAGCGAGCACACCACCATTTATCACACATCTGGCTGCCGCAGACTCATATGTGCCTCTCAAGCCATTTGTTCGGAATATTTTTTCACCAACTCTTATGCCACCTGGAAGTTGTAAGGCTAACATTGGAGAGGGGGGAAAATAAGACAAACCAGAATTAAAGGTAAAGTTCTCTCTTGCTCAAAAGCCAGTTGTGTTTGACTCTAGGGGGCGGCACTCATCTCCGTTTACAGCCAAAGAGCCAGTGCAATCTGTGTCTGCAGTTGTTTCCATGGTCATGTGGCCGGTATGACTTACTGTACTTTAAAACTGCTACGTTGGCAGGAGCTGGGAAAGACAACAGGAACTCTCTCCATCATGCAGCACTCGGGTCTTGAACTGCTGACCTGCTGACCTTCTGGCCATCAGGTTCAGTGTCTTAACCACTAAACTGTTGCAGTCCCTAAACCAGAATTACCATGAATTTATTTTACTTTCATCACACATCACCCTGTGCTGTTAACTGTAGGTGTAGTTGAAATTACAACTCAATTTTATCAATTTTATCAATTGTGTTGAAAGATCACCATTTCTCACCACCATTACCAAGACCTACTAGATTTGCTGAAGCACAAATGTCCCATTTGATTTGGATTAGATCATTTGGAACGTCTATTAACCCTACTTTTAATTTTCTCTAGGGTCGAAGCAGGCTGTGTTGTATGTGTACTTTTTGTACATGAATCATGATGGCTTTTGTCTATCATTCTGTGAAGGTTGCCCCAGAGGAGGAGGTGGTCTGCTGCCCCCTGCAACCAATGGTCAATGCGTTGAGACATCAATTTCCCCAGTGGATTGTGGTCATGATGTTTTGGAGGGAGACAGGAGCTTTGTGTTGGGAATAGGAATGGAGGGAGGCGTTAAGAGTGAAGTCAATGGAGGCAGAGAAGAAGGGGTTAATGGAGATTCAAGAATGGATAGGGCAGGTAAGATTATGTAGAGATATCTACATGTGGTAGCTGCATGATAAATTTTCAAATGAGCTGAGATTCAAAAGGACATTGTAGGAAATGGAAAGAAAAGCCTTATATTTGTCAAGGAAGACTGGGACCAATTACTTTAGTTTTCCAGCTATGCTCAAAGCAAGAGATGATGATGATGTTGACGATAATGATGAGTGGAAGAACATCACAGACGGGTGGGATGTAAATGAATGAATGAAATACCTCAACACTAGAAAAAATGTTGAAATTAAACAATGGGCAAACTATGCCATCTGCCCATTCTACTACAAGCAGAACATACAGCAATTTACCTTTCATGCTTTTGTTCACTTCCTGTTTCAAAGCCTGCAGCTGAGCTTGTAAATCTTGCACCTGAGTTTTCAGTACCTTGACCTCTGAATTAGAAAGTGTTTTTGATAGTATTACAGTAGTTGCTAATGCCACACAGTATCTTGCATTAAACATATGTTCATAGGTATGAGTTGAAAAGGCAGATCTCTACAGAGAAGGACAGTCCTTATTTCAGTGCCCTAATGTTGTTGAGCTACTGCAGAGGCCCAACATCCTGGCCATCATTGGTCTTTTTTACATTTTCCTCCCCAATTCTCAGCAGCGTAGGGGACTAGGTCAAGATACTGTTTAATATTTTTTACTCTGCACCTGTTGCAATATCACCCTGGATCACTATGGGGAATTTAAAGGTTGGCTTGAACCATATACCCATTGCAATGAGATGGGGGCACTAGAGAGCACATTGTCAACTCCCCCTGCTATTTGGTGTAAACTCTCAACTCCCCCCCCCGCCCTTATGCCTACTTATCCCACTTCTAGCTCATATTCCACAGTTGACTTAGACCTTGTTCTGCTTTCTATAATTGCTAGTGAAGAAGGTCTTCACCTCATCATTTCAGATGGTGAATTTCAGTCCCATGAAATAAGATTTTTCTTGGTAGAGGTTATCACCCTCTCCTTTGTATGCTAGTCTTCAACCTTGATTTTAAGGGCAGGGATTAACAATCCTGTAACATTTACCTGTGTCATCACATTTTCCAGGTTGTCCTGTCTGTCCTGTGGGACCATGATCTCCTTTTTGGCCTGGAGGCCCGGCTTTCCCTGGGGGACCCTGGATACCTTGTAATCCTGCTCATCCATTCATTGGATAGGTGACAGCAAAAGACAAATATGGTGATGGATAAAGATTTGCTGGCATCAGAAAAGTTTATGATTAGTTTTTCAAGATTTCATTAAAATAGGCAGAGATATATCACAGGATGAGAAAATGGAAGAGTTTGCGATGCTTGTTATTCCACTTAATTCTGTATTTCAAGCTGTAAGTCAACCCTTCTGGAGATCAAACTAGATGTTAATGAGGATGCATATTTCCTCCAATTAAAAAATTATTTTCTTTTGCAACAAACTTCCTTAGAAATAAAGCTCTTAAAATTTGGACTTGTAAATTTATCTTAGTGAGTCCACTGGGGAAACACATTTTCTGAGGTCCACAGAAAGTATGAAAGACTATGGGTGACTTCTGCTCTTTGCTTTATTTAAGTTATCAAATTCATATATTTGCCATACAGCATCCAATCCCCTCTCTACAAGTTGAACCAAGCTTAGAACGGAAATGTAGTTAAGAGAAACTTGTTATACATCTTTTCAAAAATAAATTTCAAAAAAGGAAAGCACTAAGATTTGAAATAAAAGATCAGTTCCTAAGTAAAATTTTCAAATTTCTTGCATGGTGAGTGAAATGAAGCCCACAAAAAGATGAAAAAGACTTGAAGTCATAATTTCATTATTAAGAGATTGGCATCTCTAGTCTATTCATGTTTACTCAGAAATTAGGTTTCCCTTTCTTGAAAGCCAGTCGTATCTGACTCTAGGGTGCAGTGCTCATCTCTGTTTCAAAGCCGAAGAGCCAGCACTGTCCGCTTCTGCAGATGTTTCCGTGGTCATGTGGCAGGCATGACTAGACACTGGAGCACACGGAACACTGTTTACCTTCCCACTGTAGTGGTCCCTATTTATCTACTTGCAATTTCTTGCTTTCGAACTGCTAGGTTGGCAGGAGCTGGGACAAAGATGGGAGCTCATTCCGTCCTGCAGTACTCAGGAATCGAATTGCTGACCATCCACCTCCCAGTCAGCGTCTTAGCCAATTGAGCCACTGCAGTCATTTACTCAGAAATATTTACTCAGAAATAAGTCACCCTAATTTCAATGGGCTTTCTTCAATTTAAATATCACAGCCTGACATCTTATATATTGAGGCCATGAAATGTACAGGATTTATTTAATATGCTGTAGAGTCATGCAACGTAATTGAAGATCTACACATAGGGAAATAGGGAAAGAAAGATTAATGGAGCTCAATAGAAGTTACGTCATAGAAATAAATAGGTACAGTCAAACCTCGAGATAAGAATGGTTCAACTTAAGAAAAACTCGAGATACATCTGGAAATCTCAGGAAAAATCAGGTTCAAGATACAAATTTTTAATAGGATTTTTTGAGATACAAAATTCAATGCATTCCTATGGGACATTGCATTCAATGCATTCCTATGGGAAATTCAAGATAATAACTTTTTGAGATACAACCAACCTGAGGAATGAATTAAATTCATATGTGAAGAAAGCCAAATGAGGTTTAGCTTTTGTAACAACCTTGTTTCAGCCTGTCTTCTCTACAACAAGAAAGCACTGAATATGAGTTCACAATTATGCAAAAAGCAAAAGACAACTATATATTGCAACACTCCTAGTCAAAATAAGCATCACCCTCTTACATTGGCATGACTGTACCTTGTTCTCCATTTTCCCCTTTAGGCCCTGGCAACCCATCTCGGCCTGGTAATCCATTAGCACCAGGGGTTCCATCTCGGATAATGCATGCATTTATTTTCTCTTCGCATCTGCATTGGTCAGGGTTGTTTGCCTCTATAATCACCACAATACCAACCAAAACAATGGTAAAAGCCTGTAATTCCATTGCTCAGTTCTCTTTCTTTTCTAGGAAAACAAACAAACAAAGCTTGTAATAAAGCTAACTTTCCAAAGTCACGGTTTTCAAATCCTGTGCTGTGGAAGCTTAAGATGTTCCTAAAAAGTGTTAAGTTTTTTGTAGCAACTGTACAGCAAAGCAAGGCAGATTTTAGGCCCTTTTGTTTGAATGCAAGTTTCCCTCTTTCAAGTCCAGCTAATAAACACACTTTGCCCACATGCTTGAGAGAGAAAGAAAATTAGCATTTACTCACAAAATATGGTCAGAAGATACGTGTGCTCAGGAATCTTGATAAGATGTGTTATCAGCTTAGTTGTATAAAGAGTTTAAAGATAGTGTGGTTCCAAAATTACTGAAGCTTTGATAATTGTGAATTATATATTGGATGGAGGACAGATTCCGACCTCATGGTATAGAACAGTGATGGGCAGTCTTGGCCCTCCAGCTGTTCTTGAACTTCAATTCCCAGAGGCCCTGATCAGCAGGAGTGCTGATTTGGGCTTCTGGGAATTGAAGTTCAAGAACATCTGGAGGGCCAAGACTGCCCATCACCAGTATAGAACTATAATTGTTTTACTGCCAAAACCTGGAAAGGATTTAGAAAAAGTGGAGGCATATAGGCCTATTTCCAGTGGTGGGCATCAGCAGGTTTGCACCAGTTCGCCAGACCCGGTAGCAAAAATTCTGCCTGACCCCACCCATCCAAGTTTTGAAATAAAGTACAGTAGACCCTCACATAACGACGTTGCTTGGTTCCCCAAGTAGCGTCGCTATAGGGGGAACTTTGTTGTATGGTTTTCAATGGCAGCTGCTCTATCTAGCGGCAGAAAGCTGTCATTATCCACACAATGATGTTAAAAAAACATCATTAATCCACACAATGATGGTTTTTCATCATTGTGTGGATAGTCACGTGGTGAGTGACGACGCATCAGTAAGCGGAAATGACGCTATTCGAACACGTTGTTAATCAAGGGCCCACTGTAGTCCTAATTCAGGTACAATGTAGGGCTTTCATAAGAACATAAGAACAGCCTTGCTGGAACAGGCCACAGCCCATCCAGTCCAGCATTCTGTCTCACACAGTGGCTCACGATTTCCTTCAGGGTATTCCCAAGGAGATGCCTTCACCTGCTTAGGATTCCCTGGAAATGGCATTGAGAGATATCCTGCCTATCTCTCCAACCCCAAGGTTGTCCTTAAGTATCCATAATTATAGCCATTGATATCCTTGTCCCCCATGAACTTGTCTAATCCTTTCTTAAAAACCCCAATTACATTTATAAACTGATGGGGTCTGAACTCTCTGCGACAAACCAGGAAAGGGACCTTGGTGTCCTGGTGGACAACTCAATGAAGGTGTCAACCCAGTGTGCCTCAGCAGTGGAAAAAGCAAACTCAATGTTAGGGATCATTAGGAAGGGTATAGAAAATAAGTCAGCAAGTGTCATTTTGCCTCTTTATAAATCTATGGTGAGGCCCCATCTGGAATACTGTGTACAGTTCTGGTCGCCATACCTCCAGAAGATTTGTGGTATTATGGGGATGGGATTCAAATTAGGGTCAAGTACTGTTTTGTTGATGGATTTGGAAAATATGGATTTAAATGAGTATTAAAAAGAGTTACTGTCTATAATGTTGACAACGGGTAGGCAGTGCATTGCAAGAAACTGGAAAAATGAAGTAATTTTGAAAATAGAAGAGTGGGATAAGGAGATGTGGGATCTTGCATAGAAAGACAAGTTAACATGGGAGTTGAATAAAAAAGGACATAGTTAAAGAAAACAGATTTTGGAAAATATGGCAACCATTTGTGGATTAGTCATTAATGGGTGGTGGTGGTGAAAGGAGTAGGCCAGTACCAGATCAAATGAGTTTTTGGAAATAGTGAAAAATAACTGTGACATCCCACACTAGGTATGTACTGTTTATTGCATTTCAGTTATTGTATTTTTGTTTTGATTTAGTAGTAGTATAGCAATGTAATAAATTAATAGGCTTTTTTAACGTTAAAAATGGTAATGGAACAAATGAGTACAAAATTTGATTTGAATATGCATTTAGGATAAGAGTGTTATAACATGTTGAAAGATATTGAAATGTACTCAAAGAAGAATGGGGGGAGTTATATTGCTAAGTTGGTATTTCAATTGTTTTTTTATTTTTATTTTCTGTATTGTATTTATATTTTTGGTATTTGTATTTGCATTTTTCAGTTGTAGTTTTGTTGGTATATTTGAAAATTTTAATAAAAATATATTTAAAAAAAGAATATTAGTAAAGTGGCATTAGGTCAATAATGAAGGCAGAAAATCCAAGTGAGTTCGTTTAGAAAGAAGGTAAGTAAAGATGGCCTCTCTTCTCAGCCATGTGGAGATGCTCAAAAGGAGACATCTTCCTCTTATAAAAGCAGAAAGTAAGGGCAAGAAAGGCCAACAAACAGAGACCTTAAGGCATGCAAATAGGGTAAGGTGACCCCTTGAGGCAGGAAGACAGGACATTTCTAACTGGCTACTTAGAGACATACAATGAAAACAACTTTCTTTAGGTCAAGCTAGTCTTTCCTTTCTCACTGGTTAGTGTGTTAATATTTACTGCATGCTGGGGTTGCATTAGAATACAGAAATACCTCATACAAAGTCCGCTTCATACAACATCGAATTCATACAACATCGCCTAATTCCTGGAAAAAAGTTGCCTCATACAAAGTAGCTGCAACTTTGTATGAAGCATTGGGGTTTTCCCCAGGTTGCATTGTGCCTGGGCAGTATAAAAGGCAGGACACATGCATGCATTGCTTTTTTGGGTTTTGCACAAGGCAAAGAGTGTTTAGGAGTGGTTTTGACCACTATTTGGATTTTAAAAAAAAAACATCAGAATTTTTAGAAGCATTCCTGGGATTTTTGCAGCATTCTTCAGGTTCTTGGACAATCAGGGTTGTTCGACATGTTTTTGTAATGTATTTAGCCTTTAGACAATGATTTCTTAAAGTTCTGTCAGTTTCCTGTTTGTTTCCTTGACTTCGCCCTGCAGTCTGTGCTGTTACAGAACAATGTATCTCTATGGAAACGAGGTTGTATGAGGCATCGTGGCAAGAATTTGGACATTGTATGAGGCATTGCAGCTAGGATTTTGCATGCCTCATATAAAGTCCAAATCCATATAAAGTCCAAACTTGTGGAACCAAGTTTGGACGTTGTATGAGGTATCACTGTACAGTACTCAACAAGAAGTTCATAAGGGTGTTATCCAGCTTGGAAAAGTTTCTCTGTCAACTATAACTCCCTACTCTATAGAATATTTTTTAATAGTAGCCATGTTACTCTGTGTTTCAAGCATATCAGAGAAATAACAAATCAAAACAAAAACGCTATAGCACTTTGAAGACTAACTGCTATATTTGGACTTGATCGACAAAAGCTAATATTAAAATATATATCAGTTAGTCTTCAAAGTGCTACAGCGTTTTTGTTTTGTTTATTCTTTGTTATACTCTACAGAAGATTCACCAATGATGAAGAAGCTCAAAGGAGTCATCCAAGCAGCTGTTGCATCTCATGAACCATATGTGGGTTATAGCAAATAGGTAAAAGGTAAAGGTTGCCCTTGCTTGAAAGCCAGTCATAGCTGACTCTAATTGCAATTTCTTGCTTTCAAACTGCTGGGTTGGCTGGAACTGGGACAGAGATGGGAGCTCACTCCATCATGCAGTACTTGGGTCTCAAACTACTGACCTGCCGACCTCCCATTCATTAAGTTCAGCATTTTAACCACCTAGCCACTGCAGTCTCTATAGCTACTATAGAGCTATTAATGTACTTCTCAACTGTTTTTGTTTTGGGGGATTGGATGAAACAGCAGCTATGGAAGGCTGTGTACAAGCAACCCTAAAGTGCTTACTTCTATACTGTTCGATTTGATTCAAACTGACATGCTTTCACAAGCACCCCTGATTTAAAATGTTGCTCCATCACTATATGAGAATAAGAGGATTAATACATCAAATAAACTGTTGGTTTGTGACCGAGTTGTGCCTCCAGGCAGAGCTACTGCCCTTCACAAAAGATCTAAAAACCTGGCTGGCACAGTGGGGTGCTGCCAGTGGGGCAGACCTCCCCTCCCAGCTGGCTTATATGAAGGCTGTTCGGGGTTTTAGTTTCAGTTTTTAAACTTATTGTGGCTGGGAGGGTATTTTAATGGTTTTTAAATGTTAAATGTTTTTGTGATTTTATTGTTGTTGTTGTGTGTGTGTTTTATATTTGAATATCCAAAACCAACGATGGTAGCTCCCGAGATAACACCGGGCCCCTAATCCATAGCCACTCAGTCTTGCCAGGGTTCAGTTGTAATCCGTTGTCCCCCATCCAGACCCCAACAACCACCAGGCACTCGGACAGGACTTTGACAGCATCACTGGGATCACCACGAGATGAGATGTACACTTGGGTGTCATCCGCGTACTGATGGTACTGCGCCCCGTGGCAACAGATGATCTCACCCAGCGGTTTCATGTAGATATTGAATAGGAGAGGAGACAGCACCGAGCCCTGAGGCACCCCATATTGGAGTGGCCTAGGGCTGGACGTCTCACTCTCCAACCACACCGACTGGGTACGGCCCTTCAGGAGTGAGGAAAACCAGGACAACACAGTGCCCTGGAGCCCCAATCCTCGGAGCCGTTCCAGAAGGATACCATGGTTGATGGTATCGAAAGCTGCTGAGAGGTCAAGGAGAGCAAGGATGGTCGGATGGCCATCATCTCTTGCTCGCCAGAGATCATCCATCAGTGTGACCAATGCTGTCTCCGTACCATGTCCGGGCCTGAACCCTGACTGAAAGGGGTCAATACTCTTCACATGAGGAGATAAACAAAAGGAACAACATAAGGGAGAAGACTACTGTAGCATGCTTTCCATTTGTGCCTGGTAATCCCTTGGCGTGTTTATATCTGTTTAATGTGCATACTTAGAGAACTCCTAACTAGGGCTACATTCATATGCCAAACTAGTTTTTATCTGCATTTCTCTTTTTTCCTGCCTACTTTCAGCTCCGAAGACTAGACCAAAGAAAACCTTTCACCATTACTGGATAGTCATAGGCCAGATACAGATATTAGAGATAATCCATGCCTGCAACAGGGAAATGCTTAACTAAAATGAGTATCCAAGTGTCAAAATAAATTTCTCTCACATTCAGGATTATGCAAATTAGTTTGATTTATTAGGTGATTAGTCTGGAGCGCATTTTTTGTGTGTCCTGCACTCTAGGATGATTAAGAACAGATCATGTCCCTTCTCTATATGACAATCTAACAAGTATTTGAAGAGTATTATCATATCTCCTCTCACTCTTTTTTCCTCTCATGGCTAAACGTGCTCAGTTCTTCTGGTGTTTCCTCACAAACCTTGGTTTCCAATCCCCTGATCATCCTTCTCTCAACTTGTTCCATCTTTTCTTAAAGTGCAGTGTCCAGAACTGGCCTCAGTATTAAAGATGAGTTTAAGAAATAGTTTTCTTTCGAAATTGTTTTGCACGCGCACCCCCCAATAAAGGACTCAGACACTGATGAAAGTGGATAACGGCATTGGGCCACATTTATTGATTCATGCCCTAGTCCGAATTATAAATTTCTATTGGTAATAGACCAATCATAATTCTTAAGGCAAGCAGGCCGAAGTAACACTGGTAAGGTACCACCCAAAATTGCCGACGGCAATTGTTACAATGTATCTATTTGTAGCAATTTGTTTGTTGACAACAAACAAATTGTTGACCGTAGTCAATATCTAACTAATGACCCCACCCTCTGACGCGTATCCGTGAAATCACGGGGTGATGCATGCTGTCTAGCTGTAGCCATCACCCCGTCGCCTGGTTTGTCGTTGACCGGACAATGTATAACCAACTTAGTGTTGTCCAGTCAATTGCGAACCTGCCGGATACCTGTGGGTCATAAATGTTTACCTTACCAGTGCTACCCGCCACACGGAGAGGCTTCAATAAAGGCTCGACGCCCCCCCCCAGACCGTCAGCTCGGTCAACAGGCCTGCTCACCAATCACCCAACAGGAGGGCCATACCTCCTCACGACAGATGGACCCCATCCCCTGCGTAAAGGTCATAATTTTGCAGACTAATGGCGGGGTGACGACTGACCCGCCCCCAACCCCTGTTGACAAGGAACCGGGAAACAGCCCTGTTTACCATGCATCTAGCACGGTCAAGGGCCTGGAGGTCAAACCCTCCTCTATAAGTGTGCCGCGGTACCATGTCTGACCAAACGAGGGTTGTGGCGGGCCACACGTAATGTAAGTAGGCAAGGTCGGCGCAAATCGCATGCTTCAGCGATAAGCCGGTGACCTGACCCAAATCATTGCCCCCAAGGTGTATGATCAGAATGTCAGGCGGGTCAGCATTCCGGCCTGAAAAAAGGAATGGCAACAGTTCCCGCCATAACATCCCGGGCTTACCATACCATGTGAGACTTGCGTATGCACCCAGTCCCAGTCGGGGTCCCCACTCTGTCACCGCAGCGTAACGCGCTGCCCTGTGCACGTAGCTATGGCCCACCAGCCATACTGTCACCGGTGTAATACGACACCCAGGGTCTGTCAAGGGAAAAAACGAGGAAGAGAAAAGGTGCGGTGACTCAACTGGTTCTCACGGTGGAAGAGGGCGGACATAAAACTGAAAACATTGCGATCCCCACCTCCCCATGCGGCGTATTTCAGCCCCGGAGTACCCAAAAGCAGCCGCAGTGGAAGCCGCCCCTATCCTGAAGGAATGGGTGCCGTAACGGGCCCCTGGGAGACCAACACTGGCCAGCGCTTTGCCGGTCACCTTCCAAAATTGAAATTTAGTAAGGGGAGACCCATCTTGGTGACAGAAAAACGGGCCATGGTGCGTGCCACGCAGTGCAAGGAAATCCTGTAGGGCACCAACCGGACAGATGTCTGCCAAAGAACATCGTAGCAGTCTTACTCCACTGCCTACGCCGTGCTGATCCGTTTTAGAGGAGCGTATCCTCAACTGAGCCAATCATTGGCCACATAGACATCTTCGAGTTCCAGTGCCCTACGACTTGCATCCGCCTTAGACAGCATCACAAGCTCACTGATGCGGAGCGCTCCAAAAAAGGCCACCATTGTAGCCGCATGAAACAGGGCTGCCTCATACCTATCAAAACATAGGTCATGCCAGCCCCGAGCTAGTTGGGTAAGAACCCCTGGGGAAATTGGGTGGCGGTCATCCGGGCTACGCCCACGCTCCCGCACCCACCCCTCCAAAACGTGTCTCACACGGAAGTCAGCGGTATTGTCCGCATGACCGCCTACTTTGGCCATGAAAGCCAGCGCTGACAGCCTGGATGCTATGGTACGAGGCGCGAGGCCCTGGGCATGTAGGTAAACCATAAATCGGAGGATGTGGGCCACGGGGATCGGCCAGGTGTCTGGCAGCCGGAATTGGGCACAGAATGCTCGGAAAGAATTGAATGCGTGGTGATACGCCTTACGCGTGCGTGGCGCTAGCGACATGCCGATCGCCCGGTTCACCTCTCCTTGCCAATGGTCCATATCTCATCCGGGAGTGGCATGGGGAATTCCTCCGCATCCGGGGCCAAGGCGCGGAACCGGGAGATCTGCAAGCGGGACAAAGCGTCAGCGATATCATTATTGACACCCGGGACATGCCTGGCCCTGAACAGCACATTGAGGCGCAGGCTGCGCAATACAAACTGGCGCACCAGGTCCATGACCCTGGGTGATTTAGAGGTTTGTGAGTTGACAATGTGGACAACGGCCGCATTGTCACACCAGAAATGAACAACCGAGTTGGCCCACTCCTCACCCCATAGCATCAAAGCCCCCAGAATGGGGAAAAATTCCAGATAAGTAAGATCACGCAGGCGACCTGTGCCCGACCAGGCTGGTGGCTACCCACCATAGGCCCACTTCCCATTGAAGTACATCCCATAACCCAGGGATCCCGAGGCATCGGACTGTATCTGGAAACGAGGTGAAGCCAGAAGGTCAGACCTCCAAAATGACACCCCATTGAACTCCCTCAGGAACTGGAGCCAGATAAGCATATCTGCCCTAATACCCCGGGTCAGTCTCACCCTATGGTGGGGCCTGGATAAGCCTGTCATGGCGTCGCACAAGCGCCGAGCAAATGCCCTGCCCGGTGCGACCACCCTGCAAGCGAAATTGAGGTGACCATGTAGCACCTGCAGTTCCCTCAGTGATGCCTTGCGTTTAGCAAGCAAGTCCGAGATAAGGGCCACTATCCTTGACACCTTATCCCCTGGTAACCTAGAAGCCTGCGCTACCGTGTCAATCTCCACCCCCAGGAAGACTAGCTGTGTAGATGGGCCCTCGGTCTTTTCGGGCGCTAAAGGGACACCAAGTTCCTCCATTAGCGTCTGAAATGTGTTGAGGAGACGTATGCACGTGTCCCAGCCCCGTTCACCCCCGAATAAAAAATCATCCAGGTAATGGGCTACAGACCGGGACCCTGACCTGCGGACAAAAGCCCACTGTAGGAAGGTGCTGAAACGCTCGAATGCCGAGCATGATATGGAACAGCCAAAAGGCATGGCCTTATCGAAATAATATTCTCCCCGGAACTTGAAACCCAGCAACTCAAAGTCACCCGGGTGGACCGGCAGACGTCGAAAGGCAGACTTAATGTCGCACTTAGCTAACAGCGCACCCGGGCCACATGAGCGCACCATGCGCAGCGCCTGGTCAAAAGATGTATAGCTGACCGAGCAAAGGTCATCAGGGATAGCATCATTGACCGATCAGCCGGCTGGGTAGGACAAGTGATGAATCAGACGGAACTCACCCGGTGATTTCTTGGGCACTAAGCCCAAGGGTGACACTTTAAGGTTGGGGAACGGGGGTGCAGGGAATGGGCCAGCGACCCTGCCTGCATCAACCTCCTTAGTAATGCTGGCAGCAGCCACCTCCTCCCTTCCCCTAAGGGACAAAAGGTTGGGGGCGTCTTGGGGGACCTATCACCCGTGAAAGGAATACGGAACCCCAGTCGAAAACCCTGAAGCAGGTAAACTGCATCTGCCTCCCTCGGGCACAATGCGAGCCAACGCTCCAACGTGTCCACATTAATTGGGGAGGAGGCCTTTCGATGGACCAGCTCCCTCTGCGGCAGTCTTGCCAGCCCCTTGTCCACCCCTACCCCTGCCCCGCATCCCTCCAGGCCTGGGGCAGGCGGATGCAGCATGGGGGCCAGCACAAGAGGGGCACTCATGCCTGTACTGGCAATTCTTCCTATTGCAGGAACCATTGGACGAGAAAGTCCAGCACAGCAGGCGGGCTGGAACCCCCTGCCCCGCCACCTGGCGGGGTATCTGTGCTGGGGCCGCTCGCTGGACCGCGTGTCCACAATGGTATCTTCCCCCAGGCGCCGGGCGCGTGGGAGTCATATACAGAAGCCACAGCTTCTGGCAGGGCTCGTCCCACATCATCTCTGGGTGCAGGGGAATTCGCATACGGAATTCTTCATCGTAAGCCAACCACGGCGGGCCCGGGAAGTCAACCATCGCCCGGTATATATTGTCCAAATACTGGACCATCGGGATTGCCAGATCTGGCCTGGCCCTGAGGTAAACCGCCATGTATATGAGGTACGCTGGCAACCAGTTGGCCCACGTGCATGGCGGCTTACGACGACGTGCCTGTTCCTTATCCTTCTCATCCTGCCCCTCCCTCTCCTCCTTGGTGGGCTCTCTGTTAAGAAGGGAGAAGATGTCCACATACTCCCCACGCCAGATCTTTTCTTTGGTAGCCTGGGCCAGATGATCCCCAAGGGGCACGGAATACCCCGCTGTCGGCAATGCCGACATCGGCACGGTGGGAACTGTGGGCATTGCGAAAGGAGCCTGGACCAACCCGGTCACCCCTAACACGTTCCCGACTGAGTAGGAGGCGCCACCCCAAACAGGGCCCTGGGTGGGAAGTGAAGTCGCCGGGTGGGACGTCGGCGACTGAACCGTCGCGCCACCCGTGCGAGGCCATGGCCACTGAAATGTTCCCCCCAAGGTAGCTAGGTGTGTGGGTGCACTAGATTGAACCGCATACTCACATGCTGCACCCCCGTGGGCTGCCCCCACCGGGGGTTCCGGCCCACTGGGGGCGTCGGAGCTCACGATTGCTACTGAGCTCGTCGATGGGGCCTGCTCCGCACCAGCCTGTTGATTGGGCCGCTGCCCGGCAGACGAAGCATCAACCTGCGCCCCAAAAGGCACCCCCGGGTGGTTAACCCTCGCGAGGGATGCCTCGAGGGCCGCAACACGGGCCAGAAGGGCCTCAACATTAACATAGCCCCCTAACCCCAGGGGGGCAAAGGGCCAGCCGGCCCACGGGCTGCAGGCGCCGGTCCAGGTCCCTGGACCCCGGGGCCCGAATACGGCCAAGAGCCCAGGCCCGGCCCCTGCAGGGCCGGGGGCATACCCTGCCAGGGTAGGGAACCCAACCACCCCCCATGGCTGGAACCCCCCGCAGGAAGCTGCGTACTAGGAGAAGAAGGCCCCGAAGAATGGGCCATGCCAGGGGCAGTGGCCATTGCTTGCGGGCCGGGGGCCGGGGCCCCTGCCAGGCCGGTATGCGGACGGCCCGCCTCAGGCCAAGGGGCTATCAACCCCATCCCACCGGTCCCGGTGGGCTTTTTCAAGGGGGGCTGCTGAGAAGGCGCAGTCACGGTCCTCCGACCCGGCTGGCGCCTCCGCGCAGAGTGAACCGCGTTCGCAGTTGCCTTCTTCTTAGAGGGCATAGCAACGATCTGCTGGGAAGCCGGAGAAAGAGAAGGAAAAAACGCCACCCAATAGGCTTCCCGGCGAAAGGCAAGAGCGACGGAGGTAAGAGGGAAAAAACTTCTCCGCTCCGTCGCTTCGCAAAATGGCAGCGTGGCTGCCTCGTGGCCACCCCTTTTATAAGGGAGCTGGCCACGCCCCCTAACTACCCGGATGCCTTCGTCCGGTGGGGGGCGGCCCGCAAAGAGCGTGGCGGCCATTTTGGCGCCGCGCTTGCAATATACATAGCTATTTATTGACTGGATAAAAGAAATAAATAAGGTGCTAATTAAATCATGGAAAATAAAAAATGAGAGCCAGTTGTACTGTTATACAGTATCTGTTTCCAAGTTATAGTTGCTACATTTGATTTCCCTCCCACATAGCTTAGTGATTTATGTAGAGGGAATAGGGAGTTTCTCTACTGTGCCTTCTTGATAGGGGCTGGACTTGATGATCCATAGGATCACTTCCAGCTTCACAATTCTAAGATTATTATGATATTAAAAGAGTTATATATTTTTATAATTATTCCATCTATTAATACATAGAACAGAAATATCAAAGTATCATCCCCCTTTCTCATAATCTATCTAAAACAAGCTTACTGTTTTTATTTTCTGTTCTTATTTTTAAAGACTTATAGTCTTAGATTATTACTTACCAGCATTCACTTTTCTCTGATTAGATGAAAGAAGTTTGTATTGCCCGCCACTCACTTTAACCAAATTTAGGCAAAATGTTTACAGCTGCTGGCTGTTTGCTTCTTGGTATTTACTTTTATGACATGTGATATGACATCTGGTGTTGCAGTTCAAAGTGGATTGTCACTTCAGCCACATTATGGTGCAATAGAAAAGAGGAGGAAAATTTAACCCTCGCTGTTTTGTTTTGAAAAGCTTCATTTGCTGTAATATTAGACCCTAATAATTAGGAAGTAAATCAATGGAGGATATTGGCAGACAAATATAATTTATTTATTTATTTTTCAAATTTCTATTGCCACTGAACTCGACACGGACTTTGGTTGGCTAACAGCAATTAAAACAAAATTACTAACATAGCTTGTATAATGCTATATGGACACCTTCGGTTTGTCAGATGTTACTAGAAATCTTCTGGGAAGATCCTAGTGGAAAGTACCATACCATACTATTTGTCTAGACACTTAATAACATGGAATTTAGAGTTAGCTGTGGAAATTGGTGAGCATAGAAAGGTCTGTGGTGTCATGGCTGAAGGACATGGTTAGGCGTCTCTAAGTAACTCGTCTTCCAGGAGCCATCACCATATATTGGATGACTTGCCCAAGCAATGTGCATTTTGTAAGTAAGGAAGTGCTTTTTCATTGGCTGAGAAACGATTTTCACTCCAAGTGTTAAATTCAAATTCTGTTAATTTGTTGATGGCCACATTCCAATGGTAAGCAGATACGAATAGCTTTTGAAAACACCTTTACAAAAGGAAAAAGAAGTGTATCATAGAGGAGGAATTGTGTCTTCTAGGGAAAGAGCTTTTAACTGTTTTTACTTGTTTTTTACTTGTTGCTGAACGGCCAGTGAGGTGTTCACTGGACTGTGTACACCACCCAGAGTCTATTGATTGGGGCAGTATATAAATCTATTGTATACAACAACAACAACAACAACAACAACAACAAAACAACTCCAGAGGACCAGATTTGGCTACAGGGTCTGAGGTTACCAACAGCTGGCACAAACCCTACTACAAATCATTTTCAAGAGGCAGTTCAGTATCTGTTAGAGGCAGAGAAGACTTTCAATCTATTCAAATTGGTCTGACTCTTTGAGTGTCTTACAAAGTTTGGCCTAGAGTATAATTTGTTCCATGGGATTGGTCTTTAAGCAAGTTGCTCTTTAAGCAAAACATTTGGAAAAAGCGCTGGTGCTGCCATTGTAAGTGACCGATTGTGACTTCTGGTGCGGGCGGGGGGATTGTGAACCCTAATTTAGCTGTTAAGCGAGTTTTTGGTTGTTTTTAGTTGTTAAGCAAGGGCAGCCATTCTGAGAAAATTCTGCTCTTTAAACAAGTTATTCTCTAAGCAAGGCACTCTTTATGCGAGGTTTTACTGTATTTGCCTATAGAAATATAGGTTGAAATGGACAAAGATTTAATGTGGCTAGTGAATGAGAAGTCAATTATTTGAAGAAACACAGGCCTTCAACACTGTTGTGGAGGTGATTTGCAGATACCAAGCACCTAGTTGAACATAATACATGCATTTGGAAATAGCATACACTCAATATTTACATAGTGCCATATAACATGAATCTAATATGCTGTACACGAGATCACACTATATATCTGCTTAGCTCAAGATGGTTAGCTTGGTTTGTTATCAGTTCTCCTTATGTTCAGAAAGGATCTCTCTCTGCTCAACCTCCAGAGGGTTTATTTATTTAAAAGATTTATAACATGCATTTTAAGGCATGTTCCTCTCAGAAGGCAGTTTACAGAAAACCAAAGCCTAGAAAATATAAATAACAGTTGGATCATGGGGAAAAACAAAGGAATATCAGAAACAAGTCTACTTTTGTTTTATTGACTACACCAAGGCCTTTGACTGTTTGGACCACAACAAAATGTGGCAAGTAATTAAAGAGATGGAAATACCAGAACACCTTATATATGCCTCATGAGAAATCTGTACATGAGTCAAGAAGCAACAGTTAGAACAGAATATGGAATGACAGAGTGGTTTGGAATAGGAAAAGGAGTAAGACAAGGCTGTATTTTGTCACCCTGCTTATTCAACTTATATACAGAGCACATAATGCACAATGCAGGGATGGAGGAATGACAGTATGGGATCAAAATTGCTGGGAGAAACATCAACAATTTGAGATATGCAGATGATACCACCCTAATGGCAGAAAGTGAGGAAGACCTAAAGAAGCTCCTGATTAGGTTGAAAGAAGAGAGTGCAAAAGCTGGCTTGAGACTCAATATCAAGAAAACCAAGATAATGGCAACAGGCCCTATCAGTTCCTGGAAAATGGACGGGAAAGAAGTAGAAGCAGTGACAGATTTCACTTTCTTAGGATCTAAGATAACTGCAGATGGGGATTGCAGCCATGAAATAAAAAGGCGACTGATGCTTGGGAGACAAGTGATGAGAAACCTGGGAACACAGTGAAAAGTAGAGACATCACATTGCAAACAAAAATTCGTATAGTTAAAGCAATGGTAGTCCCAGTGGTAATGTATGGCTGTAAGAGCTGGACCATTAGGAAAGCTGAGCACAGAAGAATAGATGCCTTTGAAATGTGGTGTAGGAGGAGAGTTTTGAGAGTCCCCTGGACAGCGAGGAGAGCTAATAGGTCAATCTTAGAAGAAATCAACCCTGATTGCTCCTTAGAAGGTTAAATAGTAAAGATGAAGATGAAGTATTTTGGACATCAAATGAAAAGAGAGGATTCACTTGAGAAAGCCTTGATGCTGGGAAAGGTGGAGGGCAAAAGAAGAAGGGGCAGCCAAAGATGAGATGGCTAGATGATATTGTATTGCAGAAAGAGAAAACCGCTTGAATCGGCAATAGTTAATAAGGTTTGTTTAATCCAAATTTCAAATTTCAAGGGTAGTCAAACCAAGGTAATAATCCAGTATAACAGATCCAAATTCCTTTCGATAGTGGAATTTCAAAATAATATATTTCATCAGGGATCTATACAAAAACACAAAACTAACAATCAGTACTGAGTATTTCTAGGCACTATTTACAGTATTTACAATATTTACATTAAATCAATCTCAGATTCATCACAGGAAAATTACAAACAAATTACAGTAAAGATGATAATCAAAATTACCTGTATTATCCACAGTTATTCTTAGGTATCAGAAGTTTTTAAAATGATATTATTCTTATAGAAGTACCGTATTTTTCGCCGTATAAGACGCACTTTTTCTTCCCCAAAACTGGGGGGGAAAAGTTGGTGCGTCTTATACGGCAAATATACGGCAGCCGCGCTCTCCCCGCCCCCACCATCGGCGGGGAGATGAAGGGAGCCGCGCCGCCGCCGCGCCGCGCGAAGCCGTCCCTCCCCGCCCCCTGCCACCGGGCGGGGAGGTTAAAATGGCTCCCTGCCCGAGGAAGGAGCCGCCGCTGCCGCGCCGCGCCACGCGAAGCCGTCCCTCCCCGCCCCCTGCCACCGGGCGGGGAGGTTAAAATGGCTCCCTGCCCGAGGAAGGAGCCGCCGCCGCCGCGCCGCGCCGCGCGAAGCCGTCCCTCCCCGCCCCCTGCCTTTTAACCTCCCCGCCCAGTGGCAGGGGGCGGGGAGGGACGGCTTCGCGCGGCGCGGCGCGGCGCGGCGCGGCGGCGGTGGCTCCTTCCTCGGGCAGGGAGCCCTTTTAACCTCCCCGCCCGGTGGCAGGGGGCGGGGAGGGACGGCTTCGCGCGGCGCGGCGGCGGCGGCTCCTTCCTCGGGCAGGGAGCCCTTTTAACCTCCCCGCCCGGTGGCAGGGGGCGGGGAGGGACGGCTTCGCGCGGCGCGGCGCGGCGCGGCGCGGCGGCGGCGGCTCCTTCCTCGGGCAGGGAGCCCTTTTAACCTCCCCGCCCGGTGGCAGGGGGCGGGGAGGGACGGCTTCGCGCGGCGCGGCGCGGCGCGGCGGCGGCGGCTCCTTCCTCGGGCAGGGAGCCCTTTTAACCTCCCCGCCCGGTGGCAGGGGGCGGGGAGGGACGGCTTCGCGTGGCGCGGCACGGCGCGGCGCGGCGGCGGCGGCTCCTTCCTCGGGCAGGGAGCCCTTTTAACCTCCCCGCCCGGTGGCAGGGGGCGGGGAGGGACGGCTTCGCGCGGCGCGGCGCGGCGGCGGCAGCTCCTTCCTCGGGCAGGGAGCCCTTTTAACCTCCCCGCCCGGTGGCAGGGGGCGGGGAGGGACGGCTTCGCGCGGCGCGGCGCGGCGCGGCGCGGCGGCGGCGGCTCCTTCCTCGGGCAGGGAGCCCTTTTAACCTCCCCGCCCGGTGGCAGGGGACGGGGAGGGACGGCTTCGCGCGGCGCGGCGCGGCGCGGCGGCGGCGGCGGCGGCGGCGGCGGCGGCGGCTCCTTCCTCGGGCAGGCGGGGAGATAAAGGGAGCCTTCCGTGGCCCGGGAGGCTCCGAAGACGCCGCTGCTGCGAAGCATCGTGCCCTCCCAGACCTTTGTTCCTCTTGGAGGTTGACTACGGCAGGTACGTAATTTTTGACTTTGAGTATTTTTGTGGTGGCTTTATTGTACGTGGACATGTGGGGTTTCTGAAAAGATGTGGGGTTTTTTTCTTCCCTTTTAGTACAGTATTTGGTTCAGAATCTTTTTTTTCTAGATTTTCCTCCTTTAAAATTGGGTGCGCCTTATATGCCGGAGCGCCTTATAGGGCGAAAAATACGGTATTCAAACGTGTCCCAGACCTCATATGTAAATTCTTTCAGTGTCGACGGACGTTAAGGATGTAACTAAGTGAGTTTGTTTTTAAAGCATATCAAACAAGAACAGCTGCGTCACAAACAGAGACATTACAGAAAACATGTGTAATCTATCTCCATATTAAGACCATGAGGATGCAGTGTGTTAAAGCAGTATATGTAATAGCACTCCCATTGTCTGAGCATATGTTCTATGTTTTTACGAGAGAAGGGATCCAGCTTGTAACATTCTAACACGACAAATTTAAAGTCACGATCGCTGTGTTTAGCCTCTATAAAATGATTCACTAGGGGGGCTAAGATGTTGCCAGTACGTATTTTAGAACGATGTTCCCCCGCCCTGGTTTTCATTTGCCGAGTGGTCACCCCCACATAGCCTAAACCACATTTATACACAAGTAGGTAAACACAGTTGGAGCTTTTACAATTAGAAAAATGACTTAGTCTTAAGGAAAAATTACTGCTGGTGATCGAAACCACTTTAGTTTGCCAGGATTGGGGGCGTTGGACACAGTCACCACATCCTATGCATTTTATCTCCTATGATAGGTCTTAGGAAATCCAGATCTATTAGACAAATTGTCACATCTTCTGATCATGAGTCTCGTTACCTTTTTGTTCGTCCAAACATTATGGGACATTACCGTTGTGGTGACTGATACAGAAAGGAATGGATAGCCAATGCAGCCCTGCTAGTGCTTGAGAGATGTGATTTAATTTTCTCACTCCAGTAATCAGCCTAATTTCTGCATTTTGGACCAGTTGTAGCCTCTGTACTAGGACCAAGGGAAGCTCCACATAGAGAGCATTACAGTAATCAAAATGTGAGATTACCAGAGAGATGATTAGTGTTATGAGAGACCGCCTGTCCAAGTAGGGACGCAACTGAACTATTTGATAAAGATGGGAAAAAGAAGCTTTACATACTGCTGCAATTTGTGCTTCTATGGTGATCAAAAATAACCCCCAAGTTGCGTACTTGTTCTCTAGGGGACAGTGCCATCCCAGCTAGCACCGGGTTCCAGGAAACTAGTTGGGCAGATGGCCCCTCTAACACCAGTACTTCTGTCGTACCCGGGTTCAGTCTCCACTTGTTAGCTTTGGTCCATTCTAACACCATGGCCAGGCAGTCAGCCAGGCACCGGATGATGTAAAGGAGATTATGTAAAGCAGATGATGTAATGGAGAAATAGAGTTGTGTGTCATCTGCCATATTGATGACAGCACACTCCAAATCTCTGAATGATCCCTCCCAGTAGCTTCACATTGATGTTAAATAGCATTGGGGAAATAATCAACCCCTGAGGAACACCCCATTGGAGAGTCCATGGGACCGGCAGACATTTCCCAAGCTGAACTCTCTGGGGACTATCACCAAGGAAGGAATGGAACCACTGTAAAACATAGCCCTGCCCCCCAACTCCAACAGTTGCCCCAGCAGGGAACAATGGTCAATGGTATCAAAAACTGCCAAGAGATCCAGGAGTACCAGGATGGATGAAGCCCCCTGGTCTTCCTCCCAGAGCAGCTCATCTTGCAGTGTGACCAGTGTGGTTTCAGTGCCATGGTGCCAACTGCTGTAATGGGTCTCAGCAGTTGGATTCATCCAGTCAAGGTACCACTACAAGGAAAGCCACTCCCAGGTGTGGTTTCTCAAGTTTGTGAGACATGTGAACCTACATTAAAAGATCTGAAATTCCATGGAGGTACTTACAGAAAAAGTCAGTCTTCCAGATACGATGGCCTGAAAACATTTAGGTGTTTGAAGATCAAAACCAGTACTTTGAACTGTGTTCAGAAGCAAACTGGAACCCAATGCAATTATTTCTCAATATCAAATATATGATCTCTATCATGCACACCAGACAGTAATCTGGCTGCTGTGTTTTATACAAGACTAGCTGGCAACCCGGCTTCGCCTGGGGTCGGTCCCCCCTCCTCAGTCCCTGTCCCCCATTCCCCTTACCTGTGCCACACTGTTCTGTCTCCTCCGACATCTGCGCTCCCGCATTGGGCTCCTGAGTGGGGCCTGTGGCCCCACTCACTTCTCCCACCAGACAGGTTTCCTACTCAGCCTGGGCTGGCCACGGACTGGCAGGCCTGGCCCTTCCGTGGCGTGGCCCCACCAAGGGGTCTCCCTCCACTGCCCATGCACCATGTGGCCTGTTCTTCTGCCATGACCGCTGCCTTGTTGTTGTGGTGAGCCATGGGCAGGTGCGCTAACATGTGCCCCCCCGGCAGCTGGTTCCTGCCACCCACTGGTCCTGTGGCCTGTTCTGCCGCCTCACTGCTGTGAACTTTGGGCATGCGCACTGATGCACGTTGCCCTGGCATTGGTTTTTTGGGTGCAAGGCATCTTGGGGGTTGTCGTTCACACTGCCCAGCATCCATTTTCTGGGCGCAAGGCACCTTGGTTGTGTGTGTAGTTCATGGCGTTATCCCCATTTTGTGGGGTGCATGAACCCCCATGGGACCCAGCACCCCATCAGTGTCCATCTCAGATGTGCAAGGTATGCGTGCGCGAAGTTACAGCATCAGTAGTACAGTGGTGTGGATTTCTATACTGGACACCACACCCACACATTTGTTGGTTTATATATAGATAGATGTAGCTGCTGAATCCTTTTCAGGATCAACCCAGGCAGAACTCATTGTGTTAGTCCAGGGCTTCTCAATGTTTTCCAGCTGTGGGCCAGACCACACCCCCACAGACAGCTGAGTGGGCCAGACTGGTGCCGTAAAACACATCCACGGCTGTTGTAAAAACATTTACAATGGCCACAGACTAATTTACAGTCACGTAAATGCATTTACGCAGCCATAAATGAGTTTACAGCTGATTATAGGGGCAGCAGCAGGGGCAGCAGGGGGGGGGGCTGGAATGAGGTGGGGGCCTGGATTATTTGGTGCCATGGGTTGGATCTGGCCCACGTGCCATAGTTGGTGAACCCCTGTGTTAGTCTAATCAGGAAATGATTCTGATATTAATCTCTGTGACCAAAATCATCTTCTCTAGGAAGGGGTGTTGCTGACACATCAGCCAAAGCTGGGCAGAGCTACTCATGACTACAGCAGCTATATGGTCTTCCAGTAGCACTGCTGGGAAATAACTGCAAGTAACTGATTTTGTGAGGGGACTGACTCTCCTTAAGGTTTTAGTCTACAATCTTTAGGAGTTATCTAAACTGCTCAATCCTGTATCCAAATAGGTTCAGCACTTTGGTTCACTCTTTTAAAGTTTAAAGTAAAATTGGCAAGTCACTATCAGCCCCAAGTCACTACCAGCCCCAGTTTCTGGATTCAAGAGTACCCCCCGAATGCAGCCTTAACCCTGTAGAAGGAGTATTACCAAATCCAGAATATAAACTCAGTTCCAGACAGATTTTACTTCTGACCAGTAGGACTTTTCTTATCTAGATTAAGCCTTAGTTTCCTCCTCCTCCACCACCACCACCCCACACACAAACCTAGTCCATCACTGGATCAAGTTAAGGACTCAGAATATGGGATTGTACACTACTACTGTTGTGTATGGATTGTAATGTGCCTTTAAGTCAATGTAACCACACGAATGAGTGAATGTAACAATCTCTAAAAGTAACACTGTAACCTTCTGTATTAGGACATGAGCTAGTGACCACTGGGGGCAGTAGCGAGCGTCCAGCTCACATGGTACAAATTCTCCAAATGCCTACAGCCGCGGGAAGATTCCCGCTAATGCCTCACCTGGACAAGAAGGGCGTGATTAAGGGTGACGTCACGCAGACAGTAGCCAATGAGCTACCGAGGAGCCACATTCAAATGTATAGCCACTGTATATAATGAGCTGTTCGTCCGCCATTACCACATGTTCCCCCTGACCATCATGCAATAAAGATGAGTTAAGCCAGACTTCGGCTGTTTCTATTGTCTTGGTTCTTGAACACTAAAACTACCCTGCTTCAAACAATATCTGTTCTTTCAAAGAAATGCTTTAAAAGTTGTAAAATTGTTTTCTAGATTGGTATGAAAAAAGCCAAAGGAAAAGTGACGAAAGCTGTTGAGAAAGCAATTAGTTTATAGCTGAGCATTTCACACTTCTACATCCACAGAAAATCTGTTACATAGGGTGAAAAGTGGAAAACCATCATGTTGACAATCATTGGACTCAAAGTGTTCAAGGTAAAGTCTGATATGATTAAAATAAACTGTACCTTCCCCAGCTCTGTAGATTCCCTGATTTTGCAGAAATGAAACAAGAGTTTAGAATTCACAAATGATTAACCACTCAAGGGTGCAAGCTCTATCATGCCACTTGCCGTCTGGATGCATTTCAACACAGTCTTCGTTGCCACGATTATTTGGTTCTCCTGGTGCCCAGTTTGAGTAATCTATGATATTGCCATTTGGCGCTTCAAATCTGCCTTCTCTTGCCATGTCGTTGACTCCAAGAACTGCTCTTGTGCTGTGCCAGGTCACCATTTGTTGAAGGGCACTATTCTCAGCAGCATCCATTGGCACAGCAATCATACCACCCAGGTGTGAGCAGTTGTCATGTGCAGCATTGTAGTCACCCCTCGAGCCATCTGTTTTAAATATTTTCCCCCCGACAACCACACCATTAGGGGCAAGGAGAACTAGGAGGAGACAAAATTGCAGGACATTCAGGTTTTAGACTTTGTTTTGGATCTTCCAATGTAATTGAGCATTGATGGTAAGTGTGACAGATCTTGGTGAAAGACAGAGCATTCTCATTAGGGCTTCAAGAGCCACATCTAGACGCAGCTGCAGTTACATTTCAATCAAGCAGACTAAACTTGACCAGCAACTTTAAGAGTCTTCACTGATTACTGTTTTGTACTTTATAATAAGTCTTGGAAATATTACTATAATAATAAGTTCAAGTTCACAAGAGCTGGGGCAGAGATGAGCACTCAATCCATCATGCAGTAACTAGGTTTCGAACTGCTGACTTGCCAATCTTCCAGCTAACAAGGTGAGTTTCTTAACCACTGAGCCACTGCAGCCTGGAAATATTACTAGCACAGACTGAACTGTCACTGCTACTCCTGACACATATTATAGTGCAAAGCATTCCATAATGACTTGTACACATGTGAAAGTGTTGTTGTCTGTTGAATCAGAACAATAGCTGGCTCATGACTGGAACCGTTCCCCTTATTTTCAGGCAAGGCATCCTGCCCTCAGTTCACAAGCTCTCTCACAGGCAAGTCTCTTGCACTTTCCCTCTTTACCTACTAACTCTTTGGTCATTCACCTAACTGGGGAGATGACCCTTTATGGGCCTGGGTACTCTCTAGCCTTCAATATCAGCTTGACTCTAGATACTGTCAGTTGATTCTACAAGCCAACTGGAACATATCTGGCCCTATAAACCCTTAATATTTATCCCACACCCAGGCTAAGCAAGCCATCCCAATGGATGAGCACTCAGACACCTTTGCCTTTCCTCTTTAATTTAGAACCCTGCTGTTGAGTCCAGAACAAGAAGTACTCTAACCAGCAGGATTGGGTTAAACTCAGTGATTCTTTATCAGCTCATACTTTGGACTGGGGACTATGGACAGGGGTGGCCTCTGTATATACAGTGGTTTGACCGTTACAGAATTAGATACATTTAGGCAGGCTTCCAGAGGACAAACAAAGTTCAACATTTACCATTCTGACATGTATTTGAATTTCTCACCTTTTACAATGGCATGCTTCTGTGCTTATTTTTCAGCGCAGTTTTACTTTTGAAAAGTAAACACAACACCTGCTGAGGACTTAGACCACATTATTTCCCCTCTGACTCATCAAAAACATGTCTTCTTGCTCTAGAACATGATTACTGACCCATCCAACAAAGACAAATATCAGTAATATTTCCAAACTCTTATTCTTCTGATGTAAAGACTGAGCAAACTTTGCACATTCCTCTGGTAATATAAGAATCAATTTTCTTGAAACCCATGTGATGAAAATTACAATTGTTTTGTATTTTTCACATTCTGAAGGTTTCTATTTTGTCCATTTAGTGTCAATGTTCTTCTTACTAGATATTGCAAGGTCTAATTAAGTTGAAGAAAAGTAAACATGAAACTAAACTAAAGTTTGACAATTTCCATCACTCTGGACCAAACAAAACCACATTTTTATGCTGCTTACCTTTTTGGGTTTTGATGATGGTAGCTTTAAAAATGTCCATTTCAATTTGCAAATTCTTTATTTGTGTTTTAAGACCTTCAAGCTCTGAATGAGAAAATAGTTGCATTAGATGTCCCTAATGACATCAACTTTCATCAGTGCTAAATGAAAAATATCTGTACTGATATACGTTTCCAGGGAAGACTACAATTTGCCTCTTTTCCCAACATTTCCTAGGTAGGGAATACAGGGACTATATTTCCCTTGCATTTGGAAAAATTACACTTGGCAACTTATTAGAGGGATTTATATCATTCCACATTATTTCAAACTGATTCTAATTGATGGGTACCCAATCTATGAACTTATAGTACAGAATATTCAGAAGGGTTTATCACTTTCTTCCTCTGGTGGCACTCTGGCACTGTGCAAAGTCCTCAAAGCTACTCAAGCTGGCTCTTCTCTTGGGACACAAATTGTGAATTGAATTGCTGATGTCTGTCTCTCGATCAGGTACCCAAGCCACTCAGCTATCCAGGCAGCTGAGGAGAACATCAAGTGTAGGGTTCTAACCAATTTATACCAGTTAGTCAGGATCCAAAACAAATAAAAACAAAAACCTGTGCATGACTTTCAGTGCCGTTAGATTTAGTTTTTCAGGTTCCTGAGTCATCTTTAGTCCTCATTGCCAAAATCTGCACTCTTCGGAAAGGGCTGCTGACAGTTTGTGGTACAAGTAGAGGAATACCTCTCTCTCACACACTCCACTTTAGCATGAGCCTCCCACCCCTACAGGAAAGTGCCTCTTAGCTTCTGGAGTGGGATCTCTTTTCTCCAATCTAGCAGACCAAGAGACCTTGAGGGAGCAACAAGAAGGCCATAGTGGTGAAACTCTTGTGGGTCATTGTGCAGCAGCCACACACGATTTCCTTTCATGTTTTCATCTAAACTAATGGCCTGTTTTCAAAAGTTTATAGGCAAAAACTGCATTTTTCTCCTCTATTTTCTCATAGCTCAACTTGACTGATTTTAAACATCTTCACCAGTACATTGATTGACACTTCTAGTGATTCTTAGCTTTAACCATAGGACAATATAAAGAACAATCCAAATAATCGTACATTGTAGCTGGAGTTGGGCACAACTTGGGTTCAATTTCCTATATATCCATGAAGCTTCTCAGGTAACATGGTTTTGCAGATGATCCACTCACACCCTAGTCTACCTCACTGGGTTGTTTGGGGGCTAAGTGAGCATCAGGGGGGACCATCAGGATTCCCATCCTGGGCTCAGAGATGATGGGGGCCTGGCAGTGCTGGGAAACCACTGTTCTGTGCATGCATAAACAAACCACGCATGCACAGAAAACCATAGGGGAGTGGCACTGCCGGGAAACCACTGATCTGCACGTGTGCAAACAAACCACGCATGCGCATGAAACTACAGGTGCATGACCAAAAATGGGGGGGGGGGCGTACCGGGGCCGGAAATTTCTGATGCCGGCCCTGAGTGAGCAAAACATTACAGAGCATTTTGTTTACTAAAAAAGTGCCACAGATATGCATTAAAATATAATCTAAGCTTTCAGGTTTTCCAGAACACCATAAACATTGCAGCCATTTTCTTTAGACCATGAGGCAGTGGCAGTGCTTGTGCTATTTTAATTTTTTTACAGTGTCTATCAGGGTTAATGATAATTTACATACCTGAATTATTATGGTCATTTGGTCCCTGTAGTTCTTGAGTTGCTGGTAAACCTATGATGATGGTGTGTATTAATGAACTAATGAGCCAAAGAAACAAAGTCCATACATGTGTTACCTGTCACTTGAGCTGTATTACTCAATAATATTTTAAACACTTTAATGAAAACATTGTTCTCATCTTCACTGAGAATTATAGCCAAGAAATCTTTGTCACCTTACAAAAAAGTTTGTATACACTTTCAACATTGTTAGTGGGATGGTTTTCATGCTTTCCTTTGTCTATAGCCCATTACCTTTCTTTTAAAAATACAATTTATGTCTTGCATATGCAAAGAGCCAGGCTCATACACTTATTGGAAAGGCAGTTTTCTATACATTTCTTTAAATTAAGAGGCTGTCTACAAAGTTTTGTGGTGCTTTTTGGTGGGTTGGTCTGATCACGTGCATATCTTTACCTATAAGGAGATACATTAACTGTTGGAATGTAACAAAGGCTCCCACACCTGTCCCTACTATCCTGTACCGAGCCGTCTGCACTCACCTTTACTCGGCCTGCACATCACCGCAAGGGTCCGGGAGTCGCCAGTGGGGCAGTTGCCCCACGACCGCAAACAAAAACAATTCAACTTCAATTCCCAAAGTCCTCCGTGCCGCGCCACCTCTCTGCCAATCAGGCTGACAGGTGCGAGCAAAGAGAATGTTGGGAACGGCGCTGTGCCCAATAGAAACCGAGCTGCAGAAAAAAACTTGGCGCATGAACACAAACAAAACAAACAAAACTCCAAGCCCCAGCGTCTTGTGCACTGTGAGCACTTCACCCAATCAGGCTGTGAGTGCGCAGAACACTGAAAAAGCCAGCATGCGAAAATTAAAATTAAAAAATGCCAGCCACCCCCAAAACGGGAGTGCCATGCCACCACAGGCAGATGCAGCGCCTTGCAAAAAAACAACAACACAAAAAACCATGGCAAGACCACTGCCGGCCTTCTTTCCCAGAGCAATGGGAAGAAGAGGGACTCCCTCTCCTCCCCACTACCCCAATGAAAACACGGTGAGACCACCGCCGGCCTCAAGGTAAGTTGAGCCGAGGTGGGGGGAAAAACCAGCTGCAGGCAGCAGTTTATCCCTGGCGGATGACTGAATTCTGCCTTTCTACTACCCACACTGCTATTTTGAGAACTAGCATGAAACAATTGTGGAGGTAATAGAAAATCAGCAGCCAGCAATCCGCAAGGAAGAGCACCACCCCTTACGGATTGCTGCCTGCCGATCTCCAGTTAGGTAAGCCAGGAGAAAAAGGAGACAGAGAGGAGAGAACCATCGTGAGGCAGATAGCTCTTCTCTGCCTCCTTTTCACCCGACCTACCTAACGAACCTTACTGGACGAAGAGCGAACTGACTGCCGGCTCTCCCTTTTCCCCATTACTGCATCAAAACCAAATTTTGAAGCAACAATGGAGAAAAGAGGAACCAACAGACAGGCCGTTCTTCACACACACAAAAAATCACAACAATAAAACCAAAGAGTTAACCAAAACGCCAATCACAAACATTAATGAAGCACAAATAAATAAATTATTTTAAAAAAGATTAAACAAAAAAATAAGCAACAAAAACAGCAAAAGACACCTGAAATATCAAAGTCTAATGAAAAAAACCCCATGAAAGCACACTAAAAACACCTATGTAAAACACGAAAATACCTAAAGCAACAAACAAAAATAACACAAAAAAATATATGGAAGAAATTTAAAAAACCCAGAAATAATTAAAGCAATTAAACATATCTAAAACCCAACAACAAACAAACAAAAAACCATCAAGAAACACTTTGGGGGGTTTAAGTAGAAACTCTCTATTTAACCCCCCCCAACCCAACATCACAAAATCAAAACAAAAATTAAAAAGAACAAACAATCAAGAGAACTCACCAAGCACATCCTCCCTCCATGCGTTCCGGAACTAAAGTGAACACAGAGAAAGAAAATCGCAGTAATCTAAATAAGAGCCCCACCTAGAGGCCGGAAGAGAAAAAACAAGTCAAAAAATATGTAACACAACACTCTTAGTAACAGCCCCACCTACAGGCTGGAAGAGTAAAAACAAGTCAAAAAATGCAATGCAGCACTCTTACTAATAGCCCCAGCTAGAGGCCAGAAGAATAACAACAGCCAAAAAATATGAAAAATAAAATAAAAATGACAAATATAAATTAAACCAAATAAAGTCACAAACCACAAATGCAAAACACCCCCACCCAAACCACCCCTAACAAAACAACAACAACACACAAATAAAAACTGCCTGGCTGGGTGGGCACAAATATGCTAGTATGTCATATGCTAGATCAGGCCAATAACACCTAACTGCCCCCAACCCACTCAATTTTGAGATCCTGCTAGAGCAATGTTTCCCAACCTTTGGTTTTGGACTTTAATTCACAGAAGCCTAAGTCAATTCTCCAAAGCACTGATCAGCCAATGTACTGACTTAGGCTCCTGGGCCCCACATTGGAAAACACGGTGCTAGATTGTTCTACTAAAAAGCCCCACTACAATTTATCCCACCCACACCATATGTACACACTGGAGATGGGATGAAATACAGCATGGTTGAAGGAGCTAGTTCCCACCTGATGGAGGAGAGGGTGTGTACTCCCCATTAGCTGAGAAGTGTCACTGCCATGATGGCGTATAGCCCCATCTTGCTCCTATGGAAAATCAAAATGCTGTCAGGATGTGGGGATTGTGCCAAACAGTGTTTTGTCTGCCCCACCCTACTCCCCAAACTCAAGCAGCTTTTTAAAAGCTGCAGAACACCTACCTGGAAGGACCAGTGCACAGAGGCCCTGAGATAAATAGCTGACGTGGGTCCTCTATGGGTTAATGAATGGTATAGTAATCATTCTTATTTCTCCAGTGGGTCATGTGGTTTCAAGTTTTAAATGTAATTGCAATGCTCTAATTAGTCTTCTTGCTGTTATTTATACTGATCCTGTTTGTTCGCAACCTTGATAAAGTTTTTTTTGTAGTAAATCACTGACCACTCCTTTTTAAAATGGAAGCCCTGTACCTGTAATAATAAATTTCCCTCTGTCTCTCTTCCTCTTTTCATCATTCTAAGACTATGAAACCGAGTCACTTGAAATTAGGCAAGAGTATCAGGGAAACTTTTTGAGGATATGCTTCTTGGGGATATTTTCTTTTTAAAAGGATCCATTAAAAAAATCCATAGCATACAGTACCATGTTGATTCATTAGGCTTTAGGAACTGGGCTCTTCAGGATCCAATAAAGTTTCTCAAGAATAAGGGTGCCCTCAAGAGCCAGCAGCTTGGAGATTTAGTCACTAAGACCTCCATATCTTTCCTTCACCTCTTGACCTTTGGCTTGGTTGAACCACTTCACTTTCTACTACTGGAACAATACAGGTACAACTATAAAGAAAATTAAATGGTTAGGGCATGGAGAAGAGAAATAACACTATGGGAGAATGACTGATTTTGAACCCTTGATTCATTTGGAAAGAAAGATAGCACAATTGCCTCATGAGATTTGCCTTTTCTTGACTCTTTGTATATATGTATGTGGTACTCAGGTGAGTGTGGTGCTAGAGCAACATAAGAAGAGAGGAACTGAAGCAAGACCACTTTTTCATTCTTGTTGCAGGACCCACAGAAATAATAGCACACCTTAAAGATTTTGGTACCTTTATCTCTTTCATTTCTCTCAGGAGGTCCACATATAACCAAGGTACAAGCATTTGGAAACCATCCTCGTAGGACATGAGTCGCAACCGAACCTGTAGTTCTCTGCATAGATGCACCCAGGACCAATGTTGAAAGTATTATAAATATGAGCATTGTTTGGTTCTGGAGAGAAAAAAGCATGAATAAAATCCTACTTTCAGACTATGGAGTTGTGATCTGCATATATGTTGTTTATGGGGGAAAATCCCACTTATAACCCATCTTATTTGAAAATTTTAATTTTTATGGGCATAAATATGACATACATCATAACATAGACCTAAATCAAAATGAGTCTCAGGATATCAGGATAGTGATTCAAGCCACCTAAGAACATGTGGTAGTAACCATGGCAAGGTTAATCTGTCAGTTTCACTTTTCCCTGTGTTAGAATTTTTAAAATTTCAAGTTCTTCATGGTGATTTCTGTAGTGTATTTATAATGAAAAATTAAGTTTTGGAAAGGAATGGTCACTGATGCTTGATTTATATTGTTGCTTTAATTAGTTATGATTGCACAATTTTGTGTTTTAAATTGTTTCTCAGTGGTTTGCAGTGAGATTTAGGCATCAGAACAAGCAGTCTGTGTTAGAATGATATATGGAGGAGAGAAAAACATGCTATCCTACAAGAAACCAGGATTATAATTAATACAATTAATTCTTATCCCTGCTAAGTCTCTAAGTTCATAGGTACAGTTTGACCCCATAGCAAAATATGTACATTCTGTAATTCCTAGTAGCAATTGACTGATCATAAAAATGTCACAACCATCTCAGATCTGGCTTATGAATATATGAAGTCTTACAAGAGTCAACAACTACAGTTAGACCTACTAGAAAACATGTAAGTATCCATGGGATTATTCAGTATGAAAGTGAGGATAGAGCACACATAAATAATCAATTCTCACGGGTGTTTCCATAGTGCACACAATCTCCTTGCACTTTCTTTCCACATTAATCACAGTGACAGGCATTTTGCTTCCTCAAAAAAGCTATTGTTAATTTCAAAGAATTTTCGTCCCATAGAAATCACAATCACCCAGTATATTGTATGCAATCATCCATTCATTTTCTTTAGCTCCTATCTTTCTTCAAATAAAGGAATCTATATAGAGATCATTTATACCTGTTAGGATTCTTTCCAGCTGTCCAAATGTCTGTTCAGTTGCTTCGTGAAAATAATTTTATAGTTCTTTACTGGCTTTAACAATAAATATTGTGGGTGATGATCTTCAAACCTATTTCCTTCTGAGCAAATCTGTTCTTTTCCAATAAAGTTAGTCCAACAAGAGTCTTGTGTCCAAGTTCCCACCTTATTATTGTGAATAAGACAACAATGTGTGTTCAAAAAACAAAGAAACTATTGTCCAGAGGTAAGCAAATCTAAGCAAAGAGCAATCAAGCTTTGCATTTCCGAGTGAAAGCAAACAGTTCATAACCAAGTATTAACTCATTGTAGAGACAGGGCTTCTCTATACTTTCTGGATTGACCTGGAATTCACTCCAGAATGATATGTGGCATTGTCTATTGCAGAAAGCAAATTTACAGTTACATGTAATATTTTTTATAACATGTAGTTTAGCCGTACATGCCCTGGATTCTATAGAAGAATCTATGAAATAGATTTGTATAAATCTGTACTAAAGATGTTTTTAGTTTTGACTCACAGCAGAGCTAAACACTTAACAAATTTATGCTCTGTGTATTCACATATAATCAAGTCCTACTAAGTTAAACGGGGCTTGCTCCTTGTTGAGTATGGCTAGGGTCACAACCTTAACAGTACAATCTCACACATTAATCCTCAGAAGTCAATCACATCATCTAAACTGCATTTCATTCCAAATAAGAGAGTGAGGTATAGTTGCCAGAGTGTCAGACTAGTACAGTACTCAGAAAAATGAGATTCAAATCCCTGCTCATGCATGAAAATTTACTGGGAGAAGTGCTCCTAGAACTAGAGCATCTCACATGCCTCAAAAACCTTATTAAGGTCACCATAAATGGGATGTGATTTGATGGAACATAACATTAATATCCAAGTGTTTCAGAAACCAGTTCATATGTGATGTTACTGATGGTGTAATCTTGAAACAAAATTATGTATGTTATATGCTTTCAAGTCTGACTTACAGTCACATTATGGTTTTCAAGGTACAATAGTACCTATCTTAAAGAGCATAATGCGTTCCATGGGATTGCTCTTTAAGCGAGTTAGCTCTTTAAGCGAAACACCATTGTAAGTGACCAATTGTGACTTCTGGTGGGGGGGATTGCAAACCCCAATTTAGTTGTTAAGCAAGTTTTTGTTTGGTTTTAGTTGTTAAGCGAGGTGACCATTCAGAGAAAATTCTGCTCTTTAGTCGCTTTAGCGAGTTAGTCTCTAAGTGAGGTGTTCTTTATGCGAGGTTTTATTGTATATACATTTTCCCTACAATGATTTTTAACTGTTAGTAGTTTTGCAAATTGAAAGACGTCAAAGTGTTTATAATACAAAATCAACAATGGTAGTAAGCTTATTTAAAATATTTGAATAGTCAATGAAAAATATAACCACTAATTCTTTGCCGTACCCATTCCCCAATGAAGAGACGGACACATAATTGGATTTTAAAATTGGGCCACTTTATTGAAATGTAATTCAACTTAATTAAATTTTAAACTTTCCTTAACCATGTTAAGGCTAATGGGGCGCAATAGCACTGGTAAGGAGCAAATCTTAATTGTCAATCATATTTGGCTACTTTGTATCAAATTGTATCAATTTGTTTACCTCTGAAACAAATTGTTGACCCAGGTCAGTATGCTGCTTGTTGCCTCCAGCATCTGACGTATATCCGGTAAAATATCAAGGTGATGCAGGCTGCATAGATCCTAGCATCACCCTGTTCATGGTCCGCCCTTGATTGGCCAGCCCCAGTTTCCCTGTACCTTGTCCTTGGTTTGGCCAATCAACTGCGTACCTGCCGGATACCTCTGGGTCCTCCACTTTCTCCTTACCAGTGCTACCCACCAAAGTGACCAGAAAAGTGAAACAGTACCCCATATCTCTACCACTAGCAACAGTGTGGGATGGGCGAAAACCACAAGAACCAAGGAGCCAATGCAGGTTCAAGCAAAAATTCCCATCTGGCCCTGAAGCGACCAAAAGTAGTCACACTGTCACCTGGGGAGTGGGGGGAGGGCAAACGCGACATTGGGCCCAGCCGATTAAAATGGCGGCAGCTGGTGGTAGTTCCTTTTAAAGGAGGCACCGACCACGCCCCCAGCGAGTTGGAATGCCCGCTCTCCCGAGGCAGGGCCGGCAAAGAGCGTGGCAGCCCTAATGGTTGCCGCTGCGCTTTCCTTGCCATACCCATTCCCCAATGAAGAGACGGACACATAATTGGATTTAAAAATTGGGCCACTTTATTGAATTGTAATTCAACTTAATTCAACTTTAAACTTTCCTTAACCATGTTAAGGCTAATGGGCCGCAATAGCACTGGTAAGGAGCAAATCTTAATTGCCAATCATATTTGGCTACTTTGTATCAAATTGTATCAATTTGTTTACCTCTGAAACAAATTGTTGACCCAGGTCAGTATGCTGCTTGTTGCCTCCAGCATCTGACGTATATCCGGTAAAATATCAAGGTGATGCAGCTGCATAGATCCTAGCATCATCCTGTTCATGGTCCGCCCTTGATTGGCCAACCCCAGTTTCCCTGTACCTTGTCCTTGGTTTGGCCAATCAACTGCGTACCTGCCGGATACCTCTGGGTCCTCCACTTTCTCCTTACCAGTGCTACCCGCCACACGGGGAGGTGTCTCCGGTGACTGTCAGTTCGGTCACCAGGCCCACTTGAAAATCCTCCAAAAAGAGGTCCATGCCTCTAACCGACAGGTGTACCCCATCTCCATGGTACAGACTCGGGTCCTGTAACCGTATCTCCGGATGTTGGATCGATGTCCCTGAACCATGCTCATCTAGAAAACGGGTCATCCTCCTGTTAACAGACCACCGGGCCTGGTCTAAACCATGAGGTCTTACTCCTCCCAGGAAACAGTATCATGGTATGATCTGGGACCATAGGAACCACGTCTGCGGCCACCATTGATGTGACATATCCAGGTCCCTGCGCACAGATATAGTTAAATCCAGGCTCGTGATCTGCGCAAGATCATTCCCACCTAGATGTATAATTAATATATCTGGAGGATTGGCGTCCCTGATGGACATAAGGAATGGCATCAGTTCCTGCCACCTCATCCCTCACAGACCATACCAGTGAAGACGCGCAACAGCGCGTAAACTGAGATGGGGTCCCCATGTTGAAGTTGCTGCATAACGAGCAGCCCAGAAGATGTAGCTGTGTCCAACCAGCCAAACCTCCACCGGCACGCACCTGTGCACGGCATCTAAAATAAAGAAAAAGAATAAGAGCCAGCTACTTGTTCATCTAAGCAGGGGGCGGACATACAGACCAAAACGCGCAGACCTCCACCTGCCCATCCTGCGGATGTTTGCATCTGAATACCCGAATGTGGCCACTGTTGATGCAGCACCTATACGAAAGGAATGGGTGCTGTAACGAGCCCCCGGTATTCCCAAATGAGAAAGTGCAGCCCTTGTAATCCTCCAAAATTGAAATTTAGTGAGTGGGGACCCGGCACCATGGCAGAAAAGTGTGCCCGGCTGTGGGCCATGGATTGCCAAAAAAGATTGAAGTGCCTTGACCAGGCATATTGCACTGTAACTACAAGTGAGCAAGGTAACAGAGGTACCCCTGCCCTGCTGGTCGGCATTGGATGGACGTATGTTAAGCAGGACTGACCCTTGTTGAAAGAAAACATCAGCTAATTCCAGAGCCCTGCGCGACCCATCATATTTTGATAGAACCACCAATTTGCTGATCCGAAGAGCCCCCAAAAAGGCCACCGTGGTGGCAGCATGAAACAATGCCGCCTCAAACTGGTCACAACACAGTTTATGCCAAGCTCCGGCTAAGTCTACAAGTAGGGCGGAGGAAACTGGTTGCCGCATGTCGGGGCGATGTCCATGTTCACGTGTCCACCCCTCCAACACCCGTCGAATACGAAAATCACTGGTGTTGTCCTGGTAACCCCGGGTGTGCGAGGCAAATGCCATGGCAGAAAGGCGAGAGCCAATGGTGCGCGGAGCTAATCCCGCATGATAAAGTTGCACCATGTACTGTAGTATATGCTCCACCGGGACTGACCACTGGTTAGGCAGCTGCATGTTCCTGCAGAACTCTACGAAATTAATGAAGGTGTGCCAATATGCCTTACGGGTGCGGCTGGCCAGTGACATGCCGATCGCCCGGTTCACTTCTCCTCACCAAACATCCACATCTTGTTCGGAAGTAGTGAGGGAAGTTCTTCGGCTTCCGGTGCTAAAGCCCAAAACCAGGAGATCTGCAGGCGGGATAAAGCATCAGCAATATCGTTATTGATGCCTGGGACATGTCTGGCCTTAAAAAGCACATTAAAGCGCAAAGAGAGTAACACGAATCGTCTCACTAAAGCCATAACCCTGGGGGAGCGGGACGTTTGGGCATTGACAATGTGTACCACGGCCGCATTGTCACACCAAAAGTGTACCACCGAATATTTCCATATCTCACCCCATAACATAAATGCACCCAATATAGGGAAGAATTCTTAGAATGTAAGGTCCCTTAGTAAATCCCTGCCCTGCCATTTGTCAGGGAAATCACCCCAAGTAGCGAAAAGCAAGGGAAAGGGTATAAACTGGTTTAATGTGCAGTATGCCATGATGACGAAACACTAAAACAGTACAACAGAGCATTTTGCCTTTGGATTTTGCACCAGAACCTGTTGCTTGCGATAGCGGCTCTTTTTATGATGTTTGTTGGTGTAGGATATTCCGGCCAGTGTATTTGTAGGTTGTTCGTACCTTAGATTGATTCTTTTGATATATTGTATATTCGCTATTTGCCTTATGCCGGACCACAGGTTTATGTGATTTGTATATGTTTTCGCTGTTCACTTTACATATCTCACAGTACTATTTATAGCTGTATGCTCCCAGTATTATATTTCTTTATATGGTGCTCCATTATTATATTATATATATTCTTCCAATATTTTTCTTACCTTTTGGTAATCCTATGCACCCTCCCAATTAGTGCTCTGTTGTACTGTTTTAGTGTTTCATCATCATGGCGTACTGCACATTAAACCTGTTTATACGCTTTCCCTTGCTTTTCGCTACTTGGGGTGATTTCCCTGACTTTCTGTGTTGTACACACCCCGGCTGCTTCTCTCTTTCTCTGCCATTTGTCGGGCCACCTACCATATGCCCACTTACCATCCCAATAAATGCCTTAACCAAAGGAGTCAGGGGCGTCAGACTGTATCTGAAACTGGGGCATAGTGGACTGTTCAGTCTGCCAAAAAGAAATCCCATTAAAGTCATCCAGAAAGGACAACCAAACCCGGAGGTCAGTCCTCATACCCTTGGTGATTCGGACCCTGTGGTGCTTCTTGGATAGGCCAACCATTGCATTGCAAAGGTGCCTGGCGAATGCCCTGCCTGGGGTGATAACCCTGCAGGCAAAGTTGAGGTACCCATGAAGCACCTGCAATTCATGTAGGAAACTTTATGCCTGGCCAACATGGCTCTGATCACGTCAGAAATGCGGGTCACCTTCTCCCTGGGCAGCCGGGACGTTTGGGCCATGGTGTCAATCTCTATGCCCAGGAATGTCAAAAGAGTGGCCGGCCCCCCCGTCTTTTCTGGAGCTAAGGGCACCCCCATCTCGGACATGAGTTTCTGAAAGGCAAGCAATAGCTGCTCGCAAGACTCTGAACCAGGACCACCCCCCCCCCCAAACAAGAAATCGTCCAGGTAGTGAGCCACATTCCGGGACCCTGACCTCTGAACAAAAGCCCAATGTAAAAAGGTACTGAAGCGTTCAAAGGTGGAGCATGATATGGAGCAGCCAAAGGGCATGGCCTTATCAACATAACACTCCCCCTCAAAATGAAACCCCAGCAACTCGAAGTCGTCCGGGTGCACAGGCAACAGGTGGAAGGCCGACTTAATTTCGCACTTGGCCAGTAATGCCCCGCAACCACAGGAGCACACCATTTGGAGGGCCTGGTCAAAAGATGTATAGCAGACCGAGCAAAGCTCATCTGGTATAGCGTCATTGACCGATGACCCCTCCAGGTAGGAGAGATGATGAATCAAGCGAAAGTCGCCAGATGATTTTTTGGGTACTAGGCCAAGGGGAAACACCTTTAAATTGACATATGGGGGCTGGTCAAAAGGTCCAGCCACCCATCCCTCCCTAACTTCTTTAAATACCTTCTCCCTGGCTACAACCTCCCTGCCCCGGAGTGATAGCAAATTTGGAGCATCCTGGGGTGCGCGCACACCTGTGAATGGGATGCGGAAACCGAACTTAAAACCATTTAACAAATATACTGCATCAACCAGTCTGGGGTAGATGCCCAACCACCTCTCCAGAACCTTAATTTGAATTGGGGAGGGGGCCTTTTGAAGTTGTAACTGTATCAGTGGAGCCCCTGCCCGGCCCGTGCTGTTTGCGACCCCTCCCCCATGACCCTCCGGCCCGGGGGCAGGTGGAGGCTGGATGGGTTCCGGCACAGATAGAGCACTCATGTCGGAATCAGCACGCACTCCTGTTACAACTACCTGAGGAATAACTCCAGCACAGCAGGTGGGCTGGAACCCCCTGCCCCGCCTGCTGGCGGGGAGACTGTGCATTACTGGCTCGCTTTATGGCGTGACCGCAGTGATAGTGGTCCCCAGCTGCAGGCTGGGAAGGCATCATGTACAGGAGCCAGTGGAGTTGGTTAGGTTCATCCCAGCACATTTCTGGGTGAAGGGCGGCCCGCATACGGAATTCCTCATCGTACGCGAGCCATGACTGTCCAGGGAAGTCCACATATGCCCTGTATATATTGTCCAGATATTGTATCATGGGAATCACCATATCTGGGCAAGCCCTAAGATACACAGCGGCATAAATTAGGTAGGCCGGGAGCCAGTTAGCCCAAGTGCGAGGTGGCTTGCGGCTATGGGATAATTCCTTATCCTGATCATCCTCACACTCCTTTTCCTCCCTGGTGGGCTCCCAGTTAAGTAGACTGAAGATGACCACATATTCCCTGCACCATATTTTGTCCCTAGTTGCTGGCAGGAGGTGGTCCCCCAAAGGCAGCAAATAACCGGCAGTAGGCATGGCTGACACTGGCACCGAATGATAGGCTGCATTAACAGGCAGGCCATATGGCCACACTGGGTATGGGACACTGGGGCCTGCAGGGGGAACCCCTGGGGGCAAAGGAGGATGAGGTGCCCTCCAGGTATTGGCCTGAGTTGCCGGAACAGCCGCAGCATGCATCAGAACTGTAGTGGCTGACTGCTGCGGCCACGGCCACTGCAATATATTTGAAGGGTTAAGGAGGCTAGTGTGTGATCTTACTTGACCAGCATACTCACCTGCTGTACCCCCCAGCCGCTCCCACTAGGGGTTCCGACTGGCGAAGGGCATCGGAGCTCACGAATGCACCCGAGCTCGCAGCTCCCGACCCCGATGTTTGACCGTCGTTGTTCTCGTGGGCCAACGCCATGCCTGGCTGGCTGGGATGGCCAGGTAGCAGAGGCGGGGCCTGCGAGGTAGGACGCATGGCCGTCAATTGCTCCACGTGGCTGCTTATCTCAGCCATGAATTGTGGCCAACCAATGTTGGCCTGAGCTCCCAAATTAGGCTGCCCCACCACACGATTTATCATGGGGGGTGGTGCAATGGCAGCAGCCCACTCAAGGGCCACGATGTGGACCAAGATGGCCTGCGGGACGACCTGGTCCGCAGGCACAGGGGGCTGTTGGCTAGGCCCAGCCATAGACCCCGGTTCCCTCATAGTCAATGGCGGGCCGTCAGACCTGCCAAAAGGGGAGGCACCCACAGGTGCCATTCGGGAAGGCCTGACCCGAGCCCTCCGGCTCGGGGGAGACCCAGTCCTCATAAACATCTGTGCTGCATGAGCCCGGCTATTCCGGGCCCACATGGGTGTGGCCGCAGCCTGTTCAGTCATGCCACACGCTGCAGTGGGGGCCTTGCTGTGGCCCTCTTCTTTGGCACCATCGCGCCTCCCAACAGCTGGTCTGTCGCCCTTCCAGTCGGCAGACCAGTGCCAGCTCTTGGAGCCGACTCACAGCTCAATATCACCTGAAATCAGCTGGGTCAGAGGAAACGCACCCTTGGGCCCAGCCGATTAAAATGGCGGCGGCTGGTGGCATGGTTGCCCCCTTTTAAAGGAGGCGCTGACCATGTCCCCAGCCACGTTGGAATGCCCGCTCTCCTGGGGCGGGGCTGGCAAAGAGTGTGGCAGCCCTAATGGTTGCCACCGCGCTTCCCTTCTTTTGGTTATAGTCAAAGTATTAGCATTTATTGTCTTTATAGTTTCCCTTTACTTCCTTCAGAATTTGTCAGCATTCCAAGCAAAACACAAAGTTCCAAGTGAGCAAAAAGTTGCCAAGTTGATTGCTATTAATTGTTCCCAAGCATTCAATATTATTATTAGTGAAATTTATATCCCAATTTCCCCAGTGACTTCAGAGAAGCATATCTGACTCTCCCCTCCATTTCACCCCCTCCCCCAACAAAAAACTCTTTTGAGGTTTTTCTCATGCACATCATATGAATTGATTACTACTACTTTAGTTGATGGTATTGAATGAATTTAGGCTATAGCTTCTTCCTGGATTATATTTTCAGGGCATAAATGCACTTATATTTTGGAAATATATTTACAAGAAGAAATTTTAAAAATTAAAGAACAGCAAGTTGGAAAAGGATTAAAAATCAACATGTGAATGAGTACATTTCTGGGTGTACCTTAAGCTAAGTAAATGTTATACAAGGAAACAATAAATGGTGGATATGTGGTTTGTTTATTCAGAAAGAATTCATTATGATGGGCCAAAATTAGGCATCAGAACAAACAGTCTGTTAGAATGATATATGGAGGAGCCGGCTTGCACAGAATAGGACGGGGTATAAATTAAAATTTAAATGAAATGAAAAATGAAAAAGATCATCAAATGCACATAAGGCCCAGTTGCAAATTGCTGAATATAAGATTCTCCTGACAGGAAATTGTTATAAATTGATTAAAGGCTGTGAATTTTGTTTTTGGGTTGGGTTAGGCCTGTGATGATTAACCTTGGTACTCCAGGTATTCTTGGAGTTCAATTACCAGAAGTCCAAGTTAGCACACTTGCTGATCAGGGCTTCTGGAAATTGAAGTTCAAGAACACCTGGAGTGCCAAGGTTAGCCATCATGGGGTTAGGCTCTTCAGATAGAAAGAAAAATTATGTAGTATCTGTGGTTCAGCAAATCAATGTGTTGAACCAAGTTCTACATTACTGTTGGCCATTTTCTCCATAAAGAAGTAATAATTTCATGTCAGAAATTATTCTGGGTTGAAAGGATTTTTGCTGGTGAAATTCTGCTCAGGGGGTACCCAAATGAGGCTCTTTTCATGTCCCCAAGATCTTTTCCCATCAAAGTGGTACCTATTTATCCACTTGCAATTTCTTGCTTTCAAACTGCTAGGTTGGCAGGAGCTGGGATTGAGATGGGCACTCAAGCTGTCATGCAGTACCTGGGTCTCAAACTGCCAACTTGCTGGCTTTCCAGCTAACAAGACAAGCTTCTTAATCACTGAGCCACCACAGCTTTTATATTCTCTGTGTTGTAGCTTAACATTCATGTCCCATTCCCTTTTTATAGTGAGGTATTTATTATGAATACTGTATGTACCCAGCCTCCTGGAGGAAAAGTAAAGCAGTGGGCTGGCAGCAGATGCCTTGTACTAACTGACCCACCAGAAAGGAGGACCCGCTAGACATCCAAAGCCAATTATCTTGCATTCTGTTGCTCATTTAGGTATCTAGTAGTCACAGAAGCATACAATAACTCAGCTGGCTAAGTTAAAAGGCTAAGTAAAAAGGGACTCCTTCTTTCACAGTTGTTGCCTATCTCATTTTTGTGACATCACAAGGACCCATCCCCATGTTGTTGCAAATATCTGTGCTGAAGGCTATGACTCTGAAATCATAGGAGGTGGACTGTAGGAGGTGGGCTGCTGCTGATCTGTTTTGGATGTGTCAGGATCTCACCTGATAAAGAGGTGACTGCTAACCAGGTTTTGCACTGCTGTACATTGATCACTAGTGCCATATGATGTGCAGTTAATGAGGTAAGAAAGATAAAGAAATTGGTGAGTATCCTGAGATACCACTAAATTCCCAAGATTTGTCTTTCAAGGTTTTAATATGCCAAGGTAGAAGAAGGACAGGAATCTCCTTAAATCCTTTATGATGTATCCTTTCCATACTAAGACATGCCAAGATATACATGTAACCCTGCAAACAGATCTTTTCCTGTACCAGGTAATGGATGTGTGGGCTGAAGGAAGTCACAATGTGGGAAAACAGTACTGCAGGTTTTTGTGCCAAGGAAGCTCAGCTTTAATCTCAAAGCTGTGATTAAAGTGTTAGTAGAAGGTCTTCACCAACCTCTTGTACCACATTGTAGTACTGTAGTGGTGTAATGGGGGTCAGCAAAACTGACTAATGACCCATTTAGCTTCAATTGCCTCAATTAATGCTATATTTGATTGATAGACCTTCCCACACATACTACTGATGCCTTGTCTCTTCATTTCAAAGTCTTTATGTAATTGATAGAGACTGACTGAAACAAGAAAATACTTTTTTTTAAAAAAGGGTTTATTAGAGGGTATTGTGACTATTGTGTGGCATATATGATGGACATCTGAGGAAACATTGTAAAAGAATTATAAAACAAATTATAGGAAAATATTATTATAGGAAAATATGAATATAAACATATCACTGGTTTCTAAGAACAATAATTCAGGACACCTAGAGAAGACAACACATGCTGTAAAATTTATATTATATAGATCATGATTTGAGAAAGAGCTGTAAAAGCTTAAAATATTTTATGTTTTTTTTAACAATAAAGCCACCTTTCTACAGCCCATATGGGTAACTGTAATTTGTTTCACAACCTTTATGTTCCTGACACTTGGCCTGAAGTAAGGTTTTCTTGATTTGCATCTCACACTTTTATACACTTTTCTACACCTACACAGAAACTTAATTTTGGTTACACTTTGTTCCTCCCACTCCTGAAACAAACCCCAAGACATGGACAGTCCAAATTATATACTTCAAGTATCAGGTAAGTTCTCCAAAATGTTATGCCTAAATAACTATGGATTATCTGTCTGTAAATACATAAGGAATAAGCAAGTGAGTGAACAGATGGATGGACTTTCCTCAACCAAAATAGCTGTAACCCTCCAGATGTCAAACAATGTTCAGAAATCAGCAAAGACAAAGAGCTTCTAACATTAGAAGCTGACTTTGACAAGGTGTTAATTGCCAATTTCCACCTTTCAAAAATACAGTGGAACCTCATACAATAATTGCCCCATATAACAACGAAATTGCATAACAATTAGGGGTTGTTGTTGTTGTTGTTTTTTTTTGGGGGGAATGGTGTTCTTCATAACAATTTTCCCTATGGAAAAAAATCGTACACCAAATTTTCAATGGGAAAAACAACTTAGCAACAAAGATAATACTGTTGTACGATGCATCCCATAGGGAAAATCGCTATACGATGCATGTATCGTATAGCAATTGTTTCATACAACAACGAGCCCCGTGGAACGGATTAAAATCATTGTATGAGGTACCACTGTATTTTCTTTATTATTTTATTACTTAATTATTTTCTTGAGGTGATCTAGTGAATATTATTCTAGCACTGCCTTGAAAACCTTTTTTAAAATGCATGAACAAATACTATTTACAGACAACAGGCACTCAATTGAAAGAAATTGACCACCCCTTTAGTTCTAGGTCAGGCAATCACACTGAGCGAAAAGCAAATAGCAGCAATGTTAAACAGATCACAGCCTATTTTAACCATCCTAACAACTGAACAACAACAAAGGCAATTCCACACTAAATAGATACAATTCCGTAAGGGGCTTCCCTGCATTAAGCTTTACATTGTGTAGTTGTCTGGTTTTACTTCAACTTCATCAAAGCCTAAAGGTAAAGGTTGTGCTTGCTTGAAAGCCAGTTGAATTCGACCCTAGGATTCAGCACTCATCTCTGTTTACAGCCAAAGAGTCAGCTCTGGGTGCGTCTGCAGACATTTCTGTGGGCATGTGGCAGGCAAGGAACGCTGCTTACCTTTCCCACCTAAGTGGTACCTATTTATCTACTTTCAACTGCTATGTTGGCAGGAGGTGGAACAGAAGATGGAAGCTCACACCGTCATGAATCACTCAGGTCTTGAACTGCCGACCTACCAGTCATCAAGTCAGCATCTTAACCACTTGAGCCATGCAGTCCCTCTTCACTAATGCAAATTGTAGGTTAAATGGCCACTATAGCCACCTGCTAAGTTAGAATTTCATTTGAATGTACATGACTGAGGAGAACTTTGAATATGCAACTCCATTGCACACTTCCAGCATTGTTATCTATACCTATAAAAAGGCCCCTTAACTGTTGGGTTTGTTCAAAGGCTCCCGCACCAGGCCCAACCATCCCTGACCTAGCCCTCTGCACTCACCATAACCCCTGCCTTCCCAACGTCATGGGGTTTTGGTGATCACCAGTGGGGCAGCCGCCCCACGAACGTGACCCAAAAAAAGAACTACGATTCCCAGAGTCCTCTGCACTGCGCAACCCCTCAGCCAATTAGGCTGAGGGATGCGAGCGCAGAGGAGGCCGGGAACGCGCGCTGACTTAAAAAAAATGCTGGGAGCCGGAGGGAAAGACTTTGAAAGACCCAGCTGGAGCCAGGAAAAGGCAAGTGTGATCAGTGGGGGTTAGGGGGAGGGTGGGTGAGACATGGCCCCAGTAACCATGCCCCCCACCGCCTGTCCCACCACCTAGCCCTCCTCCCTAACCCCCACCGACCGCACTTACCTTTTGCTGGCTCTGGCTGGATCTCTCAAACTCTTTCTCTCTAGGTGCGGCCTTCTGCATAGAGAGAAGCACCGGTCTCTCCTTCATCCCTGTGGTCGACATGGCCTCGACGCCCACATGGACAAAGGACAGGCCAGAGCACCTCCTGGCCTACTGGAGAAAAGGACTCGCTTCTCTCTGGGTTGGCTGGGAAGGAAAGTTCCATTCCCAGCCAACCCAGAGAGAAGCAAAGCCCCTCCGTGATGAAGATTCCTTCTCTCTGGGAGGCAAAGGTGCTGCAGAGAGGGGATCCCCCCCCAACAGGACACCCCATTATTAAAGAGAAGAAACCAAGCGGTTTCTTCTCTTTAAAAATGGAGTGTTTGGGAGGGGGTGGAATCAATCCCCTCTCCCTGGTCCCCTGGGTACAGAAGGGTTGGGGGGACATACCCCTTTTGTCCCCCCCAACCCTTCTAAACCCAGGGGACCAGGGAGAGGGGATCGAATCCACCCCCCAACACTCCGTTGTTAAAGAGAAGAAACCACTTGTTTTCTTCTGTTTAATATGGGGGGTGGTGTTGGGGGATTTCCCCTCTTTGCTGGGTCCCCTGGGTTCAGCAGGGTTGGGGAGACAGACCCCATTTGTCCTCCCAAACCTCCCAAACCCAGGGGCCCAGGGAGAGGGATCGATTCCACCCCCCAAACAATCCGTTAAAAAAATAATTTTATTAATTTTAAGAAAACAATATATTACAATGATACAAATAAAATAATGAGCAGAAAAAAGGATTTTACAAATACACTTCCAATACAATAATAATAAAATACATTAAGAAAAAAGAAAGGAAAGGAAAAAGAGAGAGAAAATAGCATCATATAAATTCATTCTGTTATAAGTTTAAAAATACTACTTAAGTGTTCTAAATTATCATTCAAATATGTTCTTATTCAATCCAACACTCTTTTACTCTATGCTCCTATACATTTTTACCATTCTTGTCTCTACCATATTGTTCAACGTAACATATTTATTGCTTCTATATCTTGCTACAAAACCAGTGTATATTATATAACCCTATCATCTAGAAAATCACAAACATGTTTACTATAATCACCCAGTGTATTTACATCATCAGGAGTTTGCGGGATATCACGTTTATTTTATCGGTTCCAAAAACTTATTTGATCAGGTACAAGACTTCTCCTTTCTTCCTTCTTCAATGAATATTCCACAAATGGTTGCCAAATTTTCCAAAATCTATTTTCTTTAACTTTACCTTTATACTTGTTTATCTCCCATGTTAATTTGTCATTTAATGCAAGATCCCACATCTCCTTGTACCATTCTTCCATTTTTAAATTTCCATCTAATTTCCAGTTTCTTGCAATGCACTGTCTTCCTGTTGTCAACATTATGGAAAGTAACTCTTTCTCATACTCATTTAAATTCAAATTTTCCACTTCCATTAACAACACTGTACTTGACTCCAATTTAATACCACTCACCCTAACAGCCCCAATTTCTTTCTCAATTTCCCCCCAAAAAACATTTACCACATTACATTCCCACCACATATGTTCATATGTTCTTAGGGAGTTTTTGCATCTCCAACACATTTTACTTTTGGTATTATCCATTTGCTTTAATCTTATTGGAGTCAAGTACCATTTCCACAACAATTTATAATTATGCTCCTTTATTCTGACAGACATGGTTCTCATAATTCTTTTTTCCCATTTATTTTTCTGTAATTTCTGTAATTTCTGTAATTTTTATATTGAGATCCTGTTCCCATTTTAACTTCAATGCTTCTTGCAGATTACCTTCTTTATTTAATATTTTGTATATTTTACTAACTATACCCTTGATTCCTACTTCCCCTTTTCTTAACTCTGACATCAATTCCTCAAATTCAGTTTTGCCTCTTCCTAAATTAGCTTCCCTCAAGTATTTACCATTCCATTTATTCAAAAGTACAATTTGAAACCAGTTCAAATTCAACTGTGCATAAATTTCTGCTTTCTCCGCTTTATTTTTACAGGTTCGTATCCTCAGCAGGAAAACATTATTTCGTAACATTACTTCTTCCACCTTTTTATTCAATTTTATTGGGAACTTTTTAATATCTTCTATTTATATTATTGGGGATATATCTGGACTTAAATCTTTTTTTACCTTATTCCATGTTTTCAACATCGTCTTCATCATTTTATTTTTAACAATTATTTTTCCCATATTATTTCCTTGGAATACCTGTTTACCTATTTGGTTTAACTCACTCATCTCAAGTTCTTCCCATATTGCCTCTTCCCTCATTAATATCTTCGTAACATTTTAAATTTGGGACGCTCTATAGTAATTTCTCAAATTAGGTAATCCCAATCCCCCCTCTTTCTGTGATAGGTACCAAAGAGTTTTAGCAATTCTAGATCTATTTCCAACATTACAGTAGTTGTTAATCATACTTTGAAACTCCTTAACTTCCTTATCATTTAACTGAATTGGTAAGGCATCAAATAGAAAATTAATTTTAGGTAGTAACATCATTTTACATAGGGCAATCCTGCCAAACCAAGATAGTTTTATCTTTTTAAATTTTTCTATTTTATCTTTCATTTCCTTTTTGTATTTTTCATAATTCAATTTCTTAAGGTCTTCGAATTTATTTGAAATATTTATCCCGAAGTATTTCAAACTATTCTTAACTTGTAACTTAAATTCCTCTTTAATCTTCTCCTGGACTTCCTTATCTATGTTACAAAAAATCATTTCAGATTTATCCCAATTTATTCTTAACCCTGTCATCATTTCAAATTCCTTAAGATGTCCTTGTATTCTTTCTAATGCCGTTTGAGGATGTTTCACTGTACCAAAGTATCATCAGCATAAAGACTTATCTTGTTTTTTAATATTCCTTCTATATTTCCATCCTCTCTTATTGCATTTGCCAACAACTCCATCGCCATTACAAATAAAATTGGAGATAATGGGCAACCCTGTCTGGTTCCTGCTTCTAAATTTATTTCTTCTGTAATTTCATCATTCACCCTCACCCTAGCAGAACCATATTGATATAATTGACTTATTGTTCTTCTAAATTTATCTCCAAACCCATAACTTTTAATTAATTCATTAATTGTTGCCCATTGCAATGAATCAAATGCTTTAAATATATCTAAAGATAATATTCCAACATTCTCTTTTGTTTGACCCGCCATATCTATTAGATCCAGTACTCTCCTTGTCATATCTGTCATATGTCTTCCTTTCAAAAAGCCTGCTTGGTCCCTATTTATATACTCACAAATGAAACTATTCAATCTATTTGCTAATATAGCAGTAAAAATCTTGGCGTCTTGATTTATCAATGAGATGGGCCTATATGACTTCACCCTTTCTGGGTCCTTTCCAGGTTTTGGCAGTAAAACAATTATGGATCTGTAGCATGAAGTCGGTATATGACCTCCATCTAGTATATAATTAAACAATTTCATTAATCTTGGGATTATAATATCTTTAAACTCTTTATAAAACTCAGCTAAAAGCCCATCTTCCCCTGGTGATTTATCTTTCTTCAAGTTGGCTATTATATCTTTTATCTCCTTCTTTGATATTCGCTCTTCCATTTTATTTTTATACTCTTGGCTTATCTTTTTTTGCAATTGCTTCTCCAATTGTTCCGTCAAACTTCGTGCGTTTATATCCTTTTTAGTATACAGTTCCTGATAAAAATCCTTAACTATCTTAATTTTATCTTTTATCTTATTACATCTCAAACCATTTTTATTTATCAGAATTCCTATTTCTCTTTTATTTCTCTTTTCTTTCGTGGCTCTGGCTAATAATTTTGAACTTCTATTACTATATTCGAAATATTCCCTTTTTAAATACATTAAATTTTATTTAACTTTCTGTATATCTTTACCTATCAATTCCGTCTTTAATCTTTGCATCCTATCAAAATCAGATTTTTTATTCGTCCTTGCATGTTCCTCCTGTAAATGTTTAATCTCCTTCTCCAATTCTTCACTTTTGTCTTTATCTTGTTTATTTTTAATACTAGCCAACTTAATACATTCCTCTCTAAAAACCGAATTAATAGCATCCCACACCATATTGTAACTAACCTCTCCTGTATCATTCCAATCCCAGCTTTCATTCCATTTTTAATTATCTGTTCCTTATCTCTAACGTCTTGAAACAATTTATCATCATATCTCCAATTTTTCCTACTCTTACCTTCCCTTTCTATCTTTAATTCTACCCAGTATTTTGCATGATCCGACTCCTTAAAGATTCCTACTTCAGCATCCTCTAAATTTCTGACCATATTTTCAGAGACAAATATATAATCAATTCTAGAGTACGTATTGTGGACCTCTGAGAAAAAAAGTATAAGTTCTTTCTAATCCTCTATATTCACTCTAAGTATCTTTCAAATCTAAACATTTCATCCAATTATCTAAAATTCCAGTTATAACCTCTCTTCCAACTCTAGCTATATTTGTACAATCCCCGTTTGCCCTTATTAGATTAAAATCACCTGCTACTATCATTTTCAATGTTCTCTCCTTTTCCAGTCACTTTATCTAAAAATTCTTCCTGATGTACATTTGGTGCATATATATTTGCCAATTTTATTTCCTCATCATCGATCTTTCCTTTTACTATTAAATATCTGCCATCTGGATCAGAAATAGTATTTGTCATCTCAAAGCCCAATCTCCTTGATATCAAGACTGCCACACCCCTTGCTTTAGAAGTACCATATGACCCTTCATAGTACTGCATCCATCCTAGAAAAATCTTGTTTGTTTCTTTTGATTTTTGATGAGTTTCCTGGAGAAAGACTACATCCGGCCTGTCTTTCCTCAAAGCTGATCCTAATTTTCTCCTCTTCACTTGACAGCCTGTACCTTTCACATTCCATGTTAAGACTTTAAAATTCCTCATATCTTATTCCAAGTAACCTTCTATTTTAGTCTCTGCAAACTCCTATTAGTGCAATACCCTTCCCCAAACACATTCTAAAAAAACAAATTAACAACTAAACACAGAAAACATTCAAACCTGCCCTCCCCAATCTTCTTCCCAAAAAGTGGCCCTTGATGATCAAAGGGGGGAGGGGGACATGTAAGCAATGTATAGTAACTATTGCTCTAGCACTATATCTACTACTATTGTCCAATTAAAACTGTAAAAATTTCTACCTCCTTTTACACCATGAAATTTACTTTTGAATTTAGTTCATCTCACCCATCTTCTGCTAGTACCTGTACCTCCAGTTCCACATCTGTTCCTCCTGCCGCCCCCCTCTCAGATTCACCTGCATATTCTCTTCGAATACCACCTGATTCCATCAAGGCCTTCCTTAATCCCCTCCACTCTTGAGATGACACCTTGTAGGACCTATCTGACACAGATAGTCTAAACAATCCATTTCACCGTCCACCGTATGCATTTTTTGTCACAGAAAAATCTAAGCTGTTGAGGAAATTTTCAGTGGTAATCAATTGCTCGCTCTCTGAGGAGTTTTGTCACAGGTTTCATCTTATAATGCCACACCCGTTCCTCAACAGATATGTCATTATATACCTCAACATCACATCCATCAATTTTCAAAATGCCAGACCAAGCCTGCTTTATAAAAGCCATCTCCTTTAATTTATCTGCCCAATTTGCGAATTTGACCAAAACATTTCTATGGACCTTTTTACCTCTTCTTGCCCCCAATCTAAAACTACTTGCAATGTCTTCATTTACAAAATTTTCTCCACGTTCAAATTATTCAACTATTATTTCTTTCAGCTTGTCTGGCATTTTTTCCATCAAATTACGTATCACCACATTCTGTTTTCTCATCACCTCTTCAACCATATCCAAACTTTCCCCCTGAGTTTCAACTTTTAATTTAACTTCCTTTTGTTTCTCTTGTAACCCTCTCATGTCATCCTGCATCAATTTTATATCTTTTTGCACCACATTCAAAACTTTATCCATCCTCTGATAATTAGCTTCAACCTTTGTAGATAAATCAGTTAACTGTGAAGCAAGCTTTTTATGACACCCCATTAACTCTTCCTTATCTTTCACCCACACATCCTTAATTTCACGAAAACCCTTTGCATTTGCATCCTCCATCTTATCAATTTTTTTCATCAATTTCCACAACTTCACTATTATTTGTAATTGATCAATTGGTTCCGAATCTGCCACTCCTACTGATGCTGTCTCCATAGCTGCAGATTTATCTTCCTTCTCATCTTTCTTCTCTTCCCTTCTCGAATCTGACTTTTTGGGTCTAAACACCTCCTCCTCCTTTCTCTTCTCCATCTTTTTCTATTAGGTCTTCAAACAGTGAACTCAGGAGCTGTACTGTTTTTTGGCCTCCAAACTCCTCCTCCCAAGCAAATTCCAGCTTCTTCCTCAAACTCAAATATGGCTAACTGAATCCAAGCACAGCTCCAAAGATCCTTTATTCACATTGTAATCCAAACTGTAACAATGTCTTTTTTTTTTGTAATCCAATTGCAAGATTGTATCCCACAGAGGAAAAGAATTTTTTTCACGGACCCAGTTAAAGGATCAAAACAGCTATATATCCAAATGAGAGGAGAGGAAGTAAAAGCAAAAATATATATATAAAAAACCAGCAGTTTTCTTCCCCCAATAATTGTCTTTTAAAATTCCAACATGGAGTGGCTAAATTAAAAACTTGGAGGCACACTATTAAATCCAATCAAGGGCAACGGATACCTTATGAAGCAAAAATTAATAGTCCATTCAGTATCCGGGTGTGACGATCAAAAACAAATAAAAAAGACAATGGATCCAGACAGTTACAGCAGAAATTTTCACTCTTTTATACTCCCCACTGCGGCAGCAGTGCAAAATTCAAAAAGAAAGAACGTCTTAACAATGGAGGGAGAAATTTAAAAGGAAAAAATCTTACTACAGAAGAAAAACCCTATAATCGCTACAAAGTAGCGCAACAATGTTGCAGCCTCTGGGAGCCTCCGAGGCCAATCTCCTCCCCCTCTTTCTCAACCCGAACAGACTTAAACCATCCAACCGTCCTCAATTTTTTATACTTCACCTTCTTTCTTACTTTCCTTCTTTCTCTTTTCCTTCACTTTCCTCTCTGCGGTCTCAGACCGTTTCCAACAACAACAACCTGTTCCTTTGCTTTCTTGGCAGCTTTCAACAACTTTTTTAAACTTTAAATTTCTTCTTCGCCACCATTAACTGTCCCGATCTCTCTCACACACTCTCTCGACTTCCTCCCTCCTTCCACAGTTGCCTTCCCTTCTCCAGGATCACCATTCACCGTCTCACCCCTCGGAGAGCCCATTAGAGACTGTAGCTCATTTCGAGTCCTTTTTTACTCTTCTCCTTTCAATTTTTCTCCATTTCGCTGGCCTCCCTTCTCAGCTGTCCCGCCCACTTGTGACCCGGCTCGCTCAGCTGCAGCTTTCGCCGCTAGCCTTACCAGCCTCCGCCACTCCGCGGACTTTGACCTCCAAATTGAGACGACCAAAACAAAGAAGCTTTTCAAAAAGCAGGACTCATCTGGAGCTTTTCAGCAAGTTTTTCTACTGCTTTTCACTTTTAATCTCGTTCAAAACCTCTTTTAATGGTGTGAGCTTTGAAAATGTATGCTAACCCTTTGCCATCTTAGCCACACACCCCACAATCCATTTTTAAAGAGAAAAAACCACTTGGTTTCTTCTCTTTAATAATGGGGTGTCCTGCAGAGGGTATCCCCTCTCTGCCGGGTCCCCTGGCTCTGGAAAGGTTTAGGGGACAGACCCCTTTTGTCCCCCCAACCCTCCCCAACCCAGGGGTCCAGGGATAGGGGATTGATTCCACCCCCTCCCAAACACTCTGTTTTTAAAGAGAAGAAACCGCTTGGTTTCTTCTCTTTAATAATGGGGTGTCCTGCAGGGGATCCCCTCTCTGCAGGGTCCCCTGGCTCTGGAAAGGTTGAGGGGACAGACCCCTTTTGTTCCCCCAACCTACCAAACCCAGGGGACCAGGGAGAGGGGATCGATTCCACCCCCTCCCAAACACTCCATTTTTAAAGAGAAGAAACCGCTTGGTTTCTTCTCTTTAATAACGGGGTGTCCTGCAGGGGGATCCTCTCTCTGCCTGGTCCCCTGGGTTCGGGGGTGGGGGGACAATACACACACATGCACACTTGCTTTTCTCTCTCTCTCCCTCTCTCCCTCTCTCTCTCTCTCTCTCTCTCTCTCTCTCTCTCTCTCACACACACACACACACACACACACACACACACACACACACCACTCTTGCCTTGCCAGAAATTTTTAATGTGTGTATTGGTGGTTGGAGTGATATTGTATGGGTGGTGGTGGTTGTGCACACCCCAAACCACCCCGAACCACCAACAAACACTTTAAAAATGCCTGGCTGGCCGGGCACAAATATGCTTGTCTTCTATATGATAACTAACTCTTCTTCTGCCACTTATGCTCACGGCTTCCTATGGCAAGGGACAGAAGAAATCTCAGTCATGTAAATTAGTCCAATAATCATCTAACTCTGCTTCATGATAGAAGCCAGCAGAGCTTCAACAAATCTATCATGTTATTACCTGAAATTCTAGAATTCAGTCTTTGTGAGATCATTCTGTTCACTGGACTGTCATAATGCTATATGAATCTCACTACATTGTGACTGAGAAAAATGTGGTGGAAATGGACTAGTGAATTTAATTGTAAAGGATTAATTGTAGACTCTAGTTCACAGACAGTTATTTAGGTCTTTAAACAAGTTATGTCTTTTCAATGTTCACCATGGAATTGTCTTCAGCAGCATTTGTTGGAAACAAAGCTTGGCCACCAAAATGGGAACATTTCATTTTGGAAATATCATAGTTATCATACCCATACTGCCAGCAGGAAAAAGGATGGCAAAGTTTAGGTACTAAAGACCAGTCTGAATGTTGACACCACTAATGTCAAATATCAAGATGGTCTGCAGGACACCTTCTCATGCTCACTACTATTCTAAGACACCAAACCATGATAAAATCTCAAAACATAACTTCTATGTTCATCCTTTCATCTAACTCAGGAGTTCTCAACATTTTCAAGCCAAGGGCCGGGTCACACTCCTTCAAACAGCTTCAGGGGCCGGATGGCCATTTTGCCCTGCTTGTCATACATGGAACTTCCTGGTGTGGTGGATGCGGTGGGGGGGGGGACATGAAATGGTGTTGTGGGCCACATCCAGTCCCCAGTCCACAGGTTGAGAACTCCTGATCTAACTCAAAGAAAGCAATTGATGCTGGTCTTTCTAGCTTTCTTTTCTCTATCCATGCTTTCACTTTCATATCTTCTTCTAACGCCTGTGACTCTCCACTTTTTTCTGTGTGGCTCCAGCCCACCCTGTGTCTGAGTTTATGTCTCTCTGTCTCTCTCCTTTGTTGCTCCTCCCTCCTTCTCACCCTCTCTGTGACTCCTTTCTCTCTATGGGTCATTTCTCCATGACACCTTTCTTGTTCTCCCTCACTCTTCTCTCCATGACTCCATGCTCTCTCCTCTCTGTAGTTCTACTTACACTCTCCTTGGTTCTCCTGCATCTTTCACTTTCTGGTTTCTATCTCTCTTACTCCCTGACTCTCCTCTCTCTGTGTCCCCTTTGCATCTTTCTTTTCTCTATATGTCTCTCTACTTCTCTGTCCAAGTCACTGGTCCCTCTTTTTAATTTCCCCTATATACTTGGCTTCCTTGGGTTCCCCTCTCACTGTTTCTGTGCCATCCCCCCTTTCTCTAAACAAAATCCAGCCATGTGACCCATCCATAAATTCAAACAAATGCAGGAGTGAGATAATACCTCTTCTAGGTCCTTGTCTCTGTCTCTCTCCTCATGGCCCCTTCCTTTCTCATTCTACCTCCTTTGGTCTGACTTCTTTTATTACTCCTCTCTCCTTCCATGATCTCTTTGTTTCTGTCCCATTGTTCAAAGACAACAATTCCTGTGCTAAACCTGAAATTTCAGTCTACCAGTAAGTTCTATTCAGTTCAATGAAGCATTGAAGTACAATATTCAATGAAGCAAAGACTTTGGACAATGCACAGAGAACACTTCAAGAGGCATATGCAGTTGCTTGTTAAGAAAAAAAATCATGTGTGAAACAAACATCTTTAAAATCGCATATCTTCTAAATGCAGGGTGGATTACGATCAAATAAAAAAGTTAGGAATTGTTTACTATTGAGGAAGGATTGGAAAAAGTATTACTGCATTTCCTACAAGTCACAAAAGGAGGGTAGCAAAATAGATTGAATAGAAATTAGAACTTTAAAATTGCTTATTCAAGTACCCCCAGATTAAGCACAGAAGAAGCCCATACTCTCTGCAGTCACTCTGCCAAATATAGTTGTGATTCAAGAACCTGTTCAAGTTATAACTTTTTGTTTGGGTTGTCTGTCATTTGTAATGGCTTATGGAATGGCAATTTGACTTGTCACACTGTTGTGTATGTAACTGGATGTATTGTTTTAACAGTTTGTATTTAATTGTTGGGATCGGGTGATCCTCCATTTTGTGTTCTTCTAAGCTTTCGTGGGACTTGGGTTCCCGCCCTTTCTAACGAGAAGCGTGAAAGGCCTCACAGTCTCTGTCACCCCACGATCACCCCACTGTTCTCCCAACCAATCTAGTTGCTTCCCACCTAAATGTATCTTTCCTGTACAGTATATATAGGCGCTGCTGCGCCATTGCTCTCCATGTTTAGTTCTGAAATAAAGTGTTGACCCTGTTATGCTGGCTGCTACGTATCCTATGCTGAACATCAAATTGGCGACGAAGGTCGGATGGCATCCCTCAAGGCTAGTCATCACCCAAATAAGAAATAGAAACAATGTGCTTTAATATATCATGTGCATAAAACCGCAGCTGAAAGAGGAGGAGCCTACGGTGATAATAAATAGACGACAAACAGTATAATAAGCAACAAAGCTATAAAGGCTCAAAGAAATCTACAGGACAACGCAATCAAACAGGTGGTAAACTGATAGCTGAATATAGATAGAATATATGCATATAGCAAATCCTAAGAATATATAGATGTATCAAACTCAGCGAATGAATACAATCCTGTTGCTGTAAAGCCGATAGTCTAAATGGTCCGTATTAAGAAGTCCATAGATAGCAATACAATAGTCTAAATAATCCGTATCAAAAAGTCTGTATCAAAGTCCGTAGGTAACAAAGGAAGGTCAAAATAGTGGAAGCCAGGAAGGCTACAAGTACATATCTTAGAAGAACGAAGTCGTTGCAGAAAAAACAGGTCAATATCCTTCCAGTAAAGAGATATTTCGTGGTCTTTATCAAGATCTGCAACAATAGGAGAGAGACCAAAACCTCACAGTAAAACTGTACGTACACATACAAAAACATACACAGTTGACATGACATAATTAACAGCAATAAAATAGATACCTGTAATAAACGCGCTCTAAATTACCTCTTGTTGTATTCTCATACTGGGTTAGAGCGTTAAAGAGACTTACCCCATAACTACTAAATATAGTTCCCGGGGAACCTCATGTGAATGCAATCACCAATAATTAGCAAGGAAAATGGGCACCGTGATTTAAAGAAAAAGAGAGATAGAAAGGATGATATGTACAAATCAGACTGAACCATGTAATAGAGGAAGGCGGAATAGTCCTGTTCAGTATTCAAACCGTGGGGATACAAGGTGGAAAAACGATGGATATAAAAAGCTTCTCGCTGCAATAAAAAACGTTCTTTGTCCATAACGTGGAATTTACGAGGGGAGAACGATTCAAGTACAGCAACCCGCATGTCCGTAAGTGCATGTTTTTGTCAATAAAATGAGAGACAAGAGGGGCTGTAATCACATTGTTTCTGATACGGGAATGATGTTCCCCCAATCTGGTTTTCAGAGGTCTGCTAGACTGACCCACATAAGCTAAATGGCAAGAACATACAATAATATACATGACATCTCGTGTATTGCAGTTCAAGAAACGGGAAAGTTGTAATCTAAAAGTACTACTCGGGATAACAATTTCATCAGTTCTCCACATGTATTGGCAAAACTTACAGTGCCCGCACGGATGATGTCATATGGGGGATGTAGATAGAGGAGCTTGCAAAAGCAAACAATCAGTTCTTGATATGATGCCAGCAATGGTTCTGGTTCTATGAAACCCTATCATTGGTTTGTCCTTACACCCTGGGACTGAATCTAGGATGTGCCAATGTCTGTGGATGGTTTTCTTGATCTTTTGAGCTAAGGGAGTAAAATCCAGGGACCAAAAAATGTTGTTTATCGTGCTTTTATCCTTACATTGAAACATGGAACTCCTGGATCTAAAGGTCACTTTCCTGTATGCAGTATTAATAACATGAGCAGGATACCCCCTATGTCGAAGAGATTGATGAATTTTGGTAGCTGCCAATTTATAATCAGAATCATAGGTGGAGTTCCGTTTTGCTCGGAGAAATAAACTGTACAGAATATTGTTTTTTAAGGAGTGAGGATGATAAGAGTGAAACTGTAAATAAGCATGCCTGTCAGTGGGCTTATTAAATAATCACATATTAAGTTTGTTGGCAGAAACAAAAAATTCTAAATCCAGAAAAGATAAAGAATGGGGGCTCACTGTGTGTGTAAATGATAAGTGGTCATGTATAGAATTAATTCATGACATGAAATTGATAACAGAAGCCGGATTGCAAAAGACAAAAAACAAGTCATCAATGTAACATTTATAAATTAATATGTCAGAAAAAAATGGATTGACAGACAGGTTAAGGATGAACGTATGATCAAAATTATTCATGTAAATATTTGCTACCGATGGGGTGAAATTAGATCCCATGGCGATGCCTTGTATCTGTAAATAAAATGCATCAGTAAACCTAAAAAAATTGTGCTCAAAGGCTATGTCAAGAAGGTCTAAAAAAAATGTGTGGGAGGATCAGAATGTGTACGTGAAGATAAATGGTATTCAATTAAAGTCCGGGCTTCCTGTAGGGCTATATTAGTATATAGAGATGACACATCCATGGTTACTAGAACACAATTGTCTGGAACAGAAAAGTTTTCTAACAGTTGTATAAAATGAGAGGAATACTTAACATAAGATGGAGTGTCAGAAATAAAAGAACGAATGTGGTGATCAATGTATATAGCAATGGGTTCCAACAAGGCGTCATTGGCTGCTATGATTGGTCTGCACGGAACATGGGTGGAGCCTGGTGTGAGTTTGTGGATTTTTGGCAAGAGATGGAAAATGGGTACCCGAGGATGTAAATTTAATAAGAAACGGAAAGTTTTTGCAAATCTTTTGCAATCCAGCTTCTGTTATCAATTTCATGTCATGGATTAATTCTTTACATTACCACTTATCATTTACACACGTAGTGGGCGCTGAAGACATTGAGGGTTGCCAAATCCCGGTCCTGGGGGTGGGGATTTTGCAGTAAACTTCAAAAACATTTCAGCAAGGTTGCCCCTCGTAGTGGTTAAACAAGGTACCAACTGCCTACTGGGGGTACAGTGGTTTGAACCACTAGGGATTAGACTGTCCGACATCAATGCCGTCCGAGCTGACCCAGTGCAGGATGTTTGTAACAGTCTTCAGAAAAGGAATTGGAACTTATGTGGGCCCCCGGTTTCCTTCAACCTTGATCCGGCCATGCGACCTATTCATCTCAAGCCTTGCCATGTCCCCTTTGCATTACAGGTCAAAATCGAGGCTGAACTCGATAAACTTGTGGGTCAGGGGATACTGGTGCCAGTGGATTCCGCAGAGTGGGAGACACCCATAGTTACTGCAATTCAGTCTAATGGGGAGGTTAGAATTAGTGCGGATTATAAATGTACAATTAACAAGGCCATCAGGCTTAATGCTTATCCGGTGCCGGTAGTAAGCCCTTTGCTAGCAACTTTGCATGGGGGAAAATGCTTTGTGAAGTTGGACCTATCCCAGGCCTATCAGCAGTGCTCCATGCCTCCTGCTGCTGCCGCTGCCCAAACGATTGCTACTCATAAAGGGGCTTTTAAGGTAACACGCCTGCAATTTGGGGTTAATGCAGCCCCCAACATTTTTCAATCTTTGGTTGAACGTCTCCTGAAGGGTCTCCCCAGGGTTCTCCCCTATTTTGAAGATGTTCTGATAACTGTGGGAGATGAGTTCAAACTCGCAGAATGCTTAGACCAGGTTCTGCAGAGTTTTGAGAAGGTTGGGCTACGTCTGCGGAAAGACAAATGTGTTTTCTATGCAAGGGAGGTAGAATTTCTGGGGTTTTGAGAATAACTCCTGAGGGAGTCAAGCCCTCTGAGTCCAAGGTTTCTGCTGTTCTCAATGCCCCCCAACCAACTGCAAAAACAGAGTTGCAGTCTTTCCTGGGTTTGCTCAATTTTTATTACTCCTTCCTGCCTAGGAAGACTTCCGTAGCTGAACCGCTCCATAGGTTACTTAAAAAACCCCACAGTTTGGTGTTGGGGGCATAGCCAGGAAAAAGCATTTAGTGAGCTAAAAGAGCTTCTGTCTTCCGAAGCAGTCTTAACTCACTTTGATCCAAAACAGCCCGTGGTTCTTGTGTGTGATGCTTTACCTGTGGGGGTGGGGGCAGTTCTCTGCCATTCTCTGGAAAATGGAAAATTATCTAAGGCAGAGCGCAACTATGCCCAGACTGACCAAGAAGCTCTGGCTATAGTTGCTTGAACCAAGAAGTACCACGTCTTTTTATACAGAAGGGAGTTCACAATTGTAACTGACCACAAACCATTGCTGGGGATTTTCGTTACTTCTAAGCCTACTCCTCAGATACTCTCTCCCCGTATGTTGAGATGGGCTATATTCCTGAATGTCTATCAGTTCTCTCTGGTTCACCGACTGGGAAAAGAGATCAGCCACCCTGATGCACTTTCGAGATCCCCTTTGCCAGAATTGGGGGACCCAGACTGCGAAATTGAACAGGATGATCAGGTGCTGATGATTGAATCTCTTGATTCACCCCCATTGTGCCTTCGGACATTGCCAAGGTGACTGCAAAGGACAAACTCCTTTCACAGGTAGTGTCCTGGGTTAAAAAGGGTTGGCCATTAACCTCTCCCTCAGAAGACTTCAATGCCTTTTACAGAAAATGGTTCGAGCTGTCGCTCGAGAGGGGTTGTTTACTGTGGGGCCAAAGGGTGATTATTCCTGCTGTGTTACATTCTAAGGTTCTTAGACTACTCCACGTTAGCCACACAGGAATCATGCACCCCAAAGCATTGCCACAAAGTTACTTCTGGTGGCCACAGATGGACAAAGATATAGAACAATACGTGGGCACTTGTTCCAGATGCCAAAGCTCTAGACCAGAGGAGTCCTGACTTCCTTCCTGGGAATGGGACACAGCTCATGGACCATGGTCGCGATTGCACATAGATTTTGCTGGTCCATTTCATGGAACATTATTCCTGTTAGTGGTCGACTCATTTTCAAAATGGTTGGAGGTTATTCCTATGCCAAGTACCTCATCAGCTGCAATCATTAAACTGTTATGTAGGCTGTTCAGCTGTTTCAGACTACCAGACGTGCTTGTGTCTGATAATGCCACAACTTTCACCTCTGCCGAATTCCAGGCATTCCTCGAAAAGAACGCTATTCAGCAAGTCACTTCTGCCCTGTTCCACCCTGCCACCAATAGTCAGGTGGAACGTCAGGTTCGCACCACTAAGGATTTCTGGGGTTTCAAGAATAACTCCAGCTGAACTATTAATGTGGAGAAGGCCAGCCTCATTGCTCGACTGGCTAGATCCTTTCAGGGAGGAGGATAGAGGGGTTAATATAGAAATTCCACATAAAAAGGTCTTTTCAGCTGGAGATCCCATGCATTGTAGGAACTACGTGGCTGGAGGGCCAGCATGGGTTTCAGGTTTTGTGGTGGGACAAACAGGACCAGTATCCTATCAGGTCAAAATGAGTAACGGTTTATTATGGCGGCAACATGTTGACCAGCTCAGACATTGGGTAACGGAGTTTCAGGAGGTACAATGAGAAAACACTCATGGCAATTCCACGTTAGGGTCCTCCCCCACCCGCTTATCCCAAGGGGGAGATGAGGACAGTGGCTCGGCATCCAGCTGCAATCCCCAGCTTTCTAATTCAAGCCAGCCACAGTTTCTTTGGAGGTCGACAGCGAGTTGGGAACATGGTAAATTGTCTTTTGAGTTACAGGATCGGGGGGAGTTTTTCGAGTGTTCCCCCATTCTTCCCAGAGAGAAGCGGGGTTATGATTTCTCTCCCAAGGCCCCCCATCCTCCTGTGTTCAAGTCTACCTCCACTCCAACCCAAGTGAGGCCATTTTGTGTTGAGTCGCCGCCTACTCAGAATAATCTAAGGAGGGAATTTTTGTTGAATTTTCCCCTTCCAATTCAGAGTTTAATTTAGAGCGACCCCCTGCTCTACATTCATGCAAATGGGGTTATGATTTAGTTTCTCCTCTCCCTGGTTCCTTTTCAGGATCGGGACAGTGCTCCCACAATGCTACTGCCTCAGACCAAATCCCCAGTGCAGGAAACCATTCAAGGGAACCATGTAGCCCTAGGTCTATCAATTTCAGTCAAGTGTCAGTGCAGCCCAAAAGAATCTGTGGACCCCCACAATGGCTAAGGGACTTTTTCCCATCCTAGGGGGGAGGTATGTTGTGTATGTAACTGGATGTATTGTTTTAACAGTTTGTATTTAATTGTTGGGATTGGGTGATCCTCCATTTTGTGTTCTTCTTGAAACTAAGCTCTTGCGGGACTTTCCTGTCCTTTCTGACAAGAAGCGCGAAGGGATGCGTGGTGGCAAGCAATATGGCCACTGCATACTTTGCCAGCCCCGCCCCTTAGAGCTGGGCACTTCGGCCGAGTGAGGGGACAGAGCTGAGCTCCCCTTTAAAAGGGGAAGCTCCGCACCCCATCGCCGGCTTTGCAAAAGTTGATTGGCTGGGCCAAGGGGGTGTTTAGTTCCCATTCCCAGCCAATCTCCTCAGGGCTCAGGCGGCGCTAAATCAGGCTTTTTTTTAAAATGATTTTTATTAAATTTTTTGACAGACATACAAAAAAAAAGAAAACAGTAACAATACAATACAATAATAACTCAAAAATAACATCAATGCAATATTAACTCACATTCATAGAGGCTAGCACATAACAGTACTTAAGCTAATTGTTTACCATATAACCAGCAATGTTAGATACCACAATATAGAATATTACACAATCAAACAATAAGAGCTTTCTGTGCTACCTCTATTATAATTTTTTAATAATTACAAATCACCCTGTGAATATATACAATGCCCGGAGAGTTTAGTTTCTATTTCAACTCCAAAAACCTCTTTGAGATGGTATAGGTCCTGAGCTATCATTTACCATAAGAGAGTGCTCCACAAACGGTTTCCATATATTCCAAAACCTATTCTCTTTTAAATTATCTCGTTTCACTTTAATCTCCCATGTCAATTTGTCATTCAATGCTAGACTCCACATTTCCTTATACCATTCTCCGATCTGTATATCTACATCATTTTTCCAATTTCTAGCTATGCATTGTCTACCTGTAGTTAATACAATTTCCAATAATTCTTTTTCCTCCTTATTCAAACCCAAACCTTCCACATTTGTTAAAAGAATGGTACCTGACTCCAACTTAACATTTTTACCCAATATTTCACCAAACTCCCCTTCTATTCTTCCCCAAAAATCCCTTATTTTTTTACAACTCCACCACATATGTTCATATGTTCCATCAGTTTCTTTACATCTCCAACATAACTTATCTCTTTTATTATCCATCTGATAAAGCCTTAGTGGTGTCAAGTACCATTGCCACAACATTTTAAAATTATGTTCTTTAATTCTTACAGACATTGTTCTCATGATCCTCTTTTTCCATTTATTTCTCCATTCAACCTCCCCAATTTTTATATTCAAATTTTGTTCCCACTTCCGTTTCAGGTCTTCCTGTGGATCTTTACCCTTATTCAATATAATATAAAGTTTGCTTACAAGACCCTTAATACCTCTTTCCCCTTTTCTGATCTTTATTACCAATTCCTCAAATTCCGTCTTAATTCTATCTATCCCTACTTCTCTTTTATATTTTTTATTCCAATTATCCACCCTTAATTTCTGAAACCAGTCCAAATTTAACTTCTCAAATATTTTTTTTCTCTTAGTATCATCATCACAAGCTTTCAACCAGTCCTTCAGTAAAAACATCCCATTTTAAACCAATATTTCCTTTTTATCCTTATCTAATTTTATTGGGAAACACACCATATCAGTCAATTCCAAAATGGGAGAAAGATTTGGGACCATATCTATCTTTACCTTTTTCCACACTTCCATGAGACCTCTCATCATAGTATTATTTGGCCTTTTCAGCTTATCCTTTATTCCCAAAAAAATCATATTGCCAATATTTCTATATTCTTTCATCTCCAGTTGCTCCCAAATTGTCTTTTCTCTTGCCAAAATGTTCACAACATTCTTAATTTGAAATGCACGATAATATGCTAACAAATTTGGCATGCCCAGACCCCCTTCTTTCTGAGACAGATACCAGAGCTTCTTTGAAAGTCTAGATCTTTTACCTCCATTGCAGAAACAATTAAACATCTTTTGAAACTCATTAATCTCCTTCTCCTTCAAATGGATTGCTAATGCATCAAATAAAAAATTAATCTTTGGTAGCAATATCATTTTACAAATTGCAATCCTTCCGAACCATGACAGCTTCAACTTCTGAAACTCTTGTATTTTATTCTTGAATTCGGCTCTCAAACTGTCATAGTTCAATCGTTTAAGTTCTTCTAATTTATTTGAAATAGTTATCCCCAAATATTTCAGCTTATCTTTAATTTGTATATTAAATACTTCCACTATCTTGTCCATCTCACCTACCCCCAAATTACACAACATCAATTCTGATTTATCCCATTTTATCATTAATCCAGTTATAGCTTCAAATTCCTGTAGATGATCTTTAATCCTGTCCATTACCAACTCCGGATGTTTCACCGTAAGCAATGTATCATCCGCATACATACGCACTTTATTACCCATAATCCCTTCTATATTTAAATCATCCCTTATATTTTTAGCTAATATCTCCATTGCCATAATAAACAGGATAGGAGATAATGGACACCCCTGCCTAGTACCTGCCTCTAGATTTACCACATCAGTAAGCTCCTCATTTACCCTAATCCTAGCATTCCCTTTTTGATATAATAAGTCTATTACCCTATTAAATCTATCCCCAAACCCATAATTTTTAACTATTTCCTTGATTGAAGACCACTGTAATGAATCAAATGCCTTAAAAATATCTAATGATAATAAACCCACCTTTTCCTTTGTTTGATTAACATTATCAATTAAATCTAATACCCTTCTAGTCAAGTCCGCCATATGCCGACCCTTTAAAAACCCAACTTGATCAACATTTATATATTCCCCCATAAAACTATTTAGACGATTAGCCAGAATTGCTGTGAATATCTTGGCATCCTGATTTATAAGAGAAATTGGTCTGTACGATTCCACTCTTTCCAGATTCTTACCAGGCTTTGGCAGTAGAACGATTGTAGTGTTATACCATGAAGTTGGGATTGATCCTCCATCTAAAATGTAATTATATAGCTTCACCAATTTTGGAACCACTACTTCTTTGAATTCTTTATAAAACTCTGTCGATAATCCATCATCCCCCGGAGCTTTCCCCATCTTCAACCCACTAATTACCTCCTTAACCTCTTTATCACTGATCCTTTCCTCCATTTTCTCTCTATGTTCTTGTTTTATTCCATTCCCTAACTGTCTCTCCAATATCTTTTTGAGCCTCTCCAAATCTACTTCCTTTTTTGCATATAATACTTGATAAAATTCCCTAACGATTTTACATTTATCTCTATTCTTATTACACCTTAAACCTTGTTTATTAACCAATACCCCTATTTCTCTTTTTTCCCTTTTAGCCTTGGCTGCTCTTGCTAATAATTTTGAGCTTCTGTTACTAAATTCAAAGTATTCTCTATTTAAGTAAATCAAATCTCGTTTAACTTTATCAATATCCTTACCCATTAATTCTGCTTTAAGTCTTTGTAATTTCGTGAGGATTTTTTTATCTTTACTTTTCACATGATCTTCCTGTAACTGCTTTATTTCTCTTTCTTTTTCTATCTGTTCTACTTTATATCTTTTATATTTAAAACTCGCCAACTTTATGCTTTCCCCCCTAAAAACCGACTTCATGGTATCCCATACAACATTAAAATTAACCTCATTATTGTCGTTCCACTGCCAGCTTTCTTTCCAACTTTCCATAATCTGCTTTTTACACTTCTGATCTTTAAACAAATTAGGATCGTACCTCCAACTTCTTCCTCTTCGAATATCTTTTTGTATTTTCAATTCCAAATATACTTTGGCATGATCCGATTCCTTAATGATCCCAATTTCCATTCCTTCTATATCTTTAATCAAATTTTCCATAAGAAAAACATAATCTATTCTTGAGTAGGTCCCATGAACATGTGAAAAAAAATGCCCTTTCTGAGTCCTTAAACTCTCTCCAAGAATCCTTCAAACCCATTGCATCCATCCATTTATCCAGAACCTTCCCTTTCAAACCAATTCCACTTCTTGCTATGTTTGTACAATCTAGCCCCGACCTTATCAAATTAAAATCTCCCGCCACAATAGTTTTTGGAACATTCTCTAATTCCACTATTTTCCGAATCTTTTCTAAGAATTCCGCTTGATGATCGTTTGGAGCATAAATAATTACCAACATGATTTCCTCATCCTCTATTTTTCCTCTCACAATCAAATATCTGCCCTCTTGGTCAACAATACTTTTTGTAATCTCAAATCCTAGTTTTTTAGAAATCATGATTGCTACCCCTCTTGCTTTTGAAGTTCCAAACGCCATCTCATAATGTTGCATCCATCCCAAAAAAAGTTTATTCGTGTCTTTTGACTTCTGATGCGTTTCCTGTAAGAACAATATATCGGGTCTATCTTTCTTCAGCGCCAATTCCAGTCTCCGTCTCTTAAGAACAGAACCTTTACCCTTCACGTTCCATGATATTATTTTGATACTACCCATAACCTATCTCCTTTCTAAGCTCTAAACTCTCCATTGGGCATGCCACCAACAACCCCTTACCCCTATACCACATAAAGCTACATACAACACAATATATCTCTCTCCCCACCTTCTTACAAAAAAAGCCGCCTTTGACCACCAAAGAGGGGAGAGGGGGGACATGCAAGATGTGCCTTCCTACCGGTGCTATGCGCTATTCACCTTTCTATATCAATTAAATGCTTTAAATTGTTATAATCTAAATCTCATTGCTCCTTACTTGTCTCCTCCTCCACCATGATCAACGACAGCTCCTCCTCCTCTTCCCTTCACTGCGGTATTCCACCTGTTGCCCCACCAGCTTCCTCCCTCTCATACTCCCTCCCCAAAGCTCCTGATTCCATCAATTCCTTCTTAAGATTTATCCATTCTTCCGAATCTATTTTTACCAGTTCCAACAAGCTCAAGTACTCCAATGGATTGGCCCCTTCATCAATTACTTGCATTCTTTTGTCATAAAAAAAGCGCAGTTGCTGTGGAAATCTCCAATTATACCTTATATTTTTACTCATCAACAATTTAGTTACAGGCCTCATCTTATATCTCCACGTTCTTTCTTTCAATGAGATATCATTATAAACTTCTACGTCAGAACCATCAAATTTCAGGGCATCAGGACCAGCTCGTTTCAAATGGGCCATTACTCTTAGCTTATCGGCCCAATTTGCAAATTTTACCAACACATTTCTTTGAACCACCCTCCCTCTTCTTGGGCCCACCCGAAATACACTTACAAAATCTTCCTGGACAAATTCTTTTCCCATATTCAAACCATTTAACCACTGAACCACTCTTTCTCTTAACAAATCCGGTGTCCGTTCCACGACCTGATGGATCACAATGTTCTGCTTTCTCATCATATCTTCCACAGCATCAATCCTTCTCTCTTGTTCATCCAATTTCAGTTTATTCTCCCGCACCACCTCCTGAGTCCCTTTTATTTCCTTTTTTATGGCAATTACCTCAGTTTGAACCAGCTTCACATTTCCCTCTATTTTTTTCAAACTTAAATCCACCTTTTTTGAAAAATCTGCAACAGATGATACCACCTTATCTTGCTTTTTCATCATTTCATTTCTATCTTTCACCCTTGAATCCTCATTCTTCTCCAATTTCTGAAACAACTTGCCAATTTCCACCATAATTTGGGTTTGATCATAGGGCACTGTAGGGGGAGATGAAGACTGAGAGGTTTCCTCCATTGGTACTTTTTCTTTCTTCTTAGGCTTCACAACTGGGTCTTCTTCCTTTGCTTTCCCTCTTGTACCTTTATCCATAATAATACAGTATATCAAAGTCCAATGTTGCAGAACGTTATGGAAATTAGTCAATCAGATAAAACCTGTAACACTGCAACCCCTGGTTCCACAAGTGCAGAAGGAAAACTTGTATGTAGGAAGAAATCCAATTTAAATACTGTACTCCACAAAAAAGGCAGAAGGAATCAAAATATACTCCCAACAGGCAGCAGAATCCACAACAAATCCGTTTCCCCAAGGCAAGCAATCCAACTAATTGTTTTCCAAACTACAAAAATAAAGGCTCCAAGGAAACAGTCACCCAAAACTTCTCGTTTAAGTCCGAGCCGCCAAAAAAAAGGGAGGGGGAGATGAAAGGAAAAAGAAGCCCAAAATCCAAGCAGGAAAGGAAAAAGGTGTGAGAAGCAATATACTCCAGAAGAAAAAAAGTATTTGTAATCCACACGGTGAAGGGGCAAAAAAAAAAAAGCCCTATTAAACCTTCTCTTGAGGCAGACAAATCAAAACGCCATTATTCAGCGGCTTCCTTAACTTCGGGGTTAAAGCCACCCTTCTTCTTCTGTGGAACCGCAAACTTTTCCCACACACTTCAAGCTGGGAAACACACTGCTACCTTCCAATATTATAGCCCAGACAATAACTTTTTAAACCACTTTGTTATCGCCAAAACATGCCGCGGTTCTCCTGGGGTGCGAAGAAACCAAAAACCCAAACACGATCACTTTCGTTTTTCCAGGACCGCCACCATTAACGAAACAGCCACTCGGTTTCATCTACTTCCACCCATTTCCATTTCAGAATCCAGGCTCTTCTAAACAAAGTCCCCAGCCAACTTTAAGCTTTAATATTCCATATGTCCTTTCATGCACTTACATGCAGTTGTTTTCATGCCAAACAGTTTCTTGCCAATTCCAGTACTCCTCCGCAGTCTCGCTGGTCCCGTTCTCAGCTCCTCGGCAGAAAAGCCGCGACTGCCGTCGCAGGCCTCACCCGCCAAGGAAAACCTCCCGAACTTCGACCATCCGACCTCAAAACTTCCCGAAATTTTCCAAAAAGGCAAGCAGGAGTCTTAGCCACAGAAATTACCACTTTAATTTTTTTCCATTTCACTCCATCCCATTGATTACCCCTTTGATAAGCGCGAGCGTCCGGATCAAGATGTTACTCATCGGCCATCTTAGCCACGCCCCCCCTAAATCAGGCTTAAAACCTTGGCACCACCTGGTTTTTGTTCTGTGGCGCTTAGCTGCAGCTTGCAGGCCTAACCGCCATTGGCCACCAGCATTGCCGTGTGGCCTCTATAGAAGTGGTCACCACGCGGCAGAGACTATCGGCCCTACAGGCCTGCCTAGGGGCCTTGTGCAGGCCAATTACCTACGGATTGGGGTATTTCCCCTCAATTAAGTGGCCTCAATGGGCCCTGTGACATGGCGCCAAAGAAGAAGGCCTGCTCGGGAGGGTCTTCTAGCACACACCACACCGGGCCGTCCAGGCCAGCGATGGCCTCTACTAGGCCTCCATTTGGAGGCAGGGCCACAGCTAGCCCCAGGCTGTCGCCACCAGAACCTGGACCTCCCCCGAGTCGCAGGGCTCAGATGAGGCTGGAACCAACAACCTGCAATGGGGCCACCAGGCAAAGCAGGGCCTGGTTGGAGCCTGCACAGTCAGCACCTGGCCCTGCCACCACACCAAGGATATTCCTTGGTCCCTCTAGAGGGACTGGGCATTAGGCCATGCAAGAGGCCTTGCGTTTTGATTCTGGGGCCCTTCTGGCCCATATCGCGGCCTTGAGCCTGCCACAACTTCGCACCAGTTGGCTAGACAGTCGACATCACAGGGGCTTGACCAGGTGGACATGGATTGGCCCCAGTTGTCTGCACTACTCAATCAGAGAGTGGAACAAATGGAGGCTGCACGGCCCCCTTTGGTACCTCAACCGACTGGGGCCGCTTCAGCCAGTACCAGATGTACGTCAGAAGCTGGAGTTAACAAGTAGCATTTCTGACTGGGGTCAACCATTTGTTTAATTAAGTAAACAAATTGATACAATGTAGCTAATTAACACCTCGAAATAACATCTAGTCCTTACCGGTGCTATTTTGGTCTGTTTGCCTTAACAAAAGTTAAGTAAAGTTATAAGTTAATAAAGTGGCCCAATTTTTAAATCCATCAAAAGTGTCTGTCTCGTTATTGGGGAGTGGGTCCAGCAAAGGCCTCACAGTCTCTGTCACCCCATGATCACCCCATTGTTCTCCCAACCAATCCAGTTGCTTCCCACCCGAATGTATCTTTCCTGTACAGTATATATAGGTGCTGCTGCGCCTTTGCTCGCCATGTTCAGTTCTGAAATAAAGTTGTGTTGGCCCTGTTATGCTGGCTGCTGCGTATCCTTTGCTGAAAATCAAACACACATTATAGACTCCTTTGCACCTCTAAGACCACATTAGTATCATTGATGGGGCAAATATATGCAAATATTTCAGATCAAGAACAAAGGCACACACATCCTGATTTGAGTGATCTCATTGCTAGTGCATTTTTGTTTGGACATAACATTTACAATTGGGGGTGGTGGTGAATTGTGATAGAAGTGCAGTTGGAAAAATAGAGAGGGTTATTATACATATTTGGTTTTTTAAGAACTTGATGATACGCAGTATTATGTAATATGAGGGTTTGGAAGTGCTTCATTTCCATACTTACATTAGACAGTTCAAGCCATATTAAAACAACCAGTGTGTTTTGACCAGAACCTCTTCTTCTTCAGAAAATTATCAGTGATGTTTTCCTGGATTAATAATTCCACTCAATTGTTTAGAAGCTTGCTTTATTGATGAATAAACTGCACAAGTTTTTGCAACATTTTTTAGCCCAGGAGTTCTCAACATTTTAAAGTCAGGGGCCAGACAACAATTTTGCCCTTCCTCCACCACATGGCACTTCTTGTTGTGGTGGAGGTGGTGAGCAGCCACATGAAATGGTATGATGGGCCACATCCGGCCCATGGACCGCAGGTTGAAAATCCCTGTTTTAGCTTAACAGCTAATCCTAAACATTTTCATAGAAATAAGACCTGCTGAGCTCAATATAATAAATTATGCTCTGTGCTCAGGTTTTCAGGGAAGGCATTATTACATTCTATGCACTGGGACAAAATGCAATGAAGATAAAAGACTTGGCAAGACCCCAGGGTTGACTTGACAATGGTCTATTCTACATTCTTACTGAAGTGATTGTGCCTTTCTCCTTTGATTTATGAAGCACCCTGCTTTCCCCCCCCCCCTGTGACCTTCTGTGGTACACTTGCTGTTACATACTTGTACAAATTTCAGCCATGCTTAAACATAACTAATATGGGTTATTAAGAACTTCACATGCTAAAAAGTAGGACAACAGGGATTTTGTGTTCATGTCAAAATACAGTATAGTCACAATGTAAGCAGTGTTCAATGGCAATATAATCAGTATTGCAAAGCAGAGGCCACTCTGTATGTATGCATGCAAAGATAAAAATGTTGTTCTAGTAAAATTCCATGGATTTATTTTGCATGCCTTTCAGTTCTTTCATTCTTTCCCTATGACATGCTTCAGGTGGAAAATTTCTAGCAATTCCAGTCAAAAAATATTGAGTAACTAAGTCATCTTTCCTCTTGACCCTGATCCAATTTTAATGTTATTTAGAATAGTAATATCTTTGCATGATGTTGCAGTCAGTAGAATAATGGACTTGGATTCAGCCATACAAACTCACTGTGGGGTGACACTTGGACAACCATTCATTAAATATCTCAAATAAAGTGAATACTCGATTAGGTCAGATGCAACTTAACAGCACAAAGACAAGTGGGAAATGCAATAAATTCTGATTTACTTTTCCTCCCAACTTATATATTAGAAGTGAGCAATTCATGGCCTTATAAATATTATTGGACTGAGACTCCCATTAGCCCTTTCTAGCATAGCCATGGACCATACATGTTGCCCATCCCTCCTATAAATGTTTTTTCAGGTGTATTTCTCTGGGTTTACCAGAATTGACTTTTCAGTAAATGCATATGGCATTAGAGCACTAGAAACTTAGCTTTCAATTTGAGCCTGTAAGAACTAATTGATTTTCTTAGGTGAGAGAGCATTGTTGTTCCCTTTCCATAAGCAAAAGAGTCACTAATTGACATTGGACAAGGAGGTTGAATTATGAAGGCTTCATTGTTGTTGTTTTGGCTCTCATTATTAGAGTGGCCTTATGTAAGAGTGAGCTCCTTCATCTGTAAGAGACATGTAGGAATGAGAAATAGACAGGCTTCAGCTCCTGCTCCTTCACAATTATTAGAGGTGAAGGAGACCTCTTCCATCTGACTGCTTTTCTTATCAGAGTGTCAATGGCATATACAACATAATGATGATTATGTGCTGTTGAATTCCCTCAAGAGCTTCTTAAAATCTAAAACATGCTTCCCACCCCTATGTTATAGCAAGAGTAGTTTCTGGAAATGGTTGTGTAAGATGTAAAACTCAGTGGTAGTAAAAGGGACAAGAAGATCACCAGACTGTGAACTAGCAATTGAATGACATTGACTCATGAGAATGTAAACAGATCCCATAACTATCAAAGGTGTCTTCATATCATTAACTTCATAACTTGAGTCAGGTGGTGAGTTAATAACTTTTTGGAAAAATCTTTAATATTTAAAAGTATAGGCAATCTGAACTTATAAAAATGGTGCTGTAACATATTTTTCAAATTGCAATAGACTGATAAGAACGTGATTTCAGGAATTATATCTATATCTATATCTATATCTATCTATCTATAGATAGATAGATAGATATAGAGATAGATCGATAGATAGATAGGTAGATATAGATATATTCACATCTGTCTGATAAGAAATTGATCTGTGAGCTTAAGGAAATTCATAGATCAACCACCTAAGAAGGACAGATTACATTTCAAGCCAAACTAAAATTCACAAACTATTAGCCGAGGGATATTACAGGCATTATCGTTCCATTTGCTATTCAAATATAACTCTATGCAGTCCTCATGTTCCCCATTGGGTTCCCCTTCTGCCCAGTTTGAATATTTCATTGGGTCACCATTTAGGTGCTTAAAAACTCCTTCAGTCTCTTGGTCATTCATTCCAAAGAATACATGTCTTCCGAACTGTGAAGCAAGTTTCAATACAGCATTGTTTTCTTCTTCATTTCTTGGAGAAGCCATCTGGCCACCAAAATTGTAACATATTTCTTTCGAAGCCTCAAAATCACCTTCTGCTCCATTGGACACAAATATTTTTGCTCCAGCTCTTGTGGTGTTTGGGAAAATATAACCTATTAGGGCTGGCAAACAATGCAATATGAGTTAATTATTTGATAGTTGCTTTTAGTTGTCAAAATAACTCAAAGTTAGGACTTAGACCTGATCCAGGAATTGGTTTATCTTTTCATAGGATTACTTTAATCAAAAGGGTGTCATGTAATAACAAAGGTTATCCATGGAAGCAATGAAGACTGTTGACATCTGACATCAATGTTACTGTGGATTTTAACCAGAACTTCAAAGGAGCTATCAAAGGTGCTAAATCTATTTGCAAGATAGGATTCAGCAGTTTGATGTTAAGTTTAAGCAGAAACCCAGAGCACATTCACTGCTGCACTGAGGTTGGAACTTCTTCTTCTTCTGCCGTACCTGAATCCGAATATAGGTGATCATCATGGCTATCAGCCATGAAGACTGTCCTGAGAATATAATACAATAGCCTTTAATTTGCCTTCTGCATCTCAGCATGACCAGTTCCATGAGTCACTTTCTGGTCCTGAGCCCTTTTGGCCCACAAATTCCTCATCAGCCCCAGACCAGTATTGATGAAGCTGCTGCCCTCCATCAAGATGAATTCAAGTGGAGTTTAATCCACTTGGGGACCATCACCCTTCCCTGTGGTCTTTGGCACCCAAAGCCGTTAGTCCTCAGGGTTGTCAGGGTTGTTAACCATCACCTGACAGTCGGTGCTGAGTATGGTCTACTCTATTACCATAGCAAGATAACCTGGCCAGACTGGTTGGAACTACCAGTGTCAACTCAATGTGCCAAGATTGCCAAATTATTAAGCAACAGTGTACAAACAAGACACCTTCATAATCATCTGATGGGACAGAAGGTCAAAGTTTGAAATTTTGTATTAAAGAGTACGATATGGGAACAAGAATTCTAATCGTGGAAATATGAAATGTGATTATAACATGGAGACATGAACAACACTGAACTGCCAATTAGAGGTGACTTCAGGGCAAGCAGATGTAGCCTTGAAATCAAGTGGTGACTTTGGTGGACTTTGTAAATAAGTACTACACAGAGGAGTATCAAAAGAAATGTACTGCAGTACTTAAAATCAATTGGCTTTAGAGGATATGAAGGCAGTGGAATAATCAGTAAATGCCATAATGATTAAAAATAAGTGCAGGAGAAGTAGCTGTAGGAAGTCATTAGGGGAAGAAGGAGATATGAAATGTTATTGTACTGGGTTAAAATATGATGTTAATATGTTTATATGTGACAATTACTAATAAAATTTAAAACAAAGAAATCAAGTGGTGTCCACAGTGTACTGAATTCACATTAGCAGTACCTCCAGAGTAATTAACAAAGAGCTATCTAACCCTAAGTATTTTCCTAATTTTGCACGAGCCTATTGCTTCTCCATGAGGTTTGTTTGCCATATAAATAACCATGATAAATTAAAGAAAGTCCCTAATGAAGCAAACTCTATTTTAAAAAATTGAGTCTGCTAAGCTAGGAAAAATAAATAAGATGATTTGTTTTCATATTCTTAATAAATCAGTTTTCTGCTTCTGCAGCAGAGTCTATGAGATTTTGCATTCACCTGCTAGTAATGGAAATGGCGATTAAGTGAAAATAGATTTTTAATAAACATCCTATGCCTCTAAAAGGGCTGGTAGTTAGCACAACATCAGCAAAGCCATACAAGTACCAAGCTGAGAAGAGAAGATGGGGAAGGAAAAGGATAATGGCAGCTGTAGAGGCAACATTCAGAAATCATGGATTTTCCTCCACGAAAGTGGCAGATGGCTGAATCAGCACTTAAAATGTATTGTTTTTCACATGTATGTTCAAACATACTAAAAGTCTAAAAATGTATTTCTGCTTTTATTGATTTTTAAAACTTTTTTACAAGATTTTTAAAATAGACTTCAAGTCCTTGTATTTTTTGACTGAAATGAAATTTAAGTTCTTGTCTATAACTTTTTTTTGCTAAAAGCTTATAATTGAAATATATTTTTGACAAATATTTGCCTACAAGTTAAGTTCAAACCTCATATATTTTAAAGCATTTGCACTTACAGCTTTTTTCACAACTGTAAGGATGGTTTTTTAAAAATAACATGCTTATAGAACATAGAAATGATAAATGAAAAAAGCCAATAAAATAGACAAGCTAGTGTTGCCTGGACTCATTATCCCTTGTTTACTTCGCCACGAGTGAAAAGAGTAGATTATTTTCATCCTTGAAAGAGAAATGGAATAAGTTTGGAAACCTACATGAACCATGTCATATATTGTGGTACCACATGAATTTTGGTATGATTGTCACGATTATCCAGTTCACAGTGGAATTAACTCTTTTAGGGATAAATGATCAGCTATGACAGACCACCACAGATCCAAACTACACAGAGGTGTCACAAAGGTTTATAGTACTCTGAAGTCTTTGTTTGAGTATCATATTTTTGACCTTGACAAACAGAAGCCCATTCACCTGTTTTCAAAGACACACAGGCAGGGCTGTAGCCAGGGCGTGGCTAGGGTGGGTGTCACCCACCCTGAGTTAGCAGTTTGCTCACCCTCAAACTCCCGGCTGCTTCTATATATGACACATATATATGACATTGTTGCCCATCCTGAAAAAATATTCACCCATCCACATCTAGAATCCTGGCTATGACCCTGCACGCAGGTAGAGCTCTATCTTACCTTGCTGGGTTTTCTTTGTAGTCTCTTGTAGTGCTTTAACTTCTGCTTTTAAATCCCCAACATGTGTCTTAAGCAGCTCAAATTCTAAAAAACAAACAAACCCACATAATAATATAATGTTTGCATTGTCATGTAAAAGCACTTTTTTGGCTAATGATAGATATCAACTATAACATTTCTTACCACTCTTTTAAATTGATTCTCTCTCTTGTGGCACAACCAAAAATGAGAAACAGATCAAGTGTTTGGGCAGGGATAATTTCACCAGATGCATGAAGCACATTGAATAAAGATTGGATGAACTGATATTTCTGCCTATCGATTAATCTATTTGTTCTATCTGACATAACTAGGAGGTTTGAATGTGTCAGAGAAGCTGTGAGAAATACTGTCAGAAAGATAAATTCTGTTGGGAGATTAGACTGTTAGCAGGTTTACTGAAGACAGAATGATTAAAGTTGAAACACAAGAAAAGGATACATCTATCCTTTTCAGAAATATCAGTAGAAGAGAAAATATAGTTTACTGTACTAGTGAGCCCTCGTAGTGCAGTGGTTAAACTCCTTACTGCAGCCAAAAACCTTCTCATGATCTGAATTTGATCCTGACAGTGCTTAAGGTTGACTCAGCTTTCTACCCTTCCAAAATCAGCAAAATGAATAACCAGCATTTTGGGGGCAAAATGCTAATTACCTCATGAATTACCCAAGAGAGTGCACAAGTGCTGTGCGGCAGTATTTATGTGTAATGGCTGTTGCTGAAACAACTCCTTAGCCAAGAATGGAAAAAAATATAACATATGCCGATCTTGAGATCTATGTCAGTAAGGATAAAGGATAAAAATTATACTCCTGCAAGCTTTCAAAATTCAAAGATTACTTCACCAGGCAAAAGAAAATATCTAACATGGCCTGCTGTATAGGCCAGGTACAATTGCTTAGGTGTTCTGTGCGGACAGAATCAGCAGACTACAGGAAGCCTTGTATTTGCATATCCCCCTCCCAGTTGGCTCTTTGAAGCTGAAAAGCTTTCTTTATGGCTAGGCTTTTATCAAGTCTATCCCATCTTTTTTCCTATTAATAATTATTTATCGTTGGGCCATTATTACAAGAAACTCACTAACTAGTCTTCTTTTGGACAATTTCTTATCAGAATACAAATTTATGACCATGAGAAGTTCAGTTTAAGTAGTTTCTCATCCAATGTTCCAGGTTAACCTTCTGTCAAAAGAAAGGGTGCAGTCCTATAAATCAGAAAGAGTCTGAAACTTGGAAAGGCAGCCATGAAGAAACTAAGCAGAATTGCAAGAATAAAGATGTGTCAGCAGAGGCCAAACCAAATACTGTATGGTTGTCTCAATTACTACATAAAAATGGGAAGACTGGAATGCATTGTTTTTAGGAACTGACACCTTCACATAGGACCATATTGCTTCTATTTACGTTGTTTCCATCAGTTCAAAACTGGTCTAGTTGATTAAAAGTTTGGTTTTCAATCTACCAGTTGAAAACAAATTGTTTGCATACATTCACTAATTTATCTACAGGTGAAACTCGGAAAATTAGAATATCGTGCAAATGTTCATTCATTTCACTTAAAAGGTGAAACAAATATATGAGATAGACTCACTACATGCAAAGCGAGAGATGTCATGCCTTAATTCATTACAATTGTCACGATCATGGCGTACAGCGTACATGATATTATGTGATGATTATGGGGTACATGAGATTGGGGGTTGGGGTTTTCATAAGCTGTAAGCCATACGCATCAATATTATAACAAAGTGAGGCTTGAACTATCTTGCTTTGCATGTAATGAGTCTATCTCATATATTTGTTTCACCTTTTAAAGTTGTTTTACTGAACTGAATGAACATTTGCATAATATTCTAATTTTCCGAGTTTCACCTGTATGTTGAAGCTGAAGATGTCACGCATACTGACAACAATTTGAATTTGTATACATTTGCACTCCAGTCAAGAGTTAGATAACACTATCACTTGCAGGCCAAACAATGTTTTCTCTGCAGACTGAAATTTTTAAGGTTTTTAAAAATGTTCTATATAGCTTATAGGAGTAAACAAATTACAGTAAAATCTTACTTTGCCTGCCTCTCTCTCTTTCTGTCCAGTCTCCCTCTCATTATTCTTCCTCATAACTTACCTTCGCCCACACTGTCACCTTTTTGACCTTTTCCCCCTTGATCTCCTTTGGACCCTGGAGGTCCAGCTTTTCCTGGAGGACCTTGTATCCCTCGTAATCCTGCCCAACAATTAAATGAAAGGAAAAGACATAACAAGTGAGAAAATATAACTGACATACATTTCTGTATTTACTTGAACAAATAAGTAACAATTCTAGAAGGCATTATACCTGTATACTCTAGAGCAGTGGTTCACAATGTGGAGCCCAGGCCCCACAGGGGGACTTTAATTCCCAGAAGTCTAAGTTAGTACATTGTCTGATCAGTGCTTTTGGGAATTGACTTAGGCTTCTGGGAAATGAAGTCCCAAAACCAAAGGTTGGGAAACACTGCTGTAGAGACTATTGTGCAAATAAATAAGCATTCTGAAATATAGTAAGTTTAGTGTATGAGAACCAAGACACAGGAAACAGCCATGGGCTAGTTTAACTCAGGTTTATTGCATGGTGGACAGAGGGAACATGAGGTAATGGCGGATGCAAAGCTCTATATATACAGTGGTCAACATTCGAATGTGGCTCCACGATAGCCGGTTGGCTATTGTCTGCGTGACATCATTGCTGGTCACGCCCTTCTTGTCCAGGCGTGGTTAGTGGCGGGAAACTCCGCGCTGTGGCTATTGATGAGTATGGACCAAGAGAGCTTGGACGCTCGCTGCTGCCCACTGGTGGTTATTAGCTCGCGTCCTAATACAGGGTTTATAGTGATACAGCTGACGACTATATTGTTACTTGTAGGAAGGGTTACCTTGTTAAGATACATTGTTATCACATGAATAAGGTTACACTATTAGAACACAACACTCCTCCCCCCTAGGATGAGACGAAGTCTCTCAGCCAAGATGGCTTATTTCGAACACGCTGGGGTCTCGGTGCGGGCTGCCCTGCCCCGGTTTTGCTACCTTCTCCTTGTCCCCTGGCTTCCTGTCCTGTAATTGGAGAGGGAGACTTGTTAGTGACTTGCCGCGGTTCTGCGGCTTTTTTGGGAGGTGTGAGCTTTATTTGGGAAGAACCGGGGGCACTGGGGGCTAACGAAAAACCCCTCTTCTCGCTTGGATGGGTGGGGGAACACTCCCAAACCCCCCCCCCCCCCGGCTCGGTAACGCAAAATCAAATTCGGGGGCAGCAGTCGCAAACTCCTCACCCTCTTCCCCGGAATCGGATAGAGTTGGCGTGTCAAAAGGATCTGAGTCGGACCCGCTGCTTCCCCCCCTTGTTTGGGACTGTTGCCCTTCGTTGTCTCCTCCTTGGGCTAAGCGGGTGGAGGAGAACCCTAACGCTGAGGCATTTTCCATGCCGTCCGTGGATTGCTTCCTGGGAACCCGGCTCCTGAGCTGATCTGCATGCCGCCTCCAGAGTAGACCGGTGCTCGTCTCCACCCGATACGACACTGGTCCCGTCTGTTCTACAACTCTCCCTGGTACCCAGGCTGGCCCTGTGCTGGCGTAGTTCCTGCAATGCACAGGATCACCGGTGGCGAAACCTTTCGACACCGCTACCCCTACGTTCTTCCCTTTGTCCTCGACCCTCGTTGGGTCTACCCTGGTCAGAATCGTGGTCAGCTTTCTCCGCATCAGCAGCTCTGCCGGCGAATATCCGGACGCTAAGGGGGTCACCCTATACGCTAATAAAAACTGACATACTTGGTGATTCAGGTCCCCCGAGCCCATGCGCCTCAGCGCATCCTTTGTTGTCCGCACCAACCGCTCCACTTGGCCATTCGTGGCCGGGTGAAACGGCGCGGATGTGACGTGCCGAATGGCGTTTGCCTCCATGAATGCCCTGAATTCAGCGGACGTGAAACAACTAGCGTTATCGCTGACCAGAGTGTCAGGTAAACCGAACGTGGAAAAGACTCTCCTTAGATGAGTAATCGTAGTGGTGGAGGACGTGCTCTTTACCGGCATCACCTCCAGCCACTTGGAGTACGCATCCACTACCAGGAGAAAAAGGGTTCCTCGGAACGGGCCAGCAAAATCTATGTGCACTCTGGACCACGGCCCCCTTGCCGCGTCCCATTCCCTATGCGGAAGTCGAGCCGCCTCTGGTCGGGACCCCTGGCATGCCTCACAAGTGCCGATCATGTGCTCTATGTCTGTGTCCAGCTGGGGCCACCAGAAGTAACTCCGGGCCAGCGCCTTGGAACGGACGATCCCCGGGTGGCTGACGTGCAACAGTTTGAGCACCCTCGGTCGCAGGGATGTAGGGACTACCACCCGTTGGCCCCACAAAAGGCACCCCCTCTCTATGGACAACTCTATTTTCTTCCGAAAAAATGTGTCGAATTCCGTACTTGGGGAGGACGCCGGCCACCCCTTCTGTACCCATGAGCTTACTTTCTCTATCGTTCTGTCCCTGCCTGTCGCCCTGGCAATGTCGGCTGGTACTATTGGGGGTGAATCTAGGACCTCTATTAACAATACCTGGTGGTCTCTCTCTACCCCTGCCTTTTGGTCACCCGACAAGGGCAGAGGAGACCGTGAGAGTGCGTCTGCATGGCTGATCTCCTTTCCGGGCCGGTATTCCAACTCATGTTGGTATGCATTGAGGAAGATAGCCCACCTCAGCATTCTCGGGGACAGGATCTGTGGTGTGGGCTTATTTGCAGTGAAAATTCCTAACAGAGGCTTGTGATCGGTCACGATCGTAAACGGGCGACCATACAGAAAATCGTGAAATTTTTTGGTCCCCGCTACTATCGCTAACGCCTCCCTGTCGGTCTGTGCGTAATTCCGTTCTGCTTTCGACAGGGACCTTGAATAAAACGCTATCGGGGCCTCCCTTCCGTCGTCCAACGCGTGGCAAAGCACCGCCCCCACCCCCACCGGGGACGCATCACAAACCAAGACCACTGGCCGTTTGGGGTCGAAATGAGTTAGGATTGCCTCGGATGTTAGGAGTTGCTTTAACTCTTTAAAAGCCCTCTCTTGCTCGTCACCCCACAGCCATGTTTCCTCCTTTTTAAGCAACCGATGGAGCGGTTCGGCCACAGACGCCTTCCGTGGAAGGAAGGTATGGTAAAAATTTAGGAGCCCCAGGAATGACTGTAGTTCGGTTTTGGATGTGGGGCGAGGAGCCTGCTTGATGGCGGCTACTTTGGATTTGGACGGCTTAATTCCCTCGGGTGTGACACGGAACCCTAAAAACTCAACCTCTGTTTCGAAAAATACGCATTTGTCTTTTCTCAGTCGCAGCCCCGCTTTCTCGAACACAGTCAGTACTTTATCCAATCTCTTTGCCAGTTCGGCCTCACTCCCCCCTGTTATCAATACGTCATCAAAATAACACAACACTCCCTCCAGCCCCTTCAGGAGGCGTTCCACAATCGACTGAAAAAGGCCGGGTGCCGAGTTCACGCTGAACTGTAAACGCGACACCTGGAACGCCCCTTTATGTGTAACTATAGTTTGTGCCGCTGCCGTGGCGGGAGTTACAGGGAGTTGCTGGTAGGCTTGTGCTAAATCGAGCTTAGCGAAACATTTTCCCCCATTCAGCCTGGCCAGAAGGTGGCTGACCACCGGCACCGGGTATGCATTAGGGCGGATTGCCTTGTTAATTGTACACTTATAATCAGCGCAAATGCGCACCTCCCCATTAGCTTTTAGTGCTGTAACAATTGGAGTTTCCCACTCCGCGGAATCAACAGGAACAAGAATCCCCTGGCCCACCAGTTTGTCCAGCTCCGCCTCTATTTTGTCCTTTAGTGCGAACGGCACCCTGCGTGGTTTGAGTCTTATCGGGCGGACCTCCGGGTCTAGGTCAAAGGCTACAGGGGGTCCCTTGAACTTTCCCAGTCCTTTTTTAAAAACGGCGGAGTGCGCGTCGCACACCGCTTTTATTGGATCCGCACCCACAGCATGCACCCCCCCTATGAACAAACCCAACAGCTGAAACCACTGAGTCCCGAGGAGGCTACAATTTCCCCCTTTGAGAACAACTAGAGGGAGTTCCGCAGAATGTTTCTTAAAACGGACCCGAAATTTCCCGACCCCCAACACTGGAATGCTGTTCCCCTGCACGTCTCGTAGCGTGGACCTCAACGTTTTAAGTTTGGGCCGCACGTGGGGGTCGATTTTCAAGAACTCTCTCTGGGGAATTATAGAATAGGAGGACCCCGAGTCAATTTCCATCCTAATAGGGGCCCCTTGTACTAGTACCTCGACGAAGTAATGGGGTTGTCCCGCGGACACACTGAACACGGGGGCGTCGTCCTCGCTGTCGTCCGAGATGCGGCCCACGCCGTCCTGCTTCCTCGTGGTCCGGGCACCATCTTTGGACCTCGCTGGACGGTCCGGTCTGGCCGAACGGTCTTGTGAGTGCCTCCGGCCCTCTTTCCGATTTCTGCACGCCTTGGCGATGTGCCCCCGACGGCCGCAGTTGTAACACTCAGCTTTTCTGAATGGGCACTTCGCGCGCTCATGGGCCGCTCCGCAACCATCGCAGCGGCGCCCTCCTTTTCGGACCTTCTGGACCTCCTCGCCGTCGCTGCCTTCCGTAGACGACTTCGAGGTTCGTCGGGTTGCGTGCACCGACTGTCCGGACTTGCCGTGCACCGAATTTTCCGCTTTGCCGGCCCTAGGACGCCACTCACGCCACTGGTGCATTTCGTCTACCCCAGCATTCGTGGATTCCGCGGATTCCGCGGCCTCCACAACCTCTGCCAGCGTGGGTGGCGGCTCCTTGTTCATCAGGCTGCGCTGCACTTCCTTGTCCTTCAGGCCACAAAGAACGCCGTCCCTTAGGGCCATCTCTAGGTTGTCCCATCTGCAGGGGGCGGCGGCTATTCTCATGGCTGTTACGAAGGTCTCAACCGACTCATCCGGCGCTTGGACTCGCCTCCAGAACGCGCTCCGAGCGGGAAACATTGCCCTCGAGGGTCGGAACCGCTCACGCAGCAGTTTCATGATGTCCTCGGCTTTGAAATCACTCATCTTCTTCGGTGCAATAATGCCCACCAGCGTTCGCTTGGTTTCTATCCCAAGCATTCGGGTGAGGATGGCCCTCTTCCTTTCCTCGTCGTCTTCTTTGACTTTGAGTTCCACCAGTGCCGCCTGGAAATCCATCTCAAAAAGCTCCCAGTCTTGCGGTGTGGTAATGTTGAACCCGCTCTGTGCCCTGGCTCCGTGGGGATCCATTATCCCACCTTCGTCGCTAATTTAGTGTATGAGAACCAAGACACAGGAAACAGCCATGGGCTAGTTTAACTCAGGTTTATTGCATGGTGGACAGAGGGAACATGAGGTAATGGCGGATGCAAAGCTCTATATATACAGTGGTCAACATTCGAATGTGGCTCCACGATAGCCGGTTGGCTATTGTCTGCGTGACATCATTGCTGGTCACGCCCTTCTTGTCCAGGCGTGGTTAGTGGCGGGAAACTCCGCGCTGTGGCTATTGATGAGTATGGACCAAGAGAGCTTGGACGCTCGCTGCTGCCCACTGGTGGTTATTAGCTCGCGTCCTAATACAGGGTTTATAGTGATACAGCTGACGACTATATTGTTACTTGTAGGAAGGGTTACCTTGTTAAGATACATTGTTATCACATGAATAAGGTTACACTATTAGAACACAACAGTAAGGAACTTCATTGTCCCCCAATGAGTCTCTCACCTCTTCAGGAGAAAATGATGGGCAGCCTCCCCCCCCCCCCCCCCGCCTCTTCCTCAGCCCATCTACCATTTTGGGTGGAGCTTCTTATATTTAAACTTGGGACCATTTCATACATTGGAAAAGTTACATTTAAAATTGCAAGTCAAAAGAAACCACAAACAACCTTCCAAATTTTTCTGTATGCTGGACATAAGTCTCACTACTGAGAGACTTGTATCACCAATGGCTTCTCCTGTACTTCTCAGTTGGCCAGCTAGCAAACTTGTGTGTTGTACCTGGCTCTCCCTTTTCACCTTGTAGACCTTCCTTCCCATCTCTTCCCGGCAATCCAGGACTCCCAGGGGTGCCTGGCAAACCATTACTGCCAGGGAGAACAGTGCAGGTGTTGACTTTTTCTTCACATTTGCATGGCTCAGGGTCCAGTGTTTTCACCAATGACACTCCCAGCATAAGGATGCAGAATGAATGAACCTGCATATCTCCAGAGTGAAGCCTGAGATTAAAACAAATGACAACTTCTTATTTATCTTAGTGGTGTAATCCAGTGTCTGGACCTTATTCTGTCATATTGAAAGTTACATGATTGATTTGTTCTTCCTTGCTATAAAATTGTTGGCATAAAAACAAGTTCTAAGATGACATACTTTCTGACACTCCAGTTTTCTATGTTTATGCAACATTTTTCAAGAGGAACACATGAATCAGGGACAGAAACTGCTGCTTCTGGGTGGATTCATTTTCTCATGAGCCATCCGAAGAGTTATACACACAGGTTTGGCAACAAGACAGAGCAAACACCCCTTCAAGTGCTTATCCCTAAAGAGGGAAATGATGTTTACTTGCCTTGTGATGAGTTTCTATACTCTGCATTGGGTATACCAGTATTTATTGTTATTGCTGTTGCTGCTGATCTTCAGAATGTAAACACAGGTTATAATTGAGAGCTTCATTGCTCAATCAATGTGCTCTGAATGATGTGCTTACCATATAAGAAAACATGGCAATAGCAGGAAATACACATTTATTTTATTAAAGGATAGAATGCTGGCAAGTGATGGGTTTCGCCTCACAAAGACTGGGAAGAAGGTGTTCGGCTTGACATTAAAAAAATACCTCCATCCTGAGGGTTTTAAACTGAATTGCAAAGGGGAAGGAAACCTAAATTCAGCAGGAAGTTAAAGGTAAAGGTTTCTCTTGCTTGAAAGTCAGTGGCATCCAACTCAAGGGTTCAGTGCTCATTTCTGTTTCAAAGCCAATGAGCCAGCTCTGTCTGCTTCTGCAGACATTTCTGTGGTCATGACTAGACACCAGAGCACACGGAATGCTGTTACCTTCCCACCGAAGTGGTCCCTATTTATCTACTTGCAATTTCTTGCTTTCGAACTGCTAGATTGGCAGGAGCTGGGGCAAAGACGGGAGCTCATTCCGTCCTGCAGTACTCAGGAATCGAACTGCTGACTTTCCGCCTCTCAGTCAGCATATACAAAAGCTTATGCACAATACGAACAGAGGAAGCAGCTCTAATGGGCCTCAGGTAACAGTGTTCATAAAAATGTATGAAGGAAATTCGGTCACAAATCACATAATCCCCAGTATTTATTTGCTAATGCCAGGAATATAGGAAACAAACAGGAAGAACTATAAATCTTAGTTATGGATGGTAAATATGACTTGATAGGGATAACTGAAACTTGGTGGGACAGCTCCCATGAGTGGAATGCAGCAACTGAAGGATAGAAATTAGTTAAGAACAGAAAGAGTAAAAAAGGTAGTAGGTAGAGTTGCAGTATGTATCAAAAATGCATATTCATGTACAGAAATACAGGAAGATGAGTTTGGTTGTCCCAGTGAGAGCATCAGGATTAATACAGCTGCAGCTTGAACAACAGGTGGTGGTCATGGCCAGGAGGGCTTTTGCACAGCTTCAGTTAATCCACCAGTTGCGCCCGTTCCTGGACAGGGACTCCCTGCTCATGGTCACACATGCTTTGGTCACCTCCAGACTAGACTATTGTAATGCGCTCTACATGGGACTGCCCTTGATGCAGCTGGTCCAGAATGCAGCTACCCAAGTGGTGATGGGGTGTGGACATTATGCCCATGCCTCACCACTACTTCGGGAGCTGCACTGGTTACCGGTGTGCCTCCAGGTGCAATTCAACGTGCTGGTTTTGACCTTTAAAGTTCTACATGGTAGTGGGCCAGGATACCTAAGAGACCGCATTGCCCTAAGTACATTGGTCCATCCAACCAGAGTGGACCGGAGGGGCTCTCTTATTGTTCCATTGGCCAGAGGAGCTCACCTCTCTAGCACAAGGAGGAGGGCCTTCTCCGTGTCCGCACCGGCCCTCTGGAACCTCCTGCCAACAGAGTTACATCTCCAGACGGAATTGCTGCCCTTCAGAAAAGAACTCAAAACCTATATTAATAAAGTAGGAGCAGTTCTAATCTCCACTGGTAGTTCATTTCAGAGGGTGGGGGCTATTGAGGATTTATTTATTTAGTGCAGGGGTGCCCAAACTTTTACCGCCAGGGGTCTGACCACACTCCCCTCAGTCAGCTCCTCCTGGCAGAAGCAGCAGTGGCATGTGAAATCACATTGCATTTCTGGGCGTTTTTCCTTCCTCTAATGCTTCCCTTGGAAGAAGGAGCATTGAGGGAGAATTTTCGTACGCTTTTTACTTTTTTGGCATGTTTTTGCCGCATCTCACTTTAATAAGTAGCACAGGCACCAAGACCCAGGGCAACCAAGCTAAAGGTCAAATGGCAAACCATATCCAATTAGAAGGAGCAGTCAAGGGTAGTTGAGTCGACAAAGTGTAATCCAAGCAGGCCAGGAATCAGACAACCAAGGAAGCAGCCAAAGCAGAAGACTTTGGGCCGTAATCTGAAGTTTACCCCTAGTAAAAATATGGAAGTATGGTGAATAGTTATTGAACTGAGGAGAATGAAAGCGCGGCGCCAAAATGGCCGCCGCGCTCTTTGCGCCCCCCCACCCGGACTCAGACATCCGGGTGAGTTAGGGGGCGTGGCCACCCCTCTATATAAGGGGTGGCCACGAGGCAGCCGAGCTGCCATTTTAAAAAAGAGCGACGGAGAGGAGAAGTTTTCTCCATCGCTGCTTGTTCCCCCTTGGTCCTTCCCGGCTGGGAAGGAAGGATTCGGCACGGAGCCTTTGGCTTGCGGGCTCCTCTGTGCCTTTTCTCTGCTCTGCGATCCCTGGAAAGGGATCCTGCTCCTTAAATATGCCTCTTAAACGGAGGGCCTCGGCGACAAAGCCGCGGCCCGCGGGGAGGACTTTTGGCCCTGCGCAGCATGGGGGCCAGCCCTTGGGTCGGAGGACCAGGGCTGCGCCCACGCGCCAGGACCCGACCCCCACCGATACCGGTGGGGCAATGCAGGCTGCTTGGCCCTCGGCCGGTCAGCCTTCAGCTGGCCCTTCCGGGGCTTTGGCCCTTGGCCCGCAGATACCGGCCATGGATCCCGGCAGCGGGGGTGGGTCCGGTGCTGGTGCGCAGCACGTTCCACCTCCGCCCCCTCATGGGCCAGAATTTAGGGCATGGCCCTATTCGGGCCTGGGCTCTCATGTAGGGGTTTCTGGTCCAATGCCTGGTGGGCCGTCCGGCCCACCCGGCTCACTCTATACTGGGGGATCTGTGGCAGTTGATGCATTGCTAACGCATTTAGCAGTGCTTGAGGCATCCTTAGGGATGGCACACAACCCCGTGCCTGGTGGCCCTTCATTTGCGGCGGGGGCACCTTTGGGTCCTCCGCCTGCCTCAATGGCCGCCACACTGCAGCAAGCGGCTAGCCGGGTTGAGCTGCTGGAGACGCTCCGGCCTACCCCGGCAAGTGTCTCGCAGCTCCCAGTTCAGCCAGAGATGCAGCAGGAGAGTGGTCAGGTGCGGCCCCAGAGCTCGATTCCGGTCGCGAGCTCCGACGCCCGCCTTGGGCCGGAACCCCCAGTGGGGGCGGCTTACGGGGGTGCAACTAGTGAGTATCAGGTTCAAGTTAATGCACCCACATCTCAGTCCACTTCCAATGGTGGGGTTCAGTGGCCATGGCCTCGTAATGTCGGGGTGACTGGGCAGCAGTTGCAACCTTCTACCAGTGCCCCTTGGTTCCAGACTGGTGCAACGTTGGGGGTGGGGGTTTCTGCCCCCGGGCTAGTGCCGGGCTTCACAGGGACTGTCCAGGTTCCGCTACGCATGCCCCGGGTACCTAATGTGCCGGTGACGGCTTTGCCGACGGCTGGTTATTCGTTGCCCCTTGGTGATCATTTGTCCCAGGTCACGAGGGAAAAGATTTGGCGGGGGGAGTATGTGGATATATTCTCCCTATTGAACCGTGAGCCCACTAAGGAGGAGAGAGAGGGACAGGATGACAAAGACAAAGAGCTGTCCCGCCATCGTAAGCCACCACGCACCTGGGCCAACTGGTTGCCCGCATATCTTATTTATATGGCGGTGTATCTCAGAGCCCGGCCAGACCTGGCCATTCCTATGGTCCAATATTTGGACAATATTTACAGGGCGATGGTGGATTTCCCTGGCCCGTCGTGGTTGGCTTACGATGAGGAATTCAGAATGAGGGTGCCATTGCACCCGGAGATGAGATGGGATGAGCCCTGTCAGAAATTGTGGCTATTATACATGACCCCCACGCGTCCGGCGCCTGGGGATAGGTATCATTGTGGCCATGCCATTCAGCGAGCTGCTCCAACGCAGGCTTCCCGCCAGCTGGCGGGGCAGGGGGTTCCAGCCCGCTTGCTGTGTTGGAGCTTCTCGGCCAGCGGTGTGTGCAATAAGTGGCAGTACCGATACAAACATGAGTGTCCCTCTTGCGCTGGCCCCCACGCCGCCGCCGCGTGTCCGCGGGCCGGCAGGTCACGGGGCAGGGGTAGAGGTGGACAGGGAGCTGGCAGAGCGGCTGCTGATGGAGCTAGCCAGGCAAAAGGCCCCCTCCCCAGTTAATGTGTATATGTTGGAGCGATGGCTCTCAACTTATCCGAGGAGAGAGGATGCAAAGTACCTCCTTGAGGGTTTCCAGTGGGGATTCCAAATTCCGTTCAAAGGAATTTCATTTAATCCACCATTTATCGTACCCGGCGGGTTATTCTGTCAATGATGCTATCCCTGATGACCTTTGTTCGGTCAGGTATACATCCTTTGACCAAGCCCTACGGATGGTGCGCTCTTGTGGTCCGGGTGCCCTCCTGGCAAAATGTGACATCAAATCGGCATTCCGATTGTTGCCAGTGCACCCTGAGGACTTTGAGCTATTGGGTTTTCAATTCCAAGGGAAGTTCTATGTGGATAAGGCCATGCCTTTTGGCTGCTCTATATCCTGTTCAGCATTTGAATGTTTTAGCACCTTCCTTCAGTGGGCCTTTGTTCGCAGGTCCGGGTCTTGGTCTGTAGCCCATTACCTCGATGACTTTTTGTTCAGGGGTGAACGGGGCTTGGACATGTGCACGCGTCTCCTCACCACATTTCAGATGCTAATGCAGGAACTGGGTGTCCCTTTAGCGCCCGAAAAGACCGAGGGCCCATCCACTACCCTCACATTTCTGGGTATCGAAATTGACACGGTCGCACAGGCATCCCGGTTACCCATTGACAAGGTTACCCGGATCTCTGCGATGATTTTGGCCTTGCTGGCCAAACGTAAGGTGTCACTTCGTGAGCTGCAGGTACTGCATGGCCATCTTAACTTTGCCTGCAGGGTGGTTACGCCTGGCAGGGCATTTGCTCGGCGCCTGTGCGATGCCATGTCTGGCCTGACAAGGCACCATCATAGGGTCCGACTATCTGGGGGCATGCGGGCTGACCTTTTGGTTTGGCTCTCATTCCTGCGGGACTTCAACGGGGTATCCTTTTGGAGGTCCGACCTTTTAGTTTCACCTAGGTTTCAAGTGCAGTCGGATGCCTCCGGCTCCCTGGGATATGGGATGTACTTCCAGGGGAGGTGGGCTTATGGCCAATGGCCTCCAGAATGGCGGGGCACGGATCGCCTCCGCGATCTTACATTCCTTGAGTTTTTTCCAATCCTGGGAGCTTTGATGCTATGGGGCAAGGAGTGGGCCGACTCAGTGGTCCATTTTTGGTGTGACAATGCTGCAGTAGTGCACATTGTCAATGCTCAGACATCTAAATCACCCAGGGTGATGGCTTTAGTTCGCCAATTCGTGTTACGTAGCCTACGCCTTAACGTGCTTTTCAGGGCCAGACATGTACCAGGCATTGATAATGATATTGCTGATGCTTTATCCCGCCTGCAGATCCCCCGGTTCCGTGCCTTGGCTCCGGACGCAGAGGAATTCCCCTCGCCACTTCCGGCCAAGATTTGGACATTTGGCAAGGAGAGGTGAACCGGGCGATTGGCATGTCCTTGGCGCCCCGCACTCGTAAGGCGTATCATCATGCTTTAGTTCAATTTAATAGCTTTCGTGCGCAACTTCGATTGCCGGAGTTGTGGCCCATTCCAGTGGCACAGGTTTTACAATTCATGGTTCATTTACACAGTCAGGGCCTCGCTCCCCGCACTATAGCATCTAGGCTGTCAGCGTTGGCATTTGTTGCCAAGGTGGGGGGTTTTGCTGACAGCATGAACGGTTTTCGCATATGGCATGTTTTGGAGGGGTGGACATGGGAACGTGGCCGCCGCCTGGACACTCGGCACCCAATTTCCCCAGGGGTGCTCACACACCTTGCACGAGGCTGGCCTAACCTATGTTTTGACAGGTATGAGGCAGCTCTTTTTCATGCGGCTACCACGGTGGCCTTCTTTGGAGCGCTCCGTATCAGTGAGTTGGTACTACTGTTTAAGGCGGATGCGACTCGTAGGGCACTGGAACTCGACGATGTCTATGTTTCTAATGAGTGGGCTCAGTAGAGGATACGGTCCTCAAAAGTTGATCAGCACGGCGTAGGCAGTGGAGTTAGACTGCTACGATGTTCCATTGCAGACATCTGTCCTGTTGGTGCCCTACAGGAGTTCTTGGCAGTGCGTGGCACGCACCCTGGCCCATTTTTCTGCCACCAGGATGGGTCTCCCCTTACTAAATTTCAATTTTGGAAGGTGACCGGTATGGCACTTTCCAGTGTTGGCCTCCCAGGGGCTCGTTACGGCACCCACTCATTTAGAATAGGTGCTGCTTCAACTGCAGCTGCATTTGGGTACTCTGAGGCTGATATACGCCGTATGGGAAGATGGGGATCTATGCGTTTTGCATTGTATGTTCGCCCTCTTCAGACATGAGTACCGTTTAAGTCACTGTTCTCTTTTTCTCTTACAGACCCTGTGTGTCCCCGCACACCGGTGGCAGTATGGCTGGTGGGCCACAGTTACGTGCACTGGGCAGCTCAGTATGCTGCGGCGACAGAGTGGGGACCCCAGCTTGGACTGCGTGCGGCCGCATGCATACGTTGGTACGGTAAGCGTGGAATGAGATGGCGGGAACTGTTGCCATTCCTTTTCTCCATTAGGGATGCTGAACCGCCTGATGTCCTTGTACTGCACCTTGGGGGCAATGACCTCGGCCAGGTCACTGGCCTTTCTTTAAAATTTGCGATTTGCAGGGACCTAGCTTATTTGCACTATGTGTGGACGTTCACCAGGCTGCTATGGTCGGACATCATACCACGTCACGCTTACAGGGGAGGTATTGACCTCCGTGCCCTTGACCGCGCTCGTCGCTCGGTGAACAGGGCAGTGGCCCGGTTCTTGACAGACAAGGGTTTGGGGATGGTCGTCCGACACCCCACCATTAGTTTACAAAATTATGATCTGTATGCAGGGGATGGGGTCCACCTGTCGGATAGAGGTATGAACCTCTTTTTGGAAGATTTGCAAGCAGGCCTGTTGACCAAGCTGACAGTCTGGGGGGGGGGGGGGGGGCGGTGAGTCTTCATTGAAGCCTCCCCGTGTGGCGGGTAGCACTGGTAAGGTAAAGATTTATGACCCATAGGTATCCGGCAGGTTCGCAATTGACTGGCCAACACTTAGACAGGTACAGGTGTAATAACGTTGACCGGTCAACGATGAACCAGGCAAGGGGCGATGGCACGAGCTTTTCAGCATGCATCACCCCGTGATTTGACGGATACACGTCAGAGGGTGGGGTCAGTAGATAGTTTATTGACTACGGTCAACAATTTGTTTGTGTCAACAAACCAAATGATACAAAATGGATACATTGTAGCCAATTGCCGTTGGCAATTTTGGGAGGAACTTTACCAGTGTTACTGCGGCCTGCTTGCCTTAAAGAATTATAATTGGATGAGTACCAATTGAAAGTTATAATTCGGACTAGGGCATTATTCAATAAAAGTGGCCCAATGCCTTTATCCATATACCGGTGTCTGAGTCTTTCTTTGGGGGGTGCGCCTGCAAAGCAGGTTAAGGCTCTAATTGGGCCACAAAGCTCAGCAATCATTAATAATCCTTACGGAGGGATGTTTCAAATGAGTCTTTAATGGAAACAATTTGCAGACCATTGATTTGGACCGCCTACAGAAAAACCTTGCCTACAGAAAAACTGGCTCCTGGAGATGACAATTTTATCTAAGTCACAACCATGGTGATGAAGCTGAATTTGATTCTTTGACCAGTAGAACAGTTTGGCAGGTAGTGACAGCCACTCTTGCCTCATATTGATTTAACATTTATCTATGCGGAAAAAACTGAGTAACCTGTAAAAAATACAAAGGGAATGAATGCACTCAGGTACACAAAGGAGTCCCTTCATTCCACAGAAGGAAGTGGTTGACTGAAGGACTCTGAGCAGTCTGGGTGGAGGCTGTGCTGGGAAACCAAGTGCTCTGCTGGCACCTGCCCAGTGTAAACAGCTTACCTACCTCTGTTGTTACATAAGAGAACATGAAGGTCAACATGGAAAATCTCAAGCCTTGGGTCAGAACGCAACACTCCTGTGAACTCAGACCAGACTTTGGCATTTCCAAACAACCATCTTCCTGTTTCTCAGGAATTTCACATTTGATGTTCAATTTCCCAGCTCTTGTATATATTTTTCACCTATTGTAAAGCTCCAAAATTGTTGCCCAGCAGTGATGGGGATTTTCAGATATTAAAAACCCCTATTCCATCCTAAATAGTTCCCCAGGTCAAAAGGAATGTCTAGAAAACCATAAACCAGGGATTCTCAACCTGTGGCTCACAGGCCGGATGCAGCCCACAGCACAATTTCATGTGCCCCCCCCCCACCAGGAATGCCATCAGGGCAGTACTACCTGGAGGTGATAGGGTCCCTGTCACCGTTGGCCATAACTATGTGTGTGTGTGGGATGGCCAATAGGATTGTTCAGTATGGGCCCCAGAAATTTCTGATGGCAGCCCTGCCCATCACCTCCACCACACCAGGAAGTGCCATGTGGTGGAGGAAGGGCAAAATGGCCATCCAGCCTCTGAAACTATCTGAGGAAGCGTGACCCAGCCCCCAGCTTAAAAAGGTTGAGAACTCCTGCCATAAACCATGAAGTGTGTGGTTGTGCGTGTGTGCATGCGACATTTTGCATTATTAAGTCCAAAGCTAATTATGTCATCAGTTTGCATGAGCATAACATTGCACAACAGGATTCTGGTCATGGTTTTAACTTACAGTATATTATTGGTTGATATTATACCTGATCTAGGGAGGGAAGCATCTTTTGTGAGATCATCTGAGAGTGTTGTGCATCCCTGAAAAACACCCTCAGAGAATACTTTACTCTGAAAGTGGGCCACCCAGGGTTGGATGTGGCCAGTAGGTTTATCCCTGCATCTACAAGAACAGTGGCCACCAATATTCGTTCTTCCTTAAAGTGATATGCGTAAACCATCAGTGATATGAGGAAAAGTAGGCCAACAATACAAAGTATGGATAGGGCCGTCAGGTAATTAGATTCCCACTCCCCGAAAACTCAGGCCCAAAAACTGTGCACCAGAGTATGTGTCCTGGTTAACATCTTTCAACATCATGTCTGCATGTGTTCTGTGACAAAGATGTCTTAAAGTCACAGTGCTGTTGCATTGGCTCCTGTCTTCCTTCAAATGGCAGAATAGGCTGACTTGCATGCACCCACCATTCCTTTCCCCAGTTCCCTCTCCTTGCTCCTTGCTTTCTGGTGCACTGATGTTGCTTTAGGTAAAGGTAAAAGTCACCCTTGCTTGAATGCCAGTCGTATTGGTTTCTGGAGTGGAGTACTTCACTCCGTTTAAATCCAAAGAGCCAGTGCTGAGTGCATTTGCAGACAATTCCATGGACATGTAACAGGCATGACTAGACACTGGAGTGCATGGAATGCTATTTCCTTTCCCACCAAAGTGGTTACCTATTTATCTATTTGCAATCTCTTGCTTTTGAACTGCTAGCTTGGCAGAAGCTGGGACAGAGACGGGAGCTCATTCCATCATGCAGCACTTGGGTCTCGAACTGATGACCTTCCAGTCATCAAGTTCAATGTCTTAACTAAGCCACCAAAGTGCAAATTCTCTCTGAACCAAAGAGCCTCGGTGTTCTACACAAAACCCAGGAATTCTTCTCTTCCACTATTACTTGCCTCGAGGCTTATTTTACGTTCCTGGAGACCCAGAGAAACATGCCATTTTTCTACAGCTTCAACCAAGACTTGGTAATGTGATTTGTGGAATGTGACTTGTGGAATCATTCAGTTGGTGCTTTGTGTTCTCAACCATCCACCCTGCCTCTACCCATTTACAGTGATTTATGGTGATATATCTAATGACAGAGAGTAGTCTCATACTAACTCACTTTCTATACAGCATTCTGTTAATTTTAAACATCTTCATTAGTTAGTTTAGACATACTGTTTATTTATCAATAGCTGATTACCCAGCTTCACTCGGGTTTTTCTTTTCTTTAACGTAGGTCAGCCTTTCCCTCTTGGAAACCTTGTGAGGTGAATGTTGGTCACTCCTCCCTCCCTTTCTCCATCTCTCTTTTCCCTCACCCATCCCACTTCTCCATCGATGGTCACTTACCGCCCCTATCTTTCCCATACATGTGTCCGGCCACCTGGCAGACCAGAAGTCTCCAAAAGCGGTGGCCAATGGCACCCCCACATGGGGCATGTGACCCCCACAGTGCTGATCTCGCATGACCATTTGCCTTCCACCTGCTGTGAAAACTACAGCTGAGTTCAGATGGCTACAGCTAAACTAGTCAGATGATGTCCAATCTCAATCTACCTGGGACTATGACATCAACCAATTACATCACTGGGAAAAACACACATTGTATAGATAAATTCAGATGCAATTTGGGGGGTGTATGCCCCCATGGGGATTTTGACCCTCGCAGTGCTGATCTCACCAGCCCAAGGTATGTATGTGCCAAATTTCAGCAAGATCAGTCCAGGGGTGTGGGAGCCTTTTGAGCACATACAAACATATATTTCTGTTTTATATTTATCACTAGCATAGGTTGCCCAGCATTGCTGGGCTGTTATAAAATGTGTTTTGATTTTTTTTGGTTTTTTTAAAGTTAAAAATCAACAGAGGATGCTATAAATATTTTTATTTTATTTATTTAACACATGTTTGTTATTTGTGTAAACTTTTGATTTATTGTTATTTTTTGACTTGTTTTTACTGTTGTGGCCTCTAGGTGGGGCTGTTTTGTTTTTGACTTGTTTTTAATATTCTGGCCTGCAGGTGGGGCTGTTAGTAATAGTGTTGGTTTTGTTTTCGTTTCACGTGTTTTTTTCTCTCCTGGCCTCTAGGTGGGGCTTTTTCCGGTAAGTAATCTTTGTTTCTTCATTTCTGTTCCAGTCTCGTGGAGGGAGGACATGCTGGTGAGTTCTCTGGTTTTCTTTCTTCTGGGTTTCTTCTTTGTTTTGTTTTTGTGGTGGTGGGCTGGGATGTGTTTCTGTTTGTTCTTTTGTGGTTTGGTTGGGTTTTAGGTTTGTTTAATTGGTTTGTTTATTTCTGGTTTGTTTAATTTTTGTGATTTTGTTGGTGTTTATTTGTGTAATTTGTGGTAGTTGTGTTGCTAGAGTTAGGTATCCTTGTGTTGTAGTTAGGTGTTTTTTCTGTGCTTTCCTGGTATTGTGGATATTTTTGTTTGTGGATTTTGTTGTTTACTTTTTTGTTTATTAATGGGTTTTCTTAATTATTTATTTATTTGTGTTTTATTAATTTTTATTAATGTTGGTGTTTGTTGTTGGTGTGTACTTTTGCGTGAAGAATGGCCTGCCTGTTGGTTCCTCTTTTCCCCATTACTGCTTTGAATTTTGGTTTCGATGCAGCAATGGGGAAAAGGAGGAGCTGGCAGTCAGCCCGCTCTTCCCCGGTAAGGTTCGTTAGGTAGGTCTGGGGAGAAGGAGGCAGAGAAGAGCTATCTGCCTGACGATGGTTCTCTCCTCAATGTCTCCTTTCTCTCCTGGCTTACCTAACTGGAGATCAGCAGGCAGCGATCCATAAGGGGTGGTGCTCTTCCTTGCGGATTGCTGGTTGCTGCTTTTGTATTACCTCCACTGCTAGTTAGTTCTCAAAACAGTGATGTCGGAAGTACAAAGGCAGCAGCCAGTCATTCACCAGGGAGGGTGCTTCCCCTGATGAACTGCTGCCTGCTGGTGGTATTTTTGTCCACCCCAGCTCAAGGTACCTTGAGGCCAGCGGTGGTCTTGCCGTGTCTTCGGCGGGGTAGCGTGGAGGAGAGGGAGTCCCTCTTCTCCCTGTTGCTCTGGGAAAGAAGGCCGGCGGTGGTCTCGCTGTGGTTTTTTGTGGGTGTTTGTTTTGCAAGGCTGTGAGGCGCTGCATCCACCTGTGGAGGACTTGCACTCCCATTGGGGGATGCCTGCATTTTTTAATTTTATTTTTCGTGTGCCAGCTTTCTCAGGGTTTTGCATGCTCACGGCACGTAGGATGCTGGGACTTGGAGTTTTGTGTTTTTTTTTTTTGCGTTCGTGCAGCGGTTTTTTTTCTGGGGCTCGATTTCAATTGAACGTGCCATGTTTCCCAATGTTCTTTTTGCTCACACCTCTCAGCCTGATTGGCTGAGGCGTGGCGTGGCACAGAGGATGTTGGGAATTGAAGTTGTTTCCCTTTTTCACGTTTGTGCGGCTCTTGCCCCACTGGCGGTTTTGGCAACCCTGCAGTAACCTGCGGGCTGGGTTCAGGTGAGTGCAGGAGGCTCAGTATGGGATAGGATGGATGGGTGCAGAAACGTATAGCAAGTTCCAATGGTTACCCTTGGATTTATAGGTATAGATTTGTTTCCCTGCTGGCTGGGAAGCTCAGGAGTTTTGCTAGAGGTTGGGAAATTTAACATTAATTAATAAATTAATTAATTTGTTAAATTTCTATCCCGCCTCACTCAACACAACGTGTGACTTGAGGTGGCGTACAGCATAAATAAGTCATACAATAGAGGTTCAGTACAGTTCATAACATATTACAGTTACAGCTAAGAAAAAAAATGTCAAAAAGTACCAAAAATTATACAATTGTCTATACCTAAAAAAGTGGCCTTAACCATTGGATTCATTCAAAGGCTACCGCACCTGGCCCAACCATCCCCAACCGAGCCCTCTGCAGTCACCTTAACCCCCGCCTTCCCAACACTGCAGGGGTCCAGTGGTCGCCAGTGGGGCAGCCGCCCCACGAATGCGATAAAAAAAACTACGAGTCCTAGAGTCCTCTGCACTGTGCAACCCCTCAGCCAATCAGGCTGAGGGATGCAAGCACAGAGGAGGCTGGGAAAGTGCGGTGCGCCGACAAAAAACAAACAAAGCAAAACCACTGGGAGGGGAAAACTTTGAAATACCCAGCTGGAGCCAGAAGGTAAGTGCGGTCGGTGGGGGTTAGGGAATGGGGGGAGGCACGGCCCCGGTAACCATGCCGCCCCCGGCCCCACCACCTAGCCCCCCTTCCTAACACTGATAGAATTTTGGCAACTACATAAATTGTTCCTGGTTTTGTTACCATAGTATTATCTCATGCATTCGAGAACTGGTATTGATGGACTACCTTCAGAATTAATTAACTCTGGTTCTTTCTTATGCACTGTCAATCAAAAAGATCCATATAGCATCTAAGTGTAAATTTTATCACTGGCTGGTTATTTCAGTAAACATGTTGCATATGTGCTTTCTTGTAGCATACCATGAATCCTGTGAGTGTTTTTTTTTCAGGCAAGGCCCCTAATTTAAGTCCATGAACAATCATTAAGATTTTGACATAGCAGAAACATGAGAAGGATTAAGTGGGTATTATTGTGTTGTCCCTTCTAGCATAAGCATGCTATATACAAAAAAGTCACTGTATGTAGCATTGAAAGGAAACTTACCTTATGCACATTCTCTCTCTCTCTCTCTCTCTGTATGATGTGCAGGGACAGATTCTCTCACTATCCCTTATCTGTGAAAGAAAGCTTCACTAACTACCAGTGTGGATTCAGGTGAAGGCCACCACCACAACACTGCCCCGATCTACAAAAATATGCAGCAACGAGTGATTCAGTCCTGGAGAAATGGGTGGATGAAGCAATAACTGAGGAAACCAGACTTGTTATTTGTTAAAGCAAACCAATATTTTTTTTTCTAAAAAGCACTGGGTTGCAAAATAGTGTTGCTACAGAAGATGACAGAAAGGCATTTTGTAGCTACTCTTTCTATTTATCTCCAGTTGATTTTGTGTAGTAAGTGGGTTAGGGCAGAGAGGCATAAGAGGAAGCAGTAAAATATGGGAAGGTTACACGTGGAAACTGAGATCACCTGATCCCTTCATGAAATTATGTGAATGAGGCAGTTTGTTCATTTGCTTATTCACTCATAAGAACATAAGAACACACACACACACACACACACACACACACACACACACACACACACACACACACACACACACACACACACCCTAACCACCTAACAAAAATAAAACCATAATTAAAAACAACCATTACTTAAAACAAAAATCACAAAAAAAACACAAAACCACTTACACAAACAAGAAAAAGTAAACAAAAACAGGAAAAAACAAACTAATTAAACCTAAAAATAAAACAATACAACAACAACCAAACAGAAAAACCTCCCAGACAACAACCACAAAAGTGAAATAAACCAAACCCCCAAAATAAAGGAAACCAGCCAACTCACCACCACCTCCTTCCACCACCACGACCGGAACACAAATGAAGACACAAAGAGACGACCTACCAGAAGAAGCACCACCAAGAAGCCAGGAGAGAAAAAACAGTCAAAGTAAACGAGATCCACTAGCAGCCCCACCTGCAGGCCACAACAGTAAAACAATTCAGAAAGACACAACAGCCCTAAACAAAAGGCCACAAGAGTAAAAACAAGTCAAAAACATAACACAAAATCACAATTTTACACAAAAGGCCACAAGAGTAATAAAAGTCAAAACATAACACAAAACCACAATTTTACACAAATGGCCATAAGAGTAAAAAAAAAAGTCAAAAACATAACACAAAATCAGAATTTTACACAAATCACAAACATATGTCAATAAAATAAAATAAAAACATTTCTAAAATCCTGTGTTGAGTTTTAACTCAAATAAAAAACCCAAAACATCTAAACAGTTTAAAAACATCGAATGTTAAAAAACATGTACTTTTACATTTTTAAAATTATTACCTACGGTACAACTATTAAAAAAAACCCCACAAACTAAAACATTATTTGGTTAAATAAAACTATCTGAAAAAATTATATCGTACTTTCTTTTTTTAATCCACAAAAAAACCCAAAAAAAGGAGGTCACAGTTTATAAATGTATAAATGTGTATAAATAAAATTTTTAAAAATGACAATTACAGACTAAGCAATTTTTTTACAAACATTAACAAAAAATAACCTTCCAACACAATTTAAAACAGCCCTGCACTGCCGGGCAATCTCTGCTAGTAAATAATAAAATTAACTCATTATAGAAGAGGCAGATTCCCTGTTGTGTTGCACATGTGGTTCATTCACCAATGTTGCATGTCCTTGTATTAAAAATTCTAAACTTTCATTTTGTTTTGAAATAGACTATGCTGTGTTGACTGATCAATTAATTTGGCAGTCCAATATACATGCCTTTTTCATTTTACTGATTGATTTTCTACCTCATCTTTCTTCTTGTAGAGGAACTCAGGGTAGCTTTCTTACTTGGATTAAAATCTATTGAGATAAAAATGATTTCAGAAAAAACATGTGTCCAGAACTACACTATGAACAATTAAATCCAACACACTTACATATGTTCTAAAATATATTTTTATGTCATCCTCGGTAATATACAACAGGCCATAATTTTTCAGGTAGAATTTGGCCAAGACAGAATTATTACTTAAAATTAACAGCATTCTCTCTCTTACTTGCTTGGTGGTGGTAGCATGGTAAATGGTAAACAAAACTATGTTAATTGAACATACGTAATAGGGTTCCTAACCATAACAGAAGGACAGAGGCACTGGAGGCATCTATTGTTGTGGGAAGGAACTCTCAATTACAAGAGAGCAGGCTTGTTAGCCTGAAGGAAATTGTGATCTAAGAGGTATGGAGTGAGACGTCATCACTCCATACAAAGGTCATAATCAATAATCTGGATATGAATAGATATACCCACTAGGACGCCCCATTGCAGGTCATGGTATGTTTATCAATAAAGTGGCCCGTGTTTTGACCAACAGATGGTTGTTGTCTGCTTCCTGGAGTGGATTGGGTGGCAAAGCACACTATCCACAAGTAGCTATGTACCCTGTAGTCAGCATTGGAGCAGCCAAAATGCCACCATATTCAGTGCATTCCAATGCACATATGGTTTACAGTGATGGTTTCTCTAGCTCTATGAGACAGAACAATGGAAACAAGTTTCACACATTCTAATTGGCAACATACACTGGTTAAAGTACTTTTTGGAGCACATGGACATGAAGTAAACAAGCTGATATATGATTGTTCATGTAAGGCAGGTGTGCCCAAACTTTTTGGGCCATGGGCCAGTCACGTGGTTAAGGGTGCCCAAACTATGGTCCATGGGCTGGATCCAGCCCCCAATGCCAATTCATCTGGCCCGTAAAGCCCTAGTTGCTCCCGGAAGCAGAAGTAAAACATGCCCATACGAGGGCTTCACAGGCCAGATGAATTGGTGTTGGGAGCTGAATCTGGCCTATGGGTCATAGTTTGGACACCCATGATATAAGGTAAAACACTTCAGTTTACTAGAAGGCAATCTTTTAATGAACATTTTTGTAAATGATATAATGATGAATATATTATTTGCAGATCAAAAACTATCCACATGTTTGAAAAGTCATCCATTTAAGCACACACTTACTTCTTCAGATTCAAGAGACTTTCTGCTTGCTTGTGAAAGCATGCATTAAGCATAATATTGATGATGGTTGTGATTTATTTATAAAGTCTTATCAGTTTAAATAAGTATTTTATATGTCAACAGAAAAAAGAGGACAGGCCCTGGCCCAAGCAGGTCACAATCTAAATTTTGAGAAGGTGAGATAACAAAGGAAAAGAAAATTATAAGGGGAAAGAGGGAAGGAAAAATAGCAGAGGGAAAATATCTACAAATGTGATGACTCATGTTTAGGCTTAGTAACTGGTGAGTTTGCATGTGTGTGTTTGCTCTAAACTGGTATTAAAGGATGCATCCTTCCAGATGTATACATAGGTGTCAAGTATCCTGTATTGCCCAGGAAAACCCTGTAATTTAGAGCCTCTCCTCTCACTGTCATGCTCCCGTATTTTTTTAAACGTCCAGGGGCATGTATATCTCCCATATATTATTGTACTATATCTTTATTCATGAGGTGCCTCATACCAGAGCAGAGGAGTGTTGGGCTCCCCCTGGTGGAGGAAAAACCACTCCCTAAGACAATCCTCTTATCATGACTGCTTCCCCTCATGGGGAAGAAGGTAACCAGCAAGCCAGGCTTGCTGTAGTAATTCTATTTTAAATTTCCCCCTATTCTCCCCCTATTCAATTGCATTTCATATTATGGCGATTTTTCATGGAACATTTTTACACTTTAATCAGTTAATTGTCTACTGTCTTAGCCTTTTGTGCCTCAATTTCATTTTTTTAAAACTCTGTGTTTAAGAAAACCACAGAAGTATCCTGTTTATGCTGTATGCAAATATACTTGAAGCTGATTGGCTCATTCACTTCCCTTTAACATCCTCTTTCCCAGGAGAGAGAGGGCTTCAAATATATTTACATACAACATAAACAGAATACTTCCGTGGTTTTCTCTTAAACACAGAGTTTTAACAAATGGCTAAGACAGTAGACAATTAACTGATTAAAGTGTAAAAAACAGTACCATGAAAAATCAACATAATATGAAATGCAGTCGAATAGGGGAGAATAGGGGGAAAATTTAAAATAGAATTATTACAGTAAGCCTGGCTTACTGGTTGCCTTCTTCCCCATGAGGGGAAGCAGTCCTGCCTATGGTGTGGTTCTTCCTCCACCAGGAGAGCTTAACACTCCTCTGTGGCTCCTCTTCTTCTAGGCTCTTGGATGTGCCTGGATTTTTGGGAGAAGGGGGCGTTACCTGGGAGAGAGGGGCATAGCCTAAAATTTCCCTCATTTTCATGTCCAAAACTTGACATGTATGGATGTATAACATCTGGTAAAGCTTTTGAACTTTTTGATGACTTGAGCCATTCCTTCTAAACAGTGGTGGGATTCAATTTTTTACTACCTACTCTATGGGTGTGGTATGGTGGGCATGGCCAGGGGGAAAGCCCTGTGTTGCACCCAAATTAGGACTACTTTATTTAAAAACTTGGATGGGCGGGGCCAGACAGAATTTCTGCTACCGGATCTGGTGAACTGGTGTGAACCTGCTGATGCCCACCACTGCTTCTAAATGGGATAAAACATGCAACAGTTGACAGAGCAGACCACCTTGTGGCCAAGCGTAGAAAAGTGTGGTCTGGCTTGCTTGACTAAACATCTTCAGCTAGCGATTGGCTGATGGTGCCGACTGTTGCTGTTTTCTTTTTCCCGCCCCCACCCCCACTCACTACTATTAGTATGCTACAACTTTTCATTTGCTCTATAGGCATCTGCTCCCCTTTTAGCCAAGGATGCAAACATGAACCTGCCTACCGTTGCATCCAGTATCAGCTTCTGTGGTCATAAGAATATAAGAACAGCCTTGCTGGAACAGGCCACAGCCCATCCAGTCCAGCATTCTGTCTCACACAGTGGCTCACCATTTCCTTCAGGGTATTCCCAAGCAGATGCCTTCACCTGCTTAGGATTCCCTGGAAATGATATTGAGAGATATACTGCCTATCTCTCCAACCCGGAGGTTGTCCTTAAGTATCCATAATTATAGCCATTGATACTCTTGTCCTCCATGAACTTGTCTAATCCTTTCTTAAAGCTGTCAAGACTGACAGCTGTCACCACTTCTTCTGGCAGGGAGTTCCATAGACCAGTAATCCTCTGGGTGAAAAAGTACTTTCTCTTATTTGTTTGAGAACTAGTACCCAAAAGTTTCATGGAGTGTCCCCTAGTTCTAGTGTTGTGCGATAGGGAAAACAGTTTTTCCTTATCTACTTTGTCCACAACATGCATGATTTTATAAACTTCAATCAGGTCACCTCTTAGACGTCGTCGTTCAAGAGTGAAGAGGCCCAACCGTTGCAGCCTCAGATGGTAAGGTCAGCACTGGGCTCTCTCTAGTACAGTGTGTCCCAACAGTTGGTTTTTGGACTTCAATTCCCAGAAACCTAGGTCAATTCCCCAAAGCACTGATCAGCCCTGACTTAGGCTTCTGGGAATTGAAGTCCTCCTGTGGGGCATGGGGCCCACATTGGGAAGTACTCTCTAGTGTGATAAAGTTTTGGAAACCTGGTAGCACATGGCTGTTTGGGAAAATTTGTTCCACGTTCCTAGGACTCTGTTTGTATAATTGTAAATATTCTAGAACATTTACTTTACCCCCTTTTTGGCTATATGTACCAGAAACTCCTAGTCAATGTGACCAAGGAAGTAACTTGTCCAAATTGTGGAAATTACAAATTTGTTACCAATACTCACACACCCAAAGGAAGTGAACTAAACCTAGTGGGAAGATGGCAGTAAGAACTGATCTTTGCCCTGAAGTTGCTTTTATCTGGACACTGCAATGGCAACATCAGTCACTGGGATTTCAGGTGGATGTATGGATATATGATACAATGGTTAATGCCTAGATATGACAAGCAATACTATACACACATTTATGGCCTTCATTATTGCTGGGTTAAAAGTGGTGTGGCAGATAGCCTAAAATTCACAAACTATTAGCCTCTTTTCTCCACAAGACTTGTCATTCCACTTGCCATTCACATAGACTTCAACACAGTCCTCATTGCCTTTATCATTATTGGGTTCTCCTTGACTCCAATTAGAATAAAGAATGGCTTCACCACTTGGGTACTTAAATGTTCCTTCAGTCTGGATATCTGTAATCCCAAGAAACACTAATTTCTTATACAGGACTGCTATCTTTTGGATGGCAGCATTTTCAGCAGCGTTCCTGGGAGAAGCAAGTTGACCACCAGCTTGGAGACACCTTTGCTTCAGTTCATCAAAGTTTCCTTCAAAGCCATTAGTTATGAACACTTTATTGCCAACGATTTGACCACCTGGGAATGCTGCCACTGGAACAAATGAAAGCAGGATAAATCTCTTAGTCAGAATGTTAGATATTGGCTTTGTTTGTATAATAGTAATACAGTAATACCTCATACAACGTCCGCTTCATATAACGTCGGATCCATACGTCGCCCAATTCTTGGGAAAAGGTTGCCTCATACACCATCGCCAGACGCTGTTTGAGGTATTGGGGGTTTTACATTAGAGGTACAGTTTTTTTGTTGTTGTTCAGTCACACAGTCGATTCCGACCCTTTGTGTCCCTATAGAACATCGTCCTCCAGGCACCTCTGTCCTCCATCATCCTCCTCAGCCTGCCCAGCTCTGTGCCCACTGCATCCAGTACAGTACAGTACTACGCCGCGCCGCACTGCCCCCCAGTGGAGAAACTCACTCACCTCTCTGGCCTCTCTGGCTGAAAGAGGGAAAAGCAGGGGTCCTGGAATGCAGGCTGTTAAAAGTGCCTCCCCCCCCCCAGTGGAGAAACTCACTCACCCCTCTGGCTGAAGGAGGGAAAGCAGGGGTCCTGGAACCATGGTGGTGGCGGCGCAGGCTGTTAAAGGCACCTGCCACCCCCCCCCCATGGAGAAAGTCACTCACTCCTCTGGCTGAAGGAGAGGGAAGAGGGAGTCCCGTAACCATGGTAATGGCGATGGTGCAGGCTATTAAAATGCACCCACCCGCCCCCTGCCAGTGGAGAAACTCACCCCTCTGGCCAAAGGAGGGGAAAGAGGGAGTCCCATAACCATGGCAACAGTGCAGGCTGTTAAAGGCACCTGGCCTGCCTCCCGCAGGTGGAGAAACACACCCATCTGGCCCCTCTGGTCGAAGGAGGGGGAGGGAGTTCCGGGTTTTCCCCAGGTTGCATTGCGCTTGGGCAGTATAAGAGGCAGAATGCTTATGTGACATTGCTTTTGTTGTGGGTTTTGCACGTGGCAAAGAGTGGTGAGGAGTGGTTTTCAGCTCGAATTTGGATTTTTTACAAAAAATTCATCGAAGAGTCTAACATTGGTGAGGAGTGGATTTCAGCTTGATTTTGGATTTTTTGAATTATTTTCATCAGAATTCTTGGACAAATTCCTGGGATTTTTGCAGCATTCTTCAGGTGGAAAGGTAGATAAATGAGGTTCAGTTTTTTGTTTCCCATTGGCTTGGTGGTGGGGAGGTGTACGGAGGGGGGGCAGTTGTTCTGAGGGGGCAATTGTGTGGAGTTTACTGCTATGATTTTTAAAAAGAGATCCCATTCCCCATTTCCCCCCTTTGTGGGTCTGTTTGGGGGGCATGATGGGACATGTTGGGCTTGTACAAAATGGATGCTTGGCCTCATGCCTGCTGATTAACACTGTGCTGCATGCATGATGGCACATTTTGGGCTTGTACAAAATAGATGCTTGGCCTCATGGCTGCTGATTAACACTGTGCTGCATGCATGATGGCACATTTTGGAATCCATTTTGGCCCTACACAGTGAACTACACAGCACTGAACACAGTACATACTGTACGTACAACAGTACAGTACTGTAAGTGTACAGTACTGTACAGTACACAAACTAAGTATTATTTACTTCTGTTCAACCAGTGTTCTGGTGTGCCATGGCATCATCAAAAATACCATCTGCTAGCGGGAAATGGGAGCAAATCTTGTTGGAGGAAAAGCAAGCCATGATAAAAATCACGATGAAGGCATGTGGGTTTCGGAAATCGCCAAGCTCCACGGAAGACCCCGCACGACAGTTTCCACCATAATCCAAAACAGGGACAAGATCACGCAACGAGAGGCGGCCAAGGGTGTAACAAGGATGTTGAAGAAACGTCCACCAGTGTTGGAGGAGGTGGAGAAATTGCTTGTGAGGTGGCTCCGTGACAAGCAGCATGCTGGCGACACCATCACGGAGATCATACTCTATTAGAAGGCCAGACAGCTCCACACAGACCTCATGGCCAACCAACCAGGGACATCAGCAGAGGAGGAGATCTTCACAGCAAGCAGGGGATGGTTCATGCACTTCAAACAGAGATCCAGGATCCATAGCGTGGTCAGGCATGGCGAGGCTGCCAGTTGTGATATTCCTGCAGCCGAGTAGTTCGCCACAACGTTCTATGAACTTGTCCAAACTGAGGGCTACCTTCCTCAGCAGGTTTTTAATGCAGATGAAACTGGCCTGTTCTGGAAGTGGATGCCGAAGAGGACCTTTGTTACAGAGGAAGCCACCTCATTGCCTGGCCACAAAGCACGCAAAGATCGCCTTACCCTACTATTCTGTGCCAATGCGAGCGGGGACCTCAAAATCAAGCCCTTGCTTGTTTATAGCTCGTTCAACCTAAGGGCCTTCAAGAAATGGAAGGTAAACAAGGATGAAATGGGCGTGTTTTGGCAAGCTACAAAAAATGTGTGGGTCACACATCCTATCTTTGCTGCCTGGGTCAACCTTGTGTTTGGACCGACTGTGCGCCATTACCTGGTGGAGAGCAACCTGCCCTTAAAAGCAGTGTTGCTGTTAGACAATGCTCCTGCCCATCCTCCAGAGCTTGAAAATGACATAAGGCCAGAGAACAAGTTCATAAAAATTCTCTTCCTGCCACCAAACACCACACTGATTCTCCAGCCTATGGACCAGCAGGTGATTTCAAACTTTAAAAAACTTTATACACATGAACTTTTCAAGAGATGTGTGCAGGTCACAGACTGCAGTAGGCTGATCCTCAAAGAGTTCTGGAGTGAGCACTTTGATATTGTGGACAGCTTAAGGATGATCAAAAGGGCATGGGATGGGATCAGTCAGCACAACCTTGTGGCTGCCTGGCGTCCCCTCTGGCCTGACAGTTCTCAACCTGCTGCTGAGGTCAAAGCTGCTCCTCCTCCCGAACTGGACTCTGCAGTGGTCAGTGAAATTGTTGACATGGGCAGGTCCGTTAGGCTGAAGTTTTCAGAGGATGATGTAGAGGAGCTGTTGGAAAGCCACAATAACACCGAGCTGTCCTCCCAGGAACTGGTGCACTTGCAGAGGCAGGAGGAGGAGTTGGTAAATTCCTCATCTGATGAGGAGGAGGGGGCAAGGAAGATGGTTTCAGAGCTGACCACCAGTCAGCTGAAAGATGTGTTGCACGCACATGAGGTTTACCAAAACTTCCTGCCGTACCACCAGCGCAAGACTATGGCGGAAGACTTTCTGGCCATTGATGCTACTACCACCATCCCAGCTGTCCGAGAAGAACTTAAAAAGCGTGAGAAACAGCAGTCACTTGAAAGGTTTTTTAAAAAACAAAAAAAACTGATGATGAACCATCTTGCTCAGGTGCTGTTGCTGTTGATTTGTTGCTCTACTCCTCCTCCTCCAGTTGAAATCTGTACTGTTCTGTGTTTGTTTATTTATTTGTTCTGCACTTGACTACAATTTTTTTACTGTTTACTGTGTGGTTTGAGATGTTCATGCACTTTATTTAACCTTTAAACAATCACTTTATAAAGTTTGCAAAGGGTTTAGAAATGTTTCATTTTCTATGGTTCATAATGTTTTTCCACTGTACAGTTGTGTGTCTACCTTTTAAAGCTTCAGTTTATAAGGTTTTAAAAAGTTTAAAAATGTTCCTGTTTTGTGTTTTGTTATGTTTTATGCAATGCAGAGCTGTGTTTGTAAAAACTGCACTTCATAAAGATTTCTTCCCTGCAGTCTGTGCTGTTACAATGTATCTCTATGGGAACGACATTGTACAAAGCATTGGTGGCAATAATTTGTATGAGGCATTGCGGCTAGGGTTTTGCATGCCTCATACAAAGTTGGAATTCATACAACGTCCTAACTTGTGGAACCAAGTTTGGACGTTGCATGAGGTATTACTGTATCAGACTGTGGTTCATGGAATTCTGTGGTTTGTTGGCTCTGCAGCTAAAAATGTTCAAATAATTTGTTAGCTGTGATCATGACTAGGTAAAGGTAAAGGTAAAGGTTTCCCTTGCTCGAAAGCCAGTCATATCCGACTCTAGGGTGCAGTGCTCATCTCTGTTTCAAAGTCTAAGAGTCAGCGCTGTCTGCTTCTGCAGACGTTTCCGTGGTCATGTGGCAAGCTTGACTAGACACTGGAGCGCATGGAACACAGTTTTCTTTCCCACCGAAGTGGTCCCTATTTATCTAATTGCAATTTCTTGCTTTCGAACTGCTAGGTTGGGAGGAGCTGTGACAAAGACGGGAGCTCATTCCGTCCTGCAGTACTCAGGAATCAAACTGCTGACTTTCCGCCTCCCAGTCAGCATCTTATCCACTTGAGCCACTGCAGTCCCACTGATCATGATTACTGGCATCAAAATTAAGTGGGGATCTGTCTGGCCACAGTATGTTCAGTGTAGAATCAGTCCTGAATATTTATTTATTACTGCATCTTGTAGTAATAAATAAGTATGGTCCTTTAACATTAACACCAGGTACATGCATATTTAAGGGACTGCAATGGTTTAGAGCTAAAGTTGGTGAACTTGACGATTGGAAGAACGGCAAGTCAGCAGTTTGAAACCTGAGTGTTGCATGAGTGCTACATGATGGAGTGAGCCCTCGTCTTTGTTCCAGCTCTTGGCAACCTAGGTACCACTTTGGTGGGAAGGTAAACAGTGTTTCGTGCACGCCAATGTCTAGTCATGCTTGCCACGTGTCCACAGAAATATCTACAGATTGAGACAGTGCTGGATCTTTTATGTTAAATAGAGATGAGCACCAAACCCTAGAGTTGGATATGACTGGCTTTTGAGCAAGGGTGACTTTTACCTTTACCTTACATACATATTTAAATATTTTGTTCTCATAGATGAGAACAAAATTTTAAAAGTTTTTCTTTCTGTAGCAAAATTCAGAATATTTGTATGTTGTATGTTAGGACCTTTTTGCAAAAAATCACATGGAAATGGTATTCTTGGGGTGGTGGGGGTGAACCAGTGTGGTTTGTGCAACTTTATGATTTATTCAAAATCTCACATTTTGTGCAAAAAGGTTATAAATTGTGCAAAAAGCAAATTTTTAAACACAAAATACAGGCTTTTGTGTGAAAAAAGAAAACATCTTTTTCGCTTTAACTGCTTATTAAAACAGGCATGATTTGTGCAGGAGTAAAAAGTCTTATGGCAGTTAACAGATCTTTCAACAGTGTTTTGATGTGTCAATATACTTCTTTTCACTGACAATGGAAAAATGGTTGCATCCTTAGGACATGTGGCAATGTCGTTATGTACTGGAAGACAAGTTATAAGATAGGATGCTTTGGTGGCATCAAGTGGAATCCATCCCCAGCCATGTCAGTTATACAGCCTTTAGGCTTTATGTTAAGAACCTGGGAAGATCTAATCATTTTGTCATTATGTTCAATATCTTACCTTTTTGATACTTGTCAAAACTGGCTTGCAATGATTTTAACTGTCCTTCAAGGGCACTCACTTGTTGCTTTATAAGACTGACCTCTGAAAAATAATATTATGGTTATAATCTCCAGGGTATAGCATTGTTGAATCATGTCACAAGAGACATATTACACAAATTCTTGATTCAAATCATTCTGCTAGTCCCCTGTGTTCTACCACATGCACACACACATGTACATGCACGTGCACATGTATAAACACAGAGAGAGTAAAAATATAGGCAGCCAATCCACCAGTAAACAGACATCAATGAATAAAATGTTGACAATTTGTTGTCAATTACCCAATGCCAGGGCTAGCCCTATATGTTCATTAATGTGTTTCTTATATCTCAAAATAAATATTTGGCAGTTTGGAAATGCATACCTATTCTCTATTTCAGTTTTTAAAATTGTGGCCTGAACTGGGAGTGGTCATTTTTTCCAAATAGCTTGTAAATAGATTGATGCATACTAGAATTGCCAGATTATTACTTTAAAATACTTTAAAATTCAATCTAGAAGTATTTTCCAACCTTTGGATTTTGGACTTCAATTCCTCAAAGTACTGATCAGCCAATGTACTGATTGAGGCTCCTGGGAATTGAAATCCACCAGTCAGGTGTGGGTCCCACATTGGGAACCACTGGTCTAGAAAGAGAGTCTGCCCAAATTTGGCAGTAAATATTAATTGTTTATGGATAATTTTCTGGAAAATCTGAGATTTAAACATCCCCACAGCTGGTGAAAACTCCTCCTTCCAAATCATTTAAGGAAGATCAGCAATGGATTATTCGCAATGGATTATTCTAACATATGAGCAGATTAGCAAGTCTTACCTGAAAGGCTACTGTCACCCTTTGTCCCCTTTTCACCTGTAGACCCTTTATCTCCTTTTGGTCCAGGAAAGCCAGTCTTCCCTACTGTCCCTTGTACTCCTGTTGCTCCCTGTGATCCTGTGAGGAGATAGATTGGATGACTAGGTTAGCCAGTCAAGGTCTCTTACCCAAAGCAGCTTTACATGTTAATAAAAGGCTAGTTGGTTAGCTAGTTGACCAGCCAACTAACTGATTTCCCTTATCACATATAGGTTACTATTATTCAGAATAATATGCTGGAGAAATATGAATCTTTACTCAGCTTTTCTATACTGAGAAGAAGCAAAGTGAGGTGCAGTTAAATGGGAGAGAAGCAGAAGCTGCCCTAGCCTAGCATTAGGGATACAGCACTGTTGGGAAACAGTCCACCGGTTGTGATATTTGTCCTGGGCTCACAGCACTAGCAGGACTACTATTTAGAGGTTGTGGAGTGGATGATGTGGGCCATCCACTATGCTCCAGCCTGCAACTTTGCCACTGGCTGGAGGATTCTGAGAGCTGTAGTTTCAAAGAGTAGTTTTTCTAAGCTGTAGATCCCACCCCATCGCCAACTTGAAATTGGACCTTGAGCTCCCATTGTTTCTGCTCATGCCATTTCTGCTAAAAGCCACCACATGGTCATATAGTTGCAGTGGCTTCAAGTTTTGTGAATAAGTGCCTCCTTTAGCCTGTTCTGAACAAGCAACAAAATACCTGCTTATTTACACCCTTTATAACATTTCCACACTGCTTACCTTTAGGTCCGACATCTCCTTTTGCTCCCTTTTCACCCACTGACCCTCGATCGCCTTTGGGGCCAGGGGAACCAGTTTTGCCCAGAGGGCCTTGTATGCCGGGGGGTCCTGTAGATATTGAATGTTAGTGATGGGGGTATCAAATGAGAGATACTTATAATAATAATAACAACAACATAAAACTAGGCAAATCATTCCAGATCAAAACCAAATGAACAACAGAGCAGATGTTTCTGCCTTTCCCACCCTTTTGTCTTCCAGGTAAGATGGATATCCACCCAACAATATACCCTGCCAGGAAGAATTTTAGAAGGTGTTACAGTATGTTGGCAAATGACTGGACACATAATAGACCTGTTTCATCCAGAAAAGAAGATAAAATTGTTTTTTAGAGGAGTAGCTGTGCCAACCTGCAGCAGAAAACCAACAGTTTCATAGCACCTTGAAATGGAAAAAAAATTTGACTGTAATCATGGGTTACAGTGGGTTTAATAATAAAAACTGTATGTTGTCAAGTAAAATCTGACTTATGTTGGTCCTTTCCAGGGTTTTCTAGGTAGTGAGTACAAGTCACCCTCCATACCTGTGAGCTCAATACCCCTGATTTCAGTTATTTTTTGGTCTGACAATATTCAATAAAAATCCTTCAACTATCTAATTACTGTACAGTATATGTATTTCTATGGCACATTACCAGAGCTGGTCACTAGAGGCCACTGTCAGCAATGTAATGTGTATGTTCGTGTCAGAGATTACTTTGGGTTGAAAGGATTTTTGCAGGGGACACTTGAATGAGGCTCCTTTCATGTCACCCATTGTGCAGCTCTTGGAGCATTGAACCCTGTCCTTCTGGTCTCCAAGCACAGTGTTTTTACCCACTGAGCTACCAGGGAGCTGCAATGCAATGCAATGCAATGTAATGTTTACAAGGAACTAAGACAGACATTTTGTAGCTTTCATGTAGAAGAATAGAAGCATTTAACCCCCTCCCTCTCTCTCTTCTAATACTCAAGGATATATGTTAAATATAGGATTCACTGTTATCTGTGTTTTAATGTATCCATGGAAGATTTCAGAATGTACCCCACACAGATACTGGAAAGACCTGTACTCAGAAGTGGTTTGCCATTCCTTTTCTGAGAGACATCTTCTTCTGAATATGACTCTTCTCTTGCATGGCATAGTGGAGTATTGAACTCCCAGCCTCCAGCTCTGCAGCCAAAATATCTGACTCATTGAATTATTTGGTGGGTTTAGTCACCCAGATATTGTGAAACCATCACTCTCATAATCTTTCAATACTGCTTATGCTGACTAGGTTTGATGGGTGATGAAGTTTAAATCTGGAGGGCCATATTTTGTACACCACAGGTCCAAGTGATGATGTGTTCACATGTTCCCTCTTTCCTTGCTAGTTAGTAATGTGCCATGAAGTTGGAACCAAAATATAGTCACCCTAACAGGGTTTTTAAAGTAAGTAAGATTTTTAAGTAGTAGTTTTACCATTTCCACTTCCCCAGTGAATTTCCATGGCCATATGGTGATTTGAACCCTTGTCTCCAGAGTCCTAATCAGTCACTCTATCCACTACAATACTTTGATTCTTGAATAGACAATAATGGTGTTGGAAATTGGATGTTCATACATTCTTATGACTTTAGGTAATTACCTTACAATAGGAATCAATCTTAAGGATTATTTGTTATCATGGCACTGCTAATATTTCATTGGTTTTTGGGAAGGCATCAAGGAGAAATATAAGTGGAGAGGAGGATGGCAGAATAGTCATCTAATATATGGGCATTCAGGTTACTTACATTAGAATCCTCTCCTAACATTTCTAAATTGAACTTTCTACTATAAATTACTAAGTACCTGAAGCATAAGATTAAAATAAAATTTCTAACTTATTTTTAAAGTAGAGGACCAGGATTCAAGAAAATTACTTTAGATTATTTTGGTATACTTACAGATAGTTTAAACATTGTTCTTCATGTAAGTTATTTATGTCATTAAAGCATTTCTACCTTGGCCTACCAATGAAAATCTCAAAGCAGCATAAATCAATAAAATTACTTTGAGACATTTTAACAAATTATAAATAGCTTCAACCAATTCAAGATAATGAAAGTGAAACTATTAATTTGGGGATGCCAAACTAAGCCATGATCACTAAACCTCAACTAATCAGCCATGTTTGAACTTTGCAAAAAAAATGAGACCAACACTGCTACCAAGCAGGCCTCTGGGGGAGAGGGTCTATGCACAGCTGGTATAATGCAGTTTAAAAGCTCCTCTTCCTGCTGAGCAGAAGGATACTCCATCCCTAGGACAATCTTCAGTTGCAACATAAGAGGACATGCAACCCCAAAGTCATGTTGGACATGCAGATCTACTTGTGTGTTTCTTTGAGTTCCGACCAATTTATTTTACCGATTTCTCTAGACCAGGGTTTCTCAACCTTGGGCCCCAAAAGGTTCTTGGACTTCAATCTCCAGAAGCCCTGATCAGGAGGTGTGTTGACTTGGGCTTCTGGTAATAGAAGTCTAATAACTCCTGAAGCTGCAAGACTGAGAAACCCTGCTCTACACAAAATTCAGCTATTCATCTGTTTAACAAACAGGCTTACCTCGTTCACCCTTTTCACCTTTTTCACCTTGTAGGCCTCTGTCACCTTTTGCTCCAGGAGGACCTATGCTTCCTGGAGAGCCTTTCAAACCTTGGATTCCAGGTGATCCTATTCAAATTGAATAAACTCTGTGAGTAAGTAGGAAGAGGACGAGGTATTCCATAGGATAGATCTAGTGTAATACATTGAATTGCTTCAGGCACTCATTCTAGAACTGAAACATCTCCAGCCCTGAGTGGCACAACCATGTGACAGGGTTCTCTCAGTTGTGATTCAACACTGCTCATTCAGCACATCATTTGTTCTCTCTGGCTTGAAAGAATTTCCAACTCTGTTGTCTGGGAAACAGCATTCTCCAGTGAGTCTGCCCAGCTCCTTATTCTGAGGATTATAGAGCCAGTCCGACAACTAGAAAGATTGAAGCAAGACATTCAGGCAGCAGGTGTCATGAAAGGAAAGCAAATGGATGGTTAATACAGTATATACTGTATATATATTTGGTGTTCAGGGAATGAAGAAGCAGATGAGTGAAGTAGTGAAATTCAGCTCGTTATTAGTGGGGTTTGAACACAGTTTGGATGGGGCAAAACTCGGACTTATATATGGCCACCACCTTGGAGTCAGAGGGAATGATACCATGGGGTGTAATTTGGTACCCCAGGAACTCCACTTCCTGTGCCAAAACACACATTTGTCTTTTCTGAGACATAGACCGGCCCTCTCAAAACGTGAGAGGACTTGATTGAGCCTGGCCACTAGTTCGATGGTGTCCTTAGCGGTGATCATGACATCGTCAAAATATGGCAGGACACCGGGCAAACCTTTTAAAATACGTTCTACAAGAGATTGAAATATTCTGGGGGCCACACTCACTCTGAATTGTAGTCTAGTTACCTTAAATGCCCCCCTATGTGTTACTATGGTCTGGGCTATGGCAGCAGCAGGAGACACAGTCAATTGTTGCTAAGCCTGGGCAAGGTCAAGTTTTGCGAAGCAATTTCCTCCATGCAAGGAGGCAAGAAGGTGGCTTACCATGGGCACAGGATATGCATTCAGGTGAATAGCTTTATTAATGGTACACTTGTAGTCAGCGCATATCCTGACCTCCCTGTTACTTTGCAAAGCAGTCACTATTGGTGTCTCCCACTCTGCGGAGTCCATTGGCACTAGGATGCCCTGCCCCACCAGTTTGTCCAGCTCGGCTTCTATCTTCTCCTTTAAAGCAAAGGGTACCCGGCATGGCTTCATCCGGATGGGCCGGACGGTTGGGTCAAGCTCAAAGTCCACAGGGGGTACTTTGTATAAACTTAAACCCTTTTTGAACACCTCAGGATGTGCAGCACAAACGTCCCGGATAGGGTCAGCGTCTATTGCGTGAATGCCAGAAAGCTGGATTTCCAGGGGCCTAAACCATTGGGTCCCAATAAGACAGTTAGTGCCCTGCTTAACTACAACCAATGGCAAGGAGGTGTGAATGTTTTTGAATTTGACCAAGAAATTTCCCACCCCCAGGCCCGGAATCTGGCAACCTTGCACATCCCGGAGGGAAGTTTTAAAAGATTTGATCTGGGGCTGAGAGGCAGGGGGAATTCTCAAAAACTCCCGCTGTGGGATTATGGAAAAGGTAGTACTTGAATCCACCTCCATCTTGAAGGGGACGTCCTGCAGGCTCAGGTCTGCGAAGAAATGCTCGCTGACGATGCCCACGTGGCACAGCTCAGGCTCTGGTAACACTTTGGCGGTGGACGTTTTGTGGTGATGACTCTTCTTTGACTCAGGTGCTGGAGTTCTTTGTTTTTGCTGTCAGCATACTTTAGCAATGTGCCCTCGTCGCCTGCAGTTGTGGCCTTCTGCGGTGCGGAAGGGGCACTTCCTGTGGTCATGCTGGGCTCCACAGCCATCACACTTGCAAAGGAATTTCTTCTCCTGATCGTCCTGGTGTTCTCGGTGCTTTTGTCAGACCGCTCGGACTTCTCCCTCTGCATTGCTGGACTCTGATGAAGAGGTGGAAACAGGTGATGCTGAGGAGGATGAAGATGAATTTTGCTGAGCTTGCACAGCTGAGTCAGTGGCACTGGTTGTGGAGTGGTGATGCCAGAAAAGCTTGATGCTGGACCCTGCGGCCTCAGACGCTACCACCTTTTCTAGGACAGCCTTGAAAGTTAGCGTCTTCCTGATCATGAGGCGACATTGAGCATCTTTGTCCCTCATGCCAGCCAGCAGACGGTCTCGGAGTGCTTCTTCGATGTTGTTCCACTTGCACAGGGCGGCAGCAATGCGCAGAGTGGCGGCGTAGTGTGCAATGGACTCCCCAGGTCACTGCTCCCTTCTGTGGAAGGCCACCCTGGCTGGGAAGATCGAGAGCTCTGGCTGCAGGTGTTTCCTCAGTGCGGACATGATTTCTGCGAGCAGCACCACATCCATGTCCCTTGGGAGAACGAGGTGAGTTGCCAGCTCAAGCGTCTCAGAACCGCACTGAGCGAGGAAACAGGAGCACTTCTGGTCTTCATTGGTGATCTTCTGCGAGGCCATTGCTTGGCAGAATCGGCGTTCATATGTTCCCCATTTCTCTGGATGTGCTGGGTCAAATGGGCCAATGTTGCTGCCATGTGGGGATGCCGTCCCACCTTTCTTGCCAGTTTAGTGCTCAAGGAATGAGAAGCAGACGAATGAAGTAGTGAAATTCAGCTCTTTATTAGTGGGGTTTGAACACAGTTTGGATGGGGCAAAACTCAGACTTATATACACTATAAACAGTAACAGTAACAATAATACAACAAGCCCATTGGCTAACAGAGTATGCACATTTTTCGATCCACTTATTTGCATAAGAATAGATACATGAGAAAAGATACATTCCGCTCCTATAAACAGTAACACTAACAATAATACAACAAGCCCATTGGCTAACAGAGTGTGCGTATTTTTCGATCCACTTATTTGTATAAGAATAGATACATGAGAAAAGATACATTCCGCTCCTGTCAGAAAACACAGTTAACATACATAACACCTTCCCAATGCTTGGACCTCCTTAGCAGAATACATGGTATCACTTCTCTTTCTCCTCCGAGTGCTCCTCTCCCTGAATGAAAACTTAGGCTGAACTCTGTAATCTTCTCTTATGGCAGAAACAAAGTCTGTATGTACCTACACTTGTACACATTCCTCTTCTATTATCCTGGCTTGTCCTTTCTAGTTTTTTTCTTCCCTTTCTTAACTCTCCTGCCCCTGCTTCTGGTATCGCTCCTATGATTACAATTACAAATTCCTTGGACCAGAAACCCAGCTTTGCTTTGTAAGGTTCCCTGTATGTGGAGAATGACATCTCCTTGCTCAGATCCACTTCTAGTTGTTCTCACAACAAGTACACTTGCATAAGATCAGTGATTTGAAACATTGTCTTTTTAAAATTACAGCTCCCAGATTGCACTAGCTAGTGTCAGTTCCTTATGAGCAGAGAGCCACTTTACCATTTGGGCCAGTGATACACTGCAGCAGGTTCTGTCAGGTTCTGCAGAACCGGTAGCAGAAATCCCCCCTAGGCCATACCCACTTGGTTGGCCACACCCACCTCCATAGCCCATAATGCAGGGTGTTTGGCCATGCCCACAGATTTGGCCCCACCCACAGATTTGGCCAGCCCACAGAGTAGGTAGTAAATTTTTTTTGCAGTACATCAACAATTTGGGCACATGTATTTTTTTTTAGATGTATAACTTGGTAGGACTACTTATTCCTTAGTGTTCACCCCATTAGCAACATATACATTAAATGTTGTTGAACAAGGTTTGGGTCAGAGTGTGCAGTCAATTTATTTATACAAGAACTTTGTAAGAATGTATAGGTCAGGATGAGTATTACAGTGCTATTTTTATTCTGGAAATATTGGCGGATATGTAGCTGCTGTTGTGAGTGCAGTGGAGCACCATGAAGAGCTACTGCACCACCTGCCAGAAAGTATTTCATGTCCTCTTGCAAGGCTGAGACATATAAATAGGTTTACATATTATAAAACATGCATTTTTTTGCTGGATACAATGCATGGACAAGCTGTGTAATTTAATCCAGAGATGAGGAAGTATATGTTTGAAGGCTACAACAACCATGTTCACGTTGTCTGGAGTATTATGAGAATTTGACTCCCAAGAAATAATCTTTACCCCCCTCTCCTTTGACCCATTGTGTTGTAAGGTGTGAATAATTTATTTCACTGAAGACTTTTCTTACCCTTTGCTCCAACATCTCCTTTTGATCCTTTCTCCCCTTGGGCTCCCTTTTGTCCTGCTGGCCCAGTTGGGCCTGCTTTTCCTGGAGGACCAAAGATGCCTCTTGGTCCTTGCAACCCTGGTGTTAAATATATATATATTTCCAGGACAGAATGTTAGGATGGTGAACAATACACATTTTTATGAACAACATGTATAGGTACAAATTACAGGCAAACTCAGAATGTAGAACCACAAATCATCTTTAAATTATGTGTGGATTATAGAAAATGTCACCATTTTAAACTTTTTTGCATGTTAAACAGAAACAATTTTTTTGCAGTTCAATATAAACAATTCTATTCCTAATACAGTACAGTACATTCATTTTGTTAAGTTAGCACAGTATTATATGAAGTAGCTGTGAACTTTGCAATTACTTCCTGCACTTTCAACACCTAGTGATATTGCAAACCTTGTCCTTATTCAAAGTTGTTTCTCTTTCTTTTCTTTTCAATTATTTAATTGGCTTCTTAAAAAGAATTATTCAAAATATGCATTTCTTTGCATTTCCCCTATTTTCTCAATGATAATGAAAATGAAGCTGACAGTAATCATCATCAAGGCCAATGAATCATCAAGTCCGACCCCTATCAAAGAGGCACAGTAGGGAATTGAACTCCCAACTAACCACTGAAATATCCAGCAGTTCTGCATCATAAAATCAATTCCAGTTCTTACTGACACTATTGTAGATTGTGTGGCTTTTCATGAGCAGTACTGAGGCAAATGGAATAAAAATATAGAATATTTAGTCAGATTATTGTTCAGTATTGTCTGCTCCCCAGTCTCAAAGGGAGGCCTTTCCAAGTACAGGGGCTGTTGGTTGATAGGCAATCTTAAGCAAATCATTATCCCTCCTTATGCTTGCTTCTTAAATTGGAATTAGAATAGACAGCCCTTCAAAATATAGGATGGCTCAAACGTCTGTTTTCTAGCAACCCTTCAAAATAAGGATTGACCTATGGAAAGTAAAATACATACACAAACACCAATAGGCATTAGAATGTGTCTGGGATTATGTACATTAATGAACACTGTTCAAAGCAAAATGACACAGATAAGGCTAATTATATGTTACACACAGTCTCTTCTAACGTTGGGTAATATATAGTATTGCCCATTGACTCCCTCCTTGCTCAGATGCACATTTGTATGCAGCTCTGCTTAACAGACATGCAGTAGATTTGGTGACATATGTAGATTGTGGCAGCTGTCTACCTCAACCCTCAATGCCCATTAATTAAATACCTAGCCACAGCTCATTAGAACCATCTTCTGAATGTATCAGTCATCATTTCATCATTGAGACTCCAATTCTCAGCATAGCTGATAAAGCTAATACCATGGAATTAACAGTATAATCGAGGATCCTTGTGGAAGATGGTTTGTCCCATATCTTTCATGAACAGACACTTTGGGGAAATGGCATGATTTGCAATAATTCTGCCTTCAAGGTGTGAATATAAAACAGAACTCTGCTTAAGCATTAAGGAAGCTATTTTTTCATACCTTGCTCCCCCTTGTCTCCTTTTAGTCCTTGGAGTCCATCTCTTCCATCTCTTCCTGGTATTCCTTTCTCAGATGGCCCGCACACGACCAGTGAACAGGTATCAGGGTCCCAGTGTACAGCTGTCCGAGACACTGAATCTGATGTTGATGATACATGTGAAACTAAAGCATAAAGTACTAGAAGCAGCAACATTGTTTATTGGATGGACCTGGGGGAAAAAATTAAAGGGTTGGGGCTGGGGGGAGGAAAGCATCCAACCAACATATTACTAGCTCAAGTCCACCAATTCACATTGTGCTGAAGTGAAATGAAATCTACCCTAATTATTTCTGGTTTGCATATCTGTTGGAAAAACATTTTAAACCGATTGGAACAAGTGATCACATCCTTTCCCCATTATCATTTCAAATACTGTAGTTTATTTCTGTTTCATTCTCTACCTAATGTTTTATATTTTAATAGGTGTATTTTAATGGTGTGTTTTAAATATTCAGAGTAGGGACTAAAAACTGTCCTTTTTTGCTTTTCTCAGTTCTTCGTTGTTTCAGTCTTAAATTTGGTCCATCAGAAACTATTTCTTAAAAATAAACAAGAGTGAGCATCCATCTCTGTCCCAGCTCCTGCCAACCTGGCAGGTACCACTTTGGTGGGAAGGTAAACAGTGTTCCGTGCACTCCAGTGTCTAGTCATGCCTGTCACATGTCCATGGAAATGTCTGCAGACACAGACAATGCCAGCTCTTTGGCTATGAACAGAGTTGAGCACTGAACCCTAGAGTCGGATACGCCTGGCTTTCGAGCAAGGGCGACCTTTACCTTTGCCTATTACAAAGCAAATCAGTCATATTTCTTCCTTATACCCATCACTGGTGTCCATTTAGGGTGGCATCTGGTTCTTCACTATGTTGAATGTTTCTATACATAGCACACACAATACAGGCTGTGGTGCCTTGGTCAGTAGTGCCTGAGTGCTCAGTATAGGTCTTGGTTAGAGTCTGCAAATTCATACCATGGCAAACTATTTTATTTATTTTATTTATTTTTGAACTTATATTGCCGTCTTTCTTGCCTCGGCAACCCAAGGCGGCTCACAACAATTTAAAAAAATACCTCATACAACCAAATATTAAAACAATAAAATATTTAAAATCATCCATAAAACCCCCAACTCCTCATTAACCCCACAGGGCAGTACTAAATAAGCCAGCAGGGCTGGGTTGTGGTGCCAGATGCACCCCATGCCTGCTGGAAGAGCCATGTTTTTAGAGTCCTTTTGAAGGGGGCAACTCTGCCTGGAGGCACAGTTCTGTTGGAAGGGGGTTCCATAGGGCCGGAGCGGATGCTGGGAAGGCTCTCCTCCTGGTCCTAGCAAGGTGAGCTTCCCTCTCTGATGGGACCATCAGAGAGCCCCTGTGGTCCACCCTCATGGGACGGCTCAAAATCCTTGGGACGATGCAGTCTCTTAGGTATCCTGGTCCACTACCATGAAGGGCTTTAAAGGTCAAATACAGCACCTTGAATTGCACCTGGAAGCATACTGGCAGCCAATGCAGCTCCCGTAGCAGCAGTGAGGCACGGGAATAATGCCCGCACCCCATTACCACCCAGGCAACCGCATTCTGAATCAGCTGCAGCTTCTAGATGGTCATCAAGGGCAGCCCCATGTAGAGCACAGGTCCAGTGGTTTCAGAAAACCACTGGACCTGGCTGCCAGATTTAGCATAAAAGAATTCTCAGAGGAAGGGTGAAAGGGGTCTAAAAAGGATTTAAATTCAATTTTATAAAATTAATACAGGCCTGAATTCTGCTGACTTGTGTAATCATGGAGCAGTAATCACATTCAGGTTTCCACCCTCTTCACTTCTGGGCCTTCACTTGCATTGAAAGGAAAATAAAGTGTGTGACCAGTTGCACCAGCAGGACAATTCGACAGCAGTGGTAGGAAAGCCCTGGTCTGTCTTCTTGAGATGATTTTGGTCAAAACCTTTTAAAATTGTATTATGTTGTTACACCTGGCTGTGATTTTATTTCTACCTTTCTAAAAATCTCCATTGAATCCCGGCTTTGGGAAAAAGACAGGATGGAAATGAATTAAATTAGTAAATAAATCTCCTGTTGTTTCTTTATGGTCAGTTGTCTGCTAATCATTTTTAAAATTTTATTTTAACATAGCACATAAAAATACACTAGTAAGTAAAAGAAAAAAATGTAATATTACATTGTGCTCTCCATCACCCTCAGGAACATTTAGACTAGTGGTTCCCAACCTTTTATTGGCCATATCCCACCTAAGCATCTCTAAAAATCCTGATCCCCCCCTCCTTGTGACATATAATTCTTATTATTCAAAAAGTGAACTATTTACACGGAGGAAGTCTAAAAGGCCATTCACTTGGTCCAACTCATTCTTGAATTGTCCCATTTAAAAGTCAAATTGCCCCTTTGTGGGGTGTGTGCCCCACTTTGGGAACCACAAATTTAGACAAATCAAACATTTTCTTCCTCTCCTTTTCTTCTCTCTATTTACTGTAACCCATTTTCTCAAAAAATACATAGGTTTTTTTTCCTGCTAGCACATGGCCTTTCCCCTTCATCAGGACAATTTTTATAAAGTCTCCACATTATCCACTTTTAAAAATCTTTTTTGTTCTTTAACTTCACATCTTAATTTATCATTTATAGATAAATTCCGAACATCTTTATAGCAATCATTAAGTTGAAATGTATATTTAATTTTCGGCTCCATATTATTAAACAAATGAATGCTCATCTGTCAGAGCACAGGCATCGACTGAGTCAGGCCACTGGCTAATTAATCCATTGGTGTTGGCACTAACAGGCAGTAGCTCTGTAGTGAGATCTTTACTAGCTCTATGTAGAAATGCCAGGGAATAAACTGTGGGAGTCCTGATTATTTATGGGAGCCATTCAGACATCACCTATCTGCATATACTAGTTACATGTAGAAGAAAGCCCAGTGACTTCACCTGTCCCCATTTTTCTCACCCTCCTGTGTACAGAGTGCAACATTTCTGAAAAGGAAGATTTTCCTGGATTTTCTAGAGTCTTGACTCAGGTAGAGAGCCCTCCCATGGACAGAGCTCAGATGTCCCCCTCTAAGCATGATGATTACACACAAACAGATAACACATGAATAATCATATTGCCCTTCTCTTATTATCTCTCAGCATTAGGTGGAATTGTAGGGTCTAGTGCAGGGGTTCTTAACCTACGGCCTGGGGGCCGGATTCAGCCCACAACACCATTTCATGTGGTCCTCACCACCTCCGCCACAACCGGAAGTGCCACATGTGGCAGGCAGGGCAAAATGATCATCTGGCCCCTGAACCTGCCTGAGGGAGCATGACCCAGTCCTCAGCTTGAAAAGGTTGAGAACCCTCGCTCTAGTGTCATCCAGGGTAAAAAAAAGAGAGATTCCCCACCCTGTAGTCACAAGCAGCAGAGCCTTTATTCTTTCTCTACAACAAATTATCTTAACCTATAAAGAGGGGCGTTAATCGTTGGACTCCGGTATACATGCCTGAACCTGGCTATCGTATCCTGTACTGAGCCACCTGCACTCGTGCAAACCCGGATCGCAGAGTGCCGCAACATTGCTGAAGCTGCCAGTGGGGCAACAGCACCACGGCTGGGAACAAAGGGAAACAAATTCAATTCCCAACGTCCTCTGTGCCGTGTCGCGCCTCAGCCAATCAGGCTGAGAGGGGCGAGCAAAAAGAACATTGGGAAATGCGGCGAGCCCCATTGAAATTGAGCCGCAGGAAAAAAAACCGCTGCACGAACGCAAACAAAACAAACAAAACTCCAAGTCCCAGCATCCTACGTGCCGTGAGTACTTCAGCCAATCAGCACTTCAGCCACTCAGCCAATCAGCACTTCAGCCAATCAGCGCAGAATGCTGAAAAAGGTGGCACGCGAAAAATAAAATGGAAAAACGACGGCCTCCCACAACAGGAGCGCAAGTCCGCCGCAGGCAGACACAGCGCCTCATGGCCTTGAAAACAAACACACACAAACAACCACGGCAAGACCACCGCCGGCCTTCTTTCCCGGAGCAACAGGGAGAAGAGGGACTCCCTCTCCTCCCCGGTACCCTGCAGAAGACACGGCGAGACCACCGCCGGCCTCAAGGTCAGTTGAGCTGGGGTGGAAAAAAATTCCAACAGCAGGCAGCAGTTCATCAGGGAAAGCACACTCCCTGGTGAATGACTGGCTGCTGCCTTTGTACTTCCGACGGAGGTAAAACAAAAGCAGCAGCCAGCAATCCGCAAGGAAGATCACCACCTCTTACAGATCGCTGCCTGCTGATCTCCGGTTAGGTAAGCCAGGAGAAAAAGGAGACAGAGAGGAGAGAACCATCATCAGGCAGATAGCTCTTTTCTGCCTCCTTCTCCCCCGACCTACCTAACAAACCTTACCGGGGGAAGAGCTAGCTGACTGCCAGCTCCTCCTTTTCCCCATTGCTGCATCGAAACCAAAATTCGAAGCAGCAATGGGGAAAAGAGGAACCGACAGGCAGCCCATTCTTCATGCAAAAATACACAACAACAACAAAACAAAACATTTACCCAAAATGCCAAACACCAAAAATAATAAAACACAAATAAATAATTAAACAAACACATTAACCAACAAAACAATAAACAACAAACTCCACAAACAAAAACACCCAAAATAACATGAAAGCACAGAAAAAACACCTCACTACAACACAAAAATACCTAACTCAAACAACAAAAATACCACAAATTAAACAAATAATCACAAAAGAAATCAGAAACATAAAAAACAACCAGAAATACACAAAACAATTAAACACATCTAAACCCTCCCAAAAAACACAAAAGAAACAGAAATACCTACCAGTCCAACACCCAAAAAAACAAAACAAAAAACAAAACCCAGATTAAAAAACCCCAGAGAACTCACCAGCACATCCTCCCTCCACAACTCCAGAACAGAAATGAAGAAGTCCCACCTAGAGGCCAGGAGAGAAAAAACAAGTCAAACAAAAAGAGAATCCAACACTATTACTAACAGCCCCACCTAGAGGCCACAAGAGTAAAAACAAGTCATAAAAATAAGAAATAAATCAAAATCACAAATAAATCTAATAAAATAGATCAAAAAAAGTCACAAACCACAAATGCAAAACATCCCCACCCAAACCACCCTTAACAAAAACAAACAAACAAAACAACAACAAAAAAACACAAATAAAAACTGCGCGGCTGGCCGGGCACAAATATGCTAGTATTTCCTAAAATCCATTTCTTTTTTTCACATAATCTTTCATGGTACACAATCTCTTCTTTTGCCACAAGACAGCCTAGCTATGCCTTCTAAAGACCAAATGCATTTAAATCAGGGTGCTAAACAAAGAGATAAACAGGCAAACAAATTAGACTCCTGTTGGACACAAAATCAACGAGTCATTAAAGCTGGAGGCAATTATCAGAAAAGCACAAGAGATAAGAACATCAGATACAGAAATAACTTAATAATCAAAAGATAGTTTATCAACAAAGCCTGAATTAAGCAGCACAATCTAGCTCAGGGTAAAATTAATCAAATTTGTTGAGCACAATGCATGCCAACGACTTTCTAGAATGCATTTGTACCAGCCTACAGTATCACACTGATGTATTTTCATCATATATCATATTTCAGTTTCCCTCTGAGACCATCGTTAAAAGACAAATTGAAAATCCACTCACTTCTCTTACAACTTCTGGTGTTGTAGGAAGACCTGAATAAGGATTGTTTGCTAGGAACTTTGTCTTCCTTTTATAGGTTACGAATTAGGTAACAAAGGCTCCAATTTCTCAATCATATGACTTCCTAGAAAGTGTATAACTCTTCCGAGATGAGGGCCCCTGTCAGATAGGAAGTGTAAAGCTTAAAGAGAGGAATTTCCAACCACTTGCAAAATGTGGGGCAAACAGGACTGGATGTTTTTTTTTTTTTAAAAGAGTACAGTTTGTGCTGTCTCAGAGCTATTTGGAACCATGCATCCATGTATTCAATTTTAGCTTGGGAAACTGTATAAGTAAATGTTTAGAAAAGTGTAGACTTTTTGAGTTTTCTAAATCCTGGAACCCTAACTGGTATTTTATGCAAATTATACAGTCTCAAGTGGCTAAAACAATGACTGGGAGGCGGAAGGTCAGCAGTTCAATTCCCAAGTACTGCAGGATGGAATGAGCGTCAGTCTCTGTCCCAGCTCCTCCCAACCTAGCTGTTCGAAAGCAAGAAACTGCAAGTAGATAAATAGGGACCACTTCGGTTGGAAGGTAACAGGGTTCTGTGCACTCTGGTGTCTAGTCATGCCTGCCAAATGACCATGGAAATGTCTGCAAAAGCAGACAGCACTGGCTCTTTGGCCTTGAAACAGAGATGAGCACCCTAGAGTCTGATATGACTAGCTTTAAAGCAAGGGAAACTTTTACCTTTACTTTTTGTATAATGTGCACATTTTCATCTATGAAAATTAACCACACTGATCATCACATGGTTATTCTCACAATATTTTTTAGCCTTTGGCATCATTTTTAGAGTCAGGAGTGGTCAGTGAGGGTTAGGATAGTGTAATGGTTAGAATGTCGGATGCAAGAGAACCAAACTCCCTGGTTTAGTCACAAAGACTATTTAGTATCCTTGCGCCATTTAATACTTCTCAGTCAAACCTACCTCATACAGTTGTTTAGAGAATAATATGTAGAGAAGGAAGCCATGAAAAGCCACCATGTATATTCCTAGTGCAAGGAGGAGGAGGAGGTATATATTCCTAGTGCATACAATTAGAGAAATGATTACATTCGGTCACATACTCGGCTTTATGGTGATATTTTCAGGAGGTGGTTCATGGTTTTGCCAGCAGTATTTATTAATATCAAAAAGCCCCTATAGCTCTATGAGAATATCATAGAAATCTCCCATGAACATACCTGTCAAGCGCAGCTCTGGAAAATACGGGAACTGCTCCAGCCCGGGTGCACATGTACAGCAACAACTCCTTTGTGCATGCGCAGAACCCCTTTGTGCATGCACATAACCCCATTGCGCATGTGCAGAACTGCCTCTGATGGGCGCACATGCACAGTAACCCCTTTCCCTGTTGTACAAAATACGGGACAGCAGCGGGAAAGGGAAAGAATGAGCACAGGAATGCAGGAAATCACGGCCAATACGGGATACTTGACAGGTATGCCCATGAGTTGCAGACTGTTATCTTCTCTACAGGAAAACATTCACAAGGAAGTGAGGGCAAACTTCAGAAATCAAAGTGCCATTTCCTTCAGAAGTACAGACTGAAAATGTTGTGGTACCATAGCTCCTATTTTATTTCTCTTCTATAGACTATTATATAGAAGGAAATGTGATTCATAGTAGACCTTGACATTTTATTATTTTTCTAATTACAACATGCAGAACAGTCACTGAGCATATTGGCCATTTGATTCTGGCAGTTTCAAACCAGGACAGCAACTTTGCTAATCTGTTTCCTAATAAGTACAGATGTATGAATTTTCAATACAAATTTCCCAAAGTCTAAGAACTAGTTAATTCATGAAGGTGTGTGTCTGAGTAAACAATTCAAGGGGCCATGGCATATTTCTGATCCAAATGCATGCACAATTAACTCTTTAAAAAGAACATTATCAAAATTCCAAAAACGGAAGCGCGGCGCCAAAATGGCCGCCGCGCTCTTTGTGCCCCCCCCCCCACCGGACGAAACCATCCGGGTAGTTAGGGGCGTGGCCAGCACCCTAATAAAAGGGCTGGCCACGAGGCAGCCGTGCTGCCATTTTGGCGAACCGACGGAGCGGAGAAGTTTTTTCCCTTACCTCCGTCGATCGTGTCTTCTTGAGGGAAGCCTTTTCGGGAAGCTTTCTCTTTTCTTTAGACTTCTTAGCTACATTGGCCATGCCCTCGAAGAAGAAGGCAGCCGCGAACGTGGCTCGATCGGCGCGGAGGCGTCAGCCGGGTCGGAGGACCGCGACTGCGCCCGTTCCGCAGCCACCTCTAGCGGACCCCACCGGGAACGGTGGGATGGGATCGGTAGCTCCTTGGCCTGATGCGCGGAGCATACCCGCAGCCCCGGACGGGGCCTCGGCCCTTGGCCCGCAAACGTCGACCACAGCCCCTGCCATGGTTCGTGCGGTGGGGCCTTCTTGCCCGGGTGCGCAGTTCCCCATGGGGGGTGCGAGCCACGGAGGGTGGTTGGGTTCCCTGCCCTTGCAGGGCGTTCCTACGACTCCCCAGGGGCTGAGCATGGGCTCTTGGCCTTATCTAGCCCCTGGGGCTCAGGGACCTAGACAGGTACCCGTGAATTTTGGGCCGGTTGCCCAATTGCCCCCTGTTGGGGCCGGGCCCTATGTCGACGTGGAGGCCCTTCTCGCCCGGGTTGCGGCCCTTGAAGCGTCTTTGGCGAGGGCCAACCAAGTAGGGGTACCTCTAGGTTTTCAGGTTCCCCCTTTGGCCGCCGAACAACGGCCGGCGATGGGTCGGGTTGAGCCGCCTGAGGCGTGTGGGCCGGTGGTGGCCACTGCCTCGCAGCTCCCCACCCCACAGGTGCAGCAGTCTGGTGCTGGTCTGGCTCCGTCGACGAGCTCAGCTTCGGTCGTGAGCTCCGACGCCCCCAGCGGGCCGGAACCCCCGGTGGGGGTGGCCCGCGGGGGTGCAGCGGGTGAGTATGCAGTCCAAGCTAATGCACCCACACAACTGACTTCATTGGGGGGGGGCTGTTCAATGGCCTTGGCCTCGCTCGGGTGGCACGGCGGCCCAATGGCCCCCGGCCCACCCAGCGACTTTGCCCACGACACAGGGCTTGGGGCGGGGTGGTGCCCCCAATGTGCTGGGAAATGTGTTGGGGATCCCCGGGCTGGCTCAGGCTCAATTTACCTTACCCGTAGTTCCCTCGGTGCCGGTGTCGGCTTTGCCAACAGCAGGGTATTCCTTGCCCTTGGGGGACCATTTGGCCCAGTCTACCAAGGAAAAGATTTGGAGGGGCGAGTACGTAGATATCTTCTCACTTCTAAATAGGGAGCCGACCAAGGAGGAGAGGGAAGGGCTGGACGAGAAGGATAAGGAGCAGGCACGTCGTCGTAAGCCGCCACGCACGTGGGCAAATTGGCTGCCAGCGTACCTGATTTACATGGCCGTTTACCTCAGGGCTAGGCCGGATTTGGCTATTCCCATGGTCCAATATCTGGACAATATTTACCGGGCTATGGTTGACTTCCTGGGTCCGTCTTGGCTGGCTTACGACGAAGAGTTCCGCATGAGAATTCCGCTGCACCCAGAGATGAGGTGGGATGAGCCCTGCCAGAAGCTGTGGCTTCTGTATATGACCCCCACGCGCCCGGCGCCTGGGGAGAGATACCATTGTGGACATGCGGTCCAACGAGCGGCCCCAGTACAGGTACCCCGCCAAGCGGCGGGGCAGGGGGTTCCAGCCCGCCTGCTGTGCTGGACCTTCTCGTCCAGTGGTTCTTGCAACAGGAAAAATTGCAAGTACAAGCATGAGTGCCCCTCTTGTTCTGGCCCCCATGCTGCCTCCGCCTGTCCCAGGCCAGGAGGATACAGGGGCAGGGGTAGGGGCGGACAAGGGGCAGGCAAGACTGCCATGGAGGGAGCGGGTTCACCAAAAGGCCCCCTCCCCAATTAATGTCAACATGCTGGAGCGTTGGCTCGCATCGTACCCGAGGAGAGCAGACGCTGTGTACCTCCTTCAGGGTTTTCAACTGGGTTTTCGTATTCCTTTCACAGGGGATAGGTCACCGCAGGATGCACCTAACCTTTTGTCACTTAGGGGAAGGGAGGAGGTGGCTGCCGCCAGCATTAATAAGGAGATTGCTGCGGGCAGGGTCGCCGGCCCTTTCCCCGCACCCCCGTTCCCCAACCTTAAAGTGTCCCCGCTAGGACTAGTGCCCAAGAAGTCCCCGGGCGAGTTCCGCCTGATTCACCATTTGTCCTACCCAGCCGGCCACTCGGTCAACGATGCTATCCCTGATGACCTTTGTTCTGTCAGGTATACATCCTTTGACCAGGCATTGCGCATGGTGCGCTCATGTGGCCCGGGTGCACTGTTGGCTAAGTGTGACATTAAGTCGGCGTTTCGCCTCTTACCCGTGCACCCGGGTGACTTCGAGTTGCTGGGTTTCAAATTCCGGGGTGACTATTATTTTGACAAAGCCATGCCATTCGGCTGTTCCATATCCTGCTCGGCTTTCGAGCGTTTCAGTACCTTCCTGCAGTGGGCGTTTGTCTGTAGGTCAGGGTCTCGGTCTGTAGCCCATTACCTGGATGATTTTTTATTCGGGGGTGAACGGGGCTGGGACACGTGTACACGTCTCCTCAATACATTTCAGACGCTAATGGAGGAACTCGGTGTCCCTTTAGCGCCCGAAAAGACCGAAGGCCCGTCTGATAAGTTAATATTCCTGGGGGTGGAAATTGACACGGTAGCGCAGGCTTCTAGGTTGCCCGCAGACAAGGTGGCAAGGATAGTTGCCCTTATATTGGACTTGCTGGCTAAGCGCAAGGCATCCCTTCGGGAATTGCAGGTGCTACATGGCCACCTCAATTTCGCCTGCAGGGTGGTCGCACCTGGCAGGGCCTTTGCTCGGCGCTTGTGCGACGCCATGGCAGGCTTATCCAGGCCCCATCATAGGGTGAGACTGACACGGGGCATCAGGGCAGATCTGCACGTATGGCTCCAGTTCTTGAGAGAGTTCAATGGGGTCTCATTTTGGAGGTCTGACCTCCTGGCCTCGCCCCACTTTCAAATTCAGTCTGATGCCTCGGGATCCCTTGGTTATGGGATGTACTTCAATGGGAAGTGGGCATATGGTGGATGGCCACCAGCCTGGTCAGGCACGGGTCGCCTGAGGGATCTCACATATTTGGAATTTTTTCCCATATTGGGGGCCTTGATGATATGGGGTGAGGAGTGGGCCAACTCTGTGGTGCATTTCTGGTGTGACAATGCGGCTGTTGTCCACATTGTCAACTCACAGACCTCTAAATCTCCCAGGGTCATGGATCTTGTGCGCCAGTTTGTATTGCGCAGCCTGCGCCCCAATGTACTGTTCAGAGCCAGGCATGTCCCGGGGGTGAATAATGATATTGCTGACGCTTTGTCCCGCCTGCAGATCTCCCGGTTCCGTGCCTTGGCTCCGGATGCAGAGGAATTTCCCTCGCCACTACCGCAGGAGATATGGACCATTGGCAAGGAGAGGTGAACCGGGCGATAGGCATGTCACTGGCGCCACGCACGCGTAAGGCGTATCACCACGCGTTGGTTTCATTTCGGACTTTTTGTTCCCAATATTGCTTGCCAGATACCTGGCCGATCCCAGTGGCCCACATCCTCCGTTTTATGGTCTACTTGCACGCCCAGGGCCTGGCACCACGCACCATAGCATCTCGGCTATCAGCGCTGGCTTTTATGGCCAAGGTGGGAGGTCATGCGGACAGTACCGCTGATTTCCGTGTGAGACATGTTTTGGAGGGGTGGGTGCGGGAACGTGGGCGTTGCCTGGACGACCGTCACCCAATTTCCCCTGGGGTACTTACCCAACTGGCACGAGGCTGGCATGACCTATGTTTCGATAGGTATGAGGCAGCCCTGTTTCGTGCGGCTACAACGGTGGCCTTTTTTGGAGCGCTCCGCATCAGCGAGCTTGTGATGCTGTCTAAGGCGGATGCAAGTCGTAGGGCACTGGAACTCGAAGATGTCTATGTTTGCAATGATTGGGCTCAGTTGAGGATACGTTCCTCTAAAACAGATCAGCATGGCGTAGGCAGTGGAATAAGACTGCTACGATGTTCATTGGCAGACATCTGTCCGGTTGGTGCCCTACAGGAGTTCCTTGCACTGCGTGGCACGCACCATGGCCCGTTTTTCTGTCACCAAGATGGGTCTCCCCTCACTAAATTTCAGTTTTGGAAGGTGACAGGGAAGGCACTGGCCAGAGTTGGCCTCCCTGGGGCCCGTTACGGCACCCATTCCTTTAGAATTGGGGCGGCCTCTACTGCGGCTGCTTATGGGTACTCCGGGGCTGACATACGCAGCATGGGGAGGTGGGACTCACACTGTTTCCAGTTTTATGTTCGCCCACTCCCACCGTGAGTACCTTCTGAGTCACCATTTATCTCTCCTTCCCTGTTTTTTCCCTTGACAGACCCTGGGTGTCGTATCACACCGGTGACAGTATGGCTGGTGGGCCATAGCTACGTGCACAGGGCAGCGCGTTACGCTGCGGCGACAGATTGGGGACCCCGACTGGGACTGGGTGCATACGCACATTTCACATGGCACGGTAAGCCCGGTATGTTGTGGCGGGAGCTTTTGCCATTCCTCTTTTCATCGAGGAGTGCCGACCCGCCTGACATTCTGATCATACACCTTGGGGGTAATGACTTGGGTCAGGTCACTGGCTTATCGCTGAAGCATGCGATTTGCGCGGACCTCGCCTACTTACATTACGTATGGCCCGCCACAACCCTTGTTTGGTCAAATATGGTCCCACGGCACGCTTATCGGGGAGGCTTCGACCTCCAGGCCCTGGACCGCGCTCGGCGCATGGTAAACAGGGCGGTGGCCCGATTCCTTTCGACCAAGGGCTGGGGGCGGGTCAGTCATCATCCCGCCATTAGTTTGCAAAATTTTGGGCTTTATTCAGGGGATGGGGTCCATCTGTCGCGAGGAGGTATGGACCTCCTGCTGGGTGATTGGCGAGCAGGCCTGTCGACCGAGCTGACGGTCTTGGGGGGGGGGGGGCGTTGAGCCTTTATTGAAGCCTCTCCGGGTGGCGGGTAGCACTGGTAAGGTAAACATTTATGACCCACAGGTATCCGGCAGGTTCGCAATTGACTGGACAACACTAGATAGGCATAAGTTGTTTAAACGTTGTCCGGTCAACGACGAACCAGGCAAGGGGGTGATGGTTACCACTAGACAGCTGGAATCACCCCCTGATTTTACGGATACACGTCAGAGGGTGGGGTCATTAGTTAGATATTGACTACGGTCAACAATTTGTTTGTTGTCAACAAACAAATAGATACAAATAGATACATTGTAACAATTGCCGTTGGCAATTTTGGGTGGTACCTTACCAGTGTTACTTCGGCCTGCTTGCCTTAAGAATTATGATTGGTCGTTTTACCAATAGAAATTTATAATTCGGACTAGGGCTTGAATCAATAAATATGGCCCATGCCGTTATCCACTTTCATTTGTGTCTGAGTCCATCATTGGGGGGAGTGCGCCTGCAATGGAAGCGCGGCGCCAAAATGGCCGCCGCGCTCTTTGCGCCCCCCCCACCGGACGAAACCATCCGGGTAGTTAGGGGCGTGGCCAGCACCCTAATAAAAGGGCTGGCCACGAGGCAGCCGTGCTGCCATTTTGGCGAACCGACGGAGCGGAGAAGTTTTCCCCCTCCACCCCCTCCCTAGTTAACAGTGTGATTTCTTGGTCGCTTCGGGGCCGGGTGGGAATTTTTGGCTGGGACTCGCATTGGCCCTTGAGTCCTGGCTTTTTCGCCCATCCCACACTGTTGCTATGGTTTGATATAGGGGTTGTTCTGTGCTGCTGTTGACTTTGGTCACATTGGCGGGTAGTACTGGTAAGGTAAACATTTATGACCCACAGGTATCTGGCAGGTTCGCAATTGACTGGACAACACTAGATAGGCATAAGTTGTTTAAACGTTGTCCGGTCAACGACGAACCAGGCAAGGGGGTGATGGTTACCACTAGACAGCTGGAATCAGCCCCTGATTTTACGGATACACGTCAGAGGGTGGGGTCATTAGTTAGATATTGACTACGGTCAACAATTTGTTTGTTGTCAACAAACAAATTGATACAAATAGATACATTGTAACAATTGCCGTTGGCAATTTTGGGTGGTACCTTACCAGTGTTACTTCGGCCTGCTTGCCTTAAGAATTATGATTGGTCGTTTTACCAATAGAAATTTATAATTCGGACTAGGGCTTGAATCAATAAATGTGGCCCATGCCGTTATCCACTTTCATTTGTGTCTGAGTCCATCATTGGGGGGGTGCGCCTGCAAAAATCAGTATTCACAGCAGCCATAAATTCAGCCTCAACAGCAACGATCAGAAGCTTCTAATAATTTATATCCAGTTGTTTCTTTCTTATACCAGCTCTTTCTTTCCTTGCGGCACCACCTCCTTAGGTTTCTAGAGTTCTGTGTACAATAAAATGGAACTTGATGTTTCAGTAAGGCCATAGAGACATAGACTCAGAGGACTGCAGAGTTAGAAGGGACTTAATGGGCTTTCCAGTGAACATCTAGTCAAAGCAGGAATTTCTGTAAGCTCCATGGTATCATAGCTTGGGAAGCATCTCTCTTGCTTTCTTTTTCTTTTGGATTACAGTTCTCATAATCCCCAAGGTAGCATTCAGTATTATGCCTACATTTTTTTCTACACTTTTTTTGGGAAGCAGCTAGGCAAACAGACTTCACCTATTTACAAAACAACTAGAGACCAAGCACTTTCACAAATGCAACATTCCCTTTATGCAATCTCTATGAAACCTTGTCAAACTGAGTGTGGCTTCACTGGTTAGCTAATCTTTTTTTTCCTTCAGAAAAAAGAAGCAAGTATTCAGGCTGAAACATTTTGAATTTTTAAGAATGACTGTCAGAATCCAGCTGTGTCAGAAGAAATAATATGAAACTTTGCCTTATAATATAACATGCTGAATAGAACATCCTGTTTTCCCTGTATTGTGCACCACCATAGTAAGCCAATGTACCTGGTGAATGATGGGAGTGCTTTCACCATCTGGAGGTGGAGGAGAGGTTGACATACATGTACAGGCTGGTACAATTTGCAGCATGGGAGGGGTGGGGCTGAGCCTATATATGTTGGCCACACTCCTCCATCAGACTCTTTGGCTGCTGGATCATCAAAGCCCCACCCACCCAGCCTTTTAATCAGAGTATCTAAGGTGTCATCATTAAGGGGCCAGATAGGAATGTTTAGCCTAAGCTTCCAGATTGGTTATGTGGAGCTGGGTAGTTTTTTGCCTATCCTACTCTGGTTTATTAGTTTGCCATTAGTGATGACAGGTTTGGTATAATAATTAGGTCACATTTAGTGGTGGGGAGTGCTGGGTGGATAGGGTTAACAGTGAACCCTTTAGGGTGTTTTTGATGAGGTGGCTCTGATTGTCTGGTGTCATCCGTGTGAATTAGTTGGGTAAACAAGGATCTTTGGGGTATGTCCAACATCGGTCATGTGAAACAATGTTAGAAACAACCTCTTGGATATCTCCCAAATTAGCTGCTGGCCTGGGCAGGAGCTAACATGGATCAGCATGGTCTAGGGGCAAGGATTCACTTGTAAGGAACTGAGAGGAGCAGAATAGCTTCACCTGCTCAGGATCCAGGTACTGTATAGCACTACCAGGCCCCCTGCAGGTAACAGTGAATTTTAAATAAATGTGGGCCATGCCTTTCTCCAAATGTTGTTTTAAAAACAATGGCCAAGCTGGGGAAAAAACACAGTTGTACATTACAGAGTTGTTGTACAATACTACATACTGTACTTTCTTTAGTGTTCCAGGAATGCCAAATAGTTTCTAGTCACTGACAGGTAATACTATCACACACAAAATTTTCTCATACTCACACAAAGACTTTGTCAACCAAGAGCTGATTTATTCCCATAAACTCTTTGCTCACATTCTCCTCTGAATTTAACTACAGTGAACAATTAGTCACCAGGTTTGAAACCAGCTGTTGAAATCTGGCAGTTGCAATATATGAAATGCACATGTTTGCACTCTCTGCTAAATTCCCTTTTCATCCCAGAAAAGGAAATTTAAATAGCTTTTTTTAAAATACTCTTTATGATGCTTTTATAAATCAGATTATGCTATGTTTGTAAGCTTCTTTGGAATCCCCATATGGTGCTGAAAGATGATATAGTATTCATATAAATAAGCAAATAGGCAAGGAATAGTTGACTGGCCATGAGATCATATGGCAACACAGGTGTCAGGCTCATTATTCAGTACTTTTAAGTTAATCTCAAAGCATGAGAAATCCCCAAATGCTAAAAAAACCCTCTCAAAATGTCTGTTATAGAAGACCTAGTCATCGACTACAACTCATATCCAAGATCGCCTTTTTCCTGAAGCAGGAAAAATGTCATGGGTGTGGATTTGTTTAAGGTGGATCCTAGCTTGTCTCTTTTTGTGTGTCTATATGTATAGGTGTCTTTTGGGGAAACCAGGGTAAAGACCCTACTCTGGTCTGGCTGGACATCCTGCTATGGTAATGGAGTAGACTGTACAGCCAGCAACTCAACATCGAGTGTCAGGTGGTGGTTAACTAACCTGACTCCCTAAAGAGGCCAACAGCTATGGGTGGATGAGTCCCTTTAGGTGGGGTGATGGTCCCCCTCAGTGGAGGAAATGACACTGGAGACCATTATATTTGACCAAACAGCAAAATAAGTGAAGGAGGGACTCTGATTCCCAATTGTCATGGAGGTGGAAGAGGCCATGCCAGATGGATTAGCTGTGAAGGTGTGCCTTGATAATATCCTCAACGTTGCAGCAGTCCATTGCAGTCCCAGTGTTAAATCCTGCATGTCTCATTTCATGTGTGCCGCAGGAGATGGCCCCAAGATCCTGGTGTGTGGGGTCACTTCATTGCAAGATGGGATCCACCTTAAACAAATTCACACGAGTGACATTTTTCCTGCTTCAGGAAAAAATGTAGTCTCGGATATGAGTTGCAGTCAACGACGATGATTTGAGAGATAATTTTACAGTGGTGGGACATAGAGCAAAAGCCCTTCAGAAGTTTTTTACAAGTAGGTAGAATTATATGTGAAGTTACAACCCTTCAGGTATTCCACACCAAGATGCTAAGAATTAGTCTAATTCACATCTGATAGAAAAATAGAATAACTGGGTTGGAAGGGATCTTTTAAACTATCAAGTCCACCCATCAGCTCCATGCAGGATTCCAAATCAAAGCAGTACAAGAAGATGCTGGCCTTCTTTTGCATGCTCCCACTGTTGGAGCATTCACCACCTCTTGGGGCAGTTGGTTCCACTGCCCTACTGCTCTAACTGTTAAGAGGGGTTTCCCCCCTGATATTCAGCCTATATCTGCCTTTCTTTAGTTTGAGCCCCTCATTGTATTCTGCACTTAGGATGGTTGAGAACAGATCCTGCCATTTATTTATTTATTATATTTCAACATCACCCATTTGGGTGATATCCCACTCTGGGCAGTGAACAAACAGATAACAAATAACAACACACAGCAGATCAAAACAAACAACTGACAAATACATCACAAACTGAACTAAAATAAAATAAAGTAATTGGCATCTGAGGGCATAGGAACTCAACCAGACTGGGAATTTATCGGTAAAGGGACAACACCCTGAAAAGCCTCCTTGAAGAAGATAATTTTAATTGCTTTTTAAAGATAGCCAGTGATGGGCCCGGGCACAGCTCTACTGGTAGAGTGTCGGACACAGTACTCTAGATGTGATCTAACTAGTGCTGAATAGAGGGGGACTAGTACCTCATGGGTTTGGGAAACTATGTTTCTGTTAATGCAGCCTAAAACAGTGTTGGTCTTTTTTGTAGTGATGTCGCACTGTTGACTCAGATCTTGACCCAGACAGGCCATTGTCCCAAAAAGCTGAACCAGTTACAACAGATGTTGCAGGCAAATAAAATATTCTTCAGGATTTGTAAAAAGAGGATAATATGACAAAGACCACTGAATAGATTAAAAATTACATGATATATGACAACATGTATAATTTCCAATATAATACTAGCTATGATCTACATAAAGCTCCATTGTGAATCAAAGGCATTCAGCTGGTTATTTGTGGTAAATAAGCACTTTCTCCAAGCAACTATACACTGAGCTTTTTGCAAAGTGGGGATATCTGGTTTTTCTGATGAATGGATGAAACAGCTGGCAAATCAAATTTCATGAGACAGTGAATGTTGTGTGAGAGCCAGTGTAGCACAGTGTAGGAGAAATGGGTTCAAAACTTAACTTGCTCACTGAAAGTCATTGGGGAATAGTAATTGTGAACATACCTTTAAAAATGCTAAAAGGGTTGTCATAAACTGGAAACAACTTGATGGCACGTAACAACAAAACACTGTGTATTTACTGGCAGAGTTGGAAAATTCAGTTCATGGTCAGGTAAAAAATGAAAGGCTCAAAAACAGCTAATATCTGTAAGGACCAGGGCCAAATTAAGACCCTTAGAGGCCCTAAGCACTTAATAGATTTTGGTACCCCCATATATATGTAATTCAAAATATAAACAATAACAAACCATAAGGTAAAAATTTATTTATCAAAATTAAACAAAACTTACAGTAAGATGGAAAAAAATGTTTTTTTTGTATGCTTCCACTTTATGTACCATGGTAAATTCGGCTATGGAAAATCTCTGGGGCACCCCCTTCCCTTGTTGCCCTAAGCACATATTTATTTTGCTTAATGGTAAATCCATGCCTGGCAAGGAATTAGGGGTATTGTGTATTCACCTAAATATTAAGCATACCATTAATCCAGGAAATGGCTTAACTAGAACTATCATATTTGTTAACAAAGCACTCTTTATCCTCCTTATGGCTCATAATTCTGATTGATGATGATCTGTTGTAATGATATAATGATTTATAAACCTTTGCTGGTGTGTGATCAATGATGCACTGTAAAACATTTTTACTACCCACTCAGTGAGCATGGCTATCTGTGGGCATGGCTACCTCTGGGTGTGGCCTCAAACCCCCCCCCCCCCCCAAAAAAAAAGAAACCTACATTTCTCTCTTGCTTCGCAGAGATGATGAGTCCCAGAGCAGCCAGGCGCTGCTGGCAGGTCAGCCCCTCACTGTATAGGCATGCTTTCACCAGCAGCGCTGCTGGGAGGTGAGCGGGGCAGGTTAGTGGGCTGGTGCTGGCCTCCCTCTCCCAGCACTGCCGGAAACACGTCCCATTCACCTTGCCCAGGGCTGAAGGCGCATGGGAACTGCGGAGGTGAAAGCAGCGCCTTCGGACCTGGGCGAGGCACATGGGAAGCGTTACCAGCAGTGCTGCTGGGAGGTGAGTGGGGCGGGGTGGTGGGCTGGCACCAGCCTCCCCCTCCTAGCACCGCCGGAATCACATCTCATTCGCCTCACCCAGAGTGAGGTGAAAGCACGGATGTGAAAGCACGGAGCTGAAAGCATGCCTTCAGTCCTGGGCGAGGCAAATGGGATGCGTTTCTGGTGGCGCTGGGAAGGGGAGGCTGAGTGGTGGGTGTGGCTGACCAAGTGGGCATGGCCTGGAATTTCCACTACCGGTTTGCAAGAACCATTCAGAACCAGCCATAGTACATCACTGTGTGTGATGGTATCAGCTGAATACATTTAAAGGCAACAGCCCCAACCTGAAATACTCACAGATAAAGGGATGACATTGGTAAATAAATCTGCATGGGCAAAGATGTGGTGGCATTGCCAAATAAATATAAGCATTCCACTCTCCAGATCTAGTTGCAGAAATTAGGCAAACATTATAATCTTGATCTGATATGTAATAACAAATGTTGTGTGTGCCTGAGCCAAGGGGCTGGGTGACAAATGTAAGAAAATACCAGGGTGATTGTTGTATAATTAAAAGGTTTTGTGCTTTCATTGTTCATATGAGTCTTTCCCAAAAACTCTGAGGGCATTTTAATAGGTTTCCTAATTCCAAAACAACTGATACTAAGTAAGGATTATCCTTGGTATTTTTCTAGAAATTTCAAATATCCTCTGCTCCTCCTGATATTGGTAGATTGTGTTCCTGTTCAATCTTAAATGTCATAAAAAAACTAGTATCAGCACCGGGCACACAGCCACCATATCGGATATGTGAGATCTGTGAAGTTGAGTTATCTTCAGTGGGATGACATCCCCCAGCACTCTGGGAAATTTATGTAGTATTATGCTCCAGTAGGAGGTACTGTGTAGTCTTCTGAATTATTGCTTTGTTGAATGCTGTAGATTTACAGTAAGACATTTTTTTTAAAAAAAGAAAACCAGATGTCATCTGCCAGGCCTTATCATGAGGTATATATCAACTCAGGGGGACACCAAAGGAACTTTGGGATGAGAATCTCCTCATCTCTCCAACACTTTAACCTACATCAATGGAAGGCGTTTCCTATTGAGATTGTGTCCATGGCATACATTTATATTTAAATCAGTCTCACCAGGTTATCCTGCTATGGTAATAGAGTAGTCCATACTGCCAGTGACACAATAGGCAACACTTAAATAACTTTACAACTCTGAGGACTTGGGTGGTGAAATCAACATGGAAGAGTGATGGTCCACAAATAGATTAAACCCCACTTGAATCCATCTTGATGAAGGACAGCAGTTTCATCAATATTAGCCTGGGGCTGAAAAGGACTTTGTGTGGCAAATGGGTTCAGGATCAGAAAATGGCACGTGGAACTGGATCAGTGGAATGGGGGGGTCATGCTGTGATGCAAAAGGCAAATGCAAGGCCACTGAATTATATTATTCCCAGAACAATCTTCATGGCTGACTGCCATGATGATAGCCAATATTTGGAATTGGATATGGCACTCAAACAAGAAGAATATAAATCATGTGTCCAGGTTGGTGGGGCACACAACATGCTTCTTTCTACTCAGCCTGCCCTTCATTAGAAGAAAAAACATGAGGTGGAGACATGGAGCATATCCATATCCTGTCCATATTGCCAACTGTAGTTATAGGCTAGTGTCCTTTTTAGGAAATTCAGAGCAGAAAGATAATCATGGATGCATTTCTTCTGCTCTGGCAGGTTCCTGTTGGTGCTCCTGGTCTTGCATTTGTGGGATCAGTCACGAAATAAAGGAGCCAATAAAGTGGGAGGAATGTTTGCGTAGTTTCCATTCTGCTCCAGATAGGATTTGACCATAGTTTTTGTATACTTTTTGTATGCTGTATTTATTTAAAACCATTTATTAACCATATATTCATTTACAGTAAAAATATTTATTTATAATATTTGTATATCACTTCCATAATAAAAGCTCTAAATACTTGTTAGCATACATTTCCCACAAACATGGGATTTTACAACTGGCAAGTTCCTGCATCCTTTAGTAATGTGAAGATGGGTTTTCTTGGCTTCCTTGCAACTTTGCCTGTCCATTTAGTCATTTATGATACCTTCTTAAATGATGGGGGTTCTTGATAAGGCTTTGACTTGTAACATCTTTCATCCCACCATATACCATCAACACAACTTGAGCTTAGGAACATTTGTCATTGCAGGCACACCCACCCAAATAAAGACTCAGACACCGGTATTGGATTAAAGGCATTGGGCCACTTTTATTAAATAATGCCCTAGTCCGAATTATCACTTTCAATTGGTGTATCATCCAATTGTAATTCTTTAAGGCAAGCAGGCCGCAGTAGCACTGGTAAGGTTCCACCCAAAATGCCAATGACTATTGGCTACATGTATCAATTTGTTTGTTGACACAAACAAATTGTTGACCGAAGTCAATATACTATCTACTGACCCCACCCTATGATGTGTATCCGTCCAAATATCAAGGTGATGCAGGCTGTGAAGCTCCTAGCACCACCCCTTTCAGGGTTCACCCTTGACCGGCCAATACTGTTTCCCCTGTACCTATCTACGTGTTGGCCAGTCAATTGCGAACCTGCCGGATACCTATGGGTCATAAATCTTTGCCTTACCAGTGCTACCCGCCAAAAGTGACCAAAGTCAACTTACCCCGTATCTCAAACACTAGCGACAGTGTGGGATGGGCGAAAAAGCCAAGAACCAAAGTGCCAATTGAAGGTTCAAGCAAAAATTCCCACCCGGCCCTGAAGCGACCAGAAAATCACACTGTCCACTATGGAGGGGGTGGAAGGAAAAACTTCTCCGCTCTGTCGCTTCTCTTTAAAATGGCAGTGAGGCTGCCTCATGGCCACCCCTTTTATAGAGGGATGGCCACGCCCCCTGACTGACCCGGATGTCTGAGTCCGGGTGGGGGGGCGCAAAGAGTGTGGCGACAATTTTGGCGCCGCGCTTGCATACAATAAATAAATAACTATGTTCATAGGTAAAGGTTTCCCTTGCTCGAAAGCCAGTCGTATCCAACTCTACGGTTCACTGCTCATCTCTGTTTCAAAGTTGAAGAGCCAGTACTGTCTGCTTCTGCACACGTTTCTGTGGTCATGTGGCAGGCATAACTAGACAACGGAGCGCATGGAACACTGTTACCTTCCCACTGAAGTGGTCCCTTTTTATCTACTTGCAATTTCTTGCTTTCAAACTGCTAATCTGGCAGGAGCTGGGACAAAGACAAATGTTCATATTATAGGACATATTATACAAAACCAGGGATTATGACAGGTACCCCCTAAATGCTAATAATACAGAATAGTATGTGATAGTTGTAATTTATGAGAAGAGATAACTCTTCATTGTTTGCACCCCCACTAAAGATGACCCAGTTGTGAAACCATAGGTATCATCTCAGAAGAGTCAGATATGAAGTACCAATGATTTTCCATCTAACCATATGACTATACAGCAAAACCTCTGGCCCTGTTTTTCAGTAGCTCAGCTCATGCATTCAGAAGCAGTGACAGATTGTGTAAACACAGGATGTACATACATGTGTGATGCAATTTGTTTGTATCTAGATTTTCTGGCTTTATTCTTTCTTCCAACATTGGTTCATATTTATTGTAGGGAGAACTGTGCTACCTTAAGCCTCTTCAATCATCATCAAATCTCAGAAGATCATCTCAGCCCAGTGGGCAAGGAACTATCCTCTCAACTCCTCCTGCATTAATATAAGAGATTGTGAGGAGGATACTCACAAGAGCACCCTTGGTTGTCCACCTAACCCTAGTCTAGGTCCTAAAGAGGAGAGGAGCACAAAAGATTTCATAGATATGGACCCAGAGGTGGAGAGAAGGAAGGCCCAGGATAATCAGACCCAGACATAGCATCTGTTGTCCGCGGGGAAGTTGGGAGCACCCCTTGGACGTAGAGCAATGGCACCGCTGGAAGGGCTGTTGTATTGGGTTGTATTCTGTATTTAATATTGTATTTTTTTCTGATTTGTAACCTGTAATCATAACTTGTAACTGTAATTGTACTTGTAACAGTATTGAATATTCTTTAGTGTATTTGTGAAATTGCATTTTGATATATTGTACAGTGATACCTCATACAACGTCCAAACTTGGTTCCACAAGTTTGGACTTTATACGGATTTGGACTTTGTATGAGGCATGCAAAATCCCAGCCGCGATGCCTCATACAACATCCAAATCCTTGCCGCGATGCCTCGTACAACGTCGTTTCCATAGAGATACATTGTACTGTAACAGCACAGACTTCAGGGCAAAGTCAAGGAAACAGACAGGAAACTGACAGAACTTTAAGAAATCATTGTCTAAAGGCTAAAAACATTGCAAAAACATGTCAAACAACCCTGATTGTCCAAGAACCTGAAGAATGCAACAAAATCCCAGGAATGCTTCTAAAAATTCTGACGAAAAAATTCAACAAAATCCAAAATCATGCTCAAAACCACTCCTAAACACTCTTCGCCTCATGCAAAACCCACAAGAGCAATGCACGCATGTGTCCTGCCTTTTATACTGCCTAGGCACAATGCAACCTGGGAAAACCCCAATGCCTCATACAAAGTCGCACGACTTTGTATGAGGCAACTTTTTTCAAGGAATTAGGCGATGTTGTATGAATCCGATGTTGTATGAAGCGGACTTTGTATGAGGTATTACTGTATATTGTATTTTTTCTATGTTGTAAGCCATCCTGAGTGGTGCTTGCACCAGGAGGGTGGGGTATAAATAAAGTTCCTATCCTATCCTATCCTGTCAAGGCAGCCTTACCTGAGAAGAAGGTAAAATTTAATCAGTATTTTTTCCACCATATTCTTTATGTCTTTACTTCATGCTAACAAAGGAGTACAAGATGAAATGGCATATGGTCTGACTGTTGTGAATGTGTGCTGCATATGTGAGGAAAAATTCAATTTGCTGTAAAGTGCTGAAAATATTGTGTAAATATGAATAATTTGGCATGAAAAGGGAAAATACAATAACTGGTTTTAGGCTGAATGTTTGGAAAACTTTAGGGATACACATATTATAAAAATATAATCTGGCATCAAGGAGTTGTTTCTTGTTGTTGTTCAGTTGCACAGTCGAGTCCGATCCTTTGTGACCTCATGGACTGCTGCACACCAAGTTCCTCTATCCTCCTCCATGTTCCACAACCCACACAGATCTATGCCCATTGCATCAATGATTCCATCCATCCACCTCATCTCTGCCTCCCTCTTCTTCTTTTGCCTTCTATCTTTCCTAGCACCAAGGCCTTCTCAAGTGACTCCTCTCTTCTCATCTGGTGACCAAAGTACTTGAGTTTCAGCTTCAGTATGTGTCCTTCCAAGGAGCAGTCAGGGTTGATTTCTTTCAGGATGGACTGATTTGATCTCCTTGCAGTCCAAGGTACTCTCAAAAGACTCCTCTAGCACCACATTTCAAAGGGGTTTATTTTTCTGTGCTTAGCTTTCCTTATGGTCCAGCTCTCACAGCCATACATTACTACTGGGAATACCTTGCTTTGACTATGTGGACTTTTGTTGTTGGGGTGATGTCTCTGCTTTTTATTATGCTGGCCAGGTTTCTCATAGCTTGCCTCCCCAGAAGTACCGTATTTTCCGGCGTATAAGACGACTTTTTAACCCCGAAAAATCTGTGCCAAAGTTGGGAGTCGTCTTATACATTGGGTACTACAGAGCCAGGGGCCACCCGGCTGGGAAAGCCATCTGCCGCTGCCGCCGCGAGGCCTCCGGAGCAAGGGGCCACCCGGATATCACCACCCTCAGCCTTGCGGCGGTGGCGGTGGCGGTGGCGGGTGGCTTTCCCCACCAGTCAGCTGCTGCTGCTGCTGCTCCTCACCCCCCCCCCCCAGGTGGTGAGGTGGAGGACCAGCTGATTGGCGGGGAAAGCCATCCGCCACTGCTGCTGCGAGGCTAAGGGTGGTGATATCCGGGCGGCCCCTTGCTCCGGAGACCTCGCGGCGGTGGTGGGGGCAGGTGGCTTTCCCCGCCGGTCAGCTGCTGCAAGGTCTCTGGAGCAAGGGGCCGCCCAGATATCACCACCCTCAGCCTCGCAGCTGCGGCGGGTTTCCCCACTGGTCAGCTGCTGCTCCTCTTCACACCCCCCCAGGTGGTGAGGTGGAGGACCAGCTGACCGGTGGGGAAAGCCATCCGCCACCACTGCTGTGAGGCTGAGAGTGGTGATATCTGGGCAGCCCCTTGCTCCGGAGACCTTTCCGTCGCGCCTCCTCCTCCTCACTCCCCCGGCTAGGGTGCAGTGCTCATCTCTGTTTCAAAGCCGAATGAGCCAGCGCTGTGTCTGCTTCTGCAGACATTTCCATGGTCATGTGCACAGAACGCTGTTACCTTCCCACCGAAGTGGCCCCTATTTAGTAAAGGTAAAGGTTTTCCCTTGCTCGAAAGCTAGTCGTAGCCGACTCTAGTGTGCAGGGAGGGAGGGAAGCGGCATCCTCGCCCAAGCTTTGCTGCTTCTTTCTCATCCACTTAAAGTGGACTGCTAATCGCAGCTCTGCTCTGAATCTGCCCTGAAGTCTCCGAGTTTCCCACAGAGGGGACAAGAGGAGGAGGAGGAGGATGGAAAAAAGGTGGGTCTTGTTGTGCTCAGAGGGCAGGAAGGAGTCCAGACTCCACCCCACCCCTCCACTGACCCGTCTCTTCCACGGGTCCCTATTTAGTAAAGGTAAAGGTTTTCCCTTGCTCGAAAGCTAGTTGTAGCCGACTCTAGCATGCAGGGAGGGAGGGAAGCAGCGCCCTCACCCAAGCTTTGCTGCTGCTTTCTCATCCACTTAAAGCAGCTGCTAATCGTAGCTCTGCTCTGAATCTGCCCTGAAGTCTCCGAGTTTCCCCGCTGAGGGGACAAGAGGAGGAGGAGGACGGGAAAAAAGGCGGGTCTCGTCATGCTCAGAGGGCAGGAGGGAGTCCAGACTCGCCCCCACCCCTCCACTGACCCGGGTCGAGAGACGTCTATCTGGTTTACTTACAGGTCAAACTCGGAAAATTAGAATATTGTGCAAATGTTCATTCATTTCACTTAAAAGGTGAAACAAATATATGAGATTGACTCATTGCACGCATAGTGAGATGGTTCAAGCCTTACTTTAATATTGATGCTCATGGCTTAAAGGTAAAGGTAAAGGGTTTCCCTTGCTCGAAAGCCAGTCATATCCGACTCTAGGGTGCAGTGCTCATCTCTGTTTCAAAGCCAAAGAGCCAGCGCTGTCTGCTTCTGCAGATGTTTTCCATGGACATGTGGCAGGCATGAAATTTTGTGAGAGCTGATGTAAAAAATGGCAGATAGCACCATAGGACATGAAACGATCTGTTGCCTTCAGAACACAGGAGTGCACGGAATGCTGTTACCTTCCCACCAAAGTAGTCCCTGTTTATCTACTTACAATTTCTTGCTTTCATGATAATAATAATAATAATAATAATAGGTAAAGGTAAAGGTTTCCCTTGCTCGAAAGCCAGTCGTATCCAACTCTAGGGTGCAGTGGTCATCTCTGTTTCAAAGCTGAAGAGCCAGCACTGTCTGCTTCTGCAGACCTTTCCGTGGTCATGTGGCAGGCATGACTAGACACCGGAGTGCATGGAACGCTGTTACCTTCCCACCGAAGTGGTCCCTATTTAGTAAAGGTAAAGGTTTCCCTTGCTCGAAACCCAGTCATATCTGACTCTAGGGTGCAGTGCTTATCTCTGTTTCAAAGCCAATGAGCCAGCACTGTCTGCTTCTGCAGACGTTTTCCATGGACATGTGGCAGGCATGAAATTTTGTGAGAGCTGATGTAAAAAGTGGCAGATAGCACCGTAGGACATGAAACGATCTGTTGCCTTCAGAACACAGGAGTGCACGGAATGCTGTTATCTTCCCACCAAAGTGGTCCCTGTTTATCTACTTGCAATTTCTTGCTTTCATGATAATAATAATAGTAGGTAAAGGTAAAGGTTTCTCTTGCTCAAAAGCCAGTTGTATCCAACTCTAGGGTGCAGTGGTCATCTCTGTTTCAAAGCTGAAGAGCCAGCACTGTCTGCTGCTGCAGACCTTTCCGTGGTCATGTGGCAGGCATGACTAGACACCAAAGCGAACAGAACGCTGTTACCTTCCCTATTTATCTACTTGCAATTTCTTGCTTTCGAACTGCTAGGTTGGCAGGAGCTGGGACAAAGACTGGAGCTCATTTGGTCCTGCAGTCCTCGGGAATTGAACTGCTGACCTTCCGCCTCCCAGTCAGCATCTTAGCCACTTGATAATTACCGGTAGTTATTTCTAAGCCTTAGAATAAAAGCTTGGCCCCAGCGGCCCACGGCCCTTTATCCCTCCTGGTAGGAGCAGGGTGGGAGAGGCAGGACCCCTTGCAGCTGTGCCGGCGCTCCTACCGGGACGAATAAAGGGCTGTGGGCCACCTTAAAGCGGCAGTGTAGACAGGCACTGGCTGTCTGCCAGCATTGGAAGAGGGATAGTCCTATAGGATGAGTATATTCCAAACTCTATATTTTAACTTGAAAAGTTGGGGGTCGTCTTATACGCCGGAAAATACGGTAAGTGTCTTTTTATTTCATGGCTGCAGTCACCATCTGCAGTGATCTTGGATCCCAAGAAGGTAAAGTCTGTCACTGCTTCCATCCCCCCTCCATTTGCATCAAGAAGAAACACCACCAATTCTACCAAGATAGAATGAATAAAAACTTTATCTGGGAATGAAAATTCTTTCTCTTTTCTTTTTTTCTTGCATTTTATTTCTTTAAAATGTGAAGATCTTTTCATAAATCTAATAGTTTTGGCTTCTGGGCTCAGTTTTAAATACATAAATATTCTATCTGAAACATGAAGAAATTTGCAGATGTTGTTCGTTTTTTATTTTTAAAAAGCCAAATGGAAATAAAATTCTCAACCATCTGTATTATCTCCTCATGTGATGAGAAGCCCCTGCCTTTTTTGAAAATATTAATATTTTATGTTACCCAGACTAGTAACTGGTTAACACATTTCCAGTTGAAAAGAGCTATGCTGCTATAGCTACTGAAGGAATGGCAAGATGGTAGTAGCTACAACAGTTATTATTTTTTCATTTGCATCATCATTCCATTAGTGTCTTCAACAGCTTCCTGCTGCTGAGATAATCTGTCCCATGTTGCCTATGAGACACAGAAAACCAAGATAGCCATATCTGAAGTTGATTTGGATTAGTATGTTTACATAGTTCCCCCTCTTTTTCTCTGCAAACCATTTTGAAAACTGTTGGCTGAGAAGCAACCTATTGATCTTATAAATAAAACATGTTGGATTATCATTTATGCATGTTTGCATACACATAGGCCATGATCACTCAGAAGAGACAGAAAACTTAGTTAGGCATGTCATAACTACAAATGAGGGAAATAAGGTGAGCCTACCTAATAGACTCATCCTTTGCCATCCACATCTGGGAGAAACCTGTGCTTGTGAAGTAATGTCCCTACTTCATATCACCTTCCCAACCTGAGAGTAGCAGCAGAAGAAACTGACAATGCATGTGGTGGATGGGATGAGGCCAGCAAGCACTGCCTTCTTCTTCTCTTAATTCAATAAACCCAAATGTCTCACTAGGATCTACCAACCAAACATTCAAGATGAATTTGGGTTTGTTTTTAAGCTCTATTCACATAGCCTACCTCCAACCATACCTGTCAAGCATCCCGTTTTGGCAGGGAAATCCCATATTTTACCCCTCTTTCCCACCGTCATTCCAAATTTTGAGCGGCCAGAGGGGGGGTTACTGTGCATGCGTGCCCACCAGAGAAGGCGGTGCACATGCACAAGGGGTGGCTGCGTATGCATGAAGGGGTTACTGCACATGCACACCCGTCAGAGGCAGTGGTGCGCGTGCATGAAGGGGTTATTGCACATGTGCAAAGGGGTTACTGCACATGCGTGAAGGGGTTACTGCACATGTGCACCTGTCAGAAAAAAATTCCCTTGTTTTTGCAGCCAGAACTTGACAGGTATGGCTCCAACATCTCTGAGTACATCAGGGCTGCTTTATAGATCTTTGCAGATTTAATCCTGAGGCCAGGTTGGTGAGGATGAAGCAATTGGCATTGCTAGATGGGGGATCATGGGGGCTGTAGTATAAAAATAATGACTTCTCTATTTTCTGCTGAAAAAGTGGGACTTTTGTTTGTTTATAAAGACTTTAAATTAATGGCTCCTAGCATGCGGTGTTCCATGGGGTCGCAAAGAGTCAAAATTGACTGTGCGACTAAACAACAATAACAACAACAATAACAAAGACTTACTTTCTTCTTTTTTGCATCACACCATCTTTTTTATTCTTGAGCAACCTCCTCACCTCTCTTTTGCCACCATCCAACCCTTATTTGAAAAAAAGGAAGGTCAGAAATGTAAATTATTTATTTTAAAATAAAATCTAAAATAAAAAACCTCATAAATTTATTTTAAATTAGCTATAAGAATAACATAATTTCACTTGAAAGAAATTCTAAACTATACTTGATCTTAGCCAAAAGACCAAGGAGGACCACCCTGTTGTGTTCAATGGTGTAACCTCCTACATGGGATAACAATGTATCTTAACCAATGTAACCTTGCCTACGGGTAACAATGTAACCTTCAGTTGTATCACTATAGACCCTGTAATAGGACGCGAGCTAATGACCACCAGCTGGCAGCAGCGAGCGTCCAAGCTCTCTTGGTCCAAACTCATCAAAGAGCCACAGCGCGGGAAGTTTCCCGCCACCACCTACACCTGGACAAGAAGGGCGTGACCAGCAATGACGTCACGCAGACAGTAGCCAATGGGCTATCGTGGAACCACGTTCAAATGTATTACTACTGTATTTAAAGAGCTATTGATCCGCCATTACCTCATGTTCCCTCTGTCCACCATGCAATAAACCTGAGTTAACCCAGCCCGAGGCTGTGTCCTGTGTCTTAGTTCTCATACACTAAATTGGCGACGAAGGTGGGATAATGGATTCCCAAGGAGCCAGGGCACAGAGCGGGTTCAACATCACCAAACCGCAAGACTGGGAGCTTTTTGAAATGGACTTCCAGGCGGCACTGGTGGAACTCAAAGTCAAAGAAGACGACGAGGAAAGGAAGAGGGCCATCCTCACCCGAATGCTTGGGATGGAAACCAAGCGAACGCTGGTGGGCATCATTGCACCGAAGAAGGTGAGCGATTTCAAAGCCGATGACATCATGAAACTGCTGCGTGAGCGTTTCCGACCCTCGAGGGCAATGTTTCCCGCTCGGAGCGCGTTTTGGAGGCGAGTCCAAGCGCCGGACGAGTCGGTTGAGGCTTTCGTAACAGCCTTGAGAATAGCCGCCGCCCCCTGCAGATGGGACAATCTAGAGATGGCCCTCAGGGACGGAGTTCTGTGCGGCTTGAAGGACAAGGAGGTGCAGCGCAGCCTGATGAACAAGGAGCCACCACCCACGCTGACAGAGGTTGTAGAGGCCGCGGAAGCCGCGGAATCCACGAATGCTGGAGTAGACGAGATGCACCAGTGGCGTGAGTGGCGTCCGAGGGCCGGCAAAGCAGAGAATTCGGTGCACGGAAAGTCCGGACAGTCGGTGCACGCAACCCGACGGGCCTCGAAGTCGTCTACGGAAGGCATCGACGGCGAGGAGGTCCAGAAAGTTAGAAAAGGAGGGCGCCGCTGCGATGGTTGTGGAGCGGCCCATGAGCGCGCGAGGTGCCCATTCAGGAAAACCGAGTGCTACACCTGCGGCCGTCGGGGGCACATCGCCAGGGCGTGCAGGAAGCGGAAAGAGGGCCGGAGGCATTCACAAGACCGTTCGACCAGACCGGACCGTCCAGCGAGGTCCAAAGATGGCGCCCGGACCACGAGGAAGCAGGACGGCGTGGGCCGCATCTCGGACGACAGCGAGGACGACGCTCCCGTGTTCAGCGTGTCCGCGGGACAGCCCCATTATTTCGTTGAGGTACTAGTACAAGGGGCCCCTATTAGGATGGAAATTGACTCGGGGTCCTCCTATTCTATAATTCCCCAGAGAGAGTTCTTGAAAATCGACCCCCAAGTGCGGCCCAAACTTAAAACGTTGAGGTCCACGCTACGAGACGTACAGGGGAACAACATTCCAGTGTTGGGGGTCGGGAAATTTCGGGTCCGTTTTAAGAGACATTCTGCGGAACTTCCCCTAGTTGTCCTCAAAGGGGGAAGTTGTAGCCTCCTAGGGACACAGTGGTTTCAGCCTTTAGGTTTGTTCATAGGGGGGGTGCATGCCGTGGGGGTAGATTCAATACAAGCGGTATTGGACGCGCACCCCGCCGTTTTTAAAAAAGGACTGGGAAAGTTCAAGGGACCCCCCGTAGCCTTCGACCTAGACCCGGAGGTCCGCCCGATAAGACTCAAACCGCGCAGGGTACCGTTCGCACTAAAGGACAAAATAGAGGCGGAACTGGACAAGCTGGTGGGCCAGGGGATTCTTGTGCCTGTTGATTCCGCGGAGTGGGAAACTCCAATTGTAACAGCGCTAAAGGCTAACGGGGAGGTGCGCATTTGTGCTGATTATAAGTGTACAATTAACAAGGCGATCCGCCCCAATGCATACCCGGTGCCGGTGGTCAGCCACCTTCTGGCCAGGCTGAATGGGGGAAAGTGTTTCGCTAAACTCGATTTAGCACAAGCCTATCAGCAACTCCCTGTAACGCCTGCCACGGCAGCGGCACAAACAATAGTCACACATAAAGGGGCGTTCCAGGTGTCGCGTTTACAGTTCGGCGTGAACTCGGCACCCGGCCTTTTTCAGTCGCTTGTGGAACGCCTCCTGAAGGGGCTGGAGGGGGTGTTGCCTTATTTTGATGACGTGTTGATTACAGGGGGGAGTGAGGCCGAACTGGCAAAGAGATTGGATAAAGTACTGACTGTGTTTGAGAAAGCGGGGCTGCGACTGAGAAAAGACAAATGCGTTTTTTTCGAAACAGAGGTTGAGTTTTTGGGGTTCAGAGTCACACCCGAGGGAATTAAGCCATCCAAATCCAAAGTAGCCGCCATAAAGAAGGCTCCTCGCCCCACATCCAAAACCGAGCTACAGTCATTCCTGGGGCTCCTCAATTTTTACCACACCTTCCTTCCACGGAAGGCGTCGGTGGCCGAACCGCTCCATCGGTTGCTAAAAAAAGAGGAAACATGGGTGTGGGGTGACGAGCAAGAGAGGGCGTTCAAAGAGTTGAAGCAACTCCTAACATCCGAGGCAATCCTAACGCATTTCGATCCCAAACGGCCAGTGGTTTTAGTCTGTGACGCATCCCCGGTGGGGGTGGGGGCGGTGCTTTGCCACGTGTTGGACGACGGAAAAGAGGCCCCGATAGCGTTTTATTCAAGGTCCCTGTCCCAAGCAGAGCGGAATTACGCACAGACCGACAGGGAGGCATTAGCGATAGTAGCGGGAACCAAAAAATTTCACGATTTTCTGTATGGTCGCCCGTTCAAAATCGTGACCGATCACAAGCCCCTGTTAGGAATTTTCACTGCAAATAAGCCCACGCCACAGATCCTGTCCCCGAGGATGCTGCGGTGGGCTATCTTTCTCAACGCATACCAACATGAGTTGGAATACCGGCCCGGGAAGGAGATCAGCCATGCAGACGCACTCTCAAGGTCTCCTTTGCCCTTGTCGGGCGACCAAAAGGCACGGGTAGAGAGAGACCACCAGGTATTGCTAATAGAGGTCTTAGATTCACCCCCAATAGTACCAGCCGACATTGCCAGGGCGACAGGCAAGGATAGAACGCTGGAGAAAGTTAGCTCATGGGTACAGAAGGGGTGGCCGGCGTCATCCCCAGGTACGGAATTCGACCCATTTTTTAGGAAAAAGATAGAGTTGTCCCTAGAGAGGGGGTGCCTTTTGTGGGGCCAACGGGTGGTGGTCCCTACGTCCCTACGACCGAGGGTGCTCAGACTGCTGCACGTCAGCCACCCGGGCATCGTCCGTTCCAAGGCGCTGGCCCGGAGCTACTTCTGGTGGCCACAGCTGGACGCAGACATAGAGCACATGGTTGGCACTTGCGAGGCTTGCCAGGGCTCCCGACCGGAGGCGGCCCGTCTCCCGCATAGGGAATGGGACGCAGCACGGGGGCCATGGTCCAGAGTGCACGTAGATTTCGCTGGCCCGTTCCGAGGAACCATTTTCCTCTTGGTGGTGGATGCGTTCTCCAAGTGGCTGGAGGTTATCCCAGTAAAGAGCACGTCCTCCGCCACTACAATTAGCCAGCTAAGGAGAGTCTTTTCCACGTTCGGTTTACCCGACACTCTGGTCAGCGATAACGCTAGTTGTTTCACGTCCGCTGAGTTCAGGGCATTCATGGAGGCAAACGCCATTCGGCATGTCACATCCGCGCCGTTTCACCCGGCCACGAATGGCCAAGTGGAACGGCTGGTGCGTACAACAAAGGATGCGCTGCGGCGCATGGGCCCGGGGGACCTAAATCACCAAGTATGCCAGTTTTTATTAGCGTATAGGGTGACCCCCTTAGCATCAGGTTACTCGCCGGCAGAGCTGCTGATGCGGCGGAAACTGACCACGATCCTGTCCAGGTTAGACCCGACGAGGGTCGAGGACAAAGGGAAGAACATAGGGTTAGCGGTCTCGAAAGGTTTCGCCGTCGGCGATCCCGTACACTGCAGGAACTACGCCAACGCTGGTCCAGCCTGGGTACCAGGGACGGTTATGGAACAGACGGGACCAGTATCTTACCGGGTAGAGACTAACACCGGTCTCCTCTGGAGGAGGCACGCGGACCAACTTAGGCATCGAGTGAGTGAGGGGCCGGTCAGTGGGGCTCAGCTACAGAATTCAGCGTTAGGGTCCTCCCCCACCCGTTTAGCCCAAGGGGGAGACAACAACGGACAACTGTCCCAAACAAGGGGGGAAAGCAACGGCGGCCCCGACTCATATCCTTTGGATACGCCAGCTCTATCAGAGCCTGGGGAAGGGGGAGAGGAGTTTGCGACCGCTGTCCCCGAATTTGGGGGAGAGGAGTTTGCGACCGCTGTCCCCGAACTTGATTCCGATTTTGATTTTGCGAGCCGGGGGGGTTTTTGGGAGTGTTCCCCCACCCATCCAAGCGAGAAGAGGGGTTTTTCGTTAGCCCCCAGTGCCCCCGGTCCTTCCCAAATAAAGCACACACCTCCCAACAACGCCGCAGAGCCGCGGCAAGTCACTAACAAGTCTCCCTCTCCAATTACAGGACAGGAAACCAGGGGACAAAGAGAAGGTAGCAAACCAGGGGAAAGGCAGCCCGCATCGAGACCCCAGCGTGTTCGAAATAAGCCATCTTGGCTGAGAGACTTCGTCTCATCCTAGGGGGGAGGAGTGTTGAGTTCGAGACTTCGTCTCATCCTAGGGGGGAGGAGTGTTGTGTTCAATGGTGTAACCTCCTACATGGGATAACAATGTATCTTAACCAATGTAACCTTGCCTACGGGTAACAATGTAACCTTCAGTTGTATCACTATAGACCCTGTAATAGGACGCGAGCTAATGACCACCAGCTGGCAGCAGCGAGCGTCCAAGCTCTCTTGGTCCAAACTCATCAAAGAGCCACAGCGCGGGAAGTTTCCCGCCACCACCTACACCTGGACAAGAAGGGCGTGACCAGCAATGACGTCACGCAGACAGTAGCCAATGGGCTATCGTGGAACCACGTTCAAATGTATTACTACTGTATTTAAAGAGCTATTGATCCGCCATTACCTCATGTTCCCTCTGTCCACCATGCAATAAACCTGAGTTAACCCAGCCCGAGGCTGTGTCCTGTGTCTTAGTTCTCATACACTAAACACCCAATCTGTTAAACATGCCGTGGGAAGATGGAACTCATTGCCTGCTTCACAATCTCTCTAAGTTAATTGTGATGTTTGTTTGAGAATACTCATTGTAGTGTTTTATTATTTGATCCTTTTCTGATTGTTTGTTTATATGTATTTATATTAAATGTTAACAGTCAATTTTTAAGAGTCCTACTAATTTCTGTTTACATGTACAGCCTGAGTTGCTTTGAAGCAATTAAGTAAAGTAAGTGTGTGTCTTGATTGTCAAAAGAATCAGTTTCTTTAAAAAAAAAAACAGGTTGATGTCAAGTAGTGCTTGTTTTGGATGGGGAACCTTTGTAAACCATGCCTAAATGGGCATTTTCCAACCCTGCAGCTGCCATGGCCAAGGAGCCAAATTCCCCTCTGGACTCACACAGGTTATTTTTTTCATTTTTAAAATCCCCACTGCTACCACCAGTCAGCTGTTCAGTGACTGGCCTCCATTTCAAAGATAGGGTAATCTGCTGTCACTGTAGTCACCTACACTACCTTTGCCTCTGCTGCAGAGCTGTTAGTAGCTCCGCCACCCACAAATGCAACTCCTGTCAGCTTGTACTAATTTTTTTTAAAAATGATGCTTAACTGTTACATTGATGCAACAGTTATTTGGTGTAACAACAAATTAACCTCTGAAATGTCATAGCATTATACCTGAGAGGATTGTGGGTATGGGGAACCATTTCAGGACTGTGAGGAATCCTGAAAACTTTAAGGGCAAACCAGGAGGTGGAATATGCACAAACAGACATATTCACACAGAAGAACACAGCAGCTCAGGAATCAGTGCAAATTAAATGATGAGTCGTTCAAAATAGCCCACATTTTGGCTAGTTAATGCACATCTCAGCTATGTGTCATGCATTTCTTAATATTTGAATCTATTTTGAACCTGATAAAACCAATGTAAATGTAATTTTTTGTTTACTAATCAAGACACACATTATGTAAGTGAATTCTGAATTCTAGAAAGAACATATATCACACAGATTTGTTTAAGGTAATTTTTCTTTACTTTACTTCCTGTTTTACCCCCTTGGATATCAAGGGAAATAAGAGGTTCTTGCTCTGGCAATTCTAGTAGCCTCCACCAGTGTTATTTAATGTTTTTGTAATATGTCTTTGATGCCGCCTTTCCATCTTTCTCTGGGTCTGGCTCATGGTCTTTGTCCTTCTCCTCTTTTTATATATGCCTTGTATGCTATGGATTTCCAAGACTTTCTTTCCAAAGGGGCAAACCATTTGAAACTGATTAAAATATATATTTTTTAAAATCTCATATTGAATATTCAGCAGTCAGATGCACGCCTTGGAATTTCTTCACCTACCTCTGGGGTATACACTCAGTTTGGTAATGAATATTCCTAAGTATATAGAGCTGAATGTGCTTATAAAAATTCTTTAGTGCAGAGCACCTAGATATATGGGACCTTTGAGAGGAACCTTTGTTTTTTAGACTTCAATTCCCAGAAGCCTAAGCCAATTCCCCAAAGCACTGATCAGCCAATGTACTGACTTAGGCTCCTGAGAATTGAAATACCCTTGTGGGGTGTGGGCATTGGGAACCAATGCCTTATACATACATACATTCTCCCTCCCTACATTTAGGGGATAAGCCACATAGCTGCATAGATCTTTTGTTCAATATTTAATCCATGACAAATACTGGAGCATCTTCTTGATTCCTTTTGTGCTACCTTCTTTTCAGATCATTACTACAAGGTAATGGTGTTGCCTTAAAGAAGTTTTACTTTGTATCAAAGCATCTTAAATTCTGCTTGCCAGCTCTTTGCTAAACATTGCAATCTGGCAGTAAATCCAAGTGCTTTGTAAATCTTTATTTTTGTCATAAATAAATCAAGACTTGTTGAATACTTACATGAGCCAACAAACAGCCTCCTGGCAGTCACAGCAACAGAATGAAATCTTTAATAATATATATGGTATCGTAGAAGAAAATAAACACATTTCACGGGGGATTATTTTTACAGTAATGTGTCACTATCTCTTATTAAAGGATCTCAATTGAAAATATTGTGTGCTTACTCATATGTTGGGCTGATTCAGAAAATGGTGTTAGGTAATTTTTGTAAGCCATTTTAATTCAGATATGAGTAACAAAACAGTAAATTGCGCAATGAATAATTTTGAACAGAATATGGCTTCACTCTTTCAAACATCTCACAAAACTGATAGGAGCAAAATGTCTGCTTTTGTTGAAAGTATTCCAGCTGGAAAATAAACTGTAAACAGAGCTAAAGCAAATATTCTCCAAAAATTGTTCAAAATCTAACATGTGAACGAACTTTTGTGTGTGTGTGTGTGTGTGTGTGTGTGTGTGTGTGTGTGTGTGTGTGTGTGTGTGTGTGTGTGTGTGTAACCCAGTTCCCTCCCTTTCACTGCTTTTTAGGTCATTTTATCACCCTGCCAACTGGATCTCATGACAAAAATCTTGTTCTGTTAGTTATGCCACTTTTTTGAAACCATATACTTAAAATCCCCTCCCACCTTCTTGGAGGTGCCAAAACTCCTGCCTAATTTCTTCCACTGTGAATAAATGATAGCGGGCTGTCTTTAATTTCCAAAAATTGTTAAATCTTAATCAATGGAAATAAGAGGCATTGGATTCTGAAGTCATTTTGATGTCACAGTTTTCACTAATGTAGGAATAAAAATTAGTATCTTCTGGGACTTCTAGCAATTAAAAATATCTTTGATTAAATTGCTTTGCATTTGCTTCCCTAATGTTAAAAGGGCATTTTCACTGGATTTTAAAAATACATGCTTAAGTGTCAACACCTGGCAAGTGCCTCTGCCAAGACCTGGTTGTGCGAGAAACAGTTTTAGGAAAAGTAGAAGGCAATTAGAAAAGAGGAAAACCTAGCTGGCTACATAGACTCAATAAAGGTAGCCACCACCTAGGTTTTTTCTCTTGCAAGACCTGAGCAGGGCTGTTAATGAATGCACCATTTGGAGGTCATAAGTGTTTAGAATCATCTGTGATTTCATGGCCCATAATAAAAGATGTTGTGTCCCCCCCCCCTGTTAATTTTGTCATCTGAGATTTTGGCAGGATAAAAAGCTAAGATATAGAAGTTAAATCCGCACATTGTTATTTTGCTTTGTAATATGATAGAGATTACCCCATTGCATCTTGCTTTGTAAACCAATACTAGCTGGTCCAACTTGAATCCAATTTGTGTTAAAGGAGCCTACATTGAAAGGGAAGAAAATAAGACTGTGTGCAACGTATTATTAATGGAAACACTGTATGTTCTGACTGGCCTCCAGCAAAGATGCATGAAAGAACAGTAAGTTAGGTCACTTATTTCTTCACATCTTGCCTCATCACTAACACACCATAGAAGTGTGCTTGTGTGTTACTGTTCATTGCATTGCATTGCAGCAGTCTATAAAAGAGTGCATAGGTCATTATGTGGAAGGGTCCACTCCCCCTCTTTAGTTTCCTGCATATGTCATCCACCAAGACAACCAAAGTTGTATCTGTCCCATAACCAAGACTGAAGCCAGAATGAAGTGGGTTTAGATCATGAGTTCCCAAACTTTTCGTGCTGCAGGCTGGTCATGTGGTTGAGCGGGCCAGTCATGTAGTTCTTCCAACTGTAAAATGTGTCCGCAGCTGTCATAAACACGTTTATGACAGCCACGGGTGGTGCATTTACGACAGTGTTTTATGCACACATGGGCACATTTCATGCATGTGCAGGGTGCGTCCACTTCAGGTAGTGGTGAGGGCGGCTGTGGGCCACATGAAATGGTGCTGCGGGCTGAGTCCAGCCCGTGAGCCTTAGTTTGGTCACTCATGGATTATATTATCCAATTCATCTAAGAATCCCAGGAGCTGAGAAACCACTACATGCTCCAGTACCTTTCCCAGAAATGAGATATTTGAGACTGTAACTGAAATATATGATACACACCACAGAAATTGTAATTACTGATAACTTTATTAATATTTCCTCCTTCCAACACAAAGCATGCATTGTTTTATTAAATTTTACCCTCACAGAAGCTCTGTGAGCTAAGCAGTTGCAGAACCACCTAACAAATGAAGGTTTCAATCAACACTCTGCCTTCAGTTACAACACATTGATTTAGACGCAAAAACAAAATTAGGATCTGAAAGAAAATTCACAAACTTTCAAGCACTTCTCTTCACAGTCTGCAGCATGCCACTTGCCATCTTCATCAATTTTCTCACAGTTCTTTGTCCCGCCAGTGGTGTTTGGTTCTCCCTCTGCCCAGTTTGTGTAACCTGGTCCTTTATTCCCAACAAGAAAGACTTGTTTCTTGTGCCGCTTCACAACATTCTGCAGAGCTGTATTCTCCTCCTTTTTCTTGGGGGAAGGAATATGACCTCCAGCTTGGGTACAGGTGGCAATTATGCTTTGAAAATCGCCTTCTTGTTCATTGGTGGTGTATAATTTTTCACTGCCAGTTGCAAAAGTCCGAGCTGGAAACACAACATACAAATGTTCAGTTGTTTTAAAGTGTTATGCTGTTAGAACGTTCTTGAGAAAGTTTGAATGCTCATGTGGTGCTCAGTACGATGGGACTGCTTATTGAGCAATTAAAGTAACAAACAGTTATTTGCCTCAAAGAACTTATAACTTTGAATTTTGAATGGGTGAAGATGATGGACAGATGAATTAAGGGTTAAACATAGGAAAACATGCAGCTAGAGAGACTTAAACCAACCCTTCTGAAACTAATGTTTCCCACATATATTGCATTACAACTCCTATCACTCTGCCTTGGAGTATGATGAAGCATATCCAGAAAGCAGCAGGTTGGAAAGACTAAATGAAGCTTTACTTCAGCCAAAAATGAAGACTAAGTTTCAAAGATCCCAGATGCAGTTGAATAATCCAGTAACTCTGTATCCAAAACCACAGTATATAAAAAAAGGAAGAAGAATGGCAAGCACACAAAATATCCAGTTAAACTCCAACTCGACAATCCAAGGGATCCAAAAAAATAAGTTTCAAAAGAGAGAGAAAAAAAGAGTCATGTACATAAAAGTTATGTTACTCAAATTTGAAATGCTCATCCCACAAAGAGAAAATTATAACTTCGCCATTGTTCACCAGCCACGCCTGCAGATTCCATGGGGTGCCCCTCCTCCATTCTTCTCCAAACACTCGACCATCAAACTCCGTATTCCATTCTTTTTCCTCCTTCTCCTTCTATTCCTTCAATCACCCTCTCCCTCCATTCTTTCAACTCCAAAACATACTAAGACCTTCCAACGTTGTTTCCGATCTGATCTTAACTTTCCACTTAACTTTCATTTTCATTTTCAACCGCCATCATTAACCCCCCTTCTTCTTTCAAACTCACTTCCTCAGTCCTTTTCCACTTACTTTTCATTCGAGAGACCACACTCTCCGCTCACCCCAGCAATCATGCAAGCCACAGCTCCAAATTTAAGTCCTTATTTTCCCAGCAAAGTCTTGCTTTTCTTGCCCTTCTTATTCCCTTCATTTGTCCTGTTGACCCCAGCCCAGCTGGTGAAGCCGTGGCTTTCGCCACTTGCCTCTCCAGCCAAAGCTGCTTCTCGAACTCCGACCACGAAGTGCAGAAATTAAGGGCTTTCTTCTGGTGAGCTTTTACAAGCTTTTATGTCTCTTTTAAGTTTATTTTCTCATTCAAGCCCCATTGTAATGTGCGAGCTCGCAGATATGTGTATTAATCCATCGCTATCTTGGCCATGCCCCCTTCTCCATGAATTTGTCCAATCTCTTTTCAAGGCTATTTAAGATGGCAGCCACCACCATTCACTTTCTGTAGTAACAAATTCCATAGTTCAACTAGCTATCACCTGTCATGAATATTTCTATGCGTAAAAAGACTACAATGTTTCACCAAAATACATTCAAGTAAAGTAATTGTGTGCCTTGACTGTCAAAAGAATCGGTATCTATTTTTATAAACACCAGGTTGATGTCAAGTAGTGCTTGTGTTGGATGGGAAACCTTGGTGAAACCTTGCCCGGATGGACTTTTCTCTAACCCTGCAGCTGCCATGGCCAAGAAAACAAATTTCCCTCTGGTCCCCAAACAGGTGTTTTTTTAAAAAAATATTTATCCCATTCCACCACTAGTCAGCTGTTAAGTGGCTGGCCTCCATTTCAAAGTCAGAGGAATCTGCCTTTGTCCTGAATCTTTCTACATGTAAAAAGACTAAAGTGTTCCCCCAAAATACATTATAAAACTACACACTCACATCTTGAAATTTTAAACTCTTTCTGACCTACATTGTCATTATTGTGAACCTTCTCAAAGTCATAAATAAAATGTGAAACAATTAATACAATTTCAACAATGGGGCCTAAATCCAACTGCTAGTGCTCACTAGAGTAGATCCATTGAATTCACCATGGACAGGTGAATTGGCACATACACGATTCCCATTGATTCAGTGGAATTAACCATTATATTTAGGCCTGGATCAGCAGCAGCCTATATGCTTAATCATGAAAGACTATAAGACAGTGATGATAGGATTATATACATGTGGAAGGGAATTGATTTCCATTTCTCTTACCATTATGGACAGACAAAAATGCTGCTTCATAAAAATCCACCTTCTTTCCCATTCTATCTAGATATTCTTGCAGCTGCTCCATCACTGAAAGGGAAAACAGTATTATTTTCATGAAACCACAAATACATAATGTTGAAAGCAAATGCTCATTAAAATTCCATAGTTCTCCAATAATTAAAGCAGTAACCAAAGCTTAGAAATGTTACTTGTGAGACTGTGGCAGCTGCAGTCCCAAAAGTATTGTATTTTTTCTGGAGAGCACATCCTAACTCTGCCAATGGTTATGGTGTGAGCTAGCCCAAGAAAATTTCCGGCTCAACAGGGCCAACCCCTCTAGTCAAACTACATTGTACCCAAAACCAACCAGGTAACTTTTGTACATTTGAAAGAATGCCCCACAAATACAACCAAAGTAAGTATTTTGCTTTTCTATGACACCACCAAATCTGCTACCTGAGGTACCTGCCCTACCCTACCTAATGGTAGAACCAACCCTTCATGTTCTAATCCTTGAATTTTCTCATTTTTTCAGTTCTGATGCTTTTTGCATTTCTGTCCAGGGAGCTTTACAGTCCTAGCTTTGGTATATTTGAGCCTTAGACTATGTGAGATCTAACATATGGTCTGAGGTGGTACTCTCCAGAAATTTGTTCTCTATTTTTACAGTTTTTGAAGCTGCGTCTCAGGGGGGAAAACCCTTTATAATCTATGATACCTGCAATCCCTTTTGACTTGAGATGTCAAGAAGTTTTTTTAAAATTCATGTTCTGTATCCTAGAGCTATAGTCCTTCCCCATATTCATAAACAGACATACCTTCTTTTATATTTGGAACAGTGGGGCTGGCCAGGGATGTGCCAAAAAGAAGAGTGCTAAGAATTAGCAATGGATGCATCGTTTAAAGTGTTTGTCCTATAAAATCAAACAGAATTATTATTATTGTTGTTGTTGTTGTTGTTGTCCTTCATTCCCAAAGTGATACTACCATAGGATCCTTTTGAAATTCCTCCCTGTTTATTACCAAATTCTCCTAATCTGAAAGAACAGCGTTCAAAATCGCTATCATATGCTAGACACCATTACATTTCCCCACCTTATCCCGTATGTTTTGGGTATTTGAAGATTTAATAAATAATCTATTAATTTCTAAAATCTGATCCAAATTAAAAAAATCTCTGCATCATAGCATTAGCCTTCTATGACCTGGTAGAGATTCCAGTTAGCACAATTAGGGCTGATAGTATTTGCAGTCTAAAACATCTGTAGGCTCCAGGTCAAGGATGCTGCTACAGGTAAATGTTTCCAAGACTGTTAGAGTGATGCTGATGGATCAGTCCAATAACTCCAGAGACAGCTATTACCTTTTAATAGTCTTTATTTCCACTGCCTGCATGGCAGTCAGTGGTGATCTCTAGGGTCAGCAAGGGAAGTGAGGAGTGGGAAAGGTTAGGGTCCTTTAATAGGGTTGGTGATGTCACCGGGTCATCTTAACCTATAAAACCAAGGGTTAACCGTTGGAACTTGCTATAGGTTCCTAAGCCTCGCCCTAATGACCCGCACCCACCATTCGTGCACACGGCCGAACTGGGTCCGCAGGTCAACAAAGGATTGAGAAAACCGGCAGTGGGGCAACAGCCCCACAAACACGAAAAAGGGAAACAACTTCATTTCCCAACGTTCTTTGCGCCGCGCCACAGCCAATCAGGCTGAGAGGCATGACCACAAAGAACATTGAGAAATGCGCAGCGGCCAATCAAAATCGAGCCGCAGGAAAAAAACGCACCACAACCACAAATCAAAAAACCCATAACTACACGCCCGAGAGTCCTGTGCGACATGAGCATGCAGAACGCTGAGGAAGCTGACACCCAAAAAATTAAAAAAAAAACTCACCGCCTCACAGCCACGCAAACACCAACCGCCCTTCTTTCCCTCACCAACGGTGCCTGAAGGTCCCGATTGGAGTTTCCCCTTTCATATCAGTAAGTGGGGGGTGGCGATCCCCATCTCCGCTGGCTCACCTGGGGTTGGGAGGTTTGTGGGGACAAAAGGGATCTGTCCCCACAAGGGGTTCAATTCCCACCCCAAAAAGGGGTTCGATTCCCACCCCCAAAAAACTCCGTCTTTAAAGAGAAGAAACCAAGCTGTTTCTTCTCTTTAAAAATCGGAGGGTTTTTTTTAGGAGGGGGGAATCAATCCTCTCTCCCTGGCTCCTGGGTCCAGAAGGGTTGGGGGGACATACCCCTTTTGTCCCCACAAACCTCCCAACCCCCGGAGAACCAGCAGAGAGGGGGATCGCAACCCACCACCCACTGATATTAAAGGGGAAACTCTGATCTACTTTCACGACTCCACACAATCAAAGCACCATAACACAATAAAGCCCCCCTCCCCAACGCCCGCGGTCTGGCCAGTAAAGCCGGCCTGCAGAAATATCCCCCCATGCCGCATAAAGCGACATTGGAATTCCCACAGTCCGGCCAGCCAGGCCAGCCCGCGGAAATAAACCAACCCCCCAGCCACAACAACAAAAATATATAAAAATAAATAAATAATTTACAAAAAATACCTTAAAACACAATCAAAACCATCCAAATATACACAAAAACAAACAAAAACAACACCAAAAACAATACAAAGTAAACAAAAACACAATCAAAAACAAAACAAACAGTCAAAAATACAAAACCCAACCCCCCTCCACACACACACACAAAATACAGAAAACAAGCCAACTCACCAACACATGTCCTACCTGCACGACGACTGGAAACAAAATGAATAAAGAGACTACTTACCGGAAGAAGCTCCACCCAGAGGCCAGGAGAGAAAAAACAGTCAAAATACAAGAAAATCCCTACCAGCACCACCTGCTGGCCACAACAGTAAAAACAATTCAAAAACACACAACAGCACCAAACAAAAGGCCACAACAGTAAAAACAAATCAAAACAATAACATAAAATCTCAATTTTACACAAAAGGTCACAATAATAACAAGTCAAAAAAATTACACAAAAACACAATTTAACACAAATCACAAACATATGTCAATAAAATAAAATAAAAAATTTATAAAAATCCTGTGTTGAGTTCTAACTCAAATAAAAACCCAAAACAACTAAACACATTTTAAAAACATTGAATGTAAAAAACATTTACTTTCACATTATTAAAATTATTACCTACGGTACAACTATTTTTTAAAAAAACCAAAAACTAAAACATTATTCAGTTACATAAAACAGCCAGCCAAGCCAAATTTTTTTTAATAAATAAACATTTTAAAAATTACAGACTAAGCAATTTTTAACAAGGATTAACACAATTTAACCTTCCAACACAATTTAAAACAGCCTGGCAACGCCGGGCAACCTCTGCTAGTGGGTTATAGGGCAACAGTGTCATGATACATTAGAGCATTGCATTGTGATATATGGGGATCATAAGTGTGTGATATTATATCTGGCAAAGACTAACAAAATAGAGGTGGAAATAGTACTCAATAACCAAAGTCCTGCTACATAGTGTAGTAAAATGTACTAGAGCAGGTCCACAGAATCAGTGGTGATTTGGTCAGTCAATTCATCCATTAGTTCCATTGATTCAAATGGGCCTACTCTAGTTGGAACCTACTTTAGTTGAGGATTGGTAGATAACAACTAGAGTAGGCCCACTGGAGTCAGGAGAACTTATGGAGGAGGTGATTTATGACATTTCCACTGATTATATGGGCCTGCCCTAGTACACCTTATTAAACTAAGCAACAGATGGTCAGACACTAAATTCATCATTCTTTTAAATTCAGGATGCTGACAAAGCAAGATATCTCAATCAATATGTTTTCAAATGCCATGAGATTCCCTGCCTGCAGCTGACAACAAGACAAAAGTACCCACCAACCCCCTCTGGTTACAGTAAGAAGGCAAATCTCCACTTACTCTGAGATTTCTGATGTCCAAGCTGAGGCTCACTACAACTCCCTTTGCCGGCATTTACTGCTCACTTTATATATAGAGAGTGGATTGAGCAACAGAATCAACTGATTACTCAAATAGGTTTCTCTCTCCCTGTTTCTACAGACAGTAAATTACCAATGTTTGTTTAAGAACAGTCTGATCTTTCGAAAAATAATAATCCAACAGCAATAAATCCAAAGACATGAGGAAATAAACCCAGTGAAATGGTTTTTACCTAAAAATTTCTCAGTGCAATGCAATGCAGCTTTGTTATGCAACCACATTCTTTCATAAATAAATATGTTGAATAAACCCAGAATTTCACAATCTTGACAGTCAGTTGATGTCAAAAGGTGAGCTGGAAACAGGTGCTCTGAGAACACTTATACTGCTGATGGGCTTGTGGGCTTCAGTGCACCCCTCATCTTCCAACATGTATTTAACATCTCAATATTTGAGATCAGTAGTTGGCTAATGGGGGTGAATAAGATGGAGGAGTTTCATGGGATTAGGATGGAGGTGCAGATGACCTAACAGCCAGATGACACATTTCAGGAGCAACAACTTCATGTCATGGCGGAAAGGGTGGCAGTGTTTGGCTATGGACTGCAGGTGTTGGTGCTGTTGAAATCTTTTGGCTTCTTTAGTGGCTCTATGGTGAGCCACCCTAATGGCAGAAAGTGAGGAAGACCTAAAGAAACCCTTGATTGGATTGAAGGAGGAGAGTGCAAAAGCTGGCTTGAGACTTAATATCAAGAAAACCAAGATAATGGCAACAGGTCCGATCAGTCCCTGGAAAATAGATGAGGAAGAAGTAGAAGCAGTGACAGATTTTACTTTCCTAGGATCTAAGATCACTGCAGATGGCGACTGTAGCCATGAAATAAAAAGATGGCTGGTTTTGGGGAGACAAGATATGAGAAACCTGGAGAATATAGTGAAAAGCAGAGACATCACCTTAAAAACAAAAATTCGCATAATCAAAGCAATGGTATTCCCAGTGGTAATTTATGGGTGTGAGAGCTGGACCATTAGGAAAGTTGAGCACAGAAGAATAGATGCCTTTGGAATGTGGTATTGGAAGAGAGTCCTGAGAGTCCCTTGGACAGCAAAAAGAACAAATAGGTCAATACTGGAAGAAATCAACCCTGACTGTTCATTGGAGGGACAAATAGTGAAGATGAAGCTAAAGTACTTTGGACATCAAATGAGAAGGGAGGATTCACTTGGGAAAGGTGGAGGGCAAGAGAAGAAGGGGGTGTCCAAAGATGAGATGGCTAGATGGTATTGTAGACACAATGGGCACAGAGCTGCGCGGGCAGAGGAAGATGGTGGAGGACAGAGGTGCCTGGAGAGCAGTGGTCCATGGGGTCGGAAAGGGTCAGAATCGACTGTGCTACTGAACAACAAATGGCTGAGGCAGGTGGCAAAGCCTCCTCTCATACCATAGAGTGCTGCAAAGCCTCAGGATGGAACATCAATTTCTCTTCTATTGCTAAGAGATGCAATAGGAAAAGAAGGTCCTGCACCCAAGGTGATTTAAAAAAAAAACAATATTCAGAATTATCTGAATATTAAAATAATATATTTTTAAAAGTAAAAGTACCTAAGAGTGTAAGGCCACAGTGGCTTAGTGGTTAAGACACTGAGCTTGGTGACTGGAAGGTCAGCAGATCAATACCCGAGTGCTGTCCAATGGAGTGAGCTCCTATCATCTGTCCCAGCTCCTGCCAACCTAGCATTTCAAAAGCCAGAAATTGCAAGTAGATGTTTTGGTGGGAAAGGTAATAGCAGTTTTGCACTCTGACATCTAGTCATGCCTGCCACATGACCATGAAAACATCTGCAGAGACAGACAGTGCTGGCTCTTTGGCTGTAAGCAGAGATGAGCACTGCCCCAAGAATAGGGGACACAACTGGCTTTCGAGCAAGAATAAAAATAAAAAGGAAAAGCTCTACTTCATTCCCTCTTTCATCAGACCACCAGTAGCCAGAAGACTAGCTAAATATGGAGCACTTTGCCCCCCTTCCCCCAAAGGAAGGGTTGGATATATAGCTGGATGAAACTGGTGCCACCTTTAGTGAGGTAAGTGATGCAACCAAAACATATAACTGTGAAAACTGGATCTACCAATATGGGCATACTGTAATGCAGGAGAAATGGGACACGAGGCAAATCCTCTGCCCCCAGGGCCAGTTGAGGTGGAGTCTCCTGGGGCAGTGACAGCCAGTCACAACCTCTGAGCAGTCTTCAATTGGAGCCTGACCCAGCTTTGGTGTATGAAAACCAAGACACAGGACACAGCCTCGGGCTGGGTTAACTCAGGTTTTATTGCATCGTGGACAGAGGGAACATGAGGTAATGGCGGATCGATAGCTCTTTATATACAGTAGTAATACATTTGAACGTGGTGCCATGGTAGCCCATTGGCTACTGCCTGCGTGACGTCATTGCGAGTCACGCCCTTCTTGTCCAGGTGTAGGTAGTGGCGGGAAAGCTTCCCGCGCTGTTGCCTTTGATGAGATCGGACCAAGAGAGCTTGGACGCTCGCTGCTGCCAGCTGGTGGACATTAGCTCGCGTCCTAATGCAGAGTTCATATGATACAGCTGAAGGTTACATTGTTGCTATAAGCAAGGTTACATTGTTTCAGATACATTGTAATCCATGTGGCAGGTAAAACTCTTAGAACACAACATCCCTCCCCCCTAGGACGAGACAACGTCTCGAGCCCATGCTTCTAGACACTCCCCCCCTTAGGAGACAAAATCTCTCAGCCAAGATGGCTTGTTTCGAACACGCTGGGGTCTCGATGCGGGCTGCCTTTCCCGGGGGTTGCTACCTTCTCTTTGTCCCCTGGTTTCCTGTCCTGTAATTTGAGAGGGAGACTCGTTAGTGACTTGCCGCGGCTCCGCGGCGTTGTTGGGAGGTGTGCTCTTACTTAGGGAGGGACCGGGGGCACTGGGGACTAACGAAAAACCCCTCTTCTCGCCTGGATGGGTGGGGGAACACTCCTGAAAACCCCCCCGGTTTGCTAAATCAAAACCAAAAGTCCATTCGGGGGCAGCGGTCGCGAACTCCTCTCCCCCTTCCCCGGCCTCTGAAGGAACTGGTTTATCAAAAGGATATGAGTCGGGGCCGCTGCTTCTTCCTTCCCCCCTTGCTTGGGCCTGTTGTCTGCTGCTGTCTCCCCCTTGGGTTAAACGGGTGGGGGAGAACCCTAACGCCGAATCTTGTTGGTGATCCTCACTAACTGGCCCACTTACTCGGTGCCTCAGTTGGTCTGCGTGCCTCCTCCAGAGGAGACCGGTGTGGGTTTCGACCCGGTACGACACTGGCCCCGTCTGTTCTACCACCGTCCCCGGCACCCAGGCTGGCCCCGCGCTGGCATAGTTCCTGCAATGAACAGGGTCGCCGGCGGCGAAACCTTTCGAGACTGCCAGCCCCACGTTTCTCCCTTTATCCTCAATTCTTGTGGGGTCCAGCCTGGACAGGAGCGTAGTCAGTTTTCGCCGCATCAATAGCTCCGCCGGCGAGTAACCTGACGCTAAGGGGGTCACCCTATACGCTAGTAAGAACTGACATACTTGGTGATTTAGGTCCCCTGGGCCCATGCGCCGAAGCGCCTCCTTTGTTGTACGCACCAACCGTTCCACTTGGCCATTCGTGGCCGGGTGAAACGGCGCGGATGTGACATGCCGAATGGCATTTGCCTCCATGAATGCCCCGAACTCTGAGGAGGTGAAACAACTCGCGTTATCGCTGACTAAAGTGTCGGGTAAACCGAACGTTGAAAAGACTCTCCGTAGTTGGTTAATTGTAGAGGCGGAGGACGTGCTCTTTACCGGAATGACTTCCAGCCACTTTGAGAATGCATCCACCACCAGGAGAAACATGGTTCCTCGGAAAGGGCCAGCGAAATCTACGTGCACTCTGGACCATGGTCCCCTCGCTGTGTCCCACTCCCTATGCGGGAGGCGGGCCGCCTCTGGTCGGGACCCCTGGCAGGCCTCACAAGTGCCGACCATGTGCTCAATGTCCTCGTCCAACTGTGGCCACCAAAAGTAGCTGCGGGCCAGCGCTTTGGAGCGGACGATGCCCGGGTGACTGACGTGCAGCAGTTTGAGTACCCTCGGCCGCATGGGTGTCGGGACCACCACCCGTTGGCCCCACAATAGGCACCCCCTTTCTATGGACAGCTCTAGCTTCTTCCGAAAGAATGGGTCGAATTCCTTGCTTGGGGACGATGCTGGCCACCCTTTCTGCACCCATGAGCTGACCTTCTCCAGCGTTCTGTCCTTGCCTGTCGCCCTGGCTATATCGGCTGGTACTATTGGGGGTTCGTCTAAAACCTCGATTAGCAACACCTGGCGGTCTCTTCCTATTCTGGCTTTTTGGTCGTCCGACAAGGGCAAAGGGGATCTCGAAAGCGCATCAGCATGGCTGATCTCCTTTCCGGGCCGGTACTCCAACTCGTGTTGGTATGCGTTAAGAAAAATGGCCCATCGCAACATTCTCGGGGATAGTATCTGCGGCGTGGGCTTGCCTGCCGTGAAAATCCCTAGCAGGGGCTTGTGATCTGTCACGATTTTGAACGGGCGGCCATACAGAAAATCGTGAAACTTTTTGGTCCCCGCTACTATTGCTAATGCCTCCCTGTCGGTTTGTGCGTAATTTCGCTCTGCTTGGGACAGGGACCTTGAATAAAACGCAACTGGGGCCTCCCGACCGTCATCCAACACGTGGCAAAGCACCGCCCCCACCCCCACCGGTGATGCATCACAGACTAAGACCACCGGCCGTTTGGGGTCGAAGTGCGTGAGGATTGCGTCCGATGTTAAAAGTTGCTTTAGTTCGTTGAACGCCTTCTCGTGCTCGTCACCCCACATCCATGTCTCCTCCTTTTTAAGTAACCGATGAAGCGGTTCGGCCACGGAGGCTTTCCGCGGAAGGAATGTATGGTAAAAATTGAGGAGCCCCAGGAATGACTGAAGTTCGGTTTTGGATGTGGGGCGAGGGGCCTTCTTAATGGCTGCTACCTTGGATTTGGACGGCTTAATACCCTCGGGTGTGATCCGAAACCCTAAAAACTCGACCTCGGTTTCGAAAAAAACACATTTGTCCTTCCTCAGTCTCAGCCCCGCTTTCTCGAATACGGTTAGCACTTTATCCAATCTCTTTGCCAGTTCGGCCTCACTCCCCCCTGTTATCAATACGTCATCAAAATAAGGTAACACCCCCTCCAGCCCCTTCAGGAGGCGTTCCACAAGCGACTGAAAAAGGCCGGGTGCCGAGTTCACGCCGAACTGTAAACGCGACACCTGGAACGCTCCTTTATGTGTGACTATCGTTTGCGCCGCGGCCGTGGCGGGAGTTACGGGGAGTTGCTGATAGGCTTGTGCCAGGTCGAGCTTAGCGAAACACTTTCCCCCATTTAGCCTGGCCAAAAGGTGGCTGACCACTGGCACCGGATATGCATTAGGGCGAATCGCCTTGTTAATTGTACACTTATAATCAGCGCAAATGCGCACCTCCCCGTTAGCCTTCAGGGCTGTTACGATTGGAGTTTCCCACTCCGCGGAATCAACAGGAATAAGAATCCCCTGGCCCACCAATTTGTCCAGTTCCGCCTCTATTTTGTCCTTTAGTGCGAAAGGCACCCTGCGCGGTTTGAGTCTTATCGGGCGGACCTCCGGGTCTAGGTCGAAGGCTACGGGGGGTCCCTTGAATTTTCCAAGTCCTTTTTCGAAAACGGCGGGGTGCGCGTCACACACCGCTTGTATCGAATCCGCGCCCACGGCATGCACCCCCCCTATGAACAAACCCAAGGGCTGAAACCACTGCGTCCCTAGGAGGCTACAATTCCCCCCTTTGAGAACGACTAACGGGAGTTCTGCAGAATGTCTCTTATAACGAACCCGAAATTTCCCGACCCCCAGCACTGGAATGCTGTTCCCTTGTACGTCTCGTAGCGTGGACCTCAGAGTCTTAAGTTTGGGCCGCGCTTGGGGATCGATCTTCAAGAACTCTTTCTGGGGAATTATGGAATAATAGGACCCCGAGTCAATCTCCATCCTAACAGGGGCCCCTTGTACTATTACCTCAACGAAGTAATGGTTTTGTCCCGCGGACACGCTGAACACGGGGGCGTCGTCCTCACTGCCGTCCGAGACGCGACCCACGCCGTCCTGCTTCTTCGTGGTTCGGGCGCCATCTTGGGGTCTCGCTGGACGGTCCGGTCTGGCCGAACGGTCTTTCGACTGCCTCCGGCCCTCTTTCCGATTTCTGCATGCCCTGGCGATGTGCCCGCGCCGGCCACAGCTGTAACATTCGGCTTTCCTGAAAGGGCACTTCGCACGCTCGTGGGCCGCCCCACACCCATCGCAGCGGCGCCCCCCTTTCCGGACCTTCTGTACCTCTTCGCCGTCGCTGCCATCCGTAGAGGATCTCGAGGTTCGTCGGGTCGCGTGCACCGGCTGTCCTGACTTGCCGCGCACCGAGCTTTCCGCTTTGCTGGCCCTAGGACGCCACTCACGCCACTCGTGTATTTCGTCCACTCCCGCATTCGTGGACTCCGCGGATTCCGCGGTCTCTACGACCTCGGCCAGCGTGGGTGGCGGCTCCCTGTTCATCAGGCTGCGCTGCACTTCCTTGTCCTTCAGGCCACACAGCACGACGTCCCTCATGATCATCTCCAGGTTTTCCCACTTGCAGGGGACGGCGGCTACCCTCAGGGCCTCCACGAAAGCCTCTACCGACTCATCCGGCGCTTGGACTCGCCTCCAAAACGCACTCCTAGCGGGAAACATTGCCTTCGATGGCTGGAAACGCTCACGCAGCAACTTCAGTATGTCGTCGGTTTTGAAGTCATCCAACGTCTTTGGTTCAATCATGCCCACCAGCGTCCGCTTGGTCTCTACTCCCAGCATTCGGGTGAGGATGGCCCTCTTCCTCTCCTCGTCGTCTTTGACTTTGAGTTCCACCAATGCCGCCTTGAAATCCATGTTAAAGATGGTCCAGTCTTGCGGCTTGGTAATATTGAACCCGCTCTGTGTCCTGGCCCCTTGGGAATCCATAATCCCATCCTCGTCGCCAATTTGGTGTATGAAAACCAAGACACAGGACACAGCCTCGGGCTGGGTTAACTCAGGTTTTATTGCATCGTGGACAGAGGGAACATGAGGTAATGGCGGATCGATAGCTCTTTATATACAGTAGTAATACATTTGAACGTGGTGCCATGGTAGCCCATTGGCTACTGCCTGCGTGACGTCATTGCGAGTCACGCCCTTCTTGTCCAGGTGTAGGTAGTGGCGGGAAAGCTTCCCGCGCTGTTGCCTTTGATGAGATCGGACCAAGAGAGCTTGGACGCTCGCTGCTGCCAGCTGGTGGACATTAGCTCGCGTCCTAATGCAGAGTTCATATGATACAGCTGAAGGTTACATTGTTGCTATAAGCAAGGTTACATTGTTTCAGATACATTGTAATCCATGTGGCAGGTAAAACTCTTAGAACACAACACCAGCCAAGGCAGGCCCAGGTCTGCTGATCCAATATCATCCTATCATCCATCACTCCTCCCCAGCTCACAAAGACAGCTCAGCTGTGAGCATCAATCCCACCTAGGACTCACCAGTAGCCCACTAAAAGGTGGCCTATATACATGCACCTCCCAAGCAAATTGCCCAAATCCATTTGCTCCAGTAATGGACAGGCAAAAAAGACCCCCTAGACAAGGCCAATTTTCTTGTGAGTCAAAAAAAATCTGTCTGACCCCCAGAGGTGGCCAGCTACTTTTGTACTGAGCCATGAAGGGTGGCAAGAGGGTCACCGCTTGCCAAACTACAGCATGAGGCCGGGGGAAGGGATCCTCCACCCATCTGCCTGATGTGACCACCCACCCTTTTTCACCAGGCAGGGCCTGATTGGCCCAAGAAAGTGGTCCAACCTTGAGCTTCTTTGGAGGTTCTAGCAGGGGAGCACAGCTATCGTATACCCTTGACCGAAGAACGGTACACTCCTTCTATCTGGGATGGTCGTCCTCTTCTACCGAGCACGCAGCTTCGGGAGGGATGCACATGGAGCGGTGAGGGAGGAAGGGGACACCTGCCTAGCCAGCCAGATCAGCTGAATCAACCCTGGCAATCAATGGGGTGATAGATGCCGCAGCCAGATCGCCCTCACATCCAAGTGGTCTAACCATTTTGAGGCCAGGTGTGTGTGGCAAAGTGCACCTGCCCTGCGCAGAGCTACCTTTGTCTTCTGAAAGGAAGGACAACAAGGAAGAGGCTAGCCAAGCCTTCATTTGGAAGGGAGTCCTATAATATGGAGCAGACACAGAGAAGGTCCTTATGCCAAATGCCTAGGAGGTGATATGATCAAGAATAGGAGCTCCTGGATTTCTTAAAATTTAGAGAGATTTAGGAGGCATGGCCATTTTTCAGGGCCAAAACCTAAGACTGGGGACATGTCCCTTTCAGATCAGGTATCTGAGGATTCATAAGGATTTATTAAACATTAAGAAGTGCAGCATCCAGACATCCGGGGGAGGAAGATTTTTTTTACTATACAGTATATGTGTGTATATATACAGAAATAGAGAATGAGAAAGTACTGTACAAAAGTCTTAGCCACCATCTGCTGGTTTGGGAGAAACCAAGCTAGTGATTTTGGAGAGGGGGCATAAACTCAGCCCACGAGCCATCTAGACACACAAAAATTAACTAGAGTCTTCTTACTCTCCTCTCAACACTCTGCAAGTTTGGCGAGGTTTGGAGCTAGGGTGTTCGAGTTATGCCTCCCAAACACACATCAACCATTGAATTACTCCCAAATCAGCTTGGGAGGGAAAAGGAGAAGATACAATTTTTACAATATATATACTGTGCCTGATCATGTGATGATATATAACATTTATTTATTTATTTATTTATTCATATTTGTATTGCCGCCCTCTTGCCGAGGTGACTCTAGGAGGCTCACAAGTCTAAATATAAAAACATTCCATAACAATAAAATCAAGAAACTTATCTAAAAACCATCAAACATTAAAATCCTTGAAATACCCATAACATACTCTCTTCTACAACCACTAAAACCCAGGCTAGGCTTTATATAACAATGTGTATGTATGTATGTGGTGATTTTCTGTGAAAACTAGGAAATTTTGCTATTGCAGTGGAATGTCTCAGTGAGGAATGTCAACATAGCTGGATTTCAGCAATTTTATGAGTATTCATCATGTTGCTCTTGAAACTCATAGTCATTTGATAATTACAAACTCTTGCCTAATGTATTCATTATTATAGGATTTTAGAAAGGAAACAATCCATTGAGTGTGTGTGTGTGTGTGTCTGTGTGTGGGAATCACAAGACAGTTTGTTTTCATAAAAGGCCATATAGTCTGAAACAGGAAACTATTAACTGAGGATTAGTTATTTTTCTTTTCTGGGAACCTCTGTAGAAACTTCCTTTTAAAATCCCTAGTTTTCATAAGGTATGCCTGAAATCAGTGCCCACAAAATTTCATATCTTGCTTAGTTCTGACGTGAGCTTTTTCAGTCTCAGTCTTTGGATATAAATATAATATTTCTTGTAGCACTAAGAAAGGTTTTCGAGAAACAAGCTCTAGCAATATCTCATATTTTTTTACTTGGGACAGGGATCTCTTTATCTCACCTTGTGGTGCTTCATGGTGAAATTCAGAATAAGAAAGCAGTATTCAGAGCTTTTAGAAACATTGTAATATAGTCTCTGGAAAAAGGAGTTTGCGTGTGGTAGTGAAATATCTTCTCTCTTCACAAATGCAAAACAGGGAAGTTTCCAATTTTGCACTTTCAGATTGTTTTTATGGACTTAATGGTGTTTATTGCAAACTGTTGTTCAGTTGCTCAGTTCGTATGCTTTGATAAGAATATGTTCATGCATATAAATGTACACAATATTATACATCCAGGTAAAATCATTTTTCTGAAGGATGAGTGCGGGTTCCGCTCACGCAATTGGCATACTGTCCCTGACAGAGCCATTACTTGGGAGATTGCTCCTTCGAGACTTGGTTCCGAGGGGACAGAAATTGGGGAGCGGATTAATAGCCATAGTTTAATTCACCCACAACTGACCTGGCAAAGGGCTCGAGCAAGGGGAAATTGGATGGCTGACTCACAAGTCACATTACAGATAATATCGCACCTACGGATTATCTACAGCCCTAAAACCAACAGTGGCCATGTTTACCCCAGGATAAGCATGGGACAATGGAGTTCCCCTGTCAGTGTTTAATTTAGTTAATTAACTTCCCCGGGAGAGGTTCCCAATTAACCCGTGTAAACTTGTTATGTGGATCGCAGGTCTTTCTGATGCAGCCTTGAACATTATATATACTAATGATTTTCCCTGAATAAATCACTGGTCTTCGCTCCATCTTGCCTCGTGTCTCATTGTCTGACTAGTCTCCTCCGGGACCCAACGGCCGCCCCGTGGCCCCAATCCAACAGATGAGAACATCTGTGCTTTAATTTGACACTGAGTTGCTTCTGACTTGTGGTAACCCTAATAGGGTTTTTGAGATAAATAAGTTGTTCAAGCGGTGGTTTACTATTGTCAGCAGTGAGTTTCCATGACTGAGTGGGACTTTGAAACTATGTATGCTGAATTCTAATCCAGCTCTCCATCCACTACACCACATGAGTGGTGCGAGAACATCCACATATGATCTAAATGAAGTCTTTCAGTTTGGTACATCTCATTTTGAATCATTTATTTAGCAATTTTAAATGATTTTAACAGTCTTGTTATAGACTGGTATTGAAACCTTGCCCTCTCTGACTTGAGCCCTGGAAATCTTATTCAGAAACGTGCCTGAGCTTCTTTGGCAAAGGTCTGGAAGAAGAAATTTTAACTTCTCTTGAGGAGGAATGGAAGATAGGAGGTAAAAATTCTTTTGGCACAACTGTGCTGAATAAATGGTGACGATGTCATCACCTGGTAGCATTATTTTTTGTTTTAATCAAATTTAAAGCTTTCTATCCTTCCTTCAGGTTCTGAAACTCCCTAAGAATCCTCTTTGTCCTGAGGAAGCCTTTGCGAGCCTCAGGGCGGGGGGTGGGGGGCATTTAAAATAAAATAAAAATCACTTGTCTTGCTGACAGATTGAGGCTGCTGGTGATATTTTTCTGACTTTAAAGGCACTTTCCCATGCCAAGACTCCCAAAAGCTTCTCCATTGAAAAAGGGATCTCTAGGTAACCTCAGAACCTGTAAAAAAAAAAGCAGAATGAGGAAGCTTTCAATTAGGTTAATTTGACTTTTACCAGCACCAGAGAATTACATCGTTGGCTTCTGCTGGTGTAAATTTATGCAGTAATATTTTGCTCACTGAATGAATGGCAAGACGATATTGGTTTGAATCTCACTGAATCAGTGGGTCTACTCTAGTTGAAGGTACCACTTGAATTCAGGCCAAAGGTTCTTCCTGGATTACATTTGTGGTATATACATGCACTCATTTTCTGCTACATACTTACAAGAAGGTAGCTCAGAACAATTAATTGGAAGTAAGCTAAAACATTTCCAGAAGTATCTAAAGTTAAAAAAGACATATTATACAACGGAAGGCTGATATGTGATTTGCTCCATCAAAAAGAATAATGGTGTCAGGTTATGACATCATCACCATTTACATAGCAAAGTTGGGCCAACTGGCATTCATCTAGTGAATGCTGGGAGAGCAAAATATAATATTTTGAAGATCACTTTTGGCTAACAGATACGATAACAGAAGGATAGCAGGAATTTTTCTTCAGGAGCATGGAGTGTCCATTGCCATTGTTCAAAGGTCAAAGATTTCCCTTGCTCGAAAGCCAGTCATATCCGACTCTAGGGTGCAGTGCTCATCTCTGTTTCAAACCTGAAGAGCCAGCACTGTCTGCTTCTGCAGACGTTTCAGTGGTCATGTGGCAGGCATGACTAGACACTGGAGTGCACGGAATGCTGCTACCTTCCCACCGAAATGGTCCCTATTTATCTACTTGCAATTTCTTGCTTTTGAACTGCTAGGTTGGCAGGAGCTGGGATAAAGATGAGAGCTCATTCGGTCCTGCAGTACTCGGGAATCAAATTGCTGACCTTCCGCCTCCCAGTCAGCGTCTTAGCCACTTGAGCCACTGCAGTCCCTATTGCCATTGTTAGCAAACTTAAATTAACTTACTCCAAAATGTTCAGTAAAGCATCTGAATTAGGAAAGTGGCATTCTGTGAAATTATTGCAAACTCACAGAATAAATAACTCAGTGGCCAATAGACTGGCTGACAACCTTTATTGCTGAGGGAGACTACATGTGACTCCAGATGGTATCTTATGTGGTCCTAAGTCTTTCAAAAACCTTCTCCAGATAAATTGCTTATGCCTCTACAAAAAGCTTCTCTTAGAGAAATGCCCAACAGTCTGATAAGTAGAAAGAGAGAAGGGACGCGCAGCGGTGGGAATCAGGCCGCCGCGCGCTTTGCCGCCCCCACCACCATGGGAGACGGGCACTTGCCGATTGAGGGGCGAAGCCGGGCGCCCCTTAAAAGGGGGTGTGCGGCATGCCCCGTCGGCAATGCAGATCGGCTGGGCCAAGCCAATCTTGGATTTTGGAGCCCCAGATGGGACGCAGTTCGGAGCGTCCCTGTGGGGACCCGCGTACCCATGCCCTTACCGCTCTGGGGATGACTTTGCAGAGTTTGGTTGGGCGAGTTTGGTCCTCACCCCAGCCGATCCTCTGATCTCCGGCAGCGGGGAGAGGAGCTCAACCCTCCCCCACTGTTTTGAGCCACACTCTAGCTGTGGTGCTCAGCTGTGGCCCCCGCGGGCTTTCGAGAGGGCCTGGCTCTTTACCGCTCACCCCACAGCCTTGATTAGTGGCTGGTTGGGGCAGCATCCTCCAGTCCCTTAACTACTTTACCCCTTGTCAGGGCCTCGGAATTTGCTCCATAATGGCGCTGAAGAGGAAGGCCTGTAGGGCCCTGGGCAGGCCCTTTGGGGTTTCGCAGCCATAGGCCAGCTAGGCCTCTCAGCCACAGTGCGGGACCCCAGTTGGACCCAGGCCCAGTTCAGGCCTGCCCCACCTAGCTGGGCCTTTGCCCGGCAAGGCGTTATAGAGTGAGCTCCTGACATCTGCCCGGGCTCCTTGCCAGCCTAGCAGTTGGAAAGACAGAAATTGCAAGTGGATAAATAGGTACTCCCCTGGATTTGGATATGACTGGCTTTGAACAAAAAAAAAAGAAAAGAAAAAGGGAAAAATTATTAGGGATTGAGTCAGGGAATGACTCATGGGAATACTGCTAATGTAGTATATCATGACTTCACTGAAGCCTTTGACAAAGTGCTCCATGATATTCTGATTGGCTGGCTAACTATGTGAGGTCAGGATAGCACAAGTCTCAGGTGGCTATACAGTGGGTTACAGGATTGCCCTCAGAAAGTTCTTATTAATGGCCCCTTCTCACGGTCCTGAGCCCCGACGCTATGTGGCAGCTGGAATCCCCGGTGGGGGCAAGCACATCTGGTGAGTATGTTGGTCAAGTTAGCTCACACTATGGGCGGTATGGCACCCAGCCCCTATGGTTCAATGGCCATGGCTGCAGCAAATCTCTTCGGCATTTCTGCCTCACGGCCCACCATTCGCAAGACAGAATGTTCATTAGTTATCAACAGTGCCTCCTGGCACTCCACTTGCAGGGCCCACTGTTCCTTGTCCGATCTGGCCTTCTGCCCCCCCCCCCCCCAGTTAATCCGGCCTACCATTCTGCATTGTGGTAGTAACTTCTGACTGTTGGCCTTTCATTATCACTGGGCGATCACAATGCATGGAATTGTTTAACCTCTTGCACAGGGAAATGGCTAGGGAGGACAAAGAGAGGAAGGACAATCGGGACAGGGATGTGGCGCCGTTGCCGAACACCTCCCCGCAAATGGGCAAATTGGCTTCTGGCCTGTTTGATTTATGCTGTGATCATCATATATAGGGCATGTGTTGAATTCCCGGGTCAATCGTGGCTTGCTTGCGAGGAGGAATTTTGTATGCAGGCAGGCCTCCACCCTGTGACGCCTTGGGATGAGCCCAACCAGTTACTTTGGTTGCTCGATATGATGCCGTCCCATCCTGCCTCTGGTGATCACTACCCTTGTGGCCATGTTGTGCTGCGACTCAGGCCAGCACAGTTTCCCCCCTTAGGGTAGAAACTCAATTTGACTTGACTCCAGATGAAATTAAAATATCCAGTTGCCAATACACTTTAACTCTCTCTTTCTGTCTCCATCATATGTACACGTATGTGTTAGATGAGTCTGTAGGTGTGTATTGTTGTCATTGATGACAAATGTTCTGATTTTGACAAGGACCTTGCCCAAGAAGCAGCCTTGAATAGTTTAATAGAGCCTACATTATCTGTATGATGGTGCAACTGAGTTATTTTGCCAAGGGATGGGTGTAGCTAATGATATCTGCCAATATAGTAAAGGTAAAGGTTTCCCTTGCTCGAAAGCCAGTCATATCCGACTCTAGGGTGAGTGCTCATCTCTGTTTCTAAGCCGAAGAGCCAGAGCTGTCTGCTTCTGCAGACGTTTCCGTGGTCATGTGGCAGGCATGACTAGACACCAGAGCGCACGGAACGCTGTTACCTTCCCACCGAAGTGGTCCCTATTTATCTACTTGCAATTTCTTGCTTTCGAACTGCTAGGTTGGCAGGAGCTGGGATGAAGACGGGAGCTCATTTCCGTCCTGCAGTACTCGGGAATCGAACTGCTGACCTTCCGCTTCCCAGTCAGCGTCTTAGCGACTTGAGCCACTGCAGTTCCCTATCTGCCAATATAGTTATGCATTAAATACAATGGCTCTGTTTCCTACACCCCTTCTGCATATTTCCTGAAAAAGCTCTGTAATAGATGTATAGATTTGTCCTTACCTCACTAGCGTACTCATTCACATTTCCCAGCAGCCATGTGCCGCTGTATAGTGAGTATGTATAAGGAAGTATTGATGGCAACACTGGAGACCTTATGAAAATTAGGGACAGGATTTCCAAGGGAGGAAGGCTACTGAGTCCTCTCACCGACCAAATGTTTTGGACCAAGTTTGAATTTATGCCTTTTTCCCCTGTTACTAGGGGATACAAAAGTGTTACCATCTATATTCTAAGATGATTTCTAATATTAGACTTTGTAATGCTGGAATTCATTTTGGTAGCCAGCATTCCGTTGATAGGGCTGTGCCTTTTGGCTGCTCTCTATCCTGCTCAGCCCTTGAAGGCTTTAGTTCTTTCTTACGTTGGGCAGTGGTTCACGGGTCTGGCGTACACAACTTGGCTCATTATTGGACGCATTTTGCCCGGTAAAGGGTATGGCCCGGGGACATGCGAACAACTGTGGGTTTCTTTTCTGTAGCTTAGGGCAGAGCCGCGAGTGCCATAGGCTTCCGATGAGACTTAGGGCCCTTCTACCATGCCAGTAATTTTGGGTATGGTTGGTTTATCTCCGAAGCACCACAGAGTCCGGCTTATGGGTGGTATGTGGGCTGACCTTTGTGTCTGGCTTGCATTTCTGGCTGACTTCAATGGAGCGTCCTTTCGGCATTCTGAACTTTCAATCACACCTAAATTTCAGGTTCAGCTTGATGCTTTGGGGTCATTGGATCACGGCATTTATTTTGATGGCCTATGATGCTGTGGGCATTGGCCCGAGGCATGGCAGTGCACAGAATTGCTCAGAGACTTGACTTTAGGATTCTTTCCCAGTCTGGGTGCCCTGTTGCTGTGGGGGAACATTTGGGTGAATTCAGTGGCAAAATTTTAGTGTGATAATGTGGCAGTGGGGCACATGGTACACGCCCAAACATCTTGTTTGCCTAGGGTTAGGTCCCTTGACTGCCAGTTTGTATGGCACTCCTTGCACAGTAATTTTCTGTTTGAGGTGAGGCATGTTCCCGGCATTGATAACAGTATCACCAATGCTTTATCCTGCTTGTGGGTTACCCGGTTTGGGGCACTAGCACCAGAGGCCAAGGAGCTTCCCTCACCATTCATGAATGAGATGTGACATTTGGCGGGGTGAGGGAAGCAGGACCATAGGCCTGTCCCTTGCCAGCTGCACCCTTAGGGTGTATTGGCAGGCTTATCAGGCTTTCCTTACATCCCGACAGAACGTGCTCCAGCCTGTCTCACGGTTGGTGCCGGTCGGCCATGTTCTTCAATACATGGTACACTTGCACAGTAGTGGACTAGCTGCTTGTACCATTGGGATCCCCTGTCGAGGGGGCGGTGGGGGTCTGCTCATTTTCGTTCATGTTCGCCCCATGTGGCAAAAAGCACCTCACTGGCAATTGTTCTTTCTGTTCTTTATTTCAGCTCCTGAGCCCCTGGACGCTCCGGCACAGGTGTGGCTCGTTTAGCCACAGCAACGATTTTGGCTGGCCTGGCAACGCTGCTTGTTGATGTGGGGCACACACCTGGGGCTTCAGGCTGTAGCGCACCTGATGTGGCACCGATCCCGGGGAACGTGATGGCATGATTTACTTCCCTTTGTTATGTCTACCGAAATTCCTGTCCACTTAATAATTTAGTAATCCATCTGCAGGGTGAGGCCCATGGCCGGGTCACTGGCGTGGCTGACCCCGGTTTGTACCCAGCCCTGGAGTGTGCCTTTCTGCACGGGGCATTGTATCCCAGCCCTGGAGATATTTTAGTAATCCATCTGTGAGGTGAGGACCTGGGCCTGGTCACTGGCGTGACTGGCACCAGTTTGTTTCCCAGCCCTGGAGTGCACCTTTCTGCACAGGGCGTTGTATCACCGCCCTGGAAATATTTTGGTACTCCATCTGTGGGGTGTGGGCTTGGGTCAGGTCACTGGCGTGATTGGCCCCAGTTTGTATCCCAGCCCTGGAGTGCACCTTTCTGCATGAGGCATTGTATTGCAGCCCTGGAGATATATTTAGTACTCCCTCTGTGGGGTGTGGACCTGGGTGAGGTTACTGGCGTGATTGGCCCCAGTTTGTATCACAGCCCTGGAGTGTACCTTTCTGCATGGGGCATTGTATTGCAGCCCTGGAGTGCGCCTTTCTGCATGGGGCATTGTATCACAGCCCTGGAGTGCACCTTTCTGCATGGGGCTTCCAGTTTGAATCCCAGCCCTGGAGTGCACCTTTCTGCATGGGGAACTTTATAGCAGCCCTGGAGTGCACCTTTCTGCACGGGGCATTAACCTAATTTTGGCTTCGTGGCAAGCGGGCCTGGTAACCGATTGGCGGTCGGGGGGGGGGGCGGTGAGTCATGGATGTGGCAACTCATGTGGCAGCTAGCACTGGTAAGGAGAAACTGGATGACCCCTAGGAATCCGGCAGGTATGCAGTTGGTTGGCTACCAGAAGGACAAGGTAGAGTGAAAGTTGGGATGGCCAATCAAATGTGGAACAGGAACAAGGTGATACGATGCTCTAGACAGCTTGCAAAACCTTAGAGTTCACCGGATGTACGTCAGAAGCAGGAGTTAACAAGTAGCAATTCTGACTGGGGTCAACAATTTGTTTAATTAAGTAAACAAATTGATACATTGTATCTAATTAAGATCTGGGAATAACAACTAGTCCTTACCAGTGCTATTTCAGCCCGTTTGCCCTAACAAAAGTTAAGTGAAAGTTATAAGTTAATAAAGTGGCCCAATTTTAAACCCAACACAGGTGTCCGTCTCTTTATTGGGGAGTAGGTCCGGCAAAGAATGATAGAGACATATATGGTACAGTTAAACAGTGTAGGAAATGTAAACTAACTCACATTCTCTTGCTGTGAAGTCACACTAAGGCATTCAGTTCTTGTTGATATAAATGGCCACGCAAGCAGAGGAAGAAAAACACCACCTACTTGCAGTTGCACTTGAAGTGTTTGAGTGATCCAATGCAAAGGAACTGCCATAAGAGGCGTCCCTTCCTCAGCCACTCATTCCTATATCTTATCTTGCTGGCCCATAGTTTGTGAAGTTGTCAACCAAACAACCACACAACAAATGAACAAACAGGACTGTCCACCTAAGAGAAGCTGTAAAAATGCAGAAATGTCTTGGGAGAGGTGAGTGCTGGTGCTGCTTCTCTCTGTGTGCACACATATGCTTTCCTTGCCTTCTTTCATGAGGCAAGGGGAAAGGTGCTTTGTCAAAGCTCTGCTTTCTGTGGCTCTGGGTGTGCTTGCTTGTTCTTTCCTTTCTGCATCAAAAACATTCAACCCAGTGGTGGGCTCTAAAATAATTTACTACCCCACTGTGGGCGTGGTATGGTGGGTGTGGCCAGGGGGTAGCCCTGCATTGCACCCAAATTAGGACTACTTTATTTCAAAACTTGGATGGGTGGGGCCAGCCAGAATTTCTGTTACCGGTTCTGGCGAACTGGTGCGAACCTGCTGATGCCTACCACTGATTTAACCAATAAAAATAGATCTCTAAGGGGTAAGAAGAGCTATGGATTGGGGCTATGGGACTCCAGGCTGAATCATTCCCCCCATTCTTTCATGTGATTAACTGGAAATAACGCAAATCAGTTGGCCCAACCCTGTAGTATTTCTTGCAGTTTTTCATGTGAGGTGAGACCTTTTGTGGCATTAGAATTTCCAATCTATTGTGGTATATTTTGCCTTGCCATTGGTTTTCCACCTCCTCGGTGTGATTTGTCCCTTCTTTTTCTTGTCTCCCTCTTCCTGTCAGCTGCCTGGCAGTAAAGTGGAGCAGCTTTTCTCCTTTGGGAAAAAATATTTTGTGTAATGTACTGAAATACTGTATGTTTTATGGTACATACAATAACAATGCTGCAATATTCCCAAAATTAAAATGAAGAATTTTGATGATCTACACAGCGGATGTCCTGCTTCTTAATAACTACAATTTCAAAAATAGTCCTTTGTTCTGCTACATTTATTTGGACCTACTTGAAGCACTTTACCAATTTACGGAAATTGGTAAATGCTTCTTCCATCTGCAAGTCACTTATTCCAAGACCTCTTCAGATGTGAGTACAATTTTGTATTATATTCTATGCACTGCAGGAGAATCCCTTGGAAAAGCAAACTGGTCGGTCACCAAACTAGAAGTGCATAGTTTTTGACATTTGAAAAAATACCTTCAGATCTACATCAGCTGAGTGATTTTTTCATAGCTACCTGTACTTGTCAGATGCTGAGCTGAAAGTACTAGGGTGTTAAATGTTGTTGAGCCAAACAACAAAAACAAAAAAGACACACAGACATGTACCAGAGTATTGTTCAGCTTCCACCAGTTTTGCAATGCAGGATTGTACTGATTGTGCAAATGGTCCACAAAGAAAACAGGCTGTCCTCTTGTACCAAAAATGGAACTCTATGTTACTAAACTGAAAGATTGTTCAGTGAGCAAGCGTTGAATGGCTATTTTCCTGTTATGGCCATGTAATGTTGAATGAAAATGGGAGTACACCAGCATTGAGTATGAGGTTCTGGGCCCATGTTCCCAACATGGGGACAGGGGGATAATTTGACTTTTAAGGGGGGCAATTAAAGAATGAATTATTGACAGTGAATGGCCTTTTAGTATTCCTCCATGTGAATAGGAGTTCACTTTTTGAATAATAAGAATTATATGTCACAGGAGAGGGGAAAACATCAGGATTTTAGAGATGCTTATGGGGGGCATGGCCAAAGAAAAAGGTTGGGAGCCAATGTCCTGGATCAGATAGGTTCCTTGCTGTGCCCCTCTCCTTTCCAAGATGTTTCAGCCCTTTTCATGTTTTACTTCTGTAGTGACATCTGCTTTTTGAAGTACTTAACAGGAAAATATAGGCACCCACCATACCATTCCCTTGACATTACTTTTGAAGAGTTCCAGTCAGCCTTGGTTCCATATTTAGACCCTACCTTTGGCATAAACATGGTCTCATGGACATACAACAGAGGTTGCTTAGAAGAATTCATAGGCTACACAAAAACTTTCATGAACGTGTCAGTGTCAGAGCAAAGTGCTGTTCCTCAGAAGTCATCTCTGTTAAAAAGGAAGTGTGATAGGGATGCTCATTACCTCCTCTCCTCTTTAATAACTGTCTTAGTAATGTTGTTCCATTCAATGCAGTATTTGGCTCAAATGGCTAAGATGCTGACTGGGAGGTGGAAGGTCAGCAGTTCAATTCCCGAGTACTGAAGGACAGAATGAGCTCCCGTCTTTGGCCCAGCTCCTGCCAACCTAGCAATTTAAAAGCAAGAAATTGCAAGTAGATAAATAGGGACCACTTGGGTAGGAAGGTAACAGTGTTCTGTTTGCTCCGGTGTCTAGTCATGCCTGCCACATGACCACGGAAACATCTGCAGAAGCAGACAGTGCTGGCTCTTCGGCTTTGAAACAGAGATGAGCACTGAACTCTAGAGTTGGATACGACTGACTTTCAGGCAAGGTAAAACTTTACTATGTTAAGAGGTAATGTAACAGCTAATTTCATTTTTTTTTAAAAAAATTACTACATGGCTGTGCTAGTGGCAAGCTAGTGTTGTTGTTGTTGTTGTTGTTGTTTAAAACACCTTTATAGGACCTTTATAGGACTGTACTATTTGGCCAGAGGAACTGCAGTGGTTTAGTGATTAAGACATTGAACTTGATGACTGGAAGGTCAGCGGGTCAGCTGTTTGAGACCCGAGTGCTGAATGATGGAGTGAACTCCCTTCTCTATCATAGCTCCTGCCAACTAGCAGTTCGAAAACAAGACAAGAAATTGCAAGTAGATAAATAGGTACCACTTTTGGGGGAAAGGTAACAATGCTCTGTCTACTCTGGCATCTAGTCATGCCTGTCACATGACCACAGAAATATCTGCAGACACAGACAGTGCTGGCTCTTTTGCTATAAATGGAGATGAGCACCGAACTCTTGAGTCAGATATGACTGGCTTTGAAGGAAGAGTAGCCTTGGAATGCCAAGGTTCACCATCACTATCCTACCACATCTGCTGAAGAAGATCTAGTTAAACGGCAGAGATAACACTATTGAAGTAGCCAGTTTCTGGTCAAGAATAGTTTTATCTGCATTTCATACACATCCATTATTTTAAAATTCGAAAGAATGATGATGACGATGACGATGACGTTGTTGGTGGTGTCAGCATCGTTGGTGCAGTGGTGCTAACGCTGGCACCGCCGGCGATTCCGCTGATGCCGCTGACGATGCTGATGCCACCGACACCCATGCTGACGCCGCCGACACCAACACTGCTGGCGGTGGTGACAGGGTGTATAAACAGAAGCTTTCATTCTCTCAAGTGAGAGAATCTTAGGTGGGTGAAATTTCAATTCATTTTTTCATTTCACTTTATTTTTGTATACCGCTTAACTCAACCAGAGGTGACTCTAAGCAGTTTACAGCAAGGAAAGTGCAAGAAAGAACAAGACTCACCCCAGCCCCCCCCAAAAGTCCCAGAGTAGGAAAAAATAATAAACCCATTGCCATCATGGGCCCCAAGTCCTAGCCAGCAGCAAGAAGATGGTGGTGAGGCATCCCGGGGGGATGACCAGGACAACCCGCAACATCTCCCACCTGTCTCCACTCCCGGGAGCCAATAGCATGGGCTCCCGGGCGAGACAGGGAGCCTCTTGTGGCGACAGTGTCCTTCTCTCTTTTCTGCTCTCTGGGCGGGCCAGCTCAGAGGTCAGCTGCGGGGTGTGTGTGTGCATCTCCCACCTGTCTCCACTCCCGGGAGCCGATGGCATGGGCTCCCAAGCGAGACAGGGAGCCTCTCACGGCGACGGTGTCCTCCTCCCTTTTCTGCTCTCCGGGCGAGCTGGCCTGAAGACTGAAGTCAGCTGCGGGGGGGGGGGGGGGACTTGCAACCATTATACTTGCAACCGTTACTACTACGTCAGATGGTATATAATATTCAGATATTGCAATTATGGATTTTGAACAACACACATCCCTTCCAGTGCACAATTCTTGTAATTTACTGCTATTGTAATAAATTGTACAAAAGTTTTATTTTATCTCCTAAAAGTTGCCTCTGTATTGGTTTTCCTTGGCCAATAGGATTTAAAACAGCTTTCAACAAAATGTAGACTAAGTATTCTGCAGCTGAGTTAAGATCAAGAGCTATTATAACAGTCAATATTAGATTAGTAAATATTGCCCTGCTGGTTGCTGAAAGAGTTAGAGTTCATGGCACTGGAGATAACATTTTCTTAGAGAAAACTGCATTTATAATGACAGGAACCAACTGTTAATCACTGGTGGTGCATTGGTTAAACTGCTGTATTGCAACCAAAATATTCATTTCTGACCAGGCCTCAAGGTTGACTCAGCCTTCGATCCTTCCGAGGTCAGTAACCAACATGTTGGGGGTAAAAAAAAACTAATTAACTTGTGAACCGCCCAGAAATTGCACTAAGCGCTGTGAGGCAGTACTGTATATAAGTAAAATTGCTTTTCTTTGCTTTTTTGCTATTATGTGATGCTTTATTTAATATGTTAAAATCATTTTAAAGAGGAGGAAAATTTGTTTTCCCCCTCAGTGTCAATAGTATGCCTCAATAACCATGCATTAGCGTTTTAATATGTCTTACATATTTGCTTTTATCCCATACATTTTAAAAATCATCTCTCTATTATCTTGTTTTGGTGTCCACAAAAAGCTCATCTGGCTATTGCACAATAAACAGAAACTGACTCCCAAGTGCCTTCAGCAAATTGTCTCCCCAGTGGTTATGGCTTTCCTTCATTTAAATGTAACTGTCCAACACTATAGGAAGCATGCAGAAAAAGAAGCACCTTCCAGTTCAGCCAGTGGTGGGCATCAGCAGGTTCGCACCAGTTCGCTAGAACTGGTAGCAGAAATTCTGGCTGGGCCCGCCCATCCAAATTTTGAAATAAAATAGTCCTAATTCTGGTGCAACGCAGGGCTTTCACCCTGGCCATGCCCACCATACCACGCCCACAGTGTGGTATAATTTTTTTGGAGCCTACCACTGAGTTCAGCCATGGGGAATGTCTATCTAGATCAGGGGTGCACAAACTTTTTGGGCCATGGGCCGGTGACATGGTTCAGGGGTCTGGTGACGATGGCCTAGGGGCATACCTGTCAAGTATTGGATTTGAAAATAAGGGAAATTTTGGCCACACCCCTCTGTGGGTGTGGTCAAATATAGCCATGTGACTTGCTGGGCTCTAGTCATGCCTGCCACATAGCCATGAAAATGGCTGCAAACACAGACAGCACTGGCTCTTTGGCTGTAAATGGAGATGAGCACTGCTCCCTAGAGTTGGATATGACTGGCAGATTTTACTTTCTTAGGATCAAAGATCGCTGCAGATGGTGATTGCAGCCATGAAATAAAAAGGCAACTGATGCTTGGGAAACAAGCTATGAGAAACCTGGGGAACATAGTTAAAAGTAGAGATATCACCTTGCAAACAAAAAATTGCATAGTTAAAGCAATGGTATTCCCGGTAGTAATGTATGGGTGTGAGAGCTGGACCATTAGGAATGCTGAGCGCAGAAAAATAGATGTCTTTGAAATGTGGTGTTAGAAATAGGTTGATCCTAGAAGAAATCAACCATGACTGCTCATTAAAGTACTTTGGACATCAAATGAGAAGGGAGGACTCACTTGAGAAGGCCTTGATGCTGGAAAAGGTGGAGGACAAAAGAAGGGGGTGGCCAAAAATAAGATGGCTAGATGGTATTGTAGATGCAATGGGCACAAAGCTGTGTGGGCCAAAGAACCCTTTCCCCATCTTCTTGGTGGACTTTTGTTTTCTTTTCTTTCTTGTTTACTCATTTTTAATTATTTTTCCTGGGAAGCAAAGTGCAGAATAGTAAACCAGCCCCCTAGGATTACCAACTGCTTGTAAGCAGCTTGGCTTTAATGAACTAGCCCTGCACATGGCTAGACACTCCCACCCCAATTAGGGTGGAGGAGCAAGGGATTAATTCCCCAAAATTAACCAATCTATTTGTTCCTCACTGCAACCAATTGAAGCACCAATACCTGAGAATGTCGGATCCAGCTTAAGGAAGGGAATTAGTAAAGTAAAAAGCAACCTCTGTAGTTTCCAAGCCTCCCAGCAGCTGAGGAGTTAATCTATCCCACCAGATGGTTTGTTAGAAGGAGGGGTTCTCTCTCTCTCTCTCTCATATAGTGATCAAGCAACATCCCCCCCCTCCCAAGTTAACTCTAGAACAGAAACAAAAGCCTCTCTCTCTCATATAGTGATCAAGCAACATCCCCCCTCCCAAGTTAACTTTAGAACAGAAATGAAAGTCTCTCTCTCTCTCTCTCATATAGTGATCAAGCAACACCCCCCTCCCAAGTTAACCCTAGAACAGAAACGAAAGTCTCTCTCTCTCTCTCTCTCTCATATAGTGATCAAGCAACATCCCCCACTCCCAAGTTAACTTTAGAACAGAAACAAAAGCCTCTCTCTCCCTCTCATATAGTGATCAAGCAACATCCCCCACTCCCAAGTTAACTCTAGAACAGAAACAAAAGTCTCTCTCCCTCTCTCATATAGTGATCAAGCAACATCCCCCCTCTCCGAAGTTAACTGTAGAACAGAAATGAAAGCCTCCAGCTTGGAGGCAGGGCAGAAACAGCTCAATAAACAATGAGAGTGAAAGACCAAGAACTGATTTGCCCCTGCATATATGAAATATTGCTCACCTAGAGTAGACTCCCATCCCATGGTGGCTCCGACCAGCAGCAGCAAAAATGAAGCCTCCATGACCATGTGGCAGGTAAATGAAAGAGAAACTACAGGGCCCCCACCACCTTCTCCCTCCCCTTCCACAAGTGAAAAGCCACAGACAGAGTCCTCTGGTGGCAGGAAAAACATACTGCAGCTTCGCCTGTGAGGGCTCCGGTCAGAATTTTTTTAAAAAAAGGGATATTACAGGGAAATTAATAAAATGGGAGGGGGCGGGAAGAGGGGTAAAAATAAGGGGTTTTCCCAGGGAAAATGTGATACTTGACAGGTATGCCTAGGGGCCAGATCCAGCCCCCGATGCCAATTCATCCAGGCAGTGAAGTCCTCATCGTCCCGGAAGTGGAAGTAAAATGCACCTGGATGTTTTACTTCAACTTCTGGGAGTGACAAGGGCTTTGTGGGCTGGAAGAATTGGTGTTGGGTGTGGATATAGAAACCGGGACATAGTTTTGGCATCCCTGATCTAGATGAAGATGGAATGCACATCCATCAGCCATAACCAGTATAGCCAATGGTGGATGATGGAAGCTTTGAGCCTCACATGCTGCTTATCCCTCCTGAGTTTTTGGTTCAGTAGTTGGTTGTGGGGTTTTATTTTTATTTTTTTATTTTTTTGCTTTTTTAAAAAAACGAAAGTTTCACAACGAGTCAAGTGCAAAATACATCATGTATATATGAAAGTTTTAACTTGGGCAGAGGGCATCTTAAAATAGTGTCCCAAAGGAAGGCAGTTGAGGGGGGAATTATCATGAAATGATCAGGTGCTTTTCATTTGCATAGAAAGCCAAGGTTGTATAAACTATTTGAAACAAAAGCAGTGGGGGGAGAACCTCCCCTAATGGGTATCTGTGTTGGTCCAACTTCATAACAAAGAAAGTAAAGATACAGAACAATTACTCAGCTTCTTTGCAATCTTTAGATTACCTTTCAGGAATCATTTCACACCTATGTAGAAATATATATATATTTCTAGCAGAATACTAGTAGCAATATACTTCTTTGCCTATCTTGATCTCGCGGACAGGAATGAGGAAATTCAGTGTTATTTTGCTGATAATAGTGAAGATTTCCTGATTTTACTCAGTTCTGTGCAATTCGTAACAAAATGATTGCTGTTTTATTCAAGAATTTGAAGAATTAAATGGGTTATTTGCCCAGTCTCCCACATCTCATGCTTCCTTACTCCCCCGTGTGTGTGTGTGTGTGTGCGCGCACACACACACACGTGCATGCACACGCATGCATGCACGCACACACACATTTAAACTTTTGTTTTTTAAAAGCAAGGCAGTTAGAGATATTTTACAATACTAGAGGCCATGATGAGCAAGAAAAGTGTTTTGCTCTTGTCTAGACAGAAATAATCTCACATGGCTTTTGAATACCTGTTAAGATATCTTGTTCTGCTGAGGTGGCAAATATAAATTAAAATGAAATTTTGGTAAGTATTCTTTCTGCTCCTACACATCAAAGGAGGGTATCTTTAAGAGTAAGATGGATGCCTCTACAGTGCTTGCAGACTATCCACCTCATTCCTGCATCTTCTGTAGGACTATCCAGAGACCACAATGGTAGGACATAGACATTGGGACAGGATGTATGAGTAAAAGTGAGAAGGAGGAAAATGGTGACCAGACTACCCTGTAGAACAGTGATGGGCAGTTTTGGCCCTCCAGCTGTTCTTGAACTTCAATTCCCAGAAACCCTGACCAGCTGGTGTGTTGACTTGGGCTTCTGGGAATTGAAGTCCAAGAACAGCTAGAGGACCAAGACTGCCCATCACTGCTGTAGAACCTTGCCCAAGAAAATCAACACCAACCCAGAAGAGTCACTGGAGGCATCACCAGCTGGCCTAGGAGCAAGATGATCTTCCCTACTGAGAACATAAGCATTGGACAGGCACCACCAATCCTCATTGATGGGTACTGGGCTGTTTGGGTTAGTGCTGAAAACTCAGTACCAGCTGTGAACACTGGATAACATGGAGCTAGTGCACAGAAAACCATCCCAGTGGAGACAGAAAAAGGGAACAAGAGGGCATGAGACCAGGTCTCCTAGGCTACTGATGTATCCAGTTCTCCTGCCCCACTATTTGAACCTGTGAAATTCATGGAACCTTTATCCCTTCTATCGCCGCAGCGTTGACAATGGCATATATAGATGCACAACAACAGCTTTTCTCATTTCATTTAATTTGCAAATTAACATACTTCATTATATGAAGTATGCTTCCTATGGCTTTTGTTCTTAGGATACAGCTGCCATGTCTCACTACATGCTCACCACCATTTTCTATCTTATTCCCAGTGATATGATCTGAAACTTATAATACTACTGTCCTAAAGAGATGAACATGGATGCTCTCCTGTCCTGGACTTTGAAGAATTTATTGTTAAAAACCTTCATTTGGCTTCAAGGACCTAGTCAGAATTGCACATGGGTACAGTACTTATGTGCACTGTATGTTATATGCACAACCTTTGCTGCCAGAAGCCTACCACAAGATGAAGTGTCCACCTTCATTGACCATGAGCCACAGAGTGAACATTGCACCAATACCCCCCCCCCCAAAAAAAAAAATTTATCAGCTTGTGGTTAACATAACCATCTGAGTCAAGCTACTGGGGTTCTCTCACCATAAGGCAGGGTGGCCAACCTTGGTGCTCCAGGTGTTCTTGGACTTCATTTACCAGGCCAAAGTTGACTACCCCTGCCATGAAGCATGTTCCTGATGTGAGGAGACCATTCAATTGATCAAGAAATGATCACAACAGTCCCCATAGGTAAAGGTAAAGGTCTCCTTTTCTCGAAAGCCAGTTGTATCTGACTCTAGGGTTCAGTGCTCATCTCTGTTTATAGCCAAAGAGCCAGTACTGTTTGTGTCTGAAGATGTTTCTGTGGACATGTGACAGGCATGACTAGACACCAGAGTGCATGGAATGTTATTTACCTTCCCACCAAAGTGGTACCTATTTATCAACTTGAAATTTCTTGCTTTTGAACTGCTACATTGGCAGGAGCTGGGACAGAGACAGAAGCTCATTCTGTTGTGCAGCACTCGGGTCTTGAACTGCTAAACTGCTGACCTTCCAGTCATCAAGTTCAGCATCTTAACCATTAAGCCACTGCCGTCCCAACAGTCCCCATATCTGCTATCAAGTGTTCCATCTATGTATTTTCATTGTATTCTGAGCAGCTGCACATCTCTTCGCTTTTCCAGATCACCCAGTTTAGCCTGAAGGAAGCAAATGTATTCTAATAATTGGAGGAAATAGAGATATTTGACATTAGACAGCAATGATGGGAAAATAATGGGTACTCAATTTGGTTTGGATTTTAATTTAATTGACCAAGGGCATTTCTTGGCCTCATTATACAAGATGTACAAAAATGAGGCAGATGTGCAAATCCAAGTTGGCATTACTGCTGTTAATTCTACTACTCCTTCTCCAAAGATAGTAAAAATTAAAAGGCTATACTCTACATCTATATACTGATTTCTGAAATTTAGGACTTGTGGCAGGATGATAATTGATGGTAAATATTTCTTCAGTGCTCCTGAGCTGTAAGATGCATAATTATGCTGAGCATGATGGACTGCAACTAGTACCCTGGGAAGTAAAGACAGTTATTCCGCAGCCCAGTAGAAGACTACACCTCTCCCTCATCCCCCTCCCTGCTATTTAGCCTTATGCTTCAAGGAAGCAACATCTACTGCCTGTTGACAAGGGATAGGCAAATTCTGCAAACTCTTGGTCAAGGGAGAGATTGCTATCACAACAAACAAAGGATTGACACTTTGTTCCTATCAGGAAACACTAAAGCATTTGAGATTATTGGGCAGGGAGGGGGGGGAGTGGCTAGAAGGAAACACAATAAGGGTTCATAGAGAAAGTATAGTTGGTGATAATACTCTCAAAGTACCTGTCATGGGCGTGACCGAATGTCGTGGGTTTGAGGGGCTGGTTGTGATCAATAGGCTGTCACTTTCATCATTTGATCAACACAAGAACCTAACCAAGAGGGTGAGATCTGGTAACTTAAGATCCTGATGTCCTAGGCAAAATCAGACCTCAGATTTGGATTCAGAGCACTCGATTTAGTATAGGTCACATGGTTTAGACCAAGTAGCAGATTTTTTGTGTGATGCAGTGTTATTGATATTGGCTTTAACAAGCTCAGTAATAAAATATATAATTTATGTATTTGCAGCAAATGAGACTGTTAAATGTAAATCATTGTGTTGACTGTTTACACCTATAAAAGTGGTTTAAATCTGTTGAATTGAGAGGAATTGTTGAAATTTCCACTCAGATGGAATGACTCTTTCTTTCTTTCTTTCTTTCTTTCACTGTAGTTATAATGATAACTAACTACTTCTGGGGCTTTTGGAACTATAGTAACAAATAGTTACTTATTAATAGTTGCTTGTTGGATTTCCAACAAGAAAATGAAGGAGATAGGATTGGAGATGTTTGTGTGCTCTCCAGTATTATGTGGCTGTTCACTGATAGCATGAAGTTGTTGTACAAGAGGAACTGGCACACATTCCTACCCTTAAAATGTTTTGAGTGTGGGTGCTCATGCATGTGACAAACATAAACATCCATGTGCATGCATCTTATATACAATTATTAGGGAACCCAAACTGACTGTGGCTCCCTCTCAAACATTCATTTGACAGATTTCTGTTTTCTATTGTGTAATGTACCAAATGGTATTTAAAACAAGGATGTATTTGAAGATATCTTGTATTGTGTGTGCTTTGACATTAACAGACAAATCAATTGACAGATGCAGTTAATGCGGTCTTGCCAGGTTAACTCTGCAAGATCACAAAAATGCCTTCAGACTGTCAGTTACAAAGAGCTTTAATTCCACAAAGAAGGAAATGAACCCACTAAGCAGAGAACAATACGGCTCCAGAGAGATTTAAAAGCTATTCAAAATGTTTAAAGTTAATGCTCTTTTTGAAATGGAAAAGCAACTGGGAAACCCCAGTTTGCTGACAATCAAAACCACTAATCTGAAGTCAGCATGAAAAGTATAAGGCAAATAAGCAAAGAGGTAAAGGTTTCCCTTGCTCGAAAGCCAGTCGTATCCGACTCTAGGGTGCAGTGCTCATCTCTGTTTCTAAGCCAAAGAGCCAGCGCTGTCTGCTTCTGCAGACATTTCCATGGTCATGTGGCAGGCATGACTGCCACAAAGAGACTGAAATAAAAATAAGAGAGTTAAGACAAGTGTGATATCCTGGTTGAACTATTAAGTTGGGAGTTGGGTGTTGGGACAGTCAGGTTCAAATGTCCATCCAGCCATGAAACTCACTGGTAGACCTTGGGTTTGCTACTCTCTCATATGGAATGTCTTCACACAGTTGTAAGGAACTCATTGCGAGATCTATTAGCTTTTAAAAAGACCTGCTCTCAGTGGAGATGACAACAGATGTCCCAAGTTTATTGATGTCAGTCAACAGAGCTACCTTCTCTTCTGGATTCTCCTCTAGAGGCATGCCTATCGAGTTGAGTGCCTGCCCTTCAAAATTTACCATTACACATCTGACCATGCCACAATGTATTGAGACTCAACAGTCAGATATGCATAGGAATGGGCTTTTGGAAACTATGTTAGATCTTGGAGAAGGCATGACTATAAAACTGGACATGCTATTGCCTGGATTCATACAGAGGTGGTATACATCTGAATTATAGTAGAAGATGCTGTGACTGGTAATTCACCACGGCCAATCCTCAAGATCCAATCCCCCTCCCCTTCTACAGGGCTGTGGTGGCTTAGAGGTTAAGATTGTGAGTGTGACAACTGGAAGGTCAGCAGGTTGGCAGTTTGAGACCTGAGTGCTGTGTGATGGAGTGAGTGCCTGTTGCCTGTCCTGCCTTCAGCCAACCTAGCAGTTTGAAAGCAAGAACTTGCAAGTAGACAAATAGGTACTGCTTTGGCAGGAAAGGAAACAGTGTTCCATTCTCCCATGCCTGCCACAAGACCACAGAAATGTCTGCAGACACAGACAGAGCTGGTTCTTTGGTTGTAAACAGAGATGAGTACTGCCCCCTAGAGTTGGACACAACTGGCTTTCGAGCAAGGGAAACCCTTAGCTTTACTAGAGATAATGGAGCTAAGTGCAGGCTTTGGGACATGGTTGTCATTCTAATTCAGTAGTCCAGATGAGTAGGATTCTGGGTATACCCCTCTTGCCACAGAGTCTATCTTGATGATAGCGTTGGTGAGAATTTCATTTGGTTGCCTTCACACATACACACACACACGAACTTTCTCAAATCTCTTCCAAAATTTATCCACAAGTTCAAGAGAGACCTTCAAATATTAAAAATCCAAATGGAAGAGAAAATGAAATGAACAGGTTTGTCCGTCAGTACTCTGTGATGTCAAAGCTATCTTTGAATTAACTATATTTAAATAGTTAAACATTACTACCACTCATTTTTGCTTACTGCCAGAGTAAATCAAAAGTTCAGTCTAAACAAAGTTCAGTCTGAACAAATATTGTTTATAGGTTAACTGAAGTAAAAGATTTATAAAAAATCAATTAAATTTAAATAAAACATAAAATTAAGTAAACCAATTTCCATTAGCATAGTAACAAATGGCAACCCATTAGAACATTTCAGATTACATAAACTTACATTGATTTCTGAAGAATATAAAAGTTACCTTATGAACAAAACCATACTAATTTCTTCAAAAGTAACTCCCTCAAAGAAAGCAATTCCTCAAGGAATTGGAAGATCTTTGGAAGATTTTTGGATTATAGCAATCAGCATCCAGCCAGCAAGCATGGTCTGTGAATAAATTAATTTTAATTAAATGTGTGCTGTCAACTCAATTCTGACTTATGACAACCCTTTTCAGGGTTTTTAAAGTAGAGAGTAGTCAGAAGTAGTTTACCATTCCCTTCCTCTAGGGGTGCCCTAGGACTGTGCAACCTACCTAATGGAAGCGTGGCACCAAAATGGCCGCCGCGCTCTTTGCGGGGCCCCCCCGGACGAAACCATCCGGGTAGTTAGGGGCGTGGCCAGCACCCTAATAAAAGGGCTGGCCACGAGGCAGCCGTGCTGCCATTTTGGCGAACCGACGGAGCGGAGAAGTTTTTCCTCCTGACCTCCGTCGCTCGTGTCCTTTTGGGTGGAAGCCTTTTCGGGCAGCTTTCTCTTGTTTTAGGCTTCCTAGCTACCTTAGCCATGCCCTCGAAGAAGAAGGCAGCCGCGAACGTGGCTCGATCGGCGCGGAGGCGTCAGCCGGGTCGGAGGACCGCGACTGCGCCCGTTCCGCAGCCACCTTTAGCGGAGCCCACCGGGAACGGTGGGATGGAATCGGTAGCTCCTTGGCCCGATGCGCGGTGTATACCGGCTGCCCCGGACGGGTCCTCGGTCCTTGGCCCGCACACGACGACCACGGCCCCTGCCATGGTCCCTGCGGCTGGGCCCTCTTGCCCGGGCCCGCAGTTCCCCATGGGGGGTGCGGGTCATGGAGGGTGGTTGGGTTCCCTGCCATTGCAGGGCATGCCCATGGCTCCCCAAGGGCCGAGCATGGGCGCTTGGCCTTATCTGGCCTCGGGGGCTCAGGGACCTGGACAGGTACCCGTGACTTATGGGCTGGCTGCCCATTTGCCCCCTGTTGGGGCCGGCGCCTATGTCGACGTGGAGGCCCTCCTGGCCCGGGTAGCGGCCCTTGAAGCGTCCTTGGCGAGGGCCAACCAAACAGGGGTGTCTCTGGGATTTCAGGTGCCCCCTTTGGCCGCCGAACAGCGGCCGGCAATGGGTCGGGTTGAGCCGCCTGAGGCGCGCGGGCCAATGTCGGCCACTGCCTCGCAGCTCCCCACTCCACAGGTGCAGCAGTCTGGTGCTGGTCTGGCCCCGTCGACGAGCTCAGCTTTGGCCGTGAGCTCCGACGCCCCCAGCGGGCCGGAACCCCCAGTGGCGGCGGCCCGTGGGGGTGCATCGGGTGAGTATGCAGTTCAAGCTAATGCACCCACACAACTGACTTCCTTGGGGGGGGGGGCTGTCCAATGGCCATGGCCTCGCTTGGGTGGTCCGGCGGTCCAATGGCCCCCGGCCCACCAAGCGACTTTACCTTTGTCACAGGGCCTGGGTCGGGGTGGCGCCCCCAATGTGCTGGGAAATGTGTTGGGGATCCCCGGGCTGGCTCAGGCCTCCTTTGCTTTGCCCGCAGTTCCCTCTGTGCCGGTGTCGGCTTTGCCAACAGCAGGGTATTCCTTGCCCCTGGGGGACCATCTGGCCCAGTCCACCAAGGAAAAGATCTGGAGGGGCGAGTATGTAGACATCTTCTCCCTTCTTAATAGGGAGCCAACCAAGGAAGAGAGGGAAGGGCTGGACGAGAAGGATAAGGAGCAGGCACGTCGCCGTAAGCCGCCACGCACGTGGGCAAATTGGTTGCCAGCGTACTTGATTTACATGGCCGTTTACCTCAGGGCTAGGCCGGATTTGGCCATCCCTATGGTCCAGTATCTGGACAACATTTACCGGGCTATGGTTGACTTCCCGGGTCCGGCGTGGCTGGCTTACGACGAAGAATTTCGCATGAGGATTCCACTGCACCCAGAGATGAGGTGGGACGAGCCCTGCCAGAAGCTGTGGCTTCTGTATATGACCCCCACGCGCCCGGCGCCTGGGGAGAGATACCATTGTGGACATGCGGTCCAACGAGCGGCCCCGGTACAGGTTCCCCGCCAAGTGGCGGGGCAGGGGGTTCCAGCCCGCCTGCTGTGCTGGACCTTCTCGTCCAATGGTTCTTGCAACAAGAAAAATTGCAAGTACAAGCACGAGTGCCCCTCTTGTGGTGGCCCCCATGCTGCCTCCGCCTGTCCCAGGCCGGGAGGATACAGGGGCAGGGGTAGGGGCGGACAAGGGGCAGGTAGGACTGCCACGGAGGGAGCGGGTTCACCGAAAGGCCCCCCCCAATTAATGTCGACATGTTGGAGCGTTGGCTCGCATTGTACCCGAAGAGAGCAGACGCTGTGTACCTCCTTCAGGGTTTTCAGCTGGGTTTTCGTATTCCTTTTACGGGGGATAGGTCACCGCAGGATGCGCCCAACCTGTTGTCACTTAGGGGAAGGGAGGAGGTGGCTGCCGCCAGCATTAATAAGGAGATTGCTGCGGGCAGGGTCGCTGGCCCTTTCCCCGCGCCCCCGTTCCCCAACCTTAAAGTGTCTCCTCTAGGACTAGTGCCCAAAAAATCCCCGGGCGAGTTCCGTCTGATTCATCATTTGTCCTACCCAGCCGGCCACTCGGTCAATGATGCTATCCCTGATGACCTTTGTTCTGTCGGGTATACATCCTTTGACCAGGCATTGCGCATGGTGCGCTCATGTGGCCCGGGTGCACGGTTGGCTAAGTGTGACATTAAGTCGGCTTTTCGCCTCTTGCCCATGCACCCGGGTGACTTTGAGTTGCTGGGTTTCAAATTCCGGGGTGAATATTATTTTGACAAAGCCATGCCATTCGGCTGTTCCATTTCCTGCTCGGCTTTCGAGCGTTTCAGTACCTTCCTGCAGTGGGCATTTGTCCGTAGGTCAGGGTCTCGGTCTGTAGCCCATTACCTGGATGACTTTTTATTCGGGGGTGAACGGGGCTGGGACATGTGCACACGTCTCCTCAACACATTTCAGACGCTAATGGAGGAACTTGGTGTCCCTTTAGCGCCCGAAAAGACCGAAGGCCCGTCTAATAAATTAGTGTTCCTGGGGGTGGAAATTGACACGGTGGCGCAGGCGTCTAGGTTGCCCGAAGACAAGGTGTCAAGGATAGTGGCCCTTATATCGGACTTGCTGGCTAAGCGCAAGGCATCCCTTCGGGAACTGCAGGTGCTACATGGACACCTCAATTTCGCTTGCAGGGTGGTCGCACCTGGCAGGGCATTTGCTCGGCGCTTGTGCGACGCCATGGCAGGCTTATCCAGGCCCCATCATAGGGCGAGATTGACACGGGGCATCAGGGCAGATCTGCACGTATGGCTCCAGTTCCTGAGGGAGTTCAATGGGGTCTCATTTTGGAGGTCAGACCTCCTGGCTTCGCCCCAATTTCAAATTCAGTCTGATGCCTCGGGATCCCTTGGTTATGGGATGTACTTCAACGGGAAGTGGGCATATGGTGGATGGCCACCAGCCTGGTCAGGCACGGGTCGCCTGAGGGATCTCACATATTTGGAATTTTTCCCCATACTGGGGGCCTTGATGCTATGGGGTGAGGAGTGGGCCAACTCTGTGGTGCATTTCTGGTGTGACAATGTGGCCGTTGTCCACATTGTCAACTCACAGACCTCTAAATCTCCCAGGGTCATGGACCTTGTGCGCCAGTTTGTATTGCGCAGCCTGCGCCTCAATGTACTGTTCAGAGCCAGGCATGTTCCGGGGGTGAATAATGATATTGCTGACGCTTTGTCCCGCCTGCAGATCTCCCGGTTCCGTGCCTTGGCCCCAGATGTGGAGGAATTTCCCTCGCCACTACCGCAGGAGATATGTACCTTTGGCAAGGAGAGGTGAACCGGGCGATCGGCATGTCACTGGCGCCACGCACGCGTAAGGCGTATCACCATGCGTTGGTTTCCTTTCGGACCTTCTGTACCCAATCTCACCTGCCAGATACCTGGCCGATCCCAGTGGCCCACATCCTCCGTTTCATGGTTTACCTGCACGCTCAGGGCCTGGCACCCCGCACCATAGCATCCAGGCTATCAGCGCTGGCTTTTATGGCCAAAGTGGGGGGTCACGCGGACAGTACCGCTGATTTCCGTGTGAGACATGTTTTGGAGGGGTGGGTGCGGGAACGTGGGCGTTGCCTGGACGACCGTCACCCAATTTCCCCTGGGGTACTTACCCAACTGGCACGAGGCTGGCATGACCTATGTTTCGATAGGTATGAGGCAGCCCTGTTTCGTGCGGCTACAACGGTGGCCTTTTTTTGGAGCGCTCCGCATCAGCGAGCTTGTGATGCTGTCTAAGGCGGATGCAAGTCGTAGGGCACTGGAACTCGAAGATGTCTATGTTTGCAATGATTGGGCTCAATTGAGGATACGCTCCTCTAAAACAGATCAGCACGGCATAGGCAGTGGAATAAGACTGCTACGATGTTCCTTGGCAGACATCTGCCCGGTTGGTGCCCTACAGGAGTTCCTTGCACTGCGTGGCACGCACCATGGCCCGTTTTTCTGTCACCAAGACGGGTCTCCCCTCACTAAATTTCAGTTTTGGAAGGTGACTGGGAAGGCACTGGCTAGCGTCGGCCTCCCTGGTGCCTGTTATGGCACCCATTCATTTAGAATTGGGGCGGCCTCTACTGCGGCTGCTTATGGGTACTCCGGGGCTGACATACGCAGCATGGGGAGGTGGGGCTCACAGTGTTTCCAGTTTTATGTTCGCCCACTCCCACCGTGAGTACCTTTTTGAGTCACCATGTATCTCTTCCTTCCCTGTTTTTTCCCTTGACAGACCCTGGGTGTCGTATCACACCGGTGGCAGTATGGCTGGTGGGCCATAGCTACGTGCACAGGGCAGCACGTTACACTGCGGCGACAGATTGGGGACCCCGACTGGGACTGGGTGCATACACACATCTCACATGGTACGGTAAGCCCGGTATGTTGTGGCGGGAGCTTTTGCCATTCCTCTTTTCGTCGAGGAATGCCGACCCGCCCGACATTCTGATCATACACCTTGGGGGTAATGACTTGGGTCAGGTCACTGGCTTATCGCTGAAGTATGCGATTTGCGGGGACCTCGCCTACTTACATTACGTATGGACCGCCACAACCCTTGTTTGGTCAAATATGGTCCCACGGCACGCTTATCGGGGAGGCTTTGACCTCCAGGCCCTGGACCGTGCTCGGCGCATGGTGAACAGGGCTGTGGCCCGATTCCTTTCGACCAAGGGCTGGGGACGGGTCAGTCATCATCCCGCCATCAGTTTGCAAAATTACGGGCTTTATTCAGGGGATGGGGTCCATCTGTCGCGAGGAGGTATGGACCTCCTGCTGGGTGATTGGCGAGCAGGCCTGTCGACCGAGCTGACGGTCTTGGGGGCGGGGCGTCGAGCCTTTATTGAAGCCTCTCCGGGTGGCGGGTAGCACTGGTAAGGTAAACATTGATGACCCACAGGTATCCGGCAGGTTCGCAATTGACTGGACAACACTAGATAGGCATAAGTTGTTTAAACGTTGTCCGGTCAACGACGAACCAGGCGAGGGGATGATGGTTACCACTAGACAGCTGGAATCACCCCCTGATTTTACGGATACATGTCAGAGGGTGGGGTCATTAGTTAGATATTGACTACGGTCAACAATTTGTTTGTTGTCAACAAACAAATTGATACAAATAGATACATTGTAACAATTGCCGTTGGCAATTTTGGGTGGTACCTTACCAGTGTTACTTCGGCCTGCTTGCCTTAAGAATTATGATTGGTCGTTTTACCAATAGAAATTTATAATTCGGACTAGGGCTTGAATCAATAAATGTGGCCCAATGCCGTTATCCACTTTCATTTGTGTCTGAGTCCATCATTGGGGGGGTGCGCCTGCAATGGAAGCGTGGCGCCAAAATGGCCGCCGCGCTCTTTGCGGCCCCCCCCCCACCGGACGAAACCATCCAGGTAGTTAGGGGCGTGGCCAGCACCCTAATAAAAGGGCTGGCCACGAGGCAGCCGTGCTGCCATTTTGGCGAACCGATGGAGCGGAGAAGTTTTTCCCCTCCACCCCCTCCCTAGTTAACAGTGTGATTTCTTGGTCGCTTCGGGGCCGGGTGGGAATTTTTGGCTGGGACTCGCAATTGGCTCTTGAGTCCTGGCTTTTTCGCCCATCCCACACTGTTGCTATGGTTTGATATAGGGGTTTGTCTGTGCTACTGTTGACTTTGGTCACATTGGCGGGTAGCACTGGTAAGGTAAACATTGATGACCCACAGGTATCCAGCAGGTTCGCAATTGACTGGACAACACTAGATAGGCATAAGTTGTTTAAACGTTGTCCGGTCAACGACGAACCAGGCGAGGGGGTGATGGTTACCACTAGACAGCTGGAATCACCCCCTGATTTTACGGATACACGTCAGAGGGTGGGGTCATTAGTTAGATATTGACTACGGTCAACAATTTGTTTGTTGTCAACAAACAAATTGATACAAATAGATACATTGTAACAATTGCCGTTGGCAATTTTGGGTGGTACCTTACCAGTGTTACTTCGGCCTGCTTGCCTTAAGAATTATGATTGGTCATTTTACCAATAGAAATTTATAATTCGGACTAGGGCTTGAATCAATAAATGTGGCCCAATGCCGTTATCCACTTTCATTTGTGTCTGAGTCCATCATTGGGGGGGGGGGGGTGCGCCTGCAAAGGCCATACAGGCTGCTCTTCTCCTGGGATGCAAAGTGCAGAACTGAATTCCAAACTTCTACCCAACTCACTGTGCTATCCAGCCAGCACCTGGATATATATGATTACTAGCATTTTTTTGCCCGGCCCTGCTGGGTAGTTATTATGTGCGAGTGGTTGGTTGGGGTGGTTTTGGGGTGTGTGCGGACTCCCCCCCCAAAAAACCACCCCAACCACCAACACACAGATAATAATTGCCTGGCAAGGCAGGGGTGGTGAGTGTGTGTGGGTGTGTGAGAGAGAGAAGCAGTCCACCAGAGGGTATGTGTGAGTCAGATAGAGTGAGGGAGAGAGAGAGAGGAGGCTGCCCTGAAGGAGGCTGCGTGTGGGTGAGTCGGGAGGGAAGGGATCAGTTGTTTTACCCCTTTCCCTGCCGGAGGTGTTTGGGGGGGGGGAGCAGGGAAGGTGGGATTTGGGTTTTTTCCATATCCCACTTTCTCTGCCTTGGGTGTTTGGGGGGGCAGGGAAGGTGGGATACAGATTTTTTTTCCATATCCCACTTTCCCTGCCTAGGGTGGTGTTTTTTTTTTTTTTTGGGGGGGGGGTAGCAGGGAAAGTGGGATTCAGATTTTTTCCGTATTCCACTTTCCCTGCTTGGGGTGTTTTTTTGGGGGGGAGCAGGAAAGGTGGGATTCGGATTTTTCCCGTATCCCACTTTCCCTGCCTGGGGTGGGGGTTTTTTGGAGGGGGGAGCAGGGAAGGTGTCATATTCCTTTCCTGATGATAGAATGTGAAAAGAGATTTATCGAATTCTCTTCGAAATGAAGTAACTTTTGATTACAAAAAAGATATTATTTCAGGAAACTTACCTGAAACAATTAAGGACTTTACTTTACATTAACATTGAAAAGAAAGTACCAGTTAAAATTAATTGAAAAGAGAAACTTGAACAGTAAAGATTTGTGTGACTAAAACAGATTTATTTTTGCAAGTGTTTATTTTTGCAAGCATATATTTTCCCACTCGGAATGGCCTAATTGTGCATTAGTTATTTCACCATTCTACCCCAAGTGTACAATATCTACTTTTTATTATGCTGTCTAGGTTTGCCATATCTTGCCTCCCAAGGAGTAAGCATGTTTTTTTCCATGGATACAGTCATCATCTGCAGTGATCTTAGATACCAAGAAGGTGAAGTCTGTCATTGTTTCCATTGCTTCCCATTCTATTTGCCAGGGAGTGAGGGTACAGATGCCATGGTCTTGATTTTTTTTTTGATGTTGAGTTTCAGACCAGCTTTTGATCTCTCCTTTCACCCACATCGAAAGGCTCTTTAGCTCTCCTTCACTTTCGGCAATTAGGGTAGTGTCATTTGCATATCTCAAGTTGTTGATATCTCCCACTAATCTTAATTCTGGCTTGTGATTCATCCAGCCCTGCATTACACATGATGTACTCTGCACGTAAGTTAAATAATCAAGGTGGTTATGTCACTTACCAATAAATAAAAAATAAAATAACATTCAGCTTTCCCCCATTCTCCACACAAGGAAAGGTAGAAGAGGATGCATGGACAGAAGATTAATCGAGATGAACAGGCTAAGTAGGGTCACACTGAGGTGCAGTCTGGCTTCTTGTCCTGAAACTACCTGGTCCTTGTGTGTAGATGGATTGTTCTAAGCCTCAGACTACATTTTCAATCAACCTTGTTTAGCTTCTTTCTGTAGCATCTTTGCTGCCTGTATTCCAGAGGTAATATTTAACCCTATACCAATGCTGTGCATAATTCACAGTTTCTGTTTTGGTTTCTATAGTGATTGTCGGTATTCATTCAAAGCTGCAATGCTCATACTTACAAAAAGACAGTGGACTTCACTTAAAAGGGTACAACTGCACATTCTGGCCACATTGTGGCTAGCTGGCCGAATGACTTCATTTATTCCCACATTTTCTTGAGAGTGAGCCACACTGAGCTCTATAAAATTTACATCCAAGTAAATAAATAGCAAGGCATTCTTGTTGAACTGGAATGCTTCTAAAGAAGAAGGTACCATAAAACTGAAAATATATTCATATTAAACCTGGCATATTTGCAGAAATATGGATTATGATGTTGACTTTCCTTAAACTATAATGTTACTTCTGTACAACATGATTGAAAAACAAATTACAGAAATAGGCATTAATCAGAACTGAGCAGCAGATTTGAACAAATTCTAAATCCAAATGAAATTGGCTAGATTTAGAACAAGTTGTATGAAGTCCAAATTGAAGCAGAAGTCAGATCTGGGACAAAGCACAGAAAATATACAAGGTAATTTATGTCAAAATATAAATTAAATTAGATGGAGCACAAATTACCTCAGGCCAAAAAAGACCCCACATTAAAATAACTGGTGTTCTAATTCCTGAATTCTAATTGTTTCAAATTTGGTAGGTTTAGCATGTCTCCAAAATTTTGTATTCACCGAGACCCAAACAAGAAAAAGATAACAGTTGTTTTGCTTTTCCAATACAAGCAAGTAACAGGCTTATAAGTCAACATGCATCCAAATTAAATCAAAAGGGCACAAATTTTTCTGGACCAAATCAATATACATTCTAAAATGCACCTCTTTCTTCTACATGCATTTGTGGCTGTCCATCAAAATCATCCATGATTCAGACTGCATCTGTCCTGTTGACACTGAGCAATGCACATTGAAAAAACAAGACTATCAGACTCCAGACTGAAAACAGATTCTTCCCAAATCTATAGTGATAATTTGGTAATGGCTGCAATCCTTGTTTCTGGAATACTGAGAGACAAAATTTGGAATTCTTCGCTGAGCAATTGATTTCTTGGCATTAAAAAAATGTCACAATGCTTTCAGTTAGACATCAGTAAATTGATAGAACCACTAGAGGGCACTTTAAACCAAAAAATTTATGGGGTTTCAATTGCTGAATTGCTATTCTTTTCTTTTCCTACCTAGATGAATCTGATTGCAATCTATTGACAAGCTGATTGTACTTCCTTTGTTTTGTGTATGAGAACCAAGACACCGGAAACAGCCACGGGCTGGTTTAACTCAGGTTTATTGCATGGTGGTCAGAGGGAACATGAGGTAATGGCGGATGCATAGCTCTATATATACAGTAGTAAACATTCGAATGTGGCTCCACGATAGCCTATTGGCTATTGTCCGCGTGACGTCATTGCTGGTCACGCCCTTCTTGTCCAGGTGTAGGTAGTGGCGGGAAACTCCGCGCTGTGGCCTTTGATGAGTATGGACCAAGGGAGCTTGGACGCTCGCTGCTGCCCACTGATGGTCATTAGCTCGCTTCCTAATACAGGGTTTATAGTGATACAGCTGAAGGCTATATTGTTACTTGTAGGAAAGGTTACATTGTGAAGATACATTGTTATCACATGAAGAAGGTTACACTGTTAGAACACAACACTCCTCCCCCCTAGGATGAGACGAAGTCTCTCAGCCAAGATGGCTTATTTCGAACACGCTGGGGTCTCGGTGCGGGCTGCCCTGCCCCGGGTTTGCTACCTTCTCTTTGTCCCCTGGCTTCCTGTCCTGTAATTGGAGAGGGAGACTTGTTAGTGACTTGCCGCGGTTCTGCGGCTTTGTTGGGAGGTGTGTGCTTTATTTGGGAAGAACCGGGGGCACTGGGGGCTAACGAAAAACCCCTCTTCTCGCTTGGATGGGTGGGGGAACACTCCCAAAAACCCCCCCCGGCTCGGTAACGCAAAATCAAATTCGGGGGCAGCAGTCGCAAACTCCTCAGCAGTCGCAAACTCCTCTCCCTCTTCCCCGGGCTCGGATAGAGCTGGCGTATCCAAAGGATATGAGTCGGGACCGCTGCTTCCCTCCCTTGTTTGGGACTGTTGCCCTTCATTGTCTCCTCCTTGGGATAAGCGGGTGGAGGAGAACCCTAACGCTGAGGCATTTTCCGTGCCGTCCGTGGATTGCTTCCTGGGAACCCGGCTCCGGAGCTGATCTGCATGCCGCCTCCAGAGTAGACCGGTGCTCGTTTCCACCCGATATGATACTGGCCCCGTCTGTTCTACAACTCTCCCTGGTACCCAGGCTGGCCCTGCGCTGGCGTAGTTCCTGCAGTGCACAGGATCGCCGGCGGCGAAACCTTTCGACACCGCTACCCCTACGTTCCTCCCTTTGTCCTCGACCCTCGTCGGGTCTAATCTGGTCAGAAGCGTGGTCAGCTTTCTCCGCATCAGCAGCTCTGCCGGCGAGAATCCCGATGCTAAGGGGGTCACCCTATACGCTAATAAAAACTGACATACTTGGTGATTCAGGTCCCCCGGGCCCATGCGCCGCAGCGCATCCTTTGTTGTCCGCACCAGCCGCTCCACTTGGCCATTCGTGGCCGGGTGAAACGGCGCGGATGTGACGTGCCGAATGGCGTTTGCCTCCGTGAATGCCCTGAACTCAGCGGACGTGAAACAACTAGCGTTATCGCTGACCAGAGTGTCGGGTAAACCGAACGTGGAAAAGACTCTCCTTAGATGCCTAATTGTAGTGGCGGAGGACGTGCTCTTTACCGGAATCACCTCCAGCCACTTGGAGTACGCATCCACTACCAGGAGAAAAAGGGTTCCTCGGAACGGGCCAGCGAAATCTATGTGCACTCTGGACCACGGCCCCCTTGCCGCGTCCCATTCCCTATACGGGAGACGAGCCGCCTCCGGTCGGGAGCCCTGGCATGCCTCACAAGTGCCGATCATGTGCTCTATGTCTGCGTCCAGCTGGGGCCACCAGAAGTAACTCCGGGCCAGCGCCTTGGAACGGACGATCCCCGGGTGGCTGACGTGCAACAGTTTGAGCACCCTCGGTCGCAGGGATGTAGGGACCACCACCCGTTGGCCCCACAAAAGGCACCCCCTCTCTAGGGACAACTCTATTTTCTTCCGAAAAAATGGGTCGAATTCCGTACCTGGGGAGGACGCCGGCCACCCCTTCTGTACCCATGAGCTTACTTTCTCCAGTGTTCTATCTTTGCCTGTTGCCCTGGCGATGTCGGCTGGTACTATTGGGGGTGAATCTAAGACCTCTATTAACAATACCTGGTGGTCTCTCTCTACCCTTTCCTTTTGGCCGCCCGACAATGGCAGAGGAGACCTTGAGAGTGCGTCTGCATGGCTGATCTCCTTTCCGGGTCGGTATTCCAACTCATGTTGGTATGCGTTGAGAAAGATAGCCCACCGCAGCATCCTCGGGGACAAGATCTGTGGCGTGGGCTTATTTGCAGTGAAAATTCCTAACAGGGGCTTGTGATCGGTCACGATCGCGAACGGGCGACCATACAGAAAATCGTGAAACTTTTTGGTTCCCGCTACTATCGCTAATGCCTCCCTGTCGGTCTGTGCGTAATTCCGCTCTGCTGGGGACAGGGACCTTGAGTAAAATGCTATCGGGGCCTCCCTTCCGTCGTCTAACACGTGGCAAAGCACCGCCCCCACCCCCACCGGGGATGCGTCACATACTAAGACCACTGGCCGTTTGGGATCGAAATGAGTCAGGATTGCCTCGGATGTTAGGAGTTGCTTTAACTCTTTAAACGCCCTCTCTTGCTCGTCGCCCCACAGCCATGTTTCCTCCTTTTTAAGCAACCGATGGAGCGGTTCGGCCACCGACGCCTTCCGTGGAAGGAAAGTATGGTAAAAATTGAGGAGCCCCAGGAATGACTGTAATTCGGTTTTGGATGTGGGGCGAGGAGCCTTCTTGATGGCAGCTACTTTGGATTTGGACGGCATAATTCCCTCAGGTGTGATTCGGAACCCTAAAAACTCAACCTCTGTTTCGAAAAAAACGCATTTGTCTTTTCTCAGTCGCAGCCCCGCTTTCTCGAACACAGTCAGTACTTTATCCAATCTCTTTGCCAGTTCGGCCTCACTCCCCCCTGTTATCAATACGTCATCAAAATAAGGCAACACCCCCTCCAGCCCCTTCAGGAGGCGTTCCACAAGCGACTGAAAAAGGCCGGGTGCCGAGTTCACGCCGAACTGTAAACGCGACACCTGAAACGCCCCTTTATGTGTAACTATTGTTTGTGCCGCTGCCGTAGCGGGGGTTACAGGGAGTTGCTGGTAGGCTTGTGCTAAATCGAGCTTAGCGAAACATTTTCCCCCATTTAACCTGGCCAGAAGGTGGCTGACCACCGGCACCGGGTATGCATTAGGGCGGATCGCCTTGTTAATTGTACACTTATAATCAGCGCAAATGCGCACCTCCCCGTTAGCCTTTAGTGCTGTTACAATTGGAGTTTCCCACTCCGCGGAATCAACAGGAACAAGAATCCCCTGGCCCACCAGTTTGTCCAGTTCCGCCTCTATTTTGTCCTTTAGTGCGAACGGCACCCTGCGTGGTTTGAGTCTTATCGGGCGGACCTCCGGGTCTAGGTCGAAGGCTACAGGGGGTCCCTTGAACTTTCCCAGTCCTTTTTTAAAAACGTCGGGGTGCGCGTCGCACACCGCTTGTATTGGATCCGCACCCACGGCATGCACCCCCCCTATGAACAAACCCAAAGGCTGAAACCACTGAGTCCCGAGGAGGCTACAATCTCCCCCTTTGAGAACAACTAAAGGGAGTTCCGCAGAATGTCTCTTAAAACGGACCCGAAATTTCCCGACCCCCAGCACTGGAATGCTGTTCCCCTGTACATCTCGTAGCATGGACCTCAACGTTTTAAGTTTTGGCCGCACTTGGGGGTCGATTTTCAAGAACTCTCTCTGGGGAATTATAGAATAGGAGGACCCCGAGTCAATTTCCATCCTAATAGGGGCCCCTTGTACTAGTACCTCAACGAAGTAATGGGGTTGTCCCGCGGACACGCTGAACACGGGGGCGTCGTCCTCGCTGTCGTCCGAGATGCGACCCACGCCGTCCTGCTTCCTCGTGGTCCGGGCGCCATCTTTGGACCTCGCTGGACGGTCCGGTCTGGCCGAGCGGTCTTGTGAATGCTTCCGGCCCTCTTTCCGCTTTCTGCACGCCTTGGCGATGTGCCCCCGACGGCCGCAGTTGTAACACTCGGTTTTTCTGAATGGGCACTTCGCGCGCTCATGGGCCGCTCCGCAACCATCGCAGCGGCGCCCTCCTTTTCGGACCTTCTGGACCTCCTCGCCGTCGCTGCCTTCCGTGGACGACTTCGAGGTTCGTCGGGTTGCGTGCACCGACTGTCCGGACTTTCCGTGCACCGAATTCTCCGCTTTGCCGGCCCTAGGACGCCACTCACGCCACTGGTGCATTTCGTCTACCCCAGCATTCGTGGACTCCGCGGATTCCGCGGCCTCCACAACCTCTGCCAGCGTGGGTGGTGGCTCCTTGTTCATCAGGCTGCGCTGCACTTCCTTGTCCTTCAGGCCACACAGAACTCTGTCCCTGAGGGCCATCTCTAGGTTGTCCCATCTGCAGGGGGCGGCGGCTATCCTCATGGCCGTTACGAAGGTCTCAACCGACTCGTCCGGCGCTTGGACTCGCCTCCAAAACGCGCTCCGAGCGGGAAACATTGCCCTCGAGGGTCGGAACCGCTCACGCAGCAGTTTCATGATGTCCTCGGTTTTGAAGTCACTCATCTTCTTCCGTGCAATGATGCTCACCAGCGTTCGCTTGGTTTCCATCCCAAGCATTCTGGTGAGGATGGCCCTCTTCCTTTCCTCGTCGTCTTTGACTTTAAGTTCCACCAGTGCCGCCTGGAAGTCCATCTCGAAGAGCTCCCAGTCTTGCGGTTTGGTAATGTTGAACCCGCTCTGTGCCCTGGCTCCTTGGGAATCCATATCCCACCTTCGTCGCCAATTTTGTGTATGAGAACCAAGACACCGGAAACAGCCACGGGCTGGTTTAACTCAGGTTTATTGCATGGTGGTCAGAGGGAACATGAGGTAATGGCGGATGCATAGCTCTATATATACAGTAGTAAACATTCGAATGTGGCTCCACGATAGCCTATTGGCTATTGTCCGCGTGACGTCATTGCTGGTCACGCCCTTCTTGTCCAGGTGTAGGTAGTGGCGGGAAACTCCGCGCTGTGGCCTTTGATGAGTATGGACCAAGGGAGCTTGGACGCTCGCTGCTGCCCACTGATGGTCATTAGCTCGCGTCCTAATACAGGGTTTATAGTGATACAGCTGAAGGCTATATTGTTACTTGTAGGAAAGGTTACATTGTGAAGATACATTGTTATCACATGAAGAAGGTTACACTGTTAGAACACAACACTTTGTTATAAGTACAGTGCTTTTAAAAAATGCTATCATTCCTCATCTCTTTCTTACCAAAAAAACAAAAACAAAACACAAACAAACAATTATTCAGGAGTGATGGAGAATGGCCTCCTTACTTGTTTTATTTTGTTTTGTTTTGTTAGGCTCGAAGAGGAAAAAGAAAGGGATACGAATGCAGAGCCCCAGCCCAGCCCATCCCAGAATGGCCCTTTTGTGCAATGGAGTTTTAATAAAACTTATATTTAAGGGAAATAGTTCTTATGCGTCGCAGTTTAAGAAGAAAAAAGGATCCCCATCTGTGCTGAATTATACATTACATTAATTGTTGCAGAGGTTTATTACTGGTAAAATTCCATTTAGCTATGCTGTAAAAGTAAAGAGCGTCACAGAGAAGAATAGCTAGAAGTCTCCCAGAGTCTCCCCCTTTCTCACTAACTGGCACTCAAAGTCTCAATAACTCACTCTGAGATATGTGTAGGAGAAAGATTTTTTTAAAAAGTTTGTTTACTTATAGTAACTAGGAATTATAAATATGTGCATGCTGCTTTCTTTACTGCACACAAGATGGCAACTAACTGAACAGATCAACAGCATCAAATAACTGACAAAGGAGAGGGAAATAACATGGAACAAACAAAATCAGAGCTGTCTTTTAATCCAGAGGTGGGAAGAATAATTGGAAAGTGCTGGATAGATAGTCATCCCAGCCCATAAAAGTACATCACAGCCACTCTAGTTACAGGCAGCATGTGAGATTGTAATAAAATGCTGACATTAATAATGCAGTTAATAATCACATTAATGCTTTAAAAACAATAAACATGAACTCAGGGGATGCAATTGTGATGCTAATGGGGTTTCCCCAAAAATGCTAATTGCTGTACAACAGATGAATCATTTTCCCCCTCAGATCCAACCTGGGAAGATAACATTTAAATTAGAGATGGTTCTTATATGACTCTCCAGATGTTGCAGCATTGTATGCAACTACAACTATGGGTCTGAGGAAAAATGTATTGAGAGTGATAGCAGTAAACAAGCAGGTTGGAGGGCAGCACAGAAAAAGCATGGGGGGGGGGGTCACATGCGATCCACACACCACAGGTTGGGTACCCTGGTCTATGTAGTTTTTTTGATAACATCTATTTCTCTGCATTGCCTCTAACTGGACAGGAACACATGAATAGTCCAGAAAGAAGTAGGATTCGTTTTAATTATATCTTAGCAAGAGAAACATAGATGCCAAACTAGACTGGCTAAGTGAATATTTGTGATATTTCTCCTCAGGAATCAAAACAAACAAGTGAGGGAGCTAATTTCACCAAGATTAAAATGAAACAGAAATTTATTTATTTATTGGTCCTCAGGAGCAAGAAAATGCCATCCTCCTTTTCTCCCATTTCAAAGGGGACCCACAGCCAGGGAATGTACCAGTGGTGGGCATCAGCAAGTTTGCACCAGTTCACCAGAACCAGTAGCAGAAATTCTGGCTGGCCCCACCCATCCATGTTTTGAAATAAAGTAGTCCTAATTCTGGTGCAACGCAGGGCTCCCCCCTGGCCACACCCACCATATCACACTCACAGTGTGGTAGTATTTTTTTTTTGGAACCAATCACTGGAATGTACTTAGGTACAGTATATGAAATAAACAAACCCACTAGTCTCCTTTCCCTGGCTGGAAGAAATATGAAAAATATATAATAACAAATTTCTAGCATTTTTGTATTTATATTTTTGTTGGCTGCAAAAATACAGGAAGAAGAAATGATTAACAATCTTGCTATCTTTGCATAACATCCAAGATCTACAGCCTCAGGAAGTTGGCTCCCTCTGCCAACTAGTAAGCCTGGCCATAGTAGGGATCTAGAGAAAACCAATACAGTATATATACACACTTATTTTAAAACATCCCTTTCAATCTTCTGTAACTATTTTCCTGGAGGCACAAATATTACTTTCTCTTTGATGTCTTTTTGGTGTAAGAGAAGGGTGTCAGAAACAATGCCACATTGATTCTCGCTATCTATCACTAACTGTGAACATTATTGGATAGAGATAGGGGCTCTTCAATCTTCATCCAGTTTGTCTTTTGTATAGAAGCTGATGTTTGAAGCTTGTAGAGAACTTGCTATTTCTGTAATAATCTGAAATTCTGAACTTCCACTGAAACAACACTTGCTTCTCATGCTGCCAGTTCTGCATCTCCCTGTCTCAGTAAAATGTCTTGCAGTTCACAGTGTCATCATGCTGCTATAAATGTACCAAAAACCACCTGATTAGTTCAAACAATTGTATTCTAGCAACACTCAGTAAAAGTGGTTACTTGTGGGGTCAACTGCACTGTCTGATGTCACCATACTATGGTAGTGTGCTCTTTATTTCCATAGTGGTGCCACTTGGATGTCCAAGACAAGGCAGTAGGCAGACTACCAAACATAGCAGGAATGGCTTAACCAGCGTTGGAGGAAGGAGATGAATAAACATGGGTGACTAAAGCAGTGGCTTCCAAACTTGTGTCCCAGGTGTTTATGGCCTACAAGTCCCAGAAGACCATATTATTGGCTGCACAGCTAGGACTTATGGGAGTTGTAGTGTATTAACATCTGGAGCCAACAGGTTTGGAAACATTCTTCTGAACTGTATGTGTCTAAATCATCCCTGAGAAAACGAAAGGAGTGTCATTGAATCATAGAAAAGATAATGATCTCATTTGGACTTACATTTCAGAAGACATGTAAAAGAATTACATTAGGAAATAAAAAAGACATCTACTCTTGCCAGTATTATTTATTTATTAAAAATACTGCCTTTCTGTTGAAAACATCCTCCAGATGCCTAACAGGGTAAAAGCAACAAGAAACAGCAGCAACACAATGTTCTTTTCATACAGCCTCCTGTTTTTAAATACAAATTCTGCATTTGCTTTCCACCACCCACCCACCCACCAACAACCTGCTTCACTGTTGTTAGAACAGTTGTATGGAAAGGAACAAAAAGAGATATTTCAAGTGCACAAAATACACCCCCCCCCCCAAAAAAAGTTCTCTAGCCTTGACCCAGTGCATACTATCACACATCCCTCCTTGGCCCTCCAGAGCTTTAGACAGATATAAGAAATCAAGCTGGTTTAGTGCATGTTTGTCAAAGCTTACTGTCAGACCTGCACAACAGACAAGGAAACTGGGGCAATGGCTTAAGCCCTCCAGTGCTTCTTACTTTTTGAATCTCTTCTTCCTTTGCATGTGACAGGAAAAAGTTGAACAAACCTGCATGGGGAAATGTGGCAAGGTATAGCTGGGTGAATCCTACCAATAGACCAGAGCAAGCAGTTCTGTTGAGAAAGAAGGCATACACTCATTGTACACTGCACTTTCTAGAAGGATGGCACAGATTTTTCTGGGGGTAAGCCCAAGGCAACAGATGGAATTTCAAGGAGAAGGGGCTGGCCTCATGCCAGATTTAGAGAAAAGCTTTACCCTTTGAATTAGTGGCAAAATAGCACCAATAACAATAGGGCATGCCCCTTCCCACTGGTACACAATGTTAAGGTCATGCAAGGTTGTGATTTCCCCAATAACTTCATTACCAGTGTTGAAGTAAGACAACCTGGAGAGTGTAGCTGGGTTCTATATGTAGAGACAGGTGGGTTTTGGGAAATTCATTTTTGTCTTTTGCCTAAGGTAGCCAAATATTTTGATCAAGCCAGGGAATCAAGAAGGATGATGGGAGAATAGCAGTAAGAGAAAGAAAGAGCTAGCAGAGAGAGTCAAGATTGTGGAACTTCAGATAGAGTTGGAAACCTAATTCAGGCATTAATTTTCAGATCAAACAGACCCATGAAGAGAGGAAGTATAGCAGTTCAACCCCCTCTCTTATCAGTACTCACATCTGGAGAACAACGGTGTGAAGATAAGGGCCTTCTATGCACATAGAGATTCTCCATACAATCAGGAACCTAACGTCTTCAAGATTTTGGATAGCACGAAGAACTTCCATGCACAGAAGAAGCTGTCCTCTTTAGATTAACACTCTGCACATGAGGAGCAGAGTTAGTGTGCACTTCTACTGGTTTACTTACTGAAACAGAAAAATAGATGTTGTAGACGGAATCAGGCTGAATTCTTTGGTACCTGAATGAGGATGGCTTTGAATAGTACAGTTCAGGTTTGAAGGCAGTTTCAAGGCTCTTTAAGTGTGTTCATAGCTCTTTGCATCTTAGATCTCTCCCGGTTTATGAAGTATGTCATCATTCAGATTAGTAGTAGAGAGAAGGAGGAAAACAATACAACTATAAAATGTACAATGGACCTCTTAGTGCAACTAAAATGAAAGATGTATATATTTGAGTATTTCATCCATCACGTGTAGCCAAAGAACACCTGTACTTACCTTTCCATCCAGCCTTTATGCTTAACATTCTATGGCTTGCTGCTATGTTTTGATCATTGCTAGGCAACAAGGTGGTTGGCAGTGAGAGATATGGCGCAGCTTGCTTTATTTGTAGGGTGCGGTTATCCAGTATTTAATACTGTGGTTCACACACAGGAGCCTTGAAACAAGATGCTAGGTCTTGTAGATAGTAGCCAAGGTCTCCTAAGGAGAGTCTCATCCACAGGTAGGGCCCTCCCATTCAAAGTATACAAAGATGGAAGAAGAATGTAGGGTAAGCACAGGTTGGTTGAAGTTTCACACAGCCTTGCAGAAACTACAATTACATTATTACATTTATTGTTACTCTCAATGTTCTTCAACCTTTTGTTTATCACATATATTTTCAAGCTCCTCTAGGAGTGGATTATGAATTATCTTTATCTCTGTGTCAGTTTGTTAGTGATTCATAACCCCTCAGCATTTAAGTTTTGTAATTTAAAGGGTTTCAGATCTCCCTCTTTTTCTCTTTAAAACAAGAAACTGAATACATTTGTACAAATATGTATATACCTTTATCAGAACAGCAATGGGATATTTATGTCAGTGTGGTGCTGTGGTTAGGATTAATGGACTAGGATTCAGATGTTATGTTATATTCCATCAAGTTGGAAAAGATTTATAGCAACTCTAATATGACTTTCAAAGTAAGTGAGATATTTAAGGAGTGGTTTTACCTGTTTCACACCCCCAGATATCTGTGTTCAAATCCCATCTCAGCTATGGAAATTCACTGGTGGGTGGGTACAAAGCACTGTTAGAGGGCTGAAAGCCCTGTTAGACAATATGTTGAATGAGACCTGACAGCGCCCAACAGAATTGTGGTCCTTTGATGGTTTGGACTGAAAAAATTGTCATGTTGAATCAGACTAATGCTTCACCCAACCTCATATTCTTGCCATAATGTAGATATGTCATATAGTTGAGAGATCTTCACATATGTTACTTGCTGGATCAGAAATTGCACGAGTAAATTTTTGGGATCTGGCAATTCAACACACAAAGGGTTAACAAATAATCCTTGGTAACAGGGATTTACTTGCTTTTATTTTTGTTTGCCAACAGATCAGAATAAAGCCCTTGCCTTCCTGTATGAAAATCGATTGCCTAACCCTAATTCTTTGTCTCCTGTTGGGAGCAATTGGTCGGCCTTCTTGAGGGAGATATGTTCAACTCTCTCTGTATTGTTTTAAGCCACACAACTACAGGGGGGAAAACCTCTCTTTTTCCTTGTACTAACCCGTAGGTCCTCAAATTTGGCTCTCCAGATGTTTTTGGACTTCAATTCCCAGAAGCCCTGAGCAGCAGGTGTACTGACTTGGGCTTCTGGTAATTGAAATCCAAGAACACCAGGAGAGCCATGTTTGAGGACATATGTGCTAACCTAAACATTCATCCTCTCCTAATGAACCTGAAACCAACCTGGCAAGACTTCTGAGCATATTGTGAATAAATATACAGTATTTTTCTCTTTTATCTCAAATTTTTGAAAGTAACTTTGGGGAAAACTTGCAAACAATTCAAATCTTAATAATTGTCCCATTTTTGTTGTACAACTACATTTTTGTTGTTCAGTTGCACAGTCGATTCCGACCTTTCACGATCGCATGGACCACCGCATGCCAGGCACCCCTATCCTTCACCATCCTACATACCCCAACATAAATCAGCCATGAATTAACCTGTACATGTAAACATGCTAAGGCACCTTATGCTGTGTTTCTGCGGAAGTGCCTTCTCATTCAGCTGCAAATGGAATTGTATTGGGGTATTTTTTTTCTAACGGCGCTCTGGTTTTCAAAATATATCCAGCCAAATGCATCTGGAAGGAGTATCAGCAGACCATGAAGGTGATAGCAATATCTTTCCTATCTATTGAGTTCCTTTCCATTTAATGTATACTCTGACCTGTTCCCCTTGATTTAATCTCAAACAAAATTTAAAAAGTTGTGGCTGCTATCTTTCCAAATGGTGCATTTTGATTCAGTTGGAAAGTGTCCAAACATGGCCAGCGTTTTTGATGGGATTTCATCCCAATAAATTATTATTTCAAGGGTAACCATGGAGTAATGACATAGTACCTAAAATTCATGAGTAGTGAAATGCTTTAAAATATGGATGAAGAGATATTAGAATGAAGTCAGCTGTAGCAGCATCAGCTGTTACCTGCAGTTTTAGCTAGGGATCAGTTTAAATGCAGGGGAAATTAGACATTTAAAGAATAAATGTTTTGTTTCTTCCTACTGCAGTAGCTCAAGTGGATCTTCCAGTCAGCAGGTGGTCAGCAGTTTGATTTCCAAGTACTGCAGGATGGAATGAGCTCCTGTCTTTGTCTCTGCTCCTGCCAACCTAGCAGTTCGAAAGCAAGAAATTGCAAGTAGATAAATAGGTACCACTTTGGTGGGAAGGTAAACAGTGTTCTGTGCCTGCTGCATGACCATGGAAACATCTGCAGAAGCAGACAGCACTGGCTCTTTGGCTTTGAAGCAGAGATGAACACTGAACCCTAGAGTAGGATATGACTGGCTTTCGAGCAAGGGAAACCTTACCTCTTGGTATTTATGCTATTTATATTTCCAAACAGGTATTCTAGGAATGTGAGATATTTAAAGAGGCCTTTTACTATTGCCCCCAACCATTAATTTTTATAGCTGATCAGGGGTTTGAAACCAGGTTTCCAGCATCCTAGTCTGTCACTCTGTTAACTACATAGATTTTTGGGAATAGTAGCCGTGTTATTCTGTGTTTTAAGCATATCAGAAAATAAATAAAAGAGGAGAAGGAGGATGAAATAGCAGTAGTGGAAGTGGAAGTCTTCAACACTCTTTTCTTTTTCTCAAATGGATCTGAGGCAGAGGAAAATGTGTCAATAACAAACAGAGGCCTGACTCTGAGTGATTTCCCCTCCCCGAATTTTGTTTTTGTTGTTGTGTTTTGATGACAGCACATTTTCCCCTCCAGCAGACCCAGGATATAATGATCTCCTTTCTCACGTCAGCCCTCAGTCCTTTTATGATGAGGACTGTGTTTTTGTTGTCCTCACTTCTTCCTCACTGGAAATGGGCATTCAAGAAAAAAATAATCCAGCCTCTGGTTCCACTAATTCTGTTTGTGTAGCCACTACTTCCTCCCCATGCAACATTGCCATCTCATTTATCGTTTTACGCAGTGGTGGGCATCAGCAGGTTCACACCAGTTTGTCAGAACCAGTAGCAGTAATTCTGGCTGGCCCCGCCCATCCAAGTTTGAAATAAAGTAGTCCTAATTCGGGTGCAATGCAGAGCCATGCCCACCATACCACCACAGGTTGTATGTGCAAGGGGATTGTTGAGTACTCTGGGACAACCCCAGGGTGTAGTAAACACTAGACCAGGGATTCTCCACCTGAGGCCCATGGGCCGGATGCGGCCCATGACACCATTTCATGTGAACCCCCCCCCCCCCCCCACCGTCTCGACCACACCAGGAAGTGCCATGTGGTGGAGGAGTGGCAAAATGGCCATCCAGCCCCCAAAGCTGTCTGAGGGAGTGTGACCCAGCCCCCGGCTTAAAAAGGTTGAGAACTCCTGCACTAGAGGCAAAGACTAGCACTATAACCTATGAGATAGGAAGGAATTATTCTGACCAAAAGGAAGGGTTTTGTATTGTTTGTCTCTAAGGAGTCAAATTGTAGAAACTCCCGACTTCCCACCACAGGGTTTACCTGACCCTATTTGCATGTCTTGTGATCTTTTTTCGTGTGTTTATTAGCTGGCCTGAAAAGGAGAACTGGAGCAGACATGTTTCAAACATAAAAGGTGTTAAAACCTTTCCTGCTTTGCTGTGCAGTAGCTACAAAACTTAATAGAGATGAGTGTGCAAATATGGGGGGGAAGCAGTGTGTGCAGGTGAAAACACCCAGTTATTGAGAACTTCTTGTAAAGGCAGCTCTACATAGGAGTGAAGGTTCTGCTGAGATAGCAGTGGGAGAGAGAAACACCTGCCACATACACCCTAGTGCCCAACTACCTTGTGTAATGGTAGGGCCAGCCCTGTCTGGAATTTGCAAGGTACACCCAAAGGACTGTGATGGCTCAGTGGTTAAGAAGCTCATCTTGCTAACTGGAAGGCCAGCAAGTCAGCAGTTCAAGACCCGAGTGCTGCATAATGAAACAAGCACCCATCTCTGTCCCAGTGCCTGCCAACCTAGCAGTTAGAAAGCAAGAAATTGCAAGTAGATAAACAGGGACCACTTTGGTGGGAAAAGATCTGGGGGACATGAAAGGAGCCTCATTCAAGCATCCCCTGAGTGGAGTTCCTCCAGCAAAAATCCTTTGTGTGCTTCTGACATAATTAAAAAACCTGATGGGGAAGGAGGAGGAGGAGAGGAAGAGGGATAAGGAATAAGAAGGAAGTCAATCTAACAACAACACCTCCCCTGAGGACTCAGGGCAACAGTCTCAACCAAAGTATAACATGCCATTTTTCCTGCCAGTCTGCTGGTTTCTATTCCAACATTAATGCCAAAGATTAACACAATGATATAATACAGCATAACAAAACAGCAATACTGTACCATAATGGTAACTTAAAACATAACGTAGACAGAATTCTGAACTCAATAACATTGAATGAAACATGCCAAGGCTTTCTGCTAACTTCCTAGTCTTTGTTGGCTCCTGCTGTCATTTATCTCAGAAAGGAACTGTGCAGAGAAAATGGTATATGTGGGAAAGGTTATGCACCATAATACTCCCTTGAGCTCCTTGTAAGTGTGCTTCAGTCTATTCAGTTGGGATACAGACATTTGCTCTTAATGTGAAGTGCATAATTAGGGAAAGAGAGAGACTAGTATAATTGAGCAGCATTAACAGTTTCCTTATTCTAACAGAATAAACTTTAGAACTTTACAAGTATGACAAACATGTTGTATTGGTTTGTTGTAAATGTAAACATATACTGTATTAAGTATCCAATAAGGGCAAGCAAAAGGTGATAAAATCCAGAACTTCTCTAAACATTTCTTAGCTCCAAGAGCTGTCTTTTTGTGATCATACATTTGTCAGTATTTTTTCTAAATAAAGAGTAAAAAAAAGGTAGTCATATATTTCTCTAGGGTTCAGTGCTAATCTCTGTTTACAGCCAAAGAGCCAGCACTGTCTGCATCTGCAGCTGTTTCTGTGGTAGGCATGACTAGATGCCACAGTGCATGGAACACTGTTACCTTTCCCACTAAAGTGGTACCTATTTATCTTCTTGCAAGTCCTTGCATTCAGACTGCTAGGTTGGCAGGAGCTGGGACAAATGACAGGAGCTCACTCTACCATGCTGATCTGCTCACCTCAAGCTCAGCATCTTAACCACTAAGCCACTGTGGCCCTTAAATAAAGAGTAGAAGAACACACATTTTTCAGAAAGGAGATCATGTGACTCGCCTTGTATAGATATGAAATTTGAGATGAATTGCTATGCTTATTGTTTTTCAGCTGTCTGGCAAGGTTATCCTGCTATGGTAATAGAGTAGACCATACTGCTGAGTGTCAGGCGGTGCTTAACTTATTATTATTATTATTATTATTATTATTATTATTATTATTATTATTATTATTATTATTATTATTATTATTATTATTATTATTATTATTAATTAGTCAATGTATACCCCGCTTTCCTCTCCCGAGGGAGACCCAAAGCAGCAAAATTAACACAATAAAAATTTAACAATGTATATAAAAATTAAACAATACATAATACACACAGGATACAAGTTAGAAATTACAAGTCATAGAATAAGTCCTCAGGGAAGGGTAATTGATCCCCAAGTGGGTTAAATCCCATTTGATTCCATCTTGATGGAGAGCAGTAGCTTCATCAATACTGACCTGGGGATGATGAGGACTTTGCATGCCAAAAGGGCCCAGGACCAGAAAGTGACTCATGGAACTGGACCAGTGGTACAGGTGTCATGTTGTAATACAAGCTATGATCTATGATAGTAGGCTCTGATCCCAAAAGTAAGTTTTGGTTTAAATAGACCAGTGTCATTACAACAAGCCAATTTTGAGAGGCTAATTTCATATGTTTGCATGCAAGCTACAATTCAGGAGGAATTATCAACATGATTGACTAAGCATGACCTTTGTACATATTACTCACTAAGGTAATAATGCAGTACATAAATATGTGTTTAGGCACAGGAAGATTCATTCAGACAGTTCATTTGGACGGTTTAATATGATAAAAAGCATTTAAAATGTAAAGAATATTTCAGCTGGGGAGGAAAAACCATGGGTTCATCTCTCTCTCTCTCTTTGTGTGTGTGTGTGTGTGTGTGTGTGTGTGTGTGTGTGTGTGTGTGTGTGTGTGTGTGTGTGTGTGAAAAGCCCAGATACCTTTTATGGAGCCATGAGAAAAGCATCTGATTTATAAATAACAAATAGCTAGCTGATTATGATATAATAATGTTTCCCAGGAAACAGAGGTTCTATGAATAAATTTGGACATATATTAAAAATAACACCATTAAAATAGCCCCCTCCCTTCCAGTTCAGCATAATTTCTTACTGAGGAAATTTCCTCTTGCTTTGGTGTGTGTCCATGACAGCAGCCTGTATCTAATATGAGAATCAGACAAGCCCAGAATAATTTATATACAGATATATAGATATACAGGCACAGACACACAAATACAGACACACACATACATTTCTATATATTTTCCCTCAAGAGAAGTCAAAGAGCAGGTCGAGTGTTTCTGATGTTTTGAAGAGCTCTTTAATTTTCAAGTAGTGCACCCCGTCAGAGTTCACCAACAAATGTTACCATGTTGAGTTGGGAAGCCTTGTCATCTTTTATTCATTCCTTGTGAAACTCTTACATGTCAATAGAGTTGCACTGTACAGCTGGCAGAATGTTCATGGTTTTATGCTTAAACTATGAATGGTTCTTTCAATTATTTGTTATGTTGGCTCTTTGAAGTATAAAAAAATCGAAATTTAGGGGGACTTTGAGTCTGAAAGAAGGAATAACTTAAATCCACCTATCATAGTTTTTCCTGCACTGTGCTGACTCAATCTGCAGAATGAAAGCGCGGCGCCAAAATGGCTGCCGCGCTCTTTGCGCCCCCCCGGACTCAGACATCCGGGTGAGTTAGGGGGCGTGGCCACCCCTCTATAAAAGGGGTGGCCACGAGGCAGACGAGCTGCCATTTTTAAAAGAGCGACGGAGAGGAGAAGTTTTCTCCGTCGCTGTTCCTTCGACTCTTCGGCTCTTTAGCCCTTGGTCTTTCCCGGCTGGGAAGGAAGGATTCGCACAGAGCCTTTGGCTTGCTGGCTGCTCTGTGTTTTTTGGCGTCAGGTTGATCCCTGGAAAGGGATCCTGCTCTTTCTAACAGATATGCCTCCCAAATGGAAGGCCCCGGCGACGAAACCGCGGCCAAAGGGGAGGACTTTTGCAGGCCCTGCGCAGGGCACTACCCCAGGGCACTACCCCAGGGCACTACCCCAGCTTTACCCACGGATACCGGTGGGGCGATGCAGGCTGGTGCTTGGCCCTTGGCCGGCCTCCGGCCAGTCCTTCAGGGGCTTCAGCCCTTGGCCCGCAGTTGCCGGCCATGGGTCAGGACAGCGGGGGAGGGCCTGGTGCGGGTGCACAGCACATTTCCCCTCCGGCCCCTCATGGGCCGGAGTTTTGGGCATGGCCCTATTCGGGCCCAGGCTCTCACTTTGGGGGCGGCTCACGGGGGTGCACCTTGTGAGTATCAGGTTCAAGTTAATGCACCCACATCACAGTCCACTTCCAGTGGTGGGGTTCAGTGGCCATGGCCTCGTCAAGTCGAGGCGAGTGGGCATCAGTTGCCAGCCTATCCCAGTGCCCCTTGGTTCCATACTGGCACAACATTGGGGGCGGGGGTTTCCGGCCCCGGGGCAGTGCCGGGCATTGCAGGGGCTGTCCAGGTTCCGCTGCGTATGCCCCGTGTACCTAAGGTGCCGGTGACGGCCTTGCCGATGGCTGGTTATTCATTGCCCCTTGGTGATCATTTGTCCCAGGTCACGAGGGGCGGCTCACGGGGGTGCACCTAGTGAGTATCAGGTTCAATTTAAGTGCACCAACACCACAGCCCACTTACGGTGGTGGGGTTTAGTGGCCCTGGCCTCGTCAAGTTGATGCGAGCGGGCATCAGTTACCATATTATCTCAGTATCCCATGGTGCTAAATGGTCCCTCGTTAAGGGCGGGGGTGTCCGCCCCCAGGGCAGTGCTGAGCATCGCAGGGGCTGTCCGGGTCCTGCTGCGTATGCCCTTTATACAGAACGTGCCGTCGATGGCTTTGCCGACGGCTGGTTATTCCTTGCCCCTGGGTGATCATTTGCCGCAGGTCACGAGGGGTAAGGTCTGGAGGGGGATATGTGGATATTCTCCCTATTGAACTGTGAGTCCACTGAGGAGGAGAGAGAGGGACAAGACGACAGAGACAAAGAGCTGTCCCATCGTCGTAAGCCACCGCGCACCTGGGGCCAATTGGTTGTTGGCATACCTTATATATATGGTGGTATGCCACAGGGCCCGGCCTGATTGGGCCATCCCGATGTCCATCCATTGCTAATATTTACAGGGTGATGGTTGATTTGATGGGCCCATCGCAGTTGGCTTACGACGAGGAATGTGGATGAGGGTGGCCTTACACACTGAGAGGAGGTGGGATGAGCCCTATCAGCAATTGTGCTCGTGTACATGACTCCCACGTGACTGGCGCCTGGTGATAGGTGCCATGGTGGTCATGCTGTACAGCGGGCTGCTCAGACACAGGCTCCACGCTAACTGGTCGGGCAGGGGGTTCCAGCCCGCCTGCTGTGTTCGACCTGCTCAGCTGGCGATGTGTGTACTAAGCGCCAGTGTCGTTACCGACTTGGTGTCCCCTTTTGCGCTGCCCTTACGCTGCCTCCGCGTGCCCGCGGGTTGGGGGGTTACGGGGCAGAGGTAGGGGTGCACAGGGGGCGATCAGAGCTCCGTCTGAAAGAACTAGCCTTGTCAAAGCCCCCCCTCCCCAATTAGTGTACTCAGGCTGGAGCGATGGAGCTCAGCTCGTCCAAGAAGGGATGATGCGGGTTACCTGCTGGAGGGTTTTCAATGGGGCTTTTGTATTCCATTCGGGGGTGTTAGGGGTCCCAGGATGCTACTAATCTGGTTCCCTTGAAAGGTAACAAAGAGGTGGCTCCACTGCACAGCTACGGGAGTTGGGGCTATGAGAGTAGCGGGTCCCTTCTTGGAACCACCTTTCCTAAATTGAACGTCTCCCCTATGAGGCTAGTACCGAGGTAGATCCAGGGTGAATGTCATTTAATCCTCCATTTAGCTCACCCTGTGGGTTATCCGGTCAGGGATGCCATTCCTGATGACCTTGTTCAGTCAGGTACTCGTAGTTGGTTCAGCACCTATGGGTGCTCATGCAGTCCCGGTGCTTTCCTGGCACAGTGTGATATGCACTCGGCTTTCAGATTACTGCCAGTGCACCCAATAGATTTAGAGCTATTGGGTTTTTAGGTTCCAAGGGGAATTTTACTTAGATAAGGCCAACCCCTTCTGACTGAGTTAATTCATGTTCAGCATTCAAACGATTCGGGACTGTCATTCAGTGGGCCTTTGCTTGCAGGTCGGGGTCTCGGTCTCTAGCCCATTACCTCGACGACTTTTGGTTCGGGGGTGAACGGGGCTCGGACACGTGCACGCGTCTCCTCACTACATTTCAGACACTCAGGTGGGAACTGGGTGTCCCCTTGGCACCTGAAAAGACCGAGGGCCCAGCTACTAAGCTCACATTTCTAGATTGACTCTGTCGCGCGGGCATCCGGGTTAACCATGAATCAGGTGGCTCGGATCTCCGCGACGATTTTGGCATTTGCCAAACATAAAGTGTTCCCTTGTGAGCTGCAGTTACTTCATGGCCACCTTAATTTTGCCTGCAGGGTGGTTCCACCCGGCAGAGCATTGGCCAGGCGCCTGTGTGACGCCATGGCTGGCCTGTTAAAACGTCAACACAGGGTCCGGCTGATCAGGGGCATACGGGTGGACCTTCTGGTCTGGCTCAAATTACTCCTGGGTTTTAACGGGGTCTCTTCCTGGAGATCAGACCTGATAGTCTGCCCTAGATTTCAAGTACGGTCGGATGCCTCCGGCTCCCTGACTTATGGGGGTTTACTCTGAGGGTAGGTGGACTTACGGCCAATGGCAGCACGCATGGCTTGGCACGGATCGCCTCCGCGATCTTACCTTCCTTGAGTTTCTTCCCATTTTGGGGAGCACTGATGCTATGGGGCGATGAGTGGGCCTACTCAGTGGTCCATTTTCGGTGTGATAATGCGGCAGTGGTGCACATTGTCAACACCCAGACATGCAAATCCCCCAGGGTCATGACATTAGTTTGTCTATTCTTTTTGAGAAGCCTACGCCTAAATGTGCTGTTCTGGGCCAGACATGTTCCAGGTATTAATAACGACATTGCTGCTGCTTTATCCCGCCTGCAGATCCCCCGGTTCTGCGCCTTACTCTGGAAGCATATGAATTCCACTCGCCACTCCCGTCCGATATTTGGACGTTTGGCGAGGAGAGGTGAACCGGGCATGTCATTGGCACCTCGCACGCGTAAGGCATATCACCATGCGTTCATGCGTCGTGTTTTCGAGGGGTGGACATGGGAACGTGTCCGTTGCCCAGACACGCGTCACCCCAGTTCCCAGAGTTTCTGACCCACCTTGCACGAGGCTGGCATTACTTATGTTCGGATAGGTGTGAAGTGGCTCTTGGTCACGCAGCTACCACGGTAGCCTTTTTGGAGCGCTCCGCATCAGTGAGTGGGTGCCAGAGTTGGTACCATCTGTGTAAGGCGGATGTGTCTCGTAGGGCACTGGAACTCGACGATGTCTCTGTCACACATGAGTGGGCTCAAGTGGGGATACGGTCCTCACCGGTTGTTCAGCACGGCGTAGGCAGTGGAGTCAGACTGCTACGAAGTTTTATTGGAGACATCTGTCCGGTTGGTGCCCTACATGAATTTTTGACAGTGCCTGCTGCGCACCCCGGCCTGTTTTTCTGCCACCAGGATAGGTCTACCCTTACCGAAGTAATGTTACTGAGGGTGACCGGTGCCGCGCTTCGCGGTGTTGGGGCCCGTTTTGGCACCCATTTATTTAGGATAGGCGTCGCGTTGATCGTGGCTACATTTGGGGTACTCGGAGGCAGACATGCGTGTACGTGCAATTTCTTATATGTATGTGCCCTCATTGTACGAGTACCTAGTTATGTCCTTAACCTCTTCTCCTCTTTTACAGATCCTGTGTGTCTGTACACACCGGTGGCAGTGGGGCTGGTGGGCCGCAGCTATGTACACTGGGCAGCAGTATATGCTGCGGCGACAGAGAATGGACCCCGACTTTGGCTGTGTGCATCCGCACGTATGCGATGGTATGGTATGCACGGCACAAGGGGGCGGGAACTGTGGTCATTCCTGATGTCCGTCGGGGATGCTGGACCGCCCGATGTTCTTAATAGGCACCTCGGCAGCAATGATCTTATACGGATCACTGCTGTTACTAAACTGTCGAGGGGCTGTGACCTGGCGTTTTATATCTCATATGGCTTACACACAGTCGCTATGGTCTAACATCGTGCCGAGACACCAATTTAGAGGAGACGTGGATCTCCATGGTTCGGACTGTTCCGGCAGTCAGTGGGCAGGGCTGTTGCTCAGTCCCTTGCTGAGTATGGCTGGGAGACAGCCATTGGACACCTGAGGATAGGCTTACAAAAATTTTGCCGGTAGGCAGGAGAAGGGGTCCACCTGTTGACTGGAGGTATGTACCTCGTTCTGGGTGTGGTGCAAGCAGGCCTGGCGACCGAGCTGACGGTCTTGGGGGGGGCAGTGAGTCATCATGGACGCCTCCCCGTGTGGCGGGTAGCACTGGTAAGGTAAAGATTTATGACACAGAGGTATCCGGCAGGTTCACAATTGACTGGCCAACACTTAGACAGGTACAGGTGTAATAGCTTTGACCGGTCAACGACGAACCAGGCAAGGGGTGATAGCAGGAGCTTTTCAGCATGCATCACCCCGTGATTTGACGGATACACGTCATAGGGTGGGGTCAGTAGATAGTTTATTGACTCCGGTCAACAATTTGTTTGTATCAACAAACAAATTGATACAAATGGATACATTGTAGCCAATTGCCATTGGCAATTTTGGGAGGAACCTTACCAGTGTTACTGCGGCCTGCTTGCCTTAACAATTACAATTGGATGAATACACCAATTGAAAGTTATAATTCGGACTAGGGCATTATTCAATAAAAGTGGCCCAATGCCTTTATCCATCTTTTAACATCTGAGTCTTTCTTTGGGGGGTTTACCTGCAAAGGGCTACATGAATGAATGCTCCTCCTGAGATAAAACTAGGGTTCTGCCAAATATTCTCCTGTAAAATCAAAAGTATGACCTTACCCCTCACTGCCACTTATTTCTTTTTCTTGGATAAGTCACAGAGCTAATCTCAGCCAGTCATGTACTATTATATAATACATGGGAACTAGGGCAACATTAACGTTTCCAACATGGCTATGTGAGAATAATCACAGATGGTGATGCCTCTTACGATGGGCCAATGGATTATGCCACCTACCCAAGAGATGCACAATGAATAGAATGGTGGCATGAGAACATATAGCCAGTCAGATTTGTTTGAAGAAGACATCACTAAGACAACTGCTGTAAATGGAAGGATAATGAAGATAGTGGACCTTCTCTCAACAAGGACCAACAGCAATTTAAAACAAAATAAACTATTGAATCTATACCTATAAAACCAAGCGTTAATCGCTGGAACTTGACAAAGGATCCCACACCCGGCCATACTAGCCCATACCGAGCATTCGTGCAATTGCCCAAAATGGGTCCGGAGGTTAACAAATATTTTAGAAATGCGCCAGTGGGGCAGGAGACCCACAAACTCAAACAAAGAAAAATAATCTCAAATCCCAATGTTCCTTGCGCCACGCCACATCTAATCAGGCTGAGAGGCGTGAGCAAAAAGAATGTTTGGGAAACACATCGCAGCCAATCGAAATTGAGTTGAATAAAAAAACTGCCGCACAAACGCAAACCACAAACTCAAAACTACAAGTCCCAGCATCCTGCATGCCATGAGCACGCAGAATGCTGAGAAAGCCAGCGCGTGAAAAATAAACTTACAAAAAGCAACGGGAGCCCAAATCTCCAGCAGGCAGACTCAGCGCCTCACAGCCATGCAAAATAAAAGGCACAAAACACCACCGCGAAACACCCACCGTCCTTCTTTCCCAGAGCAATGGGGGGGAAAGGGACTCCCTCTCCTCCATGCTACCCCGCTGAAGACACAGCGAGACCACCACCAGCCTCAAGTAAAGTTGAGCTGGGGTGGAAAAAACTCCCCAAAAACAGGCAGCAGTCCGTCAGGGGAAGCACCCTCCCTGGCGGATGACTAGCTGATGCCTTTGTATTTCAGAATACAAAAACAACAGCCAGCAATCCACAAGGAAGAGCTCCACCCCTTACGGATTGCTGGCTGCCGATCTCCGGTTAGGTAAGCCGGGAGAAAAAGGAAACAGAGAAGAGAGAACCATCGTTAGGCACAGAAAGCTCTTCTCTGCCTCCTCCCTCTCCCCCAGCCTACCTACCGGTAAGCAACCTTCCCGGGAGAAGAACGGCCTGACTGCCTCCAAAGAGAAACCCACAGGCAGCCCATTCTTCAACCTAAAGTAACCACCAAAAACAGACACAAAAATTATTTTAAAATAATAAAACAAAAATAAATCAATAATTAAAAAGCCCATTAATAAACAAAAAGAAATAAGCCACAAAATACACAAACAAAAACTTCAACAATACCACAAAACCACAAACAAAACACCTAACTACAACACAAAAAACCCACAAAGTACACAAACAAATAACAACTAATTACAAAAATAAACAACAACCAAATAAAACAAATTAAACATAACCAGAAATAATCAAATCAATCAAACCAACCTAAAACTAAACCAAAACAAAAAAGAACAAACAGAAACACCTCCCAGCCCACCACCACAAAAGCAAAACAATGAAAAACCACAGAAGAAATAAAACCACACAACTTACCAGCACGTCCTCCCTCCACGACAACCGGAACAGAAATGAAGAAACAAAGAGACTACTTACCGGAAGAAGCCCCACCCAGAGGCCAGGAGTGAAAAAACACGTGAAATGAAAGCAAAAACCCCTAGCAGCCACACCTGCAGGGCAGAATAGTAAAAACAACTCAAGAAGACTCAACAGCCCTACCTGGAGGCCATAAGAGTAAAAATAAGTCAAAAACATAACAATAAATCACAATTTTATACAAATCACAAACATATGTCAAAAAAATAAAATAAAAAGATTTATAACAACCTGTGCTGAGTTTAATCTTAAATAAAAACCCAAAACATCTAAATACAATTTAAAACATTGAATGTAAAAAACATGTACTTTCACGTTTTTAAAATTATTACCTATGGTACAACTATTTAAAAAACACCCACAAACTAAAACATTATTTGGTTAAATAAAACAATTTGAAAAAATTATATCATCCTTTGCTCTTTTTTCAATCCACAAAAAAAAAACACACACAAAGAAGATGATCACAGTTTATAACAGCCCGGCAACACACACAAATTGTGCATAAATATATTTTTTAAAATTACAGAATAACCTCTTTTTTACATACATTACCAAAAAACAAACAAACCTTACAACACAATTTAAAACAGCCCAGCAACGCCAGGCAAACTATGCTAGTAACTTTATAAAGATAGAGGAAGCAATGTTCTCGACCAGGGGTGGCCAACCTTGGTGCTCCAGGTGTTTTTGGACTTCAATTCTCAGAAGCCCAAGTCGCCACATCAGTTGACCTGGGCTTCTGGGAATTGAAATTCAAGAATGCCTGGAGCACCAAGGTTGGCCACCCCTGTCTTAGACATATCAAGGTTGGCCAACCCTGCCTTAGACATATCTGCAATACACCTTATTTGTATGAACTCCAGTTGTCACCAAATGGCCTCTCACAACTCTCCATGTTATTTGTGGCCAGAGAAATTGTGGGGAAAACTTCCCCAAAGAAAAGAGGATTTCTATGCCAGTTTCTCAGAAATATTCAACCCTGGTACTGACTGTTGTACAACTTGTCTACTTTCCTTTGCATTTTGCACTACAACTGAAAGTGGCAACAATAGCAACTGCGTTAGCAGCCTAGCCACTCATTTGCCTCTTCACAATGTCCTTTATTGTATGTCATCCTTAAACAATGTGATGGCCATGAGGCAGTCAAGAAAAGACAAGAAGAAGAAAGAGAAAAGGAAAGAAAAGAAAAATAAACAAGTTTGGAGAATACTCTGCAAAGCAAGCATTTTCTTTCTTTTTGGAGTAGGTTCAAAGTGTCACAGCATTGCTAGCAAAAATGTTGGTTAAACAATGGTTGTCATTCTGCACGAGTCAGCACCTTCCCCAGGGCATTCCAAATATTGAATTTTGGAAGGATCATTGCACATTATGTTTTCTGTCTATTGCAGAAGGTTATAATGCAACTCTTACCTTGTAGATAGTGTAAAGGCAAAGAATTTGTACTCCATCTCCTCCAAAAACATAAAACTAGTCATAATTTGTCTTATGACTACAGTTTTAATTCTTCATGAGAAAGGCTTCCACTTCTGGTAGTATTTAACAAGTAGCCCAAGTTGCCATATTTTTTTTCTACTTCACCTGTCTTTGATACTCTGGTGATTCCCTGGGTTTTTCCAGGTTACACATAGCTGCCTTCAGGGTTTCTGCATCAAGAACATTCACAAGTTATGATTGTGATGCCCAAATGTACACATATTCTGACCACTTCCTTCCCCTTGCTCCACCTTTTTTTGCATGCAAACTTTGTGGAAATACAGCATTTAAAAAAACATATCTTATATGGAAATCATGGTACTTGATGCCAGGTAGGAATGGGTAGGGGTATCTGCTTAGCCTTCTGGACTGTTTGCACCAAAGAATTCAAACTTTTTTCTCTTCTGACATTGTATGCTTTGAGATACATATCCTTGCTTGGAAAAGCATAGCAGTACCCTGAGATTCCAGCCCATGTTCTGAAAACTGGCAACCCTTCTACTATAGAAAATCACTATGACTGGGAGCAGGATAGACTGTAACTTCCTGACTTACTGTGCATGGAAAATTTGCCCTACTACTATTAGGAGGGATTTAAGCAGTTAATACTACACACCTGCAACCTGAGGTGACACAGTGTCTTCACATTAAGACAGAAAAATCCATTGTAAATCCCCTAAGGTGAAAAACTGTGGCTATACAAATACTGCAGCTCCTCCCATCAAGTACTAGCCAACATAACCAGGGATGGTGATAATTGTAATTTAACTACTTGAGGGGCAGACATTGCCCAATGCTGAACTATAGGATCTGGAAATAGAGAAAAAACCGTTTGAGGCAAGAATGACAAATTATGGAAGTATAATAATTTCTTTACTGAAGATATTGGTGATGCAAAAATATCAATGTCAAAACTTGATGTACAAAGTCAATTGAAAATCCAAAATAAACCACTTCATTCAGTATTCAAAGTAAATCACTTAATTAAGTATATAATAATTCAAACTAAAGTCAATCAATCTGATGTGTGAAGTAAAGAGACTTATAAAGCCGAAGCGAATCCAGTAAATTTCTCGCTTTTTAAACTTATTTCATCAGGGTCTTCTAAAATTAATACAAAAATTACATATTAAACATCATATATAATAATTTGTATAATAATATACAACAGCATATAATTCTTAAAGAGGTTTAAAAAGATGACTATCAGGGAGCAATTTATAATCTATGGAGATAGCATAATAAGGCATACATAATTATTGAATTATTAAATTATGATTAGCCATACATACCAAGTAATGATTTTATATTTTATTATTTATATATAGCGTCACGAGCCTTACGTTGCTTTCTCTTTGTGTGCTCTCGACGTTAATAGAGTGTATCAAGAGTTTTGTTAAATACAAAACAGTAAGGGGCAAGTGTTCCTAATAATGACATCATGTGAAGAGAGTGTAGAGAAATCAGAGGAAACAAGTGTAGTCAATCTCGCAATTGAGTCCGGAGGGTTAGAGAGTGCCAAAGTAATGAATATAGAATGCTTCTCGTTGCTGGAGAAGCACTTCCAAATTAACCCATTCAAATGGTTGGGGAAGAACAACCTCAAGCGCCACAAAGGTAAACTGGTTCTCTCTGTGTCCTTTGGCTTAAAAAAATGATCAACAAGAGGAGCTCCCGGGGTGCGATTCCGTATCAGAGAATGGTGCTCAGATATCCTAGTTTTTAACTGCCTGCTAGTTACTCCAATGTAATGTAGGTCACACGGGCATGTAATCATGTAAATTACATTTTTAGATTGACAGGTGGTGAAATTTGTCAGTTTGTGAACTATGCCTTTACTGGGAATATGAATAGTGTCAGTTTCTAGTGAGTATTTACAGAACACACATCTCCGGCACTTAAAATGGCCCAAAATTGTGTGGGTGGTAGTCTGCAAAAAGCTACTACTGGCCGGTGACTGAGGGTGGGTCTAATATCAGTCGTCGTGAGTAAATTGTGAAAGGAGTTGGTCTTCCTAAACCCGATCCTGGGCTTCCTACTGCAATTAGGAATATCGTCAAGAACATGCCAGTGTTTATTAATAATGCATTTGATGTGGTTGGCTAGTGGAGTATACTGTAAAGAAAAATTAAGTCTGGAATTGGAGGGAGCTCATTGTCTTCTCTCTAAAAATTGCGATCTGGGAGTGGAACAAACTCTTTGAAGCGCACAATCTAAGGAGTCTTTTGGGTAACCTCTTTCCATAAGATTAAGACAAATCATGTCAGCTGATCTTTGAAAGTCTGTGTCATAGGACAAATTTCTCCTAGCACGAGACAGAAGACTAAAAGGAATACTGTTTTTAAATGGGTTTGATGAAACAAATTGAAGTGGAGGTAAGTATTGCGGTCTGTTGGTTTTTTGTAAAGCCTCATCTGAAGTTTATTGTCACAAATAAAAACTGTGAGGTCCAAAAAGGTGATGGATTCTGTACTATAATTGTGACTGAACTTAAGATTGATATTGAGCCCATTGATCCATTTCATAAATGGCCCGACTATGGTGTCAGTGTCCAAGAGAAAAAATAAATCATCAATATATCTTTGAAAAACAAGTATGTGCTCAAAACAAAAGGGTTAGACTCAGAAAAAATAAAGGATTGTTCAAAACAAATCATATAAAGATTGGCCAGACTGGGGGCCAGAGAAGACCCCATGGCCATACCCTTAACCTGCAAGAAAATGTCATGTTGAAAACGAAAAAATTGTGTTCTAAAACAATATCTAATAAATCCAACAAAAATTGGGTAAGAGGAACCAAATTGGAATGGGAGGAAAGCATGTCAAAAACAATAGATCTAATCTCATTGAGGGGAATGTTGGTGTACAGGCAGGACACATCCATAGTCAACAGACAACAGCCCGGCGTTACTATCATGCCCTCTAACTGTGTGATGAAATGAAATATTATGTTTTCAATATATGCATTCAAGTTGCATTAGTCTTATGGTGATCCTAATATGATTTTCTGAAGCTATATTTCAATTCCCTGCTGTGCCTCCATGGAGAGAGCCAGACTGTGTGTCCTTGAGCAAGCTTCACAGTCCCAGGGCACCTCCAGAATGAGGGAATAGCAAACTCCTTCTGAGTACGCTACATAAAACCTGGAAAAGATCACCATAAGTCAGAATTGACTTGATGGCAGATGATTTAATTTAAATTTAATTTAATTTTTGGATTTCTATACTGCCCACTCGACCAAGGCCGACTCAGGGCGGTTCACAATCATAGATAAAACAGATAAAACAGAATTAAGAACCCGCCCCCTAAAAAGGGTGCCGGTACTGAAGGAATCATGGGGGAAGGAATAATCCTCTATACCAACCACCCAACAAAAGCCACCCCTCCACCTGCACCCCACACTTGGCTCGCTAGCCCGGTTTTTAGTTATTTTCTAAAGGGCAGCAATTCCATCTGGAGGTGTAATTCTACTGGCAGGAGGTTCCAAAGGGCCAGTGCGGACACGGAGAAGGCCCTCCTCCTTGTGCCAGAGAGACGAGCCCCCTTGGCTGATGGAACAACTAGAGAGCCCCTCTGGTCCGCTCTGGTTGGACGGACAGATGTTCTTAAGGCGATGCTGCCTCTTAGGTAACCTGGCCCACTACCATATAGGGCTTTAAAGGTCTATGATGATGATGGTGGTGGTGGTGGTGGTGATGGTGATGGTGATGATATTATTTAAGGAGTGGTTCTACCAGTGCCACCCTCTCAGTGAGATTCCATGGTCAAGCAAGGGTTTGAGCCAAGGTCTCACAAATCCTAGTCTGACACCCTTTCCACTACAGCACATTGGCTGTTTTGAGCATATCTGATACTGGAAAATTTACTAGGATTCTTACAACAACCTCTTAAGAAAGACAAGTGTCCTCATACTTGCAGAAAAAGAACTGTGTGTGAGAGAAAAATAATGAGAAAGATCACATTAGAGGCAAGGTTATACTGTTTCATAGCTCAGTCTCCTAGCTATTGTGCTGCACCAGCTCTAATCTGCTAAAATGATGGAACAAACGTGAATGCCCACTGTTGAAAATTTGTACTGAATAATAATTCTAGCTCCAATAAAAGGCTCCATTGTTAATCTTGATATGATTTTAGTACTGACTAAAATGCATGAGGTAACATTCTCTAAACAAAGTTTAAAGGTTTGCTCTTGGATGTATTCATGATTGCCTCCCCCCCCCCCCCATAAAATAAGTTATGTGTTTTGAGATCATTTATTGCAATTACACCATGTAATGTAAGGTTTTATAGCCAGTTTGAGTAGCTAACGCCAAACAACATCCACACCTCTTCTTAAACAGATGAACCTGTGTCATTGGTACATTATGCAGTTTAAACACAGCCCCTTCCTGCACTTTCACTTATTTTAGACTCGTGGATTACAGCTCAAGGCTCTGGTCAGGATACTGTTACCTCCAGTGTTATTGTTTGCCTTTTGGAGAAGGATGGCCCCTTTCCTCACAAAAAGGTTAATATAAATCAGTGGTGGGGAATGTGTGCCTTCTTGATTTCTTTGGGCTGCAACTTCTATGATTTCTCCTTATTGCCTGTTGCCTAAACTATATGTCTTGAGTAAGCCATCATTTGAAGATGATTTTTTTAAGTGTTCAGAGTCTTATTATCCTACCAGCAGTTTTTCACAACTCTTGTAATTTGCAAATTAGTTTGCTTTGTTTCGTGATTGGTCATTGGGAGTTGTGCACAGGCTTCACTTGCAGGTATGATTGCTCAGTCAGGACACTCTGTTGGAATCATTTTGCTGGAATAGAAACAGATTCCAACTTCTAACAACAGACTATCTGTAACACACAGTTAGGACTTGTAGAGTTGCCATAATTCTCTCCCACAAAACCGGAACAGAAGTATATTTGACAAAAAAGGGCAGGTTATCTACAAAATAGCCTTTTAAAAAACAAACATAATATAATGACAGCTATAAAACACTTTCACATTAAATATATCTATACATAAATGAATTTATTTACAATAGATAATTCTTATTGTAAGATAATCTGTTGTACTTCTGAGAAGTCACGTCATGGTCAACTCTTAACGTCATCAGTTCCAGGAAACACACTGGTCACACTTATCAGGCAGTGGTGTGAGGCGAGGACATTAAAATTTGTCTCCAGGTATACTCCAACTCGAATATTGCAGGAAATCGCTCGTTTGATGGTGAGAGTTTGAATTTATTTTAATGGTGTATTATAATACACAATCAGTAAGTTTTAAAAACCTGGGACTTTAGCATGATTTTTATTGAACTGGCCGAGAAAATTTTTCTGAGCTTGAATCCAGGACAATCCCAGTTTTCCAGGACATATGGCAACCCTAAGGAATTGTGTTGACTAGGGCTGACAAGTGTTACAGTCCAACAACAGGGTCACACATTCCTCAGCTCTGGTTTAAAAACAAATTTGTCATGTTTGTATTGGACATTGTTAAAAAAATTCCCAGTCATGGCGAGACATTTCACTTTCTACCAAATTCTGTTGTGGATTCTTTTCGTAGTTCCCTCCTGTCGTCGTAAAGTTTAATGGAATTTTATTGCTGCTTTGAAAGCCTATTTCATTGAAGATATATACTGAGATATATATTTTAAAAGACGCTTTGAGTTGTGCGTGCAGTTCTTTTGCATGCAGCCTGTACATGATATTAATGATTTGCCTCATTAAATCACTGGTCTTCGCTCCATCTTGCCTCGTGTCTCATTGCTTGACCAGTCTCCTCCGGGACCCAACAGCCGCTTCGCGGCCCCGATCCAACATTGAGTAAAGTTTAAAAGGGTGCTAGTGTGTTGTAAAAGATAGAGTGATTCAGAAGACTTGTTTAAATTTCTATTTGGCCACGAAAGCTCACTGAGTGGTGGCAATGAGAAACCACTGCTTAAATAGCTCACATTCCTTGAAAACCCTATGGGGCTTAACCTATGGTGGGCATGACTTGATAGCACAGCATTCATAAATAAAATGAGTACCACCCATAGCTATTGTTTACTTAGACTTAGTTCCTCCTCATTGTATACAGTGTATCAGGCAAAAGGGCTCCTCATTGCATCTGAAGCAATGAAGTTTTATGGGACCCAGGTGCTAAACCAGCACCCAACTCTCCTCCTTTCCCATCTGGGTTTGTAAACAGCAATGGGGAAATTCCATAGCTATTAACCTGCAGAACCTTTGGTTGCTCAGACACAGTGACAGGTTGTTTCCTCCTTCAGAAATCTGGTTTGCTGTCTAATTCTGCAACATCATTGCTCCTTATTTGGGAATAAATTTCACTGAACTTAAAGAGGTTTATTTCTGGGTTGGCATAAAAAAATCCAATTGAAAATTAATGGTGCTTCATTCTGGTACGATAAAGGCTGGATGTGGATTAAATAGTACAGTACATGAATTGTTAGACAGTTGCAGTGTTTCTAATTAGAACAGTGATTTCCCCTTGAGAAACATTCTCACTCCATACCTTTTTTTAAAAAACAAGAAGACAGATAAAAATGCACAGTGAAAATGAAATGTAATTAATAAAGTCTGGGGTAGAGGAGCTATGGATTTCACAGCTCATTTTAGAAACTGAGCAAACATTGACACAAAATACCTCTTTCTTTTCTCTTGTCTTCTACATGCTTCCTCTGCCTGTCATGAGACATTTACAAAGCATCACTGTTGGAGCCTTGAGACTGCCTTCACCATTAATGTAATTATAGAACTTTTATTCCTATTGGGCTGGAAATCTGTGTGATCCAACAGGAGGATCCCATCCTGACAGATATGTAGTTAGATGCTTCATTGGTACATTGCATGCATCTCGGCAATGGGTCTCTCCAACAGTTTCAGTAATATCCAGGGGATGTTTCTCAGCAATCAGAGAAAAGAAGGAAAAACAATTCCACAAGCTGTTACAACTCCTGAAGGTTTTTTCACACAGCCAGTGGGTAGAGATGGTAAAGATTGGAGGGAGAAGTGTTGGGATTGAAATTATCTATTGAAAAAAGTATCAGTTTGGTAGCACCCAAGATTCATGGCAAAATGAAATGCATTTTTCCTCCAAAATCTTCATGTTTGGCATCCTGCAATACATTTGGGAGAAATAAAATATGCACAGATCTGTGCATCTGTCTAATAACCGACAACATGTAAAACTATAGCAGTTGAAAGATGCCCAAATATACTTTGATCAATGAGGAAAGTGCATACAAAATAATGTTCATGAAAAATGAGTACATATATTTAAATATTGGGGGGGGGGCACAAACCTAAGAAGGGGGAAAAGCAAAGGAAAAAAGCAAAGTCTCAGAACCCCATGTGAACCAAGAATGGAATGAGAATGCAGGTAGATTTTGGAGACACTCCATGAAGTCATGGCTAAAAGATCTGAACATCCCGATCAGTGGGAGAAACTGTCCCAAACAATCAGAATGCCATCCATATGCTGAGGATATTCAATATTGCATTGCTTGAAACAAGCAACAGGAAGTAGCTGTCTGACCAAATGTCTGGAAACTGTGCTCATGCAGATGAGTGTAAAAATTGAAATCGAAACCAGCCCAAGCAAAAGCAATATTGTCTGCAGGCTCTGGGCCATGTGCCCTCTTTGCTATCAAGAATATGTACATATTTTCTGCTTGAATTGGTAGATCTCTTAGCTGTCCTTTCAGATCTCTTCCAGGAGTCTAGAGTTGGGGTTACCACCCTTTTTAAGTTGGGGGTTAGGTCATGCTCCCTCAGACAGTTGAGGGGGCTGGACTGGTGGTCCCTCCGCCATTTATAGCTGCCATAAACACATCTGTGGCCAATTCTGTCAATGGCAGCTGGAGCGAGGGTGGGGTGGATTATTTGGTGCTATGGGCCAGATCTGGCCTGTGAGCCATAGTTTGCCTACCCCTGATATAGGGACTTGTTTTATATCCTTTAAAAGATGTCATCTCTTTTAGATGATATTGAATTGTGGCATCATCTGACAAATCGGAAAATGAAATAATCTTAAAATTATTTTTAAAAACTGGCTAGTTTTCCTCCTCAGCACCTGCAGAGCCATGTAAATTATAGGAATTGTAGCTGGAGCTGGAAAAGGTAATGTGTTTTGGGTTTCGTTATCATTGATAACGTGGCTAGATGCAATTAAAGGCAATCTTATGCCTTGAAGCAGGTTCTTTTTCCCCAGACAAGGTTATTTAGAAAGAAATTTAAATGTAGGGAGTTGCTTTGTAAGAGCTTTCTTTGTAAGGTTTTCCTTCTATATTGACAGAGGAATGCAATGTTCCCTCAAGTCTAATTTCTTCTGCAGCCTGAGTCAAGGGCAAGGTCATAATTTTGTGTTTGCCACCTCACAGAACATCACTGTTGAAATAAATGGACATAACAGCACACTCTGGATTGGATCAATTATGATAATAAGCTTAATTTTCTGATAGCTATGGGCATGTCTGAAGCAATGCTAGTCACTGTCAAATCTCATGGGCATTCCCTATCAAAATAATAAGACTCAGGCATGAAAGATTGATCAGATGTTCCTTCTGTAAGCTACATGTCTCTAACATTCTTTCTTTCTAAAAGACCTTGCGAATACTGTGAGCAGCAACTCCCAGAAAGAAGATAAGTAGGGACAGAACCAAACAATACAGTTAGTACTGTATTTCATTAGAATCAAATCTTGCTTAAGAAGAAAAAGTCATATCTTTCTCCTGCTATGAGTTTGCCATATTGTGCATGTTTAAATCAGCTTATTTTTTGTTTTCTCTCTTCTCACTGAGTAGTAATAATAAAACATATTTATAAGTCTGATTTCTAAGGTTGGATAGTTTGAAGGAATTGTGTTCCAGAATGAAGAATGTATTAGCAGAAAAGGAACATTTCCCATATATGATTTAATCCCAGGGTCAAAGTAGAACTGAACACTGTACCTTTCAGTAAATATATTGACAGAACAGATATAAGTGAAGAATGTGGGTGTGGATCAGATATTAAAGATAAAGATGTCACACAAGTGTGAAAAGCATTCTTTTCCATGTTTTCTCCCCACATTCAGCCAACCTTCTTGCCCAGTCTGGCTCTGAATAAAGAAGGAAATTGCCAGAACAGTGGACTGTGGAGAGGTAAAGAACAGGATGCTTGCCTTCTGTAAGATGCATGCCCTCTTACAATGTTCAGACAAAGAATCTTTCCATTCCCTCCCACAAACTCTTCCACAAGTGGGAAAAATGTTGGCAAAAATGTGTCTATTGCCACATGTCTGTGGTGCCCACCTTTACAGGTTTCCTTAGTAGCATTGTTGCTATGGCAGATTTCTTGGAGCTTAGTGAGCAAGTCAAGACTGTCACTCACACAGTTCCTCTGTACAAGAAGGTACGACAATATGAAGCATCCATTCCTTACTGTTTCATTTGTAACCTAGTTGATTATTGGACTATGCTCAGGACTAGAGATGAATGAAATAACATGGCTGTGTCATCATCTGCTGACCCACAACAATTAAAGCATCATACCACAACCAAGTACCTTCTATGTGTTTTGGCCTGCAAGTCTCACATTGTCCTGCTAGCAGAGCCAGCCATACTGTGCCTGCGAATGATGGGAGTTGTAGTCCAGGGTAAGATACCCATTTCATGGCAGGAGTCCAGATAATCCTACTACCCTCTCAAGACAATGCCTTAGACAGCTCTGGTTTCCTGGTCAAGGCACTAGGTGTAGATTTTTATGTAGTACTTTGGCTTCGAAGCTTCCCCTTCCCTTCCTTGCATAAAGGAGCAAAGTGTTGTAGCTTCTGAAAATCCTAGGCAGGAACAGGAAAGGGAATCCCTGCTACCTTCAGTCATTAACCAGGGATAACAGCTAGAATGTCTTCTGCTTAAACCTAACTCACCAAAAAGCCAAAGAAGCCAAGTAGCTTTTCAGAGCTTTCCTAAAGAATTCTAGTGATGAAGGAAAAAGGGCTAAATACAGCATGCCATAATAATGACAAAAGATGCTCCTATGCACTCAGCAGCTGCCTATCTGCTGTTATCAAGCCTCTGTTGATAAGTCTAAAGTATGGGAGGCTGTTATGAATGAAGGTGCTCAGGCCATTTAAAACATGCTGGCAACTAAGGATGAGAGAAGAGTTTCAGTTCAGGTCACTTTTGCTAAGAATTACTCAAATTTATTTGTAAACCAAACAAAAGCTGAAGCTTATAGATTAGCCCATTCAGCAGATGTCTTGGAGCATTTGGTTCTTTAAAATATACCTTCGAATCTTTGATGTTAGTGCTGAGTTAAGTTGTCAACTACCACTTTTTTTTCTTTTTTCCATGACAGGCTTTTACATCCACATGGTAGATAGGTACAACACAATTCTCTCCAAGCAGGGAGAGATTTACCTATTGAATTTACTATGGTGAAAGTTTGAGAACTTCACTTCCTTCCTTCCTTCCTTCCTGCTACAAATTCTCCAAGACTTTCTAATTTCTTTATGAATTCAATGGTATGTGGGGAAGAGAATAAGTGAGTAGAAGCCTGGTGACATGCATATGAGCCCCATTGCAGGCGCACCCCCCCAATAACGGACACAGACAACATTGAAAGTGGATAACAGCAAAGGGCCACATTTATTGATTCAATGCCCTAGTCCGAATTATAAATTTGTATTGGTAAAACAACCAATCATAATTCCTAAGGCAAGCAGGCCGAAGTAACACTGGTAAGGTACCACCCCAAAATTGCCAACGGCAATTGGTTACAATGTATCAATTTGTATCAATTTGTTTGTTGACAACAAACAAATTGTTGACCGTAGTCAATAACTAACTCATGACCCCACCCTCTGACGCGTATCCGTGAAATCACAGGGGTGATGCATGCTGGTTAGCAATCGTCATCACCCCATCGCCTGATTCGTCGTTGACCGGACAACGTTTAACTAATTTATTCCTGTCTAGTGTTGTCCAGTCAATTGCGAACCTGCCGGATACTTGTGGGTCATACTGTTTACCTTACCAGTGCTACCCGCCAATGTGACCAAAGTCAACATTAGGAACACAGAAAGACCCCTATATCAAACCATAGCAACAGTGTGGGATGGGCAAAAAAGCCAGGACCCGGAAGCCAATATGGGTCCCAGCCAAAAATTCCCACCCGGCCCCGAAGCGACCAAAATATCACACTGTTAACTAGGGAGGGGGTGGAGGGGAAAAGACTTCTCCGCTCCGTCGCTGAGGTAAAATGGCAGCTCGGCTGCCTCGTGGCCACCCCTTTTATAAGGGAGCTGGCCACGCCCCTAACTACCCGGATTCTCTGTCCTGTGGGGGGGGAGCCCGCAAAGGGCGCGGCGGCCATTTTGGCGCCGCGCTTGCATTGCAGGCGCACCCCCCCAATAACGGACACAGACAACATTGAAAGTGGATAACAGCAAAGGGCCACATTTATTGATTCAATGCCCTAGTCCGAATTATAAATTTGTATTGGTAAAACGACCAATCATAATTCCTAAGGCAAGCAGGCCGAAGTAACACTGGTAAGGTACCACCCCAAAATTGCCAACGGCAATTGGTTACAATGTATCAATTTGTATCAATTTGTTTGTTGACAACAAACAAATTGTTGACCGTAGTCAATAACTAACTCATGACCCCACCCTCTGACGCGTATCCGTGAAATCACAGGGGTGATGCATGCTGGTTAGCAATCGTCATCACCCCATCGCCTGATTCGTCGTTGACCGGACAACGTTTAACTAATTTATTCCTGTCTAGTGTTGTCCAGTCAATTGCGAACCTGCCGGATACTTGTGGGTCATACTGTTTACCTTACCAGTGCTACCCGCCACACGGAGGGGCTTCAAAGAAGACCTGACGCCCCCACCCAGACCGTCAGCTCGGTCAACAGGCCTGCTCGCCAATCACCTAACAGGAGGTCCATACCTCCTCGCGACAGATGGACCCCATCCCCTGCGTACAAGTCATAATTTTGTAGACTGATATCGGGGTGATGACTGACCCGTCCCCAAACCCTGTCAGCAAGAAACCGCGCCACCGCCCCGTTGACCGTGCGCCTAGCGCGGTCAAGGGCCAGGAGGTGAACGCCCCCTCTATAGAAAGGCGCGGGATAATGTCCACCAAACTAGGGTTGTGGCAGGCCAGACATAATGCAAGTAGGCGAGGTCCTCGCAAATCGCATGCTTGAGCGATAAGCCGGTGACCTGGCACAAATCATTGCCCCCAAGGTAGATGATGAGAATGTCAGGCGGGTCAGCACTCAGGCCAGAAAAGGGAAAGGCCGCAGCCCCCGCCATAACATCCCAGGCTTACCATGCCATGCGAGACTGGCGTGTTCACCCAGTCCCAGTCGGGGTCCACTCTGTCGCCGCAGCGTAACGCGCTGCCCTGTGCACATAGCTGTGGCCCACCAGCCATACTGTCACCGGTGTAATACGACACCCAGGGTCTGCAAGAAAATTGAGAAAAAAGGCGGTAAGGTGACTGGATTGGTACTCATGGCAGGAGTGGGCGCACATAAAACTGAAAACATTGCGAGCCCCACCTCCCCATGCTGCGTATGTCAGCCCCAGAGTACCCAAAAGCAGCTGCTGTAGCGGCTACACCCATACGGAATGAACGTGTGCCATAACGGGCACCTGGTAGGCCCACCCTGGTGAGGGCTCTGGCTGTCACCTTCCAAAACTGAAATTTAGTAAGGGGAGACCCATCTTGGTGACAGAAAAACGGGCCGTGGTGCCTGCCACGCAGTGCCAGGAATTCCTGTAGGGCACCAACCGGACAGATGTCTGCCAAAGAACACCGTAGCAGTCTTACACCACTGCCTACGCCATGCTGATCTGTTTTAGAGGAGCGTATCCTCAACTGGGCCCAGTCTTTGGCAATATAGACATCTTCGAGTTCCAGTGCCCTACACCTGCATCCGCCTTATACAGCATCTCAAGCTCGCTGTCGCGGAGTGCTCCAAAAAGGCCACCGTTGTAGCCGCATGAAGTGGGCTGCCTCATTTCCAAAACAGAGGCCAGGCCAGCCCCGGGCCAATTGGGTAAAAACCCTGGGAAAATCTTGCATCCGCCTTACTCAGCATCTCAAGCTCGCCGACGCGGAGGGCTCCAAAAAGGCCACCGTTGTAGCCGCATAAAATGGGCTGCCTCCTTTCTTAAAACTGAGGCCAGGCCAGCCCCGGGCCACTTGGGTAAAAACCCTGGGAAACTCTTGCATCCGCCTTACTCAGCATCTCAAGCTCGCCGACGCGGAGGACTCCAAAAAAGGCCACCGTTGTAGCCGCATGAAGTGGGCTGCCTCATCTATCAAAACAGAGGCCAGGCCAGCCCCGGGCCAACTGGGTCAAAAACCCTCTGGGTAAATGGGGTGGCGGTCGCCCGGGAAACGCCCGGGCACGCGCACCCACCCCTCCCAACATGTCTCACCCGGAAGTCATTGGTGCTGTCCACACGACCTCCCACCTTGGCCATAAAAGCCAACCCGACAGCTGAGATGCTATGGTGCGTGGTGCAAGGCCCTGGGGATACAGGTAAATCGTGAACCGCAGAACATGGGCTACTGGAAAAGGCCAGGTTCCTGGCAGTCAGAATCGGGTACATAATACTCTAAAGGAACTAAATGCGTGGTGATACGCCTTACTCATGCATGGCGCTAGTGACAGGCCAATCGCCCGGTTCACCTCTCCTTGCCAACGGTCCATCTCACATCCGGGAGTGGCGAGGGAAATTCCTCCGCATCCGGGGGCCGAGGCACGGAACCGGGAGATCTGCAGGCGGGACAAAGCAGCGGCAATGTCATTATCAACCCTTGGGACATGCCTGGCCCTGAAGGGAACGTTGAGGCACAGGTTGCATAACACAAACCAACTAACTAGCTCCATAACCCCGGGCGATTTGGAATCCTGTGCAGTGACGATGCGGAACAGCCGCGTTGCCATGCCCAAGTTGCACAACCGAGTTGGCCCACCTCTTGCCCCATAGCATCAAAGCACCCAGGATAGGGAAACATTCCAGATACGTGAGACCATGCAGGCAACCCTTTGCCTGCCCAGGATGGTGGCCACCCACCATAGGCCCACTTCTAATTGAAGTACATCCCAGAAACCCAGGAATCATGAGGCATCGGACTGCATCTGAAAGCAAGGGGGAGCCAGGAAATCAGACCCCAAAATGACACCCCGTTGAACTACCTCTGAATCTATGGCCAGACAAGCACGTATGCCCCGATACCCTGGGTAAATCTGAGCCTGTGATGGGGCCTGGATAATCCCGCCATGGCGTCGCACAAGCGCAGAGCAAATGCCCTGCCCGGTGCGACGACCCTGCCAGCGAAACTGGGGTGACCATGTAGCACCAGAAGTTACCTCAGTGATGCCATGCGCCCAGCCAGCAAGACCGAGACAAGGGCCACTAGCCTTGACACCTTATCCTGCTGCAACCTAGAATCCTGCGCTATCGTGTTACTCTCCACCCCAGGAATACTAGCTGTGGAGATGGGCCCTCGGTCTTTTCGGGCGCTAAAGGGACACCAAGTTCCTCCATTAGCGTCTGAAATGTGATGAGGAGACGTGGGTACGTGTCCCAGCCCCGTTCAGCCCCGAATAAAACCATCCAGGGAATGGGCTACAGACCGGGACCCTGACCTGCGGACAAAAGCGCAATCTAGGAAAATGGTGAAACGCTCGAATACCGAGCCCCAAAGGAATAGCCAAAAGGCATGGCATCATTGAACAATATGCTCCCCAGGACGGGGGTGCGGGACAATGCCAACGACCCTGCCCGCATAGACCCTTTCGTCAAAGCTGGCAGCAGCCACCTCCTCCCTCCCCTTAAGGGATAAAAGATTGGGGGCATCCTGAGGGGACCTATTACCCATGAAAGGGATCCGGAACCCCTGTCTAGAACCCTGAAGGATACCCGCATCCTCACCCTTCAGGCACCATGTGAGCCAACGCTCCAACATGTCCACCCTAAATGGGGAGGGAGCCCTTCGGTGAACTAGATCCATCTGCGGCAGTCTTGCTAGCCCCCTGTCTGCCCCACCCTCTGCCCCGCATCCTTCTAGGCCTGGGACAGGCAGAGGCCGCATGGGGCCCAACACAGGTGGGACACTCCTGTCTGTATTTGCAAGTCTTCCCCTTAGAGGAGCCATTGGACAAAAAGTCCAGCACAGCCGGCGGGCTGGAACCCCCCGCCCCGCCCCCTGGCAGGTGACCTGTGCTGGGGCTGCCCGCTGAACCGCATGCCCACAATGGTATATCTCCCCGGGTGCAGGGCGCGTGGGCGTCACGTACAAAAGCCACAGCCTCTGGCCTGGCTCATCCTGCCTAATCTCGGGGTGCGGGGAAATCCGCCTACGGCATCCCTCGTCACAAGCCAACCACGCTGGGCCCGGAAAGTAAATCATCGCCCGGTAGGCGTTGTCCAAATACTGGACCATCGGAATTGCCAAATCCGGCCATGCCCTAAGGTACACCGCCATGCATACGATGCAGGCCGGCAACCATTTGGCCCACATACTTGGTGGCTTGCGACAACGTGCCTGCCACTATCCTTCTCATTCTGCCCCTCCCTCTCTCCTTGGTGGGCACACTGTTTAGGAATGAGAAGATATCCACGTACTCCCCCCGCCAAATTTACTCTCTGGCGGCCTGTGCCAAGTGGTCACTCATCAGTATGGAATAGGGGCTTGGACCAACCCGGCCACCCAAAACATTCCCCTAAGGGTAGGGAACACCCCCCACCACGGGGCCCTGGGTGTTAGCTGTCATCGCCGGGTGAGGCGTCAGCAGGTGCACCGCCGCACCACCCGCGCGAGGCCAAAGCGATTGGAAAGCCCCCCCCCCATATTGGGAATGTGTGTGGATGTACTCGCTTACACCGTATACTCACATGCTGCACCCCCGCGGGCCGCCCCCACCGGGGGTTCCGGCCCACTGGGGGCGTCGGAGCTCACGACCGACGTAGAGCTCATCCCCGGAGAACCTGCACCTGGCCGCTGGCTGGGGAGCTGCGAGGCAGTGGCCGAAACCGCGCCACGCGCCTGCAGCAGCTCAACCCTCCCCGTCAGCTGTTGTCCTCCTGAAGACAGCGCCTCAAAAGGAACCCCAAAGGAGGGGGGGCCCCCGCCTGACTTCCACGTTAACCTGGGGCGAAGGGCCGGCTGGCCCGCCTGGTCCATGCGTGGGTACAGGCCCCTGTACCCAGGACCCGAAAGCAGGTGGAGGAGCGGTGTCCACCGCTCGCGGGCCGCGGGCCGGAACCCCTTCCGCGCCCGCACTCTGGTTGCCCACTCCGGGCGAAGGGGCAATAGACCCCATTCCGCCGGTCCCGGCAGGGGCGAGCAAAGGCGGCAGCTGAGGAGGCAGCACCGCGGTCCTCCGACCTGGGTTGCGCCTCCTCACCGCGCGAGCTGCACTCGGAGCTGCCTTCTTCTTCGAAGGCATTTCCACCGAAGCAAAGGGAAGCCGGCAAGGCAGAATCGCTACCCAAAAGGCTTCCCGGTAGGCTCAAGAGCGACGGAGACACAGGGGAAAAGACTTCTCCGCTCCGTCGCTGAGGTAAAATGGCAGCTCGGCTGCCTCGTGGCCACCCCTTTTATAAGGGAGCTGGCCACGCCCCTAACTACCCGGATTCTCTGTCCTGTGGGGGGGGAGCCCGCAAAGGGCGCGGCGGCCATTTTGGCGCCGCGCTTGCATTCTCTATATTCTTGTCCCTATACATTTAGTCACTGACCATAGTCTAGGTAAAGGTAAGGTAAAGGTTGCCCTTGCTCGAAAGCCAGTCATATCCAACTATAGGGTTCAGTGCTCATCTCTGTTTATAGCCAGAGATGTTTATAGTCTGCGTATGAAGATGTTTCCATGGACATGTGGCAGGCATGCCTGGTCCCTATTTATCTACTTGCAATTTCTTGCTTTGAAACTGCTAGGTTGGCAGGAGCTGGGACAGAGACGGGAGCTCACTCCATCATGTAGTACCAGGGAATCGAACTCTGACCTTCCAGTCAGTGAGTTCAATGTCTTAACCACTTGAGCCACCACAGTACCCTGACCATAGTCTAATGAGCGGCAAAATATGAAGAGGCTTAGTGGTTAAGACACTGAGCTTGGAGACTGGAAGGTCGGGGGCTGCACTTGGGGATATGAAAGGAGCCTAATTCCAGCATACTCTGAGTGGAGTTTCTCCAGTAAAAATCCTTTCAACCCAGAGTAATCTCTGAGTCAAAATTATTATTATTCACTTTCAAGTCAGGGTCCAAGATGGCATGGAAAGCGCTACCTGTATTCAGGTGGTCATAAGTGATGTCTTCTTCAGACATTGCACTTCAACATAAATTTAGACATGGATTTAGAAGATGGTGCTAATTTGCAGGTTCTCATGCCTGTAATACTAAAATAGGAAGAGCTTTGTGACAAGTACAAACATTCTTGAGGGTGCACAAGAGTAAAACCACATTAAAAGATGGAGGAAGGAGCTGACAGGACAAGAAACAACATTAAAGGAGGATATAGCTGTGAAACTCAACCTCTTGTACGTAACTTGGAAGACCCTGAGTAGGCTGAGGGTCAGAGTCCCTAAATGCAAGGCCAATATACTCAAGTGGTGGATGATGGTAAACAACAACACACTGTGTGAATGTGGAGAGATACAGAGTCCAGCTCATTTACTGGTTTGCCAATTACTGTCAGAAACATGCACCAATGAGGACTTAGGTTTGGCCAACAATAAAGCCAAGAAAGTGGCTTAATTTTGGCAGTCCAGGGTTTGACTGGGACATGAAAGAAGAAGAATCTGTAATACTCATGTACAAAGCCAAACTTCTGAACTTTTTCTTCAGGACAAGTTGTAGAACAAACTGGTGGGGGATGTTTCACTCTCTGAAATTTGACAGGGTTTCTCCTCTGCTCTGTCATAAATTGTTCCCCCACACCTTTGTCTCTGGGAATATTTTAGCAGAAAAAAAGAGGCAGAGTTTCAGTGAGAATTAGGACCCTATAATTGCAGGGAATTGAGAAGCAGGAACATAAATATTACATAGCCCAGTGGACTAGGAGACAAGATACTAGCTTGAGTTATCGAAACACTCTTTATTTAGCTCATTTCCCTCCCAGCCTCATATAGTACTAACCAGAAAGCAATGACTGGCTGTCCATTATCTTATGTAGAAATGAAGAAGTGTCACAGAAGTACTTATTGGTGTGTTACAGTGCTGCCTTCTCATAGTGCAAAAGCTCTGAGAAATATTTTTCTCTGGCATATGTCTGATCTCTAGAAACTCTATTCTCTTCATGTTTGTTTAATGCCTGCCTTCATCTGTTTCCAGACATTCACCTGATGGGTATGACATTAGGAAGCACATTAATGGCTCAGTACATTCATCTTTTTTGTGTCATCTGAGGAGTTTTCTTGAAGCCCAACTCAGTTTCTGCTACTGTCTTGCTGTTCTGGCAAGGGTAGGCATCTCCCCAGCTTTAAAAGCTTTCCATGATATTGCTCATCATTCCTTTGGGTGGTAGTATTGTGAAGAACATTTCCCCTAGTCTTTGGTGGCTAACTTGCAGGCAGCCAATTCCTCCCCCTTCCCCCTTTTGCCAGTGTGGAAAAAGTCAGCTCAGCTGCTTGTATGAGTTAGGATGCAGTGAGGTATAAGAGAGGTCAAGCCAAGGGTCAGATACAACCTTTGTCTTACTGTTTTATTGTTGGGGCACTAATCATTCTCCCCTAACATCAATCTCCAATTCCCCATGGCAGTGCAAATTCCAGGCAGAGAATAGAAAGTTAATTTTCTGTGTATCAGCAAATACCAACCAAACCCATCCATTCCCAGGCAGCACTTGGGCAAGATTGAGAAAATGAAACATAGCTCTGGCTCAGCCAGATAAAAACTCCATCACATGCCTTTTCCTACACTAGGAAACTATTAATTTCTATGATTTTATACTACTTTTTGCACACCGTTCATTCACATTATGTTGCATTTTCCCTAGATTAATAATTACTACTAAACACCATTTTTGAGAGTGACTGCAGTGTTTAAATCCACTGCATCAAGCAAATATGAACAAAATGTAGGGAAATGGCAATAAAAAACACATCTTTAAAAAATATAGCATTACACTTTATGGAGCTCTCTTATGGGATGGATCTTTAATTAAAAAGAAGGGGATGGGAAGCTAAGATCTTTTCTATGACAGAAAATGAATGCAAAAAATTATGCAGGGGTCTCATGTTAATGTTAGGTGAGCCGACTGTAGTCTGTGGACCATGCACAGTTCCACAAGTACACACATACAACATTTACCCTCACACAACATTCCCCAAATTTCTGGCAACTTGGATTAAAATTAAAAATAATTTTATGCAGTTTTGTTGTTGTTCAGTCGCATAGTCGAGTCTGACCCTTTGCGAACCCATGGACCATTGCGACCCCATGGACCAGGCAAACTATCCTCCACCATCTTTCACAGCCCACTCAGCTCAACAATCATTGCGTCAACAATGTCATCTAGCCATCTCATCCTCTGCTGCCCCCTTCTCCTTTTGCCTTCGATCTTTCCCAGCATCAATGCCTTCTCGAGTGAGTCCTCTCTTCTCATTTGGTGTCCAAAGTGTGTTAGCTTCATCTTCAATATTTCCACCTTTTAAAAAGAAAAAATATATTGTTGTGGTGGGCAGGGTGCAGGAGAGAATGTTGCCCTGCAAGTTCTAGGCAGGGTGTGGCCCCCAGATCTCTAGAGGATACCCATCTCTTGTTCCTATCCAGCTGCTTGTTACTCACTGTGATGCTCCTCTTCTCCAGAGATAAGCATGTGCTGTTCAGAACCTTTGTACTAAAAATTCCATAATCTTCCAATTTGGAAGTTCTAATTGAGAGACAAGTATCTATAGATAGCTAAATGTGGTTCATCTGGGTGAAATGCCTAAATTTGAAGGCTTTTGAGCTCTATGTGTAATGTAACTCTTAATAAAGGTCACTTTTTTTCAAGAGCAAGTCATATACAACTCTAGGGTTTGGTGCTCATCTCCATTTGTAGCCAAAGTACTGTGTGCATCTGCAGACATTTCTGTGGTCATGCAGCAGACACCAGAGTGCACAGAACCCTGTTTAACTTCCCATCGAAGTGGTATCTATTTATCTACTTGCAAAGGGGCTGCAGTGACTCAGTGGTTAAGAAGCTCACCTTGTTAGGTGGAAGACCAGCAAGTCAGCAGTTCGAGACCTGGGTACTACATGATGGTTTGAGCGCCCATCTCTGTCCCAGCTCCTGCCAACCTAGCCGTTTGAAAGCAAAAAAATTGCAACTAGATAAATAGGGACCAGTTCAGTGGGAAAATATCTTGGGGACATGAAAGAAGCCTCATTCAGGCATCCCCTGAGCAGAGTTTCCTCCAGCAAAAATCCTTTCAACCCAGAATAATTTCTGACACGAAATTATTATTATCTACTTGCAATGTTTTGCTTTTGAACTGCTAATGTAGGTAAGCAAGAGCTGGGACAGAGATGGAAATTGCTCTGTTGTGCAGAACTCAGGTCTCAAACTGCTGACATGACAACCTTCCAGTCATCAAGTTCAGCATACAGTGGTACCTCGCTTAAAGAGCATAATGTGTTCCACGGGATTGCTCTTTAAGTGAATTTGCTCTTTAAGCAAAACACCATTGTAAGTGACCATTTGTTACTTCTGGTATGTGTGGGGGATTGTGAACCCCAATTTATCTGTTAAGTGAGTTTTTGGTTGGTTTTAGTTGTTAAACAAGGTGACCATTCAAAGAAAATTCTGTTCTTTAAGTGAGTTAGTCTCTAAGCGAGGCACTCTTTATGAGAGGTTTTATTGTATATTGGGTAGCTTCTTTTCTGGGGCAGTTTTCCCTCACCTCACTGCTCTATGGGAGGGAAGTTATGAGAGGCTCTCTGTATAGAATATAATGGGTAGTTCAATGAACCTTCTCATGGAATAGTGAGGTGACCCCCTGCAATGGAGGGGCATTTCTTTCTGCTTCATAGTCAAAGCACATGAAGTGAAACAGACAATGTGTTGGATAAATTTTGCAAAGTGGTGCAGCTAATAAGCCCTTCTCAATTCTCCTTTTCTTTTCTCTTAATTCCTATTGAACAAATACTTAGGCCCAGCTTTAGAAGAAAGAAAAAAATGTTACTTAAGAGGCTTGTATTAAAATAAAGTTGTCAGGTAGATGCCAAAAATATAATACAGCAATTCACTTCATCATAGTTGCAAAAAGCAGAAAGAAAAATCTCTCAAGCAAATGATTTTTTCAGGAGGACACTGAGTCGCTAACTTTCTGAGACTAAAACATTTTGAGTCAGAAAGAAACTAATCTGAACAACTGAACACTCAGATAGAATAGACGGAACTAAACTAATACAGACCCAGAAACAGAGCTGAGAGTGAAAAGCAGTTAATTTTAGAGGGAAGAAACATTTAGCCTGCTGATTGGCCTTTCAGATTTAAAACAGGCAATGACCATGTTTGTTAAATCTCCAGGTTAGCATGCAAAATGAACACAAAGCATGGCAGGATTGCCTGCTGTAATTTCTGCAATAGGAACACTTCTCTTTTGCCTTCTTCTTTCTCCTCTCCCAGTCCCAGAAGCGTGCATCTAGATTACAAAAATTCTATTCCTATTAAACTAACTAAAACAGTTTGGTTTAATTCTCAACTGCCATTTCCAACACATTCCAGTTATCTCAACCAATCAAAAGTCAGCTCTGCCAGTCATTTTGGAACTCCACCCACAGAAGTATACTGTTCAACATTCCCAGCCATTCCTCAAACACGTCTGTCACCAGTTATATTTACAAATGTTTCCGTGTGTGGAAAAACAACAGAATTGCCATAGGGCACTACACAAAAAGCTCCATTTGCACATTTCTCCCACTAAAATGAACAAAAGTGAAACAGTATGTGGAAGCAGAAAGGGGGGAAGGCTCCTCTAGAGAGGTCCTGAGTTTGTTTGATATCACTGCTTCCTTCCAGCATTGAATCTTATGGTGCCTCACAATGAAGTTGAAATTAACAGCACATAAATTTATGTTTAATCAGAGTTAAGCAGAATTGTAATGTAAAAGCATAAATTAAAAGAAAGTACAGTACTTCTTTTTAAAAGGAGCCTTGATGGTTCAGTGGATAAACTGCTGTCCTGCAACCAAAAGGTTGTGAGTCTGATCCTGACCAGGACACAAGGTTGATTCAGCCTTCCATCCTTCCAAGGTCAGTAAAACAAGTACCCAGCATGTTGGTGGCAAAATACTAATGAATTTGTGAACTGCACAGAGAGTGTACTAAGCTCTGTGAGACGGTATCTAAGTATGATTGCTTTGCTTTGCTTTTTTTTTAACAGCGAGTCAACAACAACAAAACTTTATTATGGCCAGAGGCCAGTACAATCATCACAGAACAAACAAGTACAACCAAACAGGTACAACAGTTCTGTCATTAGCCAAGTCATTTCCAGGGCTAATAAATCTTGCCATTACCAATCTACTCTTACCAATTATGTTAGGACAGTAAATGTGAGTGCAAGAGCATGTTGTAATTAGCTAAACAGAACTAGCAAATATTAAGACAGAGAGGTTGATGAGAGTTGTTATACCATAAACCCTATAATCGGGAAGACCTAAGAAGGCACACATGGAGTCACTGCCATCCTAAGAGCTTTTTATCCCGCAGATGGGAGGCTTTGCTGGCGCGCCCCCCAAAGAAAGACTCAGACACCGGTATATGGATAAAGGCATTGGGCCACTTTTATTGAATAATGCCCTAGTCCGAATTATAACTTTCAATTAGTACTCATCCAATTATAATTCTTAAGGCAAGCAGGCCGCAGTAACACTGGTAAGGTTCCTCCCAAAATTGCCAATGGCAATTGGCTACAATGTATCCATTTGTATCAATTTGTTTGTTGGCACAAACAAATTGTTGACCGTAGTCAATAAACTATCTACTGACCCCACCCTCTGACGTGTATCCGTCAAATCACGGGGTGATGCATGTTGAAAAGCTCCTGCCATCACCCCTTGGCTGGTTCGTCGTTGACCGGTCAACGTTATTACACCTGTACCAGTCTAAGTGTTGGCCAGTCAATTGCGAACCTGCCGGATACCTATGGGTCATAAATCTTTACCTTACCAGTGCTACCCGCCTAAGTGACCAAAGTCAAGAGCAAGAAAACCCCTATGTCAAACCTCAGCAACAGTGTGGGATGGGCAAAAAAGCCAGAACCCAAGGGCCAATTGTGGGTTCCGGCCAAAAATTCCCACCCGGCCCCGAAGCGACCAAAATATCACACTGTTCACTAGGGAGGGGGTGGAGGGAAAACTTCTCCTCTCCGTCGCTATTTTAAAATGGCAGCTCGGCTGCCTCATGGCCACCCCTTTTATAGAGGGGTGGCCACGCCCCCTAACTCACCCGGATGTCTGAGTCCAAGTGGGGGGCCCCACAAAGAGCGCGGCGGCCATTTTGGCACCGCGCTTTCATTGCAGGCGCACCCCCCAAAGAAAGACTCAGACACCGGTATATGGATAAAGGCATTGGGCCACTTTTATTGAATAATGCCCTAGTCCGAATTATAACTTTCAATTGGTACTCATCCAATTATAATTCTTAAGGCAAGCAGGCCGCAGTAACACTGGTAAGGTTCCTCCCAAAATTGCCAATGACAATTGGCTACAATGTATCCATTTGTATCAATTTGTTTGTTGGCACAAACAAATTGTTGACCGTAGTCAATAAACTATCTACTGACCCCACCCTCTGATGTGTATCCGTCAAATCACGGGGTGATGAATGCTGAAAAGCTCCTGCCATCACCCTTTGGCTGGTTCGTCATTGACCGGTCAACGTTATTACACCTGTACCTGTCTAAGTGTTGGCCAGTCAATTGCAAACCTGCCGGATACCTATGGGTCATAAATCTTTACCTTACCAGTGCTACCCGCCACACGGGGAGGCTTCAATGAAGACTCACCGCGCCCCCCCCCCCCCCAGACCGTCAGCTCGGTCAACAGGCCTGCTTGCAAATCTTCCAAGAAGAGGTTCATACCTCTAGCCGACAGGTGGACCCCATCCCCTGCATACAGATCATAATTTTGTAAACTAATGGTGGGGTGTCGGATGACCATCCCCAAACCCTTGTCTGCCATGAACCGGGCAACTGCCCTGTTCACCGAGCGACGAGCACGGTCAAGGGCACGGAGGTCAATACCTCCCTTGTAAGCGTGACGTGGTATGATGTCCGACCATAGCAGCCTTGTGGACGGCCACACATAATGCAAATAAGCTAGGTCGCTGCAAATCATGAATTTTAAAGAAAGGCCAGTGACCTGGCCGAGGTCATTGCCCCCGAGGTGCAGTACAAGCACATCAGGCGGTTCAGCATCCCTGATGGAGAAAAGGAATGGCAACAGTTCCCGCCATCTCATTCCACACTTACCGTACCAACGTATGCATGCGGCCGCACGGAGTCCAAGCTGGGGTCCCCACTCTGTCGCCCAGTGCACATAACTGTGGCCCACCAGCCATACTGCCACCGGTGTGCGGGGACACACAGGGTCTGTAAGAGAAAAAAGAGAACAGTGACTTAACTGGTACTCATGCCTGAAGAGGGCGAACATATAATGCAAAACGCATAGACCCCCATCTTCCCATACGGCATATATCAGCCTCAGAGTACCCAAATGCAGCTGCAGTTGAAGCAGCACCTATTCTAAACGAATGGGTGCCGTAACGAGCCCCTGGGAGGCCAACACTGGATAGTGCCATACCGGTCACCTTCCAAAATTGAAATTTAGTAAGGGGAGACACATCCTGGTGGCAGAAAAACGGGCCAGGGTGCGTGCCACGCACTGCCAAGAACTCCTGTAGGGCACCAACCGGACAGATGTCTGCAATGGAACATCGTAGCAGTCTAACTCCACTGCCTACGCCATGCTGATCAACTTTTGAGGACCGTATCCTCAACTGAGCCCACTCATTAGTAACATAGACATCGTCGAGTTCCAGTGCCCTACGAGTCGCATCCGCCTTAGACAGTAGTACCAACTCACTGATGCGGAGCGCTCCAAAGAAGGCCACCGTGGTAGCCGCATGAAAAAGAGCTGCCTCATACCTGTCAAAACATAGGTTATGCCAGCCTCGTGCAAGGTGGGTAAGCACCCCTGGGGAAATTGGGTGACGAGTGTCCGGGCGGCGGCCACGTTCCCGTGTCCTCCCCTCCAAAACATGCCGTATGCGGAAATTGTTCATGCTGTCAGCAAAACCCCTCACCTTGGCAATAAATGCCAGTGCTGACAGCCTGGATGCTATAGTGCGGGGAGCGAGGCCCTGACTGTGTAAATAAACCATAAATTGTAAAACTTGTTCCACTGGAATGGGCCACACCTCGGGCAACTGAAGTTGCACACAAAAGTTTATAAATTGAACGAAAGCATGATGATACGCCTTACGCGTGCGGGGCGCCAAGGACATGCCGATCGCCCGGTTCACCTCTCCTTGCCAAATGTCCAAATCTCGGCCGGGAGTGGCGAGGGGAATTCCTCTGTGTCCGGAGCCAAGGCGCGGAACCGGGGGATCTGCAGGCGGGATAAAGCATCAGCAATATCATTATTAATGCCTGGTACATGTCTGGCCCTAAAAAGCACATTGAGGCGTAGGCTACGTAACACGAATTGGCGAACTAAAGCCATCACCCTGGGTGATTTAGACGTCTGAGCATTGACAATGTGCACTACCGCAGCATTGTCACACCAAAAGTGAACCACAGAGTCGGCCCACTCCTCGCCCCATAGCATCAAAGCTCCCAGGATTGGAAAAAACTCAAGGAATGTAAGATCGTGGAGGCGATCCGTGCCCCGCCATGCTGGAGGCCATTGGCCATAAGCCCACCTCCCCTGGAAGTAAATCCCATATCCCAGGGAGCCAGAGGCATCCGACTGTACTTGAAACCTAGGGGAAACTAAAAGGTCAGATCTCCAAAAGGAGACCCCGTTGAAGTCCCACAGGAATGAGAGCCAAACCAAAAGGTTTGGTCAGTCGGACCCTATAATGGCGCCTTGTCAGGCCAGACATGGCATCACATAGGCGCCGAGCAAATGCCCTGCCTGGTGTAACCACCCTGCAGGCAAAGTTAAGATGGCTGTGTAGCACCTGAAGCTCACGAAGTGACACTTTACGTTTGGCCAGCAAGGCCAAAACCATCGCGGAGATCCGGGTGACCTTATCGATGGGTAACCGGGATGCCTGTGCGACCGTGTCAATTTCAATACCCAGAAATGTGAGGGTAGTGGATGGGCCCTCGGTCTTTTCGGGCGCTAAAGGGACACCCAGTTCCTGCATTAGCGTCTGAAATGTGGTGAGGAGACGCGTGTACGTGTCCGAGGCCCGTTCACCACCGAACAAAATGTCATCGAGGTAATGGGCTACAGACCGAGACCCGGACCTGCGAACAAAGGCCCACTGAAGGAAAGTGCTAAAACGTTCAAATGCTGAACAGGATATAGAGCAGCCAAAAGGCATGGCCTTATCTACAAAAAAAAAAAAAACTTCCCTTGGAATCTAAAACCCAATAGCTCAAAGTCCTCCGGGTGCACTGGCAACAATCGGAATGCCGATTTAATGTCGCATTTTGCCAGGAGGGCACCAGGACCAAAAGAGCGCACCATTCGCAGGGCTTGGTCAAAGGACGTATACCTGACCGAACAAAGGTCATCAGGGATAGCATCATTGACAGAATAACCCGCCGGGTACGATAAATGGTGGATTAAACGAAATTCCCCCGAGGCCTTTTTGGGTACCAACCCCAGAGGGGAGACCTTCAGGTTGGGAAAGGGTGGTACAGAAAAGGGGCCTGCCACCCTCTTGGCCTCAACCTCCTTAGCAATACTCAGGGCCGCCACCTCTTCTCTACCCTTCAGGGACAGTAAATTGGGTGCATCTTGGGGTCCCCGCACTCCTTTGAATGGGATTCGGAAGCCCCACTGAAAACCCTCGAGGAGGTACCTCGCGTCCTCTCTCCTTGGATAAGTTGAGAGCCATCGCTCCAACATATACACATTAACTGGGGAGGGGGCCTTTTGTCTGGCTAGCTCCATCAGCAGAAGCTCTGCCCGCTCCCTGTCCACCTCTACCTCTGCCCCGTGACCCACCGGCCCGCGGACACGTGGCGGTGGCGTGGGGGCCAGCGCAAGAGGGACACTCATGTTTGTATCGGCACTGCCGCTTATTGCACACACCGCTAGCCGAGAAGCTCCAACACAGCAAGCGGGCTGGAACCCCCTGACCCGCCGGCTGGCGGGAAGCCTGCGTTGGAGCAGCTCACTGAACGGCATGGCTCTAATGGTACCTATCCCCAGGCGCCAGACGCGTGGGGGTCATGTACAATAGCCACAATTTCTGACAGGGCTCATCCCATCTCATCTCCGGGTGCAAGGGCACCCTCATTCTAAATTCCTCATTGTAAGCCAACCACGATGGGCCAGGAAAATCCACCATTGCCCTGTAAATATTGTCCAAATATTGGACCATAGGAATGGCCAGGTCAGGCCGGGCCCTGAGGTACACCGCCATATAAATAAGATATGCGGGCAACCAGTTGGCCCAGGTGTGTGGTGGCTTACGACGGTGGGACAACTCTTTGTCTCTGTCATCCTGTCCCTCTCTCTCCTCCTTAGTGGGCTCACGGTTCAATAGGGAGAATATATCCATGTACTCCCCCCGCCAAATCTTTTCCCTCGTAACCTGGGACAAATGATCACCAAGGGGCAACGAATAACTAGCCGTCGGCAAGGCTGTCACCGGCACATTAGGTACCCGGGGCATACGCAGTGGAACCTGGACAGTCCCTGCGATGCCCGGCACTGCCCCGGGGGCGGAAACCCCCACCCCCAGCGCTGTAGCAGTATGGAACCAAGGGGCACTGGGACAGGCTGGCAACTGATGCCCACTCGCCTCGACTTGACGAGGCCATGGCCACTGAATCCCACCATTGGAAGTGGGCTGTGATGTGGGTGCATTAACTTGAACCTGATACTCACTAGGTGCACCCCCGTGAGCCGCCCCCACTGGGGGTTCCGGCCCACGGCGGGCGTCAGAGCTCGCGACCGGAATCGAGCTCTGGGGCCACACCTGACCACTCTCCTGCTGTAGCTCTGGACGAACAGGGAGCTGCGAGACACCGGCAGGGGCAGGCCGGAGCGTCTCGAGCAGTTCAACCCGGCTGGCCGCTTGTTGCAGTGTGGCGGCCGTCGAGGTAGCCGGTGAATCCAAAGGGCCCCCCGCAGAGAGTGAAGGGCCACCTGACACGGGGTTGTGTGCAATCCCCAAGGATGCCTCAAGCACAGCTAAACACGTTAGCAATGCATCAACTGCCACAGATCCCCCAGTATAAAGTGGGCTGGGTGGGCCGGACGGCCCACCAGGCATTTGACCAGGAACCCCAAAATGAGAGCCTGGGCCCGAATAGGGCCATGCCCAAAACTCCAGCCCATGAGGGGCCGGAGGGGGAACGTGCTGTGCACCAGCACCGCCCCCCCCCCCCGCTGACCGGACCCATGGCCGGCAACTGCGGGCCGAGGGCCGAAGCCCCAGAAGGGCCGGTTGAAGGCTGGCTAGCCGAGGGCCAAGCAGCCTGTGTCGCCCCACCGGTATCGGTGGAGGTAGTGCCATGCCGCGGGGGCGCAGCCCTGGTCCTCCGACCTGAGGGCTGCCCCCCGCGTTGCGCAGGGCCAGCAAAAGTCCTCCCCGTTGGCCGCGGTTTCATCGCTGGGGCCTTCCGTTTGGGAGGCATATCGTAGCAATAGCAGGATCCCTGTCCAGGGATCAACCGATGCCAAAAAACACAGAGCAAGCAAGCCAAAGGCTCTGTGCAACTCCTTCCTTCCCAGCCGGGAAAGCCAAGGGCTAAAAAGCCAAAGAATCGAAGGAACAGCGACGGAGAAAACTTCTCCTCTCCGTCGCTATTTTAAAATGGCAGCTCGACTGCCTCGTGGCCACCCCTTTTATAGAGGGGTGGCCACGCCCCCTAACTCACCCGGATGTCTGAGTCCAGGTGGGGGGAGCCGCAAAGAGCGCGGTGGCCATTTTGGCGCCGCGCTTTCATTACCTTGTTTTTGCATATATTAGTTGCTCATTGAGTCAATTGTCAGAGAAAATAGTTTGGATACCAGAGAGGGTCCAAAATGGAGGGGTCCAGCCTGGCCATCCCCATCCTGGAAGTTACCATTGAGAAAGCTGCTTCTGACATTTCCTCCCAGTGTTATCTAGGTATGTGATCTTACGTAGATGCGTAAAAAAACTCTTGCCATGTATTATGTTTAGATATCTTGTTTTAAGGCTCGCAGCCAAGCTATAATGTGTTGACATTCTATTGTCTACAGAAAAATACTTAAGGTTATATCCTGATGAAGAAAAATTCTTTTGAAAAAATGGCAATACTGGAACAATTTTGATGATACATATGTTATTTCTTCACTCCTTCACATTCTTGCAGTAAAAGATACTTAAAAGATACTTCTGCCTCAAACGGTTTCTTTCTCTTATTTGCATCTGCACCATTTGGCCCTATGTTTGTGTCTATTTGCAGTGAAGGCTGCTAGATGCAGGGAGAAGTCTTTGGACTCTATCCTTATAACTTAGCATCAAGGTTTAGAACAACAACAGTGTGATTGAAAGATGATAAACTCCACCAATGATGCCCCAAACAGTCCTACTACATTTTAATTGTACATTTTAAATTGTTTTATATGTCAGGTTTTACCTATTATGTATCCAATCTTTTTTTTAAAAAATTTTTTTTTAGATTTTCAAAAAATAAAGACTAACATACAACTATACAATAAACAACTAAGCATAGATACATAAACATAAAAATGAAAAAGAGAAACATAATATATCAATTAAGTAAAACCAACTGAATAAACAATAAGCAATAAAGGAAGAACAAACGAGAAAACATTAAAAATAAAGTTCCATGCTAGTATCGTCAAAGTAATAGTTACATATTTTATGTTATAATTTCATTCTTCATTAGTTCTTTTCATTCTCTTGTCTTGTCAACTTGAATACTATATTTATATTTACTATATTTTATGTAACAAGTACTTCTCTGTCTCTTATCTTTAACCTACACAACATTAACTTTACAATACAAAAACACCCTGTAATATATACATTGCCGTGGGGGTTGCAGTGTGTCACTCCTTTCTTTCAATTATTCCAAAAACTTATTTGATCTGGCACTGGCCTGTTACCTTCACCTCTGATAAATATGTAGTCCACAAACAGTTTCCATATTTTCCAAAATCTGTTTTCTTTAACTATACCTTTTTTGTTCAATTCCCATGTCAATTTATCATTCAGGACAAGATCCCACATTTTACATTTTTTAAATTTTTTAAATTCTCATCATTTTTCAAATTTCTTGCAATACAATGCATTGCTGATGTCAGTAATATAGATAATAGATTGTATCCAATCTTAACATTTACCAATTTTATTGTATTAATTTTAAATCACTTTATATGCAAAGTTTTACCTATTATATATCCAATCTCAATATGTACCAATTTTATTGTGTCAGTTTTAATTGTTGTGTACATGTTATGTCCTTGTTTTTATTGTTTGACTTCTTATACTTTGCCATGGTCAATTGACTGATGCAATAAACTGAATGATTGATTGATTTTTTAAATAAATTTTATTAATGAATGACAATAATTAATGACATGATACAAACAGAAAAAGAAAAAGAAAAAAATAACAGTAACGAAAATAACATTATCACATAACATACAATCTTCACAAAACAAACTACAGTGATACCTCATACAACGTCCAAACTTGGTTTCACAGGTTTGGACTTTATATGGATTTGGACTTGGTTTGAGGCATGCAAAATCCTAGCTACGATGCCTCATACAACGTCGTTTCCATAGAGATACATTGTACTGTAACAGCACAGACTTCAGGGCAAAGTCAAGGAAACAGACAGGAAACTGACAGAACTTTAAGAAATCATTGTCTAAAGGCTAAATACATTACAAAAACATGTCAAACAACCCTGATTGTCCAAGAACCTGAAGAATGCTGCAAAAATCCCACGAATGCTTCTAAAAATTCTGACGAAAAAATAAAAAAAATTCCAAAATCATGCTCAAAACCACTCCTAAATACTCTTCGCCTTGTGCAAACCCCACAAGAGCAATGCATGCATGTGTCCTGCCTTTTATACTGCCCAGGCACAATGCAACCAGGGAAAACCCCCAATGCCTCATACAAAGTCGCAGCGACTTTGTATGAGGCAACTTTTTTCAAGGAATTAGGCGATGTTGTATGAATTTGATGTTGTATGAAGCGGACTTTGTATGAGGTATTACTGTATATGATTCATGTAACTCATGTACTTTTTTGGTATGTTATCACCATATTTCAATCAAATCACCACCACCACCAACAATCATTTTCAATAAAAAATTGGTATATATTATCCAAACTTAATATATATTATGTATATCCATACATAATATTCAAATATAGCCTCATTTAAGGTAAATAAAAAAGTTGACAATCACCCGTGACATTTACATAGCTCCCAGAGATTGAGTTTGGTAATTCTTTCTCACTCTCTCTCATTTTTAATATTATACCTTTATTTTCAACTCCAAAATGAAACGTACTCAGCCGCTGGAATATAACCATATCTCTTACTTATCGCATGATCAATGAAGCATTTCCAAATCTCGTGAAATTTGTTTTCTTTTATTATGCCCTTTCTTTTATTTAACTCCCAAGTTAACTTGTCGTTGACTGCCAATGTCCACATTTCTTTACACCAATCTTCTATTTGTATTGTATTTTCATCTTTCCATTTCTTAGCAATGCATTGTCTTGCTGTTATTAGCATAATTGCCAATAAGTCATTTCTATACTTATCCAATTTCAAATTATCAACTTTGGTTATTAATGCTATGCTAGCATCTAATTTAACATCACTATCAAATATCATTTATTTCCTTATTAACTTTATCCCAAAAAGACTTCACTTTTGAGCAATTCCACCACATATGTAAATATGTTCCTGGATTATCATTACATCTCCAACAATGATTGGGCTTTGAGCTATCTATCTGATGTAATCTATTTGGAGTTAAGTACCATTTCCATATTAATTTATAGTTATGTTCTTTTACTCTTACTGATAGGGTACACATTATTCTGCTCTTCCATTTACTTTTCCAGATTTCATTACTAATTTTAATATTCAGATCCTGTTCCCATATGGATTTTAAAATTTCTTGTTGTTTTTCATCGTTGTTCAATATCTTGTACAATTTGCTAACTATTCCCTTAATTGATATTTTTCCTGTTCTTAATTTGGATAGTATATCTTCAAATGCTGTTATATTTCTATTTAAATTCATTACATCAGCTGTTTTTTTATACCATTTATTTATTTGAACAATTTGCAACCAATTTTAGTTCAATTGTTTAAATAATTCCGCTTTCTTTACGTTATCACTATAAACTTTCATCCAGTCTTCCAAGTTTTTTACATTATTTTTAATAAATATTTCTTCTAATTTGCTATCTACCCGTAATGGGAATGTTCTCATGTCTCTTATCTCTATGATCGGCGAAACGTCTGGAGCCAGTTTTTTCTTTAACACCCTCCATGTATCTATTAATTATTTTAACAATTTATTTGATATGCTAATTTTTTTATTTATTCTACCCAAAAAAATCTTGTTCCCAATTTCTGAAATTTCCTGTGTTTCTATTTTTCCCCATATAAATTCTTTCCTCGTTAGAATTTTACATATGTTTCTTAATTTAAATGCATTGTAATAATTTTTAATATTTGGGATTCCTAATCCACCCATTTTCTGTGGTAAATACCAAAGAGATTTAGTTATTCTTGGTGTCTTTCCCCCGTTACAATATTCATTTATCAAACTTTGAAAGATTTTTAAATTTGCAAATTATCAAATAGAAAATTTATTTTGGGTAGTATTTTCATTTTGCACAGTGAGATTCTACCAAACCAAGATAAATTTAATTTTTTATATCTTTGAATTTTCTCTTTCAACTCTTTTCTAATTTGTCGTAGATTAATTTCTTTAAATGATCAAAACTATTTGCAACATTAATCCCTAAATATTTTATATCATTCTTAATTTGTATTTTAAAGTTATCCTTAATTTTTTCCTTGTCCTCATTGCTTAAATTAAAAAATAAAGCTTCTGATTTATCCCAATTAACTTCTAATCCTGTTACACCGCCCCGTCTCTGATGAGGGGCTCCAAAGGGCCTCTGGTGCAAGTCCGCCACTGCGCCGCCGCCGCCGGCCTCAGCCACGAGGCCTCCTCCTCCACCTCTCCACCACTATGCAGTCAGCAGCAGAGCTGAGGGCCAGGCCTACTGAAGTATGGTGGCGGTGGAGAGGCAGAGGAGGAGGCCTTGTGGCTGAGGCCCTCAGTGGTCTCGCCGGTGGCCTTGCGTCAGAGGCCCTTTGCAGCCCCTGCTCATCAGAGACAGGGCATCGGGTAGACCCGTGGCCGGAGCAGTGGAGGAGGCGAGCGGCAGAGGAGCTTCACATCGGGTGGGCAGACAAAGAAGCAGCAGTGGTGGGGCAAGGGGCCTTGGCTCCTGGTCCTGCCGCCTCTCCCCCCACCCCCTCTCTTCCTCTCCTCCCTGGGTCGTGGGGTCATCTTCCTCCTTGCCCTGGGAGCATTGGAAGGGGGGAGCAGAAGCAGCAATGCCCAAGCAGAGGCTGCTGAACTTCCTCCCCACCAACCCCCGCCCCAGGCTAACTGTCGGATGGTTGCAGTTTTCACTTGGTCAGGGGTGGGGGGGAGGCAGCAGGACCAGGAGCCTCTTCCTCCCCCCCGCCCCCTGGGTCGGAGGCAAGACAAGCATGGCTGTAGCATGGCCCAGACTCAAACCCACCACCGCTGCTTCTTTGTTTGCCCACCCTATGTGAAGCTCCTCTGCCGCTAGCCTCCTCTGGCCACGGCTCTACCCAACGCCATCCTGTCTCTGATGAGGAGGGGATGCAAAGGGCCTCTGGCGCAAGGCCACCAGCGAGACCACTGAGGGCCTCAGCCATGAGGCCTCCTCCTCTGCCTCTCTGCCGCCACCACGCTTCAGTAGGCCTGGCCCTCAGCTCTGCTGCTGATTGCATGGTGGCAGAGAGGTGGAGGAGGAGGCCTCGTGGCTGAGGCCAGCGGCAGTGGTGTGGCAGCGGCCTTGCACCAGAGGCCCTTTGCAGCCCCTCATCAGTGACGGGGCGTCATCGGGCAGAGCCGTGGCCGGAGCAGCGGAGGAGGCGAGCGGCAGAGGATCTTCAGAATTGGGCGGGCAGACAAAGAAGCGGCGGTGGTGGGTTTGAGTCCGGGCCATGCTACAGCCATGCCTGCCTTGCCTCCGACCCAGGGGGGCGGGGGGAGGAAGAGGCTCCTGGTCCTGCCGCCTCTCCCTCCCCACCCCTAACCAAGCAAAAACCACGACCGCCCAACAGCTGGCCTGGGGCGGGGGTTGGTGGGGAGAAAGTTGGGCAGTCTCTGCTTGGGCATTGTTGCTTCCGCTCCCCCCTTCCAATGGTCCCAGGGCAAGGAGGAAGACTGAGCTCAGCTGCCCGACCTGGCTGCTTCCGCCCGACGATTCTTCCACTGCTTGGGCATTGCTGCCTCCGCTCCCCCCCCCCATGGTCCCATGGTCCCATGGTGAGGAGGAAGACTCAGTCACACCCCCTGAGCCTGACGCGCCACTTGCCCCTTCTTGGTAAGTCTTTTTTTTTGTTTATTTTGCACTCTGTGTATGTGTGTGTGTGTGGGGAGAGGGTCTGGTGCAGGCTAAGGGTTATTTTTTATTGTTTCATTTACTCTGATATGCTTGAAACATATGCTATTATTTAAAAAGTTTTATTCTGTGCAAGCATATCATAGAGTAAACAAAGCAAAAAGACAACGTACTAACTGCTGTATTTTAATGTGAGCTTTTCTGGATCAATTCCACTGGCTCTTTGGCTGTAAACAGGGATGAGTACTGAACTCTAGAGTTGGATACGACTGGCTTTTGAGCAAGGGCAACCTTTACCAGATAACAGAAGATCCCTGTTTGGCATTCAGATTTGCTGTGGTTAGTGAAGGTAAAGGTCTCCCTTGCTCAAAAGCCAGTCATATCTGACTCTAGGGTGCAGTGCTCATCGCCATTTACAGCCAAAGAGCCAGTGTCTGTGTTTTGCAGAGGTTTTCATGGACATGTGGCAGGCATGACTAGATCACATGGCCATCCCAGCAAGTCACATGCCCAGATTATGCACCACCCACATATTTGGTTCCACAAACAGAGTTAGACCCACCCACAGAGTTAGACCCACCTACGGTGTGGTAGTAAAACAAATTGGTGCCCAACACTATCGTGCACTTAATATAATATCATCTGTAACCGTTTCATTCACCTTAACTTTGGCTGTACCTTGTTGGTATAATTGATCTATTACTTTGCAGAATTTTGTTCCAAAACCATAATTCTGTATATATATATTTTATCATAATCCACTGGAGGGAATCAAATGCTTTATAAATATCAAGGAATATTATACCTACTTTTCCTTTGCTATGTTGTGCCATTGCTGCCAAGTCCAATACTCTTCTTACTAAATCTGACATATGCTTGTCTTTCATAAACCCTACTTGATCTCTGCACATATAATTATCCATGAATTTATTTAATCTGCTAGCCAAAATGGCGGTAAATAATTTGGCGTCCTGATTCATTAACAATATTGGTCTATACGACTCTATTCTTTCTAATTTTTTGCCAGGTTTGGGAATCAAAATAATATTTGTTTTATACCATGATGGTGGAATTTGTCCTCCTTCCAAAATATAATTGAATATTCTCATAATTTTCAGCAATAACATTTCCTTAAATTCCTTATAAAATTCCATAGTCAAGCCATCTTCTCCAGGCGCCTTAGCCACTTTTAATTTATTAATAGCTTCAGTTATTTCATTTACTGTTATTTTTTCTTCCATTAAATTTATATGTTCACTTTTAATCTTGGTCTTTAAGCACTTTTCCATGTATTGCTCCACTTTTCCAGTTTCAATTTTTTTGTCAGTGTACAAATTCTGATAAAACTCTTTTACAATTTCCAATTTTTCCTCTATTTTATTACATCTTTTTCCATCCTTGTTTATTAAAATCCCTATATTTCTTCAATCTTTTTTTCCTCTGCTGCTAGCATTTTTGAATTTTTATTACTGTACTCTAAGTATTCTTTCTTGAGATATATTAATTTTTTTTAAATTTTGTCAATGTCCTTTTTGATTGCATCTAATTTCAACAATTGTAGTCTCTTTTGAATACTCTCATTTTTGGTCCTAGCGTGTTTATTTTGTAATTTTTTAATTTCTTCTTCTAACTTCTGATTTTCCTTCTTTTGTTGATTAATTCTACTTTCAGATAACTTGATGCATTCCCCTCTAAAAACTGCTTTCATAGTGTCCCATAGAATGCCATCACTTACATCATTTGTATCATTTAATGTCCAACACTCCTCCAGACATTCTGGAGAGCGAAGTTATAAAGGCCCTAAAGAGCACTGCAAACAACAAAGCTAGTGGAGATGATGGTATCCCAGTGGAATTTTTCAAAGCTCTAAAAGATGATGGTGTCAAATTACTACATTCAATATGCCAGCAAATTTGGAAAACAAAACAGTGGCCACAGGATTGGAAAAGATCAGTATACGTCCCAATCCCAAAAAAGGGCAATGCCAAAGAATGCTCAAATTATCGAACAATTGCACTCATCCCACACGCCAGCAAGGTGATGCTCAAGATAATACAGGATAGACTTCAGCAACATGTGGAGAGAGAACTACCAGAGGTGCAGGCCGGTTTCAGAAGAGGTAGGGGGACTAGAGACCATATTGCCAACATACGTTGGATCATGGAGAAAACAAAGGAATACCAGAAACAAGTTTACTTTTGTTTTATCGACTACACTAAGGCATTTGACTGTGTGGACCACAACAAGATGTGGCAAGTAATTAAAGAGATGGGAATACCAGAGCACCTCACATGTCTCCTGAGAAATCTGTACATGAACCAAGAAGCAACAGTTAGGACAGAACACGGAATGACAGAATGGTTTGAAATAGGAAAAGGAGTAAGACAAGGCTGCATTTTATCACCCTGTTTATTCAATCTATACACAGAGCACATAATGCGCAATGCAGGGATGGAGGAATCACAATATGGGATTAAAATTGCTGGGAGAAACATCAACAATCTGAGATATGCAGACGATACCACCCTAATGGCAGAAAGTGAGGAAGATCTAAGGAGCCTCTTGATTGGATTGAAGGAGGAGAGTGAAAAAGCTGGCCTGAGACTCAATATCAAGAAAACCAAGATAATGGCAACAGGCCCCGTCAGTTCCTGGAAAATAGATGGGGAAGAAGTAGAAGCAGTGACAGATTTTACATTCCTTGGATCAAAGATCACTGCAGATGGGGATTGCAGCCATGAAATAAAAAGTCGACTGATTCTTGGGAGACAAGCCATGAGAAACCTGGGGAACATAGTGAAAAGCAGAGATATCACATTGCAAACAAAAATTAGAATAGTCAAAGCAATGGTATTCCCAGTGGTAATGTATGGGTGTGAGAGCTGGACCATTAGGAAGGCTGAGCGCAGAAGAATAGATGCCTTTGAAATGTGGTGTTGGAGGAGAGTTGTGAGGGTACCCTGGACAGCGAGGAGAACAAATAGGTCAATCTTAGAAGAAATCAACCCTGACTGCTCATTGGAAGGTCTAATAGTAAAGACGAAGTTGAAGTACTTTGGACATCAAATGAGAAGGGAGGATTCGCTTGAGAAGGCCTTGATGTTGGGAAAGGTGGAGGGCAAAAGAAGAAGGGGGAGGCCAAAGATGAGATGGCTAGATGGGATTGTAGACACAATGGGTACAGAACTGGGAGTGCTGAGGGGGATGGTGGAGGACAGAGGCGCCTGGAGAACAATGGTCTATAGGGTCGCAAAGGGTCGGAATCGACTGTGCGACTGAACAACAACTCCTCCCATTTAGCAGTTATCAATTCTTTATTTAAATGAGATTTAAACAAATTGACATCATACTTCCATCCAGTTTTCCTTTGTATTTTATTATCTAATTTTAATTATAACATTATTTTGGCATATCTGATTCTTTAATTATACCGACACTTATATCTTCAGTTTTTTAAATCAAATTTTCTGAAATTAGGATGTAATCGATTCTGGAATAAGTGTCGTATGCTTGCGAGTAATATGTGTAACCACTTTCACAACCTTTTATTTATCTTGCACCATATATCTATTATCTTCTTGTTACTATTAATGTATCTTGTAGGATTCGTAGTGTCTATGCTAGACCTAATTAAATTAAAGTCCCCTGCTACAATTAACTTTACTGTTTTTTCTCTTTCCAAAATCCTACACACTTTTTTCTAAAAATTCCTTCTGTTTTTCATTCGGAGCATACACATTTACTAGGGTAATTTCTTCATCCTTAATTAAGCCATTAATAATTAAATATATACCATCGGGATCTGCAATGCAATTTGTTTTTACAAATCCTAACCTTCTAGAAGTTAGTATTGCTACGTCTCTTGCTTTAGCATTTCCATATGCTTTTTCATAGTTTTCTGTCCATCCCAATCGCAAATTATTTGTATTGCTATCTTCTGATTGATTGATTGATTGATTGTAAGGACAACATGCTCAAGTGGGGGCTGCTGGCAGACAACAACACACAGTGTGATTATGGAGAGATACAGAATCCAGATCATTTGTTGGTATGCTGGTTACTACTGGAAACATGTACTGATGAAGACTTCATTTTGGCCAACAACAAAGCCAAGAAGTTGGCTTCATTTTGGCATTTTAAAGTCTGACCTAGACACAAAAGAAAAGAAGACTCTTTCACTCTTCCTAAATATATGCACATGCAGCAGTGACAGTAGTATACATTTCATAATTTGAGAGAAAATACATTTATAAATGTCTACCTTGAGATCATATTTAATGTAACTTTTCACACAGTTTTTTTTAAAAAATTCACATTCATCTGGAAATAGGTTGAAATTAATTATAAGTTAACACAGGCAAAAATGCAATGGGCCAGAAATAGGCTGAAATGCTTCCTTGATGCAGGTTAACCCTCTTCCCACCAATGTACCCCTCCTTCTCTGAAACTCAATATCCATTTGTTTTAGAACAGCACAACATTACTTTTGTCAATGTCTTCAAGTGTAATGTAGGCATAAAACTAATTTGTTTACTGCCCAGTTTCCTTCTGGTCTGTTCGCACCTACAGATTTCTTCCACCCACTCACAGTCTCATTTTAGATTTCAAGGTTCTTGAGGCAGGGTCCTGCCTCTTTTCTCATGTAACTTTTTAAAGTGCCAGATGGTCCTATGTCTTTGAAACACAAATAATAACATAGGTTGCATAGAAACCACACTTTAAGATGGCATGTACCATTTACATTTGATAATGCTATGAGTCTGGTATCACCATTTAAATTCAGATATTTTCCACACTGAATTCCCACTTGACTTTGCTGAAGTTTTCAAAATGAACAATGCCTTAGCTCCAAAAGTCATGAGTCTGAGATGCTTCACCTTTAGAAGCTTTGTGTTCAACTGTTTAGATATACTGATACTACTGAAAATTTTAGTAAAATCAAGTAACTTGAGAGGTGGTGAGTACTCCAACACTGGAAGTATTCAAGAGATAATTGGACAACCATCTGTCATATCTGCTTTGATTTGGATTCCTGCATTGAGCAGGAGGTTGGACTCGATGATCTAAAAGGTCCCTTCCATCTCGGTAATTTTATGATTCTAAGGAAGCCAAATCTACATTCTGGTTTGTTGGATTTTTAACATTATATGTTTATTGACTTCATACCACCCAAGATGTGTCCTCCCCAATCTGTGCATTTGCAAGACTTTCAGTAAGTTTCAGAGGGAGAAATGTGCTCAAATGTGCTCAAAAACACATTTTGAATGTTTAATACACACATGACCAAAAGAGTATATTTAGATAAGTGAGTGTGTACTTTAGTCAAAGTAAAAAATGAGTACATAAAAGCATACATTAGACAAAATGTACATTTTTTAAAAAAATGTGCACACATAAAAATGCATACATTCCTAGTAGGGACTTGCAACATGTATGGAAAAGCATTTTTATTGTATCCATGGGTCACATGCCTGATTTCTTCTTACTAATCTACAGCAGAAAACAGTGTTAATTGTTTAGCTACATTCTAAAAGGTGTTTATTCATTTTTTGGGAATTCATTTTAAAATGCAGAGATACAGAAGGAAATGTACGTGAGAGGTAACTGTGAGAAATCAGCAAGCAGCCTGTATGCTAACACTGGAACTTCAATAAAAAGCCTCCCTTGCCTGTGTGATAGAGCCTCATAAAAACTACCGGCAAGTCTGCAAATTTAATTTTAATACTAAATGGCACTGGACAGACTGCACCTGCTATTGCTTTAGTTTCCTTGTGAAATATTAAATCAGATGTTTGATAAGATGCCAGAAGACCAGTTCTGAAAATGAAAAGAAACACTTGTTAATATCACATCTGCCACTCTACATTATAAGACCTGTGCTAAACTATGGTGCTTTAGTGGCAGGCTGATTTAATTTCAGTTTAAAAGGGAGAATATGCAATTTTAATTCCATTTATTTAAACTGGTGTCAATTTCAACTTGGAAGTGACAGAAAGAAACAAAATGGACAAATGGGCTGGCATGATTGAATATTGATAGGCCATTTCTTTAATTTATCAAGGTTATGTGAGAGTATCATATGTACACTGCATATAAATAAGAAGTTAATGATGTGTGTCAGAAAATATTGGTGAAGAGTGTTCTGGTGATGGTATGCTGTTCTGGTGATGTTTTGGTACTTAAGCTTCATTGATTCCCAGTCTATTTCCACGGAAAGTTCAGAGTCCTATATAGCTTGGGTCTAAGCCAGTGGTGGTGAACCTTGGCACTCCTCTTTTTATTGAACTTTAATTCCCAGAAGCCCTGATCAGCAGGAGTGCTGACTTGGGTTTCTGGTATTTGAAGTCCAAGGACACCTGGAGTGCCAAGGTTCACCATCATGGGTCTAAGCTATCTTGAAGGACTTTATCTCCCAATTTGAGCTTGGCTTGGTCTTTGTTTTAGGATGGGAGAAAGCCCTTATACAATGAAATAACATGTTTACCATTTCACAAAATAGCTAGACCCAGTTTCCAAAATGTTCATCCTTTTGCAGATGAAACCTCACTTTCTTCCATTGCTTCATTTGGTTGCTGAACATTGCTTAATACATTAATAAGGAAGGTCAACTGGCCCACCAAACCTCCACATGTAGAATCTGCTGAGCAGAAATATACAAATTACTAAAATTCCAAAATTCATATTCGATCAATACTGAGTGACCTAAAAAATGTGCAAGCCTCTACATTCCCCAGTTCTTTTTTATCAGAGATGTTGTGAAAGAACATGGGGGGAAAGACACAGAGGAACAAAAGGTGGCATGATGTTGAAATCTGCCTAGTCAAAGTTTTATGATGAACTCAGGATGAAGAAAAAAGAATGGAATCTCACTTCAAACCATATTGTAGCTGCAGAAGAGTGCAGAGGTGATTTTGTGTAGGACAGCAACTTCTAAAAATGAGTGCAGCCCAAACTAAATTTTGTAACATTTAAACTGGGCTATTGGTCAGTACCAGATCTGGCACAGTTGTAGCAAGCCGTCAGTTCTTTTTCTGTCCCAATTTTGGGGAAGTTTATGATTTCTAAACGTAAAGCTGTTTTATCACACACACTCATTCAAAAATAGGCTTGTATCAATCGAAAAGATCTAGCTTCTCTAGAAGACTGGAAGGGAGGCTTTTCAGAAAGTGGAAGGGAGGCTTTTCAGAAAGAGACCATTTCTTTTTCCCTCCAAACTCTGCTCCCCCTCCACGTTCCGCCTTTACTCTCATGAGGGAACATTGCCCTCAGAAGGTAACTCAGCCATCCAATGCTTCTAAGAGCAAAAATTTTAACATGTTGGTTTTTTACTGCTTCTGGAGTTCGATTCTCAGTTACTGCATGACAGAGTGAGCTCACGTCCCTATCCCAACTCCTGCCAACCTAGCAGTTTGAAAGCAAGAAATTGCAAGTAGATAAATAGGGACCACTTTGGTGGGAAGGTAAGCAGTGTTCTGTGCACTCAGGTGTTGAGGCATGCCTGCCACATGTCCATGGAAACGTCTGTAGACACAGGCAGTGCTAGCTCTTTGGCTATAAACAGAGATGAGCACTGAACCCTAGAGGATACCTGTCAAGTATCCCGTATTGGCCAGGATTTCCCATATTTCATCTCTTGTTCCCTTTCCCACCACCATCCTGTATTTTGAATGGCGGGGAAAGGGGTTACTGCACATGCACACCCATCAGAGGTAGCGGTGCACATGCACAAAGGAGTTGTTGCTGCGCATGCGCGCCCGGGCTGGAGCAGTTCCCATATTTTCCAGAGCCGCGCTTGACGGGTATACCCTAGGCAACCTTTACCTAATAACAGAAGATCCCTGACTGGTATTCAAATTTACTGTGAAGTTTGGCCCTGTGTTTAGTCACCCTTGCTCAAAAGCCAGTCGTATCTGACTCTAGGGTTCAGTGCTCATCTCTGTTTCAAAGCTGAAGAGCCAGCGCTGTCTGCTTCAGCAGACATTTCCGTGGTCATGTGGCAGGCATGACTAGACACCGAAGCGCATGGAATGCTATTACCTTCTCACTGAAGTGGTCCCTATTTATCTACTTGCAATTTCTTGCTTTTGAACTGCTAGGTTGGCAGGAGCTGGGACAAAGATGGGAGCTCATTCCGTCCTGCAGTACTCGGGAATTGAACTGCTGACCTTCCGCCTCCCAGTCAGTGTCTTAGCCACTTGAGCCACTGCAGTCCCATTAGGGTGCAGTGCTCATGTCCATTTACAGCCCAAGAGCCAGTGCTGTCTGTGTTTGTAGATCTTTTCATGGTCAAGTGGAAGGCATGACTAAATCGCCCACCCAGTCACATAGCCACACCCACAAAGTAGGCCACCCCCACAGTGTGGTAGTAATTTTTTTTTGGAGCCCACCACTGCGTACAAGCCTCTTTACAAATAAGAGTAACCCTTTATTGCCATCTATACTTATATACAGACTCTCTGACAACCACATGAAGTTTGGAGGTTGAGCCTCCCAAACAAACTTCCCTCTAAGTAAACATATGAAATACTCTAAACTCCTGTACCCATTCTCTCAGATCCAATTCTATGGTAGATAGCGCTACTCATTGCAGGCGCACCCCCCAATAAAGGATTCAGACACAAATGAAAGTGGATAACGGCATTGGGCCACATTTATTGATTCATGCCCTAGTCCGAATTATAAATTTCTATTGGTAATTGACCAATCATAATTCTTAAGGCAAGCAGGCCGAAGTAACACTGGTAAGGTACCACCCAAAATTGCCAACGGCAATTGTTACAATGTATCTATTTGTATCAATTTGTTTGTTGACAACAAACAAATTGTTGACCGTAGTCAATATCTAATTAATGACCCCACCCTCTGACGTGTATCTGTAAAATCAGGGGGTGATGCATGCTGTCTAGCTGTAGCCATCACCCCATCGCCTGGTTCGTCGTTGACCGGACAACGTTTAAACAACTTATGCCTATCTAGTGTTGTCCAGTCAATTGCGAACCTGCCGGATACCTGTGGGTCATAAATGTTTACCTTACCAGTGCTACCCGCCCATGTGACCAAAGTCAACAGCAGCACAGAACAAAAACCCCTATATCAAACCATAGCAACAGTGTGGGATGGGCAAAAAAGCCAGGACTCAAGGGCCAATTGCGAGTCCCAGCCAAAAATTCCCACCCGGCCCCGAAGCGACCAAGAAATCACACTGTTAACTAGGGAGGGGGTGGAGGGGAAAAACTTCTCCGCTCCATCGCTTCGCAAAATGGCAGCTCGGCTGCCTCATGGCCAGCCCTTTTATTAGGGTGCTGGCCACGCCCCTAACTACCCGGATGGTTTCGTCCGGTGGGGGGGCGCAAAGAGCGCAGCGGCCATTTTGGCACCACGCTTGCATTGCAGGCGCACCCCCCAATAAAGGACTCAGACACAAATGAAAGTGGATAACGGCATTGGGCCACATTTATTGATTCATGCCCTAGTCCGAATTATAAATTGCTATTGGTAATTGACCAATCATAATTCTTAAGGCAAGCAGGCCGAAGTAACACTGGTAAGGTACCACCCAAAATTGCCAACGGCAATTGTTACAATGTATCTATTTGTATCAATTTGTTTGTTGACAACAAACAAATTGTTGACCGTAGTCAATATCTAACTAATGACCCCACCCTCTGACATGTATCCGTAAAATCAGGGGGTGATGCATGCTGTCTAGCTGTAGCCATCACCCCATCGCCTGGTTCGTCGTTGACCGGACAACGTTTAAACAACTTATGCCTATCTAGTGTTGTCCAGTCAATTGCGAACCTGCCGGATACCTGTGGGTCATAAATGTTTACCTTATCAGTGCTACCCGCTACACAGGGAGGCTTCCCAAAAGGCTCACCGCCCCCCCCCCCAGACCGTCAGCTCGGTCAACAGGCCTGCTCGCCAGTCTACTAACAAGAGGTCCATACCTCCCTGCGACAGATGGGCCCCATCCCCTGAATAAAGCTCATAATTTTGCAGACTGATGGTGGGGAGGCGAATGACGCGTCCCCAACCCTTGTCAAAAAGGAACCGGGCAATAGCCCTGGAGCGACGAGCCCGGTCAAGAGCCTGGAGGCCGAACGCTCCCCTGTAAGCGTACTGCGGTATCATGTCCGACCAAATGAGGGGTGTGGCAGGCCACACATAATGTGAGTAGGCCAGGTGACTGCAAATCGCAAGCTTCCGCGATAGGCCAGTGACCTGTCCGAAACCATTGCCCCCAAGGTGAATAACCAGGACATCAGGCGAGTCAGCATCCCTGATGTAGAAAGGGAATGGCAACAGTTCCCGCCATAACATGCCGCGCTTACCACACCACCTGAGACGTGCGGGTGCACCCAGTCCCAGTCGGAGTTCCCACTCTGTCGCCGCAGCGTAATGCGCTGCCCTGTGCAGCATAACGCGCTGCCCTGTGCAGTGTAACGCGCTGCCCTGTGCAGCGTAACGGGCTGCCCTGTGCACGTGGCAACGGCCCACCAGCCATACTGTCACCGGTGTAAAACGACACCCAGGGTCTGTCAAGGAAAAAAAGGGGGGTGAGAAACATTGCAGTGACTAAACTGGTACTCACGGTTGAAGAGGGTGAACACAAAAACTGAAAACAATGTGATCCCCACCTTCCCATGCGGCGTATTTCAGCCCCAGAGTACCCAAAAGCAGCTGCAGTAGAAACCGCCCCCATCCTGCAGGAATGGACGCCGAAACAAGCCCCCGGGAGGCCCCCACTGGCTAGGGCTTTCCCATCCACCTTCCAAACTGAAATTTAGTGAGGGGATACCCACCCTGGTGACAGAAAAACGGGCCATGGTGCGTGCCACACAGTGCAAGAAACTCCTGTAGGGCACCAACCGGACAGATGTCTGCCAAGTAACATCGTAGCAGTATTACTCCACTGCCTACGCCGTGCTGATCTGTTTTAGAGGAACATATCCTCAACTGAGCCCAATCATTGCAAACATAGACATCTTCGAGTTCCAGTGCCCTACGACTTGCATCCACCTTAGACAGCATCACAAGCTCGCTGATGCGGAGCGCTCCAAAAAAGGCCACCGTTGTAGCCACATGAAACAGGGCTGCCTCATACCTATCGAAACATAGGTCATGCCAGCCCTGTGCCAGTTGGGTAAGAACCCCAGGGGAAATTGGGTGGCGGTCGTCCAGGCTACGCCCACGTTCCCGCACCCACCCCTCCAAACAGTGTCTCACACGGAAATCAGCGGTACTATCCGCATGACCTCCCACCTTGGCCATAAAAGCCAGCGCTGACAGCCTGAATGCTATGGTGCGGGGTGCAAGGCCCTGGGCATGCAGGTAAACCATGAAACGGAGGATGTGGGCCACCGGGATCGGCCAGGTATCTGGCAGCTGAAATTGTGTACAAAATGTCTGAAAAGAAACTAATGCATGGTGATACGCCTTACGCGTGCGTGGCGCCAGCGACATGCCGATCGCCCGGTTCACCTCTCCTTGCCAAAGGTCCATATCTCTTCCGGGAGTGGCGAGGGAAATTCCTCCGCATCCGGGGCCAAGGCGCAGAACCGGGAGATCTGCAGGCGGGACAAAGCGTCAGCAATATCGTTATTGACCCCCGGGACATGCCTGGCCCTGAACAGTACATTGAGGCGCAGGCTGCGCAATACAAACTGGCGCACCAGGTCCATGACCCTGGGAGATTTAGAAGTCTGTGAGTTGACAATGTGGACAACGGCCGCATTGTCACACCAGAAATGCACCACCGAGTTGGCCCACTCCTCACCCCATAGCATCAAAGCCCCCAGTATGGGAAAAAATTCCAAATATGTGAGATCTCTCAGGCGACCCGTGCCTGACCAGGCTGGTGGCCACCCACCATAGGCCCACTTCCCATTGAAGTACATCCCATAACCCAGGGATCCAGAGGCATCAGACTGTATCTGAAAGCGAGGTGAAGCCAGGAGGTCAAACCTCCAAAATGAGACCCCATTGAACTCCCTCAGGAACTGGAACCATATGTGCATATCTGCCCTGATGACCCGTGTCAGTCTCACCCTGTGATGGGGCCTGGATAAGCCTGTCATGGCGTCGCACAAGGGCTGAGCAAATGCCCTGCCATGTGCGACCACCCTGCAAGTGAAGTTAAGGTGACCATGTAGCACCTGCAATTCCCGAAGGGATGCCTTGCGCTTAGCCAGCAATCCTGAAATGAGGGCCACTATCCTGTACACCTTTTCCCCTGGCAACCTAGACGTCTGCGCTACTGTGTCAATCTCCATCCCCAGGAACACTAGCTTAGTAGATGGGCCTTCGGTCTTTTCGGGCGCCAAAGGGAGACCAAGTTCCTCCATTAGCATCTGAAATGTGTGGAGGAGACGTGTGGACGTGTCCCAGCCCCGTTCACCCCCGGACAAAAAGTCATCCAGGTAATGGGCTACAGACCGAGACCCTGACCTGCGTACAAATGCCCACTGTAGGAATGTACTGAAACGCTCGAAGGCCGAGCAGGATATGGAACAGCCGAAAGGCATGGCTTTGTCAAAATAATATTCACCCCGGAATCTGAAACCCAGCAACTCAAAGACACCCGGGTGCACCGGCAGGAGACGGAAAGCCGACTTGATGTCGCATTTAGCTAACAGTGCACCCGGGCCACATGAGCGCACCATACGCAATGCCTGATCAAAGGATGCATACCCGACAGAGCAAAGGTTATCAGGAATAGCATCACTGACCGACCGGCCGGCTGGGTAGGACAAGTGATGAATCAGGCGGAAATCGCCCGGGGACTTCTTGGGCACTAGTCCCAGTGGGGATACTTTAAGGTTGGGAAAGGGGGGTGCAGGAAAAGGGCCAGCGACCCTGCCCGCATCAACCTCCTTATTAATGCTGGCGGCAGCCACCTCCTCCCTTCCCCTGAGTGACAAAAGGTTGGGTGCGTCTTGAGGGGACCTATCCCCCGTGAAAGGAATACGAAACCCCAGTTGAAAACCATGAAGCAGGTAACCTGCGTCTGCCCTCTTCGGGTACAATGCGAGCCAACGCTCCAGCATGTCCACATTAATTGGGGAGGGGGCCTTTCGGTGGACCTGCTCCCTCAGCGGCAGTCCTACCTGCCCCCTGCCCACCCCTACCCTCGCCCCGAAGTCCTCCCGGCCTGGGACAGGCGGAGGCAGCATGGGAGCCAGAACAAGAGGGACACTCATGCCTGTACTTGCAATTTTTCCTGTTGCAGGAACCATTGGACGAGAAGGTCCAGCACAGCAGGCGGGCTGGAACCCCTTGCCCCGCCACCTGGCGGGGTACCTGTACTGGGGCCGCTCGTTGGACCGCATGTCCACAATGGTATCTCTCCCCAGGCGCCGGGCGCGTGGGGGTCATATACAGAAGCCACAGCTTCTGGCAGGGCTCGTCCCACCTCATCTCTGGGTGCAGTGGAATCCTCATACGGAATTCCTCGCCGTAAGCCAGCCACGACGGATCCGGGAAGTCAACCATTGCCCGGTAAATGTTGTCCAAATACTGTACCATCGGGATGGCCAGATCCGGCCTGGCCCTGAGGTAAACAGCCATGTAAATTAGGTATGCTGGCAACCAATATGCCCACGTATGTGGCGGCTTACAACGACGTGCCTACTCCTTATCCTTCTCGTCCTGCCCTTCCCTCTCCTCCTTGGTAGGCTCCCTGTTAAGAAGGGAGAAGATGTCCACATACTCACCCCTCCAAATCTTTCCCTTAGTGTACTGGGCCTAGGGGCAAGGAATACCCTGCTGTCGGCAATGCCGCACCGGCACAGAGGGAACTGCGGGCAAAGCAAAGGGGGCCTGAACCAACCCGGACACCCCCAACACATTCCCTACCACATAGGGGGCGCCACCCCAACCCGTGCCCTGGGTGAGGGATGAAGTTGCCAGGTGGGCCGGAGGCGGCTGCACCGCTGCACCACCCGTGCGAGGCCATGGCCACTGAAATGCCCCCCCCAGGGAAGTCAGTTGTGTGGGTGCACTAGCTTGAACTGCATACTCACCCGATGCACCCCCACGGGCCGCCCCCACCGGGGGTTCCGGCCCGCTGGGGGCGTCGGAGCTCACGACCGAAGCTGAGCTCGTCGACGGGGCCAGATCAGCACAAGTCTGCTGCGCCTGCTGAGTGGGGAGCTGTGAGGCAGTGGCCGCCACCGGCCCGCGCGCCTCAAGCAGCTCGACCCGACCCGCCGCCTGCCGCTGCCTGGCAGCCAAAGGATCAACCTGGAAACCGAAAGGCGCCCCCGCTTGGTTGGCCCCTGCCAGGGATGCCTCGAGGGCCGCTACGCGGGCCAGAAGGGCCTCCACGTTAACATAGCCCCCCAGCCCCGACAGGGGGCAAAGGGCCAGCCGGCCCACAAGTAACGGGCACCTGTCCAGGTCCCTGGGCCCCAGGGGCCAGATACGGCCAAGAGCCCCTGCTCGGCCCTTGAGGGGCCGTGGGCATGCCCTGCCACAGCAGGGAACCCAACCACCCCCCATGGCTCGCTCCCCCCGTGGGGAACTGTGCACCCGGGAAAGAAGGCCCAGCCGCACGGACCATGCCCGGGGTAGTGGTCATCGTTTGTGGGCCAAGGGCCGAGGCCCCAGCCGAGTCAGCCTGCGCGCGCCGCGCATCGGGCCAAGGGGCCACCGATCCCATCCCACCGGTCCCGGTGGGCTCTGCCAAAGTTGGCTGCTGCGCGGGCGCAGTCGCGGTCCTCCGACCCGGCTGACGCCTCCGCGCAGATCGAGCCACGTTCGCAGCTGCCTTCTTCTTACAGGGCATAGCTAGCCTAGCTGGAAGCCAAAGGAAGGAAAAGCTGCTCCGAAAAAGGCTTCCCCTGAAGAACACGAGCGACGGAGGTAAGAGGGAAAAACTTCTCCACTCCGTCGCTTCGCAAAATGGCAGCTCGGCTGCCTCATGGCCAGCCCTTTTATTAGGGTGCTGGCGACGCCCCTAACTACCCGGATGCCTTCGTCCGGTGGGGGGGGGCGCAAAGAGCGCGGTGGCCATTTTGACGCCACGCTTGCATTAGTCACTTGATTCTGCCAGGAGAAATATGCTGCACCTTATAAGTGAGTCCCCTGGGTGCTGATTTTTAGCTAAGTCATTGTCTGTTTTTAAAGTTTTTGTCTTTTTAAAAATAAATAAATAAACAAACAAACAAACAAACAAACAAATAAACAAATAAATAAATAAATAAAGTGAACGGACATAGAAAGTGCTGGAAAAGTACAAACAACATTGAATACTCTTGAAATCCTCTTAATTTTAATTAGAGAGCTGTATAAACGTACTTTACTGTTTCACTGTGAAATGAAAAGAAATTTTAAACTGTCAAGTTTAGTTAACTCGGTTTGTTAGAACATAAGAACATAAGAACAGCCTTGCTGGAACAGGCCACAGCCCATCCAGTCCAGCATTCTGTCTCACACAGTGGCTCACCATTTCCTTCAGGGTATTCCCAAGGAGATGCCTTCACCTGCTTAGGATTCCCTGGAAATGGCATTGAGAGATATCCTGCCTATGTCTCCAACCCGGAGGTTGTCCTTAGGTAGCCATAATTATAACCATTGATACACTTGTCCTCCATGAACTTGTCTAATCCTTTCTTAAAGCTGTCAAGACTGACAGCTGTCACCACTTCTTCTGGCAGGGAGTTCCATAGACCAGTAATCCTCTGGGTGAAAAAGTACTTTCTCTTGTTTGTTTGAGAACTAGTACCCAAAAGTTTCATGGAGTGTCCCCGAGTTCTAGTGTTGTGCGATAGGGAAAACAGTTTTTCCTTATCTACTTTGTCCACACCGTGCATGATTTTATAAACTTCAATCAGGTCACCAATTAGATGCCGTCGTTCAAGAGTGAAAAGGCCCAACCGTTGCAGCCTCAGATGGTAAGGAAGGTGTTCCAGTCCCCTAATCATTCTGGTTGCCCTCCTCGGTACTTTCTCCAACTCCATAATATCCTTCTGGAGGTATGGCGACCAGAACTGTACACAATATTCCAGATGGGGCCTCACCATAGATTTATAAAGAGGCAAAATGACACTTGCTGACTTATTTTCTATACCCTTCCTAATGATCCCTAGCATTGAGTTTGCTTTTTTCACTGCTGAGGCACACTGGGTTGACATCTTCATTGAGCTGTCCACCAGGACACCAAGGTCCCTTTCCTGGTTTGTCGCAGAGAGTTCAGACCCCATCAGTTTATAAATGTAATTGGAGTTTTTTGCCCCAACATGCATCACTCTGCACTTACTGATGTTGAAGCTCATTTGCCACTGTTTTGCCCACTCCCCCAGTGTCAAGAGATCCCTCTGGAGCTCTTCACAATCTCTCACAGTTTTCACTAACCTGTATAATTTAGTGTCGTCAGCAAATTTGGCTACCTTGCTTTTTACTCCTACCTCTAGATCATTTATGAAGAGGTTGAAAAGCAGGGGTCCCAGTACTGAACCTTGGGGGACCCCACTCTTTACTTCCCTCCACTTGGAGAAGTGTCCATTTAGTGCTACCCTCTGTTTCCTGTCCCTTAGCCAGTTGCTGATCCAGGACAAGACCTGTCCCTTTATTCCATGACTGGTAAGTTTATTCAAGAGCCTTTGGTGTGGGACCTTGTCAAAAGCCTTCTGAAAGTCCAGATAAACAATGTCAACTGGATCCCCCTTATCCACATGCTTTGTTGACACTCTCAAAAAATTCCAACAGATTAGTGAGGCATGATTTGCCCTTGTAAAAGCCATGTTGGCTCTCCTTTAGCAGCGCCTTCTCTTCTATATGCCTATTAATTCTATCTTTTAGGATGGTTTCCATCACTTTACCTGGGACACATGTCAAACTGACAGGTCGGTAATTTCCTGGATCACCCCTGGATCCTTTTTTGAAAATTGGTGTTACATTCACTACCTTCCAGTCATCAGGCACAAAGCCTGATTTGAGGGAAAGATTATATATTTTGGCTAGGAGATCAGCAATTTCATCTTTAAGTTCCCTGAGAACTCGTGGATGGATGCCATCTGGTCCTGGTGATTTGTTAGTGTTTAGCTTAACAAGACATGCAAGGACCTCCTCCCTGGTTATTTCTATCTTGCTTAATTCTTCGCTTTCCCTCCCTACGAAGATAGGCTCTGTTTTGGGCATGTGGTCTCTGTCTTCTTCAGTGAATACTGTAGCAAAGAATTCATTGAGTCTCTCTGCAATCTCTGTTTCCTCTTTAATAACCCCTTGCCTTCCATTGTCATCTAATGGTCCAATGGCCTTCCTAGTTGGGTTCTTACTTCTAATGTACTTAAAGAAGTCTTTGTTATTTCTCTGAGTATTTTTAGCTATACGCTCCTCAAAGTCTTGCTTTGCTTTCCTGATTGTTGCCTTGCATTTGTTCTGCCAGAATTTATGTTTCTGCCTGCTGTCCTCATTTGGACAAGCCTTCCATCTTCTAAATGAGCTTTTCTTGCTCTTGATCACTTCCCAAACAGCTCCTGTAAGCCACATCAGAGTCCTCTTGGACCTGGCAGTGCCCTTTTTCCTTTTGGGTATGCATTCCAATTGGGCCTCTGTTATTGTTTTTGTAAACAACCTCCATGCCTCTTGGAGTGTTTGGACTCTCTCAATTTTCCCTTTCAGTTTCTTTTTTACTAGTTTCCTCATCTTTGGGAAATTTCCTTTTTGAAAATTTAAGGTCTCTGTGTTTGATTTTATCAGTGACTTGCAGTCTATAATCAAGTTAAACATAATTGAGTTGTGGTCACTGTTCCCTATTGGATCAGTCACATTAACATCTTGCACCAGATCCTGAGTATTACTCAGGATCAAGTCAAGGATTCTTGTACCTCTAGTTGGGTCTTCAACCATCTGTCCCAGGGAACAATCATTTAGCATATCTAGGAACTTTATCTCTTTATCATGTGCTGAACAACAGTTCACCCAGTCTATGTGAGGGTAATTGTACCATTATAACCAGGCTTCCCTTCCTGGATGCCTCCTTTACAACATTCTCCAACTGCCAGTCTCCCTCAAGAGTTTGGGTCGGAGGCCGATAGTATATGCCTACTGTTAGACCATCCTTGTGGCCTGGTACTCTTACCCACAGAGCTTCTAATGGTGACTACAAATCACCTAGATATTCCAATTCATACGATTTTATCACTTCTTTGACATACAAGGCTACACCACCTCCTGTTTGCCCCTTCCTATCCTTCCTGTACAGTTTGTAGCCTGGGATAACTGTATCCCATTGGTTATCATCCGTCCACCAGGTTTCAGTGATACCAATAATATCAATATTCTTATCTATTGCTAAGTATTCCAGCTCCCCTATTTTGTTCCGGAGGCTTCTGGCATTTGTATACAAGCATTTATATATGCTTTCCTGATACAGTCTTTTGAATCCAGTTGCATTGTTAGACAGCCTCTTGCACCCTTCTGCTAGAGTGCTGGTGACTAGCTCCTTGCTCTGCTCAGTAATTTTTGCATCCTCCTCACTACTCAAGTACACACTTTCCCGAACCGGATGCTGCCCAGCTCCTGTCGGCTTTCCCCCAGTTATCAGTTTAAAAGCTGCTCTGCAGCCTTTTTGATGTTGAGTGCCAGCAATCTGGTCCCATCATGGTTTAAATGCAACCCATCTCTCCTGAACAGATTTGGCTTGTCCCAAAATGTTCTCCAGTTCCTGACAAATCTGAAGCCCTCCTCTCGACACCACCGCTTCATCCACGCATTGAGGCTTCTGAGCTCTGCCTGCCTGGTAGGTCCTGCGCGAGGGACAGGCAGCACTTCTGAAATGCTACCTTGGAAGTCCTGGACTTCAATCTTCTTCCTAACAACCTAAATTTGGCTTCCAGGACAGACCGCTTGGCCTTCCCAACATCATTGGTACCATGACAACTGGCTCGTTCCCAGTTCTCTCTAACAATCTATCTAGATTTCTTGTGATGTCTGCAACTTTTGCACCTGGCAGGCAAGTCACCATACGGTTATCACGTGCATCACAAATCCATTTCTCTGTATTTCTAATTATTGAATCGCCTAGTACAAGGAGCCTCTCTCCTGCAATCTACATGCACCTCATCAACCATATTAAGGGAGAGAACCTCAGTTTGTTCCTGTTGTTCATCTTCCTGGATCTCATCAAGTGTGATGAAGGAGAGATCATCAGGTGGAACCAGTTGTTCCTCTGTGTGTTCCTCATCAGGTGTGATAAGGGAAAGAGCCTCAAATTTATTCTGTAATTTCAGACTCTCAGAGTGATCCCCTACTCTCCTCCTCCTTTGAGTCACATTCCTCCAACCATCTCCCTCCTGAGTTAGTGAAGGGCCTTCTCCCTCAGAACTGTGCCCTGTCTCTTCTTTGTCCAGCATAGTCTGCTCTGCTCTGTCCAAGAACAGCTCAAGCTCCTTAATTTGTTGGTGGTTAGATATGCGGGCCTCTAGCTGCTGGACCTTCTCTTCTAGTAGTGCAACCAGCTTGCACTTGCTGCAAGTGTAGTTCTCCATATGCTTTGGCAAGAACCCAAACATGGCACAAGAATTGCAGGTAACTACAGCTGTTCCCTCAGAATCCATTTTAACAAGTGCAGTATTCTGGGCCTCAAAAATGTACACGTTTACTACCTTTCTACCTAGTAAGACTATATTCTTCCTTTGTTACTAGTTTGCAATCGGCGCGCGGGCCTCTAAAGCAGCTCTACTCCAACTGCAAAACTTACCAGTGCTCACTTCCTTTGTTTGGCTCTCCTCAGCAGCAGCTCTGCTTAAGAGCACATGCAGAGTCAATTGTGTTCCATGAGGATAATTTTGTTGTGATAATAGCAATCTTGCTTGCACTAAACTGGGTAGTAGTGGGAGGTGTGTGGTTTTTTAAAAACCTTAATGTGATTGTGTTCTGCTACTAACTTGATTCGTAAAGTGCTTTACCCACCTCTGAAATTTGAAGGAAGACCCTACTCCCTCTTCCTGTATTTTTCTGACCTCCATTGTTTTGGTGATAGTTCTGTCTTCTTCCTCTGGCCAAGGAACAAGCATGAAAATCTTTGCATGTTCTGAAGACTTAATTTCCCCCCTCCTTTTATTATTCTACTGGCTGTAACTACAAATGGTAACTGTAAGTAAAAATACCCATTCCTACTTTAAATGCTTTTAGAGTACATTTATCATGCAATGTTCTAGTCTATGTGGTGGAAACCAAAGAGTGGGCCAGTGACAAAATCAAGTCAACCTCTCCACATTTAATACTCTGCTAACAAGAAGGAATAACCAACAATAAAATAATCCCCAATAAATATACCATAGAGAAATTAGTATCTAGAGTTTGGGAGGGATTTCTTAACTTTTGGATTAGATTAGCAGCAGATTTGAATGCTTTAATGAGTTCAGTAACTAGGGAACAGCACTAACTTAAAAGAAGTTAAGAACCCGGTCCTTCTTGGCTGCCTATTAATTGAAAACAGGACTTTCTCATCTTGAATTTATAATGAAGAGCTTTTCGTTTCCTTCAGATTTCATGCTTCTGAGAGGAAGGGCTTCACTTTGTATGGTTCTATGAAATTAGCCTGTGGGACTTAATGATGCATTCCTCCATCTCAGTAATAAAGACAGAATCACATGACCAGGTTTACATCTGATGCTATTAGGGTATTTTCAGTGATAATTATTAATAATGTCATTAATGAGAAATTTGCCCTAGAGCTTTAAATGGATGATCAGCGACATATTCCGGATTACACTCATTAGAATGAGTATTTGGGAAGAGAAATGAGCTTTGAACTATATGGAGGTGAGTAGCCAAAAATGAAAATTTTGAGGGAGCATCATTGCCTCAATAAGGACCCTCCTATATATTATACGACACAGAATAGGAAACATTATCTGGTGCACAATAAATTTTAAATTTTAACAAGGTGTCATTTTCAACATTAGTATACAGTAATATCTTGGATAATGAATGCATTGGATAACGCTAAATTCGGATAACGATGAGAAATTTTTGGGGAAAAAATTGTACTGGATAAATGTTACTTTAGCATTATCAGATGCATCGTGTTTTCCCCAGGGACACCCTCCAGCCCTCCAGGAAGGGAACCAGCCAAGCGCCTGACTGCTTCCCTTCCTGGAGGGCCAGCGGGTGAGTGCAGAGAACCTGCTGGCCCTCCAGGAACAGAACCAGCCAAGCGCCTGGCCGCTTCCCTTCCCAGAGGGATGGCGGGTGAGTGTGGCTGCCTTTCAGGGAAGGGACGGCGGGCCACCCACCTTGCCTTCTCCAAAAGGCAGCTGGCATATGGAGCACCTTTGCAGGCTGCCTTTACAGGCAGATCGATCCCTGTGGTTCCCTTTCCTCTTTGGAAAGGGAACCGGGCTTTTTAAAAACATTATCCAATTCATGCATCAGATAACACTAAGACTTGTGGAACCAAGTTTTAGTGTTATCCCAGGTATTACTGTATTTATAATATTCCTTTTTTCCTTGAGTGAGCTTAGAGTGAGCTTAGAGTGACAGGCAACAAGAACCTGGATCTCCCAAAATCAGATAGTCTCTTTATATGTGAGAGGTTGTACAAGAATGGTTTCCTCTTCCAAACACTACTAAGATCCCCTGTTTTAAAAGGGTTTAAACTAGATTTCAACCATCAAGTTACCCTCTCTCTGCATTTGTTCTTCTAAAACAGGGTTGCCCAAACTATGGCCTGGGGCCTGGATCTGGCCCCCAATGCCAATTCATCCATCCCATGAAGACCTGGTTGCTCCTGGAAGTAAAACAGGTCCATACGGGTGCGTTTTATTTCCACTTCCAGGAGCGGTGAGGGCTTCATGGGCTGGATGAAATGGCATCAGGGGCCGGATCTGGCCCCCGTGCCATAGAGACTAGCTCCCTGAACCATGTGACCAGCCCACAGCCAGAAAAGTTTGGGCACCCCTGTTCTAAGCATCGTGTTTCATCTAAATTGCCCCTTTGTTTTGCCTTTTGTTTTAGTCAATAGGATTCTCTTGGCAAACTTCCTGACGTGGTTTGCCGGTTTCTACACCTGTATCCTCCCATCATACATGTTATCACAGTTTAAAACAAAGTATTATCATTCATATTATCACAGTTTAAAACACAGTATCAAACTAAAAGTTGAGCTAATTAGTGCTGGATATATGAAGTTATAAGTGAAGTAAGAAGTTATATATGTAGTCCAGAGTTGCTAAGTATCTTGTTAGTCATCATCCTTCGTATGAAAGAAAAATCCTTGGTATGAAAAGGAAAGTCCACTATATCAAGTCTCTATTGTAAGTTCACTATATCAAGTCACTATGTAAATCAGTTATTTGTAACTTTGCTATATCAGTGACTATATTAAGTCAACTACAGTACTGTAGATCAATTACTAATCATATGCATGCAGCTACTCCTTTTCTGGCCAGTAGGATATGGCCAGAGGTATCTCTGCTCTTCCGCAGCGGCTTCCCTTCACCCCCAACCATCCATGTGAAGATGGCCGGGGTGGTCTTGTGGCGGCAGTGGTGGTGGTGAGGTCTCTTCTGCCACCTGGCCTCCCTCACCCCCGGCCTGCCATTTGGAGATGGCTAAATTGGTCTCACGGCGACAACGGCGGAGGTGGTCCCGGGCAATGGCAGTGGTCACGTGGCTTCTTCCCTCACCTCTGCTGCTTGGAAGGCAGCCAGAGGTGGTCCCAGGCGATGGCGGCAGCCGCGCTGTTTCTTTCCTCACCTCCAGTGTATGGAAGGCAGCCAGAGGTAGTCCCGGGCGATGGTGGTGGCCGTGTGGCTTTTCCCCTGACCTCTAGTGCTTGGAGTGCAGCTGGAGGTGGTCCTGGGTGATAGCGGTGGCCTATGGATGAGAGATCTCCAAAATGTACTGTCCTCAACAGCCCTGCTCATCTCTTGCAAACTCAAGCCTTTGGGTTCCTTCAGGGAGTGAATCCATCTCATGATGAGTCTTCCTCTTTTTTCTGTTGCCTTTGATTTTTCCCAACATTAATGTATTTTCCATAGAATCTTGCCTTCTCATGATGTGTCAACCTCAGTTTCATCAGTTTTGCTTTCAGCCTTGATTTTCTCTAAGACCCACTTGTCTGACTTTTTGGCAATCCAGGGCCTCCACAAAATTTTCCAACAGCACCATAGTTTAAGCATATCAATCTTCTCCTGTTAGCTTTCTTTACTGTCCAGCTTTCACACCTATACATAGTGATTGGAAATACAAGAGGAGGGGTAAAGTTGATCTTGGTCTCCAGTGACACATTCTTATACTTAATGATCTTGTCTAGTTCCTTCATTGCTGACCTTCTCAATCTTCATCTGATTTTTTGTCTGCAATCTCCATTTTGATTGATACTTGAACCATGGTATATGACATTTTTCACTATTTCATTTTTTCATTGTCAGAAGTGTGTGAATTGTCATGTATAGTACTTCTGTACTCATGATTTTTGTCTTCTTAATGTTCAACTGCAGTCTTGTTGGCATTTTCTTCCTTCACTTTCACTTAAAGTCATTTCAGGTCATTGCTGTTTTTTGCCAGTAATTATTGATTTTCTTCCATATTATTTGTTTTGTGTATAGATTGAGCAGATAAAGGGATAGAATGCAGCCTTGTCTGACTCTTTTGACTATGGGAAACAATTCTGTCTCTCCATATTTTGTTCTAACAGTAGTTTCTTGTCCACAATACAGGCTACACATCAGGACAATCAACTGCTGAAGTGCAGACATTTCTTTTAGAGCAACCCAGAGTTTCTCATGATCAACACAGTCAGAGGCTTTGGTATACTCTATAAAGCATCAACCAACCATCTTCTGAATTTTTGTTGCACTGTAGTAGCCAGTGGATATATGCAATATGTTATCAAATGCCTCTTCTTTTTCAGACTCTATCTTGAACATCGGCATTTGTTCCCCCTATAAAATAAAAGCCTTGTTACAACACCACATCACTTTGCTTGTATGAGATATTAAAGCAATAGTTACTGCACTCCTTGGCATCTCCTTTTAGGGGATTGAAATATATATTGAATGTTGCAAGACTGTGGGCCATTATTTTGCTGGCATACCCATAATAGGATTTTGACAGATTCAGTCTCTATGGCTCTATGTTATATCCTTTCCCTTTTCCCTCTCCTTTCATTCACTCAAAGGACGTCTTTCAATATAATAAGTCAGGTATTTGGTACAATATGGCAAATAAATTTCCAAAAGATATTCTAGTATTTAATAAATTGGACTATCCTGTATCTGTTTGTGCTTATATAGAAAACCACTTTCATTTACAAATGAAAGATAGTAAAGAATTAGCAAACCTGAGTTTAATTGCTGGCCTAAAGCTCTCACCAAACTCAAATCAATTATTTTCTCAAAGATTTGCTTCAAGCTTACATTTTCTGTTGGGATGCCAGCCATCAGAAAATTTTACAATACTGTATTTGATTACTTTGCCAAGAAACTAAGCAATTTTTGAAAATTGGCAGGCTTTCTGAGAAGGGTAAAAAGATTGAACCATTGCTCAGAATGTGCCTTCCACATTCACATTTCAAAATAAGTTGTAGTATTGCTCTTTCTTGCTGCTTTCTATCTTACTCTAGTCTAGTGGATAGACATTTTGGAACCAAATTGGGCCAAAATGGTAGAACTGAAGAGTGAGAGTATTCTGGCTATTTTCCCAGCCTGAGTAGGAACAGGTGACTCTACATCTCTCAGGGGTTAGGGTTTCGATACCCGAGGGCTGTACTTGGGGACTTGAAAGGAGCATTGTTTGGGCATCCCCTGAATGGAGTTTCTCCAGCAAAAATCCTTTCAACCCAGAGTAATCTCTGACACAAAATTATTATTATTTAGGGGTTTATAACTACATTTTCAAATGACATGCCTCAAACTTCTTGTAGGCCCATTGGGGAGTTTTCACCTTCATTTCCCAAGAGCCAATATGAACACCACAGTCATTTACTAGATAAACTTCAAATATGAATTCTTTATTCTTTTCAAATCAAAGTTAAATGTACCATAATTGAAAACCATGAGATGGCAGGAAAGCACATCAAATTATACTGGGTTTCAGATCTCTTTAAATCAATGTTGCTGGCTAGCCTGAGGACAGGAATTACACTTATATATCTTCCATTGTAAATTGCCAAACAAGTGCAGTGGCTTGTTTTTAATCCAATTAAAGGTTACAATTAACAAATAATGCACAATAGGTTTGTGATTTTGAGAACCGGTCATCAGGTTAAGACAGAATGAAACTGGCACAAAAGGGAACCCTAAAGTAATATCAGCTAACTAGCCTGTTACATTTTCTTCTCCAAAAAATTAACAGGCCTAAATTTTGCTTTGCTAAAGCAGGCAGGCTGTTCTCTGTTGACAGGAGTCTTACTGACTTAATTAACAGGGATTGCACCTATAAATAAACAATAAGCATTCTTATTAACACATGTTATGGAAATAAATGCACAGTTTGATGCTTTTACCCCCTCCCATACCTGTGAACTGTGTATGAACTGCCTGAGGCAGGAACCCAGCCCTCCCCCACACAAATAAAAGAATTAAATTAAAACAACAATATAGCTCCATAATGGCAACCCTTGGCACTCCAGCTGTTCTTGGACTTCAATTCCCAGAAGCCCAAGCCCTCTGTGAATCCACATGAATGGATTTACTACACACAATAAATCCATTTGTGTGGATTCACAGGACCTTGGGCTTCTGGCAATTAAAGTCCAAAAATAGCTGGAGTGCCAAGGGTCGCCATTATGGAGCTAGCTACTCAATGATAAATGCAAACCATTAAGGATGCCCAAAGAATCATAGAATTACACTAGGGGATATAGGACCACTTTGAATGTGATATAGGGGACAGAGTGATGGATTAGGACTTTGGAGCCTATGGCTCAAATCACCACTTAGCCATGGAAACTCACTGGGTGTGTGGAACTGATAACACCACTCCTTAAACAGCTCACTTACTTTGAAAACCCTACTAGCCCTGGTAGTCTTGGAACAGGGAAGGCCAGCTCCCATCTTTTCTTTTTTTCCCTCAGGCTGCCTTATGTGCCAGGGAGAAGTAGAGGAGAGCATGGGAAAACCAGCTAATCAAGAGTAGCTGGGTGTGGATGGTGGACCTGAGGTGTGGAGTTTTCACTCTGATCCTCCAGGATGGTATAAACTGGGCTTCCTAGCTGTCTTCCAGTAGACTTTGCATGGACTTCAGACCAGGAGAATAAAAGTGAAGAAGAACAGTGGAAGAGTAGATGTGGAGAAGCAGGAGTAGAAGAAGTCTTGCTGGTAGCAACAGCAACAATATAGACAGTGGTGACAAGACCAGTGGTGCTGACTTTGAGAGTGGTGCCAAAGAATCTGGAAGACAGTGAAGAGACAGTACAGTGATTCTAGGCTAGAGTGATATGGTGGAGAGAGCAGCTTCTGAAGAGGACATCATTGACTTGAGGTGAATTAGTTCAGGGGGAAACCTTACTGCCACCTCTAGCAAAGGCTGCCAAAAACCTCATCAGAGATGAAATCACTGCTCTGGGGAGCTTGTTGCTACCCCAGCAAAGGACTGTTAGCAGCCTAGGCACTACTGTTGGACAGGGTAGTTTGTTTGTGAAGATGAACGGTATGTGTGTTGGGGGGATGGTTGAGTGTGTAAAAGTGGCCATAAGGGATAGCTATGAAAAGGTAGGCAAGCATACTGTGGTATACAACTTTCTTTATCACCTTGGGATAATGGGGCAGTGAATTGGAGCAACTGGCCAACTTGTAAATATTCATGTGCCTTGTAGCCACTCAGCCTCCTTATTTATTGGGGAAAGAACTGCTATCCCCAAGGATGCTATGCAAGAGAACATTTGGCATCCAGAACATGTCAGAATAAGATGGCTGTTCCTTGATATCCATGCATGGAATGCCAATGGCAGTTGGATGTATGAGTGGGAGGCAGAAAATTCTGCAGGAGAGACAATGGGACAGACCATTGTGAAAGCACAGTGAAGAGGTTAAGTCCACACCACCATGACGTAGGCACACAAGGAAGATTAGATTGGGAGATGGTGACTGGCTCAAGATCACAGAGTGGATTTCATAGGTCTGAGAACCAATGTGTCCCTGGTCTACTTTTCTTCTGCATAATGTTCATACAATGTGTTAATCTAATCAGAACCTACTTTCTGGTAAGTAAGACTTGTCTACAGAGTTAGAAATGTCAGGACATTGTGCTGAAGTGTTTTAACTGCCAAAATGATGTGTCATTTTCCCACTGTAGTTGACAATTACTTTCATTATTATTTTTTATTGTAATTAGCGCATGTTATCAGGCAAAAATGGTGTTCCCTTAAACCTGCTTTTTAGTACATTAAACAACAATTAATTTATATTACAATAGTTATCTGCTCATAACCTCTTTTAATTGTGCATAACTATTTTTGTCCTGCTGACAAGCTCTTCAAATATGAATGGCAGCTATGATATGCAACAACTCCTTTTAATCTGCTTCTCTAGTTTCAGTAGACATTTGGCTTCCTTTTTCACGCTTTGCCTGGAACATTTTTACTGTTTATCTCTGCCTAGTTCTTTATTACTTAAACAAACATCTGATTAAATCTTTCAGGGAGTAAAACAAATGCATACACTAACAAAAATTACGTGAATATTTGAAAACTAGCTGTGTTGTGCTGATACTGAATATTTTATTGACTTTTTAAAAAGTCTGCATCAGATACATCAATCAGCTGCTATTTAATAACCTAAATCACATTCTTTATGAATATACAGTGGATGTAAGAATAGATTCAAGGGATTAGACTTGACAGACAGAGTGTCTTAAGAACAATGGATGGATGTTTGTAACATCATACAGCAAGCAGCAATTAGAACCATCCCGAAGGAAAAAAATGCAAAAAAACACAACAAAAAAACCCACACCAAAGTGGCTGTCTGATGAAGTTTTACAAATAGCTGAGGAAAGAAGGAAAGCAAAAAGCAAAATTTAGCCAACTGAATGCAGATTTCCAGAGAACAGGAAGGAAAGATGAAGCTTTCAAAAATGAACAGTGCAAAGTAATTGAGAAAACAATAGAAGGGGAAGGACCAGAGATTTCTTCAAGGAAATTGGAGAAATGAAGGGAATGTTTCAAGCAAAAAATGGTTATGATAAAGGACAAAAAAATGACAGGGACCTAACAGAAGCAGAAGAGATTAGGACAAGGTGGCAAGAATAGCAGTTACACTTATATACTGACCCATAGTGCTTAGTGCTCTTTGGTTTACAAAGTAATTAGCATTTTGCCCCCAACATTCTGGATACACATTTTACTGACCTCAGAAGGATGGAAGGCTGAGTCAACCTTGTGCCTCATCAGGATCAAACTCACAGCATTTTGGCTGCAGTACAGCAGATTAACCACTGCACCACCATGGCTCAATACACAGAAGAGCTATATAAGAAGGACCTTAATGTCCCTGACAACCACAATGGTGTGATCTCTAACCTTGAGCCAGATATCCTGGAGTGTAAAGTCAAATGGGCCCTAGAACGTATTACTAATAACAAACCTAGATAACGGTATTCCTGTTGAGCCAGTCAAAGCCGTAAAACAGTGGTTACCAATGTGGGGCCCACACCCCACATAGGGACTTCAATTTGCAGAAACCTAAATCAATACATTGGCTGATTAGTGCTTTAGGGAATTGACTTAGGCTTCCAGGAATTGAAGTCCAAAGACCAAAGATTGGGAAACACTGCTATAAAAGATGATGCTTTTAAAATGCTGTGCTCAATTTGACAGCACATTTGGAAAATGCAGCAGTGGCCACAAGATTTGAAAAGATCCGTTTATATTCCAATTCCAAAGGACATTGTCAAAGAACGTTCAAATTGTCATACAATTGCTCTCATCTCACACACTAGCAAGGTCATGCTCAAGATTCTACAAGCTAGGCTTCAGCAGTATGTGGCTCGACAACTAGCAGAAGTACTAGTTGGGTTCCAAAGAGGCAGAGGAACTAGAGATCAAATTGCCAACATTTGCTGGATTATGATGAAAGCAAAGGGCTACCAGGAAAATGTCTACTTCTGCTATATTGACTATGTCAAAGCCTTTGATTTTGTAGTTCACAATAAACTGTGGCAAGTCCTTAAAGAGATGCGAGTACCAAACCAGATCACCTACTGTATCTTCTGAGAAACCTGTATGCATGTCAAGAAGTGACAGCTAGCACCAGCTATGGAACAATGGATTGGCTTAGAATAGGAAAAAGGGTACGACATGCCTGGATATTGTCACCCTGCTTATTTAACTTTTATGCAGAGTAAAGGTAAAGGTTTCCCTTGCTCGAAAGCCAGTCGTATCCAACTCTAGGGTTCAGTGCTCATCTCTGTTTCAAAGCCGAAGAGCCAGCGTTGTCTGCTTCTGTAGATGTTTCAATGGTCATGTGGCAGGCATGACTAGACACCGGAGCGCATGGAATGCTGTTACCTTCCCACTGATGTGGTCCCTATTTATCTACTTGCAATTTCTTGCTTTCGAACTGCTAGGTCCCATCATGTGCAATGCAGGACTGGATGAATCACAAGCCACAATTAAGATTGCTGGGAGAAATATCAACAGCCTGTGACATGCAAATGACACCACCATAATGGCAGAAAGTGAAGAAGAGCTAAAGAGCCTCTTGATGAGGGTGAAAGAGGACCTGAAACTGCAACATTAAAAAATATACAATCATGGCATCTAGCCCCATCACTCCCTGGCAAATAGAAGGGGAAGAATTTGAAGCAGTAAAAGACTTTACCTTCTTGGGATCTAAGATCATTACAGATGGTGACTGTAGCCAAGAAATAAAAAGATTCTTCCTCCTTGGGATGCAAGCTATAACAAACCAAGGTAGCATAATAAAAAGTTGAGACATCATCCTGCCAACAAAAGTCTGCATAGTTAAAGTGATGGTCTTCCCAGTAGTAATGTATGTTTGTGAGAGCATGATTATAAAGAAGGCTGAGTGCAGAAGGATAGATACCTCTGAATGGTGGTGCTGGAGAAGACTTTTGGGTGTCCCCTGGATTGCAAAGAGATCAAATCAGTCAATCTTAAAGGAAATCAACTGTGTCTGCTCCTTGGAAGGACGGATAATGAAGCTGAAGCTTATCTACTTGGGCCACCAAATGAGAATATAGGATTCACAGAAAAAGTCCCTGATGCCAGGAAAGATGGAAGGCAAAAGGAGAATGGGGTGGCAGAGGATGAGATGGTTAGAAAGCATCATTGACATGGTGAGCATGGATATGAGTAGACTCCAGAGGATAGTGAATGATATTCTGCGGTTCAGGAGGTCACAAAGGGTCGGACTCAAGTGTATGACTGAACAACAACATATATTAGAAAGAAGCAATTTTCTCTAGGTGAATAGGTTTGCTCAGCAACCCCTTTCTTTAGATTTAACATGGGGAATTTTAAATTTATTTATAGCTCTTGAGATGGGGAATCCATTCTCATTTCTCTCCTTCTAGTGTAGTATTGTACCTATACTGTCACTGATGAAATGCAGTATGTAAAACAGGTCAACATGAGAACCAGTCAGCACATGAACATATAAAAATCCCCTGCTGGGCTGGGCTTTAATTGGCATCAATTGCAGGTGGCAGAGAAGTAAGCAGCTGAGGAAGCTAAAATGGGGGTGGAATGGAGATGAGAACAAGAGGAAGGAAGTCAACTGTGCTGCAAATTACAAAAGAAACAGCACTTCCCTTGAGGTTTGGGATGCTGGGTAAAAAAACTAGCATGGTTTGAACTTTGGTGCTATTCACAGCCAAGAGGTGTACTCTGTTTTGTTAAAAACGAGTCTGAATTTTTGTTTAAAATGAGTCTGAATTTTGAGAAGGGACCTGATTTGGCTGGAGAGGAATGAGAAAGGGGGATGGAGATGTAGCTGAGAATGTTGCTGGAGACAAACAAAGAGTTCTGTGAGAAATCCTGGAATTTCTTGTGTAGAAAAAGGTAAATACAAAAATCAAGTCATTAAGAACTCTTCTTTCTTATCGAGGAGAGGAGAGGCACAAAAAGCAGGATATTAAGAGCCTCAAAATGCAAAAAATTATGCAGACAGGGAGAACTTCATAACCATTTTTGTGATTATATTTGATATGACAGGCACACATGCATTGTTGGGTTGTCCCAGAATATCTTTTCCATTTCATCGCCTTATTCTTATTCATAATGGGCCTAATATCCAAGTGGACTCCAATAATTTTACAGGGCATAAATAATGTGTGTATGTGAAGCAGAGGATGACCATTAGCATCAGAGGGTTTGGTTTAAATCTAAGTGCCACATTTTTTCCCCATGCGAAATCAGGCCAACTTAATCCTGTTAAGCTTCCACTGGGCAGTATTGTTATTATAGTGCAACTGTATTTTTCTATATGCCTGTTCATTTTTAAAACCATTTTAAAAGGTGTTTTTTTAATAGTTTTTACTCTCTTTTAAAAATAGCATTATTTTAAAACAAATGCTGGGTTTTTTTATTTTGTTTTTAGCCTCTTTTTAAGAGGATTTTTTTAAAAAAAAAACACATTTATACTTCATTTTCTGGAGCCCCCATAGGATGACAAGTGATTAAAATACTTATGATGAAAGATAATATAAATTCAAGATGTGTGAGAAGCAATCTAAATCAGGAAGCCTATATGTGAATTCTTTTTTTCTAGATGAAAAATAACTGTTTGACATGGTGAGAAATGGCCTATTCCTGTCCAGAGTAAACACATTTATTTTCACAAATGCAGAACTTGCCTTTTCCACCCTTCCTGACATTTCTCATTTTACAAAAAGGTAATACGGAAAATCCATGATTGCCTTATTAGCAAAAATTAGCAGCAACCTATACCCAATTTCCTCAATTTATTCTATGTACTGAAACAACTGTTACATTTAGCAAGAATACTTGGATTAAAGTATCACTAGTCACTTAAAACAAATCAGTAGGGTTTACTTGATTTAGAACTCAGTGTCTGAACTCCAGATATACTGATTTTATTTATTAGAATTTTGGGGCCAGTTTTTTTTTAACATTTCATTTTCATTTCATTTCATTTATTTGATTTGTATGCCGCCCACTCAGCGTACGCCGACTCAGGGCGGCTCACAACATATCAAACAATGATACAATACAGGAAAAAATAAAGTACACAATATAATGGAGTACAGTAATACAGTAACATCTCAGTAATGCAATAACATCTCACACATCTCTCTCTGGCCCCAACAAGTCCAAAAGTGAAAAGTGGCAGTGATGAAGGTCCTGCCGCCTCCATGGGTTTTCAAGCCCTGGCCGAGGGCATAGCCTGGGATGCCGGTGGTGGTGGTGGTTCCCGGTGTCCGATGCTGCAGAGGTCTCTCCGCCCCATCCGCAGGGGAGACCAGAGGCGGCGACCAAGTCCTGCTGCTTCTGTCCCCACTCCCGGGGCCGATGGCGCGGGCTCCCGGGCGAGACAGGGAGCTCCTCGAGGGGCCGGCGTTGGCGGCGTCCTTTTCTGCTCTCCGGGCGGGCGGGCCCGGAGAGCGAAGGCAGCTGCAGCGGCTCCAGCAGCGGCTCCGGCGGCTCCCACCTGTCTCCACTCCCGGGGCCGATGGCATGGGCTCCCGGGCGAGACAGGGAGCTCCTCGAGGGGCCGGCGTCGGCGGCGTCCTTTTCTGCTCTCCGGGCGGGCAGGCCCGGAGAGAGAAGGCAGCTGCGGCGGCTCCGGCGGCGGCTCCGGCGGCGGCTCCGGCGGCTCCCACCTGTCTCCACTCCCGGGGCCGATGGCATGGGCTCCCGGGTGAGACAGGGAGCTCCTCGAGGGGCCGGCGTCGGCGGCGTCCTTTTCTGCTCTCCGGGCGGGCGGGCCCGGAGAGCGAAGGCAGCTGCGGCGGCTCCGGCGGCGGCTCCGGCGGCTCCCACCTGTCTCCACTCCCGGGGCCGATGGCAGACAGGAGATAATAGTACAGACTGTTCTTTCGACTTCAACTCTTTAAGCTGCAGAAAGGAAATGTTACCCAATAAAAGTCCTTACATAAAGAAAATTAGCAAGATCAAAAAGAAAACTTGGGTCCAGTCACTCTCCATGACATGCTGTTGTGGAAAAGCCCTCCAGTCTATTCTGTAACTTTGATGTTGGCAGATTGATATGCAGCAGTCAGCAGATACAAGGCTAAACACATCTTTATTTGGTGGTATGCAATCTGAATATGTGGTAATGGTAACAGCTCCTTTTATACAGCAACAACACATTTGAATATGGATACACGGTAGCCCATTGGCCACCGCCTGCGTGATGTCATTCTGAGTCATGCCCTTCTTCACCAGGTGTGGTATGGCGGGAATGTTCCCGTGGCTGACAGTAATTGGGGAATTTGTACCATGTGAGCTGAACGCTTGCAGCTGCCCTCTATGGGTAGCTAGCTCGCATTCCATTACATCTGAGAGACATATTCATTACAAGGTTACATTCTTACATTGAAGTGGTTACATTCATTCTTAAAGATATAGTGTTTCCATACACAACACCCCTCCCCCCTAGGATGGGACGAAGTCCCTCAACCATTGTGATTTTCCGCATGTGCGCTTGGGGCGTATGGCAGCTTGGCTGATCTCGGGGGAACTAAGGGTTCCGTGTTCTGCGGATTCTCGCCCTGCAAGGGGAGAATGAGACTCATTAGCGATCTGCTGCAGACTCACTGTCCTCGATGGTTCCTGTTGAGGGGTAGGGGTAAATTCTAACCCTGAGAAACCGGGGGCACCTGGGACTAAACAAAAACTCCGCTTTTTGCTCGGACGGGTGAGGGACCACTCCGCAACACACACACACCCGGTTTCAAAAATCAAAATCAAACTCCTCAACCACTTCATCATCCCCTCCCACCCCCCACCCCCCGTGATGCCTCCAAATGATACGGATTTGTATCATCCCTCCCTCCTCTTGGTGGGAGGCGAGGATATGCATTTGTATTTGGGGGTCCAAAGGATATGGGTTTGTGTTCGAAGGGTACTCTGTGTCTCCCCCTTGGGATAAGTGGGTGGGGGAGGACCCTAACATTGACTCTCCTTGTTGGCTCTCTTCACCCTGGCTGCTGGTGACCCAGTGCTTGAGTTGGTCAGCGTGTCTTCTCCACAGTAGACCCGTACTGGTTTCTATCCTGTATGACACTGGCCCCGTTTGCTCAACTACCACTCTTGGGACCCATGTTGGTCCCGAGGCTGCGTAATTTCTACAATGCACTGGTTCCCCTACTGCAAAATTTTTGGTGCTCCCGATTTCTATATTTTTCCACCATTCCTCCACCCTGGTCGGATCCAACTGATCAAAAAGTGTTACGGATTTCCTATGCATTAGGAGCTCTGCAGGTGAGAGCCCGGACACCAGGGGAGTTGCCCTATAGCAGATCAGGAACTGGGACAGCTGGAGGTTCAAATCCCCGGGGCCCATTCACCGCACGGCGTCCTTTGTAGTCTGTACCTGGTGTTCTACCTGACCGTTTATGGCAGGGTGGAACGGAGCGGAGATGATGTGCCAAATGGAATTCCTCTTGATGAACGCCTGGAATTTGGCAGACGTGAAAGTACTGGCGTTATCGGAGACCAGTACTTTGGGTAAACCGAAGCAACTAAACACCCTGCGCAACTGCTTTATGGTTGTGGCTGATGAGGTGTTGGACATTGGAATGACCTCCAACCACTTAGAGTACGAATCTACTATCAACAGAAAAAGGGAACCCCGGAATGGGCCAGCGAAGTCGATGTGCACTCGGGACCATGGGCCACGGGCCGTGTCCCATGCTCTGTGGGGTAGCCTGGGCTCCTCGGGACGAGAGCTCTGGCAACTCTCACAAGAGCCCACCATGTGCTCTATATCAGCATCTATTTGGGGCCACCAGAAATAGCTTCTGGCCAGAGCTTTAGAGCGTACGATCCCCGGGTGGCTGGTATGCAGTAGCTTGAGCACTTTTTGTCGTAGCCTTTTTGGAATGACCACCCATTGGCCCCAGAGGAGGCAGCCCCTCTCTATGGAGAGCTCAACCCTCCATTTGAAAAATGCCTTGAACTCCTCCGCAGGGGGAGTTGTGGGCCACTCTTTCTTAACCCAGGAACTGACTGTGGCAGTGGCAAGGTCTGCGGGTTCTATGGGGGGGTGAGTCAAGAGACTCAATCAGCAGAACCTGGTGCTCCTGTTCTACCTCGCAATCTGGGTCTCTGACCTGTGGGAGGGGGACCGGGAAAGCGCATCTGCATGGGAGATCTCCGTCCCCGGGCGGTGGACCAGTGCGAATTGGTAGGCATTGAGGAAGATGGCCCATCGTAGCATTCTGGGAGACAGAATCTGTGGTGTGAGCTTGCCCGTGGTGAAAATCCCCAAAAGAGGCTTGTGGTCGGTCACGATAGTGAACTGTCAACCATACAGGAAATCGTGGAACTTCTTCGTCCCCGCTATTATGGCTAGGGCTTCTCTATCTGTTTGCGCGTAATTGCGCTCTGCTTTTGAAAGTGACCTGGAATAAAAGGCAACCGGGGCTTCCCGCCCATTCTCTAACACGTGGCACAGCACGGCCCCCACCCCCCACTGGTGAGGCATCACAGACCAGGACTACAGGTTTCCTCGCGTTGAAATGGGTCAGAACTGCATCTGAACTCTTTGAACGCTTTTTCCTGGGAATCTCCCCACCGCCAAACCGCATCTTTCTTTAGTAATCCGTGCAGTGGCTCTGCAACGGATGTCTTCCTTGGCAGGAAGGAATGGTAAAAATTTAGGAGCCCTAAAAATGACTGCAGCTCCGGTTTCACGGTGGGGTGAGGGGCATTTCGAACAGCCGTAACCTTTGACTCAGAGGGCTTAATACCATCGGGGGTTATCTTGAATCCCAGAAACTCAACCTCCCTTGCAAAAAACACACATTTGTCCCTTCTCAACCGCAGTCCCGCTTTCTCAAATACTGTTAGGACCTTGTCTAGCCTTTTCGCTAGTTCTGATTCGCTCCCCCCAGTAATCAAAACATCATTGAAGTAGGGGAGAACACCTGGAAGCCCCTTTAAAAGGCGTTCGGGGACTGGAAAATCCCAGGGGCCGAAATCACTCTGAACTGTAGGCGCGTTACCTTAAATGCACCTTTGTGCGTGACGATGGTTTGCGCAGCGGCGGCAGCTGGAGTTACAGTGAGCTGCTGGTACACCTGCACCAAATATAACTTAGCGAAAACTTTACCCCCGTGTAAAGTGGCTAGTAAATGGTTAACCACTGTCACTGGATATGCATTGGGCTGAATGGCCTTGTTAATCGTACACTTACAATCAGCAGAAATCCTAACCTCCCCATTAGACTTCAATGCTGTAACAATTGGAGTTTCCCACTCCGCAGAATCCACTGGAACCAAAATCCCCTGACCCACTTTTTTGTCCAATTCTGCCTCAGTCTTGTTCTTGAGGGTGAAAGCAACTCTTCTTGGCTTGAGCCGTATGGGTCGAATTTCTGGGTCCAAGTCAAACGAAACTGGGGGCCCCCTGTACTTCCCAAGCTCCTTTTTGAAAACCGCCAGGTGTGTGTCGCACACATCTTGTGTTGGGTCAGTCTCGATGGCGTTTATGCCGGACAGTTCGATTCCCAGGGGGGCAAACCACTGCGTCCCCAGGAGGCAACAGGACCCTTGTTTAAGAACTACTAGGGGCAGTTTCTCCATGAACCTTTTAAACTTCACCGTGAAATTTCCCACCCCCAACACCGGGATCCCATAACCCTGTACATCCCATAAATTTGACTTCAAGGCCCTCAACTTGGGCCGTGCATTAGGGGGAATGCACAGGAACTCCTTCTGTGAAAGGATGGAGTATGACGACCCCGAGTCTATTTCCATCCTAACCGGGACCCCTTGTAACAGTACCTCAACAAAAAATTGCCGGTGCTCCAGGGACACGCGGTGCACCACCGGCACATCATCGTCATTGGAGACCTTGCCAATCCCGGCTGCCTTCCGTCGAGGTTGTTCTGCTGAGCCCTTGTCCTCCGTTCGCCGTCGCCTGCACACCTTGGCAATGTGGCCTCTCTGCCCGCAGTTGTGGCACTCCACTTTCCGAAAAGGGCACCTTCTCTGCTCGTGAGATGCTCCACAGCCATCACAACGGTGGCTCCCTTTTGAGTGAGCATGGCTTTCCACTGACTTTTTTTGCATGTTTTGGACATCGTCGTCTTCACTGGAGCCCGAACCCATGGTTGCAGAGGCCTCTGATCAAGATATCGGACTCTTTGGGGGCCGCGGTGTACGCCAGGCCACCTTTACCATGACCGCTGGCCCTTCAAGAGCCGGGGGTTGAGCTTTAAACATATTGACCCTGCTCCTCGCTGCCTCAGCCACCTGAGCCTCCTTCATCACGTCTTGGAGCATCAGGTCGCGGCCCCAGGTCATTAGTTTTCTCTGGGTCTCCTCGTCCCAAAGACCACAGAGTAGCCGATCTCTGAGGGTTATCTCCAAGGTTTCCCAGTCGCACGGGCCTGCCGCCAGTTGCAGGGCCGCCGTGTATTCAGCCACGGACTCACCCGGTTGCTGGTCTCTCCTCAGGAACGCTGCCCGGGCCAGAAAAATGGACACCATCGGCTGGAAGTGTTCCCACAGCGTCGTTAGGATCTGCTTGAGTGGAACCACCTCCACCCTCCTTGGTGCCAGCAGGTTTACCAGGAGCTCTAGTGTGGGAAACCCCACACTTGTGAGGAAGTGCGACCGCTTTTTCCTCTCGTCGGTGATGCCGGCAACGTCCATTGCATGCCGAAAATGCATCTCAAACAACCCACATTTTTCGGGGTGCTTGATGTCAAATAGAGGTACATGTACCTTCTGGGATGCTATAATCCCACCTTCGTCGCTAATTTGATGTTGGCAGATTGATAGACAGCAGTCAGCAGTTACAAGGCTAAACACATCTTTATTTGGTGGTATGCAATCTGAACATGTGGTAATGGCGGAGGTACAGCTCCTTTTATACAGCAACAACACATTTGAATATGGATACACGGTAGCCCATTGGCCACCGTCTGCATGACGTCATTCTGAGTCAAGCCCTACTTCACCAGGTGTGGTATGGCGGGAATGTTCCCGCAGCAGACAGTAATTGGGGAATTTGTACCATGTGAGCTGAAAGCTCGCAGCTGCCCTCTATGGGTAGCTAGCTCGCGTTCCATTACAGCTGAGAGACATTGTATTCATTACAAGGTTACATTCTTACATTGAAGTAGTTACATTCATTCTTAAAGATATAGTGTTTCCATACACAACAGTAACTGAGTAAAAAGCCTACAGATTGGGGCTGATCCCCTCTACTTCCTTGAAGAGAGACTCTGATCTTCACAATCAATGGTCTATGGCAGTGATGGTTAATCTTTTAGAGACCGAGTGCCCAAAATGCAAACCAAACCCCACTTATTTATCACAGTGCCAACACAGCATTGTGAATTCTGTGCTGCGAGGAGGGAGGAAGCACTCCCATCGGGCTGCGAGGCAGAGGGGCAGGGTGAACTCTGTGCTGGAGGGAGGGAGGAAGCACCCCCCATTGCGTTGCTGGGCAGAAGGGTGGGGTGAATTTCATGCTGGGGGAGGGAGGAAGCACTCCCATTGGGCTTAGGGGTGGGGTGAACTCTGCTGTGGGGAGGGAAGAATCACTCCCATTGGGCTGTTGGGCAGAGGAGTGGGGCAAAATTTCTGGTCAGGTGAGGGCACGCATGTCCACAGAGAGGGCCTGGAATGCCCCCTCTGGCACATGTGCCATAGGTTCACCAACACTGATCTAAGAACTTGTCTATATTTCTGGACTTCTGCTGTATGTTGGGGGAGGATAATCCCATGAATAGGAAAAATACAGATCGTTATAATGGGAAAACTATGCAGTGCTTCAATTGTGTGAGCTGTTTACTCAAAGGCTATATATAACAATCAATACATACTCTCATGTGCATGCACACACATTCCCAACATTGTAATAATACTTCAGTAAAATTTAATAAACTACACTAGGTGATGAAACAAAAAGAAAAATATATATTCCAGAATCCAAGTCACTGTCTGAACAGTGACACAAATGTCTTTCTCATCTCCCTACAGTTCTGTAAAAAAGCTGGCAATGTGCTACAAGTGAATATATACATTGCAGAAGACCTCAGCCTGATCAGCCTTAGAACAGGGGTCCTCAAACTTTTAAAGCCATGGGCCAGTTTACATACACCCCAGACAGCTTTAAGGCCGGACTGGTGGACCCACCAGCAGTGGCAGAAGTAGCACCATCACAAGCCCCCCACTCCCCGCTGCTGACAGGACCATCCTGAGGCCCCCATCACTCCCCCACACCACCACCAGCAGTGGGACCACCCCGAGCCCCCCCCACTCCACCCCACAACGCTTCCCTACTTACTGCCCTGGAGGAACTGCATGGCATGGGTGAAGGAGGGATCTAGGCTGTTCATCTCGCCTGCGCTCAGCCAGAGTGGCCCCCATGAAAGATGCAGGCAGCCGCATGCATCCCCCACTTCCCCTTCTCCCACCGCCACCTCAATCCTTGTCCCCTCTACTGGGCTTGGTGCATTCCTAACAGCACTCCATATCAGGTGGATGGAACACTATTAGGGACACACCAGGTGGAGTTCATGGAGGACAAGGTGGAGTTCATGGAGGACAAGGCTATCAATGGCTATAATTATGGCTACCTAAGGACAACCTCCGGGTTGGAGAGATAGGCAGGATATCTCTCAATGCCATTTCCAGGGAATCCTAAGCAGGTGAGGGCATCTGCTTGGGAATACCCTGAAGGAAATGGTGAGCCACTGTGTGAGACAGAATGCTGGACTGGATGGGCTGTGGCCTGTTCCAGCAAGGCTGTTCTTATGTTCTTATGTTCTTATGGATGGAACACTGTTAGGGACACACCAAGCCAAGTGGAGGGGACAAGGATTGAGGCAGCAGTGGTGGAAGTGCCGAAAGGAGCAAGGGCATGATGAAATGGTGCCATGGGCTGGATCTGGACTGTGGGTCGTAGGTTAAGAACCACTGGCTTAGCACTTCAGTAGTTGGAGTATCTAGAGGAGGTATTTGGTTTTATCAGGAGGCTTCAAGCTGTCACTTTCCTTCTTCTTTAACATGAGCAGCTCAGTCTACCATTACTTTCAGTATTACTTTCATATTAGAAAGTAAACAAAAAAAAACTGTAGCACATTAAAGACTACTGTATTTTAATGTTAGCTTTCGTGGATCGAGTCAACTTTGTCAGACAAAAGAGTGAGATTTCATGATATTTATTTATTTATTCATAAGAATGAGACTTCATGGTATTTATTTATTTATTTATAAAGGGGTGCCCAAACTACAGTCTGGGGTCTGGATCCAGCCCCTAATTCCAATTCATCCAGCTCGCGAAGCCCTTGTCATTCACAGAAGCAGAAGTAAAACGCGCCGGGAGTGAACGAGGGCTTCGTGGGCTGGATGAATTGGCATCAGGGCTGGATCCAGCCCACGGGGCAATAATGACCAGCCCCCTGAACCACATGTCCAGCCCGTGGCCCAAAAAGTTTGGGCACCTCTGATTTATACTTATACTTTCAATTTGACTTTTGCTCCATTGCAAGTTCTAAAGCAGGGATTCTCAACCTTTGGCCCGCGATGCCATATCATGTGGCTCCCCACCGCCTCTACCACACCAGGAAGTGTCATGTGGTGAAGGAAGGGCAAAATATCCATCCGGCCCCAGAAGCTGTCTGAGGGAACTTGACCCGACCCCCGGCTTTAAAAGGTTGAGAACTTATGTTCTAAAAACATTTTAACATCACAAATGCCAAATGGTGTATGACGGATCTGTAGTGTGACATTGTTCCATGAACTTCCATTTTTCTGCAGTTACCTTGAAATCACACAAATATACCTGATTTGTTTCATTTTTGAACATTTATCAGTACACATGGTATATGCCTAACATCTAATTTGCTGGGTACATTTCCCCTACTAGGGATGGGAAGAAATCTTGCCATTTTCAAGAGTACAGCTGAGACAGGGCATCTGAGTATAGTAGACAGCAATCAAGCATCCTTCAACCATCTCAAAACATCCTATTTCTAGTTCAAAGATGTAGATGCCAATCAATTTCTTATCTTACCCTTTCCATACACATCCTGCAATTTGCACAAAATGTCTTCAGCACAAACCTAGTTCATATGTATGTGTTTACTTGTGGGATCCGTGCACACAATTGGCACAGCTGTCCCTGACAGAACCCCGGTTTGGGAGATCACTCCTTCGAGCTGTAAGGTTTGGAGGGGACAGAAATTGGGGAGCGGAATATTAGATAGAGTTTAATTCACCAATAGCTGATCTGACAGGCAGCTAGGACAATGGAGAGCTAATGACTAACTCGCTAGGCATGTAATGGGTAATCTCACGTCCACAGATTCCTTAAAGTCCTAGAGTCAACGTTGACTACTTGTTTGCTTCCGATAACGAGGAACAATGTATGTCCCCGGTAGTAAATTAAGTTAGATAAGGAACTCCCTCCCCCCCCCCCCCCCCGGTGAAGACTTCCCCAATTAACTTTGTAAACATGACATGCAGACTCAGGGCTTCCATTGTATCGCTACATGCAGCGTATGCACGCAGCCAGATTAGGCAGGCATAAATGCTTCTGATTTGTCATCATTAAACACTGGTCTTCGTTCCATCTTGCCTCATGTGTCTTTGCTTGACCAGTCTCCTCCAGGACCCACCAGCCCGCTTCGGGCCTCGATCCAGCATACCCAGCCCACTTTGTGGTCCCAATCCAACATTTACTTACACATTCTCTTATATAAACATGTACAGCAAGGCAGGCTGGCAGATCAAAAAATACAACCTCTCCAAGTTACTATCTTTACCAGAAATCCGTTGTTAAGCTCCCCCCCCCAGTATTGTGCATTTAATAGAAACGTGGGGAAATGGCTTAGGAAAATGCACAGTTTTCTCCATGAATATCTTCTATACACACCCCAGCCATTGATTTCTATGGAACCTATTCTAGAGTGGGAAGCCTAAAGGCTTTTGCAATCCGTTTGGATTTTTTAAAAAAAGAAACCAGAACCCTGAAATCCAGCCACAGCTGTCATTAATGACAAAAGAAAAGAAAGGTGAGTACCAGGGCTGCTGCCCACTCAAAATATGACAAAAAATTCCCTTTGATCCCTTAAGGATATAAAGAGATTATGTGAGCAAAGGCATTTAAAACATTTTTTAAATGAGGTGTTTTGATGAGAGTGATGAAAAGGGCAGTGGTGGGCTCCAAAACTTTTTACTACCACACTGTGGGTGTGGCCTACTCTATGGGTGTGGCCTACTTTGTGGGCATGGCCATGTGACTGGTTGGGTGAACTAGTCATGCCTACCACATGACCATGAAAATGTCTGCAAACACAGACAGCACTGGCTCTTTGGCTGTAAATGGAGATGAGCACTGCACCCTAGAGTCAGATATGACTGGCTTTTGAGCAAGGGCGACCTTTACCTTTACTAACCACTTGCAACTAAACAGGACCAAACTTCACAGCAAATTTGAATACCAATCAGGGATCTTCTGTTATTAGGTAAAGGTAAAGTTTGCCCTTGCTCGAAAGCCAGTTGTATCCAACTCTAGGGTTCAGTGTTCATCTCTGTTTACAGCCAAAGAGTCAGTGCTGTCTGCATTGCCACACATTTCCATAGACATGTGGCAGACATGCCTCAAAACCTGAGTGCATGGAACACTGTCTACCTTCCCACTGAAGTGGTCCCTATTTGTCTACTTGCAATTTCTTGCTTTCAAACTGCTAGGTTGGCAGCAGCTGGAACAGAGATAGGAGCTCACTCCATCATGCAGCATTTGGGTCTTGAACTGCTGGCCCGCTGACCTTCCAGTCATCAAGTTCAGCATCTTAACCACTTGAAAGTGACCTAAGACCTCGACTTGAAAGTGACCTAAGACCTCGACTTGTGAAGGGGAAAGTAAGCTTCCCTCAGCAAAAGGGGGCCCGGGCTGGCCTAGAGAGGCAAGGGACCCACCTGGAAGCACACCTACACCTTCCGCTGCCCACCCTCATCCTGAGGGGGTGACATGGCCTGGGCCCCGCTTTCAGCTGCCTTCTCTCCTGGTTCCTTGCCCGCCTGCTCTCGAGGCTGGGCCAGCAGCAGCCCTTTGTCCTGCTCCACCTCCACTCCCTCTTCCCCAGCCTGAGCTGGCCTCAGGCTTCTTCTTGCCACCACCACCACCACACCCTCGCTATAGCTAGAGAAGTAGCCACTACCGCAGATGGCGCACCTAATGGACCTGGTGTGAAGCTGCACAGTCATGCATGCAGGGAAATGGGTATGGCCATGTGGAATTTCTACTCTCCCCCCCCCCTGCCCAAACAGGTGTGAACCAGTAGATGCCCACCCCTGGAACAGGGGCTGGGGGCATTTAAGTCTCCAGAAAGGGGAAGCACATTTAAGACCACATTATGCTCATGCCTGGCATAGAATCTTGAAGCCACTGTAAAAGTTATTTTGCCAGTCGAGGTCTGCTGCTGCTGCTGTTTGTCTCTGCGATTTAACAAAGACCTTTGGCTACTTTTGCGCTGGTATCTCAGAATAGTATTACCTTTTATCTGTTCATCTATCAAGAATAAAGCAGCTCCCTTTGAACTCTCTCCTTTCATTAGCTCAGCTACCACTGTCTATAAATATTTCACTTCTCATCAAAAATACATCAGTTCAACATTGCTCTTACACCTTTGCAATGCTGTTCAAGACAAGGCAGATGGTGGTCCTGATCCCATTCGAAAGACACAAATCCACATATATGTTTTCAAGATGGGTGCAATTTTGTTTTAAACTATCCCTACATGATTACCTCGTCCACAAAAATATAATTCATTAGAGTAAAAGTCAACCTTTTAAGAACTAGGGAACCTGCAGGGGAAATTTTTTCCCGAAGCACTGCATCACACTTTTGAGGACTACACATTGAAATTCTTCAGCTGCAATACACAACCTCTGTGTGGGTTTTGGCTGGTCTTAGTTTCCTCATTAATTGGATTTAATCTGAAGCAGGGTCTTCAGGATTGTTTCCACTTCCACACTAGACTATGTTCTCTTGAAAGAGTGTGATTTGCCTCATCAGTTGCCATGTAAAGTCCAGGCAATGACCTTTCCAGGCCTCTACATTCCAGACATCAGCCTGTCATTTTGCCCTGGATTTGTGGCAGCTGTTGAAACTGATAATGCAACTATTCAATGAACCAAAGCAGATCCCTTAATTCATGCATCCCTTTCTTTTACACTGGACATTTGGATGAGGCTGGTGTCCTAATAGTCCTGATTTAATTATGGTCATTTTCTGTTCCCTGAAAAGGGAAGGACTTTTCTACTACTGCTTTCATGTTTGCAGACATAGCAACTTTTTATTATTATTATTACTACTACTACTATTATTCTCCTCTTATGCAACTTAATTAATGACTTAGAAGGCTACATTTCAATACACTGAAACCACCACAACAAGTAGCTACAGGAGCTTCAAAGTCACCAATTTATGCATGCCTCATTATCTGCTCCACCAATTGATGTTATCAAAATTTGGGGGTAAGCTTATCAACTTATAATATCAATGCAACTGCACAAAATATTGAGTTTTCATTTGATACCTTCTTCATCTTATAAACCCTAGTAGATCACTCTAACCGGATTCTGACTGTATGTGTGTCAAATGCATATAGAAGTGATTTGCTTTGGTTATGGTCTTTATAGCCCTGTTGGAGCAATTTTGCTGTCTGGGCAATCAAGATTGTGTTGCAGTTCATGTGTATGGACCTTTCCTGAAAACTGAACTATACAGCAGAAGCCTATTAAAGACATGTAACTTAGCACCCTATTTCTGCTCCAATCACATGGAGGGAATAATAAAACACTAGTGAATTTCTTGTTCAGCTACATAGTTGAGTCCAATCCTTTGAGACCCAATGGACCATTGCATGCCAGGCACCCCTAGCCTCCACTATCTGCTTCAACCCGCCCAGCTCTATGCCCATTGTGTCAACAATACTATCTAGCCATCTCATTCTCTGGTGCCCCCTTCTTCTTTTGCCCTCTATGTTTCCCAGCATCAAGACCTTCTCAAGTGAGTCCTCTCTTCTCATTTGATGTCCAAAGTACTTTAGTTTCATCTTCAATATTTGACCTTCCAAGGAGAAATCAGGGTTGATTTCTTCGAAGACTGACCTTTTTGTCCTCCTTGCTATCCAGGGTACTCTTAAAATTCACCTCCAACACCACATTTCAAAGGGGTCTATTCTTCTACGGTCAACTTTCCTTATGGTCCAGCTCTCACAACCATACATTACCACCGGGAATACCATTGATTTGACTATGCAGACTTTTGTTTGCAAGGTGATGTCCCTACTTTTTACTATGTTCCCCAGGTTTCTCATAGCTTGTTTCATAAGAATCAGTTGCCTTTTTATTTCATGGCTGCAATCACAATCTGCAGTGATCTTGGATCCTAAGAAGGTAAAGACTGTCACTGCTTCTACTTCTTTCCCATCTGTTTTCCAGGGAGTGATAGGGCCTGTTGCCATTATCTTGGTTTTCTTGATGTTGTATTTCAAGCCAGCATTTGCACTCTCTTCTTTCAACCTAAGCAGAAGCTTCTTAAGGTCTTCCTCACTTTCTGCCATTATCATCTGATATCACAAATTGTTGATGTTTCTCCCAGCAATTTTAATTCCAACTTGTGATTCGTCCAGCCCTGCAATTCGCATTATGTGCTCTGTATATAAATTAAATAAGCAGGGTGACAAAATGCAGCCTTGTCTTACTCCTTTTCCTATTCCAAACCACTCCATCATTCCATACCCTGTCCTAACTATTATTCTTGACTCATGTACAGATTTCTCATGAGGCATATAAAGTGTTCTGGTATTCCCATCTCTTTAATTACTTGCGATATTTTATTGTGGTCCACACAGTCAAAGGCCTTGGTGTAGTCAATGAAACAGAAATAGACTTGTTTCTGATATTTCTTTGGTTTCTAGGTCCCCTACCTCTTCAGGGAACTGATGTCAGGGTGGATGTCCATCAGTGAATAGACCACAAAATTATGCATCATTTTATTGAAAACTAGCTTGAGTGCCCGGCTCCATCTGGGTGATGTTTGGGGGGCTCTGCCCCATGTCTCGGCGCCCTCTCCCTCCCTCTTCTCAGCTTTCATCTCCCTGTGGCCTGTCCTCCAGGCAACTACACCTCCCAGCAGGACCTCTCTTGCTCACAGTTCCTGCTGGGTGGTGTAGTTGTCTGGAGGGCAGGTGAAAGGAAAATGGCATCTGAGAATGGAGGCAAGTGGTTGGGTGTGCATCCTCCTCCTTGCGTGGGCCTGCTCCACAGCCTCGCTCACCTCAGTTGAGGTTGACGCCTCCTCCACCTTCTCCTCTTCCCCTGCTGTGGAGGGTTGCGTGGCTGCGGTCGCTGCATTTTGTTTTTTGCGTGGGCGAAAAACATGGTGTGGCCAGATGTTTGTGCATCACACTGCTGCCTGGGCCTAGTGCACATGCACACAGCTGCTTAAGCTGGCCGATTTCCCCATCAGCTGGGGGAACTTTCACACATGTGCAGTTCCTCCAATGGAACTCTTGCACGTGCGCAGTTCCTCCTACTCTTGCCATTTCTCCCGACAGGTAGGGGGTAGCCAGCGCCTGCTCCGCAGCCTCACTCACCTCAGTCAGCGCTTCCTCCTCCTTCTCTTCTTGTGCTGCTGTGGAAAGTTGCATGGCTGCTGTTGCTGCATTTTGTTTTTCACACGGGTGAAAAACAGGGCATGGCCAGATGTTTGCACATGTGCACTGCTGCCCAGGCCTGGCATGCATGTGCACAGCTGCTTGAGCTGGCCGGTTTCTCCATCGGCTGGGGAAACTCTCATGCATGCACAGTTCCTCCAACGGAACTCTTGCGATTGTGCAGTTCCTCCTACCCTTGCCATTTCTCCTGGCGGGTAGGGGGAGCCTGCATGACCCATTTTGGGGTGCAGAAACCCCAAAGTCGGCTGCCGAACACCTTTGTTGACCGTCTCGCCCACGCAAGGTAAGTGCCTGCGAAGTTACAGGGCGATTGGTGCAGAAGTGTGGATTTCTATAAAAAAAAAACATACAAGACCACACTTCTGTTTTTTATATATAGATATTTACATTTTTTTTCATTCCATTGAGGAATTGAGTGCTTCAAATGCAATGATGAAACCACGTTTAATTTTTTCATTAGTTAATTTGTGTGGGTTAAAAAACAACAACTGATCTGTACTCCACATAGGAAGCTATGTTCTAAATCAGTGTCAGGTTCCAAAGCATTTGAACTGAGAGCCAGCTTCTGTTTGAGAGATTTTGTTTGAACTGAGATTCTGATGGAAGTGGGGGAAATAAATATTTGGTTTAGGTTTAGCTATGGGTTTGTCTTAGAGCTGATGCATTGGCTTGAGAATATGGTTCAATACAGTTCTTCAAATGACTAGGAATCTTCAAATACAACTTTTTACTGTTTCTTTGCTATGTATAGAAGTATTGTCCATAAATGATTTAAAGGAGAGATCTAGGATACTTTGGGCAGTCATTTTCTCCACACACAGAGAGAGAGAGACAGACAGAGACAGGCAGACACACACACACACACACACACACACACACACACACACACACACACACACACACACACAGAGAGAGAATGAAACAAAATCTTTAGTTTTTCACCTCATATTGGAGTTCAATAGAGCTAGGAGCTGGATTCATTGCATTATAGAAATATACAATCTTTGTAGTAACCATTTCTGGAATAAAGATCATCCCCTTTTCACACTGCCAATGAGAACAGCCTAATTATTTACTACCTTTGCATTGAAGCGAGAACAATGGAATCTATTTACCTCTGTAATGCTGTATAACCTTCACACTTAGAGCTGTGATGTTCTGTTCTTATGAGAAAGTCCAGTCAAAGAAGGAAGAGAGTAAAGTCAGCTTACTCAATAAATCTATGCACAATGACAGTTTATTTTCTAGTATGTATATTAATATGCCTGGCTGGATATCTTTGTGAGTTAGGTATCTGGTCATGAAACTGGAGCCTGGGAGTTCAGTTCCCACTGGGCATCCCAGATGAACCAGCTTATGTGACCTTGGGCAAACTGGACAGTCCCAGGAGGAAGGAATGGTAAACCACTTCTGAATATTATCTACCTAGAAAATTCTGAAAAAGTTTGCCATATGTCAGGATTGAATTAATGGTTTTTGCTATTGTTGTTCTTCTTAAGATATACTACCTCAGCCCTTTGTACAAAAGACATGTCTAGAAACTTGTACAGGTATTGCATCTGAAATGTAAAAGGCTGCTAGAGATGGGGATGTTTTATTTATTTATTTATTAGTCACATTTGTATTGCTGCCTACTTCGCAAGCGACTCTCGGCAGTGTACAATGATTACATCATGAACTACATAAATCCCACTAGAGATCTATAAAAAAACTTAAAACCAGTAAAAAAAACACCAATAAAAATACAATAAAAATTAGCCCAACAAGTAAAAAGAGTGAGGGAGCAATATTACTATATCAGTCAGCAGGTGGGGGTCACCGCATCCCCAGTGCCCCACACCTACTTTGCCAGCCAGGTTTTTAGTTCTTTCCTGAGGGGCAGCAACTCCATCTGGAGTCATAACTCAATTGGCAAGAGGTTCCATAGGGCCAGAGGAGACACAGAGAAGGCCCTCTTTCTGGTGCTAGAGAGGCGAGCTTCTCTAGCAGATGCCACAATAAGAGAGCCTCTCTGGTCTGCTGTAGTGGGAAGGACAGATGTTCTCAGGGTGATGCAATCTCTTAAGTATTTATTTATTTATTTATTTATTTATTGTTTAGACTTCTATACCACTTTCCTTCCCATAAAGGGAACTCAAAGCGGTTTACAACAATAATGCCAAACAATATAAAATATGATATAAATAATACGTCAGAATACAATCCAATAATAAAGAAGCATGAAAAGTAAATTCAGTACAATAATCAACAATCAGTAATAAACATAATGTTAGAAAACAAAATCAGTATAATACAATAATAAACATCATAATGCAATACACAAATTTCAAAGCAATAAACAATACCCAATTCAAGATTAAACAGTACATATTTCAAAGCAGTTCACAACACTATACAATAAATACATTACGAAGACTCAGTCCACTTCCCTTCCTGCTAAAACAGCTGAGGGGGAGAAAGTCTGACAACAGTTCCTGATGTGAAGGCATCAGCGGAGCTAGCGGTGAGAGTCTTTTTAAACTCACTGTGCCTTGCCCCAGGTGTTTCTCGGCCCCTCTAGCCCGGCTGGCCAAAGGGTGGGTGGTGCAGGCATCAGCGGAGCTAGCGGTGAGAGTCCTTTTAAACTCACTGTGCCTTGCCCCAGGTGTTTCTCGGCCCCTCTAGCCCGGCTGGCCAAAGGGTGGGCGGTGCAGGCATCAGCAGAGCTAGCGGTGAGAGTCCTTTTAAACTCACTGTGCCTTGCCCCAGGTGTTTCTCGGCCCCTCTAGCCCGGCTGGCCAAAGGGTGGGCGGTGCAGGCTTCAGCAGAGCTAGCGGTGAGAGTCCTTTTAAACTCACTGTGCCTTGCCCCAGGTGTTTCTTGGCCCCTCTAGCCCGGCTGGCCAAAGGGTGGGTGGTGCAGGCTTCAGCAGAGCTAGCGGTGAGAGTCCTTTTAAACTCACTGTGCCTTGCCCCAGGTGTTTCTCGGCCCCTCTAGCCCGGCTGGCCAAAGGGTGGGCGGTGCAGGCTTCAGCAGAGCTAGCGGTGAGAGTCCTTTTAAACTCACTGTGCCTTGCCCCAGGTGTTTCTTGGCCCCTCTAGCCCGGCTGGCCAAAGGGTGGGTGGTGCAGGCTTCAGCAGAGCTAGCGGTGAGAGTCCTTTTAAACTCACTGTGCCTTGCCCCAGGTGTTTCTCGGCCCCTCTAGCCCGGCTGGCCAAAGGGTGGGCGGTGCAGGCTTCAGCAGAGCTAGCGGTGAGAGTCCTGGCCCACTACCATGTAGGGCTTTAAAGGTCATTACCAGCACCTTGAATTGCACCCGGAGGCATAGCAGTAATCAGTGCAGCTTCTGAAGCAGCGGCAAGGCATGAGCGTAATGTCTGCACCCCATCACCACCCGGGCAGCCACATTCTGGACCAGCTGCAGCCTCCAAATGGTCATCAAGGGCAGCTCCATGTAGAGTGCATCACAATAGTCCAGTCTGCAGGTGACAAGAGCATGCATTGCCATGAGCAATGAGTCCCGATTTAGGAGAGGGTGTGACTGGTGTATGACACAAAGTTGTGCAAAAAGCCCTCCTGACCACGACTGCCAGCTGCTCATCGAGCAGGAGTCATGAGTCCAGGAGGACCCCCAGATTATGCACCGGGTCTGTTTGGGGCAAGATAGTCCCATTGAGAACCAAAGATGGTAGCATCTGAGATAACGCATAGCCCCTAACCCATAGCCACTCAGTCTTGCTGTTGAAGCCCGTTGTCCCCCATCCAGACCCCAACAGCCTCCAGACACCTGGATAGGACTCTGACTGCATCACTTGGATCACCATGGGCCGAGACATAAAGCTGAGTATCATCTGCGTACTGATGATACCTCACCCCGTGGGAACAGATTATTTCCCCTAACATAAGTCCTACTCCCTACATTGCTGCTCAGCTGCTCCACCTGGACATCAGCTAGACTTTTGTGTGTTTAAAGCAAATGTCTGCAAAGAAATCTTATCAGCTAAATGCACTACAGCTTTCCTGTCATCAAGAGTTTCACCTTATCAGGTTCCCTAATTGTGAACCATGATTAGATGTAGTCAACTAATCCACTTTACTGTCTCTTTTGCAGATCTTCAAATGAAACAGGTGAAGTGTGGTGGGCTTCAAGAGGATGGCAATACCTGTGTTGCTATATTCATTGCACTCATTCAGGCGAACATAGATTAAAACATAATGTCAGACAGGGTTTAGATGGAGGCAAGAATGGGACTTTGTATTCCCAATTACCATGTTAGAGTGTGAAAGCTGCAGTAAAAATAAAAGCTGAAAGAGAAAAACATGATGATTCAAATGAATAAAAATCAGATTACATTCAGAAAGCTATTCTGCTTTCTTATGCAGAAAGATGTGGGGTGAAACTTGAACAAGCCCTACCATAGGGCAGATATATAGGGGGAATTGTCTCTGGAGGCAAATTTTGGATATAGTGGAAGTGCAGCATATTGCTACATATTTACTTTCCCATTATTGTTATTATGTGCCATCATGTTGCTTTTGATTTAGGGGGAACCCTATGAATGAGAGATCTCCAAAGTTTTCTGCCCTTAACCCTGCTCAGAAATTGCAACCTCAATCTTGTGGTTCCCTCATGAAGTCAATCCAACTCATATTTGGTCTTCCTCTTTTCCTGTGGCCTTCCACCTTTTCCAGTATTATTGACTTTTCTAGATACTCTTGCCTTCACATGACATGCTCAAAGTAGGATAGCTTCAGATTTGTCATTTTTGCTTCCAGATAGCTTGATTTGCTCTAGATGGGTGGGGGAAGGAAGTGAGGGAGGGGTTCTTCTTGGATATATACTTGGTCATCTGTCTGAGTGTTCAACTGAGATGGACCCTGGTACCTCCATCAATTAGCTGCAATTGGCCATAGAAAGTTATACAATTCTTAATCAAACATCAAGAAGATTCTGGTCAATATTTTCATCAAATCTAATCCTTTTCATGCATGTGCTGTATTGTGTGTGTGTTTTTTTTATTTTTTTAAATAGAACTACAAGGTTCACTCCACAGGGATGTAAATTCTTGTTTCATCCTTGTGCAGAAAGACAAGAAATCACAAAACCATTTCCCCTACCCTGCAAGAGAGCAAATAGTACCATAGCACCTCTTAGAATGGAAGATAAGGAGAACGAGGATGTTTTGTCTAAATTAAGAAAATTGTGCAAATAGCACTTTAATATGATGCAAACTGTGCCAAATGAGAAAGATGTGTACTTCACTGTGTGGACTTATAAAGGTCAGAAGCATTGGAGATTTGTTTGCATTGTTTCTAAACAATCAGCCAATTGTGTGATGCTTCTTATGTGTGTGTGGTTTGCTTTTCAAAGAGAAAGCTATTAGTTTTGTAGAGACAGAGAGATTCTATACAATTGTGGGGATCTTTGAATGGAACAAACAGCACTCTTTGCTTCATTCTTCACATGGAGAAGAGAAATGTCAAGGTACTTGAAAAACCCTCATTGAGTTATCTTCTTAAGTCAAGATTGCCTAATTTAATGAGGATGAAGAATTTAAGAAGTATCCTTTATAGCGTTGTTCCACAGATCAATCAACTAAAGCTTAGCTGATTCATTGGTGGGGAGGATTTTAATGAGGTACATTATTGCAATCAGGAATGAAAAATGAAATATTGACTTGCTAGTGATGAGTGGTAGCTTCGTAAAATATTAAAATATAAGTGATTGCAGTCTTCCATATCTCAGAATTGCATCTATACTGACATGTTGGTAATATTTAAAGTTATTCTGTTAATTGATTAAAAGAGAGGTACTTAATTCATCTCATAATTCTTTAATTGGTTTACAGTCCTATGAATAATAAATGACCTATTGTGTTTGTTGAAAAAATGCATCTAAAATCTTATGTGAGCCATAGAAAAATGGACTGAGTTTTTATGATCTGGGGGAAATCCAAAGGAAGGGGAAAGGAAAGCTACATCTTCACTTATTTCTGTATTTTGATCTTGGTGATGTCACAGAACCATCTCTAAGAAAGTAAGGTAGTGCTTGATCTGATAAATGGAAGAATGAAAAGGAGGAGAAACCCAGCATAGGCAAAGAGGCACCATGGGAATACTTACATGCCTTAAGGGAATTCAAATCCTTAGGTAAAGGTAAGGGTCACCCTTGCTTGAAAGCCAGTTGTATCCAACTCTAGGGTTCAGTGCTCATCTCTATTTACAGCCAAAGTGCCAGTGCTGTCTGTGTGTGCAGACATTTCCATGGACATGTGGCAGGCATGCCTCAACACCAGACTGCATAGAACATGATTTACCTTCCCAACAAAGTGGTACCTATTTATCTACTCGCAATTTCTTGCTTTCAAACTGCTAGCCTGGCAGGAGCTGGGACTGAGCTAGGAGCTCATTCTGTCATGCAGTACTTGAGTATCAAACTCCAGTCATCAAGTTCAGTGTCTTAACCACTTGAGCCACTGCAGTCCTTAGATGCAGATAAATTGCATTTTAGGGATAAGTTGCAAAGAACCTTACAGATGTAATCTCAGAGCCTTTATCTCTTGTAAGAACTCTTAGAAAATAGTTAAGATGCTAAGAAACTGGAGAGAGGCATGTGTTGTCTACCTCTTCAGAAAGAGAAAAAATAGATTGAAGCAACCATGCCCAGTCAACTTGATTTCGGTACCATGACAATTTCTAGAACAGCTCATTAAGTACTTGACCTGTGAGCAATTAGAAAAGAATGCTGTCATTACTCGGATGAAGCATGGATTTTTCAAAACAATTTGTGCCAGACTAATCTCACATTTTAAAAACAAAACAAAGAAAGATCAGTTTAGCATGTTGTGATATGCTGCAGAAAGGTATAAAAATGGTGCTGTTAGGTGTATTCCTAGAGTTTGGGGACTATACTCAAAGAATGCTCCCCCATGATTGTCCATCATCTTTAAGAAAAATAACAAGCAGGATCTTGTAACTGTGCATCTGTGCAATTTGACATTTTTATAAATAGCTTGGAAGGTGTAAAGGGGATGAACATCAAGTTTGCGGGCAATAAAATAGCACCACAATGGACACTCAAGATCCAGCTGTTCCATAAGAGATGTGAATGCCTATTTTGGTGCAGTTTTAAATTGCTAGTTTCTTATATCATTTTGTTTCATTCTTTTTAAAGGTTATTTTGTAGCCTACCAGAGTTTCCATTTAGTTCTAATGTAATGGTTTTGCAAATCATGGGGTGAGGGCTGGGAATGGATAAGAAAGGGAGGGAAATGCCCTTTGTCCATTTTGTGACTAAAGTAAAACAAACAATGCTTGTAAGAAAGGCCCAGTGAAAGAGTTTTAGGTCAGGGTTCTGAAACTACCAAGCTCCACCAATGTGTTTACAGTACAGTAATGAAGCTAGCACTGAGCTAGGCAAAGGTATAGTCCTACAGAATATTTGCAGGCTGTGGTGTGAATATTGAAACTAGCCAAATATTAATTTACTGAAGAAGTAGTGCTGATTGTGAGTGTACTTAAAAGTGGATTAGCTGCAGGCCACTAACCATCTTCTGGAGCAGAAATCATAAACAAACAATGAATATAAAGGAACTATCTTCAATCAAAGTGAATGCAGATTAATTTATAGAATTCAAAACTAGAGATAATTCTTTCAGTTAATACACAACATACAATTCTTGGCCACCTGAATGGTTTGAGGTAGCAAATACATATACATACAGAGAATAGTTCCAACCTTAAATATGAAATGGATCCTATGCAAGCGGTCTCTGTTCATACAACCTGTTCACAATGTTTCATGTGAATGAAAATAATTTAATTGACTTGATAGACCTCAACCCACCAGGCTATTTTATTATCCACCTTTCTCCAGAATGTGCCCAGACCCACACCCATCATGTCAACGATTCTGTCTACCCATCTCACCCTCTGCCACCCTCTTTTCCTTTTCCTTCAATCTTCCCTAGCATCAGGGCCTTTTCAAGTGAATTTTCTCTTCTCATTTGGTGGCCAAAAGTATTTGAGCTTCAGCTTCATTATCTGCTCTTCCAAAGAACAGTAAGGGTTGATTTCTTTTAGGATTGGCTGATTTGATATCCTTGCAGTCCTGGGGACTCTCAAAAGTCTTCTCCAGAATAGAAGACATATATTCTGCACTTAATCTTCTTTATGTTCCAGCTCTCACAGCCATCTTTGAGATTTTAAATGCAAAACATGAGACCAGGCTTAGGTTCTTCTGATGTTTCAGGAAGCAGCTTTTCAATATTAATTGAAAAATCATGTCATTGTGTGTTGGGGGTGTGTGTGAATGCCAATACAAATTTCCTGTATTAATTTCTAAACAAATGTTATTTATGAGTGCAGTACATATACAAACATGCTGAGCCAGTGCACCCTGGCACCAACTGGGAGTGAGGAGTTGATGCATGCCCCAGACATTAAAGTCACAGCCTCCAATCAAGTAACTTTTGGGGAAAAGAAATACAAAACATTTGCATATGATGAATGGACCACCATTGGTGACTAGCCTATTGAGGCAACGTTGCTTGAGTTAAAGTCCTATGTGTCTCATTCTCCTCCAGCCCCCTGTCTCTTCAAATGTGGATCTTCTTTCTTCTGCACAGGTCTCTCTGTCTTTCTTCATCTTGGTACACATCCAGCTTAACTGAGAGGTACAACTTCCAGACTCCCTCAGCCACTATGACTCCTGATCAAAGAACTCTTGGTGCCCCACACGCACCTCTGCCCATTCATGCAATTCATTCAAGACATATAAACTCAACTCATTGAAATACAGTATCTAAAATTATGTGCCAAACCACTCTATACACAACAAAACATCTTTCTGATGGAAACTTGGCTTTATTTAAATGAAAGATTAATGAAGCTAAAAGCTACATGAAATACAGCTTGGCCCTATGATGGTGAAGGCCTCCCAAAGGCCAACATTGCCTAGACCAGGGGTGCCCAAACTACAGCCTGAGGGCTGGATTCGACCCATGGCACCTAATAATGCCGCTCATGCCACTCCCAGAAGTGGAAGTAAAGCACTCCTGTGCATGTGCAAAATGCTGCCGTAAAGCACACATGGCTGTTGTAAACACATTTACGACAGCCGTGGGTGCATCTACGCAGTGTGCTGCGCATGCATGGGTGCATTTTACTTCTGCTTATAGTGGGAGGAACCACATGACTGGCCCGCTCAACCATGTGACCAGCCCGCCACCTGAAAAGTTTGGGCACCCCTGGCTTAGACTGTTATGCACTCCACTTCTAAAATAGAAAGAGGGAGCAAAGTTGCAAAGCTTTATCTTTGATGGGAGGAAAACAAAGAAACAATTAGTGGGAAATTAAGGGTGGGGTCTGGTGGGGTAGATGGGAATGACACCCCATTGATTCTGTCATGTAAAAGGAAGTGAATATTTTATCTAATAATACTATGCAGAACAAGGATGGGAAGTTCATACTTGGCTATTTGAAGAAGCACACACCCTCCCATTTCCAGTGCAGGCTGTAACACAATGGCCAAAATCTTGTTGCTTAGTCTAGTAAATTGCAATAGAGTAGGCTCATTGAATCAATGGGTATTGAATCAACAGGTAAGTACTTCTCCATAAATAAATAAAATTCATGTCAAAAATTACTCTTGGTTGGAAGGATTTTTGTTGGAGAAACTCCGCTCAGGAGATGCTCGAATGAGGCTCCTTTCATTTCCCCAAGATCTGCCATGCAGCACTCGGGTATCAAACCCTGTCCTTCCAGTCTCCAAGCTCAGTGTCTTAACCACTAAGCCACCGCAGTGCTAATTTGATTTATTCTAAAGTATTATTATAATAATGATAATTTCATGTCAGAAATTATTCTGGGTTAAAAGGATTTTTGCTAGACAAACTCTGCTCAGTGGATGCTGAATGATGCTCCTTTCATGTCCCCAAGATCTTTCCCCACCAAAGTGGCCCCCATTTATCTACTTGCAATTTCTTGCTTTTGAACTGCTAGGTTAGCAGGAGTGGAGACAGAGACAGGAACTCATTTTGTCATGCAGTACCTGGGTCTCGAACTGCTGATTTGTTGGCCTTCTAGCTAAGAAGGTGAGTTTCTTAACCACTAAAGTGACTATTGATAGTAATACTATAACTGTGACTTACTTTAGCATTGTAAACTGCAGCTAGCGTAGTAGTCCCGATTGAATTAATAGAAGTTATGCAAGAATTGACTCACTAAATTCATATTTGAATTTCTTTAAATATTAGTCGTGTTAGTCTGTGTTTCAAGCATATCAGGGAATAAACAAAATGAAACAAAAATGTTGTAGCACTTTAAATACTAACTGCTGTGTTTTAACATTAGCTTCCATAGATCGAGACAAGATTCAGTGGGTCTACTCTAGTGAATTTACTGTTCTAAGCAAAAAGGATCTTGGTTAGTGTCTGGGAATCATTCGTATGTTTGTATTTGCCTGCTGCTGTGTAATTGGCACACTAGATATTCAAACAATGACTCAGAGGACCATTGAGCCACTGCTCTTTATTAGAGCCCCTTTCAATGATTCATAATTTTCATTAATTGTGATTATGCTTTCCCTAGACTCAGAACTCTGGAGGATTTAGCAGGCTTGTCTTCTAAGCCCTCTTTCTTTCTGTGGAGAAATGTTTAAGTTTCTCCTGGGGAAAGAACAGATGGAAAAGTAGTCATATAAAGAAAGCCCAGCAGGTGTTTGAGTAAAGTCTGTCATCTTAGTGCTGTGACAATAATTGGCAAGATAGTGAAGGGAGAATGAAATGCAAAGGCTGGGGAAGAAAGATAATAGTTTTTAAGAAAGCTAAAAGTGGTTTGAAATAGGCTTCATTTCCCAAGGGGCACATACTAAGGCTTTTGTCCTCCTGGTCAAACAGTTCTTACATTTGAGTGGGGGGGGGGGGGGAATTGCACAGTTTATCAAACCTGGTTATCAAAATCAAAGGTGAAATGAGGGAATTTACCAAAGGCAACAGCCCAACTTTCAACCCAACCTAAAACTCCTTTGAAGAAAAACAACCATATACCTCCAAGCTGTGGTAATTTTGAAAACTCTCCAAAGCCATTTCTCTCACCAATTTGTTTAGGATGTCAGTGGATTTTGGACCAAAAACCCACACACACTATTACATAGTCACCACATGATGATAACATTCAGAATTAGCCCACAGCATTATTTTATTTTATTTTATTATATCGCTGGGTACAAAGGGCATGATGATCTCTATTCCACATTTGTTGTTGAGTCGCACAGTCGACTCCGACCCTTTGTGACCCCATGGACCATTTTCCTCCAGGCGCCTCTGTCCTCCACCATTCCCCTCAGCCCTCCCAGCTCTGTGCCCATTGTGTCTACAATGCCATCTAGCCATCTCATCCTTGGCCTTCCCCTTCTTCTTTTGCCCTCCACCTTTCCCAACATCAGTGCCTTCTCAAGTGAATCCTCCCTTCTCATTTGATGTCCAAAGTACTTTAGCTTCATCTTTACTATTTGACCTTCCAATGAGCAGTCAGGGTTAATTTCTTCTAAGATTGACCTATTTGTTCTCCTCGCTGTCCAGGGGACTCTCAAAACCCTCCTCCAACACCACATTTCAAAGGCCTCTATTCTTCTGCGTTCAGCCTTCCTAATTGTCCAGCTCTCACATCCATACATTACTACTGGGAAAACCATTGCTTTGACTATTCTAATTTTTGTTTGCAATGTGATGTCTCTGCTTTTCACTATGTTCCCCAGGTTTCTCATCGCTTGTCTCCCAAGAATCAGTCGCCTTTTTATTTCATGGCTACAATCCCCATCTGCAGTGATCTGTGATCCTAAGAAAGTAAAATCTGTCACTGCTTCTACTTCTTCCTCGTCTATTTTCCAGGAACTGATTGGGCTTGTTGCCATTATCTTGGTTTTCTTGATATTGAGTCTCAAGCCAGCTTTTGCACTCTCCTCCTTCAGCCCAATCAAGAGATTCTTTAGGTCTTCCTCACTTTCTGCCATTAGGGTGGTATCGTCTGCATATCTCAGATTATTGATGTTTCTCCCAGCTATTTTAATCCCATATTGTGATTCCTCCATCCCTGCACTGCGCATTATGTGCTCTGTGTATAGGTTGAATAAGCATGGTGACAAAATGCAGCCTTGTCTTACTCCTTTTCCTATTCCAAACCACTCTGTCATTCCATGTTCTGTCCTAACTGTTGCTTCTTGGTTCATGTACAAATTTCTCAGGAGGCATATGAGGTGCTCTGGTATTCCCATCTCTTTAATTACTTGCCACATCTTGTTGTGGTCCACACAGTCAAATGCCTTGGTGTAGTCAATAAAACAAAAGTAAACTTGTTTCTGGTATTCCTTTGTTTTCTCCATGATCCAGCATATGTTGGCAATGTGGTCTCTAGTCCCCCTGCCTCTTCTGAAACCAGCCTGCACCTCTGGTAGTTCTCTCTCCACATGTTGCTGAAGTCTATCCTGTATTATCTTGAGCATCACCTTGCTGGCATGTGGGATGAGCGCGATTGTTCGATAATTTGAACATTCTTTGGCATTGCCCTTTTTTGGGATTGGGACGTATACTGATCTTTTCTAATCCTGTGGCCACTGTTTTGTTTTCCAAATCTGCTGGCATATTGAATGCAGTAATTTGACGCCGTCATCTTTTAGCGCTTTGAAAAATTCAACTGGGATACCATCATCTCCACTAGCTTTGTTGTTTGCAGTGCTCTTTAGGGCCTTTATGACTTCGCTCTCCAGGATGTCTGGCTCAAGTTCAATTTCTTCATCATTGTGATTAACAGGAGTGTTGAGGTCCTTTTTGTAAAGTTCTTCTGTGTACTCTTTCCATCTTTTCTTAATTTCTTCTGCATCAGCTAGCTCCTTTCCGTCTTTGTCCCTTATCATGGTCATTTTTGCTTTAAATGTTCCCTTGATTTCCCCAATTTTTTTGAAAAGATCTCTGGTTCTGCCTCTTTTGTTGTTTTCCTCCATTTCTCTGCACTGTTCTTTTAGGTAGTTTTCCTTATCTCTCCTTGCTTTTCTTTGGAATTCTGTGTTCAAATGATTGTATTTTTTCCTTTCTCCTTTGACTTTTGCGTTCCTTCTTTCCTCTGCTATTTTAAGAGCCTCATCAGACAACCACTTTGCTTTCTTACTCTTCTTTTCTTTTGGTATGGTTTTCTTTGCTGCTTCCTGCATGATGTCCCTCATCTCCGTCCATAATTCTTCTGGTACTCTGTCTACCGAGTCTAAGCCATTAAATCTGTTCATCACCTCCACCGTTTATTCTTTAGGGATGCTGTCTAGGTGATATGTTTCTGGTCTCCATGTTTTCCCTATTTTCTTTAGTCTGAGCCTGAATTTTGCGATCAGTAGGTTGTGATCTGAGCCACAGTCTGCTCCAGGTCTTGTTTTTGCTGACTGTATGGTGGTTCTCCATCTTTGGCTGCAGAGTATGTAGTCAATTTGGTTTAGGTGTTGTCCATCTGGTGATGTCCATGTGTAAAGTCACCTCTTGTGTTGCTGGAAGAGAGTGTTTGCTATGACCAGTGCGTTCTCTTGGCAGAACTCTATCAATCTTTGCCCTGCTTCATTCTGTACTCCAAGACCAAATTTGCCTGTTATTCCCTCTACTTTTTGATTTCCTACTTTGGAATTCCAGTCTCCTAATATAATTTGGACATCATTTCTTGGTGTCTGTTCTATGAGGTGTTCTAGGTCCTCATAGAACTGGTCCATTGTGGCTTCATCTGCACCAGTGGTTGGTGCGTATATTTGGATCACAGTGACATTGAAAGGTTTGCCTTGAATTCTGACTGACATCATTCTGTCATTTTTAAGGTTGTATCCCATTACTGCTTTTCTCACTCTTTTATTGACAATTATGGCTACTCCATTTCTTCTAAGGTTTTCTTGCCCACAGTAGTAGATATGATGGTTTCCAGAGCTGAATTCACCCATCCCTGTCCATTTGAGCTCACTGATGCCCAAGATGTCAATGCTTATTCTTTCCATCTCATTTTTTACCACTTCCAGTTTACCTTGGTTCATTGATCTCACATTCCATGTCCCTATGCAGTATTGCTCCTTGCAACATTGCATTTCCCCTCTCCCTTTCCTGTCCCTCCCCTTCCTCCACTCTGTGGTGTTAAGCATCCTGTATCACCTAGCCTGCCCCTTTGTTTTGCCTTTTGTTTTGGTCAATAAGGTTCTCTTGGCAAGATTTGTGGCGTGGTTTGCCGGTGTCTACGCCATTTTCCCCTCCTCATACATTTTATCACAGTTTTAAAAAGTTTAAAACATTTTAGACAACATATTATCATGCATATTATCACACTTTAAACACAGTCTCTATGTCAGTTTCTGTATTTAGTCAGTATAAAGTCTCTATGTCAGTTTCTATATTAAGTCTTCTACATTTGCATATCAGGTACTTATCCTTTGCCTGGGACTCTGAGTCTCTCCCCCTGCTTTTCCTCCTCTGCCCTCTTCCCTTCTGTCAAATGGTCTTCTCCTGGCCTTTCTGCTGCTCAACCGGCTCTCCTCCTCCTCCTCCTCACGCCCCGGCTGGGGGTGGTTGCCCGGCGGTGGCGGCTGGCCCTTCCGCCGCTCGGCCGGCTGGCTGGCTCGCCTCCTCTTCCTCACCCCCTGGCTGTGGGTGGTTGCCCGGCGGAGGCGGCGGCTGGCCCTTCCACCGCTCGGCCGGCTGGCTGGCTCTCCTCCTCTTCCTCACCCCCCGGCTGGGGGTGGTTGCCCAGCGGCGGCGGCGGCTGGCCCTTCCGCCGCTCGGCTGGCTGGCTGGCTCTCCTCCTCTTCCTCACCCCCCGCTGGGGGTGGTTGCCCGGCGGCGGCGGCTGGCCCTTCCGCCGCTCGGCTGGCCACATACAGAAGGCAAATAGACTCACAGGTGATTCTTCCTTCAGAAGTAGTGATTGCATAGCATTCTTCATTACAAATGAGCAGCAGACCTGCTTAGGGAGATACATGGCAATGTAAGGGACACATTTTTCTGCCCTCTAAAAAAAGGGAAGAGTCACTCTGATGCTTCCTCCACACTATCCACCATCTGTTCCTTGACATAAGCATCCAATTCCAGCTAGTGTTAGTGGTGACCCTGAAAGCTGGTGTGGAAACATACCTGAGTAAATAAAAGTATTTCATCATGTCTTTTCCCCCTTCCTAAAGTTTCATCAAATTTCTATTTCCTTCAAAAGCCAAAACATTGTGAGTTCAATCCTCACAGAGATCAAGGTTGACCCAGCCTTCCTTCTTTATGTTGTCGGTAAAATGAGTACCCAGCATGTTGAGGGCAACATGCTAATTGCCTGTAAATTGCCCAGATTGTGCACAGAGTACTCTTATTCACATGGAGGAAGCCTAAAAGGCCATTAACTTAGCTTAACTCATTCTTGAATCGGCCCCCTTAAAAATCAAATTGTGCCCCACATTGGGAATCACGGGACTAGAGGGTGATGGTGTAAATTGGATAACTAGCTCACAGCATGAAAAAACAGATGACCTTCTAAAAGTACACATTTTCTAGGGGAGAAGGAAGAGCACTTGGGAGGGAGCGTCTATCATGTTAAAAGCCACTGATTTCTCTACCATTGTTGCCTTCCTCTTCTCTATTTCCAGATGGTCTCTCTCCCACCTGCAGCATCAAAGAGTTCAGAAGGTGAAGACAGACAGAGAAGGTTGCAAAGGTGCATGGGATGTTATTTACTTAATTATCACGTTTGGTGAAATGTGTTCAGTACTGATAAAAACAGGACACTATATCTGGTTGTTATTCATTTGATGAGATGCTAAACTTGCTCTGATGTACCATCACAGCTAATCAATGCATTGCCCTGCCTCCTACCTTCTCTGCAATATATTTTTTATAAAGAACTAACTGTCAAATATGATGGTTGCAAATAGGAATAGAGATAGAGCATCAGAAGAATCACTTTACACCTTTACCAGACAAGCTCTGAAAGGTCACTCAAGGGGAAAGAAATTAGTCAAAGATTCTATATAATAGGTATATTGTGCAATTAAAAAGAAAAGCAAAACAATGGTGAACGAGCCCCATTCTTTATATAAAATAAACAGTCTGTTGTAGCTATTATTTCGTGATGCAGCACTGTGGTGGCTTAGTGGTTAAGATGTTGAGCTTGGAAACTGGAAGGTTGGATTTTGATATGCATGATGAATCTTGGGGACATGAAAGGAACCTTATTTAGCCATCCCCTGAAAAGAGTTGTCCCAGCAAAAATCCTTTAACTCAGAGTAATTTCTGACACAAAATATATTATTATTATTATTATTTCTTGACTTTGTTAGGAAGGGCTTTCTTGTGAAGCGTTCTTGTAAGTCTGATCATTAGACCATTTCAGAAACTCTTTATGATTCTAAGTCCTCTGGGTTACAAATGAGGTGATTTTCATCATGCTTCATCTTTCTCCAGGTCATATGTGAAAGTGATCCTTACTCCAAGACAGGTAGTTAGGTTTGATAGCCCACTGGGTTTGGTTGTGGCTTAATCAAGCTAAATATATCAAATGAACATAGACTGATGCAGAAGAATGAACTTAGTGGAACTGATAGAGAAAAGAGACTTCTAAATACATATTATTTTCATCACATATTAATGCACAAATTAGACAAGCCTTGGTCCTCTATATAAAAGTCTATCTTTACATCCCAAATTACATCCCAAATTAAGCAGAAAATTCTGAAGGGAGAGTCTAATCACGTTTAGCTGCACATGATGGATCATAAACTGAGACTCCCCAAGAGCAGGATACCACATGGTTCCCTATTAGACTGAGGGTTCTGTATGCACTAAGCTTCCTTCAGAGAGTATGGGCATCACCAGCAAATATGGGACAGTTTGGAGACGCCTATTAGCCTTGAGTCCTGTCATAGTCAATGAATGAATGAATACCTCTTATCTGACCTTATAATAACCATGTTAGGATTTCTTGTGAGTAACTTTTTGTGGCTTGCTACATATCTTAGGGCTGTTCATAAGGTTTCAAATGCATTGTACTATACATCTTCTTCTTTTTTTGGGGGGGAGGGGGCAGTCTGCACTTTCCAGGAGACAGCAAAATGCAACCAACTTGATTTAACTTCGTAACCATGAAGTCTGCACAGCATTCTGTAAGCTGTTATGGACCTTTACATTTGCTGGAGCCATGCTGAAATTGCAAACTGTTTGTGCTTGATAGATAGCTGGTACCTGGGAAAAAGAAATTTATTCTGCCTTCCACTTCTACTTGTCCTTTGTGGCTTCTGTTTTATAAGCTACATAACCAGACAAAGTCCTTGTAGAACAGAGTAATTGGTAGAAATTATCAAGCTGGTTATTTGTGATGACATTGCTCTGTCTTTCAGTAGGGTTCTGTTCTGTTCCTTCAGGATTATGGTGTTTCCATGGTGAAAACTGCCATTTTTCTTCTGTAAGTGAAGCATTTTTTTCAATTGCTAAACAGTTTTTACTAAGTCTGTATAAGAGGGAGAAGCACAGCCAAATATAGACTGTTGGTTCTCTTTCCTTAAAAACAGTCTTGTAAGAGCAAGACAGATTAGGGCATGACAATACACAATTTTGTCCTCTGTTGATGTGGATTTCTGTATACAGCATCCTAGCATTTAAATAGTTCTGGCTATTCACACAGAAATGTGTGGCACATCCCCCTTTCCTTTACTATTTCCTTCTCTAACCACTTTTTACCTACTCTTTTTGCTAGCATTCAAATCATTTTATGTTTAGTAAGTGAAATAGCACTTAGCTGAAAAGACATGGTAAGCATTTAAATTAGTGCTGCACCAGTTTAGCACTATAGGCAGAGCCTTTAGTTGGCTCTTCTCCACTATTAGGCAATTTACTGCTGCACTCTTGACTTGGCTTTGTCTGCAGATTACTGAAATAGGTGGGGAAGAAGCACCTACAGGTAGGCTCCCAAGATGGAACAGCATGCAGAAGAAAGCAAATACCCTGCAGGCTAGCAGCAGCATTGCTTCTGCAAGCTGCCTGTATATACAGCCAACGTTTGAAATATTGCCTTCTCCTCCCTTTCTGCTTCCTTCTCTTCTCCTTCCTGCCTCTGGTGGCATTGATCTATTCTTTGCTGTCTGGCACTGACTGCAGAGTCTGAAACCTTTCTAAGATGGAGGACTGCACTGTTAAAAATTGGCACAAAGTCACCCTAGTGTTTGCCTCACTAAATGGTGGTGGAGGAGGACTATTATACTGTTTAAGTACCAACAGATCCTGAACCTTGAGTTTCTTAACAAAAAACATTCAAATGTTATTTTAATGCAACTTTGAAGTACAGCGGTACCTCGGATAAAGTCCAATTCGGATAAAGTCGCAGTTTTAATGCACATGTGATGCATAGCATAAAGTCCAAAACCACTAAAAAATGGACGTTATCTGATGTGTTTGGTATAGGAACCTCAGATAAGGTCAATTTTTGGATGTTATCCGATGCATCACCCATTTGATTTGGATAAAGTCCAAAATTGGATAAAGTCCTAACTTGTGGAATGGAGTTTGGACTTCATCCGAGGTTCTACTGTAATTAAAATAGTTGCTTTTGAGAAATGGGAAAGTAATTTTTAAAACTGTAAGTTTCACCCTAATAAAACTATTTTTGGGTCTTAGGACTACACTCGTAAGTAATTATTTCTTAAAGTAGCTTCACAATCACCATTCTTCAATAACAGCTCCTCAAAGAGCATACGACTAGAATTGGGTGAGTGTTTTCTTCTTTCCTTTACCTAATCTGCACATGAACTGATCTCATAAATCAAGAAGCTCCCATTTCAGTTCAAGAGTGTCATACCCTATGTTCATGTCCCAGTGTAGGATGTTCAGTGACCATGATATTTCTAGTTCCCAAATGAGAGCGAGAAGAGTTTAGATAACCAGTGTAATTAGGAAAGCACAGAGCTGGGCCAGCACAATATTCGCTAGCAGTTTGCCTCAGAATTTGCACATCTGAGATCACCCAATAGCTGATAGTTATTTAAATCAGCAGTATGTAACATGAGCACCACCTCAACACCTGCCATAAGGAACTTTCACTCCCTCCATAAGGAAAGACATTCCTGCACTCACTGGTCCAGGTATCCTATTAGTTTTAAGCACCTAAAATAGCAATGATAGTGCATATGCATTTTGTTGGCTTAACTTATCCAAGCACCCTGGTCATAAACGCCCCCCCTTCCCCCAACTGCTGAAATGGAAAGGTATTGATAAAAATATGGAAAACATAAACTACACATAGTAGTTGACCCAACTGGATCATGCAGAAACCATTTTATCTTCTGAAATGCTTTGCCAAAGGAAAGCACATGATGGAAATGAAACTTACCTGAAAGGCATAGAAGCAGGCATTCATTGGAAAGCTCACTTCCTGTCTGAGAAACAAAAAAGGGTGAAAAGCTTTTCCTGGACAAGGTGGGAAATGATGATTTGCCATCCCTAGCATCCAGCTATCTGAGGTGAGTGCCTAACTCAGCCTAATGTTAGGGCTAGCTCCACCCAAAACTGTGAAAAAACCTATCCCAAAGCCTTAGCTACAGGAGAGTGTCAGGGTTTGTAGCTACTCTTTTCCATTCCATTCCATTCCACTTTATTTTGTATACCGCTCTACTCTGCCCCAAGGCAACTCAGAGCGGTTTACATAGGTGCATGCTGTCTGCAGAGTAGACAGCAGCAGAAAAGTGAAAAAAGATACAATAATAGAGATATGGAAATTACATCAGAACACAATACAATAAAAAGCATAATCAAATACAAAATACAATGTTCAAAATACATATAGTCAAGAGCCCCAAATACACAATTAAGAAAGAAAAAACCCACACTTAAATAAAAAAACCAAAAAACAGAGTCCGAGAGACGGAGTCCTTTAGCATAGTGACAAGCGACTCGCAGGTGGCTCCCATCCCCTGAGCGATGGAGCGGCTCAGGGAAGAGCTCGGGACCCCTCAGGCTGTGGCGGTGGCAGCAGCTTTTTCTCCCCTTCTAGCCAGGCATGGCTTGGAAGGGGGGTGGCGGCAGTGGCGGCTCGCAGGTGGCTCCCATCCCCTTAGCGATGGAGCGGCTCAGGAGAGAGCTTGGGACCCCTCGGGTGGTGGCAGTGGCTTTTCTCTCCTTCCAACCAGGCGTGGCCTGGAAGGGGGGGTGGCAGCGGCTGCAGCTCACAGGTGGCTCCCATCCCCTGAGCGATGGAGCAGCCCAGGGGAGAGCTTGGGACCCCTCGGGCTGTGGTGGCATCGGTGGCTTTTTCTCCCCTTCCAGCCAGGCATGGCTCGGAGGGGGTGGTGGCGGTGGTGGCTTGCAGTTAGCTCCCATCCCCCGAGTGATGGAGCAGCTCAGGGGAGAGCTCGGGACCCCTCGGGCTGTAGTGGCGGCTTTTTCCCTCTTCCAGCCAGGCGTGGCTCAGAAGGGGGCAGCAGTGACAGCAGCTCGCAGGTGGCTCCCATCCCCTGAGCGATGGAGCAGCTCAGGGGAGAGCTCAGGACCCTTCAGGCTGTGGTGGTGGCTTTTTCTCCCCTTCCAGTCAGCGTTTTACCTTCTCTTTGAGATCCCTCACCAGTTGTGCCAGCAGATGCGTGATTTATATGTGGGAATGCCCCTGCCAGATGCGTTATGTGGGACTTACCAGTCGGCCACTGAGGCAGCGGATTTCGGAACACAGGTCCAAAATCAGACACCAGGTGACAGAAGCACCATTGGTTTCTCACTATATGGAAAAACGCCACTCAGATAGGGATTTCTGGTTTGTAGCGCTAGAAATGGTCCGACCAAGGTCATTTGAGAAGTGTGACATCAACAAAAGATTAAGACAGCGGGAAGCATTTTTTATTCACTTCTTTGATACTATGTATCCAAAAGGATTAAATCAGGAGCACGATTTGGCAGCATTTCTATAGGGTGTATGTTTTTGTGGCTTCAGTAGGTCGCTTCGGGTGTTTATAATAATTGGTCACACATGAGTCATTTTCTACTAAGCATAAAGGCAGCTGCCCCACATACATTATCAATGTCCATATGCACCTAATAGTATGAGTGGAGGCAAGGACGCGACTTCAAGAAACTTTTTTACATATTGGTAAGCTTGTGCCTTTTTCATGTAGTATTGGTCTTATATATTAGATGCATAGCAGCGATATACATTTAACGTGAACTCATGTGTAACAGTCTTTTCCATCTCTTTGTCATGCTAATTATTATCTTTATATATAATTATTTTTGTGTGCAGATTTCCTGAAGAAGAAGTAGTAATTCAAAAAGTCGAAATAACTGGTATCAACTTTGAAAGAAAATATTGCTATATCAGTGAATCATTTATATCTACCTGCAGAGGAATTATTTTTGTTATCAAGAATTATGCATAATCATCTATAGAGTATTGAACATTACTACTGTAACCCTGAATCATTTATACTTACCCACAGAGGAATTATTTTTGTTATCAAGCATTTTGAAACATTTTCTATAAAAAAAAAATTTGTTCATATATATGTTTGTTAAGAAGATTTTATTAATTCTCACCGAGCAAAAGTCACCACTTCAAACGGTTTCTGCTATTAGTTGAGTACTATGCCATTTGCGCCTAATTCTCCTTATCTCCCCTTCCAGCCAGACATGGCTCGGGAGGGCGGCGGCGGTAGCTCGCAGGTCGCTCGCAGGTGGCTCCCATCCCCTGAATGATGGAGCGGCTCAGGGGAGAGCTCGGGACCCTTCTTCTATGTCCTCCAGGACTGGTCCTCCAGGACTGGAGCCCCCTGCCTGTTGCAACTGCTAAGCCCCACCTGAGAGCCCTAGGGAAGGTTCTGAACCTTTAAAGGTTCACTTAGAGACCAGGGTGGCTTAGCTGGATATGTTTAGTGTCTTGCACGGAAGACAAAGAAGGAGCTGCAGTGAGGGCTAAAACACAGGTTTATTTCATGATGGTCAGGATGAACATGTGGTAATGGCGGAGGTACAGCTCATTTTATACTGCAGTAATACATTTGAAAGGGGTTGCATGGTAGCTCATTGGCTGCTACCTGCGTGACGTCATTATGAGTCACGCCCATCTTCTCCAGGTGATCCTTGTGCGGGAAGGTTCCTGCTGCTGCCAGTGATTGGGGGATTTTGAACCATGTGAGCTGAACGCTCGCAGCTGCCCTCTATGGGTAGCTAGCTCGTGTTCCTTAAACAGCTGGGTTATATTGTAATCATTGTCAGGTTACATTCATACATTCTTAAAGTAATACTGCTACATACACAACACTCCTCCCCCCCTAGGATGGGACGCAGTCCCTCAACCATTGTGGCTTCCTGCATGAGCGCTTGGGGCGTGCAACTGCTTGGCTGGGCTCAGGGGAACTAGGGGCTCCGAGTTCCACATACTCTTGTCCTGCAATGGAAAGGGGGGACTCATTAGTCGTCTGACGGGGACTCTGTGACAACCTTGCGCTGGGAGAAGGGAACGGAACATGCAGCTGAGATGTGAACCCCTGCCTGTTGCTCGGGGCGCCTGGGGACCCCCCCCAGCATGAACCTCGGAACCGACAAGGAGACCCTTGTTGTCTCGCCCCGGTCTCTTGCGCCTGCAACCGGCGTATTTGCACTACCCCCTGCTGCCTGACTCGGAGTTCTTGGGGATGGAGAGAATGAACTTCTCCTTGCTGCCTGGTTCGGGGGTCTTGGTGATGGGGTATACTCTAAAACAAAAGGACTGGGAGGACTGGAGGTACCAGGGGCTGAACTAAAACCCTTCTTCTTGCTCAGATGGGTGGGGGACCACTCCGCGACACCCCCCTGGTACGGTAACATAAAGTCAAACTCATTCCACTCTTTCAAAGTATCCTCAGCATCATCTGAGAATCCAGGGTATACATTTGTACCCGAGGATGTCCCCGTGTCTCCCCCTTGGGTTACGTGGGTGGGGGAGGACCCTAACGCTGACTCCCTTTCACTGGTAACTCGCCTTCTGAGTTGGTCAGCGTGCCTTCTCCAGAGTAGACCTGTGCTAGTCTTGACCCTATAAGACACTGGCCCCGTTTGCTCGATGACCGATCCTGGGTCCCACGTTCTGCAGTGAACCGGGTCCCCTACCGCAAAACTTTTGGAGCTCTCTATCTCTATATTTCTCCCCTCATCCTCCACCCTGGTCAGATCCAACCGATTAAAAAGTGTTACCGGCCTCCTCCTCATGAGGAGTTCGGCCGGTGAAAGTCCTGAAGCTAGGGGAGTTGCCCTATAACAGATGAGGAACTGACACAGTTGGAGGTTCAACTCACCGGGACCCATGCGCCGCAGTGCGTCTTTCGTAGTGCGCACTTGGCGCTCTACCTGACCGTTTGTGGCGGGGTGAAACGGGGCAGAGGTGATGTGCCGGATGGCATTTCTCTCGATGAACACCTTGAATTCTGCAGAAGTGAAGGTACTGGCGTTATCGTTAACAAGGACGTCCGGCAGGCCGAAGCAACTGAACACCTTACGCAATTGTTTAACGGTTGCAGCAGATGAGGTGTTAGACATGGGAATGACCTCCAACCACTTGGAGTATGAGTATCAGCAGAAACATGGACCCGCGGAAAGGGCCAGCGAAGTCGACGTGTACTCGGGACCATGGCCCGCGGGCCGTGTCCCATTCCCTATGGGGCAGCCGGGACTCCTCGGGCCGAGAGCTCTGGCAGCTCTCGCATGTGCCCACCAGATGCTCTATATCTGCGTCTATCTAGGGCCACCAGAAGTAGCTTCTGGCCAGTGCTTTAGAATGCACTATTCCCGGGTGGCTGGTATGCAGAAGCCTCAGCACCTTAGCTCGTAACTTCTCTGGGATGACTACCCGCTGGCCCCAGAGCAGGCAGCCCCTTTCAAGGGAAAGCTGTACTCTGCGCCTGAAAAATGATTTGAAAATCTCCTCGGGGGGAGTTGTGGGCCACCCTTTCCTTACCCAGGAACTGACTTGGGACAGGATTTTGTCGGCCGCCGTGGCTTTGGCGAGGTCTGCCGGAACTATGGGGGGCGAGTCGAGAGACTCGATCAGCAGTACTTGGTGGTCCTGCTCTACCTCGCATTCGGGGTCTCCAAAACTAGGGAGGGGAGACCGGGACAGCGCGTCTGCATGGGAGATCTCCTTCCCTGGGCGATAGACCAGCTCATACTGGTAGGCGTTAAGGAAAATCACCCAACGTAGCATTCTGGGGGACAGAATTTGTGGGGAACAATATGAACCAGCCCTTCTTCCCAGAATTTGCTTTAGCTACAGAGGTTAGCAGACTTGCAGTTGCCAGCTCCTGGATTGCTTGTCTTGCTGCTGGTTCTGAAGATCTCCTGTCTTCTTCCTGATTCCTACTTTTGAAGATTTCTGCTCAATTTTTGTTTCCTGTGGACTGTTGTTGCATTAGTGTTGCCTGCAAGCTGCCCATGTCCTGGATTCTGACAGAGAGGATGATGGGATAGTTTCTTATTTCAAATGAGCTTTGCACAGACCAATGTAATGTTCATGAGTTTTGATATGCTCCCATATGCATCGGTCCAAGGAGACGATTTTGCTTACATGAGTAACAGTTGCATCTGTTTTCAGGGGTGCTTTCCTGATATCAGATTCTGTAACATGCATTCAAATTAACCCAAATCAAAATTGCTAAATTTCATCAATGTTTAGCCATGCAAAACAAGCAAAGTGGATCTAATATACCTCCCTCTCTCTGTTTTGAATGAGAAAGAGGAGATTTTAAATTAGAGCTAAACTGGGAAACAAGTTCCCAAGAGAAACTCTGAACATTGTAGCTATATATACTCATTGGGCATGGTATAATGTTTGAAAATAAATATTAGGAAATAAAAATGAAGGTGGTGGATCTTCAACCTGCTGTGCTTGTTCAACTAGTAAGAGATTGGTATATTACAGTTGCACAATACTCCAGCTGATCTATTGTGCAGCACAGCAAATTAACATTGTACAAGGCAATTCTAAACATGGAGGCTACCTAAATAAAAAAATTATAACTTTGAAACAACAACAAAAATACTTTCAGATCAGCAGAATAATTTCTGACACAATATTATTATTAGCACCAAATTTGGCACAGTAGGATTAGACAGTATGATGTTCTGTGCCAAATTTGGTGACATTTGGATTAAACAGTTTTGATAGTTATGATTTTAAATATAGATGAGATTTACCCCTCAGCCAGGTGAACATTTTTGACAACGGATAAGAAATGGCTAAAATATATTTTTAAACATCTGACATTTTTATTTAAAAAGAATAGCAATTACCTTAGCCTTTTGTTATTTGCCTCAGATCTATCCATTCATTGTAGAAAAATTAGTATTTTTAAAAGGTGCTTTCAAGTAGGAAAACCAGCCATTTCATAACTGTTGGCATGCTCAGTAGAAACAATGTTTCAGAAGCATTCACTTATGCTTACCTTCTGTAAATAAGGAAAGCAACATAGATTTGGACTTGGGTTGATTTTTGCTGTTAAAAGGGCCATGCACTGTTTAACATTCTCTAAGGTCACCTCTCTACCTACTTTAAACAGGTAGACATTCAACCAGAGCAGCTCTTGCTTTATTCAGTATCTTTATATAAAGAGTTAAATCTGTACTGAGTAACAAATGTTGCATTTTTATGAAGGTGGATCTTGATTTTTCTATTTGCATTTTAATCTCTACCTCAGGATCCCACTTTTTATTTAACATACACCCAAAATAGGCAATTTATTTAATTAATAAATATAAAATACTGGATATTGGACAATAATGTGAAAAAGGCCCTGGAATAACAAAGTTGACTACTGCTAACATATGAGATGCCATTATGAAGTATGCTGCCTTCAAACGTAGTAAAACGTATGGCTGCACAACTATAAAATATTGCAGATCAACACACACAGATCATGAAACTGCATGGATTTGTGGTAGCCAAAATTTTCAAGTTTCCCATTTCATGAGGAGAGCCAGTGAAAGGAAATAGTAGGATTCTTACATTTTCCCTCTTTATTCTTATTATCCAGAGGGAATGTATTGGCTTGGTTTCCCCTGTCAAACTATAAAGAATGGTGATAACTGTGGGTTGGGGAGAGTGAATCAGTATTGAATGATGTTGATAATAGTCAGCATTCCTTACTGACAACAGAACAGAAGAAAGATTGGCTTTGATGAGTGTGGGTGGTCTCTCAAGGCTTATGTACTTGTTAAGTATTCAGGATACAGACCCATTGAGGTCAAAGAGGATAAGAATCAAGAATACCACCATGATGACTTTAGCCTCATTTGCTTAAGGTGAGACCAATTCCAAACTCTGGCTGACTGTACTATAGTATCATCATTAACCCTAATAAACTATCCAGATTAGGTTTATAGCCTTTAAAAGAAAAGCACCATCTCAGATTATTATTTTATATTCCATTTTTCTTGCAGTTCTATGTAGCATAAACCTTTTCTACTTAGCACAGCCCAAGATAGAAATTCAAGGCACTAATGAAGAATCTGCTTTAATACATTACACTTTGCTCTCTGGGGCTGCAATTTTAAATCCCAGCTGGATGTTAAAATTCATGATGAGGATGCAGTTATTTCTGGATCTCTGACATGAGGACCTTGTTTTCTGCTGACAAGGAGGGAGGCTGCAAACCGCATAAGCGTCATTGAGAAGGATTGCGGAAAATCCAGTAGAATTGCAATTATTGTTTCAGCATTGAAATCCACAACAATCATGTCTCCATTTAAATTGTATTACCAGGGCATAACGGTAGATACATTTATTATGTTATTAATAGAGCATGGGACTATTGATCCTCACTCAATTCTCATAGTTCCTTTTTGACCAAAATGAGTGAGTGGTTGAGGAAAATTAATTAGCATTCATATGGTTATCCTATACTAATGAATGTTGATTTCTCTCCTTTTAAATGGTACATCCCTACACAAATATATTTGTTCCTTCCATATAAGTGTTGGATGAAGCTGTTGTCTTCCACATACAGTTGGATGACTTATATAAGATCTCATCAATAGGTTCCAAGGGTTTGTTTGTTTTTGAGTGAGATAGCCCACCAGCTCTGACAGTGGGATACTGCTGCCCTCATCTTTTGTGAAGTAGGTTATAGAGTAAGAAGTCCAACAAGATCCAGAAGGCCACAGCTTTTCCACTGCTGAAATAGATGTAGGATTGAGGAGATCTAGTTTAAAGTTTCCACTTTTACATGAAGTTCATTCATTCATTGAGTTTGTACCCTTCATTCTGTCTACCAGCCTACCTCCTAAATTTGTTTTGAGGACAGAATAAAATAATCCTCATAGATTTATCAGCTTTGCATGGCAAATGGAAGGAGCTAAAATATCAAAAATAAAAATAATGTTAAAACTACTACAGAATCACTGTAGGACAAACAGCTTTATAGATGTTATCTATACATCACTATTACTACAGATTGATAAATTTTAAATTGCTATGGGTCCTGGGACTTGATGAGGTATGGAGATACATTTTCCATGATTTATTTCAGAAGAGGTTACTATTATCTTTTTAGCAGATAACCCCAAGTCCTTCATTAAACTACACATTTCATAAATGAGCTGTGATGATTAAAATGGCATCAAATTGATAGTTTCCTATGGAACCCAGTGATTTACTGCATATTTTAATTAGGTACTTAGTACCTAATTAAAATATGCCCAGTTTTCTGAATTACAGTAGATAATTCTATGTTCACTACCAAACTACAGGTCTCAGGATTTCAGAAGATAGAGCTATATCTCTATTGTGTAGAAAAAGCTTGTTCAACCATTAGTCAGAATCAAGCAACATGTCAAAATAACACGATTCTGCAAAAAAAAAAGTCCAAATGTTGACTTGGAAGTCAACACACATGTCTGCCATATGGATGGTTTCAGCCTTCCTTGTCAAATTCTCTATGGGGAACTTAGCTCTGGTATAAGACCTCGCGGAGCTCCTTTGAAGCGTTATAAGGACCACCTGAAACATACCATGAAGGTGTCAGGTATAAACCCACAAACTTGGGAGACAGCAACCAAAGGCCACCCAATTTGGTACCAAACCATCTATTCTGCTTCAATTCACTTTGAAGGAGAACACCGCAGACATGAAGAGACTAAGCGACAAACATGAAAGCTTCATCAAACTCAACTACACAGTGTACTGTGTACTGTGTACCATTCAGTGTATTGTGTGTGGTGGCATGTTTCATGCCAGGATCAGTTTAAGGAGTAACCAGAGACACATCCATCAACTGAGAAAATGACTTCCTGGAAAAATGTATGCTCGGATACGAGTAGCAGACAATGACAGTAGCAACACTAAGCCCATAAAAAAATCTTACACATAAATCTGTAACCACACTGGCAGGCCAAACTGGAATGATCTGGCTTTTTTGTGGCATGATTTGCCATCTATTTTACACTTCTGCTTGGATTACGTGATCACATGCAGACCATAGATTATTTTAGCAACAGTGTCCCCACTGCCCTTTCAATCCATGGTGGTTTGATCCACCCCAGCCCTACCTTTGATTTCACCCTCTGATAATTCCTAGCACTCCTTTTATGGTTCATTGTAAAGCTGCTGGGCAGTTTAAAATGCTGCACTGCATTAGGGAAAAGAGACAATATCCCAAAATTCACCATAATGTACAAGCATACAGTATATACATAGTAATCTATTGGAGGTCATCAGAGTTTTTCTCTTTCATATCAGATTTTATCTTATTTTTCCTGTACAAAGGTAATCTAGTGCTAAATCAATGAATCAATGCAATAAAAAGGTGATTTAGCACTAAACTCAGTGGGGTTTTTAAAAAAAACCTCCAGGATGACTACAAAGAAAGATCATGAGGGCAGGTTTTCCACTGTCTAAACTTCACACCCAAGTTAGTACATCACAAGAATACCACCCACGGTCATGCCCCCATCCTTTTGATGAAAGAAACAACTGATTGTATTGGGAAAACACAATTTGAATAACTCCAGCTTTAAAGAATTAGAAGATCCCATAGCAGGTTTTTAAAAAAACCCTCTTATCTGAACAAAAAAAATGGCTGGGGTGATTCACATTGGTTTTTGTGTCATATGACCAGTTTCAAATTCATCTCTTCTATTTCTGCAGGAAATTCCATACTATTTGCCACTATAATTGCAGCCTAAGTCTTTTCATACACCATCAGCTTAAGTAATGGAAAAAGGATACTGAGATGCCATGATTCTAGAAAACATCATAGATGATAATGAATAAGGTTTATAAAAAGGAGCCATTGCTGCTTGGGAGAAGCTCATTCAACCTAATATGTTAGGATGCCATTCTTAACACATCTAGGAATTCACTGTGATTCTAATTCTGCCTCAGCTGATGGAATTATTGGAAGCTCTCACTTTGATCATATAGACCAGGGGTCCCAAACTACAGCTCACAGCACCATTCCATCCAGCCCCCAACCTCGCTTCAGCCACCACCGCCACTGCCAGAATCGGCCGTGGACTCATTTATGGTCATCATAAACACATTTCTGACAGCTGTAAATGAGTTCATGGCTGTTGTAAATGCATTTACTACAGCTGTAAATGAGTCCACGACCATAATAAATGTGTTTACAACAGCTGTGTACACATTTTACAGAAGTGTTTACCGCAGTGGAAACCACCAGTCTGGCCCACTCAGCTATTTGAGGGGGTGTGGTCTGACCCATGGCTGAAAAAGGTTAAAAACCCCTGATATAGACAATAACAAGGGAATGAGGAAAAGAATGAGTTTAACAATAATAATTTGCCACATAATTATAAATCTCAAGAAACTGTGCATTAATAAAGCTTTTGGGGGTTGTTGAAAGGTTGGCCTTGTTAATCAAAGAATTGATCACCAACATAGTTTCCTCCCACCCACCCACCACCTTTGCTGTACCAAATCCCTAATGCATGTGAGGGCTTGTGCCCTCTACTGTGACATTAATCTAGTGACATTCAGCAATTAAAAGATCAGATTGACCATTTCCCACTTGAGAAGATAAAACGACAGGACAGTGGCACTGGCCCTGTTCCCCTCTCTGCTGCGCTCAGCACAGAGAGTCCATCTTGCCTGTTATGGGGTAAAATGAGAAATTCTTCGGCTTTGAAACAGAGATGAGCACTGCACCCTAGAGTCGGATACTACTAGCTTTCGAGCAAGGGAAACCTTTAAGTAGCCCCTTGGCTTTGTTACTCTAACATCATTCAAGAGTTGCTGGGGTGTGAGGAAGTTCCAATTGTTTTCCTGTACAAAGACAGCAGAGTGCAGCCTTTGGTGGAGGGCAGTTGTTATTATGCATAATCACAAGGAGAGAGCCTTGTCAGAGCCTTGTAAGAGAGGTGATAAATGACTTCAGTGCTGAGTTGAAAAATTGCCTTCTTAAAATACGGTGGTAACTAAGAAAATGAACTGATCCTCACCAGATTAGATCAGAAGGATAAAAGTGAAACAAAGCTTGCCTTCTAATGTATCACTCCATTTTTTTTAAATTAGCATCTATGGTACTAGGTAATGATAGGCCTGTCGTGACTTTCTGACTGCATATGAAAACTACACTTTCCTGATTCCTTGAGAAGAAATGATGGCAGCTCATTTTGTACTCAGTTATAGGAAGAAATGGGGAAATATCAATTATTTTTAATTTGGAGAGCCAAAACAGAACATTCAATCACAGATGAACTCAATGAATTTCTGAACATTTGTTTCAAATGTTCAAAACAATAAGTGATATGTTATACCTGGAGTTCCCAACTTAAGGCCCATGGGCTGGATTCAGCCCCCTGGCACCATTTCATGTGCCCCCACCTTTCCAAGGGCATTTGAGAAATAAAATGGCCACCCCTTTGAAGCTGTTGGGACAAAATGGCCACCCCCATCATGCAGGCAGGGGAAATGGCTGTCTGGCCCTCAAAGCTGGCTGAGAGAGTGTGACCTAGCCCCTGGCTTGAAAAGATTGGGAGCCTGCGGTTTCCCCATGCCCCAATGGCATGGAACGGCCCGCGAAGAGGCCACTTCGGGAGAACACTCCTTGAGCCGTGGGCTCTGCGGGCAGAGAAATTAAGGGGGGTGGATTAATGATAGGGTTTGATTCACCCAATTCCTTGACCTGACCAGCGGTTCTGCTGAGAGAGCGAATATCTAACCCCGTTACCCATTAAGGTAATCACTCATCTCCGAGCTCAGCCTTATCCCAGGCGCAAATAGAGGCCATGTTTACCCCAGCCTAATCCCTAAACAATGGTGTTTTCCCCTGTCAGTATTTGCCCAAGTTAATTAACTTCCCCCAGAGAGATTCCCAATTAACCCGAGTAAACAGGTGATGTGATTTTCTGTCAGATGACGGTTTTGCCACCGTTGCGCTTTTTCTCCTATATATGTTGAAGTTTTCCATCAATAAACTGCTGATCTGATCACGCTCCATATTGCCTCGTATCGTTTCTTGATCAGTCTCCTCCGGGACCTCCGGCCCCCAGCGGCCCCGATTCCTACAGGAGCCCCTGTGTTATACAGACACGTACAGTAATACCTCAGATAACAACCGCACCACATAACGCTAAAATTGGATAATGACCTGATATTTTTGGGGGGGAATTGCATCAGATAATGCTACTGTAGCATTATCTGATGCATCATGTTTGGCCCTTCTCTGGAAGGCAGCTGGCGTATGGGCAAGGCAGGTGGCCCCAGCCTGCCCCAAATGAAGCCTCCTGCAACCCCCTGCGCCACCCTCAACTTACCAACCTCAGTCAAGCATGCATGCATGCATTGGATAATGCTAAAAATCAGATAATGACCAGACTTGTGGAACCAAGTTTGGTCATTATCCGAGGTATTATTGTAATAGCATAAACTGGGATAAGTAAATGAAACAGCCTGTTTTGCTTTATTAAAATATTTATATAGTATTTTATAATAAATGTAATTTTTGTTAAAATTAAAAAGTTATATTTATTAAAATATTTTTATTTAAAGCCCCCTTCCCCAATGATATCAACATCTCCAGGAAGATGCAGGCAATAAAAACATGAGCCATTTAAAACAATTTCTTTACAAAAAACATGAAATTGACACCTATGTAAATGGTAAAATGGAAATCAACATCTCTGACAAGCTATGATCGCTGGGCCATAAAAAGTTTGTATTCAGAACCAAGTTTTTAAGTTGGCATCCCCAAAATCCTGCATAGACATCTAATCAGCCTTTTGAGCCAAACATATTCTGGTCAATGGTAAACAAGCATCTGAAATAATAACATGTTTGCTTGTGGCCAGCAGAATTGAGTAACAGGAAAGAACATGTTGAACTGGCTTATTGTCTAATGCAGAGAGGCCGTTCGTATGTCCTCATAATGAGATGCTGTGTGTTTTCTTTTCATCCCCCCCCCCCCCGGCATCTGCAGTGTTAACACGGGCTGGGGGAGAAATTGTCTACAAGCTTGGCTATGAATAGCTTTCAATGTTCCAGAATAAGAATTCCAAATCTCAGCATTGTGACTCACTAACTCCTCCATTCGCAGGTGCAAATGGTTACCAGGGCGACAGAGATTCTGTGCATTGGGGCTCTCTGATTTCTTGCGACAAGTTGCTGTACCACAGGTTTGGCTTCCTTGTCACATGCCTTGATGCAATTAATCCACCCAGCACTCAGAGGGAGCTGGCAGTGAGATACTCCTGAGCTTGCAGCTGTATCAGGCTTCCTAGTACCTCCCTCTCAGGAACTTGGTAGTCAATGTAGGTAATTTATTTTTATGAATATCGACTCCCTGGAAAGTTAAAAAAATATTGAAGCTCTGGAAAAAGGTCATGGCAGATCTTATGCCTCTATTCTAGTGCCAGCCAGACTCCATTACTTCCATCAGTCAGCTGTCTAACAAAGTTTAGTGTCTTGCACGGAAGACAAAGAAGGAGTCGCAGGAAGGACTAACACAGGTTTATTCATTGATGGTCAGTATGAACATGTGGTAATGGCGGAGATACCTCACATTATATACAGTAGTACAATACATTTGAATCTTGCTGCACGGTAGCTCATTGGCTGCTACCGGCGTGACGTCGTCCTGGTCACGCCCATCTTCAGTGGTGGATCAGTAGTAGTTTGCTATTGCGGGGAGTTCCCGCGGCTGCAGGTGATTTGAGGAATGGGAAACATGTGAGTTGAACACTCGCAGCTGCCCTCTATGGGCAGCTTGCTCGCGTTCCTTTAACAGCTGTGCTACATTGTAATTGTGGTCAGGTTACATTCATACATTTCTTACAGTAGCATTGTACATACATAACATCCCTCCCCCCTAGGATGGGACGAAGTCCCTCAACCATTGTGGCTTGCCGCACGTGCGCCTGGGGCGTGCGGCCGCTTGACTTAACACAGGGGAGCCAGAGGCTCCTGGTTCCGCGGAGTCCTGCCCTGCGATTGAAAGGGGGGACTCATTAGTGGCTCGGTGTGGCGTCTGCGGTAACCTTGCATTGGGGGACGGGAATGGAATGAATAGTTGGGAAGTGAATCCCTGCCTACCGCTTGAGGAGTTCGGGGACCCCCCCAGTACGAATCTCGGGACCGACGAAGAGGCCCTCGTGGCCTCGCCACCCCCCGTTCCCTGTCTGGGAGTTCTAGAGACTGTGGTGGGCGGGCTCGCCCCTGTTGCCTGTCTTGGGGGTGTTGGTCTCCGGGGAGCTGGAGCTATGGTATACTCTAACACAAAAGGGCTAGGGGGTCTGGAGGTACCAGGGGCTGAACTGAAACCCCTCTTCTCGCTAGGACGGGTGGGGGACCACTCCGCTACACCCCTCTGGTACTGCAACTCATAGTCATCATCAAACTGATCCATCTCTTTCAAAGTATCCTCCTCTGTGGTTGGGAACCCAGGATATGCATTTGTATCCGCGGGTTCTGCCGTGTCTCCCCCTTGGGTAATGCGGGTGGGGGAGGACCCTAACGCTGATTCCCCCTCACCGGTGACTCGCCTTCTGAGTTGGTCGGCGTGCCTTCTCCAGAGTAGACCTGAACTAGTCTCGACCCTGTAGGATACCGGCCCCGTTTGCTCAACAATTGTCCCTGGTACCCACGCTGGCCCCGAGGCCTCATAGTTCCTGCAGTGAACCGGGTCCCCTACCAAAAAACTTTTGGAGCTCTCTCCCCCTATGATTATATTCCTCCCTTCATCCTCCACCCTGGACGGATCCATCCGGTCAAAAAGTGTTACTGGACGCCTCCTCATGAGGAGTTCGGCTGGGGAAAAACCTGAAGCTAGGGGGGTTGTCCTGTAGCAGATGAGGAACTGGCACAGATGCAGGTTCAACTCACCGGGACCCATGCGCCGCAGTGCGTCTTTCGTAGTGCGCACTTGGCGCTCTACCTGACCGTTTGTGGTGGGGTGAAACGGGGCAGCGGTTATGTGCCTGATGGCGTTCCTCTCCATAAACGTCTTAAACTCTGCCGATGTGAAGGTACTCGCGTTATCGCTAACAAGGACGTCTGGCAGGCCGAAGCAGGCAAAAAGTTTGCGCAACTGTTTAATGGTTGCGGCAGAGGAAGTGCTGTTCATGGGGATTACCTCCAACCACTTGGAGTAGGAGTTGACTACCAGTAGGAACATGGACCCACGGAAAGGGCCAGCAAAGTCGACATGGATCCGGGACCATGGCCCGCGGGCCGTATCCCATTCCCTATGGGGTAACCGGGACTCCTCGGGCCGAGAGCTCTGGCAGCTCTCACACGTGCCCACTAAGCGCTCTATGTCCCCGTCTATCTGAGGCCACCAAAAGAAACTCCTGGCCAGAGCCTTGGAGCGCACGATCCCGGGGTGGCTGGTGTGCAGTAGCCTCAGCACCTTGGCCCTCAGCTTCTCTGGGATAACCACCTGCTGGCCCCAGAGTAAGCAGCCCCTTTCCAGAGAAAGCTCTACTCTGCGCCTGAAAAACGGCTTGAAATGTTCCTTGGGGGGAGAAATGGGCCACCCTTTCCTAACCCAGGAACTAACTTGGGCCAGTATCTTGTCGGCCGCCGTGGCCTTGGCGAGGTCGGCCGGGACAATTGGGGGTGAGTCGAGAGACTCAATCAGCAGGACTTGGTGTTCCTGCTCCACCTCGCATGTAGGGTCCCCTAAGCTAGGGAGAGGGGATCGGGACAGGGCGTCCGCATGCGAGATCTCCTTCCCTGGGCGATAGACCAGCTCATACTGGTAGGTGTTGAGAAAAATGGCCCAACGCAGCATCCTGGGGGATAAAATTTGCGGGGTGGGTTTGCCGGTAGTGAAGATCCCCAAAAGCGGCTTGTGATCCGTCACCACCGTAAACTCGCGGCCGTATAGGAAATCGTGGAACTTCTTTGTTCCCGCGATTATGGCTAGGGCCTCCCTATCTGTTTGCGCGTAATTGCGCTCTGCCTTCGAGAGGGACCTTGAGTAGTACGCCACCGGGGCTTCCCTCCCGCTCTCCAACACGTGGCACAGGACCGCCCCCACCCCCACCGGGGACGCATCGCAGACTAGTACCACTGGCTTTTTCGGATCGAAGTGGGTCAGGACAGCATCCGAAGATAGGAGTGACTTGAGCTCTTTGAATGCTCTCTCCTGCTTGTCCCCCCACTGCCAAACCGCATCCTTCTTAAGTAACGCGTGCAGTGGCTCCGCGACTGATGCCTTCCGAGGCAGGAAGGAGTGATAGAAATTTAGGAGCCCTAGAAACGACTGCAGCTCCGGTTTCGCGGTGGGGCGAGGGGCGTCTCTCACGGCCGCAACCTTGGACTCGGAGGGTTTGATTCCGTCCGGGGTTACCTTAAACCCTAGAAACTCAACCTCCCTCGCAAAGAAAACGCACTTGTCCCTCCTCAGTCGAAGTCCTGTCCTCTCGAACACTGAGAGGACCCCATCTAGCCTCTTTGCTAATTCTAATTCGCTCCCCGCTGTTATCAACACGTCGTCGAAGTATGGGAGGACGCCTGGAAGCCCCTTTAAAAGGCGTTCCACGAAGGACTGGAAGATTCCGGGGGCCGAATTCACGCCAAACTGAAGGCACGTTACCTTAAACACCCCCTTGTGCGTTACGATCGTTTGCGCGGCGGCAGCAGCCGGGGTTACAGAGAGCTGCTGATACGCCTGGGCCAGATCTAACTTGGCGAAACACCTCCCCCCATGTAACGTGGCCAGCAAATGGCTGACCACGGGCACCGGGTATGCATTTGGCCGAATGGCCTTATTTATCGTACATTTATAGTCCGCACAAATCCTGACCTCCCCATTTGACTTGAGGGCTGTAACAATCGGCGTTTCCCACTCTGCCGAGTCAACTGGAACCAAAATCCCCTGCCCCACCAATTTGTCCAGTTCCGCCTCAATCTTGTCCTTGAGGGCGAAAGGCACTCTCCTTGGCTTGAGGCGGATGGGCCGGATTTCTGGGTCCAGCTCAAAGGAAACCGGGGGCCCCTTGTATTTCCCGAGCCCCTTTTTGAAAACGTCCAGGTGTGTGTCGCACACATCCCGCATTGGGTCAGTTTCGATGGCGTTAATGCCGGACAGTTCGATTCCCAGGGGAGCAAACCACTGCGTTCCCAAAAGGCAGCACCTCCCCCCTTTGAGGACCACTAGGGGCAGTTTCTCGGAGTAGTTCTTGAACTTCACCTTGAAATTCCCCACCCCCAACACCAGGATCCCATTTCCCTGCACGTCCCGTAGATTGGATCTCATGGCCCGCAGTTTGGGCCGCTTCTCTGGGGGAATGCGCATAAACTCTTTTTGGGACAGGATGGAATAAGATGACCCCGAGTCTATCTCCATCCTCACTGGGACCCCTTGCAACAGTACCTCTATGAAAAACTGCCGGTGTTCCAGGCCCACGCGGTTCACGCCTTCCTCGCTGTAGCTGGCTGAGACCTTCCTGGTGCCGGCCGCCTTTCGTTGGTGCGTCTGAGAATGGCTGGAACTGCCCTTGTCCTCGACTCGCCTGCGCCTGCATACTCGGGCGATGTGTCCCTTTCGGCCGCAGTTGTGGCACTCGGCCTTTCGGAACGGGCACCTCGTGCGGTCGTGGGCCGCCCCACAACCGTCGCAGTGGCGGTCCTGCCATTCACGGGTCTGCCGCATCTCACCTCGCTTCTTGATCCTCTGGACATCGTTGTCCTCGCTGGAGTAGGGGTCCGCTGTCGTGGACGACTCCTCGGACGACGTTGGTACGCCGGCGGGCGGCTTGGGGGCCCGCCAGGCCGTCTTCGCTGGTGTCCGCCGGGCCGCCTGTACTGGTGACTTGGCCCTCTCGGACATGGCCCCTCGGGACTTGAACAGCCTGACTCTGCTCCTGGCCATCTCGGCTGCTTGGGCCTCCCGCAGTACCTCGTTGAACGTGAGGTGGTGGTCGCGGGTCATCAGCCTCCTCTGAAGCTCCTCGTCCCTCAAACCACACAGCATGCGGTCACGGAGGGCCTGGTCGAGGTCGTCCCACTGGCAATGCACGGCTGCAAGCCTGAGGGCCGCCGCGTAGGTGGACACGGATTCGCCCGGTCGCTGGTCTCGCCTGTGGAACGCGACCCGGGCTCGGAAGATCGAGACGGGCGGCTGGAAGTGCTCGCCCAGCCTCTCCAGGATACGGTCGATGGGCACCTCGTCCACCTTCCGGGGGGCCACCAGGGTCATCAGGATCCGCAGCGTGGCCAGCCTCACCTGAGCCAGGAAGTGGGAGCGCATCTTTGCGGCGGCGGCGACGCCTGCGGCTTCCATCGCATGCCGAAACTGGCACTCGTAGAGCTCCCATTGTTCGGGCTCGCTGACATCGAACTGGTACGGCTTGACCTTGGGGTTCGCCATCGATCCCATCCTCGTCGCCAATTTAGTGTCTTGCACGGAAGACAAAGAAGGAGTCGCAGGAAGGACTAACACAGGTTTATTCATTGATGGTCAGTATGAACATGTGGTAATGGCGGAGATACCTCACATTATATACAGTAGTACAATACATTTGAATCTTGCTGCATTTGAATCATTGGCTGCTACCGGCGTGACGTCGTCCTGGTCACGCCCATCTTCAGTGGTGGATCAGTAGTAGTTTGCTATTGCGGGGAGTTCCCGCGGCTGCAGGTGATTTGAGGAATGGGAAACATGTGAGTTGAACACTCACAGCTGCCCTCTATGGGCAGCTTGCTCGCGTTCCTTTAACAGCTGTGCTACATTGTAATTGTGGTCAGGTTACATTCATACATTTCTTACAGTAACATTGTACATACATAACACAAAGACACTTAAACAAGGAAGGCTGCAAATGTGACACAACTCTGTGTCTTTTTTTTTAATAAAGGAGTCAGGCATCTGACAATGTTATATGAGCACTCTGGCACAATGTTGCATAGTGTAAGTTCACCTCCCCTAACCTGAGGTCATCCAAGTGTTTTGGAGTATATATCTTATGAAGGTCAACTAAAATGGCCTCTGCTGAGGGATCACAAGAGCAGAAATCCATGTTGGAGATGGCTTTGCCTAGCGGCATACAAATACCAACCAGGCAAATAGTTCGGCAAGGAAAGAGTCAGGCAGTCAGGCAGTCAGTTAAGCAGCAACTGCAAGTTGTGCAGAAGCAGCTTGTTATGGTCAGCCTTCTAAGAGAGGCTTCCCATGGACACATGCTCCCCTTAGCTCAGTAGGAGAATGTATGTGTGTTATCTTCCTCTTCATCACACACACAGAGTGGCAATTGTGTGATTTCAGAAAAAAAGTACTCAGGGAGATTTTACAATGCTGTGAAAGAAAGGACAGTATGCAACACCCATATAAGTACTGTATTTGATCAGTCACAGCAAGGTTTTGTGACCCAACTTCTGTGGGGTAGTAGTAACTTTGAAAGCACAGACATTCAACATGACACCTTCCTTGATTTTCCCATTTCCCTGTTTCAGAGTATTCCTTCATTTTGCAAGTAAGGTGGGGATGGCAGCACTCCTTAAAGGTGAGAATGTGAAATGATTTCAGCATCAAGTTCCTTGCGTCTCTGCAAATCTCACTTGCATTCCCTTCCTGTCTTTGTTTCATACCAGGTTATAAGACTTCAGTTTGAGCATATATTCCAACTTGTTTAGTTCTTTGAACTCCTCTGAAATATCACCAAAGCCCTGTAGATGTACACATTCATCCCACATAAAGCTTCAGGAGATACCAAAAAGGGCCTCTTCTGTAAAAACCTTTAGAATTTAGTGAAATCTACTGAAATTTCATTTATTTATTTAACTTATATCCCCCCTTCTAGGGAAAACTTTCCTACTCATGGCAGCTTACATCATGCAATCTCAGATGGGCAGGTTCATCTGAGGTCCAACCTGTGGACAAAAACAGAGTAAATGATTTCTGCATGGCGTTTCCCAGAAGAACAGAGCTTTTTAACAAATAAGAACAATAAGAACATTGATGGTGCTTTTTAAAGCTCAGCACTATTACTTGCCTTTTATATTTATCTACATGGTCTGGAGAGAAATATACATCTATCTGTGCTACCATATGGATTAGAGTACATGTCCAGGGAGTTTCTGAACTAAGCCACAGCATCCAATGAGACATTTCTTTTATTAGATACCTTTGAAGAAAAAAAAGTGGAATAAACAGATTATTCATTAAGACGATACTCTTTGATTCAATACATTTCTTTTATAATTAAGATGCATTGTTGTAATGAAGGTGCTTGTAATAAGATGTGATGTTGCTGGGAGCCAGGGAATTTAATTGTTCTATCACAGAGAGAAAAGGGGGAAATATATTCAAACACTGGAGAATCAAGGCAATTAATTAAAAACAGAAGTCAACTTACATGACAATTCTGCCAAGGGGAATGTTTCTTAATGCTGAAATAATCTTTGGCAACCTGTACCTCTTAGAGAAGAAAGGCTGGGAATTTCCACCTTAAAAATTAAGAAAGGGTGAAAATGTAAAATAAGTAATCAGCAGAACCAGATTTTGTCTCTGTAAGTGACCTTCCCATATATATTTTTTATGCTGGCAGTACTCAAACAGTGATAAGGAAGAAAAACTTGCTATTGTAAAAGCTAGGACTATAAAGACAGGTTTTAAAAGACTAGATTCTTTGTAACCTGAGATCATGGCTCTAAACATGTCAATACAAATTTGATTCAGAGACAGATCTATGAGACATGCACACAAGCTGAGCTAGGCACTAATATTAAATGGTGATGTCACAGGATTTGAAATGAGTATCTGAAAAATTGTACATTGCAGAATACATGCCTTGTGATAACATGTCCAATGCAAGCAAGTAGAAAGGCTGGACGCATGCCAAAGCTTAGATCTAGTTGAAGGACCCAGAATTGTGCCAACAGCTTTGCTGTAGAAGAGGACTCTATGGTGTGTTCCCACTTCAGAAAGGGTCAGGCTTTCTTAAAGCTAATGTATACTGCAACTAACACAGCTGAACAGTGAACCTCTAGTAGTACATGCTTCAAAACCATAAATACAGCCCTTTTCTAGCCACACTTTACTGACCCAAAATGTAAGAACCAGCAAATTGGAGCTAGTTCTGTATGATGAAATTAATAGCTTTATCCCTCTCTTCAGGACATTTAGGTTAGTTCAATTTTTACTTCAATGTCCACATGTGTTGGGCACTGAAGCAGAGTAATGGACCCCAAAACACTGTTTTTTAAGACCCTCTCAAGGACTTATACTATTATAGCTGTTGGTGCACAAATCCCATTGTGATAGTGAGTCACTGTCCTCCAAATGTGGAATTTATGATGCTTAAATGCAGACCTATATATATCCCCCATGAATTTACAGTAGTATTAATAACTATAGTGTATTTTGCACCTGATGCAAATATCAACATAAGAACAGCATTGCTGGAACAGGCCACAGCCCATCCAGTCCAGCATTCTGTCTCACACAGTGGCTCACCATTTCCTTCAGGGTATTCCCAAGCAGATGCCTTCACCTGCTTAGGATTCCCTGGAAATGGCATTGAGAGATATCTTGCCTATCTCTCCAACCCGAAGGTTGTCCTTAAGTATCCATAATTATAGCCATTGATACCCTTGTCCTCCATGAACTTGTCTAATCCTTTCTTAAAGCTGTCAAGACTGACAGCTGTCACCACTTCTTCTGGCAGGGAGTTCCATAGACCAGGAATCCTCTGGGTGAAAAAGTACTTTCTCTTGTTTGTTTGAGAACTAGTACCCAAAAGTTTCGTCAAGTGTCCCCTAGTTCTAGTGTTGTGCGATAGGGAAAACAGTTTTTCCTTATCTACTTTGTCCACACCGTGCATGATTTTATAAACTTCAATCAGCTCACCTCTTAGATGCCGTCCATCGTTCAAGAGTGAAGAGGTCCAACCGTTGCAGCCTCAGATGGTAAGGAAGGTGTTCCTTTCCCCTAATCATTCTGGTTGCCCTCCTCTGCACTTTCTCCAACTCCATAATATCCTTCTGGAGGTATGGTGACCAGAACTGTACACAGTATTCCAGATGGGGCCTCACCATAGATTTATAAAGAGGCAAAATGACACTGCTGACTTATTTTCTATACCCTTCCTAATGATGCCTAGCATTGAGTTTGCTTTTTTCACTGCTGAGGCACACTGGGTTGACACCCTCATTGAGTTGTCCACCAGGACACCAAGGTCCCTTTCCTGGTTTGTCGCAGAGAGTTCAGAACCCATCAGTTTATAAATGTAATTGGGGTTTTTTGCCCCAACATGCATCACTCTGCACGTACTAATGTTGAAGCTCATTTGCCACTGTTTTGCCCACTCCCCCAGTGTCAAGCATTGGGTCTTTTGCACAATGTTATTAGAAGACAACAATGCAAATATCCTGAGGCTGCACTCATTGTATGTGGGGACTTCAACCAGGCGGATTTGAAAGTGGTCCTACCTAAATTCTATCAGCATATAAAGTGTGCAACCAGGAGAGAAAGGTTTGGACAGGTTGTACACAAATGTCAAACAGGCATACAGGGCTCAACCGTTGGCGCACTTGATCCAATCTGATCATGTGCTCCTGACTTCTGAATACATCCCATTAAGGAAACGGACCCCAATAATAAAGAGGATATTACGATATGGCTGGCAGAAGGGTCTCAACAGCTACAGGATTGCTTTTATGACACAGACTGGGAGGTATTTGTCCAATAGGATGTAGAGATTCATATGGAGGTAGTGTTGGATTACATCAGGTTCTGCACTGACAATGTAACACAAAAGGGCTGGATAAAGATCTATCCAAACAGGAAGCCCTGGATGACAAGGGAGGTCCAGGGGTTGCTAAAGGCAAGGAATACTGCTTTTAGAAGTGGAGATTTTTTTAAAATTTTAATTTAATAGTCATATTTATATATGCCGCCCACTCAGGCAGAACCCGACTCAGGGCGGCATTACAACAAGTTCTAAAAATACATAAACACTTTAAAAGACCCATATCCCACCCACTTTAAAAGACCCATATCCCACCCACCCATCCCACCCACTATAAAAAGAAGAAGAGAGAGTTCTTAATTGTTTACATAAGCCAGCAAGCGGGGACCGTGTTCCCATTAGGGCCCCAGACCTGCCCTGCTAGCCAAGTCTTCAATCCTTTCCTGAAGGGCAGCAATTCTCTTTGAAGTCTTAGATCAGTTGGCAGGAGGTTCCAGAGGGTTGGTGCGGACACGGAGAAGGCCCTCCTTCGGGTGCTGGATAGATGTGCACCCCTAGCTGATGGCACTATTAGAGAGCCTCTCCGGTCCACTCTGGTTGGACGGGCAGACACTCTTGGGATGATGCGGTCTCTAAGGTATCCTGGCCCACTGCCATATAGGGCTTTAAAGGTCAAAACCAGCACCTTGAATTGCACCCAGAGACAAATTGGTAACCAGTGCAGCTCCGCATCCCATCACCACCCGGGCTGCCGCATTCTGGACCAGCTGCAGCCTCCGAATGGTCGTCAAGGGCAGCCCCATGTAGAGCACATTACAATAATCTAGTCGGGAAGTGACCAGAGCGTGGGTGACCATAAGCAAGGAACCCCGGTCCACGAGCGTGCGCAACTGGCGAATCACCCGAAGTTGGGCAAAAGCCCTCCTGGCCACAGCCACTACCTGTTCTTCTAGCAGCAGCCGCGAGTCCAGAAGGACCCCCAAGTTGCACACTGGGTCTGTCTGGGGCAAAACAGCCCCATCCAGTACCAAAGATGGTAGCTCCCTGGATAACACGGGGCCCCTTATCCACAGCCACTCTGTCTTGCTGGGATTCAGCCGAAGCCCATTGGCCCCCATCCAGACCCCAATGGCCTCCAGGCATCCGGATAGGATTTCAACAGCATCACTGGGATCCCCACGGGCCAAGATGTACAACTGGGTGTCATCCGCATACTGATGGTACCGCACCCCATGGGAACGAATGATCTCACCCAGTGGCTTCATGTAGATGTTAAATAGGAGAGGAGAGAGCACCGAGCCCTGAGGCACCCCATACTTGAGGAGCCTAGGGCTTGACCTCTCACTCTCTAACCACACCGACTGGGTACGGTCCTCCAGAAAAGAGGAAAACCAGGACAACATGGTGCCCTGGATCCCCAGTCCTTTGAGCCATTCCAGAAGGATATTGTGGTCGACGGTATCGAAGGCCGCTGAGAGGTCAAGAAGAGAGGTCAAGAAGAGCAAGGACAGATGGATAACCCCCGTCCCGCTCCCGCCAGAGATCATCCATCAGTGCGACCAATGCCATCTCCATACCATACCCGGCCCTAAATCATGATTGAAAGGGGTCTAGATAATCCGCTTCCTCCAGGACACTCTGCAGCTGGCGTGCCACTGCCTTCTCCAAAACCTTACCCAGAAAGGGCAGGTTGGAAACCGGCCTGTAGTTGTTAAGGACAGCTGGGTCAAGGGATATTTTCTTCAGGAGGGGGCACACCAAAGCATGTTTTAGTGGTGCAGGAAATACCCCCTCCTGTAATGAAGCATTTATTATCGCCCGACCCAGCCACCTGTCACCACCTTGGAGGCTTTCACCAACCAGGTGGGACAGGGGTCCAAAGGACATGTAGTAGCATGCACAGCTGCAAGGAGCCTGTCCACTTCATCAGGGACAACAGGATCAAACCGATCCCAGATCGTACAGCAAGACTGTGCTCCGGTGCCCCCCCAACCCTCCCCATCCACGCCGAGATTCAGCCCTGAACGAATCCGATCGATTTTCTCCACCAGATGGTCAGCAAAGTCCTCAGCCGAACCCTGCCAACCGGGCACCGATCTCCCCCTACCGAGGAGGGACCTGGTTACCCGGAACAGGGTGGCTGGGCAATTATCAGCGGAGGCAATAAGGGTGGTGAAGTATTGCCGCCTCACCACCCCCATCGCCACTAGGTAGGCCCTGGGTTTTCACCCAGTGGCGCTCTAGGCATCTCTTTGCCCATTTGAGTTCCCTCAGTTCATCCGTGAACAACGGGGATGACCTAACCCCACGGGTGCGGAGAGGCCGCAGTGGCGTGATTTCATCCAAGGCTGCTGTTGCCATCCTGTTCCACAGGTCGACAAGTGCCTCGGGTGAATCGTGTAGCTGATCTAGAGGAACATCCCCCAGTTCCCTCTGGAATCCATCTGGATCCATTAGTCGCCGAGGGCGGGCCATTTTAATAGGCTCTGCCTCCTTACGATGAAGCGTCACCCCCAGAAAGTCAAGAGTCACCAGATAGTGATCTGACCATGGCACAGGTGAGATGACTAAATCCTGTAATCTCAGATCACTGTGCCACTGCTCCGACAAGAAAACTAAGTCTGGCGTGTGACCACTGCCCCTGGTCGGACCCCGAACTACCTGAGTCAGGCCCATGGAAGCCATGAACTCCCTTGCCACCTCAGAAGCCATCCCCAATGAAGGCAAATTGAAGTCCCCCAGAACCATAAGCCTCGGGAACTCCAACGCCAGCATCGAGGCGGCTTCGAGGAGCTCAGGCAGGGCATCCCTTACCCTGCAAGGGACAGGTACAGGAGTAAGATCCCCAACTGACCCTTGGGGCCCAACCGTAGAAGCAGGGCCTCACAACCAGACACTTGTGGAGCAGTGGCCCTAGCAATTCCCAAAGACTCCCTGGGAACAATGGTGACACCACCGCCCCTCCCCTCACCTCTAGGCTGGTGCCAAATACCGAACCCAGCTGGACACATGTCCGAAAGAGGTACTCCATCCTCAGGTATCAGCCAGGTTTCGGTGATGCATGCCAGGTCGGCCCGCTCCCCCTGGATAGAATCTTGGATCAGGGGGGCCTTTATTACAGACCGATCTGGCATTCACCAGCAGCAGCCTAAGGGCGGGGTCACTCTGGATCTGCTGTTCAGGGCCCAGAGATGTACCTGCAGGGCTGGAATGAGGGACCGCACTTAAACATCGGACCCGCATTCCCCAGGTGCGGACCAGCCCACGGTACCTGCCATACCACCCCATGCCCGTCACAACACCTATATGGATCCCTGGAACCCCCCTAGATGGAATGCTGCCCCTCCTTCCTGGCTGGCAGGACCAACTCTCTCTCTTCCCACCCTACCCACAATCCCCCCTGGTTCCAGCAACAAGCATGGTAGGCCTCCCCAAAGCAAGTTGCCTCCTTTTCTCAGCCCCACGCAGGAGGACAAGGCCAGGTCTAGTGGCAAGGGCAACAGGGCCATTGAAGGCACATCTGGCCACCCAGTCGATGATGGATGCCTCAGGCTGTCAGTTATTTCACCCTACCCCCAACCCCCGCCAATCCGAACCCACAAAGGAGAAGGAGAAGGAAGCCGAGGCTGGTGGGTGAGGAATGCCGGTCCCTTTATGCCTGCGGCCTGCGCAGGTGTTCTGTTCGAGGCTGGCGGCAGCAGCACAGGGTCCCTTCTCCTCCTCCTCCAACTCCATGGAGGAGGAGGAGGACGCCGAGGCCAGTGGGCAAGAAACACCAGTCCCTTTATGCCTGCTGCCTGCCGGTGGTGTGGGCTCCCAGAACGAACAGAGAGCGCTGGCGAGCCCCGGCGTCAGCATCTCCTTTTTCTCCCCCCCAGGTGGGGAGGGCGGAGGCAGAAGCAATGGCTCCCACCTGCCTCAAATCCCGGGAGCCGGTGGCGTGGGCTCCCGGAACGAGCAAGGAGCACTGGCGAGCCCCGGCATTGGCATCTCCTTTTTCTCCCCCCCAGGTGGGGAGTGCGGAGGCAGAAGTGATGGCTCCCACATGCCTCAAATCCCAGGAGCCGGTGGCATGGACTCCCAGAACGAGCAGGGAGCGCTGGCGAGCCCCGGCGTCGGCATCTCCTTTTTCTCCCCCCCCAGGTGGGGAGGGCAGAGGCAGAAGCGATGGCTCCCACCTGCCTCAAATCCTGGGAGCCGGTGGCGTGGGCTCCTGGAATGAGCAGGGAGCACTGGCGAGCCCCGGCGTCGGCTACTCCTTTTTCTCCCCCCCAGGTGGAGATAGGTCGCTGTATAGTCTAGCCAGAGCGGATCTAAAGAGAGGCATCAGTGTGGCCAAGGAGGCATATAGACAGCGGCTGGGTAATCATTTACGGAGTAACGACACCAGGCAGGTGTGGCGAGGTGTACAGGAATTGACTGGGTATAAACCTAAAGGCTCCCTGGCAGGTGAGGGAGGGGCATCACTGGCAGAGGAGTTGAATGTCTTTTTTTGCCCACTTTGAAACAACATCAGCAGTGATATCTTCAGAGGATTCGTCACCATCACTACCATCGCCATCATCAGTACAAAAGAATGTAGTATTCAGTGTGGAAGAAGGAGAGATGAGGAAGGTGTTGAAGGGAATTAACCCAAGAAAAACCACAGGGCCGGACGGAGTAGCTGGAAGGGTACTGAAAGACTGTGCAGATCAACTAGCAGGAGTTTTTACGGGGATATTGAATCGATCCCTATCTCAGGCTATTGTTCCATCCTGCCGAAAGTCTTCTATTATTGTTCCAACACCGAAAAAATCCAACCTGGAAAATTTGAATGATTTTTGTCCAGTGGCACTCACACCTGTAATCATGAAGTGTTTTTAAAAACCGGTACAAAATTATGTTATCGCTTGCCTACCAGAGGGACTGGATGCAATTTGCCTATAAAATGAAAAGATCAGCAGAGGATGCTGTGGTGATTGCCCTTCATGCTGTTCTTGCACATTTGGAGAAGCGGAGGGGTTATGCCAGATTGCTTTTTTTGGATTTCAGCTTGGCATTCAATACCATTCTACCGCAGCGTTTGATATTTAAGTTGAGAGATCTGGGGTTCCCACCATCACTTTGTGGGTGGATATTGGATTTTCTGTCAGAACGCTCCCAGAGGGTCCGGTTGGGTCCTTATACCTCTTATATACTTAGTACAAATACAGGAACATCACAGGGATATGTGCTTAGCCTGCTCCTTTATATTCTGTATACATTTGACTGTGTCTCTGTCCACCCTAGCAATAGGATTGTCAAATTTGCAGATGACACAACTGTGATCGGGCTCATCTCTGATAAGGAGGGCAAAACGGCCTATAGAGATGAGGTGGAGCAGTTGACAAAGTGGTATAGAACCAATAATCTGCTCCTCAACATAAAGAAAACAAAGGAGCTTGTGGTGGATTTTAGGAGGCAGAGAACCGATGTCCAACCACTTTTGATTGATAGAACCTGTGAGGAGAGGGTAGCAACATTCAAAAGCTGCTGCTTGCGTTCTATCGCTGCGCTATTGAGAGCGTGCTCACTTATGGCTTATGTGCGTGGTTTGGGAGTAATACTCATCATGATAGGATAATGTTGCACAGAATTATTAAAACAGTGGAGAGTACCATTGGCTGTCCATTCTCCACTTTAGAACAAATTTACACCATCAGGTGCCACAGAAAAGCATTAGATATAGTAGGAGACCCATCACATCCTGGCCACTGCTTCTTTGAGCTTCTGCCATCGGGACGGAGATATAGAACAATGAAGGTAAAAACGAGCCATCTCAAGAACAGTTTCTTCTCCAGAGCAATTTTGGCCTTAAATGGAAACTCTGGACTCTGAAGTCATCTTATCTTATTTTAAAATTTTAAATTTTAAATTTTTTAGGATTTTAGAATTTCAGAATTTTGAAAAATTTAAAATTTTTGAAATTTTGAAATTTTAAAGTTTCGAAGTTTTAAAATTTTTAAATTGTACTGTATGGTACTATCTTAATTGGTGCTTCTGTAGCTGTTTTAAATTAAGGGGTATGCCTTATTCAAGTTGATATATAGCAAACGAGAAATTTTGTTGTTCCTGCAAGGGGACAATGACAAGATTTATTTTATCTTATCTTTTAGCCTGTCATCAGCATACATGGTCACTGGGAACAGGATATAAGAGTGGAGCACCTGTCAAAGCTGCTTCAGATGTAAATGTCTGTTATTGTACAGTGATTTGTAAGCTGCTGCAAGGTAGTGGCAAATTAAACATTTCCAATGATTGTCTTGGGATTATCAAGGGAAGTGTAATTTTCTCCCTCTTAAACTCAGTAGATGATTGCTGCAGCACAACAGTGATCATCTTGCAAATTTAATTTAGATTTAGATTTAGATAAATCTTTATTGTCATTGTCCTGCACAGACCTGCTTTTCAGCTCCCACCTATCGGTCCAATTCTATATTTATCAAACTCAAAAATAAGCATTGTTTCATTCAGTGACATTTATAGGTAAATGACTATAATGTTCCTCAGATGTTGGAAATGTAAATCCACAGATGTCTGCCATTCCTGTTGAAGGATTCTGGGAGTTGTATTCAGAAAAAGTAAAATTTTCAAACTCTGGTTTCTTCTTCTTGTTTCATATCCAATTCTGAATATTGGTGATCATCCTGGAGATCAACCATGAAGATTGTCCAGAGAATATAATGCAGTTTTCTCCCAATGCCTATACTTAAGATTGTTTTATCTCATGGGAAATGTTAAAGGAATGTTGAGTCTTGGGTATTCAAAGGTATAGAATCAGGCAGTAGTGGAATTAAATTTTTTTTACTACCTACTTCGTGGGCGTGGTATTATTTCAAAACTTGAATGGGCAGGGCCAGCCAGAGTTTCTGCTACTGGTTCTGGCGGACTGGTGCGAACCTGCTGAAGCCCACCACTGTAATCAGGTCTAGAGTCCTTGATGCCATCAGGGATCCTTCCTCATGGCTGAACACTATGACAGTTCCAGGTTGGTTTCTTAGTCTGAACAATGTATGCCACTACACAGTAGCTACAAAGGCTACTTTTTTCCATTTTGATCCAAGATCCAGAGTTGAGCTCTTTGAACTTTTATCTGCCTGTCTTGGAACTTAATTCTGCAATATGGAGTGTCTTGGAACTTTGCCAGGGTATGATGCTTGCTTATCTATTTTAACTATTTTGGAGAAATAGGTAAATTTAAAAAAAAAATCTTATACAAATTGTGGCTATACTATTAACTCAATGGTTAGAAAATAGACATGGGTAGGAACCATAACTCTACTTTTTAAAAGTAACATTTCATGCTGTTGCACTATCCTGACACCAGGACTATTTTTTTGCACTTATGAAAGGTGACCAGTTCCTTCTCTTCTTTCTCCTGAATCCTCTCTATAGTATTTTTAACCACCAGGCACATGCCACTTAGACACATTCTATTCATTAAAGAGCAGCAGTTTACTAAATTGTGACACACTTGAGTTTCTGTGGTCCTTGAAAGCTCAGAATCTACAGATTTATTTTTTAAAAAAGACACCACCACTGCAGCTGCAGCTTTGAGAATCTTGCTTCCTGGATGAGCCAAAATACAAGGGATGAGCCAAAATTCCTTTTCAACCATCAATGCCCCTTTCATAAGCATCAAAATGGAAGACTTTTTCTGGCACTTCAAGACTGAAGTGAATAATACATCCACTTGTCACAACTCTGCTTTCCTCCAGAAGTCTTCTGTCCACAGAGCTATGTAAGAAGGAAGTACTAGCAATTGAGGTGTGGCTGGAGGGCAAGGAGACAATGGTCACCAATTTGAGGCTGCTGCCACTATCTATGAAACAGAAAGTGGCAAAAGTTAGGAGGTAAAAAAATATGTATTTACCCATCCTACCCAGCCACCCTAAACCACACAGAAGGCTATGAGCCACCTATGCTTGCTGCCCCCCCCCCTCCCGAGCCATGCCTGGCTGGAGGGGAGAAAAGCCGCCACCGCTGCACGGAGGTCCTATGCTCTCCCCGGAGCCATGCCATCACTCAGGGAATGGGAACTGCCTATGCCTGATGTTTGCAGCTGTTCTTGAGGACTTTTGCCTGTCCGGTCTTTGTCGTGATGTAAGCGCAGGATTGTACTTGCTGTTTGAACTATTATTGATTCCTATTGTATTCCTTCTTTTGTATTGATTATGCTGTTTAGTGGATTTCGTATTATGTACCTATTTATTCTTTATATTGTCATTATTGTATCTCTTTCACTTTTTTCTCCTGCTGTCTGCTATACAGACAGCACACATTGGTGTAAACCACTTTGAGTCACCTTCGGGTTGAATAAAGCGGTATACAAATAAAAAGTGAAATGAAATGAAATGAAGTTCAAATTTATGTGCATGTGGGTGGGGCCAAGGTAGCTTAGTGGTTAAGATGCTGAGGTCGGCAAGTCATCAGTTCGAAACCCAAATGTTATGCAACAGAATGAGCTCCTGTCATCTGCCCCAGCTCTTGCCAACCTAACAGTTCGAAAGCAAGAAATTGCTAGTTGACTCATAGGTACCACCTCAGGAGGCAAGGTAACAGTGTTCTGTGTGCTCTGGTGTCTAGTCATGCCTGCCACTTTACCATGGAAACATCTGCAGATGCACAGCACTGGCTCTTTGGCTGTAAACGGAGATGAGAACCATCCCCTAGAGTCGGACATGACTGGATTTCAAGCAAGACAGACCTTTACTATGAGTGTGGGTAGATATGGGGTAAGTATGCAATAATTATAATTTTGTGTCAGAAATTATTCTGGGTTGAAAGGATTTTTGCAGAAGAAACTCCACTCAGGGAACACCCAAATGACTCTCCTTTCATGTTCCCAAGAACTGGGACAGAGACAGGTGCTCAATCCATCATGCAGTACCCAGGTCTCGAATTGCCAACTTGCCAGCCTTCCAGATAACAAGGCAAGCTTCTTAACCACTGAGCCACTGCAGATGTCATTTTGTTTCAGCAGTCCATGTTCTTTATAGAAGAAAGGACAATTATGTCATTCTTTTTCTTAAATGGCTAGAATAACCTACGGAAGCTAGGCCTCTAATTAACCAGTCCTTTATTTCTCCTTCATATCTTCACCCGACTGCCCCTTAGAGGCAGTTAGAGTTATGCAAGACTAAGTTTTCTTCAGCCTAAAGCAGTGTTTCCCAACCTTTGGTTTTTGGACTTCAATTCCCAGAAGCCTAAGTCAATTCCCCAAAGCACTGATCAGCCAATGTACTGACTTAGGCTTCTGGGAATTGAAGTCCCACTGTGGGGCCTGGGCCCCCCATTGGTAACCACTGACCAAAACCCTATGTGTTTGGAAGCTGCTTAAGAATTTGTGCCTATAAAAATCTGCAGTTGTGGATATGTCAAGTGTGGAAAGTTCAGTAACAATGATGAAAAACTGTTATTGGACAACCTCATACATTTTTGTGGCATTTCCACTTAATGGGTCCCACTTATGACCCAAATGTTTTACGCAATTATTGTCCAGATATACGGATGCTGTTTGCCTAGGTGTCTTCTGAGTGCCATCAATATTTCTAGAAGGAAAGCTTCTACTTTTTCCTTGAATGCGATTGATATCCTATCAATTGCAGAAACTCTAGTCCTTACTTCAATATTTTGTTTTCACCCTTTCAAATTTACAAATATACATCCACATACTTAAAAGAATTTTTCAAGTTTATATAAACTGTATATCTTATTTGATAGCTTCATGTAGCTTCCAAACCTATAGATGATAGATGGGCTAACTCTTGATACTCAATTTGCCATCCCTTCAGAGAATGCAGAAACTTCTTTAAAAAATCACAAGTGACTGAAAGTTTACATCCGGTTCAGTCGAACCAATTTTGGGGTCATTTGAGAGTGGGCAAAACAATTGGACATGTAGAATGGGGCTGTTGGTGTATTAAAAACTGCCAAAGGGGCTCATGTATCCCATGGTTTGTATTCCATTCAACTCTGCCATTTAACATCAGTAGTCAAATCTGCATTGAATTGTTCTATACCAGAGATGGGAAAAGTGGTCATACTGTCTTGTAAGCTTGTGTGAACTGTAGTCCAAAAATTGCATTTTCCCCATCTCTGTTTTGGATAGTAATGTCTTTCCCTATAGTGGTACACCTGTTCTTTACTTACTGAAAAAAGAAGATTTATGTGTTATATTTTTAATTTTCATTGGCCAATTTCACAAAAAGTGTTGGACTTTACACTTTAATGGAAGGCATCTTTTTCTGTTATTTCATAGCCTTTGATTACTTGAAACCTGTCTTCCTCAGCCTGGCATGGGTTTTTTGTCTTTCAGCAGCAAAGTCCTCAAAATTCTCAATTAAAATTGATCCATTCTCTCCTCTGCCCTCTTCTGTTGCCTATTCTATACATTGTTTGCCTTTTGCTTACAAGCAGAGACATAGTATCAGTTAACAGTGGAATCCGGCTCTCTTAGACAGATTATGGAGAACAATAATTTGCCATTTTTTCTTGGTCTCTAGTGGGTTATCTAGTCCTCTTGTTCATATATATTTACAGTTACATTTGAGGGGATGAGATGGAGAAATGCTGAATTAACCAGGATATTCTGTGCACGTTCTCGTGGGCTTAAGCTTCCTTGAGCTTGATTCCAAACAAGGCTATTACTCAAACTGATCCAATGAATTTATGGAAACTTTATATCATCTAGTCCTCCCTAGATTTTTTCACTGCTTCCTCTATCTTTCTCCTTTTGAAAAACCCAATAAAGAGAAAAAGACAGAAAGCTCAGTGCTTCCCAATTGCTAATGTAAGCCCTTCATCTAGAAATACTTTGAGTACAGAAATACATGTTTTAAAACACATTGGAAACTAGAGACTCATTCAGCTATTTACCTGAATGTGCACCACCCAAGGCTGGGAACCTGTCCAACCATATACACTGATAATTCCTCTTCAGATTGACTTCTAGCTGGGTTTGGGAAGCAAACCAAATGGACCTGACCTCCCCACCACAAACATGAAGGTGTCAGATCCTGGTAAAGGATACTCTGCACTTTACTTACCGGGAGACCTGATTGTGTCAGACCACTCAGAACAACTCAGAAGTCTATGTTCTATAGCTGGTCATTATTTGTAATTACACTGTTTCCCAAATAAATGTTATGTGTTTTCTGTTAAACTGATATATTGACATAAATGAACAGAACAGTCACATCTTCTGGTCACAGAATATGTTTTATTTATCAGAGCTGGTTATGTCATGTCACCAGGCTGTATACCTATCATGGACCTCTTCCTGTAAGAAAGGCATCCTCTGCCCAGCACAATGTCTGTTATGGTGCTAAACAGGTGATTGAGAAAGAGGAAGCACATACATGAGCAAAAAAGAGTGAAGATATGGTGGGATGGATTGGTAATTCCAAGTGTGATACTCTCAGTACAAGCAAAATGCTTAGACAAGCTGTGACAAATCAATTACAGTTTGTCTGGCCATGGCCGGAAAGGTAGCCTGGAATTCAAATCTCAAGCTTTTTAGAACTGCTAGCAAAGAAAATATATACAAAGTAAATGAGAGGAACTTCACAACAAGGAAATGCTTGGATTCAACCCTCCAAGAGATACTATGGGATTTGAAAATCTCTCTGATACTTATACCATCAAACTACATTGATGGCAGCAGCAGCTAAGCTAATGGTAGCAGGTGAAACTAGCCAGTTCCCTGCCTTTCCTCTCCCGAGTCCTTCCTCCCCCACATTTAAAGAAAAGCCTGACTTCCTCATCAAACCTTAATGGTGCAGAAATATCCCTGACAACAGCAGTCTGAGCAGCCTGCTATGATTTATTGTATTTAGTGCTATAAAACTATATTTTACTGTCCAAGATAATTGTAGCTGACATTTCCATCACATTAAGACACATTAGGCACCATGACCTTCATACGATCATGAGAGCCCTAATTTAATAATTTAGGGATCATGCAGGGTTTTGGCTGGCCAAAAGGAGAAGGAAATGTGACATGAAAAATTATTCTTTTTCACTTTCAGAGAAGATTTGCTGATGGAATCTCTCAGATGAACTCTGGCTGCTATCTAGCATGCATAGATTGAGTTATATATAAGCAACAAGGAGTAACAAACACAGGATGTTTTTCTTCAGTTTTAATAGGCTTTATAATGAACCAGCCAGCATCCTTATCATGTGTTGTGTCTGCCACTATTACAATTGGGGGGAAATTCTATGTCCCCAGAGATATCAGAACAGTGTATTCTCTCTACTCCCCTGAGTCTCAGATCTGGTCCTAAATTCTCAGCTGAGAATTTCAAATGCATCTGTAGCATTTTTTGCATGGCACACAAAACAGATGAAAGGAATAATTGCTTGGAAAGTTTGATGCAAAGGTTACCAAAGTGAAGATCATTTACACTATGGCCAGGAACACGGGGATTAGTGCTTCATTAAAAGCAATGCAGCTTGGTGCCGGAGCAAGCGAATCATCACACCAAACTCAGAAGCCACCCTAGGGGTAGACTGGTTTACATTAGAACATGCACATTCTAACTCCCCACTGTTTCAAAAGTCATTAGGCACCCCACCGCAAACTTCTTACGATGTAAACAAAGAGCTAGGTGTAGACCTGGCTGATACTAAAGTAGATACGTAACTTAAATATTGTTTCAGGGTTAATTAGTTCACCAAATGTGGATTCAAAATCATAGCTTCATAATTGGAGGTCAGTACAGAAAAACTAAGGGGGTGGGGGGAGGAATGTTGTGTATTCAAGCTTATTGTAAAGTTGCTCCAGCAACGCCTTGCAAGACAAAATGGCAATTTCCCACCATCTGAATCAAGAGCAAGATTTGGCACGTATTCTTCCCTTCTGGGCGCCCCCCATATGTTAATTTTATATATATATATATATATATATATATATATATATATATATATATATATATATATATATATATATATATATATATATATATATATATATATATATATTTTCAAACATATCAACAACAATACCACTTTAAAAAACAAATGTGAATAAAAATACAAACAACAAAATTACAAATACAATATATATAAAAAAGGAAAGAAAAAAGAAAAACATAAAAATACAGTTAAATTACAGACTTAGTAATATAACACCTTCCCCTTTCTTCCATACATCTTTGATTACATTTCCAGATTTTTAATACATTATAACACTCTTGCAATTATCCTAATATACATATTCCAACTCACTTCTTATACTCCTTAATTTAATTACCATTTTCAATTTTTAAAAAGAAAAGGAAATTATTACTTCACTACATAACTATACTATTACTAAGTTAAAATAAAAATACAATAATTAAAATACAATAAACAATTTTCACAATATACACCCAGTGTTTTATACAATGCCTTGGAGGATGTGGAGTGTGACAGTTGTTTTTCTATTCACAAAAGCTCATTTGATCTGATACTAGTCTATTCCCTTCATTCCCGTTCAATGAGTAATCCACAAATAATTGCCATATTTTCAAAAATCTATTTTCTTTAACTATACCCTTTTTCTTATTCATCTCCCATGTTAGCTTATCATTCAATGCAAGATCCCACATCTCCTTGTACCATTCTTCTATTTTCAAAATTACTTCATTTTTCCAATTCCTAGCAATGCCCTGTCTACCCGTTGTCAACATTATCGACAGTAACTCTTTTTTATCCTTATTTAAATTCATATTTTCCACATCTGTCAACAAAACAGTACTTGGCCCCAATTTAAGTCTCATGCCCATAATAGCACAAATCTCTTTCTCAATTTTTCCCCAAGAGTCATTTACCACATTACAACCCCACCACATATGTTCATACGTTCCCAGTGTATCCTTACATCTCCAACACATTTTATTTTTATTGTTATCTATCTGATGTAACCTCACTGGGGTCAAGTACCATTTCCACAACATTTTATAGTTATGTTCTTTCACTCTAACAGACATAGTTCTCATAATCATTTTCTTCCATTTATTTTTCCAAACCTTGTGTGTGATCTTTATTTTCAAATCTTGTTCCCAATTTATTTTCAATGTTTCTTGTGGATTACTTGCCTCTTTCCAAACCGGCTTCCCTCAAACATTTACTATTCCACTTATTTAACAACATTATCCTGAGCCAGTTCAACCTCAACTGTGCATATATGTCGACTTTTCTCTCTCTATCTTTACAAGCCGATATCCAGTGTCTTAACAGGAAAACATCATTTTTAGAAAGAACTTCTTTCATCCTTTTGTCCATTTTTATTGGAATTTTTTTTATATCCTCTAGTCTATTTCTATTATCGGAGATGTGTCTGGGGCCAATTCCTTCTTCACCTTTTTCCATACTCCCAACATTGTCTTCATCATTTTATTTTTTGTAACTATTTTCCCCATATTGTTATCTTAAAAAAACAATTTTCCCCATTTGATTTAGATCCTTCATCTCAATTTCTTTCCAGATTGCCTTTTTCCTCACTAAAATTTTCACAATATTTTTAACTTGAAAAGTTCTATAATAATTCCTCAGATTTGGCAATCCTAATCCTCCTTCTTTCTGAGATAAGTACCAACATGTTTTTGCTATTCTAGGTTTACTTCCACCATTACAAATATTATTTAACATATTTTGAAATTCCTTAATTTCCTTACCATTTAATTGGATTGGCAGGACATCAAATAAAAAATTAATTCTCGGTAACAACATCATTTTACATAACGCAATCCTGCCAAACCAAGATAACTTCAACTTTTGGTATTGCTGTATGTTGTCCTTAATTTCCTTTTTCTGTTTTTCATAATTCAATTTCTTAAGATCGTCAAATTTATTTGAAATATTTATTCCCAAATACTTCAAATTATCTTTAAACTGTAATTTAAATTTACCCTTTATTTTCTGTTGCTCTTCCTTGTCAATATTACACAGTATCATTTCCGACTTGTCCCAGTTTATTCTCAGACCTGTCATCTCCTCAAAATCTTTTAACTGCTCTTGAATTCTTTCTAATGCCTTCTTAGGATGTTTCACAATTAACAAAGTATGATCAGCATACAAACTTATCTTATTTCCTAATATTCCTTCAATGCCCTTATCTTCTCTTATAGTCTTTGCTAACAACTCCATTGCCATGATAACCAATATTGGCAATAATGGACAACCCTGCCTTGTTCCCGCTTCTAGTTTTACTTCTTCTGTAAAATCATCATTTACCCTAACAATGGCAGTACCATGTTGATATAATTGTTCAATCATTCTTCTAAATTTATCTCCAAATCCATAGCATTTAATTATCTCGTTAATTGTTACCCACTGCAATGAATCAAATACCTTAAAAATGTCTAGTGATAATAATCCGACTTTCTCTTTTGTTTGTCCTACAATATCTATTAAATCTAAAACTTTCCTTGTCAGATCCGCCATGTGTCTTCCTTTCAAAAAACCCGCTTGGTCTTCATTTATGTAGTTACCCATAAAACTATTCAATCTGTTTGTCAATATCGCTGTAAAAATCTTAGCGTCTTGATTTATCAAGGAAATAGGCCTATATGACTCCATTTTTTCTAAATCCTTTCCAGGTTTTGGTAATAAAACAATTATAGTTCTTATACCATGAGGTCAGAAACTGCCCTCCTTCCAATATGTAATTATATAATTTCATCAATTTTTGGACCACAAAGTCTTTAAATTCCTTATAAAACTCAGCTGATAACCCATCTTCCACCTGGGGCTTTATCTGTCTTCAAGTTGGCTATTACTTCTTTTATTTATTTATCTGTTATTCACTCTTCCATTCTATTTCTATGCTCCTGTTTTATCTTATTTTCTATTTGTTTCTCCAATTGATCTTTTAGCTTCTTCAGATCTATGTTCTTTTTAGCATATAAATCCTGATAAAAATATTTTACAATCTTACATTTATCTTTAATCTTATTACATCTTATTCCATCTTTATTAATCAAAATTCAAATTTCCCTTTTATTTCTGTTTTCTTTAGTGGCTCTTGCTAATAATTTTGAATTTGTATTGCTGTATTCAAAATATTCCCCTTTTAAATATACCAAATCTCTTTTCACTTTTTCAATATCCTTTCCTACCAAGTCTGTCTTTAATCTTTGCATCATATCAAAAACCTTCTTATCATTTGTCTTTACATGCTCTTCTTGTAACCATTTTATCTCTTTTTCAACTTTATCTTGTTTTTCCTTAAATTGTTTGTTTTGAATGCTAGCCAACTTAATACTCTCCCCTCTAAAAACCAACTTCGTAGCATCCCATACCATATTATAACTGACCACTTCCGTATCATTCCAAAACCAGCTTTCTTTCCATTTTTCAATTATTTGTTCTTTACATTTATGGTCTTTTAAAAAGTTAGCATTATATCTCCAGTTCCTTCTGGTTTTCTTTGCTCCCTCTATCTTTAATTCCACCAACAATTTTGCATGATCTGATTCTTTGAAAATTCCCACTTCCACCTCATCTATATTCCTGATCATATTCTCTGTTACAAATATATAATCTATTCTGGAGTATGTATTATGCACTTGTGAAAAGAATCTATAAGTCCTTTCCAACCCTTTAAACTCCCTCCACGTACCTTTCAAACCTAGAGATTTCATCCATTTATCAAGAATCTGCTTTTTAAATCCTCTTCCACTCCTTGTTATATTTGTACAATCTAAGTTTGACCTTATTAAGTTAAAAGCTCCAGCCACAATCATTTTTGTTGTTCTTTCCTTCTCCAATATACCATATACATTATCTAAAAACTCACCTTGATGATCATTTGGTGCATATATATTCACTAAAGTTATTTCCTCATCATCAATTTTCTCTTTTATTATTAAATATCTACCTTTCGGATCGGAAATGCTATTTGTCATCTCGAAACCTAGTCTACTTGGAATCAAAACCGCGACACCACTTGCCTTTGAAGTACCATAGGACTTTTCATAAATTTGCCTCCATCCTAGAAAAATCTTGTTTGTATCACCCGATTTTTGATGAGTTTCCTATATAAAGACTATATCTAGCTTATCTTTCCTCAGGGCTGATTCTAATCTTCTTCTCTTCACTTGACAACCAGTACCTTTCACATTCCATGATAATACTTTAATATTTCTCATATCTTAATCTTAATAACCATCTTCTATGACCACCACTTCCTCCTACGGGTGTGTTTCCTCTACCACACATAAACAATAACAACAAAAACAGTAAACAATCCTACCTACCCTCCACACTTCTTTCTCCAAAAAGTGGCCCTTGACAATCAAAGAGAAGAGGTGGGGGAATGTGGAAGATGTGCATACTATCTAACACTCTAGCACACAATCTATTTTTTTTTAAAAAACATTTATAACAATTATTTCTCTCCCCTGCATCACTCTATCTTCTTCCCCATTCACTAAAACCCTGTTTCACCCTTCATCTACCACCGTCAGTACTTTAGAACCCACATCAAATCCTCCTGTAGCACCCCTCTCTTCTTCATTTCCATAGTCTCTTTCTATTCCTCCCGATTCAATTAAAGCTTTCCTTAATCCAAGCCATTCTTGCAAAGCCACCTTGACCAGACCAATTAAACACAAATATTCCAAAGCATCCATTCCTGCATTAATCATATGCATTTTCTTGTCATAAAAGAATCTCAATTGTTGTGGAAATCTCCAATTGTATTTTATCCCATGTTCCCTCAAACTTTTTGTCACAGGCTTCATCTTGTAGCGCCAACCACGTTCATTAACTGATATATCATTATAAACCTCAACATCATTCCCATCAATTTTTAAAACACCAGAACCAGCTTGTTTTATAAAAACCATCACCTTTAATTTATCCCCCCAATTTGCAAATTTAACCAAACATTTCTTTGAACACTTTTCCCTTTCCTTGCACCCAATCTATAAACATTTGCAATATCTTCATTCTCGAAATCTTTCCCCATTTTCAAACTATTTAGCCAATCAACTATTCTCTCCTTCACCTGGTCTGGCATTTCCCCCATAAGATTATGAATTACTATGTTCTGCTTTCTCATCATCTCTTCCATCATATCTATCCTTTTCTCCTGTGCTTTCACTTTAATTTCTTTTTCTTCCTCATGTAACCCTTTCATATCATCCTGCATCAATTTCATATCTTTTTGCATCGACTTCATGCCTATATCCATCCTCTGAAAATTAAAGTCAACCTTCTTAGAAAAATCAGTGAACATTGCAACAAGTTTATCTTGTTTTTCCATAATTTCATCTTTATCTTTTACCCTTGTTTCCTTAATCTCACAAAAACCCTTCACATTTGTCTCCTCCATCCTCTCAAATTTTTAAAACAATTTCCCCATCTCTACCATAATTTGTGTTTGATCCATTGGTGCAGGTTCCGGTGCTGCTATTGATGGGGGTGCTTCTTCAGTTGCTGGTTTGTCTTTCTTCTTATCCTTCTTCGCATCCGTCTTCTTGGGCTTCACCAACCTCTTCATCCTTTCCTTTTCCCATTTTTCCATTGTAGCTTCAAATAGTAATCTCAATGCAACTACCCCTTTATTTCCTCCAAACCCTTCCCCCTGGTCAAACTCCAGATTCAACTAGGTATGCCCACCCCTTTATAACAAACTTAAATCAAAAGTTACCAATTAATTTCAAAGTCAATAGTTCTCCCCTATTTTCAGTTTCTTCTCCAAATCAATTCTGCTCCTATCAATTTAATTATATCAATTAATATAAACAACAGCAACAAAAGTATATTTTCTTTCCTTTTTTCCCCTTTTCCTCTTTAATTAATATCCAATTAATTCAAATAATAAAATTAATACAATCAATTATAATTGATTAATAATATCATTAATTTAACAACAAATTAAGTATAATAGAAATTTAATTGTGAATCAAATAAATGTCAATGAGTAAAAATGGGTATCAAAAATAAATGTTTAAAAAGGGAAAGAAAAAACTATAAGTGGATAATGTAAATATGAGTAAATGTAAATATAATAACAAAAACTTGTATACAAAAAGATAAACTAAGAAAAAGAAAAAGAAATATAAGTGCAAAAGAAGAAATGTGACTAAATAACTATAAAAATATATCCAATCTAAAAAAGGAAAAAGAAAAATGCACACAGTCAGTTCAAAAGATGGGGAGAGGGGGGAGAAAAAAACTAAATCCAGGTACTCACAATTGATGTCCAAATATTTGTAATTTAAAGAAGTAGAGCCTTCGACGATACCCATAAGAGAAAAGGAAAAATAAAATTCCGTGCTCAAGTTCAGCCCAGTGTTCAATAGAGTGGGGGTAGAAAAACTCAGCTCCTTAATATAAAAAATAAAATAAACCGCTGCTATTCCAAGGGGAGAAACAAAAAGGAAAATCCTCTTCTCAAACATGTAGCAAAGAGAAAAACAATGTTATTGTCTGTTGCAGCTTCTGAGGCCTCCGAGGCCAATTTCCTCCTCCTCTTTCCCCCTCCGCCCGAGACTTCACAAAAAAAACACACCTTTTCCAAAACCTTCTGTCTCCTTTCTCTTCTCGCTCTTCTCTCCCTCTCCCTCTCCTTCTCCTTCTTCTTTTTCCTTCTTTTCAAACACTCCAAAACACTTCATGGCTAATTCTCTTCCACCGTTGTTTCCCTTCTAACTTCAGCTAGCCTCTTAACTTTTGATTTCTTCCACCTCCCTCTCGTTCTTTCTTCCACTCTCACTTTTAGATCCTTCAACTTCCTCGCTCCTTCTGCACTTACTTTTCCGTCGATCAGCACCACTATCATCACGCTCCTGCTTGCCCCGTCAGCCTCGTCAGCCACAACACCAAAGTCCGTTGTTTATTTTCCAACCTTTTTTCGCTTTTCTCGATCTCCTCAATCTCCCTCTTTGATGGTCCCGTTTGCCACAGCCCAGCTAATACAGCCGCGGCTTTCACCGCTTGCTCTACCAGCCGGTGCTGCTTCCCGAACTCTGACCCCTGAATGCAGATTATCGAGTACAGAAGTTAACAGCTTTTTTCAGAGAAGTGTGTTAATCCATCGTCATCTTGGCCATGCCCCGTATGCATATTCTTAAGAATCACAGCAGGGCCCATTAAGAATTTGCTTTCATTACCCAATAAAATGTTGACCAGTCAGTTTGATGTGCCACAAGACTTTTTATAATGTGACTCTGAACATAATTGATACCAGATATCTGCATGTAAGTTGCTGACTAAGGGCCAGCCTACACAATATACTTAACACTATTCTACCAGATGTAGTTCCTTAAGTGGTAAAAAATGACTATCATAGTACATGTTTCCTCTCAGTTTATATTTAACATGTTTTATGTGATTGATCATTCATAGTAAACATCAACTTAATTTCCAAGTCTGATTGCTGAAACACCAGTATCTGAGCAAATCCCAATATGGCTAGGAAAACATCATAGGAAGTACACATCTAATTTGATCCAAAGTAAAGTTGATTGTGAGGCCAAAACCATAACACATGTTATGTAAATGTATAGCATTTACATTCAGTCCTTAGCATTTCCAGTTAGAAGGATTTAAGAGCTCTGCTTAAAGCCCCAGATAATCACTGTCAGTTAAAAACAGAGAGCATTGGGCTAAACAGACCAATGGTCTGACTCAGCACCATCAGCTTACTAGTTCCTTATACCGAGCAGTTCTGAAAATGTGTGCTAATGATGCACCAGGGAGCATATAAACTTTAACTGGATTGAATATCATATGGGGAGTAGTTTAGCATACTAATTTAAATGGGGAAAGGGGGGTTGAGAAGATAGAGCATGAGGCAATGCCATTTGGGATGGGGAATTGGTGAAGGTTTCCATACTGTAAATTTCATACGGTAAAAGAATTCATCTAATAGACACACAAGAGAAAAACTAATTCTTTACAACCAGGCAAGCAAAATTAATCCTTGGTTATTATATTTGCAGAACATGTTTGTGTCTCTCTCTATGAGTGGATGCATGAATAAAAGGTAGAACTAGCTGATGAATTGAATATGGTAGAATTACTGTATCTGCTGGCTTATAAGACCCACTTTCCCCCCCTTAAAATACACTAGGAAAATGGAGTGCATCTTGTACTGTATATAGTGGCATATAATTGACTATTTTGGTAATAATGTGATGTGTCTTATATTCTGGTGCATCTAAAACACTGGCAAATACGATAATGAGACCAAAGCATCTTGCTCTTTGGGGCACAAAATAGAAAGTTATCTAAAACAAATCAGATCTCCCTGTACGAATAACAAATTAATTTGAGTCCTCTCTACTGCAACAGGCTCTGAGGTACCTTTCTCCACTTTTATTACCAGAGCAGAGATCCAGTTTTGCTCAGAAATGAGTGCTTACTACTTTTGGTTGAGTCAGCCAAGTCAAGTTTACTCCAAGAGCATTAAAACAACAAAAATATTACCATTCCACCAGTGCACTATATCACACTCACAACTAGGCTAGGACATAGGAGAGGGAGGCATGTAGCTATCAGTAGACTGCTCCAATCTCTTGTAGGCATGCACACTCCCAACTGCAGTCTCTCCTGTCACCTCACCAATCCAGAACCTTAGCCTGCTGAGCAGATTTCACTCCTTTAAACTTCCGAGAGTATGCAATCTTCTACGTGGTAGTGTACAAAGCAGAGAGTTTAGGGAAAAAGCCTGATTAACTTGACATCCACTCAATAAATTCTTTAGTTGCAATTTATTAAGCAAAGTATCTGAAAGAGAACAAAGACAGAATACAGAAAGAAACAGTTAGTTAGATTCTCCCTTTGGCAGAGCCTCGGGCAAGGCTTGTTCCGTAGATGTTTTATCTCTTCTCAGAGATTGGGGCAACGTTCCAGCAAAACCATTTGGTCTCCAGCCAGTGAGCCCAAAGAGTGAGCTTTGTGCAGCATCTTAAATAGCAAAGAGATGCACTTTTCTCCACCTTTAGGGGTTTGGTGTAAATAAGAGAATCCAATCAAGGATGATAAGAGTGTGTCTAATTAAGATGGTTGAATCCTGCCTTAATAAATAGGGAGGGTGATCCACAGGAGGACTTGAAATTGAAGTGGGAACAGGATCTGAATATAAAGATAGAAAAAGATGCATGGAGAAATAAATGGAAAAAGAGGATAATGAGAACTATGTCAGTTAGAATTAAAGAGCATAACTATAAAATGTTGTGGAGATGGTATCTGACACCAATGAGGTTACACCAGATTGATAATAAAAAGGATTATTTATGTTGGAGATGTAAAGATACTATAGGAACCAATGAATATATGTGGTGGGGTTGTAAAATGATAAAGGATTTTTGGGGTAGAATAGAAAAAGAGATTAATGAAATACTTGGTAAAAAGATCAAACTGGTGTCAGGTACCATTATGCTTACAGATGGAGATGGTATCTGACACCAATGAGGTTATACCAGATTGATAATAAAAAGGATTATTTATGTTGGAGATGTAAAGATACTATAGGAACCTATGAACATATGTGGTGGGGTTGTAAAATGATAAAGGATTTTTGGGGTAGAATAGAAAAAGAGATTAATGAAATACTTGGTAAAAAGATCAAACTGGTGTCAGGTACCATTATGCTTACAGATGAATTTAAACAAGGAGGAGAAAGAGTTATTAGAAATAATGCTATCAACAGGTAGACAATGTATTGCAAGACATTGGAAAAATGAGGTAATCATACAAATGGAGGAATGGTATAAAGAACTGTGGAATTTAGCATTGAATGACAAATTGACATGGGAGATAAAAGAAAAAAGGGATAAGTTGAAAGTGAATAGATTTTGGAATATTTGGAAACCTTTTGTGGATCACTCTATTGTGGGGATAGAAAGAAACAGACCTGTACCGGAACAAAGTAGTTTTTGGAGGTAAACAATGAGATATTCTGAGCTTTCCAGGGCAATGTAAATAAATCACAGGGTGAATTATATGAGTAATCTGGTTTTTGATGGTTGCACCAATACTAAAACATTATTGAATGGTGTAACGGGAATGGATTTGTTGGTAGTAATAAATAAAGATTTCTTTGAACAAATTTAGAAGTAGACCAGATGTTAGCTACTAAACCAGTTCTTAATACAAATTTTCTTCTTTTCTAAGGATTGTTTTATTATAAAGTTGAGTATAAAAATGTATTGGATCAACTATCAAATATGTTGGTTATTTAGTGTTAAACATATGTATTTTTATGATATATGTTATTGTATGTTTATATATATATATATATTTGAAAATTTTAATAAAAAATTTTTTAAAAAAATTATGGTTGAATCCTACCCCTCCCTTTAGGTATAGGTGGAGTTATATCTGATTGGCTAGAGAAGAAGATAAAGGTTAGGGACTTTCCCAGTGCTCCTGGCAGTTAATGTCTATGCTTAAGATGTTTCCAGAACTAGAAATGTTTCCTTGCTCATTTCCTAGTTAGACATACTGTATCTGGCAATCCTCAACATCTTTTCATCTCAAGCACAATTTTCTGTAGCTTTGTTTCATTTCATATCCATATCTTCTGACCATCAAGGAATGAGCCATCAAATGTATGGCAGGGAACTGATGCATGGACGGTTTGTGTCCTCATGACTAATAGGTGCATGTGTGTATACAATCTACGAAGTTTGTGACAGCCCACCAGGTGAAGGGCAAGTAGGCAGGGATTCCAAACAACAATAAAGAAAAGGGGGTTGGAACAAAAAGACCCCCAAAAAGTAAGGAATGCAAATCATCTAGAAAGTAATTCAAAAGTGGAGGAACAGCAGAAACTTTGATATTTAATTTAATTTTTTAAAAGTAATATGCAATGGAGGAGTAGCAGTAATACTAGCAGACCTGTAACAAACAAATCCAATCCAAGATGACGGTCAGAATGACAATATTTCTGCATACCTGATGCTTAAAATGAAGTCCAGGTGTTGATGCTGCAGCATCACTGAAATTCTGCAACAAGGAAAGCAGAACACTCAGTAGCAAGGGTCACAAAAACAGGGATATGCATACATGCTCCACAGGCTGCATGTTGTTTATTCTTGCTCTCTGTAGAAGTGTCATCTGGAAAGAAGCAGCAGCAGCAGTAGAGAAGAAATTGATTAGGAAAGGAGGAGACAACACCTACTATGAGACATTTATAAAAGTCTTAATTGTTTGCCTGGCTCCAGAGGTCTTCAACAAAGCACACCATCAGTTTATTTCTGAATCAAGATGTTTGTCTCTGACCCTCTCCTCCTCTGAGAAAATACAGGAGGGATGAGGAGGAAAAATTATAGTCTAATTTTCTCTGGTTTGAGACACACCTCTTTTCTTTTGAAGGGGAAATGCTATCTATAATTTACAGAAGCCACAAAATGGAATGGCACCCTTCTTTGAAATTATTTCTGCATGGTTCATTGCTTCCTCCCTCTGTGACAGGATAACTAGTCTTTAAACTGCAGCCTATTTGCCAAAGAATAAGAAATGGAAAAACCTTAGGAGCAGATGAGTTTCACAGGACTATCTGGAGCAACATCAAATGGAGACACTTGGATTTGGTTTGTGGGTATACTCAGTTGAACATTACACCTTTCATATCATGTTATGGCTTATGTCATAGAAGAGTTGGTACTGTATAGCTGTTTGAGATAATTTGATTATCCCTAAAACTTGGAAAACTTACTTGCTTGGACCAGTAACAGTAGTCACGTTGTCTTGAGATTTGGGGAGTATCAGCCTGAAAAAGGAACTTATTGTTCTACACGAATTCCTATTTCTGATTTAATTTCATCAAGAAACCATTAGAAATAAGCATGGCTGTATATACTAAGAATGCACATGCAAAAGTCTAATGAGTTTATTGTATGAAAAGATCACTTTTGTTGAGGCCATGATGCTTCTACAACTATTCTGAGAGAAAAACAACAAGAAAGGCAAAATAATATTCTCTCCTGACAATGTGAGCTAGGGATTCTGTCATTCTGTTCTGAAATTGTGACAAATCTAGGCAGCTTTGTATTTCTTTTTCTTTCTTTCTTTAAACCATGGTTTTAACACCTCCAAAAAACTCTAAGATTTTTTGGGTGTGTGTGTGTTGGGGGTGGGTGGGTGATAAGATTAAATATGACTGCAAAGAGGGAAAATATGGAGATTTCCCCTCTCCTTTTCTCTCTGAGAGTGAGATGCAAAAAGATTCACATCCCTAGCTATGCTGACAGTCTCAGAAGATAATTATACCACTCCTTAGATGTCTGGTCACAGACAGAAACATGGCAAAACAATACTAGTCAAATGAATAGCACAGTATAGTAGCATAGCAGATAGATAAATGTAATGAGATAAGTTATCACACTAAATTAAAAAAATCTACATTCACTCAATATGGATAGATCAATCAAATTATTACCAGTTTTGTGTTGAAAAAAGAAGACAGGATTATTCATTATCCAATACAGACAAGTATTTAAAAAAAGAATTCTACATTTTTGCCCACAGACTCAAAATCACAATCACCTAATTCAATATATAGACTGTTAAATGGCAAATTGTGTAGCTGGATACCTAAAATATTTCAAAAATTAAATGAAAGGTAAGTCTGTGAATGGTGATTGTCAATCACAAATGGAGCCTCCAAGCTCAGATGCTGTATACGTTTAAATTTAAGATGCTAGAGACAAACAGTAGAAAAGAATTGTTACTTTCTTATAAGCTTCAAAGTTATCTAACTTGCTACTGCTGGAAACAGAATTCTGATACAATAGATGGACCCCCCCTCCCCCATCAGAGCTCTTCCTACATGCTTAATACATAATAACCAGTATTATCCTATAATGTTGATTGTGATTCCTTTGAGTACCAGCAATGGCTTCAGCAGCTGATTATTAACATTGTTGAGCCCTGATAGGCATAATTGTCATATTCTGGAGTAGTAATAGATTGTTGTGGTCAATAATTGCTGAAATAAACAATAATCAGGCCTAATGACTGGCAAAATAAGTCCATATCCAGTTGTGCTATATGTAAACTGACAGTATTATTGATTCAGAAATACCTGTAGGTTTCATTACAAGATATATATGGCACAGAACAATGACTTAAAACTTAATAGTTGGAGGACAAACATTCATTTGTAGCAATCTTTTAACAGATTACCTAGTGCCCTATAAATCCAATCAATATTTTATTATTTATTATACTCCTTTCTTCATACTACCCAAATATTCTTATTTTTCAATAGCATCTTATGTCCTTATCTCATATCTAATTGGCTTCTTCTCTGCCAGTTAAAAAAAATATATCAAGCAAATTTGCCTTAGATTTTTTTAAAAAAAATGCATAGACATATTTATTGATGGATAGACTAAAACTGCAAAAACTAATTGATAGAGATTATAGAAATATGTGTTAAAATTAATGAGGCCTCTGTCTTAGTGTGACAGTTGGGTTTGTGGTCAATGTGAAGAAGAGGGACCATAATAATTCCAGTTTCAAGTCACGTAATCATGAAGTTGTTTATTGGCTTCCAGCCATTTCTGTCAAATATCAGCTAGCTAGTAATAAAATTCAATTATGCCCTCAACACTCATTGTTCATTGTTCTTTATATTTTCTCATTGTCCTATACATCCATCAATTGCAGCATATAAAACCAATTTACAATACACACTGTGTGCCAAGTAATTGAATGTATACTTTGACAAGGTTGGCTTCTCCTTATTATAGACAGATAATAGGACAAAATGCATCCAAAGTTAGGCAAGCTTAGTATGGTAGTTTTATTGAAAAGAATCATTTGCAAGTTATCTTTAATGTTCTTGAGGAAATATTCCTAATAAATGTGTTTAATTTTGTAAAATTCCAAAATATTCTAAAGGTAAGAACAGGTGAAATTATATGCAGGTATGGGTTTGAAATAGATGTATTAATACACCTTGCCAAAATCCTATTATGCCAGCATAAACCACAAGTAGGGTTGCCATAATTCTCTCCCGCCAAATGTGACATCATTGCATTCTTCAAACTGTGCATGCGTCGGGTGGGGCTGTCAGGGAGACCGCGGCTCTAAGACCCAATGGAATCCCTGTCTGGGGCGGTCAGCCTTCATCAGTTTAAAATAAACTGTAGTCAAGAGGTTTTCCCTTGTGTGATTCTTCTTGCAAAAGATTATTTTTTAGAATAACATTTCTTGGGCCACTCTTGAAACCTTCCTTCCTCCTCCTAGGGTCACCCTACCTCCCCTTCACTCACTCACTCACACACACACACACACACACACACACACACACACACACACACACACACACACACACACACACACACACACCCCACTGAAGTAGACTCACCCTCAAATCCCACATGAGGATCCCTTGGAAGAAAATTCTAAAGAGGGGTCCGGAATGGCAATACAGTCCATGATGCCTCCATTTCCCTCCGGAAGGAGAAAAGCAGAAGACAGGAAGGGACTTATTTTGGAGGAGGACCTTTGTGATGGAAGACTCTTCACTTTCTGTCCACCCTGTTCCCTACCTCTCTAGGAATACTGATCATATGCAATTAACCCTTTGCAGTCATGTGTAGAAGGAATCCTCCGTCCCAGTGTATGGTGGAGGTTTGGCTTCTTAGAAATGGGTATTTCTTGCTCCCTCCTGGCTTTTGAGGAAAAGGGCTGAGGACGACTCCTTCTTCCCCAAACTTCAAGGTGAGCCAAGGGATTTTTGCAAAGAGTTATTTCACTGCCTCCATGCCTTTCTTTCAATTATCTCACTTGCAAGTGTCTCCCCTCCCTGGTGGGCTTCTCAGGGTGCTGTTTTGCCTTTGCCACTTTCAAGCAGGATAATTGAAAGAAAGGCAAGGAGGCAGTGAATTAAATCTTATCAAAAATCCCTTGGAGAGGGGTGATCTTGCTTCCTTCATTCAAATTTAAAAATTCGGGACTTTTACATGTTTTTTCTTGAACTGGACAGGACAGCTTGTATCCTGGAAAACCGGGACATATGGCAAACCTAACCACAAGGCATAAGTTTCAGCAGCAAACTGTCACCAGTTAAGAAGATTGTATTCCCTTCATCAGCTGTTTGCCAAAAAATAAATAAAACAAACACTGACTTCTTAACTGGCAGGAGTTTGCCACTGCACGCTTCTAATGTTTTTAATTCAAATGTGGGAGAAAGACAAACCATCAGATTTTACTATCCCATAAATCACCACATTGGCTCATGAAGAATAAGCTAGGATGCTGAAAAATTCTGGTTTAGCATTTTCATACATGTGGCCATTCATGTCCTTACATCTCTTTGCTTTACAAAGTTACTGAAAAACACACGATTTCTTAGAGAAGCATTCATGTCGCTTATACCATGTAAGCTTTCCTTATGGCCATTGTCAGAGAAAAAACTCTTGTCTGTGTTTTTTCTCTGTTCTCCTAGTCTCGGGTTGCAGGGAAGTCTATGTGAAGGTTTGATTGCATGATTTATGGCTATGCCTTTGATGGTCCTGCATTGAATACGTGACTTGCTGCATGGAAGCAGGGGGCTCATAAAATTGCCATCTGACCCCCTTTGAGCCAATCAGAGGCACCTGGACCTTGGGGTTACATCATTGTTACATCAGCTATAAAACTGGGTGCTCTGAAGATGCTTTCTCTTCATCATCGACTGATCCTGAGCTGATCCCCACAAGAAGTGGGTAAGGAACTAGATAAGGCCAGAGGCCTAGGGAATTAGTTAAGTTTCTTGTTTTGGTATTTTCTTTTGAATGACTGCTTTGCAAGTTTGATTTCTCATGCTATACCCATTTTCTTAATTTACTTTAATAAATATAATTACTCTGAGACCCTTTGTGTCTATTGATTTGGGAATTGAGAGTGACTGGACCACGCATATAAAAGGGGCCGCATCACGCTACCCAACTTCTGATTCCCTTTATGCTAGTCAGTAGGAGCCTGGAAGAGGTAACTGGCTAAGCAAGGCAGGAAGGGTGGACAAATAAACCCCAGCGAGGGGGCAAAGACCCATCACAGCCATAAATAACTCCCTGAGCTTAATGAAGCTAGAGAGCCAATGACTTAATGGGAAATGACTCCAAGTAGGTTTTGGAGTCACCTTTGAGGGTTTTCTTCTCCATTACCTTTTCGAGTGACAAGGAGGCAGGGCATTTTAGAGAAATCACTGATGTTTGTGGTCCTCTCGTGATCTTGTACTGCAGCCAAAACTACAGATGTTGTGAGTTCAGTCCTGATGGGTTCCAGTTTGATTTAGCCTTCCATCCTTCCAAAGTCAATAACAAGAGTACCCAGCATGTTGGGGCAAAAATGCTAATTACCTTTTGAACCACCCAGAGAGTGCTCTAAGACCTATGAGGTGATATATAAGTGTAGTTGCTATTGCTATGTTTGTGCAAGAATTTAATTTGACCTATAAAATAAGATGTTGATTCAGTTAGAACAGGGGTTCCCAACCTATGGCCTATGGGCCTAATTTGGCCCACAGAGCTCATTAATACCACGGTGGTCACCTCAGCTCCTCCAGAAGCTACCACCACCACCACTGGAAGTCCCAATATGTCACTTATCACAGTGGTGGTGGTGGCAGCAATTGCACAATTTTTACAGCTTCTTGCACAGCCTCTACTGCTTCCCAGGGCAGAGGGATGCTTTTTGTAGCAGTTGTGCTCCTTTTTGGGAATGTTTTGCTACTTTTCTGCTGCATTTCAGCAACTTAACCATGGTGGTTGGGCACTTCCAGTGCTGGGCAAACCTTCTGGCAGTGTGTGGATTCCAAGCACAGAACCAGGAAATCCCCAACTGCTGTGTTCTAGCTGCCGAAATGTAGCAGAAAAGTGGCAAAAAAATCCCCAAAAATGAAGCGGAAATGCTTTGCAAAGCCTCCTACCGCCCTGAGAAGTGGCGGAGGCTGTGCAAGCAGCCACAAAAACGGTGTGATTGCCACTGATGATGATGGCAAAAACATAAAACAGTGGGAGCAACCACACCAGCTGAATGTTGAGGGTAGGAACGGCCCCTGGAGGGAAAACGTTTGGACCCCCTGGGTTAGAAGATATTGATTCCGTTCATACCAGTTAACGACAACTCAGCCACATTGCAGACTTCTCTACTTTTCACATAAGCTTGCAGCCTTCATGTCTCCATCTCACATTCATTCTGATAGATTAGATTAGAACAACTCATGAACTGATGAGCCTAGCTGTGCCCTCTAGAGAAAATGTATTTCTTTTTTTTAAAAAAAGAGAGTCAATTTCTGATCCACAAGCGCAAGCTTTTTGCACCAAGAATTGAAACAGTCCCCATGGCCCTCCCCATCCCCAAATTATAAAACCACAAATTATAAAACCACATGCAAGTGGCTCAAGTGGCTAAGATGCTGACTGGGAGGCGGAAGGTCAGCAGTTCAGTTCCCGAGTACTGCAGGACGGAATGAGCTCCCAGCTTTGTCCCAGCTCCTGCCAACATAGCAGTTCAAAAGCAAGAAATTGCAAGTAGATAAAAAGGGACTGCAGTGGCTCAAGTGGCTAAGACGCTGACTGGGAGGTGGAAGGTCAGCAGTTCAGTTCCCGAGTACTGCAGGACGGAATGAGCTCCCGTCTTTGTCCCAGCTCCTGCCAACCTAGCAGTTCGAAAGCAAGAAATTGCAAGTAGATAAATAGGGACCACTTTGGTGGGAAAGAAACAGCGTTCCGTGCACTCCGGTATCTAGTAATGCCTGCCACATGACCACGGAAATGTCTGCAGAAGCAGACAGCACTGGCTCTTTGGCTTTGAAACAGAGATGAGCACTGCACCCTAGAGTCAGATACGACTGGCTTTCGACCAAAGGAAACCTTTACCTTTACCTAAAAAGGGACCACTTTGGTGGGAAGGTAACAGCATTTCGTGTTCTCCGGTGTCTAGTCATGCCTGCCACATGACCATGGAAACGTCTGCAGAAGCAGACAGCGCTGGTTCTTCGGCTTTGAAACAGAGATGAGCATTGAACCCTAGAGTCGGATACGACTGGCTTTCGAGCAACGGAAACCTTTACCTTTACCTTTACTCAGACATATCCATCTAGACACTTCTTGTTTCTCTTTAAAAATAACTGAAAGTTTCCATTTCTGGGCTCAATGTGGCCCTTGGAGGGCCCTGGGATATAAATTTGACCTCCAAACCATCTAGACTATCTGTGTGATAATGAATAACCTCTACAGTCCAAAGGAGAAGACAATATTTAATGTAAGAGAATGAAAATTAAACTATGACCTCCTACAAGAACAGGAATTTTCACTGGCACAAAAGAATTCATGTTGAAGCATCACAACCAGACCTTATGTGCCTGTTTGAATTAATTTTGATAGTGTCTTCATTAACTCTCATATATATTAGAGCCCTGTGTGATAAAACACTGCCAACTGATGTTATCAGGGGTTACAGAATCCAAATGCTACAGAGCTAAATGAGATTTCTCATATATACAACAAACAGATTTTCCTGCTATAGCATTAACTTGCAGTGCAGTGCCAAGGGCAACTTGAAATGTGCTAAAAATGCCCATTTATACTTTGACAGCAAACAAGGAGCTTTTCTTATAGAACATGTAATGCAGTGCAGCCAAACAACTCTGTTTAACTTTCCTACTTCTGGAGACACCAGGTTATTAGATGTGCAAACAGAACAGTTGTGAAAGTGTCTGTTATAGCACGCTTGACTTCTTCAGGGCAATTCTGTACAAAGTTGTGGATTCCATAGCAACCAACGGGCTACTAACCAGAAAAATAAATGTAGCTATACCGTAATTATTTGCTCTGCTTAATAGCCTGCCTTTGCTATCTCCTTACCACAGGTTAAAAATTGTCCTACCAAGAGGAGAATAGAAAAGAAAGTATGGATAATGGCTTTTTCTTAGGCTGGTAAAGTATTCTGTTAGCTAACAAAACAGCTGTCTGGCATAAAACATTAGTGAGTTTTTTCACTTCTATGAAATGTTCATATGTTCATAAACTGTATATAGTTTTTAGAGTTTTTAGAGTTTTAGAGCATTTTAGGGGTTAAATGTGAATATGTGGGGTGGTAGTATGTTGATGATTTTGTATAGTTGTATTTTGTTTAGGTTTTGTTGGGTTGATAAGTGTTTCTCCCCCCAATCTCGTTGTTCTGTGCAGGACAATGACAATAAAGATTTATCTATCTATCTACTGTTTTCAGGCCTAGTAGCGCCACTGTCTTCCCATTGCTATTTGGCAGCTCATTTGAAGTATTTGCATACCTATATGTCCTGTCATCAGAAATTACAACACAGATAAGCTAGTTTGAGAACACTTCAGCCTCCTAGGACATGCTGTTCAAGATCACAAAGTAACTGTTGCACAGAAAAGGAATTACAAAGGAATATTTAGGAAAGATAGGCAGCTGAACACATGAGCTATATTCATAGGTTCTAATGTACATCAAAAGCTGGCTAGAGAGAGCTCCGTGAATAAGGTATTTGGCTACAAAACTAAATGTTGGAGGTTCGATTCTCCACTGTGTCCCACTGGGAGAAGACCCACCATATTTAATCTGGAACGAGCTGCACAGGCTTAGTGTACCCTCAGAAGAAGGGAAATGGTAGATAATTTCTGTGCATTTTCTACCGTTGAAACCCTGGAAAGAGTCACCATAAGTCAGACATGACGATGCCACACAATCACTATTATTAATGCATATCAAAAGGGTTAAATAAAGACCATGGATTTTTAAACACACTCTGTCAGGGGTTCCCAACCTTTTCATGCCAGGGGCCTGACCATACCCACCCACCCCAAACAGCTGACCATCTGGAAGTGAAAGTGGGTATGTTTATGACAGCCGTAAATGCAACCACTTCTACGTTTATGACAGCCACATGTGTGGGTGCATTTTACGGCTACCACTTCCGGGTGCGAAGGCGACAAGTCAGATGAAAGGGTGCCAAGGGCTGGGTCTGGCCCATGAGCCATAGGTTGGAAACCCCTACTCTATGTGTTTAATACTCTGCCAGGAGCCCAAAAGGTTGTGAGTTCAATCCTTACCAGGGCTCAAGGTTGACTCAACATTCCATCCTTCTGAGGTCAGTAAAATGAGCACACAGCCTGTTAGGTGCAAAATGCTAATTAACTTGTGAACTGCCCAGAAAGAACACTAAAAACTATGGGGCGGTATATAAGTGTGATTGCTTTGCTTATATTCACATGGGGACTGCAGTGGCTCAAGTGGTTAAGATGCTGAACTCAACAACTGGAAGGTCGGTGTTCGATTCCTGAGTACCGCATGATGAAGTGAACTCCTGTCTCTGTCCCAGTTCCTGCCAACCTAGCAGTTGGAAAGCAAGAAATTGCAAGTAGATAAATAGGGACCACTTTGGTGTGAAGGTAAACAATGTTCCGTGCACTCCAGTGTTGAGTCATGCCTGACACATGTCCATGGAAACGTCTGCAGATACAGACAGCGCTGGCTCTTTGGCTATAAACAGAGATGAGGACTGAACCCTAGAGATGGATACGACTGGCTTTGAAGCAAGGGCAAACTTTACCTTTATCCACAGTCTTGGTATAGCTGTAACAATAGGTTATTTTCTTGACATAACCTTGCCCTCTGCAAAACCTCCTGGAAATTATTCCACCACCACTTCAAAAATAACAGCCTACCATTGAAATCAGCTGACAGACAAGCTGACAACATGATGTTTACACGATTGGCATTTTGAATGTTAATGGTGCAATTGTCATTTTGAAAGGTAATTGTCAATGACATTGCCGCCCTCGGCTTCCCATCACATTTAGCTCCTTCTCTTCTACCACGTATTTTCTATCTATAAATATGTAACCTAACTATTATTCTCCATGGGTTTGAGTAAGTCAATTGATATTTATAAAAGTTTACATTGGAGTATATTTGTTAGCCTTTACAATCTCACAATACATTTGATTGTACAGTATTTTTTAAATCAATGCTAAAAAAAGACTAACATAACCTTTATGAAAACTGGACAACTATAAGCACCTTTTACTCTGGATAATATTCTAAAGGGCTTTCACAAAAATAGGTTTTTTTTAAAATAAAAAATAAAAAAAAATTTCCTATAGTTTGATACACGATTGTCAGAAACGCTGATGCCTCATGCCTGTCCATGCTATAAATCCTACTTATTTAACAATTCTCCACTGAGCCAACAATCAACAGATTCAGATTAGCAGAGGAACTGTTCAACAGGGATGACAATAAGATGTTATTTTGTTACCATTTGGGCTTTAATGCAGGGATTCTCAACCTGCGGCCCATGGGCCGGATGCGGCCCATGACACCATTTCATTTGCCCCCCCCCCATGACCTTCATCATACCAGGAAGTGTCATGTGGTGGAGGAAGGGCAAAATGGCTATCTGGCCACCAAAGCTGTCTGAGGGAGCATGACCTGGCCCCCAGCTTAAAATGAGAACTCCTGCTTTAATGGATCAGCAGTTTTATATCGAGTGTTGTTACCCTATCTATTCCTGGCCTATCACCAGGCTCCTGATCAAAAATAATTGTCATTCTCCACAAAGTAATGTTTGAGCCTCCTCCAACAGGATATTGTCCCCCTCTTACTTCAGGAATGTCACTGTAATGAGCCAGTACCTCTGAAATTCCATCACTTATGAAAAAGGTCCTCTCCCCCACCCCCCCTTAGTTATGTGTAGTTTAGGACTGGCAAGATCTAAAAAGCTCCAAATCTTTAATATCTTTGGGCAGTTTTCAATATAATTGCAGTTTCAAGTAATGATACTCTTTGCACATGATCCCTCTTTTGTTGCTATTACTCTTCTCACATTTTTCTATACTACTATTCAATCCTATTCATACCTGTCAACCATCCCGATTTGGCCGGGATTACCCCGTAATTTGACGCCGATTGACATCATAACCCGCCCCGCACTGCCAAAACCTCGTAATTTGGCAGAGGGGGGAAATGCTTTCCACGCATGCGTGGAAGTGCTACACCGCTTGCGTAAGGGCTGCGCAAGCATTATAGCGCTTCCACGCATGCGTGGAAAGCGACCTGCGCAGGTCCCATTTTTCCCAGAGCTGCGGGTTGACAGGTATGATCCTATTGGCAACTGTGACCCATGGGATTTCTGTTGATGAAAGTTGAGGACTAAATTCTAATCCTTTCTCTCCTAGCGGTGGCTCTCTATACAAGAAGAGTCACATACAAAGAATAAATAAAATAAAATGATATAATGCAAGTGCGGCGCCAAAATGGCCGCCGCGCCCTTTGCGGGGGCCCCCCCACAGGACAGAGAATCCGGGTAGTTAGGGGCGTGGCCAGCTCCCTTATAAAAGGGGTGGCCACGAGGCAGCCGAGCTGCCATTTTACCCAGCGACGGAGCGGAGAAGTTTTTTCCCCTGTGTCTCCGTCGCTCTTTAACTTACCGGGAAGCCTTTGGCGGCGATCTTTTCCTTTTTGGCTTCCCTTTACTCCGGTGGAGATGCCTTCGAAGAAGAAGGCAGCTTCGAGTGCGGCTCGCGCTGTCAGGAGGCGCAACCCAGGTCGGAGGACCGCGGTGCCGCCTCCTCAGCAGCCGCCTTTGCCCCTGCCGGGATCGGCGGATTGGGGTCTATTGCCCCTTGGCCCGGAGCGGGCGAACAGAGTGCGGGCGCGGTAGGGGATCCGGCCCGCGGCCCGCGAGCGGTGGACACCGCTCCTGCATCTGCCCACCAGGTTGGGCCTGCTGCTCTTGGGTCGCCGCCTCCCCTGCGGCCCTCTAGCCTTGGGGGGTGGTGCGGCCCCCTGCCTTGGCAGGTTTCTCCACCGACCCTGCCGGGCTTCGGTATTGGCCAATGGCCATATTCGGGTCCTGGGGTACAGGGACCTGTACCCACGTCTGGACCGTGCGGGCCGGCCGGCCCTTGGCCCCAGGTCACCGTGGAAGCCTTACTGGCCCGCCTTGCGGCCGTTGAAGCGTCGTTGGCTCGGGCCAGTCAGGCGCCCCCCCCCCCCTTTTTGGGGTTCCTTTCGAGGCGCTGTCGGCAGGAGGACAACAGCCGACAGGGAGGGTTGAGCTGCTGCAGGCGCGTGGCGCGGTTTCGGCCACTGCCTCGCAGCTCCCCAGCCAGCAGCCAGGTGCGGGTCAAGCCCCGGTGATGAGCTCTACGTCGGTCGTGAGCTCCGACGCCCCCAGTGGGCCGGAACCCCCGGTGGGGGCGGCCCGCGGGGGTGCAGCATGTGAGTATACGGTGTAAGCGAGTACATCCACACACATCCCCGGGGCCCCGTGGTGGGGGGTGTTCCCTACCCTGAGGGGCATGTTTGGGGTGCCCGGGTTGGTCTAAGCCCCTATTCCTTACTGCTAGTGACCACTTGGCACAGGCCGCCAGGGAGTAAATTTGGCGGGGGGAGTATGTGGATATCTTCTCACTCCTAAACAAGGTGCCCACCAAGGAGAGATGGAGGGGCGGAATGAAAAGGATAGTGGCAGGCACGTTGTCGCAAGCCACCAAGTATGTGGGCCAAATGGTCGCCGGCCTGCATCATATGCATGGCGGTGTACCTCAGGGCCCGGCCGGATCTGGCAATTCCGATGGTCCTGTATTTGGACAACATCTATCGGGCGATGGTTTACTTTCCGGGCCCAGCGTGGTTGGCTTGTGACAAGGAATGCCGTAGGCGGATTCCCCCACACCCTGGGGATTAGGCGTGATGAGCCAGGCCAGAGCCTGCGGCTTTTGTACTTTACGCCCACGCGCCCTGTGCCCGGGGAGATACCATTGTGGGCATGCGGTTCAGCGGGCGGCCCCAGCATAGGTCACCTGCCATGGGGCGGGGCGGGGGGTTCCAGCCCGCCTGCCGTGCTGGACTTTCTTGTCCAATGGCTCCTCTAATGGGAGGACTCGTATATACAGACAGGAATGTCCCACCTGTGTTGGCCCCCATGCGGCCTCTGCCTGTCCCAGGCATAGAAGGATGCGGGGCAGAGGGTGGGGCAGACAGGGGGCTTGCAAGACTGCCGCAGATGGATCTAGTTCACTGAAGGGCTCCCTCCCCATTTGAGGTGGACATGTTGGAGCGTTGGCTCACATGGTACCTGAAGGGAGAGGATGCGGGTTATCTCCTTCAGGGTTTTAGGCAGGGGTTCCGGATCCTTTTCATGGGTAACGGGTCCCCTCAGGATGCCCCCAATCTTTTATCCCTTAAGGGGAGGGAGGAGGTGGCTGCTGCCAGCTTTGACAAAATGGTCTATGCGGGCAGGGTCGTGGCACTGTCCCTGCACCCCCGTCCCGGGGAGCATATTATTTCAATGATGCCATGCCTTTTGACTATTCCATTGGGGCTCGGTATTCGAGCGTTTCACCATTTTCCTAGATTGCGCTTTTGTCCGCAGGTCAGGGTCCCGGTCTGTAGCCCATTCCCTGGATGGTTTTATTCGGGGCTGAACGGGGCTGGGACACGTACACACGTCTCCTCAACACATTTCAGACGCTAATGGAGGAACTTGGTGTCCCTTTAGCGCCCGAAAAGACCGAGGGCCCATCTCCACAGCTAGTATTCCTGGGGTGGAGAGCAACACGATAGCGCAGGATTCTAGGTTGCAGCGGGATAAGGTGTCAAGGCTAGTGGCCCTTGTCGCGGTCTTGCTGGCAGAGTGCATGGCATCACTGAGGGAACTTCTGGTGCTACATGGTCACCCCAGTTTCGCTGGCAGGGTCGTCGCACCGGGCAGGGCATTTGCTCTGCGCTGGTGTGACGCTATGGCGGGATTATCCAGGCCCCACCACAGGCTCAGATTTACCCGGGGTATCGGGGCAGACGTGCTTGTCTGGCCATAGATCCAGAGGTAGTTCAATGGGGTGTCATTTTGGGGTCTGATTTCCTGGCTCCCCCTTGCTTTTAGATGCAGTCCGATGCCTCAGGATTCCTGGGTTTCTGGGATGTACTTCAATTGGAAGTGGGCCTATGGTGGGTGGCCACCATCCTGGGCAGGCAAGGGTCGCCTGCATGGTCTCACGTATCTGGAATGTTTCCCTATCCTGGGTGCCTTGATGCTATGGGGCAAGGGGTGGGCCAACTCGGTTGTGCAACTTTGGCATGGCAACGCGGCTGTTTTCCGCATCGTCACTGCACAGAATTCCAAATCGCCCGGGGTTATGGAGCTAGTTAGTTGGTTTGTGTTATGCAACCTGTGCCTCAACGTTCCCTTCAGGGCCAGGCATGTCCCAAGGGTTGATAATGATATTGTTGCTGCTTTGTCCCGCCTGCAGATCTCCCGGTTCCGTGCCTCGGCCCCCGGATGCGGAGGAATTTCCCTCGCCACTCCCGGATGTGAGATGGACCGTTGGCAAGGAGAGGTGAACCGGGCGATTGGCCTGTCACTAGCGCCATGCATGAGTAAGGCGTATCACCACGCATTTAGTTCCTTTAGAGTATTATGTACCCGATTCCGACTGCCAGGAACCTGGCCTTTTCCAGTAGCCCATGTTCTGCGGTTCACGATTTACCTGTATCCCCAGGGCCTTGCACCACGCACCATAGCATCTCGGCTGTCGGGTTGGCTTTTAGGGCCAAAGTGGGAGGTCGTGTGGACATCACCAATGACTTCCGGGTGAGACATGTTGGGAGGGGTGGGTGCGCGTGCCCGGGCGTTTCCTGGGCGACCGCCACCCCATTTACCCAGGGGGTTTATGACCCAGTTGGCCCGGGGCTGGCCTGGCCTCTCTTTTGATAGATGAGGCAGCCCACTTCATGCGGCTACAACGGTGGCCTTTTTGGAGCACTCCGCGTCGGCGAGCTTGAGATGCTGAGTAAGGCGGATGCAAGAGTTTCCCAGGGTTTTTACCCAATTGGCCCGGGGCTGGCCTGGCCTCAGTTTTGATAAATGAGGCAGCCCACTTTATGCGGCTACAACGGTGGCCTTTTTGGAGCCCTCTGCATCGGCGAGCTTGAGATGCTGAGTAAGGCGGATGCAAGATTTTCCCAGGGTTTTTACCCAATTGGCCCGGGGCTGGCCTGGCCTCTGTTTTGGAAATGGGGCAGCCCACTTCATGCGGCTACAACGGTGGCCTTTTTGGAGCGCTCCGCGACAGCGAGCTTGAGATGCTGTATAAGGCGGATGCAAGTGTAGGGCACTGGAACTCGAGGATGTCTATGTTGCCAAAGACTGGGCCCAGTTGAGGATACGCTCCTCTAAGACAGATCAGCATGGCGTAGGCAGTGGTGTAAGACTGCTACGGTGTTCTTTGGCAGACATCTGTCCGGTTGGTGCCCTACAGGAATTCCTGGCACTGCGTGGCAGGCACCACGGCCCGTTTTTTCTGTCACCAAGATGGGTCTCCCCTTACTAAATTTCAGTTTTGGAAGGTGACAGCCAGAGCCCTCGCCAGGGTGGGCCTACCAGGTGCCCGTTTTGGCACACATTCATTCCGTATTGGTGCAGCCTCTACAGCAGCTGCTTTTGGGTACTCTGGGGCTGACATACGCAGCATGGGGAGGTGGGGCTCACAATGTTTTCAGTTTTATGTGCGCCCACTCCCGCCATGAGTACCAATCCAGTCACCTTACCGTCTTTTTCTCAATTTTTCTCAATTTTCTTACAGACCCTGGGTGTTGTATTACACCGGTGACAGTATGGCTGGTGGGCCACAGCTATGTGCACAGGGCAGCGCGTTACGCTGCGGCGACAGAGTGGACCCCGACTGGGACTGGGTGACCACGCCAGTCTCGCATGGCATGGTAAGCCTGGGATGTTATGGCGGGAGCTGCGGCCTTTCCTTTTTTCTGGCCTGGGTGCTGACCCGCCTGACATTCTAATCATCCACCTGGGGGGCAATGATTTGGGCCAGGTCACCGGCTTATCGCTCAAGCATGCGATTTGCGAGGAACTCGCCTACTTGCATTATGTCTGACCTGCCACAACCCTGGTTTGGTTGGACATTGTCCCGCGCCATTCTTACAGAGGGGGCGTTAACCTCCTGGCCCTTGACCGCGCTAGGCGCGCGGTCAATAAGGCAGTGGCGCGGTTTCTTGCCACCAGGGCTTGGGGACGGGTTAGTCATCACCCCGATATTAGTCTACAAAATTATGACTTGTACGCAGGGGATGGGGTCCATCTGTCGCGAGGAGGTATGGACCTCCTGTTGGGTGATTGGCGAGCAGGCCTGTTGACCGAGCTGACGGTCTGGGGGGGGCGTCAGGTCTTCTTTGAAGCCCCTCCGTGTGGCGGGTAGCACTGGTAAGGTAAACAGTATGACCCACAAGTATCCGGCAGGTTCGCAATTGACTGGACAACACTAGACAGGAATAAATTAGTTAAACGTTGTCCGGTCAACGACGAACCAGGCGATGGGGTGATGACGATTGCTAACCAGCATGCATCACCCCTGTGATTTCACGGATACGCGTCAGAGGGTGGGGTCATAAGTTAGTTATTGACTACGGTCAACAATTTGTTTGTTGTCAACAAACAAATTGATACAAATTGATACATTGTAACCAATTGCCGTTGGCAATTTTGGGGTGGTACCTTACCAGTGTTACTTCGGCCTGCTTGCCTTAGGAATTATGATTGGTCGTTTTACCAATACAAATTTATAATTCGGACTAGGGCATTGAATCAATAAATGTGGCCCTATGCTGTTATCCACTTTCAATGTTGTCTGTGTCCGTTATTGGGGGGGTGCGCCTGCAATGCAAGCGCGGCGCCAAAATGGCCGCCGCGCCCTTTGCGGGCCCCCCCCCCACAGGACAGAGAATCCGGGTAGTTAGGGGCGTGGCCAGCTCCCTTATAAAAGGGGTGGCCACGAGGCAGCCGAGCTGCCATTTTACCCAGCGACGGAGCGGAGAAGTTTTTTCCCCTCCACCCCCTCCCTAGTTAACAGTGTGATATTATGGTCGCTTCGGGGCCGGGTGGGAATTTTTGGTTGGGACCCATATTGGCTCCGGGTCCTGGCTTTTTTGCCCATCCCACACTGTTGCTATGGTTTGATATAGGGGTCTTTCTGTGTTCCTACTGTTGACTTTGGTCACATTGGCGGGTAGCACTGGTAAGGTAAACAGTATGACCCACAAGTATCCGGCAGGTTCGCAATTGACTGGACAACACTAGACAGGAATAAATTAGTTAAACGTTGTCCGGTCAACGACGAACCAGGCGATGGGGTGATGACGATTGCTAACCAGCATGCATCACCCCTGTGATTTCACGGATACGCGTCAGAGGGTGGGGTCATAAGTTAGTTATTGACTACGGTCAACAATTTGTTTGTTGTCAACAAACAAATTGATACAAATTGATACATTGTAACCAATTGCCGTTGGCAATTTTGGGGGGGTACCTTACCAGTGTTACTTCGGCCTGCTTGCCTTAGGAATTATGATTGGTCGTTTTACCAATACAAATTTATAATTCGGACTAGGGCATTGAATCAATAAATGTGGCCCTATGCTGTTATCCACTTTCAATGTTGTCTGTGTCCGTTATTGGGGGGGTGCGCCTGCAATGACAGTGGATTCTCAGATCTGTCATATTCTAAGTATCTTCATTAATACATTAGTGTTTTATTTATTTACCAGGGCTTCAATGAAGAGGAATCTATTTGCACTATCACTTTCTTTAGTCCTCCACCACTTCTTTTAAAATTATTCTTCATAGATTGTCACAAAATTGGTGAAAGTGGCCATTATGCAACCTTAACCTTACTCTGAATATACTTAATTCAATATAAGTGATCCTTCATTGGCTAGGCTCATCCACATGATTAGTCCACAGACTAGTGTCTTCCGTTTCAGGTTTGCCCATTTCCCCCAGTGAAATTAGCCAAAATCTGACAGGTGTATAATATGGTGATTTTATCAAGATTGTGTGATCCACAGCTAGCAGGGTTCTCTCAATAAACAAGCCATAAAGCATTTTAATTTCCTGCTAAGGCAGGAGCAGATAAGAATAAAATGTAAAAGCAAAATTGGGAATATTAAGATTATTTTATTTCCATAAGGAAAGTCCTCCTCTCAGAACTCAAAGACAGAAGACTATTCAGAAAAGATCAGTAGTTTGAAGAACCATATCTTCCCATACAAACTTTTTAATGTCATTGGGACAGTTGCTTCCCTCATTCTCCTATTCTTCCTTGAGAATGAGAGCTCCTAGATTGTGAATCCCTTTGCAGGGGAAGCTAAACTGGACCCCACCCACCCTGGTACCATAACACATCTACCAAGCTTTTGGCTACTGATTGAACTGCAACAAGAATTTTTAATAGAGGATGCTTTATTTTTCTTCTTCTTGCAAAGTCTTTTTCCTGTGTGTATGTCTTCTTCCTACTCCCTTCTTTCCTTTTCCCTTTTCGTCTTAGTTTTCTTCTGTCACTACCACCACACCGTCCCATGTGGTGACCATGTGCTGTCACTCTAACCCGATTTACCCTTGATTAATTTTCTGCTAACTACCCCAGGTCTCATCAGTTAGGGGAACGGTGGTGCTTTCAAAATGCCCAGTGCATTGGCCTTGCTTTGGTAGCTTCTCCCTTCATCTGTAGTAGATTAACTTGATGAGAGAAGGGGCTCTCCAGCTTCTCTTTATTAGCTGGGTAAAGGGTGGCTCTATAAATGAAGTCAGTTTCCTTTGACTCCTGTAAGTAAGCGCCTCTTCCCTATCACCTTGCTGCACTGGGAAGAATAAAAGGTGAATGAGTATGTCCTTCTGAGATACTTGGGTGCCAAGTTATGGCCCTGTGCCTTCTTTGACGTTTCTCCCTTCACTTTGTCCCCCTTTCTTTTAAAGGGTGATGGCTGGCCCAGCTACCCATCTCCACTGAGGACATCTGGTTTCCAAGTCTTTGGAGATTAAAGGAATAGTCTCTTTGTTTAGAGCTTGTTAAACTTCTTATCTCACCTTCCCTTCTCAATTTCCTATTTGCTTTGAAGAAACACTGTTCCATCAGCATAGGAACTCTTTATTAGCAAAAGAGCTTTTTTCTATAAAACAGGCATTTGAACAATATTTTAAAAAGTTGCTTCTTAAAATCCTGTCTCCCTCCTCTGAGCATTCAATGTCATCAAGTCAAGTACGGCACCTTGATGAGGCTTCCCCCCTCATCTGAGCTGTGAGCTTCTCTTCAGCTTTCTCCCCCCAGCTGTGGGCTGTCAGCTGCTTGTGTATTTTATAAGATTCTCTACTAGACTATGTGCATCACTATCTTATACCTAATGTTATCTTAGTGCTACAGAATATAGGCATTTGTGTGCCAGACTGTGCCAACTATGGTACATTTCAATGTATGGGTGTCCTAGGGCAAGTGTACATTGAAGTCTGCTCTTCTGTCTTCCCTCCTCCCTTCTAGTGGATGAGGTCACATATACATTGCAGCTCTCTTATTTACCCCTCCTAATTATGAGTCTGAGGTGAAAAGTTTGACTAATTACGTTATTTCAGGTTACTTGCCAACTACAGTGTATATGCTTGTGCTAACTGTTAGAAAATGCTGGATTCTCAACCTTTAAGCAAATGATTTCTATCATATCAACTACAACTAGGCACTTAATACATATATAAGAACATAAGAATAGCCTTGCTGGAACAGGCCACAGCCCATCCAGTCCAGCATTCTGTCTCACACAGTGGCTCACCATTTCCTTCAGGGTATTCCCAAGGAGATGCCTTCACCTGCTTAGGATTCCCTGGAAATGGCATTGAGAGATATCCTCCCTATCTCTCCAACCCCGAGGTTGTCCTTAAGTATCCATAATTATAGCCATTGATACCCTTGTCCTCCATGAACTTGTCTAATCCTTTCTTAAAGCTGTCAAGACTGAGAGCTGTAACCACTTCTTCTGGCAGGGAGTTCTATAGACCAGTAATCCTCTGGGTGAAAAAGTACTTTCTCTTAATTGTTTGAGAACTAGTACCCAAAAGTTTCATCGAGTGTCCCCTAGTTCTAGTGTTGTGCGATAGGGAAAACAGTTTTTCCTTATCTACTTTGTCCACACCGTGCATGATTTTATAAACTTCAATCAGGTCACCTCTTAGACGTCGTCGTTCAAGAGTGAAAAGACCCAACCGTTGCAGCCTCAGATGGTAAGGAAGGTGTTCCAGTCCCCTAATCATTCTGGTTGCCCTCCTCTGCACTTTCTCCAACTCCATAATATCCTTCTGGAGGTATGGCGACCAGAACTGTATACAGTATTCCAGATGGGGTCTCACCATAGATTTATAAAGAGGCAAAATGACACTTGCTGACTTATTTTCTATACCCTTCCTAATGATCCCTATCATTGAGTTTGCTTTTTTCACTGCTGAGGCACACTGGGTTGACACCTTCATTGAGTTGTCCACCAGGACACCAAGGTCCCTTTCCTGGTTTGTCGCAGAGAGTTCAGACCCCATCAGTTTATAAATGTAATTGGGGTTTTTTGCCCCAACATGCATCACTCTGCACTTACTAATGTTGAAGCTCATTTGCCACTGTTTTGCCCACTCCCCCAATGTCAAGAGATCCCTCTGGAGCTCCTCACAATCTCTCACAGTTTTCACTACCCTGTATAATTTAGTGTCGTCAGCAAATTTGGCTACCTTGCTTTTTACTCCTACCTCTAGATCATTTATGAAGAGGTTGAAAAGCAGGGGTCCCAGTACTGAACCTTGGGGGACCCCACTCTTTACTTCCCTCCACTTGGAGAAGTGTCCATTTAGTGCTACCCTCTGTTTCCTGTCCCTTAGCCAGTTGCTGATCCAGGACAAAACCTGTCCCTTTATTCCATGACTGGTAAGTTTATTCAAGAGCCTTTGGTGTGGGACCTTGTCAAAAGCCTTCTGAAAGTCCAGATAAACAATGTCAACTGGATCCCCCTTATCCACATGCTTGTTGACACTCTCAAAAAATTCCAACAGATTAGTGAGGCATGATTTGCCCTTGTAAAAGCCATGTTGGCTCTCCTTTAGCAGCGCCTTCTCTTCTATGTGCCTATTAATTCTATCTTTCAGCATGGTTTCCATCACTTTACCTGGGACACATGTCAAACTGACAGGTCGGTAATTTCCTGGATCACCCCTGGATCCTTTTTTGAAAATTGGTGTTACATTCGCTACCTTCCAGTCATCAGGCACAAAGCCTGATTTGAGGGAAATATTATGTATTTTGGCTAGGAGATCAGCAATTTCATCTTTAAGTTCCCTGAGAACTCGTGGATGGATGCCATCTGGTCCTGGTGATTTGTTAGTGTTTAGCTTAACAAGACATGCAAGGACCTCCTCCCTGGTTATTTCTATCTTGCTTAATTCTTCGCTTTCCCTCCCTACGAAGATAGGCTCTGTTTTGGGCATGTGGTCTCTGTCTTCTTCAGTGAATACTGAAGCAAAGAATTCATTGAGTCTCTCTGCAATCTCTGTTTCCTCTTTAATAACCCCTTGCCTTCCATTGTCATCTAATGGTCCAATGGCCTTCCTAGTTGGGTTCTTACTTCTAATGTACTTAAAGAAATCTTTGTTATTTCTCTGAGTATTTTTAGCTATACGCTCCTCAAAGTCTTGCTTTGCTTTCCTGATTGTTGCCTTGCATTTGTTCTGCCAGAATTTATGTTTCTGCCTGCTGTCCTCATTCGGACAAGCCTTCCACCTTCTAAATGAGCTTTTCTTGCACTTGATCACTTCCCGAACAGCTCCTGTAAGCCACATCAGAGTCCTCTTGGAACTGGCAGTGCCCTTTTTCCTTTTGGGTATGTATTCCAATTGGGTCTCTGTTATTGTTTTTGTAAACAGCCTCCATGCCTCTTGGAGTGTTTGGACTCTCTCAATTTTCCCTTTCAGCTTCTTTTTTACTAGTTTCCTCATCTTTGGGAAATTTCCTTTTTGAAAATTTAAGGTCTCTGTTTTAGATTTTATCAGTGACTTGCAGTCTATGATCAAGTTAAACATAATTGAGTTGTGGTCACTGTTCCCTATTGGATCAGTCACATTAACATCTTGCACCAGATCCTAAGTATTACTCAGGATCAAGTCAAGGATTCTTGTACCTCTAGTTGGGTCTTCAACCATCTGTCCCAGGGAACAATCATTTAGCATATCTAGGAACTTTATCTCTTTATCATGTGCTGAACAACAGTTCACCCAGTCTTTGTGAGGGTAATTGAAGTCCCCCATTATAACCAGGCTACCCTTCTTGGATGCCTCCTTTACAACATTCTCCAACTGCCAGTCTGCCTCAAGAGTTTGGGTCGGAGGCCGATAGTATATGCCTACTGTTAGACCATCCTTGTGGCCTGGTACTCTTACCCACAGAGCTTCTAATGGTGACTCCAAATCACCTAAATATTCCAATTCATACGATTTTATCACTTCTTTGACATACAAGGCTACACCACCTCCCGTTTGCCCCTTCCTATCCTTCCTGTACAGTTTGTAGCCTGGGATAACTGTATCCCATTGGTTATCATCCGTCCACCAGGTTTCAGTGATACCAATAATATCAATATTCTTATCTATTGCTAAGTATTCCAGCTCCCCTATTTTTTCCGGAGGCTTCTGCCATTTGTATACAAGCATTTATATATGCTTTCCTGATACAGTCTTTTGAGTCCAGTTGCATTGTTAGACTGCCTCTTGCATCCTTCTGCTAGAGTGCTGGTGACTAGCTCCTTGCTCTGCTCAGCAATTTTTGCATCCTCCTTACTACTCAAGTACACACTTTCCCGAACTGGATGCTGCCCAGCTCCTGTCAGCTTTCCCCCAGTTATCAGTTTAAAAGCTGCTCTGCAGCCTTTTTGATGTTGAGTGCCAGCAATCTGGTCCCATCATGGTTCAAATGCAACCCATCCCTCCTGAACAGATTTGGCTTGTCCCAAAATGTTCTCCAGTTCCTGACAAATCTGAAGCCCTCCTCTCGACACCACCACCTCATCCACGCATTGAGGCTTCTGAGCTCTGCCTGCCTGGTAGGTCCTGTGCGAGAGACAGGCAGCACTTCTGAAAATGCTACCTTGGAAGTCCGGGACTTCAATCTTCTTCCTAACAATCTAAATTTGGCTTCGAGGACAGACCGCTTGGCCTTCCCAACATCATTGGTACCAACGTGTACCATGACTACTGGCTCGTTCCCAGTTCTCTCTAACAATCTATCTAGATTTCTTGTGATGTCTGCAACTTTTGCACCTGGCAGGCAAGTCACCATAAGGTTATCATGTGCATCACAAATCCATTTCTCTGTATTTCTAATTATTGAATAGCCTAGTACAAGGAGCCTCTCTCCTGCAATCTGTTCATCTACATGCACCTCATCAACCATATTAGGGGAGAGAACCTCAGTTTGTTCCTGTTGTTTATCTTCCTGGATCTCATCAATTGTGATGAAGGAGAGATGATCAGGTGGAACCAGTTGTTCCTCTGTGTGTTCCTCATCAGGTGTGATGAGGGAAAGAGCCTCAAATTTATTCTGTAATTTCAGACTCTCAGAGTGATCCCCTACTCTTCTCCTCCTTTGAGTCACATTCCTCCAAACATCGCCCTCCTGAGTTAGTGAAGGGCCTTCTCCCTCAGAACTGTGCCCTGTCTCTTCTTTGTCCAGCATAGTCTGCTCCGCTCTGTCCAAGAACACCTCAAGCTCCTTAATTTGTTGATGGTTAGATATGCGGGCCTCTAGCTGCTGGACCTTCTCTTCTAGTAGTGCAACCAGCTTGCACTTGCTGCAAGTGTATTTCTCCATATGCTTTGGCAAGAACACAAACATGGCACAAGTATTGCAGGTAACTACAGCTATTCCCTCAGAATCCATTTTAACAAGTGCAGTATTCTGGGCCTCAAAAATGCACACGTTTACTACCTTTCTACCTAGTAAGACTATATTCTTCCTTTGTTACTAGTTTGCAATCGGCGCGGGGGCCTCTAAAGCAGCTCTACTCCAACTACAAAACTTACCAGTGCTCACTTCCTTTGTTTGGCTCTCCTCAGCAGCAGCTCTGCTTAAGAGCACATGCAGAGTCAAAAGGGTGTTGCTTAAGCCTAATTATAAAAGATTATTTATGTCATCTTCTTCTAATTTTTTTGTTGTTGTTCGGTCGCACAGTCGATTCCGACCCTTCGCGACCCCATGGACCACCGCACGCCAGGCACACCTATCCTCCACCATTATCCTCAGCCTGCCCAGCTTTGTGTCCATTGCATCAACAATACCATCTAGCATTTCATTCTCTTCCACCCACTTCTTCTTTTGCCCTCCACCTTTCCCAGCATCAAGGCTTTCTCAAGTGAATCCTCTCTTCTCATTTGATGTCCAAAGTACTTTAGCTTCATCTTTACTATTTGTCCTTCTTTTTAAATATTTTTTATTAATTTTTAAAATAACAAAAATATAATAAACAATACAAAATATAAAAAGAAGAAAAAAACATAAACAAGAAAAACAAATACATTAAATTGCTTACACTCTATTATAATGGCATTGTGAACAATACCAATTCTTGAACCTTAGATATATCATACCTTCTTACAACTTATACTCCATGACTTATATCTTTACATGAATATCTATACTATATATCACTTGTGAACCATTTTTCCTCATTATTTCATTATTTTTTATTATATATTTAACATTCCAAAAATTCATAAGGTTCATTCTAATATATTGCAAAATAATAACACCCAGTGATATATACAACCCATGAGGATCAGATTTCTGATTTAATCTTTCAAAAAACTCATATGCTGGGGTACTGGTTTGTCTCCTTTATCCCATATTAAAACATGCTCCACAAATGGCCTCCATATTTCCCAAAACTTGTTCTCTTTCAAAATAGGGAGGGGGTGGAGGGGAAAAACTTTTCCTCTCCGTCGCTTCGCAAAATGGCAGCGCGGCTGCCACGTGGCCACCCCTTTTAAAGGGTGCTGGCCACGCCCCCTAACTACCCGGATGTCCAAGTCCGGTGGGGGGGGGGCCGCAAAGAGTGCGGCGGCCATTTTGGCGCCGCGCTTGCATTGCAGGCGCACCCCCCAATAAAGGACTCAGACACTGGTAAAAGTGGATAACGACATTGGGCCACATTTATTGATTCATGCCCTAGTCCGAATTATAAATTTCTATTGGTATTCAACCAATTATAATTCTTAAGGCAAGCAGGCCAAAGTAACACTGGTAAGGTTCCACCCAAAATTGCCAACGGCAATTGGTTACAATGTATCCATTTGTATCAATTTGTTTGTTGACAACAAACAAATTGTTGACCGTAGTCAATAATATAACTACTGACCCCACCCTCTGATGCGTATCCGTAAAATAACGGGGTGATGCATGCTGCCTAGCTCGTGCCATCACCCCATTGCCTGGTTCATCGTTGACCGGACAACGTTAACCAACTTGTGCCTGTCTAGTGTTGTCCAGTCAATTGCGAACCTGCCGGATACCTGTGGGTCATAAATGTTTACCTTATCAGTGCTACCCGCCCATGTGACCAAAGTCAACAGCAGAGCAAGAAACCCCTATGTCAAACCATAGCAACAGTGTGGGATGGGCAAAAAAGCCAGGACCCGAAAGCCAATTGTAGGTCCCAGCCAAAAATTCCCACCCGGCCCCGAAGCGACCAAAATATCACACTGTTAACTAGGGAGGGGGTGGAGGGGAAAAACTTCTCCTCTCCGTCGCTTCGCAAAATGGCAGCGCGGCTGCCTCGTGGCCATCCCTTTTAAAGGGTGCTGGCCACGCCCCCTAACTACCCGGATGTCCAAGTCCGGTGGGGGGGCCCCCGCAAAGAGCGCGGCGGCCATTTTGGCGCCACGCTTGCATTGCAGGCGCCCCCCCATAAAGGACTCAGACACTGGTAAAAGTGGATAACGGCATTGGGCCACATTTATTGATTCATGCCCCAGTCCGAATTATAAATTTCTATTGGTATTCAACCAATTATAATTCTTAAGGCAAGCAGGCCGAAGTAACACTGGTAAGGTTCACCCAAAATTGCCAACGGCAATTGGTTACAATGTATCCATTTGTATCAATTTGTTTGTTGACAACAAACAAATTGTTGACCGTAGTCAATAATCTAACTACTGACCCCACCCTCTGACGCGTATCCGTAAAATAACGGGGTGATGCATGCTGCCTAGCTCGTGCCATCACCCCATTGCCTGGTTCATCGTTGACCGGACAACGTTAACCAACTTGTGCCTGTCTAGTGTTGTCCAGTCAATTGCGAATCTGCCGGATACCTGTGGGTCATAAATGTTTACCTTACCAGTGCTACCCGCCACACGGGGAGGCTTCAATAAAGGCTCACCGCCCCCCCCAGACCGTCAGCTCGGTCAACAGGCCTGCTCGCCAATCTCCCAACAAGAGGTCCATACCTCCCGGCGACAGATGGACCCCATCCCCTGTGTAAAGCTCATAATTTTGGAGACTGATGGTGGGGTGTTGTATGACGCGCCCCCAACCCTTGTCCATAAAGAACCGGGCAATAGCCCTGTTCACCGAGCGCCGAGCCCAATCAAGGTCCTGGAGGTTAAACCCTCCCCTGTAAGCGTGCCGCGGTATCATGTCCGACCAAAGTAGGGTTGTGGCAGGCCACACATAATGCAAGTAGGCCAGGTCACCGCAAATCACATGCTTCAGCGATAGGCCCGTGACCTGTCCCAAATCATTACCCCCGAGGTGTATAATCAGGACATCAGGCGGGTCAGCATCCCTGATGGAGAAAAGGAATGGCAACAGTTCCCGCCATAACATTCCGCGCTTACCGTACCACCTGAGACTTGCGGACGCACCCAGTCCCAGTCGGGGTCCCCACTCTGTCGCCGCAGCAAACTGCGCTGCCCTGTGCACATAGCTGTGGCCCACCAGCCATACTGTCACCGGTGTAAGACGACACCCAGAGTCTGTCAAGGAAAAAAGGAAACAGGGCAGTGACTTAACTGGTACTCACTGTTGAAGAAGGCGAACATACAACTGAAAACATCGTGATCCCCACCGTCCCATGTTGCATATTTCAGCCCCAGAGTACCCAAACGCCGCTGCAGTGGAAGCCGCCCCTATCCTGAATGAATGGGTGCCGTAACGAGCCCCAGGGAGGCCAACACTAGCTAGTGCCTTACCAGTAACCTTCCAAAATTGAAATTTAGTAAGGGGAGACCCATCTTGGTGACAGAAAAACGGGCCAGGGTGCGTACCACGTAGTGCAAGGAACTCCTGTAGGGCACCAACCGGACAGATGTCAGCCATGGAACATCATAGCAGTCTTAAACCACTGCCTACACCGTGCTGATCAACCTTAGAGGAGCGTATCCTCAGCTGAGCCCAATCATTGGAAACATAGACATCTTCGAGTTCCAGTGCCCTACGACTCGCATCCGCCTTAGACAGTAGCACCAGCTCACTGATGCGGAGCGCCCCAAAAAAGGCCACCGTAGTAGCCGCGTGAAACAGGGTTGCCTCATACCTGTCGAAACACAGGTCATGCCAACCCCGTGCAAGGTGGGTAAGTACCCCTGGAGAAATAGGGTGGCGGTCGTCCGGGCTGCGCCCACGTTCCCGCACCCACCCTTCCAAAACATGTTGTATGCGAAAATCATTCGTGCTGTCAGCAAAACCACCCACCTTGGCCATGAATGCCAGCGCTGACAGCCTGGATGCTATGGTGCAGGGGGCTAAGCCCTGGGCATGTAAGTAAACCATAAATTGGAGGACGTGAGCCACTGGGATGGGCCAACTTTCAGGCAGCCGTGATTGGGCACAAAAGGCCCTGAATGAACTGAATGCATGGTTATACGCCTTACGCGTGCGGGGGCGAGCGACATGCCGATCGCCCGGTTCACCTCTCCTTGCCAAGCGTCCATATCTCGTCCGGGAGCGGCGAGGGAAATTCCTCTGCGTCCGGGGCCAAGGCACGGAACCGGGGGATCTGCAGGCGGGACAAAGCGTCAGCAATATCGTTATTAATACCTGGAACATGTCTGGCCCTAAAAAGCACATTGAGGCGTAGGCTGCGCAAGACAAACTGGCGAACCAGTTCCATAACCCTGGGAGATTTTGACGTCTGTGAGTTGACAATATGGACAACCAGAAATGGACGACCGAATTGGCCCACTCCTCGCCCCATAGCATCAAAGCTCCCAGAATGGGGAAAAATTCCAGGTACGTGAGATCGCGCAAACGATCCGTGCCCCACCAGGCTGGCGGCCATCTGCCGTAGGCCCACTTCCCTTCGAAGTAAATCCCATAACCCAGGGACCCTGATGCATCCGACTGAACCTGAAAACGAGGGGAAACCAAAAGGTCGGACCTCCAAAAGGACACCCCGTTGAATTCCCTCAGGAACTGAAGCCAGATGAGCATATCAGCCCTCATGCCCATGTTCAGTCGGACCCTGTGGTGGGGCCTGGCCAAGCCAGTCATGGCGTCGCACAAGCGTCGAGCAAATGCTCTGCCAGGGACCCTGCAAGCGAAATTGAGTTGACCAGGCAACACCTGGAGCCTCTGAAGGGACACCTTGCGTTTTGCCAGCAAGTCCAAAATGAGTGCAACGATCCGGGAAACCTTATCAACAGGTAACCTGGATGCCTGCACAACCGTGTCAATCTCAACCCCCAGGAATGTGAGCTTGGTTGAAGGGCCCTCGGTCTTTTCGGGCGCTAAAGGGACACCGAGTTCCTTCATTAGCGTCTAAAATGTATTTAGGAGATGCGTGCACGTGTCCCAGCCCCGTTCACCCCCGAATAAAAAATCGTCGAGTTAGTGGGCTACAGACCGGGACCCTGACCTGCGAACAAAGGCCCACTGCAGGAAGGTGCTGAAGCGCTCAAACGCCGAGCATGAAATGGAGCAGCCAAAAGGCATGGCTTTGTCAAAATAAAATTCATCCCGGAACTTGAAACCCAGTAACTCAAAGTCGCCCGGGTGCACTGGCAGGAGATGGAATGCTGACTTAATGTCGCACTTAGCCAGTAGTGCACCCGGGCCACATGAGCGCACCATGCGCAGGGCCTGGTCAAAAGATGTATACCTGACCGAACAAAGGTCATCAGGGATAGCATCATTGACCGAACGGCCAGCCGGGTAAGACAAGTGGTGTATCAAACGGAACTCCCCCGGTGACTTCTTGGGCACTAACCCCAACGGGGAAACCTTGAGATTGGGAAATGGTGGGACAGGGAAAGGGCCAGCGACCCTGCCAGCAGCAACCTCCTTAGCAATGCTCATGGCAGCCACCTCCTCCCTTCCCCTGAGTGATAACAAGTTGGGTGCATCTTGAGGAGACCTGACCCCTGTGAAAGGAATGTGAAACCCCTGCTGGAAACCCTCAATCAGGTAAGCTGCATCTGCCCTCCTCGGGTACATCGTGAGCCAACGCTCCAACATGTCCACATTAATTGGGGAGGGGGCCTTTTGCTTGACCAGCTCCCTCCGCGGCAGTTCTGCCCACTCCCTGTCCACCTCTACCTCTGCCCCGCAGTCCGCCTGCCCTAGGACACGCGGAGGCGGCATGGGGGCCAGCACAAGAGGGACACTCGTGCCTGTATCGGCACTGCTTCCTGTTGCACGCACCATTGGCCGAGAAGCTCCAACACAGCAGGCGGGCTGGAACCCCCTGCCCCGCCACCTGGTGGGGTGCCTGGGCTGGACCAGCTCGCTGGACCGCATGTCCACAATGGTACCTCTCCCCTGGCGCCGGGCGCGTGGGGGTCATGTACAGAAGCCACAGCTTCTGGCAGGGCTCATCCCACCTCATCTCTAGGTGTAGGGCCACTCTCATACGGAATTCCTCGTCGTAAGCCAACCACGACGGGCCAGGGAAATCAACCATCGCCCGGTATATGTTGTCCAAATACTTCACCATCGGAATTGCCAGGTCAGGCCGGGCCCTGAGGTACACCGCTATGTATATAAGGTACGCGGGTAACCAGTTGGCCCACGTGCGTGGCGGCTTACGTCGACGAGACTGCTCCTTGTCCTTCTCGTCCTGCCCCTCCTTCTCCTCTTTGGTGGGTTCTCTATTCAAGAGGGAGAAAATGTCCACATACTCCCCCCGCCAGATCTTTTCTTTGGTGGCCTGGGCCAGGTGATCCCCGAGGGGCAATGAATAACCCGACACCGGAACATTGACAGTGCTGGGCACCATGAAAGGAGCCTGGACCAGCCCTGCCACCCCCAGTAAGTTCCCTGGAGGACAGGGTACCCCGCCCCAAGAGGGGCCTTGGAGTGTTGGAGCCGTTCCCTGATGGGCCGCCGGCGGCTGACCCGCCGTCCCAGCCAGGCGAGGCCATGGCCACTGTAAATTTCCCCCGTTGTGGGTTGTGGTGTGGGTGCACTAGCTTGGACCATATACTCACAAGTTGCACCCCCATGGGCCGCCCCCACCGGGGGTTCCGGCCCACTGCGGGCGTCGGAGCTCGCGACCGCAACCGAGCTCGTAGATGGGGCCTGACCACTACCTGCTGGCGGCATCTGCTGCGTGGGGAGCTGCGAGGCCGCGGCTGGCACCGACCTACCTGCCTCAGGCAGCTCAACCCATTTGGCCGCCTGCCGAGGACCGGCAGGCGCTGAGTTGACCTGTAAACCAAAAGGTGCCCCGGATGGATTAACTACCCCTAAAGATGCCTCCAGGGCCGCTACGCGGGCCAGTAGGGCATCAACATTTACATAGCCCCCAACGCTGATGGGGGGCAAAGGGCCGGCCGGCCCACCGGTCGCTGGCGCCAGGCCAGGTCTCTGGACCCCGGGGGCCGAATATGGCCATGCCCCAACCACCGGCCCCGGAGGGGCTGGGGGCATGCCCTGCCAGGGAAGGGAACCCAGCCAACCCCCTTGGTTAAAGTCCACCGCTGGAAGCTGCATGCCAAGGCCCGAAGGCCCAGCTTGGCTCTGCGCCAGGCCCGGGCCGGTGGCCGCAAATTGCGGGCCGGGGGCCGCATCCCCTGCAGGGCTGGTCTGAGGCTGCCCAGCCTCGGGCCAGGGAGCAATCGACCCCATCCCACCGGTCCCGGTGGGCGCCCCCGGAAAGGGGGCCTGCTGAGGGGGCGCAGTCGCGGTACTCTGACCCGGCTGGTGCCTCCTTGAAGTGCGAACCGCGTTCGCCATCGCCTTCTTTTTGGAAGGCATTGCTGGAAATCTTTGGGAAGCCGAAGAAAAGAAGCGAAGAAGAAACCGCTGCCCGAAAGAGGCTTCCCAGCTAAAGGAAGAGCGACGGAGCGATTGGGGAAAAACTTCTCCTCTCCGTCGCTTCGCAAAATGGCAGCGCGGCTGCCTCGTGGCCACCCCTTTTAAAGGGTGCTGGCCACGCCCCCCTAACTACCCGGATGTCCAAGTCCGGTGGGGGGGGCGCAAAGAGCGCGGCGGCCATTTTGGCGCCACCCTTGCATTCTTCACATTCAATTCACATGTCAATTTATCATTCAAAGCAATTTCCCACATTTCCTTATACCATTCATCCATTTTCAACTCTAGATCACTTTTCCATTTTCTTGCTATACACAATCTTGCAGCAGTTAACATTATAGATAACAATTCTTTTTTATTTATACTCATATTTATATTATCCAACTCTGTCAGTAAGGCGATACTTGACTCTAGCTTAAAATTAACTTTAAAAATCTCTGATATTTCTTTCTCAATTAATTTCCAAAAAGCATCTATCACTTTACAACTCCACCACATATGTTCATATGTTCCAAGATTGCTTTTACATCTCCAACAATTTCTCATTTTGCTTTTACCTATTCGATGAAATTTAACTGGAGTCAAGTACCACCTCCATAATATTTTATAATTATGTTCTTTTAATCTAATTGAAAGGTTTCTCACTATTTGTCCTTCTAAGGAGCAGTCATGGTTGATTTCTCCTAAAATTGACCTATTTGTTCTAATTTCTTCTAATTTTAAATTTGTTTAAATGATATTTTAATAATATTATATGTTTAATAAGCCTGTTAATGTTTTTATTTCAGTATCCACATTTCTGGTTGCAAAGCCAATTTGCAAGCTGCCTTACCTGTGAAATAGGAGTGAAAGAATTAAGATATTAATTCTAATATTAATTCGTGTTTAAAAGTAAAAATCATTTTCTCAGCTACTCTGTAAAGTTAAACAGATCAGATTGACCTAATCAAATAGAACATAATGACGAGGCTAAAGTAAACAGAAGGCCTTGTGTCCACAAGCCCAGCACAGTTTGTACAGCTGACAGGGATTTCTCTAAGACTAGAAAACCATAATGCTGAATAATATTTGTGTGACATGACATGAACAAATATTCTGAATGTTCTAACCTGAACTGCATGACAATGTCAAAAGATTAATTAATAATTTTGGCTTATCCCATGGTGATGAAATGTGTAGAAATTTCCTAATTTTATGCTATAAAAAGATGGCTCTGAAAATGTATTGTCATTCAGGGATTATTAGCTTGTTAAAGCGTCCCTGAATCTGTTTGGCCAAATAATAATAAAACTCCGAATCTGTTTTAGCTGGAAAGCGGTTTGTCTTGTTTTCATTCCACAACACCTGTAGAACTCTGAATTGGGGAAAGAGATGGAATACCAATGAAATTAAATAAACGATTTAGATTTTTCTTATACAATAATGTTATTGTTTGTAGTGTACCTCACAAGTTGCATAAGCAAGGAAGAGCACCCGATCCACCTAAAACATTTTTCATGTTAATTTTCAACTGTGGGAAGAAAAGGTGGGAAGGGAACTAACCAATTATAATGATAAGCAAGCGCAAATACACTTTAAAAGTTGTGGTTAAAGTTAAGGATTATGATTAAAAAGTGTGTTTGGATTTCAGTATAGAAATTTTAGTGTCTTAGTTTTATGGTTAAGCATCCAGTTTTGGCTCATTGAATAGGCAATCACATCAGAAACCAAATAAAGCCATGAGAATCTGGCAACAGAGAGTGGTGACCATTGGCCTGGAGAATTCACATTAAAACGGAGGCAGAGGAGAAACACAAAGAAATAGTTTCACAATATGGACAATAAACTATTTGCACTGTCAGCTTTTGAGGATGAAAGTAAGCCTAGTTCAAAGGCCTAAGATGTTATTATTACAATCTTTAACAATGACTCTGCCATTACCTGGAAGGAAAATACTATATGTACCGTTTTAGTTCTGAAAAAACACATTTGGATGCTGCAAGCCCCTAGAGTGTGGTAAGAAACAAGCTCACCTCCCATTTACTTCACCTTCATCTCAACACCCACCACAAAGCAAAATGCAAAGTACAAATGAATTTAAATGTATGCTCCTTCTTTAAGATGGAAAACAAATTTGTGACCACAGGTATGATTGTTCAAGAATTCTATATCTACCTTCTTGAGCTCACACATGGTATCTGGTGAACCTCAAGATCCAATGAGCAAGAAAGCAAAGCAAAGTTGGGCTACACTTTGTTATTTTATTTATAAAATTGCTACTACATAATATGAGGGAAACAATGTTTACCATACCTAATCAATACAGGGTGTTTAAATGAAATGTAAAATATGCAGATTAGTTTCTTTGATCATCCTTTATATAGAGACTTGATCCATGGGAGTGCAGCCCTTAAGTTGTCAGAAAATTTGAACATTAAGTTAATCAGGGTAGTTAAACATTGTTGTTCGGGGGGGCAGGGTGAGAGACAGGTCGAATGAACAACAAAATGGCAAATAAAATTCAATCTCAGGAAATGCAAAGTGATGCACATTAAGGGTGAAACTCCTAACGACATAAACAATAATGGGGTCTCATCTGACAGTCAGTGACTAGGAAAATGATTATGGGTTTATGGTAGAGAACTCAATGAAAGCATCAACCCAGCATGCAGCAGCTGTGAGGAAGGCAAATTCTATGTTAGGGATCATTAGGAAAGGGATTAGAAAATAAAACTGCAAAAATTCAAAAGTCTCTGTACATATTTTGGATGCAATCTCCCTTAGAATAGAGTGTATAATTATGGTTGTCTGATCTTCTAAAAATATTGCATAGCTGGGAAATGAACCCAAATAGCCCAGTTGCCATAGGTTCAAAATGAGGGGGGGGGGGGTGTACCTTGCAAAAAATTCCCAAGTTAATGATACTTTGGGATGTTGTGTAGGGGTACCCAGTGCAGCTACACTCCATTTATCCAACAAAATTTCCTTGTGGAACCTGTGGGGGGGGTGTGCAAAATTTTAGCACTCTTCTCAGTTTTTTGATTATATCTTCTAAACCATGTATTTTTTGTGTACTACATGTAATGAGAAAGTTGTAGAGCATTAAATTTCCTTCAATTATCATTGGCCAATCTTATTTTTAACCCCATATGTACTGGGATACAGGGCTTTGAAAAGTGCTAAATTTCTCAAAAATAAGATAGCTGTTTGATGCTATGTATCTTCTATTTCGCAACATATTTGCCCCTTTATAAATCTATGGTGAGGCCCCATCTGGAATACTGTGTACAGTTCTGGTCGCCATACCTCCAGAAGGATATTATGGAGCTGGAAAAAGTGCAGAGGAGGGCAACCAGAATGATTAGGGGACTGGAACACCTTCCTTACCATCTGAGGCTGCAACGGTTGGGCCTCTTCACTCTTGAACGACGACGTCTAAGAGGTGACCTGATTGAAGTTTATAAAATCATGCACGGTGTGGACAAAGTAGATAAGGAAAAACTGTTTTCCCTATCGCATAACACTAGAACTAGGGGACACTCCATGAAACTTTTGGGTACTAGTTCTCAAACAAATAAGAGAAAGTACTTTTTCACCCAGAGGATTACTGGTCTATGGAACTCCCTGCCAGAAGAAGTGGTGACAGCTGTCAGTCTTAGCAGCTTTAAGAAAGGATTAGACAAGTTCATGGAGGACAAGAGTATCAATGGCTATAATTATGGATACTTAAGGACAACCTCCGGGTTGGAGAGATAGGCAGGATATCTCTCAATATCATTTCCAGGGAATCCTAAGCAGGCATCTGTGAGCCACTGTGTGAGACAGAATGCTGGACTGGATGGGCTGTGGCCTGTTCCAGCAAGGCTGTTCTTATGTTCTTAATGGAATTTTGGATTCTACTTCAATTTCCAAACATTCAACTACATCCCCCTCCCCCTCCTCTTCCCCCTTCCAATACCCCCTCCTCTGTAGGATGTTCATACTTACAGTGTACATCTAAGGTTCAAAGAGCATGAAAAACGAGTTCGTCTTTCAGGCTTTTTTTACAAATTTGAAAAATTTAGCATTTTTTCAAAGCCCTATATCTCAGTACCTATGGGGTTAAAAATAAGTTTGACCAGTGATAATTGAAGGAATTTTAATTACATGTAGTACACAAAAAAACCATGGTTTAGAAGATATAATCAAAAAACTGAGAAGAGTGTTAAAATGTCCTAATTTACATAACACAATTTCCTATGGGTTTGCTTCAAGTTACGTAAAAAATCATTTTTCCTATGGGCTTGCTTCAAGTAAAGTAAAAATTCATTTTTCCTATGGGTTTGCTTTGAGTTAAGTAAAAATTCATTTTTCCTCTGGGTTTGCTTCAAGTTACGTAAAAAAACAATTTACATAAAATCCTACAGAACAAACTTTTTACATAAGTAGGGGTTTTACTGTATTTCTGTGGACAAGTGGCAGGCATGACTTAACACAGAATGCTGTTTAACTCCCCACTGAAGTGGCACCTATTTATCTACTTGCAATCTCTTGCTTTCGAATTGTTGATAGGAGCTGGGACAGAACATAAGAACATACATAAGAACATAAGAACAGCCTTGCTGGAACAGGCCACAGCCCATCCAGTCCAGCATTCTGTCTCACACAGTGGCTCACCATTTCCTTCACGGTATTCCCAAGCAGATGCCTTCACCTGCTTAGGATTCCCTGGAAATGGCATTGAGAGATATCCTGCCTATCTCTCCAACCCGGAGGTTGTCCTTAAGTATCCATAATTATAGCCATTGATATCCTTGTCCTCCATGAACTTGTCTAATCCTTTCTTAAAGCTGTCAAGACTGACAGCTGTCACCACTTCTTCTGGCAGGGAGTTCCATAGACCAGGAATCCTCTGGGTGAAAAAGTACTTTCTCTTATTTGTTTGAGAACTAGTACCCAAAAGTTTCATGGAGTGTCCCCTAGTTCTAGTGTTATGCGATAGGGAAAACAGTTTTTCCTTATCTACTTTGTCCACACCGTGCATGATTTTATAAACTTCAATCAGGTCACCTCTTAGACGTCGTCGTTCAAGAGTGAAGAGGCCCAACCATTGCAGCCTCAGATGGTAAGGAAGGTGTTCCAGTCCCCTAATCATTCTGGTTGCCCTTCTCTGCACTTTTTTCAGCTCCATAATATCCTTCTGGAGGTATGGCGACCAGAACTGTACACAGTATTCCAGATGGGGCCTCACCATAGATTTATAAAGAGGCAAAATGACACTTGCTGACTTATTTTCTATACCCTTCCTAATGATCCCTAGCATTGAGTTTGCATTTTTCACTGCTGAGGCACACTGGGTTGACACCTTCATTGAGTTGTCCACCAGGACACCAAGGTCCCTTTCCTGGTTTGTCGAAGAGAGTTCAGACCCCATCAGTTTATAAATGTAATTGGGGTTCTTTGCCCCAACATGCATCACTCTGCACTTACTAATGTTGAAGCTCATTTGCCACTGTTTTGCCCACTCCCCCAGTGTCAAGAGATCCCTCTGGAGCTCCTCACAGTCTCTCACAGTTTTCACTACCCTGTATAATTTAGTGTCATCAGCAAATTTGGCTACCTTGCTATTTACTCCTACCTCTAGATCATTTATGAAGAGGTTGAAAACCAGGGGTCCTAGTACTGAACCTTGGGGGACCCCACTCTTTACTTCCCTCCACTTGGAGAAGTGTCCATTTAGTGCTACCCTCTGTTTCCTGTCCCTTAGCCAGTTGCTGATCCAGGACAAGACCTATCCCTTTATTCCATGACTGGTAAGTTTATTCAAGAGCCTTTGGTGTGGGACCTTGTCAAAAGCCTTCTGAAAGTCCAGATAAACAATGTCAACTGGATCCCCCTTATCCACATGCTTGTTGACACTCTCAAAAAATTCCAACAGATTAGTGAGGCATGATTTGCCCTTGTAAAAGCCATGTTGGCTCTCCTTTAGCAGCACCTTCTCTTCTATGTGCCTATTAATTCTATCTTTTAGCATGGTTTCCATCACTTTACCTGGGACACATGTCAAACTGACAGGTCGGTAATTTCCTGGATCACCCCTGGATCCTTTTTTGAAAATTGGTGTTACATTCGCTACCTTCCAGTCATCAGGCACAAAGCCTGATTTGAGGGAAATATTATATATTTTGGCTAGGAGATCAGCAATTTCATCTTTAAGTTCCCTGAGAACTTGTGGATGGATGCCATCTGGTCCTGGTGATTTGTTAGTGTTTAGTTTAACAAGACACGCAAGGACCTCCTCCCTTGTTATTTCTATCTGGCTTAATTCTTCGGTTTCCCTCCCTACGAAGATAGGCTCTGTTTTGGGCATGTGGTCTCTGTCTTCTTCAGTGAATACAGAAGCAAAGAATTCATTGAGTCTCTCTGCAATCTCTGTTTCCTCTTTAATAACCCCTTGCCTTCCATTGTCATCTAATGGTCCAATGGCCTTCCTAGTTGGGTCCTTACCTCTAATGTACTTAAAGAAGTCTTTGTTATTTCTCTGAGTATTTTTAGCTATACGCTCCTCAAAGTCTTGCTTTGCTTTCCTGATTGTTGCCTTGCATTTGTTCTGCCAGAATTTATGTTTCTGCCTGCTGTCCTCATTCGGACAAGAAGATGGAAGATCTTCTAAATGAGCTTTTCTTGCTCTTGATCACTTCCCGAACAGCTCCTGTAAGCCACATTGGAGTCCTCTTGGAACTGGCAGTGCCCTTTTTCCTTTTGGGTATGCATTCCAATTGGGCCTCTGTTATTGTTTTTGTAAACAACCTCCATGCCTCTTGGAGTGTTTGGACTCTCTCAATTTTCCCTTTCAGCTTCTTTTTTACTAGTTTCCTCATCTTTGGGAAATTTCCTTTTTGAAAATTTAAGGTCTCTGTGTTAGATTTTATCAGTGACTTGCGGTCTATGATCAAGTTAAACATAATTGAGTTGTGGTCACTGTTCCCTATTGGATCAGTCACATTAACATCTTGCACCAGATCCTGAGTATTACTCAGGATCAAGTCAAGGATTCTTGTACCTCTAGTTGGGTCAGAAATGGGAGCTCGCTCCGTTGTGCAGTATTCAGGTCTCGAATTGCTGACCTGAACAACCTTTCAGTCACCAAATTCAGCATCTTAACCACTAAGCCACCCCAGCCCCTTGGAAGGATGGAACTGTATCACTATTTTGTTTGTGGGTTTCCCAAAGACATCTGATCAACCAATGTGGGAAACACAATGCTGGGTTAGATAGGCCTGTGACCTGATGTAGCACAGCTTTTCTCAGACTACAGTGTAAAAATCTGAAAAAAGTAACAACCCCTTTACAATTTTCAATCTTAACCCAGTTTTACACATTTTCTGACTCTTTGAAGCCCTATTCTAATCTACCCACAATAGGTCAATTCCCTGTTTTCTAGGAAAGTGCTCTTGACATTTAAAAGTGTATCATAAGAAAAAGCTTGTCAGCATTAAATAATAATGCTAGAGCATAATAACTGATTAAAGGACAAAGTGTTCTCATTGCATCCTACCATTTACTGTAATATTGTAGAATTTTATTCTTATAAATATTACTTTTACTTTTGTTGTTGTTCAGTTGCACAGTCAATTCCGACCCTTTGCAACCCCATGGGCCATTTTCCTCCAAGCACCTCTGTCCTCCACCATCCTCCTCAGCCCGCCCAGCTCTGTGCCCATTGCGTCCACAATACCAACTAGCCATCTAATCTTTGGATGCCCCCTTCTTCTCTTGCCCTCAACCTTTCCCAGCAAAAAGGCCTTCTCAAGTGAGTCCTCCCTTTCATTTGATGTGTAAAGTACTTTAGCTTCATCTTCACTATTTGTCCCTCCAATGAACAGTCAGAGTTAATGTCTTCTAATATTGACCTATTTGTTCTCTTTGCTGTCCAGGCGACTCTCAGGACTCTCCTCCAACACCACAACTCAAAGGCATCTATTCTTCTGCGCTCAGCTTTCCTAATGGTCCAGCTCCCACACCCATACATTACCACCAGGAATTCTATTGCTTTGACTATGTGAATTTTTGTTTTCAAGGTGATGTCTCTGCTTTTCACTATATTCCCCAGGTTTCTCATAGCTTGTCTCCCAAGAATCAGTCATCTTTTTATTTCATGGCTACAGTCACCATCTGCAGTGATCTTAGATCCTAGGAAAGTAAAATCTGTCACTGCTTCTACTTCTTCCCCATCTATTTTCCAGGGACTGATCAGACCTGTTGCCATTATCTTGGTTTTCTTGATATTAAGTCTCAAGCCAGCTATTGCACTCTCCTCCTTCAATCCAATCAAGAGGTTCTTTTGGTCTTCCTCACTTTCTGCCATAAGGGTGGTATCGTCTGCATATCTCAAATTGTTGATGTTTCTCCCAGAAATTTTGATCCAATATTGTGATTCCTCCATCCCTGCATTGCGCATTATGTGCTCTGTGTATAGATTGAATAAGCAGGGTGATAAAATGCAGCCTTGTCTTACTCCTTTTCCTATTCCAAACCACTCTGATATCCCGTGTTCTGTCCTAACTGTTGCTTCTTAGTTCGTGTACAGATTCTCATGAGGCATATGAGGTGTTCTGGTATTCCCATCACTTTAATTACTTGCCACATTTTGTTGTGGTCCACACAGTCAAAAGTCTTGGTGTAGTCAATAAAACAAAAGTAAACCTGTTTCTGGTATTCCTTTGTTTTCTCCATCATCCAACGTATGTTGGAAATGTGGTCTCTAGTCCCGGCCCCTGCCTCTTCTGAAACTGGCCTGCACCTCTGGTAGTTCTCTCTCCACATGTTGCTGAAGTCTATCCTGTATTATCTTGAGCATCACCTTGCTGGCATGTGGGACGAGCGCAATTGTTCGATAATTTGAGCATTCTTTGGTGTTGCCTTTTTTGGGGGATTGCAACGTACACTGATCTTTTCCAATCCTGTGGCCACTGTTTTGTTTTCCAAATTTGCTGGCATATTGAATGCAGTAGTTTGATTCCATCATCTTTTAGGGCTTTGGAAAATTTAACTGGATACCATCATTTCCACTAGCTTTATTGTTTGCAGTGCTTTTAAGGGCCTTTCTGACTTCACTTTCCAGAATGTCTGGTTCAAGTTCAAATTTCTCATTATTGTTATTATCAGGAGTGTTGAGGTCCTTTTCGTAGAGTTCCTCTGCGTACTCTTGCCATCTTTTTTGATCTCTTCTGCATCAGCTAACTCCTTTCCATCTTTGTCCCTTATCATGGTCATTTTTGCTTTAAATGTTCCCTTGATTTCCCCAATTTTTTTGAAAAGATCTCTAGTCCTGCCTCTTTTGTTGTTTTCCTCCATTTCTTTGCACTGTTCGTTCAGGTAGTTTCCTTATCTCTCCTTGCTTTTCTTTGAAATTCTGTATTCAGGTGATTGTATTTTTTTCTTTCTCCTTGAACTTTTGCATTCCTTCTTTCCTCTGCTATTTTAACGGCCTCATCAGGCAACCACTTTGCTTTCTTATACTTCTTTTCTTTTGGTATGGTTTCTCTTGCTGCCTCCTGCATGATGTCCCACATCTCTGTCCATAATTCTTCTGGTACTTTGTCTATCAGGTACAGGACATTAAATCAGTTCATGACCTTCACCGTGTATTCTTTAGGGATGTTGTTTAGGTCATATCTGTCTGATCTAATTGTTTTCCCCATTTTCTTTAGTCTAAGCCTGAATTTTGCGAACAGTAGGTTGTTATCTGAACCACAGTCTGCTCCAGTTCTTGTTTTTGCTGACTGAATGGAGGTTCTCCATCTTTGACTGCAGAGTATGTAATCAATCTGGTTTTGATGCTGGCCATCTGGTGATGTCCATGTGTAAAGTTGCCTCTTGTGTTGCTGGAAGAGGGTGTTTGCTTTGACTAGTGCATTCTCTTGGCAGAACTCTATCAATCTTTGCTCTGCTTCATTCTGTGTTCCAAGACCAAACTTGCCTGCTATTCCATTTACTTTTTAAATTATTATTACTACTGCCATTATTGTTGTTTCCACTTACATATTATACCATAATGCTATGCATTCTCTCAGCGGTTCACAATTACACGAACTATAGTTTGCCCCCAACAAGTTGGATACTAATTTTATCAACCTCGGAAGGATGGCAGCTGAGTCAACCATAAGCTGTTGGATCAAACTGAGACAATGAGCAGAATTTAAACTGCAGTACTACAGAGTAACCACTGCACCATCAGGGCTCTATATACAAAGCACCTTAAAAACAGATTATAGTTTCCTGTGGGTTAAAAGTTCACCAGCAATGCAATACTTAAAATGCTCATGTTCGTAATTGGTTCCCCTCCTTGGTTTGGTTTGGTTTCTCTCCCCTCTAATCCGTTATGAAGCTCATTGTGTAAATCAGATCAGCAACCTGCAAGACCTATATCACAGGGTTTTTGAAAAGATAAAACAAGAAAACCCAGTGTACACTCTGAAATTTTCTACAGTACAGATAGGACACATATATGAGAATTAAGATATTACTGGTTGAGTGTGACAACAAATTTCCACATTAGATAAAATCATACTAACGTACTATAAGTGAGAACAACTAAGCTGGAAAATTTATGCCAAGATTTTATTTTTAAATATTCAGACTGGACAATACAGTTACTACTGTTTTCATTGCTGAAACTTTAACTGTAATTATACTTCATTTAAAGCATTCTGTACTGCACTCCTAGTGCACCATATTTGTTTAACTGCTGCAAAAACACCAGCAGTTTTAGAAATCCCAAATCAGAACTGAAGCTACAGGTACTTGAAGTGAGAGGCAAAGCTGCTTTGAATTGTTTTGAAGGGCGTTTGTTGGTCTTTATTTGACAGCAGATGTGTTTTGTGCTTTGGGTGCTACTGAGGGAAAGTTTGTGCTACAAGGAGGGGGAGCAATCACTTGGCTGGAGTGGGGTCAGCAGCCACTAGTTCAGCAGTTGTCCTCCTTTAGTGTGAGCTTATGAGTAGGAGCAGCTGAAGAGGAATAAGAAAAAGCATGAACATTTAATCATACCTGTCAAGTATCCCGGATTAGCTGGGATTTCCCGTATTTCAGTGCTCCATCCCCCTCATTCCCGCTGCCATCCCGTAATTTTGGACAGCAGGAAAGGGGTTACTGCGTATGCACACCACTGCCTCTGACGGCCACGCATGCACAATAACCCATTTCCTGGGAATTTACTGTGCATGCATGGCTGGCTACTGGATTAGCAAAACTGCGACTTGACAGGTATGCATTTAATAGGGAAGTCCAGCAATTCTGTGTCACTGCCTACATAGGATAAAGAAACATAGACTGGCAGGAAGTTACTGCAATGATCTGTAATATCAGGGTTGTGTGTCTCCCCCCACCCCCGCCACCCATCTGAGAATGAAACAGGCATTTAAGGAAATGTAACACAGTGAAACAGGACAAACAGGGACCATACTGTCTGGTAGAACAGTGGTTCCCAACCTTGGAGCCCCAGATGTTCTTGGACTATAGCTCCCAAAAATCATGGCCAGCAAGGCCAATGTTGGGACTGTAGCCGAAGATCATTAGGCACCCCAAAGTTGAGAACCACTGTCTTAGAACAGTGTTTTTTTAGTACTTGAACTTCAATGCCCAGAAGCCTAAGTCAGTACATTGGCTGATCAGCACTTCTGGGAACTGAAGTCCAAGAACCAAAGGTTGGGAAATACCTTTTGCATGAATAGTTTTTTCTGAGCCACTGGTACAGGGATGGAAGACACAGGCTTCAGAAGCCACAGAGGTAGCAAGGAAATGTGTGGATGGAAGGACTGACATGACGTGATAAAGCTGTGATAAAGACTTTACCATATCTCATCAGCTCTACTGATCACAACCCATTTTACAAAATGCCTACCCCACCTTCCTCATCCATGGATGACCCAAGGCGGCTTACATCACACTTACAAACAAACAAATTTAAAAACAACAACACCTACCCATCCCCCCTAACCCCTTAAGACTAAAAAGTACACAACAAGATTTAAAAACTATTAAAAGATAATTAAACAATAGGATGAATGAAATTAAAAAGTTTTTTAAAATTAAAAGATTTTAAAAAGGGGGAGGGGCAAAGGACAGGGGAGGAATAAGACAACAGACAGGTGTGCAAGTGTGCTATCAAACAGGCCAATATTCAAACCAGCCAGTGGGACTGGGCTGTCGAAGTTGCTGGGCCTCATACCTGCTGGCACAGCCAAGTCTTAAGGGCCTTCCTAAAGGGGAGCAGCTCTGTTTGGAGGTGCAGTTCTGATGGTAAGAGGTTCCACAGGGCTGGGGCAAACATCGAAAAGGCTCTTCTTCTGGTCCCCACCATATGTGCCTCTTTAATGGACGGGACCACCACTGAGCCTCTCCGATCTGCCCCTATAGGATGGGCGGAATACCTCGGGGCGACATGGTCCCTTAAGTATCCCGGTCCACTGCCATGTAGGGCTTTAAAGGTCAAAACCAGCACCTTGATTTGCACCCAGAGGCATACTGGTAACCAGTGCAGCTCCTGGAGCAGTGGTGCGGTATGAGCATAACGCCCACGTTCCATCATCACCCGGGCAGCCGCATTCTGGACCAGCTGCAGCCTCCGAATGGTCACCAAGGACAGCCCCATGTAGAGCGCATTACAGTAATCCAATCTGGAGGTGACCAGAGTGTTATGTATGCAGGTTCACTGTACTGTAAAGATAAGAATGTAACCACTCCAAATACAATGTATCTCAGCTGTAAAGGAACGCGAGCAAGCAGCCCATAGAGGGCAGCTGCGAGCGTTCAGTCTCACATGGTTCACATTGCTCAATCACGGACAGCCGCGGGAAAACCTTCCCCGCATTAATCAGGAGGAGAAAGAACTACTGAAGAGAGGCGTGCCTGGGCGAGGCCACGCCGGTAGCAGCCAATGAGCTACCGTGCTACAAGATTCAAATGTATAATGCCACTGTATATATTGAGACGTATCACCGCCATTACCTCATGTTCCACCGGATCATCATGCAATAAACCTGTGTTAAGCCAACCCTTCGGCTGTTCTGTTGTCTTTGGTCCCATACACTAAACAGAGTGTGAGTGACTGTGAGCAAGGAGTCCGTGAGCAAGGACAGTGAGCAAGGAATAAATGACACTTTAACTATCTTTAGCATACTGCAAGTGACTGTGAGGCTCTGGGTAGAAAAATGGAAGTGCATGGGACTCAAGTATTTAGTTTGTCATTCTTTCCTGCTCAAGTCCAGGAAGAGTAACACTGGAAGTGGAACTCTGGATGTGTGGATGGTCTCATCAGGATAGATCTTGCCACAGTCTGCCCTTGCACACAAAGGACTTCTGGGAAAGATAGATGGTTTGTTCCTCACAGACTCCTGTGTCTGCTAGGAGTCTCACAAACCTTATCAGGAGGATTTTAAATAGATTTCTGTGGGTAAAGGAGACTCTTGGTCTTAAAGGACTCTGGGAAACCAAGTACTGAAGACACTGACACACAGAGAAGTGGATGCCATGGTAGAGGAACCAACTGGTGGGAAGGAAGAATGAGAGATATAATGTATAATTGGCTATTTTTTCCAACCCTGGGAAATGTTGACATTTTGCCCCAGTGGACCATAATGCAGAGTGACAAGTTTTCCAGAACACCAGTGGGAAGGAAATGCTGTGCACTGTTTTTCTTTTTCCTTTCTTGCTATTCTCCTCTGCATTAATAAATCAGGCAGCCAGCACTCCTTGTGCCTGAAGCATCATCCTCTGAAAAAAAAATAGTATTTTTTTAATTCTTCTCAGTTTCAGGCTTTTATGGTAGCCAGTTTCTAGAGCAGGAGTGGTCAACCTTTTTACACCATGGGCCTGACTACACCCTCGGACAGCTGAGCGGGCTGGACCATGCCCCCCAAAAGCAGAAGCGGGCGCATTTACGGCTGTCATAAATTTGCCAACTTCCGTGTTTATGACAGCTGTGGGTGTGTTTGCACATGCATGGGTGCATTTTATAGCTGACACAAACATGCCCGCTTTCACTTTCTAGTGTGGCGGAGGTGGTGATGGGCCGGATAGAATGGCATCATGGGTTGGGTCTGGCCCGTGAGCCATAGTTTGGGAACCCCTGTTCTAGAGGTTTGTTGGTTCCACAGAGGATGTTACTTTTCTCAATTTTAGGGTCTTGCACTGATCAGTTACAAGTAATTCTGTTAATCAGTGTCAGAAACAGAAATTGATGAGAAATGTTAGCAAGCATTTTTAAAGAGAATGCCATCAATTTCTGGTATATAGCTAAGGAATTATGCACAGCATTTAATGGGAATAAACTAAGAACCTTTTGCTGGCTGGGAAATCACAGAGGAGATAAGGGGGGGGGGGAGGCAGAGAATCCAGTAATAACCTGTGGGACCAAGAACTATCTAGATTCATAACCGTGAAAGAACCATTAGAAAGCAGCTTGAGGGAATGACCCAGGTTTTCAGATATTTCTATGCTAATGAAACAAAATGAACCTCAACTCTTAACACAGGAAGGTAGATATAATTAACAGACAGTATTGAAACCTGGTGGGGTGAGACTGGTAACTCGGATGAATCAGCTAGAGAGGCAGAATCTATTTAAAAGAAAAAGACTTTTAAAAAGGAAGAAAGAGCATCAATCTTTTGAGGAGATCCATAAGTTGGATCAAAGAAGGCTAGTTGCAGTGATGCACTGATCTAGGTTCTGTCCTGTTCAGGAGAACCGGTAGAAAAAATTCCCCCAGGCCACACCCACCTGGTTGGTCACACCAACCTCCATACCCCATTGCATTGGCCATGCCCACATATTTGGCCCCACCCACATATTTGGCCCCATCCACAGAGGGGGTAGTAAAAAATATTGGAGTGCATCGCTGGCTAGTTGAGAGTATTCATATAAAAAGAAAACAATAGTGACATTTCAACTAAAGTCTCTTGTAGATTTCAAAGCCATATCAAAAACCAGAGGATGTGGAACAGATTAGCAAACATTCAAAAAGGGGAGAGAGATAGCAGTAATGGGAAACGTCAACTATCTGATACCTGTTGGAAGTCAAACTTAGTCAAGTGTTTGATGTCCAACAAATCCCTGACTTGCCTTGCTATTTCATTTTTCAGAAGGTCACAAGAGGATTGATGTCATGGGCCCAATCCTCATTGACTAATAAGAAATAATCAACAAGTTGCAAGCAAAAGGAACTTCAGGTAAAAGTGACCATTTTCACTTGAGATGTATTATATAGAGGAAATTGATGAGGTAGCCAGATGAATGCTCTGGGCTTTAACAAAACTGATTTTATAAGCTTAAGGGAATATTCAGTTAGATGCTGTGGCCAGGAGGCTCATGATGGACAGGAGTTTCTTAAAGGCAAGGTACCAAAGGCATAATCACAAACAATTCCAACAAGAAAGAAAAGCAAGAGTCATCTGTAGAAATGTGTTGGTGTGACGCTTGACAGGACTCTTTTTTAAGGAGCACTCCCTGAATACCAAAGCCAAAGTTAGTATAAGGAACAATATCATCAGGAAACTCACAAACTACAAATGGGGAACTCAACTATCCATGCTGCTTACATCAGCTTTGACCCTGAGCATCTCTGGAGCCAACAAACCTTAGAACAGGGCTTCCCAAACTATGGCCCATGGGCCAGACCTGACCCATGATGCCATTCTATCCGGCCCATCACCACCTCCGCCACACTTGAAAATGTGCAAAAACACCCACAGCTGTCGTAAACAATGAAGTGGGCACATTTATGACAGCCATAAATGCGCTCGTTTCTGCTTTTGGGGGGCATGGTCCAGCCCGCTCAGCTGTCTGAGGGTGTAGTCAGGCCCATGGTGTAAAAAAGTTGGCCACTCCTGCTCTAGAAACTGGCTAGCATAAAAACCTGAAACTGAGAAGAATTAAAAAAAAACTAAATTTTTTCAGAGGATGATGCTTCAGGCACAAGGAGTGCATGACTGCCAGATTTATTATTGCAGAGGAGAATAGCAAGAAAGGAAAAAGAAAAACAGTGCACAGCATTTCCTCCTACTGGTGTTCTGGAAAACTTCTCACTCTGCATTATGGTCCACTGGGGCTGCTCCAGTATGGATGCATCTACACATGCAAAAAAGTTTAAATTGCTGTTAATGAAGCCATGCATATAGAGACAGAATGCCTGAAACCTACACCATTTGAGAGAATAAACTCTCTTGTTGGCATCATCACCTAAAATCAGGAGTGAAGTAGCAGCAGATGAGGAGAGAACTAGACAGGAGAATGATCCTCAGCATCCTTTGAATGGATATGACTGTCAAGTCCACCAGCTCAGATCCATGAAGAGCTGTATGGCAGGAACAAACACTTTTGAGGGTAGATAAAGGTAAAGGTCACTCTTGCTCCAAAGCCAGTTGTATCTGACTCTAGGGTTCAGTGCTCAGCTCTGTTTATAGCCAAAGAGTTTATAGCCACTGTCTGCATTTGCAGATGTTTCCGTGGACATGTGGCAGGCATGCCTCAACACCAGAGTGCACAGCACACTGTTTACCTTTCCACAGAAGTGGTACCTACAGTATTTATCTACTTGCAATTTCTTGCTTTTGAAGTGCTAGGTTGGCAGGATCTGGGACAGAGATGGGAGCTTGCTCCATCATGCAGTACTTGGGTATCAAACTCCAACCTTCCAGTCTTCAAGTTAAATGTCTTAACCATTTGAACCACTGCAGTCCTTTTCTTTTGAGTGTACACAAGAGCAAAATCAAATTTGGAGGAAGGAGCTAACTGGACAAGGAGCAACATTAAATGGGGATATAGCTGAGGAATTTAACCTCCCCTAAATCACTTGGAGGACCCTTAATATGCTGAGGGTTGGAGTTCTTAAATGCAAGACCAAGATGCTCAAGTAGGAGCTGCTGATGGGACAACAACACAAAGTGTGATTGTGGAGAGATACAGAATCAGGCTCATTTACTGGTCTACAAATTACTGCCAGAAACATGCACTGATAAGGACTTAGGTTTGGCCAATGGCAAAGCCAAGAAAGTTGTTTCATTTTGGCAGTCCAGAGTTTGATTGGGACTTGAAAGAAGAAAAAGAATCTGTAGAAATCAGGATGGATTGGAAGGAGATTCTACAGTAGATGAGCTGAAATTGAAAAGGAACATATCCAGGAAATGGAAGAAGAATTAACTCATATAGGATGAGTATAAATGAATAGGCAATATTTGTAACTAGAAGAGCACCACCAATACCACCACCACCACCACCACCACCCAGGATTTGCTGCTGAGAGAGGCAATTTTGCTTCTCCTCTCCCAGATATCTCCTCGTGTGGTAAGCTCCAATGGGAGCTTGGCATTTGGCTCATGGGTGGTGGGAACAACCACCTTAAAGGCAGTTCCCTCCTTCTCCACAGCCTCTCCTGTGAGTTACAAACAGCTCTCCCACCCTCTGTAAGCTTTTAGTGTGAGAATAGCTGGTCGCTTCAGATCCAGATAGGAATTTTTGAACCTGCACCTTATTGGCCTTTGGTGGTTTTTTCCCTATCCCACACTGTTTCTTATGGGGCTATAAAGGGGGACTGGCAAGCAGTGCAGGAGAATCATAGCATCGGTGAGGTCCCAGGATACTTTGGGAACAAATCCCAGGGTGGCCAACATCCAGGGTACCAGGATCATGAGATCCAGTTTGGGAACCAGGGTGATGGTGTACTGGCAGCCCACATAAGGTCCCGAGGCTTGGGAGGTGGTGATTGGTCACATTTAACCCAAATGGGCCAACTGGGAGTGGGCTATCCTTAGATAGCATGCTCTTGAGACTTGGGACTTACCCAAGGAGGGACCAAGAGCAGAATCCCCTAGCTCCATCCCAGAACCCCACACTACATAGGCCCCACTGCAGGAAGAGAGGATTTAACCAAGTTTAAGTTAACAGTTAATAAAGTTGTGGTTCTTAGTTAGCTCCAAATATTATGTCCGTGTCTTTGTTCTGGGATTGGGAGGGGGCAGGAGCAGGTGGGTTAAAGCCTACAGTGAATATGGGCTTGAAATATAATAAGAGTAGAATGCAAGCGCGGCGCCAAAATGGCCGCCGCGCCCTTTGCGCCCCCCCCCCACAGGACAGAGAATCTGGGTAGTTAGGGGCGTGGCCAGCTCCCTTATAAAAGGGGTGGCCACGAGGCAGCCGAGCTGCCATTTTACCTCAGCGACGGAGCGGAGAAGTCTTTTCCCCTGTGTCTCCGTCGCTCTTGAGCCTACCGGGAAGCCTTTTGGGTAGCGATTCTGCCTTGCCGGCTTCCCTTTGCTTCGGTGGAAATGCCTTCGAAGAAGAAGGCAGCTTCGAGTGCAGCTCGCGCGGTTAGGAGGCGCAACCCAGGTCGGAGGACCGCGGTGCTGCCTCCTTAGCAGCCGCCTTTGCCACCACCCCTGCCGGGGCCGGCGGAATGGGGTCTATTGCCCCTTCGCCCGGAGTGGGCAACCAGAGTGCGGGCGCGGAAGGGGTTCCGGCCCGCGGCCCGCGAGCGGTGGACACCGCTCCTCCACCTGCCCATCCTGTTCGGCCTACTCCTCTTGGGTCGCCCCCCTGCCTTGGCAGGTTTCTCCACCGACCCTGCCGGGCTTTGGTGCTGGCCAATGGCCATATTCGGGTCCTGGGTACAGGGGCCTGTACCCACGCATGGACCAGGCGGGCCAGCCGGCCCTTCGCCCCGGGTTAACGTGGAAGTCAGGCGGGGGCCCCCCCTCCTTTGGGGTTCCTTTTGAGGCGCTGTCTTCAGGAGGACAACAGCCGACAGGGAGGGTTGAGCTGCTGCAGGCGCGTGGCGCGGTTTCGGCCACTGCCTCGCAGCTCCCCAGCCAGCAGCCAGGTGCAGGTTCTCCGGGGATGAGCTCTACGTCGGTCGTGAGCTCCGACGCCCCCAGTGGGCCGGAACCCCCGGTGGGGGCGGCCCGCGGGGGTGCAGCATGTGAGTATACGGTGTAAGCGAGTACATCCACACACATTCCCAATATGGGGGGGGGGCTTTCCAATCGCCTTGGCCTCGCGCGGGTGGTGCGGCGGTGCACCCGCTGACGCCTCACCCGGCGATGACAGCTAACACCCAGGGCCCCGTGGTGGGGGGTGTTCCCTACCCTTAGGGGAATGTTTTGGGTGGCCGGGTTGGTCCAAGCCCCTATTCCTTACTGATGAGTGACCACTTGGCACAGGCCGCCAGAGAGTAAATTTGGCGGGGGGAGTACGTGGATATCTTCTCATTCCTAAACAGTGTGCCCACCAAGGGGAGAGGGAGGGGCAGAATGAGAAGGATAGTGGCAGGCACGTTGTCGCAAGCCACCAAGTATGTGGGCCAAATGGTTGCCGGCCTGCATCGTATGCATGGCGGTGTACCTTAGGGCATGGCCGGATTTGGCAATTCCGATGGTCCAGTATTTGGACAACGCCTACCGGGCGATGATTTACTTTCTGGGCCCAGCGTGGTTGGCTTGTGACGAGGGATGCCGTAGGCGGATTTCCCCGCACCCCGAGATTCGGCGGGATGAGCCAGGCCAGAGGCTGTGGCTTTTGTACGTGACGCCCACGCGCCCTGCACCCGGGGAGATATACCATTGTGGGCATGCGGTTCAGCGGGCGGCCCCAGCACAGGTCACCTGCCAGGGGGCGGGGCGGGGGGTTCCAGCCCGCCGGCTGTGCTGGACTTTTTTGTCCAATGGCTCCTCTAAGGGGAAGACTTGCAAATACAGACAGGAGTGTCCCACCTGTGTTGGCCCCCATGCGGCCTCTGCCTGTCCCAGGCCTAGAAGGATGCGGGGCAGAGGGTGGGGCAGACAGGGGGCTTGCAAGACTGCCGCAGATGGATCTAGTTCACCGAAGGGCTCCCTCCCCATTTAAGGTGGACATGTTGGAGCGTTGGCTCACATGGTGCCTGAAGGGTGAGGATGCGGGTATCCTTCAGGGTTCTAGGCAGGGGTTCCGGATCCCTTTCATGGGTAATAGGTCCCCTCAGGATGCCCTCAATCTTTTATCCCTTAAGGGGAGGGAGGAGGTGGCTGCTGCCAGCTTTGACGAAAGGGTCTATGCGGGCAGGGTCGTTGGCATTGTCCCGCACCCCCGTCCTGGGGAGCATATTGTTCAATGATGCCATGCCTTTTGGCTATTCCTTTGGGGCTCGGTATTTGAGCGTTTCACCATTTTCCTAGATTGCGCTTTTGTCCGCAGGTCAGGGTCCCGGTCTGTAGCCCATTCCCTGGATGGTTTTATTCGGGGCTGAACGGGGCTGGGACACGTACCCACGTCTCCTCAACACATTTCAGACGCTAATGGAGGAACTTGGTGTCCCTTTAGCGCCCGAAAAGACCGAGGGCCCATCTCCACAGCTAGTATTCCTGGGGTGGAGAGTAACACGATAGCGCAGGATTCTAGGTTGCAGCAGGATAAGGTGTCAAGGCTAGTGGCCCTTGTCTCGGTCTTGCTGGCCGGGCGCATGGCATCACTGAGGGAACTTCTGGTGCTACATGGTCACCCCAGTTTCGCTGGCAGGGTCGTCGCACCGGGCAGGGCATTTGCTCTGCGCTGGTGCGACGCCGTGGCGGGATTATCCAGGCCCCATCACAGGCTCAGATTTACCCAGGGTATCGGGGCAGACGTGCTTGTCTGGCCATGGATCCAGAGGTAGTTCAACGGGGTGTCATTTTGGGGTCTGATTTCCTGGCTCCCCCTTGCTTTCAGATGCGGTCCGATGCCTCATGATTCCTGGGTTTCTGGGATGTACTTCAATTGGAAGTGGGCCTATGGTGGGTGGCCACCATCCTGCGCAGGCAAAGGGTCGCCTGCATGGTCTCACGTATCTGGAATGTTTCCCTATCCTGGGTGCTTTGATGCTATGGGGCAAGGGGTGGGCCAACTCGGTTGTGCAACTTGGGCATGGCAACGCGGCTGTTTTCCGCATCGTCACTGCACAGGATTCCAAATCGCCCGGGGTTATGGAGCTAGTTAGTTGGTTTGTGTTATGCAACCTGTGCCTCAACGTTCCCTTCAGGGCCAGGCATGTCCCAAGGGTTGATAATGATATTGCTGCTGCTTTGTCCCGCCTGCAGATCTCCCGGTTCCGTGCCTCGGCCCCCAGATGCGGAGGAATTTCCCTCGCCACTCCCGGATGTGAGATGGACCGTTGGCAAGGAGAGGTGAACCGGGCGATTGGCCTGGCACTAGCGCCATGCATGAGTAAGGCGTATCACCACGCATTTAGTTCCTTTAGAGTATTATGTACCCGATTCTGACTGCCAGGAACCTGGCCTTTTCCAGTAGCCCATGTTCTGCGGTTCACGATTTACCTGTATCCCCAGGGCCTTGCACCACGCACCATAGCATCTCAGCTGTCGGGTTGGCTTTTATGGCCAAGGTGGGAGGTCGTGTGGACAGCAACAATGACTTCCGGGTGAGACATGTTGGGAGGGGTGGGTGCGCGTGCCCGGGCGTTTCCCGGGCGACCGCCACCCCATTTACCCAGGGGGGTTTTTGACCCAGTTGGCCCGGGGCTGGCCTGGCCTCTGTTTTGATAGATGAGGCAGCCCACTTCATGCGGCTACAACGGTGGCCTTTTTGGAGTCCTCCGCGTCGGCGAGCTTGAGATGCTGAGTAAGGCGGATGCAAGAGTTTCCCAGGGTTTTTTACCCAATTGGCCCGGGGCTGGCCTGGCCTCAGTTTTAAGAAATGAGGCAGCCCACTTTATGCGGCTACAACGGTGGCCTTTTTGGAGCCCTCCGCATCGGCGAGCTTGAGATGCTGAGTAAGGCGGATGCAAGATTTTCCCAGGGTTTTTACCCAATTGGCCCGGGGCTGGCCTGGCCTCTGTTTTGGAACTGAGGCAGCCCACTTCATGCGGCTACAACGGTGGCCTTTTTGGAGCGCTCCGCGACAGCGAGCTTGAGATGCTGTATAAGGCGGATGCAAGTGTAGGGCACTGGAACTCGAGGATGTCTATATTGCCAAAGACTGGGCCCAGTTGAGGATACGCTCCTCTAAGACAGATCAGCATGGCGTAGGCAGTGGTGTAAGACTGCTACGGTGTTCTTTGGCAGACATCTGTCCGGTTGGTGCCCTACAGGAATTCCTGGCACTGCGTGGCAGGCACCACGGCCCGTTTTTCTGTCACCAAGATGGGTCTCCCCTTACTAAATTTCAGTTTTGGAAGGTGACAGCCAGAGCCCTCACCAGGGTGGGCCTACCAGGTGCCCGTTATGGCACACATTCATTCCGTATTGGTGCAGCTTCTACAGCAGCTGCTTTTGGGTACTCTGGGGCTGACATACGCAGCATGGGGAGGTGGGGCTCGCAATGTTTTCAGTTTTATGTGCGCCCACTCCCGCCATGAGTACCAATCCAGTCACCTTACCGCCTTTTTTCTCAATTTTCTTACAGACCCTGGGTGTCGTATTACACCGGTGACAGTATGGCTGGTGGGCCACAGCTATGTGCACAGGGCAGCGCGTTACGCTGCGGCGACAGAGTGGACCCCGACTGGGACTGGGTGAACACGCCAGTCTCGCATGGCATGGTAAGCCTGGGATGTTATGGCGGGGGCTGCGGCCTTTCCTTTTTTTCTGGCCTGAGTGCTGACCCGCCTGACATTCTCATCATCTACCTTGGGGGCAATGATTTGTGCCAGGTCACTGGCTTATCGCTCAAGCATGCGATTTGCGAGGACCTCGCCTACTTGCATTATGTCTGGCCTGCCACAACCCTAGTTTGGTGGACATTATCCCGCGCCTTTCTATAGAGGGGGCGTTCACCTCCTGGCCCTTGACCGCGCTAGGCGCACGGTCAACGGGGCGGTGGCGCGGTTTCTTGCTGACAGGGCTTGGGGACGGGTCAGTCATCACCCCGATATTAGTCTACAAAATTATGACTTGTATGCAGGGGATGGGGTCCATCTGTCGCGAGGAGGTATGGACCTCCTGTTAGGTGATTGGCGAGCAGGCCTGTTGACCGAGCTGACGGTCTGGGTGGGGGCGTCAGGTCTTCTTTGAAGCCCCTCCGTGTGGCGGGTAGCACTGGTAAGGTAAACAGTATGACCCACAAGTATCCGGCAGGTTCGCAATTGACTGGACAACACTAGACAGGAATAAATTAGTTAAACGTTGTCCGGTCAACGACGAATCAGGCGATGGGGTGATGACGATTGCTAACCAGCATGCATCACCCCTGTGATTTCACGGATACGCGTCAGAGGGTGGGGTCATGAGTTAGTTATTGACTACGGTCAACAATTTGTTTGTTGTCAACAAACAAATTGATTCAAATTGATACATTGTAACCAATTGCCGTTGGCAATTTTGGGGTGGTACCTTACCAGTGTTACTTCGGCCTGCTTGCCTTAGGAATTATGATTGGTCGTTTTACCAATACAAATTTATAATTCGGACTAGGGCATTGAATCAATAAATGTGGCCCTATGCTGTTATCCACTTTCAATGTTGTCTGTGTCCGTTATTGGGGGGGTGCGCCTGCAATGCAAGCGCGGCGCCAAAATGGCCGCCGCGCCCTTTGCGGGGCCCCCCCCACAGGACAGAGAATCCGGGTAGTTAGGGGCGTGGCCAGCTCCCTTATAAAAGGGGTGGCCACGAGGCAGCCGAGCTGCCATTTTACCTCAGCGACGGAGCGGAGAAGTCTTTTCCCCTCCACCCCCTCCCTAGTTAACAGTGTGATATTTTGGTCGCTTCGGGGCCGGGTGGGAATTTTTGGCTGGGACCCATATTGGCTTCCGGGTCCTGGCTTTTTTGCCCATCCCACACTGTTGCTATGGTTTGATATAGGGGTCTTTCTGTGTTCCTAATGTTGACTTTGGTCACATTGGCGGGTAGCACTGGTAAGGTAAACAGTATGACCCACAAGTATCCGGCAGGTTCGCAATTGACTGGACAACACTAGACAGGAATAAATTAGTTAAACGTTGTCCGGTCAACGACGAATCAGGCGATGGGGTGATGACGATTGCTAACCAGCATGCATCACCCCTGTGATTTCACGGATACGCGTCAGAGGGTGGGGTCATGAGTTAGTTATTGACTACGGTCAACAATTTGTTTGTTGTCAACAAACAAATTGATACAAATTGATACATTGTAACCAATTGCCGTTGGCAATTTTGGGGTGGTACCTTACCAGTGTTACTTCGGCCTGCTTGCCTTAGGAATTATGATTGGTCGTTTTACCAATACAAATTTATAATTCGGACTAGGGCATTGAATCAATAAATGTGGCCCTATGCTGTTATCCACTTTCAATGTTGTCTGTGTCCGTTATTGGGGGGGTGCGCCTGCAAAAGCACAGGTTTGCTACATGGAGAAAATATGGAATTGCTTAATGCATACTTTGCCTCTGTCTTCTCCCATATGGAAAACAAATGGTAGAATCCATGAACAGTTAGAATAGAATACTGTGATTACTGAAAGTACAAATTTTACTTGTTTCATTCTGATAGGAGAAGAGGAGGAACTGCAATATTTGTCTTCTACCATTTAGGATGTTAAGACATTTTAGAGATCTTACAACAATATTTATATTGGTGAGGATGATATTTTGCATACATTTTCTTTAAAAGCTTTTTTGTGAACAAAGTAGCCCAATTGTATGCAAAAGCAGGCCATCTGTATCCTTCTTAAAAACTAAACCAATATTTCCATCCTTATTGTGCGACTTACATCTGAAATGTAAAAGATGCTAGAAACCTTTTACAGAAATTATAGGCTACCCCAGAGAAAAAGAAGAACTCTTTGTCTCACTCTCAGATGGAAAAGAGGAGTCTTGTGGAGCTTTAAAATTCCTAATCAAAATGTCTTATCCTCCCAAGACAGGCTAAATCAACGAGATTGAAAAATTCAGTGACTATTGTTTCCATCTCAAGTGATTTCTAAAAGCCAGCATGGGTTTTTCAGGGGAAATGTCATTCCAGATTGATCTCATCTCATATTTAGACAGTGTTGTGAGCTTGGTAGGTCAGGGGAATGCTATGGCTGTACTGTATTGTGTTTCAATTTCAGTAAGCTCTTGACCCCTTATAATGTTCTTGCAGATATCTGGTAAAATATGGGCTAGACAATACTGCTGTTACACTGGCAGACCATGCCTGAAGATTGCTTGCTGACCATTCCGCATCATCCTTGACATAAGTGACAATGATGCATCACAGGATTCTGTCCTAAGCTCGATGTTTGGTTTGATTTGATTTATTCAATTTGTATGCCACCCACTTGGTGAACGCGACTCAGGGCGGCTCACAGAAACCACAAGCCATAATACAATAAAATGCAATAAAATAACAAACAATAAATCACAGATCATACATCAACAATATTATCATCAATACACATCATGAAAAACATTACAATTAAAGAACAACCACCCGCAGCTGCAGTCCTTCCTCACCGGCCAGTGGGCACCAGTCGGGGATCCACCAGAGATGCCAGCATGGGTTTTATCAGCCTGTTGCCTGTCGCAGCTGAAGTCCATTCTCACTGTATGGAAAGGGCCGGTCAAGATCCGGCGAGTGTCCGGCAGAGGCAGCGGTGCAGGTTTTATCAGCCTGTTGCCCTGTCCCAGCTGCAGTCTATTCTCACCAGCCGGCAAGGGCTGGTCAGAATCCAGCAGGGGTTGCTGAACGTCTTTATAAATGAGTTGGATGGAGAGTATGACAATTTGGAGATGTCATTAATATTTGGAACTGTTCTCTTCCTTTAACGAAAAGGAGTGTCTTAGCATATCAAGGCAGTCCTTTGGTTAAAAAAAATGTATCTTGCAGGTGTGATTGTGCACACCTGCAAGAGAGCAGAAAGAAGCATGTTTGTGTCAGTAACAAATAAAATTAAATACAACTTTTCCCCCAAACATTGTTTTTGTGCACCACACAATGCTTTTTTCTATTAAACACATTTCCTGCTCTCTTCATTGGGCATGCCCCTCTGCCATTATTTTTTTACAATTTTTCCCTGTAGGTAGAAGTAGCTCTCCTACCCCAGGTTCTACTAATCTCGTCCAAACACAGAGTTTGGGGTCCAAGGAATGGCCTTCAATGATGTGAGCAGAATCTGTGATCGGCAGAAATAGCAAGTGGATGGTCAAGCTCTTGAGTTCTTACTCATTGCTGAAGATGCAAGTGTTTGCCCCATATCACCACACATCAGAGCAAAGACTCCAATTCCTAGGTGGCAGTGGTGGGGACTCTCTGGACTCTGTAAGATTATGGATAAGCTTAGGTATCTTCTTCCTGTTCAGTAGTTCAGGCAAAGGAGACAGCTTATTCCTGTTCACTCCCACTAGGTGAGAGCCTTGTCATGGCATGGGAGCTTGAGCAGTCTAACTAGGCAGTGTTGCCCATCTCTTGTCAATGATGTTAGACCGGGACTAAACCCCACCAAAGCATCCTCCATCTAGGGTTACCATAATTCCCTCCCACAAAAACGGGAAAGAAGTAAAGTTTTCCCTTGCTTGAAAGCCAGTCTTATCCGACTTTAAGGTTCAGTGCTCATCTCTGTTTCAAAGCACTGTCTGCTTCTGTAAACGTTTTCGGGGTTGTGTGTCAAGCATGACTAGACACCGCAACGCAAGGAACGCTGTTTACCTTCCCCCAAAGTGCTCCCTATTTATCTATTTGCCATTTCTTGCTTTCAAACTGCTAGGTTTGCAGGAGCTGGGACAGAGACGGGAGTTCATTCCGTCCTGCAGTATTCACGTAATGGCTGTTGCTACAGACGCCATAAGAAAAAGGTGCATTTCCCCCCTCTTTCTTCCTTGTTCACAAAGCTGCTGCTGCTGCCACCTGCTGGTGGTTCCAATAGAAGTGCAAGAAAAATGCATGAATTCCCCCCCCCCCCAATCAAGTGGTTTGAAAACCGTGAATTTTTTTTATTGAACTGGGTGGGACAGTTACAAAACATACAATTCACGGTTTTCTGTGACATATGGCAACTCTACCTCCATCGGATCCTTTGGGCAAGGTGAAAGCAGAGGACATGTGTCATGGTCTGCCTAGCCAGCAGGTGACATGATATCCAAATGGATTTTTATAAACCTGCATGCAAGTGTACTTGATTTCTCAGGCCCTCTTGCATGTGTGGAATGTCGTGGTGGAGACATCTACCAATACACAGATTGTTTGCTGAAATAATGACGCCAAGGTATCCATGTTCAGGCAAAGGAGACAGCTGGAGAGGATAGGAAATGAAAGAGGAAAGCAAAGCAAAGCAATCACACTTATATACTGCCCATACTGCTTCATAACGCATTCTCTTGGAAGTTCACAAGTTAATTAGCATTTTGTTCCCAACATGCTGGGTACTCATTTTACTGACCTCAGAAGGATGTAAGGCTGAGTCAATCTTGAGCCCTGGTCAAGATCAAACTCACAACCCTTTGGTTGAAGTACAAGTTTAACCACTGTGCCACCAGGAGCAGGAGGAGAAGCAGCAACTAAGGCACAGAGCAGAGAAAGAGATGACCTAACAGAGTTGCAGAAAAAATAGGTTGGAAGTCCTAAGTAGCTCTGTCTCACTAAAGGATACCTGGAACCATTTTAATTCATTTAAGAGATCCTGCCTATCAGAGTGAAGATCTCCTTCTCCATTGGAGGAAAAGAACTTTTCAACAGTTGAATGGAGTACCTCAAAAAGTAGTGGCACACTCTTCTTCACTGAAAGTGCTCTAGAAAAAGATCAGATTAACATCAGGCAGGGATGTTTTAGTTGTGCCAGAAAACCATCTTCTCTGTAGGCTGCTGTTTTCTTATCAAAATGTTTCGCAGTTTTTTTTCTTTACCTCCTTCCTAATTCATCCTTTTTTAGTCTGAATTTTTTTTTATTTGAGGAAGGGGGAGGTTTGTACTGCTAGCTTCCTAGCTGAATATTTAAATGGAGTTATACTGTGAAGCAAAAATAGGTTTATATCTCTGACTTCCATGGTCTCTAAGTAGAAACAACAAAATCCGTCCGTGAGGTTAATGTTTATTGTAACAAACTCAAATTCCTTATAATCAGGTGATAAAGAAAACCGAAGCTATATCGATACATAGCCTTTCACAATTGCTTCTTCTGGGTTTTCTTTTCTTATTATTTACTAGCATATTTTGCCCGGCGGTGCCGGGCTTTTTAAAATTGTTTTGGATAGTAAAGGGTTTCGGGTTTTTTCTTGAACCAATGGTGCTGGGCTGTTTTAAATGGTGTTGTAAGGTTTTGTGATTTTGTGGCTTCAAGGCGCTGCGTCCGCCTGTGGCGGACTTGCGCTCCCAGTGGGTTTTTTGTTTGTTTGTTTGTTTGTTTTTGCGTGCTGGCTTCCTCAGTTCCGGGCTCTTTTAATTAGTTTTTGAACGTTATTGTTTTATCTTTATGCAAATTTTGTTTTAATTTAATTTATTTAATTTAATTTAATATTTTTTAGTTTAAAATTTTATTATGGTTTTTAAAATGTTTATTTTTACGCATTTTTATTTTTTGGTGTTTTTTTTGGAGTGAAAAGTGATTTCTGTTTTTTTGGTAATTTTTGAGATTTGTGTGTTTATTTTTGAATGTTTTTATAACTTATTTGATTAATTTTGGAATTAATCTTATTAATTTTAATATTTTTGAATGTTTTTTTTCTTTTGGCCTCTGGGTGGGGGTGGTGAGCTTTTCTGTCTCTCTTCAATTGTTGCCTCTCTACAATTGTTCTCTTCTGTCCTCTGGGTGTGGCTTCTGGTAAGTTTTCTCTTCCTTTTCTCATTTGAGTTCCGGTCCTCATAGATGGAAGACGTCTTTTGGTAAGTTCTCTGGGGGCTTTTTTGGGTGGGGGGTGGGGGTGGGGGAGTGGGATTTTTTTTGGGAGGGGGTGTCTGTGTTTTTTTTCTTGTTTCTTTTTGATTGTTTTTGTGATTGTTTTTTGGATTTTTGTGTGGTTTTGAATGTTTTTGGTTTGTGTTTATTTTTTCAGTGGGGGGGGTGGCTTTCTTTCCTGTGGCCCATGCTGGCTGGCCCATGGGAAGGAAGGGCAATGGCGGGGAGGCTTTCTTTCCCACGGGCCATGCTAGCTGGCCCGTGGAAAGGAAGGGCATCAGCGGTGGGGGGTTTCCTTTTTCCCCCCATGGGCCATGCTGGCTGGCCCGTGGGGAAGAAGGGAAGTTTCCGGGGGGGGTGTTCTTTTATTTTTTGCGTGCCGGCTGGCCCTTTGAACGGAAGGGCAGCGGCAGCCGGGGTGCTTCTTTTTTTTCCCACGGGCCATGCTGGCTGACCCGTGGGGAAGAAGGGAAGTTGCAAGGGGGGTTTCTTTTTTTTGCATGCCGGCTGGCCCTTCGAACAGAAGGGCAGCGGCGGCGGGGGGGGGGGGTTCCCCACGGGCCATGCTGGCTGGCCCGTGGGGAAGAAGGGAAGTTGCGGGGGGGGGGTTCTTTTTTTTTTTTTGCGCGCCGGCTTGCCCTTCGAATGGAAGGGCAGCGGCGGCTGGTTTTTTTTATTTTTTCCCCCCACAGGCCATGCTGGCTGGCCCGTGGGGAAGAATGGCAGCGGGGGCGGGCATTGTTTTTTTAAGTTTTATTTTTCGCATGCTGGCCGCCTCAGCGTTCTGTGCGCTAATGGCGCACAGGACGCTGGGGCTTGTAGTTTTGCCTGCGCGTGTTTGCATACTTTAGCGGTTTGTTTCCTGCGGCTTTTTTTTGATTGGCCGTGGCGCATTTTCGAACGTTCCTTTTGCCGCTCTGGCGCGGCGCGGCGCAAGGAACTTTGGGAATTGAAGTTCCCTTTTTTTGTTTGTGACTGGGGGGCTCCTGCCCCCAGGTCAAAAATTTCAACCCGACAGTTACCTGCGAACCTGGTTCAGTCGAGTGAACGGAGGCCCATTACGGGCTAGTGGGGCCTGATGCAACATCCTTTGTCACATTCCAATGGTTAACGCACCATTTTATAGGTATTGATTAGCGTCACAGCCTCTTTGCATATTCTTAGGTGCATACGAGGTGCATGGTCTCTAGGAAGTTGTAGAGACAGGTTGGGAACTTCTTTTTTTGCTAAGGGACATATCCATTGCGGGGGCAGTGGTGGGATTCAGCCAGTACGCCCTGGTACATCTGTACTGGTAATAGACATTCTGACTGGCCCCACCCATCTGGTTGCTGGAGCGTCAGGTCTATGCCTGCCTACCGTACCGGTGGCACAGCCTCCCCGGGCTTCCCCCGTCCGATTGCTGGAGCCTCGGGTCATAGCCACCAAGTTACATGCCCACATAGTAGGTAGTAAAAAAAAAAATTTGAATCCCACCATGGGGGGTGGGGGTGGTTAAATATGTCCATAGCCTCATGTCAGAACCAGTAGAGCCAGTGTCAGAAAGTGGCCAAATGATCCCATTTTCTTTATACACCTCTTTCTTTCTGCCACCCTACCACATACCCCTATTCCAGGGATGGTGAACCTTGGCCCTCCAGGTGTTCTTAGACTTCAATTCCCAGAAGCCCAAGTCTCTCAAATGGGCTTGTGCAGTAAACCCATTCGTGTGGATTCACAGAGACCTGGGTTTCTGGGAATTGAAGTCCAAGAACACCTGGAGTGCCAAGGTTGGCCATCACAGCCCTAGACAGTGGAAGAAAAACCAGGCAAGTGCTAAAGTCAAGATTTTGCTGACTGAGTGCACTTTATCTTATCACCTTTCCTGTGCAAGAAACTGGTAAGTAGAATGCCAAGTCAAGGTTTCTTAGTTGGTACTTTCAACAGCTGGCTGAGTCTAGAATTGGAATCCAGCTGTTCCTGGAGGCATTAGCTAAAAGTTCAAGACAGAATCACCATGATCTGTCATCTCTCAACTGTTAAAATTGTGACCCTCAGTCTCCTTAAAGTAGTTGGGGGAACAGAGCCTTGGGGAGGGGAACCAATAGGTGCAGAACCGCCAACACTCTGGATTCAGACTTTGTGGGGTGCATTTGGTCTTCAGGTTAAAAGTTCTACTCTTCTGGTATATTATAAAATAGCAAAACAAGGTTGATAGATAGGCAAGGTGCATGCAAGGGGGACTGTGACAACCAAGAAGGTACCTGGTTATCAGTAGCAATGTTTTTAATTCATCATGTGAACTCTTTTTCTAAATACTGCAGAAAAATCTTATCATCCTTGCCATCAACTCACATGTACAGTAGCTGCCTTACTTCACGGTATTGTTTTTATTTGTTGTTGGTATTTTGTTAAACTGCCAAGAGTAGTGTTTCCACTAAGTTTCTAACCCTTGATCCAATAATCAATGACCCCTGCCTTAAACATTAAATATAAATTTTTATTATTTGATTTTTTAATTTGATTTTATTATTTGATTTTTATTATTCTGACATGTGCTGAGATATTGTATCATTATTGTGGAATTTATTGTAAACGTATTGACTATTTATTTTCTGTATCATTATATTTGTATTAACTTGCTGTAAGCCGCTCTGAGTTGGCCTGTGCCGAGAAGAGCGGGGTATAAATCCAATAAACATAAACATAAACATAAACAAACAAATAAACAACTTCAACCCTTCCTTCCCTATATTGTTACAACCTACTGGGAAGTTTTCTATCAGCTTGTGACATTACAGGAAACCAGTGCAGGTGCCAGTTAGCTGAAACCATCTTCAGGAACCAGGGCTGGATCATTTATTTTCAGGAAGCTCATGTCAGAAACAGTCCCATTTGTTTTCAGGAAATGTACTATTATAGACAACTCTCTGTAGTTCCATGTGTCAGTGCCTCTATTTTGACACTCTGCCAAAGGATAGCAATCATTATTGAAGAATTTTTTCAGACTCAGACTGTGTCTTGGGCAACTTATTGGCTTTTATTCAAAGCTGCCTTTGGTGTCCCACATGGAATGTTTCCACTACCTGTTTCTTCAACCTTAGGCTGTGGCAAGATTTGTTATTGTCCCAGCATTGTTGCTGCAAGGGCATGCAGCATGGAGTCAAGGAAGTCATTTTGTAGCTCTTAGTACTTTTCCTACTTCCCCCTTTGCCTATACCTGTCAAGCACGGCTCCGGACAATACGGGACCTGCACAGAAAGCTTCTGTGCAGAACCCTTCTATGCATACGCAGAAGGCTTCTACGCATCCCCTTCTGCACAGAATCATTGTGCGCATGTGTAGAAGTGTTCTGTGCATGCGCAGAAGGGTTCTGTGCAGAAGGGGATGCACGGTAACTACTTTCCCATGCCGTAAAATTACGGGATTGCGGCGGCTCCAGACGGGAAAGTAGAAAAAGCAGCGCTGAATTATGAGAAATCCCGGCCAATACAGGATACTTGATAGGTATGCCTTTGTCAGGACTTATGTCTCTTCCTTCCTTCCTGTACTTTTCTCCCTTGCAGGACACAAGGTATCTTACACTATAAATAACAGCTCAATTTAAACCCCAAAATGAATTTTATATATTTTAAAATTGCACAGATTACCAGATTTAAAAAAAATAAAGAATAATACAAAACCATTCAAAAACAAAACTACGACTGCCCAAAGAAACCTGTAGTTAAAAAGTCCTGATCTGTGATTGAATGCCTGTATAAATAAAAATGCCTTCACCTGCCAAAGAAGAAAAGGAGTACTGTTGACCAGTGTAGCCACCCAGAAGGGCCTTTCTTGGGTCTTTACCAAATGCATCTGTAAGGCTGGTGGGACACAAAGAAAGGCTTGCCCTGAAAATCTTAATTGATGAGTAGCATCTTATTAAATAGATACAGTTCTCCAGATAACATTGGGTCTAAACTGCACCAGATTTTATAGGTCAGCAGCAGCATTTTGGATTATATTCTCCTGTGATGGTGCATTAATAATATGTATCAGCCACTCACCAGTCACATTCACAGATTTTACAAGTCAAGATGGGCAAGGATCATATTGAGATGTAATGGCCTTAGAGCTTGCAAGGATCTTGCTCAGGTGACGCAAGTTGAAACTGATCCCATTAAATTTGACAAGACAGTTCATAGCATGACCCAACCTGACTTACTGTATTAAATACTGAGTCGATGTTCCATCAGATGGCCTTAAATTTTGTTTTTAAATGGATGACAAATAGTTCACAAGCTAGCTAGTCCCAGTGTGGCTCCCTTGGCTGACGTTGTGACATGAGTCCACTGATTATTATTTTATGCAGCTCTGCTTGATGGTCTGTTGCCTCTTGAATTCTTTGAGTCTTATAGTTCTTATATACTCTCTTAAGTGGATTATCTGGACCCTTTTCAGTCAGGTTTCAGGCCTGGACATGGTACAGAGACAGCATTGGTCACACTTGTGGACGATCTCTGGAGAGAGCGGGACGGTGGTCATCCATCCGTCCTAGCTCTCCTTGACCTCTCAGCGGCTTTCGATACCGTTGACCACGGTATACTTCTGGGACGGCTCAAAGGGTTGGGGATCCAGGGCACTGTGTTGTCTTGGTTTTCCTCATTCCTGGCGAGCCGGACCCAGTCGGTGTGATTGGAGAGTGAGAGGTCCAGCCCTAGGGTTCTCTCATATGGGGTTCCTCAGGGCTCGGTGCTTTCTCCTCTCCTATTTAACATATACCTGAAGCTGCTGGGTGAGATAATCTGTTCCCACGGGGTGCGGTACCACCAGTACGCGGATGATACACAGCTGTACATCTTGGCTCGTGGGGTCCCAAGTGATGCTGTCAATGTCCTGTCCAGGTGTCTGGAGGCTGTGGGGGACTGGATGGAGGAAAACGGGTTACAGCTGAACGCTGGGAAGACTGAGTGGCTGTGGGTTCGGGGTCCTGCATTATCCCGGGAGCTGCCATCCTTGGTCTTGGATGGGGCTACTCTGCCCCAGACAGACCCAGTGCAAAACTTGGGGGTCCTCCTGGATGCGCACCTGCTGCTAGAAGAGCAGGTAGTGGCCGTGGCCAGGAGGGCCTTTGCACAATTATGTGTAATTCACCAGTTGCACCCGCTCCTGGACTTGATTACTGTAATGCGCTCTACATGGGGCTGCCCTTGATGACCATTCGGAGGCTGCAGCTGGTCCAGAATGCAGCAGCCCGGGTAGTGATGGGGTGTGGGCATTACGTCCATGCCTCACCTCTGCTTCGGGAGTTGCAGTGGTTACCAGTTTGTCTCCGGGTGCAATTCAAGGTGCTGGTTTTGACCTTTAAAGCCCTTCATGGTAGTGGGCCAGGTTACCTAAGAGACTGCATTGCCCCAAGAAAGTCTGCCTGAGCCACAAGGGTGGACCAGAGGGGCTCCCTCAGTGTTTCATCAGCTAGAGGGGCTCGCCTCTCTAGCACTAGGAGGAGGGCCTTCTCTGTGTCTGCCCCACCCCTATGGAACCTCTTGCCAGCAGATCTGCGGCTACAGACAGATTTGCTGCCCTTTAGGAAAGGGTTGAAAACCTGGCTGGCAGGGCAAATATGGGGGACCGATGGGGTGGTTGCTCTTCCTCATTGGCTCTATTAGTTGATTGGTCCCTCTACTGATGGGTGGGGTAGGGAGGGGTATTTTACATTGGGGATGTTTTTATAGCGTTCTTAATGCATTTTTATTATTTTAATTGGATTTCTAGGGATGTATGTATAGTGTTTGTGTGTTGTGAGCTGCCCTGGGTTACTTTAGGGCAAGTGGGCGGGATATAAGTTTAATAAATAAATAAACTTGTCACAAATAAACAGACTGCTTGTTTCAAAAAGCCAAGTTCTCATCTGAGTGACATAGTCTCCACCTGCTTTCTAGCCTTATCCTCCCTAGCCAGGGAGTAGCCAGCCCCCCCCAAGCTAACAGCCCCCCCCCTGCCCCAGGATGCTTCAATGCGACAGGAGAGAAGGAAGGGGCTGCTGGAGGCAAAACGTGGCTGCTTTTCCTGGGGAAGCCCAACACAAACGAGTGGCGCCCTTTGCGGTCACAGGGTGTCACACCATGAGTGATAACTGCAGGTTGGTGAGCTTTCTGTGTGGTCGTTTTTTTAAAAAAAAAAACAAGCCTCACACACAAGGGCTGTAGCCAAGGGGTGGCCAGGGTGGGCTTTGCCCCACCCTCAAACTAAGCCCACCCTCAAACATTGTTGACCATCCTGAAAAAAATATTCGCCCACCCACGTCTAGGATCCTGGCTATGGCCGTTATGCAGGCATCTTTCGTTCCTTCAGCATTTCCCCAGACAAACCATGCCCCAAACTCCCAGGCTTATTAGTTACACAGTTTTTGCCTCTCCTATACTGCTGTCCCTCTTCCCCTTTACAGTGCAGGGAAATCACACACACACACACACACACACACACACACACACACACACACACACACACACACACACACACACACACACACAGCCCTGGCCCTCCATTGGCACGCTGCGGCCCGATGAAAGCTGCCCTCCTCTAAAGCCTACCTTTATTTTCCCCTCCCCACTGCTCCGCCAACTCTCTCTCTCTCTCTCTCTCTCTCTCTCTCTCTCTCTCTCTCTCTCTCTCTCACACACACACACACACACACACACACACACACACACACACACATGTACGCATGCATGCATGCACGTACATACGTGCACATATGTCCTTGTTGATCCAGATTTTTTTTTGCCCCCTCCCCTATCTAGAATCCTGGCTAAGATCCTGCCTTCACTGCTACATCACTCCAAGATACTCCATGAACCACAGGGATTGCCAAGCTGTGCAGCAAAGAGGGTTTTTTTTAGGAAAGATCATGTCAACTGCCCAAGCTGCCTCTGTATACCATTTGGCAATGTAGGATTCAACAGATGCACCAACAGGTCAGCTGGAATCTCATCCACGCGACTTGAAAAACAAATTGGATCCAGCAACTTTTATGGGGTAACCATCCTAATAGACTCTAGCTCTCATTGAAAGGGATTGGTGTCAGTACTTTAAACTCCAGCAGGAAATGATCTGCCTTCCATTAATGTAACTGAAGTGACTGTTACCAATGTATCAAAATAAGACATATAAGCCCAAATCCTTTCTATTTAAATTACACCTGTGGAAGGATGATGATGATGTCACCAAAATAAAGAGTTATCCTACAATTAGAGATTTTCTCTTTCAGCCCTGTAGCTTTTTATTTTACTTGAAATTCATTTTATTGCATGGAAGCCTTGGGTACCACAAGCAAAGAGAAGGATAATTTTAATTACCAAAAAATCTTCACCAGATGTTACCACCAGCATGGGAAGATCTTTGGTGACTAAAGATTTCCTCCTTCCCTCCTGTAGGTTCTGTGTCTTCCAAATGATGTAACATATCTATACCAATAAGATCTATACCTTACCTGTAGACCTAACTAACATCGCCGCAAGAGTCCAGACGCTGAGAGTGGGGCAATCGCCCCACAAACATGAACAAAAAACCAATCAGGCTGAAGGACGCGAGCGCAGAGGAGGCGGGGCAAGCGGTGCATGCATAAAAAATGGCCACCACTTCCCTTCGAGCAGGCAGGCGGGCACATCAGTTGCCAGCTGGGTCACGTGCTTTTGCTGCCCCTGCCCGCCTGGCGAAGGCCTCGGCACCAATGGGGATGGAGGACAGGCCATGCCATGGAGGCACAGAAGGTGAGCGGCCTAGCCCGCAAGGCAACAGGTAAGTGGGGCGGAGGCATACCTGTCAAGTATCCCATTTTTTCCGGGAAAACCCCTTATTTTTACCCCTGTTGTCGCCCCCTCCCATTTTATTAATTTCCCCGTAATATCCCTTATTTTTTAAAAAAAATCCTGACCGGAGCCCTCACAGCCGAAGCTGCAGTATGTTTTCCGGCCACCAGAAGTTGCTGTGTGGCAGGCTTTTCGCTTGTGGAAGGGGAGAGAAGGTGGTGGGGGCGTTCTGTAGTTTCTCTTTCATTTTCCTCCTGCCACATAGTCATGGAGGCTTCGTTTTTGCTGCTGCTGTTCAGAGCCACCATGGGACAGGGAGCCTACTCTAGAGGTGAGCGATATTTCATATATGCAGGGGCAAATCAGTGAGAGACTTCTCTCTCACTCTCATGGTTTATTGAGCTGTTTCTGCCCTTGGGAGGGGGGGATGTTGCTTGATTGATCACTATATGATAGAGAGAGAGAGAGAGCACCCCACCTTCTAACAAACCATCTGGAGGGAGATTAACTTCTCAGCTGCTGGGAGGCTTGGAAACTACAGAGGTTGCTTTTTACTTTACTAATTCCCTTCCTTAAGATGGATCTGACATTCTCAGGTGTTGGTGCTTCATTTGGTTGCAGTGAGGAACAAATAGATTGGTTAATTTGGGGGAATTAATCCCTTGCTCCTCCACCCTAATTGGGGGAGTGTCTAGCCATGTGCAGGGCTAGTTCATTAAAGCCAAGCTGCTTACAAGCAGTTGGTAACCCTAGGGGGCTGGTTTACTGTTTTGCACTTTCTTTGCTTTCCAGGGGGAAAAAAATAATTAAAAATGAGTAAGGTAAAGGTAAAGGTTTCCCTTGCTCGAAAGCCAGTCGTATCCGACTCTAGGGTTCAGTGCTCATCTCTGTTTCAAAGCCAAAGAGCCAGCATTGTCAGCATCTGCAGACATTTCCATGGTCATGTGGCAGGCATGACTAGACACCAGAGCGCATGGAATGCTGTTACCTTCCCACCAAAGTGGTCCCTATTTATCTACTTGCAATTTCTTTCTTTCAAGCTGCTAGGATGGCAGGAGCTGGGACAAAGACGGGAGCTCATTCCATCCTGCAGTACTCGGGAATCGAACTGCTGACCTTCTGCCTCCCAGTCAGCATCTTAGTCACTTAAGCCGCTGAGTAAACAAGAAAGAAAACAAAACAAAAGTCCCCCAACAAGATGGGGAAAGGGTTCTTTGGCCCACACAGCTTTGTGCCCATTGCATCTACAACACCATCTACAACACCATCTTATTTTTGACCACCCCTTCTTTTGTCCTCCACCTTTCCCAGCATCAAGGCCTTCTCAAGTGAATCCTCTCTTCTCATTTGATGTCCAAAGTACTTTAGCGTCATCTTTATTATTTGACCTTTAATGAGCAGTCATGGTTGATTTCTTCTAGGATTAACCTATTTCTAAAACCACATTTCAAAGGCATCTATTTTTCTGTGCTCAGCTTTCCTAATGGTCCAGCTCTCACATCCATACATTACCACCAGGAATACCATTGCTTTGACTATACAATGTTTTGTTTGCAAGGTGATGCCTCTACTTTTAACTATGTTCCCCAGGTTTCTCATAGCTTGTTTCCCAAGCATCAGTCAACTTTTTATTTCACGGCTGCAATCACCATCTGCAGAGATCTTTGAACCTAAGAAAGTAAAATCTGCCAGTCGTATCCAACTCTAGGGTGCAGTGCTCATCTCCATTTACAGCCAAAGAGCCAGTGCTGTCTGTGTTTGCAAACATTTTCATGGCCAAGTGGCAGGCATGACTAGAGCCTAGCAAGTCACATGGCTATATTTGGCCATGGCCCCAGATTTGGCCACACCCACAGAGGGATGTGGCCAAAATTTCCCTTATTATCAAATCCCAAACTTGACAGTTATGGGTAGAGGACAGGGACTGAGAGGGGAAACAGGCCTGAGGAACACGCTGCCCCCCTGCCCATTCCCAAACCCAACCCCCCTGCCCATTCCCCCCCCTCAGTCCCTGTCCCCTGACACACTTACCTGTTGCCGGCTGGGCCATTCGCACTCTGCGCCTCCCCGGTGCGGCCTTCTGAGCTGGGCTGCTTGCCTTCCGCGCCACCGCGGCCCAGCCTGGGGAACACAGAGTGAGCAGACCAGCGGCTTCGGCGGGGTTGTGGGAAGGAGGGGAACCCTTCATCTCCCTGCAGCCCCATGTGGCTTCGACGAGGTTGTGGAGAGGAGAGGGGCCTTGCCTGACAGAGGAAGGGAGCCCCCTTCCCCTCCAGGTGAGGGCCGTGTGTGTGTGTGTGTGTGTTTGCATTGTGTTTGCATTGTGTGTGTGTTGTGTTTGTGTTGTGTGTGTGGTTGTGTTGTGTGTGTGTTTATGTGGGGGTTGTGTGGGGTTGTGTTGTGTGTGGGGATTGTGTTGCGTGTGAAGTTGTGTTGTGTGTGTGTGTGTGTGTGCGCGTGCGCGCCCAAAACCACCCCAACCACCAACACACACACAAAAACTGCCAGGCAGAGACAGGCAAAAAATGCTAGTTACTCATACGTCAGAGAAGCCATAGGACAGAAGGATACTATATTAAAGATATCCCCCCCTGCTGTTGACCTCATCACCCTTTCTTGGGTGTAACCTATGCAGCATGATTTTGGACATTTATCAACCTTCTGTAGCACATGTTTCAATGATTATAACAGGTTACTCTGGTCAGAAATCATATCCTTAGGGCATGGAAATAAGACAGTTGTGTAGGAAATGGGTTAAAGGATCAATAACTCTCACCAAGTGGTATAAAGCAGCTTAACGTTATGGCACAGAGTATTAGAGCTCCATTCACAACCTTCCCAATGTTAAAACCAGTCAGGGAATCTTGTCTTCCTTGCTAACACATCTAGGCTATTGATGAAACCATTCTTTGTAATCATTCAAAATTTGACAGATTGCCAAATTTCACCATTTGAACTGAAAAATAAGACTTGGCAAATTTAGATATCATATTTGTATTTTTTTTTTAAAAAAAACTCAAAATACTTTAGGCTTGTTGGCATCTCTTTGATTGACTGTGGCAGGAGCTAAAAGAATATTTCACAAGCTGTCTAATGTTAACTGCCATCACACGTTATCTATCAAATGCTATTCGGATCCCAAATATTCTTCCATGTCAACTATCAAGTGCTGTCAAATATTAAACATGCTTACATTCTAAGCATCAGTTATTTGTACATAGAACATACTTCTGGTTTCCTCAGGGTCTGAGTCTTTCAGATGTTATCAGACCTTTCCTGTTCACATTATTTGCGTAAGTCCAACTGTCTGTCCTAATTCTTCTTTCATGTCCAGATGAAACCACTTTCTTGGCTTTGTTTTTGGCCAAAATTAATCCTTATTGGTACATGTTTTCTTTAGTAAGCAGCAGACCAGCAAATGAGCCAGATTTGAAAACAAAGGAACTAAGAAATGAATTCTGTCTTAAGTAAAACAGATTAACTGAATCAATTATTGAACAGTAAGTAAACATTTGTGTAAATCATTTGATTCATCTGGATTCAGCTTTAGTTGGGCCTATCAGGTGAATGGACAATAAGCAAATTCAATAGTGCTCAAAGTGAACCAAGAGCTCCCGTCATCTATCCCAGCTCCTGCCAATCTAGCAGTTCGAAAGCAAGAAATTGCAAGTAGATAAATAGCTACCACTTTGGTGTGGAAGGTAACAACATTCTGTGTGCTTTGGTGTCTAGTCATGCCTGCCACATGTCAATGAAAACATCTGCAGATGCAGACAGTGCTGTTTCTTTGGCTATAAACAGAGATGAGTCAGATAATACTGGTTTTTGGGCAAGGGTGACCTTTACCTTTACCTATGTATCTGCCTGATATACTGTAATGTGAGAACTGGACTAGTCACACTTCTTTGGATTGTCTGATGCAGTCTCCAAACAAAAACTGTGCACAAAATATGGACTTATTTGGAAAGTGTACAGTACTGACAACAAGAATTTGCAGCCATGGAAAAGCTTACCCTGATTGATGGAGGGCCCTGCTTCTCATCAGGTTTTTAGGAAAAAATTGGATGACTGTCTGTTGAGGATGTTTTAGATATGATTTCCTGTGTTAGAAAAGGTAGACAAGTTGTCCCTAAGAGGAGATGACCCTCAAAGTGGCTTCCAATGCTATAACTGCAGGATTCTATGATTAGTGAAAGAAATGTACAAAAAAAATGAATGAAACTGCTTATATGTTAGGCAACTTTGTATACAAGAGTGTGTGTGTGTGTGTGTGTGTGTGTGTGTGTGTGTGTGTGTGTGTGTGTGTGTGTGTGTGTGTGTGTGTGTAAAAGAGAGAGAAATGGGAAATAATACAACTGTTTATTCGGTTTCTTGTTGTATAGATTTAGATTTTTAAAATGTGTTGTTAGCCGCCCTGAATGGGAGAATATCCCAGACGGACAGGGTAACAACAACAACAATAATTTCTATGCAGACTTTTTAAAAAAAACCTGCAAATAGATGCAGAGGGTAAAATGAATTGAATGGCAGGAAACTAAGAAACTTAGAAAGATATACAATCGTCACATTTGTCGCCTTTTGCCTTAATGTGAACTAAACATAACTAAGCTTTGTGAACAGGTGTAGTCCCCTTCAGGATTTAAGTCTCATTCCCTTCAACACCTGAAATATAATACTTATTAAACCTCACCCCACAAGAGAGTACATGTCTTATGGGTAGGTAATGATGCCTTCCCCAGCCTTCCAATTTTAAAAACCTCCTCAACAGTGTGGTCACAGGAGAGGAGAGTTCAGTGAAAAAGGAACCAGGTAAGGGAGACAGCTGTGAGGGGAATGGAAATAGAAGCTAACGTTTTCTATGCTCTATCACTTCTGAGATACAACATTTAAAACCCTCAAGTCAACCATGAAATTAGTAAGAAAGAGCAACCTGTGCTTGTCCAAAGAGGTGGAGGTGGGGAAAGCCCTCGCCTTGAATGTCTTTAAAATATTTACTTAATATTACCCCTTACAGCCCCTGCCCTCCAATCATTATTCCCAGTTGAAAATTCTTCCAAATATATGGTCTTTTCGCTTATTCACTACAGATAATATTTTAATTAAAACAGTATAAATAGAACTCAGTCAACAGCAAAGGCTTAACAGCTCTTTCAATTTCTTTTTGCTACAGAGATCTGGGTATTTGTGCTCAAGTAAATAGATCTATGTGCAGCCCAACTTAACTGCTTTAATTCTGCAGTGTTGCCATAAACTCTGCACTATGATCCTATCTCAGTAAGACGTTTACTGTTGGTATATCCTGTTTAGTATGTCTTTCTGACTGAAGTTAAGTTTGGACATCAGCAGAATCAAATAGATAAGATTTTCCAGAACACACATTAAAAGGTGTGTATTGGACGAACTAGGCAAAGATGCTCAGTTTGTGTTTAGAAGCTGATGGCATATTTTCCCCATTACCAACAGGATTTCCTTAGAGTTGCACAATTAAGCAATCAGACTTGTAAATTAAGCCATTTTTTTTGAAGACCTATCACAATACAAAGAAATCTGAAGTGAGAAATTCTTTATGTTAGAGGAAACGAACACCTTTTACCAAGTAAGAGGGCTCCATTTACAAGTACAAGCTGAGCATTTTGTCTAATTTATTCTTCAGAGTGTGGAGGGAGTCATGGGTAACAGATTCATCTGCAGACCATAAAACAGAAAAGAGCAAAGCAGTATTCATCCCTTAACCTATTCACTTTCTGCAAGAAAGCATTTTTCCACATGGAGACATATTTAACTGCTATTCTTAGGCTGACATAGGGATAGAGGAATCTGCCAGATTTGATTTCTCTTGCATTTTTCACTTTTCCAATCCAAACTCCATTCTGTCCTGTTTCTGCATCAATTTCTGTTTTTTAAAATGGATTTTAATTAATATCTCTCCAATATACATATTTTGTAAGCATTCTGTCATATAGTGCATTTTTATGCATTATTTTCACTTACACATTTTGATGAACTTTCCCATAAGATATGCTTTTCTGTGTCAGTGGATACATGCACTCAGTATATCCATTGTACAAATTTCATCTTAGAGGACTGCGTCACGCAGGAAAAATATTAAAGGATGGCTTGGTTTATATTGTTTGAAATGAAATATGCAAATCAGGTAGACTTTCATTACAACAAGAACCTAACTAATTGTTCCTCTGTAATTTTATTTCAGGCTCCCCTACAGCATAAATTCATCATTCAACAAAGAAAATCATGGTCTTGAGGTGAGACCCTGTCATTAAGGTTGCTAATGACAGGAGACCATTGGCATAGCAACATAGCCTACATTAAGCAGTCTAATGAAATTAAAAACATATTTCATCATCATTTATTTTTCAGATAATATGTTTATTTTATCTTTTTAAGTCAAGGTACACAGAAAGAGCCTCCACAAAGATTGTGGTGTTTGTTTGTTTTTTTAACCACAATTTGGAGTATCCCAGGCAATAGCAGCCTTGTGCTGGCTAATCTTTCTCACACTGGGTCAAATGAAAGGAACTGCAGAAATGAATTCACCAAAAGGTTTTGGCAGTTTCATGTCTGACCTTGATACCAAAACTCAAACACTGTTTGAATAAGATTAACTAAGGTGAGGCAAGCAATTTCCAGGGGTCCAAGAGCCATATCCACCCAACCCACTATAGAAGGAAAATTTCTTTCCACCTCTTCTAGCAGCTTTTTAAAATATAACAAAATTGTGGGAACAGGGGGACACAGGTGCTGGGGGGCAAAATACGGGGGAAATGGCCTCACATGCCCCCAGAGGGCACAAGAAGATTTTTTTGAACCATTAAAAAAATCAGTAAAAGTCCTGAATCCTGGATGCTCCCCAATGCTAGAACTAAGGAATTGGAAAGACTTCCCGATTAAAGCAATAAGGGAAATAAATGAGTTAGAAGGAAAAGTTTTGGTAACTATAAAAGATTGGGTAGAAAAAGTTAAATGAAGGAAGTCAGGAAAACAATATGTAAAGATGAATTGGTTGAACAAAATACTATTAGAGAAATGAAATATAAATTGTTTAGGAAAGTATGGTCTGGGTAGATAACTAACAAAATTTGAAGAAATATTAAGATATTTAGAACAAAAAGAAATAACAACAAAGGGAATAGTTAGTGAAATATACAAACTTTTAACTGATAGAGGAGAAACACTAAAAGCATCAAGAGAGATGTGGGAACAAGATTTAGAAGAAAATATTCGTAAGGCCAACTGGGATAAGATATAGAAAAAAGAATTATGGAAAATATGTCAGTGAGAATAAAGGAACATTGCTTTTGACTCTGCATGAGCTCTTAAGCAGAGCTGCTGCTGAGGAGAACCAAACAAAGGAAGTGAGCACTGGGAAGTTTTGCAGTTGGAGTAGAGTTGCTTTAGAGGCCTCTACTAATTTAAATTGATAATTTAAACTGCTGAGAGCCACCTCTGTTCAAACAGAGGAAGCAGTTTGAAGCTTCCGGAAGCAGGGGGCAGAGCCACACCAGGCCCTTCCCTGAACTGTGACTCATAGGGGCGGAGCCACACTAGCCTTTAAAAGCTCTGAGCTCTTTCAGGGTCAGCCCTTTTGACTCTGCATGTGCTCTTAAGCAGAGCTGCTGCTGAGGAGAGCCAAACAAAGGAAGTGAGCACTGGTAAGTTTTGCAGTTGGAGTAGAGCTGCTTTACAAACTAGTAACAAAAAGAAGAATATAGTAGAGCTGCTTTACAAACTAGTAACAAAAAGAAGAATATAGTCTTACTAGGTAGAAAGGTAGTAAACGTGTACATTTTTGAGGCCCAGAACACTGCACTTGTTAAAATGGATTCTGAGGGAACAGCTGTAGTTACCTGCAATTCTTGTGCCATGTTTGTGTTCTTGCCAAAGCATATGGAGAACTACACTTGCAGCAAGTGCAAGTTGGTTGCACTACTAGAAGGGAAGGTCCAGCAGCTAGAGGCCCGCATATCTAACCACCAACAAATTAAGGAGCTTGAGCTGTTCTTGGACAGAGCGGAGCAGACTATGCTGGACAAAGAAGAGACAGGGCACAGTTCTGAAGGAGAAGGCCCTTCACTAACTCAGGAGGGAGATGGTTGGAGGAATGTGACTCAAAGGAGGAGGAGAGTAGGGGATCACTCTGAGAGTCTGAAATTACAGAAGAAATTTGAGGCTCTTTCCCTTATCACACCTGATGAGGAACACACAGAGGAACAACTGGTTCCACCTGATGATCTCTCCTTCATCATACTTGATGAGATCCAGGAAGATGAACAACAGGAACAAACTGAGGTTCTCTCCCTTAATATGGTTGATGAGGTGCATGTAGATGAACAGATTGCAGGAGAGAGGCTCCTTGTACTAGGTGATTCAATAATTAGAAATACAGAGAAATGGATTTGTGATGCACATGATAACCGTATGGTGACTTGCCTGCCAGGTGCAAAAGTTGCAGACATCACAAGAAATCTAGATAGATTGTTAGAGAGAACTGGGAACGAGCCAGTTGTCATGGTACACGTTGGTACCAATGATGTTGGGAAGGCCAAGCGGTCTGTCCTGGAAGCCAAATTTAGGTTGTTAGGAAGAAGATTGAAGTCCCGGACTTCCAAGGTAGCATTTTCAGAAGTGCTGCCTGTCCCTCGCGCAGGACCTACCAGGCAGGCAGAGCTCAGAAGCCTCAATGCGTGGATGAGGTGGTGGTGTCGAGAGGAGGGCTTCAGATTTGTCAGGAACAGGAGAACATTTTGGGACAAGCCAAATCTGTTCAGGAGGGATGGGTTGCATTTAAACCATGATGGGACCAGATTGCTGGCACTCAACATCAAAAAGGCTGCAGAGCAGCTTTTAAACTGATAACTGGGGGAAAGCCGACAGGAGCTGGGCAGCATCCGGTTCGGGAAAGTGTGTACTTGAGTAGTGAGGAGGATGCAAAAATTACTGAGCAGAGCAAGGAGCTAGTCACCAGCACTCTAGCAGAAGGATGCAAGAGGCAGTCTAACAATGCAACTGGATTCAAAAGACTGTATCAGGAAAGCATATATAAATGCTTGTAGACAAATGCCAGAAGCCTCCAGAACAAAATAGGGGAGCTGGAATACTTAGCAATAGATAAGAATATTGATATTATTGGTATCACTGAAACCTGGTGGATGGATGATAACCAATGGGATACAGTTATCCCAGGCTACAAACTGTACAGGAAGGATAGGAAGGGGCAAACAGGAGGTGGTGTAGCCTTGTATGTCAAAGAACTGATAAAATCGTATGAATTGGAATATCTAGGTGATTTAGAGTCACCATTAGAAGCTCTGTGGGTAAGAGTACCAGGCCACAAGGATGGTCTAACAGTAGGCATATACTATCGGCCTCCGACCCAAACTCTTGAGGGAGAATGGCAGTTGGAGAATGTTGTAAAGGAGGCATCCATGAAGGGAAGCCTGGTTATAATGGGGGACTTCAATTACCCTCACATAGACTGGGTAAACTGTTGTTTAGCACATGATAAAGAGATAAAGTTCCTAGATATGCTAAATGATTGTTCCCTGGGACAGATGGTTGAAGACCCAACTAGAGGTACAAGAATCCTTGACTTGATCCTGAGTAATACTCAGGATCTGGTGCAAGATGTTAATGTGACTGATCCAATAGGGAACAGTGACCACAACTCAATTATGTTTAACTTGATCATAGACTGCAAGTCACTGATAAAATCTAAAACAGAGACCTTAAATTTTCAAAAAGGAAATTTCCCAAAGATGAGGATACAAGTAAAAAAGAAACTGAAAGGGAAAATTGAGAGAGTCCAAACACTCCAAGAGGCATGGAGGTTGTTTACAAAAACATTAACAGAGGCCCAATTGGAATGCATACCCAAAAGGAAAAAGGGCACTGCCAGGTCCATGAGGACTCCGATGTGGCTTACAGGAGCTGTTCGGGAATTGATCAAGAGCAAGAAAAGCTCATTTAGAAGATGGAAGGCTTGTCCAAATGAGGACAGCAGGCAGAAACATTAATTCTGGCAGAACAAATGCAAGGCAACAATCAGGAAAGCAAAGCAAGACTTTGAGGAGCGTATAGCTAAAAATACTCAGAGAAATAACAAAGACTTCTTTAAGTACATTAGAAGTAAGAACCCAACTAGGAAGGCCATTGGACCATTAGATGACAATGGAAGGCAAGGGGTTATTAAAGAGGAAACAGAGATTGCAGAGAGACTCAATGAATTCTTTGCTTCAGTATTCACTGAAGAAGACAGAGACCACATGCCCAAAACAGAGCCTATCTTCGTAGGGAGGGAAACCGAAGAATTAAGCAAGATAGAAATAACCAGGGAGGAGGTCCTTGCATGTTAAGCTAAACACTAACAAATCACCAGGACCAGATGGCATCCATCCACGAGTTCTCAGGGAACTTAAAGATGAAATTGCTGATCTCCTAGCCAAAATATATAATCTTTCCCTCAAATCAGGCTTTGTGCCTGATGACTGGAAGGTAGCGAATGTAACACCAATTTTCAAAAAAGGATCCAGGGGTGATCCAGGAAATTACCCACCTGTCAGTTTGACATGTGTCCCAGGTAAAGTGATGGAAACCATCCTAAAAGATAGAATTAATAGGTACATAGAAGAGAAGGTGCTGCTAAAGGAGAGCCAACATGGCTTTTCCAAGGGCAAATCATGCCTCACTAATCTGTTGGAATTTTTTGAGAGTGTCAACAAGCATGTGGATAAGGGGGATCCAGTTGACATTGTTTATCTGGACTTTCAGAAGGCTTTTGACAAGGTCCCACACCAAAGGCTCTTGAATAAACGTACCAGTCATGGAATAAAGGGACAGGTCTTGTCCTGGATCAGCAACTGGCTAAGGGACAGGAAACAGAGGGTAGCACTAAAAGGACACTTCTCCAAGTGGAGGGAAGTAAAGAGTGGGGTCCCCCAAGGTTCAGTACTGGGACCCCTGCTTTTCAACCTCTTCATAAATGATCTAGAGGTAGGAGTAAAAAGCAAGGTAGCCAAATTTGCTGACGACACTAAATTATACAGGGTAGTGAAAACTGTGAGAGATTGTGAAGAGCTCCAGAGGGATCTCTTGACACTGGGGGAGTGGGCAAAACAGTGGCAAATGAGCTTCAACATCAGTAAGTGCAGAGTGATGCATGTTGGGGCAAAAAACCCCAATTACATTTATAAACTGATGGGGTCTGAACTCTCTGCGACAAACTAGGAAAGGGACCTTGGTGTCCTGGTGGACAGCTCAATGAAGATGTCAACCCAGTGTGCCTCAGCAGTGAAAAAAGCAAACTCAATGTTAGGGATCATTAGGAAGGGTATAGAAAATAAGTCAGCAAGTGTCATTTTGCCTCTTTATAAATCTATGGTGAGGCCCCATCTGGAATATTGTGTACAGTTCTGGTCGCCATACCTCCAGAAGGATATTATGGAGTTGGAGAAAGCACAGAGGAGGGCAACCAGAATGATTAGGGGACTGGAACACCTTCCTTACCATCTGAGGCTGCAACGGTTGGGCCTTTTCACTCTTGAATGACAGCGTCTAAGAGGTGACCTAATTGAAGTTTATAAAATCATGCACGGTGTGGACAAAGTAGATAAGGAAAAACTGTTTTCCCTATCGCACAACACTAGAACTAGGGGACACTCCATGAAACTTTTGGGTACTAGTTCTCAAACAAATAAGAGAAAGTACTTTTTCACCCAGAGGATTACTGGTCTATGGAACTCCCTGCCAGAAGAAGTGGTGACAGCTGTCAGTCTTGACAGCTTTAAGAAAGGATTAGACAAGTTCATGGAGGACAAGTGTATCAATGGCTATAATTATGGCTACCTAAGGACAACCTCCGGGTTGGAGAGATAGGCAGGATATCTCTCAATGCCATTTCCAGGGAGTCCTAAGCAGGTGAAGGCATCTCCTTGGGAATACCCTGAAGGAAATGGTGAGCCACTGTGTGAGACAGAATGCTGGACTGGATGGGCTGTGGCCTGTTCCAGCAAGGCTGTTCTTATGTTCTTATGCTACAAAGTATTGTGGAGAGGGTATATGCCACCATTTTGGCTAAAACAATATGATAAGAATTACAATACAGAATGTTGGAAATGTAAACAACAAGATGGAACATATCTACATGTGTGTGGGAATGTGAAGAAATTAACAGAATTTGAGTACAAATCTTCAAGGAAATCAACCAAATGTTAGATTAAAATTTGTTGCTGAGTCCCAGGGTTGCTTTGTTAATGGATTTGGGAAGTATAATAATGGGCAAAAATAAAAAGGGCTTAATTAGCATTTTGGTAACAGTGGTGAGATTATTGATAGCTAAAAACTGGAAAATGTACCCAAATTTTAGACTTGAAGATTGGTACAAAGAACAATGGGTTATAGAGATAAATGATAAATTGACATGTGAGTTAAAAGTGAAAAAGGTTTGATAAATGTAAATGACTTTAAAGATATTTGGGGTGTATTTATGGAATATGTACTGGTCAAGAGAAAAGATATGCAACTGGGTCAGGAAATATATAGTTTTTTGGAAATAGGAGACAAGATAAACTATGTGGAATTCATGAATAACTTGGAAGGCCCTTGGGTGATGGGTACACAAATCTATTTGTATCGTAGATGAATGTGTATTGTTATTATATATTGTATTTTTGTATTTTATTGTTTTTACACAGAAGCATATTTATTTTATCTTCAGTGACAGCTGTTCACCAAAATACTGCATGCAGAAGTAACCTCTGAAAGCATGTGTTTGAACTTCCTATACTCTTTAGTATTCTCTCTAAAGAAGAGATATAAATAATGTGCTTTGATAAAGACATTAAACAAACATGTGGAGATCTTAGCCATTCTTACAGCTATCTTTTTGTGGGTATCACCAGCATAAAAAAATACCAGAAAATGTATGCTTCACATTCTGGTTGTTTCTTGGAAATTATCATTCAAGAAAATACTGTTATACTATTCAACAAATTTTCAGGATAATTATCTTATTTCTCTTCTAACCAATGGGGATGAGCAATATGTGGCTCCTCAGAAATTGCTGAAGTACAACACCTATCATTCTTCTGTAATGGCTAGAATTGATGGATGCTGTAATATGAAAAAATTCAAGATGGCCATAATTTGCCCACCCTCCTATACAAATTAGCTAACATATTCACACTTGGTTGATGTTGACTCAGGCCATGTACAGTCTTCCTTGCAGCATTTTTTAATATCCTTGATCTTCAAGAAGATTAACATTTGACAATAGTGAAGCAGTATTTCATGACAAGCGCTGCAGTGACTTAGTGGTTGAGACATTGAGCTTGATGACCAGAATGTTGGCAGGTCAGCAGTTCCAGACGCAAAATACTCTAGGACCATAAATTCAATAAAACAGTTCAAGGTAGTTACCATGGTACTTTATTGAGAATTTGTGGTATCGTCTTCTCTGTCGTCATCATAGTAATAGTAGTCACCTCCTCCTCCTCATCCTCCTTCCATGTATCCCTAATAATTCACTACATTAATGAAATTTGTAAAGCACAATAAATTAGTAGGAGCCATGACTAGCCATTCAGTGAGCAGAAAATGTAAAGAGAAACCAAAAAGAACAATGGCAGATGGCAGGAACATTAGAGTAAATTTAGAGGGGTGGGAGAAGGAAGATAAAGTTACCCTAGGGAACTCTAATCCAGAATACAAATATTTCAGAGAAAAGGGTGGGACCAAAGGTAGGAACAGAGAAAAGAAACCTGGGGGGGAGGTTCCAAACCAAAACTGTGAGCTCTTTGTCAAATGTTATCTATATCTATAAAATAGAGGTGTGGGTTTGTATGTGCTCCAAAGGAGCCCACACCCCTGGACCAATCTCGCTGAAAGTTTGCACATACATACCTTGGGCTTGCGAGATCAGCACTGTGGGGGTCTCAAAACCCATTTGGGGGTTTATGCCCCCCCAAGTGGGACACAAAGGGGACACCCCCACTGGCCAGAGAAGCAGCAACGAACCAGCAGTACTACACACGGGCAGCACAGCAAAGCCAGTGGCTTGAATTTTCCGCCAGGAGATGCTGCCGCTAAAGAAAGCTGTGGCCTCGATTAGCAGCCACAGCTTTCTTCAGTGGCGGGGTCTCCTGCCCATTAACATACAGTTCTGTCAAGCCATTGCCTCCTTTCACTGACCAAAGGAAGCTGTGGCTTGACAGAACTTAACGTTTACGGGCTGGGGACACCATTGGGCAGAAAAGTAAAACCACAGTCAAGACACATCATCCTTGCTTTAAAGTACAAAAAAAAGCCGGGCAAGGCCGGGTAATTAGGTAGTACTTAATAAGATGCATCCATTGCCAATGCGGAATTAAACATTCAGAAATGGTGCTAAGTAAAAACCTTAAATGAATGAGAGTGTGGAATATTATGAGTAATCTTTACACACCTGATCTTAAAACATAACGAGGTTAATCTTGAATGGGACACTCCTGCAGAAATTTGGGTCCCAAGTAATTTTGGGGCTTTGTAAATAAGCATCCTCATAGTGATTTGCTCCCCACCTTTACCCCCCAAAAATGATGCTGATATTGTAAAAGTGCAATTCCCATTTGCAAATGTTACAGTTATAGCTAATGTGGAGGCTCCACTAGACTACAAAGCTAGGAGCAGAAATTGTAGTATTTTTTTGCTTTCAGCTGCTGTGGCTCAAGTGGCTAAGACAGTGACTGGGAGGCGGAAGGTCAGCAGTTTGATACACGAGTAATTTGTATAGGAGGGTGGGCAAATTATGGCCATCTTGAATTTTTTCATATTACAGCATCCATCAAGACATTCTTTGTCCCAGCTCCTTCCTACCTAGCAGCTCGAGAGCAAGAAATTGCAAGTAGATAAATAGGGACCACTTTGGTGGGAAGGTAACAGCGTTCCGTGTGCTCCAGTGTCTAGTCATGCCTGCCACATGACCATGGAAATGTCTGCAGAAGCAGACAGCGCTGGCTCTTCGGCTTTGAAACAGAGGTGAGCACTGAACCCTAGAGTCAGATACGACTGGCTTTCGAGCAAGGGAAAACTTTACCTTTATCTTTACCTGTTGCTTCTGACTTTGAATGTGATTCATTGTCAAGGACTTACCTGCTTTAAACTTGCTGTTGCTGGGTTCTGTCATCCTCACAACATGGCCCTCTGCCTTCCTGCTTAGCCTACAACTCCAGATATCAGGTCTCCCTGTCTGGTTCCTTCTGACTGGGCTCTTCCTTTTCTAGCTCTGAACACTCTCTCTTCAACCATCAGCTTTCTTCCCACACACCCCACTACCTGTTTCCCCTGGCATATCAGACTCCATTAAAACCTCTTTTCCATAGCAACGAATACAAAGGCTGCTGCTACTGTTTTATGCCCAGTTCTGGGTAGAAAATCTAGGCTTCTAGCCAACTCCCCACATTAAACTGCACTCATGAGGCCATTCACAGTGTAGAAACACCACAAGATATAAACAACCAAATAGAAATGCAGCATTTCTTCATAACTTGTATTAGTTCATGTTTTATATATCCTGGTTTCTTTCCCAATATTGCTTTGCAGGTATACTCTTGTTTCAAATTTCTGGTATATAAAGGATTGCCTGCAAATTCAAAGCCTTGTTTTGAAAGATACTGTTCTTCTCTTTCTGATGCAATTTCACCCCCAACCTCTTGCTAGTATTAATAACATATATATCTTGCAACTATACATAATGCTGCTAAACAGAAATCTTAGGCAAGATTCAAGATCAAGGTTTCAAGTTTGCAAACTGGCATCAGCCGTAGGTGGTGTCAATGTAACACTAGCCACAGTAAATACACATATCAGAGAGTAAACAAAACAAAAATGTTGTGGCACTTTAAAGACTAACTGCTGTATTTTAATGTTAGCTTTTGTGGATCAAGTCCACTTCATCAGACATAGGAGTGAATACACATATATTTATAAATCCATTATTATCCTTACAACTGCAAAAGGGAACATTATTTTATGGCCTGTTCACAAGATACAAGAACAGGAAAAGAAGCCTATTTTTGTGAATTTTGAACAAAATTGAGCAAATGACATTCTTAATGCAAATAGTTTGTTAAAAATGGCACAAATGCAAGCGCGGCGCCAAAATGGCCGCCGCGCTCTTTGCGGGCCCCCCCATCGGACGAAGGCATCTGGGTAGTTAGGGGGGCGTGGCCAGCTCCCTTATAAAAGGGGTGGCCATGAGGCAGCCGAGCTGCCATTTTGCGAAGCGACGGAGTGGAGAAGTTTTTCCCCTCTTGCCTCCGTCGCTTTTACCTTTACCGGGAAGCCTCTTGGCTGCTGAATTTTCTCGTTTTCGGCTTCCCGTCGTTTGGCTGAGATGCCCTCGAAGAAGAAGGCGGCTGCGAGCGCGGCTCGTGCGGTTCGGAGGCGCAATCCGGGTCGGAGGACCGCGGCTGCGCCTCCCCAGCAGCCGCCTTTGCCTGCACTCACCGGGACCGGTGGGATGGGGTTAATCCCCCCTTAGCCGGAGACCGGGGGCCCACGCACAGGCCCAGTAGGGGCTGCGGCCCTCGGCCCGCAAGCGGTGGACACCGCTCCTGGTGTTGCCCATTCCGCTGGGCCTTCCTCCATAGGGGTGCAGCTCACTCAGGGGGCTTCCAGCCTTGGGGGGTGGTGTGGTCCCCTTTCCTGGCAGGTTGCTCCATCGGCCCTACCGGGCCCGGGTTTGGGGTCGTGGCCCTATTCGGGCCCCGGTGTACAGGGACCTGTACCCATGCCTGTAGTGGGCGGGCCGGCTGGCCCTTTGCCCCATGTCAGCGTGGAGGCTCTACTGGCCCGCGTTGCGGCCCTTGAGGCATCCCTGGCCCGGGCTAGCCACCCTGGGGCCCCTTTTGGGGTACAGTTCGATACGTCGTCTGCTGGGCAGCGGCAGGCGACGGGACGGGTCGAGCTGCTTGAGGCGCGTGGCACGACCTCGGCCACTGCCTCGCAGCTCCCCAACCAACAGGCCGGTGCGGGTCTGGCCCCATCGACGAGCTCCACGGCGGTCGTGAGCTCCGACGCCCCCAGTGGGCCGGAACCCCCGGTGGGGGCGGCCCATGGGGGTGCAGCATGTGAGTATGCGGTTCAAGCTAGTGCACCTACACACGTGGCCACGTTGGGGGGGGGCTTTTCAATGGCCTTGGCCTCGCGCGGGTGGTGCGGCGGTCCAGCCGATGACGCCCCGCCCGGCGACGTCAACTACCACCCAGGGCCCCGTGGTGGGGGGTGTTTCTTACCCTGTGGGGAATGTTTTGGGGGTGGCCAGGTTAGTCCAGCCCCCTTTCCAGATGCCCCCATTTTCTGCTGTACCTGTGTCGGCCTCGCCGACAGCGGGGTATTCCTTACCACTGGGAGACCATTTGGCCCAGACCACCAAAGAGAAGATCTGGCGGGGGGAGTATGTGGATATCTTCTCCCTCCTCAACAGAGAGCCCACCTAGGAGGAGGGGGGGGCAGGATGAGAAGGATAAGGAGCAGGCACGTCGTCGCAAGCCACCATGTACGTGGGCCAACTGGTTGCCGGCCTACCTCATATATATGGCGGTATACCTTAGGGCCCGGCCGGGTTTGGTGATTCCGATGGTCCAGTATTTGGACAACATCTATAGGGCGATGGTTGACTTCCCGGGCCCGTCGTGGTTGGCTTATGACGAGGAATTCCGTATGCGGATTCCCCTGCACCCCGAGATGAGGTGGGATGAGCCCTGCCAGAGGCTTTGGCTTCTGTACATGACTCCCACGTGCCCCGCGCCTGGGGAGAAATACCATTGTGGACATGCGGTCCAGCGTGCGGCCCCAGCACAGGTCCCCCGCCAGGTGGCGGGCAGGGGGTTCCAGCCCGCCTGCTGTGCTGGACTTTCTCGTACAATGGTTCCTGCGATGGGAAGAATTGCAAATACAGACATGAGCGTCCCGCCTGTGCTGGCCCCTATGCGGCCTCTGCATGTCCCAGGCCTGGAGGGATGCGGGGCAGAGGGAGGGGCCGACAGGGGGCTGGCAAGACTGCCTCGGGTGGAGCTGGTTCACCGAAAGGCTCCCTCCCCGATTAATGTGGACATGTTGGAGCGTTGCCTTGCATTGTACCCGAGGGGGGCAGATGCAGTTTACCTGCTTTGGGGTTTTCGACTGGGGTTCCGTATTCCTTTCATGGGTGGTAGGTTCCCCCAAGACGCCCCCAGCCTTTTGTGCCTCAGGGGAAGGGAGGAGGTGGCTGCTACCAGCATTGCTGAGGAGGTTAATGCATGCAGGGTCGCTGGCCCTGTCCCTGCACCCCCGTTCCGGGGAGCATATTATTTCGATGATGCCATGCCTTTTGGCTGTTCCATTTTGGGCTCGGCATTCGAGCGTTTCACCACCTTCCTAGAATGGGCTTTTGTCCGCAGGTCAGGGTCCCGGTCTGTAGCCCATTCCCTGGATGATTTTATTCGGGGCTGAACGGGGCTGGGACACGTGCACACGTCTCCTCAACACATTTCAGACGCTAATGGAGGAACTTGGTGTCCCTTTAGCGCCCGAAAAGACCGAGGGCCCATCTACACAGCTAGTATTCCTGGGGGTGGAGATTGACACGGTAGCCCAGGCTTCTAGGTTGCAGCGGGATAAGGTGTCGAGGCTAGTGGCCCTTATCTCGGACTTGCTGGCCAAGCGCATGGCATCACTGAGGGAACTGCAGGTGCTACATGGTCACCTCAATTTCGCTTGCAGGGTCGTCGCACCGGGCAGGGCATTTGCTCGGCGCTTGTGTGACGCCATGGCAGGATTATCCAGGCCCCACCATAGGGTTAGACTTACCCGGGGTATCAGGGCAGACGTGCTTGTCTGGCTCCAGTTCCTGAGGGAGTTCAATGGGGTGTCATTTTGGAGGTCTGAGCCCCGGGCTTCCCCTCGCTTTCAGATACAGTCTGATGCCTCGGGATCCCTGGGTTATGGGATGTACTTCACTTGGAAGTGGGCCTATGGTGGGTGGCCACCAGCCTGGGCAGGCACGGGTCGCCTGCATGGTCTCACGTATCTGGAATTTTCCCTATCCTGGGGGCTTTGATGCTATGGGGCAAGGAGTGGGCCAACTTGGTCGTCCATTTCTGGTGTGACAATGCGGCCGTTGTCCACATTGTCACCTCACAGACTTCCACATCGCCCAGGGTCATGGACCTAGTGCGCCAGTTTCTGTTGCGCAGCCTACGCCTCAACGTCCTCTTCTGGGCCAGGCGTGTCCCGGGGGCCAATAATGATATTGCTGACGCTTTGTCCCGCCTGCAGATCTCCCGGTTCCGTGCCTTGGCCCTGGATGTGGAGGAATTTCCCTCGCCACTCCCGGACGAGATATGGACCATTGGCAAGGAGAGGTGAACCGGGCGATTGGCTTGTCACTAGCGCCACGCACGCGTAAGGCGTATCACCACGCATTCATTTCTTCAGAGCATTCTGTCCCCAATTCCGGCTGCCAGGAACCTGGCCGATCCCAGTGATCCATGTACTGCGGTTCATGGTTTACCTGCATGCCCAGGGCCTTGCACCTCGCACCATAGCATCTAGGCTGTCGGCGTTGGCTTTTATGGCCAAGGTGGGAGGTCGTGTGGACAGTACCACTGACTTCCGTGTGAGACATGTTTTGGAGGGGTGGGTGCGGGAGCGTGGGCGTTGCCCGGACGACCGCCACCCGATTTCCCCAGGGGTTTTTACCCGATTGGCCCGGGGCTGGCCTGGCCTCTGTTTTGATAGATATGAGGCAGCCCATTTCATGCGGCTACAACGGTGGCCTTTTTTGGAGCGCTCCGCATCAGCGAGCTTGAGATGCTGTCTAAGGCGGATGCAAGTTGTAGGGCACTGGAACTCGAGGATGTCTGTCTGGACAATATTGGGCTCAGTTGGGGATACGCTCCTCTAAAACGAATCAGCACGGCGTAGGCAGTGGAGTAGACTGCTACGATGTTCTTTGGCAGACATCTGTCCGGTTGGTGCCCTACAGGATCTCCTTGCACTGTGTGGCACGCACCATGGCCCATTTTTCTGTCACCAAGGTGGGTCTTCCCTTACTAAATTTCAATTTTGGAGGGTGCCGGGAAGGCACTAGACAGTGGGGCCTCTCTGGGGCTCGCTGCGGCACCCATTCGTTCAGGATAGGGGCGGCTTCTACTGCAGCTGTTTTTGGGTACTACGGGGCTGAAATACGCCGCATGGGAGGGTGGGGATCACAATGTTTTCAGTTTTGTGTTCGCCCTCTTCAACCGTGAGTACCAGTTTAGTCACTGCACTGTTTCTCCCCCCCTTTTTTCCTTGACAGACCCTGGGTGTCGTTTTACACCAGTGACAGTATGGCTGGTGGGCCATAGCCACGTGCACAGGGCAGCGCGTTACGCTGCATGGTGCAGCGCGTTACGCTGCACAGGGCAGCGCGTTACGCTGCAGAGGGCAGCGCGACTGGGACTGGGTGCATCCGCACGTCTCAGGTGGTATGGTAAGCGCGGCATGTTATGGCGGGAACTGTTGCCATTCCTTTTCTACATCAGGGATGCTGACTCGCCCGATGTCCTGGTTATGTACCTTGGGGGCGATGGCTTGGGACAGGTCACTGGCCTATCGCGGAAGCTTGCGGTTTGCAGTGACCTGCCCTACTCACATTATGTGTGGCCTGCCACGTCCCTCAATTGGTCGGACACGATACCGCGGTACGCTTACAGGGGGGCATTCGGCTTCGAGGCTCTTGACTGAGCCGACGCTCCGTGAACGGGGCTATTGCCCGGTTCCTTTTCGACAAGGGCGGGGGACGCGTCATTAGCCTTCCCGCCATCAGTCTGCAAAATTACGAGCTTTACTCAGGGGATGGGGCCCATCTGTCGCAGGGAGGTATGGACCTCTGGTTAGTGGACTGGCGAGCAGGCCTGTCGACCGAGCTGACGGTCTTGGGGGGGCGGTGAGCCTTTTGGGAAGCCTCCCCGTGTGGCGGGTATCACTGGTAAGTTAAACATTTATGACCCACAGGTATCTGGCAGGTTCGCAATTGACTGGACAACACTAGACAGGCATAAGTTGGTTAAACGTTGTCCGGTCAACGACGAACCAGGCGACGGGGTGATGGCTACAGCTAGACAGCATGCATCACCCCGTGATTTCACGGATACGCGTCAGAGGGTGGGGTCATTAGTTAGATATTGACTACGGTCAACAATTTGTTTGTTGTCAACAAACAAATTGATACAAATAGATACATTGTAACAATTGCCGTTGGCCATTTTGGGTGGTACCTTACCAGTGTTACTTCGGCCTGCTTGCCTTAAGAATTATGATTGGTCAATTACCAATAGAAATTTATAATTCGGACTAGGGCATGAATCAATAAATGTGGCCCAATGCCGTTATCCACTTTTACCAGTGTCTGAGTCCTTTATTGGGGGGTGCGCCTGCAAACAGCAGTGAGTGCCACTTCGTTACATGGACTTTAAAGGACTAGAAGCATCAGGGCAACATTTGCATCTGTTTCAATAGTTAGCCTTTCTTTATGGTTTGTGCTCACTTACTCTATATGTCTCTGTGTTTTGTTTCTCAGACTGAGAAGATACTAATTCTGTCAAGACACAGCATTTTCCAATTATGGAGACCCTGACAAGAAAAAACAACCATTGGCCATCTTGTTGCAGAACCAAATTTTTCCAGCATTTTGAAAATACCTTTTAGAGATATCTCACTAGCTGAAAGTCTGTTGTTTAGCATAGAAAGACACACTAAAGCAGGGGTGCCCAAACTATGGCCAATGAGCCAAAATTGGCCCACAGTGCCTAATATGTTGGCCCACGCCACCCACACTTCTCCCACATGGCACTAACATCGTTACACTAAAGCCAAAAAAGGAAATAAAGTGAAATTCATATTTGAAAATGGAAAAGAAAGAATACATTTCTTAAACTAGTTCCTAATATTTATATTGTGATTTGAAAAGAAGCAGCTTTAAATGGTACATTTTAATCCCAAAGCTTGGCTAGCAGCCATTCTGACTGTAGAATTCAGGCATCTGTTGTCCAGAAAGTAACTCCTCCAAATTCTGATTAAGCCCCAGTAACAAAATGACTTGTACAATATATTACAGCCAACCTCACTGCAATTCTATTGTAATGTGTTTATTTATTTATTTATTTATTTATTGTCAAATTTCTATACCGCCCACTCAGCCAAAGCCGACTCCAGGCGGTTCACAACAATGGGTAAAAACAGATAAAAACAAATAAAACAGATAAAAACCAGCAATAAGAACCCTCCCCTAAAAAGAGAGGGGTGCAGGAACTGAAGAAACCGTGGGGCAGGCATCCTCCCCTATATTAACCACCCAACGGAAGCCACCCCTCCACCTGCACCCCAAACTTGGCCCGCCAGCCAGGTTTTTAGTTCTTTTCTAAAGGGCAACAACTCCGTCTGGAGACGCAGTTCCACAGGCAGGAGGTTCCAAAGGGCCGGTGCGGACACAGAGAAGGCTCTCCTCCTTGTGCCAGAGAGGCGAGCCCCCCTGGCCGATGGCACAATTAGAGAGCCCCTCCGGTCCGCTCTGGTTGGACGGACAGACGTCCTTAGGGCGATGCGGTCTCTAAGGTAACCTGGCCCACTACCATATAGGGCTTTAAAGGTCAAAACCAGCACCTTGAATTGCACCCGGAGACAAACTGGTAACCAGTGCAGCTCCCGCAGCAGTGGTGAGGCATGGGCATAACGTCCACACCCCATCACCACCCGGGCCGCCGCATTCTGGACCAGCTGCAGCCTCCGAATGGTCATCAAGGGCAGCCCCATGTAGAGCGCATTACAGTAGTCTAGTCTGGAGGTAACCAGAGCATGAGTGACCATGAGCAAAGAGTCCCGGTCCAGGAGCGGGCGCAACTGGCGAATCACCCGAAGTTGGGCGAAGGCCCTCCTGGCCACAGCCGCCACCTGTTCTTCTAGCAGCAGCCGCGAATCCAGGAGGACCCCCAAGTTGCGCACCGGGTCGGTCTGGGGCAAAATAGCCCCATCCAAAACCAAAGATGGTAGCTCCCGGGATAACGCAGGACCCCCTATCCATAGCCACTCAGTCTTGCTAGGATTCAGCTGTAGCCCATTTGCCCCCATCCAGACCCCAACAGCCTCCAGACAGCTGGAAAGGACTTTGACTGCATCACTGGGGTCCCCACGGGCCGAGATGTACAACTGTGTATCATCCGCGTACTGATGGTACCGCACCCCGTGGGAACGGATGATCTCACCCAGCGGCTTCATGTAGATGTTAAAAAGGAGAGGAGAGAGTACCGAGCCCTGAGGCACCCCATATTTTAGGGACCTAGGACTGGACTTCTCGCTCTCCAACCACACCGACTGGGTCCGGCCCCTCAGAAATGAGGAAAACCAGGACCACACAGTGCCCTGGATTCCTAATCCTCGGAGCCGTTCCAGAAGGATACCGTGGTCGACGGTATCGAAGGCCGCTGAGAGGTCAAGAAGAGCAAGGACGGACGGATGACCGCCATCCCGCTCTCGCCAGAGATCATCCATCAGCGCGACCAATGCAGTCTCAGTACCATATCCAGGTCTGAATCCTGACTGGAAGGGGTCCAGATATTCCGCTTCATCCAGTACCCCCTGCAACTGACGCGCCACTGCCTTTTCCAATACTTTCCCCAAAAAGGGGAGGTTGGAAACAGGTCTGTAGTTGGTTATGACTGCTGGATCGAGGGATGGCTTCTTCAGGAGGGGGCGCACCAAAGCATGTTTCAATGGTGCAGGAAATATCCCTTCCCGAAAAGACGCATTAATTATAGCCCCGACCCAGCCACCTGTCACCATCTTTGAGGCTTTTACCAGCCAGGCGGGACAGGGATCCAATGGACAATTAGTGGCGCGGACCGCCGCAAGGAGCCTGTCCACTTCATCTGGGGCAACAGGATCAAACTGATCCCAGATAACACAGCACGACTGTGCACTGGCTCCCCCCTGACCCTCCCCATCCACGCCAAGATTAAACCCTGAGCGAATCCGATCGATTTTCTCCACCAGATGGTCAGCAAAGTCCATCCAGTTTCAGTTTGGATCCATTTGTACCCTGGCTTTAGTGTTTCTTTTAGTCTGGTGATCACTCTGAGCAAATTTAAGACCCTCACAAAAAGTCCAGACCAGCCAAGCACTCCAAGGCAAAACACAATAGGCTTTTGCCAATGCAAGACAGTTGAGCCATTATAGGCTCTAATTAGTGCTACTGAAAACCATATCATTCTTAAAATGTGGCTGTCAGGGCTCTGAAAGAGGCATGAAATTATTTCCTGATACTGAAAACATGAAAAGAAAGGAAGAAAATCAAAGCAGTAGCTTTCAATCTGCTCTGCACAAGTAAATGAAATCCTTGATCAGTGCAAAAGGGCAAAAATGCATCAGCGGCAATTGAAAAGCAGGCTGTAATTCACAAATCCAAATAGTCATTGCTGAACTGATGAATGAAAAGCGCACAGTTGAGCAATTCTAAGCCAACAGTAGGAGGGGCAGAGAAGAGGGGGAGTTATTTTAAAAGAAGGAAGGGTAAAGTATCTCCCTTCAACCCTTGAAATTACAACTACTGTGACTCTCCAGCCATTCCCAGAGACATGACATAATGAAATCATCATCAGAGTAACTGTCCTTCAAATCTGGGAATGGAATGGAATTCTGATTTGCAGCCCAGGTAGCAGTTGCATGGAATACCAATAATTTACATTCTCAGCAAAACACAGCATTGTGACTTACTCTTGATTAAGCATGCACATAATTCTTTGCAGGCCAGGGAGTTGATTCACCGGCTTTTGACCCTCACATAGACCTGAAAACCAACTTATGCTATGGCAAAACGATCAAACTTGTAAGATTCATATCTAATCTCACCCAGTTTAATTTGGCCTCAGCATACATTGTAGCCCTAATCTGCTGCTAGAATGTGGGACACTATTTCAGAACTTGCTTCAGGTTCCAGTGCCCTCAGGAAAACTGTTTTCAGTTTCACTGTATTTCAATATTTCAAACTGTTTAGTGTCTACTAACAGCTATATCAAGCCTTTTTCAAAAAGAAAGGCAGGTTATGATAGATTAGTTGGATGGCTGGATGGCTGGATGGAAGGATGGAAGGAAGGATGGAAGGAAGAAATGCAGGAGGAAAGTTATACCGTTATTGGATCACTAATAAAGTTGCACTCCACTATGTCCCAGTGCACATGCCCTACTCATATCCCACCCTGTGTACATTCTAGGGCAGGGGTGCCCAAATGTTTCGGGCTGCGGGTCGGTCACATGGTTGAGCGGGCCAGTTATGTGGTTCCTTCCACCAGAAGTGGAAGTTAAATGCACCAGTGCATGCACAAAATGCTGCCATAAATGCACCCATGGCTGTTGTAAGCATGTATACGACAGCTGCAGGTGCCTTACAGCAGCACTTTGTGCATGCATGGGTGTGTTTAACTTCTGCTTCAGGGAGTGACGAGGGCGGCGAGGGCTGGATTTTTAGGTGCCATGAGCCAGATTCGGCCTGTAAGTCATAGTTTGGACACCCATGATCTAGGGAGTGTGAATAATTTTGGATTCCACGGAGCATCAGTACTACCAGATTATCATTACATCTGCATATGGATTGTTTTACATGCTTGTTCTTTGAACCAGAAAACAAAATGGAAAATTACCATCATTAAGAACTTCTACTTCCATTTAACTTTACCTCTGGCATGTTCACAGTTTAAATTTTCTGTTCTCTCATTTTTAAATTTTATTTTGTATTCCATCCACTTGTTTGGACTCTCATTCTTTATTTTACTCCACTAACATCCCTTTCCTTTGTTTCTTTCATATCAATTGAGTGTAACTTTCTGCATGTTATGTGACCAAATCCATATTTTATCGATATCACTAATTTAATAATTTAACTTCGGTTGGAGAAGATCCTGAGTGGAGTTCCTCCAGCTATATCCTCCTTTAATGTTGTTCCTTGTCTACTAAGCTCCTTCCTCCATCTTCTAATTTGGTTTTGCTCTTGTGTACCCTGAAGGTTTGTTCTTGCCATAAAGCTCTTTCTGGACCTGAGACAGTGGACATGAGGCTCACATGTGTTCAGAAGATGTTGAGGATCATTCCCTTGCTTAGCTCTCTCTGCATCCACTGTTACTTCTCTCCTGATCTTAAGTGGAGCAATACCAACAAGAGGGTTTATTTTCTCAACTGGTATAGGTTTGAGGCATCATGTCACTATACACATGGCTTCATTAACAGTGGTGTGAACTTGTTTTGCATATGTGGATGCACTCCACACTGGAGCAGCATACTCTGCTGTGGAGATGCTCAGGGCCAAAACTGATTACACAACGTGGATGGGTGAGTTCGCAATTTGTAGTTTGTGAGTTTCCTGACAATGTTCCTTGTACTAACTTTGGCATTGGCATTCAGGCAGTACTTCTTAAAAGAAAGTGTCCTGTCAAGTGTCACACTGAGGAATTTTGGTGCTGAACATTGCTGTAATTGGTTCTCTTGCCATGTAACATCCAACTCAACCCTTGCCTCTCAGTTTCGAAAGTGGAAAGCACACACTTGAGTCTTGCTTGGATTAGTCTTCAAATGGCTGATGTTGTAGTACTGTCCTAATTCTTCAAGTGCTCCAGTAAGATTTCCAGCTACCACATCAAAGCTTGATCCTTGTATGGCCATTGCTGTGACATCTGCATACAGTAGATGAACAATTTTGTATTGTCAGGAACTGGTTGATAATTTTTATATACATTGTACAATGTTGAGGACAATAAACTTCCTTGAGGCAGTCCATTCTTCTGCAACCTCCATCTGCTGTCTTTCCATTCTTAATCACGTAGCATCTCTGATTTTGAAGGAAGCTGCCAATGATCCTAGTAAGCTTGAAGTCAGTCAGACTTTTGCATATTGAACACATAGTTCTGAAGAGGAGCTTGTAATCAGATTGCCTTATTGGGCTCATGATCACAAAAGCTCTGTAAGCTATTTTAGCCAAGCTGAACAGACTTACAGAGGTGTTTTTACAATTTTCACAGGTGACGCTGGACATGGAAAAATTGTGCAGCCTGACATTTCTACCAAAATTACAACCCTCCATGGGTTGTATGCTGCCCAAAAGGGCTACATTGTGGGATTTGGCCTATTAGAAGTACGTGTAACTTATGGATCAGGACAAGGATGCTTTATCCCAAAATTTTGTATGGCATCCCATAAAAATGTGATCCTAGGTTAGAGGTGATACCAGTATCACTCTAGCAATTTGTGAATCAGGTAATATAAAGTTTGAGATAGGACAGATAGATTCACAAATTCTTTACTTACATATTAATTCCCAATAGATAATTTTCAAAAACCCATATATGTTCCTGTTAAATCATGTGATCCCAAACAGACTGAAGTTATCTATAGAGTTTCTTGTGTTGAAGTCTTTTTATGTCTGAACTGCAATATAAGGCAGGATTATCTGTAGGAGAGGAGAATTTGTAGCAGACAGTCTTACAGTGAATATATTGCATTTAAATGCATCATTTTGAAAGGTTAATCTGAAAGAAAATGTCCTATTAAGATCTGGAAGTAAGTTGATAATATTTACAAAAGATTTCCTAAAGCTCCAAAGAGACTTAAAAGCAATTCAAAGGGGGAAATGACTGTGTGCTAAAAATATATTCAGTCGTAATTTTTGCCCATCCTAGTCAAGTCTATGTTTAAAGTGTTCTTTAGTCAAGTTTATGTTAAGAGATTTTCCACCTGAGAACTCTAACACATATTAATGGCATTAATTTAGAAAGACATACTGAATCCTTTCCTGGCTATAGCAGCATTCCCACTTTCCACTTTTTTTTGCTTGTTTTAGGTTGACTCGACATAGACATAAGATAATTGTTGCCAAAAGCATGTCAGTGTCAGGCATTTTGCTGCTTGAATTAAAGAATGAGATGCCCAATCCTATTCCACATACAAAAGCCATCTGGGCCAGTTAGTTGAATCTTTATTTATACCAGCAGTTGGATAGCATCCTCTACCACAGCGTTTCCCAAACTATGTTCCACAGAACACTGGTGGACTTCAATTCCCAAAAGCCTAAGCCAGTACATTGGCTTGTCAGTGTTTTCGGGAATTGACTTAGACTTTTGAAAACTGAAGTCCAAAACCCAAAGATTGGGAAACCATGCTCTACCATACCTAACTCAAGATACCTCATCTTTACAAAGCAGGCCACTTAGTGTAGTAGTCTCTCCTCCAATAACTATGTGTTAAGAAACCATGACTTGGGGTGGGGGTGGGGGATGAGAAGCTTCAATAGAGAAGTGTAAAATGATTTTATAGAAACAAAGGCCAAACACAAATGCTTGTTATGTGAAGATTAAAGAACATGAGAGTTAAAAAGCATTTAGCTTAGTCCTTTCAATTAAAGCTTAATCAAAAGGCAAAAAAGATCTCTTAGTCCACCTCATCCAGTTTTTTATCTTGTGGCTATCGTTATTGCCACAGATAAGAATGATTCTCAGTACAAGTCAAATTGGAGGGAGAAGGTAATTAAAAGAGTTTTGGAATGACAGTCTTGTCTGTCTTCCAATTTGTTTGTAACCTCCATTCCCAACATTCTCCTCAGATAAAGGGGAAGATTCAGTCAGTAAGTGAGTTTTCTACCTGACATTTTGTGCCCAATTCTATTAACAGATAAACATGCTTTTAAGTTAGATACTACAGCTCTTCTCAGAATCCTCACTGTTGTAGATTAGGATCTCTTCCTTCTTTTGAAAATAATTCATTAGCAACATGCTGGTTAAGAAACTGGGTAGTGGTGGTTATGCAGAAACTGAGGGTACTATCACTGGGATTCATGATTTTGTTACTGCCACAGGGTGTAACCCGTATACACCCTGAGGATTAGGGATGGTACCAAGCCAATGTCGGGCTAAAGAAAAGATTAGGGTTGTACATTCTCACTTGACTCAGTCTCACAAGAGGGAGGACAAAAAACTGCAACATTAGTTTCCCCACAGATGAGGATGGTGATGTATCTCTTTAAAAAGATGCTTTACCATCCCCATCAGTGGGCAGAAGAATGTTGCAGTTTCTTTGTCCTCCCCCCCCCCCCATCGGTCTGAGACAAGTGAAGATGTGCATCCCCAGTGCTCTTGCATTTTTTAAAATATAGTATTTCCAGAACTACCTGTTTCTATTACCAAAACTAGCAAATTGCTCAAAACTGCACACTTTGTACAATTGCATGGGTTGTGGTAATTTCACGATTAGCTTAATGCCAAGATTACCATTTTAAGAATTTGCTCCACTGGATGGATTTCTTGCATCTTTCTTAAGCATTGTCCAATCTTTCTGTGTTTTGCTTTTTTGCTTTCATATCCACAGCAAAATAGCAATCAATATTCTGGTCTGTTGTTAAACAAGCCCATCTGTAAATGTTTGTTAATGATTTCTCAGCATTATGCAAGACATTGCCACCAAGCAAAGGCATACACAAAGACCCTATCACACTTGCTCATAGAGTCTATTTGAGGCTATTCAACTCTTAAAAACAAAATAAAAATCCAGTTTATGAATGTGGATATCGTCCTTCTGTATCCATGATTCAAAATGCCAAGAAATGGCCCAGTATTGCACAATATCAGGCCCACACTGTCAAAGGAAAAAGAATGCCAAATTTTACATAACAATGGGGAGCTTGCACGTTGATAAGACAAGTTGTAGCAGTCAAGATGGTCTACACAATATTTATTTATTTATATATTTTATTTATTTATTTATAATTCAAATTTCTATGCCTCCCAATCAATATCCTCTTCTGCTCACTACTATTCACAAAGAAACATAAAGTAGAGAAAATCCCAGTGTCAGATCCTTGTTTTTTAATCAGTTGATCAGTTCTCTCCCACACAAAAACTAACTGCCTTATCAAAGTTTCATTTCTAGCCAAGAGGAGGCCACCTTGATGAAGTAAAATAACTGATCTACAAAATGATCAAAAAAAATTATGCCAAATCAATTGAAAGGCTCTTGGTGCATAAACAAATAACACCTTTAGGGAAGGCACCAACAATCAGAACCACCTCTCTAGGCAAGCCTTGTCTAACCACCTTAGCAAAGCTGAATGGAGAAGGGCTGTGTAAATACATAGAGAACATCAACTGCCAAAGCTACATATCAGACTCTCCAGATGAATGTAATGAACACTGAACACATCCCTACATCCTGTCCTACCTGTGGAATCCACATCAGAGTGGACACAAGTTATTTTATCAACACATTGCTTGGCAGATGGGTCACAGCAGGAACCCAGAGTTCCTTTCTCCCTCCTCCCCAGAATTGATCTAGCCAATATGATGCAAGGGAAGAAAGCAAGTGAACTTCATTGCCACCTTCACTGCCACAAAGTCAGCGCAACATTGATCTCATGGCATCCCCTGCAATCGATCCTACAGTCTCCCTGAGCTTTTTATTTATTTATTTATGTTCATTTGTATGCCCTCTTTCTCCCAGGCAAAGGGCCCAAGGTGCTCACGAGTTATTAAAAACAAACTGACTAAAACCACAATGAATTATGACACTAAAAAACAATTAAATGTTTTGCAGTATAAAACAATTAGTTAAAACTGTTTTAAACACCTGTAAAACATCTTTAAAATACACATTAAATAATAATAGCATACAGCACTTAAAATCAAATACTGTCAAACTAGCTGTTAAAATATCATCTTCATGCATTGCTAGGGGGAAAAGGGGAGGGAGGGGCAAACTAGCTTTCTGAGAGAGGGTATTTCACAACCTTGAAGCAAACTGAGAGCATTCCATTACCTTTTCAGAAAGTCCAGGATTTTCTCACTGTGCTTATGATTGTTGCTGTAACAGTCCCAAATCATTTCTAGGTTCCCAACAGTACTTTTGACAGTATACCAGGAACCTACCATTGTTGCAAACAAGCAAAGCTATGAAGGTACAACATCCTTGGATACAGGAACTGGCAAAAGTTAGTCAGTCATCACTTATGCTAATGGACATGTATTTCAGTATTGATTTATTTGTGACTAGCTGGTTACCCGGCCTTGCTCGGGTGTTTTCTTTTCTGCAACATAAGTATAGTTCCACCGGCATGTCCTGTTGGTTGTTGATGGTGTGTGTGTGTGTGTGTGTGTGTGTGTGTGTGTGTGTGTGTGTGTGTGTGTGTGTGTGTGTGTGTGTGTGTGTGTGTGTGTGTGTGTGTGCCCCCGGTCAAGCCGCATCCTCCTTCCTTCAGCAAAATGACAGAACTGTATGTTAATGGGCAGGAGATCCCACCTCTGAAGAAAGCTGTTGGTGTCTGCATCATGGTGCATGTGCGCAGCTGTGGTTAACCGCAGAGCACGCCCAAGGCACCATGGGAGTTGTAGTTTCCACTCCTTTTCCCAATTTTGGGGGCTTAAAACCCAAATGGGTTTCGGGACCCCCACAGTGCTGATCTTGCAAGGCCAAGGTAGGCCTGTGCCAAATTTCAGCAGGATTGGTCCATGGATGTGAGAGCCTTTCGAGCACATACAAACCCAGACTTCTGTTTTATAGATATAGATTCTTCAGGAAATTATGAACAGTATGTTTGGCACAAAAAACACAGGATCCATATAGTTTTAACCAAAATCACAATCTACCTTACATACAGAACAAGATTCAGCAACATGTACAGCCATTTTCTCTTGCCAGTCTTCTTTTGAATGTATTCTAAATCCTGGATTTTTAATACAGTTTCTCTCTAGTGGAACTCTTAAATAAGAAAATTTATGCAAAGGCAAATAATTTTCAACCATTTCTTACACAATACAGTGGCTTGTTTAACCACAGATACTTCTACCCACTTACACACCACCACAGATAGCACTCAACAATTTTTAGTAAGTCCAATTGAGTCCAAAATGAAATTTGAAATATTATCAATTTTAGTCACTCTTTCATTTGCAACTTCCTCTGCTACTTTATGAAGACAGATTTGATCTTTGCTTCACAAGCTTCTTAGGAAAATGGCTGCTAGTCATTTTCATGCAGAAAAGGAAATGTCAAGCATTTATAACAGAATAAGCTGTTTTAGCACATTTTTATTTCAACACATTAACTTTTAACACTGAGAAAGGAGTAATTACCAACCTGTTGCTTCTGGTTCACGTCTTTACATGACGACGCTAGACAGACGTTTTCTTACTTAGCCACCTCCTAACTACAAAACGGCATAACGGAATGAGCGCCCACCTCTGTCCCAGCTCCTGCCAATTTAGCAGTTCGAAAGCAAGACATTGCAAGTAGATAAATTGGTACCACTTCTATGGGAAGGTAAACAGTGTTCCGTGCACTTCATTGTCTATGCATGCCTGCCACATGTCCACAGAAACATCTGCCATGGAGCCTAATTCGGGTGTCCCCTGCAAAAATCCTTTCTGCCCAGAGTAATCTCTGACATGAAAACACACACAGTTCAATGTTCTTCTCTGGTCCTCCCAATGTTTGGGACTTCAGCCCTAAATCCTTGACAATGGCTGTGCTTGCTGGGGCTTCTAGGAGCTAAAATCTAAAACATCTTAAGGAGTAAAAGATGAGGATCAACAAGCTAATACAAAATTATTAAAGGCATATGCCCATATATGCCCATAAGTAGATAAATAGGGACCACTTCGGTGGGAAGGTAACAGCGTTCCGTGCACTCCGGTGTCTAGTCATGCCTGCCACATGACCACGGAAACGTCTGCAGAAGCAGACAACGCTGGCTCTTCGGCTTAGAAACAGAGATGAGCACTGCACCCTAGAGTCGGATACGACTGGCTTTCGAGCAAGGGAAACCTTTACCTTTACCTTATGCCCATATGGGTTACGCCAGAGATTCTCAACCTGCATCCTGCAGGCTGGTGCGGCCCACAGTGCCATTTCATGTGGCCCAACACCACCTCCACCACACCACACCTTATTCCACCATGTGGTGTTGTAAGGGCAAAATGGCTATCAAGCCCCCGAAGCTGTCTGAGGGAGCATGACCCAGTCCCTGGCTTTAAAAGGTTGAGAACTCCTGGGTTACACGTTCAGAAACTACAGCAAGGAAATGCCACTGAAGGAGCATGATGAATAAAATGCCATAGCAATAGCAATTACACTTATATACCACCCCATAGAACTTAGTGCACTCTCTGAGTGGTTCAGAAGTTCATTAGCATTTTGCTCCCAACATGCTGAGTACTCATTTTATCGACCTCAGAAGGATGGAATGCTAAGTCAACCTTGAGCCCTGGTAAGGATCAAACTCACAACATTCTGTCTGCAGTACAGCAGTTTAACCACTGTGCCACCAGGGCTCTTTGTTATGCATCTACAGTGGGTCTATTAAGGCCCAGAGCTGCACTCATTTCCCCACATAGTAGTACAAAAATGCTGCTTTGCACTGTATGTCAGTTCACTTTATTAATCAGCATCATGACTATTTCATTAAACTATTTATTTATTTATTTTAAAAGTACACTGCTTCAAGATGTTACATCACAGCTCTTTGTTTAATTAGATTCTCCTCAATAAAAATAACGGTAGAGATGTCATGATAGCTATCATTGGATATCAACAGAAAGTTCTATGGTAAATGTCAGCTTATTCATATACAGTAATACCCCATACAAAGTCCGCTTCATACAACATCGAATTCATACAACATTGCTTAATTTCTTGAAAAAAGTTACCTCATACAAAGTCGCTCAACTTTGTATGAGGCATTTAGTTTTTCCCAGGTTGCATTGTGCCTGGGCAGTATAAAAGACAGGACACATGCGTGCATTGCTCTTGTGGGTTTTGCACAAGGCAAAGAGTGTTTAGGAGTGGTTTGAGCGTGATTTTGGATTTTTTCTTTAATTTTTCATCAGAATTTTTAGAAGCATTCCTGGGATTTTTGCAGCATTCTTCAGGTTCCTGGACAATCAGGGTTGTTTGACATGTTTTTGTAATGTATTTAGCCTTTAGACAATAATTTCTTAAAGTTCTGTCACTTTCCTGTCTGTTTCCTTGACTTTGCCCTGAAGTCTGTGCTGTTACAGTACAATGTATCTCTATGGAAATGACGTTGTACGAGGCATCGCAGCAAGGATTTGGACGTTGTATGAGGCATTGCGGCTAGGATTTTGCATGCCTCATACAAAGTCCAAATCCGTATAAAGTCCAAACTTGTGGAACCAAGTTTGGACGTTGTATGAGGTATCACTGTATCAAATTACCCCATTTTATTTAGTGAGAAATGAATGATGGGCCCTCAGGCTCCTGACCGTGAACTTCTTTCCCTCACATATCAGTTTACTATTTCAAACAATCGTACACTTGTTTAATTTCATTTTACTAACCATCATGAAATCATGGTTGAAGGTTTTTATGCAGACAGGTAGGAAACTGACATTTAAAGAGGCCGAGAATCAAGGTCCAAAATCTGTGCATGTATTCTCGGAATAACCTCCTCCCAAAAATAAAGAGGTGAGAGACAGGAGATGAGGGAAACAGACACAACTCTATGAATTATAATCCCCTATCCTACTGACTGACAGCCATGTAGTGGAGATCCTAGGCCAGTGATGGTGAACCTTGGCACTCTAGGTGTTTTTGGACTTCAATTACCAGAAGCCCAAGTCAGCACTCCTGATGTTCAAGGCTTCTGGGAAATAAAGTTCAGGAACATTTGGAGTGCCAAGGTTCGCCATCACTGTCCTAGGCTTAGGAACAGGGCTCCTAACTGTCCACCCATCTCTTGCCTTCATGATTGAGCCCCAGCTTCAGGATCTTTTGTAAATTATAGCAGAATCCAGGGCAGTTTCAATTTTGGGAAGTCCTTTCCAAGCCTGTTTCTTACACCAAATTCCCGACCTTAGCTTGTTGTGACCCAACTCATCCTCAAAGATTGATTCCCCTCCTGGGTACCTGGATATCAGGATTCTTTGCCCTTTTGAGGATCGCTTAGTCACCAATATATGCATTGTGATGCCCTCTTTATGCTTGAGCCCCTTCTGGTCAATATGTCAATTGGGGATTGCAGGTCAAAAATTCCTAGCCTGCCCTTTCATGCCCAGTGACCTCACTCTGAACCTATAAGGTGGGCAGGCCAGCCAAGTACCAACAGCAAAAGAGGCTAGCATGGTGGCAGGAAAGGTTTCAATGCCCTTTATTCCTCACCCATAACACTGGCCACGTAGGATACACATCATCCCTTTACAAGTCTCACCTTTTTCTGGAGTAGGGCAAAGGGTCCTCTCTTTTCCAGTTTTAGGCTTGTATAGAGTTGCCATAATTCTCTCCCACAAAACTGGGACAGAAGTATATTTGACAAAAATGGGTGGGTTATTTAGTACAGTAGCCTTTTTTAAAACAAACATAATATAATGACAGCTATAAAATATTCTCACATTAAATGTATCAATACATAAATGAATTTATTTACAACAGTTAATTCTTACTGTAAAATGATCTGTTGTACTTCTGAGAAGTCGTGTCATGGTCAACTCTTAACATTCTCAGTTCCAGGAAACACACTTGTCAAACTTATTGGGCAGTGGTGTGAGGTGAGGAAGTGAAGATTTGCCTCCAGGTATACTCCAACTCCAATGTGGCAGGAAATAACTCATTTGATGGTGAGAGTATGAATATATTTTAATGGTGTGTTATAATACACAATCAGTAAGTTTTAAAAATCTGGGACTTTAACATGATTTTTATTGAACTGGCCAGGACAATTTTCCCAACCTTGAATCCGGGACAATCCCAGTTTTCTGTAACATATGGCAACCCTAGGCTTGCACCAAAAAGGTCATGTTATCTTGAATAAACATGGTACTACTAAACACAATTCACTTAGATACACTATTATACACACAAACACACTCATACACATGGACACCTTGCAATATGTCATATATCCACAGACACTGTGAGGATTGCTTTTTCAAATGTATAAAATAGTTACAGATGCTTGTAGAAAATGCAATGACAAACCAGAAACAATAGAACATGTAATTACCAGCTTTCTTTCTGTCTCATGCAGAATCACTTGCCAAATGCAATCAAGCTGCACAAATTGTTTACTAAGAGCTTGGCATGCAACATCACCTCATCATTTCAGACCCACTGCTTTTCTACAAAAATAGCAAGTTTTTGAGAAGAGTGATTACACCTCATGCTTGGGGAAAATCCTACTATAAACCGATAAAAACGATAAAGTTGACTATATGAAGTAATGTGGAAGAAACTGAACCAAAACGGCTGTCATAAAAGCAACACGCACACACATGTCATATTGAAGCAAATAGAATTTTTGAAAAGAAAATCGATCATTGAAACAATGTATAGTGCATAGTCTCATTATAAACCATAATAGATGCCCCCCAAACAAAATATGGGCACAACACGATGTACTGTAATGAAAATAGGTACTCTATCTCACTTCACTTAGTACAATTCAAAAAGCTGCCACTCATCCATCTTGCCAAATCAGAATTCAGAAGATTGTCAAACTCCTGGGGACATATCTGTACTATACTCATATACCGGTTTAATTTCATTTTAACCCTCTGGATTCCAGCTATGGAACCATGTAATGTGTTGTTTGGTGAAAATTCTCTCCTGCAGTTTGAGGGAAAGGCACGAAAGCTCTCTGTCAGAGAATTCCAAGGTAGATAAAAAGTATTCACCTAATTATAAACCCCACAATTCTGTAGAGCAAAGTCATGCCATGTTAAAGTGGAATCAAAGTCTTCTTCCTTTGTAGTGTGGATACACCCATTATGGCTCCAGGCAGAAAGACCATCTTATTCTAACATGAAAGAGCACAATAATACATAAGACTACCTGGACACAATACCTGGGTCCAGGGAAGAAGAAGGCAGAGGAAGACAAAGGCCCAACTGCCCAGTTACCATCCAGAGGCCTAGAGGGAGGTGAGGGAAGAATCCGGCCCCTCCCTCCACCCCATCCAAATACCTGGGTCCAGGAAAGAAAAAGGCAGAGGAAGACAAAGGTCCAACTGCCCAGTTACCATCCAGAGGCCCAAGGGGAGGTGAGTGAAGAATCTGGCCCCTCTCCCCCACCCCATCCAAATACCTGGATCCAGGGAAGAAAAAGGCAGAATAAGACAAAGGCCCAACTGCCCAGTTACCATCCAGAGGTCCGGGGGAGTCCTCCTAGAGTAGCAAGGCCCCGGAGGGCAAAGAAGAAGGGCCACACTGCCACTGCAACCAACTGCAGACACAGGAGACCCTTGACCACCCCCAGGAGATACCATCCGCAGCCACCATCACAGTGAGGCCCGAGTCGGCACCTTTGACCAACTCCACTCGGCCGAAGGGAGGCGAGAGCTGCTGCATGCATGCAAGGGATCAGTAACCGAACTGAAATAATATAGTTGACTTAACATAGATGACTTATAGCAACTGACATAGTGACTGTACAAGAAACTGACTTACATAGAGACTTGATATAGTCGCCACCAGAGCCACCACCACCCCGGTTCCCTCAAAGGAGCCAGAGGGAAAGAGGAGGAGGATAAGTAGTTAATTATTTCAATATATAAACTGTAATGACTCTGAAAGTACCCAATGTAACTAACTTACAGGAGAGACTTTCTCATATGGAGACCTTATAAGAAACTGACTTACATAGTGACTTTAAATAGTAACTAACAGCAGAAAATTAACTCAATTTTTAGCCTGATATTGTGTTCTAAACTGATATTGTGCTCTAAACTGTGATAATATGCATGATGTTACCTTGTTTTAAACTGTGATCATATGTATGATGGGGGGAAATGGTGTAGAAACCGGCAAAGCACGCCAGGGAGGTTGCCAAGAAAACCCTATTGACCAAAGCAAAGGCAAAACAAAGGGACAAATCAGAGGAAACAGGAAGGATGCTCAACACATTAGAGGGGCAGAAAGGGATGGGCAGGAAAGGGGAAGGAGAAATACAGTGTTGTAAGGAACAATATTGCATAGGGACATGGAATGTAAGATCAATGAACCAAGGAAAGCTGGAAGTAGTAAAAAAGGAAATGGAAAGAATAAGCATTGATATCTTGGGAATCAGTGAGCTAAAATGGACAGGGATGGGCGAATTCAGCTCTGGAAACCATCATATCTACTACTGTGGACAAGAAAACCTCAGAAGAAACAGAGTGGCCATAACTCAATAAAACAGTGAGAAAAGTAGTAATGGGATACAATCTCAAAAATGATAGAAAGATGTCAGTCAGACTACAAGGCAAACCATTTAATGTCACTTTAATTCAAATATATGCACCAACCACTAGTGCAGATGAAGCCACAGTAGACCAGTTCTATGAGGACCTACAACATCTTATAGAACAGACACCAAGAAACGACATCCACATTATCTTAGGAGACTGGAATGCAAAAGTAGGAAATCAAAAAGTGGATGGAATAACAGGCAAGTTTGTTCTGGGAACACAAAACAAAGCAGGGCAAAGACTGATAGAGTTCTGCCAAGATAACACACTAGTCACAGCAAACACCCTTTTCCAGCAACACAAGAGGAGCCTCTACACATGGACATCACCAGATGGCCAACATCAAAACCAAATTGACTACATACTCTGAAGCCAAAGATGGAGAACCTCCATACAGTCAGCAAAAACAAACCCTGGAGCAGACTGTGGCTCAGATCACAATCTACTGATCGCAAAATTCAGGCTCAGGCTGAAGAAAATAGGGAAACTAATAGGCTGGATAGATATGATATAGACAACATAACCAAGGAATACACGGTGGAGGTGAGGAACAGATTCAATGGTCAGGACCAGATAGACAGAGTACCGGAAGAACTATGGACAGAAATGAGAGACATTATGCAGGAGGCAGCAAGGAAAACTATACCAAAAGAAAAGAAGCACAAAAAAGCAAAGTGGTCATCGGACGAGGCTCTTAAAATAGCACAGGAAAGAAGGAATGCAAAAGGCAAAAGAGAAAGGAAAAAATACAATCACTTAAATAAAGAATTTCAAAGAAAAGCAAGGAGAGATAAGGAAACCTACCTAAATGAACAGTGCAAAGAAATAGAGGAAAACAACACAAGAGGCAGGACTAGAGATCTCTTTAAAAAATAGGGATGTCAAGGGAATGTTCAAAGCAAAAATGACCACGATAAAAGACAAAGATGGCAAGGAGTTAGCGGATGCAGAAGAGATAAAGAAAAGATGGAAAGAGTACACAGAGGAACTTTACAAAAAAGACTTAAACACCCCGGATAATAAGAATGAGGGAGAAATTGAACTTGAACCAGACATCCTAGAGAATGAAGTCAGAAAGGCCCTAAAAAGCACGGTAAATAACAAAGCCAGTGGAGATGATGGTATCCCAGTTGAATTCTTCAAGGCCCTAAAAGATGATGGAATCAAGCTACTACATGCTATATGCCAGCAGATTTTGAAAACGAAACAGTGGCCACAGGATTGGAAAAGATCAGTATACGTCCCAATCCCAAAAAAGGGCAATGCCAAAGAATGTTCAAATTATCAAACAATTGCACTCATCCCACAAGCTAGCAAAGTAATGCTCAAGATAATACAGGATAGACTGCAGCAGCATGTAGAAAGAGAACTACCAGAGATGCAGGCTGGGTTCAGAAGAGGCAGGGGGACCAGAGATCACATTGCCAACATACGTTGGATCATGGAGAAAACAAAGGAATACCAGAAACAAGCTTACTTCTGTTTCATTGACTACACCAAGGCCTTTGATTGTGTGGACCACAACAAAATGTGGCAAGTAATTAAAGAGATTGGAATACCAGAACACCTCATATGTCTCATGAGAAATCTGTACATGAGTCAAGAAGCAACAGTTAGGACAGAGTATGGAATGAGGGAGTGGTTTGGAATAGGAAAAGGAGTAAGACAAGGCTGCATTTTGTCACCCTGCTTATTCAACTTATACACAGAGAACATAATGTGCAATGCAGAGATGGAGGAATCACAATATGGGATCAAAATTGCTGGGAGAAACATCAACAATTTGAGATATGCAGATGATACCACCCTAATGGCAGAAAGTGAGGAAGACCTAAAGAAGCTCCTGATTAGGTTGAAAGAAGAGAGTGCAAAAGCTGGTCTGAGACCCAATATCAAGAAAACCAAGATAATAGCAATAGGCCATATCAGTCCCTGGAAAATAGATGGGGAAGAAGTAGAAGCAGTAACAGATTTTACTTTCTTAGGATCCAAGATCACTGCAGATGGAGATTGCAGCCATGAAATAAAAAGGCGACTGATTCTTGGGAGACAAGCGATGAAAAACCTGGGGAACATAGTGAAAAGTAGAGACATCTCACTGCAAACAAAGGTCTGCATAGTCAAAGCAATGGTATTTCCGGTGGTAATGTATGGTTGTGAGATCTGGACCATTAGAAAGGCTGAGCGAAGAAAAATAGATGCCTTTGAGATGTAGTGCTGGAAGAGAGTTTTGAGAGTCCCTTGGACAGCAAGGAGAACAAATAGGTCAATACTAGAAGAGATTAGCCCTGAGTGCTCATTAGAAGGTCAAATAGTAAAGATGAAGATGAAGTATTTTGGACATCAAATGAGAAGAGAGGATTCACTTGAGAAGGCCTTGATGCTGGGGAAGGTGGAGGGCAAAAGAAGAAGGGGACGGCCAAAGATGAGATGGCTAGATGGTATTGTAGATACAATGGGCACGGGGCTGTGCGGACTAAGGAGGATGGTGGAGGACAGGGGTGCCTGGAGAGCGATGGTCCATGGGGTCGCAAAGAGTCAGAATCAACTGTGCGACTGAACAACAACAACCCAGACACTTTGCTGCCTAAGGCAAAGGACATGATTTCTGCTCATCCCATCCCTTGTTGCAGAAACAGAGGCTGGGCTGGACTGACTGTTGAGCCAGGAGAGCATACTCTACTGACCTGAGAGTAGCAGTCTAGTTCACAAGGCACAGGATGGGCTATGTTGCATACAAAGTTCTATCCTTTAGTACTTTGCCACTACTCTGCAGCAGGCTCACTCTGCCTAATAGTACAGGCAAGCTTGAGACTATATTGTTAATTAAGTAAAGGTAAAGGTCCCCCTTGCTCAAAAGCCAGTCATATCCAACTCTAGGGTTCAGTGCTAATCTCTGTTTATAGCCAAGAGCTTCATCTTAGAAGAACACATTTGACCATAAATAAAGGTAAAGATCTCCCTTGCTTGAAAGCCAACTCTAGGGTGCAGTGCTCATCTCCAGCCAAAGAGCCATCAATGTCTGCATCTGCAGACTTTTCTGTGGTCATGTGGCAGGCATGACTAGATGCTGGAGTGCATGGAACACTGTTACACTGAATCAGTACCTATTTATCTACTTGCAATTTCTTGCTTTCAAATGTCTCGGTTGGCAGGACCTGGGACAGAGAGGGGAGCTCACTCCATCAGGTAGCACTTGGGTCTTGAACTGTTGATCTGTCGGCCTTCCTGTCATCAAGGTCAGCATGTTAACCACTAAGCCACTACAGTCCCATTTGACCATAAGGGCTACCTTAATTTGTATAATTAATTAATATATAAGAAATAGAATTTCTTATCTATCTATATATATAAATAAGGTGTCATCTTGTATGTGGAGAATACACAGGTGCCTTACACATGCTGGCTTGGCACTGCAGGGGTCCAAACCACAAAGTGGGGCCTGCACCCCACAAAAAGGGAAAAACGCAAAAACTACATGTCCCGACGGGCCATGCTGCATGCAGCAGCCAATCAGGGTGGCCTGACCTGGCGTGGGAGAGGCGGGGCCATGGTCATGCACCTGGTGCACCAACGGCTGCCGCACACATGCAGGGCCCTCCGGCAGGATGGTCCGGCACCCATGGCCGGAAAACAGATGGCTGGAATGGGGGGACACTGTGCCCCATAACGCAAGGAACACCAAAGCAGTGGCATCCATGTGGATGCTCCAGAAAGCAGGGGCTGCCAGTGGAGACGGTGTGGCCGAGGCGACAAGAGAATGTGAGGTACAGCCATGCCGCAACAGGCAATGGGAACGGGGTGGAGCGGAATACCACCGACAGGAAATGGGGGCCGCGGCAGCAGACCGCCGGTGGGGAACGGACCACAGGCTGTGACTGGGAGGCCTTGGCGGCCCCGTGGGTGGCAGGGACGACAGTGGGAGAGGGACCATCCCTCCCCAGGTAAAACCATAATACTGCCCTGAGTGAAGCCGGGTCCCCAGCTAGTCTTTGTATGAAAGAACTCTGATTTAGGAAGATCTGTTGTGGCAGGTCTTCTGGTCAACATGGCTTCAGACTTCTAGAATTGTCTTGGCCTCATTCCTAACTGTGATGCTGTCAACAGACAGCCAGGTGCCAAGGTAACCAAACAGAATGCAGAGTCTGTTGAAAAGTCAGAGAAGAACAGAGCAGCCAAAGAGAAAGATGCTGAGGTTAAGCAGAGGGTGATAAGAAAGATTGATGGGGGTAGCTGGAGCCCTGTGGAGTAAAGTAGCCATTGATCTATTGGACTACAGACTAGAAATAACGAGGACTATTTTCCACTTCTCTCAGTCCTTCATTTTTAAAATTGCCCATCATTCAGCTTCCCTGCACAGAACAGAACAGTGCAGTAACGATTGGCCTTACACTGAACTGATAATTGATAAACACATTTCACAACACTTCCCCATGTGGGATTATGGGAGCAGCCCTGTGTTACAATGAACAGAAAAATCCCAGGATACTGAAGAGGAGTTTAAAAGTAACAGGAGTCGTTAGTAAAAGAATGCTTTGGCCTTTCCATCCTGTCTGAAGCTAGGCAGATGAACAAAGGATTCTCAAATTACTAATACAACTTGCCTTTCAAATTCTCTGACTGCTATTCTGTTGGGTTATCTCTAATTGACAGGGTTACAATGCAGTGCTGAGAGGGAATTCTGATAATGACATCTATTGTGTAAGTCAGGAGTTCTCAAACTTTTTAAGCAGGGAGGGGTCATGCTCCCTCAGACATCTTAGGGGGCCGGATTGCTTTTTTGCCACAAAGCTTATGTCCCTACACTGCTGGAGCTTTGAAGAAAGTAAAGCTAAGAAGCACGCTTACTCTCTCCATCTTCAAATGAAGAATGAATTAATTAATTAAAGTAAAGAATATTTTCAGAGTATTTGCTATATTCACAGCATATATGTCAGTGGTGGTGAACCTATGGCATGTGTGCCAAAGGTGGCACTTGGAGCCCTCTCTGTGGGCACCCATGCAGTCACCCTAGCAGAAAGTTTGCCCCACCCCTCTTCCCAGCAGCCCAATGGGAGCACTTCCTCCCTCCCCCAAGGACAGAGTTCACCCTGCCCCTCTGCCCAACGGGAGTGTTTCCTTCCCTGTTGCTATGTTGACACTTTGCAATAAATAAGTGGGGTTTGGGTTGCAGTTTGGGCACTCGGTCTCTAAAAGGTTTGCCATCACTGATGTATGCATTTCAGTAACTACAAGGGAAGCATGGTGGCAAGACTATGGATGCCGCGCTCTTTGCTGGCCCCGCCCCCATAGAGCCGGGCACTGGAGTCAGGCTAGGGGCGGAGCCAAGCTCCCTTTTCAAGGGGGCCGGCTCCGCACAGCCTCGCTGGCATTTCATACAGATCGGCTGGGCGAAGCGTGCATTTAGCTTCGCCACCCAGCCGATCCAAGCATCCCTGAGCGGCTGGGCCATGCGCTATGGCGCTGCTCGGGAGGAAAGTCGCAGCGATCCACCGCGCCTCTGCAGCGGGCTTGCCCCGGCCTTCGCTGGCGTGGCCTTGCCTCTTTCCGTGTCTCTTTGGAGCCGCACTTTTACTGAGGCACTCGGCCCTCCAGGGGCCTGGTCCTTGGCCTCACCGTGGCGATCCGCCATGGTTCTGAGGCGGGCTTGCCCCGGCCTTCACCGGCACAGCCTCGCCTCTTTCCGGGCATTGGGCTCAGCCCTCTTTGGAGCCGCGCTTTTGCTGCGGCGCTCGGCCATGGCCCCTGCAGCCTGCAAGGGGCCTGGTCCTTGGCCTTGCCCCCATGGCCTTCCCTCAATTTCTTGAGCAGCGGCCGCCGGCCCCATGTCTGCCCCACTCCTTTTTGGGGCCTGACTTCGGGACATAGTAGGGCTGGGAGGGCAGGCTTGCGGGGTTCCATGTGGGCCCCTCACGTGTGTTGGGCATCAGCCGGAGGCTGAAGTAGCTCAAGTGGCTAACACACTAACTGGGAGGTGGAGGGTCAGCAGTTCGATTCCCGAGTATTGCAGGAGGGAATGAGCTCCTGTCGTTCTCCCGGCTCCTGCCTACCTAGCAGTTCAAAAGCAAGAAATTGCAAGTACAGTAATACCTCATACAAAGTCTGCTTCATACAACATCAGATTCATACAACATCACCTAATTCCTTGAAAAAAGTTGCCTCATACAAAGTCACTGCGACTTGGTATGAGGCATTGGGGTTTTCCCCAGGTTGCATTGTGCCTGGGCAGTATAAAAGGCAGGACACATGCGTGCATTGCTCTTGTGGGTTTTGCACAAGGCAAAGAGTGTTTAGGAGTGGTTTTGAGCGTGATTTTGGATTTTTGAATTTTTAGTCAGAATTTTTAGAAGCATTCCTGGGATTTTTGCAGCATTCTTCAGGTTCTTGGATAATCAGGGTTGTTTGACATGTTTTTGTAGTGTATTTAGCCTTTAGACAATGATTTCTTCAAGTTCTATCAGTTTCCTGTCTGTTTCCTTGACTTTGCCCTGAAGTCTGTGCTGTTACAGTACAAAGCGTCTCTATGGAAATGACGTTGTATGAGGCATCGTGGCAAGGATTTGGATGTTGTATGAGGCATCGTGGCTAGGATTTTGCATGCCTCATACAAAGTCCAAATCCGTATAAAGTCCAAACTTGTGGAACCAAGTTTGGACGTTGTATGAGGTATCACTGTAGATGGGTAGGGACCACTTCAGTGGGAAGGTAACAGCGTTCCAGGCACTCTGGGGTCTAGTCATGTCTGCCACATGACCATGGAGATGTCTGCAGTAGCAGACAGCGCTGGCCTCTTCGGCTTCGGAACGGAGATGGGCGCTGCGGCCTGGAGTCGGATACGGCTGGCTTTTGAGCAAGGGACAACCTTTAGGCCCATGTCCAGTTTGGCCCCTTGGGCCTTGCTGGCCCACGCTGCTGCCCTTGAGAGAGCTGCAGGCCTGGACACCATGCTGGCAGCCCTCCTGCAGGCAAGCCACTCGGCCTACCGAGGTGTTGGAACACGGCCCTCCGATGCTGTGAGTGCATCTGGTGAGTATGTTTGTCAAATAAATTCACATCATGCCTTGCCCATAGTCAATTACACCTCAGTATCTGCCAAGCTTCTTGTATCTTGCTAGCCCTTGGGACGAGTCCGTCCTGTTACTTGGGTTTACTCCGGGCTGGAGGGGAGGTGTCCGCTCATTTCTAGGATCACCGAGTGGCCAATAAACTGTGGCTAACTCTGTCGGTATACATCCTTTATACATGCATAGGCGGGGGGAGTCTGGGGGTGAGCGTAATTTGTCATTGGCGACAGAGTTTCTGAGCTCAACTAGCGCTTTGCCTTCTGGCAGCGTGGAATGTTTATAGGGGGTTCCCAATATCTGCATTATAGTTTGACTGGGTCATCTCGCCATGGGCGGGGCTGGCTGACAATGTCTGCCAATACAGTTGTGAACTGACGCGATTGCCCTGGCCCCTGTACCATTCTGCATTAAAAAGGGGGGCACCAATGTACACCCATGGTAAACTTAATTGACCACTTCCCCATTATCCGCACAATTGTTTCCAGGAAGGGAACGGCCATGGTACACGTTCACAACCCCTGGTCACTCTTTAGAAATCATGCCGAACTGGGCATACCAGTCACTTTCGAAAGACTGAAGGCCCGGCCATGACGCTAATAATTTCTGGATGGCATTTGACTCATGGCTTAGTCACCCTGGTTTACCTGGGGATATGTGGTCTGAACCCGGACATGAACTTGTCCATTTTAGCAGAGCGTTGGGTTTAACCCCATTATCTCACGGTGCTTTGTTGATATTTCAATCTCTTAGCAGGGCAATTACGCCTGGCCAGGTTTTCACGGGGTTCCTGTGTGATGTTTTGGCGGGTTTTATGGACGTACCATAGAGTCCACTAATACTACCCTAGGGCCGATATGCGGGCATGGACAGCATTTCCGGCCTACTTCACGGGGGTTGCCTTTTTGGAGCCCCGGACTGTACATCGCACCCATCTGTCAGGTCCACCACGTGCCGGTACCATCGGGGTATGGTGATTATTTATATGGTCAATTGTGCTTTGGCAGTGGCCTGATATATTGCAGGGCACAGAATCTTTAGGGGCTTTAGCTTTCTTTAAAAAAATTCCTTGGGCACTGCAGTCAGGGATACGCATCGGTCCTGTGGTTCACCCCTTGGGGAAACTGCTATTGTCCTACACATGGCCAGTGCCCAAAAGTCTCTCCCCCCAGTGTCGCGGTACTGTTACGTCAGTCTGGTATTGCGCTCCCTACTAATCAACGTTGCTTCCGTGAGGCTCGGCTCTTTCTGGCCATTGTCAACTAGGCTACTGCTGATTTCTCCAATTGAACATTTGTTGTCCTAGGGTCACCGGTAGGGCAGGGGCAGTATCGCCACTCTGCTTGTGGCACAGGGTCAATCCACCTAGTCTTTACCTCAAATCAATGTTGCACCGCCGGCTGCATCTTCTGGATTCACTGCCTATGACGTCAGTAGTACAAACCGGTGGGGATCTGCTGAGTGCATTCATATTTTTTTCCCTGTGTTATGTTGAACACTCATTTTTTCTGTTCTTTTTCATCTCCTGATCCCTGGGGCCCACTATACAAGGGTGGCTCATTGGCCACAGTTACAGTTCCAGGCCGCCCATAGGCCTCTTCAGCTACCTGGCCCAGGCACATGGGGGATGCATGCATAGCACACCGGAGGTGGTATGGAATTCCCAGACTGGTCTCCCTGGGCAGGGTCCACTGCCTTTGGCATGAGGCGATTGTCCTGTTCCTTTTGTCCGAGGCATGGTCCTCCTCCTTTTGGCACAAGGCATTGGCCCTATTCCTTCCCGAGGCCTACCCCTCCTCCTTTTGCATGAGGCATGGCCCCTCTACATTTCCCCCGAGGCATGGTCATCTTCCTTTTGGCACGAGGCATGGCGCCTCCTTAGTGTAACCGAGGCATGGTCCTCTTCCTTTCAGCTTGAGGCACGGCACCTCCTCAGTGTACCCGAGGCATGGTCCTCTTCCTTTCGGCATGAGGCAGGCGCCTCACCAGAGTATCCGAGGCATGGTCCTCTGCCTTTCGGCATCAGGCAGGGTGCCTCTTCCTTCTGCCCGAGGCATGGTCCTCTTCGTTTTGGCATGAGACAGTGTGCCTCCTCAGTGTGCCCAAGGCATGGTCCTCTTCCTATCGGCATGAGGCAAGGTGCCTCTTCCTTCTGACTGAGGCAGGGTCCTCTTCCTTTTGGCATGAGGCAGGGAACCTCCCCAGTGTAATCGAGGCATGGTCCTCTTCCTTTCGGCACGAGGCTGGGTGCCTCATTATAGTACCCAGGGCATGGTCCTCTTCCTTTTGGCACGAGGCAGGGCACCTCCCCAGTGTAACCGAGGCATTGTCCTCTTCCTTTTGGCACGAGGCAGGGCGCCTCCCCAGTGTAACCGAGGCATGGTCCTCTTCCTTTCGGCTTGAGGCAGGGTGCCTCCTCAGTGTACCCGAGGCATGGTCCTCTGCCTTTCGGCATCAGGCAGGGGGCCTCTTCCTTCTGCCCGAGGCATGGTCCTTTTCCTTTTGGCACGAGGCAGGGCGCCTCCCCAGTGTACATAAGAACATAAGAACAGCCTTGCTAGAACAGGCCACAGCCCATCCAGTCCAGCATTCTGTCTCACACAGTGGCTCACCATTTCCTTCAGGGTATTCCCAAGCAGATGCCTTCACCTGCTTAGGATTCCCTGGAAATGGCATTGAGAGATAACCTACCTATCTCTCCAACCCGGAGGTTGTCCTTAAGTATCCATAATTATTGCCATTGATACTCTTGTCCTCCATGAACTTGTCTAATCCTTTCTTAAAGCTGTCAAGACTGACAGCTGTCACCACTTCTTCTGGCAGGGAGTTCCATAGACCAGTAATCCTCTGGGTGAAAAAGTACTTTCTCTTATTTGTTTGAGAACTAGTACCCAAAAGTTTCATGGAGTGTCCCCTAGTTCTAGTGTTATGCGATAGGGAAAACAATTTTTCCTTATCTACTTTGTCCACACCGTGCATGATTTTATAAACTTCAATCACGGCACCTCTTAGACGTCGTCGTTCAAGAGTGAAGAGGCCCAACCGTTGCAGCCTCAGATGGTAAGGAAGGTGTTCCAGTCCCCTAATCATTCTGGTTGCCCTCCTCTGCACTTTTTCCAGCTCCATAAAATCCTTCTGGAGGTATGGCGACCAGAACTGTACACAGTATTCCAGATGGGGCCTCACCATAGATTTATAAAGAGGCAAAATGACACTTGCTGACTTATTTTCTATACCCTTCCTAATGATCCCTAGCATTGAGTTTGCTTTTTTCACTGCTGAGGCACACTGGGTTGACACCTTCATTGAGTTGTCCACCAGGACACCAAGGTCCCTTTCCTGGTTTGTCGCAGAGAGTTCAGACCCCATCAGTTTATAAATGTAATTGGGGTTCTTTGCCCCAACATGCAACACTCTGCAATTACTAAAGTTGAAACTCATTTGCCACTGTTTTGCCCACTCCCCCCAGTGTCAAGAGATCCCTCTGGAGCTCCTCACAATCTCTCACAGTTTTCACTACCCTGTATAATTTAGTGTCGTCAGCAAATTTGGCTACCTTGCTTTTTACTCCTACCTCTAGATCATTTATGAAGAGGTTGAAAAGCAGGGGTCCCAGTACTGAACATTGGGGGACCCCACTCTTTACTTCCCTCCACTTGGAGAAGTGTCCATTTAGTGCTACCCTCTGTTTCCTGTCCCTTAGCCAGTTGCTGATCCAGGACAAGACCTGTCCCTTTATTCCATGACTGGTAAGTTTATTCAAGAGCCTCTTGTGTGGGACCTTGTCAAAAGCCTTCTGAAAGTCCAGATAAACAATGTCAACTGGATTCCCCCTTATCCACATGCTTGTTGACACTCTCAAAAAATTCCAACAGATTAGTGAGGCATGATTTGCCCTTGTAAAAGCCATGTTGGCTCTCCTTTAGCAGCGCCTTCTCTTCTATGTGCCTATTAATTCTATCTTTTAGGATGGTTTCCATCACTTTACCTGGGACACATGTCAAACGGACAGGTCGGTAATTTCCTGGATCACCCCTGGATCCTTTTTTGAAAATTGGTGTTACATTCGCTACCTTCCAGTCATCAGGCACAAAGCCTGATTTAAGGGAAAGATTATATATTTTGGCTAGGAGATCAGCAATTTCATCTTTAAGTTCCCTGAGAACTCGTGGATGGATGCCATCTGGTCCTGGTGATGTGTTAGTGTTTAGTTTAGCAAGACATGCAAGGACCTCCTCCCTGGTTATTTCTATCTGGCTTAATTCTTCGGTTTCCCTCCCTACGGTTTTGGGCATGTGGTCTCTGTCTTCTTCAGTGAATACTGAAGCAAAGAATTCATTGAGTCTCTCTGCAATCTCTGTTTCCTCTTTAATAACCCCTTGCCTTCCATTGTCATCTAATGGTCCAATGGCCTTCCTAGTTGGGTTCTTACTTCTAATGTACTTAAAGAAGTCTTTGTTATTTCTCTGAGTATTTTTAGCTATACGCTCCTCAAAGTCTTGCTTTGCTTTCCTGATTGTTGCCTTGCATTTGTTCTGCCAGAATTTATGTTTCTGCCTGCTGTCCTCATTCGGACAAGCCTTCCATCTTCTAAATGAGCTTTTCTTGCTCTTGATCACTTCCCGAACAGCTCCTGTAAGCCACATTGGAGTCCTCTTGGACCTGGCAGTGCCCTTTTTCCTTTTGGGTATGCATTCCAATTGAGCCTCTGTTATTGTTTTTGTAAACAGCCTCCATACCTCTTGGAGTGTTTGGACTCTCTCAATTTTCCCTTTCAGCTTCTTTTTTACTAGTTTCCTCATCTTTGGGAAATTTCCTTTTTGAAAATTTAAGGTATCTGTGTTAGATTTTATCAGTGACTTGCGGCCTATGATCAAGTTAAACATAATTGAGTTGTGGTCACTGTTCCCTATTGGATCAGTCACATTAACATCTTGCACCAGATCCTGAGTATTGCTCAGGATCAAGTCAAGGATTCTTGTACCTCTAGTTGGGTCTTCAACCATCTGTCCCAGGGAACAATCATTTAGCATATCTAGGAACTTTATCTCTTTATCATGTGCTGAACAACAGTTCACCCAGTCTACATGAGGGTAATTGAAGTCCCCCATTATAACCAGGCTTCCCTTCTTGGATGCCTCCTTTACAACATTCTCCAACTGCCAGTCTCCCTCAAGAGTTTGGGTTAGAGGCCGATAGTATATGCCTACTGTTAGACCATCCTTGTAGCCTGGTACTCTTACCCACAGAGCTTCTAATGGTGACTCCAAATCACCTAGATATTCCAATTCATACGATTTTATAACTTCTTTGACATACAAGGCTACACCACCTCCCGTTTGCCCCTTCCTATCCTTTCTGTACAGTTTGTAGCCTGGGATAACTGTATCCCATTGGTTATCATCCGTCCACCAGGTTTCAGTGATACCAATAATATCAATATTCTTATCGATTGCTAAGTATTCCAGCTCCCCTATTTTGTTCCGCAGGCTTCTGGCATTTGTATACAAGCATTTATATATGCTTTCCTGATACAGTCTTTTCAGTCCAGTTGCATTGTTAGACTGCCTCTTGCATCCTTCTGCTAGAGTGCTGGTGACTAGCTCCTTGCTCTGCTCAGTAATTTTTACATCCTCCTCACTACTCAAGTACACACTTTCCCGAACCGGATGCTGCCCAGCTCCTGTCGGCTTTCCCCCAGTTATCAGTTTAAAAGCTGCTCTGCAGCCTTTTTGATGTTGAGTGCCAGCAATCTGGTCCCATCATGGTTTAAATGCAACCCATCCCTCCTGAACAGATTTGGCTTGTCCCAAAATGTTCTCCAGTTCCTGACAAATCTGAAGCCCTCCTCTCGACACCACCGCCTCATCCACGCATTGAGGCTTCTGAGCTCTGCCTGCCTGGTAGGTCCTGCGCGAGGGACAGGCAGCACTTCTGAAAATGCTACCTTGGAAGTCCGGGACTTCAATCTTCTTCATAACAACCTAAATTTGGCTTCCAGGACAGACCGCTTGGCCTTCCCAACATCATTGGTACCAACGTGTACCATGACAACTGGCTCGTTCCCAGTTCTCTCTAACAATCTATCTAGATTTCTTGTGATGTCTGCAACTTTTGCACCTGGCAGGCAAGTCACCATACGGTTATCATGTGCATCACAAATCCATTTCTCTGTATTTCTAATTATTGAATCGCCTAGTACAAGGAGCCTCTCTCCTGCAATCTGTTCATCTACATGCACCTCATCAACCATATTAAGGGAGAGAACCTCAGTTTGTTCCTGTTGTTCATCTTCCTGGATCTCATCAAGTATGATGAAGGAGAGATCATCAGGTGGAACCAGTTGTTCCTCTGTGTGTTCCTCATCAGGTGTGATAAAGGAAAGAGCCTCAAATTTATTCTGTAATTTCAGACTCTCAGAGTGATCCCCTACTCTCCTCCTCCTTTGAGTCACATTCCTCCAACCATCTCCCTCCTGAGTTAGTGAAGGGCCTTCTCCCTCAGAACTGTGCCCTGTCTATTCTTTGTCCAGCATAGTCTGCTCCGCTCTGTCCAAGAACACCTCAAGCTCCTTAATTTGTTGATGGTTAGATATGTGGGCCTCTAGCTGCTGGACCTTCTCTTCTAGTAGTGCAACCAGCTTGCACTTGCTGCAAGTGTAGTTCTCCATATGCTTTGGCAAGAACACAAACATGGCACAAGTATTGCAGGTAACTACAGCTGTTCCCCCAGAATCCATTTTAACAAGTGCAGTATTCTGGGCCTCAAAAATGTACATGATTACTACCTTTCTACCTAGTAAGACTATATTCTTCCTTTGTTACTAGTTTGCAAACAGAGGTGGCTCTCAGCAGTTTCAATTATCAATTTAAATTAGTGGAGGCCTCTAAAGCAGCTCTACTCCAACTGCAAAACTTACCAGTGCTCACTTCCTTTGTTTGGCTCTCCTCAGCAGCAGCTCTGCTTAAGAGCACATGCAGAGTCAAAAGGGCTGGCCGTGAAAGAGCTCAGAGCTTTTAAAGGCTAGTGTGGCTCCGCTCCTATGAGTCACAGTTCAGGGAAGGGCCTGGTGTGGCTCTACCCCCCTGCTTCTGGAAGCTTCTAACTGCTTCCTCTGTTTGAACAGAGGTGGCTCTCAGCAGTTTCAATTATCAATTTAAATTAGTGGAGGCCTCTAAAGCAGCTCTACTCCAACTGCAAAACTTACCAGTGCTCACTTCCTTTGTTTGGCTCTTCTCAGCAGCAGCTCTGCTTAAGAGCACATGCAGAGTCAAAAGGGCTGACCCTGAAAGAGCTCAGAGCTTTTAAAGGCTAGTGTGGCTCCTCCCCTATGAGTCACAGTTCAGGGAAGGGCCTGGTGTGGCTCTGCCCCCCTGCTTCTGGAAGCTTCTAACTGCTTCCTCTGTTTGAAAGAGGTGGCTCTCAGCAGTTTCAATTATCAATTTAAATTAGTGGAGGTCTCTAAAGCAGCTCTACTCCAACTGCAAAATTTACCAGTGCTCACTTCCTTTGTTTGGCTCTCCTCAGCAGCAGCTCTGCTTAAGAGCACATGCAGAGTCAAAAGTGTAACCAAGGCATGGTCCTCTTCTTTTTGGCACAAGGCTGGGCGCCTCATTAGAGTACCCAAGGCATGGTCCTCTATCTTTCGGCATGGGGCAGGGCGCCTCTTCCTTCTGCCCGAGGCATGGTCCTCTTCCTTTTGGCACGAGGCAGGGTGCCTCATCAGTGTATCCAAGGCATGGTCCTCTTCCTTTCGGCACAAGGCTGGGCGCCTCATTTGAGTACCCAAGGCATGGTCCTCTTCCTTTCTGCATGAGGCCAGGCCCCCTCATCAGAGTACCCGAGGCATGGTCCTCTTCCTTGGCATGAGGCATGGCACCTCTTACTTTTGCCAGAGGCATGGTCCTCTTCCTTTTGGTGTGAGGCATGGCCCCTCCTCAGAGTACCCGAGGCATGGTCCTCTTCCTTGGCATGAGGCATGGCACCTCTTACTTTTGCCAGAGGCATGGTCCTCTTCCTTTTGGTGTGAGGCATGGCCCCTCCTCAGAGTACCCGAGGCATGGTCCTCTTCATTTCGGCATGAGGGATTAGTCCTCTTACCTTGGCACAAGGCATTGGTCCTCTTCATCTTGCCCGAGACATGGTCCTCTTTCTTTGGCACGAGGCATTTGGCCCTCTTCCTTTATGTTGCCATGGCAAGCGGGCCTGCTGACCGTGCTGGCGGTCGAGGGGGTGAGTCGCGTAAACTCCTCCCCGTGTGGCGGGTGGCACTGGTAAGGAGAAAGGGGATTACCCCTAGGAATTTGGCAGGGACACAGTTGATTGGCCACCGGAAGGACAAGGTACAGTGAAACTTGGGCTGGCCAATCAAAGGTGGACCAGAAACAAGGTGATGCTATGATGCTATGATGCTATGATCTATGCAGCCTGCAACACCTTGAAATTTACCGGATATATGCCAAATGCTGGAGTCAACAAGTAGCATCTGATTGGGGTAAACAATTTGTTTCATTGGTAAACAAATGGATACAATGTGGCCAAATATGATTGGCATAACAATTGGATACAATGTTGCTAAATACGATTGGCAAAACAAATGGATACAATGTTGCCAAATTATGATTGACAATTAGGTTTACTCTTTACCAGTGCCATTGCGGCTCGTTTGCCTCAACATAGTTTATGAATTAATAAAGTAGCCCAATTTAAATCCATCACAAGTGTCAGTCTCGTTATTGGGGAGTGGGTCCAGCAAAGCAGCAATCACTGAGCTCAAACCAGCATTTGGGTCTTCAGAAATTGAGACCAGACACCGCTTTTCTGTTATGCGATGCTAGATGTGATCTGACACCTGCATATAGATTCATTCAGTTTGCAGTCTCATATTCAGACCAAGTCTTATTATGGATTTCATGGCCACTATCCCCAACCACATTTCATAATTTTCCCCTCATATCCTTAGCACTGACCTTGATGACAGGAAGACTGACAGCTCATTTTAAAATCTTTTTTCCCCTGGTTCAAAGAATTGACCATCATGGCTATCAAGGCACAGAATATAGGACTATAGCACACATCAAAAAAAGGCAAGGCTATACCACCCTAATGGCAGAAAGTGAGGAAGACCTAAAGAATCTCCTGATCGGTTTGAAGGAAGAGAGTGCAAAAGCTGGCTTGAGACTCAATATCAAGAAAACCAAGATAATGGCAACAGGCCCGATCAGTTCCTGGAAAATAGACGGGGAAGAAGTAGAAGCAGTGACAGATTTTACGTTCTTAGGATCTAAGATCACTGCAGATGGAGATTGCAGCCATGAAATAAAGAGGCGGCTGATTCTAGGGAGACAAGCCATGAGAAACCTGGGGAACATAGTGAAAAGCAGAGACATCACCTTGAAAACAAAAATTAGAATAGTCGAAGCAATGGTATTCCCAGTGGTAATGTACGGATGTGAGAGCTGGACAATTAGGAAAGCTGAACGCAGAAGAATAGATGCCTTTGAAATGTGGTGTTGGAGGAGAGTTTTGAGGGTACCTTGGACAGCGAGGAGAACAAATAGGTCAATCTTAGAAGAAATCAACACTGACTGCTCATTGGAAGGTCAAATAGTAAAGATGAGGCTAAAGTACTTTGGGCATCAAATGAGAAGGGAGGATTCACTTGAGAAGGCCGTGATGTTGGGAAAGGTGGAGGGCAAAAGAAGAAGGGGGAGGCCAAGGATGAGATGGATAGATGGTATTGTAGACACAATGGGCACAGAGCTGGGAGGACTGAGGGGGATGGTGGAGGACAGAGGCGCCTGGAGAACGATGGTCCATAGGGTCGCAAAGGGTCGGAATCGACTGTGCGACTGAACAACAAAAAATACCTTTTAAATAAAATGATCTCCATTATCCACCTTCCAGAATCAAACCCTAAAATAAAAATTAATAAGAGATACAAAGTTTTACAGCAATTGTGGGGACATTTTCTCCAATGCATTTATGACTTAATTAATTTCCCTTGTTTTTTTAGTATGTGATAGAACACACTGAATTATAAATGGAGGAACTTTTGTGTGCATGCTCATTTTCTCCTATTTCCAGATATTATTTTCCACCCTACAGACCTGCTGAATGTTTACATCTTCCACTACAATGCACAACAAAATATCTTTGGAAATGAGGTGCAAATATATTTGCATCTCAAAACAGGTCAAGCTAAATCAATTCTACATAAATTATGTTTGGTAGACACAGGGATGCTAAGGGCCTAGGGGTACAATCTGTGAAACTAGGCATGCTTCAATGCCCTTCTTAAACTTGGAAGGTAACAGTGCAGAATTGCATATTGAAGGAAAGAAAAAAGAAGAGTGCTGGCATGCAAACTTTAATAATAATTAATTTTCTTTAGAAACAGTGCTGAATATACAATTCCCCCACCCCCACATAACTTTGTGAGATACATTGTTTTCATACATTAAGGTTATGGTTAGGATTAGTCTGACGAGGTTATCTTGTTATGGTAATAGAGTAGACCATACTGCCAGCGACTCAACACTGAGTATCAGGCAATGGTTAACTAACCTAATAACCCTGAAGATTAATGGCCTTGGGTGCCAAAGTACACAGGGAAGGATGATGGTCCACAAGTGGATTAAATCCTACTTGAATCCATCTTGAAGGTGGGGCGGGGGGGGGGGGGGGGGGGGGCAACAGCTTCATCAATACTGGCCTAGGGCTGATGAGGACTTTGTGTGCCAAAAGGGCTCAGGATCAGAAAGTGACTCATGGAGATGGATCAGTGGTATGGATGTCATGCTGTGATCTGGAAGGCAGATAAAAGGCCACTGCATTATATTCTCAGGACTGTCTTCATGGCTGATCACCATGATGATCACCAATATTTGGATACAGCGGCAGAAGAAGAAGGCTATGGTTAAGTTCCTAGGACCACTCCTTTCTTTCTTTATCAAGTGCCATACGTATTGGTGGCAGGGGTCAATGAAAATAAGGGAGGGGAGAAAGCCTCTCTTTTCCTTGTGTTCCTGGCTCCTCTCTTTACTAATACAGTATAAGAAAAATTAAGAGTGCATTGGGAGGGTGAAGAATTGAGCAAGATGATGTTTAAGAACACAGCTTAGGACAGAAATCTGAACATTTTTCTGCATCCCTCAATCAGTCTTGAAATAATTATCTGAAAACTTCTGCTATTGTTTTCCTTCCAGAAATTCTCAAGTGTATTCTGATTTAACCCACAGTGAATAGTATGAATGGATTTTTCTCAAGGGGTAAAGGATGGAAGCTACCATTGCAAGAATTGTATGCTTGAGATATTGAAGTGTTCCTTCAGTATCCAAAGTCATCATCCTGGTTTATCCAAGTGTGCCCATTCAGTGCTTAGCCCAAATCAGAATGCTTCATATTTAGCACCCACCTGCTCTTAACCATATGTAAGCAAATATAGGCTTACTGTAGACATTAAAAAATAAAATAAAGTAGAATACAATGGGGGCAGGGAGAAAGCTAATTTCTAGTATTATTTTGCCCTATGCAAGGAAAGCCTACAAAGAGAATTTGCCATTCATCCTACATTCACACATACAATCAATCCTAAGTGCTATGGAGATTCAGCATAGCTGCCTAAAAAGAAAAACAAGAGAGTTCTATAATGTGGTCAGTTTAATAATCTGTGTAGTGCCTTCCCCTTGTTGTTTCTGTATGTGAAATGGCTTCATCCTTGAATAGGTGAGGCGGCGATCTGAGTCTTTACCAGGGCTCAATGACTGGAAGTTTCTGAGGATGCTTTGGCCTTCATTAGACCTTCAGTTGTCAATATCCTCATGCTTTGGCAGCCCTTCTTTTGCTATTGGCAAGGTTAAATTTCTGATTTGTGGGCATGCCCCCTGCCCAGTTGATTTGTCAAATGTGGAAACTCTATAGCAGTGGTTCCCAATGTAAGCCCCATGCCCCCCAGGGGGACTTCAATTCTCAGAAGCCTAAGTCAGTACATTGGCTGATCTGTGCTTTGGGGAATTGGCTTAGGCTTCTGGGAATTGAAGTCCAGAAAACAAAGGTTGGGAAACACTGCTCTATAGTGAGGAGTTTGATTTTAGGGCCATGCCTCCTTTCATAATAAAGCCAACGTTCAAAGATTGTTACATGCCAGATCCTTTTAAAGCACGCTTTGGTTGACTCAACAGGTTTCCTTTGTAACAGTCCATTATGAATAACTTAGAAGTCTATGTTCAATTCCATCTGACAAGGAATGTCATCAATGGGATTTGCACCCTGAAGGGTCATGTGGCATCTCAGCTCAGTTCATCTGGGCCTCAGTCTTGCAAAACTGCCAAACAATTCAGTGTGCTCTATTCTATAATCTTGGTTAATTATTGCTTCTAAAAATAAACATTCTCAAATTGTTTCAAAATTGTTGATGACATATAGCAGGTATGGGAGTTCAAAAATCTTGGCAGTAACATACAGGTACAGTGATACCTCATACAACGTCCAAACTTGGTTCCACAAGTTTGGACTTTATACGGATTTGGACGTTGTATGAGGCATGCAAAATCCTAGCTGCGATGCCTCATACAACGTCCAAATCCTTGCCGCGATGCTTCGTACAACGTCATTTCCATAGAGATACATTGTACTTTAACAGCACAGACTTCAGGGCAAAGTCAAGGAAACAGACAGGAAAAGGACAGAACTTTAAAAAAATCATTGTCTAAAGGCTAAATACATTACAAAAACATGTCAAACAACCCTGATTGTCCAAGAACCTGAAGAATGCTGAAAAAATCCCAGGAATGCTTCTAAAAATTCTGATGAAAAAATTCAAAAAAATCCAAAATTGCACTCAAAACCACTCCTAAACACTCTTCGCCTCGTGCAAAACCCAAAAGAGCAATGCACACATGTGTCCTGCCTTTTATACTGCCCAGGCACAATGCAACCTGGGAAAAACCCCAATGCCTCATACAAAGTCACTGTGACTTTGTATGAGGCAACTTTTTTAAAAAAAATACGGGAGATTATTTAAAAATACGTAATGGTGGGAAGAGGGCTAAATTATGGGGTTTTCCTGAGCAAAATGGGATACTTGGCACCTATGATATAAGGTTGTAAATAAAACTCCAACAAGTTGTTCATAGGGATGCCCTGGCTAGTGCAAATGCCTAAAGTAAACCATGTGAAATTAGATTCCAGTGAACAGAAAGATTAAATAGCATACTATATATGTTAATGTACTGGCTTTCTCTGATGTCTTGTGTGTACCCAAACAGTTGTTTTTGGCAAGATCCTGACTTCAACACAATGTACTCTTCTAGAAAACTCAAGTAATAAAATTCATATACTGTACTGAGAAATCACATAATTTGCATTTTCCTGATGCCGTGATATTAATTTTATCAGTACATTGAATGTTCACTCTCTATATTAATATGCCACCTTTCTAAATCATCATCATCATCATCATTCCATGCAGTCAGGTTAATTCTGATTTATGGCAACCCTTTCCAAGATATTCCAGGTAGAAAATACTCAGGAGTAGTTTCTAATCCCTTTTATTAGCAATGGTATTTTTTTTTAATTTCAAATTTCTATGCCACCCTCTCAGGTGAACCCGACTCAGGTTGGCTAACATATAAAACAGATAAAAACAGATAAAAAACCCGGTTATCCCACCCACTCAGCCCACCCCACCCTATGCATAAAAAGAGACAGAGAAAGGGCTCCTGGTTACAAATTATCTTGGTGTGAGCCAACAGGTGGGGGCCGTATATCCATTTGGACCACACACCTGCCCTGCCAGCCAGGTTTTAAAGCCTTTCCTAAAGGGCAGAAATTATGTCTGTAATCTCCGCTCTATTGGCAGGAGGTTCCAAAGGGCCGGTGCGGACACGGAGAAGGCTCTCCTCTTTGTGCCAGAGAGGCGAGGACCCCTGGCTGATGAAACAATTAGAGAGCCCCTCCGGTCCACTCTGGTTGGGCAGGCAGACACTCTTGGGGCAATGCGGTCTCTCAGGTATCCTGGCCCACTACCATATAGGGCTTTAAAGGTCAAAACCAGCACCTTGAATTGAAACTGGAGGCAAACTGGCAACCAGTGCAGCTCCTGAAGTAGCAGCGAGGCACGGGCATAGCATCCACAACCCATCACCACCTGGGCAGCTGCATTCTGGACCAGCTGCAGCCTCCGAATGGTCATCAAGGGTAGCCCCATGTAGAGCGCATTACAGTACTCTAATCTGGAGATCACCAGAGCATGAGTGACCATGAGTAAGGAGTCCCGGTCCAGGAGCGGTCACAACTGGCGACTAAGTTGGGTGAAAGCCCTCCTGGCCACAGCCACCACCTGTTCTTCAAGCAGTAGCCGCAAATCCAGGAGGACCCCCAAGTTGCATACCGGGTCTGACTAGGGTAAGATAGCCCCATCCAGAGCCAAAGATGGTAACTCCTGGGTTAGTGTGGTGCCCCTTCTCCATAGCCACTCAGTCTTGCTGGGATTCAGATGTAACCCGTTGGCCCCCATCCAGACCCCAACAGCTTCCAGGCACCTGGAAAGGACTTTGGCAGTATCATTGGGGTCCCCATGGGCCAAGATGTACAACTGAGTGTCACCCACATACTGATGGTACCGCACCCCGTGGGAACAGATGATCTCATCCAGCAGCTTCATGGAGATGTTAAATAGGAGAGGAGAGAACACCGAGCCCTGTGGCCCCACATATTTGGGAAGCCTAGGGCTGGACCTCTCGCTCTCCAAATACACTGACTGGATAAGACCCTCCAGAAAAGAGTCAAACCAAGACAACACCATGCCCTGTATCCCCAATCCTTTGAGCCATTTCAGAAGGATACCATGGTCGAAGAAGGCGGCTGAGAGGTCAAGGAGAGCAAGGACGGATGGATGACCGCCATCCTGCTCCCACCAGAGATCATCCATCAATGTGACCAATACCATCACTGTCCCATATCCGGGCCTGAATCCTGATTGAAAGGGGTCCAGATAATCTGCTTTATCCAGGACACCCTGCAGCTGGCATGTCACCACCTTCTCCAATATCTTCTCTAAAAAAAGGAAGATTAGAGACTGGTCTATAGTTGTTAAGGACAGCTGGGTCAAGGGATGGTTTCTTCAGGAGGGGGCGCACCAAGGCATGTTTTAATGGTGCAGGAAACACCCCTTCCATAATGACGCATTCACTATTGCCCCGACCCAGCCTCCTGTCACCACCTTGGAGACTTTCACCAACCAGGTGGGACAGGGGTCCAAGGGACAAGTAGTGGCATGCACTGCTGCAAGGAGCCTGTCCAAGTGTCATTTTTTCACTCCAATTCCCACCCTCTCACACCTACACTTAGTTGCCCATCTCCACCACCATGTACACCACATCTATAAATACATGGGTCAAATAGTTTGCTTCTGAGGAAGGGAATTACTATCCATGAAACATCATACAGAAATGTGTTAATCTCAAATATATCACAATACTGGCACACACACACACCCTTTTTTTCTTTTTTTACTGTGCTTGCTGTTGTTGTAGAAACAAACTAAAAAACCACCCAACTGAAAATTACATAAACATAGATAAGCAGATTAATATGTAAAAATATACAAATTTTGCTTTCCAGATGAATGGAGCAAGGATATGACAACAGATTTCAAGCAGGGATATGGAAGTCTGCTACTTCAACAGAAAAAAGAAAAAGAGGGCAGTTCTAGACATAAAAAGGGAGGTTAGTTTAACAGATTTCAAGAATGTAAAGTCACAACTAAATTAAGACAAATTATAAAGTTCAGGTCAAGACACATCACAATTAAAGGAGCAATCCATTATAGATATGGAAAATATTTGGCATTAGATTGCTTAGAAAAAGATTGATCAGTAAATGTCAGACACTGGCAAATATTGGGTGAAAATCCTTCAGAATTTACAAGGCAGATGAATGGGAATCTTAGATTTGCTGATTAAAAACTGAAGAATCCTTCAGGATAGGAACAAAAAATACAAGCTGATAATGAAAGGGTCCTTTATGCAAGATGCATAATCAACTCCCTTTACGAAATCAAATGGTTGCTATCAACTGTGAATTCTATTCCTAAAGCTGTGGGGGGAAAACTGTTGGAGCACCTGATTTTTCTCTCATCCATGGAAAAAATGGGTGCAGTACAATTGTTATCTGTAAACAGTCACTCTTGTAAATAGTCACTCTTGCAGAGAAGGAGAGCATTGCTTCCAATGGCCGCTAATGGAACACTTCTGGAGTCAAGTATCTAAAATGGCTGCCACATAGTCAGCATCTAGTGCTCCATCTTAAGAATGGCAGGCTATTGGGTCCAGCTTTTGCCAAGATGGGGTCTCTGAGTATTACTGAATAAAAAAAATTCCAACATTCACAGCCGGTATGACCAATAGCCAAGAGAAGTTGTGAAACTTCTACATCAGGAAAAGGCAACCAGCTGCCAAGTAGGCTGAGTTCAGTGGCACAGACACTAGTTTTTTGAGAGGCAGAGCTTTAGAACAGTCTACATTGAGATCTGTTGGGCTCCTTCTCTCTTGGTTTTCCAAAAATATCTGAAAACCTTTCTTTTTAGAGAGGCCATTGCAGGCATCATTCCTAGAGAGAATTTTTGGATAAGGATTGGTTTTCATTTGATATATCATCTCCTGAATTCTTATTTATTTCAGGTATTTGGTTCTTTGGATTACCTGCTGCTGGTGGTTGGTTAGGTTTTTATGATCCACTATTTTCTTACAATTTTATATGATTTTATCCATATCTTTGTATATTTTTGTGTTGGAAAGTTCCCGGAGTAGTGTTCACACTAAGTTGGCTAGTATGTAAGTGTAAAAGGCAAACATACAAAAGTAAGTAGCTCTCATGCCTCCTTGAAGATTGTGGTGTTCTTGAACCATAATCGGACATACCCTGGTAACGGCAACCTTGTGTTTCCAGCTAATCTTTCTCACACTAGGTCAGGTGAAAGGAACTGCAGAGTTAACTCACCAAAAGGTGCCTTCATTTTGGCAGTTTCACATCTGGCCTAGACATGGAAGAAGAAGTAGCTCTCATTTAGATATCTTATTTGCTTTGACTGTCTTGATTTACATAGAGGCAGCCAGAGAAATGTTGCATCTCAAGGTGACGGTCAATATGTTGCCTATCACTAGCTGAAAACTTTACAGATTTTAAAAATTGTATTTATCAATAATTTCATTTCAATTCAAACACTATGCAAAGGGAGCAAGGGGAAAGACATCCATAGCACTAACAAGTGTGTTAACAAACAGATTTTCGAACCATAGAGCAGGTAGGGGGTCATGGAATTATATGATTGCATCTTAAGGAGTAGTTAAGTCAAGCAATAAGCACAGCAGTGAAATGAATGGAAAATGAGTTGTGACCAGCAGAAATTTATCCCTTTATAGTAATCAAGGAATAGTGACTTTCCGAGAAGGAGGGGCTGCTTAATCAAATTAAATAAATTGGTAATAACCTTCATTTTGGGGTGTAAATCATGATCTGATGTATTTTTGCCAGGCTACATAAGGAGGAATGTTTTCTCTCCACACAAGAGAAGGGTAAGATTTTTATTTATTTGTTTGTTTGTTTGTTTGTTTGATGGTCTCAAAGATTGTTTTTATCTTTGTGAATTGGGTACTGTTATTGTTTTGCACAATTGTGCTACCTTTTGCTGCATGATTTTTTAAAAAGCAGGAGGATTAAATGGTGATGTGCAACAAGATGATCAGTTTTTATGCCCATTTGGGGCTGCTGTTTGTGCTTAACTCAGAATCACAAAAGATGGTGGATCCATTTTGGGCAAATTTTGCAACACACAATTGGGGTGTGTGTGGATACTTTGGTTTTAGGCTCATTCTGGATAAAAAATCATGACAATGGTTGAGGAATCCTGAACAGCCTATGTTGCCGTATTGCGATGCCCTGTCTCAATGACAAATAAGGCATTGGCAAAATTATGCTGGATTTTTATGCACTCATAAAAGTTATTATGGAACTTGTGACAGCTGATTGCAGCCAATTGACAAAGTGTGAGACATATGCTGAGCATGTACTAGGCGCATGACAAGTTTATGCTACTTGCACAGTTATTTGCAGAATTAGGCACACAGCCAACATGTTGTCAATTAACATCACAACTTCCATTATTCCCTTTCTGTTTGTCTAAATCAACTTTTTTTGCCATTGGTAACATTTCTTCACATCCCCATCCCCATTATTCAGAAAAGAAAGCAATCAAAATGAAACAGATAAATAAAAGCCACAGACATCTTTCAAAGCCTTGAAAAAACTCAAATGTTTAATTTTCAAATATTTCCAAAAATGCAGAGATCCATTTCAAAGGGAATAGGTCTGACTCTGGGTGCCCCCCATGGGTCCCCTGTTCCAAACAGGTAGGTCCTGATTTGCTGGAAGGACCTAGAGAAGAGTCTGGAAGTCAGAGTGTTGTCATCAGCCGCACTTAATTACATATTGGAAGACGAATGTACATGGTGTAGTATCCACATTTGATGATTAAGCAGTGTATATTGTTTGAGAGATGGAGGGTCTCTCACTCTGAAGGAGATAGATGGATACTGTCCTGTCACATGTATCAATGATCCACCACTGCTGCTCATACCATGGCTGGCATGGATGAATGCTGCTGGCATGTTGTGGCACCTGTTTCTCAGCATCTACCACTTAAAGTGACTACTTCCCTTAACTTAGTTATAAGGACATCCAGGAGTTCATAACACAATGCCTCTCATCATACCTGTCATGCTCCAAAGCCTCCCTCAGGAACAGACATAACAGATCACCCATGCTTACAGAAATCCTGTAGAGTCTCATCAACTAGTTTTTGATTAAATACTCCTTTCTTGACTGTTGCAAACTGTTTGACAATTCTCTAGTGAGCCACAAGAAACAAGATGTTCTGAACAAAATATGTGGATGTTTTCTTCCCATGGTGCTTTTGAAAGCTCATCTTTGACAGATTTTGCTTCTGAAAGATGGTACAATGGAAGTTACACAAAATAGGAATAAGAAAGCATACAATGGGTACTAGTGTGAGAACTATTATACTGATACTTCTAAAAATACAGAGAGAGCGAGAGAGAGAGAGAGAGAGAGAGAGAGATGTCTCTGTACAGACACATGGACTGGCAAAGTGTATATATTTATTTGTCCTGGAAGTGCACTGTTGTGTATTAAGGCACAGTTGCAAGTAGCACGGGCAGTGCCTTGCAAGAGGAAAATGGTGGTTTCCTGCCATCCAAATTAGAAGCCTAAAGTGGTGTGAAAACTCCCTGCACAGGGCATGCTCATTATGCTAAACCAAGCCCTGTGATTGGTTACAGTTTTGGATCCTGTTCTCCATTGGTTAATTACATATATAACCTGTTATGATAGGTTGGTCATGGTTATCCGGTGTGTCGCTACTTTGTATCAAGGAGCCACCACCAAGGAGACACTATATAAGTCCCACGAGTAAACAAGGGTGAGGCTGGACTACACTTCCCACTCCGTACAGGTAGCAGCGACGTGCTAAGCCTGGATCTCCTCCATTATGCTACGCTTCTATAGTAGCTAGTCTTTGCAGGCGCACTCCCCCAATAATGGACTCAGACACAAATGAAAGTGGATAACGGCATTGGGCCACATTTATTGATTCATGCCCTAGTCCGAATTATAAATTTCTATTGGTAAAACGACCAATCATAATTCTTAAGGCAAGCAGGCCGAAGTAACACTGGTAAGGTACCACCCAAAATTGCCAACGGCAATTGTTACAATGTATCTATTTGTATCAATTTGTTTGTTGACAACAAACAAATTGTTGACCATAGTAAATATCTAACTAATGACCCCACCCTCTGACGTGTATCCGTAAAATCAGGGGGTGATTCCAGCTGTCTAGTGGTAACCATCACCCCCTCGCCTGGTTCGTCGTTGACCGGACAACGTTTAAACAACTTATGCCTATCTAGTGTTGTCCAGTCAATTGCGAACCTGCCGGATACCTGTGGGTCATAAATGTTTACCTTACCAGTGCTACTTGCCCATGTGACCAAACTCAACAGCAGCACAGAACAAACCCCTATATCAAACCATAGCAACAGTGTGGGATGGGCAAAAAAACCAGGACTCAAGGGCCAATTGCGAGTCCCAGCCAAAAATTCCCACCCGGCCCCGAAGCGACCAAGAAATCACACTGTTAACTAGGGAGGGGGTGGAGGGGAAAAACTTCTCCGCTCCGTCGCTTCACCAAAATGGCAGCACGGCTGCCTCGTGGCCAGCCCTTTTATTAGGGTGCTGGCCGCGCCCCTAACTACCCGGATGGCTTCGTCCGGTGGGGGGGGGGGGCGCAAAGAGCGCGGTGGCCATTTTGGCGCCACGCTTCCATTGCAGGCGCACCCCCCCCCCCCCAATAATGGACTCAGACACAAATGAAAGTGGATAACGGCATTGGGCCACATTTATTGATTCATGCCCTAGTCCGAATTATAAATTTCTATTGGTAAAACGACCAATCATAATTCTTAAGGCAAGCAGGCCGAAGTAACACTGGTAAGGTACCACCCAAAATTGCCAACGGCAATTGTTACAATGTATCTATTTGTATCAAATTGTTTGTTGACAACAAACAAATTGTTGACCGTAGTCAATATCTAACTAATGACCCCACCCTCTGACGTGTATCCGTAAAATCAGGGGGTGATTCCAGCTGTCTAGTGGTAACCATCACCCCCTCGCCTGGTTCGTCGTTGACCGGACAACGTTTAAACAACTTATGCCTATCTAGTGTTGTCCAGTCAATTGCGAACCTGCCGGATACCTGTGGGCCATAAATGTTTACCTTACCAGTGCTACCCGCCACCCGGAGAGGCTTCAATAAAGGCTCGACGCCCCCCCCCCCAAGACCGTCAGCTTGGTCGACAGGCCTGCTCGCCAATCACTCAGCAGGAGATCCATACCTCCTCGCGACAGATGGACCCCATCCCCTGCATAAAGCCCATAATTTTGCAGACTAATGGCCGGATGAGGACTGACCCGCCCCCAGCCCTTGGTCAAAAGGAATCGGGCCACAGCCCTGTTCACCATGTGCCTAGCGCGGTCCAAGGCCTGAAGGTCAAGGCCTCCCCTATAAGCGTGCCGTGGGACCATATCTGACCAAACAAGGGTTGTGGCGGGCCATACGTAATATAAGTAGGCGAGGTCACTGCAAATCGCATGCTTCAGCGATAAGCCAGTGACCTGTCCCAAATCATTACCCCCAAGATGTATGATCAGGATGTCGGGCGGGTCAGCGTTCCTTGCTGAAAAGAGGAATGGCAAGAGCTCCCTCCACAACATACCGGGCTTACCGTACCATGTGAGACTTGCGTACGCACCGAGTCCCAGTCGGGGTCCCCAATCTGTCGCCGCAGCGTAACACGCTGCCCTGTGCACGTAGCTATGGCCCACCAGCCATACTGTCACCGGTGTGATGCGACACCCCGGGTCTGTCAAGGAAAAAACAGGGAAGGAAGAGATATGTGGTGACTAAAAGCGGTACTCACGGTGGGAGTGGGCGAACATAAAACTGAAAACACTGAGATCCCCACCTCCCCATGCTGCGTATGTCAGCCCCGGAGTACCCATAAGCGGCCGCCGTAGAGGCCGCCCCAATTCTAAATGAATGGGTGCCGTAACGGGCCCCAGGGAGGCCCACGTTAGCCAGCGCCTTCCCAGTCACCTTCCAAAACTGAAATTTAGTGAGGGGAGACCCATCTTGGTGACAGAAAAACGGGCCGTGGTGCGTGCCACGCAGTGCAAGGAACTCCTGTAGGGCACCAACCGGACAGATGTCTGCCAAGGAACATCGTAGCAGTCTTACTCCACTGCCTACGCCATGCTGATCTGTTTTGGAGGAACGAATCCTCAACTGAGCCCAATTATTGCAAACATAGACATCTTCGAGTTCCAGTGCCCTACGACATGCATCCGCCTTAGACAGCATCACAAGTTCGCTGATGTGGAGCCCTCCAAAAAAGGCCACCGTTGTAGCCGCATGAAACAGGGCTGCCTCATACCTATCGAAACATAGGCCATGCCAGCCCAGTGCCAGTTGGGTAAGTACCCCGGGGGAAATTGGGTGACGGTCGTCCAGGCTGCGCCCACGTTCCCGCACCCACCCCTCCAAAACGTGTCTCACACGGAGGTCAGCGGTACTGTCCGCATGACCTCCCACCTTGGCCATGAAAGCCAGCGCTGACAGCCTAGATGCTATGGTGCGGGGTGCAAGGCCCTGGGCATGCAGGTAAACCATGAAACGAAGGACGTGGGCCACTGGGATCGGCCAGGTATCTGGCAGTCGAGATTGGGTACAGAATGTCCGAAAGGAGACCAACACGTGGTGATACGCCTTACGCATGCGTGGCGCCAGCGACATGCCGATCGCCCGGTTCACCTCTCCTTGCCAAAGGTCCATATCTCCTCCGGGAGTGGCGAGGGAAATTCCTCCGCATCCGGGGCCAAGGCACGGAACTGGGAGATCTGCAGGCAGGACAAAGCGTCAGCAATATCATTATTCACCCCCGGGACATGCCTGGTCCTGAACAGTACATTAAGGCGCAGGCTGCGCAAGACAAACTGGCGCATGAGGTCCATGACCCTGGGAGATTTAGAGGTCTGTGAGTTGACAATGTGGACAACGGCCGCATTGTCACACCAGAAATGCACCACAGAGTTGGCCCACTCCTCACCCCATAGCATCAAAGCCCCCAGTATGGGAAAAAATTCCAAATATGTGAGATCCCTCAGGCGACCCGTGCCTGACCAGGCTGGTGGCCATCCACCATAAGCCCACTTCCCATTGAAGTACATCCCATAACCAAGGGATCCCAGACTGAATCTGAAATTGAGGTGAAGCCAGGAGGTCGGACCTCCAAAATGAGACCCCATTGAACTCCCTCAGGAACTGGAGCCATATGTGCATATCTGCCCTGATGCCCCGTGTCAATCTCACCCTATGATGGGGCCTGGATAAGCCTGCCATGGCATCGCACAAGCGCCGAGCAAATGCCCTGCCAGGTGCGACCACCCTGCAAGCGAAATTAAGGTGCCCATGTAGCACCTGCAGTTCCCGAAGGGATGCCTTGCGCTTAGCCAGCAAGTCCGATATAAGGGCCACTATCCTTGACACCTTGTCTCCCGGCAACCTAGACGCCTGCGCTACCGTGTCAATCTCCACCCCCAGGAATACTAACTTATCAGACGGGCCTTCGGTCTTTTCGGGCGCTAAAGGGACACCAAGTTCCTCCATTAGCGTCTGAAATGTGTTGAGGAGACGTGTGCACGTGTCCCAGCCCCGTTCACCCCCGAACAAAAAGTCATCCACGTAATGGGCTACAGACCGAGACCCTGACCTACGGACAAATGCCCACTGCAGGAATGTACTAAAACGCTCGAAAGCCGAGCAGGATATGGAACAGCCGAATGGCATGGCTTTGTCAAAATAATATTCACCCCGGAATTTGAAACCCAGCAACTCAAAGTCACCCGGGTGCACCGGCAGGAGACGAAAAGCCGATTTAATATCACACTTAGCCAACAGTGCACCCGGGCCACATGAGCACACCATGCGCAATGCCCGGTCAAAAGATGTATACCTGACCGAGCAAAGGTAGTCAGGGATAGCATCATTGACTGAGCGACCGGCTGGGTAGGACAGGTGATGAATGAGGCGGAACTCGCCCGGGACTTCTTAGGCACTAGTCCTAGTGGGGATACTTTGAGGTTGGGGAACGGGGGTGCGGGAAATGGGCCAGCGACCCTGCCCGCATCAACCTCCTTATTAATGCTGGCTACAGCCACCTCCTCCCTTCCCCTAAGTGACAAAAGGTTGGTGCGTCTTGAGGTGACCTATCCCCCGTGAAAGGAATATGGAATCCCAGTTGAAAACCCTGAAGGAGGTACACTGCGTCCGCCCTCCTTGGGTATAATGCGAGCCAACGCTCCAGCATGTCCACATTAATTGGTGAGGGGGCCTTTCGGTGGACCTGCTCCCTCGGCAGCAGTCCTACTTGCCCCTTGTCCACCCCTACCCCTGCCCCTAAATCCTCCCGGCCTGGGACAGGCGGAGGCAGCGTGGGGGCCAGCACAAGAGGGGCACTCATGCTTGTACTTGCAATTCTTCCTGTTGCAAGAACCATTGGACGAGAAGGTCCAGCACAGCAGGCGGGCTGGAACCCCCTGCCCCGCCACTTGGCGGGGAGCCTGTGCCGGGGCCACTCGTTGGACCGCATGTCCACAATGGTATCTCTCCCCAGGCGCCGGGCGCGTGGGGGTCATGTACAGAAGCCACAGCTTCTGGCAGGGCTCATCCCACCTCATTTCTGGGTGCAGCGGAATCCTCATGCGGAATTCCTCGTCGTAAGCCAGCCACGACGGACCCGGGAAGTCAACCATAGCCCGGTAAATGTTGTCCAAATACTGGACCATAGGGATGGCCACATCCGGCCTGGCCCTGAGGTAAACAGCCGTGTAAATCAGGTATGCTGGCAACCAATTTGCCCACGTGCGAGGCGGCTTACGACGACGTGCCTGCTCCTTATCTTTCTCATCCTGCCCTTCCCTCTCTTCCTTGGTTGGTTCCCTGTTAAGAAGGGAGAAGATGTACACATACTCGCCCCTCCAGATCTTCTCCTTGGTGGATTGGGCCAGATGGTCCCCCAGGGGCAAGGAATACCCTGCTGTCGGCAATGCCGAAACCGGCACAGAGGGAACTGCGGGCAAGGCAAAGGGGGCCTGCACCAACCCAGGAATCCCCGACACATTTCCTACCGCATAGGAGGAGCCACCCCATCCCGGGCCCTGGGTCAGGGATGAAGTCGCCGGGTGGGCCGGGGGCAATTGCACCGCCGGACCATCCGTGCGAGGCCATGGCCACTGGAAAGCCCCCCCCCCCGAGGGAGCCAGTTGTGTGGGTGCACTAGCTTGAACTGCATACTCACCCGTTGCACCCCCACGGGCCGCCCCCACCGGGGGTTCCGGCCCGCTGTGGGCGTCGGAGCTCACGACCGAAACTGAGCTCGCCGACGGGGTACGATCAGCACACGTTTGTCGGACCTGCTGAGTGGGGAGCTGCGAGGTAGTGGCCGCCACCGGCCCGCGCGCCTCAGGCAGCTCTACCCGACCCGTCGCCTGCCGCTGCCCGGCAGCCAAAGGGTCAATCTGGAAACCAAAAGACGCCCCCGCTTGGTTGGCCCTTGCCAGGGATGCCTCGAGGGCCGCTACGCGGGCCAGAAGGGCCTCCACGTTAACATAGCTCCCAGCCCCAACAGGGAACAAAGGGGGAGCTGGCCCAGACGTCACGGGCACCTGTCCAGGCCCTTGGGCCGCAGGGGCCAGATATGGCCAAGAGGCCATGCTCGGCCCTTGAGGGGCTGTGTGCACGCCCTGCCAAGGCAGGGGACCCAACCACCCCCCATGGCTCGCCCCCCCCGCAGGGAACTGCGAACCCAGGCCAGAAGGCCCCGCCGCATGGCCCATGCCAGAGGCAGTGGCCACCGTTTGCGGGCCCAGGGCCGAGGCCCCGTCCGGGGCAACCTGCGCGCACCGCGCAGCGGGCCAAGGGGCCACCGATCCCGGTGGGATCCGTCAGAGGCAGCTGCTGGGCGGGCGCAGTCACGGTCCTCCGACCCGGCTGACGCCTCTGCACCGCTCGAGCCGCATTCGCAGCTGCCTTCTTCTTGGAGGGCATAGCTAGCCTAGCCAGGAAGCCAAAGGAAAGAAAGCTGCCCGAAAAAAGGCTTCCCCTAAGAGGACACGAGCGACGGAGGTAAGAGGGAAAAACTTCTCCGCTCCGTCGCTTCGCCAAAATGGCAGCACGGCTGCCTCGTGGCCAGCCCTTTTATTAGGGTGCTGGCCGCGCCCCTAACTACCCGGATGGCTTCGTCCGGTGGGGGGGGCGCAAAGAGCGCGGCGGCCATTTTGGCGCCACGCTTCCATTGCCTCCTGCAAAGTGTCTGGAGGGACTGATTCCACTGGGATTGTACAGCCATCTCTGTGTCCGGAGCACCTTGTAAGCTCATCTCTAAAAGACTGTTGAATAAAGACTTGTTGCTGTTTTGTTCATCGCTGTCTGGGCTAATAGGCCAGACTTCTTTTCTTGGATAAATAAAGTTCAACAAACAGGGTATAAACTATACGTTTAATTGGTCTCCAGAGAAGAAGAGTAGTTTATATACACTTGTTGAGACAGCAGTGAATACTGAATTTAATAACTAATTTAATTGGTAAATCAACACGTGCAGAATTAATAAACATTTTACTCCTTCTTAGTTTGCCATTTTCTACCTCAAGACAGTTGATTAAAAGAATTAGGAACACACATTACAACCAAATCGAGATGCAGTCTCTTCTTGACGTAGACATATACCTGTATTAAGTTTATTACATAACTAAAATCTGTCTTCTTTTTTTCTTTAGTAGTTATTGAAAACTTCTTGCATTGAGACTTTTTCTGAGTAGTGTTTACATTCTTCTTTCTTCACAGAACTCAGTAATTATTTCCATTAATATTCAAGAGTTTTACACTGTCATTTGAAACAAATGATCTCCAAAGTGATTTACAACAGATTAGATTACAATAGAGAGGGAAAGAGAGAAAGAAAATTAGTAGAACTATAAACAAAATCTTACAGTTTGGACTGCTCTCTCTCTGGGTTCTGCCAGTAAGTCATATCTCTTTCCAAGTCGCTCCATTCTTCATTCACCTCCATATTTCTATTATCTCCACCTTGGAGAAATTACTAATTTGCCAAATCTTTGCTTAGAAGAGACTGATTTCACTCTTCCAAGTCCCATAATAACAAATATATGGGGTCTTTGGAACTCCTTTGACCTAACAGTGAAAAAAGGATGATGTCTGACACTGTACATCTAGGATGCAATTAGAAAGGCAGTTTTGAATGTAAGCAAATGGAAGCGTGGCGCCAAAATGGCCGCCACGCTCTTTGCGGCCCCCCCCCACCGGACGAAGCCATCCGGGTAGTTAGGGGCGTGGCCAGCAACCTAATAAAAGGGCTGGCCACGAGGCAGACGTGCTGCCATTTTGGCGAAGCGACGGAGCGGAGAAGTTTTTCCCTCTTACCTCCGTCGCTCGTGTCCTTCCAGGGGAAGCCTTTTCGGGCAGCTTTTTTCTTTTCTTCGGCTTCCTAGCTACCCAGCTATGCCCTCTAAGAAGAAGGCAGCTGCGAACGTGGCTCGATCGGCGCGGAGGCGTCAGCCGGGTCGGAGGACCGCGACTGCGCCCGCCCAGCAGCCACCTTTAGCGCAGCCCACCGGGACCGGTGGGATGGGATCGGTGGCCCCTTGGCCCGCTGCGCGGTGCGCGCAGGCTGCCCCGGACGGGGCCTCAGCCCTTGGCCCGCAAACGGTGACCACTGCCCCCGGCATGGTCCGTGCGGCTGGGCCCTCTTGCCCGGGCGCACAGTTCCCCATGGGGGGAGCGAGCCACGGGGGGTGGTTAGGTTCCCTGCCTTGGCAGGGCATGCCCACGGCTCCCCAGGGGCCGAGCATGGGCTCTTGGCCTTATCTGGCCCCTGGGGCCCAGGGATCTGGACAGGTACCCGTGACTTATGGGCCGGCTGCCCATTTGCCCCCTGTTGGGGCTGGGGCCTATGTTAACGTCGAGGCCCTTCTGGCCCGTGTAGCGGCCCTTGAGGCATCCTTGGCGAGGGCCAATCAAGCGGGGGCGTCTCTCGGATTCCAGGTTGACCCTTTGGCTGCCGAACAGCGGCTGCCGATGGGTCGGGTTGAGCTGCCTGAGGCGCGCAGGCCGGTGGCGGCCACTGCCTCGCAGCTCCCCACTCAACAGGTGCAGCAGTCTGGTGCTGGTCTGGCCCCGTCGACGAGCTCAGCTTTGGTCGTGAGCTCCGACGCCCCCAGCGGGCCGGAACCCCCGGTGGGGGCGGCCCGTAGGGGTGCATCGGGTGAGTATGCAGTTCAAGCTAGTGCACCCACACAACTGACTTCCCTGGGGGGGGCTTTCCAGTGGCCATGGCCTCGCACGGGTGGCCCGGCGGTCCAATTGCCCCCGGCCCACCCGGCGACTTCATCCCTGACCTAGGGCCCGGGTCGGGGTGGCGCCCCCTATGTGGTAGGGAATGTGTTGGGGATCCCCGGGCTGGTACAGGCCCCCTTTGCTTTGCCCGCAGTTCCCTCTGTGCCGGTGTCGGCATTGCCGACAGCAGGGTATTCCTTGCCCCTGGGGGACCATCTGGCCCAGTCCACCAAGGAAAAGATCTGGAGGGGCGAGTACGTAGACATCTTCTCCCTTCTTAATAGGGAGCCAACCAAGGAAGAGAGGGAAGGGCTGGACGAGAAGGATAAGGAGCAGGCACGTCGTCGTAAGCCGCCACGCACGTGGGCAAATTGGTTGCCAGCGTACCTAATTTACATGGCCGTTTACCTCAGAGCTAGGCCGGATTTGGCCATCCCTATGGTCCAGTATCTGGACAACATTTACCGGGCTATGGTTGACTTCCCGGGTCCGTCGTGGCTGGCTTGCGACGAAGAATTCCGCATGAGGATTCCACTGCACCCAGAGAAGAGGTGGGATGAGCCCTGCCAGAAGCTGTGGCTTCTGTATATGACCCCCACGCGCCCGGCGCCTGGGGAGAGATACCATTGTGGACATGCGGTCCAACGTGCGGTCCCGGTGCAGGTTCCCCGCCAAGTGGCGGGGCGGGGGGTTCCAGCCCGCCTGCTGTGCTGGACCTTCTCGTCCAATGGTTCTTGCAACAGGAAAAAATTGCAAGTACAAGCATGAGTGCCCCTCTTGTTCTGGCCCCCATGCTGCCTCCGCCTGTCCCAGGCCGGGAGGATTCAAGGGCAGGGGTAGGGGCGGACAAGGGGCAGGTAGGACTGCCGCGTAGGGAGCGGGTCCACCAAAAGGCCCCCTCCCCAATTAATGTTGACATACTGGAGCGTTGGCTCACATTGTACCCGAAGAGAGCAGATGCAGTGTACCTCCTTCAGGGTTTTCAACTGGGGTTTCGTATTCCTTTCACGGGGGATAGGTCACCGCAAGACGCACCCAACCTTTTGTCACTTAGAGCAAGGGAGGAGGTGGCTGCCGCCAGCATTAATAAGGAGATTGATGCGGGCAGGGTCGCTGGCCCTTTCCCCGCGCCCCCGTTCCCCAACCTTAAAGTGTCTCCTCTAGGACTAGTGCCCAAGAAGTCCCCGGGCGAGTTCCGCCTGATTCATCACTTGTCCTACCCAGCCGGTCACTCGGTCAATGATGCTATCCCTGATGACCTTTGTTCGGTCAGGTATACATCCTTCGACCAGGCATTGCGCATGGTGCGCTCTTGTGGCCCGGGTGCACTGTTGGCTAAGTGTGACATTAAGTCGGCTTTTCGTCTCCTGCCGGTGCACCCGGGTGACTTTGAGTTGCTGGGTTTCAAATTCCGGGGTGAATATTATTTTGACAAAGCCATGCCATTCGGCTATTCCATATCCTGCTCGGCTTTCGAGCGTTTCAGTACATTCCTGCAGTGGGCATTTGTCCGTAGGTCAGGGTCTCGGTCTGTAGCCCATTACCTGGATGACTTTTTGTTTGGGGGTGAACGGGGCTGGGACACGTGCACACGTCTCCTCAATACATTTCAGACGCTAATGGAGGAACTTGGTGTCCCTTTAGCGCCCGAAAAGACCGAAGGCCCGTCTAATAAGTTAGTATTCCTGGGGGTGGAGATTGACACGGTAGCGCAGGCGTCTAGGTTGCCGGGAGACAAGGTGTCAAGGATAGTGGCCCTTATATCGGACTTGCTGGCTAAGCGCAAGGCATCCCTTCGGGAACTGCAGGTGCTACATGGACACCTTAATTTCGCTTGCAGGGTGGTCGCAATTGGCAGGGCATTTGCTCGGCGCTTGTGCGACGCCATGGCAGGCTTATCCAGGCCCCATCATAGGGTGAGATTGACACGGGGCATCAGGGCAGATATGCATATATGGCTCCAGTTCCTGAGGGAGTTCAATGGGGTCTCATTTTGGAGGTCCGACCTCCTGGCTTCACCTCACTTTCAGATTCAGTCTGATGCCTCGGGATCCCTTGGTTATGGGATGTACTTCAATGGGAAGTGGGCCTATGGTGGATGGCCACCAGCCTGGTCAGGCACGGGTCGCCTGAGGGATCTCACATATTTGGAATTTTTTCCCATACTGGGGGCTTTGATGCTATGGGGTGAGGAGTGGGCCAACTCTGTGGTGCATTTCTGGTGTGACAATGCGGCCGTTGTCCACATTGTCAACTCACAGACCTCTAAATCTCCCAGGGTCATGGACCTCGTGCGCCAGTTTGTATTGCGCAGCCTGCGCCTCAATGTACTGTTCAGGGCCAGGCATGTCCCGGGGGTGAATAATGATATTGCTGACGCTTTGTCCCGCCTGCAGATCTCCCGGTTCCGTGCCTTGGCCCCGGATGCGGAGGAATTTCCCTCGCCACTCCCGGAGGAGATATGGACCTTTGGCAAGGAGAGGTGAACCGGGCGATCGGCATGTCGCTGGCGTATCACCACGCGTTGGTTTCCTTTCAGACTTTCTGTACCCAATCTCGACTGCCAGATACCTGGCCGATCCCAGTGGCCCACCTCCTTCGTTTCATGGTTTACCTGCACGCCCAGGGCCTTGCACCCCGCACCATAGCATCTAGGCTGTCAGCGCTGGCTTTCATGGCCAAGGTGGGAGGTCATGCGGACAGTACCGCTGTTTTCCGTGTGAGACACGTTTTGGAGGGGTGGGTGCGGGAACGTGGGCGTAGCCTGGACAACCGCCACCCAATTTCCCCGGGGGTCCTTACCCAACTGGCACGGGGCTGGCATGACCTATGTTTCGATAGGTATGAGGCAGCCCTGTTTCATGCGGCTACAACGGTGGCCTTTTTTGGAGCACTCCGCATCAGCGAGCTTGTGATGCTGTCTAAGGCGGATGCAAGTCGTAGGGCACTGGAACTCAAAGATGTCTATGTTTGCAATAATTGGGCTCAGTTGAGGATACGCTCCTCTAAAACAGATCAGCACGGCGTAGGCAGTGGTGTAAGACTGCTACGATGTTCCTTGGCAGACATCTGTCCGGTTGGTGCCCTACAGGAGTTCCTTGCACTGCGTGGCACGCACCATGGCCCATTTTTCTGTCACCAAGATGGGTCTCCCCTCACTAAATTTCAATTTTGGAAGGTGACTGGGAAGGCACTGGCTAGTGTGGGCCTCCCTGGGGCCCGTTACGGCACCCATTCGTTTAGAATTGGGGCGGCCTCTACTGCGGCTGCTTATGGGTACTCCGGGGCTGACATACGCAGCATGGGGAGGTGGGGCTCGCAGTGTTTCCAGTTTTATGTTTGCCCACTCCCACCGTGAGTACCGTTTTAGTCACCACACATCTCTTCCTTCCCTGTTTTTTCCCTTGACAGACCCTGGGTGTCGTATCACACCGGTGACAGTATGGCTGGTGGGCCATAGCTACGTGCACAGGGCAGCGCGTTACGCTGCGGCGACAGATTGGGGACCCCGACTGGGACTGGGTGCATACGCAAGTCTCACATGGTACGGTAAGCCCGGTATGTTGTGGCGGGAGCTCTTGCCATTCCTCTTTTCGGCAAGGAATGCTGACCCACCCGACATTCTGATCATACACCTTGGGGGTAATGACTTGGGACAGGTCACTGGCTTATCGCTGAAGCATGCGATTTGCGGTGACCTCGCCTACTTACATTACGTATGGCCCGCCACAACCCTTGTTTGGTCAGATATGGTCCCACGGCACGCTTATAGGGGAGGCTTTGACCTTCAGGCCCTGGACCGCGCTAGGCGCATGGTGAACAGGGCTGTGGCCCGATTCCTTTCGACCAAGGGCTGGGGGCGGGTCAGTCATCATCCCGCCATCAGTTTGCAAAATTATGGCCTTTATTCAGGGGATGGGGTCCATCTGTCGCGAGGAGGTATGGACCTCCTGCTGGGCGATTGGCGAGCAGGCCTGTCGACCAAGCTGACGGTCTTGGGGGGGGGGGTGTCGAGCCTTTATTGAAGCCTCTCCGGGTGGCGGGTAGCACTGGTAAGGTAAACATTTATGACCCACAGGTATCCGGCAGGTTCGCAATTGACTGGACAACACTAGATATGCATAAGTTGTTTAAACGTTGTCCGGTCAACAACGAACCAGGCGAGGGGGTGATGGTTACAACTAGACAGCTGGCATCACCCCCTGATTTTACGGATACACGTCAGAGGGTGGGGTCATTAGTTAGATATTGACTACGGTGAACAATTTGTTTGTTGTCAACAAACAAATTGACTACGGTGAACAATTTGTTTGTTGTCAACAAACAAATTGATACAAATAGATACATTGTAACAATTGCCGTTGGCAATTTTGGGTGGTACCTTACCAATGTTACTTCGGCCTGCTTGCCTTAAGAATTATGATTGGTCGTTTTACCAATAGAAATTTATAATTCGGACTAGGGCATGAATCAATAAATGTGGCCCAATGCCATTATCCACTTTCATTTGTGTCTGAGTCCATTATTGGGGGGGTGCGCCTGCAATGGAAGCGTGGCGCCAAAATGGCCGCCGTGCTCTTTGCGGGCCCCCCCCCCCCCACCGGACGAAGCCATCCGGGTAGTTAGGGGCGTGGCCAGCACCCTAATAAAAGGGCTGGCCACGAGGCAGCCGTGCTGCCATTTTGGCGAAGCGACGGAGCGGAGAAGTTTTTCCCCTCCACCCCCTCCCTAGTTAACAGTGTGATTTCTTGGTCGCTTCGGGGCCGGGTGGGAATTTTTGGCTGGGACTCGCTATTGGCCCTTGAGTCCTGGCTTTTTTGCCCATCCCACACTGTTGCTATGGTTTGATATAGGGGTTTGTTCTGTGCTGCTGTTGACTTTGGTCACATGGGCGGGTAACACTGGTAAGGTAAACATTTATGACCCACAGGTATCCGGCAGGTTCACAATTGACTGGACAACACTAGATAGGCATAAGTTGTTTAAACGTTGTCCGGTCAACGACGAACCAGGCGAGGGGGTGATGGTTACAACTAGACAGCTGGCATCACCCCCTGATTTTACGGATACACGTCAGAGGGTGGGGTCATTAGTTAGATATTGACTACGGTCAACAATTTGTTTGTTGTCAACAAACAAATTGATACAAATAGATACATTGTAACAATTGCCGTTGGCAATTTGGGTGGTACCTTACCAGTGTTACTTCGGCCTGCTTGCCTTAAGAATTATGATTGGTTGTTTTACCAATAGAAATTTATAATTCGGACTAGGGCATGAATCAATAAATGTGGCCCAATGCCGTTATCCACTTTCATTTGTGTCTGAGTCCATTATTGGGGGGGTGCGCCTGCAATGGAGATCCAAAGTGGCTAATGGTTCAAAAGATGGAGCGTGAGCTTAGTTAGCGCCACAGAAAGAGGTTGTATTGGTCTTTTTATTGGTGTTAAAGAATGCAAATTGTGAAGATATTGAAATGTTTAAAATACTCTAAATTGGATGGAGGTGAAGGGGGTGGACCAGTACCAAATCAAATGAGTTTTTGGAAACAGTGAAACTACTGTGATATCCCACATCCTCTAGGGCATTGTATAATACACTGGTTGTGTATTGTGAATTTGTGTTTGTTGTATTCTTTATTATTGTATTTTTGTTTTGTTTTGGTTATGTAGAATCATGGCAGCACCGTAATAGTTAATAAATATTTGTAAGATTAAATAAGGTAATCATGAATAGTTATAAGTATATATAAATGAGTATAGAACTGGATATTTGAAATGAATAAGTAATAGATACTATAATAAATGTAAGTTTTATATTGTTATATAACGTATTGAAATGTACTTATTGAGATATATGAAGGATGGGGAGGTATTATATTGTTAAAGTTGTATTTTGTTTTATTGTTTTTATTGTATTTGTATTTGTACTTTATTTTTTATGTTATGGTTTTGTTATAATTTGTTGAAAATTTAATAAAAATTACTATAAAAAAGATTAATTAAAAAAACAGAAGTAAATAGAGATTCTAGCTGGCAAAGAGCTGTTGCAGACAAGTACCCTGTATAGAGTTACCATAATTCTCCCCCACAAAACTGGGACAGAAGTATACATGTCAAAAATGGTTGGTGTGTTTCCCCAGGTGGGTCTCCTTATGAGAAAAGTTTGGGGAAAGCCCCCCTTCACCCCATTTCTTCCCATTCCTGTCCCATTTTGGCAATTCCAAAGCTGACAGAGGAAGAGCGAGAGAATGGAGAAGAGAGGATAATGGATGAGGCAGGGGCACATGCGTGCACAGGGAGGAAGATGCTGCCACCCCAAAATCTTTCAGCCCCATGAGGGGGAACCTGGTCTCACATACGCCCCGCTTGGCGTGCCTTCCCCTGTGAATGAGGCAGGAACGGCTTCCTACTTGGACACTTGGAAGGGCCAGGGATGGCACTAGCTGAAGCAGGCACTGCCTCCTGGCTCCCCCAGGAGCCTCAGCAGAGCAGCAGGGGTGGTGGATGGGTGGGTTAAAGACTAACTGCTATAAGGGTGTCTTTAAGGTGGCACAATGTTATTTTAATGATCCTCGGGAGGGGGAGGGGGTCTGCCATCTGAATTATGGAAAATTATATGGGGGTGGGGGGGTCAGGTAAAAGATTACATAATTCATTTGGAGCTGTTGTGATTTCAAAACATGGCACTTTTTAAGGTTTAAAAATGATCTATCAGAATTTACCTGATATCCTCATTCCTCCCTGGAAAAAAAAATCTCTTCACAAAGGGTATGATGCATCGAGAATCCTCACCGATACGTTATGTATTAGGCACCAATAGTGAAAAGCTCTAAAAATTAGAGTTTCGATACAAAAGCTCCGGATTATGTAATTTTAAAGGGAGGGGGGTTTGAAGTGAAAATTACGGTCGGATTACATGGGGGGAGGGGGTCAATTTCCCCCCAAAATGGTTCATGTAATTGTTGAATGGCCCCAATAGTGTGTTATAATACACAATCAGTAAATTTTAAAAATCTGGGACTTTACCATGAATTTTATTGAACTGGCCAAGACAATTTTTTAGGCCTTGAATCTGGGACAATCCTGGTTTTCTGGGACGTATAGCAACCCTAACCCTCTATATGGTGCTGGTCGTAGTTTGTAACAAAGTGATTGACTAAGCAGTACAAAAGATCTGGTGAAGCATGCTGGGCCAGTATTCTGCAATGTATTCCTTGTAGCAAAAAAAAATTAAACTATAGATATTGCTATTTTACTGATAGTACTATTTTACTGACATTGATAGCCTTAGTATTTTTGTACAATGTAATCTTAGATGTTATTTTATATTACACCATACCTTTTAATATACTATGGATATATTGTGATTTCTACATGATATACTGTATATCGGATCCTATTTGGTTGAGTTTGACTAGTGCATTCTACAATCAGTTTTGTAGCCCCACCACAGTATATTCAATCATGTTGTGAATGTTTTGTCTATAGTTTGTTCTGGTCTTTGACTGTAATAATAAATTGAATTGACAAGTATAACTAAAGTATCAAGTGAGAACGTCTGATCCCTTTTAATTGCAGAAGAAACTGATAAAGATTGCAAAACAAAGAATTTTTCCCCCATTTGGATATTGGATGGGAGTCTTCTGTGCAAATTTTATTACATGGAAGGCTTTTTGTAGAAGAGCTAATGAAGATTGATATGCCATGTCATGAGTATCAATGTGTTCCAATCTAGGCATCGTATTTGCCCAGCATCCTGAATAAGGATATCTTGACTCAGTGGCAGTTTGATGAATTTGTGATTGGACAGCAAAAGCAATGTAGTGAACCACGGTTGAGGAGACTGCTGTGGAGTAATCATTTTTGCACTGACCTCTTTTTCTCTGCATTTCACAATTACTCAATGAATTAGTAGAAATGGAAGGAATAGATACAGATTGCTGTATTATGAGACCAACAAGTAGAACATCAAATGTGTTAACTCCATTTTGTGCATGACAAATGAATTGTTAGGTGAGACAATCAAACTAATCCATTGTCTTTTCCTACAACCTGAATAACATGTGGAAGTATGGGCTTGTCTGTGGGCCATTGACGTAGCATCATTATGAATCAAAGATACTTCAGAGAATTTACACACCCCTGTTTATTCAGACAGCATTGTCTGTAGCTGTATTTATAGAAATAACCTCTGCTTACCTGAATCTACATTGGATGTGTGAGTTAGGTTAGCATGGCCCTTTGGTTTTTTCCAGAGCCTGGAAAAATCAGTGAACATTTTGCTAGGGGGATTCCAGAAGATGTCATCCAAAAGGATCTTTCCAAGCTCTATCTTCCAAGATCCTTCAACCCCTTCAAAAGATATTTAACCCAATTGACACAAAAGCTGAAACTGTGCTGGATCCAAATTCTCCCCCAGCCTATGGATAATACTTAAGAGTAACCCTACTTTGGCCAACACTTGTGTCACCATAGTTACCATTGATGCACTACAAAAAAAATTTACTACTTACTCTGTGGATGGGGCCAAATATGTGGGTGGGGCCAAATATGTGGGCATGGCCAAACATCCTGCATTATGGGTTATGGAGGTGGGTGTGGACCAACCAAGTGGGCATGGCCTGGGGGAATTTCCACTACCGTTTTGCAGAACCTAACAGAATCTGCTGCAGTGCATCACTGACAGTGACTATGTGTCTAGGCAGATTCTGGCATAAATTAGTGCCTTCTTTCTCCTGCTCCTTTCTCCATCCCTTTCTGGCTCTCCTCCTAATAGATCTTACTGCTGTACTGCTGCTGAAGGATCTAAAGATCAGCTGGCATAAGGAGTTACCATCCTTGGATCTGAATGTCTTTGCCCCAGACAGATCCAGTACACAACTTGGGGGTCCTCCTGGACTCTCGGCTGCTGCTTGAAGACCAGGTGGCGGCCGTGGCCAGGGCCCAACTTCGGGTGATTCACCAGTTGCATCTGCTCCTGGACCGGAACTCCTTACTCATGATCACTCGTGCACTGGTCACCTATAGACTAGATAATTGTAATGCACTCTACATGGGGCTGCCCTTGACAACCATTCGGAGGCTGCAATTGATCCAGAATGCAGCTGCCCGGGTGGTGTTGGGGTGTGGGCATTATGCTCAGGCTTCACCACTGCTTCAGGAGCTGCACTGGTTGCCAATTTGCCTCTGGGTGCAATTCAAGGTGCTGGTCATTACCTTTAAAGCCCTACATGGTAGTGGCCCAGGATACCTGATAGACCACATCGTCCTGAGATTGTCTGCACGACCAAACAGGGCGGACCGGAGGGGCTCTCTTATTGTGCCATCTAGCACAAGAAGGAGGGCCTTCTCTGTGTCCACCCTGGCTCTTTGGAATCTCCTGCTAGTGGAACTGAGGCAACAGACGGAACTGCTGCCCTTCAGGAAAGAACTGAAAACCTGGCTGGCAGGGCAGGTGTGGGGGGTTGGTGGAAAAATAACCCCTGCCTGCTGGCTGGTTAAATAAGAGCCATCCTTCCTTCCTTAACATGTGTGGGTGGGTCTTTTAACGGGGTTTTAAGGGAGTTACTGTTTTAAATGAGGTCTATTTATTAAGGGGGGGTCATAGTGTAAGCCACTCAGAGTCTTTGTGATTGGGACGGCTTTAGAAATTCGAACAAATAAATAAATAAATAAAATAAGGACACATCTGAGAACACAAGAGCATTTTCACTAATAGAAAAGAGTAACTGTTGGTAGAACAGGCATCTGCCTGTTCCATATTCAACCCCCTCCATGTTCATCTTTGAGTTTAGAATGCTCTCTTTAGCAGTGTCACCAGGCAACAAACAACCTGGCCATCTTTATATCCAGAGCTTTAGCAGCACACTATCTTTGAATAGCAGTTTAGGTGACAAGTATTTTTCATTTGAGGTTTGCAAGGCAAACAGAAGTAACTTTTTAAAAATACAATTAAATATGTGTTCAGTTTTATTAATATTCCCCATTCTGTTTCCTAACTCTCCATATGAGTCTTGTTGTAGGTTGCTGCTCATGCTTCATTTAGTGGAGTTTGTATGTACAGTAATACCCTGGATAACGCTAAAACTTGGTTCCATGAGTCTTAGCATTATCCGTTTTTTAACATTATGTGATAAATGTATTGCATAATGTTAAAATCCTATGGGATGAATCACATAACGTTAAACTCCATAGAGATACATTGTAACTGGCACAGACTTTAGAGAACATTATGTGATACATCCCATAGGATTTTAACATTGTGTGATGCAATTTCCCCCCAGATTTCTTAATGTTATGTGGTTTTAGCATTATGTAGTGCAAACATTATCTGAGGTATTATGGAATATGGATATGTAGGGTGTGTATGTAAGTGGAGGGATCTGGAAGAACTAAATGACCTGCTTTGCATTTTGAAGCTTATGTCTATTATGAGCATTTTGGCCTAAAGTAACACACAAGTACTACAATTTACTGTTGCCTCTGTGTCTTTTTTTGATATTATAGCAATAAATTATGTGCTGTTAAGTTACTAGGTAAATGCTTTCCAGGGCCTGCTCCTTCATGTGTTTTTTTTTAATTGGCCAAGACTTGCAAAAGAAACACTGATATCATACTACCTTCCATGCGTTTTCTTCCACAGCACATTAATAGGATGTTAAGTTGGGCTTTGATCAACCATAGGTATAAATACTGCTTGGATGTCTAATCTGGGTTTGTTTGTTTTATATATCACCCTATTGGCTGAAGCCACTCATCGCAGTGAATACAAGTCATTAAAACCTTCAACAAAGGTACAAACATAAACCCTGATCAAAACAACAGACTGCTTTTACAGGGTGCAAAGGTCATTCCACATTGTTGTAGCCACCACTGAGATGGCCCAACTCCTTGTGGCAATCTTTCAGGCCTTAATCAGGGTGAGAGTCAAAAATCCTAATGCCTGGGAAGAAGTGATGGCCTGGGCTGAATTTAGTTGAAGGAGATGTTCCGTCAGGTAACAAGGTTCCAGGTTGTTTAGTACCTTTGTTTTCTTAAGGAATTTAAGCAAATTGTATTTTACCCAACAAAGATTACCACATCTTTGGGGACTAGCTAACTTCTCATGGAAATGCAGTGGTGTTGTTTTTTGTGGGTTTCCAGGACATGTGTGTTGAAGCAAATCTCAAGTGAGCATTACAGGATGAAAAAGAGGTTTGTTCTTCTTCTTCTTGGACATCAGGTAGTTTTAAACCCTCTCCCCCCATTTCACATTGGATATGAGGCAGTTTTAAAACCTGTGCACCCTTCTCCAGCTGGTAATAGGGCTCATTCGTTCAGAGTGCAATATTAGCAAGTTAAAAAACCAGCATGTAAGAGAAGCATGTAATAGGGACTGCAGTGGCTCAAGTGGCTAAGACGCTGACTGGAAGGCAGCAAGTCAGCAGTTCAATACCCGAATGCTGCAGGACAGAACAAGCTCCCGTCTTTGTCCCAGCTCCTGCCAACCTAGCAGTTTGAAAGCAAGAGATTGTAAGTACAGTAGACCCTCGATTAACAATAAAGCTTGGTTCCATGAGTAGCGTCGTTAATTGCAAATCATCATTAATTGCGAGTTCCCGCACAATGATGCTAAAAAAGCAGCTTCCTATGGGAAAACCTCAATCAATGACGTTTTCGCATGATGCTAAAAAGCAGCTTTCTATGGGAAAACCTCTATTAAAGACGTTTTTGCATAACGACGCTAAAAACGTCATTGTGTGAATGGTGACTTTGCCGCTAACAACACATTGCTAATCGAAAATGTTATTAGTCGAATGCGCCATTAGGCAGGGGTCCACTATAGATAAATAGGGACCACTTTGGTGGGAAGGTAAACAGTGTTCCGTGCACTCTGGTGTCTAGTCATGCCTGCCACATGATCACGGAAACGTCTGCAGAAGCAGACAGTGCTGGCTCTTCAGCTATGAAACAGAGATGAGCACTGAACCCTAGAGTCAGATACGACTGGCTTTTGAGCAAGAGAAATATTTACCTTTACCTAAGAGAAGGTTGATGGGTACATGCACTTGAGTCCATTATAAGAAAGGCAAGGACTGATGCCCAAGAGGCAGGGCTCATGAGCCTTCTTGCGGCAAAAACCCTGACAGAAGCCGTGCAGGGCTTTGGAGGGGAAAACACCCTTTTCTCTGTGCAGGTGGTGAACCTTCCACGAAATTCAGCAGCAGTACAGAGGCATTCAAAATTCCATGTGCAATAGGTACTTTCAAAAATTATGACGCTGTTAGGCATATTTTGCAGTCTGCTGGACAGCAAGAAAATGGGTTCACACCTAACTTGGAGTTGCCATATAACTGTTGCCATATAACTTGATTCACTGGGCTTTAGCTAGATCAGGGGTTCCCAACCTTTTCAAGCTGGGAGCAAAGTCATGCTCTCTCAGTCAACTTCAAGGACCAGACAGCCATTTTGCCCTGCCTTCACAATGGGGGTGGTTATTTTTGTCCCAACAGCTTCAAAGGGGTGGCCATTTTGTTTCTTTGATGCCATTGGAGGGGTGGGGTGGCAGCATGAAATAGTGCCACAGGCTGGATCCGGCCCATGGCCCTTAGGTTGGGAATTCCTGAGCTAGATACTAGCCCATTTATCCAAACTAGCTGGCAATTTTACATTCCTTTGAGATTAAAGTTTAGAAATGAGGGAAACAGTCTCATACGATTTGAGTAGAAGGGTTGAATTTTTTTCCACACAAATGCCCACACAAATGTTTAAATTAATTAATTTTACTGTATATTCATGTTTTTTGATTACTGAAACTAACTAGCAGCTGCTTCATTTTCCACCCCCGATTTATACTCGGGTCAATCTATTTTCCTAGTTTTAGAGGTCCAAATTAGGTACCTCGACTTATATTTGGATCGACTCATACTCAAGTATATATGGTAATTTCTTTCTCTAAAAATTCATCTTCATTTTAAAAATCACTTTTCAATTTTACATGGAAAACCTTTGTGTTTGGTTCATAATGCTTTGACTTTTACACAAAATGTGGGATTTTTGGATAAATACAAAATGTTTTTACTAAGCAGATTTCTTGGTGAATGCTATTTATTATGAAAAGGTACTGATCATTATGAGTGAAAAAACTTCAGATACTGTTGCACTTTTTTTAAAATGTTTTTTTTTAAAAAAAAAACTGGGTGTGAAAATACACACATTTATTCTATTCAGTCTTTAAACAGAGTGATTTGCAAAACTCCTGGTACTTGAGAATTGCCTAGGAGTTGAACTATTAAAGGTAAAGGTCACCCTTGCTCGAAAGCAGGATATATCTCACTCTAGGGTTCAGTGCTCATCTCTGTTTATAGCCAAAGAGCCAGCGCTGTCTGCATCTGCAGACATTTCCATGGACATGTGGCGGGCATGACTAAACACCGGAGTGCATGGAACACTGTTTACCTTTCCCCCAAAGTGGTCCCTATTTATCTACTTGCAATTACTTGCTTTTGAACTGCTAGTTTGGCAGGAGCTCTGACAGAGATGGGATCTCACTCTGTCATGCAGCACTGGGGTATCGAACCCTCACCTTCCAGTCTTCAAGTTCAGCATCTTAACCACTAAGTCACTGCAGTCCCGCTTCTACTTAATTAGGAGACAGATCTAATAATGGAGGAGCCTCCCATTATTTCAACTGATAGTGATAGCAAGCATTGCAAATTGAATTAGCATTTGGATTTTGTAATGGATCCAATTGAAGAATAAGCATTGATGATACTTCCACAATTGCCACACCATGATGCATAATTGCTCTTTTTGTAAAAAAAAAATGTACAATATGTTATCCCCCCCCCCCTGGCATTTATCATCCGCAATTTTGAAGTCCTGATTTAGTTTCTTGATTTTGATGCCATTTGAAGTTAGACTGCTAGTGCTGGGAAAATCCAGTGTGTCTTTTTGCAGGACAATATTGGTATTCAGCATTGCTGTTCTACTTGAATGGCAACCTTTTAATAACATATGGAACTGATAGGTTTTTGATGATTTATTGACTTATCTAAATATGTTTTAATGGAGAACAGTATGGTTATCCGACTGATGAGCTGCTTCAGATTGTAGTTGGAAACAAATGCCTGTACAGTGATACCTCATACAACATCCAAACATGGTTCCACAAGTTTGGACTTTATACGGATTTGGACTTTGTATGAGGCATGCAAAATCCTAGCCGCAATGCCTCATACAACTTCCAAATCCTTGCCACGATGCCTCATACAACGTCATTTCCATACAGACTTCAGGGCAAAGTCAAGGAAAAAGACAGGAAACTGACAGAACTTTAAGAAATCATTGTCTAAAGGCTAAAGACATTACAAAAACTTGTCAAACAACCCTGATTGTCCAAAAACCTGAAGAATGCTGCAAAAATCCCAGGAATGCTTCTAAAAATTTTGACCAAAAAAAACAAAAATTGTGCTCAAAACCACTCCTAAACACTCTTTGCCTTGTGCAAAACCCACAAGACCAATGCACGGATGTGTCCTGCCTTTTATACTGCCCAGGCACAATGCAACCTGGGAAAACCCCAATGCCTCCTACAACGTCACATGACTTTGTATGAGGCAACTTTTTTCAAGGAATTAGGTGATGTTGTATGAATCAGATGTTGTATGAAGCGGACTTTGTATGAGGTATTACTGTACTGTATATTTTATTAAATTTTTCAAATAATATTACAATATATAAAATAAAACAACAAACATACATAAGAAAAATACATAATACAGTTACATGCAAGTTATATCTATTTGCATTCTGACACCATATTACAATTAGACTATTACATTAATACATTAATACACTAATACATTATTAACCTATCCTTATGAATGGCAATTAAAATGTTTTAACATGACTTTGAATATGGTTTAATATTTAATTCGTAAATTCATTAATAATAATAATAATAATAATAATACAATGCTGAATAATAATATAAAAATAAGAATAAAAAAAGAAAAAATTATACACCCTGTGATATTTACAATGCCCTGGAGAAATCAGATTGTCTCAATATTTTCCTTCCAAAAACTTCTTTGATCAGGTACAGGTTTATTTATTTCATCCCCTCTAAGTGAGTAATCCACAAAAGTCTGCCAAATATTCCAAAATCTGTTCTCTTTAATAATATCCCTTTTTTATTTATCTCCCAGGTTAATTTATCATTCAATGCTAAATTCCACATTTCTTTATACCATTCTTCTATCTTTATGTTTATATCATTTTTCCAATTTCTAGCAATACATTGTCTACCCATTGTAAGCATTATTTCTAATAATTCTTTTTCATCCTTATTTAAATTAAAGCATTCCACATCTGTTAGCATAGTGATACCTGACCCCAGTTTAATTCTCTTACCCATAATTTCACCAATCTCTTTCTCAACTTTTTCCCAAAAGTATTTAACCACAATACAACTCCACCACATATGTTCATATGTTCCAATTGCCTCTTTGCATCTACAACACATTTTATCTTTTTTATTATCAATCTGGTGCAACCTCACTGGGTTCAGATATCACCTCCACAACATTTTATAATTATGTTCGTTTATTCTAACTGACAAAGTTCTCATTATCCTCTTTTTCCATTTATGCCTCCATGTATCATTTTCTATATTTATATTCAAATCCTGCTCCCAACTTGTTTTTAAATCCTCTGTGGATTACCCTCCTTATTCAAAATTGTATACAATTTACTAACTAAACTCTTAATATTTCCATCTCCCTTTCTTATTTTTGAAATCAACTCCTCAAATTCCATCTTCTCTCTATCCAACTCACATTCTCTCAAATATTTACTATTCCATTTATCTACCAATGCAGTCTGAAACCAGTTCAAATGCATTTGCCCAAACAAATTTGTTCTTTTATCAATATCTGTACAGGTCCATAACCAGTCTTTCAGCAGGAAAATTTCTTTTTTGTCCAATACTTCTTTTACCCTTTTATCTATCTTGATTGGAAAATTTGCCATGTCCTACATTTCAAAAATCGGTGAGATATTCGGGGCCAGAGCCTTCTTTACTTGTTTCTATGAGCCCATCAATCCCTTCATCATAGTGTTTTTGGTTACAATTTTTCCCATATTGGCTCCTAAAAAAACCATTTTACCTATATGATTATAATCCTTCATCTTAATTTCTTCCCATAATGCTGTTTCCCTAGCCAAGATCTTCACAACATTCTTAATTTGAAAAGCTCGATAATATACCAACAAATTCGGCATCCCTAGTCCACCTTCTTTTTGGGATAAATACCATTTTTTAAATAATCTAGACCTCTTTCAACCATTACAAAATTCATTAATCAATTTTTGAAATTCCTTATTTTCCTTCTCTTTTATTTGAATTGCTAAAGCATCAAATAAAAAATTAAATCTAGGTAAAAGCATCACTTTACTAAGTGCAATTCTTCCAAACCATGACAGTTTCAACTTTTGGAAATTTTTAATTTTAGCTTTAATTTCTATTTTCAAACTATCATAGTTCAATCTCTTAAACTCTTCAAAGCTACTTGAAATATTTATCCCCAAATATTTCAGTTTATCTTTCATTTGAATATTACCCATTCCTTTTATCTTCTTCTGATCTTCCTTTCCTATATTACCTAATATCATTTCAGATTTATCCCAATTTATCTTCAAACCTGTAATATCCTCAAAAGCCTTTAACTGCACTTGAATCCTATCTAATGCCTTCTCAGGGTGCTTAGCGATTATCAGAGTATCATCAGCATATAAACTTATCTTAGTTCCCATAACCCCCTCTATTTCTCCATCTTCTCTTATAGCTTTTGCTAACAACTCAATTGCCATAATAAACAAGATTGGAGATAATGGGCAGCCCTGTCTCGTGCCTGCTTCTAAATTTATCTCATCAGTAACCTCATCATTTACTCTAATGATAGCTGTACCTTGTTGATATAATTGATCAATTATCCTTCTAAATTTATCGCCAAACCCATAACATTTAATTATTTCCTTAATTGAAGCCCATTGTAATGAATCAAATGCCTTAAAAATATCCAAAGATATTAATCCCACTTTTTCCTTTGTTTGTCTCACAGTATCTAATAAATCTAACACTCTTCTTGTCAGGTCCGCCATATGTCTCCCTTTCAAAAAAATCCACCTGGTCGACATTTATATAATTGCCCATAAAATTGTTTAGCCTATTTGCCAATATCGCTGTGAAGATCTTGGCATCTTGATTAATCAACGAAATAGGTCTATAAGATTCCACCTTTTCCAAGTCCTTTCCAAGTTTTGGCAACAATACAATCGTGGTCCTATACCATGAAGTCGGAATTTGTCCACCTTCTAATATATAATTATACAATTTTACCAATTTTGGTACCACTATATCTTTAAATTCCTTATAAAAATCAACAGGTAACCCATCTTCCCCAGGCGCTTTCCCCATTTTCAAACTAGCTATTACCTCTCTTACCTCTTTTTCTGTTATTCATTCTTCCATTTTATCCTTGTGCTCCTGTTTTATACCACTATCTTTTTGCTTCTCCAATTGTTTTTTAAGCTTATCCACATCTATCTCATTTTTTGCATACAAAGCTTGATAAAATTATTTCACAATTTTACATTTATCTCTAATCTTATTACATCTCAACCCTTGTTCGTTTATCAAAACTCCAATTTCTCTTTTTTCTCTCTTTTCTTTAGCTGCTCTTGCTAATAATTTTGAATTTTTACTGCTGTATTCAAAATATTCTCTTTTTAAATAAACAAGGTCCATTTTCACTTTTTCTATATCCTTTCCTATCAACTCGGTCTTCAAACTTTGCAAATTATCAAAAACCTTCCTATCCTTTGTCCTTGCATGTTCCTCCTGCAACCTCTTTATCTCGCTCTCAATTTTATTCTGTGACATCTTATTTATATATATATATATATATATATATATATATATATATATATATATATATATATATATATATATATATATATATATATATATATATATATATATATATATATATATATATATATATATATATATATATATATATATATATATATATCTCTGATACTAGCTAGCCTGATACTTTTCCCTCTGAAAACTGACTTCATAGCATCCCAGACCATGTTAAAGTTTACCTCATCATTGTCATTCCAATGCCAACTTTCATTCCAGCTCTTTGTTCTTTACAATTCTTTACAATTCTGATCCTTAAATATCTCCAGCTCCTTCTCGGCTTCTTTTTACCCTTAATCCTCATTTACATCACCACTTTAGTATGATCTGACTCTTTAAAAATTCCAACTTCTACTTCCTCTATATTTCTAACCATATTCTCTGTTACAAATATATAGTCAATTATGGAATATGAATTATGGACCTGTGAAAAATAAGTGTATACCCTTTCTGACCCCTTAAACTCTCTCCAAGTATCTTTCAAACCTAAGGATACCATCCAATTATCCAATATCTGTCCTTTAATACCTTTTCCACATCTTAATATGTTTGTACAGTCTAAATTTGACCTTACTAAGTTGAAATCACCGGCCACAAAGTCTTTGCTGTTTTCTCTTTTACCAATATTTTGCGGGTTTTTTCTAGAAATTCAGCTTGATGGTCATTTGGAGCATAAATAGTCACCAGAGTTAATTCCTCATTATCTATTTTCCCTTTTACTATCAAATATCTACCATCCGGATCTGAAATGCTATTTATTATCTCAAACCCCAGCCTAGTCGAAATCAAAATTGCCACTCCTCTTGCCTTTGATGTACCGTATGACCTCTCATAGTGCTGCACCCACCCTAAAAAAAATTTATTCATATCCTGAGATTCTTGATGAGTTTCCTCCAAAAAGACTATATCCGGCCTGTCCTTCCTCAAAGCTGATTCAATTCTCCTTCTCTTAACCGGAGACCCTGTACCATTCCACGTTAACATTTTAATACTCCTCATAATATAATTCTCCACACTCTTCTTCCGCCCCTGATTTCTCCATTTGGCATGATACCTTCTAACCCACAATAATTAAAACAATACTTACAACAAAAAACACAAAAAACACTCAATTCTAACCTCCCCACTTCTTTACCCAAAAAATTCACCTTCATCTTCCGAAGAGGGAAGGGGGGAACATGGAAGATGTACTTGGCAAAAAAAGCTCTAGCACTATTCTTTTTATTAATAACATCAGTCGTTTTATAAAGCCTCCCTTTAAAACTCATTAACTTCAGTCCTTTCACCTATTTCCCTCCTTTCTGACCTTTACTTCCTCCTACATCAACTACTGCCAATGATTGTAAATCAACTTCGGTCTTTCCTGTGTCCTCTCCTCCTGCAGCTCCCTCCTCCTTTGCTCCTTCATAATCTCTTCTTATAGCTCCAGACTCCAGGAAAGCCCTCCTCAGTGCCAGCCATTCTCTTGAAGATGCCTTAACCAAATCATTTAAACACAAGTATTCCAATGCATCAGTCTCCGCATCAATCACGTGCATTCTCCTTTCATGGAAAAATCTTAACTGTTGTGGGAAACGCCAATTATATTTTATCCCTTTTTCCATCAAAATTTTTGTTACTGGCTTCATCTTATACCTCCAACCACGTCCCTTCATTGAGATATCATTGTATACTTCTACATCGTTCCCATCAATGTTTAAAATGCCAGAACCAGCTTGTTTTAGAAAAGCCATCACCTTCAACTTGTCTCCCCAATTTGCAAACTTGACTAAAACATTTCTATGTACAACTTTTACCCTCCTCGGTCCCACTCTATAAACACTTGCAATATCCTCATTAACAAAATCTTTCCCCATTTTCAAATTGTTTAACCAATCAATTATTCTATCTTTTAGATGGTCTGGCATTTTTCAACCATATTACATATCACTATATTCTGTTTTCTCATCATCTCTTCCATTACATCTATCCTTTTTTCCTGCACATCCACTTTCATCTTAATTTCCTTCTCCTCCTCCTGTATCCCTTTGATATCCCCTTGCATCAATTTCATATCATTCTGCATTGACTTAACATTGGCATCCATCCTTTGAAAAGTAAAATCAACTTTTTTAGAAAAATCAATAAACATTGTGGCCAATTTATCCTGTTTTCCTAAAATTTCGTTTTTGTCTTTCACTCTTGCCTCTTCCATCTTCTCAAATTTCTTGAACAATTTCCCAAATTCTACCATTATTTGTGTTTGGTTAATTAATGGTGGCTCAGGTGATGATGTTGGTGAAGATACCTCCTCTGCTGGTGGTTTATCTTTCTTCTTAGGTTTCACAACCTCCTCCTCCTTTCCCTTTCCCTTTGCAATTTTATCCATTGTAATGTCAAACAATAGTTTCAATGCAGCAACTTTTTTAACTCCCACAAGTCTCTCTCCTTGAAACTGTTCCAGAATTCAAACTTGATACAATCCAAATATGTTATATTAATCCACAATCCAAAACACAGAAAAGGGAATGTATCCACCAAAAGTAAAGATGTTACTGTTGTTGATATTATGTCTCCAGTGTGAAGGCCAGAAGAGAAGGGGAGAAACAAAATGACGCAGCTCAGTACTCCAATACCAAAACAAGCTCACTTTAAAAACCAAACTTGAATGGATGAGAAATTTATAAACTCCTTGTAATCCAAATGTGCCAACCGAATTCTTTTTTATAAACCCACTGATGAGATCCAACTTTGTAATCCAACTGAGAAAGTTCTTTCCTCGCCCCAAGTCTTGATTGAAGTTATCAGATCCACTGCTCTTCAATATCCAATCAAAAAATCAATGTATCTTGGCTGGCCACTTTCTCTGATTATATTAATTTTTGCAGTTATAATCCAAATATGTTTCCAAAAATCATTCAAGAAGTATATAACAAACTAAAAATTATCTTGCTTGCTCTGCCTCCGGATTGTAAAATTGTAGCAAAGATTCACTATTTGGCAAGAAAATAAAGGAAAAAAATGCACTGAGGAAGAGACTTATCTGAAATTTCAAACATGGAGGAATAAATCCAGAGTGAAAATCAAAGAAACAGCATTTATATTCCACACTGACCATCCACTTTATATTCCTGGCAGCGGCAGCGGTTTTCACAGTGCGGCTCTTTCTGTCTTCTCTTCTGTCCTTCACCACCCAAAATCAAACTCAAATCCCTTTGCAAATCTTCTTAATCAATCCGTCAATTGCCATCTTCCTTCCTCCATTCCTGGCCACTCACAAGCTCCATCTTTATCCTCCTCAACCCTCAACTTCTCGGCATATTTCTTGACTAATTAAGTTCCGATTTCCCAATCTCTGCCACCATTAAACGAGCCCAGCCTCCTCCTCCTCCAGACATTATTAGTTGCATGCTGAGTCATACCAAGTCAATATGCAATTGATAAGGTCTAAGGTATGTAATGGATCAGAGTGGGGCCTTTGTTTTTAGTGGTTTTGGAATGGTTACTGTGTCTCCTTTCTTCTTTAGCGAGGATGAATAAAGTCTGAAGAAATGGCCTTCATAGTCAGGTGCTGATTAGTTTACTTTTGAAGATAGTCAAAACAGGCTGGAACTGTGAGAATGGAAATAGGTATGATGAACATTGGTTGTGCAGCCTTATTGGTTAACATACAGGAAGAGGTGGAATGAAAGATGAAAATGGGTTTTGTTATCTTAGACTGTAGAAGAGCACCACTATTACTATGTGTTGCATGTGCTTATCAGGAGAGGAGAAAGGACTGTGCTTATACTTGTTTGTGAGTAAACAGTAGATAGATGTGATCAAGTGGGATAGCTGGCTAAGCCAGGAAAAATAGATAGACATGCCTTTCTTGTTTTATTCTAAGAAAGGGGGAAAACAAAAATGTTCCTTTTTTCTATGTTTTGTACCTGATCCTGAACTTTAATCTATTTTTTCCATTTAACCAACCCTATTGAAACAGAAGATGTACTTATTACATAGAGCATAAGCTAATTTACATTGCATGTCCTACCTGATCTGGCTGGTTTGTAAGCATAAACAGTCAGTGATTGAAACCTATCATAGATTTCTCTAGCCTGGAGCAAGACCAGAGGTACTCTGAAGCAGCAAAAGGTTTTATGCTGACTTCCTGAATGGGTGCAGGTCTCTGTCAGGTGGAACGAGTCCTATGGTAGTGGGATAACATGGGTGTGTTATCCTTACAGGGTAATTTTTTAACTTGGGGCAATTTACCTCCTAGTGTTATCCCATTTGTGTTGTGTCACTGTAACTAAGTAAGAGGATTTGGGCCAGTGAGTTTCAACTGGTGCATGATAGATAATAATTCAAACTTTATTAGCTATGGCCCTTCATTTAGTAACATGTCACCAAGCAATCAACATGCATGGATATACAAGGACACTCTCCACCAAAAACGCAGATGCCAGGCTCAAGTAGCAACACTCACACCCAGATTCCATTGACAATTGTTAACTCTGTGAAGTTTTGATACACATGGAGTGACCTGTTCCAAAGTGTTAGGGAATAGAATGTCACTATTGAATAACCACATAGCTCTCCTTTTAATAATATCTAAACAGAGCTGGAAAATGAGGCTTTGAACATTTGGTGTATGAAAACCAAGACACAGGACACAGCCTCGGGCTGGGTTAACTCAGGTTTATTGCATGGTGGTCAGAGGGAACATGAGGTAATGGCGGATCAATAGCTCTTTATATATAGTAGTAACACATTTGAACGTGGCTCCAGGATAGCCCATTGGCTACTGTCTGCGTGACGTCATTGCTGGTCACGCCCTTCTTGTCCAGGTGTAGGTGGTGGCGGGAAACTTCCCGCGCTGTTGCCTTTTGATGAGTTTGGACCAAGAGAGCTTGGACGCTCGCTGCTGCCAGCTGGTGGTCATTAGCTCGCGTCCTATTACAGGGTTTATGTGATACAGCTGAAGGTTACATTGTTACCCGTTGGCAAGGTTACATTGGTTAAGATACATTGTTATCCATGTAGAAGATTACTCCATTAGAACACAACACTCCTCCCCCCTAGGATGAGACGAAGTCTCGAACTCAACACTCCCCCCCCCTAGGATGAGACGAAGTCTCTCAGCCAAGATGGCTTATTTCGAACACGCTGGGGTCTCGATGCGGGCTGCCTTTCCCCGGGTTTGCTACCTTCTCTTTGTCCCCTGGTTTCCTGTCCTGTAATTGGAGAGGGAGACTCGTTAGTGACTTGCCGCGGCTCCGCGGCGTTGTTGGGAGGTGTGTGCTTTATTGGGGAAAAACCGGGGGCACTGGGGGCTAACGAAAAACCCCTCTTCTCGCTTGGATGGGTGGGGGAACACTCCCGAAAACCCCCCCGGCTCGCAAAATCAAAATCAGAATTAAATTCGGGGGCAGCGGTCGCGAACTCCTCTCCCCCTTCCCCGGCCTCTGATAGTGCTGGCTTATCAAAAGGGTATGAGTCGGGGCCGCTGCTTTCCCCCCTTGTTTGGGACTGTTGTCCGTTGCTGTCTCCCCCTTGGGCTAAACGGGTGGGGGAGAACCCTAACGCTGAATCCTGTTGCTGAGCCCCACTCACCGGCCCCCCACTCACTCGGTGCCTAAGTTGGTCCGCGTGCCTCCTCCAGAGGAGACCGGTGCTAGTCTCGACCCGGTACGACACTGGCCCCGTCTGTTCCACAACCGTCCCTGGTACCCAGGCTGGACCTGCGCTGGCGTAGTTCCTGCAGTGAACAGGATCGCCGACGGCGAAACCTTTCGAGACTGCCAACCCTATGTTTTTTCCTTTGCCCTCGACTCTCGTCGGGTCTAGCCTGGACAGGATCGTGGTCAGTTTTCGCCGCATCAACAGCTCTGCTGGCGAGTAACCTGACGCTAAGGGGGTCACCCTATACGCTAATAAGAACTGACATACTTGGTGATTTAGGTCCCCCGGGCCCATGCGCCGCAGCGCATCCTTTGTTGTACGCACCAGCCGTTCCACCTGGCCATTCGTGGCCGGGTGAAACGGCGCGGAAGTGACATGCCGAATGGCGTTTGCCTCCATGAATGCCCTGAACTCAGCGGAGGTGAAACAACTAGCGTTATCGCTGACCAAAGTGTCGGGTAAACCGAACGTGGAAAAGACTCTCCTTAGTTGGCTAATTGTAGTGGCGGAGGACGTGCTCTTTACTGGGATAACCTCTAGCCACTTGGAGAACGCATCCACCATCAGGAGAAAAATGGTTCCTCGGAACGGGCCAGCGAAGTCTACGTGCACCCTGGACCATGGCCCCCTTGCTGCGTCCCATTCCCTATGCGGGAGGCGGGCCGCCTCCGGTCGGGAGCCCTGGCATGCCTCACAAGTGCCGACCATGTGTTCAATGTCCGCGTCCAGCTGTGGCCACCAGAAGTAACTCCGGGCCAGCGCCTTGGAACGGACGATGCCCGGGTGGCTGACGTGCAGCAGTTCGAGTACCCTCGATCGCAGGGACGTAGGAACCACCACCCGTTGGCCCCACAAAAGGCACCCCCTCTCTAGGGACAACTCAATTTTTTTTCGAAAAAATGGGTCGAATTCCGTACCTGGGGATGACGCCGGCCACCCCTTCTGTACCCATGAGCTAACCTTCTCTAGCGTTCTGTCCTTGCCTGTCGCCCTAGCAATGTCGGCTGGTACTATTGGGGGTGAGTCTAAAACCTCTATTAACAAAACCTGGTGATCTCTCTCTGCCCTTTCCTTTTGGATGCCCGACAAGGGCAAAGGAGACCTCGAGAGTGCGTCTGCATGGCTGATCTCCTTCCCGGGCCGGTATTCCAACTCATGTTGGTATGCGTTGAGAAAGATAGCCCACCGCAGCATTCTTGGGGACAGGATCTGTGGCGTGGGCTTATTTGCAGTGAAAATTCCCAACAAGGGCTTGTGGTCAGTCACGATTTTGAACGGCCGACCATACAGAAAATCGTGAAATTTTTTGGTTCCCGCTACTATCGCTAATGCCTCCCTGTCGGTCTGTGCGTAATTACGCTCTGCTTGGGACAGGGACCTTGAATAAAACGCTATCGGGGCCTCCCTTCCGTCGTCCAACACGTGGCAAAGCACCGCCCCCACCCCCACCGGGGATGCGTCGCAGACTAAGACCACTGGCCGTTTGGGGTCGAAATGCGTCAGGATTGCCTCAGATGTTAGGAGCTGCTTCAACTCTTTAAACGCCCTCTCTTGCTCGTCACCCCACATCCATGTTTCCTCCTTTTTTAGCAACCGATGGAGCGGCTCGGCCACGGACGCCTTCCGTGGAAGGAAGGTATGGTAAAAATTGAGGAGCCCCAGAAATGACTGTAGCTCGGTTTTGGATGTGGGGCGAGGGGCGTTCTTGATGGCGGCTACTTTGGATTTGGACGGCTTAATACCCTCTGGCGTGACCCGAAACCCTAAAAACTCAACCTCAGTTTCGAAAAAGACGCATTTGTCTTTTCTCAGCCGCAGCCCCGCTTTCTCGAACACAGTCAGTACTTTATCCAATCTCTTTGCCAGTTCGGCCTCACTCCCCCCTGTTATCAACACGTCATCAAAATAAGGCAACACCCCCTCCAGCCCCTTCAGGAGGCGTTCCACAAGCGACTGAAAAAGGCCGGGTGCCGAGTTCACGCCGAACTGTAAACGCGACACCTGGAACGCCCCTTTATGTGTGACTATTGTTTGTGCCGCAGCCGTGGCGGGGGTTACAGGGAGTTGCTGATAGGCTTGTGCCAAATCGAGTTTAGCGAAACACTTTCCCCCATTCAGCCTGGCCAGAAGGTGGCTGACCACCGGCACCGGGTATGCATTAGGGCGGATCGCCTTGTTAATTGTACACTTATAATCAGCGCAAATGCTCACCTCCCCGTTAGCCTTCAGAGCGGTTACAATTGGAGTTTCCCACTCCGCGGAATCAACAGGAATAAGAATCCCCTGGCCCACCAGTTTGTCCAGTTCCGCCTCTATTTTGTCCTTTAGTGCGAATGGCACCCTGCGCGGTTTGAGTCTTATCGGGCGGACCTCCGGGTCTAGGTCGAAGGCTACAGGGGGTCCCTTGAACTTTCCAAGTCCTTTTTTAAAAACGGCGGGATGCGCGTCGCACACCGCTTGTATTGGATCCACCCCCACTGTATGCACTCCCCCTATGAACAAACCTAAGGGCTGAAACCACTGCGTCCCTAGGAGGCTGCAACTTCCCCCCTTAAGGACAACTAGGGGCAGTTCCGCAGAATGTCTCTTAAAACTGACCCGAAATTTCCCGACCCCCAACACTGGAATGCTGTTCCCCTGTACGTCTCGCAGCGTGGACCTCAGCGTTTTAAGTTTGGGCCGCACGTGGGGGTCGATTTTCAAGAACTCTTTCTGGGGAATTATAGAATAGGAGGACCCCGAGTCGATTTCCATTATGATAGGGGCCCCTTGTACTAGTACCTCAACGAAGTAATGGGACTGTCCCGCGGACACGCTGAACACGGGAGCGTCGTCCTCGCTGTCGCCCGAGATGCGGCCCACGCCGTCCTGCTTCCTCGTGGTCTGGGCGCCATCTTTAGACCTCGCTGGACGGTCCGGTCTAGTCGAACGGTCTTGTGACTGCCTCCGGCCCTCCTTCCGCTTTCTGCATGCCTTGGCGATGTGCCCCCGACGACCGCAGGTGTAACACTCGGCTTTTCTGAATGGGCACCTCGCGCGCTCATGGGCCGCTCCGCAACCATCGCAGCGGCGCCCTCCTTTTCGGACCTTCTGGACCTCCTCGCCGTCGCTGCCTTCCGTGGACGACTTCGAGGCCCGTCGGGTTGCGTGCACCGACTGTCCGGACTTTCCGTGCACCGAATTTTCCGCTTTGCCGGCTCTAGGACGCCACTCACGCCACTGATGCATCTCGTCCACTCCCGCATTCGTGGATTCCGCGGCTTCCGCGGCCTCTACAACCTCTGCCAGCGGGGGTGGTGGCTCCTTGTTCATCAAGCTGCGCTGCACCTCCTTGTCCTTCAGGCCACACAGAACTCCGTCCCTGAGGGCCATCTCTAGGTTGTCCCATCTGCAGGGGGCGGCGGCTATTCTCATGGCTGTTACGAATGCCTCAACCGACTCGCCCGGCGCTTGGACTCGCCTCCAAAACGCGCTCCGAGCGGGAAACATTGCCCTCGAGGGTCGGAAGCGCTCACGCAGCAGCTTCATGATGTCATCGGCTTTGAAATCGCTCACCTTCTTCGGTGCAATGATGCCCACCAGCGTTCGCTTGGTTTCTATCCCAAGCATTCTGGTGAGGATGGCCCTCTTCCTCTCCTCGTCGTCTTCTTTGACTTTGAGTTCCACCAGTGCCGCCTGGAAGTCCATCTCAAAAAGTTCCCAGTCTTGCGGTTTGGTGATGTTGAACCCGCTCTGTGCCCTGGCTCCTTGGGGATCCATTATCCCACCTTCGTCGCCAATTTGGTGTATGAAAACCAAGACACAGGACACAGCCTCGGGCTGGGTTAACTCAGGTTTATTGCATGGTGGTCAGAGGGAACATGAGGTAATGGCGGATCAATAGCTCTTTATATACAGTAGTAACACATTTGAACGTGGCTCCAGGATAGCCCATTGGCTACTGTCTGCGTGACGTCATTGCTGGTCACGCCCTTCTTGTCCAGGTGTAGGTGGTGGCGGGAAACTTCCCGCGCTGTTGCCTTTTGATGAGTTTGGACCAAGAGAGCTTGGACGCTCGCTGCTGCCAGCTGGTGGTCATTAGCTCGCGTCCTATTACAGGGTTTATGTGATACAGCTGAAGGTTACATTGTTACCCGTTGGCAAGGTTACATTGGTTAAGATACATTGTTATCCATGTAGAAGATTACTCCATTAGAACACAACAGAACATACCATACTCAAGAAGAGAGGCAGCTGGTAAAATGTACATAGTACCCAAAGTACTCTTCTTATTTTGTGCTTTACCAACAAAAATAAAGATAACACTCAGGAAATAGCAAGGCACAATTGCTTGTTTTGTACAGGGTGAGAAGGGTACATTACATAAAAGTCTGTTCAAATGGATGAAATAAATGGAACATTAGTGCTAAATAGTTTGCTGCTTTACAAATTATAATGCTAGCTGGCTATTTGGACAAGAGATCAGTACATGGCTAGCAAATGCACTGCTAGCTCACTCCCATAGAAAGCACGATTTCACTTGGAATAGGGAGGCAAGTAACTAAAAATTCGAAATGATGCAATAATTGCTTCAATCATGGATAACTAGTCCCTTTTTTAAAAGGAAATTATTTGCACACAGTTCTCCAATTGCACATAGCCCCCTGTTACCATACTTACCCACTTTCTGCTCTCTGGGGAAATTTGTTGAAAAAACAAGAGGGAGCAGGGAATGTATCTTTGTGTGAGTAATTACTAACTAGAGAATTCATCAAATCTGACCAATAGCAGCATTGGAAGTTTGTCAGAACATGGCTTATAGAGCCAGCATGACGTAGGTTTAGAGTGTAGGACTATGATGTGGGACACATGATTTCAAATCACATTTGGCAGTGGAATTCACTAGATGTCCTTTGTCCAGTCATACTCACTCTGTTTGATCTACCACATAGAGTTGGTATGAGGATAAAAGAGGGAGGAGAGGGGGGGTCATGTATGCCATCCTGAGCTCACAGAAACAAAGGTGAAATAGAAGCTGAACAGATATATAATAGGAATTTCTTCTTCATTTTAGTATATATTTTTAAAGTATGGGATTTCAGGTTAATGAATGAGGCCACATTTTGAAATGTCCCTTAGCTATTGCCTTAGGACCATAGCTTAGTTTAGATGATCATAAAAACTCTGCATCCATTAACAAGATTGAAAATGAACCACAGTGATCAATGGTCTTTTTTGCTCTCTTTGTTCTGCTTCTTCAAACATGGAGGAGAATAAAATTTCTCATTTTCATTTCAAAAACAAAACACAGATTTGCGCTATGTCCAAATTCAGATCCTGGTTTGTTACAGTGACATTGACTAGAATAAATCAATGTTTCCTGGCTTCATCCATAACACAGAAGGGTATGTTACTCTTGAAGTGAAAGAGAAAGTTTGCACTCTCCTCCTTCACACATAAAGCGGAGAGAAGAACATGAATCTATCTGAGACTTAACATAATCACACAAACTTCAGCTCACTGGGGATGTAACTCCTCAGTTGCATTGCTCTCTCATGATACAGCAAGGGAGTGCAAAAGTATTCTCTTGCCCTGTGAAAGTGTAATGCATTTTGTGACACTTTTGATAAGAAGAGAATGATGATTTGCTCAAATTAATCAACTTCTGCAGATAATGCAATAACACATCTTGTACAAAATTTTGATGGTTGCCACCACATTGCATGGAATTTTCAGGAGTTAAAGGATCAGAGGGGACTAGTTTATGACTTTTTGTGTGTGTTATCTCTCTGTGTGCTATTTTTTCTCAAATAGAAAAAAAACTAGTTTTGCATGGACACAGTTTGCACAAAACATGAAGATTAATGAAAACAAATGTAGACCTCTTGCTTTTGCTTGTGGGAAAGAATTTCAACGGGCTCATAAAATTCTTGTTGAAGTACCTTGAAACATTGCAAATAGCAAAATCAACAAGAACAAAGAATTTAGTGAATATTCATCACATTCCTCCAGCTGGGATGCTTTCATCATTGTCTGAACTGGGCCAGTGCTGTCTAAGTACCACAATTAGGATCCAAAAAACTGCATGATTGCTCACAAACCTGTGTCATGCCTGCCTGAACAATTCCCTTCCCATAGTTATTCCATTACTGTGGAAGAGCAATGGGTCAATAACAATGATAATGTGATATAGTGGATCGAATGATGGACTATCCTCCTCAACCCGCCCAGCTCTGTGCCCAATGCGTCAAACAATACCATCTAGCCACCTCATTTTCTGCTGCCCCCTTCTTCTTTTGCCCTCCACCTTTTCCAGCATCAAGGCTTTCTCAACTGAATCTTCTCTTCTCATTTGATGTCCAAAGTACTTTAGCTTCATCTTTACTATTTGACCTTCCAGTGAGCAGTCAGGGTTGATTTCTTCTAAGATCGACCTATTTGTTCTCCTCACTGTCCAGGGTACTCTCAAAACTCTCCTCCAACACCTTATTTCAAAGGCATCTATTCTTCTGGGCTCAGCTTTCCTTATGGTCTAGCTCTCACAACCATAGATTGCCACCAGGAATACTGTTGGTTTGACTATGTGAATTTATGTTTGCAAGATGATGTCTCTACTATTACCTATGTTCCCCAGGTTTCTCATAGCTTGTCTTATTTACAGTATTGGCCAACAAATAGCCAGTTTGTTGTCTATACTCTTATCCATAAGTAATACTGATTCCCTCCCCCCAAAAAATAGAGAGAGAGGAGAAAAGCAACACAGCAGTACCACTTTTAAGCACTTGTTTGATTAAAACCAACAAAATTGACATGCAAATGACACCGAGAGAAAAAAGAAGTACCACAGGCTAAGTGGGACCATCTCCTAAGCACAGACCATTTCACAGGGTTAATCATAAAAAAAGTATTATTTAATTGGTAATTAAATATCCAGGAGGCACAGGCTGTCAAAACCAGGGAGCCAAATTCATCTGTCATACACTTTAGTCCTCACTTTCTCAGAACACAGTATCACTGTTTGTGCTGAGCAATATGGTGGCATCAACTTTCCATGCAAAAGAAAGCTGGCAAATGGCCGACAACTGATTTAGCAAACAATTGGTAGGAGCTTCAAGGCACAGCAAAGGGAATTTTTAAGTCTCCTTCATTTCAAAAGAGGCAGCAAATGTGGAGAGCAATTTTTTTTTCTAAATATGTTTGAGCAAGGATATTAAGGGGACACAAATTCATCCAGGTTGATAACATCATTTTTGAAAATTAATTTAGAAAATGATATTGGTAACTTTCCAGAGGATGATGGATGACGGAGGATCCTGGCGTGCTGTAGTCTATGGGGCTGCAAAGGGCCAGACTTGACTGTGCGATTGAACAACAATTGATAGTTGTTCCCACCTCCTCTGCTAAATTCCATTGGAAAAACAGAATAAAAATGAGGAGAATGAACACACTGGTCTAGCCTACTGAGAAATGGCTTGGAAATGTTTTGCCCTGCCACACGATCATAATTATAATGCAATCAAACTGAACAATAGTTAGTTATAGTTATAGTTATAGTTATAGTTATAGTTATAGTTATAGTTATAGTTATAGTTATAGTTATAGTTATAGTTATAGTTATAGTTATAGTTATAGTTATAGTGTTATAGAATTTGGATTTATGGCAACCCTTTCCAGGATTTTCTATATTTAAAGTACTCTGAAGTGGTTTACTATTATTATCTTCTGGAGGCACTCTGGGTCTGTGCAGTTTGCTCATGGCTACATAGGATGGTTCTTCTCCTTTGGAGGCACAGTGGGGAACTGATCTCTCATCCTAGCCAGATACCTAAACCACTGGGCTATCCAGCCAGTTTCAATAGTACCTCTAAAAGTATCTATCATGTTTACTTTGAAATGTATTCTTTTCTAAAACAAATGCTTTCAATTGGCATCCAAAAGATATATTTTCATGTAATGATGTTGATAATTTAGATCAGGGGTTCCCAACCTAAGGCCCATGGGCCGGATCTGGCCTGTGGTGCCATTTCATGTGGCACCCCCACCCCTCCAAGGGCATTTGAGAAACAAAATGGCCACCCCTTTGAAGCTTTTGGGACAAAATGGCCACCCCCCATCATGCAGGCAGGGCAAAAGGGCTGTCTGGCCCTCAAAACTGACTAAGAGAGCATGTCCCGGCCCCCGGCTTGAAAGGTTGGGAACCCCCTGATTTAGATGTTGTGATACAACTTCATGATAGCACAGGCAGGAAAGCTATAGTTCAGTGGAATGGCAGAGTCTTTTAAAAGCTCCTATGTTCAACCCCAGGCATCTCATTCTGCATTATTTTCCTTCTTAAGGTTTCCAGATGTCAGAATGTATATCTGTGGCTGGGAGGACTGCTTGAGCACTGATGGAGCTGAGATAGTGATTGAAAAGTGGAAAATAGACAAAAGCTGTTTCTACCTTGCACATTAGGGAAACTTATGAAATGTTTCATTCTTGTCTATGAGAATAAAATAATATTTATTCTATTTTATTTTATCTCAGGATCAAACTTCACTAGAGATTGGAATTTTGCAAATGCCAATAAATTACCTGGATAGATATCAACAATGAGGCCACATTTAACTTTTTAAGGTGCCTCCTTGTTCTTGATTATAAAGGCATTTTTCATTTTCAAGTTGATATATTAATGTATCATTGATGCCAACATGAGTCGGCATTGCACTGACAGCTCCTTCAACATGAGTAGCATTGCACTACAAAATAATCTACTGAATCTGTGGTTTTCCATGCTACATGAATCTCAATTACAGCTCCTTTAATTGGTGTAAAATGAAAGCAATTGATTATTTCCCACAAGCTGCATTTTCCTCTCCAGCAGAAGAGATTCTATTAGATATTCAACCTTTTCAAAGCTCAGTCCGGGGCTAAAGTCCAAAATGAGGGGGAGGATCAGTGAGAAAAAAGAAAGAGAAAAACCTCGCTTTCACTTTTTACCTCCTTCACTTCTTTGCCACAGTTTTCCCTCTTTATTCCTGTCAGTTCTCGAGCTTTTATATGGTAAATAAAGTCAAGCTGTATCAGCTAATGTCAGACAGATTCAGACAGTCAGGGAATGAAAAAGGAAAACAAACTCCAGGCAACCACAAAAGCTCCAAGATGTTGCACTACAGTTCCGAGATCTCTGTCCTTTTTGTAAGCCCTCTCTCTCCGCAGGATTGCAAGCCTCTTTCACAAGCTCCGGTTCGGGGGCTCCTAGACCTAATTGGGGTTCACTTTTGATCTCCCCAAGAAGGATCTGTAGCCTCCCAATCGTCACTTGCTTTACTCACTTCAATTGCTTGCAGTCCCACAAGGCAGCTTCCAACAAAACTCCACACTTTAATTCCTCAGCCACTTATAGAAGGTCTCGGATCAATTTTGATCTTCAGCTGGAAAGATCGCATGCCACTTGCCGCTCACATCCGAGGCTCTCACACTGATCTCTCACAAGACAGACACTTGAAATTCACTCGGGGCAAACTCCAAACTCGCTCTGAAGGGGTTCAATCCAACTCCACTCCCTTACTCCTCTCCACAATTTCAGCACATCTTTCCAATCTGTTTCCCCGTCCGTCCTTCTCCTCTCCAGAATGCTCACACTGCAGTTTCAGATTCCAAACAGCTCAGCCTTGCTTGGTCTCAGTCTCAGCTCCAGCGTGGTCTGGATCTCTATCACTCACTTTCCTTCTCTTTACTTCATTTCAGAAAAATCCTCTGCTTCATCAAGGTTAGTGACCATGATCTTGATCACAAACCAGTCATCACAACTATAAATTTAGCAACTCAACTCCACTTTTTCCCACATCTGTGGCTCACCATTCCAAGAAGACACTTGTGCTCAGGTCGCCATCTTAGCTCCACCCCCAATTTAATATATTTAAAAATATTTTGAATTCAGTAACAAGAATTCGAGGATGTTGACAAGAGTGGCGGAGAATAAAAAAGAAAGAAGGGAGATAGGTACTCTGATAGACAACTCTGGAAAAAAGTGTAATAAGGTTAAGGATAAAATAGTGAAAGAGTTTTATCAAGATTTATATACGGATAAAAATATTGAAAAAGGGAAATTACAACAATATATCAATAATTGGGCTAAAGTAAAAGTAGATTTGAAACATATAAAATATATGGAAGAAAAAATAACAGAGAAATAAATTATTGATGTTATTGAAAAATTGAAAATTGGAAAGGCCCCGGGAGAGGATGGGATTCCAGGGCAATTTTATAAAGAACTAGCATATATTTGCCCGGCGGTGCTGGGCTTTTTAAAATTGTGTTGGATAGTAAAGGGTTTCTTTTTTTTTCTTGAAACAATGGTGCTGGGCTGTTTTAAATGGTGTTGTAAGTTTTTGCGATTTTTTGGCTTTGAGGCGCTGCGTCCGCCTGTGGCGGACTTGCGCTCTCAGTGGGGGTTTTTTGCCTTTTTATTTGCGTGCCGGCTTCCTCAGTGCCGGGTTCTTTGAATTGGTTTTTGAAGGTTTTTGTTTTCTGTTTATGCAAATTTTATTTTATTTTAATTTATTTAATTTAATTTAATATTATTTAGTTCAAAATTTAATTTTGGTTTTTTAAATCTTAATTTTTACGCATTTTTATTTTTTGTTTTGGTTTTTTTTTAGTGAAAAGTGATTTTTGTTATTTTTGGTATTTTTTGAGATTAGTGTGATTATTTTTGAATGTTTTTATAACTTATTTGATTAATTTTTGAATTAATCTTATTAGTTTCAATATTTTTGAATGTTTTTTCTCTTTTGGCCTCTGGGTGGGGGTGGTGAGCTTTTCTGCCTCTCTACAATTGTTCTTTTCTGTCCTCTGGGTGTCGCTTCTGGTTTTTTTTATTATTTTCTCATTTGAGTTCCGGTCTTCATGGATGGAAGATGTGTTTTGGTAAGCTCTCTTGGTTTTTTTTTTTTGGGGGGGGATGTTTGGGATTTTTTGGGGGGGTTCTGTGTGTTTTTTCTTGTTTGTTTTTGGCTGTTTTGTGTTTTATTTTCTGTTTTTTTGTGTGTTTTTGAGTGTTTTGTTTACTTTTTGAGGGGGGGGTGGCTTTCTTTCCCACGGGCCATGCTGGCTGGCCCGTGGGAAGGGAGGGCAATGGCGGGGGTGGTGCTTTTTTTGTTTTCTTCTCCACGGGCCATGCTGGCTGGCCCGTGGGGAAGAAGGGCAGCGGTGGTGGGGTTTCTCCCCCCCCCCCATGGGCCATGCTGGCTGGCCCGTGGGGAAGAAGGGCATCGGCGGAGGGCATTTTTTTAAATTTGTATTTTTCATGCGCAGGCCGCCTCAGCGTTTGGCATGCTAATGGCGCACAGGACGCTGGGGCTTGTAGTTTTGCCTGCGCGTGTTTGCTTACTGTGGCGGTTTTTTCCTACGGCTTTTTTTGATTGGCCACGGCGCGTTTCCGAATGTTCCTTTTGCCGCGCCGCTCAGCCTGATTGGCTCTGCCACGGCGCGGCACAAGGAACGTTGGGAATTGAAGTTCCCTTTTTTTGTTTGTGACTGGGGGGCTCCTGCCCCGGGTTGAAAATTTCAACCTGACAGTTACCTGTGAACCGGGTTCGGACGAGTGAACGGAGGCCCATTACGAGCTAGTGAGGCCTGGTGCAACATCCTTTGTCACATTCCAACGGTTGACGCACCATTTTATAGGTATAGATTTAAAGAGGTAGTGGTGCCTAGGTTAATGAGAATATTTAATCATGTTATGGATGGAGGAAATATACCACCATAATGGTACAGATCTATTATAACCCTAATTCCCAAACCTGGTAAAAATTTAGAAAGGATAGAATCATATAGACCGATAGCACTTATAAATCAGGATGTGAAAGAATTTACAGCAGTTTTAACCAATAAGCTGAATAAGTTTATGAATAAATATATCAAAGATGACCAAGTGGGATTCATGAAAGGTAGAAACATGTCAGATCTAATGAGAAGGGTTCTGGATCTTATAAGCAGTGGTCAGCAAAATAAACAAAAAGTGGGGATATTATCTCTTGATATATTTAAGGCCTTTGACTCACTCCAATGGATTTCAATAAAAAAGATAATCAATAGTTATGGATTTGAGATAAAGTTTAAAGGATTGATTGATCAATTATACTCAAAGGGTACAGCTAAAGTGAAAATAAATGACACAACTACAGATGATATTCAATTGGGTGCAGGGACTAGACAAGGGGACCCCTTATCTCCCATGCTTTTTATTATGGCAACGGAGTTGCTAGCCAACGCAATAAGAGAAGATAATGAATTAGATGGGGTGGAGGGAGTTAAGATCAACCTATATGCAGACGACACACTAATTACCATTAAAAATCCTCAAAAATCTCTAGCCCTGATTCAGCAACATCTAAGTGAATTTCAGGAAGCAACGGGTTTAAGAGTTAATTGGGACAAGTCCGAAGCACTGTTTTTCAATGAAAAAGAAGAAGAGTTGGAAAGAATTAGGAATACATTTAAAATACAAATTAAAAATAATATTAAGTATTTGGGGATAAACATTACAAAAAAGTTTGAAGACTTAAAGAAAAAAATTATGATAAAATAGAAGTGGAATTGATAGAAAAAATACGGCAAAATACAAAATTGAATTTATCTTGGTTCGGACGAATAGCACTTTGTAAGATGAAGTTGTTGCCTTGGTTGAACTTTTTGTTTGATAACTTACAAATTCAAATTAGGGAGAAAGAGTTTAAAAATTTCAGACTCTTATCAACAATTATTGCAATGGAGGAAAGAGAGCAAGAATTCTGAAACTTCTCTGGTATACTCCGCAGAAGTTAGGTGGGTTAGGAATACCAAATATTAAAAATTATTATATAGCATTTAAATTAAGGTGTATTTGCAAATTATTAATGAGGGAAGAAATTATATGGGAAAGGATAGAAATGCATGAATTATTAAATGTGGGAAAGGCAATTTTTCTAGACAGATCTAAGAGCTTAAGTAATTTGAAAAATAAACTGCTAAAGGAGTTATTACATACATGGTCAACTCTGAAGAGAAAATTGGCTCCTGGTCTATCACCAATCATCGAATTGAAAGATGTGAAATCATTCCCAATAAATGTAGATAAAAAAATAGAAGAAATTTTAGTAAGATATGATGTGCTTTTGTTAAAAAATTGGTTAGAAAAATGTAAGGACGAGGCGAAAAAAATCAGATTTATTTAGGCAATTAAATTTAAATTGGTTACAAATGATTAGGGTAAGTAATTGGAATAAAAATTATTTAGGAGATTTTCAACCTTTTACCTGAAAAAGAGCCAAATATTTGTATACATATTTAATAGTGGCTTTTTCAGAGCTAAACTGAAGAAGGAACAAAATCCATTCCTATTTCAAAATAGTAAAATATTTTCATATCTTGAAAACAAACTTGAGTCATTCTCTATTAGCCTATTTGTTCACTTCACTTGTTGCCACCTAGCAATTCTACATTCAATCAAAAGTTGAAATTCACAAGTTTACTTGTGATCTACCCTGTATCTAGAGTTGTAAACCCTGATTGAATTTACCCTTGCGTAGTTTATGAGAAAACTGAAAGTATTTTTTCCTTGTCATGAGAGAGTAAAATTTACCCAACCTTAATTTTTTTAAAAAGATGTGAACATTTTATATCCCTCAATTAATAAAGCCCTACAGATTTCCCACTAATTGACTAAGGTTGAACTGTATAAGGATGTGATTGTGAACATCCTAGCCTTGTGGTAATCTTTCCCTCTGCTGACTGTTATTTACCAATTTTTATCACTACCCTCGATTGTTAGAGTTATATGTTATTTTAATGATTTATTGGCTATGGCCCTGTTTTGCACCAAAGTTCGGATCTCTCAATGAACACTAACAGTGCAATCAGACAACTGGAATCAAGACGAATCTCTCAAGTAGCCAGATATTTATATCCTTCAATGTAACCAAGTCAAAGGCATATATAGTGGAATTCCTGGAGCTTAGAAAAATTAGATTTTATACTAATACTCACAGACTGATTGAGTAACTGTGAGAGTGTTAATCCAAAACGTAACTTTTCTGCTTTTTGAAAGAAAGAAGGAGATATTATTGATTGATTGATGTAAGAATGCAAATAATACAGAACCAACTATGATCAGAGAATTTGTCCTAGCAGTTACAAATGAAGATGGAGAGTGGCTCATAGAATCTGGTGAAGCTAACAGTTTGTTGCAAGTATGTGCTTTAGACATCCAAACAGATAGGTATAAACATGGAAGTAACCAGATGGCCAATACAAAAATCAAACAGACTACATACAGTATTTGGAAGTAGAAGTTGGAGAATCTATGTATTTTTCTGCCAAAACAAGATGAGAATCAGCCTATGCTGCATTCCATAAATAATTAGTAATAAAATTAAAGCAAAGCTGAAGAAGAAGAATAAAACAGTTATAGTGCCACAATACAATCTAAACAACTTTTTCAATAGATTCAATGGACATTCTGATGGCAGAACAGCCTGAATGTGCCTGAAGGTGCAGAAGGCAGAATCAAGGCTCAAGATGTGAGCCCAAAGATGGAAGAGCCACATCTGGAGTATGGGGCTGCAGTCAGGGCAAGATGGCAGATGCCAGGGCTAAAGAAAGTGAAGAAATAGGAAGGAAGAGGCTTTTGAATGCTGGAGGCATTCAAGAGAAAATTGGACAACCATGTGTCATGACTGCTTGATTTGGATTCCTGAATTGAGCAGGTGGTTGGGTTCAATGACTTCACAGGTATCATAGATGATTAAATGAATGCAGAATTGGAACTCAGAACTGGAGAACTGAGACTTCAGAAGAGCCGCCCCCTTCCTCTTCTGTACCCTCAGTGACGATAGAATGTTTTTGCTGCAAGACCCTTGGATGGGTCTGTTTCTTCAGCACTAAAGAACATGTGGAAGAGTATTGGTGATCACCTAACTGGGGTCCCCACAGTGGCAGCAAGGATGCCAAGCCAAGTCATAAAATACTGTCACCATCTGGCACAGAAATGGGACTGATGGAGGATGCAGCACAACAAGTGGCTACGGCAGATCCTCTGGGAACAAGATAAACTTCTGGGACTTGAGAATCTTTGTCAGCCTGGCATTGGCATTACAAGTCCTATCTGATGGGTGTCAGTTGGCTAAGATCAGTGCTGTGAACTAATGTTAAAGGAGGACATGGTTGAGGAACCCAACCTCCCCTACGTCACTTTAAGGACCTTGAATAGGCTGTGTGCCTAAATGTAAGACCAACAGGGGTGTGTTGGGCACAATGGGAAGGTGCTGGACAGGTAGTGGTGGGGGTGCCTGTTGGGGATTAGGGGAGAATCCCATACATTGCTGCATGCCGCACCGGGGCGGAGCAAGTTATCGGCGGTGGCCAAGGGGATGGGGGATAAGGCTGCCCCAGGAACTGCTCGGTTGCCCCTCCCCCCTCACTAGCTCCACCCAACATCTGGCACTTTGGAATAGACCATTGCTCCAAGCTGAAGGGGGGACCTTGGAGAAATGGTTTAATCTGGGGTGCAGCATGCTGGGCGGATAAAAATAATAATATTATTATTGGTGCCCAGGGCGCCAGAGGCAAAGGTGGGGTGGGACAAAGTCTGATTGCCCGATATACCAGCACGCACCTGCCAACATGCTCAAGTGGTGGTTGCTGTTGGGTAACAACATGCTGTGTGAATGTGGAGAGATACAGAATCTGGCTCATTTGCTGCCTTCCAGTTACTACCAGACATATATTGATGAGAATTTCAGTTTGGTCAATGACAAAGCCAAGAAGGTGGCTCCATTTTGGCAGTTTAAAGCAAAAGTTCTCGACCCTTTAAAGCTGGGGGCCGGGTCACACTCCCTCAGAGAGCTTTGGGGGCCAGATGGCCATTTTGCCCTTCCTCCACCATGTGGCACTTCCTGGTGTGGTGGAAGCTGTGGCGGCGGGCTACATGAAATGGTGCCATGGGCCACATCTGGCCCATGGTCTGCAGGTTGAGGATCCCTGGTTTAAAGTCTGACCTTGGTATGAAAGAAGAAGCCTACTTTGAATCTTGTCTATTTGATCCTAGACTCTATGTACGGTACAATTGTGGCTCCTGAGGACATCAGCACAATGAGCCAGCCAAGTGAATACCCAAATTGTACACAAAGTAGGAATATACAGTGCTCCATCACACCAGCAGGTATCTCACAATGTTCCTGGCAAGCAGACGACTGGAAACAGATCACCAATATCTCCTGGACATGGGGATACAAGGCCATAGTAGTTCTCTCTTAGTGCTATGAATTTTTCACAACACATCTCCATGTTACTGGAAAGCAACTTTTTAAAGCAGCCCAGCATTTGCCAAAGGAACCATACGATGGCAGAAAGAGAGACTGGCTCACATGGTATCTTCCTATTTCAGTCTCTCCGCTTGCCTTTTCTCCCACACCCTCCACTTCTCTGCTTTCTCTGGCTGCCTGTGTGTCTATCTTCACCTAACACTCCCCCTGCAGTCAGCTGCAGAATGGGACACGCTTGTTCCAAAGCCAGCCGGCAGCTGTCACATAGCGGAGGCAGCAAGCAGCCTGAGCGAAGAGTGAGCCTACTCTGTCATTTAGGATGACTCACAGGGAATTGGCATTAATTTCTCTCTTTCTTGTAGTGGACGGAGCACAACCCCAAAGCTACGCTGGACCTGATCAAGGTAAGACAGAGCAGCAACAAAATGCATCTTTTCCTATTTTGTTTCTCTTTTTATAAAGCAATACATCTCTGAAGCTATGGAAGATTGCTAAGAGACTCACGCTGGTATTTCCCCACCTGGCATGGCTTGCTAATAATAATTCTTCCCCTGCATTAGCCTCTGGGGTGCTGTTGAAGAGCTGCAAATATGTGCGCCTTCATGACAACAGGGAGACTGAAGCTAGATGTGCAGCAAGCGCTTTTCTATTCTCAAGTGCAACTTTTTAGAAAGAAGGAATTGCTCCCAAGCTCGTGGGGGTGGAGGGAGAAGATGCTCAACATTCCTCAACTCTCATTTCATTAAGTGTCATGGGACCTGATTTTAGGGAATATGACAGACCAGGGATCTGTTCTAAGCACAACTGGGCAGCTTTCCTTATTTAGGATTTCACTGAGCTCAGATTCCATAGTTGAAAGAGGCACATTGCTCTATTAAACCCCCCTGTCCCATGTGCATGTTTCTCTGCCAACCCAGAGACTCCTAGGCACAAACAGATCTCTATAATCTGTGTAGAGTGATTTCAAAGCTACAACTCTCACTCCAGCCATCTCCAAAAGCCCAGAGAAGCACAATCTGTTGTGCTGTACTGTAGTTGATAGTATTCAATCCCCCTGGCTCTGTGTTTTTTAAAAGGAAGAAAATCTACATGCATGTGGGCAGGAGCATCTTTAGACTTGGTGGGGTGGGGTGGGGGACATAACTCCTTGTTGTCCTTGGCAATAGGAAACCATTTTATGTTCACTTTCTTCTCTTAAACTCTGAGTCCCCTGAATATGGTTTCTGCTACCAGTGCTGACAGGTTTCATTGGATTTTATTTTTTATTTCTGACTGAGAAGTTGTGAATTGCTTGTTCAGTGTCTCTTGTTGAGCAAGAAAGAGTGAACATTTTAGCAACTAGCCATAATATTGAAAATAAGTGGTACTGTAATATAAACCCTTCCTGAAATATGTTAAATGCATGGAAACAAGCAGTGACAAAAAAAAACAGTCTTGATGATCCATGTTCCTGAATGCTTGTTTTGGGCCAAGAGTGCTGTATAACTTTCTTCAACTCTAACACATGCATGTAATTCATGCCATGCCATTTCCCTCATTGAACAAGTTTTTATTTTATATGTCATAAATGAAAGTCCTTTGCTGTTTGTTCTTTATTCGGTTTGTTTTACCTGAGCCTATTACATATTGGGAATACTTTGTAATAAGCAGTTAAGCATACCAGACAGCAGCCTGGTTATGCAAAAACAAATGGTGTGAGATTCTACACAGAGACTTGCCATGGTTCACTATGCTGATTGTTTCCACTCTTCTACATGACTTGTTACTGGTGTGTGTGTGTGTTTGACTGGCTATTAAACCTGCTGACTGTGGTTATATTGAGTGCATTCCTGAAATGAACAGTTGTATCTCTACAGCTGAGATAAAGATGGTAGTAACACCTCCTTTGGTGTCCAGAGGCATAGCAGCACACACTTGATTCTGCCAGGTCCTGAAGGAAATCTATGACACTACTATTGGAAGCCATTTCTATATGTGTTACATTTTGTTATCTTCTGGTAATCTACTGGATGAGGTTGCTTTGAATGCTTTTGAAATTGTGCAGATGACTTTTTTGAAAAAGTAAATTTATTTTAAAACATTCAGACATGATGCTCACACTGTCCCATAGCTTCAGCATGGGTAATTTTTATCAAATTGTATATGTTTCTAGAAAGACAGGTTCGAAATAACTCAAGCCATTTTAGAAAAATAAGTTCTAAGAAATTTCCATAAGGTGCTATATAAATTGGACTTTGATGGGGAGAATAAGGACTTAAGTTTGGCCGATGACAAAGCCAAGAAAGTGGCTTCATTTTGGCAGACCAGGGTTTGATTGGGACATAGAAGAAGAAGAAGGGGGGGGGAGAGAGAATTCCATAACTGGTGAGAACCATAACAAACACCCATATGCTAAATCAGCATACAGGTTACTTTACCAAGGGTGCTTTCTTTGTTTACTTGTAGGATGTAAATGAGACAGAAAGGATGAACTGGCCTTTTCAAGAATAGGTGTGCAGGTCTCTTAAGGATTTAGAATTCAAAACCAGGCATTGGCTTGTGCTATCAAGCAACAGGAAACCAGAGATGTTGTATCTGATAACTTACAACTCAACAGCCAACCTTGACAAGCCAAAGACCTCCATTATAACAGATGTGTCTGCAAATGTCTTCCAAAAGAACCCGAAATAGTACAGTAGTACAGAACCAAGATTACAGTAAACTCTAAGATTATGCCTGAAAGGTGTAACATCCTCATTAAGATGCCTTAGTGAAAGGCTGTCCTGGCCATTGAAAAAGTATTTCATCCTAGGAACAGGGCTCTATCCAGGATAAGTCCTGTCCTGCATACCCACAGATTGGAAGCAACAGGGTGCAAATAACATAGCTGTTGCTTTTTCTTGGGGTAATGACTATTTTAAAAGTAAAGTAATGGGTAGCAACAAAACTAAGAGGAGTTTAGGGCATAGCTAGTAAAGTTACTGGTTGATTCTTAAAGTTACTTTTAAAATGGCATTTTAGAGGTTCCTTTTAACGTAATGAGAAAGTAACAAGCCTGTTAGGTTTTAAAAGAATTGAGATGGCAATGGTAACAATGCGGGATTCTGTGATGAATTACACAACCCATCTATTTGTAATAGAGCTCTCCAGTTTCTGTGTAGATCACCAGAGTCAACCAAAGCCAAAACAACAGTACATGAGCTTCCCTTTGCCCTCTCTGAAATCTATTTCAGCCTTACTTAGATTCACCTGAGACATGGGTTACAATATGAACCCCGATGTAGTGATATGGGTTACAATATGAACCGATGTAGGAGCATTTATCATTTTCTGTGATTTCAACATGACACCTTCCCTTTCCTGCATTCTGGTCAGCCAGCAACATAAGAGTGGAAGACAGAGAAACACACAATATATAAACATAACAGCATAGGTTAGCTGGTGCTAAATAAGAAGCAGCAGTCTAAATCAGAAGAAAGGTTGGGTTCCAACAAAATTCAGTTTTTTTCTTCTCAGATTTTAGGAAAGAATCTGCCAAATTTTCACTCAGGTTGCAGTTCTCATTTACTTAATTTAAATAAACCCATTTAAGTGACATAAAGGTAAGGGAAGGGTTTTTCCTATAGATACAGACTGCACTCTTTATAGGAAGTTCATAGTGGTTTACGCATGGCTCCAGGCTAGTTACCTATCTAGGCTGTGACCAGAAGAAAGCTATTCCCTTAGTTTTAACAATATAGCAGTATTGGTTGCTATCAATACATTTTCTGGGTTTCACTTTCCCGCCCACATCTCCATCGTCACCCCTGCTTCTATAGTGACATGGTGTTATGTTTGATTCCAAGCTGTCTTTTAACATTTAGGGCATTCCTTTGATAAATGTTACTTCTGCCACTGATTGTCATCACCATTTTCCATATTCAGTAAGATCAATAGGAAAGGTAGATGCAGATAATTGTTTCTCCCTCCCTGGGAAAAAATACAATTTGCTGACAGATTACTTTGAAACATGCTAACATCTGTGCAGTGGCTCAATTGGCTAAGACGCTGACTGTCAGGTGGGAGGTCAGCAGTTCAATTCCTGAGTACTGAAAGATGGAATGAATTCCCATTTTTGTCCCAGCTCCTGCCAACGTAGCAGTTTGAAAGCAAGAAATTTCAAGTTGATAAATAGGGAACACTTCAGTGGGAAGGTAACAGCTACATGACCACGGAAACGTCTGCAGAAGCAGACAGTGCTGACTCTTCGGCTTTGAAACAGAGAACCCTAGAGTCGGATACAACTGGCTTTTGAGCAAGGGAAATGTTTACCTTTTAAAAAAATATCTATGCTGTTTGGGGTGTTTGTGTCCTTTCACCACAGAAACAAAGTGAAGGAGGGAAAGAACTAATTATTGTCTGCATGAACTTAAGACACTTTCTTCAATTGAGTCTTGATACTGTATTTGAATATGTCTTCACTGCAAATGAAAATGTCAGGTCCTATTTGTCATTTATATAGGCATAAGGATTTTGATGTTTATCAAGCCGTGATCAGCTGTTTTCCCATGTTTCGGGGGGCGGGAAGGGGTCTATTGAAATGTGGATGATTCAAAAAGATAACATTTCATCTGTAACTTGGCAACCAAGGAAGAGAAGGAGGGAAATCATCTTGCAATAAAGTACCGTATCACCAATGCAATCCTAGGGTTGTGCGGCCCTGTTCCCAGAGAGATGAACTCTAGAAAGAGAAATCATTGGAAAGCTGCAGTTATAATCTAAACTGCACTGTATTTTGTGGAAATCTGAACAGCAATATATAGGATTGTTCTGCTAATCTGCAGGATTATGGATCTATAACACACAGGAACAATACTAGTCATTCCTTCTAAATAGCCTAGGCAAAAATTGCATCACAGACCAAGGCTTTAATGCTACTGGATTGAAAGAATGCTTTTTCACATTAATGATGTTCCTTATTCATTTTCTCCAGTCTCATCAAACTTTATTTGATAACATGCAATGAAAAAATTTGCTGGGAACAAGTAGGTTGTTGAAATGATGGGCTGTATTACATTTCTCTTTGGAGACAACTGAGACACTTTTTATCCTTTCATACTCATTCATTTTGGTAAATACTGTAGTTTAAAAATGGCAGCTGGGGAAGTAGTAGTGGAAAAATATATATTAATGCATTGTTCAAATTATTCTCATTAATATGGTTTCCAGATTTTCTCATGATACAAATACCTAAAACACCCAAGTATCCTAACCCTATGTCCTTGAATCTACCAGTTGTCTTCCATTAACCTATTTATTCTGCCAAAAACACATTACCTCCTGTACAGGTTTGTCTCCTTTAGTTTTTTCCCAATGTGTGTTGCAAAAATGTCCTCCAAATGTCCAAAAATCTATTTTGTTTCAAAATCCCTTTTTTATATTTAAATCCCATGTAAGTTTTTCATTAAGTGCTATATCCCAGACATCAGTATACCATTTACTCAAGAAAAGACCTTTCTGTTGTTTAACTCTGGAATCAATACAACTCTTCACATCTTGTGCAACAGATGAGGAAGACATGTGCCATTCAAGCTAGTATAATGGGAGATAGACATAGGCTGGGGAGAGAAACCATCCACAAAGTTTTCAAACCCTGCAACAAAGATCTTAGAACAAGTTAGTTAGTTAGTTAGTTAATAAGTCAAATTTATATAACCACCCACTCAGCAGGTGACTCTGGGCAGCGTACGACACTAACAACATAAAATACATAAATCCCACATTAAAAACTATAAAAAAAACCTTAAAAACATTTTTTAAAATGTTAAAAAAACTACTACTCTCTGGCCCCAATAAGATTTCTATTAAAAGCGAGTGGTCCTCCCTATAATAGCCAGCTGGGGTGGTGGTTACACCAACACCGCTTCCCCACACCTACTTTGCCAGCCAGGTTTTGAGCTCTTTCCTGAAGGGCAACAACTGTCTGGAGACACAACTCAGTTGGCAGGAGGTTCCACAGGGCCGGAGCAGATGCTGAAAAGGCCCTTCTTCTAGTGCTAGAGAGATGAGCCTCTCTAGCAGATGGTATTTTCAAGGAGCCCCTATGGTCTGCTAAGGTGGGATGGACAGATGACCTTGGGGTGACGTGGTCTCTTAATCAACCTGGACCACTACCATATAGGGCTTTAAAAGTCATCACCAGCACCTTGAATTGCACCCAGAGGCACACTAGCAGCCAATGCGGCTCCCGTAGTAGAGGTGAGGCATGGGCATAACATCCACATCCCATCACCACCCGGGCAGCCACATTTTGAACCAGCTGCAACCTCCGAATGGTCATCAAGGGCAGCCCCATGTAGAGCGCATTGCACTAATCCAGTCTGGAGGTGACCAGAGCATGTGTGACCTGGCATAATTGGCAGATGACAAGAAGTTGTACAAAAGCCCTCCTGGCCACGACTGCCACCTGCTCATCTAGCAGGAGTCTTGAGTCCAGGAGGACCCCCAAGTTACACACTGGGTCTGTCTGAGGCAATTGGGCCCCATCCAGAACCAAAGATGGTAACTCCCCAGATAACGAGGGGCCCCTAACCCACAGACACTCAGTCTTGCCAGGATTCAGTTCTATTCATAAAAAAGGAGTCATTCAGGTTACAGTCAGATGAGCAGAGCAGGTTCTACGCATTCCTTAGGGATAGCAAACATTTCATCTGGGAAAACCCAAAGTTCAGCTGGTCCAAACACTCCCAACAGTTTGTTTGTCTATCTATTTGATTTATATCCCACCCTATTAGTGATGCCACTACCCTAGGAGGCCTACATAGGGTTAAAACAGGGTAGGAAACAAAAACAATAAAATAAGAATCCACAAACCAATAACAACACATAGATAAGAAAATGAAATATAGCCTCCACAGTCCCATTACATAAATTAGACATCACCCCAAGGTGCTAATTTTGATGTTACTTTACACTGAAAAGATTGTTGAAAAAGAAAGGTTTTCTGGGACTTTTGAAATGCCAGAATGGAAGCGTGGCGCCAAAATGGCCGCCGCGCTCTTTGCGCCCCCCCCCCCCACCGGACGAAGCCATCCGGGTAGTTAGGGGTGTGGCCAGCACCCTAATAAAAGGGCTGGCCATGAGGCAGCCGTGCTGCCATTTTGGCGAAGCGACGGAGCGGAGAAGTTTTTCCCTCTTACCTCCGTCGCTCGTGTCCTCACAGGGGAAGCCTTTTTTCGGGCAGCTTTCTTTCCTTTGGCTTTCTGGCTAGGCTAGCTATGCCCTCCAAGAAGAAGGCAGCTGCGAATGCGGCTCGAGTGGTGCGGAGGCGTCAGCCGGGTCGGAGGACCGCGACTGCGCCCGCCCAGCAGCCGCCTCTGACGGATCCCACCGGGACCGGTGGGATGGGATCGGTGGCCCCTTGGCCCGATGCGCGGTGCGCGCAGGTTGCCCCGGACGGGGCCTCGGCCCTGGGCCCGCAAACGGTGGCCACTGCCTCCGGCATGGGCCATGCGGCGGGGCCTTCTGGCCTGGGTTCGCAGTTCCCTGCGGGGGGAGCGAGCCATGGGGGGTGGTTGGGTCCCCTGCCTTGGCAGGGCGTGCACACCGCCCCTCAAGGGCCGAGCATGGCCTCTTGGCCATATCTGGCCCCTGCGGCCCAAGGGCCTGGACAGGTGCCCGTGACGTCTGGGCCAGCTCCCCCTTTGCTCCATGTTGGAGCTGGGGGCTATGTTAACGTGGAGGCCCTTCTGGCCCGCGTAGCGGCCCTCGAGGCATCCCTGGCAAGGGCCAACCAAGCGGGGGTGTCTTTTGGTTTCCAGATTGACCCTTTGGCTGCCGGGCAGTGGCAGGCGACGGGTCGGGTAGAGCTGCCTGAGGCGCGCGGGCCGGTGGCGGCCACTACCTCGCAGCTCCCCACTCAGCAGGTGCGACAAACATGTGCTGATCGTACCCCGTCGGCGAGCTCAGTTTCGGTCGTGAGCTCCGACGCCCACAGCGGGCCGGAACCCCCGGTGGGGGCGGCCTGTGGGGGTGCAACGGGTGAGTATGCAGTTCAAGCTAGTGCACCCACACAACTGGCTCCCTTGGGGGGGGCTTTCCAGTGGCCATGGCCTCGCACGGATGGTACGGCGGTGCAATTGCCCCCGGCCCACCCGGCGACTTCATCCCTGACCCAGGGCCCGGGTTGGGGTGGCTCCTCCTATGCGGTAGGAAATGTGTCGGGGATTCCTGGGTTGGTGCAGGCCCCCTTTGCTTTGCCTGCAGTTCCCTCTGTGCCGGTGTCGGCATTGCCGACAGCAGGGTATTCCTTGCCCCTGGGGGACCATCTGGCCCAATCCACCAAGGAGAAGATCTGGAGGGGCGAGTATGTGGACATCTTCTCCCTTCTTAACAGGGAGCCAACCATGGAAGAGAGGGAAGGGCAGGATGAGAAAGATAAGGAGCAGGCACGTCGTCGTAAGCCGCCTCGCACGTGGGCAAATTGGTTGCCAGCATACCTGATTTACACGGCTGTTTACCTCAGGGCCAGGCCGGATCTGGCCATCCCTATGGTCCAGTATTTGGACAACATTTACCGGGCTATGGTTGACTTCCCGGGTCCGTCGTGGCTGGCTTACGACGAGGAATTTCGCATGAGGATTCCGCTGCACCCAGAAATGAGGTGGGATGAGCCCTGCCAGAAGCTGTGGCTTCTGTACATGACCCCCACGCACCCGGCGCCTTGGGAGAGATACCATTGTGGACATGCGGTCCAACGAGTGGCCCCGGCACAGGCTCCCCGCCAAGTGGCGGGGCAGGGGGTTCCAGCCCGCCTGCTGTGCTGGACCTTCTCGTCCAATGGTTCTTGCAACAGGAAGAATTGCAAGTACAAGCATGAGTGCCCCTCTTGTGCTGGCCCCCACGCTGCCTCCGCCTGTCCCAGGCCGGGAGGATTTAGGGGCAGGGGTAGGGGTGGACAAGGGGCAAGTAGGACTGCTGCCGAGGGAGCAGGTCCACCGAAAGGCCCCCTCACCAATTAATGTGGACATGCTGGAGCGCTGGCTCGCATTATACCCAAGGAGGGCGGACGCAGTGTACCTCCTTCAGGGTTTTTGACTGGGATTCCGTATTCCTTTCACGGGGGATAGGTCACCTCAAGACGCACCCAACCTTTTGTCACTTAGGGGAAGGGAGGAGGTGGCTGTAGCTAGCATTAATAAGGAGATTGATGCGGGCAGGGTCGCTGGCCCATTTCCCGCACCCCCGTTCCCCAACCTCAAAGTATCCCCACTAGGACTAGTGCCTAAGAAGTCCCCGGGCGAGTTCCGCCTCATTCATCACCTGTCCTACCCAGCCGGTCGCTCGGTCAATGATGCTATCCCTGATGACCTTTGCTCGGTCAGGTATACATCTTTTGACCAGGCATTGCGCATGGTGCGCTCATGTGGCCCGGGTGCACTGTTGGCTAAGTGTGATATTAATTCGGCTTTTCGTCTCCTGCCGGTGCACCCGGGTGACTTTGAGTTGCTGGGTTTATTGAAGCCTCTCCGGGTGGCGGGTAGCACTGGTAAGGTAAACATTTATGACCCACAGGTATCCGGCAGGTTCGCAATTGACTGGACAACACTAGATAGGCATAAGTTGTTTAAACGTTGTCCGGTCAACGACGAACCAGGCGAGGGGGTGATGGTTACCACTAGACAGCTGGAATCACCCCCTGATTTTACGGCTACACGTCAGAGGGTGGGGTCATTAGTTAGATATTGACTACGGTCAACAATTTGTTTGTTGTCAACAAACAAATTGATACAAATAGATACATTGTAACAATTGCCGTTGGCAATTTTGGGTGGTACCTTACCAGTGTTACTTCGGCCTGCTTGCCTTAAGAATTATGATTGGTCGTTTTACCAATAGAAATTTATAATTCGGACTAGGGCATGAATCAATAAATGTGGCCCAATGCCATTATCCACTTTCATTTGTGTCTGAGTCCATTATTGGGGGGGTGCCCCTGCAATGGAAGCGTGGTGCCAAAATGGCCGCCGCGCTCTTTGCGGGCCCCCTCCCCACCGGACGAAGCCATCCGGGTAGTTAGGGGCGTGGCCAGCACCCTAATAAAAGGGCTGGCCACGAGGCAGCCGTGCTGCCATTTTGGCGAAGCGACGGAGCGGAGAAGTTTTTCCCCTCCACCTCCTCCCTAGTTAACAGTGTGATTTCTTGGTCGCTTCGGGGCCGGGTGGGAATTTTTGGCTGGGACTCGCAATTGGCCCTTGAGTCCTGGCTTTTTTGCCCATCACACACTGTTGCTAAGGTTTGATATAGGGGTTTGTTCTGTGCTGCTGTTGACTTTGGTCACATGGGCGGGTAGCACTGGTAAGGTAAACATTTATGACCCACAGGTATCCGGCAGGTTCGCAATTGACTGGACAACACTAGATAGGCATAAGTTGTTTAAACGTTGTCCAGTCAACGACGAACCAGGCGAGGGGGTGATGGTTACCACTAGACAGCTGGAATCACCCCCTGATTTTACGGCTACACGTCAGAGGGTGGGGTCATTAGTTAGATATTGACTACGGTCAACAATTTGTTTGTTGTCAACAAACAAATTGATACAAATAGATACATTGTAACAATTGCCGTTGGCAATTTTGGGTGGTACCTTACCAGTGTTACTTCGGCCTGCTTGCCTTAAGAATTATGATTGGTCGTTTTACCAATAGAAATTTATAATTCGGACTAGGGCATGAATCAATAAATGTGGCCCAATGCCATTATCCACTTTCATTTGTGTCTGAGTCCATTATTGGGGGGGGTGCCCCTGCAATGGAAGCGTGGTGCCAAAATGGCCGCCGCGCTCTTTGCGGGCCCCCTCCCCACCGGACGAAGCCATCCGGGTAGTTAGGGGCGTGGCCAGCACCCTAATAAAAGGGCTGGCCACGAGGCAGCCGTGCTGCCATTTTGGCGAAGCGACGGAGCGGAGAAGTTTTTCCCCTCCACCCCCTCCCTAGTTAACAGTGTGATTTCTTGGTCGCTTCGGGGCCGGGTGGGAATTTTTGGCTGGGACTCGCAATTGGCCCTTGAGTCCTGGCTTTTATGCCCATCACACACTGTTGCTAAGGTTTGATATAGGGGTTTGTTCTGTGCTGCTGTTGACTTTGGTCACATGGGCGGGTAGCACTGGTAAGGTAAACATTTATCACCCACAGGTATCCGGCAGGTTCGCAATTGACTGGACAACACTAGATAGGCATAAGTTGTTTAAACGTTGTCCGGTCAACGACGAACCAGGCGAGGGGGTGATGGTTACCACTAGACAGCTGGAATCACCCCCTGATTTTACGGCTACACGTCAGAGGGTGGGGTCATTAGTTAGATATTGACTACGGTCAACAATTTGTTTGTTGTCAACAAACAAATTGATACAAATAGATACATTGTAACAATTGCCGTTGGCAATTTTGGGTGGTACCTTACCAGTGTTACTTCGGCCTGCTTGCCTTAAGAATTATGATTGGTCATTTTACCAATAGAAATTTATAATTCGGACTAGGGCATGAATCAATAAATGTGGCCCAATGCCGTTATCCACTTTCATTTGTGTCTGAGTCCATTATTGGGGGGGTGCGCCTGCAAAGGAAAGGGGTAGCTCTAATTTCAGTTGGTAGGTATTTGAAGAGCTTGTGGGGAGGGGAGCACAACCCAAAATACATGATTTCTGGTGCACGCTTTTTAAACCTCTTTCAGTATGGCCACCCTCAATTTCATATGGGTGCTACAGGTATTGTTTGTTTGTTTATTTATTTATTTATCTTCAAACTTATATCTTTGCCTTCCTCGCCTCGGTGACTCAAGCAGCTCACATCAATATAAAACAACCTTAAAACCAAAATTAAAACAGTAAAAGCCTTAAGATATCCTAAGGATACACCCCTAAACCCTTCTTAAAACCGCACCTCAGTTTGGGCTAGATTAGCCATTAGGGCTGAGATATAAAGCCAGATGCCCCTCATGTCCGCTGGCACAGCCAAGTTTTTAGGGCCCTCCTGAAGGGATGTAGCTCCGCCTGAAGGCGCAATTCTGTTGGCAGGAGGTTCCAGAGGGCCGGGGCAGTTATTATTGTTGTTGTTGTTGTTGTTGTTGTTGTTTAATGAATTTATACCCCACCCTCCTGGTGAAAACACCACCCAGCATGGCAACAACAGGTAAAAATACAACCAGAACATTTACAATTAAAGCACCTACACAACCTTCAATTAAAAAGACAAGATTAAACAACATAAAACTGGCCTTATCCTTAAAACTGCCCTCGCCCTCCCTCCACACACATTAAACCCAAAACAGAAGAAAGCTCCCCCAACAGAAGTTAAACAAGAAAGCGGGGTTGGGAAGTGGGGCCTCTGGAGCCCCACACCTGCTGGCAAAGCCAGGTCTTCACCATTTTTCTAAAGGGGAGAAATTCCGTCTGAAGGTGCACCTCCGGAGGTAAGAGATTCCAGAGGGCTGAGGCAGACATGGAGAAGGCTCTCTTCCTGGTCCCAGATAGATATGCTTCTTTTGCTGATTGTACCGAGAAGGCTCTCATTCTGGTTCCAATAAGGCGAGCCTCTCTGGCTGATGGAACCATCATAGAGCCCTTGCGGTCTGCCCTCATAAGACGGGTCAACAACCTTGGGGCGATGCAGTCTCTTAGGTATCCTGGCACACCACCATGAAGGGTGTTAAAGGTCAAGACCAGCACCTTGAATTGCACCCATAGAGAATTGCACCCATTGAATTGTTCCATAGAGAGAGTTACTCCGAAAGGTAAAATTATCCCAAACCATATAGGGCTTTGCCTTTATGTGTTAGCACTAGAACTTTGAACCTGGCATGGAATTCAACAGGAAGTCAGTGTAGGCTAGCCAGTCCTGGGGTAATATGGTCATAATACCAACAATCAATCTGGCTGCTTCATTTTGCACCCATTGGAGTCTCCATACCAGCCTCATCTGCTGAAGTGGAAAAGGAGAGATAGAGCTATGTATCATCAGCATACTGATGAAAATGAACACCAAATCCCCTGATGATCTCTCCCAACTGTCTGACATAGATGTTGAACAACATCAGGGCGATGGATGAACCCTGGGGTATCCCATACAGTTTTATCCATGGCTTCAACAGCTCCTCTCCAAGCTGAACCCTCTGGACACAATCCTTGAGAAAGGACAGGAACCAGGCAAAAACCTGGCCAGCAATACCCAAGCCCCAAAGCCTGTCCAGGGGGATACCATGGTTGATAGCATCAAAGGCTGCTGAGAGATCAAGAAGGAACAACAATGAGGAGTTCCCTTGGTCGGCCTCCCTGAACATATCATCCAGAAGAACGACCAATGCTGTTTTGGTCCCACCTTGGGGCCTGAACCCAGACTGCAGTGGATTATTGCTATAACCTTCTCCAACAGCTTGCCCAAGAATGGGATATTGATGACCGGACACTCGTTGTTAAGTTTATCGGTCACCAAATTAAGCTGTTTAGGATGGGTCAGACAACTGTTTCCTTCACTTGGGTTGACAGGAATCCCTCTCACAAGGAGGAATTAACAGTCTCCATTGCCCAACCTGCCAAGATCTCATTAGTCAGTCTGGACAAGGAATAGACATGGCCCTACAACCAGCAAACATCCTGGAGACTTCTAGAGATGTTACAGGCTGAAATTGATCCAGTAGCTTGGCCACAGAGAGTACAGTGCCTTGGATAGCTTCATCTGATCTATTTCAATAAGTCTGGAGTTGAGGACCCTCCAGATGACATTGCTCTTATTTTTAAAGTGCCAAGCTAAAAGATTACTAATGCTTGGCGAAGCTCTCTGGCAATCTGAAACAGCTCCCTCTGAGGATTATTGGAGCTCTTAATCTGGTGTATGTTATGACTTTTCCTTGCCAATTTTAAGGTGTTAACATATCTTCTGGTACAGGCCCACTCTATCCTTAGCTCCCACTTCCACGCACAGGCACTCAAGACCTGAACATGACAGGGATGAGAATCTACTAGTCTTAAAGTTGTTCCTGTTTGATGGCTGTCAGGTCTTTCAGGTGAGGGTACAATGAATGTATATGGAAAGTACTCTGTCTTGGACTCTTGAATTGTTGTTGCCACTGAATGTTCACATACTGCACACATTGCATTCTCCAGTTGAGATAGTAAGCAGGACAAATATATTTGATGAGTTTGTAAACCAATTTCCATAATCCCTAAGTTATATTTTCAAGAGTCAGCATCAAGTAATATTACCTTCTCTTCCTCTGCTTCTGCTCTCCTTCCACTGCTTAAAGTTTCCTAGAATTCTCTGTCTATACTTGATGGAATGGGGAGATCTGAATAAGGAAATAGTTGGTAGCACACAGCCAAGTTCTAGTACAATTAATGGTCACCTTAATGGTGATTAGGCCTTCGGTCCTTCATGAAATGGGGAATCTGCAATGTTTACATAGGACCATAATTCACGTACTTTCAAGAAATAGAGGGGGGGTATGTTGCAATATTTGGAATGCTAATACTAATCAATTCCACCTACTAAATTTTTGCCCTTCAAATATGCTGTTTGATAACACTGATAAGAATTCATCAAATAATAATATTCTTAGCCCTGGGCATCATATTTCAAGAAGACAGTAGACAAATACGAAAGAATTCAGAATAGAGTTGTGTAGCTTACTAAAAAAAAATGGACTTAAACTACTTGAAGGAAATTCAAGTTGCTACTTTAGGTTAAGTGTATAAAGTCTTAAAAATATAACTTTGTATATTTGAGTCAAGTGTTATTCAGGACTTTTCTCACTGTGTTGTTCACTGTCCAACTTTATGGACATTTTAAACCGTTAAGTATTATAGAAATAAAATAAATCTAAAATAAATCTAAAAGAGTGAATATATACAATCTTTATTTCTGCTTTTAAAACATTCTTATTTGACATGTCTACAATTTTATGATCTTTTAAATTAAAGAAACAAAATCAAAAATGCCACAGCAGAAAATTGTGCTGTAGTAGTTAAATATGCTGCCAAAATCAATGCAAAACACATAAAAGTAAAGTAAAGGTCTCCCTTGCTTGAAAGCCAGTTGTGTCCGACTCTAGGAGGCAACACTCATCTCTGTTTACAGCCAAAGAGCCAGAGCTGTCTGTGTCTGCAGACAATTCTGTGATCATGTGGATGGAAAGACTAAATGCTGAAGCACACAGAATGCTGTTACTTTTCCCACCCAAGCAGTATCTATTTATCTACTTGCAATTTCTTGCTTATGAACTGCTAGGTTGACAAGACCTGGCCCGCAGCACCATTTCATGTGGCCCACCGCCACTGCTGGAAGTGGAGGAGGCAGTGAAAACAGCCAAAAATGTGCCACCCTGACTCCCCCCCCGCCGCCGTCAGAAGTTGCGGAAGTGGTGAAAACAGCCGAAAACACACTATAAATGCACCCGTGGCTGTTGTAAACATGTTTATGACAGCCATGGACGTGGTTTACAGCAGTATTTACAGCGGGGGAACCACATAGCTGGCCAGCTCAGCTGTCTGAGGGGGCATGGGCTGGCCTCTGGCAGGAAAACATTGAGAACCCCTGTCTTAAAAGCATCACACTGAGATTGCTTTTCTTTTGTTCTTGATACTGAAACAGACTAACATAGCTCCCTCTATGAAATATTCAGCCAAAGTTACCGTGCAACTGAAGTTATCCATTCTGCATTAGAAATACCCAGCTAATCACTGGTACATAAAATGACAGTACTTGAAGAGACCTCTAACATCACCTGGTCCAACAGTTGATGTATTTAAAAGCATTAAGAAGCCAGTTTAATGTACATTTTTAAACATGTTTTTATTTCAATTAAAAAAATCTTGAGGAATGGATTTGATAATAGTGGTTATTCAGGAAAGAATCCTAGTGTTGTGCAGAATAGTTTTAGGAATCTGAAAAAATAGATATCACAAAATCCCCCTGACATAAATTCTGATAGATTTACAAATTTGTGGATTAAAGAAAGCTTTTAAAATATATTTTTATATCTTTTGAGCCCTGTAAATTTAGCAGCAGAAAGGGCTCTGTTTCTTATCAGAGTCAATATTTCTGCTTCTTTGTGCTTCTTTCTCCTCTTAAACCAACTAGATAATTGCTGACTTTTTCAAGAATACTGAAAGAGGATAGTGTGAACTAAAAAGTAAGTAATCCTGGAATGGAATTTTGGACATTAAAGATCTGTAAACAAAATGAATGTCTCCCTTAACCCTACTGCCAAGTCATCATTTTAAAGTTATGCATAAAATTCTTGTATAGTACTTATAAATATTATACTATAATATATTGATGTCAGTTTGTTAGTTAGTTGCGTGCCATCAAGTTGGAACTGACTTATTATGATCCTAATTGGACTTTCAAGGTAATTGCAATATTTAAGGAATATTTTTTATCCATTCCTTTCTCCCAGTGGTGATTAAATACTGTTCTCAGGAGTTCTAGTCTGTCACTCTATTCACTACACCACATTGGGTACCTGGCATAGCATAGCTGTTTAGCCTCTTCATGTCTGCGGCATTCTCCTTCGAAGTGATCAGTAGCAGGAGAGATGGTTTGGCACCAAAGTGGATGATCTATGGCCACTGCCTCCCAGGATTCTGGGTTTATACCTGATACCTTCATGGTTTTTTTTTTCAGCAAGTCTTTATAATACTTCAAAGGAGCTCCATGAGCTCTTGTACCAGAGATAAGTTCCCCATAAAGAATTTGACAAGCACAGAAGATTCGTCAAACCTAACTATGCCCTCCACCATCTATTCAGTGTAATGTGTATGGTTGCATGTTTCATGCCAAGATTGGTTTATTGAGTCACCAAAGACACATCCATCAACTGTGAAAATGACTTTCAGGAAAAATGTATACTGGGATACAAGTAGCAGCCGACTATGAGTATAGTATAATATTGTATAGCATAGCATAGCGTAGCTGTGAAATACACATTTTGGTAGCTGCCAGTTCAATATCAGAGAAACAAACAAACAAAAATTACTGAACTGTACGTTAATAGTTAAACTTCTTTATATATATGATGTTATTGTCAGATTTTTGTAGAATTGCAATACCAATCTATGCTTCATTCATATTGGTTAGAATCCACAATGGCTGGTTTTAAACAATATGCCTTATTTCCTTCTCAAGTACAGTACGTGGAAATCAGGATATTTTCCTGGCTATTTTTCTATCTATCTCACTGTAACTACCTTTATACTGGCAAGCTGAATCAGAGCAATTTGGCTTTGATGTGGCTTGTTTCACACTGTCATTTATGGTTGTTTTTGGTAAAGGAGATCACACAAAGACTCTTGATTGTTTTGGGGCCAGTCTCCTCAGAGGCTCTCAATCCAATGCAATTGGATATATTTCCCTAGCTCATAATCCTCCTTCCTTTGATACCACCCACCTAGCAATCCCTGGCTCTTCTTTGTCTGTGCAGAGGTGATCCAACACTAAACTAATGTATCAGTGTAGTAGTAGGGTGATTTAGTATTCAAATTGGTAGCTTGCTTTTAAAAAAGAAACAAAACAACCTTCAGGGAAACTAGAGATAAGGATTGGGGATGGGGCGTGACTAGGTGTTCCTACTGTCCCTTGCAATATTCAAGTGTCACTGATCATAAAAAAATATTTTGAATTTACTCATGCTAACTGCGGAGCAAATCCTGAAGTATTTGTCAATGTAGGTGCACCCTTGTTAGTCTTATCTGATGTAGAAGAAAGTTACTATGTTTAATGGATTGTATCTGTCCCCCTTTCTCCAGCACTTGCTATATAGCCTTGAAGTAAGAAAATGCAGTACAGCGGTGTAATCCCCAAGCCTGAGCAATTACTATGACAAGCCTCAGAAACAACTTTGCTTTTCAAAACATATTTTTACAATTTTGAGAAGGCCAATTAGTGGTACTCAGAATTTCAAATATTTACTCATTCTGTTTAATTATTTTTTCCCTTGCTCGAAAGCCAGTCGTATCCGACTCTAGGGTGCAGTGCTCATCTCTGTTTCAAAGCCGAAGAGCCAGTGCTGTCTGCTTCTGCAGACGTTTCCGTTGTCATGTGGCAGGCATGACTAGGCACCGGAGTGTACAGAACGCTGTTTACCTTCCCACCGAAAGTGGTCCCTATTTATCTACTTGCAATTTCTTGCTTTCGAACTGCTAGGTTGGCAAGAGCTGGGACAAAGACGTGAGCTCATTCCGTCCTGAAGTACTCGGGAATCGAACTGCTGACCTTCCGCATCCCAGTCAGCGTCTTAGGCACTTGAGCCACTGCAGTCCCTTATTTAATTATTAATGAAATGGTTAAACATGCAGTATGGTTTAAAAGTTATGGCAAACACAAGAGGTTTAAAATATCACATCACTCACAAAGGAAGGCAAATTTCAAGTAGTTCCTGCCCATTTATTTGTTCTCTACTGTGAATTAAGATGCAGCAAATGGTGTAATTGTAATTAAATTAAATCTGATCTTGAGCAAGTACAGAAATATATTTCATAAAGCAAATATGCTCTTTTAATTATCAGCAAGGGTATTCTTCAAGAAGACTTTATTAATCAAACATCTGGTAGGTAGTAAATACCACTTAACCATTCACCATTCAAAAGGTACCTAGGTGACACATAGGACAACCTTTTGATCCACAACAGGAGTCTAGTAGATTTTTGCAAGCAAGTAGAAATATCTGATATGGTAATTGGGCATTGGCCCATAATTCACCTCTCCTATCAGTTAAGAAATATCTGATGGAAAACTAAGAGCATAATCCTGTACTCAAATTAGATTGCAATATTTGATGGGAATCCTGCTAAGAGAGCTCATGATTTACTGCTGATATGCAGATATGCTGGTGTGGCATTTTGCAAAAGGCACTGTTCAGCTGATGAAATTCTAAAAATAGGGTGATATTGGGAGAGATACGGACAGCACAAGGGTCAAGCACAATTAGCCTTTCCAATCATGCCCTGAACTGTAAGTTATTAAAAGAAATCCACAAGGAAGGGTGGAGGTCCCCAATTGGATTAAATGCCACTTGAATCCATCTTGATGCAGGACAGCAGCTTCATTAATACTGGCCTGGGGCCAATGAGGACTTTGTGTGCAAAAAGGGCTCATGATCAGAAAGTGACTCATGGAAATGGCTCAGTGGTACAGGTGTCATTCTACAACGCAGAAGGTAGATGAAAGGCCATTGCATTATATTCTCAGGACAGTCTTCATGGCTAATTGCCATGATGATTGCTAATATTTGGATTCGGATACGGCAAAAGCAGTGTGACACTGTGGCCAGTTCTGATCGGTTTGGTAGAACCGGTAGTAAAAATTCCAGGCCACACCCACTTGGCCGGCCATGCCCACCTCTTGGCCTCCCCCTCCCAGCGCCACCAGAAACACATCCCATTTGCCTTGCCCAGGGCTGAAGGCACGCTTTCATCTCCGCACTTCCCTTGCACCTTTGGCCCTGGGCGAGGCAAATGGGATGCGTTTCTGGTGGCACTGGGAGGGGGAGGCCAGCCAGCGCCAGGCCATCAAGCAGCTGCACTCACCTCCCAGCAGCACCACCAGCAGTGACGCATTTCTAACGGTGCTGGGAAGGGGAGCCCAGCCAACACCAGCCCACCAGCCCCGCTCACCTCCCAGCAGCGCCGCTGCTCTGTGACTCCTCCGTCCTCTTCCTCATCTCCACGAGCAAAGAAAGAGAACAAGGTAGGTTTCTTGGGGGGGGGGGCGGTTGAGGCCATGACCACAGATAGCCATGCCCACAGATAGCCTCACTCACCAAGTGGGTAGTAAAAATTTCCTCAGTGCATAACTGGACAAAAGAAGAATTAATGCCCTGCCCCATGCTTGCCAGTAAAGATGCTCAAGAAATGTGATCTGTTCATGTATCCTGATCTATATCTAGATGAAATTGTCCACTGAACATTGCTATCTTTTAGATTTTGCTGTTCTTTGAATGATGGTAACATTTATTTTAAAGCCTAAAGTTTTACACGTAGGGATTTTTTCCTCTTCTGTGTCTAGGCCAGATGTGAGACTACAAAAATGAAGCCACCTTTTGGTGAATTCATTCCATAGTTTCTTTCACCTGACCTAGTGTGAAAAAGATTAGCCGGCAGCACAAGGTTGCTGTAACAAGGGTACGCTCGATTGTGATTAATGTTGGTTATTCTTTATGTTTTCTTCTTTTTTTTGTTTCTTAATTTCTTAACTTATTGGTATATGTTATGTTTTCTATTTTTATGTTTATTAATTTTTGTTTAGTTTTGTATTGTAGATTTTTATGTTAGTGTTTTTTTCTTTGAAAATTCAATAAAAATATTTAAAAATACTGCAATCTTTGAGGAGGCTCTTTCTGTGTACCGCACAAGTAATTGATGTAAGGAATATACACCAAATTTCTCCCTTCATCTATTTAGGCCATCTTGACATAGCAAAACACCTAGATGAAAAATCTAGTGGGATTTGTCCCCTCTAGTAGGAAAGCAAAACTAGAAATGCTTTTTTTTCTCTCCATCAAGTCTTGCAACACATGCAAAATGCCCATGGGACAGTCTTGGCAAAACTACTGTGCTTTCCCTTTGAAAAGCAAAGCACTAACATAGAAAGGATGAAAGCATTAGATCATGAGTTCTCAACCTTTTAAAGCCAGGGGACAGGTCACGCTCCCTCAGACAGCTTTGGGGGCTGGATGGCCATTTTGCCCTTTAGATAGATAAGATAAATCTTTATTGTCATTGTCCTGCACAGAACGAGATTGGGAGAAGAAAAAAACACTTATCAACTCAACAAAACCTAAACAAAATACAACTATACAAAATTATCAACATACTTGCACCCAACATATACACATATCCCCTAAAATGCTCTAAAACTCTAAAAACTATATACAGAAACTCCCTCATAGACTGCATTGCACTGCATTCAAAGCCAGAACCACTTTTGGGTAGAAACTATTTCTCACGCGGCTGGTCCTGGTCTTTTTGATCCTATACCTTCTTCTAGAAGGTAGAAGCTGAAAGAGTTCATTTCTGGGGTGCGTACTATCTTGCACAATCTCTACAGCTTTCTTATAACACCTGGTGGCATAGATTTGATCTAGAGTGGGAAGAGTACGCCCGATTATCCCCTCTGCAGTCTTTACGACCCTGGACAGCATTGTTCTTTCCCTAGCTGTACAACTCCCAAACCATACACACTTAAAAGACAAACCACGCTGGCCCGGGAAAGACTTTCAAAGACTCAACCGGAGCCGGGAAAAGATAAGTGCGGTCGATGAGAGTTAGGGAGTGGGGGGGAGGCACGGCCCCGGTAACCATGCTGGCCCCCCTGCCCCACCACCTAGCCCCCTCTCCCTAACCTCCACCGACTCCATGAACCTGTTGCTGGCACCGGATGGGTCTTTGAAAATCATTCCTTCCTGTTGCGGCCTTCTATGTAGGGAGAGGCACTGGCCTGTCCTTCATCTCTGCGGGTGACATGGCCTTGACACCCACAGGAATGAAGGAGAGGCAGGTGCTTCTCCCTACACAGAAGGTCACAATGGGAAGGAAAGTGTTTCCCAGAGGAAACCAATTCATCTTCCTAGAAGGACGGAGGCCAAACGATTCAGCCCCCATCTTCCAAGGAAGACGAACACCTTAACAATGGGAGACAAAGGCCAAGCACAGAGCACCGTTCTCGGCCTCCGTCTCTCACAACCACCCCCTCTTCCCCCACCCCCAGGCTTCTCAGAGACAGCAAGGTGAAAAAAAATTTCCCCCACAGCCTCGGAGGCCGGCACAAGACACCACCATAGCATGGGGGTGGGGAAGGAGGATACACCTCTCCCCCCCGCAACCCATGCTTCAGCAAGGCAGCAGGGGAAAATGATGTTTCCCCCCACAGCCTCAGAGCCTAGCACGAGCCAGCCCGTAGCTTGAGGAGAGAGGGTTACCCCCTCTTCCCCCCAACCCAGGCTACGGCAAGGCACCAACTGACCCCTCCTGTATAAAATAAAACACAAATTAATCAATAAATAAATAAATAACCCCCCACCCCAATGCAAGGATTTATCGTGGCCTGGCCAGCAAGGCAAGGCCACGTTAAACCCTACCAGCCCACCCACCCCCACCCCCCCCCACACACACACACACAAAAAAAACCCATAAAACCCTCCCAACCCACAACAAAAAAACCGGGAGCACTTATGGAGATGTCTTCCCTCCATGCCGACTGAAATGAACTGAATTTTAAAAAACACACACTGAAATCTCTTACCACAGCACCACCTTCAGGCCGTAAAAGTAAAAACAATCAAAAAATTAAAAAAAACCCCACCAAACACAGTATTATTAAGCACAGCCCCATATAGAGGCCACAAGAGTAAAAACAGTCAAAAATTATTAAAACAAAATAAACAATACAATAAATAAACAAATTCAAAGAAAGTCAAAAACAACAAATTCGAAACACCACCACCCAAACCACCCCTATCCCAAAAAAAAAACCAAAAACAAAATCACATCCAAGAAACTGCCTGGCAAGGCCGGGCACCAATATGCTAGTATAAGATAAAAAACATACATATTGTCCTACTGGGTAAAGGGAGTCCACAGTACTTTTGTATATTGCAATAATGTTTTTTTGTTTATTGTGCAATTATCAGTGGTGGGCTCCGAAAAAATGTACTACCACACTGTGGGCGTGGTATGGTGGGCGTGGCCAGGGGAAAGCCCTCTGTTGCACCTGAATTAGGACTACTTTATTTCAAAATTTGGATGGGCAGTCTAGCTACCAGTTATGGCAAACTGGTGATGCCCACCACTGGTAATTATTGGTATTCTTGTATTAATAAAATAAAAATAAGGCAAGAGAACTAAGGATTCAACACTCCAGTTTACAAGGTGGTCTGAAAGTCTGACAGTAGCTTTTTTGCAAGATTTAGGAAGTAGTCATTCCAAGAGGCTAGAAAGTTTGGCTGCCACTGTGATCGCAGTAAAATGCCACCAGAAGCGATGGGACATATTGATGTACCATTTCCCCCTGAGAAATGTTCAGGGGAGGGGAGATCTCTGTCTCCATCTGCACAGTATTCTTGGGGGGGGGGGGGGAGAGCTTTTTCTTGTCCAGTCATTCTTGAGGCATTTTTTAGCCTCCTTTTGAATGCAGTCACAGCAGTAGCTGCTTACAGCAGCTCTTAAACTGCAAAAATAAAATCAGTGGGGAATGCTTTTAAAAAGCTGCCTTTGGACTACAGCATTGGATCATCAAAGGCATAACTGTGCAATACGTATCTAAATGTACACACAGTTTAAAAAAACACAGATTAAAATAGAATTGCAATGCACTTGGGAACAAACACACATAAAAGTGACATGAAACCCAAACCTACTTCTTTCCGTCCCTAAATTTTATTTTATTTTCCCTGGAGCAACGCCCATACTCTTAATTTAAGTGGGAAGGATTCCTCTATCCCCAAATGCCCCCATTGATTGCTTCACCTGAAGAACACCTGAAAGGAAGCAGTTTAATGAAAATGCACTGTCACCTGGATATAGTCCTTGTACCAGAAGACTACAACTCAGAAGACAGGAATGGTTTTTTTAAGGCTCGCAAAGGAAACTACAGAGAAGACATTCTATGCTCTCAAACCCTGACCTGAACATTGGAATATATTGCTAACCTTTCTTTGTTTAGAAACCTAACAGGTACTTTGGGACTCCAGACACAACCTCTAGACACATTTGTGGCAACGGGATAGAGCAACCCCAAAGCACTTGTGGTACTTGGACACAGCACCCCACACCAGTAGGCAAGGGTAAGGGAACAATGCTGCAGGAAACACTTATGTGTCTCCCCACCCTATCTTTTAGCTGTATGTGAATATGTGTCTGTCTGAACAATACTGTATCTATTGCTCTAATACTTCTCCTCAGCAACAACAGGGAGTAGCATCTTGTCCACACAGATAAGCCATTGACAAGGATTAGACACTCCCTTCCAACACTATCATTACAGTCTGCAATTTCACCAGTGCAAAAAAGATTGAGGCACAAATGCTGCCTGAGAACTGAGGTGGCACCAGTCTCCCATAACCACCTAAGCCCTATTTAGGCATAACTTCTCTGGCTCTTTGCAACACACATGCAAGGGATGGCCTAGCATCTCCTCTTTCCATTGTCAGATCTGCAAAAGAGACGTTTCTGCTCCTGTTCCAGCACCCCTATGAAGACATGTCCCCTGATTTTTCTTCTTGAATAAAAGAGTGAACCAAATAAATAATAGTTGAATAGGGCTGTAACCCTGCTTCAAATTTATTTGATAAGGAAAAGTGGGACATAGTTTTAAAAGACTCACACTCTCCCATATGTATGTGTATAGGAAAACCATCTCCAAAGCAACAGCAGTCACCAGAATGCTCCCAGCTGTTTCTTCATGGGAATACTAACCTGCTTACTTGGCAAAGGCTCCTCTATTTATGAAAGTTCAGTGAACTGAAGAAGTTTTCACCGTTGAGTACACACACTATTCACATGCTGCCCAGTTCTCTGTTGAATCACTTTTGGAAGGCACAGTAGACCTAGGACACAACGGCTAGGCAACCTGCGTACTTCATATTTCCTTTTTAGGAACCACTTCATCCCTGCAGCTGGTCAATAAAGATGTTGACTCTACAACCTTTGTTGCTTTTTTCTTGCTAGAAGGTGGTTGGTAAATTCTTTCTCATACCATTGCATGGTTTGGCTTCAGAATGGGTCTTTCAGGGGAAAAGGGGCAGCCTGAAGTGGTTAGCGGTGGTGACCTCCCCTTTCTCAATTCAGTCATGTTCTGTGTGCTGTGAGATGGTAAACACATAAGCTGGGTAGTCAACTACTGTTGTATATTGAATAAAAGTGTTAAATGTATTAATAAAATGTATTCGCCATTTTGGGTTCTCCTCAGTTTTCAAGAAACGTGTGATTGGGGTTCTCACCATTTTACTCTGAGAAGCGCGAGTTCTAGCCAGTCAAGGATCACCCCACTCTCTCTTAAGTTCAATACACCAATCCTGTTAATTCCCACCTAAATGTAGCTTTCCCTGACTGTATATAAGTCGCTGTGGCGCAGTTGTGTTTTGTGTTCTTATTCCCTGAATAAGTTTAGTGTTTGGCCCGTATTGCTGGCTGCTGCCTATTATTCCCAGAACACCACAACTACTGTGTGTGGCAGAAGGAAAGAGATAAGGGGACATTCAGATATCTGTGTATGTTTATTTATTTATTTATTTACATTTGTATGTTACCTGGCAAGGCTGACCTATCATGCAAAATTGAAGGGGTGACTGATTATTTAGGTTTATTTTTATTTATTTATTTATTCATTCATACTTCTATTGCTGCACAACTCGACGACAACTCTGGGCAGCTTACAGAAATAGACAATGTTAAAACCCACTAAAACACATAAAACCCCATTTTAAAAACCCCACCCACACATATAAAAAGAGAGAGAGAATCTCACTGTTTAAACAAGCCAGCAGGCAGGGGTCACCCCTCCATCGGAGCCCCACACCTGCCCCGCCAAGCCAGGTTTTCAGATCTTTCCTAAAGGGCAGCAATTCCGTCTGCAGCCACAATTCCACTGGCAGGTGGTTCCATAGGGCTGGTGCAGACACGGAAAAGACCCTCCTTCTTGTGCTAGAGAGATGATGTTGTGAAGGGTGGGGCTGGCCCGAAAGAATGACCTGCACAAAGGCCAGGCTGTTGGGCATTGCACTACTGTTCCTGATTAGCTCATGTATTCTTGGCACCTCCTTTCCTTTTCCAGTGTGGCCCCATGCCCTGGATTCAAATTATAGGCATCCAAAATGTAGGTGAGCTATTCTGCCAGAAAAGTGCTTCTGCTGCAGTCCTACTATCATGTCAGTGTCTCTGAGTAAGTCTCCAGGGCAAAAACAAATGCCTCACAACAATCTGACATTGCATCTCGGGACTGTGGGAAACTGCTTTGTGGTGTTTGCAGGGTGGGATTGGTTCCTGAGAACCCCCTCTACTGTTTCTGTCTCTGCCATGTATTTCTGAAAGCCAGATATGCAGTGCCTTGGCCTGTGACAGAGCTGGAACTCCTATCTCCTACCCCCACCCCACAGTGTGCCACTGAAGGCAATTGCAGTGAAGGTATCTCTGTGAGAGACTTTTTCCAGGTCCCAGCTGGAGCTTGGCCAATATTCTTTGGGACTATGCTATTGATGCTGGGAGTTGTACTCCAAGAGATTAATTTCCTGAGGTATCTTCTAAATCTAAAAGGTCTTTCCGCTCCCTTGCACATGTCCCAAGCCCTTGCTCCAGGAGCCCTTGTGTGGTTTCTACAGACCTCCTAGGAAGTACCATGTCTGTGTGCTGTAGAGTGTAACCCCTCCTTTACCTGGAACAGGAGTTTTGAGGAGAGGACAAAGGGATTTGACCTCTTTCCTTGTGAGCAACTGGCAGTAGCATGGTTGTCCTGAGGCTGATGTTCTGAGAGGTGCTGTGGCATTAATTGGGGTGAACCAACTTCAATGGCTCTTTTTATAGGGGAAGGGGAGGAAATGGATGGTGTGCAGCATTTTTATTGGCTACCATTGATATTACTTCCAAGAGAAAATTGGACAACCATTAGTCAGATCTGCTTTCTTTCTTTATTTATGTCAGAAGTACCACCAACATATAATAACATAGATAGCTAAAATTAACACATCTAAAAACAAAATAGAATTAAAAGGGGCTAGATGATATGGACCGCCCGACCACTGGCACCTGGCAAGAGATACTTGTTGAGAGGAAATGGACATCATTTGTGCCGCCCCCCCCCCCCCCAAGGAAAAAATGATGTTGGGACTGCCAGCGTTTGAGCCCACTTCACCTTCCTGCTGGGAGGCGAGAGAAATGGACACCACCTGGGCTCACTTGCGGCCCCAAAAAATGCTGGGGTGGCCAGCATCAGAGCTCGCCTCGCCTTCCCGTTGGGAGGCGAGAGGAACTATTATCACATAGGCTTGTGGCCCCAGGAGACGTGGGGGTGGCAAGCACTGGAGCCCGCCTCACCTCCTGCCAGTATTGCCTGTGCAGCAAGCGGCAGATGGAACCTCCGGTTTTGGGGGGTTTTAAGTGTGGAGGGATGAGAGGGAGGTGGGGAGTGATTGAGGGCCGACCTCGCCAGCTGGGAAGATGGAGTGGTGCTCCATCTGAAATAGGCAGGGAGGTTCCTGGGGCCCAAACTGAGGTTGAGACGGGCATGGGGCATTATCGCAGGTACCTAGGGGTAGGCTGCACTCGGGAAACGTGGGACCGATGCTTGCTATCTGTCCCTCATTCCATGGTTATTCTTGGCCAGGCAGTAGAGAGTCATGTAGTTCTGCCCAGGTATCTGGTAGCTCCTTGCTCGCCTTCCATAGTTCTAAGGTGGTCTGTGGGGGCTGGTTGTTCAGAGGGGCAGAAGTTGTGACGAAGCTATGCCTTGATTTCAGTCTCTGCTTGTGTAGTTGGTGATCAAATAGCAGGTGTGTTTCCTAGGAGCTTGCTTTGACCCACTCTTTCTGAGTAGCATTTTCTCAACGGAATTTTGATGGAGGGATGTCAGCTAAGTAATGCACTTTTTGTATTGGGGTTGGTTTTAATCATCCTGTAACCAGTCTCACTGTTACATTTAAGCCCAGATCAACCTGTTTTGCATGTTTTGATCTGTACCACACTGGACTAGCATACTCTCCTACAGAGTAACATAAAGCTAGTGCAGAAGTTCTTAATGTGGTTGGGCACCACAACTTGTCCGTATTATTTTCCTCAGAATATTGTTCCTGGCAAAAATCTTGTTTGGCATTAAGTCAGTGGGTCTTGAAAGTGAGAGTTCGATCCAGGGTAACTGGATCTGGTTTTCCATTTAGTAAGAGTTGGTGGGCAATTTGGTTAGCTGAGACATTGGCATATACCAGTCATTTGGTTACATCATTATTAAGACAGTTAAGTAATCTCCATGCTTTTTGACTGCTGCGACCTGTGTTGATTTCTCCTATGCGTTTAATCCATTTTTCCCTTTTGTGCTCTGAGATAGCTGATACTACCTATTGTTGGGCTTTAATGGTCTCTTTGCTGAGTGGATTTGTATCAAAAAGAGTAAAATATTCATTTACTAAATGTTATGCATGATAACTGTGTTAATAACTTGTTGAACATTAAAACCGCCGATTATCCCGTGCAAACTACTGTCAAACAGCGTTGCTGTTTGACAGCTGTGAGATCTCGACAGATTGTGAAGTATTGCGAGACTTCGAGTTCGCAAAATTCAAATGCCGAGAGGTGCGCTCCGGAACTGTCAAAATGTATATACTATGTAGCATGTATTGAAATCACCCAATTATGTTTGTTCCTGCTCAAATGTATCTAGTTTATTGTGTATGTAAGACCCCGTTGTTCACCTCCAAGTTGTGTTCAGACCCCAGAAATAAAAGAGCTGTATTTCACTTCGATGATTGTTGTCTCCAATTTCTGAATACCAAAATAAATCAACAGTTTCATGCATTAGACCTTGGATGTAGGAAGTCCTACATCCTCGAGGGATATATTTGCTAAAGCAGGGGTGCTCAAACTTTTCTGGCCGGGGGTCTGGCTAAGCTCCTGGAACAGCTGAGCAAGCCAGAACATGTCCCCAGAACATGGTGTGTTTGTGCATGTGTAGTGCAGATGCTTCTGCACATGTGCAAAATTGATCACTTTGTGTCCTTGTTCCGTGCAGGAAACAATATGACTGCTTTTGCACATGTACAGAAGCGTCCATGCCAAATCAGGAAATAAAATGCATGCACGAAAGCAGCTATTTTGTTTCCTGGTTTGTGTGGACTCTTCTGCACATGAACAAAAGTGGCCATTTTGTTTCCTAGTTTGGCGCAGATGCTTCTGTGCATGCGCGAAAGCAACCATTTTGTTTCCTGCACCAAACCAGGACAAAAATGGCCACTTTTGTGCATGCACAGAAGCATCCCTATTTACTTCCTGGTTTGGCGAGGGTGTCGGGGCCTGGATAAAATGGCTTCAGGGACTGGGGTTGGCCCACAGGCCATAGTTTGGGCATGCCTGCCCTAGAACATTTCTGGACAGTATCAATATGATGTGGGGTCTGGATTAATATCTGCCACTTTTCCATCCAAGGTCACTGCAAACTTGGGCCAATCAGCCTTTTTAAAATTGTACCTTCTTTGCTATGTCGCAACTTGTGGTCAAACTTTGGCTGTGATTTCACATAGAATGGGGTGAGTTTAAGCTTAGATGTGTTACATTCTCACTTATGAGAATTAGGTCTGGGTTATAGCAGTTCGAAGGCAAGAAATTGCAAGCAGATAAATAGGTACCAATTTTGGTGGGAAGGTAAACAGCATTCTGTCCACTCTGGTGTCTAGTCATGCCTGCCACATGACCACAGAAACGTCTGCAGAAGCAGACAGTGATGCCTATTTGGCTTTGAAACAGAGATGAGCACTGAACCTTAGAGTCAGATATGACTGGCTTTCAAACAAGGGTGACCTTTACCTTTACTATAACCTCTCCTCCGTCTGCCACTGTTAAAAGATGCTGGTAATTTGCTGTCGTGGATGAGTGATAGTTGATAGGATTCTACCCATTTTACAACAGCTTCTCCACTTTCATCATCGTATTCATAGCCCCACAAGTTGTTATGGCTATTAAAGTTGCCTGTTATGATTTGCATTACCGAATTGAACTGGATAGCCTCATAGTCCCTTTCCAAATCAATTCTAAGAATCTAAGATTCCAGGGATTATGGTATTTTCAGTTGTTTGTTTTATCCTTCTCATTAGGCTGAGCCAGAATAGGCTACAATAGACATTCCAGCAGGATAGTGGTTGCTGATGGGAAAAATTCATCCAGGCCTAGTAACCATTTGCACCTGCAAATGGAGGAGTGAGTGAGTCACACTCACAATGCTGATATTTGGTTTTTTTTTCCCTGGAACGTTGAAAACTATTCATAGCTCTCCCATCCAGCATAAGCTAAGTATAGGAATAATGTATAAGAACATAAAGTTTACAAGTAACTCTATCTCAAATTAAATGAATGTGGAATGAAATGCCCCAAGCAAAATTTGCTGAAAATATGATAGTTTTCCACTAGAAATTTTGGGGCAGATCTGGCTTTGTCACACCTCAACTGACAGACCCATCTTCTGGAACTCAGTTGAGTGGAGATGTTTATTAAAATTTATCTAAAATTTTGTAGAGATACTGAAAATGGGTCAACTTATAATAAATTTTTGAATGAAGATGGGTCTGACTGGTCATTTCTAGATGATATTAGCAATCATTATCCCAATTGTTAATGCCTTCAATTGTTATAGCCAGAAGTGTTCCATGATCTGAACAATGGAAAACACACAAATCCCTGAGATAAGAACATATAAGAACATAAGAACAGCTTTGCTGGAACAGGCCACAGCCCATCCAGTCCAGCATTCTCTCACACAGTGGCTCAGCATTTCCTTCAGTGTACTCCCAAGGAGATGCCTTCACCTGCTTAGGATTCCCTGAAAATGGCATTGAGAGATATCCTGCCTATCTCTCCAGCTCAGAAGTTGTCCTTAGGTATCCATAATTATAGCCATTGATACCCTTGTCCTCCATGAACTTGTTAATCCTTTTTTAAAGCTGTCAAGACTGACAGCTGTCACCACTTCTTCTGGCAGGGAGTTCCATAGACCAGTGATCCTCTTGGTGAAAAAGTACTTTCCCTTATTTGTTTGAGAACTAGTACCCAAAAGTTTTATGAAGTGCCCTCTAGTTCTAGTGTTGTGCAATAGAGAAAACAGTTTTTCCTTATCTACTTTGTCCACACCGTGCATGATTTTATAAACTTCAATTAGGTCACCTCTTAGACGCCGTCGTTCAAGAGTGAAAAGGCCCAACCATTGCAGCCTCAGATGGTAAGGAAGGTGTTCCAGTCCCCTAATCATTTTGGTTGCCCTCCTCTGCACTTTTTCCAACTCCATAATATCCTTCTGGAGGTATGGCGACCAGAACTGTACACAGTATTCCAGATGGGGCCTCACCATAGATTTATAAAGAGGCAAAATGACACTTGCTGACTTATTTTCTATACCCTTCCTAATGATCCCTAGCATTGAGTTTGCTTTTTTCACTGCTGAGGCACACTGGGTTGACACCTTCATTGAGCTGTCCACCAGGACACCAAGGTCCCTTTCCTGGTTTGTTGCAGAGAGTTCAGAACCCATCAGTTTATAAATGTAATTGGGGTTTTTTGCCCCAACATGCATCACTCTGCACTTACTAATGTTGAAGCTCATTTGCCACTGCTTTGCCCACTCCCCAGTGTCAAGAGATCTCTCTGGAGCTCCTCACAATCTCTCACAGTTTTCACTACCCTGTATAATTTAGTGTCATCAGCAAATTTGGCTACCTTGCTTTTTACTCCTACCTCTAGATAATTTATGAAGAGGATGAAAAGCAGGGGTCCCAGTACTGAACCTTGGGGGACCCCACTCTTTACTTCCCTCCACTTGGAGAAATGTCCATTTAGTGCTACCCTCTGTTTCCTGTCCCTTAGCCAGTTGCTGATCCAGGACAAGACCTGTCCCTTTATTCCATGACTGGTAAGTTTATTCAAGAGCCTTTGGTGTGGGACCTTGTCAAAAGCCTTCTGAAAGTCCAGATAAACAATGTCAACTGAATCCCCCTTATCCACATGCTTGTTGACACTCTCAAAAAATTCCAACATATTAGTGAGGCATGATTTGCCCTTGCAAAAGCCATGTTGGCTCTCCTTTAGCAGCGCCTTCTCTTCTATGTGCCTATTAATTCTATCTTTTAGGATGGTTTCCATCACTTTACCTGGGACACATGTCAAACTGACAGGTCGGTAATTTCCTGGATCACCCCTGGATCCTTTTTTGAAAATTGGTGTTACATTCGCTACCTTCCAGTTATCAGGCACAAAGCCTGATTTGAGGGAAAGATTATATATTTTGGCTAGGAGATCAGCAATTTCATCTTTAAGTTCCCTGAGAACTCGTGGATGGATGCCATCTGGTCCTGGTGATTTGTTAGTGTTTAGTTTAACAAGACATGCAAGGTCCTCCTCCCTGGTTATTTCTATCTGGCTTAATTCTTCGGTTTCCCTCCCTATGAAGATAGGCTCTGTTTTGGGCATGTGGTCTCTGTCTTCTTCAGTCAATACTGAAGCAAAGAATTCATTGAGTCTCTCTGCAATCTCTGTTTCCTCTTTAATAACCCCTTGCCTTCCATTGTCATCTAATGGTCCAATGGCCTTCCTAGTTGGGTTCTTACTTCTAATGTACTTAAAGAAGTCTTTGTTATTTCTCTGAGTATTTTTAGCTATACGCTCCTCAAAGTCTTGCTTTGCTTTCCTGATTGTTGCCTTGCATTTGTTCTGCAAGAATTTATGTTTCTGCAATGGTTGCTTTCTGTAAGATAACTTAGGGTTAGGTATTTCCTGTGCTCGGACAACAAGATACTGTACTCCCAATTCAGCCTAGCTGTATGAAGGACGTAGAATTTACTCTTCTAGATTCTATAGAAGCTAGTCAACATCTCAAAGTGCATGTTGTGTTATTTTTTGAATGCAGAAACAATAAAGCTGCCCCAGAAACTAGCCAAAAATCCACAACAAATTAACCAAAAAGGGAAATCAGTTCATTTGAAGAAAGTAAATCAAATTATTCAATTCACTTTAAAACAGCAACCACCTTTGCCTAAACCACCTCCCACAAGCTGAGCTTAGCCACCCTTCTGTCTCACATTATCTTCTCCCACCATTATAATGACACTTTGACAATTTCTTATAGAAAGCAGTTATTTGTCTTTCCTCTTATTAAATCCTTTTGCAATTTTGTGAAGTGCAGAATAAATAATTTTAACACTGACTAATTTTGATAGTCAAATGAGGATTTAAATCTCTCTCTTTCTTTCTCCCCCCCTCTCTCGAACATATTCAAATTCAACCCCACTTCAGAGTATAATTGGTGGACCCTACACCAGACACTATTTCTTGAGATCTCAGAGTAATGAATTACAATTTCTGATGAGAATAGGAGATGGAACAACATCCAACTTGCCATGCTCTGGCCCTTGTTGTTGTTGTTGTTCAGTCGCACAGTCGATTCCGACCCTTTGCGACCCCATGGACCATCGCTCTCCAGGCACCTCTGTCCTCCACCATCCCCCTCAGTCCTCCCAGTTCTGTGCCCACTGTGTCTACAACACCATCTATCCATCTCATCCTTGGCCTCCCCCTTCTTCTTTTGTCCTCCACCTTTCCCAACATCACGGCCTTCTCAAGTGAATCCTCCCTTCTCATTTGATGCCCAAAGTACTTTAGCCTCATCTTTACTATTTGACCTTCCAATGAGCAGTCAGTGTTGATTTCCTCCAAGATTGACCTATTTGTTCTCCTCGCTGTCCAGGGTACCCTCAAAACTCTTCTCCAGCACCACATTTCAAAGGCGTCTATTCTTCTGCGTTCAGCTTTCCTAATTGTCCAGCTCTCACATCCGTACATTACCACTGGGAATACCATTGCTTTGACTATTCTAATTTTTGTTTGCAATGTGATGTCTCTGCTTTTCACTATGTTCACCAGGTTTCTCATGGCTTGTCTCCCAAGAATCAGTCGCCTTTTTATTTCATGGCTGCATTCCCCATCTGCAGTGATCTTGGATCCTAAGAACGTAAAATCTGTCACTGCTTCTACTTCTTCCCCATCTATTTTCCAGGAACTGATCGGGCCTGATGCCATTATCTTGGTTTTCTTGATATTGAGTCTCAAGCCAGCTTTTGCACTCTCTTCCTTCAAACCGATCAAGAGATTCTTTAGGTCTTCCTCACTTTCTGCCATTAGGGTGGTGTCGTCTCAGATTGTTGATGTTTCTCCCAGCAATTTTGATCCCATATTGTGATTCCTCCATCCCTGCGTTGCGCATGATGTGCTCTGTGTATAAGTTGAATAAGCAGGGTGACAAAATGCAGCCTTGTCTTACTCCTTTTCCTATTCCAAACCACTCTGTCATTCCGTGTTCTGTCCTAACTGTTGCTTCTTGGTTCCTGTACAGATTTCTCAGGAGGCATATGAGATGCTCTGGTATTCCCATCTCTTTAATCACTTGCCACATCTTGTTGTGATCCACACAATCAAATGCCTTAGTGTAGTCAATAAAGCAAAAGTATACTTGTTTCTGGTATTCCTTTGTTTTCTCCATGATCCAACGTATGTTGGCAATGTGGTCTCTAGTCCCCCTGCCTCTTCTGAAACCAGCCTGCACCTCTGGTAATTCTCTTTCCACATGCTGCTGAAGTCTATCCTGTATTATCTTGAGCATCACCTTGCTGGCGTGTGGGATGAGCGCAATTGTTCGATAATTTGAGCATTCTTTGGCATTGCCCTTTTTTGGGATTGGAACATATACTGTTCTTTTCCAGTCCTGTGGCCACTGTTTTGTTTTCCAAATCTGCTGGCATATTGAATGCAGTAATTTGATGCCATCATCTTTTAGAGCTTTGAAAAATTCAACTGGGATACCATCATCTCCACTAGCTTTGTTGTTTGCAGTGCTCTTTAGGGCCTTTCTGACTTCACTCTCCAGGATGTCTGGCTCAGGTTCAAATTCTTCATCATTGTGACTATCAGGAGTGTTGAGTTCCTTTTTGTAGAGTTCCTCTGTGTACTCTTTCCATCTTTTCTTAATCTCTTCTGCATCAGCTAGCTCCTTTCCGTCTTTGTCCCTTATCATGTTCATTTTTGCTTTAAATGTTCCCTTGATTTCCTGGACTTTTTTGAAAAGGTCTCTGGTTCTGCCTCTTTTGTTGTTTTCCTCCATTTCTCTGCACTGTTCTTTTAGGTAGTTTTCCTTATCTCTCCTTGCTTTTCTTTGAAATTCTGTGTTCAAAAGATTGTATTTTTTCCTTTCTCCTTTGACTTTTGCATTCCTTCTTTCCTCTGCTATTTTAAGAGCCTCATCAGACAACCACTTTGCTTTCTTGCTCTTCTTTTCTTTTGGTATGGTTTTCTTTGCTGCTTCCTGCATGATGTCCCTCATCTCTGTCCATAATTCTTCTGGCACTCTCTCTATTGAGTCTAAGCCATTGAATCTGTTCATCACCTCCACCGTGTATTCTTTAGGGATGCTATCTAGGTGATATCTGTCTGGTCTCTTTGTTTTCCCTATTTTCTTTAGTCTAAGCCTGAATTTTGCAATCAGTAGGTTGTGATCTGAGCCACAGTCTGCTCCAGGTCTTGTTTTTGCTGACTGTATGGAGGTTCTCCATCTTTGACTGCAGAGTATGTAATCAATCTGGTTTCGGTGTTGGCCATCTGGTGATGTCCATGTGTAGAGTCGCCTCTTGTGTTGCTGGAAGAGGGTGTTTGCTATGACCAGTGCGTTCTCTTGGCAGAACTCTATCAATCTTTGCCCTGCTTCATTCTGTGTTCCAAGACCGAACTTGCCTGTTATTCCCTCCACTTTTTGATTGCCTACTTTGGCATTCCAGTCTCCTAAAATAATTTGGACATCATTTCTTGGTGTTTGTTCTATGAGGTGTTGTAAGTCCTCATAAAACTGGTCCACTGTGGCTTCATCTGCACCCGTGGTTGGTGCGTATATTTGGATCACAGTAACATTGAAGGGTTTGCCCTGAAATCTTACTGACATCATTCTGTCATTTTTGAGGTTGTATCCCATTACTGCTCTTCTCACTCTTTTATTGACAATTATGGCTACTCCATGTCTTCTAAGGTTTTCTTGTCCACAGTAGTAGATGTGATGGTTTCCAGAGCTGAATTCGCCCATCCCTGTCCATTTGAGCTCACTGATGCCCAAGATGTCAATGCTTATTCTTTCCATCTCATTTTTTACCACTTCTAGTTTACCTTGGTTCATTGATCTCACATTCCATGTCCCTATGCAGTATTGCTCCTTACAACATTGCATTCCTCCTCCCTCCTTCCTGTCCCTCCCCTTCCTCCACTCTGTGGTGTTAAGCATCCTGTATCACCTAGCCTGCCCTTTTGTTTTGCCTTTTGTTTTGGTCCATAGGGTTCTCTTGGCAAGATTTATGGCGTGGTTGCCGGTGTCTGCGCCATTTTTCTTTCCTCATACATTTTATCACAGTTTTTAAAAATTTAAAAAATTTTTTAAGACAACATATTATCCTGCATATTATCACACTTTAAAACACAGTCTCTATGTTAATTGCTATATTAAGTCAGTGTAAAGTCTCTATGTCAGTTGCTATATTAATTCAGCTACATTTTTCACATCAGCTACTTATCCTTGTGTCCTCACCCCCAGGTGGGGTTGTTTTCTCTGGGCCCCTTGCTCCCGTGACCTCGCAGTGGCGAGCAGTGGATGTTTTCCCCGTGGGTCAGCTGTTCCTCTTCCTCTGCCTCTGGCGGCGGTGGTGGATGGTGACTTTTCCGCCGCCTGCCTGGTCTTCCTCCCCCCCCCCGGCTGGGGTGGTCTCGCGGCTGCTCCTGGCCGCGTGTATCCTCCTCGCGGCGGCGGCGGTGGAGGATCGCGACCTCTCCCGCCGCCTGCCCGGTCCTCTTCACCCCCGGCTGGGGTGGTCTCGCGGCTGCTCCTGGCCGCGTGTATCCTCCTCGCGGCGGCGGCGGTGGAGGATCGCGACCTCTCCCGCCGCCTGCCCGGTCCTCTTCACCCCCGGCTGGGGTGGTCTCGCGGCTGCTCCTGGCCGCGTGTATCCTCCTCGCGGCGGCGGCGGTGGAGGATCGCGACCTCTCCCGCCGCCTGCCCGGTCCTCCTTCCCCCCGGCTGGGGTGGTCTCGCGGCTGCTCCTGGCCGCGTGTATCCTCCTCGCGGCGGCGGCGGTGGAGAATCGCGACCTCTCCCGCCGCCTGCCCGGTCCTCTTCACCCCCGGCTGGGGTGGTCTCGCGGCTGCTCCTGGCCGCGTGTAGCCTCCTCGCGGCGGTGGAGGATCGCGACCTCTCCCGCCGCCTGCCCGGTCCTCCTTCCCCCCGGCTGGGGTGGTCTCGCGGCTGCTCCTGGCCGCGTGTATCCTCCTCGCGGCGGCGGCGGTGGAGGATCGCGACCTCTCCCGCCGCTTGCCCGGTCCTCTTCACCCCTTTCACCCGAGGCTCCCATGGGCCACGTTCGCCGCAGAGGACCGAGGATAAGACCGCGAGGGCAAACAAAGGGCGCGCCAGACCCATCTTGCCCACACCCCCCCCCCCCAACGCCAGCCGCTGGCCCTTAGCACTCTTAAATTGATTTTGTTCAGACTATCAATTTCATTTATTCTGGCCAAGCATGGAAACTCACAAGCTACAATATACATGATAATAAACTTATAAGTTACTTTAAATGAAGGATTTAAAAAGATACTAGAGCTCAGTTCTAATACTGTTTGCCATCATCAACCTGCCATAATAAAAGCAACCGAGCACTCCAACACTGCACCATTAGCATGCAATGATTTAACTACCTTATCATGTCCTATTCTTTTTTATAAATACTCTTGGCATGAAGAAATCATTTATACCTTTCGGCTTTCACATTAAGCAAAAGCTGAAGGGTGCATTCCTCAAAATGTAAATTTTAAAACAGACGGTTCCCACACTATCATCACAGAAACAAGTATATAAGCATCCCCAGGGCCTCATGCTACACCTACGTACTGCATGGGACTCCAAAAATGAAAAGCTGTCTTGAGAAATAGAGAGGGAGCAAGAGAGGATAATAATAAAGTGAAACTGTACAGAATGATTTACAGTTCAGTGGAGGGGGCGTTTGTAATGAAAGCTGTTTCCTTCCCTGTCTTCCTTGTCATGCTCTGCAAAGTCAATCTTCAGCATGTCCTTTCTCCTGGATTTATTTCAAAATAAGCATAAGGGGGAAAAAACTCATATGAAAACCAAAGGAAGAAGAGCATCTCAGGGAGCAGGGGGCACAACTTTGAAAGGGAAAGCCAAAGCAGGAATAGGGAAAGAAAAGAATAGAATTTATTTGTTTATTTATTCATTCATTCGTTTTGAATGTATTTTGCCACTCGCTTGCCAAAGCGACTCTGGACAGCTCACAATATAAAACATCACATAAGCATGAAGTTACAAGGACCGTAAAATTTTAAAAACCATTAAAAACCACTAAAAATACCCCCCACCAATTAAAATTATAACTAATAGCACGAACGGCCTTCATTATATAAGCCAGCGAGGGGGGGGGGAGGCTACCAAATCACCAGTGCCCCACACCAGGTTTGCCAGCCAGGTTTTTAGCAATTCAATGGATTTAACCATGGGGGAGGGGGGGGAATAGCATTTTCATACCTAACAAGACTTGTTGCATGAAGAATTGAATTTGCATCTCTGCAAGATTTACAGAGAAGTCAACTGTTGACTTACTGAGAAGTCAATGGCACACGAAGTGACTGGGAATGGTTTGCATGCACAAAATGGGGGAAAATACTAACATGCTGTGCATGTATAAAATACACTTCAAAACATGATTTAGTGAATTGGTCAATGGGTCATGATTTGGTGAATGGGTCAACGTTGTGCAAGTAGGTTAAATGCATGTGTAAACAGTAAGGATTGTCTCTTTTTTAAAACATGCACAGTTTTGAATGTTTTGAATGGAAACTACCAAACAGATACTCATTTAGCCATTTGGGAGAGCCAGATTCAGCTCTACAGCTTGAGGTGTGTCACTGCATGTATTGAGATGTCTTAGTGCCACCTATTTCATTCACTCCAATATAAAACATGTAGCATGTTGAAGAAATCTTTATGTTTCTCTTGAAAGGCCATCTAGTTAGTTCCCCCCTCATTTTGGGGCTCATGAAGACCACAATAATCAATTCTTCCATCACTGTCTATCAAATCAATCTAGATAATGTACAACACCCACAACTGTCAATCACATTTCTTTGTGTTAGAAGGCCTGAAAGGAACATCTTCAGCACAAAACACTGTCAGTTTATCCCTGAAGAAATGAGCATCTCCAAAGGCATCATTTTTTTCTGTTCCATAGATTGATACCCTTCTTCCTCAAGGTCTTCACTCCACCTGATAGAGATCTGTTATTTTGAAAGCAGAATGGTGCTACTGTGTCTTTAAGCCTCAAACACAAGGGTGGCCTAAAACAGTTTGCTACTTCAGGAATTAGCATTAAACATGTTCATTTAGACCACTGATGTCAAACCTTTTAGAGACCGAGTGCCCAAGAAGGAGGAGGAGGCACGCAGACAGACACCATGCATGCCCATGTACCCATGTGATGTTGCGTGCATGCCTCCAGTAAAGTCATGTGGGTGCGCCAGCCCCCCTGCGGGTGCTCCCCACCCCATGGGTGCTTACCACCCCCACCCTTATGAACACTTCCCACCCCCACCCTGTGGGTGCTTTAAAAATTCATATAACTTATCCGATACTTTTATTCCTTCCAAAAAAGTCTTTGTCATTTTGTGCATTTTTCATTTTGTGTGTGTGTCAGTTGCACAATTTGGACAATTTTTCCCCATTTTTTGCAAAACAATTATCTTCTTTTTTTGTTGACGTATACACAAATGTTTATCCTCTTGCATGATGAGGAGAATAATTTTGTATTTTGTTGTTCAACTTGAGGCAGAAAGTGTCATGAATTTGCACATTATTGGCAGTGAAAAATATAATATACAAAAGGAAGGAAATGGGCTACTGAAGGTGGTTACTTCATTCTACCTAAGGGTAGAGTTAGTCTTGCTATCTTGACTTCAAGGAAATGCACACCTGCTTCCTGACAATGAGAAACTTATTGCACCAAATACATACAAATAATCTTCTGCCCAACTGACAAGATAATGAGCAATACATTGGATAGCAATTCCACTTACATTCCTGTTGAATTTTTCTATACTTGCAGCTGTTTTCTGTTTACATGGCATTTTTACTTGGAAAGTTAATTTGTCAAGACCGACTAGATGCGTAACTTCCCTAATATGTTTCCTGTGATGCTTCTTTGTTTGTTTGTTGGTTAATTGGTTGGCTGGTTACTCGCTTGCCTGTTTGGTTGATTGGTAGAATACCATAGTGCCAAGGTCTTAGTGTTTATGGCTGTGTGTCCCAACTAGTTCCTGATAGTTTTGGAAGATTATTGTTCCTTGCAGATACTTTCTGCTTTGTATTTGGTAATGTTTCCTATGGGTGTGTGGGTATGATTCAAAGGAACACATGTGTTGGGTCAAAACAGTGGTGAGATACCTGCTTGTTTTTCTTATGGAAGCCATATATTTCACCTTTAGTAAGGTTGGGTTTAAGTTATCATAAGATGGCCAGTCAAGCAGCACATATACCCACTGGCTGCTGTCTGATGAAAGGCCCACCTACACCCTACAACACTGCCAGGTTCTGTGCCACAGCATGTAAGATCAGAACAACCCTGGCAGGACCTTCAGCCAAACAAACTACTAGCACCACAGCATAGGCTTAGTAAAAGTTGTAACATTATTAATCATATGTACTAATTTTACTACTCCTTAACTCTGAGCAGAAATAATCCTTTTTAAGCACCTTCATTTTAACTTTTGTCTCTTGATATATTTTAACTTATGTTCCTTTTGATGTTCTATGCTGGTCTTGGACCATAATAAAGATTTGATTTGCAAATGCTGGCTCATGCATTGAAAGCCATTCACATTTTTGGTTGTGGTTTTGTTTGGCATGATTGGTAGGGTATTTTTAATGGTTCTTATTGATTTTTAAAGTTTTTAAGGTCAGTAATTTTTATGTGGTTGATGTCCAGTTTCTGTGAGCTGCCCAGTGGGCAGCAATACAAATGCAAATAAATAAATAAATAAATAAATAAAAATGCACTAAGTACTTTTAATGTATCTGTTAGAAAATGTTCTACTACCTGAAAGCTGACTAACTGGGATTGTTAGTTTAAATAAAATATTTGGTGTCTTGAGGAAGTAGCTAGTGTAGAAGTAAAAATACAATAGGAGCTAGTACACTGCCCTAAGGTATATAATTCTTTTGAATCCTCCATCAACTATGTTATCCTTAAAAGCCTATGAAAATCTATGATTTTGCAAGAAGATTGATATTTTTTGTTGTTGTTAAGTCGCACAGTCAATTCCGACCCTTTGCGACCCCATGGACCATTGTTTCATTTTAGATATCTCATAATTCTTGTTATTCTCAAATTTTGCAATAGTGCTTGATGATGACCAATGTCATAAGTGACAAAGAGATTTTTTTTAAAAATGATTTGCCTTGTTTCAAAGCTGTCCTCAATTTGTTGCATCAAACGTAGGATTTATTCTGTACAATCCCAGGTTTTAAGCCAGTCCATTGTGAGTTGAGGAACAGTTCCACTACTTGAATGATATGGTTAGGAATAATTATTTTCAGAACGTTATAGAGAAGTCTTTGTTCTTTGGTCTATGAATTCTTTACCAGATTTCAAAATAGCAATCACTTGTGGCTTTCTCCAAATTTTCAGAATCCCGAATGAGTCAAGAAAATTATTAAATTAAAGAGTCACTTTTTTGTTACTGTGTCAAAATGTTTTATCTTTTCTAAATGGATTTCATCCAGACCTATTATCTTACCATTTTTAAAGCTACACATAGCTTGTTCCAATTCATTTAAGCTGAATAGTCTGGTAAGGTTGCTGGTCAGCAGTTGCTTGTTTCTTTCAAATTTATGTTCTAATTTCCTGTGGTGATGTTCAGATTTACTATTAATGAGGAATTGATGGGCTCTTTGATTTGCTGAAATGTTTGCCTTGAGCTGGGTCATTGTCAAGCTGTTTTAATAATCTCCAGGCCTTGGACTTTCTTGACATGTTTATTTCTTCTATAAGTTTTATCCAATTATCTCCTTTAGAGTCTAAGACCAAAGAAATTAATCACCGCCCAGCCAAAATGGTTTCTTTGCTAAAAAGATTTTGGACTGTTTCCAGTATTAGGCTGGGATGATAAGGTGGGATGATATTTTCATTGTTTTACTAAACTGATCATAGGCCTGTGGGACATGACAAATGTTCACTATGATTCCTTTCAAGAAGGTACTGGACTTCTGCCAATTGTCTTTTAAAAAGTTATATGTCCTGCAGAATGGTACTGTTGCTAGTCAGACTTCTACAATGAATTGCACATTATGGGCATATTTGGAATTGCACATTACTGCATATTTGAAATTGAAGTACAGACTAACTTCTCACAATGTAGGACTACAGGCTCACTAGCAAATATGAAGTCTGGGTTATACTCCCTTTGTAATCTTCCATTGCTAAAAAAAATGGGGAAAGTTAGATTTCATGAATAAGGGCTAGTTGGGATATTTCCACTCATTTAAGTACAGCTTCTCTGTTGTTATCATTGACTGCAGATCTCCAGCCATTGCTGTGGCAATTTAAGTCTTGGATTATAAATTGTATTTCTTGCTTATGAAAATCGTTATAGAGGAATAGGTTACATTAGGTGATTTATACACAGAAATCACCTTGTAATTCCTTAGCTACCATTATCTCTAAATTATCCTGTTCTGTGACAGTAGTATTTGGAAATCAGACTGACGAGTATGGCACTTCTGCACTGTGCATGAGGTCTTTCAGCTGCAAGTCTTATGTTGCATATTTTGGGAGTTACTAGGTGTTGTATCTATGCATTTCTTGAATATAAAGTATGTCACAATCATGCATCTAGTAGAGCATATGCAGTAGTTTTTCTTCAGATGTTGACATGCTGTCTATATTAGTAGAGATTATGTTTAGATTTGTCATTGACAAAGACCCTTTTGCTATTGGTCGCTGCTTGCAAGCCATTGTCAAAGTCATTTAATTGAACTTATCCAATGGGGACTGTAGTGGCTCAATTGGCTAAGATGCTGACTGGGAGGTGGAAGGTCAGCAGTTCTATTCCCGAGTACTGCAGGACAGAATGAGCTCCCGTCTTTGGCCCAGCTCCTGCCAACCTAGCAGTTTGAAAGCAAGAAATTGCAAGTAGATAAATAGGGACCACTTCGGTGGGAAGGTAACAGCATTCTGTGCGCTCCGGTGTCTAGTCATGCCTGCCACATGACCACGGAAACGTCTGCAGAAGCAGACAATGCTGGCTCCTTGGCTTTCAAACAGAGATGAACACTGGCATTCGAGCAAGGAAAACCTTTACCTTTATCCAATGGGGTCTGTACCACCTCATGTTGGTGATTCTGAAGTGGAAGGATCAGTTGACAGATGTCATTGTTGCCTTGGTGGATGGCAAGAATGTTAACTCTATGATGGGAGTTGAAATCCAACAGCAAAAGAAGAGTACACATTATGCATTCAGGTTGTATGATAAATGTCAGTCATAGTTCTAGACTGAGACCACGAATAAAACAGGAAGTTGAAGGACCTTCAAGTTGCCTAAGATTTGAAGCAATAATTTCACAGCTCACTTGCAGAATAATTACTGCTTTACTAAAAAGTTTTAAGCTACAAATGAGACTCAAGTGTATTTACAGATACCAGTATTGCACAGGTATCTGCTTAGGTTTCCAGTATAAACCCAGTAGTAGGACTTGTTTTACCACATATTTGCACCACTCAGTCTCCAATGGGAGATAATAGTTCAGATGGTGAGCACATCATTTCAATTTTATATAAAAACACCTTTCTTTGGTTTTTTTCAGCTGCTCTGCAAGAACTGTTTGAAAATTATCACAGCTGGTTTTCCAAGATTAACTGCATGTAAAAAAAGCTGTGTTTGGCTTTGAAAGTGTGAGTTGCTAAATGGAGATTTGTGAGGGGTACAATTTTCTTAAGGACACCAAGTATTCAAGTCACTTTTTTGAAGCAGCTTTATGGGCTATTTACTGAAACTGTCTGAGAAAAGCAACACTAAATTAATTGCAAACATTTAAATGGAAATTTTAAAACTAAGCAGAAGAGTTCTGAAATCTTTGGAGTAGACTTTCCTTACCTGGTAGGGAAAGCTGCCTTGCTATTTTGCCAATTAAACTGCAATAGTTAACCATATCTCAGATGCTTTGCATAAGAGCACAGCATCTGCAAAGTTTTTTCTCCGTGATCTAGATTATAGTTGACCCTTGAACAACGTGAGTTTGAATTGCATGGGTCTATTTATGAGTGGCAGACACCTCAGGGGAGAATTAAAGACTTTGCCATCCCTTATTGTGGTTGCCAGTGGGCAGCTCTTAGAGCCCCAGATGGCTGCTGGTGCTGGCCACATTCCTGTATCACTGCCATTGAAGTAGCCATTGCAAGCAGAATGGGTAAATAGTTAGGAATGTCCGCAGTGCCAACAGCAACAATAACCAGATGCAGCACATTGGCCACCCAGTTGTGAGGAGACAGAGTGCATGGAGGCCCATGGAGCAGAGCAGACAAGCTCCTTCAGCTCTGGCTAGAGTTGCCCCAGAAGTGGTTTTTCAATCTCGTTGTACTGTGCAGGACAATGACAATAAAGATTTATCTATCTATCTATCTATCTATCTATCTATCTATCTATCTATCTATCTATCTATCTAGAAGAATGTGGATTTTTGATTGTGCAGTGGGTCACTGGCCCAATCCTTGCACAGGGCTAACCTGTATTTCTAACTGTTGTGGAAAATGAATTGGTCAACAAGATGTGTAAGGTCTGCCCAGATTGATTTTCCTTGTGACTGCATAATGTCTAGATTTCTGTGTCCTTCATTAGTCAGAGAAACTTTCAGTAACAAGGATGGGAAGATTGCTAAAAGCAGCTCCGAAGTAGCAAACGCCTTTCCCAGTTCTGAGCTATACATCTTAACGAAAAGCAAAATCTCACTAGCCACACAAAGCTACTTAAAACAACTAGACTAGGGACAGAAAATAGTTTGCACCCTGGAGACATTTCATTTGCCAGAATTAGGTCAAGAAAGTTCTGCTGATCAAGCCAAAAGAAAGACGGAAAGAAGAGGTTGTTCTAATCCAGAATTATGCACTGTAATGATATTCCCTAGCTCAAACTGGTCATATGTAGGTCAGGAATTATGCCATGTAAAACAAATTATTTGAACTGTCCAGCTCAAGTGCAGTTACACAAATGAAGCCAAGGTCAGTCAATCTCTCTCTCTCTCTCTCTCTCTCTCTCTCTCTCTCACACACACACACACACACACACACATACACACACACACACACACACACACAATTCAAAACCCAAGTATGTGCTTGATATATCCTTGGTTTATAATCCCTTTTACAGATTCCCTCTTACTTTAGTAGTATATATATTTAGAATTTAAGGTCAAACTATACATATTAGAGATGGCAGGCATATCAGTAGAAAATGGAATTCTGTATGTGCTAAAAAAAAACATCTGAAGGTCACTGCAAGACATTTCCACATCTCTCTTAGTTTGCCAGTTTGCTTGCTCTGTTTGTGATTCATCTTCTGGACATAAATGCAGACATTTGTAAATCTGGTTTCCCAGACTCAAAGGTCTGCCAGAAACACATACCGTATTTTCCGGCGTATAAGGCGACTGGGCATATAAGACGACCCCCAACTTTTCTAGTTAAAATGTAGAGTTTGCAATATACTCGACTTCGGAGGTTCCCGGGCTGGGGATGGCTCCCTTTACCGGCTGGGGGTGGTGGTGCGGAGGAGGAGCAGCAGCAGCTGACTGGCGGGGAAAGCAGCAGCTGACTGGCGGTTGGGAAAGCCAGCCGCCGCTGCGCTGCGAGGCTGGGTGTGGTGGTATCCAGGCGGCCCCTGGCTCCGGAAGCCTCACAGCAGTGGCGGCAGATGGCTTTCCCCGCAGGGCGGCCCCTGGCTCCGGAGTACCCGGTGTATAAGACGACCCCCAACTTTGGTACAGATTTTTCGGGGTTAAAAAGTCATCTTATACGCCGGAAAATATGGTATCTCAAACCTGATTTTGCTTCAGAAGAATCTGTAATGTATAGTTTAGCCTATATCTACAAAAACAGATACATAATTTTTATAATGTAGCTTTGAATTTTCATAGTGTCATCTACAGTTGTGCTTCTGTTCTCAGAACTGTGGTCTTCTGAAGAATTGTAATACAGGACTAGTCCCTTCAGCAGGCAAATTAAGGCAATCAGGCAGCAAAGAGCAGTAACTGCAGTTGCTAAACTGTTTGTCCAGAGTTCAGTCTTAGCCATTCCTTCTTTTGGAAGACAAAGTTGTATTTGCCACACACCTTTTTCTATTCCACTAGAATGCTCTGAGTAATGAACTCAGACATGGTGAAATGTGCTATTCCACTAACAGGATTCAGACAATAATCTAGTCAGCTCTTACTATATGGAATTGTTAAGGGAGCATTCTATGGCAATTCTATGTTGTAAATATATCTGCATATATATATTGGTATTTTTAAAACTATAAGGAAAAAATAAAGTAAAATGGATTTTGACTGTATGATAAGGATTGGGCAGCTTGTAACACTGAACTTTTTCTTTTCTTCCCCCCTTTTTTATTTTAACAAATCCTGTTTCTTTTTTTTTTTAAGACAACAGTTACAAGACATTATACCTCCCACATACCACTTGTCAGGACTCGGACACAGTTTGTGTAGTGTAACTAGAACAATATACACTGTGTGTTTCACCAAAGGTGTTCTTATGCTTTTTTTAAAATGCAGTCTAAAGTTTACCCTCATGTGTGGGCATGTCCACAATGAGAAGCTGGAGCAGTGATGGGCTCCAACATTTTTTACTACCACACTGTGGGCATGGTATGGTGGCCATGGCCAGGGGGAAAGCCCTGCATTGCACCCAAATTAGGACTACTTTATTTCAAAACTTGGATGGGCGGGACCAGCCAGAATTTCTGCTACTGGTTCTGGTGAACTGGTGTGAACCTGCTGTTGCCCACTATTGAGCTGGAGCAGCTGGAAAAGTGTTGGTATCTTTTCAGGTGGAGGAGCACATTCCTCCCATCAAAATAGGAACTGAGACTTTGAATAATTCAACACTTCCCCAGATTATTTAAGCAATTTTTTTCTTTGAAGGTGTATCTATTTTCTTGTTCAGTTGCACAGTCAATTCCAACCCTTTGCGACCCTATGGACCATTGTCCTCCAGGCACCTCTGTCTTCCACCATCCTCTTCAACCCACCCAGCTCTGTGCCCATTGTGTCTACAATACCATCTAGCCATCTCATCTTCTTGACGCCCCCTTCTTCTTTTGCCCTCTACCTTTCCCAGCATCAAAGCCTTCTCAAGTGACTCCTCTCTTCTCATTTGATGTCCATGGGAGGATTGAAACCCCCATGGATGAAACTGTGGTTTCCATCAGCAATAGACACACAGAGATTTTTTTTTTTACTAATTATAATTTTGTGTCAGAAATTATTCTGGGTTGGAAGGATTTTTGCAGAAGAACCTGCTCAGGAAATGCCCAAATGAGGCTCATTTCATGTTCCCAAGAGCTGGGGCAGAGATGGGCACTCAATCCGTCATGCAGTACCCAGGTCTTGAACTGCCGACTTCCCAGCCTTCTAGCTAACAAGGTGAGCTTCTTAACCACTGAGCCACTGCGGCCCCTATTTCTTTAATATATTTTAACTTAAATGAACTAATACAGTACTTTCCCAATGATCTAAACCATGCCCCCCCAGACAGCTGAGTGGGCCGGTCCACACACCCAGAAGCAGATGTAAATGCGCCCACTTCCACATTCATGACAGCCGTGGGTGCATTTATGCCTGCTGTAACTGCACTTACTCATATGCAGGCACATTTTATGGCTGTCGTAAATGCATCCACTTCCACGTCTGGGTGCAGCAGTGGTGGGCTGCATGAAATGGTGCCATGGGCTGGGGCTGGCCCATGGGCTGTAGGTTGGGAATCCCTAATCTAAACTGTAAGAAATTATTTCACTTAATCATCTATGAATGATCAGGTGAAGTTTTCAGATATATATTTTAGTCGTTTCCATAGAAAGCAACCAATTGACAACAGCAGGGATCACTTTTAGCCCATTCTCAGTGACCACACTCAGCCAAATGTTGCCAAATGTTAGAACTCCTCATTGTGGGTTCAAAAAGGGAGTACTGGAGGGGAGAGGAAAGGTTGGGATGCTCCATCATCCATAATGAGTAGATGCTGCAACTAGGAGTGACCCCTGAGAGTTCCAACTAGCAGGCTATATGTTTTGTTTGGACATGCTCTGTGGCAGTATTTAAACATCAATAGAAAGAAAACCTGACTGTTTTTTAAAAAAATAAGAGAGATAAACCAAGAAAGACAGTCCTTATTTGAAAGTTAAACACCATCCCCAAACTTAGTGAAAAGGGTTGTAGGTGATGTTTCTTTTGGTACAGTGGCAGTACATGCCAGATAGAGATTGGTAGATTGAACATCACAAGTGTCATATTGCCTTTCTCAAATCAACACCTATCTTATCACACATTGTTGTGTGTAATGTTGTACATCTCAGATGCAAGGAGGGAGGAGTAGCTCTAATTATATTATCAAATGTTTGTATTTTCAGGACCCTTATCTACAATAGTAAGTATTAAGAATCACACATCTGCATATATTGTTAGCTCCTTTGAGCATCATTTTGCATTCCTGTTTGCACCTTTTTTACTTAGATCCAAGGATAATATTCTCAAAACTGTCCTGCACTCAAAAGAGTTGGCACATGGAGATTTTTATCCGAAAATCAAAAAGCCAGGGATAAATTTTCAGCACCCTGTTAAAGAAGACACTTGCAGTATACATGATTTATAATACCAATACCCAGGCCTTTTGCAGGACAGTTTAGACCCACTTCTTCACCTCTGGGCACTCAGTACAATAGGAAGCCATTTGTTATATTCAGTTATGTTAAGCACTGCCTAATTTAATTACATTCAATGAACATTCAAGGCAGCTGCCAAGTGGAAAAATGCTAAATCTCACAGACATCTATCACAGATCATTAGAAATTAACATTTCGAAAAATAATCTGAGAATAATGAAAATATTTTTGAAAAATATATTCAAAGAAAGAAAAGGGAGACAGCTGTATTCCTAAAGGTTTGTTATGCAGGGGCCAATCGAACTCATGTACTTATTAATAAATCAGAGGAAAATAAGGACATTTGTTTTATGGCAAATGTACTAGAATTTCACAGCATAATACTGAACAACTGAGAAGCTGTTTCCATGGAGTTTGGCAGTGTGCCATAACAATAAACATAAAAGGCATTTGGAAATCCTTCAGCGATAACAGAACCTGACCTAAGAATCACAACACCCCAAATGTCACTCCTGGTTGAGATAACTGGCTCTGGCTTTTTAAAAAATAAATAAATAAAAAGATAACCTATCTGTTTCAATCTCTACCTACCATCTAGAGGTGGTAACTCTGGCCTACCCATAGGCTTGTTCTTTTTTTAAAATTTTATTCACATGTAAACATAAAAATATAAAAACCAACAACATCCAAATACAAAATAAGAGGAAAAAATATATGTTTTAAAACATATATAAACTACTATGTGCACCCACCTCCAGTGGGACATTATGTACGTTAATTATGCTCAGGGGTTCCCAACCTTTTCAAGCCGGAGGTTGGATCCTGCACTGAAGCAGGTTCTGTCCTGTTCAGGAGAACAGGTAGCGGAAATTCCCCCAGGCCCTGCCCACCTGGCTGGACATGCCCATCTCCCATACCCCATTGTGTTGGCCATTCCACAGATTTGGCCCCGTCCACAGAGGTGGTAGTAAAAATTCTTGGAGTGAATCATTGGTTGGGTCACACTCTCTTAGTCAGCTTCGAGGGGCGGATGACCATTTTGCCCTCCCTGCATGATTGGGTGGCCATTTTGTCCCAAAAGCTTCAAAGGTGTGGCCATTTTGTTTATTGAATGCCCTTGGAGGGGTGGGGGGCCACATGAAATAACACTGTGGGCTGAATCCGGTCCATGAGTCTTAAATTGGGAACCCCCTGATTTAGTTATTCTCTATATAACATTTTATTTATATATTTGTCCCCTCCTTACAAAAAGATACACAATCTTGCCTTGGCCTTACTCCCTTCCCTTTCATAAAAACATGTATACAGTGATACTTCATACAACGTTCAAACTTGGTTCCACAAGTTTGGACTTTATACGGATTTGGACTTTGTATGAGGCATGCAAAATCCTAGCTGAGATGCCTCATACAACGTCCAAATCCTTGCTGTGATGCCTCATACAACATCGTTTCCATAGAGATACATTGTACTGTAACAGCACAGACTTCAGGGCAAAGTCAAGGAGACAGACAGGAAACTGACAGAACTTTAAGAAATCATTGTCTAAAGGCTAAAACATTACAAAAACATGTCAAACAACCCTGATTGTCCAAGAACCTGAAGAATGCTCCAAAAAATCCCAGGAATGCTTCTAAAAATTCTGATGAAAAATTTTAAAAAAATCCAAAATCGTGCTCAAACCCACTCCTAAACACTCTTCGCCTCATGCAAAACCCACAAGAGCAATGCACGCATGTGTCCTGCCTTTTATACTGCCCAGGCAAAAGGGAGAGACAGCTCGGGTGTAAAATAGCAAAAAGTGCGAAGGGTCCACGCGAAAAACTGGGTGATAAGAATGAATGCTCCTAAAATGCTCTTTAATATAACATGGGGGACACGGAATGCAGGTGAAAGTACCCCTGGTAAATAGTACTAGATAATAAAGTAGCGTCTCTAGGTACGCTGACAGGATGAAGTCATGCAACACTTAAATTGTATTTTGAGCAATTACGACAATCTTAAATGCATACATGTATATCTTATAAAATACTCAGCTTGAAAACCATAAGATAAACTTGATGAGGTAATACAAGTTACAAAACCGCAATAATAATGCAAGGAAATCTATATAAAGACATGTATATCATATAAAGTTTGAAAACCGTGAGGTACACTTGGTGAGGTACGATGAGTTACAAACTCGCAGCAATAATGCAAGGAAATCTATTTAATATCATTCGTTAAGGGGAAAAGTTCCATGAGTAACAATAGGAGTAGCAAAAGTCAGTGAATCAGCTCTAGTGTAATGCTTCAAAATTGTATCTAATAGTCTGAGTCTTGAGTGACTTCCTGAGGAGTATCTGCACAGGGGGTCACAATGCTCCAAGTGTTCGGGACCATGTGTGGAAAATGACCATACAGTAATACCTCATACAAAGTCCACTTCATACAACATCGCCTAATTCCTTGAAAAAAGTTGCCTCATACAAAGTTGTGTGACGTTGTATGAGGCATTGGGGTTTTCCCAGGTTGCATTGTGCCTGGGCAGTATAAAAGGCAGGATACATGCATGCATTGCTCTTGTGGGTTTTGCATGAGGCAAAGAGTGTTTAGGTGTGGTTTTGAGCGCAATTTTGGATTTTTTCGAATTTTTTTTCGTCAGAATTTTTAGAAGTATTCCTGGGATTTTTGCAGCATTCTTCAGGTTCTTCGACAATCAGGGTTGTTTGACAAGTTTTTGTAATGTTTTTAGCCTTTAGACAATGATTTCTTAAAGTTCTGTCAGTTTCCTGTCTGTTTCCTTGACTTGGAACACAGAATGAAGCAGGGCAAAGATTGATAGAGTTCTGCCAAGAGAACGCACTGGTCATAGCAAACACCCTCTTCCAGCAACACAAGAGGCGACTTTACACATGGACATCACCAGATGGCCAACACCGAAACCAGATTGATTACATACTCTGCAGTCAAAGATGGAGAACCTCCATACAGTCAGCAAAAACAAGACCTGGAGCAGACTGTGGCTCAGATCACAACCTACTGATTGCAAAATTCAGGCTTAGACTAAAGAAAATAGGGAAAACAAAGAGACCAGACAGATATCACCTAGACAGCATCCCTAAAGAATACACGGTGGAGGTGATGAACAGATTCAATGGCTTAGACTCAATAGATAGAGTGCCAGAAGAATTATGGACAGAGATGAGGGACATCATGCAGGAAGCAGCAAAGAAAACCATACCAAAAGAAAAGAAGAGCAAGAAAGCAAAGTGGTTGTCTGATGAGGCTCTTAAAATAGCAGAGGAAAGAAGGAATGCAAAAGTCAAAGGAGAAAGAAAAAAATACAATCTTTTGAACACAGAATTTCAAAGAAAAGCAAGGAGAGATAAGGAAAACTACCTAAAAGAACAGTGCAGAGAAATGGAGGAAAACAACAAAAGAGGCAGAACCAGAGACCTTTTCAAAAAAGTCCAGGAAATCAAGGGAACATTTAAAGCAAAAATGAACATGATAAGGGACAAAGACGGAAAGGAGCTAGCTGATGCAGAAGAGATTAAGAAAAGATGGAAAGAGTACACAGAGGAACTCTACAAAAAGGAACTCAACACTCCTGATAGTCACAATGATGAAGAATTTGAACCTGAGCCAGACATCCTGGAGAGTGAAGTCAGAAAGGCCCTAAAGAGCACTGCAAACAACAAAGCTAGTGGAGATGATGGTATCCCAGTTGAATTTTTCAAAGCTCTAAAAGATGATGGCATCAAATTACTGCATTCAATATGCCAGCAGATTTGGAAAACAAAACAGTGGCCACAGGACTGGAAAAGATCAGTATATGTTCCAATCCCAAAAAAGGGCAATGCCAAAGAATGCTCAAATTATCGAACAATTGCGCTCATCCCACACGCCAGCAAGGTGATGCTCAAGATAATACAGGATAGACTTCAGCAGCATGTGGAAAGAGAACTACCAGAGGTGCAGGCTGGTTTCAGAAGAGGCAGGGGGACTAGAGACCACATTGCCAACATACGTTGGATCATGGAGAAAACAAAGGAATACCAGAAACAAGTTTACTTTTGCTTTATTGACTACACTAAGGCATTTGATTGTGTGGATCACAACAAGATGTGGCAAGTGATTAAAGAGATGGGAATACCAGAGCATCTCATATGCCTCCTGAGAAATCTGTACAGGAACCAAGAAGCAACAGTTAGGACAGAACACGGAATGACAGAGTGGTTTGGAATAGGAAAAGGAGTAAGACAAGGCTGCATTTTGTCACCCTGCTTATTCAACTTATACACAGAGCACATCATGCGAAACGCAGGGATGGAGGAATCACAATATGGGATCAAAATTGCTGGGAGAAACATAAACAATCTGAGATATGCAGACGATACCACCCTAATGGCAGAAAGTGAGGAAGACCTAAAGAATCTCTTGATTCGGCTGAAGGAGGAGAGTGCAAAAGCTGGCTTGAGACTCAATATCAAGAAAACCAAGATAATGGCAACAGGCCCGATCAGTTCCTGGAAAATAGATGGGGAAGAAGTAGAAGCAGTGACAGATTTTACGTTCTTAGGATCTAAGATCACTGCAGATGGGGATTGCAGCCATGAAATAAAAAGGCGACTGATTCTTGGGAGACAAGCCATGAGAAACCTGGTGAACATAGTGAAAAGCAGAGACATCACATTGCAAACAAAAATTAGAATAGTCAAAGCAATGGTATTCCCAGTGGTAATGTACGGATGTGAGAGCTGGACAATTAGGAAAGCTGAACGCAGAAGAATAGACGCCTTTGAAATGTGGTGCTGGAGGAGAGTTTTGAGGGTACCCTGGACAGCGAGGAGAACAAATAGGTCAATTTTAGAAGAAATCAACACTGACTGCTCATTGGAAGGTCAAATAGTAAAGATGAGGCTAAAGTACTTTGGGCATCAAATGAGAAGGGAGGATTCACTTGAGAAGGCCGTGATGTTGGGAAAGGTGGAGGGCAAAAGAAGAAGGGGGAGGCCAAGGATGAGATGGATAGATGGTATTGTAGACACAATGGGCACAGAACTGGGAGGACTGAGGGGGATGGTGGAGGACAGAGGCGCCTGGAGAACGATGGTCCATAGGGTCGCAAAGGGTCGGAATCGACTGTGCGACTGAACAACAACAATTACCTCATCAAGTTTATCTTACAGTTTTCAAGCCGGTGCTTCTCCCTGAGGGAAGTGGTTCATCTTCCTAGGAGGACGGAGGCCAAAAGATTCGGCCCCCATCTTCCAAAGAAGATGAACACCTTACAAATGGGAGACAAAGGCCAAGCACGGAGCACCGTTCTCGGCCTCCGTCTCCCAAAACCACGCCATAGCTTGGAGGAGGGGGAGGATGCCCCCCTCCTCCCCCAGGCTTCTCAAAGGCAGCAGGGGAAAAAAATTCCCCACAGCCTCGGAGGCCGGCACTGTAGCATGGGGCTGGGGAAAGAGGATACCCCTCTCTTCCCCCCCAACCCATGCTTTGGCGAGGCAGCGGGGAAAAACTTTGTTTCCCCCCACAGCCTCGGAGGCCTGCACAAGCCAGCCCGTAGCTTGGGGGGAGGGGATACCCCCCATTTCCCCCCCAACCCAGGCTATGGCAAGGCACCGGCCGGCCCCCTGTAAAAAAACCATACATACATAAATAAATAATAAATCTCCCCCCCCCCCCAAACAACACCAGGATTTAATGCAGCCTGGCCAGCAATGCAAGGCCATGTTAAACCCTCCTAACCCACCCACCCCCACGCCCCCCCCCACACAAACTCTCTCTCTCTCACACACACACACACAGAGAGAGACAAACATAAAACCCTCCCACCCACAACAACGACAAAAACCTAGAACTCACCTACAGGGAACAACCAACACAGACGTCCTACCTCCTCGAATGCCTCCTCGCACTGAACGTTAGTGAATGTAGTCCACTAGAGGGTGCTATTTTTAGTTAACTAAAATATTAACTAAAAATAGCACCCTCTGGTGGACTACATTCACATACAGACACACACACACACACAACACTCCTGCCATAATAAAAAGAATTAATGTGTGAGTTGGTGGTTGGAGTGGTTTTTTACATAGGAGTGGTGGTTGTGCAAAACCAAAACCACCCCATACCACCAACACATACATTAAAAATGCCCGGCAGGGCCGGGCAATTATGTTATTATTCTATAAATTCTCCTTATATCTCACAGGATTGTTCTGAAAAATCTCTGAATGTATACGCTACATCTTTATACTATCTAATACACATTATGTAAACCCCTAAAGCCAGAAAACCTCTTGTCACTATAAGAAGAAGAAAAATAGTCCTTATTTACTAGTATAGAAATCTCGTCCGGACAGATAGCAATGTCAAAATCTGGCATCGTCAACTATGGATTTAAAATACTAGTCATGTCATTCAAAATAGGTAATGGACAGGCACACAAACCTTCACCTCTACTGTCATGAAGTCCTCCAGCCTCTTTGTATCCTTTATTCATTTCTCAATGCCTAAGCTTATTTTTCATCTCTGTCTAGTTTCATATGTGTTACCTGAAAGGAGACATAAACAGTATCTAGCTCATCGATTCTAAGCGGCTGTAGATGCTAAATCTAATCTTTAAAATACATATGTTCATGCATGCGTGCATGCACACACACTTGTGAATTGAAATGGGATGTGGAGAACCTTTTACAATTTATTCAGTTGTTTTGCAATTTATTCAGCTCTTTCAGTTCAAGCGTATTTTAATACTACAGTTTGTTTAATTGTGTTTTGACATTGTGACTTTCATCCATATCTGGTCTTAATCTGGCTGTGAACCACCTTGTGCCCCAGTTTTGGAAGGAAGGAAGTAGTACTGTGGTGGCTCAAGTGGGTAAGATGCCAAACTTGATGACTGGAAGGTCGGAGTTTGATACCCGAGTACTGCATGACGGAATGAGCTCCTGTCTCTGTCCCAGCTCCTGCCAACCTAGCAGTTTGAAAGCAAAAAAATTGCAAGTAGATAAATAGGTACCACTTCGGTGGGAAGGTAAACAGTGTTCTGTGCATGTGTCCACGTGTCCACGGAAATGTCTGCAAACAGAGATGAGCACTGAACCCTAGAGTCAGATACAACTAGCTTTTGAGCAATAAGTAAGTAAGAAGCCAGTCCAAGTGAGTTTCTTATAACCCCAAGACTTACAGCTTCAAGGTCTTTCAACCAAACTCCTCTTACATATCACTAGGTCTTTCTGACCTTAATATAAGGGATGCAAAATGTGGTTCTCTCCATCATGGACTGTAGCTTCTGTCAATACTAGCCTAGTATAGACAATTGTAAAGGATGCTGACCATTGCAGGTGGTTAACAAATCTGGAAGGCCACACTTGCTCCCTTCCTATCTTGTGTGGTCTACGAAGAGAGGCAGAGCTGCAGTTTTCAGCAGCAACTACACATATCCAGAACATCATCTTCAATTCTTAAGGGAAATTTCTGTTTCTTGGGCTCAGCTTCTTTCCGAAAATGTCATTCTTCAAAGCACCATGGAGAGACTTTCTCTAGGGCTTTCACATAAAAGGCTGTGCAGTCTTGCCTATTTAATTAAGCACCTCAGCAGGTGAGATCAAGTTATCAGCAAATTGCATGGCTACTGCCTCCCCCCCCTCCCCCAATTCAGAAGAACACGTGCATGGACCTGATAAGCCAATTAGATACTTTCAAGACAAGATACCATCTGGCTGAGAAACTGCTGGCAGTCCAGTCAGAAACACTCCTACCAACCCCAAGAAGGTGTTTGATTTTTCTATCCAATGTTCCTCTCCATTATAATGATGCAATGTAAACGGCAGCCTAAACTTAAATCACTTTAATGCACACACTTTTCTTGCACCTTCAGTAAACCTGGAAGGGGATCACATAATCTGTCTGTGCACTCTAGAGATTTCTATAGATTTCTGCATGTACATATAGCTGTGCAAATGGAGGTTCTGGTTGTACTGCCAAAGCTTTGCAAAAGACAGAATATGTTTATGCATCCGTGCACATTTTGAGCTGAACATATGTAGGTTTGTGCCTACCACAACACTATGCCCATCCTCATAAGTGTTCATAGAAGTCATAGAAGTAAGAGTCAGGAAGCTGGGTTCAAATCCCTGCCCAGCCATGGAAATCTACTGGGAGTGTGGCATTTATAAATAAAATAATAATTGTGTGCTGTCAAATCAGTTATGATTTATGGTGACATTTTGGTCATTCTAGGTAGACAATACACAGAAGTAGCTTACCATTCCCTTCTTCATTGGTCTCCTGAGGCTGTGCAGCTTACCCATGGCCATGCAAGCTGGCTCTTCTCCCTGGAGACACAGTGGGGAATTGAACTCCCAACCTCTGGCTCTGCAGCCAGATGTCTAGACCCATGAGCTGTCCAGCCAGCTGCTGGAATTGGTAAAACCACTCCTTAAATATCTCAGTTTGAAAGCCCTATTAGAGTCACTATATTGGTTCTCACTTGATAGCACATAGCAATGATAGAAACTCTGGGAAAGCCTCTGATCTCAATTGACAGAGTTGGTATGATGGTGAGATTTTTGAAATTGACACATTATCAGCCCCATAATTCAGCATGAATTCCTTTCCAGGTTGAATGATGGGGCTGAAAGCCCTCAAACTGGCCCTCTTACCTGCATGCTGTACCCAAACCACTTCTTTACACCCTTAGAAAAGGGCCCCACTGCACTGTGAGGGTCATGAGAATGCCCTGTGACTTGCAAACGTGTGGGAGGGGAGAGGGTTCTGATCATACCTGTCAAGTACCCCATTTTGGCCGGGATTTCCTGTAATTCACCGCTCCGTCACACGCCTTCCCGCCATCATCCCGTATTTAAACGGCCAAGAAAGGGGTTACTGTGCTGCTGCCTCTGATGGACACGCATGCGCAGTAACCCCTTTCCTCTCTTAAGGGGTTTCTGTGCATGCATGCAGGGGTTTCTGCGCATGCACGCAGGGGTTTCTGCGCATGTGTGCAGGGGTTACTGTACATGCGCATCGCTACCTCTGACATCAGAGGCAGCGGCGTGCATGCTCCAATGCTGGTGCCCGGAAACCTTCCCGTATTTGGATACCGGCAACTTGACAGGTATGGTTTTGATGGAAATTGCCTTTGTAGTAAGATGTCCCCTTCACAGGAGATTTCACACGATTTCACCATTCCAGTTCAGCATCTGTGGGAATAACGCAGGCTAGAAACAAAATAAACAGGCAAACGGTATAAACAAGCTAGCAAATTCTATGACTATACGGGCCTCTTATTTGTCCTGTAGAGAAAAAAAGGAAGAAGATACCAGCACAGGGGTTTATAGTGAAATGGCCGGATAGAGTTGACACTTCTAGCTCTACTCTAGCCAACATCTGCTTCTTACCTTGAAGAGATGGAAAGCTTCAGTTGCTATAGCAATGTGATTAACAAATTGCAGGTTAGTCAGCACAGATGACACTGCTTCAGGTTGCCAGTTTATTTTAGGAGGCTGTGATTAACATAATTCTGCTTTCAGGTCCATTAGTTTAACAAATGTATATAATTATTATTTAATGTTTATGCTTGTTATTGCATTTTGAACTATAAAGATATAGTTTCCCCAGTCTGCTGTAATCAAACCTGCCTGGTATTCCCAACAGTAAAAAACAAAAAAATTCAAAAGGTAGTGGCAGAAATAAAAGGACTGGGGAAGAGACTCTTGACTAAGAAATGTTGTAAGCTGTCAAACTATTAAATACTAAACATGATTCATGTTAAATATCAGTTCGTGTCAGCCATCAGGTACTCCTAATTCTGGGTGTGAAAATGCTATATGCTTCAACTTGGTCTGAACGAGTCATCTGACACAAAGCAAACAATTGACTTCATCTCATTTACAGCCAATTTGCTTTGGTTTGTATGCAAATATTTGAAATTATTGATATGTATGTGTATGGGTCTGAATAGTGGAAAAACATGAAGATAGGGGAAATAAAGGGCTCTGACCATGGATGGGGGAGGGAGTTAGACTCAGTCATCGACTACTGTTTGATCACCACAGCACAAGCAAAGCTTTTCCCAGTTTCTCAATGTCCTGTGTTTCAGTGTGAGCACCCATGGATTCCAAAGTAATCCAACACATGCTTATTTTGTCAACATGCTGAAACAGACTATCATAGTAACCAACTTGGAGACTGTTCCTAGCAGGCAACACCAGTTAGGTAATGGTAAAGGTAAAGTTTGCCCTTGCTCGAAAGCCAGTCATATCTGGCTCTAGGGTTCAGTGATCATCTCTGTTTATAGCCAAAGAGCCAGCACTGTCTGCGTCTGGAGACATTCCCGTCGACATGTGGCAGGCATGACTAGATGCTGGAGTGCACAGAATGCTGTTTACCTTCCCACCAAAGTGGTACCTATTTATCTACTTGCAATGTCTTGCTTGCAAACTGCTAGGATGGCAGGAGCTGGGGAAAAGATAATCTTAGGACTACAGAGCTGGATAGGACTCTATGGGTCATCAAGTCTAGCCCCTGTCAAGACGACACAGTGGGAAATTGAACTCTCAGCCAAATCTAAATCACTGAGTTATCCTGAAGCCTTGATGTCAGGAAAGCTATCCTAGACTCATTCTGGAATGAATCTTCCTTAAACATTAATTTTAATCTGGTTCAACTAAGATCAAATTTAATTTGAAAAACCTTAGGCCCTAGTTCACCTCTAATTATGCTATCAAAAGAACAACAGGCCTGAAATCCATCCTCAGCACAATCCCAAACACAGATTCTTTCCACATCATTGCCCTTTTCCATTTCTTGGATGTGGTGGCAGCAGCAGCCATAGCTCTAAGTGAGATTGCTGAAGCCATAGAAGCATTGTTGAGTCACCAGGGAACCATGGCAACTGTCTCCATGGCTCCTCCTATAGTGGATGTAGCTGCCCTTGGTTGTATCCATCTTTAGAGCATGAGGCACTTCTTGGGACCTTTCTTACTTACGCAGCCAGGTATGATCCCATCATTAACAGAAAGGAGTAGTGGCTGTGAGGGCTCTTGCCTAGAAGATGATTGGGTTGGGGAGAATAAAACCTGGAATTCCCCTTTTGAAACATATGCACATGCAATTATGGCACTCAGCAACGTTGTGAAATCTCAACAATAACTTATATTATTTTACACACTTATGCTGTGCACTTCAATACCTATATGCGGGGGTGGGGGGGTGTTAAAACTGCACCAGTAAAAATTTTTTTGAAAAGTTACATAAGAACATAAGAACAGGCCACAGCCCATCCAGTCCAGCATTCTGTCTCACACAGTGGCTCACCATTTGCTTCAGGGTATTCCCAAGGAGATGCCTTCACCTGCTTAGGATTCCCTGGAAATGGCATTGAGAGATATCGTGCCTATCTCTCCAGCTCGGAGGAGGTCCTTAAGTATCCATAATTATAGCCATTGATACCCTTGTCCTCCATGAACTTGTCTAATCCTTTCTTAAAGCTGTCAAGACTGACAGCTGTCACCACTTCTTCTGGCAGGGAGTTCCATAGACCAGTAATCCTCTGGGTGAAAAAGTACTTTCTTTTATTTGTTTGAGAACTAGTACCCAAAAGTTTCATGAAGTGCCCCCTAGTTCTAGTGTTATGCGATAGGGAAAACAGTTTTTCCTTATCTACTTTGTCCACATCATGCATGATTTTATAAACTTCAATCAGGTTACCTCTTAGACGCCGTCGTTCAAAAGTGAAAAGGGCCAACCATTGCAGCCTCAGATGGTAAGGAAGGTGTTCCAGTCCCCTAATCATTTTGGTTGCCCTCCTCTGCACTTTTTCCAACTCTATAATATCCTTCTGGAGGTATGGCGACCAGAACTGTACACAGTATTCCAGATGGGGCCTCACAATAGATTTATAAATAGGTAAAATGACACTTGCTGACTTATTTTCTATACCCTTCCTAATGATCCCTAGCATTGAGTTTGCTTTTTTCACTGCTGAGGCACACTGGGTTGACACCTTCATTGAGCTGTCCACCAGGACACCAAGGTCCCTTTCCTGGTTTGTTGCAGAGAGTTCAGAACCCATCAGTTTATAAATGTAATTGGGGTTTTTTGCCCCAACATGCATCACTCTGCACTTACTAATGTTGAAGCTCATTTGCCACTGTTTTGCCCACTCCCCCATTGTCAAGAGATCCCTCTGAAGTTCCTCATAATCTCTCACAGTTTTCACTACCCTGTATAATTTAGTGTTGTCAGCAAATTTGGCTACCTTGCTATTTGCTCCTACTTATAGATCATTTATGAAGAGGTTGAAAAGCAAGTGTCCCAGTACTGAACCTTGGGGGACCCCACTCTTTACTTCCCTCCACTTGGAGAAGTGTCCATTTAGTGCTACCCTCTGTTTCCTGTCCCTTAGCCAGTTGCTGATCCAGGACAAGACCTGTCCCTTTATTCTATGACAGGTAAGTTTATTCAAGAGCCTTTGGTGTGGGACCTTGTCAAAAGCCTTCTGAAAGTCCAGATAAACAATGTCAAATGGATCCCCCTTATCCACATGCTTGTTGACACTCTCAAAAAATTCCAACAGATTAGTGAGGCATGATTTGCCCTTGCAAAAGCCATGTTGGCTCTCCTTTAGCAATGCCTTCTCTTCTATGTGCCTACTAATTCTATCTTTTAGAATGGTTTCCATTACTTTACCTGGGACACATGTCAAACTGACAGGTCGGTAATTTCCTGGATCACTCCTGGATCCTTTTTTGAAAATTGGTGTTACATTTGCTACCTTCCAGTCATCAGGCACAAAGCCTGATTTGAGGGAAATATTGTATACTAGCAGAGGTTGCCCGGCGTTGCCGGGCTGTTTTAAATTGTGTCGGAAGGTTAAATTGTGTTAATGTTTTTTAAAAATTGCTTAGTCTGTAATTTTAATTTTTTGAATGTTTATTCATGCAAATTTTGTTTGGCTTGGCTGTTATTAACTGTGATCTGCTTTTTGGGGTTTTTTGAGGATTAATAAAAGAACAAAGTATGATATAATTTTTTCAAATTGTTTTATGTAAGCGAATAATATTTTAGTTTTTTGAATTTTTTTAATTAGTTGTACCGTAGTTAATAATTTTAATAATGTAAAAGTAAATGTTTTTTACATTCAATGTTTTTAAAATGTGTTTAGATGTTTTGAGTTTAAATTTGAGTTAAAACTCTTCACAGGATTTTTAAAAGTTTCTATTGTATTTTATTGACATATGTTTGTGATTTGTGTTAAAGTGTGTTTTAGTGTAATTTTTTTGACTTGTTTTTATTTGTGTGACCTTTTGTGTAAAATTGTGAATTTGTGTTATGTTTTTGGTTTGTTTTTATTTGGAGCTGTTGTGTGTTTTTGAATTGTTTTTACTATTGTGGCGAGTAGGTGGTGCTGGTAGGGGTTATTGTATTGTGACTGTTTTTTCTCTCCTGGCCTCTGGGTGGAGCTTCTTCTGGTAAGTAGTCTCTTTCTTTATTCATTTCTTTTCCAGTCCTGGTGGAGGTAGGACATCTTTTGGTAAGTTTGCTTGTTTTCTTTCTTTTGTGTGTGTGTGGGCAGGGGTGTGTGTGTTGGAATTTGTATTTTTGTCTGTTTGTTTTGTTTTTGATTATGTCTTTGTTTACTTCGTATTGTTTTTGGTGTTTTTGTTTTTGTGTATTTTTGGATGTGTTTGACTGTTTTTAGTAATTTTAAAATTTTTATTTATTTGGTGGTGGGGAAGGGACATGGTCATTGGGGGTTAGGAAGGGTGGGCTAGGTGGTGGGGAGAGGGGCATGGTCATTGGGGGTTAGGAAGGGTGGGTTAGGTGGTGTGGAGGGGGGCATGGTCGTTGGGGGTTAGGAAGGGTGGGCTAGGTGGTGGGGAGGGGGTCGTGGTCATTGGGGATTAGGAAGGGTGGGCTAGGTGGTGGGGAGGGGGGCATGGTCATTGGGGGTTAAGAAGGGTGGGTTAGGTGGTGGAGAGGGGGGTATGGTCATTGGGGGTTAGGAAGGGTGGGCTAGGTGGTGGGGAGGGGGTCGTGGTCGTTGGGGGTTAGGAAGGGTGGGCTGGGTGGTAGGGAGGGGGCCTTTATTGTGTTATGGTGCTTTTGTTTGTGTGCAGTCGTGAAAGTAGATCGGGGTTTTCCCTTTAATATCAGTGGGTGGGGGGTTGCGACCCCCCTCTCCGCTGGCTCCCCTGGGGTTGGGAGGTTTGGGGGGACAAAAGGGGTATGTCCCCCCAACTCTTCTGGACCCAGGAGACCAGGGAGAGTGGATCGATTCCCCCCCTCCTTAAAACAACTCCGTTTTTAAAGAGAAGAAACCGCTTGGTTATGCTTTGTGTTTGTGCTGCGTTTTTTTAAAATGCTTTTCTTTTGATTGGCTGTGGCGCGTTTCCGAACGCTGCGCCGTGCGAGAGCCTCTCAGCCTGATTGGCTCTGGCGCGGCGCGGTGCAAGGAATGTTGGGAAGTGAAGTTGTTTCCCTTTGTTCGCGTTTGTGGGGCTGTTGCCCCACTGCCGGTTTTCTCAATCCTTCGTTGACCTGCATACCCAGATCGGCCGTGTGCACGAAGGGTGAGTGCAGGCAAGTAGGGCGAGGCATAGCAACCTATAGCCAGTTCCAACGGTTAACCCTTGGATTTATAGGTTAAGATTTTGGCTAGGAGATCAGCAATTTCATCTTTAAGTTCCCTGAGAACTCGTGGATGGATGCCATCTGGTCCTGGTGATTTGTTAGTGTTTAGTTTAGCAAGACATGCAAGGACCTCCTCCCTGGTTATTTCTATCTGGCTTAATTCTTCGGTTTCCCTCCCTACGAAGATAGGCTCTGTTTTGGGCATGTGGTCTCTGTCTTCTTCAGTGAATACTGAAGCAAAGAATTCATTGAGTCTCTCTGCAATCTCTGTTTCCTCTTTAATAACCCCTTGCCTTCCATTGTCATCTAATGGTCCAATGGCCTTCCTAGTTGGGTTCTTATTTCTAATGTACTTAAAGAAGTCTTTGTTATTTCTCTGAGTATTTTTAGCTATACGCTCCTCAAAGTCTTGCTTTCCTTTCCTGATTGTTGCCTTGCATTTGTTCTGCAAGAATTTATGTTTCTGCCTGCCATCCTCATTTGGACAAGCCTTCCATCTTCTAAATAAGCTTTTCTTGCTTTTGATCACTTCCCAAACACTCTTTGTGTTACTTTCTGCATAGGTAACGATGGGACAGTCAGCTTTATCAGTGATAATTATGCTTCAGCATTTGGCAAAAGTAGCAATCATCAGCTTACCCTGCAGGTGGCATGTTCCCAATTGCTGTTTAGATTTAACAGCATGATGCATTTGAAGGCAGTCTTTACCTCCTCATCCCATGGAAGTTTATCCAGGAGAAATTTTCCCTGGTTCTTAGGATGTGTACACACAGATGGCCATATAGGGAACTGCATCATTAGATTGTTCTTTTGGAGAAGAAGATCATGTGAATGGAATTGTATTGGGGGAGGGGGGGATGACAAAGTGTTTGTGTGTGTGTGTGTGTTCTCCTTCACATGTTATTTACATGAAGTGACAGAGTGTGTTAAGATGGACAATAGGATCATTCCTTTAGACGTCACCCTGACATCACATGGCTTGTCTTAGTCCACCTGCATCATTAGTGTCAGAATGAACTACAGTAGAACCTCAGTTAACAAATGGCTCGGTTAACACAAAAGTTGCATCACAAAAAGAAATCCATAGAAAATAGTTTCAAGGTTAACACATTTTTTTGGAATGGGTTAATTGGTTTTCAATGCATTCCTATGGGAAACCATGTATTGGTTAACAATTTTTGGTTTTCAATGCATTCCTATGGGAATTTGCATTCAATACATTCCTATGGGAAATTTGCCTTACATATTTTTTTGTGGTACAAAAGGTCCTGGAGAATGCATTAAATTTGTTAGCCAAGGTTCCACTGTATATGCATGGTTTTAAGGAAAGCCTGCAGATGATGTTGAATTTGTTGGCTGGAGTGATGGGAGTTACAAACCAGTAACATCCGAAGGACTAGATATGTCCACCTCTGTGTTATTGTTTTCTCAGCTGATCATTTGAGGTGAGAAAGCCTTTGTAGGAAAGCTCAGATTTCCCTAGTACTAGAACCATTATACTGCACAATGCTGGGATCTAGTGAAGCATCTACAGAGTTAAGAAAGAATACTAAATAACAGGTTTGTGATGTTCAAAGTGACCCAACCACCACTAAAGAACTCTCATTGCTTTCTGGAGAATCCTTTGCTCTCTTCCTATATGTTTAGCGCACTGACATTGCTCAGACAGTGAAACAGTAAAAGATCATTCACTAAGTAGTTACTTTAACTTCAGTCAATTCACCTGCCACACTGATTATATAGAGTCAGTCACAATGTCACTATCACATTGAATGTCTCCAACATTTGACAAGGCATTCCTGACAAGCTATTGTACCAGTCTGGTAAGAGGAAGGGATTTTGCAACTAGACCACTTTACAGAAGAGTTTTAGGACACTCCAGTACTTCCCCACAAATACAAGCAGCAGGACTAATGATAATGAGAGAAAAAGAGGGAGACTGGCCACTCAAAAATAGCATGCTTCTTAAGAAGGACCATTGGTTCCTATTATAATGAAAACCTACTTAATTTGCAAATATGTGGGTGAAATCCTGTTCCATAGGTTATACTGTTTATATGCATAGTAAAAGGTAAAGCTTTCCCTTGCTCGAAAGCCATTTGTGTCCGACTCTAGGGGGCAGTGTTCATCTCCGTTTAGAGCCAAGAATCCAGCACTGTCTGCGTCTGCAAATATTTCCATGGTCATATGGCAAGCAAAACTAGATGATGGAGCACATGGAATGCTGTTACCTTTCCAGCTGAAGCAGTACCTATTTATCTACTTGCAATTTCTTGCTCTCAAACTGCTGGGTTGGCAGGAGCTAGTACAGATGATGAGAGCTCACTCCATCATTCAGCACTCGGGTCTTGACCTTCTGTTTTTCAAGCTCAGTGTATTAGCCACTAATCCACTGCAGCCATGTGTATATGCATGCTGCAACTCGTCTTTCCTGGGCCCACGACACCGGCCCGGGATGGGAGACTCAGCTCACCTATGGCTGCCTGCTTTGCCCCTCCTGTCCCCTCCTGGCCCTGCCTGCCAGAGGGGTTTGAAAAGGACGTCGGAGCTACTACTCTTTCAAGGTTCTCCCTGGTTCCACCATGGATGTTTGAGTCTGGGGCTCCGTCGCAGACACTAGGTGGTGGAGGACATTGCAACTGTGTAACTTTGGTAATATTTGCTTGCTATTGTATTGTATAGTGTACTTGTTTAATTTGTATCTTGTAGTTTGGATTTAGTGATATTGTATTTTCTGACTTGTAGCTGTAATTTGCATTTGTAACTATTTTTTTTATTTGTTGTAATTGCATTTTTGATATACTGTATTTTGTATACTTTTTCTATGTTGTAAATGCCACTTTGGGTCGCCCATTGGGTCAAGGAAAGCGGGGTATAAATAATAAATGAAATGAAATGTGGAGATTTTTCAGAAATCAAACTTTTTAAAATTGCTTTCTTCCCCACGGGTCCTGAGGGTCCCATGGAATCCCTTTCATTGCCCGGAAGACATTGAGGGCCACAAGAAATGGGGGAGTCTTTGATAACCGAAAATGGTGGTAGTAACTAAATATTTCCTCCCCTTCTCTATGGCACCCATATCTTTCAAGAGATTATGTAGGAGCCTTGGTATATTTTGGGACAGACATTTAATTATCCGGGGGGGGGGGGGGAAACATGATGATGATATCAGATGATGTCATCATCATGATGTCATCAGTCTGATACAGCACAATTTATAGAGCCATATTGGCCACATACATGTTAAAGACAAAGAGCTTCTCTTTTTTTAAAAAAAAAGTTGCCACCATAATTTAGCATTTACACAGCCAATTAAACAGACATTCAAAATTAAAATTTTACATTTTAAGCACTAATGGATAAATCTGTCTGATTTTACTTCTTCCACACATGAAGTAAAGAACCTTACAATAGATAGATAGATAGATAGATAGATAGATAGATAGATAGATAGATAGATAGATAGATAGATAGATAGATAGATAGATAGATCCTTACAATAGTTTCATTGTCAATATGAAGAAATGGGAGAACACCACCAAATTCTCATTAAAACAAATTAAAACTAAATTCTAATACATATGTAAACATTTTATTTCTCTTCTCCCCACCCCATCACACATATTCATAATTTTCTGGCAGCTGCCATTGTTCCATACAGCACAGACCGGGGGGGGGGGGGGGGGGCAAAATGTTGGGGTTCCAAATATGTTGCTACTTTATCCTCTCAAGCTAGTATAACCAAAGGTGACAATTGCTTGGGGCTAGAGCCAGACATCATCCAGAAGGCTACATTTTACACATCTTGGTCAGGAACAACATTGTCCCCCATGTCAATAGGTCTTGGAAGTCAAGGTAACTGAGGATCAGGGATTATTCTTTGTCTGACAGAGCCTCCATGGTACAGTGGCTAAGCAAAACTCTGCTCACAATCTGAGTTTGATCCTGAGGGGCTTGAGGTTGGTAAAAATGAGTACATAGAGTGTTGGGGGCAAATTGAAGTTTGCATAATTACTTTGTAAACTACCCAGAGAGTGTTTTAGCACTACTGGGCGGGCTGTGTGTGTATAATAAGCAGCTATATTGTCACTTTGCCTGCCACCCTGCATTATATGCATAAACCTAGGCAGATTTAGTTAGCGCTGGAACATCCACCAAGAGCCTTTTCTAATAAGAGAAGCTAGGGATGGAACCAATATGGACTATTAAGTATGCAAAGCACATGCATGCTCCACTCTTGAGTGATTCCAAGCCATTTTCTGGAACTGTTAAAAAAGTGCACTGCCTCCCAACAACACAAACTCTGTGCAAAATTACCATCCAGCTTAAGTATGCCAATCACAGTTTATCCCTCTGCATTTTAGCTACAAACCCACCTCTACCCTCCCCTAATCCCCCTTTTCCCGTCTTGTTGGGGCTTCATGGGTCCTGCACAAATGGCGGCCCATCTGCTCATCCTCTGCTTGTTGCAGCTTCATGTTGCTCTTGTACTAACAACTGTACTAGAATGGTACTGAACCATTTTTGTTTTAATACTAACACCTGGTATGAGCTGCTCAGTTAGAGATGCCAACTAAAGATAGCTTCAAGGCACAGAATAACAAGTTTATTGTTGTCCCCTCCCTGGCAGTGGCAGGTTGGTGTTCAATTTAGAATTGGTGCTCTCATTGAGCGTGTGAGCAGGTTTTGTTTTGTTCTCTATTCTAAAGGGTCAGGCACTTGGCTCCTTGTGATTCTTTAGCCTTGGCAGGCCAAACACCAATTTTTGATGCTTTCTTGCTTGGTCATGCTGTGCAAGTGAGCACAACAGTGCTGTTTCAATAAGTTCAGTCCTTGTACATAGAATGATTTAGCTCTGAAATTTTACGATTTGCTTCCAGAGAGAGATATTATATGATGCAGATAAAATGTCTTCATGTGGATACTGCATTAAGAACAATTAAATTATGGTCATTTCATTAATTTATTTGAGAATATTGTTTTAGCCAAGAGTTAGCCAAATATGCCAATAATATCCTGATAATTAAAAAAAAAACATTCTGACATTTTTTATACTTCATCTTGTCAGCAAAGACTACACATATTCATCTGTATGCATATGCATATACATACTGTACATACACAGACAGACAGACAGACAGACAGACAGATATCGATATAGATATATACATATATACATATAGATATATAGATATAGATATATAGATACTCTTTTAAGTGTGTGTGTGTGTGACAAACAAGCAGTGGTATTTGAGCAAAACATTCTGGCTTCCGCCTTCTTCAGTTGCTCTGGTAAATACAGTTAAATGAACATACCTAGTTCACTATTCACAAAGAAGAAGCTGAATTCATATTAGAGGCTGGATTTTTAAAGTTACTACCAGAACAGTGTACAACATGAACAGAAGGAGCACAGTCCGCCTTTTATGCTCCTGCTGCCAAATTCTATTAACACAATAACGCTGAGGTAAAAAGGAAAGCTGTTCAATTGCCACACCAAATTCATTCATTTCACAATGTGAGCTACATTGTCAACATGGGCAGTGACTGTGCAGCACAGACAGCTGCCCATAAAGATACTGTATTGCCAAAACACACCAAGTGGTTGAACACGCCATGTGCTAAGCAGCTGTCAGGGGAAAATAAATGGCTACTCTAGGGAAGAGATAGTATGCTCAGAGGCAGGGGAGAGTCCTTAGGTAATTATTAGTCTCATGAGCTATTCTGTCCCTCCACATTACTGTACTGTAAGAATCCTACAATATAGGGTGGTGGTGGTGGGGGGACAACTCATGTCCAATTTTTCAAAATAATTTAAAGCAAAGCAGTGGCTGGATTGAGACATAGTGTACATAAACCACAACAGTGCAAAATCTTTTCCAGCTCTTTTTTATGGAAATCTTTGTTGGGATGATAACAATCTTGCATGTACTGACACTGGGTATTAGTGTAAGGGAGCTTTACATCCTAATGTGATTATCATTCACGACTAATTTAATTGGTAAAAAAAAAAATCCCTCCCCATATTTTGGAGGTTGGGGTTTGAAGTGTTTAATAATATTGATCTTAGTGAGTGTCTTGTCTGTTTTAATTTTATCATGATCATTATTTCTCTTTCCCCACATGTATTGTTTCCTGCTGATGGAATTTATGAGGAGGGTGATGTGATGATAAGTGTAAACTTTAAAGTACTGTTAGTGCCTACAAAGGACTGTTACCCACTTTGGAATGATTGTCTGTTGCCTTGTTCCTCCCACTTTCCTCCTCCTCCTGATTATGTTTTGAGGTATACCTTAAGGACCTCTACCCAAAAGAACCCAAAACCAGAAGAAGAGCCCCTGAAAGATCCCAAAATGAAAGAAATGCTAAAGTTTCCCTTCTGCATATCTCTAATACTTAACATACACTATTTTCAATTATAGTGAATTCATTTAAAAATATACTGAAGCTGATAAGATTTTGCTATTTGATTATGTCAGTGGTTACAGATGAAGCTAATACAGAGCAAAGGCAGGCAATGTTACTATGTGTTGACTTCATTTACTCTCACTGTCATTGTGCTACTTAGCAAAATCCTTTCAGCAAAAGTAAAGAAATATTTGAGGAATTCAAGGTAAATCTCCAAATAAATAACCATCTATGCTATTAAATATAGGTGAGTAGGAACCGTAGTAGTTCAGGTAAAAATTTATACCCCAACTTTTCCTTTTTACATCTCCAGTCCCAAATTCTCTGTAGAATCTACAGAGTAGAACATTAAACTAAGCCTCTTTTTGTATACTGCATGTGACTGTTTAATGTGCATACTTTTAAAGAATATCCATGGTATATCCAGTAGCTTCTGAGCAATAAATTTTAGAATTTTTGGAGGAATAAATTGACATAACAGGGCTCATGAAACCTGAGTTCAAATCCATGACTGACTGTGGAAACTCATTTGTAGAACCTCTCCTTCAATATATCATACACCTTGAAAACCCTATTAGGGTCACCCTAAATCAGAGCTGACTTGACAGCATGGGACATGCTGTCTCAAACATGTCAGGAGTACTGAAATTGATACCACACTCTATCTTATAGCAGGGGACTTTAATGCCAGACTTGGCCCAAATGACAATCAATTGTTTACCAAATTCCTGCAACTCACCACCACCACCACCGCCACCACCTAACCCACAAATCAACCCTCCCTTTTTAGCTACAGAATCCAAGGATCTCATTGGAGACTTCAGGAAGAAGTTGCTTTGGAACAAGAGCTATTGTGAAAATCTCAGTCTTAATTAGAACTACAATGGCTTTCTTGTTAGCTCAGAGATCTAAGAGGTCCTTTTTTTCAGTAAATCTAGACAATTAAACTACTCTTTCAATCAGCATCCAGAGAAACAGGTTAAACCACAGTAAAAGATTTATATTAATTATGCTAATAATAATGTTTGCTAATAAATATTTTGAAGCACTCCTGCCAAGGTAGGCTCCAATTTGCCTTCATTACATTCAGCTGGTTCATCACATTCTGAAGCTAGACTGGACAGGGCTATCCAAACACCAAGTGTTCTGGAAACGCAGCCTGAATATGTTGCCTTTGTCTGCTGCCATACAAAGAGAAATGAGTGCATTTTCTTCGATATTAAAGAAAAATAAACCCAAACCACCAGCCATAATCTAAGATACATGAGATGGAATGTTTCAAGGAGAGCAGTTTGAAAACTTTAGTCTTGACAATGTAGCCTAACTTTTTAGAGGCCAGCAGGCTTTTAATCATTAAGGTTTTTTAGTGGCTGAAAATAAAATCTATATGTTAGATTCATTAAAACAGCTACTTTGTAGTAATCAAATGATCATTAAACAAACTTATTGGCATTTTGAAAGGCAGGCTAATTAAAAAGACAAGATATGATAAGGTCAGTAAAGTTAATAAATTGGTAGCTAATTATCTTTGGAAACTGGATATCTTTCTTGAGAGTCAATAGAAATAGTATTTGATTTGAGCGAAACTACAATTACACAGGGAGAAAGTGCAGAATCATTATAAATGTTGTTAAACCTCAATGAAAATGACTTGAAGTCATTAGCAGGCATTCAGGAAGTACACAACAGCCAGATGCATATTTGCAGCAGCAAAAACACTAGAATTGTCCCAACTGTTTTGGAATGAATTACTCTGTCTAGTAATTGTCAAAATAGTCTATAATTGCATGGGCAGGTTTTTCTGTTATCATCAGAAAAAGATAGGGAACATAACTGTGTGGTGTATACAAGTTTCTTAGAGATTGATAACATGTTTATTTTGCATATCAATGAGTAGGTGGGCAAAACATTTTCTTTTCTTTTGCCATAAAGACATTATTAAAATCAGGAACCACAGAGAGTTGCAAAGGGTACTAGCCAAGGACTACCTGGGGCTCTCTCAGAGCTCTTTGCCTATCCATCAATAAAAATCAAGACTTCCTCTATTAACTCTTTTAAATGATAATGACTTCTGGAAATTAATCAAAGACCTCAAGCCCAGAATGTCAGGTACTATAAACTAGAGAATACCAGTTATCTAAAACAGAGAATCAGGGTGTTGCTTAGATTAATTTGATAATAACAGTTCTTCTCATTTTGTGAAATGTCTCATAGTGTGATTTCTTCATCCATGGGAGATATTATGTTGGGACTTAACCCACAGAATGTTCTCCCTACGTTGTTGTCGTCATCATTACATGTCATCAAGTAACTCCTTACTTATGGAGACCCTACGAACAAGAGATCTCCAAAATGCCCTGTCCTCAACAGACCTGCCCAGCTTTTGCAAACTAAAGAATGTGGCTTCTTTAAGAGAGTTAATCTATCTCACATTTGATCTTCCTTGTTTCCAGCTGCCTTTCCCAGAGAGTCTTCCTTTCTCATGATATGCCCAAAGCTCAATAGTCTGTTTCATTATTCCTGCCTCCTATAGAGGAACATAATACAAGAAACTCCATCTTAAAGGTAAAGGTCACACTTGCTCAAAATCCAGTCATATCCAACTCTAGGGTTCAGTGCTCATCTCTATTTATAGCCAAAGAGCCAGTGCTGTCTGCATCTGCAGATGTTTCCGTAGACATGTAGCAGCCATGACTAGACACCAGAGTGCACAGAATGCTGTTTATCTTCCCACTGAAGTGGTACCTATTTATCTACTTGCAATTTCTTGCATTCAAACTGCTCCATCTTATCAAACTGAAAAAACAGGGAACTAGGCAGACTGACTTAAGACATGTTGCTTCCTGAAGCACAGATGATGATTCATTCACCTACAGAAGACAACCAGATTGACAGTTGTGCCTGAAATGTGCCCCCAGAAGAAGGAATAGTAAATTTCTTGTGAATACTCTTGTGTTGGAAAACCTTGAAAAATCAGAATTTAAAGCAGGGGTTTCCAACCTTTTCAAGCTGGGGACTGTGTCACGCTCTCTCTGTCAGCTTCAAGGACCGGATGGCCATTTTGCCCTTGAAGGGGTGGGGGATCACATGAAATGGCACCAGGGGCTGGATCCAGCCTGTGGGCCTTAGGTTGGGAACCCCTGATTTAAAGAGATGCACTCCAACATCAGTAACTAATAGCTGTAATAAAAAGGAATGCCTGCAAAAAGAAACAGTACAACATCTGCTGTGGGGAAGATAATCCAGAAATGTGACATCAGCCACAATTATACAGTGGCAAGAACCAACATTTCATTCATTCATTCAGTCAGTCAGTCAGTCAGTCAACCAACCAACCAACCAATCAATCAGATACTAATTAATAATTATTTAATATTAGTTAATGCACACAACTCTATATGGTGTGCAAGATAAAGCAAGAACCTCACAACAATATAAGTAACTCAGCTGTCATTCTCATTTTCAAGCTATCTGCAGCTGGAAAAAAAATAGGCTGCAAACTCTAGGCTCATTGTTGAATTTTCCATGTTAGCCTGCATTTCTAGGCTCATAGATAGCCTTTACTCCCTAGCTCAGGAGTTCTCAACCCTTTTAAGGCAGAGGCTGGGACACGCTCCCTCAGACAGCTTCAGTAGTCGGACGGCCATTTTGCCCTTCCTCCACCACATGGCATTTCCTGGTGTGGTGGAGGCAGTGGGGAGCCACATGAAATGGTGTCACTGGCTGCACCATTTCAGGTTGAGAATCCCTGCCCTGGCTACTGGCTGCTTATCAAAAGCTTCAGTTTGTGGTAACCCTGAAAACCTTGGGGACCAAAAATATTTGATAGCAAACTCTTTTGAAAAAGGAGAAATTTGAGATCTTCCAGACAGCATATGAAGGCTCCTGCTCACTGGCTTTTCCTAAAACTGAGCAGAGCAGTTTAGGGAATGCCGAGTGTCTCCTTTATGCAAGGCTCAAGGGTGTTCCCTACAGTTTGAACAATGTGACAAGGGAGTGTCATCCTTTGGAAGTCTTTTCACCAATAGCACGGGTAAGTTAGGATGGCATTTTGAGAGGCAGTTGAACCATTAAGGCATGTTACATTTAGAAGTTGTAGTCGGATTAGTCCTGCAAAATTAGGGGGTGGAGTGGTGTAATATATATGGAGGAGAGCAGCTGTTTGCCCATCAGCACTCTTGAAGTGAAGAAATTATTTTACATCTAACATTAGGGTAGTGCAGGCACTTCTATTTTTGTCACCCAGATGGACTGATATTGAATATTTAAAATTGGAAACAGAAAGTTATTTTGCTTCCTAGGATTAATCTTCTTAAGTGTTTGCTTTCTATGCACAGTGGACCCTTTGAAGCTCCTGTTTCCTTATTCTTAACCTAGGGAGCTAACAACAGTGTTTGAACTTCCTGAACCTAAAATGTATAGCTAGAAAGAACAGGAATCTATACAAAAGGAAAAATGCAAGAAAACATAATATCATTGGCAAGTGTGAGCTTTACTCTGCAAATAGAAATTTTCACTTGATCCCCTCTTTCGTGAATGCCTGGCAAACACTCAAACACATCTTTAACCATTCCCATCTGTGATCTACTCCATAATAACAAAGTGAGTGATATTATTATCCCATGTAATTTGCTATCATCAAGGCCTTTGCTTAGAGACTTTGAAATCAAACCCATCAAAGCATATGGTGTCTCACAGCATTATCCCACAAACAGATGACATTGTCATATCTCAGTATGGGGTAAAATGCTTCTCCCAAAACAAAACTGAGTAGAAAAATATATTTTCCAATCTCCTGTGCAGTTTTGCAAACTGCGGGCAGTTTTTTTTAATAAGCCTTAAATGATTTTCACAAGAAGTTTGGAAACTACTTCCTATAAAAGTAATGAAATCATTATTGCCTAGTAATAGGCAAACCATCGCCGCCACTGCGCTACGGGACCCACCTTCCACCACCGCCTCCGGCCAGGACTTTAAAAGGCCATTGAGGTGGCAGAGATTCGCCCTCACCCAGCTGTTGATTGGGCAGGGGGGCCCGCAGTGAAGATGCTGACCATCGCCGCCGCTGCGCTACAGGACCCGCATTCCACCGCCGCTTCCAGCCAGGACTTTAAAAGGCCATTGAGGCGGCAGGGATTCGCCCTCGCCCAGTTGTTCGTTGGGTGGGGAGGCCCACAGCGAAGATGCCAACCAATGCCGCCACTGTGCTACGGGACCCGCCTTCCACTGCCGCCTCCAGCCAGGACTTTAAAAGGCCGTTGAGGTGGTAGAACTTTTATTGATATATTCGTATGTGCTGGGCGTAGGAATGAGTTGCTGTGTGAGGTAGTGTTGTTTGTTTGGTTGATTTCAATTGTAACTTCTTGTACTATTCTTCTTTGCCTACATTGTATCTTGTTGTTGGTTATTGTGAATGCTGTAAACTGCTTTGAGTCTCTCATTGGGATGAGAAAAGCAGTATAAAAATCTAAATAATAATAAATAAATAATGGCAACCTTTCCCTTGTATTATCTATACTTATTCTCCCTCTTGTCTTTGCAATTAGCTTTAGCAACAAATTCATGTCTGTGTTTCTTTTATTGTTTAGGTAAGGCAAATTATTAACTGCCATGTAGGATCTGTATACTACACCTTTGCAAAAGAAGGCAACTGATGGGGCACTCAAGTCTTTGTTTCCGACCGGAGCCTAAAAAGTTACTATTAAAAAGCACTTGTTAAAATGCTTGAAGATTAGGTAAATGTTGCCTTTGCTTAAAAGTCAGTCATATGCAACTCTAGGGTTCAGTGCTCATTTCTATTTATAGCCAAAGAGCCAGCACAGTCTGCATCTGCAAACATTTCCATGGACATGTGGCAGGCATGCCTAGACACCAGAGTGCACAGAATGCTGTTTACCTTCCCACCAAAGTGGTCCCTATTTATCTACAGTGGTACTTCATACAATTATTTTAATCCGTTCCATAGGGCTTGTTGTTGTACAAAACAATTGTTATATGATGCATGCATCGTATAGCGATTTTCCCTATGGGATGCATCGTACCACGATTATTTCGCTACATGGTTTTTCCCATTGAAAAATTGCTGTACAATTTTTTTCTGTAGGGAAAATTGTTACGCAGGATGTCATTTCCCCCCAAAACCTTATTGTTATGCGATTTTGTTGTTATACGGGGCGATTGTTGTATGAGGTTCCGCTGTACTTGCAATTTCTTGCTTTTAAACTGTTAGATTGGCAGAAGCTGGGACAGAGATGAAACTGCTGACCTTCCGACCTTCCAGTCATCAAGTTTAGTGTTTGAACCACTAAGCCACCACAGTTACATCGCTTTGCCCCATCTTTATTATTCACTGCAATGTTGAAAAAGTAAATTGCTACACTATTTTTGCTGCTCATTACATTTTTTGTCACTTTCCTTAGGCTTTTTTAAACCTTAAGATTGATAAGACAGTGTGATAAAATTTGAAAAGCCATCAAAGCAAAACAAAATACTTCAAAGATCTTCTCAAGTATGGCTAAATGGGAACTGCATATCGCCACAATGAAATTTGGTGGTTGACAAATATTCTGGATTAAAATTTAAAGTAGATCTACAGACTCCCTTTTCCCAAATAAATCACCAGAGAAAACATTTACTCATTTATGTTTTCAATCATATTTACTTTCAAATACACACCCATACAAAAACACATATGATTCCAATAAATTTACTGGACACAAACACATAGCAATACAAAAATACAGCATTGCCAACACTGAGGATATAAACCCAAATTCAAGGTTGTAGAGAGCAACACATACATTTTAGCTACCAACCCATGAAAGAGAAGTTTGAACAAATTATTGAAACCTCTTGAATGCTTGCCCTGAAAATGTAAGGCACAAAGCTTCAGTAAGTTAAAAAACTGAGGGTGTCCCTCTAAGGATGCTCTGTTTTTTACTAGAGAGCTCATTTCCTTGAACCATAAACTAAGCCTAGGGACAGCAATCCCTTTGGGCATGGTAAATATATCATTTTGAGAAACATCCCAAGACTTGATCCTTTTAGATCAGCCAATGGGAAGAATGACAGGGGTTGAAGGACTAATCTCTTTCTAGTCCATTCCACTTTAGAATGGGTTTCATTTCTTTATTAATCTGCAAATCATCATCTCCTCTCTCCAAAACATACATTTAAATTGACATTTATAGATGTGGGTTTTTCCCCACAATACACCCCTTTTAAACATGTTTTAATGTAGTTTTTGAGTTAGAAACTGCCTTAGAGATGTTTGGAGTCTGAGCACTCTGGTAATTATGATAACAATGAGCCAGCTAATAAAATGTGCATGACTGCAGGGTTAGCTTTTATTGTCATTTACTCCTGATAAGTATTTGGTTGAGGGAGAAATCCCATGTACTAAAAGCAACAGGGTCTCCTCCTACCCAAGGGCCTGGGGAAAGGAGATTTTTGTACCTGGATGCAAAGTAAATACAGTAAAACCCCTACAGTAAATACAGTAAAATCCTGCCCGCCCCAGAGCTCCAACATTGCTCCGGGGGATTGGGGCCACCTGTGCCCGCCGCCCCCTCCAGACCACGCCTGGCCGGAGGGGTGAAAAGGACACCGCTGGCGCTGGTGCGAGGAGGGATTCCCGCCCGCCCTAGAGCTCCAACATCGCTCCGGGGGATTGGGGCCATCTGCGCCCGCCGCCCCCTCCGGACCACGCCTGGTCAGAGGGGTGAAAAGGACCCCACCGCCGCCAGTGCGAGGAGGGATTCCCGCCTGCCCCGGAGCTCCAACATTGCTCCAGGGGATTGGGGCCACCTGCGCCCACCGCCCCCTTTGGACCACGCCTGGTCGGAGGGGTGAAAAGGATGCCGCCGCCGCCGGTGTGAAGAGGGATTCCCGCCTGCCCTGGAACTCTTACACTGTTCTGGGGATTCTTGGGCTACTTGCGACTGCTGTGCAGTTGAAATTGAGGACTTTCCTTTTGTGCCCCTCTGGCCTATGTATGTATTTTGTATTGATCGCTTTAACTGTATTTTTTGATTAATTATTGTATTACTATTGCTGCTTATGTCTTTATTGCATTTCTGTATTTTTTTGGTATTTTTGAAATTATATCTTTTGATTATATTGATCACATTGTTGCTATTGCTGTTATACTGTGTTTTATGGATCTTGTATTTCTAATATTGTTTGTTTTCTTTTGCTGTAATGGAATTGTATATTTTGTGGTTTGTGGTTTGTAACTGTGCCTTTGGAGATGTGTTACTGTATTATTATTGTGTTATTGTATTATTATGTATCTATTATCCACCATGTAAACCGCCCTGAGTCGGGTTGCACCTGAGTGGGCGGTATATAAGCGTGAAAATTAAATTAAATTAAATTAAATTACTTATTTAAAAAGTCTGTTCCGTAGGCTTTTATGCAAATCTGTTTTTTACTTAACTCGAAGCAAACCCATAGGAAAATGATATTTATGTAAATCAAAGCAACCCCGTAGGAAATTTTTTTACATAACTCAAAGCAAACCCATAGGAAATTACTACTACTACTTACTCTATTATGGAAATTGTGTTATGTAAATCAGGATATTTATGTAAATCGGGACATGGTTTTAGTGCAAAAAACATTATGTAAGTTGAATTTTATTTAACTCGAGGCATATGTAAATTGGGGTTTTACTGTACTGTTCTTGATCAGTTCTTAGAAAGTCCAGTGGCTTCTCCGAAGAAATATTGGGGGATTTTGGTCATTCCTGTTAGTTAGCAAAGTATGAAAGGGGTGGGGTGGGGACATACATGTCAAGTATCCCCTATTGGCTGGGATTATCCCGTAATTTCAGTCTTCTTTCTCACAGTTCCCAGCAGCAGCACAAGTTACCCCATATTTTTGAATGGGGAGAAAAGGGCTCACTGTGCATACGCACCCCAGAGGCAGTGGCATGCATGCATGAAGAGGTTTCTATGCATGAGGCAGGCTGTCTGATATTCAAATCTTTGAGATTGTGGTGCCCAGCATGTGTGTATATTTTATCACTTCAAAAATTCCTCCCAGAGGGCTCCTTCTTTGCTCGCCGGCCGTGGGGTGAACGGGTTATTCCCAGGGACATGGAAGGAGGGTGACCAACACAATGACCAGGATCTGAGCCAGGCTAATCCCCTCCCCACTGCCCTCCAGGGGGGGGGCACCAGGGCTAAAGCGAGCAAGAGACAACGTGCAAGGAAGCAGACGGCCAATTGGGGGGTGGCTCTGTGTGTGTGTGTGTGTGTGTGTGTGTGTGTGTGTGTGTGTGTGTGTGTGTGTGTGTGTGTGTGTGTGTGTGTGTGTGTGTGTGTGTGTGTGTGAAAATCCAGCAGCAGGGGCAGCAGCTGGTGACAGAGGGGGGAGCCCTCCCCTCCCCTGGGCACAGGTTGATGTCTCCTCACTTGATTAGGATTCCTGGTTCTCCTCCTGGCAGTGACTAAACTTTGCTGGCCTGGTGCGGCTTTATGCTTTTCTCTCCACATGCAGCAGATCTTCCTTTCTGGCCCTTTCCTTTCAATCCACAACCCCCACCTCCCACCTCACCTCACAGATCCCACCTCCCTTCCCACCCTTAAGAAAGGTTGGGTCTCTCCCACTTTCTCTTTTGCCTTTTTGGAAAGCGACAGACAGAGCTGGCCCTGATCTGGGGAGGGGGGGCAGCACTGGGCTCAGCAGGACAGCCTGTCTCTTTCCACGTGGATGTGAATGGCCACAGCCTGCACCTACCTTACTTCCACCTGGCCGAAGGCACCAGGATCTCAGCCACCGTGACCTGCGGCGAGGAAGAGCCTGGCACCAGGCTGGTGGAGGATCTCTACTGCAAACTTGTGGGAGGGCCGGTGGCCCAAGGGGAGCCCAACCAGACCATCCAGATAGAGTTACTTTTTTTGGGTGGGGGAGGGGGGAATCAAAACAAATATTGCCCTGGTTTCCTGCCTCTGGTGGCAGAGGCTTCTGTACATGTGTAGAAACCTTTTCATGCATGCACACCACTGCCACTGAGTGGCACATGTACCACCCAGGGTTTTTGGGGCATACACAAAATGGTTTCTGCGCATGCGTGCCCTATCCCGGAATTCTACCGCAACAACTTGACAGGTATGGGTGGGGATTAAGAAGAGCACCACATGAAAAACATGTAGAGATCACTTCAGTCTCAGACCCTACCTAACTCTTTGGTTTCTTTGTACTACCTGTATGTACTTTGAACTAATTTTGGTTTCTTTGTACTGTGAAATGTACTATGAAATCCTCTTAAATAGAAAAATGAATCTTTACTTACAGTTGCCATTTGTAGTTACCATCAAAAGAAATAAAAAGGAAAACTGGAGGCTCCCTCACATGGAGAAAAACTCCATGCTTGTTGCTTGGGCAGAGGTCAGAGAAAAAGAATAACCATTTATAAAACAAAGCAAAAACTAACAGGAAGAGTGGGCAGACACTTGCCTCAAATACTAGAGGTGGGATCAGAAGAGAACTATATCAATCAACTTAGTGACAAAGGACAATCACAGAAGGCTATAAAGAAACCCACTATTAATTCATGCAAGATTGCTATTATTCCAATAAGAAATATATAGGCTATGACATGTAGTCATGTTCTGCAGAGCCAACCAGAAACAAGAGAAACTGGAACATTTGAACGGCAGCTATGACCAGTAGCTGAATTGGATATATTCTGCTAGAAACCGGGAAATCTACTTTTTCCTTTACTACAACTCCCATAACACCCCAGTTATCATAGCCACTACCCACAACTAACATCCTTTTAAAATGTATCCAGCTCAGTTATAATGATTGTTAAATTTAGTGTGAGAGTTTATTTCAAAGCGTAATGCATCTCCCCAGCACACATTAATTTTCTGACCATCTATGCTGCCTAAAAAAACAACAACTATTAGCTAACAAGCTACTTTGGCAAGGGATTGTTTCTTTTCAGCCTGCTGGCTTTTGACTCTTAGCACTTCATTAAATCCATTTGCATGTTTGGCAACAGTGGGTAGAACCAAACTATGCAGAAAAAAGCAAGATGTTAAATGTTGGGCAGTGGATTTTGTGGCTGTCAAATGGGAAGTTCAAAGGCCCAGAACAGCTTGGATCTGCCCAGGGCACTGCACCTGCAAATGTTGTGTGTGAAAGCATTTCAGCAGATGTTGCTTGTCTTGCCAGATTGAGGCCTGGTAAGGGAGGCCAGGACATCTAGAGCATTCATGGACACAAATTTAAGCAGAGAAGTGGGGGGAGCATCCTGGCAGCAATCTTACAAAGCACAGTGTAAATCACTAAAAAGAAATAGAGAACGCTACTTGTCTTGCACTACAACTGCCACAATGTCCCCAGCTATCTTGGCCACTGTCTTGAAGTGCACATGCACATATTCTGCATTTCCACTAGAGAAGGCAGAAGCTACCAGCTATCATAGCATAACAGCTGGGCTGTTATGGCAAGACAGTGTAAAAAAAGTAACTTTCCTTGCTGTGATTTCTGAAAAACAAAAAGCAGATGAGTTTGGCACAGCATAGAGATTTCAGTGTCCTGAGATTCTACACTTCCTCTGTCCATAGCTGTTCTTAATAAGGCTGCTTAGAAAATGTTCCAATGGCAGAAAGGGAACTGCAGTACCCATTCCCAGCTGGTGCACCAACGCCAGCTTTGAAAAATGAAAGTGTAGAGGAGCATGAGTAACCAACTGGGAGGTGAGAGGACAACAACTCTGTCAAGATTGGCAGGAAAGAACTCAAACAGAAGGATTTTCTCTCTCTCTCTCTCTCTCTCTCTCACACACACACACACACACACACACACAAACATTGCTTCATCTTGGAGTCCATGCTATCAATGAGGATTTCATAGAGTGTAAAGCAGTGGTTTCCAGTCTTGGGTCCCCAGATGTTCTTGGACTAAAACTCCCAGCAACCATTAGCATTGACTGGGTTGGCCAAAATTTTTGGGAACTACACTACACTTGATCTTAACCAAAAGGCTGAGAAGCTGTTGTCCAAGAACATCTGGTTGGGAACCTTGATATAAGGGATCTAACAGTCAGAGCTTAATAAAATGCCAACTAGTCACCATGGCTAATGGCCATTAAGCAATCTTTGCCAGTCCATTGATTCTCCGTGCCCTCAGATGCCAGTTATTTTATTTAATTTTGGGATTTATTTGTTTCGTTGGTCTGTTTTTGATTTGTTGTGTGTTTTGTTGTGTTATTTGACATTTGTATGTAAACCACCCAGAGTGGGGAATTTCCCAAAAGGGTGGTATAAAAATGTAATAAATAAATGAACAAACAAACACCCTTTGTTCATATGCAATGAAGACTGGGTAGCTCTGATGTCATTCACTTTGCTGTCAGTTAATGATGTCAGCAGTAAATCCACTCTGTGTTCTAGTCTGAACTTTAAAGCAGCTAAACAAGTCCTGAGCAAATTTTGGGGTCAGGTTTAAGCACCTCAGACAGCTCTAGAAAGTTTTGGTGGTCTAAAACACAGAGTGCCAGCCTGGCCAGGTTATCCTGCTATGTTAATAGAGCAGGGGTTCCTGAACCTACAGCCTGCAGGCAGGCCCTGGCCCCTGACACTACCCCATCCAGCCTGTCGCTGCCTCCGCCACAAACAGAAGTTGAAGTGGGCATGTTTACATCGTCCATGAAATGCACCTGCGCATGCGCAAATGCACCCACGGCTGTCATAAATGTGGAAGTGGGAAGTAGAATATGTTGAAGTATCATTCTTAAAAGATGAGATTAATATTCATAAGGCAACAGCTTTCCAGGAAACCTTTCCCCTTCCAAAAAGGAGAAGATCTATCTGTTAGTGTGGGAAAAGATATTCTGCTGTAGGACGGATTTTTATAATTTAAAGGCATCACCAAATAAATACTCTCCTAGGTTAAATTGCTGTACTGCAGCCAAAATTCTTGACTTCATAAGTTTGATCCTGATATGACTCAAGGTTGACTGAGCCTTCTATCCTTCCGAGTTTGGTAAAATGAATACCCGGCATGTTACCTTGTGAATCACCTAGAGAATGTACTAAACGCTATGTCGCAATATATAACTGTAATTGCTATTGCTATTCTCAGAATGCAATAAATAGAAAATACACCCCACCAGTGTTTTCTTAAAGTCATTCTTGTTGTCAGAAGTGCTTTCCTTATTCTGATCATATAATAAAGGGAGCTGTTAAAAATAGCTGACAATGCAATTCTAAGCACATTTATCCAAAAGCAAGTCCTTAAGAATTCAGTGAGGTTTTCTTTCTAGCATGCTTGTTTGGGATTGCTGCCTAAATTGATTTTACCACCATCATCCTGATGAGAGCTTAGCAGCCACCTTCTGTTAACACTCTCAAAACATTTCACATTATTAAAAGCACAGGATGCAATTTCTGAAGTAATGATATGCTGCCTTTTAAGACAGGTACTATGCAATAGCTCTGGGGAAAGGCAATTACAGTTAACACATCATTATTATGGCTTCTTCAGAAGGTAAAGGCATCCATCATAGCATAATGTAATGAATAGGAGGGGCCATATCTAAACAACCAGCCTCCTTGACTGAAACTCACAGAATTTTGGAGGTTTCTGTATCATCCAAAAGATGCAGTTTCCTCTTGGAGGATAAACCAATCAGAGTTTTAAGGATTCATCTTGCCACATCCATGGTACGTAACGAGATTGAATCCTTAAGTCCCTGGTTAGTCATTCAACCTGTGCACATAAGGAACAAAATGGTGTGAGTGAGGGTATGTATGCATTCTCTGCCTCCTAAATTGTCAGGATTTGCAGCTGCCCCTGTTAGTTCTACATGACTGGGCCCTCACCAGCTGACAAGGAGAGCCCTGGGGAAGGTTCTGGACCTTCATAGGTGCCACCTGGAGACCCTGGAGGGTTTAGCTCTATAAAAACCAGTCCTTCCTCCCAGAAGCTGCTTCAGCAACAAAGGTCAGCAGCCATGCAGGTGCTTGGCCCATGGATGTCTTGCCTTCTTCCTAATTTCTAGAAAATATTCTGCCTTGTTCCCGATTCCCACTCCTATAGTCTTCTGTCTGTGGACTGTTGTTGTGTGTTTCCTGGATCCCTGCTCCTGGAATAATCCCATCCTCACCTTGCTCCATCCCCTGGAGGTTCTCTGCCATGCATATTCTCCTTGTCACCTGACTTCTGGCTCATTTGGACTATGCTTTTGTCATCTGGACTACTCCTGCACCTCTGGTTTTACTTGGACTCTGGACTGAGATTTGGTTACTGTTCAGCATGTTGCCTGGTTGTTCTGGGTCCTGAAATTTATGTTGCCTGCCAGCTGTCTATGCCCAGGTGTCAGATATAAATTCCTGGTATCATTGTTCTTAACTTTCTCGTGTTGAGCTGCCTTGAGTTTGAAGAGGAGGAACAGGAAACTGCCTTAAGGGGTTCTTAGTTTACTATCCCATTCAAGTGGATACAAACCTGTTTTCCTCCTTAGGTTATTGCTCCATGCCATAAAGTCTAAATCAGGCAGAGGAGAGTCAATGCATTATGGACTTGGGAAACAGGGCTTGTAAGTGGGCCAGCCCCCTCCCCCAAATCCTGCTGGTTTTGGCTCCAGAAAAGAATAAAACTATGTCTTTGCCTAGTGGTGTTGGAATAAATTACTAAAATGAAAGCATTTACCACAGCAGGCCCCATAGCCGCGGCACCAGAGAGATTTCCAAAATGCAACCAGTTGCATTTATTCATCTCAACAAACCAATGATTATGGCAGTTATAAATGACAATATGCAGCCTGTTAGGTGTTGTGGTCTGGGTTCGAATCATGCAGAGTTAAGCAGTTAACTATTGGCAGCAGCGGCGGTGCACGTGTGGTTTTAGCTCTCTCTCCCAGACAATAACAAGCAGAGATGTAGAGTAACAGTGCAACAGAAACAGCTTTTACTCAGCAGAATAGTTCATAAAGATAACATAAACAACAGATTCTTCTCTGGCAGATAAACGGTCTGTGAGAATATTCTATGTGTGTTAAAACTCAGAACTGTGTGCCTAATTTGTATACTTTGTTTGTATTTAAACTAGAGCCCTTGTGGTGCAGTGGTTAAACTGCTGTACTGCAATCAGAACGTTGTGAGTTTGATCCTGACCAGGGATCAACGTTGACTCAGCCTTCCGAGGTCAGTAAAATGAGTACCCAGCATGTTGGGAGCAAAATACTAATTGACTTGTGAACTGCCCAGAGAATGCACTATGCGCTATGGGTGGTATATGAATGTAATTGCAATTGTTATTCTGCTCAATTGCAGAATCAGCTTGTCTGGGAATTGATGAGGGCATGAAGAGAATTCACAATTGCCCCAGTCCAGCTTCCACCAGTATAGTTCCCTACATTCGGCACCTTATTGCTAATTTTATATATGTAATAATGATTTTTTTAAAAGGGGGGAAGATTGGGGGCAAGAAAAAAATGATGGAGGATGTTTACATCAGGGGTGCCCAAACTACAGCCCAGGGGCTGGATCTAGCCCCTGATGCCAATCCATCAACCCTGCAAAGCCCTCGTTGCTCCTGGAAGTGGAAGTAAAACGTACCCATGTGAGCGTGTTTTACTTTTGCTTCCAGGAGTGATGAGGGCTTCATGGGCTGGGTGAATTGGTATTGGGGGCCCAGATCCAGCCCCTAGACCATAGTGACCCCCTGAAACATGTGACTGACCCATGGCCTGAAAAATTTGGACACCGTGCTTTACGTCAAGGATACACAATTGATCACATAGGGGAAACCAGATTAAATCCTTCTGACATGAAAAAGTATAAGGCCCCTCGGAGCAGAGAGGAAGAAAGCCAGGTTGGGAGCTTAAAGCACTAGATGGACTTGAATCAACCTTTGTGTTATATGGTCATTAAAATATATACATTGAATTCACTATTTATTTAAGCAGAGCAACTCCTGAGGTTTTTTTTAATGGTGTAGTTGGTTCTATTCTCACCTGGGACTAACAGCTGGATTTTGCCCTCTGAACAGTCTATGAATGGCATAGTATATCAGCTTCACTTTCTCTTACATTCAAATGCATATTCAAAAATGAAGAAATGCCAATATTTTGATAAATCTGTATTTATTTTAAAAAGAAATGAAAATTGTGCATTGCCAGCATTAGCGAAATAATGATTGTTGCTGTTTTATGCCACCAAGTTACTTCTGAGTTATAGAGACCCTAAAAGGATATTTTTGAGGTTTGTGAGATGTTCAAGCAATGTCACCTCCTAGTGAGTCTGCATAACCACATAGGGACTTGAATTCATATTTTCTGTATCGTAGTCTGATATTCTATCTACTGTATATTGTAATGACTTTTAAATTAAGGCTAAGAAGTGTAGGAACCTAGTTCTACCTGAGTTTTCCTGCTCTGCATCATGCCATTCATTTCTTACCCTTTACAATGTAGAGAACAGATAGGAGACATCTATTTACATCCACTTCCAAGGTTTGTATCAAAGCATTTGTTCAAGACGTGAGCCACCTGCAGAGGTTTTGCTTTACCTTGGGTAATCATATTACCCATTTAGCCAGCTTTTACCCATGTTATAAGTAAGATAAAGGTGAACAAAGGATTAATACTTCTTTAAATAGAGTGGGGAGAAGATAACTGACAGAGATCAAGATGGGCTAGATCCCATGATCACCTGGTTATCTATGAGTCTGTAACAATGCTGCTCCACTAAGTCTGTAACAATGCTGCTCATGGGAGTGGCAAGCCAGTGACATCTGGTGTGCCATAGGTTTCCCACCCCCACCACAATAGGCTGCAGCAAATCTCCCATTGTATGATGCATCCCATAGAGAAATGTGTTGCACAATGCATCCCATAGGGAAGCATTGCATTATACAACGACAAAAATTGTTGTACAGTGCAACGTTGTTTTTTTTCTTCCAAATTCCATTTGTTGTACAATTTATTCATTGTATAATGCAATCATTATATGAGGTTCCAATGTATTTGTAAAAAGAACCATAAATAGTAACTGACAGACATGCTGGGGTTAAGATAGACAACTTGTTTCTTCACCGCTGAGGCCATGATTTGGTGAGACAAAAACATGCCAGAGGTCAAATAGCTAAAATTGTCATAGCAAATGCAAGCTTGTTTTACTTAAATGCATTTGTCCTAATCTAGAACCTGCATCCTCACAAATGAGGACAAGAGAGAGATGCACATCAGAAAACAAAGCCACTGAAAAAGATGAAGAAAAAAACTGTACAAAACCTTGATATTTTCTTGTCTTCAAACAAGCACCAATTTAGATCCCCAGTATGATGAAAGAACAATTATAGATTGAAATACCAAGGCATTCATTAACAGAGACCTGCTATTGATCTTCACATATCTTCACCTCATCCCTTAGATGTCCTCATATGTCTGTATGTATATAGACAATATAATTGTTTGCCCAGTTAATTACTTTCACTAACGATTAATCTCTAGAATGAAAACATACAAAATTATGAGAAATTAATGAGGTACGTAGGAATTGGACATCAGACTCTAAGGCCATACTTACCCTCCCACTCATCAGTTCCTCACTAAGACTATGTTGCCTATTTGTATCTCAAATGACCTCATTCTGTGAGTGTAAGATCACACAACAATGAAGTGGAGATATTTTTCCCTGCCATCCTGTAGGTGTGAGCATTCATTAGTTCTACTTTTTACCTTGAGGGAGGACTGCTTTTGAAACCACATTATTTGATTCCTACAAGGTCCATGAAGGTATGACCCCTGTTGTCCACCTAAGAGTTACAGGAACTCTGCCTTGTCTTCCACTGTACTGCTGAGCCAGTGCATTATAGCTCAAAACTGTTAAATACCATCCTTTATCCTCCATTTATTACCCACTGTTAAAGAGGTGGATAATTTGAAAGACACGTTATATCAAAAACATCCAGACCGTCTTCTAATCCAGCAGTAGATTTATGTGACCCTAACCAGTGGTTCTTTCAGCTTTGGTCTCTGAGGTGTTTTAACGAAAGGGTGGGGGACATATAAATATTATTGGATTTCAGGTCTAATGATCTTTGTGTCTTCTTGTGCTGGCTTGGGTTAATAAAAATAACAATCCATCAAGATTTGGAGCAGGCACTCGCAACCTACGGCCTGCAGGCCAGACCCTGCCCCCATGCCATTCCATCTGGCCCTCACAGTGTACAGCACTTCCGGGGTAGGGGGGGGGGCGGACAGCTGTTTTTTGGATCATTAGCAGATATGGCCACTAGAGGCTGCAAAGCATGGTTTCCCATAGGAATGCATTGAAAACCAATTTCATGTTCTAAAAAGCAAAAAAAACTAGTGGCAGAGGCAAGCTGAGGCAGGCGAGGTAGAAATGCTCCTTTGGTTTACTGAGGGAGGGGGGGTCTGGAGAGTTTTTTATATAAAAAAATAAGAGAGTTATCTGTTAAGGTGCATGCAACTTTCTGGTGAGTGCACTCCATTTTTGCAAAGCACCAGAAAGCTTTGCATTCAAAAACAGAGGCACCACTGTTGAATTCATTGTTGTTGCTTTGTGTGAGTGCCATTTTCTTTTGTTTATGTGTGTATAGGGAGGGGAAGGGGGGAGAGTACTGTATTTGTTTGGCTGTTCTGTCTTTTATTTGTTGTGGTTTTTTGTATTATCTGATAGTGTGTAAATAAATTTTAAAAATTCTATTCAAAAATTAGTCCGGCCCCCCAGAACAGTCTGTGAGAGCTTGACCTGGCCCCCGACTTTAAAAAGTTGATAGGTAGATAGATAAATCTTTATTGTCATTCTCCTGCACAGAACAACGAGATTGGGGAGAACCCCTGATCTGGAGAATTTCATATATGCTGCAACTGTAGATCTCTCAGTTTCAACATGATAGTTAGTTAGTTAGTTAGTTAGTTAGTTAGTTAGATAGATAGATAGATAGATAGATAGATAGATAGACAGACAGATAGATAGATAGATAGACAGATAGACAGATAGACAGATAGAATGGTGGACATCAGCAGGTTTGCACCAGTACACACGTACTGGTAGTAAAAATGGCTGGCCCGCCCACTGCCCCACCCTGCCCATCTCCTCCTCCTCCTCCTAGAAGAGGCTTTGGAGGGGGCTGGCTCCATTTCCCCCTTCCTCCAAGGCTTTTTCTGGGCTCTGTTTCACCCCAAAGCACATCCCCAGCCACTCCAGAGTGGTTGGGGAGGCACTTTGGGGTGTGTTGTGTTCTAAGGGTGTTACCTTCCACATGGATTACAATGTATCCGAACCGATGTAACCTTGCCTTTAGCAACAATGTAACCTTCAGCTGTATCATATGAACCCTGCAATAGGACGCGAGCTAATGTCCACCAGCTGGCAGCAGCGAGCGTCCAAGCTCTCTTGGTCCGAACCCATCAAAGGCAACAGCGCGGGAAGCTTTCCCGCCACCACCTACACCTGGACAAGAAGGGCGTGACCCGCAATGACGTCACGCAGACAGTAGCCAATGGGCTACCATGGCACCACGTTCAAATGTATTACTACCGTATATAAAGAGCTATCGATCCGCCATTACCTCATGTTCCCTCTGTCCACGATGCAATAAACCTGAGTTAACCCAGCCCGAGGCTGTGTCCTGTGTCTTGGTTTTCATACACTAAATTGGCGACGAAGGTGGGATAATGGATCCCCAAGGAGCAGCCAGGGCACAGAGCGGGTTCAACATCACCAAACCGCAAGACTGGGAGCTGTTTGAGATGGACTTCCATGCGGCGCTGGTGGAGCTCAAAGTCAAGGAAGACGATGAAGAGACGAAGAGGGCCATCCTCACCAGAATGCTCGGGATGGACACCAAGCGGACGCTGGTGGGCATCATCACCCCGAAGAAGGTGAGCGAATTTAAGGCGGACGAAATCATGAAGCTGCTACGGGAGCGCTTCCGACCCGCGAGGGCGATGTTTCCCGCTCGGAGCGCGTTTTGGAGGCGAGTCCAAGCGCCGGACGAGTCGGTTGAGGCATTCGTGGCCGCCCTGAGGGTAGCCGCCGTCCCCTGTAAATGGGGCAATATCCAAGAAATGGCCCTCAGGGACGGCGTGCTGTGCGGCCTGAAAGACAAGGAGGTGCAGCGCAGTTTGATGAACAAGGAGCCGCCACCCACGTTGGCAGAGGTCGTTGAGGCCGCAGAAGCCGCAGAGTCCACGAATGCCGGAGTGGACGAGATGCACCAATGGCGTGAGTGGCGTCCCAGAGCCGGCAAAGCGGAAAAACCGGTGCACGCAACTCGACGGGCCTCAAAATCGTCCTCAGAAGGCAGCGACGGCGAAGAAGTCCAGAAGGTCCGAAAGGGGGGGCGCCGATGCGATGGCTGCGGAGCGGCCCACGAGCGAGCGAGGTGCCCATTTAGAAAGGCCGAATGTTACACCTGCGGCCGGCGGGGGCACATCGCCAGAGCATGCAGAAAACGGAAAGAGGGCCGGAGGCAGTCATCAGACCGTTCGATCAGGCCGGACCGTCCAGCGAAGCCCAAAGATGGCGTCCAGACCACGAAGAAGCAGGACGGCGTGGGCCGCGTCTCGGACGGCAGCGAGGACGACGCCCCAGTGTTCAGCGTGTCCGCGGGACAGTCCCATTACTTTGTTGAGGTACAAGTACAAGGGGCCCCTATCAGGATGGAAATTGACTCGGGGTCCTCCTATTCTATAATTCCCCAGAGGGAGTTTTTGAAAATCGACCCCCACGTGCGACCCAAACTTAAAGCATTGAGGTCCACGCTACGTGATGTACAGGGAAACAGCATTCCGGTGTTGGGGGTCGGGAAATTTCAGGTTAAGTTTAGGAGATATTCGGCGGAACTGCCCCTAGTTGTCCTCAAGGGGGGAAGTTGTAGCCTCCTAGGGACACAGTGGTTTCAGCCCTTGGGCCTGTTCATAGGGGGAGTACATTCAGTGGGGGCGGATCCAATACAAGCGGTGTGCGATGCGCACCCCGCCGTTTTTAAAAAAGGACTTGGGAAATTCAACGGACCCCCTGTAGCTTTCGACCTAGACCCGGAGGTCCGCCCGATAAGACTCAAACCGCGCAGGGTGCCTTTCGCACTAAAGGACAAAATAGAGGCGGAACTGGACAAATTGGTGGGCCAGGGGATTCTTATTCCTGTTGATTCCGCGGAGTGGGAAACTCCAATCGTAACAGCGCTGAAGGCTAACGGGGAGGTGCGCATTTGCGCTGATTATAAGTGTACAATTAACAAGGCGATTCGCCCTAATGCATATCCGGTGCCAGTGGTCAGCCACCTTTTGGCCAGGCTAAATGGGGGAAAGTGTTTCGCTAAGCTCGACCTGGCACAAGCCTATCAACAACTCCCCGTAACCCCCGCCACGGCCGCGGCACAAACGATAGTCACACATAAGGGAGCGTTCCAGGTGTCGCGTTTACAGTTCGGCGTGAACTCGGCACCCGGCCTTTTTCAGTCGCTTGTGGAACGCCTCCTGAAGGGGCTGGAGGGGGTGTTACCTTATTTTGATGACGTATTGATAACAGGGGGGAGTGAGGCCGAACTAGCTAGGAGATTGGATAAAGTGCTAACTGTGTTCGAGAAAGCGGGGCTGAGACTGAGGAAGGACAAATGTGTTTTTTTCGAAACCGAGGTCGAGTTTTTAGGGTTTCGGATCACACCCGAGGGTATTAAGCCGTCCAAATCCAAAGTAGCAGCCATCAAGAAGGCCCCTCGCCCCACATCCAAAACCGAACTACAGTCATTCCTGGGGCTCCTCAATTTTTACCATACATTCCTCCCGCGGAAAGCCTCCGTGGCCGAACCGCTTCATCGGTTACTTAAAAAGGAGGAGACATGGATGTGGGGTGACGAGCACGAGAGGGCGTTCAACGAACTCAAGCAACTTTTAACATCGGACGCAATCCTTACGCACTTCGACCCCAAACGGCCGGTGGTCTTAGTCTGTGATGCATCACCGGTGGGGGTGGGGGCGGTGCTTTGCCACGTATTGGATGACGGTCGGGAGGCCCCAGTTGCGTTTTATTCCAGGTCCCTGTCCCAAGCAGAGCGAAATTACGCACAAACCGACAGGGAGGCATTAGCAATAGTAGCGGGGACCAAAAAGTTTCACGATTTTCTGTATGGCCGCCCGTTCAAAATCGTGACGGATCACAAGCCCCTGTTAGGGATTTTCACGGCAGGCAAGCCCACGCCGCAGATACTATCCCCGAGAATGTTGCGATGGGCCATTTTTCTTAACGCATACCAACACGAGTTGGAGTACCGGCCCGGAAAGGAGATCAGCCATGCTGATGCGCTTTCGAGATCCCCTTTGCCCTTGTCGGACGACCAAAAAGCCAGATTAGGGAGAGACCGCCAAGTGTTGCTAATCGAGGTTTTAGACGAACCCCCAATAGTACCAGCCGATATAGCCAGGGCAACAGGCAAGGACAGGACGCTGGAGAAAGTCAGCTCATGGGTGCAGAAAGGGTGGCCAGCATCGTCCCCAAGCAAGGAATTCGACCCATTCTTTCGGAAGAAGCTAGAGTTGTCCCTAGAAAGGGGGTGCCTGTTGTGGGGCCAACGGGTGGTGGTCCCAACACCCATGCGGCCGAGGGTGCTCAAACTGCTGCACGTCAGCCACCCGGGCATCGTTCGCTCCAAAGCGCTGGCCCGCAGCTACTTTTGGTGGCCACAGCTGGACGAGGACATTGAGCATATGGTCGGCACTTGTGAGGCATGCCAGGGGTCCCGACCAGAGGCGGCCCGCCTCCCGCACAGGGAATGGGACACAGCAAGGGGGCCATGGTCCAGAGTGCACGTAGATTTCGCTGGCCCTTTCCGAGGAACCATGTTTCTCCTGGTGGTGGATGCATTCTCAAAGTGGCTGGAGGTCATTCCGGTAAAGAGCACGTCCTCCGCCACTACGATTAGCCAACTACGGAGGGTCTTTTCAACGTTCGGCTTACCCGACACTTTAGTCAGCGATAACGCGAGTTGCTTCACCTCCTCAGAGTTCGGGGCATTCATGGAGGCAAACGCCATTCGGCATGTCACATCCGCGCCGTTTCACCCGGCCACGAATGGCCAAGTGGAACGGTTGGTGCGTACAACAAAGGAGGCGCTCCGGCGCATGGGCCCCGGGGACCTAAATCACCAAGTATGTCAGTTCTTATTAGCGTATAGGGTGACCCCCTTAGCGTCAGGTTACTCGCCGGCAGAGCTGTTGATGCGGCGAAAACTGACTACGCTCCTGTCCAGGCTAGACCCCACAAGAATTGAGGATAAAGGGAAAAACGTAGGGTTGGCAGTCTCGAAAGGTTTCGCCGCCGGCGACCCTGTTCATTGCAGGAACTATGCCAGCGCGGGGCCAGCCTGGGTGCCGGGGACAGTGGTAGAGCAGACGGGGCCAGTGTCGTACCGGGTCGAAACCCACACCGGTCTCCTCTGGAGGAGGCACGCAGACCAACTGAGGCACCGAGTAAGTGGGCCAGTCAGTGAGGATCACCAACAAGATTCAGCGTTAGGGTTCTCCCCCACCCGCTTAACCCAAGGGGGAGACAGCAGCGGGCAACAGTCCCAAGCAAGGGGGGAAGGAAAAAGCAGCGGCCCCGACTCATATCCTTTTGATACACCAGTCCGATCAGAGGCCGGGGAAGGGGGAGAGGAGTTCGCGACCGCTGCCCCCGAATGGAATTTAGATTTTGATTTAGCGAGCCGGGGGGGTTTTCAGGAGTGTTCCCCCACCCATCCAAGCGAGAAGAGGGGTTTTTCGTTAGCCCCCAGTGCCCCCGGTTCCTCCCTAACAAAGAGCACACCTCCCAACAACACCGCGGAGCCGCGGCAAGTCACTAACGAGTCTCCCTCTCAAATTACAGGACAGGAAACCGGGGGACAAAGAGAAGGTAGCAAACCCGGGGAAAGGCAGCCCGCATCGAGACCCCAGCGTGTTCGAAACAAGCCATCTTGGCTGAGAGATTTTGTCTCCTAGGGAGGGGAGTGTTTCGAAGTATGGGCTCGAGACGTTGTCTCGTCCTAGGGGGGAGGAGTGTTGTGTTCTAAGGGTGTTACCTTCCACATGGATTACAATGTATCCGAACCGATGTAACCTTGCCTTTAGCAACAATGTAACCTTCAGCTGTATCATATGAACCCTGCAATAGGACGCGAGCTAATGTCCACCAGCTGGCAGCAGCGAGCGTCCAAGCTCTCTTGGTCCGAACCCATCAAAGGCAACAGCGCGGGAAGCTTTCCCGCCACCACCTACACCTGGACAAGAAGGGCGTGACCCGCAATGACGTCACGCAGACAGTAGCCAATGGGCTACCATGGCACCACGTTCAAATGTATTACTACCGTATATAAAGAGCTATCGATCCGCCATTACCTCATGTTCCCTCTGTCCACGATGCAATAAACCTGAGTTAACCCAGCCCGAGGCTGTGTCCTGTGTCTTGGTTTTCATACACTAAAGGGTGAAATAGAGCTCAGGAAAAGCCTGGGAGGAAGGGGGAAATGGCTTTGGAGAGGGCTATGAAAATAGAAGCCATAGCTATAGAGCTATGAAAATAGAAGCCATTTCCCCCTTGTCCAAGGCTTTTCCTGAGGTCCGTTTCACCCCAAAGCACATCCACAGCCACTCCAGAGTGAACTCTGTGCTAGCAGTGGCTGGGGATGTGCGTTGGGGTGAAATGGAGCCCTGGAAAAGCCTTGGAAAGGGGGAAAATGGCTTCAGAGGTTCGCTATAGAGTGATGAAAATAGAAGAGGCTTCTATTTTCATAGCTCTATAGTGAAGAGCAGTCACATGGTCAACAGGCCATGCCCATCCAGTCACGTGGCCACACCCATAGTGTGGTAGGAAAAAAATATGGCCACCACTAAATAGATAGATAGATGGATAGATAGATAGATAGATAGATAGATAGATATCTGTAGATAGATTTCCTGTTGAGCTAAAATGCTTCGTTCATCCATGAATTCAGTAAAATATTTTTTCTGCTTTACTCTTACAAATAAACTTTTTTCTAAAAAAAAAATCACCACCTGAAGTTCATGGATGCCCCCACTACCTGTGTCCTCCCAGTACACTGCTCTCAATTCTCAAAGATCTTTCACACGGGAACCGATAGGAACTCCTAGGCATGTTCCACAACTGCCAATAGATGTGCAGACTTCTTGCCTGAATAAACCAGCTAGGCAAATCAACAAGTTACGAGGCAGCCCTGCAAATGGCAATGTTTCTGAAGCTTTTCAGATATTTGGATGGCTTCCAGGTACATGTATTATTCATTTCTACCAGAAATCATCCAAACATGCAAGAGAGAACTCCTCCTGGGATTCCTATCATCTCATTGCAAATGTAAGCTGAGGAATAGCTCAAAGGAATGAAAGGAAAGATGACAGGTGGGAGGGATGCAAGATAAGAGTGAGAGCGAAAAGGGCAGATGCCAATGAGAATTTTTCTTTTTTTTTTTACTGATCAGGCACCAATTCTGAACCAGAGACAGCATTAGGTATAAATCTAATTTGTGTGCTGCTGTTCAAGCAGATGTGTTGAATTTGTATGATCACTGTGATGTTTATCTTACTGTGGTTTTGGCCAAGGGACAACTATGAATCCAACCTCCTGTAGGAGCTTCCTCCTATCTTATGTGAGATTTTTATGACAGGTTTTGATTTTCATTTAATGAACCCCTTCACCATGTATGTTTGTATTTGGTTTATTTTTAGGAAATATACTGTGTCCTTGTAGCTTTGAAAAACATATTTGAGAAAAGTAATTCTATGTACTTAGTACCAGTCAACTTTAAGGAAATGGAAGACAATTATGTATCACATAACATAGAACTAAGAGGTCTGTGTGTATGTGTTGTCATTGTTGTTATATGCCATCAAGTCACTTCTGGTGACCCTATGAATGTGATGACTCCATCTCTTACAAACCCAGGCCTTTTGACCTTTGTAGTTTTTACCTGAGATTACTTAAAGAAATATCAAACCTAGGATTGGAGAGGGGGGCAGTAACTATCTGTCTCTTTCCTGTGGACACTCATGATAACCCTTATAATATCATTAGCATATTCATTATTTTCATCAGTTTATATCTCATCTTTCCTCCAGCAAACTAAAGCAGGGTGAAGTAGGATCTCCTCTTTCCCACTTTTATAACCTGGCCTTAGACTCGATATCAAGAAAACCAAGATAATGGCAACAGGCCCTATCAGTCCCTGGAAAATAGATGGGGAAGAAGTAGAAGCAGTGACAGATTTTACTTTCTTAGAATCTAAGATCACTGCAGATGAAGATTGCAGCCATGAAATAAAAAGGCGACTGATTCTTGGGAGACAAGCTATGAGAAACATGGGGAACATAGTGAAAAGTAGAGACATCTCACTGCAAACAAAGGTCCGCATAGTCAAAGCAATGGTATTTCTGGTGGTAATGTATGGTTGTGAGAGCTGGACCATAAGGAAAGCTGAGTGCAGAAGAATAGATGCCTTTAAATGTAGTGTTGGAGGAAATTTTTGAGAGTACCCTGGACAGCGAGGAGAACAAATAATTTGATCTTAGAAGAAATCAACCCTGACTGCTCCTTGAAAGGTCAAATAGTGAAGATGAAGCTAAAGTACTTTGGACATCAAATGAGAAAAGAGAATTCACTTGAGAAAGCCTTGATGCTGGGAAAGGTGGAGGGCAAAAGAAAAAGGGGACGGCCAAGTATGAGATGTCTAGATGGCATTGTGGATGCAGCGGGCACCGAGCTGAGCGGGCTGAGGAGGATGGTGGAGGACAGGGGTGCCTGGAGGACAATGGTCCATGGGGTTACAAAGAGTCAGAGTCGACTGTGTGACTTAACAACAAGAACAATATTCATAAAAACCCCACATAAGACATTCCTTCCCAGACTGATGGCTAATAGAGGGGTTTGGTTTTTCATGGTAATTCAATCCTTTCATTCAAGGTTCCAATTTCATGATATCAACTTTGCCTTCTAAACTCCCCAATGAAATGGACCCATGCTAAAATATACCTCAACAGGAAATTGGCTAGTCATCTTGAGAAAAATTATGGCAAATCTTGGGAATCATTATTCTGAAAAGCGGACATCTACAATGGTTAAAATCCTTTTGCTTAGTGCAGTGTACTACACTAGGTCAAAATCTCCAGGCCCCTCAGCCTTTAGACCTATGATTCCCAATGTGGGCACACGCTCTACATGGGGGCAGTTTGATTCTTAAGGGGACAATTTGAAAATGAGTTAGACCAAGTTAATGGCCTTTTAGGCTTCCTACCCATGAATAGGAGTTTGCTTTTTGAACAATAAGAATTATATGTCGGGGGCGGGATCAGTATTTTAGAGAAGCTTAGGTGGGGTATGGTCAAAAAAAGGTTGGGAACCACTGCTCTAGATTTTCAACCCAAGGATAATGTCAGATGATAAATTAATTTTGAGAACAACGTTTCATATTGCTGGAGATCTTTCTGATTGCTTCCTAAAGAAATGTGAAGGATCTTTTTCCTCCCTCTGCAGCATGCCTATCTCCAAGCAAAACAGTTTCTAAACCACCAGAGATATTTTGTCCTTAACAGGCAGCTGACTCCGTACTTTCCAGCATGCAGGAAGATAGCTAGATGGAGCTTTTCCTGTAGCTTCCAGCAGTACAGACAGTTGCTGAAGTCACAGGAATCCTCCCACTGGAGAAAGATATCTAACAGCCACCTTATCTTTATATCCTGTGGCTCTCTCTTTTGAAACTTTTTTTTTTTTTGGGGGGGGGGGTTCTTGCCATAAACACCACTCCTAAAGAAGAAGGAAATGAAAGCTAAGATGTGCCAAAAAGAAAATAAGGGGAGGTCGAATGGTTAAGCACATTCATAGTCTGTTCACACTTTTCTCTCTTGGAAGAGAGAATGCAGTTTCCACTTGCATTTAACCTGTTAACTTTTTATCTGCCTTAGGTTACTTATTTCTTTTATTTTGAAGCAAGGAAGAACTGGGTTCAGTACTGTTGTACTTTTACAGCCAATGAGCCATGTCTCTAAGACAGAGATTCTCAACCTGCGGCCCGGAGGCCGGATGCAGCCCACAGCACCATTTCATGTGCCCCCCCATTGCCTCCACCACACCAAGAAGTGTCATGTAGTGAAGGAAGGACAAAATGGCCATCCAGTCCCTGAAGCTGTCTGAGGGAGCATGACCCGGCCCCCAGCTTAAAAAGATTGAGAAATCCTGCTCTAAGACAATCCCTCCAGCCATTTTTAGGTCAACTATGGAAGTTGAAAATGACCTTCAAAGGCAAACTGTACCCAAAAAGGATTCCTTCATAAGCTTACCTGGAGAGGTAAACTTATACTCATAACAAAATCATGTGAGGCTCTGTAAAAGGTAGTCCCTTTCTTCCAACCACACCTCTTGGTGAGATTCAGGGAACAGCATCAACATCTTTTCCCCCAACTATTCTTTCTCTTCTGCTCTCAAGAGGATATACATCATTCTCTTGTGTTGACAACATCACCCTAGCAACAAAATGTTCCATGTTCTAAAACAAACTGCCTCTTAGGAACATCATCTCTTTAGTCTAATTTTCAGCAGGGACCAAGCAGTATTTTGAGTCTCTAGTCAAAATTTGTGGCAAGCCCCCATCCCTTAATTCACCATGCTGCTTACATAATTTTCAGGCATGATTGAGACTTTATCCTCTTTTATTACTTTCCCCTTATATTAATGGAGTTTGCAAGCTGGAATTAATTTAGAGTGTGTTCTTTTTCTCCCTCCTTTGGAGCATGTTTCTGGCCTGAGCTACATTAGTCCCAGTTAGGGATTGGAAAGTCTAAATCAGGAGTGCCCAAATTTTTCATGCCACGGGCTGGTCACATGATTCAGGGGGCTGGTCACTACAGCCCATGGGCCAGATCCAACCCCTGATACCAATTCACATTTGGGCACATTTTACTTCTGTTTCCTGGAGAGTTGAGGGCGTCAAGGGCTGGGTGAATTGGTGTTGGGGGCCAGGGCCAGCCTATAGGCCATAGTTTGGGCACCCCTGGTATAAATGTTGCTCAGTATATGAGTTATATCTAGACAGATTTTCTTATTTTTCTTATTTTTCAATCTGTGATTGATGGCCATGATCTTATGTAGCAGGGAGTAAATGCCATTGAATGCAGCTAGCCAATCATTTTGCTTCAGAAGCCTACCTGTCAAGTATTCTGGATTGGCTGGGATTTCCAATGCCACTTCCTCCACTTTCCCGCTGCCGTCCCGTAATTTGAGCGGCGTGGAAAGTAGTTACTGTGCATGCGCATATGCGCAGAAGGGTTCTGCACAGAAGGGTTCTGCACAGGTCCCATATTTTCCAGGGCTGCACTTGACGGGTATGTTCAGAAGGCTCCACTTTGTCATCACAAAGGATAGAGAGGTAATGAATAAAAAAAATGGCCAAAATATTTAGGATTGATAGTAGGAGTGAAGCTTTTAAAACTATTTTAGTCTGACATATTACAATATTTATATGATGCTTTATTGAACAGATGTTGCATCCTGGGGACAATATAATGCAGTGGCCTTCCATTATATACCAAAACTAAGAACTAGCCAACCAAATGTTGTGTAAAAATGTCGGCCAATCTTCTACTTCAGGATGAGCAACATTTCCCATAAATATTTGGATTCCCTATCTAGCTATCCAGGATTTCCCAGAGAGCTACAGTAAGTCTCCTCTGTGAAATTATCCTTTGTGATCCCCTAGCTTTCATACAGTTTTTTCCCCTATTCTAAAGTGCTGAAAAGACTCTTCTTTCATACTAGCAGTTGGGTTATTTTGGTATGATTGATTGGTTGATTAGTATTAATTATTTGTGAGAGAGCTCTGTTCGGGGACATCTTGTATTAGAAGAGTTGCTTCACCATTGTTCCTGCAAGCATTTAAAGCAACTGTATTTTCTCTATTTTCTGAAGGAATAAATTAGACAGCAGCTGAAATTAAAGATAAAAATAGTTGTAAAGATTTATTTAGGGGGGGGGAATGTTCATAGAATAGCCTGGCTGCATAGTGACTGTGTTAAGCTTAATTAATATTAATTTGGGTTCAGCACCATTGAATTATAGCCCCTAAGAGTACTTCTAAAGCAGATTTTGGGCTTTGTGCTGAAATGCACTCATTCTGTTTTATTGCACAATGTGTCAAGGGTTTTTCCCCCTACATGATAGGAGGCTTGATCCAGGATTTGTCTTCTAAGAGTAATAGGTGTCTTCTAATGGATGGTGCCTTTGACTGATTTGAGGGAATGTGCACCCCCAAGTATGGCTACATAGCAGCTTGATACCCTGGATGGTTTTACCCTACCTGAGATATGAAGAGGTAGGCACAGTGATGGGCAAGCTTCTGTTGCCATGTGCTGGGAGTAGATGGGGCTCAAGCTTATTTAATCCAGCCCCACCTCAGCCCTAGCTTCTTTGGCTTTTTTTAAAAAATCATGTCAGAAGCACACAAAGGTTCTTTCTGGGTTGAAAGGATTTTTGCTGGAGGAATTCTGCTCACGGGATGCCCAAATGAGGCTCCTTTCATGTTCCCAAGATCTTTTCCTACCAAAGTGGTCCCTATTTATCTACTTGCAATTTCTTGCTTTCAAACTGCTGGGTTGGCAGGAGCTGGGACAGGAGCTGGGACAGCTGCACTAGGGCCTAGAATACCTAGTGGGTTGCTGTTAAAGGGCCGGATAGTAATTTTTTAGCCTGGCTTCAGAATTGCCCATAAGAAGCTAGGTAGTTTTCTGCTTATCCTATTCTGGTTTATGGGGCATTACTGTTTAATTTATAGTGTGGTCAATACATAGGCCACAATTGGAATTGGCGGTAAGTGCTGGCTTGGGGGAGTCAGGGGTGAATCCATTAAGGCATCTGTTGCCGAGGTGGCACTGCTTGCCTGACATGACTCATGTGAATCAGTAGGGCACACAGAGAGTCAGAGAGTCTGTTCCACAGTTCCTTCGGCTTGATCTGGTTGGTGTAAGAAAGATTAGCCAATAACACAAGGTTGCCATTGCCCAGGGTACGCCAGATTTTTATCCACAAACTTCATGGAGGCTCTTTCTGTATACAGTGGCACCTCATACATCAATTTTAATCCATTCCATGGGGCTCGTTGTTGTACGAAACAATTGCTATACGATACATGCGTTGTATAGCAATTTCCCTTATGGGATGCATCGTACAACGATATATTTTTTGCTATGTGGTTTTTCTCATTTAAAATTGTTGTACGATTTTTTCCCATAGGGAAAATTGTTATGAGAGACGCCATTTCCCACCAAAAACCTAATTGTTATGCGATTTTGTTGCTATACAGGGCGATTGTTGTATGAGGTTCCACTGTACACCTAATTCAAATTTCTGGTAACATGTTCCAGTGAAGATTTAATTTTGGCCAACAACAAAGCCAAGATAGTGGCTTCATTTTGGCAGTCCAAAGTTTGATCTGGACATGAAGGAAGAAGAAATGAGTCTCTTATGGAAAGAAGAGGGAGGAGGATTGCACACAAGCTGCTATATCTTGAAGTATATAATAACAAGAATGCATGAGACATGTCTACTGTTGGAATCATAAAATATAAGTATGCTTATGACAGAGTCAGGAGTGCCAAGTGTAGGCGTTACTTTCCAAGAACAGGCTGTATTACATAAATTGCTTTGTTTCCACATACTGTAATCTGTAATTGCCCTCTGCCTCCACCCGCCTCCAATCTTCCCATTTTCTGCCTGGTTTATTCCAGGAACTATAACATACATGACCTTGGTTGCCTTTCTTTATGCCTCTGGGAGTTTTGGTCATTAGCCATTAATTCTGTTACAATCTATTTGCATAGCTGCCTCTGGTTTTTTTTAATTGTTAGAATGTGAAATAATGTGGAAAACTGGCTTTTATATGAATAAAAAGAGAGGTGGAAAGAGAGTTCCCACTCAGCTTGGTGATGCATGAGTCAGCAAAGCAGGTTTGCATTTCTCTGCACAGGATCAGGATTTATACGCATATTTATTCCAGAGCATTCTGAAATCATGCCTTTGAAGAGCTTGGTAGATTGCCATCAACCATATAAAGCTGTCCAGATCTGTTGGTCAAGGACATTCAAGGAGAAAAAATAACATTTCTCTTTTCCGAAATAATTTTTTATCGAAAGGGAAAAAATTTTATGGACAAATGTCATTGAGTATCTTTGATATTCAGGAATTGAAGAGAAGCAGCCAGCATAAAAGGGCCAAACACAACTTTATTGTAAGCAAACTGAACATGAACAGCAATGGTGCAACAGCTCTTTATATACTCTGTACAAGGGATACATTTGGGTGAGAAACAATATGATTGGTTAGGAGATGAGTGGGGTAATTGTGGGGTTACCAGACCTGAGTGAAGACTTTGCAGGCGCACCCCCCAAATAAAGACTCAGACACCGGTATATGGATAAAGGCATTGGGCCACTTTTATTGAATAATGCCCTAGTCCGAATTATAACTTTCAATTGGTGTACTCATCCAATTGTAATTCTTAAGGCAAGCAGGCCACAGTAACACTTGTAAGGTTCCCCCCAAAATTGCCAATGGCAATTGGCTACAATATATCCATTTTGTATCAATTTGTTTGTTGACACAAACAAATTGTTGACCGTAGTCAATAAACTATCTACTGACCCCACCCTCTGACGTGTATCCGTCAAATCACGGGGTGATGCATGCTGAAAAGCTCCTGCCATCACCCCTTGCCTGGTTCGTCATTGACCGGTCAAAGTTATTACACCTGTACCTGTCTAAGTGTTGGCCAGTCAATTGCGAACCTGCCGGATACCTATGGGTCATAAATCTTTACCTTACCAGTGCTACCCGCCACAAGGGGAGGCTTCAATGAAGACTCACCGCCCCCCCCCCCCAGACCGTCAGCTCAGTCACCAGGCCTGCTTGCAAATCTTCCAAAAAGAGGTTCATACCTCTAGCTGACAGGTGGACCCCATCCCCTCAATAAAGATCATAATTTTGGAGACTAATGGTGGGGTGTCAGATGACCATCCCCAAACCCTTGTCTGCCAAGAACCGGGCAACAGCCCTGTTCACCGAGCGGCGAGCGCGGTCAAGGGCACAGAGGTCAATACCTCCCCTGTAAGCATGACACGGTATGATGTCCGACCACAGCAGCCGTGTGGACGGCCACACATAATGCAAATAAGCTAGGTCACTGCAAATCGTGAATTTTAAAGAAAGGCCAGTGACCTGGGCGAGGTCATTGCCCCCGAGATGCAGTACAAGGACATCAGGCGGTTCAGCATCCCTGATGGAGAACAGTTATGGCAACAGTTCCCGTCATCTCATTCCGCGCTTACCGTACCACCGTATGCGTGCGGTTGCACGCAGTCCAAGCTGGGGTCCCCACTCTGTCGCCGCAGCGTACTGCGCTGTCCAGTGCACGTAACTGTGGCCCACCAGCCATACTGCCACCGGTGTGCGGGGACACACAGGGTCTGTAAAAGAAGAAAAGAGAACAATGACTTAACTGGTACTCATACCTGAAGAGGGCGAACATATAATGCAAAACGCATAGATCCCCATCTTCCCATACGGCGTATATCAGCCTCAGAGTACCCAAATGCAGCCGCAGTGGATGCAGCACCTATCCTAAACGAATGGGTGCCGTAACGAGCCCCTGGGAGGCCAACACTGGATAGTGCCATACCGGTCACCTTCCAAAATTGAAATTTAGTAAGGGGAGACCCATCCTGGTGGCAGAAAAATGGGCCAGGGTGCGTGCCACGCACTGCCAAGAACTCCTGTAGGGCACCAACTGGACAGATGTCTGAAATGGAACATCGTAGCAGTCAAACTCCACTGCCTACGCCATGCTGATCAACTTTTGAGGACCGTATCCTCAACTGAGCCCACTCATGAGAGACATAGACATCGTCGAGTTCCAGTGCCCTACGAGTCGCATCTGCCTTAGACAGTAGTACCAACTCACTGATGCGGAGCGCTCCAAAGAAGGCCACCGTGGTAGCCGCATGAAAAAGAGCCGCCTCATACTTATCAAAACACAGATCATGCCATCCTCGTGCAAGGTGGGTAAGCACCCCTGGTGAAATTGGGTGGCGAGTGTCCGGGCGGCGGCCACGTTCCCGTGTCCACCCCTCCAAAACATGTCGTATGCGCTATAGTGCGAGGAGCCAGACCCTGACTGTGTAAATAAACCATAAATTGTAAAACTTGTTCGACTGGAATGGGCCACACTTCAGGCAACCGAAGTTGCACACAAAAGGTTCTAAATTGAACAAAAGCATGGTGATACGCCTTACGTGTGCGGGGTGCCAAAGACATGCCGATCGCCCGGTTCACCTCTCCTTGCCAAATGTCCAAATCTCGGCCGGGAGTGGCGAGGGGAATTCCTCTGCTTCCGGAGCCAAGGCGTGGAACCGGGTATCTGGAGGCGGGATAAAGCATCAGCAATATCATTATTAATACCTGGTACATGTCTGGCTTTAAAAAGCACATTCAGGCGTAGGCTACGTAGCACAAATTGACGGACCAACGCCATCACCCTAGGTGACTTAGACGTCTGAGCGTTGACAATGTGCACTACCACAGCATTGTCACACCAAAAATGGACCACTGAATCGGCCCACTCCTCGCCCCATAGCATCAAAGCTCCCAGAATTGGAAAGAACTCAAGGAATGTAAGATCGCGGAGGCGATCCGTGCCCCACCATGCTGGAGGCCATTGGCCGTAAGCCCACTTCCCCTCAAAGTAAATCCCATATCCCAGGGAGCCGGAGGCATCCGACTGTACTTGGAATCTAGGGGAAACTAAAAGGTCAGATCTCCAAAAGGAGACCCCATTAAATTCCCGCAGGAATTGAAGCCAAACCAAAAGGTCAGCCCGCATGCCTGTGCTCAGTCGGACCCTATGATGGTGCTTTGACAGGCCAGACATGGTGTCACATAGGCGCCACGCAAATGCTCTGCCAGGCGTAACCACCCTGCAGGCAAAGTTAAGATGGCCATGAAGTACCTGAAGCTCACGAAGTGACACTTTACGCTTGGCCAGCAAGACCAAAATCATCGCGGAGATCCGGGTGACCTTGTCAATGGGTAACCGGGATGCCTGTGCGACCGTGTCAATTTCAATACCCAGAAATGTGAGCGTAGTGGATGGGCCCTCGGTCTTTTCGGGCGCTAAAGGGACACCCAGTTCCCGCATTAGCGTCTGAAATGTAGTGAGAAGACGCGTGCACGTGTCCGAGCCCCGTTCATCCCTGAACAAAAAGTCATTGAGGTAATGGGCTACAGACCGAGACCCAGACCTGCGAACAAAGGCCCACTGGAGGAAAGTGCTAAAACGTTCAAATGCTGAACATGAAATAGAGCAGCCAAAAGGCATGGCCTTATCTACATAAAACTTCCCTTGGAATCTAAAACCCAATAGCTCAAAGTCCCCCGGGTGCACTGGCAGTAATCGGAATGCCGATTTAATGTCACATTTTGCCAGAAGGGCACCGGGACCACAAGAGCGCACCATCCGTAGGGCTTGGTCAAACGACGTATACCTGACCGAACAAAGGTCATCAGGAACAGCATCATTGACAGAGTAACCCGCTGGGTACGATAGATGGTGGATTAAACGAAATTCCCCCGGGGCCTTTTTAGGTACCAACCCCAGAGGGGAGACCTTCAGGTTAGGGAAGGGTGGTACAGAAAAGGGGCCCGCCACCCTCTTGGCCTCTACCTCTTTGGCAATACGCAAGGCAGCCACCTCCTCCTTACCCTTCAGAGAAAGTAAATTGGGGGCATCTTGGGGTCCCCGCACTCCCTTGAATGGGATACGGAAGCCCCACTGGAAACCCTCTAGGAGGTACCTAGCGTCCTCCCTCCTTGGATAAGTTGAGAGCCAGCACTCCAACATATACACATTAACTGGGGAGGGGGCCTTTTGACTGGCTAGCTCCATCAGCAGAAGCTCTGCCCGCTCCCTGTCCACCTCTACCTCTGCCCCGTGACCCACCGGCCCGCGGGCACACGGCGGTGGCGTGGAGGCCAGCGCAAGAGGGACACTCGTGTTTATATTGGCACTGCCGCTTATTGCACACGCGTTAGCCGAGAAGCCCCAACACAGCAAGCGGGCTGGAACCCCCTGCCCCGCCGGCTGGCAGGGAGCCTGTGTTGGAGCAGCTCGCTGAACGGCATGGCCACAATGGTACCTATCCCCAGGCACCGGACGCGTGGGGGTCATGTACAATAGCCACAATTTTTGACAGGGCTCATCCCATCTCATCTCCGGGTGTAGGGGCACCCTCATTCTAAATTCCTCATCGTAAGCCAACCACGATGGGCCAGGGAAATCCACCATCGCCCTGTCAATATTGTCCAAATATTGGACCATAGGAATGGCCAGGTCAGGCCGGGCCCTAAGGTATACTGCCATATAAATAAGATATGCCGGCAACCAGTTGGCCCATGTGCGCGGTGGCTTACGACGGCGGGACAGCTCTTTGTCTCTGTCGTCCTGTCCCTCTCTCTCCTCCTTAGTGGGCTCACGGTTCAATAGGGAGAATATATCCACGTACTCCCCCTGCCAAATCTTTTCCCTCGTGACCTGGGACAAATGATCACCAAGGGGCAAAGAATAACCAGCCGTCAGCAAAGCCGTCACCGGCACATTAGGGATCTGGGGCATACGCAGCGGGACCTGTACAGCCCCTGCGATGCCCGGCACTGCCTGGGGGCGGAAACCCCCGCCCTCAATGAGGTGCCATTTTGAAACCAAGGGGCACTGGGATAGACTGGTAACTGATGCCCACTCGCCTCAACTTGACGAGGCCAGGGCCACTGAACCCCACCACTGGAAGTGGGCTGTGATGTAGGTGCACTAATTTGAACCTGATACTCACTAGGTGCACCCCCGTGAGCCGCCCCCACTGGGGGTTCCGGCCCACGGCGGGCGTCGGAGCTCGCGACAGGAATCGAGCTCTGTGGTCACACCTGACTGGTCCCTGTCTGCAGCTCTGGATGAACAGGAGCTGCGAGACGCCGGCCGGCACGGCCGGAGCGTCTCAAGCAGCTCAACCCGGCTGGCCGCATGGTGCAGTGTGGCAGCCGTCGAGGTAGCCGGTGGACACGAAGGGCCCCCGGCAGAGAGAGAAGGGCCCCCTCCCATAGAAGGCTGTGCAATCCCCAAGGATGCCTCCAGCACTGCTACACGTGCTAGTAAAGCATCCACTGCCACCAATCTCCCAGCATAAGGTGGGCCGGGTTGGCCGGAAGGCCCACTAGGAATTTGGAAAGGGACACCCAAGTGAGAGCCTTGGCCAGCATAGGGCCATGCCCAAAACTCCAGCCCATGAGGGGCCGGAGGAGGAACGGGTTGCGCACCCGCACCAGGCCCTCCCCCACTGTCCTGACCCATGGCCGGCAATTGCGGGCCGAGGGCCGAAGCCCCTGAGGGGCCGGCCTGAGGCTGGCCAGCCAAGGCCTGCTGCCAAGTGCCAGCCTGAATCACCCCACCGGTATCGGTGGGCAAGGCTGGGTCAGTGCCCTGCCGCGGGGGCGCAGCCCTGGTCCTCCGACCTGATAGCTGCCCCCCGTCCTGCGCAGGGCTCGAAAAAGTCCTCCCCTTTGGCCGCGGCTTCATCGCCGGGGCCTTCCGTTTGGGAGGCATTGTCGAAAAGAAAGAGTAGGATCTCTTGCCAGGGATCAAAAGTGCCGAAAGCGTGCAGCAGCCCGCAAGCAAAAGGCTCTGTGCGCGCTAATCCTCCCTTCCCAGCCGGGAAGGTATCAAGGACTAAACAGCAGAAGACTACGATAAACAGCGACGGAGAAAACTTCTCCTCTCCATCGCTATTTCTAAAATGGCAGCTCGTCTGCCTCGTGGCCATCCCTTTTATAGAGGGGTGGCCACACCCCCTAACTCACCCGGATGTCTGAGTCCGGGTGGGGGGGCCCTGCAAAGAGTGCAGCGGCCATTTTGGCGCCGCGCTTTCATTGTGTGTCTTGTTAGAAAGGGCAGGAATGCAAGTCTCGCGATAGTTCAGTACCAAAAAGAAGACAAAATGGAGGATCACCTTGATCCCATAATAACAATTACACAATGTTACAGCAATAATTAAAGTTACATACACAACAGTATCTGTTTTAAGTCACTGTTTGTTACTTAATAGGTAGGTGTCCCTTGCTCGAAAGCCAGTCGTATCCGACTCTAGGGTTTAGCGCTCATCTCTGTTTCAAAGCCGAAGAGCCAGTGCTGTCTGCTTCTGCAGATGTTTCCGTGGTCATGTGGCAGGCTGTTACCTTCCCACCGAAGTGGTCCCTATTTATCTACTTGCAATTTCTTGCTTTTGAACTGCTAGGTTGGCAGGAGCTGGGACAAAAACGGGAGCTCATTCTGTCCTGCAGTACTCAGGAATCGAACTGCTGACCTTCTGCCTCCCAGTCAGAATACCAACCAGAATACTTATTTTTAAAGTATAGATTTCATCCATTGCAAAATCCATTGATGAAAAGCAAACCCCAAGGATGCCAGTAATTATTTCTCAATGTTAAGTAGCTGTTGCTTTTATTTAGGGAGGAGAACAGTTGAATAAGGAAAGAGAGACTTGAGAAGAGACCAAACACTTATTTTCTCTCATACCATCTGATTTTTGTGTGGAGAATAATCAAGACTTTCAAAAATGTTAAGCACCTGGAAGCATTATTTTTTAAAAAAATTGTTCTTCAATGATTTGGCCACTGCATTTATTTTTTTAGCCCATCTACCCTTTCTGAGCAAAACATGTACAAACCGCAAAGTTGGACAAAGTTGCTTGTACAAAGCTAGACAGAAAAAAAAGCAAACTTTTGATTTGTATATAAACAACAATGTGAAAGATTTGGGGCTCAATTTCCCATTTGTGTTCTCTTAGATCACTGCAACTTTTTCATCCAAGCACCAGATTAACACTTGAATCCTACTAAATTCCTGACATGCATTTAAAAGAAAGGTTCTAGTCATCATCATAATGAAAAGTACTTGAAAGTCCATTTGAAAATTTAAAACAAAGAAGGCAGAGCCAGAGCAGATAGGTTTTCATTTCAAATGCATGTCTTCTGGATTTCTTGTAAACCATCTCATGTTTGAATTGATTGACATTTGACCTTTAAGTTCTAAAAATTAATACCAAGAGTTTGGTAATTACATCTAACTAATGCACCCACCTAATGGACTTGTTCCTTATGCTGGTGACTTAACTAAGTACAGAAAATTTGCATTAATCAGAGATCTATGTTCTAGCTCAGGAGTTCTCAACCATCTAAAGCTAAGGGCCGGTTCACACTCTGTCAGACAGCTTCGGGGGCCAGATAGCAATTTTGCCCTTCCTCCACCACATGGTACTTCCTGGTATAATGGAGGCGGGGGGGGGACACATGAAATGCTGCTGTGGGCCACATTCGGCCCATGGGCCACAGGTTGAGAATCCTTGTTCTAACTCATCTAGTCCTAAAAATGTTTTTACAGGGGCTGGTACATTCAACAGAGCCACAGGTATATTGGATAAGTATTGGTATAATGACAAAGTTTTGGGTTAGGACTCCAAAGACTTTGGTTCAAACCTCTACTCAACTGTGGAATCTCACTCAGAGTGGCAATAATCAACCACTTCTTGAACATCTTACATACCTTGAAAACATTATTAGGGTTGCCATAAGTCATAAGAGACTTAGTAGGACATACCAGTAAAGTGCACTCAAATGAATTACACATGGACAAACGAGAGAAGTTAGTGAACTTGCAAAGCATTTAAATGACACAAAGTAGTGTAGATGGGAAGAAGGGGAAGGTTGTGTATACATCTATACCTATAAAGGAGACCCGTACGTTTGTGGGTCCAGCCTTCCTTCCCCCCCTCCACCACCCACCCACCTGACCAACACACGCCACCTACCTTGCAACACCCTTCAGTCCAGATGATGCGGGTGGGGCACAAGCCCCACCAGAGCCATCGCAAAAAAATCCCAGGATGTACCAGCATGCTACAGCGCACTGGCATCATCACTGGGTGCACAGTGAGGCCACCACAGGTGGCCACTGTGCAGTGCCCTCCCCGTTCGCCCAGGAATGCAGGGCTGAAGGACCCAGCCACTGCACTTCCCCAGGCGGTGGAGAATGCAAGGGCACCGAAGGTGCCCACTGTGCACTCCCTATTTGCCCAGGAAGGAGGCAGTGGCTGGGTCCTTTAGCCCTGCATCTTCCCGGGCACCATGGAACACAAGGGCACTGAAGGTGGCCGCACTGCGCCCTCCCTGTTCACCTGGCGGGGAAAAAACCACTTTCAGCATGGCAGCTTTTACTCATGAGTAAATCCACTCGGGGGTGGAAGGAGACCCAAATCCCTTCCCCCATCCCGCTGCTCCTTCTTGCCCCCCCAGCAGATTTACTCACAAGTAAACGCTTCACTGCCAAACTGAAAGTAGGAGTTTCTTTTTCCCTGGGCGAAGGGCGCAGCGCGCTGGTGTCATCACTGGGCACACAGCAAGGCCACACTTTCAGTTTGGCAGTGTTTACTCATGAGTAAATCCACTCAGGGGGGGGAAGGAGATCCAGAGCCACTCCTCCCATCTCGCTGCTCCTTCTTGCCCCCTATTCTCCCTTCCTGGCTTTCCCAAATCCAGATCCGCAAGCCCCGTTTGCCCGGGAAGGACTGCATCTCCCCGGGCAGAGGAAAACACAAGGGCACCCAAGGCGCCCGCTGTGCACTCCACATTCACCCGGGGAGGAGGCCGTGGCCAGGTCCTTTGGCCCTGCGTCCTTCCCGGGCACCGACTGAACCGCCCTTCCCTCCCACAGGGAAAAACAACCCCGGGGTGAAGCCCAGGTAAATATGCTAGTAAAGCATATAGAGAAACTGAGACCCATGAGAGTTAGATTCTATGAGGTTTTGTAGCTTCTTGTTCCAGCATTTTCTTGATGTTATTTAAATTAATTCTCAAACTTGATTCAAAGTGGTCTGCAGTGTCTGGGTTGTGTAAACTCAATCCAGTGGAATAGCAATAACGGTAGGCAAGACACCTCGCTGGATGGAACATTAAATGAAAACTGATCCCTTCCTCCCCACCTCCTTTTTTACCAACATAATGTTATACAGGTCAACTTGCTTATTAATTGGGGGGGGGGGGAGAGAGAGAGAGATACCCCAAAGCAAACACACATTCCTTCTAATGTCTAATTTAACCTCATGCTATAGATATAGTCATCTGTCTCTTACCAAGGACTCAATATCTGCCTTGGACAAAGGGACAAGTCTCTGGATGTAGTAAGAACTGCAGAGGAGGGCAGTATCTGGTACTACAGCTGAGCTTTGATTTGGCCTTGAGATAAATCTGAAGAATTCAGGGATGGGTAAGTGCTGTGATGAAACTAGCAGAGAATACTGCAAATCTGCACCTCCCTCATAACTGGGAGAAAGATCTAAATGATGAGGTTTAAATTACTTCATCAGCCTCATTCTGTCCTGGGGTTGGGAATGATAGCATATCCTATTATACTTTGTCATTCATTAGACTGCCTTAATGACTGCACAGGGGAAAATCCCATTTTTTTAAACTGCTGGATATCTACTAACTCTTGACAAATGTTCCTAGCATGGACCATAAATTCTAGGATATGGCAGGGTTTCCCCTCCTTTCCCATCCCTTCTTATACTGAATACTAAATATATAGGGATTATCTTTTTTTTACATTTAAGCCTGTTCAATGAACATTTAGCTGGGGAATTAAATATGATATTTTGTGGGGTTTGATTTTTTGTTTTGTTTGTGATATTATTTTCTTAAGAACATTTTAAGTGTGGCCACTTCTGAGTTCATAGTCTTATATTCACTTCAGACAGGTATTTCCATGGAAGAGCAGTAGGAACATCCCCTATTTGGCATTGTGATGTCTACCCTGATCCATCACAATAAAAATAATTATTGACCATCCAGTCAGTTTTGACTTCTGATGATGCTCCCAAGATTTTCTAGGTATAAAGTATTCAGAAGTGGCTCATTTACCATCATTCCTCATGACACTCTTAAACAAAGGAAAGGGATGCCTGGTTGCCCTTTTGTCATAGTCTTTAGCTACAGTCTGTACCCAAAGGCAAAATATAACAGAAGAAATGGATTTTGGGATTATGACAACAGAACATCTAGGCCTAAAGTATTTAACATTTATATGGTTTATTAATTACTCTTAGGGCTGTGCAAATAAAATCTGCTTCAATTTTCTCCAAATTGTTTGCCTTACAAATTACAACCAATTTCCTTTAAGCCAATCAGCAGTCCTTCAAATGTGCTCTTATTTGAGTATCTTAAAATACTACTAACTTTTATGTTATTTGTTCAGCTGAGCAAAATGATGTTCTACAAGGTACTCCCAACAAAACATTTTAAATTTCAAAGTGTGGTTTGCATCAGCACCATGTTTGTCACAGGTGTAGCTGACAGCATGTTCTTGATCTGTGTAAATATGGGGAGGTTTGGGCAAAGAGGTTTTGAACAATAAACTTTCATTGCAGAAACAAACAACACTTTATGTTCCCAGATTAAAATAGCTCATATGATTTTTTTTGTGTGTGGGGGGGCAGTCTTGCTTATGTTGAAGGAGAATGGCTGGGGCCACCAACATTTATTAATTTATTTAGAAGGAATCCCAGCTGTAGGGGCTGAAATATGGATTCTTTTAAAAGGCTTCTCAAAAGAACAAGAATAATAATTTCACAGCTTAAATGAGTTAGCATCTGAATATTTGTTCTCTATACTTTTTAAGTACTGACTTTTAAGTACAGGACTGCGGTGGCTTAGTGGTTAAGACACTGAACTTGACGACTGGAAGGTCAGCGGTTCAAGATCCAAGAGCTGCACGATGGAGTCACCTTCCGTCTCTGTCCCAGCTCCTGCCAACCAAGCAGTTTGAAAGCAAGAAATTGCAAGTAGATAAATAGGTACCCCTATTCCATGCACTCCAGTGTTTAGTCACACCTGCCACATGCCCACAGAAACATCTGCAGATGCAGACAGTGCTGGTTCTTTGGCTATAAACAGAGTTGAGTACTGAACCCTAGAATTGGATACGACTGGCTTTCAAGCAAGGGTGACCTTACCTATACTTTTAAAAATATATTTAAAAATGTTTTACAACCAGAAAGAGAATCCCTTTTTAATCAGGTGACAATCTTTGCTAACTCCCAGCTCCCCATTTTTTATTTTAAAAAGCAAGGGGACATCTTTTGGAAAACATGCAGATAAGGTGTTTGTAGAGCTTGAAGTATGACATAGCTTTTCTTCCTCAAGTTGCCTAACCCAAGGAAAGGTTTTGGAAATTGGAAGATTACATTCTAGTCTGTATTCTGCAGAGTACACATGGCAAAATTAGTTTACTTGAGAGATGTGTCTGTTTCCTTGTTGCTTATGTCTTTGCTTCAGTATTTCATTAAGTCCAAAATATATTTGGACTTTTACAGTATATATTTTTATATAGAGGAACTTCAGCCACAAACCAGCTGTCCTTGCTTCTGCCCATTCCTAGAAACCAAAGTATAGATGTAGATCATGTACTAATCTTCTGAGGTCCTCTAGCACTGGGTAATTCTGGGTAATTCTAAATGAGGGAGGTTTCAGTTGGAATTTGTGTGTAGTGTATGCATACTTAAACTTCAATTTTAAAAAGAAGGAAATTCAATTCTTTAAAAGTCCTCTGATTTACAAAAGTGGAATATTGAGTTTCTACATCAGGGTGGCCAAACTACGGCCCATGGGCCACACCCATCCCATGGTGCCAAATCATCCTGCCTGCACTGCCCTTGCCGCTACCAGAAGTTGAAGTAAAACATGCCCATGCATGCACATAACACTGCCGTAAATGCACCTGCTCCTGCAAATGTGTTTTCGACAGCTGCAGATGTGTTTTATGGTGAGAGGAACCATGTTACCAACCTGCTCAACCACATGATTAGCCTGTTCTACATCCACAGTTCAAAAGGACAGGAACTTGGACCTGCAAAGTCCTAACCCAACACTAAACATTACACCATAGCAGCTATAATCAGAGAAGTCAGACATAATAGAGATGGTCAAATAATAAGAGACAGTAAAGAAATGAGATGGACTTGATGAGATAGAGCAGAACAAACTACAGGACTGAACATTGTTTCTCTCAAACTCCTCATCTTAATTCAGTACCTTAATTTACTTTTCTTTTTTGTTTCTTTTTTAAATTTAAACATAATACTAAAAATATACAGTATACAATACAATTAACAAATGACAATAAAATACTATTACAAATCTGCACCCATCACCCAGGGATATTCCAGATTGCTCAAAAATCCACATAGTGTTCTCTTTTTTAACAACTCACTTCCTATTTCCAAAAACTGTATAATTCTTGACCTGGTTTTGTACCCTTTTCCTTAACAATACATAATTGATAAACTGCCCCAAAATATCTTTAAACCCATTTATTTTAACCAGATTTTTTTTTAGCTCATAAGTCAATTTTTTATTTATGGCCATTTCCCATAAATCTTCATACCAGTCTTCAAACTTAAAATTTGTATATATTTTCTAAATTTTTAAGCTATCAATACCCTTGCCGCTGTTACCATAATACTAATTAGATTCCTTTTATTTTTATCTATTATTGTGCTTTCAAAGTCCGTTAGTATATCTTCAATTTCTATTCCCACTTTAATCACAGCTGAAGTTTAACATTTGGAGGTAGGGCATCTTATGGCCCTGTGAATGTTATTTGACTTGTGATTGTTAGGGTGAGGTTCAACAAGGTGGTCACCATAGGTGGTGGATTGCCACCCAATAGAGACGGATGATTTGGATGTCACAGGCTAGTGAAGTACGAACTCTCCAGGAACTATTCAAGATGCTATCCTGTTTCCCCGAAAATAAGACATAACCATAAAATAAGCCATAGCAGGATTTCTAAGCATTTTCGCAATATAAGCCATACCCCGAAAATATGACATAGTGATAGGTGTGGCTATGCAGCATACCATGTTGTACCATACTTAATAAAAATAAAGACATCCCCTGAAAATAAGCCATAGTGTGTCTTCTGTAGGAAAAATAAATATAAGACAGTGTCTTATTTTCAGGGAAACACGGTACTCCTGTTGTAGGTCTTAGCCATTTAGATAGCACCTGTAAAATTCAGACTAAAACTCTGAAAGCATTCATCATATCCATAAGCTAAAGGTCTCTACCCTCTGCTGTTGTCAGAGGTTTTGTCCCCAAGGAAGGCCACTTTCATATATTTTGCTTATTAACTCTTTTGTTGTTTTATTTATTTCAATGTCTTGCACTGGTACTATATTGCCAGTAAACTCTGGCTCCTTGCATAGAGGTGTACTTGTTATGGGTACGGTAACCTCCTTACCAGCCTGATCTTTCCACAGTCCTGTGTCAAATACTTTAAAATCAAAATAAGGCTTGTAGCTCTGAGATGACAGTGTAGATTAATATCTTCAGATTTCACTTCAGAGTAGCTAGGAAATTGTATACTTTCGTTTGAAATGCTCATTTTTATTACATTGTAGCAAGAGAATATATATGGCCTTTATTGGAAGTTTTAGAAATATTAACTTTCGAAGTGGCAACATTGCATTCTTTTGTAAATCTTCAGCATCCTTCCTTAGCAAAGGATTTATCAATTTATTTTGAAATGGTTTGAATCACAAAGGTGTTTGCATAAATCTTGTGTAACTTGCTGCAGTGAATTGTAGCTAATTGATGAGGCACCAGTTATATTACTGAGCACCTCATCAATAGGCTGCAATTTGCCCTAGCAAGTAACACAATAGTTAACATGAATACAAGTGAAATTCTGGCCATCATGTTTGGGATTTTGCAAATGTTCTAAATGCATTTTTAATTTTAATTTTAATGTTATTATGGTCAGCTGCCTTGAATACCACTTTTGGAAAGAAAAGACAGGTTAAAAAGTAATCAAATACAAATAAATACATTTGAATACTTATTTACCAGGAGTAGGAGAACAACCATGATTGCCATATCTGCAGGGCAGGAGGCACTAAAAGCAGTAAACGGTGCCCCTTTTTCACAAAATAAGTCAGTAATGTGGTAAAGATGGGCTAGATGCACATTTGTGAGGGGGGCACATGTGGCTCTAAAAGGATAGGATACCTCAGGGCTCCTCAACCAGGTTTAATTGCAAATCTGATTGCCCAGGCACTTATCTTTATGAAAATCCTGTTGTTAACATTTGCATTGACCCTTAGTAACCCACTTCCCAAGCAAGGCAATACTTTCAGCCTTACTACTATATGACAGCAGGGGCAGAGAGGTATATGGAGGTGGTTCACCAGAGTCACCAAAATCCCATCTTCTGGCAGGTTTGTAACTGCATGTCTTGGCTTGAAATACATGCAGTTCCACTTACAATAAGCCATTCAGGCAGTACAGTATGCTACAGATCTACCAGTAGTTCTGGAAATACTCCAAGGAACTGGAAATAAGAAAAGCCACAAACTTGGGTTGCCTACACCCCTCCAATGAAACAACAGTATCAGAGACTGCTCCACTCTTGGGGAATTGCAATGTAATTCAAAGTTGTTTATGCAAGTATATTTTTGGCATGCATTCTTGATTATCTTTAGTCAGGTGTCATATCAGCAGTTTTGTAGGAAATTAGTGCTGTGTTCTCATCACTTTGACTGGTGATAATAGAAATAAGGTGAGACAATGCAAATTTGCTCAGTCTTCGGCCCGCTAGTTAACAGCAAATTGCCTGTTGCTAACTCATCACCATTCTGGTGGCAACAAATTGGAAAGCTTTAAAAAGGAGAAAAGTCAAGGTTGCTGAAGAAAATGAACTTAATAATAATTGGAAATGGGACCATCATCTGAAAGTGTGGATCTGATGCAATCATAACAGGATATATAAGTATTAACCAATCAGGAACAGGATCCAAACCCAAATATGGATTTAATAGGCAAAAATTGCATAGGCAGTAGAGGATATAACCTCTTCATTGCCTGTCAAATATCCATTGATACTGATTTATATGGAGACTCAAATCATGTCACAGAACACATTGTCTGGTTCCAGTAATTATTTTAGTCTTCTAGTCTTTTAAAATCTTCATCTTTCATTATGAAAAGAGAGCAAATATTTAGTCCTTCAAAAATTGTTAGAACAGCAGCTTTAAAAGACTCTGCCACTCAGATGAAGTAGAAAAGGATTCAAATCCCTAGAAAATCTTAAAACACTTTACTCTCCTATCCTCTTAGCTCTTTCACAATCATGCCAAGTCCTAATTCCATACCTGGGTGGCTGAACAAAAAGGCTTGTGCACTGATTAAGAGTCATGCAGAATATGTTCTTGAGCCGAATTTCAGAAAATGTAGCTTATCATACTTATTCATGCTATTCTGCAACAGAGCAAATCAACAATTGCATCCAAGACACTATTTCTAACATCTTTCATCAATGTGATAAGTCAGTGTCATTTTACTATCTCTCCAGAGCATACATGTAAATCCAGGTTGCCCAAACTATGGCCTGGAGGCCAGATCCGGCCCCTGATGCCAATTCATCCAGCCCATGTTGCCCTCGTCGCTCCTGAAAGTGGAAGTAAAATGTACCTGTATAGGTGTCGTGTCCGGCCCTTATATGCAATAGTCCAGGCAACGATGAACAGAACAACAACAGGAGTTTATTGAACAGTCTTTCAGGTTACACTTACAAGGCACTCCAGACATCAGATGGCTACACAATTCCCATGTAGTCGGTCCCTCATGTTTCCTACTGTAGAGGCAGTGACTAAGCTACACCTTGGTGTAATAGCGTATAGAGGAGGCCCAGGCTTAGCCCAACGCTGGATAACCTGTGCGGAAATGGGAAGTATAAATCTGGTCCGGCTCCACCCTTGTTTACCTGTGGGGCTTATATAGTGTCTCCCCGGTGGTGACTCCTTGCTACAACATAGTTACCCGCCGGACAATTATAACCAATCAATCATAACAGGATATATAAGTATTAACCAATCAGGAACAGGATCCAAAGTTGCAACCAATCATAGAACTCTAATTAGCATAAAGAGCGTGCCAAGAGAGGGAGATTATGCGCCAACTTTAGCTCCTAATTTGGATGGCAGAAAACCGTCATTTCATCTTTGCATGCCTTAATTCTGCCTTAATACACAACAATAGGCACATTTTACTTCCACTTTCTGAAACAATGAAGGTGGCATGGGTCAGATTAATTGGCATTGGGGGCCAGATCTGACCCCCAGGCCATAGTTTAGGCAGCCCTGGTTTAAGCAGAGAAAATGGCAGCTTAAAATCTATCTCATCCTGTTACAAAACAGATTGCAAGGCACATTTTACTTCCGTTTCCGGTGGGTGGAACCACGTGAATGGCCCTTGGCCCAAAAAGTTTGTGCTTCCCTGATGTAAATTGTCATTCTTGTTACAGTACAGAATTATTGCATCTGCTTTGATGCACTCTTTTCTTGTCCTGTTTTACCCTTTAGTCACATTTTATACTCTAGATAAACATTTTAAGAAGAGGTTTAGACTTAATGATCTAGCAGAGTTGTAGAGGTCATGTCACAACAATGGAATAACATCCTTTCCTTGCAACCCATATACAGCTGTTTTTGCACCCACCTCAAATATCAAAACAAGAGCAGAATCAAACCAAGCATACAACACACACCAGAAGGACCACCAAAGAAACACGATAGACATAACACCAAGTCTCTAGAGTTGACCATGCCAAAAATGCCATATTCTGGGAAGGCCTCAGAGAGAGATGTTGTGGGACGGATGTTGTGGGAGATCGCCTGTGCCAGGCATTTGGGCCTTAATACATGAAAGCAAGGAACATATCAAGCATTATAGTGAGGAAATCCAGGCAGTTTAGGGGAATGGAATGGGTCCCTAAGAATGGCTACTTATGTAGCCTTGTCATCAGGGATAGCTCCATCATGAAGGTGAGACACTCACTTCAGATGGCAGGTGCCAGGGATAGAGCAATAGCTCTCTGTGATTTGGTCCCCTTCATCTTGCCTGTTGCCACTGGAATAGTGGAGGGAGCTGTTCTGAAAGGCCTGTCCATTTTTATTCTTTACATGGAATTAGGGTGAGTCCAATCTTTGGCTCAAGCAGCAAAATGCCCTGGCCTATCCCCAGTGCCGCAAACAGGGGGGTACAAGTAGGACTCCTGTCCCCAGCCCGGAGATGACGGGGGCCCATCGGCGCAGGGAAACAAACGATGTGCACATGTGCAAACAGACCATGCATGTGCAGAAAACCACAGGGGTGTGGCGGCGTCAGGAAACCACCAATGTACGCATGCACAAACAGACCACGCATGCACAGAAACCACAGGGGCATGGCCAAAATGTGGGGGATGGCACATACGGGCCCAGAAATTTCTGATGTCAGCACTGCCTATACCTGTCTATTACGATAGCTAGTAGATTACCACCATAGCACCTAGAGAACAGTATCAGAAGGAATTTATCCATCTCCTTAAACAAAAGATTTAATGTAAGTAAAAACTGAACAGCAGTAACTACTCAAATTTAAACCAACAGCATCCTTGCTTCATTTGCCAATCAGATTAAAGCAAAAAGCTCCTTGGAAACAGAAAGGCCAGCCTGTCACTAATAAGATAGAAACTGCTAAACCAATAATCCTCCTACTAGAAAAGCTAATCTCAGAAAAAGAAAGAAAGAACAGCTTGCTCCACAGTGTTACTTGCATTAGAACCACCACTCCCTCCTGTTAACGATTCTCTATTAGTCCAAAAGCAAACACAAAGGTATGTTTTATAGCATTTTGGGGTAAATGCCCTAAATAGTTCTGTTGAAGACAGGTTAAGAAAGGCTACAGGTACTGAAACTTTCCTTGTTTTCTATCCTCCATCCCTTCACACCAATTACTAATGGTGCAGGAGACCTGGGCTCTTTAAATCTGACTGCTTTTCAACATGTCAGGGTCTTAACTTTTAATTAGAAATGTTAGCCACATGACCCTTCCCCTATATACATTAACTACAGAAGAAGAAGAAGAAGAAGAAGAAAGATTACCAAGCCTTTAAGGAAAGTCTGTTGTACTCCAGAGATTTTAGATCATACAGTAGGTGGGAAGCACCTTCATACCAAAAAAAAACCAAAAACTTTTAAACTTTTTTTTTATTACTTTTACTGTGATTTCATAACTTCTTTTGATACTTCTCATAATTCCATAATCAGTTATTTTCAGATAACGATGCATTTATAGGCCACAGTGGCTTAGTGGTTAAGACACTGAGCTTGACGACTGGAAGGTCGCCAGGTCAGCAGTTCGAGACCAGAGTGCTGCATGATGGAGTGAGCTCCCGTCATCTGTCCCAGTTCCTGCCAACCTAGCAGTTCGAAATCAAGAAATTATGAGTAGATAAATAGGTACTGCTTTGGTGGAAAAGGCAACCCTCGAAACAGTGGAAGGGAAATGACAAGGGTGAGAGGCAGGAATCCATCAGGGGAGATGCCTATCCTGGCGGATCCCTGCCTGGCACCTTAGCATTTTCCCTTCCGCTATTTCGAGGACTGTCTTCGAAACAGCAGAGGGGAAATTGCAGGGCGAGAGGCAGGAATCCATCAGGGTTGGCTCCTCCCCTGACAGATTCCTGTCTCTCGCCCTTGACATTCTCCCTCCACTTTTTCTAGGGCTGTTTTTAAAAAGGTGGAGGGGTAATTGCAGAGCGAGAAGCAGGAATCCATCAGGGGAGAAGTCTACCCTGGCGGATACCTGCCTGGCGCCTCCTCCCAGGGAAATGGCTCACTTTCCTTGGTAGACAGGGGCTGAAGGCAGCTTGATTCCCTCTGGGAGGCAAAGGCGGAACGGAGCGCTGTTCTCTGCCTTCATCTCCCGGGGAAGTGGCTTGCTTTCCTCAGTAGGCGGGGGCTGAAGGCAGCCGTGCTTTTGGCCCCCAGCCCTCATGTTAGGTGCTCATGCATCGGCCATTTTTTATTTTATTTTTGCACACGCCGGCTGTCCCACCTCCTCTGCACTCACGTCCTTCAGCCTGATTGGCTGAGGCATGCCGCTGCACAGAGGATGCTGGTTAGCATAATTTTCATTTGTTTCTGCGTTCGTGGGGTGTTGGCCCCACTCTCGGTTCCTGGAGCCTTGTGGCGATGTTGTTTCAAGAACATAAGGTAAGTGTGGCTGGCATATTACGGGATGGGCTGGACGTGTGCGGACACGCATGCCAGACACGCTCAGCCCAACCCTCTTTTTATTGGTATAGATAAGACTCAGCATGGTGAATGGGCAGAGTGACAGAATAGGGCTCAGGAGACCTGAATTCTAATTTTCCTTTGACATTAGAAACTTACAGTGGGATGGCACTTGCAAGTAATAATAAATAATAATTGTGTGTTATCAAATCAGTTCTGACTTATAGTAATACTTTCCAGTGTTTTTAAGGTAAAGAATATACAGAAGTGGTTTACTGTTCCCTTCTTCTGGGGGCATCCGGGAATTGTGCAGCTTCCCCAAAGCAACACAGGCTGGCTCTTTCCCCAGGAGGCCCAGTGGGGAATTGAACTGTCAACCTCTATCTAAAAACCTTTGAGCCATCCAACCAGCTACACTGGTAAACCACTCCTTAAATATCTTGCCTGAAAACCCTATTAGGGTTGAGGTAAATCTGATGTTACTTGAAGCACATAACATAATGCTATTTTTAGCCAGTTATTTTCAAGCCCTGAACACACTGTGTTTCTGTCCTTTGCTATAAGCAATAGGTTGGGTTGAATGTACTTGTGTTTTAAAAAATAGTTGAAATTCTAGCAACACATTCTGAATTCTACATCAAGACAAGCTGAGTTCTGCACAGTGCACAATACAAATATTTTCTTCCTAACAAAGAGAACAATTTATCCTCTCATTTTGCATTTGTGAAGAGTTAGTCAATAGAAAGAAGCAGAAAACTATGCACAGACATGAAAGTACCATTTATAAGCACTGGTGTTTTTTTTTATCTACTTAGCTGGCTTCTGGGGCTAAACTAGATAAGATATCTTCACAACTAGAAAATTTTAAAAAATGTTGTCCCTCTGGAAACTCTTGCTTCAAATCTGCCCTGTTCACAGAAACAGTATTCAAATGTCACCCATTATGTGTCTCTCAACCAACTATCACCAAATAAAAGCAATTTTATTTAAATTTGCAAGCATTGCTGGAGAGTAATAAAAATGACCTTTACTTCTTAAGGCTGCTCCACTTCTGATCATATGGTTTGTCCAATTTGGCACTGCATTTGTAGCAAGGCATAAAGCCCTGACGTGAGGCATGCAAAGATAGTGGAGTATGATATGCACAAATAGGCAAACACAAAGACACTCAGGTTAGTAAAGGTCATGAAACAATTCTTGTCTTCCTTTGTAAATGACTCCACCAGGGAACCCCAATGTCATGCCAAGAGATTTGAGGACCTTTTACAAGAGTTATAACTTGCCTATAGACTAAGCCAGTGATCCTCAACCTGTGACCCATGGGCCAGATGCGGCCCATGGCACTATTTCATGTGGCACCCCACTGCCTCCACCACACCCAAAAGGGTTATGTGGTGGAGGAAGGGCAAAATGGCTGTCCAGCTGCCGAAGCTATTTGTGGAAGCATGACCCAGCCCCCAGCTTTAAAAGGTTGAGAACTCCTGGACTAAGCTGTACTTTGTTGTCTAAGAATCTTCACTTGACAGGGAAAGGGGCAATTATTTCTTTTGGTAGAAAAGGACAAACATCAGAGCTTCAGCTACAGAGACTTCATCAGTAACTTCCCAATGGAATGAAACAGGCAAGCAGGTTAAAAGTTCTATCCTTACCTCTACATAAAGTTTTACTGCCATATTACACTAGTGTTTTAATCAGCTTAACAGCAGTTAGCTAGATTCGCATACAAATCGTTTGTTGCAAACTGGAATTACAATCAGCACCGAAAGATCTGGCCATTTCACATCGCGTTATCTCAGTAAAAATGTATGGTGATCATTATGTGCTAAAAGACTAATGCCAAGAAATGAGAATTAATCATCGATATTTTCTACCTCTGAATCATTCATTTCACCTGCCTCTCCAGTCGCAACAGACTGCCATATTTGCTCACTATTAGCTGTCAGCTCCGATTTGGAAACCTTTTTATTTATGGGTTATTGCAAAATGAATTTGTTTGCTCTTTATGTTCCCTAGGCAGATTTGAAAGTTAATTATCGGGGGGGGGGGGGGGGGGGTTTCAAAAGCAAGTGAAACAATAATTCATGTATGTTGAACAAGGGAAGTCCATTATGAAAAATGCCATCTTTTCTACAAACTAGGCAGCACATGCATAACAAGCAACGCAAAGCATGGGCAGAATCTGCTAGAGCTTATAAATCATGTTTATGTGGGAAAATCAGGCAGGAAACAAGGAGAAGCTCCCCAGTACATTTCAGAGAAGTTCTAACACCGAGGGAATAACTTAGCACCTGACTACGCTATACAAAATGGCTACACTTATAAAATGGGTGGATTCAAAATACAGTATATATTTTTTCTGCCAGCATGGCAAAAGGCAGGATCAAATCCATCTATGGCTTTTATCTCCCAGCATGTTTTTCCTGTGTTTCTACCTTTTTAATATCAGAAGGATTCAAAAGGGGTTTCCCCCCATGAGGATGCATGTAAGGACAAGGAAGGGGTGTCTGTAGATAGTGCTTCAGTAATGTAGATAGTTAGGCATAGTGTTCAGAGTTAAGTAACATACCCCTGCTTTCTTCCTTCTCCTGATTATCTTTTGAATTAAAACATTTTTTACATAGCTGAGATTAGCAGTATATCACCCTCTCTAATACTAGGTCTTCATTCTCTCATGTTTATCTCATGTCCGTTCTTCAAACAACATCTGTAAAAGAGAATGGCAAAGACTTTTGGAGTTATTCATAGAAATAACAACAATGGTATAAAATGGAATATAGGACAAAATAGAAATTACACAAATTTCAGCCCTTTCTGTAGGAGTGACAATTTAGTCCTCTGTTATACTGCAGTGGCTCAAGTGGCTAAGATGCTGACTGGGAGGCGGAAGGTCAGCAGTTTGATTCCCGAGTACTGCAGGACGGATTGAGCTCCCGTCTTTGTCCCAGTTCCTGCCAACCTAGCAGTTCAAAAGCAAGAAATTGCAAATAGATAAATGGGGACCACTTTGGTGGGAAGGTAACAGCATTCCATGCACTCCGGTGTCTAGTCATGCCTGCCACATGACCATGGAAACGTCTGCAGAAGCAGACAACATTGGCTCTTTGGCTTTGAAACAGAGATGAGCACTGCACCCTAGAGTCAGATACGACTGGCTTTCGAGCAAGGGAAACCTTATACTGCTGTAGCACTAGAGCACCTCTGCAGGGGGTGGGGGGAGTAAAACAAAAAAACCCAGAGAAAATGATAACAGAAATGAGTGGTCAACCTTTCTAGAACACCATGTAACCTTTCAAACACAGTGGTCCATAAAAGGGTTTGAAAAAACAGATAAAAAAATAATTTTAAAAAGATGGCAGAGGCAGAAGTGGGTTCACTGGAAGGAAGGTGGGGGATGCTGCAGATAGGATAGGAATGCCAAAGACATTGCATCACATCAAAAAACCTGTACAGACAGTAAAATGCCCAATGTGAGCAGTCGTTATGATTTCTTTTTCTTTTGCCATATCCGAATATAGGCGATAATCATGACTATGGATTCTCAACCTGTGGCCCACAACACCATTTCATGTAGCCCTCTACCACCTCCACCATACCAGGAAGTGTCATGTAGTGTAGGAAGGGCAAAATGGCCATCCGGCCCCCAAAGCTATCTGTGGGAGTGTGACCCAGCCCACAGCTTTAAAAGTTTGAGAACTCCTGATCATGGTGATCAGACATGAAGACTGTCCTGAGAATATAATGTAGTGGGATTTCATCTGCCTTCTATATTGCAGTGTGACACCCATACCACTGATCCAGTTCCGCAAGTCACTTTCTGGTCCTGAGCCCTTTTGGCACACAAAGTCCTCATCTGCCCCCAGCCAGTATTGATGAAGCTGCTCCCCCCCCCTATCAAGATGGATTCAAGCGGGATTTAAACCACTTGGGGACCATCACCCGTCCCAGATGTTAAGAGGTAGCCTCTCACATGTCAAGGGGTGAAATCTGGGGGATGGGACAGTAGAAGGCTTAGTAGATCTTGATGGGGCAGAGATTAAATGGGCTAAATTAGGGGATAGAGCTTGTTTTGATGGATATCAAAGATTTCAATATGAAAGAGAACAAGATTTTTTTTCTTCCCCTACCTAAGGTATCTTGTCCTTCTCTGGGAGATTCTGTGAAAGTAGCTAACTCCCTAAAGAGTCAAATTAGATCCTGAGACCTATATTCAAATGGAAGCCAACCTCTACATACAGACTCTATCTTGGAATGATTAGGTAAATCTAGAAAACAGATTCATCCATGGTACTTTTTTGATCACGGAAGCACTTGTCAAAAACCTTGACTTGTCATAAGAATCAACGCAGAGTGACTGCATGTTCTACTTATCCAGATACTGGAATTGCATCCAGTATCAGTGTTCTGATACCAATGTATATAATGTTTAGCTTCATGAAGTCCTAATCAGCTGGGAAAGCATCATGGAATGCCTTGCCAAACATTTTGTTTTGCCTTAACACTTTTGGGTAAACTGTTAGACTAGGACTCAGGAGACCTGGATTCAAATCTCTACTAAGCCAAAAAAACAAACCCCAAAAGCAACAACTCACCAGGTGATTTGGGCCATTCGTGTTTTCAGCTTGATCCACCTCAGAGGGTTGATGTGAAGATAAAGTGTGGAGGAAGAGAGGTATTGTATCACTATGAGCATATTGAATGAAAGATGCAAGAGGAATAAGACATGAATAAGTAATAAATAATGGCAAAAACTGGATTAACACACAGTTTCATAAGTACAGTAATAACAATTTAGCAGAGTGACACCTATCGAAAGCATTTCACATGTTTCTAGGTCTGATCACCATCTCATCCTTTGGGAATGTGAAAGACAGAAAGAAAATAAATAAATAAAAGGCCAATTTCTGATGCAATATTTATTGGACTTCCTAATGCTTAAATCTTTGCCTATATTTAGATCACCATTTAACAAGTGCACTGCATCAATAAATTGCATAGCTGTTTATGCAGATGTAAATCATTTATCTCATTTTACATTTGAATGACATTTAAGTTTATCAAGTCTGTTCTATGCCTCTGGAAAATGTGGTCTTCTTTTGCCTTCACCATTGGGTATCCAGATTATGAAAATTGTACATGCGCATAAACTTAGTTGCCAACTGATGACCTGATCCACAAGGCCAAAAGGCAATTCATGACAATTAATCGGTCTATAAAGGCCTATTCAAGTCTGGCCAGATCATCCTGCTATGGTAATAGGGTAGACGATACTGTCAGCAACTCAACGTCACTCATCAGGTGGCGGTTAACTAAGGTGGTGAAAGACCACAGGGAAGGGTGGTGGTCTCCAGTAGATTAAATCCCAATTGAATCCATCTTGATGGAGGGAAGCAGTTTCATTAATACTGACCTGGGGCTGATGAGGGTATTTCTACCATCCTTGCCAGGGCTTCCTGCTAGGGTAATAGAGTAGACCATACTGCCAGCGACTCAATGCCCAGTGTCAGGTGGCGGTTAACTGTTTTTGTCTCTGTAAAGCCTTTAATTTTGTGATCCTTCTGGGGCTCCTCTGCGGTAGTAGAAATTCAACTAATTTGACCACACTGAGGACTAACGGCCATGAGGATCACCAATATTCAGAATCAGATACGACACTCGAAGAAGAATAAAGGTCTATGAAGCCAGTAAGAAACTGTGGACTGAAAACTGATGGCCTACATCACTTTGCTTTAAGTCAATGGTGAGCAGATTCTACTTCAATTCTTCTAGTGCTGGAACCTCCAACAAGCATTCATTTTGCTCTGGTATTGACGAAGGGAGGGCTCACCATTTCTGCTTATGAGAACAGATATAGCATTGAGATCTCCAGTTTGTATTGCTTTGTTTGATTTGGAAAAATCTGCAAGAGAATCACTCAGAAATGGCAAATTTCACTTCCTTTCATTCTCAAATGTGGAAGACTGTGACAAATCCCCATCAACAATAAACTGTAATGAAATTCTCAACTTTTTCTCCCACATTGAAATATTATGATTTTTAGTAAATGCTGATAATAAATAAGCAGAAAGTACCGTAGGTTTTCATTCATCCCTAAAGGATCAACAAATATATAAATTTCCATTTTCCAAGAGAAAAAAACTTTTTGGTAAACTGTGATTAGCAATGAACTGTTGTTGTTGTTTTTTTCATTTATCCCTAGCATCTTTTCAGAGCTTTTTATCTCAGCAGACCGATGCCAGGCAATAATAATACTGATGAATAATGCTGGAAGAGATACATATAATTCAAGGATTCTCAAGGGGAAATCATTGTCTCAATATTATTTGCTAGTTACCTTCTACTCCCAAATTTAGAATGTTTTATGCACATAAGAATGGATTAGAAATTCATTGTGCTTTTTGTTTGCAACTACCCATTTTTACCTCTTGAGGCTGACAGTGGAATGGAACCTATCTTGCCTTAAGAAATCTACATGCTGGCAAAGCAGGTGCCACATTTGTTTGTTTGTTTGTTTGTTTGTTGCGGATGTGCATAAAGCCATTTATCCATTTGCAGCATTTGCACACATGAAATAGTCAATGGAAAAAAGGTATGTAATAAACACATAATAATAGAAAGTTTATGCTAACATAAAGGTACACATTTTTAAAATGCACACAAGAATTGGTACTTTCATTTCTATGCCAAAAAAATACAACTCACAGTACAAAGTGAAGCAAAGATGAAATGAGAATACTGGAGGTATTGCTACATGAATCTCTCTCTCTCCCTCCCTTTGCAGGCGCACCCCCCCAATAATGGACTCAGACACAAATGAAAGTGGATAACGGCATTGGGCTACATTTATTGATTCATGCCCTAGTCCGAATTATAAATTTCTATTGGTAAAACGACCAATCATAATTCTTAAGGCAAGCAGGCCGAAGTAACACTGGTAAGGTACCACCCAAAATTGCCAACGGCAATTGTTACAATGTATCTATTTGTATCAATTTGTTTGTTGACAACAAACAAATTGTTGACCGTAGTCAATATCTAACTAATGACCCCACCCTCTGACGTGTATCCGTAAAATCAGGGGGTGATTCCAGCTGTCTAGTGGTAACCATCACCCCCTCGCCTGGTTCGTCGTTGACCGGACAACGTTTAAACAACTTATGCCTATCTAGTGTTGTCCAGTCAATTGCGAACCTGCCGGATACCTGTGGGTCATAAATGTTTACCTTACCAGTGCTACCCGCCACCCGGAGAGGCTTCAATAAAGGCTCGACGCCCCCCCCCCCCCAAGACCGTCAGCTCGGTCAACAGGCCTGCTCGCCAATCACTCAGCAGGAGGTCCATACCTCCTCGCGACAGATGGACCCCATCCCCTGCATAAAGCCCATAATTTTGCAGACTAATGGCCGGATGAGGACTGACCCGCCCCCAGCCCTTGGTCGAAAGGAATCGGGCCACCGCCCTGTTCACCATGCGCCTAGCGCGGTCCAAGGCCTGAAGGTCAAGGCCTCCCCTATAAGCGTGCCGTGGGACCATATCTGACCAAACAAGGGTTGTGGCGGGCCATACGTAATGTAAGTAGGCGAGGTCATTGCAAATCGCATGCTTCAGCGATAAGCCAGTGACCTGTCCCAAATCATTACCCCCAAGATGTATGATCAGGATGTCGGGCGGGTCAGCGTTCCTTGCCGAAAAGAGGAATGGCAAGAGCTCCCTCCACAACATACCGGGCTTACCGTACCATGTGAGACTTGCGTACGCACCGAGTCCCAGTCGGGGTCCCCAATCTGTCGCCGCAGCGTAACGCGCTGCCCTGTGCACATAGCTATGGCCCACCAGCCATACTGTCACCGGTGTGATACGACACCCTGGGTCTGTCAAGGAAAAAACAGGGAAGGATGAAATATGTGGTGACTAAAAGCGGTACTCACGGTGGGAGTGGGCGAACATAAAATTGAAAACACTGAGATCCCCACCTCCCCATGCTGCGTATGTCAGCCCCGGAGTACCCATAAGCGGCCGCCGTAGAGGCCGCACCAATTCTAAACGAATGGGTGCCGTAACGGGCCCCAGGGAGGCCCACGTTAGCCAGCGCCTTTCCATTCACCTTCCAAAACTGAAATTTAGTGAGGGGAGACCCATCTTGGTGACAGAAAAACGGGCCTTCCACGCAGTGCAAGGAACTCCTGTAGGGCACCAACCGGACAGATGTCTGCCAAGGAACATCGTAGCAGTCTTACACCACTGCCTACGCCGTGCTGATCTGTTTTAGAGGAGCGTATCCTCAACTGAGCCCAATCATTGCAAACATAGACATCTTCGAGTTCCAGTGCCCTACGACTTGCATCCGCCTTAGTCACCATCACAAGCTCGCTGATGCGGAGCGCTCCAAAAAAGGCCACCGTTGTAGCCGCATGAAACAGGGCTGCCTCATACCTATTGAAACATAGGTCATGCCAGCCCCATGCCAGTTGGGTAAGGACCCCCGGGGAAATTGGGTGGCGGTCGTCCAGGCTACGCCCACGTTCCCGCACCCACCCCTCCAAAACGTGTCTCACACGGAAATCAGCGGTACTGTCCGCATGACCTCCCACCTTGGCCATAAAAGCCAGTGCTGATAGCCTAGATGCTATGGTGCGGGGTGCCAGGCCCTGGGCGTGCAGGTAAACCATGAAACGAAGGAGGTGGGCCACAGGGATCGGCCAGGAATCTGGCAGGCGAGATTGGGTACAAAAAGTCTGAAAGGAAACCAACGCGTGGTGATACGCCTTACGCGTGCGTGGCGCCAGAGACATGCCAATTCACCTCTCCTTGCCAAAGGTCCATATCTCCTCCGGGAGTGGCGAGGGAAATTCCTCCGCATCCGGGCCAAGGCACGGAACCGGGAGATCTGCAGGTGGGACAAAGCATCAGCAATATCATTATTCACCCCCGGGACATGCCTGGCCCTGAACAGAACATTGAGGCGCAGGCTGCGCAAAACAAACTGGCGTACAAGGTCCATGACCCGGGGAGACTTAGAGGTCTGTGAGTTGACAATGTGGACAACGGCCGCATTGTCACACCAGAAATGCACCACAGAGTTGGCCCACTCCTCACCCCATAGCATCAAGGCACCCAGTATGGGAAAAAATTCCAAATATGTGAGATCCCTCAGGCGACCCGTGCCTGACCAGGCCGGTGGCCATCCACCGTAGGCCCACTTCCCATTGAAGTACATCCCATAACCAAGGGATCCCGAGGCATCAGACTGAATCTGAAATTGAGGTGAAGCCAGGAGGTCGGACCTCCAAAATGAGACCCCATTAAACTCCCTCAGGAATTGGAGCCATATGTGCATATCTGCCCTGATGCCCCGTGTCAATCTCGTCCTATGATGGGGCCTGGATAAGCCTGACATGGCGTCACACAAGCGCCGAGCAAATGCCCTGCCAGGTGCGACCACCCTGCAAGCGAAATTAAGGTGTCCATGTAGCACCTGCAGTTCCCGAAGGGATGCCTTGCGCTTAGCCAGCAAGTCCGATATAAGGGCCACTATCCTTGACACCTTGTCTTCCGGCAACCTAGACGCCTGCACTACCATGTCAATCTCCACCCCCAGGAATACTAACTTATTAGATGGGCCTTCGGTCTTTTCGGGCGCTAAAGGGACACCGAGTTCCTGCATTAGCGTCTGAAATGTGTTGAGGAGATGTGTGCACGTGTCCCAGCCCGTTCACCCCCGAACAAAAAGTCATCCAGGTAATGGGCTACAGACCGAGACCCTGACCTACTGACAAATGCCCACTGCAGGAATGTACTGAAACGCTCGAAAGCCGAGCAGGATATGGAACAGCCGAATGGCATGGCCTTGTCAAAATAATATTCACCCCGGAATTTGAAACCCAGCAACTCAAAGTCACCCGGGTGCACCGTCAGGAGACGAAAAGCCGACTTATTATCACACTTAGCTAACAGTGCACCCGGGCCACATGAGCGCACCATGCGCAATGCCTGGTCAAAGGATGTATACCTGACAGAACAAAGGTCATCAGGGATAGCATCATTGACCGAATGACCGGCTGGGTAGGACAAGTGATGAATCAGTCGGAACTCGCCCGGGGACTTCTTGGGCATTAGTCCTAGAGGAGACACTTTAAGGTTGGGGAAAGGGGGCGCGGGGAAAGGGCCAGCGACCCTGCCCGCAGCGATTTCCTTATTAATGCTGGCGGCAGCCACCTCCTCCCTTCCTCTAAGTGACAAAAGGTTGGGTGTGTCTTGCGGTGACCTATCCCCCGTGAAAGGGATACGGAAACCCAGTTGAAAACCCTGAAGGAGGTACATAGCGTCTGCTTTCTTCGGGTACAATGCGAGCCAACGCTCCAGCATGTCGACATTAATTGGGGAGGGGGCCTTTCGGTGAACCCGCTCCCTCTGTGGCAGTCCTACCTGCCCCTTGTCCGCCCCTACCCCTGCCGCTGTATCCTCCCGGCCTGGGACAGGCGGAGGCAGCATGGGGGCCAGAACAAGAGGGGCACTCGTGCTTGTACTTGCAATTTTTCCTGTTGCAAGAACCATTGGACGAGAAGGTCCAGCACAGCAGGCGGGCTGGAACCCCCTGCCCCGCCACTTGGCGGGGAACCTGTACCGGGGCCGCTCGTTGGACCGCATGTCCACAATGGTATCTCTCCCCAGGCACCGGGCGCGTGGGGGTCATATACAGAAGCCACAGCTTCTGGCAGGGCTCATCCCACCTCATCTCTGGGTGCAGTGGAATCCTCATGCGGAATTCTTCATCGTAAGCCAGCCACGACGGACCCGGGAAGTCAACCATAGCCCGGTAAATGTTGTCCAGATACTGGACCATAGGGATGGCCAAATCCGGCCTAGCCCTGAGGTAAACAGCCATGTAAATCAGGTACGCTGGCAACCAATTTGCCCATGTGCATGGCGGCTTATGACGACGTGCCTGCTCCTTATCCTTCTCGTCCAGCCCTTCCCTCTCTTCCTTGGTCGGCTCCCTATTAAGAAGGGAGAAGATATCTACATACTCGCCCCTCCAGATCTTTTCCTTGGTGGACTGGGCCAGATGGTCCCCCAGGGGCAAGGAATACCCTGCCGTTGGCAATGCCGACACCGGCACAGAGGGAACTGCGGGCAAAGCAAAGGGGGCCTGTACCCGCCCGGGGATCCCCAACACATTCCCCACCACATAGGGGGCGCCACTCGGACCCGGGCCTTGAGTCAGGGGTGAAGTCGCCGGGTGGGCCGGGGGCAATTGGACCGCTGGGCCACCCGTGCGAGGCCATGGCCATTGGAAAGCCCCCCCCCCGGAAGTCAGTTGTGTGGGTGCACTAGCTTGAACTGCATACTCACCCGATGCACCCCCTCGGGCCGCCCCCACCGGGGGTTCCGGCCCGTTGGGGGCGTCGGAGCTCACGACCGAAGCTGAGCTCGTCGACGGGGCCAGACCAGCACCGGACTGCTGCACCTGTTGAGTGGAGAGCTGCGAGGCAGTGGCCGCCACCGGCCCGTGCGCCTCAGGCGGCTCAACCTGACCCGTCGCTGGCCGCTGTTCGGCAACCAAAGGGGGTACCTGGAATCCTAGAGGCACCCCTGTTTGATTGGCCCTCGCCAAGGATGCTTCAAGGGCCGCTACACGGGCCAGAAGGGCCTCCACGTTGACCAAGGCCCCAGCCCCAACAGGGGGCAAATGGGCAGCCGGCCCATAGGGCACAGGTACCTGTCCCGGCCCCTGAGTCCCAGGGGCCAGATAAGGCCAAGAGCCCATGCTCGGCCCTTGGGGAGCCATGGGCACGCCCTGCAAAGGCAGGGAACCCAACCACCCCCCGAGGCTCACGCCCCCCATGGGGAACTGCGCGCCCATGCAAGAGGGCCTGGCCGCACGTACCATGGCGGGGGCAGTGGCCCTCGTTTGTGGGCCAAGGGCCGAGGCCCCGTCGGGGGCAGCCTGCGCGCACCGCGCATCGGGCCAAGGGGCCACCGATCCCATCCCACCGGTCCCGGTGGGGTCCGTTAAAGGTGGCTGCTGGGCGGGCACAGTCGCGGTCCTCCGACCCGGCTGGTGCCTCCGCGCCGCTCGAGCCATGTTAGCAGCTGCCTTTTTCTTAGAGGGCATAGCTGAGTTTGCTAGGAAGCCTACGAAGAGAAAAAGCTGCCTAAAAAGGCTTCCCCTGGAAGAATACGAGCGACGGAGGTAAGAGGGAAAAACTTCTCCGCTCCGTCGCTTCGCCAAAATGGCAGCACGGCTGCCTCGTGGCCAGCCCTTTTATTAGGGTGCTGGCCACGCCCCTAACTACCCGGATGGCTTCGTCCGGTGGGGGGGGCCGCAAAGAGCGCGGCGGCCATTTTGGTGCCACGCTTCCATTCCCTCTCTCTCTCTCCCTCTCTCTCAACCCCTTGGAATACAGAACCCCCTGGCCCTAGGTATGGAGTGACCAGCAAACAACTTCATTTTGAGCACTTCCAGTCAAAATTTTCCAACGTGGAAAGAAATAGGGGGAAATGCTTATACTGTACTGTAAAGGAGCAAGCAACTGTCATGCCTTGCCAGATGTGATCTTGCTCGCTGTACCACAATTCCCAAATCAGCACTTGTTATTAATCAAATGTTATAACAAGCTGCCTGCAACTGCATTCTGGAACCATGATTAATTAGCCAGAAGCTTCTAAAGGGAACAGAGTCACTTATTCACCAAGAAAAGTGAAGTCTCAAGGCAAGAAATTATAAACTCCAACGATGGGGTTGTAGTGTTTATTTGCTTATTTGCTTGCTCTTCACTGCAACTGAGTGGATATGTCAGGCAAATTACACCTTGTTCTTGCTCTACACACAGTAGAAGAGAACTATAGGGAGGCAACACAGCTTTCCAGAAGCAATGGACCATATTATTATCCCTTAGTTTTCTTCCTGGTTGTGTTTACAAGCAAGGCTTCACTCAAATCTATGAAGTTGTTCTTCATCTGAATTTCTGGACTATGTGAGGAAGAGGAACATCTTAGCTTCCCATCAATCTCCTAACTCACACAATGATGTTGTCCTTTGTGCATAAGTTGACTTTCCAAACAGAAAAACCTTGTCTAATCATGTAAATTCTCCACATACTGATCTACAAGGATTTATAATCATGGGAGCCTTCCAGGAACAAAGGAAACTTTCTTCTTTAGAAATTCACCTTCAAAATTCATTCGAGGTCCATGATACATACCCGCCCACATGTTTGGCAGAGAGCTTCAATTAACCCCAGTTTCATTGGACTGGGCTCTTCTTTTACTACCTCAATTGCTATGTTGTCTAAGATAGGTGGTGAGAATTTTTGTGAGAATGTAAACTTGAAGGCCAAATAAACTTCAAGACTAATCCAAGTTAGGTCTATCCAAGAGAACAAGATCAACAAACAGAACACAAAACCTGGTTTCCAAATTGGTATAAAAAGAAATTATTAGCTAAGCCAGTGTTGTGTCCAAGCGTTTATTAACGTATATTGCATTAGGTTGCAATCATCATTAAGTCTTTGCTGTGTTCGCGCCCTTTTTGGTAAGGTGCCTTTATTCATATGTTTTCAATGTACAGTACCTTGTTTTGTCCTGCACGGGTTTCCCGTGTTAACTAATGTCCGGGCAAATGTATCACTGTAACTGCCTTCCTGTCTATATAACTTGATACCTCGTCCCTGTTTTCACCAGTCCGAAATCACTCCCAACTGAGCTATAATAAATGACTTGTTGGTTAACCCCTGGTCTGCTGTTGCATTGCAGTTAATACTCGGACTCAACAGCCAGTGTAGTAACATTTATTGATATACCACAGAGGAAATACATCGAGCTACAAGAGTTCACTTTGGATGTGAACATTGACTCAAACTCTATGTGATCATAAATCGAGTAGACAAAATACTGATACTGAAACTGATTTTTAAAAAAAACAGTTAAGGGCACAATGAGTTAGTTTGGAGGAGCAAAATAGTTTGGAATTTGAACTGGATTATGTTGCATTATCACAATGAAGAAAAACTTGAGCAGCAGAATAGATGGCTCACTGCAATGTTGCCCCTTCATAAATCTACCCTTAGTCCTCCTGATCTCACATACAGTATTTGATACAGTAGCCCAGAGGAAGGGAAGGATTTGGGAGAATCTAATCCTTTCCCCCTGAATGTTGTTTTTTCCCCTATTGGAAGATAATATGTGCAGACGTGTGGGTTTTTGTTGTTGTTGTATTAGTAGTTATTGCACTTACAGTATATCAGAGTGATTAAGGAGGTGAGGCTTCTTTCACTTTTTAACTGCAGCCTTATAGATGATGCAGCGATTAAAGACATTTGGAGCAAAATTCTTTGTGAGAAGTGAGTTTAAATGGGTGAATGTACAGTAAAGAGGTGAGGTTATAAAGGAGTGGGGGAGGGAAAACAAGAGAAGGATTGGGATGGGATTGCAAAAGGGAAATTCATGTATCTGTTTCTTGTTCTCTAAAGTTCAAAACTGGGGTGGAGGGGAAGGCATAAAATAATGGATGGTAATCATAAATACTTTTTTCTAGCAAGGTTCTATCATAATTCCCTAACTTAAATGTAAATCACAATTTACCATCAACTTAATGGTTTGCAATTTGCCCTTAAATTTAACCAATAGTGACTAAATGGTTAATCCTTTTCTACTAACTTCCCCATCTCTGGCTTCACACTGTATGACAGAAAGACACTCGTCCTACTTCTGCAGCCTCCTCTTTGTCTCAAGAAATATTTCTAGGACTCAGGACAAGCCAAAGGGAATTTTATGACAGAGCTGGTGCTCTCAGGTTACTGTGCATCTCAGGGCCCTCAACCCTTTGGAAACAGTCCCAAAGAGTGATCATAAAGCCTCAACCTTTTCAAAGGACAAAACCTATGCATCTCTGTTTTGATATGTTAGGCCAGGGATTCTCAACCTGCAGTCCATGGGCCAGATGTGGTCCATGGCACCATTTCATATGGCACCCCACTGCCTCCACCACACCAGGAAGTGCTCTGTGGTGGAGGAAGGGCAAAATGGCCATCTGGCCCCTGAAGCTGTCTGAGGGAGCATGACCCAGCCTCTGGCTTTAAAAGGTTGAGAACTGTGTAAGGCTCTTGACTGTTCCCTGTTTTCTGGTGGACTGCAAAAATGGCCATGTGATGAACACAACTTAGAAATGTTAAGTGTTTTGGACAACATCCAGGAGCCCTATTATTGGATTGTAATTCACTGCAGTGTATTTTCCAAGATTGCCATATGCAGCCAAGAGGCTACATTTGGTTTGGTGGACTGCACATTTATTCATCCTTGAGATAATTTAAAGGAATAGTTCTCTGCTGGTGATTTCATGCTCATCTTTCTTCCCTGATTCACCCTAGACTCCAAGCAATAAATGGTATCTGTTTAGGAAGATTTCAGAAACAAAACAGAAAGAGTACTGAAAATAAGGACAGGCATACACTGACAATATATTCAAGAGAGGGAAGGAACTCTCTCGTTGCTAACTAGGAAGCCTACACAGTCTCTATCCAGTCCCCACTCAACTGCAGTGAGCAACAGCTCAACTCTTACTTGTAATCACCTGATCAGTAATATGTCTCACTTTATATAGACTATACTAATGATCCCATCCAGTACTGTATTGCCCACCTGAAGGGGGAATCATAAAGGGTTGAATTCCACTTTCCAACCCACAAACTTCAGGTTAGTTGCCAGGCAACATTTGAAAATGTGTTTCCAAGCTTTTGCATTGGGAATGAAATCATTCAGAAGTGTGGAGGAAGGGGGAGTTAGCAAATTAATTCTCTGCAAATGGTGAAAATGGCCCTGTTCCAAAATAAGTAGGGTGAGGTGGGTTTCCACAGCTTTCCTGGGGTTTGTGAAAGCTGCATAACAAGCTTGTTGCTAGGTGAGTCAGGGCTTTAGGTGACAGGCACAAATAATTTTGATGAGGTATACAGTATGCCAAAGTAGTCAGCTTCCTGTGAAGTGGCCTCCCTGTTGCCTTGGCAAATGATAATTTTAAAATAATGCAGAGAAAAGCAGCAACCGAGAGAGTGCTAAATTGCAAGAACTCTCGAAGGCAGTTTACAGGGTTACACACCAGTCTATTTAAAATGGGAGAAAGATATTCCTGAATTTCTTCCCTCAGAGTCTTACCAACCCTACAACACCATACTTCTTTCCTCTTTATTCTCGAATGTTATTAATACCATGCTATCAGTACTCTCTTTAGAACGTTCTACTTCTCCCTTTGGATATACAGCCGGTGGGCCTTCCATCTTCGAATACCAAATGATCTGGTAGGGCCAGGGTCTGGCATAGTTGTGAAACAGGCTGAGATAATATAGGAAGAGACAGTGTACAGGGCAGGGTGACAGCCTTCAGTGGGTCCAAGGGGAAATTTTCTGCCTTCAGGATAGAATGTCCAAAATACAGCTCCTGCAGACATTACATTGGAAGTAACTGGCAGCCAACTTCTATTTTTAAAAATGCATATTTTGCAGGTGTTAAATACTGCAGGGGAGGCTGCCAGTTATTTAAAGAATGAATCAGAGTTCCTGGAGGTTTCCATGATTAGATAAAGGTAAAGGCCGCCCTTGCTCAAAAGCCAGTCATATCTGACTCTAAGGTTCAGTGCTCATCTCTGTTAACAGCCAAAGAGCCAGTGCTGTCTGCATCTGCAGACATTTGTGTGGACATGTGGCAGGCATGCCTCGACACCGGAGTCCACAAAGCACTGTTTACTTTCCCACTGAAGTAGTATCCATGTATCTACTTGCAATTTCTTGCTTTTGAACTGCTAGGTTGGCAGAGACAGGAGCTCATTCCATTATGCAGTACTCGGGTCTTGAACTGCTGACCTGCTGGCCTTCCAGTTATCAAGTTCAGCATCTTAACCACTTGAGACACAACAGTCCCTAGCTTCCATAATTAGCAATATACTTTTTTTGCTGGAGAAAAACACTTTTGAAGAGGAATATGTCTGAGGGCATCAGAGGCTACCAAAACAGCTGTATGCCCATGGAATCACATGGTTCACCCACCTGCGATTTACAGTGATAGCCACAAATAATCTGGAAGATATGCTGTAGATACATAAGAGAATTTACCAAACTCTGAATGAAGCTTGGAGGAATCCTAATGTTTCAGCTGATGTCATCATTATTCAGCACCAATAAATTGTTGCGGAGATGGTTGTGGTTGTGGTTCTTTCCACTAATGTACCACTTCATAGTGCTAAGTAATATCTGGGCAATTCACAAGCTAATTATACAAACTACAGTTTGCGCCCAACAAGCTGGATATTCATTTTGCCAGTGTCAGATGGATGGAAAGCTGAGTCAACCTTGTGCACATTGAGATCGAACTCAGATCATGAGCAACTAAAGTTTCTTAATGTCCCCCTCCCCCGCCCAGCCCCCCCCCCAAAAAAAGGCCCAAAGCTCCTTGGGGTTCCTTTTTGCCCTGCAGAAACCTTTGGGAGCCTCAGAACTTGGGAGGGCAGAGTGATACTTTCATTATTACTGCCTGCAGTCCTAAAACTGGTAATGGTAATGACATATATTTTTTAATATTAAGGCTCTCTCCCCCACACTCCCGCTCCCAGGCAATAGGGAGTCTTAGGAAGCCTGAGAACCTGGAAAGGAGGGGATAGGAAATTCAATTAATTTACATTAAATATTACTGACTCCAGATAAAGGTATCACTGGCTTCCCCTGACATAAATTTATGCAAGAGACTTATGCCCTTTGATTTATTTGTTTTTACCTATAGCACTGATGTGTTGCTTCAACTTCATAATGCTCTGCTTCATCTCCATAGTCTATTGTATTATATGATACAGAATTCATAACCAACTGTTACAGTGCATTAAAATATCCCTTCCATTTGACTCCATTACTCTAAATAGTCTGTATTTTATGTACCATGACCTTTTACAGTAATCAGCTTGGCAACAGTGTGTTTTTCATAGACTTCTAGAGGTGCTGGTCTTTCAAAGCTAGAGGATGTAAAGGAGCAAAAAACTGCTTGATGAACTCAAGATATTTACTTTTCCAAGGAACTCCAGCAGGGCAGCTACTGCAGTGACTGGCAAGTGGAAAGGCTGCCAAAAGAGATTGTTTTCTATCTGAGATGGCTAGAATTCCCATGCAGTGAATGGAAGTCTAGGGAGACCGATAGGTATATACTTTATGATCTGACATTATGTGGCACTTTCAAAGTTTTCATTTATTATCTAAACACATATCTTTCCAGAAATTATCCAGGATGATTTCTAATTTTAGGATGAAAAAGAGGAATAGTCCAAAAATAGCAATAGAAATCACAGTAAAGGAATGCAAAGCACAAAATCTGCAGTAAACAAAATGAGCACATTCTGTCTTAGATTGCCAAATCATTTACTGGAATTATCAATTGATTTTATGCTCCATAATACAGTAGATCCTCAGATAAAGTCCAAACTCTGAATGACTTTTTTCACATATAGTTTTGGAAGAAAGGGTCACTTTCTTAGGTACAAACTTTAAGGTGACCTTTTAAAGCAACCAATTGATCAACATGTGATCCAGTTCTAATTGCTCCAGGCCAGGTCCTGCTACTGGGTTAAATAGTTCTGGACATTTAGCAAGGTTGGGCTGGTTTGCAGTCTTCCATTTGTTGTCTGGTTGCTCCCAAATGGATTGAACCAGACTGTGCTCCGGATACTCCAGATGCTGACCTAATTGCCATCTGGTTGCAGAGAGACAGAATGTCGGTAACTCACTTTGCAAAACACTGGTAGGACCCAATTCTTAGGATGCCAAGGATAGCTGAAATGTTGACTGGCTTAAATTCATAGACATGGGGCCACCGGAGAGCTTCCACAAATGAATTAAGCTAGCTGCAAAGCCTCTGACTTAGGTTATTCATGGTATACATCCTTAATATTTATATGTAAAGGTAATGATTTGGAGTTTGTTTTGCCTTTTTAAAAAAACAGGAGAAATAATTCAATGTGATTGGTGCCTTCATCGGTTTTGTAAGAAACTGTAATGTTGGAATATATTAGCAATCAAATGCTTAGGCTAATCACAGAGTTTCACATTTACAGGATATTTGCATTAAATCAAATATGCACCTGGAAGCCTTACACACTGTCAATACAACAAATTTCAATGGGTAATGACAAGCAATATATTTGTCACGGTATCCATGCACTATGTTTGCTAAGGAAATGGAAGAGACCTCTTTGGACATTGTAAAAGAAGCCAAATTTGAACATGTCAGGAGAGAGATAGCGAGTTAGCCTCATCTTTCCTGGCTCATTCCTACCACTTTTTATACATGAGGACTTTCTGAAAAGGAAGTTTCCCTCTGTCTATGGAGGCTCTCCATATAGCAGGTGTGGGAAAGTGAGCCACTACACTCTCCCTCCTTGCATAAACAGGACTACATACCTAAACTGTCAGGATTTAAGGACATTTGTAATAATGGGGAGAATATATAAAGCTTCAATCTAGATATAACAGAAGTCCAATAAACTGTGGCTTATTAGACAAAGAACTAGCATTATCCCTGTACATTTCTTCCTTCATAGCTCTCCTCACTCATCTTTAATGTTGCAGTCCAGAATTTGTTAAATACATTTTTCTTCACACAACTTTTCAACCAGAGTTGATTATTTTTTTATTTTTTTAATAATTTTTATTAGTTCATTTTCAAAAAAAAATTACAAACATACAAATAACAATACATCGTATAACATAACAAAAATACATAAGCCTCATAAAAAAGCAACATGAATGATAGTTGAACTATTATCTGTTATAGTACACATACTATTAAATATCCACGTTAAGGATTAATACTATAACTATAACCTTCATAAAAACTTTCAGTATTACGTTTGTTTGTTAACAACTATCAAGCTCCAAATTTTCAATTTACAAATCACCCAGTGTATATTTACATTGCCCCGGAGAGTTTGATCACTGTATTATCTCCAAAAACTACTTTGAGATGGTACAGGTCTAAAACATTCCATACCTGTAAGGGAGTGATCAACAAAAGGCTTCCAAATACTCCAAAATCTATTTTCCTTCAATTTATCCCTTTTTACTTTTATCTCCCATGTCAATGTATCATTCAATGCTAGATTCCACATTTCTTTATACCATTCTCCCGTCTGTATAATTACATCATTTTTCCAATTTCTAGCAATACATTGTCTACCCGTAGTTAGCATTATTTCTAATAACTCTTTTTCCTTCTTATTTAGACACATACCTTCCACATCTGTTAGCATAATGGTTCCTGACGCCAGCTTAATTTTCTTACCCATTATTTCCCCTATCTCTCTTTCTATTCTTCTCCAAAAATCATTTATCATTTTACAACTCCACCACATATGCTCATAAGTTCCAACAATGTCTTTACATCTCCAACATAAATTATCCCTTTTGTTGTCAATCTGATGTAGCCTCAGTGGTGTCAGGTACCATTGTCACAACATTTTATAGTTATGTTCCTTAATTCTTACTGAATTATCCTCATTATCCTCTTTTTCCACTTATTTCTCCATTCATCGTTTCCTAGTTTTATATTCAAATCCTGTTCCCACTTCAATTTCAAATCTTCCTGTGGATCACTTCCCTTGTTTATTAAAGCATAAAGTTTGCTTACTAGACCCTTAATGCTTTTATCTCCTTTTCGAATTTTCAAAACCAATTCCTCAAATTCAATCTTTTCTCTGTCTGTACATAATTCTCTTCTATATTTTTTATTCCAGTTGTCAACCTTCATTATCTGAAACCAATCCAATTTTAACTGTTCAAACAGTTTTTTCTTCTTAATTTCATCTCCACAAATCCTTAACCATTCTTTCACCAAAGATACTTCATTTTTATCCAATATTTCCTTTATTTTTTATCTATTTTTATCGGAAAACATGCCATATCTGCCAATTCCAAAATTGGAGAGACATCTGGGACCAAATCCTTCTTTAATCTTTTCCATACCTTCATGAGTCCCCTCATCATAGTATTGCTTGTACCTGTCATTTTAACCTTAGCTCCCAAAAAAATCATTTTATCAATATTCCTATAATCTTTCATCTCCATTTCCTCCCAAATTACTTTTCCTCTTGCCAAGATCTTCACAACATTCTTAATTTGAAATGCTCGATAATACGCTAACAAATTTGGCATTCCCAAACCCCCTTCTTTCTGAGGCAGATACCAAAGTTTCTTTGGCAGTCTAGATTTTTTACCTCTATTGCAAAAGTTATTAAACATCATTTGGAACTCATTAATCTCCTTTTCCTTCAATTGGATTGCAAGTGCATCAAATAGGAAGTTAATCCTCGGCAACAACATTTTGCAAATTGCAATCCTCTCAAACCATGACAACTTCAACTTCTGAAAACTTTGTATTCTAATCTTAAATTCTGCTTTTAAATTCTGCGTTCAATAGTTAAAGTGAGTATGTATGCAGACGATACGTTGTTAATGGTGAAACACCCAGAGGGGGAAATGGATAGGATTAAAGTGCAAATAGAGGATTTTGAGGATATAACAGGATTGATGATAAATTGGGATAAATCAGAAATGATGTTGTGTAATATGGGGGAAGAGGAGAAGGAAAAGATGGCGGGGTTATCCAATATACAAATTAAAGATAAGTTGAAATATTTGGGGATAATTATTTCAAATAGATTGGTTGATTATAAACTGGAATGTGATACCCAGGTCTGATCTAATAAAGGATTCAATACAAATGAAAGGCAAGAAGTCATATGGACACCCTTCCATTCTCTGTTTTTACTGAGTTGTATTATGCATTTCTTGGGGGAGGCACCTTGAGTTTCTGTGGAAAATAAAGATTTCCCCCACGCAAACACACACACACACAATGGAAAGTTGCCTTCAAAACAGATCAGGCAAAGTCTAAGTTTGTGTCTCTGCATCACATAGTTAATTATGATGTTGAAATCTGTATAGCAAAGAGGCACATTTATTTATCAGGCCATATGTTTCAAATGCTAAAATAAAATAAAAACAAATCAGAATATCCACAGGAGTCAGTTTTTAAGTTATTAAAAGGATTCTGCCACACAATTGAGTTAAATAACTCAATTAGCACTGAAGAAGACCAAAGTAATAATCATGTTTAACACTTTCTCTTCGTCTGAAGTTTTGACTCATGAATAGTGTCTTACTAAGAAATCTTTACAAGAGCTGTGCTTCTGAGACATAATCTTGGGGATAGAGAACTTTTTGGTATCATTTGCCAAGGGCTTTAAAATTTACATGCATTTAAAGTCAATTTTAATTAATACACAGAAATAAACAACTCCTTAATGAAGATAAGAGTTATGTAACAACAAAACTAAGAACACAAACAGAATGTAAAAGCTAATTTACATTTAGAAAGGCTATGTTTCACAGAGAAATGAAGAAATTTGGCTTACAAGAAATGTCTAGAAATTTATTATACAGCTTTCAGTTTGTATAAATGTCTAGATGAAGTGGCAAGTGATAATAAATTATTAAGATCCTGGAGAAAATGGGAAAGAAACTTGGATTTTGCTGGTCTGAGGGAAGACTTAAAGCCAAAGAATACAAGATTATTAGAACAACTGGAAGAAACCTTAAAACAGATTAAGTGCTTGACTATGTGGTTAAATATGTCAGGATTTGCTCTTCTTATACAATGGGTGAATTTGAAGTATTTTTGCTGCCCACAAGATGCAAAGGCTGAATTGTATCTGTCCATAGCTTTTTTCTTTCAGACTGGCTTTTTCTGTGTACTGATGGGGGATTCTACTTTTTTCAAGCCAGAAAAATTTGAACAGACTCTTCATGTTGCAAGCAATTAGTTTGATAAATAAAAGGATGTGGGGGGGGGGGCACACCAGTGGGTGGTGGTGTGGTGGCATAGGAATTGGATGTGAGGTTTAATGACTACAGGAACACCTTCTCTGCAATCTGCCACCAAGTATCCCTGAACTTCACTTCTTTTCTTTTCTTTTTTTGAATATTCAAGGCTAGCACTGGTACACTGTATTCTTCTTTCATTTCCTGATCAAACCCTGTCCTGCCAAAATGAAGGCACTTTCTTGGCTTTGTCATTGCCCAAACTTGGGTCCACATCAGTGCAAGTTTCTGGCAGTAATCAGCAGACCAGTAAATGAACTGGATTCTGTATCTCTCCACACACACGCAGTATGTTGTTGTCCACCAGCAGCCCCCACTTGAGCATGTTGGTCTTTCATTTAGGGACTCCAACCCTCATCCTATTCAGGGTCCTCCAAGTGAATTAGGACAATTGAGTTCCTCAGTTATATCCTCCTTTAAAGATGTTCCTTGCCCAGTGAGCTCCCTCCTCCATCTTTTAATTCGGTTTTGCTCTTGTGTACCCTCAAGAATGTTTGTTCTTGCCATAAAGCTCTTCCTGGATCTGAGCTGGAGGACTTGAGGCTCATATCTGTTAAGAGGATGTTGAGGGTCATTCTCTTGCTTAGTTCTTCAGCGTCCGCTGCTACTTCTCTCTTGATCTTAGGTGGAGTGATACCAACAAGAGGGTAGAGTTTCTCAACTGGTGTAGGACATATGCATGGCTTCATTTACAACAATGTCAACTTAATATGTTATATTAATATACCTTAATAGCACTAAACAAGTCCTGCATTTTTTTTAAAAAAAGAGCCAAGGCAAAAGGAAGGGAATGGATGAAGGGCAGATGGATCTTGTTTAAAATACTTTTAAGCTATTAAGCTTTTCAGAAGAAACAAGAAAAGAGAGGGAGAAGGAGTGGAGGAGGTGAAACTATCTGAAATTGGGGTGTTTATGAGAGAGAGAGAGAGAGAGAGAGAACCAGTGGTGGGCATCAGCAGGTTTGCACCAGTGCACCAGAACCGGTAGCAGAAATTCTGGCTGGCCCCTCCCATCCAAATTTTGAAATAAAGTAGTCCTAATTTGGGTGCAACGCAAGGCTTTCCCCCTGGCAACGCCCACCATACCATGCCCACAGTGTGGCAGTAACATTTTTTGGAGCCCACCAATGGAGAGAACACATGTGTGTGTTTGTCTCTTGCTCGCATTTAGATTTTAGCCAGGCAAAACCATATCATGTGTGTCTGTTTGTAGGAAGAGAAGGGATGCTTCAGGCTTTTAGGGCATTGCCTCTTGCAGTCCCTGATGGGTTTAGAACAGTCAAAGCTGCTAAGGAAGGGGAGCTGTAGTTTGGAATGCCAGCTGCATCATCAAGTGTGGACATTGAATTTCCAATTCAATCCACTAGCACAATAAGAACACTTGTTAATGATTTCAAACACAATTGAGGGTGTAATCCAAACCAATCATACAATGTAGCCATACTCTAAGCCAGGTAGCCATATCAGAATCGAAAATCATTTGGTCATTTAAGGTTTTATTTTGGGTTACTAATCTCACATACTCAACAAATGGAAATAAAATATGGGGTGCCCAAGATATCCAAGACAAGCACAATCTTCAATTCAATTGCTTGATGGATGTGTGGAGACTACATATGTTGAGGGAAATCTGCTAGCTTTTCCCTCAACCCCCCGCTCTGCCACCACATTCAACATGAGAAATTAACAGTCTGAAGAAAAGTGGGCTGCTGCCTCTGTGTAGCTACTAGACTGCCAGCACTCAGACAGCCACATATAGGGATGAGATTTAGTTATGTATGTTGTTAATATATTTTTTCTGGTTTCATTAAAATATTTTTATACAGCACTTGGAAGCAAAGCCTGTCCAAAATAGTTCAGAGAGTAAGCCACTGAAGCAATAAAAATATAAAGTACTTTGGTTAAAATAACTTAAAATGGGTAAATGATCTCAATAGTTAAAACAGACACACACCCAAAATGTAGCCTATATTCAAAGAAAGGCAGTTTGAACCAACAAGTGTTTATGAATGTCTTCTTAATATCCTGCTGCTATAGGGCATTAGGTGTGGCAAACAAATTATAGCCCAGTCCAGTTTTCTTAACCACTTCTTATCCAAACACACAGCAATTGTCACAACTGATTTCAGCAAGGTATCTAGGAATCTATTGTTAAGGTCAAAAAGCAATTCAAATGCTACACTAGATGAAATCTGTTTTTCACATCAACTGCCTGCAGTGAAGTACATCTCTGTACAGTTGAAAGGTATTGGATTGTTAATCCCCAGGGATATTATATGAGTTTTGAGTTCTTCTGCCTCATAAACCAATCATCTGTATTGCGAAAGAAGTCTCAGCCAGATTTCTTTTAAGATCAACCTATGTGTTCTCCTCGCTGTCCAGAGGACTCTCAAAACTCTCCTCCAACACCACAGTTCAAAGGCCTCTATTCTTCTGCACTCAGCTTTCCTAATGGTCCAATGCCCACAACCTTACTGCTTCTTAGAAGGTCAAATAGTAACGATGAAGCTAAAGTACTTTGGACATCAAACGAGAAGAGAGGAGTCACTTGAGAAGCCTTGATGCTGGGAAAGGTGGAGGGAAAAAGAAGAAGGGGTGGCAAAAACTGAGATGGCTAGATGGTGTTGTGGGCACAGAGCTGGGTGGGCTGAGGAGGATGGTGGAGGACAGAAGTGCCTGGAGGGCAATGATCCATAGGGTCACAAAGGGTCATAATCAACTGTGCAACTGAACAACAACAACGAAGCAAGGTGTAGAACTCCTTATGGGAAATCTTACTTACCTGAACACTTTGGCTTTATTTTGAAATTGTAAAAGCTTTTCCTTCCCAGAGCTCATTCAATTCCCTCCCCAATTTTTTTTTACTTTGGGTGAAATTAGGTAGCAACTCTGGAAGAAATTATTATTTCCCTATTGAAAGTATTCTGGGGAGGGGAGGGGTTGGAGGGAAGTGTGTCGACGAAGTCACAGCACCATTCTGATCAACTTGAGTTAGTTGATTTTTGATAAGAATTCCATTGACAAAGCACTGCACATAAATGAATGTTAATGTTAACAATAACAGTAGAAAAGCAATCATTATACATTGTTCTCATGCAGTGAACCAACTGGCTTTTCTGTACAGAGGACTTTTGAGATAGATTTCATAGGCTTTTTTGAGGGATAATCATATTCTTTAGGTTGATCCTTCACCAATCATCCTTTGTCCTGGAAGAAAATCACAAACTCAGATATTTCCCACATCTATGTAACCTTTTTGCCTGCCACTATTTTGAAGAACTGGGTGGTTCTTTTTGTTGTTGTTTTTCATTTAATCTATAATGAAAAATCCCAGTCTTTTGCATTTAGCCTTACTCTTTGGGGAAAGACAAATTACCTCTATTCTCTATGTCAGCATAGACCAAAGATCTTTTCAAGTTATTCATTCTCTTTAGAGCATTTCTTCATTGTCCTTCTATAACAGTATATGAGTGTAAATAGGCTATTTCCTTAAAATACTGCAAAGAAATATAACAAAAGGCATCAGCCTGGTAAAGAAAACAAAAACAGGCTTAAAGAATGACCAGAAACAAGATTTTCTTTAAAACTCCTGGGTCAATAAAAAGGTTTTTCCTGGTGACAGGAAGATTACAAAACATTGCAAAGATGGAAAAACCCACCTGTTTTGTGGCAACATTGTATACCTCTGCTAAAGGAAGTAATTGGAGAAAGGTCTCTATGGAAGATCTTGACATTGGCAGAACCATGCGGATGAAAAGACTCCATACAAACCAATAGCTGGCTGCCAGTCATTCTTGATTCTGCTAATGCCTTGTTTCATCAAATAAATACTAAAATTGGGAATAATTTGAGAGTAAGCCATCAAGAAATAAAAATTCAGGTTTTCAGACTACACAAAAACTTAGCCTAAAAACCCATTCTGATTGTTGACACCTTTAGCTTCTGAGACAGGAAGGCTCTTCCATCCCTGACTGGACCTACAAGAAGCAGCCAATCTAAAATAACCTACAAGAAGCAGCCAATCTAAAGCACAGTTGATTTCCCTATAGGATAACACAGTCACCACTGTACTAAATAGAGGGATAATAAACAGGTTGGCACAAAAAAACACCCAGATGTTTCTCTTATGGCCATTTAGCTTAGTCATTTCAAAACTAAGCCATTTCATTAAAAAGGATCTTCTGAGTCTGAGGCACTCACCTGCTTTAGAGAGTTGGTTTCTGAGTGTTCACTCTGCTTTGCCTCCCATTCAACAGCTCTCTGCTGAAGGCAGAGAATACTGCTTTGTGATGTGTGGGATGAACATTCCACAGAGTTAGGAAACATTCCTTTCTTCTACTGCACATTCCAGAATCCCACAGTTCTACCATATCGACTGAGGAATTCTGGTAGTGGTAGTCCAGAACTGTAATATTGCCAAAGCTCCAATGTCTCATCACACCTAATACAGAGAGGTCAGAGAATTATCTGCTCTCTGCATTGTTGCTCTGAGCTTGCCTCCTTCCAAATTGGAATCATTCAGAACAGGAACACACAGAGAGAAGCACAGATGTACTAGTTATTAACACCATTTAGAAGTGAAGGGGGGTTAAGACTAATGCATGCATTAGCATGTATCTACCTTTTGGGCATCATTTTCTTGCATCTGGGGTGGAGATATGCTTTGCTATTTCTTCCTCTGAACCCCCAGTCTACAAAAATCCTACTATGGCATCACCAACTCAACTCAAATCTTACTTTATTAGGAACCATCTGATAATCCAAAGATTTGCAGATGCTGAAAAGCTGCCCAAAAAGAAGACTCAAAAGTAACTGAGAGATTAAAAGCTGCTTCAGTCCTGGTTAATGGACTGCAGTAGCTCGCTGGTTAAGAAGCTCACCTTGTTAGCTGGAAGGCCAGCAAGTCAGCAGTTTGAGACCTGGGTACCACATGACAGTTTGAGCACCCCTCTCTGCCCCAGCTCCTGCAAAACTAGCAGTTCAAAAGCAAGAAATGGCAAGTAGATAAATAGGTACCACTTTGGTGGGGAAAAGATCTTGGGGACATAAAAGGAACCTCATTTGGGTGTCCCCTGAGCGGAGTTTCTCCAGCAAAAATCCTTTCAACCCACAATAATTTCTGACATGAAATTATTATTATTAACACTGGTTAGAATTAATCTGAGCTGATTTGCAATTGCACAAACCATCTGACCATTCCTTGAATGCTAGGGGTTGGAGGAGGTGATGGTGAAGTTTTGGCACAAAAGAAGGGAAGCAATCATGTTGCAACAGTTCCTACAAATTTCTGGCCTTTTCAAGAAAGGTGTCTTCTGAAGTTGTGGTCTTGAGTATATCATTGGCCTCAACTGCCATGCCTGAAACAACCTTCAGTAATTCGGCCAGGATTTTTTTAAAAAGAGTCTTCATCTCCTGTAGGGCTAGTTGCTTTAGGAAGAAGATAATTCACAAGAAGTAAATAGGACTTTGTCCCATGTGGTATCCACATTGTAGAACACTCTGCAAAGGGATTGCTAATGAATGGTTTCTTTCTGTTGCTTCTACCATCAAGCCAGTTCATCCCCGAGTAGCTTTCCAGTTACCACTGCTGGGTTCCTCAGTTACTGGTGGCAGTGGCGTTGTAATTCTAACTTTAATATAAGGCAAGCACACTACATTATTGTAATGTTACTTACAGTTTTGAGTATTTCAATGTATAAAATATTTTTTTTTCCTAAATCTGTATCAGCAGTGGAAAACAGACACACATACAAAAAAATAAGCCTACTTTTAGGACAAGATATATTGACAGAATTTTGAATTGTGTGGGCGACTGGGAAATAATGAGGTTATATGCAAGACAATTGCAGGATGTAAGCATTTGACAGCCACATGAAAGACACAGCAGTTGCATTCTCTGCCAGGGATGTGTGGAAAATATGACCATACAAACAAAAGCTGTTCTAAGGTAATTCTAGCTAGGCAGCCAGAATCAGCACAGCAGGGTGGGCAGAAACTTTGGCAAGGCTAATGAATAAGACCTCAAGTATTGTTCCACCTTGAAGTTCCACATGTGTCTCTGTTTGTGTGGTCCAAGAGGAACAAGATTGCCTGCAAATGTCTATAACCAACAGCCAAGAAGGTTTCACAGAAAGTCATTATGGGATAAACTGGAACCAGTCTGAAACTGTCTACAAGATCATGAATTGAATAAACGTGCCACTTTTCAGTGTTCAGGCATCTTTTCTTTTGTTTGGGTTGCATTGCAAGATGTCAACACTCACTGGCAATATGAAGCAGTTAAGATACTGAATATGGCTACCTGGCTCAGGACTATGTTTCTTGGTGTAAATCTCAACACATTCTATCCCAAGGGTCTTCAACTTTGGTAGTCCAGCTGTTCTTGGACTTCAATTCCCAGAAACCCTGATCAGCAGGTGAGTTGACTTGGGCTTCTGGTAACTAAGTCCAAGAACAGCTGGAGCACCAAGATTGCCCCTCCCCAGTCTATCCAAATACCATAGCTCAGTGGTAAAGCACATGTTTTGCATGCCAAAGATCCTATGGTGACTCCCCTGTATCTCTAGAAAGAGCTCAGAAAGATTATTGCCTAACGTTTTGGGGAGGCATGGCCAATCATGCCACAGCAGGGCAACATTTGGCCAGTGAACCATATATGGACCCCAATCAATTCCTGCAATTCTACAAGCCCACCCCAAAAATCAGCAGCACGCTGCCAATTTCTGCAGTGCGGCAGCATGCTTCAAGTGTAGATGTGTGTTTTTCTGGGATACAACGAAGTACTTCAGAGAGTAAGTGTCTTTATTCAAGAAGAGATTTGTACTTCCTAAATGCATTGGAGGCCATGTTGGGTTAGTGGTTAAGGTGCTGAACTTGATGACTGGAAGGCCATCAGGTCAAGATCTGAGTGCTGTGTGATAGAGTGAGCTCCCATCATCTGTCCCAGCTCCTACCAACTTAGCAGTTCGAAAGCTAGAGTTGGACACGACTGTCTTTCAAGCAAGGGAGAACTAAAGGATTTGGTGCAGGATTCTTCTCTAAAGGAAGGTACTGGTTCCTGGACTGCCTTGCTTTGCAGGCGCACCCCCCCAAAGAAAGACTCAGACACCGGTATATGGATAAAGGCATTGGGCCACTTTTATTGAATAATGCCCTAGTCCGAATTATAACTTTCAATTGGTACTCATCCAATTATAATTCTTAAGGCAAGCAGGCCACAGTAACACTGGTAAGGTTCCTCCCAAAATTGCCAACGGCAATTGGCTACAATGTATCCATTTGTATCAATTTGTTTGTTGACACAAACAAATTGTTGACCGTAGTCAATAAACTATCTACTGACCCCACCCTCTGACGTGTATCCGTCAAATCACGGGGTGATGCATGCTGAAAAGCTCCTGCCATCACCCCTTGCCTGGTTCGTCGTTAACCGGTCAACGTTATTACACCTGTACCTGTCTAAGTGTTGGCCAGTCAATTGCGAACCTGCCGGATACCTATGGGTCATAAATCTTTACCTTACCAGTGCTACCCGCCACATGGGGAGGCTTCAATGAAGACTCACCGCCCGCCCCCCCCCAGACCGTCAGCTCGGTCAACAGGCCTGCTTGCAAATCTTCCAAAAAGAGGTTCATACCTCTATCCGACAGGTGGACCCCATCCCCTGCATACAGATCATAATTTTGTAAACTAATGGTGGGGTGTCGGATGACCATCCCCAAACCCTGGTCTGCCACGAACCGGGCAACTGCCCTGTTCACCGAGCAACGAGCGTGGTCAAGGGCACGGAGGTCAATACCTCCCCTGTAAGCGTGACGTGGTATGATGTCCGACCATAGCAGCCTTGTGAACGGCCACACATAATGCAAATAAGCTAGGTCACTGCAAATTGCGAATTTTAAAGAAAGACCAGTGACCTGGCCGAGGTCATTGCCCCCGAGGTGCAGTACAAGGACATCAGGCGGTTCAGCATCCCTAATGGAGAAAAGGAATGGCAACAGTTCCCGCCATCTCATTCCACGCTTACCGTACCAACGTATGTATGCGGCCGCACGCAGTCCAAGCTGGGGTCCCCACTCTGTCGCCGCAGCATACTGCGCTGCCCAGTGCACATAACTGTGGCCCACCAGCCATACTGCCACCGGTGTGCGGGGACACACAGGGTCTGTAAGAGAAAAAAGAGAACAGTGACTTAAATGGTACTCATGTCTGAAGAGGACGAACATATAATGCAAAACGCATAGATCCCCATCTTACCATACGGCGTATATCAGCCTCAGAGTACCCAAATGCAGCTGCAGTTGAAGCAGCACCTGTTCTAAATGAATGGGTGCCGTAACGAGCCGCTGGGAGGCCAACACTGGAAAGTGCCATACCGGTCATCTTACAAAATTGAAATTTAGTAAGGGGAGACCCATTCTGGTGGCAGAAAAACGGGCCAGGGTGTGTGCCACCACTGCCAAGAAATCCTGTAGGGCACCAACCGGACAGATGTCTGAAATGGAACATCGTAGCAGTCTAACTCCACTGCCTACGCCATGCTGATCAACTTTTGAGGACCGTATCCTCAACTGAGCCCAATCATTAGAAACATAGACATCGTCGAGTTCCAGTGCCCTACGAGTCGCATCCGCCTTAGACAGTAGTACCAACTCACTGATGTGGAGCGCTCCAAAGAAGGCCACCGTGGTAGCCGCATGAAAAAGAGCTGCCTCATACCTGTCAAAACATAGATTAGGCCAGCCTCGTGCAAGATGTGTGAGCACCCCTGGGGAAATTGGGTGATGAGTGTCCGGGCGGCGGCCATGTTCCCGTGTCCACCCCTCCAAAACATGCCGTATGAGAAAATCGTTCATGCTGTCAGCAAAACCCCTCACCTTGGCAATAAATGCCAATGCTGACAGCCTGGATGCTATAGTGCGGGGAGCGAGGCCCTGACTGTGTAAATAAACCATGAATTGTAAAACCTGTTTCACTGGAATGGGCCACACCTCGGGCAACTGAAGTTGCACACAAAAGCTTTTAAATTGAACGAAAGCATGATGATACGCCTTACGCGTGCGGGGTGCCAAGGACATGCCGATCGCCCGGTTCACCTCTCCTTGCCAAATGTCCAAATCTCGGCCGGGAGTGGCGAGGGGAATTCCTCTGCATCCGGAGCCAAGGCACGGAACCGGGGGATCTGCAGGCGGGATAAAGCATCAGCAATATCATTATTAATGCCTGGAACATGTCTGGCCCTAAAAAGCACGTTGAGGCGTAGGCTACATAACATGAATTGGCGAACTAAAGCCATCACCCTGGGTGATTTAGAGGTCTGGACATTGACAATGTGCACTACTGCAGCATTGTCACACCAAAAGTGAACCACAGAGTCGACCCACTCCTTGCCCCATAGCACCAAAGCTCCCAGGATTGGAAAAAACTCAAGGAATGTAAGATCGCGGAGGCGATCCGTGCCCCGCCATGCTGGAGGCCATTGGCCATAAGCCCACCTCCCCTGGAAGTAAATCCCATATCCCAGGGAGCTGGAGGCATCCGACTGTACTTGAAACCTAGGGGAAACTAAAAGGTCGGACCTCCAAAAGGATACCCCGTTGAAGTCCCGCAGGAATGAGAGCCAAACCAAAAGGTCAGCCCGCATGCCCCTGGTTAGTCGGACCCTATAATGGCGCCTTGTCAGGCCAGACATGGCATCGCATAGGCGCCGAGCAAATGCCCTGCCAGGCGTAACCACCCTGCAGGCAAAGTTAAGATGGCCATGCAGTACCTGAAGCTCACGAAGTGACACCTTACGTTTGGCCAGCAAGGCCAAAATCATCGCGGAGATCCGGGTGACCTTCTCAATGGGTAACCGGGATGCCTGTGCGACCGTATCAATTTCAAATGTGAGGGTAGTGGATGGGCCCTCGGTCTTTTCGGGCACTAAAGGGACACCCAGTTCCTGCATTAGCGTCTGAAATGTGGTAAGGAGACGCGTGCACGTGTCCAAGCCCCGTTCACCCCCGAGCAAAAAGTCATCGAGGAAATGGGCTACAGACCGAGACCTGGACCTGTGAACAAAGGCCCACTGAAGGAAGGTGCTAAAACGTTCAAATGCTGAACAGGATATAGAGCAGCCAAAAGGCATGGCCTTATCTACATAGAACTTCCCTTGGAATCTAAAACCCAATAGCTCAAAGTCCTCAGGGTGCACTGGCAACAATCGGAATGCCGATTTAATGTCGCATTTCGCCAGGAGGGCACCAGGACCACAAGAGCGCACCATTCGCAGGGCTTGGTCAAAGGACGTATACCTGACCGAACAAAGGTCATCAGGGATAGCATCATTGACAGAATAACCCGCCGGGTACGATAATTGGTGGATTAAACGAAATTCCCCCGGGGCCTTTTTGGGTACCAACCCCAGAGGGGAGACCTTCAGGTTGGGAAAGGGTGGTACAGAAAAGGGGCCTGCCACCCTCTTGGCCCCAACCTCCTTAGCGATACTCAGGGCAGCCACTTCTTCTCTACCCTTCAGGGACAGTAAATTGGGTGCATCTTGGGGTCCCCGCACTCCTTTGAATGGGATTCGGAAGCCCCACTGGAAACCCTCAAGGAGGTACTTCGCGTCCTCTCTCCTTGGATAAGTTGAGAGCCATCGCTCCAACATATACACATTAACTGGGGAGGGGGCCTTTTGTCTGGCTAGCTCCCTCAGCAGCAGCTCTGCCCGCTCCCTGTCCACCTCTACCTCTGCTCCGTGACCCGCCGGCCCGCGGACACGCGGCAGCGGCGTGGGGGCCAGCGCAAGAGGGACACTCATGTTTGTATCGGCACTGCCACTTATTGCACACACCGCTAGCCGAGAAGCTCCAACACAGCAAGCGGGCTGGAACCCCCTGCCCCGCCAGCTGGCGGGAAGCTTGCGTTGGAGCAGCTCGCTGAACGGCATGGCCACAATGGTACCTATCCCCAGGCGCCGGACGCGTGGGGGTCATGTACAATAGCCACAATTTCTGACAGGGCTCATCCCATCTCATCTCCGGGTGCAAGGGCACCCTCATTCTAAATTCCTCATCGTAAGCCAACCACGATGGGCCAGGAAAATCCACCATTGCCCTGTAAATATTGTCCAAATATTGGACCATAGGAATGGCCAGGTCAGGCCGGGCCCTGAGGTACACCGCCATATAAATAAGATATGCGGGCAACCAGTTGGCCCAGGTGCGTGGTGGCTTACGACGGCGGGACAGCTCTTTGTCTTTGTCATCCTGTCCCTCTCTCTCCTCCTTAGTGGGCTCACGGTTCAATAGGGAGAATATATCCACGTACTCCCCCCGCCAAATCTTTTCCCTCGTGACCTGGGACAAATGATCACCAAGGGGCAACGAATAACCAGCCGTCGGCAAGGCCGTCACCGGCACATTAGGTACCCGGGGCATACGCAGCGGAACCTGGACAGTCCCTGCGATGCCCGGCACTGCCCCGGGGGCAGAAACCCCCACCCCCAACGCTGCACCAGTATGGCAACTGATGCCCACTCGCCTTGACATGACGAGGCCATGGCCACTGAACCCCACCATTGGAAGTGGGCTGTGATGTGGGTGCATTAACTTGAACCTGATACTCACTAGGTGCACCCCCGTGAGCCGCCCCCACTGGGGGTTCCGGCCCACGGCGGGCGTCAGAGCTCGCGACCGGAATTGAGCTCTGGGGCCGCACCTGACCACTCTCCTGCTGTAGCACCGGACGAACAGGGAGCTGCGAGACACCAGCCGGGGCAGGCCGGAGCGTCTCCAGCAGCTCAACCTCGCTGGCCGCTTGTTGCAGTGTGGCGGCCATTGAGGTAGCCGGTGGACCCAAAGGGCCCCCCGCAGCGAGTGAAGAGCCACCTGACATGTGGTTGTGTGCCATCCCTAAGGATGCCTCAAGCACAGCTAAACGTGTTAGCAATGCATCAACTGCCACAGATCCCCCAGTATAAAGTGGGCCGGGTGGGCCGGACGGCCCACCAGGCATTTGACCAGGAACCCCAGCATGAAAGCCTGGGCCCGAATAGGGCCATGCCCAAAACTCCAGGCCATGAGGGGCCGGAGGTGGAACATGCTGTGCACCAGCACCGGGCCCACCCCCGCTGACCGGGCCCATGGCCGGCAACTGCGGGCCGAGGGCCAAAGCCCCAGAAGGGCCGGACGAAGGCTGACTAGCCGAGGGCCAAGCAGCCTGCATCGCCCCACCGGTATCGGTGGAGGTAGTGCCCTGCCGCGTGGGCGCAGCCCTGGTCCTCTGACCTGAGGGCTGCCCCCGCGTTGCGCAGGGCCAAAAGTCCTCCCTGTTGGCTGCGGCTTCGTCGCCGAGGCCCTCCATTTGGGAGGCATATCTGAAGAAAGAGCAGGATCCCTTTCCAGGGATCAACCTAATCGCCAAAAACACAGAGCAGCCAGCAAACCAAAGGCTCTGTGGAAGATTCCTCCTTCCCAGCCGGGAAAGAGTAGGGCTAAAGAGCCGAAGAATCAAAAGAACAGCGACGGAGAAAACTTCTCCTCTCCGTCGCTATTTTAAAATGGCAGCTCGGCTGCCTTGTGGCCACCCCTTTTATAGAGGGGTGGCCACGGCCCCTAACTCACCCGGATGTCTGAGTCCGGGTGGGGGGGCCGCAAAGAGCGCGGCGGCCATTTTGGCGCCGCGCTTTCATTAGTGCAATAAAAAAGTATTTGGAGTAGTAAATTGGTCCTTGTCAATGGAAGCAGTAGTGCAGCACACAGAGGTGTGGGAGCAAACTTTTGTCCCCAGACCTGACATAGTTGTTCACCCTGATGTAGACAACACCGGTAGCCCTGGTATTCCTTGAGAAGAGGCATTGACCCATGTTCCACCCAGCCATGTTCTCTGTTAGTCTATCAGTTGACTATGCTCAAGCATTTATTTAAGCAGCCTCATAACATTTCATAGTTTACTGCTCTATAAAATGGTTTTATCTATTGCTCGTATTGTTTTATCATTCTGGCCACTGCAAAACTTTTGTGTTCTGTCGTATTTGCTTTACATTGTTCAGGGATTGACATTGTTTTAATTAATTGTAAGCTACTTTGGATGTTAATTATTCATAGGGAAATGGTGTGTTGACAAAAAGGAGCTAAGGTGGTTACATTAAGGAAAGGTCCTGCTTGAGACTCTCTGAGTGATGCTAATTGTCAGCTTTAGCAGGGAATGGGGAATCTGGTCAGGTTTTCTTTTAATCCACATTCCTTCTTCCCCCACACAGCAACCTTATCTCTTCTTTCTTGGCCTCATCTTTTGACAGGCCTAGATTGACCGCTGGAGTTTTTTTTTAAAGACAATTTCAAGAAATGTGTGGTGGGATTAGTAGGTTATTTGAGTACTCCCAGTAGTGGTTTGGGCATAATGCTGGCTTTCTCAAGTCTGAGCTGTCCGTTAACAAGGGGGCAAGCAGTTAATGAAGTGAAGGGAGAGTGTTTGAGGTGAGTGTGGTTTTTTCCCTTCTTCCCCCGCACCAAGACACTTAGCTTTACTTAACACATATTGCTTAAGCTTATCACATTAATTTCAAAGCATCTGCCCTGCCACCAGAACAGGCACATTTCTAATTAGCAAATGGTGAAGTTTGTTATCACCTTGTAATTTTTTTAAAAGTGTGAATACAACCCATATGAAATGAAGACACCATCATTACTGGGAACGCAGCCGGGCAGCGTGTTTGACAGGCTCCTTACAATTTGCCAACTAGGCTCATCTAAGGCATTTTGTTGTCTCAAACAAAAGATGGCATGAGGCCCAATCCCATACCTGTCAAGTTTGGGATTTGAAAATAAGGGAATTTTGGGCACGCCCCTCTGTGGGTGTGGCCAGATCTGTGGGTGCCGCCAAATCTGGCCATGGGACTTGCTGGGCTCTAGTCATGCCTGCCACATGTCCATGAAAACATCTGCAAACATAGACAGCACTGGCTCTTTGGCTGTAAATGGAGATGAGCACTGCACCCTAGAGTCAGACACGACTGGCTTTCAAGCAAGGTAAAGATAAAGGTATCCCTTGCTTGAAAGCCAGTCGTATCCGACTCTAGGGTTCAGTGGTCATGTCTGTTTAGCCAGGTCCAGACCCGGCCTGGCCCCTCACTCACAACACACACACAAACACACACCCCATCGCTCTCCACCCACACCCACCCACACAAAGGCAAGTCACACACACACAGGGAGAGTGCAAAGTAAACAAAGACAGAGAGACTTACTTACACACACACACACACACACACACACACACACAAACACACACACACCACAGAAAAGTAAACAAAACCAAAAGACATAGACTTACCCAAAAGGGACAAGCATGGGCAGCTCTTTCTTCGATTTCCCCCTCGCCCTGGGCTGAGGAGGAATCAAAGGAGCAGAAGCAGAGCAGAGAGATGAAAGAAGCCCCCCTTCTCTCTCCCTTTCTGCAAGCAAAAAGCCACAGCGCCAGCGGCCACTGGTGGCAGGAGGGAAAACTGCAGCTTCACCTCCAATCAGGATTTTTAAAAAAATAATACGTGAGATTATGGGAAAATTAATAAAACAGGAGAGCGGTGGGAAGAAGGGTAAACATACAGGGTTTTCCCAGCCAAAACGGGATACCTGACAGCTATGCCCAGTCCCCTTTTCCCTCTGTAGGAGGCAATCAGGCTAGCAACTGTATCCTAGTTTAACACTGTTGATGAGATAGTGGCCTCCACTGCACCCAACGGCCATAGGCTGGCTCAGGGTGGGGAGTAGGTCCTCCAACATACACAGTATTATTTTTTATTGCTTACTTACCACTCTGCCTAATATTTACTCAGTGCTGGCTTCAACCATGCTTCACCATGGTGGTGTCAGACTGTGTCCTGTGAAGAGAAAAACATTTGCTCATGTGGAATTCCTGCCAGCACTGAGGAACTCACTGCCTCTCTTCCTCTTTGCTTGTTCAAGCCCCTTTCACAATGGTTTTGTTTAGGATGCATTGGGAGATATAAGACAGATAATCTTAATAAGCAGGCACTGCCACAAAAAGTTTGGGTGCCATTCACATCCACCCCAGCAATTACATGAAGCAGCTCCCTCCCTTTCTCTAATGGTAAGCATTGCCAGATCAGTCATATAGCAGGAGTAGCAAATGCTACAGGCCCCGTGTCTCCGGGGGGCCCAGCCCCCGTACTCAGTTAGAATGAAAATCCAAATTTAAATATTTCATGCATTCACCTGGATATTCAAAAAATGTTCATTTGAAAAGACTCGTTGACGCCTCATTGGAGCATTCAATGCACACCAAAGAGCAAAGACGGCTTCGCTAGCCCATACATCTTACATGCTACTCCGTAGTAGTGCGAATTTGTATTGAGTGGCCGAGTCGATTGACGTATGAGCTGTAGTGGTGTTTTATTTTATAGGTATTCTAAATCTAAGCAAGGGCCTCTTGACACGATTTGCTACAGGCCTCGCACTGGCTTAATCCGGCACTGGTGGTAAGGCTGGCCTATTCAAATGATATATATTGTCTTTATCCTCAAATTGCCTTCCCCAGTGAATAAAAATAAACTTTCTATTAATGATGAAAGTCTGGCTCAAGATACTGTATATACTTTTCTCTAAGTATGATCACATTTGTAGCTCATCATTCTTGTCTCAGGAACCTGATATGGGGTAATCCCACTGTATCATGATGTATATAGGTCAGGTAGTTTGAGAAACATGGATGGGCCAATGGTTATTTGACAAGCTTTGTAACTTAGAAGAAATCCAAATCCAGAGTTTCCTAAATCTTAAACTGCACCCACTATAGCATACAGACTACAGTAGACACTAAATTGGATGGTTAGGATGGAAAACATTGAAAATGAAGCCTTTGTTTGGACATTCTTAAAGCACATGTTTTCCACATGCAATAAGGGAGGTGCTCACTAGCTCACTCCCTCTGCCATCCCAGCATATAAAAGCAGAAGAGTGAAAATGTGCTGGTTAGTAAGCTCATAAACAGTAGGATCCAATTTTGTTTAAAATTGCAATAGACATTGTGAGGCTAAATTATTAATCTCCCTATTTGTGTAGCACACAAACTTTAAGAACACCTGAACAGGGATAAAATTAGAAGTTCATGTAGCATACCTTTTGATGGACTACATTTCAAGCCATGTATGGAGGACTTCAGAATGTTCCCTCATGTCTATTATTTAAAAGCCTTGTCAAACAAAGACAAGAATTCCAGTAAGACAGTCTTCTCAGCAAGCAGAGTTTCAATTCCTATACCAGTAAAAGAAACAAAGAGCAGATCTCCTATTTAACTTTGTAAGGTTTGAAATCCTCCCAAATGATGTAAAGAAAGGCCAGATCTTGTTAGTACAAGAGCTCAGAATGTTACATCTTAAAAGGAACTCCTCCTCTGGAATCCTGTTTACACAACTTTGCCTGCAAAATGGTAATGATACAGTCAGCAGGGGGTGATTTGTGGAAATTAAATTTATAATTGTAGTTGCTCATTACTCCAAAAGTGACTAGTTATGGGTAACATGCCTGACTTGGAACAAGTTAATTCCAAGCTCTAGGCAATAATTGTGTTCAACATAGTTACCTTAGTTAGAAAATGGCTTAAGGTGTTTTGACATCAATGACCAAAGTTTCAAAGAATCAGGCAACAAGCGGTGTTTTTTGTTCCACTTGTAAGCAAGACCGAGTGTCTTGTCTGTACAACTATCAGTACTCTTTACCTGCATCACTTCCAAAGTACCTGCTCAAATACTCACTGGCATGTGTGCTTAAGCATCTTGGTCTTCAGTCTGTGGCCATCCATCACCCCACCATCCTTGGAAATGGTTTCTCTGGTGGGCTCAGAAAATCGTGCTTGCCATGATTTGTAATGTTTACTTTGGGCACAAGAAGAGTTATATGGCTTAGTGTATCCCTATTCTTGTCCAAAGCAGTGATTGTGTCTGACTTATATGGGTAGATTAAGCAGTCAGTGTGGTGCTGTTGCCAGATTAAGGGATCAGAACTCAGGAAGACCAAGATTTGAATCTCCACTCAGCCATGGAAACTCACTGGGGGAGTGGTACTGGTAAAACCACATCTTAAATACCTTACATACCTTGAAAGTTCTGATACTATTTTAATGGGATATAAAAACAGTAACGAAGAAGACCTTAGGTTGTAGATGGTTCAGGGAGCAGGACCCCAACACTTTGAGCAAGTATCCCCCTTCTATCATCATGAGTTGTCATTGACTTCAGCTATGAAGAAGCTAAGGACATGCAAAATGTTACCTTTCTGGCAAGCACAGAGAAAAATATAAACCACAAATTATGATGCATTTGCTTAGTTAAATAACATTAGTGAAATGGTATATTTTTGATGTGGAGCTTCTGTTACTGGCAAGATTGCAATAAGAATGCAAGCGCGGCGCCAAAATGGCCGCCGCGCTCTTTGCGCCCCCCCCACCGGACGAAGGCATCCGGGTAGTTAGGGGGCGTGGCCAGCACCCTTATAAAAGGGGTGGCCACGAGGCAGCCGAGCTGCCATTTTGCGAAGCGACGGAGCGGAGAAGTTTTTCCCCTCTTACCTCCGTCGCTCTTGCCTTTCGCCGGGAAGCCTATTGGGTGGCGTTTTTCCTTCTCTTTCTCTGGCTTTCCAGCAGATCGTTGCTATGCCCTCTAAGAAGAAGGCAACTGCGAACGCGGTTCGCTCCGTGCGGAGGCGCCAGCCGGGTCGGAGGACCGCGACTGAGCCTCCTCAGCAGCCCCCCTTGCCTCAGGGGCCGCGGCCCCCGGCCCGCAGGCAATGGCCACTGCCCCTAGCATGGCCCATTCTTCGGGGCCTTCTTCTATTAGTACGCGGCTTCCTGCGGGGGGTTCCAGCCATGGGGGGTGGTTGGGTTCCCTAACCTGGCAGGGTATGCCCCCGGCCCTGCAGGGGCCGGGCCTGGGCTCTTGGCCGTATTCGGGCCCCGGGGTCCAGGGACCTGGACCAGCGCCTGCAGCCCGTGGGCCGGCTGGCCCTTTGCCCCCCCTGGGATTAGGGGGCTATGTTAATGTTGAGGCCCTTCTGGCCCATGTTGCGGCCCTCGAGGCATCCCTCGCGGGGGTTAACCACCCGGGGGTCCCTTTTGGGGCGCAGGTTGATGCTTCGTCTGCCGGGTGGCGGCAGGCGGCGGGACGGGTCGAGCTGCCCGAGGCGCGTGGGCCGGCGTCGGCCACTGCCTCACAGCTCCCCAATCAACAGGCTGGTGCGGAGCAGGCCCCATCGACGAGCTCAGTCGCGATCGTGAGCTCCGACGCCCCCAGTGGGCCGGAACCCCCGGTGGGGGCGGCCCACGGGGGTGCAGCATGCGAGTATGCGGTCAATCTAGTGCATGCGAGTATGCGGTCAATCTAGCTACCTTGGGGGGAACTTTTCAGTGGCCATGGCCTCGCACGGGTGGCGCGACGGTTCAGTCGCCGACGTCCCACCCGGCGACTTCACTTCCCGCCCAGGGCCCTGTTTGGGGTGGCACCTCCTACTCAGTTGGGAACGTGTTAGGGGTGACCGGGTTGGTCCAGGCTCCTTTCGCAATGCCCACAGTTCCCACCGTGCCAATGTCGGCATTGCCGACAGCGGGGTATTCCTTGCCCCTTGGGGATCATCTGGCCCAGGCTACCAAAGAAAAGATCTGGCGTGGGGAGTATGTGGACATCTTCTCCCTTCTTAACAGAGAGCCCACCAAGGCGGAGAGGGAGGGGCAGGATGAGAAGGATAGGGAACAGGCACGTCGTCGTAAGCCGCCACGCACGTGGGCCAACTGGTTGCCAGCGTACCTCATATACATGGCGGTTTACCTCAGGGCCAGGCCAGATCTGGCAATCCCGATGGTCCAGTATTTGGACAATATATACCGGGCGATGGTTGACTTTCCGGGCCCGTCGTGGTTGGCTTACGATGAAGAATCCCGTATGCGAATTCCCCTGCACCCAGAGATGAGGTGGGACGAGCCCTGCCAGAAGCTGTGGCTTCTGTACATGACCCCCACGCGCCCTGCGCCTGGGGAGAGATACCATTGTGGACACGCGGTCCAGCGAGCGGCCCCAGCACAGATACCCTGCCAGGTGGCGGGGCAGGGGGTTCCAGCCCGCCTGCTGTGCTGGACTTTCTCGTCCAATGGTTCCTGCAATAGGAAGAATTGCCGGTAGAGGCATGAGTGTCCCTCTTGTGCTGGCCCCCATGCTGCATCCGCCTGCCCCAGGCCTGGAGGGATGCAGGGCAGGGGTAGGGGTGGACAAGGGGCTGGCAAGACTGCCGCAGAGGGAGCTGGTTCACCGAAAGGCCCCCTCCCCAATTAATGTGGACATGTTGGAGCGTTGGCTCGCATTGTACCCGAAGGAGGCAGATGCAGTTTACCTGCTTCAGGGTTTTCGACTGGGGTTCCGTATTCCTTTCACGGGAGATAGGTCCCCCCCAAGACGCCCCCAACCTTTTGTCCCTTAGGGGAGGGGAGGAGGTGGCTGCTGCCAGCATTGCTAAGGAGGTTGATGCGGGCAGGGTCGCTGGCCCTTTCCCTGCACCCCCGTTCCCCAACCTTAAAGTGGCACCCTTGGGTTTAGTGCCCAAGAAATCACCGGGTGCGTTCCGCCTGATTCATCACTTGTCCTACCCAGCCGGCCGATCGGTCAATGATGCTATCCCTGATGACCTTTGCTCGGTCAGGTATACATCTTTTGACCAAGCACTGCGCATGGTGCGCTCATGTGGCCCGGGTGCGCTGTTAGCTAAGTGCGACGTTAAGTCTGCCTTTCGACTCCTGCCGGTCCACCCGGGTGACTTTGAGTTGCTGGGTTTCAAGTTCCGGGGAGAATATTATTTCGATAAGGCCATGCCTTTTGGCTGTTCCATATCATGCTCGGCATTCGAGCGTTTCAGCACCTTCCTACAGTGGGCTTTTGTCCGCAGGTCAGGGTCCCGGTCTGTAGCCCATTACCTGGATGATTTTTTATTCGGGGGTGAATGGGGCTGGGACACGTGCACACGTCTCCTCAACACATTTCAGACGCTAATGGAGGAACTTGGTGTCCCTTTAGCGCCCGAAAAGACCGAGGGCCCATCTACCCAGCTAGTCTTCCTTGGGGTGGAGATTGACACGGTAGCGCAGGCTTCTAGGTTACCAGGGGATAAGGTGTCAAGGATAGTGGCCCTTATCTCGGACTTGCTTGCGAAACGCAAGGCATCACTGCGGGAACTGCAGGTGCTACATGGTCACCTCAATTTTGCTTGCAGGGTGGTCGCACCGGGCAGGGCATTTGCTCGGCGCTTGTGCGACGCCATGACAGGCTTATCCAGGCCCCACCATAGGGTGAGACTGGCCCGGGGTATTAAGGCAGATATGCTTATCTGGCTCCAGTTCCTGAGGGAGTTCAATGGGGTGTCATTTTGGAGGTCTGACCTTCTGGCTTCACCTCGTTTCCAGATGCAGTCCAATGCCTCGGGATCCCTGGGTTATGGGATGTACTTCAATGTGAAGTGGGCCTATGGTGGGTGGCCACCAGCCTGGTCGGGCACGGGTCGCCGCGTGATCTTACTTCTCTGGAATTTTTTCCATTCTGGGGGCTTTGATGCTATGGGGTGAGGAGTGGGCCAACTTTGTTGTTCATTTCTGGTGTGACAATGCTGCCGTTGTCCACATTGTCAACTCACAAACTTCTAAATCACCCAGGGTCATGGACCTGGTGCGCCAGTTTGTATTGCGCAGCCTGCGCCTCAATGTGCTGTTCAGGGCCAGGCATGTCCCGGGTGTCAATAATGATATCGCTGACGCTTTGTCCCACCTGCAGATCTCCCGGTTCCGCGCCTTGGCCCCGGATGCGGAGGAATTTCCCTCGCCACTCCCGGACGAGATTTGGACCATTGGCAAGGAGAGGTGAACCGGGCGATCGGCATGTCGCTAGCGCCACGCACACGTAAGGCGTATCACCACGCATTCAATTCTTTCCGAGCATTCTGTGCCCAATTCCGGCTGCCAGACACCTGGCCGATCCCAGTGGCCCACATCCTTCGATTTATGGTTCACCTATATGCCCAGGGCCTCGCGCCTCGTATCATGGCATCCAGGCTGTCAGCGCTGGCTTTCATGGCCAGAGTAGGCGGTCATGCGGACAATACCGCTGACTTCCGTGTGAGACACGTTTTGGAGGGGTGGGTGTGGGAGCGTGGGCGTAGCCCGGACGACCGCCACCCAATTTCCCCAGGGGTTCTTACCCAACTAGCTCGGGGCTGGCATGACCTATGTTTTGATAGGTATGAGGCAGCCCTGTTTCATGCGGCTACAATGGTAGCCTTTTTTGGAGCGCTCCGCATCAGCGAGCTTGTGATGCTGTCTAAGGCGGATGCAAGTCGTAGGGCACTGGAACTCGAAGATGTCTATGTGGGCAATGATTGGGCTCAGTTGAGGATACGCTCCTCTAAAACGGATCAGCACGGCGTAGGCAGTGGAGTAAGACTGCTACGGTGTTCTTTGGCAGACATCTGTCTGGTTGGTGCCCTACAGGAGTTCCTTGCACTGCGTGGCACGCACCATGGCCCGTTTTTCTGTCACCAAGGTGGGTCTCCCCTTACTAAATTTCAATTTTGGAGGGTGCCGGGAAGGCACTAGCCAGTGTTGGCCTCCCTGGGGCTCGTTGCAGCACCCATTCATTCAGGATAGGGGCGGCTTCTACTGCAGCTGTTTTTGGGTACTCCGGGGCTGAAATACGCCGCATGGGAGGGTGGGGATCACAATGTTTTCAGTTTTGTGTTCGCCCTCTTCAACCGTGAGTACCAGTTTAGTCACTGCACTGTTTCTCCCCCCCCTTTTTTTTCCTTGACAGACCCTGGGTGTCGTATTACACCGGTGACAGTATGGCTGGTGGGCCATAGCCACGTGCACAGGGCAGCGCGTTACGTCCTTTTCTACATCAGGGATGCTGACTCGCCTGATGTCCTGGTTATGTACCTTGGGGGCAATGGCTTGGGGCAGGTCACTGGCCTATCGCGGAAGCTTGCGATTTGCAGTGACCGGCCCTACTCACATTATGTGTGGCCTGCCACAACCCTCAATTGGTCGGACACGATACCGCGGTACGCTTACAGGGGAGTGTTCGGCCTCGAGGCTCTTGACCGAGCCGACGCTCCGTGAACAGGGCTATTGCCCGGTTCCTTTTCGACAAAGGTGGGGGACGCGTCATTCGCCTCCCCGCCATCAGTCTGCAAAATTACGAGCTTTACTCAGGGGATGGGGCCCATCTGTCGCAGGGAGGTATGGACCTCTTGTTAGTGGACTGGCGAGCAGGCCTGTTGACCGAGCTGACGGTCTTGGGGGGGCGGTGAGCCTTTTGGGAAGCCTCCCCGTGTGGCGGGTAGTACTGGTAAGGTAAACATTTATGACCCACAGGTATCCGGCAGGTTCGCAATTGACTGGACAACACTAGACAGGCATAAGTTGGTTAAACGTTGTCCGGTCAACGACGAACCAGGCGACGGGGTGATGGCTACAGCTAGACAGCATGCATCACCCCGTGATTTTACGGATACGCGTCAGAGGGTAGGGTCATTAGTTAGATATTGACTACGGTCAACAATTTGTTTGTTGTTAACAAACAAATTGATACAAATAGATACATTGTAACAATTGCCGTTGGCAATTTTGGGTGGCACCTTACCAGTGTTACTTCGGCCTGCTTGCCTTAAGAATTATAATTGGTCAATTACCAATAGAAATTTATAATTCGGACTAGGGCATGAATCAATAAATGTGGCCCAATGCCGTTATCCACTTTCACCAGTGTCTGAGACCTTTATTGGGGTGTGTGCCTGCAAAGAGTAACTGCCTCATTTTCCCTTGGAGCTACATACATTTGGTATTGATATTAAACAACCAGTGATTTCCATTTTTTTACATTCTCTGGAAAGGTAGGAGAGTAAAATATGATAATAATTGCTGTAAAGGTACAAGGAACATGACATAGTAAGCAAAACTCAGTTTGATTTTTATTCATATTTTCACAGATGTCCCAGTCATTCCCCCCCCCCCCCCCCGAGTAGCCTTACATACATTTCTTTATTCAAGTCAGATTTCAGGGATTTGCTTTAAGAGATCCAAAGAGTACATATTTTTCAAAGGAGCATGAATCTCCCACCATCCACCTCCAAATTTATATTTTCCACAGACCTGCTCTCTATCTTTGTGACTAGCCTGTAAAGGCTCTATGGCACCAACATATTACTCTGTCTAGCTGTCAGCCCTACTGTTTTTTAAAAATATGGAGTTTGCCTCTTTTCCGTTTTAAGGAGCTTTAAAGCTAAAACGCTTCTGTAATGGGAAGCTGTAAACTACAGATGATGAGCTGCGTGGCTAGAATTTGTTTAGTCAGTGTTGTGGAGTACCCAAATATATACTTTTGCTAGCTTACCTCAAGCATTCCGTCTCCCAGACTCAGTCCTGATAATTAAGTGTGTGCTGCTATATTATAAGGAGAGCGGTTGGGAGAGATCAGAGTTCAACGGTAGATTTGGAGATTTGGTGGGAGTTATACTGAATTTTGCCATTGATGCTATCTGGATTTTGTCATGTCCATCACACCTACTTGTGTTCTTCAGCATCTGTCACATACTTCTGTTAACAGGAAACAGAAGAAGCCTGCATGTCACCTCTGCAATTATTTCAGAAGGTTACTATTTTTTGCCAGGCAGACAGGTCAATCTCCCAAGGATATGATGCGTATTTGGAGCAGCTAGATTTGCATGGCTCATCGGAAGCAAGGCCTGCCCTAGAGTTTGCGAAAATAACTTTCTAAGAAAGCAACCGCTCAGCAAATTCTGATCTTTGAGGATATATGGGTGTCATCTCCCCTGTCATCACTGTAGGGAACTAAGCACAATTTCACAGAAGTAGCATCTCTATGAATTAGGTAAAGGTAAAGGTCTCCCTTGCTTGAAAGCCAGTCATATCCAACTATAGGGTTCAGTGTTCATCTCTGTTTATAGCCAAAGAGACAGCAGTGTCTGCATCTGCAGACATTTCCGTGGACATGTGGCAGGCATGACTAGACACCAGAGTGCATAGAACACTGTTTATCTTCCCACCAAAGTGGTACCTGCTAGGTTGGCAGGAGCTGTGACAGAGATGTAAGGTCACTCTGCCGTGCAGCACTCGGGTCTCAAACTGCTGACCTGCTGACCTTCCAGTGATCAAGATCAGAAAATTAACCACTAAGCCACCACAGTCCCTCTCTATGAATTAATGACCTCAAAATGTTGTGTTCTTAATAGTCTTGCTTAGACCTTGCAAACTCAAGGCCATGGTTTCCTTTATTGAATGAATACGTTCATCACACATTCAGTCTTTCTTCTTTTCCTCCTGCCCTCAGCTTCTCCAAGCATTACTGTCTCATCTGGCAAGTCTTATGTCCAAGCAATGGACTCCAAACACAATAGACTCAGTGCTTAATCTCAGGGCTTCATTATGTGACACTGTACTTTCTGTCATATTTTCTTACTCTCTTTTCTTCCTCCCTTCTTTCTGAATTGTCTCCTGACTTTTAAAATTTAGATTTATTTATTTATTTATTTATTTTATTTTATATACCGCTCTATTTCAGCCCAATGGGAGACTCAAAGCAGTTCCCAACATGTAATAATACAAAAGCACAATACAAAAATATAAACAATACAATCAATATACATCAATATACATCATCAAAATACAAGCTAGATATACAAAAATACAAAAATGTGCATAAACAATTCAACAAGCATAAAAATACAATACAATACAGTAGGGTCACAGCTGCGCTCCAGCTGAAGCAGGGCCCGGTACACAGGTGAAAAGGCATTCATTAGGCCCAAAGCCTCTCCATTCTGTCTGTGGAGCTCTCGGGCAGCAACAATTTCCAGCTGCCTTTAGAGCTCAGGCTAAGACGGGGGCAAGGGTTACCTTTGCGGGCAGTGGAATGACCCTCAGATGCCACACATTCCCCTCCAGCCAGCTGCTGGTGAGCGGCGTCAGCAGCGACTCCTTTTCTGCCCCTCGGGCAGACCGGGGCCGAGGGGCGGAGGCAGCGTTAGTGGCTCCCACCTGCTCGCAATCCCAGAGCCGGTGGCATGGGCTCTGGGAGAGCAGGGAGCACTGGCAAGTGGTGGCATTGGCAGCTCCTTTTCCACCCCTCAGGTGGACCAGGGCCAAGGGGTGGAGGAAGCACCGGCGGCTCCCACCTGCTCGCAATCCCAGAACCAGTGGCATGGGCTCTGGGAGAGCAGGGAGTGCTGGCGAGCGGTCGCGTCGGCAGTTCCTTTGCCACCCCTCGGGTGGACTGGGGCCGAGGGGCGGAGGCAGCGTCAGCGGCTCCCACCTGCTCGCAATCCCAGAGCCCGTGGCATGGGCTCTGGGAGAGCAGGGAGCACTGGCAATCGGTGGTGTCGGTGGCTCCTTTTCCACCCCTCAGGTGGACCAGGGCTCAGGGGCAAAGGTAGCGTTGGTGGCTCCCACCTGCTTGCAATCCCAGAGCCGGTGGCATGGGCTCTGGGAGAGCAGGGAGTGCTGGCGAGCGGTCGCGTCGGCAGTTCCTTTGCCACCCCTCGGGTGGACCGGGGCCGAGCGGCGGAGGCAGCGTTAGTGGTTCCCACCTGCTCACATTCCCAGAGGCAGTGGCGTGGGCTCTGGGAGAGCAGGGAGCACTGGCGAGCGGTGGTGTTGGCGGCTCCTTTTCCACCCCTTGAGTGGACCGGGGCCGAGGGGCGGAGGCAGCATCGGCAGCTCCCACCTGCTTGCAATCCCAGAGCCGGTGGCATGGGCTCTGGGAGATCAGGGAGTGCTGGCAAATGGTGGCATTGGCAGCTCCTTTTCCACCCCTCAGGCGGACCAGGGCCAAGGGGCGGAGGAAGCACCGGCGGCTCCCACCTGCTCGCAATCCCAGAACCGGTGGCATGGGCTCTGGGAGAGCAGGGGGTGCTGGCGAGCGGTCGCGTCAGCAGTTCCTTTGCCACCCCTTGGGTGGACCGGGGCCGAGGGGTGGAGGCAGCGTCAGCGGCTCCCACCTGCTCGCAATCCCAGAGCCAGTGGCGTGGGCTCTGGGAGAGCAGGGAGCACTGGCGAGCAGTGACATTGGCGGCTCCTTTTCCGCCCCTCGGGTGCACCAGGGCCGAGGGGCGGAGGCAGCGTCAGCGGCTCCCAGCTGCTCGCAATCCCAGAGCCGGTGGCATGGGCTCTGGGAGAGCAGGGAGCACTGGCAATCCGTGGTGTCGGTGGCTCCTTTTCCACCCCTCGGGTGGACCAGGGCTGAGGGGCAGAGGTAGCGTTGGTGGCTCCCACCTGCTTGCAATCCCAGAGCCGGTGGCATGGGCTCTGGGAGAGCAGGGAGCGCTGGCGAGCAGTGGCGTTGACGGCTCCTTTTCTGCCCCTCGGGCAGACAGGGGCCAACGGGCGGAGGCAGCGTCGGCGGCTCCCATCTGCTCACAATCCCAGAGCACAATCCCCACCCTTTTCCCTTTCCCAGCTGTGTAAAACATACTGTGTGTTCATGATGCTGGTTAAGCAAAAGTAATCTTACTTATAATGGACAGCATCGTGTTTCACTTCCACTGAGAGGAATGCCCCACCAGTGCAATAATGAAGGATTGTGCCACATGCCAATGAATTGTTGCCAGCAAGCAACGTTCCCCTAAAAAAAAAAACCACTTTGTGGCATGCTTGTGCAAATCCCACATTAATGTGATGGTGAGATTTGCTGCTCAGAGAACACTCAGTAGGATATTGGCCAATATCAGTAAGAACATAAGAACATCTCTTCCTGTAAGCTATTTTTGATCAGTATTGCTCCGAGTCACTTTGAGCTATTTGAGCTCAGGGTATTTACATAACACATCTTTTGAAACAAAATCCTAAAAATATGGGCCTTCTGCATGAGAATTTGGTGCATCTCCTCTGTTATGATGACTGCTCCCTCATAGATAATAATAATTTCATGTCAGAAATTATTCAGGGTTGAAAGAATTTTTCTGGAAGAAACTCCGGTCAGGTAACACCCAAATGAGGCTCCTTTCATGCCCCCAAGAACTGGGACAGAGACGGGCATTCAATCCGTCATGCATTACCTGGGTCTCAAACTGCCAACTTGCCAGCATTCCAGCTAACAAGGCAAACTTCTTAACCACTGAACCACGGCAGCCCCCAGTTCCCTCATAGATGATCTTGGTAAAGTCCATTGCCCTACCTCAGAGAGGAAGTATATCATATCACTGCAACTACTACTTTCCAGACTTACATCCAATCCATTTAGCCAATTAATACAAAGCACTGTGAAAATATCACCTCAACCTTTGTAAGGATCTATTAAAATTTTAACGGGGAGGGAGGGAGAGCACTGAATTATAACTTTCACTTTATAAAAAAGCAATCTCCATGGAAATTTGTTTTAGCTGGGGGGTTTTCTCACCATGGTGACCAGGACAATGCTAGAGCAGTTTCACACTAAGGAAATACCTCATCATTTATGCTATAATGTTTGGAGCACACTTCAGTTGTTTCTCTCCCCCCCCCCCCCCCCCATGAAAACTGAATGTAAACTAAATTATAAAGTCATTTAGTAAAGCAGGAGCTGTGACCAAGAGTTTGAGAGAGGTGGAATCAAAATCTGTGCAGAAACAACTTACAGTATCTGCTTTAAAAGAAGGCTGGGTGCTCATAAAAGAAAGAATTAAATAAAAAGCATTTCATTGCAACGAATACCTGAGTTGACCTTAATTTCAATTATTTAATGTAGCCATGTTACCTTTTTTTAAGTTGTTTTTTTTAAAAAAAATCTGAGAAGTAATGTTTCCAAGGCGATTTGGAAATATTGGGATTGTTTTTAAATAGTTAGCTTTTTGGATTGTTTAAAAATGAATAGAAAGGGTGTCCCCTTCCCTTTCTTGACCCATGTATGAAAATGGTATGTGCACATCGACACAGAAGTCCACCAAGTTAATCCATTTTCCCCTCAAAGACTCTCAGCCTACTATGGTTATGAATCACTCTCTGTCCTCACTGAGCTGCTGTTGTGTATAAAGATTTATTCTATTCAAATGTCAAACCGTGCCAAAACTGGGAACCCGGAAGCGCGCCATTTCTAAAGGCACCAAATTCAAAGATGTGTCAAAGCGGGAAAGACTGGACTTTGCTTGTCCTCTGGAAGCCCACTGAAATGTATCTTGTTTTGTAATGATCCAAACACTGTATATATATTGGCCACCCCGTACATACACCCCAGTCCGGAACCTGAGCTGAATAAAGATCACTGAGTTAATCCGATCCTGCTGGTTAGAATACTTCTTTGTCTGGACTCAACAGCTGCGCAGGACATTTGGGGTTTTATTTGTTTATCCAACTAGTTAGTGGGCTGGCTGCCACTTATGGGGCCTTCCTAAGGAGTGTCCCCCATGGTAATGCCTTTCTCTTACTTCTCATAGGCCCATTTGGGTCAAACACATCCACCATCAGATAACCATTCCCAAAGTGCCATTGCCAGTGCACAATGCCTGAATCTAGCAAAGCTTGTAGAAAAGAGCAAAACCAATCACTCTTCTATGAATCAGCCAGAAAGGAAGTCTCAGATGTAACTAGACAGGCATTTGTCCTGGACTTTTTATCCAGACCAGGGACTGCAGTGGCTCAAGTGGTTATGATGCTAAACTCGCTGACCGGAAGGTCAGAGTTCGATTCCTGGGTACTGCATGACAGAGTGAGCTCCCCGTCTCTGTCCTAGCTCCTGCCAACCTAGCAGTTTGAAAGGAAGAAATTGCAACTAGATAAATAGGGACCACTTTGGTAGGAAGGTAAACAATGTTCTCCACACTCCGGTGTTGAGGCATGCCTTCCACATGTCCACGGAAACGTCCACAGACTTTAATTATTGAGAAATGCAGAGTGAAACCAGAAAGGAAATGCTTAGTAACATAAACAGAGATGAACACTGGACCCTAGAATCGGATACGACTGGCTTTCGAGCAAGGGTGACTTTTTACCTTTACTATTTATCCAAGGCAGGTGCATTACAAATGTCCACACATCACACTTTCTCCCCCTTCTTACTGGCCCTTCTCTGCCATTATCACCAACTTTTTACCCAGCACTTTCACCAAAATTCAAATAAATATTTTTACTGTTTAGTAAGTTAAAATAGTTGACAACTGACTAGGTACATTAAGCACTTGTACATATTTGGAATGTAATTTACAAATTGCATTACAGCTGTAGTCCTTAGCAGTGCAGGCAGAAAGCTGGAGAAAAGAGTAATGTTCATTCACACACCACACACTACTCTGGGCATCATCAGTCACGTCAATTGGACACATGCAACAATAGCCCTGAAAGATCAATACAGACAGTCATTCAAACCAAAAGCAAGATAAAATAATCCAAGTGGAAGCAGTACCAAAAGGAAAAAAAAGCAACAGGACTGCAGTGGCAGAAGTGACTAAGACGCTGACTGGGAAGCAGACAGTCAGCAGTTCGATTCCCGAGTACTGTAGGATGGAATGAGCTCTCGTCTTTGTCCCAGCTCCTGCCAACCTAGCAGTTCGAAAGCAAGACATCGCAAGTAGATAAATAGGGACCACTTCGGTGGGAAGGCAACAGCGTTCCTTGCACTCCGGTGTCTAGTCATGCCTGCCACATGACCACGGAAATGTCTGCAGAAGCAGACAATGCTGGCTCTTCAGCTTTGAAACAGAGATGAGCACTGAACCCTAGAGTCGGATATGACTGGCTTTCAAGCAAGGGAAATCTGCACCTGACATCACAGACCCTACTGGCCAAATATAATATACCACATAAAAGGTGAAGGTAAAGGTCACCCTTCCTCGAATGCCAGTCATATCCAACTCTAGGGTATAGTGCTCATCTCTGTTTACAGCTGAAAAGCCAGTGCTGTCTGTGTTTGCAGACATTTCCATGGACATGTGGCACCCCATGGACATGTGCACGGGACACTATTTACCTTCCCACCAAAGTGGTAACTATTTATCTACTTGCAATTTCTTGCTTTCGAACTGCTAGGTTGGCAGGAGAATATACCACATACTCATGCCAAAAAATTCCAATTTACGATTAGCACTCGTGTCATGTAGATGACGGAATAAATACTGAAAATGACCGTGAGAAACATGGCAAAACCAGCAGAACCAGTGCCTCTGCATTCATTACTTTTATACCCTTCAGGGTTTGAAGAAGTTGATAAAAGATTATTATTTTTTTACAAACAAGTGAACCTAAATCTTGTAACAAAATCTTTTAGAAACATAAGTCTGATGAGTCTCTGATCTGTTTTTCTCTTCATCTCTTCATCTCTCAATTTCCTTTCCCTTCAGTCTGCATTGTTCCATTTGTGGCAGGTTAAACTGAGTCCTCCTTCACAGTGAGACTATTTTTAAAAATTACTGTCATACATATCAACTTCTTATTCAGTGACCTCACACGTCACTTAAGTTGTATCAGTGAAGGACTTGGTCAAATGCTTTTTGAAAATTCAATTTTAGTAAATTACAGAGTTGACTCACCAAAGCCTCATTGATTCAATTGATATACTCTAGTGCAATATACTATGCTAAGCAACAGGGTTTTGACAATTATGTTAACAATAGTAATTACACTTGTATACCACCCCATAGCGCTTAGTGCACTCTTAGGAAAGTTTACAGGTAAGTAGCATTTTGCTCGCAACATGCTGGGTACTCAACGTTAACAATGAGCAATTTCCATAGCCATTGTCCATCAGCTGCTACTGCTTTTGAGGGCCATATCATTTCAATGCAGTGACAAATCTATATCTATAAAACAGAGGTGTGGTCTTGTATGTGCTTCAAAGGCTCCCACACCCCTGGACCATTCCCACTGAAATTTGGCATATATGTACCTTGGGCTGGAGAGATCAGCACTGCGGGGGTCTCGAAAACCAGGGGGGTGTATTCCCCCCTAAATTGGAAAGCAATGTGTGAGTTTCCCAGTGATGTAATTGAGCTGATGTCATAGTCCCAGGTAGGTTGAGATTGTGACATCATCTGACTAGCTCAATTGTAGCCCTCTGAACTCAACTGTAGTTTTCACAGTAGGTGGAAGGCAAATAGGGGGCCTGGTCAGGCACAGTGGTGGCAATGGAGGCCCTTGAGAGGGCCGGGAGAGTGTGGGAGCCATGGAGGAGGCTGATCTCCCTCCGTAAATGGCCACCCAGTCTCCAGGCCGGAGGCCATGGTGGGCAAAGTTGAGGAGGGAAGTAAGGTCTGAGGGTTCCTCAATGGCTGTGCGCTGCTCTCTCACCAAGTGGCCGGACACATGTATGGGAAGGATAAGGGCGGTAAGTGACCGTCAATGGAGAAGCGGGATGGGTGAGGGAAGAGAGAGATGGAGGAAGGGAGGCAGGGGTGACCCACATACATCCCATGAGGTTTCCAAGAGGGAAAGGTTGTCCTACGTTAAAGAAATGAAAAACCCAAGTGAAGCCGGGTAATAAGCTAGTGAATAATATGGCAAACATATCTCAAATAGGGCAGGCATAGTTTTGTGCTTTCCAATTTGAGAGGTTATGTTTTATTTATTTACTTATTTAATATCTGTTTATGTTAGTCATATGTTGGCTTTGTCCCCATAAACAATCTAAGGAGATTCACAACAAGAAATAGGGCACCTTTGGGTGAAGGTGCCAAAAGCTTACGCCATCATGATTCTTCATTGTGTTAGATAGTGACAAAACTTAGAGGACAACACTGATTCTAATAAAACAGTATAGTACAACAAGATGAGCTCTGTGGCTATTTTTAAAGGCAATGTGCCCATAAAATGTCAGCACAATCTTCAAAATATTGCAGGTAATGGTTTTCATTATTAGCTATATATTTTTCAAATTTTCTTTAATTTGTATAATTTTTAACATATACAAAGTAAACATATAATAACAAATTATAAAAGAAATTGTGTGCCCCAACACCTTTGGGACCTTGAAAATATCTATTCATTTTAATTCACTTCATCTCCTTCAGTTACCACATCCTTCTTCTCTCCAAAGAAACATTGTTTCATGCACTGGCACCCAGCCTATTCCTTTCAATAGGACAAATTCTACAATATGGGATATATATGGGATATCTCACTATGATTACTAAGATTGGAATTAGTTCCTTTTTATTATTGTTATTATTGCCTAGCTATAACCAGGCAACATCTAAACATAAGGACAAGATGCTGTGTGAACTTTGGTAGCGCAAAAAATGCTATTCAACTTTTGGGAAGATTTTTCTCTGTCAATTATAGAATTCCGGACTGCAGTTTAATAGTTGCTGAACTTAGCCTTCCTGGAGTGAAAACAACTTTTGGAATTATTGAGAAATGTGGGGTGAAACCGGAAAGGAAATGTTTAGTAACATAATGCTGTAGGATGACTTCATCTCGCAAGCCAACTTTTTGACTCTGTGAAAGTTATAGTTTTCTGCTTGGCCTACCAAGAAAACAGACCTTTCATTAGAATCCTGTTGAACAATGAAGTTTTAACAGTAGTGATAGCTGGTCTTTTGAACTGAACAAGAGGAGTGGAGAGGTTCACATCACTGGCTTTCTGACTGATTCATTCCAATCTGCATCTAGAACTGGCCAAAGGACTCTTAAATAGCAAAGAACACTTCAGCTGTTATTGTGTCATTACTTAGATGGGGGCAGGAAGGGATAGAAGTGTATGCCTCTTAGAAAGAGCATCACTCAGGGCAGTGTGATTCCATGAGGAAATAGCTCATGTTCTGGGATATTTGGAGCACTTGTACTGTTTCCCCATCAAACAATCATGCAGACATTGTATGGAGGATTGCAGACCAGTCTGATCCTACTTTGTGCCCATTCCAGATCTTTTTGATCCAATAGCAGGTCTATTTTATTTTTGGAGCTGGGCTAGAGTGATTCCTGCACATATAGAAGGATTGATTTAAGTGAGATCACTTCCAGCAAAGCAACGTTTTCCAGCGTGATCAAACATAATTTTTATCACTGTCTGATTGTATCCTTAGTAAAGTTCAATTCCTATCACATCTGTTTCTCAGATGCTTCCAGAGAGAGGGCATTTCCTAGCAATACCAGTCAATGGGCAGCTCTTCAATCTTCCTTCCTTAACAAATTGTCCTGCAACAGAATAAAAGAAATGAAAGAAAAGATGGGAAAGCATGGGAAGGTTACAAATTTAGCAATATTTGGGCATGGGGTGGGGGTGGGTAATCAACATTTCAAATCAGGTAACTGAAAACAAATGGAAGCTCTCCCAAACACTAGAGGGAGTTAAGGACCTTTGGATGGTAGGTTGAACTGGAATTTAAGTGGAATGCATATTCCCTGTTATTAATTTTTCCAGTCCAGTGATGGTATTTCTTCAGATATTTGTACCCTAGGAAAAAGCTTTGTAAAATAAGCCCATATTGACCAATCAGAAAAGAAAACACAGTTAATTCAAAGTATGGTGATGAAAAGTGTATCTTATGAGAAACACATGACTTTTATATTTAAAGGAGCATAATTTCTAAGTACATGCTAAACATTAACTGAAATCCAATATTAAATCTTAACTAGAGTATGTCCATTGAATCAGTAGTAGGGATTTGATGATTCAACTCCTGTGTAATTTCCACTGATTCAATAGGCCTACACTAGTTGCAACTTATTTATGATTTCAGTCATTATCTATTTTGACCCTGTGTTGTAACGCAAAAAAAAATGTTGTTGAAATTTATATTAAGGGGTACTGGCACCAACAGTTAACTGGAAATAGGTGAGAATTCCCTAGAACAGATATGGCTCAATGGACTATGGGTTACCTGACTCTTGATATATTAACATAAACTCCAATAAGACAACTAACTACAACTGTCTACACCATTTTGTTCCCAAGCAAGAATGCACTCCCCCAAATGAGTCTTCATTGTTCTTCATTATCCCACAGAGTATATGATATTCTGCATCTTATTAACAGTAACTAAATGTACAGAAAGTTTTAAACATTATTCCTTTTGGCACAGCAAATTTGTATCTAAGGACATCTGTTTTTATTCATATTCTACATGTTTTAATGAACAATTATAATATGAAAATGCATTTTCTGCCAGCCCACCCAACTACCATGATGAACAGAATAAATTAAGCAAGTGCATGCATGCGCGCGCGCACACACACACACGCACACACACACACATAATTTTTATCACACTGGGAAACACAGATAGTAATTTACCATGGCAGCTTTGTTGATGTCTACTACTAGTATATTTCAATTTATGACTTCAGCACTATGTTCTGTTTGAATCACTGCTTTTATATGTGTTTATTTTTAGGCTGTTTGTTTTGAATTATCTCTGTCATATGGTTATACAATTGAATGAACCAATGGGCAAAATTTACTAACAGAGCATTTAAGAGGAGAGGGGAAACAATTATGAATGTTGTGAGCCTTCCTTTGCCATCTAAATCAAGCCACTAGCTGTGATTGGCTGAGCTGCCCTGATGTCATAAATGGGAGGGCCAAGCTGGATAAGAGCTTCTAGAACCCAATGTGGTTCCCAATGTTGGGCACACACCCCATGGGGGGCAATTTGATTTTTACAGGGGCAATTTGAGAATGTGTTATTAACAGTGAATGGCCTTTTAGGCTTCCTCCACATGAATAAGAGTTCACTTTTTGAATTATAAGAATTGTATGTCATGGGGTGGCATCAGGATTTTAGAGATGCTTAGGTGTGACATGGGAATTAAACGAAAAGAAAGGGATTGTTAGAGAAAACAATTTTGAGAAAATTTTGAAACCATATCTTGAATATACACTAAAGAAAAAAAGAGGTTCCATGCCGGTACCGTATCAATTGAATTTTTGGATATAATGATGAAAGACAGGCCGCAGTCCCCCTTTGGCAATGTAATATAACACAGGGTGATTTATTTTGTTTTACTATTTGTAGAATTTGTCGAGAAAGATAATTTTAGAAGATAGGATGATAATTAATACCAAAGCAATTAATTATATCATTATTAGTATGTTGATAATTGTTTAAGAATGTAAGGAACTTAACTCTCAATATTTTTACATTCTTTCTCTTTGACTTTTCCTTTTTATAAGAAGTTGTTTACTGCTTTCTTTTTTGTAGTTAATGTATGTTTTATGCTTTTTCATTTCTGTATATTATTGAAAACCAATAAAAATGTATTTTTTAATTAAAAAAAAAGAGATGCTTAGGTGGGACATGGCCAAAAAAAGGTTTGGAACCACTGGTCTAGAATAGATCTTTTATTTACCCTGCTTCTGATATTAGTTGCATTCAAGATATGAAAATCTCCCAGATAAAGGAACCTTAAGGATTATTGTAATGCGCTCTACATGGGGCTGCCCTTGACGACCATTCGGAGGCTGCAGCTGGTCCAGAATGTGGCAGCCCGGGTGGTGATGGGATGTGGGCGATATGCCCATGCCTCACCGCTACTTCGGGAGCTGCACTGGTTACCAGTTTGTCTCCGGGTGCAATTAAAGGTGCTGGTTTTGACCTTTAAAGCCCTATATGGCAGTGGGCCAGGATACCTTAGAGACCGCATCGTCCCAAGAGTGTCTGCCCATCCAACCAGAGCAGACCGGAGGGGCTCTCTAATGGTGCCATCAGTTAGGGGTGCACATCTGTCCAGCACCCGAAGGAGGGCCTTCTCCGTGTCCGCACCAACTCTCTGGAACCTCCTGCCAACAGATCTAAGACTTCAAAGAGAATTGCTGCCCTTCAGGAAAGGATTGAAAACCTGGCTGGCAGGGCAGGTGTGGGGGGGCCCGAATGGGAACACAGTCCCCGCCTGCTGGCTTATGTAAAGAATTAAGAACTCTCTCTTCTTCTTTTTATAGTGGGTGGGATGGGTGGGTGGGATATGGGTCTTTTAAAGTGGGTGGTATATGGGTCTTTTAAAGTGTTTTTATGTGTTTTTAAAACTTGTTGTAATGCCGCCCTGAGTCGGGTTCGGCCTGAGTGGGCGGCATATATAAATATGACTAATAAATAAATAATAAATAAATAAATAATAAATAAACCTTTTACATCTTCTTTTCAACAAATAAAATGAGTATGGAGCTGATGCAGAAAAAGAATCATGCATTTTCTTCCAGTTTTCCAGACTAAGCTTACAGGTTTACTTGTGTGTGCTAAGCCTAAGTTTGTGATTTGTACAGAAGTAGGTTAAAACAAGCAGTAGCTGCAGCATAAATGGGCATTTTCAGCTCTCTTTTAGTGATCACACTGCATCCACCTCCTCCAAAACCACCAAAATGGGGATTGGAGGTTCTGACACCTTCCACACCAGAAAATCTTTTTTTTTTTACTTTGTTTGTCCCATTCCGATTTTCTTCTACAAAAGAAAGTCTTTTTTCTCACACTGCTTGTGTTTCACACCTTACAGATTTAAACAATCTGTGCTTTCCAACCTACCTTCTAAGTGTTTATTTTATGCAAATAGCTTTAAAAGTCCTTTCTCTCAAGGCCACACCACTAGATGAGATGCTCATTCTACATTTAGAAGCAATGTTTTCTTTGGAGAATCAGGCTTTGAGTATGTGTCTCAATTCAAAGAAGGCAAATTAGCACTCTCTCTCTCTCTTTTTTTTTTTTTTACAATTAGTCAAGTGCATGGGCAAGCACCCACAGCCCCCCCCCACACACACACACACACACACCACTCCCCTGCTTACTGGCCTAGAGGAGCTGCATGGCGTGGATGAAGGAAACACACCTGTGGCAGCCAGAAACATGCCAGCAGCAGCCATAAACACACCCGCGGCAGCCTGAAACATTCTCGTGGCCACCAGGAAAATTGCACTTGGCCAGAATGGCCACCAGAAATTCAGCAGCTGGAGTGAAGGCATGGGCCAGATGATTTGATGTCACAGGCCAGATCCGGCCCATGGGTTGTAGGTTCAGGATCCCTGGTCAAGTGGGGCTTTCTTTGCATGCCTGAAGTGTCAAGCACAAAGTGTTAAATGATTTGTGTGGTCTGGAAAGGTAACTCTGTTCTAATATTTTAAAGAGGTACCTATGTTAGTCTCTGTAAGAAAATCAGACAAAAGAAGAAAAGAAAACATTAAAAGAAAGCCAAAACAATGTGATACCTTAAAGAGTGCATTAACGTAATGTAAGCTTTTGTAGTTCAAGTCTACTTCCTTCGACATAAGAATGAGAGCATCTGACTGCCATATTTCTACATGGCCCTATAATAAGGTGAGAATAAAATAATGAACAGAGTGACAGTAATTCGTTTATAAAGGAATAGGCTATCTGGCTGTGAATAATTTCAGCTATCAGGCTTCAAGGTACTAATAGCATTGTTGGCATAAATGGAAAACTGTGATACTCAGTGTAGGATTCCATACTCAGTAATGAACTAGACAAATGGTGTGGTTTGCCCAGGTCGCGAATTGGACAGCAACCTTTCCCAACGGGTTCTTTCAGTGAGAACACCGCTTCGAAGACCAACCGGACTTTACTGGAAAGGAATTTGGGTACGGGCTTATAACAGTAGGGAGCATTAGCGAATCCATATTTTCCTTGGCTGGGGGCTTTAACAGCACTAGGACAAATGTCAAGAGGTTAGAGACCCAAGGTCTCATAAACAACATACGGCGTCTGGCTCACGTCCGCGTGTAGGGCTGAGCAGACACCAACCGCAGCTAGACCAAATAGCCATGAATAGGTACACAAAGTCTTCCAGTCCCTTGATAAGGTGGGAACAGTAAGTCTCGCCACAATCCGCTGATTAGTATGCTTATGGTTAACCTGGGCACACAGGCTGGTAAGTGTAACCCAACCAGCCAAGTGCCACGTAGCAGCTTTCTGTCACGGGGGTTGCACGAGGGGTATATGTGATTGCTCTCAATTGTAGTCAATAAATACAGACCACCCCGGGGTATTGGGACTGGCCTTTTCCATCATACTTCAGTCTCACGAGCCTTCCTTGAGTTCAGCACCACAACTCCTGTGGACCATTCCAACAGATGGTGACCCTCGACACGTCTACTCGGGAGTAGCGGAGCAGTTCTGACTGGAACACATCTCCGGTCGGAACTCAGAACACTCTCAAGGGAGGCAGCGTGCTCACACACCGGCAGACCTCACGCATAGGGACGGACGTGTTCCATGGCCGGAGAAAGTCAAGCTCTACAGCAGCAGAAGGCAGAGCAGCGGATGCATGGCAACCGTGGCCATGATCCCCTTCCTTCCACCAAGCCTGAGGGACATCGCCCTCTGCTTCACCTGCCCAGCCGTACCACTCGGATTCGTCCCGTGATCGCATCACCTCATAAGTTGTGTAAGGCATCTGGGAAATTCCTCGCCGGGTGGTAATGGGGGCACGCTTGGGGAAGCACTTGACCGTCAGGCAAGAGGCTCATTGCGGAGACCTCGAAGCCCTGGCCAGCCGGCACCACATCAGTGTCAGTCAACAACATCTGGCAGCACTGGTGAAGCATCTGGGAGAGCATTGTTTGTTCTACCCAGAAGCAGGCATGATGGCGCCTGAGGTTTGGGATAGGATAGGATACTGCCTTAAGCAGGAGCCCAGGAATTCTGCAGACATCATCGAAACTTGGAGTAAGTGTAGACAGGCAATTTCAGCAGCTATTGATTATTTGCTTCTTCTCCTTCACAACATGTGTTGCTTCAATCTCACAGAAAATTCCTGCAGAATCCAAAGTCAAATCACTGACTTGGGAAGAATAGTCTCACACATTCAGTAGGATACCAGATGGAGTTTGTGGAATGAGCTCTGGTCCTGGGTGCCATGGAACTGGTTGCAAATGACACTTAAGGTCACCACTGGTGTTGTGGTAGTGGGAGTCATGCAATGCTGCTTTGCGCAATGCATCCCCTCGCTCCTGTCCATGTGCCACCCAGGATGGAGACGTCAGGAAACAATCACACCATGACAGATTATGCCCTATGTCTGTCAAGTTCTTAGCCAAGTTGCTTTAGAAAACAAAGAAAATGCAAGCGCGGCGCCAAAATGGCCGCCGCGCTCTTTGCGGGCCCCCCCCCCCACCGGACGAAGGCATCCGGGTAGTTAGGGGTGTGGCCAGCACCCTTATAAAAGGGGTGGCCACGAGGCAGCCGAGCTGCCATTTTGCGAAGCGACGGAGCGGAGAAGTTTTTCCCCTCTTACCTCCGTCGCTCTTGTCTTTCGCCGGGAAGCCTCTTTCGTTGCGGTTTTTCTTTCTCTTTCTCCGGCTTCCCAGCAGATAGCAGCTATGCCCTCTAAGAAGAAGGCAACTGCGAACGCGGTTCGCTCTGCGCGGAGGCGCCATCTGGGTCGGAGGACCGCGACTGCGCCTCCCCAGCAGTCTCCCTTGGCCCGAGGCGGGGCGTTCGCATCCCGGCCCGGCAGGGGCCGCGGCCCCTGGCCCGCAAGCAATGGCCACTGCCCCTGGCATGGTTCATTCTTCGGGGCCTTCTTCTCTTAGTACGCAGCTTCCTGCAGGGGGTTTCAGCCATGGGGGGTGGTTGGATTCCCTCCCCTGGCAGGGCATGCCTCCGGCCCCCTGCAACCTGTGGGCCGGCCGGCCCTTTGCCCCCCCTTGGCTTTGGGGGCTATGTTAATGTTGAGGCCCTCCTGGCCCGCGTTGCGGCCCTCGAGGCATCCCTCGTGAGGGTCAACCACCCGGGGTGCCTTTTGGGGCGCAGGTTGATGCTTCGTATGCCGGGCAGCGGCAGGCGGCGGGACGGGTCGAGCTGCCCGAGGCGCGTGGGCCAGCGTCGGCCACTGCCTCGCAGCTCCCCGATCAACAGGCTGGTGCTGAGCAGGCCCCATCGACAAGCTCAATCGCGATCGTGAGCTCCGACGCCCCAAGCGGGCCGGAACCCCCGGTGGGGGCGGCCCACGGGGGTGCAGCATGTGAGTATGCGGTTCAATCTAGTGCACCCACACACCTAACTACTTTGGGGGGAGCATTTCAGTGGCCGTGGCCTCGCACGGGTGGCGCGACGGTTCAGTCGCCCACGTCCCACCCGGCGACTTCACCTCCCACCCAGGGCCCTGTTTGGGGTGGTGCCTCCTACTCAGTTGGGAACGTGTTAGGGGTGACCGGGTTGGTCCAGGCTCCTTTTACAATGCCCGCAGTTCCCACCGTGCCGGTGTCAGCATTGCCGACAGCGGGGTATTCCTTGCCCCTTGGGGATCATCTGGCCCAGGCGACCAAAGAAAAGATCTGGCGTGGGGAGTATGTGGACATCTTCTCCCTTCTTAACAGAGAGCCCACCAAGGAGGAGAGGGAGGGGCAGGATGAGAAGGATAAGGAACAGGCACGTCGTCGTAAGCCGCCACGCACGTGGGCCAACTGGTTGCCAGCGTACCTCATATACATGGCTGTTTACCTCAGGGCCAGGCCGGATCTGGCAATCCCGATGGTCCAGTATTTGGACAACATCTACCGGGCGATGGTTGACTTCCCAGGCCCATCGTGGTTGGCTTACGACGAGGAATTCCGTATGCGAATTCCCCTGCACCCAGATATGAGGTGGGACGAGCCCTGCCAGATGCTGTGGCTTCTGTACATGACTCCCACGCGCCCTGCGCCTGGGGAGAGATACCATTGTGGACACGCGGTCCAGCGAGCGGCCCCAGCACAGACACCCCGCCAGGTGGCGGGGCAGGGGGTTCCAGCCCGCCTGCTGTGCTGGACTTTCTCGTCCAATGGTTCCTGCAATAGGAAGAATTGCCGGTACAGGCATGAGTGTCCCTCTTGTGCTGGCCCCCATGCTGCCTCCGCCTGCCCTAGGCCTGGAGGGATGCGGGGGAGAGGTAGGGGTGGACAAGGGGCTGGCAAGACTGCCGCAGAGGGAGCTGGTCCACCAAAAGGCCCCCTCCCCAATTAATGTGGACATGTTGGAGCGTTGGATCGCATTGTACCCGAGGAAGGCAGACGCGGTTTACCTGCTTCAGGGTTTTCGACTGGGGTTTCGTATTCCTTTCACGGGTGATAGGTCCCCCCAAGACGCCCCCAACCCTTTGTCCCTTAGGGGAAGGGAGGAGGTGGCTGCTGCCAGCATTACTAAGGAGGTTGATGCGGGCAGGGTCGCTGGCCCTTTCCCTGCACCCCCGTTTCCCAACCTTAAAGTGTCCCCCTTGGGCTTAGTGCCCAAGAAGTCACCGCCTGATTCACCACTTGTCCTTCCCAGCCAGCCGATCGGTCAATAATGCTATCCCTGATGACCTTTGCTCGGTCAGGTATACATCTTTTGACCAAGCGCTGCGCATGGTGCGCTCATGTGGCCCGGGTGCGCTGTTAGCTAAGTGCGACATTAAGTCTGCCTTTCGTCTCCTGCCGGTCCACCCGGGTGACTTTGAGTTGCTGGGTTTCAAGTTCCGGGGTGAATATTACTTCGATAAGGCCATGCCTTTTGGCTGTTCCATATCTTGCTCGGCCTTCGAGCGTTTCAGTACCTTTCTACAGTGGGCTTTTGTCCGCAGGTCAGGGTCCCGGTCTGTAGCCCATTACCTGGATGATTTTTTATTTGGGGGTGAACGGGGCTGGGACACGTGCACACGTCTCCTCAACACATTTCAGACGCTAATGGAGGAACTTGGTGTCCCTTTAGCGCCCGAAAAGACCGAGGGCCCATCTACCCAGCTAGTCTTCCTGGGGGTGGAGATTGACACGGTAGCGCAGGCTTCTAGGTTACCGGGGGATAAGGTGTCAAGGATAGTGGCCCTCATCTCAGACTTGCTTGCTAAATGCAAGGCATCGCTGCGGGAACTGCAGGTGCTACATGGTCACCTCAATTTTGCTTGCAGGGTGGTCGCACCGGGCAGGGCATTTGCTCGGCGCTTGTGCGACGCCATGACAGGCTTATCCAGGCCCCACCATAGGCTGAGACTGACCCGGGGTATCAGGGCAGATATGCTTATCTGGCTCCAGTTCCTGAGGGAGTTCAATGGGGTGTCATTTTGGAGGTCCGACCTTCTGGCTTCACCTCGTTTCCAGATACAGTCCGATGCCTCTGGATCCCTGGGTTATGGGATGTACTTCGATGGGAAGTGGGCCTATGGTGGGTGGCCGCCAGCCTGGTCGGGCACGGGTCGCCTGCGTGATCTTACGTATCTGGAATTTTTCCCCATCCTGGGGGCTTTGATGCTATGGGGTGAGGAGTGGGCCAACTCGGTGGTTCATTTCTGGTGTGACAATGCGGCCGTTGTCCACATTGTCAACTCACAGACTTTTAAATCACCCAGGGTCATGGACCTGGTGTGCCAGTTTGTATTGCGCAGCCTGCGCCTCAATGTGCTGTTCAGGGCCAGGCATGTCCCGGGTGTCAATAATGATATCGCTGACGCTTTGTCCCGCCTGCAGATCTCCCGGTTCCGCGCCTTGGCCCCGGATGCGGAGGAATTTCCCTCGCCACTCCCGGACGAGATATGGACCCTTGGCAAGGAGAGGTGAACCGGGCGATCGGCATGTCGCTAGCGCCATGCACGCGTAAGGCGTATCACCACGCATTCATTTCTTTCCGAGCATTCTGTGCCCAATTTCGGCTGCCAGACACCTGGCCGATCCCAGTGGCCCACATCCTTCGATTCATGGTTTACCTACATGCTCAGGGCCTCGCACCTCGCACCATAGCATCTAGGCTGTCAGCGCTGGCTTTTATGGCCAAAGTAGGCGGTCATGCGGACAGTACCGCTGACTTCCGTGTGAGACACGTTTTGGAGGGGTGGGTGCGGGAGCGTGGGCGTAGCCCGGACGACCGCCACCCAATTTCCCCAGGGGTTCTTACCCAACTGGCACGGGGCTGGCATGACCTATGTTTTGATAGGTATGAGGCAGCCCTGTTTCATGCGGCTACAACGGTGGCCTTTTTTGGAGCGCTCCGCATCAGCGAGCTTGTGATGCTGTCTAAGGCGGATGCAAGTCGTAGGGCACTGGAACTCGAAGATGTCTATGTTGGCAATGATTGGGCTCAGTTGAGGATACGCTCCTCTAAAACGGATCAGCACGGCGTAGGCAGTGGAGTAAGACTGCTACGGTGTTCTTTGGCAGACATCTGTCCGGTTGGTGCCCTACAGGAGTTCCTTGCACTGCGTGGCACGCACCATGGCCCATTTTTCTGTCACCAAGATGGGTCTCCCCTTACTAAATTTCAATTTTGGAAGGTGACCGGCAAAGCGCTGGCCAGTGTTGGCGTCCCAGGGGCCCGTTACGGCACCCATTCATTCAGGATAGGGGCGGCTTCCACTGCGGCTGCTTTTGGGTACTCCGGGGCTGAAATACACCGCATGGGGAGGTGGGGATCGCATTGTTTTCAGTTTTATGTCCGCCCTCTTTCACCGTGAGTACCAGTTGAGTCACCGCACCTTTTCTCTTCCCCTTGTTTTTCCCTTGACAGACCCTGGGTGTCGTATTACACCGGTGACAGTATGGCTGGTGGGCCATAGCTACGTGCACAGGGCAGCTCGTTACGCTGCGGCGACAGAGTGGGGACCCTGACTGGGACTGGGTGCATACGCAAGTCTCACATGGTATGGTAAGCCCGGGATGTTATGGCGGGAACTGTTGCCATTCCTTTTCTCAGGACGGAATGCTGACCCGCCTGACATTCTGATCATACACCTTGGGGGCAATGATTTAGGTCGGGTCACCGGCCTATCGCTGAAGCATGCGATTTGCGGCGACCTCGCCTACCTACATTACGTGTGGCCCGCCACAACCCTCGTTTGGTCAGACATTGTGCCGCGGCACGCTTATAGGGGAGGGTTCGACCTCCAGGCCCTTGACCGTGCTAGACGCATGGTAAACAGGGCTGTTGCCCGGTTCCTTGTCGACAGGGGTTGGGGGTGGGTCAGTCGTCACCCCGCCATTAGTCTGCAAAATTATGAACTTTACGCAGGGGATGGGGTCCATCTGTCGCGAGGAGGTATGGACCTCCTGTTAGGTGATTGGCGAGCAGGCCTGTTGACCGAGCTGACGGTCTGGGGGGGGCGTCGAGCCTTCATTGAAGCCTCTCCGTGTGGCGGGCAGCACTGGTAAGGTAAACATTTATGACCCACAGGTATCCGGCAGGTTCGCAATTGACTGGACAACACTAGACAGGCATAAGTTGGATAAACGTTGTCCGGTCAACGACGAACCAGGCGACGGGGTGATGGCTACAGCTAGACAGCATGCATCACCCCGTGATTTTACGGATACGCGTCAGAGGGTGGGGTCATTAGTTAGATATTGACTACGGTCAACAATTTGTTTGTTGTCAACAAACAAATTGATACAAATAGATACATTGTAACAATTGCCGTCGGCAATTTTGGGTGGTACCTTACCAGTGTTACTTTGGCCTGCTTGCCTTAAGAATTATAATTGGTCAATTACCAATAGAAATTTATAATTCGGACTAGGGCATGAATCAATAAATGTGGCCCAATGCCGTTATCCACTTTCATCAGTGTCTGAGTCCTTTATTGGGGGGTGCGCTTGCAAAGGGAATGTGGTTTGCCCAGGTCGCTAATTGGACAGCAACCTTTCCCGACGGTTTTTTTCAGTGAGAACACCGCTTCGAAGACCAACCGGACTTTACTGGAAAGGAAATTGGGTACGGGCTTATAACAGTAGGGAGCATTAGTGACTCCATGTTTTCCTTGGCTTGTGGCTTTATCAGCACTAGGACAAATGTCAGGAGGTTAGAGACCCAAGGTCTCATAAACAGCATACGGCGTCTGGCCTTTTCCATCATACTTCAGTCTTGCGTGCCTTCCTTGAGTTCAGCACCATGACTCCCGCGGACCATTCCAACAAAATGGTTTTTGTTGCATCACCTGGACCATCATTTGCTTGTGTGAGACATTAAAACAAAGGTCCTATAGTTATTTAAGGACACCACCTTACTGTAAAAAAGCACCAATGACCTGAAACAACTTTAGTCAAAGTGAAAGAAAAATACCAAATCAGAACTGCAATGGAACACTAAAAAGTTCAAAATAATCACTACAGAAGACGTCTACTACTTTGATGTTGACAGTGAAAGAGTTTATATATGATGGCTCAATTACCAATCCAAATGGAGACTGAAACCAAGAAAATAGAAGACTAAGACTGGGAAGGGCAACAATGAAGGAAATAGAAAAGATCATCAAGTATAAGGTCATGTCACTGGAGACCAAGACCAAAATCATTCACACTCTTGCTTCATCATTATACCTGTATAAGTGTGACAACTGGGTAGCAAAGAAAGCTAACAGGAAATAATGACTCTTTGAAATATAGTGTTGGAGGAGAAACCCTGTACTGCAAAAAAAGACAAACAATTGGGTCATAGAGCAAATCGAGCCTGAACTATCTCTGGAGACGAAAATACTTCAGGCACATGATGAGAAGGCAAGATTCTCTGGAAAAGACAATGCGGGAAAAGATTGAAGACAGCAAGAGAAAAGGCTGTCCAAATAAGAGATTTCCAAAAAGAAACCACAAGCTTGAGCTTACAGGAGCTGAGCGGCTATTAAGAAGAGGACATTTTGGAGGTTGCTCATTCGTACAGTCACCATAAGTCAGAGGCAACTTGACAGCACATGACAACACAACAGTGGCTTAGGAACCTGTGATTAATATTCAATCATTTTAAGTGGGTTTCTAGTATCCATATAGGCCTTATCTCAGCTATTTCACTTTCAAATCTGATTCTGTGGTGAGGTGTCCCCCTCCCCCCTAAAACAGTCAACAACAGATCACTCAGAAAATGTTGAGAGAGATTGAAATGTTCTGAAACAGGTTTCTGTGTATTCCTGATGTTCGATTTATAATCCATTAATTCTTTGGAGCAGAGATGTCCTGCTTGTCCTTTGTAAAGTGTAGAAGGGCATTGTTGGCAAAGAATGACATGGGGCAAATTAGAAAAGGAGCAAGTCAATATGTCCCTGTTGTTGTGTGTGACATAGCTGGTGCCTGTAATTTTGTTGGCACAGAAAATGTGGGGATAGAACTGTCATCTGGTTTGTAGCAGAGTTCAGTTCCCATCAAGTATCACTGCTATATTGTCTGTTATGTCACCTTGTTCTTGGTGGCTCCCATGAAGCACAACCTAATTAGGCTCAGTATAATGGCTCTGTCCTATTCCTAGTGGTTATTTTTCTTACTGATTAGATCATAGAAATGGTAACTTCTTTTAGCTACAGTTCCATTAATACATCAGGAGTGATGTAATAGTAACTTTAACAGTGAAAGTACTCATTGTGAGAGTTCCCATAGCCACCCCCTTCAAAGAGAATCTAAAAATGGATTCATGCGGAGCAGGTATTCTCAAAGAGATTCTAACAATGGATTCATGAGGAGCAGGTATTTAGAAAGCTAATGGCTCTTAACTGCCCATTAAAAGCCTTCCCACTTTCAAATACTTTGTACTATATTACAAGTAAAGCTTGCCACAATGTACATTTCCTAAGAAAATCCATTGCTTTCCCACCTGCTATGAGGAAGGCAGGTAAGCTGAGCAGGACCTGGGAGAGATGAGGGGATTGGCAGATAATGTCAACCATATACTGGTTGTCTATTTAGGCATATAGCTCGCTCCTTGGAATAAGTTGGGGATGAGTTGATCCAATCACATGCACACATTGAAAGAACCAATCAGTCTCAAGCTACCCCATTTTGAGACTCTGTCATGGGACACAACCAAATTGCCCTGCTGCATTTTATCCCATATCCAACATATGTGCACACTGGGGATAGGATAAAATCTAGTAGCAATGGTTGTAGCTACTACTGGAAAGCAGCTTCTATGTCCATTGCTGTTGACTGGGTTCCTTGAAAAACAGACACTACCACTGATATGGGGATCATTTCCAAGAGCATTTTTCTCTTCCCTCCAACTTCACACAACTTTTAAAAAAAACCTGCAGTACACTGTGCAAGGAGGGACAATGTAGACAGTTCCATAGTCTCTGCTACTCAGAAAGTCCCAGTGCTTTGATTTTGTCTGCCTTGCTTCCACTTCATCACTATAGCTGGGGGGGGGGGGGTGTGTGCAGAGGGGACTCTGGTGATGGTAGTCAGGGCCGCCATCAGGGCAGTACTACCAGTACTGCCGTATAGGGTCCGGAGCTGACAGGGGCTCTACCGCCGCCGGCCATAACTGTAACATTACTGTGAGACATTATTGGGGGGGGGGGGCAATAGGATTGCTCAGTATGGGGCCCAGAAATTTCTGATGGTGGCCCTGATGGTAGTACAAACAAGTAATATCCTCAGGATTTAGTTTTGGTGGCATGGCAACCACTGAGGAGCTCTGGTTGACAATACTGCCATTCTTCTTTTCCAGGGATCTTCTGTTACAGATCAAGCAGATATGCAAGGATGTGTTAGCAATCTCCCTAGAAAATCTCAAAGAAGGAAGGAAGGAAAAGAGGGAGGGATGTTTGTCGTCAAGAATCTGCCATTGTTCTGATCTACCACTAAACCACCAACTTCAACATACATTTTTTTTTGAAATGAAAAGAAACCATAATATATTACACTCATGCAACATGGAAGAACCCTTCCATCAAATCATGTCATCCTACACACTGGGGCTGCGGTGGCTCAGTGGTTAAGAAGCTCACCTTGTTAGCTGGAAGGCCAGCAAGTTGGCAGTTCAAGACCTGGGTACTGCATGGCGGATTGAGTGCCTGTCTCTGTCCCAGCTCTTGGGGACATGAATGGAGCCTTATTCGGGCATCCCCTGAGCAGAGTTTCTCCAGCAAAAATCCTTTCAACCCAGAATAATTTCTGACACGAAATTATTATATCCTCCACACCTCAGTCATTCTTGCTCTCTCTCGCTCTCTTACACTCTTACTCTTGCATGTGCTCTCCCTCTCACATGCTTTACTTTATTTGACCAAAACCTCAGAACAAAATAAGCCCCATTATTTACCTTTATGGGAACTTGCTGCTTCACTGGAAGCTCAGAGCTTTCAAGAGTTTGCACACACACACACACACACAGTGCCTAAATGTTTCAATGTGCATAGACTCTGTATACACAGAGATAAGCAACCCATGATCGGTGTTATCAGCAGCAACAAAGGGCAGAGTTCTGTTCCCCTCTCACCATATCAATTTTAGAAGACACAGAAAAAATAGCAATTGAAGAAGAAAAGGTAATTCATCAACAGCAATGAGCTGGAATTCTGTTGCTGAAATCTAGTTGTGCTATTATGGAGCCAGTGTAGCCTTTAGACACAAATCAGTGTGATTTTTTTTAAAAAAAAATCCATAGGTGTTATCTCTTACATGCCCATGTTGCACCACCAGGTATGCAACAGACAATGTCTACTGAGATTTTTACTTTGCAACAATTTGCTTCCACAAGTTATGTCTTTTGCATAACTGTGCTGCAGGATTTTAGCTAGTATATTCTTCAATGGAAATAATGCTACACAGAAATGACATGAACGTTTTATAATGAGGCTTTTGCAAGCATTGAGCCAAAAACAAATTTCATTAGTCTGAAATGATACAGTGAGTAAATCAACATGGTACACATCATTTGTGTGTACCCAGAAAGATTATTCAGTGAAGCCTTGATTGTAAAGTCTGAGAGTGCTAAGAACATAGCAAGATCTTAACCTATAAGAAAGGGGTTGGGCCGTGCATGTGCGGGATGCGTTTCCACACCCATCCAGCCTATCCCGTAATGTGCTGTGAACACTTACCTTACTTCCCTGACATCATCACAGCAAGGGTCCGGAGAATGAGAGTGGGTCCAGCGCCCCACAAACACCAACAAAAATAACTCCAAGTCCCAGCATCCTCTGCGGCATGCCACAGCCAATCAGGCAGGATGGCCTGAGTGTGGAGGAGGCGGGACAGCCAGCGCATGAACTCTGAAGCCAACAGCTGCTTCTCACGCGCGCACTACAGCTGAGGACTCGACGTGGCCAGGCGAGGCGGCGCCATAGGTGCTGCCTTTGCCCTGTCACCTCTTCTGCCCTCAGCCACAGCACCTGAAACAGCAGAGGGAGAATGGCGAGGGTGAGAGGCAGGTATCCATCAGGGGAGGTGCCTTCCCTGGCGGATCCCTGCTGGTGCCTTTGCATTTCCCCCTCTGCTATTTCAAGGGCTGTCTTCGAAACAGCGGAGGGGAAATGGCAGGGTGAGAGGCAGGTATCTGTCAGGAGAGGTGCCTTCCTTGGCAGATCCCTGCCTGGCGCCTTTGCATTTTCCCTTTCGCTGTTTTGAGCCACCCCTCAAAACAGCGGAGGGGAAAATGCAAAGGTGCCAGGCAGTGATCTGCCAGGGAAGACACCTCCCCTGACAGATACCTGCCTCTCGCCCTTGCAATCATTCCCCCACCGCTGTTTCGAGACAGCCCTCGAAACAGGGGAGGGGAAATGCAAAGGCACCAGGCAGGAATCCGCCAGGGAAGGCACCTGCCCTAACGGATACCTGCCTCTCACCCTGCCATTTCCCCCATCACTGTTTTGACAGCAGCTCTCAAAACAGCTGAGGAGAAAATGCAAAGGCGCCAGGCAGGATCTGCCAGGGAGAGCGCCTTCCCTGACGAATAGCTACCTCTCGCCCTGGCCATTTCCCCTCGGCTGTTTCGAGCTGCCACTCAAAACAGCAGAGGGGAAAATGCAAAGGCAGCAGCCAGGTATCCGCCAGGGAAGGCACCTCCCCTGACAGATAACTGCCACTCACCCTGCCATTCCCCCTCCACTGTTTCGAAGGCAGCCGTCAAAACAGCTGAGGGGGAAATGCAAAGGTGCCAGGCAGGGATCCGCCAGGGAAGGCACCGCCCCTGATGGATTTCTGCCTCTCGCCCTGCCATTTCCCCCACTACTGTTTTGAGAACAGCCCTCGAAACTGCTGAGGAGGAAATGAAAAGGCGCCAGGCAGGGATCTGACAGGGAAGGCACCTCCCCCGACAGATACCTGCCTCACCAGCAGGGAAGGAAGAATGGATCGTGTCCGCCTCCCCTCTTCCCTGCCTTCCCCTGGCACTGGGAGGGAAGGGAGAATGGATCATTTCTGCCTCCCCCTGGTGCTGGCAGGGAAGGAGGAATGGATCTCATCCACCTCCCCCCTTCCCTGACTCTCCCCAGGCACCGACTGGGAAGGGGGAACAGATCACGTCCGCCTCCCCCTTCCCTCCCTACTCACCAAGGCTCCAGCAGGGAAGGGGGGACAGATCTCGTCCGCCTCCCCACCCTTCCCTGCCTCCCCCCGGGCAAAGACAGGGAAGGAGAAATGGATCATGTCTGCCTTCCCCCCTTCCCTGCCAACTCACTCGGAAGGTGAGAGGCAGGTTACTTTCCGCCCAGGGACACACTTCCCCAGACTAAGAGCGGCCTGCCATCTCCCCTCCTCCCCTCGCTGTGTCGAGAGCAGCTCTCAAAACAGCAATGGGGAAAAGGGGAGGTGACAGTCTGACAGCTGACAATCACACACACACCTTCCAACAAATAAAAATAATCAATAACCCCTGGCAAGGCCGGGCAATCAGCTAGTATAATAATAATCTTAGAACTGCAAGAGATCTTATAAATCATCACGCCCAGTGTCTGACAAGAGGCACAATGAGGAATCAAGCTAAACCACTGAGCTACAAAGCTACAAAGAATAATTATTGTGTTAGGGCCTTATTTCTGGATTGGGGGTGGTGGTTAAAAACAAAAAAGAGTACATTTATATAATTCTGGAAAAATAAGGATTCAACATGGTTTTTTGGAGGGGAGAGACAAACAGAGTTGGTGTGTTCCTTCTACAACAGAAATGCAGAAGTGATATCTTTATTAATAAAGGTAAAGGTCTCCTTTGCTCGAAAGTCAGTCCTAACTGACTCTAGGGTTCAGTGCTCATCTCTGTTTCATAGCCAAAGAGCCAGCACTGTCTGCTTCTGCAGACATTTCCATGGTCATGTGGCAGGTATGATTAGACACACAGAACACTGTTTACCTTCCCACCAAGGTGGTCCCTATTTATCTACTTGCAATTTCTAGCTTTCGAAATGCTGGGTTGGCAGGAGCTGGGACAAAGACTTTATTAGACCACTTTATTATTATCATCTTTATTAGACCACTAAAAAAAATCAACCAGCAAGCTTTCATGTGTCAATGCTGCTTTTTAAGGCAATAAATGAGAGTCCCAGAAATTCATGGGAGAACCCTACCAGAGATATGCTTCTTAAGGAAGTTCAAATGTTATGAAAGATCTTTGCAGAGTGTGGCCTAACCCTAGTAGTATTAGGTTGGAATTTTCCACCCAGTTTTTTATACAAAGATCAATCAAATCATCTGTTTGTGAAATGCAAGATTCCTGGCTGGCTGTGAGGGAGAGGTCCAAAATGGGGGGAAATGACAAACATGAAGTTTCAAAGAAGCATTCAGAATTTTAAAACCAGGTTTCCAGATGTACTGTATATATTTGGGAAGCAGGAACATTACACAGTCAAGTGCTGCAGCATTATTAAGTCAATTGCAGAAAAAGGGAAAGAGTTAGACAGTTACTGTATCTATACTCAGGCATATCTAACAGCATTACTCGTATTGCTAAGAAGTGCAAAAATAATTTCCCCTATTATTTCTGCAGGTATGCCATCTCCAATTAGAAACACTACATTTAACAATAATAATTGGGAGCTATCAAGTCAGTCCTGACTTGTTCTAATCTTTTCTGGGGTTTTCTAGGTAGTGAATACACAAAAGTGGTTTTCCATTATTATTTTCTTCTGGAGGTACCCTGGGACTGTGCAGCTTACCCAAGGCTGGCTCTTCTCCTGGGAGGCACAGGGGACAGGGGAATCAAATTCTACATTAAGGAGGAGTGAAACTTGGTGAAAGAAACATCCATAATATAAAATATGTAGATTATACCATTTTATGGCAGAAAACTGCCATGTTTCTTGTAGAGACCAAGACCAAGGTCATCCACAATCTGGTATTCCTGATCACCATATAAGGGTGTAAAAACTTGAGAGTAAAGAAAGCTGATGGGGGGAAATGATTTGTCCAAAGTATGGAAGAGAGTTTTGCAAATACACTGCACTGCCAGAAAGACAAACAATTGGGTTGTAGGTAGGGATGCCATACATCCTGGAAAACCAGGCTTGTCCCGGATAAAAGATCAAAAAAATTGTCCTGGCCGGTTCAATAAAAATAATGTTAAAATCCCAGATTTTAAAAACTTACTGATTTGTATATTATAACACCCAGAACCTTGCTGCAACACACCGCACATGGAAGGAGAGAGGGTGAGAAGCACCTCCCTCTTAGTCTCTGCCTGTCTTGAGCTCTCATTCACTTGGCCATGGCTCTGCAGGTTGGGAGAGAAAAGCAGCACCAAAGGAGGAAGAGAAGGGGAAGAAACATGCCAGCCACCAAGTTCGATAGAGCCACCTGCGCCTCGGTCTTGCCTGCACCTTGCTTCCAGTGAGTGTGTGCCTGGAAGAGAGTGTGTGTATGTGTGATTAGACCAAGCTTGGCTCTCATCAGTGGCACAGCAGTGGCTGGGATTATTAGGGCAAAGGCTATTTTGTAGATAACCCACCCATTTTTTTTATTCCACTTGTACCCTGCCCATCTGGGAAGTCTTCCCCACTCTGGGTGGTTAACAAACACATTTAAAAAGTATACTTCTGTCCCGGATTTATGGGAGAGAATTATGGCAACTCTAGTTGTAGGGCAAAGTGAGCCTGAAAGGCAAATACAGAGAAATTGAGCCTCTCCTACTTTGTTGGTGGGAGAACATTTTAGGCTTTTAAAAATATCAAATTCCCAATTCAGCTAACCTAAATTACTGTCAGTACAGCTAACACCACATGTAGAGGGCATTTATCTCCAAAAACAAATAAGCAATTGTTGTCAAGCTACTTTATTCTGTCAACATTTTATAGTTTTGTTTTGTATTATATAAGGAAAAACACTCATGGAAACAAGATACAGTGAAATTTCCTAGTAATGGCCTCTAATATGTGATGTTAGATCTCATTGCCACATAAATAAATGGGAAGTTTTTGCATGCAGCATTGCCAACATCTGCAGGGGAACCATTTTCCAACTCACGTGTACACATGTACCAGCCCAGCCCAAGTGTGCTGTAACACCCTGGTCTAATGGCTTGTTCTGCTGTCAACACACCTGCTGTCATGATGAAGAGTTTCTGCTGCTCTACCAATCCTGACACCCTGACTCACTTCATTAAAAATTTGTTTTCCTAATTCTACGTTTGTTTCTGCCCCAATGGATAGTCTGCAATTAGAAGCTAGAGTCTGTTAGCTTCTAGAGAAATGACTCAGGCAGATGTCCATAACCTTATCACCTATGCAAATGAAGCCTGCACCTATCTTCCAATGACCAGTCACAAAATGCTAGTAACCCAACTGGCAAAGGAAAAGGAATGTGTGACCATATTGAAATTATCCACTGGCTACTGGACTGCACCAACCAATGACTACACCAACCCCTGATCTACACTTTGACTGTGTAGATCAGGGGTTCTCAGTGTGTTCAAGCCATGGGCTGGATTTGATGTAGGCAGATTGATTGCACTCGGAGGCAGCAGGAGGGCCAAACACTTCTTTATTGCAGCATGGTAAATCTGTACATGGGTACATTTAGGAGACACCGCTCCTTATATACTGTAGTTGAAACTCCTGCCACAGAACCCCATTGGTTGTGCAAGTTGTGAAGTCAGCGGGGGTTGCTGAATGGCTGCTGAGTCTCACCTGAAACCGGGCAGTTTCCCACACTAGCTACTGATTGGTTAATTGAAGTTGCATGGGCTGAGCTTCCTCAGCTGCGTTACTTTGGCAGCTGAGTTGCGTGCAGAATCGGGAGGGCTGCTTGCATACACAATATCCCTCCCCCCTAGGATGGGACGAAGTCCTTTAACCATTGTGGGGGCCGGCGATTTCGCTGTGGCTGGCCCGCCGGTTCAGAAACACTCCTCGGGGTGCCTGGAGAACCTGGGCTTCTCCCTCTGGAAAACTGAAGGGTCCCATCGAATCCTGGCAGGGGAAAGGATGGGGTATCCCTAGTTCGGGGAGGATGAGGGGACCATTGGGAGAACTCAAAGCCTCGCTGCTCTCTGGGACAAGTGGGGGAACACTCAGGAAAACTCCCCTCATCCTGAAACAAAAAATCAAACTGGGGGTCTGCTTCTTCGGGCTGAAAGACGGACTCCCATGGCTCCATGCAGCCAGTCATACTAAATCCTGTATCCCCCCCTTGGGTTAAGAGGATGGGGGGCAACCCTAACATTGAACCCTCTCTATCACTCCTTTCAGTGGGTTCCTCTGGATCAATTCCCCTTGCGGCTCCCATGACCCTTCTCCTAAGTTGGTCAGCGTGCCTGCACCACAGTAACCCCGAGTCTGTCATGACTTTATATGATACAGGTCCGGTTGCTCTACTACCTCCCCAGGCACCCACGCTGGCCCTGAGCTCATGTAATTCCTGCAATAAACTGGGTCATGTATCCCAAACACCTTTTCCTGCTGTATTGACACATTCGTACCCCTATCCTCCACCCTGGACGGATCTAGGCAGTCAAGTAACGTTGGGATTCTTCTCCGCATTAGGAGCTCTGAGGGTGACTGTCCCGAGGCTAGTGGGGTGACCCTATAGCATATGAGGAATTGACAGAGCTGTAACTCCAAATCCCACGGACCCATCCTCCTTATGGCCTCTTTTGTGGTGCGGACCATGCACTCCACTTGGCCATTTGTGGCCGGGTGAAAAGGGGCAGAGGTGACGTGCCTGACTGCGTTTCGCTTGAGGAACACTTGGAATTCCGCGGACGTGAATATGGATGCGTTATCCGAAATTAGCACGTCGGGAATGCCAAAACAAACGAACATCCTTCGTAGATGTTTGATTGTGGTCGCGGAGGATGTGTTACACATTGGAATGACCTCTAGCCAGTTCGAGAATGCGTCGACCACGAGTAGGAACATTGTGCCCCTGAAGGGCCCCGTGAAGTCCACGTGGCGTCTGGATCACTGACCGAGTGCTGTGCCCCACTCTCTGGGGGGTAGCCTATGCTCCTCGGGCTGTGATTGCTGGCAACTCTCGCACCGGCCCACCAGTTTCTCTATGTCCTCATCTATCTTGGGCCACCAGAAGTAGCTCCTTGCTAGGACCTTTGACTTCAAGATCCCCGGGTGGCTCATATGGAGCAAACAGAGCACCTTGGCTCGCAGGACCTCGGGAATTACTACTCTCTGCTCCTAGGAGACATCCTCTCTCGAGCGACAGCTCGAAGTGATTCCTGAAGAACAGATCAAGTTCTTCGGAAGGAGACGTTAAGGGCCAGCCCTTCTTAACCCATGCCAACGCTTGGGACAAAACCCTGTCTTTGGTGGTTGCCTTGGCGATATCCGCAGGCACAATCGGGGGCGATTCGAGTGATTCGATGAGCAGCACCTGGTGCTCTTGCTCAACCTCACACTCGGGCTCTCCCAGCTCTGGTAGGGGAGACCTGGAAAGTGCATCTGCGTGCATGATGTCTTTCCCTGGGTGATGCACCAGTGTGAGCTGGTATGCATTTAGGAAAATTGCCCAACTTAACATTCTAGGGGACAAGATCTGCGGGATGGGCTTGGTTGTGACAAAGATATCTAGGAGGGGCTTGTCATCCGTGACAACGGTGAATTCCTCCCGTACAGGAAGTCATGGAATTTCTTTATCCCTGCGATGATCGTGAGGGCCTCCCTGTCTGTCTGGGCATAATTGCGCTCTGCTTTCAAGAGGGATCTCAAATAGAATGCAATTGCTGCCTCCCTCCCATTCTCAAACACATGGCATAAGACAGCCCCGACCCCCACCGGTTCACATACTAACACTAAGGGTTTCTTGGGGTCGAAGTGAGTTAGAATCACCTCAGAAGAGGGAAGCCTGTTCAACTCACTGAATGCTTGTTCCTGAGCCTCCCCCCACCACCAGACTGCATCTTTTTTCAGTAGGCAGTGCAGCGGCTCTGCCACATATGCCTTCCATGGGAGGAAGGAGTGGTAGAAATTCAGGAGCCCCAAGAACAACTGCAGCTCTGCCTTAGTAGCTGGAGTGGAGGCATCCTGAACGGCCACAACCTTTGATTTGGATGGCTTTATCCCGTTGGGGGGTGATCTGAAACCCCAGGAACTCTACCTTGTTTGTGTAAAAAATGCACTTGTCCCTTCTCAGGCGTAACCCAGCCCTCTCAAATATGAACAGAACCCGGTCTAACCTTTGTGCTAGCTCTGACTCCCCCCCCCAGGGGTTATCAATACATCGTCAAAGTATGGCAAAACTCCGGGGAGTCCCTTAAGTAGGCGTTCCACAAGCGCCTGAAAGATACCGGAAGCTGAATTCACGCCGAACTGGAGGCGTGTCACTTTAAAGGCACCCTTGTGCGTCACTATCATCTGTGCAGCTGCGGCCGCAGGTGTGACTGTTAACTGCTGGTAAGCCTGTGCTAGGTCCAGCTTCGCAAAACACCTCCCCCCATGAAACTTGGCCAGCAAGTGGCTAATTACCGGCACTGGGTAGGCATTGGGGTGGATTGCCGTATTGATAGTACACTTGTAATCAGCACAAATCCTAACCTCCCTGTTAGACTTCATGACCGTTACAATCGGAGTCTCCCACTCCGCAGAGTCCACTGGTACCAAAATCCCCTGACCCACCAGTTTGTCCAACTCCGCCTCTGTTTTGTCTTTTAGTGCAAAAGGCACTCTGCGTGGCTTGAGGCACATGGGGCGGACAGTAGGGTCCATACCAAAGTCCACAGGAGGCCCCTTGTACTCCCCAAGTCCTTTCCTGAAAACTGCCGGGTGTGCGTTGCACACGTCTTGGATGGGGTCGCCTCGGACGGCGTTGATTCCAATCAATGCAATTCCCAGCGGTTCAAACCACTGGGTCCCCAAAAGGCAGCTGGATCCCCCTTAAGGACTACTAAGGGCAACTTCCTGGTGAAGTTCTTAAACCGCACGGTGAGGTACCCCCACCCTCAGGACTGGGATGTAGCTTCCCTGGACATCCCTCAAGTTCGTTCGGAGGGCTCTAGGTTTGGGGGCGGTCCTTAGGGGGCATGTGCAGAAACTCGGTCTGTGAGTTAATGGAATAGGCAGTCCCTGAGTCCACCTCCATCTTCACCTGGACCCCCTGCAACAGTACCTTAACAAAAAAAATGGGTGTGCCGGTCCGACATACGTCTCACCACTGTGTCCTCCACGTGCACCTTCCCCATGCTCTGGTCCTTCCAGTGGCTGGTCCAGTCAGGGTCTCAGCGTTGTCTGCACACCTTGGTGATGTGGCCCAAATGCCCGCAGTTGTGGCACTTGGCTTTCCTGAAGGGGCACTTCCTCCGGTCATGTGTGCCCCCACACCCCTCGCAGCGTCTGCTCGCTTTGGCGGTGTCTCTCCGGCTCCTCTCGGAAGGTCATTTCCTCACCTTCTGGACCTTGGGTTCACTTTCACTCTCGCTGAGGTTGGATGAGGACGCAGCAGCGGCTGTTGCGGCGCTCGGCTCTCGCTCTCTGCGAGGCGAGCATCTGTGGGCCTGCACGGCGGACGGCAGGTTCTCTGAGGTGCCGGTTCTCGCCCAACATGCCCGCACCCCGTCTTTTACCGCCTCTGCAGCCTGGGCAGCTCTGAGGACCTGCTCAAAGGTGATGTCCTCGTCCGGGGCCAACAGTCTCCACTGGGCATCCTCGTCCCGCATGCCAAGGAGGAGGTGGTCTTGCAGTGCCTCGCTCAGGTGGGAGCCCCAGCGGCAAGGGATCGCCGCCAGTCTCAGCACGGCGACGTACTCTACCACGCTCTCTCCAGACCACTGGTCGCGCCGGTGGAAGGCCAGCCATGCCAGGAACACAGACACCTTCGGCTGGAAGTGTGCCCACAGCGCATTCAGGGTCTCAACAAGGGGGACCAACCTTAGGCCCCTCAGCATCAGGAGGTTCCTCGCCAGCTCCATGGTCGGCAGCCCGCACTGAGCCAGGAGGCAGGCTTGTCTCTGAGCCTCATCTTCTCTGCCCTCGGCGTCCATGGCGTACAGGAACTGCTCCTCGTACAGGTCCCATGACTCGGGCTTCAAGGTGTCAAACGGTGCGAGGGTTACTCTGTGGGAAGCCATTATCCCATCCTCATCACCAATTTGATGTAGGCAGATTGATTGCACTCGGAGGCAGCAGGAGGGCCAAACACTTCTTTATTGCAGCATAGTCAATCTGCAATAACAAAACTATAGTCATAGTTAGTTGAAGTCGCATGGGCTGAGCTTCCTCAGCTGCGCTACTTTGGCAGCTGAGTTGCATGCGGAATTGGGTGGAGGTTCCCGATGGACCACACCCCCTCAGACAGCTGAGTGGGCCGGACTGGTGGCTCCCCCATCGTAAATGCTGCTGTAAAATGCATCTGTGGCTATCGTTAAACACATTTATGACAGCCACGGGCACATTTATGACTCTTGTAAATGCATCCACTTCTGCTTCCAGTGGTGGCAGCAGTGGCAGCAGCAACAACAGGGCCACATTAAATGGCGCTGGCCCGTGGACCGTAGGTTGCAAACCCCTGGTTTGGATCATGAAAAACTAGGGTCTGAAAGAAATGAAGATGCCTCCCCACTTGATTGCCCTGATATGTAACCTATATTGTGGGCAAGGAGCTATTGTTAGGACAGAATATGGAGAGAGAGAATTGTTTCCTATGGGCCAAGATATCAGACAAGGGTGTGTTTTATTCTCCTTTTCTGTTCAATCTGTACACAGAACATAGCATAGAGAAAGCAAGGCTAGATCTGCATGAAGAAGGAGTGGAAATTGGTGAAAGAAACATACATAATCTAAAATGTGCAGATTACACAATTTTATGGCAAAAAACAGCAATGTTTATTATAGATAAGGCAGGAAAAGTATAGGGTCCCCAAAGTTCATGGCAGATGTCTGTACCAGGCCCATTTTCTTTGAGTCAAGTTTGAGAAAACAAACTGCATCAGACGGCTGTCACTTGGAATTAGTATCCCCCACTTTTCAAGTGTGTCACTAGAGACCAAGACCATTCACAATCTGATATTCCTGATCACCATACATTGGTGTAAAAACTTGACAGCAAAGAAAGCTGACAGGGAAAAATGATTTACCCAAAGTATGTAAGAGAGTTTTGCAAATGCCCTGCACTGGCAGAAAGACAACCAAATGGGTTGTAGGACAAAGTGAGCCTGAACTATCTCTGGAGGTAGAGGTGAAAATGGTGATACTGAGCCTTTCCTAGTTTGTTGAGGAGAGAAGATTTTGGGCTTTTTTTAAAAAAAATATTTATTTTATTTATTTATGTATTTATTTATTGTTAAATTGTTATACCGCCCACTCAGCCAAAGCCGACTCCGGGCAGTTTACAACAGTGGGTAAAAACAGATAAACGCAAATAAAACAGGTAAAAACCAGCAATAAGAACCCACCCCTAAAAAGAGAGGGGTGCAGGAACTGAAGAAACCATGGGGCAGGCATCCTACCCTATATTAACCACCCAACGGAAGCCACCCCTCCACCTGCACCCCAAACTTGGCCCGCCAGCCAGGTTTTTAGTTCTTTTCCAAAGGGCAACAACTCCGTCTGGAGATGCAGTTCCACAGGCAGGAGGTTCCAAAGGGCAGATGCGGACACAGAGAAGGCTCTCCTCCTTGTGCCAGAGAGGCGAGCCCCCCTGGCCGATGGCACTATTAGAGAGCTCCTCCGGTCCGCTCTGGTTGGATGGACAGACTCCTTAGGGCGATGCGGTCTCTAAGGTAACCTGGCCCACTGCCATATAGGGCTTTAAAGGTAAAAACCAGCACCTTGAATTGCACCCAGAGGTAAACGGGTAACCAGTGCAGCTCCCGCAGCAGTGGTAAGGCATGGGCATAACGTCCACACCCCATCACCACCTGGCCCGCCGCATTTTGGACCAGCTGCAGCCTCCGAATGGTCATCAAGGGCAGCCCCATGTAGAGTGCATTACAATAATCTAGTCCGGAGGTCACTAGAGCATGAGTGACTATGAGCAAAGAGTCCCAGTCCAGGAGCGTGCGCAACTGGCGAATCACCCGAAGTTGGGCGAAGGCCCTCCTGGCCACAGCCGCCACCTGTTCTTCTAGCAGCAGCCGTGAATCCAGGAAGACCCCCAAGTTGCGCACCGGGTCAGTCTGGGGCAAAATATCCCCATCCAAAACCAAAGATGGTAGCTCCCGGGATAACACAGGACCCCCCATCCACAGCCACTCAGTCTTACTAGGATTCAGCTGTAACCCATTTGCCCCCATCCAGACCCCAACCGCCTCCAGACAACTGGAAAGGACTTTGACTGCATCACTGGGGTCCTCACGGGCCGAGATGTACAACTGTGTACTGATGGTACCGCACCCCGTGGGAATGGATGATCTCACCCAGCGGCTTCATGTAGATGTTAAATAGGAGAGGAGAGAGTACCGAGCCCTTAGGCACCCCATATTTTAGGGACCTAGGACTGGACTTCTCGCTCTCCAACCATACCGACTGGGTCCGGCCCCTCAGAAATGAGGAAAACCAGGACCACACAGTGCCCTGGATCCCCAATCCACGGAGCCATTCCAGAAGGATACCGTGGTTGACAGTATCGAAAGCCACTGAGAGGTCAAGAAGAGCAAGGATGGACGGATGACCGCCATCCCGCTCTCGCCAGAGATCATCCATCAGCGTGACCAATGCAGTCTCAGTACCATATCCAGGTCTGAATCCTGACTGGAAGGGGTCCAGATATTCCGCTTCATCCAGTACCCCCTGCAACTGACGCGCCACTGCCCTTTCCAATACTTTCCCCAAAAAGGGGAGGTTGGAAACAGGTCTGTAGTTGGTTATGACTGCTGGATCGAGGGATGGCTTCTTCAGGAGGGGGAACACCAAAGCATGTTTCAACGGTGCAGGAAATATCCCCTCCCGAAAAGACGCATTAATTATAGCCCCGACTCAGCCACCTGTCACCGTCTTGGAGGCTTTTACCAGCCAGGCAGGACAGGGATCCAATGGACAATTAGTGGCGCGGACCGCTGCAAGGAGCCTGTCCACTTCATCTGGGGCAACAGGATCAAACCGATCCCAGATAACACAGCAAGACTGTGCACTGGCTCCCCCTGACCCTCCCCATCCACGCCAAGATTAAACCCTGAGCAAATCCGATCGATTTTCTCCACCAGATGGTCAGCAAAGTCCTCAGCCAATCCCTGCCAACCAGGCACAGCCCCCCCCCCCCCACCAAGGAGGGACCTGGGCACCCGAAACAGGGTGGCTGGGCAATTATCAGCGGAGGCAATAAGAGAGGTGAAGTATTGCCTCCTAACCACCCCCATCGCCACTAGGTAGGCCCTAATAGCGGCTCTAGCTAGTGTCCAATCGGAATCGTTCCTGGTCTTCACCCAGCAGCGCTCAAGGTGTCTCTTTGCCCATTTTAGCTCCCATAGTTCTTCCATGAACCACGGGGATGACCTAGCTCCACGGGCTCTGAGAGGCCATAGTGGAGTGATTACATCCAAGGCAGCTGTCATCGACCCACACCACAGGTCAACAAGTGCCTCGGGCGAATCGTGTTGCCGATCCAGGGGAAAATCCCCCAGTTCCCTCTGGAATCCATCCGGATCCATCAGTTGCCACTTTAATAGACCCTGCCTCCCTACGATGAAGTGTCACCACCAGAAAGTCTAGAGCCACCAGATAGTGATCTGACCATGGCACAGGTGTTTTGTCTAGCTTCTGTAAACTCAGATCACTCTGCCACCGCTCCGACAATAAGACTAAATCTGGTGTGTGGCCACTGCCCCTGGTAGGGCCCCGAATTACCTGAGCCAGGTCCATAGTTGCCATGGAAGCCATGAACTCCTGAGCCACCCCAGAACTGGACCCTAGCAAAGGCAAATTGAAGTCCCCAAGAACCATCAGCCTAGGGAACTCCAATGCCAACACTGAGACAGCCTCGAGGAGCCCTGGCAGGGAGTCCCTTACCCTGCAGGGGGCAGGTACAGGAGTAGGATCCCCAACTGACCCTTTGGGCCCAGTCGCAGGAGCAGGGCCTCACAATCCAGAATTTGTGGAGCAGTGGCCCTAGTGACTCCCAGTGACTCCCTGGCTATAGTGGCAACACTACCGCCCTTGCCCTCATCCCTAAGCTGGTGCCAAACGCCAAACCCGGCCGGACATATCTCTGATAGAGGCACCCCATCCTCTGGTCTCAGCCAGGTCTCAGTGATACATGCCAGGTCGGCCCTCTCCCCCAGAATAGAATCTTGCATTAGGGGTGCCTTACTACAGACCGACCTGGCATTCATCAGCAGCAGCCTAAGGGTGGGGTCACCCTGGATCAGCTGCTCAGGACCTAGAGGTGAAACCAGGGGGCCAGAACGCGGGACAGATACTAAGCATCGGTCCCGCGTTCCCCGAGTGCGGCCCACCCTGCGGTTCCTGCTATAATGCCCCATGCCCGTCACAACCTCTAAATGGGCCCCTGGAACCTCCACCATTAACCCAGACGGAGTGTCTCCCCATATTCCCGGCTGGCAGGGCCATCTCTCCCTCCCTCCCTAACCCACTTAAAACATACCCTCTCAGTCTCTCTACCCGTGTTGATGGTCCCGGCGAGTTCCGACTGGCCGTAAGAGTCTCCAGGGCAGCGGTGGAAATTCTGGTGTGACCGCCGGCCTTTTGAGCCCCCCACAGGGAGGTGGGAGCACGGGACACCGATGGTGGAGGTGGTCCCAACAAGCTCTGATTGGCTGCAGGTGTCTCCAGAGCGGTGGTGGAAATTCCACCATGGCCGCCAGCCCTTTGGGCCCCCCGCAGGGAGGCAGGAGCCCGGGATGCCAATGGTGGGGCGGTCCCAGCAATCTCCAACTGGCCGCAGGTGTCTCCAGGACGGTGGTGGTGGAAGCTCCACCACGGCCGCCGGCCTACCGAGCCCCCCACAGGGGGGGCAGGAGCCTGGGAAGCCGATGATGGGGGTGGTCCCAGTAATCTCCAACTGGCCGCAGGTGTCTCCAGGGCGGCGGTAGGAGTTCCTCCATGGCCGCCAACCTTTTGAGCCCCCTGCAGGGTGGAAGGAGCCCGAGATGCCGATGGTGGGGTGGTCCCAGCGAGCTCCAACTGGCCATAGGTGTCTCCAGGGTGGGGTGGAAATTCCGCCATGGCTGCTGGCCTTTTGAGACCCCACAGGGAGGCGGGAGCCCAGGACGCCGATGGTGGGATGGTCCCGGTGAGCTCCAAACTGGCCGCAGGTGTCTCTAGGGCAGTGGTGGAAGTTCTTCCACAGCTGCCAGCCTTTTGAGCCCCCCGCAGGGAGGCGGGAGCCCAGGACGCCGATGGTGGGGTGGTCCCAGTGAGCTCCAAACTGGCTGCAGGTGTCTCCATGGTGGCGGTGGAAGTTCATCCATGGCCGCCAGCCTTTTGAGCCCCCCACAGGGAGGCGGAAGCCCGGGTTGCCGATGGTGAGGGTGGTCCCAACAACCTCCTGGCAAAGGGAGGAGGGGCAGAGGCTGTTGTCTTCTGCCGGCCCGGATTGCCCTTTACCTCTCCTGGCAGAGGGAGGAGGGGCGGGGCTCACCTCAGCTGGTCGGAGGCTGTTGTCTTCTGCCGGCGCGGACGGCCCTTTACCTCTCCTTGCAAAGGGAGGAGGGGCATGGCTCACCTCAGCTGGTCGGAGGCTGTTGTCTTCTGCCAGCCCGGATGGCCCTTTACCTCTCCTGGCAAAGGGAGGAGGGGCGGGACTCACCTCAGCTGGTCATAGGCTGTTGTCTTCTGCCGGCCCCGATGGCCCTTCACTTCTCCTGGCAAAGGGAGGAGGGGTGGCGCTCACCTCAGCTGGTCGGAGGCTGTTGTCTTCTGACGGCCCCGACGGCCCTTTGCCTCTCCTGGCAAAGAGAGGAGGGGCGGGGCTCACCTCAGCTGGTTGGAGGCTGTTGTCTTCTGCCAGCCCCAATGGCCCTTTACCTCTCCTGGCAAAGGGAGGAGGGGCGGGGCTCACCTCAGCTGGTCGGAGGCTGTTGTCTTCTGCCGGCCCAGACGGCTCTTTGCCTCTCCTGGCAAAGAGAGGAGGGGCGGGGCTCACCTCAGCTGGTCGGAGGCTGTTGTAAACATAAAACAAAATTTAAAACTTAAAGAACTATAAACTACTAAGACAAACTACTGTGCTGGTCATAGACCCTAATGGATGGATGGGTGGATGCAGTGTTGGGATTAAAAAAATTTTACTACCTACTCTGTAGGTGTGGTATGGTGGATGTGGCCAGGGGGAAAGCCCTGTGTTGCACCCGAATTAGGACTACTTTATTTCAAAACTTGGATTGTGGGATCCGCGCACACAATTGGTATACTGGCCCTGACAGAACCCCGGTAAGGGGTGATCACATTGTTACCAGGGGTTCCTGAAGGGACAGAAATTCGGGGAGCGGAATATTAGATAGAGTTTAATTCATCAATAGCTGACCTGACAAGCAGCTCGGACAATAGGAAGCTAATGACTAACTCGCTAGTCGTGTAATAGGTAATCTCACGTCTGCGGATTACTCTAAATCCTAAAACCAATACCAGCCACATGTTTACCCCAGATAACACGGAACAATGTATTTCCCCTGCCGTTAATTAAGTCAGTTACTTAACTTCCCCTGTAGACTTCCCCAATTAACTTGTGTAAACATGGTGTGTGAGTTCTGCAGATCGCAATGCTTTTACATGCAGCCTGTACATGATAAATACTGATGATTTGCCTTCATTAAATGACTGGTCTTCGCTCCATCTTGCCTCATGTGTCGTTACTTGACCAGTCTCCTCTGGGACCCAACAGCCACTCCGCGGCGCTGATCCAGCTTGCGCAACCTGCTTCACGGCCCAGATCTAACATTGGATGGGCGGGGTTAACTGGAATTTCTTCTACCAGTTCTGGCAAACTGGGGCGAGCCTGCTGAATCCCACCACTGGATGGATGGATGGATGGATACTAAGGCAGACATCAAGATAATAATTTTAAAGAAAAAGTGCTCCCCTCCATCAGGACCAACACAGCTACATAATCATTTTCAACATCTTTATAAACCCTCCTTCCATTTCTAAAATTGATTGCACTGATTCTTGTGAAGGTGTCAGTATTTTCCCCTATAATAAAACATGGTCTATAAATTCTCCCTAGAACATTTTGTAGCTCCCTCATTCAGAGGGAGGCCATAAGTCAGAGGTGATTTCACAACAGCAGCAGCAAACTACTAGAGGTGGGAAAACTTTCATGCTGTGCTGAGTCCAGAGTTTCCATTTAAGGCCAAAATTGCTCTGGAGAAGAAACTGTTCTTGAGACGGCTCGTTTTTACCTTCATTGTTCTATACTAATTCAAACCATAGTTTCCATACCAACAGAGCAAAGATAATCTAACTATGGCAAGTTGTTTGACTTGATTGACCTGCAATTTAAAATGCTTGGGGATTTAATCCTTCACCTTTCCTTTCCTTTCCTTCCTTGCTTCCTTCCCTTCCTAATTACTTAAATTTTACTAGCCCGTAAACTGCATGTAAAACCCTATCAACTTTGGTCTTGAGTCTGCCATTTGAACAAGGAGAAATCCTTAAAGAGCCAGAATTGTACAACAGAAACATATTTGAAAGATGATAAGGTCCAACTCCTTGATCAACCAGAAGATCCACAGCTAAGGTATCCCTAATAGGGGACCATTTATCCTCTGATTTCAAACCTCCATCAAAAGAGTCCATTACCAACTGAAGTCACCTATTCCCTTGTTGACATTCATACTGTGAGGAAGTTTATCCTAATGTGTATTTAGTTTTATCCTAATGTGTCCACTACTAATGTGTCCGTTCCAATTCTGTGGAACCTCCTGCCGGGTGAATTACAGCAGCAGACAGAATTGCTGCCCTTTAGGAAAGGGCTCAAAACCTGGCTGGCAGGACAAGTGTGACTGATGGGGAAGTGGTCCCCGTCTGTTGGCTCTTCTAAGATAAAGTGCCTCTCTTGTATTGATGGGGGTGGGTAGGCCTTTTAACTGTCTTTTAATTGGTTTTTACGGGGTTGTGTTTTTAATGATTTTATGGGATGATTTTATATGTTTTATGCTTGTTGTTATCCGCCCAGAGCCACCCTAGGGCAAGGGGGTGGCATATTAATTTAAATAAATAAATAAATTTCTTGTAATTTGAATCTATTACTTTGGCTCCTACCATCTGAAGGCTTAGGAGATAAACGTGCTTCCTTCTGACAGCCCTTCAAATATTTAAAGATAGTTATTGTATAACCTCTCAGCCTTCTTTATCCAGACTTAACATCCCCAACTTCTTCAACTGTTTTTCATAGAGATTGGTTTCTACACTTTTTACCATCTTGTCTAACCACATTCCAATTTGTCAGTATTCCTCTGTAGTATCAGAATGGAACACAGAATTTCAGTTGAAGTTCATCCAAAGCAGAATAAAGTTACTTTCTTGATCTGACAGTAAACTTGTGCTAATGCAACCAAATATTTTATGCTGTCACATCTCACTATTGACTCAAGTTTAGTTAATGACCTACAGATCCAGATATTACTGCTAATCCAGCTGCCAGCCATCCTTTAATTGTGCATCTGATTTTTCCCTGAAAAAAGGTAGAATTTCACATTGTACCCTGCTGATGCAACTCACATTTTGGCCTAGTTCTCTAATCTGTAATGTCATCCTGGATTCTGATTCTGTCTTCTGAAATATTAGTTACTCTTCCAAGTTTGGCATGATCTGCAAGTCAGAAACATCTCTCCAATGCTATCGTCAACATTATTTATAAAGAAATGGAACAATACCTGCAGCAACTCATTTGTCGTTACTTTCCAGGATATTGAAGACATGCACATGCAAATTATTTAAGTACAGCCTATGAAAGCTGCTACAAATAAACTCAACAGCAGCATCTAACCCACATTTTATCAGCTTGGTCATAACAATATTGTGAAGGATCTTGCTTTTTTTAAAAAAAACTTGCTAAAATCAAGATGTGCTAAACCCTCAATATTCCCCTCATCCACCAAGTATATGACTCTATCCAAAAAAGGAGGTAAGATTACTGTGGCATGACTTGTTTCTTAGGTCTGAGAATTGGTTTCAAAATCCTCCCAGATGGACTGTTTAATTAGCTATTCTAGAAACTTTCCTATTATTGATGTCAAGCTGACTGGTCAGTAGATGATTGACTCCACTTCCAGTCTTCAAATACCTCACCTGTTCTCACCTGTACCTTTTGACAAAATTTGTTTAGCTCAGAATATTTAAATTCATTTAAAATAGCTAGATATTCCTATATTTACCTTCTCTTATTTTGGGTAGCAGCCTCCTAATTGCCTTCTTTATCCTGCTTTCTCTAGGTGAGTGGTGGCTAACCTTGGCACTCCAGCTGTTCTTGGACTTCATTTACCAGAAGCCCAAGTCAGCAGTCCGGCTAATCAAGGGTTTGGGAATTGAAGTCCAAGAACAGCTGGAGTGCCAAGGTTAGCCACCACTGCTCTAGGTTGAGAATTATTTTCCTCTTGGGCGAAGAATGGAGCAAAGCAGGGGTTCAGAGGTTCTGCTCTCTGTGTGTGTGTCACCCATTAATATTTCCCCATTCTTCCCAAGCTATCCACCTATCCTTTCCCTGTCATTCTCTTGGTCACAGCTTTTTTATTTAAACACACACACACACATGCATTCAACTGCTGTTTTTTAAACCTCTCTTGTCATTTGAGTTCCCTCAGAGCTTTAGATTTCCACACTCCCTATAAATATAGGCTATTCATTTAGGGCCACGGTGGCTTAGTGGTTAAATTTGAGATGAGTGCCACATGTCAAAATGAGCACCTGTTATCTGTCCCAGCTCCTGCAAACTTAGCAGTTTGAAAGTAAGAAACTGCAAGTAGATAAATAGGTACTACTTTGGCAGGAGAGGTGACAGTGTTCTGTGTCAATTAATCATGCCTGTCACATGACAATGGAAACGTCTGCAGATTCAGACAGTGGCTGAATCTGCAGACAGTGGCTGAATCTTTGGCTGTAAATGAAGATGAGCACCGCACCTTAGAGGTGGACACGACTGACTTTCGAGCAAGGGAGACCGTTTATTTTTACTTTTATTCATTTATATACTTCCTTTATGATTTGCCCATCTTTCCACTTTCTAAACATGTCACTTTTCAATCTTTGCTCCTCTTAAGGCTCTTTATGCTATCCAACCACCTTGGTTTCTTTAGATGTCTCTGTTTTTCCTTTCTTGTAGGAAAGCAGAACACAGAAAGCGAGCAGAAAGCCCCTTTGACAGCAGGGGTGATTTCCAGCTTGCATTACTGCAAGCCAGAGATCACACACAGCCGATTGCCTGTGAAGCTGTTAGGCTCCATTATTGCAACAAGCCATGGTTTTTTAAAGAAAAATATGAAAACTATATGTTAACAAATTGGAGCTGTCCAAATGAGACTTAAGACTGGTTTACACATATCAGTTGATCATAATGGCTTGCAGCCCATCACGCATCAAATACCCCACTCAGTCATTCTTATTTCCTCTAATTGGACTGTTTTAATGGAATTCAGTACTCTCAGTGATGCAGGCACACCTTACCAAGTGAAGGCTTATCCAAGAAATACATGCTTGTCTAAATTTGCCTTCCGCCTTATTACCTTCAAAGACTTTTTCTGGATAAACTGTGGTAGAACTGCGGCAGAGCTGCTGCCCTTTAGAAAAGGACTTAAAATCTGGCTGGCAGGGCAGGTGTGGGGCTTGGATGGGGAGGTGGCCCCTGCCCGGTTGCTTGTGAAATAATGTCCCTCTCTTCAGTTGGGGTGGGTGGGTGAGTGTTTTATGAGTTTTTATGGGTTTTAATGGTTTTTAGTGTTTTATTTGGACTTTTAGTGGATGTAAGCCGCCCAGAGTCGCTCCAGCGAGGGGGTGGCTATATAAGTTTAAATAAATAAATAAAATTATGGTTTGTTTCATTTCATCTTTCCTTTCTCTCAATTTTTCTCTGGATGCACTTTTGGTAGACAAATTCTGACACAGGCATCATGAAGTACTAATTCAGTACTTACACATTTCTCTATTTAGTCTTCACTATTCTTTGACTATGCATTGCTAAACAGTTACTGAAAATAAATGAGTATGTTTGACTACAATCAACTTTTTCTATTAAATATAAAAATGCAAATTCCATACTGTGCACTTCCTATTTTTTATGATTATTGTCATGGCTCCTATGGTTTTACAACAGTCCACCATTTCAGAAAATATGTTAAGTAGAGCTTTTCTTCATAGGAGAAAAGGTTGTGGAAAGCTTCACCTCTTGGATTACTGTAGGTCAGTCATTCTTTTAACACTAAGCAATCAGGGCTGGGGGGAAACTGATAATTGTTTAATAAGTTCAAAAGTGAAACAGCCCTTCAGTGGAAAGCATTAACAAGGGACATGATCTTGGCCAATAATGCTTGAAGAAGGTTCAGTAAATCAACTGGATTAACCCACATTTCCATGAAATATGGGGGTGAAAATGGGCGAAGCCTGGGAGGTGGAAGAGAATGCAAAGGCTTAATAGCTGAAAAGAGCATTAGGTCAGAACTGGAGAGATCAGTATTCATTTTCTAGGTTTCCATGTAACATTCTAATTCTGCTAGATGTTTGAAATAAGGTACTGTAACTCAAGACAAATGAGCCTGAAGACATTGTTAAATGCACATGGGAGCTTGGTTTTATTTATTTTTAAAGGCTGTGATTGCACATCTCTAAATGTACATTAGAACATTCAAAGCCCACATTTAATAGGAAAATCTGTTGATGAAAGCATTAGCCCAAGCACTAACTTAGAGCTTTATACAAACAGTATTTTTTTGTGTAAAGGTTTGTTCTGAAGGCCATATATAAACTATGCAATAATTAGTGATATTTTATCTTGACTACAAGTAGACAATGTGATCCCCTGAGATGTTTTAAAAATACATGTCCCATACTCATCGACCCATAACCATGCTGTTTTTGATTGGTGAAACTGGGAATCCAAACATCTGGAGGGCACAAACTAATCCCTCCCTAGTTCTCAGTGTGGCATGACTATCATTTTGTTGTGTTTACAGTGGGGTTAATTAGTATAATTCTGTACATATGTGTTAAAATCTGGGAATAATAGTTCATATATCTTTGCCTTAACATCCAGCTGTAATCATTTCTGCAGATGGTACAAACTCTTAGAAAAGATAATGGACTAGTGCAAGCTAAATATCTCCTGATTGTTTTAAGCATAGCTATGAGATCCAACAAACCATGTAGACCTCCTGCTACTCTCACTTGATTTCATATCATTAACCATGGCATAGCAGCACATCTACCCTACCATTAATATTAACTATGTTTAACTTCAAAGTGCAGATTAGAAGTAAAGATAAGCTGATGTCTCAACAAGAACATAGGGATACGTGTTTGGTAGATGAATGATTCCCTTGACCATGGATCAAGGTTGTCAAGTCCATATCACCATGTTTCCTAAGATTTCAGAGCCAAAAAATGTGACCAGAAGATGGTCCCTTATGATATTTTAAAGGAGATGGGATGACTGGAAAGAGAGCCAGAGCTGCTTCTAGGCTGACTGCTTCTCAAATCAAGGTTGAAAGAACCAAATATGTTAGTTGTGCCAAAGGTGGCTCACTCCCTGTCTTGCTCTAAGTAACACCAGAGGTTCAGATTCATACACCCCTGAATTATTTTCCCAGTCCATTTCCCTTCCTCCTGACTTTTTGGTATGGCAGTTTTGTGTAAGCCACATTTTCATGCTAAGTCGATGTGTCTTACTGTTGTTGTTCAGTCGCACAGTCGACTCCGACCCTTTGCGACCCCATGGACCATTTTCCTCCAGGCGCCTCTGTCCTCTACCATCCCCCTCAGCCCTCCCAGCTCTGTGCCCATTGTGTCTATAATACCATCTAGCCATCTCATCCTTGGCCTCCCCCTTCTTCTTTTGCCCTCCACCTTTCCCAACATCAATGCCTTCTCAAGTGAATCCTCCCTTCTCATTTGATGTCCAAAGTATTTTAGCTTCATCTTTACTATTTGACCTTCCAATGAGCAGTCAGGGTTAATTTCTTCTATTTGTTCTCCTCACTGTCCAGGGGACTCTCAAAACCCTCCTCCAACACCACATTTCAAAGGCATCTATTCTTCTGCGTTCAGCCTTCCTAATTGTCCAGCTCTCACATCCATACATTACTACTGGGAAAACCATTGCTTTGACTATTCTAATTTTTGTTTGCAATGTAATGTCTCTGCTTTTCACTATGTTCCCCAGGTTTCTCATCGCTTGTCTCCCAAGAATCAGTAGCCTTTTTATTTCATGGCTGCAATCCCCATCTGCAGTGATCTTTGATCCTAAGAAAGTAAAATCTGTCACTGCTTCTACTTCTTCCCCGTCTATTTTCCAGGAACTGATGGGGCCTGTTGCCATTATCTTGGTTTTCTTGATATTGAGTCTCAAGCCAGCTTTTGCACTCTCCTCCTTCAGCCCAACCAAGAGATTCTTTAGGTCTTCCTCACTTTCTGCCATTAGGGTGGTATCGTCTGCATATCTCAGATTGTTGATGTTTCTCCTAGAGATTTTAATCCCATATTGTGATTCCTCCATCCCTGCACTGCGCATTATGTGCTCTGTGTATAGGTTGAATAAGCATGGTGACAAAATGCAGCCTTGTCTTACTCCTTTTCCTATTCCAAACCACTCTGTTATTCCATGTTCTGTCCTAACTGTTGCTTCTTGGTTCATGTACAGATTTCTCAGGAGGCATATGAGGTGCTCTGGTATTCCCATCTCTTTAATTACTTGCCACATCTTGTTGTGGTCCACACAGTCAAATGCCTTAGTGTAGTCAATAAAACAAAAGTAAACTTGTTTCTGGTATTCCTTTGTTTTCTCCATGATCCAGCGTATGTTGGCGATGTGGTCTCTAGTCCCCCTGCCTCTTCTGAAACCAGCCTGCACCTCTGGTAATTCTCTCTCCACATGCTGTCCTGTATTATCTTGAGCATCACCTTGCTGGCATGTGGGATGAGCGCGATTGTTCGATAATTTGAACATTCTTTGGCATTGCCCTTTTTTGGGATTGGGACGTATACTGATCTTTTCCAATCCTGTGGCCACTGGTTTGTTTTCCAAATCTGCTGGAATATTGAATGCAGTAATTTGACGCCATCATCTTTTAGCGCTTTGAAAAATTCAACTGGGATACCATCATCTCCACTAGCTTTGTTGTTTGCAGTGCTCTTTAGGGCCTTTATGACTTCACTCTCCAGGATGTCTGGCTCAAGTTCAATTTCTTCATCATTGTGATTATCAGGAGTGTTGAGGTCCTTTTTGTAAAGTTCCTCTGTGTACTCTTTCCATCTTTTCTTAATTTCTTCTGCATCAGCTAGCTCCTTTCCGTCTTTGTCCCTTATCATGGTCATTTTTGCTTTAAATGTTCCCTTGATTTCCCCAATTTTTTTGAAAAGATCTCTGGTTCTGCCTCTTTTGTTGTTTTCCTCCATTTCTCTGCACTGTTCTTTTAGGTAGTTTTCCTTATCTCTCCTTGCTTTTCTTTGAAATTCTGTGTTCAAATGGTTGTAGTTTTTCCTTTCTCCTTTGACTTTTGCGTTCCTTCTTTCCTCTGCTATTTTAAGAGCCTCATCAGACAACCACTTTGCTTTCTTACTCTTCTTTTCTTTTGGTATGGTTTTCTTTGCTGCTTCCTGCATGATGTCCCTCATCTCCGTCCATAATTCTTCCGGTACTCTGTCTACCGAGTTTAAGCCATTAAATCTGTTCATCACCTCCACCGTGTATTCTTTAGGGATGCTGTCTAGGTGATATCTTTCTGGTCTCTGTGTTTTCCCTATTTTCTTTAGTCTAAGCCTGAATTTTGCGATCAGTAGGTTGTGATCTGAGCCACAGTCTGCTCCAGGTCTTGTTTTTGCTGACTGTATGGAGGTTCTCCATCTTTGGCTGCAGAGTATGTAGTCAATCTGGTTTCGGTGTTGACCATCTGGTGCTGTCCATGTGTAAAGTCGCCTCTTGTGTTGCTGGAAGACAGTGTTTGCTATGACCAGTGCGTTCTCTTGGCAGAACTCTATCAATCTTTGCCCTGCTTCATTCTGTGTTCCAAGACCAAATTTGCCTGTTATTCCTTCCACTTTTTGATTTCCTACTTTGGCATTCCAGTCTCCTAATATAATTTGGACATCATTTCTTGGTGTCTGTTCTATGAGGTGTTGTAAGTCCTCATAGAACTGGTCCATTGTTGCTTCATCTGCGCCAGTGGTTGGTGCGTATATTTGGATCACAGTGACATTGAAAGGTTTGCCTTGAAATCTGACTGACATCATTCTGTCATTTTTGAGATTGTATCCCATTACTGCTTTTCTCACTCTTTTATTGACAATTATGGCTACTCCATTTCTTCTAAGGTTTTCTTGCCCGCAGTAGTAGATATGATGGTTTCCAGAGCTGAATTCGCCCATCCCTGTCCATTTGAGCTCACTGATGCCCAAGATGTCAATGCTTATTCTTTCCATCTCGTTTTTTACCACTTCCAGTTTTCCTTGATTCATAGACCTCACATTCCATGTCCCTATGCAGTATTGTTCCCTGCAACACTGTATTTCTCCTCCTCCTTTCGTATCCCTCCCCCTTTTCAGATCTGCTGTGCTGAGCATCCCCTTGTTTTGCCTTTTGTTTTGGTCCATAGGGTTCTCTTGGCAAACTTTGTGGCGTGCCTTGCCGGTCTCTACGCCAGTCTTTTTCCATCACACATGTTATCACAGTTTAAACAGTTTTAAAACAAAGTATTATCATGCACAATATCACAGTTTATCACATAGTATCAAAGTAAAAGTTGAACTAATTAATGAAAGGGAAAGAAAGAAAGAAAGAAAAAGTCCACTATATCAAGTCTCTATGTAAGTCAGTTTCTTGTACAGTCACTATGTCAGTTGCCATAAGCCATCTATGTTTAGTCAACTATATTATTTCAGTTCGATTACTTATCCTTTGCATGCACACAGCAGCTCTTGCCTCTCTTCGGCCGCATGGAGTCGGTCAAAGGCGCCGGCTCGGACCTCGCTGTGATGGTGGTTGTGGATGGTATCTCCTGGGGGTGGTCGGGGGTCTCCGGAAGTGTCCTTCTCTCTGGCCCCAGGTCTTTGGATGGGGAGGGAGGGGCAAGATCCTTTACTCACCTCCCCCTTGGGCCTCTCTGGATGGCAAATGGGCAGTAGAGCTGGGCCTTCCTGAAGCCTTTTCTTCCTCTCCAGGCTCAGGTCTTTGGATGGGGAGGGAGGGGCAGGATCCTTTACTCACCTCCCCTGTGGGCCTCTCTGCATGGAATGAGCAGTAGAGCTGGGCCTTGCTGATTCCTTTTTCTTCCTCTCTAGGCCCAGGTCTTTGGATGGGGAGGGAGGGGCAGGATCCTTTACTCACCTCCCCTGTGGGCCTCTCTGCATGGAGTGAGCAGTAGAGCTGGGCCTTGCTGATTCCTTTTTCTTCCTCTCTAGGCCCAGGTCTTTGGATGGGGAGGGAGGGGCAGGATCCTTTACTCACCTCCCCTGTGGGCCTCTCTGCATGGAATGAGCAGTAGAGCTGGGCCTTGCTGATTCCTTTTTCTTCCTCTCTAGGCCCAGGTCTTACTACCTGCTGGGAATTACACATTTATTTATTATAAATAAATCGGAGGAGATGTGCATTTAAGCTTTAAAGTTGCCTCACTCATAAAACTTTCTCTCCTTTCTGCTTCTCTCACCCTGCTATTTGTTTCCTCAAGTGGATAACTGAAGAAGTATGCAATTCCCTAAAACACCATGTGGTGTCCTACCAGCCCGATGAGTTAGGTCTCTTGATGCAGAGCCAGAGGTTGAAAATTGATTCCCTGCTATGCCTCCTGGGAGAAGAGCTAGTCTGTGTGGCTATGGGCTAGCTGCACAGTCCCAGGGAGCCCCCAGAAGAAGGAAATTCCAAACTACTTCTGCGAATTGTCTACCTAGAAAAGCTAGAAAGGGTTGCCATAGGTCAGAATTCACTTGATAGTACATAGTGAGAAGGAAAAAACCAGAAGGAACCTTATGAAAAAAGCATTAAGGTTGGATATCTCAGATCAAGGTTGAAAGAACCAAATATGTCAGTTGTGCACTAAACTAAGGTGGGAAATCAAAGTTTGAAATGTCCATTGTAATGACTATGTGTCAGGGTTATATGGTGAAGCAAACACGGTTTGTTTCTCTTAAGACATGAAGTCCAGTATCTTGTTCACTATTTGCGCATGGAGCTCCAACCACAGAAACTATCAGAAAGATTTGACAAGGTGCCAGTTGGTCAGAAACCTGTGGCAACATCATCAGTGGGAGTTCAATGCATGTAAATATTGAGCAGGATGCTGGTCTACTTGGTAGATCCACTTAAATCACTGAACTCCAAAATATCCATTAGACTTGCTAAAATGACAGCAATGAGGGAAAGTCATAATAAATGTTGAAAAAGCAAAATTTGACATTTTAATGGTTAGAATAACAAATATTAGCAACATTGTGATAAAAATTTAGTGTAAGACATTCATTTCCAATTTTTCTTCAGCCTTACACTGTATAGGAAAGGTAATGTGTTCTATTACATAAAGTTGAAGAAAAGGAGATCTGCCTCAAAATGCATTGCAACTTTGCTCCCCACAAAATACCTTTTGTCTTTAAATCATTTTTTTACAACATCCTTTACTATGCTGTCAAATCGGTAAGACATATAAGCTCTTATTCAAAAAAAACCAATTGTTGGATGCTTTATTTTGTTCATCTACACCTCAATTTCCATAACTGATGCTATCAATGTGGCTCAGGATTTTAGATTCCCTTTTAAATGCTGCTGTTAAATGAATCAATATTAGATCAGTGAACTCATTTCCCCCCAAGTATACATTACTATAGCAATCTTGTTTTGTTTCAGGTTTGTTGTTCATCACACCAAGTTATTGTCTTCATAAAATCAACAACATTTACTATGTGTGATCAGGAACAGCTATTATGACAGTATAGTACAGAACTCAAGTCTTCAAGATGAACTAAATAAAAGAGTATAGAAGCTCATCAGAAGAAGCATTACAATCCATTTATGTGGTAGTTACTTCAGAAAGCAATTTCATTGCTACTCTATGCAGCAATTGTGATTTACATTTTATTTAGAAAAAACAAATATGGATCTGTAATCAACAAAGCTGTGAAGACTGCACTTTACTTTTCTTTATTGAACTTTTTTCATTATCGTAGATTCTCATCAAAGCAAACAGTGAGAGAACAGGAGGAAAGTCAACACTGGCCTGATATAGTAATAATTGTGTGCCATCAAGTCAGTTCTGACTTATGGTAACTCTTTCTAGAGTCTTCTAGGTAGAAGATGCACAAAAGGGATTTATCATTCCTTTTGGGTAATTGAGCTTGCTGGTGTATCCATGGTTTGTGATGGCTAGCACTAAAGTGGGAATGGGCACATTGCTCCTGGCCAATAGTGTATATAGCATCAAAAATAAGAAAGGAAGAAGCAGAAAAAAGAATGCATTCCAGGATGCCATTTATCTAAATTAGTGGTTTTGCAGTGGATTTGGGTGACAGAGCTTCCCCGTAGTTAAATCCCACTCATTTCATGCAAGGATTGTTTCTGTTTAGAGCAGGAGTTCTCAATCTTTTAAAGCCAGGGGTCAGGTCATGCTCCCTCAGACAGCTTTGGGGGCCAGACGGCCATTTTGCCTTTCACCACATGGCACTTCCTGGTGTTGTGGAGGCAGTGGGGAGCCACATGGAATGGCTCCATGGGCCACATCTGGCCCATGGGCTGCAGGTTGAGAATCCCTGGTTTAGAATCTGAATAAGGTCAATAACCTCTCTAGCTGGAGGAGCAACAAGTTCAAGAACATGCCATGGAGGAAAAACTATTCCAGAATTGTCCCATGACCAATACTATTCTGATACTATCTCAAATGCTGCCACCAGGTTTCTTCACCCTATCCAGGTAGCCAATTGTGTCTTGTTGTTGTTTCAATAAATAGAAAAATGTTTTACTGTAAAGATGGAGATCTTGCATCTGAGAGTCTCTCTTGCCCAGTCAGATGAATGAAGGTGAACTTGCCTACAGGGTAGATTGACTCCTGCTATGGCCTTTGAAATCCAGACTTCCACATAGCAACTCGAAGGAGGGCCTTCTCTGTGTCCGCTTGGTTGGTTTAATATCAAAGTAATCTTCCACTTTTTAATGTGTGGGGGTTTTAGCAGGGTAATTTGTTTTAATGGGGTTGATCTTGTTTTAAAGGTTTTAAGATTGTATGCTGCCCAGAGTCTTTGTGAATTGGGCAGCTATATAAACATGAATATAAATAAAAATTAAAAATAAATGTGCTAATTTGCTGAGGGGCTATACAATAGGTTTCTGCATGAAATGGTCTCTTCAAGCTCTTTCTTGGATCAAATTAGACAGCAAGGCATTTTCTCTTTGATTTAGCTATTTTCCCCTTCTTAGGAAATCAGGAATGACCTGACATTTAAGCCTTTCTTTATTGTCAACTAACCAACTGCAAATTAAGCATATTAAAGGCAAGATTTGGAGATGAGGAATATCATGCACTATGAGGAACAAATATCTTCCCTTTGCGAAGTACAGGCTAAGCATCTAGTCTAATTAGAGCTTTCTCTGATGTCAGAAAGAAGAATCTTGCTCCCAGAAGAAAGGGTCCAAGCCATGCAGACACAGGAGCTGGTAATCTGGACAATAACAGAGCTTGGAAACTTTCTTTTTTACACTATAAGTCCCAAAACATTTCACAAGAAGGGACAGTGAGGTCCAGAACTTGTCATCCAAAAATACTATTTCCATGTCCTCTGCGTAGAATAGAATGTTCTCCCCCTAAAATCAAGTTTCTATCCCTCTCTGCCCCATGTAAACTTTCTATCTACACTTTCACTGAGAGTCTTCGAAACCCCAGGCATTTTCACCTTTACAAATGTGATCACAAAAGGACTGTCTTCTAACAATCTTCAAAATGGAAATAAACTTTCTGTTAAAATAGACACATGTTCCATTTCTCTTGCTTGAATTACTGGATACAATTTGCAAGAAATCTGACAACTGTCATCTCCCCATTACAGTCTAAATTGGATCTGACACAGAAGTAACTCATACTTAGTTACCACCCACAGTGAATCCTAGCCAACACAGATTTACCGCAATTTATCATGATAGTGTTACTGTAGCCAGCACAGCTAGAGGGGGCTATTTATCATAATCTAAATCTCATAACATAAAAACGAAAGCCTATATGGGAACAGAAGAACTGCATCAGTGTGAAACGGGATGCTATTAATGAGCATTGGAAAAGAACTGCAGGTTTCTGCCATCATTCACACTGCCTTGCAAAGCAATAAACAACCACTTTGATGCAGCAACTCATCTATAAAATTTATCTGCAGTGATGAAAGCATAGGAACAACCTTGCTTTGCTGCTCTCTGGTTAACTCATGCTTAGTGATGAACAGAATAAGGATTTGGAGTGCTAAAGAATAAAAAAAAAATAGTAAAATGACTTTTAACGCAAGTATACTTTCATCTGTTTGGCCGTCCTCTCCAAACCTCTCAAAATTGTTTCCAACTGATATTGAAACCTGAATAGATCAGTTGTTTAGGTATCTGGGTGTGGAACCAGAGGCTAAGTGTTCAGTTCCCCACTGTGCCTTGAAGAAGAGCCAGCCGGAAATGCCTTGAGCAAGCTGCACAGTCCCAGGTTGGCTCCAGAAGAAAGGAATGATCCAACCACTTCTGTGTATTCTCTATCTAGAACACCCCTTAGCAAAGGCACTGTCTCAAATCACTATAAAGATGATAGGACAAAAAGGAGGGCATTCCCAGAAGAACTTAAGACCTCAAGAGACTTATATATAGGGAGGTGTGGTCTGTCAGATATGGCAGTAGCCTTCAAATAACTGAGTAATCAGATGAGATTTCCTCTTTTAGAAGTATTAGCAGTATAGCCCTAACTTCATCCAGAGGTTAAGATGAGTTGGACTGGTATAATAAGATAAATTGTTATTCACTTCCCCTTCAATGAGGAATCAATTTATTGTAAAAATTGCTAGCATGGAAATGTGATAATTTGTACACAAAACCATGCTGGCTCGTCCTTTTGCCCTCGGCATCCTGCTCAAAAATCCAGGAGCAGATTGGTCATTCATCTACAAAGAAAGAAAGAAAATAAATAAATAAATATCTTCAGACAACTGACTCGCTTTCTTTTCCAGCAGCTGATCTTTCACATCCTACCCACAGGTCAACAGTTGAACAGTAATGTTAAACTCTATCTGCTTTGTTAAAACAGAAGATCAACAAGATTCCCACAATAGCGCATGTCACTACATTAACCACTGGCAACTAACAGCTTTTGAACAGCTTTGATTGATGAGAATAAGGCTTTGGAAAAGCTGTTATTAGAAAGGTACCTTTCAGTGCTGTGAAAAACAAAGAGGTACTTAAAGTAACTTGATAGACTAAACATTGAGCTGAACAGATGATTCTGCACTACAATGAGGACAGTGTTGTGTGTGTGAAGAACTGGAAAAAGGTTGGTCAGATGATGCAGAACACAAGAGGGCAAGTTAAATTCAAAAACATCTCATATGTTTGTCCTAGCAGATTATCTAGTCACATGAATAAAAGATTTTTACTCAATTTTCACACATTAAAAATAACCACCACTTGTTTCCATGCTAGTTTTCCAGTATAGAGGATGGAGAACAAGGCTGCCTCCCTGACTGCCTTTACTTTTGGCCACTGTGACTTACAGGTATTGTAGCCTAGATCATCTCAGTTTTCTTCATTGAATTTCTTGAATCTTTCTCTCCAACCATAGGGATTAAATGGAAAGAAGTGAAGACAGTTCACATGTAAAAGACTAAGACAAAGATTTGCTTGTGGCTTGTAATGTGTATGTAAGCAGAAAACAGTTTTAAGAGTGTTATTGATGTCAATTCGTTTTAGCATGTATTTTAAAAAACAAAAATAACAGTATTGTGGCATCTTCAGGGCCCTTAGTTATACATCTGTTAGTTTTTCCTCTTTTGGTTTCTTGATAACCTGAAATAATCTTACAAGGCTAGGATTCTTCCTTCAGAGATTCCTTTCCCATAAAGTCACCTGGTTTGTTCTCATTTGGTTTCCAAGAGACATTTAAGCTTACTGCAGCATTACCATAAGTGTCACGTGAGAAAACCAGTGTGAGCACAGAGGGTAAGTTCTAAGAGCACTTCACATTGTTACGGTTGCTAAGAAACCACTCCCTTGGTATCCAAGTGCTCGGTTCATCTGACTCACTTGTCTCTCTCTAAACTCCCTTCTCATGAGGTGTAGCCCAGTGTCCAACAGAAAGAAATATCCTAATATTGAGGAGAAAATATTCCACACCTGCTTGGTATCAAAACAAATGCACACATTTATTAATCTAACATCTCCAAGTAGGCAGCAATATCCTACAATAATCAAGAGGAATCAGATAGATAATCAGCAATAAGCTAGTGGAAATTATTTCTGCCGCTATGTAAAATATAATGGTGAGGCAAATTTAAATGCGAGAAGGACTTTAGGTAAAGGTAAAGGTCACCCTTGCTCAAAAGCCAGTCATATCTGACTCTAGGGTTCAGTGCTCACCTCTATTTCTTAGCCGAAGAGCCAGTGCTGTCTGCTTCTGCAGACGTTTCTGTGGTCTTGTGGCAGGCATGACTAGACACCAGACTGCACAGAACGCTGATTACCTTCCCACTGAAGTGTTCCCTATTTATCTACTTGCAATTTCTTGCTTTTGAACTGCTAGGTTGGCAGGAGCTGGAACAAAGATGGGAGATCATTCAGTCCTGCAGTATTCGGGTATCGAACTGCTGACATGCCACCTTCCAGTCAGCTTCTTAGCCACTTAAGCCACTGCAGTCCCTTGAAGGAAGATAGAGTGTTGCCCAAATAAGATGGAGCTTGTTCTTAGGATTGTTCACTGCCATTATTTCAAGAACACAGTTCAAGAACACACTATATAAACAACAGCTGTTGAAATGCTCACATAAGAATCATGCTTGAGAACTGTTTGGTGGACTTAAACAACTTATTTTGGTGGCCAGGCAATAGTATGACTGCTTGAAATTTGGAAACCAGAGTTATCATAATGTGTAATTAAAATTTTCTGGCAAGTCATTATGTTAATTTGTTTCAGCTCCTATAACAAAAGCAAAGACAAAAGTAATGTGGCAACTTTAGACCTAACAAATTTATTTCAGTGTACAATGCTTTGCATTGCAATTCAGTTCCTCAGATATATGGAGCACAATATTTAGACCATCAGTTTATACATACAAATCAGAATCATACAGTAGATTTCCACCAGTGTAATGTCATTGATATAAATTTCAGTGACAAATTGCCACAAGTTAAGAAGCTGCACAGGCATTTCTTATGCTATACCAGTCACATATTTGGTGTGCAGTAGGATGTGCCTACATTTACTTCTTAACTTGCAATAATTCACCACTGAAACCTTTGTCAACAAAAGTACAGCATAATATTATGCATATTTTATGTATAGCTATGGGAGTTGGAAACTGAGAGACAGATACAGGTAATGAACTTCACGGCAATGACAATATTATTAACACCGTTAATGAACTTTAAAATTAGCAATCCTAGTGGTAGGTACAGTAATTAAAAAACCTAAATTGTTTGGCAGTCAATATACAATGATTAGACTGCTGAAACTAATGACTTTTATTTTCAGGAATGAATTAGAGGGCAGCTACATGAGAGTTTATCTCACTCGGTAGCCCCTTGCTGGAGTTGTTAGGATAGCTGTAAAGAACACTACCTGCACTGCCTCGGATATTTATTTTGTTGTTGCTTGTTGTGTTATATTGTTGTTACCTATTTAATTGTTTGTACACTGCCCAGAGTGGGAAATATGCCAGATGGATGGTATAAAATGTAATAAATAAAATAAATAAATACACAACATTCTTTTTAGAGCATTCCAATCCATTTCTAAATGGGGGCCAATCCATCCCAGATTGGGAGGAATTGCTATTTGAAGGAAAAGCAGTTTGCTGTTATCTTGAGTGGAATCAGTCATGAGATCTAGCTATCTGCCACTAGAGCAAAAGATTACAGATGCTGCCATCACTTAGAGGTTGTCTTCCCTTTTATGGATACTGATCCTGGGAATAAAGTACATGAACAATAAGGGTGCTCACTTTCTGTTCTGTTATAATTTAAATAGTATAACTTTTATCTTATCTTGTAGATAATTAACTAAGTATGATTAGTGGAGGAGATGGTGGGTAAGAAAAGATAAATCACCTCCATACTTCATTGTCCCCATTGAGTCATTCAACTCCTTGGTCTGAGTTTGGATGGTGATATTATACAGATATTCTCATTTGGGAGGTTGGTTATTGTGTCATACTTCTGTCCAAAAATGTCTGTGTGTATGTGTGTGCCTATGTACCCATTTTTCAACATTAAGGGTGATACCTGAGAATGCAAATGAAAATGGTTGTTGTTTTTTAACATAAGAAGGAAGATGTGCTTAAAAGAAGGGCATAACAAGTAAAATAATGTTCATTTATGAACACAGATTGAACTAATTAAAATGAAATTATTGGGAACTCTAATCAAGAATAGGAGAACATTATACTCTGGAGAAAATCCGAGAGCTGGTGTTACTGCAGAAAGCAAAATAAAATACTCCACAAGGGTAGGAACCACTTAGGGCAGGGTGGTCAACCTTGGTGCTGCAGGTTGACTTCAATTACCAGAGGCCCAAGTAAGCACACCTGCAGATCAGGGCTTCTGGGAATTGAAGTCCAAGAACACCTGGGGCACCAAGGTTGGTCACCCCTGACTTAGGGTGATATGCTTCTGTTACTTTGAGAATTGTTGCATTATTTTCAGCTTTTCAAAATCAAGAAGAGTTACAGTGATAGTGGCTAAAAACAGATCAATTTATTAGTTACAGACTCATTAGAAGACCCAATGGAAAAATCTGATGGACATTTTTATCTTTATCAAGAGTATTCCTTAGAGTAAAAAAATAACAGCTGGCTCCATCTAGATTCCAAGCAAAGTACAGCTCTCCTTTTTTGGAAAATACACTGCAGCATTTGGAGTCATAGGGGATTGGAATGTCATCTGTCATATCAAACTATACAGACAAACCACATCAATCTAAGACAAACTATGCTGCCTTGGTCTTATGCAACCTGTAGTCCAAGAACATCTGAAGAACTATGTATTTCCAAGTCCCAATATAAGTATTGGGGAAAATATTTATATGTCACCTGTGTTGTAGATAAGTCCATGAGAGGTACAAGCTATAGCGATGTCTGAACTTTATTGCAGCTGATACACATATTTTAAAAATGCTTTAGGTTTAATTCCCTGGCTCTGGCTTGCCATATCATATGGTTAGCTGTGTTTTAGCAACAACAAAAAATCATTACATTTATATACCATCCATAGTACTTACAGCATTCTCTGGGCAGTTCACAAGTTAGTTAGCATTAGCACAAAACACACTAGGTACTTTTTACTGACTTCAGAAGGATTGAAGGCTGAATCAATCTTGAGCCTGTCAGGATCAAACTCAGAATAGGAACAGAGTTTTGACTGCAGTATTGTATCTTAACCACAATGCTACAGGGGCTCTTTGTTTAACCCAGATTCTGGGCACATATTCCCCCTTCTGTTTCCATAATAAGTAGATGCAAAGGCAACCATTTTCTGGTCCACCTCTATGATAACAACATGTTGTTATTAATAATGCTAAAGCACCACCAAATAAATGAATATGGTATACTATGAAATGACACTTGAAATGACACACGCCTATCAGGGGGAAAGCATTATGATTAATAGAATTATTGAAGTAGGAAACAAGTATTTTAAAAAGGTAGTAATAGAGTATTCTGTATCAGAGATATTACAAATAAATAAAATGAAACTGGACTACTGAACCAAAAATATTATAAACTCAAGTATAAGAATTCCAAACAATCCTGGCAATTGCAATATAATGGGTGCTGCACATTTTGCGAGTGATCTATAGTGACAAGACTCATTATGGAAAAGGAATGACCATTAGTGTTGACATGCTGTCAAAGACTCTGCTTAGGCTTTCTTCAATGGAGAGACAGAAGGGATCCATCTCTTATCCCTGTTCATCATACTCCCTCCCAAACTCTGGCTAGTTATTTTTTAGAAGTAGTTGATTATACTAAGTCATTACACATACCCTATATGTGCAGAAATGACTCATTATCTTACTCATTGTTTTCAGTTCCTTTGAAGGGTGTAAAATTCTAAAAAGATTATGAGAATAGCCCAATTTTTTTAGCCTTCTGAAGATCTCCCAAGAAAATATTTCAGCTGCCAACCTAGAACAAGCAAAAGTATCACTTAGATTGGGGTGCCCAAACTACGGAGCATGGGCCAGATCCAGCCCCCAATGCCAATTCTTCGGCCCATGCTGTCCTTGTCGCTCCCAGAAACAGAAGTAAAATGCACCCATATGGGTGCATTTTACTTCTGCTTCCAGGAGCAACAAGGATGGTGTGGGCTGGATGAATTGGCATTGGGAGCTGGATCTGGTCTGCGGGCTATAGTTTGGGCACCCCTGGTTTAAGCAGAGCAAATGGCAGCTTAAAATCTATCTCATCCTGTCGCAAAACAGATTGCAAGGTGCATTTTACTACCACTTCCGGTGGGAGGAACCACATGACCGGCTCACTGAACCATGTTACCAGCCCACTGAACCACATGACCAGCCCTTGGCCCAAAGAGCTTGGACACCCCTGATGATGCTCATTCATGAAAAAGACCATTGAATGCCCTCATGGCTCTCATAAGTAATATGTAGAAGTAAATTTAGTACTTGTAACATCTTATTTCTAAATTCTAATTTCACTGCAGCCCAGCTAAACCCAATCAGCTACTTTGTATATGCACTTTTGATAAGAACCTGTTGTTAACTTCCACAGTTTTCATGTCATTTTGTATGTAGACAGTGATGTGTCTATTAGCAGTCTGTGAGATATTAACAGAGACACAATGACTACTAACATTCTGTTTTCTTCACAAGATGTAGTCCATGCATAAGTATACTATCAGTTTGAAAGTAAGTAAGTAAGTAAGAAAGAAAGAAAGAAAGATACATGGATGCATACATGGATGCATGGCACGTGTTTACTTTCAGGGTGAACCAAGGAAATATTGAACCCAAAAATCCCCGTTCTTATAGAGTAACCTACCTAGAGCAAAGTATTATATAGCTCTGGAAAGTCCCAAACTATAGAGATCTCAAAAAGGAACTTTGGCATTTTTGGTTAATTCCCCCACCACCACCACCCATTTACTTTAGAAACCCCCAAATGTTCATTTTTCATTAACTAATAAGGAGCGGAACTAAAACTATTAATACATACAGAAAGATCAACAACACATCATAAAGGTTCTCTTTTTTTAGAAACCAGAACACCCACAATGTTTAAAAGGCTCAGCTACATCAGGAAACTCCCCATTTCATGTTACTTCAACCATGAATTTCCATAGTGGCATTAGGCAAACCATCTTCTCTTTCAGCCTCAGATCTTCATGAGACAATACTGGCCAGTTTTAACAGGGTTGTTACAATTGTTCAGATAATACAAACAAAGCACTTTGAACAGGATGGCTATAGTCCTGTTGCTAAGCATAGTAAGTCACAAGTGGTGCAGGCCCATTGAATCAATGGGGATTTGATAAACTGACTGCTCTGTAGTTGAATCAGTGGATCTAGTCTAGTTATTACTTTCTACCCTAAACAACAGGACTTTGGCCTATATCTATCATGTAAACGTGGCTATTATCATTGCAATGGGAGTATTGCACCAAAAATAATTTGAGTACACATATTTCCTCCCCTCCTCCTTTGGAAACAGACAGGTGATTCAGAAATATTTTAGACAATATAAATAAATCCCCCAAACTGCCAGTCAGTCATATTTTGAACTGACCTGCAGTACTATAAAATTCTACTGAACCACTTTTAGAAGATCAAGATTTTATAAAGTAATTTACTGAAGTGCGAATGCAAAGTTCTCCCTAATACTCTTGTTCACCTTTGAATGACAATCTGAAGAAAAACGCACTGCACCTAACATAATATATTTGAGGCAAACTGTACTATAACAGATAAAATTCATCATCATGGTTGGCTGCAACTCGATCCGAGCATATGTTTTTCCTGCCCCAGGGTGCTGGGAGGCCTGGTCTTGGAGGTCTTCACCCTCCAAGGCAAGCAGGAAAAATCGCACTAGTGTGAATTTGTTAAAGATAGATCACATCTTGCCATGAAGTGACCCGCACACTATGATCTCGAAGCCATCTCCTGCAGCACATATGAAATGAGACATTCAAGATTTAACACAGGGAGTGCAATGGACTGCCACAGCCTTGAGGATATTATCAAGGTGCGCCTTCACAGCCAATTCATCTGGCATGACCTATTCTGCCTCCATGACCATTGGGAATCAGAAAGTGGTTCCTCCTCTGCTCATTTTGCTGTTGGGACCAATAGGATAGTTTCTAGTGGCATTTTCTCCACTGAGGGGACCATAAGCCCACCTAAAGAGGTTCATCCACCCATAGCCATTGGCCCCTTTAGGGAGTCAGGTTATATAGTGCCGCCCAGCACTCGGCATTGAGTCACTGGCTGTACAGACTACTCCATTACCGTAGCGGGATGTCTGGCCAAACACCTACAGTCAACTTTAGAAGACTCCAAACAGTAATTTGTGGAGGCCTAAATTGAAAAGGACAGCTGTGGTGGCTTAGCGGTTAAGATGCTAAATTTGACAACTGGAAGATCAGCAGTTCAAGACACAAATACTGTATGACGGAGTGAGCTTCCATCTCTGTCCTAGCTGTTGCTAACCTAGCAGTTCAAAAACAAGAAATTGCAAAGTAGATAAATAGATACCGCTTCATTGGGAAGGTAACAGCCTTCTGTGCACTCCAGTGGCTAGTCATGCCTGTCCAGGATAATGTCTGCAGATGAATATAGCACTGACTCTTTGGCTATAAATGGTGATGATGACTGTACGCTAGAGTTGGATACAACTGGCTTTCAAACAAGGGCAAACTTTACCTAAATTGAAAAGATAATCCCATCTTCTAGCATAAAGGGACTGTGTTTAGTAATCTGTTGAGAATCCATCTTCTATCACTTATAGGGTTAATCTCCAAATAGAGAAGGAGTCCCACACTAGCTTCTTCCATAGGAATTACAGCAGGGGTGGTATGAGAATTTTGTGTCAGTAGCTAACACCACCACAGCAACAATGATCCACCAATTTTGATTCTCAGCATTAAAATAGAAAAGTGCTGTTGATTCTTGCTAGGAATTGTGATTAAATACAATATTTAAGGCTCCAAAAGATCTTCATTTCCAGACTACAGGAACAATTATTATAAAATGACATCTCCTCTTAGCACACCCTTTTGCAATTGAGAGAGCCAATTGCAAAACCTGGAATTTTAATGCCACGACAAGGAGTTATAATATAGTGGCTGTTATTTTTAGTAAATCCATCTAATGCAGGAAAGATGGATCTATTCTTATCCAGTCCATTACACTTTTACACAGGCAAAAGCAGAGCATAAGAAATCTCTGTTCCATAGCTGCATTAAGCCACAAGCATTAAATGACACAAACACTGTGTTAGTTCCTATGTATTTGCCCTGAAATTTTCACTCTATTTATTTTTCCATAAAATGCACATTTTTGTAGACAGAAAAATATGCATTTGTGTATGCATTTTATTCTACAACTCATATCCACACATGCATTTTGGGCTGCTTCTCAAGTCTCAAACTCCATTGCAAAATTTGGAGGAAATGCAATTTTTTCCTTAAGACATAACCATTGTTTGATCTGAGTACTTACCTGTTAGTTATAAACCTGGCCAGTTTTCTGAAAAAGGCAGGATGAACAAAATTCCTGAGTATTCCTAAACCTGCACAAAATGAGAAGCTAAAACCTATCTTTGAACACTAGCAGGTCAGAGTGTCCCCTGTAATCTCTCACAAATAGATGATTATTATGTCCACATGGGGCTCCTCTTTGAGTTAAGTAGGTAGCTCATGGGAATGAGTTGCCATGGGCACATTGCTTCCAATATCCACAATGGTTATCTAATAAAGCAGGGCATCCTGGAAACCCTCCAGGGGCCTATTATGAACTTAAGAGTAGTGCATTCCCATTTAAGAATAGGGTTGGGGAACCAATTCTCCAGAGTCAGACTACTTGACAGTCACTATGGGAATGCAACCCAGATAGCCCTCAGTGGCAGGATATTTTCAAAATGGTTTGTAGAATTAGTTTTTGTACAGAGATTAGCTGTCACAGCTCCAGAGGCCTACTCCACATTTCTGGTTGCTGATAAGTGCTCAAAAAACCTGAACAATTGGGGATCACTTGCCATAAGAGGCTCTTTTCTACAACATGTTCTGTTGCAGCTCTAAAGTGTATACAAGTCTTATACTAATAGAGATTTATTTAATAAGAGGAGGGGAAAACCCTACGACTACAAGCATATTCAGTCACACTCAGGGATTTAGAGAGGAGTAAGCAGCCTCCTCCCCATTCTGTCATCTCTTTCAACATGCGGAAACAACCTGTCTGTGTGCTCTGTATGAATGTAGGAACATCTGTGCTGCTGACACATCATTTCCAAGTGCAGAAAGTAATAACAGAAAGGTAGAGACTAGGCATTCATCTCTAAATCTGGTGAGTTGATGTGTGGAGGTAACAACTAAACTGATGATAACCTAATGCAGTATAGTCGATAGAGCAAGTGTGTCCATACTACAGCCCATGGGCTGGATCTAGCCCCTGATGCCAATTCATCTGGCCCGCACCACCCTCATCACTCCCAGAAGCAGAAGTAAAACATGCCCAAATGCCTGTGGGCTGTAGTTTGGACACCCCTGATTTGAGCAGAGACATGGCAGCCTAAAATCTATCTCATCCTGTTGCAAAACAGATGGCAAGGCACATTTTACTTCCACTTCCAGAAGGAGGACCCACATGACTGGCCCAATGAACCATGTGACCGGCCCACAGGCCAAAACATTTGGGCACCCATGGAACAGAGGGATGGACTAAGACTCAGGAGTCCTGGATCTGAATCCCTGCTCAGCCATGGAAACTCACCAGGGGTGGGTGGAAAGGGAACTGATGTCAGAAATTATTCTGGGTTGAAAGGGTTTTTGCTGGAGAAACTCTGCTCAGGGGATGCCTGAATGAGGCTCCTTTCATGTCCCTAAGATTTTCCCCACCAAAGTGGTCCCTACTTATCTACTTGCAATTTCTTGCTTTCAGACTGCTAGGTTGGCAGGAGCTGGGACAGAGACAGGTGACCAAACTGTCATGCAGCACCTGGGTCTCGAACTACCAACTTCCTGGCCTTCCAGCTAACTGGTAAAACAACTTCTTAAATATCTCATTTATTTTTGAAACCTTATAATTCAGTTCTGAGTTGATGGCACATAAAACAACAACCAAATACTCCATATTGGAAAGGATAAAGTGGTATTGATTTGAACAATTGTGAAATAAAACAAGAAATATAGGAAGAAAAGAAATGAAGAAGTAGTCTTATGAGCATCCTCCTTGGGGGTATTAACACAACACTGTTACAACAGGTGGTGCCAGTTTGATTTCATGTTAATTCAGAAGTCAATAAAGTAAGTAGTTACTTAGGTATAATGATTATCATCCAAGAACATTTAAACATTACTTTTAAAGAACATTTTTAGGTTCTATGCCATTCTGTGAACAGCCATGAATGACAAGAGAAGTATTATTTTTGTTTTGTCTTTTTTATTGATTTGTAGTGTATAACATCAGAATTTGGACCTGGAAAGAATAATGGGACTATTTTCATGTATTTTTTCTGGCATTACCACCTCACTGCCCAGAAATATGAGTTCCACATCTTAACCCTCTGAGTTCTATTACCGTCATAGCTCCATCCTTAAACTATCTACTTTTTCCAATTGGTTCTTGTGCAATTGGGGTTGGATGTTCACTCTGAAATCAATTGGGCTCTTTCAGCTTTCCTGGTAGAGAACAGTAAAAGAAAGCTAAAAGTAAAAGAAAATTGTTTTTATGTAAAATAAAGTGTTAAAAAGGCCAGATCACATTTATTAAAGAAGAAGCCAGTGTCCAGCAAATGATACCTTTATGCAGTCTTCCCGGCTCCCTGCCGCACAAAACTCATCTAAAAATAGAGAGATTAAATACCAATCAGTGGAGAGCCATTGGGAAAATAAGAGCATATTTTTCTGCAAACTGGATTACTTGATCTCAGAAACTAGCTGAAGTCCCAGGAAATGGCTATGCTCTCTCAATTCTCCAGAGAGGAAGATAAATCTCAGGGCAAACAGTACTAAGGGTCACCATTGTTCAAAAGCCAGTTGTATCCCAGTCATATCAGTGGTCATCTCCATTTACAGCCGAAGAGCCAAAGCTGTCCAAAGTGGTACCTATTTATCTACTTGCAATTTCTTGCTTTCAAACTGCAACGTTGGCAGGAGCTGGAACAGAGACAGGCGCTCACTCCGTCGTGCAGTACACGGAGCTCAAACAGCTGATCTGCTGACCTTCCAGTCATCAAGTTCAGCATCTTAACCACTAAGCCACTGCAGTCCCTGTACTGTGTTGTGTTTGTTCAACATCCATGTGCCCAAAAAAGGGTGAATGAAGGATCTACGGCACACACCCCACAGGGGGTCAATTTGATTTTTAAGGGGAGCAATTAGAGAATGAGTTATTAATAGTAAATGGCCTTTTAGGCTTCCTCTGTGTGAACAGGAGTTTGCTTTTTGAATAATAAGAATTATATGTCACACACACCCAGGGTGTCAGGATTTTAGAGATGCTTAGATGGAGCATGGCTCAAAAAAGGTTGGAAACCACAGGTCTAGGGAGAAAGACAGAGGGCACATGCACTTGTGCCCATTGTTTTGTCTAGAACATGGAAGGAAGTGAAATGCCAGTATCATGATTTATGAGCTTTCTTGCTGCTCAAGTCCTAGCAGCAGTGGCTCAGGACCTGGAAATGAACCAGCAGCCTTCAGTAAAGTACAAAGGCAGCATAAGTCTTCAAAAAAATAAAAACAAGATTGTTCATCTGCTGTAAATAAGCTAAAGGTGACAGTTCTAATGGAAATGTTAGTGTCTGCAAGAGATGCTAGGATAATTTTGTCTCAACACGCTTTCCCCTTGCCTCCAGGTTGTCACATTATCTGATTAGCGAGGTTTTGTTCAGATTCTAAACCTCTTCACCTGAATCCCCCCTGTACCTGTTTCCACAATCAACAGACCCAGAAGTTGTGCCAGCTACCATCTAAACCAGGGATTCTCAACTTGCAGCCTGTGGGCCTGATGTGACCTGTGGTACCATTTCATGTGACCCACCACCACCACCTCCACAACAACAAGTAGTGCCATGTGGTGGAGGAAGGGCAAAATGGCCATCCGGCCCCCGAAGCTGTCTGAGGGAGCATGACCCAAGCCCCGGTTTTAAAAGGTTGAGAACTCCCGATCTAAACTACATTATTTGCTTCTCTTGTCTCTGCAACATCAGAAAGACCTGGTCTGTAAGATGATATGATACTTCCCTGTGACATCCCAGTGATTGACCACCACCCTCCTTCACCCTTTCTTAGCTTTTGGGAATGGGACTAAATTGGTCTGGCAACCCAACACAGAATCATGGGGCTGAATGGCAACAACCCACAGTCATTGATCTCTCATGGCAAAAGAAGCCAGTAGCATGACGTCCCTGAAAGAAGAGAATATTAAAGGTTTTAATAATCTTTTGGCTGAAATTACAAATAAATATGAGGAACAACAGGATATTGTGCAGGACATGAAAGACCTGCTAACATTTTACAAACCATAAAGATGGTTGAGACGGACCTTGGTGACTGTGTTTTAAAAATGCATGCACAAGATTTGGAAAACTATTTGAAATCGTTAAAGAAGGAGGAAAGTATTAAAGCCCTGAGACATTTCTACTTCTACTAGAACTTCCCTCTTATTAAAAAGAAAAAAAGTATTCTTTCATTTTCTTAGTTGCCCTTTGTTCCACTTTGTAAGACTCAAGGGTTTCCCCTCCTTGTTGGAAACCACAGGACTCTATTTTTGTCATTTCATTTGTGCGGCTGGAAACAGTTTATTTAAAAGGAGAACTGACTGCTTCTAAATCCCCAGAATTAGACTTCTTGTTATTTTATTCAATCCCACTAGTCTAATTAAGTTTACAACAATGAATGGCAATCTGTTCTCACAACAGTGACATTTTTGCCACATTTTATACCAAACCAGACAACTTTTTGTATTTCACTGAGTCATTGCAACTAAAACTATGTGCTGTGACAGCAGATTACTTTGGAATAAAGTTAACACGTGCAAATAGCTGCCATGATCAGGGTTGCTTTTTATCAATTGCAGCAGATTGCCCAGCTCCACCCATATCTGGATGGGGGATCCCTGACCACCTTGGTCCATGTGTTCGTGATATCTAAGATTTGTTGTTGTAATGTTCTCTATGTGGAGCTGTTCTTAAAACTGGTACACAAATGCCAGCAGCCACCAGAGTGATCATGGGAACATGCAAGATACAATCATATACTGTCTTCTTAATTCTGGTGCACCTACACTGATTATCCATTGTATTCTGTGCCAGATCGATGGTGCTTCTACTGGTGTACAAAGCCCTTCATGGTTTGGGTCCTTGCTACATGGCGGAGCAACTTCTCCATAGAAATGTCTTGCAATGTCCTCCCAGACTATGCTGCTGAAGATAGCCATCCTGAGAGAAGCTGGAAAATGTGACACCAGAAAAAGGGCCTTCTCGGTGGTGGCTCCCTCCACTTTGAATGATCTCCCGCTTGAAATCCATCAGGCAACATCCTGTCAAATAAGCTATTAATAAGCTATTAAAAACTCATCTACATAAAGAGGCTTTTGCAGAGTTTCTCTCTTAGAAAAAAAATCTTTAAATTAAGTTTTCTGTCTTGGGTTTCTCCTGAGTTTACAATTCATTTGTCTGCATTTTGCTACCCATCACCATCTGGGGTTAATTGGAACATACTATTATGTCTGTAATTTTTATTGTAATGTCTTCTATTTTAATTTGTTTTGCTTATCTTTCATGTGTACTTTGACCTGAGTAGTGCCTTGACACTAAATCCAGCAATATACAAATGTTATAAATAAAATAAATCTTGTGACCGTCCACTAATATTTATCAGGAGTTCTGCAAAACTTACCATCACAAACAAAGTATTTCAGCAAACTAAAATCCAATAAATGTCATGTGATGAGGTGTGGAATAATTGCCTATACTAATTCCAGCATTTTTCAGATTTCTTTTTCAAAGCAAGGCGAGAACCCTCATATCTACTGTAGGTTTTGACACAAAACAGAATAATCCCGACATGAATTTGACACATTGTTATTTTGTTTTAAAGGAGAAAGTAGCAAAACTGATGACAAAAAACACAGAGTGAAATAGCTGGAAGTCCACCTCCTGGGAAGATCTGGATGGCAGAACCACCGTGTAATGCTGCTATAAAGAAATGTAAAGTAAGTTTTTTCTCTCCAGTTATTGATTTTATGTACACGTGACTCCTTTTCCTGCCTCTGTAGATCTGTGGCTAGGGAATGTGGCTAAAATGAAAAACAAAAATCACTTCAGTTTTGATTTTTCTCATAATTATGTATGAGAAAATGTATGCCCACTCATGCCCTAAAAATAAAAATCTAAAAAAGCACAGAGTTCTAAACCCCTGTTTTTCCATTTTGAAACTCATAAATATGGAGGGCAACAGTTTGCACTTACTTAATTGTGCATGCTCAATGTGTTTATATTACAAATCTGGCAACATCCATAATGAATGCTTGGATGAATTATTTCATGGGATGCCTGAATGGGCCATTTCTCCTGCAATATAAGCATATGGTGTCTATGTCTGAGAAAGTTGTGCCAGTATTTTGGCCATACCATCCACAGACACCTTGGATGTCCTTTCAGACACTCTCAGATGTGGACAAACCATAGTCAGCTTTAGGATCAAACTACCCAACACAGATAGCATATTGATAGAACTTAATATTCCCTAAGTGTTGAAAGACATCTGATTGTCATAGGCCAAGCTTTCCTTACTTCCACAACTTCACATTAGCTCACTTTTGATACTAGTCACTGGAACATGAGCACAGGCTTAGTTTGCAAGTTTAAAGGCTCAGAAGATACTACTTATATGCTATATGCTTTCAGGTTCTTACTATAGGGGCTGCGGTGTCTCACTTGTTAAGAAGCTTGTCTTGTTAGCTGGAAGGCCAGCAAGTCAGCAGTTCAAGACCCGGGTACTGCCTGACAGATTGAGTGCCTGTCTCTGTCCCAGCTCTTGAGGACATGAAAGGAGCCTAATTCGGGCATCCCCTGAGCAGAGTTTCTCCAGCAAAAATCCTTTCAACCCAGAATAATTTCTGACACATTAGTAGTAGTAGTAGTGTTGTTGTTGTTGTTGTTGTTGTTGTTGTTGTTGTTGTTGTTGTTGTTGTTGCTGTTGTCCTATCATTTAAGCTTTCCAAATCAAAGGTGTCACGTATTCAAGATATAAATAAGACTGAGTCTGATGGATAGTCAAGAGGAAGAGAAGGCATGATTCTGTCTGTGGCTATGGCTCCACTCTCAAGTAATGGAAGTATGATCCACTGCTTCTGCAGAACTTTATATATATAAATATAAAAACACAACAGAATCAAAGGAATCACAAAGTGATAAGCACATGCTTAACTTGTATCCAGGTAATTCAGATTTTCACTTATCAATTGACCAGAATGTATGTGTGTCTGCTTCATTCAATGTTTGTTATATTGCAATACTTAGAAAGTTCCATTATAAAGAAATGTAGTTATATGCTGAATTTATCATCACATTTCTGCTTACTTATGGATAACTCCAGGAATGTCATTCTATTCACTTGTTTTAATAGAAATTTCCTAAGCTCTGTATTAAAGAAAATCCCATGACTGAGATCTGCTTTACTGTAAGGATGGCCAGGCCCAAGAAAGTGTCATTCAACCTTTATTTCAAGAGAGTATTTTAGATATTTGAGAACCATTCTTGTGCCTTCCCTCAAATGTCCTGCAGCCTCAGCAAAGAACACACAGATATGTCAGGCCATTTATTTATTTTTTAAACAACTTCCAAACTTCTCATCATTGCTGTTGCTTTCTCTGGAATCCTTTCTGGCTTGTTGCTTTTCAAGAAGCAAACACAAATGAGCACAGCTCAAGCCAAGACCTAACTAATGTTATCTGTTGCTGCCCTGAAGGCTAGTTTTTATCACATTGCTTTTCAAAGAGTCCTCCAGGACACCTTCCTGTTTTCTTTTCACTTTTTGCTTTGTTCCTTTTTCTTTAAATTCTCTTTGCTGTGATCAGTGTTTTGATATGCACTTATTCCATGCTTACACAATATAAGCAACATCAACGTATCACAAGGTGACTCATGTGATTCCATGTATATTTACTTTCTTCCTCACATTGCCATTTCTCTCCCTTTCAGCCTGTCAATTCTCTCTCTGGCTTCTTTTCTCTCTCTAGGTCTAGGCTGTTCCTCCTTTCTGTCTCAATTCTCCTCCTACACAAATGACATGAGAAATGTCATTCTTCTTCCTCTTTTCCCTCCCCCTTTCACTTTCCCTCTGTTTAGCCTTGAAGAGGTGTAGTTTCAACATTCATATTCAGAAGGGTGGGAGAAAGAATGCAACCAGCTGAAAATGGCAATGAAAGCCACTTCTGCCAAAATCCCCCAGATTTCCCCCTCCAGAGTCAAAACAGAAACACCACCTCACCCACTGTTTCTTGTAAACAGACCACTGAGAACCATATTGTGGGTGAGGAGTTGGGTGGGGTGTTCATTCTCCAGATCTAGATTTGGTTCTGAAATCTCAGAGAATAGAATGCTCCCATCCTGGTAATCCCAGACTTTGGGACTCCTCCACATGACTTCAGGAGACATCCTAGCGGACGTGGAAGGAGCATCCCCAAAGAATGTGATTTGGGCATCCCCTGGTCAAAAACAGTACCTGTTCAACTGATCCTTACACTCCAGAAGCACCACTGGATTGCTTCTGACACAAATGAAGATGAAAGCCCCTTCAAAAATAATCCTTATTAAACCCCACCTCTACTAGCTACTGTTTTGTTTCATTACTATGAGTCATGTGTAGAAGCAGATGATATTCACATCAGAGCTTGGACAACACCTCATCCAACAGCCCCTGCCAGGAATGTCACTGAGGGCTCCTTCCTGTTGTGATGGTGCCTTGATCATTCTAGGGTTGCTCTAGGTTTTTCTGATATATTTTGTTGCAGAATGTGGATGACTCCTCTCAGCATTTGTGTCCAGGTGTGAGTAGGGAATTTGTAGCATGATATATTGGGATGTATTGAGTCCTAAACACATCCAGAAATGCCCTTAAGGTTTCACTCTCAACACAGAATGCCATCTTCTTTTCCTTATTTTCGCTGGCCTCTTCCTGCCTATTCCACTCTATCCTCCCTTCTCTCATTGATTTACCTACTTACCATTCTCATCCCAATGCTTATTAATGTTAATTCTGTTTTTTAAAAGTTAATTCTCACTATTCACTTACCTTTGTGCTATGGTAGCAGAAGAGGCCTGGAGCTGCCTGTGGCTCAGATCATGAACTACTGATTGCAAAATTCAGGCTTAGAATGAAGAAAGTAGGAGAAACCATTAGGTCATTCAGGTATGGCCTAGATCACATCCCTTATGAATATTCAGTGATGGTGAAGAATAGATTTAAGGGATTAGACTTGACAGAGTGTCTGAAAAACTAAGGACGGTGGCTCATATTGTACAGGCAGCAGCAATTAGAATCATCCCAGAGAAAAAGAAATACAAGAAAGTCAAGTGAACTCTAGAAAATATTATTAACAACAAAGTCAGTGAACATGATTGTATTCTAGTTGAACTATTTAAAGCCCTAGAATATGATGCCATTAAAGTACCACAGGATTAGAAAAGGTTCATTTAATTCCAATTCCAAAGAATGGCAATGCCAAAAAATGTTTAAGCTATTGTACAATTACACTCATCTCACACACTAGCAAGGTCATGCTCAAGATCCTACAAGCTAAGCTACAGCAGTATGTGGATCAAGAACAACCAGAAGTACAAGTCGGACTCTGAAGAGGCGGGGGGAAAGAGATCAAGTTGCCAACATTCACTGAATCATGGAGAAAGCCAGGGAGTACCAGAAAAATATCTACTTCTGCTTCATTGATTACATCAAAGCCTTTGATTGTGTGTATCACAACAAACTGTAGCAAGTCCTTAAAGAATTGGTAGTTCCAGATCACCTCACCTGTCTTCTGAGGAAACTGTATGTGGGCCAAGATGCAATAGTTAGGACTGGATATGGAACAACAGGAAAAGGAGTACAACAAGGCTGCATATTGTCACCCTGCTTATTTGGCTTATATGCAGAGTACATCATGCATAATGCAAGGCTGGATGAATCACAAGATGGAATTAAGATTGCTGACGAAAATATCAACAACCAGAAAGTGAAGAAGATCTAAAGAGCCTCTTGATGAGGGTGAAAGAGGAGAGTGAAATTAATACTTGGCAAAACAGAACCAAAATAAAGCTTCCCATTGTTGGTAAAATCAAATCTAAAAGCATTCTAGTTTCTAGCAAAGCCTACTTAACACCCAGAAAAATGACAAAGTATGAAAGCCAAAATATTTCTAAGTATTCAACCTTCAAAATCCAGACTAAGTCAGAAGACTACTCTGCCTCCCTTCTGATAAGATTCAAAGAGTTGGCCGTCCCTGTCCTCATCTTCTTCAGAAGTCCATTGTTGTCCTGAGAATAAAAGGCTCTCACTGTATCCAAAGAAGTCCCCTGAAGATCTCTCTAACTGGGCTAGAACTGCTTTTTTTATTCCCAAAAAGTGACACATTCCCACTTTAGGAATATCAAGTGTCCTTGAAGCTAGATCAAGAGATAAGATTTCTGTTATCTCTGTAAGATCTCCCAAGGTCGCATTACCAGGATCCAACCTTTTCCTGGCAAGGTGTCAAAGCTTTCAAACCCCTCTTCTCTGAGTAATTGACCTCTCAAGTTCAAAGTGTGTGAATTCGCACTGAGGAGTGTATGGGTAATCCTTCTCTTGATGATTAAAGGAGCCTCTAGGGGCGCTCATCCCGGTGACATAATGCTTCACTGGGAAATCTCAATGCAAAGCTGGATGGAAAAGTTTTGTTTCTCCGAACAACCAGAATTTATTCTGGTGAGCTTATTTTCATAATTAAAACTCCCAAATTCATCACACTCTTGTCAAGATCATGTGATCTGGCTCCATCACTCCCTGGCAAATAGAAGGGGAAGAAATGGAAGCAGCAACAGACTTTACCCTCTTGGGATTCAAGATCACTGCAGACAGTGACTGCAGTCATGAAATAAAAAGATGCTCACTCCTTGAGAGACAAACTATGGCAAACCTAGCATAATAAAATGTAGAGACATCATCCTGCCAACAAAAGTCATCATTGTTAAAGTGATGGTCTTCCCACTAGTTATGTATGAATATGAAAGCTGGACCATAAAGAAGGCTGAGTGCAGAAGAATAGACACCTTTGAACTGTGGTGCTGGAGAAGACTTTTGAGAGTTCCTTGGACTGTAAGGAGAATAAATCAGTCAATCCTAAAGCAAATCAACCTTGACTGCTCCTTGGAAGGATAGATAATGAAGCTGAAACTCAAATACTTTGACAAGCAAATGGGAAGACAGGATTCACTGGAGAAGGCCCTGATGCTAGGAAAAAATGGAGGCAAAAGGAGAAAGGTGTGGCAGATGATGAGGTGGCTACACAGCATCATTGATGCAGTGAGTGTGGACCTTGGCAGACTCTGGAGGATGGCAGATGACAGTGGAGCCTTCAATGCTGTTGTCCATGGAATCGCAAAGGGTTGGACTCAACTGTGCAACTGAATAATAACAATACAAAAGTGATAACATTTTTTAAAAACCAAATTGAATGGACAATGATATTTTCTCCACCCTGTCCTTGCCTACCTTATTCTCTCCTTCTTCATCAACTTATTTTACAAACTCACTGTTCTCCAACATGTTTTCAAAGTTTCACTGAATGTGTTATTTTTATTTTTTACTCTATGTTGCAAAAAAGGAAAACATAAAAAAGCAGAATCCAGGAACAGGAGATATCCCAATAAACACAAACAGCAGCAGCAGGAAGATATGGAGGCATAGAAACTGACCAGGAGAAATACCTCCATTAGAAAATGCCATCAAATGATACACACCAACAAAGTACACAGATTAGCACACATTACTCAGCACTACTATCCCAATTGAAGTAGAAGACAGTGTCAATCACATCAGCTTTCATCTTGCTTGATTTTGCCATTTCTAAAACTTAGACTGTGAGAGCAGTACCAGCCTTATCTGAATCTAAACCTGAATAATTTGTTTCACAGTCTAAGTTTCTTAAATTCACAGTCGTGACCTGTGTACTTCAAGACCCAACCCTCAAGAACAAGAAACAGACAAAAAAAGAGACATCTCTGTTTCTCTGTTACTGATTTGGGGCACGTTAGAGGCAAAAACTGACCATCTGATTTATCCTAACAAAAGCTTTCCTCAATGCACATTTCTCAAATCAGTATGTTTTTGTTTTATAACTGGACAGTAGCGCCCGTCTCTGCCCCAGCTCGTGGGGACATGAAAGGAGCATTGTTTGTGTGTTCCCTGAGCAGAGTTTCTTCACTTTCAACCGAGAAGAATTTCTGACACAAAATTGTTATTATAGCTGGTTAGTTAGTAAGTAACATAGGTTGATCTGCATATTTGATTCTCAAGCACATAGAACTAAAATACCTGGATGTCAAGATGGATAACATTGCAAGTACTGTAGAGAAAATAAACAGTTCCTTTGACATGTGATCTGATCCATGGCTAAATCAGGGCTCCAGGCTTCTGGCATTTATGTTAGAACAAATGGACACCATTTTTCTTCCAGGTGAAAGACTTGCATTGTACTTCCCAGTTCTCATCAGTACCTAACATAGTTTCTGAGGCCTGACCACACATACATGCAGTTTGCAGGATCTCCCTGTGGAGTTCCCCTGCTCTGCCTAAAATCTACTTGCTTCAACCCATAGAGTCCTTGACACACTTACTTAACCACAAAGGAAATAGGATATCACACAAGTCTTAGCTCATCTCACAACACAGAAACAGTGAAGTCTGGTGATTCTCTTAGCCACAAGATACAGCACATGATAATTGTGTAGTGGAAATCTGTGGGCGTCATGGTTTCTTCCCCTTCTTTACCCATGCTATAACACATGTGCTGTTTTGGTATAAATATATTCAAAACCCAAAATACAATTCCTAAACTGTACTTTCATCTAATCACAGGATCAGACTTGAAATTAAAACAAATGAAAGCGTGGCGCCAAAATGGCCACCACGCTCTTTGCGGGGGGGCCCCCCACCCGGACTCAGACATCCGGGTGAGTTAGGGGGCGTGGCCACCCCTCTATAAAAGGGGTGGCCACGAGGCAGACGAGCTGCCATTTTAAAAAGAGCGACGGAGAGGAGAAGTTTTCTCCGTCGCTGTTTGTCTGTACTCTGCGGCTCTTTAGCCCTTGATCCTTCCCGGCTGGGAAGGGAGAATTAACAGAGCCTTAGCTTGCTTTGCTCTGTGTTTTTTGGCCCTAAGATTTTGATCCCTGGAGAGGGATCCTGCTCTTTCTGGGAAGATATGCCTCCCAAACGGAAGGCCCCGGTGACGAAACTGCGGCCCAAGGGGAGGACTTTCGCGGGCCCTGCACAGGACGGGGGGCAGCCTTCAGGTCGGAGGACCAGGGCTGCACTCCCGCGGCGGTGCACTATCACAGCCTTGCCCACCGATACCGGTGGGGTGATTCAGGCTGGTACTTGGCCCTTGGATGGCCAGCCCTCAGGGGCTCCGGCCCTCGGCCCGCAGTTCACTTAGCAGCCGGGCTCCAGCTCGGTGGCTGGCCAGCTACAGGCCTTCGGCCCCCGGCCCGCCATTACCGGCCATGGGTCAGGGCAGCGTGGGAGGGCGTGGTGTGGTCATACAACCCGTTTCCCCTCCAGCCCCTCATGGGCCGGAGTTTTGGGCATGGCCCTATTCTGGCCCTGGCTCACCAATTTGGGTTACCTTTCCAACTGCCTAGTCGGCCGTCCGGCCCACCCGGCCCGCCTTATGCTAGCCTCCTCCGGAGCGGGGGGTGCTTCTCTTTTTTCAACAGGGCCCCTTCATCGACCCGGCTACCTTGCCGGCCACTATGCTTCAGCGGGCGGCCAACTGGGTCGAGCTGCGTGAGACGGTCCAGCCGGCTCAGCTGGTGTCTCGCAGCTCCCCGTTCTACCTGATGTCCAGGCTGGGAGCAGTCGGGGGTGATCCCAGAGCTCGATTTCGGTCGCGAGCTCCGACGCCCGACGCGGGCCAGAACCCCCGGTGGGGGCGGCTCACGGGGGTGCACCTAGTGAGTATCAGGTTCAATTTAAGTGCACCAACACCACAGCCCACTTACGGTGGTGGGGTTTAGTGGCCCTGGCCTCGTCAAGTTGATGCGAGCGGGCATCAGTTACCATCTTATCCCAGTATCCCATGGTGCTAAATGGTCCCTCGTTAAGGGCGGGGGTGTCCGCCCCTGGGGCAGTGCCGAGCATCGCAGGGGCTGTCCGGGTCCTGCTGCATATGCCCTTTATACAGAACGTGCCGTCAATGGCTTTGCCGACGGCTGGTTATTCCTTGCCCCTGGGTGATCATTTGCCACAGGTCACGAGGGGTAAGGTCTGGAGGGGGATATGTGGATATTCTCCCTATTGAACTGTGAGCCCACTGAGGAGGAGAGAGAGGGACAGGACGACAGAGACAAAGAGCTATCCCATCGTCGTAAGCCACCATGCACCTGGGGCCAACTGGTTGTCGGCATACCTTATATATATGGTGGTATACCGCAGGGCCCGGCCTGATTGGGCCATCCCGATGGTTCCATCCATTGCTAATATTTACAGGGCGATGGTTGATTTGATGGGCCCATCGCAGTTGGCTTACGATGAGGAATGTGGATGAGGGTGGCCCTACTCCCTGAGAGGAGGTGGGATGAGCCCGGTCAGCAATTGTGCTCGTGTACATGACTCCCACGTGACTGGCGCCTGGTGATAGGTACCATGGTGGTCATGCTGTGCAGCGGGCTGCTCAGACACAGGCTCCACGCTAACTGGTCGGGCAGGGGGTTCCAGCCCGCCTGCTGTGTTCGACCTGCTCAGCTGGCGACGTGTGTACTAAGCGCCAGTGTCGTTACCGACTTGGGTGTCCCCTTTTGCGCTGGCCCCTACACCGCCTCCGCGTGCCCGCGGGTTGGTGGGTTACGGGGCAGAGGTAGGGGTGCACAGGGGGCGATCAGAGCTCCGTCTGAAGGAACTAGCCTTGTCAAAGCCCCCCCTCCCCAATTAGTGTACTCAGGCTGGAGCGATAGCTCATCCAAGAAGGGTGCGGGGTACCTGCTGGAGGGTTTTCAATGGGGTTTTTGTATTCCATTCGGGGGTGTTAGGGGTCCCTGGATGCTACTAATCTAGTTCCCTTGAAAGGAACGAACAGGTGGCTCCACTGTGCACAGCTACGGGAGTTGAGGCTATGAGAGTAGCGGGTCCCTTTCTTAGAACCACCTTTCCTAAGTGGAAAGTCTCCCCTATGAGACTAGTACCGAGGTAGAACCAGGGTGAATGTCATTTAATCCTCCATTTAGTTTACCCTGTGGGTTATCCGGTCAGGGATGCCATTCCTGATGACCTTGTTCAGTCAGGTACTCGTAGTTGGTTCAGCCCCTATGGGTGGCACGCTCATGCAGTCCCGGTGCTTTCCTGGCACAGTGTGACATGCACTCGGCTTTCCGATTACTGCCAGTGCACCCAATGGATTTAGAGCTATTGGGTTTTTAGGTTCCAAGGGGAATTTTACTTAGATAAGGCCAACCCCTTCTGACTGAGTTAATTCATGTTCAGCATTCGAACGATTCGGGACTTTCATTCAGTGGGCCTTTGCTCACAGGTCGGGGTCTCGGTCTCTAGCCCATTACCTCGACGACTTTTGGTTCGGGGGTAAACGGGGCTCGGACATGTGCACGCGTCTCCTCACTACATTTCAGACACTCAGGTGGGAACTGGGTGTCCCCTTGGCACCTGAAAAGACCGAGGGCCCAGCTACTAAGCTCACATTTCTAAATCGACTCTGTCGCACGGGCATCCGGGTTAACCATGAATAAGGTGGCTCGGATCTCCGTGGCGATTTTGGCATTGATTGCCAAACATAAAGTGTTCCCTTGTGAGCTGCAGTTACTTCATGGCCACCTTAATTTTGCCTGCAGGGTGGTTCCACCCGGCTGAGCATTGGCCAGGCGCCTGTGTGACGCCATGGCTGGCCTGTTAAAATGTCAACACAGGGTCCGGCTGATCAGGGGCATACGGGTGGACCTTCCGGTCTGGCTCAAATTACTCCTGGGTTTTAACGGGGTCTCTTCCTGGAGATCAGACCTGATGGTCTGCCCTAGATTTCAAGTACGGTCGGATGCCTCCGGCTCCCTGACTTATGGGGGTTTACTCCTAGGGTAGGTGGACTTACGGCCAATGGCAGCACGCATGGCTTAGCACGGATCGCCTCCGCGATCTTACCTTCCTTGAGTTTCTTCCCAATTTAGGGAGCACTGATGCTATGGGGCGATGAGTGGGCCTACTCAGTGGTCCATTTTTGGTGTAATAATGCAGCAGTGGTGCACATTGTCAACACCCAGACATGCAAATCCCCCAGGGTCATGACATTAGTTTGTCTATTCTTTTTGAGAAGCCTACGCCTAAATGTGCTGTTCTGGGCCAGACATGTTCCAGGTATTAATAACGACATTGCTGCTGCTTTATCCCGCCTGCAGATCCCCCGGTTCCGTGCCTTACTCCGGAAGCAGATGAATTCCACTCGCCACTCCCGGCCGATATTTGGACGTTTGGCGAGGAGAGGTGAACCAGGCATGTCATTGGCACCTTGCACGCATAAGGCGTATCACCATGCGTTCATGCGTTGTGTTTTGGAGGGGTGGACACGGGAACGTGTCCGCCGCCCGGACACGCGTCACCCCAGCTCTCAGAGTTTCTGACCAACCTTGCACGAGGCTGGCATTACTTATGTTCGGATAGGTGTGAAGTGGCTCTTGGTCACACAGCTACCACGGTAGCCTTTTTGGAGCGCTCCGCATCAGTGAGTGGGTGCCAGAGTTGGTACCATCTGTGTAAGGCGGATGTGTCTCGTAGGGCACTGGAACTCGACGATGTCTCTGTCACACATGAGTGGGCTCAAGTGGGGATACGGTCCTCACAGGTTGTTCAGCACGGCGTAGGCAGTGGAGTCAGACTGCTACGAAGTTTTATTGGAGACATCTGTCCGGTTGGTGCCCTACATGAATTTTCGACAGTGCCTGCTGCGCGCCCCAGCCTGTTTTTCTGCCACCAGGATAGGTCTACCCTTGCCGAAGTAATGTTACTGAGGGTGACCGGTGCCGCGCTTCGCGGTGTGGGGGCCCGTTTTGACACCCATTTATTTAGGATAGGCGTCGCGTTGATCGCGGCTACGTTTGGGGGTACTCGGAGGCGGACAAGCGTGTATGCGCAATTTCTTATATGTACGTTCCCTCACTGTACGAGTACCTAGTTATGTCCTTAACCTCTTCTCCTCTTTTACAGATCCTGTGTGTCTCTACACACCGGTGGCAATGGGGCTGGTGGGCCGCAGCTATGTACACTGGGCAGCAGTATATGCTGCGGCGACAGAGAGTGGACCCCGACTTGGACTGTGTGCATCCGCACGTATGCGATGGTATGGTATGCGCGGCACATGGGGGCGGGAACTGTGGCCATTCCTGATGTCCGTCGGGGATGCTGGACCGCCCGATGTTCTTAATAGGCACCTCGGCGGCAACGATCTTATACGGATCACTGCTGTTACTAAACTGTCGAGGGGCTGTGACCTGGCGTTTTATATCACGTATGGCTTACACACGGTCGCTATGGTCTAACATCGTGCCGAGACACCAATTTAGGGGAGACGTGGATCTCCGTGGTTCGGACTGTTCCGGCAGTCAGTGGACAGGGCTGTTGCTTGGTCCCTTGCTGAGCATGGCTGGGAGACAGCCATTGGACACCTGAGGATAGGCTTACAAAATTTTTGCCGGTAGGCAGGAGAAGGGGTCCACCTGTCGGCTGGAGGTATGTACCTCGTTCTGGGTGTGGTGCAAGCAGGCCTGGCGACCGAGCTGATGGTCTGGGGGGGGGCGGTGAGTCATCATGGATGCCTCCCCGTGTGGCGGGTAGCACTGGTAAGGTAAAGATTTATGACACAGAGGTATCCGGCAGGTTCGCAATTGACTGGCCAACACTTAGACAGGTACAGGTGTAATAGCTTTGACCGGTCAACGACGAACCAGGCAAGGGGTGATGGCAGGAGCTTTTCAGCATGCATCACCCCGTGATTTGATGGATACACGTCATAGGGTGGGGTCAGTAGATAGTTTATTGACTCCGGTCAACAATTTGTTTGTATCAACAAACAAATTGATACAAATGGATACATTGTAGCCAATTGCCATTGGCAATTTTGGGAGGAACCTTACCAGTGTTACTGCGGCCTGCTTGCCTTAACAATTACAATTGGATGAATACACCAATTGAAAGTTATAATTCGGACTAGGGCATTATTCAATAAAAGTGGCCCAATGCCTTTATCCATATACCGGTGTCTGAGTCTTTCTTTGGGGGGTGCGCCTGCAATGAAAGCGCGGCGCCAAAATGGCCGCCACGCTCTTTGCGGGGGCCCCACCCACCCGGACTCAGACATCTGGGTGAGTTAGGGGGCGTGGCCACCCCTCTATAAAAGGGGTGGCCACGAGGCAGACGAGCTGCCATTTTAAAAAGAGCGACGGAGAGGAGAAGTTTTTCCCTCCACCCCCTCCCTAGTGAACAGTGTGATATTTTGGTCGCTTCGGGGCCGGGTGGGAATTTTTGGCCTGAACCCACAATTGGCCCTTGGTTTCTGGCTTTTTTGCCCATCCCACACTGTTGCTAGTGTTTGAGCAAAGGGGTTTCTTTGATTTTGGTCACTTTAGGCGGGTAGCACTGGTAAGGTAAAGATTTATGACACAGAGGTATCTGGCAGGTTCGCAATTGACTGGCCAACACTTAGACAGGTACAGGTGTAATAGCTTTGACCGGTCAACGACGAACCAGGCAAGGGGTGATGGCAGGAGCTTTTCAGCATGCATCACCCCGTGATTTGACGGATACACGTCATAGGGTGGGGTCAGTAGATAGTTTATTGACTCCGGTCAACAATTTGTTTGTATCAACAAACAAATTGATACAAATGGATACATTGTAGCCAATTGCCATTGGCAATTTTGGGAGGAACCTTACCAGTGTTACTGCGGCCTGCTTGCCTTAACAATTACAATTGGATGAATACACCAATTGAAAGTTATAATTTGGACTAGGGCATTATTCAATAAAAGTGGCCCAATGCCTTTATCCATATACCGGTGTCTGAGTCTTTCTTTGGGGGGTGCGCCTGCAATGTCATTCAGTCATCAAGATTTAGAGAAGGACACATAATTGTAGGATTCCTCTTAGTTGGCTAATATTTAGTCACAAAATGAAAGGGCAAGAATACAAATTTCTAGCAGGTTCAAACTCATTTGTTTACCATTATGACCACCTAAGAAAGCTAGAGAAACATGATGTTGTGGAGGGACTAATGTTTTTAGCGAGATAATTTTACCATCAGCAGTAACACAATATTTCTCTGGTTCTTAGAAGGAAACCACAGCAGGCAAAACAATACTACTTTCAAGGTGGTTTGACTACACAATGTGGAAAGCCTCAAACAACAGACAATCTTTCTAGTTCTATTTTTAAAATGTTATCCTTTCAATCTTGTGTTTGTAAGTTTGATACAGGGATCAGAGGTGTGAGAAATAGCAGGAGAGAAAATGTGTAGGTAAATCATAAGCACAAATCTGATAAAAATAAAATGGATGGTGTTTCTAATCTGTTTTGTGTTAGGCCAAGCCCCTCTTGTCAGTGGACTTCTTCTGTCAAATCACCAGTCTGTCAGCTAACAACACATAAAGTAGGAGATCAAAGGTTAGGTTCCTCAATGGTGTTTTATCAGAGTCTTGTTTGTTTGTTTTCTTTCCAAATATACTGAAGGTTCCAAATTGGATTGCAGATCATCAAATTGGATCACTAGGTCATCTTCCCAGTGTAAAAGGCCCCCTTAATGCTTTGATTAATGTAACAAAAATGGAGTAGGAAATACAGGTTTGAGTTCTTTTTACAAGTAAGTAGAAGAGTCTATAATGTTAGGTGCAGTACAGGTCTGTGTGTTACACAGTCTTTTTGATAAACAAAATCTATTAATAATTTGCAGCTAGAGTAGACCCATTGAATCAATGGAACTTCACAGAAGAGTTGACTCACCATTGATTCAATGGACCTACTCTGGTTGTGACTTGCTATTGGATTGCAGGCAATGGTTGATCTCCTGTGTTGCCTAAACATGGAGCAGAGTAACACAGAGTACCAGTACCACAACATGCATGTGACATAGAACCTGTTGGAGTGGGGGGGGGGGGGATTTATGCCATAGCCCTTCTTCTCCACATTTAATCAATAAAATACTAGCATTACAGTACTGTATATTTAAAGAGGAGTCATAACTTACTCAGTGTGGTGAAGTGGGTAGACTGGTGGAATAGGGTTCAGGAGCCCTGAGTTTGAATCCTTGCTCAACTATGTAAACTCTGGGGAATGGCACAAGTAAAACAACTCCTTAAGTATTTCACTTACCTTGAAAATCCTATTATGACATGATGACACATAACAACAATCAAATCATTAAACATGTGTAGAGAAAACTGGTTGCTGATGCAAATTGCTTAATCAATTCAGATAGGTCCCTCTTCACTCTGCCCTTGAGATGGTGATTTTCTTTAAAAAAATAAGAATGGTACTGACTAAGAAAGTATGAGTCATGATTAGCTGAGTCTGAACAAGGAAGGCAAGCTTTCCCCATTTAACCACCTTATCCTTTGCCAGTGCCAGGGATCTGTATTGTAAGTTCTGTTAGTCGTCTTGGGTGTTAATTATATTTTGCTGCTCTTCTCCAACACACCCACAATCCTCTCTTGTAAGTGCAGTGTTGAAGGGGCTGGCTTTACTTTCATCCTCCTGAAGGCAAGGTGCTTTTCATGCTCCTTGTCCAGTTCTTATAGGCATCTCTTTAGACACTTGGTAAATAGAATACCTTTTGAGCTAGGCCTCAGGTCAGACCCAGCAGGGTTCCTAAGATTCTTAAGCAGCAAGCTATGTAATGATTGACCAGTTATCTAGTTAGGTGGCCTTGTTTGTCTGCTACTCCATTCTTCTTTCAAGGAGCTCAAGGCTGTGTTCATGCCCCCATCTGTTCATGCCCTGTGATCTGCAGTATACATTGGGCTCATCCACACTGTGGTGGTGTTCTCAGTCCTTTCGGGGCTGCTCTGGTTTTTTTGGCTATATATTTTTCTTGTGGATTTGAAGGAATCATCATGTCACTGGCATCCACACATGGGGATGGAATTTGTTGATAGAATTATTGGTAGGCAGTCATTCTTCCCAATACTGCTTATCAACATGTACCCAAAAATTGTTTCTGATGTCTTACTCCCACTATAGATTGTCCTCCCCTTTTGCCTATCTTCTCCACCCTATTCAAATGTATTTCATTCTTGCCCGCCATTCTCCGGCCTTCAATTTGTTGCCACAATGCTATCTAAGTTTAATTCTTTTTATTTTTAACTTTCACTTTTGTGAAGTGTTGCACATGTGACGATATTACAAAACATCTTTTAAAGCAGAATACAGAAATAGCTAGTATATTTTCTGCCTTCTTCCTATCTATTTAACCCTATCCTTCCTACCTAGCTTGTTTTGTTCACCTGCCAGTCTTATCCCAATTCTCATTCTCTTTTTTGTTATTATTTTTCATTTTTACTTGTTTACTTTTATATTATTGGCCAAAAGTGATACGATTTTTTAAAACAGAACCAGCTGGTACTTTCTCTGCACTTTCCCTACCTACTTCAGTCTCTCCTCCCTTCCTAGTTTTCTAACTTTCAGGTTTTTGCTCTGATGTTTCAACATGTATTGACTTTTTTAGTATCTGTTTTAATGTGTTTGCTATAGTGCAGCAGTGATAACATTCCGAGGGGGTGGCAATAATCGGGACAGCTGATATTTATTTATTACTAGCTTAGTGCCCGGCTTCGCCTGGGGATGGTTGGGGTGGTGGTGGCACGCCCCCCAGGGTTGCATTGGTGCGTGTTGTGGGTGTGCCAGTGTTGCCCCATGTATTTGGCACTCTGGTCCATGTGGGGGTTATCGGGGCCCACGCTTACAACCTTGCAGTGTGGCATGCGTGGTCACATTCTGGCATGAGGGTGAAACTTGCTCTGAAAACCTGCTTTGTTTACACTCTGATATGTTCACATAGAATTAAACATTTTAAATGTTTGCACGTGGTGCTAGCATATCAGACTAAACAAATTGAAATGAAACCACCTTAGCCTACTCCAGAGCATGTCTCTACACACACACACACACACACACACACACACAATTCCTCTTGACACACACTCAATCGATCCCTACACACACACCATCCCTCTCCACAGACAATATCCCTTCCCACACACGCACCAGCCCTCTCCACAGCACTCCAGCCATCCCTCTGAACAAACAAACACACACACACCCTCTCTACATGCACTATCTCTCTCCACAAACACACATTATCCCTCTCTACACACATTATCCCTCTCCACACAAACTCCATTCATCTCTCTGAACACACACACATACACACAAACACCATCCCTCCCTACATAGACTATCCCTCTCCACACACACACACCATTCCTTTACACACACACTCCATTCATCCCTCTAAACACACACACACACACCATCCCTCTCCACATATATACACACACACCTTCCCCCCACACACACACACACAAACAAACATACACACACACCAGCCCTCTCCACACACACTCCTGCCATCCCTCTGAACACACACACACAGAGACAGACAGACAGACACACACACACACACACCATTCCTCTCCACACACACTCCATCCATCCCTCTAGACACACACACACATTTTTACAGAATGGTAAAAGCTCTGCCTGGAGATGAAGTTCAGTTGGCAGGAGGATCCACAGGGCCAGAGCTGGCACAGGGAAGGCCCTCCTTCTTGTGTTAGAGAGGTGAGCCTCTCTAGCAGATGGAATTATAAGAGAGCCCCTCCAGTCTGCTCTGGTGGGATGGGCAGATGCCCTTGGGGTGATGCAGTCTCTTTAAGAGAACTATACAAGGATGGCAATAGTGCATGGAGGAGTGGAGGCTGACAGGCAGAAACAAACCTGCAAGGAAATGTCATGAAATGACACACATGCACAAAGAACACATGCCAGCATGCATCAATGAAGGACAACAGTCCACACTACCAGATCCCTCACCAGACCAAAGCAGAACAAAAATAATATATGGCCTGGGCGATTCTGGTGGCACAGTAAGGCCATATAGGTTTTTGCATTTCGCTCAGGGTTGGTAGGGGCCTTGCCACAGTGGCTCCATGCCCCTTGGCTAGGGGCACCTGAGATTTTCCTGGCTATTTTGGTGGCATCTTCTTGGCTGCCATTGCTGTGCTGGGCATGGTGGCCACTTGTGGTGGACTTGCCGCGGTGGCCCTGCACGTTCCAGTCATGTGTTTCTCAGTCGCACTATACTTTGTGAGCAGCAGTTGGTCTGTGTGTGCATGTGACCAGCGCCCCACCTCTCTCACTCTTGGCCCGGCCTCCCTGATTGGCCATGTTGTGCTGCAGTGTCTGCTGGGAGTTGTAGTTTTTACGTTTTGTTATATTTGTGGGGCGCAGGCCCCACCCTTGGCCTCGGGACCCTCACAGTGCTGACCCAGTTATGAAAGGTACGTGTGTGCCAAGTATCACAGGATTTGCTCCAGGGGTGTAGAAAGGTATTCCGCATACATACGGCCACACCTCTTCCTTATAGGCATAGAAGATGGCCATTCAATAGTAAATCACCTTGCAGATGAGGTGTCTGAGCTAGTTCTGTACAGTCTAGTAGGTACATAACATATGCTTGAGAAATGAAGATTTGATTTTTGCACTCTTAGTTAAGCAACAACAACAACAAAAAAGTTTTGCCCCTAACTACTAGCTGTCTATCACATGAGGCTCATGGCCTGCTCATGCTTGGTTGATTCCAAAACCGTACTGGCCTAATGTAAATAAGACCTATTATTTTAAAGAGTTAGAATAAGCTGTTAGGGAGTACAGTATATCCAAATATTTGTATCTAACTGCACTTCTACATACACAAAAGGCTTATTGTCAAAACTAGAGAGGCTGGGGTTGCTTGTTTTTAACAATTTATCACATGGAGAAGGAAAAAGTTTAGATAGTCTGATTGATGGAAGACATACAGTTGAACTAGACAGGATGGCAGCAGAGCTGCCTTAAGAAGTACAGAATATTTTATTATCCTCCAACAAGGTTTTGCTGCTCTTCAAGCTGCAAACCCCTTGTTTTTAAAAGGATTGGTCATTAAGAGGGAAACAGCAGCCTTTGTCCGCACATTGACTGTGAAAACATGCTAGCTTAGAAAATTGCATTTCTTGAGGGATAACATTTTAAATTGCTGTAATTTGTAGAGCTGATATCTCATCTTATGCAGCTCAGAGTTTCTCAATATGAGGTCAACATGAGATCACACAAAGCTGTATAGCTGAGAATCCCCAACTTCTCAAGGGGCAGATGTTGCAAACATGTTAAAGTAGAATTGAGATTTGAGACAACCACTGGTAGTTCCTTTAAAACGAATACTGTTATATATCATTTGGGACACAATTAAAAATACAGATGTATGAAACTGCACTCATTTTAATTGGATTAATGGAATTGAATGCTTCCATTGTCTTCTCACACATACATCAGTGTGCATTCATTCATCACGCCCCATCAATTAGCAAGTAGAACTGATCCTACATTCTGAAAATCCAAGGTGAATTGCCTGATTATATTTGGTTGGCTGATTGAGTCTGGAGCCAATCTTTGACTTCCAACTGACCTGCCATGCTCCCGAGGGAAATTCTTGAGAGTAGGGAGAAACCTATAAACCATGACAGAAAATTTGTGATCCCCTAATTTGTCATAGTCACTTCATGTGTAAGAATAGGGATTTGCAAATGACAGAAACACAGATGCTGCAAATCATCAGGGCTACAGTTGAAATCAGATATTTGCACAAAGCACCTAGCCCTGTCTGTTCTCCTCAGGTAGCATTTAAGCCCCAACCCCGCTACATAGGACACAAGACCAGTGACACCAGAGCACACTTTTTCAAATCTCACTAAAGCTTCCCTTGCCTGCAAGTTAGTACTAGAAGGCTTCCCAGCTGCTGGCAGAGCCAGAGTAGGGGCAGCAGAGTCCTTGCCCACTTGACATGAGGCAATAATGTTGCCACAGGAGCTCCCCTTGGGCAAACATAAAATTGCCAACCAGACAGGATTGGCACTGGTCAGCTGGTGTCACTGTTCTTGCTGGGAAGCTTTCAGCACACATCAAGCAAATAAGCTGACCCCTGGCACTGTCAGTAGTGCCAGCAATGGTCAGCTGGTGGCTGCTCTGCATCCTGCTTTAAGACAAAGAATCACATTAAAACAGCACATGTAAAGTGGATGGTTTCATGCCTGTTTTGCAGAAACTTACTGTGGGTTATCTGAAGCCTGTCATTCCTGCCCTGCAGAATATGAAACATGAAACTGATGCTGAGTCTTCCCTGCCTCATTGGTAGCAGTCAATGGAGGGGTGGGGGGTCAGGGAAACTGACAGTGTCATGATACCCAATTGCACTTTCTGTGTTTTATGTGAACAGATTTTTACTGAGAGAGTAGTGAAAAGGTTATTTTCAGTAGCGGTCATGCCACAGTTCTATAATTTCACATTTTAGTAATAAATATTTCTCACCTTTCCTTAACTGTTTGGTTGTTCATGAACTAGTGTCAGTTAAACAAACATCTTAAGCTAAATGTGGTGTTTTATTACTGCAACTACACATAAGTCTTACCCAGTTCCATCAACTTGCAAAAGAAAGCAAATGCACTGCAATACTTTGTCAAATGTCTTAAGGCTCTTTGCAATATTATTATTAGAATTTATGACGTTCTGCTATTTATGAAGAGTTGTACAATCAAATAAAATCTGAAGTATGGTTTTTAGAAAAACTGTTCCTCTGAAAAGAGAATGTGGAAATCCAAAGGGGTTTTGCCCAACTGATTCCTAATAACTGAGGCAATGGACTAACAGTTAAGCTGGTCAGAGTTCTGTCATCAGAAACCTGAGCAGCAGTGATGTCATAAACGGTCTGGAAAGTAGAGAAACCTAAGAGGCAGGACAGCACAAAAGACAATACTGTATAGTGGGAACCAATTTTTTGCGGAGAGCTGCACAAAACAATCAAAAATTGCCCCTCCCACAAATCAAAGTTAAATTGACTGGGAGTCCATGTCCTGATTTGAAACCTTTTTTCAATTTGGGGATATTGACCAATTGCAAAAATAAATAATAATAATTTCATATCAGAAATTATTCTGGATTGAAAGATTTTTTTTGTGGGAGAAACTCTTCTCGGGGAACACCCAAATGAGTTACCTTTCATGTCCCTAAGATCTGGGACAGCAACAATATATATATACACACATGGTCAACCTTTACCTTTACCTAATAGTAATGTAGACAAAATCAAGAGAGAAGCTGGTCTTGGAGAGGGTTCCCCAGGGTAGAAAGTTCTGGAAGAGAAACCTATTTGAAAGATCATTTAACATAGCTTATGGAGCAATAGATTCCTTTTTACTTAGTTCTTCCTCCTCCCCCCATAAATTTAAGGTCATTTTCCTCCCACAGCCACACCAGTTTCTACCTGATAATTAGAGTGGACACAGACAATGAATCCATGAGGAAATATTAGCAAAGTCTCCAGCAGCATTACCCGCCTGTACTCTCCCACCTCCTCCACCACACATAATGTCCGTTCATCTGTCACCACAAGAAGACAGTGTTGGTTTTGTTCCTCTGTGTGATTATCCTTCCTTCCTTCCTTCCTTCCTTCCTTTCTTTCTTTCTTTCAGCAAACAGCAAAAGGAAAGCAGACAATGATGAAGTTAGTCTCTGTGCTAAGCAAAATGGTGATACTTTTGCTATGCTCAGTGTACCGCTCATTGTACAACTAGGTAGAAATCTGAGGCTCCAGCCTGGTACTATTTTGGTCTCTGATGTGATGCATCCCTAGATCTTCCAGTTTCACATATCAAATGATAAAGAAATGTGAAACAGGACTACAGGCGGGTTAAATTATGGCAACGTTACAGTTCGCAGGAGAAGGAGCAAAAGCTTTTTTCAAAATGATTTTTAACTGCTTAATGTTGACAAGCAAAATGCCAGAATGAAGCTCTATCCTGGAAGAACCTGCCAATTTGTCCTAAGTGTGCAGAAAGAGGTTATAATTACTCAGTACAAAAACGCTTTCAGGACATGTTCACAGGTAATTACCTCAAGATTTATTTAGGACTTGGCCCTAAAACCAAGATAGTTTCTGGAGCTGAATATTATAGTCAGAAAAACTGTATTTTCTGCCAGCCAATATATATATAAATGGTGTGTGTGTGTGTGTGTGTGTGTGTAAGATCAGGGTGTGGCAGGCAACTGTGGCTCTCCAGATGTTCTGCCTACCACTCACATGAGCCTCAGCCAGTACAGTAAGTGTATCCAAAAACATCTGGAGAACCCCAATTACTCTCTTCTGTCATACATCAGCCCCATCAGAAGGACTAAGTCAAAACAAAGAAATGTTACCTTGCTCATTGGGTCATGGTAAATTACACCTTAACCTGGCCAGGTTCCAGTACTGGAGACAGAAAAACTTACAAATCTTTCTTCTCCTCCCTGACAGGGAATATCCAGCAATTTGATACCCTTGCATAACTCTGCAGACCCTCTGCTTGTGATGGTTACTGTACTCTTCTGAAAGCTAGATAAATGAAATAAACAAACTGGCTGAAATCCTGTTGTCTAGTTACACAAATAGAGTAGCTTTTGGAAATGAATTGTTATAGGTTAAAAAAATTCATAGACATTATTTGTCATCTGACCCTGTATGCGAGAGATAAGATAAACCAAGATTTCTTGACAGATGGCAATTTGTCTCCGAAAGTTGCACTATTTGCCTAACTTTGCAACAGGATTTCAGCCAATATGTAAGCAAATCCATTTGTACTCTATGTCAGAGTATGTCTGATCCTTGCAACAAGAAAGAATCCTTTGCAAGAAAGGAAAAAATATTTTCTCTCTTTTCCCCTCTGTTTTCTCCTTATGAAGATAATTCTGCCATTTGCTGCTTATTGTATATTAATAGAAGATTTGACAGGCAATACTTCAAGTGTTACTGCAGTGGCTCAAGTGGCTAGGAGGCGGAAGGTCAGCAGTTTGATTCCCGAGTCCTGCAGGACGGAATGAGCTCCCGTCTTTGTCCTAGCTCCTGCCAACCTAGCAGTTCGAAAGCAAGACATTGCAAGTAGAGAAATAAGGACCACTTCAGTGGGAAGGTAAACAGCATTCCATGTGCTCTGGTGTCTAGTCATGCCTGCCACATGACCACAGAAACATCTGCAGAAGCAGACAGCGCTGGCTCTTCGGCTTTTGAAACAGAGATGAGCACTGAACCCTAGAGTCCGATACAACTGGCTTTCGAGCAAGGGAAACCATTACCTTTACCTTTACTACTTCAAGGATGCACTAGGGGAAAAGGGTTGATCTGGGAATCCATTTCCACCAAGCTTAAGTTTACTTTCTTCCTCTTTGGCAGAAATCCATAAACATTTTTGTTACAGCAGGCCATCAGAAAGACTGAGCGGAACAACTTCTTCTATAGTAAATATTCTGTGATTTATTTATTTTTAATGTAAATTTGTCCGTGTCTTTGGAGGACATTTAGGAACTCAGCATTGCATGGAAGAGAATGGTCTTGGCTCTGTTGGAGAATCGAAACACCTAAGGGTTGATTCATACTTTCATGGACATCGTGGGCTGAGCCACATGTGTAAATGAACACTCATAGATCAGCCAGCACAGATGAAACTCGATCTTTACTTCAAAATACAATATTTCATTGTGAATCAGTTAATATAGTTACTGTAGCTGCCAATTGTCATTGAAAACATGCTTCCCTTGCATATTCATGTTACTTGATTCTTCTACCTGCCTGGATGTGTCCCTGTCTTTGTAAAACATTGTATCTGAGATTATACAAAAATCTTGTTTACAGTTTTTGAGCTCTGAAGACCCATTGCAGGCGCACCCCCCAATAAAGGACTCAGACACTGGTAAAAGTGGATAACGGCATTGGGCCACATTTATTGATTCATGCCCTAGTCCGAATTATAAATTTCTATTGGTAAAACGACCAATCATAATTCTTAAGGCAAGCAGGCCGAAGTAACACTGGTAAGGTACCACCCCAAAATTGCCAACGGCAATTGGTTACAATGTATCTATTTGTATCAATTTGTTTGTTGACAACAAACAAATTGTTGACCGTAGTCAATATCTAACTAATGACCCCACCCTCTGACGCGTATCCGTGAAATCACGGGGTGATGCATGCTGTCTAGCTATCGCCATCACCCCGTCGCCTAGTTCGTCGTTGACCGGACAACGTTTAACCAACTTATGCCTGTCTAGTGTTGTCCAGTCAATTGCGAACCTGCCGGATACCTGTGGGTCATAAATGTTTACCTTACCAGTGATACCCGCCACACGGGGAGGCTTCCAAAAGGCTCACCGCCCCCCCCCCCCCAAGACCGTCAGCTCGGTCGACAGGCCTGCTCGCCAGTCCACTAACCAGAGGTCCATACCTCCCTGCAACAGATGGGCCCCATCCCCTGAGTAAAGCTGAGTAAATTTGCAGACTGATGTCGGGGAGGCTAATGACGCCTCCCCCGCCCTTGTCAAAAAGGAACCGGGCAATAGCCCCTTTCACGGAGCGTCGGCTCAGTCAAGAGCCTCGAGGTCGAACGCCCCCCTGTAAGCGTACCGCGGTAACGTGTCCGACCAATTGAGGGATGTGGCAGGCCACACATAATGTGAGTAGGGCAGGTCACTGCAAACCGCAAGTTTCCGCGATAGGTCAGTGACCCACCCCAAGCCATCGCCCCCAAGGTACATAACCAGGACATCGGGCGAGTCAGCATCCCTGATGTAGAAAAGGAATGGCAACAGTTCTCGCCATAACATGCCGCGCTTACCATACCACCTGAGACGTGCGGATGCACCCAGTCCCAGTCGGGGTCCCACTCTGTCGCCTGCAGCGTAACGCGCTGCCCTGTGCAGCGAAACGCGCTGCCCTGTGCAGCGTAACGCGCTGCCCCATGCAGCGTAACGCGCTGCCCTGTGCACGTGGCTACGGCCCACCAGCCATACTGTCACCGGTGTAAAACGACACCCAGGGTCTGTCAAGGAAAAAAAGGGGGGGAGAGACAGTGCAGTGACTAAACTGGTACTCACGGTTGAAGAGGGCGAACACAAAACTGAAAACATCGTGATCCCCACCCTCCCATGCGGCGTATTTAGCCCAGGAGTACCCCAAAAACAGCTGCAGTAGAAGCCGCCCCTATCCTGAACGAATGGGTGCCGCAACTAGCCCCAGAGAGGCCAACACTGTCTAGTGCCTTCCGGGCACCCTCCAAAATTGTAATTTAGTAAGGGAAGACCCACCCTGGTGACAGAAAAACGGGCCATGGCACGTGCCACACAGTGCAAGGAAATCCTGTAGGGCACCAACCGGACAGATGTCTGTCGAGGAACATCGTAGCAGTCTACTCCACTGCCTACGCCATGCTGATTCGTTTTAGAGGAGCGTATCCCCAACTGAGCCCAATATTGTCCACACAGACATCTTCGAGTTCCAGTGCCCTACGACTTGCATCCGCCTTATACAGCATCTCAAGCTCGCTGATGCGGAGCGCTCCAAAAAGGCCACCGTTGTAGCCGCATGAAATGGGCTGCCTCATCTATCAAAACAGAGGCCAGGCCAGCCCCGGGCCAATTGGGTAAAAAACCCCTGGGAAAATCTTGCATCCGCCTTATACAGCATCTCAAGCTCGCTGATGCGGAGCGCTCCAAAAAGGCCACCGTAGTAGCCGCATGAAATGGGCTGCCTCATCTATCAAAACAGAGGCCAGGCCAGCCCCGGGCCAATTGGGTAAAAACCCCTGGGGAAATCGGGTGGGGTCGCCCGGGAAACGCCCGCGCGCGCACACCCACCTCTCCAAAACATGTCTCACCCGGAAGTCATTGGTGCTGTTCGCACGACCTCCCACTTTGGCCATAAAAGCCAACCCTGACAGCTTAGATGCTATGGTGCGTGGTACAAGGCCCTGGGCATACAGGTAAACCATGAACCGCAGAACATGGGTTACCGGGATCGGCCAGGTTCCTGGCAGTCGAAATTGGGTACAGAATGCTCTGAAAGAACTAAATGCGTGGTGATACGCCTTACGCGTGCATGGCGCTAGTGACAGGCCAATCGCCCGGTTCACCTCTCCTTGAGAACGTCCCATATCTCGTCCGGGAGTGGCGAGGGAAATTCCTCCGCATCCGGGGCCAAGGCACGGAACCAGGAGATCTGCAGGCGGGACAAAGCGTCAGGAATATCATTATCAACCCCTGGGAGATGCCTGGCCCCGAAGGGAACGTTAAGGCGCAGGCTGCGCAACACAAACTAGCGCACTAGGTCCACAACCCTGGGCGATTTAGCAGTCTGTGCATTGACAATGTGGACAACAGCCGCATTGTCACACCAAAAATGCACAACCGAGTTGGCCCACTCCTTGCCCCATAGCATCCAAGCACCCAGGATAGGTAAACATTCCAGATACGTGAGACCACGCAGGCGACCCGTGCCTGCCCAGGGTGGCGGCCACCCACCATAGGCCCACTTCCAATTAAAGTACATCCCATAACCCAGGGATCCCGAGGCATCAGACGGTATCTGAAAGCAAGGGGGAGCCAGGAGCTCAGACCTCCAAAATGACACCCCATTGAACTCCCTCTGGATCTGTGGCCAGAGAAGCACGTCCGCCCTGATACCCCGTGTAAGTCTAACCCTATGGTGGGGCCTGGATAATCCTGCCATGGCGTCGCACAAGCGCCGAGCAAATGCCCTGCCCGGTGCGACGACCCTGCAAGCGGAATTGAGGTGACCATGTAGCACCAGCAGTTCCCTCAGTGATGCCATGCGCTCGGCCAGCAAGTCCGAGATAAGGGCCACTAGCCTTGACACCTTATCCCGCTGCCACCTAGAAGCCTGCACTACCGTGTCAATCTCCACCCCCGGGAATACTAGCTGTGTAGATGGGCCCCGGTCTTTTCGGGCGCTAAAGGGACACCAAGTTCCTCCATTAGCGTCTGAAATGCGTTGAGGAGATGTGTGCACGTGTCCCAGCCCCGTTCAGCCCCGAATAAAACCATCCAGGGAATGGGCTACAGACCGGGACCCTGACCTGCGGACAAAAGCCCACTCCCGGAAGGTGGAGAAACGCTCGAATGCTGAGCCCAAATGGAACAGCCAAAAGGCATGGCATCATAGAAATAATATGCTCCCCGGAACGGGGGCGCAGGGACAGGTCCAACGACCCTGCCCGCATAGACCTCCTTGTCAATGCTGGCAGCAGCCACCTCCTCCCTCCCCCTAAGGGATAAAAGATTGGGGGCATCCTGAGGGGACCTAACACCCATGAAAGGGATCCGGAACCCCTCCTAGAACCCTGAAGGAGATTACCCTCATCCTCTCCAACATGTCCACATTAATTGAGGAGGGAGCCCTTCGGTGAACTAGATCCATCTGCGGCAGTCTTGCCAGCCCCCTGTCCGCCCCTCCCTCTGCCCCGCATCCCTCCAGGCCTGGGACAGGCAGAGGCCGCATGGGGGCCAGCACAGGTGGGACACTCACGTCTGTATTTGCCATTCTTCCCATTGCAGGAACCATTGGACGAGAAAGTCCAGCACAGCAGGCGGGCTGGAACCCCCCTGCCCCGCCCCAGGTGATCTGTGCTGGGGCCGCCTGCTGGACCGCATGTCCACAATGGTATATGTCCCCGAGCGCGGGGCGCGTGGGCGTCACGTACAAAAGCCGCAGCCTCTGGCATGGCTCATCCCACCTAATCTCGGGGTGCGGGGAAATCTGCCTACGGCATTCCTCGTCATAAGCCAACCACGATGGGCCCGGGAAGTCAACCATCGCCCGGTAGATGCTGTCCAAATACTGGACCATCGGAATTGCCAATTCCGGCCGGGCCCTAAGGTACACCGCCATGTATATGAAGTAGGCCGGCAACCATTTGGCCCACGTACTTGGTGGCTTGCGACGACGTGCCTGCTCCTTATCCTTCTCATCCTGCCCCTCCCTCTCCTCCTTGGTGGGCTCTCTGCTTAGGAGTGAGAAGATATCCACGTACTCCCCCCGCCAAACTTTCTCTCTGGTGGCCTGTGCCAAGTGGTCACCCAGCGGTAAGGAATACCCTGCTTTCGGCAAGGCCGAGACAGGCACCGCAGAGACTGCGGGCATATGAAAAGGGGCTTGGACCAACCCAGCCACCCCCAAAACATTCCCCACAGGGTAGGAAACACCCCCCACCACGGGGCCCTGGGTGGTAGTCGTCGTCGCCGGGTGGGGCATCAGCGGCTGTACCGCCGCACCACCCACGCGAGGACAAGGCCATTGGAAAGCCCCCCCCCCAGGAAGTCAGTTGTGTGGGTGCATTAGCTTGAACTGCATACTCACCCGATGCACCCCCACGGGCCGCCCCCACCGGGGGTTCCGGCCCACTGGGGGCGTCGGAGCTCACGACCACCGTAGAGCTCGCCACTGGGGCCTGACCCGCACCGGCCCGTTGGTTGGGGAGCTGCGAGGCAGTGGCCGAGGTCGTGCCACACGCCTCAAGCAGCTCGACCCGCCCCGTCGCCTGCCACTGCCCAGCAGACGACGCGTCGAAATGAACCCCAAAGGGAGCCCCAGAGTGGCTAGCCCGGGCCAGGGATGCCTCGAGGGCCGCCACACGGGCCAATAAGGCTCCCACGCTGACAAGGGGCAAAGGGCCAGCCGGCCCGCCTACTGCAGGCATGGGTACAGGTCCCTATACCCCGGGGCCCGAATAGGGCCACAACCCACACCCGGGCCCGTTAGGGCCGGTGCAGCAACCCGCCAGGGAAGGGGATCAGACCACCCCCCAAGGTTGGAAGGCCCCGGAGCGAGCTGCGCCCCTATAGAGGAAGGGCCAGCGGAATGGGCAACACCAGGAGCGGTGTTCACTGCTTGTGGGCCGAGGGCCGCAGCCCCTACTGGACCCGTGCGTGGGCCAGCATTCTCCGGCCAGGGGAAAAAGACCCCATTCCACCGGTCCCGGTGGGTGCAGGCAAAGGCGGCTGCTTGGGAGGTGCGGCCGCGGTCCTCCGACCCGGATCGCGCCTCCGAACCGCACGAGCCGCGCTCGCTGCCGCCTTCTTCTTCAAGAGCACCTCAGCCAATCAACGGGAAGCCGAAACGATAGAATTCAGCAGCCAAAAGGCTTCCCGGTAAAGGTAAAAGCGACGGAGGTAAGAGGGAAAAACTTCTCCGCTCCGTCGCTTCGCAAAATGGCAGCTCGGCTGCCTCATGGCCACCCCTTTTATAAGGGAGCTGTCCACGCCCCTAACTACCCGGATGCCTTCGTCCTATGGGGGGGGGCGCAAAGGGCGCGGCGGCCATTTTGGCGCCGCGCTTGCATTTGCACTATAATTCATCAAGAGATGAACATGCAGTTAGTAACCAGAAAGTGACTAGTTCAAGTTCACTTAATTTTGTTCAGTGGAGAAATGAGTTAGTTATATGCCATCAAGTCATAACTGACCTAAAGTGACGCTAATAGGGCTTTCAAAGTAAATGTGATATTTAAGGAGTGAATTTAGCAGTTCTATACCTCCAGTGAGCTTCCATGGCCAAGTGGGGATTTGAACCCTGGGCTCCAGACCTCTAGTCCAACACTCTATCTGCTACACTCTTATTATATGAAAGCCCTCATTTTAATATTTTTTATAAACAAACACACCATCTTCACCCATCATTTCTTCTGACTCTCCTTTCAATGGAAGTAAAGAGCACATGAACCCAAAAGATATAACACGGAAGATTTTCAAGACAGGCCTCTAAAGTGGAATGTGTTTCCTTCTTCCAAACTTGTTGATATGACTGATAGACTGGAGAGATGCATCAAGCAGCTATAATAACTTCCCCTGCAGCCAAATGTATAAAAAAACTGAACTAGTGGCAGTCAAATTGAAGATATAAGCAGAATGTAGTAGAACCTGCAGTGGCTCATGTGGCTAAGGCACTGACTGGAAGGCGGCAGGTTAGCAGTTCAATATCCGAATACTGCAGGACAGAGTGAGCTCCCGTCATCTCTCCCAGCTCCTGGCAATCGAGCAGTTCAAAAGCAAAAAATTGCAAGTACAGTAGATAAATAGGGACCACTTCAGTGGGAAGGTAAACAGCGTTCTGTGCACTCCAGTGTTTAGTCATGCCTGCCACATGACAACAGAAATGTCTACAAACACAGACAGTGCTGGCTTTTCGGCTATGAAACAGGGATGAGCACTGAACCCTAGAGTCGGATACGACTGGCCTTCAAGCAAGGGTGACCTTTACCTTTACATTACTAGTAGAACCTGATGTCTTCTTGCTAAATTTATCATCCAATAAGTTATGAACATGCCTTTATCCATTGACAATGACAAAAACTCGCTCACTCGCTCACACACACATGCGCACACAGTCGCACATGTTGGGGGGGGTGCGCACAAATACAATCCTATACAGAGATAAGATCTTTCCAGCTTAATAGAGCTTACTGTCACCGCAATGGATATAAGAGAGTAGCCCTAAAGTGGGAAGTCAGAAATGAGTTGCACAAATTCCATGAGATTTATTTTAAAGCAAGGGTGTGCAATGTATTTAGCAACAGCATATGCTGAAACACCAACTGAATCAGAGCTGCTTGTGCATCTCCATGGTGATCATGGAATGAAACAAAGAAGCCAGACGCACTAAGCATCTCTGTTCATTCTTCATGTTAAATACAACAGTTGTGGGGTTAGAAATATTAAAGTAAACAGGTAAGACATGATTAAAAGTGGGGGAACGGAAGTCAAACGTACCAGCAAGTTATAAAGAAGATGCTGATCTTTCAAAGGACACAGGGTGAATCAGGTCTTGATATGTATGGTTTTATTAAAGCAAGGACTGGGAGAGGGGCAGGGGACAGCCTTCCTCTCAAACAGGTATTCCATTTTGAAACAAATTTTGGCAATCCCAGTATTCTTCAAAAGCCTCTTTACTTAAAAGCAATAGAGAGAGTTAGGTTAAATTAGGACATGGTCTTGTTGATAGTTTCCCCCAAATTTTCCTTATACAGTTTCCACCCTTTGAAAAGACAAACTCTTCATTGCTATCCCTTTCCATTGGCCAGGTTGAGCTGGGTTTGTGGGAAATGAAGTCCAAAACATCTGGAACACCAAAGGTTAATTACACTACTATTGTAAAGATATAGATATAGAGGGCTTGACTACTGCAGGGATTTCAGGCAAAATAGGTGCAGAACATCTCTGTGTAAAGAGACACATTTTGCAACTCCCCATGGACTCTGGTACACGGAAAGAGCAGCTTTCTATCATTCCATTGTACCCTGATTGCTGCTTTTGATTCATTTTCATCTTTAACTTCATATCACGGCTCCATTATGTTTTAAAGTGTACAAACTGGTTGAAGAGATGAGCTCTGGTTTCTTTTTTTGAAAGTATTAATAATCATTTTAATGCATGTTTTTAAATGGTCCACTTAGGCCATGCTTTCCTGTGGGTAAACGCTATTCCTCCCTAAGGACTGTCTTCCATCCACTGTTCCCATGACAGCAGGCTCATATTTCAGGCACACTTAGCATCTCTCTCACTGATTAACACCCCAGCTCTTGACCTATTAACCTGCAGAATAACAAAACCATATGACAAATGCTCATGGCAATTGTACTTCAGATTAGCCTCTCCTGTTCAGACATTTTAGAAGAAATTTAGAATGGGGTGGTGGTGGGAGCAGGAAGGAAAAGAGCGGGAAAAGTTAGGACCATTTGCAATTGACAAAGGGGGGGGCAAGATGCCTCAATGAGCACTTTACCAAGGAGGAAGGTTAGCTGTCAAAATGCCATTTGTCAATTAATATCAGCTGCGGGGAAGCGGTTAAAGGGGGGAGGGTCCTGCTGGGTTCACATCTTGCCTTTGGGCTTCTCATAAACAACTGGTTGGCCATTGTGGGAACTAAATGTGAGGCTGGCTAGGACTTTGTCTGGTCCTACACAGCTTATACTGTATTCTTCAGCTGAACCCTGGCAAGACTGAGTGGCTGTGAGTACAGGGCCCCACATTATCCTAGGAGCTACCATATTTGGTGCTAGATGGGGCATCATTGCCTCAGACAGACCCGGTGCGTAATCTGGGGGTCCTCCTGGACTCACGACTACTGCTCGAAGAGCAGATGACAGTTGTGACCAGGAGGGCCTTTGCACAACATTGTATCATTCACCAATTACACCCGCTCCTGGATTGGGACTCCTTGCTCATGGTCACTCATGCTCTGGTCACCTCTAGACTGGATTACTGGAACTCGCTCTACATGGGGCTGCCCTTGATGACCATTTGGAGGCTACAGCTGGTCCAGAATGCAGCTGCCTGGGTGGTGATGGGTTGTGGGCATTATGCCCATGCCTCACCACTACTCTACACTTTGCTATCTATGATGACTGCCTTAGTTTGGCTAATGGTAGGACCATATCTGGCCAAGATGTATGGGAGATGTAAGAACCATAACACAGTGGGGAGAGCAGCAAATTGGAATGAATCTATTCAGGATCAGCCGAAACCTCTTCCAAACATAGTTTCCAAGTCTTGCTACTATCTGCTAGCTGAAAGTCAAAGTATAAATATTTCTATACGTATTACCAAGCCCCCCCCCACACACACACACACACATACACACAGTTAAAATATTAGACTGTTATTTATCAGATCCAGCAAATATTTGAAATACTGCTTGTCTGAATTACAAAACAAAACTTCCTCTAGCTCAGGGATTCTCAACCTGAGGCCTGCAGACCAAATGCAGGCCATGGTGCCATTTCATGTGCCCCCCTTCCTCCACCACACCCAGAAGTGCCATGTGGTGGAGGAAGGGCAAAATGGCAATCCAGCCCCCAAAGCTGTCTGAGGGAGCATGATCCAGCCCCAGGATTAAAAAGTTTGAGAACTCCTGCTCTAGCTGTTGGAGACACTTAAGAATATAGATGAAAGTCAGAGATATAAAAAAAGATGGCTCTATTTCTACAATACTCGGACCTAACAATAAAAGCAAACTTGTCCTTTCTTTCTTAGAGAACAGAAACAGGTATGCATATCTAAAATAAACTTCTCCATGCACCTGTTATGCAAAATTGTTCAAGCATGCTGCTTGGTTTGACATCATTTCAGGAAGATCTTCTTAGTCTGTCTAAACTCATTCATTCTCCTTAGAGGCCTTTGTTGTGCCTATTCATTCATTTATTCAATCATTTATTCGATTTATATCCCGCCCTACTCAGCCCAGGGCCGACTCTAGGCGGCTTACAACAAGTAAATCAAATACAGTATAACAAATGAAATACAGTATAACAATATAAACAACACACAAAATACAATAGCATACAATTGCAAATTACTAATTACAAAAATTACAAATCAGTACAAAATAAATATACCATAGTATCACAACATAGAATAGAATTGTCCCGACATGTAACAACCCACCCACCCCTCACCCCACCCCACCCCTCCCCACCCCAACAACATCCCAGACAGTAACCAAAGTAACCAGCCATGGCTGCCTGCCTTCAAAGCCCGGCAGGCCGACAAAGTTGTAGACCCGAATAGTCCCGTCGCCCTCCATCCCAACGCAGTTGACTCCAAGTGGTGACCATGGCATCAGCTGGAACTATGTTGACGATGGCTCCTGTCATCCTACCCACGGGAACAACCACCAGCTGCAACTCCCAGGGGCGACCAGACCAAAGGGAAGACCAAACAGGTGTCAGTTGGTTTTCCCTCAAGGGAAAAAGATAATATTTACATGAAACCGAGAAGGATATATACCAGGAAGGAAGATAATCTCTGTACACTTTTGATTTCATGCACAGCTAAAAACCTGGCCAAACAGGCCACTAAAGTTTGACATTTGAGATCTGAAGGGTCAAGATGCCTTTAGGATCAGAAAAAAGCTTTAACCTCACAGATTTCTTACAAGTAAGTAAGAAATTAAGGAGCAAGGCCACAGGAAAACTTTTGTATTTCTAATCCCAACCTGGTTCAAAATATATTATCAAACACAAAGGGAAGCAATTGGGTTTTAATTTTTCAGACTGCATCTTTACATTTAAACCCAATTTAGAAAATAAAAGATGTTTTCATTCCAACAAGAGGAATTTCAAGCCCAAATTAAGCAGGGATGGATAAATGAATAAAGATGTCTAAAGGCTGTATTTATTCCTTATCACAAAGCAAGTCAAATGCAGCACACGTATAGGAATACGATTCATGGATTCCTAGAAATTCTGTAATCAGCAGCTCTATTTTCTACCGCATTTTCTCCTGGTAGTCATCCAGCAGCCTAATCTGTCACCATGGGAACCACAGACAACATGTAGTATCAAACATGGAAGTACAGCTTGCCTTCTTTATAACTGTTTCAATGCAGCCTTTATTTTGTTGTTCTTGTATATCAGTGATGGCGAACCTTTTAGAGTCAGAGTGCCCAAACAGAGGGGTGGGGCAAACTCTGTGCTGGGGGGAAAGAGGAAGTGCTCCCATTGGCCTGCTGAGCAGAGGGGCCGGGCAAACTCTGTGCTAGAGGAGGAAGAAAGTGCTCCCATTGGATTGTTGGGAAGAGGGGTGGGGTGAATTCTATGCTGAGGTGATGGTGCGCATGCCCACAGAGAGGGCTCTGAATGCCCCCTCTGGCACGCATGCCATAAGTTCGCCACCACTATTGTATGCCATCAAATTGGAATTGACTTATAATGACCCTATGAGGACTTTCAAGGTAAGATAAATATTTAAGGAAGGTTCTACCAGTTCCACACCCCCAGTGAGCTTCAGTGGCTGAATGGGGATTTGAACGGAGGCTAGCTGAGTCCTAATCCAACACTCTATGCACTACACCACACTGGGTATCCCTTTATCTTATACCAGTGAAAATACCTAGCTCTGTCTGGGCTGCATTATCCTACCCTATTCCTGATGCCATTTTTCTTCTTTCTTCCAACCACCCTTCTGCTCTCTAGGATTCATTAATCCTGTAAATACTTCAGATGGATTCAGAACCTGCTTCCCAGCATGGTGCTCCCCACACCCCAAGATACTTGGTCTTTTCTTCTTCCTATCTCTGCTTATCTACCCTCGCTCTAAATCCATTACCTGTCCCTTACCAGGTATCAGGAGTTTTTCCTCTTCTCTCTCCTAGGGCTGACATAAGAGTCTGTTTCCGAAAGCTAAGCAGCTTGCAAATTGTTTGCTCACTGTGCAAATCGTGAAGTAGGCTGTGAAATGGCTGCAGATATTCACCACTAACCTGACATCAGAAGCACTTTTCTTCCACAAGTTGCTTTTCAGGCAGGAGACAGACTGTTGGTTGTTCCACAATTAGAATAACTGTTGTGAGTGCAACCTTTTGTCAAGGGGTCACTTGCTTACCTAATGGTGAGATTGGCCCCTCACCCAAGATGTTTCTGCTTCATGCACAGATAATTCAGCAAAACCCTGGCTTTTACGTGTAAGATTTTGCAGTTTTGATTATTTCCAGTACTCCTTTTACTTGCCACAGTACCTCCTTTTGTGCCTTTAACACAGGGCCGTAGCCAGGAGGGCCTGAAGTGGCGAAAGCCCTCCTGAGCTAATAGCCCCACCCCCCACCCCATGGTGCCAATGTTATATATGTGAGTGTGACATTTCCCCCCCCCCCCATTTTTTTGCCCCTCCTGGAAATCCCCCCCCCCCTAGAATCCTGGCTACGGCCCTGCTTTAACAGTTATAGGCAATGCAAGTATTCCGCAAGTACCACTTTCTCGGGAATAGGAATCCCTCAGAGTATGGAATCCTGCTTGAAGAATCTAAAATTATCCAACAATACTCTGCTCAGGTTGTAAAATAAGAACAGTCATGCTCAGATGACTCAGGCAGGGCTGCAATAAGGGGTATCAAACTAAAGTGGGGTGGTAGTGAAAGAGCTTTGTGTCTCAAAAATGAGTAACATTAAATTCAATTAAGCTTATTCCTAGGTAGATAAATATGGGCTAGACTGAAGCCTGAAAGACACAGTGACTCAAAAATAGGATAATAGCCCACACCTAATTCACCCCTTCCCTTCCATCCATCCATCTATCCATTCATACGTCTATACATACATTCATATGTATACATACAAACACAGTTACTTTAAACTCTCTCTCCCTGCTCCTATTGCAGGCAAAATATAAAGTGCATTTTGAAAAATGTGTAGTACATAAGTCACATAATACATGTCTGGGTTATTCTAGCATTCCCAGTTCAAGGCTGTCACTTTAGCAGTAATGCCATTTAGTGTGCCTGCACAGTATGTATAAGCAGGGATCAATGGGTCACACTACAGTTTTGAATCACTACAGTTTTGAATCTAATGCCCCCAAATGTGCTGTCAGTCACAATTGTGACCTTCAGTCACTGGCTGAATACATTTAAAGTCAATGGCCTGGTTGTTTTCTGCAAATCCATTAGGCACAATGACTACAGATTTTACTTCATATACCAGCTTTTGCCATACTGATTTATACCACTTATATTGCAGTAGCTTCATTTTAAATGTACAAGGCCCTATATCCTCCATGGGAATGGGAATGCCAAAAGGGACAGTGACATATAGGGCCAATCGCACTGACTGGATAAAACTAATACCTATGTTAATTTCTGGGAACTAGTTTGCACAATACAGTTCTGCTCCATCCTTTGTCTATGGTTCACACAAATGTCTATGGTTTATGCAATTGACTGGTTGTTCTTTAGGTGCAAGGGGTTCCAGAAATGGTTCACTTCATCCTTCTGGCCATGTCCTCAATGGTCATCCCTAAAGTCAGCCATCTTGCTGTCAGAAGTGTATTCTGTGGATGACAGAGCCTCCACTCTAGGCATCTCCTCCTCAAGGACCATTTCTGCGTAGGAATTGACCAGCTCCCTTGCCTTCTTGGGGTGTCAGTCAGTATAGCATAGTGATCCCTGGTAAGGGGGCACTGGTAGCTTGTCATTGACATAGTTGGTCTCTCCATTTGGTACATAAAGGTGTTGAGCCAATCAGTTACATTGGCTCATTCATCCTCTTCCGCCTCCAGCCACAGATATTTGTACCAAAGCTTAAGTGGTTCAGCTCTTAAGAAAGCCCAGGCTTTTGAGGAGGTAAGCTATAACCCTTTACACTCAAGCTACCAAGGACATTGTTTCATTGGTGATAGGGGCTGCCTTTGACTAAGGATGATTGGTTTTTAAGGAGCTGATGGGATTGCTCAATTTTTAAGGAGATGCAGAGTCTCAAGGCAAAATCCTGATTTCAAATTACCTGCTGTCCACACAACACAGTGACATCTTGAGCCCACCTAAAGCCATAGAAAGAAAAAAAATCCAGCTGATGCAGGATATCTCACTTGAAATAAAGTTTTCTTCTCTTCTGCTATAGTTGTGAAAACCAATTGACTCCATAAACTTGATAGGAAGGTGTGATGGCTTGTTTTTGCTGTGAACGTATGCATAACAGTGTGCCAATGATTCCAGCTGAAATCAGAAGCTAGAGACATATATGGTATTTCCATGCGGTGAGACTTTAGTGTGCCTTGCATTGCTAAGATGCTGACTGAGAGTCGGAAGGTCAGCAGTTCAATTCCCGAGTACTGCAGGACGGAATGAGCTCCCGTCTTTGTCCCAGCTCCTGCCAACCTAGCAGTTCGAAAGCAAGAAATTGCAAGTAGATAAATAGGGACCACTTCAATGGGAAGGTAACAGCATTCCATGCGCTCCGGGGTCTAGTCATGCCTGCCACATGACCATGGAAACGTCTGCAGAAGCAAACAACGCTGGCTCTTCAGCTTTGAAACAGAGATGAGCACTGCACCCTAGAGTTGGATACAACTGGCTTTCGAGCAAGGGAAACCTTTACCTTTACCTTTAGAGAAGGCAAATCTATACAGGTAAAAAAAATCTGTTTCATATCTTGTTCTTTTGGGTAATGCAATAGCAAAGACTGCTGAGGGCTGTGGCTAAGCACTATGTAACTTTTTCATTACTTCCCAGCTCAGATTCTGGGGCTGGCCTAGCATTTTAGCACAGGGCATTTGGCAGAGCTGCAAATAAACATGGTGTACCCATTGGTGTTGGTGAAGCAGGCATAGTTTTAGGTCAATTACATCCATTCCTCTTCCTTCCTGTCCTCAGGTATTTGTTTCTTCATGCTGCAGCCCACATCAACATATTTGCATCAGCAAGGTGCAAATATGTTTTGCATTCAGTGTTGCAAACCCAGGGATTGGTTGAAGGTTATGCGTGAGCTGACATTTCTTCCATTCTATTGACTGATGTTGCTATAAATGGGACTCCAAGGTGCAATGTGTTAGCAAACAAGCAATTAGCAACTATACTTCTACACCACCCCATAGCACTTAGTGCACTATCTGGACAGTTCACAAGTTAATTAACATTTTGCCCCCAACATACTGGGTACTCATTTTACCAACCTCAGATGGATGGAAGGCTGAGTCAGCCTTGAGCCCCACAAGTATCAGAGAACCCTTTTCATCCAAGAATGCAGCAACACTAATGTACCCATTCTTGTTGTCTCCAATCATGAACTACCCAAGATGCACAGTCCAGAAATGAAATTAGGAGGTCTGCTTAAACTTAATGTCAAAAAGGCAGTGAGTGTTTGTTGTCCATCCAAATATCAAGAAAAAAACTTCAGCAATGTTGAGCAATTCAGGTGTGCAGTACAATCTTGGGCAGGACTATTGTGAAATAATACCCTCAAATCCAACTGTATGTCTTCCATGTAAACTTATAGAGGCAGCATAATCACTAATTTAAGAGTATGTTCCATTGAGTATTGAATAAACCTGCACTGTTACAGGACCTGAAACATACATCAAAGAGACTTCCATTTTCAAGGATCAGTAAGAAAAATTAATAGGAGAATCAATTTTTAAAAACTTATCGCACATATACAGTATTTATTACAGAGGTATATACATTCTAGCACTCTACCCAAAGAATGAGCTTACCTCACTTTTGAGCTCTTGACAACACCTCACTTTTGGGCTCTTGACAACACATCTAACCAAATAATTTGACAGTATCACACTATTTGGTTAAATGTAGTCAGTAGATTATATCAGTGGGCCTAACTAAGAATGAGTCATTTGGCTGAAATGTTGTAGGGGAAATCTCTTCACTTTTCCTAGCTCTTTTTTTGGACATTATGTACATGAACAGCCTGCAAATTTCCAAATCTGGCAACATTTCCAAGTCCTGACCCAGCTTCACCCCGATACCTTTATGTCCACAAAAGGCACATTAAAACGGGTCCTTATTTATTGTTTTGACCATTATTTTCAAATACTTTTCTTGTAAGTAGACCTGCAAAATAAAAATATTATTTCAAAAACATATTTCACATGTTCCAAATATTTATGTTTATTATGTAATTCTGACAACCACTCTGTTGGGAAGCTATTACAGTATAATTATTTGCAAATCAAATAGGCGGATACTTTACTTTTTTGGTAGACCTGAAAATGCAAATTTTGAATGAAAATAACAAAAAAAAACATATTTTTGTTTTAGATACATAAGAATTGTAAACCCTATTCAGGCCTTATACCTCCAACTGTGATGAGAACTAAATAGGTGGCTGATCTCTTCACCATCCAGAAGCAAAGCAAAGCAATCACCCTTATATACTTCCCCATAGCACTTAGTGCACTCTCTGGGTGATTCACAAGTTAATTAGCATTTTGCCTCCCAACATGCTGGGTACTCATTTTACCAGCCTTGGAAGGATGGGGAGGCTGAGTCAACCTTGATTCCTGGTCAGGGTTGAACTCACAACCTTTTGGTTGCAGGACAGCAGTTTAATCACTGCACCACAGATTTTCACGTATTCAGGGTGAAATTATGCAGAATTAATTATAAATGCATTTGACTGAAAACACTTACAGAGCTGCCGTGATTAGGAATCCTGTCCCACCATACAGCTGACCAAAAAATCTTTGGAAGCATATTCAGCTGCCAAACAAAAGAGTGTTCTTGGAGAAAGTAGTAGCTTTTTAACGTCAAGCCTTTCTTAGATGAGGGACTGCAGTGGCTCAAGAGGCTGAGTATGGCAGGACGGAATGAGCTCCCGTCTTTGTCCCAGCTCCTGCCAACCTAGCAGTTCGAAAGCAAGAAATGGCAAGTAGATAAATAGGGACTTCGGTGGGAAGGTAAACAACATTCCGTGCACTCCGGTGTCTAGTCATGCCTGCCACGTGACCACGGAAATGTCTTCAGAAGCAGACAATGCCATTTCTTCGGCTTTGAAACAGAGATGAGCACTGAACCCTAGAGTTGGATACGACTGGCTTTTGAGCAAGGGGAACCTTTACCTTTACCTTTCTTAGATGATGGGCAGAGCTAGAGGGCTAGCAGGAAATCTGGTACAAGTCTATACAGGGCTGGTCCAAAACATCTTTGTTCAAAGGTTTGCTTCCACAACCACCAGTCTTCTCCCACTATGTGCTTCCTGCACATACCAGCTCATTTTAAATTATGGAGACAAGTAAAGCCCAACAAATATGGCTAGCATCTCATGTCAATGGATTGCATACTATTCTATGGAGCTCACAGAGGCTCTGTGGCAAATGCTCAATGTTTATTTGGTAGAGAAATTTGTGCAGAAAGGGTTTCCTGAAGTCAGAAGCAGAAAACCTCCAGTGTAGTAAGCAAAATGTTGGACCTGAAAGAGCTTAGCTATTATCCTTAACTAGGTATGAACCAAATGTTTCATCCAGTTGGGGCATAAAAAAGTTAGTTAACCCCCAATTTGGTTGTTCTTGTTTCTGGAAGGAAAAAAAGTCTATTTTAAATAAGAATGCATGTTCTCAAATGGCACTCTTAATTGATTAGATAAGAAGTAGACTGCAAAAGCTGAAGCACAATAAGCCAATTTGTCCTTCTCATACCATCACATTTGTTGTCTCTTTGTAGAACCAGTGCTGACCCTGTCATACATTTTGAAACAAATCTCATTAAAGACAGTGGGATTATTTCCACCTTCTTTAGCAGTGCAAATTCTAGTTATAAATGCAATTCTGAATACAGCAATCCCATTATGAAAAACTTTTTTAAAAAGTAGCTTAGCTTCAAAATATGCAAAGCACATCAAGACTGAATAAATGATCCTTGATGTGTGAACAGAAACAATGGAAAAGATTCCAATTATCTCTAATTCAAATTTTAGGACAAAATCAGAGGTGCTTATGAATTATGGATCAGATTAATTTTTTTAGAAGCAATATTGTCAACTAGAAAAAAAGATGAGAGTAAGTTTAGTGTTTTTTATTTTATTTTCATCATGGCAAATGGGCAATTTGCTTAAACAGACATATGACACATTTCCATCTCTTGACATCTCACCACTAATCCAATTAACAAAACACATGTCAACGTGTAGCTTTTGGACAGATGAAGAAAGATCTCTTTCTGTTACATTTTGAAATAGATTTAGCACAGCTTGAAAAAGCCACATGTTGGAAGGGGGGTGATTAGAAATCTCCAAATCACCAAGTCAGTTCTTAGGGGATATATGACATTACCACACACATAACCCCCAAGCCTGGTCTTTAACTCTTCACCATACAGCAGGGGGTCACACCCTTTTTAAAGATGTGGGCTGGACCACGCCCCCTCAGACAGCTGAGTGGGTTGGACTGGTGATTCCCCCCACCATAAATGCTGCCATAAAACATGTCTGTGGCTGTCGTAGATGTGTTTACAACAGTCATGGGTGCATTTATGGCTGTCGTAAACACTTCTGCTTCCGGTGGTGGCAGCGGTGGCCACACGAAATGGTGCCACAGGCTGGGTCTGGCCATAGGTTGAGAACCCCTGCCATAGAGGCAATATGCAACACTTTTCCGTGTTACATTGGTAGCATTAACCAACACCTTTCAAATACATAACCTCATTTGGTAGAATATTTCAGGTTTTACTATCTCTGGATGTGCTATGCAAACCTAGGAACAAGTTTCCCTTTCTCCCTAAATGTTTTGACCCTGTACATTCAGTTCTCTCCCTCCAAACCCCAATTTCTGCATTAATTTCTGATTTACCATTACCAGCATACAACTTCTCACCTTCATGTCTAGTTCTAGATGATCTCAGACATGCATTTCCAGAATAACTGGCTTGTTCTTCTTTTCTTGTCGTGGTTCACCTAAATTTGAGTAATTCATTGTTACAATAAAATACAAAGATTTTCCAGTTAAACCTATCTATCTATTTATATACTTAAACCCTGCCCATCTAGGAGATTTTCCTACTCTGGGCAGCTAACAACACGAAACTCACACATTAAAGATAGACACACATTTTTAAAAATATTAAAAAAAAACTATTGGCAACGGGGAGAGACAAAGTAAAATACCTAACACTCAGCCATTGGCAAAACATTCTCAAAAGCTTATTTAAAGAGAAATGGTTTCAACTGCTTTTTAGACATAGGTGGGGATGGAACCCGGCACAGCTCATCTGGAAGGGAGTTCCACAAAGTTGGTGCCGCCACCGAGAAGGCTTCTCTCTGTGTCATGGCCTTCCTTGCCAGTCTTGGGATTGGCACTTGTAGCAGCGTTTTCTGTAGCAGCGTCTTCTGAGAGGAACGAATGATGCGGGCTGTGGGGAAGAAGCTCTGCCAGGTAGGAAGGTTCCAAACCATTTAGGACCTTGAAAGTTGGAACTAACACCTTGAACCTAATATGGAACCTAATATGGAAAAAAATGGGTAGCCAATGCAGCCCTGCCAAGGCTGGGGAGATATGATCAAAGTTTCTCACTCCAGTAATCAGCCTAGCTGATGCATTTTGCACCCATTGAAGCCTCCGTATCAAGGACAAGGGAAGCCCCACGTAAAGAGCATTACAGTAATCAATAAGTGAGATTACCAGTGAGATAACTAGTGTTATGAGGGACCACCCATCCAAGTAGGGATGTAACTGAGCTATTTGATAAAGATGGGAACAAGCAGCTTTACACACTGCTGTAATTTGTGCTTCCAGGGTGAGATGGCAATCTAATATGATCCCCAAATTGCGTATTTGGTCCTTAGGAGGAAAGATCATCCCATTTTGGTTTAACTACCTACTCAGGACAGGTTTTTTAAGTGAGCTGGTTGGCCACATTGAAAACATGCTTTTGGTACAAATTTCTTATTACCAATTTGGGCTTCTACATGCATATCTAGTTTTTAAAGGATGTTTAGATTTTCTCTCCTTGTTTCATTGTATCATTACTATTTTCTTATTGAGATTTTGCAACTTTCATTTTTTTCTCATAAAAAGCAGCTTTAGAACCTTCCCTTAAACTTAAAGTAACAGTTATTCTATCTTCTTCTACACTTATAGGTTTTTTTCTCCTATATAATCCATTTAATCTCTCCTTTTAAGAGATTAAAAAACTGTTCCAACCCAATCAAAGAGAGAGAGAGAAATCTACTTTTAACTTTTGACCCTTCAACCAATGCATTTAAGAAGGTAATCTAATCTTCAACCAAGTTGGGTGTAAATTTTGTCAGGTTTTTTCCTTTAAATTCCTAAACTCCCCCCTGTGGAGTTCAGCAGCCAGCCCAATTTTTTAACCCTTTGTTTAAATAAATCATAGTCCGTAGCTTCTTCCACTCTCATCTCTCTATATACCTCTGCAAATCCTCCATATCCATATTTGGGACCTCAAATACCACAAATTCATTTCCTCGTGAATTTGCAGCTCAACAACTGGTTTTATTTTCTTGAAAGGCATTTTTCTGATTTTCTCATTTAAAATGTTTCAAGACTGTTCATCAAATTATCAAGTTTTTTTTTAAAAAATAAAAGTTTAAACATCTCAGAGATACATAACTTCTCTGTATATCTGCCAAATAAATCACTTTACCTCAACAACAGAGGAGGGCAACCAGAATGATGAGGGGACTGGAACACCTTCCTTACCATCTGAGGCTGCAACGGTTGGGCCTTTTCACTCTTGAACGACGGCGTCTAAGAGGTGACCTAATTGAAGTTTATAAAATCATGCACGGTGTGGACAAAGTAGATAAGGAAAAACTGTTTTCCCTATCGCACAACACTAGAACTAGGGGACACTCCATGAAACTTTTGGGTACTAGTTCTCAAACAAATAAGAGAAAGTACTTTTTCACCCAGAGGATTACTGGTCTATGGAACTCCCTGCCAGAAGAAGTGGTGACAGCTGTCAGTCTTGACAGCTTTAAGAAAGGATTAGACAAGTTCATGGAGGACAAGGCTATCAATGGCTATAATTATGGCTACCTAAGGACAACCTCCGGGTTGGAGAGATAGGCAGGATATCTCTCAATGCCATTTCCAGGGAATCCTAAGCAGGTGAAGGCATCTGCTTGGGAATACCCTGAAGGAAATGGTGAGCCACTGTGTGAGACAGAATGCTGGACTGGATGGGCTGTGGCCTGTTCCAGCAAGGCTGTTCTTATGTTCTTATGTTAACTTCATCTACTGAGCAGCCAGAGTCACACCTTTTCTCCTTGCAGTTTACCAAGCAATTTCTGAGGCATTTTAACCTCAAAAATCACTTCACTGCCAGGTGAACAAATACCAGATTCTGACTTTTCTCACAATCAGAAAGCTTACTTGTTGTATTCTTGGGGATACTCGGTTTCTATATATTTTAAATCTTTTTTGCTGATTATATAACCTAAAAAGTTACCACTAGCAATAGAGATACTCCGCAGGAAGGTTGTATAAAAAACTGTAAAATTACCATTGTTCAATGAGCCGCTTGATGTTCATCTAATTAGAATACTAATGTCATCTGCAAGTGGCCACATTTCAAGACAGATTCCTCTTCCAGGCCACCAGTTCTGTTGCAGGCTCCCATATTTGGACAGGATAGAACATTGTATATTTTGTGAAAGGGGCTGGGACTGAGAACAGGAAGGTGGTTGAGATTGATTGTAACAGCAGAAAGGATGCATCTGGATAATATTTCCTTAAAGCTTTTTATCTGAACCTTGGCCTGAGGGCTATGTTCAATCATTCTCCACCCCTTATTTCCACTGCTCATTATCATCATTAGCCAAACCAACAAAGGTTTCCTGCAGACATCAATGATGCTATTGGGAAATGTATGAGCATTAGTGTCCCTTCACATCAGTCCATCAACTGGAGTTAAAGGGAGGAGACATCTGCTTAGCTCTCTACCCTAATATACTGTATGTCAAAGAAGAAGAAGCTATCCAATCACATACTAGTCTTATTTTCAAACTCTTGAGCATTAAAGGGGTTATTGTTTTGTTCTCAGATAAAACTGTGCTAGAGTGACAGGGCACTGGCAACTTCATGCCCTGGAAAGATAGATCAAACTAGCTAATAGCACCTGTTGATTTTATACTATTTCAATGCAATCATTTTGTTCTATGTACTGTATTAGAATTATCTATGAGCAGGGCATTCTGGATATCTGTATGACAAGACATGTGTGCAATTATATAATGCAATAATCCCTTTAGCAAATTATCTGATTACTTGTTTACAGGTACCAGGTGTTATTCCTGTATTTATCAATGGTCTATGCAAGTGTATGTTCTATTGGAAGATACTATGAAAAATTGTATGTAAAATAGCTTTGCAAAGGGTACAACTGGACAAGATGCTTTATCTTAGACTTTGAAGCAGAGCTGCCTTTTCTTATAAATTAGCTTGTTGTGGCTTGCAATTGAGGCTTCATCTCAGTGATATAAGACAAATATGCTCTCAGCTTCTAAATGTGAGCTAAATTTGGTCCAAGTTCAAAACACACAATGAATGGCTAAACTGAGAAGATTTCAACACTTGTGGGATGTGAAATATTAATAGATGTGACCAACATAAAATTAAACAGAATAACAATACAGTATTTATGTCCTATATAATAAAGATAGTAATGAAGAAAATGACTTTAAATAAAATTGGAATAAATAAATCAATTTAAATAATTAAATAAGATAATGACCCATGTGAAACAAAAAGCCATAAGCAAAGACTCAATAATAATAATAATAATATTTACAATTAATATCACTTAATGTTCTTTTACAAGGGCAATAAAATAGTGTAGTTTATCTATCTGTTTGTGTTGAGGGCTAAATATGGAAACAAGTGTGTGGATGAATATATAGGCCTTGACCCCTACCATTACTGTGCATCTGAAAGCATATTTAAGCATTGACTAAAAAGGTCTTTAGAGAGCTCTATAAGCACATTTCACTAAATATGGTTCCTGGGATTGGGAACCTGCCTGTATCGGGTTTCTTGATCTTGGAATCTCTTCAATACATCTAGAACAAGCTGTTTGCAGAGCCCTCTTTGAAGCTCCACACTCAATGCTCTAATACCTTCAGGTATACAGTCATATTTGAGGGCAAGGCTTTTGTTTGTTTGTTTGTTTGTTTGTTTGTTTGTTTGTTTGTTTGTTTGTTTGTTTGTTTGTTTGTTTGTTTGTTTGTTTGTTTGTTTGTTTGTTTGTTTGTTTGTTTGTTTGTTTGTTTGTTTGTTTGTTTGTTTGTTTGTTTGTTTGTTTGTATCGCTGCCCAATTCCAAAGACTCTGGGCGCCGTACAGACATTAAAACCATCACAATTTTTTTTTAGAATTCCAATTAAAACCCCATTAAAAATTACCACAAAAACATTCCCCTACCCTCCCACCAATTTAAAAAAGAGGGAGAGAGTGCTCTTAAATCAGCCAGCATCACCAGTGCCCCAGCATCACCAGTGCCCCACGCATCACCAGTGCCCCACGCCTGCTCTGCCAGCCAGATTTTTAAGCCTTTCCTGAAAGCCAGCATCTCCGTCTGGAGATGCAGCTCAATTGGTAGGAGGTTCCATAGGGCCGGAGCAGACATTGAGAAGGCTTTTCTATACACTCATATCCCCATTTCTAATGTTAACCATACAAACAAGCAGTTGACAACTACAAAAGGCTTATATGTACCTTGATAGATGGATGGTGAATTTCTGACAGGTGCTATGAAAACATTCTGACATGTCTAGAAGCCCCTGGGTGTGAGTTATTGCTAAAAAGATGGGTCAGATCGAACTTAGAGGCACCTAGGAGGCTGAGGGGAGGGAAGCAGTGGTGTTCTGCTCCCTGTTCCCACCGGATCCCGGGAACCGGCAGCAGAAATTCCCCCCAGCCATGCCCACTTGGTTGGCCATGCCCACCTCCAAAGCCCATGATGCAGGATGTTTGGCCCCGCCCACACATTTGGCCAGCCCACAGAGTAGGTAATAATTTTTTTTGCTGTGCATCACTGGAGAGAAGGTAGTGTTAGATTTCCTGAGGAAGGGCCATTGGGTTATCAAGAGGCAGAGGGAGATGTGGCAATCTTCTGGATGATTCTGATGGAGGTACCCAGGGATTAGCTGATGAGTGTCATCTGAGGAAGGGATAAAAGGGTTAAAAGGGTTAAGACCCAGAGCGAGATTTAGTGATCAAAATCAACAGACTGTGTTCCGTGAGATTTCAGCATGTTGTTCCACTGGCAAAATTGCATTCTGTGTGAGCTCAGAAGTTTGTCTATGGCTACTTTTAGGTCCTCCACATAAGCAAAATAGGTTTGCAAATTATATTCATTTATATGAAGGGTTTGAGTATCTATAATTATTGCAGCAAGAACTTTCCCAACTATTGGAACTGAATTATTAACCTGAAAAGATTTCCTCTTTTTTATATAGTTTGGCTTTCTTTTCTTATTGTTAATAAATTATCCAGATTCATGTGTTTTTTGGGGGGATGGGTTGGTCACACAGGGAATAGCCTCTTGGTGGTGGCAGCTAACATTTTGTTCAGCTGCTACCGCTGGTGCTCAAGAATATTCCAATCTTACCAAAGCCTCAATTTGGTGCATATATCTGGCAGCAATTGTCAGACCAGTAAATAAACTGGATTATTGTTATCTGCCAGCAGCCCCCACTTGAGTACAAGAGCTCTGTGCATGTACCTGCAATGACTGTCGAACTCAGATACTTTTCAGAAGAAGCACCATGATGCTTGTGCATTTGTAGTTTAGCTAAACAAAGATCCTTGTAGAAATATTCAGTGTATGATAGACAAGGCCAGTCCAGCTGTGTTAGATTTGTAGCCATTCTCATTCTTTAATATTCATAACTATGTTTCACTGTCATTATTAGCACTCAGTTCCATTTCTTTATGTTCTAAAGTGCTCCCTCTGACAGCATCCAGTCTTTATCTGTACTTAGCTTCAGTGGACACAATGTGAGACAGTGCTGAATACATGCAACTAGATTTTAATGGCACATTTGTATTGTAAAAAAATACAACATTTTTATGCTGGTTCTCCCAAAGAATCATGGGGAATATAATTTAATAAGGGTGACAAACAATTCTTTTAGAAAACCTGTGGAATTCCACAGTCCAGTCTGCCTAGGAAAGACGAAACTGCTGCAATTGGTCCAACTGAAATCTGGATCCATTCTCCTTTTTTAAATATTCTCCTCAATCCTGATTACTGAGAGCTAAAACCAGCATTTCCAGTTATTGCATTACTGAGAGCACTATATCTCGTGACACTAAAACATAGGATAGAGATCTGGGCTGGTGTTATCATTTTTTAAGAACCTGTTTTAAAGACTGTTCAAGATTTTAGAAAATTCAACTTTTAAAATTCAATGCATATAAATTAATAGATGTTCATTTCAATTTCAGGCTCAATTTTTTAAAAAATTTAACAGCAATATAAAAATGGAAGAAAGAATGTATCTTTGCACTGAATATATGTATTAATTTCAAACAAGGTATAAATGATACTGAGTGCCAGTATAGTGTAATGAATAGTGATTTGGACCAGAACCAGGAATAAAAGGATGTGAATTCAAATTCTTGTTCAGGCGTGGAAATTCACCAGAGGGTGGCAATTGTTTAACCCCACCTTAAATATCTCACAAGTATTGAAGAGTCTTTTAGGGTTGCCATGTGTTGTATACCACTTGATGGCAAATGATAAGCAAAATAACTGATATTGTGACTTTCTTCAAAGCAAGGGGCTGTTTCATGTGTATAATGAGAATTCTTTAGGTGTGATCCTGAACCTTTTTTTATAGAACTACATTGCCTACCACTTCCTGGTTCAGCTAGCCACTCTGGGCTTACAAACTGGTTTCAAATCTTTAAAGATAAAGGCTTCCCTTGCTCGAAAGCCAGTCGTATCCGACTCTAGGGTTCAGTGCTCATCTCTGTTTCAAAGCCGAAGAGCCAGCGCTGTCTGCTTCTGCAGACATTTCCATGGTCATGTGGCAGGCATAACTATACACCGGAGTGCACGGAATGCTGTTACCTTCCCACCGAAGTGGTCCCTATATATCTACTTGCAATTTCTTGCTTTCAAACTGCTAGGTTGGCAGGAGCTGGGACAAAGACGGGAGCTCATTCCATCCTGCAGTACTCAGGAATTGAACTGCTGACCTTCCGCCTTCCAGTCAGCATCTTAGCCACTTGAGCCAGTGCAGTAGAGTATATCTATTCATATATTTTATCTTAATTGCTGTATTTTGTACAGTACATCCATTTCTACCTAGAAGGAAGTCCTGCTGAGTCCTGTGGCATGAGCCTGTAACATTAGTTTGCTATAATATATTGTTATGCATCATAACAGCAATATACATTATATTGTTACTAACTCAAAATGAAATATTCACAACATAAAAAACCGTATAGTGGTGGCATCTGATTCAGGTTCTATAACTATCTACCTGCTATTAATTGCCTCCTAAATAGCATCTTTTCTTTGTGTGTTTTACAATGTGAAGTATACACATTCTGTACTATTACATCAGTCAGCATGCTTCTTTTGATTCTGTGAAATATTATTTTGCAACCTTAAGGAGCCCTGCCCTACCAAAGAAACCTACCTCTGCTAATGGAGAACACTAACAACTGAAACCCAGACTTGACTTAATCCAGTTTTGACTAAGCTTGTTTAGCTTTACACGGGTATGCACAAAGGTCACAGCATACTATAGGGGTGGGATAGCTGATGTCCATTGATTTCAACTGGTTAATTAGTCCAAAAAGATTGCTAAAATTCAGTTATACAGAAACTGAGACTACAATCCTACATCCACTGACCTGGGGCGATGCCAGTGGTGGGCTTCAAAAAAATTTACAACCACACCGTGGGTGTGATATGGTGGGTATGGCCAGGGGGAAAGCCTTGTGTTGCACCCAAATTAGGACTACTTTATTTCAAAACTTGGATGGGTGGGGCCAGCCAGAATTTCTGCTACCAGTTCTGGCAAACTGGCGCGAACCTGCTGATGACCACCACTGGCCAGGTCATCCTGCTATGTTAATAGAATAGACCACACTGTCAGTGACTCAACGCTGAGTGTAAGGTGGCAGTTAACTAACCTGACAACCATGAAGACTAATGGCCTTGAGTGCCAAAGTCTACAGGGAAGGGTGATGGTCCCCAAGTGGATTAAATCCCACTTGAATCCATCTTGATGGAGGGCAGTAACTTCATCAATACTGGCCTGGGGCTGATGAGGACTTTGTGTGCCAAAAGGGCTCAGGACCAGAAAGTGACTCACGGAACAGGATCCGTGGTATGGGGTTCATGATGCAATGTGGAAGGCCAATGAAAGGCCACTGCATTATATTCACAAGGCAGTCTTTATGGATGATTGCCATGATTATCGCCAATATTTGGATTTGGATACAACAGCAGCAGCAGAAAGAGGAGGATGATCACTGTGTTTGCCCTTGATTCTTTAGGCATCCCACTGGTGGTACACATACCACTGATTGAGAACTATGCTCTGCAGAGTGGAATGTATCCCAGTCAGACAAAATTGATGCATAACAAAGTCTCCACCAATACAAGTGTTTAAGACTACTGCATTGCTTAAGGCAAGAGATTAAAAGGAAGAACTATAACCTGACTGAAACTCCAATAAACATTCCTAGCACATAATGGCAAAGTCATACTTGCTGTAGGAAGTTGTTACATAAGGTGGCTGTACAGTATTTAAAGTTATGACCAGGTTGGTTTGCAATGTGGTGTCTAACATGTTGGAATGGATTGAAAGTTTCTACTTCATTTCTGTCTACGACACCCTGTGCTAGGACTAAATATCTGACTTGTGAACATGCACATACTCAAGGTAAGCTTGTAACTTGTGAAATCTCTGTTGTAAGGATTTTGATTTGAGGTTCATGTCTTCTTTTATAATAAAGCAAATCCAAAAATTGTTACTTCCAGTAACAGAATATTTAAACAATATGAGAGTATGAACTAGAGAGTGACCAGCCAGATCAGATAGACAAAAGACAAGTGAAAGGAAAGGAAGGGATACATACAGCATCTTCAAGGACACCCTGATATTGGAATTATGTAGCAGCATTTTAAGATACTTTACATATAATTCAACAGGTTTCATGTATAATAAACCACCATAAATAACTCTGAATTCTACATTCAATCCCAGCTAACAAGTAATGCCATCAATGGTGTTTAAACCCTGAAGGGTCATGTGCTATTTGAGTTCGACTCATCTGGGTGTCAGTAATACAATAATGGTAAACAAATCAGCTTGTCCTATTCTATAAACTTTTATTAACTATTTTTAAAATATAAAAATCCTCAAAAGTATTTCCAAGGTATGGAGAACATATAGCAAGTATGAGTTCAAAAATCTTGGCAGTAATAAGCAATTATTGAAAATTGCTGACAGATACAGTACTTAAAAATATAAACACTACAAACAGGAACAAAAAAGAAGCTAAATGCAAAGCCAAAGGTACAGGAAATAAGGCTTTAAAATAAAGGTTCGCTATAAAATGCAACATCATATGGTTTAGACAGCATCTTACCATCTAATCAAAAGTTGTATTTCTTTAATAATGAAAAGCACTTAAATCTTGTAAGAGTAAAAAGTTAAAGTAAAAAAAATATAAATCTTTTCTAAGCCCTTTAAGCATAATTTAAAGAAACAGACAAGAAATAAGTTCTCTTTAAAGTACATTTGGTCTTTAGTCTGCTTTATCTAAGGGAAGGTCTATTGTTGATATGCTATGCTGGTTTCTGGACAGAAGCCAAATGCTTTGGCTGCTACATAATTCCATTATCAGGGTGGCCTTGAAGATGCTGTATGTATCCCTTCCTTTCCTTTCACCTGTCTTTTATCTATCTGATCTGGCTGGTCACTCTCTAGTTCATACTCTCATATTGTTTAAATATTCTGTTTACTAGCAGGCACTTCTGCTCAAGGTTGTCCATGGAAATTTGACATCAGCTTCATGCTTTTAAATTACGTTTTACAACTGAACCCACCAGATGCTGCTACTAGAAATAATCCCTTTATAGTAACATTTCTTTTCTATTGTGATTTGTTACAACTTTCATTAATTTCCCTTTCCTCTGCAGTTTATAGTAAACTATGAGAAATGAAAGCAAAGATTAGCCACCTTTGTCTGGCCTTTGTTTTCTTTTTAATGACCTTGCTTGGTAGAACAGTGAGATAGCTGTCTCCTAGATCACAGGTCCCCAACAACCAGGCCATGGACCAGTGCTGGGCCATGTGGTGGTGGTGCTGGGAGCCCCAGTGGCAACCTTCTGCCCTCACCATGCTCTGCCAGGTCTGTCTGGTGGGTGGGGTGGGGGCATGGGCTTCAGTCACAGTGAATGGGTGGGTGGGTGGGCCCCTGCTCCACATTGCTTAACTGTGTGCACACTGTGTGCAGTGTGGTGCCTCACTGCCTGAATTGGGCGGTGTGGCTGTTGGGTGGCTGGGCCCCTCCTCCTTGTTTTTGGGCTGCAGTGGGTTTCCTCCCCCACCTGTGCACTGTGTGTACTTTGTCGTATTTTGTTGTGCACTTGTGACATCTGCTCCACTGCCCCCACTTGCCGGTCCATGGAAAGGTTGTTTGGCAAGAAGCAGGCCCATGGTACGGGAAAGGTTGGAGACCCCTATCCTAGATGACCATCTAAGCTGTAGTTTCAAAACGGCTTACAATTTTAAGGGCTCTCCCACTTTATCATTGTAAATTATTTAAGCATTTTATACATGCTCCAGAGGAATGCTGACACCTGTATAATCTCAAAGCTCCGGGTAATACTAGACTATCAAGCCCATAAAACCTGCTGAGTACAAACATTCCAAGAGTTGTACTTTTTACAACTTTTTAATGCAGAAAGCCTTCCTTAGCACTAGTTCTTAGTCATCACATGCCAAAAAGGCATGTGTACTCAGCAGAGTTTAAGGTGTTCCAACCCGAGAGAAAACATTTTGTAAGAAATCATTGCCCTGGAGAAATGGTGTTGCCCTAAGCAGCCTGCAAGATGCAAAATAAAGTAGAAACAGAATACTCATTAAAACAAGTTTGCAAGCTAAAACCAGCAGCAAAAACAATGGAATTACTATGAGAGAATACAGTACAGTTTGCAGAGATTTCTCCAACTTATTTACTACTTCATAGAACTGCTTTTAAGTTTAAAAATCTCATCAAATGCTGATAACCAAATGACAAAACAATTTGTGTCCCATAGATCATCTTTGCTACCTTTCTCTTGAGCAGGGTGATTTAAGATTAGGATTTTATCACACTAGCAGTCAGAGGTCTCTGGTTTCCCAAACTGTAACATCTGATCCATGGGCCAATTCGTCCCAGTTTGCTTTGCAAATTGAGATCATTCACTTTAAAATAAATTCACAGAGGGAACTTTTCCTTATTCGTGTCACATGCACCCCCAGCATATAACATTGTGTGATGTTTTCATTCCTTGTAATTCTAATTATTGATACATTATTTTGATGTGGTGCTGATACTATATATTACTGTGGACCCTTTTTGCTTTGTATTGTAACTTGTAATACTGTATCTGAGCCTTGGGCTATGTTTTATTTTTGATTACAGTATTGTATCTATTATTGCATTTTGAACTTTGCATCCAGTATGTATACCCCTTGGATTTTCTTGGGGTCATTTATAGGTTGTTAGCCTCCTTGAGTCAGCCATGTGCTGAGTAGGGCAGGGTATAATCGCCCAGCCGCCCTGTTCCGGGTAACCAGGTCCCTCCTTGGTAGGGGGGGATCGGTGCCCGGTTGGCAGGGTTCGGCTGAGGACTTTGCTGACCATCTGGTGGAGAAAATCGATCGGATTCGTTCAGGATTGAATCCTGGCGTGGATGGGGAGGGTCGGGGAGGTGCCGGAGCATTGTCTTGCTGTACAATCTGGGATCAGTTCGATCCTGTTGTCCCTGATGAAGTGGACAGGCTCCTTGCAGCTGTTCGTGCCACTACATGTCCTTTGGATCCCTGTCCTACTTGGTTGGTGAAAGCCTCCAAGGAGGTAACAGGTGGCTGGATAGGGGGGATAATAAATGCCTCTTTACGGGAGGGGGTATTTCCTGCACAGCTAAAACATGCTTTGGTGCGCCCCCTCCTGAAGAAAATGTCCCTCGACCCAGCTGTCCTTAACAACTACAGGCCAGTTTCCAACCTGCCCTTTTTGGGTAAGGTTTTGGAAAAGGCGGTGGCGCGTCAGCTGCAGAGTGTCCTGGAGGAAGCGGATTATCTAGACCCCTTTCAATCAGGGTTCAGGCCCGGATATGGAACGGAGACGGCATTGGTCGCACTGATGGATGATCTCTGGCGGGAGCGGGACGGGGGTTGTCCATCCGTCCTTGCTCTTCTTGACCTCTCAGCGGCTTTTGATACCGTCGACCACGGTATCCTTCTGGAACGGCTCGAAGGACTGGGGATCCAGGGCACTGTGTTGTCCTGGTTTTCCTCATTTCTGGAGGGCCGTACCCAGTCGGTATGGTTAGAGAGTGAGAGGTCCAGCCCTAGGCCCCTCAAATATGGGGTGCCTCAGGGCTCTGTGCTCTCTCCTCTCTTATTTAACATCTACATGAAGCCGCTGGGTGAGATCATTCGTTCCCACGGGGTGCGGTACCATCAGTACGCGGATGATACACAGTTGTACATCTCGGCCCGTGGGGACCCCAGTGATGCTGTTGAAATCCTATCCGGATGCCTAGAGGCCATTGGGGTCTGGATGGGGGCCAATGGGCTTCGGCTGAATCCCAGCAAGACAGAGTGGCTGTGGATAGGGGGCCCCGTGTTATCCAGGGAGTTACCATCTTTGGTACTGGATGGGGCTGTTCTGCCCCAGACAGACCCAGTGCGCAACTTGGGGGTTCTTCTGGACTCGCGGCTGCTGCTGGAAGAACAAGTGGCGGCTGTGGCCAGGAGGGCTTTTGCCCAACTTCGGGTGATTCGCCAATTGCGCACACTCCTGGACCGGGGCTCCTTGCTTATGGTCACCCATGCTCTGGTTACTTCCCGACTAGACTATTGTAATGCGCTCTACATGGGGCTGCCCTTGACGACCATTCGGAGGCTGCAGCTGGTCCAGAATGCGGCGGCCTGGGTGGTGATGGGGTGTGGGCGATATGCCCATGTCTCTCCCCTACTTCGGGAGCTGCACTGGTTACCAGTTTGTCTCCGGGTGCAATTTAAGGTGCTGGTTTTGACCTTTAAAGCCCTACATGGCAGGGGGCCGGGATACCTTAGAGACCGCATCGTCCCAAGAGTGTCTGCCCGTCCAACCAGAGCGGACAGGAGGGGTTCTCTAGTGGTGCCACCGACTAGGGATGCACATTTGTCTAGCACCCGAAGGAGGGCCTTCTCCGTGTCCGCACCAACTCTCTGGAACCTCCTGCCAATAGACCTAAGACTCCAAAGTGAACTGCTGCCCTTCAGGAAAGGAGTGAAGACCTGGCTGGCAGGGCAGGTGTGGGGCCCGAATGGGACTATGGTGCCCGCCTGCTGGCTTGTATAAGAACTTTCTCTTCCTCCTTTGTACAGTGGATGGGATGGGTGGGTGGGACATGGGTTTTTTTAAAGGGGGTGGGTTGGGGGGGTTTTTTATAATTATTTTTATAATTGTTTTTATGTTTTTTGTGAATTGTTGTGATGCCGCCCTGAGTCGGGTTCTGCCTGAGCGGGCGGCATATACAAATTTGACTAATAAATAAATAAATAAATAAATAAATAAATTGAATAAACATAAACATAAACATAAAGTAAAAATACTTTCTACAGAAACCATATAAAACTGGCTATAATGTTTCTCACCCTTTGGTTTTTGGACTTCAATTCCCAGAAGCCTAAGTCAATTCTCCAAAGCACTGATCAATTCTGGGAACTGAAGTCCCCTTACGGGGCCTAGGCTCCACATTGAGAAACACTGAGTTAGAGCATGTATTGGTTTTTTAAAAGAGTAATAACACACCTGTGGGAATCCAGTGTGATGTAGTGGCTAGAGCAGGGATTCACAACCTGTGGCCCATGGGCCAGATGTGGCCTGTGGCACCATTTCATATGGACCCCCACTGCCTCCGCCATACCAGGTAGTGCCATATGATGGAGGAAGGGCAAAAGGTCCATCCAGCCCCCGAAGCTGTCTGAGGGAGCGTGACCCGGCCCCCAGCTTTAAAAGCTTGAAAATTCCTAGGATAGAGTGCTGGACTTGAACTCAGCAGGGCTGGATTTGAATCTCTGCTCAGCTGTGGAAGCTGACTGGAGTGGACTGGCTAAAATATGTCACCTTGAAAACCCTCTTAGGGTCAGCACAAGTCGGATCTGACTTGATGGCACATAACTTTAAGTAGGTGTTTTTTAAACAAACATTCAGTAAGAAGAGCTAGCCAACTCTGGCTTGGATGGCACATTCAGAGGATTCCCTGATCTGATGCATGTAGATTTCAGAGCGGACCCGAGCATGTTTTAAAAAATACTGTTCTTGTACAAAAATCAAGAGGGTACTCCTCTCTATCCCAAACATAGGAATTTGCTTGCATAGCAGGTAAAAGTCTTTTATTGGTGCCAGTATAAGAGCAAGCAGTTTGAAGAAGATTAATATGAACTATGCATTATATACAGCCACATCAAAAGGGAACCACCAGAGCGTTGGTTCCCAACCTTGGCTCCCCAGATGTTCTTTGACTAAAACTCCCAGAAGCCTTCATATTTGGCTCTACTGGCCATGGTTTCTGGGAGCTGTAGTCCAAAAGTAGCTGGGGACCCAAACTTGAGAACTCGCAAACTAGAGAATTGAAGAGGGGCAAAAGTGAAGCTGCTGGTACACAATCTTCTAGCATCTACTGCCTGAGATGGTCGTCTCACTCTGCCTAATGGTAAACCTGGCTTAGTTGAGTCTACTTAACATATTTTGGAAAATCTATAATGGAAACCTATAAAAACTATGGTGGGCAGTTGCTTATTTGAACCAGACATTTTCAATTTAATTTACTTTTTAATTTTGTTTCTGAGGTGGAGTACTTTTGAAAGATAGCAATTAAAGGAAGGAATATGACTTTTATTGGGTTTGAGAAAGACTTGACAAATCACTTGTTTTTGCTGCTGGCCTTGAACTGCTGGAACTGGGAGGTTGTTAAGCACCTGGCAGACACAGTATGTTGCTGACAGGGTTGCCAAAGAAGCAGAAAGAACAAGCCAGGCCAGTTGTTTTTGTTTTAGTTGAAGGCCAGTTGGTTTGTAACTCTACACCTTAGTTTTGCAGTTGTTTAACCCTTTCCAATCCACATTTTGTTTATGCTGGCAATACACAAGTAATGTATTAGCTACAGCTTTCTCTATAATATTGATATTACAAATTATCAAGGATAACTATTTTTTTCATCTGTAAGGTAAAGGTTACACTTGCTTTAAAGCTAGTCATATCTGACTCTAGGGTTCAGTGCTCATCTCTGTTTCAAAGCCAAAAAGCCAGTGCTGTCTGCTTCTGCAGACGTTTCTGTGGTCATGTGGCAGGCATGACTAGACACCAGAGTACACAGAATACTGTTTATCTTCCCACCAAGGTGGTCCCTATTTATCTACTTGCAATTTCTTGCTTTCAGACTGCGAAGTTGGCAGGGGCTGGGACAGAGACGAGAGCTCATTCTGTCCTGCAGTATTCAGGTATCGAACTGCTGACCTGCTGACGTCCAGTCAACATCTTAGCCACTTGAGCCACTGCAGTCCCTTTTTTTTTCAACTGTGGAAAGTATTTAAGGTAGTTAGCAACCACAGGACTCTTCTGATAATAATGATTATTTTATTATTTTGGTAGTGAGTATATCTGACACTCAGTGTGAGGAACATTTAGATGAGCTCTAGAGATTGTCTGAATACTTTCTCTTGTTGACAATGTAAGGCAAAGATTAGGAAGAATTTGTTTCTACAGAAACCAGGGATTCCTCTCATCTCCCTATACCAGTGGTGGCAAACCTTTTATACACTGAGTGCCCGAACAGAGGGGAGGGGTGCACTCTGTGCTGGGGGAGGGAGGAAACGCTCGCATTGGACTGCTGGACAGAGGGGCAGGGTGACTCTGTGCTGGGGGGAGTTAGAAAGTGCTACCTTTGGGCTGCTGGGCAGAGGGACAGGGCAAACTCTATGCTGGAGAGATGGAGTGTGTGTCCACAAAGACATCTGTGAGTGCCACCTCTGGCACACATGCCATAGGTTCGCCACCACTGCCCTATACAATGTCCTCAATCATTCTCCTCCTCCTTCTGTTGTCAGGGAAATGAAAGCAGGAATGGTGAATTTGAAACTGTATCTCCTCCTCTAAGATCAGAGCTTGGTCTATTTTCTAGGATAGGATTCTTCTCTATCCTATAGCTGACGACTAGGTGTCTAAAATAAATTGAGAACTGAATTACAGAGTGCTTTCAGTGATCCACTTAAAGACAGATAAATTGCATACCTAATTCAAGCAAGAGAGTAACAAGTAATTACAAAGGCATCAATTTAAATTCTTCCAGCCCGAGCTACCTTCTTAATTACAAGGGAGGTAGCTCTGACATATGTCATTCATATCCTTTTATTAAGCTCCTTCAGTAATTTTTAGGAACATTACATGTAGATTTTGTCTTGTAAGGTCTGTTTTCATAAACCTGTCTGCATGCTAGAAAGAACTAAAGAATGTGAAGTTGAACTAATGTGTGGACAGGAATGTTGTTAACGAACAGGTTCTGCTGTTTCCAGAAAGCTGAGGTACAGTTCAAGGCAGAAATCCCATACATTCCCATTACCTCAGACTGCCTCTGGGGGACACCAGTCGCTGGGGAGCACTGGAATGAGTCCCTGTATCCCTGTGGGCCAACACATCACTGTTCTATTCTGTTACACCCCCAAAATTTAATATTAACAGTCCATGAGAACTAGTTTTGATCTATCATTAAGGTGTTTTGTAGACAGCAAGTTTTTGTTTCAGTCCTATGTAGATCCAGTTAAAGAATTTCAAACTGTATACTGTAACTGGAAGAGACCCCACATTAAATGTCTCTTCATAAATTCTTCATATGTATTAGACCAACCATTGTTTCTTTCGCTTTCAGATTATTCTATCTACTGCCTACAAGATAGAAATAATAACAGGAATGAGAAGCTTGCTCAATAATCAAAATTTAACAGGCGTTAAATGAGGATTCATGAGGTCAATTCATGAGGATTGTTGGGGAAATATATGGAGCATATATGATTGAAAAGCAATGTGAGACATTCCTAAGATATTCATCAAGAACAAGAATGTCTGATGTCACAACTGTTTCCTCTTGACCACACTGTGGTCACAGCTTGTTGCTCTTTAAGAAATGACCTAAGTTAACTTATACTTTAGGCAGGGTTGATACCAGTGCATATGATTTGAATCCACATGCAGTCTCTTTAGTAAATACCATTTCTGTGTTCCTCTAAGCCCAACTATTCACTGAGCTTTGGTTAAAGAAAAGGCTCTTTGGAAATGAGATGTTGGACATAACCCAGTGGAGAAAGTAATCAGGCAGCATCTGTAGAAATGGATGGACTTTGCATGGAGATTTTCTCAGGAATATGTGGCCTTCTCTTTAAGTCAACCCGGGGCTCCAGAAAAACAGGGCCTGCGCACATCGCTTGTGCGCAGGTCGCTTTCCACGCATGCGCGGAAGCGCTACGCCGCTTGCATAGGGGCTGCACAAGTGGCATAGCACTTCCACACATGCGCAGAAAGCGTTTCCCCCCGCTGCCAAATTACGGGTTTTTGGCAGCGTGGGGCAGGTTATGACGTCAATCGATGTCACATTACAGGGTTTTCCCGGCCAAATCGGGATGGTTGACAGGTATGGACAGTACATTGATGGAAGAGTCAATCAGCCCAATAGAGCACCTTTCTTTGCTACTTTGCTGAGTGAGGACACCAGGTGAGGCAGAGGTAGTACTACCTCAGTGATGGGCAGTCTTGGCCCTCCAGCTGTTCTTGAATTTCAATTCCCAGAAGCCCATGTCAACACACCAGCTGGTCAGGGTTTCTGGGAATTGAAGTTCAAGAACAGCTGGAGGGCCAAGACTGCCCATCACTGTACTACCTGGAAACTCCTCTTTTTTATAGTGGGTGGGATGGGTGGGTGGGATATGGGTCTTTTAAAGTGGGTGGAATATGGGTCTTTTAAAGTGTTTCTATGTATTTTTAGAACTTGTTGTAATGCCGCCCTGAGTGGGCGGCATATATAAATATGACTATTAAATTAAATTAAAGGAGAAAAATTGGAGATGGACAACACTGGATAGGAACTTCTGAGCACAGCAGTTGGTTTTCGAAGGGTTTTCCTTAGGGATTTTCAACAATTGTTTTCTCCCAGTGCCACCTGTCAAAGTTGGGACACAGATGAATTAGGAAACTTGGACTGTGTATAGAACTCACTAGCTACAAGACTGATGTATGGAAAGTATGGATGAAAGGGTTGAATCAAGTTTAGGGAAATTCCTTTGTGGCAGAACTATGAATTGTCCTCAGTTGAGCTTGATAGAAAGGTTCTGTTCAGTAGGGACAAGATATCAGAAATCCACTTCATGAGGGGAAAAGTCTTCTCCCCCTGCTCTGAGCTGGCAGAAAAGGTCCTGTTTTTTCTCCATCTGCCAAGAAAACCAAAAGTGTTGACAGAGCTTCTCATAAGGGAGCTGAACTGCCATGACCTTTGTGCAGAGTGAGGCCAGTGATACTACGCTGTCCTTAACCACCCACTAACATTCAGGATGAAATGGGAGTAGTAATTAATTATTTTCAAGATTTGTTTAGAAAAGGTTAAAGCCACAGTTAGTCATTATTATTAAAGGCAGGTTTTTCATTGTTGTTAAGCTTTCAGATCTGCTGTCAGAAGGCACAAAGCAGGCATCCCAAGAATTTGGCAGCAAACAGTAGTGTATGTTTCCAAATACCTGAAAATGTGCACGTTGTTACAAACACAATAAACAGTGATTGGTTAGTTACAGATGTGTAAGAACCGGTGTGCCAGAATAACCGGATACTGTAACGTAGAACCAGCATGGTTATATTTTTAAAACACACTAGAGCCTTAGACGCTCTAAGGAATTTTGACATTTTTGACATGGTTAACATAAGAACATAAGAACAGCCTTGCTGGAACAGGCCACAGCCCATCCAGTCCAGCATTCTGTCTCACACAGTGGCTCACCATTTCCTTCAGGGTATTCCCAAGGAGATGCCTTCACCTGCTTAGGATTCCCTGGAAATGGCATTGAGAGATATCCTGCCTATCTCTCCAACCCGGAGGTTGTCCTTAGGTAGCCATAATTATAGCCATTGATACCCTTGTCCTCCATGAACTTGTCTAATCCTTTCTTAAAGCTGTCAAGACTGACAGCTGTCACCACTTCTTCTGGCAGGGAGTTCCATAGACCAGTAATCCTCTGGGTGAAAAAGTACTTTCTCTTATTTGTTTGAGAACTAGTACCCAAAAGTTTCATGGAGTGTCCCCTAGTTCTAGTGTTGTGCAATAGGGAAAACAGTTTTTCCTTATCTACTTTGTCCACACCGTGCATGATTTTATAAACTTCAATCAGGTCACCTCTTAGACGCCGTCGTTCAAGAGTGAAAAGGCCCAACTGTTGCAGCCTCAGATGGTAAGGAAGGTGTTCCAGTCCCCTAATCATTCTGGTTGCCCTCCTCTGCACTTTTTCCAGCTCCATAATATCCTTCTGGAGGTATGGCGACCAGAACTGTACACAGTATTCCAGATGGGGCCTCACCATAGATTTATAAAGAGGCAAAATGACACTTGCTGACTTAATTTCTATACCCTTCCTAATGATCCCTAACATTGAGTTTGCTTTTTTCACTGCTGAGGCACACTGAGTTGACATCTTCATTGAGCTGTCCACCAGGACACCAAGGTCCCTTTCCTGCTTTGTCGCAGAGAGTTCAGACCCCATCAGTTTATAAATGTAATTGGGGTTTTTTGCCCCAACATGCATCACTCTGCACTTACTAATGTTGAAGCTCATTTGCCACTGTTTTGCCCACTCCCCCAGTGTCAAGAGATCCCTCTGGAGCTCCTCACAATCTCTCACAGTTTTCACTACCCTGTATAATTTAGTGTCGTCAGCAAATTTGGCTACCTTGCTTTTTACTCCTACCTCTAGATCATTTATGAAGAGGTTGAAAAGCAGGGGTCCCAGTACTGAACCTTGGGGGACCCCACTCTTTACTTCCCTCCACTTGGAAAAGTGTCCATTTAGTGCTACCCTCTGTTTCCTGTCCCTTAGCCAGTTGCTGATCCAGGACAAGACCTGTCCCTTTATTCCATGACTGGTAAGTTTATTCAAGAGCTTTTGGTGTGGGACCTTGTCAAAAGCCTTCTGAAAGTTCAGATAAATAATGTCAACTGGATCCCCCTTATCCACATGCTTGTTGACACTCTCAAAAAATTCCAACAGATTAGTGAGCCATGATTTGCCCTTGTAAAAGCCATGTTGGCTCTCCTTTAGCAGCACCTTCTCTTCTATGTGCCTATTAATTCTATCTTTTAGGATGGTTTCCATCACTTTACCTGGGACACATGTCAAACTGACAGGTCGGTAATTTCCTGGATCACCCCTGGATCCTTTTTTGAAAATTGGTGTTACATTCGCTACCTTCCTGTCATCAGGCACAAAGCCTGATTTGAGGGAAATATTATATATTTTGTCTAGGAGATCAGCAATTTCATCTTTAAGTTCCCTGAGAACTCGTGGATGGATGCCATCTGGTCCTGGTGATTTGTTAGTGTTTAGCTTAACAAGACATGCAAGGACCTCCTCCCTGGTTATTTCTATCTTGCTTAATTCTTCGGTTTCCCTCCCTACGAAGATAGGCTCTGTTTTGGGTATGTGGTCTCTGTCTTCTTCAGTGAATACTGAAGCAAAGAATTCATTGAGTCTCTCTGCAATCTCTGTTTCCTCTTTAATAACCCCTTGCCTTCCATTGTCATCTAATGGTCCAGTGGCCTTCCTAGTTGGGTTCTTACTTCTAATGTACTTAAAGAAGTCTTTGTTATTTCTCTGAGTATTTTTAGCTATACGCTCCTCAAAGTCTTGCTTTGCTTTCCTGATTGTTGCCTTGCATTTGTTCTGCCAGAATTTATGTTTCTGCCTGCTGTCCTCATTTGGACAAGCCTTCCATCTTCTAAATGAGCTTTTCTTGCTCTTGATCACTTCCCGAACAGCTCCTGTAAGCCACATCGGAGTCCTCTTGGACCTGAAAGTTCCCTTTTTCCTTTTGGGTATGCATTCCAATTGGGACTCTGTTATTGTTTTTGTAAACAACCTCCATGCCTCTTGGAGTGTTTGGACTCTCTCAATTTTCCCTTTCAGTTTCTTTTTTACTAGTTTCCTCATCTTTGGGAAATTTCCTTTTTGAAAATTTAAGGTCTCTGTGTTAGATTTTATCAGTGACTTGCAGTCTATGATCAAGTTAAACATAATTGAGTGGTGGTCACTGTTCCCTATTGGATCAGTCACATTAACATCTTGCACCAGATCCTGAGTATTACTCAGGATCAAGTCAAGGATTCTTGTACCTCTAGTTGGGTCTTCAACCATCTGTCCCAGGGAACAATCATTTAGCATATCTAGGAACTTTATCTCTTTATCATGTGCTGAACAACAGTTCACCCAGTCTATGTGAGGGTAATTGAAGTCCTCCATTATAACCAGGCTTCCCTTCTTGGATGCCTCCTTTACAACATTCTCCAACTGCCAGTCTCCCTCAAAAGTTTGGGTCGGAGGCCGATAGTATATGCCTACTGTTAGACCATCCTTGTGGCCTGGTATTCTTACCCACAGAGCTTCTAATGGTGACTCTAAATCACCTAGATATTCCAATTCATACGATTTTATCACTTCTTTGACATACAAGGCTACACCACCTCCCGTTTGCCCCTTCCTATTCTTCCTGTACAGTTTGTAGCCTGGGATAACTGTATCCCATTGGTTATCATCCATCCACCAGGTTTCAGTGATACCAATAATATCAATATTCTTATCTATTGCTAAGTATTCCAGCTCCCCTATTTTGTTCCGGAGGCTTCTGGCATTTGTATACAAGCATTTATATATGCTTTCCTGATACAGTCTTTTGCGTCCAGTTGCATTGTTAGACTGCCTCTTGCATCCTTCTGCTAGAGTGCTGGTGACTAGCTCCTTGCTCTGCTCAGTAATTTTTGCATCCTCCTCACTACTCAAGTACACACTTTCCCGAACCGGATGCTGCCCAGCTCCTGTCGGCTTTCCCCCAGTTATCAGTTTAAAAGCTGCTCTGCAGCCTTTTTGATGTTGAGTGCCAGCAATCTGGTCCCATCATGGTTCAAATGCAACCCATCCCTCCTGAACAGATTTGGCTTGTCCCAAAATGTTCTCCAGTTCCTGACAAATCTGAAGCCCTCCTCTCGACACCACCGCCTCATCCACGCATTGAGGCTTCTGAGCTCTGCCTGCCTGGTAGGTCCTGCGTGAGGGACAGGCAGCACTTCTGAAAATGCTACCTTGGAAGTCCGGGACTTCAATCTTCTTCCTAACAACCTAAATTTGGCTTCCAGGACAGACCGCTTGGCCTTCCCAATATCATTGGTACCAATGTGTACCATGACAACTGGCTTGTTCCCAGTTCTCTCTAACAGCTTAGAACATTACACACAGTTACACAGGAGTTAGCTCCACTGAATTAAGAGAACATTTATGAATTTTTTTAAAAAAGGCTTCTAGTTTATGAATGTGGATATCATTGATATCCATGATTCAAAATGCCAGGAAATGACCCAATGTTGCTGCACAATATCATGCCTGAGTTGCCAGCAAGAAGGATGCCAAGCTTTACATAGCAAAGGACAGCCTGAATATTGACAACAACAAGATACTAGTCAAGATAGTTGCCAAGATAGTCTCATGATACCCACTCAATATCTTTCTCTCCTGTGAAAAGGTAGCACAATTACTTTGGGTGAGGAGCAGTTATCTAATGAAAAAATGAGAACTTCTAGAATTTTCCCTTCCTTGATGTCTCTATGTGAATGGTACAATGTGAATGCTACTATTATCTATGTGAATGTAGACCATCTAGACTGCTGTCATTAATGCTGTCAGAATTCAAGCTTGCCTTTGCAATATAAAGCTTGGTATCCTTTTTTCCTGCTGGCAAAACGGGTATGATATTGTGCAGCAATATCGGGCCATTTCCTTGCCTTTTGACTCATGGATACAGAAATGCAGTGTCCTACACTCATAAGCCAAAGGTTTGTTTGTTTTTTGAAGAGTTGAATTTGCTGGATTTTTAAAACAGAAGTTAATTGTACATACACAGCATACAAATTCCTTCATGTAGAATTACCCAGTGCTACAGGATCCCAGAAGATGAGCACATGGCCTGTACAGTACTTTGGTTACTGGGAATGGACAAGAGCAATTCTAATTTGGTTTTGCTCTTGTGCACCCTCAAGAATGTGTGTTCTTACCATAAAGCTCTTCCTGGACATGAGCTGGCAGAACTGTTAATGATAGGATATTTTGGAGGTTATAAAGTCACATAGTCACCACACATCAGAGGTGATTTGATGGCACATAGCATCTTTGGTGTCTATTCCTTAATTACTAAGCAACTCTATGGGTAGAAAACAGGTGGAATAGCATCAAAGATCTACTAACAGTAAGTAAGGTCATCCCCAGCTACAAAGCACAAGAGTAATTTCATAGTTTAAATGAGTAAGCTTCTGAATATTTTTCTCTAAACCTTTACAAATGTATTTTAAAATATTTTTACAACTGGACCCAGACTCTCTTTTTAGTACCTGGTGGGCTAGATAAGAGTTTAAAAAATCCTTCTGAGTATCAGCCAATTAGATCCTGTCAAAAGTTTAGATTGTCCTAGAGTTGTCTCACAAATCTGCAACAATGCATCTATACTTTGGAAGGCTTATGCAGGTAAACCCATTCCACAGTTTATAGGTCAGTTTTATTCTTTTGAAAGGTCATTTCTAGGATTAATATTTCAGCTGCTGTATCTATGTTTCCTTCTAAATATTAATAAAATAAAAAGTGGGTGGGCCAGCTATTCTCCTTCCAGATTAGCAAGATACAGTATGTCTTTTCAATTTACATGAGCTAATAATGATGATGATGATGATAAGGATGATGATGTGTCAGAAGTTATTCTGGGTCAAAAGGATTTTTGTGGAAGAAACTTCCCTCAGGGAACGTCCACATGAGGCTCCTTTCATGTCCCCAAGAGCTGGGGTAGAGACAGGCTCTTAATCCATCATGCAGTACCCGGGTCTCAAACTGCCGATTTGCCAGCCTTCCAGGTAACAAGGTGAGCTTCTTAACCACTGAGACACTGCAGCCCCGCTATTTTAAATAAAAGGTTTGTTACTGCATGGGGTTTTTACTTTTAAAGATATCATAACTTGAAAACCCAATGCCCAAACGTCCCCAACCTTGGCTCAGATTAAAAACAGATTGTATGCTACATCTGTGATGGGTTTGGTGCTGATCTGAAGTCCAGTTCCAAACTTACAATTGTTTGTTTGTGATGCCCCCATTTTTAGAATTGTCTTGTAGAACATTGTTTTGCTCTGCTGCATAATAACTAATTGCACTCCTATGCAGCTTATAAAAATGACCAAAAGAATTGGGTTCAGCATTCCACTGAAACTGATGGAAACTTAAAATTGAATATCTTAAATCCCATGTTTTAGCAATCCTTAACTGTAGACTTCTGTGAAATGTGATCTCTCTCAAATAGCAGTGTCTTGAGCCTTATTTGTCCTCCAGAAACCGTATAAGTGATATTTAATGGGGTCATAATGGGGGTGGTTAAAACTGTTGTCTAGTCAATGTGTCAATTGCCTTTTCCATGGTTTGTATCCACATAACAACCTGTTTTATGGTAATTGCCTTCTACTTTAATTCATTGTTCAGAAGTGATTCTAGATGAGGTCTTTACTGCACATTCATCCTGCCTTATTTATGGGATTTTAAGATGGGCGTGGTGTGGTTAGGTGGCAGAGTGACAGCCCAGGTGATGTTTCATTTTCATTTCATGTTTAATTTCTATACTGCTTTACTCAACCCAGCGGGCGACTCAAAGCGGTGTACACAGTCACAATAATACAGTAACACAAGTAAATATAACTCAATACAGTCAATAATACAATAATAATACAATAATATCGAGTTACAAAATTACAAATCAGGAAAAAATACAATATTAAATACAAAAAACATCAATGAATGGCGCCCCTGACTCACAAGTTCATAACGGGGCCAAGGGAAGAAATGAGTTTGGCTGAGGAAAAGAAATGTCCCTTCCATGGCCTCCTCGCGGATTCAACCCTCGTGGCGAAGACGAGGTTCAGCTGGGCTCCTCTTGCTTCCCCTAACCAGCCAGGTCAGAGGAGGGGGGCAGAGCTGGTGTGGGCATCTCCAGGGCGCTGGCGGCGGCTTTTTCAAGCCCCGCCATGGAGACGAGGCTCAGCTGGGCTCCTCTCACCTCCCTTGACCGGCCGGGCCAAAGATGGTGCCATCAGTTCGCAACCTCCTTTTAATATCACTACTTTCTTCATCTTATTTCTTTCACATAAAATTTACTTAGGACTACAGAATAGTTAGGCAAAATATTGTTTAGCAGGATTTGTTTTAAAAGTCCTCATTTTTAAGCACCCATAATCTAAACTAAAAGAATATTATAATTTCATAAAGAGTTGTTACATTTTAACCTTGCAAAACATGCTTAGGCAAGGCAGCAGTTCATCACATCAGTTGAGCTAATGAAGCAGGATGGTATAAAGATGTATTGCAACCACAGTAAAATCATATTGGGTTTTTATTAAAGGCTCATATAATGTGCAATACTAGTTATGGTATTTGTTAGTGTTAGCAACAGTTGCTGCTGTTCCTGCAGCGATATTTCTACAACATATGTAAACTAAGATAACATAAATGCAAGGGGAAAAGAGCAATCCCCACCCAAGGAACTGTCTGCTGAAATATATACAATACAAGAGAGAAGGGAGGGAAGGGAGGGAGGCTAATTAAGCAGGAAGAATGGAAGCAAAGACTACTATATGCACGTAGGCTTAACTTCTGGGGAAGAGGACACTTGTTGAACTATTTTAATAGGGAAACATTTTCTATAATCCATTGCAACCTCAATTTGCTTCATGCTGGTAAACAATTAATGCCTGGTCTTTGGATTCCTTACACCGTTTGGCCACGTTCTGGTTCATGATCTTTTGATTCCGGCTTGTTGGAGGCAGAGACATGTCTACTTTCTTCAAGATGAAATGTTATGGAGACCCCCATAATGCAACAACAGTATATAATAAATCATTAACATCAATAATGTCTATAGATAATAGCAGCTACCACACAAGTCGCAGGAACCTGGTGCAGCATTTGTTATAGGTAGTGATGATCTGCAAAAAAAATTACTACCCCCTCCATGGGCATGGCTAACACTGTGGGTGTGGCTAACTCTGTGGGCCATGCCCACTTGGCCTCCCTACACCATGGTCTGGGGTAGGGAGGTGGGCATGGCTGGCCAAGTTGGCGTGGCCTGGGGAAATTTTCGCTACTGGTGCCTGGGCACCTGTGGGCACTGGGAGCAGCTCAACACTGGTTATAGGTCACTAAATTAACGTGCAGTCACAGACTCACGTTGCAGCAGTACGACAATAAGAGAACAATCAAACGTTCAACTTTATTCTCCATCCGCGCTGCCTTTCTTACAAGTAACTGTCAAAAACCTCTGTTGGGATTAACAGTTGCGAAGCAAAGCAACTGGGACCTTCCGATTGTGCTGGAAAGTCCATCAGTCCCTGCCTGTCACTAGCCCTGTGGTCTCAAATGTCTCCCAGACCACCCCACACACAACCTGTTTCTAAATTCAGCAGAAGAAGATGCTGAAGAAGATGATGGTGATACTGAAGAAGATGATGCTGAAGAAGAAGATGATGGTGTTGCTGAAGAAGATGCTGCTGGAGGAAGAGGAGGTGATGATGATGAAGATGAAGAAGATGATGCTGATGCTGAAGAAGAAGATGACGATGCTGAAGAAGAAGATGGTGTTGCTGAAGATGCTGCTGCTGGAGGAAGAGGAGGAGGAGGAGGAGGAGATGCTGCTGCTGAAGAAGATGAAGAAGAAGATGATGCTAATGCTGAAGAAGAAGAAGAAGATGCTGAAGAAGAAGAAAATGCTGATGCTGAAGAAGAAGATGCTGAAGAAGAAGATGACGATGCTGAAGATGCTGCTGCTGGAGGAAGAGGAGGAGGAGGAGATGATGATGCTGAAGAAGATGAAGAAGAAGATGATGCTAATGCTGAAGAAGAAGAAGAAGATGCTGAAGAAGAAGAAAAGGCTGATGCTGAAGAAGACGATGCTGAAGAAGAAAATGATGGTGTTGCTGAAGAAGATGCTGCTGGAGGAGGAGATGATGATGATGATGAAGATTATGCTGATGCTGAAGAGGAAGAAGATGCTGAAGAAGATGCTGGAGGAGGAGGAGGAGAAGCTGACGAAGATGATGCTGATGCTGAAGACGATGCTGAAGAAGAAGACGATGATGTTGCTGAAGAAGATGCTGTTGGAGGAAGAGCAGGAGATGCTGATGCCGCTGAAGAAGATGATGATGGTGGTGAAGAAGATGATGTTGATGCTGAAGAAGAAAAAGATGCTGCTGAAGAAGATGCTGCTGGAGGAGGAGGAGGAGGAGGAAGAAGAAGAGGAAGAAGGTGATTCTGATCAGTCTAGTGAGTTACTCTTCTTTGCAGCCCAAGCATTTCGATTGCTGAGGAAGCGGAAAGCCCAAGCGGGCCGTCGGGACGCTCAGCCTGTCGGAAACTTTCCCCGACGGGGCGGGCTGGCCGGCCGCTGGCGGGAGGGATGATGCCGAGCGTGGGCTTTGCCTTGCCTGCCTTGCCCAGCCGCGCGCGCTGCTCCCTCCGGTCCGGGGCGGGGCCTCTCGGGAGGCGGAGGCGAGGCTAGTGTTTTGAATCCGACCAAGCTTCCCTTCAGCCAACCGGCGGCCGAGGCAGCCGTGACGTCAGAGCCAAGCCGGGAAAGCCAGCCTGCTGCGAAGCTGCTCGGGCTCAGAGCCACGGAGGGGGTCGTTAAGTTCGGAGGTGGCGCGAAGGGGAGCTCCGTCTGCTCGGAAGCCGGGAGAGCGCGCCGTGCGGGAAGGGGCAATGCCGTGCTGATGACAAGGGCTTGTGGCTCCTGCTCCAAAGCCACCGGGAGCCCCGCGACGCTACTACAAGCTTATGTACATACTCCAGAAGACAATGAGGGTAAGGAAGGAAGGAGTGTCTCCTTCTCCCTGCGCTGCTGCTCCTGTCGTTGTGGTTGTCGTCGTTGTGGGATACAAATCAACCATTTGATTGACAGTCAAGGACTGGAATAAGATTAACAGTTCGAGCCCTAACCAAGGACCTAAGAACTGTTAAGGTAACGTCTGAGTACAGGGATACAGTATATGCAGTTCCTAGTAGAGTTGTGGGTTGTTGTTGTTGTTTTTTTGGAGAGTTAGGATGTTCAAGTCTGATAAGTCCAAAATTTCCGAATATCTGGGCTCCAATCACATGGTTGTTGTTGTTGTTGTTGCTGTTGTTGTTGTTATTGGATACAAATATTGTTGTTGTTGTTTGGAGTGCACTTTTCAATTAGAAATTGAAATAGAAGTTGGCTGCACTTTTCAATCAATAAGAAGTTGATTGAAAAATAAGTTGATTAACACGTACTTTTTCACCCAGAGGATCACTGGTCTATGGAACTCCCTGCCAGAAGAAGTGGTGACAGCTGTCAGACTTGACAGCTTCAAGAAAGGATTAGACAAGTTTATGGAGGACAAGGGTATCAATGGCTATAATTATGGATACTTAAGGACAACCTCGGGGTTGGAGAGATAGGCAGGATATCTCTCAATGCCATTTCCAGGGAATCCTAAGCAGGTGAAGGCATCTCCTTGGGAATACCCTGAAGCAAATGGTGAGCCACTGTGTGAGACAGAATGCTGGACTGGATGGGCTCCTGTGGCCTGTTCCAGCAAGGCTGTTCTTATGTTCTAATAATAGGTTTATTTGTACCCTGCTCTCCTGGCACGAGCGCCACTCAGGGCGGCATTACAACATGAAAAGAACACAATTGCAGTAAAATACAGATTATAACAACATGTCACATAAACAATACAGTAAAATAATCAATACACATATCACATAGCAATCACATTTACAGTATAGTAACATAAAAGGACAATATACGTCACAAAAGTATAACAAACAGCCAAAAGTACAATGTAGCAAGCACAGTGCAAAATAAAATGTTACATGTCACACGTTATAAAAGAGATTTTTTTTAAAAAAAACCAAGCTGATGTCTTTAAATGTTTTGGGTACCAGGTAGGAAAAATAAGTGTTTTCGTGTAAGGCTGATGCCAAGTTTCTCTTTTCTTCAATGGAATCCTGTAAGTGTTTACAGCTACAAAATGCACGTTTTGTGTCTGAGAAAGTGTACTCGATTGTGGAAAGCACACTTTAAAATAAAGCAGTTGGCATGAGATGCCACAACATTTCTGTTTCTTATTTGATAAAAATGCATGTTGTGCTTGTTTAGTACTTAGTTGTTGTTGTAGAAATATAATTGGGCTAGCTTAGAGTAGCTATACCTTGGAGGTTGGTACTGAACATGTTTAATTATTTAACATAGACATTTTGTACTGGAAACAGTGCTTTTTAAAGCTGTGTGGCCATTGTTTACCAAAGGATAGACATAACACGTGTAGGTGACTTTTAGCCTCACTTTAAATGTCCCAGCTCTGAGTTGTCAACACCCCAGTACAAAAACAGTCTCTTTTTCACACACACTTCCCTAATATTTAACTTTCAGAACTTCCTACCAACCTATGTGGCTTTCCCTCTTTCTGCCTGATATCATATCACCCTGTAGATCACAATGCATAAACTGATGCCATTCAATTTCTTCTAGTCTGACGGTTAGTTATGTGAGATGGGGGAATTGGGAAATACACAACATAATTTTGTCACATAACTTCAAATGTTGATAATCATTTGTGAATGCAGAAGAAAATAACTGTGGAACGGTGGTGCCTCTTTGTGCCTCCTCTCCCAATCTATTTGAAGTATGGATTGTAACCACTTTGGGGGCAAGAAGCTCTTCTTAGTCCTGCTACTTTGTGACATTCTGTATACATTAGATAGCAAAACATGCGGCTACAGCTCTTGAAACCACTTGAACCACTGCTTGGGTAGAAAATGTGGCTCAGTGAATGCTTTGCTAGATCAAAAAGGAAAAGTTCAAACCTCAATTCAGTCATCCCCATGGGGCAAAACCTTGGAGAAGTTACTGTGTCTCAAACCACATGCAGTTGTTGTCAAGAGAAAATCCCCACGTTTTTCTCCCTGAGTTCCTTGAGGAAGAATAAGATATAAATCTAATAAATTATCCAGGGATATACTTTGCAGGAAATCCACAGTCATTGGACTGTGACAGCTTAAAACTGTCAGTTCCCATCAGTCAGCTCATTTGAGCTCTACAAGATTAGACCTCTGATAGACGGAGGGGGAAATGCTTTCCTTAAAAGGGATATCTTATAGTGTAAAGAAATGGACCCATGGTCCATTTTGTGTAGTCACAGGAGTCGTTTGGAGTAAATTGATGGTTTATACCAGGGGTCGGCAACCTTTTTAAGTTGGGGGCCAGGTCACGCTCCCTCAGACAGTTGAGGGGGCCAGACTGGTGGTCCTCCCGCTGTAATCACTGCCGTATAACATGTCTGTGGCTAGCGCAAATACATTTATGACAGCCATATCTGCATTTATGGTTGTCATAAATGTGTTCACAGTAGTTTATGCTGCTTCCGGTGGTGGCGGGAGTGAGGGCGGCGGGCCAGGTGACTTGGCATGGCGGGTTGGATCTGACTTGTGGGTTGTAGGTTGCTGACCCCTGGTTTATACCAAGGATACATGCCTGTGTTCCCCTGCTGGTATAAATACTGAAAGCACAGTAGAAGAGTAGTATTTTGTCTCTGCCCCCTACCGTGTTTGCACTTTTAGTAACACACGTAAAGCTGAACACACATCCTGCTTCTGTTTGCAGGCAAAACCCTTCTGTCCTTAGAGTTCCAGATGCTAAGGAGGAGATGTAGACATGCTAGTGATATACACACAATCCCCCCTTGCATAGGAACTCTGAATGTTTGCCCATCAATGTAGGGATGACAGGCATGATCCTACAGCTATCTGTACTCTGAAGAAAGGGTGTGAGTTTAGTCTGTTTTGATTTAGTCACCTGTGAGTTCAGGACTGTTTATGCTCCTCAAACATGTGGATCATCACTGTGCTAAACAGGCACTGATATCATAAACTGAACCAGTCTTAGCCTTAGGTTGGCAATACATTTAGAGCTGGCTATGCTTGGAGTAGGAGACTAAGCGTTGTGCTTGCTCCCACCTCCATGCATGTACAGCACAGCATTTGAAATATATAAGTGCAGTTTTTGTAGCTCCGGTGCATGATTTGACCTTATTATGCGTGTTGAATTAGCAACATGTGGTCCTATGTTGGGGAACATCCTAAAAAGATCCAGCTGCTGAAATTTGGTGGTAAACCACTAAAACCAGTTAAAAGTGTTTTCTACTTGTTATAAAGTTTCCCTGGGGGGGGGGGGTGTTCTGTGGTTTCCTGCCAAAACTTTGTGCTGTGATTTTTTGCCAAATTTCCTTGGTGTGGTGATGGGAGTTTTTGACCACACTGGATCATGCAAGACAAAATTGCTGCCCCAATCCACCAAAGTTTCCCAGCTTTGATTTAGGAGGAGAGATTGACTACAGCTGTCCTGGTGGATCAGGCCAAAAGTCAGTCTAGTGCTTTGTTCCATTTCTAGCATCAACCATCCAGATGACTCTAACCCTTGAAGCTTTAGAGGACAAGAAAACATCACACCTTCTTTGTTGTCTGCCCCAGACATGTGCTAGTAAAGAGGTTTAACAGCTGCTTCTTGGCATGGTTGTGTTTAGCTATCTTACCTTGTTCATGAGCCTATCATTTTCCACAAATGTGTGCTGACAGTATTGCAGCAAAATGAAGCCATGGAGAGAAAGATCATCAGAAAAATCAAATTTTACCATAGTACAAAACCAGTTTGGAATAGGGAAAACAGTAACTCCCTCCCCGAGAATGGATTGTGCTTATTGGTCACAGAATGCTGAATAACAAAGGAGGATGTGGCTGAGGAACTCGATTTTCCCTATGTCTCTCGGAGGATCCTGAATAGGCTGAGGGTTGGAGTACCTTAATGTAAAACCAACATGTCCAAGTGGGGGCTGCTGGCAGACAACAACATACTGTGTAAATGTGGAGAGAGACAGAATCCATCTCATTGGCTGGTCTGCCGATTACTACTGAAAACTTGTACCGATGCAGATTTAAGTTTGGCTCACAATAAAGCGAAGAAGGTGGCTTCATTTTGGCAGTCTAAAGTTTGACATGGAAACAGAAGAAGTAGAATAGGATGGAGAAAGAAGAACAGAGGTGGAACTGGCTTTGGTGCTGGCCAGTATCCTGAACAAAAAAAAAAAAACAAACATTTTGTTCCAGGCTCCACTTGATTCAGCTAACAGTTGTGACCACTTCATCTGGTAGTGGATTCCATAAGTGGTTCTTCTTCTTCCATGTCTAGGCCAGACGTAAAAATGGCAAAATGAAGCCACCTCCATAAGTGGTGTATTATATGTAATGTGAAGAAGAGCTTTTTGTCAGTTCTGATCTTGCCAATCAATTTCATTGTGGCTCTGTGTTCAAGCATTGTGAGGGGGATATCCCCCCCCCATCCCATAATCTGCAGTTTGGGCATGAATCTCGATTAACAGCTTGACAGCACGCACTGTACATTAGTAGCTCATTAAAATATGGCACCCTGTACTTTAGAAGGAAGGAGTAAACTCAGAGACAACTTGCATAATAAACAGAGTCAAGCTGCCTCATATGTCACCCTATCTCTCCCGAAGGAACAGCCCGTTTGTCAAGCTGTCATGCATTCCTGGGAGGCTGCCTTGTGACTAAATTTGTCAAATACCACAGAACATTACCAAGGAAGCACTTCTACAGAGAATCGCCTTGTGTCGGTTCTCCATTATGTTCCAATTAAATGCTGTACATTTTGTCTCCTACCCAATTCACATGAGTCACTTCAAAACATTTAAATGACAAATACTGTCCTGAACTTTGGGAAGGATGTTGCTGTTTACTATTAGGGACATTCCATGTTTTAACTCACAACTGCTGCACCGGGTACTATCTTGAGAATATGAACTGCCAGGCATAATAGTTTTTTAAAAGATTGTCATCTAGGCGTTGGGGCAGTGATGGTAGAATCAATTTAAACAAGCTCCCAGAGAGCTTGAGAAATACCTATATTAACAATTCTACAAGAAGCTGCCTTAAAAGGAACATTAACATTTAGCTCCGGTCTTAAATAGAGCTGGCTTGAACTATATTGTGAGTATGTGCAAACAAACCTCATGCAAGATCTTCTATGGGGACTGTATTTCCACTTGAATTGTTGCCCTTTTCTTCTTCTCCTTAAACAAATTAAGAGAATTAGCTGCACTTGGGGAAATCAAAGGGCTGTTTATGGGGAAATTCCGATGAGTCTTCTGTTATAAAAGCTAGACTAGAATAAGCTGCATTGCCTTATTTAGGTCCATGATCTCTAGGATTTTGACACTCAAGCAGCTGCTTATATTGTATTTAGGGCTGTAAGAAAGCTTAGGTTGTTGAGTCAATCAAAACTGACAATTCCTTACTATTAACTCTAAACTAGTTTTTGCTTTCTATTGTCAGCTTTCTGTCAAACCTCTCTCCATGCATGCCTGTTTTGGGAGAGAGATTTGACGGAGAGTTACCAATAGCAAGCAACAATTATTTTGCCCTTTCTCTGGGCTCAGTTCATCTTGATTCAACATCTTGAACTTTGCAACAAAATCCCATGATTTCTCATCAAATAGCTGGAGGTGGAAATGCTTAAGCATGCCTGGAAGAACTGTAAGGGACAATATGTGCCCCAATACAGAAGTTGATAATGAAGAAATTGAATTAGTGAAGTTAGTTCATCAACCCAAGTGAGGACTTGCAGCCAAGAAATCAGAAGAAAACTGAGACTTGGAAGGGCAACAATGAAGGGATTAGAAAAGATAATCACATGTAAGGATGTTTCACTGGAGACCAAGACCGAGATCGTTCACACTGTTGTGTTTCCGATCACTATGAAAGGAAGAAAGCTGACCAGGGGTGGTGGGTGGGATTCATTTGAAATATGGAGATGGAGGATAGCTTTGTGGATACTCAGGAGTGTCAGAAAGATGAACAGGTGGGTCCTAGAACAAATCAAACCTGGTCTGTCTCTGGGGGCAAAAATTATGAAGCTGAGGCTGTCCAACTTTTGACACTTCATGAGAAGGCAAGACACTCTAGAAAATACAATAATGCTGGGAAAGATGGAAAGCAGCAGGGAAAGAGAAAGACTAAATAGGGATTACTCCCTAAGGGAAGCCACAGACAAGAATATGCAGAAACTGAGCTGACCTGTGCAGGACAGGACATTTTGGAGATTTTCCATTCATTGGGTCGCTCTGAGTCATAAACGACTTGATGGCACATAATAAGGTTATATAATAGCCCAGGTAATAAATCCTCTTGTTTTGGGGGATATCAGAAAGGTGGTAGCATGGGGTAAAGTCAGCATCTTAATTTAGTCAAGGTGCATTATGTCTGTGGCTATGATTGGCTTAGCTGCTTTAATATCACAAAAGGCAGAAATACCTCTGTGGGGGAACTTACAATTAAAGGCAAAAAAGCTAGATTTTGGGGTGTGTGGTGGGAGGGGAGGCAGGGGTCTAAGAAAGGACAGGTCCAAAGAAGGTAGTGCCAGAATCTCAATGAAAGCAAGGGAGCTGGTAAGAAAGGAAAATGAATTGGTCCACAGAAACAAGGAGAAGCAGATGCTTGGAAGAGGAGGGAAAGATAGTGGTTGGGCTGAAGTGGCCATGGCTGAAAAGTACAAAGGAGAGCCACCACATATTCACTGGCAAGGAAGTGCTGTATTTTTGGCTGTATGCTTCGTATATTCATTTGTTTTTATGGCGTGGTGGTGGTGAGGCTTCAGCAGATTCCGTAGTTCAAGTCAAGAATACAGTCTCACAGAAACTACACACTGTCATGTCAGCCAAAAAGTATTTGTAGGGAATAACAGAAAGACCACCCCCAGTGTTCTCAGAATGAATAAAGAGAAGCTGTGGCTTGTAAATGACTTTGCCTGATGTCTCTCAGCAGATCCTTCTATAGCCTAGCAACCTTCAAAACTCAAGACAGTAAACATGAGCTACTGAGAAACCATATGGAGGGCCTATAATCACTCTGACATCCATGTTCAGTGTGCTGTGCGCTAAGCAAACCATAGCAACTTGATTGTTTTTCAGTCTTCCATGCAAATTTAGTTTGCAGACGCACACATTTACAATTGTTGACCAGCCCACATTTTAGTTTGATAGCTAAAATAGGAGTAAGGGGGGGGAATGAACTAGTCCATGCCAGTAGCTGTGTATAATAGGCATGCTGTTTTTCCTGAAAGCAAGACAGAAACACAGAAGTATGTAAGGTTTGTTTGCACATACTCACAATGGAACACAGCCAGGCAGTCAGAAACAAACAGAAAGTCTAGCATATGGTATGGTCCAGTTGTTGGGCCTTGGTTTCATGTTGCTTCCTCCGGAAAAGGCTCAGAGGAAGATGTCAGAACCAACCTTCTTTCATGGATTATTATTTCCCTTCTTCACTGCCCCAGTGTTCTGCTGCAATATATGTGGACAACATTGCCTTAGCAATAGGATCTTCTACATTCCAGAAGCCAACTGCCACTCAGCATGCCTGTTGTTGTTTTACACATGTGTGGCATGCCCTACAAACACCTTTTCCAACATTTCCGTTGTGTCTTTTCTGTGGCAGCTCCCAGGTTGTGGAATGTTTTGCCTCATGAGATTAGGTCAACCCCCCCTCCCTTTTATCCTTCCACCTGTGGCTGAGGACCCACCTCTTCAGGCAGGCTTTTAATAACCTTAACCAAGTCTCACCTAGATGCTGGTTTTTAGCTGAGAAACTCTTGTTTCAAAAGTTTTGTGCCTCTCTGGCACAAGGAGGAGGGCCTTCTCCGTGTCTGCACCAGCCCTTGAACCTCCTGCCTGTGGAACTGCATCTCCAGACGGAGTTGTTGCCCTTTAGGAAGGAACTAAAGACCTGGCTGGCGGGCCAAGTTTGGGGTGCGGGTGGGGATGGGGGTACCGTTGGGTGGTTGGTATAGAGAAGTGTGCCTTCCCCCAAAGTCCCTTCGGTACTTGCGCACCTTTTAGGGGTGGGTTTTTTAACTTTTAACTTTGTTTTATTATGTGTCTTTTTATATATTTACTGTCCGCTATGTAAACCACCCTGAGTTGGGTTGTACCTAAGTGGGCGGTATATAAGCGTGATAAATAAATAAATAAATAAAAATATATTGGTGTGACATGTGGCATTGAAGTGATAATTTGGTCTCCTGCTAGATTTGTATCTGAACCTTAGGCAGGGTCAACTGTACTATGGGGTAGTCTTTTCCTACAATGAAAATTCCCTGTCCTTTTCAAGTCTTTTCCCTAAGAGATCTGAGTAATTATGTCTCAAAGTAGTAACACCATTGCCCCTTCAGAACACTGTTATCACAAGATAGAGTACAAGAGCTTCCTACAACTGTGTCCTGCCAATATTTTTCATCCATGAATATTTAGTCTCACTGTTGTTAGCATTTAATGCTATTATCTTAGGGAGCATCATAAATAATGCTCATTCATCATTTTTGTGTATGTGTTATTAAAAACCATCTTAGCTCTTTGAAATGATAGGAAGGTAATATGAGTGTTGTGAAAGAGAGAGAATGAGAAACTTTCTCCTTAGTTGTGCATATATTTATCAATATCAACTTGTTGGCCAGGTTTCAAATTAAGATCATAAATAGAAAGGTAAAAGTTTGTCTTGCTCGACAGCCAGTCATATCCTACTCTAGGGTTCAGTGTTCATCTCTGTTTCAAAGCCAAAGAGCCAGCATTGTCTGCTTCTGCAAACGTTTCTGTGGTCATGTGGCAGGCATGACTAGACACCGGAGCGCACGGAACGCTGTTATCTTCCCACCGAAGTGGTCCTTATTTATCTACTTGCAATTTCTTGCTTTCAAACTGCTAGGTTGGCAGGAGCTGGGACAAAGATGGACGCTCATTCCATCCTGCAGTACGAGGGAATCGAACTGCTTAAATATACATATAATTTTTTAAAAAAATCAAATGAAATGGATGCCATTGGACACACTTGAAAGCTGAGGCACCAAACCTCTCTTCTACAATTCGCACTGCCTTCATTCTAATCATCAGTACAAGAATGCACCCTGAACCCAATAAATCTAGTAGACGTAGCCATGCCTAGAATAGTAGAGTTGGAAGAAACTCCTTCATTGGTTATCTAGTTAAACCAACTGTCAGTAAAGGAATGTTATATGGGATCAGCTGCATTTTTTTAAATGGAAAAATACACCAAGAGAAATTGAAAAGCAATTCTAGAAGGCTCACCTTGCTTGCATTTTCCCCCTTCTCAATTTTTTCAGGAAACTATGCCCCAGACGCCAATATTTTCCAGCATGCTTGGTTCGGGATGTAGTGGTCAGGTGCAGCCAGATACAGGAGAACGAAGTGGAGATCCCACTTATCAGGATGGGAGCCTTATTTCTGGATCGTTGGAGGCCCTGATTGAGCGCCTAGTACCTACCACTGACTATTATCCAGATGTAAGTAGATGATTGTAGTCTTGCTTGTTTTGCTTGTCCATGTGTTTCTTCTTCCATGTCTAGGCCAGACGTGAAACTGCCAAAATGAAATCACCCTTTGAAGTTCATTCTGCAGTTCCTTTGCCTGATCTAGTGTGAGAAAGATTAGCCAGCATAAGGTGGCAGTTGCCTGGGGTACATCGGATTGTGGTTCAAAAAATGCCACAATCTTCGACGAGGCTCTTTCTGTGTATGAGAAAGTAATCAATAGATGGTACTTCTTTTATGTTCATAGAGAGTAATGGCCACCTACTTTGGAGAGGTTTTTTTTTTTTTTGTGATGCTTTATTTTAATACACCTTCTTGTATGAACACATGTTAGGCTTATTTGTACTGAGTATTTCAGTGGTTTGAACAGTCATTCCTTCTCCCAAAGAAAATCTGAGAAATGGGGATGGGGGACAGAAATGCTTAAAAAAGTTTTAAGTCCTTTCTAGTTACAATATCTGTAGTTATTAAGAGAAAGTGACATTAATATATTTTTCTGGTCAGTAGATGATTACTTTTTGTTTGGTAATCAGACCTTTATTAATGTATACTGCATTTTCAGTTTTGAAGAGACTGGGCCTGGGTTTAGAAACCTAATGAATCATAAAACTCATTTAAGAGCATGTGTGCAATTACAGCCCACTAACTTGGTTTCTGAATTTGCCATGAGATTCTGTGACCATGAGCTAATCAGAGGAAAATGGGGGTAGGTTAGATAAGTAAAATGGAAAGTGCTAGATTTAGACCTTGTCTACACATGACAGGTGGAGTAGTTAGCCTCAATAGGTTCATTAGATGTCAGGTGAAAGTCCAGTATGACATTTGGTGAGATTCTTGCATTCAGGTGGTATATACACCTCAGACCACCTTATTTGATCAAGTTCCATAGAATAATGATCTTAGAACTGCAGAGCTGAATGGGACCCTATGGATCATTAAGTCCACCCCACACAGAGAGGCATGGTGGGGAATCAAGCTCCCAACCCTTGGCTCCACAGCCAGATACCTAAACCACAGAGCTATCCATCAGTTCTCCTTCCACTGTCAATTTTATTATAATGAGGTGTCTTGACTGAAGAGCCACTTCAGGATATTGGCAAATTAAGCTCTTCCTATGTGCCTCCCTGGAGGTGCAGAGGAATTTAATTTTAATTTATTCAATTTGTATGCTGCCCACTTAGCTTACGCCGACTCTGAGCGGCTCACAACAATCATCGCACAAGCAGCACTATAAATGAATAAAACATAAAAACAGATACAAGTCATTATAAAATAGTAAAAACACTATCATCATAAAACAATTAAAAACCCACCCGCCCCATAAAAAGGGGTTAAAAGCGAGAGGGGTGAAGATTCTGTTATACAAGCCAACAGGTGAGGGTCACCCTTCTGTCAGTGCCCCACACTCGCCCAGCCAGCCAGGTTTTAAGTTCTTTCCTGAAGGGCAGCAATTCCGTCTGGAGACTAACTCTGTTGGCAGGAGGTTCCAAAGGGCTGGTGCGGACACAGAGAAGGCCCTCCTTCTTGTGTTAGAGAGACGAGCTCCTCTAGCTGATGGTACAATTAGAGAGCCCCTCCAGTCTGCTCTAGTTGAACAGATAAGTGTTCTTGGGGAGACATGGTCTTTTAGGTATCCTGGCCCACTACCATGTTGGGTTTTAAAGGTCATCACCAGCACTGGAGGCAAACTGGTAACCAGTGCAAAGTAGATAAGGAAAAACTGTTTTCCCTATCGCATAACACTAGAACTAGGGGGCACCCCTTGAAACTTTTGGGTAATAGTTCTCAAACAAATAAGAGAAAGTACTTTTTTCACCCAGAGGATCACTGGTCTATGGAACTCCCTGCCAGAAGAAGTGGTGACAGCTGTCAGTCTTGACAGCTTTAAGAAAAGATTAGACAAGTTCATGGAGGACAAGGGTATCAATGGCTATAATTATGGATACCTAAGGACAACCTACAGGTTGGAGAGATAGGCAGGATATCTCTCAATGCCATTTCCAGGGAATCCTAAGCAGGTGAAGGCATCCGTTCGGGAATCCTGAAGCAAATGGTGAGCCACTGTGTGAGACAGAATGCTGGACTGGATGGGCTGTGGCCTGTTCCAGCAAGGCTGTTCTTATGTGAGGCACGGGCATAATGCCCACATCCCATCACCACTCGGGTAGCCCCATTCTGGACCAGTTGCAGCTCTGAATGGTCATCAAGGGCAGCCCCATGTAGAGCGCATTGCAATAGTCTAGTCTAGAGGTGACCAGACCATGTGAGACCAGGAGCGGGCACAAGTGGCGAATTACACAAAGTTGTGCAATAGCCCTCCTGGCCACGACTACCACCTGCTCTTCGAGCAGTAGTTGTGAGTACAGGAGGACCCCCAAGCTGTGCACCGGGTCTGTCTGGGGTAAAATAGATGGTAGCTCCCGGGATAACACAGGGCCCCTAATGCATAGCTACTCAAGTGAAAAAGCATTTACAGATGCATTGTATCTCTATCTCTAGTTTTAAATAAATACAAAATAGAGAACTCCTTCCTAGAAGGAGGAAGAGACAGGAGGGGACAAAGAGAACATTTTCCCTTTCCTTTTACTTTTCTTAAAGGTCTGGTTTGAGAACCAGCCAACAGTGGAATCCACTATGGCTTCAGCTGCAGGTGGGCTTTCGACTGGACTTTTAAGACAAGCCAAAGAAAAGAAAAAACAAGTGCCCCTCTTATGTCCTCTTCCAGGAGGAGATTTTCTATTTCTGAAATTATTTTATGAGTGATGCAGTACATCTGCCCTTCCCTAGGTAAAGGTTTCCCTTGCTTGAAAGCCAGTGTTATCCGACTCTAGGGTTCAGTGCTCATCTCTGTTTCAAAGCCGAAGAGCCAGCGCTGTCTGCTTCTGCAGACGTTTCCGTGGTCATGTGGCAGGCATGACTGGAGCGCACGGAATGCCGTTACCTTCCCACCAAAGTGGTCCCTATTTATCTACTTGCAATTTCTTGCTTTCGAACTGCTAGGTTGGCAGGAGCTGGGACAAAGATGGGAGCTCATTCCGTCCTGCAGTACTCAGGGATCGAACTGCTGACCTTCCGCCTCACAGTCAGTGTCTTAGCCACTTGAGCTGCTGCTCAATAGCATTGCACTTTCCTAATAGAGTCTAAAAATAATAATTTGCCAATATCCCATCTTCTTAAGCCACTTTACCATATGGCAAGTGGACAGCATCAGGCAATTTGACAGCCCCAAGGCTTGCTGTGGTTTGTTTCGAGTGATTTTATTTTGCTGGAAATGAACTGATACAGAACACTCCTACCCACAGCAGAAAAGAAAAAAACTCCTGGCAGAGGCCAAGTAAGGTATGGATAAGAAGGCTCTGGGGATGGTTTGATTCATTTCATTGATTACATGGAATGATTGTCAGAAGAAGGAATGAACCAACCTGTCCCTGCAGCACAACAAACATCAGGTTAAATATCCGTTTGATTCTATCCTTAGCCTCAACTGAAGTGGATTAATTGAAATGAATGGATTTGTTAGTTACAAGTAACATAAACTGAATGATCTATTCTAGAACCATTTAGAGGTGTTTCCCAACCTTTGAATTTTAGACTTCATTTCCCAGAAGCCTAAATCAGTACTCCAAAGCACTGATCAGCCAATGTACTGACTTAGGCTTCTGGGAATTGAAGGTCCCCTGTGGGGCATGGGTCACACATTGGGAACCACTGATTTAGAATAATGTTTTGAAAATGTATTTTCTACATGTAGTAAGCAAGTAGGTGTTCTCACATTTCCAAATTTCTGTAATGGAGCATGCCACCAACTAGAGCTCAACTTTATTTGTGTTATCTGCATAATAGCTGCTTCACACCAAAAAGAATGAATGTAGTTTCCTCGAAGCTATAATAAAGAAAATGTACTTCTGAACTAGGTTGTGGTTTATCTGTGGCTTAAGCAGATTGATTTGCATATTATATTGGCAATATTGAAATAGTATCTGACTCCTTTTAGACTGGTACAAAACGAAAATGTTGGGTAATATGAGCATATGCCAGATCAGCGTGCACCCTTTATTTTACAGTCAAGCTGGCATGCCCTCCAAAATCCCTTGTCTAAAATGGATTTAACTCCTCCTCGGTCTCCTCCTTCCCCACATCAAATCTGACAATCCACACACTGCAGCCCACAAGGCTGAAATAAGGAGAATGTCAGAAGTATTCAGCTTTTTTTTCTCTGTTATTTCCTCAGCTTTTAAGTACAGTACAAGCAAAACAGCTAGGAAGTTTGCTTGCTTCCTCAAGATTCCTCAATGGCCCATAGATATACTCAGTATGGTCTCTGCTTTCTGTATGATGGGGACACAGTTCAAAAATTCAGGGACTCAGAATGTTAAAACCCCTTGTTGCTCAAAATATTTCATCATTTTAAATTGTGTTAGATTAAAGTTTGGTGTATGTCTCTGCTCGTAGACCAGGGGTTCCCAACCTTTTCAAGCTGGGGGCCAGGTCACACTTTCTCAGTTAGCTTTGAGGACCGGATGGCCATTTTGCCCTGCTTGCATGATGGGGGTGGCCATTTTGTCCCAACAGCTTCAAAGGAGTGGCCATTTTATTTCTCAAATGCCCTTGGAGTGTTGGGGGGCCACATGAAATGGCACTGCAGGGTGGATCTGACCCACAGACCTTAGATTGGGAACCCCTGTCCTATAATACCAGTTCCTCCTCTTTCTTTGCTGCCCCCTCGATAGTCTTTGTAAACCAGGATGCTGATCAGATGTATGTTCAGTTTGTAACTGGCACTTGGGATAATCATATCCGCCAGAGGATCATCAGGTTTGACGTTTTCTTGGCCTTCTGGTCTAAACTGTAAACACCACCAACTTCAGACTTTTTTTTGTCAAGGCATGTCGATTTGTAGTCTCCGCCTCCCATATAATTCAGGAAAAAAGATAGAACTACAAACTGACAATTTTGGTATCTGACAATTATTTTAATAATGGTCTGTATATTAGTACTCTTTGAACCTTTTTATGCCTATTATATCCCAGGATGAATCTTCTCTTAGCCCATTCTACTTATGCTACTGACCTCATCAGCAATTAAAACAATGAATTCAGTTTATAATTGGCTTTGCTATCTTTCTGGCTCCACAAATTAGATTAAATTTTGTCTAGGCAGATTTCATCATTCTGTCACAGTGACTTTCTTCAGTAGATCACAGATAAAGGCTAATGATCTGCACACCCTTTGTGTCCCCCAGGCTTTGTTAGCACACAATTGCAAAGACAACCTGCTTCTTGAGCTCCACTCATTTCTAAACACACCACTTACAAAGATGTCTCACCAGGGTCTCCATTGGATATACTGTATTTTACGGACCATAACACGCACCTGATCATAAGATGCACCCAGTTTTTAGAGCAGGAAAACAAGGGGGGAAATTCTGAACAAAATAGTATTGTACTTGTACTTTCACCACCAACCAGTGGTGACACTGCAGGGGAAATGGGCAGGCAGGCCAATTGCACTGAAGCAGTAAGCGATGCTCTAGACTAGCCTCTTGCTCTCCTTGCAACCAGGAAGCATTGCTTTCCCCCTCCATTTTGACCATGTGTAGCAGGGACACATGGAGCAGGAGCAAGAAAGGTAAATGAAACCCTTTCTTTTTATGCACAGGTTTGGTTTCCCACCTAAATGGGAAAATACAAACAGAAAAGCTTCAGAATACAAGAAATTGATTTCCAATGCATTTAAATGGGAAATTGCGATTTGTGCCCTCTTGTGGCCACCTGTGGTAATGGCCGACTAAACATATGGTTTCCCCCCCTGGCCCTTCTTTCTTCCCCGGCCTGGAACAGCTGTGGGGCGGCGGTCTTCGGCCAGCCGCAGCTGTTGTAAAATATCCTTTTACAACAGTCTTGCTGGACAGCATTTGGATTATAAGATGCACCCTCATCCCCCCCCCCACACACACACACTTTTTTTTTTGGGTGGGGGGGAGTGCATCTTATGGTCCAAAAATATGGTACCTGTAAGTCACGATAATTTTTTTAGCCAGGTGTAGAAATAAAATATTTTTGAATATAACAATATGTTTTTGGCCAAGGCTGAGGAGTAGCATTAAAAAAGATGAAAGGAAGGTTAACGAAGAGGGAAAGAGAAAAGTTATAGGCCATTCCACAGAGGTTGTTTGCACACAAGGAAATGCATGTGCCTACATTATGTCAGCCTTCTGGAGGTTAAGAATGGAATGTACTTTTCATGCAACCCTTGATACCCATTACAGGCAGTCAGTTCAGCAACTATTCAAACAAGTAAAGCATTTCAGATAGAACAGCATGAGCTGAGGGGAAAAACATTTTTGCTTCTTCCCCAAAAGATATAATCACATTCTTGGTCTTTAAGCAACAGTTACTATTTTTGGATGCTCGTAGCTTCTGCTCTCCTTACCCCCTCGTGTTCAAATGATCATGTTTCTTAGCAACAAGTTTAGGAACGATAAGAATCCACTTGAATCTCTTAATTTTTTCCACTTGCTGCCTCCTTTTGTGTAATCTCAAATTGCGCCAGAGATTTATGGGTGTTTCTCTCCCCCCCTCCTAAATTCTTGCCAGTTTTTGAAAACCAAATGGGGCATAAATTTCAATCCCAAAGTTAAAGTTTTGCCCCTCCCAGTGTGTTTGCATGGCCATGTCTAGCTGAACGAAGTATCACAGCAGTCAGAAACATTATGACAACTGCAAGGAGACACTGGCACTGTGACTGTGTCTCTCTGTGGTGCCTTCTTGCTTGATGGAAGATCAAGGTTTGGTGTGAAAATGTTCCTTAATAGAGGAATTGTTAAGAGGAATAAAGTTTGGACTAGTGCTCGTGGATGTGTTGTATGGGAGATTTTGGGAAGATGTAGTTCCAAAAAGTAGCTTAAAAATACTCTTTCTTTAAACATATAAATGTATTGAAAGGGTAAATAACATGCATTTCACATACATCCATTGGTGGATATTTGCACAGATTGCAGCCTTTCCTTGCTACAAATCACCCGGTTTATTTTACTGCAAAAGAAAATCATCCACTGCAGATAAAATTGAAAATGCAATTGCTACCTATCCCAAGAGTCCAAACAGTATTGCCTGTTTTTAAGAGAGCCCAAATTGTTTTTCAACTCAACCATTTCAGAGTTCATGTATCAACATTATTCAAAGGCTGACTCAAGTTTGTCCCTTTTAAGGGCAAGAGGTTCAAAGGAATGCAGTATGTTAACTATCCTCTCATTGTGATGTGCTTTTTGCCATGTCCTTAAAAATGTCATTCAAATTGTCTTAATCACAGTCCACGAAACGAATCCTTCCTGCTCGTGAAATATACCTCTACAAGCTGAGAAAATTGTTCTTTCTTGATCAAATCTCATAAATGAAAGGGTGCACGGTTTGCTTCCAACGGAGCTCTACAGAAAAGGAGTGGCCAAACTACAGTCCGTGGCACCATTTCATGTGGCCTGCAGCCACCCTCGCCGCTACCGGAAGTGGAAGCGGCCACGTTTGTGACAGCTGTAAAACACACCCGTGCATGCGTAAATGCACCTGCACATGCCGTAAATGCTGCCATAAATTCACCGCAGCTGTCAAACGAATTTACAACAGCCACAAATATGTTTTACGGCGGAAAGAACCACATGTCTGGCCTGCTCAAACATGTGACTGGCCAACTACACAAAAAGTTTGGGAACCCCTGAACTAGAGCTTTAGGGATACAAATCTTGGAGGTGGTAGGGTGTGGTTGCACCTATTTGTAACTATAGGGTTGCAGTTACACTGCAGGAAAGTGACTTTTCCAAACACTGGGTGTCCTACCACTGACTATAGAGCTACCATTTAGCTATCATGGCTAGCAGCAGATATTGCTGAGGAGAAACAGGCACAAAATAAGTGAAGATTTTTCATCCTTGCTTTGAAAGCAATGTTACTACCTCAAGGGAGGTGAAGATATATGTGTCAAGATAAGAAAGTAACAGTTTTTTCACAGGTTCAGTGAACCCATTGAAATGAATGGGCTTGTCAGTCATTGGTAAAGTTCCAGTGGTTTATTCTAGTTGGGACTAATTCTGTACTTAATTCTTATAAAATATACTTTCCATGCAGTAAGCTAGTATACTTGCTAATATTTCTAGACTTATGTGAAGGAACAGGTAAACCACCTGACCTCAGAGTTATTTGTTCAGGCTATCTGCATAACAGAAGTTATTTCACAAAAATAAATAAGTGTATTCTCTCTGAACTCTGTTGGAGAACATGCTGTCCTGAACTAGGCTGCTAACTAGGCACATAAGCATATTGGTTTGCATATTATCATGAGTGTTGATGCTGTTGAAATGTTAACTGACCCTTTTAGATTGGAAGGAAAAAAATGTTAGGTAGTGGGGCATATACCAGATCAGCATGGGTCCTTTATTGTACAATTAAGCTGCCATACCCTTTTAGATCTCCTTCTTGCTTTCCATTCCCTCCCACCTCTTCCTTTCTCCTCACACTGTCATATTTAAAAATCCATGTGCAACAGCCCACCAGCGTGAAAAGAGAAGAATTTCAGAAGGATATTTCCTGAGCAATATCAAACCATTTTTTTTCAAATGCAAAATACAGGGCTGTGTGTGTGTGTGCATGCGCGCGCACACAGAAAACACATCTCTAATGGTTTTCAGGAGGGGGGCGGGGAATCCCCGGATATGAAAAACATTTTGAGTGTCTCCTAATTTTACCTTCTGGGTAGAATAACTTTGAAAATCTGTGTTCACATTTGCAAGAACAAAATAAGTAAAAATGTGCATTCTTACTTTGGAATTAAGGCAACCCTGAGGGAGAACAGGACAAGTAATATTTTAGGCTCCCACTTAACCAGCTCTGCCCTAAAATATCCCAAACACTCACACCCTAATTGCCAACAACATCAGTGTCTCTGTGTGAAATGCTGTAGCACTGCCATATTTTGTAACAATGTGTGAATATAGCTTTTGGAATATGACATTCTAAGCATTTACAGTACCGGCTGGTGCAGCAATTGTCAGTGTGGGCTTATTTTCATGCTTTTCAAAATGCCTGTCAAGATAACCAGTTCACCCAGCAGATAAAGGTTGGAACACTTTCTTACCTGCATGCAATTAGAAAGGTTGGAACACTTTCTTACCTGCATGCAATTAGAGATTATACACTCCACTTCCTTCTTGGAAAACGTTGGGGCTCTTGCCCCCTGCATTTTAATTATCTCCCTTGTTTTCCTGTTAACATTAATGAGGGCATGTGTTCTAATCTTTTGAAGAAGAGCATCACCTCTCAATACATATATGGATTCCTTTGATAACCTCCCATCCCTGCATATGGAATATTAACATGGTAAAGGACAGTTAGGGAATACTGATATATTGACTGCATCCAGCCATTTCCCCTTAACATGCATTCTGAGGTGTCACCATTTCAGAAACAGATTATGCTCTGTTACTATTTATTTGATGCTTTAGGTTGTCCTCAAAGGAGCTCCAAATGAGATTTCAGCCTTATAACGCCATTGGAAGAAAGCTATGAATAGACCAAGACAAATCTGTACATGTGAATCAGTGGATGGGAATATGAACCTGGATTCATATTGAATATGGCTATATTCAATTCTAACACTAAAACAGTGGTTTCTAAACTTCAGTTCTGAGATGGGCTTGGGCTAAAGGCTAAAACTTCCAGAAGCCTTCATTGGTTGTGCTGGCCAAGATTTCTGGGAGCTGTAGTCCAAGAACATCTGAGGACCTTAGTTTAGGAACAACTGCTCTACATCAAGGGTAGAAAGGCTTTGACTCCCCAGGTTCCTGGCTCTTGCTAGCCCCATGTTACCCATTTCTGTGCTACAACTTGCCACACATTTATTTAAACAACTCAAAAGAGCTAAAAGTAGTTGTATTTTGCTTTCACTGTATGTAACTGATTAACACACCATTAGCCACTATGTAATTTGCAAGGTAATCAAATACTATATATTTGTCTTAGTGTAGATCATTTTTGGTGTGTTGTGAGGTGGCCAAACTTCCTTAGTCTATGCCAGTGTTTCCCAAACTTTGGTTTTTGGACTCCATTTCCCAGAAGCCTAAGTCAATTCCTCAAAGCACTGATCAGCCAATATACTGACTTAGGCTTCTGGGAATTGAAGTCCCCTGTGGGGCGTGGAGCCCACTTTGGGAACCACTGGTATGCAATGCAGCTTCAAACATGTTTAAACACTCGTCCACAAACACACACTAATACAAAACATTGATGTTAGAGACTAAAATATCAAGATGAAAGTTAGGCTAAAACTCTTCTCTCAGACATTTTATTATAGTAGGTCAAAGGCCTCAGGATGGGACACAGACTTGTCTTTCACAAAAATAAATTCTGATTGTGTGTCGAACAAGTTTATGTTCTCTGTCTATGTGCTGTAGAAAACCACTTGAGCATTTTCTGCAAGGTTGCCGGCTAACAATATACCACCTCAGATTAAAAATAAATAAATCCAGTTTTAAAAATGCCCACCATTCTGTTGGACATAGTTGGATGTTTTAGGAATTTTCCTGTAATCAATATGGAAATTAGTGACCCTGGCTATATTTATGACCATGGTAAGCCAGGCCTCTGCAACCTGTACCCTTTGAAGGGTCAGCATTCAGTTATCTCAGAACTCCTTCAGATAACAATTCCCTGCTTTTTATTCACAGTTCAGAATAGAGTTCGGTTCAGCTAGAGTTAGTGTGGGGACTGAATTATAACTGGCTGTCCTCAAAAGAATATGGCCTAGTTTGTTGGAAGAAGGGTCATTGGCAGGGCAGTCTGCTGACAGGTCATCCTCTCTGCTCATATTTAGCAAAGGGAGTTCATTGCTGTACAACATAAGCTAACCCTATTGCTCTGTTTTGACTTGAAAAGTGAAGGGGGAAGTTCAATTTTCTGAACAAAGTTGAAGCTCTTCCTGATTTTCAGCAGTGGAACAGGGTATGGCACAAAGCAGTAGGCACATGACACATTATCACGAGGTGGAATGGCATTTACACAGGGTTACTGAATCAATCCAACAAACAGCACCCTTCCTTACCCCAGCCATTTCACAGATGAAAAAGTAGGCACATTCTTTTAACACCCTATTCTCTGGCTAAGGATCGCTGCTTTAAGATTCTTTCATCGTACTTGCACCTTACTTCAAGGCCTCTCACCATTATGTTGCCTTTGTTTATTCTGCAACAACCCTGTCCTCCACTGACTGTTGAAGCAGGTGTAATAAACAGACAACAACATTTCCCTCTTTTTTTAAAAAAACAAATCACAAACATGTTTCATTTCACAGTAAATTTGGTTGTTATTCTTCAGAAAGTTGCAGCAAATTAAACACATCCAGCAATCTTTATTTGTCATGTTTGCTGTTTTGGTGATGAGTAGGGTGTGGAAGGGAAGTGGAACATTTTCGGGAAATACAGCTCAAGTGGCAAGACACTGACTGGGAGGCGGAAGGTCAGCAGTTCGATTCCTGAGTACTGCAGGACGGAATGAGCTCCCGTCTTTGTCCCAGCTCCTGCCAACCTAGCAGTTCGAAAGCAAGAAATTGCAAGTAGATAAATAGGGAGCACTTCGGTGGGAAGGTAACAGCATTCCGTGCACTCCAGTGTCTAGTCATGCCTGCCACATGACCACGGAAATGTCTGCAGAAGCAGACAGCGCTGGCTCTTCGGCTTTGAAACAGAGATGAGCACTGAACCCTGGAGTCGGATACAAATGACTTTCGAGCAAGGGAAACCTACCCCTCCTCACTGCTATGCACCTTAACAAGTAACGATGATGTTCCTTCCATATGAAATAACCAGTGGTGGGATTCACATTTTTTTACTACCTATGTGTGGCCAGAGGGAAAGCCCTGCATTATTTCAAAACTTGGATGGGTGAGGCCAGCCAGAATTTCTGCTACCGGTTCTGGTGAACTGGGGGGAACCTGCTGAATCCCACCGCTGGAAATAATCTATTGCCCCAAGGGCCTGTTGTTACTCACAAGCAGCTTTGGGAGGATTGGAAGGCTAAGAGTGACTGCTCAACTGTTTTTCTATTGTGCTTTTCCCTGCTCAGAATCACTTTGCTTCAACAATTCTTCTTCTTCGGGTTCCGTATCTGTTCCAGATATTGGCTATCATCATGGCGACAGTCTTCCTGTTCTTAACTCCTAGGAACAGTTCTTCCAAGGACATTCCACACCAATCTCTCAGGTTCTTCAGCCACGAAGTCCATCTATGTCCAGGACCTCTCTTCCCAGGGGTCTTTCCTTGCAAAACTTCCACAATACTGACTTATTAGCATAGGAAAATATATGAAGTTTCCCACATATTTTGCTCTACAGGGGATGGCTTTGAGCAGACAAATAGCTGAAGGGGGAAGGATTCATTTGGCCCCACTCTGACTATTCCTCTGCTCCAGCTGGCAATCCCACATGGTTGATTTTCAGTTTCCAAGTAAGGAGGTACTTCCCATGTTCATTATGTAAATGATTATTTTGTATCTAAGTTATTCAGACTTCAGAATATGAGGGGAACTCTATTACACAAGCTGTCTTATACTAAAATCCCCAACATCTTCCCCAGAGGTAAAATAGAGAATTAGATGGGCATAGATTAATTTTGTTGATTTTAGGACCCACTGAAACCAATAGAAACTTTTAGTATGATTTGGGTTCAATTAAACTATGTGCTTACTTCATATCTAGAAGCAGTGCTCTCTCAAGTGGTGAAAAACACCTAGTTTATCTAGCACGTGCTTTTGTCACCTCACTATCCTGCATTCCAAGTGGCTTTGTTATGTGGTCATTAAAAGGTTAAAAATGGCCTAATCTACAGGTCTGATTTCTTGAGCATGAGGATGTGAGGAGATGTGCTAATACTAAGAAATATGCATTACCCTGACATTAGTTTGACTCTTAAATGTCTTTGTTCTCAATGGGATCCAAGTCATTGATTTCCCAGTGATAGATACCATAAGATGGAAACTGTATCTGATAAAAACAAATTGATTTTCCCAGTTTACATGTGTTCTAAGACCATTACATTATTATTATTATTATTATTATTATTATTATTATTATTATTATTATTATTATTATTATTATTATTATTATTATTATTATTATTATTATTATTATTATTATTATTATTATTTATTTGGGGGGGGGTTTACTCTCCCTTTAAATTTATCTTCCAGAATATAAAAATTTGCAAGAGACCAAATTTACAATTTTGAACCTGACAAATGGAAAAACACAATTTCAAGTTTGTGCCAACAAATATGTACATTTCAATTTGTAAAACATGCCTCCTATTCCTGGGACACATCCCAGCCCTAAACAGAAGGCGCTCATGCTAAGTCCCAGAGCTAATCACTAGCTTGCTGAGGTTGACTGAGCCAAGACTTATTGCAACAATGATTGTGGGAGGAAAGGCACTGAAAGACAACTTTGAAAAGCATGAGAAAGAAAAGTGTGGTTTTGGTTTGGAAGAGCTATATAGAAGATTTTTTTGTGAGTAAAAATATAAACAAGAGACTTCAAATAAATGTAGAAGTAATGGAAGTGGGGGAAAATCCCTTTTCACTGTTGCATTCACTGTTGTCACGTCACTTTTGTGTGGCTTATGTGCTCAAAGGCGATTTGAGAATCCAGAAATAAGGGAGTCATTAATAATTACTGAAATAGACACACTTTCTTTTTTTGGTCTTTTAAGCACTTACTGGAAACGGACGGGGGAAGCTGTTCTTCCTGAAATGGAAAGGCGTATAAGCCAGCTGTATAGTCCATCGGAGAGATACTTTGAGTCCTACTCAGTCATGAAACTTATTGGGAAACATTGGCTTAGTCATTCTGTTTCATCCTACTCTATCTAGTAGCCAGGTGGCTTGTAAGGTAAAACAGGGTGACCCCTACTCCTACAGAACATTCTGTTTTCCTTATACGTAACATTTTCTTACATTTGTTATGGGCTAGCTGACATGGAGGCTTGTTTCTGCCAAAAGGCAGGATACAATTCTTTAATTATATGGGATGGAAAGCAAGTTGTGACCAGCAGGAACTCATCCCTTGATAGTCTGGTCAATCGAGGAAAACAATTCTTTAAAAATACATGGTATGTTAGCTTGGCCTATTGGTCTTTGTGTAAGTTTTACATAACTTAGCATGGTTAATTCTACTAACTTGTTAAGGTGCCCAGGGCATACATCAACTGCACGCATGGTTACATGACCATGTACACCAGGGGTTCCCAAACTTTTCAAGCTGTGGGCCAATCATGTAGTTTAGGGAGCCAGTCACTAAGGCCCGGGGGCCAGATATGGCCCCCAATGCCAGTTCATCTGGTCTACGAAGTCCTCGTTGCTCCTGGAAGCAGAAGTAAAACGTATGGGTGCATTTTACTTCCGTTTCCAGGAGTGATGAGGGCATCACGGGCTGGATGAATTGGCACTGGGGGCCACATCCGGGCCCCAGGCTGTAGTTTGGGCACCCCTGGTGTACACATTCAGAGATATACCATGCCACCTCATCAGTTAGCCTCAGTTAATTACGGGAGGTTACACAAACTTTACATGAGTAGGATTTGTGTATGCCACATGGACACTGCTGAGATGTACATGGTCAGAAAGTTAAGAGCTGTCACATTTTTGCTGGAGGAGATGACAGCATGGTTCCTCAGGCTCTGCAGCATAAAGCAGAGTGGGAAACTATCACTCTCTTGATGTTTTTTGGCTAAAAGTTCCAATTACAAGAGCAACAGGCCAGGAGACGATCAGTTTCCCACCCTATCAGAAAGCATCCTCCCTAGCAGAAATTGGGGCCTCATTTGTATGGGAAGCATCTTCATTTTGGACCCCTATAAGCAGCTGTTTCCATGCCACAAAGTAATGCCAGAAATGGAGCTGCAATGAAAGGCAAACACTGTTTTAGGAGGCTTCCTGTCATTGTGCCATTGCTAATATTTTTGTAAATAATCATCAAGCCTCTTTCTTTCCCTACTTCATGTTGATCCCTGGGACAAAATGTAAAGTACTTTCAATGGAATTTGGTGTTGCTCTTATGTGAAAATTGAGAAGTCATATTTCAGTACCTCTATGAGAGTGGATGCTTTCATTAAGCATCCAGACAGTAGTTTAGATCGTGTTGGTTTTCTATATGTGTACACAGCTTGTTTCGCATGATTTTCTTTTTATACCACATGTTCATGGGGTGTCTCATGTACCCATAAATCCCACTTTTTTAATGGAGATAGCTAGAGAGTAGCCATAGAGCATTCCAGCTGCTGAACAGTTACACTCTGTGATTTCTAATAGGATTCTGGTACCGTATACCTCCATGTACTAAATGCAAGATCTAACCAGAAAGTACACAGACAACCTCTTTTGTATATTCTTTGCCACCTACATGAAAAGTGAGAAGTGTGCATTATCTCTAGTTTTGTTGAAAAAAGGATTTTGGGTTTGAATGGAGTGAAGTGATGCTGAGCTGCTCATTCAGGATTCATTGTATACTAATAGCTACAGTGGGTAATTTTGGAATAAATTATCATGTAGGAATAGTCCCAAAGCTGTGCTGAGCAAACGTGCTCATAGTAACTTCCAATCATTTATTGACTATTTCACAAGTTACATTATTATTATTATTATTATTATTATTATTATTATTATTATTATTATTATTATTATTATTATTATTATTATTATTATTATTATTATTATTATTATTATTATTATTATTTGGGGGGAGGGGGAGGTAGTAGTAATTTTGTTTGAGAATTTTGGTCCTAGAAAGGTAAGAATAGTCGCTGCTGAATTTTTAAAGACCATACATCAAGGCAGAAACTACAGTACAGTATTGAAATTCAGTGCAAACTGCAGATAACACACCCAGTGCAAGAACTCTCATTAAGATTGCCACAAAATATCTTGCCATCTCACATGTGAGGAGAAGTTTTGCAGATTCTGGTTCCCCCACATAACAACTGGACTTTTACAAAAGCCTTCTGGCAATACCTGCTAGGACAGATATAGAAAAATGCACTCATCTCAATATGTCTTATTTATAATTGTGAATAAAATCAGTCTCTATGCATTTCTAAGAAAGCAAGTGAAAGTACATAATATTTGAAGAGGGTGTGTAATTTATATGTGTAGATATTTAAAAAGTTTTGTCATTTTGGCTCCTGGTTATCAAAATGATACCACTGATCAAATCATGAAAGGGGAGGGGGGGGGAGAACCATGGTTATTGCAAATGTTTCTGGGAAGTGTGTGGTATTGATGGAATATTACTATTCATATGTCCATTTTTTCTTTTTCTCTCTCATCTGTCCAACACAGAGGACGTATATCTTCACCTTCCTACTGAGTTCCCGTGTCTTCATTCATCCCTATGAGCTCCTAGCTAAAATGGGGCAAATATGCCTTAAACAGAAGCAGCAGCTAGAGACAGGAGCTGAGGCAGACAAGGTATGTGATGGATTCTTTTTCACTGGTTTCAGAAGCAATGTATTTTCCTTACATGCTGAAATCTATTTAATCTTTTGCCAGACAAGTTCCTTTTGGCTACTGGACATAGCTTAAACTAGGACACAATTCCCTAATCTCCCTAGCATGCCTTCTTGCCTTTTGATTTTGTTTGTGCTGCCTTCCTACTTGTTCATTTGACCTTTCCTCCCAGTTGTGCCTGTATAACCTCACTGTTAACGCAATAAGCGTTACAGCTAAATCTTAAAATGTTGCTGTATGCTGAAAATAAGTCTACTTTCATACTGAAAGCTTCAGTGCCAGATGTTTCACACAACAGTTGTTGCAGGAACATAATAGTGATAGTCTTCTATGATAAATGTGCTTGTGAATCTCAGCTTAACAGACTGTACTGAGTATACTTAAATATTATTTTTAAAGAAAAATAGAAGAAAGCAATTTCAGATGTTTCCCCTCTGCCCTGTAAGTCAGTTTTGTCACTACCAATATTAAGGGGATTGTTTTTCTATTATCTAGTGCAGGGGTTCTCAACATTTTTCAGCCGCAGGCCAGAGCACGCCCCCTCAGACAGCTGAGCGGGCCAGACTGGTGGTCTCCCCTGCTGTAAATGTTGCTATAAAATGCATCCGTGGCTGTTGTAAACACATTTACGACGGCCGTGAACTCATTTACAGCTGTAGTACCGTATTTTTCGCCGTATAAGACGCTCCGGCCTATAAGACGCACCCAATTTTAAAGGAGGAAAATCTAGAAAAAAAAGATTCTGAACCAAATACTGTACTAAAAGGGAAGAAAAAAAACACATCTTTTCAGAAACCCCACATGTCCAGGTACAATAAAGCCACCACAAAAATACTCAAAGTCAAAAACTACCTGCCCTAGTCAACCTCCAAGAGGAACAAAGGGCCGGGAGGGCACGATGCTTCGCAGCAGCGGCGTCTTCGGAGCCTCCCGGGCCACGGAAGGCTCCCTTTATCTCCCCACCAATGGTGGGGCGGGGAGAGTGCGGCTGCGGCAGCGTCTTCGGAGCCTCCCGGGCCACGGAAGGCTCCCTTTATCTCCCCGCCGATGGTGGGGGCGGGGAGAGCGCGACTGCGGCAGCGTCTTCGGAGCTTCCCGGGCCACGGAAGGCTCCCTTTATCTCCCCGCCGATGGTGGGGGCGGGGAGAGTGCGGCTGCGGCAGCGTCTTCGGAGCCTCCCGGGCCACGGAAGGCTCCCTTTATCTCCCCGCCGATGGTGGGGGCGGGGAGAGCGCAGCTGCGGCAGCGTCTTCAGAGCCTCCCGGGCCACGGAAGGCTCCCTTTATCTCCCTGCCGATGGTGGGGGCAGGGAGAGCGCGGCTGCGGCAGCGTCTTCGGAGCCTCCCGGGCCACGGAAGGCTCCCTTTATCTCCCCGCCGATGGTGGGGGCGGGGAGAGCGCGGATGCCGTATATTTGCCGTATAAGACGCACCAACTTTCCCCCCCCCAGTTTTGGGGAAGAAAAAGTGCGTCTTATACGGCGAAAAATACGGTAAGTGTTTACATCAGCTGGGTGCTGACTAATTCCGGCAGCGGCAGTGGCTGGAATGAGGTTGGGTGCCAGATTATTTGGCACCATGGTCTTGATCTGGCCCATGGGCCGTAGGTTGCAAATCCCTGATCTAGTGGTACATAAACAGCTATTTTTAGGCACCTAAAACACATGGATCAAAATACTTCAACATTAGGCCTGTGGTACAAAACACACTTATGCAAGCCAGGTGTAAATATAGAAGGGGAGAAAAGCTGGTTGCATGACAGAATAAGAACATGTAACATTACAGTTGTGACTGATATATGCCACAGTATTTCAAAAAGAAATAGATTTTAAAAAACACCCTTATTTATGACCAGTTAAGTCTAAAGCAGGGACTGTGGTGGCTTTGTAGTTAAGACACTGAATTTGACGACTGGAAGGTCAGCATTTTGAGACCAGGTTATTGCATGATGGAGTGAGCTCTCATCTCTGTCCTAGCTCCTGCCAACCTAGCAGTTCGAAAACAAGAAATTGCAAGTAGATAAATAGGTACCACTTTGGTGAAAAGGTAAACAGCTTTCTGTGCACTCTAGTGTCTAGTCATGCCTGCCACATGTCCGTGAAAACGTCTGCAGACGCAGACTGCGCTGGCCCTTTGGTTATAAAGAGAGATGAGCACTGAACCCTAGATTCAGATACAATTGGCTTTCGAGCAAGGGTGACCTTTACCTTTCCAACTGAAGTCTAAAGCAGTGTTTCCCAACCTTTGTTTTTTGGACTTCAATCCCCAGAAGCCTAAGCCAACTCCCCAAAGCATTGATCAGCCAATGTACCGACGTAGGCTTCTGGGAATTGAAGATCCCCCCCCCCCCCTCGTGGGACTCTATGGGCCTGGGAACTACTGGTCTAAAGTCTGGATAGATATACATGGGTAATTTTGGATGAGGATTCTGGAGTCTGCAGTGCAAAAAAATAACTTTTTAAAGCTGTGCAATGAATTAGCTATGACTGTTAGGTTTTGGAAAACTGTAGTGCATTCAATAATACTGTGTAATATAGTCAAGTTATGTATATCTATACACTCCACTAATGCACTGTGATAAAATATTATAGAATTTAACACTGACTGGGTAGCATGTAAGTAAAAAGATGGCAAGTAGACAAGTGTTGTGGTTATATGCTCCACTACTTACCCATTACTGACTCGGTGATGTCACCAGCTGCTAGCTAACTCTCACAAAAAATGTTCCAAGACACAAGATGGGTGATTAAAAAGAAACTTTAGCACAGATCAGATCCACTTGAGAGGCTTTTTGCTAGTTTGTTTGACAAGGCAAAGGTCTCAGAGTTTTAAAATATCAAACTTTAATAAATGTGCCATTGAACAGTTAAATGCTTCCAAAAAGAAGTTAAGTTAAAATTGCAAGAATATAAAACAGAAAAAGAAAAGGAAAAATAGCAGCCCTAAAACAATGTTGTTCTATTTAGGAAATAGCCAGAATAAAATATTGACAGGAGTTCTCAACCTTTATAAGCTGGGGGCCAGATCACGATCCCCCAGACAGTTTCGGGGGCCAGACAGCTATTTTGCCCTTCCACCACACCAGAAAGTACCATGTAGTGAGGGAAGGGCAAAATGGCTGTCCGGCCCCCAAAGCTCTGTGTGTGTGTGTGTGTGTGTGTGTGTGTGTGTGTGTGTGTGTGTGTTGGGATTTGATTCATGTAAAGATCTAGTCTCAATCAGCCAGCCTCATTAGCAGCAGTTTATATTCTCAGATCTTTTGAGGTACCTATGAGTCCAGCTTCATTAGGCTTTTGTAGGGAGAAACAGAGACAGACAAAAGCAGACACGACTGCTCTCTTTGGCTGGTCAAACGCTACTGAAGCCTTCTCTTTATTTAGGCAGAGAGAGAGAGAAACGAAACTAGCAAGCATTGTATACCAGAAACGAAACTTAGCAGAGACAAAGCTGAGTCCTTACAGCCAATCAGAAGTGTCAGAACCCAAAGAAAGAGAGATAAGGAGCGCTGTCTCTCAGTGAGCAAAGAGGCTTTTGTTTACAAAAAGTGTCAGAGACAGGCAAGACAGAAACCAGATGCATTCCTACATGTCCTCCTTTTTCATTTAAATTCGAGAGAGGGACGGCTAATCATACCCCTGCATGTCATCATATACATCATCACTGTCCACCTGGACATCGTACCCCTCCTGACTCCTGGTACTTTGTTCCGGAGGATGATACCTCATTGAGTACAATTGCCGTCGTGCAAAACTCGATGTCTCCCTTCTACGCAATGGACATGTGTTACACATAGAAATAAGATTAGGAATACAAGTAATGCAAAAATACAAAGGTATAAGGCAGATAATAATAATAAACCCATAAAAGAAAACTTGTCTAAGGACAGATAAATCAGGCAACCAAGAAGTCACCCAATCAAAGAGATTAACATCAGTGCGTACATTGTTAGTAATGCTCTCCTGTAAATTCTGAAGTTCTTTCTCAATAGTATTATTCAGATCCTGGAATTTTACCCGACATCCCTGGTTCCCGACCAGTTTACAAAATCCTCCGGATTTTGCTAACAGGTAATCTATGGCCAGTCTGTAAGGTAAAATAACCCAATGCTGCACATTGATATTGTCCTGGATGGAAATTCGTGGCAACTCCATTAAAAAAGAACCACATGTTAGGATCCTTGATTTGCCATCCATTGCAAATTGAACCACTATCTATAGCAGAATAATCAGGAGTAAACATAGGAAACACATCATATATATCTTCAATAGTAGTGTTATACAAGGTATAATTAAGCTTATAAGAACTGTTATAACTACCCCATAACCAAAAATAATCATCACAACCCGTATAATTGCCTACATTCTGCAAAACCCTTTTCGCTTGAGTCCAGTGCTTCCATTTACTATTCCAGACTCCAGAACTATGACAACAGAAACAAAGTCCTTTAGTGTATTTCTTGAATGTCATGCTTCGCCAACGGATGTTGTTAAATTGTTCTGGAGGATTAGAGAAAAGTGTAGACCTATCAAGATGTTGCAAATGTCCAATAAGCAACTCTGGCGTGTTGAACAATGCCGGAAGAAAAGCCATTTGAGACACTGCCAGTGGATGCTCATAGTATAACGTTGCATTCTTACCATGAACCTCAAACATATAGTTAGCATGACGAATCCAAAAGTTGGGGTTGCCCCCATGAGGTATTGTTCTTACAGCTGGAAGCACAGTAAGAAAGAAAACAAATGTCAGCACATTTAGTTTACTGGTGAACCACCATCCTGGAGCTGAGTAACCTTCTTCTCTCTCCATGGGCGGATCGCTCGGTCAGGAATCCACACAGGTCCTGAGGTTGTAGAAACCGCTGCGTATCCTCGTCCCCAGGTGATTAGAGGTACAGGACCCTTCCACTCAGGATCGGGTTGCTGCCGATAAACGACCAATGGCTTAGGAAGACACTCCTCGGTCCTGAAATGCAATTCGACTGGAGAGTGTGACCTGTTATGGGGAGCAAGAAGAAAATTAAGAGTATACAGTACTTTAGCAACAGCTGTAGGTATTTCAGCCACAGGAACCCCTCTATCTCCCACTTGCTTGTGTAACAAATTTTTGAATGTCAGGTGGGCTCTTTCAACAATCACCTGTCCAGTCGAGTTATAGGGTATTCCATGGGTTAGCTTAATGTCCCACTGACGGCAAAAGTCCTGAAAAGCAGAAGAAACATATGATGACCCATTGTCTGTCTTAAGGCTTTTAGGTTTACCCATTGCCGCAAACGAACGAATGCAATGTTGTATAACGCTCAGCCCCGGTGGGGGCGAAGAGGCTCGCCGGCCCCGCCACCGGCCGGCGTCCCGGGCCCCGCCCTCCCCCTCGCCAGGACTTAAGAGGCGAGGGGGCCTGCCGGGCGGACATCGCCGCCACGCTCAGCCCCGGTGGGGGCGAAGAGGCTCGCCGGCCCCGCCACCGGCCGGCGTCCCAGGCCCCGCCCTCCCCCTCGCCAGGACTTAAGAGGCGAGGGGGCCTGCCGGGCGGACATCGCCGCCACGCTCAGCCCCGGTGGGGGCGAAGAGGCTCGCCGGCCCCGCCACCGGCCGGCGTCCCGGGCCCCGCCCTCCCCCTCACCAGGACTTAAGAGGCGAGGGGGCCTGCCGGGCGGACATCGCCGCCACGCTCAGCCCCGGTGGGGGCGAAGAGGCTCGCCGGCCCCGCCACCGGCCGGCGTCCCGGGCCCTGCCCTCCCCCTCGCCAGGACTTAAGAGGCGAGGGGGCCTGCCGGGCGGACATCGCCGCCACGCTCAGCCCCGGTGGGGGCGAAGAGGCTCGCCGGCCCCGCCACCGGCCGGCGTCCCGGGCCCCGCCCTCCCCCTCGCCAGGACTTAAGAGGCGAGGGGGCCTGCCGGGCGGACATCGCCGCCACGCTCAGCCCCGGTGGGGGCGAAGAGGCTCGCCGGCCCCGCCACCGGCCGGCGTCCCGGGCCCCGCCCTCCCCCTCGCCAGGACTTAAGAGGCGAGGGGGCCTGCCGGGCGGACATCGCCGCCACGCTCAGCCCCGGTGGGGGCGAAGAGGCTCGCCGGCCCCGCCACCGGCCGGCGTCCCGGGCCCCGCCCTCCCCCTCGCCAGGACTTAAGAGGCGAGGGGGCCTGCCGGGCGGACATCGCCGCCACGCTCAGCCCCGGTGGGGGCGAAGAGGCTCGCCGGCCCCGCCACCGGCCGGCGTCCCGGGCCCCGCCCTCCCCCTCGCCAGGACTTAAGAGGCGAGGGGGCCTGCCGGACGGACATCGCCGCCACGCTCAGCCCCGGTGGGGGCGAAGAGGCTCGCCGGCCCTGCCACCGGCTGGCGTCCCTGAGCCCCGCCCCCCTTTATAACGCCCCTTTAAGACTCTGAAAGTAGGGTGGGTTTTGTGGGTGGGTTTGGTAGAATTGTTTTATTGTGTTATTTTTGTTTACTTGAAACATTGTATTAATATTGCATTTTGTATCTTGTATGTAAACCCCTTGTGTTGCCCTGGGGTCATTTATATGTTGTTAGCCGCCCTGAGTCGGCCATGTGTTGAGTAGGGCGGGATATAAATTGAATAATAAATAAATAAATAAATAAATAAAAATAACATGTCTGGATGTTTCACCCCGTAAGGGTGTAGCCCATATAAATCCAGAGAAGGTATCAACAGTCACATGTAACTTAGAAAGTGGAGCCAAAGCAGGTACTTGCGTGACATCCATCTGCCATAGCTGATTAGCTTCTGTTCCTCGAGGATTAACAGCATCAAATGGCAGGAATATAGGAGACTTCGTACAGGAAGCACAGGACGACACAATGTCTCTAGCCTGTGACATAGGAATGGAAAACCGTTTATGCAAAACCTTAGCAGATTGATGAAACATTGCATGACTGTCAATGGGGTTGTCAAAGAGAGAAAAAACCTCAGCAGAGTCTCGGAGAGCAGAATCTGCTCGTGCATTGCCCTCCATCAAATAACCTGGGATCCTTGTGTGAGAGCGTATGTGGGCAATAAAGAATGGGACCGTACGGTTGGAAAGAAAACCTTGAAGCTGTTGGAATAAAGCAAAAAGATCCCTATCCATCGATGGAGACAAATAAGCTTGAGCTAAAGTAAAAACAAGGCGGTAAACATATTGAGTATCCACAATCAGGTTAAAAGGCACATCAGAAAACGTAGAGAAAGCAAGTATGACCGCTGCCAGTTCCGACCGCTGGGCCGATGCTTGAGGTCCTGTAAAAACAACCTCCCATTCCCCAGTAGGACCCTGCCATGTAAGGACTCCACGGGAGGGGGAGCCATCTGAGAAAAGAGTAATGGCATGCAAGATAGGTTGCATGCAAAGCGGGGATGACAGGGAGTAAGAAGTGAGATTCAGCAAGGTAAACCGCTTATCCTTGGGGGGGTTAAATTTAACTTGTCCCACAAAGTCCGCCATGGCCACCTGAAATGCCTCAGAATGCTGTAGCAAGGCGGTTAGCTGATCCTGTGAAAAAGGAAAACAAACAAAGTCAACGTCATAGCCAGTCAAATGCTTTGCCCTAGTACGGCATTTGAGGAAAAGATCAGCAATCGCATCAGGCAGGCGATAACAGTTTTTCGAGGGAGTGTGCGCCAAGTGCAGCCATTCCACGATGGCCACCTTCTGAGCGTTGACAGGCGCGAACAAAACAGCAGTGGGCAGCCTCGGTGTAGGAAGAAGAACGCATGCCAGCGCAATGGTGCCTGAGGGCACCCGATCCACAGCGATGGTATGCAGCTTTTCGTTGAGGCGTTGAAGAGCTGTACGCATCTCCGTTGTGCAGGGAATGATGTCCGCTGGAGAAGTGTGTCCAGAAAGAGCAGCAAAGAGTGGTGACAGTTCCTCAGTGCTCAGGGCCAAGAAGGGACGAGCCCAATTTATGTTCCCTAGCAATTGTTGCAATTGTACAAGAGTGAACTGCTCCGGAATAGCTATTGTTGGCAATAGCGGAGTTGAAGCTGTAGCTGAGAGCCTATGTCCCAGATATTGGAATGGATACATCCGCTGCACTTTTTCAGGAGCTATGATCAAGCCCGCTTGTTGCAAAATGTCTGCTAGGTCCTGCAGGTGTTTCTCCGTGACTTGTGGACCATGCAATAAAATGTCATCCGTGTAATGATAGACTTTAACCTCTGGATGACGTTGCCTGAAAGGTTCCAAAGCCATGTTCACAAAATGTTGGCATAGAGTCGGCGAGTTGGCCATACCCATAGGCAAGACACACCATTCAAACCGTTGAGTAGGATGTTCATTATTGTATACTGGCAATGTAAATGCAAATTTTTCTCTGTCTTGTGGCGCTAGCAAGATTGTATAAAAACAGTCCTTCAAATCTATAACCATGAGTTGATGATCTTCCGGAATCATGTTCGGATTAGGAAGTCCAGATTGTAGAGGTCCCATTGGCAAGATGTGCTCATTAACTTTCCTCAAATCATGTAACAATCGCCATTTTCCAGACTTCTTTTTCACCACAAAAATCGGAGAGTTCCAAGGACTAGTGGTTGTTTGAATATGTCCCAGATTTAATTGCTCCTGTACAAGGGCCTCCGCCGCTTGGAGCTTTTCTCTTGAGAGCGGCCATTGATCCGTCCACACTGGTGGGGTGTTTTTCCATTGTAGTGGAAGTGCATGCAACGGCGCTGCAGGGGAGGCCCGTATCAAAAATTTGTCTGCAAGGTACACCCTGTTTTAGCCAGGAGATCCCGGCCCCACAGAGTAATAGGAATATCCATAATCAGGGGGTGAAGAGAAACTTTTGTTCCCCCTGAGGTCTCAAAGACGATTGGATGAACACTTTGCTGTGCTGGCTCGTACCCGCCCACCCCATAAACTTCCCTACAGGGGCGGACGGCCCATCCAGTCGGCCAATCTTTTTTTGCCACCACTGAAATATCGGCTCCTGTATCGACCAATCCAGACACTGAACGTCCACCCATAAGCAGCGAGCGGGTCGGTCTATCCTCGGTGATTTGTATCACCGCCATAGCCGCTGTTGCAGTCCCCTCCTGGGATGGAGTTGCAGTGGTCCCTAGTGGGAGCAGATGAAGGCGTCCTACAGGTTGTCCCTTAGGCAGGGTGAGATGTTGCGTGGCTGAAGCAGGGATGACAATTTCTTGGTGACCCAATGTAACTGACCCTGCTGCAATGTGTACAGAAGCGGGTAAGGCGTCTGGGCAAGGAAGAACAATGCCCATCATGCCCTGGGGAATAACATCATCAACCAGTGTGGGAAGAGCCTCCACACACCCTGGTATAGTAAAAGTACAGTCCTTAGATAACCTCAATAAAAGTCCTTCTTTTAGAGGATGGTTTTTTCTATATCGTGAAATCATTTCTTGGGCAAGTTCCATATCTTCTGCCATCTCTTGCAAAACCTCCTCTATTGCCTCTTCACTGACCTCTGGTAGCCCTATTATTTTGCCTGGGCCCGAGCAAGGCCCGCACTCCCATTTCCCTGCTGCTGTGGAGAAAAGTCAGAGTCTTTGTGCTGAGCAGCTGAGGGGTTGGCATTAGGATTTGAGCGGCACTGATTGGCCCAATGGTACCCTTTCTGGCAAATGGGACACTTCCTTGAAGGGCGTGCTGCCTGCTTTTGAGAGGAGCGACATTGTGCTTTAAAATGTCCTTCCTTCCCACAGCCAAAACAACGTTTGTTTTGAGCCTGAGTTGTGGGCAATTGAACTGCAGCTGCCAGAAGTTGAGCCTTGTAACTGTGAGTCCCCACATTTTGACAAACTTTCATCATGTCTGCTATAGATGTTCCTGGCCTAGCATAAACAGCTGTCAGAGCCCCTTTACAATCCTCATTGGCATTTTCAAAAGCCAGTTGTTTCATGAGCATTTCCCGTGCCGGCACATTTTCCACCTGGCGGCTGAGAGCAGTCATGAGTCTGTTAATGAACTCAGTGTAATCCTCTTTAGGGCCCTGCCTAATTGCTGCAAATCCAGCAACGGAGCTATCCCCTTTGGAAGGAATCTTACTCCAGGCATGCATGACTACCTGAGCAATCTCTCCCAGCTGGGCATCCGTGAGTGCCAATTGCTGTGTGGGGTTGGCAAAATTTCCCTCCCCACATAACATATCCATTGTGAGTGCAGGGCGTGTATGATGTACCTCCCAAGCCACATCCCTCCACTCTTGCAAGCAGAGCATTGCTTCTGCCGGAGGCAAAAGCGCTTTGATCATCTGTTTCCAATCCACTGGTAGTAATTTTTGAGAAGCAATGGCTTCCAACAAAGCTTTAGTAAAAGGTGCATTAAATCCATAGTCCCGTATGCTGACTCTTAGTTCCTTCAGATATTTGTAATGGAGGGTTTCATATCTATCTGGGACTGCCGCTGCATTGCCAACAGGCGGAGCCCCTCTGATCACTGGGTATATTTCAGGAGATTGCACGTCCAGCACAGCTGCCGTTAAAGCAGCAGAAAAATGTGTCTTTGTAGGGCTATAAGTGCTTGATTGTTGCAAGGCAGGATCTAAAGTCGCATCTCCATTTCCACCTCCACCCCCATCAGGAGGCTGTTGTTTCTCATATGATGGAGGAGCAGTTGCCATGGCCCCCCCTTTTTCTGGAGGCAAAAGCTGTGGGAAGGGGCCATCAAGTCTTTGAGACAATAAAATATTTTTTGGAGTAAGTCTCTGAAGGCAGTCCCTAACTGCCTCCCATGTAAATAATATTGATCTAGAAATTCCATTATGCTTCTGCATTTCTCTCCCAATCTGTCTCCACTGTTTTAAGTTCAGACCTTCATATTTAAACCAAGGACAGATTTTTTCTATAGCTTTAGCCAGCTTTCGTATCTCCTGCTCATCAACCTTTCGCCCATTGTCATGCAAAAGATCTGAGATATCTTTACAAAGTTCCTGCATTTGCGAAGAAAGCACACACCCCATTTTCCACTCACCTGTTGTAATTCTCAAGCGCTCGATTGGACCTTTCCTCTGGTCGGACCTGTTGGTCGGAGGTGAATGAAGACCTTGTCCCCGGTCGATTATGAGGTGCTAATTGCTGAAGCAGAGTTCAAAGCAGGCTCTCTCATTGTAGTTCAAAGCGTCACACGGAGCGCCACTTGTTGGGATTTGATTCATGTAAAGATCTAGTCTCAATCAGCCAGCCTCATTAGCAGCAGTTTATATTCTCAGATCTTTTGAGGTACCTATGAGTCCAGCTTCATTAGGCTTTTTGTAGGGAGAAACAGAGACAGACAAAAGCAGACACGACTGCTCTCTTTGGCTGGTCAAACGCTACTGAAGCCTTCTCTTTATTTAGGCAGAGAGAGAGAGAAACGAAACTAGCAAGCATTGTATACCAGAAACGAAACTTAGCAGAGACAAAGCTGAGTCCTTACAGCCAATCAGAAGTGTCAGAACCCAAAGAAAGAGAGATAAGGAGCGCTGTCTCTCAGTGAGCAAAGAGGCTTTTGTTTACAAAAAGTGTCAGAGACAGGCAAGACAGAAACCAGATGCATTCCTACATGTGTGTGTGTGTGTGTGTGTTTGTGAAGTAAACAGATTTTTTTTAAAAAAACACTCCTTTGTGTTTTAGCGTTGTGAAGCTGGGAGCAAGTCTTTGGACCATGGTGAGATTCCGATGCTTTCTCAGGAAATCTCTCTTGTTAAAGCTTTACTGACATATTTGGGAGTTGGGCACCAAATAGCATCAGAATCCAGTTACTGTATTGTATTACCATTTTCTTCTTGGACTGTATTGGGAGCCGCTCTCTAGCTGAAGATTGCTTCCAGAAAAAAAAGAAAGAAAAAAAAAGAAAAAGAGTTTGTTCCTTTACACCCATATTTAGCCCTGTTTTTCCTCTGAGATCAAAGCCAAATGGTTAAAAAAAGAACACCAACAAGGAACTCGTGACAGCAACTGGTGACATCATCAATGCTTCTCATTCATTTGCTGCTTCTAGTGTCATCTCTGTGCAGTAATCAGAGGGGAAATTATTAGGAATTATGCCCAGCCTTGACCACCTTGGCTTGTCCTTCTCTGTCTGTGACCCCATTCCACCTTTAAGCTTTATCATCTGGGGCAGTGCCAGCCTCAGGACCCTTCCTAAATTAGAATTTGGCTCTCCAGTCCTGTTTTGTAACATGAATATCTTGAAGCTCTGGTGGCACAGTGGTGGCACTGCTGTACTGCAGCCAACACATTGTGAGTTCAATCCTGATGAGAATCCAGGTTGACTCAGCCTTTCATCTTTCCAAGGTTGGTAAAATGAGTACCCAGCATGTTGGGGGGCAAAATGCTAATTAACTTGTGAACCACCCAGAGAGTGCACTAAGCACTATGGGGTGGTATATATGTGTAATTCCTTTGCTTTAAGCATTTTGTCAGATAAAGACAGTGAATTTGTATTGTTCTGAAATGCAATGTTTCTATTAATCATAAACCTAACTCATGTATATGCATAAGCACTTGTATTTGATAATCATAATTATCATATTCATTTCTGCAATGTGTGTTACAAATCAGAGTTCTCAGAAGGTTCTGTGGCGCAGTTGCCAACATAAGTTTTGCTGCCTGATCGTTACATTGTTTGTGGTACCATCATTTAGCTGTTGACTTAGAACCAATTTATGGTGATCAGGAACTAATCATGATGGTATGAAATAGGAGAGGTGACAAAACTGTATTCTGACTGCCAGAATACCTTGTGATGGCCCTGTATGCTTTCTGGACCCACTTGGATATGCCCCTTGGTAAGGGCACTCAAGTGTCCTGCATAATATTTTAACTTAATTGTACACTCTGTAACTGAGTGTGGCTGTCTAGCATTTGCTCTGAATTCTATGTTGGTGTGACTGCATTGTTGTTCTGCTATATATTATTTGGGTTCACCTAGTCTCTTTTCTATTTTTGCTTCATTTCAATTGTGCATTTAGCTGCCAGCCTTCAAGTCTATAATAACCGAGTGCAGTGAAATTAAGAGACATGCATGGACGTCTGAACCTTTGGAATTTTAGAAGGCATGCCGTGATGATGAACCTTGGCACTCCAGGTGCTCTGGACTTCCATTACCAGAAGCCCAAGTCAGCACCCCTGCTGATCAGGGCTTCTGGGAATTGAAGTTCAATAACAGCTGGAGTGCCAAAGTTTACCATTACTGGCATAGGTGACTGCCAGTTCTCCCCTATTATGGCTCCCTCCAACAAACAAACAAAACCTATGACAACAAAAACCAAGAAAACATTCACTTGCTCCTAGCCTTACTTGCTACTCCCTCCAACACATCCTTCTTGTCTTAGTAGAAGCAGATAGATTGCTACACCCAGAGCAGCTGGATCTGATCCAGGAATCCTAACTTAGCCTTTGCTGTGTTATTGATCAGCTTTGCCTAGAATTTCCATCTTGAGTTATAAGATTATTCATTCGTTTCCCAAGTGGCTCTCCAAAGCTCAGGGAAGTTGCATTTTAGTAAGTTATGAAGAATCAGTAAAGAATTACTGGGTTATTAAAACCAGCTTATAGGTTGGGGAACTAAAGATGACATGAATAGAAAATTTCTCTTGTGGAGGGAAATTCTCACAACGTCTCTTCCTCTTTAAGGGAAATCTGTTTGCTTGGCATCCCCTAAAGCTCTGTAAATTCCTGCACAAGGAGGAAAACACTCAATGAACAACTCCTTTCACCTTGTAGTAGATGGCCATGAGTGGAGAAAAACTTTCAGGACCCTTTTTAATTGATGTGGAAAGAATGACAAACAAGGGAAATTACTTCTCCTCAGAGCTTCATTAAGAGTAGTATTTCTGCTTCTGCTCAGAGCAAAATTAAACCATTTCCCCTCACTGAGAACCAGATTTTAATTAAATGTAAATCAGCCGTGCTAATATAGACAAACAGGATGAAGAACAAGGTTTAACAATAACAACAAAAGAGCTGTTTGAAGTAATGAATGAGATAGCCTGTGACCAAGAGGAATTTAGGAAGTCTCCACCCTAGTCCAAAACAAGGATGAGGCTAACACAACTCAATAATGAAGGAAGCACAATTTCCAACTCTCGCCAATAGCGCCCCAATGGAATTTGGCTACAGTTCCTTCTCTGATCACCAAAATTAGATTCAAAGCAATATACGATAAAGCTGGAGGAATAATATTCCCACATGATATTTGATTACTGCATAGAAAGATGTGTTTATTTCCTGTGCAAGGAAAGTACTGGAGTACAAATGGGAAAAGTACAGGAAAGAGCAACTAATCCCTTATTCTCAGAGCTTGTCCAGATGGGCATATAGGTCACAATTTGGATTGCTTTTGGTGCTGTTTGCTTTGGATCAAATTATAGCATCGACATGTGTTCTTACTTAGAGCAATCCATCCCGCCCCTTTTTAGAGCTGCCCTACTCTTTTTTTGGCACAAGTAGGGCTTCCATTTTTTCATACTCCTAATTATTCCATTCTGTAGCCCATGTGGGTGGTTAGTTTGCAAGAAAATAGACCTGTGGGTGGTGTCATCTGAAGTGACAACTCTGTGATGTATTTGGTGGGCAGTGTTTTCATCTACTTTGCTACTTTCATTATTCCTATTGATGCAGCACTATTCTAGATAAGGAAGGTACATTGGTGGTGTTATATGTACCATGCTAGGTAGATGTGTTGCTGTTTCATTGTGTTGATTACTTTGTTTAACAAAAACAAGAGGTTGCCGTGACCTGCTGAATGACAGTCGGGAAAAGGTTGAGAAGGGGGCCAGAAGAATGGCATTAATGATTGAAAGGGGAACAAAATGGAGTGATCCAAAGACCCTCCTCATGAGAGAGAGAGAGAAAATCCAGTCAGTGTGAATGGAAGAATCAAAAGATGAGTTTAATGAGAGATAAAACAGTTTCCCCTCACAATAAGAACCTTTTGAAATGTGAAACAGACCACTCCAACCTCATCTGTCTGGGCCTTTCCTCAGTCAGGCAAACATCAATACACATTCAGGACAATACTAATATAATCTACCCTACCATTTGTGGTAGCTAAGAATCACAAAAAGTTACTTCATGCAGTCAGACCATTAATTCATCTAGTTCGGTATTGTTGACGCACATAGGCAGATTTTTTTCCCCTGGTTTTCAGGCAAGATTCTCTCCCAGTCTTATCTGCAAATGCTAAGGATTGGACCTGGAATATTTTATGTAAAGCTTCATCCCTTTTGCCAGCTTGTTTCCAGACTCAATTCAGAGTGCTGGTTTTGATTATTAAATTGGTAAATGCCCTGAGCTACAGATATCTAAAGGAACACCTTAACAAAATGTTCCTCTTATCAGTTTTAATATTCAGAAGCAGCTGTAGGGGAATGAGCGAATCTGCTAAATCTTAGTTAATCTGAGTTATACAGTTTCTACTTCAGTACTCATCCTGACTCAAGGCTATGTTGAATTGCAAGCCCCACATAAATTTACTTATGTGTTTATGAGTGTGTGGGTGATTTCCTCCCAGTCCCCCAAAGATACACACTTTGTATGCATACCCCAATTCTGTAAAAACTGTATGTGCACTTTTTCCCAAGCAGATCAATTTCTCCATGGATATATTTATGAACAATTTTGTGCATGAAATTGCACAGTAAGTTCAGTAAGGGATAAACTGCTTCTGAGCCTGCATTCAGGTTAAGAATGTCTAAATTGGGCAAGATCGTACAAAATGTGAAAGACCAGTGAATTTTTCACCCATCTCTGACTCTGTTCAGGGATTTCTTGTTCCTTGTGGAATGAAGAACAGGGCCTTTTTAAAAAAAAATGATGATACCTTATACAGTGGTACCTCATACAACAATTTTAATCCATTCAACGGGGCTCATTGTTGTACGAAACAATTGTTATATGATACATGCATCATATAGTGATTTTCCCTATGGGTTGCATCGTACGATTTATTTATTTTTTTGCTAAGTGGTTTTTCCCATCGAAAAATTGTACGATTTTTTTCCATAGGGAAAATTGTTATGTTGGACGCCATTTCCCCCAAAAAACCTAATTGTTGTGCAATTTCGTTGCTATATGGGGCGATTGTTGTATGAGGTTTCACTGTACTTTAAACTCTTCCTCCAGACTGAGACAAAGTCTCTGCACTTGGCAGTCTTTTTCAAGGCTTTCTTTTGCTACTGGACTCTGTACCCGTAAAACAATAAAGCTGCCCACATGTATATATCCCAGTGCAAAGTCACATAGCCTTGGGAATGATGAGATAAGCATTTTTATACACCTGCTATCTTTTTGTATTTTCTTAGTGTTCTGATATGTTTGGAAGGAGGGAAAATTTATAAGATCAGCTGAGGCTCTAGTCCAGAGGTTCCCAACTTTGGGTCCCCAGGTGTTCTTGGACCTAAGTTCCCAGAAGCCCAAGTCAGTGCATCTGCTGACCAGTCCAAGAACATCTGCTGACCCAAGGTTAGGAAACATTGCTCTAGTTAAGTGAAGCTTAACTTTTTCATGGCTCTTGTACACTGTTGCTAATATGGTGTTTATTGGCATTTGAGCCATGATCCATTTTTTCCCAGAGTCTTCGGTCATTACTTGTCCAGTTTTTTTAACATGCATAGAATGAAAGACCTTAGTACTTTTCAGTGTTGTTTTCTACACCAGAAGGTAATGTGTCTCTTTACAGGTGGACTCTCCACATAGGTTCCAAGAACTTAGTTTCTTCTCCTTCAGATAGAAAACATCTCAGCAGACAGGTGACTTTCCATCTGGAGAAAACAACAACAGAGCAAACTGGGGAAATAAGGACTGTATAGAGGTATACTTAAGGAAGAGCTCTGGACGATTAGTTAATCACTCTTGTGTTCTTTACTAGGCAAAGTTGAAGTCCTTTGCTGCCAAGATTATTCAACTCCTGAAGGAATGGACTGAAACGTTCCCTTATGATTTCCAGGATGAGAAATCTATGAAAGAGCTCAAGGAAATTGCTCACAGGATCACACAGTGTGATGAGGTAAGAAAGAAGGAAAATCATGCAGGTGAAAGAACCATCACCGCTGCTACCAGGCTGTAATTTATTTTGTAATTTACCATAATCCCAAAGTGAAGAAGGCTATCCTCTTCTCCCTCTATCTCGCTCTTGATCATACCTGTCAACCGCTCCGGCGAATCCGGGACCTGCGCGGACCGGGTTTGCGCAGGTCGCATTGTACGCATTCGCGTGGAGGGCTACGCCGCTTGCGTAGCCTTCTACGCACGCAGCGTAGCCTTCTGCGCATGCGTGGAAGGGAGCTACGGAAGTGTAGAGCCCTTCCACGCATGCATGCAACGCGACCTGCACAGATGGGTTGCGCAGTGCCTCCTTTCCCCTGCTGCCGAAATCTGGGGTTTCGGCAGCGCGGAGCGGGAAAGGGCAAAAATCGACGCCGAAAACCGGGAAATCCCGGCAGGTTGACAGGTATGCTCTTGATATATCCTGTTGCCAAAGTTTTCTTCCTTTGCCCCAAGGGAATAGCTTTGCTATGAGAAGAAGAGTGAACCTGGAGATATCTGAAAGATATCGCGGCTGTGGTGGCTCAGTGGTTAAGGAGCTCGCCTTGTTATCTGGAAGGCTGGCAAGTCAGCAGTTTGAGACCCGGGTACTGCATGATGATTTGAGCACACACACCCCTCTGTCCCAGCTCCTGACAACCTAGCAGTTCAAAAGCAAGAAATGGCAAGTAGATACATAGGTACCATTTTGGTGGGAAAAAAATCTTGGGGACATGAAAGGAGCCTCATTTGGGCATCCCCCTGAGCGGTGTTTCTCCAGCAAAAATCCTTTCAACCCAGAATAATTTCTGACATGAAATTATTATATCTTGTCATTGTCAGGTTGTGAATATTTACTGAATGTCTGGTTTCCTAGCAACAATGAATGATATCAAGTGTTGGATGCGACTTCTTAATGCTAAGACAGGACCAGAGGTATCTTCCTCTCACCTTTTTAGGAACTCCTTAGTAAAGTCTGAGCCTGCTCCGTAGGGCCTATTGTCCTGTTGTGTCACTGACTTTGTACAGCAGGAATGGCATCATACCAGAGCCCTGAACAGGTCTGTTTCCTATTAGGATGCAGAACACACTGCTGCATTCTGTTGTAGGTTTCACTTGTATGGTATGGCAGTGGAAGTTTATTTATTTATTTATTTTGGATTTATATGTCGCCCTCTCGCCCTAGGGCGACTCAGGGCGGCGTACCACAACATAGATAAAATACATACCCCCTTTAAAAATTCAATGAAAAACTATTTAAAACCATCCCGAATTTAAAAGAGACCCTCACCTCCCCACCCATCAGTAAAAAGGAAATATAACTAACAGAGCCAATGAGTGTTCGTTCTTATGAAAAATCTGAATCGTCAAAGATTGGTGAGCAGCAACTTTGACACTATTGCACGATGATAAGTGGTTGGCGTTTGGCTACGAAAGGTGTTGTCAAGAATAGCCTGACAAGTCCCACTGTGTCAGCAATGTTGTTTTCCTGCCTCTCATTAAGATGTCACAGCCTGAGGAGGAAAAGGATATGATTAAGGTTTTTAGAATCACATGGTTTTTTTTATAACTTTGTATTAAAAGGAAACAATTTGACATTCTTTTATGTTCTGTTTTAATTATCTAAATGATGCTTTCCCAAAGTGGTGGAAGATCCTTCTCTTCTGTTTCCTTTATGTGGTCACATCTGTTTATTTTGTGTGTGTGTGTGTGTGTGTGTGTCTGTGCATGTGTATTTGCTTCTCTAGCTGCAGAATTTGTAAACAGCCAGCTAAAGCAACAAATGCAAGGGAACTGCTAACCACATATGGAGGATGGGGGCGATATTATAGAATCAAGAAATAACTGAGTTGGAAGGGGTCTATGAGGCCATCGAGTCCAACCCACTGCTCAATACAGGAATCTGAATCAAAGCAGATATGACAGATGGTTGCCCAATTTTCTCTTGAATGTCTCCAGTGTTGCATGTGTGGTTGTGTACTTATACAGAATGACCGCATGAAAGATGCAAAGCAGGAAAAACATAGTTTAGCTAGCTCTTTGGGCTTGTCATTTAGAAATCCTGGGTAATTAAATTACGTCTGTGCATCTGAAAATGGAAATCATGCTGATTCATTCATTCTAACATCAAATAACCATTTGGAAAATCCGATCTTTATGGGGGGGGGGGGGAATTACATATCTGCTTTTTTATTGTTTATTTATTTATTTTTCTGATTTCTATTGCCACCCAACTCTGAAGGTTCTGGGCGGCTCACAGAAAATAAAACCAATCACATTTTAAAAACCAATTAAAAAACCATTTAAAACTGCCACCAAAAATTACTCTGACCCCTACAGATTAAAAGAGATTAAAAGAGGGAAAGAGTGTTCTTACTAAAACAGTAAGAGTGTGCTTACTTTTGCAGATATATGACCCAAAAATGTCATAATAATAATAATTTTTTTTATTTATATCCTGCTTCCCTCAATCCAATGGACGATTCAAAGCGGCTTACAAAAAATATAAAGATACAATGTTAGAAATGCAGATTACAGAAAATACAATATATCAACAATAACAACAATGTAATCAGAAAAAAATACAATATAAAGTTACAGAATTCCAAGCGACAAGGTCCACAAGTGACGGAATCACCAGGTCAACAGTTTCACTGATGGCCCCGGCGGCCCACGACCCTTTAATGATACTTTTCGAAGGTGTGTGAAGTATCTGTGGAAATAATAGGGAAATAGCTATGGATCCTTGTTGCTGAATTGACTGAAACCTCACCTGAGCAGAAGTGGCAGTATACAGTCTGCTATTGCAGACCGAGGAACAAAATCACAGCTTTTCATTGCTCCCTTGTGTGGAAATGTTGGACAAATAGTAAGCTAGCACAAGAATGAGAGGGTAGAAACTTACATTTCCCTCTTTTTCTTTTACATTGGTAGTATGATTTGTTTACATGTGGAAATTATTAAAAATACTATCCCTTGCCTACAACATTAACCCTTGCTAATATGTTTGGATCCAGCCTTACAGTAATCTTGCCAAAACAACCCTCTGTTTAATGTTACAGATAAGTATGGCAAGAGAGGCAGTTTTTTCTCAGATGTGTAGGAACCAAAATGTTTAACAAATCATTCTGTGTGCCTCTCTTTGGTCCTGATTTCTATGCACTCTGGTAAAATGCCAGGCCACGGCTTAGTATTTTGGAAAATATTTTATACTACAGTATTTCAGTCTACTTGACTTAAAATAAAAATTCAAGTAATTGAAATCAAATGCATATACTTATATTAGTAGTATTGTTTGGCCTTAGGATTCTGACATGATGTAAACAAGTTATTTAGTGTTGTTGTTGCTAGAGTTGGGAATGATATAGGACCATGGTGGCCAACCTTAGCACTCCAGCTGTTTTTGGACTTCAGTTACCAGAAGCCAAAGTCAGCACACCTGCTGATTAGGGCTTTTGGGAGTTGAAGTCCAAGAAAAGCTGGAGTGCCAAGGTTGGCTGCCCCTGATATGACAATCTCAGGAACTAGGGGAAATGTGGTTCAGGCATATTGCCTAGTCGGTAATGGAATGCTAGCAGTCATGTCTATGCAAGGAGGCATTTACCAAAATTCATGACTATATATTTAAGGTCACAGGTGAGCAACAATTCAGATGAGCATCTACATGAGCAAGGAGAACTAAAGCTTGCTCATCCATTTGTGGCAATCTCACTTCTGATTATACAAAACCATGAAACTAGGATTTTTTTCCAAGGCACAGAGAAAATGGTTCTTTCTCAACAGGACTTCAGCCACACTACACATCACAGTAACGACATGGAAAACAGCAAAATCATTTCAGTTTTGATTCTTGAAGGCTCCCTCCCACAAAGGAAAGTTGGAATGCAAGGATACCTTACCTTGGATATCTTGCAGTCATTATTCAGCGAGGAGTCCACACATTGGTAGACAACTCTGCAATGACATTCCGCACATACAAATGGACCCAATTAACCATTCTTTTGATTTTGTTTCTTATCAAGTTATTCTTCCCATGAGTTACCAAGGAGAGCTATGTGAGAGAACAAGAGGCAATAAGTTCAGCCCATAACTTTTTATCCCACGTGTGCCTCAGATAGGGACTTCTCCATTCCGTTCTCACCTTAGGGATAAATTTGGCAGGATATTTAAAGATTGGAACAACACGTTCAGAGGACGCCTGAAATTTGGAGGATGCAGAGCATTCAGTTATTTCATATAACCTAAGTTTTTGTAGTGCTCAGGGAAAATGGAGAATGTCAGTCTTGCTAGGAGCGTGTGGAAACCCTTTGCCAGTTCTGGGGGCCTAGATGATCTTCTACTTCATTGATGGCAAACCTTGGCACTCCACCTGTTCTTGAACTTCATTTCCCAGAAGCCCTGATCAGCAAGAGTGCTGACTTGGGTTCCTGGTAACTGAAGTCCAAGAACACCTGTGACCTCAAATACATAGTCATGAATTTTGGTAAATGCCTGCTTGCATAGACACAACCACTACCATTCCATTACTGACTAGGCAGTATGCCTGAACCACCTTTCCCCTAGTTTCTGAGATTGTCATATCAGGGGTGGCCAACCTTGGCACACCAGCTGTTCTTGGACTTCAACACCTAAAAGTGCCAAGGGTTGTCATCACAGCCCTACTTCATGACCCTTAAAAACTAGCCCTGATCAAACAGAAGAGCCCTTCAGGGATTTAAAAAAGGCAAAGCCTGATTCTTTTCCATCTTGGCATATAACCATATTATATAGCTACATCTTTTTAAAATCTAAATTAATATAATGCACTGTCCTTACTTGGTTTCTAAACTCACCCTTTATTTCTAAGCAAATTTGAATGAAGAAATAATTCACCTGCAGAAGAACAAATCAGTGAAAGCTACGTCAATGCAAAAATTTACCTCACAGCAAGACGTTCCTGAAGCCTGCTTCTAATGAACAGATGATAAGGCATTTTCCCATAAAAAGATTATATTTTCTTTTTTGTGTGTTTTAGGAGAATGGAACCGTCAAGAAGATCATTAGCCAAATGACTCAGAATCTGCTGATGACCCTTGCTGCACGTAATCAGTACCAGGAGATTCGAGAGAAGTTCCGCCAACCTGTGAATGACAAAGGCACAATCCTGAAAACGAAGCCTCAGTCATCACAGAAGGACATCTTGAGTGTTTGCTGTGACCCACTTGTCCTTGCACAACAGCTCACACACATTGAACTGGTGAGTGAGTCTGGCCATTGGCCATTCCTGTATCTTCCATCTGTTAGATGTTACAGCAGGTCTACAGCAAATTGCTCAAGCCAGGCTCTAAGGCTGTGGTGGTAAACCTTGGCACTCCAGATGTTCTTGGACTTCAATTCCTAGAAGCCCAAGCCCCTGTTAATCTACACGAATAGGTTTGCTGTGATTCATCCAGCCCACGCCACCCTCGTCGCTCCCGGAAGCGGAAGTAAAATGCGCCCATACGGGCATGTTTTACTTTCGCTTCCGGGAGTGACGAGGGCAGTGCGGGCTGGATGAATCACAGCAAACCCATTTGTGTGGATTCACGGGGGCTTGAGCTTCTGGGAATTGAAGCCCAATGACACCTGGAGCGCCAAGGTTCGCCATCACGGCTCTAAGGAGTTTGGCAAAAGAGATTCTCAAGATATCAGTAAGAGGTAAAAGAGGAAAGGGATAGAGATTATGTGGACAAAGTAGATAAGGAAAAACTGTTTTCTCTATCGCATAACACTCGAACTAGGGGTCACTCCATGAAACCTTTGGGTACTAGTTCTCAAACAAATAAGAGAAAGTACTTTTTCACCCAGAGGATCACTGGTCTATGGAACTCCCTGCCAGAAGAAGTGGTGACAGCTGTCAGTCTTGACAGCTTTAAGAAAGGATTAGACAAGTTCATGGAGGACAAGGGTATCAATGGCTATAATTATGGATATCTAAGGACAACCTCCGGGTTGGAGAGATAGGCAGGATATCTCTCAATGCCATTTCCAGGGAATCCTAAGCAGGTGAAGGCATCTGCTTGGGAATACCCTGAAGCAAATGGTGAGCCACTGTGTGAGACAGAATGCTGGACTGGATGGGCTGTGGCCTGTTCCAGCAAGGCTGTTCTTATGAATCCACTCCATCTGAAGGGCCCTGGATTATAGGTAACATGTAATTTCTTACTCCCACATCTAGTACCAGAAATCATTACATCTATAATTATTGCCTTGGAGTATAGCATGGTGGGCATGTGGGAGTTGAGGACAACATGAAGAATTTGTGCTAAAGTGTACTTCAGCCATTCATTGAACTCATACTGTTGATGCTAACTTTTGAAAATTTACCTCATTGTGCTGCTAGTTTATGTACTTTTGTATTACAGTGTACTGTCTTTTACTCTGCTGATTTTTAATTGCTGCTGCAGTATTTTTAGACTGCATGCTACTGTATGTTTTATGTTTTCTAGTATAAGATGCTTGAACTCAGAAGAAACAGGATGGCTTTAAATATTTAGGTGTGATTTAGTACAGGCAGTTTATGGGCTCTAATGCAATATCTAGCCGATCAATTGAGTCAGAACACATGGAGATCTTATCACCATAACCATCATTCAGTTTAATATTTTAACTACAGATGGAAGAAGAGGAAACCAAAATCAAACTTCTGGAAGGATGTTGATATCCCAAAAAAATTGTATGCTTATAATCATAGGTGACTAGGACTGCTAATAAAGCAGAACCAAACTCTGTTGAAGGATTAAACCTAAGAGTTAGAAGTAAAGCAGAATTCATAGAATTCTGTGAAGCCAGCAGTCTTTAATTTTTTTAATTTTTTTTGCAAATAACATGCATCATACAACAACCCAAAGTAGTATTTGTACTAGATGGACAGTATATTAAGCAAGCAAATAAATAAATAAATAAATAAAGCAACTGAATACCTCAGGGTTCCTCAAACTTGGCACTCTGGGTGTTCTTGGACTTCCATTACCAGAAGCCGAAGTCAGCACTGCTGCTCATCAGGGTTTCTAGGAATTGAAGTCCAAGAACATCTGGAGAGCTAAGTTTGAGGAACCCTGGAACACATGATGATACATGTGGGCATCACTGGAATTCAAACAGATTATATAATCTGAAGAAATAAATTGAAAAAACTATTCTCTTTCCAAAAACAAGACTACGAACAGATTGTGCTCAAACTGTGAATTTTTAATAATAAAAATTAAAGCTCTATAACAATAAAGCAGCTGCAGTGCAAAAATATAATTCAAATTACAAAATCAAAACTATGTAAAAACAGATTTACATTACATAATTGAATTGAATATGAATCAGAAGAACTGGATTGAAACAAAAATTATAATCAAGGAAGAATGCCAAAAGACTATTTTGACTAGAGTAAAAAACCTAAATTAGCATTTTAGCAACTGGCACAGAAGGACAGAGAGAACTATTAATGTAATCACTGCAAAGAAATAGAATAGGGTAACCAAAATGTGAAAACAGGAGATGTCTTCCATAAGATTTAAGAAATCAAAGTGAAATTTATTTTGCTCATAACCTTGACAGCCTTTACTTTCTTGTGTTCAGGAGAGGGTGAGCAACATTTATCCTGAAGACCTCATGCAAATAGTCAGCCACGTGGACTCCCTGGATAATCACAAGGTGAGTACAAAGCATGAGTAGAATGGTAATAGAGAAAACAAAGAACTGTGTATAATGAAGAGCAAAGGGTGTTTGATATTCAAGCTGTGCCCACAATTTAAACCTATATTTAGATGTACACACCTCGGTTACATCCAAGCGGGATTACCGTGTGGGAATGCCTTTGCAAAGTATTCAGAAACTGATACAGAATGTTGTGACCTGACTGTTGACTGAGGGTGGCTACTGGGAGCATGTGACCAGTTGTTATGGGCTTCACTGGGCATTGTTCTGTTTCCAGGTAACACTTCAGGGTTTTGATTATGACGTACAAAACTGATCTGGGATTAGAATGTTTAAAACACAACATTCTCTCATATGAACCTGCCCAGGGGTTTATGTCCTTGGTAGGGGAGCCCTCATAGAACAGACACCAAGAAATGATGTCCAAATTATATTAGGAGACTGGAATGCCAAAGTAGGAAATCAAAAAGTGGAGGGAATAACAGGCAAATTTGGTCTTGGAACACAGAATGAAGCAGGGCAAAGATTGATAGAGTTCTGCCAAGAGAACACACTGGTCATAGCAAACACTCTCTTCCAGCAACACAAGAGGCGACTTTACACATGGACATCACCAGATGGCCAACACTGAAACCAGATTGACTACATACTCTGCAGCCAAAGATGGAGAACCTCCATACAGTCAGCAAAAACAAGACCTGGAGCAGACTGTGGCTCAGATCACAACCTACTGATTGCAAAATTCAGGCTTAGACTAAAGAAAATAGGGAAAACACGGAGACCAGAAAGATATCACCTAGACAATATCCCTAAAGAATACACGGTGGAGGTGATGAACAGATTTAATGGCTTAGACTCGGTAGACAGAGTACCGGAAGAATTATGGACGGAGATGAGGGACATCATGCAGGAAGCAGCAAAGAAAACCATACCAAAAGAAAAGAAGAGTAAGAAAGCAAAGTGGTTGTCTGATGAGGCTCTTAAAATAGCAGAGGAAAGAAGGAAAGTCAAAGGAGAAAGGAAAAACTACAACCATTTGAACACAGAATTTCAAAGAAAAGCAAGGAGAGATAAGGAAAACTACCTAAAAGAACAGTGCAGAGAAATGGAGGAAAACAACAAAAGAGGCAGAACCAGAGATCTTTTCAAAAAAATTGGGGAAATCAAGGGAACATTTAAAGCAAAAATGACCATGATAAGGGACAAAGACGGAAAGGAGCTAGCTGATGCAGAAGAAATTAAGAAAAGATGGAAAGAGTACACAGAGGAACTTTATAAAAAGGACCTCAACACTCCTGATAATCACAATGATGAAGAAATTGAACTTGAGCCAGACATCCTGGAGAGTGAAGTCATAAAGGCCCTAAAGAGCACTGCAAACAACAAAGCTAGTGGAGATGATGGTATCCCAGTTGAATTTTTCAAAGCGCTAAAAGATGATGGCGTCAAATTACTGCATTCAATATGCCAGCAGATTTGGAAAACAAAACAGTGGCCACAGGATTGGAAAAGATCAGTATATGTCCCAATCCCAAAAAAGGGCAATGCCAAAGAATGTTCAAATTATCGAACAATCGCGCTCATCCCACATGCCAGCAAGGTGATGCTCAAGATAATACAGGACAGACTTCAGCAGCATGTGGAGAGAGAATTACCAGAGGTGCAGGCTGGTTTCAGAAGAGGCAGGGGGACTAGAGACCACATCGCCAACATACGCTGGATCATGGAGAAAACAAAGGAATACCAGAAACAAGTTTACTTTTGTTTTATTGACTACACTAAGGCATTTGACTGTGTGGACCACAACAAGATGTGGCAAGTAATTAAAGAGATGGGAATACCAGAGCACCTCATATGCCTCCTGAGAAATCTGTACATGAACCAAGAAGCAACAGTTAGGACAGAACATGGAATAACAGAGTGGTTTGGAATAGGAAAAGGAGTAAGACAAGGCTGCATTTTGTCACCATGCTTATTCAACCTATACACAGAGCACATAATGCGCAGTGCAGGGATGGAGGAATCACAATATGGGATTAAAATCGCTGGGAGAAACATCAATAATCTGAGATATGCAGACGATACCACCCTAATGGCAGAAAGTGAGGAAGACCTAAAGAATCTCTTGATTGGGCTGAAGGAGGAGAGTGCAAAAGCTGGCTTGAGACTCAATATCAAGAAAACCAAGATAATGGCAACAGACCCCATCAGTTCCTGGAAAATAGACGGGGAAGAAGTAGAAGCAGTGACAGATTTTACTTTCTTAGGATCAAAGATCACTGCAGATGGGGATTGCAGCCATGAAATAAAAAGGCGACTGATTCTTGGGAGACAAGCGATGAGAAACCTGGGGAACATAGTGAAAAGCAGAGACATTACATTGCAAACAAAAATTAGAATAGTCAAAGCAATGGTTTTCCCAGTAGTAATGTATGGATGTGAGAGCTGGACAATTAGGAAGGCTGAACGCAGAAGAATAGATGCCTTTGAAATGTGGTGTTGGAGGAGGGTTTTGAGAGTCCCCTGGACAGCGAGGAGAACAAATAGGTCAATCTTAGAAGAAATTAACCCTGACTGCTCATTGGAAGGTCAAATAGTAAAGATGAAGCTAAAATACTTTGGACATCAAATGAGAAGGGAGGATTCACTTGAGAAGGCATTGATGTTGGGAAAGGTGGAGGGCAAAAGAAGAAGGGGGAGGCCAAGGATGAGATGGTTAGATGGTATTATAGACACAATGGGCACAGAGCTGGGAGGGCTGAGGGGGATGGTAGAGGACAGAGGCGCCTGGAGGAAAATGGTCCATGGGGTCGCAAAGGGTCGGAGTCGACTGTGCGACTGAACAACAACAAAAGGGGAGCCCTTCTTAGTCCTGTTATCAAAGGTACATCTAGAACAAGAAACTGTTTTCTTGGTGGCTACCCCCAGATTCTTGGACAACTTTCCAGAGAAGACTTGGTTGGCTTCCCCTCTGTTTCTTTCCACCAAGTAACAATCCCCCCCTCCATTTCAGACGTACCTTTGACAAGCTGGTCTGCTGTTGAGGAGGTCCCAATGGGTAGATGTGTGTTTTGTTGTGGCTTTAAGTTATTGTTTTAAAATGTATTTATTTTTGAGTTGCAATTTCTTGAAGATTTTGTTTTTAATTTGTATCTTTACCTGCCTTGACTGTCTGTTTTACTAAAAGGCAAGTTATTTATTAAAATAAGTAACCAAATAGTAATTAAGTGGCAGCTGTAGTGCCATGGTTGCCACCAAAGAATTCAAGGAGTTGTCATTTGGTAGGATTTTGTAGGAAAACAGAACAACAGTTTTATCTATCTATGCCTATGGCACAGGTACTCTATCAGTAAATTGCAATGTAGAATCTTCAAGCAATTTTTTAAAAGGATTTTTATAAAACCATAAGTATTTGGCCAGTTCCCTTTTTGTTGTTGTTGTTTTGGTCTGATGGAGCCCTCTTTTGAAACACGGACATCCCATTTACTATCCTAGCCACCTGTCATTTGTAGAGCAAAGTCATTTATAGTGCAAAAAACTATTACTCTCCCCCAAACCCTTGAGGATTGCCACACTTGGATATAGATATTCTGAGTGGCATCAATCAAGTCTGGCTCCACTATGGACATATTCATTCATTCATTCAATGTGCGTCGCCTCCGCCTTGCCGAGGCAACTCCGGGTGGCTTACAAACAACTATAAAAGCATTCAAGTTTAAAAAGTCCCTACAACAATTAAAATGATAAAAACCATTTAACATTTAAGCCATAAAATACCCTCCCACATTCACAGTAGATTAAAACTATGCTGAAACCTGTACGGCCATTCTTATAAGCCCCCCCCCCCTTCTTTTTTTTAAAAGGGTAAATGAATTTGCTCTACAAATGACTGGTGGCTGGGATAGTAAATAGGACCTCCGTGTTTCCAAAGAGGGTGCCTCCAATACCTGGTGCTGAGGATAAATAAACCAGTGAACATTATTTCCCAGAGGCATCTGTATGAGCACTATTGGAAACAGGATGGTGGGTTAGATGGAACTGCCCTTGATCAAGAAAACCCATTTACCTTCCACTCTCTTGCTGTGTTTGTGGTTCCAAAAATAAATTGGCCATGGATGTAACATTGGCCAACTACTGGTCTGAAAACAACATGGGTTGAGGGCAGCACAAATTAGTGACATGATAGAATTCATCCACCCCCTATTCTTGGATATCACTTAAACTATTCAAAACAGATAATCTGTGTAACAATTATGATCATATTTAGTAATTACACAGTGCTTGAAATGCTCGAAACACCTCATAATTTATCATGAGAATCCTTCCAACAGCAGTTGGACAATAATATGTATCATATAGTGCAGATGGGAAACAAGCTGGATTTCTTGCTGAGTTGAGATTTGGCACACAGAGATCCTGATTCATTCTGCAGGATCTGAGCCACTATACTTCTCTCGCTCTCAAATGGTAAACTATTGAGCTTGTTATCAAATCTCTGATGCCACTTGATTTACTTTCCTGTCTACAGGACCAGGAATATCAATCCTAATCAAAGAGTAAAGGTCTAAATATTGAATGGCATATATCAGGGGTGGCCAAACTATGGCCTGTGGGCTGGACCTGGCCCGCAGTGCCAAATCATCTGTCCTGTGCCGCCTGCGCCGCTACCCGGAAGTGGAAGTAAAATGCTGCCATAAATGCACCCGTAGCTGTCGTAAACATTTTTATGACAGCCGTGGATGTGCTTTACAGTGGGAGGAACCATGTGACCAGCTCACTCAACCATGTGACTGGCCTGCTCAACCACGTGACCAGCCCATGGCACAAAATTTTTGGGAAACCCTGGCATATATCAAGTTATTCTCGCTATTGTAAATGAATAGGAGGATCACAGCCTGCAGGATTTTCCCTGCTTAATTCAGAAATCATTTTGAGTGTTCTGAACGGACAAACAGGGTTGTGGGTTGGTATGAAGAGGAGCATAATCTAAGAAAATATCCCTCTCATAAGCTTACTCACTTGCTAGCCAAAGGCTTCAAATGCAGTTTTACAGTATATAACCCAAGTGTGATAGCTGAAGGATCTTTTTTATTTGGCATGCTTATAAAGTCCAAACATTTGGGATAGCGGAAAATTGAATTGTTTTGGATTTGTTATGAGCCTCTTGTCTTTGCCTCTCTCTCTCTCTTTCTCTCTCTCTGAGTGAGTGAGTGAATGAGTGAGTGAGTGAGTGAGTGTGAGAGAGAAGATATTTTCCCTAGTGTGAAGCAGAGCAGGAACCTGCTTATTTGTGAACAGCTCTCACACAGCTGAGAGAACATCTAAAGAGCTCTTTGCGTAGGAATTCTTCTCTGAAACCTTGTAATTAATGGAATTCAGAGGTCAAGGAAATATTCTGGGATACTGTGTAAGACTGGGATCTGTCTAGACATAACAGCTTCAAAAGATTAAATGTCATAACTCACGCAACTGCTTATTACTCTGAGCCTTCTCCGTTAAACTCCCAAGCAATATGCGTTATATAATTTTCCATTTTAAGCATTCTTTTGAAATTTAAAGCAGTTCTGATACTCCCAGTTATTACAGAGTCTAGTAGATTGTGATGTCTCATGTTATTGAACATGTAGTCCATCTCTTTAACCACACAAAAAGAATTCAGCACTTTGCACTAGGAATATTTTTCCTCTTGTCTTTCCTAAACGGCTTTGGGGACGACAGGCATGTATCATCTGCTTTAACATATATCCCATGGAAGTAAGAGAAACCTGCACATGAATTGTATAAATAAGAGTTCAGAATTCTATGCAGAAAGACATTGAAAACAAATTGCATCTTGTAGTAAAAATTCATTGATTATTAGACATGTCTGAAAACAGCAGGGTTTTTTTCCACACTAGGCAGAAGTGAGTGCATATATTTCTGCTTACGATAAAAGACCAGTTTTTAACAGAACAAACAAAACCCAAAAGCCACCATAAGCTGAATTTTGAGCTGTTGCTCCATTGCATCTTTTAATCATTGCACAAATCATTTCAGTCACCAAGAAGAACAAGTTCATTTGATTGGAAAATGCAAGGTGAACTGATTTTGCATGTGGCTCTGGAAGTAACTACCCGCTGTTTTGCTTTGCTAGGTGTAAATGTAATATAGGGTTGTGTTGGTTGAGCTTGTTTGTTTTTTCATTTCAGTGCCGAGGTGATTTTACCAAAACCTACAATCTGGAGGCCTATGACAACTGGTTTAATTGTCTCAGCATGCTGGTGGCAACAGAGATTTGTAAGGCAAGTGTACTTTACAGGAAGGATGGTCCTGCATTGTCTATTACTCTGTGTTTGGTGTTTCAGAGTTTAGTTAAACTGTCTATCGAGCTGGCATTGTTGCAGTTGTGAGACTCGAACTGTTACCTCCAAGAAAATGTCTTGTTAGCTGTCCCAAGGCTTTTTACATTTGAGCACAGCCTCTCATGCGAAGTGCATGTCTTTGCCAAATGTTGTGTCGGCACTTGATATCAGCTTCAGTTTGTACTTCTACACTCATTTTCATGGTACTCTGACATGATCCATACTGCCCAGTAAAAGCCTTTTTAATTCATTCCTCAGGTGGCATGACTGATGCTTTCCTCTGCTTTATCACACGCCAGCCCAGTACTGTTTAATGAAGTAAAACTCTATGAAGGTACACTACAGTTGCAGCCCCTCAGGGTGTATCAGATGTGACATTGTGGTTTCTCACATGATATCTCCATCAACACAGTTTATATATATATAAGTTTATATATACACAGAGAGAGAGAGAGAGAGAGAGAGAGAGAGCTGTGTCCCAGCTCCTGCCAATCTAGCAGTTTGAAAGCAAGAAATTGAGAGAAGATAAATAGGTACCACTTTGGTGGGAAGGTAAACAGTGTTCCATGAACATCGGTCTTGTAATGCCTGTGGCATTTCCACGGAATTGCCTGCAGACACATAATATATGAAATTATGTGGGATGAGGTCTAGCAGTTAGTTTTAGTAATATATAAACTGGGTCCTTAGTGAAAGAACGGATTGTTTCAACACATCCTGCCTTATTAGAAACTGCAGTTCCCCTGTATCTACCATGTGTAGGCGTGAAAATGCCAGTTTCCATGGCTACTAAGATGCCAGCTTCACTGAAGCTGATTACAAAAACTTCCAGCTTCAAAAAAAATCTATATATCTGAGCTGTTTGTGCTTCTTTCCAATTTCTGTAGTAAGAAAGAAAAACATGGTTTGCATGTGGGTGGTTAGATAGGGATGCTTGCCACAATTAACCAATTTATCGTACCTTGTACAATTTTCCAACAGTTTCTAAAACCTAATATACAGACTATTTAGGCTTACCTGATTAGATCTTTCTTTGCTATACACACAGACGTATGCCAACCACACCTGTGATTCATAACTCATGTCCAATTCTGATACAGATATGTAGTATTTGAAATCATTGTGGTAGAGAAAGATGAAAGAGGCAGGTACATTTTGGAGTGTATTAAAAGCTGTGCAGAGTAAAATCATGCAAAATCATGTGATAGAATGTTTCATAGAAAATATGGATTTTAAAAATTTAGGTACAGTGGTACCTCATACAGCGATTTTAATCCGTTCCATAGGGCTAATTGTTGTATGAAACAATTGCTATACGATACATGCATCGTATAGCGATTTCCCCTATGGGGATGCATCATACAACGATTTTTTTTTTTGCTAAGTGGTTTTTCCCATTGAAAAATAGTTGTAAGTTTTTTTCCATAGGGAAAATTGTTATGCGGGACGCCATTCCCCCCCCCCCCCCCCAAAAAAAACTAATTGTTATGCAATCTAGTTGTTATACGGGGCAATTGTTGTATGAGGTTCCACTGTATTTTGTTTTAACTTTTTTAACTGAAAAGGTTGTTTTGGTTCAATTCTATTTAAATAATAAGCTCTATGTTTCTCACTCTTATAGTATAAGCTCTTAATTTATTGTGATTTTACACTATATATTTTTAAAAAATATTGTGTGTATGCTGCTTTGTTTTCCTTTAGTGGAAAAAACAGCAGTATACAAATAAAATAAATAAGTATCACTGAGGCTTCAGTAGGCAATGACACTTCTGCTTGCTCCACTATCTAAAATAATTTTTCTACACATAAAAGCTAGCAATATTAGGGGAAAGAGTTCTATCGTAATTTCCTCCTACACAGATTTCTGCAGAAAATGTGCATTAGTCCTTAGAAACAAAGCGTGAGAAAAGAATGCATACAGCAAACATTGATTCACTATCAACAGGGCCAGTGAACAGGAACTGACAAGTATTACAAACACATTCATTCTCTGAAGCCAATTACAAACAGAATAGGCCAAATTGCAACTCAGCAGCAGTACACTGTGTAAATGTTCTGTTCGTTTACGCATGCACCATAATGTTTGCCCTTTGGGGAGCAAGGTGTAAAAAAAAAAAGACAGGATTCAACCAAGTTACATGTTTTTAAGCCCATTGTTTTCAGCGGGAAAGATGTCCATGCCTAACCAGTTCATTTATAACTAATGGGGCTTATACTAGTCCTAAAGTTACAAGGGGCCACGCTCACCTTGTGGTGAAGAACAAGCATGGTATGATGGACAGAATCTTGGACGGGGCACTAGTTGAGTTGGGTTCAAGCCCTAAATCAGGCCACATTCTTGGGCCCGCTCTCAACCTTATCTGATTACAAACTTTTTACCTAGAATGCCAGGAAGAAATTTGAGAATTTAGCATCAACTTCGGCCTCTAAGCATTCTTGGAAAGATGAAGCACACACCCTTGAATCTCTAAGGCAGGGGTACCCAACCTTTTCAAACCGGGGGCCGGGTCACGGTCTCTCAGTCAGCTTCGAGGGCCGGATAGCCAGTTTGCCCTGCCTGCACAAGGGAGGCAGTCATTTTGTCCCAGCAGCTTCAAAGGGGTGGGCATTTTGTTTCTCAAATGCCCTTGGACGGGGGAGCACATGAAATGGTGCCATGGGCTGGATCCGGCCCATGGACCTTAGGTTGGGAACCCCTGCTCTAGGGGAAACTGAGATAGCAACAGAAGAAGTGGATTACACACAGGAAAATTCTGCAGTCACTAATTAGGTAGAACTGAGGCAACTCTTAAGCTGATTAGTCTAATTTACGTGGCGTAGGTTGAATGTTTTCTCTCAGGATGTGGTATCAGATACAATGGAATATTGACAAAGTTGGGTTACAGTTCCTTAGTGCCATGTCAAAACATTGTCCCTGCTATGGAGTCTCTTATTTTTCTAGGTTCAACCCCCACCTCACCCCTTAATAGCATTTTGGTTATTTTCTATCCTTGAGGACAACATGTTTTAAATGTTTTTCAGAGTCCAAATTCCAGAGTCATTCTGCAGGCATTTTTCTTTCCACCCACCACCACCACCACAAGGAAATTATTTCACTGAAAAGCCTCCTAGGGCCTTCCCCCCCACCTTTTATATAACTGTAGAATTCCAGCATCCCATAATACACAAGGCCTGCAAGATCTTTCTTAATCTAATTTGAGATTTCTTTTTAATAAAAAGGGGATCTCAACTCAATGCGCCCAAGGCTTCCTTTTAAAAAAGGAAAAAGAAGGAAGTGTTGGTACCTTTTCCAAGTAAATGTTTTTTTATATTCTGAGCAGCCAAAGGCTTCCATTGTGTAAGTGCAATTCCCTTTATCCCACTTATGGCATTCATTTCAAATTTCAGGTTGTGAAGAAAAAGCAGCGAACAAGAATAGTGGAATTTTTCATCGACGTGGCCAGAGAGTGCTTCAACATTGGGAACTTTAATTCAATGATGGCCATTATCTGTAAGTACACTTCTGCAAGACACCTGAGGGGAATACGTGTGACAGCATCAGTAGAAAAATCACATTAGAGGATACAGTATACAACTTCCCACTGAGAATGGAGCACTCTGGATGACAAATGGGCAGTGTAGATATTACAAAGTGAAAGTCTGCAAATAATCAAAATGTAGGAAGCAGTGGATAAATGGGAGGGGGGGGAGGATAAAGGCTAGATGCTTTCTATAGAAGATCCTTTATGTGCATTATGAGAAGGCAAGTCTAATTGTGCTATTATCAAGCACCTTCATCTGGAAGATACATTCAGTTTTCATTCCTCTATGTCTAGGTGCGATACATATTTGTCCCTGTTTATTGTTTATGCTCTTTCCTCAAACTTTTTGAAATGATAGCCTTAAAAAACAAAACTTGCTGTTCGAATCATTCAGAAGGAGGGGAGGGGAGGGGAGGGGAGGGGAGGGGATGACATCTTGTGGACCATCCAGCTTTTAAACATTTTTAAACATTCAGACTTCTTTAAAACACCAGAGATTCACGAGGAAGTAACAAAGGCGATCTCATCAGAGATGGAACACTGAGTCTTTCTCAGAATAAATATTTCCCCATCCTGGTTCACCCAAGTAATAAGGGACACCACAAGACTAAGATTAAACTAACAGTGCTCCTCTCTTGAGGAGAATTATTATTCTGGACTTTGGAAGTTCGGAATAAAATTAGCTAAGCATTAATGTTATTGCTAGCACCAGTGCAATACTTAATCACACTCAAAATGAGCAAAGAAAATTCAGTCTGGAGGAAGGACTGACGGATAGAAGAGAGTTTATTGTTTCATATACAATTTGAATCAGTGGTAGGCTCCAAAAAATTTGACTACCACACTGTGGGTGTGGTATGGTGGGCATGGCCAGGGGGAAAGCCCTACGTTGCACCTGAATTAGGATTACTTTATTTCAAAACTTGGATGGGTGGGGCCAGCCAGAATTTCTGCTACCGGTTCTGGCGAACTGGTACGAACCTGCTGATGCCCACCACTGATTTGAATATTTTAAATGGTCATGAGAGTGTGGTGGGAGGAGATAAGTTCCCTGAGTCTGGCCATTGTGACCTTAAATCAGGGATGATGCGTTGGAACTGCACCTTCTCTTAGCCCTAACCAGCACCGCCAATATAACATAAGCCTCCAAGGTGGTGACAGGTGGCTGGGTCGGGGCGATAATAAATGCTTCATTACGGGAGGGGGTATTTCCTGCACCACTAAAACATGCTTTGGTGCGCCCCCTCCTGAAGAAAATATCCCTTGACCCAGCTGTCCTTAACAACTACAGGCCGGTTTCCAACCTGCCCTTTCTGGGTAAGGTTTTGGAGAAGGCGGTGGCACGCCAGCTGCAGAGTGTCCTGGAGGAAGCGGATTATCTAGACCCCTTTCAATCAGGATTCAGGCCCGGGTATGGTACGGAGACGGCATTGGTTGCACTGATGGATGATCTCTGGCGGGAGCGGGACGGGGGTTATCCATCCGTCCTTGCTCTTCTTGACCTCTCAGCAGCCTTCGATACCGTCAACCACGGTATCCTTCTGGAACGGCTCAAAGGACTGGGGATCCAGGGCACTGTGTTGTCCTGGTTTTCCTCTTTTCTGGAGGGCCGTACCCAGTCGGTGTGGTTAGAGAGTGAGAGGTCAAGCCCTAGGCTCCTCAAGTATGGGGTGCCTCAGGGCTCAGTGCTCTCTCCTCTCCTATTTAACATCTACATGAAGCCACTGGGTGAGATCATTCGTTCCCACGGGGTGCGGTACCATCAGTACGCGGATGACACCCAGTTGTACATCTCGGCCCGTGGGGACCCCAGTGATGCTGTTGAAATCCTATCCAGATGCCTGGAGGCCATTGGGGTCTGGATGGGGGCCAATGGGCTTCGGCTGAATCCCAGCAAGACAGAGTGGCTGTGGATAAGGGGGCCCGTGTTATCCAGGGAGCTACCATCTTTGGTACTGGATGGGGCTGTTTTGCCCCAGACAGACCCAGTGCGCAACTTGGGGGTCCTTCTGGACTCGCAGCTGCTGCTAGAAGAACAGGTAGCGGCTGTGGCCAGGAGGGCTTTTGCCCAACTTCGGGTGATTCGCCAGTTGCGCACGCTCCTGGACCGGGGCTCCTTGCTTATGGTCACCCACGCTCTGGTCACTTCCCGACTAGATTATTGTAATGCGCTCTACATGGGGCTGCCCTTGACGACCATCCGGAGGCTGCAGCTGGTCCAGAATGCGGCAGCCCAGGTGGTGATGGGATGCAGACGATATGTCCGCGCCTCACCGCTACTTCGGGAGCTGCACTGGTTACCAGTTTGTCTCCGGGTGCAATTCAAGGTGCTGGTTTTGACCTTTAAAGTCCTATATGCCCGTCCAACCAGAGCGGACCGGAGAGGCTCTCTAATAGTGCCATCAGCTAGGGGTGCACATCTATCCAGCACCCGAAGGAGGGCCTTCTCCGTGTCCGCACCAACCCTCTGGAACCTCCTGCCAACAGATCTAAGACTTCAAAGAGAATTGCTGCCCTTCAGGAAAGGATTGAAGACCTGGCTGGCAGGGCAGGTGTGGGGCCTGAATGGGAACACGGTCCCCGCCTGCTGGCTTATGTAAACAATTAAGAACTCTCTCTTCTTCTTTTTATAGTAGGTGGGTGGGATATGGGTCATTTAAAGTGGGTAGGATATGGGTCTTTTAAAGTGTTTTTATGTGTTTTTAGAACTTGTTGTAATGCCGCCCTGAGTCGGGTTCTGCCTGAGTGGGCGGCATATATAAATATGACTATTAAATTAAATTTAAATTAAACATATAGGGATCACCATATTGGCCAACATATAAGCATCACCATATTTGCGCTAGCCTTCTTTAATAGCAGGAATAGTTTTCATTATTTACTTAAAGTTTTCAGCTTATTTTACTTTCTCTTTTCAGCGGGTATGAACTTAAGTCCTGTGGCCCGGCTAAAGAAAACATGGTCCAAAGTCAAGACAGCTAAATTTGATGTTTTGGAGGTAAATGTTTTGAACCCTTCTGCAGTCTGTTGAAACCCCACAATCATAATGTACAGTACAGTAGAAACTGGGATGAAGTCCAAACTCCGTTCCACAAGTTTGGACTTTATCCGAATTTGGACTTTATCCGAACTAAAAGGGCAATGCATCAGATAACGTCCAAAAATGGACATTATCCGAGGTTCCTATACCAAATACCTTGGATAATGTCCATTTTTTTAGCGTTTTTGGACTTTATGCGATGCATCACGTGTGCATGAAAACCGTGACTTTATCCGAGTCGGACTTTATCCAAGGTACCACTGTATATTGGTTTCATTATAAAACAAAAAAGACTATATAGCTCTGTGAAATCTTAAGAATGTGTTTAGTAATTAGTCTCTGACCATATCTAGATATTGTATGAGTGGGGCAAAGTAAAATTACACTATAAAAGGTCTACCTTGCTCAAAAGCCAGTCATGGGGGGCGGTGATCATCTCCTTTTACGTCCAAAGACCCAACGTTGTCTCTGTCTGCAGACATTTCCATTGTCATGTGGCAGGTATGACTAGGCACCTGAGCACACAGAACATACCTACCCACCAAAGTGGTACCTATTTATCTACTTGCTTTCAAACTGCTAGGTTGGCAGGAGCTGGGACAGATGACAAGAGGTCACTCCATCAAACAGCATTTGGGTCTCCAACTGCTGACCTGCCGACCTTCACGCTCAGAGTCTTAGCCACTAAGCCAACACAGACCCTCAAAAAGTTACATTATATTGTGTGTTAGAAACAAAAATCTAAATACAGAAAGGGTGCAATCTTTTTATTAGACAACTTTAGTTCTAGTAAAACACTTGCCAGTCATCTCAGGAGAGTTTTCATTCATTAGCTACAACACTTGGAAAATCCTTTTACTGTCTGCAGGGGCAGGATAATGACTCTTTTGCTATCATCAATGGCAATTAAAGGACTTATCTTGCAAATTCAGGGCTCACATGGCAGTAAAGTAGCATGTTCCATATTGCAAAAGGAAACCTTCAATCAATGGCAATGTGCCACTGCTGATTCTGTCATCCCTTTCAGGTAGGTGGAGCTACACAGAAGAATTTTAGCCACAGAGGCTTTATAACATAGAATAGAAGATATTTCCCCCCAGTAAGTCAGGGTGAGGAATCTATGCTCCCCTAGTTGTTGAACTTTATCCCTCTTCGTCCCTGACCTTTGCACACTGGGCAGAAACAATGAGAGTTGTAATCCACGCCTGGAGCCCAGCAGCTTATCCGGCATTCCATAAATGAAACCGTTTTTTAAAAAATAAAAGCTTCAGGGTTTTTATTTCTGTAGTGGAAATAAGCCCCCCCCCCCCATCCCCTGCGATCGAAAGCCTGTTTTTAATAAGAGTTTTTCTTTTCCATCTCACTTCTGATTTACTGTACATATTTCTTCATCTTTAATTGAAGTCTGCCATCTGGTGGAGAAAAATAATCAACCTTTAGTAAGAATAGTTCTTCTCGAGGATGTGAAAAACTCTTTCGTTTTTGTGGAATTTCTCTGATACTGTTTACATCATCTTCCCATCTTTGTTGGCAAAACTTCGTGTTTTCTTGTGTCACTGAAACTTGTGCAAAACCTTTCATCGTTTTTCCTAATGCACACATTTCAATTAATTTATGAAGCTTATCCCCATCGAGGGACATATATGTAAAGCTGAATGCATTTGAGCTGTTAATATTTTAAAATATGTATATTCTTTTGTGGTTTGGACTTACCCTATAAGCCTTGTAAATGTGTAAATTTTTGAAGTGGGCTGTGTTTCTTCTTGGAACAAATCTGAGGAGGTGCAAAATGCTACTTTCATCTGGACTGTAGAATTGAAAGAATCCCACCCCCCTCTCTATTGCAACCCAGACTCAAATTGTTGCTGCTGCTGTTACTCAAACCATGATCTAAGGTGGGGGTTCCCAACCTATGGCCCCGCTGCCACCGCACCTGGAAGTGGAAACAGATGCATTTACATCAGCTGTAAAATGCACCCGTGCATGCATAAACATGGCTGCTGCTGTCATATATGCGGAAGTGGGCACATTTATGACAGCTGTAAATACACCCGCTTCCGGGGGACGTGGTCTGGGGGGCATGTTCAGGTCCACGGCATAAAAAGGTTGGCCATCCCTGATCTAAGGAGGTAGGGTCCTGGGAAACCTGAATCACAGGAATTTTGAGCATATTAGAGAGTAAACAAAAAGACCAAAATGTTGTGGCACTTTAAAGACTAGTTGCTGTATTTTAATGTTAGCTTTTGTGGATCAAGTCCACTTCGTCAGACATAATAGTGAGGCTTCATGGCATCAATTTATACACATCAGGTACAGAGGTACAGACATTTTCAGTCATTCTAACCTGGATCTGGCTTGTAAATTGGCTTCCAGTAGAATCCAAATCATAAACATTCTGCTTGCAAACAATAAATCACCAGATATTCTATATATTCTTTTTTGTCTCTAAGAGTTAGTTGTATATTAAAACATAAATCAGATAGGTAGCCTACGGCCCATGGTGCCAAATCAACTAGCTCACACCCTCGCTCTAGTCGCCGGCAGAATCGGCCGTGGACTCATTTATGGCTGTTGTAAACACGTTTACGACAGCCGCGGACTCATTTATGACTGTTGTAAATGTGTTTGTAAACATGTTTACAACAGCCATAAATGAATCCGCAGCTGATTCTGCCACCGGCGGCGGCACCTGGACCACCAGTCCAGCCCACCAACTGTGAGGGAACGTGACCAGGCCCCTGACTTCAAACGGTTGGCAATCCCTGAAGTAGATGAAGGCAGAATCTATCACAACCATATCTAATACATTATTTCAGCAAACTGCTTTTCAGTGGAAACAGTTTTTACATTAGGGTATAAAGTACTAAGAGTGCCATCAGATGGCAATTTAGGTTGATTTTTGGAATGCCTACATCTCAGTCTGGTTTGCTGTATATTCCTGTGACTAGATGACATCTAGGATATCATGAACCAGCCCAGCCCTGCTGTATTCCCAGTTCAGGCCTCTCTTCTTTAATCTGGGTGAAAATCATTGGGACTAGATTGCATGCACATGAAATCACCGTTTTAAATGTGAGATCAAAGGTGATCATGCATCACCCTAAGCACCAAGAAATTAATTTAAAACAAATCGCATAATATGTATAGGTTTGTGAATCAATCCTGCAAACCCCAGGATTAGGAATTCCTGATAAAATTTAAAACTGTGCTTGTGGAGCATGAACTGTAGATGGACATCCAAGATCTGCCTGTTCTCCTCTGGTTGCTTTTGCTGCATGTTATTAAAAAGAGGGATCAAGGCTTTATATAAAAACAGTGGTTCCTCACTTAAAGAGCATAATGTGTTCCACAGGATTGCTCTTTAAGTGAGTTTGCTCTTTAAGCAAAACACCATTGTAAGTGACCAGTTGTGACTTCTGATGTGGGGGATTGCGAACCCGGATTTAGTTGTTAAGCAAGTTTTTGGTTGTTTTTAGTTGTTAAGAGAGGCGACCATTCAAAGAAAATTCTGCTGTTTAAGCAAGTTAGTCTCTAAGCGAGGCGCTCTTTATGCGAGCTTTTACTGTACAACTTCCTTAGTCTCAGGACAGTTTATTTATTTATTTTATTCAATTTATATTGTCACCCTCTCTCTCACCTGTGACTCCAGGCTGCTTACAAATATAAAAACATCATACAAGAATAAAATCACAAGAACCTTACTTATAAACCATGAAAACTATTAAAACATTTAAAATATCAAAATACCCTCCCCTTCTGTGAAGAATATCAAGTTTGTAATTTTCAGATGATTAGTATTCAGAATAAGATATAAATCTTGTAGAATGCTTCAGTGGAGTGGGGTGGAAGGATGGATCCCATCGAAACAGTAACACTTCAGTTCCCTCACTACAACTCCACATAAGCTGATAAAGCAAGAACTGTGAGTATTTATACTGATGGGAATCTTTATATTATTATTATTATTTAAACAGCACCACATGGACCCATCCAGCAACTTTTGTAATTATCGAACCGCCCTCCAAGGAGCAGCACAGAGATCTCAGATGGCACACAGCAGCCGAGAGAAAATCGTCATCCCTGTTTTCAACCTTTTCATTAAGGACATCTACTTCCTACACAAAATCCACACCAACCATTTGCCCAATGGGCAGATAAATTTTAAGGTAAGCAACACTGAACAGAAATAAGGTGTTAAAATTAAAATGCAGTAAAATCCTGATAATGTTTGCAACTCTTGTGATTATGCTATACATTTGGCTTCACCAAAGTTCAGAGGGTGAATGAAATAAAGTAAAAGAGTAGTACAATGAAATTAATTTTTGTTTCTTTTTTCTCGTTAATAGTTTTTTGTTTACATATTTTGATACTCCATTTTTATTTCTCTCATGCAGAAGTTCTGGGAAATTTCAAGGCAAATCCATGACTTCAACACATGGAAACAGGTTGAGTGTCCTTTTGAGAAGGACAGGAAAATTCAGAATTATCTGCTCACAGCACCTATTTATAGTGAAGAAGGTAACATTTTTGACTACTCATTTTTGACAGTCAGCTGCCATAGTATCTTTCTTGCTTTTATTTGTTACTTTTGGGAATAGTGTCGAGTAGAGCATAAAAAGAAAGGCATTGTTACAGCCACAAAACATGGATGTTGCATTCCTCTTCAAGACCAGTTTAAGAATAACAGTGCAAAAGTATTCTTAACTTCTGGTGAATTATTCTTTGGGTTCTTTGCCTTCAGCCATGAACAAAGATATTTGCAGCATAAATAATAATAATAATAATAATAATAATAATAATAATAATAATAATAATAATAATAATAATAATAATAATAATAATAATAATAAAAGTAGAGACATCGCTCTGCCGACAAAAGTCCGCATAGTCAAAACAATGGTATTCCCAGTGGTAATGTACAGTTGTGAGAGCTGGACCATAAGGAAGGCTGAGCGCAGAAGAATAGACACCTTTGAAATTGTGGTGCTGGAGGAGAATTATGAGGGTACTCTGGACAGCAAAGTGATCAAATAAGTCGATCCTAAAGGAAATCAATACTGATTGCTCCTTGGAAGAATAAATATTGAAGATGAAGCTAAAGTACTTTGGCCACCAAATGAGAAGAGAGGACTCACTCAAGAAGACCTTGATGCTGGGAAAGATCGAGGACAAAAAGAGGAGGGGGTGGCAGAGGATGAGATGGCTCAATGGCATTGTTGACGAAATGGGTGTAGAGTTGAGCAGGCTGCAGAGGATGGTGGAGGATAGATGCCTGGCGTGCAATGGTTCACGGGGTCACAAAGGGTCGGATTCGACTATGCAACTGAACAACAGCCACAACAAATTTGTGACAATAAGGTCACTGCGGTATATTGCCATTTGGACCAAAGAGGGATGGGTACAGTTAGAAATCGCCATGTTTAATAGAATAGCAGGGAGATCAGAGCAAACAATATTTGTTGGCTTTTAGTCCCAAAGTGGCCTCGTTAGGCATTGTTCTCAGAAAAGTGATTAAAGACAAAACATCTGTCTTGATTGCCTCCCTCCCTTTCCTTCTCTTTCAGCTTTGTTTATTGCATCATTTGAAAGTGAAGGCCCAGAAAATCATATGGAGAAAGACAGCTGGAAGACGCTGAGGTAACAAAGCCCACCTTCTTGGGTCTTTGCCCCTGATGAGCTATAAGGTGTCCTGTGCTATATGATACGTGTGATTCTTAAAAATGCATCATCTGAGCCAATTGACGTGTTATATGAAATAGGGAAGCAGTCAGAATTTGCCAGGTTCACATCCAGAAACAATGCCTGGAAATGCAGGCCTCAGAAGAGGGGCGCAATAAAAATCCACTTGAATCTCACTGCTTTAAGAACTGTATCTAAGAGACATGCTGACAAAAGACAAACAGTCACCCTGTCCCTACAGAGGGTCTTCTCAGTCTTCTCCTGTGAGGGAAAGACTTTTCCTTCTCAGCAGTAGTTTTTCTTGGCGCTGTGTTAACAATGCATCAAAACAAATGGGTTAGAGACAGTTTAAGGTGACACAATAAAACTGCCTCTTGAAGAGAGTGTAAACCCACCCCCATGCTAAGGGAAACTTGGGGCAATACTCTCTGGACAAGTACTTTTGCTAAATGTAGCATTTGAAATCTGCTGATTCTAAGAGAAGTAGCACAATAAAGACACAAAAAAACCTACTAAAGGGAAATGAATATAATGTGTTGTTTCACTCATCACTCTCAGTCATTACCAAATTAAAATATGTGCGAGAGAGATTTTTACATTCTTTGTTGTGCATGTAGTAAACAAATTAAAGAGACAGTTTTGTTATAACCTTGATTCTGAGTGCTACATTGCCACATGTTTAGGAAATGTTTTGCATGATATTCAAAGTATGCACTCTGAAGTAGAGCTGTCAGGATTCAGCCAACTTCCTCTAGTGTCTGACGTTCCCCATCACATGAGACTAGTCTGCATGTGGAACAGGACAAGAGAATACAATGGTTCACTTCATTGCAAAAGTTAAATGTTTTCCTTCATCAAAAAGTCCCTACAAATAAAAAAAGCAGCTCAGTAAACAAAGGAGGGACTGTGGTGGCTCAAATGGTTAAGATGCTGAACTTGATGACTGGAAGGTCAGCAGTTCAAGACCTGATTACTGCATGATGGAATGAGCTCCTATATCTGTCCCAGCTCCTGCCCAGGGGTGCGCTGGGCACGTTGGGAGGAAGTGATGGGGGTGCCAATGGGAAGGGGGTTGGGGGAAGAAATCCCATACATTCACTTTACCTCTGCCTGCCTCTGGGGGGTGCCAGTTGCTGGGGCGCACCGGGATGAGTCCCTGTGGGCCAGCATACCACTTCTCCTGCCAGCCTATCAGTTTGAAAGCAAGAAACTGCAAGTAGATAAATAGGTACCATATATACTTTGGCTGACCCAAATATAAACTGAGGTACCTAATTTTGACCTGAAAACCCAGGAAAACAGAGATGAGCACTGAAGCCTAGAGTCAGATATGGCAGGCTTTTGAGCAAGGGTGACCTTTACCTAAGGAAAGGAGTGAGTCCAAAAGCTTTCTTGACATATCAGTTCCCTGTTTGCAAGTTGCATTTGATGTGGTGGAAAATGGCTGGAAAATGGCTTTTGCCTGCCTGTAGTCCTAAGCTCCAGTATTGAGGCATGCCTGCTACATGTCTACAGAAACATCTGCAGACGCCAACAGTGCTGACTCTTTGGCTATAAACAGAGAGGAGCACTCATCCCTAGAGTCTGATATGACTCGCTTTCAAGGAATGGCGACCGAGTCCTAAGCCATGTGGCACGTCCTCTATCATTTCAGTCTTCTCAGTCATTTTCATGCTTCCATTGTTTTGCCTGTGTAAACCAAGCCCAAGAGGTAAATACCTTTGGCATATGGAGGTATCTTGCATACAGGCTAAATCTAAAGTCTGTTAGTGGCAGAGCAATACATTGTGGATATAGCAAGAGCAATCTAGCTTTTCAACAAGGGAACAAAAATATCAGCACTCAACAGCCGATAGCTTATCTGTGATCTGTATTCAGCACATAGGTTGAGGGTTGATAATTCGGGCTCAAAAGAACAAGAATGCAATAACAGAGGTCCCAAAGCAAGCTTCATAAAAGAAGGGGACACCGGGAATAGCTGGAGATTTCTCACCTATTCCAAACATTTTCATAATTGGGCCTTGATTAAAGTATTAGAATTGACTTCTCTGAACTAAGATGATGCATATTAGGTTGACTTGCTGACATGCTGCTTATCTTTTCATTTCTAGGACAACTTTGCTCAACAGAGCCTGAGATTTTGGACTTTTGCAGATTCTAAAGCACACACTAAAAACATTGTTTTTAAAATCCAGAATGATATGGTTTGAGAAAAGAAGACCTCACTGGCTGAGATCTGTTTTTGTATATACAATATCTTTTATGAATTTCAAAAGAGAAAATAATGTGCTAAATATTCCACTTCAACCTTAAGGCACTTAAGAATGAAGGATTTTAGTGTTTTTTTTAAAAAAAACCTAGATGAAATCAAGGGCAGGGCCCTTTTCTCAGAGATGAAATGGACTGTGGGATGGAATCAGAGTGATGTCTTATTCTAATGGCATCCAGATCTTTATTTTCGTCTTTGATTCCTTCAACCTGATACATATAGACACTCAGATGGACTTAAAAGTTCAGTGTTTCATCTTGCCTTTGATCCACCCACCCAACAGTTTCTGAAAATAAATTCCATCACATGGGTTGATGCATTTGAAAAACCAGGAAGAGTTTCCAAAGACCTAAGAAATACAAGAGAAATTTCCAAGTTTGCAGAGAGATTTTCCTTCGTTGACAACAGAAAGCCCTGATCAAGCTGCCATCCTATTTGGGTCATCTGATGTTTTGAAGATCTTGCTTCTCTTATTCCCTTACTGCTACAGATAAGAAGGTTGGGCACAAACCAGCTTCCTAGTTGCATCTCATTGTTCCTTTGTTATATTTGATGGAGGACATGTTTGCTTCTGAGAGCTTGCGTCATGATAAATTTCTTGAAATTTATCCTCATTGTTCTGGGTATCCCACTTTTTTTTTTAAAGCTACCTTCCTTGCCTCATTGACTTGTAAGCTCTTGAAAATTGTGCGCACAAGCCTGCTTTATACAGTCAGGACAATTAACCAGTAAAGCTTTGTCTGGGCCATTTCCACTTTAGATATTAAGGGATGGTGTTTGAATGTTCACCTATGGAGCAAAGTTTGTATTATGGAGAACGCAAAGTCAACACTTTTGTCCCCTGATATTTGAGCCTGAATGACTTGATTCCTGAAAAGAATTAGTCTATACATTTTCACAGTTCATGGCTATCAAATATCCTGTTCGGTAGAGCCCTCCATAAAAACGTGGGCTGGGATGTAGTGGGCTGATGGGGGAATCAAACTAAACACGAAAAAGGTTAATATAAAAGAGTGTAGGAAAGAAAGATTTCACATTCCTTCCCACACAGTAGCTCCTGTACACAAAACATGTTTATATTTTACAGAAGCTCTACATCTGCCCCTTTTAAGAGAGGCCTTTGTGGGTCATAGGGCTTTTGTGATCTTCCTTATATTAATTCATCTTTGTATCCAAGATGATGAGTCAAATTATCATGGGTAATATTCAAACATGCAGGGCTCAATTCATCTGCTAGTCCCAATTTCAGCAGACCCATTGATTTAGTGGGATTTACATAAGTATTGATTTAATGCAGGGGTGGCCAAACCTTTTGGGCTGTGGACCGGTCATGTGGTTCAGGAGGACAGTCACTATGGCCCATGGGCCAGATCCAGCCCCCGATGCCAATTCATCCAGCCCGTAAAGCCCTCATTGCTCCCGGAAGTGGAAGTAAAACACCCCGATACGGGCACATTTTACTTCCGCTTCTGGGAGCAACGAGGGCTTTTTGGGCCTGGTAAATTGGCGTTGGGGGCTGGATCCGGTCCACGGGCCGTAGTTTGGGCACCCCTGATTTAACGAGTCCCATTTGTTAAGCATATCTGCTGTAGTTGTGACTACCAGTTAGATTTACACTGGAATTTTATCACCTGCAGCCCAAAGTCATTTAATCTGAGTCAAGTGACTTCATTTCATTTTGCCAGTTGTAGAAACTGGCCCTCAGTTGTAGCTAAGCAGTTTGGGTGCCCCAGTTCAGCACAAGGATTCCATGTTTCTGTCAGTCTGGCCTTAAAAAAAAATCCTATAGCAGCAAGGCTGCTTCCCTCTTACATCAGAGAATAGTGCCTTACAAGGTACTGAAATAGTTTAGCGTACCTTCTGCAATTCTGGGTTAGAAGCAAGCAGAATGAAAATGTGGATGTCTATGGAAACCAGCTACAGCTTTGTAAATAAACCGGAAAATATGGCACATGAACTAGAGTATACCTGTCTCTCTATCAGTAATGGTGCAGCAGAATTTATTTTTGTTATAAGGTTTGACTGGGTAAAACTGAACAATGACTAGTTTTTTCTTCTCCTTTCCGTTCCACTAACTCCTGCCCTTTAACTAGTTCTAAAAGAACTCTTTAGTTTACATGTGGATTTTGTTTATCAGGGATTTTAAATGAAAGTGGGGCAAAATGTACGTTTATTATAGTTTCAGTAAAACATTGTCCAAATTCCTATTGCTTAGTGTAAGCCAAATTGTAATTTCCCATGCATTCCATAAGCAAAGCATTCCTCCTGCTTTTGTGCACACTCACATCAAGCCGGCACAGACATCTGTATCTGCAAGAATCAGAGCAATAGCAATTACACTTATAAAACCACCCAATATTGCTTAGTGCACTCTCTGGGTGGTTCACATGGAGATCATCCCTCTGTCCTTGCTCTTCTTGACCTCTCAGCAGCCTTCGATGCCACCAACCATGGTATCCTTCTGGAACGGCTCTGAGGAGTGGGGGTCCAGGGCACTGTGTGGTCCTGGTTTGCCTCATTTCTAAGGGGCCGGACCCAGTCGGTGTGGTTGGAGGATGGGATGTCCAGTTCTAGGCCTCTCCAGTATGGGGTGCCTCAGGTCTCGGTGCTCTCACTGCTCCTATTTAACATCTACATGAAACCGCTGGGGGAGATCATCCGTTCCCACTCAGCTATACATCTTGGCCAGTAGGGATCCAAGCGATGCAGTTGGAGTCCTATCCAGGTATCTAGAGGCTGTTGGGCTCTAGACACCTGGAGCTGCGTCTCCAGACGGAGTTGCTGTCCTTCAGGAAACGGCTGAAAACCTGGCTGGCAAATCAGGTGTGGGGCACCAGCGTTGTGGTGACCCCTGACTGCTGGCTGATTTAGTAAGAACACTCTCTCCCTCTTTTACTCTCCTTTAATCTGTAGGGGTCGGAGTAGTTTTTGGTGGTAGTTTTAATGAGGTTTTTATTGGTTTTTAAAATGTGATTGGTTTTATTTTCTGTGAGCCACCCAGAGTCTTTGGAGTTGGGTGGCAATATAAATCTGAAAAAAAAAATAGCATTTTGCCTTCAACATGCTGGGTCCTCATTTTACCAAACTCAGAAGGATGGACGGTTGAGTCAACCTTGACCCCCATCAGGATTGAACTCACAATCTCAGCAGTTTGGTTGCAATCTTCTTCTGCTGTATCCAAATCCGAATATTGACAATCATCATGACAATTAGCCATCAAGACTGTCCTGAGAATATAGTGCAGTGGCCTTTCATCTGCCTTCTACATCGCAGTATGACACCCGTACCGCTGAGCCAGTTCCATGAGTCACTTTCTGGTCCTGAGCCCTTTTGGCACACAAAGTCCTCCTCAGCCCCAAGACAGTATTGATGGCTGCAATAAAGCAGTTTAACCACTGCGCCACCAGGACTCTCAGTATCATGGCAGGAATGGTTTGTTTAGCAGGGAGGAACAATTAGGTTATGATTTGGCTTCCTCTAAGCAACAGGATTTCATCCATTAATATCGAAGCTGATCTAGGTGGTGTCAACTGTAGGTGGATGTTTTTGAAAGAGGTTTGACTGAGAGTCTTGTGACAATCAGTTAAAGGGTTAACCTGTCATAAGGTAGAGTGTATAACTTTGTGGAAGCGCTGCCTTTGTGGTTCCTCTCATTGATTAGCAAATCGAATGTCTTAATAGGTATCAGGTCATAATCACGTGATAACTTATAAGAGCAACTTTTCCCAAACAAGTTACAATGAAAAATTACTAGTGATAAGATTAATAATGTGCACTTGCCCTTCAGTGTCTTAAATCTTCATGAAATATTGCTGTTATAGAATTGTTAAAGTGAAAGGTTTTGCAAGTTTATTCAGGCTGTCCACCCCATTTTGATACAATTACAGCTGGACAGTCCACAATTTCAAACTATGAATTTCAGTTCTTCTCTTGTTAATTTATTAATTGCTTTGGAATGTGTTCTCTTATGTTTCTTGACATTTCTATTATTCATTGCCAAGAGCTGCACTATTTTCTTGTTGGCTCATAGAACAAATAAATCTTTATTCATACAACACGTGCTTCATCACTTAATTACACAAATAACATCTGGTTGTGTGAATTAACTCACATAAGAAAGCATTGTATTGAAATGCTCTGATTCAGTTTGTAAGTCAGGAACATTGTATGTGAATCAGCCAGTACGAACAGAATGCCCATTTAGAACAACCAGATATGCTGCATACCACCTGATGGTAAAGACGGCTTTTATATATTTAGCCAAGTCACACATGATGGAACAAACCCTACAGAGCACATTCAGGAACACAGGATAAAATTAGTGAAGCTAATCAGTTTTAACTTGTTCTTGGGTACATGCCTGATTCACTGGATGAACTGTTATTAGGCTACAGGATTCTGATTTATTTTTAAAAATTAGCTTATTCTCACCAGCCAAATACTTTTGAGTTAATTTTTAAATCAGGAGACAAAAACATCATTGAGCACTGGGTTGAATATGATGTTTGGAATAATTGGCATTTTATGATCCCATGCACCTTGTAACTTAATAACTAAAATCCAAGCGGGCCATTAATACACTATAATGTTTGCAAGTTTATTGTCCAGTAGATAGCACCTAAAAATGAAATGTACAGAGAGGGCACTCCAAATTTCCCGATTTCTAGTAAATATATTTTATCTGTGAAGATATGTTTTATTGAAGAGCAGCTATGCTTTTCTAAAACCTTTTCCTGCCACCATTAAGATTCAGGGAACAAGGCAAAATAAGAGAAGTAAATAAAATAAGTGAATTTATAGAAATTGAAAGAGGAACTGTAACTACTTCATAATAATGGAGAGCCCCACAGTGAGAGAGAATTAGTGGCTTTGTTTATTTGTGATCTGCTGCTATTTTCCCCATGCTGAAGCATTGGTCTTCAGTCCTGGAGTAAAGAGAATATTTATGCTGTATTATTACAGTGGGTTTGGGTTTTTCTTTTCTTTTGCACTTTCAGAGATGTTCTAGCTAGCAGCATTGTCAAACCTTATGAACAGGACTGTATATCAGCTTTGTTAATGTATTTGAAATTTACAAAGGGATGCTTTAAATTTAAGAGATATGTATTTGAAATGCAGTTCTGAAACATTTTTTGTGTATGCATATTTAAGATTTTAAAAAGCTTTTACATGAATGTGCTCTCCAGTGGTCACTTGGTTTTAGTACATACTTGAAAAAAGTGCCATTTCTTCATGGTTTTCTGTTGTTATTTTTTCTCTTGGATTTTATACATTCCTTCAACATCCGTGTTCTGTTATTCACAGCTGAATTGCTTCATATAAAGCTGTACCATAAAGCAGGATATTCTGTGTTTGAACTTGATGTGCTTGAATTAATAAAACCGAAATTGCTTCAACCAGGCTACTTTGTTCAGATGTACTTCTTTTTATTGGCAAAAATTACTAACTTTTCAATAATTTCAAAACAGAAGTACAGTAGGAAGTTTATTGCTGGTATGAAGAGAGATTCTGGCAGGAACTTTTTAGCTGATGGAATTTTTGTCAAAAAGAACAAGAGACAGATGTTTCCAGATGAAGTAACATATTAGCAACAAGACTAGGTTCTTAGGGCTACCCTTAGTCTGTTGCAAGTGGAGATATACATTCTGGCCTATCATATAAGATAGTTTAAGAATTACTGACATATCAGAGAGTAAACAAAAAAAATTGGCACTTTAACGACTAACTGCTGTACAGTATTTTAATGTTAGGTTTTGTGGATCATGTTCACATCAGACATAAGAGACTTCATAGCATCAATGTATACACATCAGGTACAGAATGGTTGGCTAACATAATAGATAACTATACAAATCAATGTGGCTTTTTACAACTGGTAATAGCAGAAGATCTTTGGTTGTTATTCAGATTAGTTGTGAAGTTTTGTCCTGTTGAATTGCAAATGGCTAGTAGACGGATGCAAGACAAACAATCTGGCATTACACATTTGCTCTTATGTATGAGAAAGTGGATTTTTGAGCTACAAAAGCTAACACCAAAATATAGCAGTTAGTCTTTAAAGTGCCACGTTTTTTGTCTTTTTGTTTTGTTTACTCTCTGATGTGCTTGAAACACTGCTACCATATCAACATTTCTAACATATTGTACTGTCCTTCAAACATTTAATTACTCCTTTGATCTACAGGGTTCAGCTAGACCAGGGTTCCTTAAACTTGGCTCTCCAGATGTTCTTGGACTTCAATTCCCAGAAGCCCTGATCAGGAGGTGTGCTGACTTGGGCTTCTGGTAATGGAAGTCCATGAACACCTGGAGAGCCAAGTTTGAGGTATCCTGAGATAGACAGTTCAATTTGAGCAAGCTAAATAGGGGTGCTTATTGTCAGAAAAGATTGTACAGATGTCTGTGGAGCCATCGTTGCATCCACAAGTCATGTGCTCTTCAAGCAACACTATTTGGCCCACCTCCATTAAGAGAACAAACAACAAAAACCGCTGTGTCATCTTCTGGGAGGAAGCTTTAAGGATTTTTACATCCAATAAAATAGAGCAATTTACACTCAATTTCCAGAACCATCTATTTCCTATATTATTTGCAACTTCTCACTGATAATTAAAACATTGGTTACAGGAAATAAATGGAAAAACCAACTTGCCAAACAGTTCGACATGGGTTGTTGTTTTTAACCAAAATCAATTTAATGTGATGCTCTTCCAACAGTAGAAGAGTGCAGCAGACAGTTATAATGCAATACCATAGAGGGCAGCATAGTGTATACTTATGTTTCCTCAGCAACCAATAGAGAAGGAAATGGAGCTCTCTGCCTTTTTACCTTTTTATTTAGAGATCACATTCACACTGTGGTGCAGAGCAGTGTAAAACCGGAGGGGGAGGGGTGTGCACCTTCAATTGGTTTTTACCCTCAGAAAGTAAAATATATATTTTTAATTTAGTTGATGAGATTATTCCTGCGAAAAATTCTTCCAGCCTTAAATTATAATAGGTTGACCTAGCTTTTGGTTTTCCTAACAGCATCTTTCCTGTTTGAATTCCACTACTTAAGAAAGAAGTACGGTAAATGGAGTTATCCAGTCCCAAATTAGTTCTGCTCTAGAAGCCAACTGATGAGCTAATACGCAAGTAAAAGGGATAATCATGATTTTTAAATGGGATTAGGTGCAAAGTCATGCAACATCATGGTGAATGGCATGGAGGGTATTTTGAAGCTCTAATATTACAGAAGGCATGGCACAACTGAACAAACGTATCAGCTAAAGTAGGGTAATTATCCAAGAGTCAAAAGGAAGAGGCCACTTTTTCATCTTACAAGATGAATATTGGACACTGTATTCTCCTTCAGTCTAATGCTGCATTTCCCAACCTTTGGTTTTTGGACTTCAATTCCCAGAAGCCTAAGTCAATTCTCCAAAGCACTGATCAGCCAATATACTGACTCTGGGAATTGAAGTCATCCTTTGGGGTGCTTGGCCCCATGTTTGGAACCACTGGTCTAATGCCTGTTCAGAAATTAGTATTTTACACAGAATTTGGTCAATTGGTAATCAAGAGAGTCTCTGATTGGTAGAGAGCCTACAGAGCGGAATGTTCCAAGTGAGAGCCATGTTTATATCTCAACAAGAACTTCCACATATGACATACTAGTTGTAGACAGTCTTAATATAAAAGCAGTCTCCCAAACAGAAAAATATTACCAGGCTCTACACAAAATTGATCAACATACACTTAGAAGATTTCAAGAAGGTAAGTAAGTTTTCATATATTTTTAATCAGGCAGAAGGTTTTTTACAAGCAAAAAAGATGGCAATAAGCCAGGGTAGATATATGGATATTGCCATCTCTAGTTACATATTACTTCTTCTGTGTCTAGGCCAGATGTGAAACTGCCAAAATGATGACACTTTTGGTGAGTTTATTCTGTAGTTCCTTTCTTAGTGTGAGAAAGATTAGCTGGCACAAGGTGGCTGTTGTCCGAGGTATGCCCCATTGTGGTTCAAAAATACCACAATCTTTGAGGAGGCTCTTTCTGTGAACCCCAGTTACATACTGTCAAATTGGTACTGACTTATTGCAACCCTAATAGGCCTTTCAATATATTTAAGGAGTAGTTTTACCAGATCCACTTCCCCAGGGACTTTTCATGACCAAGTAGAAATTAAAAGTCTAGTCTCCAGAGTCCTAGTCACTCTGTGCATCACATCACACTGCGTATCTCTTCCATCTCTATCCCACAAGAAACTATCAGTGGGAATACGATCTGATATTGTCCATGAAGGAATGATGCACTGATAAGGACACAGAAGAACTACTATGAGCCTGGCTTAATCACTTGTGATTTCTTCATACAATGTGTGCAAGGTGTGTGCTTTAAAATAGAAGGTGCAAAACAAACAAACTACTAAATATTTGAAGTAATATGACCTCATGGTACAAAGAGGCTCGATTGACTGTAGGTCCTTGAAGACTGCACTATTGGTGAGAAGCCCAGATTTAGTGCCATGTGAAAAACACCTCTTTGTTTCATACTTACATAAGAACAGCCTTGCTGGAACAGGCCACAGGTGCCCATCCAGTCCAGCATTCTGTCACACACAGTGGCTCACCATTTGCTTCAGGGTATTCCCAAGCAGATGCCTTCACCTGTTTAGGATTCCCTGGAAATGGCATTGAGAGATATCCTGCCTATCTCTCCAACCCGGAGGTTGTCCTTAGGTCTCCATAATTATAGCCATTGATACCCTTGTCCTCCATGAACTTGTCTATACTTCTACCTCTAAACACATAGCAAAACCAAAAGTTTGCTATTTTCTCACTCATTGCAGCAGAAACAAAATGGATTAGATCTAAATATCTTCTTCTTCAGGTGCCATATCCATTCTGGATCTTGACTATCATCATGGTAACAGTCTTCCTGTTCTTATATGATATTATATACTAGCAAGGGGGTACCTGCTTCGCTGGGTAGTGGATCCTTACCTGTGCTCTGGGCGGCAGCCGCCTGCCTGGTACCTTCCCTTGAGTGGAAAGCAGCCTGCCACATGGGCCGCATTGGCGTGAGGGGCGCTGCGGCTGCCTCTGGCAGCCTTGCGTTCCCGGACATGGCGAGGCGGAGACTCGCTCGGGCGGCGGGGCTGAGGCGAGGCGGAGGATGCCTTGGGTAGCAGTGCTTACGCGGTGGCATGCGGCAGCTTATGGAGGGGTGCGGTGGCCACCTCTGATGGCCTTGCGTCCCCGGTGAGCGATGGTTGTTGTACCTTTGTTGTGCACGCAAGCTCTCTATTTGGACTAGGGTGGAGTGGGAGGAGCCATGGATCTGTTGGCAGACATTTTAACCACCACGAGCATTCTGTGCTCTGTGCTTCCCCCTGCCATGCGTGGATGCCCCCCTGCCTCACACGTACGCAGCCATTTTGGCCAATTTCAAGGGGCATAGGCCCCACCCCTGGCCTCTGGACTCTTGCAAGGCTGATGTCCGGGACACAAGGTAGGTGTGTGCCAAGTATTACAGGATAGGCTACATGGGTGTTGCCACGCCTGCCGGACACATACAGTCGTGCCTTTCCTTTATAGGTATAGATTCTCTTCAGGAGAGTCCATCAAATATCTCTGATCAGGCTCTATTAAAAGCATTTGGGACTTTGGAAAAACTGAAGGCCTTTGGCAGATGCCAGAATGAGAAGATCACAGCACTGAAGAAAATAGGTGTAGATGATAAAGATATCAGAATCATCACCAACCTTTCTTGGAATCAGACAGCTCAAGTCAGAGTTGAAGAGCATCTGACAGAGCAGGTTCAAATTCGCAGTGGTGTGCAACAAGGCTGCATGTTGTCACCCACACTGTTTAATATATATTCAGAGAGTATTAAAAAAATTAATGGGATTACTGTCGAATTTAGCTTTCCTTTTAGCACGCAACAGTATCTACTCTGGTCAGTGTGTCTAAAAATTGGCTTGGATGCCAATATGCTTGGATTCAGACACGCACAAATCTTTCAAGCAGCTGAGCCTGAATATATTATCTACATTAAGTATATTAATGTAATTGTGACAGTAATAATCCCCCAACTTTAAATTGGAATGCCATCTCTGCACAAATGGCGTACTGTACTTGGGTGAATACCAGAGGGGGGGAACCTAACCTGAGGCAGATGAGAGAATTTTTTTATAAAGAACTAGGAGTTAGGTATGTTGAACTAGATTTATAATCTTAGCAAAACATGGTCCCTCTCCCTAAAGCTCAATATAGTAAATAGATTTAAGACTTTGGTGCTTTGGAAGGATCTGGGTTTGTTTTCAAACTCAAAACCCCTTGTCACTGTTTACCACACGGACACAGGATTTCTGCTTGAGGGACACAAGTGTTGATCAGCTTTTTATGTCACTTTTTTCTTTCCCAAAACACCAGAGGTTTCCATTTTGTGTTCCTTTCATGGTTACTTTGAGGCAACACATGCTTCCAAAAACTGTGACATTTTAACAAGCTAGAACAAGCTAGGTCTCTTGAGGTTTCCTACCAAAACCCATTCACATAATAAACAAAGATCCCTCCTCACATTTAACTGGGGACTCCGGAAATTATTAGGGCTCAATTCTCCTTCATGTCTGAAAAGGAAGACACTGTTATTACCTGTTTTAATAATTTGAAATGCGCAGAGCTTTGCAAATAAATTAGTTATGCCTTTCTGAACCATTAACAGGTGAGACAAAACACCTATTGGGGTTATGTAGGAGCATGAGGAAATATGAGAATTTGAGGAGTGGGAGATGATTGAACAACCTGCCTTCTCTCCTTTTTTAATTTTTAGACTTTTAAGAAAACCCTCTTCAGCTGGTTTCCAGTTTGACACTCTTCCTTGAAGCTCTGTACCTCAGAATATTTGAATACCAGACGTGTATGCCTAAAATAAACCTAGTCCCCTCTCTCCAGTCCATATCTGGGCATGCCCTGTGCCAACTTCCATTTGCAGTCATTTCTATTTGACTTCATTTCATGCCTCTGAGCTGGGAACCTGTCTTGTGTTTGCTATCTCAGCTTTTTTCTCCCTTTTAGAAAGTGTGTTAAAAATGACTTTGTAGAGGAGAAACTCTAGAGGTGGTTGGGCAAAGCAGTAGGGTGCATCTCTGAGGCCTGTTTTGCAGATTTATATACTGTAATAAGATCAAAAAGTGCTCCTTTTTATTGTTAAACTACATCCTTGTGCAAAGTACTTCTCTGTGTTCAGGGAGAAAGTCTTCTAGGAAAACAAATAAGGGGGGAGTGGGAATAAAGAAAAATGAAACTCTATTTCTATATTTATATAATGTGCTCCTGACTAAGCGTCCCCAGTAGAATGTTGTGAACTGCCAGGAGTCGGCTTTGGCTGAGTGGGCGGTATAAAAATTTAACAATAAATAAATAAAAATAAACTGCCTCAGTTTCTACGCCATTTTTTCCCCATCATACATATTATCACAGTTTAAAACAAGGTAACATCATGCATATTATCACAGTTTAGAACACTATATCAGTTTAGAACACAATATCAGGCTAAAATTATTCATGCACTCCCTGATATTTCTTACATGTTTTCTGAAATATCTAGAAGCACCATTCATTCAGCTCATAGTCATATAGCTCCCACCTGAAAGAACCAGTTAGCAACTGGAGTTAAGACTATTTTGCTACAGCTTCTGCATTATAAAGAACAAAATGCACACAAGTGCAAACATTGACACTGAGATGCTGGAAGAGCAGTACAAATGTTAAGTAATGCAGCTTACCTGCCTCACATATGGTGAGCGGGCGACGATATAAGTCTAAATGATAAATATAGTATTTTTAGCAAGCTCTGTAGACACACTAACCCTGTATATATGCATAAGACTTTTATCTCTGTAAGGACTGATTGACACAGCATTGTTTCAGAACTTCAGAAAGAAACAAGGCAAATATTAAAACACAAGAGAGTATTCAATTTAATTATAAAGAAAAGATAACAGAAAGCCAACTTGCAATACATCCTCCCCATATTGGACAAGTTACATTGTTTTCAGCATTGTTATACAAAGGCAAACTACATTTTTTTAAAAAAAAATGCATCAGTATCCAGAACTATAGTTAAACAGTGTATATGGTAATTCCAGAACTAAAAATTGTACCTTTCGTAGTCCATGAAATTCTATAGACTTCTAACAACTCCTTTGAAAAGCCGCCTTTGAAAGGGACACAGGCTGCAGAAAGCTAAACTCTGCTGTCTTCAAATGACTACTCATTACAACAGACCTAGAGCAGGAGCCAGTTTTGTACCTAAAAATGACGTTCCAGGTCAAATTAGACTGATATCTAATTTCTCTAATCCTCAGCCCTTCACCTAAGTGGCAGGGATTTCAACAATCATCGCAAGAACAAAGGCTATCAGAAGCGTAATAATTAGGCAGTGAAGTACACTGTTTTGTGTTCAAGACTGGATCTCTTTCTACATCCCAAACATGCAAGAATTATTTGGCCAGTAGCTAAGATATGCAAATAGCATACAAGCTCAACCCATTTACAATTTGAAAAAGAACAGTGTGATAGTGTTATTGTGTGAACCATTCAGTGGCCTCTTCTAAAAACTTTAAATATATATAAATATATTTATATATGGTTAATAAGGCGAATTCAGTGATTCTAGCTGCACAAAAGATCATGTTTTTGCATATGATTTTCCAGAGGCTTTGACCACGGTGTTTTGATTCTTTATGTAGAATGTGTACATACTGTACATATAGTGTCTGCTTCTAAGAACTACAGTGAAATGAGCAGTACAGCATTACCATGAGGAGTGGATCTGCTAAACTGTGAATCTTACCCTCACATAATGCAGATATGAGAACTGAAAAGGTTAAAAAAAGACATGGAGAAATAAACTTATCCTGACCATGATTCAACTGCTTCTCCCGCCCCGTCCTCTCCATAGCTGAGCTTGTAAAAATAATAATGAAATATTCTGTTTCACTCAGGTGCCTGATGTGCTGTGATCATAAGGTAACAGCTGGTTAGATAATATCTTTGAACTCATCTTCAGCATGAGAGAGGCACTGCATTTTTGTTTTGAGCTGAGTTTTCTTAAGGCTTAAGAATTATGCTGGTTCATAGCAACTTTAGAGTCTTCAGATTGCACTAAGAAAACTTTTTAGCCTACTGCTTCACTGTTAGTCCTGTAGGCCTGCTTGCGCAGATGGGTTTCAATCTCCTCCCTAAACACAAGCATTCCCAGGTGAGAATGAGATGCCTCATTCATGGCTTTAGACTGGATGCACATGCGATATTGCTCTGGAGTCAGTTCGTCAGCACAATGCTTCTCGTGCCAGAGGTGGAAAAGGCCAGGCACTGGGGTTCGGACCACTATGAGGTCACCATGCAAGTACTTTCGATAGAGGTGAACATCCTCCCCACCCCAGCCTTTGACTTCCAAATCAAACCCGCCTGCAAGAGAAAAAGAGGGAGAGAACTCAGAAGTAATGCACTTATACAGGGAATAAAATCAGACCAAGAGTCATGACAGTACATTGTTTTTATAGCTCACATATTGTATTGCATTACAACCCTGCCCAAAGGAAGATGCACCAGCCTCCCTTAATGTGTGTGCAATTCAAGAGAAAGAGCAAGTAAATAAAAGAGAGGAAAATTTAGACATACAGTGAATTTAAAAAAAATATGTTACATGTGGTAAATTAAGTTTAAAAATGGGTCCTTTGCCAGAAATGATTGAAAGCCTACAGTTTGAGACTCCCATCATCCAAAGATCCTATCAAGGCACACTTAATATTTATCTTCATCCGTGAAAAAGTGAAGTAAAAGACATTATATAAACACTCTACAAAAATGAACTTAGTCATTTTGTTTCAAACACATTCTATGCTTTCTCTTCTTTTCCCATTTATTTTCCCATGAATGATAAATAAACTATAAAAAAGATAAGGTCTTCCTGGGAAGCCTTTCTCTTTGTCTTAGCACCCACATGGATGCATTTGGTGCGGACACCAGAGAGGACCTTTCCTGCCATTGCTCCTTGATTCTGGAAGTCCTTCCCAAAGGAGAAAGCCAGACTGGCTCCATTTTGGACATGATTCTCCAAGCAGGCAAAAACCTTTCTCTTCAGTCAGGCTTTCTCTCAATGAATGGCTGTCTGAGAGGTGTTTTTTTTTTTTTTTAAGGAAGGAGATTGTTTGTGTTTTGCTCTTTTAAAATGTGTTTTAATGTATTTTTTTGTATTTTTTTAACAAAGTATTTAACTTTTTAATACTGTAAACATTTTTGGGGGGTTTTATATTGTATTTTTTAATCAATGTAAGCTGCTTTGACTCTTTTTACAGGGGAAAGGTTGGTCAAAAAAGATTAAACAAACAAATTGTTAGACCACACTCATTATTTACTTTATGGACTTTACTGAGTAGCCTCTGCATACTTTCTAAATTGTTACTTTAATAGATTTGAATACTGGATATTGTTGATAACTTCTCCATTGACAGACACAGTCATTGGAAGTGTAAGTGCTTCTTTGAAGAGGTTTTCAGAGTACAAATAGAAAATAAGGGTGAGAGGAAAACATTGGTGTCATATGTCGGTTCATAGCTCTATGTCTTCTGATCTTCAGTGATCATTGCAGCATTTTGTTGACAGTATACATTCCCAATTATGCAAGTCTCTATTGCATCATGACTTTTGTTCATCAAAAATTCCAACAGCTCATCACATTGAAGTGTGTCAAAAGTTTTATTTTATTTAATAAAATAAATAATAAAGGAGATTTAGTAGCCCGAAGTCCCATGGGCCTCCTGGATAAGTTCCTCTAGCCCAGGGCATTGGCTTTTCCAGGGGTTGGGTCAATAATTCGTCGGGTGCAACTCGTATCCAAGAATACATTTTTTTCCTGAAGCAGGAAAAATGCCACTGGTGTGAATTTGTTTAAGCTGGATCCCAGCTTGCCATGAAGTGACCCACACAGTATGATCATGGAGCCATCTTCTGCACCCGCCACCCAAAATTCGGCATTGAATCACTGGCTGTACTCCATTACCATAGCGGGATGTCAAGCCAGGCAAAGTTAATAATTAACCACTGCCCAAAAACATGGTGTGGCTGAGGTATGTGGTAGTGCTACTTGTCAGTAAAGCCCTTGGTGTTCTTCTCGTGTGTGTGTGTGTGTGTGTGTGTGTGTGTGTGTGTGTGCCACTTAAAAGCTCTTGGGAAAAAAACTGCTCATAGCAGATGCCATCTTAAAAGAGAATTGTTCCTAGTGATCTGTACATTAAACAAAGCTTTTCACATACAACAATTTCATTTGAGATTGCTAAATCCTTTTCCTGAAGGAATTTTTTTAACATCATTTCACTTTTTCCAGAACTTCATTAACTGCAGTTTCCCCACAGAACAGTGGGCAAGCAGAGGCTTAAGCTTTGGCCAATCTCCACATGCTTATATTTTACAGTAAAACAGAGCATGCACTTCTTCTTCTTGTGCCATATCCGATTCCAAATAATGGTGATCATCATGGCAATCAGCCACGAAGACTGTCTTGCAAATATAATGCAGTGGCTTTTCATCTGCCTTCCACATCGCAGCATTACACCAGTACCAGTGGTGGGCATCAGCAGGTTTGCACCAGTTCACCAGAACCGGTAGCAGAAATTCTGGCTGGCCCCGCCCATCCAAGTTTTGAAATAAAATAAGTCCTAATTTGGGTGCAACACAGGCCTTACCCCCCTACCACAGTGTGGTAGTAATTTTTTTTTTTGGAGCCCACCACTGACCAGTACCACTGATCCAGTTTCACAAGTCACTTTCTGGTCCTGGGCCCTTTTGGCACACATCAGCCCCAGGCCAGTATTGATGAAGCTGCTGCCCTCCATAAATATGGATTCAAATGAGATTTAAACCACTTGGGAACCATCACCCTTCCCTGTGGACCTTTCCACCCAAGGGCATCAGTCCTTAGGGTTGTCAGGTTAGTTAACTGCCGCCTGACTAAAGGCGTTGAGTCACTGACACACCCTTTCAAATATTTCCTCTGTTCCCAAATCCCATCTGTAGTTAAGAGAAAGCAGCAAAGTAAATAAGCATCAGTCACTGCAGTTTTATCCACAAAATGTAATTGGGGCGCAACAAAAAAATGTTCTGCAAATAAAAAACTCTTGACTTATAACTCCCTCTCTTAAAATAATGACAACTGTTAAGCACCTTTAGATCTAAACAAGTGAGGAGACAACAGTCGAAAGAGCACAAAATAGGTTTTTTAGCAGAAACAGAAGTAGAGATAATAAAATATGCCTATCTGATCTATCATATGGAACTGATTAGACAAAGAGGAGTAAGAACAGCGATAAAGGGCCATCCCAGTGCTTCTCCTTTTCCTCCATTTTGTATCTCTCTGGAATTGTCTTATCATCCCAAAATCTCTCACTCACTTAACCTGCTTCATTTGCCGCCTCTAGTTATGACTCCCCTACCAAATGCTCCACTTTTTAAAGAGGACTAATTTGTGGAGCTTTGAATCTCCAGACAAACGCTCCCATTTTGATTAACAATCCAAATAAATGTTTAAGCTAAAGCACACTATTGTGCAGTGACTAAAACATGGCCATGATTACAAAATTCAGTCAAGCCACCAGAGGGTGCTAATACATACATCATATTTTTAACACAGAGAGAGACACACAAAAAAGCTGGCTGCATAGCTCTGTGAGTTAAGTATCTGGCTCTAGACCCAGAGGTTGGGACTACAGTTCCCTACAGTGCAATCCAGAGTAGCCTATCTGTGGGACCTTGGTCTAGCTTTACAGTCCCAGGGTGCTCCCAGAAATGAATGATAAACACTTCTCTTTACATAGAAAATACTGAAAAAAAAGTTTCTATAAGTCAGAACTCACTTGAGAGCACAGTTATTATTATACATACACACAAATGATGCTGTTTCAATCAATTTTACTAGATATGCTAAAAGAGACAGGAGTAATAAAAGATGCAATTGTTTATAATTTACATTTTTTTCACAAACCTGAAAAAGCAGACTATGCAGTGTAGGTCATTAGAACAAAGAAGCATTTCTTTTTAAGAAATGCAAATCTGACTTGAGCAGAAATTCCACCTGAATAGCAAAACATCCCTAGTAATGTCAGTTAATAAAACAGACAATATATTTACACAGTCCTGGATATATTTATCCATCTTACCAATGGACAAGAAATCTGTTCGATACTGACAAGTCATCCCAAAGCCAAAATCTCTCCAAAAACCAGAATCCTTTTTGTGAACCTATAATTATAAACATATGCATATTATAGATTTTCAAGGTGTCACTCAGGAATGAACAAGAAATCAGATCAGACTATCAGGCAATTATGCATTCACAAATACTGTCCACGCTAACCAACCCTCTCATTCAATTTTAGACTGGAATTTTTCAGAGTAGGTTCCTTAGAGTGCAAAGTGTCAAATGTATGACAATGAAGACATAATCACAAATGACAACCTAAGCCAAAATCATTGCCAAAGATGGCAATCAGATTCAGAATATTTTCTCGCTTTTCCACAGCATGGAGAAATGCAGAAATCTGAATATGTTTCCAGTGGGAATTCCACTTGGATATGTTTTTGTCTGGTCCAGCTCTAGTAAAATAAAGGCAATGGTTGGAACGATTACAGCAAAAAATACAAAACAAATGAACAACTTTGGTGTCAATGTGTCTGTGTTTTTGGTATTTTTGTATTTTTAATATGCGTTTTTCATATGTTTTTAATATTTATTTGTTTGTTTGTTTGTTTGTTTATTTAATGGATTTGTGTCCCGCCCACCTGGTGGGGACACCACTGAGGGCAGCTAACAACATGCAATAGAATACAAAGCAACAAACAATACAACAGCAGTTAAAAACAGCATTAGCTAAAAACAATCAATAACCCCCCACTAAAAACAGAATTAAAATCCCCAAAAACCTAATCAGATAAACATTAAAAAGTACCCTCACCATTCCTCCTCCCATAATAAAATAGCAGAAAAAACAAAATGAGCAGGATCCCTCAGACAGGCTAAACGAGCCAGCGGGCTTGCGCGGTGGAGTCAAGCACCCCCCATACCCGCTGGCAAAGCCAGGACTTTAACATTTTCCTGAAGGATAGAAGATCTGACTGGAGTCGGAGTTCTGGTGGTAGGAGGTTCCACATGGCTGAGGCAGACACAAAGGCTCTCCTCCTGGCCCCAATAATATGCAAGTTCTTCTTGTTAGCTGCCCAGAGTAGGAATACCTCCTAGATGGGTGGGGCATTATTACTAACATTAACATCAACAACAATAATCATAATCATAATCCTAGCAGATAAATTAACTATACTAGCTAATTTGCTCAGCAAATAGGAAGTGGAAATGATTTCTTACCACCTAGCTTAATTCTGTGCAATATATAAAGACAGAGATACACTGTAATAATAAATAAATAATCTAAAAGGAAAATAAAAACTAATTGAGTACTGAATTTATCTTTTTATCATGCCATCTTATTTACAGAAACTACAAATGTAACATGCAATTTCTATTGCTATTTTCCATGTTACTATTACATTACTGACAGGCTTCCTATGTATCATATGCCTGTGAATGTATATACTATACATACAAACACAAAAAGAAGCGATACAGTAATACCACTTCCCTTAGTCTATTTCAAGTTCCACTGCAATAAGAACAATTTCAGGTTTTGCCCTCATTAACATATTCATTTCATTACAAAGAATCATCTGCACACCACTAAGAAAGAAATACTGTTATGCACTGCAAATAGGCAAGGCACTAAGTTAATTTTTGACCCTTCTAGCTCTGATGCTAAAAAAATGAAAAACCACAGCTCTTCAAGATGTTGGGATTGACAGACAATTAACTAAATGGCATCTCATATCTGCTGAAATGTTTGTGGCAAATTCTACAGGGATCCTGAAGGAGATGTCTAACAAGGATTACAAGTGCTTCATCTCTAAAGATGTTCCAGTCAACAGTGCACTCAACTGGCCCTGTTAATACACAGAGCAGCATTTTAAAGCTTCTTTTAACAACTCTGTCACTTACCAACTGCTGTTCAACAGGGGGTGGCATGTCTTGATTAGCATAGACAATGGCAGGATTATAAAGGCTGAATACTATAGGATAGAAAACTTTCTTGCCTATAAAGACAGGAGAGATTTGTTACACATTGTGAGATATTTTTGAGGAGACAGAGGCAGCTGCATGGCTGCCTTTTTATTAGTCAGTAATCCATTTAGAAAAGGAATGAACAAGAGTCTGGGTTCCCTCTTTAGAGCTCTGCTCAAACCATCAGTTCTATGCAATAGAATCAGCATGGGGTTAGGAAGGGGGTGGGGAGCAAAAAAATAGTAAAACATATTTTGTAAATACTGAAAATAATATCAGGGGTATCTGGGTTCAAGAGGCATCTTGGTTAACGCATTAGTCACATAAAGAGAATTGCTAAAATACTCTCTTCAAAATAAAATAAAATACTGTTCCATAGAGGCAGATTATTAGCGTGTAGTCCAACCTACATACAGAGTCTCTGAGAGAATTAAACTGTGGCAGGGGCAGGGTGCAACAAAATCAACCTATCCCTTGTTCACATTTCAAGTAGCTATTATCAAAGGTTTGATAATTATTTTCGGCACAGCTCTGTGAAACATGGAAGTCCATTTTGTTTCTGATGACTGATCTAGCAATTTGGGACAAGTCATAATTGTCTTTCACCTACATAAAATTAGAGAGAAAAATTGCACATCTTATCCATGAATAAAATAAAAAGGTAAATTTGGTTAATGCTTTTATTGATTGCCGCCACACACACACACACACACTAAAATATCATTTTATAAACAAGTTTCTGAGTCTGCCTGAAAAGCCTTAAAGGACTTGGAAAGCTTACCCTTTTAATGATCTTCTGGTAGCCTAAGAAAAATATTACCCAAATATAAGAAACCTTTTTAGTACACACTACCCTCTATCTCTGCCATACTTAAGGAATACTCTCTGATATGCTTGCACAGACTAACATGACTACCATTTCAAAAATGGTATACAGTACTCCAGTTTCTTGTTTTGTGTAAGTCATATGTCTACCCTGTAATAATAATTTTGTGTCAGAGAAACTCTGCTCAGGGGATGCCCAAATGAGGCTCCTTTCATGTCTCCAAGATCTTTTCCCACCAAAGTGATCCCTATTTATCTACTTGCAATTCTTGCTTTCGAACTGCTAAGTTGCCAGGAGCTGAGACAGACGGGTGCTCAAACCGTTATGCAATACCCAGGTCTTGAACTGCCAATTTGCTGGCCTTCCAGCTAACAAGGCAAGCTTCTTAACCACTGAGCCACCAATTCTTGTCTCCCCTGTGTCCTAGCATAATAGTTTTAGTTGCAACAGGCCAAGTGCCCCAGGGAATTTACACCCAAAGTTGGTTTTCTTCTCACATCAGTCATGTGCATATCTACACAAGAGGTCGTGTTTAGCTGTCAGAGATGCCAGCAGGGATTTCCAAGGGCAGACCAGATATATGGAGCATGGGAGTGCTTGCATCAAGAGAAAGTAGTTTTGAGAAACCTCAAGTTTTAGAAGCATTGGCTGCTTCAGAATACTTCAAACTCTCTTTGTGAACATACCTGGCTCAGCATTCAAGCGGCAGCTATTTAAGAATTCAACTGTGAAATAAATATCAACATCACAGAAGAACATCAAGACTTCGCCTTTCTCCCAAGCTCTGGCGCCCACATCAAGTCCTCGGCCACGATTGAATTCCTCATTCAAAAAAACAAGAGTATAATTATGGAAGTTAACTTCTCTACAACAGGAACAAGAGAAAAGGAAAAGAGGAACATTTAGTTTTTCAATTCATAACACATCAGCTTAGTAAAATGTGCTTTGAAAGTATATTTACAATCTGAACCTAGTATCTCTTAAGAGTGATTTTGCTATTATACGTAGATGCTGCATTTTGTAAAGGCAACTCCACCAATTTCATTTTGAAACATAGGCAAAGCAGGTGTCAAAGCACAGGTTTGCAGATGTCTTTAAAAACTGTTGCCACTTAGAGTAGACAGTCTAAGGTAGCAATGGCGAACTTTGGCACTCCAGCTGTTCTTGAACTTCAATTCCCAGAAGCCATGATCATCATGAGTGCTGACTTGGGCTTCTGGTAATTGAAGTCCAAGAACACCTGGAATGCCAAGGTTCACCATCAAGGGTTTAAGGGTTTCTGGCAGCTCAGTCTTTTCTTTAAATTGTCACACTGAATGTATTGCTTTATGTTGATTCAGACTGCTCAAAGCTACACAAGGATTGTTTCTGAATAGTTTTTTTCCCCCTTCAGTTTTCTTGCAAAAGAAAAGTAGGATACACAGTACATACATATTTTTCAAATAAACTAAAGTGTGAAAATGGTAACAGTTAGTAAACTATCATATGCCCCACCCAGTAATTAGAAGCCTTTTCCTAATCTAAGAAAAACACCCCAAAATTGTACCAATTGTAAAGAAAAAAGCACCCAATTAATGCTTTGTGCTTTTACAGAATCATTATGCTGATACTTTATCAACTCACCGAGCTACTGATTCTAAGATGCTCTTGACTTCTGAAAGCCCTTCATGCCCAAAATATACTACAGTGAGATGAATCCGCTTGTCCTGATTAATGCACACCTCCCTGGAAGAGTAAAACAACTATTGTCAATTACTGCAACCTAGAAATCACTCTAAATAAATTAACCAATCACAATGTTACTTTGTTACTATCTTGAATTATAGTAGAAATAACTCCAGTCCTATAGTCTTTTATGTTTTTTGTCCATTACTGTCAATGCAGAAATGGTCAGTGCTCAAACTACTGTATCATGAGATTATATATCAGGTATCAAATGCTCCAAGAATCATCTTTTAAGTTTAACGTGAGACATCTCATATTTTTCTAATTGAGAAGAAGGTCCTCTAAAATACGTTGGAAATGTCAATATTCTATGAGATGATTAAGTATGTGAGGTTTAGCTGATATAATTCCTTCATTAGGAGATAAAATGTATTTATCTTATTTTGGTAGGAGCCTATACTGGCTGGCACAGGAACTACTATCTGATGTACTTACCTGAAATTTTGCATGAACTGTGCAAACACGTCTGTCCTTCCAGCCAGGGGAACAATAATATTTATTATCGACCTGGAGATGTCAACAGTTTCGCTCTTCACTTTCATTAAGGGTCCAAATGGACGAAACAGTGTGACATGCCTATATTCCATATCATCTGTTTTCTTGTAGAACAATTCATACTGTGTCCCTTTGTCTCTCTCAGTGCGATAATAACCTTAAGAACAATTTATAGGAGAAACTGATTCAGTCACAGATTTGAAACTCGGTGACAAAAGCCACTGCTTCACAAAAGACTATACATTATGTGGAATATATATCAAGATCCAAGTTAGTATTCAGCTAGGTTTGAAGAAAATGTCCAAAACAAAGCAGGGACAAAAATCAGTCACAGACAAGGGATGGAGCAGTTGTTTCTCATGTATAAGATTCCAGATTCAATCCCTAGCATTTTCACTTGGAACAGAGTCAAATCCTCTATATTGTGATGCACCTCGGAATCAATGGAACACTAATCTGAATTTACAAGACAGCTCTGAAGTTATTCCTGCAATATGAATACAAATAGAAACATTGCGTTCAAACCAAAAGATTATCCAAATGGCTTATTGTAGATTCTGCTATGCAGAAATTTTGCAGCTAGAACCAGTACTCAAAATGAAAGTCAGGTACATTCCTTCAGCATCTATTGCAGATTTTTATTGACAGATTAAGATGCTTAATAGGTCAAGTCCTACACTAAGCAGGAGATACCTTGGCTCAACTGTGTTAAGCCACAACTAATCCCCTTCAAGCAGATCAATATTTTACAGTGAATTTACTGACTTTCATAAAATAAGTCTATATTATTGTAAAATTTTAACTTACATCTTCACCAAAGGAAGCTTTCAGCCGAATTTATACTATCAAATACAGTACCTGTAATACTATTTCAGTGGCAATCATATACTTAGTAACAGAAATGCTGGTTTCCAATATCTCTTTGATATGGGCTAAGTGGCTAAGATGCTGACTGGAAGGCAGCAGGTCAATAGTTTGATACCCGAAAACTGCAGGACGGAATGAGCTCCTGTCTCTGTTCCAGCTCCTGCCAACCTAGCAGTTTGAAAGCAAGAAATTGCAAATACTGTAGATAAATAGGGACCACTTTGGTGGGAAGGTAGACAGTGTTCCATGTGCTGCGGTGTCTTGTCATGCCTGTCACATGCCCACGGAAATGTCTGCAGAAGCTGGCTCATCGGGTATGAAACAGAGATAAGCACTGAACACTAGAGTTGGATACGACTGGCTTTTGAGCAAGGGTGACCTTTACCTTTAAAGACTATTATACAGATTCTACAGCCAAGTGACGGCTTTATGAATGTAAATACAGAAGCTTCACAACAAGGTGCAAAATACTGGTCAACAACAGAAAGGCCAGATTGGACTTTGCCAACAAACACCTCAAGAGCCTGCCCAGTTCTGGAATAAGATTCTTTGAACCGATGAGACCAAGATTACTTGTACCACAATGATGGGAAGAGACAAGTATGGAGAAGGAAAGAAACAGCTCATGATCCAAAGCATACCACATCATCTCTCAAACAAGGTGGAGGCAGTATTATGGCATGGGCATGTATGGCTGCCCACTGCCGACGCTGCACTGCCACACCCCCCACCCCCTCCACTGGCGGGGGGAGGATAAAGGGAGCCCCCTTGGCCTTGGAGAGCTCTGAAGATGCCGCCACTGCCGACGCTGCACTGCCACACACCCTCCACTGGCAGGGGGAGGATAAAGGGAGCCCCCATGGCCTCAGGGAGCTCTGAAAACGCTGCCGCCGTGATTCCACATCTAATTCAATTTTACTATCAGATTTCCATTTCCTAACTGTGACTAATCTTATCACAGTTACCATGATACTGATACAATATATTTCTTTTCTCTCTCTATTTCTATTTTCTCTCTCTATGGCCCGTGCTAAGTAAATATACAAAAAATGAAACTGAAACAAGAGCATAAGCAAACAAGATATGCAGAGATTCTTTGGGGCTCACAGTCCTCCGCTAGCAAAAGGGATCCCAACATACATTCTGTGGACAGTTAGCAAGCAGCCCTACTTTGATTTCTGCAAGCTTACCAAACCTAACAATTTAAGAGCTTTGTTCAGAAACTCAGCAGTACATCGTGGAATAGGTTAATATTCCACTTTTAAAAAAACAACATCTCCAGTGTCTGGGAATTGGATTCAGATTTTAAAACAGATGTTTCCAGACAAGTCATTTCTGGGTTTTATATTAAATAGGCATTTGGGATAATAATCCAGTATAGAACTAAGTATAGTGCCAACTACAGCTCATTTCCAGTAACAAATCTTGCAGTTTGGCTGGGATAAAGATTTATGAATCTTCCGGTCATGGGAACCACCTCAGAGCTGCCCGTGCATTTCTTTCATTAGCTGCTAATCCAACAGTAAAATGATTCTACTACTACTACTACTACTACTACTACTACTACTACTACTACTACTACTACTACTACTACTACTACTGGTGCTTAGAGTCTAATTAGCTTGCCAAAAACCTGCTGTCCTTCTACAGCATGGGTGTCCAAACTTTTTGGGCCACTGGCTGGTCATGTGGTTCAGGGGGGCAGTCCATAGCTGTCAAGTGTCCCGTATTGGCCAGGAACCTCCCGTATTTTACCCTCTTTCCTGGCGTCCTCCTGTATTAGGAAGACTGTAATGCCCTAATGCCACCACTGGAGGGCTGCACAGGATAAGCATAGCTGTCGAGTTTCCCGTTTTGTCCGGGAAATTTCTCTTATTTTCAAATCCAAAACTTGACAGTAATGGGGTGGTCACTTTGGCCTGTGGGCCAGATCCAGCCCCCGACACCAATTCATCTGGCGCACAAAACCCTCGTAGTTCCCGGAAGCAAAATGTGCCCATAGGGGCACGTTTTACTTCCGCTTCTGGGAGCGACAAGGGCTTCGCAGGCTGGATGAATTGGTGTTGGGGGCCAGATCCGGCCCCGGGCTGTAGTTTGGGAAAACATAAATAAAAACTGTTTTGCCGATTTTCCCAATCTTTAAGTTGTGACACGGCTGTCTCAACATAAAAGATGGCCAAGGAGTAATTGTTTCTAGTAAAATCAATTTGAAGGAGAAAAACTGTGGAAATGAAAACAATTTCTCAAACAGCCTAATTTGTTTTCTGTTGTAGCTCTGCTATATATACCCCTTCTTAGAGGAAAGTGGAGATAGAGTCCCTGTTCCTCCACAATTTACCTTCATATTAAATGATGGCCCAACTCTTACTGTACATTTATGTAAGAGGATTCATGTACATTGTTGCTGCTAACTCATAAGGTGTTGGGACTGTGTCAAGTGCACGCCAGGCTTACACTCATTTGCAACCATGAATGACATTGAGCATTATTTCATTCATTAACTGCAGCGATTTCCATGTTATTTTCTCATGTTAAGCAACAGTAACAATGATTTCGTGTCAGAAATTATTCTGGGTTGAAAGGATTTTTGCTGGAGAGACTCTGCTCAGGGGATGACCGAATGAGGCTCATGTCCCCAAGATCATAATATTCTGGTACACAAACATTTGGCATACAGTGCAAGGTTTGCGCTACAGCCCAGCAATAAACTTAATCATCTGTTAAACAAGTATCAGCTACAATTTCAGGAGCAGACTAGTAGAGACTGCCGACTACCCTAGTAACGGCAACCTTGTGTTGCCAGCTAATTTTTTTCACATTAGGTGAAAGGAACTGCAGAATGAACTCACCAAAAGGTGCCTTCTTTTTGGTAGTTTCATGGCCTAGACACAGAAGAAGCAACCACAGAAGAGGACTTAGGAGAAGACAATGAGGTAGTATTTATTTTATTGTTTCATTTTCATTTCCTTTAAAGGGAAAGAAGGTCAAACAGTGTCACCTGAAGTGCAGTATCATTGATCCCTTATATGTGGATCCATGAATTGCCGCAAATGACATATTGGACCTCAAAGTGATGTGTTTAATACAATCCAGCATGATCCAGCTTGGAAAAATTTGGCCATCTAATCACATTCTCAGCTTAGAGTTAGAAAGAACAATATCAAATTTGTAATTTTAAAAAGGCTCAAATGGGAACACAGTATCAGCGGCGGCTGCTACTCGTGTCTGAGCATACATTTTTCCTGAAAGTCATTTTCTCAGTTGATAGATATGTCTCTGGTGACTCAATAAACCAATCCTGGCAAGAAATATGTGATCACACACATTACACGGAATAGATGGTGGCCGGCATAGTTGAGTTTGATGAAGCTTTTGTATTTGTCGCTTAGCCTCTTCATGTCTGCGGCAGTCTCCTTTGAAGTGATCGGTAACAGCAGAGATGGTTTGGCGCCCAAGTGGGCGATTTTCGGCTGCTGCTTCCCAAGTTTGTGGGTTTATACCTGACATCTTCATGGTTTGTGAAGAGAGCACAGTATAATGAGCTCATTACTCCTGAATGAGTCAGTGGCTGACCAGTTTTATTTTATTTTATTTATTTATTTATTTATTTTATATACCGCCTTCCTCGCCCTGGGGCGACTCAAGGCAGTTTACATTTCATAAGATATATATAGGGGCCCAACGGCTCTTCTTCTGCCCACCCAGGCCTTATTACTGCTTCTGGTACATTTTACAATACAGTAATTGCTACCTATCTACTAGGAGGGCAGTTTGAAAAATAAGAGTAGAAATGTGGTGTTGGTGGGGTATTCGAAAGATAGCATTTTATTTAAAGCATTTAGCCATTTAAAAAAACAATTTTTTAAAATTGCAATCTCTACACTGGCTAATTTTTTATCACATAATTATGAACTTAGGTATTAATAAAGTATGAAAAACTGAGTTAAAACAATTAACTGGCTCTCGTGTTACAGCTATGTGAAATATCGATATCTATCTATGGTTTTGTTTTTTTAAAAAAACTGTTTTAAAATAGGTAGTCAGTACAGTATTGGGTTTCCAGTTGTTGTTAGACAACCACACGTATATGGGTCCAAGCTGCAACAGTTGATTGCGAGTCTAACATACAGAGGGCTGCAGTTTGTCAACCTTTATTTTAAAAGATCTGGATTTGATGGGAGGTTTCTGTAGTTGTGATGTAAACAATTCTTAACATTTAATTTAACATTGGTCTTAGAATTCACATATTTATGATAAACACATTGGACAGTTTTCTTCCTGGAGGATTTCTAAACTAGACCATTAACAGTAGCAAGGTGTTCCAATTATGTACACTGTATCTGTAAGGCAACTCAGAAAACCTGGAAAAACATAATGCCTTTGTTGATGCAAACCAGAGATAGTCTAAGTAGGCTAGTTTTTATTACGGGACCATATGTGTAAACCACTAAAAGGAACAAAAGAGGGGAAGATTTAGTCATCCGCTGCTTTAGTTGCTTAACTCTGACCAAAAATGTTCAGCTAGTTAGCCAAAACGGTTACCTAATGCTGTTTTCTCAGCCATATAAAACTACACGTTTAACTACCTAAAAATTACTCTTACAAATATTGTCACATTACTGTGGTCAGCCACTCATAGTTTCTAATGATAGATTGTTGCAGCCATTTTTCCTGTAAGTGTTGCATGATGATTCAACCCTACCTATAATCCAAGCATGAAGACACTTGGCCATATGCTTATTTCATATTGAAGACATTGTTCCTTGGGGAATTATATTATTAATCACACTTGGTACTCAAAGTGTGCTTTATAGATACTCAGCAGCTACATAAATATTATATGCAGGTTTAGAAACACACTATCAACAGGGATATGAGGATTCCCATGGGGGGAGGGGGCAAATACCATATAACATGAACAGATTTAAAGTGGCATTTGCAAAACTGTGTAAGCACTCATGCTTAAAGAGATGAAACAGATACTTTCAAAAAATTACACTTTTAATCAATGTGACATCTTGAAAAAGACTTGTTTCAAGGCAATCTTGGACATGGACATTTTCAATGAGTTTAAGAAGGTACTAACATAATCATGGCTGTACTGTATCTGGAAACTACAGACAGAATTCAATGTCATATTTCTGCCATATTCTGCTGCTAATGCTTGAATTCTTTACCCTGGCTTCCTTCTACACACACACACACACACCCTGAACACTAAAGCTCTGCTCCAGAGGGCTAGGAAACCTACCAGAAGAGAGTTTTTGTACTACAAAGAGTTGCAGCAGGAGGTAAAGAGAGAGCAAAAAGCTCCATTTCCATTGGTGGTAAGATAACAAAAGTATAATTTTGGATGTTGGCTTGTAAAATGTTGCTCAAAAGTAAAAACAACTCCTTTCTGCCAACTGAAAAACTATCATTAAAAGGTTAAAAACAATTACCATATTTGCTGGCGTATAAGACACACTTTCTCCCCTTAAAATACGCCCGGAAAACAGAGTGCACTTTATATGCTGGTAACAGCGCCCCCCCCCCCCCGCTGGTGCGGTTCGACGGCAAGAGAGGATTGGCAGCTGGAGACAGGAAAGGGCTATTTTAAAAACTGCCCTCACAACTCACACACCCTGCTGGTGCGGTTCGGTGGCCGCCGCCGACTGCTAGGAGCCGGGTGAAGGGTGGCTTCCAAAGGAGCACTCGTGCCCAGCCAATCCCGCCCTCCCCGCCTCCTGGTGGTCAGCGGGGGTGAGATGGGATGGAAACAGGCTTCAAAGGAGTCCCCCCCCCATCCCACTATCTTTGGCTCTTGGGAGTTAATTTTGGAAATTCATGAACACATGTAGAAAATTATTATTTTTTCCATTTAAAATGTGTATTAAAAATGGGGTGCATCTTATATGCTGCGGCATCTTATACGCCAGCAAATACAGGAACTACAAAGGCTTCAAAACAAGCAGGTTCTTTCATGCATCAGCAAGGTACAATCAGAGCATATTTTTACTGATAATATTTTAAGTACAGTGGAACCTGGATTAAATAATTAATATGTTCCCCAGGACGTTTCTTACAGCGAAAATTACTTTAACCAAATTTCCCATAGGAATGCATTGAAAACCAAAACACTTTAACCAAAATGCGGTTTCTCATAGGAATGCACTGAAAACCAATCAATCAGTTTTGGGGAAAATTCCGTAAACCGAGCCACTATTTTCTATGGATTTCCTTTTGTTATGCAATTTTTATGTTAACCGAGACGTTTGTTATCCAAGGTTCCGCTGTATACTAGCTTCAAATTGTAAATGTGAACTTGTCAAATACCACCAATTTGGGATCATTAAAATAAATTCCAGACCACTACAGAAACATTAGTATAAGATATGTTACAATTCTCTTATTGTTAAGAGAGGCATTTGCCTATGAAAGCATTAAAACCAGTTTGTGATTATTAAAAATCTATGATTTGCTGGTGGACTGGGGAGGAGAGACGGGGCTGTTGGATTTTGACAAATTAGACAAAACATTGCATCAACAGGGAAAAATAGCTTTAAGCTTCACTTAGAATTCACCTTGTTTCATCAACTCACAGTATTAAACCATATATACAAATATTAAAGGGTAGATAATAATTACCCAATGGCTGACAATCCTACTTTCATGTCAAATACTGCTCTCTCTTCTTCTCTGAGACTTAATGTTCTGCTATTTTTTGCTCTTTGAAATTGTATTGTAGTGCATATTTTATTTATTTTTGTTGTAACTGAATAGTATATTTTGTGGTATGAGATTTTGTAACTGTACCTTTGGAGATGTGTTTTCTGTACTATTATTATTATGCATTTATTTTCCGCCATGTAAACCGCCCTGAGTCGGGTTGTACCTGAGTGGACGGTATACAAGCGTGAAAATTAAATTAAATTAATTAAATTAAAATGCCACATAGGGCAGCCTGTCAGATAATGGACACAATTCCTCTTTCTTTGAAATCTTAAGTATATTGAAGAACAAATTTTATGAACCTCAAGTGGACCATCACATTATGGCAGTTAGATCCCATGCTTGTTACAATATATAACAGGGGTTCTCAACATTTTCTCGCTGTGGGCCTGACCACGCCCCCTCAGACAGCTGAGCAGGGCAGACATGTGGTTCCCCTGCAGTAAACGCTGCTGTAAAACACATCCGTGGCTGTCTTAAACATGTTTATGACAGCTGTGGGTGCATTTATAGTGTGTTTCGGCTGTTTTCACTGCTTCTGGCAGCGGGTGCATTTCATACTGTGTTTTTGGCTGTTTTTGCCACTTCTGGCAGCGGTGGGAGTGAGGGCAATGGGCCACATTAAATGGCACCACAGGGCGGGTGCGGCCTGCAGGCCGTAGATTGCGAACCCCTGATACAGAATCTTGTTATTTCAGGTCAGGATCTATGTAAAATTTTAGGGTGTATTTTGTTGCAGAGATAGCAATGAACGATTTTGCAAAATAGATAAACTTATACTTTGGCTGGTACCTTAAGATGATTTTTCACAACTGAAAATGTAAATAGCTTTTCCAAGGGACTATTGAAACTTATGCAAATCAGAGGCTATTTCAAAAATTGACCCAACTCGGAATACTAATGCAATACATACCTGTCAAGTATCCTGTTTTTCCTGGGGAATCCCTTATTTTTACCCCTCTTCCTGCCCCCTCCCGTTTTATTAATTTCCCCGTAATATCCCTTATTTTTCTTTAAAAAATCCTGACTGGAGCCCTCACAGGCAAAGCTGCATTATGTTTTTCCTGCCACTAGAGGTCGCTGTGGCTTTTCATTTGTGGAAGGAGAGAGAGAAGGTAGTGTGGGCCTTCTGTAGTTTCTCTTTCATTTCCCTGCCACATGGTCATGGAGGCTTCATTTTTGCTGCTGCTGGTCGGAGCCACCATGGGACGGGAGTCTACTCTAGGTGAGTGATATTTCATATATGGAGATTAACTCCTCAGCTGCTGGGAGGCTTGGAAACTACAGAGGTTGTTTTTTACTTTACTAATCCCCTTCCTTAAACTGGATCCGACATTCTCAGGTGTTGGTGCTTCAATTGGTTGCAGTGAGGAATAAATAGATTGGTTAATTTGGGGGAATTAATCCCTTGCTCCTCCACCCTAATTGGGTGTGTGTGTGTCTAGCCACATGCAGGGCTAGTTCACCCTAGGGGGCTGGTTTACTATTCTGCTCTTTGCTTCCCAGAATTTTTTTTAAAATTAAAAATGAGTAAACAAGAAAGAAAACAAAACAAAAGTCCCCCAAGAAGATGAGAAAAGGGTTCTTTGGCCCACACAGCTTTGTGCCCATTGCATCTACAATACCATCTTATTTTTGGCCACCCCCTTCTTTTGTCCTCCACCTTTCCCAGCATCAAGGCCTTCTCAAGTGAATCCTCTCTTCTCATTTGATGTCCAAAGTACTTTAGCGTCATCTTTACTATTTGACCTTTAATGAGCAGTCGTGGTTGATTTCTTCTAGGATTGACCTATTTCTAACACATTTCAAAGGCACCTATTTTTCTGCGCTCAGCTTTCCTAATGGTCCAGCTCTCACACCCATACATTACCACCAGGAATACAATTGCTTTGACTATGCAATTTTTTGTTTGCAAGGTGATGCCTCTACTTTTCACTATGTTCCCCAGGTTTCTCATAGCTTGTTTCCCAAGCATCAGTCACCTTTTTATTTCACGGCTGCAATCACCATCTGCAGTGATCTTTGATCCTAAGAAAGTAAAATCTGCCAGTCGTATCCAACTTTAGGGTGCAGTGCTCATCTCCATTCACAGCCAAAGAGCCAGTGCTGTCTGTATTTGCAGACATTTTCATGGCCATGTGGCAGGCATGACTAGAGCCCAGCAAGTCACATGGCTATATTTGGCCATGCCCACAGATTTGGCCACACCCACAGAGGGGTGTGGCCAAAATTTCCCTTATTTTCAAATCCAAAACTTAACAGGTATGATGTAATATTTTGTGCACTGAAACAGAACTCTTACGTAGCAGGTCTCAATTCCACACCATTTAAAAATAACAGTGGTTTGGTTCTAAATGCACACACATATTCCCTGAACATACATTTTCTTCTTCTTTCTAAAAACACAAGTTAATAGAAATATAACAAACACTGCCAATAACTACCTCTTCCCTTGCCAAGGAATCTGGAAGGTTTTTGTTTCTATTTGTTAGTATTCATTAGGAATTCAGAGCAAATATTCCAGGAGAAGGTGTGCAATATAACCATATTTGTCAGTATAAAAAGACCACTAAATATTTAGCTTTTGAATATCTACCACTGAGACTGGTTCAGTCTTGGAGTGACAATGTAAAGTAAGGTCACATAAGAGTGTGTACCTTTATGTTTATAAAGCTGACCCACTATTTCACTGTGCCCAAGATGGAAGTGCCCCAAAGGTGAAGAAGAAATTAGGTATGCTCAATATGTTATTCTACAGTTAGAACCATACCTGCATGGAAAAAATGAGGAATTTAATATTCAGTCTGATTTTGACTGAAGGCTACTACCCATTAACATAAAATATTTTATCAATCATTATTTTTATAAAAGCAAAACAATTATATAGCCTATTTCCCTTTAACTACTACTAATCTATTTTCTATAAAGTTCCTTAATACAAATAATATTTTCAGATTTATGAAGTACCTTCTATGAAATCATTTTCAGTGTAAAGCTGTCTCTCTCCTATTCCATCATCTTCATCTTGACCGTCTTCGTCATCTGGATTATTTATCACCTCTAGGCCAGCCTCAATTACTTCCACCAATTCATCTCGTTTATCTTTTCTAACAGGTTTCTCCTCTGGATGTCGTGTAAGCCCCATCTCCAGCTGGAAGACTTTCATGGAGGTAAAGCTTTCAAAAGGAATGACTCCATATTCACTAGGCAGTTTGGCTCCCATACTCACTTCAGCTTTGTCTATCTGAGAATGTAGATATTCTAGTAGATCATTGGGTGCTTGCTCTTTGGTGCCTTGAAAGCCCATGCTGTTGACTTTTGGGCTTTTCTTTTCCTGTAACAATTTCAGCTTATCATTCATCTCTTGAAGCTCTTGTTTTAATTGGGCAATTTGTCGCTTGAGGCTCATAGCCCTGGTTTGGTAATGTTCTTCCTGCTCCTGCAGAAGGGCCTGATAGCGTTCCTTACCAAAATTCTCCCCTACAACACCAGGAAGTGATCCATTGCTATCTGTTTGTGGAGCACATTCAAGAAGGTACATGATCAGCAGCAAACTCAACAGTAAAGCAAGTCCAACCAAAAGCCATCGAGTCCTGGCTTGAAACATTAAACCTCTTCTAGGCATTCTTAGAACACTTTCATTCAACTCCAGCTGAAGCAGCTGATATTTTTGGCCATGCTTTGCTAGTATTACCTGAAGGAAACCATAATTTTAAAGAACTAAAACAATTTTCTTAAGTGATACATCCATGTGTCTGTGTCTGTGCTCATGCATGTGCATGTGTGTGTTGAATGGGATCTTTTCAAGAGCTCTCTTATTAAAACAACTGTTGTCTTCTTCTGTTCCAAATGCCAATAATATTACTACATCCATTACTGCAAGCAAGTTCAGGTACTATCCCAAATGTATTTAAAGTAGTTTGCCTAAAACAGACATCCAGATCTACTAATAATTAATTATAGCTTTGTTTTCCACAGCTAACCAGTGGGAAAATGTATTGAATTTCAAGAAATATCAAGTGAAAAGGTTTTCAACTTTGGGATGCTTTTATAGACCTGGGTCCTTTCTTGACTCGCAGCCATCAGCACAACCCACAAAAGCCATTAATCTCCCAGTAAGAGTAATTTTCAGTGGACTTCTTGCTTGCATCATACTTTCCTCTGGTATTTGAATTTCTCTTTCTCACTTTTCCTGGAAGTCTGTGATCTGAGTCAGCAAAATTAAGAAAGACCCTGAATTTAAAAGAAAATTACATTGGGTTAGAACTACAAAGCAACCAGACATCTGGAAAGCAGATAAAGGCTAGTTTTAATATCCTAAAAATGTACACATAATGAATGACAAATTTTATTCTTTGTGGTGATCCAGGGCAGGGGAGGGTTGTGAAGTTTCAGATCTTTCTACTGGGTTACACACCAGTGACTTCTCTCTTATGAGAATATCTGAAAAAGGCTCAACCCAAAAGTATTTTGTTAAAAAAGCAGTTTCTTCCAACCTCTTAATGAGCCTGTCGAAATACTTTTCCCTGCACTATTTCTGGAAAACACTATAACTAGTATTCTCTAAAGTAGGGCTTCCCAACCTTTTCAAGCTGGGGTCCAAGTCATACTCTCTCAGTCAGCTTCAAGGGCCGGATGGCAAGATGAGGGCAGCCATTTTATCTCAACAGCTTCAAATGGGTGGCCATCTTGTTTCTTGAAAGCCCTTGGAGAGGTGGGTGGCCACATGAAATGGTGCCAGGGCCAGGGCCAGCCCATAGGCGTTAGGTTGGGAACCTCTGCTCTAAAGTAACAGATGTATCAAGACGTTACTGAATTTAGGTTCTATTTCCTACTACGTTTTCGATGAGCTTGCAGGATTTTCTATCATCAAGCTTTGGAATGAAATAACTGGTCTAGTTAGAACTAGACTGCTTTCATGAAAAATGTATTCAACCCTCAAATCTGAATATCAAAACTCAATCTTCTTGTACTATGGATTCCCAATCTCAGTTAAGTGAAACAATGAAAAAATTCCACCGTGAACAGAAACTTACTGTGAAGTCAACCAACAACCAAGCTTGGCTCTCTTACTTTAGCTTATGTGCATTAGAATAACATGGCACAATGAGCTAAAGATCCCTAATATGGAACCAACAATTCTGTTTAAATATAAATGAAGCGGGGGAAAAGTACTGTATTAAGGTTGGAAAGTTTGTGAAACAACCAATCGCATACAGTACTGTCAGTTTGAGGTCAACTAATAGGAACCCAAACATTGTTGAGGCATATATACAGATGCTTGACGAATTGGCCTGCAGCACACTTCGCTCAACTGCCTGAAGAAAATCTTATTTCTTTTTTAAAAGCTACCATGACATTTTTGAAAAGAATTTTTTTTAAAAAAAAACCTCTCAGTAAACTGACCTTGTTGTTCTAAGATAAAAGTAAAAAGGTCAGTTAATCATTCACATTCAAAGAAACCTTATTTAACAGTGTTATGCTATACCATTCAGGAGTTTAAAAAGTTTATTATAAAATAACAAAATAAAAAAGTTAGTTTCCTATTTGATGAACATATATTTCCTGTTCTAATAAAGCTAATACAGTATACTGAAAATACTTGAACATTATTACCTGACATTACTAGATTAGGTAAAGGTTGCCTTTGCTCATAAGCGAGTCATATTTGACTCTAGAGTTCGGTGCTCATTTCCGTTTACTGTATATCCAAAGAGCCAGCAGTGTCTGTATTTGCGGACGATTCCGTGGTCATGTGACAGGTATCTATTTATCTACATGCAATTTCTTGCTTTTGAACTGCTAGGTTGGCAGGCAGTGGGACAGAGATGGGACCGCACTCTATCGTGTATACTCAGGTCCCAAAAACTGCTGACCTTCCAATTGTCAATTTCAGCATCTTAACCACTAAGCCACTGCAGTCCCATTACTAGATTAGCCAAACTTAAATGGTATAGCTCATACTTGTATCATGTTTAAACTGGGATTTAGAGATATGGATGAGTTAAGTATTTCTTTGAGTTAAGTATTTCTTTGTAAGAAAAGAAGATTGCAGGCTGCAGAAAAACACCAGGGTACAAATTAACTAAGACACATAGCCCTCAGACAACTTACCAGATGGTTTCCTAGTCTCAAAACCAATATCCACAGACTTATGAGAGGTGAGTAAGGATCTACAGTACTTCCATGGGATATTAAGACCAAAAAAGGAGGGAAATAAAAGAAAAAATCCTATTTGTTTATGACTAAGATAAATTTATTTATTGCAATACTCTCACTCTAAGCATGGATAGAGAACAGGCAGCCTTCCAGAAGCTGATGCTCTCCCACCACCCTTCAGAACTGGCCATGGCTGATGGATACTTATACACTATACTTTATATCAGTGTGAGCTTTTGTCAATTAAAATCAACATGACATTGAAAGAGGCAGATATTGATCAACAGAAGTACACACTGGAGCAAATCTATTAATCTTTAAGGTGATACAAAATTTTGGTTTTTTTTTTATTTTTACTATTTTGCTCTTTACTTTTGTCAACATATATATACAGCAGGGGTTCCCAACCTTTTCAAGCCAGGGGCCGGATCACGCTCTCTCAGTCAGTTTCGAGGGCCGGACGGATGGCCATTTGGCCCTGCCTGCACGATGGGGACAGCCATTTTGTTTCTTGAATACCAGTGGGGGGCACACGAAATGGCATGCAGGCCAGATCCAGCCCACCAGCCTTAGGTTGGGAACCCCTGATATGCAGTCAAAACTGTATAAAGAGTGATGAGTAATTGGAATTAACTTGACAGCATATAATAACATGTGTGCGCACGCATGTGCGCACGTGTGTGCTGGAGAGGGAGAAAGCGCTCAATTTAACAAGGTTGGTAAAATTATAATTTCCTTTGATTCTTTTAAAGCAACTCGTGGCTCTCCAAATGTTACTATGTTTTGTTGTTGTTTTCCACTCTCTCGGGAAAGAATAACAACTGTTGGTAGCTGTTTTTGCTTCCTCCACACAGTGTTATTTTAGGGCACTGAGAAAGTAGTGACAAGGGAAGCAGCCACCAAAATGATAATGAAACTTGAATGGGGGAGAAAAATTTAGGGGAAATGTCTTCTGAGAAATCCAAGCTCAACACTGCTGCTACTCTTTGTGGTTCTTCACCTTCTGCAGAATTTCCAAATCAGAACATGAAGAGCAGGTAGACTCTAAACATGCTTACAATAGAGTTCCTTCTCTATAGATTTGTGGTGGATATGAAAGAGGATAGTGTTGTGTCTGGCTCTCAAAAAGTGGTGAAGCCAGTACCGTAATTTGCCTCCCAATTGCTCTACCATAAACCAGGAAAATGTTATATTTCCCTAAGAGTCTTCAATTTTTATGGCTCATTTTCAGCGCCACTTAAAACTTCTTCTAGTTATACATTTTGGCTTACTGTAACACCACAAGGTGTTCAATTTCCCCTTCCTATTACACAACTCATTATCCCTTTAAAGCTTCCCTGATGACCCACAACTCTTCCGGATGAGAAGGCCAGTCCATTTGGTATGGCCTCTCCACCTCCATGACCGTTGGAAATCAGAGTTCCTCCTCCACTCATTTTGCCGTTGGGCCTAATATGATGGTTTCCAGTGGCATTTCCTCCACTGAGGGTGCCATCACCCTACCTAAAGGGGTTTATCCACCCGTAACCATTGGCCCTTTATGGAGTCAGGCTAGTTAACTGCCGCCTGACACTTGGCATTGAGTCGCTGGCTGTACGGCCTACTCCATTATCACAGTGGGATGTCCGGCCAGACTAAATCACCACCATATCCAACATGAAGGTTATTCCCTCTGGCCTACTCACCCCACAACACAGGCTACTAAAGAAAAAATGCCATGAGCAAATGGGTGGCACTACTGGACCAGAGAAAATCAAATGCTGGAAGGTAATGTAAAGGTAAAGATTTCCCTTGCTCGAAAGCCAGTCATATCCGACTCTAGGGTGTAGTGCTCATCTCTGTTTCTAAGCTGAAGAGCCAGTGCTGTCTGCTTCTGCAGACATTTCCATGGTCATGTGGCAGGCATGTCTAGACACCAGAGCGCATGGAACACTGTTACCTTCCCACTGAAGTGGTCCCTATTTATCTACTTGCAATTTCTTGCTTTCGAACTGCTAGGTTGGCAGGAGCTGGGACGAAGACGGGAGCTCCTTTCTGTCCTGCAGTACTCGGGAATCGAACTGCTGATCTTCCGCTTCCCAGTCAGATGATTAGAAAAAATATATTTCCACCTATCAACACTGGTTGGGCAGCAATCTGTGCCTCTGTTGCCACACTGTCAAGAGAATCCACTTGTCACAAAACCAGGCTGCCAATATATTGATATGTAGGCGTGGTTGCAGACCAAACAAATGCAGGAGAAAGTGCAAGAGAAGAAGAGAGTCTTTAAGAAATGGCAAGCTGATAAGACTGAAAGAAATCAACATAACTATTTGGCTGCCAAAGGAAAAGCAAGAGGGCTGTTGACAAAGCCAAGGTGGAATTATATCAAGATCTAGACGATCTCCTGGAAACACAAGAAATGGAAGACATCTACAGGCTGGACAAAGCTCAAAGGGAGGCTGCCTAGGACATTGAGCACTTCATGTGCATAAAGAATAATGATGGCAAAAGACTTCAGGGCAAACAGGAAATCCTGCAATGATAGCAAGATCATTTTAATTAGATCTCCAACATTGAATTCCCATACCCGCCATCCCATAAGGCATGCCAACTTATGGATTAATTCTGCTCATCACTACCACATTAGTCTCCAATGCAGTAGATAGCATTAAGAACATGTAGGCCCCTGGACTCAATGAGCGGCCAGCAAATTTTGGAAACTGCAATAACTCCACAACACAGTGATAACTTGGGCTGTCAGAGTTCTTTAATGCCATAGTGAATAGCAGCCGTTTACTGAATGAATAGTCAACAAGCATAACAGTCTCCATATTCAAAAACAAGAATGACCCAGCTGACTGTGCCAACTCTTGTCCTATCTGCCTCCTGTCTCACACCATAAAGATCTTTGAGAAAATTCTGGACAAGTGCATTCACAACATTATCAAACCCACCAACCGGTGCGGTTTTGTCAAAGGATGCAGACTGACTGAGCCTATCTTTGCAGCTTGTCAGCTCATCAAAAAACACCGAGAGAAGACCTAAGCATTGCAAATGACATTCCCAGACCTGGAGAAAGCCTTTGACTGAGTCCCACTCCAATTGATCTGGTATTACCTCTGAGACTATGGAGTGCCTGAACCACTCACTCATCATGCTGTACAAGAACACCAGCAGCTGTGTGAGATGCTCAGCTCGCCCATCTAACAGTTTCCCAGTGAAAGGTGAAGTGCAGCAAGGCTCTGCACTTTTGCTGCTTTTCTTTATATTAGTCATGGATACCATCTCAGAAGACCTGCAACTGATTCCACCCTGGACTATCTTCTAAGCCGATGGTATTATGCTTGCTACTATCACTAGAAATGAACTACAGTGGCAAGTCTAGGCATGGAACGAACACATCAACCATTTTGGACTTTGCCTTAATGTCTAGAAAACTGAGTACCTAGACTCAGAGAGACTGTTACCACCCATGGATCACTCCAAATATATAGACAAAACGTAAAGAAAGTGGATATCTTCCGTTATCTTGACACTGGTGGCGACGTGTGAGCGAGGGTGAAGGTGGCCTGGTTGTGTTGCCGTTAATTCAATGCCAATCTGTTTCAAATCTAAAAGCTACAAGATGATTGTCTGTCCAGTTGTACTATATGGCACTAGTGCTGAGCAGCAACAATGAGTATAGAGAGACAATCTCTATACCACCCTACTCAATCACATCACAAATGATGCCATCCGACATCGGATGCCATCCGACATCAGTTTTCTTTCATGGAGATGAGAGAAAACTGGTTCCTGGTATGAACATGTCCTCCGAGTAACACCTTCCATCATTGCCAAAACCATTTACAACCTGAAAGTTAATGGCCGGTGATGACACAGGCGACCAAAACAGAGATGGTAGGGCACTATCAATAAGGTCATGCAAATAGAAGGCCTGCACCTTGAATATGTGAATGATTGGACAACGTGGTGGTCCAGGATCCAAAAAGTGGATCCCACATCTAAGAAGAAGTGTAAAGGTAAAGGTTTCCCTTGCTCGAACTGCTAGATTGGCAGGAGCTGGGACAAAGACGGGAGCTCATTCCGTCCTGCAGTACTCGGGAATCGAACTGCTGACCTTCCACCTCCCAGTCAGCATCTTATCCACTTGAGCCACTGCAGTCAAGAAGTGTGCTGCCACAATTATTGCAAATACTCTACTCTGTGCAGTTCACATCATTACAAGAAACAGCAAAAGTGTACAAAAAACCCAACAAATTTTAAATAACAAAGAGCAAATATGACTATCTTAACCTATAAAACCAAGGGTTAACCGTTGGAACTGGCTATAGGTTGCTATGCCTCGTCCTACTTGCCTGCACTCACCCTTCCTGCACACGGCCGATCTGGGTCCGCAGGTCAACGAAGGATTGAGAAAACCGGCAGTGGGGCAACAGCCCCACAAACGCGAAAAAAGGGAAACAACTTCACTTCCCAACATTCCTTGCGCCGCACCGTGCCAGAGCCAATCAGGCTGAGAGGCTCTCACACGGCGCAGCGTAAGGAAACGCGCCGCAGCCAATCAAAAAACCATTTTAAAAAAACGCAGCACAAACACAACGCACCAACCCATAACTACAAGCCCCAGCGTCCTGCGCGCCATGAGCACGCAGAGCGCTGAGGAAGCCGGCGCCCAAAAAATAAAACAAAAACACCGGGAGAGCAAGTCCGCCAAGCCGCGGGAACCAAAGCCCCACTCCCCAACGGCGCCTAAAGCTCCCGATCGGGGTTTCCCCTTGAATATCACTGGGAGGGGGTGTTGTGTTCCCCCTCTCTACTGGCTCCCCTGGGGTTGGGAGGGTTGGGGGGACCAAAGGAGTCTGTCTCCCCAACCCTCCTGACTCCAGGGGACCTTGCAGAGAGGGGATTCCCTTCCCACACACACACACACCCCATTTTAAAGAGAAGAAACCAAGCGGTTACTTCTCTTTAAAAACGGAGTTGGGGGGGGAATCCCCCTCTCCGATGGCTCTCCTGGGTCCGGAAGGGTGGGGGAGACAGACACCTTTTGTCCACCCAACCCTCCCAAACCCAAGGAAGCCAGCGGAGAGGGGGATCACAACCCCCCCCCCCCACTGATATTAAAGGGGGAACCACAATTGAGATTTCCCTTTTAATTTTACACAAATCAAAAACAGATGTCAATAAAATAAAGTAAAAACTATTCAAAAATCCTGTGCTGAATTTTTACTCAAATAAAAAACAAAAACATCAATACACAGTTTAAAAACATTTATTGTGAAAAACATGTACTTTCACATTTTTTAAATTATTACCTACGGTACAACAATTTTAAAACAAATACATACTAAAAATTATTGGGTTAAATAATTTTTTGGGGAAAAGTATATCATCCTTTATTCTTTTTTTCATCCACAAAACCAAAACACCAAACAAAACTCATCACTATTTATAACAGGGAACCAAAGAAATTTGGATAAATAAAAATTTTAAAAATTTCAATTATAGACTAACCTCTTTACAAACATTAACAACAACAACAAAAACTTTCCAACACCATTTAAAACAGCCCGGCAACGCCGGGCAACCTCTGCTAGTGCAATATAAAAACTAAAATAACAAATGCGAGTATTTAAATAAATATACTCACAGTAAGTTCAAATAACCTCAATATCTTAAAAACCTAAAAATTTCACCACAGCACTAATTTTAACCCACCTGGACAACATATAGTGATTATCATATGGGGCTACAATTGTAGATTTCTAGCCCTCTCCTCAGCGGTGGGCATCAGCAGGTTCGCACCAGTTCGCCAGAACCGGTAGCATAAATTCTGGCTGGCCCCACCCATCCACATTTTGAAATAAAGTAGTCCTAATTCGGTTGAGCAATGGTTGGGCCTCTTCACTCTTGAATGACGGTGTCTAAGAGGTGACCTGATTGAAGTTTATAAAACCATGCACGGTGTGGACAAAGTAGATAAGGAAAAACTGTTTTCCCTATTGCACAACACTAGAACTAGAGGGCACTTCATAAAACCTTTGGGTACTAGTTCTCAAACAAATAAGAGAAAGTACTTTTTCACCCAGAGGATCACTGGTCTATGGAACTCCCTGCCAGAAGAAGTGGTGACAGCTGTCAGTCTTGACAGCTTTAAGAAAGGATTAGACAAGTTCATGGAGGACAAGGGTATCAATGGCTATAATTATGGATACCTAAGGACAACCTCCGGGTTGGAGAGATAGGCAGGATATCTCTCAATGCCATTTCCAGGGAATCCTAAGCAGGTGAAGGCATCTGCTTGGGAATACCCTGAAGGAAATGGTGAGCCACTGTGTGAGACAGAATGCTGGACTGGATGGGCTGTGGCCTGTTCCAGCAAGGCTGTTCTTATGTTCTTATGGGTGCAACTCAGGGCTTTCCCCTGGCCACGTCCACCATACTACACCCACAGAGTAGGTAGTAAAATGTTTTGGAGCCCACCACTGCCTCTCCTCCTCAGGTAAGACTAGTTTTTAGTGAAACACAACTGATCCTAGAATATGTCTTCCAGGGAGAAATTCTGAGTGATATGCCAACATCTCTTTGTGTTTATCTGTTGGGTAAATACTTACAGGACCTACCTCTTTAAGAGAAAGAGATAAATAGCAGCTCCCTTGTATTAGGAGTAGTATGTGTGTTTTCCTTAACTAGCCAGCTAGAAAGAAGCATTTTTCAGAGCAACTTGGCTGCTTTGTTTATTTATACAGTGGCTTTAAAAAACACATTTTCCTCCATAAAGACAGACTTCTGTTGCCCAAAACTGCTGTTTTCGTCCCTATATTTTAAAAAAAAACCACAAAATTTTTTTCCTAAAGAGAAGAAAACACTTCAATTTAAAGCAAGATATCAGCAGCTTCCTCCAGAGATGATGCTGAAAAACATTCTAAGCACTCAATGCATTCCCATACTATTCTCTATTGAACAATGAAGAGACTATGTGTAGGAAATTTGGCAAGCAGGTCTCAGTAAACCAAGCCAGAATATCAACACACTGCATGGAAAACAAGCACAAGAGAAATCTTCCGCAATAACTGTTCCTTCAACTTATATTTATACCACCCTGGATTATATTTATACTCCCATAATTTGATTTTGTAAGAGTGAAAAACAAATTTTATATTTTCATATTTTTCTATCACACTTTTGGTTAAGAACTTTTCAGCATGATGCTGCAGTTGAAAAGACAAACTATAGACTTTGCTCCACCCAATACCCCACCACAGCAACATGTGTATCTCCTATAACAAACTCAGATTATAGACTACTTATCCGACAAAATGGTGACCATGTTACACTGGCTTTTCACCGCGTTGAAATTGTTTTTACATCATTTGCATGACATGACTCATAAACAGACAAAGCATCCAGTCAACTCTTGCACTGAACTCATTTACTCTGAAAACAGAGGCAGATTTACAACACATTTTAATTTCTAATGCACAAACCATCACCGTATAACCAGTGGTGGGCTCCAAAATTTTTTTCTGCCACACTGTGGGTGTGGTATGGTAGACATGGTTAGGGGGAAAGCCCTGCGTTGCACTCAAATTAGGGCTACTATATTTCAAAACTTGGATGTGCGGAGCCAACCAGAATTTCTGCTACCGGTTCTGGCAAACTGGTGCAAACCTGCTGATGCCCACCACTGTGTATAACCTCCTTGAATGCCCACACATCTTGATCTAGAAAACGCTTGTTAACGCTTATGACGCCTTTCATTTAACTTTAACTGAACTGTGGAAAGCGGAGAAGAGCAAATATTTCTTTTTTAAAAAGGTGCCAAGTAGCCCAGTTGAGATGTACTTTAGACTTTGCAAAAATTCTCAAGTTAATGAAACTCTGGGATGTTGTGTATGGGTGCCCAGTGGAGCTACACTCAATTTATCCAAAAAAAATTCCTTGTGGAACCTGGGAGGGAGGGGGGCAAAAACTGCAAATTTTCAGCACTCTTCTCAGTTTTTCGATTATATCTTCTAAACCATGCATTTTTTGTGTACTGCATGTAAATAGAAAGTTGTAGAGCATTAAAATTCCTTCAATTATCACTAGTCAAACTTATTTTTTAACCCCAAAGGTACCGAGATACAGGGCTTTGAAACATCCCAAAGTTTCATTAACATGGGGATTTTTGCAAGGTTCCCCCCCCCCCCCCGCGCCCATTTTGGACCTATGGCGACTGGGCTAAAGGGAATTCTGTTTTGGTGAGTACTCAAAGTAGGAGGAAATATTGCCCTATTTATTTTCACAGAACTACCCTCACATACTATGTTGTTATAGCAAATCACAACTTGATCTAGGTATGGGCTGCAAAAAGAGGCATACACTATCTAAATATTGTATCCTCTTCCTCCAGTCACTAGAGGAGATGCAAGCTCAGCAGAACCTCTAATGGCAGTTTCCAAATTTCGGTGTCTAGATGATGTTGGTCTTCCACTCACTGAGCATGCTAATAAGGTCTTCCTGGATATATGGGGACCCAAAGGAGAACTACTGGTTTAGATGTTACAGGAAGCAACTCTGACTGTCCAAGGCCTAGCCTGCCAGCTGTTGCCTTCCCCAGATTCCAAAAATAATTCTCATCAAGGAAAAACTAGAAGATGGAAATACCTCGTGACCCTTTCAAGAATAGACAGTGAACGCTAACTACAGTATAACAGTGCTCCAATGGATCTTCTGTATGCTTAAGACAGCTGATAGTATTTTGCTTGTATCAATAAAAGAGCATGCACAGACATTCAATATTATGAAAACGAATCTCTTGTCTCCAAAACAAAATTCTACATTACTAGAAACAGCATACTGTCCTTATTTCAGTCATTGGCACAAGCTTTTTAGCCAAAAGGTTATGTGCATCCAAGTAACTGTATTTTTTGCCCTGCTTTGCTTACAATAATAATATTTTTGTATCAGAAATTATTCTGGGTCGAAAGGATTTTTGCTGGAGAAACTCCATTCAGGGGATGACCAGATGTGCCTCCTTTCATGTCCCCAAGATCTTTTCCCAGTGAAGTGGTTCCTATTTATCTTCTTGCAATTTCTTACTTTCGAACTGCTAGGTTGGCAGGATCTGGGACAGAAACAGGCATTCAAACCATCACGCAGTACCCCAGTCTCGAACTGCCAACTTGCCAGCCTTCCAGCTAACAAAGTGAGCTTCTTAACCACTGAGCCACCACAACCCCGGCTGCTTATAATTATGCAACGAGACTATTGAATTTTTTTTAAACAAAAAATCAGTCGTAGTTTTGATTTACTAAATAGTAACTCTTCATGGTAGTGACCGATCTGACTGTAATTTCAAAACATGAATGTACTAACTGAACCTTTTAAGCAAATATGGACATCTCATTGTGAACGAACCACAGGCTGTCCTAATTTGAAATAAAATTTCCTTCCATTTCATTTTCAGTATTGGCTGAACTTTATTTCAGATTCCTTAAAACTTCTCTTGGCTTTCAGACCAATCACACATATTAGCTATGAATCACCTTACTTTGATGACAGCAAACTTGGAGCATGTCCAGACTGTCCCTTTTGGGGTGTATGGGATCACTGTTTTTGTGTCATTAGAGCATGGGGGGAGTGTTAAATCATGTTTAGCCTGTTCCCCTCATCCAAACAATGCAACAGACCTTTGCCCACATGGTGATATGCCACTTTATCATATGGACTAACAAAACACTTTCCTTGCTCCTCCCTTTCCCCTCCTAGGTGATCATTGTAACACTGGGTGAGTTAGGAAATATATATTATATATATTTCTTCTTCCTTGTTGTATTGATTGAATATGCAACTATGAAAGAAAGAAAAAAACCCCCCTTATATATATACCACAACAATCAGTTAGAAGGGGAGAAAAATAATTACACTTTCCTTGCCCCTCCACAGAGAAACAGGGAAAGTGTTTCATGATAATACAGTAATACCTCATACAACGTCCGCTTCATACAACGTCGGATCCATAGAACGTCACCCAATTCTTGGGGAAAAGGTGCCTCATACAACGTCACCAGACGTTGTATGAGGCATAAGGTCCCCCGGCGTGGCAAAAGACTCTGAAGTTGGCTGCCGCTGCCTCCTCGCCTCAGCCCTCTCCCCGGCAGGAGTTTGGACTTGCAGCACTGCTTTGTTGCCCTGCTCTGGGACCACCACCACCCAGCCTCGTGGCGGCGGTGGTGGATGATTTTCCCTGCTCAGCCGTTCCTCCTCCTCACCCCCCGGATGCGAGACAGGGAGCCTCTCGCAGCGACGGCGTCCTCCTCGCTTTTCTGCTCTCCCTGTCTCGCAGCCGGGGGGGGGGGTGAGGAGGAGGAGGAGGACCAGCTGAACAGTGGGGAAAGGCATTGACTGCCGCTGCCACAAGGCCACCGGAGCCAGGGGCTGCCCAGAGACCACCACCCCCAGCCTCGGGGCAGCGGCGGTGGATAGCTTGCAGCGGTGGCAGTCAGCCGTTCCTCCTCCTCCTCACCCCCCCGGCTGCGAGGCAGGGAGCCTCTCGCAGCGATGGCGTCCTCCTCGCTTTTCTGCTCTCCCTGTCTCGCAGCCGGGGGGTGAGGAGGAGGAGGAGGGGGACCAGCTGAACAGCAGGGAAAGCCATTCGCCGCCGCTGCCGCGAGGCCACCAAAACCAGGGGCTGCCCGGAGACCGGTGGATGATTTTCCACGCTGCTCAGCCATTCCTCCTCCTCCTCCTCCCCCCCCCCCAGCTGCGAGACAGGGAGCCTCTCGCAGCGACGGCGTCCTCCTCGCTTTTCTGCTCTCCGGGCAGGCCAGCCCAGAGAGCGGTCAGCTGCGGGGGGGGGGGGGGGCAGCGTCTCTTACAATGTAGAGTATCTCTATGGGAATGACGTTATACAAAGCATCGGTGGCAATAATTTGGACGTTGTATGAGGCATCGCGGCTAGGATTTTGTATGCCTCATACAAAGTCGGAATTCATACAACGTCCTAACTTGTGGAACCAAGTTTGGACGTTGTATGAGGTATCACTGTATCATATATGCTGAAGGAGCATATTGGATGTTGAGACCGGAAGCAGCCTCTTACAAGTGCAATGCTCCCATATACGCTGTTCCCAGTGTTCACAGGCAGTGGGAACAGAGTATATCAGAGCGGTGCAATAAAGGTAGAACTTTCCAATAGAGGTTCAGAAAAAGAGCACTTGTGGGAATGTAAGGGTGCTCCAACATCCACAACATGTGGACGCTGGAAACAGGATCACCAAGACCTCCAACAAGCAAGCTATAAGCCCTGTTTGCACATGATCTTACTACTTTGTTGTAGGACTCAAACAAAGCACTGCTATCACTGAGTAATTTTGTTGCTTCCCTGTGCCATTCACAACAGTAGGCAGCATTCTTAAAGTAAAACAGCAAAACTGCTCTTCCTGACTGGCATATTTAGATCAATGACTTACTCAGAAACTCTAGGACCAGCACAAAGATGAAGAGCTCTTAGTTTTCCAATAATTTGAAGGAAGCCGTTAGGTAGTACATGAATGATAGGAAAACAACCAACCCTATCATATTATTTTATTTATGCTTTCTTATATGCTTATTCAACACTTTAAAAAGGTCACTTCTTCTTCTTCAGTGTCTAGGCCAGATGTGAAACTGCCAAAATGAAGCCACCTTTGGGTGAGTCCATTCAGCAGTTCCTTTTGCCTGGCTGTTCTGCATTCACCCCAAAGAATCATGTTTGCCACACAGAGCACTTTTGGTCAGTTAAGGCTGAAGTAGCTGTGATCCCTCTTGCTCAAAAATAACCTAGTCACCATTATTCCCCTCAATTGGATTCCAAAGGTGCCTTTGAGGACTCCTTAGAAAATTCCATTGATGTCCTACCAGCTGAGATATTATGCTAATTGGAATCAACTTATCTACACTGGCTCCTAACACATTTCTAGTAGCCTGTCTTGCCCACAACACTGTAAAACCAATGTGCCAACAAAACTCTTTACTATCTAGAAAAGTAACACTTTAAGACATAGCTGGCTGAATGACCTGCCCTACCACTGGGAATCTGCTCCATCCATGCAAGCATCAGGAGCTCCTTGTTTGCCTGCCACCAGAAATTCAGCTGGCTAATTACTGTGTCAGGAGCATTCCAGGCAGAGAGTGCGCTATGTCTACAGGTAGTCTAGCATGTGGGTTACCTGCATTTGGTTGGATTCAATCATTTGCGTATAGTCTCCTGTTTTTCTATTTGTCACAAATTTGTACTTTTTACTGAATTTTTGCTTTGTGATCCATTTGCCTTGTGACATCTTGACCCCTGCATCTGGTGTATATAAACCATGCCTGGACATTTTATTCCTTTGTCTGACTTGATCAGCGAAAGCTCACGGTAAAAATATAGCAGTTAGTCTTTAAAGTGCTGCAGTGTTTTTTTTTTTTACTTTTTACTGTATTTCTTTGTATTATTTTCAAGTGTAAACATGAGATCTTAGAAGCAAAGAACAGTTGACATATTTTGCAAACCAATAACCACAAGACAGATGATGCTTGTGGCAATCACTGGTCTTAGGACATTCCTCTTCCTCCAACACATGCCAGGAGAACTGTGGGAGAGCAGCATCAATTAAAAGTGTCTCCTTTGCAATCAACCCAACGGTACATTAAGTACAGCTCAGCATGGCAGTTGAGGTCAGGATGGGGAAATCAATTGCAAAGGAAAATGTGTTGTTCATCAAACCCGCCACTTCAATAAGGCACACTTATCACAAATTGGATGGTAGACAATATATCAATTACAAATACACCTATATCTATCTGTACTGTATCTTTACCACAAAAAACAACTGATAGCATTTTTCTATGGACATTGTACATAACAGTAAAATAATTGCATCACCAACATCTATTTTAATAAGCACATACTATATGAAATGCCATTTCCCAAACAAACTCATACAAGCCAAAAAAATTCACTCACTCACTCACTCTCTCTCACACACGCACACACTTTCTGTATGCAGCAGCAGATGTCTCATTAAGCCCTGGCACGAATGCCTGCTCACTCTTAGCAGCACACAGTGAAGCTAAAACAAAAATGAGGTACCAAATATCAGAGAATAGTTCAACTTCACCATTACAGTAAAACCCCAGGTTACAATGGAGGTCCGTTCCAACAGCCTCTGTTGTAACCCAATTTTTTTTTAAACCGAAACATCCATAGGGATGCATTGAACAAAAATAGTCCTGAATTGGTTGTTGTAAACCGGAAAGTAAAAATACATTAAAAATTTGTAAACCAGAACAGCATTTCCATAGGAAACCTTAAAGACCGCATCATCCCAAGAGTGTCTGTCCGTCCAACCAGAGCGGTTTAATTGTTTTTTATGTATGTTTTAACTTGTTGTGAGCCGCCAGAGTCGGGTATACCTAATTGGGTGGCATAGAATTTTGAATTTAAAATAAAAATAAATAAAATAGGATTTGCCATTGTAAACTGCAGCCAACTTCAACCGAGGCAGGTGTAACCTGGGGTTTTACTGTATATGTGCCCAAATCAATGGCTGAATACGCTGTGAACTCAAGATAGTATCTGCATGGCCCTCTATACTGGAACGGTTATCTCTAGAACAGCCACTCTTTCAAGATATCACAATATGAATATAAAGATCAGCAGATTTTACAGAAAGGCCTTAAATACAATTCTCCAATGAAGGAATAATAACATTACGAATATATCTTGAAACAATGCAGTTAACTACAATGGCCAATGGATGACAAATCAATGCAAAAAGGTTTTTCCAAAAGACTATGTTAAGCACTGCTAAATTACTTTGAATTCAGCTAGTGGAAGTCATAATTCCCACATCATCTTTAACTTCCCCCTATAGCAGTGGTTCCCAAGGTGTGTTTCTTTGGTCACGCCCCACATAAGCATTTCTAAAATCCTGATCTCGCCCCCCCCCCCCCCAGCCAAAAAAGTGAACTACTATTCGTGTGGAAGCCTAAAAGGCCATTCACTGTTAATAACTCGTTCTCAAATTGCCCCCATTAAAAACCAAATTGCCCCATGTCGGGGGGGGGGGGAGAGGAGTGTTCCATGTTGGGAACCATGGCCCTGTAGCAGGGGTGACCAACCTTTTTTTTGCCACAGGTCTAACCACACACCCCAGAAGTGGGCAAATTTACATCTGTTGGAAATACACCCACTTCCACATCTATGACAGCTGTGGGAGTGTTTACGCATGAGCGGGTTCTTTTTACTGCTGACATAAACATGCCCAGTTCCACTTCCAGGTGTGGCAGCCCAGATGGAATGGTGCTGCGGGCCGGGTCCAGCCCGCAGATCGTACGTTGGGAACCCCTGCCCTATAGACTGTGTCTTCAACTCCATTTATGGTACAAAAACAAAGATACCAGGAGTCACAGAGTATGGCAGGGTTGTGAAATTTGTGAGAAATATAACTGTGTTTTCCCAGTTGCCAGGGTAGAATTTCAGCTGCTGCAGTGGGTTAATTATGTCTGCAGTAAATGTTCTTGGCTTTTCAGAGAATATATTCATTCTCCCCTTGCACGTTGATAATATGCAAGGCAGGAGAAATAGGATTGCTCCCTTAATGAATATTAGATTTCCCAACTGTATCCTGTGAAGCTAATCATACTCTAAAATTTCTTCATGAAACACTCAGCTATGAAAATACCTCTCGCTCCTTTTACATACAATATGTCACACCGTATGCACATCTGTGTGCAGACAGTTATGATTTACTTACTATGTGTTTGCTGCATCAGTAACAAAGTGTCATACTTTTTTAAGCAACACAGGACATTTTTCATGCTAGATTATGCACAAAAGACAGCTTCAAACTGATGTAGCTATAAAACAAATTGTTCCATTCAGCATCAAATGTGGGACATGGAATTATGTGCTGCTGTGGTGGCTTGGAGGCTGAGATGCTGAACTTGACGACTGGAAGGTTGGCAGGTCAGCAGTTCAAGTCCCGAGTGCTGTATGACGGAGTAAGCTCCCATCTCTGTCCCAGCTCCTGCCAACCTAGCAGTTCAAAAGCAAGAAATTGCAAGTAGATAAGTAGGTACCACTTCAGTGGGAAGGTAAATAACATTCCGTGCACTCTGGTGTCTAGTCATGCCTGCCACATGTCTACGGAAATGTCTGCAGGCGCAGACAGCACTGGCTCTTTGGCTATAAATGGAGATGAACACCGAACCCTACAGTCAGATATGACTGGCTTTCGAACAAGGGCAACCTTTACCTATCTCCTCTGGCAAGGATGTTTCTGCCACTGTTACTGATGATTTGGAATGACTCTACACACTGGTTGTTAACCATGGTTGAGCACAAGCTTTGGTATGTTCCAGGTGGAACTTGATCCTCTATTTTTACCATTACCTTTGACATAGGTTGAGACTATTGTGGTCAGGGTCTTCTGGTCCAGTGGCATCTAAGCCATGTTGCAAATAAACAAGTTCATGGTTTACAGCTACCATCTGATAATTTGGTGTATGTGACCTTTTTCAGTACCTGTATATGTATTATGTCTGAAGAACTAGAAAAATGAGTCACACACCCTCTTTTTAAAAAGGCACCCCACCCTACTATCTATAAGAAGAAGGAGGAGGAAAAGGAAAAAGAAGAAAAAGGAGGAGGAGGAGATTTTATTTATTTATTCATTCATTCAATTTGTATGGCCGCCCCAATCGACATGCGACATAAAATCCCCAACGTTTAAACTATAGAAACCCTTAACATTCCTAAAAACAATAAAAAAAACTACCTCCCACCTGCACCAATTAAAAAATGAGTTAAAAACTTTTAAAAACATGAGTGATCCTGCTCTAAATGAGCCGGGGGGGGGGGGGGGGTCCCTCTCCCCACACCTGCCCTGTCAGCCAAGTTTTCAGTTCTTTCCTGAAAGGCAGCAGCTCTGTCTGAGACGCCGCAGTTCAACTGGCAGGAGGTTCCATAGGGCCGGAGCGGATACCGAAAAGGCTTTGTTTTCTAGTGCTAATAGAGGCGAGCCTCTTTAGGAGTTGGTATTTTTAAAGAGCCCTTCCGGTCCGCTCTAATGGGATGGGCAGATGTCCTTGGGGTGATGCGGTCTCCCATGTAGGGCTTTAAAGGTAATAAACTTAGAACACCCAAACTCTTTCTGTGCAGCCAGATACCTAAACCACAGTTACCCAGCAGACGGTCAACAGTTTACAGTACAGTACATGCAAAAAGGGAGAGAACAGACAACCCAATGATACACTTCCAACCTCTGAATGATAACTTAACACAAGCAAATGTTTTGTCTGCACTAGTATTTGGCACATGGCTTGCAGTTCTATCAGTCCAAGTACATCTGTATAGCAAAACATGGCAGCTAAAATGTTGGCTCTACTTAGGAGGTTACATATTTGACTCCAACGTGATTCAGAAGTGAGCAATATTTTTTTTCTTCTCCAATGCAATTTCCCCCACTGGCATTTTTCTTCAACCAAAGCAAACCCAGATGGGAACAGAGCTTTAGCCTATACTGAATAATTCAGTTGCAGCAACTATGACAGGAAATATTTCCCCTCAATTCATAAAATGAGTCTCTTCTAAAAGAAACTGATGGACTCATTTTATTAATCAAGGGGAAATACTCTCCTAGTTTAATCATAACTGCTTCAATGAATTGCAAGACAGAGACCTAGATACTCCAAATATCTATATTCTCTTATCTACACATGCTTTTAATATGGTTTTTAAAAGAATGCATGAAGGTGGTATCTACTAACCTACGTTTTAAACTTAAACCGGGAAACCATTATTTGTATTTATGGTCATTTAGACAAGAACACCAAGATTCATAAAATGTCAAATGAGAGCCATGATTTCATGACAGAACATGCCAAGTAACTACCAGAGTTTACTCCTGTTTGGGAATGATATCTCGGGCAATTTGATGACTTGGTAAAGCCAAAAAACAAGGTGGGAACAAGGCATCTCTCCAAATGTAGCTGGTTTATATCTCTCATCAGCAGTAAAAACAATGGTAAGGCATTGTGGCAGTTGCACCCCAGCAATAACCAGAGTTCTCCATCTCTGTGTTACTTCATTTTAAAGCCCCCCCCTCCCATTTCAGAACTAAGAATGGGGCAAAATTTTGAAGTGAGAGTAGTACTGCAAATACAGCTTGCTTCAGATCCCACAATGCCAGGTTAATAGTAGTTCAGGTTGTTACATAGTACAGTAATACCTCATACAAAGTCCGCTTCATACAACATCGGATTCATACAACATCGCCTAATTCCTTGAAAAAAGTTGCCTCATACAAAGTCGTGCGACTTTGTATGAGGCATTGGGGTTTTCCCAGGTTGCATTGTACCTGGGCAGTATAAAAGGCAGGACACATGTGTGCATTGCTCTTGTGGGTTTTGCATGAGGCGAAGAGTGTTTAGGAGCAGTTTTGAGCGCGATTTTGGATTTTTTTGAATATTTTCGTCAGAATTTTTAGAAGCATTCCTGGGATTTTTGCAGCATTCTTCGGGTTCTTGGACAATCAGGGTTGTTTGACAAGTTTTTGTAATGCATTTAGCCTTTAGACAATGATTTCTTAAAGTTCTGTCAGTTTCCTGTCTGTTTCCTTGACTTTGCCCTGAAGTCTGTGCTGTTACAGTACAATGTATCTCTATGGAAACAACGTTGTATGAGGCATCGCGGCAAGGATTTTGCATGCTTCATACAAAGTCCAAATCTGTATAAAGTCCAAACTTGTGGAACCAAGTTTGGACGTTGTATGAGGTATCATTGTATTACCAGGCCAATAGGACACATCGATTGCTTCGATGCCAAAGACATGGTGTCCATTGTGTATACAAGGGTTTGGTGCATGCCAATGCAGCTACCTGATGATGTCGTCAAGCTGCCCATGACCTATGGAAACCCTATGATTGAGCAATCTCCAAAATGTTGTGTTCTCAACAGCCCTGTTCAGCTGTCATAAACTCAAGCCTGTGGTTTCCTTTAGGGAGTCACTATATATCTCATATTTGGTCTTCCTCTTTTCTAGCTAGAAAGACATAATGAGTACTGTTTTACACCTCACCCTTTAAAAATGTGAATTACAACTATTACCAGCTCACAATTACTAAAATGTATCCTAATCCAATCTGATGCCAAATCAGCATTCTGTGATATGTCACTTCAGCGGAAGACAATTTTGCTTCAACAACCCAGAGATAAGGCTTTCTTGCCTTATCTAGTTTGCATTTTCCCCTGCACTGATACATCATTTTGATGTTGCTGATTTGTCACACACGATATTGCTATCAGTTTTTTTTCTTTTTACATATATGAGCAAAAGGGATCTCTCTCCCTGTGACTCTTCACAAAGACAAGACTCTGATGAATCTTGAATAGGAAGTAAGGAGAATGAGAGGTTTTTGCTGATTCTCTTTTCTCATTGCTGCCCTGGGATTCTCATAACTATTCCAGATGATTGGAGAAACCTCTGGAATATCACTGATGGAGGCACAAAGTGCTACTGCAGAATAAGAAATTCTACATAGTCCTACCCTTTCCCTGCGTAGAAGCCACTACTAGAGATTAGCAGGATACAACTGGATACTACCCCAGATGTTAAAACTATGCAACTGTTTATTATAAAACATCGATATTAATATAGTTATAGAGACTATATACTAATATAACATGGAGGGGGTTCAGCCATGCATTTGATGCATTGGGCTGCAATTCACAAAAGCCTAATGCCAAACAAAGCGTGTTGGTCTTAAAGGTGCTACGTGATGATTCACTAATTTTAATACAACAGACTGACGTAACTCCCTTGCTTGAAATGTCTTCACATGACCTGTAATCCTTACACCACCTCTATTTGGAAGACCACTCAAGGTCAGAAATGCGACAGCTTGCCAAAGGCTACCAAGCCCAGGAGGGTTCATGGTATGGGAGACTTTTGGATCCTGAGCAAAGTTTCTTAGCCACACTACTGCTACACACCCACTTTTTAATACTGTACAGCTCATGCCAGCTCACTTGGTCCATCTATCAAAATGGAAAATGGAATTAAATGCAAAACTGCATTCACTACTTACTCCTGAATGCCAGCTAGAGAAAGACATAATGAGTAATCGAGTTTCATGCTAATGATCCCAGCATGATCTGTTCATAACACTTCTTTGTACAATACACACTCACTCACACACACACACACTCTCTCTCATCACTGTTAAACACTATTAACCATACTTTTATTTTACCATCTGAGACTCATCATCTGCCTTTCCTTAAAACAAAATACCTTACAAAACAGTTTACTACATAAGAAAGTCAAAAAGAAGCCCAGGCTTGAAGACAGGCACAGAGAGAAACTGCTCTTAGACGCATGGAAGAAGAAGAAAAAGGAATCCAAAACAGGGAGATAAAAAGGATGCCACAAACATAAATATGCCAATAGGACTATATGCATGTTTATGTTCTTCTCTTTTGTGTTGTTCCTATTCTAGAGGAGGTTAGAGGGCTTCAGGACTGTTCTCACGTGGACTTGGCAATTGTATAAAGTGATTTGTGTTGCACCCAAACCAGTTTTCCATGCCCTTCAGCCAATATCTTTTCCTGATTGCACTTTTTCCTGTTTATGTTTTCATCTTGAATAACAAACTGTAGCAATCTGTACTTTTCCCTTCTCTTTGCATGACATGTATTCTGGCTTTTATCATTTTATGTTTTCTATCATTTCTTATAATAACAACTCCCTTGGAACTGCAAAGCTGCAAAAGTGGTAAGGTAAAGGTAAAGGTTTCCCTTGCTCGAAAGTCAGTCGTATCCGACTAGGGTTCAGTGCTCATCTTTGTTTCAAAGCCGAAGAGCCAGCGCTGTCTGCTTCTGCAGACGGTTCTGTGGTCATGTGGCAGGCATGACTAGACACCGGAGCGCCTGGAGCACTGTTAACCTTCCCACCAAAGTGGTCCCTATTTATCTACTTGCAATTTCTTGCTTTCAAACTGCTAGGCTGGCGGCAGGAGCTGGGACAAAGACAGGAGCTCATTCCGTCCTGCAGTACTCGGGAATCGAACTGCTGGCCTTCCACCTCCCAGTCAACATCTTAGCTACTTGAGCCACTGCAGTCCTGGAAGGGGCCCAAAATGGGTCATCACATCCAGCCTCTGTCAAGAAGGCACAGTGCAGAATAGGGACTCCCAACCTCTGGCCAGCTATCCTAAGTAAAGGTGAAGGTCACCCTTGCTTGAAAGCCAGTCATATCTGACTCTAGGGTTCAGTGCTCATCTCTGTTTATAAGCCGAAGGGCCAGCGCTGTCTGCGTCTGCATACATCTCCATAGACATGTGGCAGGCATGACTCGACACCAGAGTTCACAGAATGCTATTTACCTTCCCACCAAAGTGGTCCCTATTATCTATTTGCAATTTCTTGCTTTCAAACTGCTATGTTGGCAGGAGCTGGGACAGAGACGGGTGTACTTGGGTAGTAAAATTAAGGTTTCCCTTGCTCAAAAGCCAGTCGTATCCAACTCTAGGGTTCAGTGCTCATTTCTGTTTCAAAGCCGAAGAGTCAGTGATGTCTGTTACTGCAGACGTTTTCATGGTCATGTGGCAGGCATGCCTCAACACTGGAGTGCACGGAATGCTGTTTACCTTCCCACCGAAGTGGTGTCTATTTATCTACTTGCAATTTCTTGCTTTCGAACTGCTAGGTTGGCAGGAGGGACCACCAAGTTATTCAGCACTTCATGCTGTATTGATGATCATAATTACAAAGCAAGAGGAAGAAGTAGAATAGTTAAACTGGAAAACTGAGCAGGGAAAGGTGATCAGCAACGCCAAGCATTCGACACACAAGTGATTTATTAGAATAAGAATAAATGCAAAGGGGAGATTCCTTAAAGGTCTTGTGCATTTTCAGCAATTCCCCCTTGCATACTTTACTGATTCACCCCAAATAAGTTGCAGTGTCTGCACAAATACTGACACACAGCTCCCTATCCCATAAGACCAGCTGCCAAGAGCCTAAAAGGCATTTTTTGCGGGTTTACATGCAGAGATTCCTAGGTAGGCGCCTTAACCTCCCCAAGGCTGTTAGAGGTTTTGGTGTGGTCCTCCGCCCCACTAAAAAGAAGGGGGGTACACGGTTTTGCCCGTAAGTGGGTGTTATGAAGGAGAAAGAGAGAAAAAAAAATTAACCAGATGCAACAAGGCACAGAAGGAAGGGAGGAAAAAAAGAAAGACACCCACAGGTATGTAGAATTTTACTCTCCTCAAGTGGCTAAGACGCTGACTGGGAGGCGGAAGGTCAGCAGTTCGATTCCCAAGTACTGTAGGATGGAATGAGCTCCCGCCTTTGTCCCAGCTCCTGCTGCCAACCTAGCAGTTCGAAAAGCAAGAAATTGCAAGTAGATAAATAGGGACCACTTTGGTGGGTAAGGTCAACAGCGTTCCGTGCGCTCCCCCGGTGTCTAGTCATCCCTGCCACATGACCACGGAAACGTCTGCAGAAGCTCTTCGGCTTTGAAACAGAGATGAGCACTGAACCCAAGAGTCGGATATGGCTGGCTTTCGAGCCAGGGGAAAACCTTAATTTTACTACCCAAGTACTGCACGACGGAATGAGCACCCGTCTCTGTCCCAGCTCCTGCCAACCTAGCAGTACGAAAGCAAGAAATTGCAAGATGTGCACTGAACCCGAGAGTCGGACACGACTGGCTTTCGAGCAAGGGAAGAAATGGACTTGATCCACGAAAGCTCACAGTGCAAAATAGAGCAGGTAGTCTTTAAACTGCTGCAGTGTTTTTGTTTTTGTTTTTATTATTATTATTATTATTATTATTATTATTATTATTATTATTATTATTATTATTATTATTATTATTATTATTATTATTATTATTATTATTATTGTGTTCTGATATGCCTGAACCACAAGACTAACACGGGTGCTATGTAAAAGTAAAAATAAAAAAACCACCCCGCAGGTGTGTATTTTACACTCCAGATGACAGTGTGGGGCGAGGAGGGAGGGAGGAGCAGCAAACAACAACAACAATAACAACAACAACTGGGGGCGTTAAGGGACACAAACTCGACTAGCCTAGAGCTCTTCTGAAGCCTCGGGCTGGGGGGGTGGGCGAAGGGTAGCCTAGGGGACCCGTTGCCCATTGGAGGAACAATGAGCCCGTCAACACGGGAGGGGGAGGGAAGAGGGGGGGAGGGAAGGGCAAGGGAAGCGCCCCGCCGCCCCCCCGGGCGGCACTCACCTCCACTCGACCGAGCTACCTCCAAGGTCCCGGCCGCGGTTGCAAATGACTGCTTTTGCTGAGCTGCTGCTTGGGCTCCAGCCGCCGAGGTCTGGCGGCGCCACTTCCTGTGAGCGAGGAAATGAGACGGAGGCGGACGCCTCTCCTCTCTCTTGCTCTTCCCGGCTGCGGCAGGCAGCCCCTTAAAGCGATAGCGCCAGGAGGCGGACGCGCTCTCACTCCCCAGCCTCTGCCTCTTCTCTTACCCCCGCCCGCCCGCCTCGCCTCAGTCTCCCTTTGGGCTTTAGAAAGGGTTTCCCCACACCGGGGTCGGGGGGGAGGGACAGGAGAGGCACACCCTGCCCGCCCCATCCACGGACTGAGCCACGGGCGCCGCCCTCCGCTCCGCCTCAAGTTCCCGGGCTCGCAGGGGCGCGAGCAGCATTCCCCGCCCCCCACCCCGTTCCTGCCTCAGGAGTGCATTTGTGGGTGTCTGCGTTTGGGCGTGTTAGCGGTGGCTTAGTGGCCAAGACGCTGAACTACAAGCCTGAAAGGTCTGCAGGTCAGCCGTTCGAGACCCGAGTGCTGCGTGGCGGAGTGAGCGCCTGTCGTCTGTCCCAAGTTCCTGCCCATACCTGTCAAGTTTTGGGAAATTTCTGTCAAACCCCCGTATTTTACCCCTCTTTCCCGCCGTCATCCCGTATTAGTTCGACTGCAGTTAAACTGGAGGCCAGCGCAGGATAAGCATAGCTGTCCAGTTTCCTGTTTTGGATGGGAAATTTCCCTTGTTTGACAGAAATTTCTCGAAACTTGACAGGTACGAAAATAGGTCATACCTGTCAAGTTGCAGCAATGGAAATAAGGGAAGGTTTCTGGGCGCTGGCACACGCATGTGCAGTAACCCATTCACGCATGCGCAGTAACCCATTCGCGCATGCACAATAACCCCTTCATGCATGCACACAATCGCAGAAACCCTTTGTGCATGTGCAGAAACCCCTTCGCACATGCGCGCATGTGCAGCAACCCCTTCGCACATGCGCGCATGTGCAGCAACCCCTTTTCTGGCCGTTCCAATTACGGGACGGCGGTGGGAAAGATCGGTGACCAGTTTGATCAATCACAAAACCAGGCACCCACGTATGACCACCAGCTGCATAATTGCAGCAATGGACAGGGTCTCCGGATGAGAAACCCTTCTGGTGTTGGATCGCTATATTTGTGCCCTTGTCCTCCAACCCTAGAGGGATCCAATCTGTCCAGCAAGGATGAAAGTTTCCTTCGCTGGAGCAATTCAGCAGGGGATAGCCCAGATGCGTGGGGGTGGGGTGAACCTATATTTGAAAAGAAACGGACATAACTGGAGCTCCAAATCTTCTTGGAGGCGTAGCCGTGCCCGCTCGAAACATCCTTGTCGCCAATTTGGTGTTCAAGGAAATATGACGACTCACATCTAGAAGTGAAATATAGCTCTTTATTGGTAGAGTTTTAACACAGTTTGGATGGGGCAAAACTTGGACTTATATACAATAGTTACAGTAACAATAATGAATAATGCCAGTTTGGCCAACAAGGTGTGCACACATTTCAATCCCCTTGTTTGCATACAAGAGATACATTGCACGCCTGTCAGAATTCGAATTGCGTGCCTCCTGAAATCTCACGAGACTATGCTGTCTGGCGAGATTTTGTCGCTGTCAAACAGTGACGCTGTTTGACAGCTAGAAAGCGCGGGAACATGGCAGTTTGAATAGTTGAGACATTTTTCACAGTTATCATACATAACCGGTCTATAATGTAAGGTTTGTAATATCAATGGAACTCTGTGGAAAACCTACCAATACAGCCATCTTTCATGTATGTTCTAATCACCAATGCTGAAGATGAAATTGGAAGCTTTCATGCAAGCATCTGAGAGGAGATTGATCACACACCAAAATATGTCATGTTTATAATCATAGGTGACTGAAACACAAAAGTAGGGAACAAAGCAGAATCAAATGATGAAAAATTTGACCTAGGGGACAGAAACAAAGCAAGAGAATGACTCATAGAGTTCTGTGAAGCCAACAATCTGTTTATTGCAAATACATGCTTCAAGCAATCAAGCAGGTGGCTGTACACTTTTGGATACAATCAGAAGATGATCAAAATAAGGTTAGAATTAGACTAGGAGATAATTGGAAGCAGGCAATGGTGAAGTTATATTTTTGCTCCCAAAACAAGACCAGGAGAAACTGATAGTGATCATGGAGTGCTAATATCTGATAGTAAAGTAAACCTGAAAAAGGATCACTAAAAGAATCATAATTCCCAAATATATATTTAATTTAATTTAAACTCCATATAAGGAATAGATTTGATTTACTGCATTCATTTGAGCGTGAACCACAAGAACTGTTGAATAGAGCCAGAGATGATATTAGGGAAGAATGCACAAATACAGTTTTTGTAATAAAAGGAAAAGAAAAACTTAGGCGGATGGGGGGGGAAATCATTTTAAATTGTGAGTAAAAAAAGTAAAAGGTGCCAGAAAGAGGGTCAGAAACTTGAAGGCAGTCTTCCAGTGGCTGTCAGAGACAAAGACTCATTACAATAACCAGTGCAAAGAAATAGAGGAGAATAACAAAATGGGGAAAAACAAGAGATCTCTTCCAGATGATCCAAGAAATCAAAGGGAAAGTTTAAATCTCAACTAGAATAGTAAATGACCAACAAGGCAGAATGGAGATGGGATGCTTCTGTCCTTTTATGTTCTAAAGGTAAGGACAGGCTTGGTTATGTGGGGGAATGTCTTCTCACCCACCCGTCAGCAAGGCCATGAGAGGTAAGAACTGTTTAATGGCTAACTCTCCTGTCTAAACCCCTTTTCTTTTTAAGGTAAACAACTCACTATCTCTGGCAAGAGTGCCCAGTGAGGGATCCTTATCTCACGTCCTCCATGTTCTAATCAGACCTCGGGAAGTTAACTGCCAATGGATGACAGTTAACAGCTTTATGATGTCATCCTCAGGTTAGTAGGCAAGCATATGATTTTTTAAAAAAGTAGTTGAAAATACTTTGGAGGCTTATCCTTGATGTAAACTTTTTCCTCCTATATCTTCAGAGATGCTGTCAGCACATTCTGTGCAGAGATGGATCTACTGTTCCTGTGAAACTGCTCTTAATACTGTATATCAATATCCTAGCCTGGAATAAGGGGTTTTTTTTAATAAAAAAAACTATTCTTTTTTACTTCTGTAAAGTATATTGTGTTTTTCTTCTAATGGTCTAAAATCTTTTTTATTTAAATACTTCATATCTTCTGTCTTGCTTATTTACAATTTTAGAGGTACCAACAAACCCGGCTATTGAAGGCTAAAGATGCTAAACAAGAGCAGAAGTGACAGATATAGGAAGAATGGATATCTCGGAGAGCTGGATTGTGTGCCAAATATTAAGAACTTGCTGGGGGAGGGGGTGTATTCAGGCTTATAATGCCTTTAAAACACAACTTAAGAGGTGGCATCATTATTTTTATCCTTTTTAAAAGGAAAACTTTGGGGGCTGCCAGGTAAAGAGAAGGGAGTCAAGTTTATTAAGGCAGGTGACACACATCACAGATATATAAATCTGGAGCAGCATAGCAGTTGTTTTCAATGGTTTTCATAAGTATGTGATGGCAAACCTTGGCACTCCAGATGTTCTTGGATTTCAATTCCCAGAAGTCCAAGCCTGCATGAATCCACACGAATGTATGGGCGCATTTTACTTCCATTTCCAGGAGCGACGGGGACGGCATGGGCTGATGAATCGCAGCAAACCCATTCGTGTGGATTCATGGGGGCTTAGGCTTCTGGGAATTGAAGTACAAGAACATCTGGAGTGCCAAGGTTTGTCATCATGATCATAAGTGATTCCCAGCCTGACTCTTATCCTGTTCCAGCCATGATGAGGGCTCACAGAGCCTGTAGGACTGAACTGTGACTCAAGAATCCAAGTTCAGGCCTTGGCAGAACCCAGAAGGCCTTCTAGCACATCATATTGTTTTTCTAGTGGTCAGTACATAACTGCAATCCTAAATCGCAAAGCAGACCTGCTAGACGAAATAAAGGCTCCCTGCCACCTCAGCAGCATGCTAAGTAGAGCCTCAGTTAGAAGCTATGGAGGTCAATGTCTTTGTGTCTCCCCCAGCTGTAACTTGACAGACATGACAGCTTGGATTATTTGCTTTTGGAGTCTTGAGAGTCAGGGTTCAAGCTAGGCACTATCTTTCCTTGTGATGGTCCTCTAATTATATGGCTTTGGACAAAGCCTCAAGCAGGCATGAAGAACATAAGGCCTGCCATTTGTAATTTCTACCAGTGCTGTGATCTCTGAACCCCACCTTGATCAAGAACTTACAAATGCAGTAAGCACCAGTTTAGGTGTTAACTGACAAAAAACACAATTACAAAAGCAAGTATGAATCCTACGACTACAAGGAAGAATTCTATGTTTTTAATTGACAGTAGTATAAAAAGAGGCAGATATTTGTGCTGATAATAGAGATGCATCAAGGGTTCAGTAGTGATCAGTCCATGTGGGCAAGGAGGGAGGTACCCAGCTCAGGTTCAAGGCTTCCATTGTCAGCCCATTCCTGTGTGCCTCCTTACCAGGTGTAGAGACTCAAAAGTGCAGCCTATGTGTACTTGGGAATGCCTGTTTTCCTGCACACGAATAACCACTTTTATTAGGGATGTAACCTGTCAATTCTGGCATCATCTACCTGTATTGCATCGTTCGCCAGCGCTCCCTGCTCTCCCAGAGCCCACGCCACCAGCTCTGGGATTGCGAGCAAGTGGGAGCCGACGACGCTGCCTCCACCCCTCGGCCCTGGTCTGCCCGAGGGGCAGAAAAGGAGATGACGACGTTCACCAGCGTTCCCACGCCACTGGCTCCGGGATTGCAAGCAGGTGGGAGCCGCCTCCACTGCCTCCGCCCCAGTCCACCTGAGGGGCAGAAAAGGAGCCGCCGCTGACGCCGCTCGCCAGCAGCTGGCTGGAGGGGAATGTGTGGCATCTGAGGGTCATTCCACCACCCACAAAGGTAACCCTCGCCCCCGTCTTAGTTGGAGCTCTAAAGGCAGCTGGACGTTGTCGCCGCCTGAGAGCTCCACGGGCAGAATGGAGGAGCTTTGGGCCTAATGACTGCCTTTTCACCTGTGTATCAGGCCTTGCTTCAGCTGGAGCGCAGCTGTGACCCTACTGTATTGTATTGTATTTTTATGCTTGTTGAATTGTTTATGCACATTTTTGTATTATTGTATATCTAGCTCGTATTTTGATGATGTATTTATTTATTTATTTCTGCACATTTATATCCCGTCCTCCTGGTGGGTACACCACTCAGGGCGGCTAACAACATAATAAAAATTACAGTAAAACAATTAAGCAACAATAGTTAAAACAGATCTAATGATGTATATTGATTGTTTTGTTTATATTTTATTGTATTGTGCTTTTGTATTATTAAATGATGGGAACCGCTCTGAGTCGCCCGTTGGGCTGAGATAGAGTGGTATATAAATTAAAATAAATAAATCTCCACCAGCTGAAATAGGCATCAGCCACCCACTGAGCAATTTTAGCTGCAAGTTTAAGAATTACTGTTCTCATGAGATAAAATGGGGGAGATGGAGTGCAAAATAAGTCTTTCTTAAACATAGACATTCTAAAATATGCCAAATGAGGAAACCATGCTTTTAGGTACCAAATATGAATAGCCTCATCAACTTTCAGGGATGTCTCAGGAGAACTAAAGAAGAAAATGTAACTCTCAAAAAGAGTAATTTTAGCACTGAAGTGCTTTTGAGACAAGTCAGATTATATTCAGTTTTTGGAGAGTAATTAGCTTCATTTGCCAGAGGGCATTTCATAAAATTCCACAATTCATTTCTTAATGGAAGACTAATTCCACACATGATCCCCATGTGATGCTGCTGTTGTTGCAAATTAGTCATTCTTGGTAAAGTCAAAACATGCAGAGAATAATTTTGCAAAATGCCCGAGATCTGTTCCAAAACACTCAAATTCCTAAACTCTTTTGTGCTGTAAGTACACATCTGGAATTTGGATGCCAAATAATGTTTTAATTTTCAAAAGACGACTATCGGAGGTCAGGCAGTTTGCCAGCTCACAGTACAACTAAAATATGTAACTTTGTGTCTTGTATTATGATTGCAGTGCAACAAACTGTGCATTGCCTGCCTCTTTGAGATCCAGAATGACTTCCCCTCCCCTGCAGATCAGAGTGGGAAAAGATGGGGTGTTGTGTTCTAAGGGTTTTACCTTCCACATGGATTACAATGTATCTGAACCAATGTAACCTTGCCTATAGCAACAATGTAACCTTCAGCTGTATCATATGAACCCTGCATGAGGACGCGAGCTAATGACCACCAGCTGGCAGCAGCGAGCGTCCAAGCTCATTGGTCAGAACTCATCAAAGGCAACAGCGCGGGAAGCTTTCCCGCCACCACCAACACCTGGACAAGAAGGGCGTGACTCGCAATGACGTCACGCAGGCAGTAGCCAATGGGCTACTAGGGCACCACGTTCAAATGTATTACTGCAGTATATAAAGAGCTATCGATCCGCCATTACCTCATGTTCCCTCTGTCCACGATGCAATAAACCTGAGTTAACCCAGCCCGAGGCTGTGTCCTGTGTCTTGGTTTTCATACACTAAATTGGCGACGAAGGTGGGATAAATGGATCCCCAAGGAGCAGCCAGGGCACAGAGCGGGTTCAACATCACCAAACCGCAAGACTGGGAGCTGTTTGAGATGGACTTCCATGCGGCGCTGGTGGAGCTCAAAGTCAAGGAAGACGATGAGGAAACGAAGAGGGCCATCCTCACCAGAATGCTCGGAATGGACACCAAGCGGACCCTGGTGGGCATCATCACTCCGAAGAAGGTGAGCGAATTTAAGGCGGGCGACATCATGAAGCTGCTACGGGAACGTTTCCGACCCTCGAGGGCGATGTTTCCCGCTCGGAGCGCGTTTTGGAGGCGAGTCCAAGCGCCGGACGAGTCGGTTGAGGCATTCGTGGCCGCCATGAGGGCAGCCGCCGTCCCCTGCAAATGGGACAATATCCAAGAAATGGCCCTCAGGGACGGCGTGCTGTGCGGCCTGAAGGACAAGGAGGTGCAGCGCAGTTTGATGAACAAGGAGCCACCACCCACGCTGGCAGAGGTCGTTGAGGCCGCAGAAGCCGCAGAGTCCACGAATGCTGGAGTGGACGAGATGCACCAGTGGCGTGAGTGGCGTCCCAGAGCCGGCAAAGCGGAAAAATCGGTGCACGCAACTCGACGGGTCTCAAAATCGTCCTCGGAAGGCAGCGACGGCGAGGAAGTCCAGAAGGTCCGAAAAGGGGGGCGCCGTTGTGATGGCTGCGGAGCGACCCACGAGCGCGCGAGGTGCCCATTTAGAAAGGCCGAATGTTACTCCTGCGGCCGGCGGGGACACATCGCCAAGGCATGCAGAAAGCGGAAGGAGGGCCGGAGGCAGTCATCAGACCGTTCGACCAAGCCGGACCGTCCAGCGAGGCCCAAAGACGGCGCCCAGACCACAAAGAAGCAGGACGGCGTGGGCCGCGTCTCGGACGGCAGCGAGGACGACGCCCCAGTGTTCAGCGTGTCCGCGGGACAGTCCCATTACTTTGTTGAGGTACAAGTACAAGGGGCCCCTATCAGGATGGAGATTGACTCAGGGTCCTCCTATTCTATAATTCCCCAGAGGGAGTTCTTGAAAATTGACCCCCACGTGCGGCCCAAACTTAAGGCATTGAGGTCCACGCTACGTGATGTACAGGGAAACAGCATTCCGGTGTTGGGGGTCGGGAAATTTCAGGTTAAGTTTAGGAGGCATTCGGCGGAACTGCCCCTAGTTGTCCTCAAGGGGGGAAGTTGTAGCCTCCTAGGGACACAGTGGTTTCAGCCTTTGGGCCTGTTCATAGGGGGAGTACATGCAGTGGGGGCGGATCCAATACAAGCGGTGTGCGATGCGCACCCCGCCGTTTTTAAGAAAGGACTTGGAAAATTCAAGGGACCCCCGGTAGCCTTCGACCTAGACCCGGAGGTCCGCCCGATAAGACTCAAACCGCGCAGGGTGCCTTTCGCACTTAAGGACAAAATAGAGGCGGAACTGGACAAATTGGTGGGCCAGGGGATCCTTATTCCTGTGGATTCCGCGGAGTGGGAAACTCCAATTGTAACAGCCCTGAAGGCTAACGGGGAGGTGCGCATTTGCGCTGATTATAAGTGTACAATTAACAAGGCGATTCGCCCTAATGCATATCCGGTGCCAGTGGTCAGCCACCTTTTGGCCAGGCTAAATGGGGGAAAGTGTTTCGCTAAGCTCGACCTGGCACAAGCCTATCAGCAACTCCCCGTAACTCCCGCCACGGCCGCGGCACAAACAATAGTCACACATAAAGGAGCGTTCCAGGTGTCGCGTTTACAGTTCGGCGTGAACTCGGCACCCGGCCTTTTTCAGTCGCTCGTGGAACGCCTCCTGAAGGGGCTGGAGGGGGTGTTGCCTTATTTTGATGACGTATTGATAACAGGGGGGAGTGAGGCCGAACTAGCAAAGAGATTGGATAAAGTACTAACTGTGTTCGAAAAAGCGGGGCTGAGACTGAGGAAGGACAAATGTGTTTTTTTCGAAACCGAGGTCGAGTTTTTAGGGTTTCGGATCACACCCGAGGGTATTAAGCCGTCCAAATCCAAAGTAGAAGCCATCAAGAAGGCCCCTCGCCCCACATCCAAAACCGAATTACAGTCATTCCTGGGGCTCCTCAATTTTTACCATACATTCCTCCCGAGGAAAGCCTCCGTAGCCGAACCGCTTCATCGGTTACTTAAAAAGGAGGAGACATGGATGTGGGGTGACGAGCACGAGAAGGCGTTCAACGAACTTAAGCAACTTTTAACATCGGACGCAATCCTCACGCATTTCGACCCCAAACGGCCGGTGGTCTTAGTCTGTGATGCATCACCGGTGGGGGTGGGGGCGGTGCTTTGCCACGTGTTGGATGACGGTCGGGAGGCCCCAGTTGCGTTTTATTCAAGGTCCCTGTCCCAAGCAGAGCGAAATTACGCACAAACCGACAGAGAGGCATTAGCAATAGTAGCGGGGACCAAAAAGTTTCACGATTTTCTGTATGGCCGCCCGTTCAAAATCGTGACAGATCACAAGCCCCTGTTAGGGATTTTCACGGCAGGCAAGCCCACGCCGCAGATTCTATCCCCGAGAATGTTGCGATGGGCCATTTTTCTTAACGCATACCAACACGAGTTGGAGTACCGGCCCGGGAAGGAGATCAGCCATGCTGATGCGCTTTCGAGATCTCCGTTGCCCTTGTCGGACGACCAAAAAGCCAGGATAAGAAGAGACCGCCAGGTGTTGCTAATCGAGGTTTTAGACGAACCCCCAATAGTACCAGCCGATATAGCTAGGGCGACAGGCAAGGACAGAACGCTAGAGAAAGTTAGCTCATGGGTGCAGAAAGGGTGGCCAGCATCGTCCCCAAGCAAGGAATTCGACCCATTCTTTCGGAAGAAGCTAGAGTTGTCCCTAGAAAGGGGGTGCCTGTTGTGGGGCCAACGGGTGGTGGTCCCAACAACCATGCGGCCGAGAGTTCTCAAGCTGCTGCACGTCAGCCACCCGGGCATCGTTCACTCAAAAGCGCTGGCCCGCAGTTACTTTTGGTGGCCACAGCTGGACGAGGACATAGAGCACATGGTCGGCACTTGTGAGGCGTGCCAGGGGTCCCGACCAGAGGCGGCCCGTCTCCCGCATAGGGAATGGGACACAGCAAGGGGGCCATGGTCCAGAGTGCACGTAGATTTCGCTGGCCCTTTCCGAGGAACCATATTTCTCCTGGTGGTGGATGCATTCTCAAAGTGGCTGGAGGTCATTCCGGTAAAGAGCATGTCCTCCACCACTACAATTAACCAACTACGGAGAGTCTTTTCAACGTTCGGTTTACCCGACACTTTAGTCAGCGATAACGCGAGTTGCTTCACCTCCTCAGAGTTCGGGGCATTCATGGAGGCGAATGCCATTCGGCATGTCACGTCCGCGCCGTTTCACCCGGCCACGAATGGCCAAGTGGAACGGTTGGTGCGTACAACAAAGGAGGCGCTTCGGCGCATGGGCCCCGGGGACCTGAATCACCAAGTATGTCAGTTCTTATTAGCGTATAGGGTGACCCCTTTAGCGTCAGGTTACTCGCCGGCAGAGCTATTGATGCGGCGGAAACTGACTACACTCCTGTCCAGGCTGGACCCCACAAGAATTGAGGATAAAGGAAAAAACGTGGGGCTGGCAGTCTCGAAAGGTTTCGCCGCCGGCGACCCTGTTCATTGCAGGAACTATGCCAGCGCGGGGCCAGCCTGGGTGCCGGGGACAGTTGTAGAACAGACGGGACCAGTGTCGTACCGGGTCGAAACCCACACCGGTCTCCTCTGGAGGAGGCACGCAGACCAACTGAGGCACCGAGTGAGTGGGCCAGTCAGTGACGATCCCCAACAAGATTCAGCGTTAGGGTTCTCCCCCACCCGCGTAACCCAAGGGGGAGACAGCAGCGGACAACAGTCCCAAGCAAGGGGGGAAGGAAGAAGCAGCGGCCCCGACTCATATCCTTTTGATAAACCAGCTCCGTCAGAGGCCGGGGAAGGGGGAGAAGAGTTCGCGACCGCTGCCCCCGAATGGAACTTTGGTTTTGAGTTAGCAAACCGGGGGGGTTTTCAGGAGTGTTCCCCCACCCATCCAAGCGAGAAGAGGGGCTTTTCGTTAGTCCCCAGTGCCCCCGGTTCCTCCCTAAGTAAGAGCACACCTCCCAACAACGCCGCGGAGCCGCGGCAAGTCACTAACGAGTCTCCCTCTCAAATTACAGGACAGGAAACCAGGGGACAAAGAGAAGGTAGCAAACCCGGGGAGAGGCAGCCCGCACCGAGACCCCAGCGTGTTCGAAACAAGCCATCTTGGCTAAGAGATTTTGTCTCCTAGGGGGGGAGTGTCTAGAAGCATGGGCTCGAGACGTTGTCTCGTCCTAGGGGGGAGGGATGTTGTGTTCTAAGGGTTTTACCTTCCACATGGATTACAATGTATCTGAACCAATGTAACCTTGCCTATAGCAACAATGTAACCTTCAGCTGTATCATATGAACCCTGCATGAGGACGCGAGCTAATGACCACCAGCTGGCAGCAGCGAGCGTCCAAGCTCATTGGTCAGAACTCATCAAAGGCAACAGCGCGGGAAGCTTTCCCGCCACCACCAACACCTGGACAAGAAGGGCGTGACTCGCAATGACGTCACGCAGGCAGTAGCCAATGGGCTACTAGGGCACCACGTTCAAATGTATTACTGCAGTATATAAAGAGCTATCGATCCGCCATTACCTCATGTTCCCTCTGTCCACGATGCAATAAACCTGAGTTAACCCAGCCCGAGGCTGTGTCCTGTGTCTTGGTTTTCATACACTAAATGGGGTTTGATAGAAGTGCTGTTCTCCCTCCGTCCTTTTTCTTCATAGTATGTGGCTGAGTACCATTTGCACTCTGCAACTTCCTGAGCCAGCAACAGAACATTTTTATCCAGCCTTATTACAGTTTTCATTCCCTTTGTGGTAAGAGAGCAGTGGACACTTACAATTCTTTATTTGTGCCAGTGTGGGGTAAATGGTTAGATTATTAGCCTGGGACTTGACAGATACGGGTTCAAGTTACCCCTGAATGAAACTCACTAGATAAACTTCGATCAGTCATTCTCTCTGTCTTGCTGTACAAGATTTGTTGTGAAGGTAAATGGGAGAAGAGGAAAGCCCTGTATGCCATTTTAGGATAACGACAGGATATAAAGTTAACAGATTAAAAATGAAATACGATTGAGCACAAAGAACAGGCAAACACCCAGAGAAACAGAGCTAGCCTGTATTGTCATTGCATTCTTTTCCCCCCCAGAAAGGATCAGAGCCATAGTAACTGAAGGCTTTCTGACTCATGCCAGTGCCATTTGCAAGAGAGCGGGTGGTCACTGGTGGACAGCCCTTCTCAGTTGTGGCTGACTTGATATGTTCTTTCTCAGGAGACGTTGCTCTCAATAATCTTTTCAGGTACTTGATAATTGTGGTACCGTTTGTGAGAAGCTCTTTCTCTGGGAGGCTTGGCTGATGCTCAGATCTCTTCTTTGAACTAGCAGGTACCTTGTTTCAGGGCAGTGAACAACACATGTACCACCCTTGCCCTGTTGTTTTCTGCTCCACCCTTCCCCTATTATTTTCTTTTTTTACTAGTCATTCTGTCTCTCCCCACCTTGAACTCATTCAGTTTATACAGCTTATATAGCCCCATCCCATTCTATTACTGTATCCCTTATATCACTGGTGGTGAACCTATGGCACGTGTGTCAGAGAGGGCACTCCCAGCCCTCTCTGTTGGCATGCATGCCATCACTACCTCCCTCACCCAGTATAGAGTTCACTCTCTGCTCAGCAGCCCAATAGCATTTCCTCCCTCCCCCAGCACAGAGTTCGCCCCACCACTCTGTCCAACAGCCCAATGGGAGCGCTTCCTCCCTCCCCCCAGCACAGAGTTCACCTCTGTTTGGACTCTCACTCTCTAAAAGGTTCACCATCACTGCCTTATATCAACTTTATTCAGTGACCTCTATCTTTTTTGTGTCTCTGCTACAGTATTCAGTCTGCTACTTCCAGGAGAGAAGTGTAAATGTACACTGAAAACCCCAGAATCCCCCAGCCAGCAAATCCAGTGAAAACTGATTCTATTAAATTTAAGGTGTAACTATAATATCCATTTTAATTATTGTGTTTCTAGGTCATATTGTTTTGGGGACCATTCAAGAAAAGCAAACAATTATTTCTTTTATAAATAATGTTTTCTTTTGCAAGGTTTTGGGGCCATTTAGAATTTCTTTCTCTCCCCCCCCCCCCCCCCCCGAGTTATTTCAGTTGCTCTTGCTTTATTATTAGATTTTAATTATACAATGTTCTGGCAATCCATAACTGACAAGTCTGTGTCTCACTGGAGTTTGCAGAGGGCAGTATAGCATACCTGTCAACCATCCCGATTTGCCCGGGATTACCCGGTAATTCAGTGCCAATTTGCGCCATTTCCCGACCCGCGCTGCCAAAACCCCGTAATTTGGCAGCGGGGGAAAGGAGGCACTGCGCAGCCCATCTTCACAGGTCGCGTTGCACGAATGCGTGGAAGGGCTCTAGACTTCCGTAGCTCCCTTCCACGCATGCGCGGAAGGCTACGCCGCCTGCGTAGAAGGCTACGCAAGTGACATAGTCCTCCCCGCGCATGCGTACGCGACCTGCACAGACCCGGTCTGTGCAGGTCCCGGATTCGCCGGAACCGTGGTTGACAGGTATGCAGTATAGTTCAAAAGGACTCTTCTTTACTTTCTCAACTCCTATTATGGAAAACTCACCTTTTAAAGCATTAAATGGTAAAATGTTGCACAAAGACGTCCTTCTTTACTTTCAATTATATGCACATTGATAGTAGTTGTCTACATCTCACTCGGGCTGTCTCCAGCATTACATCTGGAGTTTCCTTTCCCTCTGAAGCCCCAAGCTAAATGGTTTCCTGTTTCACAAGTAACCTTCACTTCTTCTTGTGGTGTCCCTCTAGTGTCATTCTCCTCTTTCCTTCTGTCTCTTACAGCAGTGTTTGTTTTTACTACAGGCCCTGTTGGCTGCAACCTCAGTACTTCTCTGGAGCCTAACCCTGCTTTATGAGGTTCCATTCCATTTTCTCTTTTTTGCTGCCTGTCGTTCTACCTTTCCTTTTTTTCTCTCTGCATTTGCTGGCCTCCTGCTCTTCAACCAAGATTTTTGCTGTGGAGTTCCTTTCCTGAGGCAGGACGTTGCAGCCTCCATCAACCTTTGTCCAGCCCATAGGTGTTTGTCTCATCCAGCTGCCTTATTTCCCCTTTGCTCTTTTCTCCTGGGCTCAGGTTATCACGGCAATCCCCTCAAGAGTTTTCCAAGCTGGTCTACTGCGAACCAGTAAAGGTAAAGGTTTCCCTTGCTCAAAAGCCAGTCGTATCTGACTCTAGGGTTCAGTGCTCATCTGTTTCAAAGCCGAAGAGCCAGCGCTGTCTGCTTCTGCAGACGTTTCTATGGTCGTGTGGCAGGCATGACTAAACACTGGAGTGCACAGAAAGCTGTTTACCTTCCCAAGGAAGTGGTCTTCTATTTATCTACTTGCAATTTCTTGCTTTCAAACTGCTAGGTTGGCAGGAGCTGGGACAAAGAGGGGAGCTCATTCCGTCCTACAGTAACTCAGGAATTGAACTGCTGAACTTCCGCCTCCCAGTCAGCGTCTTAGCCATTTGAGCCACTCCCCTCAAGAGTTTCCCAAGCTGGTCTACTGCTAACCAGAGAATGCACCATATCCCAGTTATAGCAGTCGTTTATGAAACAAGTGGCATACACTTAACATCTGTTGTAGGCAGTGGTAGGCATCAGCAGGTTCGCACCAGTTCGCCAGAACCGGTAGCAGAAATTCTGGCTGGCCCTGTCCGTCCAAGTTTTGAAATAAAGTAGTCCGAATTCAGGTGCAACACAGGGCTTTCCCCTTGGCCACGCCCACCATACCACGCCCACAGTGTGGTAGTAAATATTTTCGGAGCCCACCACTGGCTGTAGGGGAAAGGGAGAGCTGCAAGAGACACGATTGGTTTAAATCTTTCCAAATTAAAAGAAATCCTCCATGAGCCACATAGATTGTATATTCCTTATTGTTAGCATCAGGGGAAAAACCTGTGTGAGACTAGCAACAAATCAGCAAGGATTGGGTGGTGGCAGTGGTCAAGATACTTTGGGGCTAGTCAGTGGTGGGCATCCGCAGGTTCGCACCAGTACGTGCGTACCGGTAGTAAAAATGGCTCTCCTTCCCTACCTCCTCCTCCTAGAAGAGGCTTCGGAGGGTGCTGGCTCCATTCCCCCCTTCCTCAAAGGCTTTTCTTGGGCTCCGTTCCACCCCAAAGTGCATCCCCAGCCATTCTGGAGTGGTTGGGGAGGCACTTCAGGGTGAAGCACAGCCCAGGAAAAGCCTTGGACGAAGGGGAAAATGGCTTTGGAGGGGGGGTCTTCACTATAGAGTTATGAAAATAGAAGCCTCTTCTTTTTTCATCATTCTGTAGTGAACCTCTGAAGCCATTTCCCCCTTGTCCAAGGTTTTTCCTAGGGTTCGTTTCACTCCAAAGCACATCCCCAGACACTCCAGAGTGGCTGGGGAGGCACTTCGGGGTGAAACAGCCCTGGAAAAGCCTTGAAGGGGGAAATGGCTTCAGAGGTTCACTATAGAGGCTTTTATTTTCATAGCTCTTGAGCGCTATAGCGAAGAGCAGTCACATGGCCAATAGGCCACGCCCACCCAGTCACATGGCCATGCCCACAGTGTGGTAGAAAATTTTTCTGATGCCCACCACTAGCCACAGTTAAGCATGTTTAACAGATGGTACACCCACTTTTGGGGATCTTTATGAAGTATTTTGGTGGCCCCTGTGGCCAATACCCATGATGTTATAGGTATCCATGGTGCTTTTGTGTTGTGAAATGTAAAGCATCTGCTCTCAATAGTTATCACCAAGACCTGACTTATTTTTTTGAAATTTTTGAGACAAATTGAATTCTGATTTAAGTATTTGTTTGCAACTTAAGTTTAGTTTCCATGTTTTAAGTATTGTCACTATAGGTTTTAATAGCTGTAAGATGATGAGACTTTTAGATAGTTCACAACTTGGGAGTCTTTTGAATATAGAGCCCTTGTGACACAATGGTACAGCTGCAATACTACAGCCAAAAGTTTATGCCCTGAGCTCAATCCTGACGGAGATCAAGGTTGACTGAGACTTCCATCCTTCCGAAGTTGTTAAGATGAGTACCCAGTATGTTGGGTGTGTGTGAATGCTAATTATCTTGTGAATTGCCCAGAGAGCGCACTAAGGAGATGGGGCAGATATAAGTTTAATTGATTTTGCTAAATGTTATATGGAACACAGAATCATTGTAGATAAATAACGCTGTGGAAACAAACAAGCTAATTTTGTCTGGAATCATAGCAACATTGAAAAGATTTATACCTTGATACCCAGATTTATTTTGATGTGATTGGAAAGGATTGTCTGGTTGTATTCTGGATTTAATCCTCTGTTGGGATAAATGTCCATTATGATGAATAGTTTCACCACTTCTCCCTATAAAGGTCTATAAAGCGCTGTAGAGCTCTGGGACAACTGTCAGGTTTCAGATCCTGACTGGACTGGAGCCTTAGGATTGAAGTGGTGTAGGTTTAAGGGCCAAAAATGGCTATAATTATGGATACTTAAGGACAACCTCCAGGTTGGAGAGATAGGCAGGATATCTCTCAATGCCATTTCCAGGGAATCCTAAGCAGGTGAAGGCATCTCCTTGGGAATAATACCCTGAAGCAAATGGTGAGCCACTGTGTGAGACAGAATGCTGGACTGGATGGGCTGTGGCCTGTTCCAGCAAGGATGTTCTTATGTTCTTAAATCATTGCAAGAAAATCATAATCTTAGAACTGCAGAGCTAAAAACAACCCTATGGATCACCAATACCAGCCCTGTCAAGGAAGCACAGGGAGGAATCAAACTCCCAACTTCTGGCTTGCAGCCAAATACTTAAACTACTGAGTTGCTCAGGAATCCCCACTGCTGGGATACAAACTGCAGTCCAATGTTTGTTTGTTTGTTTTGGTGGAGGGGCTATCAAAAGCTCCCTCCTCTATCAAAAGACCTCCTCAGGGCCAAGAGAGCCTTAGGGAGCCACATAATATGAGTAAGGGTAATAAGAAACTTTTAATTAATCTAAAACACACATTCCCATTGTTGGATGATAATGTCATCTGTCTTGTGTGGTATATGTCAAAAGTGACCACTGAATCCAAGTTTTTAATTTTGTATTTCCAGTAAGGATGGAGACACTTGCTTACTTTTTGTTGAATGAATGTAGAGGGCACCAACTGAAGACAGGATTGATGTTTCCCTATTCAATTTAAATGTTAAATTATAAAATGTGGAAAGAAATGAAGCAGAAAAACCCAAATAGATTTTTCTTATGTAGCTTTTTTGATGCAAAATTATTTAGCACGGTTAGAATCAAAACAGATAGTGGAGCATGGCTGTTTGGGGATGGTGGTGGTCATTCGATGGGAAATATTCAGTATAAGCAAGTGTAAGTGGTACGTATGGGTGCAAACATTTCCAACTTTGTAAATATACTGGTGAGATGTCAGTTGCCAGCAGCTGATCAAGATATCATGGCAGACAGCTTGAAGAGTCTTCCTTCACTAATATGCTGTGGCTTTGAAAACTACAACGCTATATTTTGAATAATTAGAAAAATAATCCTAAATAAAACTGTTGGTATTACACTTTCTTTATACAACACTATGGTGTGACCCCATTGGGTATGCAATATCCTGTATTTTGTAGGCACTGCATCTGAAGAAATGGATTTTGCAGTTGTAAATGATGGAGAAAAGGGCATCCAAAATGATTAAGAAGCTGGAACAAATTGCACGTGAAGAAAGGTTGCAATTTCTGTGTAAAATTAAGACTGTTGTAGAAGAATAGATTAAGGTGCTTCCTTGTTTGGTGTTACTGCAGTTTCTTCCTTTGACCACTGTTGGGTGGGCAACATGCAGGCTGAATTCTGAATCGTGATCAGAAATACATTTTGTAAGTAAGAGTCTGTGCAAATAGTTCTTCTCAACAACAATGAATTAGAAAGTCTATACCATTAACATTTTTATTATTTGAGATGATTGCTTGTTACAGTATACTGAGGACTGTTTCACATCTCTGTAGGCAGTTATATAATATTTTTTTGTAAACACAGTGTCTAGCGTAGAAGTTAGCTTACAGAATGAAAACACTCCAATCCCTTTGTCTAAGAGGAGGTATATTTTCAAACTAGTTTATCCCAATGAGGTGTTTGGACCTCTTGCATGAAGAGAATGGTTATAGTTTTTGGCAATCTGACTCATTGATTTCTGGAATAATTAGTACAGGTAATGGAGACACATAGAACTATACAGAAGAAACCTAACAGAAAGAAGCAATACTTTGGTTTTTGATTATGCAAGAGTATCCAAAAAGGATAAACATTCCAACAAAAAGGTTAACATTCCAACATTCTTTGGGGAAAAGGACATGTTTCCCATCCTTAACTTTAAATTAAATTACAAATAAGATACAGTAATGTAATGCAGAGGCTGTTAAGCATTTCAGCAAAGCCCTGTAAAAGTCAGACCATCTTCCAAAACACAATGCCAAAGTTGAAACGTCACATCCATTATCAGCTTTACTTTCTTTGAGAAAAAACAGACACCTGACATGTTTCTACTTGGCAGAAAATTAATTAATGAATAAAAAGTAAACACTGTATTTAATAAAAGGTTTTGTGTTTCAAATAGAGGAAAATACAAATGTCTAAGTGAAAAATTCAAATAGGGGAAAATATAATTGTCTAAGTTAAATGTTCTTCAGGAGCCAATGCAAATAAAACATGCTAGTTCTTTTTTGCTAACTGGGATCTGGTCTTGGGAATGCATACTTCTATGATTTAATCATCTTCATCACTATTAATTAGGTGGTAAACACCACTGTTAATTGTGGCTCAGGGCTTTCATTTCACTATGGTTTCAAAGCAATTTGAAGAGGTTGACATGTAGTGTTTTCCTAAAAAGGCCTCCAATGAAATTTTTTGACCAGTCTCATTCAAATGTGATAGGAAAAATTTCCATCAGAAAGAATTTCAGAGGAGGAATAACTTTGGAGAAATTCTCATGGGTGGGTTAGCATTAGAATTCTTGTGCTTACCTTACTTATGAGGTGGCTGAGATATATGAATATATTTTGTCCTTCAATGCAGTTATCTCTGTGGCAGCTTATAGTCTCCCCAGCCTCACCTCATTCTACTTTCCCACACTTGAATTAAAATCCAAGGGAAAATGTAATAAATTTATTCCAGTGAGGAAGTGGACAGTCAGGAAAGTTTCAAAGTGAGAAAGAAATTATTGACAGAAAAAGTAAAAACGGATGCAGCACTTACAAACACCTTTAAATTATTATGGTAAACTAAAAAAAAAAAAAGGGAACCAAAAGAAATTCCAAAGGGCCATGAGATTAAGGCAGAAAGATTAATGGGCCATGCCTTCATGGGCCATGCCGTCCGCCTCACAGCTGAGGCCAGTCTCGATAGTGCTTCCCCACTCGCAACCAAGGGAAGCGTCCCTTGGTTGCGAGTGGGGAAGCCCGATCGAGACTGGTCTCAGCTGTAAGGCGGCCGGCTCCGACGCCGGCTCACAGCTGAGACCAGTCTCGATCGCGCTTCCCTACTCGCAACCAAAGGACGCTTCCCTTGGTTGCGAGTGGGGAAGCACTATCGAGACTGGCCTCAGCTGTGAGGCGGACGGCATGGCCCATGAAGGCATGGCCCATTAATCTTTCTGCCTCGCAACCAAGGGAAGCGTCGCAACCAAGGGAAGCGTCCCTTGGTTGCGAGTGGGGAAACCCAATCGAGACTGGTCTCGTCTGTAAGGCGGCCTGCTCCGACGCCTCCTCACAGCTGAGCTGAGGGCAGTCTCGATCGTGCTTCCCCACTCGCAACCAAGGGAAGCGTCCCTTGGTTGCAAGTGCGGAAGCCCGATCGAGACTCGTCTCAGCTGTGAGCCGGCCGGCGTGGCCCATAAGAAGGCCTGCTGCGTCAGAGTCTCGATCCCGCTCTCGCCAGGGGAAACTTCCCTTGGTTGTGAGCAGGGAGGCAATCGAGACTCCAGCGCGGCAGGCTTTCTTATGGGCCACGCCAGCCGCCTTACAGCAGAGACCAGTCTCGATTGCACTTCCCTACTCACAACCAAGGGACGCTTCCCTTGGTTGCGAGTGGGGAAGCACTATCGAGACTGGCCTCAGCTGTGAGGCGGACGGCATGGCCCATGAAGGCCTGCCGCATCGGAGTCTCGATCCCGCTCTCACCAGGGGAAACTTCCCTTGGTTGTGAGCGGGGAGGCAATCAAGATTCCGATGCGGCAGGCCTTCTTACACGCCGGGAGGAGGGGGCCGGCGGTGGAAGATGGCATACCGGTATTACAGTACCATACCTGGCATTGGCTCCGCTCGTCCTTCTCTTCTGTCCCGGACACCGGAAGCAGTGAGTGCATGCGATCGGATTGCCAGGAGGTAAGGGGGTCTTATTTTCAGGTGGGACCTTATATTTCAAAGGCAGGAAAAAAAGGGGGGTGTCTTATTATGGGAGGAGGTTCTATAATCAGGGAAACACAGTATGTTCTGAGGTTTTTCTTTCTTACTTTCCTAAAAATAAAGCCTCTTTGCAGAATTGCTTCTAAAAATATAAATATATCACTTTTGATGACCAATCACTGCCACAATGCCCTAAAATAACACTAAGTAGAGGGAATTGTGTAATGACAGTTAACACAGTGGTAAATGCCATTATGTAGAATGAAAAAATATGGGGGTGGCAGGTAGGATGTAAAGCTTTGCTACACATATGAGTCTGACATCAGATAAATTGTTGATGATATTTTTCCCCTTGGAAATTCTCTCCTTACAAATAGAATGAAGAATTCTGAAAGGCTATTTGTGTACAATAGTCTCAGATCCTGAGATAGAGAGGACTATGCTTAAATTTGTCCAGGTTGAGTGACTGTTGTTCTTTTGCAATTAAAAAGGGAAGAGAAAAGTATGCATTCACACTTAAACAGTGCTTTTTCTGCACTGTCCCACTGGTTGCACAATGGGTGGAGAAATTAAGAGTGTAAAGCTGAAAGGATTGAATGCCCTCTGAATACAACTATAATCCAGATCCCTTTACATTAGCTCATTTCAGTTGTGAGTAGACTGAAAGATAAGTGAAGTGGATATGGAAAAAAATAATTATGTGAGTTGAGTGTTTTGTGATCATGTTTCTTTTAAAGTATATCTGGTATCAAAGTTTTCCATTGTGCTGAAGGTAAGAACCATTTAACCCTGATTTTAAAAAAAAACTATTTTCTATTTAAGACGGAACACTATATTTTCATATATTTCTTAGACTTCAAAAGTTGATTTTCCACTTGAGTTGCTCCATGTTCTTGGTTCCAAAACCCCTTCAATTCAGGATTTGTTACTGCCAACAACATGGTAATACTTAACTATATAGCAAGCTCAGGAATTTTTGGGGGGGAAATTGTTCCCATAACATAATTTGTGCTTCATACTTTGATCAATTTGCCTTTTCTCAGCAATGACCCCAGAAATCACAGTATATAATGAAACAACAGGGTTTCTCTTCCATCACCACATTCCTTTAAGACAGTTCCAGTACAGAGTCGTTGCCCTAAACATGGTAAGGATGAAGTCCACTGGCCACAACTAGTACATATCTACCAACACAGATTACTTAGACAACGGCAAAAAGCTCCCCTTAAACAAGCACTGGAACTATCAGTTTGATATGCCTTTGAAAGGCAAAGAAGTCAATTATAGTATTCATCACAAGAGGGGGGAAACCACTTTAGCAACTACTAAAAAGTAGGGTAGGGGGAGTTTCCAATTCTAGAAATTCCTGTTGCTTCAATCAGTTCTTATTATACAAACAATAAGCCATAAGGACGGCCATTCTTTGGACATTTGCTCCCCTCCTGAGTCATTACCTTTCACCAAGAAATTGTTAACTATCAAACTTGTCCATTAATTTTGCCGCTGAGGGTGAAACCATCCAGTTAGCATATACACTATCATTTGCATATCTTGAAAAGACAGACTTAGGGCCATCGCATCTTGTGTGTGGAGCGGGGCTCTCTTCAGGCCAGTTCGGGTATGACATGCCTAAAAATGAAAACAGATAATTTTTTCTGCACTGAAGAACCAAAACTTCATGTGCAGACAGTAAGGCCCTTGGCAAAACTCCCTTCAAAAATTTCAAGCCAAATTATAAAATACACCCCCTTTTGAAAAGAAAAAAAAAACCCTCAGCTGAATGGAGAACTATGTTTCACAGGCACTGAAGCACAAGTTGCAGTGATGTCCAAAAAAAAATCATGGGGAATAATAATAAAGTACTCTTCTGATATATCCCAGTACAAGCTAATACATTTGTTCCTGGTTAAGTCTTTGAATCTCAGAATGTTATATATCATGGGAATACAGTAGCAGATTGGTTATTGCAATGGAGTATTTCTATGGTTCATAAAGTTCTCCAAGCAGTAATAAGCCTATATAATCCCCAATTCTGAAACGTTTAAATATTTAACATGCATATATCAGTCCTGAAAACACTTGTCCCATGACGTCAACAGGATGAATGCATATATATGTATTTTCTCTCCTTTTTTAAAAAATGGAGGCCCTGGAATCGACTCTGTAGGGCCACTGAAGTTCATGAAATGTCATTTTTAAAAAAAAATTAGGTCTTCCTCTTCATGAATTACTTAGTGGTAACTGAATTTGGGGGCAGAGGGGAAATCCAGGTTTGCACTCCTTGCAAAGACCCAATTAAGTTTAAGACATTGCAAAATAAACCTAATTCAAATTTCTCTTTGGGTGCCTAATCATAAGTCTGTTCAAAGGAGCATCCAAAGCACTCCTTGATCTCCAACAGGATTAGCCTGGCATTTAACCACCTTAAAAACATGTATTCATTTTAGGTTCTCAGTATGAATTTTAAGAATTGGGGCTCAGAGATTAGGCACCCCATTGGTACCTTGATTGTGACAAATAAAAACAGTGAGTCAAGGGGGAAAGCTATGTGGCTTGAATAGAAGTAATTTTAAGCATCATTAAAAGATAGCAAGCACTTAATCATGAGACAAAAAATGTAGGAGTTTTGGCAAGAACCATCTTTACTGTCCATCTCACCACCACAATAATAAAGCACATTCCTTTTAAGACACTTGCAACAACATTCAAAACATGGCTTAAATGCTGACATCTTTATGAGAAACCAAAAGCATGTGAAAACAGCAGAGGTTGCTTTAATGTGATTCTTACCAGTTCAGCGTCTTAAGAGCTACAAAGCTTCGCTTGCTCTGTTCTGACTCTTTCTATCCCTATAGTGAAGAGTAAGCTGACCTTTCTGGCCTCCATTTCTCTATCCACACCCTAAACTCTCTTACTTGGTAAGCAGCCATGGTAGACTGAGAACTTAAAATATTCAGGCAACAGTTGAGATTCAGTAATCCATCCAATTAAAGACAAGAATGGATCCATAACAGTAAAGTAGGAGGGATACACTATATTGTTAAGAAGCAAATTAGAACTCACCCTCTTGTTCCTTAAAATGAGATGCTAAATAGAATGATACACTTAACTTCCACCCCAATAAGTAACACAAAAGTATATTTTAATTGGATATTTGCGAGTATATTTTTCCTCAAATTTCCCCTGAGAGTCCTTCCCTGATCTAGGATTTTCTTCTTCTTTATCATACAATATATATTTAGTAATGTTGTACGTTTTCACATCCTTTAAAAAAAATTTAAACACAGCTGCAAAAGACGGCAAAAGTAAGAGCCTACTGCAGAATCCGACAGTGACAAACGAAAGAAAAGAAAAGACTTGCCAAGCAAAGTTTGACTGGATTCATTCAGACAAATAATATTATAAAGGGTGTTACAGAGAGCGTGAGGACAGTGCAGAAGAAAATCGCTTTTGGTGTGTGTGTTGCTATAATCTAGTAAATGCATGTGAAATTCTACCATAGAGTTTGTTTTCAATCCATGTGGAAGGGAGAGTTCGAGGGAGGGGAGCATTATTACAATCCACAAGAGGCGTTTCTTCTTCTGAGAGTCCATCATCGTAAAGTAGCGAGTCAGAAGGGGTGGAAGCAGCAAGGTCTAAATAGTCCTAAGCAGACAAAGAAAAGACTCATTAACAATGCACCCCCCTTTGGCTCTCATTTCTACTTGAATTTCTCATCTCTTACTTACACCGAGTGGCAGGCTCAGTGTGGATGAGATCATTAATTTTTGCTTCCTACAAGAGTTGTATCCTTGGAGACACATTTGTTTCGTGTAATACTAGACATGCTTCCTTCGACATATGCTCAGTTACTACTCCCCATGAGCTGGGTTCCTTGCCAACAAGTAAGCGTAGTGGATTTAGCAGGCCACCTTGGAAAATTCTGCCCCTCCTCTCTCCACAATCTTGTCCTTCTTCCAGGTAAGTGGGAGAGAACTGAGCATGGTTAACAGCACAGCGTGGAAGTGTCTGTGAGCAAGCTTTAATTCAACATTAAGAGGATCATTTTCAGAAGCACTGAGTCTATACGTCCTGCACATCAGTGAAGACCAGCTTGAATCAGAAGGAATTATGCTTTAGTTCAGGCAAAGCTTCAGATACAGTCAGTGCTGGAGATAAGGAATTGGCTGAAAGCATGCTTATGCTGAAGGTGTGCAATTTCCATTGTGACTAGTGCAGTACAAAAGCAGAATAGTGGATAGCACTTTTACCTCGGTACTGTTCTAACTATCACAGTTAAGACCATGAAGCTATGGCACAGGATTTCAGCCACTGGGTAAGATGATCTGAAGCAACACGGAGCGAAGGGTGGGCAACCATGGTGAGCGGTCCTAATTAGTTTGTTTTATGCAATTAGCTTAATAGCTCCGAATCTGGCTCCCATGTATGTGCAGAACCCATCAGTGTGGATTCACAGAGACCATGAGGAAGAACTTGTTATACTAGCATCCTATGTTGTAAAACCAATCCAAGTTTTAATTTATACATCCCACGTCAACTCAAACATAAGCAGATTGAGTGGAAGGCTTAGGTTTGTAGGGGAAAATACCCTTAGGAACAAACAAACCAAAATTAAGGGGTGGGAAACCCTTAAAAACAGTGCAAAGAGGACTGGGTAGGGTTGGTGTTCATGGAATGGTGAACTAATGGTTGAAAGGAGAAAACACAATCACCACTTGGAAAGAGGAATAGAATAGAGTGGTTGGAAGATATAAACAGAAGAGATACATGGAGTGGGGGGGGGGAGAGATTAAAAAAGAACCACCCTATCATCTGCTGGTAAATGAGAAAAGAAGGATAAAAGATACAGAATGGCATGAAGTGACTGCAGTCATGAGCAAAAGCTCTTAGCACTAAAATACCTTGTTGCATGGCTCGACTAACCCCCCCCCCCTTAATTTTCTGGTATTCAGACTGGAAATGTTGTTGCAGTCAAAATGGCAACCCTCATAGAAAGGGACTGGTATCATCAGGTGAGTAAAAATCCCAAGGTTTGTTGAGGTCCCCCAAATACTTTTTGAAAAGAATATTGAACAGATAGACACCAAAACACAGAAAGTAAAAGGAATCCCTAGTAGAGAGGATTCTACAGTACCACACATTGTCACAAGATGTATTTGTAGAATACTAATTGATTCTATGAACAGAGGTTTCAGTGAATATTTTTTTTGCCAACATAACATGCAATTTTTCATTCTGAGAGGTTCTGAACACCTAGAAAGAGCTGCTGATTTCTATTTTGTCTGATCCAGCAATAATGTGTTTATGAGATAAGGTATAGTAATGTAGTATCAAATCAACTCTCTAGGTTTTCTGGGTATATTCAGTGATGCACTGCAGCAGGTTCTGCAGAACCGGCAGCAGAAATTTCCCCAGGCCACGCCCACTTGGTTGGCCACACCCACCTCCATAACGTAGGATGTTTGGCCACACCCACAGATTTGGCCAGCCCACAGAGTAGGTAGTAAAAAAAAAATTGCAGTGCATCACTGGGTATATTCCAAAGACTGTATTTTCAAGGTATTCTGAAGTGGTTTAGTAGACCGACCCTCTGGGGCCATGCTTGCCCAAGGATGCACAAGTGCCGGGGTACATAGTTGTACCAGCCACACATACTTAGGTGACCTTGGCTGGCCTCTCTCTTGGGAGCCACAATGAGGATTTGAGCTCTCAGCCCGTGGCTTCACATCCAGATGCTCCAAACCACACAGGTCAACCTAGCCCATATTTGACCAAAGACAAGGTCTGAGAAATATCTGGAGGTAAGAAGGTATTTCCCTCCATCCACCAAACCCAAGAGTATATTACTTACAAGCAGATTATTCTCAGTGGCACTATATTGAGGAATTTAGCGTTTAAAATCAATTGGACTTTAAAAAAAATCATGGGCATACCTGGGCAATGTAGCTTGTTAGCTCTAGCCATCTATTCATGGCACACCTGGAACTTTTCTAGAGGGCAACAGATCTGCGTAGTAAGTATGTATATTTCAGAAGGGCCCAGACAGTCCCACCTCATTCATTAATTTATATGACATTTTATAAAATTTATATCCAGCTTTTAACTGTAGGACAATCCTAGAAGAGGTTCCAGTATGGAGGGACCTCATGTAGTAACCTATAGTTGCAAAGTGTGAGGAACCAGATTTATACTCAATTGGATAGCTAAGCTTCAACCAATCTGGCACACTATTTTTCATCATAGGCTGTGATAAGATAGCTCCAAAGATACATCCTTGATTGCACCAGAAAGGTTCACTTTCATGGGAGCTATCTTCCTCTTATGAAGGTTTGGTAATCACTGGCACAAAAAGTAGGCACATGGATCAGGGTTGAGCTAGAGCGCAGTTTCCTTTATGTGACATGTAAGGTAAAGGTTTCCCTTGCTCGAAAGCCAGTTGTATCCGACTCTAGGGTGCAGTGCTCATCTCTGTTTCTAAGCCGAAGAGCCAGCGCTGTCTGCATCTGCAGACGTTTCCGTGGTCATGTGGCAGGCATGACTAGACACCGGAGCGCACGGAACGCTGTTACCTTCCCACTGAAGTGGTCCCTATTTATCTACTTGCAATTTCTTGCTTTCGAACTGCTAGGTTGGCAGGAGCTGGGATGAAGACGGGAGCTCATTTCCGTCCTGCAGTACTCGGGAATCGAACTGCTGACCTTCCGCTTCCCAGTCAGCGTCTTAGCGACTTGAGCCACTGCAGTACCCTTATGTGACATGTATTCACTGATTCACTGAGAAACAAATTGCATGGGACTGTTCCACAAGTGGTCCAAATTGCTATCTACTTCATCCTTGTGCTGACAACTCAATTTTAAGAAGTCAGTTGTATTGCTACCTCCTTTTGACATACACCCTGAAGTGTTATGTGCTTTTCCTTGACTAGGCATTTCCAGGAAGTGTTTGTGTACTACAGATCTGTTTGCCTTCCTGCATTTTCTTTCTTGTTCTTTTGTGAACATAAATTCTAGTTTTTAATAGCACAAGCTTACCTAATGGACTTTTTTCAACCCCTGTCTCTTAATATTAAAAAATGTGCAATAAAATAGAGGGGGAAAGAGGGGCTTTTGGCAATCCTGGAAAGCATTTTTACTTAGTAACTGTTCCATAGTGCTTAGAGCTTAATTAGCATTTTGCCTCCAGCTCAATGAGTTTTAATGATGGGAAGAATCTGTTTTACCAATTGATGCTGATCTAGGTTGGAGAAAAGGGGTGTGTGTGAGAGAGCTAACTGACATTTTGAGATACAACTTAAAAAGGATTCTTCCAATAAAGGTAAGTAAACACTAAGCTTGAGTGAGCAAACATGCCCTTCCCCTTAGGTTATTATCTCCCTCCGAGTGGAGTTTCTCCAGCAACAATCCTTTCAACCCAGAATAATTTCTAACATTAAATAATAATAATAATAATAATAATAATAATAATAATAATAATAATAATAATAATAATAATAATAATAATAATAATAATAATAATAATAATCATCATCATCATCATCATCATCATCATCTCCTGGTTTCTCTCTCACAAACACAAAACACTTATAAAAGCCATACTGCCAAAATTCAACTAGTTGTCTCACTGATTTTCAGCAGAAACCAGGAGTGCTCCATTTAAAGGAAACATTGCTTGCTTTAAATGACTTGTAATGATTTTCTACTAAATTTCGCAGGAGTTATCCCATTTTGTCACCGGATTTTGGTATATACCAGAGATGAGGTGGCCAGTGGTACATTCCTTCAGAAAGAGGTAAAATTGGCCCTTTAACCTGTCAAAATTACCAATGTCTGTGTCAAATACCAAGTAATCCTGATCTTAATAATGTCTTACTTCAACTTATACACAGAGCACATAATTTGCAATGCAGGGATGGAGGAATCACAATATGGGATTAAAATTGCTGGGAGAAACATCAACATTCTGAGATATGCAGACGATACCACCCTAATGGCAGAAAGTGAGGAAGACCTAAAGAATCTCTTGATTGGATTGAAGGAAGAGAGTGCAAAAGCTGTCTTGAGACTCAATATCAAGAAAACCAAGATAATGGCAACAGGCCCCATCAGTTCCTGGGAAATAGATGGGGAAGAAGTAGAAGCAGTGACAGATTTTACATTCTTAGGATCAAAGATCACTGCAGATGGGGATTGCAGCCATGAAATAAAAAGGTGACTGATTCTTGGGAGACAAGCTATGAGAAACCTGGGGAACATAGTGAAAAGCAGAGACATCACATTGAAAACAAAAATTTGCATAGTCAAAGCAATGGTATTTCTGGTGGTAATGTATGGGTGCGAGAGCTGGACAATTAGGAAAGCTGAACACAAAAAAATAGATGCCTTTGAAATGTGGTGTTGGAGGAGAGTTTTGAGAGTCCCCTGGACAGCAAGGAGAACAAATAGGTCAATTTTAGAAGAAATCAACCCTGACTGCTCATTAGAAGGTCAAATAGTAAAGATGAAGCTGAAGTACTTTGGACATCAAATGAGAAGGAAGGATTCACTTGAGAAGGCCTTGATGCTGGGAAAGGTGGAGGGCAAAAGAAGAACGGGGAGGCCAAAGATGAGATGGGTAGATGGTATTGTAGACACAATGGGCACAGAACTAGGAGGGCTGAGGGGGATGGTGGAGGACAGAAGCATCTGGAGGACAATGGTCCATAGGGTCGCAAAGTGTCAGAATCGATTGCGACTGAACAACAACAAAATGTCTTACTAAAATGTTGGCCGGCATCCTATACTAAGAGTCCCAACTAAGAGTAGACCAATGGCTGAAATCCTATCTGTGGAGCTACAATACATAAAGCTGATGACATCATCACTCATGGTGTTTTTCCACTTGTACACCAAATTCAAAAGGCACTTACCCTACTCTTTACCATCATTTTCTCTAATTCTTTACTAATCTCTGCAAATGTTGGCCTCTTATCTGGTTCCTGCTTCCAGCAGCGAAGCATCAGATTGTACCTGCCAGAAAACATGGAAGATATTGTGTTAGAAATCAATAATGTATTTTGTCTCTTTAGCCAAAATGTTCTTTAATAGGATTATCTTTAGGCCCTGGCAGACGTCCATAGAAAGTTTAGGGCGCGCAGACACCTTTGCATGCTAAACTGAGTCCAAGGTTTAGCATACAAAATAGCATCAAGGAAACTGAAGGCTCCCACACACATACACAGAACTCTTCTTCAAGCAAAGTAGGTTACTCAGTGGCATTTCCTCCACTGAGGGGATCATCACCCCACCTAAAGTCTGTCTGGACATCCCGCTACAGTAATGGATTAGACCATACAGCCAGTGACTCAATGCTGAGTGTTGGGCAGCGGTAAATAACCTGACTCCCTAAAGGGGCCAACAGCTTTTAACAATTATTACACAGCCTTTTGACCAACATCCAAGACAGCTTTGAAAAACAAATTTGAAATGACAGAACTCTATAATGGAAATCTACATGAAAAAAGACAAATCTACACACACAAAATAAACTGATTATATATACTGAATAACTTCAGAAGCCCCCTCACGGCATGCATCTGTCTCACACAGCCAAAAACATCAGACAACAGCCCACTAGTCAAGCTGATTTCGGTACAGACAATTTTTCTGCTTAATTTGTCTTTTAGCCCTTTTGTGTTAGCAGCCTTTTGGGCTGTACCCTTGGTAAGGAAGGCTTAGTTGGGTTGCTCAGAAGACTAAGTACTATGTAACTAAATGAACAAACCAACACACATATTGTTCTAAAAAAAAGGTCAAAACCACCACGAGAACCATAAATTACCAGTGTCATTTATCTACTTCTTTGGCTGTGTGAGAGCTGCCTCTTCCATGAGCAGCTCCTACATGGCTAGGTTATCATGTGAGTGACCAAATTTCTGCCTGTCTTAATGAAAGAACAGCATCATGCCAGCAGGCTGGTGGTGGCGCCAACTCTAGATGAAAACGTGAGACCCATGTAATTAGTTTCCACCCATCCAATTGACTATTACTCTAGAATTGCTCAAAGAAATACGACAGCTGTAGCTGGTTTCAGATGAGGCTTTTTACCATGGCATCATCCTGTCTCTTTCAGTGAATTTTATGAAGGCTGGCAATGACACAATTTCCCACTTATAACACTCCTTTGTTCCTCACTGTTTCTTTCATCTTTTTTTCTTAAGTTAAAAAAAAAAGAATTCTGTTAAGGAGAATACTTGGAATAGCTGCAAAGTGGCTCTTATGTGCTCCCATGTTTTTTTTCTTTTTTAAAAAAAATCTCACTTGAAACATCCTGAATCTTGTAGACTGAAATAATACTTAAAGGGTTGTCTAGCTTCCCTGGAAGGACTAAATGGCGCTTCGAGTCATGGGTGCATGGATATCTATGGCTTCTCACAGGCTGAAAGTTAAATTTTGCAGATCACAGTGCCTGCTTTTTGTGGCCTGATGCATTATCCAGCTTCCTCAAAATGCACCAAAGAAATGAGCTTTCCACCAAACGTCAGCTCATATTCTTGACATACTGTACTTTTATAGCAGTTTTACTGAGTTGATTGCTTAACAATTTGTGGCCAATAGGAGAGAAATGTGCACATTCTCTTCTTTATTTTTCCCATTAAGAACATAAGAACAGCCTTGCTGGAACAGGCCACAGCCCATCCAGTCCAGCATTCTGTTTCACACAGTGGCTCACCATTTCCTTCAGGGTATTATTCCCAAGCAGATGCCTTCACCTGTTTAGGATTCCCTGGAAATGGCATTGAGAGATATCCTGCCTATCTCTCCAACCCGGAGGTTGTCCTTGGTATCCATAATTATAGCCATTGATACCCTTGTCCTCCATGAACTTGTCTAATCCTTTCTTAAAGCTGTCAAGACTGACAGCTGTCACCACCTCTTCTGGCAGGGAGTTCCATAGACCAGTGATCCTCTGGGTGAAAAAGTACTTTCTCTTATTTGTTTGAGATCTCTTATCAATGGAAAATCAGTGTGTTATGACAGAAAATGAAAAGAACCCAGTGTATTACATTAGGAAATAAAAAGAATAAAGATGTAATTTAATTTCAAGAGACTCTATAGCCAATGATCCAATTGCTCTGCCTGCATTATCCAGCTTCCTCAAAATGCACTAAAGAAACGTGCTTTCCACTAAGGTAAAGGTTGCCCTTGCTTGAAAGCCAGTTGTATCTGACTCTAGGGTTCAGTGCTCATCTCTGTTTATACAGAGTACCTGATCATGATATTTTAAGAATATAACCGACTAAATAATTTTTTTGAAATCATGTTACAGTACTTACATTTCCTCACTGCAGTTTTCTGGCTTTTCCATTCTATAGCCTGTTTTTAAGAGGTTAAACAGCCTCTCAGGAGCAATACCTGGATAGGGGTTACCTCCCAGAGTCACTATCTCCCAAAGCAGAACTCCAAATGACCATCTGAGGAAGGAAGAAACCAATGTTTACAGGAAGCACGAAGATAAAATCTTTTACACAAAGGCTAAACTGTACAATGGGTTTAAGTCTCTATTCCATCTATGCTGCACATGGGCAAGTGCTGTTGAAAAACTGCTAACTGAAACTATTGCGAAATGTTTTACAAATGTTTCTTCTGCACTGACAAAATGGAAAGCTTGCAAACAGATTTGAATGTGAAAACCAGTTGTTATGTTTCGAAGGATAAACATTGGGAAGCAGAGATCAGATTATGAAATTTAGTTTCACACAGCAAAGCCTGTTATTTGAGGCCTAAAATACACAATTCAGATACTGCACTGTCAGAAGCTGACATTAGTGTTTTGGAAAATTGATTCAGATAGACTTTCATGAAATGAGCAATCATACTTCTAAGCAAAGGGTGAGCTCACTTCCCAATTAAAGGATACAGGGCAAGTTAATTTGCAAACTACAGATGGGATGAAAGCTCCTGCTGCGGCAATTAGATGTTCTCAGCATTTAAGGCATTTTCTCTTCTAACAGCAGGTTATCTATAACATATATGTTAGCTTTATGTAATTCAGAAAAATTATAACATATAGAAATAATTAATTAACTATTTATAAAAGTATTTCAATTTTCAAATATGCTAGGATTAACCTTTAGTCACACAGTACATACTAGGGGAAGTTAGGAATGGCTTTGTTGTTCAGTCGCACAGTCGACTCCGACCTTTGCGACCCCATGGACCATTTTCCTCCAGGCACCTCTGTCCTCCACCATCCCCCTCAGCCCTCCCAGCTCTGTGCCCATTGTGTCTACAATGCCATCTAGCCATCTCATCCTTGGCCTCCCCCTTCTTCTTTTGCCCTCCACCTTTCCCAACTTCAATGCCTTCTCAAGTGAATCCTCCCTTCTCATTTGATGTCCAAAGTACTTTAGCTTCATCTTTACTATTTGACCTTCCAATGAGCAGTCAGGGTTAATTTCTTCTAAGATTGACCTATTTGTTCTCCTCGCTGTCCGGGGGACTCTCAAAACCCTCCTCCAACACCACATTTCAAAGGCATCTATTCTTCTACGTTCAGCCTTCCTAATTGTCCAGCTCTCACATCCATACATTACTACTGGGAAAACCATTGCTTTGACTATTCTAATTTTTGTTTGCAATGTGATGTCTCTGCTTTTCACTATGTTCCCCAGGTTTCTCATCGCTTGTCTCCCAAGAATCAGTCGCCTTTTTATTTCATGGCTGCAATCCCCATCTGCAGTGATCTTTGATCCTAAGAAAGTAAAATCTGTCACTGCTTCTACTTCTTCCCCGTCTATTTTCCAGGTACTGATTGGGCCTGTTGCCATTATCTTGGTTTTCTTGATATTGAGTCTCAAGCCAGCTTTTGCACTCTCCTCCTTCAGCCCAATCAAGAGATTCTTTAGGTCTTCCTCACTTTCTGCCATTAGGGTGGTATCGTCTGCATATCTCAGATTGTTGATGTTTCTCCCAGCGATTTTAATCCCATATTGTGATTCCTCCATCCCTGCACTGCGCATTATGTGCTCTGTGTATAGGTTGAATAAGCATGGTGACAAAATGCAGCCTTGTCTTACTCCTTTTCCTATTCCAAACCATTCTGTCATTCCATGTTCTGTCCTAACTGTTGCTTCTTGGTTCATGTACAGATTTCTCAGGAGGCATATGAGGTGCTCTGGAATTCCCATCTCTTTAATTACTTGCCACATCTTGTTGTGGTCCACACAGTCAAATGCCTTGGTGTAGTCAATAAAACAAAAGTAAACTTGTTTCTGGTATTCCTTTGTTTTCTCCATGATCCAGCGTATGTTGGCAATGTGGTCTCTAGTCCCCCTGCCTCTTCTGAAACCAGCCTGCACCTCTTGTAATTCTCTCTCCACATGTTGCTGAAGTCTATCCTGTATTATCTTGAGCATCACCTTGCTGGCATGTGGGATGAGCGCGATTGTTCGATAATTTGAACATTCTTTGGCATTGCCCTTTTTTGGGATTGGGACGTATACTGATCTTTTCCAATCCTGTGGCCACTGTTTTGTTTTCCAAATCTGCTGGCATATTGAATGCAGTAATTTGACGCCGTCATCTTTTAGCGCTTTGAAAAATTCAACTGGGATACCATCATCTCCTTAGGGTGCTCTTTAGGGCCTTTATGACTTCGCTCTCCAGGATGTCTGGCTCAAGTTCAATTTCTTCATCATTGTGATTAACAGGAGAGTTGAGGTCCTTTTTGTAAAGTTCCTCTGTGTACTCTTTCCATCTTTTCTTAATTTCTTCTGCATCAGCTAGCTCCTTACCGTCTTTGTCCCTTATCATGGTCATTTTTGCTTTAAATGTTCCCTTGATTTCGCCTATTTTTTTGAAAAGATCTCCGGTTCTGCCTCTTTTGTTGTTTTCCTCCATTTCTCTGCACTGTTTTTTTAGGTAGTTTTCCTTATCTCTCCTTGCTTTTCTTTGAAATTCTGTGTTCAAATGATTGTAGTTTTTCCTTTCTCCTTTGACTTTGGCGTTCCTTCTTTCCTCTGCTATTTTAAGAGCCTCATCAGACAACCACTTTGCTTTCTTACTCTTCTTTTCTTTTGGTATGGTTTTCTTTGCTGCTTCCTGCATGATGTCCCTCATCTCTGTCCATAATTCTTCTGGCACTCTGTCTACCGAGTCTAAGCCATTAAATCTGTTCATCACCTCCACTGCGTATTCTTTAGGGATGCTGTCTAGGTGATATCTTTCTGGTCTCCATGTTTTCCCTATTTTCTTTAGTCTAAGCCTGAATTTTGCGATCAGTAGGTTGTGATCTGAGCCGCAGTCTGCTCCAGGTCTTGTTTTTGCTGACTGTATGGAGGTTCTCCATCTTTGGCTGCAGAGTATGTAGTCAATCTGGTTTCGGTGTTGGCCATCTGGTGATGTCCATGTGTAAAGTCGCCTCTTGTGTTGCTGGAAGAGAGTGTTTGCTATGACCAGTGCGTTCTCTTGGCAGAACTCTATCAATCTTTGCCCTGCTTCATTCTGTACTCCAAGACCAAATTTGCCTGTTATTCCCTCCACTTTTTGATTTCCTACTTTGGCATTCCAGTCTCCTAATATAATTTGGACATCATTTCTTGGTGTCTGTTCTATGAGGTGTTGTAAGTCCTCATAGAACTGGTCCATTGTGGCTTCATCTGCACCAGTGGTTGGTGCGTATATTTGGATCACAGGGACCAAAGCAATGAACTGGGCATTTTCTCAGTAAGTTAATGTGAGACTTAGGGTGTAGTGTATGGTTATGACAGGGACTGGTTCATCAGTTTCCGGTTTTGCATTTATAGACTGTATTTTACTCCCTGGGATCCCTGAGAAAATCATACTTGAAAACTTCTTGGCAACTATAGTGTTCTCTGGAGATCTGTTCGTTCTGTTTTGCCGGGCGTGGGGGGGAGCCTACAAAAACAACTGCATGTTTGCAAATTGAATTTTTACTTCATATGATGATTCCTGAAGCCATTTCTCTATCCTTAATAGACCTGTATTAATAAAAAAGAAGAATATTTGTAACTTCTTGGTGCCTGGATTCATTTCTAAAACTTCTTGCAATGCATTAACCCTTCATGGCCTTGGTCTGAGGTAATGCTTCTGCCACACAATGTTATTATTTGCTATTCAATTATGCCAAACCGGTTTGGCAATGATTAAGATTACACTTCTCAGGATTCCATCTGTTTATATAAAGACATTTTATGATGTTGATTTTATCTATCTTCCTTACTTTTATCCTCACCACTCTTTGAGCTAAATTAATCTGAACAAAAGTGACTAGCGCCAGTTCAGAGAGTGAAATGATATGGCAAAGCAGTAATTTGAAGCTAGGCTTCTTTGTGCAAAGGCTAATGTTCTATTCACTGTATCACAAAGTGTTAATACCTAAGCTGGCTCTCAGTTTTAATTTTTCTTAAAAAGGAAGAGGTAGGTATTAATGCTACCCAGGTTTTTTAAAAAATCTACATTCAGCTGTTCCTTGAATACCTAATCTGTGAACACAATCCAGTAGAACATTTCTGTGAATGTCTCATTTGCGTGGGGATGGGATGGGACAATGAAGGTCTTTACTGTTGCCTCTCAATAGCGTGGTTTAAGTATTTTATATTCTTTTTGGCGATGCCTCATAATAAAGGAGTAAGACAAGGCTGTATTTTGTCATCCTGCTTGTTCAACCTATACACAGAGCACATAATGCACAACGCAGGGATGGAGGAATCACAATATGGGATCTAAATTGCTGGGAGAAACATCAACAATTTGAGATATGCAGATGATACTACCCTAATGGCAGAAAGTGAGGAAGACCTAAAGAGCCTCTTGATTGGGTTGAAGGAGGAGAGTGCAAAAGCTGGCTTGAGACTCAATATCAAGAAAACCAAAATAATGGGAACAGGCCCTATCAGTTCCTGGAAAATAAATGGGGAAGAAGTATGATAGAAGCAGTGACAGACTTTACTTTCTTAGGATCTAAGATCACTGCAGATGGTGACTGCAGCCATGAAATAAAAAGACGAGTGATTCTGGGGAGATAAGCTATGAGAAACCTGGGGAACATAGTGAAAAGTAGAGACATCACCTTGAAAACAAAAATTTGCATAGTCAAAGCAATGGTATTCCCGGTGGTAATGTATGGGTGTGAGAGTTGGACCATTAGGAAAGCTGAGCGCAGAAGAATAGATGCCTTTGAGATGTGGTGCTGGAGGAGAGTCCTGAGAGTCCCCTGGACAGCAAAGAGAACAAATAGGTCAATTTTAGAAGAAATCAGCCCTGACTGCTCATTGGAAGGGCAAATAGAAAATTTGAAGCTGAAGTACTTTGGACATCAAATGAGAAGGATTCACTTGAGAAGGCCTTGATGCTGAGAAAGGTGGAGAGCAAAAGAAGAAGGGGGAGGCCAAAGATGAGATGGCTAGATGGTATTGTAGACACAATGGGCACAGAGCTGGGCGGGCTGAGGAGCATGGTGGAGGACAGAGGTGCCTGGAGGATAATGGTCCATAGGGTCACAAAGGGTTGGAATTGACTGAACAACATAATATTTTAAATTAATTTCAATGGGATCTGCCTAAACATTACATGGATTTTTACCTCTCACATTGGACATATGGTTTCTTTTTGTAAACAAATTCAGTGAAGGGTAGTTTTGTTTACTGTAGTGTAGTTAGAAATCAATTAGTTACTCTTGAGATTAAACAGGTACAAACACACGGTTATATTTTCTAAACTGCTGTGGCCCTAGAAATGTAGAAATCAAATATTTGTTGTTGAGGCACATGAGAATACATCACCATCAGTGACAGCTAATTATGTGGAGATGTGTTTGGAAGGCTGGAAAGGAAATTAAGTTTCTGGAGGCGGATGATAATGTAGGGAAAACTGTACTGTAAAATGAGCTCCAGCATTTTAATCCAAGGTAGCAAACTGCTTGCCAAATAGCAGAAATGTATACTGAGGAATAATCATAAAGTAAAGATTGTAGTTAGTAAAAGGATAAATTCTGAGTTTTGCTAAGCACTGAAGGTCATGTTCATTTTGATCCTTTATTCCCAAAATTGTCTGCCACTCTATTCTCAGACATTAAATATGTCTGAGATGAAGGTGGGCACTGATAGAATTGTCATTCATGTTTCAGAACCAGAAGTATTGACAACCGCATAAACTGGGTACGGTAGTGAGCACTCCAACATTGCAGGCATTCAAGAGAAACTGGACAACCCTCTGTTAGATCTTTTATTTGGATTCCCACATTGAGCAGGGGATTTGACTCAATGGCATTGAGCAGGGGATTGGACCCAATGGCATCACAGGCCTTTTCAAACTCAATTATTCTATGATCCTACCAATAAAACCCATGCAGTTACTTAGAGAAAGAGACATTTGGGTCTCCCATTCCCAGGCAAAATATTTCTGAGTTCCTCAAGAATATGGTGTTATTCTTCCCTTCCTTTTTGGGCAGTAACTTTCTCAATCACATTGGCAAAATGATGCAAAAGGGGGAAAACAGTAGATTCGTTATAATTGCATATATGTGTTAAGTGTCTGTTCGTACAAAACTGAATGTGGTTTAAGGTGGTTATTTTATGGAATATAGTTATGAAGAGTATACCCAATTATCCAGTTGTTGTTTTGAGAAAAAAAACATTCCCAATAGTTCCTTTTTAGTTGTCATACTAAAATAAAACAAAAATGGGAAATATTTGGACTTGTAGATGTTCCTGAATTGCAGCTCTTTTTATCGTTCACCACTGGCCACAATGGTTAGGCCTGATGAAAGCTTAATCTAACATAATCTGAAAGGTTACACTTTCCCAGCCCCAAACAAATGCACCAGGACAGAAGACTGCTTCTCTGGATGCTCTATATATACTTCAGACTATTTACTGCTATGCAGCACACCTCTAGTAATTAGCAGATGCAAAAAAGCTGAAGTGTTGGATCAAACCAAAGGTCAACAACACATAGTGTTGTTTCTAAGAGTAATTAGACAAATCCCGCTGGAAATTTACAAGCAAAGCAAGAAGGTGATATTCTTTCCCCATTCTTTGCCCCCACTAAGAGTGTCTGTTTCTAGAGTTCCACAGAAGTACACAAAGAGATGAGTAAATCTAGCTACTGTGTTAATGGTTTCGTGTTTATCAGTGAAGAAATATTTGCCAGAAATAATCCTGTCATTACCACATCATTACTAATCAGCTACTGTTGTGTATTGAATGTATTTGTAACCACACGAATGAGTGGATGTAACAATCTCTAATAGTAACACTGTAACCTTCTGTATGAGGACGCAAGCTAGTGGCCACCGGGGGCAGTAGCGAGCGCCCAGCTCACATGGTACACATTCCTCAAATGCCTTCAGCTGCGCGGGAAAGATTCCCGCGCTCACCTCACCTGGACAAGAAAGGCATGACTAAGGATGACGTCACATGGACAGTAGCCAATGCCCTGTCGAAGAGCCATATTCAATTGTATAGCCACCACATAAAAGGAGCTGTTTGTCCGCCATTACCACATGTTCGTACTGTACTCAATGCAATAAAGATGTGCTAGGCTAGTCTACAGCCGTTTCCATTGTCTTGATTCCCAAACACTAAATTGGCGACGAAGGTGGGATTATGGATTCCCACGGGGACAAGACACATTCACAGCAACCGGTGTTCGACGTGACCCAGCCCGAGCGATGGGACTGGTTCGAGATGCACTTCAAGAGTACGGTAGCGGTTGCCGGCATCACCGACGCGGGAAAGAAGAGAGGTCTTCTCATCACGATGCTCGGTTACCACGCAGTGCAAGCGCTGATGGATCTGGTGGCACCACGAGAAGTGGAACAGGTTTCTGTAACCGAACTACTGAGAAACCACTTCAAGCCCAAGGTATCCTTCTTCTCTGCCAGGGCTGTGTTCGCGAGGAGGGACCAAAAGCTGGGCGAGTCCGTATCCGAGTATGCGGCGGCCCTCCGTTTGGCGGCAACCCCATGCAAATGGCGGGAAATTCTAGACATGGCCCTGAGGGATAGGCTGCTCTGCAGGATGCGAGATGGGGAAACCCAAAGGAAGCTCATGACCCGAGGCCACGACCTCACCTTCAAAGAGGTGCTACAAGAGGCCCTAGCCGCTGAGTCCACAAGGGTCGGGTACAAGCTTCTCAAAGCAAAGCCACCACAAGTAGAGCAGCTGCATCCGCAGTCCAGGCCCCTGCCCCGCACTCGCCCACATCCTCAGAGGCCTCTTCCACCCCAGGCTCCAGTGAAGATGAGGGAGTCCGGAAAGTCAGAAAGGGGCTGAGCAAGAGGAAAGGGAAAGGGGGTCGACGCTGCGGAGCATCCCACGAGCAGAGCAAGTGCCCATTCTGGAAGGCTGAGTGCCACAACTGCGGACGGAAGGGCCACATCGCCAGGGTTTGCAAGCAACGGTGGGACGATAGCAAGCACCCCACGAGGAGACAGGATGGCGTCGGCAGTCTACGATGGCGGCGACGACCCGGAGGGGTACCACGTGTACCGAAGAGTACATGCGGAAGACGACCTGGCCGTCCACAGCGTGCCCTTAGGGCAACCACGTTTTTATGTTGAGGTACTGTTGCAAGGGGTTCCCATTAAGATGGAAATAGACTCGGGGTCTGTATACTCCCTCATTTCCCATAAGGAGTTTTTGAGCATTCCCCCCAAGGAGCGACCCAGACTCAAAGAGATGAGGTCGAACTTAAGAGATGTGCAGGGAAATGGGATCCCAGTGTTGGGGGTTGGGGATTTTGAAATACAGTATAAGGGACTCAGGAGGAAAGGGGGGGTGTAACCTCCTGGGAACACAATGGTTCAAACCAATGGACATCTTCATAGGAGGCGTCCATGCCATCGGGGGGGATGAGATTCAGGCAGTGTGCAACGCACACCCCGAGGTATTCAAGAAGGGGCTCGGGAAATACAAGGGGCCCCCAGTTTCCTTCGACCTAGACCCGGAGGTCCGCCCAATCAGACTCAAGCCACGTCGGGTTCCATTCGCTCTGAAGGACAAGATTGAGGCGGAACTGGACAAACTGGTGGGTCAGGGAATTTTAGTGCCTGTGGATTCTGCAGAGTGGGAAACTCCTATTGTTACAGCGCTGAAAGCAAATGGGGAGGTGCGGATTTGCGCTGACTACAAGTGTACAATCAACAAGGCAATCCACCCTAATGCCTATCCAGTGCCGGTAGTTAGCCATCTGCTAGCCACTTTACATGGGGGAAAGTTTTTCGCCAAATTAAATCTGGCGCAGGTGTACCAGCAGCTATCAGTAACACCCGCTACAGCTGCTGCGCAAACCATTGTAACTCACAAGGGGGCATTCAAGGTGATGCGCCTACAGTTTGGGGTGAACTCGGCACCAGGGATATTTCAGTCCCTTGTGGAACGTTTGTTAAAAAGGTTACCGTGCGTCTTGCCATACTTCGACGACATATTCATATCTGGGGGGAGCGAATCAGAACTGGCCCAGAGATTAGATAGTCCTTACAGTGTTCGAATCTGCGGGATTGAGGCTGCGGAGGGACAAATGTGTGTTTCTGGCAAGAGAGGCTGAGTTCCTGGGGTTCCGTATAACCCCTGAGGGGGTGAAACCCGCCGAGTCCAAAGTCTCAGCCATCCAAAACGCCCCTCGCCCAACCGCGAAACCGGAGCTACAATCCTTCCTGGGGCTGCTGAATTTTTACCATTCTTTCCTGCCTGGGAAAGCGTCGATTGCAGAGCCCCTGCATAGGCTGCTAAAGAAGGATGCGGTTTGGCGGTGGGGGAAAAATCAAGAGCGGGCTTTCAGGGAACTCAAGCGGCTTCTCTCCTCAGAAGCTATTCTAACCCATTTCGACCCAAAGAAGCCGGTAGTCTTGGTCTGCAACGCCTCACCAGTGGGGGTGAGAAGCGAGAAGCCCCAGTTGCCTTCTATTCGAGATCATTGTCCAAGGCAGAACGAAATTACGCCCAAACAGATAGGGAGGCCCTTGCTATTGTGGCGGGAACAAAGAAGTTCCATGATTTTTTATATGGCTGTCCATTCACCATTGTAACTGACCACAAGCCACTATTGGGTATCTTTACCTCAGACAAGCCCACTCCTCAGATCCTTTCCCCAAGGATGCTTCGGTGGGCTATTTTCCTTAATGCGTACAAGGGTTCATTAGAGTACCGTCCCGGGAAAGACATAAGCCATGCTGACGCACTCTCAAGGTCTCCTCTTCCCCAGCTGGGAGACCCAAAATGTGAGATAGAGCAAGACAGTCAAGTCCTCCTCATAGAAGCCCTAGATGTGCCCCCCATACTTCCCGTGGAGATCGCTGCAGCCACGGCAAAGGATAAAACCTTAGCCCTTGTGAGCTCCTGGGTACAGAAGGGGTGGCCCACGGTTTCCCCCGCAGATGAGTTTGCTGCATTTTTCAGGAAGAGGGTTGAGTTGTCCACAGAAAGGGGGTGCCTCCTGTGGGGGGAGAGGGTGGTGGTCCCAGAATCATTAAGAGCAAGGGTGCTACGGCTTTTACATGTCAGCCACCCGGGGATCGTGCGCTCTAAGGCGCTGGCCCGAAGCTATTTCTGGTGGCCACAGCTAGATGCAGACATTGAACACATGGTGAACACCTGCGAAAGTTGCCAGAGCTCTCGCCCTGAGGAGTCCCGCCTTCCACACAGAGAATGGGACACAGCTAGGGGGCCGTGGTCCCACCTCCACATAGACTTCGCAGGTCCATTCAGGGGTTCCTTTTTCCTACTTGTAGTGGATGCATACTCCAAGTGGTTGGAAGTGATTCCAATGCGCAGCACATCATCGGCCGCAACCATAAAACATCTGCGCAGGCTGATAAGTACCTTCGGGATACCTGACGTCATTGTGAGTGACAATGCAAGTACTTTCACGTCGGCTGAATTCCAGGCATTCTTGGAATCCAACGCCATTCGGCACATCAACTCAGCCCCCTTTCACCCTGCAACTAACGGCCAGGCGGAACGCCTGGTGCGCACAATGAAAGAGGGGCTGCGGCGCATGGGACCAGGCGATCTGGACCGGCAGCTCTGCCAGTTTTTGTTGGCATACAGGGTAACGCCATTGGCGTCGGGATTCTCCCCCGCTGAACTACTTATGAAAAGGAAATTGAATTCATTGTTAACCAGGTTGGATCCCACCAGGGTGGAGGATAGGGGAAGAAACATTGAGCACAGCCCCACAAAAAACTTTCAGATAGGTGAACCTGTACATTGTAGGAACTATGCAACTACGGGGCCAGCCTGGGTGCCCGGGGTAGTCATTAACCAAACGGGACCAGTGTCATACTGCGTTGAGACCAACACAGGTCTCCTCTGGAGAAGGCACACCGACCAACTAAGGCATCGAGTGATTGGGGGCCGGACAGAGGTCCCCAGCAGCAAAACTCAACGTTAGGGTCCTCCCCTACCCGCTTACCCCAAGGGGGAGAAAACAAAGGGCAACAGTCCCAAGCAAGGGGGGGGAGAACAAGCTCAAACTTGTATCCTTTAGATACACCAGTTTCCCCCCAGCCCTTTCAAAGAGAGGAATGAGTTTGCCCCTGTTGCCCCTGAGTTAGATTTTGAGTTACCAAACCGGGGGTGTGTGTGTGTGTTTCGGAGTGTTCCCCCACCCGTCCAAGTGAAGAGCAGGGTTTTTCTTTAGTCCCTAGTGCCCCTGGTTTGCCCACATCCGCATCAGAAACCCATCCTCCCCCTTCTCCTACCCAAACCGGAGCTGCAAGTCCGCAGCCAGTCACTAACGAGTCATCCTCTCCAATTGCAGGACAAGAGCCAAGAGGACACAGACGAGGGGGCACGGCCGAGTCAAACATAACGGCCGCACGCCCAAAATGCACATGCGGAAAGCCAGTTTGGTTGAGGGACTTTGTCCCATCTTAGGGGGGAGGGATGTTGTGTATTGAATGTATTTGTAATCACACGAATGAGTGGATGTAACAATCTCTAATAGTAACACTGTAACCTTCTGTATGAGGACACGAGCTAGTGGCCACCGGGGGCAGTAGCGAGCGCCCAGCTCACATGGTACACATTCCTCAAATGCCTTCAGCTGCGCAGGAAAGATTCCCGCGCTCACCTCACCTGGACAAGAAAGGCGTGATTAAGGATGACGTCACATGGACAGTAGCCAATGCCCTGTCGAAGAGCCATATTCAATTGTATAGCCACCGCATAAAAGGAGCTGTTTGTCCTCCATTACCACATGTTCGTACTGTACTCAATGCAATAAAGATGTACTAGGCTAGTCTACAGCCGTTTCCATTGTCTTGATTCCCAAACACTAAAGCTACTTAATAATAATCATATGAGGGATATGGCCCAAACCAATGATTGCAGCAAAGTGAATGGATGCACATCAAATTTAGGCTATGTAACCGAACGAAGTATACCGTTTATTCTCATCCAATATGGCGATTGCAGATCAGGGGGAGAGAAAATGGTATGTAAACATGGTGTAGAAGAAATGAAACCTTGACATGTCTTGCTGTAAGATCATTGGTCCAAAGGTGGACCTTGTGGGAGGAGATATAACCCAGAGATGCATGCACACACACAAGCTGACACAGAGACACTCTCGAGGGTGCAGTGCTTCAAGCTGCCAAGATGTAGAACTTTGAGAGAAAGGAGGGCCTGTGGGCTATCCCTTAGAGAACTAGTTTGGTTCATTTCTGTGCTTTGAAATGCTTTCTGTTCTTTTGGTGGACTGTATCCTGTATCTTGCTATGCTTTCAATACTGTTATAAAATGCCTGAGGAGACTTGGAGTGGTTACTTGGCTTGACGCTACCTGAATCTACACATATCTGATGCCTGGGTTGTCCAGCCAGGGGGCTGCAACTCAGAAGAGCGATAGGGCCTGCTCGAGAGTAACACCATATTGTTACTGGCTAGACTGAATTTGTTAAGTTTTCCACACCATTTGTTGGAAAGCCATTTCTGCTAATAGTTTAAGGTGGCTGTTTCCCAGTGTTCTGTGGTTCCCTCAGCCTTCAAAGACTGAAATAAGAGCAAAAGATTTACAATGTATAAAACTATCCTCCTATATGCTCAAGACCCAGTGTTCTCCTTAATGTTTCAGGTTTTCTTGTTGCATCTTCTTTCTCATTTAAGGATTCCCTTTTCACATTCTGATTACTTCACATTAAGGAACCAACATTTTGTCCCAGAGAGGCATTTTTAAAGATCCCATTGAATTTTAGAATGTTATAAAGGCCACAAAGTAAAATTAAGGCATGTCATAAGACAAAAATAAGTAAAATCAATGATTCCTGAAGAATGAGCTATACAGTTGTCAGATTCCAGGAAGCAAAATCTTCACCCTTAAGAACCACACGAATGAAAATGTGTGTAAAGGACTTCTTCCAAAAATTTTGTTGTTGTTCAGTTGCACAGCTGAGTCCGACCCTATGTGACCCCATGGACCACCGCACACCAGGCTCCTCTGTCATCTGCCATTGTCCGTAGTCCGCCCAGATCTATGCCCACCACATCAATGATGCCATCTAGCCGTCTCATCCTCTGCCGTTCTCTTCTCCTTTTGTCTTTGATCTTTCCTGATCCTCAAGATATCAATGCTTATTCTTTCCATTCCATTTTTGACCACGTCCAGCTTGCCTTGATTCACAGATCTTACATACCAGGTTCCTATGCAATATTGTTCTTTACAGCATCAGACTTTCCTTTCACTGTCAGATCCATCCACAGCTGAGCGTCTTTTTGGCTTTGGCCCAGCCGCTTTACTCAGAGAGAATGCTGGTTGGAATGTCAGCCTAGAATTCACCCACAACCTACATAGGGCAAACTGCTTTGTTTGCTGAGGTCTGGATTACTAGTGATTCAAAAATCTGGCCACTGACAATTCTGGATCAAACCTGCCAGTAGTGCCTTCCAAGAATATGGTCCCCTTCACATATATTACCAGAAGCATAAGAGCCAGTGCCAAGAATAACAATTAAACAAGAAAAGCATGTGAAATTAGTCATTTTCATTTTCCAAGCAGTCTCTCTTCTATTGAGTATGATTAGGGGTTCAACTCATATTAGGACCTCTAAATGTATGAAAATTGAGCTTTTCCAATTTACAACAATCCATTTCAATCTATGTTGCCCATGGTAAGAAGAGATGTGCCTGAGAGAATGCAAGCAGTTGAGGTCTGAGCATGTTTTTGGCTGGTCAAGTCCTACAAAGAGAAGCTAGAATTACTGCTACCTAGGATATGATGTGAGGAATGAAAGGTGTGGAATACCGTATTTTTTGGACCATAACACACACCTGATCATAAGACACACCCAATTTTCAGAGCAGGAAAACAAAAATAATAATATTAAATACTGTATTTTGCACCAGCAACCAGTGGTGGCGCTGCAGGGGAAATGGGCAGACCAGGCCAATTGCACTGAGGAAGGAAGTGATACTCTAGCCTAGCCTTTTGCTCTCCTTTCAACCAGGAAGCATGTTTTCCCCTCCATTTTGTCCATGTGGAGTAGAGACAAAGGCATCAAGGTAAGTGAAACCCTTTCTTTTTAAGCACAGGTTTGGTTTCCCACTTAAATGCATTGGGTACATACAAACAGAAAACTTTTGAATACAAGAATTTTTTTCCAATGCATTTAAATGGGAAATTGCAATTTTCGCCCTCTAGTGGCCACCTGTTTTTCATATGTTTTCCCCCCTGCCTCGAACAGCTGAGAGGCGGCAGTAGTAGTCATCGGCCAGCTGCGGCTCTTGTAAAATATCCTTTTACAACAGCCACAGCTGGCCGAAGACCAGCATTTGGACTATAAGACGCACCCTAATTTTCTCCCTACTTTTGGGGGAGAAAAAGTGTGTCTTGTGGTCCAAAAAATACGGTATTTGACGTAATGCTTTTATTGGAAAACCATGTTTCAGTGTTGCCATGCCAGCTAGCTAGTGATCATAATGCTGGTGTGTGAGTGTGTGTGTGTGTGTGTGTGTGTGTGTGTGTGTGTGTGTGTGTGTGTGCGCGCGTGCGCGCGCGCGCGCGCGCGCGTGCACGCTTCTCCACAGCCTCAAGTGGAACTGCACAACGTGGCTGAAATGAGAAAGATACACGATAGGGAGCAAAGTTAGGGCAGTCAGTTATGGAGACTTACACGTCACTTTGAGTTGTGTAGATGTGATCAAAGAGAGATTCTATTGCCATCCATTTTACAGGTATCCGACCCTGGAGAAAGAGATGAAGAATACTGCTTGTAAATGTTCTTTGACTCTACTTTAAGCTACTAATGTCACAGATATTTTGCTTCTGTCTCATATATCTGTCCACTATTCTCACATGTCTTTCTGTATAGAATAAATGCTTGTTCCTTCATGTGGATTATAACAAATTGTACTTTCAGATAGTTGCACAGTCTATTTCAGTCATATGTTCACCACTGTCAATTTATGCCAAGTAAAAATAATAATACTGTGTCAGGCAGGATGTTCCCAGTTATGCTCATTATATTAACTGGCAGAAACCTCTGTACAATTTACAAATCCCATGTTATCCTTCTTCCCCATTCTCCTAAAGCATGACAGTCTCAAAGAACTAATGAGGGATGATGAGCAGTAAATATGGTGGAGGATCACCATTTTTTGTGAACTGGGAATATCCTGCTTGACATAGTATCAATTGTTATGCAGAGGGATGAAATTCTTTTTCCTTCTTAAAACTTCAATCAAAAACATATTCTATACAGCCATCAGGCTAAGAACCGTATTTTGTTTAAATACAAATGTTTAGATTGTAAATGCTACCCTGGGAAATTGCATGCGGCTGTTTTTTCAAAAGGGGAGTTTCTCAACCTACATCACAGATACATGGTTTAAAGTGATATTTTGTATTTTAGATACAATAATAACATTAATAACAATAACAATAATAATAATTCACTGTCCCTCAAAGGACTGCATTGGCTCAAGTGGCTAAGACGCTGGGTCAGCAGTTCAATTCCCAAGTACTGCAGGACAGAATGAGCTCCCGTCCTTGTCCCAGTTCCTGTCAACCTAGCAGTTTCAAAGCAAGAAATTGCAAGTAGATAAATAGGGACCACTTCAGTGGGAAGGTAAACAGTATTCTGTGCACTCTGGTTTCTGGTCATGCCTGCCACATGACCATGGAAACATCTGCAGAAGCAGACAGCGCTGGCTCTTCAGCTTTGAAACAGAGATGAGCGCTGAACCCTAGAGTCAGATACGACTGGCTTTTTGGGCAAGGGAAACCTTTACCTTTACTGTCCCTCAAGCTGGATAACAAAATAGACTTTAATTAAATAAATTCCCACCAATTATACATTTAACGTATATTATCTAAATTATGGTGACAGAATTACAGCTAAGGCTATTTTTTGTGTTTTGCGCTCTAGAGATGTTGTGGCGGTGTTACCACTAACACTGATCTTAAACCTTGTTTTCTGATCTATTATATCTACATAGATATACCAAGTTTCGTAATAAAGGAAACATTCTTTATACCACAAGGTGAAATTGAGCTAACATTTTTGTCTCCATAGCCCTACAAACAAAACAGTAACATAAGACAGACAGTACTGCAAACTTTTCTGGTAAAGCAGGAGTAACTGGGGCATGCAGAAGTAACTCCTTGTGACAGACTAAGCATATTCATCTGAAAGGGATGAAGGTACTGGCCAAACTGGCAAATTACAGCTGGCAGTCACAAGGTACAAATTTGAGTATATAAAAAACCTATTCTTTGAAGAGAAATGATGCTACCATGGCAAAGTGTAAGGGGATAATTATGCTGAATTTGTACTTTTTCTACTGCATGAAAGCTTGGGAAAAGCACTGCTTCAAGATAAAAGTAATACATTTGCCCCCATCATGAAAGAACTTCCCTAAGAGCTGATCCGAGTCTTCTGAGCACTATTTCTGAGAAATAGTTTGGGAAAATTATTTTGCCTTTCTATGAGTAATACAATAACTGCCAAGGAGGGGCAGCATTCTAGAGACTTGAAATGGATATATGCTGGCCACATGTTTCCCACATTCATCACAAAGCACTCGAAACAGACACTGGCTAGCTCTTGTGCTAAACTGGCTGATGAACAAACACCACCCTCAGCCCTCCTCCAAAGCCCATCGAGGTTATTCAAAGTTGCCCCCTCCCCTACGTCCATAAATCCTTAACTTTCTACATAATTCCCTTGAAGTGTGCAATAATGCCAGCTAAAATACTTCTGTGCCAGCACCTCATCACTGAGGCATGAGAAGTATGAGGATATATAATAGCTACTTGGGCTTAAGTTTCATTAAAAATAAGTTGGAAGACTTATGGTGTTTCTGTGTTGTAAGCTTGATTTACACATACATATGGTCTGAGCACAAGAGCAGGGTTCACAGTGTTAACACACTGTGTTAACCGTGTTAATATTGTAAACCTTCATCTTATGCTAGATTCTCGTTCTTGTTCTGCAAATTTCTTGAGAACTCAAAGAGCTAAGTTAGTTCTGATGACTTTTGAGATTTAGAGTGTGATCTTATAGTGCTTTAGCTCTCATTTTGGACTGCTTTTGGCATGGTTAGATACAATCCATTTCCTAGTTACTTTATAATATACTGGTGATTGCAAACCAGCCCCACCTTTTCCCATGGCTATCAGTATCTTTTTGGATTTCTGCCAGGGGCTGCTGTTTGATTTTTTTAAAATGCAGATAAGATTATTCTGTTTTAGTTCAGTTTCTGGAAAGTTTGATCACCACCAGTACTGAACCAAAGCATCATTGAAAGGAATTCCTTGAGGAATTCAGTGCTGTGTCACTTGAATGGTAAGCAATGAAATGCTGTGTCACTTACCAGGAAATTATTTTTTAAAAAAATCACATTCCTTCCCCCCCCCCCCCAGCTGTTCCCTGCTTCCCATGATGGGGGAGACAGGAGAACATGTGAAAACATGGAGGCTAAGATGGAGGAATGGGCTAAATAAGGTCACCATGAGGTACATTCTTGCATGCAGATGCAAACATCGTTCTAAATGACACATTCAAGCAACTCTGCTTAGCCTGATCCAGCCTGGGATAACTTCACTGTCTAGTTACACCTTTAGTTTTTAGCTTCCTCCCACATACCTTATTTGCCTTATCTCCCTAGGTATCATGGGAAGAAATATATCAATCACCTATGGGCTCAGCAAGATAAACCATTTGTTTCCCCATATGTATCTGATTATGTGCTGATCATAGCTTTATTTTCCCCAGGATCCAGGTGAGGCAAGGTGCGAATAAGTACAAACAGTGACAAAGAGGGCTTAGCAACATTTGTTCCATGGGCCAGAGGTACTCTAGCTAGCCCATCTCCTGTTTTAGAAATCTAAAATTATAAGCTTTAAAGGATTTTTTTTAAAAAAAAACACACACACAAACCAAATCAAAACAAATGCCATAGGCTGCCAGAGACTCCTGAAAGCTCCTTTAAACTCATCTCAATTCCATCACAATCCAAAACTAAAAGATGTTAAAATTCAGAAAGCTTGATTTATGCAGATATTCTATCAATGGCACTTTTAATCTTGTTGAGCAAAGCAATTATTCTCTCAACATCACTAACACATTAAACAATGGAGACTGTGTCAATCATAGGCTAAAAACATCCTTCGGTTCAGAAGCAATTCATTTGCACAAGACATATAAAGCCTCCTATATATGTTCACCCAACCATTATTAACTATGGTATTAAACACTCCAAATATGCACATTTTATAAATTCATGATTTCTGTTTGACATGTTTCAGTGTTTTAAACCCAAGTACTGTACCTGTACTATCTTACAAATTTGTATATTTTTCTGCACATTAGGCATGAAGTACTAAGCCTCAATAACTGTGTGCTATACCTTGCTTCTCTTGACGTAAGAGTCTTCTTCATAAACATCTCGTGACAGACCAAAATCAGAGATCTTCATTTTACGTCCTTCTGCTACTAAGACATTTCTGGCTGCTAAATCACGATGTACAAGCTGGAGGGGAGGAGGAGAAGAGATTAATGTAGCAAATTTGTCTGTGGACATAAATGCAGAGAAAATGTTACAATGTCGAGCTCTATACCTTCATTTCAGCAAGGTACTGCATTCCGCGAGATATTTGCCATGCAAATGAGATCAGGTCACCCATGGTTAAGGCTCGCTCATCTGGATTGTCCAAATAGCTGGAGTTCCTGTTTCCTTCACTGCCTACATAACTGGTCCCAACTTTCCGGCTTTCTCTTAGAAAACTCCGCAAAGAACCGTATTTAGCATATTCCACTATTAAATACAAAGGCCCTAAGGCAAAAAATGACAAAATTCAGAAAAATACGTCAACTTGCTTTCATGAATCATATAATAATACACCTACCAGGGTTTTATGTACCTCATACTTTATAAAAGCATGACATTCCAGAGGTTTTAATCTATCTTCTGTTTACTCAGATAAAAAGCCTACAGAGCTCATGTTTTACTTTCTAGTAAGCAGGTTTAGGGTTGCAGTCTAAATAATAGAAAATAAGCATATATGAATACAGTGTAGCTTAATGCATGTGAGCAGAACTACACTGTTCATCTGTAATCTTTTAAGACATACTGTATAATTATAATTTACAAATGGCTATAATGTATTATATGAGGATTGTCATTTAAAAAATAAGAAAAAAGTGGAGCTATGCACACTTCACATGGAGTAAAAGTAGATTACAGTGGTACTTCATACAACTATTTTAATCTGTTCCACAGAGCTCGTTGTTGTGCAAAACAATTGCTATACGATGCATGCATTGTATAGTGATTTTCCCTATGGGATACATAGTACAACATTTTTTCGTATTTTTTTTTTTTGCTAAGTTATTTTTCCTTTTGAAAACTTGTTGTACAGATTTTTTCTATAGGGAAAATTGTTATGCGGGATGCCATCCCCCCCAAAAAAAAACAACAACCCCTAATTGTTATGCAATTTCGTTGCCATATGGGGCGATTGTTGTATGAGGTTCCACTGTATCTTGAAATGAATGGCAATTCATGCTGAGGAGACACAGGGTGCAGTTATACTAGCACTCAGAAGCAATCTAACCTGGATCACTTTGCAATGGTAAGGCCAATATTGGGAAGCAGCTTAATAAGCATGTCACTTTTGGATATTTGCATGTTAAACACTTCCCCAGCTTGACTGAGGGCAGGCTGTGTGATTTTTTTCTTGTTTAATACTATTATGGTGCAATATATTTGTTATAATTTTTAAATATCTCTATCTATCTATCTATCTATCTATCTATCTATCTATCTATCTATCTATCATTTCTTACCTCATCCAATTTCTTAACCAGTGATGCAAAGAAAAGATTGATTTTTTATCGCATAAGTAACAACTTTTTAAGAGCACTTCCAACCATTACAGCATATAACTGACCACATATAGAAGATTATAGGTTAAGTTTCCTGCTTAGAGGGATAATAATTTCATTTCAGAAATTATTCTTGGTTGAAAGGATTTTTGCTGGAGAAACTTCTCTCACGGGACACCTGAATGAGGCTCCTTTTATGTCCCCAAGATCTTTTCCCACCGAAGTGGTTCCTATTTATCTACTTGTAATTTCTTACTTTCGAACTGCCAGGTCAGCAAAAGCTGGGACAAAGACAGGCACTCAAACCATCATGCAGTATCTGGGTCTCAAACTGCCGACTTGCTGGCCTTCCAGCTAACAAGGTGAGCTTCTTAACCACTGAGCTACCGCAGCCCCACTTATAGGGATAAGGGCCTTACACAGCATGAGCCTTGGAAATGCTATCCTTCAGGCTGCTGATAGTTCATTTGCTATTTACTACATATTTCTCCAAACATTCCTATAACTGTTGAGTAGGCTTAGAACACTATAGCCCTCCAGATGCTACTGAACTAGATAATTTTGTAGGTTAGCATGATAATGGAAGTTACTGCCCAGCAATGTTCTGGAGAACCACATGTTTCCCACTATCACTGAAAAGGCTAAAACAAAAAATATAATGAAGAAAAAAAAAGAACGTTCTCAGAACTTTGCATCCAACACCAGGCCCTGCAGTTAAATTATATATAGGGCAATGCCTAACAAGTCTCGCCTGAGTTAAGTTTTGAAAGCACATTGTGACGATGCTGTGGCCCCGGCCTGCTGGCTCATTTAAGACCACTCTCTCCCTCTTTTTTAAATAGGTGGGAGGGTAGGGGAAATTTTTTTGTGGTAGTTTTAATGGGGTTTTAATTGGGATTTTTTTTCTTTAAAAAAAAATGTGATTGTTTTAATGTCTGTACACTGCCAAGAGTCTTTGGAATTGGATGGCAATGCAAATCCACAAATAAATAAAATAAATAAATATTGGTTATGTTTCTCACTATTGGCTAAGATTGTTTTTACATTATTTCCATTTAGTTTTCAAGATTTCAGTCATTGAAAAATAATTTCTTAAAACCAAACAAGGAACTCATAAGAACAGTCTTGCTGGAACAGGCCACAGACCATCCAGTCCAGCATTCTGACTCACACAGTGGCTCACCATTTGCTTCAGGGTATTCCCAAGGAGATGCCTTCACCTGTTTAGGATTCCCTGGAAATGGCATTGAGAGATAGCCAACCCGGAGGTTGCCATTAGGTATCCATAATTATAGCCATTGATACCCTTGTCCTCCATGAACTTGTCTAATCCTTTCTTAAAGCTGTCAAGACTGACAGCTGTCACCACTTCTTCTGGCAGGGAGTTCCATAGACCAGTGATCCTCTGGGTGAAAAAGTACTTCCTAAGTACTTTCTAACTCAGAGGTTCTCTTATTTTTCCAAACCGGCAAAGGGATGAAGAAATGGGATATGATTAATTTTGGAAACATCATTTGGGTGAAATGTTCACTGCAAGAGCCAGGACTAGTGGCACTTTCTTCCATAATTTTTTTAAAAAATATATGATTGAGAAATTATCTTCATACAAAGTGTAAAAAAGATTTCCATGCAACTAGTTATGCACATGATTTTCTGCAGCCTCTGCCAATTGTCATAGCTCTGTTCTGCTTTCCGCACACTAATTAGAGGGCTTCATTAAAGCTCTCAATTATAGGCTCTCACAAGGCTTCTGACATTTCAAGTCCATTAAAAAGGTTCGCTTCATAATTGAACCACACAAATTATCTCCTCAGTTCTACAATGTTGAATACAATGGCTAGAAAGTTAGAAATTTCCTCCCCTCTGGCTTCAGCATACAGTACTTAAAATACAGTACACTGGTTGGTATCCTAATATTTAGGTTACCTGTAGGTAGCTTCAATCACAGGAAATGCCATGGTAAAATCTTATAGAGTACTGCTTGCATGAGATCAGGCACACAATTTATATTTAAAGCACTCTCTTTGCAATCACAAGAATGAGAAGCTTGTTTGTCAAAAAGGTGTGGGGGGGAGCATACTGGGATAGTTCAAAAACTAATGTATCTGCACTTGTGCAAAATCACAGAATACACAGAAATCCCATGCACAGTAACAGTCTAAGTGGACAATGGGAGAAATACCTATATGTCAAATAGCACATCAGAGTGTAATATATACACTGTTCCCAATGTCACCATCTCCTGCAACTCTAATGGTGTTATTTCAGAGATTTGCAGTTGGTTATACAGTAGAACCCCGTATAACGAAAAAAACTCCATTCTACGGAGCTTTTCGCTATGCGGTTTTTCGTTATGTGGCACCCTATGAGAGATATCCTGCATAAAGGGGGGAAAAGTTCGTTAACCGGGGTTCCCATTAAGCGAATATACCCCAGTTACCAAAAATCCCATAACGGGGGAAAAATCATTATGCAGGGTATTGCCATTGCATAATGAATGCTTTGTTGTGCAAATTTTTTGCTATACGATGCGAGGTACAACTGTATTTTTTGAACTTATAACGGCATTGTTCCCAGTGCCATGATGACTAACTATAGGAACCACTGAAGTGTGTTTCATCCCCAACTGATTTATTTCTATCGCCAGCTCTCTGTATTTAGTTAATTTTTTTCAATCCTATATCTTCAACTCTGGCATCCCAAGGAATTGCAACGTAAATTATCCAGACATTTCTTCATTCTATTACTGTTAATGTCAGGTGCATTATATTCAAGGTGTGTATTAGTTCAGATCCAAAAATCCCACAAAATTTTAACTTGGTGATTTTCAAACACCTTTCCTGATTAACATTCACATGAATTGGGTTTGTGAGTAAGTGGCGAGTACAGTACTGTTACTGTACTTTATTGTCAATAAAAGAGTGAGAAAAGCAGTAATGGGATACAATCTCAAAAATGACAGAATGATGTCAGTCAGATTTCAAGGCAAACCTTTCAATGTCACTGTGATCCAAATATACGCACCAACCACTGGTGCAGATGAAGCCACAATGGACCAGTTCTATGAGGACCTAGAACACCTCATAGAACAGACACCAAGAAATGATGTCCAAATTATATTAGGAGACTGGAATGCCAAAGTAGGAAATCAAAAAGTGGAGGGAATAACAGGCAAATTTGGTCTTGGAACACTGAATGAAGCAGGGCTAAGATTGATAGAGTTCTGCCAAGAGAACGCACTGGTCATAGCAAACACTCTCTTCCAGCAACACAAGAGGCGACTTTACACATGGACATCACCAGATGGCCAACACCGAAACCAGATTGACTACATACTCTGCAGCCAAAGATGGAGAACCTCCATACAGTCAGCAAAAACAAGACCTGGAGCAGACTGCGGCTCAGATCACAACCTACTGATCGCAAAATTCAGGCTTAGACTAAAGAAAATAGGGAAAACACGGAGACCAGAAAGATATCACCTAGACAGCATCCCTAAAGAATACACGGTGGAGGTGATGAACAGATTTAATGGCTTAGACTCGGTAGACAGAGTACCAGAAGAATTATGGACGGAGATGAGGGACATCATGCAGGAAGCAGCAAAGAAAACCATACCAAAAGAAAAGAAGAGTAAGAACGCAAAGTGGTTGTCTGACGAGGCTCTTAAAATAGCAGAGGAAAGAAGGAACGCAAAAGTCAAAGGAGAAAGGAAAAACTACAATCATTTGAACACAGAATTTCAAAGAAAAGCAAGGAGAGATAAGGAAAACTACCTAAAAGAACAGTGCAGAGAAATGGAGGAAAACAACAAAAGAGGCAGAACCAGAGATCTTTTCAAAAAAATGGGGAAATCAAGGGAACATTTAAAGCAAAAATGACCATGATAAGGGACAAAGACGGAAAGGAGCTAGCTGATGCAGAAGAAATTAAGAAAAGATGGAAAGAGTACACAGAGGAACTTTACAAAAAGGACCTCAACACTCCTGACAATCACAATGATGAAGAAATTGAACTTGAGCCAGACATCCTGGAGAGCGAAGTCATAAAGGCCCTAAAGAGCACTGCAAACAACAAAGCTAGTGGAGATGATGGTATCCCTGTTGAATTTTTCAAAGCACTAAAAGATGACGGCGTCAAATTACTGCATTCAATATGCCAGCAGATTTGGAAAACAAAACAGTGGCCACAGGATTGGAAAAGATCAGTATACGTCCCAATCCCAAAAAAGGACAATGCCAAAGAATGTTCAAATTATCGAACAATCGGGCTCATCCCACATGGCAGCAAGGTGATGCTCAAGATAATACAGGATAGACTTCAGCAGCATGTGGAGAGAGAATTACCAGAGGTGCAGGCCGGTTTCAGAAGAGGCAAGGGGACTAGAGACCACATTGCCAACATACGCTGGATCATGGAGATAACAAAGGAATACCAGAAACAAGTTTACTTTTGTTTTATTGACTACACTAAGGCATTTGACTGTGTGGACCACAACAAGATGTGGCAAGTAATTAAAGAGATGGGAATACCAGAGCACCTCATATGCCTCATGAGAAATCTGTACACGAACCAAGAAGCAACAGTTAGGACATAACACGGAATGACAGAGTGGTTTGGAATAGGAAAAGGAGTAAGACAAGGCTGCATTTTGTCACCCTGCTTATTCAACTTATACACAGAGCACATAATGCGCAGTGCAGGGATGGAGGAATCACAATATGGGATTAAAATTGCTGGGAGAAACATCAACAATATGAGATATGCAGATGACACCACCCTAATGGCAGAAAGTGAGGAAGACCTAAAGAATCTCTTGATTGGGCTGAAGGAGGAAAGTGCAAAAGCTGGCTTGAGACTCAATATCAAGAAAACCAAGATAATGGCAACAGGCCCAATCAGCTCCTGGAAAATAGACGGGGAAGAAGTAGAAACAGTGACAGATTTTACTTTCTTAGGATCAAAGATCACTGCAGATGGGGATTGTAGCCATGAAATAAAAAGGCGAATGATTCTTGGGAGACAAGCAATGCGAAACCTGGGGAACATAGTGAAAAGCAGAGACATCACATTGCAAACAAAAATTAGAATAGTCAAAGCAATGGTTTTCCCAGTAGTAATGTATGGATGTGAGAGCTGGACAATTAGGAAGGCTGAACGCAGAAGAATAGATGCCTTTGAAATGTGGTGTTGGAGGAGGGTTTTGAGAGTCCCCTGGACAGCAAGGAGAACAAATAGGTCAATCTTAGAAGAAATTAACCCTGACTGCTCATTGGAAGGTCAAATAGTAAAGATGAAGCTAAAATACTTTGGACATCAAATGAGAAGGGAGGATTCACTTGAGAAGGCAGTGATGTTGGGAAAGGTGGAGGGCAAAAGAAGAAGGGGGAGGCCAAGGATGAGATGGATAGATGGTATTGTAGACACAATGGGCACAGAGCTGGGAGGGCTGAGGGGGATGGTGGAGGACAGAGGCGCCTGGAGAGCAATGGTCCATAGGGTCGCAAAGGGTCGGAACCAACTGTGCGACTGAACAACAACAACAACAAAATTATTTAAAAGAATTACAAATAATATCATTCTTTTTAAAATGTGACTGTTTGTATGCAACAGTAATCACCAGCAGAGCTGTTCACAGAAGTAGTAATCATACAGTAATATCTCGAATGTTTGCATCAGATAACACTAAAACCGTGTAACATTAAGCAATCTGAGATATATTTTTTTGCATTGCATAACGTTAAAATCCTAGGGGATGCATCGAATAACATTCGCTAAAGCCTGTGCCAATTACAATGTACCTCTATGGAGTTTTAACATTATGTGATTCATTCCATAGGATTTTAACATTATCCAATGCATACATCGGATGTTAAAAATCGGGTAACACTAAGACTTGTGGAACCAAGTTTCAGCATTATCCAGGGTTTTAGTGTATTATGAAAAAATACCAATAGCCCCTTCCAACTGCTTACTATATCATCTTTCTGAACATCAGTAAAGACTGTCTACAAAGCTGACGTATACCTCCTGCCAAAGTTGCATGATTGCAAATGTCTTAGTCAAAGCTCTCTTCTCACATCCAAAGCAGATAGCTTTTCAGTAAGTTGCCTGTGCCAAACGTTTACCCACATAAATAATTTGAAATCCAACCAAGCAGAATCTTTGTGCAGCACAACCATACATTTCTGCATTAACCACTTTTTGGGATATGTCTCCACCTAATTCTATGCACTGGAAATGAAACCACACCCAATGCACTGCCAATTCCCAGTGGAGAATGACCAAGAGATCCAAACAGAACAGTGAACCTGCCAAAAGCATACCTGTCAACCTTCCCGGATTGGCCGGGATTTCATGGTTTTCGGCGCCGATTTGCGCCATTTCCCGCCCTGCGCTGCTGAAACCCCGGAATTTGGCAGCGGGGGAAAGGAGGTACTGCGCAGCCCTTCTGCGCAGGTCACCTTCTACACATGCGTAGAAGAGTTTTACGCCTGCGTAGCCCTGTTCTACGCAAGCGTAGAAGGCGACCTGTGCAGAACTGTTTGCTCAGGTCCCGTATTTTCCGGAACCGCGGTTGACAGGTATGGCCAAAAGATCAGACACCATAATGCAACCTCCTCTATTGATGACTTACTGCTCAAAAGAACCATTATCAGCTGAGTTACTATGACACACAAGCCCCTCCTTTGTACAAGACACATCTGCCCCCTTTTTCACTCATAAGATTCTATAAAACAAGTGTCTATCACTTACCACCCTGGCTGCAAGCTCCATAAAGTTTGATGACATGTTGATGATTGACCTGTTTCAAAAGAGTGAACTCAGAATGCAGATCTCTGAACTCGCTTTGGGAAGCATTTTCTACAGAACAAAGCAATAGGAGAAAAACAGTTCATTATTGAAACTCAGAACCTCCAAAACCTTAAAACATCCACATAATGTATTCAGATCTCTGAGTATGTACTTGCTCCACATTAAACAAGCTATGTAAGATAGGAGAAATGATCTTGCATCTGCATTAGCTGATGACAAAATAATGTAGTATCTTCACCACGTATCATTCCTAATCTCTTACTATTGGGCTGCGATGGCTCAGTGGTTAAGAAACTCGCCTTGTTAGCTGGAAGGCTGGCAAGTCAGCAGTTTGAGACCCGGGTACTGCATGACAGATTGAGCGCATGTCTCTGTCCCAGCTTTTGGGGACATGAAATTAGCCTCATATAGGTGTCCCCTGAGCGGAGTTTCTCCAGCAAAAATCCTTTCAACCCAGAATAATTTCTGACATGAAATTATTATTGTAATCTCTTACTGGTGCTCCGGCACCACAGATACTAAATGTACACGTTTCTTGTTTATGCTGCGAATATAGCTAACACCATAAAGTAGACAAAACAAAAAGACAAAAAACGGCATGGCACCTTAAAGATTAACGGCTGTATTTTGATGTTAGCTTTCATGGATCAAGTCCACTTCATCAGACAAAGTGTATGACAAAGTGGACTTGATCCATGAAAGCTAACATCAAAATACAGCAGTTAGTCTTTAAGGTGCCACAATGTTTTTGACTTTTTGATTTTTTTTTACTCTGATATACTTGCACAGACTAACATGGCTACCATTTCAAAATCCATAAAGTAGGTCTATGTTGTCTGTGACCCACAAAGATAAAGGCACTGACACAGTCCACCTGTTTAAATTTCCTCTCCTACATAACTCTTAGAGGAACACAAGTTTTTAGTCTTCTTTTCCTTCAGGTTATCCTACCGATACTTCCCTGTCTTAACTTAGCAACATGTTATGCAATCAGCATAAAACTAGACTCTGTGAAGTAAGGCAGTGAGGTCAGTGGTACCAGGTAACTGTTGAGGTGAAGTGTTCCCAAGCGATGCACGAGAAATCACAAAAGAGAAATTAGGCACATAAGATTCAAACTCCAGACGGAAGTGACATATCCATTATTTCTGAGAAGCAACTATTTGTGTATATCTATGCATTTTAAAATGCTTGGTAAACAAACATTGTTCAAAGAAAACACAACTGATCATATAAGTGAGATTAGAAAGTGCTTCCTTGGATTCCTATCCATATATATATCCTACTAAGTAAAGAGAGCAATGCAGCAAAACAATATCCATAACTGTTTATTTACTCTAACGGTCAAGGTTGGCTATCTTATGCTTGGCCTTGACTAGAGGAAAATGCATTTATTTGTATTTAATGAGAAGACAGAGCAGAGTTATGAGAATCCAGGCAGCAAATCCCTTATGAAAACCCATTTCTGGCTTTTTCTTTGGCAAAAATTAAGAATGAATCCTGGATTAGTTTAAAATAGGTGTCTCACTTGATTTCTGATTGGACAAGATGTAGCAGTTATGCTATGACAACCATTCATGTTGTAGCCCCAGAATTCTCTCACTAAGAAAGATCTAGGAGGAGCGCTGGAGTGGGTGCTGCTGTGAAACTGCCACTTTCCTAGCTCCAAAGTTAGTGTATTCTTTGATGGTTTGGAGAAACTTGCTTGAAAGCAAGTCTGAAATGATCTGTCAAAAGGAATCAAATAGAGCTACCTGAGAATATCCAATACCTCCTGAAGAGGATCCTATGGAAAGTCCTCCTCTATTATAGATCCTCTGATGGTCTTCATCCCCAAAGGTACATGGCTAAGATCCCCTTTCCCCTAAGAACAGCAAATACCAATGGTATGAGCAGAGAGGGCTCACTCTTCCATTGCAGATGTGGCACCATTTCTACTTAGACCATAGTCAGTCACTACCTAAGAAAAGAATGCATAATATATGTGCAGTCCACAGAATCCAGGAACAGATCTTTAAAAGGCCACACTCTTTATCCCAAAGGTATACAACTAAAATTCATCTCCCCTAAAACCATCAACCTTATTTTCTTGTTTGCCATCAAGACTCATTTGAAGGACACCGATATAGCACTGCTTCAGAACACAGGAACACAACCTCTGGCTCAGCAAAAGTCCGCTCACTTTTCCTGGTAGGTTGTCAAAAATATTGTTCTTGCCATAAAGCCCCAGGAAATTTGCTGTCATATTTCTAAGCAAAGAAAAAAAGTCAAAATTCTTCACCCTTGCCTACTAGGAGATAAGTGAAAATATTCATGCCTACTTTTCACTCTGGCAACATCGTGAACAAGGGATCACTGACCCTTGGAGTGTGTCCCTCCCTCTGTATTGCTTGTATCCCTTTTTATTCTTTTTATGAATAGGGTGGGGGTAGAAGGGTGGGTGACTTGGGTTCTTTCAATTGGTTTTATATGTTTTTAATCTGTTGTAAGCTGCCCTAAATCAGGTTCGCCTGAGTGGGCGGCACAGAAATTTAAAATTAAATTAATTTTAAATTAAATATTCTGTACCCAGAGGAGAAAAAGACATAGTTATATGTAGGTAAACCAACTTTACTTCCACAGTGGTTTTCCACATCTGTCACACCCTAATGTCACAAGCGAAAGTATGTGAAATTTAACCAGAAAATCTGACTATTTTGTGTATTGGCAGAACATCAGTAGTTGAAGAAAGTGATAACTAATAATCTTGGTGCATTATCCTCTAAAATACTATATGACAGAATTAGCCAGTGTTTTTATGCTTTACTAGCATATTTTGCCCGGTGGTGCCGGGCTTTTTAAAATTGTGTTGGATAGTAAAGGGTTTCTTTTTTTCTTGAACCAATGGTGCTGGGCTGTTTTAAATGGTGTTGTAAGGTTTTGTGATTTTGTGGATTCGAGGCGCTGCGTTTTTGAACGTTTTTGTTTTATGTTTATGCAAATTTTATTTTAATTTATTTAATTTAATTTAATTTAATTTATTTAATTTAATTTTATTTAATTTAATTTAATATTATTTAGTTTTAAATTTAATTTTGTTTTTTAAAATGTTTATTTTTACACATTTTTATTTTTTGTTTTGGTTTTTTGGAGTGAAAAGTGATTTCTGTTTTTTTGGTAATTTTCGAGATTAGTGTGTTTATTTTTGAATGTTTTTATAACTTATTTGATTAATTTTGGAATTAATCTTATTAGTTTTAATATTTTTGAATGTTTTTTCTCTTTTGGCCTCTGGGTGGGGGTGGTGAGCTTTTCTGCCTCTCTACAATTGTTGCCTCTCTACAATTGTTCTCTTCTGTCCTCTGGGTGTCGCTTCCGGTAAGTTTTCTCTTTCTTTTCTCATTTGAGTTCCGGTCCTCATAGATGGAAGACGTCTTTTGGTAAGTTCTCTGGGGGTTTTTGGGGGGTGGGTGGGAATTTTTTTTTGGGGGGGGGGGTCTGTGTGTTTTTTCTTTTTGGCTGTTTTTGTGTTTCATTTTTGGATTTTTGTGTGTTTTTGAATGTTTTTGGTTTGTGTTTTTGTTTTTATTTTTTCAGGGGGGTGGTGGCTTTCTTTCCTGCGGGCCATGCTGGCTGGCCCATGGGAAGGAAGGGCAATGGCGGGGAGGCTTTCTTTCCCATGGGCCATGCTGGCTGGCCCGTGGGAAAGAAGGGCAGCGGCGGTGGGGGGTTTCCTTTTTTTCCCCGCGAGTCATACTGGCTGGCCCGTGGGGAAGAAGGGCAGTTGCGGGGGGGGGGCGGTTTGCTTGTATTTTTTGCGCGCCTGCTGGCCCTCCGAACGGAAGGGCAGCGGCGGCGGGGGGTCTCTTTTTTTCCCCACGGGCCATGCTGGTTGGCCCGTGGGGAAGAAGGGCAGTTGCGGGGTGTTTTTTTTACTTGTATTTTTTGCGCGCTTGCTGGCCCTTCGAACGGAAGGGCAGCGGCGGCGGGGTTCTTTTTTTCCCACGGGCCATACTGGCTGGCCCGTAGGAAAGAAGGGCAGTTGCGGGGGGGGGGGTGTTTACTTGTATTTTCCGTGTGCCGGCTGGCCTTCCGAACGGGAGGGCAGCGGCGGCAGGGGGGGTTCTTTTTTTCCCCACGGGCCATGCTGGCTGGCCCGTGGGGAAGAATGGCAGCGGCGGGGGGTGTTTTTTTTACTTTTATTTTTCACGCGCCGGCCGCCTCAGCGTTCTGCGCGCTAATGGCGCGCAGGACGCTGGGGTTTGTAGTTTTGGCTGCACGTGTTTGCTTACTGCAGCGGTTTTTCCCTTGCGGCTTTTTTTTGATTGGCCGCGGCGCGTTTCCGAACGTTCCTTTTGCCGCGCCACTCAGCCTGATTGGCTCTGGGGCGGCGCGGCGCCAGGAACGTTGGGAATTGAAGTTCCCTTTTTTTGTTTGCGACTGGGGGGCTCCTGCCCCCGGGTTGAAAATTTCAACCCGACAGTTACCTGCGAACCGGGTTCGGGCGAGTGAACGGAGGCCCATTACGGGCTAGTGGGGCCTGGTGCAACATTCTTTGTCACATTCCAACAGTTAACGCACCATTTTATAGGTATAGATGATATCTAAAGAACCTTCAGCTAACACAAAAGAATGGAATGTTCCTTTGGAACTTTTAAGTTGTTCCTGTCAAATAACCACTTAAATCAGTTGCTTCAGCTAGCATATGGCATTCTTCCCTTTCACGCCTGTGGAAATGACTACCTTCATCATTACGACAGAGAAAACATCAGACAAAACATGTCCAGCAAGATCGTTAGAGGAATCTAACTGCCACAAGGCAACTTCTTGTCTCGAAGGTAGAGTTTCATCAACAGATACTAAAATGCCACCAAATCATTTGCAGATCTTGCTAGGCCCATACAAAGACAGTACCTTTCAGCATTTTGACTGCAACTGTAGTATACCCAGCTTTCCCCTTCAACCTGAATGCAGTTGCCTTGACAACTTTTCCAAATTCTCCTTCTCCAAGTGTCTTGCCAAGCACCAGGTTCTTCCGAGGGAATTCCCACTTTGGATCCTCCTGTAGGAGAGGGAAGAATGATGTCTTTCTAGAGAAATGTTTTGAAGCACCCAATAGGTCTATCAGAAAAAGATGTTTGTTGGATGTAATAATATAACACGTTGTTCATTGTCCCCTTCTCTGTTTACTACAGGCAAGTTGATACTGTTTATTTCTCTCAGCAAAATGAGGAGGGGAATGAAGATGGAAAGGGTAAGGACATTCAATAAAAAACCTGAACGATGGATTTTGTGATGACACTTGTGATAGCAGTCAACATTTATCATACATGCATGTGCATTCCATGTTTCATACTGCAACAGTTAACAATTCCCTCTGTCCAAGTCAAGTCCAACAAAGCTTATTTATGTATCGCTTTTGACTGACAGCCTTCAAACAGTCTGCTGCGCATTCATTTTTCTAGAGCCATTTGCTCTCCCTCTGCCTTACTGTCCAATGTGTCAAGAAACTGGAATAACAAAAATGCTTTGTATTACAACAAGGACAGCCAAAACACAATAAAATAAAAAAGCAATATTCCAAACTAGTGCAGAGTGAACTGACAAAACTATCGATTACACTAGTATACTTAAAAGATAGGATTTATATTTTAATTAATCTTCACCAAATGTTTTAATTTGTGGGATGGGATGGGATATTAGAATATAATCACAGATATGTACAGCTGGAAGAGATCCCAAAGGTTATCAAGTCTATCCCTCAACCAAAACAGAAAATCCACAACTAAAGCATCTTCAACATACAATTATCTAATATCTGTTTAAAACATTCTAGTGAAGGAGAGCACATCACCTTCTGAGGCAGTCCATTTCATTATTAAACAACTCTTACTGTCAATAACCTCTTCCCAATATTCAGGTGAAATTTTCTTGCAATTTGAATTAATTACTTCAGATTCTATCATTCTTGACTGATAGTGTACTGCATCTTTCAGAAAACAGTCCTTCAAATATTTAAAGGTGGTTATCTATAATATTCAGACTACACATATTCAATTCCCTTAAATTTTTCCTCAGGGAGCTTAATGTCAAGCAAACCAGACCTTTTATCATCCTAGTTGCTCTCCTAGACCCTTTTCACATGTACTGCTTCCAAACCAGCTATCACTTCTTCTGAATTTATATACAGTAAAACCCAGGGTTGAAACCACCTTGGTTTAAGTTTGCTCCGGTTTACAATGGCAAATCCTATGGAAATGCCGTCCTGGTTTACAATTTTTTTAATGTATTTGTTTTGGTTTTCAACAATCAATTCAGCACCATTTTTTATTTTTCAATGCATCCCTATGGATGTTTTGGGTTACAATTTTTTTTGGGTTACAATGGAGGCTGTTGGAATGGACCTCCGTCATAACCCGGGGTTTTACTGTAGCTGATATTTCATCTTAAATGTGGAGCTTTACACATTATTTTTATGAAACTACGTTTTGGCTGAGTTGTCCGATCTAATAAGGTCACCACTAATCATGACTTCTACATCCTGCCAAGTTTGGCATCATTTGAAAATCTACCTCCTTCCCTCTCGGTTGGCAAGAAACAATACTCTCTGAGTAAGACCTGTCAATACACAACAACTCTACCTAACAGTAGCATTGTCTAGTTAACATTTTACTAGCTGGCTGCAAGACTGTCATAAGGAACCTTGTCAAAAGCCTTGATGAAATTATTGATGACTTTCTCCTCGTCTACCAGATTTGTGATTCTATTTTTAAATGGGTAGGTTTAAGTTGAAATGACTTACAAATTACTGTTGTTTTCTAAGTGCTCACAATCTGAAGCTTAATTATTTTTTTCTGGAGCATTTCCCTGATATTGATGTCCAGCTGGTGAACTTGATATTAGGTAGAGTCAGGCCCTTAGAATTTTACACAGCACTTACTGAGCAAACCATTGATAGCTCAAGGGGGATGGGAGGATGAATCCTGCAAGCAACCTCCCCTTTGGCTACACTTCCAACAGGTGCTGCATGAGAATTAAGTCTGAGTCATGAATAATTCTAAATTTTCCAGCACTGGACTCCTGAAGTATTAAACTAAAATAAGAGGAAGCAGAAATCTGAGTGCAGCAGGCAAAAGCATTACTCTGTCCATGGAGAAAGAAGAGGTGAGGCATCTACTTATATAATCATAGCCCAAACCAGAGGATTTTTACTACTTGCCAGAGGGAGTGGTTGAAGATTTACCCTACTTCTGCACGCAGAGAGGACTTCTGAGGCTAGAGAACACAGAACCCATGGTTGCTCATTGGATTAGGCCCCAGACCAGGCTTCTCTGAAGGATACTCTAGCAGACTATGAAGCTAGTATGTGGTGTACACAAGTGGTGTCAATTCTGGTGTAATCTGTCTCAACTCTGTATCCATGAGGCCAGATGAGAACTAAAGCTGCCTGGCAAAAACATCTTTTCCTGTGATTAGTAGACTTGTGGAAATAGAAGAAAAAGAAGGGAAGCTCTTTTGAGAATTCATCTAGTCACTGCAGACAATTGCCTTTCTGTGTTGGGAAGTTGTCAAGCCTGGCAGCCAGTGAATAGTGATGGCTGGATAAACCTGATCCAGAAATAAAAGCAAACACAACACAGGACTTCTATATAAACATTCTCCCAGAACTTCTAAATCTATCACATGGAAGCAGATGAGTTGAAGACAGCATTTCTCTCAGAAGAGCGTTGCAAAATGCCAATCATACCGAAGCTTCCGTGTGCATATAAAGTTCATACCCAAGTACGTACTATAGTACGAGCAAATTTTAGGTTATATAATAACATTAATTAATCATACAGAAATTACTCACTCATTAATCATATAAAAATATTTTATTCTACATGAGTACTACCAGTTGTCAGCTAAGCATTCTTCTTCTTTGCACATACAGTAAGTTATGCAGGTAATACTAATTGTGGGCCTATTAATGATATATTTGCATAGCTGTTTTTTTTACTGAGGCAGGTTGCTAGTGATTCCGATGGCAATTAAAGTGCCATTTCTTTCAAGATTATAATTGCTGTTATTTATCACCAGTTTTTAGGTATCACTGTGAGAAAGATCCTGGTGTAACTTGGGGATCCAGCAGCAGTGGACTGGCAGCAATATTTCTCTACTAAAGGTTCCCCCCACCTGTCCCAAACCACTCAAGGCTTACCTATGACAAAAGGGAACACTAGGGAAATAACAAGGAAAAGGGTGCTCTAGTGATGTGTGTCAAGAGAACACTTGTTTATATCCATAGATGGTCTAAGTACAAATTAGAAACTCCCACACATCTCTAGTTAATTTTAAATCTAATTGTTCAATCTTGTAAAACAAGCTATCATTTGTAGCTCGGTGCTGAAAAACATATAACTAACAAACAAGCTACTGTACTGTCGGACAACCACAGAGTGGAAAAGGAATATTTTCTGCTCATATGGGTCTGATTTTCAAGCAGACAAATTTACAGCAGGATGTTTTTCAGGATCTTAAAAAAGCATGTGAAAATTGTCCATAGGCAAAGGAAGGAAACTGAGTGATGGTAATAATATATAACATTCACATAAACCACTTCTGAGTGTTCAGGGAGCTCCACATACATTATTTTACTGTAATCCTTACCACAGACCTCTAATTATTTTCCATTTACTCTTGACCTCTGGGGCTGAGGAAATGACTTCTCTGAAGCTAATAAGACTTATGTGCAACACTGTACTGAAACTCTGTCTTGCTATGGTGGAGGCACAGTGCATAGGGGTTCTCAGGACCAGGCATCTAATGTATGTAAGAAAATTGCAAGCCCAAAAAGATCCTTCAACTCCAGGTAAAAGTGAGATGTAAAACACTATTTTCTCTCGCAAAAGTCTCTAGTCTGCACATCTTCCCTCTGCAGCAACTACTGTTCTTTTACTTTGAGAAGTGAAGTGCATTCATTCAGCAAACACAAAAGGACTAGTTGAATGTTCACAACAAAGCTAAAGACACACACACACACCCGCCGCCATCCTTCTAATTCAGGGGTAGCCGACCTTGGTGCCTCAGGTGTTCTTGGACTTCAATTACCAGAAGCCCAAGTAAGCACACCGGCTGATCTGGGCTTCTGAAAACTGAAGTCCTAGAACACCTGCGGCACCAAGGTTGGTTACCCAATCGAATCCCTGTAAATCCATTTATTTATTTATTTACAGTGGTACCTCATTAAACTATTTTAATCCATTCCATGGGGCTCACTATTATACGAAACAATTGCTATACAATGCATGTATCGTATAGCGATTTTCCCTATGGGATGCATCGTACAATGATTACTTTTTTGCTAAGTGGTTTTTCCCATTGAAAAATTGTTGTATCATTTTTTCCATAGGGATGCCATTTCCCCTCCAAAACCTAATTGTTATGCGATTTTGTTGCTATATGGGGCTATTGTTGTATGTGGTTCCCCTGTTTTGAATTTATTGATTGGGTTTTTTTCTTTCATTTTTAGGCCTCCTTTCTCCCAATAAGGGGACCCAATGTAGCTCACTTTGATTAAAACAAAATAAGATTAAAAACATGATTATGAAATTAAAAATCAAAACATATAATTGAAAAGTTTATCTAAGCATTTAATAAAACTCAGTTAAAGCATATTTAAAAAGAACAGATACCCAGCATCTTAAAGTGTCTCTATTATTCTTATTAAAAGTCTATTTAAAGAGGCAGGTCTAATGCCAAAAGAATAAAAGTGAGGGGGCACAAAACAGTAGCCACTATCATTTGGCATGGAAGCATTGTGGGCATTAAAATGTTATTTTGCACCATTTCCCTTCATATGTGAAAAATTGACCCTGTTTTCTTTTCTTCTCTTGTCCCTGCCCTCTTTGACGGTGAGGAGAATAATTTTGTAGTTCTTACTGGAGAATTTTACTTGCTGTACACAAGAGCAAAATTGAATTAGAAGATGGAGGTTAGAAGATCACTGTACAAAGAATAACATTAAAGGAGGATACATATAAGGAACTCAACTTCCCCTATGTCATTTGGAGGACCCTGAATAGGCAGAGGGTTAGAGTCCCTCAAATGTAAGACCAACATGCTCAAGTGGGAGTTGCTGGCAAACAACACACTGTGAATGTGGAAAGATACAGAATCTGGCTCATTTGCTAGTCTGTAAATTGCTACCAGAAACGTGTATAGATGAGGATTTAAGTTTAGCCAACAACAAAGCCAAGAAAGCGGCCTGATTTTGGAAGTCCAAAGTTTGATTAGGACATGAAAGAAGAACTAAGTAGCTCTATGCAAAGAGAGGAAATTACTACTAAGCAAAGTAACAGCTGTTAAGATAAGCCTGAATGTAGTCCTGTCAATCCGATATAAATTTATTTAGCAGTCTCCCTATGAACTTAGCATCTGTCAACTACAGTTAATACTCATGGGTTATTTGGTATTTTGATTATTTCAGGGATATCCCATATAGAATTGTGGTCACTATAGCTTGAATGTATGTAGCTCACTGGGAAAACTCATTTTGGTAAGAGAGCAATTATGCAAAGAGTGCGTCTGTGGCTTGAGAGTACAATTTTTTTAACAACTAGTGGAAGCAAGAAATATATTAAGTTCAGTTATCCTGTTTTTATTAGCTATTTTAATCCCCAGTAGGCAAGATAAGACTCACCAGTGCAGTACAGTGTGTTCCCATTATACCCAGAGGTAGGATGTTGGTTTTTATTAATTACAAAAACAGAAAGAGAAGGATGAGTTGTAACTAAATCAGTGAATAGTATGGATAAGTAACTTCCAAGCATAATCATTCTTTGGCTTGCCGGTTTACTGTAAAGCTTGGAAAGTCTTGCCTTTGGATTACTTCCCCTATCAATCTTATGTCATGTTGCATTTTTTTCTAGCTCAAATGTTCCCTAGTGGTAAGACTGCAAGTCAACTAAAGCATCAATGAAATATTTACTAAACAGCTGGGAATTACAAGAACGTACAGGTATTTTAAAATTGTCTACCGACATCTGGTTCTCAGAATCCATTGATGGTCGACGGACATTAGTAGATGAGTAACTTATAGGGTATGACTGGGCTGGGCGTCGGAAAGTCATCTCAGCTGAGGCAATAGGTGTTTTTGGAGAATTCTTGTGGTAGTGGTGGATGAAGTAGGAAGAAAGGAACACTGACAAAATAAAGGCGATCAGGACTGAAACTGCAATCACCATTTTGCATATGTCATCACACAATGGCTCTGTGGATAAATAAGAATGTTAAAAGGACAATAAGCAGTTACCCCTCTCCATTCCTTCCAATGTCTACATCTATAAAAATTCCCCAAAGGCAAGTGGTAGGAGAAAGACCAATGACCAGGTAATGCCTCAGAAAACATTGTCACTTGTTGATGGTGCTCCCAATACTCATATGATCAGGCCCAGAGTGCCGCACATTGTCACAAATAAGGCTTTCAATCAACCTCTATTCTCTGCAGTCTGCTTCCAGTTCTCCTAGACCAATAAATCCTCTCTTACTCCATACATATAGTACATCTTTTCCTAGGTCTTCTACTGATTTCTCTAATACTTTTAATTAACTCTCTTATTTATAACTCTTTAATTCCTGAGTTCCCTAACTATAGCTTCAATCCAACTATTCATCTCTAGCAAAGTATACTCACTGAATCAAGGAGGTATTATATGTTGACTTAACCAAGTTCAAATGATCTACTCTAGTTAGTACTAACAAATGAATCTAAGGCTGCCTCTAATTCTCTAAATAAGTCTCTCACACTCTAAACTTCTCAAACTAACTTCTCTCATTAACTCTATAAATAACTCTTTAGCTAACATGCTTAACTTTATAGTTCTCCAAATCACTCTGTATTTTAACTCTGTAAGCACAAAATCTGATCAACCAAGAGAGGCACTAAGGCACCTGAAGCTGTGCAGGGTCCAAAATTTTCACAGCCTGAGGATGCTAAAAATTACTTATTCTTTTCTAGAATAATAAGTTTGCCTCTGTCTCTTGGCTGAGGGGGGCTGGGAAATTGCATAACATGCCCCCCACCACTTGGTAAGTTAATACTTGATCATAAGTTAATACCGGCTGGCCATAAGAACACCGATGCCCACGCTGCCACCAGACTCTTCCCTCGGCCGGCCACAGCCTTGAGGGAAAGAAGGAACAGCTGTGCAGCCCGGCCAGCTGGCTATAAGAATGCTGATGACACCACCACCACCACCAGACTCTTCCCTCGGCCGTCCCCAGCCTTGAGGGAAAGAAGGAACAGTTGTGCAGCCCGGCCGGCCAGCTATAAGAATGCTGATGACGCCAACACCACCACCGGACTCTTCCCTCGGCCGTCCCCGGCCTTGAGGAAAAAAGAAACAGCTGTGTGGCCCGGCCAGCTGGCCATAAGAACGAGGACGCCGCTGTCACCGGACTCTTCCCTCGGCCGTCCCTGGCCTTTAGGGAAAAGAAGGAACAGCTGCGCAGCCCTGGCCGGCTGGCTATAAGATGTCACTGCTGCAGGACTTTTTCCCTTGGCTGTTCAGCCTGGAGGGAAGTGGAGAGGTCTGAGTTTTTGCAATGTATTCCCCCCTCCCGCTTATTGCTTTGAAATGTGTATTGCTCTTGAAATATGTATTGTTCTTGAAATGTTTTTTTATGTTGTGCTAATGTAACTGTAATTTGTGATTATTTCTTTGTTAGCAGCCCAGAGTTGTATTGTGAGTGGGGCGGCATACAAGTCAATAATAATAATAATAATAATAATAATAATAATAATAATAATAATAATAATAATAATAATAATAATAATAATAATAATAATAATAATAATAATAATAATTCCACTGAATAAATGAGTTTACCCTAATTGGGACTAAAAGCTACTTTAGGTTTAATTCTCTAACTTTCTAAATAACCATGTAAGGATAAGTTATTCTTATGCCTCAAATCAGTTGGCTGTACAGCTCAGAGAGCCCAAGATGCTTCTTGCCTATCCTTAATCTATACCTATAAATCTGTGTGTTAACCATTGGAATGTGACAAATGATGTTGCACCTGGCCCCACTAGCCCCGACCGAGCCTCCCTGCACACACCCAAACCGGGTTCGCAGGTAACTGTTGGGTTGAGAAATGTGGCAGTGGGGCAGGAGCCCCCCGAACGTGAACAAAGAAAAAGGACTTCAATTCCCAGCGTCCTTTGCACTGTGCAACCCCTCAGCCAATCAGGCTGAGGGATACGAGCACAGAGGAGGCTGGGAACGCGTGCTGACTTTAAAAAAACACGCTGGGAGCCGGAGGGAAAGACTTTGAAAGACCCAGCTGGAGGGAGCCAGGAAAAGGTCCGTGTTAGGTAAGGGTTAGGGGGTGGGTGAGGGAGGCAATGAAAGGTGCTGGGTCCAGAAGGGTTGGGGGGATAGACCCATTTTGTCCCCCCAACCCTACCAAACCCAGGGGACCAGGGAGAGGAGAATGAATCCCCCCCCCCCCCCACACACACACTCCATTTTAAAAGAGAAGAAACCACTTGGTTTCTTCTCTTTTAAAAACGGAGTGTTTTGCTTTTTTGGGGGGAATGATCCCCTCTCTGCTCTGTCCCCTGGCTCTGGAAGGGTTGGGGGGACAGACCCCTTTTGTCCCCCCAACCCTACCAAACCCAGGGGACCAGGGAGAGGGGATCGAATCCACCACCCCCCCCCACACACACACACTCCATTTTAAAAGAGAAGAAACCACTTGGTTTCTTCTCTTTAAAAACGGAGTGTTGTTGTTGTTGTTTTGGGGGGAAGACGATCCCTTCTCTGCTGGGTCCCCTGGCTCTGGAAGGGTTGAGGGAACAGACCCCTTTTGTCCCCCCAACCCTACCAAACCCAGGGGACCAGGAAGAGGAGATTGAATACACCCCCCCTCCCAAACACTCTGTTTTAAAAGAGAAGAAAGAGCTTGGTTTCTTCTCTTTAATAACGGGGTGTCCTGCGGGGGGGGGGGGGGGGGGGGGAGGGATCCCCTCTCTGCAGGGTCCCCTGGCTCTGAAAGGGTTGGGGGAACAACACACACACACACACACACACACACAGCTTCTCTTTCTCTTTCTCTCTCTCACACACACAACACTCCTGCCTTGCCAGGAATTTTTAATGTGTGTGTTGGTGATTGGAGTGGTATTGTATGGGTAGTGGTGGTTGTGCACACCCAAAACCACCCCTAACCACCAACACACCTCTTTTTTACATAAATTACCAAAAATATATATATATCCCTTACAACACAATTTAAAACAGCCCGGCTCTTTACCAACATTAAGGAAAAGAACCCTTCCAAAACCATTTAAAAACAGCCCGGCACCGCCGGGCAAAATCTGCTAGTTGTTTATAAGTTAATTGCCTCCTGTCATAATTCTCTTTTGCTTCTGTTTTCACCAAGAGCTAATTAAAACTGATACCAAGTGAAAAACTGTCCTTCTGACTTCTTCATTATCATCTAAGTTGGTAAATGATTATCTAAATGGTAGAATCATTATCTCAATATTACTGTGGAATTTATTACTATAGAACCGTATTTCCGTTTCAAACTACTGTACATGTGAGTGCTCACTTATTTGAGTGTGCTCACATATACTTTTTTAATTGTAGAAAGTAGACTACATGAGTCAGATGGGACAGCAAAGCATAATGGTTAAAGTGTTAGTCAGTTAAATTGGAGATCCAAGTTTTAGTGTAATGCATCTGTTGTGTATTATACTGTGTGTTTGATTTACAACAGCATTACTTATTAAAATCATTTTTAAAAGAAAGAAAAGAAGAAAGGTTGCTTCTTTGGATTACAACGTCTAGGAGTTCTAGTTCAGATATGAACAGCTTAAATCCCAAAAAGGGATTTCCCCCCTGAACTCTATTTTTTAATTTTAAAATAAACTACAACAAAGCTCACAAAATAGCAATCTTCAGACTCACCTCTGATATCATCTTTCTCACAAAAGCAGCTTTTTTCTGGAAAGCAGTGACAAACTCCATGCCCTGCCTTGATTCCAGTTCCAAGTCGCCCTTTTTGATGGCCACCAATGACGTTGTTTCCTAAATTAAATACAGATGTAAGCAAAACTCATTCTTTATGCATAGCATTGGTTTATTCTATTGTGTTGGCTTGCATAAACAGCAGAAACAAAGCTGGGTGAGAAACACAGCTGCTGTGGGATCTAGCTCTGAAATGACTGCACAAGAATTTGGGGTGGGGGTGATCATGATTATAAACAATTCTTGCTACAGTGTTTAAAGTGGTAGCCCTATTAGTCTTTGCAAGCATATCAGAGTAAACAAAACAAAACAGGGAAAAAAGACAAAAAATATTGTTATACCTTAACAACTAACTGCTGTATTTTAATGTTAGCTTTTGTGGATCAATTCCACTTCATCAGACATAAAAGTGACCTCATGGCATCAATTTATACACATCAGGTACAGAGGGACACAATGGTTGGCTAGCATAACAGAGAAACTTACAAATCAGTGTGGCTTTTTACAACTGGTAATAACAGAAGATCCCAGATTGTTATTCAAATTTGCTGTGAAGTTTGGCCTTGTTGAGTTGCAAATAGTTAGTGAGGTAAAGATTAAGGCTGCCTTTGCTCAAAAGCCAGTCACATCTGACTCTAGGGTGTGATGTTCATCTCCGGTTATACAGTAAGACCCCAAATTACAAACGCCTCGAGATACAAATTTTTCGACTTCGAAATGTTTTTTTGTAAACCGGGGTCCCGACTTATGAAAAAAACCAAAGTTACAAAATACCCCGGGTTATGTAAAAAAATTTGTTAGTTGAAAAATCAGTTTTTTAGCACCCAAAATGGTGCCGCCACCATTTTGGGCAGTAATAATCACTCCCAGCACTGTCGGATGTGTAAGAAAAGGAAGCAGCAGCAGCCAAAAGGTAGGAAATCTCTGTTTTATAAATTTATTTTTTTTAATGTATGCCTCGAGTTACGAAAAAAACCAACTTACGAAATAGGCCAGGTAACCAATTTTTTTCCTAACTCGGGGTTTTACTGTAGTCACTGTCTGAGTATGAAGATGTTTCCGTGGACATGTGGCAGGCATGCCTAGACACTGGAGTGCACAGAACACTGTTTACCTTTCCACCAATGTGGTACCTATTTATCTACAGTAATACCTCATACAAAGTCCGCTTCATACAACATCGCCTAATTCCTTGAAAAAAGTTGCTTCATACTAAGTATGAGGCATTGGGATTTTCCCAGGTTGCATTGTGCCTGGGCAATATAAAAGGCAGGACACATGCGTGCATTGCTCTTGTGGGTTTTGCATGAGGCGAAGAGTGTTTAGGAGTGGTTTTGAACACGATTTTGGATTTTTTTGAATTTTTTTCATCAGAATTTTTAGAAGCATTCCTGGGATTTTTGCAGCATTCTTCAGGTTCTTGGACAATCAGGGTTGTTTGACATGTTTTTGCAATGTTTTTAGCTTTTAGACAATGATTTCTTAAAGTTCTGTCAGTTTCCTGTCTGTTTCCTTGGCTTTGCCCTGAAGTCTGTGCTGTTACAGTACTATGGAAACGACGTTGTACGAGGCATCGCGGCAAGGATTTGGACGTTGTATGAGGCATCGTGGCTAGGATTTTGCATGCCTCATACAAAGTCCAAACTTGTGGAACCAAGTTTGGACGATGTATGAGGTATCACTGTACTTGCAATTTCTTGCTTTTGAACTGCTAGGTTGGCAGGAGCTGGGACAGAGATGGGCACTCACTCCGTCATGTAGCACTCGGGTCTTGAACTACTGACCTGCCAACCTCCCAACCGTCAAGATCAGCATCTTAACCACTAAGCCACTGCAGTCCCTAAATGGATAGTAGATGGATTCAAAACAAATATTGTGGCATTACAGATTACTAATGAGTTTACTCTTCAGACATAGCATCTATTGACCATGCTGTGTGAAAGTAGACAACGGCATGAGTGATTCAAACAGAGCACCAAGTCCTTCCTTTGTTCTGTGAGGTGTTACATTCTTGCTACAGAACACTGAGCCTTCAATATGGCATCAGAGAGTGATTTATGAGACATAAAATTCATAATGATTTGCTGCATATTATAAGCATTGCTAGCTTTATTGAGAATACTGTTCAAAGTGATATTTCTGTTCGCAGCTATCCTTGAGTACTTCCCATAAAATCAATGGGATGTAGCCTCATGAAAGAGTGAACATAAGCATACGTATGGAACATGAAGCTGTATTTTGTTAGCCCAAAGATAGTTAGGCAGAAAAGTATGATACCTATTTAGCATATTATGCACTTTGCTTTGTATGTGGGGCACTGATTCTGTTGTGCCCATACACATAATGACCTTCCCCAGTGCCATCTTGATGGCCAAGAACAACAGGGTCAAAGAACAGGAAGAGAAGGCTTACAACAGGCTTAACAAAGGGTGTTAGGAAACAGGCACAAAGTGGAGGTTGCTCCAGGGTTAACGAGGAGGCATGGGCATGTAAGCAGTAATGGCAGCCTACCTGAAATGAGATCCTAAGCCCATGATGGCGAACCTTGGCACTCCAGGTATTCTTGGACTTCTTGAAGGCTTCTGGGACTTGACGTTCAAGAACAGCTGGATAGCCAAGGTTCACCATCACTGTCCTAAGCTATTGATCAGTATGAAATATAGGAGAGGAAAGGATGACACCTGTTTGTGAAATGTTAAAATCTGTTCCCTCCATTACAAACCCAGACAATGAGCAAATTGAGAACACACAAATTTGTGCAGTGTGGGTAAAGACAATGTCACTATATAAGACAATGTCACTATATAAGGCAGGGGTGCCCAAACTTTAGCCTGACCATACCCCCGGAACAGCTGAATGACCCAGACTATGTCCCCGGAACAGAGTGTGTTTGTGCATGTGTGGCCATTTTATTTCCTGGTTTGGCACGGACACTTCTGTGCATGTGTGAAAACGGCCATTTTACTTTGTAGAAGCATCCGTGCCAAACCAGGAAGTAAAATGGCCGCTTTTTGCACATGCGCAGAAGCATCTGTATTTATTTGCTGGTTTGGCGAGGGCATTGGGGGCCTGGGGAAATGCCTTCAGGGGCCGTATCTGGCCCACGGGTCATAGTTTGGCATGCCTGATATAAAATGTCAAATAAGTATCAGCAACAAAACATACCGGGAAGAGTTTCAGAAAGTGAAGGAGCATCACTGTAATAGGACAATGAAATACCAAAGTTCTATAGTAGTGGCTCAAGTGGACTGCAGTGGCTCAAGTGGCTAAGACACTGACTGGAAGGTGGGAGGTCAGCAGTTCAATTCCCGAGTACTGCTAGATGGAAAGAGCTCCCGTCTTTGTCCCAGCTCCTGTCAACCTAGCAGTTTAAAAGCAAGAAATTGCAAATAGATAAATAGGTACTGCCTCAGCGGGAAAGGAAAACAGCATTCCATGCTCTCCAGTATCTAGTCGTGCCTGCCACGTGACCACGGAAACATCTGCAGAAGCAGACAATGCTGGCTCTTCGGCTTTGAAACAGAGATGAGCACTGAACCCTAGAGTTTGATATGACTGGCTTTTGAGCAAGGGAACCCTTTATAGTAGTATACCATATGAACAAGTTACCACTAGCTGTAATTGTCTAGGAATAAAATGCATGGATGCAGTGCATATTGCTGCATTTTCTGAGGTAAAAATCTCAGTGTATTTCTATCTTCAGAAGTTAAAAAAGGTAGAGGACTGACCAATACCATGATTAAACAGTTCAGAGATTTTGTAGCCCCACTTCAAACATAACTCAGGAGTTGTCTCACTGACATAAAAAAACACAAACACCAGATACAGTACCACAGCTAACTTGAGCATGGTTATTATCTACAAACCAACTGTGTTAATAAATATTAATAAAATATTGGCTATAGCAGAGAGTAGCCTGCAGTTTAAGTGAATCATCAGGCCCCCAAAAAATCTCTTGGGATGAGTCAACTTAACCTTCTTGGTATTGAATTTCCTCATCTTAAAATGGCAATAATGACACTTAACTATTTTTGCAGAGCATGCACATAGGCACTCTGACTCAAAAACACTCAACACATGTGCTAAATATAACTGCATTATATAACCCTTTCAATGAACAGCCTAACATCCACAGAGGATAGGTGCTATCTTAATAGTAGAACCAGAACACATTGTGTAGATCTGGTCCAAAGCCAATTTAATAACTATTTTTTCAAAATTTAGCCACGACATCCTTAAGGTATAATTGTAGTTTTCTTCTTTTGCATCTTACACTGTAACACTAAATCTGCATCATTCAAGTAAAATTGAGGACAAAATCTGAAGAAGCCTCTGATGGAGTTACTGTGGGTACATAAAAATAAACTATGGAAGCAAGGCAGGCTTAGTTTAAACTTCCATTCATGTAGAAGCTTTTTCTATCATGACAATTTTGGGAGTTTAGTTTACCTCCCCCCTCCCCCCCAGTACAACTTAAAAATGCGAATAAAAATAGAACAGATATCATGTAGATTAGGAAAAGAAACATTGAATTGTATTCAATCTTTCATTGGCAGAAGTCTGTTAATAATAATTTTGTGTCAGAAATTATTCTGGGTTGAAAGGATTTTTGCAGTAGAAACTCCACTCAGAGAAAGCCCAAATGCGGCTCCTGTTCATGCAGGCTTTCTACACTCCTGTCCTGCTGCAGCCCTCTGTGTTCTCTCCCTCTCCAAATTCCCTCCTGGGTCTACATTCCAGGTCTTTCCTGAAAACATTGTTACCTTCTCTAAAAGCCTTTGGGAAGGCACAATTGGAGAAAAGTGGGGGAATCTGCGTTACGGCACAAGTCATGTACAAATTTACTGTTATTTTATAAAGGCAGACACTGTTCCTAGTCTCTATCCTACCTCAATGATCAAGTAGTTCCCATCTCACCCTATGCACAGCATTTGCATAAGCTCTTCGCTTTCATTTTCCAGGTTGGCGTGCCATGGAACAAACAGGGGGGTCACTCCGAAACAGTAGGCGAAGCTGCCCCTATTTCTTGTTCTTAGAGCCACACATGCTTTACGATGCCATTTTTCAAGTCATTTCACAATTTGCAGTGTTCATCATAAATAATTTCCTGATTATTTTTTTAAAAAAGCTTCTCATCCAAACATTTCGTCAAATATGTACAGTGGTACCTCATACAACAATTTTAATCCATTCCATGGGGCTCCTTGTTGTACGAAACAATTGCTACATGATACATGCATCGTATAGCGATTTCCCCTATGGGATGTGTCATACAACGTTTTTTGTTTTTTTTTTGCTATCTGGTTTTTCCCATTGATAAATTGTACGGTTTTTTTTCCATAGGGAAAATTGTTATGCAGGGTGCCATTTCCCCCCAAAACCTAATTGTTATGCGATTCCGATGCTATACGGGGCAATTGTTGTATGAGGTTCCACTGTAATGGGATTTCTCTTCACTGAATGTTTTTAAAGGGCCACCAGTACTATACCTCTCACTCCAAATGTAAAAGAGTGTTAATTGTGTTGTCCAACTATTATCTATTTGTTTTCTCTCTCTACATTTGAGGTAAGCAAAATGTTGACCTGCAAGCCAAAAAAAGCACAATGCATATCAGCAGATAAACTAATTAGGAAGAGTACAGTTTTCATACTTGTACAGTCTTGAGGGCATATCCTTTTATCTTTGTTTTCAACAGCATCACAGGTACCATCAGGACACGTCTTGATGCTTGGACTGCAGGTGGAATAGTTCGGAGTTATTCCTAAGAGCAGGAAACAAATGAGGAGAGAACTTGGCATGACATCTAAGTGCCTTAACTAGCTCTTCAATGCAAGATGATATCTTAAAAGATGATCTGCTGTCATTGAAATCACTACACATAGAAATCTTATCCATAGAAATGCCATTTTAAAGAATATAAGATTAATTCCTTAATTTTTTAAATAACTTTTTATTGAAAATTTTTAAGACATACATAATATCCCAAAGAAATAAAAACTCACAAACTAAGTATCAGAAAAACATTAAGTACAATAATATAAAAAATATAAAGGGAAAAAGTACACTAAGAATTATCATCAGGTTTTCCAGGACCAAACATCAAAATACTAATATTAATAAAAAAAACTTATAAATTATTTTATTTACAAAACTTCTCCATCTCACTGACAATAATACTAATACAAACAAAATACTTCACCCTGTGTATAGTACAATGCCAAAAGAGAGCTGCGGTCTGCAACTTAAACAATCTTTATATCCAGAAATTTAATTGATCCGGTACCGGCATGAAACCTCCTCTTTTTCTCAATGTGTAGTCAAGAAACAATTTCCAAATCTTCCCAAATTTGTTTTCTTTGACTACCCCTTTCTTTTCATTTAACTCCCATGTCAATTTATCATCCAGGGCCAACTGCCATATTTCCCTGTACCAGTTTTCTAATTCTAATTTCCCTGAATCCTTCCACTTTCTCGCTATGTCTGCCCATAGACATAAATATCACAATTAGTTCTTGTTCATCCTTACTTAGAATTAAATTTTCTAAATCTGTCAGCATGGCAATAGCAGAATCAATCTTAATCGGTTTCCCCATCATCGCTGTTATTTCTTTTTCAATCCCTTTCCAAAAATCTTTAACTTCCTTACAGTCCCACCACATATGTTTATAAGTACCTACACTTTTCTTGCGTCTCCAACACAAATTATTAATAGATTTATCCATCTGCTTCAATCTCACTGGAGTTAGGTACCACCTCCGTAACATTTTATAATTATGCTCTTTAACCCTAACAGACAGTGTTCTCATTATCCTCCGCTTCTATAAAGACCGCCATTTTGTTTCTGAAATTCTTATATTTAAATCCTCTTCCCAAATTCTTAATTCCTTAATTTTTAATTTTGTGCTTAAGTCAGGAGGATTTTCTGAGTTTGAAAGCTCTATGTATACTTTAGGTTGTGCACTTTGTGTATATGGTAATGGGGTTACAGTTATGATAAAAACATTTCCCCATAAAATGGGCTTTCGGGATCTCCCCCAAAGTGCCTCTTTTCATTGGCTACCTTTCCCAAAGCATTTTACAGCCATTGTTCCATTCTCTGCTGCTTCTTCAATGTCATTTTCTCCTCTTGCAGTGGCAGACCTCAGTCAATGACCATACAATCATATATTATGACATCATAATGCTGCATAACCAGTCAGATTTATCAGTGTGGCAAAGCCACTGAGCTCCAATAAAGTCATGCTGACCTCACTTAGGCAATAGAGAAAATAACCAGGCTGGTTATCTCTGCCTTATGGTGATGCAATAGAACCATCACCATGCAACATGCTAGGAGGATCAGTCCAGTTGCCCTAGCAACAAAGGCACTTTTTATCTTCTCACTTTACTGTGTAGGTTTCACTGATATGCAGCATGGCAAGACAGGAAAAGAAGCTGGACTTACTGTGAAATATCTCTCTGATAAGTTCATAGAGGGCCCCAACATTCAAGACTTTTTCCACCAACCAAATCAGAGCCATGGACAACATTTCTGCCAGCAGCCATGGAAGAGGAAACACAGAAGCCAGCTACCACTGCCCAAACAGAGGTCAGAGTCACTCCTGTTTGTGAGCAATGTAGGGAGGCAGATTGCAAGACTTGTTAAATCCTATTGTCTTGCTAGAAGGAAAGCTTCCTTCTTCCTGCACCAGGCTATAAGGCTGAAAGGCAAGACATGTAATTTTGTAGAGGGTACTAGAAACTGTACTAGAGGCAAAATGTCAACCAAATTGATGGTCAGCAGGTATACCAGATTCACCAGATCTGCCTTTTTCTCCCAGAGGTCTTGGCAAACCAAAGAAAGAGACTTGACTTGCACTTTTACATCTAGTAATGTATACAGGTTACTTACGGGACCGCATCACCCCAAGGTATTCTACCTGTCCTACGAGGGCGGATCAGAGAGGCTCTGTGGTGGTCCCCTTGATGAGATAAGCACACCTGACGGGGACCAGGAGGAGAGCCTTCTCTGTGTCTGCCCCGGCCCTGTGGAACCTCTTACCACCGGATCTGTAGCTCCAGACCGAGCTGCTCCCCTTTAGAAAGGCACTTAAGACCTGGCTATGCCAGCGGGTCTGGGACTCGACATGTGGAACGACCCAGGCCCGCTGGCTGGTTTAGCTGCCTTAGGATAGTGCTGTGAGTTGTCAGAATTTTGTACATTTTTTCCTGTTTTATGCTCTCTTTTACTATGGCTTTTATCTTTTTAACTCTTATTCTTCTACTAGCAGAGGTTGCCTGGCGTTGCCGGGCTGTTTTAAATTGTGTTGGAAGGTTAAATTGTGTTAATGTTTTTTAAAAATTGCTTAGTCTGTAATTTTATTTTTTAAAATGTTTATTTATGTAAAATTTTTTTGGCTTGGCTGTTAGTAACTGTGATCTGCTTTTTTGGGGTTTTTTGAGGATTAATAAAAGAACAAAGTATGATATAATTTTTTCAAATTTTTTTATGTAAGCGAATAATGTTTTAGGTTTTTGAATTTTTTAATTAGTTGTACCGTAGGTAATAATTTTAATAATGTAAAAGTAAATGTTTTTTACATTCAATGTTTTTAAAATGTGTTTAGATGTTTTGGGTTTTAATTTGAGTTAAAACTCAGCACAGGATTTTTAAACGTTTCTATTGTATTTTATTGACATATGTTTGTGATTTGTGTTAAAGTGTGTTTTAGTGTAATTTTTTTGACTTGTTTTTATTGGTGTGACCTTTTGTGTAAAATTGTGAATTTGTGTTATGTTTTTGATTTGTTTTTACTCTTGTGGCCTTTTGTTTGGGGCTGCTGTGTGTTTTTGAATTGTTTTTACTAATGTGGCCAGCAGGTGCTGCTGGTAGGGGTTATTGTATTTTGACTGGTTTTTTCTCTCTCCTGGCCTCTGGGCGGAGCTTCTTCTGGTAAGTAGTCTCTTTCTTTATTCATTTCTTTTCCGGTCCTCGTGGAGGTAGGACATCTTTTGGTAAGTTTGCCTGTTTTCTTTCTTTTGTGTGTGTGTGTGTGTGTGAGGGGGGGTGTTGGAATTTGTATTTTTTGTCTGTCTGTTTGTTTTGTTTTTGATTGTTTTTGTTTACTTCGTATTGTTTTTTGGTGTTGATTTTGTTTGCTTTTGTGTATTTTTGGATGTTTTTGACTGTGTTTTTAGTAATTTTTTAAAAATTATTTATTTATTTGGTGGTGGGGAAGGGGCATGGTTGTTGGGGGTTAGGAAGGGTGGACTAGGTGGTGAGGAGGGGGGCATGGTTGGTGGGGGTTAGGAAGGGTGGGCTAGGTGGTGGGGAGGGGGGCTTTATTGTGTTATGGTGCTTTGATTGTGTGGAGTCGTGAAAGTAGATCAGGGTTTCCCCTTTAATATCAGTGGGTGGGGGGTTGTAACCCCCCTCTCCGCTGGCTCCCCTGGGGTTGGGAGGTTTGGGGGGACAAAAGGGATCTGTCCCCCCAACCCTTCTGGACCCAGGAGACCAGGGAGAGGGGATCGATTCCACCCCCTCCAAATAAAAAAAAACCTCAATTTTTAAAGAGAAGAAACCGCTTGGTTTCTTCTCTTTAAAGATGGATTTTTTTAGGAGGGGGGGGGAATCGATCCACTCTCCCTGGTCTCCTGGGTCCAGAAGGGTTGGGGGACAGATCCCTTTTGTCCCCACAAACCTCCCAACCCCAGGTGAGCCAGCGGAGAGGGAAATCGCCACCCTCCACTTACTGATATTAAAGGGGAAACTCCAATCGGATTTTCCCTTTTAATATCAGGGTGTTGGGTTGGAATCAATCTCCTCTCTCGGTTCCTGTGGGTCCGTCAGGGTTGGGGGGGGGACAAAAGGGGTATGTCCCCCCAACCCTTCTGGACGCAGGAGACCAGGGAGAGTGGATCGATTCCCCCCTCCTTAAAACAACTCCATTTTTAAAGAGAAGAAACCGCTTGGTTTCTTCTCTTTAAAGACGGAGGTTTTTTTTGGGGGGGGGGGGAAATCAATCCACTCTCCCTGGTCTCCTGGGTCCAGAAAGGTTGGGGGGACATACCTCTTTTGTCCCCACAAACCTCCCAACCCTAGGGGAGCCAGCAGAGAGGGGGATCGCAACCCCCCACCTACTGATATTAAGGGGGAAACTCCAGTCGGGACCTTCAGGCGCCGTTGGTGAGGGAAAGAAGGGCAGTTTGTGTTTGCGTGGCTGTGAAGTGGTGAGTTGTTTTTTTTAATTTTTCAGGCGCCGGCTTCCTCAGCGTTCTTGCGCGCTCATGTCGCGGAGGACTCTGGGGCTTGTAGTTATGTGTTTGTGATTTGTGGTTGTGGTGCGTTTTTTCCTGCGGCTTGATTTTGATTGGCCGCGGCGCGTTTCTCAATGTTCTTTGTGGTTGCGCCTCTCAGCCTGATTGGCTGTGGCGTGGCGTGGCGCAAAGAACGTTGGGAAATGAAGTTGTTTCCCTTTTTTCGTGTTTGTGGGGCTCTTGCCCCACTGGCGCATTTCTCAATCTTGCGTTTACCTGCGTACCCAGTTCGGGTGTGTGCACGAATGGTGAGTGCGGGCTAGTAGGGCCTGGCTACGGAGCCTATGCAAAGTTCCAATGGTTAACCCTCGATTTTATAGGTTAAGATTTTCTTAAGGGGTTAGGGAGGGTACTGGAGGGTTTTAGAGGTTTTAAGACTGTGTTTTATTTTAATTTTTTTTGTATTTGGTGTATTATGCACTATGATCGGGTGAGAATGTTCTCTTTTATTGTAAAAGAGCTTTCTCCCCTTTTGTTGTTTAGCTGCTCTGGGTGGCACTAGTGCCAGAAGGGTGGGATATAAATAAACCAAATAAATAAATAAAATGAGAACCCCTATTGCAAGATGCTCTGAAGAGGAATCAGGGAATAGACAAGTTAGGATGGTCTGTCCTTGAAGGCTCTTGGATCTGAGAGGGTTCTGGCTGATGCTCCTGTCATGGCCCAGATCCCCAGATGAGATACCATGGTGGCCCAAGCAGTTGATATGATTGCACCTAAACACCTTCTCCATTCCAGAGCTCATCCATCGCCATGGTTTTTCAATGAGTTATGAAACAATAAAGGAGGCTGGAGTGCAAATGGAGGAAAGCTCCCAAGGATGTGCATTTGGACACTGCCCAGAAAATATCCATCAAATACAAAACAGCTATTAGATCTGTTAAGAGAGCTAATTTCAATAAGTGTCATTAGTGAGGTAGCTAATGAACAGATGGAGCTGTTTAGAGGGGTCAGAGACCTCATGTCAGCTGGACAAGAATTCATAGGTTTGCTTCAGCCCAATGCTGACATCTACAAAAACTATGTGGAACATTTTCAATTCAAGATTATAGCCATCCATTGTGGTCTTGACTTATTTAAAGGGGCAGTTAATTGGTTGTGTTAAATCATTTTCAGTTTATGTCACCTGATGACATGGACAAGTGCAATGTGCACAGTGCAAGACCACAACCTCCTCACTTTACTCTAAAAAAGGCCAGGGAAGAGACCAATGAACGGGCTATGGAGATAATTAATGTGTCCTTTTTAGGAAGGAATATGACCACCTCCATGAAGACTTTAATGGGGTCCATTCTTTAATGGCTACGGAAGATCTGAACAATTTCAGGCCAGTGTCTAGCATCCCATTTATAAGCAAGATGTTGGGGTGAGAGTGGCTGTGGACCAACTGCAGGCATTCTTGGAGAAAAGTCTAAGCCAGTGTTTCCCAAACTTTGGTTTTTGGACCTCAATTCCCAGAACCCTAAGTCAATTCCCCAAAGCGTCTCAAATTGAACTAACAAAATATTACATTTTTAAACTAATATGTCCCAGACTATGTGATATTGATAAAGTAGCAGTGTTACTTTTGAGACTGAAAATAAGCACAATACATTAATTTTTAAAAGCACTTAAATAAGAGCCTGACTACACTGGCCTACCCAGGTTGGTGTAGTATAACTTTTAAAAAGTTGCTTGAGGTCACAGGGAGGAGCAAAATAATACATATGCATGTGATTCAACCAACCAACCAACCCTCCAAGAGCAGGTTATATGTCCATGTAGACAGTATAAAATTTAAGTTTGTGTCTTCCAAATTTCTGCCATTGACAAAAACCACTCTGAATGGAAATTTACTATATCTCTAAAGCAGAGATTCTCAAACAGCGGCCCGCAGCACCATTTCATGTGCCTCCCCACCGCCTTCACCACACCAGGAAGTGCCATGTGGTGCAGGAAGGCCAAAATAACAATCCGGGCCCCAAAGCTATCTGAGGGAGCGTGATTCTGCCCCCGGCTTTAAAAGGTTGAGAACTCCTGCTCTAAAGTTATGCACTGCAGTGCAAATGGATTGCTTTTCATCTACTTACAAAATGTCCAGACATACCTTTACCGCTGCCCTGTCTCCACTGGCATTTCCCCATCAAGACTCCAACACCACCACACTCTTCACATTCTGACTGGGTCTTACTCATAGCACACGAATCTGGGCAGTCATCATCATTGTGGATAACTACACAGAGAAGAAAAACAACAGATTCATCAACAGAAAACAATGTATGTACTAAGCTTACTACCGTAGTTCTTGGATATCTACAGATTCTGGGAAATGTCATTCAAAAAAATTTAGAGAAGAAATGTGAATCTCTTCATGTCTCACATTTGTTCGTCAAATGAGAAAATACTTCTTAGGAGACCTCAGCAGGAGACTTTTTTAAACTTTTTGAAAGCTTCAGATTTTCTTCATATTGGCTGAAATCCTACAGCTCAATCACCACTGCCAGGAAAATCATTCTACCAGTAGCAATTTCTGAAAATTTAGACTTCCCCTCCCCTGACTCCTAACAGTTTCCCCACAAAAAAATTGATTCAAGAAGGCTGTGGAACCTTCAGAAAAAGGAAGCTGAATTTTTTGTAACTTTCAAAAAACCACCACCACCTATGGCTGACGATGTCATTAGCATTTCATAAAAGCAACAGGATTTCAGCCATTATGTAGAAAGCACAGAATATGCTTTTTTCTTTTGTAAGAAACAATTATGCATAAAATATGTTCTCAGACACTATCAACAGAGATAAACAGCAGCCATAGGCAAGCTGCAGGCAGTGTTTTTAGGTAATTCTTTGCCTTTGGTGCTGATTGTCTAAAACAATGGTTCTCAATGTGGGGCCCACGCCCCACAGGGTGACTTCAATTCTCAGAAGCCTAAGTCGGTACACTGGCTGATCAGTGCTTCAAGGAAGCACTGATCAGGTTTGGAAACGCTGATCTAAAACTAAACATGCTTGGTAGAGAAAGCTCACTAAATGCCTGTCTCCAGAGTAGGAATCCAACAATGAATTTTCTTTCTCACAATTTTTGCAACTTGTACAATAGTCTATAAATCTAATTATCTTTTGCCTCTGAGAAGTAAAATGGCCATGAAGAAACACACATAGACAGAAGGATTGGCTAATTAGTAAAATGAGGTTTAAAATACCTCACTAATGCTTCTGAAAATATCTGTACAAGGCTGCTGATTGTAGTTTTGATTAACTTATGCTAATTGTGCAAGATACACAATTGTCACAAGGTACACAATCTGCATTTTACAGTATCTGCATAAATTAGATGTCCCTTTCTTTTGAGAAGCAAAACACTCACATATAGCAAACACAGCAGGACTGTCTGTTTAAAAAGAGGTAAATAACCTATCTGATATTATATGATATGATAATATTAGAAGAGATTAGCCCTGAGTGCTCCTTAGAAGGACAAATAACAAAGATGAAGTTGAAGTATTTTGGACATCAAATGAGAAGAGAGGATTCACTTGAGAAGGCCTTGATGCTGGGGAAGGTGGAGGGCAAAAGAAGAAGGGGACGGCCAAAGATGAGATGGCTAGATGGTATTGTAGACACAATGGGCACGGGGCTGTGTGGACTAAGGAGGATGGTGGAGGACAGAGGTGCCTGGAGAGCGATGGTCCATAGGGTCGCAAAGAGTCGGAATCGACTGTGCGACTGAACAACAACAACAACCTATCTGATGCCTTTGATTCTTAAAAATCTACACTTGGCAGCAGAAATATCAGTTCCAGTGATCTTTGTAAGGCATTCAAGATTTATATGACTACTGATTATTGCCACCAGAAAATATTCCCCAATGGTAGGAGGAGGAGAAAAAGTTGTGCAGTTCTTTGTCAGAGGATAGGTTCACACTTCTAAGTATTTATAACCCAAAGCACTGCTTGGTATTCTTATAAAAGAGGAGCTAAGAGAACCTGATATTTCACACAGCAACAAATGTCCTTCTTACACGGAAAATCAGATTTGATCAGGAGGTAGGGAAAGGGCTAAAAACCTGGCTGGCAAAGCAGGTGTGGGTCACCAGTGACTGTGGTGACCCTTGCCTGTAGGCAGATTTAATAAGAATGATCTCTTTCTCTCTTTTAATCTGTAGGGGTTGGGGAAATTTTTGGTAATAGTTTTAACAGATTTTTAGGTTTTAAAGTTTTTAAGCTGTGATTTGTTTTGTTCTCTGTGTGCCGCCCAGAGTCTTCTGAGTTGGTCAGTAATATAAAACAGTAAGTAAGCAAGCAAGCAAGCAAATACATAAATAGACAGGCCATTTTGATTGGGTGATCCAGCTGAGAAATCATGTAGAAATACAAATCTTCTTGTTGAGGATTCCTGACCCCCACCAAAAGGCAATATTGGATGGGAATGATAATTCAGTATTAATTACATCCCTAATGTGGAAATCTGTCATTGTTTTAAAGAATTCAGAGTTTATCTTAAACTGTTTTCTCCTAACATGGCACCCTCCAGATGTCTTTGATTATATGAGATCACTGGAATGATGACTCAATATGTTAGAATTTGCAGTCTGACACATCTAGAAGATTGTGGATTAGAAGGAGCCGCACTTCCTCAATACAGATCACCCTTAAGTAATCCAGACTGCAAACTTACGTGATCCATCAAGGACAATTGTGAGATGAGTGTGTGCTTCTTTCTTGCTTCGTTCTTCTTTAGCTATCACGGGATACTGTATTTCTTTGCAGTCAGGTCTCTGTAGCTCAGCAGAATTGTTAATATAGAGACTTCCAAACTTGTCCTCCTCGTCTTGGGTTATCTCCACAGGATAGCAGCTGACATTTGGGCTCTGTAGACTATAGGTGATGTTGATCCCATAAAACCTCATGCAATTGTCGATACAGAGTTTTCCTATCTAGGCTCAACAACAAAAAAGAACCCAATAAAAATGTCAGCAGCAACCACAAAGCAGATAAATAGACAGTGGCCTCTTGCATAGCTCCTTATACACTTTACAGCAAGTAAGCAACACCATACTAAGAACCTCTGGTCTTCAAACACATAAACCATGGGTACCCAACCTAAGGCCAGCCCACAATGCCATATCATGTGCCCCCATGCCTCCAAGGGCATTTGAGAAACTAAGTGGCCACCCCTGTGAAGCTGTTGGGACAAAATGGCTATCCCCATAGTGCAGGCAGGGCAAAATGGCCATCTGGCCCTCAAAGCTGAGTGAGAGAGCATGACCCGGCCCCTGGCTTGAAAAGGTTGGGGACCAATGACACAGACCTTTAATGACCAGGAGTCAATAGTTGTTATGTTGCAAAATGAAGCAGTAAAACATCCTAGGAAAGGAAATACAATGTTCGATACTAGCCGATTTGGCTGGGAGTGACTTTGGGTTTTATTTCAATTTTTTGTGTATGGTTTCTTACTGGCTTGCTTCAGTGATTTTAAAGTAGAAGAACAGTCTGACTCATGTGGGGAAGTCTGAGGCTGTTGAAAGTCTTGGGTCTGTGCGAGGGTCTCCTCCTTAATTTTGGCATCTAGGTTTCCAAATTTACAGATCCGGTGGGGAGGTTCAAATGTCTCCAGAATTAAACTCACAGCATGCTTTTTAAAAAGCAACTTGGCAAACTTTTACAGATTGAGCAGGAGGCTGTCTGATGACCTTCCCCAGGTGAGTATAAGCATTTCAAATGTCTATCACTAAGCGGTATCTTATTGTTGCAGTCCACGCACTGCTTTAAACGGCCTGAAGAGGCCATAAAATGGTTAACAGTGAAACTACATATAAGGTAACTTTTTTTTACACAGCAGCCTCTACCAGATAAACCGGGGAAAAGAATGCTCTGAGAATCCAACAATGTCTCTTTGCAGATGGCAAGAGAAGAAATGAGGGGAGCCATTAGGCAGAATACAAGACGGTTGAGAAGGGGGAGGGGCCTAAAGGCTCTATTAGCTCTGGAAGATTCCAACAACATGTTTTCTATTCCATTATATGCATTACTATCTCATATCACTACACAAATTACACATATGAAAAACTCTTAATACTGGGTATCACGGCAATTTTCTCTGTTTGAAATTGTACAGGTATGTGACATTATCTGACCTAACGTTCACAGAGGCTGGCTCTTTAAAGTTATTAAGGAGTTAAATCCTGTTTGTGAGATGGCAAAGGCTGCTTCTTGGCATGTAGTTGCTCCTTCGTTCATTCATTTTGCTGTCAAAGTGGAGAAATGGCATTAATCCAAAGGTTAATTGCTTCCTTACATTGGTGTATTTCTCAGGGCAAAAGGCTGTCTAGTCTTCTTTTTTTTACTTCCTGTCCTGTACTTCTCCCTGTGCCAGATCATTTCAAATTACACCTAATATGTCAGAAATATCAAGTGCCTTACAGTCTAAGCACCAAGATGCTTGAATCAAATTTTCTGCTACATTCACATCAAAATCTAGGAAAAACAAGAAACCTCAATAACACATACAACAAGAAGAAACTACCTTTATATGGTAGTGATAGAAGCTTGGCTCCTTCCCTCCCTTTTGAGAAGAGGTTTGTGCAGTCTGGTTCTCTGTGGGCATTTGCACAGCATCCTCAAGAATTTTTTTACATGGCAAATGGAGAAAACCTCACCCTTCCACCACCAGGCTATGGCACCAACATAATAAATGAATGAATAACAGCTATATTATGCAATCTGATGTTTGCCATTCTAGGGCAGTGGTGGCGAACCATGGCACACATGCCAGAGGTGGCATACAGAGGCCTTTCTGATGGCATGGGGAAGCCCCGCCCCACACCAGCCCATATGGTGCCACTTCCCACCACCCCTCTCCCTCCACCAAATGGGAGGCTGCAATCCCACTGGGAGGCTTCAGCGGGGCAAGGTGAGGTGAACAGACACACCCACACACCCTCCTAGGAGGCAGGAGCACCCACAGTGGACCAGGTGCACCTGCCGGAGGTGGGGGTGGGGTGAGGAGCACATGAAGGGTTGGGGTGGAGAGCACCCATGGGGATGAGGGTGGAGAACACCCATGGGGTGTGGTGCACCCATGGGGGTGTGGTTACGCAGGGGAGCACACTTATGGGGGTGCATCGACAGGGGGTTAAGAGCACCTACGGAGAGCACCCACAGAGGGGCACACTTCAAGCAGCGCACATGCACCCACGTGATTTTGCCAGAGGCATACCAGCAACATCACATGTGTATGTGGGCACTGGCGGTGCCTGCCTATGTTCCGCCTCTTCCTCCTTGGGCACTCAAGTCTCTAAAAGGTTTACCATCACTATTCTAGGGCGTTTAGCATTAAAAAAACAGACTGCATGAGTGTAATCACCTGTTATTGCCTTGAAGTCAACCAAAACAAGGTTAAATGTCCTTGGAATTTTTTTAATGGTAAAGTTGATGAATACACATTTCTGTGACTAAATTCTTAACAAAGAATGTTTGGCCAATACATAATTGCACCCATATACAAGTTGACTCAATGCACATGTCCGTGTATAAACAGACTGACCGGTGGTGTGGCCATTCATCCGTATCTTTCTGCTTGAAGTACAGATATGGTTTTGTGGAACCCTGTGAGACAACAACAGGAAGCCTAGGCATGAAGATGGAATGTATTTCCTGTGTATGGTGGGTTCAAAAAGCTTCATAACCTCCATCTCAGGAATCCCGTAAGAACATGCCGTCTGCAGCATGAAATAGCTTTCTTTTGAAAAAGCACCAACTAACCTAAGATTTAGGAATTGGGTGGTCTTTTTACTATTTGTAACAGTTAGAGACAATTAAACTCCAGCTTTTTTAAAAAAATCACTTCTCCCTATTTATGAATTTGCTGTAGTTGCAATAAAATGAAGAATAATGGAATACAATGAGTTTGATATACAGTACATCTAACACTGCCCAGAGTAGTAACTTATTCACAGTTGGGTGGTACAAAATTGGCAGAAATCCAGTAGTAAGTTACAACTACAGTAGTCCAACTGAAACAGTGGGAATTTGGTGCAGACACCTCTGTAAGTTCCAGTAATTTAATCGGTCTACTTAACTTGTGATTTACTACTGGATTTCTGCCATTAAATAATTAACATCAAGCCTAGAAGATTTATGTGTTCTCCCTTTGCTACCATTTACTTTTCTCCCTCTTTCCACCTGCTGATTTCTTAACCATGCAGCTCACATGCTTGCTGACTCTTTTCTCTGTTAAGTCACTGAACCCAACCAAAAAAATCTCATTGTCTCACATATGAGGAGAAAAGTCTTGTCTTTTTCTTATTTGGTACACAAAAGAAGGGAATTTATGCCACTGCTAGAATGAACTTTACTAGTTGCGGCTGGAATCTTCCTTCCATTAAAGAAGCCATTAAAATTAAAGTTATCAACTACCAGAAGGTATTAAATCATACAGAAACTCCCCTGTATTCCTTAAATTTAAATCTCTCATTGTTATAATAGAATTAAAAATATTTAATGGAAGAATAAGACATTCTTACTTGTGAAAAGTTTGCAGCATTTCTGTTCACTGTGAAGTAATAAGACACATTTGAGAACTGGATGCTGATTGGAAGAATGGACACGTTGAAGTGTAGAGTCAGAGATCTGTTAGGTCCCTGGTATGCTGTGTCGGTCACAATGACATCTAGCTGGAAGGATCGGCTTTCAGTGACTGAAATGTTTTTGTTTAACACCAATTCTGTAAAGGAACAGCAGAATGAACTTACTATCAAAATGAGAAAGGAAAAAAGTATTTGAGTAAGGTTTTTGTAGTGAAGCAGAGAGAATTGGACAAGAGAGACACCCAGTGGACAAGAAGAAAGGACAAATATGAATGGACATGAAAGAATAAGAAGAGCACACTCTGGGTAAAGACAGAAAATATTACTTTGGGCAGTCATAATGGCATGTTACATTCTGCTATACAAGACCAAACAAACAAAACAGAAAACCCTATCACCATGAGCCTATCACCCTATCACACATATTTCTCTTACACCGTGTGTAAGAGAAATATGTGTGTTTTTCCTTTAAAAATTAGTCCTCCAGACCAGACTAGAACACAGAGATCTTTTCCTATAGCTCAGACACAGTTTCAAAAATGGGGAAAAAACGTATATACTTGAGTATAGGTCTATCTGAATATACATCGAGGTACCTAATTTTGACCTGAGAAACCAGGAAAATAGATTGACTCGAGTATAAGTCGAGGGGGGGGATTACAACAGCTGCTAGTGACTTTCAATAATTAAAATACACGAAAATACAAGTTAATTAATCAATTTAGATATTTGTGTGAATATATTTTTGAGTGTTTACAGTAGAGTTAGTACTTTCTTAATTGTATGTTTGAACTTGCACCACCCAACCATTGGTGGCGCTGCAGGGTAAGTGGGTGAGAGGGCCAAATGCTCTGAGGCAGGAAGCACTGCTCTAGCCTAGTCTCTAGCTCTCAGCAGTGAGCAAGTGTGGCTTCCCCATCCATCTTGGCTGCCACATCGATCAGGGAAGAGGAGGTGGGTACCAGCAAGTGAAATCCTTTCTTTCTCTGCATTAATTGGAATGGGAACACGAGCCCATTGCAAAGTGCTATGGAGGAAAAAAACCTTCTATCTCTGTAGCTCTTTGCAATGCGATCATCCTCTCTGTTTTGTTGTCCCCATGTGTTGCTGAAATAAAGGATTTTTCTACCTGCTGCTGGTTTTGAAGGGGAACACGAGCCCTTTGCAAAGTGCTACAGAGAAAAAACCCTTCTATCTCCGTAGCTCGTTGAAATGCAATTACGTTCTCCATATTTGTTGCTTCCCTGTGTTGCTGAAATACTGGTAAAATATTTTTTCTCTGTGCCGGTTTGAGATGCACCCAGTTACCCCATCTTGTTGTTGGTCATCTCAATCCAGTGTGGTTTTTGGACCCTCGAGGTCGTTGGCCCGAGTATAAGTTGAGTCCCCCTTTTGGATCTCATTTGGGGGGCTAAAAATTCGACTTATACTTGAGTATATACGGTAGATGACCTTCCTGTGGTGTGTTTATGAACCCTTAGATATATCTATAAATAGACACCAAAGACATTTCGAGGCTAGGACATGTGTTATGATCCCATATATGACAGGTGGTAGATGATGATCCCAGGGCTTGTTCTTCACCCAAAATTTATTAGTTACATCTGAACTGGTTACACTACTGAATATTCGGTAAGGGTAAGAAGTATTGCTAGTCACTACAAGGATGTTCAATTGAGCCTGCAAAAGTAACACTTCATTCCAAATATAGTAGATACTAATGCTGCTAGTCTATCACGACTCAAGGTTTCTGGCCAGACATCCTGCCAGCGACTCAACATTGAGTGTCAGGCAGCAGTTAACTAACTTGACTCCCTAAAAGGGCCAAAGGCTACAGGTGTGATGGAGTGACGGTTCCCCTCAGTGGAGGAAATGCCACTGGAAGCCATCATATTTGACCCAAGGGCAAAATGAATGGAGGAGGAACTCTGATTCCTAATGGTTATGGAGGCAGAAGAGGCCATGCCAGATGGATTGGCTGTGAAGGTGTGCCTTGATAATATCCTGAAGGCTGTGGCAGTCCATTGCAGTCCCGGTATTAAATCCTGCATGTCTCATTTCATGTGTGCTGCAGGAGATAGCTCCGAGATCATAGTGTGTGGGTCACTTCATGGTAAGCTGGGATCCACCTTAAACAGATTCACGTCAATGACATTTTTCCTGCTTCAGGAAAAAATGCATTCTTGGATATGAGTTACAGTTGATGACGATCATGACTCAAAGAACTTGGAGTTTATCTAAGCAATCTTGTGTTTTAGACTAAGACTGCACTGGGGGGTTTCTTCCTTACTGTAGGATACACATAAACACCAAAAAAAAAAACAAAAAAACAAAACAAAACTGCACAGTCTGAGCCAAGAGAGCATTTCATCCCAAATTTGGCAGTCAGAAGCCTACCCCAGTCAGCCTTTGTGCTGCTCCTGATGTATTCTTTCAGTTAATTAAATATATGTAAGCTCCGGCCAACAGCTGAAATGATGATATAGGCTGTGAACCTAAAGAATGGTAAGGTAAGCATAGCAGCATCCAGCTACTGGCTATGGAAGACAAGGATTTTCAAGCATACAGGGCAACTTTCCACATTTGCCCAAGAAGTTGTGTCTGCATAAAGTTAGTAAAGGGTCTAAATTACACCAGCACTGAAGCAATAGCTTCATTTGCTATGCATATGTTCCTTAGTCATTGGGCAAGATGTCTTATGTATCTTTCCAAAGCCTATTTTATCACTGAGATGCCAACACAAGACTGCGGAAGGATACATCTCAATTCAACAAGGATGAGCTGCTGATCATCTAACTCAGGCTTTCTCAAGGTTTTTGTGTCATAGGCCTGACCTCGGCTCCTGGACTGCTGATCGGGCTGGTCACGTGGTTCCTCCCACCCGGAAGTGGAAGTAAAATGAGACTCGTGCATGTGCAGAACGAGTTTTATCTCTGCTTCTGGAATTGGCGAGGGTGTCAGGGGCCAGGTTTGTCTCTCGGGCCATAGGTTAAGAATGCCTGATCTAATATTATGCTTATCTCAGAGTAGATAAAAATACTTGCTGCTGTTTACCTCCAACTGAGCATACCATAAGGCCCAAATAACTTATAGATTACAATAAAACCTCACATAAAGAGTGCCTCGCTTAGAGACTAACTCGCTTAAAGAGGAGAATTTTTGGGGGGATGGTCGCCTCGCTTAACAACTAAAACCAAACAAAAACTCATTTAACAACTAAATCGGGGTTCGCAATCCCTCCCCCCCCCCCGCACGAAGTCACAATTGGTCACTTACAATGGCAATGACGGCACTTTTTCCAAGTGTTTTGCTTAAAGAGCAACTCACTTAAAATGCAAACCTGTGGAACGCATTATGTTCCTTAAGCAAGGTACCACTCTACTTATGAACACTTCTACATATATTTCCATCCAAGGCGATTATTACTGCAACATTGGTAGCCATGTTATCACTGTAGTACAGGCCACTGGACCTCCCTGGTGCACCAACATAGGAGTCCCTCCCCTCAAATCCAATATTATCTCATTCTTTCATCTAAGAATTCAAAATATAGACAAGGGAGCAAAACATAATAACCATTTGCAAATATTAAATGTTACAACCTACATGTGTACACCAACTTACTGAATTCATGCTGTGCTCCCCTCACTCGGTTGCCATTTGGATTGAAATAGATCTCATGGAATTTATACTCCACCCGAAATGTTTCCTTTATCCATGGATCAGATGAATTTATGGTACTTGTATACTTCTTCCTATTACTCTCTATAGGGGAAACAGCGGTCGTGTCAGCATCATAGACTATTAAAACTGCTAGAACAGTGCCCTTTAAAAAAAGAAGAGAAGATTTGCTTATGACAATGCTTATTTTCAGTTGTTACTCCAGGATAAGAAATCTAAGCAAAGGCATTTTATTGTTCAGTAGACTTATGAGATCATTTTAAAATATCTTTCATGTTGGATTGTAATAATCACATTAGATACAGTCATCTGAAATTTCTGTGAGATAGTATTTTTTTGGGTAGATGTTCCAGAATGTGCAGAAAGTCTTACCCCCCAACTGAGCATACCATAAGGCCCAAATAATTTATAGATTACAGTAAAACCTTGCATAAGAGTGCCTCGCTTAGAGACTAACTCGCTTAAAGAGCAGAATTTTCTCTGAATGGTTGCTTCGCTTAACAAATAAAACCAACCAAAAACTCACTTAACAACTAAATCGGGATTCACAATCCCCGCCCCCACCAGAAGTCACAATTGGTCACTTACAATGATACCACTGTATAATTCATCAAAACAGCTGCTGTACAACTTCTCTTTATTTTAACTCAACTAGTAGGACACTACAGTATTATGTAACCTGAACTATAGTTTTAACCTAGTTTAGACCTTCTTTCTCTCACTAGTGCAGTGTACAGGACTAATCCTGGTGGTCAGTGGCAACATTATAATAAAATAGCATCCTGATTGTCTAATGACCCTTTCAGTGCAACACTACATAACCAAAAGTAGGTATGAATGAATGGGAAAACTGAATGAAGACAATTATGGTCTGTAGGTGGCAGCAGATATCCAAAGATGTTAAATTCTGTCACCAAATAGAGGAAATTGGGAAAGCATCTAATCTATACCTTGAAATCCATTAAAAAGAAATTACGCATGTTGTAATACTCCTGCTAAAACGTTTGTTTTAGATTTTGATACAGTAATAAATAGATACAAGTAGGGCTAGGCTTTCATTTTCAAAGATCTTTTTAAAAAATTCATAGATGGTATTATTCCAAAGAAATAGCTTCTTCAATCATTTCAGATGGTAAATTTTAAAAAACCTAATAAAGCGAAAATCCCTGTGATATGCTTGTATAGACTGACACAGTGACCATTTCAAAAATTTCAACAGTGTTATATCAGTCACCCCATGACAGCAAAACTAAAAGGAGGGAAAAAAAAGAGAAGACAAAATGTTATAGCACTTTAAAGACTAACAGTTGTTGCTGTGAGTTTTTATTGCTGTGTATTTTTTGCAGATCCATGTTTATGTTGCTTTGGTTTTTTTGCAGATCCAAATCCACTTCTTGAGATAGGTTATTCAACCATTTCCCTTCTATCTATTACCCAAAATATACAAAATTGGGTAACCACAGACAACCCACTGTATGAAGTAACAACACCTTTCTCCTGAGGTGTTTGGATATGTATATCTTGTGTTCACACCATATGCTTCTGGCACCCCCAGTTACATAAAAGAAACAACTGACTTTCTAAGCCCATGCAGCATCTTCCAGAGCCCACCGTGGATGTACAGGCACTTTAATCTCAGCAAAATGGACTGTAGGCCTTCAGAAATATCAATCAAAATACAGTAAAACCTCGCATAAAGAGCGCCTCGCTTAGAGACTAACACACTTAAAGAGTAGATTTTTCTCTGAATGGTTGCCTTGCTTAACAACTAAAACCAACCAAAAACTCACTTAACAACTAAATTGGGGTTTGCAACCGCACCGCCCCCATCAGAAGTCACCATTGGTCACTTACAGTGGTGTTTCACTTAAAGAGCAAACTCGCTTAAAGAGCAATCCTGTGGAACACATTATGCTGTTTAAGTGAGGTACCACTGTAAGGCCATAGTGAATCTGGCCACCAGATTTTGCAACTTTGTATGCTTAAATAACTATTTCACCTTTGTCAGCAACACATATCTCCAGATCAATGGCATAGCTATTGGCATATAACTGGCTGCACAGCATGCAAATATATTTAAAGCTTACCCACAACAATGCCTCTCTGTACCCAGAAACCTCTCCTTAATATGCAGTATCTTCATGGCAAGGAAGCACTAAAGAAATTACATTAGGCAACATATGAACCAGTCCATACAACTTCCACTTTTTGATACCACAGTCCAACTGCACAAACAACATGTTATTATGACATTACTTTGCAAATTCCCTCACTGATACAAATCCCTACATGCCTTCAGTTACTATCTATAACATACCATCAAGTATATTGTCTACAACCAAATTCTCTTATATATCTGGACTTGCTCAGAACCACAGAACAGACTCAAAGGTCATAGAGCAGGTGTTTCTTATAGACCCATTGAAGTGTAGCGCAGGACGCAACCACAAGGGACCTTGGATCCAACTCAGTCAAATCAGAAATCCATAGCTAAAGTCTCCTTGGCAGGTGGCCATCTAACTTGTTCAAAAACCACCAAAAAAGAGTCTACCACCATCCAAGGTAGTCTAGTCCATGTCAAACAGCTCTTGCTATCTAGATAGTCTTCCTAAATTTTAATTCATTACTTCAGGTCCTGGAGCTACAAAAAAAACCCCCTTCCTTCATCAGAACTACAATCGATGGTCTGCATTCTACACAGGAGAAACAGGTTAGTCTCTGTGCAAAAGAATGAATAGACACATAAATCATATGATAAATATCAACAAAAAGAAGCTAGTTTTGGAACACTTCAGTCTCTCATGAATGAACCAAGGTGACAAAGAAAGGAAGGAAGACCAGACCATGTCAATGAAAAAACTGAATGAAGATTCCAAAATATCCATGCACAACACGACTTGGAACAACTAAAGCAGGGGTACTCAAACTATGGCACGGCGGCCGATTCCAGTCCCCAACACCAATTCATATGGCCCGCGAACCTGTTGCTGCTCCTGGAAGCAGAAGTAAAACGTGCCCGTACGAGTGTGTTTTACTTCCCCTTCCAGGAGCGATGAGGGCTTCATGGGCTGGATGAATTGTTGTTGGGGGCCAGATTTGGCCCCCAGGCCGTAGTGACCAGCTTGCTGAACCACGTGACTGGCCTGCGGCATGAAAAGTTTGAGTACCCCTGAACTAAAGAGAAAAAACATATAATATTACCTCCTTCCTATTAAACTCCACCACAGCATCTGCTGTGTTCGTGCCATTGGGTAGGAAGGGTGGCATGTCATCTTCATCATACACTTTCACAAGTAAGGGCAGCTCTACGGAAGTCTCCTTAAAACCTTCTCTCACTGTACACTTAGTGATCAGCTCATAATTTTCTCGTTCTTCCCGATCCAGTGGCTGTGTCACTCTAATACTTGTGGTGTCTTCATTGTAATGAAATGGCAGCCCTTTATCTGGAACACAAGAGGAAAGAGGCAGTTGGCATAATCATGTTGTAGTTATGAAATTGTTTTGAGTCTTTTTTTTTTTACAAAACTTGGATCAAGGTTTCTTAAGAATCACATCTTTCCATGTATATTCTCCCCACTGCTGTCAACCTAGGACAGTAATGACAATCCTTGGCACTCCAGCTGTTCTTGGACTTCAATTCCCAGAGGTCTAAGTCCCTGTGAATCCACACAAATGGGTTTACTGCGCTTACACGCAGTAAACCCATTTGTATGGATTCACAGGGACTTGGGCTTCTGGGAATTGAAGTCCAACAACAGCTGGAGTGCCAGTAAACCCATTCGTGTGGATTCACAGGGACTTGGGCCTCTGGGAATTGAAGTCCAACAACAGCTGGAGTGCCAAGGTTCACCATCACTGACCTAGGAGGACTTCTTCATTGCTAGGTCATTGGAAGTATAATAGGTGACAGAAATAGTGTTTTCTCTCCTCCTAGTTCTACACAACACATCATAGCTCCACTGCTACTTATTTTTAGCATGCCTTTCAGTGTTATTGCTAGATTAATTCTAACTTCTGCCAAGAACTAGTGTTTATTATCTGCTACATTTGTTTCTCTACTGAATTAATTAACTTAATCAATAGCTACTGTTTTTAGTTTGTAACTTTCCCAGTGGTTCAAGTCTCCTTGTAGTCACACAGAGACTGCACAGATGCTACCATCTGGAGATTTTAAAACATCCCTTTTAAGCTCTCACAAAACTCCATGGACATTTTCCAAACAACAAATTAAAAATCTGGATGGTTTTGCAGGAAACAGTGGAACATTCTCTCCTCCCCAATGGTGGTGCTGAAGACGCTGGTGCTGAAGGACAGCAGAGAGCAGGCTATGGATGGCAAACAACCCCAGTGCTGCCCAGAGCAAAGTGCCTCTGCTTCTATCACCTTTGTTCTAGTTATGAGAGCTCCCAAAACCACATAACAAAGAAACAGTAGAAATATTCACTGCTTTTGTTGCATTACTTATTTTAAATACTTTTGTCCTGCCTTTCCTGTACATTCAAGGGAAGCTCAAAGACTAGTTTAAAAACAGTTTCACATTACTACTGAGGAAGAAACACATCCAAATACCTACCAGATTGACTTGTTAAATCACTGGAAATTACTTCCAGATTCCCTCTACTAGCCTTTTGACAAAAACAAGGCACATAATTTTTCTAGGAATTATTTTATTCTGCAGCAATCAAGATAAGAATTTCCCCCTTTTATCAAAATGGCAATGTGTGGTCTCACAGTTACTAATGATGGAAATGTCAGCCATTACTGCTACAATGGTTATTTAATACTTCCATGAAATGATATATTTATTATTAAAGAAACAACCAAGGCCTTGAAATCTACTATTTGGGTGGCACATTTAAGGAACTTGTTGGACTACAACTCAGAAACAAAAATGGTTCTGATGCTGCTGTACTAAGGCTTTTATAATCTGGACTTGCAAGTGTTTTTATCCAGCTTGTTGAGATTTTCCCTGAAACAACTTTCTGCTCATCCATATCCCAATCTGATGCAAATGTGTTTCCCCCAGTTTTTGGTATATTGTCAGATGTTTGAGAGGGCCCTAATTTGCAAGCATGTGTAGATTTACATAGATAAAGAGGCTGTATCTGCCAAATGGATTATGTAGATACTTTACCTGCTATTACCCTGTAGGAAATACTTGCATTCTGGCACTGTTGTTGTAGAGAAAATGGCTGGAGCTGATGAAATATCCCTGGTGGCTTGTTCTCCATAACATGAAAAGAGAGGTCCATATCACTGAAACACAGCTGAACTGGCATCAAAGAGCTACAAGCTGGCATGGTGGCATTGATGATAGAGAGTTTCACCCATGCCTTAGTGTACAATTCCTGACATTCTCTTCCTTGGAAAGGCTGGGAGGTAAGGTAAACCTGGAGCGTGAGTGTTGGCATAGGTACCCAATTCCCTGAAACTGTAGGCAAAAAAAAAAAAAAAGATTGTTGGAGAGATTATAAGGGAAATATAGTACACAATATCCTCATTTTAGAGCTTCCACATCATTAATTATTCTTTCAAGAAAAGCCTTCCCTGATTAGTAATTTTCTATCATCACTATAAACACATAAAATCTCAGAATTTGGTAGCACTAATTCCCTTATAGTTACATAGATAAATCCACCAAACGTCACTAATCTGTCAGCCATCTGTAAAATAGCAAGAAAGTGATTTTTTGGGGCGTGGGGCGTGGGGAGAAATCCAGTGTCTAACAAACACACACACACAAAGTGTTGCATAGTAAACTTAGTATTTAGCACAAATATAATTTATAAAATATTTGCATATCTTTTTGTAGAAAAACCCTTCATGGATTTTTTTTTGCAAAAAGTCATGAAATACAAAACCAGGAGGCAAAATATTCAGAATTTTAGTAGAATCAGAGGGCCAACAACAGAGTTTAAAAAGTAAGCTGGGAAACAGACTTAAGTAGCAATATAAAACAGGAGGAATGGGTCAAAATATGGAAACAAAGGACGTTGAAAACATATTCTTTGGAGAAGGTAAGGTTGAGTTACTGTAATTCAAAATACTCAAAAAAAGTTGGAGATGTGAAGAAGTTGGTACTCGTTTCCATTTATTGTGTGAGTAAATAAATATAAAGAAAATACAGTGGCTTAAAGAGCATAATGTGTTCGATGGGATTGCTCTTTAAGCGAGTTTGCTCTTTAAGTGAAACACCATTGTAAGTGACCAATTATTACTTCTGCTGGGGGGGGGGGGTTGCGATCCCAATTTAGTTGTTAAGCAAGTTTTTGGTTGGTTTTAGTTGTTAAGTGAGGTGACCATCCAGAGAAAATTCTGATCGTTAAGCGAGTTACTCTCTAAGCGAGGCACTCTTTATGTGAGGTTTTACTGTATTGGAACAAGGTTTTTTCATTGAAATGAATGAGATACTGTCTGTAAATTTGGAAATGTGTCCTAGTGTTGCACTGTTATTCAACTATATTAGGAGATTTACAATAGAAATGGTAAAAAGGAGATTGTAGTATCGGTTACACCAGTAAGATTAATTATGACTAAAACATGGAAAGTAAAATTTGATTCCTAACTTGATGAATGGTATAAAGAGATCTGGAATATAGCTATTAATGATAGCTTAACATGTGATATCAGTTTTAAAAAGATTAGTAAATGATACTAAATTTAAAGAGATTTGGGGAGAATTTTTGGATTATATATTAGTGAAAGGTAAAGGAAAAAAGCCAAAGCAAGAAATATTGTCTTTTGGGGAAATAAATATGGGCATGTGAAATAATTGGAAAAGAATTGAAAATTGATATATTATAATGTAATATAATATTTCCTCAAGTCTTGTAGGTAGTGGGTGATGTATTATACATGTTAAATATGTTATCTTTTTAAACTATACAAGTTGATTATCTTTTTATTGTATAGTTTTGATGAAACAATAAAAAGAAAGAAATACAAAAACATGCACAAAATTTGCCTAATTTCACCAAGGATGAGGAAAGTGTTGAAAAGTTTCATTTTCACCTGCTTTTACATTCCATTTTAAATTGTGTTGTATGCACAGAGAAAAAGCTGTATTAATTTGACATACCTCTGTAACTGGCTAAACTGTGTTAAATAAAGGTCAACATTATATACAGTGGAACCTCGGTTAACAAATTTAATGCATTCTGTGGGGCCTTTTGTACTACAAAAAAATTGTAAAGTGAATTTCCCATAGGAATGCATTGAAAACGAAAATTTCTTAACCGAAACGCGGTTTCCTATAGGAATGCATTGAAAACCAAAATTTGTTAACTGAAACGCGGTTTCCTATAGGAATGCATTGAAAACCGATTAATCTGTTCTGAAATTTTTTTGTTAACTGAGTCACTATTTTTTATGGATTTCCTTTTGTTATGCGAACTTTGTGTTAACTGAGTCATTTGTTAAGCAAGGTTCCACTGTACAGTACGTCATTTCTATTACTGCAACTAAGACCATTTGAATGACTTACACAATGTATCAAAGTCTTCTCTATCCAAACTATTATTAAGGAAAATAAGTCCTGTTTTCTCATTGATTTGAAACCAGAGATTGTCTTTAGTTACAGCTTGTGAAATGCGAAGCTGTGGGCACAACCAAAAGTAGATATCTTCATCCTCTGAATCTTTTAAAGCATGAATCTGCAACAGAGGGGTTCCTCCTGGTTGTTCTAGATAAACGTTCTTGTGATATCCTTTCCTAGGAAAATAGAGGCCAAAGACAACTGAAAAAGAAAGAAGGGGGAAGGAGAGATATCAAGAGAAATGATTGAAAGCTATACAATATCTGAGTAGATATGTTAAAAAAATTATTTTGAAATGGCCATAAACTTTATTTCTATAGCTAAAACAAAGTTTTGTAATGGCTCATTCTTTTGCTGATCAAGAAAAAACAGGTCTGTATATATACTTTTAATAACTTAAACAGCCTATTTAGATATAACTCTGCCTGTATATAAAGATATGCCATTGATGTTCCTCTGCGGGTCTCGCCACTATGAGAGATGGTTTCCCTTGCTCGAAAGCCAGTCGTATCTGACTATAGGGTGTAGTGCTCATCTCTGTTTCTAAGCCGAAGAGCCAGCACAGTCTACTTCTGCAGACGTTTCCGGTGTCATGTGGCAGGCATGACTAGACACCAGAGCGCACGGAACGCTGTTACCTTCCCACTGAAGTGGTCCCTATTAATCTACTTGCAATTTCTTGCTTTCGAACTGCTAGGTTGGCAGGAGCTGGGACAAAGGCGGGAGCTCATTCCGTCCTGCAGTACTCGGGTATCGAACGGCTGACCTTCCGCTTCCCTGTCAGCATCTTAGCCACTTGAGCCACTGCAGTTGAGGCAAGTAATAACCCAAAATAAGGACTTGTGGTATTATCTGTACAGTGGCAATTTCACTGCTGATAACTTCCTATGGGGATCCCACAATGAATAGCCACCTAGGTAATCCCAAATTGAATCATTACTTTAGGCACTGCTTAGTCTATCACCAAGAACACTATAAAATCCAACTTTACTGCTATCTTTGTATAAAATATGTCCTTCAATCAGACTCTATTTCTTAGAGACCGCATTGCACCAAGAGTGTCTGCCCATTCAACTAGAGCAGACCGGAGGGGCTCTCTAGTTGTGCCATCAACTAGAAGGGCACATCTATGTAGTACCCGAAGGAGGGCCTTCTCCGTGTCTGCACCAGCCCTCTGGAACCTCCTGCCAACAGATCTAATTAATCAAAGCAGTACTAATTGATATGAATTGCTGCCCTTCAGGAAAGGTGTGAAGACCTGGCTGGCAGGGCAGGTGTGGGGCCCTAATGGGAATACGGACCCCGCCTGTTGGCTCACAACAAGATAGCAATCAGGAGCCCTCTCTGTCTCTTTTTTACAGTTGGGTGGGGTGGTTGGTTGGGATAACTAGGGGTTTTATGTGTTTTTATATGTTTTTAAAAGTTGTAATGCCGCCCTGAGTCGAGTTCGCCTGAGTGGGCGGTGTATAAATGTGAATATTAAATTAAATTAACCCTATTGGTAACAGTGCCTGGAGAGTAAGCACAGATATGATAAATAATAAATAGAATTCTACTGCAACTAATGACTTTATGTATTATTTCAAGAACTCCTCCAATTGCACGTTAATTAATTACATGCTAGTAAACTTGCATCGAAGTTAAACTGTTACTACTTTGGTATCAGATAGGAGGAATTTTATTACAGTTCATTATTATAAGGATTTTATAAAATTCACATTTTTTCCAAATTTCAATGAGAACATAAAAGAGGAAAGAATAATTAATATTGGAGGAACAAAAAGTGACACATCTATCCAGGGCTAGGGTTTTTGTTTGTTTTTTCCTTAAGCCTGAGGTAGAATATCTGTCTATTTGATCATGTTAATGCTGAATTGGGCTTGTTACCTCTTGTTCTAAAACGGGTCAACCTTTTAAATTACATAAGGCAACTAGATACAACAAGGTCTTCTCCACACCAGGCAAAAATCCTATCTATTGGATAAATCTTCTTGAGAAATGCAACACATATAAGGGCAACTCCACAAGAAATGTTCACTGTTTGCCAACTGTGCTGCATTTACTTACCCGTGTGATGAACTGCATGAGCTAGACATGTGTGTTCACAAAACAAGACAGCAAAATCTTGTACACTACTTACAAGTGAAACTTGGAAAATTAGAATATTGTGCAAATGTCCATTCATTTCACTTGAAAGGTGAAACAAATATGAGATAGACTCACTACATGCAAAGCGAGATAATGTCATGCCTTAATTCATTATGATTGTGATGATCATGGCATACAGCATACATGAGATTATGGGGTACATGAGATGGGGGTTTGGGGTTTTCATAAACTGTAAGCCATAATATGCATCAATATTATAACAAAGTAAGGCTTGAACTATCTCACTTGGCATGCAATGAGTCTATCTCATATATTTGTTTCACCTTTTAAGTTGCATTACTGAACTGAATTTTCCGAGTTTCACCTGTATATGCAACTGCTGGTTTGTGTTATATATAATCAGAAAAAATAATCTGGCCAATGAATTTAGCTAGTGCACATAGAGAGGAATTTTCCTTCCATTAGTTTATAATCAATTTTCTAAATATAAATCATTATTTTCCACATTCCAGGCAGAATAAGGCTTTAACAATTGACCAGAACAGAAGATTAAGTAGGCACGTTTCCCCATCCCTATCTGGGAATGCTCATTTTAAAAAACCCTAAATGAATTTCTTTACCTTTCTGAAATAGTTAAACTGTGCATATTAGAAATGAAAAAGATGACAGAAAGGACAAAAAGCAAATCCAAAACCTCATTTGTTTAAGAAGCTGCCCTACCAAATTTATCCTGTAAAAGAATAAAATGAAAAGTCCATTTCTTGTCTTTGCCATGCAGAAGCCTGAGGAAGTAACCACGAGTTATGAAAGCTTGCAAAGTTATTTTTGAAGTGATCTATAAAAGGTATTGTCTCCCTCCTACATTTGTTAAAATCAGACCTCAACAATGCACTCCTCTGCAGACTTGACAGAAGACTGTATTTCATGGAATTAGCGCATTCTTAATTTGAGCCCCAACTTTTCCTTAAATCAGGGGTTCTCAACCTTTCTGCGCCACGGGCTGGACCATACCCACTCAGACAGCTGAGCAGGCTGGACAAGTGGGTTCCATTTGCCATAAACACTGCCACAAACAACGGCAGGCACATTTTCAGCTGTCGTAAATGTGTCTGCCTCTGGCTCCAAGATCATCGCCACGGGCTGGATGTTATGCCGCCGGGATTTGGCCCGCGGGCCATAGGTTGTGAACCCCTGGCTTAAAAGAACAAACTAAATGAATGTTAGACAACTACTTCTGCTCATTAAAGTTGCAAACAAAGGGGAATGATGTCAGCTAACAAACCTAAGGCATTTACAACCAAGCGTATGCCCTTTGGAGTCATTTATCTAGCCCACTTACTCCATTTCATTTGTGGCTTTTCCCAAATATTATTTTGAAAGCCACATCAATGGCTAAAGTATGATCCAACACTAATAAATCATGACATGTTTCTTAAAACTATCTACCTTATTAAAACAATATAACATTGATTTCCAAGTCTTACAGAATAATGATGCACATAAAAAGGTCAAAATGTTTGGTGGTTTGTTTTTTAACATCTAGCCTACAGTGAAAGCAATCAACTCTAAGCAAAGGATATAGCTGGACTATTCTGTCTCTCTGCCACTTTATTTCTCTCCTAAGTACCGTACTTCATTTAATTATGGCAAATAATTTTCTACAGTTTCCTTTTCAGCAGGCAGCTTTGAAGTGTAGTCCCTTATTTCCCGTCCTTAGACACTGTCTCTGCCTCTTCATTTTGTATACAAATCTGACCATAGCTAAATGTGATCTTTAATTAGGAGACAGGTAAAAGTACAGGTATGAAGATACAGAATTTTCCATAAGTGGAGATTTTGCTTTATTATAAGTATTTCATTAATTTCAATCGGTTTGAATGACTCCAAGATCAAAATGGTTGACATCAAATGACCCCAAGCCTTCACTGCTTAATCAAAGCAGTACTAATTGATATGAATCAATACTACATGTCACATCAGGAATCATGCTAGTGCAAGTTAATTGGATCCAATAAACCTGCAATTCATCTGGAAACCAGAGAGGAAGCATCCTCCCAAACATGTAACCAATGAGATACAGGTGATACTCGGAAAATGAGAATATCGTGCAAATGTTCATTCAGTTCAGTAATGCAACTTAAAAGGTGAAACAAATATATGAGAGAGACTCATTACTTGCAAAGCGAGATAGTTCAAGCCTTACTTTGTTATCATATTGATGCTTATGGCTTACAGCTTATGGAAACCCCAACCCCCCCAATCTCATGTACCCCATAATCATCACATAATCTCATGTACGCTGTACACCATGATCATCACAATTATAACGAATTAAGGCATGACATCTCTCGCTTTGCATGCAGTGAGTCTATCTTCACTTTTTAAGTGAAATGAATGAACATTTGAATGATAATTTTCCGAGTTTCACCTGTATTATCTGCAGCACTTCTAGAGTCCAGGTTCCTCCTTTAAAATGAATGTTCTTCAGTTTAACAGAAGGGATGATAGGCAACACTGTATTTTTTCTGCAGCAGGAACAGAGACTACTGAGCTGATTCTGGTACAGTATATGGATACGGCCATTTTCCAAAAAGCACAATTTCTTTATGTTTGAATTGGAGAAAAACTTTCAGAAAAATATTCAAACATGAGAGACACACTAAAGCTGACAAATTCATCTCTACGGGCTCAGGGCTTTCAGTGTTTACCTCTTGGAAGTGTGGATCTGAATCCCTCTGTATTTGACCAGGTTACTGCTGAGAGGACTGCTTCTTTTCGAAGATTTGCCTTGTCTTTAAATTACACATGGCATGAACATACAACACGGTCCATTCCATGCTACAAGTTGCCATACTTACTAGCTATCAACAGTGCAGATGTTTGAAAATGTCATTCTAGTTCATTATTTAAGAATCTACCAAGATTTCCTAATCACATTTTTGGGGTACAGAAAGAATTTGAGGTTTGTTTGTTTATTTAAAAACAAATCAAATGCAGGAGAAAGTGAAACTGAAAGATTTTTCTAAACCTATGCTGAGAGTTTTAGGTAGTAAAGGCAAAGGTCACCCTTGCTTGAAAGCCAGACGTATCTGACTGTAGGGTTCAGTGCTCATCTGTTTCATAACTGAAGAGCCAGCACTGTCTGCTTTTGCAGACATTTCCGTGGTCATGTGGCAGGCATGACTAGACACAGGGGTGCACGGAATGCTATTTACCTTCCCACCAAAGTGGTCCGTATTTATCTATTTACAATTTCTTGCTTTCAAACTGCTAGGTTGGCAGGAACTGGGACAAAGATGGGAGCTCATTCCATGCTGAGAGTTTTACTTATAACCAATTCAGTACACCAAGAAAATTACATTGGAAGTTCTTTAACTCATCTGTATCTTTTAACAATTTTGTCAACCACTCTAAGACTCCCTTATGCACAGGAATCCATGGTATTACATTACTGTCATGCAGCATTTGCTATGCTTTTCCTAACACAAAATAAATTTCCATGCTCTTCCATGTACATAACACACACCTTATTGTAACAGCTGCCCTTTCATACTTAATTCCACAGCTATTCATGACACAGCCACATTTGCAATGACACTACATCTGCACTATACATAGACATTTCATTTCTGGAAGTGCCATCTGACAGCAGGAAACGACATTTGATCAAAGATGAGCCCTATTCAGGTGTTACATCTGAAACTAGAGAGTGGTTGTGCTGGGGCACAAAAATAAGCCACCATGCCCACATCCCCTTCCAGAGTTTCCCAATCAGTCAAACATGGGTACAGGTTTTGTTTCAGATCTCTGCATTCCTCACATGAAGTTCTATGAGACCTCTGGATAGCGAGACAGTGTGGGAGTAGGTTTTACACACATTAACTATCCCCCCCGCCCAACCAGGTTTCAGGTGCATTGTTTGAATAGGGCTTTGGTGACAATCCCATTCCCCTCTACCTATTAGCGATTATGACTGACAATCCAAAGACATAGAAGAGTTTAGGAAAGAATGTATATGGGAACCCACAGCTAGCCAGTTTCTGACCCCCTATTTAGGCCAGCAGGCCAGAGCTAACCCTTCTCCTCAATTTTATGGAAGTTGTCAAATGCAGTACCCATGTTATTTTTGTTAACATTTCACTTAAAAGTGTTTACTGAAATAGAATACAAAAGTATATAACACATCACTCTTTTCAACACTGTAAGAAAATAATAAGTATAAAAATCTACTGGGTAAGTTGTATCTCTTTTGTTATTACATGCAGAAGGGAAAAAAGTGTCATTTCCTTAGGACACTGGCAGATAACTCCTGCCCAGATACGGTACAAAAAATGCAATTTCAACAAAACCATTTTTATCGTTGAAGTCATGTTTTTAAAGACAAGAAATTCGCCAGCACACTGCTATAAATTACAGGCATTTGTGTCTGTCTAGAAACTTTACATAACCGTCTTGAAATATAGTCATGATTCATGATGTTACCAGATGTCATAATGAATTATAAATAATTTATAGCTGCTTGTGTGATTTGTTCTGCATTTACTGTACATTAAACTAATAATCCCGCTAAGTAATAAAAGCAGCAAACATTTACTTATATGACAGAATGAAACTAACAACTCCTGTGAGGACTTTCTTTGCCCTTCTGAGATAATTTATTGATGCCATTTTGTTTCATATCTCATTATTACGTGCCTAGTTCATGACACAGATCAAACCTAATGGTATCAACTTCTTAAGTGACAACAGTCCAAGTATAAATTTGCATATGAAAAACACACTTTCCTCATTCCTCCCTTCATTAAAGAATCTACAACCTTACCTTTTACATAAGGCGTTTGGTTCAATCTTTTCATTCTACTCTCGGGGTACACAGAAAGAGCCTCCTTGAAGATTGTGGTATTTCTGAACCACAATCGGGCATAACTCGGTAACAGCAACCTAGTCTTGCTGGCTAACCATTCTCACACTAGGTCGGGCAAAAGGAACTGCAGAATGAACTCACCAAAAGGTGCCTTCATTTTCGCAGTTTCATGTCTGGCCTTGACACGAAAGGAAAAAAATTCTACTCTCAACTGTATACAAATTTAATTCATTAAACTACACTTTCTTCTTTACATCTTTTACTACCCTGCCTCTCTTTCACTTTCTAAGAAAAAATTGGGTTGAACAGTGCAGAGTATGCAAGTAGAGAAAACCGTTCTGGGAATGAATGTAAAGAACAATCCAAAATGAACCAATGAAAGGTTTATTCAATCAATAAAAATATGCAAAAGTAATTAGCATTGTCTTCTTAGTAATTCCAACAAAGGTATAATTGAACAAAACACGTCAGAGTTAGAGCAAAAATCCAAGTTCAATATATTCCAATTCCAAAATCCAAAAATCATGCAAAGTTTCATGTAAGTTCATGCAAAGTTTCAAGGTCCGTAAATAAAGAGCAATTTCTTCCAATATCAAAAACCAAATTCAAAGCAATTTCTTCCAATATGTAAATTCCATAAATCAATTTCAAAGCCTCTCTGGTACAATAATTTTTATGCTTTTCAGAAAAATGTGTTTTCCTTCCGTAGGAATTCTATAGGAACAATAATACCACTTAGTGTTTCTATAGCAGCTTAATGCCTAAACCACTTTGCATATATTATTCTGCAATTATGAGAACTACTTTGTAAAAGTTGATGAGGCTTATTATCCTCATGTTACAGATAAGGAATTGAGGCAAACAGCTGTTATTTGCCTACAGAATGAGTCCGGCATGGGTGGCTAATGATCAGAGCAGAGGGTTTACCCCACAATATTGAGATAAAGGGGGAAGGGGAGTCTCCTGTTTGATCCATAAATTGACTCTGAAACTTATATGAGACAAGACTGAACCGGCAACTTCGGAGAGCACAGAGCACTGTTTTTACTTCTACATTGCCTTGTGTCACAAGAATGCAAGTGCGGTGCCAAAATGGCCGCCACGCTCTTTGCGGGGCCCCCCCACCGGACTTGGACATCCGGGTAGTTAGGGGGGCGTGGCCAGCCCTCTTTAAAAGGGGTGGCCACGAGGCAGCCGAGCTGCCATTTTGCGAAAGCGACGGAGCGGAGAAGTTTTTCCCTCCACCCCCTCCCTAGTAAACAGTGTGATATTTTGGTCGCTTCGGGGCCGGGTGGGAATTTTTGGCTGGAACCTACAATTGGCTCTTGGGTTCGGGCTTTTTTGCCCATCCCACACTGTTGCTATGGTTTGATACAGGGGTTTATTTGCGGTTGACTTTGGTCACATGGGCAGGTAGCACTGGTAAGGTAAATATTTATGACCCACAGGTATCCGGCAGGTTCGCAATTGACTGGCCAACACTAGATAGGCACAAGTTGGTTAACGTTGTCCGGTCAACGACGAACCAGGCAATGGGGTGATGGCACGAGCTAGGCAGCATGCATCACCCCGTTATTTTACGGATATGCGTCAGAGGGTGGGGTCAGTAGTTAGTTTATTGACTACGGTCAACAATTTGTTTGTTGTAAACAAACAAATTGATACAAATGGATACATTGTAGCCAATTGCCGTTGGCAATTTTGGGAGGAACCTTACCAGTGTTACTGCGGCCTGCTTGCCTTAAGAATTATAATTGGTTGAGTACCAATCGAAATTTATAATTCGGACTAGGGCATGAATCAATAAATGTGGCCCAATGCCGTTATCCACTTATACTGGTGTCCGAGTCCTTTTTTGGGGGGTGGGCCTGCAAACACAAATGGAGAGCCAGACATGATGCCTAACAGGGGATTGCAATAAAAAGTGGCAGGCTCATGTTGAAGTCCCTTTCCTTTCCCAGAGATGTACTGTATGTTAATGAAAAATTCACAACAATTCTTAGCAAGAGCAAATACTGTGAAGCAGAGAAAGGAAACAGCAATATGATTCCAAACCTTTCTCTAACTACTTTTATTGGCATAAGATAGGGCAACTTGACACACTTTTTTTTTGTTTCTGAACAGATGACGCAGTGGTAAATTTGGCAATCAATGTGACAGCCCCCTTAGCGACAAAACCTAGAAATGCAGAGGCATATCAAAAATGGAAGAGTATGTGTTTTGTTCTTAATGACACTTAAAATTTTGATTTTAGGCTCAAACCAACTTTTAAAACTTTGCAGGATTAGCTCATAACAATAGTCCGTTTCTGTGAGAACCCATTTATCTACAAGCTACTGTGAAGACTCTTGAAAAGCTGAGAGAAAAACTGGGCAAAAGCTGGGTGACAGCACCAGGAAATGTTACACTTTCAGCTACTCAGAAAATGTTTAAAAGAAGAATTGCCACTTCTGAAGGCTTTGAAGAGCTGCAGTTTACTCTTTTCAAGTCTGTGCCTGCACAGGGACCACAAAGAACCAAGATACGATTCATGAAATCTCCTTGACCTTATGCTATTGGGACATTCTGTAAATAAGATTTTGAGATAAATATTAAATGATAAGGGCACTATTTTGTGAAGTACAGTTTATTTGCACCATTTAAATGATGGTAACAAATGTTAATAACCACCCTGTAAAAATAAATACAGTGGTATCTCACTTAAAGAGCTGTTGGATCGGGGCCCGATGTGGGCCGGAGGGTCCCGGAGGAGATTGGTCAAGCAAAGACACACGAGGCAAGATGGAACGAAGACCAGCGTTTATTGATCAGAAGGCACTTAACTTTATACTCTGCCTAGCTCGACTGTGTGCATACGTTGTGCATAGCTGTGACAGGAAAACTCTGAGTTTGCACATTGAGATTACACAAGTTACCCATTAGGGATGACTTCACGGGGGGACGTTTCTTATCTATCTAATTTACTACCGGGGACATGCATTGTCTACTGTTATCAGGAGCAAACACGTGCCTAGGTTGACTCTTGGGCTTAGAGCTTCTGCGAATGCGAGATTACTCATTACATGTTTATTGAGATCACCACCAGGTGATCTTTTGCCCTCTGCTGACCGAACTGCCTGTCAGGTCAGCGATCAGTGAATTAAACTATAGCTATTAATCCCCTCCCCAATTTCTGTCCCATCAGAACCAAAAGCTCCCAAAACCGTGGTTCTGTCAGGGACAGTGTGGCAATTGTATGCACGGATCCCACAAAGAGCATAATGTGTTCCACGGGATTGCTTTTTAAATGACTTTGCTCTTTAAGCAAAATTCCATTATAAGTGTCCAATTGAGACTTCTGGCGGCGGGGGGGGGGGGGGCGGGGGGGGGGGGGGCGAACCCTGATTTAGTTGTTAAGCAAGTTTTTAGTTGGTTTTAGTTGTTAAGTGAGGTGACCATTCAGAGAAAATTCTGCTCTTTAAGCGAATTAGTCTCTAAGCAAGGCGCTCTTTATGCAAGGTTTTACTGTAGTTTATATCTAAACGAAACTCAATACATTAAAGCAGGAGAGACCACAATGGCCCCAGTAACCAGTCATTTTAGCTGCCAGAAAAGTAAAACAAAATAAAATGAAACCAAAAAAAAAAAATCCCCCACCAATATTCTGAGCTACAAAAAGAAAAAAAGTTTTCCTTCAACAAACACTATATATTTTATGAACAGTAACTTGTATCACTTAACAAAAAAGGATAGAAGCACCATTTGTGCTATGTTTAAGATGCAGTATTTTATACATAAGAAGGTGGGTGGGACAAACAGCTGCTAAATTCCTTGTTCTCACAGACTCCTCCGACACGATGAGAAACCTCAACAAGAAATTTACAGCCTCCAAGATTCTTCAGCTGCTGGCCACAAAGACAGAAAACTCATTTTTTCCCTTCTAAAATCTTAGTAATTTTCATAAATTGTCTAGAGTGTTCTTTCTCTTTGAATGTATATGGAAGGCATAGAAGACCTGGCTGACTGTTTAAGGTGAGGGGAAAATCAAACAACCTATTAGTAGCTCAAATTCTTAAATAATGCAGCAGACAACCCCATTTATGGCAATTTTCATAATTACACAAACTCAGCAATTTTGCACAAGGATTGTTTGGCTCAAAGAAGTAGGACCATTTTCTACAACCAATGTGCATTGTTCTCATCAGTGTGAGAATTATATCAAAAGCATCAAGACATTCTTTGTTACAAGGAGAAGAATATTTTAACTCCTCATTCATGACAGTGAAGAGGAGGCAAGTTAGATTTTACTTCACTAATCAAGGACCAGACTTTCTCCACTGCAGAGAACATTCAAGTTTACATTTCTGGCAATTGGTCATACCTTTTGAAAACAGATCACAATATTAATATAATTATACAGTAATACCTCGGATAACGAATGCATCGGACAACGCTAAAATTGGATAACGTCGGGGAATTTGAGGAATACTTTTGTGCGATGCAAAACTTTCCCTCAAATTCCCTGAGGTTGATCTCTGCCCCAAAGCCCACAGGTCTGTGTGTCAGGCCGCCGGTTTCCCTGGGGGTGAGAGCACACGTGCGGGCTCTCACCCCAAGGAAACAGGTGGTCTGAGTGTTGGGCCACCAATTTCCTTGGGGTCAGAGCCCGCCCATGCCCTTTCACCCCCAGGAAATGAGCGATTTGAGCGGTTTTCCCCAAACCAAGCCGGGGATCAGACGCTGTGATCCCCAGGTTGGTTTGGGGAAAGGCACACGGGCACGCCCACACGGTTCCCCCATACCAAGCTGGGGATCAGATGCTCTGAACCCTGGCTTGGTTTGGGCGAATGCACATGGGCGCGCACAGGCGGTTCCCCCCAAACCAAGCTGGGGATCACTGTCTGATCCCCAGCTTAGTTTGGGTGAATGCGGGTTTGGCTGCAGCCTAAAATGTCCCCTCCACTTCTTAGGGTACAGCCAAGACCCAAAACCTGGGTGAGGGACAGTGACTGATAGGATCTTTTCCCACAACCAATAGGAAAAGATCGCATCAGTCGCCGTCCATCTCCCAAGTCCTGGGACTTAGATGTAGCCTAAAAAGTGGGGGGACATTTTAGGCTGCAGCCAAGCCCCGGGACTTAGAAGAGTGGTGACGACCAATGCAATCATTTCCCCCGACTGGTGGGAAAAGATCCCATCGGTCACCATCCATCTCCCAAGTCCTGGGGCTTGGCTGCAGCCTAAAATGTCCCCTCCACTTCTTAGGCTACAGCCAAACCCCAGGACTTTGGAGATGGATGGCGACCGATGGGATCTTTTCCCCAGCCTTTAATAGTTAAAAAAACAAAGTCACTGCCAGTGGTCCTAATCCCAGTGGTGGTGATCCAACAGTGTTTTTTAAAGGCTTTCCTCCATTCTAAGTTCCCAAAGTCTTCCCTGGGAAAAAAGGGATCCTTAGGTTGCCTTGAAACCTGAAAGGAAGGGGATAGAAAGCTTTCAGTAAGTTTAAATTAAGTACTGTATTTTATTTGCCAGATAATAACATCATCTGGCTTCTGTGATGTAACCTTATATCAACCAAACTTTGATCAATCTCTCTTTGCCCTTCAATTCAGAAATTTTAGCCAGGTACCCCAGTGTTCAACTGCTGGAGTGACACACAGGATCCAATGTTCATTAAAAAAAACACAAGCTAACCTTCAGGAGCTTTTCCATATTGTTGGAGTTTGATTGGTCAAAACAACAATGACCACAGCAATAGCAACAACAACCATCATCACTTACTCACTTGGACAAATATTACCCAGCCTTTGAAGTGTTGTTGTTTTTTAATCTGACTACTTTGAGCCTTGCTGTTTGAAAATGAAAAGGATAATGTGTTGGATTATAACTCTTAGAGCAGGGGTTCCCAAACTAAGGCCTACAGGCTGAATCCGACCCACAGCATCATTTCATGTCACACACCCCCTCCAAAGGCATCCGAGAAACAAAATGGCCACCCCTTTGAAACTGTTGGGACAAAATGGCCACTCCCATCATGCAGGCAGGGGAAAATGGCTGTCCAGCCGTCAAAGCTGACTGAGAGAGCATGACCCGGCCCCCGGCTTGAAAAGGTTGGGAAACCCTGTCTTAGAGCTTCCCAGTCAATATGGAAACTGTATTTTTTAAAAATTGCCTGGTTCTGGCTCCCTGTCACATTGGGATGATGGCAGCTTATAGCCCTCTACCGATTAACCTGGAACAGATTTTACACATACAAATTGTGCAAGTGTGGACTTTTGCTGTAGAATCTGGAGCTCATGGAGGTGAGAACTGGGGATACCAGGGGATACCTAATTGTGGTTTTGTCTGCATGTTCTCTCCATACTTTACAGTAAATAATGCACCAACTCAGGAGATCAAGGTTCAAATTACCACTCATGCTATGGAAACTCACTGATGGTGCAGAACTGGCAAAACCATTCCTTAAATATCTGGGAAGCTCTGTAATAGTCACTGTACGTTGGTCCCTTCTCTAGTTTTCAACCATGCTCCCTTTAGAACCAAGTACAGTATTTCTCTTTTGTGATGCTGAAGATGTAGCACATAGCCAGTTGGCTGTTGGGGCATCAATTCAGTTTAATCAAAAAGGCACCCCAGATGTTCCACCCTGAAAATTACAGATCAGTAGAAACCTGTTTCTTTATGCATGTACTGTATAACATTTACTCCAGCCCAGAGTCATGGAGCAAATATGTGCCAGTATACATATTTTACATTTGGGGAAGATGGTTCCCATAACGTCTAGGCTGCATGAGCATAGGCCACGGCACCTGGGGGATTCTAGGAGACAGGAACAGTAACTTTTCCAACCTCTAAATAAACTTATTAAAGAGTCTAAATACAATGTGTTTGTAAAGAGAAATGAAGTCTACATTTAGTAATTAATTTACTTGGATATGTGATTTATGTGCACTGCCTACTGATTAATTACTTTGTTTTCTACAAGTTCCTTCCTGCTTAATTGCAAGGAAATAGTCGGTTAAGAATCTAATGAATCTTCTCCCATGATAGAACTGGTTTGGAAGGCTGTGACGTCATATATGGAGGCATTAAAATGAGTTAATATGTAAAACGCACACACTTTTATGACAGACTGATGGCCACTGTGTGAAGAATATTTGATTTGCAGTGACTTGCAGCAAAACAAGAGAAAGCACACATGTAATAGCTCTGGCAAACATAAACGGTACATCAGAAATGTTCCACAATGTTAAAAGCAGAGCAGCAATAATATATAGTAAAGATGGTAACTCCAAATCCCTAAAGAGGAATGCATTGCAATTTTCCACCTTTAATTTCAGACATATGGCAAAAACATTATAAGACCTCCTACAACTTTCATTGGAACAAATCTGACATAGCTCATAGCCCCAAATAAATGGAAATGTCAACTGCACTTTTATAAGACAATTTGCTATGTCTTTATATAACTTATATATTATAAAATAATGACTAGTATATAAAGTTACTGATTTTCAGGAAGGGCCATTTGGTAAAGTTTGGAGGCCTAAGTAATTCAGTCCAAAGTGGGTTACTTAATATACACCACTGACTGGGTTCACACTCTAAAGGAAACACTTTCTGGCTATGGTGCCAGTCATTCCTAACTCAAACCTGGAAAGAAAGACACATATCACCAGCCAAGTTGAATATGGAGTCAAATCGGGAGTAACACAATTCAGTCCAGAAAAGAAAACCAAGTTCTGTAAGATAATTCCACAGGTTAAATGCCAGGGAACCAAAGACAGAGTTGTGTCAGGGGGAAATGGACGGAGATTTGGTTATTGTTCAGGCTGTTACCTCGGGGTGGAAGGGTGGACATCCCCAGAGAGGGAGGGAGGGACTTGTTGTTCAGTTGCACAGTTGATACCGACCCTTTGCGACCCTATGGACCACTTCCCGCCAACTGGGAGATATAAAAGAGATGCTGGAAGAAGCTGGAAGAAGGAGTTAGAGAAGGAGAAGAAATCTGAGGCCGTGGACCTGGGGATGCTGAGAGAAAGGGTTCGAAACCTGGGACGTGGATCCACAAAGAAGGAAGAAGCCGGTAAGGGTGCTTAAGAAGATGCTTCATAGGAACTAGGGGACATCTATCAAGTGAAGGAGGACCAGGTAGATGACCCTGAACCCCCAAGTGGATGAGACTACAAGAAAAACTCCCAGTGGAGTCCTGGAGCAGAAGGTGAGGTCAAAAGAGGGGGGAAAACCACCAAAACCCCTGTCCTCCCCCTTGCCTGTACTACTCAGTTGAGAAAGCTTCCGGGCAAGAGCAATGCCATTTGAAGAAGCGAGGACCCACAAACCAGTGTCAACCCAGCTCCAAACCTAGAGGGAAAAACACCAGAGAAAGGTTGTGTCATCTCCCAACAGAGCAGGACGAGGCATCGAAACAAAGGGGATCAGATGTCAAAACAACCCTTGCCCTCACTGCCGTCATAATCTCCCTCACTCCTCTGGGCCTTGAGGTTCAGGCTTGCATTGCATCCCGTACTTTACAGAGATAGATTCTCAGCTGACCCAGTGACATTAACCCGAGGAAGACCAAACGCTAAGAGACTGAAGCACAGCTAGTGCAGTCTAGCTCTGACACCAAACAAGCAGATGATGATTGTTTGCATTCATTATCCCATCTGTAATACCCCCATTTTGTTAGAAGTACTTGTTGTTGAGTTTATGGATCAGGGGATGGAGGACAGATTGCTTGCTGACCAAGTCAGGGCTGGCAGGGCACACACTAGGATTTCACCAGGAATGAAAATGTTGTCTCAAAACATTTCACTTCAAGCCTCTGACAAGTGCTTTTATCCAATAAACAATTTGGAGGTTTCCATAATGAGCCTTCCTTGTATGAATTCGTTTTCTGCAGTTCTTTTAGGTCACAATAATCCTGTGCTCGGCCTCTTTGGGTGCCACAATTTTTGGTACCTAGGGGCAGTTTCCCCTTGAATTCTGCTTCAGAGTGTTCCTTATCTGAATCAATTGGCCCTCAACCCTCCCTCCAGCCTTCCCAATTAGTTGGGTCTTTAACTTATTAAATTCAGCTCAGGTAAGAAAAGAATGCATAGTAATAGAAGGTTAGGTCACTTTGACATCAGCTCACATCAAGCCTTTTATTAATCTCTGCATCTAGAAGGCTTAAGCATGGCAAACTACTCATACCTATTCTCTTAGACGACTAATCCTCTAGAAAGTGGGTAACATCTCTGGTCATTAGAATGGGTTGCAGACTTCCAGGCTGCATTATGTAATGCTGGGACAGAAGACCTATAGAACAGGGGTTCCCAAACTTTTCATGTTGTGGGCCGGTCACATGGTTGAATGGGCTGGTCACGTGGTTCCTCCCCACCATAAGTGGAAACAAAATGCGCCCATACATACACTGCCATAAAATGTTTACGACGCATCCACGGCTGTCGTAAACAAGTTTATGACAGCTGCAGGTGCATTTACGGCAACGTTTGCACATGAAAGGGTGTGTTTTACTTCTGCTTCCAGCAGTGGCACAGGCCAGGTGATTTGGCACTGCAGGCCAGAGCTGGTCCGCAGCACTTAGTTTGGTCACCCCTGCTACAGAAGAACCATCAATAAATGTGCCAGTCTCAAGCTCTAATCTTAAATTACAGGATTTTACTATATTCACAGAAGAACTACATGGTTGATGCACTAAAATTAAAAGCAAAAAAGCGCTTATTGCCTTGATATTTTATCAATAATGAGAAAAGCACTATGTTGATTATAACAGTAACTACTTCTACAGCATGCATTAGTATCCATTCTGTCCATGTACGGTATGGTATGTTTGGTACTGATTATCTGACAATGATTATACTAACTGTTCTGGAAGTTATTATACCATTGAATGACCTGAAAGCACTGAATATCATACTACTATATTATTAAAACTAAGGAGATCCAGCATGAGTACAAGAATCGAAGATTAAATTAACAGAAGCACCATTTTATTTATTTGAGTCTTTATTTCTAATGTTTCATACCCCATATCCAATTTGGAGGATTTTCAGATCCTTGCAACAAAATGAAAATATATTAATACAGGTACTGCAGTTCAATTCAGTGAATACTATTCAAAAGCATGTGGGTTACACAGGAATTCTTCACTCAAGAGCCTCATCAGGCAAGCATATAGCTTTTAAAAACGGCTTTCACAAATGCCTTAGAAGCTCTCTAAACCCAGCCAGCAAATATACCTGTCATGTGCTAAATGTAACGCACAGTCTTCAAGGGTTGAGCCCCCCACCCACGTAAAAGTGGTAACTCATACACTTCCAAAAGCTCAGCCCATGTGTTTACCAAGCTACCATCTGTGGTCAAACAAGCTGTTATCCAAATGTCAATAGAGCATGTTGAGGGTTCTCAAACCCCATGAGACAGGTTTGCCTCCAGTGAGAGACCACATCACCAAACACTTTCCCACTGTTGTTCGCCAGTTTGCAATATCTCTTTTTCCATTACCTCTTTTTCCTTTTCTGAATGTTAAGCATGTTTGTGCACACGCACACACCCTCACCCACAAAAACGAGGCACAAAATGACGGGCTAATTGCTAACAAAGGTGCAAACAAACCATTAATACTTCTACTTCTTAAACAGCCAAGGAACAAGTAGGCACTAATGACAACAGACACAATCTTCCACATTTTCCACAGTCTCCTACATTGTGTGCTTATTTCACCTGAGATTGACAACAAAACCTTCTACATTACCTCAGTGAGAAAAATAATTGCCAAAATCCTGTTGGGCCATTTGTGCAACAAGGTTAATCATCAGCAGCACATCCCCAGATTAATGGCTTCCTTTTCCAATTTTAATTACATGGTGCACACTTGCTGTGCATTCCCTGAAATCAAGATTTGTTGTTGTTCAGTCGCACAGTCGATTCCGACCCTTTGCGACCCTATGGACCATTGCACATCAGGCACCCCTATCCCCCACCATCTTCCTCAACCCGCCCAGCTCTGTGCTCATTGTGTCGACAATACCATCTAACCATCTCATTCTCTGCCACCCCCTTCTTCTTTTGCCCTCCATCTTTCCCAGCATCAAGGCTTTCTCAAGTGAATCCTCTCTTCTCATTTGATGTCCAAAGTCATCTTCAATATTTGACCTTCCAAGGAGCAGTTGGTGGTTGATTTCTTTTAAGATCAACCTATTTGTTCTCTTTGCTATCCAGGATACTCTCAAAATTCTCCTCCAAGACCATATTTCAAAGGCAACTATTCTTCTGCGCTCAACTTTCCTTATGGTCCAGCTCTCACAACCATACATTAGAACATAAGAACAGCCTTGCTGGAACAGGCCACAGCCCATCCAGTCCAGCATTCTGTCTCACACAGTGGCTCACCATTTCCTTCAGGGTATTATTCCCAAGCAGATGCCTTCACCTGCTTAGGATTCCCTGGAAATGGCATTGAGAGATATCCTGCCTATCTCTCCAACCCCGAGGTTGTCCTTAAGTATCCATAATTATAGCCATTGATACATTACTACTGGGAATACCATTGCTTTGACTATGCAGACTTTTGTTTGCAAGGTGATGTCTCTACTTTTAACTATGTTCCCCAGGTTTCTCATCGCTTGTCTCCCAAGAATCAGTCGCCTTTTTATTTCATGACTGCAATCACCTTCTGCAGTGATCTTGGATCCTAAGAATGTAAAATCTGTCACTGCTTCTGCTTCTTCCCCATCTATTTTCCTGGGACTGATAGGGCCTGTTGCCATTATCTTGTTTTTCCTGATGTTGAGTCTCAAGCCAGCTTTTGCACTCTCTTCTTTCAACCTAAGCAGGAGCTTCTTTAGATTTTCTTCACTACCACATTAGGGTAGTATCATCTGTATATCTCATATTGTTGATGTTTCTTCCAGCAATTTTAATTCCAACTTGTGATTCATCCAGACCGGCATTTCGTTGAATTAAAGGAATAGCCACTGGCGGAGTTGAATATGGAACCACAGACAAAATAAGATTGTGGGTTAAATATAAAGGAATTCAGTTTATTGAATTGCACAATTTCAATAAAGCAAAGACCCACCCACACAATGATCAAGCTATCTAATTTGGGGGAAAGGCTGGTCTCAAATGAGACACGGATAAGGTTTTTATAGGATTTTTACAATGGGGAAATAAAGGACAACTTAGCTATAGCAGTTTAACATAAGTAAATATCCGGGTTACAAAAGATACAATAACGTCTGAGATGATGTTCATTCAATTACACAAAAGAGGTAAGTAAGTACACAGATTATAAAATTCATAGGTACACATTCCAGAAATAATACATTTAAAAATAGCAACCATACAAACTAGATGTGGGAAATAGATGTGATTCAAGTAAATCCTGTCAAACTAGATACAGGAAATGATAATCGGGAAAAGTTAAGGTAAAGTCAATCAAAGAATTAACACATCTATACAGCAGTTTGGTTTCATGAACACCTGGCTGGCACCTCAGGCACGATAGGTTGGGTTGGACTGAGATCATGCTGAGCACATAATCAAACCAAGATAGGATGCCTATAATCATCGGCAATCTGCCAGGAACATCATTTCCATTACACAGTTGCTGAGCAATTGCATTTTATCCAATATGTATCTTATGCTCAGCACATAAGAATGAACCCATTTATCCCTAGACAGAACTCTGTATGACGAAAATAGATTATGATGTCACAACAGATAATGTAACGCTCAAGTTATTCTAGAAGTGAATGATGTTATTCTCAAGAGGCTTACAGTAAAATAGGCAGTATAATAATTCATCAACACCTACCCAGCGGCCAGCTTGGAGAAGATTACTGATAAAGAAAAAGAGCCTAGGCTCCAAGATAGTCAATTCTTCTGTGAGCTGGCTCACAGGCACTGAGAAGTTTAGTTCTTCCCTGCATGAGCAGTGGCAGTTTAGCATCCGCTGGGAAGCAAATGGAAAGCCTTGGAGTTCAGACACAACCTATGATTTTTCAAGAATTCAATCTCTAACAATAGAATTCTTTCTGGAATATACAAGATGCAGTACAGTAGAACCCTGTATGACGAAAAAATCCGTTCCATGGGGCTCTTCACTATACAGGTGGTGGGTGGTTCATTATACGAAGCACTATTGGTGATACCCCGCTTAATGAAAAAAATGTTTGTTATATGGGGTTTCATTAAGTGAGGTATACCTTGCTTAACAAAAACCCCACATAACAAAAAAAAATTCAGGGAAATTTTTTCGTTATGCGAGGTATCGCCAATATCGCAAAAATGCTTCATTATACAAAGCGTTCGTTATATGGGGTGCCACTGTATCAGCAAAATATATTTTACTATGTTGCATTAGTACAACAGTTTAAAGTAAACTCTCTGGAGTGTTTAATTTTGGAACAGTAAATCAAACCGTCTACAGAAAGCTAAGGCTAGCATTTTTCTAACCACTGAAAATTGCTAAAAGAGATTTTGTCAATACACTGAACAGCACTTTACCCCCTTTTTTCCATAGATGCACAACCAGAGGAAGAACACTTAATTCCTGGCTTTATTTGCCATGCTTTCAAAGAAAAGCTACATATTATTAGTTTCAAACTAAAAGACATTCTAAGTTATCAAACAGCATTAACTTGAATTTCACAATCCAGATATTTCTGCAAAAGGGGGAAACGAGAACAAATATGAAACATTTTTTCCCTAAAACAAACAACAGTTTTTACTGTCTAATAAATTTAACAGAGTGCTTTATTTCTTTTTCCTGCCATGGAAAATAAATTAGGAAAACAAACTCACTTCCATCTGCTGGCCTTTAAAGGGGAAATTACAGTATTATTATTATTAAATCAATGTTCAAAGTCTCATGACTTGAAGCTCCTAACTCCTTATCCCAGGTTTTGTTTGTCTGGTTTTTTTCCCTGTGTTTACAAGACGAACACAAGTACGATGTGTCAATGAAGAACTGAACCATAGCTTTTGAGCTGCTAGATCAGTGATGGCGAACCTATGGCACATGTGCCAGAGGTGGCACTCAGAGCCCTCTCTGTGGGCACCTGTGCAGTCACCTGAGCACAGAATTTACCCCATCCCTCTGCCCAATGGGAGCACTTCCTCCCTCCCCCCAACATAGAGTTTGCCCTGCCCCTCTGCCTAACAGCCCAATGGGAGCAGGGGCCTATTGCGCTTTGCCTCATTAATGAGGCTTGCCTCTTTCTTCTTCCTGCCATACTATGTGGTCTTCATCTTGGATGTCTGACTGGAGGGATTAGAATGATCTATTGAAATAAAACCATAGTTACAAGAGTTTGAAAGAGTTGTTGGAAAGTGGATGCATTTCCCATCTGAAGTGAAAAGAAAACCAGATTAAAAGGAATTTCAGCTCAGCATTATTTTAATTTTCTTGGAGGATGTGTGATCCAACTATTATATTTCCAACAGCAGCAAGGCAAGGCAAAAGAATGAATGAGCACAGATTGTATTTTTACACTGATTCTGAGTGTTTGTGCTGCTTATAGAATTAGTGGATGGAGACAGGGAACGGGCTTACTCTTTCACTTTTCCAAAGTCAGTGATTCAGAAAATCAAGCAGATTAGACTCACATGCCAAATTTCAATATTCAGGGAAGGAAAAAGAAGTTAAGTTTATGTTTGCACATATCCATTTGCGTGAGAAGAGCAATCGAGCTTTTAGAATACCTTTTCCCGGCAGCTTTTAAATGCTGATTTTAGAATTAGAGTTTCAATGAACACAAATGTAAGCTTTGGCAAACATCCACTATTAAGGCAGGAAAAACACCCATAAAGGATTTTGGTTTCACGGGTCCAAATGCAGCTTCTCTCTCATTCTCTCTATCTCTCTCTCTGCAATTATTTTGGTGGCTTACCATGCAATATATGGGATTTCTTTTATATGCATAATTTTTATAAAGAAATTGCTCCCTTTATGGATATAATTTATTAATAACCTGAATAAATGTAAAAGGGGATGAAAAACTCAAACCAAGCTAAGGCATGGCTGGATTGAAGCTGGATGCATACCAACAGCCTCTTGACTGCACTGGCACTTACAAATACAGTGCTACCTCATACAACGTCCAAACTTGGTTCCACAAGTTTGGACTTTATACGGATTTGGACTTTGTATGAGGCATGCAAAATCCTAGCTGCGATGCCTCATACAACGTCCGAATCCTTTCCACGATGCCTCATACAACGTTGTTTCCATAGAGATACATTGTATGCCTCAATGCCTCATACAACGTCGCACAACTTTGTATGAGGCAACTTTTTTCAAGGAATTAGGCGACGTTGTATGATTCACATGTTGTGTGAAGCGGACTTTGTATGAGGTATTACTGTATTAAAGAAGTTTAACTCTTGTCAGGAAGGCATTCAAATGAAGTGGCTGCTATGCTAAATCACTGTTCCAAGTCACTGATCTAACAACACTTCTACGCAGCAAGAGAAAAAAAAACATGCGTACAAGGGCTATGGATAAACCTCTAAAGCAGTGGTTCCCAACATGGGCCTCATCCCCCACAGGGGGAATTCAATTCCCAGAAGCCTTGGCTGATCAGTGCTTTGGGGAATTGACTTAGGCTTTTTGCTGTATGGGACCAAAGACAACAGAACAGCCGAAGGGTTGGCTTAACACAGGTTTATTGCATGATGTTCCGGTGGAGCATGGGGGTAATGGTGGTGGTACATCTCATTATATACTGAGGACTATACATTTGAATCTTGCAGCACGGTAGCTCATTGGCTACTGTCGGCGTGGCCTCGCCCAGGCACGCCTTACTCTCGCAGTTGTATCTTCTTCCTGCTGAATGCGAGTATCTTCATTCTGCTGAATGCGAGTATCTTCATTCTGCTGAATGCGGAGGCATTTCCCGCGGCTGTCCGTGATTGAGCAATGTGAACCATGTGTGGCTGAACGCTCGCAGCTGACCCAAGGGGTTGCTTGCTCGCGTTCCTTTCAGCTGAGATACATTGTAATTGTGATGGATACATTTTTATCTTGATAGCTTTACAGTACATTGATATGCATACATAACACCCCTCCCCCCTAGGATGGGACGAAGTCCCGCAACCATTGTGGCTTGCCGCACGTGCGCTTGGGGCGTGTTTGCGCCTGACCTAGTACCGGAGCCTGTGATCCCTGACTCCGTGGGAGCTTGTCCTGCAACGGGAAACGGGGATTCGTTAGTGGCTCTGTGGGGCGTCCGTGCCTGCCTTGCGCTGGGGGATGGGAATGGAATGAACAGCTGGGACGTGAACCCCTGCCTGTTGCTCTCGGACCCCGGGGACCCTCCTATTGTGAACCGCGGGACCGATGAGGATGCCCTTGTGGTTCTGCTGCCTTCTGTTCCCCGCTCGGGGGACCTTGAGACTGTGGTGGGCGGACTCGCCGTTGCCTCCTGTCTTGGGGGTGTCGGTCTCCGGGAAATTGGTGCTATGTTGCATTCTAACTCACAGGGGCTACTGGGACTGGAAGTACCAGGGGCTGAACTGAAACCCCTCTTTTCGCTAGGACGGGTGGGGGACCACTCCGCTAACTCCCCCTGGTACTGTAAATCAAGGTCTAAACTTCTTGGGGAATCTGTGTTTTGGGGATGCTTCCGGGGGCTGTGTGTGAGATCGGGGCTCTTCCTTTCCGCCGCAAACTCCCGCAAAAGATCTCTGAGGATCGATTCCCTTTCCTCCCCCCTTGGTGGGGACCCATGTCCCCCTTTTTCTCCCCCTTGGGCTACGCGGGTGGGGGAGTACCCTAACGCTGATTCGTGGCTATTTTCGTCTCCGTCCTGCTCTCCGGGGATCCTGCGCCTGAGTTGATCCGCGTGCTGCCTCCACAGGAGGCCTGTATTGGTCTCCACGCGGTATGAAACGGGGCCGGTTTGTTCTATTACCGTGCCCGGCACCCAGGCTGGCCCCGCGTTGGCGTAGTTCCTGCAATGCACCGGGGCGCCTACGCTGAAACTCTTTGTGGGTTCCACCCCTACGTTCCGCCCTTTGTCCTCTACTCTCGTGGGGTCTAGCTTGGAGATTACCGTGGCCAGCTTCCTGCGCATTAACAGCTCCGCGGGGGAGTACCCTGACGCCAATGGGGTGACCCTGTACCTTAGCAGGAATTGGCACAGTTGTAAGTTAAGATCTCCGGGGCCCATGCGCCGCAGCGCGTCCTTAGTGGTGCGCACGAGGCGCTCTACTTGGCCGTTGGTGGCCGGGTGGAAAGGGGCGGAGGTGATGTGCCGAATGGCGTTGAGATCCATGAATGCCCTGAACTCGGCGGACGTGAAACAGCTAGCGTTATCGCTGACGAGGGTGTTGGGTAAACCGAACGTGGAAAAGACCCTCCGTAACTGTTTAATTGTTGTGGCCGAGGAGGTGCTCGAGACTGGAATGACCTCCAACCACTTGGAGAACGCGTCCACCACAAGGAGGAAAAGTGTTCCCCTGAACGGGTCAGCAAAGTCTACGTGAACCCGGGACCAGGGGCCCCTTGCTGCGTCCCACTCCCTATGTGGCAAGCGAGCCTCTTCTGGCCTGGAGCTTTGGCACGCTTCGCAAGTGCCGACCATGTGCTCGATGTCGGCGTCTAGCTGGGGCCACCAAAAGTAACTGCGGGCTAGTGCCTTAGAGCGGACGATCCCGGGGTGGCTGACGTGCAGCAGTTTAAGCACCCTCGGCCGGAGGGACATGGGGATCACTACCCGCTGTCCCCACAAAAGGCAACCCCTCTCTAGGGACAACTCTAATTTCTTTTTGAAAAATGTGTCAAATTCCGCTGCTGGGGAAGACACGGGCCACCCTTTCTGTACCCAGGAGCAAACTGTAGCTAAAGTTTTGTCCTTACCGGTCGCTTTGGCGATGTCGGCCGGTACTACTGGGGGGGAGTCTAGGACCTCTATCATTAAGACCTGGTGGTCCCTCTCTTCCTCGCCCACGTGGCAGCAATCCCGGGGAATGGGGGACCTCGACAGGGCATCCGCATGGCTGATCTCCTTCCCGGGCCGGTGCACCAACGCGTGCTGATACGCGTTGAGAAAAATGGCCCACCTGAGCATTCTCGGGGACAGGATTTGGGGTGTGGGCTTATCTGCGGTGAAGATGCCTAGCAAGGGCTTATGGTCGGTCACTATGGTGAAGGGGCGGCCATACACAAAATCATGAAATTTCTTGGTCCCCGCAATTATCGCTAGTGCTTCCCTGTCTGTCTGGGCGTAGTTTCTCTCCGCTTGGGACAAGGACCTAGAGTAGAACGCTATCGGGGCCTCCCTCCCGTTCTCCAGCACGTGGCATAACACCGCCCCCACCCCCACCGGGGATGCATCGCATATCAGGACCACTGGGCGTTTGGGATTGAAGTGGGTCAGTACAGCATCTGATGCCAGGAGTCGCTTCAGGTCATTGAAAGCCTTCTCATGGTCGTCACCCCACTTCCATGCCTTGTCCTTTTTTAACAATTTGTGTAGCGGTTCCGCCACGGCTGCCTTCCGAGGAAGGAAGGAGTGGTAGAAGTTGAGCAGCCCAAGGAACGACTGCAGCTCGGGCTTGGAGGTGGGGCGAGGGGCCTTCTTGATGGCGGCCACCTTGGATTGGGATGGCCTTATTCCCTCGGGAGTAACACGGAACCCTAGGAACTCAACCTCAGTTGCGAAGAAAACGCATTTGTCCTTCCGCAACCGCAACCCCGCCTTTTCGAATTTTGCCAGGACCTTTCCCAACCTTTCTGCTAATTCGGCCCGGCTCCCCCCTGTGATCAATACGTCATCAAAGTAGGGTAACACCCCCTCTAACCCCTTCAGGAGGCGCTCCACGAGTGACTGGAAGATCCCGGGCGCCGAATTCACGCCGAATTGGAGGCGTGTTACCTGGAACGCCCCTTTGTGGGTGACTATGGTCTGCGCAGCAGCTGCGGCGGGGGTCACCGGGAGTTGCTGGTAGGCTTGGGCCAGGTCGAGTTTAGCGAAACACCTCCCCCCGTGTAACCTGGCCAACAAGTGGCTGACTACCGGCACCGGATACGCATTAGGGCGGATCGCCTTGTTGATGGTGCACTTGTAGTCAGCGCATATGCGGACCTCCCCGTTGGCCTTGAGCGCTGTTACAATTGGAGTTTCCCACTCCGCAGAATCCACAGGAACAAGAATCCCCTGGCCCACCAATTTGTCCAACTCCGCCTCTATTTTGTCCTTTAGTGCGAAGGGCACTCTGCGCGGTTTAAGTCTGATTGGACGTACTCCAGGGTCCAGGTCGAAAGTCACTGGGGGGCCCTTGAATTTTCCGAGTCCCTTTTTGAAAACCTCGGGGTGCGCATCGCACACGCTCTGTATTAGATCAGTCCCGGCGGCGTGTACTCCCACGGCGTGCACCCCCCCAATGAACAACCCCAGGGGCTGGAACCATTGAGTCCCGAGGAGGCTGCATTTACCTCCCTTGAGGACGACTAGGGGAAGCGTTGCGGCGCGCTTTTTGAACTGGACCTGGAACTTCCCAACCCCCAACACCGGGATGCGGTTTCCTTGCACGTCCTTCAGCATGGACCTCAGCGCTTTGAGCTTGGGCCGCACGTGGGGGGCTATTTTTAGGAACTCCCCCTGGGAAATGATAGAGTAAGAAGAACCCGAGTCCACCTCCATCCTAACAGGGGCCCCTTGTATTACTACCTCAACGAAGTATCGGGGGTGCTCCGTGGATACGCTGAAAACCGGAGCGTCGTCCTCACTGTCGTCGGAGATGCGCCCTACTCCATCCCGCTTCCTCGTGGTCCGGGTGCCGTCCTTGGGCCTCGTGGTGTGGTCCTGCCTCGCCGAGCGGTCAGGGGAACTCCTCTTGGCCTCGCGCCGTTTTCGGCAGACCTTGGCGATGTGCCCGCGCCGGCCGCAGTTGTGGCACTCGGCCTTGCGGAACGGGCATTTGGCGCGGGCGTGGGCGGCGCCGCAGCCGTCGCAGCGCCGGCCTTCCTTCTGGACCTTCCGGACGTCCTCGTCGTCGCCGCTCTCCGCGGACGAGTTCGAAACTGCCGAGCTCTCTGCCTTGGCGGGTTTCGGGCGCCAGTCCTGGAGCTCTTGCACCCCAGCCGTCGTGGCTTCCGCGGCTTCCGCGGCCTGTGCCGTGTCGAGGACTTGCTGCCACGTGGGAGGCGGCTCCTGTCTCATCAGCGCGCGCTGAGTCTCGGTGTCCCTCAGGCCGCAGAGCAGGCAGTCTCGGAGGGTGACTTCTGGGGTCTCCCACTTGCATGGGCCAGCGGCCAGCCGCAGGGCCGCGGCGAACTCAGCGACCGATTCCCCGGGCGCCTGGACTCGCCTCCAGAACGCGCTCCGAGCGGGGAACATCGCTATCGCGGGCCGGAGGTGGGTGCGCAACACCACCAGGAGCTCTTTGGCTTTGAAGTCGCTCACCCGCCTCGGCGCGATCAGGTCCACCAAGGTCCTCTTGGTCTCGTGTCCGAGCATGCGGACGAAGATGGCCCTCTTCTTGTCCTCATCTGAGACTTCGAGCTCCACCAGCGCTCCATTGAAGTCTATCTCAAACAGCTCCAAGTCTCCCGGCTTCCTGATCTCGTAGCCGGCACATGTCTTGGTCCCGTGGGCAGCCATGATCCCACCTTCGTCGCCAGTTTGCTGTATGGGACCAAAGACAACAGAACAGCCGAAGGGTTGGCTTAACACAGGTTTATTGCATGATGTTCCGGTGGAGCATGGGGGTAATGGTGGTGGTACATCTCATTATATACTGAGGACTATACATTTGAATCTTGCAGCACGGTAGCTCATTGGCTACTGTCGGCGTGGCCTCGCCCAGGCACGCCTTACTCTCGCAGTTGTATCTTCTTCCTGCTGAATGCGAGTATCTTCATTCTGCTGAATGCGGAGGCATTTCCCGCGGCTGTCCGTGATTGAGCAATGTGAACCATGTGAGGCTGAACGCTCGCAGCTGCCCCAAGGGGTTGCTTGCTCGCGTTCCTTTCAGCTGAGATACATTGTAATTGTGATGGATACATTTTTATCTTGATAGCTTTACAGTACATTGATATGCATACATAACAGGCTTCTGGGAATTGAAGTTCAAAAATCAACTGTTGGGAAACACTGCTCTAAAGAAAATAGGACAGTACAGCTTGGGATGTAAAAACATTAGCCACACACCATGACTTGTCCCTCCCATTTCCTCCATTGAGAAAGACAGGAGGATTCTTCCACACACTTTCTCCCACCCATTGTGAACAACTGGGGTCTCAGTTATCATGAAAGAGGAAAACAGAAAACAAAGAGAAATGACCAGCAAAGCTGGGTCGCCTTTCAAATGCAGCAGTACTACAGGAAACCTGTTGCTTCTTCTTTATATACAAGGAAATGTTATGCACAGGCTATACATCATTCAGGAAGTACAGGAACTAGTGCAACATGGTAAACTCCCCTGTCATCACAGTGGCGTTCTGGGACCACTGCATCCTATGTCACCATTAAGAGCTCCTCCGGTGGTGCAGTGGTTAAACTGCTGTACTGCAGCTAGAAACTTGCAAATTTGATCCTGACCAGGGCTCAAGGTAGACTCAGCTTTCCATCCTTCTCAGGTCAGTAAAGTGAGTACCCAGCATGTTGGAGGCAAAATGCTAATTAATTTGTGAACCACCCAGAGAATGCACTAAGTGATATGGGGCGGTATATAAGTGTGATTGCTTTGCTTTATCAGCCAGGAATGCAGGATGACAATGGGATGGAACACAGTCCTAGTAAACTGCCAGCTGCCCAGTATTGCTTTATAAACACTGCCAGAGAAGTAGGGAAGCCATCCACCCATCCCAAATGCAGTATTTGTTGTTCCTGTATAATCAAGATAACATATATGCCATTCTCAAAGAGGTAGACATGTTACTCTGTGTCAGCATCACAGAAGAAATGGGAAGGAGCCTTGTGTACTCCCTTCATTGCAAAGTTTCTGCATTAGTATCAATAGTTATACAATAGGTCCTGCCTTCTATTTCATTTCTTAGAAACCAGGCTTGTAATGCACAAAGGAGTAAAGAAAGAAAGCAGGTCTGAGGAGTCAACTTCATCTTTACCCCAGCGCACAAAATTATCCAAATAATTATCACAGTTTTTGGGTCTTGTTTCGCAAGATATTTTATCTTCTCATTCCAAAGGATCATTGTTCCCCAAAACTTTCTGAATTTTGTAAGTGTATAAAAATTAGTTGTGGAACGTTAAAGATGGCAGTTTATTTTAGTGGGAGGTTTTGTACCTTATGACCCATTTCCTCAGACATATGGAGCACTAATAGTTCTGCCACAGATTATGTTCACAGAAGATATTTAGGTTGGATGGGCAGTATAAAACTGGAATGAATTAATGAATTAATGAATGTAAAGGCCTGGGGACCAAGCAAGATGGTAAAAAGATGACAATTACTTTGGCACTAGGCTTTCAAAAGAACAATGGCATGGTTAACACCAGTAACATGAATCAGTGAGATGATTACAGACATGTTGTTAAAAGCACATTTCCAGAAACTGTAGTGAGATTAGAGTTATGTTGCAGAAAATAATTTTTTGTTTATAGCTATATCCAATGACGAGTTTGGTGTATTTTAATGCTTTTTTGTTATTTATAAATGTACTCGGTAGGGACTGTGCTGACCCAATGGTTAAGAAGCACGCTTTGTTATCTGGAAGGCCAGCAAGTCAGCAGTTCAAGACCTGGGTACTGCATGGCAGAATGAGTACCCATCTCTGTTCTAGCTCCTGCCAACCTAGCAGTTCAAAGGCAAGAAATTGCGAATAGCTATATAGGGACCACTTTGGTGGGAATAAGATCACTGAGGACATGAAAAGAGCCTCATTCAGGTGTCCCATGAGCAGAGCTTCTCCATCCTTTCAACCCAGAATAATTTCTGGCATGAAATTATTATAATTTACTCAGTTTATTCCCTGCATTTAATTTTCTGTAAAGTTTTTTTTAATGTGTTGTAAAATATCCCAGATGGGCAGGATAGAAATGTAATAAATAAAGATATAAATAAAACCACTCCTTAAATATCTTACTTACTTTGAAACCCCTATTAGGTTCACTATAAGTTGGTTCCAACCTGAAGGTACATAACAAAAACTAGTCTCTTAAACCATGACTCAGTAACACACCAGTGTCAGAAGACTCTCACTCACTGAAGTATCACAAATGCTGGGATTCTACAAGTCATCTGATGGAACTCCAATTAAAATATACTGCTCAAAAAAATAAACAGCACACAAAAACAAGGCATCCCACAATCTGAATGACTGAAATACTGTATTCCTATTGTTGTTCACATACTGTAGTTGAATGTGCTGACAACAAAATCACACAAAACTTAACAATGGGAAACAAATTCATCAACCCATGGAGTTCTGGATTTGGAGTTACACTCAGAGTGACAGTGGAAGAAAACACTACAGGCTGATCCAACTGTGATGTAATGTCCTTAAATCAAATCAAAATGAGGCTCAGTAGTGTGTGTGGCCTCCACGTGCCTGTATGACCTCCCTACAACGCCTGAGCATGCTCCTGATGAGGTGGCAAATAGTCTCCTGAGGGATCTCCTCCCACACCTGGACTAAAGCAATCCCCAACTCCTGGACAGTCTGTGGTGCAATGTGGCATCGGTGGATGGAGCGAGACATGATGTCCCAGATGTGCTCAATCGGATTCAGGTCTGGAGAACGGGCGGGCCAGTCCATAGCATCAATGCCTTCGTCTTGCAGGAACCACTGACACACTCCAGCCACATGAGGTCTAGCATTGTTGTGCATTAGGAGGAACCCAGGGCCAACTGCACCAGCATATATATGGTCTTACAAGGGGTCTGAGGATCTTATCTCGGTACCTAATGGCAGTCAGGCTACCTCTGGCGAGCACATAGAGGGCTGTGTGGCCCTCCAGGAAATGCCACCCCACCCCATTACTGACCCACCGCCAAACCGGTCATGCTGGAGGATGTTGCAGACAGTATAACGTTCTCCATGGCGTCTCCAGACCCTGACACGTCTGTCACATGTGCTCAGTGTGAACCTGCTTTCATCTGTGAACAGCACCTGGCAATCTTGGTGTTCTCTGGCAAATGCCAAATGTCTTGCACAGTGTTGGGCTGTGAGCACAACCCCCACCCGTGGTTATCGGGCCCACATACCATCCTCATGGAGTCTGTTCCTGACCGTTTGAGCAGACACATGCACATTGGTGGCCCGCTGGAGGTCATTTTGCAGATCTCTGGCAGTGCTCCACCTGTTTCTCCTTGCACAAAGGCGGAGGTAGCGGTCCTGCTGCTGGGTTGTTGCCCTCCTACGGCCTCCTCCACGTCTCCTGATGTACTGGCCTGCCTCCTGGTAGCGCCTCCATGCTCTGGACACAACACTGGCACACACAGCAAACCTCCGTGCCACAGCTTGCATTGATGTGCCATCCTGGATGAGCTGCACTACCTGAGCCACTTATGTAGGTTGTAGGCTCCGTCTCATGCTACCACTAGAGTGAAGGCGCCGCCAGTGTTCAACAGTGGCCAAACCATCAGCCAGAAAACAAAGGAACTGAGAAGTGGTCTGTGGTCACCTCCTGCTGAACCACACCTTTATTGGGGATGCCTTGCTAATTGCCTCTGATGTCCACCTGTTGTCTCATCCATTTGCACAACAGCATGTGGAATTGATTGTCAATCAGTGTTGCTACCAGGGTGGACAGTTTGATTTCACAGAAGTGTGATTGACTTGGGGTTACATTGTGTTGTTTAGGTGTTCCCTTCATTTTTTGGAGCAGCATATTTTGATCCCCTCTCATAAAAAAATCAGTTAGAAAAGCCACAAGCTGTACCTGGAAGACAGTGCTCCTCCATATCTCTTAGATGATTACCCGGCCTTGCTCAGGTTTTTTTCTTTTAAATTAAATTTAATTTAATTTTTGTACTTGTTTCGAGGTACAGCCGCCCGCCGCCATAACAGCCCTTCTAAGCTTGGAGGGGGCAGGGCCCAGGAGCACCATCAGGTGGGGTGGTCCTGGCACCCATGGCTGGAGGGCCTCTTCACCCCAGCCGAGGCCAAAGTCCATGGGTGGCAGTGGCGGAGAGTCCGTGGGATGGTGCCAGCAGAAGAGGTTTTAAAGCCACCAGAGCCACCCAGCTGCTGCTGCCTCCCTCCAGGCCGGCTGGCTGAGGGAGTGTCCAGGGATGGTGATGGCGGCGGAGGTTTTAAAGCTGCCCAAGCTGCCCAGCTGCTGCTGCTGCCTCCCTCCAGGCCAGCTGGCCAAGGGAGCATCGGAGCATCCAGGAATGGTGGCGGCGGCGGTGGAGGTTTTAAAGCCACCCAAGCTGCTTCTGCCTCCCTCCAGGCCGGCTGGCCGAGGGAGCTGCCCAAGCTGCCCAGCTGCTGCTGCCTCCCTCCAGGCCGGCTGGATGAGGGAGAGTCCGGGGGTGGGGGTGGGAGTAACATCAATGGCAGAGGTTTTCAAGCCACCCGAGCCGCCCAGCTGCTGCTGCCTCCCCCTAGGCCGGCATGTCCTGCCTTGTAGGTGCACATGCGCAGTACTGCTGGCTGTGTTGTGTGTGAGCAGTACTGGTTTTTCATCGCATTTTCTCCCATCGGGGTGCCCCCTTTGTGTCCCAATTTGGGGGGCATAAACCCACAAATGAGTTTTGAGACTCCCACAGTGCTGATCTTGCAAGCGAGATTGGTCCAGGGGTGTGGGTTCCTATATGGCACATACAAGACCACACCTGTTTTATAGATATAGATTGAGACTACTACCTAGAACATGGGTTCCCAACTTTACCATGCCATAGGCTGGACAAAATGGTGGCGGGCATGTTTGGGGTCACCACCGCAGACTGGTTGGAAAGGTATCGGGGGCCATGTCCAGAACGCGGGTCGTAGGTTGCGAATGCCCAACCTAGAACATCAAGAATCTAATATTCAACAATCTACATGATCAAAAAATGGCATGTGAATATGCAGGGATGGAGCTATTTTAGAAGAAAAGAGAAAGGCCCAAGCAAAGAAACTTTTGGAAATTCTACTTGAAGGCACTTTAACTATATCTTTATAGCACATTAAATTAGCTCTTGTCTACAACCCTAAAATAAAATACTGAAGAATGTACTTTAAACCCTGTGGGAAAGATGTACAGTTTCAAAATATGGGATCATGAGAGATAGGGAGACTATATTCAGAAACATATTTTTTTAAAAAAAAAAATCACTTACAAGCTTTTCTTTTCTCCACAGAGGCTTCATTACTGGAGAACATCCCAGAATAAAATGTGCACAATTACTCCAAACTCCTTTTTAAAAAGTTAAACTAGAAACCGGACTAAAAACTAAGTAACTACCCTTCAACGTGTGGCATATGACAGCCATAATCACACAGAGATATGAATCTCTGTTACTTTAACCCACCTGTGACTACTCTTGTTCTCCAGATCCACAGTAATTTAGACAAATGGAGTGGTTGGAACTCCCTGATTCCAAAGCATGGTCAGGAGCAAAAACATCCCCACATGATTTCATTCACACACAAGGACTTTTAAGTGAAAGCTCTCCGCTTATAAAACGAGAAGCCTAAAGTCTCAAGCATAACAGTAAAGCAAATCATCTGACTTAAATGCCTCCCCTTTACTCCAATATCAATTGTAAAATGTTTTGATTACTCTTTGCTGATAGAAGACGACTATCTTGTGCACAGCAGTATATTCTGATTATGTCAAGATTAATCTGTATGGCCCTACATGCAGACTGGGGGATTAAGCCCTGGTGAGCAAAATTCACATTCACATCCACTTTGTTGTGACAAGCCTGCACTGTGATAGTTCTCCAAATTTCACAAGAGATCTCAAGTACAGAATGAGACTGAGATGCCCAATTTCTCTTTATTTTTCATAATTTGTGCAAATCATAAACATAATTTGCACAAAACTCCTGATCGCAAAAAGTATTAATAGGTTTCTTAAATGTTCATGTAAATATTTTTCTCAAGGGTGGCCCCAAGATTAGAGAATGAAAAATATTTCCAAAGCTATCTACTTCATACTTTCAAGGCAACAGTTATGCATTTTCCAGGACTGTGCATTTTACAAAATTTGCAAAACAACCCACAAAATGTGCACACCTGCACTGCAAAAAAATTATTAGGAGACAAATCCAACCCATCTCATGGTGATGAGAAATGTTTCCCACTTTTCTTGTAAATCACCCATGGCTAAATCTAATTAGACTGTACATCTTTCCATATATCCTACTACATCTTAAGATATCTACTAAAACCATAGCTGGGAATCTAAACACCATGGACAACAACATCCAACTTTACCTTCCAACTCAACAAGCCCCAATTTCTGAGTCCTCTGGACCAGCTTCCAAACAAATGCCCTCACCCCACTGTATTTCTGCATTAGGAATGGTGGGCTGGATTCTAGCATTGTTTAAGATTGAAATCATTAAACAGTATAAGCATTCTACAAAATGAAATATGTCAACTGTGTATAAGATTACATATTTTTTGTTAAACATTACATATTAGCAGCAGGGTCTGAGGCAGCACTGAGTTTAGGAAAGCAGCTCTGATTACAGCTTTTAAAAAATAATTACATAGACAAAAAAACAACAACACACACACATGAAACAATCTCTATGTCTTCCATCCACCCATGGGACTTATATTATTTTTATATCTTTACGCTGCCACATTTGCCCCTTCACCTCCAAAAGGGTGATACTGTATGTCTTGTTTTGGCCTTATCCCTCTAGTGCAGTGATGGCAAAACGTTTAGACCAGTGATGGCAAAACGTTTAGACCGAGTGCCCAAACTGCAACTCAAAACCCACTTATTTGTCATGAAGTGCCAACATAGCAACAGGGGAGAAAGGAAACACTTCCATTGGGCTGCTGGGCACAGAGGCAGGGTAAATCTGTGCTGGGGGAGGGAAGAAGTGCTCCCATTGGGCTGCTGAGCAGAGGAGCAGGGCGAACTCTGTGCTGGGGTGACTGCATGGGTGCCACAGAGAGGGCTCCGAGTGCCACCTCTGGCACCCGTCCCATAGGTTCGCCATCACTGCTCTAGTACATAATCTAAAAATTCTCCCCATATCTTGCTCCTGGCCTGCTTGGACTTCCTGCCTTGTTCCAGCCATAAAGGGGCTGCCTTGTTCCAGCCCTGAAGGTACTCTGCTTCAGTTGCTTCCTTGTTTGTTGAACTCCTGGCCTCTTGGACTTCCTGCTCTTGCTCCAGCTCTAAAGGTACCCTGCTTCAGTTGCTTCCTTGGTTCTCTGACATCTGGCCTGCATGGACTATGTCTCCTCTACTGGACTTGCGCTGTTCTCCATCTGGCTCCTGGCTTAGATTAGGACTTAGATAAGGTTTACTTTTGACTTTTAGCTTGATTGCCCTGGGTACTGGTTCGTGTTTGTAGTCAACTGTCTAAGCCCCAGACTGAATAATTAGGAATAGGAGTCCAAAGCTTTAACTAATTTAAACCTTTTGTTAAAAACAGAGAGGTACAAATTCCAATTAGAGAGATCAAAAGTAAAGATTATTATTTAATTGTAGAATGTGAAAATGATGAGGAATGAGAAATTTTCAGCAACAGCCACTGCAGTTTTTCCAACTAAGGGTGACTATAACTTTATCAAATTTAAAATCATCTTCCATTGTCTACAACTCTTTGTATGCATTCATGTTGCCCAGAACTCAATAGCCATGAAACTAAAAGACACGTGGCTTTAAAAGCCAGAATGAGAGTTGAATTATTTTACAGACAGAAATAGGAAGCGGGATTTGATTAAAATGGATGACTGTCATAAAGCATCATCAGTATTTATGTTTTTTTTAAAAATCACCCATATTCACTGCTAATATAGCAATGGGTAGTCCTGCACAGAGAACAGATTAATTAGTAGAAGCTTCTGCCTCATCAGTCAAAGAAAACCTTGCTGTGGTATTTCTGACTCATCTTTGGACACAAAAGAGGGGGGCATGCAATTTCAGGTAATACAACTCAGAAACAGTATCACATTTTGAATTACCCAACCTGACAAATATCATGACTCTGGTCTTTTTGACTGGTTCAGCAATGTGATGGGTTTCAAAAACCATGGACTCACAACACACTTGTGTGTATTTCAATTCAAGCCCAAATTGAACATCAGGCCTAGACTAGAGCTAGAGGGCATGGTTCTTGTCCATCTGGTCTTATACAGTGGTCATAACATTTGACATATAAGATGCAGCATTTCAGCTGTGACTGAAAGCATTCCAGGTCCTTGATAAATATTTGAAAACTTGCCTTGATTATTTATGCAAATTTTAGGGCTACCATGATACTTCTGAAAGATTCTGATAACTTTTTTTCATTACAAAGGCAAATGATGCAGTTATTCTTCAGAAACATAAAATGGGAAATCACAAATTTTCAAAGATATAACCTGTATATTATGTCATTTTTGGATGTATACTTGGTTGCTGGCATCGAGTTTAAAATTAGGAAGCTATGTTTACTATAAGAGCTGTTCAAAAGGCCATGTCTGCTGAAATCACTTTAGGAGAAAATTACATATGACATCACCCATCAGTGACTACACTGACTCAGGGTAATTACTACTAATCAACTTAGACTATATCTCTGTAGTTATTTTTAGCATTTTTATTGATGTTTATCAGGAAAGCATACTGTAGCACATCCTTTAACATAGTTGCTGAGCTGGTCAATTATCAGAAAGGTACAGAAGCTTCCTTCTTGTGGTGCTATGCCCTTTTACTCATGTTTAAGAACATAACATAAGAACATAAGAACATAAGAACAGCCTTGCTGGAACAGGCCACAGCCCATCCAGTCCAGCATTCTGTCTCACACAATGGCTCACCATTTCCTTCAGGGTATTCCCAAGCAGATGCCTGCTTAGGATTCCCTGGAAATGATATTGAGAGATATCCTGCCTATCTCTCCAATCCGGAGGTTGTCCTTAAGTATCCATAATTATAGCCATTGATACTCTTGTCCTCCATGAACTTGTCTAATCCTTTCTTAAAGCTGTCAAGACTGACAGCTGTCACCACTTCTTCTGGCAGGGAGTTCCATAGACCAGTAATCCTCTGGGTGAAAAAGTACTTTCTCTTATTTGTTTGAGAACTAGTACCCAAAAGTTTCATGGAGTGTCCCCTAGTTCTAGTGTTATGCGATAGGGAAAACAGTTTTTCCTTATCTACTTTGTCCACACCGTGCATGATTTTATAAACTTCAATCAGGTCACCTCTTAGACGTCGTCGTTCAAGAGTGAAGAGGCCCAACCGTTGCAGCCTCAGATGGTAAGGAAGGTGTTCCAGTCCCCTAATCATTCTGGTTGCCCTCCTCTGCACTTTTTCCAGCTCCATAATATCCTTCTGGAGGTATGGCGACCAGAACTGTACACAGTATTCCAGGTGGGGCCTCACCATAGATTTATAAAGAGGCAAAATGACACTTGCTGACTTATTTTCTATACCCTTCCTAATGATCCCTAGCATTGAGTTTGCTTTTTTCACTGCTGAGGCGCACTGGGTTGACACCTTCATTGAGTTGTCCACCAGGACACCAAGGTCCCTTTCCTGGTTTGTCGCAGAGAGTTCAGACCCCATCAGTTTATAAATGTAATTGGGGTTCTTTGCCCCAACATGCATCACTCTGCACTTACTAATGTTGAAACTCATTTGCCACTGTTTTGCCCGCTCCCCCAGTGTCGAGAGATCCCTCTGGAGCTCCTCACAATCTCTCACAGTTTTCACTACCCTGTATAATTTAGTGTCGTCAGCAAATTTGGCTACCTTGCTTTTTACTCCTACCTCTAGATCATTTATGAAGAGGTTGAAAAGCAGGGGTCCCAGTACTGAACCTTGGGGGACACCACTCTTTACTTCCCTCCACTTGGAGAAGTGTCCATTTAGTGCTACCCTCTGTTTCCTGTCCCTTAGCCAGTTGCTGATCCAGGACAAGACCTGTCCCTTTATTCCATGACTGGTAAGTTTATTCAAGAGCCTTTGGTGTGGGACCTTGTCAAAAGCCTTCTGAAAGTCCAGATAAACAATGTCAACTGGATCCCCCTTATCCACATGCTTGTTGACACTCTCAAAAAATTCCAACAGATTAGTGAGGCATGATTTGCCCTTGCAAAAGCCATGTTGGCTCTCCTTTAGCAGCGCCTTCTCTTCTATGTGCCTATTAATTCTATCTTTTAGGATGGTTTCCATCACTTTACCTGGGACACATGTCAAACTGACAGGTCGGTAATTCCCTGGATCACCCCTGGATCCTTTTTTGAAAATTGGTGTTACATTCGCTACCTTCCAGTCATCAGGCACAAAGCCTGATTTGAGGGAAAGATTATATATTTTGGCTAGGAGATCAGCAATTTCATCTTTAAGTTCCCTGAGAACTCGTGGATGGATGCCATCTGGTCCTGGTGATTTGTTAGTGTTTAGTTTAACAAGACATGCAAGGACCTCCTCCCTGGTTATTTCTATCTGGCTTAATTCTTCGGTTTCCCTCCCTACGAAGATAGGCTCTGTTTTGGGCATGTGGCCTCTGTCTTCTTCAGTGAATACTGAAGCAAAGAATTCATTGAGTCTCTCTGCAATCTCTGTTTCCTCTTTAATAACCCCTTGCCTTCCATTGTCATCTAATGGTCCAATGGCCTTCCTAGTTGGGTTCTTACTTCTAATGTACTTAAAGTACATTTGAACCTTCAATTCTCCTTCCAACCTCTTCTTGTTTTCTCATGAGAAGTATTAATCCATTACTTGGCATATTTCTGGCTGATTTGAACATCTGCCTTTTTAATTTACAATTACCCAACTTGAGTGACCTTCACAGAGATTGTGTGCAGGAATCAACATCCTACAAGTCCTCTGTTCAATGATAACATGCATGCATGGAATTAATCCATTAGTGTGGATTCATAGGAACCACAAGAAGAAATGCAGTTAGAAATTAATGGCCAAAATCCTGTAAGAACCAGAGTTTAGCAGCTCTGTGATGTGTTCCACATTTGCTTTGTGAACCCTTTGTGAACATTACACAAATTATAGATTGCCCCATGGACAGCAAAGGGGCATCCACATGTCCAGTAGGTAATCAGCAGAAAAGAAGACAACTGCATACAACACACCATTGTGTGCACAGAAAAAAAGGGTCGTATTCTGGCTCATATGTTTATTATAATGTGGAGTTCTTGAAAATAGCTTAATTTACTCTTGGAGCTAATGGCAAAAACAAGGTAAAGTTAGCATGTAAGACCATGTGGAAAATCTCCACTTGTTAACTAGGCATTCTTCAATGAAACTTTTGAAGGCAAAGGACAGCTAAGCATTGGTTTTATTAGCAAACCACAAACCTTTGTTTTCCAGAGGCTTCCAATGCCTACTCCAATGAAGATTTTCTACATTTTCCATTACTGGTAGAGATATAAAATATCCAATAGCTTTGAAGTCTACAATTTATTAACTCAGGTTATATCTAAATGGCTCAATGGTGTACATATCTGAGATTTTATTTGTCCACTGTGCCTCCAAGGGGAAGCAGCTAGCCTGTGTGCCCTTGGGCAAGCTGCACAGTCCCATAATGCCTCCAGGAGAAGAGAATGGCAAACCACGTGTATTCTCTTCCTTAAAAACCCTGGGAGGAGTCTCCATAAGTAAGAACTGACTTGATGGCACCCAATTATCATTATTGTAGCTGAAGAAACAATGCAAGCTAAAATGTCCCCAATGATTATAAAAAGTTAAAAGTCTCAACTGTTGTGAGTTCCCCATGTCAATTTTCTATAAAACAAAATCCAATCCAATTCAATATCAATTTGTCGTCACTTTTAGCACAAATCAACTGAACTCCAAAATGTTCTATCCTTTGCCTTCTGTTTCCATCTCTGGCTGAACAGCTTTACCATCAGCTCATCCCATCATTTTTGGGGCCTGCCTAGTGGTCTTTTATGGTCCCTTGGTATCCAGTCTGTTTAGCCTACAGGTCCATCTGTTATCTTTTAGGTGGGTGATATGGCCTACCCATCGACCACATCATGCAGCCCAGTTCTTTGGCGTAATTCTTTACTGACAACTTTATCTGATTGTTACTCCACACACCTGTCTCTCCATTGCTCTTTGGGTTACCGCCAGTTTTTCTTCCTCTAATTTTATTGCCCACGTTTCAGATGCGTACAACATTGCAGATAATACTGTTGTGTTGAATATGTTTGCCCCGATAGTCACAAGCAGACTGTTATCTGTTAGCACTGTTCAGTTTATATTGAAGGTAAATAAAGAATAGATGCTCTGAGTCTTCTTATCCACTCACCACATGGTATGTTATCTGGTTGGATTTGCTGACCGAGGTAGACATAATCGGCTACTTCTTCAATCTCGGTTCCATTTATGGTGATGTTACCCAGAGTATATTGGCTGTTTCTCTTCAATTTTGTTTTTGTTAAATTCATCTCCAACTTGACATGTTTAGAAGAATTCACCAACTGCTGGAAGTTATATTGTAGATCGTCTGGGCTGTTTGCAAAAAGGACACAGTCATCATCAAACAGAAGATGGGTCAGTCTTTCTCCATCAATGTTAATACCACCTTTAAATTTGATTTTATGAAAGAGACTTTCCAAAGTTATTGCAAAAAGCTTTGGCGATATTGTATCTCCTTGACAAACACCTTTAATGATTGTAATTTGACATACGTATTTCAGATAGCAGTTTTATATCAGTGGTGCATTTCATATAAATGCTTCTTACAACATTGACATACACTGGATTTATCCGGGCTTCATGCAGGACATTGAGAGTAGCATTTGTCTTCATTGAGTCAAATGCCTTTTGGTAATCAACAAATACAAATCATACAGGCACCCTATATTCTCTGCTTTTCTCTAGTAGTTGTCTGGCTGCATAGATGTGGTAGAGAGTGGAATACAAAAGGCCATAAAATGGATATCTCAGAAGTAGTAGTTTCTCTTTCTGCCTTCACATTATACAAGTGGATCCTGTCTGAGTGTCTGTTCAGTTGTTATCAAAATCAAATGTTTTGGCATCTATGCATATGTTTGTTCTAATCGATGCATCTTTGGACAACTTGTGTAAACGCTACCAATACAGAATGAGATACTGTACAATTAAAGAGAACTGATTATTTGGATCTTACAGACTGGAGTTTAGTATTGTAAGATGTGACAGATCATCGGTTTTAAAACACTTTATGAGGGCTCATCCATATTTGTGAAAAGAATACAATTAAGGATGTCATTTTGTCTTGTGCACAGTAGAAGTTCTGATCAAACAGATAAGCACCCTATAAGACAACCAGGAATTCTCTCCAATGCACAGGAAGTCCAAGGTAAAAACTGCAGTGGTTTCTTGGAAAATGTCTAAAGAGGAATGATAGGGGATTTGGAACATGCAAGAATTAAAATAAACTTCACTACAAAATACGGCTTTATGCAAAACAAAGTAATCCCCCAATTTCTCATGCAAACATTGGCTCTCCAGATGTTTTTGGACTTTATTTTCCAGAAGTCCTGATCAGCAAGTGTGCTGACTTGGGCTTCTTGTAACTGAAGTCCAAGAACACCTGGAGTCCCAAGTTTGAGGACCTATGTATCCATGTGAATCTCTCAACACCTGCAGGGGCTTTTTAACATCTATGTCACAATTCAAGTGTCTAGATTTCAGTCCTGGATCCATGGCAAAAACAGATAGGCAGAGATACACACACACACAAACATGTGCACACATATTTTATTACCAATGGGGGTGTGTGTGTTAAATTAAATTGAAATGATTGCAGAGGTAGTAGGAACCTGAAGATGGATGAATAGATTATACCTGTTTCCCAACCTTTGGTTTTTGGACTTTTAATTCCCAGAAGCCTAAGTCAATTCCCCAAAGCACTGATCAGCCAACGTACTGACTTAGGCTTCTTGGAATTGAAGTCATCTTATGGAAAGTGGACCCCACGTTGGGAACCACTTGGTTTCGGATAAAGGTCACCCTTGTTTAAAAACAAGTCGTATCCAACTCTAGGGTGTGATGCTCATCTCAGTTTACAGCCAAAAAGCTTGTGCTGACTGAAGATGTTTCTGTGGTCATGTGGCCAGCATGAATAGACACCGGAGACACTGCTACCTTTGCACCGAAGCAGCACTTGTTTATCTAACTTGCAATTTCTTGCTTTCGAACTGCTAGGTTGGCAGGAGCTGGGACAGAGTTTGGAGCTCACTCCCTCGTGCAGCACTGGGTCTTGAGCAGCTGACCTGTTGACCTGCCAGTCATCAAGTTCAGCATCTTAACCACTAAGCCACCACAGTATCATTCATTAATAGGTTTTGTTGTTGTTCAGTCACACAGTCGATTCCGACCCTTTGCAACCCCATGGACCATTTTCCTCCAGGCACCTCTATCTTCCACCATTCTCCTCAGCCCACCAAGCTCTGTGCCCATTGTGTCTACAATACCATCTATCCATCTCATCTTTGGACGCCCCCTTCTTCTCTTTCCCTCCACCTTTCCCAGCATCAAGGCCTTCTCAAGTGAGTCCTCCCTTCTCATTTGATGTCCAAAGTACTTTAGCTTCATCTTCACTATTTGTCCCTCCAATGAACAGTCAGGATTGATTCCCTCCAGCATTGACCTATTTGTTCTCTTTGCTGTCCAAGGGACTCTCAGGACTCTCCTCCAACACCACATCTCAAAGGCATCTATTCTTCTGCGCTCAGCCTTCCTAATGGTCCAGCTCTCACACCCATACATTACCACTGGGAATACCATTGCTTTGACTATGCGGATTTTTGTTTTCAAGGTGATGTCTCTGCTTTTCACTATATTCCCCAGGTTTCTCATTGCTTGTCTCCCCATAATCAGGTCGTCTTTTTATTTCATGGCTACAGTCGCCATCTGCAGTGATCTTAGATCCCAGGAAAGTAAAATCTATCACTGCTTCTACTTCTTCCCCATCTATTTTCCAGGGACTGATCGGACCTGTTGCCATTATCTTGGTTTTCTTGATATTGAGTCTCAAGCCAGCTTTTGCACTCTCCTCCTTCAATCCAATCAAGAGGTTCTTTAGGTCTTCCTCACTTTCTGCCATTAGGGTGGTATCGTCTGCATATCTAAAATTGTTGATGTTTCTCCCAGCAATTTTGATCCCATGTTGTGATTCCTCCATCCCTGCATTGCGCATTATGTGCTCTGTGTATAGAGTGAATTAGCAGGGTGATAAAATGCAGCTTTGTCTTACTCCTTTTCCTATTCCAAACCACTCTGTCATTCCGTGTTCTGTCCTAACTGTTGCTTCTTGGTTCGTGTACAGATTTCTCATGAGGCATATGAGGTGTTCTGGTATTCCCATCTCTTTAATTACTTGCCACATTTTGTTGTGGTTCACACAGTCAAAAGCTTTGGTGTAGTCAATAAAACAAAAGTAGACTTGTTTCTGATATTCTTTTGTTTTCTCCATAATCCTACGTATGTTGGCAATGTGGTCTCTAGTCCCCCTGCCTCTTCTGAAACCGGCCTGCACCTCTGGTAGTTCTCTCTCCACATGTTGTTGAAGTCTATCCTGTATTATCTAGAGCATCACCTTGCTGGCATGTGGGATGAGCTTAATTGTTCGGTAATTTGAGCATTCTTTGGCATTCCCTTTTTTGGGGATTGGAACGTACACTGATCTTTTCCAATCCTGTGGCCACTGTTTTGTTTTCCAAATTTGCTGGCATATTGAATGCAGTAGTTTGATACCATCATCTTTTAGGGCTTTGAAAAATTCAACTGGGATGCCATCATTTCCACTAGCTTTATTGTTTGCAGTGCTTTTTAGGGCCTTTCTGACTTCACTCTCCAGAATGTCTGGTTCAAGTTTAAATTTCTCATTATTGTTATTATCAGGAGTGTTGAGGTCCTTTTTGTAGAGTTCCTCTGTGTACTCTTGCCATTTTTTTTATCTCTTCTCCTTCAGCTAACTCTTTCCCATCTTTGTCCCTTATCATGTTCATTTTTGCTTTAAATGTTCCCTTGATTTCCCCAATTTTTAAAAAAAAGATCTCTAGTCCTGCCTCTTTTGTTGTTTTCCTTCATTTCTTTGCACTGTTCGTTCAGGTATTTTTCCTTATCTCTCCTTGCTTTTCTTTGAAATTCTGTATTCAGGTGGTTGTATTTTTTCCTTTTGCCTTGGACTTTTGCATTCCTTCTTTCCTCTGCTATTTTAAGAGCCTCATCAGACAACCACTTTGCTTTCTTACACTTCTTTTCTTTTGTTATGGTTTCTCTTGCTGCCTCCTGCATGATGTCCCGCGTCACTGTCCATAATTCTTCTGGTACTCTGTCTATTAGGTACAGGACATTAAATCTGTTCATGACCTCCACCGTGTATTCTTTAGGGATGTTGTGTAGGTCATATCTGTCTGGTCTAATTGTTTTCCCCATTTTCTTTAGTCTAAGCCTGAATTTTGCGATCAATAGGTTGTGATCTGAGCCACAATCTGCTCCAGGTCTTGTTTTCGCTGACTGAATGGAGGTTCTCCATCTTTGACTGCAGAGTATATAATCAATCTGATTTCGATGCTGGCCATCTGGTGATGTCCATGTGTAAAGTCGCCTCTTGTGTTGCTGGAAGAGGGTGTTTGCTATGACTAGTGCATTCTCTTGGTATAACTCTATCAATCTTTGCCCTGCTTCATTCTGTGTTCCAAGACCGAACTTGCCTGTTATTCCATTTACTTTTTGATTTCCTACTTTGGCATTCCAATCTCCTAAGATAATGTGGACATCATTTCTTGGTGTCTGTTCTATGAGGTGTTGTAGGTCCTCATAGAACTGGTCAACTGTGGCTTCATCTGCACTAGTGGTTGGTGCATAGACTTGGATTACAGTGATATTGAAAGGTTTGCCTTGGATTCTGACTGACATCATTCTATCATTTTTGATGTTGTATCCCATTACTGCTTTCCTCACTCTTTTGTTGACAATTATGGCTACTCCGTTTTTTCTGAGGTTTTCTTGCCCACAGTAGTAGATATGATGGTTTCCAGAGCTGAATTCACCCATCCCTGTCCATTTTAATTCACTGATGCCCAGGATGTCAATGCTTATTCTTTCCATCTCATTTTTAACCACTTCCAGTTTTCCTTGATTCATAGACCTCACATTACATGTCCCTATGCAGTATTGTTCCCTGCAACACTGTATTTCTCCTCCCCCTTTCATATCCCTCCCCCTTTTCAGATCTGCTGTGCTGAGCATCCCCTTGTTTTGCCTTTTGCTTTGGTCCATAGGGTTCTCTTGGCAAACATTGTGGCGTGCCTTGCCACAATAAATCCAAAGTTGAATGATCAAAAACAAACATAAAGGCTATTACAGCCCAAGATCCAATAATGAGAACTACATTGGTTTGGACATACAAGAAAAAGCAAACCATTTATTGTGTCACACTTAAGAGCAGAAGATCCCAATTTTGAAGTGAAACAAGAATACAATGAGATGGCAAAAATACGAGGTGAATTTACATTACCGGCACAATGGCTAAATTTGTTTTGAGCAAAAAGAGCACCCTTTATCCACAATATGGATCTAATACAGGGAGATTTCCATTATCACAGGAAAAGGTCACCCTGTAATGAAAACAAAGGCTGTATGACAACACCTTGAGCTCTGAGCCAAGTCTGCATGCTTGACTGTAACAGGTGATACATCAGTCACACTGTCTTTGTGTACCTTTCAAGAGGTAAACAGAAATTATCTGGCCTTGAAAATCATTCTCTGACTGTTAACTGATCAGGACTTTTGCATTCAGTTTTTGTAAATTCTGACTTGCTTATACAGTAATACCTTGGATAATGAATGCATCAGACATCGCTAAAATTGGATAACATCGGGGAATTTGAGGAACACTTTTGCACCACACAACGTTAAGATAACATTGTGCAATGCAAAAGTTTTCCTCAAATCCCCCGACATTGATCTCTGCCCCAAAGCCTGCAGGGCTGGAGACCAGCCCTGCTGGCTTTGGGGCAGAGATCCCCAGAGGCCTCCTTGCTGGGAGGGCCAAGGGGGCCTCCGTAGAGCCAAGCGTTGGAGCACTGGTTTCCTTGGGGTGAGAGCGTGTGCGGCTGCTCTCCCCCAAGGAAACAGGTGGTCTGAGCATCAGGCCGACAGTTTCCTTGGGGTGAGAGCCCGCCTACGCCCTCTCACCCTAAGGAAATGGGCAGTCTGAGCAGTTTCCCCAAACCAAGCAGGGAATCACAGCGTCTGATCCCCAGCTTGGTTTGGGGGAATGCACACGGGTGTGCCCACGCAGTTTTCCCCAAACCAAGCCAGGGTCATAGTGTCTGATCCCTGGTTTGGTTTGGGGGAATGTGCATAGGCACGCATTGGAGGTTTCCCCCAAATCAAGCCTGGGATCATAGTGTCTGCTCCCCGGCTTGGTTTGGGAGAATGCGCATGGGTGCGCCCGCCTGCTTTCCCCCAAACCAAGCTGGGGATCAGACACTATGATCCCCAGCTTGATTTGGAGGAAAGCGGGCAGGCGCACTCACCCACGTGTTCCCCCAAAGGAAGCCGGGTTTTTTTAATGATGTGCTATAAATGTATCACATAACGTTAAAAATTGGATAATCCTAAGACTCGTGGAATCAAGTTTTAGCATTATCCTGGGTATTACTGTAATTCTTTTTTTGATGACTGTCTACAGGATATGATATCTCAATGCATTTTAAATGTCTGGGGAAAACAGCATTTGAAGCAACCATTCAAACAACTGTCTTTTTCAAATCAGATTTGGCTACTCTAATACAGTGGTACTTGCTTAAAGAGCATAATGCATTCCACAGGATTGCTCTTTAAGCCAATTTGCTCTTTAAGCGAAACATCATTGTAAGTGAGCAATTGTGACTTCTGGCAGGGTGGGGGTGGGGATTGCCAACCCCGATTTAGTTGTTAAGCGAGTTTTGGTTGGTTTTAGTTGTTAAGCGAGGTGACCATTCAGAGAACATTCTGCACTTTAAGTGAGTTAGTCTCTAAACGAGTCGCTCTTTATGTGAGGTTTTACTGTACTGATGTTTAACAATTTGCGTAGGTTTATGCTGGCTCTTTGGCTATAAACAGAGATGAACACTGAACCCTAGAGTCAGATAAAACTGGCTTTCAAGCAAGGCCGATCTTTACCTTTACCTACTTTAGTATTTCCTTTACAATAGATTCAATTCTATTTTTAAAACTTTAAAGGAAGTCAGCAGTACAAACTTTTACACTTGACTTGTTAAACCTATTGCTATCTCAGATAGTCCTTCCTCATTTAGAACAGCAGCTGGTCTAATCAATTAAAACCTCCAAAAACAAACAAAGGCTGTTTACCTCCCCTACTAGACCACCTGCCACTCTTGCCTTAGTAGCTGGGGCCCATCTTAAATCTATGGTCTATTGTCCTTGCATGAGCACACTTCAAATGAAATACAGCATGCAGGCGCTGTTCCCGGGGCAGCGGAAGCTGAGACCAGGTAATGCAGTCAAGACCTCTCCTTATCACTTCATTAATTACCAGCCATGCAGGCACTTAGTATAAAAAATGGCTATCTGACTAAATCTCCAATTCCTTCTGGCTTCTGAATGCATCATGAGGACTTAAGAGTGTTATTTATTATTCCCTCATAATCAACATCACCAAATTGAACAGTTTCCTCTAGAAGTTTTTTTTTTAAACTTTTTTTTTCTGAGCCAGAAGAACAGAGTTTAAGGATCAGGCTACATATAAAAAAGAGATTTCTAAGAGCTTCAGTGAGGTAGATGGATTTTAATGGAGAATAGTGGGAATCTGCTTTCAATTAACCACATCTTATTTGCTCCTCTTACCAAGCTGTAGCCACATATATGGCTTTTTAACTCAGTAATGGGATAATGTGCAACCTCTGAGAGAGGTGTCGGTAAAATGCACAGGCTATTAGTGAAACATGTTCAAGAGTACATCCAGCTCTACAGAGGGACTCTGATTTGAGTAGAAAATTTTAAACTGTGTGGAAATGATATCTCGAGTTTTCTCCCTTCTCTACGGCCACCTACATTTTTTTCCTACCAAGAGCCATTTGTTTTTGCAATATCTGGTTTTTAAAAAGGAAACAAGTAGAGTAAGTTCAAAACAAGCAGTTAAGTCACTGCGACATAATGATGTAGATTGCCAAGTCATGGTGGAGAAATCATGAAAAACACCTATCAGGGCTTGCCCTACCACGATAGAGACTCACTTGGTGATGTAACCTGTGAAGTGTTATAAAGGCCATGTAGTCTTTGATGTCCTAATTAATTTGCAGCCCTCAGAAGGAAACTGCACCATCATCTACATTAAAATAAGATTCAACTGCCACCCTAGTCAGCTTCTGCCAAAGGAAGGGCATGACAGCGGGCCAATGTGAATGCCCTTTGATGACTGGGCATCTCAAATTGTGTCAGATACTGAGCTGGAGAGACAATGTACCTTTGGGACTCTGGAGCCAAAAATGTTGGAGCTCTGGCTAGGTCAGCTTGCCTCTCCGTGTCCAATATTCTTTCCTCGGTGGCCAATCTTGCCTGGTCATATCTCATGGCCTGTATGACAGATTCGGAGAAGCACTATTTTTTTAAAAAACCTGATTTTACTCTATTTCTTTTATGTTTTCTTTAAATAAAATATTCTAACACATTTTAAGCATTTAAATTTTTAAAAATTACCTTTTGTTTTACTGTGCTGGCCGTAGACCATAATAAAGTGATTGACTGATTATCAGCTTCTGTACATGGAACAAAAGGGGTTATCTTATCCTTCTCCTCTGGTGGAAAAATGCTTTGGAACTGCTCTGTTTTGAAGATGCCTCCTATTTTGTTTATGTTTACCCTCTGATAAAGAGATAAATAATGTTTCTTCTGCAGCTTTCCTTATAAAAAGGAACATGCACACCTGGCTCCTTGGCTCAGAAGGACAGGAAAGGTAAAGTTTCCATTACTTGTTAGGAATTGTCCTTTTGCAGTTTGAAAGCAAGAAATTGTCTCTGGTCAGCAAAGTCAACTGAATGAAAGAGACTCCATTTCTCCCTGGCTTCTAAGTAAATATGCCTAGGATTGCACTTCTAGAGTGAATCTGAATTATTATATACAACCAGAACCAGTCTCACTTCCCAATTCAGTGGGAAGGCAAACAGCGTTCCGTTCACGTATTGAGACATGCCTGCCACATGTACACAGAAACATCTGCAGACGTAGACAGAGCTGACTCTTTGGCTATAAACAGAGATGAGCACTGAACCCTACAGTTGGATACGACTGGCTTTTGAGCAAGGGTGACTTTTACCTTTACTCTTCTAAGCAGTCAGGAACCATCCAGATTCTATTTTCAAGTGATTATTCAAACTTTTTTCAATTGTTAGGCTTGCATTCAGGTTTGTGGGTGTGCAAAATAACAAAGCAGAGCTGCGCTTTTCTTCCAGCCTTCCTCTAACCTTCTAAACACCCTCCACTCCCCCTCCAGATTCTCAGAATTCCTTTGGAGGAATTACCTATCTCACTTTTAAAAAATCAAATATATAGGAAACTCAAGCATCCAATATTTATTTATTTATTTTCTAATTTGTATTGCCGCCCACCTCCGAAGACTCTGGGCGGCTCACAGAAAATAAACCAATCGCAATATTGTGTCGTGCATGCTTTAAAAGTTTGTTTCTCCACAGTTGTTCCACATGATTGCTAGTTTTTTGTTGTCCTGCTGCAGAAGAATGAAGAGGCGATGCTGATATCCGTCAGAATAAATGAAGATGTTCGGAAATCTCTGGAAAGCTAGACTATGATACCTTCAATTCCCCCATGGTATGGTTTATTTCATTTCAAGCACTCACATTTCCTTTCTCTCTAGCACCTCTATCCCCCACGCCCCAGCAAATAATTAGAAACCAATGGATGCCAGAAAACTAGCATCCTACTCATTGCAATGCACTTCAGATTAAGTGCTTCCTTTCGAAATATCCTGGAATTAAAAGAGGAAGTTATTTAATGATGAAATGTATCAGACTGTGAAATAGACTCCATGCTTCCCTGGGGCAAGGCCTGCTTATGAAAGTTAAAGCAAGCAAGGAGGGAAATATACTTCTGGGAGCAAAACTTGAAGGAATAAAAGGTCAAGCTTCCAAGTTTGACATATTTTAAAAACCCAACAACCACAGAGTAATAAATTTTTAACAAAATCATAAAGTTTGCTTTAAAATAATTATTACTTTCCATAGCAGCAGTCATATTTCGTTTAGATGCACATGTTACTATAAACTCCTCCACATCCCTCAAAGAGAGAAAGATATGGAGCAGCTTTAGAGTTAGTCGCCTCTAAAAGACAGAGCACTGGATACTCAACTAATGCCTCCCCCCAATAAATAAACAAACAAACAAACAAATAAATAAATTCATTTGCTTATTTTTAAAACAAACACACCAGCTAGCAGAGATAAGCCTAAAGCAGCTTCAGGCTGCCATCATATGCACATATGTAAGCCTCAATGAACTCAATGGGACAGGCTTCTAAGTAAATATGCCTAGGATTGCACTTCTAGAGTGAATCTAAATTATTTGATACAACCAGAACTAGTCTCATTTTAAAAAATGGGACTTGTTGGGACTAAATTTATAGAAGTCCTACTAATTCAGATGGTTTATTCTGGTTGGTGCTAATCATGAGATCTGGCTGGACTACGGAGGATGGCAGATGAAGGAGGAAAGCCAGGGGTGTGGTGGTCCCACAAAGGGTCAGACTCGATTGTGCAACTGAACAACAACAAATCATGGGACTCAGTTCAATGTCCTTATATGTGACCCTTGCTGCCTCTACCGTCATAACCAATAAAGCAACATCTAAAGAAGTACTACAAAAGCTAAGATAAAACTGACAACATGAATAATTTCAGTAGGAAAAACCAAATTAAGGGGGGGGGAAACACTTCAGCAGATAAAAGCAAGTTAATACTATCAACAGGTTAAGAGAAGAAAATCCAAAGCTACTAAAACATTTCAATTAATTCCTCGCATAGAAATTAGCTAGTGCCAATATTTCAACCCATCAACTAAGATACACAGATGCAGCTAACAGATGAGGCAAGGTTTTGAAGAAGGACCATTCCAGCAGTTGTTTTGGCTGCACCACAAAGTTGCCAATGGAAAAATGTGCATGCAGGGTATCGGTCAAATGAGTGCAAGGAATCTCGGTCAATGTATGCAATTTTAAAAATGAACAAAATTGGTCTCCTAGGTCCTTATGGATATATGTGATCTAGCTAGCTTTTAAATACAAAGTGAACAATTATTACACATGTGATTGAAGTGGAAACACCAAGAATCTGTTTTGCAGAGTAACAAGAGGCCAGATAAGCCTGTAACAAAATTAATGCTGCTAGAGGCCTTTTCCTAAAATGGGACTCTTGGTCTCCATCTTCACCAACCAGATTACACAGTGAGGTCCTCTTTGGGCTACACAGTCCCTAAAATGGAAGACTGGGCAGGTTTTAAGCTTGTTCCTCTTCTTTTAAGCTTGACCAACCTGAGGATGTCTACCTTAAGAACATAAGAACAGCCTTGCTGGAACAGGCCACAGCCCATCCAGTCCAGTATTCTGTCTCACACAGTGGCTCACCATTTCCTTCAGGGTATTCCCAAGCAGATGCCTTCACCTGTTTAGGATTCCCTGGAAATGATATTGAGAGATATCCTGCCTATCTCTCCAACCCGGAGGTTGTCCTTAAGTATCCATAATTATAGCCATTGATACTCTTGTCCTCCATGAACTTGTCTAATCCTTTCTTAAAGCTGTCAAGACTGACAGCTGTCACCACTTCTTCTGGCAGGGAGTTCCATAGACCAGTAATCCTCTGGGTGAAAAAGTACTTTCTCTTATTTGTTTGAGAACTAGTACCCAAAAGTTTCATGGAGTGTCCCCTAGTTCTAGTGTTATGCGATAGGGAAAACAGTTTTTCCTTATCTACTTTGTCCACACCGTGCATGATTTTATAAACTTCAATCAGGTCACCTCTTAGACGTCGTCGTTCAAGAGTGAAGAGGCCCAACTGTTGCAGCCTCAGATGGTAAGGAAGGTGTTCCAGTCCCCTAATCATTCTGGTTGCCCTCCTCTGCACTTTTTCCAGCTCCATAATATCCTTCTGGAGGTATGGCGACCAGAACTGTACACAGTATTCCAGATGGGGCCTCACCATAGATTTATAAAGAGGCAAAATGACACTTGCTGACTTATTTTCTATACCCTTCCTAATGATCCCTAGCATTGAGTTTGCTTTTTTCACTGCTGAGGCGCACTGGGTTGACACCTTCATTGAGTTGTCCACCAGGACACCAAGGTCCCTTTCCTGGTTTGTCGCAGAGAGTTCAGACCCCATCAGTTTATAAATGTAATTGGGGTTCTTTGCCCCAACATGCATCACTCTGCACTTACTAATGTTGAAACTCATTTGCCACTGTTTTGCCCACCCACCCCCCAGTGTCGAGAGATCCCTCTGGAGCTCCTCACAATCTCTCACAGTTTTCACTACCCTGTATAATTTAGTGTCGTCAGCAAATTTGGCTACCTTGCTTTTTACTCCTACCTCTAGATCATTTATGAAGAGGTTGAAAAGCAGGGGTCCCAGTACTGAACCTTGGGGGACCCCACTCTTTACTTCCCTCCACTTGGAGAAGTGTCCATTTAGTGCTACCCTCTGTTTCCTGTCCCTTAGCCAGTTGCTGATCCAGGACAAGACCTGTCCCTTTATTCCATGACTGGTAAGTTTATTCAAGAGCCTTTGGTGTGGGACCTTGTCAAAAGCCTTCTGAAAGTCCAGATAAACAATGTCAACTGGATCCCCCTTATCCACATGCTTGTTGACACTCTCAAAAAATTCCAACAGATTAGTGAGGCATGATTTGCCCTTGCAAAAGCCATGTTGGCTCTCCTTTAGCAGCGCCTTCTCTTCTATGTGCCTATTAATTCTATCTTTTAGGATGGTTTCCATCACTTTACCTGGGACACATGTCAAACTGACAGGTCGGTAATTCCCTGGATCACCCCTGGATCATTTTTGAAAATTGGTGTTACGTTCGCTACCTTCCAGTCATCAGGCACAAAGCCTGATTTGAGGGAAAGATTATATATTTTGGCTAGGAGATCAGCAATTTCATCTTTAAGTTCCCTGAGAACTCGTGGATGGATGCCATCTGGTCCAGGTGATTTGTTAGTGTTTAGCTTAACAAGACATGCAAGGACCTCCTCCCTGGTTATTTCTATCTGGCTTAATTCTTCGGTTTCCCTCCCTACGAAGATAGGCTCTGTTTTGGGCATGTGGCCTCTGTCTTCTTCAGTGAATACTGAAGCAAAGAATTCATTGAGTCTCTCTGCAATCTCTGTTTCCTCTTTAATAACCCCTTGCCTTCCATTGTCATCTAATGGTCCAATGGCCTTCCTAGTTGGGTTCTTACTTCTAATGTACTTAAAGAAGTCTTTGTTATTTCTCTGAGTATTTTTAGCTATACGCTCCTCAAAGTCTTGCTTTGCTTTCCTGATTGTTGCCTTGCATTTGTTCTGCCAGAATTTATGTTTTTGCCTGCTGTCCTCATTCGGACAAGCCTTCCATCTTCTAAATGAGCTTCTCTTGCTCTTGATCACTTCCCGAACAGCTCCTGTAAGCCACATTGGAGTCCTCTTGGACCTGGCAGTGCCCTTTTTCCTTTTGGGTATGCATTCCAATTGGGTCTCTGTTATTGTTTTTGTAAACAGCCTCCATGCCTCTTGGAGTGTTTGGACTCTCTCAATTTTCCCTTTCAGCTTCTTTTTTACCAGTTTCCTCAACTTTGGGAAATTTCCTTTTTGAAAATTTAAGGTCTCTGTGTTAGATTTTATCAGTGACTTGCGGTCTATGATCAAGTTAAACATAATTGAGTTGTGGTCACTGTTCCCTATTGGATCAGTCACATTAACATCTTGCACCAGATCCTGAGTATTACTCAGGATCAAGTCAAGGATTCTTGTACCTCTAGTTGGGTCTTCAACCATCTGTCCCAGGGAACAATCATTTAGCATATCTAGGAACTTTATCTCTTTATCATGTGCTGAACAACAGTTCACCCAGTCTATGTGAGGGTAATTGAAGTCCCCCATTATAACCAGGCTTCCCTTCTTGGATGCCTCCTTTACAACATTCTCCAACTGCCAGTCTCCCTCAAGAGTTTGGGTCGGAGGCCGATAGTATATGCCTACTTTTAGACCATCCTTGTGGCCTGGTACTCTTACCCACAGAGCTTCTAATGGTGACTCCAAATCACCTAGATATTCCAATTCATACGATTTTATCACTTCTTTGACATACAAGGCCACACCACCTCCCATTTGCCCCTTCCTATCCTTCCTGTACAGTTTGTAGCCTGGGATAACTGTATCCCATTGGTTATCATCCGTCCACCAGGTTTCAGTGATACCAATAATATCAATATTCTTATCCTTGGCCATTGATACCATTATAATCCACTATTGTGCTCCAGCATGCCAGCAAAGACCTTTTTATTTAGCCAGACTTTTAGCTCTTAAATGGCTGCTAGAAAAAAGTTTTTTTTTTTTTTATTTGGCAAGAGGCTGAGGTGGCTCAGTGGTTAAGAAGCTCACTTTGTTAGCTAAAAGTCTGGCAAGCCGGCAGTTCAAGACCTGGGTACTGCATGACGGATTGAACGTCCATCTCTGTCCCAGCTCTTGGGGACATGAAAGAAGCATCATTTGGGCATTCCCTGAGCAGCATTTGTTCTGTAAAAATCCTTTCAACCCAGAATAATTTCTGACACGGAATTATTATTATTACATTTGATAAAAGAGACTATCTTTTTTTTCATTCTCAGCTGCTTTAAAAAATTTTTTTATTTTATCATGTTAATCTATTTAATTGTGTTCAGATAGTATAATTTACTGTTTTAGCTATATCTGGGTGTTGTTTTTTTTAAAAAAATAAACAGCTAAGTTACCAATCTTGGGGGGAAAATACAAATTAGTTCAAAAACAAGAAATTGCAAGTTGATAAATAGGTACTACTTTGGCAGGAAAGGTGATGGTGTTCTGTGTGTGCTGGTGTTTAGCCATGCCTGCATGTCTACAGAAACATCTGCAGAGGCAGACAGCACTAGGTTTTTGGCTGTAAAGGGAAATTAACACCGCCCTCTAGAGTTGGACAAGACTGGCTTTCGAGTAAGGGTGACCTTAATTATAAATTAATGTCTAAATACACCTTAAAACAAGGTAAAGGTCACCCTTGCTTGAAGGCCAGTCATATCCAACTCTAGGGTTCAGTGCTCATCTGTTTCAAAGCCGAAGAGCCAGCGCTGTCTTAGCTAAGTGTTTTTGGTAATATTTGCCAGTTAGAGAAGTGGCTGGATTGGTTTTGTTCCCACATTCCACAGAAGCCACCACTTTAAGTCCAAAACATGGTGTTACTTTTTCTTTAGACTGCAATGTTCATGCACACTGGAAAACTCTGGGAGCTCAGGTCTCAAAAACCAACGTTTCCAAGTACTGCATATGGTTTCCTCAAGCTTTTCTAGTTTACCTGATACAGCAAAGAAAGAAGAAATCTGGAAAGAAACCTCACTACACTTTTCCCATGGCTATTCCCAGAGGTTTTGTGAAAACTTGCTTCCCCATTGCTGGCAAGAACATAAAGAGGCATCCAGGCAAATGTGCTGCTTCCCAAGGAAATGGATTCACATTCCCTCAAGGGGATCTGCCAAAGCTAAATGCTTTCATGCTTGTAAGGGACAAATGAGCAACATATTGCCTGAACGTGTTCAGCTAACCATTTCTGTTCTTAGGCCTTTGTTCTTTAATGGGGTCCTCAGGCCTCCTTGTGCTCCATTGCATTTGTTTTATCGACCATTTCAAACAATAGTCCACCAACCACTTGTGCATTCATTGAGGTCCTCTGTGGATCTCTAGCAACTGGTGATGCAGTCAGAACCACTGCTGGCATCACAACAAGACACCGGGAAATCTTAAGTACCTACATACTGAATATTTGAAATTTTTCACAGGAAACATAGAACGTTCTCTTTAATAAGCCACATTTTTTAAGGAAAATGAGTGACATTTCACAAGTCTCTATGGTAGCCTCCCTAAACTGAACTGGAAAGTTATCAACCGATCACCAACATTCTAGGGAGAACCTACATAATCAACTCAACAAATTTGTTTTGATGGGCCAAAACCAAGTCATTAACCTTCCTAATAGTCTGTTCATAAGATCATCCATAATGGATTTTTCTTTTTCTTTAAAAAAAATACCATTAGAGACACACAAGCAACTTTTAAATATCTGCTGAATAGAATGTTTAATTAGTTTTCTAAATGCATGTGCCATTAGGTAACCATTAGGAATAATGTATCCATTTTCCCTTGCAGAATCAGAGAAAATGCTGATTTAGTTAGCCAAATTCTTAAAGGTAATTTAGTTGAATAAGTGCATTTGAATCATGATTAATTGAGTAAACTTTTAAATATCATTTCTGCTAGCAGGAAGATACAGTTTTTGTCTTAAGGGTTCTTTCTAATGCTACTACTCACTCTTTCAGGCCATTTCATGTATTTTACTGGTTGCCTCTTAAAGATTAAGAGACTTCTGAGTTTCATTATAACACCATTTAAAAATCCATTGACTGAGAACCATCTCTGAATGATATAATGCCTACTGGCAAAGCATGGAACCATATTTTCTAGGATAAAAAAAGGGGGGGGGGGCAAAAACACCCAGCCAGATTTCTAAGACATCTTGAAACTAAAAGTATTTATCAGGGGAAGAGGTATCATCATATACTCTCATTAACCCTCTTTCCAAAATTCTGCAGGACTCCATGAGCATCCTTTGGGGCAGTAGGAAGAGATATACTTTCAAATCTTTTCACATCTCCTCCCCACTATTCTTGAAACATTTCTAGGCCTGACTTCAGGCAAGCTATTGACTTAGGTGCCTTTTCCCTTTCAATTAATCAGTCCCTCAATTTCCAAACCTCTTTCCCCTACCCTCCTCCACCAACCCAATATCTTTGGATGACAGGTGGGGAGGGGTTCAGCTTGCTGCAATGTGTTTCTAGTTAAGCTTCTAATAAAACAAATGTGGCCATAAAACAACAAAAAAATTCTCTCTCTCTCTCTCTCTCTCTCTTTAATCTGCTGTAGGAATTATATCTACACCAGTGATATTTTTTAAAATCATATTTCTGTCCCAGGATAACCCACATTATGCAGCACGTTAGATAGATGTCATTTCATAGGGAACATTCTGGTTCAGAACATCTGTGCATGCAATGTACTATGCAAGCATGGAATTCAATGCTAAAACATAAAGAATTTAAAAATCTGAGCTTTTCAAGCAAAGTTTTCAGCTCTTATGGTTTTAAAGATTCAACTAAAACACACAGGGAGAATCTGATGAACCTTCAAAGGACAGAGGATGGGCTGATCAGTTTTCAGAAACAAATTAACAAAAAAAAAAAAAAAAAACCAAACCTTTTTTTTCATTGCTCTGAGTTGACGTGAGAGGAAAGAATTTCCAACCAAACGGATGAGGTCAGCCCCTATTTCAAGGAGAAAAAGGATTCATTAAATGCTTTGCTACTGCCATTTTCTGTTGGTATGGATGGGATGCCACAGAGCCCTTGAAAAATCCCAGGAGGAAAACTGGTCCATGAACCTACCGAAGTTACCCACCCACAGTATAAAGCAAGAAGCCACTGCAGTACACTGTTCTTTGAAGGCAGCAGACCCATGTGTCCTGGTTGTGAAGATGCTTCCAAAGCCAGGCATTTGGACACAGGCCTCACTCTGTGCAAAATAGACACTGGTCACTACGTGTACATGGCAGATAGTCAGCAGATGGACAGGCTGCAGAAAAGTAACAAGGACAGAAATGTCTTCTACAATTAATTTCTGCACAAGTCAAGATGAAAAGAAGGGGTTAAGCAAGGGGGGGAAGGAAAAGAAGGGAAGAAAGACAGGAAACAACAGAAGGGAAGGTTCAGCACTGCTGGAGTTGCATCTCATTTCCATCATACTAAAAAATGACAAAAGAAACATTATTAACGTGTTGCATCACTCACTGTTCATAAATAGTGAGGACTGAGGACAAATAATAACTTGCTAGCCCAATATAACACTGAACAACTAATGAATTATAATTTTTTTGTCAGTTCCAAGACTTGCCAAGAAGAGCTGCTGCCAATCTGTCATACTAGACCAATCCCATGTTTTATTTGCTAAAACCAACAAGCAACTCCTAGGCAGGCTGTTTTCAGATTTCTCTCTGGCAGCTTCTGCTCTTGCTTGCTGTTGAGAAAGGGGGGGGGGGGGGGGAGGAGGAGAAAAGCAACCCATGCAGAAATTTTATTGTTTTCTTTGGCAAGGAAAAAGCTTTGATGGCTGCTATGAGAGCATCGAAGGCACCACTGGCAAGATCGCTTGGCTAGGCAGAGTACAAAACAAGAGAAGAACTCTCTGGCCTGATGAAATTGTGCTGGCTCTTGCATCTGGAGACCACTCCAAGAGCGGAAAGGATGCTGTGTACTTGGTGTTGGCTGCACTGATGGGAGACTCTTAGTGTGTTGAAAGAATGCTGGAAAAGACTTCTTCTCGGCAGGTGTCTGTATTAGCTACTAAAATTAAAACGCAGTCCAGAAAAAAAAAGGTTTTGTATATGTGATGCCCCCAAATGCCAGTTCTCAAAGTAACCATTCAAATGGTTGAGCCACTGTGTGAGACAGAATGCTGGACTGGATGGGCTGTGGCCTGTTCCAGCAGGGCTGTTCTTATGTTCTTAATCACATCTGATCTTTATTGTTGACACTACTCCCCAGCCTCTGTATGATACACAAGCTTCTTCTCTACATCATGGGAAGGCAATCGTATACCCTTAAGATTTTCTGGACTACAAATCCTATGATGCCTTATCAGTGGACACCGAGAGGATGATGGGAATTGAAGGTTAGCTTTTCTGAGTGGAACGGTACTGCCCATCCCTGCTATAAACAGATCAGTACATTGATACTAGTATGTTACACTTCAGCAGCAATAAAAAACAATGGTCTGAAATTTCATACTTTTGAATGAAACATTTTACAAACATTTACATTTTCTCCCTATGTACTGAGGTGAACTATGGAATAGTGCCAAAATTCGTAATGTATCAGTAAAGACAGCACACCTTCACCATATACTTGGTTATCTGCATCAGTTATCAGAATTCATACTGCTGTTGCTTTTTCACTGTGTATCAACAGGTATCAATTTATATTTTAAAATCTTTTATTTATTCACAGAAAGTAATGCGAGAAACAAATATACATGAATTCAAAATGTACATAGTATTAGCGGTATGAATAATTTAACCTATTTACAATCAACTTGAAGAATTCTGCTTTCTGAACTGTGGGATTTCAGGTTTTTGTTTGCACGAAGGAAACAGTTCCCAGCACAATCACTCCTCAACTATAAGCTAATCTTCCCAGATCTGAAGAGCCAATCCAGATAACAGCCACTGGATGGTCAGTGAATATATAGATAGCCAAGACTTCTGGTATGTAAGTCCTGTATTTGTTACACTATAATATGGTATGTCAACAACCAGTCTATGTGACAAACCTACTTTATTAAAACTGTCCACCCTATTGATCAGGTTCTACTGAACTCATTATTAAACATTAAAACGTTGAGAACCTGAATAGTAATTTTAAATTACTGAACCCAATCAAATGAAAACTAAATATGAAATAATCATCTCAAGGCCTGACTTTCAAAAAATGAGGTTATGTTGGGGGCACCCCATCACCAAGATTCATGAGACAACTTTCTCGATATGACTTTCAATGTAAAAAATGGTGAAAAATTAATTATTTACATTACTGTTACTTCATTTTATTGCCAAATATGAAAAGGTACTTATGGGATCAAAGTGCCGAAATAACTTAGGGAGGGAATGCAAAGAGCTTGGGAGGTTCTTTTTTAAATGACATCTCCCCATACCCCTCAAGCACGCTGGCTAGTGTCCAACCACCTATCAGATTTTTGACGCTACAGTCAAAAACAAATATTTGTAACACATTCGCTACTCTGTCTTGGGCAACAGAGTATTTTAAGGCAGCCCTTTACGGTATACAAATTGTATCTGACTAGGTGAAACATAACTACACCAAATAAACATCTAAGGAGCTATGGCTTTGTCTAGACCAGTGATGGGCAGTCTTGGCCCTCCAGCTGTTCTTGAACTTCAATTCCCAGAAGCCCAAGTCAACACACCAGCTGGTCAGGTTTTCTGGGAATTGAAGTTCAAGAACAGCTGGAGGGCCAAGACTGCCCATCACTGGTCTAGACTTCTGCACTATGTCTTCTGCCAAAGCTAGGAAGCTGCAGAAAGTATAGAGACCTCCAGCTCACTCTACGATACCTCTTTAGAGCTTCTCTATAGGTGGGCACTGAACACTCTCCCCCACCACCAATCAACATAGATGCACTCCAAACAATGAGTTTCCTTGCAAAAAGGAAGTTTCTTGTCATGGGTGAGTCTTCTTGACAATGCCAAGAGAAACAGACTCTCAAATCCCTCCAAGTTTGATGGGGGGAGATAGGTCCGAAATCCTAAAGAGAGACAGCACAAAGTTGTGCTGTGGTGATGAAGCAAACTTAAATGTATAAATGTGTGTATTTTTACTTAAACATTAAAATAAATTAACCCTAAATAAGACCACTTCTCTTACATTCCCCATCTTCCAAATGATTGTTTGTTCCACCACACTAGGTAAGCAACTTGTGACTTTCCAGATTTTGTTAAACTGGAGTTCTCGTTATCCCTCGTTACTCCCTCACACTCTTGAAATGTCTGGTAGAATTGCAACATGCCCATACAATAAAGATAGACAATTAGTGACGTATCTTATGTGGTGTCAATCCTATTCAGTAAACAAATCTCAGAGTGAGTCATAGAATAAGCAGTTCGAAAGCAAGAAATTGCAAGTAGATAAATAGGGACCACTTCGGTGGGAAGGTAACAGCGTTCCGTGCGCTCCGGTGTCTAGTCATGCCTGCCACATGACCACGGAAACAGCGCTGCAGCGCTGCAGAAGCAGACAGCGCTGGCTCTTCGGCTTAGAAACAGAGATGAGCACTGCACCCTAGAGTCGGATACGACTGGCTTTCGAGCAAGGGAAACCTTTACCTTTAACAACAGCAACCATAACAAATGTGATAAAAAAATTAGACCTCAGAAATTCAGAATTATGGTATTAAAATTTTAAAATGTCTGACACAAACGTCTTTTTGGATATATGTCAAAAAGATTGAAAAATCAGACAATATACTTTGAGGAAGGGCATTGCATCATTGAAGAGCGTGGCAACTTGGAAAGCAACCAAACCAATTTCATTAGGCGAGGGCATCCAAAGAGGAGTCTCTAATGCTGATGTAGGACTCAGAAAGCAGCCGTTTCATCTTTCATCACTGTTGCTGCCTAGTAGCTGCCCTTCAGAAATTTCTCTGCTCCCACTGCTCTTAGAATAAGAGCATATCTCTTCACTCATAATGTGATTGTTACTTCTGTGGAGGCTGGGGGCCTCTTTGCCTTGCTTCTCAGCTTTCCCCAGTCTTTCTTTGGTGACCCTACTACAAAGCTCAGACTTGCAATGGAATCTATCCTCCTTATTGTTCTTAGCTTCCTTGACATACTCAAACCCTCCTCGCCAGGTTGAAATGTGCATCCAAGAGAGAGAATATGACATTTGAGGTATTAATTCACATAAGTCAGAATTGACAACTCCACACAACAAGACTGATGTCTGCGACATGGGACATTTTGCATGGGACTACTACACCAGTGAAGCAAAAGGTTAATGACAATATCGAGTTTGATGGAAGAAGGGAGAGAAATGTTTTACCTACTCCATAGCAATAACTCATAGATCCAACTGGCAGGGCAGGATCTTACTTTTAAAGCACTTCTCAGTGCAGGTACTACACATCTCTATGACCTCTTCTCCACATAGAAGCAACACAGTGAGTAGAGCATATTCAGCAGCAAGGACCCTGCTCTATAATGTCTTCTATAGCTGAGATGACTGCTATATTGAGTAAGGAGTTTACTCCAATTGCTCTGAGGTTACAGAAAAACCTCTCCCACGAGTTTACAATTGTCTTTTTGGCTTGGGTGAGAAAATGGAAAAGCTGAGTAAATGATTTTGTGGTGCTTTTGTTGAACAGATTGGGACACCACTACAAAGACCAGGTTCTTAAATTTTATTTTGATAGATACAGGTTTGTTTAGTTTAATTGGATGACAGCTCCCCATCTTAGTGCACCACAGTCCAAATTATTTAAACAAGCAAACTTCATTGTGTTATCCACTTTCAAAATAATTTAATAGAAATCTACATTGTCCAATATTCTCTTTTCTCTGACACTATACACACATAATGTGTAGTTGAGTAAGCATCTCTTCTAAACCAAACTCTGTGTCCTGAGATAATCTTCACTCTCCTCTCTAGGTGTCCCTGCTATCTGAAGTAATGCAGACAGACTACAGCAAGACTCTTTTCTAAGGTGATGCTCAATTTAGGAAATTCCTTTCAAAATACAGCCTCACCAGGCAGGAAAAAACCCACCACCCACTTTTGGTGCTGAGCAAAGATGTTTTTATTTCCCCATAATCTTTTATGCATCAATAAATGTTTACGTTTAGCATTTTTTTATTTGTACATTGCTTTATTGTATGTATTGTGTATAGTATTGAGTTTTGGAATAAATATGGCTCAAAATGCTGTTGTAAAGCACCACTCGTATAATTAGTTTTCATACATTTTCTCATTATGTCACATATCTGGGCACATATCTGGGCATCTGGTCAGTGAGCTTCCCGCTTGTAACGACAAGCCGGTTGTAGGTTTTAGGAGGTCTAAATCAATTAGTAACATTCTTGTACGGTCAGACCATGCTGCTAGGGTAACTATGAAGGAGCAAAAAAAGTTTCCTATAGGACACTATAAGTGCCATTCATGTATTGTGTGTCAATTCTGTTGGGAAACTAAAGAGATTCACATTCCAGAGAAACAATTAACTTTTACTTTAAGATCCCTCACCAGTTGTGCCAGCAAATTCTGCAGCCATGCTCCAAAAGGGAAATTAATGCATTGTAACACTCCAGCTTGGTTTAGAGGGGAAACTTGAATCTAATACCCACTGAACTGAGGGTTGTTTAGTTCTCAGTAGGCCATGTGATGGACTGTATTGTCTAGGACAAGCTTTCTCAACACGTTTGGGTCACGGGCCTGACCACACCTCCTGGGCAGCTGATTGGGCCAGCCGGTCATGTGGTTCCGCCCACTTGGAAGCTCAAGTAAAACATGTGCTGCGCATGCACAGAATGCATTTAGTGGCATTCTGCGCATGTGCAGAGAAGTTTTTTCTACTTCTGGGTTTGGCAAGAGCATTGTGGGCCTGATGAAATGACTTCGAGGGCCCGATCTGGCCCATGGGCTGTAGGTTGAGAATGCCTGGTCTAGGATTCAGCTACCTTCAATTGAGGATCCCTGCTGCAGCTACGTATGGGTTAACTGTTCTTGTCTTCCAATCAGCAGGCACACTGAAAAGGGTAACTCACACTGAACGGCCAGTGGTGGACTCCTGAGAGGACAAGTAATTCTTACTCACACATTCTAAAAATAACCCATTTCAGCATAAAAATGAATTATGCTTCCAATTTTAATTCAGAAAGAAAATTAGACCGCAAGGCCAAATGAAATGTGTCAGTTGATCAGCCACCTTTTTCTGACTCAATCTATGAAATGCAAGATATGGAAGATGGGTGATATATAGCAGAAAATGTGAACTTTTGGTACTTTACATGTTTTGGAATTAACTTAATCAACAGTAGCTGGGGCTTCTGTTCTTAAAGCCCAAAATCCTCTGAAGCAGCTGTTCTCGGTCCACACTATACATTCTCCTGGTGGGACAAAGAAATAGTCCACATGGGACAGAGGGTTTCCAATCCTCCTCATCCCACTCCCATTGCCAATGACAAAGTCTTTAACCATTTCATCCTGTCTGATGTGAACTTTGATCCATGAATACTCACACTGAAAAATATGTTTTTAAGGTGCCCTTATTTTGTTTCCTGATTATGCTTTCCCCCCTTTCTTTCATTCATTTTGTTCTTCATTTTCCTCAGGATATGCTTACATAAATAGTCATGGGACGTTTGTGATGGGTAGAGGAGATTCCTTGGCGGAAAAGCAGCCAATACCTAAACCTGCTGGGAGGTCAATTTATTCTCCCTTCCTCCTCCCCATTGCTAAAAACAGCTGTTTTCCAATCCTTCACATTGACTTTGGGAAGGAGGAAAAACAGTGGCAGTTCAAGGGCTAGTATAGTTTCCCAGGTGACTTGGAGGCATACCAGCATATTAGAGGACTTGGGATCCAGCAGATCCATGTTCTCCCTCAGTTTGTCACATGTATTGAACAGAAGATGTGTTATATTTTTATACATTATATACTATATTTTGTTGCTGTTATACTATCTAGTCAAGTGCTTCCTCAATCTAAAACACTAGATAATCACACTGGATGGAATCCTGTTGTGTAATTTTACACCACTCAACTTTATTAATGTAATCAACTGTGGTTGTTGACAAAATAAACACTTCCTATCCTGCACATCCTGGGGAAACATTTGGGAAATGTAAAGACTTGTTAATGTTTTCCCCAAACACTGGTGTGTCAGATGACCTCATCCGAGCTACACAACATAAAGATGCACAACCACATTGGATCTCCCCCATATTAATATTCACACAAGACAAATGTAAAAGATTCAAAGATCATTTCTGAATATCGGGTGTGAAAACATTTCATACGGTTTAAAAATGACACAAGATGACATGATATACTAAAATGATGAACTGAAACTGCTAATATTTGGGTCTGATCACTAAAGAAATGGGAAGCACATAGAATCTACATTCCAAGGTGGGTAGGATAGACAGATCTTCAAACCCTGGGCTGCCAAAATGAAACCTTTCTTGGCTTTGTTGTTGCCCAAACTTAAGTCCTCATTGGTGCATGTTTCTGGCAGTAATTGGCAGACCAGTAAATGAACTGGATTTTGTATCTCTCCACATTCACACCATGTGATGTTGTCCACCAGCAGCCTCCATTTGAGCAAGTTGGTCTTGCATTTAGGGACTCCAACCCTCAGCTATTCAGATTCCTCCAAATAACATTGGGAAGGTTGACCTCCTCAGTCATATCCTCCTTTAATGTTGTTTCTTGTCCACTGAGCTCCTTCCTCCACATTCTAATTTGGTGTTGCTCTTGCATACCCTCAAGAATGTTTGTTCTTGCCATAAAGCTCTTCCTGGATCCAAGCTAGTGGACTTGAGGCTTGTATCTGTTCAGAGGGTATAGCGGGTCGTTCTCTTGCTTAGTTCTCTCAGTGTCCACTGCTGATCTTAGGTGGAGGAGCGATACCAAAAAGAGGGTATATTTTCTCAACTGGTGTAGGTTTGAGGCATCCTGTCACTATACACATGGCTTCATTAACAATGTCAACTTGTTTTGCGTGTGTGGATGCACTCAATACTACAGCAGCATACTCTGCTGCGGAGATGCTCAGGGCCAAAGGATGTGTGCAGCGTGGATGGGTGAGTTCCCCATTTATAGTTTCTGAGTTTTCTGATGATGTTGTTCCTTGTACTAAGGATAGACAGATAGACAAACGTAAACAGATCTGCGGATTTTACAAATTTTATCTTCCTTCAGAGAAATCTCTTTTCACCATATACAGTGTAACTTTGGAAAAGCCCATTGTCATCTAGATTGTAATATTCAGTCATCAGTATTAAAAATGTGCTATGTGAAGAACACAGGCTAAAACAGAAAAGGAGATCTAATAGAGAAGTTCATTCAACATGCATAATCTAAGAAAAGAAAAAGCAGTATTCACTACAAGACGGACTCATTCCCCACAATAGTTGTTCTTCCTTTAACAAAATTAGCACTTTATCACATCAGTAAAACTATATTCACTTTATTCAAATGATAACAGTTATCGTAAATGCCTACTACTGAAAATATCATCTAATCAAAAGTGTATTCAAGTCACTGAGTGATTATCACAACAAATCTTTTCTATATAAACAGAGCTCTGTGGCTATTGTTCAAGTTTCATTTAACAGAATATTCACTTCCAAATAACTCCCCCCCCATTATAATCTTCATATATCTGAGGGAGAATAATGCATTACAGGGCAAATGTGATTTTCCCAGCGTCATGTTTTGCACATAATGTTGATGGAGTAGCAAAGAAAGAACCATCCACAGGAGTATCAGTAGCCAAATTGTATTTGGGTTTTCCCCCATGCATTTAACAACCATTCCATCATATCTGTTTTGCCCTGCCAGCTGCCCAAGGAGATATTCACTACCCTCTTAAGCACATGTAGAAGTCCCATTGTTTTAAAGAAGGTCTCCAGCTTTTGTAATAGGAAGCCAGAAATCCCTGAAGCAACTGTGGAGTACCACAGAGAAATCTGCTAAGATGATTCTTCCCAGTTGATGGGAAGGAGTGTTTAACCTTCTACTCCAGGGATTCTCAACCTGCGGCCCATGGTACCATTTCATGTGGCCCCCACCGCCTCACCCACACCAGGAAGTGCCATGTGGTGGAGGAAGGGCAAAATGGCCATCTGGCCCCTGAAGCTGTCTGGGGGAATGTGACCTGGCCCGCAGCTTTTAAAGGCTGAGAACTCCTGTTCTACTCTGTTAATTCTTACTTCTAAAACTCTCCAACAGCTGGCACTAAACACTGCTGAGGAAAGACTGCCAGAGTGTACTGGAAAATAAGAAAAAGTTTAAACATACAAATGTACGAACTATTCAAGACAATCCACGGACACTTCCAGACTGCTTTTTTATTTGATCTCTGATTTTCACCAAGTGTAAGGATGTGGATTTTAGTTCTGATCATTACACTAGTAACTCAAATTCAACCAGTCAACTAATTAATGGAAATTACCAAATGCAAAGCATTTTCATTCATACTATCACAATTTGTTTGTAGGAACTACTGAACCTGAACATAAGGTCTCAAAATATTAATGACATCATGTAAATTGTAAATTATCACTGAGAAAGTCAACCTGCATCCATATTGCATGATCTTACACTGAAGGAGATGTGAGTGCTACAGTGAAGAAACAGATATGCCTAAGCAAAATCAGTCTTAAAATGCCCACATGAATGAATAAATCAAAGATTCATTAGAATCTGCAGTAGTTGATGAAAACAGCTCAGATTCCATTCTTCTCCAATAAAATAGATGAGTAGCCCCTGAAGACACACAAAAAAACCCTAGCCAATTAAATAAAACCATACCTGGAACAGGAATGTAAAGAGTACTTGCTCAATTCTTCATTCCTGATGATTTCCACTATTTTGACTTACTGGGGAATTTTTAAGCTGCATGAGATTCCTTGTCTCCAGATGAGAGTAAGAAAAACAGTGTTTTTCTTTGTGACCAGTCTCCTACATTTGTGCAAACTCCTCTTGCACATAACAAGCCAAAATTAGCTGATTGTTTAAGACAGGCAAACAACCCCTTTGATGTTTTTACTTCTTACAAAATGCACAAAATGAACCAGTTGCACTTGTCACTTTGCCCTATAGAGAAGTGGGGTGCAAACTAATAAAGCAACTTTCTTTGCATAATGTCTTTTGATGTGGAAAAACCCTTTGCTACCACACATGGCAGTGGTATTATTAAAGACACACTGAAGGACAAGTTCTAAAACTAGACAGTTATGAAGAATGATGCTGAATTTTTTTTAAAAAAAATTCATCACTGGTTTTAGAGTATGGAACGGGGGGAAAATTCTGAGGGATTATTCCATGGCAGGGATTCACAATGTTTTCTTGCCATGAGCTAGACCTTCCCCCAACCCACAGCTGTGAGGGCCAGAGGTGTGGTTGTCTCAGGTGCTTACGTTTTCAGCGCCAGCAGGAATTGCATGGTTTTTCTGGCTTCTTGCACAGCCTCTGCCACTCCCCACAGCAGTAGGAGGCTTTTCGGAGCATGTTCGCTCTGTTTTGGGAATTTTTTTTGCCAGTTCTCCACTGCATTTTGGCAGCTCGAATATGGCAGTTGGTGACTTCCTGGTTCCGCGCTGGGAGCCCAGGTGCTGATGTAAGCTCCACCCGGCACCAGAAGTCGCCAACTGCTGCATTCTAGCTGCCAGAATGTAGTAGAAAAGTTGCAAAAATCTCAAAATGGAGCAAACATGCTTTGAAAAGCCTCCTGCCGCTGTGAGAAGTGGAGGCTGAGCAAGCAGCTGAAAAAACAGTGCAATTCCTGACGACGACGCCGTGGTGACATTTTCAGACTTCCAGTGGTGGTTGGGGGCTTCTGGAGGTGCCAGGGTGGCCACGGCAGGCCTGAATAATGAATTTCATGTGCCAGATTAGGTCCAGAGGCCATAGGTTGCGAAAGCCTTTTTCATGGGATTCAACACGTTAGTCTATTATAACAAATTTGCCCCTTTTACACGGAAGTATGTAAGTATTTGCAGTATCACAATAGCATTTTCATGGTCTTCCAGCCGACCATTGCACAATAGATTGCACAAATGGAATGGGGGGGTGGGGGGGTTCTGACTTGAATTATTAATTTTTGTAACTCTATTTACTTTGTTTTTATTTGGGTTACTTAGCAATTTACAAATGCTGCTGCCAGTTTACTAGGTTTGTACTCCTAATGATTTTTATGGGTATTCTTTCGCCAGGAACATCAAAATATAACTCACCCACCCGGAGAATTACGTGAATAATTTTGCTGTTCCTCATCCTCACATGCCAGAATATGATGAGCTCTGATTATATAAAAAACTATTCAAATGTATTTCAACTAAGTATAAAAACAAGTCAATTTGAGCTGTCAAACCTAACTCTCAAATTCTTACAGACAATCTGCTCATGTGACTAGCTCACTAAAACATTGTAGGTCTTTTGTTTACCTAAATTAAATTGAGTATGATCACTGCTGCCGTCAATTACTCATCTTATTTGTTACTCCTCTGCAGAATACCCCAAAATGGCTTATGATAAAATGAAGAATTAACCCAGTATGTATGTTACTCAGTCTAAACATTTTAACCCTGCAGCTATTTGGAACAAACAGCCATAATATATCCATTTCTAATTACAGTCAGTTTAACAATGTTACTTTAACAAGCCTTCATAAATAAAGAGGCGATGTGCTACACTCATTAGTGTAATAACCTCCAAAAGGAAGATGATACCGGTGGTACCCCCTTAATCCCTGTGGGGTATTTTTAAAATTAAAAACTCTGCTTGTGACAAGATCCTGTTAAGGCACACTAATAGGCAGACCAGATCATATATAGTTTTAAATGTAGAGACTCTGGACACACTATATTTTGCTATAATCCCAGCAACCATTGTGACTGGTAGCAAAACAACAACATGGAAGCATTTCCCAATGCCTGGAACTATATGGTTACATGTAGCAACATTATTTGCCATATAATTAATAGTTACAACTGTATTTTTAGGTATAATACAGTACTGTATAGCAAAAGCAATTAGAGTAGAACCTCAGATAAAGTCCAAACTCCATTCCACAAGTTTGGACTTTATCCGATTTTGGACTTTATCCGAATCAAATGGGCGATGCATCGGATAAAGTCCAAAAATGGACTTTATCCGAGGTTCCTATACCAACTACCTCGGATAACGTCCATTTTTTTAAGCAGTTTTGGACTTTATGCAATGCATCACGTGTGCATGAAAACCGCGACTTTATCTGAACCGGACTTTATCCAAACCGGACTTTATCCAGGGTACCACTGTATACTTATATACCACCCCATAGCACATAGTGCACTAACAATGAATAACTTTTAAATAGCATTAAAGACATTTTAAAGATAATTTTGTTGGAAAATGTTCAGGTTTTATAGCATTCTGCGATCAATCCTAAATAGCAAGGACAGTACTCTTTGGTTTTCAATTTGTACCTTTACATTTCCAAACTGTGGATTGGTTATTCTGGGGAGGAGTGGAGGGGGGAATGACCTGATGCATATATGGTGGACAAGCAGCTATTATTAGGGCAGAATGTAGAGAGGCAGAATTGTTTCCTATAAGCAAAGGTGTCAGATGAGGGTGCATCTTATCCTCTTACCTGTTCAACCTCCATGTGGAACATACATAGAAAGACACGTTAGATTCAGATGAAAAAGTGAAAATTGGTAGAAAAAACATCAATAATTAAAGATAAGCAGAAGACACCATCTTACTGGAAGAAAGCAGCAATGACATGAAACCATTTTAGTGAAAGTGAAATAACAAAATGCTAATGCAAGACAGCCTTTGAAGATTAAGAAAAATCATGATTACAGAACTACGCAATTTTAATGAAGAAATAAAAATATTAAAAGATTCTGTGTTCCTTTATTTCAATCATCAATCCAAATGGAGACTAAAGCCAAGAAATCAGAAGAAGAATGAGACTAGGTAGGGCAGCAAAGAAAGGATGTGTTATTGGAGACCAAAGACCAATATCATCCCCAGTCTTGTATTCTCAATCACCATGTACAGATGTGAAAGCAAGAGAGTAAAAAAAGCTGGCAGGAAAAAGACTTATTTGAAATATGGTGCTAAAAGAGCACTTTGCATATACCCTGGACTGCCAGAAAAATGAACAAGTAGGTCTTACAGGAAATCAAGCTTGCACAATCTCTGGAGGCAAAAACAATGAGACTGAGGTTATTCTACTTTGGGAGCATTGTGAGGAAGCAGAATTCTCTGGAAAAGACAGCAATTCTGGAAAAGGTAGAACAGAGGACAACCAAAAGATGGATTGACTTCTTAAAGCGGGGGTTCCCAATCTACGGCTCGCGGGCTTAATATGGCCCACAGAATTCATTAATACAGCCTGCAGTGGCCACCTAGTCAGAAGCTCCCCCCACCACTGGAAGCCCAAAAATGTCACTTACCGTGGCAGTGGCAATTGCACCTTTTTGGGGGGTGGGGCTTCTTACACAGTCTCTGCCGCTCCCCATGGCGACGGGAGGCTTTTCGGAACATTTCTGCTCCATTTTGGGAATTTTTGACCACGTATCTGTTGCGTTTTGGCAGCTAGAACGCAACGTTTGGGCACTTCCAGTGTCGGGCAGAGCTAATGGCAGCACCTGGGTTCCCAGCATGGAACCAGGAAGTGCCCAAATGTCGCATTCTAGCTGACGAAACGCAGCAGATATGCGGCAAATTTTCCCCAAAAAACAGAGTGAAAATGCTCCAAAGAGCTTCCCACTGCCATGGGGAGCAGCGGAGGTTGAGCAAGAAGCCAAAAAGAAAAAAGGTGTGATTGTCATCACCACTGAAAACGTAAGCACTGGGAATAACCACGCCTCCAGCCCCAACAGCTGAGTGTCAGGGGCCGAAACAGCCCCTGGTGGGAAAACATTGGGAACCCCTGCCTTAAAGGAAGAATTGACTCCCATAGGCTTGAGCGTACAAGAGCTGATCAGGGCTATTGAAGACAGGACATTTTGGAGATCACTCATTTATAGGGTCACCATACACTGGAGATAACCTGGTGGTAAGTTAAAGGAAAAGGTCACCCTTGCTTGAAAGCCGGTCATATCTGACTCTAGGGTTTGGTGCTCATCTCTGTTTATAGCCAAAGAGCCAGCACTGAGTCTGCAGACATTTCCGTAGACATGTGACAGGCATGACTAGACACCAGAGTGCACGGAATGTTGTTACCTTCCCACCAATGAGGTACCTATTTATCTACTTGCAATTTCTTGCTTTCGAACTGCTAGGTTGGCAGAAGCTGGGAAGAGACGGGAGCTCACTCCATCGTCCAGTACTCGGGTCTCGAACTGCTGACCTGCCAACTTTCCAGTAGTCAGGTTCAGCGTGTTAACCACTAAGCTACCACAATCAACCTGATGGTACTTAACGACAACAAATTTTTCAAGTACAGTATCAGAACTGGCCACTACAGAGCACTAATAAATTATCCTCCTGTAATACCTGTTAGTAACATCACAATGAATTAAGAGCATGTACTACAATGAATCACTGGCTTGGCTGGAGCAACGACGTCTGTGGAGTTTTGAGAAGGTCAGTGCTTCCAGATACTATGGCCTCACATGATTAACTTGAAGTTGAGGATATCAACTGGAAAACAGTGTCCCAGCAATAGCAGTCCTATCTTGGTTCACATTTACATCAAAAATCCAGTTACTAAGAGCATGGAAGTTGAGACCAAGAAACTTTTTCAAAGTGAGGCAAGAGTCCTTTCTATTATTGAATAGCTCCTAGTAAGATTGACAGACCTGGGTTTGCTTTAATGAATGTTACATTCAGACTGTTAATGAGTATTCTTTCTAACAATAGTGATTTCTATTACATGTTTCAAGCTGGTGATGCTTTGTATTTTGTAAAGGCCTATGGTCATGGGCAATAAAAATTTTGATTAACAATGTCAGTGGCAACCTAGTTGCTGAGACTTATCAATAAGAAAATTTGTTATTTATAAAGATTTTGATTAACAATGTCAGTGGCAACCTAGCTGCTGAGACTTATCAATAAGAAAATTTGTTATTTATAAAATGTAACATTCCAAGCAATGGCACACACATATATATACTGTACTGACATTCACTTAAGACACTCCTGAATTCTCATCCCATTCAGTTACTGAGGAACAGAAAAAATATTTTGTCATAAAATGAGAAATATTCCTACCTGCTTCTAGTCTAAGGCTGGTTTCAAAACTGGACAGCCTGATTCACTTATGTTCTTTCTCTCTTTTACCTCTCTTCTGTCACACTATCCTTTCTTACTTTTTCACCCATCCATACAGATTGTACAGCATTTGCCCTGATTAACCATCCCTCACTACATGCTCCTAAGGCTTGATTTTTTTAAAAAAAAAAATTAGTATTGATGTGACAAAAAGATGTTTGAACATGCCTGCAACACTAATCAATATACTAATTGAGAATGGCATTCAGTATGCCTCCCTTTTAGATATACCTACCTGTAGAGTGACAAATTGTGGATGTTTGCTGTGCAAAATGGGAAACAGTCCTAGGAAGCTGGCTTAACCATAAATGTTTGGTTGACTTAGGAACTTTACTCAAAACTTCACACTCCTACACACTGTGGTTATAGGAGGGTGTTCTATGGCATAAATATGAGTCAGTGTCAAACCTTTTTGTCAAAACTAAGAAACAGTTACTCTCACAATAACCATAAGCACCTTTTGTGCTAGGCATCCTGCCAAAAATGATCCCTGCCCTCTTAAGCATTTGTAGTGCCAGGAGTCAGAAATGTGGGATCACATTATTCATCCATTCAGGTACACAAGCAGAAAACAGATGCAAGGAAAGCAAACGATTACTGGAGAAGGTAGCATCCCAGCAGCTGAGAATTACTGTACAGTACAGTCTTCTATTGTCAAGTCTCATCAAGAAAAAAGAGTTCCTGAAGTGAAAAGGCTGAGACATAGCCCAAAATGATGCAAACAAAATTTTGGGTTCCCCATAAGCATGGGACCATGGTTACATCACATCTCTCAACTCTGAATGCCAATTTCTGCTTATGTTGTTTTTGAATATTGCTAATATGTAGCAACTCAGATATATTAAATAAGTAGAAAAATAACTCACAAAACTTAGAACTGATCATGAACAACCTACTTGTTTCATCCTCTCCAACCCTTGCATGGAATTAAGGAGAACTTCACTTCACCTATGGTGTTATAATTACCTTCAGCTGTGTATTTCCCATTCAACTGAGGTCATACATGACAATTTCCCATTCCACCATGTGATTAGTTGGTTTTCACAATAGGCACTAACTTTCCCCCCACCCACCTTCTTCTGCACTTCAATTCAAATATAAAACTCCTAAAGATGAGATATAAACTCAATTTAAGAGTAGTCTTTCTGCTTTCTACCCTTAAATTTATCCTTTGTTTGTTTGTTTGGATTTTTCCTTGCAAGACTCTCCTATGTGCCAGAGGTATAAAGTTAACCAGTGGCCACTTTTCCCATTGCAGAAAAATAGGAATAGGTGATTACTATACATGCTGAATTTCTTCCTGTCATGTAGCTTTGAAAGACACATGTGCCCTCCCACAAAAACATTGCCAGAAATATTTCTCATATGCCACCTGTATTCTATAGTAACACCTTCCAGATCCACTTGTTAAGATAATCTTTTAGTGATTTTCCAAATGTGGAAAAAAATCTGCATTTGTACAATACAATATGTAACACAATATTCCAGTCCACTAAATGCAATATGCTAGTCCACTTAAAACAATGCATTACCAAGAAGTTCCTAATGAATTTTATGGAGTTTATTCTCAAGTAAATTGCACAGGACTTCTGTATAACCAAGACATCCTGATGCATAAGACTGCAGTCCCACATACATTTATCTGTAAATAAGTTCCACCAAATACAGGTGGACTGCTGAAGAGATGCTGCCCAGTGAAAACATTTTCTAAAACAAATGTTTCTATTCCTTATCCATAAAGTACATTTTCACAGCTTTAAAAAGATATAGGTTAATTTATAGATACTGAAAAGAGAAAAGGGCAATTAAATTATTCCTAAAAAGAAATTGCAAACAAACAACCATCCACAAGCATGTTTACTACAAAAATATTGATGGGGAAAAAGATGAACACAATTAATAAAATGCTGCCTTTGCCTATTTTTTCACTCATGCTTGTTCTGTTTACCCATAGTGTCAAACTTCACATTGTAAAGCAGAAGGCTGGAGCTGCCCCCCCCTTTGTGTGTGTGTGTGTGTGTGTGTGTGTGTGTGTGTGTGTGTGTGCGTGCGTGCGTGCGCGCACGCGCGCACCTCTGTTGGCACAATATTCATAGTAGCAGAAAGACTAGAACACTGTAAACTATTATCTCTAGAAAAACACATTTCTAAAAATATTCCGTAACGGTATACTTGTGAATAGATTGAGGGGTGTGACACAGGGCTTTTAAAATGTTTTTGTTTGATCTATAATCCATTATGTCATGCGCTGGTAACAGAAAAGCAAATGAAGATGCACAGTCTTTCAGAACAGGCAAAAAAGGACAGAAACCTCTGTCTGGAAGACTTGAAAGAAAGGAAAAGCAATTCTGGAGGAAGGTAGAGTGGAGAAAGCTTGTGTAAGTCAATCAACACTTCCAGGAATGAAACTCAAACCTTATGCATATGGGATTTTCTCATTGCCTTTAACTGATGAGTATTTAAGCCACTGTGGATCAGTTTTAAACAATTAATCTTCTTGACCTGTCACTAAGCCAAAGAGTGTTGGAAAGAACATGAAAGCCATGTGCTTCACCTCTAGATCCACCAAAGGTATCCTATCTGACCAGGGATTTTAGAAACTGCTTAAATAATGATTTAAATTGAGCTCTTGCCTCAGAAGAGTGTGAACACCTTTCTTTGCAGCACACCAATTCTGATTTATTCGCCTAAACGTCAGAAAACCCTTGGCAAACAAGGCCAGATGGAGAGGAGAGAGATAATGGATTTTTGTTTGCCTTAGAAACTAAACAGCTGCGGGAAGCATCATCTGTGTGGCAAGCCAATAACTTTTCATCTCACAGCCTTTCCCCATTTATCAACATGAAGCCAATTTAATTTGATAATGGGGATAGGGAGAGTGAGGAAAAAGAGAGTTCTTTTAAAGAAAATAAGTATGTAATAGAACCTTAAAATAATCCAGAAACCTTCTTTCTTTCCATTTTCTCCCCCTTTTATCATCATCATTATTATTTTTACAACAGGTTCGCTTCAAAATACAATTTATACACCAGTTATGAGGGTGGGTTTGCTGTGGTTTCCAAAAGAAAGAAAGAAAAATCACATCATCTCAAGGTGCAAAACACGGTTTACGATCAATACAGTCTGAACGTTTCAAAGTCTAAAATTCCCCCCACACGTACTCAGGTGTAACAAGGGACTGCAGTGGCTCAAGGGGCTAAGGCGCTGACTGGGAGGCGGAAGGTCAGCAGTTCGATTCCCGAGTACTGCAGGACGGAATAAGCTCCCGTCTTTGTCCCAGCTCCTGCCAACCTAGCAGTTCGAAAGCAAGAGATTGCAAATACTGTAGATCAATAGGGACCACTTCTGTGGGAAGGTAAACAGCGTTCCGGTGTCTAGTCCTGCCTGCCACATGACCACGGAAACGTCTGCAGAAGCAGACAGCGCTGGCTCTTCGGCTTTGAAACAGAGATGAGCACTGAACCCTAGAGTCGGATACGACTGGCTTTCGAGCAAGGGAAACCTTTACGCCTCACAACCTCACCGGGGACGCGCCACCCCATCCGATATTTACTGGGAAGCAATTTAAGTTAAGTTTTAACTCCCGACCCAAGTGCGCTCAACTACCCTGGAACAGGATCGCGCCCAACTTTTTAAATTCCCCAGGGTAAATGGAAGCAGGTGTTAGGCGCAAGCGGCCACACTAGCACGTGGGAAACAGACCGATCGCACAACCCGTTTCGTCGGGAGAAAAAGCCCAGCCGAGTCCCACAATCTCGACTCCCACAATTACGCGCAGGGAGACCGCCTTGTGCGATTTCCCGCGAGTGGGTCAGAGACTAAAAAATGCGCCGTGCAACTGGGAATCCGCCTCTCTCCAAGGTTGTCTGTCTGTCTCTCGTCGAACCAACCACCCACCCACCCACCCGGTGCCGACTTACCCTGGCAGACCACCACGATACTCAGCGCCCACCGGGCCAGCGGCATCTTTCCCCCGCCCTTGGATAATCCCATTGTCCCCTCCGAACTTCGGCGGCGTCGAGAGTTCTTTCCACTCGCCGCGTAAGAAGTCCCCCCACGCACGCACGCGCGCTCTCCCGCCCCGCAGTGAGGTTCGTGTGGTCGCTGCTCAGTTTCTTTTATTGCTTCTTCTCTCTTCTCTCCGCGCGCACCCAACCCCGGCCGCCGTCTGTCTCTTACTGTAGTAGCTGGAACGGCTGGCTGGGCCTGGGCGGGAAAGTAGCGGACCGCTGCGGCCGCGCCCTCTCAGGCAGGACGCCCCATGGTGGCTAGCCTAGAGGGCGCTTCACACCGTCGCCGCCTCGTCGCGCGTGAGGCAAGTAAGGGTTGGCCCCGCCTGGCGGCTTCTTCGCGCCGGCTCCTCCTGACTCTTTCCCCCCCTCTTTCTCCGACGCTTGAGCGGGCGAGAAGACTCCTCTCGGTCAGGGCACACGCGCCCCCTTCAGCGTCGGGGACCCGTCTGGCCACCTGCCGCCCACCTTCGCGCGTGGTGGACGCACACACACCCCGCGGTGGTTTCCCCCTCAAGCGTCACCTGGGCGCCTACAGCCCGCGCGCGAGGCGGCTGCTTCGCGTGGAACCTGTATGGCGGCGTGAGGCATTTAAGCGGGGAGCAGCCCGAGCGGCGCTCGCTTCACAGTCTGGCGGCGGCGGAGGAGGAGTAGCGCGCGAGGGCTCCCCTCTTTCAGCCCCGCTCCCTTGGGCTCGGTCGGCCCACAAATGCAGGAGGCGCTCCTCTGCGCTCCCCTTTATTGCCACCTTCGGAGAAAGAGAGAAGCTGAGGAGAAGCAAAAGAGGCCGCCTTCTCCCTCTCTTTCTCTTGTGTCCCGGCTCCACCCGGCGGTTCCGAGTCGCCTCCCTTCAGAAGGGAAGGGGGGGCGGGGGGCGGTCGCCCTTTAGTTTAGCCCGCCGGAGCCGACCAGCTCGCCTTTTGTGCCCGGTGTCGGCGGTTCCCGCCGCCTGGGGGTGGTCTGTCTGTGAAAGCCCGGCACTCGCTTGGGTCCGGTCGGCGGAGCTGCCTTTCGCCTAAATTGCCTCAGCTCAGTCTGTCAGTCCAGTCCTGGCGGGCGAAGATTAGAGACCGCTTGGCGAGCGCGAGGGCTCGCCCTCCTCGCGCGGGAGCTGCAGGGAACCCTGGGGACTGGCCCAACTAAGGCAGCGAATGGGCAAGAGGCGGGGGGGGGGGAGGGAGATGGATTAAAAGGCGCCGGATTTTTTTTTTGGGGGGGGAGGGGAGAATCCTGGCTGCAAACCCTGGACTCTGTCTCTGCCCCTCTCTTTCTCTGCACCCGGCGGTTGCGAATCCGACGCCTCCTCCTCCCTCCAGCAGGGAAGGGGGGCGGGGGGCAGTCGCCCTTTAGTTTAGCCCGCCGGAGACGACCAGCTCGCCACTGTCTTGTGCCAGGTGTCGCTTCGGCGGCCACTGCGTGTTCCCGCCTGGGGTGGTCTGGGAAAGCCCGGAACTCGCTCGGGTGGTCCGATCGGCGGAGCTGACGTGTTCGCCTAATGAGCGCCTCCTAGCGGGCGGGCGAAGAGATCACTTGTGTGTGATTGTGAGCTCGAGGGCTCGCGCGGGAGCTGCAGGGAACCCTGGGCCCGGGGACTGGCTAAAGGCAACGAATGGGCAAGCGGGCGGGGCACATATGGAGAAGGGAACCACTTCAAAACAGGGTAACAAAGCAGAGGAAATGCTCATTTGTTTTGGAGAAATCAATAGTGACTTGGTTCTGTTGGAAGGAGAGAGTGGTGTCTAGCCTTAAGAACAGATTGTTCTGCAATTGGTAATCACTGACTCGAATGAGCAATATCACCTGATATTGCTCAGATTGGCACATGATGCCATGTATGCATTCCATTGCAGCATCCTAGAAGGGCTTCCAAGAAGTGAATGAAGGGGGAATGGGTACTCCAAAATGGCAGGAGATGTTGACAAATAGTATCAGTAATGTTACTGACATCATTAGGTTGATTTTGAATCAGCAGTCAGGCCAGCCAAAGAGGCAATTTCCCAACTTCATAAGAACATCCTTGCTGGAACAGGCCACAGCCCATCCAGTCCAGCATTCTGTCTCACACAGTGGCTCACCATTTGCTTCAGGGTATTATTCCCAAGCAGATGCCTTCACCTGCTTAGGATTCCCTGGAAATGGCATTGAGAGACATCCTGCCTATCTCTCCAACCCGGAGGTTGTCCTTAGGTATCCATAATTATAGCCATTGATACCCTTGTCCTCCATGAACTTGTCTAATCCTTTCTTACAGCTGTCACCACTTCTTCTGGCAGGGAGTTCCATAGACCAGTGATCCTCTGGGATGGATTAAAAGGCACCAGAATTTTTGGGGTGGTGGAGAATCTTGGCTGCAAACCCTGGACTCTGCCGCTCTCCTCCCTGGGAAGGGCTTCATTGAGCTGAAGAGGCAAGTGCACAGGAGGGAAACAGAGACCAAAGCAGTTCATCCAGAACAGTTAAAAGGGTGGTGGTGGTGTTATGCTTAGGCTTTCCACAAGTCTGCCCGCCCGCCCGCCCCCCCACGACATAATGTGCTTAGATGTGCATGTTAAAGGAGCACATGTCAAGTCAGGGGCCAAACATGCCCAACCTCTCCTTGCCACTCTCCTGAAGCTCCTGCCTCGCAGCTTGCATGCCCTGACAAAACAGGCGGTGCCCAACTGTTCGCCTTCGCCAGGTTGGAGCAAGACGGCATCAGAGGCTGGCGACCGCACACACCCCGTTCTGCTGCTGAGGTTGCAAGGTCCCGCGAAGTCGTCGTCATCATCTATTAACTGATTAGTCATCTGACCATAGCGGGTTAAAATAAAATACATTCGAGAAAAAGATTTTTGCCTTCAGCGGATAAAAACAGGTTAAATGTAGGATGATACAATCACAATAAAATGAGATATAAAAATTACTCAAAATAACGTCACCATAAAATTCGTCACCTTTACGTGTAGCCCCCTATCTGATTAATAAGCCATCTTCTCTTCTGAATGGCCAAGTCGAGAAGTTTTAACTCTGAAACGGGTGGACTTGAAGCGGATATTGGGGAAGTCGACACACTCCCTTAGTACTGCGATCTACGGCGAACAGCTGCCCGAAATTAGGATGGGTTTGAATATGAAACGGAGCAGCCTTGAAGGGTGCAACCAACACATCTGTGCAGCTGTGGCGAGCGGAAGGATAAGCATCAGCCCCCTCTCTGCAAACGACATGGTAGTACAAAGGTATCTTTTAGTAGTTAAGACGCTGAGCATGGAGACTGGAAGGTCGGGGTTCGATACCCGAGTGCTGCACGTCGGATCTTGAGGACATGAAAGGAGCCTCATTCGGGCGCCCCCCTGAGCAGTTTCTCCAAATCCTTTCAACCCAGAGTAATTTCTGACACGAAATGTATTTATAGAATAGTAACTAATCACAGGGAGAGAAGTGGACTTTCCTCCCACCTCCTCCCTTCCTTATAGTGGGAAGGTACTTAAGGGGAAGCAGTCGACCTGGCAAGCGCCCAAAGCAGCCCAGAAATGTGTGCATCCTGGTTATTAGTATAACACTACTTCTGAACCACAAATGAGGAAGAAAAAAGCCTATTAGGCTTCCAAGCAAGGCATCAATATCCTCAGCTAAAAGCCTGGGGAAGAGAAAACATTACACGTATTGCGCAGAATAGAGGCCCTTTCCTGCCTCGACCCCTCCTCCTGTGTATTAATAATCATAATCCAAACGCCACCCCACGAAAGCTCCTCTTCTCCCCTCCAAAAGAGCTCGATAATCTTTATACACTGGGACACCTTCTGAAGGAGAAGCTGTTGTACTTTAAGGGTCATATTCGTTTACCGTTTCACGGAAAAGGGGTGGAGAGGACTCGGAACTGAGCAGGAGAGCAAATGTTCCCATTTGCAAAGAGTTGTAACATCCCCAAAGGCACCTGTACAGGTAGGTCTGTCCCAGGGATGGCCACTGTGTGATCTTGGGTGATTTCGGTTTTGGTTTCACTTTAGGTCGGAAGGGGACACTGACTAACTCCAGTTTATTTGCTGTGCCATGGAAGCCAATTCCCTGCCTGCTCTCATAGCTTCTGATAATTGCAGTGTGGCTTTTGCAGGACAGCTTGTCAGGAGATTAGGGTTCAAGGATCAAGTGTAGTAGCTTAGTACATGTAGTGTCCTTGAAGCAAACTTCACCTGTTCAACAGGGCTTCTCCTTGAACAAGATGGCGAGGGATTTCCTGAACCTTAGTGGAAATGCAGGAAGCCACTCCATGCCATGACATGTGCCAGAGCCTCACATGGAGAACTTGAGCAGAAGATAGTTTCAGAATGCTTTGTGCATGTAAACATTTCCATTGACCTTACAGATTTCTTGCACATAAAGCATCTGTTTAAAAACTCAGTGGCTGTTAACATTTATGGCTCTGAGAAACCCAATCTAAGAGCAAACACTAAAACCACTCCATATTATATAGAGGATTAAATGAAGGTTACGCACAAAAATATCAGCAAGTTTCTTACACACCAGTAAGTCTGAGAGAGGGGGAGAGAGAATGTATACCCACAGGTTGCTTCCTTTTGAAGCGGCTTATCCTCCTATCACATGTTTGCGCCATGCACAATTAAATCAGAAAGAAGAAACATTGTTTCCATCAAAAGAGGCTGCCCATTGCACCTTTACATGATCCAGATCATCCTATTATAGAGTAATGAGGAAAGCAATGACATGCACAGCATATATAAAGGTCAATTCTTACTTGATGAGTTCCATGAATAGTGTTATCACTATTTTTCTTCAAACAATACTTACTGGAATCTTGAACATGACAAAAGAACACGAATAGTCTGGGATGTTCAATTGATAGGTCTCATGATCTTCTTAAGATTTCAGAATTACAGTACTAGGAAAGTCTTGAAAAGGGCATGCATTTACCCCCTCATTCACAGATTTTTATTTTTATTTTTATTTATTTATTTATAGTCATATTTGTATATGCCGCCCACTCAGGCGGAACCCGACTCAGGGCGGCATCACAACAATTCAAAAAATACATAAAAACATTATAAAAAACCCCAACCCACCCCCTTTAAAAAAAACCCTATATCCAACCCACCCATCCCATCTACTATACAAAGGAAGAAGAGAGAGTTCTTATACAAGCCAGCAGGCGGGCACCATAGTCCCATTCGGGCCCCACACCTGCCCTGCCAGCCAGGTCTTCACTTCTTTCCTGAAGGGCAGCAGTTCACTTTGGAGTCTTAGGTCTATTGGCAGGAAGTTCCAGAGAGTTGGTGCGGACACGGAGAAGGCCCTCCTTCGGGTGCTAGACAGATGTGCATCCCTAGTTGGTGGCACTATTAGAGAGCCCCTCCGGTCCGCTCTGGTTGGACGGGCAGACACTCTTGGGACGATGCGGTCTCTAAGATATCCTGGCCCCCTGCCATATAGGGCTTTAAAGGTCAAAACCAGCACCTTAAATTGCACCCGGAGACAAACTGGTAACCAGTGCAGCTCCCGAAGTAGCGGAGAGGCATGGGCATATCGCCCACACCCCATCACCACCCGGGCCGCCGCATTCTGGAACAGATACAGAGAATGGTGTTTAGATCTCTGCATTATGAGAAGAAGCATTTTGAGTTAGAGAAGGAAATAAACAAATAAAGAGGAAGGAAAAGATAGACCTGGGAAGAGAATGAATTTGGATTTTTGAAACTCTAAGGAGTGGTGGCTCACTGGATAGATCAGTGGTTTAAGTATTTGGCTGGAGAGCCAGAGATTGGGAATTCTTTTCCCCACTGGACCTCCTGGAACAAAGTCAACCTGTGTGACATTAGGAAAGTGGCACTATACCAGGGTGCCCCCAGAGAATGGTAAACCAATTCTGAATATTATCTACCTAGAAAGCACCGAAAAGAGTTACCGTAAGTCAGAGCTGTCTCGATGGTGCACAATTAAATAATTAAGTGGTACATTTAGTCTCCTTGAGACCAATGTAGGGCAGATAACATGAGGGTGTTCATGCTATGGCTCCACCTATGTACACTTTATGTATTGTCAGAAAAACTCAAAAATTACAAAATGCCATAAGCCCCCTTGCAAAGGAAACTAAAAGCAGGTAAGAGATGTGTCTTTGGAAATACTCAGTGCTTCAGGAAAGGGAGGGGCATTGCCACACTATAAAAGTAGGCCTGAAAAGTGAGCAGTGTGAGCACAGAGAAGTCCTTGAAATGTTATCTGACATTGCTTCCAGCTTTCCTCATCTTCGGCTGTGCTAGCTGGGCATCCAGGAGGGCACAATTCACTCACCCTGTGCAACAGCATCCAGGAGGGCACAATTCACTCACCCTGGTTTAAAAGCGCAAGGAGCATCTGAAGAAGCTGGGTCATGCTCATGCCCGTGGCTGATCAATTGCCTATGGGAAGATGCTCCGTAAGACATGACTGCAACTGCATTTAGGGGGGAAAGTGAGCCTCATCTTCTCAGAAGTTGCCTCTTTTTAAATCTGTGGTGAGGCCCCATCTGGAATACTGTGTACAGTTCTGGTCACCATACCTCCAGAAGGATATTATGGAGCTGGGAAAAGTGCAGAGGAGGGCAACAAGAATGATTAGGAGACTGGAACGTCTTCATTACCATCTGAGGCTGCAACGGTTGGGCCGCTTCACTCTTGAACGACGGCATCTAAGAGGTGACCTGATTGAAGTTTATAAAATATTGCAAGGTGTAGACAAAGTAGATGAGGAAAAACTGTTTTCCCTATCTCACAACACTAGAACTAGGGGGCACTCCATGAAACCTTTGGGTACTAGTTCTCAAACAAATAAGAGAAAGTACTTTTTCACCCAGAGGGTCACTGGTCTATGGAACTCCCTGCCAGAAGAAGTGGTGACAGCTGTCAGTCTTGACAGCTTTAAGAAAGGATTAGACAAGTTCATGGAGGACAAGGGTATCAATGGCTATAATTATGGATACCTAAGGACAACCTCCAGGTTGGAGATAGGCAGGATATCTCTCAATGCCATTTCCAGGGAATCCTAAACAGGTGAAGGCATCTGCTTGGGAATAATACCCTGAAACAAATGGTGAGCCACTGTGTGAGACAGAATGCTGGACTGGATGGGCTGTGGCCTGTTCCAGCAAGGCTGTTCTTATGAAGTTGGGAAATTGCCTCTTTGGCTGGCCTGACTGCTGATGCAAAATCAACCTAATGATGTCAGTAACATTACTGATACTGTTTGTCAACATCTCCTGCCACTTTGGAGTACACATTTCCCCCATTCCCCCTTCATTCACTTCTTGGAAGCCCTTCTAGGATGCTGCAATGGAATGCATACATGGCATCATGTGCCAAGATGAGCAATATCAGGTGATGCCTGAGTCAATGATTACCAATTGCAGAACAGTCTGTTCTTACGGCCAGACACCACTCTCTCCTTCCAACAGAACCAAGTCGCTATTGATTTCTCCAAAACAAATGAGCATTTCCTCTGCTTTGTTACACTGTGTTTTGAAGTGGTTCCCTTCTCCATATGTGCCCCAGGAATGTTGCTTTATGTTTCAGTTTGCCATCTCTCCTGCATTAGTTGTTTCCTGGAGTTGTTGGCAAGGCCTGCTTTCTCCTTGCATTATGTAGGCCTAAAAGATTACTGGATGACCCTTCTTCCAGGAAAAAAAGAAAATGCACTTGATTTCTCTGTTGCATTCAGCTTACTACTGCTGTTATGACCTTTGAAAATACATGTCTGGAGTCTTGTGTCTAGGGAAAAAACAGCAGAGGCAAAGCAGAGCAGAAACATGTAAAGTGGAAAAAGGGGCACTTAAAAACAAGTGTGTGTGTGTGTGTGGGGGGGGGGAATACAATATATTTGTATAACTTAACATAATGCTCAACACTGCCATGTCTCTTCTCTTGGGGAATTTTGGTTATTTTTCTTAGCAGAATATGAACTGCAGAAACTACAACTCACAGAGAAATATGAAGAGTAGGGGAAATAGTAACAGTTAGATGATGACGATGACAAAGAAGAAGAAGAAGAAGAAGAAACTGGAATTTCCACCATTTGGAAGGCTTCCCATTCCTGCTGCATGGACTGAAGCAGTGGTTCACAACATGGGGCACATGCCCCATGGGGGTCAAATTTTTTTTTGGGGGGGTGGCAATTCGAGAATAAGTTATTAATAGTGAATGGCCTTTTAGGCTTCCTCCACGTGGAGTTCACTTTTTGAATAATAAGAATTATTATTATCCCAATGGGAGTGCTTCCTCCCTCCCCCAGCACAGAGTTCACCCTGCCCCTCTGCCCAGCAGCCCAATTATCAACGTGGAGTTCACTTATTGAATAATAAGAATTACATGTCCTCCATGTGGAGTTCACTTTTTGAATAAAAAGAATTATATGTCACGGGGAGCATGGCCAAAAAAATAAAGTTGGGAACCACTGGTCTAAAGTCAAAGAAAGAAGTGATTATCAACAGCACAATGGAAACAAAAACAAACAGCAAGAGGGAGGTGGGAAGGTTGCCTCAAACCGCCTGGGACAGGAAAAAATGACTTTACCAGTAAAATAATGGGCAAAGGACAATCACATTAGACTGTAAAGCCCCCTCCAACTCATACACAATGTTAGTGCATTGCTATTATCCCTACATCTTGTACAAAAAAATCATTAAGCACATCATTGCTTAGGGGTTGTGAACCCTATGTACAGTATAGTTTAGCACAGCATAAAATCCATGACAAACTGTAACTTATTCCATCACACACTAAAAGAGTAAGGAAAGAGTTAACAGCAAATCTAATCATGGACTGAGTGAGTTCTGTTCTGACATTTGTTGCTATGAAGACAAGCCACAGAATCACTGCCAATACCACCTATGCCATCTGCTTACTGCTTTTGTATGCCATTAAATCAGATTTGAAAGCTATCACAGTTGGTTAATTCTCAACCAATTGCATAATGTAGTAATGACTGCCTTCTTTGGTTGGGCCCACAGTCCATCTCATTCAGTATTCAGCATCTAAGAATAGTCAGAAAATGCATCTGAAAGCTCACTGTTGTGAAAGTTTTCTTTAAGAGGGAAACAAATTCAAATGGTAACTTTGGATTCTGTGCATTCCATAATATTTGGCTTCCAAGAAGAGTTGCTGCTCCTGCAGATGGTTTCAAACGTATTTCTGATTGTAAACAAAGATCTAATAGAAGGTACTGTATCTTTAGTGATTTTTTAAAGTAAAGATGCTTCCTCTAGCCTCACCACACAGGCTCCATTTCTACTCCCCACAGTGTCTCCTCCAATGTTTTAAAGCTGAAGGTCATTATTCTAGACCAGGGGTGGGCAAGCTACAGTCCATGGGCTGGATCTGGACTGTGGCACCCAATAATCCGGCCCCCACCCTCGCTTCAGCTGCCACCACCAGAGTCAGAATCGGTCACGGACATGTTTACAACAGCTGTAGACAGTGGGATGACCACCAGTCCAGCCCCCTCAACTGTCTGAGGCATTGATTGCAAACATTTTAGAGACCAAGTGCCCAAACTGCAACCCTCAAAACACTTATTTATCGCAAAGTGCCAACACAGCAACAGGGGAGGAAGTAAACATTCCCATTGGGCTGCTGGGCAGAGGGGCAGGGCAAACTGTGCTGGGGGAGGGAGGAAGCTCTCCTATTGGGCAGAAGGGCAGGGTGAACTCTGTGCTGGGAGAGGGAGGAAGTGTTTCCATTGGGCTGCTGGGCAGTGGGGTGGGGCAAACTCTGTGCTGCGGTGACTGGATGGATGCCCGCAGAAAGAGCTCTGAGGGCCACCTCTGGTACACGTGCCTTAGGTTCACCATCACTGGTCTGAGGGAGCATGACCCGACCCTCAACTCAAAAAGATTGGCAACCCTTGTTCTAGACTGTGAGGATCTCTTTCCTAACAGGATATGTAATATCAGTGTAATGATAAAGGTGTTAATTAAAATATCCACCATGATATTCTTAACTCTGATTTTATGTCAGTGTGTTATAGTGGTTTGTTGGACCAGGACTCAAGTGACTTGGTTCAAATCTCCACTTTGTCAAGAAACTTACCAGGTAGCCTTACATCAGTTATACTCTCTCAGCCTGACCTACCTTTCATGGTTATTATATGGAAGGAGTGGAGAAGGGGAGAGCCACATATGTTGCCTTGGGCTTACAGAAGGAAAGGCAGGATATAAATGCAGTCAAGCAATCAACAGAAAACATCTGTGCATGAAAGTTTAATTGTACTAGAGCAGGGATTCTCAACCTGTGGCCCACAGGCCGGATGCGGCCTGCAGCACCATTTCATGTGCCCCCCATCGCCTCCACCACACCAGGAAGTGCCATGTAGTGGAGGAAGGGCAAAATGGCCATTCAGCCCCTGAAGGTATCTGAGGGAGCATGACTCGGCCCCCATCTTTAAAAGGTTGAGAACTCCTTCACTAGAGCCTTGGTGACTTACCTTGGCACTTTTAGTGTATGAAAACCAAGACACAGGACACAACCTCGGGCTGGGTTAACTCAGGTTTATTGCATCGTGGACAGAGGGAACATGAGGTAATGGCGGATCGATAGCTCTTTATATACAGTAGTAATACATTTGAACGTGGTGCCATGGTAGCCCATTGGCTACTGCCTGCGTGACGTCATTGCGAGTCACGCCCTTCTTGTCCAGGTGTAGGTGGTGGCGGGAAAGCTTCCCGCGCTGTTGCCTTTGATGAGTTCTGACTAAGAGCTTGGACGCTCGCTGCTGCCAGCTGGTGGTCATTAGCTCGCGTCCTCATGCAGGGTTCATATGATACAGCTGAAGGTTACATTGTTGCTAATAGGCAAGGTTACATTGGTTCAGATACATTGTAATCCATGTGGAAGGTAAAACCCTTAGAACACAACATCCCTCCCCCCTAGGACGAGACAACGTCTCGAGTCCATGCTTCTAGACGCTCCCCCCCTAGGAGACAAAATCTCTCAGCCAAGATGGCTTGTTTCGAACACGCTGGGGTCTCGATGCGAGCTGCCTCTCCCCGGGTTCGCTACCTTCTCTTTGTCCCCTGGCTTCCTGTCCTGTAATTTGAGAGGGAGACTTGTTAGTGTCTTGCCGCGGCTCCGCGGCGTTGTTGGGAGGTGTGCTCTTACTTAGGGAGGAACCGGGGGCACTGGGGACTAACGAAAAACCCCTCTTCTCGCTTGGATGGGTGGGGGAACACTCCTGAAAACCCCCCCGGTTTGCTAAATCAAAACCAAAATTCCATTCGGGGGCAGCGGTCGCGAACTCCTCTCCCCCTTCCCTGGCCTCTGATGGAACTGGTGTATCAAAAGGATATGAGTCGGGGCCGCTGCTTCTTCCTTCCCCCCTTGCTTGGGACTGTTGTCCGCTGCTGTCTCCCCCTTGGGTGAAGCGGTTGGGGGAGAGCCCTAACGCTGAATCTTGTTGCTGATTCTCACTGACTGGCCCACTTACTCGGTGCCTCAGTTGGTCTGCGTGCCTCCTCCAGAGGAGACCGGTGTGGGTTTCGACCCGGTACGAGACTGGCCCCGTCTGTTCTACAACTGTCCCCGGCACCCAGGCTGGCCCCGCGCTGGCATAGTTCCTGCAATGAACAGGGTCGCCGGCGGCGAAACCTTTCGAGACTGCCAACCCTACGTTTTTTCCTTTATCCTCAATTCTTGTGGGGTCTAGCCTGGACAGGAGCGTAGTCAGTTTCCGCCGCATCAATAGCTCTGCCGGCGAGTAACCTGACGCTAAGGGGGTCACCCTATACGCTAATAAGAACTGACATACTTGGTGGTTCAGGTCCCCGGGGCCCATGCGCCGAAGCGCCTCCTTCGTTGTACGCACCAACCGTTCCACTTGGCCATTCGTGGCCGGGTGAAACGGCGCGGACGTGACATGCCGAATGGCATTCGCCTCCATGAATGCCCCGAACTCTGAGGAGGTGAAGCAACTCGCGTTATCGCTGACTAAAGTGTCGGGTAAACCGAACGTTGAAAAGACTCTCCGTAGTTGGTTAATTGTAGTGGTGGAGGATGTGCTCTTTACCGGAATGACCTCCAGCCACTTTGAGAATGCATCCACCACCAGGAGAAACATGGTTCCTCGGAAAGGGCCAGCGAAGTCTACGTGCACTCTGGACCATGGCCCCCTCGCTGTGTCCCATTCCCTATGCGGGAGGCGGGCCGTCTCTGGTCGGGACCCCTGGCACGCCTCACAAGTGCCGACCATGTGCTCAATGTCCTCGTCCAGCTGTGGCCACCAAAAGTAACTGCGGGCCAGCGCTTTTGAGCGAACGATGCCCGGGTGGCTGACGTGCAGCAGTTTGAGAACCCTCGGCCGCATGGGTGTCGGGACCACCACCCGTTGGCCCCACAACAGGCACCCCCTTTCTATGGACAACTCTAGCTTCTTCCGAAAGAATGGGTCGAATTCCTTGCCTGGGGACGATGTTGGCCACCCTTTCTGCACCCATGAGCTGACTTTCTCCAGCGTCCTGTCCTTGCTTGTCGCCCTAGCTATATCAGCCGGTACTATTGGGGGTTCGTCTAAAACCTCGATTAACAACACCTGGCGGTCTCTTCCTATTCTGGCTTTTTGGTCGTCCGACAAAGGCAAAGGAGATCTCGAAAGCGCATCAGCATGGCTGATCTCCTTTCCGGGCCGGTACTCCAACTCGTGTTGGTATGCGTTAAGAAAAATGGCCCATCGCAACATTCTCGGGGATAGTATCTGCGGCGTGGGCTTGCCTGCCGTGAAAATCCCTAACAGGGGCTTGTGATCCGTCACGATTTTGAATGGGCGGCCATACAGAAAATCGTGAAACTTTTTGGTCCCCGCTACTATTGCCAATGCCTCCCTGTCGGTTTGTGCGTAATTTCGCTCTGCTTGGGACAGGGACCTTGAGTAAAACGCCACTGGGGCCTCCCGACCGTCATCCAACACGTGGCAAAGCACTGCCCCCACCCCCACCGGTGATGCATCACAGACTAAGACCACCCGCCGTTTGGGGTCGAAGTGCGTAAGGATTGCGTCCGATGTCAAAAGCTGCTTTAGTTCGTTGAACGCCTTCTCGTGCTCGTCACCCCACATCCATGTCTCCTCTTTTTTAAGTAACCGATGAAGCGGTTCGGCCACGGAGGCTTTCCGCGGAAGGAATGTATGGTAAAAATTGAGGAGCCCCAGGAATGACTGTAGTTCGGTTTTGGATGTGGGGCGAGGGGCCTTCTTAATGGCTTCCACTTTGGATTTGGACGGCTTAATACCCTCAGGTGTGATCCGAAACCCTAAAAACTCGACCTCGGTTTCGAAAAAAACACATTTGTCCTTCCTCAGTCTCAGCCCCGCTTTCTCGAACACAGTTAGCACTTTATCCAATCTCTTTGCCAGTTCGGCCTCACTCCCCCCTGTTATCAATACGTCATCAAAATAAGGTAACACCCCCTCCAGCCCCTTCAGGAGGCGTTCCACAAGCGACTGAAAAAGGCCGGGTGCCGAGTTCACGCCGAACTGTAAACGCGACACCTGGAACGCTCCCTTATGTGTGACTATCGTTTGTGCCGCGGCCGTGGCGGGAGTTACGGGGAGTTGTTGATAGGCTTGTGCCAGGTCGAGCTTAGCGAAACACTTTCCCCCATTTAGCCTGGCCAAAAGGTGGCTGACCACTGGCACCGGGTATGCATTAGGGCGAATCGCCTTGTTAATTGTACACTTATAATCAGCGCAAATGCGCACCTCCCCGTTAGCCTTCAGGGCTGTTACGATTGGAGTTTCCCACTCCGCGGAATCAACAGGAATAAGAATCCCCTGGCCCACCAATTTGTCCAGTTCCGCCTCTATTTTGTCCTTTAGTGCGAAAGGCACCCTGCGCGGTTTGAGTCTTATCGGGCGGACCTCCGGGTCTAGGTCGAAGGCTACAGGGGGTCCCTTGAATTTCCCAAGTCCTTTTTCAAAAACGGCGGGGTGCGCGTCACACACCGCTTGTATCGGATCCGCGCCCACGGCATGCACCCCCCCTATGAACAAACCCAAGGGCTGAAACCACTGCGTCCCTAGGAGGCTACAATTCCCCCCTTTGAGAACGACTAAAGGGAGTTCTGCGGAATGTCTTTTATAACGAACCCGAAATTTTCCGACCCCCAGCACTGGAATGCTGTTCCCTTGTACGTCCCGTAACGTGGACCTCAGAGTCTTAAGTTTGGGCCGCGCTTGGGGGTCGATCTTCAAGAACTCTTTCTGGGGAATTATGGAATAATAGGACCCCGAGTCAATCTCCATCCTAACAGGGGCCCCTTGTACTATTACCTCAATGAAGTAATGGTTTTGTCCCGCGGACACGCTGAACACGGGGGCGTCGTCCTCACTGCCGTCCGAGACGCGACCCACGCCGTCCTGCTTCCTCGTGGTTCGGGCGCCATCTTGGGGTCTCGCTGGACGGTCCGGTTTGGCCGAACGATCTTTCGACTGCCTCCGGCCCTCTCTCCGATTTCTGCATGCCCTGGCGATGTGCCCGCGCCGGCCACAGCTGTAACATTCGGCTTTCCTGAAAGGGCACTTCGCACGCTCGTGGGCCGCCCCACAACCATCGCAGCGGCGCCCCCCTTTCCGGACCTTCTGTACCTCTTCGCCGTCGCTGCCATCTGTAGAGGATCTCGAGGTTCGTCGGGTCGCGTGCACCGGCTGTCCTGACTTGCCACGCACCGAGCTTTCCGCTTTGCTGGCCCTAGGACGCCACTCACGCCACTCGTGTATTTCGTCCACTCCCGCATTCGTGGACTCCGCGGATTCCGCGGTCTCTACGACCTCGGCCAGCGTGGGTGGCGGCTCCCTGTTCATCAGGCGGCGCTGCACTTCCTTGTCCTTCAGGCCACACAGCACGACGTCCCTCATGATCATCTCCAGGTTGTCCCACTTGCAGGGAACGGCAGCTACCCTCAGGGCCTCCACGAAAGCCTCTACCGACTCATCCGGCGCTTGGACTCGCCTCCAAAACGCACTCCTAGCGGGAAACATTGCCTTCGAGGGTTGGAAACGCTCGCGCAGCAACTTCAGTATGTCGTCGGTTTTGAAGTCGTCCAACGTCTTCGGTTCGATCATGCCCACCAGCGTCCGCTTGGTCTCTACACCCAGCATTCGGGTGAGGATGGCCCTCTTCCTTTCCTCGTCGTCTTTGACTTTGAGTTCCACCAATGCCGCCTTGAAATCCATGTTAAAGATGGTCCAGTCTTGCGGCTTGGTAATATTGAACCCGCTCTGTGTCCTGGCGCTTTGGGAATCCATCATCCCACCTTCGTCGCCAATTTAGTGTATGAAAACCAAGACACAGGACACAACCTCGGGCTGGGTTAACTCAGGTTTATTGCATCGTGGACAGAGGGAACATGAGGTAATGGCGGATCGATAGCTCTTTATATACAGTAGTAATACATTTGAACGTGGTGCCATGGTAGCCCATTGGCTACTGCCTGCGTGACGTCATTGCGAGTCACGCCCTTCTTGTCCAGGTGTAGGTGGTGGCGGGAAAGCTTCCCGCGCTGTTGCCTTTGATGAGTTCTGACTAAGAGCTTGGACGCTCGCTGCTGCCAGCTGGTGGTCATTAGCTCGCGTCCTCATGCAGGGTTCATATGATACAGCTGAAGGTTACATTGTTGCTAATAGGCAAGGTTACATTGGTTCAGATACATTGTAATCCATGTGGAAGGTAAAACCCTTAGAACACAACAGCACTCCAGCTGTTCTTGGACTTCAATTACTAGAAGCCCAAGTCAGCACTCCTGCTGATCCGGGCTTCTGGGAATTGAAGTTCCAGAACAGCTGGAGTGCCAAGGTTAGCTGTCACTGCACTAGAACAATCAAGTTGATCTCCAATGTGTGAAGCATAACTATAATATACATACTGTACATGTTAATGCTGGCAAATTTCAATTTCTGAGGACATTTTTCCTGTAGGTTTCCTAGTATCATAGAATGTGGCTCTCAGCCACCAGGGATGTGCATGAACACAAACAAAGAAAACATGTTTATATGTTACAGCCACATGAACGATGTGCAATCCGTGATCCTATACCAGTGATGGTAAACCTTGGCACTCCAGGTGTTCTGAAACTTCAATTCCCAGAAGCCCTGATCAGCAGGAGTGCTGAGTTGGGCTTCTGCTAATTGAAGTCCAAGAAGACCTGGAGTGCCAAGGTTAGCCATCACTGTCCTATACCATTCTGCAGGTCCCAGTTTCCCCTAAAATAGGGCTCATGGAGCCAACACTTTGGTTTCCAGATGTTATCTGCCATTTCCATCAGTTCTAGCTGATCTGGTTGGTTGCAGGGGTGGATTCACAAAGGGACAAGGCTCACAGAATTTTAATAGTTGTGTGATAGAAGAAATTTCAACAGGTACAACTTCCCAGGACAAACTATAGCTTTCTTTTCTGCACAACTGTGAAAGTATAGGAGCTTTGTCTTTTTCTGGATCTGGCCACCTTACAGTAGGCAAATCCAATGTCATTACAAACACTCAAAGGAATTATGTAACAACTGTGTGACATCGTCAATTCTGACTTATCGTGACCCTTCCAAGGGATTTCTAGGCAGGGAATACACAGAAGTGGTTTACCATTCTCTTCTTCCATACTTTTTTTTTTTAAAAAAAACAATACAGCTTTATTTCTTTACCAGCTTGTTAGGGACAATGGAAATCTTTAGAGATCATATGAGAGCTAGAAATTAACTGACAGGAAAAGTAGAAATTAATGAATTTTTATTGGCAGAATGTAGAAAAGAAAACACATAAGAAAAATAAACTTCAAATCAATGTTTCAAGCAAAGAAGTTTTACTCTCAGTTGATCTCCAAGTTAAATCACATTTTAAAAATAAAATATTGGCTCATAAACAAATCAATATGGTTGCCATCTCAGACAACAGAATAACATTGCTCAACATGTTGTGTTTTGTTCTTTAAATTCTCATACAAGCAAGGAACCCATAAATATCAGTTCCATTTAGGGGCACAGCATAATTCTCAAGAACACTCTTAACAACTTCTAATTTAACTCAGTATTGCAGCAACAGAAGCCCAAGCTACAGTATTTCAGGGCTAGATGCCATAAAGTGGGTATTGTCTGACATTACAAATGGAGAGTCCAAATTTAGCAGAAGGAAAAGGTCAGCAAAATTGTAAATAGGCACATCTATATAAAATATCTGTGGTGTTCACAACCCCAATCAATATGAAAGTACAATATCCAACTGGATTTTAAAAAATTTAAAATGCATGGAACTTTCCCTCCCAGTTAACAAATACATTCCACAACAGTGTGTTGTTGAATGTAGATGTCATCTTGAAATCTTGCTCTCAAAAGAGTGAGGAGATGTGGTAGATGACTCATTATTTATAAAATCTAGAACCTTTATTCTCCTGTTTCTTTAAAGCTGAACTCAAGATGTGGTTTTTAAAAGATGCAATAGGATCAGGCTTCTTTTTCTTCTTGTGCCGCATCTGATTCCAAATATTGGTGATCATCATGGCAATCAGCCATTAAGATTGTCCTGAAAATATAATGCAGAGGCCTTTCATTTGCCTTCTGCATTGCAGCATAACACCCATAATACTGTTCCAGTTCTGTGAGTCACTTTCTTGTCCTGAGCCTTTTTGGCACGAAAAATCCTCCTCAGCCCCAGGCCAATATTGATGAAGCTGTTGCCCTCGATCAAGATGGATTTCAAGTGGGATTTAATCCACTTGGGAACTATCACCCTTCCCTGTGGGCATAGCCAACCAAGATCATTAGTCCTCAGGGTTGTCAGGTTAGTTAACTACCGCATGAGGATCTGTGCTGAGTCACTTGCAATATGGTCTATAGCAGGATAACCTGGCCAGACATGATCAGGCTGTTACAGGTAATCATGAAAAAGATATTGTATGAAGTTACATTATTTATTAGGAAAGTAGAGAGAAAATATAATTTTGTGGACCCTCATTTTTCAGTGGGGAGCAGATAGCTTTTAACAGGTGAAGCAGTTTACCATCAAATGCTGGTGGAGCAACTGAGGAGGTTCCTTGAAGTATATTTACAAAATTGCCAATCCCTGTTGTACAGATGGAAGATGTTTTCAGGCCAAGGTGGAGCGAGGAGCCCCATTTTGTTGTTGTTGAGAAGGTATCAGTTAACTTAGACTAAGAGCTAGACTATATATTACAGATGAGTCATCTTGATCAGAAAGTGTCTGATTGTCACAGCTGGGCAAATCGGCTTGCTTTATTTTATGATTAATCACTGAGAGTGAAACATGGGCTTCATTTACTGCTGTGATTTTGAAGCAATGTCTGAAATCCTGTTGCTTTGTTATCTAGAGGAAAGACAAAAAGGCCAACGTTCATTAGTTTTTAGCCTGCAATTAATAAGTCCCTGCTGGGATTCATCAGCATGTGATAACCCAGCATGGGCTCTCCCTTAAAAAAATCACAGCAGTGACTTGTTAATTGTTGACCTGAAAATAGTGACTGTCATAGTGTTTGCCCTCAGCCTGAATAATAAAGCAACAAAATTCCACCGATTAAATTCTGTTAGTATGTGGATAATTATTTCAGCTCTGTTAATGGGTTATGTTTGCAACATACGTTTTTTGCATAAAGTTAGCATTCAGAGGTATGCTACACCTGAACATGGATGTTCCATTTATAGCTACAGCATGTAAGCAGCACTGAGAAATCTAATCATGATGTTGTCTAATCTTTTATATAAGTAATCTAAACTTTTATGGCTGCAAATTCTTTAGGTTGGATGGAGAATTAACATACAGTACTAACTTGGCTATTTGAGACTGCTTCTCATTTCTTCTTTCTTTTGGCTGCTTCCAGCACTAATAAATCACTGTTCTGCAATGAAAGATATAAGCAGAATGGTAATTCAATTTATATACTGTACTATCAAGGATGCTGCGGGTTTTCTGTATGTTCATCCTGCTAAATTCTGCCCATACTTGGGGGTATGAGGTAATCGCTATTTGTGAGAGAAGATCAAATGTATGCAGATGGTTGTGGAAAGGGGTGGAATGGAACAGTTTTTCAACAAAACTAAAATGTGACCCTTCCTTGATGAGATGTATTGACGCTCCAGGACAGATTTCCTCCATTTAATATAATATATGACTTCAAACAAAATTAAGCTTTTTATGCCATATCACGTGTAAGTTCAAACAGACCTCAGGAACTTTGAGGTATTGTATACTAGAAAAAATGCATCAATGGTCAGTTTAGTGTAATGGACAGAGTTCTGTCACAGGACTCAGAAGCATACCTGTCAAGTATCCTGGATTGGCCAGGATTTCCCGTATTTCCGTGCTGATTTTCTCCATTTCCCGCCTGGAGCTACCGCTACCCCGTAATTTGGCAGCGGGGGAAAAGGAGTTACTGCACATCCCGTCTGCGCAGATCCTTTCTATGCATACGTAGAACCCTTCTACGCATGCGTAGAAGCCTTCTATGCATGTGTAGAAGTGACCTGCACAGAACGGTTCTGCGCAGGTCCATTCTACGCATGCATAAAAGCCTTCTACGCATGCGTAGAAGCCTTTTACGCATGGGTAGAATGGACCTGTGCAGAAACGTTCTACGCAGGTCCCGTAATCTCCAGAACTGCGCTTGACAGGTATGCTCAGAAGCTCAGGGTTCAAATCCCCATTTGGCCATAGAATCTCACTAGGGTAGTGATGGCTAACCTTGGCACTCCAGCTGTTCTGGAACTTCAATTCCCAGAAGTCCAAGGTTAGCCACCAGGGCACTAGGGAGTGGTAATCCTAAACTATGTCTTGAACATATCTTGTTTATTGAAAACCCTTATTAAGGGGTCACCATGAATTGGAATTGATCTGATGGCATGTAATGACAACAAAGAAATATTTAATGAATTAATGAAGCATAATGAATTTCTAAAGTTTTAGCTAATTTAAACTAAATAATTTAAATGTATTAAGTGTAAAAAACTGATAGACATGTTATCATTCCATCAGGCCCTTGCCCTCGCTCCTGCTGCTGCTGCCATCACCGCCATCCTTTCCCCCTCCACCTGGGTTGGCATGTCTCTAACACTGCTCTATAGCAGGGCAGATGTTGTAAGAAGGCTTAAAACATCCACCCTGCTATGGATCGGTGTCAGTGACATACCAAGCCAGGTGGAGGCAGAAAGGCCAGTGGCACCAGTGGTAGAAGTGGAAGTAGAAGCAGTAGATACTCATGGCCGCCTGCGTCCTTCCAGGGTGCTGCTCTGGCTGAGCATGGGCAACAGGTAGGACCCCTCCTTCACCCATAGCAGGCAAGATAAGCAGGGAAGCATCAGTGGTTTTGGTGTGGGGGAGAGTGTTTGCAGGCCGAACTGGTGGCCTGGAAGAGATTGTTTGTGGCAGTGGCGGTGGGGGGGGGGTGTTGTTGACATCAGCGGCATGGGGGAAATGTTGACAGATCAAACTGGTGGCATGTGTGGGAATGTTAGTGGTGGCAGTGGTGGCATGCAGGGGAGAGTTGGTGGACCGGACTGGTGTTCCCCACCACCACCAGGGGGGGGGATGGTGAGGACTTATGGTGATCCTGGTGGCAGCAGCGAGATCACTCCCCCCTCCAAAGATGGTGGTGGTGGTGGTGAGACACCAGTCTGGCCCACCAACAATCTGAGGGGGCATGATCCAGCCCCTGGCTTAAAAAGGTTGAAAACTCCTGGTCTATGGGATCACCAAATATCTTTTCCTGAATGAGAAGCAATACTGCCCTCTAGTATTTTTCTATGTCTGACATTTCTGTCCCTTGAATTCCTTTTGGGGAATTTTTGGAATTTGGGGAGCACAATGTTATGTTAGATATTTTACCCTTTTATTTTCAAGTGTATTTTCTTCTTTTTATCTGTTATACTGTTAGTGTAGTAAAATTTTAAACAAATTAATAATTGACACAATATGAGTCAAACTACGGAGCAACCAGAGTAGTAGATGACTTCAGCCTTGTCAAATAGGATAGTGTATTCTAAGCCTCTCCTGTATTCACTTGATCTTTTACTACCACAACCTGCAACTTTTTCATTAATCTTAACAAGGGAGCAACACACCAAAGGAACCTAAATATGCGGTAAACGTGTGGAAAACTTCCAGACTCACAACTTCTAGACTTTATAATTTTCTTTCTCACTCCCACTTCTAGATCCTGCCACTTCATCTTGTATAACAACCACTATTGTTTGATTTGATTTACATTATATCCTGCCCATCCGGGATATGTCCCACTATCTGGCAATATTCAATGTGTGAACTGAGGTTGATGGGAACTGTACATCAAAAATTCCCATTTCCTGTATTATACCATTCTGGCTCCCAGAAGTTATCAGCCAAAATGAGGTGGAAATCAAGCTCCCCATTTAGCATGTGGAGCCTGGTGCCATGATTTTGCTCACCAATATGTTGCTTAAAAAGCCAAAACAGCAATTCTGCTTCCATTAATGAGAGGCAAGCAACCTCAGGAGAACAGGAGTGGAGGTCCATTATTACCTAACAGGATCCATAGTTTGCTGCTCTCTGTACTGGCCCCAGGCCACCAAATTTCAAACTGTACCACCAAATTTCATTTATAATTTTTTTAAAATTGAAAAAGCATTGCAAACAAGTGTTTTCTTTCTTTCAATGGCAAGCAAAATGCATTTAATGTCCAAAGAAAAGAAATAAAAAGGGAAAGAGAATGCCAATCAAACAACCTCTCAGAAGTATTCATTCATTCATCCACATTTATATCCTGTCCTTTTGGTGCAGGCACCACTCAGGGTGGCTTACAATGTACAGTATATAAATATTTTAAAAACCATCCCATAATAGCTAATAAAAAACACAAGAAAAAACACAAGAAACAAAGACAGATGGCATAAAAATGTTCCAACTAAAATAGGGCCATTAAGTCACTAAGGATTTGGGTGAGTTAATTCCATTGATTCAATGGGTCTACTCTACTTGCAATTTACTACACAAAGCAACAGAATTTCAGTTAATGAGTCACACTAGTTATTTTCCTTTCCAGTTTTACTTCCTATGGCCACCAGCTGCCCTTTTAGCCAAACGTTCTCCTGTAGTTGTGTAATTGGTTTCCCACTACTTCTACAGGTGCATGCTTGTGCAATGTAGGGGGGTTGAGGTGCCAAATTCTGCATTGTTTGGGGGCCCCACAATCGAATCCAGAACAAGTAGTCTAGCTTGCCTCCACAGGTCACCATGGTGACCTGTGCACCGCAGGTGGTCAGTGCACCGCATCTGGGTCTTGCTCCTCACCCTCCTGCCTGCCACCACCGCCACAGTTGCACTTGTAGGAGCCAGGCTCTTGGAGGCTCCCACCAGCAACTACAGCACCAACATTGATTTAATTTCCCCCTTTTAAAATTCTTAGTTGATTTCTGAAGTACAAGAGCAATCATATAGCAACTTCAGGAAAAAAAATCTGAGTACAAGCAGACCCACAAAGATCAAATCTGTACTGTTCAAGGGTCAACTGTTCTTCAGGATTGTGTTTTAAGAAATCCCTATGAAGAACAAAGTCTCCCAAGACTTACTTTGTGGTATGGTCATTGTTTGGATAGGGGCCTGCCTGGGAACCTGATTTACTTTTTGACTTCTGTAATAAAGCAATGTAGGATACAAGTGTAATAAACAAATAAATAAAAATGGTGACTGCAGCGGGCTCAGTGGAAATGTGTATGGGATTGGTTTTGAGGTGTTTTCTTGAAATGTTTATTTGTCTCTTGGGTAAAAAAACATATTTCCCACAATGAGTTATGAAGGCTGCGTTATTGACTAGAACACATCATTGCATTTTGACAAAATTGTTGTCACCCTGTAGTTCATTTTGTGATAAATGATATCTTGCTAAGAAAAGATGAGACAACAGCAGCAGAACCAACTGGGTCCAATCTTTTCACATGAAACTTTTTTTAAAAAATGAAAAGAAATGTATTGTTGCAGAAGAAAAACAATTCAGGTAAGAACTATTTAACACTGAGAATACTTTCAGTTGCTCAGATTAACAGAATGTTTCGTGGTGTTTCTCCTTATCACTTAACAGGTAACATTAAATATGCATATAAATTATCCAAAATCTGAGTTGAATACTTTTTTTTGCCCTGCTGGGCAGATAGGCTTTTTACAGCAATAAGTTGAGAAAACCTCCTCTCTTATTTACAATCACCAATCATTGATTGGAAATAAGAGCCTTTTGTCATGTCCCATTGTCATCATGGCAGATACAGCTCAGGGATGGGACTTCCATCACTGCTCCTGTATTGTCTTCATAGGATACATGCAGGTGAGATATTCTTTGATTCTGCTGGCAAAATTAAGACACTTGCAGTGTCACAGAAAGGTGTCATTTTCCGTAATGTTGGGATATAGATACAGAAGGGTGGTATGGGGGACCCCAGTGCACCAATCAGGACTCGCCATCCCTGATTCACACAAATAAGAAATTTTGAAACATTTCAATCATTCCCTCCTTCCTGACATTCTTTCTTTATTTCTGTCAGAGGCACCACCAGGATATAATAACATACAAAGCAGGCACAAGTTGGGGTGCCCAATCACACATTTTATGAACTTCTGTGCTAGCTTTATGTTACTCTGCAGGATCGTATGCTAGTCCAGTGTGGTGCAGATCAAAGCATGACCGTAGGGACTCCCTAGTGGCCCCATCAGCCAGGGAGGCACATCTCACTGGGACCAGGAGAAGAGCCTTCTCGGTATCTGCTCTGGCCCTATGGAACCTCCTGCTACTTGAATTGCGCCTCCAGGCTTCCCTTCAGGAAGGCCTTAAAAACATGGCTATGCCAGCAGGTGTGGAGTACAACTGGTACCATAACCCAGCCTTGCTGGCTTATTTAGCCCTGCCTGGGGTTCTTATTTACTCCTGCCTGGGTGTCCTTCTTTTTAAGGGGTTTGGGGAGGTTTTATAAATGTTTTTAGATAGTTCTATAGTATTCAGTTTTAATTAGCATTGGGTATAGGTTTTAACTGACATTGTGAGCCGCCCTTAGTTGCTTAAGCGAAAAGGGTGGTTGTGGATTCCCCATGCCCCAATGGCATGGAACGGCCCGCGCAGAGGCCACTTCGGTGAGAACGCTCCTGGCCCGTGGGCTCTGCGGGCAGAGAAATTAAGGGGGGTGGATTAATAATAGGGTTTGATTCACCCAATTCTGACCTGACCTACGGCTCTGCCAAGTAAGCAGATCGCTAACTTCTGTTACATATTAGGCAAACACTCATCTCCGAGTTTAGCGTAATCCCTGGTGCAAATAGTGGCCATATTTACCCCGGTCTAAGCCCTAGACAATGGTGTTTCCCCTGTCAATGTTTGCCCACGTTAATTAACTTCCCCAAGAGAGATTTCCCATTAACCCGAGTAGATGGGTGATGTGATTTTCTGTCAGATGACGGTTTTTTCCTGCCTTGCCTTCTGATCTGTAAATGTAGATACTTTTCCTTCAATAAACCACTGATCTGATCTCGCTCCATATTGCCTCGTATCGTTCCTTGATCAGTCTCCTCTGGGACCTAACGGCCGTCCTAGCGGCCCCGATTCCTACATCTGGTGACCCCGAGACATGATTTACTCGAGAGTAAGTGGCCCCCGAGCGGTCTACTCGAGGGTAAACGATCACACGGTCCGGTTCTGCGCTTGAACCGCGTCCGATCATCCCGGAGGACAGCGCGGCAGCCCGGCCGGTAAACCAGCCGGTCGGGAGAACGGCCTAAGCGGCGAGGCAGTACCGAGAGGCTTCCTACAGCTTGCTCCCAACTTTCGCGGAGGCTTGCAGGTTACGGAAAAACGCGTTCCGCTCAGGGTCAGCTGTGAACCCCTGACAGCGCAGAGGCCACCGAGGGCCCGTGGCAGCAGTCCACGCTCTGAGCTCTACCCAGAGAATCGTCGCCAGAGCCTATTACCTTGCCCAAAGACGCGTCGACTCGTCCCGAGGAGGAAACTTCGGAGGACCCACGCAGGTAATATGGGGACTTGTCCTCAGCGACAAGGTCCGTCCGCTAGCCAAAGAACTCGTGAGGAAGAGTTCAGAATCCTGGCCAGGGTATTTCAGTTGCGTTTTCACAGCCGAGAGCTACCGAGACTTTTGGCGTACCTAAGGGAACACTGCCTGCTTTACCCAGAAGTAGGTACGTTAACCCTTAAGCTTTGGGATCAGATAGGAGACTGCATTCAGCAACCCCCGAAAGCTCCAGGAGGCGTAATTCGCACATGGGGCAAATGTAGGAAACTCTTAGCAGAGATAGAACCAGTCCAGGTAGAGGCCAAAGAACCCCCAGCGCCAGCCGAACCATCGGCACCCACGGCGCTCTATCCGTCATTGCAGTTTAGGCAGAGTAGCGTAGGGAGCTTTCCCTCGGTGACAGCTGCAGACGTCACCGACGGAATGCAAGGAATGAGGAGCGCAGGCGCTTCTCTGACAGCTACAGGTTCCCAAGCTACCAAGAGTGCCCTTCAGCGCACAGTTGAGGAAGAACTGGGGGAATTGCCAGCAGAAGAACTAGCTGAGCTTAGTCAGATTTGTCCAATTCGCATGGAAATGGATGCCCTCACAGGGGCCCAGCAGATAGTTCATTCACCAGTCCCGTATAAGCTTCTCATGGCTATACGGAAGGCCATTTCAGAGACAGGGCTTCAGAGTCGGTTTACTAGGGGCACGCTTCAGCAAGTGTGCGAGAACACCATGTTCATTCCACATGACTGGAAAGCCGTCATGCGGATGATGCTCAACCCTAGCCAGTATTTGATTTGGGACAGCGAGTTTCGCCTTGAGGCTCAGACAAGGGCTGCCAGGATGGGAAGCGCAGTACTTCCTGACCAGCTATATGGTTCAGGTGCCTTCGAATCCATTGATGCCCAGATCAACTTGCCACTCGCCACTCTTCAGATGTCAGCCGAGGCTGCCTTTAGGGCTTTTTTCAAGGTTCCAGCAACTGGCAAAGCGGCTAAAAATTACACCGCAATTAAGCAGGGAGCCCAGGAGACCTACATGGACTTCATCAATCGCTTGGAGGAAGCGATCAGTAGGCAGATCGACAATGAGCAAGCCCAACAAGAGCTCATGATGAAGTTAGCCAAGGACAATGCCAGTTTAGACTGCCGTAAAATCTTGCAGTCACTGGGCAATTGTCCCGACTTGACTCTCACGGACATGATTAGAGCTTGCGCCGATGTTGGCACAGAATCCTATAAAATGGATTTGCTAGCGGCAGCGGTGCAAGGGGGTAAAGGCCCAAAAGTAAGAACCAAGGGGCTTGTCACAATTGTGGCAAGGTCGGTCACTTCGCTAGGGAGTGCCGATCCAAGGGAGGCGGACAAAGTTCCGGCCGTTCCAAGGCTCTAAACACCCTGTGTCCGAAGTGCAAGAAAGGCTGCCATTGGGCCAGGAATTGTCCGAGTTCGGGAAACTGGAACGCGGGCATGTCTCTGGCCCCGGTCCAAACAGAGGCTTCCTTCGCTCAGAGCTCGCCAGAGCTAGATTAGATTCCAGTCACATTCCAGGTATTGCGAGGGCACAAGCCAGCCCCAAGGGTAGTACAGGGCTAGATTTGACTTGTCAGGCAGACGTTACATGTGACCTGCCAGGCATGGTCTATCTGGTGGACTCCCAGTACATGGGACCTCTGCCCAAAGGCTTTATAGGTTTAGTTTTGCCCCGCAGTGTAGCCGGAGCACGCGGAATTCTTGTAATTCCAGGAGTCATTGACTCCAATTTTTCAGGCGTTCTCCAAGTTCAGCTTTGGACGCACTTACCCCAGACAATTCACAAAGGAGACACATTAGCTCAACTGATCATGGTTCCTTGTCACTTGCCAGCAGATAGCCAGGGAAGGCTCAGGGACAGCTCAGAGTCCCGGTCAGAGGACCGCTCGAGCACCAGTGAGGCAGTACAAGGATACCAGGTCTTAGCGACAGTGGAGACCAACATTGAGTGGAAACAGCGCCCAGTTATTGAGGTATTTCTGAATAAAAGATCATTTTCAGGGTTATTAGATACCAGAGCTGATGTGAGCGTGATAAGCAGAAGCCAGTGGCCACGGGAGTGGGCCATTGAGCCGGTCTCCGATGTGTGGGGGGTAGGCGGCATTCAGGAAGCGTTTAGGAGCCGGGAGTGGGTGACAGTCATGATCCCAAAGGCTGACGGCACAGCGGTAATTCAGCCGCACATTCTTGACGTGCACATCAACCTTTGGGGGCGAGATATTTTACAGCAGTACGGTGCTACGCTTACCTTTGGGTAATGGCGTTGCCACTTAAATGGCTCACCGATACACCGGTCTGGGTGGAACAATGGCCGGTAGTGGAAGAGAAATTAGTCGCCCTCAAGCAGCTGGTTAAAGAACAGCTAGACGCAGGACATATAGAGCAGTCCACTAGTCCTTGGAATTCGCCCATTTTTGTCATCAAAAAGAAGTCGGGGAAGTGGCGACTCCTCCACGATCTCAGAGAGATCAATAAATGCATACAGCCAATGGGTCCGCTTCAATGCGGCATCCCAAATCCTAATATGATTCCCGAGGGGTGGGAGATCTTAGTTGTAGATCTCAAGGATTGTTTTTACACGATTCCCTTAGACCCCAGGGACCGGGAAAGGTTTGCCTTTACGGTGCCGGTTGTGAACCACAGTGAGCCCACGCAGCGTTACGCGTGGAAATTTTTGCCACAGGGCATGCTCAATTCGCCCACCCTGTGCCAAATCTATGTTCACAACGCACTGGCAAAGTTCCGAAACCTTTACCCCCAAAGCCTTAGTTTGTCATTTCATGGATGATATCTTGGTCGTGGTGCCGCAACTCGGCAGCGAAATGTTTTCAGACCTCCAGGCCAGCCTGGGGGAGAAAGGTTTACTCATTGCCCCAGAGAAAGTGCAGAGAACCGAGCCCTTCTCATACTTGGGTCATCGGCTTCTCCGCTCTTTCGCAGCACCAGTTTTGCCCCAAATCAACTTGAAGGATTCAGTCACCTTGGTGGAATTGCAGCAGGTTCTAGGAAATATTAATTGGGCCAGACCGTATTTCCGATTGGATACGGATCTCTTAAAACCGCTCTTCTCGCTGCTCACGTTAGGTAAGCAGCCGGCAGACCGGATACACATTTCTCGAGAAGCGTGCTTGGCTCTCGAAAAGGTCAACCAGGTTCTCAGCCAAAGGTGGGTGGACAGGATCGCTCAGGGGCCCTATGCTCCGATCCTGAACTTGTATATCGTTCGGGCAGCATCCATGTTCACCGGAGCTCTAGGAGTAGATTCCGAGAAAGGAGCGAGCATCGTGGAATGGGTGTACTTGCCGAACACCTCTTCCCGAAACATCGTTCCTCCCCAGGAATTGGTTTCCGCGGTGGTCTACCGCGGAAGGCTGAGAGCTAGGGACATTTCAGGGCGCGATTTAGCCAAAATCGTAGTCCCGTTCACCAAAGAACAGGTTCAGCAGTTGATGCAGCTCGGTGACTCGCTTCCAATTGCGTTGGAAGGATTCACCTGATGCTTGGCATACCACTTGCCAAAAGACCCAGACTTGTCTCGCTTCAAATGCAGACAGTCAGCTTGTTCGAATTGCTCTCGCTGGTTCCGCTTCAGGGGGCCAGGACAGTTTTCACTGATGGAGGTCGCACATATGGTGTCTTGACTTGGCAGGAAGGCCAGGCTTGGCGCACGCTGTTAACTCTTCCACAGAAGTCCGCGCAGCGGGCAGAGTTGGCAGCTGTGAACCTTGCCTTGCGCACCTTCGCCAAAGAGTGCCTAAACATCATTACTGATAGCCAGTATGTCAGGAATTTGCTTCACAGCCTACCGGGAGCATACATTACTCCTGCGATAGACAAGAATTTGTTTAGTCTGTTTCTCACTGCTCAATTTCATTTATGAAACCGCACAGAGCCGCTCTATATTGCCCACATCCGAAGTCACCAAGACCTACCGGGTCCGATTTCCGCGGGCAATAGCAGAGCGGATGCGGCGGCAAAGGAAATTCAGCAACGCTCAGTGTTAGGTGTTTTCACTACGCCAATTCAGAGTCATGCATTCTTCCACCAAAATGCCAAAGCGCTTGCCAGACAGTTCAATCTGCCACTCTCTCAAGCCCAAGGCATAGTTCGCTCTTGCCAGCATTGTGCAGGGGCACCGGGGGGGGGGCCCTCGTGGGGGGTCAACCCACGAGGGACAGAGGCTAACCAGGTGTGGCAGATGGACGTCACGCATGTTCCGCAGTTTGGCAGATGGCAGTACATGCACGTCTGCATAGACACTTTTTCTCAATTCGTTTGGGCAACGGCGCAGAAAGGGGAGACTGCGTCCCACGTGGAGCAGCACCTCCTTTCCTGCATTGCGGTCATGGGCAAACCACGGCACGTGAAAACCGATAATGCCACGTCCTACAGCTCTAGGCAGTTGGCCGCCTTCATGGCCACCTGGGACATTCAGCATACTTTTGGCGTTCCTTACAATCCGCAGGGGCAAGCGATTGTGGAACGGGTCAATCGGACGCTCAAGTCCTATATTGACAAACAAACAGAAAGGGGGGAGCCACCAGCCCTCCCCAAGTCACAGGCTCAGGCACAGCATTGTCTGAATAAAGTATTGTTCACGTACAATCACCTTAATGTTTTTTTGGATTGCACGCCGCAGGAGAAGCACTTCCGCCGTTCGGAAGCTCTCCCGCGACCGATGGTCCAATACCGGGTGCCACCGGACCCTTCATGGAGGGGCCCGGCGCCACTCGTAACCTGGGGAAGAGGGTATGCTGCAGTTATGTCTCCTACAGGTGTCGTTTGGATTCCAGCTCGGTGTGTCAAGCCTCACTTGGAACCACATGGCGTGGACCCAGGCCGACCCGAGTCCGATCCCGGAGATGGAGGACCTCACTCTGACCGAGAGGACCCGACGGAAGAAACGGCCACAGATGACAGCACCAAAGATCACCTGGGGGATGGTCAAGGTCCTTTGCAGTGAGGCCGAGGATGTCATCCGGCGCGAGGAGAAGGAGCCAACGCCGGAGAACCTCACGGCTGCAATCTTTGCCCGAATTCATGCCAACACCGTGGCAGTCACCATCATCCTGACTCTCTCCCTACTTGCGGGGGGAGGCGTTCAGGCTGCCTCATTGAAGGCCAACGATTTGATGCCAGGCGGAGACCTCTCTACCAGGATGCATTACAACATATGGGAAAGGTTGGCGGGTCTCGTCAACCAGTCCGATTTTTGCCTGAAGCAGGACGTTGGTTCTGCCTCGATCCTGAGCACCTGCCTCATCCCAGTGTGCCACTCTCCAGGCGCGCACCCCAGGGATGGGGACTGGCTTGTGAAACGGATTTTCAGCCCATACATCCCAGCAGCTTCCTCAGAATATGCTTGCTGGGAGATGCGGCTCACCATGACCTTGCTGGCTGATGCAGCCACTCTCCACACTCCTCGGGTGGCGGTCAGCCCGAACTCTACCTGTGCTCGAATGACCGGCTGCGCCTCAGCTGGTCGAACCCGGCGCCGCTGCCTCAACGTTGGCAGTGGCAATTGGACTTGTGATAACCCAGTGACACTTGGTTCAATGTATGCTCATGTTACCCTACCATCTGGTTGGTTCTTTACGTGTAATCAGTACACTTGGAACTACATTCCTGCAAATGTCTCAGATGCTACATGTTGTATCAGTCGTTTGACACTGTTACTCCCTACTAAGGATATGGTCACCCCAAGCACAAATGTTACGAATGTTTCAGCACCCATACGACACACTCGCACCACCCAGTTAGACAGCTCATGTGAGAGCAGCTTTAGAGTAATGAGTTCAGCCGAATATCTCTCGCTGGCAGTCAGCATTTTTGGCGTGCCAGGCTTAGCCGTCAGCAACGCTCGGAGGATTGGTCGACTGGCTTGCGGATTAGCTAAAGCCATTAACCATACCTCCTCAGCGATAGCGCTGCTCAACCAAGAGCAGGCAGAGCTTCGCCATGCCATACTTGACAATCGAGCGGCTATAGACTATCTCTTATTGCTACATCATCTGGGTTGCGAATCTTTTAATCTCACTGATAACTCCCGTAAGGTACAGAGCCAGCTCACAGACCTCCACACCATAGTCGAGGGCATCAGGGAGGGTTCTGCATGGGGAACTTGGCTGAGTTCATTGTGGAACTGGATGTGGTCATGGATTCCGTGGGGGTGGCTTCAGACGGTGCTCAAAGTGATTGTGGGGGTGATTATACTAGGCATAGCAGTATGCTGCTTCGCGCAATGTATTCCCTCACTGATATCAAGGTGCCACTCCCGGAGGGAACCCCGAAGCACCATTCCCGCTCAACAGCTGATGCCCCTCTTGCGCAGAGTCGCCGGTCAGGCTCTTAAGTAAAACAAAAAGGGGAGATGTGGATTCCCCATGCCCCAATGGCATGGAACGGCCCGCGCAGAGGCCATTTCGGTGAGAACGCTCCTGGCCCGTGGGCTCTGCGGGCAGAGAAATTAAGGTGGGTGGATTAATAATAGGGTTTGATTCACCCAATTCTGACCTGACCTACGGCTCTGCCAAGTAAGCAGATCGCTAACTTCTGTTACATATTAGGCAAACACTCATCTCCGAGTTTAGCGTAATCCCTGGTGCAAATAGTGGCCATATTTACCCCGGTCTAAGCCCTAGACAATGGTGTTTCCCCTGTCAATGTTTGCCCACATTAATTAACTTCCCCAAGAGAGATTTCCCATTAACCCGAGTAGATGGGTGATGTGATTTTCTGTCAGATGACGGTTTTTTCCTGCCTTGCCTTCTGATCTATAAATGTAGATACTTTTCCTTCAATAAACCACTGATCTGATCTCGCTCCATATTGCCTCGTATCGTTCCTTGATCAGTCTCCTCCGGGACCTAACGGCCGTCCTAGCGGCCCCGATTCCTACAGGTGGTTATATAAATCCAACAAATAAATAAAATAAATATAAAGCTAAAATTGACACATCTAGAAACAAAAAAGAATTTAAAAAGGATAGATGACATATGCCCAATATCAGGCCACTTCAACAGCATTTCCTCAGTGCACGTTGAGGGGCATCCTGTGCATTGTATCATATGGGAGATAGTCTGTACTTCTCCGCATTCACACAGGCGTCATTTACAGGGAAACCCCATTTTCTCAGATTTGCCCTGGATCTTCCTACCCCTGCACACAGTCTGTTTAAAGCTTTCCATACAGGCCATTGTTGTTTTTGGCCAGGCGGGAGAGAATCATGTGGTTCTGCCCAGTTATCTGGTAGCTCCTTGCTTGCCTTCCAGAGTTCTAAGGCAGTCTGTGGGGGCTGGTTGTTTGGAGGGGCACAAGTTGTGAGGAAGCTGTGCCTTGATTTCAGTCTCTGCTTTGGTGGTTGGTGATCAAATAGCAGGTGTGTTTCGGAGGAACTTGCTTTGACCCACTCTTTCTGAGCAGCACTTCTCTATGGAATTTTAATGGAGGGATGCCAGCAAAGTAATGCACTTTTTGAATCGGGGGTTGGTTTTAGACAACCTGTGACCAATCTTGCTGTTTCATTTATGGCCACATCCACCTGCCCTGCATGCTTTGATCTGCACCACACTGGACTAGCAAACTGTCCTCCAGAATAACATAAAGCTAGCACAGAAGTTCTTAATGTGTGTGGTTGGGCACCCCAACTTGTGCCTGTTATTTTCCTCAGAATATTGTTCCTGGCAAAAACCTTATGTTTGGTATTAAGGTAGTGGGCCTTGAAAGTGAAAATTCAATCCAGGGTAATGCAGTGTTCGAGCCTGGTGCCATTCCAAGTCACCTGCAGTCTTCTTGATGCCTCATGGTTTTTTTTATCCTTCCTGACTGATACATCAGGACTGATTACAATGAAAAGGAATGGGCACCATAATCCCATGGGCTCACAGAAATGCCAGGCTCCCTTTCCAAAATCTCTGTCCCTTACAAAAAAGGAAAGAGTTTCCACTGTCTTCAATTAGTGATCAAAGACTATTAGAAATTCCTTTCACACTCCCAACTGGCATTTGGGATTCTTAGAAGTACCAGTAAACAGTCTTTGCTCCCCCATATCCTGTTCTACACATGAAATAAGAGTGAACAACCCTAGCTCTAGGTGAAAATATGTATTATACATAGAAATGACAACCCTGCTCATAGGCTTGACAGGCTAGAAACTGAATAATGGAGCATTTCCCTTGGCATGTTGGGATGCCCAATGGCATAGTGTTAAACTGGAAGGTACAGGTACTCATCATGGGAATGCCCATAGCCCACCTCCATTAAAATGCCTCAGAAGGCAAGCAGCCAAAGCCAACCATATCAACAATTGAGAAATAAGTATTTTGTAACATTAATTGATCTTCATTTCAGACACCCTCCCCTATACTTTGTATTACAGGGGATAACTTATAACTGTACTGTATTTCTGTTTCATGAACTGTATTTCTGTTTCATGTGCTGTGACAATTGCAGCTAAATACAGAGGAAAGAAGAAAGTGAAAGCAAAGTGACAGATTATGTCATAGCATACCTGTCAAGTACCCCGTAATGGCCGGGATTACCCTGTAATTCTGCACCGATTTCCTTCATTTCCCACTCGGAGCTGCTGCTACCCTGTAATTTGGCAGCAGGGGAAAGCAGTGAATGCGCATCCCTTCTGCGCAGGTGCTATCTATGCATGCATAGAACCTTTCTACGCATGCGTAGAACCCTTCTATGTATGCGTAGAAGGGTTCTGTGCAGAAGGAGATGCATAGAACCCTTCTACGCATGCGTAGAACCGACCAGCACAGAACGGTTCTGCGCAGGTCCGTTCTATGCATGCGTAACGGCTTTTACGCATGCGTAGAATGGACCAGCACAGAACCATTCTGCGCAGGTCCTGTATTGTCCGGAGTCGCGCTTGACAGGTATGTGTCATAGTCTCTGCTACTCAGAGGGTCCTTTGGCTTTGGCTTCTTGAACCCTAGCTGCACTTCCACTTTGAGTTTGTTGTGGCTATTTCTACCTCTTCCTCTTGGACTTTAGCCTCTGCCTGTGGAAGTGAGTGCTTCCTTTAGCACATTTCCTACTTGGTCAAGTAGTTAAATCTGTTTATTTGTAGGGATGCCACATGCACTGGTAAATGTTCACCTAGGTTAGGATAAAAGGCCTGGTCTTGCAATGATGCTTCTAGTTTAAATTTAACTTCTGAAGGCCTAACTAAATGTTACATTCATAAAGTGATCAGCAAATCATATTGTCCCTTAAAACATATGTAATAATTCTATGTAGATATAGCTATCTGAAAATTTTCCTCCCATCAATGCTACAATTAATGTAACTGGCAGGGAGCTTCTTTCAAGATGGAAGCAAAATTAAGGAGCCAAAAGTAGCTTACTCTCTCAGAAGTGCTTAGTTTCTCAGAATCCTGTCTCGGTGAAGGGACATCATTTGCATTCTGCCAGAAGGCACCTTTGTTTCTCTCTACTGCTCGCTCATTGTGATGATCTTACTTCTTAAAATACTTCAAAATGTAATATCATTTGAAATGGAGGAATGTGAAGAACCCATATTAAAACTCAATAGTGTGAAACTATGAAATGCCAGCATTCATTTATTTTATTTGCAAGAACAAAACTAGCTTGACTGTCTAGAAAATCCATTTTTCAGTAGACCAAATAAGAGAGAATTTGATACTTTACAGCAGACTGATGTTTTAGCTGTGGTTTGTTTATCACAGGTTTATCCTGCCATTATTCCAGGGGGTTTCAGACAGCAGCAATGGATTTCTCTCCCCTGTTACAAACCACTTGTGATGTAACCTAGGCTATGAAGTCAACAACTGGCCCAAGGACAATCAGCAAGGTTTATGAATAAAAAGAGATATGAATGGCCATTACTTGTACTGTTAGAAGTAATCATCGTACCTGTAGGTACAGGTGCTGGGTTAAAACTTAGGTAAAGGAGGAGAATGCCGGAAAGAAAATAGTAGAACACGGTCCAAGATGGACAACTTTTCTGTTTCAGCTTTCAAAAAACAAGAACACAAAATTAAGAAAAAATAAAGTCCATACTGGCTCATTAATAAGTTTGTGTGGGTATGTTGTATGCTGGTTACTCTAGTAACATTTGAAAGGTATGTGTTGTGTATTGAGGCACAATTGCAAGTAGCACAGGAAGCATTCTTGCAAGAGGAAATGGCAGTTTCCCACCATTCTAATTAGAAGCCTAAACTGGCGCGAAACCCCCTGCAAAAGGGTGCGCTTGTTAGGCTAAACTAAGCCTTGTGATTGGTTACAGTTTTGGATCCTGTTCTCCATTGGTTAAATACATATATCCCCTGTTATGATAGGTTAGTTACATTTGTCCGGCAGGTCGCTACCTTGTATCCAGGAGCTACTGCCGGGGGGACACTATATAGGCCACACGGGTAAACAAGGGTGGGACCGGACCGGATCTATACTTCCTACTCGACACAGGTAGCCAAGTAGCACTAAGCCTGGGTCCCTCCATTATGCTACTCTTCTATGGTAGCTAGTTTATTGCCTATTGCCGGGTAAGAGTCTGGAGGGACTGATTACACTAGGATTGTATAGCCATCTTGGGATCTGGAACACCTTGTAAGCTCGCCTGTTGCTGTCTGTTCATCATTGTCCTGGACTGGTGCTTATAAGGGCCAGATTCAACATTGGCAACGAGGATGAGATTCAAGAGCAACGAGATGGCTGACCAAGTTTCCCTTTGGCTGCATCCGTTCGACATCAGCAAGCCTTGCCTATGGCTGTACTACGAAGTCCAGCTGGAGAGCTACTTCACAGTAAGGAAAGTTGAGCCAGCACTGTGGAAGGCAATGTTTTTGGCCCACTGCAGGCTAGAGGCTCTTGATGTTGTTTCAAAGCTTCTGCCGCCCGAAGTGCTCCAGAAAATCTCCTTACTGGCCTTGCTACACACCATGCAGGAGCACTCCCAGCGCAGGTCGACCCTCAAAGATGAAGAGTCCAGCCACGACCACGGTCATTTTTTTCCCAAAGCCCCCAGCTCACCACAGGGAATGAGGGCCCCGACGCCAATGCCAGGGTCAGTCGCGCCATGCCGAGGATGCGGGAAGCCCCATCTTCGCACAGAGTGTCCCTTCAAGAGCGCCCAGTGCCACCATTGGAGAAAAGCAGGCCACATCTCTAAGGTCAGTAAGCAACGTGTTGAAACTTCTCTGAAACTTCAGTGGAAGCTCCAGTTCTGCATCGCCAAGGTCTTCACGAGCTACGGGGCCAATGATGAGCGGCGAGACCTTAGGGACCTCCGCATCAAAGGGGTACCTTTCCATCTGCAGGTGGACTCCTGTTCTTGTCTCTTAGTCATGACCGACGAAGAGTACCAACGCATTCCGTCTCCCCTGAGGCCCAAGCTCAAGAGTCTTCCAGGCAAGTAAGTGGACTTACGTGGTTGCAACGTTTCAGTTCGGGGAATAGGGAACTTTGAAGTCCATTATAACTATGTCTACCCCTCATTGTTGCAAAAGTGGGTAAGACTAATATTCTAGGGTCCCACTGGTTTGGGGTCCTGGGCATCCACTTTATGGGAATCCTGTTGGGAGGGGGGACCTGTTCTTTGAAATGAGGACGAGCCCCAAGCAGTGTTTTTACCAGGGGAGGGTTTTCCCCAAGGGCCCCCTGAAAGTGATTCCTCCACAGAAGAACTAGGTGCATTGTTTTCCCAACAAGTGCATGTTGCATCCAAGGACAGTGACTTTACCAAAAAGACTGGACAGTCAGATGTGTTTGAGTTGCATGAACTTTTGCCACTTGATGCTCTAGACTTTAAAAATCCTAACAATGGGGACGATTTGGCCATTGCCTCACTCAAACTGTCCCTGAACTTTGCCGCAGCTTCAAAGACTGACCCTCTGTTGTCTGATGTTATTGTGTGGGTGGACATCAGGTGCCTGCCTCCTCCTTACAGTTCAGAGGCTTGTGTGTATTACCGGGACCGCGAAAAACTCTCAGTGCTGGGAGGGTGCTTATACAGGCTTTGCAAGACAGTGGTTCCATGTGGGTTGCGGGCCAAACTACCTGAGCACTTGTTAAGTGGGTCCCATGATTTTCTCCACTCCAAAAATTTTATGTGTAGCTATTTCTGGTGGCCGGGAATCGAACACACCATTGAGATCTGGGGGCTACAACACAGTACTGGAGACACATCTTGTTCAGGAGGATCTGAGATTTCCCCAGTGGCAGATGGGCTCTCGCCGTCCCCTGGGGTTGGAGGGGGGATTTGGGTCCCATATTCACCCCCTTTCATTGTCTGGCATGAGAAGGAGTGCCAAAGTGCGGGCTCACACTCCCTGGGAAAAAAGGAGGGGTTGCGGGAGCACTCTCAGTCCCCAGGGTGGGAAGGAAAAGAGCAAAACCCAAAGGATATCTGCACGCTGAGAAAAAAGCGAGCTTTCCTCGGGTGCTACAGGAGAGCGTGCTCCAAGCCCAATATCTAAGGCAGCTGCTGGAGTAGAACCAGGAGTGGTCCGCGCCTTAGAGGCCTCACTTGCAGCAGTTGGGTTGCATGGGGGATGAGCTGAAAGTCCTGGGTTGTTTGCAAAGACATGGGGCAAGGGTTTGGTACATGGGGATTCCTTGTTTGCACCACACATGGGATCTCTCACAACCAACGGGGCTCAGGAAGGAAAGGAGCTATGTGCCTCGCCAAACTGGTTTGTTTCAGGTTGCATACACTCAAAAAAAAAAAAAAACCCGGATGCAAAGTCCCTTGATCGCTCTGTGGAACTCCAGTAAAACTCATGAACTACAGGACACCTGCAAAGAGGGGACAGACAGGGTTCATGTTCACAAGATAGAACACTCCTCGGATGAGGATTCTGTACCTTGAGTTTTTCCTGGAGCCCCAACTGAAAACTTAGGGGGGGGGGAGGAATGTTGTGTATTGAGGCGGGAAGGATTATTGCAAGAGGAAATGGCAGTTTCCCACCATTCTAATTAGAAGGCTAAAGTGGTGCGAAACCCCCTGCAAAAGGGTACACTTGTTAGGCTAAACCAAGCCTTGTGATTGGTTACAGTTTTGGATCCTGTTCTCCATTGGTTAACTATATTTATCCCCTGTTATGATTGGTTAGTTACGTTTGTCCGGCGGGTCGCTACCTTGTATCCAGGAGCTACTGCCGGGGAGACACTATATAAGCCACACGGGTAAACAAGGGTGGGGCCGGACCGGATCTATACTTCCTACTCGACACAGGTAGCCAAGTAGCACTAAGCCTGGGTCCCTCCATTATGCTACTCTTCTATGGTAGCTAGTTTATTGCCTAAGAGTCTGGAGGGACTGACTACACTAGGATTGTATAGCCATCTTGGGATCTGGAACACCTTGTAAGCTCATCTGTAATTGACTGTTAAATAAAGCCTGTTGCTGTTTGTTCATCGTTGTCCTGGACTGGTGCCTAAAAGGGCCGGATTCAACAGTATGTGAGATAGTTAATGATTGTAGCTGCTCCCCTGTGAGTGTCCCTGGCCAAACAGGGATTGAAACATAGTCAATGCATACCTGTCAACTATCCTGTTTTCCCCAGGAAAACCCCTTATTTTTACCCCTCTTTCTGCCCCCTCCTGTTTTATTAATTTCCCCTATTTTCCCTTATTTTTTTGAAAAATATCCTGACAAGAGCCCTCACAGGCGAAGCTGCAGTATTTTTTCCCAGCCAGCCACCAGAGGTCGCTGTGTGGCAGGCTTTTCGCTTGTGGAAGGAGAGATAGAGAAGTTGGGGGGTTGCCTGATCACTATATGAGAGAGGGGGGGGGGGAAATTAATCCCTTGCTTCTCCACACTAATTGGGGGGGGGGGAATGTTGCCTGATCACTATATGAGAGAGAGAGGGGGGGGATTAATCCCTTGCTCCTCCACACTAATGGGGGGGTTGTTGCCTGATCACTATATGAGAGAGAGAGGGGGGGATTAATCCCTTGCTCCTCCTTGCTCCTCCACACTAATGGGGGGGGGGGTTGCCTGATCACTATATGAGAGGAAGAGGGGGGAATTAATCCCTTGCTCCTCCACACTAATTGGGGGGGGGTGTTGCCTGATCACTATATGAGAGAGAGGGGGGAATTAATCCCTTGCTCCTCCACAGTAATGGGGGGGGGTTGCCTGAGAGAGAGGGGGGGGAATTCACCATATGAAATGATCACTTTCGAACTGCTAGGATGGCAGGAGCTGGGATGAAGACCGGAGCTCATTCCATCCTGCAGTACTCAGGAATCGAACTGCTGACCTTCTGCCTCCCAGTCAGCATCTTAGTCACTTAAGCCACTGAGTAAACAAGAAAGAAAACAAAACAAAAGTCCCCCAAGAAGATGGGGAAGGGTTCTTTGGCCCACACAGCTTTGTGAACATTGCATCTACAATACCATCTAGCCATTTTATTTTTGGCCACCCCCTTCTTTTGTCCTCCACCATTCCCAGCATCAAGGCCTTCTCAAGTGAATCATCTCTTCTCATTTGATGTCCAAAGTACTTTAGTGTCATCTTTACTATTTGACCTTTAATGAGCAGTCATGGTTGATTTCTTCTAGGATCAACCTATTTCTAACACCACATTTCAAAGGCATCTATTTTTCTGCGCTCAGCTTTCCTAATGGTCCAGCTCTCACACCTATACATTACCACCAGGAATACCATTGCTTTGACTATGCAATTTTTTGTTTGCGAGGTGATGCCTCTACTTTTAACTATGTTCCCCAGGTTTCTCATAGCTTGTTTCCCAAGCATCAATCGCCTTTTTATTTCATGGCTGCAATCACCATCTGCAGCGATCTTTGATCCTAAGAAAGTAAAATCTGCCAGTCGTATCCAACTCTAGGGTGCAGTGCTCATCTCCATTTACAGCCAAAGAGCCAGTGCTGTCTGTGTTTGCAGACATTTTCATGGCCATGTGGCAGGCATGACTAGAGCCCAGCAAGTCACATGGCTATATTTGGCCACGCCCACAGATTTGGCCACACCCACAGAGGTCCAAAACTTGACAGGTATGAGTCAATGCTTTGTTCACTATGCTACACTGGCTCATTTATTTCTACACAATCCTCTGTTGGTAGTTTAGTACTGAAAACTGATAAAACATCAGGTTGCTTTTATTTCACAGAAATGGCCTTGGGCGATAACTATGTTTTTTGAACCCTGAAGCTGCTATAATAGGAGTCTTCTAACTTTGATTATGGTCATTGGCATAGTATGCCAAGGCTACCATGGGCAGCTGGGTCGATGTGATGGTGAATTCCTCCTTGCGGGAGGGGGTGTTTCCAGTGGTTTTCAAACACGCGCTGGTGCGCCCCCTCCTAAAAAAGCCATCACTCGACCCTACAGTTATTTCACATTTTAGACCAATCTCCAACCTTCCCTTTTTGGGGAAGGTGTTGGAAAGAGCAGTGGCACAGAAGCTCCAGCGAGTTCTGGATGATACGGATTATCTGGACCCGTTTCAGTCAGGATTCAGGCTCAGTTACGGTACCGAGACTGCATTGGTCGCACTCATGGATGATCTCTGGCGAGAGCGAGACAGAGGCAACCCTTCTGTTCTCGCTCTTCTTGACCTCTCAGCGGCTTTTGATACCGTCGACCATGGTATCCTTCTGGGCTAGCTCCGAGGATTGGGGGCCCAGGGCACTGTGTTGTCCTGGTTTTTCTCATTTCTGAGGGATCGGACCCAGTCGGTGTCTTTAGAGAGCGGGTTGTCCAGTCCTAGGCCGCTCCTGTGCGGGGTGCTTCAGGGCTCGGTCCTCTGGCCTCTACTATTTAACATCTACATGAAACCGCTGGGTGAGATCATTCATTCCCATGGGGTGAGGTATCATCAGTATGCGGATGATACCCAGCTATACATCTCAGCCCGTGGGGACCTGAGTGATGCAGTCAAAGTCCTAACCAGGTGTCTGGAGGCTGTGCGGTTCTGGATGGGGGACAATGGGCTTCAGCTTAATCCTGGCAAGACTGAGTGGCTATGGGTTCGGGGCCCCGTGTTATCCTGGGAGCTGCCATCTTTGTCTCTGGATGGGACATTGTTGCCTCAGACAGATCCGGTATGCAATTTGGGGGTTCTCCTTTACTCACGGCTACTGCTCGATGAGCAGGTGGCAGCCGTGGCCAGGAGGGCCTTTGCACAACTTCGTGTCATCCACCAACTGTGACTGCTCCTGGACCGGGACTCTGCTCATGGTCACTCATGCTCTGGTCACCTCCAGATTGGATTACTGTAATGCACTCTACATGGGGCTGCCCTTGATGACCATTCGGAGGCTGAACCGGTCCAAAATGCAGCTGCCCGAGCGGTGGTTGCCAGTTTGCCTCCGGGTGCAATTCAAGGTGCTGGTTTTGACCTTTAAAGCCCTTCATGGCAGTGGGCCAGGATACCTTAGAGACCACGTTACCCCAAGAGTGTCAGCCCGTCCTACCAGGGCAGACAGGAGGGGCTCAGTATTGGTCCCATCAATGAAAGAAGCACATCTGTCAGGGACCAGGAAGAGAGCCTTCTCCATGTCTGCCCCAGCCCTTTGGAACCTTCTACCTCTGGAGGTGCACCTTCAAATAGAACTTCTCCCCTTTAGAAAAATGGTGAAGACCTGGCTTTGCCAGCGGGTGGGGTGCTTTAGAGGATCCACTTCCCAGCTCTGCTGGCTTGTCTAATTTCTGTGGGAGAGCCTTCTGGTATTTTCTGTTTTTGGTTTAATGTGTGGAGAGGGAGGGTCAGGGTAGTTTTTAAGTATATAGCCAGTTTTATGCTGTTTTTTAATCTTGTTTTTTAATTGTAGGTTACGTATACGTTTTAATTGTAAATGTTCTGGCTATTTTATATTGTTTTTTACCTGTTGTTGCCACCCTGGGTGGTGTTTTCACCAGGAGGGCAGGGAATCAAATAAATAAATAAATAAATAAATAAATAAATAAATAAATAAATAAATAAATAAATAAATAAATAAATAAATAAATAAATAAATAAATAAATAAATAAATAAATAAATAAACAAACAAACAAACAAACAAACAAACAAACAAATAAATAAATGTTAGTTGGAATGTAACGCATTGAGGATTTTCCTTACTTTGATTTAATGTGGTGAAATTTGCCTTAATACATTGCCAAGAGAAATTTCCATAGGCTCATCTGATTTTTATAATCTACATCAGGGGTTCTCAACCTTTTAAAGCCGGGGGCCAGGTCACGCTCTCTCAGGCAGCTTTGGGGGCCAGATGACCATTTTGACCTTCATCCACCACATGGCACTTCCTGGTGTGGTGGAGGCAGTAGGGGGCACATGAAATGGTGCTACAGGCCGCATCCAGCCTGTGGGCCGCAAGTTGAGAATCCCTAATCTACATTATGAGCTTTCACTGCAATTCATTAAAATATGTGTCACATCAGTTTATTATCATAGTATCTCTTCACTCTTTGCTGAAGGACCAAGAGAAACAACAACACATATGAGGAGTTAAAAATGATATCCCAAGAGAATAAACATCAGACTTTTTTTGCAGTCACGTTTGTTTTTCCTTTGTGCTAATGCAACTGCAGAATGGCCAGCACAAAGCCACTAATTTATCTCTCTTTGCCCAACACTTAATGACACCCAGCTTGCTGCATGAAAAGCACAGTAATTGAGAGGAAGCTAAAATGAATGTTGGGTGTGGAGTTTGATATTTGATGTTCAGACATACAAATCAAATGCAGCAATAGATTTATGTGTATGGTCCAGGTGTTAGAAGGAATAGGACCTTTACCTACTTTACTTGGTAGGTAAAGTTTTTATAGAAACATTGACAATTTTGTTCCTTTCTACCTGTCACCACATAAACACATTTTTGATACAGCAAAGAGAATAGCCTTTGTGTTAATCAGATCTTAGTTGCTTTTGTGTTCAGGGAATGAAGAAGCAGATGAGTGAAGTAGTGAAATTCAGCTCTTTATGAGTGGGGTTTGAACACAGCTTGGATGGGGCAAAACTCAGACTTATATACACAATAAACAGTAACAGTAACAATAATACAACAAGCCCATTGGCTAACAGAGTGTGCACATTTTCAATCCACTTATTTGCATAAGAATAGATACATGAGAAAAGATACATTCCGCTCCTACAACAAGCCCATTGGCTAACAGAGTGTGCGCATTTTCGATCCACTTATTTGCATAAGAATAGATACATGAGAAAAGATGCATTCCATTCCTGTCAGAAAACACAGTTAACATACATAACATTCTTCCCCCCAGGTAAAAACAAAATCCTTTAACCAGGATGGCGGTCTAGTTTCCCTTCTGGATCGGACGATTGGCTGAGCCGGCTCAGGGGCTCGTAGGATGGGCGACCCGACTTGAGTGAGGGATTGACTAGAGGGGGAGGATTGTAAACCCAAATTAAAGCCCCGCTTGTCAGATGGAGGAGCAGGGGATCGCACAAAACCAAAATCTAATTCTATGAATGAATAAGACAACTCATGGTCCCTCCTGTGTGTACTAAGAGTGGAGGGCGACTCCAAACAAAATTGGTCATCATCAATAAAGGAAGCCAGAGTGCTAGGCTGGGACAGTGTAGGGGTACACCTGGCTGGAATAGGGGAGTATTCTACAAATGCCCCTTGAAATCAGTACCTAGAAGACACTTCTGGGTCAATGTTGGCTGGCTGCTGACTATTACCTCTGCCCCCTGGGTTTAAACGGGTGGGGGTCAACCTAGCGTTGAGTGTCTGTATTCGTCTTGTGGGTCCAGTACTCTGGGTCTCAATTGATCCGTGTGCCTCCTCCAGATCAGACCAGTGGCTGTTTTGATTCTGTAAGAAACAGGCCCAGTATGATCATTCACAAACCCGGGCACACACGTAGGACCACCAGCTGCATAATTGCAGCAATGTACAGGGTCTCTGGATGAGAAACCCTTCTGGTGTTGGATTGCTATATTTGTGCCTTTGTCCTCTACCCTAGAAGGATCCAATCTGTCCAGCAAGGATGACAGTTTCCTTCACTGGAGCAATTCAGCAGGGGACAGCCCTGAGGCAAGGGGGGTGAGCCTATATGTGAAAAGAAACTGGCATAACTGGAGCTCCAAATCTCCTTCACACATGCGTCTTTAGTTGTGCGCACCTGCCGCTCTACCTGGCCATTGGTGGCTGGGTGGAATGGGGCGGCAGTGATGTGCCTAATTGCATTCCTTTCCATGAAGGATTGGAATTCTGCAGATGTGAATGTGGACGCGTTTTCGGACACCAGCACATCTGGAAATCCAAATGCTGCAAACAGCCTTCTCAGGTGCATTATTGTGGTGGCTGAAGTGGTATTAGGCACCCTAATAACTTCCAGCCACTTAGAGAATGAATCCACAACCAACAAAAAATAGGGCACCCCTAAATGGACCTGCAAAATCTATGTGCAACCTGGACCACGGGCCCTGAGCAGAATACCATTCCTGAGAGGGAGGGTGGGATTGCTCTAGGCGAGAGGATTGACAATTGGCACAAGTGCCGACCATTTGTTCTATGTCTTGGTCCAGTTGAGGCCACCAAAAGTAGTTATGGGCAAGGGCTTTGGAACGGATAATTCCCGGTTGACTTATGTGAAGTAGATGTAAAACCTTTTCCCTGAGAGTGACAGGAAGGACCACCCGCTGGCCCCATAGAAGGCAACCTCGTTCCACTGACAGTTGCAAACGCTTGCGGTGGAATGTTCTGAATTCCTCGGCTAGAGGAGAGACATTACATAAGACATTACTTTAGTCAATGTTACATCCTTGGCTGTAGCCTTGGCTATATCTGAGGGGATGACTGGAGGCGAGTTGAAAGCCTCAATCATAAGGACCTGGTGGTCGCTTTTGATCTCGAAATTGACTTCCCCGACCCCGACCCCGACCCCTGGCAGTGGAGAACGTGACAGGGCATCAGTGTGGCTGATGTTCTTGCCGGGCCTGTGCATCAAAGTAAAATTGTATGCTTTTAGGGAAATTGCCCATTGCAACCTCCTTGGGGACAGAATTTGAGACGTGGGCTTCCCGTTCACAAAGATTCCAAGGAGGAGCTTGTGGTCAGTTACGATGGTAAAAGGTCTTCCGTAAAGGTAATCGTGGAATTTCTTAGTGCCAGTTACGATTGCCAACGCCTCCCTGTCTGTCTGAGCATAATTTTTCTCAGGCTTAGAGAGTGAACGGGAATAGAATGCTACGGGGGCTTCCCTCCCGTCATTTAGTACATGGCATGACACAGCTCCCACCCCCACAGGGGATGCATCACACACAAGTACAACTTCCTTGTTAGGTTCAAAATGAGTTAATACAGCATCTGAAGATAGCAGCCTTTTAAGTTCTAGGAACACTTTCTCCTGGCCCCAGTGCCAAACAGTATCATTCTTAAGAAGCCGATATAATGGTTCGGCAACTGAGGCTTTGCGATGGAGAAAAGTGTGATAGAAGTTTAACAATCCTAGAAATGATTGCAATTCGGCTTTACATTTTGGCCTGGGTGCCTTTCATACGGCCGCCACTTTGGAGTCAGAAGGCATGTTACCTTGGGGTGTAATTCGGTACCCCAGGATCTCCACTTTCTATTTCAAAAACACACATTTGTCTCTTCTGAGACGTAGACCGGCCCTCTCGAAACATGAGAGGACGCGATCGAGCCTGGCCGCTAGTTCGATGGTGTCCTTAGCGGTGATCAGGACATCGTCAAAATATGGCAGGACACGAGGCAAACCTTTTAAAATACGTTCTACATGAGATTGAAATATTCCGGGGGCCGCATTCACCCCGATTTGTAGTCTAGTTACCTTAAATGCCCCCTTTGTGTTACTATGGTCTGGGCTATGGCAGCAGCAGGAGACACAGTCAATTGTTGGTAAGCCTGGGCAAGGTCATGTTTTGCGAAGAAATTTCCTCCATGCAAGGAGCCAAGAAGGTGGCTTACCATGGGCACAGGATATGCATTCGGGTGAATAGCTTTATTGATGGTACACTTGTAGTCAGCACATATCCTGACCTCCCCGTTACTTTTCAAAGCAGTCACTATTGGTGTCTCCCACTCTGCGGAGTCCACTGGCACTAGGATGCCCTTCTCCACCAGTTTGTCCAGCTCAGCTTCTATCTTCTCCTTTAAAGCAAAAGGTACCCGGCATGGCTTCATCTGGATGGGCCAAATGGTTGAGCATCTTCATCCCTCATTCCGGCCAGCAGACAGTCCCAGAGTGCTTCTTTGATGTTGTCCCACTTGCACGGGGTGGCAGCAATGCTCAGAGTGGCATAGTAATCTGCAATGGACTCCCCAGGTCGCTGCTCCCTTTTGTGGAAGGCCACTCTGGCCGGGAAGATCGAGACCTCTGGCTGCAGGTGTTTCCTCAGTGCGGACATGATTTCTGCGAGCAACACCACATTCACATCCCTTGGGAGAATGAGGTGGGTTGCCAGCTCAAGCGTCTCAGAACCACACTGAGCGAGGAAACAGGAGCGCTTCTGGTCTTCGTCGGTGATCTTCTGCAAGGCCATTGCGTGGCGGAATCGGTGTTCGTATATTTCCCATTTCTCTGGACACGCTGGGTCAAATGGGCCGATGTTGCTGCCATGTGGGGACGCCATCCCATCCTTGTCGCCAGTTTTGTGTTCAGGGAATGAAGAAGCAGATGAGTGAAGTAGTGAAATTCAGCTCTTTATGAGTGGGGTTTGAACACAGTTTGGATGGGGCAAAACTCGGACTTATATATCCTATAAACAGTAACAGTAACAATAATACAACAAGCCCATTGGCTAACAGAGTGTGCACATTTTCGATCCACTTATTTGCATAAGAATAGATACATGAGAAAAGATACATTCCGCTCCTGTCAGAAAACACAGTTAACATACATAACAGTTGCCTTGTAACTTAATTTTGTAGGAAGCCATATTGCTACTGAACTACTGAATAGGACAGGAGTTCTCAACCTTTTAAAGCAGGGGGCCTTGTAAAATTTTACAAGGAATTTCTAGATAATCTGACCCTGAGATTGACAAAGTTGTTTAATTACTTGTTAGACAGTCGACAAATTCCTACTTCATGGTATAGGTCAATAATAGTATTAATCCCTAAACCAGCAATCCTTGCAAATAGGTTGAATAGTTTTATGGGTAACTATATAGGTACGGATCAAGAAGGCTTTTTAAAGGGGAGGCACATAGCTGATTTAACATGGAGATTACTGGATTTAGTGGATATTACTGTTCAAAAGAAAGAGAAGGCCGGATTATTATCATTGGACATATTTAAGGCTTTTGATTCACTCCAATGGGCAACGATTAATGAAATAGTATCAGGTTATGGATTTGGAGAAAAGTTTTAAAAAATTACAGATCAACTGTATCAACAGGGGTGTGCAATTGTCAAAGTAAACAATGTCTATACAGAAGATATAAAGTTAGAGGCTGGTACTAGACAGGGTTTTCTGTTATCCCCAATACTATTCATAATGTCGATGGAATTGTTAGCAACTGCCATTAGAAATAATAATAATATCGAGGGAATTTTAGGGAATAAAATAAGTGTATATGTGGTTGACACATTGGTAATTATGAAGAACCCAGTGAAGGCATTAGAAAGAATTCAGGTCCATTTGAAAGATTTTGAGGAAATGACTGGATTAAAAATAAATTGGGGGAAATCGGAAATGATAATATGCAATACAGATAAAATAGATCAACAAAGGATATTGGATAAATATAAAATTCAGATTAAGGAAAGTTTGAAATATTTGGGGGTAAATATCACAGACAAATGGGAGAATATTAAAAAATTAAATTATGATAAACAAAGGAACTGGATTAAAGAGCAAATTCAGCAATATAAGAAACTGAATTTGTAATGGTTCGGCAGGGTAGCCTTATGTAAAACGATGTTGCTGAAAATAATTTTTTTGTTCGATACCCTGCCAATCCAATTTAAGGATAAAGAGATTAAAATTTTTCAGAGTTTGCTAAATAATTATTGTAACGGTCGAATTAAATCCAGAATTCCAAAAAGTCTGTGGTATTCCCCTCAAAACCAGGGTGGACTAGGAATCCCAAATATCAAAAATTATTATAGAGCATTTCAGATTAAAAACATTGTTAAATTGTTCAATAGGGAGAAGGTGATTTGGGAGTATACAGAGACAGAGGAACTATCTCAAATAGGAAAGGTAACTTTTCTCATCAAAAATGTAGGGGAAATTACTATTAGAAATAAAATGTTGAAGTCAATGTGGGAAGTTTGGAAAAAAGTGAAAAAAACTTTAGCACCTGATATATCTCCAATCATTGAAATAGATGAGATGGTAAGCTTTCCAATTAAAATTGATAAGAGAGTGAGAGATGTGCTGGATAGAAAGGATGTGTTTCTGCTGAGGGATTGGATAAGAGTCTGTACTGATGAAATAAAAAGGGAGCAACTATTTGAATTGGTTGCAAATTGCAAGATTGAATAAATGGAATGATAAATTTTTGGTTGACTCCAGTCTGGAAAGGAATAGGACGGTATTTGAAGAGTTGTTATGGAAAGTTAGAAAAGGAGAAATAGGAGTAAAGGGTACGGTGAGCAAGATCTATAAAATATTAAATTCAGAAAGTGATACACAAGACACATTGAGGACAAAATGGGAACAAGAACTGAATGTGAAAATCACTGATATAAATTGGAAATCCATATGGAAGAGAAGGATTATGAAGACAATGTCTGTTAGAGTCAAGGAACATAATTATAAAGTGTTGTGGAGATGGTACTTGACCCCGGTGAGATTGAATCAAATTGATAAAACCAAGAATAATTTATGTTGGAAGTGCAAGAAAAGTGTAGGGACTTACTTACACATGTGGTGGCACTGTAACGTGACCAAGGAGTTTTGGGAAGATATTGAAAGAGAAATTGAAGGAATATTAGGTGTAGAAATTAAGTTGGGACCAGGTATCATCATGTTGATAAATCTTGAAGATATTAACCTAGATAAAGATACAAAGGATTTGATATCGATTATGATGATGACAGGGAGACAGTGCATTGCAAGGAAGTGGAAAAATGACGAGAACATTAGACTGGAGGAATGGTATAAGGAAATGTGGCATTTGGCTCTGAATGATAAATTGACATGGGAATTGAAGGGAAAAAAGTTTAATTAAAGAGAACAGATTTTGAAAGATATGGAAACCATTTGTGGACTATGCACTGAGAAAAGGAGATGGTAGTTCTCCAGTACCTGATCAAAAAAAGTTTTTGGATTCAATAAAATAAAGACGAGATACACCGCATCCCCCTAGAGCACTGTATATATCCACAGGGTGCAATCAGCTTTGATGTTTTGTTTTGATTTTAAAGGTGAATATTTTAAGAATTTCAAAAATTTTGTTATAAGTTTTAGAGTATACTATACGAAAACAGGGAATGAAATATAGTTAGATTGTTTTATATCATAATAAAAGCCTTTTCAGTAAGTATAATTATAACAATATTATAAGATATTAACAATTGTTTAGTATGATGTTATAGGTTTTTTATCTGTATGTTTTTTTGTTTTCTTTTTCTCTCTCTTTCTTTTCCCTCCTACAAATCTTTTTTTTATTTTAAAAAAATATTTTTGTAATTGTACATTGTTTCATTGTTCTACATATATGTTTGAAAAACTTAATAAAAATTAATTTTTAAAAAAGCGGAGGGGCGCTCACGCTCACTCAGACAGCTTCGGGGGCTGGATGGCCATTTTGTCCTTCCTCCACCACATGGTACTTCCTGGTGTGATGGATGCGGTGGGGGCCCACATGAAACAGTGCCATGGGCTGCATCCAGTCCTCGGGCCACAGATTGACAATACCTGGAATAGGATGTCTACGAACAAATCTTTGTGTCAAACATACAGATTAATCCATCTTCATGATAGCATACAGATTAGTATAACGTGGATTCATATAATTGTGAAAGCTCAAGTAAAGAATTCAGAGAATTTAAACTGTGAAAATTCAAAGACACAGCCTTTGAAAAAGTGTCAGATAAAAAAAGGATATTGTATTTTTTGTAACCGATATTCACTGGTGTTCTTTAGCATCCACGAACAGGCAAGACTCTTAGGAAGTAACTTAAACTGTTCCTTGCAGTATGAAACATGAGAACAAGTTGCTTACCTGTAACTGTAGTTCTTAGAGTAAGGTCACCCTTGAGTAAAGGTCACCCTTGCTCAAAAACCAGTCGTATCCTACTCTAGGGTGCAGTGCTCATCTCTATTTCATAGCTGAAGAGCCAGCACTGTCTGCTTCTGCAGACATTTCTGTGGTTATGTGGCAGGCATGACTAAACACCAGAGTGCATGGAATGCTGTTTACCTTCCCACCGAAGTGGTCCCTATTTATCTACTTGCAATTTCTTGCTTTCAAACTGCTAGGTTGGCAGGAGTGGTCATCTGTTAATTCACAGAATTGGGTTAAATTCCAGCCGTGTGAGCACTGTCAGAGACTTTCAGAGCCAATGAGCCATTAGGTCCTTTCCTTTTCCAACTGTCACTTAATCCCGTCTAACGGCTCCCCTCAGATCTCAGTATAACTTTGGCAAACTGTGGGGAGGTTGGGTGGTATGTGTGATCTCATAGATGACCACTCGAAGAATTACAGTTACAGGTAAGCAAATTAACGCTGCATTTACCTTTGAATGACGAATCTCAAAACCATGATACATGTGAGATAAGGAGATGAAAGTACCTACAGATGGATTAAACACAGAGAACTTTGTACAGTTCTGGTCGCCATACCTCCATAAGGATATTATGGAGCTGGAAAAAGTGCAGAGGAGGGCAACCAGAATGATTAGGAGACTGGAACACCTTCCTTATCATCTGAGGCTGCAACAATTGGGCCTCTTCACTCTTGAACGATGGCATCTAAGAGGTGACCTGATTGAACTTTATAAAATCATGCACGGTGTGGACAAAGTAGATAAGGGAAAACTGTTTTCCCTATCACACAACACTAGAACTAGGGGGCACTCCATGAAACTTTTGGGTACTAGTTCTCAAACAAATAAGAGAAAGTACTTTTTCACCCAGAGGATCACTGGTCTATGGAACTCCCTGCCAGAAGAAGTGGTGACAGCTATCAGTCTTGACAGCTTTAAGAAAGGATTAGACAAGTTCATGGAGGACAAGGGTATCAATGGCTATAATTATGGATACCTAAGGACAACCTCCGGGTTGGAGAGATAGGCAGGATATCTCTCAATGCCATTTCCAGGGAATCCTAAACAGGTGAAGGCATCTGCTTGGGAATACCCTGAAGCAAATGATGAGCCATTGTGTGAGACAGAATGCTGGACTGGATGGGCTGTGGCCTGTTCCAGCAAGGCTGTTCTTATGTTCTTAAACCGTGCCTCTGAACCTCCCCTTACACAGTTTTGCCACCCTCACTAGTCTCATTTTGGGCCTCTAAATTTATAAGCAAGAATGACATTCATAAGAATGCTTAATCTACCATCATAAGATTTTGTGTTTTCTCAACCCTGTCTCCTCACAATCAGTGCAACTAGAATTTTCCTGTATTTTAAGGTATTACTAGCAGAGGTTGCCCGGCGTTGCTGGCCTGTTTTAAATTGTATTTTTGGGTTTTTTTTAGTAATGTAAAAAAGAGCAAAGTGTGTTATTTATTTCTTTTAAAAATTATTTATTTATTTATTGCCGGGCTGTTATAAACTGTGATCAGCTTTTTTTTTGTGGATTAAAAAAGGAACAAAGGATGATATAATTTTTTCAAATTGTTTTATTTATCCAAATAATGTTTGAGTTTGTGGTTTTTTTGGTAAATAGTTGTACCGTAGGTAATATTTTTAAAAATGTGAAAGTACATGTTTTTTTAATTCAATGTTTTTAAACTGTGTTTAGATGTTTTGGGTTTTTATTTGAGTTAAAACTAAACACAGGATGTTATAAATCCTTTTATTTTATTTATTTAACATATGTTTGTGATTTGTGTAAACTTTTGATTTATTGCTATGTTTTTGACTTGTTTTTACTCTTGTGGCCTCTAGGTGGGGCTGTTGTGTGTTTTGGTTTTGATTTCATTTCACGTGTTTTTTCTCTCCTGGCCTCTGGGTGGGGCTTCTTCCAGTAAGTAGTCTCTTTGTTTCTTCATTTCTGTTCCAGTCTTCGTGGAGGGAGGACGTGCAGGTGAGTTCTCTGGTTTTCTTTCTTCCGGGGTTTTTCTTTGTTTTGTTTTTGTGGTGGTGGGCTGGGAGTTGTTTGTGTTTGTTCTTTTTTGTCTTGGTTGAGTTTTAGGTTTGTGTAATTGGTTTGGCTATTTATGGTTTTGTTTAATTTTCCTTATTTTGTTGTTTATTTTTGTAATTAGTTGTTTATTTGTGTAATTTGTGGTTTTTTATGTTGTAGTTAGGTGTTTTGTATGTGGTTTTGTGGTATTGTGGATGTTTTTGTTTGTGTATTTTGTAGTTTACTTTTTTGTTTATTAATGTTTTTTTAATTATTAATTTATTTTTGTTTTATTTTTTTAATTAATTTTGGTGTTTGTTTTTGGTGTTTACTTTAGCGTGAAGAACAGGCTGCCTGTGGGTTTCTCTTTTCCCCATTGCTGCTTTGAATTTTGGTTTCGATGCAGCAATGGGGGAAAGGAGGAGGAGGCAGTCAGCCCGTTCTTCTCCCAGGAAGGTTTGTTAGGTACGTCGGGGGAGAAGAAGGTGGCAGAGAAGAGCTTTCTCTGCCTAACGATGGTTCTCTCCTCTCTGTCTCCTTTTTCTCCTGGCTTACCTAACTGGAGATGGGCAGGCAGCGATCAGTAAAGTGTGGGGCTCTTCCATGCAGATTGCTGGCTGCTGCTTTTGTATTCGGAAGTACAAAGGCATCAGCCAGTCTTCCGCCAGGGAGGGTGCTTCTCCTGACAAACTGCTGCCTGTTTTTGGTTTTTTTTCACCCCGGCTCAACTTTCCTTGAGGCTGGCGGTGGTCTCGCCATGTCTTTGGTGGGGTAGTGTGGAGGAGAGGGAGTCCCTTTTCCCCCCATTGCTCTGGGAAAGAAGGTCGGCAAGTGTCTCGCGGTGGAGTTTTGTGGCTTGTTTGTTTTGCGAGGCTGTGAGGTGCTGCGTCCGCCTGCTGGGGATTTGCGTCCGCCTGCTGGGGAACGCCGCCCCCGATCCACCATCGGGAAGCCTGCGCAGCGCCAGACGCTGGGGGCATTCCATCTCCCCCGGCATCTTTGGACCCCGCCCACCCCCCTGGAGGACTTAAGGGCTGCGGGGCTGGCAGGACTTCCAACGCCGCCCCAGCTCCACCGTCGGGAAGCCTGTGCAGTGCCGGACGCCGGGGGCATTCCATCTCCCCCGGCATCTTTGGACCCCACCCACCGCCAGGGAGGTCATATTCATTGTTGTTCTCTCTTCTTCTCTGGGACTTAATGTTTTGTTATTTTTGCTTTTGACATTGTATTGTAGTGCATATTTTATTTATATTTCGTTGTAACTGAATGGTATATTTTGTAGTCTGAAATTTTGTAACTGTATCTCTGGAGATGTGTGTATTATTATTATTATTATTATTATTATTATTATTATTATTATTATTATTATTATTATTATTATTATTATTATTATTATTATTATTATTATTATTATTATTATTATTATTATTATTATTATTATTATTATGCATTTATTGTCTGCCATGTAAACCACCCTGAGTCGGGTTGTACCTGAGTGGGCGGTATATAAGTGCGAAAATTAAATTAAATTAAATTAAATTAAATTGCTTTTTGTAATTTTATTTTTCACATGCCAGCTTTCTCAGCGTTCTGCATGCTCATGGCATGCAGGATGCTGGGGCTTGTAGTTTTGTGTTTGTGGTTTCTGTTCGTGCGGCGATTTTTTTTTTCTGCAGCTCGATTTTGATTGGCCATGGCGCATCTCACAATGTTCTTTTTGCTCACGCCTCTCAGCCTGATTGGCTGTGGCATGGCACAGCGCAAAGAACATTGGGTAGTGAAGTTCTTTTTCTTTGTTTGCATTCATGGGGCTCTTGCCCCACTGGCGCGTTTCTCAAACATTTAGTAACCTCTGTACAGGGTTCGGGCGAGTGCAGGAGGCTCGGTACGGAATAGGATGGATGAGTGCAGAAACATACAGCAAGTTCCAATGGTTAACCCTTGGATTTATAGGTATAGATTGGAGAGGGTTGTTGTTGTTTTTTTTGAAAAATTGATTTTATACATTTTAATTGATTTTTAAACTAATTGATTGTTTTGATGTTTTAAGTGAATCTTATTAACATTATAAGCTGCCTTCAGAACCTTGAAAGATTAGCTGAAGGGGTTATAGTTTAAAATAACAATGAAATTTGAATTCCTCATCATATCAGTGAAGTTCTTAGAGCATACTTTGTAATACAGTATTGCTAAAAAAACCAATTCAACATACAAAAAAGAAAGTGGCAGGCAGCAGCAGGATTGGGAGAACAATGAAATTAATGGAACACAGTTATTTAGGCATCTGTTTATTTATTTACAGACATGAGGGCAGATCTAGCTTGCTTGCCTCAGCAGCTTTTACAATCAAGACCTATCAACTCCTGTCTCATTCAGAAAGACAACTTCTACATGAAAGCGATACTTCCAATCAACTGTCTCTTGGGTCCCAGAGGATGGCAGTTCTTCCCAGTGTCGACACCTGACCCTCCCCCCCCTTGCTTCAAAGTAAATGAATGTAAAGCCTCTTTCCTTAAGGGAATTTGGATAAGCTGATGTTAATTATTATTTCTCCAGTAGTCCTAGTACAGCTGCTTGAAGAAATGTATTGTAGTCATCAGATGATAAATTAAAACCAGCAGCTCTTAGGGGATTTTCCCCATGTCATGCTGCAGTAGATAACATTACACTAGAATCCTTGTTGTGGTTAAGTCCTTTTCCTCTTTATTTTCCTTTATTCCTTTTGTGTGTGTGGTGTGTGTGTGTTTTTGTGTGTGGAGGGAGAAGGGGTATAATATCCTCTTATGGTACCAGTACTGATAACTGAGACTTTCGATTCACAAGAGAAGTTAAACTTATATATCATGTTGGCATAAGCCTTCCATGTGCTACGTTGGCCATAAGATTTTAACAGAGGAAGAGAGCCAATGTCCTTTACATGTCAAAGCCCTCAGTTTCTTGCAAACCCTAACTGACAAAGAACATGTTATAGCTCTTTATAGGCAGTCAAGGGTGCAATACAAAATGGCTTCCCTATGTCTAGTGGTTTCATTCATTCCCTACCATTGCCAAATACCATGTGATGAGTTCCCATCAACTGGTAAACATCTCAAAATCCTCATACTTTCCCAATAAAAACTAGGACTGGGGTGGAATCAATCACGGTGACTGAGTGAGTACCTACAAGTACTACAGATTGAGCAGGGACTGCTTGCCATGGATAGTGGCCATATTAGGGTGGCATTGTCACTGCAAATGTTAAAAGGTGCTGTAGCTCCCTCCCAGGTAACATAGAGGCATATGTCTGTTGTGAAGTTATGATTGTAAGGATTGAATCGTATCTTGTCTCGCGACCCTGTTGATTGCATTAGGCTGCATAGGATTTCTAAATATATTCTGACTTTATAACAGTAAACTATCTGTCTTGTGCAGCTACAGGAAACCCTTAATTACCATTTCTCAAAGTCAGTCCTTATTTACACCTGCAAATCTGTGGCTGAAAAGCATTTCACAGAAGACACTGCACAAAGTGGTAAGTCTTTGTACCCTTACAGTAAATACACACATCTTTTGTCTCAAAAACCCATGTGCATTATGCATTACATACTGTAGGTACACATGAAAGTCCTAAGTTACTTGAGGCTGCTTATCCATCTAACCCACTCTTGTCCACATCAGTACGGAATAAATCCACAGAGTTTGTGCAGAAATGTTTCACTTTAAATGTTGTACTGTACAGCATATTTAGGTCACACAGCTGAATTGATAAAGGACCCAATCCACTTCAGTCCAGTTTGTATAGCTCATGGATTTCATGATTCTGTGTTGAATTTTCACTGAAGATTAGAGCAAACAAATATGTACTACTAACTGACCATATATGAGAGAGATTTTATTTTTAAAAAATTCCTTTCAAATTTGATCAGTTTTTAATGGCAAATTGATAGGAGAAACATGAGAGAGAAAAGAGGTTTGCAAACTAATTATCATTAATAGTCTTGATGTCCATGAATATTAAGTTAATAAAGGAAATATAATATCTCAAAGAATAAAAATTAATTTGGATGCTATATGAATTAATATAAAAACATCAGACTGAGGACTTACAAGGGATTCACCAGCAAGTTAACACACATGGGGTTAAATTATGCACCATATGTTTCAAAACCTTAATCAATAAAAGATTAGGAAATATGAGTCTAGCCTACCTTAGAAGACATTGGTTAAATGGAACTTTTTAAATATATAAAGCTCATATCATTAAAGAGAGTTTCCTGCTAACTGGTCATGTCTTGTTCTTAAAACATGTGTTAGAAAGGCTAGTTTACGTATTACCATGAGTTTTGTAAAAAATAGAAATAAACATTTTACATATTTCAACAGGTACAAAATGCAATGTTTGTAAATTTGATCATTTCCCCCAATCTTGGCCCACCTGCATTGGCTCTCTGTTAGTTTCTGGGCCCAATTCAAGGTGCTAGTTCTCACCTATAAGGCTCTCACAGTTTGGACCTTTGATAATTATTGGAATGTCTCCTCCAACGAACATTTACCTCTCTCATCCATTCCTCCTAAGCTTTGCTTCTGAGGGTGACCATACCAAGAGAGATGAGAAAATCATCAACAAGAAATCAGGCCTTCTTTTGTGGTGGCCCCAACCCTATAGAATAGACTTCCATTACTCTTCTTTTTGAATATAGTAGAACTTTGGTTAACAAACAGCTCGGTTAACATAAAAATTGCACAACAAAAGGAAATCCGTATAAAATAGTGGCTCAGTTTACAGATATATTTTTTTTTGGAACAGATTAATTGGTTTTCAATGCATTGCTATGGGAAACTGCATTTTAGTTAAAGTATTTTGGTAAACCTTTACCTTTACTATTTTGGTTTTCAATGCATTCCTATAGGAAATTGCATTCAATGCATTCCTATGGGAAATTTGGTTAAAGTAATTTTCGCTGTAAGAAACTTCCCAGAGAATGCATCAATTACATTAACTGAGGTTCCATTGTATTCAGGAAAATAGTGAAGTACAGGTTACTTACCTGTAATTATAGGTCATCAAGTGGTTATCTATGAATTCCACTTAGTGGTCTCTACAGAACCTTTTGGAATCTTGCAGAGCTTAAAAACTAGAACGTTAAGCTGAAAAACTCTCACTGTGAATGTGGATGCTCCAAAAGGTCTTCTCTCAGTTCCTCCCAACTAGCACTGATATAGAAAGGAAACAGCAACATGACATAAGAAGAGAGGGAGGAATTCAAGGATGAGCATTTCAAGAACTAGTTACAGGTAAGTAACCAGTCTTTCTTCATTCTGGTCTCTGTAATTCACACATATGGCTGAGTACCTGGCCAATTTACGAGATGAGGAGAGATCATTGCTCTCTCAAGAATGCATCCTGCTTCTCCTAGATGTAAAGGTAAATGGATTTGACCATGTAGCACCCTTACAGATGTTGTGAAGATGGAGATTTCTAAAACAAGCTGATAATGTGGCTTGTGCCCTGGTAGAATGGGACTTTAGTGTCCCAAGAAGTATTGATAATCTTCTTGGAGACTTTATCAGAAATATTTGAGTCTTTTAGAGCTGCATGCCAAAGCTAGATGTCTTGAGTATACTTTTGTCCTTGAACATTCTGGGCCTGTACAAGTTCAGGCTCTGAAGACAATGTACTGCCATACCTCATTGGCATTAGGGGGAACTATGGCATCCAAGTTGAAGGGCGGTGCTTGGAATTTCCAATCAGGAATATAACTTGGTTCTTGTAAACATAGTAGGATAACCTTGATATGGCCCTGTCAATATCTGTTGTGGGTCAGTTTGGAGAAGCCTGTTTTAGACTTACCGGTATTTTGTTTGTTTGTTTGATGTATTTATATACTGCCCATCTGGGTAATTTTTCCACTCTGGATGGTTAAAAAATAACAATACAAAACCAACAAATATAATCAAGGCCACCCACCAATGGCAAGGTATGGAAGAAAACTAATGTAAATTTAATTCCAAAAAACTACAAAAACGCTTTTGGGTTATTTCCTTAATTGTATTGCCAGAAGCTGAGGAATCTGAAGATGTCTTGGAGTCAAGGTCTCTAGAGGTCCATGAAAGAGATATCTGCAGTACATTTTTTTGGAATGGAATGAGATCAATCCATTGAGCCACTGTAGTGGTACCTCAAGTTTCAAATGCCTCGTGTTACAAAATTTTCGTGATATGAATGAAAATCCATTGAAAATATACCTTGAGTTATGATTTTTTTTTTTGGAATACGAAGCAATTTTCCTATTAATTACATGGTATACAGTGGCATCTAGTGGCCTCTTCTGATAATGCATTGTGTTCTGCATTGTGTTTCAAGTTACAAATTTTTTGTAATACGAAACGTCCCGGGGAACACATTAAAATTGTAACCTGGGGTTCCACTGTCTTCAGGAGATTGATGTAAGTTGTGATCATCCTCTGATCAGCAAATTAGGTCTCCTTGTTTTTTCACATGTGGTGAATCTTTAGTGATAATTCAGCTGCATGTTCATCTGCTGACATTGGGGATTTAGAGAAGATGGCTTTATGAATATTATTTTTGAGTGTTCAGATGGTTCAGTTGACATGGTCTATTTTTATGTTGAAACAGTTGTTATACCAGAGTGGATTGATTTTGATGCTATAGTGGGGCTGGAATCGATCTCAATATTAATGCTGTTTTTGATGGAACTGGAGAGCATTCCACATGGAGAGACATTGGTTGCACAGATTGTTGTGAGGTGGGTGCAGATTTTGGTGTGGTAGTGCCTATAGAAGTGAGCCTATCAGAATGTGCTCTTGTTGATGGAGAGGACAGAGGCATAGTTGTTGCAGCATTCTGAAGGGACTTATTCCACAAGCAGGACTTGATTCTGGACTGGTGAAGAACCAAAGCAAAGTTCCAAACACAGAAAACCAATTCTGGAAGGTCTAGTTGGCAGTCCATTGGTCTATTATCCATTGACTCAATCCAAAGAAAGATGGAATAATATGTAATATAAATATTTTCTTCTTCTTCTAGAAAGCAAATAAAATTATGGAAAAAGGAAAAACAAGATATGGTTGGTTTTTGTAGAGAAGACTCTAAGGGAGAAGGTAAGTAGAATTTTTTGGGGAGGTGTCGAAAGATTGTCTAAAAGAATATGGAAATAAAGGACTTCAGAAACTAGATGGGAGACTATAGTATTTGAAGAAAGATTCATTTTAGAGGAGTTTCACTGTCTTATCACAGTAGCAGTAAACAAAAGAAGCAAAGGTTTTACATATTGACTGAATGGCTCCATTCAATTGCAGAACAACCTCTTATATGTGAATCGGAGGCCATGATTTAAAAAAGTGTTACGTATGTTGATAGGGATGTAATGAATACATGTGAGTAGTATTGTGTAAGATACATGAAACTATGTCTTTAAGGGTTTCAACAGAGCAGCACCCAGCTGAATTCACTGAGTGGGTGACTGAGCAGAATATCATGTATAAATTAGGGCTTCTCAAAAGCCACATTGCTTCGTGCCAAAAACTGCTGTATGCCTAAACTACTGGATGCATGCTAGCCGGACTGCTTGCTAGCTTTACTGCCTTATGGAGGAAATGAAAGCGGGCGCCAAAATGGCCGCCACGCTCTTTGCAGGGCCCCCCCCCCCCGGACTCAGACATCCGGGTGAGTTAGGGGGCGTGGCCACCCCTCTATAAAAGGGGTGGCCACGAGGCAGCCGAGCTGCCATTTTAAAAATAGCGACAGAGAGGAGAAGTTTTCTCCGTCGCTGTTCCTTCGATTCTTCGGCTCTTTAGCCCTTGGCTTTCCCGGCTGGGAAGGAAGGAGTTGCAAAGAGCCTTTTAGCTTGCGTCTTTTGGCAGCGGTTGATCCCCGGACAGGGATCCTGCTATTGCTATTGATATGCCTCCCAAACGGAAGGCCCCGGCGACGAAACTGCGGCCAACAGGGAGGACTTTTGCTGGCCCTGCGCAACGCGGGGGCAGCCCTCAGGTCGGAGGACCAGGGCTGCGCCCACGCGGCAGGGCATTACCTCCACCGATACCGGTGGGGCGATGCAGGCTGCTTGGCCCTCGGCTGGCCAGCCTTCAACCGGCCCTTCTGGGGCTTCGGCCCTCGGCCCGCAGTTGCCCGCCATGGGTCCGGTCAGCGGGAGGGGGGGCGGTGTTGGTGCACAGCACGTTCCCCCTCCGGCCCCTCATGGGCTGGAGTTTTGGGCATGGCCCTATTCGGGCCCAGGCTCTCATTTTGGGGTTCCTGGTCAAATGCCTGGTGGGCCGTCTGGCCCACCCGGCCCACTTTATACTGGGGGATCTGTGGCAGTGGATGCATTGCTAACGCGTTTAGCTGTCCTTTAGGCATCCTTGGGGATTGCACACAACCCCATGTCAGGGGGCCCTTCACTCTCTGCCGGGGGCCCTTCGTGTTCACCGGCTACCTCGACGGCCGCCACATTGCAACAAGCGGCCAGCCGGGTTGAGCTGCTTGAGACGCTCTGACCTGCGCTTGCCGGTGTCTCATAGCTCCCTGTTCGTCCAGAGCTACAGCAGGAGAATGGTCAGGTGTGGCCCCAGAGCTCGATTCCGGTCGCGAGCTCCGACGCCTGCCGTGGGCCGGAACCCCCAGTGGGGGCGGCTCACGGGGGTGGACCTAGTGAGTATCAGGTTCAAGTTAATGCACCCACATCACAGTCCACTTCCAATGGTGGGGTTCAGTGGCCATGGCCTCGTCAAGTCGAGGCGAATGGGCATCAGTTGCCAGCCTATCCCAGTGCCCCTTGGTTCCATACTGGTACAGCGTTGGGGGTGGGGGTTTCCGCCCCCGGGGCAGTGCCGGGCATCGCAGGGACTGTCCAGGTTCCACTGCGTATGCCCCGTGTACCTAATGTGCCGGTGACGGCCTTGCCGACAGCTGGTTATTCGTTGCCCCTTGGTGATCATTTGTCCCAGGTCACGAGGGAAAAGATTTGGCGGGGGGAGTACAGTTGATGCGAGCAGGTATCAGTTACCATCTTATCCCAGTATCCCATGGTGCTAAATGGTCCCTCGTTAAGGGCGGGGGTGTCCGCCCCCGGGGCAGTGCCGAGCATTGCAGGGGCTGTCCGGGTCCGGCTGCGTATGCCCTTGATACAGAACGTGCCGTCGATGGTTTTGCCGACGGCTGGTTATTCCTTGCCCCTGGGTGATCATTTGCCGCAGGTCACGAGGGGTAAGGTCTGGAGGGGGATATGTGGATATTCTCCATATTGAACTGTGAGCCCACTGAGGAGGAGGGAGAGGGACAGAACGACAGAGACAAAGAGCTGTCCCATCGTCGTAAGCCACCGCGCACCTGGGGCCAACTGGTGGTCGGCATACCTTACATATATGGTGGCATGCCGCAGGGCCCGGCCTGGTTGGGCCATCCCGATGGTTCCATCTATTGCTAATATTACAGGGCGATGGTTGATTTGATGGGCCCATCGCAGTTGGCTTACGACGAGGAATGTGGACGAGGGTGGCCCTACACCCTGAGAGGAGGTTGGATGAGCCCTGTCAGCACTTGCGCTTGTGTACATGACTCCCATGTGACTGGCGCCTGGTGATAGGTACCATGGTGGTCATGCTGTGCAGCGGGCTGCTCAGACACAGGCTCCATGCTAACTGGTCGGGCAGGGGGTTCCAGCCCGCCTGCCGTGTTCGACCTGCTCAGCTGGCGACGGGTGTACTAAGCGCCAGTGTCGTTACTGACTGGGTGTCCCCTTTTGCGCTGGCCCTTACGCCGCCTCCGCGTGCCCGCGGGTTGGTGGGTTACGGGGCAGAGGTAGGGGTGCACAGGGGGCGATCAGAGCTCCGTCTGAAAGAACTAACCTTGTCAAAGCCCCCCCCCCCAATTAGTGTACTCAGGCTGGAGCGATGGCACTCAGCTCATCCAAGAAGGGATGATGCGGGGTACCTGCTGGAGGGTTTTCAATGGGGCTTTTGTATTCCATTCGGGGGTGTTAGAGGTCCCAGGATGCTACTAATTTGGTTACCTTGAAAGGTAACGAACAGGTTGCCCAACTGTACACAGCTAAGGGAGTCGGGGCTATGAGAGTAGCGGGTCCCTTCTTGGAACCACCTTTCCTAAGTTGAACGTCTCCCTTATGAGGCTAGTACCGAGGTAGGACCAGGGTGAATGTAATTTAAACCTCCATTTAGCTCACCCTGTGGGTTATCCGGTTAGGGATGCCATTCCTGATGACCTAGTTTGGTCAGGTACTCGTAGTTGGTTCAGCCCCTATGGGTGGCTCGCTCATGCAGTCCTGGTGCTTTCCTGGCACAGTGTGATATGCACTCGGCTTTCAGATTACTGCCAGTGCACCCAATGGATTTAGAGCTATTGGGTTTTTAGGTTCCAGGTGAATTTTACTTAGATAAGTCCAACCCCTTCTGACTGAGTTAATTCATGTTCAGCATTCAAACGATTCGGGACTTTCATTCAGTGGGCCTTTGCTCGCAGGTCTGGGTCTCGGTCTCTAGCCCATTACCTCGACGACTTTTGGTTCGGGGATGAACGGGGCTCGGACACGTGCACACGTCTCCTCACTACATTTCAGACACTCAGGTGGGAACTGGGTGTCCCCTTGGCGCCTGAAAAGACCGAGGGCCCATCTACTAAGCTCACATTTCTCAATCGACTCTGTCGCACGGGCATCCGGGTTAACCATGCATAAGGTGGCTCGGATCTCCGTGGCGATTTTTGCATTGATTACTTCATGGCCACCTTAATTTTGCCTGCAGGGTGGTTCCACCCGGCAGAGCATTGGCTAGGCGCCTGTGTGACGCCATGGTTGGCCTGATGGTCTGCCCTGGATTTCAAGTACGGTTGGATGCCTCCGGCTCCCTGACTTATGGGGGTTTACTCTGAGGGTAGGTGGACTTACGGCCGATGGCAGCACTCATGGCTTGGCACGGATCGCCTCCGCGATCTTACCTCCTTGAGTTTCTTCCCATTTTGGGGAGCACTGATGCTATGGGGCGATGAGTGGGCTTACTCAGTGGTCCATTTTTGGTGTGATAATGCGGCAGTGGTGCACATTGTCAACACCCAGACATGCAAATCCCCCAGGGTCATGACATTAGTTTGTCTATTCTTTTTGAGAAGCCTACGCCTAAATGTGCTGTTATGGGCCAGACATGTTCCAGGTATTAATAACGACATTGCTGCTGCTTTATCCCGCCTGCAGATCCCTCGGTTCTGTGCCTTACTCCGGAAGCAGATGAATTCCACTCGCCACTCCCGGCCGATATTTGGACGTTTGGCGAGGAGAGGGGAACCGGGCATGTTATTGGCACCTTGCATGCGTAAGGCATATCACTATGCGTTCATGCGTCGTGTTTTGGAGGGGTGGACACGGGAACGTGTCTGCTGCCCGGACACGCGTCACCCCAGTTCCCAGAGTTTCTGAAACACCTTGCACGAGTCTGGCATTACTTATGTTCGGATAGGTGTGAGGTGGCTCTTGGTCACGCAGCTACCACGGTAGCCTTTTTGGAGCGCTCCGCATCAGTGAGTGGGTGCCAGAGTTGGTACCATCTGTGTAAGGCAGATGTGTCTCGTAGGGCACTGGAACTCGACGATGTCTCTGTCACACATGAGTGGGCTCAAGTGGGGATACGGTCCTCACAGGTTGTTCAGCACGGCGTAGGCAGTGGAGTCAGACTGCTAAGAAGTTTTATTGGAGACATCTGTCCAGTTGGTGCCCTACATGAATTTTTCGACAGTGCCTGCTGCGCGCCCCAGCATGTTTTTCTGCCACCAGGATAGGTCCACCCTTGCCGAAGTAATGTTACTGGGGGTGACTGGTGCCGCGCTTCGCGGTGTGGGGGCCCGTTTTGGCACCCATTTATTTAGGATAGGCGTCGCGTTGATCGCGGCTACGTTTGGAGTACTCGGAGGCGGACATGCGTGTACGCGCAATTTCTAATATGTACGTGCCCTCACTGTACAAGTACCTAGTTATGTACTTAACCTCTTCTCCTCTTTTACAGATCCTGGGTGTCTCTACACACTGGTGGCAGTGGGGCTGGTGGGCCGCAGCTATGTACACTGGGCAGCAGTATATGCTGCGGTGACAGAGAGCGGACCCCAACTTGGGCCGTGTGCATCCGCACGTATGTGATGGTATGGTATGCGCGGCACATGGGGGCGGGAACTGTTGCCATTCCTGATGTCCGTCGGGGATGCTGGACCGCCCGATGTTCTTAATAGGCACCTCGGCGGCAACGATCTTATACGGATCACTGCTGTTACTAAACTGTCGAGGGGCTGTGACCTGGCGTTTTATATCACGTATGGCTTACACACGGTCGCTATGGTCTAACATCGTGCCGAGACACCAATTTAGGGGAGACGTGGATCTCCGTGGTTCGGACTGTTCCGGCAGTCAGTGGACAGGGCTTTTGCTCAGTCCCTTGCTGAGCATGGCTGGGAGACAGCCATTGGACACCTGAGGATAGGCTTACAAAAATTTTGCCGGTAGGCAGGGGAAGGGGTCCACCTGTCGGCTGGAGGTATGTACCTCGTTCTGGGTGTGGTGCAAGCAGGCCTGGCGACCGAGCTGACGGTCTTGGGGGGTGGTGGTGGTGAGTCATCATGGATGCCTCCCCGTGTGGTGGGTAGCACTGGTAAGGTAAATATTTATGACCCATAGGTATCCGGCAGGTTCGCAATTGACCGGCCAACACTTAGACAGGTACAGGTGTAATAACGTTGACCGGTCAACGACGAACCAGGCAAGGGGCGATGGCAGGAGCTTTTCAGCATGCATCACCCCGTGATTTGACGGATACACGTCAGAAGGTGGGGTCAGTAGATAGTTTATTGACTACGGTCAACAATTTGTTTGTGTCAACAAACAAATTGATACAAATGGATACATTGTAGCCAATTGCCATTGACAATTTTGGGAGGAACCTTACCAGTGTTACTGCGGCCTGCTTGCCTTAAGAATTATAATTGGATGAGTACCAATTAAAAGTTATAATTCGAACTAGGGCATTATTCAATAAAAGTGGCCCAATGCCTTTATCCATATGCCGGTGTCTGAGTCTTTCTTTGGGGGGTGCGCCTGCAATGAAAGCGCGGTGCCAAAATGGCATCCAGGTGAGTTAGGGGGCGTGGCCACCCCTCTATAAAAGGGGTGGCCACGAGGCAGCCGAGCTGCCCAACCTACAGCCAGCCAGGAGAAGGCTGGAGTTGCTGTGAGTACTTTTACTGTGCCTCAGGACTTAAAGTAGTGCTCACAAGGACTTACAGACTATTTATCTGCCAGAGAGGAATCTGTTGTTTACGTTATCTTTATGAACTATTCTGCTGAGTAAAAGCTATTTCTGTTGCACTGTTACTCTGCATCTCTGCTTGTTATTGTCTGGGAGAGAGAGATAAAACCACATGGGCACCGCCGCTGCTGCCAAAAGCTAACTGCTTAACTCTGCACAATTCGAACCCAGAGCACAACACCTAACTGTGTTTTCTGACAGGAGCAGAATGTATCTTTTCTCATGTATCTATTCCTATGCAAATAAGTGGATCGAAAATGTGCACACTCTGTTAGCCAATGGGCTTGTTGTATTATTGTTACTGTTTATAGGAGCGGAATGTATCTTTTCTCATGTATCTATTCTTATGCAAATAAATGGATCGAAAATGTGTACACTCTGTTAGCCAATGGGCTTGTTGTATTATTGTTACTGTTACTGTTTATAGTGTATATAAGTCTGAGTTTTGCCCCATCCAAACTGTGTTCAAACCCCACTAATAAAGAGCTGAATTTCACTACTTCACTCATCTGCTTCTTCATTCCCTGAACACGAAACTGGCGACAAAGGTGGGATGGCGTCCCCACATGGCATCAACGTAGGCCCATTTGACTCAGTGTGTCCAGAGAAATCGGCAACATACAAATGCCGATTCCGCCACGCAATGGCCTTGCAGAAGATGACTGACGAAGACCAGAAGCGCTCCTGTTTCCTCGCTCAGTGCAGTGCTGAGACACTTGAGCTGGCAACCCACCTCATTCTCCCAAGGGACATGGATGTGGTGCCACTCGCAGAAATCATGTCTGCACTGAGGAAACACATGCAGCCAGAGGTCTCCATCTTCCTGGCCAGGGTGGCCTTCCACAGAAGGGAGCAGCGACCTGGGGAGTCCATTGCAGATTAATACGCCACTCTGCGCATTGCTATCGCCCAGTGCAAGTGGGCCAACATCGAAGAAGCACTCCGGGACCATCTGCTGGCCGGCATGAGGCACGAAGATGCTCAATGTTGCCTCATGATCAGGAAGACACTAACTTGAAAGGCTGTCCTAGAAGAGGTGGTAGCGTCTGAGGCTGCATGGTCCGGCATCAAGCTTTTCTAGCATCGCCACTCCACCACCAGTACCACCGACTGAACTGTGCAAACTCAGCAAAATTCATCTTCATCCTCTTCTGCATCGCCTGGTTCCACCTCTTCATCGGAGTCCAGTGATGCAGAGGGAGAAGTCTGAGCGGTCCGACGAAAGCACCGAGAGCACCGAGACAATCGGGAGAAGAAATTCCTTTGCAAGTGTGATGGCTGCAGAGCCCGGCATGACCGCAGGAAGTGCCACAACTGCGGGCGACGAGGGCACATTGCTAAAGTATGCTGACAGTGAAAGCAAAGAACTCCAGCACTACCATTTCCATAATCCCACAGTGGGAGTTTTTGAGAATTCCCCCTGCCTCTCGGCCCAAGCTCAAATCTTTTAAAACTTCCCTCAGGGATGTGCAAGGTTCCCAGATTCTGGTCCTGGGGGTGGGAAATTTCTTGGTCAAATTCAAAAACATTCGCACCTCCTTGCCATTGGTTGTAGTTAAGCAGGGCACTAACTGTCTTATTGGGACCCAATGGTTTAGGCCCCTGGGAATCTGGCTTTCTGGCATTCATGCAATAGACGCTAACCCAATCCGGGACGTTTGTGCTGCACATCCAGAGGTGTTCAAAAAGGGTTTAGGGTTATACAAAGGACCCCCTGTGGACTTTGAGCTTGACCCAACCATCCGGCCCATCCGGATGAAGCCATGCCAGGTACCTTTTGCTTTAAAGAAGAAGATAAAAGCCAAGCTGGACAAACTGGTGCTCCAGCGAAGGAAATTGCCATCTTTGCTGGACAGATTGGATCCCTCTAGGGTAGAGGACAATGGCACAAATATAGCAATCCAATGTCAGAAGGGTTTCTCATCCAGAGACCCTGTACATTGCTCAGTTATGCAGCTTGTGGTCCTACGTGGGTGCCTGGGTTTGTGATCGATCAAACTGGTCCTGTTTCTTACAGAATCAAAACAGCCACTGGTCTGATCTGGAGGAGGCACACGGATCAATTGAGACCCAGATTACTGGACCTACAAAACGAATACAGACACTCAATGCTAGGGTTGGCCCCCACCCGTTTAAACCCAGGGGGCAGAGGTGATAGTCAGCAGCCAGCCAACATTGACACAGAAGTGTCTTCTAGGAACTGATTTCAAGGGGAATCTGTGGAATGCTCCCCTATTCTTGCCAGGTGTACCCCTACACTGTCCCAGCCTAGCACTCTGGATTCCTTTATTGATGACCAATTTTTCTTGGAGTCACCCTCCACTCTTAGTACACACAGGAGGGACCCTGAGTTGTCTTATTCATCCACAGAATTAGATTTTGGTTTTGAGCGATCCCCTGCTCCTCCATCTAACAAACAGAGCTTAAATTTGGGTTTACAATCCTCCCCCTCTAGTCAATCCCTCACTCCATTCGGGTCGCCCATCCTACGAGCCCCTGAGCCGGTTCAGCCAAGCGTCCAACCCAGAAGGGAAACTAGACCGCCATCCTGGTTAAAGGATTTTGTTTTTACCTAGGGGGGGAAGAATGTTACGTATGTTAACTGTGTTTTCTGACAGGAGCAGAATGTATCTTTTCTCATGTATCTATTCTTATGCAAATAAGTGGATCGAAAATGTGCACACTCTGTTAGCCAATGGGCTTGTTGTATTATTGTTACTGTTTATAGGAGCGGAATGTATCTTTTCTCATGTATCTATTCTTATGCAAATAAGTGGGTCGAAAATGTGCACACTCTGTTAGCCAATGGGCTTGTTGTATTATTGTTACTGTTACTGTTTATAGTGTATATAAGTCCGAGTTTTGCCCCATCCAAACTGTGTTCAACCCCCACTAATAAAGAGCTGAATTTCACTACTTCACTCGTCTGCTTCTTCATTCCCTGAACACGAAAAAAGGTAGAGCTCTTAAAGTGGCCTTTAAAAGAATGTAATCTTAGTGATAGCTGAAACTGTAACTCAAAACATTTAATGTTTTAAAATTCCCAGAAACCCCCATATAGTCATTTTACTGTTTTCTTGTTGTTAGGCTGGTATAGGTGGGGTGGTCATAGGAGAGGTTTGGATGAGAGAGTAGAGTGGTTTTATTATGTTTACCACCCAAAGTACTGTAGTGGGTTTCAAATAATAGATGTGATAAAGAAATTTTTCTCAACTGACCAGTCACCATCCAGAGGCCTTTGGGGGAGGTGAGTGAAGAATCGGCCCCTCCCCCCCATCCTAAAACCTGGGTGCAAGGAAGGAAGAGGCAGAGAAAGACCTAGGCCTCAACTAACCAGTCACCATCCAGAGGCCTTGGGGGGAGGTGAGTGAAGAATTGGCCCCTCCCCCCCACCCCATCCTAAAACCTGGGTGCAAGGAAGGAAGAGGCAGAGAAAGACCTAGGCCTCAACTGACCAGTCACCATCCAGAGGCCTTGGGGGGAGGTGAGTGAAGAATCGGCCCCTCCCCCCATCCTAAAACCTAGGTGCAAGGAAGGAAGAGGCAGAGAAAGACCTAGGCCTCAACTAACCAGTCACCATCCAGAGGCCTTTGGGGGAGGTGAGTGAAGAATCGGCCCCTCCCCCCCACCCCATCCTAAAACCTGGGTGCAAGGAAGGAAAAGGCAGAGAAGGACACAGGAAGGAAAAGGCAGAGAAGGACACAGGCCCCAACTGCCCAGTAACCATCCAGAGGCCCACGGGAGTCCTCCTAAAGTAGCAACACCCCAGAGGGCAAAGAGGAAGGGCCGCGCTGACACTACAGACATTGCAGACACAGGAGACCCTCGACCACCCCCAGAAGACACCATCCGTAGCCACCATCACAGTGAGGCCTGAGTTGGAGCCTTTAACCAACTTTTCGCAGCCAAAGGGAGGCGAGAGCTGCTGCATGCATGCAAGGGATCAGTAATTGAACTGAAATAATATAGTTGACTGAACATAGATGACTTATAGCAACTGACAGAGTGACTGTGTCACTGTGTCAGTTTAGAGCTGGCTGACATCAGTTCTAAACTGATACTGTGTTCTAAACTGTGATAATATGCATGATGATGTTACCTTGTTTTAAACTGTGATAATATGTATGATGGGGGGGGGGGGAATGGCGTAGAAACCGGCAAAGCACGCCAGGGAGTTTGCTAAGAAAACCCTATTGACCAAAGCAAAGGCAAAACAAAGGGACAAATCAGAGGAAACAGGAAGGATGCTCAGCACATTAGATGGACAGAAAGGGATGGGCAGGAAAGGGGGAGGAGAAATACAGTGTTGTAAGGAACAATATTGCATAGGGACATGGAATGTAAGATCTATGAACCAAGGAAAGCTGGAAGTGGTAAAAAAAGGAAATGGAAAGAATAAGTATTGACATCTTGGGAATCAGTGAGCTAAAATGGACAGGTATGGGCGAATTCAGCTCTGGAAACCATCATGTCTACTACTGTGGACAAGAAAACCTCAGAAAAAATGGAGTGGCCATAATTGTAAATAAAAGAGTGAGAAAAGCAGTAATGGGATACAATCTCAAAAATGATAGAATAATGTCAGTCAGACTACAAGGCAAACCATTTAATATCACTGTAATCCAAATATATGCACCAACTACCAGTGCAGATCAAGCCACAGTAGACCAGTTCTATGAGGACCTACAACATCTTATAGAACAGACACCAAGAAACGATGTCCACATTATCTTAGGAGACTGGAATGCAAAAGTAGGAAATCAAAAAGTGGACGGAATAACAGGCAAGTTTGGTCTGGGAACACAAAACGAAGCAGGGCAAAAACTGATAGAGTTCTGCCAAGATAACACACTAGTCATAGCAAACACCCTTTTCCAGCAACACAAGAGGAGACTCTACACATGGACATCACCAGATGGCCAACATCGAAACCAAATTGACTACATACTCTGCAGCCAAAGATGGAGAACCTCCATACAGTCAGCAAAAACAAGACCTGGAGCGGACTGTGGCTCAGATCACAATCTACTGATTGCAAAATTCAGGCTCAGACTGAGGAAAATAGGGAAAACGAATAGGCCGGATAGATATGATCTAGAAAACATACCCAAGGAATACACGGTGGAGGTGAGGAACAGATTCAATGGTCTGGACCAGACAGACAGAGTACCAAAGGAATTATGGACAGAGATGAGAGACATTATGCAGGAGGCAGCAAGGAAAACTATACCAAAAGAGAAGAAGCGCAAGAAAGCAAAGTGGTTGTCGGATGAGGCTCTTAAAATAGCAGAGGAAAGAAGGAACGCAAAAGGCAAAGGAGAAAGGAAAAAATACAATCACTTAAATAAAGAATTTCAAAGAAAAGCAAGGAGAGATAAGGAAAGCTACCTAAATGAACAGTGCAAAGAAATAGAGGAAAACAACACAAGAGGCAGGACTAGAGATCTCTTTAAAAAAATTGGGGAAGTCAAGGGAACGTTCAAAGAAAAATGATCACGATAAAAGACAAAGATGGCAAAGAGTTAGCGGATGCAGAAGAGATAAAGAAAAGATGGAAAGAGTACACAGAGGAACTTTACAAAAAAGACCTAAACACCGCGGATAATAACAATGAGGGGGAAATTGAACTTGAACCAGACATCCTAGAGAGTGAAGTCAGAAAGGCCCTAAAAAGCACGGCAAATAACAAAGCCAGTGGATATGATGGTATCCCAGTTGAATTCTTCAAAGCCCTAAAAGATGATGGAATCAAGCTACTACATGCTTTATGCCAACAGATTTGGAAAACGAAACAGTGGCCACAGGATTGGAAAAGATCAGTATATGTCCCAATCCCAAAAAAGGGCAATGCCAAAGAATGTTCAAATTATCGAACAATTGCGCTCATCCCACAAGCCAGCAAAGTGATGCTCAAGATAATGCAGGATAGACTACAGCAGCATGTAGAAAGAGAACTACCAGAGGTGCAGGCTGGATTCAGAAGAGGCAGGGGGACCAGAGATCACATTGCCAACATACGTTGGATCATGGAGAAAACAAAGGAATACCAGAAACAAGCTTACTTCTGTTTCATTGACTACACCAAGGCCTTTGATTGTGTGGACCACAACAAAATGTGGCAAGTAATTAAAGAGATGGGAATACCAGAACACCTCATATGTCTCATGAGAAATCTGTACATGAGTCAAGAAGCAACAGTTAGGACAGAGTATGGAATGACGGAGTGGTTTGGAATAGGAAAAGGAGTAAGACAAGGCTGCATTCTGTCACCCTGCTTATTCAACTTATACACAGAGCACATAATGCGCAATGCAGGGATGGAGGAATCACCATATGGGATCAAAATTGCTGGGAGAAACATCAACAATTTGAGATATGCAGATGATACCACCCTAATGGCAGAAAGTGAAGAAGACCTAAAGAAGCTCCAGATTAGGTTGAAAGAAGAGAGTGCAAAAGCTGGCCTGAGACTCAATATCAAGAAAACCAAGATAATGGCAACAGGCGCTATAAGTCCCTGGAAAATAGATGGGGAAGAAGTAGAAGCAGTAACAGATTTTACTTTCTTAGGATCCAAGATCTCTGCAGATGGGGATTGCAGCCATGAAATAAAAAGGCGACTGATTCTTGGGAGACAAGCTATGAAAAACCTGGGGAACATAGTGAAAAGTAGAGATATCTCACTGCAAACAAAGGTCCGCATAGTCAAAGCAATGGTATTTCCGCTGGTAATGTATGGCTGTGAGAGCTGGACCATTAGAAAGGCTGAGCGAAGAAAAATAGATGCCTTTGAGATGTGGTGCTGGAGGAGAGTTTTGAGAGTCCCCTGGACAGCGAGGAGAACAAATAGGTCAATATTAGAAGAGATTAGCCCTGAGTGCTCCTTAGAAGGACAAATAACAAAGATGAAGTTGAAGTATTTTGGACATCAAATGAGAAGAGAGGATTCACTTGAGAAGGCCTTGATGCTGGGGAAGGTGGAGGGCAAAAGAAGAAGGGGACGGCCAAAGATGAGATGGCTAGATGGTATTGTAGACACAATGGGCACGGGGCTGTGTGGACTAAGGAGGATGGTGGAGGACAGAGGTGCCTGGAGAGCGATGGTCCATAGGGTCGCAAAGAGTCGGAATCGACTGTGCGACTGAACAACAAAAGAAATTTTAAAAATACACAAATAATTAAAACATTTAATTTAGTCCAAACCAGCCCTTCTAAATATTTTGGCACATTCCAGCTGTTTTTGATTCTGCCCTCTCCCAGCAAACATAGTAAAAATCATGTGCACATCTTCTGCGATCCTGAATTAAGTTGCTGTTGGAATGTGTGTCTATTGTATGTATATTTTGTTTTTAAAATCCAGGAAATTCGATTCTTCAGGGGGGGAAATCCTCTGGATTATGAATGAGGAATATTGTGCTTTTCTATTTTTGATTCAAAATCTCAGGGACTGGCCCAGCATTGTCATGCAATATTGAACTCACATTGCCTATATGAGAAAGGAAGCCAAGCTTTACATTACAAAGGGCAACCTGAATGCTGACAACACCAATGTCAACAGTCAAGATGATATATAGGATACTCTCGTTATTACTGCCATTCGCAAAGAGACACCAAGCAAGGGAAAATTGTAGAAACACAGACATGGCTGTCTTTTAGCAAGTTCTCTAAGTATTTATGCTTGGAAAAAATATGCATTTTCTCTGCTTGTTCGGTTTATTTTTCTCCCCTTTTTTTCACTCCCTACTGAACAAATATTACTTCTTTTTTATGTTGCATATTAGAACCTTCATTGGTTTCTCACTCCCACTTTCAAGCCACAGGGTTTCTGTTGGGTCTCAGCTGTCTAGCAGTATGTGGAGGTCAGAAACAAAATCTTGATTTTGCACTGTCCTGTGGCTTTCTTTCTGCACTGTCTACACAGGGCTTTCCTCAACCCCCTTTCATGTTACATTCATGTTCCCCTTGCCGATGACCTTTCTGTTCTTTAGCTAAAATCCTACTTTTTAATATGTAACACAGTATTCTGACTTCAGTGAAAGGTGTCCTTTTCATAAAGCAGGCATTAACCAGATCCCCACCCCCCACCCCCCAAAAAAATCAATTGGGCAGTGAGGGTTTGTATTATTCAATCATATAAGTAATTAAAAACATTGATTAATGGCTGCACAGCTCTGGTAAGCTCTCTTACTCATAGCTCTGTGAAATAATTTGTACCCCCATCAGTATTGTAAAACAGTTTGGACAGCATAGATTGCTTCTGCTTTAAAGAATACATTCCATAGAAGCAGGCATTGTAAGCAAGAACAGTTCACAGCAAAACCAGAGACCAAGCCAGTCTTAAACTTCTCATATCACTGATCGAAGTCTTTAAATCTGTGATTATATGCCACTGTAGAACTGCCTCCGGTGGCCTAAAACTGGAGCTCGTAATATAGTTCTGCAAATTAACATAATAGTAATAATGATTGTGTGTTATCAAGTCAATTCTGACGCTTTGAAAGGATTGTTAGGTTGAGAGTACTCAGAAGTGGTTTTCCGTTCCCTTCTGCTAGGGGTACCCTGGGACTGGCTCTTCTTCTTGAAGGCACAATGAAGAATTGAGCTCCCAACCTCTGGCTCCACAGCCAGTTTAATTTAATTTAATAGTCATATTTATATATGCCGCCCACTCAGGCAGAACCCGACTCAGGGCGGCATTACAACAACCTTGTCTCATATATTGCTTAAAAGCTGATTGACATATAATCTACTCATTGGTCTGCCCTGACTAACTTAAAAAGCAAAGTGGGTATTTCTTTTAGCCAAGGACCTAATACAAAAAAATCTAATGGGATGGGTGATGGGAATTTCATTATAGCCAAAGTGACATCAAAAAGGGCTAAGGTATAATAGAATACCAACTATCCAGAGTAAACCCATTAGCTGCAGTACGCAAACTGTTGGTTTATGCACTGAATTGTGCCTTAATGTTCAAGGGTGTGTGTGTGTCAACTGTCCATGCAATAAGGAGGCATCAACCATCAATAGAAGAAACATATTATGCATTTAGGAAAGAAACCGTTTTCACTGTAGGGTACCCTGACTTTATAATATCTTCCGAAAAGGAAATACAATTAGCACCCAACTTGGGTGTGGATTTCTTTTTCCTCCCTTTTTCTTCTTTAGTGTGAAATAAAATGTTTCTTATTATCTAGGCATTTAAATTTGATTTAATTTTCAAAATTTGATTCATTGCTTCCTGATTTAATAGCTTTGCTTTTCATTTTGATGATTGTTATTGTATTAATCTTTTTACAGTATTAGGTACAACATCCTGGAATTAACGTGGATGAAGGAGATTTATATAGTTTATATGCATGCTGGAGAAATGTCCCCAACCCTCTCAGAGACTGACTAACTAAGACTGGGAAGAGACTGGAAAGAGAGGATCTGCAGCTCTGGAAAGTCATTGTACAACATAGCCCAAATGCATCCCCCATGTTTTCCCAGTATACAAAATGGGGATATTAATTAAGATGTGCCAGAATATCTGGACTGTTCCTGGCCAGAAAGGATCACTGGAGCTCCATTAACACTAATTTCTTGCTTATGTAGAAAGGATTGGCCATTCATCTCTTACCAGTATTATACTTTGCAAGAAGGAAAATTGTAAACATTTGAGAAATTCATGATACTATTCCACTTATTGATATCTGACTATCCAAGTAAACTCAGGTAAAGGAAAAGGTCACCTTTGCTTGGAAGCCAGTTGTATCCAATTGTAGGGTTCAGTACTCATCTCCATTTATAGCCAAAGAGCCAGTACTGTATGTATCTGCCGATGTTTCCATGGACATGTGGCAGGCATGATTAGACACGAGTGCATGGAATGCTTTTACCTTCCCATCAAAGTGGTACCTATTTCTTTACTTGCAATTTCTTGCTTTCGAACTGCTAGGTTGGCAGGAGCTGGGACAGACATGGGAGCTTACTCTGTTATGTAGCACTCAGGTCTTGAACTGCTGACCTGTTGACCTTCCAGTCATCAAGTTCTGCATCTTGACCACTAAGACATCACACTCTGGTAAAAGTGAGTAAAACCAGCAAAAATTGACTTCTGGGTGAGTATTTTAATAATCAGTATTTTAACATCTGGCTATATTATCTTTGGTTCTTCTTTTTACAATCTGTTCACTGGAAGGCTTACTGTGTAAATGTACCTTTTCTCTTTTAAAAGGACATGTTTGCAATGTATGTACTGGACTGCAAATGCCACTTCATCTTATGTGTTTATGCCATTATATCTGTAGGTATTGTAGACTTGGATTCTAAACAAGAAAATTGCCATGAACAGATGCTGGATAACAATGAGGTTCAACTTTTTAAAAAATGTACTGAGATTTAGCCAAGACATAAATCTTTGTTGCAGCTTTCTTGTTCTTCCCTTTTTCTTCCTGGCAGAACACTTACGCCCGCCAAGTCTTAAAATGATGACATCTTCCTCTTTTGTGCCTTGACGTTAAGTGATTAAAGCTGTAACAGACTTCTAGAGATGTCATTAGCTTTCCAGACAAGGCTGCCTCCAAAACAAAGTACGGGAGCAGGACAGCATAACAGAAAGGAGAGATGTTGCAATAGACACCTTCACACAGTGGATGATCATGCTTACTACACACATATTGCAATGGTCACCAGCTTGGGCATCTTTAAAAGAGGATTAGAAAAACTTATGGAAGACAGTTTTGAATTGTTGGTACTCATAATGGCTATAAATGACATTCAGTAAATATATACTGATAACAAAAGATGAATACAAGTCATGTTTGACTTCTGCAATTACAAGATGTGTTTAAAGTGGTTAACAGCAGCATCCAGACACTTTTGGTTACAGCAAACAACTACTTGAATAATGTTGATCAAAGTGTCCATTTGTATTGCTGTGTATGCCATTTCAATTCATTCCAGAAGTACCACCAGTGCAGCTAGTTTTCTACGGTTCACCACATCCTTTAAGGTCCCCCACAGGTAGAAGCCAAGGGGTGTTAAATCAGGAGAACATGGGGAAAACTCAACTGCACCTCTTTGTCCTATCCATTATCTTGGTAAATTCTCATCAAGGTAAGCTCTCATTTCTCAGTGGGACCACATCTTGTTGGAAGTAAAATCAATCATTCTCAAAAAGTGTATGACTTGCTACCATAATGCAACATCAAAAAGTAAGGCATAGATAACATCTCTTAAAACATGTGCACATTTTTGGCACCCTCTGTGTTACCATATTGTAGCTCCTTAAAAATTATCTGCCTTTTTAAAAATGATATGATCCACGAAAACTCACACTAAAATATAGCAGTTAGTCTTTCAGGTGCCACAATGTCTTTGACTTCTTTTCTTCTGTTTTGTTACTCATCTGATATTCCTGCACAGACTAACATTGCTATCACTTTGAAAACTGTTTATGTTACTGTCATCTGTCATTTCAAAAAAGCTATCAATACTGAGAGCACCTTCAGAAAATCCTTTGTCTTCATGTTCCTTCAGACTAATTTGAAATGGGTTATCTTATCTAAGCCATCCAATCAAAAGTTGAAGATGGTTGAGCAGATGAGGACATCTCATAAAGCTGTCTACTCAGAAATTTTTAAAGAATGAAAGCGTGGCGCCAAAATGGCCGCCGCGCTCTTTGCGCCCCCCCCCCACCGGACGAAGCCATCCGGGTAGTTAGGGGCGTGGCCAGCACCCTAATAAAAGGGCTGGCCACGAGGCAGCAGTGCTGCCATTTTGGCGAAGCGACGGAGCGGAGAAGTTTTTCCCTCTTACATCCGTCGCTCGTATTCTTCCAGGGGAAGCCTCTTTTGGGCAGCTTTTTCTCTTCTTAGGCTTCCTAGCTAACTCAGCTATGCCCTCTAAGAAGAAGGCGGCTGGCAACGTGGCTCGATCGGCGCGGAGGCGCCAGCCGGGTCAGAGGACCGCGACTGCGCCCGCCCAGCAGCCACCTTTAACGGAGCCCACCGGGACCGGTGGGATGGGATCGGTGGCCCCTTGGCCCGATCCGCGGTGCGTGCAGGTTGCCCCGGATGGGGCCTCGGCCCTTGGCCCGCAAGCGATGACCACCGCCCCCGCCAGGGTCCGTGCGCCTGGGCCCTCTTGCCCGGGTGCACAGTTCCCCATGGGGGGAGCGAGCCACGGGGGGTGGTTGGGTTCCCTGCCTTTGCAGGGTGTGCCCGCGGCTTCACAAGGGCCGGGCATGGGCTCTTGGCCTTATCTGGCCCATGGGACTCAGGGGCCTGGACAGGTACCCGTTACCTATGGGCCGGTTGCCCATTTGCCCCCTGCTGGGGCTGGGGCCTTTGTCAACGTGGAGGCCCTTCTGGCCCGCGTTGCGGCCCTTGAAGCATCCTTGGCGAGGGCCAATCAAACAGGGTTGCCTTTAGGATTCCAGGCGGCCCCTTTGGCTGCCGAACAGCCGCCTGAGGCGCGCGGGCCGGTGGCGGCCACTGCCTCGCAGCTCCCCACTCAACAGGTGCAGCAGTCTGGTGAGGGTCTGGCCCCGTCGACGAGCTCAGCTTCGGTCGTGAGCTCCGATGCCCCCAGCGGGCCGGAACCCCCGGTGGGGGCGGCCCGTGGGGGTGCATCGGGTGAGTATACAGTTCAAGCTAGTGCACCCACACAACTGACTTCCCTGGGGGGGGCTTTCCAATGGCCATGGCCTCGCACGGGTGGCCCGGCGGTCCAATTGCCCTCGGCCCACCCGGCGACTTCGCCCCTGACACAGGGCCCGGGTCCGGGTGGTGCCCCCTGTGTGGTGGGGAATGTGTTGGGGATCCCCGGGCTGGTACAGGCCCCCTTTGCTTTGCCCGCAGTTCCCTCTGTGCCGGTGTCGGCACTGCCAACGGCAGGGTATTCCTTGCCCCTGGGGGACCATCTGGCCCAGTCCACCAAGGAAAAGATCTGGAGGGGAGAGTATGTAGATATCTTCTCCCTTCTTAATAGGGAGCCGACCAAGGAGGAGAGGGAAGTGCTGGACGAGAAGGATAAGGAGCAGGCACGTCGTCGTAAGCTGCCACGCACGTGGGCAAACTGGTTGCCAGCGTACCTGATTTACATGGCCGTTTACCTCAGGGCTAGGCCGGATTTGGCCATCCCTATGGTCCAGTATCTGGACAACATCTACCGGGCCATGGTTGACTTCCCGGGTCCGTCGTGGCTGGCTTACGACGAAGAATTCCGTATGAGGATTCCACTGCACCCAGAGATGAGGTGGGATGAGCCCTGCCAGAAGCTGTGGCTTCTGTATATGACCCCCACGCGCCCGGTGCCTGGGGAGAGATACCATTGTGGACATGCGGTCCAACGAGCAGCCCCGGTACAGGTTCCCCGCCAAGTGGCGGGGCAGGGGGTTCCAGCCCGCCTGCTGTGCTGGACCTTCTCGTCCAACGGTTCTTGCAACAGAAAAAATTGCAAGTACAAGCACGAGTGCCCCTCTTGTTCTGGCCCCCATGCTGCCTCCGCCTGTCCCAGGCCGGGAGGATACAGGGGCAGGGGTAGGGGCGGACAAGGGGCAGGCAGGACTGCCACAGAAGGAGCGGGTTCACCGAAAGGCCCCCTCCCCAATTAATGTCGACATGCTGGAGCGTTGGCTCGCATTGTACCCGAAGAAAGCAGACGCTGTGTACCTCCTTCAGGGTTTTCAACTGGGTTTCCGTATTCCTTTCACGGGGGATAGGTCACCGCAAGACGCACCCAACCTTTTGTCACTTAGAGGAAGGGAGGAGGTGGCTGCCGCCAGCATTAATAAGGAGGTCGCTGCGGGCAGGGTCGCTGGCCCTTTCCCCGCGCCCCCTTTCCCCAACCTTATAGTGTCCCCTCTAGGACTAGTGCCCAAGAAGTCCCCGGGCGAGTTCCGCCTGATTCATCACTTGTCCTACCCAGCCGGTCATTCAGTCAATGATGCTATCCCTGAGGACCTTTGTTCTGTCAGGTATACATCATTTGACCAGGCATTGCGCATGGTGCGCTCATGTGGCTCGGGTGCACTGTTGGCTAAGTGTGACATTAAGTCGGCTTTTCGTCTCCTGCCGGTGCACCTGGGTGACTTTGAGTTGCTGGGTTTCAAATTCCGGGGTGAATATTATTTTGACAAAGCCATGCCATTCGGCTGTTCCCTATCCTGCTCGGCTTTCGAGCGTTTCAGTACATTCCTGCAGTGGGCATTTGTCCGTAGGTCAGGGTCTCGGTCTGTAGCCCATTACCTGGATGATTTTTTGTTTGGGGGTGAACGGGGCTGGGACACGTGCACACGTCTCCTCACCACATTTCAGACGCTAATGCAGGAACTCGGTGTCCCTTTAGCGCCCGAAAAGACCGAAGGCCCGTCTAATAAGTTAGTATTCCTGGGGGTGGAGATTGACACGGTAGCGCAGGCGTCTAGGTTGCCGGAAGACAAGGTGTCAAGGATAGTGGCCCTTATATCGGACTTGCTGGCTAAGCGCAAGGCATCCCTTCGGGAACTGCAGGTGCTACATGGACACCTTAATTTCACTTGCAGGGTGGTCGCACCTGGCAGGGCATTTGCTCGGCGCTTGTGCGACGCCATGTCAGGCTTATCCAGGCCCCATCATAGGACCAGATTGACACGGGGCATCAGGGCAGATATGCACATATGGCTCCAGTTCTTGAGGGAGTTTAATGGGGTCTCATTTTGGAGGGCAGACCTCTTGGCTTCACCCCAATTTCAGATTCAGTCTGATGCCTCGGGATCCCTTGGTTATGGGATGTACTTCAATGGGAAGTGGGCCTATGGTGGATGGCCACCAGCCTGGTCAGGCATGGGTCGCCTGAGGGATCTCACATATTTGGAATTTTTCCCCATACTGGGTGCCTTGATGCTATGGGGTGAGGAGTGGGCCAACTCTGTGGTGCATTTCTGGTGTGACAATGCGGCCGTTGTCCACATTGTCAACTCACAGACCTCTAAATCTCCCAGGGTCATGGACCTCGTGCGCCAGTTTGTATTGCGCACCCTGCGCCTCAATGTACTGTTCAGGGCCAGGCATGTCCCGGGGGTGAATAATGATATTGCTGATGCTTTGTCCCGCCTGCAGATCTCCCGGTTCCGTGCCTTGGCCCCGGATGCGGAGGAATTTCCCTCGCCACTCCCGGAGGAGATATGGACCTTTGGCAAGGAGAGGTGAACCGGGCGATCGGCATGTCTCTGGCGCCACGCACGCGTAAGGCGTATCACCACGCGTTGGTTTCCTTTCAGACTTTTTGTACCCGATCTCGACTGCCAGATACCTGGCCGATCCCAGTGGCCCACCTCCTTCGTTTCATGGTTTACCTGCACGCCCAGGGCCTGGCACCCCGCACCATGGCATCTAGGCTATCAGCGCTGGCTTTTATGGCCAAGGCGGGAGATCATGCGGACAGTACCGCTGATTTCCGTGTGAGACACGTTTTGGAGGGGTGGGTGCGGGAATGTGGGCATAGCCTGGACGGCCGCCACCCAATTTCCCCGGGGGTCCTTACCCAACTGGCACGGGGCTGGCATGACCTATGTTTCAATAGGTATGAGGCAGCCCTGTTTCATGCGGCTACAACGGTGGCCTTTTTTGGAGCGCTCCGCATCAGCGAGCTTGTGATGCTGACTAAGGCGGATGCAAGTCGTAGGGCACTGGAACTCGAAGATGTCTATGTTTGCAATGATTGGGCTCAGTTGAGGATACGCTCCTCTAAAACAGATCAGCACGGCGTAGGCAGTGGTGTAAGACTGCTACGATGTTCCTTGGCAGACATCTGTCCGGTTGGTGCCCTACAGGAGTTCCTTGCACTGCGTGGCACGCACCATGGCCCGTTTTTCTGTCACCAAGATGGGTCTCCCCTCACTAAATTTCAGTTTTGGAAGGTGACTGGGAAGGCGCTGGCTAACGTGGGCCTCCCTGGGGCCCGTTACGGCACCCATTCATTTAGAATTGGTGCGGCCTCTACGGCGGCCGCTTATGGGTACTCCGGGGCTGACATACGCAGCATGGGGAGGTGGGGATCTCAGTGTTTTCAGTTTTATGTTCGCCCACTCCCACCGTGAGTACCGCTTTTAGTCACCACATATCTCTTCCTTCCCTGTTTTTTCCCTTGACAGACCCTGGGTGTCGTATCACACTGGTGACAGTATGGCTGGTGGGCCATAGCTACGTGCACAGGGCAGCGCGTTACGCTGCGGCGACAGATTGGGGACCCCGACTGGGACTCGGTGCTTACGCAAGTCTCACATGGTACGGTAAACCCGGTATGTTGTGGCGGGAGCTCTTGCCATTCCTCTTTTCAGCAAGGAACGCTGACCCGCCCGACATCCTGATCATACATCTTGGGGGTAATGATTTGGGACAGGTCACTGGCTTATCGCTGAAGCATGCGATTTGCAGTGACCTCGCCTACTTACATTACGTATGGCCCGCCACAACCCTTGTTTGGTCAGATATGGTCCCACGGCACGCTTATAGGGGAGGCCTTGACCTCCAGGCCTTGGACCGCGCTAGGCGCATGGTGAACAGGGCGGTGGCTCGATTCCTTTCGACCAAGGGCTGGGGGTGGGTCAGTCCTCATCTGGCCATTAGTCTGCAAAATTATGGGCTTTACGCAGGGGATGGGGTCCATCTGTCGTGAGGAGGTATGGACCTCCTGCTGAGTGATTGGCGAGCAGGCCTGTCGACCGAGCTGACGGTCTTGGGGGGGGGGGGGGCGTCGAGCCTTTATTGAAGCCTCTCCGGGTGGCGGGTAGCACTGGTAAGGTAAACATTTATGACCCACAGGTATCCGGCAGGTTCACAATTGACTGGACAACACTAGATAGGCATAAGTTGTGTAAACGTTGTCCGGTCAACGACGAACCAGGCGAGGGGGTGATGGTTACCACTAGACAGCTGGAATCACCCCCTGATTTTACGGATACACGTCAGAGGGTGGGGTCATTAGGTAGATATTGACTACGGTCAACAATTTGTTTGTTGTCAACAAACAAATTGATACAAATAGATACATTGTAACAATTGCCGTTGGCAATTTTGGGTGGTACCTTACCAGTGTTACTTCGGCCTGCTTGCCTTAAGAATTATGATTGGTCGTTTTACCAATAGAAATTTATAATTCGGACTAGGGCATGAATCAATAAATGTGGCCCAATGCCGTTATCCACTTTCATTTGTGTCTGAGTCCATTATTGGGGGTGTGTGCCTGCAAAGCTCTATGTTAAATGGAGGAAGCATAGAGGAATGTCTCAGAGGCACTATTACCTGGATGCCAAAGGTCCAAGCTGCATTGTCCTTGCTGAGTTATAATTATGTTTTGGCCACTTTCTACATTTGCACAGAATGACTTAACAAGTTCCACATAGGTTTTGCAGGTCAAAGATGACAGAGGACCCTCCATGGTATATTCAAAGACCCATACAACTGTCACTAAAATTAGCAGAAAAGTACTAACTTCTGCATCAGCTATAGGAATCAGTATTTGCAACTGTAGAATCTACCTCAGAAGGTAGCCGCTCTCCACATTTGTGAATAAGTTTAGAATTGCCAGGTCAACAGCATTCCCATGTCAAGACTGGAACCTGCTGCTTGTGATGTCATAGGGGAGACTGCTGTGATTTCACATTAGTGGGGCAACAGAGGTCAGAAGAATGTCTTCTGGGCCAGTTTCTTCTTCCATGTCTAAGCCAGATGTGAAACTGCCAAAATGAAGGCACCTTTTGGTGAGTTCATTCTGCAGTTCCTTTTGGCTGACCTAGTATGAGAAAGATGAGCCAATAACACAAGGTTGTCATTACCAGAGTATACCCAATTGTGGTTCAAATAATACCACTATCTTCGAGGAGGTTCTTTCTGTGTACCCCTTCTAGGCCATCTGAAAGAATATGAGGTAAATCTGGATACCTGGGCTCAAAAATGGGGCAAGACCTCGTTCACCAGGTAACAGGGCAATTGAGAGCTAGGGGTGGGTTTGGGTGGGGGGTTTGGGTGACCAGGTAGGCTGCAAATATGCTCCACAACTGCAGCACCACACTGCCTTTCCTACAACATATGTTACACATGAGGAGGTTTTTGTTTTCAGGCCCTCTGCTGTTGCTGGGACTTTTGGAAACCTCGCTACCAGCCCTTCGGGAGCATTTTTCCAGGCTCTACAGTGCTGCTGCTAAGGCTCATGCAACAAGAAGGCTTGTGAATTGGGGAGCTGGCTTGCAACTTCTGCCTTGCTGCAAGGGTTATGTACCCATCAACTCTCTTTCTGATGCCTTTCCTTACTTCTGGCTTTGGAGGAGGCACAGACCCCTTCATGACAAGGTGTGAGTTATTGGACATGAAGTTATCTGTTTATATTTATTTATTACATATGCATCTGCCAAAAGCCACTCTGGGCAGCTCACATATAGAATTAAAACCATAATGCACCCACCCAACTGAATGGAATAGTCATACCGTTAGTCAAATCAACATTAAAATATATATAGCAGAAATATCACCCAAATAATAAGAGTTTTAAACCAGTGCATACGTTTTGAAACTGTCACATGCACATCTTCTTTGCTCCTTGCCCTAAGGGTTGTCTCTTTGTGTGGTGATGCAGAGAAAACATATAGTTCCCTGAGACTTGGCTGGTGCCCTGACACTTGGCAATGTGTGAGAGGGAAGAGGGGTGAAAAAGAACTGTCATGAATTCCAGGCTTACACGTCAAATCTGTGTAATATTTCTGTGCAGTTGTGACCCAAAGACTAAAGATCTTTGTCCTTTCTACTAGCAGCACGTCAGATGTTGGACTCCTGTATTTGGCCTCTGAATACTTTCAAAGACTATCATACATAGATAACATTGGTGGTGTTTAAACCCCCCCCCCCAATATAGTTTTCTTTATTTTTTTGTAATATGTATTATACTAATTTTCATAAAATTATGATTTTATATGTTATGAATATATGTACATTTTGTACAGTTTTAAATAGGGACTTGAATTTCTGTAGTATAATGCTATTACTAGAGAGAACAGTTAGTTTAACACAGGGGTAGGCAACCTACAGCCCGTGGGCCAGATCTGGCTCACGCCACCAAATAATCCAGCCCCTGCTCTTGCTCCAGCCCCTGCCACTATTGCCGGCAGAATCGGCCACAGACTCGTTTACAGCTGTGGTAAATGCACTTACCACAGCTATAAATGTTTTTGCAGCTGCCATGGATGCATTTATGGCAAACGTAAGTGGTGGTGGTGGGGACCATCAGTCCAGCCCGCTCAACTGTCTGAGGGAGTGTGACCCGACCCTCAACTATAAAAGGCTGGCAACCCCTGGTTTAGCATATGCAAGTGTAAATATGCACAGTTTATTATTGAAATAAAAGTCTGTAGCCTGTGTGCTAAATAAAAAGTTAAAATTGAGAAGTAGTTTATAATGAGTTGGAGTTAATATAAAGTGTTAGATATTCTACTAATAACTAAACATGATAATTGTTTAAGATTTTATTATTTTCCATAGTGTGTTTAGTATTTTTATTATGATCCAACTCAGATGAGTTAATGTTTTATTTTATGTACTTTTTTATTAATATTCTTTTTCGTATATTTTTCATTTATGTGATGTATATCTTATTATTTTTATGTTGTTTTCTTATGTATATTTTAAATGCTTAATAAAATTTTATATAAAAAAAGAATAATTTGTTTCTGAGAAATTGCTCGTATGATGACATCATCAGGCTTCCAAGGACTAATTCTTAGGAACAGGATTCCAGCCACAGTTTTACTGCATGTTGTTTCACCCAGTTGTGAAAAACATAACACCTAGAATTCTAGGCCCAAGTGTTATTAGGATAACCACAGACTATTTGAGTGGACTCGGGGAATCTGTGGGATGGAAAGTGGAGAAGTTTCAGTGAATTCCTAGAAAACACAGTTAATGAGCAGTTCTGATTTTGAGTAAATATGCACAAATAATGTTTGCTTTTGAAAGTTTTAGCCCCAGTTATTAGTAAATACTGAGGACTTGTAACAGCGAACATTCATAGTGTTTTGATCAGATGGCGTTAAGATAAAATGATTGAGAATTCCTGGGAGAGGAGAAGTGTAATTCCATAACATGATGATTCCAGGCTTATTTGACTGAGTTATGGTGACAGCCATATTGCGTAATACTGCTTTATGGGTTTTTGAACAAGTTCCAGAAGTTTAGCCTGGTGAATCTGTTCCAACAAAAACAGTGACATATTTTTTCTGGCACGCTGAAGACTAGCACATTAATCGTCTTGCAAGCTTTTTATTGCGGTATAAGCTTCGGACCCTAGAGCCCACTTCACCAGATCACAGAGAAAAACAATGTAATCAGTGGGGCCAAAAGGCCACATAATAAAAGAGATGGGATAAGGGCTGTAACATCCCACAACATTTGGCAAGCAGATTAATGGAGTGGCTAAAGGGAACAAGAACTGAGAATCAACTTGTGAACAAGAAGGTAGTAAATATTGTGGTTGTCTTCTAGTGATATTTCTGATATCTGAAGTCAACAAAAATTTGTTTTTGTGAACAAATTTAGGTATGGTTCATAAAAGCTATGATTTGTTAGTAGACAGTATCCTCTTCATATAAAAAATGAGTTCCTGCTATTCCATGTACTGTTATATTGCCTGTATCTAAGGAAGCAGTTCAGTGTGGCCTTCATTTTTAATTGTTGGGAGTCAAAGGGAACAGAAAATAAGTTTAGTGATTGCAGGTATTGCACATGAGTTTACTTCTTTACTTTGTCCAGCAAAAGTGGCATCATGGTTTGATTTAATAATTGTGAGAAAAGTCAAACTGTTAATATTATATGGACAAAGCAAAACGTTTAGTTTTATCATTAGATAGGCTGGCCTAATTCACAGACTCAGGAAAAGAACTTTGCCAATCAAGTTGGTGGCAAAGGACAATCACATTAGGCTGCAGAATCTCCTTACTGATATAACTGTTTTAGCGCATGTAAGATTGCTAGCATTCCAACAGACTCATAGTCAGATTTCCAAAAACCCAGAAATGCCTTTTACTTAACTGAGGGCAGGCAAACTGCTGTAACTTGAAGAGTACACATCGCCATGCCACGAAACTTGGCAAGTCTCTAAACCACAAAGAGAGGATTTACTATGCTCAGTTGTAGACATGCAGCTGTTTGGGTTTTGAAGAAGTCACCCCCAAATTACAATTTTTTCCATTTTCTCACTCTTTTTCTAAGCAGCTACCCTGTCCCTTCCATAAATTGATTTCTCAATGGACGTGATGATGGGCCTGGAGAAGTTCCTACTCACCTGGAACTCTTCATGAGAACAAAAACCCTGATATAATAGGAGAGAAGGAAGAAAAAGCTTGAGTCCCTGAACATCAAAGGCCCCTTTTGAAGATAGGGACATTAGCCCTACTACAATCGTCTGGCACTTCATCTGTCTTCCATAATTTCAAGAAAATGATAGCCAGTGGTTCTGAGATCTCTTTAACCATTGCTATGTGCTCAGGAAATGCATTTTATTATAACACCTGTATTCTCATTATATGTACAAGATAAAGAATAGCCTCAATTTATTTGTTTGTACTGTAGCATAGATGTGACTTGATTAAACACTCATTTATTTGCTTTTCTGATGGTCAGGTATTTATAAGGCTCTCTTCCATTACCACATTTCCAAAGAATTGATTTTACCCATCCATCTTCACTGTTTTTCTTTTACACAATAAGGATGGTTTTGACCTTGGTTTCAAGGGACAATCTCAGCTAACTCCCAGCCACCCTTTTTTATATCTAAAGATGAGGGACAGTTTTGGAAAGCATGAAGGCAACATGTCCATAGAGCAAGCATACCTGTCAACCTTCCCGGATTGGCCGGGATTTCATGGTTTTCAGCGCCGATTTGCGCCATTTCCTGCCCTGCCAAAACCCCGGAATTTGGCAGCGGGGGAAAGGAGGTACTGCGCAGCCCTTCTGCGCAGGTCTCCTTCTATGCATGCGTAGAAGGGTTTTACGCTTACGTAGAACCCTTCTACGTATGTGTAGAAGGGTATGCCACTTGTGTAGAAGGCTACGCATGTGTAGAAGGGGGCTACGCAAGCATAAAACCCTTCTACGCATGTGTAGAAGGCGACCTGTGCAGAACCGTTCTGCGTAGGTCCCGGATTGGCTGGTATGAGAGCAAGATTTTGGAAACTGGAAGATAGCTTTCTTCAAGTCTGGATTCTGAGGAGCAGGCATGGCAACATTAGTTTTCTTGAGAGTTTAAAGTGTGTGTGTGTGTGTGTTTTAAAATAATAAAAATCAATATTGTAAATATATTGTAACCATACCAACCAAAATCTAAATAGCAACTCACAAAATCAAACCAATACAAACATGGAACAAATGTCAAACAACAAATAACAAACCAAAACATAGAATTCCCCCTACTAACAGGGCTTCTGTAAATAGAAAATTTTTCAACAGCTTGAATGCCTGAAGAGAAGGGGCCTGATGAATCTCAACAGAAAGATTCCATAATGAGACCACCACTCAAAAAGCTCTCTTCCTAGTGTCACTCCTTTCAGTTTCTCTTGGGTAGACACCTATGGCAATACAGCCTAGGAAGACCTAATAGTAAGGATACAATTCCTATAGGAGAGGTGCTCTGCCAGGTAGCAAGGTAACAAACTATGTAAGGATTTATAATTAAGAACTAAAATAAAATCTTGAACCTGGCACAGAACACAATGGGCAAACAGTTGAGGTGAGGTACGACAGAGATTGTACATATGCATAAGTATGGCTGCTACATTTTGAACCCATTGAAGCTTCTGTAACTGCTTCAAGGGTAGCCCCATGTAGAGAGCATTATGGTAATCAATCCTAGAAATTACCAATGCATAGATCAAAGTTGTCAGGCATCCCCTTTCAATATTGTGGGGGAGGGGGGAGCTGGGCAATCTGCTAAAGCTGGTAGAATGCAGCCCTGGCAAAGGCAGAAACTTGCTGTTCCATAGCAAGTGCTGGGTCCAGGAGGACACCCAGATTTTAAACCTGAACCTTAAGTGATAAGATGGTATTATTCAGTCTAGGGAGATTTCCACCCTCAACACTGAGGTCTCTGATTAGATTTGACTATACTGTACAGTGGAATGGTATAGGACCATGATGCAAACCTTGGCACTCCAGGTGTTCTTGGACTTCAATTACCAGAAGCCCAAGTCAGCAGTCCTGCTGATCAGGGCTTCTGGGAATTGAAGTTCAAGAACACCTGGAGTGCCAAGATTCACCATCACAGTTATAGGGGGAGTATACTATATTTCACCAGACTTTGAAAGTTTTCAGTCTCACTCACCAAATACCACTTCTTCAGTCCTCTGCCACCAGATGCCATTCAGGCTTCAGCTGACTGGTCCTGCCTTTTCAGGTTGACTCAAACCCTTCATCTCTACTTCTGTCTGCTGATTTGAGTCTCCACAGCTAAAATTGCTGATGTTTCTCCATAGCTTGTCTCTTCCCCAGCCACAGGTTTCTGTTCCCTCACAAGGGCTGATTATATCTGCTCCTGTTGGGAGCCTCAGCCAATCAGCTTTTTGGTAGCCAACATTCTACCTTGTTTAAAATTCAACTTCAATAAACTGCTTTAGATTGACCTACTGGATTTCTTCTCAGAAAGAACATTCTTCATAGAACATTCTCAGTGACAAAACAGTCACTGATAACAGTCAACTAACATAGATGTTCCCCTTTAACATCTTGTGTGGGCAAAGCCAAAAGTGAAAAACACAATTCCTGTCCTTTCCCCCACCTAGTTAGCCTTTTCATATATCAGCATTTTTAAAATAACATGCTATATTAACAAGTAACATTTACTTCCCAACTTTAATTCTTCACAACCTCTAAAGGCCCTGATAAGGCTGCGAGGTTTGATATACTCTCCCAATTTAAAACACATCTGGCCAATGGCTCTTATGCAACAGCAGTGTGCCTCGGTGCATGGAGATGCTTTGGCTGTCCCCTGTGGGCTATCAGCCTCTGACCCATGCTCCTTTGGCAGACCTCACAGATACCCCAGTGACTGGGCAGTCTGAGGGAATGGTGAATGGAACAAGCAACCCTCCTCCCCCGGGGGAAGGGAGAGAGGTGAGGGCAGATATGCTGTAGGTGATGAGAGGCTAGACTGAGTTGTCAGGACCAGGGGTTAAAGGAGAAGGGAGAAGAAGGGGGCTCATCCCTTTTGATGGACATGGAGGGAAAGAAATGGGTGACATTTTGGAGGAGCCCCCGTCTTCTGCAACCTCTGGGATGATCACTTGCTGGTTATGCAGGATCCTTGGACTACAGATTGGATCAATTTCTGCACACCCAGAAAATGTGAGGGAGGTCTACTGCTACCCATTCCTGCAGGACCTACTCTGTGAACACAGAGATGTCCTGCCAAGTCCCCGGCCATTGGCTTCATCCCACCCCAAAGAGATCCTGGCAGAAGAAGCGGCACAATAAGCATCTGCACTATTCTGCTTATAGTATGTTAGCTAGCTGGGGGTAAGTATAGAGAGCTAGATCACAGCCTTGGACTGGAGACAATGCTAGTACAATGATTGGAACATGGGCCCAGCTGGGGACAGGAGATTCAGATGGGCTAACTAAACCCCCTGTGCTGGCTGGCCAGGCTATCCTGCTAGGGTAATAGAGTAGACCAGTGTTTCCCAACCTTTGGTTTTTGGACTTTAATTCCCAGAAGCCTGAGTCATTTCCCCAAAGCACTGATCAGCCAATATACTGAACTTAGGCTTCTGGGAATTGACGTCCCCCTGTGGGGCCTGGGCACCATGTTGGGAAGCACTGGAGTAGACCGTACTGCCAGCAACTCAATGCTGATTGTCAGGTGGCAGCTAACTAACTTGACAACCCTGAGGACTAACGGCCTTGGGTGGCAAAGTCCACAGGGAAGGGTGATGGTCCCCAAGTGGTTTAAATCCCACTTGAATCCATCTTCATGGAGGGCAGCAGCTTCATCAATACTGGCCTGGGGGAAATGAGGACTGTGTGTGCCAAAAGGGCTCAGGACTAGAAAGTGGCTTGCAGAACTGGATCACTGGTATGGGTGTCGTGTCATGCTGTGATGCAGAAGGCAAATGGAAGACCAATGCATTATATTGCTCCCAAGAAAATTTTCATGGCTGACCACCAGGAGGATAGCCAATAATCAGAATCAGATACGGCACTTAAAGAAGAAAGGTGGAGACGGGGGAGTTAGGTACCTGACCAACCTTTGTTTCCCATTCCCCCACCCTAATAAAGACTAGTTTGAATAGCAATAGAGTCTTGAATTCATGAAGCCCTTAGGATGAAGAGGCCTTCCCTGCCACCTTCAATAGGGCAAGGGTGGTGACAGTCACAACCCACTTCATTTTATGTAAATGCAAAGGGATGAAGAATACACTAAGGTTTTAAGCAGAAGGATGAGCTTTTACTTTTTAGATTTGTTGTGGTTGCATTAACACTTGTAACATTAAGTCACTTTGACACAACTCCACTTCTTCTTAAGATCTGAAACACTTCCTAGCCTTTCCTTCTACTTCATGGAGGTTTAGGTTCAAGGTTACTAGCAACCTAGTCAGACAAGATTTTAAAATATTACTACTCAGTGAGATCATGGGGAGGACAGACAGGAGACAGATCAAAACTTCCTTACTGTGTTCATTTCTGCCTACAAGCCACATCTGAGTCACACTGATCGACCAAAGTCAGTGACCTTTTAAAAATTCATGCTTAACATTTGCACTTTTATATATAAGAACCGGAAATGTACACATAGGTTTTCCTCTTCCAACAAGTGCTTTTGGATTATTTAAATTCAAAGGCAGAACATTAAATAGAATAAATGGTGTCTGGCTATACAAAGCCAATAAAATACACAGAAAATATATTCCTTTTAAACAGAATATAGAGTGGAATAAGAATGTGCTCTTGGCTGAGATTTCAAGGACATCACAAGATAGTGCAAGCACTTCTCTGTGCCAGCCCGCAACTGGTTAAAAGTTGGGTAGAGGTGAGTATATAACATGAGTTGTTATTAGAGTAAACAGAAGCCCATACAGCATTATTATCCTGTGTCTACCCAGAAGTCTGTCTCATTAAGTTCAAAGGGCCAGAGTTCCAAGCAAGCATGCAGGGACTGTAATCTCATAATACTGAGAAGCATAATTGGTCTCTAATAGAAATGAAAGACCAGCATTTCTAGTGTATACAAAGAAACACTAGGAGGCATACTTTTGAATGAATTGGAACATGGATTCTTAGATGTTTCTTCCAGTGTCTTCAGCAGGATAAAACTACATGGGGGTCCCAAGACATGATGTGAAGGCATATAAGCAATATAATTTGCTGAATCAAAGCAGGTCTTGACCAACCTTTGTTTCCCATACCCCCACCCTAATAAAGACTAGTTTGAATAGCAATAGAGTCTTGAATTCATGAAGCCCTTAGGATGAAGAGGCCTTCCCTGCCACCTTCAATAGGGCAAGGGTGGTGACAGTCACAACCCACTTCATTTTATGTAAACGCAAAGGGATGAAGACAGTCTGGAAACTCAGTGAACATACCCTTGAATGCAATCTCCACAACAGTGCACAATATGAAACTCTGAGGGAAAAGAAGCAAAACAAAACCCAGATTTAAACAGTAGTGCAATATAAAAAACATTGCAATAGAACAATGAATATGGAGCCAGCTATCAAATCCATCTTAAACATCATTATGCTCTGTGATGTTGAGGAATTTTAAGGGCTCACCCCAAAATAATTGCCCAGTTAAATTGTCTCTGTTCCTTTGTTACAACAATTTTTGATGCCCTGCCCCGAGGGTGAAAGAAACTTGAATGCACATTGAGAGAGTATCATTAAAGAATGTAAACCAAGACTTGACTATGCCAGAATATCCACAGTTGGAACTCTGCAGCTATATGTTGGTGGAAATTTTGTCTCAATTTTGTTTTGTTTTGTTAAAGTTGACATACAACAACCCTTTGTTGTATGTCCAAAGAGTATGGTCTCCAGTCCATGTTAATTTTGCATGTTTGTTCCACCCTGTTTTAACTTCCATGGTACATGTTTAAACCACACAGACATTTGGACAATTTCTGTATGCATTTACTACAAAATAAGTATTCTTGCACACAGCTTATTCTGAAGTAAGTATGAATGTCTTTAAATATAAATAATTATATTGTGTGCTATCAAGTCAATTCTGACTTATGGCAATCCTTTTAATGATTTTCTAAGTAAAGTATACTCTAATTTGTTTACCATTCCATTCATCTGGGAATACCATTGGACTACGTAGGTTGCCTGGGAATTGAACTTTTAGCCTCTGGTTCCACAGCCAGATATCAAAATATATACTTAAATAGTCTTCTTTGAGTTGAAAACTATACTGGAAAGTTCAGAGAAGTGCAAAAATTGTAGGATAACTGTGTTCTTATCAGTACCGTAATATAGGAGAGGCAATCTCTGTCACCTCAATCAATCTTCTGGGAGTGTTTTTCTCCCGTGTTGCTGACTCCCCAATCTACCTTTGTTGTTCTTTCTCTTTGTGTGTATGTGTGGTTTGGGGAAACCTCCTTTCTTTTATTTTCCTCTTCACATCTTTGCAAATAGCCTGTTCAGGTACTGCAGACCATTGCAGTGCAGCCTGAATCTACGAACCCTCTTAGTCATGCAAGTTTGCTTCTTTTGAGTATCTCTCCCCATATTGGTTGCATGTTTTATTGTGAATCTTTGCTATATTTTAACTCTGTTGCCTTCATTATAATTACCTTTGTGCATAGCACTGTGTGAGTGTGATATACTCAGCCCAATTTGTGTGAAGACATACTATGATTCAAAGATCCTTTTCAGGTGTGTCTCTGAATATGTGTGAGTTCATACATATGCTCTCAAAGCATACTGCGTAACATTCCTGGCTTATTTTATAGCCTCTTTTCTCCTAAAAGATATATTTTTACTCACAGTAAACAGAAAAGTAATAGAAATTTTTAAAAAAACTTCTTTTGGTAGTTGGGGATAGCTTAATTCAGCTGTGGGCCATCTCAGATATTGGAAATGGAACCCTTGATATTTATAGTTTCTAAGCAGCCTGTAGGCGGAGCGTTTATGCAAACAATTGCACAATAGCCATAGAAAACTGTTCATGCAGCTTGTACAATTGCCCTTATAGATGATTGTTGTGTGTCATCAAATCAGTTCTGACTTATGATGATCATACAACTGCCCAAATTAAGAGAAATCAGGCCCTGGTTTAATAAAGTTTGGGCTTAAGAGGATAACATGTAGTGTGAATATGTTGATTATTGTGAACGAAAAATGTATGCAAACATGCTGGGCTAAAGACAACATTAGTCATGCCTAGGGTTAGCAATTTATCTAATATATATTAGATTAAATGCATACATACATACATACATACATACATACATACATACATACATACATACATACATACATACATACATACATACAGCAAAACCCTGACTTACAGATGCCCCGAGTTACATAAAATTCGACTTACAAAATGATTTTGTGCTAAAACCATGTCCCGATTTACACAATTTCCTATGGGTTTGCTTTGAGTTACATAAAGATTCTTTTTCCTATGGATTTTCCTATGCTTCAATTTACATAAAAATTTATTTTTCCTATGGGTTTGCTTCGAGTTACATAAAAATTCGACTTAAGAAAAAGCCAATGGAACAGACTTTTTTTCCGTAAGTAGGGGGTTTGTACTTGAATTGTGACAACAGTAACAGTTTTATTCCTATCACTCTGATGTATATACCTAATGTTCCATTGTACTTAACTGGAGTCAGACACAGAAAGAAGGCAGAACAGACTTTAAAATATTCTCTTCCCTAAATTAGGATAAGTTGAAATGACTGTACTAATAACTTGTTGCAAAATGAACAACCTTTCCACTATGCATAAGGAACAGAAAATGTATTGTCTCTGCATTTGCATATTAATCCAACACCTACAGATGTATTTATTATGATGTTATATGGTTATATAACCAGGTTCACTAGAATAGTAAAGGGGACTGGAAAATTTCAGCTCTGCATTGGATGTATAAAAAAGAGCCCTGAATCTACATTCCAAGCCCAGTATTTCCACTTTATGATGCTAACAGTGAGAAATATTGCCATGATCTTAGAATGAAGCAGACAAATTGTATATACAATACAGTACAACCAACATTAACTTCCCTATGGACTGTACATTTTAAAGTACTGTGTCATCAAAAACTGTATTTTTGGTCTACTGCTTTGCAAAATCCAATCAATGGATTTTAGTCTATTTAAACATAAGATCAACAAACCATGAAGGAAAATAATGGACCTTTCACCATCCAGCCACACAAACTAGTCCAGTACTTAGGTGAAGACAATTACACAGAAAAATACATCATAAATTTCAGAAAGAATTTTTAATGTCAGTTGGCAGCAGGTTCATGTCTACTCTGCTGACACAATTACCTGTAATAATAATAATTTTTCAGGAAATTGAAATGTGGTTTGAAGTTTAATAACTGTGTTCATTCTCTACCTCCTGATTGATTAATCAGACTAAAATTTAAATCCACAATATCCCTTTGTATTAATGATTGTCCAGCCAGTAAAATGGAGAAACTGAACAACTTAAGGGCCATTCATACACTTAACAGTTACAAAAAGCAGGTCACTACTGCAAGCTAATGGTAAAACACTCATCAGATATTTTAAATGTCAGTTTTGTATTATGATTTATCAGCCCTGCATTGAGCACAGTGTTGGACTCAAAGGCCTTAAAGGCTTTTCCAAATTTCATTATTCTATGATAACTGTTCTCAGACCTTAATTTACTCTGCCTTGAAATCAGAAAGAAAAAAAAGAAATCAGAAGACAATATTTCAATTCAGAATAAAATGTTTAGCAATGTTGCATGCAGATACACTCCCAGCTACAATGACATAATTAGTCACAGAGCAGGGCCGTAGCCAGGATTCTAGATGTGGGTGGGCAAATATTTCTCAGGATGGGCAACAATGTCTCATATATATATATATATATATATATATATATATATATATATATATATATATATATATATATATATATATATATATATATATATATATATATATATATATATATATATATATATATATATATATATATATATATAACCAACACACTAAATTTAAAGTAATTCTAAATCCATCAACAGGTGTGCGAAATCAAATTACAAGAAACAGAAGAAATCAATCTCCATATTGAGACCATATGGGTGGAGCGTCTTAAAGCGGTGGATATAAAAACATTCTCTTTGTAACAGCTTCCTTTCAATGTTGCTACGAGAGTAAGGATCAGATTTGCAGCTTTCCAAAACCACAAATTTAAAATCCTGGTCACTATGACCTGCTTCAATGAAATGGTTTACCAGAGGTGCCACTGTGTTACCTGCCCGAATTTTGGAGCGATGTTCGCCCACCCTAGTTTTCAGCTCACAGGCAGTTACACCCACGTAACCCAAGCCACACTTACATATGAGTAAATATACACAGTTACCAGTTTTACAATTACTTAGCTAATGAAGTTTTAACACAAAATCACTGTTTTTCAAGGAGACTTCTTTAGTTTGCCAGGACAGAAAGCAATGCACACAATCATTACATTGATAGTGTCCCACTGCACTAGAGTGAAATGAACCTTGATGGGACTCATGATCAGAAAAGGTTACCATCTGTCTGATACATCTTGTATTCCTTAAGGCAATAACTGGTTTGCGAGAACAATCAGGTAAATGTTGCACCACATGCCAATGTTTAGAGATAACAGCTCTAATCTTTTCCGCTAAAGGAGAGTATTGAAAAGAACAATACAATTGGTCTCTAACATCCTTAGTTTTTTTTAGTAAACAGCTGTTTCCTAGAGACAACCTGCACTTTCCTAAAATTGGCTGCAACCACTTGCTTGGGGTAATCTTTATCATTCAAGAATCCACAAATGTCAGAAGCAGATTTAATGAAATCACTTTCAGAAGATGAATTATGTTTGGCTCTTTAAAAAAGCCCAAATGGTAAGTTGTTCCTAAGATAATAAGGATGATATGAGGCATAATTCAAATAAGCATTTCTGTCCATACTTTTCCTATAGAGCCTAACCCTGACATCACATTCAGAAGACAAATATGTGGTAATATCTAAAAAAGGGGATATCAGTTTTGCTAATGCTATGGGAGAATTTTAAATGAGGATTCAAGTTGGTAATCCATGCAACAAAATCGGAAGCAAAAGAAAGATAATCTAAAATGAAAAATAAATCATCAATAAACCGTTTATAAAACATAATGTGTGCAAAAAAGGGATTAATAGGTGTGTTAAAAATGAATTCCTCTTCGAAATTAATCATGTATGCATTATCTAAACCAGGTGCCACGGAAGACCCCATAGCCTCTCCACAGATCTGCAAATAAAATGTGCTACCAAATCAAAAATAATTATGTTCCAAAACAATATCTAAAAGATCCAATAGGAAGAGTGTAGGGGGGTGTAAATCCTAACGGGAATCCAAAAGTCTTTCAACAATAGTCCTAATCTCCTCCAAAGGAATGTTAGTATATTGTGCTTGAACATCTAAAGTAATAAAACCACCACCTTCAGGGATAGAAAAATCCTCCACCTGGGAAACAAAATCAGTAGTGTTTAAAATAAAGGAGGAGGTATTTCGGGAAAAAGGATTAATGAAGTGATCCAGGAACTGAGAAATGGGCTCTGACAAGGAATTTATCGAGGCTATAATAGGTCTTCCTGGTATTAAACCCTCGCATGTGCGGTCTTTGTGGAAACTTCTTATTACTAGATGGAATTTGGATCTATTTTGGATATACTTAAAGTGCATTAAACTCATTTTACTTCATTGCCACAAACTGTCTTACTGCCTTTCTATTGGATTTCACCATTTGGCCACTTCTCCTGCTTGAGCTTTTTGGGCTATGGCTTCTACTGAACTCGGATTCGCTTATTCTACTGCAGATAGAACACGTATATTGCAGAATATTGTTTCTTATAGACAATCTACTGAATCCAACAAGGATGGTTTCTTGTAATTTGATTTCGCACCCCTTTTGATGGATTTAGAATTACATTAAATTTACAGTGTTGGTAATGAATCTTCGACGTCCGTCAGCACAGAAAGACTGTACGTGTGAGGCTTGGGACACCATTTAAAATACTTTAAAAATACTAAAAAACTTTGAAACATTTAAATACTTCGAGATATTACTAAAGAATATACAGGTAATTCGTTGTTTGATGAAATAATACTATGTATCCAAGGCTTGCTGTAAATATGTATATGTATATGTATATATTGATTGTGATTACAATATTAGTAAATTGTTTGTATCATTATGTTTTATAGATCCCTGAGGAAGGTTTATACTGAAACTTCTTATTACTAGATGGAATTTGGATCTGTTTTGGATATACTTAGTGCATTAAACTCATTTTAGTTCATTGCCACAAACGGTCTTACTGCCTTTCTATTGGATTTCACCGTTTGGTCCCTTCTCCTGCTTGATATATATAAGTAGCCAGGAGTTTGAGAGTGGGCAAACTGTTAACTCAGGTTGGGTGATGCCCACCCTGGCCACCCCCTGACTATAGCCCTGTCACAGAAATTGGAGAATTTTTAAATCATCTATTGGATTTTCAGGAAATGTACCATACTTTGACCAAATGTAGGTCACACAGTCATAATAATGGATGTGATGACACATCTGTATTTTTGTGGGAAAAAGATAAGATCAGGCTGAGAGAAGAACAAATACAGTAGATGCCCAGCAATGGAGGATTCGTCCCCTCTCCTATATTTGGAAAATCTGAGAAGGCATGGCCATTTACAGTAGATGCCCAGCAATAAATGTTGGAATCCTCTATCATGCTTCCATGGCAGACACTCAGGGCTTCTTGAATTGATAAAGTGATATGAAAAGTATCCCCTAAAAGTTTAAAAACCACTTGTGCCAGAAAATTATTTAAATTTCCATTTACACTTAACATATATCAGCATGTGGCAATGTTTGGATAAAGATAGAATCAAACAAATTTCTAAATAAGAAAGGTTTATTGCATGAAGAATAAGACTAATTTGATAGTCCATAGTCTTAAACTTAATATGTAAGCATTGCTCAGTGGTCTTAGTAACTTTCTGAAGGTCCCACAAGATTAAAACAAAGAGGCCCATTACTCCTCTCAACTCATCTTAAATACAGATTGGTGACAATATTAAAATTTAATTAATCCCACAGAGTGGTATAACCTTGACCTGTGCAAGACTGGCCTAACCTGGATTTGATGAGACCCAATGGATTTCTTTTTGCACTGTCTGAAGAATTGTTAAGCAGTAGTAGGATCACAATGAGGTCCTTATAAATTGAATCCAGTGATGGCATGCTTTTGTTATATGTTATATTTATCAGTTGCAAAATGGGGTGTATGGTTGATGAATGTATAAAAGTAATCATCCATTAAAGCATATCCATGAGGGCTGGGGAAAAAATCTTGAACCATTTAAGTTAACACCATTACTTTATTTTGTATCCTTGCAACAATACATTTCCCATATAATTGATTTTTTTTAAAAAAAAAGCATCAATGTTTGAAACAAGACAAAATTTGACTTAATGGCTCAAATTCTTTTCGTAAGCATAGTAAATTGTACTATAGTGGGCCCACTGGGGATTTGGTGAGCCAACTGCATTAGTTCCATTGATTCAAGTGGGCCTACTTGTGCTTTCCTATGCTAAAGTAAGATACAGGCTCAGTTGACTCAGTAAATCCCCTTTGATTCCATGGACCTACTCTAGTATAATGTACAGTACTATGCTATCCAACAGGATTTTTGTTTCTTTTCATGATAGACATTTACAAAACTTTTCATATTCAAGTGATATTTGTCACCATTTCCAATTTAACAGAGCCCTGGTGGTGCAGTGGTTAAACTGCTGTACTGTAACCAAAATGTTGTGAGTTCAATCTTGGCCAGAGATCAAGGTTGACTTAGCCTTCCATCCTTCCGAGGTCGGTAAAATGAGTACCCAGAATGTTGGGGGCAAAATGCTAATTAACTTGTTAACCGCCCAGAGAGTGCATTAAGTGTTATGGGGCAGTATATAAGTGTGACTGCTTTGCTATAAGATTTCATATGTGCAGAATGACTTTTGGGTCAATTCAAAGGGTTCATTTGTGGCAAAAAAATTGGTAGCATATATCCTTCTTCAGTTTTATTATGGGTGCTGAGGTTGGAATCCTTTACAGTGTGAGTCAAAGTTGTTAGAACAAACGTAACTACTGCTGCTGTCTTATTTATCTTCTGCCTGCTGCTTTCCCTTGTGATATCTAAAGCAAAATGTTATATGATATCATTGTGATTTACATCTCCTTGCCTTTCATATTCCTGTGAAGGACGAAGACTTACACCATTCAATGTGTTTCATCACACCTTGTGTCAGATGTAACAAGAGAAGAGGAAGTAGACAAAGAATATACTAACAGCTCCATATATGTTTTGTGCGGGCCTAAAGTTTGGAGATTACAACTTATTTTCAATTATTACATCCATATTAGAAGAGCAGAGGGAACAAAATCACATTACTAAATCCTGTATACTCATATTTTTAAAAATAACTTCTTCTTATAGAGTAAATATGCAATTAATACCCAGAGTGAAGTGGCCACCAAATTCTGGAAAAGAGGTTCCATGTGGGTGGTTGGAAATTTCATTTCCCAACTGAAAGGGAAATAGCTTCCCAGGAGAGAACTTCCAATGTAGATAAGGATTGAATTCATCCCTGTATATTTGTGGAATGAAAAACAGTTCATGATTACCCATGTGAAGAAATTTGCACATCATTTTGTATTACATTATATGCTTTAGGACTAACATATTGACCCACCTATACATTTTCTTATGGATGTTCAATCATTTTCATTCTAGCTACAAGGAATAACATGTGCCGGGCTTTTCTCTTTGCTATGGAAGGAATGATGGTGCATCCATTTGTCATCTCCTTATCAACATTGAACTAAGGAGGCATGCAAAATCCCAGAAGGTTAAAGCAACAGGATAGGGAATGTAGTAGGTACACAACCTACAGAAGTAATGTATAATGAATATCTGCTCAATCCTCTGTTCTGACAGTGAAGGTTATATCAAGAATGAAAAAAGAGGTATTTTTCCTTGTCAGGCTCTTTATAATTTATACAAACTTTCTCTGTGCAAAGCATGTGTCTTTTACACAGAAATAAAGCAAAGCAAAATGACTGGCTGATTACAAAAAATAGGAAAGAAAAAAGAGACAACCTCCCTTACTCATCCAGTCCTTAGACGTCCATGCCAAAAAACAAAGAAACAAAACCATCATTGTTTTGTTGTAAATTTCATTATCTACATTTTTGTATTATTTTCTCAATTTTGCTTAACTTGTGCAAAAAAGAGACAACATTCTTATTTGCCTCGTTCTTTTGTTGAGAGAGGCAGAAAACATTTCTCCATCCAGCAAAAGAGAATACTGTACCATATTTTTTGGACCATAAGACAGGAAAACAAGAAAAAAATTCTGACCCAAATAGTACTGTATTTGCACCACCAACCAGTGGTGGCGCTGCAGGGGAAATGGGTGGGCAAGCCCATTGCACTGAGGCAAGAAGCCATGCTCTAGCCTAGCCTCTTGCTCTCCCTGCCACCAGGAAAAATGGCTTCTCCTTCCATTTTGACCACATGGAGCAGGGACAAAGGCAAGAAAGGTAAATGAAACCCTTTCTTTTTATGCACAGGTTTGGTTTCCCACAGAAATGCATTGGGAGCATACAAACAGAAAAGCTTTAGAATACTGTACAAGAAATTGATTTCCAATGCATTTAAATGGGAAATCACGATTTTTGCCCTCTTGTGGCCACCTGTGGTAATGGCCCGCCGAACATGTTTTTTTTTCTTTCCCTGGCCCCAGAACAGCTGTGGTGGCAGCAGCGGAGATCTTCGGCCATTCGTGGCTGTTGTAAAGTATCCTTTTACAACTACCTTGTTGGACAGCATTTGGACTGTAAGACACACCCTCATTTCCCTCCTACTTTTTTTTTTTGGGGGGGGGGGGGAAAGTGCGTCTTATGGTCTGAAAAATGCAGTAATTTTATACTTCTTTGTCTTTGCATGCCAGGGTGAGATAAACAAGAATTTACACCCCTAATCTACATACATTTTCATTCTTCATCTGAATTTAAGCAACTAACAAACTGGTTACTGAGAAAGCACCTCATTGCTAACGCAAGTACAATAAAACCTCGCATAAAGAGTGCCTCAAATGTGGAGGACAAAAGAAGAAGGGGGCGGCCAAGGATATGATGGCTAGATGGTATTGTAAACACAATTGGCACAGAGCTGGGTGGGTAGAGGAGGATGGTGGAGGATAGAGGCGCCTGGAGGGCAATGGTCCATGGGGTTGCAAAGGGTCGGAATTGACTGTGCGACTGAACAACAACAAACTTAGAGACTAATTCGCTTAAAGAGCAGAATTTTCTCTGAATGATCGCCCACACTTAACAACTAAAAATGACCAAAAACTCACTTAGCAACTAAATCGGGGTTCACAATCGGCCACTTACAATGGCAGTGGCTGTGCTTTTTCCAAGTGTTTCGCTTAAAGAGCAACTCTCTTAAAACACAATCCCGTGAAACACATTATGCTCTTTAAGAGAGGTGCCACTATATTCCCTATGTACAGAGTCTCTTTGGAAACAAAAGTTATTAAAGCCTGAGGAAGAATCGAATCTGCATAAGTAGAAGCTACAAATGGCCAGTGAAAACTACAGTCACCAACTTCAAGCTACAAAATAGCAGGAATTAGAACCACCCATGTTTGTTGTCAAAGAAATGGTTCCAATGACAGAGTCAGTGGCAAAGCCAAGGGAATACTAGCAATAATGGTGGAACTGGAACAGATACAAAGGGCAAAGAGGAGAATGAGGACAAGATCTGAATTTTATTGGTTTCTCAGTAAACTGCTGTGGCTGCTTGACCATTCTGTCAAGCCTCCAACAATTCATATGTAACATTACATAATAGACATAACTTCCAGAAACATGTACTACCTGTCACTTCTGGATGGACAGGGATCAAACTGGGAAAGGGCCTATGTTCATTCATATGCACTGACATATAGAAACACCCAGCCCTCTATAAAACCTAAGGGAGGGCTAAAGCCTTAAAAATAGCTTGCCAACTAACAGATCTTTTCAAAGTCATCTCCAGCTATTTCCTCCAAAGGCAACATGGAGACTAATCTTCTACAAGAAACAGATATCAGAGAATACAGCCTGTGCCTGGCAATCAGGGCAGCTGGAGCATATTTTCTAACAAAAGTAGACATTGACTTAGGAGAAGCTTGAATAATATTACCATGTCTGCCAATTTTCTTAGCAATGCACAGTTAAGTAGCATTATGGGTAGAGATGAGAGCAAAAGCCTGAGTAGTTAGGTACCTGAGTTATGATCTATTACAGGTCTAAGCCATTTTCCACTGCAACTTCATAAATTGCAAGGTTGTATTCCTGAGCAAACACATAATTATGTAGAGATTGACAGGTGGCTCCAGAGGAAGGCATAAGACTGGGCAAAATACAGAGTGATTTATCCTTGACTTCTGCTAGGTACTGTAACTACACTATCAAAGTAGCCTGACTGGATAATGTCAATAAGTGCTTGAATGAATCACTGAGCAGCCTTTTCATGTGTTTGAAACTAATACTCCCGGAATTTGTAGGCAAGAGGTTGAGAGCCTACTGTATGCCATTAAAATCTAATCACTAAAACAAGTCCTAAGAATAAGTAACCTGTAAATAAACCATCAAAATGTATGTCTGTGACAATTATGCAGAGTGAAGGGGTACAGCCACACTTCTAGCCAGAAAAAGCTCTGGAAATTAGAAAATCATTTCACTTAATTGATGAAACAGGGCAGAGAAATAGCACTTGAGCCTTTGGCTAATTCCAGCTGACCCAAGAGCAGAACCATTGAATCACACACTGAATGGTGAGTCATCACTTGCCACTGAGTCAGTAGGTCTACCCTGGTTGGGATTAGCAATAGGACACTTGCTTTAGCCTCATGTGGTTGGATCTGTACTCCCCACATACCTTTTTTTTGTGTGGTTGACTACAGACTACAAGAACACAGCCACTGTCGTTTTGTAGTCTGACAGCGAGAAATTACTTTACCTAGTTACTGCATGATGCAGCTTCTCTGTACAGTACACAGGCAGTACCTAGACACAGAGGAAGCTTGAATGGTCATTGGCCATGATCCCATCCCAAAATCACACCCAGTGTGACACTAATCAAACAGCTATGACTGGAAGATTATTTTGCTGGAAATGTTTATCTATCCACGTTCATAACAACCCATGTTTTCAGTATCTTACCTGGAAAAATGAATGGCTCGCCTCCCCACCAGTTCTTCACATCAATAACATAGAACATGATTCCCAGCAGAACAAATGAAAAACAGCTCAGAGTAGTGACAAAGGACAATGACCTAGAAAGCACAGAAAACAACCAGAAAATCATGGGAGTAACAAACTATGTGGTGGTGCTGGTTTTAAGTCTGAAGGTGACCAAAGAGCTATGGAACAAGGAGAGGCATCAAGGTAGCCTTTCAGTTGTTCTTAGCTCTGTCTATACTGTCAGACTGTATATAGTCTTCCTGAGTTGTAGAACTATTTTTGGCTGAAGGGCAATCAAGAAATTCATGCAGCAAATCAAACAAGAGAGGAATTACCTCATATCCTTTAGTTATGAATATAGGAGGCCAGTGTTGCCAGCAGAGTAAGACTTTGGAGCATACACGTAAGTCCAGGGTTCACTTAAAAGAAGGAGCAGGAGAGCTCTCAAACACAGTAGAGTTGGCTTTACTGTGTTTTTATTAGGAAAAGAAATAATATTTATATTTAAAGAGAATACATGTTAAGACTATTATGTTGAGAATCTAAAGTTAAGTACACTACACGCTGAGTCCCCTACCATGCAAACAAGAGGAGAAACTGATAGCATTTACTCTTGTTACAGGAGCCAGCTAAAAACAATGTGGTTGTCAAAAATGTTGAGAAGAGAAGGAGAATACAATTTAAAAGCTAATATACACTTTGGCTGAAGTCCTGTTACTTACCGTAGCAAATTGCACTAGCATTGGTCTACTGAATTGGTTAGGATGAGTCAGCTCTTCATGAAGTTTCATTGATTCAAATAAGGCTGCTCTAGTTGTGACCCACCAAGAGGTCCAACAGAGCTTTGTGTGATTTGTATCAAAACTCCTTCTCCTCCCTCCGCCATATCAGAATCTGAATATTCGTCCTGAAAGCACAGCTTTTCTCCTCCATTGCATTTATCATAGGGGTTCCAAACCTTTTCAGGCCATGGGCCAGTCATGTGGTTGAGCAGGCCTGTCATGTGGTCCCTCACACCTGGAAGTAAAAGTAAAACATGCCCGCGCATGCACATAATGCTGCTGTAAATATAATGCAGTAGCCTTTCATCAGCTTTCCACATTGCAGTGTGACTCCTGTACCATTGATCCAGTTCTGTGAGTCATTTTCTGGTCCTGAGCCCTTTTGGCACACAAAGTCCTCAGTCCCAGGCCAGTATTGATGAAGCTGCTGCCCTCCATCAAGATGGATTCAAGTGGGATGTAATCCACTTGGGGACCATCACTTTGATGTTCAGGAATTGAAGAGAAGCAGCCAGCATGAAAGGGCCAAATACAGATTTATTGTAAGCAAACCGAACATGAACAGCAATGGTGCAACAGCTCTTTATATACACTGTACAATGGATACATTTGGGCGGGACACAATGTGATTGGTTAGGAGAGGAGTGGGGTGATTGTGGAGTTACCGGACCTGAGTGAAGACTTCGTGTGTCTTGTTAGAAAGGGAGGGAACGCAAGTCCCGCGATAGTTCAGTACCAAGAAGAAGACAAAATGGAGGATCACCCTGATCCCATAATAACAATTACACAATGTTACAGCAATAATTAAAGTTACATACACAACAATCACCCTTCCCTGTGGACTTCAGCACCCAAGGCAGTTAGTCCTCAGGGTTGTCAGGTTAGTTAACTGCTGCCTGACACTTGGCTTTGAGTTGCTGGCAGTAGGGTCTACTCAGTGGTGGGTTCCAAAAAATGTTACTACCACACTGTGGGTGTGGTATGGTGGGTGTAGCCAGGGGAAAACCCTGTGTCACACCTGAATTAGGACTACAGTAAAACCCCGATTTATGAAAAAACTCAGTTCCCTCTCTTCATTCATAACTCGAGTTTTTTCGTAACTCGAGGCATCCCCATAGAAAATGGCAGCACCGCCATTTTGAACCTGAAAATGTGATTTTTTTTTACATACCAAAATGGCAGCCATGCCATTTTTAAAAAAATTCATAACCCAGGGTTTTTCGTAAATAAGTATCCATGGTTATGAAAAAACATTTTGTAAGTCGGATTTCCCCCGTAAATTGGGACCCCGGTTCATGAAAAAAACATTTTGTAACTTGAGTTTTTCATAACTCAAGTCGTAAGTAAGTCAGAGGTTTACTGTACTTTATTTCAAAACATGGATGGGTGGGGCCAGCCAGAATTTCTGCTACTGGTTCCGGTGAACTGGTGTGAACCTGCTGATGCCCACCACTGGATCTACTCTATTACCATTGCAGGATAACCTGGCTAGACAGTAGAAGCAAATCTTACAGAAATGTTTCAGCTGAGTGTGCTTCAAGATTTCCCATGAAGTGGTGTCCTTCTCTGTCAGGTTTTCTGATCATGGCAGCATTTCATTGCATTCAGCTCAACTTGTTTACAGGCCCCCTTTCAGACTTTGCATTAAATATATAGAGATCTTGCTAACTTGTGGGTGGAGTGGTGACATAGATGCCTTACATTTCCCCTTCCCATTTAACTCTTCATGGTTTCAGATAAAACAGTACAGTATTCATAATTCAGAAATACACTTGGGTTTAGCATTATCAGTGGAGACATAGGTGGCTTTGATATAATGAAATACCTTTTTTCAGTTTTGGTCAAGAGGCAAACTATTGTCTAAATCCAGTACTAGTCTAAAGTAGAGAAGACCCATTGTCTCAACAGGCATATCAGAGAATAAACAAAGCAAAACAACAACAACAACAACAACAAACAAAAACTCTGTAGCACTTTAAAGATTAACTATTATATTTCAATGTGAGCTTTCATGGATCAAGTCCACTTCATCAGATATGGGAGTGAGGCTTCATGGCATCAATTTATACACATTAGGTACAGATGTACAGAGTGACTGGTTAGCATAACAGATAAGCATACAAATCAATGTGGCTTCATACAATTGGTAATGGTAGATCATCTCTGGTTGTTATTCAGATTAGCTGTAAATCCCCCTATTTTTCAATTGTAAATGGTGGGAAGAGTGTGAAGATACTATTTCAATTGCAATATAGGATTTGCCTAAATTTCAGTGAGTCTACTTCAGTTAGTACTAGTAACTCGATTTGGTCCTATGACATTATCTGCACAATGACAGGCTAATTGCAGTCATCTACACTTTAGTAAGCCCATTTGAATGACTGCAATTATATGGGGTTGCTTTGAAAATTTAATTTAATTTTATTTAATTTTCCCATTTGTATCACTGCCCCCTCACCGAGGTGACTCCGGGCAGCAGGCAGATAAAAAGCATAAAAACAGATACAATAAAATCATTTAAAAACCATCCCCATTAAAAAAACCATTAAAAATGCTCTGAAACCTTATTGCCAAATAGGACTTTTAACAGGGAAAACCCTGTATGATCATCTAAGAAAGTGTTTTGTTATTCTCACCGTCTTCCAATCCCATTTCATGTTCCATTCAAGCTTTTAAAGCCCTGCATAGTTTTAAAGGAATATATCTATTCCCATATATGCTTTGCTGGAGAAAGTCTTCATAGCCTCCTTTACATGTGCTAAATCGGGGGTTCCCAACCTATGGACGGGATCAGGCCCATGATGCCAATTCATCCAGCCCACACTGCATGCACTGCTCCTGGAAGCAGAGGTAAAATGCACCCGCGTATGCGCAGAATGCTGCCATAAATTACCCGCATGGATAATTTATGGCAGCATTCTGCTTATGCATGGGCATGTTTTACTTTCACTTCTGGGTGGGAGGAACCATGTGGGTGGCCTGCTCAACCACATGACTGGCCCGTGGCCCGAAAAGGTTCGGAACCCCTGTGATAAATGCAATGGAGGAGAAAAAACTGTGCTTTCAGGACCACTTGACTCCTGATGTCAGGGCTCAGCTAGTGCCTCAATGTACCAGCTACATGCTCAGTCAATTTTGCTTCCATTTCATCTTCAGTGTGCTAGGAAGACAAAGCAGAAGTGAAACAATTGAGCTACAGTCTCAAAGCCAAGTCTCAGTTGCTCATCTCTCTGTCTATAACCATCACATTATATTTTCCTTTTGGGCCCAAAAGATGCAAATCACCTAACTAGTTCAGATTTGTCCCTGTAGATGTTTGATTGGAAGATCTATTGGGGCTTCCCAATATGACCTCCGGTGATTGAAATACAGTACAGTAAATGGCTGCATCTGTTCCACTCCTGCACCATAGTTAGATTGCTGGCTATAATATACTGTTCTTTTTTATTCAAACACCCATTGTTCCTACATGATACTCTTCATGCCTTTCCTCAGATCCAGCCAGCTAGGCTGTGTCATTTGCATACTCCAAAGGGCTGTAAGTAAGTAGCTATTGATTTTTCACTTTTCCTTTAGAGCCATCAAGTGCTTCGCTCAAGTGTTTCATCCTCTCTGATAAGCAGCATAAAAAGAGCTGGAGATAATGGGTAGACACATTTGAACCCCTGTAGGTGTTCAAAACTAGTTAACTCTCCATTACTGTATTTTCTCAGGCTTTCTAGAGAACATGAAAGAGACACAGTATCTTCAGTACCATTCCCTGGTGCTTAGATGAAAAAGAGAAAGAAAATACCAAGGCATCTGAGACTGGCAATATTAAGTCACACTTAAATACTGTTTTTTAAGATAAACATTATTAAGCTCATAACAGAATCATAATGGTAGCATGATATGCATTTTGGCCCTCTGGAAAAATGCCTACCTGATGCCAAGAATGTAACAAGTACCCAGCATTGCCTTTTCAATCCCAGCAATTGTTGACATTTTGCCCTAGCCGGGAAGCCCTCTAGGACTTCCATGGAGATGGAGATTTCCCTGAACAGTGGCAGAGAGACACGATAAGCATTGTTCTTCTTCCCCACTCCACCCCTAATGATTCCTTGCACAAGATTAATTTTAACCGGAATGTGCTATTTGTGCCTGAAATTTTATGCTTGCAGGATTTTTCTATTATTGTTGTTGTTTTTTGCCCTTCAGGCTGTAATGGTGGTCAGTTTCAAATGGTTCTGCCAGGCTGTGTTTACAAACTGAAACTGACAAAGAGGTGCGCACAAAGGATCATAGGGAGAGATCACACCAAAGCCTACAGATTGTCTCAGGAATTGTACAGAGGATTTCATGGGAAGACACTGAGGATGTTTTGCTGAGCAGAAAATCTCAGGGAAGAGAGACAAAAAGACAGAAAAACCTATAGAAAGCTGTGGGACAGAGCAGCACCTGTATTAACAACCCTATCTTATGCTCAGATTCTGCCTTCTATGTGCCTACAACTTTACTGGCATTCTAATTAATGTAATGTCTGCTCATATGGTTAGAGTTGATTGGGTAATTATATGCCAGATCATACCTGTCAACCTTCCCGGATTGGCCGGGATTTCCCGGTTTTCGGCGTCGATTTTTGCTCTTTCCCGCTCCGCGCTGCCGAAACCCCGGATTTCGGCAGCATGGGAAAGGAAGCACTGCGCAGCCAATCTGCGCAGGTCGTATTGCACGCATGCGTGGAAGGGCTCTACACTTCCGTAGCTCCCTTCCACGCATGCGCAGAAGGCTACGCCGTGTGCGTAGAAGGCTACGCAAGCGGCATAGCCCTCAACGTTCATGCGTACAACACGACCTGCGCAAACCCGGTCCGCGCAGGTCCCGGATTCACCGGAGCCGCGGTTGACAGGTATGTGCCAGATTAGTGATATTCCTCCCGCCTAAATGACAAACATGCAATTCATGCTATCCATATAAAACATTGAGTAGCACACACACACACACACACACACAGAGAGAGAGAGAGAGAGAGAATACAAGAAAGATAGAACCATTACCAATAAAAACATTACATAAAAACCTCAGCTAAAAGCAAAATTAAAACTCATAAAAACTAACATCATCCTCACTAGATGGCTAGATGATATCATGGACACAGTTGGTGTAGATCTGGGTGGACTACGGAGGATGGCAGATGAAAGAGGATCCTGGCATTTGGTGGTCCATGGGGTCGCAAAGATCAGACTTGACTGTGCGACTGAACAGCAGAGTAATCACAGCCTTGTGAGTTAACAAAAACCTCACAGTTGCCTTTCTCTTTAGAGGAAGACTATCTGATTACCCGGCTTCACTCGGGTTTTTCTTTTCTTTAACATAGGCCAGCTTTCCCTCTTGGAAACCTTGTGGGGTGTATGTGGGTCACTCCTGCCTCCATTCCTCTGTCTCTCTTTTCCCTCAACTGTCCCGCTTCTCCGTCAACAATTACTTACTGCCCTTATCCTTCCCATACATGTGTTCAGCCACCTGGTGGACCAGAAGTCTCTAACAGCGGTGCCCAATGGCATACACCCCCACATGGGGCTTGTGACCCCCACAGTGCTGATCTCGCATGCTCATTTGCCTTCCACCTACTGTGAAAACTACAGCTGAGCTCAGAGGGCTACAGCTGAGCTAGTCAGATGATGTCACAATCTCAACCTACCTGGTACTATGGCATCAGCCAATTACTCACTGGGAAACACATACATAGTATAGATCACTTGGGATGTAATTTGGGGGACGTATGCTCCCCCATGGGGCTTGTGTCCCCCGCAGTGCTGATCTCAGCGGCCCAAGGTACGTATGTGCCAAATTTCAGTGGGATCGGTCTAGGGGTGTGAGAGCCTTTCGAGCACATACAAACCCACACCTCTGTGTTATAGATTTTGTAGTGGAGATGTGGCAGGTTGGGAAAGGGCTGTGCATAACCTCATGCACCATTTTTCTGAAGCAAATCTTCCTGTCAGAGCTGCTGTTTCCTCCAAAGAAAGGCAGCTATCAGAGGAGCACAGAATTCCTTCCTTGTAGATGGTTCACACATGACTTGTTGGCTGCCAATACCTGTCCAACACCACTTAATCTCACCCAACAACAGTGGAAGTGATTCCAGCAATGCATTGGCACTAGAAGAGCAGCACCTAATGGGATAAAATACGTCATGTCTCAACATCTTCCAGCTTGCTCTCAGAGTGATGCCAGTTCTCTGCAAAAATTCTGCTGTGGCTGACACAAACCAAACTTGTACAAAAGATTAGAAAAACCACTTACCAGAGATTTTTATTGAGGGGAATGAATCCTTCATTTTGTGTACATTTGGTTAAGATGGCAGAGATAACTCCCTTAAAAAGAAGAAAATCAGAGGTCAATAACAATCAATAAAGATAGATGTATTTAGCTCAGGAATCACAAAAAGACAGAAGCGAAAGGGGAAGGCGGGAAAATAGACTCTGTGCCAAGTTTTAAGTGTTTCTATTGATTAACTAATCAAAGGATGCATTGCAGGTCAAGGAGGGAATCTCAGCTGTATAAGACACTCTGCGCTGAATGTTTAATTTGATTGTTTAATTTTATTTATTTTATTTTAGAGACGTATCCAAACAAACTGTTTTCCAGAAATTATATTATTCTGATCTCATGAACCATATTGTGGAAGGTTCATAAAGAGGAGATCATCTTTCAACTATCCTAGCCCCAGGCAGTGTGGTGATTTTAAAGGCGAGAACTAGAACCTTGAATTGCATCTGGAAATAAATTAAAAGCCAATGCAGCTGGTGTAGTTTTAGCATAATACATAATGTCAACAGACAATATAAGAAGGCAAACCTGCCAATACATTTTGTAGTATAAATAATCAAAGGTATTTTTTTATATTTCATTTCAAGGGTGGCAACTGCTATGCATAGTATAGATAAGGGTAAAGGTTTCCCTTGCTTGACAGCCAGTCATATCCAACTCTAGGGTTCAGTGCTCATCTCTGTTTCAAAGCCAAAGAGCCAGCACTGTCTGCTTCTGCAGAGGTTTCCGTGGTCATGTGGCAGGCACATGACACATTGAACGCTAACACATGGAACACATGACACACGGAACATAACACATGGGACGCTGTTTACCTTCCCACCAAAGTGGTCCCTGTTTATCTATTTGCAATTTCTTGCTTTCGAACTGCTAGGTTGGCAGGAGCTGGGACAAAGATGGGAGCTCATTCTTTCCCGCAGTACTCAGGAATTGAACTGCAGATCTACCGCCTTCCAGTCAGCATCTTAGCCACTTGAGCCCCTTCCTGAATATATTGTTGTTTTGAGAGGTTTGGCAACTTGCCTCAGAAATAGGTGCCAAGCCCTATTGTAGCCTTCTTGAAAGAGTAGCCAGGCTGCCTTACTTGGTTTAGAACTCAACTCTGGTCCCTTTATGGGAGAGAATGGAAGATCTATATCTGAAGGACCACAGATATCCCTCTATCCAGATTGCAAGAAGGGAGGCAAAGAAGCTAAGTGTTCTCCTCAGTGACCTCCTTGCCTCCTAAGTACCAGGAGCATTTAGCTTGATTGTCTTCTTTTTGACATCACATTGTTGGCTTTTACCCCAGAAGGATCAGCAAGACCAGAAAGCTGACCAAGGTATTTCAAATAAATCTTAGCAGAAGAAATTCAAATAAATCTACAGCTGAAGAAAATGCTTAGTGCCACACTCTGTCACATACTCTCTGCACAGTGTTAAAATGCTAAATTAATTAGATAAATCAGTTGATGAAATCACCCTATAAATGTGACAGTCTACCATAATTCAATGCAAACCTCACAAGCTGCAAGTCAGATGTGAAGGGAGAAGTGGCTTGCTTGGAGGAGCTAAAAAAGGAGCCGGGAGAGTTAATAGTGAACAAGGTTTGTAGTGAGGAAGATGAGGCAGAAGAAGCAGGAGTGAAAGAGTTAAACTTTGGGGGTGGACTTATTGAGTAGTTGATAAAAAGGAAGACCTAGAGACGGGGAAGAAGTGTTGCCTTCTGGGTGGGTCTTCAAATTCGAACAAGACCCTTGCATTGTGACTAGGGAATGAGTCTGGTTTGGGATCCCCCAGGAAGAAGCAGAGCAGCAGGGAAAAGAATGAGTGACATTAAAAACCCTTCTATTGGGGAGAGTGAGAGAGATGTGAATAGCAGAGAAGAGAAGGCAGACTACCAAGATAAGGGACTGGAAGGAAAATGACTGACTGGAGGGTATTCCAAAAGCCCATGTGCTCCGCTACTTGCCGCACTGCCAGCAACATGTTAATTAGTTTTAAAGAGTTATTATGGAACGGGTTCAGGGGACAAGACTTAAGAAGAAGCCTCAAGACTGTAGTGATGGAACTGACAGTCACCCCCCTGGAACTTACTGGACATTTTTAGATTGTTTTGCACCTGTTCTTGTTAATAATTTTTTTTTTGTCCTGCCTGAGGCTTTGTGGTCAAGATGGAGAACAGCGGGTAGGCCACGTATACCTTGCTACAAGTGTGTATTGTTGTAGCTCAGGAAAGTATTCAGGCTCAAACACTGAATTTGCTTCAATTTCTGTTAAACCCTGAGAGTCAACACACACAGGCACCTTTTTTCAGGGGAAAAAAAGTATGTTTAATATTATTAAGCACAAAATATATCTATTTAATGTGATCATGCTTTTGAGCCAATATGGCCCTCACATTAACATACTGTGACGGAAAAGAAAAGTGGTTGAAAAGAAACAGAATAGAGTTCTGTAAACTGAACCAATATTATCTTTTTAATAGTGTGTGGGATGGGTGGGTGGTATATGGTTTTTTTTTAAAGCGGGTGGGATATGGGCTTTTAAAGTGTTTTTAGAACTTGTTGTAATGCCGCCCTGAGTCGGGTTCTACCTGAGTGGGCGGCATATATAAATATGACTATTAAATTAAATTAAATTAATCTATGGATTTCCTTTTGTTATGCAATTTTTATGTTAACTGAGCCATTTGTTAACCAAGGTTCCACTGTACATGTTTATCATCTGCTCTTTTCCACATTATTCTGGTCTAGCAAGACCTAGTCCAACAAATATTACTATCATAAGGTGAATAACAGGAAAAGGTGGAAGAAAATAACCTGCCTATGGTACCAAATTGCTATGTCTTTTATGTTGCCAATGAAGTCACATCACATCACAAACATAGCATGTCACTCTAATATGCAAGAGAGACCTTGTAGCACAGTTGTTAAATTCTAGTACTGCAGCCATATAATTTCTGACATGAAATTATTATATAGTACTGTAGCCAAAACTGCTCATGTTGTGAGTGAAGTCTTAAAGGGACTCAAGATTGACTCAGCCTTCCATCCTTCCAAGGTTGGTAAAATGAGTACTGTTTAATTCCCTCTGCTCAACTTGTATATTTGTAAACAGATGGTACAAGAAATAGAACAATCCAATCACTAGGAAAAGTAGAGAACCACAGATTTTAAATAACTGCTGAATCAGAAGGTGTTTCTGTGTGTCTTAAAAGATCATGGAGAAAGATTCAAACCATGCATGCTTCAGGAGGAGCACCTCAGATAGGAAATACAGTATAAGAATGTTATTGCTAATTGACTTGACAAGTTCTGGTTTGGCTCTCCTGTGTGGTGTGCAGAGCCTAGATCAATGGAAATATTTATGCTCACTGCAATCAATTGTGCCTTCCAGGCATCTCAGATCATGGTTGAACATCACATAATTTCCATCTTGCCAGTACAAAGTTATTTTTCTGTTCCTTGCCATTTTGTTGAGAGTGAATGTGCACTATCAAGTTATCTTGGAATTGAATGATAATTCATCCTGTTCAGTTTAAGGTGTGAATTTTTATTTTTGAACTATTTTTAAAAAACACAGTTAAGTGGACTGTTTTTATTTATTTATTAAAAGGGATCCTGAAAGGAAAGCTGAGACTCTTGCCTGTGGCCTCGGAGGGCCTCTTCTGGTCACAGCTGTCAACATTAGATGAGGGGAACCAAAAGGTTTAACACAGAATATCAACCAGAGATCTTGGAATGTTATTCTCAACCAGTAAACTCTCCACTTGTTTATTTATGCAAGGTTCCTTATGCTACTTGTTCTTCAAGCCAAAGAATAATTAATTCCATTCTTGTTAGTGGTGATGCAGGCGGCAGTGGGGGAAACTCTTTGTAAGGCATTTTTATGCGTCCCTTGATTTCATGAGGTAGTCCAATGAGGAGAATTCAACATTTATTTATTTATACTACAAAGATCCTGCTCCTCTCCTCCTTGCTTTTTATTTCATCCATTAGGAGAGCTGTATAAAGATACAATGCAGATTCAGGAAATGTGTCGATGCTAGAATTGGACTGTCAGGTTTGGATCTCAGTTAATCAATGGCAAACATCAAAAATTGGGAAATTACTTTATTGCTGTTAATGATGAGAGATGAAATCATTTATTTCATCTGGGTTAGCGCCAATGAATTTATTAATTCAATTTCCCCTAACCTCAACCCCCAAACACTCCAGTTTGTGAATATGGGATATTGTGCTTCTGTATAAGGTAAAGGTAAAGGTTTCCCTTGCTCGAAAGCCAGTCGTATCTGACTCTAGGGTGCAGTGCTCATCTCTGTTTCTAAGCCGAAGAGCCAGCGCTGTTTGCTTCTGCAGACGTTTCCGTGGTCATGTGGCAGGCATGACTAGACACCGGAGCGCACGGAACGCTGTTACCTTCCCACCGAAGTGGTCCCTATTTATCTACTTGCAATTTCTTGCTTTCGAACTGCTAGGTTGGCAGGAGCTGGGATGAAGACGGGAGCTCATTTCCGTCCTGCAGTACTCGGGAATCGAACTGCTGACCTTCCGCTTCCCAGTCAGCGTCTTAGCGACTTGAGCCACTGCAGTTCCCTTCTGTATACACAGTTTAAAATGCCAGGAAATGTTGACAAAACCAACTGCAGCAGCCAGGATGGTCTAAAGGATACCCTTTTGTACTCACTACCATTTACATAGAGATACAAAATAAGGGAAATCTCAGAAGCAAACTCCTTTTTCATCAGTTAACTCCTTTTCACATTGTTGTCGGCAATGTGAGCAACTCAGCTTTTGTTCCAAAGTAGGGTGGCCAGAATGCAGCCTATGGTCCATGTGCATCTCACACAGTCTCAAACTGACCTCCAGCAATACTGCTTGCTTCCCTAACTGTTTTTTTTTTCCTTTAGAAAGTCCTCTTATGCTTTCCAGGGGGCATCAGGAGGAATAAGCCATGTTCTGAGTAACCCTAACATCTCTGGGGACTGCTGTGGCTTAATCATTAAGATGCTGAACTTGATGAATGGAAGATCAGCAGGTCAGCAGTTCGAGACCTGAGTGCTGCAGGATGAAATGAGCTCCCATCGTCTGTCCCAGCTCATATCTCCTAGCGGTTCAAAAGCAAGAAATTGCAAGTAGATAAATAGGTACCAGATGGGAAAGGTAACACCATTCTGTGCACTCCCATATCTAGTCATGCCTGCTACATCGCCATGGAAACATCTGCAGACACAGACAGGGCTGTTTCTTTGGCTATAAACAGAGATGAGCACCAAACTCTAGAGTCAGATACAACTGGCTTTTAAGCAAGTTAATTTTACTAACCTCTCAGGGGGGTGTCACATACTCTCTAGTTTTCATTTCTTTCTCTCTCTTTTGGTCACTGGAGGGTAAAAAGGTCATTTTTTAAAAAAGTTATCTCTTTCTAGTTTTATAAGAAACTAGCATAGGTTGCCCCGCATTGCTGGGCTGTTATAAACTGGGTTTAGATGTTTTGGGGTTTTTTTTGAGTAAAAAATAAACAGAGGATGCTATAAATGTTTATTATTTTTTATTTAACCTATTTTTTTATTCTGTAAACTTTTGATTTATTCTTATTTTTCTGAGTTGTTTTTACTCTTGTGGGCTCTAGGTGGGGCTGTTAGCAAGAGGGCTGCTTTGAATCTTTTTGACTTGTTTTAATCTTCCAGCCTGCAGGTGGGGCTGTTAGTAATAGTGTTGGATCCTTTTTTTGTTTCACTTGTTTTTTCTCTCCTGGCCTCTAGGTGGGGCTTCTTCTGGTAAGTAGTCTTTGTTTCTTCATTTCTGTTCTGGTCTCGTGGAGGGAGGACATGCTGGTGAGTTCTCTGGTTTTCTTTCTTCTGGGTTTTTTCTTTGTTTTGTTTTTGTGGTGGTGGGCTGGGAGGCGTTTCTGTTTGTTCTTTTGTGGTTTTGTTGGGTTTTAGATGTGTTTAATTGGTTTGTTTATTTCTGTTTTTTTGTGATTTTGTTGGTGTTTATTGGTGTAATTTGTGGTAGTTGTGTTGTTAGAGTTAGGTATTTTCATGTTGTAGTTAGGTGTTTTCTCTGTGCTTTTCTGGTATTGTGAATGTTTATGTTTGTGGATTTTGTTGTTTACTTTTTTAGTTTATTAATGCTTTTTAAAAATTATTTATTTATTTGTGTTTTATTAATTTTGGTGTTTGGCGTTTTTGGTAATTGTTTGTTTTTGTTGTTGGTGTGTACTTTTGTGTGAAGAATGGCCTGCCTGTCGGTTCCTCTTTTCCCCATTGCTGCTTTGAATTTTGGTTTCAAAGCAGCAATGGGGAAAAGGAGGAGCCGGCAGTCAGCTAGCTCTTCATCTGGCAAGGTTCATTAGGTAGGTCAGGGGAGAAGGAGGCAGAGAAGAGCTATCTGCCTGATGATGGTTGTCTCCTCTCTGTCTCCTTTTTCTCCTGGCTTACCTAACCGGAGATCGGCAGTCAGTGATCCGTAAGGGGTGGTGCTCTTCCTTGCGGATTGCTGGCTGCTGCTTTTGTATTACCTCACCGCTGTTTGTGTTAGTTCTCAAAACAGTGGTGTCGGAAGTACAAAGGGAGCAGCCAGTCATTCGCCAGGGAGTGTGCTTTCCCTGACGAACTGCTGCCTGCTGGTGGTATTTTTTTCCACCACGGCTCAACTGACCTTGAGGCTGGCGGTGATCTCGCCGTGTCTTTGGCAGGGTAGCGGGGAGGAAAGGGAGTCCCTCTTCTCCCCGTTGCTCTAGGAAAGAAAGCTGGTGGTGGTGTCACCGTGGGTTTTTGTGGTTTTATGTTTTGCGAGGCTGTGAGGCGCTGCGTCTGCCTGCGGTGGACTTGTGGTCCCATTGCGGGAGGCCAGTGTGTTTCTATTTTATTTTTCGCACACAGGCTTTTTCAGCGTTCTGCACGCTTGCGCACTTCAGCCTGATTGGCAGAAGTGCTCATGGTGCGTAGGATGCTGGGACTCAGAGTTTTGTTTGTTTTCTTTGCGTTTGTGCAGTGTTTTTTTTCTGCAGCTCGATTTCAACTGGGCGCGCCATGTTTCCCAATGTTCTTTTTGCTCGCGCCTCTCAGCCTGATTGGCTGAGGTGCAGCACGGCGCGATGCAAAGGACGTTGGGAATTGAAGTTGTTTCCCTTTGTTTGCGTCCGCGGGACTCTTGCCCCACTGGCGGCTTCGGCAACCCTGCAGTACTCTGCGGGCCAGGTTCGGGCGAGTGCAGGAGGCTCAGTATGGGATAGTGTTGACGGGTGCAGAAGCGTATACCAAATTCCAACGGTTAACGTCTGGATTTATAGATATAGATTAAATGTAGATTGGAAGTTGCAAGAGTAGCTCTGTAAAGTTGGCCACTCTGGCCTAAAGGAAGACATTTCATTTCACATCTTGTTCAGTTATGCTTTACTGTTAATTTGCATCACACTCCTTTCTCTTCCTCCCATATCTACTCCATCCTGGCCAGTCTTATAAGTCTGGCAGTTTACCTCAGGTCATGGGGCACTCAGGATGGCAAATGAGTCACTCCTTGCTGCCATGGCAGCTTTTCTCATCCACTTGGGGAGAAATGGCATACTCACACAACCAAGAGGAACTGTGAAGAAATCAAATCAGACTTTGACGTTTTAGGAAAGAAACTCAAGAACCTTGGGGTCCAGATAGTCTTCTCATCCATCCTACTAGTAATGAGAAAAGGAATAGAAAGGGAAAATAAAATGCTCCAGGTGAACAACAAGATACAAAAGTGTTACTGACATGAGGGATTTGGATTTTGGGTCCACAAGCAACACTTCCTGGAAGATGGACTGCTGGAAATGTGTTTTTCACCTCACAAGGACTGGGAAGAATGTGTTTGGTCACAGCATGAGTAACTTCATCAGGAGGGCTTTAAACTGAATTGGAAAATGGAAGGAGATCCAAGCACAGAGGTAAATACAGATGAAGGCTTATGCACAATAAGAGGAGCAGAGCAAGCAGCTCTAATGTGGCCCAATCATAGTCTTCATTAAAATGTATGAAGGAAAACAGTCCACAAACCACTGAAAATATACAGTATGAATGCCAGGAGCAATGGAAACAAACAAGAAGAACCAGAAATATTAGCTCAGGAGGCTGATACAACTTGAGAGGGATATCTGAAATTTTACGGGATGGTTCCTGTGACTACAATATAGCAGTTGAATGATATAAATTGTTCAAAAATTATAGAAAAGGGGGTGGGGGCAGTGGTGGGCTCCAGTTCTTTTTACTACCACACTGTGGGTGTGGCCAGGGGGAAAGCCCTGCGTTGCACCAGAATTAGGACTTTATTTCAAAACTTGGATGGGCGGGGACATCCGGAATTTCTGCTACCGGTTCTGGTGAACTGGCGTGAACCTGCTGATGCCCACCACTTGGGGGGGGGGGGGAGTCACACTGGATGTCAAATATGCACATTCCTCCACAGAAATACAGGAGGATGAGCTTTGTCGTCCCATCAAAAACATCTGGATTAATATAATTAGGGAGAAAAATAAAAGGAACATAGCAGTTAGAATTTATTACCAACTGCCCAATTAAGGAGATGATAAAGATGAAACCTTTGCAAAACAAATTGCAAGAATTTCAAAGAGCCACAATATAGTAGCAAAGGGAGAATTCCATTTTCTTTATATCAATTGAGAGGTAGATTCTGCTCAATATGGCTCTTCCAAGAAATTCCTGGCTTGTGGGCTGATAATGTTTCTTACAAAAATTGGTGGACAAAACTAGAGAATTAGCTTTCTTTGACTTTCTTCTAACCAATAGAGATATAAACATATATTCTGACTTCAGCAAAGCTTTTGACAAAGTGCTGCATGATACTCTGGTTTGCAAGCTAACTAGGTGTGGGCTGGATAGAACAGCTGTCAGATGGATACAGTGCAGGAAACATAATAATGGACTCAAGTTACAGGAAGCCCGATTTTGACTGAATATCAGGAAACACTTCTCGACTGTTACAGTGGTACAACAGTGGAATCAATTACCTCAGTACATGGTGAATGCTCCAACACTAGAGGCATTCAGGACTAAATTAGACAACCATCTGTTAGATACACTGTACATTGATTTGAATTCTTGCATGGAGCAGGGAGTTAGCCTTGATAGCCTTAAAGGCCCATTCAAATTCCATTATTCTATGATTCTATGACTCCACCATCTCCCACTGCTTCTGACTTCTTCCCTGTAATATATCTCCCCAAAACAATCAAGAAGAGGCAGCGGTGGTAGCTTCTGAAAGATACAAGGCTGACGCTTCTCATATCCAGGCCTTTAAGAAAAATAACAGTCCATGAGAATTCTCAGAATCAAGGCATGGTGGAAAGGAAATCTCTAGGATTGTTAAAGGTGTTTCCAGAGACCACTTCTCGCAACATATCTTGATGAAGAATACCTCGGCAGAAATGGCATTCATGAAGCTGGCTCTGCACATGGCCAGCCCTATTTTCCTAAAGGTTCTCTTGCTGCTATTTCTTTTTCTATCCTTTAAGGTGGTAGGTGCATCAGAAAAGGAGTCAGAAGGTAGTGGTGGGGAGTCACCACTATTTTGGCAGGAGGGAGCTAGGAGCTGTCATAGTCCATTACAGGCTCGAAACAGATAGTACTGGATTCTTTCATTGTTTTCTTCACCATTGAGCGGGTTGAGGGGTGTTTGGGGATCCTGTCCCATGCTTTCTATCCATCTATAATGCTCCAGATAGAAATTTGCCAGGTAACAAAGAAAAGGCACAAAGTAACATTTTAAACTCATGAATTAGCATTGAATAAGCCATGAACTAAAATTAACATGTCATTTCATTTCATTTCAAGTTTAATTTCTATACCGCTTACTCACCCAGGGGGCAACTCAAAGCGGTGTACATAATAACAATAGGATAGTACAATAATACAGGTAAACAACACAATAAATCAACAATACAATAATAAAGCAATAATGTCATCAAATTACAAGATTACAAGTCAGGAAAAACATAATATAAGTAAAGGGGGAAAAGCAAATAAGTTACACTAGAGCTCTCCACAATATGGCAATTTCTACAATGTTAAAGATACAAAATTACAAAGACTAATACTGATCCTGACACAATACAATTTATCATTTAATACCAACTAGTACCCTCGGCTACTACAAGTCTAAGACGAAGCCCCTAAAAAATGTCTCATCTGAAAAGAAAGGGGGTGTCCCACCACATGGCAGCTGTACTCAGGGAACAGCTGTGCTCCCACCCACCCCTGACCAAGGCAAGTCAGGGTGGGGAGCCGGCGGTGTTGCGGCGGCTCAGCGGTGGTGGCGGCTCTTCTAGCCCTGCGGCGGGAACTCGGGGCAGCTGTGGCATGCTCCCACCCACCCCTGACCAAGGCAAGTCAGGGTGGGGAGCCGGCGGTGTTGCGGCGGCTCGGCGGCGGTGGCGGCTCTTCTAGCCCCGCGGCGGGAACTCGGGGCAGCTGTGGCATGCTCCCACCCACCCCTGACAAGGCAAGTCAGGGTGGGGAGCCGGCGGTGTTGCGGCGGCTCGGCGGCAGTGGCGGCTCTTCTAGCCCCGCGGCGGGAACTCGGGGCAGCTGTGGCATGCTCCCACCCACCCCTGACCAAGGCAAGTCAGGGTGGGGAGCCGGCGGCTATTTGCATTAAAAAAAACCCACGGCTATTTGCATTAAAAAAAACCAGCTAATGGAAAAACTGATTGTTAAGATTTTTCTAAAATGCATCTGCACTCTGCATATGGACAAAGGCTGTGTCTTTTTAAAATTACCACAGGTTGATTTCTTTGATTTAAATTCCACCCATCTCCTGATTCTGAGAACAATGAAAAAATACCTGGAGACTTAAACAACTCTTTGTTGGTACATGTAAGAAAATGGCTTAGAAATGAAGGATATAATCCTCCACCACTTAGCCAAGACTAAGCCTGGTGAACTTAATGGGATTTACTTTTGAGTGGATAAGTATATTACTGGCCTACACTTTTACAGAGGATTTTAAATGAAGAAATAGGCAGGGACAAAACACATTTATTTTCTTCTTCCAAAGCCATTGGCTGAATTTCAGGAGTAGAACTTACACTGCATAAGGCTGATGACATCATCAGCTACAGCACTGCCTTGCACATTAAATGACGATTTTACCAGTTCTATAGGTTTTTGGAAACCCAAGACTCCTCCATCTTGTGCCCTCCTGACTTCCTGCTGAGAAAAAGGGTCCAAAGAGAGCCTTAAGACCTTGAAAGGAGAGAAATCAGAACTTTTTAATTTATGAAGAACTACTGTGGCTAATAACGTCAACTGACTTTATGTAGCATAAGTTCTGCTACTGAATTTCAGCCACTGTGTTTAAAATAATTAATTAAGAAGCAAGGGGTACTCAGAAAGGGCCTCCTCAAAGATTGTGGTGTTTTTGAACCACAATTGGGCATACCCTGGCAACGGCAACCTTGTGTTGCCGGCTAATCTTTCACACACTAGGTCAGAGGAAAGGAACTGCAGAATGAACTCACCAAAATGTGCCTTCATTTTGGCAGTTTCACGTATGGCCTAGACACAGAAGAAGAAAAAGATTAAGAAGCAACATATAATGCTATAGAAAGGGACTTTAACCCACCATACTAACTTTTCTATTCCAACTGCTCAGTAATGCTTTTGTCAATTTCTTTTTTCACTTTGTTGAATGAGTAGTGCAGTTTAAGGAATTTCTACTGCAAAGTCATGAGTTCCGAGTCTTTCTCTCTTGTGGATCCAAGGAGATGCAATTATATTGGAGACTATTTTGTGGTGTTATGGGCTGAAGTTGGTCGTAATAGGTGCAATGCTCAGTAGCTTTTTATCTATAATATGGAGCTTATATGTCCAGTGTGCAGCTCTGCAGGAATGTTCAAAGAACATGGTTGGTATGGAGGCTGATCTAGGCTAAGGTTAATGATAGAGTGAGTTCTTGAACTTCTGGAATTTCTCAAGGGATTGCTTTCCATGAGTTCAGTTAACAAAGCCCCATTGGACAGGCTTTTGGATGCAGAGGTGTCCATACCTCTGCTGCTCATCATCACTGCCAAATGTGAAATACTGTAACTATTTATGTTTAAAATGTCCTGAGGTTTAGTGGCTAGATATGCTGTGACCTCCTTCAGAATAGTATTCTCGATACATTCTCAAAGCCCATCACTGATGCTAATTATGCTATTGTCACTTTGAAATGTCATTTTCTGTGCCTCTATCTATCTTCACTGAATCCCAACCCCCATCCTGCCCCCAGCATGTTGTTGTTGTTCAGTCGCACAGTCGATTCTGACCCTTTGCGACCCTATGGACCATTGATTTCCAGGTACCCCTGTCCTCCACCATCCTCCTCAGCCCGCTCAGCTCGGTGCCCGCTGCGTCCACAATGCCATCCAGCCATCTCATCCTTGGCCGTCCCCTTTTTCTTTTGCCCTCCACCTTTCCCAGCATCAAGGCTTTCTCAAGTGAATCCTCTCTTCTCATTTGGTGTCCAAAGTACTTCATCTTCATCTTTACTATTTGACCTTCTAAGGAGCAGTCAGGACTGATTTCTTTCAAGATTGACTTATTAGTCCTCCTCGCTGTCCAGGGTACTCTCAAAACTCTCCTCCAACACCACATCTCAAAGGCGTCTATTCTTCTGCGCTCAGATTTACTAATGATCCAGCTCTCACATCCATACATTACCTCCGGGAATACCATTGCTTTGACTATACGGATTTTTGTTTGCAAGATTATGTCTCTACTTTTCACTATGTTCCCCAGGTTTCTCATGGCTTGTCTCCCTAGAATCAGCCGCCTCTTTATTTCATGGCTGCAGTCACCATCTGCAGTGATCCTAGATCCCAAGAAAGTAAAATCCGTCACTGCTTCTACTTCTTCCCCATCTACTTTCCAGGTGCTGATAGGGCCTGTTGCTATTATCTTGGTTTTCTTGATGTTAAGTCTCAGGCCAGCTTTTGCACTCTCTTCTTTCAACCTAATCAGTAGCTTCTTTAAATCTTTCGCACTTTCTGCCATTAGGGTGGTATCGTCTGCATATCTCAAATTGTTGATGTTTCTCCCAGCAATTTTTATCCCATATTGTGATTTCTCCATCCCTGCATTGCGCATTATGTGCTCTGTGTATAGGTTGAAAAGGTAGGGTGATAAAATGCAGCCTTGTCTTACTCCTTTTCCTATTCCAAACCATTCTGTCATTCTGTGTTCTGTCCTAACTGTTGCTTCTTGACTCTTGTACAGATTTCTCATGAGGCATATGAGGTGTTCTGGTATTCCCATTTCTTTAAGTACTTGCCACATTTTATTGTGGTCCACGCAGTCAAAGGCCTTGGTGTAGTCAATAAAGCAGAGGTATACTTGTTTCTGATATTCTTTTGTTTTCTCCATGATCCACCGTATATTAGCAATGTGGTCTCTAGTCCCCCTGCCTCTTCTGAAACCCGCCTGCACCTCTGGCAATTCTCTCCCCACGTGCTGCTGAAGTCTATCCTGTATTATCTTGAGCATCACCTTGCTAGCGTGTGGGATGAGCGCAATTGTTCAATAATTTGAACACTCTTTGGCACTACCCTTCTTTGGGATTGGAACGCATACTGATCTTTTCCAATCCTGTGGCCACTGTTTTGATTTCCAGATCTTCTGGCATATTGAATGCAGTAATTTGATTCCGTCATCTTTTAGAGCTTTGAAAAATTCAACTGGGATACCGTCACCTCCACTAGCTTTCTTGTTTGCAGTGCTTTTTAGGGCCTTTCTGACTTCACTCTCTAGGATGTCTGGCTCAAGTTCAATGTTCTCATCATTGTGATTATCAGTGGTGTTGAGGTCCTTTTTGTAAAGTTCCTCTGTGTATTCTTTCCATCTTTTCTTAATCTCTTCTGCATCAGCTAACTCCTTGCCGTCTTTGTCCCTTATCATGGTCATTTTTGCTTTGAATGTTCCCTTGATTTCCCCAAGTTTTTTGAAAAGATCTCTAGTCCGGCCTCTTGTGTTGCTTTCCTCTATTTCTTTGCACTGTTAATTTAAATAGATTTCCTTGTCTCTCCTTGTTTTTCTTTGAAATTCTGTGTTCAAGTGACTGTATTTTTTCTTTTCTCCTTTGCCTTTTGCATTCCTTCTTTTCTCTGCTATTTTAAGAGTCTCATCAGACAACCACTTTGCTTTCTTACACTTCTTTTCTTTTGGTATGGTTTTCCTTGCTGCCTCCTGCATGATGTCCCGCACATCTGTCCATAATTCTTCTGGCACTCTGTCTATCAATTCCAAACCATTAAATCTGTTCCTCACCTCCACCGTGTATTCCTTAGGGATGTTGTCTAGGTCATATCCATATCTGTCTGGCCTGATTCTTTTCCCTATTTTCTTTAGTCTAAGTCTGAATTTTGCTATTAGTAGGTTGTGATCTGAGCCACAGTCTGCTCCAGGTCTTGCTTTTGCTGACTGTATGGAGGTTCTCCATCTTTGGCTGCAGAGTATGTAACCAATCTGGTTTCGATGTTGGCCATCTGGTGATGTCCATGTGTAAAGTCGCCTCTTGTGTTGCTGGAAGAGGGTGTTTGCTATGACCAGTGTGTTATCTTGACAGAACTCTATCAATTTTAGCCCTGCTTCATTCTGTGTTCCAAGACCAAACTTGCCTGTTATTCCATCTACTTTTTGATTTCCTACTTTGGCATTCCAATCACCCAAGATAATGTGGACATCATTTCTTGGTGTCTGTTCTATGAGGTCTTGTAGGTCCTCATAGAACTGGTCCACTGTGGCTTCATCTGCACCCGTGGTTGGTGCGTATATTTGGATTACAGTGATATTAAAAGGTTTGCCTTGTATTCTGACTGACATCATTCTATCATTTTTGAGATTGTATCCCATTACTGCTTTTCTCACTCTTTTGTTGACAATTATGGCTACTCCATTTTTTCTGAAGTTTTCTTGACCACAGTAGTAGATGTGATGGTTTCCCGAGTTGAATTCACCCATCCCTGTCCATTTTAGCTCGCTGATTCCCAAGATGTCAATGTTTATTCTTTCCATCTCATTTTTCACCACTTCCAGTTTTCCTTGGTTCATCGACCTCACATTCCATGTTCCTATGCAGTATTGTTCTTTGCAACACTGTATTTCTCCTCCCCCTCACCCATCTCTCCCCTTCTTTTGATCTGTGTAAAAGATCCTGTTTCATGTAACTTGCCTCTTTTGTTTTGCCTTTTGTTCTGGTCCATAGGGTTCTCTTGGCAAAAATTTCTGCCGTGGTTTGCCAGTTCCTACACCAGTATCCTCACATCATACATGTTGTTACAGTTCAAAACAAAGTATTATCATGCATATTATCAGTTGAAAATAAAAAAAAAACACAGTTCTACTTCATTTGTTACGAAAGTAAAAGTAAAAACTTAGTATGAAGGAAAAGTCCACTATATCAAGTCTCTACATTGCTATAGTTGCAGACTACATTGTTTTAGTTAAGTTACTTGCATGCTACTTTGATTATGGCTGGTGGTGGGCAGCCTGCCAGGTCCTCCCTCCTCCACCTCCCTCACCTCTGCTGCCCAGGGTGCGAGCGGAGGTGGCGGCGGGCAATGGTGGTTCTGTTGCTGCGGGCGATGGAATAGGCCTCTTACCCTCAGTGGCTTCTGCCAGGCCTTTCTTCCCTGGATGCTTCCTCCCTCTGGGGTGGAGATGGGGCCTTTGGAATAGGCCTCTTACCCTCAGTGGTTTCTGCGAGGCCTTTCTTCCCTGGATGCTTCCTCCCTCTGGGGTGGGGATGGGGCCTTTGGAATAGGCCTCTTACCCTCAGTGGTTTCTGCCAGGCCTTTCTTCCCTGGATGCTTCCTCCCTCTGGGGTGGGGATGTGGCCTTTGGAATAGGCCTCTTACCCTCAATTGTTTCTCCCAGGCTTTTCTTCCCCCAGCATGTACCTATACATAAAATTGAGTTATTTCCAAGTTGTGAACTCAGTACAGTCATAATACTTGCAATGATCAACTAAATGTATCACTTGGCCAGTCTTCCCAGAAATGTTGCTGTCACCCTGCTTGAATCCTAGTAGCAGCAAGACTTGCTAGAGGACTAGCTAAATGTAATGTTCAGCTAATCATGCTGAAAGTGTTACTGCCATAATTACTGTATTCTTGCACCACTTTCCTAATGCAGGAAATGGAAGTAAGGCCATGCAGGATGCTGTTTTTACAGTGTTAAAAAATAGATCACACTACCTCCCTGGCCACCTCTTATGGATAAAGGAAGCAAATAAGACTTAAAATGCTCTTAGAAGAGGCAACATTCCCCACACAGCCATAAATAACGAGTAATGCTGGAAAGCATTCCTTGGGACCTCTCAAAACAAATGGCTGGGCAGCCCTGCATTCCTGTGTAAAATGAATACTGTTGTGGCCTCATTATCGCTGAAAAGTAACTATTTATGACTATGTTATTACATGTAAAAAGTACTTCCTTGCTCTGATGCACTGTCTCACTTCCTATATCCATCTAACAAACTTCCTGTGCACCATCAAAATAGAGAAGTGGATTGATTTTGCCTTCATGGGCAACAGACACATTACCTTTCCCTTCCATCTACATGGTTAAAGCATATGATCCCCAGCCTCTAGCTGTGTAGGAGCTGCACAGTGATAACTGGGTACACAGCGTGATGTAGTGGATGGAATAATGGACTAAGTCTCAGGAGGCCATGGTTCAAATCCCTGTTCAGCAATGTAAACTCACTGGGTTTGGTGTTCAGGGACAATGGAAGCAGCCGTACAAGGCTTAACACATCTTTATTGCATGGTATGCAGTATGAACATGAGGTAATGGCGGTGATACAGCTCCTTTTATATGGTGACTATACATTTTGAATGTGGCTACACGGTAGCCTATTGGCTACTGCCGGTGTGACGTCATCCGGATTCACGCTCTTCTTGTCCAGGTGTGTCTTGGCGGGAATGTTTCCTACGGCTGGAGATGGTTGGGGAATTTGTACCATGTGAGCTGAATGCTCACTGCTCCCCTCTCTGGTAGCAAGCTCGCATTCGAATAGCAGCTGGATACAATGTGTCCTTTACAATGTTCTTTACAAATGGCTTAAGTATACATTTCCTGTAGAACCGGTTACATTTAACTTAAAGGCATAACGTAGCAGTTACATTCCATACACAACACCGGGGGACTGAAACTAGTAAACAACAACAACAGTCGGAGTTGCTATGGAGGCAAACAAACTGAGTTTAATATTTAGCGATATAGATAGCAAGGACCAGATCTTATTCATTCTCTGGAAGATTGCTGTTGCTTTTCCAAGACGGCATTTGACATCTACCTCTGCATCTCCAGTTCGGGTGATCACACTGCCCAAGTATGTAAACCTCTCCATTTTCTCTAGCTGCTGTGACTCGAGTATGATTCCCTGTATCCAGGTCATGGAGTTAACATGCATTACCTTCAATTTCTTGGTGTTTATGCTAAGGCCAATTCCCTTTGCTTCCATATCCAGGGCAATTATTTCCTGTTGTAGTTTCAGCTCATTTTCCTCAAGCAAAGTAATGTCATCAACAAAATCTAGGTTGCCTGTTCCAGTGTTTGCTGCTCATTGCACAACATAGTCAAGGGCCACAGGGAAGAGGAATGGAGATAAAACACAGCTTTGCCCAACCCCAGTAGAAATCCATATCACTGTTCTCAGTCTTAACAGAACAGCTTGATCATAGGTATAAATCTTTTAGAATAGTAATGAAAATTGTTGATATTCAGAATCTGTCATAGAAACTCTTGGTGGATACTATCAAATACTTTCTTGAAATCAAAGAAATTAATGGCTAGCGGATACCGATACTCAATACACTGTTCTACGATGTTTTGTAAGGTGAACATTTGTTTTCTGCAGGACCTTCCACTGTAGAATCCAGCTTGTTCATCTCTTAGTCATTGGTTTAGGGCAGTTTGCAGATTCCTAAGAAGGACTACACAAAAAGCCTTCCCAGGAACTGAGAGGAGGATAATGCCCCACCAGCTGGTACATTCAAAGATGTTACTTTTATTAGGGACTGTGATAATTGCCCCATTTCACCAGTCTTCTGCTACTATGCCATTTTGCCAACATTTATTGTATAGCTTTGTCAACTCCTTCACCAAAACCTGGCCACTGTGTTTTAAAATCTCTGCGGGTATCTCATCTAAGCCAGCTGCCTTTTAAGGATTTTAATAGCAATTTCTACTTCTTCCGTGGTGATCTAGCTGGTATTTACCTGGAGCTCATGGAGCACACTCTTTTTTTATAATTAATAATTTTTATTAATTCATTTTTAAAAAAATGCAAACATACATATAACAATACATCATATAACATAACAAAAATACATAAGCCTCATAAAAAGTAACCACATAGATGATAGTTGAACTATTATCTATTATAGTACACGTACTATTGAATATCCACGTTAAAGATTAATACTGTAACTATAACCTTCATAAAATCTTTCAATATTACAATTGTTTATTAACAACTATCAAACTCCAAATTTTCAATTTAAAAATCACCCAGTGTATATTTACATTGCCCCGGAGAGTTTGGTCTCAGTATTATCTCCAAAAACTACTTTGAGATGTACAGGTCTAAAGCATTCCATGCCCATAAGGGAGTGATCAACAAAAGGCTTCCAAATACTCCAGAATCTATTTTCCTTCAATTTATCCCTTTTTACTTTTATCTCCCATGTCAATTTATCATTCAGTGCTAGGTTCCACATTTCCTTGTACCATTCTCCCATCTGTATAGTTACATCATTTTTCCAATTTCTAGCAATACATTGTCTACCCGTAGTTAGCATTATTTCTAATAACTCTTTTCCCTCCTTATTTAAACACATACCTTCCACATCTGTTAGCATAATGGTACCTGACGCCAGTTTAATTTTCTTACCCATTATTCCCCTACCTCTCTTTCTATTCTTCTCCAAAAATCATTTATCATTTTGCAACTCCACCACATATGCTCATAAGTTCCAACAGTGTCTTTACATCTCCAACATAAATTATCCCTTTTATTGTCAATCTGATGTAACCTCAGTGGTGTCAGGTACCATTGCCACAATATTTTATAGTTATGTTCCTTGATTCTTACTGACATAGTTCTCATTATCCTCTTTTTCCACTTATTTCTCCATTCATCGTTTCCTAGTTTTATATTCAAATCCTGTTCCCACTTCAATTTCAAATCTTCCTGTGGATCACTTCCCTTGTTTATTAAAGCATAAAGTTTGCTTACTAGACCCTTAATGCTTTTATCTGTGGGAATTTATCTGGTTTCTGTCTGCCTGCTTTCTACACATTTTGTAAACAAAGGTCCATTTGTTTACATGAGAGACAACGCTTGATTTTGGGCATGCGCAGAAAGTGAGAAAAATGCTTAATCATCCTCCTTATATGGGTCTGAGATTCTGATTGGTTATGTGTGCCTTACTCTTGTTTTGATATACTCTGTTGAATAAAGAGACGCCATGATTCCTTTGTTCAGCCCTAAGACTGCAGTCGTGTGTATGTTTTCTCTCTATTTCTCTGTCTCTTCCTTACTCTGCCTAATGCAGCTGGACTTCGTTAGGATTCTTAACTCTTCCTTTGTTTATTTGGGGCTGTAAACTACTCTGCCTGAGACTGATTATATCTTTACATGGATCGGATCGCGACAACTGGTGCCCCGTGTGAGGCATTTGAATTGCAAGGAACTCTTTGAACACTGCTTGAGCAATTAGCACCTCATTATCACCTCATTGCGACCAGGACAAGATCTATTATTCACCCCCGACCAGAGAAAAGGTCCGACCGGGAAAGGTCTTCAAGCGCTTGAAAATCATCCAAGTTTTACTTTGGATCTCACAGGGTGAGTGAAAGATTTATTATGGGGTGTGTGCTAACATCGCCAGAGCAGAAGTTTTGTCTGAATAAAAATGGACAAAGGGCAGAAACAAAAGAGGGGAATGAAGTCAGAAATTGTCTTCAAAGACTTACTCCAAAAAATATTTTGTTGTCCCAGTGGCTTGCTGCTCCTCTTCCACAGCTTTTGCCACCAGCCAAGGGAGGGACTCTGACTGCCCCTCCATCATATGAGAAACAACAGCATGAGCCCCCTGATGGAGAAGGAGGTGGAAATGGAGATGGGACATTATATCCTGCCTTGCAGCAATCAAGCACTTTTAGCCCTACAAAAGACCTGTTCTCTGCTGCTTTAACTGCAGCTGTGCTGGATATGGAACCTGTTGCTGTATATCCAGTGAACAGGGAGGCTCTGGCAAATGGGACTGCTGCAACACTGCCTGCCAAGTCTAAAAAACAACTAGTGCCAGTTGATTGGGAACAAATGGTGGGGACCTCATCACAGATTGAAGTTATTAATGCATGCAAAGTGGCAGGAAGCAAGGAGTGTGATTCCAAGAGCAGCACAGGAGACCTCAGCTCGCCCCTGAAGCAACCCTCATCACAAAAGCAGGAGAAGCTGAGTGGTAAACCTGATACCTCATGTTTGGCCAGGAAGTGGAAGGATGGCCCCGAGGAGGAATGCAGAAAACCCAAGCCCAGAAAGGGGTATTCTTGCAAATACAAACTAACAGGTGCAGTTTGTCATAAAGTTGAGATTCAGATGCTGCAGATGAAAGAAGTCCAGAGGAAAAGGGGTGTGGATCCTTCCTCTATGGACAGCAGGCTTTTGCAAAAATACAAGGAGGGAGAAGACATACTCCAGTTTTTGGCTGATTTTGAATTGCCCAACCCTCAAACAAAGAGATCCAGAGTGAGCAGTTCCAAGTTTCAAACATCAAGCATCAGGATTGCAGGGAAAGCAACTGGGAATTCCCTGTACTGTTCTTCAGTGTGGAAGTTACTTGCAACTTCTGGAGGAGTTGTTCTTTGTGCTCATACCTCATCTGCCTGCTTTAATACAGATGGGTGTGCCTGGAGCATGAAGGAATGAGTGTTTGCCTGAAAAGCTGAAGGGGGGGTTGTTTGGTTGTCTTGTGAATTCAGTGAGCATAATTTCAACCTTGCCATACCAAGAACTGTGCTGGAGAGAAGATAGTGTTTAAGTTATAATCTGAGAAGAAGAAAGCTTCAATCAACATTTGGACTTTTAATTTGGACATTTTAATTGGACTAAAAAGTTTATGTAGACTCTAAAGAAGAATTGGCTTTGTTTGCATTATAAAACCTGAAAACCTTTTTAAAAAAATTGTCTACCTGCTCATGCTATGAGTGTGAAATACTCTAATGATATTTGTACTGTATTTGATTTACCATGCTATGCTGGTTTTAAGTTATTGAATGCCTCTTTCATTTATACCAGTGAGAGAAGAAGAAAGGTAATGCCTTACTCATGTAATTGGGGAGTGAGAAATGCTTGCTAGAATGCTACAGAAACTTCCTTCATGTAAGGAAGAAGAGAAATGTTCATGTTTTGTTCATGCTTAAATGTTTTGCTTATTCTCTTGCAGGGGAAAGACCTGTCTTTGCTTATATTATACTAGCATGGGTTGCCCGGCGATGCCGGGCTTTTTTTGGGTTTTTTTTTAAAAAATAAAACAATGCCTTTTTGGGGTTTTTTTTTTAATAAACACTCCTGCACCACACGTGGAAGTGCCATGTGGTGGAGGAAGGGCAAAATGTCCATCCGGCCCCCAAAGCTGTCTGAGGGAGTGTGTCCTATCGTGTTGGATACTAAAGGCTTTCGTTTATTTGTTGAAGCAATGGTGATGTGCTGTTTTAAATGGTGGTGTATTTTTTTTGAATAATATTATTTATTTTTAAATTTAATTTTGTTTTTTAAAATGTTCCTTATTTTTTGTTTTGGTTTTTCATAGTGAAAAGTGGCTTTATTTTGGTAATTTTTGAGGTTATTGTGGTTTTTTTTTTTTGAATGTTTGTATAAATTATGTTATTAAATTTAGAATTATTATGTTTTAAATATTGTAGAATTTTGTTTCTGTTTTGGCCACTGGGTGGTGGTGTTGAGCTTTTGAGCTGTAAGTTTCCTCTTTCTCATTTGTGTTCTGGTTCTCGTAGTAGGAAGACGTCTTTTTGTCAGGTATGTGGGGGTTTTTTTGGGGGGAGGGGTTGGGGGTTGATTCTTTTTGGGGGGTGTATGTGTGTGTTTATCTTCTTCATATTTGGCTGTTTGTGTGTTTATTGTTTTGGTTTTGGTGTGTTTTTGAATGGTTTTGTTTTGTGATTGTTTGTGTTTTTTCAAGTGTGTGTGTGTGTGTGGGGGGTGGCTTTCTTTCTCGCAGGCCATGCTGGATGGCCCGTGGGAAGGAAGGCCAATTGCGGGGATGTTTTTTTTCCCCATGGGCCATGCTGGATGGCCCGTGGGAAGGATAGGCATTTGCGGGGAGGCTTTCTTTCCCACGGGCCATACTTGCTGGCCCATGGGAAGGAAGGGCAGAGGCAGTGGGGTGTTCATTCTTTTTTCCCGCGGGCCATACTGGCTGGCCCGGTGGGAAAGAAGGGCAGTTGCGGGGGGTGGGTGGGTGGGTTTTTTGCTTTAAGTTTTGGTGCTGTGGCTGGCCCTTCGAAGGGAAGGGCAGCGGCGGCCGGGGGTGCATTATTTTTTTGTTTGTTTCTCGTTTTTTTGGCCCGCCGGCTGGCCCTTAGATCGGAAGGGCCATGGTGGCAGTGGGGGGGGTTTCCCCCACGGGCCATGCTGGCTCGGCGGTGGGCTTTTTTTTAACTGTTATTTTTCGTGCGCCGGCCCTTCGAACGGAAGAGTAGGCGGCGGGTTCTCCCCCCCCCGGGCCATGCTGGCTCGCCCGTGGGGTTGAATGGTTGCGGAGGCGGGTTTTTTTTAGTTTTGTTTTTGCGCGCCGGCTGCCTCCTCGTTCTGCTCGCACATTGCGCGCAGGACGCTGGGGCTTGTAGTAATGTGTTGGTGCTTTGTGTTTGTGCTGCGTTTTTTTAAAATCCTTTTCTTTTGATTGGCTGCGGCGCGTGTTCGAACGCTGCTCCGTGCGAGAGCCTCTCAGCCTGATTGGCTCTGGCGCGGCGCGGCGCAAGGACTTTCGGGACGTGAAGTTCTTTACGTTTCTTGCCGTTAGTGGGGCTGATGCCCCAATCGCGATTTTTTAAACCATTCGTTGACCTGCGTAGGCACTTAGCCCGTGCTCTCGAAGGGAGGGAACGGGTAAGTAAGGCAACGTATAGCAGCCTATAGCCCATTCCAACGGTGAACACTTGGTTTTATAGGTTAAGATTTTGCCTTATGTAACTGCATATCTCAAGGTACCTCCAGAAGTACATGGAAGAGTTTTCAGTACCCTACACATGTAAATGGGTTTGTGATATTGCATTTGTGTTATATGTCAGGCATGTTTCATGTCTAGTTCCATGGTGCTAGTAATAACATGGCACTGGTCATCAAACAGGGCATGTTCCTGTTTCTTAGAAGAGTGTCTTCCTAAGCCATTGGTCGTTTATTGGCAACAAGGGGATCCTGAGTGGAAGGGTTCCTGCCTGAGCGATCCGCCCATGGAGAGAAAAGAAGGTTACCCAGCTCCAGGACGGTGGTTCACCAGTAAACTAAATTTGCTGACATTTGTTCTTTTCTTTCTTACTGTGCTTCCAGCTGTAAGAACAATGACTCATGGGGGCAACCCCAACTTTTGGCTTCGTCATGCTAATTATATGTTTGAGATTCATGGTAAGAATGCAACGTTATACTATGAGCATCCACTGGCAGTGTCTCAAATGGCCTTTCTTCCGGCATTGTTCAACACGCCTGAGTTGGTTATTGGACACTTGCAACATATTGACAGGTCTACACTCTTCTCTAATCCCCCAGAACAATTTAACAACACCCGCTGGCGAAGCATGACATTCAAGAAATACACTAAAGGGCTTTGTTTCTGCTGTCATAGTTCTGGGGTCTGGAATAGTAAATGGAAGCACTGGACTCAAGCAAAAAGGGTTTTGCGGAATGTAGGCAATTATACGGGATGTTATGATTATTTTTGGTTATGGGGTAATTATAACAGTTCTTATAAGCTTAATTTTACCTTGTTTAACACTAATATTGAAGATATATATGATGTGTTTCCTATGTTTACTCCTGGTTATTCTGCTATAGATAGTGGTTCAATTTGCAATGGATGGCAAATTAAGGATCCCAACATGTGGTTCTTTTTTAATGGAGTTGCCACGAATTTCCACCCAGGACAATATTAATGTGCAGCATTGGGTTATTTTACCTTACCCGTACAAGTGCAAATGCCGCTTCAGGCAGATGCACGGCGCCGGAGAGCTATTGCCGGCCCGATGGGTTCTGGTTGCAATTATGAAGTGATAATTGATGTTCAGCTTTCTGATGGTAGCTCCTGGGGGAGAGCTATAGGGAGTGTTATCACTGGAGCACTCACCTTGGGATCGTACCCAGGTGTCATTTCCCAGGAGAATAGAAGGTCCATTTTGGGACTCACCTGTAGGCTGGAGAAATCAATCAACGCCACAGGGAGGGTCATACGGGATCTTCAAATGGAAATCACTGAGCTCCATCAAGACCAAATGCAGGACAGACTGGCCATAGATTACCTGTTAGCAAAATCCGGAGGATTTTGTAAACTGGTCGGGAACCAGGGATGTCGGGTAAAATTCCAGGATCTGAATAATACTATTGAGAAAGAACTTCAGAATTTACAGGAGAGCATTACTAACAATGTACGCACTGATGTCAATCTCTTTGATTGGATGACTTCTTGGTTGCCTGATTTGTCTGTCCTTAGACAAGTTTTCTTTTGTGGGGTCATTACTATTATTTGCCTTATATTTTTATGTTTTTGCATTTATTGTATTCCTAATCTTATTTCTATGTGTAACACATGTCCACTGCGTAGAAGGGAGACATCGGGTTTTGCACAACGGCAATTGTACTCAATGAGGTATCATCCTCTGGAACAAGGTACCAGGAGTCAGGAGGGGTACAATGTCCAGGAGGACAGTGATGATGTATATGGAGGAGTAGTTATGGAGTATGATGACATGCAGGGGTATGATTAGCCGTCCCTCTCTCAAATTTAAATGAAAAAGGAGGACATGTGGGAATTTATCTGGTTTCTGTCTGCCTGCTTTCTACACATTTTCTAAACAAAGGTCCCTTTGTTTACATGAGAGACAACGTTTGATTTTGGGCATGCGCAGAAAGTGAGAAAAATGCTTAATCATCCTCCTTATATGGGTCTGAGATTCTGATTGGTTATGTGTGCCTTACTCTTGTTTTGATATACTCTGTTGAATAAAGAGACACCATGATTCCTTTGTTCAGCCCTAAGACTGCAGTCGTGTGTATGTTTTCTCTCTATTTCTCTGTCTCTTCCTTACTCTGCCTAATGCAGCTGGACTTCGTTAGGATTCTTAACTCTTCCTTTGTTTATTTGGGGCTGTAAACTACTCTGCCTGAGACTGATTATATCTTTACATGGATCGGATCACGACATTTATCTCCTTTTCGAATTTTCAAAACCAATTCCTCAAATTCGGTCTTTTCTCTATCTATACATAATTCTCTTCTATATTTTTTGTTCCAGTTGTCAACCTTCATTTTCTGAAACCAATCCAATTTTAACTGTTCGAACAGTTTTTTCTTCTTAATTTCATCTCCACAAATCCTTAGCCATTCTTTCACCAAGAAAACTTCATTTTTATCCAGTATTTCCTTTATTTTTTATCTATTTTTATCGGAAAACACGCCATGTCTGCCAATTCCAAAATTGGAGAGACATCTGGGATCAAATCTTTCTTTAATCTTTTCCATACCTTCATGAGTCCCCTCATCATAGTATTGCTTGTAGCTATCATTTTAACCTTACCTCCCCCAAAAATCATTTTACCAATATTCCTATAATCTTTCATCTCAATCTCCTCCCAAATTACTTTTCCTCTTGCCAAAATCTTCACAACATTCTTAATTTGAAATGCACAATAATACGCTAACAAATTTGGCATTCCCAAACCCCCTTCTTTCTGAGGCAGGTACCAAAATTTCTTGGGCAATCTAGATTTTTTACCTCCATTGCAAAAATTATTAAACATCTTTTGAAACTCATTAATCTCCTTTTCCTTCAATTGGATTGCAAGTGCATCAAATAGGAAATTAATCCTTGGCAACAACATCATTTTGCAGATTGCAATCCTCCCAAACAATGACAACTTCAACTTCTGAAAACTTTGTATTCTAATCTTAAATTCTGTTTTCAAGCTATCATAGTTCAATCTTTTAAATTCTTCCAATCTATTTGAAATAATTATCCCCAAATATTTCAACTTATTTTTAATTTGTATATTGGATAACCCCACCATCTTTTCCTTCTCCTCTTCCCCCATATTACACAATATAATTTCCGATTTATCCCAATTTATCATCAACCCTGTTATATCCTCAAAATCCTCTATTTGTGCTTTAATCATATCCATTGCCCCCTCTGGGTGTTTCACCATTAACAACGTATAATCTGCATACATACTCACTTTGTTACCCATTATCCCTTCTATACTTGAATCCTCCCTTATGTTTTTAGCCAAAATTTCCATTGCCATAATGAACAAGATAGGGGACAGAGGACAACCCTGCCTAGTACCTGCCTCAAGCTTTACCTCATCTGTAACTTCATCATTTACTCTGATCCTAGCAATCCCTTTTTGATATAACAAGTCGATTTCCCTTCTAAATCTGTCCCCAAATCCATAGCTTTTAACTATTTCCTTAATCGAAGACCATTGTAACGAATCAAATGCCTTAAAAATATCCAAAGATAATAACACCATCTTTTCCTTCGTTTGGTTAACATTATCAATTAAATCTAGCACCCTCCTGGTCAAATCAGCCATATGCCTTCCTTTTAAAAAACCTACTTGATCAACATTTATATATTCTCCCATAAATTTATTTAACCGATTAGCCAGTATTGCTGTGAAGATCTTGGCATCTTGATTTATAAGAGAAATTGGTCTATAAGATTCTACTTTTTCCAAATTCTTTCCCAATTTTGGCAGCAGAACAATTGTGGTCCTATACCATGAAGTCAGAATTTGTCTGCCATCTAAGATATAATTATATAACTTTACCAGCTTTGGTACCACAACATCTTTAAATTCCTTATAAAACTCGGTCAGTAGTCCATCGTCTCCCGGGGCTTTCCCCAGCTTCAAACCATTAATTACTTCTTTTACCTCTTTCTCGGAAACCTGTTCTTCGATTTTTGTCCCGGTGTTCCTGCTTTATTCCATTCCCTAACTGCCTCTCCAAAATCCCTTTAAGCTTCCCAACATCTATCTCTTTTTTTTTGCATATAGTGCTTGATAGAAATCCTTCACAATTTTACATTTATCACTAACTTTATTACACCTTATCCCTTGTTTGTTAACCAAAACCCCAATTTCCCTTTTTTCCTTTTTAGCTTTAGCCGCTCTTGCCAATAATCTTGAGTTTTTGTTGCTAAATTCAAAATACTCTCTATTTAAATATATCAAATCTCTTTTTACTTTTTCAATACCTTACCCAATAATTCTGCCTTGAGTCTTTGTAATTTAGCAAAAAAAAAAATTTATCCTTCTTTTTTGAGTGTTCTTCCTGTAATTGTTTTATTTCTTTTTCCTCCTGTGCTACCTTATTCTTTCTATACTTGATACTTGCCAACTTTATACTTTCCCCTCTAAAAACCGACTTCATGGCATCCGAAACCACATTAAAATTTACCTCTTCATTATCATTCCACTGCCAGCTTTCCATCCAACTTTCTGTAATTTGTTCTTTGCATTTTTGGTCTTTGAATAAGTTGGGATCATATCTCCAATGTCTTCCTCTCCTATTATCCTTTTGTGTCCTCAATTCCAAAAGTACTTTAGCATGATCTGATTCCTTGAAAATTCCTATTTCAATTCAATCAATGTTTGTAACCATGTTTTCTGTTAAAAATACATATCTATTCTAGAGTAGGACCCATGAACATGTGAAAAATAAGAATATGCCCTTTCTGAACCCTTAATCTCTCTCCAAGAATCCTTCAGTCCCAACGCAACCATCCAGTTATCTAAAACATTCCCTTTCATACCTACTCCGCACCTTGCTAGGTTCGTACAATCTAAGTTTGACCTTATCAAATTAAAATCTCCAGCCACAATCATCTTTGCCACTTTTTCTAACACCACAATTTTACGAACTTTTTCTAGAAATTCCACTTGATGTTCATTTGGAGCATAGATATTCACCAAAACTATTTCCTCATCGTCTATTTTTCCTCTCACAATCAGATATCTACCTTCTTGGTCAGCAATACTTTTTGTTATCTCGAGTCCTAATCTTTTAGAAATCATGATTGCAACTCCTCTTGCTTTTGAAGTACCAAACGCCATTTCATAATGTTGTATCCACCCTAGAAAGATTTTGTTTGTGTCCTTTGATTTTTGATGCGTTTCCTGTAAAAACACTATATCTGGTCTATCTTTCTTCAATGCAATTCTAACCTCCTCCTCTTAAGAACAGAACCTGTAACCCTTTACATTCCAGATTAATACTTTAATATTTCTCATAATTTATTACAATTTCACCTTTTCTAACTTCCAAACTCTCCATTAGGCGTGCCACCACAAACCCCTTACCACTAAGAAACAAAAATATACATAAAACACACAATATCACTCTCCCCACTTTCTTCGAAAAAAGGATGCCTTCGATATCCAAAGAGGGGAGAGGGGGGACATGAAAGATGTGCGTATAAATTAGTGCACCGCGCATCTCACCTTTCTGCATTCTTAAATAATATAAAAAATTATTACATCATAACCCATTGCTCACTGCTCCTTACTTGCCTCCTCCTCCACCATGATCAATGACAACTCCTCCTCTTCTCTTCCCTGCGGGGCTCCACCCGTAGCACCACCGGCATCTGCCCCCTCATAATCCCTTCTTATGGCCCCCGATTCCAACAAATCTTTTCTAAGAGTTACCCACTCTTCCGAACCTGCTTTAACAAGGTCCAGCAAAATCAAGTACTCCAATGGATCGGTCCCCTCATCAATAACCTGCATTTTTTTCCATTAAAAAATCGCAATTGCTATGGAAATCTCCAATTATACCTTACACCTTTGCTCATCAACAATTTGGTTACTGGTTTCATCTTATATCTCCAAATTCTTTCCTTTATTGAAATATCATTGTATACTTCCACATCAGAACCATCGATTTTCAGGGCGCCAGAACCAGCTTGTTTTAAAAAAGCCATTACTCTAAGTTTATCTCCCCAATTTGCAAATTTTACCAAAACATTTCTTTGGACCACTTTCCCTCTTCTTGGACCCACCCTATACGCACTTACAATATCTTCCTGTACAAATTCCTTTCCCATGCTCAAATTGTTTAACCACTGGACCACTCTTTCTCTCAGCTGGTCTGGCATCCTTTCAATCACATGACGTATCACAATATTCTGCTTTCTCATCATATCTTCCATAGCATCAATCCTTTTCTCCTGTTCATCCATTTTCACTTTGTTCTCCCTCACCCCTTCCTGAGTCCCTTTTATTTCCTTTTTCATAGCCTTCACCTCATTTTGGACCAATTTCACATTTCCTTCTATTTTTTGCAAATTTAATTCTACTTTTTTTTTGTAAAATCTACAACAGTTGCTACCACCTTATCCTGTTTTTTCATCATTTCATTTCTATCCTTCACTCTTGCATCCTCCATCTTCTCCATCTTCTGAAACAATTTACCAATTTCCACCATGATTTGGGTTTGATCATAGGGTTCAGGTGGTGGTGATGATGATGGAGGGACCTCTTCCATTGGTGCTTTTTCTTTTCTCTTAGATTTCACCACTGGCTCCTCCTCCTTTGCTTTTCCTCTTGTACCCTTATCCATGATAAAGGCCCCTGAAAGTTTTAATGCTGCAATGTATTATAAGTTCATTGAACACTCCACTTGAACCTATTCCAATGCAGCCAAAGCTGACAATAATCCTTTAAATGTGATGTAACTTGAGTGAGAGAGGAGGGCCAGCGAAAAATTAATTGTTGTAATCCATAAGGGAACGGGAACCAAAAATAACCCAAAAAGTATTATAATTCACGGGAAGCTCGTCACCGAGGTCAGCCAATACAGCCCAAGTAGCAACAGCTCGAAAAGTTTGCCCTTAAAAACTTCAAATCTTTCACAAAATTCCCTTCTTGAAAAAAGAATAGAATAGTCCCATCAGCATAAACAGGATTTCCGAGGAGACGGATGCCCAAATATATCCACTTGTATGAGTTCCACAGGGAAGAAAGAAAGAAAAAAAATCCCAAGCTCCAACTCCAAGAAAAAAGAAAAGGAGGAATAAAAAGAGAAAAAATGAGAACTATAATCCACACAGCGAAGGAGTAAAAAATTAATAATCCCTCTCTTAGAGCGAACGAAACAAAACTCCCTTTTCCCAGCAGCTACGGCGGCTTCAGGGGGGAACCCCTCCTCCTTCTTCCTCTCCAAATCAGCGAACTCTTTTTTTTTAAAGAAAAAACCCCGCTCTTCCTTGCTTCAACTTCAAAAAGCACTGGAATAACCAATATCTTGAACCCAATCGCTTTCTTCTATAACCACTTCTCAGACCACCAAATCATTCCGCAGCTCCCCTGGAACGCTAAGAAGCCATTATCCAAAAAACGACCACTTTCGATTTCCAAGATCGCCGCCATTATCGCCTCAGCCGCCACCCTTCTATCCTCTTCTACACACTCTGCCAAGTCCAAACTCTTCAAAGCAAAGCAATCCACTGTCGCCTCTAGCTCCCGTCAGTATATCATTTAGTTAACTCACTTTCTTGCTGATTTTTCCACTTCCTCGAATCACCGCCGTCTCGCTGGTCCCGTTCTCGGCTCCTCAGCTGGGGAAGCCACGGCTTCCGTCGCGCACCTCTCCCGCCTGGGATACCTCCCGAACTTCGACCGCCCTGCAGCAACTTTTCCGAGCAGGCAAGAAGGAGTCTTATCACCACAAAATATCTCTGTAATTTACTCCATTAGCTCATTATTCTCATTAATTACCACTTTGATAAACGCAAGCGCCTAAATCAAGATGTTACTCGTCGGCCATCTTAGCCACCCTGAACACGCCCGATCTCATCTGATCTCGGAAGCTAAGCAGGGTCGGGCCTGGTTAGTACTTGGATGGAGCACACTCTTATCATTAAAATATGTAGTGGTTGGGTCTGGCTGGGTAAGAGTTTCCTGGAAATGTTCAACCCACCTTTCATTCTGCTCTTCTTAGGTGGTCAGGAGCTTCCCACTCTTATCCTTGATCGGAACACTGTTTCTTGTTCCAGTCAATTTAGTGACAAATTTTGATTGGCTGCTTCTTTTGCTTCAGTGCCTTCTGGCATCGAAACACCTATTGGGGTAGCTATAAGTTGGTTGACTTGACAGCACATAACACAACTAGATCTCACAAGTCTGAGATCTAAAGGGTATCTTTATTCAGGTAATTCTAGACAAGGGTTTTTATCATGCAATCACCATGCCTCTGTCATGAAATTTTATTCACAGTAGATGGTAAGACAGATCATATCATCTTTCATTTGCCGCCATCCTGCCCCCCCTCCTAAGTACTTTTATCATGCTTTCTCCCCTTACCTAATTTTTTTTAATAAAAAGGAAAATGTGGACTATAAATGCAATTATCTTCTGGAAGCTGTCTGTCTGACCTAAATAGAGTCCTCTATATTACTTTGTACAATAATGTAGCAAAAAAGGCAAGGGTACTTCTCAACATATCTAAATGGCATTCTCTGAAGCAAATATCATGAACCCCCAAATCTAGGATTGCTAGCTTGGCAGCATCCAGTTCTATGAGATTTCAGGTTCAAAGCCTGAGATGTGAAGAATCCAAAGTCTTAGGCCCAAAACCTGAGATCCACCAAAGTCAGCACACCAGCATTCTCCACTGAACAACAAGCATTCCTCCCTTATCACTTTATATGAGTTTATGTGCATGCATGCAAGTACTTGCAGGGTTATTATGTGGTCGTGGATAAAGATTACAGGACAAGAGCCCCTTTGATCTTCTTGGAGAAAAAGTGGGAAAGAAACTTAACTAATAAACCCATCACAACAGATTATATCCTAGATGACTACAGAAGGTCCAGAATACAGAGACTAAATAAACCTCACTTCTACTTAGGCTTTCTGGTAAATAAAGTAAAATACTGAAGATGCCTTCCCTGCTCTCTAAACAGGAATTACATACAATCTGAAAAGCATTTAGCTTCTAAAGATCTTGGAATGTCTGTTAAAAGGCTTACTAAAATGTTATATTTCTTTCTCTAATATTTCTCATTAAAGGGCTTGCAACAGTGTACAAAAGATTCCCAAATATTCTCTCATCTGCAGTTTACAGAAACAGATTGGTTTAGCATCAGCAGTCTTGTCAAACTTTGGTACATTCTCTAGGTCATGTCATTCTAGTTTAGGAGTTGGTCAGTAACAGGCAGTTCAATCACTATAGTACATACTATATAGAAATATATTTAGTGAATACCACATGACAATAATAAAAAATAAAATAAAAAGGGAAATAATATTATGGAGAGGCAGGGGAAATGGCTATACTTCTTGTTTTGCTTTTCTATTATGTTCAACTAGGTGCATTTCCCTACTTTTCTTAGCTCATTTGCTGTCACTATTAATCAGCCATTTTGCTTTTTATTTTGAGGCAAACAAGACTGGATTTAGACCTCTGCTTGATTAATTTTTAGTAAATGAACATTCCATTGATTTCCTTAATTTGATGCATCAATCATTTACATCCTCATTCAAGTAAGTGACCAGGGAGCTACCCTCTTCCCACCTCAGAGCCAAGATTGGGGATGTTTGACACTGACCTAATCAGCCTTGACAGACTCAAACCACTAACCTGTTCTGATGAACTGTAAGATTGTATGAGGAAGCAAGGCAAAGATTTCTATCACTGTGCTTCAAAAAACCCCTCAACAAACTTGAATAAATTGAACCAATGAACAAAGGGCAGATGTAACTGGAAGATTATTGGTAGTTCTACATCAGCGTTTGCTATATAGTGAGTGTGCCTTAATCAGATTCAAGAAGCTCAGCCTTACGCGAAGCCAAGTCACAAAATAATCAGTTCACAGCATTCTGAAGAGAATCCACCACATGTTATGGATAGCAGCGCTCTGAAGAAATAATTTGTGATTAACGTGTTGCATCAGATCAAGTGAACAATTAGTGAAACCAACATCACCAAACCAAATGCCTCTGGTACTTCTTAAATAGAGCAAACAACTATGCCCTTCTCTACATTATTGATCAAAAGATAATAACTTGAGGTATCATGGACATCAGGTTCACAGTTAAAATTGGCTCTCTGTGAATACCTTAGGAGTTATCTGGATAGCTCAGTGAGTTATATATCTGGCTCTTGAGTCAGAGGCTAGGAGTTCATATCCCCATTTTGCATTCCAGAAGAGCTAGCATGTGTGGCTTTGGGCAAGCTGTGTAGTTCCACGATGCCCCAGAAGAAGGGAATGATAAACCACTTCTGATCACTCTATGCTTAGAAACTCCTGAAAGGAATCTCCATAAGCTAGAGTTGATTTGAAGGCAAACAATTATTATTAAACATCTAAATAGCCCTTGGGAAGGGAAGTGTTGGGCCTGCAGCTGAGATGGGATCATAAAAAGATGCTGCTGTCTGTATGATCCGATGTCCTAGTGCAGTGATTGTATACGAGGCTTCCATGGTTTTCAAAATATGGCTGTACTTCCTTGACTCAGCATAATTCATAGCAGCCATAATTCATAGCAGCTCATCCACATTGTGATCTTCTTCGTTCATGTCCAGGTCAAACTTTGAACTGCCAAAATGAAGACACTCTCTTGGCTTTGTCATTGGCCAAACCTAAGTCCTCCTCGGTGCATGTTTCTGGCAGTAATTGGCAGACCAGCAAATGAACTGGATTCTGTATCTCACCACATTCACACAACGTATTGTTGTCCATGAATAGCCCCCACTTGAGCATGTTGGTCTTACATTTAGGGACTCTGACCTACAGCCTATTCAGGGTCTTCCAAGTGACATAGGGGAGGTCGTGATCCTCAGCCATATCCTCTAATGCTATTCCCTGTTCTGTGAGCTCCTTCCTCCATCTAATCTGGTTTTGCTCTTGCATACCCTCAAGAAAGTTAGTTTTTGCCATAAAAACTCTTCTTGGATCTGAATCAGTGGATGTGAGGCACTTATCCATTCAGAGGATGTCAAGGGTCATTCTTTGCTTAATTCTCACAACAATAGCTGCTACTTCTCTCCTTATCTTAGGTGTAGAGATACCAGCAAGAGGATATATTTTCTCAACTGGTGTAGTTTTGAGGCATCCTGTCACTATGACATTGTTTCACTAGGTCAAGCCAAAGGAACTAAGGAATGAATTAACTTTGTGATAATACTAGTTCTTTCAGAAAGTGGCTCCAAGAAACCACAGTTTGGCCATGGGTTTCACAATGACTGTGTGAATTCCCAAGGGCTTATTACTGCAGCCAGCACTATATATGATCCAGCTTTATGGGCTTCTGAACAGCATCAGGAACTTGGTTTTTGTGACTGAAGCTACCCTGGTTAAATAACAACACTTTTGGAACACTTACTGCCAGCTTTGCTTTTGACTGACACCATGAGGAACCAATAGTGACAGTTCAGACTGTTAAACACCTACATAAGAAGCAAACATACAGACCCTCAACATCAACAACATGCCATTGGAATATCAGTCAAGAAGCAAAACCAAAGCAAAACCCAAAAGAAGACAAAACCAATGTCTCTCCTCAAAGACTGCTATATTTTAATGTGAGCTTTCATGGATCAAGTTCACTTCCTCTGAGCAATGGTATTTGAAGCCATTTGCTCACTATCTTGCACCAGGTATCAGCTGTTACAGTGATTTTTTGTGTTTCATGGTCAATGATGTCAAATGTTTGGCATGCCTACACCTGCTGAGCAGAGCACGCAGAAGCTGTCTGTGTCATGGCAAACCACTTTTTTGGACATAGAGCAGTCTGAAGAAATTATGTGCATTAGCTTGGAAGGTGAATGGAAGGAAAAGGACACAAAGGAGAGCCTTTTCAGCAGTCTAGTGAAGTGATTTAATAAAATACCATGAGAACTGATATATTTATTTATTTAAGAAATAAAATGCCTGGTGGGCCAAAAGCCAGATGAAGTGAAAGCCAAAAATAGAAAATGAAGGCACAGGAGGAACACTGTCTATTTTTTGTCCTTACATTACAGGGTTAATACCTCAGTCTGTCCTTTGAATACATGCAGCACAGTTCTGTTTCCTCCAACCAAGTGATTCAATGCATTACCTTCTCAAAGAACAGTAATTGTTTATCTATAGAGAAACAATATCCTTGAAGAGAGAAATATCCTATTGCCCAGTTCAGATGAGACATGCCAAGCTTTCAAAGCAAAGCATCAATTATTCCAATCTAATATTTGCTCAGGAGCAAATGGGGCAGCACAATGTTTGGGAACATTACAGTTTTGGACTATAGTTCCTGGAATTTTGGGCTAAAGCTCCCATGAGCACTGCCCTGTCCTTGATGGGAGACTGTCACAGGATAGCTAGGTTCCTCAGTTAAGGTTAGGAAAATATCCTGCCTCAAGTCCTGGAGAGTTCCTGCCACTCAACGACTCTCTTGATGATAGTGGGCTAAATGGATCACAAATCTGACTCAGCATAAAACAACTGCCTATGTACCTATTTTCCTACTCGTTGGTATGATGTGTTATTGTCTACTTTCTAGCAAGACCATATGTCTCTTCCCCCCCCCCCCAACTCTTCTCCAAGTTTTAACTGCAAACATTGCCTCGAGAAAGCCTTCTCCAGTTTTTGAAAGCCACATGGACTGCCTTTTGTTTTCAGACTACACTTGGTATACAGTAATTAATATTGATTCAATTGAAGCCAGCCAGCAGAATGATGATAAATAAGCTAGTAATAACAGTTCGATCTGTGATGAATGGAGCAAGATGGAAAAATAATAGGAACTAGATTCTGAACTTTTGCTTTTCTATCAGAGGTTAATTGTAGATTTGCTATGGTGAAGGAAGGTTAGCAAACGCAAAAATGACATTACACATAGAAAGAAAATCCAATTTACAGAATTAACAGACAGACAACAAGATTTGGCCCATTGTTTGTCGTCTTTAAAGAGATTCTGTTCTAAAACCACTGCCCAATCCCCTGTCAAAGCATTCTGGACTCTGGGAGACAGTCTATAGCAGTGATGGCGAACCTTTTATAGACCAAGTGGCTAAGGAGGTGGTAGTGGCATATGGGCAGGCTCTGCACGTATGCCGCTCAAGGTGCACCAGTGATGTCACACGGGTGCATGCACACGTTCTCTCCATAGGGTAACACACACACAAACACATGATGAGAAGTATAAATGGGGTTTGGTCACCTCACCTCACTGGGGCAACGGCACATGTGCCCACAGAGAGGGCTCTGAGTGCCCCCTCTGGAATGCATGCCATAGGTTCGCCACCACTGGTCTATAGTTTTACTTCCCCTTCCACTACTAGGAACAAAACTGTAATGGACAGTTTTTAGATACTTCAGAACAGAAATGGTTACTTTGAGAAATGGTTGAAGATAGCAGGAAGGTGTGTTTCATTAGTTATGGATGTTTGACCGTTCCCCCTTTTATTAGACTATCTTCCGTTTGTGAGCGATTGCTCTACTTCACAAAAAAGAGGATCTGGCAGCACTGCTAATTCTATTATCTAGCATCAGGATTCAACAACTCACCAACAAAACAGCCCAGATGAGAAACCTCTTTAAAATGCTTAGTGGCTCCTGGCGGTACATTAGGATAATTTTCCCAGCCTGAAAATCAGAAGGAAAAAAACATCATAAAAATACAAACAAACCATGAAGCAAACGATCATTACTCTGATGAGATTTATCTTCATTGTGTTCTTGGAGAGGCAGGCTAACTGGCTAAAGTGGAAGCAGAGGGCAAGTTAAATACATCCTGTTCTTTGCCACAAGGCCAAGCAAGCAGGGAGGAAATATCCCATTTTTAAAATTTGGAAAAAACAGGCATGGATTTTTGTTGGTGAGGTTGCCTTTCAGCTGATTGTTGAACTATAATTGACATATTATTGGAAGCTGTGTTCCCTTCAGAGGAAAGGACTGCACATTCTAAAATGAGTTTGCTTCTGTCTCTGTGTGGTAAATTAACCTGCTTTTGTTTTGGATTTAGCCACAGAGAGGTCAGCACAGCACTGTTTGATTTCTTAGGCACATAACTCTGAAAGATATGTGTTGTTAGACAGACAACATTTTAAAGAGAGGAAATGTGCATTTGCATTAACATGCAATATGACCCCCTCTGGTAAGTGAGCAGATACTTCCAGTATCAGATGCAGAAGTGACTGGAGATGGAAAAAGAAGGCAGGGCAATTTGCAGACAAGGAGAAAACTGTCCCAAACTGTAGCTGCTGCTTCTCTTGAACAGAAAGGCTTGAAATCCTATTTCTTAGTTTAGTAAGTCACAATTAGAACAGGCCACTAAATCAATGGAAGTTACAGAACAGTTGACTTACCAATTCCTCATGGATTCAGAGGGCCTACTCTAAGTAAAGGTAAAGGCAAAGGTTACCCTTGCTCGAAAACCAGTCATATTCGACTCTAGGGTTCAGTGCTCATCTCTGTTTACAGCCAAAGAGCCAGCACTGTCTGTGTTTGCCAATGTTTCCATGGACACATGGCAGGCATGACTAGACACTGGAGTGAACAGAACACTGTTTACATTCCCACAATTTCTTGCTTTCGAACTGCTAGGTTGGCAGGAGCTGGGACAGAGTTGTGAGCTCACTCCGTCATGCAGTACTCTGATCTCGAACTGCTGACCTGTCGACATCCAGTTGTCAAGTTCAGCATCTTAACCACTTAGCCAGTGATAGCCAACCTTCGCACTCCAGGTGTTCTTGGACTTTAATTCCCAGAAGCCCAAGTTGGCACTTCTGCTGATCAGGGCTTCTGGGAATTGAAGTTCAAGTACAGCTGGAGTGCAAAGGTTTGCCATCACTGCACTCAGCCATCACAGTTGCTGGCTCCTTTCTCCTTCTTCTGAAGAGTTACTGTGTGTGCCGAATGCATTTTTCTTTACATGGGACGTTCTAAACCAGGAATGCTCACAATGTATACAAAGTATGCTCTGACATACCTTTACTGTATTTTTCATTGGATTTGCCAGAGGTTGAGCCTGACACCTTTTACATGTGAAGCATCTGTCCTAGCACTGGACTAGTATCCCTCTTAGCTCTGCTTTCATTTATAACAGCTAAATGGAGCCATCTGGAAGGTTGTGAAAATGGCACAAATGTGATGGTTATACCTTATTAATAGATCCTGGAATTAGAGAATGAGAGGTTGCTGGGAGGAGTGTTTGAGGTTCAACTGATTGATGATTACTAATACATACAGACAAATACTTGACTGAAATCTAACAGCATGACATCACCCTCCTTATGTGGTGTAAAGTTATGATACTGGTTTTGAGCCATTGTGTGTAATGATGCACCAAGGTAGACTTTCCCCCCTTACATTCAGTATACAATAAAACCCCTGTTGTTGTTCAGTCGCACAGTCATTTTTTTTGTTTAAATTGAATTTTTATGTAACTCGAAGCAAACCCATAGGAAAAATAATCTTTATGTAACTCGAAGCATACCCATAGGAAATGATGTAAATCGGGACATGGTTTTAGCCCAAAATCATTATGTAAGTGAATTTTATGTAACTCGAGGCATTTGTAAGTCGGGGTTTTACTGTATCAGTAAAAGAGCACCTAAAGTATCCAGCCTGCCAGGTTCTTTTCAAGCCCTGTTCTGTACCCAAGACCAAAAAATGGCTGGCTGGGAGTGAAGATTTATCCCTCTGCTCCTCCTCTCCTACCACTACAACCTCTATGCTTTGTTTAGACTTTTAAAACCCCACTACTGGGGCTAACAGAATATTTTAAAAGGTGTAATCTTCATGTATGTGGAGAATTTGGGTGGAGACCGTACAGGCGTGTTTTACTTCTTCTGGGAGCGACGAGGGTGGCACGGGCCAGATGAATTGGTGTCAGGTGCTTGATTTGGTCCCCAGGCCATATTTTGAGCACCCCTGAACCATGTGACCGGTCTGTGGCCCAAAAGGTTTGGGCACCCATGTTCCATAAATTAAATCTGTTCCATTTAACATGGAAACGTTTTGTGTTGCAAGTGGAAGATATAAGTACTGTATAGATATAGATTAGTGGTTCCCAACGTGGGCCCCACGCCCCACAGGGGACTTCAATTCCCAAAAGCCTAAGTCATTACATTGGCTGATTAGTGCTTTGGGAAATTGACTTAGGCTTCTGGGAATTGAAGTCCAAAAACCAAAGGCTGTGAAACACAGATATAGATACAGATATACATGATATAGATACAGCGGAGCCTTGATTAACAAACAGCTCGGTTAACATAAAAATCGCATAACAAAAGGAAATCCATAGAAAATAGTGGCTTGGTTTATGGATTTTTTTCCAGAACGGATTAATTGGTTTTCAATGTTTTCCTATGGGAAACTGCATTCAATGCATTCCTATGGGAAATTCAGTTAAAGTAATTTTCGCTGTAAGAAATGTCCTGGAGAATGCATTAATTATGCTAACCAAGGTTCCACCAAGGAGATATAAGAATTCTATGGTGCTGTCATTGTTCCTTTGCTTAGTAACTCCCAGGTTTAAGTACAAGGGGAATATAAACTCTGGAATCCCTCCTAACATAATCTCTTCCCAGGATCCAATTCTAGAGGGGCTGTCTAACTGTACCATTGGCTAGAGGGGTTCACCTTTCTAGCACAAGGAAGAGGGCCTTCTCTGTGTCCGCACCAGCCCTATGGAACCTCCTGCCGACAGAATTGCCAAGACTAGAGGAAGAATAGGTACCATCTGGTCATTTGTAAGTACTGTACCCTAAGCTGCACTAGTCCACGTGCCCCTGAGTTAGCGTGGGTGAGCCAGGACAAGCACAGTGGATGAAACGTGGACGGAATATAAATCAGGAAATTGGACCAGAAAAAGTTCAGCGATTCACCAAGGATCCGCCATAACCACCCAGAGGTGCTTTTAGGCAGATGTGGTTCCTGTAAGATGCACAGAGCAGGGGCGAGGCTGCCTCTGAGACTAGAGGAAGAGAAGGGGATGCTGAAATTTCTGGAGATATGCCTGGAGACTTTAGGAAACTCCGTGCAGTTTTGGAGGTCTTGTGCAATTGCCAAGTGGAAGGAAAAGGAGGGTAATCTGTTCCTGGTTGTTTTGTTATTGTCTTGTCCTAAGGAATGAGTGAGTAGCTGAAAAAATGTGCTTGTTTGGAGGGAGGAGGGTTGCCTGGTTGTCTTGTGAATTCAGTGTGAATTAACTCACGGCCTAATTCCAGCCTTGCCGTACCAAGAACTGTGCTGGAGAGAAGTTGGTGTTTAAATTCTAATCTGAGAAGAAGAAACCTTCAATCAACATTTGGACTCTTAATTTGGACATTTTAATTGGACTAATGTTTGTGTGGACTTCAAAGATGAATTGGCTTTCTTTGCATTATAAAACCTGAAAACCTTTTTAAATTGGCTAAATGTTCCATTATATGCTCATGCTATGATTTTGAAATGCTCTGCTGATGTGATTACTCATGTAATTGGGGAGTGGGAAATGTTGTTAAAATGATATGTGTTGTTGTTTGCTAGAATTGTTAGATAAACTTTCTTGTAAGGAAGAAAAGAAATGTGCTTACCTGTTTTAAAAATGCATACAGTGAACTATGACGAAAAGCATGATTTTACAAGAAAATCCTGGTTTTCGTCACCCTAACGAGGGGGGTGTCATGGAATGAAGGTCCTCATTCCATGTTTCCTGCCTCCTGGAAGGGGGGGGAGATGCCCCTGCAAGATGGTGACACCTGGCAGCCATGGCCACATGGCAGACTTGGGGAAGAAGGGGTGGAACCTGGTGTGTGATTGACATGTCTTCTTGCTGGAAGGTCATTGGGGGTAAACGCCAAGGAGGAGGGTCAAAGGGAGGATCCTGATGGGAAGGGTCTTGTCCGAGAGGAAGATACCCTCACACATTCATTGAGTCGCTCTTGGAAAGCTGGCTGGCAATCAGCCAAAATGTAGTCTCTTGGAAAGAAGGGGTGTGACCAGCCTTCTCCCCCCCCCCCCAACAGATTGCTGTAACTATGTGCTTTTGATCTTTTACTGGAATGTATTTTGGGACTTTGCTGTGCTTGTAATACAGTTATGAAAATGCCTGAAGAGACTTGGAGTGATTTCTTTGCTCGACGCTACCTGATTTGCCTGATGGAGAAGCCTGAACAGAGAGGGCCAGATCTGGCCCAGAGAGCCAGATCTGGCACACTATTGCAATCCCATCGCCAGGAAGCTGGAAAAGCTTGGCCTGGGTGTAAGCGGATTGTCACATGGTGTCAGCGAAAATGGGATGTTCCGGCCCGCGTTCCGGCCCAGCTCCTGCCAACCTAGCAGTTCGAAAGCAAGAAATTGCAAGTAGATAAATAGGGACCACTTCGGTGGGAAGGTAACAGTGTTCCGTGTGCTCCGGTGTCTAGTCATGCCTGCCACATGACCATGGAAACGTCTGCAGAAGCAGGCAGCGCTGGCTCTTCGGCTTAGAAACAGAGATGAGCACTGCACCCTAGAGTCAGATACGACTGGCTTTCGAGCAAGGGAAACCTTTACCTTTACCTAGGAAACAACTTAAAACCTGGCAAGCAGGGCAGGTGTGGGGCACTGATGTGGAGGTAGCCCCCGCACGTTGGCTTGTTTAAACTGTCGCTCTTCTGCAGACAGAGTGGGTGGTGTTTTTTTTTACTGGGTGGGTTTTTAATTGGTTAGTTTTTAAATGGTTTTAGGTTTTTATGTCTGGTTGTAAGCCGCCCGGAGTTGCTCCGTCAAGGGGGCGTCAATACAAAATTTTAAAATAAATAAATAAATAAAATCTTAATTCTTCAGCTACAACACTACTCATAATTATGAGAAATTTGGTCAACCACATTGGGACCTGGCACCGAACTTAGACCATACCTGTCAAGTATCCCGGATTGGCCGGGATTTCCCGTATTTTCGTGCCAATTTTCACAGTTTCCCGCCCGGAGCTGACGCTACCCCGTAATTTGGCAGCGGGGTGGGTGGGAAATGAGTTACTGCGCATCCCTTCCGCACAGGTCCTTTCTACGCATGCATAAAAGCCTTCTATGCACAAGTAGAAGTGAGCTGCACAGAACATTTCTGTGCAGGTCCGTTCTACGCATGCGTAAAAGCCTTCTATGCATGTGTAGAACAGATCTGCATGGAAACATTCTGCGCAGGTCCCGTAATCTCCGGAGCTGCGCTTGACAGGTATGACTTAGACGAGTAGGGAAATATTTGTGGAGGATGATATTTTCCTTGTAATCACATTCTAGGCAGAACATGACTGTGGCACTTTTCCACAGGGTACTTTGGACAATGCACTTCTTCAGGAGGATAAGCAGAACACATGGCTAGTTATTCAGAAAACTTTCCATCTGGAACCATTAGAGCAAACAGCATAATTTATGCCAACACAGGCATCAGTATTCATCATTTTTGAAGTGAACTGAGTTGTTCTTCCTAAGTAACAGCTTAGACATCGGATCCTCAGAAATATTGATGAAAAACTATTTCTTCCTAGTAAAGAATGGTACGAAAGTTGCAATCTTTCAATATTGTCAAGTATATACAAGCACACATACACACTTTCGACAATATAACATCATACACTAACTGTGTACCATTTGGGGGATAGTGTCAAGAATATAAAAAATTAGCAAGTTAAATAATGGTTGAAATCCTGTTTGCTTGGCTGTACTGTAGAAGTAAGGGACTGCAGTGGCTCAAGTGGCTAAGATGCTGAGTGGAAGGTAGGAGGTCAGCAGTTCAATTCCTGAGTACTGCAGGATGGAATGAGCTCCCATCTTTGTCCCAGCTTCTGCCAACCTAACAGTTCGAAAGCAAGAAATTGCAAGTAGATAAATAGGGACCACTTCGGTGGGAAGGTAAACAGCGCTCCGTGCACTCCGGTGTCTAGTCATGCCTGCCACATAATCACGGAAACGCCTGCAGAAGCAGATAGCACTGGCTCTTCGGCTTTGAAACAGAGATGAGAACTGAACCCTCGAGTCGGATACGACTGGCTTTCAAGCAAGGGGAACCTTTATCTTTACCTTTACTGTGACTTTTGATCAACTTCCTACTGAAATCCCTTACATAACAAAGGCATTCCAGAATCACCTCGAAATATTTCATGTGTAGTTTATCCTTGAACCGTCAATGTACAGAACTAGCAACTGACATGATGAAATGTGGTATTTGTAGCTCTACAGGAAAATACTTGCCAGAGTCATTAATGAGAAAAAGAACAGTATTGATTTCCTAGCACCCATCAATCCAATATTTTAGGAAATAAGAAAAAATAAAATCCTTTGTTCAATATCTGGTCTAAGTTTATTCAAGTTAATATCTTGCCTTGGTATTTGGGAGAATCATTCAGTCTGAAAGAAAATGTGACTGTCATAGTGATTAATAGTGGAATTTCTGTCACAAAGTCTGTTTCCGCTCCCTTCCTTTTTCCTGTATTGTTTTCAGGCAAAGAAGAAGACTCTTTGGAGAAGAAAAACTTTGGAATTAAATGTCAGGGTTTCTAAAAGTAATTTGAGAAAAACCAAACTTCACCCTGCAACAAACTTTCAGTCAAATCCTTCAAATAGGAAGGGCAAAAGCTTTTAGGAGGATGGAGGATTAATTCAAAGGCTTAGACCAGGGCCCTCCTACTGTTGCTGAATTGCAACTCCCATTATCCCTCATCATAGGCTTCATGGGAGCTGTTTCCTGAGAACATCTGGAGAGTCACGTGTTCAGTAGATCTGCCTAGGGTACACAGGAAGAGCCTCCTTGAAGATTGTGGCAACAGCAACCTTGTCCTAGCTAATCTTTCTCACACTAGGTCAGGTGAAAAGAAATACAGAATGAATTCACCAAAAGGTGGCTTCATTTTGGCAGTTTAAGGTCTGACCTAGATATGAAAAAAGAAGAAGTAGGTCTGCCTTAGCTCATCTCTGCCAAGGAATCCAAGTTGAAACTTGACCTCAGCAATGAATTGGATGACAAATCTTAGGATAGTGTCTGCTCCTGAGGCCTATTTCCCCTTTAAGGAGGAGATAATTATCTGTAGTAGTAGTAGTAGTAGTAGTAGTAGTAGTAGTAGTAGTAGTAGTAGTAGTAATAATAATAATAATAATAATAATAATAATAATAATAATAATAATAGAACCAGATTCAGAAATCTGTAGCTTTGCCCTAGTTGTGGAGTGTTTTGTTGTTGTTCAGTCACACAGTCGATTCCAACCCTTTGCGATCCTATGGACCATTATCCTCCAGGCACCCCTATCCTCCACCATCCTCCTCAACCTGCCCAGCTCTGTGCCCATTGCATCTACAATACCATCTAGCCATCTCATCTTTGGACACCCTGTTCTTCTTTTGCCCTCCATCTTTCCCAGCATCAAGGCTTTCTCAAGTGAATCCTCTCTTCTCATTTGACGTCCAAAGTACTTTAGATTCATCTTTACTATTTGACCTTCTAAGGAGCAGGCAGGGTTTATTTCTTCTAAGATTGACCTATATGTTCTCCTCGCTGTCCAGGGGACTATCAAAACTCTCCTCCAACACCATATTTCAAAGGCATCTATTCTTCTGCACGCAGCCTTTCTAATAGTCCAACTCTCACAACCATACATCACCACCAGGAATACCTTTGCTTTGACTATGCAAATTTTTGTTCGCGAGGTGATGTCTCTACTTTTAACTATGTTCCCCAGGTTTCTCATAGCTTGTCTCCTAAGAATCAGTCACCTTTTTATTTTATGGCTGCAATCACCATCTGCAGTGATCTTTGATCCTAAGAAAGTAAAATCTGTCACTGCTTCTACTTCTTCCTCATATTTTTCCAGGGACTGATAGGGCCTGTTGCCATTATCTTGGTTTTCTTGATGTTGAGTCTCAAGCCAGCTTTTGCACTCTCTTCTTTCAACCTAATCAGGAGCTTCTTTAGGTCTTCCTCACTTTCTGTCATTAGGGTAGTATCATCTGCGTATCTCAAATTGTTGATGTTTCTCCCAGCAATTTTGATCCCATATTGTGATTCCTCCTTCCCTGCATTGCACATTATGTGTTCTGTGTATAAGTTGAATAAGCAGGGTGATTAAATGCAGCCTTGTATTACTCCTTTTCCTATTCCAAACCACTCCGTCTTTCTGTATTCTGTCCTAACTGTTGCTTCTTGACTCATGTACAGATTTCTCATGAGACATATAAGGTGTTCTGGTATTCCCATCTCTTTAATTACTTGCCACATTTTGTTGTGGTCCACACAGTCAAAGGCCTTGGTGTAGTCAATGAAACAGTAACAGACAGTGATAGACATTTTTCTGATATTGAGCACAACAAAAACTCAACGTACCAGTGTACCCACAATAAAATGTCTGAATTCCTACCAGATTAAAATTGTGCTTTGCTTTATTTCCCTATATGAACAGGACAAGTGACTCATTCCTGATGGTCTTATGCTTGTCAGTCCTTGTAAAGGCCAGACACACACACACACACACACACACACACACACACACACATATATATATATATCCGCTCCCAAGTCTTAGCTATTTGAGGAAACTGTGTTGATTGCTAAGAAAGCATCAATAGGAAACTAAAACAATCATGAGTCATTGTTAGTTGGCTTGTTAATGCAATGGTGGTGAGAGAAACTTCACCACAATGCCTGGACGTTGATGTCACCTGAGTGACACTAAAAGGACTTCACAATAGTATGAAGAATTGTCCACTGCTAGAACATCATTTAGCACTTGATTGATACACTGAACAGGAAGATAGAACTAGTAAGCAAGGTCCAGATGTTTTGAAATATAAAAGCAATTGGATAGCAATTGGATAGCAAGTACAAAGCTTGTGCTAATGTTCAATAATAAATAATAAATCAAGAAAAGACCAATTCTATTCTCATGCACACACCAGTAGCTTACTTCTCATTGAGATAGCAAACCTAATATTGAGCTACACCATTTCAAAGTGCAGAAATGAGTGAACACTCTATATAAGCAAAGATATAATCAAAGGCTTAAACACTGAAAACAAGATATTAAAGTGTTAAGTCTTCTCCTTGACACGTTTGTTTTCTACATGAAGTTATTTGATTTTATTTAATCTGATCTTCATTCTGAAGAGGAATACAAAGTTATTTGAGCCTCCCCTCATAATCTAGGGATGTGAGGAGATTTCGTCAATGTCTCCACTCACAGCAAAGTTCGGCAGTTGTCATACAATGGTTAACATTGTGCTATGCAGTTGTGCAAATAAAAGTTACTTTTTGTGGCAAATTGCTGTAGTTTATGAAATCTCCACAGGCTGAATGATACGCAACAGCCAATGGCCATAGAACTGGCTTAACATGTGGCTATTTGCTGCTAAAAGTTATGCCTTTTGTGTAACTGCATCAGGCTTCAGCCATTGTGTTGATGATTCTGAGATACTTGTGAAATGTGGTCACACTGAAAGTATTTTCCTTCTGTTGTGCTTTCAGTGATTTGTAAACAGACAGACAGACAAAACCCATTGATATCCCCCCATGTGAGACTAAGAAGTAAGGAAGCAAACAAACATAAAAGGGCATGCCAATTACCCACAAAGATGCCAGCAATCTATTGTGCTTCTGCTTTTTAAAAAGTCAATGCAAAAAGGCATTAGTTAAAGTGTGTGTCTATAGAACTGTGCAAGAATTGGTCTTGTCAATTGGTAAATTCCCTCCAAGAGACACAACAAATAAATCTTATCATTTCACAAGCGAGAAGATTTTGTGCTATATCTTTTGGGACTGAAGAATGAGACAAATGAGGACTTAGCTCCCTAATGTAATATGAAGAATTTGCTATTCTGACAGTTCAACATTTGTTCAACTGTCTTTAATTTGACTTCAAATGGAAATGATTACAATTGTTTTATTGTTGCCAATGCTTAGTGCTGTGAATTTGTTTATTTTAGTTACTTTTTTGATGATGGACAGCACATTTCCCTGTGATATCTTGAAATACTGACTATTCTCAAGAAATAACACCACAATTTATTATTTGCGGATTCCCCATGCCCCATAGGGCATGGAACGGCCCGCCTGAAACCACTGCAGTGAGAGACGCTCCTTGCTTGTGGGTTCTGCGGCCGCCAAATCAAGGGGGGTGAATAAAAGATTGGGTTTGATTCACCCAATTACCGTGACCTGACCCGCGACGCTGCCAAGTAAGCAGATAGCTAACTCCTGTGTAACATTAAGTGTAATAAACTCATCTCCCGGTTTGGGAAATCCCTGGCGCAAATAAGCCGTGTTTGTCCCTGCCTAATCCCCAACACAATGGTCATTCTTTCCCCATGTTTGCCCGAGTTAATTAACTTCCCCTTTGAAGGTTTCCCCATTAACCTGAGTCAACGCATGAGGTAATGCTCTGTTAGATGACAGTTTGCCACCGTTGCGTTTTCTTCCCTATAAATGATATTGCCTTTTGCCATTAAAGTACTGATCGATCCTGCTTCCTTGTCTCGTGTCGTCACTTGATCAGTCATCCTCCGGGCGCCCCGGCCCTCCAGTGGCCCCAATTCCTTCATCTGGTGACCCCGACGTGATTTACTCGTGAGTAAAGGACCCTGGAGAGGTCTACTCGTGGGTAACGATTCACGCGGTCCGGCTCTATGTTAGAACCGTGACCGAAACCAGCCCGGAGGACTGCGCGGCGCTCTGGTCGGCAGCCAGCCGGACAGAGAGACGGCCGCGGCGAGGCATTCCAAAGAGACATTCCTACCACCTTTTTCCCGGCTTTGAGGGAGGTTTGCGAAGGGAAAAACGCGTTCCGGTCAGGGCAGGCTGTGAGCCCCTGACAACGCAGAGGCCGCCGAGGGCCCGTGGCAGAAGGTCCACGCTCCGAGGGCTACCCCAGACACTCGTCGCCCGAACCTGTTGCCTGCAAAGACGCGTCGACTCTCGTCCCGAGGAGGAAACTTCAGAGGACCATCGCAGGTAATATGGGGACTTGCTCTCATAGACCAAGTCCGTCCGCTAGCCAAAGAACTCGAGAGGGAGAGTTCATAATCCTGGCCAGGGTTTTTAAGTTGCGATTTCACAGCGGAGAGCTAGCGAGACTTTTGGCATACCTCAGGGGACACTGCCTACTTTACCCAGAAGTAGGTACGTTAACCTTGAAGCTCTGGGATCAGATAGGAGACTGCATCCAGCAACCCCCCAAAGCGCCCGGCAGGGTGGTCAGCACATGGAAAAAGTGTAGGAGGCTCTTAGAGCAGATCGAGCCGGTCCGGATAGAGGCCCAAGAACCCCCGTTAGAAACGTCATCAAGTCAGCCAGTCAACCCGACTGCGCCCACGGCGCTCTGTCCGTCATTCAGCTATCAGCATAGCAGCGAAGGGAGCCTTCCCCCGGTGACAGCTGCAGACGTCACCGAAGGAACGCAAGGAATGAGGAGCGCAGGCGCTTCTCTGACAGCACCGGCTTCCTTAGTTGTAAAGAGTGCCCTTCAGCGCACAGCAGAGATAGAGCTCAAGAAGGGGGAATTGTCAGCAGAACAGCTAGCTGAGCTTCGACAGATTTGTCCCATCCGCTTAGAGATGGACGCGCTCACAGGCGCGCAACAGGTAGTGCATTCCCCAGTCCCGTATAAGCTTCTCATGGCTTTACGGAAAGCAATTTCAGAGACAGGGCTCCAAAGTCGTTTTACCAGGGGCACGCTTCAGCAGGCGTGCGAAGCCACCATGTGGATTCCTCACGACTGGAAAGCCGTCATGAGGATGATGCTTACCCCTAGCCAGTACATGATCTGGGACAGCGAGTATCGGCTTGAGGCTCAGGCCAGGGCCGCTAGGATGGGAGGCGCAGTAATTGCTGAACAGCTATATGGTTCAGGTGCCTTCGAGCCCATCAACGCTCAGATCAACTTGCCTCTAGCCACGCTAGAGATGTCCGCCGAAGCCGCCTATAGGGCGTACTTCAAGATCCCAGCATCTGGCAAAGCGGCTAAAAACTACACAGCTATCAAGCAGGGAGCCCAGGAACCCTACATGGACTTCATCAATCGCCTGGAGGAGGCAATCACCAGGCAGATTGACAATGAGCAAGCCCAGCAAGAGCTCATGATCAAGTTAGCCAAGGACAATGCCAACTTGGACTGTCGTAAGATTTTGCAGTCCCTAGGCAATCGTCCTGATCTGACCCTATCGGACATGATTAGAGCTTGCTCCGACGTCGGTACAGACTCCTACAAGATGGGTCTGCTGGCGGCGGCCGTGCAAGGGGGTAAAAGATCCAAAGGAAAGAACCAGGGGGCATGCCACTCCTGTGGCAAAGTCGGTCACTTCGCTAGGGAGTGCCGACTCAAGGGAGGCGGACAAAGGTCCGGCCAGCCCAAGGCTCCGAAGACCCCATGTCCGAAGTGCAGAAAAGGCTATCATTGGGCCAAGTTTTGTCCGAGTTCGGGAAACCGGAACGTGGGCATGTCTCTGGCCCCAGTCCAAACAGAGGCTTCACTCATTCCCCAGAACCAGGACTTCCCCGAGCTGGACTAGGTTCCAGGCACATTCCAGACACTACGAGGGCACAGGCCAGCCCCAAGGGTAGCACAGGGCTAGAATTGGCTTGTCAGGCAGACGTTACATGCGATCTGCCAGGCACAGTCTATCTGGTCGATTCCCAGTACATGGGTCCCCTGCCCAGAGGCTTTTTAGGTTTAGTTTTGCCCCGTAGTGTAGCTGGAGCCCGCGGAATATTTGTAATTCCAGGAGTCATTGACTCGAATTTTTCAGGCGTTCTCCAGGTCCAACTCTGGACACACCAGCCCCAGACCATTCATAAGGGAGATTCCTTAGCGCAACTGATCATGGTTCCTTGTCACTCGCCAGCAGGCAGCCAGGGGAGGCTCAGTGACAGCTCAGAGCCCGGCTCAGCAGACCGTTTGAGCGCGGTTGAGGCAGTGCAAGGATACCAGGTCTTAGCGACAGTGGAGACCAACATTGAGTGGAAGCAGCGCCCCGTTATCGAGGTATTTTTGAACAAAAGAGTGTTCTCAGGCCTACTCGATACCGGAGCTGATGTGTCCGTGATAAGCAGGAGCCAGTGGCCAAGGGAGTGGGCCATTGAGCCGGTCTCCGATGTGTGGGGGGTAGGCGGTGTTCAGGAAGCGTTTAGGAGCCGAGAGTGGGTAGAAGTCACGATCCCAGGGGCTGACGGCACGGCGGTAATTCGGCCGCACATTCTTGACGTGCACGTCAACCTTTGGGGGTGAGACATTCTCCAGCAGTACGGTGCCACCCTTACCTTCGGGTAATGGCGTTGCCACTTAAATGGCTCACCGACACTCCGGTCTGGGTGGAACAATGGCCGGTTGTGGGAGAGAAATTGGTTGCCCTCAAGCAGCTAGTGAAAGAGCAGCTAGACGCAGGACATATAGAACAGTCCACCAGTCCCTGGAACTCGCCAATTTTTGTGATTAAGAAAAAGTCGGGGAAGTGGCGACTCCTCCACGATCTCAGGGAGATCAATAAGTGTATCCAGCCCATGGGTCCGCTTCAATGCGGCATCCCGAATCCTAATATGATTCCCGAGGGGTGGGAGATTCTAGTTGTAGATCTCAAGGATTGCTTCTATACAATCCCCTTAGACCCCAGGGACCGGGAGAGGTTTGCTTTTACGGTGCCGGTTGTGAACCACAGTGAGCCCACGCTCCGTTACGCGTGGAAATTTTTGCCACAGGGCATGCTCAATTCGCCCACCCTGTGCCAAATCTATGTTCACAACGCGCTGGAAAAGTTCCGAAGCCTTTACCCTAAAGCTATTGTTTGTCACTTCATGGACGATATCTTGGTCGCTATGCCGCAACTCGGCAGCGAAATGTTTTCCGACCTCCAGGCCAGCCTGGGGGACAAAGGTCTACTCATTGCCCCTGAAAAAGTGCAGAGAACCGAGCCCTTTTCATACTTGGGTCATCGGCTTCTCCGTTCTTTTGCCGCACCAGTTTTGCCTCAGATAAATCTACAGGACTCAGTCACCCTGGTAGAGCTACAGCAGATTTTAGGGAATATTAATTGGGCCAGACCGTATTTCCGATTGGATACGGATCTTTTGAAACCGCTCTTCTCGCTGCTAACCTTAGGCAAGCAGCCGGCAGACCGGATAAAAATCTCTCGAGACGCGCGCTTGGCGCTCGAGAAAGTTAACCAAGCTCTCAGCCAGAGGTGGGTGGATAGGATCGCCCAGGGGCCATATGCCCCGATCCTGAATTTGTACACCGTACGGTCAGGATCCATGTTCACTGGGGCGCTAGGCGTAGACTCAGAGAAGGGAGCGAAAATTGTGGAGTGGGTTTACTTGCCTAACACATCTTCACGGAACGTCGTTCCGCCCCAAGAGCTAGTTTCCGCGGTGATTTACCGCGGCAGACTGAGAGCTAGGGACATTTCAGGAAATGATTTGGCCAAAATTGTGGTTCCTTTCACCAAAGAACAAATCCATCAGTTAATGCAGCTAGGCGATTCGCTTCCGATAGCTTTGGAAGGTTTCACTGGGAGTTTAGCGTACCATTTGCCCAAGGACCCTAGACTCGTTTCACTACAGACGGGAACAGTCAGCTTGTTCGAATTGCTCTCGTTGGTCCCGCTCCAAGGGGCCAAGACAGTTTTTACAGATGGTGGTCGCACCTATGGTGTTTTGACCTGGCAGGGGGGCGAAGCTTGGCACACGCTGCTAACTCTTCCACAGAAGTCCGCTCAGCGGGCAGAGTTGGCAGCCGTGAACCTTGCCTTGCGCACCTTCGCCCAGGAGCGTTTGAATATCATAACTGACAGCCTGTATGTAAGAAATTTGTTGCACAGCCTACCGGGAGCTTACATCACTCCCGCGATAGACAAGAATTTACTAAGTCTGTTTCTCACCGCTCAATTTCATTTGCGAAACCGCACGGAACCGCTCTATATTGCCCACATCCGAAGTCACCAAGACCTACCGGGTCCGATTTCCGCAGGCAATAGCAGAGCGGACGCGGCCGCAAAGGAAATTCAGCAACGTTCAGTTTTGGGAGTTTTCACTACTCCAATCCAAAGTCATGCATTTTTTCACCAAAATGCCAAAGCACTCGCCAGACAGTTCAATCTGCCACTCTCTCAAGCCCAGGGTATAGTCCGCTCCTGCCAGCATTGCGCAGGAGCGCCGGGGGGGCCCTCGTGGGGGGTCAACCCACGGGGGACTGAGGCCAATCAGGTATGGCAGATGGACGTCACGCATGTGCCGCAGTTTGGCAGATGGCAGTACATGCACGTCTGCATTGATACCTTTTCCCAGTTCGTTTGGGCCACGGCGCAGAAAGGGGAGACGGCTACCCACGTGGAGCAGCACCTCCTTTCCTGCATCGCGGCGATGGGCAAGCCACGGCACGTGAAAACGGATAACGCACCGTCCTACTGCTCTAGGCAGTTGGCCGCCTTCATGGCGACTTGGGACATCAAGCACACTTTTGGAATTCCCTACAATCCACAAGGGCAGGCGATTGTAGAGCGGGTCAATCGGACGCTAAAGTCCTATCTTGACAAACAAACAGAAAGGGGGGAACCTCCTGCCCTCCCCAAGTCGCAAGGGGAAGCACAGTTTTGCTTAAATAAGGTATTGTTCACTTACAATCACCTTAATGTTTTTTCGGACTGTACGCCGCAGGAGAGGCATTTCCGCTGTTCGGAAGCCCTCCCGCGACCTATGGTCCGGTACCGAGTGCCACCAGACCCTTCTTGGAGGGGCCCGGTGCCGCTCATAACGTGGGGAAGAGGGTATGCTGCAGTTATGTCTCCTACAGGTGTCGTTTGGATTCCAGCTCGGTGTGTCAAGCCTCATTTGGAACCGCATGGCGTGGACCCAGGTCGACCCGAGTCCGATCCCGGAGATGGAGGACCTCACGCTGACCCAGCGGATCCGCCGGAGGAAGCGGCCACCGATGCCCAAGATCACCTGGGGGATGGTCAAAGCTCTTTGCCGTGACGCCCAGGACACCGTCCAGCGCGAGGAGAAGGAGCTGACACCGGAGAACCTCACAGCTGCAGTCTTCGCTCAACTCCATGCCAACACAGTGGCAATCACCATCATCCTGGCCCTCTCCCTACTTTCGGGGGGAGGCGTTCGGGCTACTCCGATCCAGGCCGACAGTTTGCCGCCTGGTGAAGATTTGTCTACCCGAATGCAGTACAACTTGTGGGAAAGGTTGGCGGGTCTCGTCAACCAGTCCAATTTTTGCTTACAGCAGGGCATTGGTTCTGCATCTATCCTCAGCACCTGTCTCATCCCCGTGTGCCACACTCCGGACGCACGCACCAAGGATGGCGACTGGTTGCTGAAGGCCTTTTCTGGGCCGCATTCCCCTACTGCCTTCTCAGCATATGCACGCTGGGGGGACAGAAGCTTGTGTCAACCTTGCCGGCTGATGCGGTCGCTCTTCATACCCCTCGAGTGGCGATCAGCCTGGACGCTGCCTGTACCCGCATGACCGGCTGCACCTCAGGCGGTCAGGCGCGGCGCCGCTGCGTTGACCCTGGCAGCGGCAACTGGACTTGTACCAAACCAGAGACACTCATCTCATTGTATGCATATGTCACCCTACCTCCTGGGTGGTTTTTCACCTGTAACCAGTTCACATGGAACTACATCCCTGCGAATTTGTCGGACTCGATGTGTTGTATCAGTCGTCTGACACTGTTACTTCCTACCAAGGACATGATTGCCCCAAGCACTGTTGACGCAAATGTATCAAATGCTCATGTTTCCCCACTCATACGGCACACACGCACAACCCAGTTAGACAGCTCCTGTGACAGCAGCTTCAGAGTGTTAAGTCCCGCTGAGTATGTATCACTGGCGGTCAGCCTGATCGGCGTGCCAGGCTTGGCCGTCGGTAATGCACGGAGGATCGGCCGCTTAGCTTGCGGGTTGGCTAAAGCCATTAACCATACCTCCACAGCGATAGCGCTCCTTAATCAGGAACAGGCAGAGCTTCGCCATGCCGTCCTTGATAATCGAGCGGCTATCGACTACCTCCTCTTGCTACATCACCTGGGTTGCGAGTCTTTTCATGGAATGTGCTGTTTTAACCTTACTGATAATTCCCGCAAGATCCAAAACCAGCTCACGGATCTCCACACCATAGTCGCAGGCATCACAGAGGGCTCTGCATGGGGGGCTTGGTGGAGTTCTCTGTGGAATTGGATGTGGTCATGGATTCCCTGGGGGTGGTTGCAAACGGTACTCAAGATAGTCGTCGGGATTGTCATTATAGGCATTATGATATGTTGCCTGGCTCAATGCATTCCCTCACTGATCGCCCAGTGCCGCCCCAGAGAGAAACCCCGTGACGTCATCCCTGCTCAACAGCTGATGCCGATCTTGCGTAAGGTCGCCGCTCAGGTCCTTAAATAGAAAATTAAAAGGGGAGATGCGGATTCCCCATGCCCCATAGGGCATGGAACGGCCCGCCTGAAACCACTGCAGTGAGAGACGCTCCTTGCTTGTGGGTTCTGCGGCCGCCAAATCAAGGGGGGTGAATAAAAGATTGGGTTTGATTCACCCAATTACCGTGACCTGACCCGCGACGCTGCCAAGTAAGCAGATAGCTAACTCCTGTGTAACATTAAGTGTAATAAACTCATCTCCCGGTTTGGGAAATCCCTGGCGCAAATAAGCCGTGTTTGTCCCTGCCTAATCCCCAACACAATGGTCATTCTTTCCCCATGTTTGCCCGAGTTAATTAACTTCCCCTTTGAAGGTTTCCCCATTAACCTGAGTCAACGCATGAGGTAATGCTCTGTTAGATGACAGTTTGCCACCGTTGCGTTTTCTTCCCTATAAATGATATTGCCTTTTGCCATTAAAGTACTGATCGATCCTGCTTCCTTGTCTCGTGTCGTCACTTGATCAGTCATCCTCCGGGCGCCCCGGCCCTCCAGTGGCCCCAATTCCTTCAATTATTGTGAATAGTGCAGCTTGGATTTTTATGCTTGCAGTGGCCAGAATAAATCCAGATGGCAAAATATTAAAAACTGATTGATAATCTGAGTTATGATAGTGCCTAGTTGTAGTATGTCCGCCTAGATTGGACATTACTTTTCCAGATTCGTTCGCTCGCTAACGCACACGGCTGCAGAACCAACACGGGCGTTAATGGAAGAGAAATTGGGAAATCGGCCTTAGATTAATTGGCATAATTCATAAAGGCCTTGGCTGGAGGTTTTGGGGAGCAAAGGCAAAAGTTAAAAGTTGCTGACTCCACGGTAGAATTCGCCCTTCCATTTCTGGCCATGGATAAGGCTGGGTTAAGTAACTCACTGAGTCATCAGCTCACCGGAGACCAGATGGTCTTCAAGATAGGCGAGAACAATGGGTGTCGCCTGACCTCTGTTTATTGTGGGTTGTCCTGTAACCTCCTAACTCATGTCAGGAAACAAGTGTTATCTTGACCAACAGAAATGCCACGTAAAGCCTTCTGTTACTGAGTGATGTCAAACCTTGGCACTCAAACTCCTGGAGGAGTATATTAAATGCCACCCGACTGAGTTTGGGACTGGACTTTTCACCACACACTCGTCTCACGTGCCTCCTTGCTGCCAGTCATTCCGAACCTCCGTGGGCCATTCACGCACCACGCGGCTCTCTCCACGGGCCATTGCAACATCTGGTGACCCCAACGTGATATTGTTTCAGAAGCACACCATGACACGGTCCCCAGCCAGAGATCGCAAGCACACAGCAAGGAAAGCAACGCAACCGCAAGCTCAACGGCATCCAAAGCATCATTGGAACAGATGCGTTCCACATCGTGGTGAGTTGTGAACCCTGACATTCATCGACAGAGGCTGCAGGATGTCCGCAGCAGCGAGAAGCCGTGAACCTACTCAGAACCAAGGCCACGTACTGTGCACCACATCGCCCAACTTACTGCCTGAGGCATGCCGACTCATCCCGCAAGGGAACCTCCGATCAGGTAGTAGGGGGCCTTGCTTGGAGGGGCAAGATTCATCCGTTAGGCGAAGAGCTCATGGGGTTGAGCTGAAGCGCCTGGCCAGGCTAAATCATTGCATTCATAGCAGAAGCCTAACGGAAATCATGGTGCATCTGAGGGAGCATTATTTGCTCTGCCCAGAAGCAGGCACGCTGGAAGTAACTTGGGATAGGGTAGGGGACTGCCAGAGAGAACCCCGAGCACCCGCTAGAATCATAGGGACATGAAGCAAGTGTAGACAGTTCATTTCAGCGGTTAGTCCAGTCCGGGTAAAGACTAAAAATCCACCAGTTAATGCCCCAGTGTGTCTCTACCCGATTATCAGCCAGCATGGGGGCTGGGAGGACTTAGGAAGCCCTTAGACTTCAAGGGCAGCCAGAAGTCCTTCCCAACAAAGGAGTGAGGCAGAAGTATGCAAGGGGAAATTGCCAGCAGCAGAATTAGAGGAAAAGCAGTTAATGTGTCCAGCCTGCCTAGAGGCAAACACAATTTTGGGCAGACAGACCATCGCCCACATGCTCCCCCTGAGCAAGATGCTCACAGACCCCCACAAAACCACAGAGCTCCAGAGCAGATCCATTAGGGAACGCAGGAACAAAGCAGCACAAAAGCCCAAAGGCACTTGCTATCAGTGCAGGAAGATGGGACACCTTAAAAGAGAATGCCAGTCAAAACCAGGCAGCAAAGTGGGAGCCCCACCCCCCTGCAAGGGGGGAGAGGCAGCTCTTCAAAGGGCCATCCAAATAAGCCTCCTACCAAGTGCCCACGTTGCCATCAGGGCTTCCACTGGGCCAGCCAGTGTCCGAGTTCGGGAAACCGGCCAGCGGGTGCGCTTCCAGCCCAGGTCCAAATGGAGGCTGTCCCCACTCTGGCAGCACCAGAAGAAAAATCCCGGCAATAATTACCCCACACATTTCTGAGGCGCAGGCAGAAACCAAGGGCAGCGCAGGATTAGACCCAGAATGCCAGGCAGACGTTACATGCCACCAGCCAGGCATAGCCCATTCAGTTAGCTCCCAGGATAAGAACCACCACTGCCAAAAGCATAATGGGACTTGTCTTGCCTCGAAGTAGCACAGAAACTCACTCCTAAGCAAAAGAGCCCAGGGTGGCTGTAACCAGCCATCTGAGAATCATCTAAATTAGGCAGCAAGGAATCATTTCCTCATGAGTTAGAGCAAAACACTGCAGACCTGGAGAGGGAAAGATCACCCAGGTAGGAATGTGTATTCATATCCAAAAAGCATGAATGAGAATGCATGCGTGGTGCACCAAGTATGATTGAGAGATTGTTGAAGGTTGCTATGTGTCTGAATGGTTGTGTTACAATGTTGCAGCATTAAATGTGAAATGTCAGGTATTGTGTTCTAGACAGTTACCTCTATTCATGTGTTGGATATATTGCTTTCAATAATTGGAAAAAGGTTGCCCCAGTCCTGATTCATTCACAGCAGGCTGGGGAAGCTATGAGAAAGAGCAGTGGGCAAAACTTCTTTGCCTAACCATTTGCTTAGCAGCCTGAGCACCAGGGATAAAGGAAGAAGGAGGAGGGGGGAAACTCCAGCCCGAGAAAGGGGCCAAAGCAACCCCCCTCCTTCCCAGCCAAACCGATTCTTCAACGTGCAAAGGAGGCTTTTTTCTTCTTCAAAGGATTAAGGTGTAATTTCCGCATTCCAAAGCCTGTTTGGCAGACAACTAATTGGAGAGTAAAAATGGGGAAAAATTGATTCATCGACGCTTCAAGAGGCTGCACTGGAAGAGACGATTTCTATGGATTCGCGGCCCAGTAGAAATTGTTTCTGAAACTTTTCACCCAGCGGAAGTGCTTCCAAAAGGAAAAGAGAAAAATCTTATTCACCCTCATAAGTCATCTTCTTCCCTATATCTTCAAATGACATGTCTCGTTACTGGTTAAGTCTTGTCTGGTATTGTCTAAATGTCTCCAGAGTGTAACAGAGGCTGATCACATGAAATTGAAGTCTTCAACAGGCCAAATTCACAGACTCAGATTTTTGCATTATGTCTGACCCTGGCACTTAAGTCAAATGGAATTTTTTTATCTAGGAAAAATGTGACTAACTCTTTGCTTTATGAACAAATCTCAAGACTTGAATTTATTTCTACAGCGATGCCTAATCCATTAAGATGACATGAATAATGCCTTTGTTTTTGCAAACTTTTCTCCAAAGTGCCACATTTCAATGGCAATTTATTTCCTTGCAGTCTTAACATGCCTGGGACCAAGTCCTAACTTTTGTGTATGGTATAATGTTTTCTCCCCAGCTTCTTCAGTTAATTAACTTTCCATTGACAAGGGTTGCTATCCTTCTCCACAGCGAAATAAATTCAAGGGAGTGCTAACTGATAAGAACTGGAAAGAGGTGTTACATTCTCATTGAGAAGTTAATCTCTGACTTTTTTTTCATCCTTTGACTCTCTCCTTGTCATTAGAGTACAGTGAATGAAATGTTTGACATGTTTCTTCATTCTAATATTTTCAGCCAAGATTGTCTTCTTAGTTTGTTTGTCTTTCTAAAGTTCTAGTCTGTCATTTTATGGGTATTGATCGTAGTGCCGAAATTAGGCAGCGACACATTTTGCAGCCCCCAGAGAGCACGGGGGGGGGGGGGGATTAATCCAGCTCCTGAGAAATCTTTTGCAAAACCAGTTTTGCCTAAGATCCATATAAAACACTCAGAAGAACTCCAGCAAAATTTTTAGGGAACATTAATTAGGCAAGGTCATAATTTTAAATTTACACAGGCCTCTGAGGGCCACTTTTTCACTGCTAGCCAAAGCACATTCCAAAAGAGGCTAAGCAAGCGTTAGCCAAGGGCCACACATTCCTATCCTAAAACCTGTGCATTATTAAAACAGCGACCATGTTCGCAGAAGCACTGGGTACAGACCCCAGCGGGGGGGGGGGGGGAGCCGTCCCTCCAGAGGAGTTGGTAGCCACAGCTATTCACTACATTTCAGTACACGATTTAGCCAAAATGATCTTGCCAATCAATAAAGGGCTTACGCCACAGCTAATGCAACGATGTAGTTTCATTGGCAGCACTGCAGAGAGGAGCTGTATGTAGCCCACATTAGCCCCAAAGGGCAACAGCAGAGCTGATGCAGTTACAAAAAAAAAAAAAAAAGAACACCAGAAATTAGTCCCGGGCGTCTTCATGACCCTGATCCAAAGCCATGTGTTCTTCCACCGGCAGGCCCAAGCATTAGCAAGGCAGTTCAGGCTGCCATTGTTCATGCATGCCATGTGCAGGAAGACCAAGGGGAGCCTAGCATGAGTTAACCAAAGGACCCCAAATTGGTCCCGCTTCAGACTTAGTTTAATCAAATCATAGAGAATACTGTCCCTGATTCCACTCCAAGGAGCCAAGGCAGCACTCACTGATGGGAGAGTTCTCACTTGACACAAAAGCCAGGCTTTGAAAACAGGTAGTCAGTATGTTCTTCTAATTACTGATTTTTCCAACATACACAGCCTTTCCTCAGACATGGAGGATTTCAAAAGAATCCCTTCTTTCAGGACCTAACATACTTACTTTCTAGCAGGAACCAGGAAGTTCTGCATCTCAATGGCACCTTTCACTGGGCCAGGTCAAGCAAGCAAGCAATGAATTAACCCACACTGTCTTTTCTTTCAGTAAAAGGAAGAGGGGAAGCCCCCCGGTCTACAGCTATCCTCAGCTATATAGCATACCTGTCAACCATCCCGATTTGGCCGGGATTACCCCGTAATTAGGCGCCGATTTGCGCCATTTCCCGACCCGTGCTGCCAAAACCCCGTAATTTGGCAGCGGGGGAAAGGAGGCACTGTGCAGCCCATCTGCACAGGTTGCATTGCACGCATGCATGGAAGGGCTCTACACTTCCGTATCTCCCTTCCACGCATGCACAGAAGACTATGCCGCCTTGTAGAAGGCTACGCAAGTTGCGTAGCCCTCTACGCGCATGCGTACAATGTGACCTGTGCAGACCCGGTTTGCACAGGTCCCGGATTCGTCGGAGCCGCGGTTGACAGGTATGCTATATAGTTACAAAATAGTTACAAAAAACTAACTCTCTCAGATCTTTTTATCTCCAAGGCTGTGCTCACAGCTAGTTTTCTCTCCTATGCAGGTTTATTTCTGGGAGCCCAATCCAAGACCAAGCACAGCAAGCGCAGTCATTGCTAAAAATGACATCAGCCATCGCAGATGACATCAGCCCAGGTGTCCATTTTTCCATTTATAGATGATTTTGGCATGCCTATTTTACCCCAAGGGGGGGAGGGTCTTGGGATCCACCACGTGGACACTGCACGCACATGCACACACAAGGACGCTCAATGTTATTTCAAAGGACAATGCCTTTTGTTAACCACACAACCTTGCTTTTGCCAGCTTGGACTGCCATAAATACTGACTCTTCAAGTTGTCAATGGACACGTTGAAAAATACAATTAGGACTTTCATAAGCTTCATCATCAAGAGAAGCCAATGTATATTTGCTATTGTTATAATGTCTTTGCATATCATTGATTTCCATGCCTTTGTATAATGTTCCAGGGGGGAATTTCAAGGGACATCTTTGCACACACCCTATTGCATATTGCCCCCAAATCTGCCATCTCGGTACCACACCACCGTTGCCTGGGCCCCGGAAAAGAGACTTGGAAATGTAGCCACCCAGAGATTGCACATGGAACTACATACCTGCCAACATGTCTGACTCATACTGTTGTGTGAGTCGCCTAACACTGGTACTCCCTGAAAGGGAAATAATCACCCCAGACCCAGTCATCCCAAAGCCAGCACGGCTTGCACGAGCAGTCCAGCTAGATGAGACATGTGACAGTAATATCAGATTGCTCAGCAAAGCAGAGTATGTCTCTTTAGTGGTCAGCATTCTTGGGGTGCCTGGGTTGGTGGTGGGAAATGCACGTAGAATTGGCCAGTTGGCGTGCACGCTAGCTAAGGCCATTAATCGCACCTCATCAGCCATCGCTCTTCTTAACCGAGAGCAGGCTGAATTGAGACATGCAGTTTTAGATAATAGAGCAGCAATTGATTATTTGTTGCTTCTGCACCATGTGGGCTGTGAATCAGTCCGCAATAGGTGCTGTTTTAACCTCACGAATAATTCACGCAAGGTCCAAAGTCAGGTAACCAAACTTGACACCTCAGTCAAGAAGACATAATTGGGCTAGTACTGGGTCTCTTTGAGGTAGGTCCAGACTGAGCAACAATCATCATAACAGTGAGGATTATGCTTTGCTACTTTGCTACTTCACACCCAGAAAGATCATGCCCTACATCCACCAAGCCCTTAGCCAGGCTGATTTAAAATTTAAAACAGGAGGTAATGTAGTATGCCCACCTAGATTGGACATTACTCTTCCAGATTCGTTCGCTCGCTAATGCACATGGCTGGAGAACCAACACGGGCGTTAATGGAAGAGAAATTGGGAAATCAGGCTTAGATTAATTGGCATAATTCATAAAGGCCTTGGCTGGAGGTTTTGGGGAGCAAAGACAAAAGTTAAAAGTTGCTGACTCCACGGTAGAATCCGCCCTTCCATTTCTGGCCATGGATAAGGCTGGGTTAAGTAACTCACCGAGTCATCAGCTCACCGGAGACCAGATGGTCTCCAAGATAGGCGAGAACAACGGGTGTCACCTGACCTCTGTTTACTGTGGGTTGTCCTTTAACCTCCTGACTCATGTCAGGAAACAAGTGTTATCTTGACCAAAGGAAATGCCACGTAAAGCCTTCTGTTACTGAGTGATGTCAAACCTTGGCACTCAAACTCCTGTAGGAGTATATTAAATGCCACCCGACTGAGTTTGGGACTGGACTTTTCACCACACACTCATCTCATGTGCCTCCTTGCTGCCAGTCATTCCGAACCTCCGTGGGCCATTCACGCACCATGCGGCCCTCTCCACGGGCCATTGCAATACCTAGTCTTTATGGTATCCTATGCTACTCTGTTGTTTTTTGTGTGGGGGTCATATATATATCTTTCCAACATGCAACTCAAAATGAAAAAATAATGAAAACACTGTGACTGTAATAAAAAAACAACCAACTAATAATCCTGAAGCTATAACAATGGCCAAATTTGTGTTGTGGATTTGTGTTTATTGTTGCAGAAGTGAAATGTTATTACCTGCAACAGCAAATTTTAAGCAGCAGTCATTTGCAACTGTGAGTTTCTTTCTCTTTCTTCTGCCAGTGGAACCAACCAATGTGATTTTGACCAGTCTAATTAAGATTTTACATTCTTCATTATCATTATCATCGTCATCATCGTCGTCGTCATCATCATCATCTATGATGATGTAGATCTTTGCTTTTAAACCTGTTAAGCTTATGCTGTTATTTTCAGCCCTGTGTTAAAGTCTATCCAGATCTTTTTGAATATTGTTCCTTTTTTCATCTGGTTGCTTCCAGCCAAGCTCTTCTTAATGTATTTTTCAAAGATTGGTGGATCCATAAAATTAATTTGTTCATGTGATGAGCACAAAAAAAATGGAAGGAAGAAGATGAAATAAGATTAGATCCTGGAATTGGTAATAGAAATGAGTGTTGCCAAACTGGATGGTTTTATCTATTATGGTATGATTTTCTCAGTTTTTAGTGGTGTTGTGTTCTAAGGGTTTACCTTCCACATGGATTACAATGTATCTGAACCTTGCCTATAGCAACAATGTAACCTTCAGCTGTATCATATGAACCCTGAATGAGGACGCGAGCTAATGTCCACCAGCTGGCAGCAGCGAGCGTCCAAGCTCTATTGGTCCGATCTCATCAAAGGCAGCAGCGCGGGAAGCTTTCCCGCCACTACCTACACCTGGACAAGAAGGGCGTGACTCGCAATGACGTCACGCAGGCAGTAGCCAATGGGCTACAATGGCACCACGTTCAAATGTATTACCACTGTATATAAAGAGCTATCGATCCGCCATTACCTCATGTTCCCTCTGTCCACGATGCAATAAACCTGAGTTAACCCAGCCCGAGGCTGTGTCCTGTGTCTTGGTTTTCATACACCAAATTGGCGACGAAGGTGGGATCATGGATTCCCAAAGTGCCAGGACACAGAGCGGGTTCAATATTACCAAGCCGCAAGACTGGACCATCTTTAACATGGATTTCAAGGCGGCATTGGTGGAACTCAAAGTCAAAGACGACGAGGAAAGGAAGAGGGCCATCCTCACCCGAATGCTGGGTGTAGAGACCAAGCGGACGCTGGTGGGCATGATCGAACCGAAGACGTTGGACGACTTCAAAACCGACGACATACTGAAGTTGCTGCGTGAGCGTTTCCAACCCTCGAAGGCAATGTTTCCTGCTAGGAGTGCGTTTTGGAGGCGAGTCCAAGCGCCGGATGAGTCGGTAGAGGCGTTCGTGGAGGCCCTGAGGGTAGCCGCCGTTCCCTGCAAGTGGGACAACCTGGAGATGATCATGAGGGACGTCGTGCTGTGTGGCCTGAAGGACAAGGAAGTGCAGCGCCGCCTGATGAACAGGGAGCCGCCACCCACGTTGGCCGAGGTCGTAGAGACCGCGGAATCCGCGGAGTCCACGAATGCGGGAGTGGACGAAATACACGAGTGGCGTGAGTGGCGTCCTAGGGCCAGCAAAGCGGAAAGCTCGGTGCGTGGCAAGTCAGGACAGCCGGTGCACGCGACTCGACGAACCTCGAGGTCCTCTACAGATGGCAGCAACGGCGAAGAGGTACAGAAAGTCCGGAAAGGGGGGCGCCGCTGCGATGGTTGCGGGGCGGCCCACGAGCGTGCGAAGTGCCCTTTCAGGAAAGCCGAATGTTACAGCTGTGGCCGGCGCGGGCACATCGCCAGGGCATGCAGAAATCGGAAAGAGGGCCGGAGGCAGTCGAAAGACCGTTCGGCCAGACCGGACCGTCCAGCGAGACCCCAAGATGGCGCCCGACCCACGAGGAAGCAGGACGGCGTGGGCCGCGTCTCGGACGGCAGTGAGGACGACACTGTGTTCAGCGTGTCCGCGGGACAAAACCATTACTTCATTGAGGTAATAGTACAAGGGGCCCCCGTTAGGATGGAGATTGACTCGGGGTCCTATTATTCCATAATTCCCCAGAAAGAGTTCTTGAAGATCGACCCCCAAGCGCGGCCCAAGCTTAAGACTCTGAGGTCCACGCTACGAGACGTACAAGGGAACAGCATTCCAGTGCTGGGGGTCGGGAAATTTCGGGTTCACTATAAAAGACATTCCGCAGAACTCCCGTTAGTCGTTCTCAAAGGGGGGAATTGTAGCCTCCTAGGGACGCAGTGGTTTCAGCCCTTGGGTTTGTTCATAGGGGGGGTGCATGCCGTGGGCGCGGATCCGATACAAGCGGTGTGTGACGCGCACCCCACCGTGTTTGAAAAAGGACTTGGAAAGTTCAAGGGACCCCCTGTAGCCTTCGACCTAGACCCGGAGGTCCGCCCGATAAGACTCAAACCGCGCAGGGTGCCTTTCGCACTAAAGGACAAAATAGAGGCGGAACTGGACAAATTGGTGGGCCAGGGGATTCTTATTCCTGTTGATTCCGCGGAGTGGGAAACTCCAATCGTAACAGCACTGAAGGCTAACGGGGAGGTGCGCATTTGCGCTGATTATAAGTGTACAATTAACAAGGCGATTCGCCCTAATGCATATCCGGTGCCAGTGGTCAGCCACCTTTTGGCCAGGCTAAATGGGGGAAAGTGTTTCGCTAAGCTCGATCTGGCACAAGCCTATCAGCAACTCCCCGTAACTCCCGCCACGGCCGCGGCACAAACGATAGTCACACATAAAGGAGCGTTCCAGGTGTCGCGGTTACAGTTCGGCGTGAACTCGGCACCCGGCCTTTTTCAGTCGCTTGTGGAACGCCTCCTGAAGGGGCTGGAGGGGGTGTTGCCTTATTTTGATGACGTATTGATAACAGGGGGGAGTGAGGCCGAACTGGCAAAGAGATTGGATAAAGTGCTAACTGTGTTCGAGAAAGCGGGGCTGAGACTGAGGAAGGACAAATGTGTTTTTTTCGAAACCGAGGTCGAATTTTTAGGGTTTCGGATCACACCTGAGGGTATTAAGCCGTCCAAATCCAAGGTAGCAGCCATTAAGAAGGCCCCTCGCCCCACATCCAAAACCGAACTTCAGTCATTCCTGGGGCTCCTCAATTTCTACCATACATTCCTTCCGCGGAAAGCCTCCGTGGCTGAACCGCTTCATCGGTTACTTAAGAAGGAGGAGGCATGGATGTGGGGTGACGAGCACGAGAAGGCGTTCAACGAACTTAAGCAACTTTTAACATCGGACGCAATCCTTACACACTTCGACCCCAAACGGCCGGTGGTCTTAGTCTGTGATGCATCACCGGTGGGGGTGGGGGCGGTGCTTTGCCACGTGTTGGATGACGGTCGGGAGGCCCCAGTGGCGTTTTACTCAAGGTCCCTGTCCCAAGCAGAGCGAAATTACGCGCAAACCGACAGGGAGGCATTGGCAATAGTAGCGGGGACCAAAAAGTTTCACGATTTTCTGTATGGCCGCCCATTCAAAATCGTGACGGATCACAAGCCCCTGTTAGGAATTTTCACGGCAGGCAAGCCCACGCCGCAGATACTGTCCCCGAGAATGTTGCGATGGGCCATTTTTCTTAACGCGTACCAACACGAGTTGGAGTACCGGCCTGGAAAGGAGATCAGCCATGCTGATGCGCTGTCGAGATCCCCTTTGCCCTTGACGGACGACCAAAAAGCCAGAATAGGAAGAGACCGCCAGGTGTTGCTAATCGAGGTTTTAGACGAACCCCCAATAGTACCAGCCGATATAGCCAGGGCGACAGGCAAGGACAGAACGCTGGCGAAAGTCAGCTCTTGGGTGCAGAAAGGGTGGCCAGCATCGTCCCCAAGCAAGGAATTCGACCCATTCTTTCGGAAGAAGCTAGAGTTGTCCCTAGAAAGGGGGTGCCTGTTGTGGGGCCAACGGGTGGTGGTCCCAACACCCATGCGGCCGAGGGTTCTCAAACTGCTGCACGTCAGCCACCCGGGCATCGTTCGCTCAAAAGCGCTGGCCCGCAGTTACTTTTGGTGGCCACAGCTGGACGAGGACATTGAGCACATGGTCGGCACTTGTGAGGCGTGCCAGGGGTCCCGACCAGAGGCGGCCCGGCTTCCGCATAGGGAATGGGACACAGCAAGGGGGCCATGGTCCAGAGTGCACGTAGATTTCGCTGGCCCTTTCCGAGGAACCATGTTTCTCCTGGTGGTGGATGCATTCTCAAAGTGGCTGGAGGTCATTCCGGTAAAGAGCACATCCTCCACCACTACAATTAACCAACTACGGAGAGTCTTTTCAACGTTCGGGTTACCCGACACTTTAGTCAGCGATAACGCGAGTTGCTTCACCTCCTCAGAGTTCGGGGCATTCATGGAGGCGAATGCCATTCGGCATGTCACGTCCGCGCCGTTTCACCCGGCCACGAATGGCCAAGTGGAACGGTTGGTGCGTACAACGAAGGAGGCGCTTCGGCGCATGGGCCCCGGGGACCTGAACCACCAAGTATGTCAGTTCTTACTAGCGTATAGGGTGACCCCCTTAGCGTCAGGTTACTCGCCGGCAGAGCTATTGATGCGGCGGAAACTGACTACACTCCTGTCCAGGCTGGACCCCACAAGAATTGAGGATAAGGGAAAAAACGTGGGGCTGGCAGTCTCGAAAGGGTTCGCCGCCGGCGACCCTGTCCATTGCAGGAACTATGCCAGCGCGGGGCCAGCCTGGGTGCCGGGGACGGTTGTAGAACAGACGGGGCCAGTGTCGTACCGAGTCGAAACCCACACCGGTCTCCTCTGGAGGAGACACGCAGACCAACTGAGGCACCGAGTCAGTGGGCCAGTCAGTGAGGATCCCCAACAAGATTCAGCGTTAGGGTTCTCCCCCACCCGCGTAACCCAAGGGGGAGACAGCAGCGGACAACAGTCCCAAGCAAGGGGGGAAGGAAGAAGCAGCGGCCCCGACTCATATCCTTTTGATAAACCAGTTCCGTCAGAGGCCGGGGAAGGGGGAGAGGAGTTCGCGACCGCTGCCCCCGAATGGACTTTAGATTTTGATTTAGCGAGCCGGGGGGGTTTTCAGGAGTGTTCCCCCACCCATCCAAGCGAGAAGAGGGGGTTTTCGTTAGCCCCCAGTGCCCCCGGTTCCTCCCTAAATAAGAGCACACCTCCCAACAACGCCGCAGAGCCGCGGCAAGTCACTAACGAGTCTCCCTCTCAAATTACAGGACAGGAAACCAGGGGACAAAGAGAAGGTAGCAAACCCGGGGAGAGGCAGCCCGCATCGAGACCCCAGCGTGTTCGAAACAAGCCATCTTGGCTGAGAGATTTTGTCTCCTAGGAGGGGGAGTGTCTGCTGGAAGCATGGGCTCGAGACGTTGTCTCGTCCTAGGGGGGAGGGATGTTGTGTTCTAAGGGTTTACCTTCCACATGGATTACAATGTATCTGAACCTTGCCTATAGCAACAATGTAACCTTCAGCTGTATCATATGAACCCTGAATGAGGACGCGAGCTAATGTCCACCAGCTGGCAGCAGCGAGCGTCCAAGCTCTATTGGTCCGATCTCATCAAAGGCAGCAGCGCGGGAAGCTTTCCCGCCACTACCTACACCTGGACAAGAAGGGCGTGACTCGCAATGACGTCACGCAGGCAGTAGCCAATGGGCTACAATGGCACCACGTTCAAATGTATTACCACTGTATATAAAGAGCTATCGATCCGCCATTACCTCATGTTCCCTCTGTCCACGATGCAATAAACCTGAGTTAACCCAGCCCGAGGCTGTGTCCTGTGTCTTGGTTTTCATACACCAAAAGTGGTATAATATCTTTCTCTCTGTTACCCAGGATCTAACTGATACTTTTTGGCCACCTATTTCTCATAAAATCCTGCCTATATTTCCTAGTACCAGTTATTCATTACTGCTACCTCATGCCTAGTGTTGGGCATTTTTTTAAAATCTAGTTAAGGTTCTTCTCAACATCTTGCCAGCATGTCTCATGGATAACAATTGGAGAGTTTGGAAAATTTAGTGGAGTTATTTGGATTGTAATCCCAGAACACTCTAGTCCAGGGATTCTCAACCTGTGGCCCATGGGTTGGATGTGGCCCATGGCACCATTTCATGTGGCCCCTCACCACCTCCACCACACCAGGAAGTGCCATGTGGTGGAGGAAGGGCAAAATGGCTGTCCGGCCCCCAAAGCTGTCTGGGGGAGCATGACCCAGCCCCCAGCTTTAAAAGGTTGAGAACTCCTGCTCTAGTCACCATGCCATTAGCATGGAGGATTCTAGGAGTTGGGGTAAAAAAAATCCTGAGTTTAACCCAGCCCACCAGAAAGATCAATTAACTTGATTTGACTACACATTAAACAAGAACAAGAACATCCAATAATTACTTGAATCACAGTAATGAGGAAAGAAGGAATTTTTAAACTATTGCTCCTGACTTAATTAATATTTGTTCTTCACTGGGAAGGGCATTTCTGAGAAGATGTGACTACCTGAAAACAACCGAGTGAGTATTTAGGCCAGTGATGGTGAACCTTGGCACTCCAGGTGTTCTTGGACTTCAATTCCCAGAAGCCCAAGTCAAGCACGCCTGCTGATAAGGGCTTCTGGGAATTGAAGTTCAAGAACATCTGGAGTATGAAGGTTCACCATCACTTATTTAGGCTCATAGCTGTCTAAATTTTATTTCATAAAAGTAGAGGCCTATCTTTTAGACAACGCACAGAAATGAATTTGAAAGAGAAATAATGTTACTTTCAAAAGTGCCTGCCAGATTTTCTCCTTCCTTGTTCTAACAGATATAATTATTCTGTAAAACGAGTTAGTGGCTGATGTAATTTAGTGCTCATGAGAATCTAGAATGAGTACAATTAAAGGCACCTACCCATCCTGTCTTTATCTCCTAAAATGGTTTTTAAATAAACAAATAATTAAAAAAAGGGGGGGAAAGAACTGATGCTGTCAGTCCATTATAACCAGGTTGGTTGATTAGTTTTTACAAAAAACACAGCTTTGGTTTATGGTGTATGACAATTACATTAAATTAAATCAATTGCCTTAAAGATTTCAGTTACATGAAATCAAGATACTTTTTAAACAAATCAATCCTGGAGAACTATTGCTCCTGTTCTACTCTTCCTTAATACATTCATTATAAGGCTTGTGGCTAAAAGAAAAATCTCCTCCATCCAGTATTTCAGATTATAACTGAAATATGACTTCCAGGGTATGGCAAGGGCTTATACAAACTGTAGTCCAAAACAACCAGAGGGCCAAAACCTCCCCATCCCAAATGAAGTCAATATACAATTCCAGAACAATGTACTCTGAGATTGTTTTACTAAAATTAATGTAATTAAGCCTCATCCGCACATCTCCTACTGCAGTGGGAGTTTTCCAGCAGATAGTCTGGTATCTTCTGAAACTGGACAAGGACATATACAGCAAATGGTACACAAAGCTAGACTGAGTTGAAACATTAAGGCTAAGTTTACAACAACCTATACAGTGAATTTTATTTTTCCAAAGTTACATTGACTGTATGTGTGAGTCACCCTCATAACAAAACAGAAGGGTGCTATATATTCCCAGACTTCTTGGCCATGTCTGTCTTTCAGAATGACCTATAGAACTGAAGCTTATGATTCAGTAGTTTGATGATTACAGGAAAAAGAGATTTGACTATTTAATTTGTTCTGCATGAATAATGTTGGTCCTGTATTTACATTAAATCCAAATTCTGTACACTTGGGATGCCTTATTGTTTTTATGAGAATGTCATGACATATTTTGAAGACCCAAAATCTGACCTGACTGTAGTTAATGGGAATTTTGTTTTAAAGTTGGGAGGAAAACATTATTATAGTATCGGACTGGAAAACTGAAGTGATAATAAAGCTTGATTCTGTAAATCAGCAGTTTTCACTCAGCATCTCTCAACAAGTGTGGAAACGTTTCTCCCTTCCAAAGTTTGTTTTATGCATGCACAATGATATTTTCCTCAATTTTTATGTTCATATACTGAGAGTAAAAAGTTTGGCCTCTTTTTCCTATAGAAAAGTTGGCAACAACTCCCTTATTGCCTCCGCTGATAATCGCCCAGCCACCCTGTTTCGGGTGACCAGGTCCCTCCTGGGTAGGGCGGGGCCTGTGCCTGGTTGGCAGGGATCGGCTGAGGACTTTGCTGACCATCTGGTGGAGAAAATCGATCGGATTCACTCGGGGTTCAAACATGGCGTGGGCGGGGAAGGTCTGGGGGGAGCCAGTGCGCAGTCTTGTGGTGTTACTTGGGATCGGTTTGATCCAGTTGCCCCGGATGAAGTGGACAGGCTCCTTGCGGCGGTCTGTGCCACTTATTGTCCATTGGATCCCTGTTCCGCCTGGCTGGTAAAAGCCTCTAAGACGGTGACAGGTGGCTGGGTCAGGGCTATAATTAACGCGTCTTTTCGAGAGGGGATGTTTCCTGCACTGCTGAAACATGCTCTTGTGCGCCCCCTCCTGAAGAAGCCATCCCTCGATCCAGTAATCCTAACCAACTACAGACCTGTCTCCAACCTTCCTTTTTGGGGGAAGGTTCTGGAGAAGGCAGTGGCACGTCAGCTGCAGGAGGTACTGGATGAAGCGGAATATCTGGACCCATTCCAGTCAGGATTCAGACCTGGATATGGTACTGAGACTGCATTGGTCGCGCTGATGGATGATCTCTGGCGAGAGCGGGATGGCGGTCATCCGTCCGTCCTTGCTCTTCTTGACCTCTCAGCGGCCTTCGATACCATTGACCATGGTATCCTTCTGGAACGGCTCCGAGGATTGGGGATCCAGGGCACAGTGTGGTCCTGGTTTTCCTCATTTCTGAGGGGCCGGACCCAGTCGGTGTGGTTGGAGAGTGAGAGGTTGAGTCCTAGGCCCCTAAAATATGGGGTGCCTCAGGGCTCGGTACTCTCTCCTCTCCTATTTAACATCTACATGAAGCCACTGGGTGAGATCATCCGTTCCCATGGGTTGCGGTACCACCAGTACACGGATGACACACAGTTGTACATCTTGGCCCGTGGGGACCCCAGTGATGCAGTCAAAGTCCTTTCCAGCTGTCTGGAGGCTGTTGGGGTCTGGATGGGGACAAATGGGCTACAGCTGAATCCTAGCAAGACTGAGTGGCTATGGATAGGGGGTCCTGCGTTATCCCGGGAGCTACCATCTTTGGTTTTGGATGGATCTGTTTTGCCTCAGACCAACCCGGTCCGCAACTTGGGGGTCCTCCTGGATTCGTGGCTGCTGCTAGAAGAACAGGTGGCGGCTGTGGCCAGGAGGGCCTTCGCCCAACTTCGGGTGATTCGCCAGTTGCGCACGCTCCTGGACTGGGACTCTTTGCTCATGGTCACTCACACTCTGGTGACCTCCAGACTAGACTACTGTAATGTGCTCTACATGGGGCTGCCCTTGATGACCATTCGGAGGCTTCAGCTGGTCCAGAATGCCGCGGCCCGGGTGGTGATGGGGTGTGGACGTTATGCCCATGCCTCACCTCTGCTTCGGGGGCTGCACTGGTTACCAGTTTGTCTCCGGGTGCAATTCAAGGTGCTGGCTTTGACCTTTAAAGCCCTACATGGTAGTGGGCCAGGGTATCTTAGAGACCGTGTCGCCCTAAGGACGTCTGTCCATTCAACCAGAGCGGACCGGAGGGGCTCTCTAATTGTGCCATCAGCCAGGGGGGCTCGCCTCTGTGGCACAAGGAGGAGGGCCTTCTCTGTGTCTGCACCGGCCCTTTGGAACCTCCTGCTTGTGGAACTGCGTCTCCAGACGAAGTTGTTGCCTTTTAGGAAGGAACTAAAGACCTGGCTGGCGGGCCAAGTTTGGGGTGCGGGTGGGAATGGGGGTACCGTTGGGTGGTTGGTATAGAGAAGTGTGCCTTCCCCCAAGGTCCCTTCGGTTTGTGCGCACCTTTTAGGGGTGGGTTTTTTAACTTTTAACTTTGTTTTATCATGTGTCTTTTATGTATTTACTGTCTGCTATGTAAACCGCCCTGAGTTGGGTTGTACCTGAGTGGGCGGTATATAAGCGTGAAGAATAAATAAATAAATAAATAAATAAATAAATAAACACAGAATGCCATATGACTGCAGCTGATGCTGCTAGAAAATTTCAAACAAACTTTCTCATAGGAATAATTTAAACAACGTTACTAGCTTCAGTGCATTGGCTGAAATCCAGTTGCTTAATTTATGCCTCCAGAAGGCTGATAAAGTCATCATTAGGGACAGTTTTTGTTATTAAAAACAATAGCAAATTTTAAGAATATGCCACTCCATAGCATTTAGATCACTGATAGTGAACCTTTTAGAGACTGAGTGCTCAAATAGAGGGGTGTGGTGAATTCTGTTCTGGGGGAGGAAGGAATTGCTCCCATTGGGCTGCTGAGCAGAGGGGTGGGGTGAACTCTGTGCTGGAGGAGGAAAGAAAACACTCCCATTGGGCTGCTGGGCAGAGGGGTGAGGCAAACTCTGTACAGTAATACTCCGGATAATGACAAAACTTGGTTCCACGAGTCGTGTTGTTATCCAGTTTTTAGTGTTTTCTGCTTCATGCATTGGATTACGCTTTTAAAAAGCCAGCTGCCTCTGGTAGGGTCGGGGGACAACCTTCCCAGGCACTGCTGTAAGGCAAAACGCCGGGGGGAACTCCTTCCTCGGCTGCAGGTTTTGCCTTGGAAGCAGCGCCCCGGAAAGGAGGGGGGGTCAAAAAGAAAATGGTAGCCGTAACTGTTTTCAGCTGTTGTGCAGCTCAGGGACATCCCAGGAAGGTGGGAATAGCATGGAAAAGGTCCTCCCACCCCACACCCCACCCAGAGGCTGCTGGGGATGTGGAGAGCAAGAAAAATGCACCCAATGATGGCGATTTTTTCGGCCCCAAATAGCATGAAAAGGTAGGAGATCAAACACGACAAAATGACGCTATCTTTTCTAGAAATTCGCTGTCGTTATCCGGCTTTGTCGTTATTCGGTGCTGTCGTTATCCAGAGTTCCACTGTATTGGGGAGGGAGGAAATGCTCCCATTGGACTTCTGGGCAGAGGGGCAGGGTGAACTCTGTGCTTGGAGAGGGAGGAAGTGCTCCCATTGGGTTGCTGGGTAGAGAGATGGGGTGAACTCTGTGCTGGGGTGACAGTGCATGTACCAACAGAGAGGCCTGGGAGTGCCACATCTGGCATGTGTGCCATAGGTTCACCACCTCTGGCTTAGAACATTCTTTGGGCTGTTCATAAGGTAATTAGACATTTTGCCCCAAAATGCTGGGTACTCATTTTACCAACCATGGAAAGATGGAAGGCGCTATTGAACTCACAATGTATTTTGGGCTGCAGTACTATAGTTGAACCACTGTGTCAAGAGGACTCTTCTTTCCTGTGGTTGTCTCTATTGACATATTAGCACCATACATTTCCTTATGCAGCAAATCTCTTTCTACCACTAGTGCTCTCAACCTTGCAGGCTTGAGTCCCCTGAATTGCTGTCTCTCTCTTTTCTGTTTGAGAGTAGGATTATGTGTAGCTAATACATTAGTAGCTCTGGTACTGTAACTAGATGAATAAAAAGGGAGACGGTTCCTCACTTCTGATATTGCATCCTTGTAGATGAACTGGCAAAATAAAATAAATTAGATCATAATCCCTTTACCTGTCTGCTCAGGAGTAAGCATAACTAAATTCAGTGCGGCTTACTCACAGGTTAGTGGATAAAGAACTGCAGTCTTAATTAATTATGTTTATTTAGTTTAAAAGACTTGATCAAGGCATATTAGAGCATATCTCTAATTCATAAGGTCACTTCAATGGCACAAAGCAACAATAAGACTTAAAAAGGCTAAGAGGGAGCAATAGTGTAGCATAATAAAGCAGTTTATATAACAGGCACAAGTCTGTATGGCTAACAAAAATGCAAGCGCGGCGCCAAAATGGCCGCCGCGCCCTTTGCGCCCCCCCCCCACAGGACAGAGAATCCGGGTAGTTAGGGGCATGGCCAGCTCCCTTATAAAAGGGGTGGCCACGAGGCAGCCGAGCTGCCATTTTACCTCAGCGACGGAGCGGAGAAGTTTTTTCCCTGTGGCTCCGTCGCTCGTTAGCTTACCGGGAAGCCTTTTGGTAGCGATCTTGCCTTGCCGGCTTCCCTTTTTGCTTCAGTGGAGATGCCTTCGAAGAAGAAGGCAGCTTCGAGTTCAGCTCGCGCTGTTAGGAGGCGCAACCCAGGTCGGAGGACTGCGGTGCCGCCTCCTCAGCAGCCACCTTTGCCAGCCCCGGCCGGGGCCGGCGGAATGGGGTCTATTGCCCCTTGGCCCGGAGTGGGCGATCGGAGTGCGGGCGCGGAAGGGGTTCCGGCCCGCGGCCCACGGGCGGTGGACACCGCTCCTGCTCCTGCCCACTCTGTCGGGCCTACTCCTCTTGGGCCGCAGCCTCTCCCTGGGCCCTCTAGCCTTGGGGGGTGGTGCGGTCCCCTGCCTTGGCAGGTTTCTCCACCAACCCTGCCGGGCTTCGGTGCTGGCCAATGGCCATATGTGGGTCCCGGGGTACAGGGACCTGTACCCACGCCTGGACCAGGTGGGCCGGCCGGCCCTTTGCCCATGGTCAACGTGGACACCTTGCTGGCCCGCATTGCGGCCCTAGAGGCGTCGTTGGCTCGGGCCAGTCAGGCGGGCGCCCCCTTCGGGGTTCCTCTTGAGGCACTGTCGGCAGGAGGACAACAGCTGGCGGAGAGGGTCGAGCTGCTGCAGGCGCGTGGCCCGGTTTCGGCCACTGCCTCGCAGTTCCCCAGCCAGCAACCAGGTGCGGGTCAAGCCCCGGTGATGAGCTCTACGTCGGTCGTGAGCTCCGACGCCCCCAGTGGGCCGGAACCCCCGGTGGGGGCGGCCCTGCGGGGGTGCAGCATGTGAGTATACGGTGCAAGAGAGTACATCCACACACATTCCCAATCTGGGAGGGGCCTTTCAATGGCCTTGGCCTCGCGCGGGTGGTGCGGGGGCCACGCTGTCGGCTACCCACCCGGCGACGACGACTGCCACCTTGGGCACTGGGGTGGGCATTGGTCCTTACACTGCAGGGAATGTTCTGGGGGTGGCTGGGTTAGCTCAGGCCCCTTTTACCAGGCCGGCTGTCCCCTTTTCGGCTTTGCCGACGGCAGGGTATTCCTTGCCATTGGGTGATCACCTGGCACAGGCTACTAGGGAAAAGATATGGCGAGGGGAGTACGTGGATATCTTCTCACTCCTGAACAGAGAGCCCACCAAGGAGGAAAGGGAGGGTCAGGATGAGAAGGACAAGGAGCAGGCACGCCGCCGTAAGCCGCCGCGTACCTGGGCCAACTGGCTCCCCGCGTATTTAATATACATGGCGGTATATTTGAGGGCGCGGCCGGATTTAGCTATTCCCATGGTCCAATATTTGGACAACATATACAGGGCGATGGTTGATTTCCCGGGCCCCTCATGGCTAGCATATGATGAGGAATTCCGTATGAGGATTCCCCTCCACCCCGAGATGAGATGGGATGAGCCGTGCCAGAGGCTCTGGCTTTTGTATATGACACCCACACGCCCTGCCCCGGGAGATAGATACCATTGCGGACATGCGGTCCAGCGAGCGGCTCCAGCGCAGGTTACCCGCCAGGCGGCGGGGCAGGGGGTTCCAGCCCGCCTGCTGTGCTGGACTTTCTCATCAAATGGTTCCTGCAATCGAAAGAACTGCAGGTATAAGCATGAGTGTCCCACATGTTCTGGCCCCCACGCAGCCTCTGCTTGTCCCAGGCCTGGGGGGGCGCGAGGCAGAGGGAGGGGTGGACAGTGGGCTGGCAAGGCTGCCACGGATGGAGCTAGTTCTCCAAAAGGCCCCCTCCCCAATTAAGGTGGACATGCTGGAGCGCTGGCTCACATCGTACCCGAAGGGGGAGGACGGGGAGTATCTCCTTCAAGGTTTTAAGCAGGGATTTCGTATCCCTTTTATGGGTGATAGGTACCCTCAGGATGCTCCCAACCTTTTATCCCTCAGAGGTAGGGAGGAGGTTGCTGCGGCCAGCATTAAAAAGGAGTTAGACGCGGGCAGGGTCGCTGGACCTTTCCCCGCACCCCCGTTTCCCAATCTTAAGGTCTCGCCACTGGGTTTGGTCCCCAAAAAGTCCCTAGGTGAGTTTCGCCTTATTCATCATTTGTCCTACCCAGCCGGCCGATCGGTCAATGATGCTATCCCTGATGACCTTTGTTCAGTCAGGTATACATCGTTTGACCATGCGCTGCGCATGGTGCGCTCGTGTGGCCCGGGTGCCCTGCTGGCCAAGTGTGACATTAAGTCAGCTTTTCGCCTCTTGCCAGTGCACCCGGGCGACTTTGAGTTGCTGGGTTTTAAATTTAAGGGGGAATATTATTTTGATAAGGCCATGCCTTTTGGCTGCTCCATATCATGCTCGGCTTTCGAGCGTTTTAGTACCTTCCTAGAGTGGGCTTTCGTCCGCAGGTCAGGGTCCCGGTCTGTAGCCCATTACCTGGATGACTTTTTATTCGGGGGTAAACGGGGCTGGGACACGTGCGCACGTCTCCTCAACACATTTCAGACGCTAATGGAGGAACTTGGTGTCCCTTTAGCGCCCGAAAAGACCGAGGGCCCATCGACCAAGCTAGTATTCCTGGGGGTTGAGATTGACACAGTAGTGCAGGCTTCTAGGTTGCCGGGTGATAAGGTGTCCAGGATAGTGGCCCTTATCTCGGAATTGCTGGCCAAGCGTAAGGCATCCCTGAGGGAACTGCAGGTGCTACATGGGCACCTTAATTTTGCTTGCAGGGTGGTCGCACCGGGCAGGGCTTTTGCCCGGCGCTTATGCGACGCCATGGCAGGGTTATCCAGGCCCCACCACAGAGTCAGGCTCACCCGGGGTATCAGGGCAGACATGTTCGTCTGGTTGCAATTCCTGAGGGAGTTTAATGGGGTCTCATTTTGGAGGTCTGACCTCCTGGCATCCCCTAATTTCCAGATCCAATCTGATGCCTCAGGATCCCTGGGTTATGGGATGTACTTCAATGGGAAGTGGGCCTATGGTGGGTGGCCACCGGCATGGGCAGGCACAGGTCGCCTGCGGGATCTCACATACCTGGAATTTTTTCCCATTCTGGGGGCTTTGATGCTATGGGGCGAACAGTGGGCTAATTCGGTGGTGCATTTCTGGTGCGACAATGCGGCTGTTGTACACATTGTCAATGCACAAACTTCCAAATCGCCCAGGGTCATGGATCTAGTGCGCCATTTTGTGCTGCGCTGCCTGCGCCTCAACGTCTTGTTCAGGGCCAGGCATGTCCCAGGGGTTAATAATGATATTGCTGACGCTTTGTCCCGCCTGCAGATCTCCCGGTTCCGCGCCTTGGCCCCGGATGCGGAGGAATTTCCCTCGCCACTCCCGGACGAGATGTGGACTATTGGCAAGGAGAGGTGAACCGGGCGATTGGCCTGTCACTAGCGCCACGCACGCGTAAGGCGTATCAACAAGCATTCAATTCGTACAGGGCATTTGCTACTCAATTTCTCTTGCCAGAGACCTGGCCTATCCCGGTGGACCATGTTCTGCGGTTCATGGTTCACCTGCATGCACAGGGCCTCGCACCTCGCACCATAGCATCCAAGTTCTCGGCGTTGGCTTTTATGGCCAAAGTGGGGGGTCATGTGGATACCACCTCTGACTTCCGTGTGAGACATGTTTTGGAGGGGTGGGTGCGCGAGCGCGGGCGTTGCCCGGATGACCGGCACCCTATTTCCCCAGGGGTTCTTACCCAGTTGGCCCGGGGCTGGCCAGGCCTCTGTTTTGATCACTACGAGGCAGCCCTTTTTCATGCAGCCACAACGGTGGCATTTTTTTTTTTTGGAGCGCTCCGCGTCAGCGAACTCGTGATGCTGTCTAAGGCGGATGCAAGTGGTAGGGCACTGGAACTCGAAGATGTCTATGTATCCAAAGACTGGGCCCAGTTGAGGATACGCTCCTCTAAAACAGATCAGCATGGCGTAGGCAGTGGTATAAGACTGCTACGGTGCTCTTTGGCAGACATCTGTCCGGTTGGTGCCCTACAGGAATTCCTGGCACTGCGTGGCATGCACCACGGCCCGTTTTTCTGTCACCAAGATGGGTCTCCCCTTACTAAATTTCAGTTTTGGAAGGTGACAGCCAGAGCCCTCACCAGGGTGGGCCTACCAGGTGCCCGTTATGGCACACATTCGTTCCGTATTGGCGCAGCCTCTACAGCAGCTGCTTTTGGGTACTCTGGGGCTGACATACGCAGCATGGGGAGGTGGGGCTCGCAATGTTTTCAGTTTTATGTGCGCCCACTCCCGCCATGAGTACCAATCCAGTCACCTTACCGCCTTTTTTCTCAATTTTTTTACAGACCCTGGGTGTCGTATTACACCGGTGACAGTATGGCTGGTGGGCCACAGCTATGTGCACAGGGCAGCGCGTTACGCTGCGGCGACAGAGTGGGGACCCCGACTGGGACTGGGTGACCACGCCAGTCTCGCATGGCATGGTAAGCCTGGGATGTTATGGCAGGAGCTGCGGCCTTTCCTTTTTTCTGGCCTGGGTGCTGACCCGCCTGACATTCTAATCATCCACCTGGGGGGCAATGATTTGGGCCAGGTCACCGGCTTATCGCTCAAGCATGCGATTTGCGAGGAACTCGCCTACTTGCATTATGTCTGGCCTGCCACAACCCTGGTTTGGTCGGACATTGTCCCGCGCCATTCTTACAGAGGGGGCGTTAACCTCCTGGCCCTTGACCGCGCTAGGCGCGCGGTCAATAAGGCAGTGGCGCGGTTTCTTGCCACCAGGGCTTGGGGACGGGTTAGTCATCACCCCGATATTAGTCTACAAAATTATGACTTGTACGCAGGGGATGGGGTCCATCTGTCGCGAGGAGGTATGGACCTCCTGTTGGGTGATTGGCGAGCAGGCCTGTTGACTGAGCTGACGGTCTGGGGGGGGGCGTCAGGTCTTCTTTGAAGCCCCTCCGTGTGGCGGGTAGCACTGGTAAGGTAAACAGTATGACCCACAAGTTTCCGGCAGGTTCGCAATTGACTGGACAACACTAGACAGGAATAAATTAGTTAAACGTTGTCCGGTCAACGACGAACCAGGCGATGGGGTGATGACGATTGCTAACCAGCATGCATCACCCCTGTGATTTCACGGATACGCGTCAGAGGGTGGGGTCATAAGTTAGTTATTGACTACGGTCAACAATTTGTTTGTTGTCAACAAACAAATTGATACAAATTGATACATTGTAACCAATTGCCGTTGGCAATTTTGGGGTGGTACCTTACCAGTGTTACTTCGGCCTGCTTGCCTTAGGAATTATGATTGGTCGTTTTACCAATACAAATTTATAATTCGGACTAGGGCATTGAATCAATAAATGTGGCCCTATGCTGTTATCCACTTTCAATGTTGTCTGTGTCCGTTATTGGGGGGGTGCGCCTGCAAAATATAGCAGGGCAATCTTATGCATGCTTACTCAAAGAAAAGTCCCTCTAGATCTAGGACAATTTACTCTCAGATTGTTGTGATCCAGCCCTCCTCAGACTCTGAAGATGAGCTGTATCAGGGGGCAGCCCCAATGCCCAGCCCAGTTTTGCCTGCACCTTAGTCTGAGGATGTCCTGAGCCTGGGACCTCAGTCTGCATCTGGCCCAAGACTGTTTTCCCCAGCAGCTTACATGTGAGATCAGGGGTCTGGCTATGGCAGTGATCAGCCCTCAGTCAGGGAGAGGTCCAGAAAGGAGCTACACCTGAGACGCAGGCAGGCTAGAGCAAGTACTAAAGAAGGCTCCCAGCTGATACTAATTAGCTGAGAGGCTTATAAGCAAGCTTGGTGCAGGCTGCCAGCATCGGTACAACTCTTGTGCAAAGATTGACATCCTGTTGGACTCCAGACTGCCTGTCTAGACCCTGACTTGTCTGCCATTACCCTGACCACTCTGCCAACCCAGACTACTTCCCTGAACACCCGTTGGATTAGACTACTGACTTGGACTACTTGTAAACAGACCTCAGCTTGCCTTTTGGACTTTGATATCTGGACTATCCTTGAGCACACTCTCTGTGTAGCGCCACCATGCAGCGACCATGCCTGCTCAGGTGTGTCAGCACACAGGTATGGGTGTAGTCTAAGTGCCTTCTTTTCACAGTCAGCATCCATCCACCCCTCCTTAAAGCATCTCCAGTGATATTCCAAAGGGGAGTTAAAATGTTCTTGCTATTTTAGGCAACCGATCCAGGAATAAAATATGATGTAATTACCCTCTGTGAATTTATCTGCACAGGACCATGTATCTTGTTAGCTATGGAATCCCATGGAGAATAACGCTATATTTATAAAAATATTAATTAGAAATGACAAATTTCAAATTATTCAGTAATAAAATATTAAACAGGACAAGTATTTATAACAGCATTGGACCTTTATTAACCTTTTCTTCTTTTCAAAGTGCTAAATTTAATTTTGTTTGTAATGGAAGACTGCCACAAAGCATGTTTTTTCTTTCAGTAGTCCTAAACCAGGCAGTAGTATCCATACATAGTCGAACAAGGCTTTGGCACCATCACTGCTACCAGTAACTGCAAAAGGAGAAGTAACATCTTGATGGTAGGAGGCTATATTTGGACATCCACCCAGCCATTGGGAGCTGCATTATTGCAGCCACCAAAGTTCCCACTGCTACAGTGATTGTTGTCAGGGTGTCTCCATGCATGACAGAACCCTGAATGCAGCTAGGAAATAGTGTTTCATTTCATTTTTAAAGAGAAGAATGGTCTTTAAAACACAAACAAACAAAACCTGCAATATTCTGTTGGTCTACCAGTGGCAAATGGTAACCAGTGGGGGTGAGTGGGTCCAAAAACGAAGTGCAAACTGCATGTGGATAATCTCTAATCCACAAGAAATGCAGCCAATATTGCAATTTGCAGAGTTGGTGCAAATTATACAAAGGAACTAGAATTGTTAGAATACAACACTTCTGCAACAGGAAGTTGTATGTTTTTCTCTAGATGTTGTTCCTCACTCATTATTTTCAAGAGTGAGATATAGAACTAGAAGTATGCAAGTCTCTGGTGTAAATGAACCTGTGTTGCATATTTCAGGAAGCAAGCAAGCTGGAAGTCCTATGTTGGAACTTCTGGACAGCTGCGTTCATTCAAGAGACCATTGGGCTATGTAATCCAAAACTCTGTCCTGATATAAGGCAACTACTTATGTTCCAATTTTTCATTCATTCTGATTTCAAGGACAATTTTCTCTTCTTCACTTTGTATTGGAACAAGGGGAGCCAACTCTGAAAATCTCTCTTCTGAAAGAAGTAACTAGTTAAGGCCAAAGTGTTATAATACCCGACTGGATTCAAACACCTTTCTCAGCAAATTACAGAGCAAATATCAACCTGCACCATGATGTCAGGCAACAGCTGTCCTGCAAGAAGGCTCTACCAAAAGGGTCTTGACAGCAAATGAGGAGCCTGGGTTGACAGAAATTCGTGAGAGGGGAAATTGGTCTCTTGGACTCATTTTGTAATCCTCTCTCTGATTCTCTCAGGTGATAGAACTGACACCTCATTCAGGCTGGAGAATTACATGTGGTTATAAAATTAGGGAACCAGAGTCGCATAAAGCTGTAATGAGCTTTAAGCTTCAAAATTCTGTGGGGAACTAGCCTCTGACCAAAAGTCATAAAAACACCCCTTAAAATGCATCTATTCCTTAAATTTACTGAACACTCCATTATCTTGAACATTTTAGACAAAAAGGGATGTGCTTTTTTTAATGTGTATTCTTCATGTTCTCATGGTATGGAACATCTGTTGAATAAATTAATGTCTTTACAATACTATAAATTGGAAAAGAACATAAGCAGGGTTTCTCTCTATATATGTAAAAAAAAAAAAACCAAAACACACCTATGTTGATCCATTGTTCTTCTCCATATAGAAATGGTTAGACTTATTCTCACAAACATAACCCACAACCAAAATGGAAGGTGAAGAGCCATATATTTCTGCTTGTTAATGCCACAGATAAAAGGTCCGTATAAGCAAATTCTGATGCTTCTCAGAAAGAGACAACCCCCCCCCCCCGGAAAATAATTGCAGAGGGGCTGACATGCTAGCCTATCTGCTCACAGGGACGACACCAGAAATTTCCGGGCCCAGTATATCCCCCAATTTTGGCCATGCCCCTGTGGTTTCTGTGCATGTGTGGTCTGTTTGCACATGCGTGCATTGGTGGTTTCCCAGGGCAGCCACACCACTGTGGTTTTCTGCGCATGCGTGGTCTGTTTGTGCATGTGCACATCGTTTGTTTCCCAGCACTGATGGGCCCCTGTCAGCTGTTGGGCCTTGGATGCCAGTCCCCCTCCCCCCCCCCGATTTCGGCTCTGTCTGCTCAACATAAACAAGGAGTAATGGGCGCAAACGGTGTAGTACTCAACAGATAGCAAAAACCGTTTGAAATGGTGACTGTTTTATCTCTAAAGATAATATGGAATGAGTTGTATCCGACTTGGTAAAGAGTTGATATAGTTTATTCTTCTTCACAAACGAAAGGCTATATGTATACAAAAATTCCTCTATGGATGATTTTTCATAATTCTTGATAACAAAAATAATTCCTCTATGGGTAAGTATAAATGATTCACTGATGCAGCTATAATTTTCAAAGTCGATACCAGTTATTTCGACTTTTCGAATAACTTTTTCTTCTTCAGGAAATCTGCACACAAAAATAATTGTACATAAACATAATGATTAGCATGACAAAGTGATGGAGAGGACTGTTACACATGAATACATGTTATATAAATAGCGCTGCTATGCATCTAATGTATAACTACAATACTAAATGAAAAGAGGCAAAAGCTTACCAATGTGTAAAAAGGTCTCCTAACGTCGCGTCCTCGCCTCCGCTCATTCTATTAGGTGTGTATGGACGTTGATAATGGATGTAAGGCAGCTGCCTTTATGCTTAGTGAAAAGTAACTCACGTGTAACCAATTGTTGTAAACTCCCAAAACCAACCACTGTAGCCGCAAAAACTTATGACCTAGAGTGTTACCTATAGAAACGCTGCAAGATCATGCTCCTGATTTAATCCCTTTGGATACATAGTATCAAATAAGTGAATAAAAAATGCTTCCCACTGTCTTAATCTTTTGTTGATATCGCACCTCTCAAATAGCCTTGGTCTGACCATTTCTAGCGCTACAAAATGGAAATCCCTGTCAGAGTGGCGTTTTTCCATATAGTGAGTTACTAATGGTGCATCTGTCACCTGGTGTCTAATTTTGGACCTGTGTTCCGAAATCCGCTGCCTCAGTGGCCAACTGGTAAGTCCCACATAACGCATCTGGCAGGGGCATTCCCACATATAAATAACGCATCTGAAGAAGAATAAACTATATCAACTCTTTACCAAGTCGGATACAACTCATTCCATATTATCTTTAGAGATAAAACAGTCACCATTTCAAATGGTTTTTGCTATCTACCAAGAGCCGGGGCGAGCGGCAAAAGGGCCTGCGCCGCCGCCGCCGCCGGTCAACCACCCCAGCCGGGGGTGAAGAAGAGGAGGAGGAGAGCCGAGAGCCGGGGCGAGCGGCAAAAGGGCCTGCGCCGCCGCCGCCGCCGGTCAACCACCCCAGCCGGGGGTGAAGAAGAGGAGGAGGAGAGCCGAGAGCCGGGGCGAGCGGCAAAAGGGCCTGCGCCGCCGCCGCCGCCGGTCAACCACCCCAGCCGGGGGTGAAGAGGAGGAGGAGGAGAGCCGGGGCGAGCGGCAAAGGGGCCTGCGCCGCCGCCGCCGGGCAACCACCCCCAAGGGGGATGGGGGGTGAGGAGGAGGAGGAGAGCCAGAGATCCAGGCAAAGGATAAGTAGTAGATATATAAATGTAGAAGACCTAATATAGCAACTGACATAGAGACTTTATACTGACTAAACATAGAAACTGACATAGAGACTGTTAAAGTGTGATAATATGCATGATATTATGTTGTCTTAAATGTTTTTAAACTTTTAAAAACTGTGATACAATGTATGAGGAGAGAAAAATGGCGTAGACACCGGCAACCACGCCAAAAATCTTGCCAAGAGAACCCTATGGACCAAAACAAAAGGCAAAACAAAGGGGCAGGCTAGGTGATACAGGATGCTTAACACCACAGAGGGGAGAAAGGGGAGGGACAGGAAGGGGGGAGGGGAAATGCAATGTTGTAAGGAGCAATACTGCATAGGGACATGGAATGTGAGATCAATGAACCAAGGTAAACTGGAAGTGGTAAAAAACGAGATGGAAAGAATAAGCATTGACATCTTGGGCATCAGTGAGCTCAAATGGACAGGGATGGGTGAATTCAGCTCTGGAAACCATCATATCTACTACTGCGGGCAAGAAAACCTTAGAAGAAATGGAGTAGCCATAATTGTCAATAAAAGAGTGAGAAAAGCAGTAATGGGATACAATCTCAAAAATGACAGAATGATGTCAGTTAGATTTCAAGGCAAACCTTTCAATGTCACTGTGATCCAAATATACGCACCAACCACTGGCGCAGACGAAGCCACAATGGACCAGTTCTATGAGGACTTACAACACCTCATAGAACAGACACCAAGAAATGATGTCCAAATTATATTAGGAGACTGGAATGCCAAAGTAGGAAATCAAAAAGTGGAGGGAATAACAGGCAAATTTGGTCTGGGAGTACAGAATGAAGCAGGGCAAAGATTGATAGAGTTCTGCCAAGAGAACGCACTGGTCATAGCAAACACTCTCTTCCAGCAACACAAGAGGCGACTCTACACATGGACATCACCAGATGGCCAACACCGAAACCAGATTGACTACATACTCTGCAGCCAAAGATGGAGAACTTCCATACAGTCAGCAAAAACAAGACCTGGAGCAGACTGTGGCTCAGATCACAACCTATTGATCGCAAAATTCAGGCTTAGACTAAAGAAAATAAGGAAAACACGGAGACCAGAAAGATATCACCTAGACAACATCCCTAAAGAATACGCAGTGGAGGTGATGAACAGATTCAATGGCTTAGACTCAATAGATAGAGTGCCAGAAGAATTATGGACAGAGATGAGGGACATCATGCAGGAAGCAGCAAAGAAAACCATACCAAAAGAAAAGAAGAGTAAGAAAGCAAAGTGGTTGTCTGATGAGGCTCTTAAAATAGCAGAGGAAAGAAGGAACGCAAAAGTCAAAGGAGAAAGGAAAAACTACAATCATTTGAACACAGAATTTCAAAGGAAAGCAAGGAGAGATAAAGAAAACTACCTAAAAGAACAGTGCAGAGAAATGGAGGAAAACAACAAAAGAGGCAGAACCAGAGATCTTTTCAAAAAAATCGGGGAAATTAAGGGAACATTTAAAGCAAAAATGACCATGATAAGGGACAAAGAAGGAAAGGAGCTAGCTGATGCAGAAGAGATTAAGAAAAGATGGAAAGAGTACACAGAGGAACTCTACAAAAAGGACCTCATCACTCCTGACAATCACAATGATGAAGAAGTAGAACTTGAGCCAGACATCCTGGAGAGCGAAGTCATAAAGGCCCTAAAGAGCACTGCAAACAACAAAGCTAGTGGAGATGATGGTATCCCAGTTGAATTTTTCAAAGCGCTAAAAGACGATGGCGTCAAATTACTGCATTCAATATGCCAGCAGATTTGGAAAACAAAACAATGGCCACAGGATTGGAAAAGATCAGTATACGTCCCAATCCCAAAAAAGGGCAATGCCAAAGAATGTTCAAATTATCGAACAATCGCACTCATCCCACACGCCAGTAAAGTGATGCTCAAGATAATACAGGATAGACTTCAGCAGCATGTGGAAAGAGAATTACCAGAGGTGCAGGCAGGTTTCAGAAGAGGCAGGGGGACTAGAGACCACATCGCCAACATACGCTGGATCATGGAGAAAACAAAGGAATACCAGAAACAAGTATACTTTTGTTTTATTGACTACACTAAGGCATTTGACTGTGTGGACCACAACAAGATGTGGCAAGTAATTAAAGAGATGGGAATACCAGAGCACCTCATATGCCTCCTGAGAAATCTGTACATGAACCAAGAAGCAACAGTTAGGACAGAACATGGAGTGACAGAGTGGTTTGGAATAGGAAAAGGAGTAAGACAAGGCTGCATTTTGTCACCATGCTTATTCAACCTATACACTGAGCACATAATGCGCAGTGCAGGGATGGAGGAATCACAATATGGGATTAAAATCGCTAGGAGAAACATCAACAATCTGAGATATGCAGACGATACCACCCTAATGGCAGAAAGTGAGGAAGACCTAAAGAATCTCTTGATTGGGCTGAAGGAGGAGAGTGCAAAAGCTGGCTTGAGACTAAATATCAAGAAAACCAAGATAATGGCAACAGGCCCAATCAGTTCCTGGAAGATAGATGGGGAAGAAGTAGAAGCAGTGACAGATTTTACTTTCTTGGGATCAAAGATCACTGCAGATGGGGATTGCAGCCATGAAATAAAAAGGCGACTGATTCTTGGGAGACAAGCAATGAGAAACCTGGGGAACATAGTGAAAAGCAGAGACATCACACTGAAAACAAAAATTAGAATAGTCAAAGCAATGGTTTTCCCAGTAGTAATGTATGGATGTGAGAGCTGGACAATTAGGAAGGCTGAACGCAGAAGAATAGATGCCTTTGAAATGTGGTGTTGGAGGAGGGTTTTGAGAGTGCCCTGGACAGCGAGGAGAACAAATAGGTCAATCCTAGAAGAAATTAACCCGGATTGCTCACTGGAAGGTCAAATAGTAAAGATGAAGCTAAAATACTTTGGACATCAAATGAGAAGGGAGGATTCACTTGAGAAGGCACTGATGTTGGGAAAGGTGGAAGGCAAAAGAAGAAGGGGGAGGCCAAGGATGAGATGGCTAGATGGCATTGTGGACACAATGGGCACAGAGCTGGGAGGGCTGAGGGGGATGGTGGAGGACAGAGGCGCCTGGAGAGCGATGGTCCATGGGGTCGCAGGGGGTCGGAACCGACTGTGCGACTGAACAACAACAAATCTGTTGTGCTCAACATAAACAACAAGGAGTCCTATAGAACCTCAGAGAACAAGACCCATCCAAGAATGTTGCTCTAGATGATACCATGAGTGATGGTATCAAAAATCACTGAGAGGTCCAGTAGAACCAACAGGAACACAATGTTAGGGATCTTACTGTATTCTGAATTTAGCCTCATTCCAAGATAGAGATTTCCAAGCATGGGGTGGGGGAGGCACATTCCTTAGAAAGATTGGCATTCAAAAACATGCTAGCCTTGTGGGTTGGAAAAAATGAAACCTAATTTGTGATAGATATGTGATACTGTATGGTCATAGGCTGGATTCCTTTAGGGGAATGGCAAGAGGGTGGACCATGTGTGAGGGGATAAAATCCAGAGGGAGGGACTGAGATGCTCTTTTGATCTGAAGCTTCACTCTGAGGGTGAGTAGTGAACTGAGACAACATGTAGGTGCTTAAGCCAGAAGCGGGGCCCCTGGGCTTCCCCAATTAGAGAAGCTTTCTTTGTTTGATGTGCTTTCTGATCTTTTGAAAAACTTTATTCTGCAAGTTAATTTGATTACCCGCAGTGCTCCCTGTGTGTCTCACACCATTGGCTCCTGTGACTCGGCGCAGGTGGGAGCCGCTATGAATTTTTTTGTTGGCTCCTGGGATCCCCCACCACCACCGCCACACTGCTGGCCAGGACTTTGGGCTTACAGCGGCAGCAGGTTCCTTGACTTATGACTCGGGGACTTTTGGGGGGGCTGGGGTGAATTGAATTGATTTGTTGTTTTTGCTGCTGTCAGGTTGACTGCTGTAACCTGATATGCTATTGTATTTTTATTGAACTGTATTTATTGTATTTGCTGTATTTTTGCCCTTGTGTACATCATTGTGTATTTATCTTGTTTATTGTACTTTGTTTATGTATGATTTTTGATGCTTTTGATTTTGTATATTATTATTACTGTTTCTTGCACTTTCCTTGATGTAAACCGCTTAGAGTGACCTCTGGTTGAATTAAGTGGTATACAAAAATAAAGTGAAATGAAATGAAATGAAATTACAATATACTTTTAAAATACAGTAAAACCCCTACTTACAAGAAAAAAGTCCGTTCCGTAGGCTTTTGCTTAAATTGGTTTTTTATGTAACTCGAAGCAAACCCATAGGAAAAATAAAATGTTTATGTAAATTGAAGCAAACCCATAGGGAAATGAATATTTACATATCTCGAAGCAAACCCATAGAAAAAAGAATCTTTATGTAACTCCAAGCAAACCCATAGGAAATCGTGTAAATCGGGACATGGTTTTAGCACAAAATAATTATGTAAGTCAAATTTTATGCAACTCGAGGCATATGTATGTCGGAGTTTTACTGTACCAGACGATGACTGGAGTGTTTATTTGGCAATGCGCTGCCTTATTTACACTAAGCCAATATCCTGGGTTGCTAAAATAGATGGGTGGCAGCTCAGAAGCAGGAACCAACCACTTGGGAGCCAAAGCCCTATGGCATTCCTGACACACACTACCCCAGGGCCGTTATTAGGATCTGTGGGCCCCTAGGCTGAACCTGTGGCGCGGGCCCTACTGGGAAAAGCATTTTTCTAAAATTAACCTGCAAAAACCGCATTTTCAGCAATTATCCAATTAAAAACTGAAAAATAAACATTTAAAGTTTATTATTAAATTACAGAAATTTTACGTATGACATTCCTATACAGTATTTAGAATTTGATGAATTCATGAGATGGTAAAAATGAAAAGAACTGAACATCATTAAGGTAATATATCTTAATGGTATTTAGCATGATTAACATTGCTACAAACAACTATATTATTAAAAAAGAATACAAAGTTGAGATTCAAGTCTATATTTCTAAATATGCAAATATGAGTATTACGGTTTTAAAAATAACATATTGTAATTTTAAGTAAACATGTTAAAAATATAAAATGTAAGATATCAAAAAGGAATGTAATGAACAAGCAAAATTTACTAAACCTATACAACATACATAATATATTAGTAAGGTAAAGGTTTCTCTTGCTCGAAAACCAGTCATATCCGACTCTAGGGTTCAGTGCTCATCTCTGTATCAAAACCAAAGAGCCAGCGCTGTCTGCTTCTGCAGACATTTCCATGATCATGTGGCAAGCATGACTAGACACTGGAGCACACGTAATGCTGTTACCTTCCCACCAAAGTGGTCCCTATTTATCTACTTGCAATTTCTTGCTTTCGAACTGCTAGCCTGGCAGCAGCTGGGACAAAGACGAGTGCTCATTCCGTCCTGCAGTACTCGGGAATCGAACTGCTGACCTTCCGCCTCCCCGTCAGCATCTTAGTAAAGGTAAAGCTTGCTCTTGGGTGAAAGTCAGTCATATTCAACTCTAGGATTCAGTGCTTATCTCTGTTTCAAAGAAGAAGAGCCAGTGCTGTTTTCTGTGGTCATGTGGCAGGCATGACTAGGCAATGGAGTGCACAGAACACTGTTTACCTTCCCACCAAAGTGGTTCCTGTTTGTCTACTTGAAATTTATCCCCCTCATCCCCGCCCCCCTCGCCTGGATCGCTGCAGGGAGAAAGGAAGCCGGCAAATGCTGCTCTGCTCTGTTGCTCGAGCAGAAATGTGTTGCCGCTGCATGCACACGTGCGCTTGGCTTTTGGCGGGCGAGTCTCAGAGCCTCAGTCTTCCGAAAGGGCCCAGGGACCCGGAGGGGGGGAGGGGATGGAGGGGGTGAGCACAGCTCCTGCCTCCTCCCCTCCATTGCCAGGGCAATGCTCCAGCCAATCCCCTGAGTCAGACGGGTGGCTGTCACTCTTGCTCCCATCCCTCCTTTGCTCCCTCTGCCCGTGCACCTCTTTCTTGCCTGGTGCCTGCCTTCATTATTTTTTTGGGTGTGTGTGTGTTGTGGTGCGGGACCCCCTGTGGTGTGGGCCCATAGGCTGCAGCCTAGGTAAAAGGTAAAGGTAAAGGTTTCCCTTGCTCGAAAGCCAGTCGTATCCGACTCTAGAGTGCAGTGCTCATCTCTGTTTCTAAGCCGAAGAGCCAGCGCTGTCTGCTTCTGCAGACGTTTCCGTGGTCATGTGGCAGGCATGACTAGACACCGGAGCGCACGGAACGCAGCCTAGGTAGCCTGTGCTTAAATCCGGCCCTGCACTACCCTTATCCAACCCCCTGCATAGCAACTGAAGCCATCTTTGTTCCAAAAGGAGGCGTGAAACCAGATTGAATTGGATTTGCTTCATCCAGGAATCTCTGGTACTGAGACTTTACTCAAAAAAAGGAAAGACTGGAGACTGTTATAGTTGCTATGAATAAACAAAATGTTATAATTGCTATGGATAAACAACATACTTTAACTATCATACTTTAACTATCCAGTTTCCACTTCCCCATAGACTTCAGTCCTCTGAAAACAGCACCACATTCATGTCCCTTTATCCACCAGTATGAAGGAGAATACAATTGACCGATGCGGCCTTCCTTATGTCAGTAAAGCTCAGGCATAAGCCAGGAATCTCCTTGCTTGCATGTTTCTGGCTCAAGCTGTAGTGTGGAATGTTATTTAAAACTGTGAATGCTTAAGACTTAAGGGTCAAGTTCACCATTAAGGGAAATGTGTATACAATGCAATTATACATTTTCCCCTCCATGTATGAGGTTTGCTTATAGCTGTCAACCTCAGATAGCAAACCTGGAAAGTTTGCATTTACTTTCCAGTCACAACAACTAAATGAAAGTTAAAGAGGCAAGAAAATGAAATACCATGACAAACAGATGTTTTTCATCACTTGAAGAAGCACTGTCTGCAAAGAATAATGATACTAAAAGTACCTTCTAACTTTATCCTTAGAGCCCTGCTTCAGGCTCAGTAGGTAATAAGGGACCACAAAACTAACTCCTCTGATTAGCTGGCAGAATGCAAGCGCGGCGCCAAAATGGCCGCCGCGCCCTTTGCGGGCCCCCCCCCCACAGGACAGAGAATCCGGGTAGTTAGGGGCGTGGCCACCGCCTTGATAAAAGGGGTGGCCACGAGGTAGCCGTGCTGCCATTTTGCCTCAGCGACGGAGCGGAGAAGTTTTTCCCCTGCGTCTCCGTCGCTCGTTGGTGCTACCGGGAAGCCTTTTAGTTCCTTTTACTAGCTAGCTTCCCTTTCTGCTGCGGTGAGATGCCTTCCAAAAAGAAGGCTGCTGCGAATGCAGCTCGGGTGGTTCGGAGGCGTAATCCGGGTCGGAGGACCGCGGTGCCGCCTCCCCAGCAGCCACCTTTGCCATCCCCGGCCGGGGCTAGTGGCATGGGGGCTATCGCCCCTTGGCCCGATCAAAGTGCGGGCGCGGAGGGAGCTCCGGCCCGCGGCCCGCGAGTGGTGGGCACCGCTCATCCTCCTGCTCAATCGGTTGGGCCTATTCCTGTCGGGCCGCAGCCTCTCCCGGGGCCCTCTAGCCTTGGGGGGTTGCCCGGCTCCCTGCCTTGGCAGGTTAATCCACCAGCCCTCCCGGGCTTTGGCGTTAGTCAATGGCAATATACGGCCCCTGGGGTGCAGGGACCTGTCCCCATGCAAGGATCAGGTGGGCCGGCCGGCTCTTTACCCATGGTTAATGTGGACACTTTACTGGCCCGTATTGCGGCCCTCGAGGCGTCTTTGGCCCGGGCCAGTCAGGCAGGTGCCCCTTTTGGGGTACCTTTTGAGGCGCTAACGGCAGCAGGACAACAGCCAGCGGGGAGGGTTGAGCTGCTGCAGGCGGGTGGTGCGGCTACGGCCACTGCCTCGCAGCTCCCCAGCCAGCAACCTGGTGCGGGTCAAGCCCCGGTGATGAGCTCTACATCGGTCGTGAGCTCCGACGCCCCCAGTGGGCCAGAACTCCCGGTGGGGGCGGCCCGCGGGGGTGCAGCATGTGAGTATACGGTGCAAACGAGTACATCTACACATATTCCCAATATAGGGGGGGCCTTTCAGTGGCCTTGGCCTCGCTCGGGTGGTGCAGGGACTACCCCTCTGGTGCCCCACCCGGCGACAACGACTGCCACCATGCCCACGGGGGTGGGCCTAGGCTCTTACACTGCTGGTAATGTCTTGGGGGTGGCAGGGTTAGCTCAGGCTCCCTTTACCAGGCCTGTTGTTCCCTTTTCGGCTTTGCCGACGGCAGGGTATTCCTTGCCACTGGGTGATCATTTGGCACAGGCTACCAGAGAAAAGATATGGAGGGGGGAGTATGTAGATATCTTCTCACTCCTGAACAGAGAGCCCACCAAGGAAGAAAGGGAGGGTCAGGATGAGAAGGACAAGGAGCAGGCACGCCGCCGTAAGCCGCCGCGTACCTGGGCCAATTGGCTCCCCGCTTATTTGATATACATGGCGGTATATTTGAGGGCGCGGCCGGATCTAGCTATCCCCATGGTCCAATATTTGGACAACATATATAGGGCGATGGTAGATTTCCCGGGCCCCTCATGGCTAGCATATGATGAGGAATTCCGTATGAGGATTCCCCTCCACCCTGAGATGAGATGGGATGAGCCCTGCCAGAGGCTGTGGCTCTTGTATATGACACCCACACGCCCTGCCCCGGGGGATAGATACCATTGTGGACATGCGGTCCAGCGAGCAGCTCCAGCGCAGGTTACCCGCCAATCGGCGGGGCAGGGGGTTCCAGCCCGCCTGCTGTGCTGGACTTTCTCGTCAAATGGTTCCTGCAGTCGAAAGAACTGCAGATACAAGCATGAGTGTCCCACATGTTCCGGTCCCCACGCAGCCTCGGCTTGTCCCAAGCCTGGGGGGGCGCGAGGCAGAGGGAGGGGTGGACAGTGGGCTGGCAAGGCTGCCACGGATGGAGCTAGTTCTCCAAAAGGCACCCTCCCCAATTAAGGTGGACATGCTGGAGCGCTGGCTCGCATCGTACCCAAGGGGAGAGGACAGAGAGTATCTTATTCAAGGTTTTAAGCAGGGATTTCGTATCCCTTTTATGGGTGATAGATCCCCTCAGGATGCTCCCAACCTGTTATCCCTCAGAGGAAGGGAGGAGGTGGCCGCGGCCAGCATTAAAAAGGAGTTAGACGCGGGCAGGGTCGCTGGACCTTTTCCCGCACCCCCGTTTCCCAACCTTAAGGTTTCACCATTGGGTTTGGTCCCCAAAAAGTCCCTAGGTGAGTTTCGCCTTATTCATCATTTGTCCTACCCAGCCGGCCGATCGGTCAATGATGCTATACCTGATGACCTTTGTTCGGTCAGGTATACATCGTTTGACCAGGCGCTGCGCATGGTGCGCTTGTGTGGCCCGGGTGCCTTGCTCGCCAAGTGCGACATTAAGTCAGCTTTTCGCCTCTTGCCGGTGCACCCGGGTGACTTTGAATTGCTGGGTTTTAAATTTAAAGGGGAATATTATTTTGATAAGGCCATGCCCTTCGGTTGCTCTATCTCATGCTCGGCTTTCGAGCGTTTTAGTACCTTCATAGAGTGGGCTTTTGTCCGCAGGTCAGGGTCCCGGTCTGTAGCCCATTACCTGGATGACTTTTTATTCGGGGGTGAACGGGGCTGGGACACGTGTGCACGTCTCCTCAATACATTTCAGACGCTAATGCAGGAACTGGGTGTCCCTTTAGCGCCCGAAAAGACCGAGGGCCCATCGACCAAGTTAGTATTCCTGGGGGTTGAGATTGACACAGTAGCGCAGGCTTCTAGGTTGCCGGGTGATAAGGTGTCCAGGATAGTGACCCTGATCTCGGAATTGCTGGCCAAGCGTAAGGCATCCCTGAGGGAACTGCAGGTGCTACATGGGCACCTTAATTTCGCCTGCAGGGTGGTCGCACCGGGCAGGGCTTTTGCACGGCGCTTATGCGACGCCATGGCAGGGTTATCCAGGCCCCACCACAGAGTCAGGCTTACCCGGGGTATCAGGGCAGACATGTTCGTCTGGTTGCAATTCCTGAGGGAGTTTAATGGGGTCTCATTTTGGAGGTCGGACCTCCTAGCATCCCCCAATTTCCAGATCCAGTCTGATGCCTCAGGATCCCTGGGTTATGGGATGTACTTCAATGGGAAGTGGGCCTATGGTGGGTGGCCACCGGCATGGGCAGGCACAGGCCGCCTGCGGGATCTCACATACCTTGAATTTTTTCCCATTCTGGGGGCTTTGATGCTATGGGGCGAACAGTGGGCTAATTCGGTGGTGCATTTTTGGTGCGACAATGCTGCCGTGGTACACATTGTCAATGCACAGACTTCTAAATCCCCCAGGGTCATGGATTTAGTGCGCCAATTTGTGCTGCGCTGCCTGCGCCTTAATGTCTTGTTCAGGGCCAGGCATGTTCCAGGGGTTAATAATGATATTGCTGACGCTTTGTCCCGCCTGCAGATCTCCCGGTTCCGCGCCTTGGCCCCGGATGCGGAGGAATTTCCCTCGCTACTCCCGGACGAGATGTGGACTATTGGCAAGGAGAGGTGAACCGGGCGATTGGCCTGTCACTAGCGCCACGCACGCGTAAGGCGTATCAACAAGCATTCAATTCATATAGGGCTTTTGCCACTCAATTTCACTTGCCAGAGACCTGGCCTATCCCGTTGGACCATGTTCTGCGGTTCATGGTCCACCTCCACGCACAGGGCCTAGCACCTCGCACCATAGCATCCAAGCTCTCGGCGTTGGCTTTTATGGCCAAAGTAGGGGGTCATGTGGATACCACCTCTGACTTCCGTGTGAGACACGTTTTGGAGGGGTGGGTGCGCGAGCGCGGGCGTTGCCCGGATGACCGGCACCCTATTTCCCCAGGGGTTCTTACCCAGTTGGCCCGGGGCTGGCCAGGCCTCTGTTTTGATCATTATGAGGCAGCCCTTTTTCATGCAGCCACAACGGTGGCAATTTTTGGAGCGCTCCGCGTCAGCGAACTCGTGATGCTGTCTAAGGCGGATGCAAGTGGTAGGGCACTGGAACTCGGAGATGTCTATGTTGCCAAAGACTGGGCCCAGTTGAGGATTCGCTCCTCAAAAACAGATCAGCACGGCGTAGGCAGTGGAGTAAGACTGCTACGGTGTTCTTTGGCAGACATCTGTCCGGTTGGTGCCCTACAGGAGTACCTGGCACTGCGTGGCATGCACCACGGCCCGTTTTTCTGTCACCAAGATGGGTCTCCCCTTACTAAATTTCAGTTTTGGAAGGTGACAGCCATAGCCCTCACCAGGGTGGGTTTTTCAGGTGCCCGTTATGGCACACATTCGTTCCGTATTGGTGCAGCCTCTACAGCAGCTGCTTTTGGGTACTCGGGGGCTGACATACGCAGCATGGGGAGGTGGGGCTCACAGTGTTTTCAGTTTTATGTGCGCCCACTCCCGCCATGAGTACCAATTCAGTCACCTTACCTTCCTTTTTCTCAATTTTATTGCAGACCCTGGGTGTCGTATTACACCGGTGACAGTATGGCTGGTGGGCCACAGCTATGTGCACAGGGCAGCGCGTTACGCTGCGGCGACAGAGTGGACCCCGACTGGGACTGGGTGACCACGCCAGTCTCGCATGGCATGGTAAGCCTGGGATGTTATGGCAGGAGCTGAGGCCTTTCCTTTTTTCTGGCCTGGGGGCTGACCCGCCTGACATTCTAATTATCCACCTGGGGGGCAATGATTTGGGCCAGGTCACCGGCTTATCGCTCAAGCATGCGATTTGCGAGGAACTCGCCTACTTGCACTATGTCTGGCCTGCCACAACCCTGGTTTGGTCGGACATTGTTCCGCGCCACTCTTACAGAGGGGGCGTTAACCTCCTTGCGCTTGACCGCGCGAGGCGCGCGGTCAACAAGGCGGTGGCGCGGTTTCTTACCACCAGGGCTTGGGGACGGGTTAGTCATCACCCCGATATTAGTCTGCAAAATTATGACCTGTATGCAGGGGATGGGGTCCATCTGTCGCGAGGAGGTATGGACCTCCTGTTGGGTGACTGGCGAGCAGGCCTGTTGACCGAGCTGACGGTCTGGGGGGGGCGTCAGGTCTTCTGTGAAGCCCCTCCGTGTGGCGGGTAGCACTGGTAAGGTAAACAGTATGACCCACAAGTATCCGGCAGGTTCGCAATTGACTGGACAACACTAGACAGGAATAAATTAGTTAAACGTTGTCCGGTCAACGACGAACCAGGCGATGGGGTGATGGTGATTGCTAACCAGCATGCATCACCCCTGTGATTTCACGGATACGCGTCAGAGGGTGGGGTCATGAGTTAGTTATTGACTACGGTCAACAATTTGTTTGTTGTTGACAAACAAATTGATACAAATTGATACATTGTAACCAATTGCCGTTGGCAATTTTGGGGTGGTACCTTACCAGTGTTACTTCGGCCTGCTTGCCTTAGGAATTATGATTGGTCGTTTTACCAATACAAATTTATAATTCGGACTAGGGCATTGAATCAATAAATGTGGCCCTTTGCTGTTATCCACTTTCAATGTTGTCTGTGTCCGTTATTGGGGGGGTGCGCCTGCAATGCAAGCGCGGCACCAAAATGGCCGCCGCGCCCTTTGCGGGCCCCCCCCCACAGGACAGAGAATCCGGGTAGTTAGGGGCGTGGCCACCGCCTTGATAAAAGGGGTGGCCACGAGGCAGCCGTGCTGCCATTTTGCCTCAGCGACGGAGCGGAGAAGTTTTTCCCCTCCACCCCCTCCCTAGTTAACAGTGTGATTATGGTCGCTTCGGGGCCGGGTGGGAATTTTTGGTTGGGACCCATATTGGCTTCGGGTCCTGGCTTTTTTGCCCACCCCACACTGTGGCTATGGTTTGATATAGGGGTCTTTCTCCATTACTACTGTTGACTTTGGTCACATGGGCGGGTAGCACTGGTAAGGTAAACAGTATGACCCACAAGTATCCGGCAGGTTCGCAATTGACTGGACAACACTAGACAGGAATAAATTAGTTAAACGTTGTCCGGTCAACGACGAACCAGGCGATGGGGTGATGGTGATTGCTAACCAGCATGCATCACCCCTGTGATTTCACGGATACGCGTCAGAGGGTGGGGTCATGAGTTAGTTATTGACTACGGTCAACAATTTGTTTGTTGTTGACAAACAAATTGATACAAATTGATACATTGTAACCAATTGCCGTTGGCAATTTTGGGGTGGTACCTTACCAGTGTTACTTCGGCCTGCTTGCCTTAGGAATTATGATTGGTCGTTTTACCAATACAAATTTATAATTCGGACTAGGGCATTGAATCAATAAATGTGGCCCTTTGCTGTTATCCACTTTCAATGTTGTCTGTGTCCGTTATTGGGGGGGTGCGCCTGCAATGAAGCTCTGGCAACATCCAGGATTCATAATAAGGCTGGAACTCTGACTTCCCTTGATCAACAGGAGCGGTCTTCAGGCATGTATCCTGAAATCTTGTGGGGCTCAAATGGTGATGGGGAGATGGTGTACATCTAGGCTGCACCTCCCAAAGCCATGCTGTACCAGAGGTCATGCAGATCATCACAGGTTCATAAATAAGTTCATCTGAATAGCATATCTGCAAACCAGCACACATGCAAAGATTTGCCTGATGGAAAGGGGTGAGGGATGTAGGAGGAGGAAGGCTTACCTGTGACACCATATCATCACCACCCTTTGAGCCGCAAATGCTTTCTGGGTTAATGCCTGAGTAGGGCTATGGATGACTTCTGTCTGCAGTATTCTGGGATCACTGTGTTTCTAACTCCAAGAAATAACCTCAGACATCTTTCTCACTCTACCTTCGATACAGATGCACTTGCTCTTGGCCCTTACCAGGATAAAAATGCTAGGTTGAATATCCTATCTAATTTAAAGAATAATATTCATATCTTAAATAAAAGAACTGTGATCTCAGTTTTCCAGGCTCTTATACATTTAAAATGCCACCAACTTCACAGAAGATAGCAACTAGGGAGAACACAAGGCTTATAGATGTACACAAAAACTGTAAGAAAAAACGAAGGTCCAGGGAGAAAAACACAGAAATAGCCAAATGACTACTGGGCATATTTAGTGAGCACTGAAACAATGACTAGTGGGTGGGGTTAAACAGTTTGCTGATATATACTGTACACACTGTTAAGTTATTCAATGCTGGTTGCATTATTTGTGTAACTAATTTGGAAAAGTCACAACTCTTCTTGCTGGCAGAAAACACAAAAGTCAAATATTGTGCCAAATCCGATTGTTAACTAGAATGGTTAATTGTCCAATTCTTCTTCTTCCATGTCTAGGCTAGACTTTCCATTTATAAGCCAGTTCCTTTTGCCTGACCTAGTGTGAGAAAGATTAGCTGGCACAGGTGACCGTTGCCCAGAGTATCCTTATCTTGGAATCATTATTCAGTGAGGAGTCCATGCACTGGTAGACATCTCAATGACAACATTCTGCACATGCAAATTGACCTGAGAAATCAAGTCCATTTGCAAGCGTTTTATAAGCCATTTGGATATCACATCACTTGCTGGCTAGGCAGACGATGACGTGTGCCTTCCGCTTTCACCTTGCCCAAGGGATCTGATGGAGGATGTTTTGGTGAATTTTAGTCCTGACCTTACATCATTGGCAAGATATGGGCAATACTGCCTAGTTAGACCACTCAAGAACCTGCGCTCCGACAAGGCTCTCACCTAGATGGGGATATGCCCGGGATATGCTGTTCAAAAATACCACAATCTGAGGAGGCTTTTTCTGTAAATCCTAATGGGATAATGAACAAAGGGGATATTTTGTAATTCAGTGGGTTTCCTTTCATTGCGGCTAATTATTATATTTAGCATATCCATTTTCTGCCTTTTCGTGCTATCCAAAATCAGCTGTCTGAGAATGCCTCCTTCAGCTCACCAAACTGAAAGGAAAACCTGGGAAGAGAAATTGCAGATTCCTAAACAGGAAGCTTTCCACATAGCAATACAGTATGCCTCGAGTAACATAAAATTCGACTTACATAATGATTTTGTGCTAAAACCATGTCCCGATTTACACAATTTCCTACGGGTTTGCTTCGAGTTACATAAATATTATTTTTCCTATGGGTGTGCTTTGAGTTATGTAAAAATTCATTTCCCTATGGGTTTGCTTCAATTTACATAAAACATTTCATTTTTCCTATGGGTTTGCTTCAAGTTACATAAAAAAATAATTTTTCCAATGGGTTTGCTTTGAGTTACATAAAAACCAATTTACGCAAAAGCCTACGGAACGGACTTTTTTTTCGTAAGTAGGGGTTTTACTGTACTGTACTTTGTTGTGTGACTAGTAGAAATGAACTGTTCTAATTTTTTGTCATAGCAACACACTAGGCATTCTAATTGTTCTAGAGATTTCTAGTAACTTCTGATACCAGTTAGCCTAGCATTGCCATACTCCTTTCCAAAACAATTAAAAAGATGGGAAGTGTACATCTTAAAGCCAGCTCCTGTTAATAAACCTGCTCCCAATGGTTGCCATTGTGTGAAATAAGGAAAACTTGATCAATTAAAGTTAACAAAACCTCATACATATAACACAACACTGTATTAATATAGCAAGTGGGAGCTTTCCATTCACTTTGTGTGCATGTGTGTGTGTGCGTGCGTGTGCACACAAGCAATTACCTGAAGCCCAAAGTATGCCATCAGAATGGAGTTAATGGTACCCAAAATGCCTTCAGGATCAAACGGCTGAGTGGTTTTGTATATTTCCTGATAAGAGAGAACACATGGCTGAAATTACTCACAGTTATCAAGATCTAAAGGATAAAAAAGCCTTCCAACAGACAACACTGTGGCTCACAGAATAAATGTGTGCCACATAATGCAATATAGCACACATACACACTGTCTCACTGCTGCATAGATAAATATAACTTTGTCAGACACTGGCATTAACTAAGAAGCCCAGACTCAGTCAACTAATTTGTTCATTTATCCTGTGCCAAATTTCTGAAAGAAACAAAAGAGAACAAATTTCTCTTCTCTCTCTCTCTCCCCTCCCCCCCCCACTTTATTTTATCAACTAGAATCCTCTGGAATAGGCCAGAATGCAAACAAACATATCTCTATGGCTGGCTTTATGCATCCTTAACTTAGGCAAGCAATTTGTATGATGGATGGCAAGTAAAGTTAGGAAAATTACACTATTGCACAGTTTTTTCCAGTAGGATTCTCCTCACAGTGATCTCTATTTATTTTTTATGCCATAACAAAAAGTGAGTAAGTGGTTCTGAAACAAGTTGTAACATAGATAAGAGCTAGTATAATAGGTTGTTATTATTTGCCATCAAATAAGTTCTGATTTGTATTAATTCCAGAAGGAACTGTTACAAAGTCATCTTCAACTTATGCGCCAGTAGGATAATGTTATCTATATATTTTAAATATTTCATTTTTCTTCCACCAGTTTTTATTCTTCCTTAATCTGAATCTAGTCTGGCTATCCATATGACATATTCTGCATATAGATTGAACAGGCAAGGGGATAAAATACACCCTTGTCTGATACCTTTGCTTATCAGAAATCATTATCTCTCTCTATTTAAGTCTGTGTTTCAAGCATATTAGAGCGTGAACAAAACAAAACAAAAAGACAAAAAATGTTGTGGCACTTTAAAGACTAACTGCTGCATTTTAATGTTAGTTTTTGTGCATCAAGTCCACTTTGTCAGACATAAAAGTGAGACTTCATGGCATCAATTTATGTATTGTTTGTAAGCCGCCCTGAGTCGCTACAGCGAGTGGACAGCAATATAAATTTGAACTAATAAACAAATAATAATAAAAAATAAATTTACTGTATACACATCAGGTACAGAGGTACAGAATTGTTAATGTTACAGATAATTAAGTATACAAATAATGTGTTTTTTTACAACTGGTAATACCTGTTATTGAGATTAGTTGTGAAACCTCACCCAGGATACCTCAGGGACCACATTGTCACTAGAACATCGACCCATCCCACGAGAGCAAACCAAGAGGGCACCCTCCATTGGGGAGGCGCGCCTCTCCAGCATGAGGAAAAGAGCCTTCTCAGTCATAGCCCCCACATTATGGAACCTCCTGCCGGTAGAATTATGCCTCCAGGCCCAGTTGCTAACATTTAGGAGAGAACTGAAAACTTGGTTAGCGAAGCGGGTCTGGGGGCCGTGATTGTCAACAAGTTCTCCTTTTTGGCTTGTCTGAGGTTCCCCCCTCTTGTAATTGGTGTTTAATAATTTTTTTAATGATTTAATGATTATATCTTTTTTAAATGTCATGCTGTTTTTATACCTGTTTTAAGAGATCAATAAAGGCACAGTCAGAGGGGGTGGGGGTGGCGGCAGCATTGTTCTGTTGAAAGGTCTTTTAACGTTTTTTATATTATTATTTAATTGTTGCTGAGGGGCCACTGAGGTGTTCGCTGGACTGTGTACACTGCCCAGAGTCTATTGATTGGGCAAGTATATAAATCTATTGTAAATAAATTAAATAAGTAAATAACTTCTTCAGGAATTTTATTTACATTATATTCTGGCATTATCCTTCTTTTAATATTATTCTTCATGTGAGTAGCAGGTGAGAAATATTCAAAAGTCCAGAAACATACTGAAAAATGAGGTGACCTGGAACAAGCACAAGAAATTGACAGTTCTAACCCCTGTTAAAAGCACATACCTTGTTGAGAGGTGACAAAAACTACATCAGTGTCATCACCAAATTCTGAGCTTTAAATGAGAACATTAATAGTTTGAAAACCCTAAGTGACACTCAGTTGGATGTGTGATTGGTCAAGAGGTTGCCGATGTCACAGGGGACATTGTTCACACAGGATTCCACCTGGTAGTTACAACAACAGCAAAACACTGAGACATGCACTAGATATGGATAATCCTTTGCTGATGGATGGATGGTTTTTAGCTCTTAGGGAGTGTAATGTTGGGCATATGGGAACATGAAGTAATGTCCCCATATGCCATACACCAACTTCATGATAAAGTTATGAAATGTTGCAAAAATATGACTTACCCCACTGCTCAACACTACAGATGACCAGCTTTTGGGGTGGGTGGGGGGAATGGAAGGAAAGTATGTACTATGCAGATTTCAATAGAAAGATTACATGTCTAGATTTTCCAAAGACTGGTTAAAGCTTATTAAAATTTGCAGGGTGTCCAGGGGGGAAATAAGTAAAGGTACAAGCCTAAGTGAATTAGTTGAGAGGAAGAGAGATTATGTAATTTCTCCAGTCCTCTCAAGATTTTGTGTCAGAGTTCATATGGAAAACACAGCCCATTTCAGATCATAACTGGGACTCATGCTCCCCAGAAGACCTCTAAAAAAGAATCACGATGCAGCATTTATCACACAATTACTTATAAAAGGTCATGTGCATATCATGACTTGTTGTCCCTTTCTTATCAGTGTATGGGAAATTGCTCATCATTACACAAAAAATCCCGTTATGGTATGCCTACCTAATGGCAGCCAATGTGGGAATATCAGAAGAAAATAATATTGTACTGGTTCCAACTCTAACTATAGTTTTGCCCAACATACAGTACCTTTGAAAGATGGAACAGAAAGAAGAGTATCTAACAACATAACTCAGTCTTTCATTATATACCATAGAGGCTGGTGGTTACAGTGCTAGATAATGCAGCTAGCTTGTTACCAAAGCTTAGAAAAGTTATTTTTCATACTAAGTCTCCCGGAATCCCAGCCACAATACTATTTCCAACCTTCCATCTTGACGGCTTCATTCAAATACGAGGGCATACTGGAGAGGCTCTGTAGTGGTCCCATCTACGAGAGAAGCACATCTGACTGGGACCAGAACAAGAGCCTTTTCGGTGGCTGCCCCGGCCCTGTGGAACCTCTTGCTACCTGAACCTCCAGACAGAGCTGTTCCCCTGAAGACTTGGCTATGCCAGTGGGTGTGGGGTATGACAGGAGTGACAGCCCAGCCTTGCTGGCTTGTATAGTTGCCTTGTTTGCCTTAGAGATTTGCCACAGTTTTACTTGCCTGTTTTTACCCCCCACCCTTTTAATTTTTTTTACCATTTTATCTTTTTATTCTCTTAAGGGGTTAGGGAGGGAATCGTTGGGTTTTAGATAGTTTTTGAATGTCTTTTTATTAATTGTTGGATTAGGTTTTATTTGTTGTTTTGATTGTTGTTTTAGATTTTGTTGTAAGGCTGCCTTGGGTCATCTGGGGATGAGGAAGGCAGGGTATAAATGCCATAAATAAATAAATAAATAAATATACATATTTTAGACTACATTTGCCAGCTGCAGCTCAGGAGCTCCCCAGGGATACCCATTTAGAGACTACTGTGTGTGTGTGTGTGCACGCATGCACGCACGTGCGTGCATGTGCATGTGCACGTGTGTGCGTGCATATGTGTATGTGTGTATGTGTGTTACTGTTTTAACCATTCATTTTAAGAAGCTTTTAATAAAAAAATGAAATCACCTTTCAGTACTTTTAGTGTTCAAGAAAGGAGTTGATACAGCCTCTCAAAGTATGTGGGTGTGTGCATGTGCACCTGGCAACTGCACAACCCTGTTATACTGCTTATTTAAAGTGTACCACCTCCTGGGCCCTGGTGTGCAGGAGAGCAAATTCTAAATATTTTTAATGTTTTCCTCTTTAAATTAAATTATCCATTGATAAATCTTCAAAAGCTTCAATGCTGCTGAAAATCATTTGTACAGTATGACTCACATTTTGTTTGCTGTTACAATATGTTATTGCCAGACAGCATTTTCAAGACATCCCATGAGAAAAATCTAAGGATTAGCCATCAGCTAGTATGCTAAACAATGTCTGATGAAGTAGACTTGGTCCACAAAAGCTCACATTTAAATACAGGAGTTAGTCTTTAAGGTGCTACATCTTTTTTTTTGCTGTTTTGTTTTGTTTATTCTCTGAATCTAATTCATGATTTCCTCTATGTCTATTTCCAGAAATGGCTAACTTGACACCTCCTAGCACAACCAGTACTTACAGTAATTTTAGCTGGTCCCTCACTACCCATCAGATTGGCCTATTTTGGTAAAAAAAGGTTTTTTCTTAAAAGTGAAAAGTAGGTATAAGAGAGATACTCCTCTATTTAAGATTACACCTCTATTTCAGATTTTGAGCATCATATAGCAGAAGCATCATATAGCATCATATAGCAGAAGCAGACAGCGCTGGTTCTTCGGCTTAGAAACAGAGATGAGCACTGCACCCTAGAGTCGGATACAACTGGCTTTCGAGCAAGGGAAACCTTTACCTTTACCTATAGAAGTATAGTTAGTACTCATTTGATCACCAACTAAAAAGTCTTTATTGGTAGATTATGCCAGTTCCAAGATAGAGCCCATCCATCCATGTGTAAATCCCAATAAGTTAAAACTGCGTATGGAATTTCAAGCCTTACAATGCTTTCAATACTGGGTTTGTTCTATCCACTAATAGGGGAGATGAATAGGATTTGTTTAATATCAGAGATTACTCTGGGTTGAAATGATTTTTAAGGGGACTCCTTTCATGTCCCCAAGTGCAGTTCTCGGGTATTGAAACCAGGCCTTCCAATCTCCAGCTCAGCGCCTTAACCACTAAACCCCCAGGGCAGCTGCTAAGCTGCATGAATAGGATGACAGTGACACAATAAAGATTCTCTGTGTTTGGTTATACCTTGCTACTATCTGATGAAGGAACATTAGAAACAATTGGGCTATTAGGTGGGTGATCCTATGGTCTAAATGCCAAAGGTAAAGAAGCCAACCACTTATGAAGATTTTACTGAGCCTGCCCCAGAGATATTCAATTACCTTACATGTGGGGTGTTGGTAGATATGGTCTTCTCCAAACAGCAACTTATCAATGTACCCGGCTGCACCACCAGTACAGTTGGGATATTTCCCATCATCTCCTATTCCCCCAGGACCCAGGTAACCTCTGTAGAGAGAATACACAGTTGTAAGGTTTGAAAGTACTGTACTAAAACTTTTTTGTGTGTATGTCACAAGACCAAGACTGATGCAGAATGAATTTGGAAATTAACAAGGTGACTTCATTTTCAACCCTTGGATAGCATGTGCACCATTAAGTAAAATAATCTTTTTGATCTCTCTGAATACCCCAAAAGCTTTTATAATTCTGGCAGCCACAGATTTGTGGGTATCTCTGATCTTCCCTTAGAAAGGAATATAATTATACAAATCCACTAAAACAAGGCCATCAGAAAACATGCCTCTCTAATTGAGATGTCCCATCTGCAAAATTGTTACCAAGAACAATCCCAGTTGATTCAAGTCTTTGATGTGCCCTCACATTCTCCATCTCTGAGAAACAATTGAGGATGGTTATCAGGCTCTGAATATAAAATCAAGATCAATGTGTTCTGCAAAGATTTATCCCCAAACAAAGCTGTATTTTTCATATACAGTACATTTTTAGCCTTTTCTTATTGAACATAAATATTCAAAATACAACTTCATATTTTACATAGCTCCATTCTAACAGATAACAATTATTTCCCTGTACATAGGACTATAATTCCACTACAGGTGAGAAGACCAACTAAAACATAAAATTATTAGCTGCATCACAGGTGGGATTTTGTTTGCTTTGGTTGAGATTATTGTTGGACACTTAGTAGTGCTTTTAATATTTGCTTTAATTCACAAATATTTCGGGTTCAAGATGTCTGCTCATAACTTTATATCTCCTGCTAATGATCCAAAGTTCACTGCTTTCTCATCAGGTTTTGAATGGAACAAAGAAAGCCAGGCAAAATATGGTTACAGAGCATAAATGCATGCTACTGACAGTGAGGGGATCCATATACTGTAATGTGTTGTGTCTTGTTATATCTCATTGCTGATGTCTTTCTTATGTCCTTACTCTGAATTGATAAGGTGGGACTGCAGTGGTTCAGTTGTTAAGAAGCTTGCCTTGTTAGATGGAAGGTCGGCAAGTTGGCAGTTCAAGATCCGAGTACTGCATGATGGAATGAGCAACTGTGTCTGCCAACCTAGCAGTTCAAAAGCAAGAAATTGCAAATAGATCAATAGGGACCACTTTGGTGGGAAAAGATCTTGGGGGCATGAAAAGAGCCTCATTCGGGCATCCACTGAGCCGAGTTTCTCCAGCAAAAAATCCTTTCAAACCAAAAAGCACCTTTGTATGCTTCTGACATGATTTAAAAAACTGAATTGATCCTGACAATATAACTACATGTACAGTATGTGAATTGTGTTAGTATCAGGTTTTGAAAGCTGAGAGCAGAAAACACAGAGTAATGGATACCTAAAACTCACTCAGGTGAATTTTCTGGATTTGAAACATAAAAAGATGTCAGAAATACTCTATCAGTAACCATTCTAAATGATGTAATGGCAAGATCAAATATCGCAACAACCAACATGGTCAAGTTAAATCTGGTTATGTTACTTCTTGCACATGTTACACTTCCCTCATATAGCAATTTTAACAGGTAAAATAATTTTTTTATTCTCTGAATAATTGGCATGTGTGATTTATGGATTCCTACTACCTTCCACATGGACAGATATTAAACAACCACTCTTTTGATATGGAACAATCTTATGTGGAGGAATAAACGGGATTCATTTTTATACAGGTATGCTATTGAAAGCACTTCTATTCATGCATTTTTGTGGCATCTCATTTCCTCTTAATCAGCTCAAATCAGGGATTATAATGACAGCCTGGATGTTGTAAGTTCCTTTTATGACCTTCAGATACATCACTGAGGCTTGAACATTACCTTTTTGTTGGATCAATTTTGCACACACACACACAAATCTCCCTTCCAGCAGTAGGCAGTCAGCCATCACAGGCTTTAAATCAAACCTGCTGCAGGTGGCAGGAGTACAGCATTGTACTTACATGAAAATTCACATAACTAGCTATGTGACTTCTCTGCATGCTTTAATAAAAATCTTTGTTAACTTGGGAAAAAGCAGCATCCAAAAGTTAAAGTTCATGAGGGAGGGGGCTGTTAGATCTTTCCAGAAGAACTCTCAAGCTATGTGCCAACATTTGTTTGCTCTTGTTTTCTTTCTTTTTTCTTTTATATTTATGCTACATTACAGGAAAGGAGAGGAGGCCGGCATCAGAATAGGATATATATTAAGTGACTACTCAGAGAGCCAGAAGTGGAATTAGATACGAGACACGAGGAAGGTATAATAAAAGAGAGAACAAATTTAAGTTTGCCAGAAGGTATTCTGAGGGCCCTTGTCCAGAAGCAAGCTGTAGAAAAAGCATGATCTGAGATACAAAGTATTGTGATTATTTTCATAGATGAGAGCAGTGATTTATGAAGTGCTTCTCAATTATTTGGAGTTATGCCGTGTCCTACAAACTTCTGTATTTAAAGCAAAGTGGAGTTTTGCTGCTATTTAATTGCACTTCCAGTCTATCCTCTGGTGCAGGGGTGCCCAAATTTTTTGCACCACGGGCCGGTCACATGGTTGAGCAGGCTGGACATGTGGTTCCTCCTGTCGTAAAATGTGTCCGTGGCCAGCGTAAACACGTTTCTGACAACTGTGGGTGCATTTATAGCAGTGTTATGCATATGTGTGGGTGTGTTTTACTTCCAAATCCAGGAGCGGCAGGGCAGCACGGGCCAGATGGAATAATGCTACAGGCCAGATCCAGCCCTCGAGCCATAGTTTAGCCACCCCTGCTCTGGAGTTAAAAACAGACCTCCAAAGCACAAACAGTAATGCTGTGGTAGATGCGTATATTCTACTGTGATTGGTTTACTAAGATCCAGAAAAACAGTATCAATTGACAGAATTGAGAAACCTAATATCTCAAAAAGAAACTTTCTCTAGCATGGATCTTTGTTCTGAATTCTTTCTATTCTATTTCCCCATCATGAACTGACCTGCAAGCAATTCGTACATTATTCCTGGAACTACATAGTTTAAAGGTTGTTCAATTGTTTTAATTACGAGAAGTGATGGGTTCATATTCGTGCAACCGCAAACAACTGTATATGCCTTTTGTTTGCCTCAGAGTTGAAATTATGACTGGAAATTGTTTCCTACTTTGGGGGCAACTGCACCAGCAAATAATGCAGGAAATGCTTCATGACTGGGTAAGTCAGATTTACATTATTTTGTTGACTACACGATATAAACATTGATGCAGATCAGCCCAGAGCTTTCCCCCACAATCTGTACTCCTGCCGTCAGTGAGCGTTCAATTAATCAATCAACTTGGAATCACATGTTTTCACATTGGTTCAGCCTATGTGATTTCTTAACTCAATGTGTATGGGTTTGTAACTGTTCTGTTTGAAGGAGTTCTAGCCAGGTGCAGCAAAAGTAAAAGAGGCAGGGATGTGAGGAAACTGGCTGCCATGAGTCCTTTCCTCCCAAATCTGGTGCATGCATCTGATTGTTTTCCTCTTCACTTCATGCTCTGTTTCTTTTCTTTGTTGGTTTGTTTGAGGCTTGGTGCCCTAGCACTAGGGCACCTAAGAGACAAAAAAAGAAAGAAAGAAAGAAATGAAAAAAAGGGGGGAATGAGAATTTGGCATTGAGAGGAGGAGAAAATTATCAATCAGCCTTGTTTCAAACTGTTAACGTAGCTTAGCTTTAACCATGCCTCCTGAAAATCTGTAAGGTCATATAAAAGCTACCTTAACCAAGTGCAATCAAGGCTGTTTGTGTCAATTTCCTCCTCTCTCTCCCTCTCTCTCCTGACTCCTGTGTAGCCAACTAAAGCAAATTAACCTGGGAAAATGTGACTTCCCAGGTGTGACTTTACAGGGATCCACTGTAATTTTTCTTGTTATATGGTCACACCCATCATGTACTCCAATGTTTCCCATGGTTTTTGGACATCAATTCCCAGAAGCCTAAGTTGATTCCTGAAAGCACTGATCAGCCAACATACTAATTTAGACTTCTGGGAATTGAAGTTCCCCTGTGGTGCATGTGCCCTACATTGGGAACCACTGGTCCAGTCAGATTCATCATTTCATTGACTTGTATGGGATTAAGAATGTGGAAAACAGAGGCAGTTGTTGTTGTTCAGATGCACAGTCAATTCTGACCCTTTGCGACCCTATGGACCATTATCCACCAGGCACTCTGTCCTCCACCATCCTCCTCAGCCCACCCAGCACTGTGCCCATTGCGTCTACAATACCATCTAGCCATCTCATTTTTGGCCATCCCTTCTTCTTTTGCCCTCCACCTTTCCCAGCATCAAGGCTTTCTCAAGTGACTCCTCTCTTCTCATTTGATGTCCAAAGTACTTTAGCTTCATCTTTACTATTTGACCTTCTAAGGAGGAGTCAGGGTTTATTTTTTTCTAGGATCCACCTATTTGTTCTCCACACTGTCCAGTACACTAAGCAACACCTTAACAAAAATTGCATAAAGAAACTGTGAAGGCAGAATTCAGGGTTAATCTATATACAGGTATATAAAAAAAGTGTCTGTTTGTATGTCCTGTATGCATTCCCACACCCTTGGACCGACCCCCTTGAAATTTGGCATGCACCTACCTTTGTGCTCCAGCTTAGTTTGTGCCAGGGAATCATTGTCAATGGGGCCCCCATGCCCCCCCCAAAAAAGAGAAAAACAAAAAAAAAAACCACAAGTTCCAGCGGCCACTGTGGCATGGCACAGCCAATCAGAGAGGCAAGCATGAGCGTGGGAGAGGCGGGACAAAGACACAGCCAATCAGGGAGGCCAGCACGAGAGCAGGAGAGGCGCACACAATGAAAAAAAAAAGTAATGCGCATGCACGCCAACAAACCATAGCGCAAACAACGTCTCAGCTGCCGCAACCATGCCGCCTCCATTGCCAAGCCCGGCTGGCGGAGGTGGCAGAGAAGGGAGGCTGCCCATGGCCTGGGTGCCATGCAAGGCATCACCTTCCACAGGCCACACATGATGGGCTCCGTCAGGTGGTGGCCATGGGTGGCCACCATAGCCTGGGAAGTCCCATTCAGTGGCTGGAGGAGAACGCAGACAACCCCCATCCAGCCGGACAGAGGCAAAGGCAAGGAAGTGGGTGCTGGCCTGGCAGGAGGCAGCGGCGGAGGCAATATGGTGAGAAATAGGACCAACGACAGGCTGGCCGCGTGTACTCGGTGGGAGAGCAAGGTAGTGGACGGGCGAGTGGATGGCAGAGGCATCTCTCCTCCTCCTCCTCCTCCTGAACAGGGCAGGCAGGAAGGCAGATGGTCGAGCCCCTGCAGCACCCTACAACACCCAGAGCCAGGGGGTCTGTAGCACTGTGGGGCACGGGCCAGGGGCCAGACAAGGAGAAACAGTGGCAAAAAGAGAAGTAGAAAGAGAATAGCAGAGGTAGGGGGCGCAGGGGAGGCCCCCACAGAGGGAAGAAAGCCGCCACCATGGCCCCGCTGTGAAAGAGTGTGAGTGTGTGTGAGAGAAGGAGTGTGTGTGTGTGAGAGAGAGTGAGTGTGAGAGTGTATGTGTGAGAGAGAAAGAGTGTGTGTGTGAGAGAGAAAGAGTGTGTGGGAGTGTGTGTGTGGGAGAGAGAGGGTGAGTGTGAGACAGAGTGTGTGTGAGTGAGTGTATGTGTATGTGAGAGAGAGAGCAAGACCACATAATTGGCCAGATGCCTGGCCGGTTTCCTTCATGGAGGAAAGGCAGGTAAGTGCAGATAACGTTTTGTGTTTAAAAACCTGGGCGAAGCCGGGTATCCAGCTAGTGTCTTAGTAAAAGCACAGCTTGTGAGAAGCAAGTGGGTTATAAATCTATCAATGCAGGGTTTTATTTCCTCTTCCTATCTCTTCACATTTCATGGACTAAAATATGGTTTTTCTTTCACTTCTGGAATTTGTTTTAACATAACACTTATTTATTGGGGGCAATTAGACAACTTCATTTTTAGTTCAGAAACCAAGCAAGATGGGGCAAGGGAGGGAGAATCAATATTTGTTAAAGGCAACATTATCACTTTGCTTTATTCACAAACACATGCAGATGCCCCCCACGTTACAATGAAAATGGATACATCAATTTCATACAGCTTTTTCTTAATCTCTAGTGTGCACCTCAAGCTGCGCCTGCTGATGGCTAGATCATTATTTTAAATGATAAAACAGCAGGACATGTAGCATATGACAGCATTGCTTTGCAAGTGCCTTTTTGAAGGATGCATGTCCTGGGGTATATGAAAAAGCTTGAGAAACACTGCCAAAAATATCTAACAATTTATGTTACCAGCTATGAATCAGCCACCATAAACTAACACCTTCCTTTAGGGTTTTAAAGCAGATACCTTTTGAATGGTTCAAATTTAACCTCATCACTGCCACTGCTCAATTCTCTTTGCAAAAGAAAGCTACATATGTGTTAAGATTCTCCCCCCCACCACCCCAAAAAAGGGAACTGCCATTACTGAGAGAGTAAATGCTCTCTCTGGAGGATCTTTCTTGGAATGAGGAAGGAAAGTCTTTCTCTCATATAGGGATTAATCACTCGTTATACAGACACCTTTGAATTGTGGTGCTGGAGGAGATTCTTGAGAGTCCCCTGGACTGCAAGGAGATCAAATCAATCAATCCTAAAGGAAATCAACCCTGATTGCTCCTTAGAAGGATAAATACTGAAGCTGAAGCGCAAGTACTTTGGCCACCAAATGAGAAGAATGGACTCACTGGAGAAGGTCCTGATGTTGGGAAAGATCAAAGGCAAAAGGAGAAGGGGGTCGCAGAGGATGAGATGGCTAGATGGCATCATTGGCACAGTAGGTGTAGATCTGGGTCATACCTGTCAAGTTGCAGTTTTGCTAATCCGGGAGCCGGCCACGCATGCACAGTAAATTTCCAGGAAATGGGTTACTGCGCATGCGTGGCCGTCAGAGGCAGCGGTGTGCATGTGCAGAAACCCCTTCAGCCAGGAAAGGGGTTACTGCGCATATGTGGCCATCAGAGGCAACAGCATGCATGCACAGTAACCTCTTTCCTGCCGTCCAAAATTATGGGATGCGGTGGGAATGAGGGGGACGGAGCGCTGAAATACAGGAAATCCCAGCTAATCCAGGATATTTGACAGGTATGATATTGGTGTAATAGAGGATGGCAGGTGAAAGAGGAGCCTGGCGTGCGGTAGTCCATGGGGTCGGAAAGGGTTGGACTCAACTGTGCGAATGAACAACAAATAAAAATATAGGTTAGGAATGGATGTTCTTCCTCCTAGCCTAAGGGTGGAGAATTTATGAACTTTTGATCAGTGTTTCCCAAACTTTGGTTTTTGGACTTCAGTTTCCCAGAAGCCTAAGTCAATTTCCCAAAGCACTGATCAGCCAATGTATTGGGGCTTCTGGGAATTGAAGTCCACTGGTGGGGCGTGGGCCCCATGTTGGGAACCACTGCATTAGATAGAAGGCCTTAACTAAAGAGGCAATGAAATCTCATCAACTCAAGACAGGCTGAGAAAAAAAGGTTGCTCCTTCAGCATAAAAAGGGGGAAATGCCTTTTTTGTTTGGTATGTAAGAATGAACATGGTCTCCCATCAGCCCCCAGCCAGTATAGCCATTTGAGGGGATGCTGCAAAGTGAACTCCAGTGACATTTGCAAGGCCACAATTTGCTCTCTTAATCTAACTAATCTGATGAAGACATTCTATGGTTTCTATGTGGACTGACAGTCTGCACTCAAGCAGATAGCAACCAGACAACTGTGCTGGGAAGTAGAAGCATGAATCATCAGGGGCTGCTATGCTCAGAACAGTTTGTTATATAACTAAGCAACTCTATTGGACCCAGGTGGAATGTCATTGGTTCCTTGTGTCTCCTGACCCACAGTGAGTTTAGACCTGTAATTCCATTCTCTTTCTGTCTGGAGTCATGGAGCTGATCTCACTGGCCACTCATGGCCTGAACAAGAGGAGGGTTTTCCTCACATTGTGGGGTGCTCTCGCTGAAGAAAACCATGAAGGAAAGCATCAGGCCCCATCAGTTGCTGGAAAATAGATGGGGAAGAAGTAGAAGCAGTGACAGATTTTACTTTCTTGGGATCTAAGATCATTGCAGATGGTGACTGCAGCCATGAAATAAAAAGATGACTGATTCTGGGGAGACAAGCTATGATAAACCTGGGGAACATAGTGAAAAGTAGATACATCACCTTGAAAACAAAAATCCGCATAGTCAAAGCAATATTTTCCCGGTGGTAATGTATGGGTGTGAGAGCTGGACCAAAGCTGAATGCAGAAAAATATATGCCTTTGAGTTGTGTTGAAGGAGAGTTTTAAGAGTCCCCTGGATAGCAAGGAGAAAGAATTGGTCGATCTTAGAAGAAATCAACCCTGACTGCTCATTGGAAGGTCAAATAGTAAAGCTGAAGCTGAAGTACTTTGGACTCAAATGAGAAGGGAGGATTCACTTGAGAAGGCCTTGATGCTGGGAAAGGTGGAGGGTGAAAGAAGAAGGGGGCGGCCAAAGATGAGATGGCTGGATGGCATTGTAAACACTGGGCACAGAGCTGGGCAGGTTGAGGAGGATGGTGGAGGACAGAGGTGCCTGGAGGACAATGGTCCATAGGGTCGCTAAGGGTCGGAATTGACTGTGCGACTGAACAACAAAGTTCACTCTACCATCCTTCCCATACCTGTCAACCCGCAGCTCCGGAAAAAACGGGACCTGCACAGATCGCTTGTGCACAGGTTGCTTTCCACGCATGCGTGGAAGTGCTACACCGCTTGCGCAGCCCCTACGCAAGTGGCGTAGCGCTTCCACGCATGCGTGGAAGGGTTTTACACTTGTGTAGAACCCTTCCACGCATGCGCGGAAAGCGTTTCCCCCGCTGCCAAATTACGGGAGTTTGGCAGCGCGGGGCGGGTTATGACATCAATCGGCGTCAAATTCCGTGGTAATCCCGGCCAAATCGGGATGGTTGACAGGTATGATCCTTCCCCCAATCTGTTTTTTTCCAGATACAGTACGGTATATAAGAGTGTGGCACCGAGCAAACCTAGCCAGCAGATCCAGGTTCTTTTGTCAGGAATGACAGGAGTTGTATTTTGGCACGAGGCTGCAGAGGGCTGCTGCACAGCTTCAAGTGACTTGTGCCAAGTTCTAAAATCAATTTACGGTCAATTTATAGGGCACGGCATTTTCACCTATCTTCTGCTGAGGGTAGAAGGTACAAGTGTTGCAGTCGAGAGGGAATGGGCCAAAAAAGATCCACCAGAAAGTTCAGAGAATGGCATTTTCCTGTTCCCTCATCCTCTTGATGGCGTGTTACACAAAGGATTAGTCTGGGCCTTCCAATTCTTTGGAGGACCAAAGGTGGCTGTGAGGAGTGAGGAGAGGGGGAGGTGACAGAAAATGTCCTGCTCTAAAATTATTTGCTTCTCCACTCCTCTTTGTCACTGCAATGATCCTGGAGGACAGTTTAGGCAATACGTAGCTTGTGAGTTGTATTTGGCTCTGCTCCTGAAAGTTTCAAGATTTCCCCCTATTTAAAAAAAATATTAAAATGTATCCCTTCTGAATAAAAAAAGATGCTCCAGGACCTTAGGAGAGAGGTCCCTTAAGACTTCCCCATTCCCCAACACCTCCACCACAAATACAAGACAGAAGTGTTTTGCAGAGACTTCCTGCTTCATTATTCTTTTTAAAATATGGCTGCTTTCAATCATTGCTAGGCTGGTGTGACCTGTTTTGGGACTGAGGCTTAAATGTAGTCCCCAGCCCTCAGGCTTTGTCTGCCCCTGCTTGGAGAAATATTGGTCTCCATGTGTGTTTCATATGTATTCCATGCAATTAGTTCTTTCATGTTGCTTTAAGAAATGCCAGCATGGGATGGCCTACTACTATCTCAATAGAAATGTTTTAAAATACATCTTTCTCCTTCCAAAAAAACACACCAGAATATCATCAGCCCTGCACGTGGGAATTGTGTCTTCACTTGCTTATGCTTACCTGGGGCATCCAGGCACAGGCAGCAGGAATGTCACACACAGTGACAGAACCTCCAAGGTCACCACAGCTATCCATTCTGGCCAGAAGAGAACAACATCTCTAGCTGAAGCCCACCAGCTATTAAACTGCAAACAGAAGGGAATTTGTATGATTCAGTGCTTAAAGTCCAGAAAATAAATGTGGCTACTCCCATGTACATCAGAATAACTGTTATCACTCAGGCATTTTTATTGGCCCAGTTTTGTATAAATCAATAGGAAACAAGTCTCTTAAATGCAAAAGGAAGCTGTTACAATCCATTGGCCACTTCCTATTGCTTTCACTTTAGATATTTATATACTCACATACTTACCCCTGAAGAAAATGTATAATTTCCCTAACAGCAGGCTGCTAGGTTTCTTATTTTTTGTCATCATGGATGAGGATGTTTGAATATATTGGCTGAGCAAACAACATCAAACATTAGCTAACTTGAAGATTCAGCCCCTGAAAATCCCAGACACTAGCAGAACACACTTCCTGTTTGGAAAAGAATCACATTCACAATTCTTAAATAAGAAAGGTAGTGTATATTAAAGAATATGTTGACAGAATCCCTTTGTGTATTTACACCAGCATGTAAATCACTTTGGCAAATTACTGCTAATTAACGAGTTGATGCTCACATTTCTGGCCACATACCAAGTTGTATTGTCAGCATGCAACCAGTAATGTGAGCAATAATGCATTAATTACCAGCAGTTCATCATGAGCATTTGTGTAATTACATTTAATGCTGACATAAGTATCTAATAGGATTCTGGCCATGATGACAGGAAAGAGAATAGGAATCTTAATTTTAGCTAACTGAGGTAAAGATACAAGGAGCCATGGCAGCCCTGCCCTTGGGAACAAAAGCAAGATGTCTCCTTGACCTTTCCAAGAGAGATCAAGTTAGAAATCTGATAAAGAAATGAAGCGATTTTAACAACCCTAAGAATATAAGTTGTGGTTGAAGGAAGGCATGCATAGGTGAAGGCAAGTCAACTGACAGTCTGGAAAAGCTGAGGAAATCTCTCTCTTTTTCTAGCTCATTGGTTATAAATGGACATGAGCATCACACTCTAGAGTCAGACATGAATGGCTTTCAAGCAAGGGCAACCTTTACCTTACAGATGTATCCAGGATTGCTGCTTTTATAAGTCAACTGTCTGAAACAACTGGAAACTACCCTTAATATTTACTTCCACTGAGCACAGATATGTCTTGAAAACTGAGAGGTGACTCGTGCTTGAGTCAAATGGGATTTGAAGCAATCTTTTTAAAGGTGAAATATTGGTAGCATGTAGGAAAGCATAGCATATGAGACCTCAGTTTTTAAAACTACTCATATTAATTCCAGATTTTCTGAAGTTCATTACATAAGGTAGAAATGACATGATCTAAATCAAGTCTTTGGAATATGTGGATCTCTAGATGTTGCCAGACTGCACTTATCATGATCCCACACTATAGGCTTTCCTAAATGTGTCTGATGGGAATTGTAGCACAACAGCACCTGGAATTTCAGGTATTCGCTAATCCTAATTTGAATACGGTAAATGGGCCTGCCATTTTGATTCTGTAATTTGACCAGGAAGCTAACCAACTCAGACTGGGACTGTGCTGGAAGCTGAACTGGAGAGATTCTACTTTGCTGTGGCTTGACTCACAGCATATATTATGATTCTATTTGGTGATCATATCGATTCTCCAGTTTGTTTCTGTTCCAGTGTCCAAACAGGCCCTTCAATCTAATACACTTTGAACTTCACCATAGCCTCTGTTCCCTTCCTTTGATCCTGCCCTTTGAGAACCCCTGGATCTGCTTTTGTGGTCTATTATAAACTGAGTGAGTGCTGCATGGTGTTATAGAAAAGGACCAAGCTCCCAGAGTTCTCCATAACATATGGAAACATTTGCACATACCATAGAAACCTAGTACAGTAAAACACCAACTTATGAACAACTCGAGTTATGAAAAACTTGAGTTATGAAATGGTTTTTTCGTAAACCGGGGTCCCAAATTATGAATTTTTTAAAAATGGCATGGCTGCCATTTTGGTATGTACAAATCACATTTTCAGTGCCAAAATGGCGCTGCCATAATTTTCTTTGGGGATGCCTCGAGTTACGAAAAAACTCGAGTTACGAATGAGGCCAGGGAACTGAGGTTTTTTTGTAAGTCGGGGTTTTACTGTAGTCTGCTGTAGTTCTTCAGGGCTGTTTCTTCTTCATATCAGGGAGGGTTTTCTTGATCTTGCAAAGGTGATATAGCACTAAACTAATCTAGTGATGAGATAATCTAGCACTAACTTTGTAGTTTAATTTATAAAAACAAACTTTGTGGTAACTAGGGAGAAAGCTTGTGGGGGTAGATTTTCTTGCTTTCCAAAACTTCATGCCCAGGTTACTACTTTGGCAGAATACCAACTGTAGTCATACCCCATAGGCTTTTTGAACTATGAAGCAACTGAACAAATGGGGGAAACACTGTACAAATAATTCTTGTTTGGGGAAAATATTTGCATATGAAGAAAAAAAGACTGGCCTTTGCATCATGTGATGTTTTAAAAAAAACTGAATTCATCCATTGTAGTTTTGCAGCAAATCCTGTACTATTTGCCAGAGTAGTTGCATCCTCAAATCCAGCGATATATACAAGTACTCATTAGAAGATGGTTATCCAGCAGCTTGCAACAGGCTCTGTTGAGTCTCTGTGGTCTGCTATGTAATTCCACACTTAGTTCATAAGTGAAATATTTGTCATTATTAGCAGATCATTATCACTATGAGAAGACGCAAGAGTCTGGTTTATAATATGTGTTGAAACCAAATGTAAAACAGAGCCTTTCAAGATCCTAATTTTGCATCTTGTTTTAACATATCAAGAAGTAAAACAAGGGCTTTTCCTATGAGATGCTCTAAACCATGGATTCTCAAACTATGGCCCACAGGCTGGCTCTGGCTTGTGGCACCATTCCATCTGGCTCGTCACTGCCACACCTGCACCCAGAAATGGAAGTGGACTCATTTACATCAGCTGTAAAATACAAGCACGCATGTGTAAATGCACCCATGGCTGTCATAAACGCAGAAGTGGGTGCATTTATGGCTGTCATAAACACACCGGATTCCACTTCTGCTTCCAGGGACATGGCCAGGCTGCTCAGCTGTTTGGGGTGTGTGGTCAGGCCCAGGGCATAAAAAGGTTGGGAACTTGTTGAGTCCGGCACTTAAGAAGTATTCTGACCAGTAGGATCAGGTCAAACACAGTCATTTATTATTCAGCTCATAGTACCGGACTGGGGAACATGTACAAGGTGGCCTGCTTATATACAGTGGTAATGGCAGTTACACAAGTTGATACATTTCAGCTGGCTTCCCGAGAAGCGGGAAAGTTCGTACTGATGAATCAGTTATTTTGACAGACATTTGAAAATGGCGCCTTTGCAAAAGGCGCACGATTCCGCCATAGATTTTACGGCGCTCATAGCAGTTATAACAAATAACGCTTGGACACATCAGAACTCCTGCTCTAAACTCATTTTCAAAAAGCTGAATGTATGTGCACATGTATCATTTATCCCCATTGGAGCTAAATATTTATAATTTATTTTCTCCTTGTTGATATTTATAATTTATTCAATTTTTATAGTAAAGGTTCCATAATTCTCAGAATAATTAGCTATAAGCCACCCAGAGTGGGAAAATATCCCAGATGGGCAGGATATAAATGTAATGAATGAATGAATGGTGTTCTTCCTGTGAAAGAAGAATAACTAAGAGGTGATGTACAAGGATACTACCTGCCTGGTAATATTTGCCAACAAGAGCACTACTAATGAAGGGCATTTTTCTCATAGAGAAGGGTCCCTCAACCCCATTCACAGTTTCCAATCCCCATAAGCAATTTCTTCATAGCTGACACAAAACAACAAACAAAACTGTTCCTGACAGACAGTGCTTCCAAACCAGGCTTTTACTGTGTAATTTCATTGCAATTCACAGAATTTTAAAGGGTGGTTCCAATATAATCATATTCCATTTTATTGCCATCTCCACTTTCCCTACTGCTGCTGCTTATCTTTCTCTCATTACTCTTGCTTGTTTAGTCAGGACAAAAAGACAGAATAGCTGCACAGCTCTTTCTGAGTCTTAGCGGTAGGATTGCTCCATCTAGATGTACCCCAGTTGTCAATCGTGGTAATGAATGAGAGTAAAGTTGACTAGTTACAGTTTTGGTTATATAATTCTCAGAATAATTAGTTATTAGTACAGTTATATCTTAAAAAGAAGCATTTTTCTTTCCCATTCCTCATGAGTAAATGAAAGAGATGCCTCTAGTTAATTTTTCATTAAAGCCCCTCAAATCAGAATTCTATAAGCCATCCAGCTATGGTACAAAACACACCAATGTAGAGAGACCATAAACTCCCTGTAACTTAACAGAGATAACTAAACAGTTATATGACAATGGAAGTGAAGTTAAAGTCCTTGCTATATTACGATGACAACAGAACTTAATGTCTCATTACTTGCAAAACAAGAATTATAAGTAACTTTTTCTCTGTAACAAGGTGCTCTCAACCTTAATAAAGGATACAGGACAGCCTGGAGATCACACAGACTCCACAGAAATGGAATGAAGACCTCTAAAATGATCAGCACTCAACACAGGAAAATATAGTACAGGAACACACTTCCCAGATGAGTTCCGTTGCTGCTACTCACCTGATATTTGTCAAAATTCCCAATGCTAAAGCAGGTCTGAATCAAAGCCACAATGAAATAAGTAAGCCCAAGACGCTGCAGAACACCTGGAATCCTTGCCCATCTCCATGAGACTGTGGGAACAAAGTGGAATGTTACCTTTATAGGCTCAACTTAAATAGTGTTCCATATCCTGTTTTTTACTTCACATTTCAGTCACAAAATGTACAAAGTAGAATTGTAAATGAATTGACATCTGTTCTTGTGGAAGTTGTCTGTTTGGAACATCTATACCTATAAGGCAGAGGTGAGGCCGTTGTGTCCAGGAAAGGCTCCAGCACATGTGACACTATCTCTGTCACAGCTCTCACACACTTACCTTTCCTTGGCAAGACGTGCTCCATCCATGTCCCAGGTCCCGAGGTGGGGTGCAGGCCCCCAAAACCTGGAAAAAATAACTCTGCATGCATGTGGTACCCAGTAAGAAATGGCTGCATGTAGAACTGTTGGGCTGCGGCTATGGCACGTGAGAGTCCGCAGACATTCGAAGGGAGGAAGAAGTGAGGAGAGAGGGAGTCGCTCGCAATGGAAACAGCCTTGCACCCGGTAAGACCACACATCCCATAATCCAATGAGCTGTGCTGCGGCCAATTGGGGCAGCTGAGCCAAGAGCTAAAGAGGCGGAGCAACAAGCACACAACAGGAAAAACAACAGACGCAGCCACCGAAGACCACAACGAAGCGGGTCGGTAGTGAAAAACCACCCCAGCATCGGCAGAAAGGAAGACAACGGAAAAAAGAGGTGAAATCAAGGCCCACCGTGGGGAAGTGCAAGGCCACTGCAGCCATGCCATCAACAGTGACAACAGGCCACACCAGAAGGCCACAGACAAGGCCATGCCAGCCACGCCAGCGGCCATGGACCGCCTTGGGGAGAAGAGGGCCAGCCGCAGCCAACAGAAAAGACACCCCCACCCCCACCCAAAAAAACAACACAAACCCCTGCATGCTCTGCATCCCTGGGAGTTAGGACGGAGCACACCACCCCCATTATGGTCGGTGATTCTCCCCCACCACCGCTACCTGCTCCAACTCCGGAACCCCCCAAAAATACTCCCCGAAATACTCCCTGCCTGGCCGGCCAGCCGGCCAGCCCAAGCCCTAGCCCTCACCCCTCTTCTTTTCCTCTTCCTCCTCCTCCTCCTCCTTTTCAATCCAGTGATGGCAGAGATCGAGGCAGAGAAAAAGAAGGGCTCCCAAGTCAGAAAGACCCCAAATTCTATGCCCCCCTCTCTCTGTGTGTGTGACAGAAAGAGAGAGAGAGAGAGAGAGCAAAACATAGAAAGAGAGATAGATAGTACAGTGGACCCTCGATTAACAATGCGTTTGAATAGCATCATTTTCGCTTAATGACGCGTCATCACTCGTCACGTGATTATCTGCACAACGACGAAAAACTGTCGTCGTGCGGATTAACAATGTTTTTTTAACATCATTGTGCGGATAATGACAGTTTTTTGTCGCTAGATGGCGCAGCTGCCATTGAAAACTGCACAACAATGTTTCCCCTATAGCGATGCTACTTGGGAAACCAAGTAGCATCGTTATTCGAGGGTCTACTGTACTAGATTCCCCCCCCTCTCTGTGTGTGAGTGAGTGAGAGAGAGTGAATGAGAGAGAGAGAGATTGAGAGAGAGAGAGAGAGAGAGAGATGCTCAATGCTGGGAAATCACAAAAAACAAAAACCCCGGGGGCTTGGGAATCACCACCACCCCACACATCTCCGAGAAAAGCCGGGCAATAAGCTAGCTCCTTAATAAAGAACTGGTGGGTTAGTCTGGATTTCTCCAGTGAAGGCTGGATGGAACCGCTGCACTTAGAGGCTGAACAGAAGGTGTGCAAGGCCAGATCAGTTTGTCAATATTTTGCATGTCTTTCCAAGTAATTATTTTTTAGCACTTACTCTGGGCCAAATAAGACTACATGCAGAAAACATGTGATTGCACTTCATCTATTTGATTATTGTCCCCCTGCTGTTATATAACTGTTTGAAACAGGAGTTAATATAATGACATGCAGGGACTCCACTGCACTGTGGTCCTCCTGAAAGGCTCTCTCCAAAATTAACTAGCACCTGCAGATGCAGGTTCTTTGGCTATAAATGGAGATGAGCACTGAACCCTAGAGTTGGATACTACTGGCTTTTGAGCAAGGACGACCTTTATATTTCTTCCTTAGCAAGCAGTAACTTTGAAGACAATTTTATGTGTGTCGTGATGATATGAATGCAACCCCACCCCACTAGAGTACCAGTCCAAATCAACCTCATAAAATTCCTGCTAAATCTTCCCTAAATCACAATTTTGTTAACAATTTAGCCGTCTGGCATGCAATCTAATGCATGGTCTTGTGGAAGGAGGGAGACTTCCACAAAATTGATATGACTCTTTCTTTTTTGTTTCCCCATTAACCAATTAGCAAAGCTCCTTTTCTCCCAGCTTGAGGATAGCTCCTCTGCTTCTTCCCAATGCCTTGTATGTACTGTATCATGGAAATGTCATTCCAGTATTGAAAACAGAGATTTTCTGAAAGAATTGGGTAAAAGTTTTTAAATGGGTTAGAATGCCAAGTTATTAGGTTTTACTGTTCAGAGATTGGTCTGTGCTTACAGGGTCAACTTTAGGTGATAGCACCACGTTCTCTGTTTAACCCATAGAAGGCAGAGGCAGGGATGATGTAGCTATCTTATGGGGAGATAGGGAAGAAGATCTTGTTACTACTTAGGTACAGAGTTCTCATTGGTGGTAATCTAAGGAGGAAAGGCATCCCTCTCTGTTTCTTCCCATTGGTTGATACTAATGTGTAAGGCGGGAGGAAGGAAAAGAGAGGGAATGAATGTGATAGCGTAGTGATGGCAAACCTTTTAGAGACCGAGTGCCCAAAATGCAACCCCAAACCAACTTATTTATCACAAAGTGCCATCACAGCAACAGGGGAGGAAGGAAATGCTCCAATTGGACTGCTGGGAAGAGGGGCAGGGTGAACTCTGTGCTCGGGGGAGGGAGGAAGTCCTTGCATTGGGCTGCCAGGAAGAGGGGTGGGGTAAACTATGTTAGGGGAGGGAGGAAGAACTCCCATTGAGCTGCTGGGCAGAGGGGTGAGGCAAACTGTGCTGGGATGACTGCACGGGTGCCCACAGAGAGGATTCCAAGTGTTACCTTTGGCACATGTGCCATAGGTTCGCCACCACTGTGATAGAGAAACCAGGTTTTACTACAAGATGGAAACAAGCCTCTCATTAGTCGTATGATAAAGAGAAAAGGGAAACCAGGACTTAGAACAGTTAGGTTCTATTTATGTTTGGGTAAATGAGGTACAGTGGTACCTCAGATAAAGTCCAATTCGGATAAAGTCCGATTCGGATAAAGTTGCAGTTTTCATGCGCACCTGATGCATCGCATAAAGTCCAAAACCACTAAAAATGGACTTTATCCGAGGTATTTGGTATAGGAACCTTGGATAATGTCAATTTTTTTTGGATGTTATCCGATGCATCGCCCATTTGATTCAGATAAAGTCCAAATTCAGATAAAGTCCAAACTTGTGGAATGGAGTTTGGACTTTATCCGAGGTTCTACTGTACCTGTAAGTTCCAGAGAGGAGGATGGTGTTGATAGAATGTATTGTGAACTTTTGTAATGTTTTAAAACAGTATAAGGAACGTTTGCTTAATCTTCAATAATGAACAGTTTGTTTTTAACACCAGGAGTGATTATTGAAAAAAGTCTCAAGAAAGAGTAGACACCAGGCTTAAGGCCATTACTACTAAAGTAAAATACTTTGTGTATCCTCTTCGGAGATTGTTCTAAAGCAAGGGATCTCAGGCAGCTGTAGGAGTCAGCTGGAAAGTTCAGGCTTACTTCTCCATGAGTCTTGGGTAGACCTGTGCTGGTCCTGGGGAATATAGTCTAAGTGGGGTCTAGCCAGGTCGTGGGAGGGACCAAGGCAAGGAGTCTTGTCTGGCAAGGAGATGGCTAGTAATGGAAGGGCCAGATGTTTTCCTGAGAGTATGTTTACTAACTTTTTGTTTGTTAGCTAGCTGCTTCTAGCAGAAGCTCTCTGTGCAAAATGGATCTCTGCAGCCACGTAGCTTAAGCATACCTGTCAAGTTTTGGATTTGAAAATAAGGAAAATTTTGGCCACACCCCTCTGTGGGTGTGGCCAAATCTGTGGGTGTGGCCAAATATAGCCATGTGACTTGCTGGGCTCTAGTCATGCCTGCCACATGGTCATGAAAATGTCTGCAAACACAGCACTGGCTCTTTGGCTATAAATGGAGATGAGCACTGCACTTTCGAGCAAGGGAAACCTTTACCTTTAACTTACTCATTTTTAATTAAATTATTTTCCTGGGAAGCAAAAAAAGTGCAGAATAGTAAACCAGCCCCCTAGGGTTACCAACTGCTTGTAAGCAGCTTGGCTTTAATGAACTAGCCCTGCACATGGCTAGACACCCCCCCCCCCATTAGGGTGGAGGAGTAAGGGATTAATCCCCCCCAAAAAAATAACCAATCGATTTGTTCCTCCCTGCAACCAATTGAAGCACCTGAGAATGTCGGATCCAGCTTAAGGAAGGGAATTAGTAAAGCAAAAAGCAACCTCTGTAGTTTCCAAGCCTCCTAGCAGCTGAGGAGTTAATCTCCCTCCAGATGGTTTGTTAGAAGGTGGGGTGCTCTCTCTCTCTCTGATATAGTGATCAAGCAACATTCCCCACCCACCCCTCCCAAGTTAACTGTTCTAGAACAGAAACGAAAGCCTCCAGCCAGGAGACAGGGAAGAAACAGCTCAATAAACCATGCCCCTGCATATATGAAATATTGCTCACCTCTAGAGTAGACTCCCATCCCAGCATGGTGGCTCCGAACAGCAGCAGCAAAAACAACGAAGCCTCCATGACCACGTGGCAGAGAAGGGAAATGAAAGAGAAACTAACTACAGAAGGCCCCCACCACCTTCTCTCTCTCCCCTTCCACAAGCGAAAAGCCACACAGTGACCTCTGGTGGCTGGAAAAACATACTGCAGCTTCGGTCAGGATTTTTTTAAAAAATAAGGGATATTACGGGGAAATTAATAAAATGGGAGGGGGCAAGAAGAGGGTTAAAAATAAGGGGTTTTCCTGGGGGAAATGGGATATTTGACAGGTATGAGCTTAAGAGATCCCTCTCCTGTCTTTTTCATTCTTCTTTTTCTTTCTTTAACCCTTCATTAATGAAGATTGCAAAACTGTGAGTAAAATGTAGTCTTCCTTTTACAAAACATGAAAATGGCCTTTTAAGAGATTATTTATAAAGTGTGAGTTATGGCGGGAGTAGAGTTGCCATATGTCACGGAAAACTGTGAATTTCACGTTTTGTAACTGTCCCACCCGGTTCCATAAAAAACATTGAAAATTCAGTTTTCAAACAACTTGTTTTTTGGGGGGTGGGGTGGGGGTGGGGGTAGGATCATGCATTTTCTTGCACTTCTATTGGAACCACCAGCAGGCGGCAGCAGCAGCAGCTTGGTGAACAAAGAAGAAAGAGGGGGTGGGGAAAAATGCACCTTTTTCTTGTGGCATCTGTAGTAGCAGCCGTTACACAAATACTGCAGGATGGAATGAGCTCCCGTCTCTGTCCCAGCTCCTGCAAACCTAGCAGTTCAAAAGCAAGAAATGGCAAGTAGACAAATAGAAACCACTTCAGTGGGAAAGTAAACAGCGTTCCTTGTGCTCTGGTGTCTAGTCATGCCTGACACATGACCATGGAAACGTCTGCAGAAGCAGGCAGCGCTGGCTCTTTGGCTTTGAAACAGAGACGAGCACTGAACCCTAGAGTCAGATACGACTGGCTTTCAAACAAGGGAAACTTTTACATCTGTCCTGTTTTTGTGGGAGGGAATGATGGTAACCCTAGGAGGGAGGTGGTTCTTTGAGAGACTTGTAACTAATCCTTCTCAGGCTTTCTATATTCCTAGTTGTATAAGGAGGAAGCAACTAAATTCCTAAAACTCTCTCTTCCAGTTTTACCCAGAGTAACCAGGATTAAAGATTCTAGGACTGCATTTTGGGAATATTACTTTGGTGGCTATAACTCTGAGAATTGTCCACTGACTGGAAGAGTCTGAGGAGTCACAGAAAGTAAACCTTGTGAAGCTTTGTCTGGGAATTGAAATAGGGAGATGGAAGTTTAAGCTTAAAGCCCTCGGAATGTGTTTCCAAAGACTTCTGAACCCTTTCCATGTACAGAAACGTACAGGTTCAAAAAGCTTGGTCTTAGCAGTTAGTAGGCAATGTAAATCTTCTGGGTCAGCCTTATATCCAGAGTTGTGTATCCTTCTAACCTTGCCTCATACATTTTGTCAGTTTGATGTTGGGTTTCAGCTGAAATGTCCCTGGCTGTAGCAACAGGCATCCTTGTTTCATATGTTAACAGATCTCTATGCCTCTCTGTCTTAGAGACCATATCTATTTAAGGACGAAATTTAGCTATCCTTGAAAGAGCCATCTGTCTAATTTCCATTTTTGTCAACTTCTGAAATTCCTCAATGTTTCCTTAGACTGTCATTTAAATTGTCCTCTCGGTCTTTTAAACTGCTCAAAATCTTAAAATGCTTGCATTGTCAATGCTAAATCTGAGGATTAATCAGCATGTTTCAGACTTTTAAAGCTCTGGGCTCCATCCAGCCTGCACTGTCCATTTAAAGGGGAGGTACAGTATTCCCACTCATCCATTACTGACATTTATTCTTAATGTGCTCTGCTTTTGTTCTGCAAGCATAAAGGGACATAGTCAGAAAGGGCTTTTTGAAGAGGTCTTGGCTTCTCATTGATTCTTATGGAGGAAAAACTTGGCCACTCAGAATAGAAGAAAAATAAAGCAGAAAGAAAATGCCATAAAGTACCACATTATTGCATATTCCTGACTTCAAGCTGAAGAGTATCTTAAAGGGAAGCCTTTTATTCACAACCTTTTCTGTGAAAATTAAAGACTAGAGACCGTTAAAGGAAAAGTTAAAGGTCACCCTTGCTTGAAAGCCAGTCTTATCTGACTCTGGGATGTGGTGCTCCTCTTCCTTTACAGTGAAAGATCCAGTGCTGTCTGTGGCTGCAGACGTTTCCTTGGTCATGTGGTAGACATGGAATGCTGTTACCTTCCCACCAAAGCATTACCTATTTATCTACTTGCAATTTCTTGCTTTTGAACTGCTAGGTTGGCAGGAGCTCACTCTGGCACACAGCACTTGAGTCACAAATTGCCGACCTTCCAGTCATCAAGTTCAGCATCTTAAACACTAAGCCACCACAGTCCCAGAGTCTGCTACTGGTTTGCAAATTGAAATTGTATACATATTAATTTGTGAAGACTGTATTGCTGCATAATGCTTCCTTCTATTAGCAGGTTATCCTGCCTCCCATAACTGAACACAGGTGACAGAATAATCTTCTGAGTTTAAACTATTGGATCTATTAATTCCCCTTCTTCACCCTACCTCCCCCAAATAATCTGAGTGTTTTAAGAAAGCACCTTAATCATTTGGGAATAAACTACAGTATTGGTGAATCTTGGCTATTTTTCTTCCTTAGCAGAGCATGAGGAGGGAAAATAATACAGAAACATAAAGCGATCAGCTCAGTATGAACCCATGCCTATCCCTTTCATTTCTTTCCTACACAAATGTTTACTTTGCATGATAAAAGTATTATATACGCATTTAAAGTAGAAAAAAGTGCCTTTACTTACAGCTACTATCTACAGTTACAGTCAAAAGAAAAAATAAGGGAAATTGAGTTTCCAGTACAGGGAGGCAACCTCCATGTTTCTTCCTTGTTTGGAAGTCAGAGGACAAAGGGACTACCAACAAAACAGTGGGAGCAAGAATAATGGTGGAGGGGCTTGTTTCAAATGCCAGTAGTAGGAAAAGAACTTTAACAATCAAGCTGGTGACAAAAGTCAATCACATTAGGATGTAAACTGTTGCAATGAGACACAGGAGGCAGCCGTATGGTGAAGTCCAGCCCGGACCGGAGTCAGGAGCAAGTATTTATTCCTTGCCTTGGGGCGAAGTCGCGTATGTAAGATAATTGTGCCATCCCCTGTACAGAAGGCTTGCATGCATGGTATTTTCCGGTGGTGTGACTACAATGGTAGCTCTGGAAGCTACCCCGAGGTTAATGGACAACCCACACTTAATTGCCTTGGGCTGGCAAAACCCATTGTTCCTGCCCTAATCTCGGAGCCTATGTGGATTTACCCCGGGCACCTAACTTTGTCCCTTGTTTGCCCCTGTCTGCTTGCTTAACTCTATTTGCCCCCAGCCCGAACCATGGTTTATGCCTAACTTGCCTGCTTATCTCCCAATTTCCTCTCCAGCAGAGCGCTGCCCCAACTAATTTGGGGACTCCCATGCGGGTCTGTGGACACCGGGCGCACCCCTCGGGAGAGGTTTAATATCCAATTAGTGTAAGCAACCCACAGTGAACCCCCTCCCACTGATACCCAGGGTTAGTGCATGCAAGATTCCTATTATCTTAACATAGATACCATGAGTCATGTTTCAACAGTGTTAGAATCTTATTGCTGGGTTACAGCAATCACAGTGACCCCATTCACAGCTTCAATATTTGTTTCGTTCATGCAAGCAAGCAGGTAAATCGTTCTGTAGTTCTATCTTTGCTCACCAACAAACTGAAGACATGACCTAACTTCCCAAATTGGTGGAATATACTACTTTGGGGCATGACCAAACAACCATTTAAGTGCATGTTGATCAGCAAGAATATAAAAATATACACTTTCCAACAAATAGTCAGGGGAGAAGGTAAAAATCAAATTGAACTTCCACAGCCGCTGCCATCATCCCCCCCCCCCAGGTGAGGAATCCAGCACTATTAATTTGTAGAGGAGAAATTGATCCTGTGTGGCTTTATTTACAGGGAGAAGTCTGGATGGGGAAAGTACACCAGCTGACATCATGTCTTCTAGGTTGGTAGCTTTCAACCACCACTACCCCCTTCTCTTTACCCATTACTTGCTTCTCACATGTCATGTCTCAATATTAAATTGTAAGGCTGAGGGCAGGGGCAGTCATGCATTACCTCTCTTAAAGCCACTCTGGGTGTCCCTCCCCTTTTCTCCTCTTGTTAAAGGATGGGGGTATAAATGGATTCAATAAATCAATAATAAATAGCAAAGGACAAAGCCTTAACCAGAATTGTTGGTACTTAGGACAAATGGCACTGTCAGCGCTCCACTCTGTGCTGAGATATGGGTATGACCCTTCCCAAGAAAAAAGAGGGTCAGAATTTGGTGTCCTCCAAAAGAAAGAGGAAGGTTCTTCTTCTTAAAAAAAACATGAAAAGAACAGAGAGGCATTGTGATATACAGTATTTTCCCAAAAGTAACCAGTAGTTACACCTCTAAATTTTGGTACTCAAAGGCAGTTGGCTCACTCTAATTGTAGCTCTGATAAATAAACAAATGGCATGATACATAATTAGAAAGAATATTCTGTTGTTTTAGAAAACACATGTTTGTTACAGAAGAGCTGGCTGTTCATAGATTGTTAATTGGTCTTCTGAATCTAAACAGGAGCTTCCTTAGCTGGTCTGACTGAAGTCCTGTCTGAATCACATCTCTTGAATACTGACAGATTTCACCATGCAATGAGGGCCTATCTTTAGCATAAGGGTTTAGCCCTCACTACCTCCATGAGATCTCTGCTGGTCTGCAAAATGTACCATTCTCCCCTATTCTTATGATCCCAAAGTTACAAGCAGGCCATAGTATTCCAGAGAACACTGAAAATGTATCCATATGTTTTATTTTGTTTTAGAATATGTTCCTAACTCTGCAGATAAGTGTCAGGATTTGCAGCTGCTCCTCTTAGTCCTCCAGGACTGGAGCCTTTGCTACAACTGCTAGACCCCACTTGAGAGCCCTGGTGAAGGTTCTGGACCTTCATAGGCTCCACCTGGAGACCCTAAAACAGGGATTCTCAACCTGCGGTCCACTGGCCAGATGCTGCCCATGGCACCATTTCATGTGCCCCCCCCCTGCCTCCACCACACCAGGAAGTGCCATGTGGTGGAAGAAGGGCAAAATGGCCATCCTGTCTGAAGATGTCTGCCCAGTTCTTAGTTCCTTCCTCCTTGAAATCTGTCTTCACCTTGTTCCAGCCCTTTAAGATGCTCTGCCTCAGCAATGAAGGTCAGCAAACTTGCAGTTGCTTGGCTTCTGGATGGCTTGCCATATTCCTGGTTGTTGCAGAGGAAGAGCTCTGCCTTGCTCCTGATTCTTGCTCCAGAAGGTCTTCTGTCTTGTTTCTACTCCTGAAGACTCCCTGCCATGTTCCTGTGGACTGTTCTTGTGCCTTGCCTAGATGCTTGCTCCTTGAATTCCATCTTTGCATTGCTTCAGCCCCTGAGATTTTCCTTCTGGATCTGTTCTGCTGGTCATCTCAGATCTGGCTCATCTGGACTACATTGTTGGGACTAATCCTGTGTCCCTAGTATCACTTGTACTTGTACTCTGGACTGAGATTCAGTTACTGTTTGGCCAGTTACCTGGTTTTCTTGGGTCCTAGAGTTCCTGTTGCCTGCCAGCCACCCACAATAAGACCTTGACAATAAGACTATCTTGTCATACTTTCAAATAAAAAGTGAAATGAATGAAATGGTGGGGTGGGTGAGGGGCACCAATGACCTTTGGATTAATGGGATGAGGTTCAAAATAACAGAACTGCTAAAAAAAAGATCCATTCAGATAAAAGGAAAAGTGTGGTATAATATTACCAATTCACCATCACATTACAAAATTGTTAGATTATATTGGGTTTTGATTGGGTTAGTATTAAGTTTTTGAACATATGATACATTATAGAGGTCTTTCTAATTACTCTTGGGAGCTTGCATAGCTGGCAGGCAGATGCTGAAAATCTAAGCTGCAAATCCAAAATATATTGTGTAGCTCTGTTTAAGTATGTTTATTTAATAAATTATTTTTCTTTATTACCTTCATACCTTTAAAAGGTTGCATATGGTGTGATCTGCATCACAATAATTAGCCAGGCATTAAGAAAGAGATCTGTACGAAAAGAATAATTACATTTCTTTTTATTGTGTATTACAATATATAAGACACTTCTGCTCATGTAATTCTTTTCCCTACCTAATCTCAATATGTGCCATAGGACACACTGAAAAATCCTTCACAGTGCATTGGTTTTGCAAGGTAAATGAAAGTATTCATCCTTAAGGGTGGAAAAAGAGATAGAAAAATGTTCAAGAGCTTCTTAGCAAAGAGAGTAGAATTGGTTTCCCAAAGGGTAGGATTTTTGAAACCTTGTGCAGTAAAAGATTATCATTCTGGACATACAGTATATTATTTTTAATATGACCCAAGAGAATTAGAAATTTCACTGTAATGGCCATTTCTTAAATCCTACAGATAGAAATTTTTCATTCTGCTACTGTACTGCTGAAAATAGTCAGGAGCTTTGATTGCTTGGTCACAGAGTTTTGTAAAAATAGCATGCTAATGCTGCACAGGACTGGTCCTGATCAAACATTAGCTTCAATAAGGATTGGCAACATGGGCCAAACCTCAGCACTGCCACCATGGAAAGATAACTAAACTTCAAGTGGCATGTAATGCATTAAGGGAGACCTTGATGTCAGAACTCTGAAAGCTGGGCGATATACAAATGAAAGCTGGGGCATTCTGGCAATCAAAGTTTGAAAATCAGTTTTTCCAAGCATGTTATAGATGTGTTCATCATGCTACATGCTCAATCCTAGCATATCTAGTTAAATAAACTTGGGTAACACAGCTAGAAAATCATAGAATAACTCAATTGGAAGGGGTCTTTTAGGCCATCAAGTCCAAGATCTGTGTGTGAAGTGGCAAACAGTCATGTTTAGAAAAGAACTTCAAAGGATTTGACCATTTAACTGTCAATGAAAGTAGTGCTTTCATGCCTCCACTACAGGAAGAAGCACATCTTGCCCTCAGGTAGTCACATATTTGCAAAGCTTGCATGCTGATTCGAAAAAATGAAATGCACACAAATCTATATACATATTTGAAAATGAGAATACCTAAGATGCACATAATTGAAAAAAATATGCACAAACATGCTTTAGTCAATGGGAGAAAAGCTATGTAGGTACATGAAATGCAGAAAAAATGTACACATCAGACAATGTGCAAAAAAGCATCAAAACTGCCTTTTTTGAAACAAGAGTATAACCCAGGAAAACTACAGGTATGTTACTTGTCCAATTTTCTAAAGAAAGTCATATTTTATGCAGCCTGGTTGGAGGCATAAGAACCTCTCAAAAGTAACTAATTACAAGTAAGAACTTTTTGTAGCGTATTATATCCTACTTTAAACACCTAGATCAAAATCCTATTGCACTAGGTAAAGGTAAAGGTTGGCCTTGCTCAAAAGCCAGTCGTATCTGACTCTAGGGTTCAGTGCTCATCTGTTTATAGCCAAAGAACCAGTGCTGTCTGCACCTGCAGACATTTCCATGGACACATGGCAGGTGTGCCTCAACACCGGAGTGCACGGAACACTGTCTATTGCACTACCATGCATGAAAAAGAAATTGAGGAAATAGGTATGTGATGAGTTCCAATAGGATGCTTGTTTCTATGACCAGGTATATAAAGGTAATTTACAGCAAAGTCTCTTGCACAGCTGATGATCTCAATAGGTTGCTGCTCCTTATCTGGAAGCATCCTAAGTCATGTGTTTTATATCAAAGAACAGGAAGAAGAGGAAGAAAATAACTCAAAGCTGCTCTTTCCCCAATATATTCATCCTAAATTTAGCCAAGTACAGTATAAACCTATCTTAAAGATTCCATTACCATGTTCATAAGGACCTTGCTTCAAAGCAAACTAAAACTTGTGGTTAGGCAGATGTATATGAAAATACAGCTGCAATGAACTGTACAATGCAAAGGGCAACAGCCAGGAACAAAATGAATTTAAAGCAAATCAGCATTTGAAAGCCAATATCACAATGCTTCATGAGTTCCCAGCATTTGGAACGGGATTTCCTACAGTGCTGTAGTGCAGAAAGCACAAACATGTCCAATCTAAGTGCCAAGTTTTTAGTTCTTTCTCATTTCTCTTTCCTCCCTTGGGCTCCATAAAAAGAGCTGTCTTTGGTTTCTGCTGGAAAATGGATGCTGCATATGAGAGAGAGAGAGAGAGAGAGAGAGAGAGAGAGAGAGCATTTTGATAAATGCCCTAAACATACACACGCACACAGAGAGAGGCTGCCATGAATACTTTTGGCTTCTCCAAGTAAAGTATTTCCAATGCTTACATTGGGGGGGCACAGAAATGAGACACCTCCAGTCTGGTAATTGTAGTTTCTAAGAGTCCGCAGATCTGATTATTGTGACTTAAAATACCTCACTGTTTTGCCAAATGAAATTAGCAAGCCATTCTTGCTGGGAGCAGAAAAGTGCTAACAGCCGGATGTTCTGATGTACCCAGCTGTTGGAGTTTTATAGGCAATCATTAGCAAAATTGCGATCTAAAACATATTTTCAGCCAAACAAACAAGAGGTTTGTCTATTGCTTAGAAAATACTATTCATAAACAAGCTTTTAAAAAATTATTCAGCAAGACACTCACACCCCCATTGTTTTTTTAAAAACTAAAGCCAGAGACTCACCACTGCATAACTTTGTAAGCCTGTATCTCCTGTCTAAAATATAGGGATAATAAAAGCCCTAAGCAATGTGTCCACATACCACCCCCTAGCCTGTATGCCTGACAACAGACCTTCACACAACGTATACAGATGTCTATACAGGAGCCTGCAATCCCATTATAGAGTCCATAAGACAAGAAAGCCTGATAAGGGAGAGACTTCTGTGACTAAGCACCAGACTATACCATCAAATACCTTGGGATCTGCTCCCTTTATAAGTCGGATGAATCTGATGTGTTTTGTTTTAGTTTTTTTGCTGCCTGCATGATGCAAACACTGAATTGAATCCATTGGGTACTTCTTCCTTACAAGGTGCCTTTGCAGGCGCACCCCCCCAATAATGGACTCAGACACAAATGAAAGTGGATAACGGCATTGGGCCACATTTATTGATTCATGCCCTAGTCCGAATTATAAATTTCTATTGGTAAAACGACCAATCATAATTCTTAAGGCAAGCAGGCCGAAGTAACACTGGTAAGGTACCACCCAAAATTGCCAACGGCAATTGTTACAATGTATCTATTTGTATCAATTTGTTTGTTGACAACAAACAAATTGTTGACCGTAGTCAATATCTAACTAATGACCCCACCCTCTGACGTGTATCTGTAAAATCAGGGGGTGATTCCAGCTGTCTAGTGGTAACCATCACCCCCTCGCCTGGTTCGTCGTTGACCGGACAACGTTTAAACAACTTATGCCTATCTAGTGTTGTCCAGTCAATTGCGAACCTGCCGGATACCTGTGGGTCATAAATGTTTACCTTACCAGTGCTACCCGCCCATGTGACCAAAGTCAACAGCAGCACAGAACAAACCCCTATATCAAACCATAGCAACAGTGTGGGATGGGCAAAAAAGCCAGGACTCAAGGCCAATTGCGAGTCCCAGCCAAAAATTCCCACCCGGCCCCGAAGCGACCAAGAAATCACACTGTTAACTAGGGAGGGGGTGGAGGGGAAAAACTTCTCCGCTCCGTCGCTTCGCCAAAATGGCAGCACGGCTGCCTCGTGGCCAGCCCTTTTATTAGGGTGCTGGCCACGCCCCTAACTACCCGGATGGCTTCGTCCGGTGGGGGGGGGGGCGCAAAGATCGCGGCGGCCATTTTGGCGCCACGCTTCCATTGCAGGCACACACCCCCAATAATGGACTCAGACACAAATGAAAGTGGATAACGGCATTGGGCCACATTTATTGATTCATGCCCTAGTCCGAATTATAAATTTCTATTGGTAAAACGACCAATCATAATTCTTAAGGCAAGCAGGCCGAAGTAACACTGGTAAGGTACCACCCAAAATTGCCAACGGCAATTGTTACAATGTATCTATTTGTATCAATTTGTTTGTTGACAACAAACAAATTGTTGACCGTAGTCAATATCTAACTAATGACCCCACCCTCTGACGTGTATCCGTAAAATCAGGGGGTGATTCCAGCTGTCTAGTGGTAACCATCACCCCCTCGCCTGGTTCGTCGTTGACCGGACAACGTTTAAACAACTTATGCCTATCTAGTGTTGTCCAGTCAATTGCGAACCTGCCGGATACCTGTGGGTCATAAATGTTTACCTTACCAGTGCTACCCGCCACCCGGAGAGGCTTCAATAAAGGCTCGACGCCCCCCCCCCAAGACCGTCAGCTCGGTCGACAGGCCTGCTCGCCAATCACTCAGCAGGAGGTCCATACCTCCTCGCGACAGATGGGCCCCCTCCCCTGAATAAAGCTCATAATTTTGCAGACTGATGGCGGGGAGGCGAATGACGCGTCCCCAACCCATGTCAAAAAGGAACCGGGCAATAGCCCTGGAGCGACGAGCCCGGTCAAGCGCCTGGAGGCAAAACGCTCCCCTGTAAGCGTACTGCGGTATCATGTCCGACCAAATGAGGGGTGTGGCAGGGCACACATAATGTGAGTAGGCCAGGTGACTGCAAATCGCGAGCTTCCGCGATAGGCCAGTGACCTGTCCGAAACCATTGCCCCCAAGGTGAATAACCAGGACATCAGACGAGTCAGCATCCCTGATGTAGAAAAGGAATGGCAACAGTTCCCGCCATAACATGCCGCGCTTACCGCACCACCTGAGATGTGCAGGTGCACCCAGTCCCAGTCGGGGTCCCACTCTGTCGCCGCAGCGTAACGCGCTGCCCTGTGCAGCATAACGCGCTGCCCTGTGCACGTGGCAACGGCCCACCAGCCCTACTGTCACCGGTGTAAAACGACACCCAGGGTCTGTCAAGGAAAAAAAGGGGGGTGAGAAACATTGCAGTGACTAAACTGGTACTCACGGTTGAAGAGGGTGAACACAAAAACTGAAAACAATGTGATCCCCACCTTCCCATGCGGCGTATTTCAGCCCCAGAGTACCCAAAAGTAGCCGCAGTAGAAACCACCCCCATCCTGCAGGAATGGTTGAGTGAGGGGAGACCCACCCTGGTGACAGAAAAAACGGGGCATGGTGCGTGCCACACAGTGCAAGAAACTCCTGTAGGGCACCAACCGGACAGATGTCTTCCAAGGAACATCGTAGCAGTATTACTCAACTGCCTACGCCGTGCTGATCTGTTTTAGAGGAGCGTATCCTCAACTGAGCCCAATCATTGCAACCTAGACATCTTCGAGTTCCAGTGCCCTACGACTTGCCTCCGCCTTATACAGCATCACAAGCTTGCTGATGCGGAGCGCTCCAAAAAAGGCCACCGTTGTAGCCACATGAAACAGGGGTGCCTCATACCTATCGAAACATAGGTCATGCCAGCCCCGTGCCAGTTGGGTAAGAAACCCCAGGGGAAATTGGGTGGCGGTCGTCCAGGCTACGCCCACGTTCCCGCACCCACCCCACCAAAAAGTGTCTCACACGGAAATCAGTGGTACTATCCGCATGACCTCCCACCTTGGCCATAAAAGCCAGCGCCGACAGCCTGGATGCTATGGTGCGGGGTGCAAGGCCCTGGGCATGCAGGTAAACCATAAACGGAGGATGTGGGCCACCGGGATCGGCCAGGTATCTGGCAGCTGAATTGTGTACAAAATGTCTGACAAGAAACTAATGCATGGTGATACGCCTTACGCGTGCGTGGCGCTAGTGACAAGCCAATCGCCCGGTTCACCTCTCCTTGCCAAAAGTCCATATCTCCTCCGGGAGGGCGAGGGAAATTCCTCCGCATCCGGGGCCAAGGCACGGAACCGGGATATCTGGAGGCGGTACAAAGCGTCAGCAATATCATTATTCACCCCCGGGACATGCCTGGCCCTGAACAGTACATTGAGGCGCAGGCTGCGCAATACAAACTGGCGCACGAGGACCATGACCCTGGTAGATTTAGAGGTCTGTGAGTTGACAATGCGGACAACGGCCGCATTGTCACACCAGAAATGCACCACAGAGTTGGCCCACTCCTCACCCCATAGCATCAAAGCCCCCGGTATGGGAAAAGTTCCCAATATGTGAGATCCCTCAGGCGACCCGTGCCTGACCAGGCTGGTGGCCATCCACCATAGGCCCACTTCCCATTGAAGTACATCCCATAACCAAGGGATCCCGAGGCATCAGACTGAAACTGAAATTGAGGTGAAGCCAGGAGGTCGGACCTCCAAAATGAGACCCCATTGAACTCCCTCAGGAACTGGAGCCACATGTGCATATCTGTCCTGATGCCCCGTGTCAATCTCGCCCTATGATGGGGCCTGGATAAGCCTGCCCTGGCGTCGCACAAGCGCCGAGCAAATGCCCTGCCATGTGCGACCACCCTGCAAGCGAAATTAAGGTGTCCATGTAGCACCTGCAGTTCCCGAAGGGATGCCTTGCGCTTAGCCAGCAAGTCCGATATAAGGGCCACTATCCTTGACACCTTGTCTTCCGGCAACCTAGACGCCTGCGCTACCGTGTCAATCTCCACCCCCAGGAATACTAACTTATTAGATGGGCCTTCGGTCTTTTCGGGCGCTAAAGGGACACCGAGTTCCTGCATTAGCGTCTGAAATGTGGTGAGGAGACGTGTGCACGTGTCCCAGCCCCGTTCAGCCCCGAACAAAATCATCCAGGTAATGGGCTACAGACTGAGACCCTGACCTACGGACAAATGCCCACTGCAGGAATGTACTGAAACGCTCGAAAACCGAGCAGGATATGGAACAGCCGAATGGCATGGCTTTGTCAAAATAATATTCACCCCGGAATTTGAAACCCAGCAACTCAAAGTCACCCGGGTGCACCGGCAGGAGACGAAAAGCCGACTTAATGTCACACTTAGCCAACAGTGCACCCGGGCCACATGAGCGCACCATGCGCAATGCCTGGTCAAATGATGTATACCCGACAGAACAAAGGTCCTCAGGGATAGCACCATTGACCGAATGACCGGCTGGGTAGGACAAGTGATGAATCAGGCGGAACTCGCCCGGGGACTTCTTGGGCACTAGTCCTAGAGGGGACGCTTTAAGGTTGGGGAAAGGGGGCGCGGGGAAAGGGCCAGCGACCCTGCCCGCAGCAACCTCCTTATTAATGCTGGCGGCAGCCACCTCCTCCCTTCCTCTAATTGACAAAAGGTTGGGTGCGTCTTGCGGTGACCTATCCCCCGTGAAAGGAATACGGAAACCCAGTTGAAAACCCTGAAGGAGGTACACAGCGTCTGCTTTCTTCGGGTACAATGCGAGCCAACGCTCCAGCAGTGTCAACATTAATTGGGGAGGGGGCCTTTGGTGAACCCGCTCCTTCCGTGGCAGTCCTACCTGCCCCTTGTCCACCCCTACCCCTGCCCCCGTATCCTCCCGGCCTGGGACAGGCGGAGGCAGCATGGGGGCCAGAACAAGAGGGGCACTCGTGCTCGCACTTGCAATTTTTTCTGTTGCAAGAACCATTGGACGAGAAGGTCCAGCACAGCAGGCGGGCTGGAACCCCCTTGCCCCGCCACTTGGCGGGGAACCTGTACTGAGGCTGCTCGTTGGACCGCATGTCCACAATGGTATCTCTCCCCAGGCGCCGGGCGCGTGGGGGTCATATACAGAAGCCACAGCTTCTGGCAGGGCTCATCCCACCTCATCTCTGGGTGCAGTGGAATCCTCATACGGAATTCTTCGTCGTAAGCCAGCCACGACGGACCCGGGAAGTCAACCATGTTGTCCAGATACTTGACCATAGGGATGGCCAAATCCGGCCTAGCCCTGAGGTAAACGGCCATGTAAATCAGGTACGCTAGCAACCAGTTTGCCCACGTGCGTGGCGGCTTACGACGACATGCCTGCTCCTTATCCTTCTCGTCCAGCCCTTCCCTCTCCTCCTTGGTCGGCTCCGAATTAAGAAGGGAGAAAATATCTACATACTCTCCCCTCCAGATCTTTTCCCTGGTGGACTGGGCCAGATGGTCCCCCAGGGGCAAGGAATACCCTGCCGTTGGCAGTGCCGACACCGGCACGGAGGGAACTGCGGGCAAAGCAAAGGGGGCCTGTACCAGCCCGGGGGTCCCCAACACATTCCCCACCACACAGGGGGCGCCACCCGGACCCGGGCCCTGTGTCAGGGGCGAAGTCGCCGGGTGGGCCGAGGGCAATTGGACCGCCGGGCCACCCGTGCGAGGCCATGGCCATTGGAAAGCCCCCCCCCCCCAGGGAAGTCAGTTGTGTGGGTGCACTAGCTTGAACTGCATACTCACCCGATGCACCCCCACGGGCCGCCCCCACCGGGGGTTCCGGCCCGCTGGGGGCGTCGGAGCTCACGACCGAAGCTGAGCTCGTCGACAGGGCCAGGCCCTCACCAGACTGCTGCACCTGTTGAGTGGGGAGCTGCGAGGCAGTGGCCGCCACCGGCCCGCGCGCCTCAGGCGGCTCAACCCAACCCGTCGCCGGCCGCTGTTCGGCAGCCAAAGGGGGTGCCTGGAATCCCAAAGGCACCCCTGTTTGATTGGCCCTCGCCAAGGATGCTTCAAGGGCCACAACGCGGGCCAGAAGGGCCTCCACGTTGACAAAGGCCCCAGCCCCAGCAGGGGGCAAATGGGCAACCGGCCCATAGGTAACGGGTACCTGTCCAGGCCCCTGAGTCCCGGGGGCCAGATAAGGCCAAGAGCCCATGCCCGGCCCTTGTGGAGCCGCGGGCACACCCTGCAAAGGCAGGGAACCCAACCACCCCCGTGGCTCGCTCCCCCCATGGGGAACCGTGCACCCGGGCAAGCGGGCCCAGCCGCACGGACCCTAGCGGGGGCGGTGGTCATTGCTTGTGGGCCAAGGGCCGAGGCCCCGTCCGGGGCAACCTGCACGCTCCGCGGATTGGGCCAAGGAGCCACCGATCCCATCCCACCGGTCCCGGTGGGCTCCGTTAAAGGTGGCTGCTGGGCGGGCGCAGTCGCGGTCCTCCGACCTGGCTGGCGCCTCCGCGCCGATCGAGCCACGTTGAGCTGAGTTAGCTAGGAAGCCTACGGAGAGAAAAAGCTGCCCAAAAAGGCTTCCCCTGAAAGGACTCGAGCGATGGAGGTAAGAGGGAAAAACTTCTCCGCTCCGTCGCTTCGCCAAAATGGCAGCACGGCTGCCTCGTGGCCAGCCCTTTTATTAGGGTGCTGGCCACGCCCCTAACTACCTGGATGGCTTCGTCCGGTGGGGGGGGCCGCAAAGAGCGCGGCGGCCATTTTGGCGCCACGCTTCCATTATTCTCTCCCACTTGGGGGTGGGGGCTTCTACTATTCTTTTGCTGGAACTATTCGAATGTGAGCTTTTTTTCTGTGTGGCTATGGGTACGGCATATCTTCAGAGGTGGAGGAAGAGGAAAGATTGGAAGGAGAAGTACAACTTGGGGGGAGAGTGAGTGTGAGAGCAGAGGGGTAACAAAAAAGTGCAGTGTGTGCATTTGTGTGTGTGTGGGGGGGGGAGTAAGGAAAAAAATAAAAAGGTGGGAGAGAAAAGAAGCAATTGCAGCACCTGGTGCCTGTGTTGCTTTTATCAGGTGAGGAAGGGCCATAGGAAGATCCCTGATGGACCTTTTTCTTTCTGGTCCATGTATGTCTGTGGCTTCTCAGCCCCTTCTTTCTCCCCACTGCCTTTCTTCTGGCTCGACTGTTTCTCCAGAGAAGGAGAACATTCAAATCTGCCACCAGGATTCTGCCCTCTCCACTGACCACTCTCTTTTTCTTTACGTCCTCTCCACCCCTCCCCTTGTAAATATGAGCTTAGTGCTACCTTACCATCACTAGATCACGTCTGCATGTACGGAAGATTAAATGTGTGTGTGTGTGTGTGTGTGTGTGTGTGTGTGTGTGAGAGAGAGAGAGAGAGAGAGAGAGAGAGAGAGAAGCTTTACATCAAACCGTAAAAGGAATGGCAGAGGTATAGTTAGAGAAGGAGTGCTGAGGGCTAGAATGCCAATCGCAATGTACCCACTGTGAGCATTGAACTCCCGAATCATTCCACAGCCCCTATGAGAACACTATTTACAATTTAAAATGTAATAAAGGCTTCCAATCAAATTGAAGTAAAGCTGAACCATTCCCTGAGTTGATCTGAATAAACATGCTGCTCTGTGCTAAGAGATTTATACCTGAAGCAAGGGTGCCTCCATGGTTTGGGGAAAAGGTGCTATCCATAATCACTTAGTGTGCTTACTGCCTCAGAGCAAACCTAAGAGACTGTATAAGCCCATTCTACCTTAAGGCAGCCTTCTTTGTCCTTCTTCTGGCAACTGCTCTCCTATAGCAGGACTGTGCACAATGTGGCCCATGGACCACATGTGGCATAACAAGACATGTTTTGAGTCCCTGACAGAACACCCCTCATGTGACGGTGGTGGTGAGAAATTAAGCAAAGATATGTGATTTTCCACTTCTGTGGGCCTCAAGAAAGAGCTGTGTTTGCACTGTGTACAGGAGTGAGTGTGATAAATCTCCCATTCTGCCTCTCTGCCTGCCTGCCTGCCTGCCTGTATGTATGTATGTATGTACTGTATGTATGTACTGTATGTTTGCAGATAATAATAACAGCTTTGTGTGGTATATAATTGTGGATGCATGATTAGTATGTACAGTATTCAAAAGCAAATTACTGAATTTGATTTGATTTATTTGATTTGATTTATTTGATTTCTATGCCGCCCCCTCAGCATATGCCGACTCAGGGTGGCTCACAAAAATCACAACATATCAAACATTATAGTACAATAAAATATAACAATACAATAAAATGCACAAAGTATCACAGAATATCACAAAATATCAGATAAACATGAAAAGCACAATAAATACCGATAAATAAATACAAGCAATAGAACAACAAATAAATCAGGTAAACCACATTGTCCTCTGTTGGCACTGCAGCCAGACAATAGTGAGGTCCAGGGGTCAGAGCCTGGAGCTCAACATCTTCAATGGAGTCCAGGTTCAATGTCCCCCAATGGAGTCTGGGCTTAACGTCCTCAACGGAGCGCAGTTTATCTACTCCCCAGTCCCAGGAGGGAGGGATGAGGGCAGTGGCCGGAGGAGGAGGAGACACAGCACCAGGCATCTTCAGCTGCCTTGGGACCCAGGCAGCCCTCTTCTCTGGCGTTAGTGTGGCCAGAGGAGGAGGAGACACAGTGCCAGGTATCTTCAGCTACCTTGGGGACCCAGGCAGCCTTTTATCTTCTCTGGTGTTGGTGTGGCCAGAGGGGGAGGAGATGCAGTGCCAGGCATCATCAGCTGCCTCAGGACCCAGGCAGCCCTTTATCCTCTCCGGCGTTGGTGTGGCCAAAGGAGGAGGAGACGCAGTGCCAGGCATCTTCCATGATAGGCAGATGGGTGATGGAATGTCTCCTATAGGGCTGGATGCTAATTGGTTGTTGTGTTTGAAATGTTACAGAGTGGCAGTTAATCTAGTTTGACTAGGCAAAGATTAAAGAGTCTGTTCAAGGAGAATGATGTGTGGTGTCTGTGTGGACAAGTGATCTTGAGTATGGATGTAGGAGAGGGTTTGTGGTAAAGTATGCATGTGAACAAAAGGTCAGTGGTTTCCCCTTCAGTTTGAATATCCAGTACAGTACATAACCTTTCCTTGTTCCCATTTACCCACCCATCCCTAATCAACTTCATTTTGTTCCCAGATAAAAACTCACATTGTTATTGATTTTGAGGAGAGCTTTAGTAAACTTTATCCGTCATCTAATGTAGTACATGATCCTCACTAGTCTTCAAGCAAAGGAGAAGCCAGAGTTTTCACTATTTGGAACTTTTTGCTTAATAAAAAATCAAGATGTAAACACCAGCTGGAGCTACTTGTAACTGACAGGGTGGCACAATTAAAGAGAGTAATGCCGAATACGTTATGAAAGGTTTAAGGGTAGTTGTTCCTGAGCAAACATCTGAACAAGGAGCATAAATAGAGAGATGGAAGATGAGTCTGACCATCAGGAAGTGTGCATCTCACTAGTGTAATAGAAGTAAGTAGGGTTGCCTCTCTGGATACACTTCCGTGCCAAGCCCACCTATGATTACACAATTGCCAAAACACACATTTGGCCTCAGGTTTGCCAAAACTGGCCACTCTTGATTTACATGCATAAATGCTGTGGGTTGCTTTGAAGATGGTTTGCTTGTCAAGCATCTGCATGTTTTTTTTTAAAAAATAGTCTATATACTGTGGAACTGCACATAGCACTGATTGGGCACTGTATTAAGTAGGATTATGCTGGTCACAATGCTGAGGCTTGGAGAAGGAACTGAAATCAGAGCTACAAATGTAAAGTGAGTACCTATTAAGCAGGGGTGACTCATGTTCTCCTGTTGCCTGAGGAAGAAAGCTATGCACCTGTTTCCTCTCATAACACAAGGGGAACCTCTCCACCAAACTCTGCTGACCCCTCCCTTTGTGCTGGATCTCTCCAGCCAGAAGGAGGGAGACAGAGACAGAGCAAGAAGGAAAGAGAGAAAGCAAATGAGTGAGACAGAAGCAGCATTAGGAGGTGATCTGAGCTCCATTAGCAACTACTATTTTTTTTTTTAAAGTGATCAGTCTGTCATCCAGAGGGGAAAAAAGAAGAAACATTTTATTTTAAAAAAGTCTGCTTCTGCTTCTGAAGCAAAGAAGATTATCAGGAAAAGGTATATGGAACCACTCTCTCCTACATTCAGATTTAATTTGACCCCCCCCCCCCCCATACACACAATTCACATTGGCTAGAAGAATGTTAGAGTTGAAATGGACTCAACTGGTAGCCGAGTCCAACCCCATTGTCAATGCAGGGCATGTATGTGTGTGTTTTGTTCTGCCTTGTTGCATTCAGCTTACAGTGATCCCTAGTAGGGTTTTCAAAGTATGTGAGATATTTAATGAATGGTTTTTGCAGTCACATTCCCCAGTGATTTATCATGGCTAGGTGGTGATCTGAATCCTAGTCCTATCAACTATACCTAGAGTTGCCATAATTCTCTCCCACAAAACTGGGACAGAAATATACTTGACAAAAATGGGTGGGTTATCTACAAAATTGCCTTTTTTAAAACAAACATAATATGACAGCTATACAGATCTAATAGCAAATTAGTTCAAAAGGGTGTAATTCAGCTATTTACATTTTAAATTGTGCAAGCAAACAAGACAGTACAAAATAATGCAGGTAAATAGAGGTGTGTTTCAACATTAAAGGGTAAAACCAGTTAGGGGTTAAATTGATTTACATTAAAATCCTGTCGATAACATAGCATGTACCCAGCATTTTATACATAGTACAAAGGGAGATTTTTAAGGAGTGATGGATGTTGTTCAGGAAAGGGAGCAGGTTGGGGGACAGGATCATCATCAGTAAAGCCAGAGTCACTGGAGGCAGGGCCAGTTATTTCTACTTTGATACCTACCTTCAAGGTAGAATGCCACAAATAATATATTACAAGTGTTTAGAGTAGGGACAAACTGAGACTTGTATCTGACACAGAAGAGTTGCATGCTCTCACATTAATTTTTGTCTTGTGTAGAGGGAAAAGATGTGGCCTTTATCTTACCTCTGTCTGCAACCACCCCTGCTATCTACCTACATAGGCCTTCCCAGGCATGGCATCTGAACATCAAGAAACTCGAACCTTCAAGGTTTTCAAGTGAAAGGAACCTCATGGAATAGCTTCAGGATGTACAAGCAACACCACATTAACCAAAGTAGGCTGAGTTCTAAAGAACCTAATAGCAAAGTGGGGAATGCAGAGTTTTAAAAATCATTTAAATTCAGAGGTTTCGAAGAATTCAACTTTACTATGCAGGAGCAACAGGATATTGACTGTGATGGGCTAGATCTGAAAGAACCCATCAGCAAAGTGTATTAGGAAGAATATTAGGGCAACAGAAAAAGCACACAAAATTAGAGGCTTGAAAATGAATTCAACCACATAAAACAGGCACAGCAGGCAGGAGCCACAGAACCTTGACCAAAGTGGATTGGTATCTAAAGAACCCTGTACGAAATTAATTGAGGTGGGGATTGAGACAAAATATTACCATAAAATCAAATATATAAAACACACACTATCGCTCTCCCCACTTTCTTCAAAAAAAGGACTGTGTGTTTTTGGGGGAAGGGGTTGGTGAAGGCACACCCAATGGAGAGTTCAGAAGTTAGAAAGGAAATAGATTATGGGAAATATTAAAATATTAACCTGGAATGTGAAGGGTACAGGTTCTGTTCTTAAGAGGTGGAGGTTGGAATTGGCGTTGAAGAAAGATAGACCCGATATAGTGTTCTTACAGGAAACGCACCAGAAGTCAAAACACACAAACTCTTTTTGGGATGGATTCAACACTATGAGATGGCGTTTGGTACTTCAAAAGCGAGAGGAGTGGCAATTATGATTTCTAAAAAATTAGGATTTGAAATTACAAAAAGTGTTGCTGATCAAGAGGGTAGATATTTGATTGTAAGAGGAAAAATAGAAGATGAGGAAATTATGTTGGTAAATATATATGCTCCAAACGATCACCAAGCGGATTTCTTAGAAAAGGTTCGTAAAGTAGTGGAGCTAGAAAATGTCGCAAAAACTATTGTGGCTGGAGATTTTAATTTGATAAGGTCAGATTTAGACTGTACGAACTTAGCAAGATGTGGAATTGGCTTGAAAGGGAAAGTTTTAGATAAATGGATGGTAGCGTTGGGTTTGAGGGACTCTTGGAGAGAGATCAAGGGCTCGGAAAGGGCATATTCTTTTTTTTCACACGTCCATAGGACCTACTCGAGAATAGATCACGTTTTTCTTACAGAAAATTTGATTAAAAATATTGAGGGAATGGAAATTGGGATTTTTAAGGAATCAGACCATGCCAAAGTACTTTTGGAACTGAAACTACAAAAAGATATTAGAAGAGGAAGAAGTTGGAGGTATGATCCTAACCTATTTAAAGACCAAAAATGTAAAGAGCAAATCATGGAAAGGTGGAAAGAAAGTTGGCAGTGGAACAACAATAATGAAGTTAATTTTAACGTTGTTTGGGATACCATGAAGTCGGTTTTCAGAGGGGAAAGTATAAAGTTGGCGAATATTAAATATAAAAGACATAAGGTAGATCAGATAGAAAAAGAAAAAGAAATAAAGCAGTTACAGGATGACCATTCAAAAAGTAAAGATAAAAAAACTTTCGCTAAATTGCAAAGACTTAAGGCAGAGTTAATGGGTAAGGATATTGATAAAGTTAAAAGAGATTTGATTTATTTAAATAGAGAATATTTCGAATTTAGTAATAAAAATTCAAGATTACTAGCAAGAGCAGCTAAGGCTAAAAGGGAAAAAAGAGAAATTGGGGTGTTGGTTAATAAACAAGGGTTAAGGTGTAATAAGAATAAGGATAAATGTAAAATTGTGAAGGAATTTTATCAAGCATTATATGCAAAAAAGGAGGTAGATGTGGAGAGGCTTAAAGGGATCTTGGAAAGACAGTTAGGGAATGGAATAAAACAGGAACATCCAGAAAAAATGGAGGAAAGGGTTACTGATAAAGAGGTAAAGGAGGTAATTAGTGGGTTGAAGATGGGGAAAGCCCTGGGCGACGATGGATTATCGACAGAATTTTATAAAGAATTTAAAGATGTTGTGGTCCCAAAGTTAGTGAAGCTATACAATTATATTTTAGATGGAGGACAAATCCCGACTTCATGGTATAATACCATAATCGTTCTGCTGCCAAAACTGGCAAAGAATATGGAAAAGGTGGAATCATACAGACCAATTTCTCTTATAAATCAGGATGCCAAGATCTTCACAGCAATATTGGCTAACCGTTTAAATAGTTTTATGGGGGATTATATAAATGTTGATCAAGTTGGTTTTTTAAAAGGTAGGCACATGGCTGACTTGACTAGAAGAGTATTAGATCTAATTGATAATGTTAATCAAATGAAGGAAAAGGTGGGTTTATTATCATTAGACATTTTTAAGGCATTTGATTCATTACAATGGTCTTCAATCAAGGAAATAGTTAGAAATTATGGATTTGGAGATAGATTTAGAAGGGTAATTGATCTAATATACCAAAAAGGGAGTGCTAGGATCAGAGTAAACGAGGAGGTTACAGATGTGGTAAAGCTTGAGGCAGGTACCAGGCAGGGTTGTCCACTATCTCCTATCCTGTTTATTATGGCAATGGAAATATTAGTTAAAAATATAAGGGATGATCCAAACATAGAAGGGATATTGGGTAATAAAGTGAGTATGTATGCAGACGACACGCTGTTAATGGTGAAACATCCAGAGGTGGTAATGGATAGGATTAAAGACCAACTACAGGAATTTGAGGCTATAACTGGATTGATGATAAATTGGGATAAATCAGAATTGATGCTGTGTAATATGGGGGTAAAGGAGATGGGAAAGATAGTGGGGACATTTAATATACAAATTAAAGAAAAGTTGAAATATTTGGGGATAACTATTTCAAACAAATTGGAAGAACTTAAAAGATTGAATTATGACAGTTTGAAAGTAGAATTTAAGAACAAATTACAAGAGTTAAAAAATTGAAATTGTCATGGTTTGGGAGGATTGCAATTTGCAAAATGATATTGCTGCCAAAGATTAATTTTTTATTCGATGCACTTGCAATCCATTTGAAGGAGAAGGAAATCAATGAGTTTCAAAAGATGCTTAACAATTTTTGTAATGGAGGCAAAAAATCTAGACTTCCAAAGAAGCTCTGGTACTTATCTCAGAAGGGGGTTTGGGTATGCCAAATTTGTTAGCATACTATCGAGCATTCCAAATTAAGAATGTTGTGAAGATCTTGGCAAGAGAAAAGGTAATTTGGGAGGAATTGGAGATGAAAGAATACAGGAATATTGGCAAAATGATATTTTTGGGAATAAAGGATAAATTGACAAAGACAAGTAATACTATGATGAGAGGTCCCATGGAGGTGTGGAAAAGAGTAAAGAAGGATATGGTCCCAAATCTCTCTCCAATTTTGGAATTGACTGATATGGTGTGTTTTCCGATAAAAATAGATAGGGAAAAAAAGGAAATATTGGATAAAAATGAAATGTCTCTATTGAAGGATTGGTTAAAAGTTTGTGATGATGAAACCAAGAAGAAAAAAATATTTGAAAAGTTAAAATTGGAGTGGTTTCAGAAATTGAAGGTTGAGAATTGGAATAAAAAATATAGAAGAGAAGTTGGGATGGATAGAACAAAGACCGAATTTGAAGAATTGGTATTAAAGATCAGAAAAGGGGAAAAGAACATTAAGGGTCTAGTAAGCAAACTTTATATTATACTAAATAAGGGTAAAGATCCACAGGAAGATTTGAAACGGAAGTGGGAACAAAATTTGAATATAAAAATAGGAGATGTTGAATGGAGAAATAAATGGAAAAAGAGAATAATGAGAACAATGTCAGTAAGAATTAAGGAACATAATTTTAAAATGTTGTGGCAATGGTATTTGACACCACTGAGGCTTCACCAGATGGATAATAAAAGGGATAATTTATGTTGGAGATGCAAAGAAACAGTTGGATCTTATGAACATATGTGATGGAGTTGCAAAAAAATAAATGAATTTTGGAGAAGAATAGGAGAGATTGGGGAAATAATGGGTAAAAGAATTAAGTTGGTGTCAGGTACCATTCTATTAACAAATGTGGAAGGTATGGGTTTAAATAAGGAGGAAAAAGAATTATTGGAAATTATGTTAACTACAGGTAGACAATGTATTGCCAGAAATTGGAAAAATGATGTATTTATACAGACTGGAGAGTGGTATAAGGAAATGTGGAGTTTAGCATTGAATGACAAACTGACATGAGAGATAAAAGTAAAAAGGGATAAATTAAAAGAAAATAGGTTTTGGAGTATTTGGAAGCCGTTTGTGGATCATTCTCTTATGGCAAGGGACAGTTTTGGACCTGTACCATCTCGAAGTGGGTTTTGGAGATGATATAGATACTAAACTCTCCGGGCATTGTAAATATTCGCTGGGTGTTGTGTAATTTGTAAAGAAATAAAAAACAGTTGTAGCACTGAAAGCTTTTATGATTGTTATGGTTATAATAATAACCTATAATGTGGGTACTTGATATTGTGGTTTTTATTGTAAACAACTAGCTTAATTACTATCAAGTGCTATCTTCTATGAGTTTGATGTAATATTGTATTGTATTGTTATTGGTTTTTTTCTTTTCTGTATGTCTGTTAGCTGTATTTTTTTTGCTTTTTTGAAATAAATAAAAATTTATAAATAAAAAAAATCAAATATATGCTACAGAAACGTATCAGATAGAAAGACAAAAGTACACTTGACGATACTTGTTTAATAATATAACATGTAATCCAGTGTGGTATAGTTAGGGTTGCCATACATCCCGAAAAACTGGGATTGTCCCGGATTCAAGGTTGGAAAAATTGTCCCGGCCAGTTCAATAAAAACCATGTTGAAATCCCGGATTTTTAAAACTTACTGATTGTGTATTATAACACATCATTAAAATAAATTCGAACTCTCACCATCAAATGAGCTATTTCCTGCCACATTGGAGTTGGAGTATACCTGGAAACAAATCTTAACATCCGCACCTCACACCACCACCCAATAAGTGTGACCATTGTGTTTCCTGGAACTGAGGACATTAAAAGTTGACCATGATGCAACTTCTCATAAGTACAACAGATCATCTTACAGTAAGAATTAGCTGTTGCAAATAAATTTATTTATGTATTGATATATTTAATGTGAAAGTGTTGTATACAGTGCTCCAAAAAAAATTACTACCACACTCTGGGCGTGGTATGGTAAGCGTGGCCAAGGAGAAAATCCTGCATTGCACCCAAGTTAGGACTACTTTATTTCAAAACTTGGATGGGTGGGGCCAGCCAGAATTTCTGTTACCAGTTCTGGCAAACTGGTGTGAACCTGCTGATGCCCACCACTGCACTTGTTGCTGCCCTACCATGTATGCTGCTTTGCTGCAATGTTGTCACACAGATAAAGGTCTGGGTCTGTCTTAAAAGGAGGAGACCCAAGATGTTCAGACAGTGATTTCACAGGAATAAAAGTTGATTGACTTTAGCTTAACTTTCATAGCAAGCCTCCTTGAAATGCTGGTATAATATGTCTAATGCTATTTCTTGTTCTATGGAACACAATTATTAAAGTCATCAGCTTTGTCCATAGAGTCTGCTCTTGTTGCCTACCAAGAGCCCTATTTGAAAGCACCCCAGATTTCTGTAGGCTGGTTGATGAAGGAAGAAGATAATAGTCACAAAATATCCTAGTGGGAGGATCACAGAGAACAGAGTGAGTAACAATGGCCACCAATCCTTGAAAAAAAGCAGACTTTCAAGCAGCCTGTTTCAATCTGGTCTGCTGTGCTATTCTGGCAGGTTTGATTTCAAAACAATTTTTGTTGTTCTGCTGGAGCAAAATAGCATAACCTTTGGTGTAATTCTACTATGCCTATGTTGCAATGTGCCACAGATAGGGCCCCTCTGGTGATAGGATGGCCCGCGGAGGCTCAGAGTGACTGGCCGCAAGGAAAGACAGGGGAGACGAAGCATGCAGTGAAGTCCAGTCCCAATACAAAATCAGGTGGCACTTTTATTAGGCTCACTCGTGGGTTCCATGCCTAAGGAGCATGAACTCATGTCACAGAAGGCTGATCCAAACGTGACATTTCTGGTGGGTAAAGATAACACCTGCCTCCGGCCATTGTCCAGTGATTAATGGACAAACCCGCAGCTATCTAAGATCTGGGTTGGTGAAACCCTATTGTTCCTGCCCTATATCAAAGGTAGGTTAAACTGCCTTTGGGTCTCTAACTTCCTTTCCCACTGATTCAGTCAGCCTCGCTCAGCCTTATCGAGACCAGAAGGGGAAGAGCGAATTCGACCTTGGAGTCAGCTACTTTTTTACCCTTTGTCCTATTTTGTCCACAATTCCCCCAGCCAGGCTCTTTATAATTAATGCCAATTAACCTAAGCCCAATTTCCCAATTTCTCTTCCATTAATGCTCGTGTTGGTTCACCAGCCATGTGCGTTAGCGAGCGAACAAAGCAGGAAGAGTAATGTCCGATTTTGGCGGGCATACTACATGCCTACTTTCTGTGCTGCAGGTGGGTTAGTAAAGAAAGCTAACCATAGCCATATGCACTAACTCTAAGAATAAGCATAGAGAAAGGAAAATAAGAAGCTGACTGGAATGAACATCTGAGAGTGGATGTCTGTCAGCACTGCATTACCCTCATTCTGATTCATATTCCCATTCATAGTTCATGCAGACAGGCAACATAATTGTGCCAGTGAGTTTATGCAACTTCTTTCTGAGACAGATGGACCAAAAATGCATGCCCACTGGTAACTCAGAACAGCAAGGATATAGGAGAATGTTTGCTAGGCTCTTTGTGGATGGGTGCAAATACAATGAAGCAAAGCAGAAAATACCACAGAAATGGATACAGAAGATCTACACAGCCCTGGTGTCAAGAAAGGCTAGGCTAAAATGAAGGCTAATAGAAAGGCCTAATGATTGCCAAATCAGTTGTGAGGAGTTTAAATAGCATAGTGCTCAGTAGCATCATGAGGTAGCTTTCCTTTCAGTTTAACTGCATTGGGAACACTCCTAGGCAGATTTATATGTTAATATTAATTGTTACACCTCTGTGTGCTGTTTTTCACTGGGCTTGTAGCTGTGGAGAGAAGAAATAAATATCCCCTCTCTATGCACTGTAGTCCAGTGAAAAAAATAAGAGGACCTGTGTCTACTGTGAATTTCTTTGAAGCCCAGATGTGTTTGCTAAATATGTTATTACCAAAGGCAAACTTGGCTATTACCTCCATTGAGTCTCTGAAATTTCAATAAGAGAGCAAATGTTATAGTTGATCAGAACTCTCCATGAGATTGGACATTACAGAACTTGTGATGGGAGAAAATGAAAAGTTCATCTGGCCAGATGTTAAAACCAGGGGAATGTATCATTACTTAGGTCCCAGTACAAAGTCTGTGGCAGAGAGGCCCACAGGGGGAGGTGAGTAAAGGATCCAGCCCCTCCCCCCCATCCAAAGACCTGGGCCTAGAGAGGAAGAAAAGGAATCAGCAAGGCCCAGCTCTACTGCTCATTCCATGCAGAGAGGCCCACAGGGGGAGGGGAGTAAAGGATCCAGCCCCTCCCCCCCATCCAAAGACCTGGGCCTAGAGAGGAAGAAAAGGAATCAGCAAGGCCCAGCTCTACTGCTCATTCCATGCAGAGAGGCCCACGGGGGGAGGTGAGTAAAGGATCCAGCCCCTCCCTCCCCATCCAAAGACCTGGGCCTAGAGAGGAAGAAAAGGAATCAGCAAGGCCCAGCTCTACTGCTCATTCCATGCAGAGAGGCCCACTGGGGGAGGTGAGTAAAGGATCCAGCCCCTCCGCCCCCATCCAAAGACCTGGGCCTAGAGAGGAAGAAAAGGAATCAACAAGGCCCAGCTCTACTGCTCATTCTATGCAGAGAGGCCCACAGGGGAGGTGAGTAAAGGATCCAGCCCCTCCCCCCCCATCCAAAGACCTGGGCCTAGAGAGGAAGAAAAGGAATCAGCAAGGCCCAGCTCTACTGCTCATTCCATGCAGAGAGGCCCACAGGGGGAGGTGAGTAAAGGATCCAGCCCCTCCCCCCATCCAAAGACCTGGACCTAGAGAGGAAGAAAAGGAATCAGCAAGGCCCAGCTCTACTGCACATTCCATGCAGAGAGGCCCACAGGGGAGGTGAGTAAAGGATCCAGCCTCTCCCTCCCCATCCAAAGACCTGGGCCTAGAGAGGAAGAAAAGGAATCGGCAAGGCCCAGCTCTACTGCTCATTCCATGCAGAGAGGCCCACAGGGGAGGTGAGTAAAGGATCCAGCCCCTCCCTCCCCATCCAAAGACCTGGGCCTAGAGAGGAAGAAAAGGAATCAGCAAGGCCCAGCTCTACTGCTCATTCCATGCAGAGAGGCCCACAGGGGAGGTGAGTAAAGGATCCAGCCCCTCCCCCCCCATCCAAAGACCTGGGCCTAGAGAGGAAGAAAAGGAATCAGCAAGGCCCAGCTCTACTGCTCATTCCATGCAGAGAGGCCCACAGGGGGAGGGGAGTAAAGGATCCAGCCCCTCCCCCCCATCCAAAGACCTGGGCCTAGAGAGGAAGAAAAGGAATCAGCAAGGGCCAGCTCTACTGCTCATTCCATGCAGAGAGGCCCACGGGGGGAGGTGAGTAAAGGATCCAGCCCCTCCCTCCCCATCCAAAGACCTGGGCCTAGAGAGGAAGAAAAGGAATCAGCAAGGCCCAGCTCTACTGCTCATTCCATGCAGAGAGGCCCACAGGGGAGGTGAGTAAAGGATCCAGCCCCTCCCCCCCCCATCCAAAGACCTGGGCCTAGAGAGGAAGAAAAGGAATCAACAAGGCCCAGCTCTACTGCTCATTCTATGCAGAGAGGCCCACAGGGGAGGTGAGTAAAGGATCCAGCCCCTCCCCCCCATCCAAAGACCTGGGCCTAGAGAGGAAGAAAAGGAATCAGCAAGGCCCAGCTCTACTGCTCATTCCATGCAGAGAGGCCCACAGGGGGAGGTGAGTAAAGGATCCAGCCCCTCCCCCCCATCCAAAGACCTGGGCCTAGAGAGGAAGAAAAGGAATCAGCAAGGCCCAGCTCTACTGCTCATTCCATGCAGAGAGGCCCACAGGGGAGGTGAGTAAAGGATCCAGCCCCTCCCCCCCATCCAAAGACCTGGGCCTAGAGAGGAAGAAAAGGAATCGGCAAGGCCCAGCTCTACTGCTCATTCCATGCAGAGAGGCCCACAGGGGAGGTGAGTAAAGGATCCAGCCCCTCCCTCCCCATCCAAAGACCTGGGCCTAGAGAGGAGGAAAAGGAATCAGCAAGGCCCAGCTCTACTGCTCATTCCATGCAGAGAGGCCCACAGGGGAGGTGAGTAAAGGATCCAGCCCCTCCCCCCCATCCAAAGACCTGGGCCTAGAGAGGAAGAAAAGGAATCAGCAAGGCCCAGCTCTACTGCTCATTCCATGCAGAGAGGCCCACAGGGGAGGTGAGTAAAGGATCCAGCCCCTCCCCCCCATCCAAAGACCTGGGCCTAGAGAGGAAGAAAAGGAATCAGCAAGGCCCAGCTCTACTGCTCATTCCATGCAGAGAGGCCCACAGGGGAGGTGAGTAAAGGATCCAGCCCCTCCCTCCCCATCCAAAGACCTGGGCCTAGAGAGGAAGAAAAGGAATCAGCAAGGCCCAGCTCAACTGCTCATTCCATGCAGAGAGGCCCACAGGGGAGGTGAGTAAAGGATCCAGCCCCTCCCCCCCCATCCAAAGACCTGGGCCTAGAGAGGAAGAAAAGGAATCAGCAAGGCCCAGCTCTACTGCTCATTCCATGCAGAGAGGCCCACAGGGGAGGTGAGTAAAGGATCCAGCCCCTCCCCCCCATCCAAAGACCTGGGCCTAGAGAGGAAGAAAAGGAATCAGCAAGGCCCAGCTCTACTGCTCATTCCATGCAGAGAGGCCCACAGGGGAGGTGAGTAAAGGATCCAGCCCCTCCCCCCATCCAAAGACCTGGGCCTAGAGAGGAAGAAAAGGAATCAGCAAGGCCCAGCTCTACTGCTCATTCCATGCAGAGAGGCCCACAGGGGAGGTGAGTAAAGGATCCAGCCCCTCCCTCCCCATCCAAAGACTTGGGCCTAGAAAGGAAGAAAAGGAATCAGCAAGGCCCAGCTCTACTGCTCATTCCATGCAGAGAGGCCCACAGGGGAGGTGAGTAAAGGATCCAGCCCCTCCCCCCCATCCAAAGACCTGGGCCTAGAGAGGAAGAAAAGGAATCAGCAAGGCCCAGCTCTACTGCTCATTCCATGCAGAGAGGCCCACAGGGGAGGTGAGTAAAGGATCCAGCCCCTCCCCCCCCCATCCAAAGACCTGGGCCTAGAGAGGAAGAAAAGGAATCAGCAAGGCCCAGCTCTACTGCTCATTCCATGCAGAGAGGCCCACGGGGGGTGAGTAAAGGATCCAGCCTCTCCCTCCCCATCCAAAGACCTGGGGCTAGAGAGGAAGAAAAGGAATCAGCAAGGCCCAGCTCTACTGCTCATTCCATGCAGAGAGGCCCACAGGGGAGGTGAGTAATTATCCAGCCACTCCCTCCCCATCCAAAGACCTGGGCCTGGAGAGGAAGAAAAAGGAATCAGCAAGGCCCAGCTCTACTGCTCATTCCATGCAGAGAGGCCCACAGGGGAGGTGAGTAAAGGATCCTGCCCCTCCCTCCCCATCCAAAGACCTGAGCCTGGAGAGGAAGAAAAGGCTTCAGGAAGGCCCAGCTCTACTGCCCATTTGCCATCCAGAGAGGCCCAAGGGGGAGGTGAGTAAAGGATCTTGCCCCTCCCTCCCCATCCAAAGACATGGGGCCAGAGAGAAGGACACTTCCGGAGACCCCCGACCACCCCCAGGAGATACCATCCACAACCACCATCACAGCGAGGCCCGAGCCGGCGCCTTTGACCGACTCCATGCGGCCGAAGAGAGGCAAGAGCTGCTGTGTGCATGCAAAGGATAAGTAATCGAACTGAAATAATATAGTTGACTAAACATAGATGGCTTATGGCAACTGACATAGTGACTGTACAAGAAACTGACTTACATAGAGACTTGATATAGTGGACTTTTTCTTTCTTTCTTTCTGTCCCTTTCATTAATTAGTTCAACTTTTACTTTGATACTATGTGATAAACTGTGATATTGTGCATGATAATACTTTGTTTTAAAACTGTTTAAACTGTGATAACATGTGTGATGGGAAAAGACTGGTGTAGAGACCGGCAAGGCACGCCACAAAGTTTGCCAAGAGAACCCTATGGACCAAAACAAAAGGCAAAACAAGGGGATGCTCAGCACAGCAGATCTGAAAAGGGGGAGGGATACGAAAGGGGGAGGAGAAACACAGTGTTGCAGGGAACAATACTGCATAGGGACATGGAATGTGAGGTCTATGAATCAAGGAAAACTGGAAGTGGTTAAAAATGAGATGGAAAGAATAAGCATTGACATCTTGGGCATCAGTGAGCTCAAATGGACAGGGATGGGTGAATTCAGCTCTGGAAACCATCATATCTACTACTGTGGGCAAGAAAACCTTAGAAGAAATGGAGTAGCCATAATTGTCAATAAAAGAGTGAGAAAAGCAGTAATGGGATACAATCTCAAAAATGACAGAATGATGTCAGTCAGATTTCAAGGCAAACCTTTCAATGTCACTGTGATCCAAATATACGCACCAACCACTGGTGCAGATGAAGCCACAATGGACCAGTTCTATGAGGACTTACAACACCTCATAGAACAGACAGATGTCCAAATTATATTAGGAGACTGGAATGCCAAAGTAGGAAATCAAAAAGTGGAGGGAATAACAGGCAAATTTGGTCTTGGAACACAGAATGAAGCAGGGCAAAGATTGATAGAGTTCTGCCAAGAGAACGCACTGGTCATAGCAAACACTCTCTTCCAGCAACTCAAGAGGCGACTTTACACATGGACATCACCAGATGGCCAACACCGAAACCAGATTGACTACATACTCTGCAACCAAAGATGGAGAACCTCCATACAGTCAGCAAAAACAAGACCTGGAGCAGACTGTGGCTCAGATCACAACCTACTGATCGCAAAATTCAGGCTTAGACTAAAGAAAATAGGGAAAACACGGAGACCAGAAAGATATTACGTAGACAGCATCCCTAAAGAATACACGGTGGAGGTGATGAACAGATTTAATGGCTTAGACTCGGTAGACAGAGTACCGGAAGAATTATGGACGGAGATGAGGGACATCATGCAGGAAGCAGCAAAGAAAACCATACCAAAAGAAAAGAAGAGTAAGAAAGCAAAGTGGTTGTCTGATGAGGCTCTTAAAATAGCAGAGGAAAGAAGGAACACAAAAGTCAAAGGAGAAAGGAAAAACTACAACCATTTGAACACAGAATTTCAAAGAAAAGCAAGGAGAGATAAGGAAAACTACCTAAAAGAAGAGAAATGGAGGAAAACAACAAAAGAGGCAGAACCAGAGATCTTTTTAAAAAAATTGGGGAAATCAAGGGAACATTTAAAGCAAAAATGACCATGATAAGGGACAAAGACGGAAAGGAGCTAGCTGATGCAGAAGAAATTAAGAAAAGATGGAAAGAGTACACAGAGGAATTTTACAAAAAGGACCTCAACACTCCTGATAATCACAATGATGAAGAAGTAGAACTTGAGCCAGACATCCTGGAGAGCGAAGTCATAAAGGCCCTAAAGAGCACTGCAAACAACAAAGCTAGTGGAGATGATGGTATCCCAGTTGAATTTTTCAAAGCGCTAAAAGATGATGGCGTCAAATTACTGCATTCAATATGCCAGCAGATTTGGAAAACAAAACAGTGGCCACAGGATTGGAAAAGATCAGTATACGTCCCAATCCCAAAAAAGGGCAATGCCAAAGAATGTTCAAATTATCGAACAATCGCGCTCATCCCACATGCCAGCAAGGTGATGCTCAAGATAATACAGGACAGACTTCAGCAGCATGTGGAGAGAGAATTACCAGAGGTGCAGGCTGGTTTCAGAAGAGGCAGGGGGACTAGAGACCACATCGCCAACATACGCTGGATCATGGAGAAAACAAAGGAATACCAGAAACAAGTTTACTTTTGTTTTATTGACTACACTAAGGCATTTGACTGTGTGGACCACAACAAGACGTGGCAAGTAATTAAAGAGATGGGAATACCAGAGCACCTCATATGCCTCCTGAGAAATCTGTACATGAACCAAGAAGCAACAGTTAGGACAGAACACGGAATGACGGAGTGGTTTGGAATAGGAAAAGGAGTAAGACAAGGCTGCATTTTATCACCCTGCTTATTCAATCTATACACAGAGCACATAATGCGCGATGCAGGGATGGAGGAATCACAATATGGGATCAAAATTGCTGGGAGAAACATCAACAATTTGAGATATGCAGACAATACCACCCTAATGGCAGAAAGTGAGGAAGACCGAAAGAATCTCTTGATTGGGCTGAAGGAGGAGAGTGCAAAAGCTGGCTTGAGACTCAATATCAAGAAAACCAAGATAATGGCAACAGGCCCCATCAGTTCCTGGAAAATAGACGAGGAAGAAGTAGAAGCAGTGACAGATTTTACTTTCTTAGGATCAAAGATCACGGCAGATGGGGATTGCAGCCATGAAATAAAAAGGCGACTGATTCTTGGGAGACAAGCGATGAGAAACCTGGGGAACATAGTGAAAAGCAGAGACATTACATTGCAAACAAAAATTAGAATACTCAAAGCAATGGTTTTCCCAGTAGTAATGTATGGATGTGAGAGCTGGACAATTAGGAAGGCTGAACGCAGAAGAATAGATGCCTTTGAAATGTGGTGTTGGAGGAGGGTTTTGAGAGTCCCCTGGACAGCGAGGAGAACAAATAGGTCAATCTTAGAAGAAATTAACCCTGACTGCTCATTGGAAGGTCAAATAGTAAAGATGAAGCTAAAATACTTTGGACATCAAATGAGAAGGGAGGATTCACTTGAGAAGGCATTGATGTTGGGAAAGGTGGAGGGCAAAAGAAGAAGGGGGAGGCCAAGGATGAGATGGCTAGATGGTATTATAGACACAATGGGCACAGAGCTGGGAGGGCTGAGGGGGATGGTAGAGGACAGAAGCGCCTGGAGGAAAATGGTCCATGGGGTCGCAAAGGGTCGTAGTCGACTGTGCGACTGAACAACAACAAATTCTGTATTTGTAAATTAAATAATATTTGTTTACAAAACTCCTTTTAGTACCATATGATAAAAGACCATTCATTCCCCATGACAAGGAAGCAGCGATGCTGCTCATGATTCAGCAACAATAATAAAACAATAATAATACAATACTCTATGCCTCTGTATCTGGTGTATATAAGTTCATGCCTTGAAGTCTCACTCCTATGTCTGATGATGAAAGCTCATATTAAAAATATAGCAGTAAGTCTTTAAAGTGCTGCAGTGTTTTTATTTTTGTTTTCTGATACATCAAAAAAATATCAAAATAATTTGTACTTACGAGGCCCATCTGTGGGTGTGTAGTTAAGGAAGCAAAGGCCTATCAGTAGCAAGATCACTGTCCTCCAAGTTAATTTACGCACGAGTAGAATATGGCTCACTCCTCTTTTCTTCATTGCATGGAAAGCCAGTGCTACTGATGTGCCAAGGATAAAAACAAACCTGTAGCATCAAAAAGATTCATCAAAACCTGGCTCAAACTGTATGCTCGTTCATTTTTGTTTTACATTTTTGATTTACATCCACGGAAGAGGGCATGCAGTAAAAACGTTGCTACTCTAAAAATCCGTCCGTGCTCTTAAGGAAAAAGCAGCTATTTCAAAACAGCTAAATAAATTTCCCCTTAACAAAGGTAAATGTGAATAGATCCAACTGAAGTGGTTAGCTCAGGAGAATTTTTCACCTCACAATTCTTAAATGGCCACTCCTAAAGTACAGTATATTTTATGCAGAAAGAGAGATTGAGAGAGGGAGATTGTCTACCTTTCTTGTAGCAGGCCCCACTGCTGGCATGGGAAACTGAAGATCAGTTTTTAAAATGGTTGAACAAGAGAAGGTACCAGCTCTGTGTTGGCCCCTTATCTTTGTGATAAGGAATTTGGATCGTGTCCTAGGGCTTAGACCTGTGTAAGCCTCCTAGCAGCCTTGTTCTTTAGAGTATGCCAGAATCAGCTACCGATAGTCCCACATGGGGCTGTGGTGGCTCAGTGGTTAAGAAGCTCGCCTTGTTAGCTGGAAGGTCATCAAGACAGCAGTTCAAGACCCAAGTACTGCATGACAGAATGAGCTCCCATCTCTGTCCCAGCTCCTGTCAACCTGGCAATTTGAAAGCAAGAAATTTCAAGTAGATAAATAAGGACCACTTCGGTGGGAAAAGATCTTGGGGACTGAAAGCAGCCTCATTTGGGCATCTCCTGAGCGGAGTTCCTCCAGCAAAAAAATCATTTCAATCCAGAATAATTTCTGACATGAAATTATTATTATTAGAACCAGAAGACCACATTTTAAAACTATTAACATCATGGAGGGCAAACAATCATAATATACAGAGTGATCTTCTTAAGCCTCTCAATTGTACATAGAGCAGAAGGTGAAGAATGTTTGCTTTTGGCTGGGGGAGGATAGGACCAGCTGTAGATATTTTGCTGTTTTGGTCAGCTCAGCAAAAAGTGCTCTGACACTCAATTCAGTGTAGAGCACCCAAAGTCTGCTAACCGTATCTTTTTAGCACATGAGGTAAACAAAACCTTGAAGGTTTCTCTCTTCAAACCTGGGAGTACCTACAACCATAACAAATCAGCCAATTGACCAATTGAGGCAGCTGCTTCACTCCAGTTAATGGCAAGGTTGACTGTGGGTGAGAGAAGATGAACTCTTTTTGCACTGAACACAAGGGGAACCATAGCCTCCCTTCATGAGTGTATTAAAGTTCAATTCTGATGCTAAGCTTTGTTGTTGTAATTATATGCCATTAATTTGTCCCTGACTTATGGAAATCTTATGAATGAGCAGTCTCCAAAATGTTCTGTTCTCAACCGCTGAGAAAAAGAAGCATTATGGGGAAGTAATCTACACCTGAGATGCACTGATGGGGAGCAAAATTCCTTTGCTCTGAGAACCAAACAGATATTTCATTTTAAACCTCTTACTACAGCTAATATTTAAGCTACCCTTTTTCATTGTTACAACTGTTGCAATTTTCAAGAAAAACACCTATAACCCTTACACCTATTGATGATGGTGACCTTTAAGTAAAGCAGCTGTGATGTACAGATATTCTTGCTCCCCTTATAGGTCATATTAGTTCAACTGTCCTGAACAGAAAAATAGATTGAGGGTTCATGGAATGTCAGCAGCATTACTCTAAAATTGTTATAAAATTAATAAAAATGTGTAAGTGCATTTGGTAGTTGATGACATTGCAAGGTTTCTCTCCTATGTTCATTGGTATCTCACTATTAGGAGTTTCATAATGCACAGGCTGATTAATCAATTAACTATTTTATCAATTAAACCAATTACAGCACAGATGTTTAATTAACAAAAAGGCATTGAACTGTTTGATGAGTTTAATTTTAAATATGAAACAAAATTCCTAACAACCTATTTATGGACTTTTATGACCACAAGATAGAGAGACGGGTCTCGGCACAGATGGGTTTAAAAGGTAATTAAACCTTTTCTTGGAGAATGTATCAATCAATACATATCACCACACATCTATACCTATAAAAAGAGGGGTTAACCGTTGGGTTCGTTCAAAGGCTCCCGCACCAGGCCCAACCATTCCCGACCTAGCCTTCTGCACTCACCATAACCCCTGCCTTCTCAGCGCCGCGGGGTTTTGGTCATCGCCGGTGGGGCAGTAGTCCCACAAATGGGAACAAAGGGAAACAACTTCAATTCCCAATGTCCTCTGTGCTGCAGTACGCCTCAGCCAATCAGGCTGATCGGCACGAGCAAAAAGAATGTTGGGAACCATGCAGTGCCTAATTAAAATTGAGCCGCAGAAAAAAAACTGCCACACGAACGCAAACAAAACTTCAAGTCCCAGCATCCTACATGCTGTGCGCACTTCAGCCAATCAGGCTGAAGAGCACGAGCGCGCAGAACGCTGAGAAAGCCGGCGCACGAAAAATAAAATAAAAACATCCCAGCCTCCCGCAACAGGAGCGCAAGTCCGCCGCACGGCCTCGCAAACAAACACACACAAAAAGGAGACAGAGAGGAGAGAACCATCGTCAGGCAGATAGCTCTTCTCAGCCTCTTTCTCCCCCGACCTACCTAACGAACCTTACTGGGGGAAGAACAGGCTGACTACCAGCTCCTCCTTTCCCCCATTGCTGCATCGAAACCAAAATTCGAAGCAGCAATGGGGAGAAGAGGAACCAACAGGCAGCCCGTTCTTCAAGCAAAAATACACACCAGCAACAAAACCAAACATTTAGCCAAAACGCCAAACACCAAAAATAATAAAACACAAATAAATAAATAAACAAACACATTAACCAACAAAACAATAAACAACAAAATCCACAAACAAAATCACCCAAAATACCATGAAATCACAGAAAAAAACACCAAACTACAACTCAAAAATATCTAACTCAAACAACAAAAATACCACAAATTAAATAAATAATCACACAAAAATCAGAAACATAAAAACCAACCAGAAATAAACAAAACAATTAAACACCTCTTAAAAAAAACAAAAAAACACAAAAGAAGAAACAGGAACACCTCCCAGTCCAACACAAAAAACAAAACCCAGAAGAAAGAAAACCCAGAGAACTCACCAGCACGTCCTCCCTCCATGACTCCAGAACAGAAATGAAGAAACAAAGACTACTTACCGGAAGAAGCCCCACCTAGAGGCCAGGAGAGAAAAAACAAGTCAAACAAAAAGAGAATCCAACACTATTACTAACAGCCCCACCTAGAGGCCACAAGAGTAAAAACAAGTCAGAAAAATAAGAAATAAATCCAAATCACACATAAATGTAATAAAATAGATCAAAAAAAGTCACAAACCACAAATGCAAAACACACCCACCCAAACCACCCTTAACAACAAACAAAACCACATAAATAAAAACTGCCCGGCAAGGCCAGGCAAACTATGCTAGTTACATTTAAATTGAACCTCTGTGTTCAGAGGCAACAAGTTATAGTGCACCAGCTATCTGAGGTATTATTACACAGGGAGACTGCTACCTTCATGGCCCTTGTATGAGCTTCCTGGAACTTTCTGCCTTGTTAGCAGAGGTTGGAAATAGTACTTTTTTATAGTACAGTGGGCAATGGGGAAAATTGTCCCCCAAAATGGTAACAGCTACTGTGGGAGGAAGGGAGCTGATTATCTTGTTTTCTGAACAACCTCAGTATGAATGAGAAGAAGGATGCAAATTTATTTATTATTTATGAATTACACTTATACCCCACCCATCTGGGATATTTTCCCACTCTGGGCGGCTTACAACACAATACCCATATATATATACCAAAAACAATTGCAGTGGAATGAGATAAAATAAAGTACCTAACACAAAGAATTAATTGCATACTAATTATTTTGATTTCAAACAGGACCTAAGTCTAAACCAGGGGTTCCGAACCTAAGGCCCATGGGCTGGATCTGGCCCACGGTGCCATTTCATGTGGCCTCCTACCCATCTGAGGGCATTTGGGAAACAAAATGAAGCTGTTTGAAGCTGTTAGGACAAAATGGCCATCCTCATTGTGCAGATAGGGCAAAATGGCCATCCAGCCCTTGAAAATGACTGAGAGTGTGTGACCCGGTCCCTAGCTTGAAAAGGTTGGGAACCTCTAGTCTAAACAATTCTTTCCATACACAAATTGATCTGAATCTCAGAAGCATTGTTATGTTCCTTGCTTTTCATTAAATTGTGAGCACAACATTTTATGCAGTCTCAATTTCCTTGGGTTCTTTATTTTGCAATAATAGAACAGGCCTATGAATGATAAACGGATGAAGACATAGTAGCAAAATGAGGAAGTTATCCCTGCTGCCCTTGGCATTTTGTTGTTTGAGACAGAGAAGCAAAATGTTGCTATCCCTCCCCTCCAACTCAAGTAACATTATGCCCTAAAATAATCAAATTAAACAGTATTGGCACAACTGCCTCTTCCTTTTCCTGGCAGTAACAGTAATATAAAAACAATAAATTAATTAATTGGCCATCTTCTCATATAATCCCCCAAAGTCACTGCCCAAGCCAGTTGTTTTGCTGTACCTACGGGCAGGGCCATCTATTTTTGATACAAAAATAGATGGAGTGAATATGAGAGAGAGGCATTTGGCTTAGATGTTATTTAGGAAGCAGGGAAGATGATCTTAGGGGGATATTTTAATAAATGCCATGGTTTATTTTAAAAACTAGTAAAATCAAGCATACAGAGAGTAAACAAAATCAAGTAAAATCAAGCATACAGACAGTAAACAAAACAAAAACTACATTGTGGCACTTTAAAGATTAACTGCTGTATTTTAATGTTAGCTTTCATGGATCAAGTCTACTTCATCAGACGTAGGAGTGAAGCTTCATGGCATCAATTTATACACATCAGGTACAGAGGTACAGAATGGTTAGCATAACAGATAAATATCAAATTGTTGGGGTTTTTTACCTGGTAATACCTGTTATTCAGATTAGTTGTAAAGCTTCGCCCTGTTTACTTGCAAATGGTTAGTAGATGGATGGAAGAAAAACATTGTGGCGTTATACATTTGCTCGTGAGTTTACCCTTCAGGCCAGAAACACAGAAGTCTCACTCTTATGTCTGACAAAGTGGACTTGAGCCACGAAAGCTAACATTAAAGAACAGCAGTTAGTCTTTTTGTTTACTCTCTGATATAATTGAAATACAGATTAACACAGCTCCTATTTTTAAAAAAATCCAGCAAAATCAAGAGACAATTCAACTGAAAAATGATATTAAATGTTTAAAAATGTCTTTCTTTTTTTTTTTTAAATCTGGATCAAAGAAGATAGTATGTTTCAAATATCCTACCAACAATATCGCCTTACGCTTGTAATGGTTGATTGTTCAGAGCAAGTATTATGTGAGACTAAAACAATAACTGCTCTGAAGCATCGACTATTATCTAGCAGGACAGCATGAAAACCTGAGACAGAGGCAGAGATGTTAATACAGGATGTGGACAGGAAAACAATCCACAGGAGAAATTCATTTTTAAAAAAATAAAAATAAAAATGCCAAATGTGCAAATCTGTCATTCTTTGTCTTAATGGGCACTTATAAATGTGCAACTTGCCAAAGATCTTCCTTCACAATATGATTGTGGTTATAAAACGAACAGCATGGTCAATAACATGATCTAATCTGATTGAAGGGGCCAGTAAGAAAATTATTACCCACTTTACAACCCATTAACATCAAACCTACATTACAGGAATGCACACGATAGATTAAAAACTTGCTTACTTAAAGCAAGGAGGTCTAAATAAACTCCATTATATAGGCCAGAGCTTTTTTTTTAATCACTGAAGCAAAAAATGAATACCCCCTTGGCGACTGGACCACAATGGGGAAGGGGATATGATGCTGGTAAGATGCTGAGTTCAGAGATTTTTTGACAGTCATAGATAAATGATGGGGAGAAAGTGAAACCAAGTCCCTGCTTAGCCTGCTAGGCTGCGTCTTTGTCTTGACAGCTCAGAGAGATGGAAGAATATAACACAGAAGAAGCTAATATGTCATTTCTAGATCATAAGAAGAAGAAGAAACCTAAAACATCTCACAACAGTGCTAGGTTCTCAAATCCATGTTAGGGCAATAAGGCCAATCCACGGGGCATACAATTAGGCTACTTCATTTTATCTGCCTTGTTGACAAAGTAATGAACACTCCTTAGAAGAAAATTTAATACTCAGTATGAATAATAAAAAATAAAATTCAGGAGTTTGAATACAGTGGAACCTCAGTTAACATAATTAGTGGGTTCTCCAGGACGTTTCTTACAGCAAAAATTACTTTAACTGAATTTCCCATAGGAATGCATTAAATGCATTTTTCCATAGGAATGCATTGAAAACCAATTAATCTGTTCCAAAAAAAGTCTGTAAATCGAGCCACTATTTTCTATGGATTTCCTTTTGTTATGCAATTTTTATGTTAACCGAGCCATTTGTTAACCGAGGTTCCACTGTACTTTGTTTCTCATGTACCACTGATATGAAAGCAGAGATATTTATGGCAAACTAAAGTTATTTAAGCATCTTTGTGTAAGAAACAAGACTAAGTATCTTTTTCTCAGTGTTTATATCAGATTTGAATCCAGACATTAAAAAATAGCCTGGAAAGAAAGTTTCTTTTTAGAAACAGATAGCTAGATTGAATGGGATAGTTGATCTAATAATCAGGGCCGTAGCCAGGGTTCTAGATGTGGGTGGACGAATATTTTTTTCAGGATGGGCAACAATGTCATATATATGTGTCATATATATGTGTCATATCTATATCTCTCTCTCTTTCCCTTTCCCTTTCTCTCTCTCTCTCTCTCTATCTATCTATCTATCTATAGATAGATAGATAGATAGATAGATAGATAGATAGATATAGATATAGATATAGATATAGATATAGATATAGATATAGACATAGACATAGATATAGATATAGACATAGATATAGATATAGATAGATAAGCAGTTGGAAGTTTGAGGGTGGGCAGACTGCTAACTCAGGGTGGGCAATGCCCATGCTGGCCACCCCTGGCTACGGCCCTGCTAATAATACATAGAGTAGTGTCAGGTTGTAGACTCCTAGCACAGTGAGGTAAAAGACACTTAGCAGCTTTTTTGTTTTTGGGTCTCAAGTAGTGGGGAAACACAGGAGGATTCCAACCTATAGGTTAAATAATCTGAAGCTCGGAAAATGTTTTAAGCAGGACAGGGTGGTTGCCTCAGAAAAAGCCTCATCTGAAAGCATCCCTCCAAAACTGGCTGTTCTTAAGGAAGTCAGGGAATTTTGTTCTGTAACTTGTTACATTTTCCTAGATTATTATCTTGAGAAGAAATGTACTATTCTGTTATTTGATATATTGTCTGACTTGTTTTGAACTTTTGTATATTTAAATTGCCATAGAATGCCTTAAGCCTTCTTCAGAAAAGGCATCTATGAAATACTAGCTGTTTGCCCGGCCTTGCCCGGTTTTTTTTATTTCTGTGCACGGAGGCTGTGGTGCCTATTCCCTCCCTCCTCCTCTTCCTCAATGGTCCTCCTTTTCCTCATCTCCCCATCCTCCTCTTTTCCCTTTTCTTCCTCTCTCCTCCTCTTCATTCTCTTCTTCTTATCTCCCTCCTCCTCCTCTACATGTCTTCTTCCATCCTTTCTCCTTTTCCTCTTTCCTCCCTCCTTAAAGATTGCTATCCTATCCTATTTTTGTAAAACAAACTCCTTTTCTTGGTTAAGGAAATGTACATTTTTCAACTGTACATGTTTACATTTTTTGTTTCCCAAATTAAAGTCAGTTTTCATATAATATATAAGAAATTTTAACTTTAAAATGTTTTAAACTTTATTTTCAACTAGGGTGAAACCTCATCCTCTGACTAACTGCCTCTCACTGAACTAAGTGTCTTTCTCTGCCACCCTCCACCGTCGGTCTAAAATAAAGTCTCCTCAGCCTCAGGGATTCTTTCCCTGCCCAACGGTTTTTAACTGTCATTCTTGCCAACAGTTGGTGGGGTGGGGTGTAGAATGCTGGCACCACACATGCTCAGTGCAGTTTTTCATTTGCTTTTCCCCTGCTGAAGTGTGTGTGCCCTTTGCTCCCCAATTTTGGGGACAGGCACCCCAAATTTTTGTTCTGAACCTCCTTATTGCTGATGGGGTCACTCCAATTTACCTTTGTGCCAAGTTTCACCAGGATTGGTTCAGGGGTGTGAGAGCCTTTGTGGGCCTTACAACACCAGACTTTTGTTTTATATATAGATAACAAGCCATCAGCCATAACCAACTACAGTGATACCTCATACAATGTCCAAACTTGGTTCCACAAGTTTGGACTTTATACAGATTTGGACTTTGTATGAGGCATGCAAAATCCTAGCCGCGATGCCTCATACAACGTCCAAATCCTTGCCGCGATGCCTCATACAACATCATTTCTATAGAGATACATTGTACTGTAACAGCACAGACTTCAGGGCAAAGTCAAGGAAACAGACAGGAAACTGACAGAACTTTAAGAAATCATTGTCTAAAGGCTAAAAACATTACAAAAACTTGTCAAACAACCCTGATTGTCCAAGAACCTGAAGAATGCTGCAAAAATCCCAGGAATGCTTTTAAAAATACTGACGAAAAAATTCAAAAAAATCTTAAATTGCACTCAAAACCATCCTAAACACTCTTTGCCTCATGCAAAACCCACAAGAGCAATGCACGCATGTGTCATGCCTTTTATACTGCCCAGGCACAATGCAACCTGGGAAAACCCCAATGCCTCATACAAAGTCGCACGACTTTGTATGAGGCAACTTTTTTCAAGGAATTAGGCGATGTTGTATGAATCCGATGTTGTATGAAGCGGACTTTGTATGAGGTATTACTGTATACAGATTGTGTATGTCAAATCATATTAGGCATTTCTCAATTTAACAGAACTCTGCAATCAGACAATGTGTTAATGTTAAACAAGAGCAAAGGAAAATAACAAGCTGAAGTCCCCCAAAGACTTTTCACACAACCTGTTAAGGTAGTTCCTTCTTTAAGCCAAGTTTGATGGTATCGCTTAGGCTGCAACTGTAGCCTAAAAGGCTGAAGGTCCAGGAAACACTGTGGGCTAGAGTTCTGATCCAGCATTTGTCAAAAGCTCCATCACAATGAAATTACTAAACATTTTGCAGTCTCCATGGCAAAGAGGACAAACAGAAGGTGGCCATTCTATTCAAGTACATTCTTTTTTTAATTATATAGAAGGAAATCTTGACTGATGGATGCCTGAATATGAAGAAAATAAAACCATGCTGAGGTTCAATATAAATAACATTATTTTGCTTCTCAATTTTTATCAACTGAAGATACAGTTTGATAGAAATACAGAAGGATCATCTAACAGCTTGGAGCAGGTCTGCACGTACATTTTTTAACCAGATAACTACAACTTCAAGAGATCATTTGTATGTACAAATGGGCCACTTCTTTCACGTCACCTCATTTCATCTCAAATATAATGGTCCAAATCAAACTGGCAGTCCCTAATGAAGTAGATCCATAAGATTTACATATGTATTGCATTACATGTTATACACGGAATTGGGGTACACAGAAAGAGCCGCCTCGAAGATTGGGGTATTTTTGAACCACAATCGGGCATACCCTGGTAATAGCAACCTTGTGTTGCTGGCTAATCTTTCTCACACTAAGTCAGGTGAAGGGAACTGGAGATTGAACCAACCAAATAGTGGCTTCAATTTGGCATTTTCATGTCTGACCTAGACATGGAAGAAGAAGAACATTCTGTAATTGATTTTTTGGTGTATATATAAACTGGAATTTCAATTATCAACTGGATTTAGATGTTTTCAACTAAATCTATTCATATGCTCAATTACAAATTACATGTGCATGTACGGTGATCAAGTGATATATAGACACTTATGAAACAGTCTTAAAAACTAACCAAGACTATACATCTTTGAAATGGAATGAAGGAATCTTGGTCACACTTTTCAAAGCTTACCATGGCATGACGAGATCTGCAACTGTCAGTCCTACAACAAAAACAAATTGAATAATTTAAAATGTTGATCATTTCCAAACACACTTTGCAGATGTATATAATGCTAAGAGCTTTCAAAAATCCTCCAGAACATACCGAAGAGCTCTCTCATTATTTGTATCAAATCCTGGGGAGGAGTTTCTGGGACAGATTTTGACACTTGTGCAGGTTAGAGAGAGTTATCTGAAGACGTACTGGCTACCATTCAAATGTAATCCTTCTGTTACAGTACTTGTCACACAGTTTTTTCTGCTAAGGCAGACAAACATATACTTTATGCACAGTCATTCTGAATATGACCATAGTTACTGTGCAAATTGTGTGCTAATTTGATTCACATATGTTTTAATGTTGCAGAATATGTTTTAGGTTTGTTGTTTATAAATTGTCACTGTAACATAATGTGATGTGTCTGCCATCTCTCTCGCCATAGGTTCAAGACAGAAACAATGAGATCTGAAATTTCAGGAGAGGAAGTACCATGGGATTATTATTATTATCATTTTAAATAGATTGATTTATTTTAGTTATGTTTGCTTTCAGTCTGCAGGGCCTTTATCACTCAACAGGTGACATGCTTCAAATCTATCAGAGAGAAAGCTGCAATCAATCCTGAATATTTATTCCTTTGCAGGCCTCTAAGCAGAGGCATGTCAGGAGGGAGGTGGATGGTAGGTGCAACTGATGTTTCCCTCCATAAGGCCTCCAAACTCTTCAAAATGTTAAGAGTAAGGAATGGAAAAAGGAATAAAAAGTCCTTCTGTCACAAGAGCTGTCTGAATGTATGCATCTGACTATGCTCATTAGGGATTCTCAGAGGTGTAGATTGAAAAAGTAACTTTTTGTAACTCTGCTTATGTCCCACCAAGGCAAACACACCCTGACAACAGCAATGCATGGCAGTCTATAAGGGGCTCTATTTATAATCTATTTATTTCATTTATGTGTCCCCCCCCCAATCAGAACTAGGACCCAATATGGCTTACAGGATAATTTTAAACAAAATCACAAACATTAAAATTGATTTAAATTCAATTATGCTATTAAAATGGAATTAAAATTAAAATACTTTGAAATCAATTCAAAACAAACCACCTAATTTTGCTCCTTGTCTGTACTGAACATAAAGAGATGTCGTATTTGGCAAACTCTGAATAGATTCACAAGTTTGTCAGATCTGACGTAACATGAGTGGCATGGAAGTATATTCAGGGGTGCCAAAAATGTATACACATTTTAACAAGGACATTTTTAATTAAAATAGTAATACAGTACTCAATATATACCAATAATAAAAATGAATACAAGTCATGTTTGACTTATGCAATTACAAGAGGTGCCCAAAGTGCTCAGCATCCAGACACTTCTGATTATAGCAAACTACTGCTTGAGCAATGTTAACCAAAGTTTCCACTTGTATCACTGTGCAAGCCATTCCAATTTCTTCCTGAAATACCACCAGTGTTGTTGGGTTTCTATGATACACAACATCCTTTAAGGTCCCCCATAAATGGAAGTCAAGGGGAATTAAGTCAGGAGATTGTGGGGGAAACCCAACTACACCCTTTTGTCCTATCAAATGCCCTGGCAAATTCTCATTAAGGTAAGCTCTCACATCTCAGTGGAAGGGTGGTAGGGCACCTTCTTGTTGGAAGTAAAATCGATCATCCCCCCTCCCCCCCTCCCCCCAGACTTCTGTGGCAAGCTGTAAACTGTTCCAACAGCATAGAAGAAGGACTTGTTGCTGTGCGAGGCCTTCTGGAACTTTTCTTGTCCACATCATACATAGTACCATGTTTCTCAAATTTATCACAAATACATACAGTTATTAGGCATGTCGGAGGTTCTGTTGCATTTTCACTCCTCCTCTGTTGTTGTAATTCCACAACATTCTCAAATTTCAAATACTGTATCACTTCAAAATGGTGTTGAACTCCTCAAACTACAACAGTGCTTCCATTATTTTGACTGTCCTACATGCCACATGGTGGCTCCAGCATTAATTATTTTGAGTGAACATCATACTACACCAGCGTTTCCCAAACTATGTTCTGCGGAACACTGGTGGACTTTAGTTCCCAGAAGCCTAAGTCTGTACATGTTTTGGGGAACTGACTCAGGCTTCTGGGAACTGAAGTCTACCAGTGTTCCATGGAACATAGTATGGGAAATGCTGTACTAAACAATGCTACTGTAATCAATTCAACTTCAAAAAGTAAAATATAGCTAAAATCTCTTAAAATGTATATAAAGATTTGGCACCCTCTGTATTATTGCCTTGGTACAAATTTTAGGAAGCAAGTCAAGAAAAATATGGGTGGTGGTGGTGGGAATTCACCCTTTTATTTTAATGTAAAGCTTTTTCCTTAACAGTAAACAATATTTAAGAATTACAAAGATATATCTAACTTTGTTTCACAGATTTGATGGATCAAAGCCATTTGGCAGGAACAGAGGAATATTTCAAGAAACATGTGCTGAGCGTTGACAAGTTGTAAGAGGAGACCCACCAACCCAATACTCTAGTGACTGAAGCCAGACTGGAAAATACATGTGGTTTTCCCAGATTAAACTGTGCATGTAATTAAAGCCTGTGTTGCGAAGATGGCAGTTCAGAAGTACCGCCAATTGATTTCAGAGCTAAAATACAGAGTGAGGCAATTATTGTACTTGGCATCAAGCTAATCCATTTAACCGAAAGCCCAATAACAGGAAACCATTGTTACACAATATGTAACTCAGGTTTGGGCGACTGTAACATGATCTTAAAAGCTTCTCTAGCTTTCAGAAGTCAATATACTTCTTGTGAAAAGGAAGGTTCAGCAAAATGGAGCTGTTACAGACCTTGCTTAAACCTAAAGAAAATAGCCTCACAGACAAAGCACTACTGAGACAGTAAAAGTAAAGGATGAACCCTAGCTAAATAAAGTAATGGTCCTCCAGTGGAAACACAAAATACAATTAGCATTCACATGCATATTTTAAGATCAATATTTTTTCCTGCTGATTTGCTGAAGAAGCTTTTACGAAGTTTAAGCAGAGTTCATTGTTAAATACTCTTTACCTACAGAGGATAAGGTAGGCCATATTAATTTATTTTTCTTTGAAGATCAATAAGGAGATTGCTGAACTGTGTAAAGTGTTTAGGATAAAGCAAAGGAAAAGGCAGTTATACTGTACCATTCCATGAAGCGTGCTCGAAGAACCAGTAACCACCACCTCCGCAGTTTACGAAAATCATAATGGTAAGAGAAAATCTAAAGGTGGAAAATGTTCAGTAAATATCTACAGTAATTCTCAGAGACATTGTTGTGTTAGTCTATTGCAAGAAACAAGCAGGAGACTTGAGTTACCTTAAAGGTGAACACACTCACTTGGTCTTTTGTGACATGCTGTCATATTCCTCCTTCACCATTTACTCAGATGACAACTTTTTGCCAACAAAATGCACTTCATTCACCACTTTTTAGGAAAACACATGTCTGTCTGCTCTTCCTTTCACAGAGAAATTTCTGTGACATTACAGCTAGCATCTGGTCCCAGAAACTTCAAAAGACCTAGGCCACAAAAATCCATGAACCTTGTGATACAGTGTTTGTAGAATCAAAACATTCAGACCATAATGAACAGCAGCTTGCTGAGGTCCTAGATAACGACAGTTAACGGAAATTGATATTTTTTTTCATTTTGTTTACTAAGGAGAGATCACCAGCTGTTCTTTTAATCTGCCTTAGAATTAAAGAAAAATTGCTTTTGGTATCAGGTTTTTTTAAGGAGACAGAGAAAATTAATTAGTTTTATTTTAATGAATAGCTTTCATACTTGCCAATTGGAGGATAATTCATTTAGGTGCTAGTAAGGAAGGACAATTTAACAAGAAAAGAGGGAGTGTTGGCAGGCATCAATACTTATTGGTGTTGGACTTAGAGAACAGGAAGGACAGTCATAAAACAGATTGGTATTATTATTTTGCTAGCATGTATGCAATGGTTCCTGAAACAAGAGCATATCATTTCATCAATACACATTGCTGATGCAGGCAGCTTTCCATATGACCCTACAGTTGTGCACAGGTGTTATGGTGGTTCATCGAGTACAACCATTAAACATTTTATTTTACTTAACAGCCTAGGCAGGAAATGGAGGGCTATATTGCAGATCAATGAATGGGAAAACGGAGTACAATAACCTGAGGTCAGAAATTGAAGGATATGGCATTAATTAATTCTTGCACATGTTCAAAAAAGAGGACCACTTTTTACAGCTGCAAGAGATGAGAAAGTGCCTTTTCCCACAACCATAACTAATTAAAGAAAAGCCAGCTGGTGTGCAATTTCAGTACTGCCACCAGCTTATATTTATGTGTAATATGCAAACTTTACAGAGCACTTTTTTAATATTTGGAAACAGGAAGCACTAGTAGATCAGTCTTAGTGATCAATATTGATGCTAAGTGCTGATATAAGGAGAACCTAATAGAGAGATGTTCAAAGAGTGGTTTAATGTTCCTGTCTTGGAGTATGCTTCCATGGCCAACTGGTTTTGGGAACCCAGGTTGCTTTCATTCTAGTTCAATATTCCACATACTATGCCTCAGTGGTTTGTATGTACAGCTATGTATGTATGTATGTATGTATGTATGTATGCATGTATGCATGTATTTAAGTTAATGTCGGTACCATCATTCTCCTGGTGAGGGACCTAAAGATCCTCACAAATTATTCAAAAACAAGCCAGCTAAAAGCATATATGTTACTATATATTTTTAAAATTAAACATGTAATAATATCAAAACAATTGTTTAAAAACAGTTTAAATCAGATTAAAAATATTTTAAAAACCAATAAAAGCAGTAATAATAATGAGCAACACCCCAAAATCATAATCTGTATATTTAGACCCCACACTAGTAGAAATGGAGCAATGTTCTAAGTCAGTATGAGGACTGTCCTATGTCCATATATACTTAGAATGTAAAACACAATTTTACATGTTATTTCTTAGAATATTATTAACCAATCCTGACACATCTCAGTCAGGCCTCAGGACAGCTTACTACTGATTTAAAGAGTACAATAATAATAACAGCTCCCTCATAACACAGCAACATTTTTCTTACATGTATGTACACATAAATGTTAATGCATATACTCATATGCAATTTGTAATAATGATTTTTACTAACTAGAAGAATTTCTCCATTTATTAAATACATTTATTACTGAGGCTGTCAGATTAGTTTTTATTACTTAATTAAACATAAAACTTGCATTCACTAATAGATACATATGGAATAAGACATATGATAACACATACATCATTTTACACAGCTCATTCAGGTTTGTTACAAACCACATATGTTCTCAAGTGTTTCCCCTTCTTCTTGGATGAGAGGCCTACTGTATAGTGAGGTCACCATACAATTCAAATTCAGCATCCATTTTTTTCTGGCAGTCTGGCTCTATTTAGCCTTGAAACCTCTAAGAAGCAACTCTAAAAGAAGCAGTCCCTTTGGAATTAAGCCAATTAAGCCAGTTGCTTTTCCTGTAACCAGATGTTTCCCTTAACATGTATTTTGTTTGCCAGACCATTTTGTGTGGGAACAACATTTTGGATGCATCACCAATTTTGCTAACAATGGTCTATAAATAATCAATAATCTGAACTTTTCATGTTATGCTTTCTAGATATGGTCTCTGGATGATTTGTAAACATTGGGGGTTTCATAATGTTTTAGTTATCTCTTTATAGGAATTTTAGAAGTGGTAGCTGTTTTAGTCTGTACAAGCATATCAAATAGTAAACAAAAAAACAAAACAAATATATTGTGGCATCTTAAAGACTAGCTGATTTGTGTATCATGTCCACTTCTTCAGGCATAAGAGTGAGACTTCATGGGATTAATTTATATATATCAGGTGGGGATACAGAAGTACAAAAAGGTTGGTTAGTATAACAGATAAAGTTGCAAATCAGTGTGGCTTTTTACACTTGGTAATGACCAAAGGTCCCTGATTGATATCACATTAATTTCTGTAAAGTTTGGTTCTATGTAGTTCTTCTTCTTTTGTGTCCCAACCAAACCCTGGACTGCCAAAACGAAGTGGCTTTCTTGTCTTTGGCCAAACATAAGTCCTCATCGGTGCATGTTTCAGGCAGTAATCGGCAGACCAGTAAATGAGTTGGATTCTGTATCTCTCCACATTCACACAGTGTGTTGTTGTCTGCCAGCAGCCCCCACTTGAGCATGTTGATCTTACTTTTAGGTACTCCAACCCTCAACCTGTTCAGACTCATCCAAGTGATATATGGGGAGGTTGAGTTCCACAGCTATATCCTCCTTTAATGTTGTTCCTTATCTAGAGAGCTCCTCCCTCCATCTTCTAATTTGGTTTTGCTCTTTTGTACCCACAAGAATGTTTGTTCTTGCTATAAAGCTCTTCCTGTATCTGATCCAGTGGACTTGAAGCTCATATACATTCAGAGAATGTCAAGGGTCATTCTCTTGCTTAGTTCTCTCAGTGTCCACTGCTACTTCTCTCCTTATCTTAAGTCATACCAATAAGAGGGTATATCTCCCTCAACTGATGTAGGTTTGAGGCATCATGTCACTATACGCATGGCTTCATTAACAGCAATGTCAAATTGTTTTGCATGTGTGGATGTGCTCCATATTGGACAGCATACTCTGCTGCAGAGATGCTCAGGACTAAAACTGATGTACGCAGCTTGGATGGCATCCTCTTGGAATATTTTTCCTTGATATTACTGTCTCAAGATGGACAAATTCATTATATTTATCTGGATGTGGGGAGATCTTTAACATACCTTTGGTAAGCTATCCTCGAAAATCCACCCATTTAGCCTTCTTAAAGTTAAACCATGTGCGAAAAGGCACCTCCTGGGGTTTCATCACTGCAGCATTTACTTTGCACATGATGGCATTGTGTAGAGTGCATTGGATCATATCATCAACTTTCATGCACTGGCTACTATCTATTAGCTAACAAAGGTGTTGTCCGGATTATATCCCCTTCTCCATCTACCACAGTTAAAGGATGGAGGCAGTTTCAGATCATGGACAAATTGGAAGTCATTGGTGTTTGCCCAAGATACAAGTTGTGCACCATCCTCATTTGTCTGGTTATATCCCCAAGCCTCACTGTGACAATTAAAATCTCCAATAACAAAATGTATTTGGTCATAAGTAAAATTGTCCAGTTCAATAAAACTAAAATTTGCTTCTGGTGGCTTATAGACAGAGGTAACAGAATTGTGGGTTTCAAATGGTGAGAATTTCAGCATCGTTTCTTTCCATCAGTGCAGCTGATATTATACTGAGGCCAGGTCTAACAAAAATTGCACTTCCATACTGGCCATGCAGTCTCTTAATCACTAGTCTTATTTCAGCCACTTTGAGTCTGTACCTTGCTTTCCCCTGATATGTTTCCTGGACCAGAAGTATGTCACATGTGTGTTTACTGCACATTTCTGCAGTTCCTTTAATTCAATCTGGTGTTAGAAAGATTAACCAGCAAGGTTGCCACCCAGGGTATGCCTGATTGTATTCACAATCTTCGAGAAAGCTCTTTCTGTGTACCCTGTTTCTGTGAAGTTGTAAATGGTTAGTAAAAGGTAAAGGTAAAGGTTTCCCTTGCTCGAAAGCCAGTCGTATCCGACTCTAGGGTGCAGTGCTCATCTCTGTTTCTAAGCCAAAGAGCCAGCGCTGTCTGCTTCTGCAGACGTTTCCGTGGTCATGTGGCAGGCATGACTAGACACCGGAGCACACGGAACGCTGTTACCTTCCCATCAAAACATGGGAAACCACTTGAAGGGCAGAACTGGTAAGACCACTTCTTAAATATCTCACATACCTTTAAAGCTCTGTTATGGTTACTATAAGTTAGTTCTGACTTGAAGATACATAACATCAACAACAAGGCAATCTGCATAGTAAGGTGGGTTGCACTATGGTGTTCCAGTTTAATTTCCATATTAGCTGCTCTGTGGCAAGACTGCAGAGTGATCTGGCTGTAGTAAGAAGGCTTCTTGCAAGAGATCTGTGGTAAATGGGAGGCATCATAGTCAGTGACCTGGCAAAAAATTAAAAACTGAATCACATTCTAACTAAGAGAACAAGGCAAGGCACTAAAAGAATACAGAGAGGAGATGCATGATAAGTAACCAGGTTAATGAGCAAGTCAACAGCCTCATCAGATGTTAGGGGCTGTGGTGACTGAGGGGTTAAGAAGCTCACCTTGTTAGCTGGAAGGCTGGCAAACCAGGAGTTTGAGACCTGGGTACTGCATGGTGGATTGAGTGCCTGTCTTTGTCCCACTTCTTGTGGACATGAAAAGAGCATCATTTGGACATTCCCTGAGCGGAGTTTCTTCTGCAAAAATCCTTTAAACCCAGAATAATTTTGTGTCAGAAATTATTATCGTTATTATCAGATGTTTAAAAGTTTAAAAAAATAACATTTAAATTGTAGGCTGGCAAACCAGGCTCCTGACTCATAGTCCTTCACTCCACACACCACACTTGGTACTAGATTATCTACTTTGGTGCCTTGCAAGGAAGACATTAGAAGGAGCCGCAGTAGGGTTAAACACAACTTTAATGCATGATGGTCAGGGTGAACATGAGGTAATGGTGGACAAAACAGCTCTATTTATAGTACACTGTACATTTGAATATCTCGGGTGGTAGCTCATTGGCTACTGTCCGCGTGATGTCATAGATTGTCACGCCCATCTTCTCCAGGTGTGGTGTGACGGGAAGGTTTCCCGCTCTTCAGGTATTTGGGGAATCTGTACCATGTGAGCCAGATGCTCACTACTGCCACCTGTGGCCACTTAACTCGCATCCTTATACAGCTTGCTACAATGTGTCTCTGATTAGATACAATTGGATACATTGACTGGTTACATTCTGTTAAAGCGAACCTTGCAACATTCATTCAATACATAACACCCCTCCCCCCAGGTGAGGACGAAGTCCTTCAGCCATTGAGGCTTACCACATGTTCGCTTTGGGCGAGTGGCGGCCGCACTTGGGGCCGGAGTCCCTGCACGCTCCTGACTACTCTGTCCTCGTCCTGCAATGGGAGAATGTAACTCGCTAGCCATTGGCTGCGAGTTCTGAGCCGGGGATTGGGGAGGTCTAGGTGTAGGAGTAAACTCCAGGGATGTGAAACCGGGGGCTCCAGGGACTAAAGAAAACCCCCGCTCTTCGCTTGGACAAGTGGGGGACTACTCTGAAAAATCCCCCCGGTTTCCTAACTCAAAGTCTAACAGCTCCTCGAAATCCGCCTCTTCCAAATTGTTCCTGTTACCTGGGGGGTCAAAAGGATGCGGATTTGTGTCATTTCCTTCCCCCCTTGGGATAAGCGGGTGGGGGAGAAGCCTAATGCTGAATGCTCTGCTTGGTCACTCAAGTCTTGCCTTCCTACTATCCTACCCCTGAGCTGGTCGGCATGTCTCCTCCAGAGGAGTCCTGTGCTTGTCTCGACATTGTAGGAGACTGGCCCCGTTTGCCCGACCACTACTCCAGGCACCCAGTGAGGTCTGCCGGCCGCGTAGTTTCGGCAATGCACTGCCTCGCCGATCTCGAAACTCTTGGTGCCCCCTGTTTCTATATTTCTACCCGTATCCTCCACCCTGATTGGGTCTAACCGAGAGAGGATCATGGCGGGCTTCCTCCGCATAAGGAGTTCGGCGGGCGACAGACCCGACGCTAAGGGGGTTACACGATACCTTAATAGGAATTGGCAAAGTTGCAAGTTCAACTCCCTGAGGCCCATCCTACGCAGTGCGTCCTTAGTTGTCCGCACCAGGTGCTCCGCTTGACCATTTGTAGCGGGGTGAAAAGGGGCTGCAGTTATGTGGCAAATTTTGTTAATCTCTATGAAACCCTGGAACTCCACTGACATGAAAGTTGTGGCGTTATCGCTCACAAGTACGTCAGGTAACCCGAAGCAGCTAAATACCTTCCGTAATTGTTTAATCATCGCAGCTGACGATGTACTGGCCATCGGGATTACCTCCAACCATTTGGAGTAAGAGTCCACTATTATAAGGAAAAAGGTGCCCCTGAAGGGAGCCGCGAAATCCACATGCAGACGCAACTACGGCCCCTGGGCTGTGTCCCATTCTCTGTGTGGAAGTCGGGACTCCTCAGGCTGGGTGCTCTGGCAGCTCTCGCAAGTGCCAATCATGTGTTCTATGTCTGCGTCCAGTTTGGGCCACCAGATGTAACTTCTAGCTAGCGCCTTGGAGCACACGATCCCTGGGTGGCTGATATGCAGCATCTTGAACACCCGAGACCTCAGAACTACGGGGATTATTAACCGCTGCCCCCAGAGTAGGCAGCCCCATTCTAAGGAGAGTTCGTCTCTCCGCCTACCATAAACCTTGAATTCCTCCATAGGGGAGGTTGCTGGCCACCCTTTTTGTACCCATGAACTGACTAGGGCCAATGACTTGTCTTTTGCCGTAGCCTTGGTGATCTCAGCTGGCAGAATCGGGGGTGACTCCAGGGCCTTGATCAGGAGCACCTGGTGGTCCTGCTCTACCTCGCACTCTGGGTCCCCTGCCTGTGGGAGGGGTGACCTGGAAAGGGCGTCGGCATGGCTGATCTCCTTGCCAGGACAGTAGGTCAACGCATACTGGTCGCGTTGAGGAAAATGGCCCATTGCAGCATCCTTGGGGACAAGATCTGCGGGGTTGGCTTGTCTGTAGTAAAAATCCCTAGCAGGGGTTTATGGTCAGTCACGACTGTGAATGGTCTGCGATAAAGGAAGTCATGGAACTTTTTGGTTCCTGCAACAATCGCCAGGGCTTCCCTATCTGTTTGCACGTAGTTGCACTCTGCCTTGGACAGGGATCTTGAATAGAACGCTACCGGGGCTTCCCGCCCGCTCTCTAGCACGTGGCAGAGGACTGCCCCCACCCCCACCGGTGAGGCATTGCAGACAAACATAACAGGTTTCTTTGGATCGAAGTGGGTCAAGACAGCCTCGGAGGATAGAAGCTGCTTGAGCCCTCGGAATGCCCATTCCTGGCTGTCCCTCCACCGCCAAGCCGCATCTTTCTTGAGTAGTTTGTGCAGCGGCTCTGCTACCGACGCCTTTCCGGGCAGGAAAGAGTGGTAAAAATTTAGGAGTCCTAGGAAGGACTGTAGTTCGGCCTTGGTGGTGGGGCGAGGGGCATCCTGCACTGCCGACACCTTTGACTCTGCTGGTTTGATTCCCTCAGGGGTTATCCGGAAACCCAGAAACTCTACCTCTTCAGCGAAAAACACACACTTATCCTTTCTCAGTCTGAGCCCTGCTTTTTCGAACACAGTTAGTACCCAGTCTAACCTTTTGGCCAACTCCTGTCCCCCCCCCGGCCATTATCAAAACATCATCAAAGTAGGGGAAAACACCTGGGAGCCCCTTCAACAACCATTCCACGAGGGACTGAAAAATTCCTGTAGCTGAATTTACGCCGAATTGAAGGCGCATCACTTTAAAGGCTCCCTTATGAGTAACAATGGTTTGAGCAGCGGCTGCAGCTGGGGTCACTGTTAATTGTTCATATGCCTGTGCTAAATCTAGCTTGGCGAAACACCTCCCCCCGTGCAAAGTTGCTAACAGGTGACTTACTACCGGCACCGGGTACACATTTGGGCGAATTTCCTTGTTAATCGTGCACTTGTAGTCAGCGCAGATTCTGACCTCCCCGTTAGCCTTAAGCGCCGTAACAATGGAGATTTCCCACTCGGCGGAATCCACCGGTACCAAAATCACCTGACCCACCAGTTTGTCCAGTTCGTCTCAATTTTGTCCTTTAGTGCAAAAGGCACTCTCCTTGGCTTCAGTTTGATGGGTTGGATGTTGGGATCCATGTCGAATGAAACTGGGGGCCCCTTGAACTTCCCTAGCCCCTTCTCAAAGATGGCAGGGTGTGCGTTACACACCTCCATGATCGGGTCAGCCTGCACAGCGTGTATGCCTCCAATGAAAACCCCCAGGGGGCCAAATCACTGTGTCCCCAGGAGGCAGCAGGACCCTCCCTTTAAGACTACTAGGGGCAACTGCGCGGAGCACCTCTTGAACTGCATCTTGAATTCCCCATCCCCAACACTGGAATGCTTTTGCCCTGAACGTCCCGCAAGTTAGTATTTAGGGCCTTCAGTTTGGGGCGTGACTTGGGGGGAATGCGCAAAAATTCCCGGTGGGAGATGATGGAGTACGATGACCCCGAGTCGATCTCCATTCTTACTGGGACTCCTTGTATCAGTACCTCAACAAAGAAGCGGGGATGCCTCAAAGGCATGCTGTGAACCGCCTGGTCATGGTTGTCGGGAACTTGTCAAGACATGCGGTGTTCCTGAGGCTTGTCATTGTTGAAGATTCTGCCAATCCCGTCTGCTTTCCGTTGGGACTGTTCCGCCTGGCCTTTGCCATCATCTCGACACCGCCTGCAGACCTTTGCGATGTGCCCGCGCCGCCCGCAGTTGTGGCACTCCGCCTTCCGGAATGGGCATTGGCTCCAGTCATGGGATGCCCCACATCCGTCACAGCGGTGGTCCTCTCTGGTGTGGTCCCGAACCTCGGGCCTCCTCTGCACCCGCTGCACGTCGTCGTCCTCGCTGAAGTCGGAGGCGGACGTGGTGGACTCGGAGGGCCCCTGCTCTCCGTGGGAGGAACAGCTGTGGACTGGGACCACTGGCGGGGGGGGCAACTGCGGTGGTCCTGGCCTGGCACACCCGTTCGCCTTGTTGCACTGACTCAGCGGCTTGGGCAATGTGCAGGACATGCTCGAAGGAGATGCTCTCGTCCTTGGCCAGTAGTTTTTTCCTGGCCCCCTCATCTCGCAGGCCCAGCAGGAGCCTGTCTCGCAGCACCTCACTCTCAGGGCTGCTACGAAGTCGGCCATGGACTCACTGGCCCGCTGGCACCACTGCTGAAAGGCCAGCCTTGCCGGAAACACCGACACTTTCGGGTGAAAGTGCTTCCTCAGCTCAGCGAGGATCTTGTCTAGGGGTACCTCCCTGAGCGGCCTTGGCATCAGGAGGTTCGTTGCCAGTTCTAGCGTTTCCAGGCCGCACTGGGCCAGCAGGAATGCCCGGTGCTGGGCTTCCTCCTCGATGCCCTTGAGGTCCATTGCATATAGGAACTGCTGTTCGTAGAGTTCCCATTTCTCTGGCTTCATGGTGTCGAAGGGCGCGATGTTCACTTTTCGGGATGCCATCCCACCTTCATCGCCAATTTGGTGTCTTGCAAGGAAGACAATAGAAGGAGCCACAGTAGGGCTAAACACAACTTTATTGCATGATGGTCAGGGTGAACATGAGGTAATGGCGGACAAAACAGCTCTATTTATAGTACACTGTACATTTGAATATCCCGGGTGGTAGCTCATTGGCTACTGTCCGCGTGACATCATAGATCGTCATGCCCATCTTTTCCAGGTGTGGCGGGAAGGTTTTCCGCTCTTCAGGTATTCGGGGAATCTGTACCATGTGAGCCGGATGCTCGCTACTGCCACCTGTGGCCACTTAGCTCGCATCCTTATACAGCTTGCTACAATGTGTCTCTGATTAGATACAATTGAATACATTGACTGGTTACATTCTGTTAAAGGGAACCTTGCAACATTCATTCAATACATAACACCTACTGATAGCAAAAGAGCCAATGTGTTGTAGAGCAGGGGTCCCCAACCTTTTGTGCACCACAGACCAGTTTCATGCTAAACAATTTTTCCATGGACTGGTAAGTGGGAGTGATCTCTCCCACCTGGCAGCCACAGCTTAAATATGGGGAATGTGATACCTCACTGTGCACAGGTGGGGTGGTGGTGGAGCCCCACTGTAGTTAAGCAACATGGAGAATGGGCCTGTCCACCTGTCTATCTGCTGTGTCTGAAGCCTGTGCTCTCACTCCATTCACCAGGCAGACCCGGTGGAGCACATTGAGGGCAGAAGCTGCCATTCCGGGCTCCCAGTGCCACCCCCTCACCCCCTCACCCTTGCGGCCCAGTTCAGGACAGCCCATGGCCCGGTGGTTGGGGACCTCTGTTTTAGAGAACAGAATAATATATTGGGCCTTAGGAGACCTGGGTTCAAATCTTCTCTCAACTACCAAAATTCATTGGCAGGTAGTAACAGTAAAACTATTCCTTAAACATCTTCCATCCCTTGAATTCCCTTTTAGGATTGCCATGTCAGATGCAATTTAATGACACACAACACCAACAACTTACAGCAAACCTAGAGGCATTTATTTCCTTTTTTTATATTTTACTAGCAGAGTTTGCCTGGCGTTGCCAGGCTGTTTTAAATTGTGTTGGAACGGTTTGTTTTTTGGTAATATTTTTTGTAAAAAAGAGGTTAGTCTGTAATTGTTCTTTTTAAAAATTTTATTTATGCACAATTTCTTTATGTTTTCATTTGTTAAATAGATTGTATTGTTTTGATACTTTACAGTAATAACAACTTGTATTTTGTAATTTTTCTAATGTGTTTTTGAATATTTGTTTTAACATATATGTTATTTTTGTTATGATGCTGGGCTGTTATAAACTGTGATCAGGTTTTTTTTGTGGATTAACAAAAGAACAAAGGATTATATAATTTTTCTTACTTTTCTGTTTAACCAAATAATATTTTAGTATGTGTCCTTTTTAATGGTTGTATTGTAGGTAATAATGTTAAAAATGTGAAAGTACGTGTTTTTTACATTCAATGTTTTTAAACTGTGTTTAGATGTTTTGGGTTTTTATTTGAGTAAAAACTCAACACAGGATTTTAGAAATCTTTTTTTTAATTTTTTTGAGATATATTTGTGATTTGTGTAAAATTGTGATTTTTTTGTTATGTTTTTGACTTGTTACTCTTGTGGCCTCTAGGTGGGGCTGTTGAGTCTTTTTGAGTTGTTTTTACTATTGTGCCCTGAAGGTGGGGCTGCTAGGGGTTTTGGTTTCATTTTAGGTGTTTTTTCTCTCCTTGCCTCTGGGTGGGACTTCTTCCGGTAAGTCGTCTTTGTTTCTTCATTTCTGTTCCGGTCATCGTGGAGGGAGGACATGCTGGTGAGTTGTCTGATTTTCTTTCTTCTGGGGTTTTCCTTTGTTTTGCTTTTGTGTTGGTGGGCTGGGAGGTGTTTGTGGTTTTGTGGTGTTGTGGAAGTTTTTGTATCTGTATTTTGTGGTTTATTTTTGTTTATTAATGTTTTTCAAAATTATTGATTTATTTTTGTGTTATTATTTTGTAATAGTTTTGGTGTTTGTTTTTGTTGTTTTCTTTTTGGTGATGTTGGTGTTTAGGGGTTGTTTTGGTGTGTGCACACACACACACTGGGCAGGTTTCAAATGGGTTGAAAGCAAAACACTTCCTTGGGAAGTAAAGGCAGCGACTGGAGACTCATTCGCTGCCTTTGCTTCCTGGGGAATTGGTTCGCATTTAACGGGGGGGAAGGTACTGGTGCATTCCCCCCTCCCCGAAAGCGAAACACTTCCTTGGGAAGTAAAGGCAGCGACCGGAGTCTTGTTCGCTGCCTTTGCTTCCCGGGGAATTGGTTCGCTTTCAAGGAGGGGGGGAAATTCTCCAGTATCTCCCCCCCCCCCCTTGAACCCCTCTCTCTGGTTTTTATGTTTTTTTCCACCCTGGCTCAACTTTTCTTGAGGCCGGTGGTGGTCTTGCCATGTCTTTGGCGGGGTAGCGTGGAAGAGAGGGAGTCTCTTTTCTCCCTGTTGCTCCGGGAAAGAAGGACGGCGGGTGTCTTGCGGTGCCATTTTGTAGCTTTTTTGTTTTGTGTGGCTGTGAGGCGCTGAGTCTGCCTGCTGGGGACTTGCACTTCCATTGCTTTTTGTAAGCTTATTTTTCGCGTGCCTGCTTTCTGAGCGTTCTGTGCGCTCACGGTGCGCAGGACGCTGGGACTTGTATTTTTGTGTTTGGGGTTTGCGTTTGTGTGGCATTTTTTTTCTGCGGCTTGATTTTGATTGGCCGCGGTGCTTTTCCCAACGTTCTTTTTGCTCGCGCCTCTCAGCCTGATTGGCTGTGGTGCGACATGGCACAAGGAACGTTGGGAATTGAAGTTCTTTTTCTTTGTTTGAGTTTGTGGGTCTCCTGCCCCACTGGTGCATTTCTCAAACATTTGTTGACCCAGTTTGGGCAAGTGCACGAAGGCTCAGTACGGGCTAGTATGGCCTGGTGCAGGATCCTTTGTCAAGTTCCAATGGTTAACACTTGGATTTATAGGTATAGATGCTGCTCTGTAGGTGCTACAGTACATAAGAACATAAGAACAGCCTTGCTGGAACAGGCCAGAGCCCAGTACACTTAGATAAATCTCATAGTCCTATTATACATTTCTCTCTCTCCTTCTCTTTTGCTCTTGGGTTTTGCTTCAGCTTCTTCCTCAAACAAATTAATACTTTTGTCTCATTTTCTAAGCCATTACATGATTTTTATTATTCTTGTTGCTATTAGAAAAGGACCCTTTTGTGCTTGTCTGCTATCTCATCGGACTCAACACTATCAAGTCATATTTCTAGGGAGCATGTCATTGCTCACCCATAAAGCATACAAATACTTATGTCACTCATCTTTCTAGACTAATGATCAGGTACATTAGGTGATATATTAACCATTCTGGTACAAGTATTTAGCAAGTTGTGCTTGAAAATGAAGGCAATATCCCATTCTTTTCAGTACTTAAAAGAAGAAAAGAGGAAAGGGCACAAATGTTAAAAAGCAAATAGAAGTGTGACCCAAAGTCTGGAATCTGTAAACTTAATTGAACAATAAAACACTAGAGTTGCCATCTGACCCAGAAAACCAGGATTGTCCCAAATTCAAGGTCAGAAAAATTGTCCTGGCCAGTTGAATAAAAATCATGTTAAAGTCCCGGAGTTTTAAAATTTATTGATTGTGTATTATAACACACCATTGTAAAAAATTTGAACTTTTGCCATCAAATGAGCCATTTCCTGCCACATTGGAGTTGGAGTATATGTGGAGACAAATCTTAATGTCCTCGCCTCACACCATTGCCCGATAGGTGTGATCAATGTGTTTCCTGGAACTGAGGATGTTAAGAGTTGACCGCGACATGACTTGTCAGAAGTACAACAGATCATCTTACAGTTAGAATTAACTGTTGTACATATATTCATTTATGTATTGATATATTTAATGTGAAAGTGTTGTATAGCTGTCATTATATTATGTTTGTATAAAAAAGGCAATTTTGTAGATAACCTGCCCATTTTTGTCAAGTATACTTCTGTCCCGGTTTTGTGGGAGAGAATTATGGCAACTCTACACATGACACCACTGCCCAAACTGGAAGTGTTCGTAGCTGCTTCTTTCAGCCTGATATCAAATGTTTCCTGAATATCTTGACATCATTATATTATATGTGTATTTAATTTGAGTACTGATCTGGAATCAGGAATGCAACCTGTGTAAACACATCCCCTGCAGAATATTAACATTTACCTTCTAGATATATTCCCAGACCCATCTTTCCAGGTGGATAAACAGATGTTAGATATGGCTAGAGAGCCTTTGCTCAGTTCAGGCTGGGACATTCTCTACATCCATTCTTTAATATGTCAGATCTAGCCATGAAGACATATGCCCCAGGCTGCAAACACAGGCTCAAATAACATGGACAATGAAGAATATTCCACTCTTCACAATAAACTGCTGAAGGTTGCGAAGTTGATTTTCGGTTACATAGGAAACAGGGGGCATTTCTTTCCAGAGAACAAAATCTGTTTTTAACAACCATTTTTATGATAATTATGACGATTCCAACTAGTTTTTGTAATGTACTCCATGTGGGGCTCAGCTTGTTGAGAAATCAATCAATGGGCTAACTAGCAATGCTGGTTATAAAATAAATAAACTTCTTTCTTAGAATAACTACGTTGCTTTACTGTTCACTTCCAGGTCCAATTCATAGTACAGCAGAACCTTGGTTAACAAATGGCTCGGTTAACATAAAAATCGCATAACAAAAATAAATCCATAGAAAACAGTGGCTCAGTTTATAGAATTTTTTCCGTAATGGATTAATTGGTTTTCAATGCATTCTGATGGGAAACCATGTTTCAGTTGAAGTATTATTGTTTCCCATAGTGCATTCCTATGGGAAATTACTTTCAATGGATTCCTATGGGAACTTCAGTTAAAGTAATTTTTGCTGTAAGAAATGTCCTGAAGAACGCATTAATTACCTTAACCGAGGTTCCACTGTACTGTTTATGACTATTAGCCATTTGGAACCAGATTAAAGGAAGGACCATATTTCTAATAGGAACCATCTATACAATGAAATCTGGAAGAGAGCCTCTTATCTGTGTTCTACTAACACTAGTTTCATTTCTAGGAACACAAGAAACTGAGTCAAAGATGCAACATGATCTAATCCTTAACTCTTTTGTGGGTCAATAGAATGCATGTGAAAATGGCATTAGATACATTGTTTTTAACCCTAGAAGGAAAGGGGTATCAAAGATTTTCCTTGTGCATTAAATGACTGTATATTTTCAGAGAACTTGTTCACAGAATACTAAAAAGCTCTGGAAAATAAACAATATGAGAGATGTTGCTACAGAAGTATTCAGATATACTGTAAGAGCAGATTCACCTAGCATTTCAGTTTCTTAATTTCACAATTATACCACAACCTTTCAAAAATACTTCTGGCCTTCTACTCATTCACACCTTGTATCCCTTTAACACAGATACTTGCAATTATGTCCATTAGTTGCCCTAGTAACAGAGGCAGAGGTTAAGTCATTTGTTAGAAGAGGTTCGTCCCAAATTATGATATTATGGCAAATTATTGCCAGTCTTTTAAGTAAAGTACCTGAGTTTCTGTTCAGGTAGTAACAGAGATGGTAAATGGAGCTGATCACTTTTACAATATTTAAATAGGATCTATCTTCAAAGAGTCCAATTGTAACAAATTATTAGACACTTATTACCAAGGCAGGCAAGGAGAACAATTAAATTTTAGACATGGTTCAATGCACACAGTGATGAGAAAAAAACCCAACTGGGTAATTTCTGAATAATGTCATTAGACTAGCTGCTTCGTTATGGAGTAATGCCAAGGTGCCAATTACTACATTAACAACATAGCTCCTGATAAAAAAGATTTCAAATGCAAATATCACCTTTTTATTGGCATTTCAGTTTTAAATAATTTCAAAACCACTGAACTGTTCTCTGCAAATGTGTACAAACATTTCTGCTTGCACATGACAACTATGTTATAGCTGGGTCCCATGTTGCTGTCAGTATGGCAGCCTGGCCAGATGCCAGCAGCACAATTGGCCTTCTGGTGAAGTGGCTACATCTGGATGGTGCTGGGAGGTTGGTTGTGGGACATTGCATAGACCATGCCATTCGCCAACACAATAGGAGGGAATGTGAGGTTGTGAACTGGCAGGCTTGTTGGGAGAATTCACCATGGTACATCCGCAAGCTCAATGTAAAGGCTACTGCTTTCCCATTGTTGTTCATTAGCCTTCCCTTCCTTCCCACCCCCTCTTTCATGTGATGTCATAGGCCAGCGAATCTCATGTAGCAGTAAATGGTCCCAGTTATTTTTAACGCATATGATAAATTCACACAAAAGAGTGCAATAAGAGTATGTCTGCTCTTCTCACTTATCTTTGCAGGCGCACCACCCAAAGAAAGACTCAGACACCGGTATATGGATAAAGGCATCGGGCCACTTTTATTGAATAATGCCCTAGTCCGAATTATAACTTTCAATTGGTGTAATCATCCAATTGTAATTCTTTAAGGCAAGCAGGCCGCAGTAACACTGGTAAGGTTCCACCCAAAATGCCAATGGCAATTGGCTACATGTAACTATTTGTATCAATTTGTTTGTTGACACAAACAAATTGTTGACCGGAGTCAATAAACTATCTACTGACCCCACCCTATAACGTGTATCCGTTAAATCTCAAGGTGATGCAGGCTGTTAAGCTCCTGCCATCACCCCTTGCCTGGTTCGTTGTTGACCGGCCAAAGCTATTACCCCTGTACCTGTCTAAGTGTTGGCCAGTCAATTGCGAACCTGCCGGATACCTCTGGGTCATAAATCTTTACCTTACCAGTGCTACCCGCCACATGGGGAGGCGTCCATGATGACTCACCGCCCCCCCCAGACCGTCAGCTCGGTCGCCAGGCCTGCTTGCACCACACCCAGAAAGAGGTACATACCTCCAGCCGACAGGTGGACCCCTTCTCCTGCCTACCAGCAAATTTTTTTGTAAGCCTATCCGCAGGTGTCCAATGGCTGTCTCCCAGCCATGCTCAGCAAGGGACCGAGCAACAGCCCTGTCCACTGACTGCCGGAACAGTCCGAACCACGGAGATCCACGTCTCCCCTAAATTGGTGTCTCGGCACGATGTTAGACCATAGCAACCGTGTGTAAGCCATACATGATATAAAACACCAGGTCACTGCCCCTCCGTATAAGATCATTGCCGCCGAGGTGCCTAATAAGAACATCGGGCGGTCCAGCATCCCTGACGGACATCAGGAACGGCCACAGTTCCTGCCCCATTGTGCCGCGCATACCATACCATCGCATACGTGCGGATGCACACAGCCCAAGTCGGGGTCCACTCTCTGTAGCCGCAGCATATACTGCTGCCCAGTGTACATAGCTGCGGCCCACCAGCCCCACTGCCACCGGTGTGCAGAGAGACACAGGATCTGTAAAAGAGGAGAAGAGGTGAAGGACATAACTAGGTACTCATACAGTGAGGGGACGTACATATAAGAAACTACGCGTACACACATATCCGCCTCCGAGTACCCCAAACGTAGCTGCGAACAACGCGACACCTATCCTAAATAAATGGGTGCCAAAACGGGCCCCACACCGCGAAGCGCGGCACCGGTCACCCTCAGTAACTTTACTTTGGTAAGGGTAGACCCATCCTGGTGGCAGAAAAACAGGCTGGGGCGCGCAGCAGGCACTGCCGAAAATTCATGTAGGGCACCAACCGGACAGATGTCTCAATGAAACTTCGTAGCAGTCTAACTCCACTGCCTACGCCGTGCTGAACAACTTTTGAGGACCGTATCCCCAATTGAGCCCACTCATGTGTGACATAGACATCGTCGAGTTCCAGTGCCCTACGAGACACATCCGCCTTACACAGATGGTACCAACTCTGGCACCCACTCACTGATGCGGAGCGCTCCCAAAAAGGCTACCGTGGTAGCTGCGTGACCAAGAGCCACTTCACACCTATCCGAACATAAGTCATGCCAGCCTCATGCAAGGTGGGTCAGAAACTCTGGCGAACTGGGGTGGCGCGTGTCCGGGCGGCGGACACATTCATGTGTCCACCCCTCCAAAACACGACGCATGCGGAAGTAACTCATGCAGTCATTGAAACCCCCCCCCCCACGTTGGCCATAAATGCCAGTGCCGAAAGCCTGAAGGCTATAGTACGGGGGGCCAAACCCTGACTGCGAAGATAAACATGCATTGTATAACCTGGTCCACTGATATTGACCACACTTGAGGTAACTGTAATTACTCGCAAAAAGTTCTAAATCGCATGAAAGCATGTTGATACGCCTTACGCGTGCGAGGTGCCAATGACATGCCCGGTTCACCTCTCCTCGCCAAATGTCCAAATATCGTCCGGGAGTGGCGAGTGGAATTCCTCTGCTTCCGGAGCAAGGCACGGAACCGGGGGATCTACAGGCGGGATAAAGCATCAGCAATATCGTTATTAATACCTGGAACATGTCTGGCCCTGAACAGCACATTTAGGCGTAGGCTTCTCAAAAAGACTTGACAAACCAATGCCATGACCCTGGGGGATTTGCACGTCTGGGTGTTGACAATGTGCACCACTGCTGCATTGTCACACCAAAAATGGACCACTGAGTTGGCCCACTCGTCACCCCATAGCATCAGTGCTCCCCAATTTGGGAAGAAACTCAAGGAAAGTAAGATCGCGGAGGCGATCCGTGCCCAGCCATGCATGAAGCCCTCGGCCGTAAGTCCCCCTACCCTCAGAGTAAACCCCCATAATCCAGGGAGCTGGAGGCATCCGACCGTACTTGAAATCTAGGGCAGACCATAAGGTCTGATCTCCAGGAAGAGACCCCGTTAAAACCCTGGAGGAATTTGAGCCAGACCGCAAGGTCTGCCCGTATGCTCCTGATCAGCCGGACCCTGTGGTGATGTTTAACAGGCCAGCCATGGCGTCACACAGGCGCCTGGCCATTGCTCTGCCGGGTGTAACCACCCTGCAGGCAAAGTTAAGGTGGCCATGAAGTAGCTGCAGCTCACGAGGGGACACTTTATGTTTGGCAATCAATGCCAAAATCGCCGCAGAGATCCGAGCCACCTTATCCATGGGTAACCTGGATGCCTGTGCGACAGAGTCAATTCCAATGCCTATAAATGTGAGCTTAATAGCTGGGCCCTCGGTCTATTCAGGCGCTAAGGGGACACCCAGTTCCCACATGAGTGTCTGAAATGTAGTGAGGAGACGCGTGCATGTGTCCAAGCCCCGTTTACCCCGAACCAAAAGTCATCGAGGTAATGGGCTAGAGACCGGGACCCCAACCTGCGAGCAAAGGCCCACTGAATGAAAGTACCGAATCGTTCGAATGCCGAACATGGAATAGAGCAGTCAAAAGGCATGGCCTTATCTAAGTAAAATTACCCTTGGAACCTAAAACCCAATAGCTCAAAATCCCCTGGGTGCACTGGCAATAATCGGAAAGCCGAGTGCATATCAGACTGTGCCAGGAAAGCACTGGGACCGCATGAGCGTACCACCCTTAGGGGCTGAACAAACGACGTTTTCCTGACTGAAAAAGGTCAGCAGGAACGGCATCACTGACCGAAGAACCCGCAGGGTAAGCTAGATGGAGGATTAGAGGACATTCACCCGGGTTCTACTTCGGTACTAGCCCCCAGAGGGGAGACCTTCAAATTAGGGAAAGGTGGTTCCAAGAAGGGGCCCGCTACTCTCATAGCCTCAACTTCCTTAGCTGTGCTCAGTGCAGCAACCTCCTCGTTACCTTTCAAGGGAACTAAATTAGTAGCATCTTGGGGCCCCTAACACCCCGAATGGTATACGAAAGCCCCATTGGAAACCCTCCAGCAGGTACCACACATCATCCCTTCTTGGATAAGCTGAGAGCCATCGCTCCAGCATGAGTACACTAATTGGGGAGGGGGGCTTTGACATGGCTAGTTCCGTCGGACGGAGCTCTGATCGCCCCCTGTGCACCCCTACCTCTGCCCCGTAACCCACCAACCCGCGGGCACGCGGAGGCGGCGTGGGGGCCAGCGCAAAAGGGGACACTCATGTCGGTAACGACACTGGCGCTTATTACACACGTCGCTAGCTGACAAGGTCCAACACAGCAGGCGGGCTGGAACCCCCTGCCCCACCGGTCAGCGGGGAGCCTGTGTTGCAGCAGCCCGCTGCACAGCATGACCACAATGGTACCTATCACCAGGCGCCAGACACGTGGGAGTCATGTACCAGAGCCACAATTGCTGACAGGGCTCATCCCACCTCATCTCATGATGTAGGGCCACCCTCATCCAAATTCCTCATCGTAAGCCAACTACGATGGGCCCATGAAATCAACCATCGCCCTGTAAATATTATCAAGGGATTGAACCATCGGGATGGCCCAATCAGGCCAGGCCCTGAGGCATACTGCCATATATATAAAGTATGCCGGCAACCAGTTGGCCCAGGTGCGCGGTGGCTTACGACGATGGGACAGCTCTTTGTCTCTGTCGTCCTGTCCCTCTCACTCTTCCTCAGTGGGCTCATGGTTCAATAGGGAGAATATATCCACGTACTCCTCTCCAGATCTTATCCCTCGTGACCTGTGACAAATGATCACCCAGGGGCAAGGAATAACCAGCCATCGGCAAAGCCATCGTCGGCACATTCTGTATAGAGGGCATATGCAGCGGGACCTGGACAGCCCCTGCGATGCTCGGCACTGCCCTAGGGGTGGACACCCCGCCCATAACGAGGGACCATTTAGAAACCATGGATACTGGGATAGGATGGTAACTGATGCCTGCTCGCATCAACTTGACGAGGCCAGGGCCACTGAACCCCACCACTGTAAGTGGGCTGTGGTGTTGGTGCACTTAAATTGAGCCTGATACTCACTAGGTGCGCCCCCATGAGCCGCCCCCACCGGGGGTTCCGGCCCACGGCGGGCGTCGGAGCTCGCGACCGGAATCGAGCTCTGGGATCACCCCTGACTGCTCCCAGCCTGGACTTCAGGTCGAACGGGGAGCTGTGAGATACCAGCTGGGGCCAGCCGGACCGTCTCAAGCAGCTCGACCCGGTTGGCCGCCCACTGAAGCATAGCGGCCGGCAAGGTAGCCGGGGTCGACGAAGGGGCCCCTGTTGAAGAAAGAGTAGCACCCCCCTCCGAAGGAGGCTGTGCAATGCCCAGGGATGCTTCCAGCACTGCTATCCGTGCTAACAGAGCATCCACTGCCCCAGAGCCCCCAGTACAAAGCAGGCCGGGTGGGCCGGACAGCCCACTAGTCAATTGAGGAAAAGGCAACCCAAAAGGAGAGCCAGGGCCAGAATAGGGCCCTGCCCAAAATTCTGGCCCATTGGGGGCCGGAGGAACAGTGGGTTGGACACCCGCACCAGGCCCCCCCCCCCGGGCTGCCTTGTCCCATGCCTGGCAAAGGCGGGCCGAGGGCTGAAGCCCCGGAGGGCCGGCCTGTAGCTGACCAGCTACCAAGCTGGAACCCGGCTGCCAAGTGGTAGCCTGACCAGCCCCACTGGTACCAGTGGGCAAGGCTGGCACATCGCCTTGCCGTGGGGGCGCAGCCCTGGTCCTCCGACCCAAAGGCTGGCCCCCATCCAACACAGGGCCGGTAAAAGTTCTTCCCCTTGGCCGCGGCTTCAGCTCCAGGGCCTTCTGCTTGGAAGCCATGTCTCCCTAGGAGAAGAAAGTCACAGTAGGATCCCTATCCAGGGATCGAACTCCTAGCATTTAAGCACCGCGGCAGCCAAGCAATCCAAGGCTCCGGGTGCTTCGATCCTCCTTTCCCAGCTGGGAAACGAACTGCAAAGGCTCAATAGCCAAAGACTAATACGGAAAAACAGCTACGGAGAAAACTTCTCCTCTCCGTCGCAATTCTAAAACGGCAGCTCGGCTGCCTCGTGGCCACCCCTTTTATAGAGGGGTGGCCACGCCCCCTAACTCACCCGGATGTCTGAGTCCGGGTTGGGGAGGGGGCCGCAAAGAGCGCGGCGGCCATTTTGGCGCCGCGCTTTCATTCTAACATTATCAGTATAAACCCAGACAAAGAAAACTCAATGGTCAAGTATATACAGCTGTTATGTGTGCAGTTGGAAGACCTGTCTTTTCCAGAGCTCCTAGTTGTGCCACCAAGCCTACTTTTTTATTGTCTGAAAATACAGTACAGTGATACCTCATACAACATCCAAACTTCCAAACTTGGTTCCACAAGTTTGGACTTTATACGGATTTGGACTTTGTATGAGGCATGCAAAATCCTAGCCGTGATGCCTCATACAATGTCCAAATCATTGCCACAATGCCTTGTACAACATCGTTTCCATAGAGATACATTGTACTGTAACAGCACAGACTTCAGGGCAAAGTCAAGGAAACAGACAGGAAACTGATAGAACTTTAAGAAATCATTGTCTAAAGGCTAGATGCATTACAAAAACATGTCAAACAACCCAGATTGTCCAAGAACCTGAAGAATGCTGCAAAAATCCCAGGAATGCTTCTAAGAATTCTGATGAAAAAATCCAAAAAAATTTCCAAAATCATACTCAAAACCACTCCTAAACACTCTTCACCTTGTGTAAAACCTACTGCCCTCATACAAAGTCGAGCGACTTTGTATGAGGTAACTTTTTTCAAGAAATTAGGCGATATTGTATGAATTCGATGTTGTATGAATTCGATGTTGTACGAAGCGGACTTTGTATGAGGTATTACTGTATAGAGGTTTCTACTGGTGTGTTTCATTTAAATATTCATAAGCCCATAACCAATTAGCACCTACACAGGCATGAGCAAACTGGTACAAAGTTGTGGTGGCAGACTGCATAGACAGGCATGTGCCCGGGGACCTAAGTAGCATCTTGTTCATTAGCAGCAATTTGTTGCAGCAACTTATTTTGTTTACACAAAATTCTGCTTTAAACATTTTAAACATTTAAACAACAACAACACAGCACAACTTGAAACATTGCAAGGCTTCAAAAAGACAAGGTTTAAAGAAACACAAAAAAAAATAAAAGTTAGTGATTTGGGAGAATGCAGGACAATTATAAATGTCAAAAGCAGGTAGATACCATTTTCTCTTTCATCACATACAGGAGGTCATTTTAGAGGAAAGATGACATTATGGAGGCAGCCCACTGTCCAGTTGCAGCTAAATGGAGCTCTACAACATGTGCCACAACCAACAGATCCTTGCCAAAGATTGTGGCAATCAAATCCTAAGAAGCAATATCATTCAAATTCTGCTTGCTGACATGACTCCATCACTGCTGGGGGAAGAAAAGGAGGACCGGCTCCACACTCCTTCCCACGGCCTGGGAAGTGGGAGCACCTATGGGTGCCCCCCCCTGCAGCTTGGAAAACCGCCGCCATCACCGGTGAGGCTCTGTGCTCGGGACTTCCCCTCCTCCCGGCCCTGGACAGCTGCGGGGAAATGGGAGCAGCTGTGGCCGGCTTCACGGCTACCTGGACCCCTGCTGCTTCTTCCAGCCACCTACACCATCAGTGTGGGAATGGAAGCGGGCGTAGCTGTGAACGCCGTCGCCTCCCTCCTGGCCCCACCCAACCGGAGGGTAGGGAAGGACACTAGGGGCCACTGGGATGCTCTGCTCTGTATTTGGGACTGGGGAAGGGATGGAGAGCCACTTTATTATATAGAGTTGTGGATAAGCTGGAGGTTCTGCAATGTATTTTATTGTGTTTTCTCCTGGTATCCTACTCTATTGGCTTTTTCTGTGTAATATTTTGTATATTGTGTTGACATGGAGATGGTATTGTGTTACTAAGATGTAATTGTGAGATGCTGTTGTATTATTGATATTTTGTACCAATTGCTTCATTGTACTGCATTTTTGTTTGCTTATTTTGGATCTTTCTCCTCTATGTTGTAAGCTGCCCTGAGTCGGCCTGTGCTGAATAGGGCGGGATATAAATCAAATAAACAACAACAACAAACAACATAAATGGTTCTATAGTGTGGAAGGTGATTTTTTTAAAAAGTTACAGTAAATGCATCAAGGGAGCCCAAGCAAAGACATTCATCCACAAGCCCTGCCTACTACCTTTTCATTTTAATATTTGAAAATCCCTTGCAAGACAATTAAGTTAAATGTCATTGCAAGACAATGCGGTTAACAAGTGATTTGAAACTCATGTCAGTTCTATGAAAAAAGGAAGCCCAGCACAGATCTTTTGAAGGTATCAATTAGATTTTCATCCTATAAAAGAGATATGGTTTTATACAACAGATAGCCAGTACATTTATCAGCTGAAAAGGTCACTAGTAGTTTTACCATCCCTATCTCGTACATCTAACCTTTATTTGAGATTGCAGCAGAAGCTGCAGACTGATTCCTCTTCTACATTAATTTACCCAGGAGATTACTACCTTTTTCATGTATATTTGCACTTTTGCAGTGGATGAGCTATATAATGACTAACTAAGATTATGTTACATTTTCCATTTGCTGCACATTTCAAGTCTATTCTATAAGCCCTTCTTTCTAATCAGTATCTGTACTGGATATTTAAGATGGAGGTATAAACTCCCAGGAAAAGCTTTCCTAGCCAACCTGTCCTGACACAACTGCTACTTTGTGTGACGTGACTTCAAGGACAAAGAGAACAGCTTTTGTCAGTGTTGGAACACCTTCTGTACAGAGGCAGTTCTTATCAGGCACAAATGACCCGGTACATACGTATTTAGAGGCCAGGATAGATATTCAGATCTATTCCAAAACCTCAGTTATGTCTTCTTTTTTCAACTATGCTCTCTGATTCTTGTTATCAGGCCTTTAAAAGCACTAATGTCCACCCAGGTGATGGCTCTATACTGTATTTGTACTTATATGTTATACAGTAAAACTCCTACTTACGTAAAAGTCTGCTCCATAGGCTTTTATGTAAATTGGTTTTTACTTAACTCGAAGCAAACCCATAGGAAATGATATTTATGTAAATCAAAGCAACCCCATAGGAAAAGTGAATTTTTTATGTAACTCAAAGCAAACCGATAGGAAAAACAAATTATTTATGTAACTCGAAGCAAACCCATAGGTAATTGTGTTATGTAAATTGGGACATTTATGTAAATCGGGACATGGTTTTAGTGCAAAAATCATTATGTTAGTTGAATTTTATGTAAGCTGGGATTTTACTGTATGTAAATGATTTTTTCTTTTTTGTTGTATGGTTTTTTATGTTTTAAAATTAAAATTAATAATTAATAATTAAAAGCACTTTCTAAGGTATATCACCCAATTTCTTTACCAAGGTTCCAAACAAGTGTGTGTGTGTGTGTGTGGAGAGAGAGAGAGAAAGATAGTCAGTGTGTGAGTTAGTGAGAAACTTTCATGAAATAAACAAAAAGCTAAAGCATACAAGACATATCTTAACATGTGAAATTATTAAGGCACATATCAATCAGCTCTATACCATCTATACCTATTCTTGATGATACTACCAATTGTTATTCCAGCTAAATATTTTAGAAAAACTTTAGTGACCTTGGTTTATTTTTGTCTTTCATACATTTATTTTCAATAAATTGCACAAAATTTATTTGTTGTTCAGTCGCACAGTCGGTTCCGACCCTTTGCGACCCTATGGACCATTGCTCTCCAGGCGCCTCTGTCCTCCACCATCCCCCTCAGCCCTCCCAGCTCTGTGCCCATTGTGTCTACAATGCCATCTAGCCATCTCATCCTTGGCCTCCCCCTTCTTCTTTTGCCTTCCACCTTTCCCAACATCAATGCCTTCTCAAGTGAATCCTCCCTTCTCATTTGATGTCCAAAGTATTTTAGCTTCATCTTTACTATTTGGCCTTCCAGTGAGCAATCCGGGTTAATTTCTTCTAAGATTGACCTATTTGTTCTCCTCGCTGTCCAGGGCACTCTCAAAACCCTCCTCCAACACCACATTTCAAAGGCATCTATTCTTCTGCGTTCAGCCTTCCTAATTGTCCAGCTCTCACATCCATACATTACTACTGGGAAAACCATTGCTTTGACTATTCTAATTTTTGTTTTCAGTGTGATGTCTCTGCTTTTCACTATGTTCCCCAGGTTTCTCATTGCTTGTCTCCCAAGAATCAGTCGCCTTTTTATTTCATGGCTACAATCCCCATCTGCAGTGATCTTTGATCCTAAGAAAGTAAAATCTGTCACTGCTTCTACTTCTTCCCCGTCTATTTTCCAGGAACTGATGGGGCCTGTTGCCATTATCTTGGTTTTCTTGATATTGAGTCTCAGGCCAGCTTTTGCACTCTCCTCCTTCAGCCCAATCAAGAGATTCTTTAGGTCTTCCTCACTTTCTGCCATTAGGGTGGTATCGTCTGCATATCTCAGATTATTGATGTTTCTCCCAGCGATTTTAATCCCATATTGTGATTCCTCCATCCCTGCACTGCGCATTATGTGCTCTGTGTATAGGTTGAATAAGCATGGTGACAAAATGCAGCCTTATCTTACAAATTTATGGCATAAGCTTATTTAGGTATTGATTTATATCACTTTTTCTCTCAATGCTATGTCTCAAGATAACTATCCTGAGCAGTATAGCGAGCGGTAGTGTTTTTCCTCTTAAATTCTATAATGTATGTGTATATATTAGTCCAAATTAGCAGATATTAATTTAATGCAAAATTTCCTCCTTTTTCACGGAGAATGTCATGTCATCTGATCCTTTTACAACATAATCCATGTCCTTTTTGGCAAGGAAGCAGGTGCCACCGTTGCCTAGAAATTTAGCCTAAATAGATTTAGGCAAGCCATAATCTTTCCTTCTCATCTCTCCTGCAAAAGTTCTTCAATGCAAGGGCAGATTTAATTACACAGTTATTGTAAAGGTTACTTACATTGTGTATATTGCATTGAGTACTTAGGAAATAATACTATCCAATAAAAAAGACAGCAATCTCTAAAACAGGAGTGCCCAAACTTTTTGGGCCACAGGCTGGTCACGTGGTTCAGGGGGCTGGTCACTATGGCCTGGGGGATGGATCCGGCCCCTGACACCAATTCATCTGGCCCACAAAGCTCTCGTCACTCCTGGGAGCGACAAGGGCTCCAGGAGCTGGATGAATTGGCGTCGAGGGCTGGATCCAGTCCCTGGGCTGTACTTTGGGCACCCCTGCTCTAAAACCATCATAATGTATTTTTTACTTCCTTTTTCCTTAAGCAGTTATTTATTCTTGACCATCCAGTGTTGAATGCTTAAACCTGTTTCTTTAATCCAATAGGAACAAAATCAACATGGATGAAGTTGACAGGCGTTTGATAAGAAAGGCTCATATTCAACTATATTTTGATACAAGTAGGTTTTCAAAGGGGCCATTCAACAATTACATGATCCTTTAAGGAGGGAGGGGGTCTGCCACCTGAATTAGGAAAAAATTATGTGGAAGGCGGGGGTGGTGGTCCATGTCAAAGATTACACAATCCATTTCGAGCTGGTGTGCATTAGGCACCAATAGTGAAAAGCTCTAAAAATTAGAGTTTTGATACGAAAGCTCTGGATTACGTAATTTTAAAGGGGGTGTGTGAAGCTAAAATTACAGTCAGATTACATAGGTGGGGAGGGGGTCAATTTCCTCCCAAAAATGGATCACATAATTGTTGAATGGCCCCAAAGAGTGGCTGTGTTAATCTCTGCAAGCATTTGCAAACAAATACAGAACAAAAAACAAACAAACAAACAGTAAGGTAGTGGTCCTTAAAGACTAACTGTTATATTCGAGCGTGAGCTTTTGTGGATCATATCACTTTGTCAAATAAAGCTTAAGTTGAAATATAACAGTAAAAGCAAACCAATCACACTTATACACCGCTTCATTGATGGAATTCTGCTTCATGTAATGATATCTTCTTTATTCAGCCAGCCTCATTAGCAGCAGCTTATATCCTCAGATCTTTAAGATAGCAATCAGTCCCATGAAGTCCTGCTTCATTAGGCTTTTTGTAGGGAGAAACAGAGGCAGACAAAAGCAGACACGATTGCTCTCTTTGGCTGGTCAAACGCTACTAACTTCTTTATTCAGGCAGAGTATATATCAGAAAACGAAACTCAGGCTGACAGAGAATACCATAAACGAAACCTAACAGAGACAAAACCTAAGGCCAAACAACCAATCAGAAGTGTCAGAACCCAAAGAAAGAGAGATAAGGAGACTGTCTCTCAGTGAGCAGAGGCTTTTGTTTACAATATGTGTCAGAAGACAGGCAAGACAGAAACCAGATGCATTCCTACATGTCCTCCTTTTTCATTTAAATTTGAGAGAGGGACGGCTAATCATACCCCTGCATGTCATCATACTCCATAACTACTCCTCCATATACATCATCACTGTCCTCCTGGACATCGTACCCCTCCTGACTCATGGTACTTTGTTCCGGAGGAAGATACCTCATTGAGTACAATTGCCGTCGTGCAAAACTCGATGTCTCCCTTCTACGCAATGGACATGTGTTACACATAGAAATAAGATTAGGAATACAAGTAATACAAAAACACAAAGGTATAAAGCAGATAATAATAATAAACCCATAAAAGAAAACTTGTCTAAGGACAGATAAATCAGGCAACCAAGAAGTCACCCAATCAAAGAGATTAACATCAGTGCGTACATTGTTAGTAATGCTCTCCTGTAAATTCTGAAGTTCTTTCTCAATAGTATTATTCAGATCCTGGAATTTTACCCGACATCCCTGGTTCCCGACCAGTTTACAAAATCCTCCGGATTTTGCTAACAGGTAATCTATGGCCAGTCTGTCCTGCATTTGGTCTTGATGAAGTTCAGTGATTTCCATTTGAAGATCCCGTATGACCCTCCCTGTGGCATTGATTGATTTCTCCAGCCTACAGGTGAGTCCCAAAATGGACCTTCTATTCTCCTGGGAAATGACACCTGGGTATGATCCCAAGGTGAGTGCTCCAGTGATAGCACTCCCTATAGCTCTCCCCCAGGAGCTACCATCAGACAGCTGAACATCGATTATCACTTCATCATTGCAACCAGAACCCATCGGGCCGGCAGCAGCTCTCCAGCGCCGTGCATGTGCCTGAGGCGGCATTTGCACTTGTACGGGTAAGGTAAAATAACCCAATGCTGCACATTGATATTGACCTGGATGGAAATTCGTGGCAACTCCATTAAAAAAGAACCACATGTTGGGATCCTTGATTTGCCATCCATTGCAAATTGAACCACTATCTATAGCAGAATAATCAGGAGTAAACATAGGAAAAACATCATATATATCTTCAATAGTAGTGTTAAACAAGGTATAATTAAGCTTATAAGAACTGTTATAACTACCCCATAACCAAAAATAATCATCACAACCCGTATAATTGCCTACATTCTGCAAAACCCTTTTTGCTTGAGTCCAGTACTTCCATTTACTATTCCAGACTCCAGAACTATGACAGCAGAAACAAAGTCCTTTAGTGTATTTCTTGAATGTCATGCTTCGCCAACGGGTGTTGTTAAATTGTTCTGGAGGATTAGAGAAGAGTGAAGATCTATCAAGATGTTGCAAATGTCCAATAACCAACTCTGGCGTGTTGAACAATGCCGGAAGAAAAGCCATTTGAGACACTGCTAGTGGATGCTCATAGTATAACGTTGCATTCTTACCATGAACTTCAAACATATAGTTAGCATGACGAATCCAAAAGTTGGGGTTGCCCCCATGAGGCATTGTTCTTACAGCTGGAAGCACAGTAAGAAAGAAAAGAACAAATGTCAGCACATTTAGTTTACTGGTGAACCACCATCCTGGAGCTGAATAACCTTCTTCTCTCTCCATGGGCGGATCGCTCGTGCAGGAATCCTTCCACTCAGGATCCCCTTGTTGCCAATAGATGACCAATGGCTTAAGAAGACACTCCCCTAAGAAACAGGAGCATGCCCTGTTATTACTAGTACCATATAACTAAACATGAAACATGAGTGACATATAACACAAATGCAATATCACAAACCCATTTACATGTGTAGAGTACTGGAAACTCTGCCATGTGCTTCTGAAGGTATGCAGTTTCATAAGACAATACATAACATAAGCAAAGACAGATCTTTCTCCTGCAAAAGAATAAGCAAAACATTTAAGCATAAACAAGACATGAACATTTTTTTTCTTCCTTACATGAAGGAGGCCTCTATAGCATTCTAGAAAGCAATTCTTACTACCCAATTACATGAGTAAGGCATTAAATTTCTTCTTCTCCCACTGGATGTAAAGTGAAAGAGGCATTATATTTTTTCTTCTCTCACTGGTGTAATAGTGAGAGAGGCATTAATAACTTTTACTAGCATAGCATGGTAAATCAAATACAGTACAAATCTCATTAGCATGAGCAGGTAGACAATTTCTTAAAAAGGCTGTCAGGTTTTATAATTCTTCTTTAAAATCCACACAAACTTTTGTTCTTTCTAGTCCAATTAAAATGTCCAAATTAAAAAGTCCCAATCTTGATTGAAGCTCTCTGAAACACTATCTCTCCAGCACATTTCTTGGCATGGCAAGTTGAAATTAAGCCATAAATTAAGTCTCACTGACTTCACAAGACAATCCCCCACAACCCCCCTTTTCAGCTTTTCAGGCAGACACACATTCCTTCATGCTCCAGCCACACCCATCCGCAGTAAGGCAGGCCGAGGAGGTATGAAGGCACAAAGAACTTCTCCAGAATTTGCAAGCAGCTTCCACACAGAAGAATAGTACAGGGAATTTCCCGTTGCTTTCCCTGCCATCCTGATGCTGGAAACTTGAGACAGCCCACTCTGATCTCTTTGTTTGTGGGTTGGGCAGTTCAAAATCAGCAAAAAACTGTATGTCTTCTTCCTCCTTGTATTTTTGCCACAGCCTGCTATCCATACAGGAAATATTCACCCCCCTCTTTCTCTGTATTTCTTTCATCTCCAGCATATGATTCTCAACCTTATGACAACCTGCATCTGTTAGTTTGTACTTGCACCCCTTTTTTGTCTTGAGTTTTGTGCGTTCCTCCTTTGGGCCATCCTTCCATTTCTGCAGGATCTTCCTGCCCAAACATGAGGTATCAAATTTACTACTCAGCTTCTCCTGCTTTTGTGATGAAGGTTGATTCACGGGGGGGCTGAGATCCCCTATGCTGCTCTTTGAAACACAGTCCTTGCTTTCTGCCACTCTGCATGCATCAACAACTTCAATCTGTGATGAGTTCCCCGCCATTTGTTCCCCATCAGCCGGCACTAGCTGTTTTTTATGCTCGGCTGGCAATATTGCAGCAGAGAACAGGTCTTTTGTAGGGCTAAAAGGACTTGATTGTTGCAAGTCAGGATATAATTGCAAGGCAGGATATAAAGTCCCATCTCCATTTCCACCTCCATCAGGAGTCTGTTGTTTCTCATATGATGGAGGAGCAGTTGCCATGGCTGCCATGGTTGCCATGGTTGCCATGGCCCCCCCTTTCTCTGAAGGCAAAAGCTGTGGGAGGGGGCCATCAAGTCTTTGAGACAATAAAATATTTTTTGGAGGAAGTCTCTGAAGGCAGTCTCTCACTTCCTCCCATGTAAATAATATTGACACAGAAATTCCATTATGCTTCTGCATTTCTCTCCCAATCTGTTTCCACTGTTTTAAGTCCAGACCTTCATATTTAAACCAAGGACAGAATTTTGCTATAACTTTAACCAGCTGCTGTATCTTCTTCTCATCTACCTTTCGCCCATTCTCATGCAAAAGATCTGAGATATCTTTACAAAGTTCCTGCATTTCTGAAGAAAGCAAACATCCCATAATTAAATTGTATTTTCCACTCACCCGGTTGTAATTCTCGAGCGCTCGATTAGACCTTTCCGGTCGGACCTTTCTTCTGGTCGTGAGTGAGTGAGACCTTCCCGGTCGATGAGGTGTTAATTAGGTGTTAATTGTTGAAGCAGAGTTCAAAGCAGGCTCTCTCATTGTAGTTCAAAGCCTCACACGGAGCGCCACTTGATGGAATTCTGCTTCATGTAATGATATCTTCTTTATTCAGCCAGCCTCATTAGCAGCAGCTTATATCCTCAGATCTTTAAGATAGCAATCAGTCCCATGAAGTCCTGCTTCATTAGGCTTTTTGTAGGGAGAAACAGAGGCAGACAAAAGCAGACACGATTGCTCTCTTTGGCTGGTCAAACGCTACTAACTTCTTTATTCAGGCAGAGTATATATCAGAAAACGAAACTCAGGCTGACAGAGAATACCATAAACGAAACCTAACAGAGACAAAACCTAAGGCCAAACAACCAATCAGAAGTGTCAGAACCCAAAGAAAGAGAGATAAGGAGACTGTCTCTCAGTGAGCAGAGGCTTTTGTTTACAATATGTGTCAGAAGACAGGCAAGACAGAAACCAGATGCATTCCTACACTTCATGCACTCTCTGGCTGGTTCACAAGTTAGTTAATCACAGTAATGCACTCCATTTTTTTTTACTACCACCTCTGTGGGCAGGGCCAAATCTGTGGGTGGGGCCAAATCTGTGGGCATGGCCAACACAATGGGGTATGGAGGTAGGTGTGACCAGCCAGGTGGGCATGGCCTGGGGGTATTTCCGCTACCAGTTCGCCTGAACAGGAGAGAACCTGCTTCAGTGCATCACTGGTTAATTAGCATTTTGCCCCCAACATGCTGGGTGCTCATTTTACCAACTTCAGAAGGATGGAAGGCTGTGTTAACCTTGGTCCTTGGTCAGGATTGAACTCACAACCTTTTGGTTACAGTACAGCAGCTTAACCACTATGCCAGCAGGGCTCCTAAGTCTTTCAGATACCACTGATTTTTTGTCTCTTTATTTCAGAGCAGGTCCAGACAGGGTTTATCTCCTGCTCGTGGGAACTCTCAAGGGTCAGTCCTAGTTATGGCCTCCATATGTTGTGAATGCTGGAGCACCCCAAACTCCCCTGGGCACTCCTTTTGGAACACTCATCAGGAGTTCAACTTTTGGGGTGTTCACTTTTAGCCTGTTCCTAACAAGAGTGATAGCTGAGAAATGGGCTAAAAGGGAGCCCTGCAATTGTCAAAGGCTGCTTTTTGTATAAACCTCTCATATGCTGAAGCTTGCTAGGAATCAACTTCAGCATATGGAATACTGAACACTTCTTCTGATCATCTATGAATGGCCAGGGAAGTGAAATATTTTATCTTAACATTTGGGAGAGCATTGCTGAAGTAATGCATCACTTTATTTAAATAAAAAAAGGATTTTTGTTTACATGCATGTGTATACTTCTGATCGAAACAATTGGAAGCGTTCAATTAAACTTCATAGGGTTTTCATTTGGATGGGGGAACATGTCTAATGGCATATCATCCCCCCAATGTTCAGTATGGTTATGATTTTGCTTTTGTCTGGATTTGATGTGAGTCTCTTTCTCCTTAATTTGGAGCAGGTCTTTTATAGTTATTAATGAAGCATCAGGATATATGTCCTTTGATCAGTGACTGGGCTTTTCACTGGCTCATAACTAATCAATGAACTTGGTTTTAAAGAAACACAAAGGAAAGAAAACCTATAAAATTGGTCCCAATTAAGCCTTTAGTGAGAAAAGCAGTGCACTTTCTGAAGAAAAGACACAACAGGGCAGGAAGGCAGTACCCTGTGTTCCAAAGTGTAGTAGTATTTCAGTAGCAGGATTAATTGTTCTCTGGGGTATTTTACATTATCAGTGGGTCAAGGAGAACAACAAAAGTCAAAGTAAAGTGAAGGCATTTTAAAATAATAATAATAATCAAGAGTGCTTCTAATGGACTGTGGACATTTTTCCAAGACAAATGAGATACTCTGAAAACTAAACTTCAGCTTCCAGAAGCAGTGCCAAATCAGCCAGCCATGCAGACCTGATACATAGTGCCAAACCCAGTGCAGTGGGGCTCTTGCCAATATTACTGTGTTGCAAACCTGGCACAAAGATGATTCACAGATCTGTCAAACAGTAGAGGAACAGTGGTCTTTAATGAAGAAAGCATAAGGCACAATACAGCAAAATACATATACAGTGCTATGCAAAAGTCTTAGGCCAACACTAGCTGGTTTGGGGAAAATTCAGTGATTGATTGGGGGGAGTAACTCGGACACCCTAACTCCAAACATCACCAAAAGTGGAGAGGACTAAGAGGAGAGTCAGCAGAAGATTTCAACCAATCTTGGTGTGCCTACATGGGTTGGTAGCTGAGTGATGCCCCCCTCCCTTCCAATCACTCACAAATTTTCCCCAAACCAACTGGTGGAGGCCCAAGACTTTTGCACAGTACTGTATTTGTTAGTCAAGCAGGCAAACTAAGTACATTTAAATTGTAAATGCTCACAGCCCCTTCAGTTATATAACTAATTCTTTGACATCACAAACAAATAATTCTATTTTTCCTTTGGTATTTTTAGGTTAACCATTAAATTAGTGATTAGAGGTACAGTATTACATTGAAATCTATCACCAGTCTGAAAAGATGGTGAAGCTGTCCAACAAAGGTGGTATTTGATTATATTCTTTGCCCACATGAAAGTGATTTCAATTCACCCAAGGGCAGCCAAAGGAAATAGCCAACCATCCATTTGTCTGTCTCCATAATACAGCTACTGCTCAACTCACCCCATTGATCCTTTGGGAGGACAGCTCTGTTAATTGAAATGAGCCCCCCTTGCTGCAGTCAGTAGCTGGGTTTGATTGCTCTAGTCCAATAAATAATATGGCCATATTAATTCAGACAGAACAATTAACACCAGGCCAGACACATTTGACGGTGTATAGAAATTTGATGATAAAATACTGATTGTCATTGGAGAGGGAATAAATTAAGCCAGAGCATGATCCCTTCAAAATAATAACCTATCCTTATTTCATGCTGTCCTTTAACTCATTCACATCAGAGTCTTTGGTTGCAAATATTCTTCATCATGATCTAAGTTGCAACAATATCTGATGACCAAGTTACGATTAAGGAACAATAAATTATATAATAAATTATCTAGTCATGTTCAGCTATCAAACTGAGTTTTTGATGAATGGACTGTGGGATTTTGCTTTTTATTCATTAACAACCTAATAAAGAATAAATTGAGCTCAAACAAAAGCAAAACTTTTCAAAAGTAATGTGACTTCTCACTAATATTTCAAAATGTAAAAAAAACCCTATCAGTTCTCAGATTTTCGACTCCTAATAATTTTTCTCTGCAGTAATATATCAGTCAAAAAAATCCTACAAGTTATATAAAATCCTAGTGAATGTTTTAGGGTTTGCCCCTATATGCACTTCTTGCGGGGTATTCCTAGTTCTGTAGAGTCTATTAATTTTTAGATGGTATGGGCCCCAGATGTTATAAGTGCTTTTCAAAACATCAGAACATTCTCCCCAATTTCCCAGAGTATACCCTTCTGTCCAATCTTCTCCCCAAAATGTTACATTGAGTATGGAGAAGTTGGGGCCCCTTGGAGTCCTGGAAGGTTGTGTAAAAGGCTCCCTGCACTGCCGAACAGGGAGATGTTTATTATAGTGTTGAGGCAGGCATAAACCAACCCTGCACTGTGGCCTGTCTATGACCTTTTGGCCTAAAGAGGGCTGTTTTTCCTTGAGAGGTTTTACTGCTTCAGCAGACAGCATTATGAGATGTGGTGGCCTCTCTCTATCCAGAACTATCTGGCAATTAAAATGGTGATGCTGGACTTATAGAAATATCCAGTATTCCTAGATAACAGTTTTATGTCTCCTCCCTCTTATGACACTTTCAGAGTCCAGCTAACCAGGGGTTGGATAAAAGTTACCTCACCAGGAAGAGACTCCAGCAAAACTTGATAACGCTCCTTTGCAAAGAGACGAAACCTTAACAAAGTCTTCTTCTCCATTGGCATACACTCCTCCTGACAGAGACCTTAATTTATAGCCCCCCTCTCCCTGGTCTTGTATGCTGGATTCTAAAAATTCCCCTCTTTAAGGTTTGTGGAGAATAAAAGTATGCTACTACGTTTCTTCAAATATAGCAGCTTTTTATTGGTACAAAAATGAGGTAAAATAGCATACAGATAAAGGCAGTTCAAATACAAACATAAAACATAAAAGAAATAGAAATGGCTAAGCTAGCTAAGTAGATAAAAAGTTGGGCCTTTTGCGCCCCCATAAATTGTAGACTTGAGGTCTAACATTCATGGCATATTGAAATAGGAAATGGGCAGAGGGACCCCAGGCCATGGGGTGTCTGCTGCTGAGGTGCTAAAACTCTAAGTTTATATATGTTTTTCCCCACTCATACCTCCCATCTCAAGTATGTGAAAATTCCCCAAATATGATGTGAGGAGACAGATGGCTGGACACCTGCATGTTATGCACCTGAATCTTATGTGAGATGGTTATCTTAGATTCCATCTTGGCATCTTCATGTGATAGATCAAACTGTCAAATTCCCAGACTAAGTGTCCTTGGAACTGGTGTCCATGAGAATGTGGGAGCGTGGGGCACTAACTAACACCTGGGTATGCAGCAATCTATGTGATTGGCATTACATTTTAAGCACTAATTGGCTAAACATTCCTTTACTTCACACAGAGTAAATGAAAATTAATGGCATCATTTGAATTCCCATTACAGGTTGCATTTGAACCACTGTTCAAATGTTGTCTGCCTTTGCCATCAAAATTTATGATATACTGATATAGTTGGCCAGGCTATCCTAAATTCACAGGAGGATGGTGAAGTCCTTTAACTTAGGAGAAGGCTTGGCTGATATGTGGAGAGAGCAAGGTAGGAAAGAAATAGTAGAGACACAAGAAGTGAGAAAGCAATGGGACTGTGAAAGGGGAATGCCAAATGAAGCAATGGCACTAAGCTATGGCAGGCTGAGGCTCAAAGTAGATGATTCATTTAGCCTCTTTCTAGAAGTGGTCCACATGACTTGGTTATCCTCGCTTCCTTATCTTGCATTCTAGCATGCTTTGCTTTGTGGTGGGTCACTTGAAAGTAAACTGAGAATTAATATGTAAGTCTTATTGCTGAGGCATGTGGTGAAAAGATAACTCTGGTGACACATTAGTTAAACTGCTGTACTGCAGCCAAAACATTGAGTTAAATCCTGATGGAGACCAAGGTTGACTCAGCCTTCCATCCTTCTGAGGTCGGTAAAATGAGTGATCAGCATGTTGGGGACAAAATGCTAATTAACTTGTGAACCACTCAGAAAGTGGGGCAGTATATAAGTATAATTATTTTTGCTATTGCTAACCGCATTGTTGGAGGAAAGATGGGGTAGTAGCACAGGGATTATACATTCTCCTCAGTGTCTTGTTTGACCCTGACTGGTGCAGGTGAATGAGGGAAAAGAGAACAGATCTGATGGGAGAGAAAGGATAAAAGAAAAAAATATTTGCATAGCCAGAAGCTGTTGTGTAAGGATGGGTGAACTTCACATATTGATCTGAATTACCTGCCCAGTCTTTGGCTTTGGTCTTTAGACATATACGAATGATTGGTGCTATGAAAGTCATCTCATCACATACTGTATCTGTGGAAGAACAATTATCTACTTGAGAAAATAATTTATCTCTTTAGCTTTCCCTTGATTGATTCTTGCTGTCATCTTCTAGAATTATTAACCTTTTGAACTGCATTCCTTTTGATAGTGCAGAATTACCTATAACTTAGGAACTAGGATAGCTGGAAAAGTATATGATGAGAGCAGCAAAAGATGACACAAGTACAGTACTCAAAATGTCTCCTCACCCATGAAATGACATCTACAGGTGAAACCCGGAAAATTAGAATATCGTGCAAATATTCATTCATTTCACTTAAAAGGTGAAACAAATATATGAGATAGACTCACTACATGCAAAGCAAGAGATGTCATGCCTTAATTCGTTATAATTGTGATGATCATGGCATACAGCGTACATGAGATTATGTGATGATTATGGGGTACATGAGATTGGGGGTTGGGGTTTTCATAAACTGTAATCCATAAGCATCAATATTATAACAAAGTAAGGCTTCAACTATCTCGCTTTGCATGTAATGAGTCTATCTCATATATTTGTTTCACCTTTTAAGTTGCATTACTGAACTGAATGAACATTTGCACGATGTTCTAATTTTCTGAGTTTCACCTGTATTTTTGAATATATTATCTTCTCACCCAGGATTGGTTTTACATCAGAAGGGGCTGCTTATTTGCAGCCATTAACCATGTGAACAAAACTTTCAAGAATCCATGCAATTGTTTAGAAAGAAAGACTAATCAGTACACTGACAGAATGATTAAATGAATGGGTTAAAAGATCATAGTGAAGGAAAAGGTAAGCTTTCAGGGATTCAGTGTTCTAATATTATGGACACTTATTTATTATTTATTTATTTTTCTGATTTATATTGCCGCCCAACTCTGAAGATTCTGGGCGGCTCACAGAAAATAAAACCAATCACATTTTAAAAACCAATAAAAACCTCATTAAAACTGCCACCAAAAATTACTCCGACCCCTATAGATTAAAAGAGATTAAAAGAGGGAGAGAGTGTTCTTACTAAATCAGCCAGCAGGCAGGGGTCACCACATCGCTGGTGCCCCACACCCGCTTTGCCAGTCAGGTTTTTAGCCCTTTCCTGAAGGACAGCAACTCCATCTGGAGACAGCTCAATTGGCAGGAGGTTCCAAAGGGCAGGAGCAGAAATGAGAAGGCCCTCCTTATGTTGTACTGCACTCATAGCAGTGTAGGCTTTGACACAGCATTACAGAACTGAAGGCTTTGATTAGTGGAAGTAGTACTTTGATATTGAATACTTGGTTGTTCACCAAGAGATCTCCTACTAACTCCTACTTGCATAGTACTAGAAAGCCAAAGGGAAATTAAAAGCTGGAAGATAATTCCAACATAACTCCCTATTCCCAGTCACAGTGTTTGCACAGAAATTGGTTGGGCAAAAGGCCTTGTAGTTCAGGAGGAAAAATTACTATACTTGCTTTGTTTAGAAGAATGCTCATCTCTGTATATATGTCACTAATTGCATGATAGCCCATTTCCTGATGTTATAACTGATGCCTGTCCTAGTTGCACCACAGGGGCGTCATTAAATCAATGGGCCTAGTTATATCACTCTTGATTGGGGACCCCAAACTTTTTAAGCTGGGGACCAGTCATGCTCCCTAAGACTATTGAGGGGCCACCCCAAGCTACCCACTCCCCCCACTGCTGCCGGTGACCACCCTGAGCCCACACTATTCCCACTGCTGCCAAGAAAGCTGTGCACGGCCAGAACGGCCACCAGGAAAGCCACCCACAAAGAGAGTGGCCACCAGGAACACCACCCACCAGGAAAGCCACGCTCAGCCAGAGCAGCCACTGGGAATGTCACCTGCAGCCCTTGGAGGCATTCCCGGCAGCTGCTCTGGCTGAGTGCAGATTTCCCGGTGGCTACAACATCAAATCATCTAACCCACACCCTCGATCCAGCCACCGCTGCCACCTCAATCCCCTCCACTTGGCTTGGCGTGTCCCTAATGGCACTCTGTAGCAGGGAGGATGTTGTAAGCTTTACACCATCTGTCCTACTACAGAGTGCTGGCAAGGACATGCCAAGCCAAGTGGAGGAGATTGAGGCAGTGGCAGCAGAAGCAGCAGTTGGAGTGAGGGCACGGGCTGGATGATTTGATGCCACATTCCAGATCAAGCCCACAGGCCGTAGTTTGGGAACCCCTGCTCTAGATACTGAACTGTTTTTAAGAACTGGAGTCTAACTACAAAGAGGTGTCAGTTGTAGCAGCAGATCATTTATATTGTTGTTTGGGCTACTGCTCTCAAATCTATGAAGACAATGCATAAATTGCTTTTATGGAGCTACTGTATTCAAACAGAGGTTTAGATTCAGTTCTGCAATATTTAACACAAAATGGTAGAACTCTGGAATAGGAATGAAAAAATTGACAGTGCTGCTTTTTCTCAAATTCAAACTTTTTTAAACCTCAAGCTCTTCCTGTCCCATTTATGAAGAAATGCATGGACTTGCAGTGTGCCTTTAGTTTGTAGGTAGAAACATTCCCAACCTGGAGAGAACCATGCTCTATTTATCTGCCATACAGAGGAACTTTTCAGGGGGAAAATCCAAGAGGTAGCAACTATTATTTAATACCACAAACATAGTTGAATTTACACAAGTATTCAAAGCCAGACTTTTAGAGTTACACATGGAAAGCAACACACTTCAGTGGACAAATCTGTAAATTTTAGTTTCTCACATTTTTAGAGATTTCAAATCTCTGGTTCTTTCTGTTCTCTCTGTCCCTAACATGAAAACATCTGCAAATTCTGGTGAATGCTTATCAAAAACAAACAAAAACAAAAGTGAGATTTCCATTCATTCCTATTCTGGATTTGTTATGTATGTTAACTGTGTTTTCTGACAGGAGCGGAATGTATTTTTTCTCATGTATCTATTCTTATGCAAATAAATGGATCGAAAAATGTGCACACTCTGTTAGCCAATGGGCTTGTTGTATTATTGTTACAGTTCCTGCTTATAGGATCGGAATGTATCTTTTCTCATGTATCTATTCTTATGCAAATAAGTGGATTGAAAAATATGCACACTCTGTTAGCCAATGGGCTTCTTGTATTATTGTTACTGTTACTGTTTATAGTGTGTATTTAAGTCCAAGTTTTTTCCCATCCAAACTGTGTTCAAACCCCACTAATAAAGAGCTGGATTTCACTACTTCATTCATCTGCTTCTTCATTCCTTGAACACTAAAGGCTTGTACCACTTCAAGATGGTTCTTAATTTGGTTTCATCCCTGAGTTCCTGCTTGCAGTGACAACTTGTAGCTTTTCTCTGATTGCAAAACCAAAGATGTGCTGGAAATGCATTTTGTGTTTTGAGTTGGAGTGTGTTCAGAAGTGAACATGGAAGCAGCCGGGATATCCCTGCTGGTGTTGGGATGAAGAAAAATGGTAAGTCAAGCACAGCTGATTATGTCAAGCTGTGGGTGGTTGGAGCAATGATCTCACTATGCTTGATCCTACCAATGGAGAATGTGCCAAAGAAGTGACATACTTAACACAGTGAAAGAGTCAGACAACTCTGCGCTTTCTCAGTAATACCAAATTTACACTATTTGTACAGTAATGCATCAATTTCCAATTTGGAGACACACAAGAGATTGTATGTGTGTGTGGTCAGCTCAGGGTGTTCTGCTGCTAGAGGGAAAGGATCTGTTTTATGCATAAAACTAGACCAGAAGGTCAGCTGAATATTATTTGAATTATAAGAATAAGATAGTATTCTCTATCACATCAGAAGGCAGAAGGCCAGCTGAGGATGTGCCTGGGGAAGACTGTGGCACACAAAATTTGTCCTTCCACATAGATGGAGCAGCAGGGAGTTCATAAGAAACAGCAGACAGCTGCTCTTGCTGACTCCTAGCTTCTGCTGTCTGAGGTTGTCACCTCACTCTGCCTAGTGGTAGATAGCCCTGGCACAGCTGATTGAAATGTTTGAGAATGGCACAACACACAGTGACTTCTATGTACCTTTCCAGGTGCCAATTTATACCACCTGTGAATTAATATCTTTTTGGGGATCTAGAGATGTCTACTTAAAAGAAAGAGAGAGAGAGAGAGAGAGAGAGAGAGAGAGAGGTGGTCTGAATCAATAGGATGGAAAGAGTTGGAGGCATATAGCTAGAGGATTGAAACAAAAACTTGATGGATTCAAGGAGAGTAATCAAATTTCCAGATGTTTAATAATTAGGGGGAGGCATGCTACATATTTGCATATATGCTTATTAATTTCCTGTTCCCTAAAGGGCTGAACAGGGACAATCAAAGCAGGGCCATCTGATTTTATACACTAATGAGCTCAGGCAGGGCTAGTTAGTACTTGGAGGGAAGACCATCAGGTAGAATCAGGAATCTGTGGGTTGGAGGGGGAAAAGAAATGAATCCTACCTGAGAATCTGAAATGCTGTTACTTGTCTTAGTTGACAATACAGGTCTAGATAGATCAATGGTCTGACCTTTCAGTAAGCAGCTTCCTATGCCCCTTTGTTACTAAATATTGTTTTCAAAGTCACATGTTATAGCCTACTGGATTTCTACTGGATCTCTAGTAATGTTTTCCCAGGTATGTATCAGAAACAGGAGTCCTAGATGTGGAAATCACATGCGGACTGTGCCTCCTGGGACAAGAGCCAGCCTATGTAGTCATGATCAAGCTGCACAATCCCAGGGTGCCCCTGGAAGAAAGGGATGGTAAACCACTTCTGTGTATTCTGCTTCTGTCGAAAACCCTGGAAATAATTGACTTGATGGCACACAACTATTATTTTAAGAACCATGATGTGATTTAGGGAAGACTTTGCCTGTGCCTATGTTTATGCATATGTGTTGCATTAGCTCTTCACAGGCTTGCCCAACCACAAAGTCTACTAAAGTTGCTATCTATTCACTTTGTTTTGATTGTTCCATTTCCTCCCCAAACCACCAGATCATTTTGAAACTTTCTTAAGCACCCGAGAACAGACACTGGAAAATACTTCATAACCAAGCCACCATCACATCCTGGGGCTTCAGCCCAAAGAAAGCACGTCCTATAAATGATGGTTTGAAAGAGGAAATAGAAGTTAGGAGCCACCGTTTGAGATGTTATCTGCTCTGACAAGACTTTGTTGGCCTATTAACCCTGCCCACAGGCAAAGCATGCTTGTTTGCCACAGCTAATTTTTCGAGTACTTCCCTGTCACAGTTGAAGTCAATTTTAAAGCAACTGAAAAGGTCAGAAAACTTCCCTCTCTACCTTAGTTCACATCCTAGCATGAAAATTCATAGTAATTTGATAGAGAAGTCTTGCAGTCTCCACCCCTTCCTCCATCTCTTTCTGGTTTATTACTAATTTTCTCCTCATTATGTATCTGTCTGGTGGTGATTATAGTGTTGGTCCTGAATTAGTTAGAACTTAAGTTTTGCATTCCATGTAAAACCTAGTTCTTCTTCTATCCAAAATGCCATATGTGTTGACTTCAAAATACTTCCAAGGAGACATCTTGGAAAATATTTGCAAATCTATAATTCAGCATAAGCTAATTTTTATGCTCCTCATTTTCATCCTACAGAAGCTCCAGTAAGAGAATTTTGAACAGCAGGACTAAAAAGCCCCAAGCTTGAGAGCAGAGTTTAGAAGTAGATATTCTCTGTAATAGGTTATCCCTTCTTTTTCTTCTTCTTTTTTCAAATTAGCATGTCAGGAAGTTACAGAGAGGCAGTGTGGCATAAGAATGATGGACAAGGACTTAGGAGATCCAAGTCTGAATTTCCACTGAGTCAAGAAAGCTCACTAGGATGTTCGGAATGGTAAAATAATTTCTTAATATTTTACTTATCTTGAAAACCCATTACAGTCAAACCTTGAGATAAGAATGGTTCGACTTAAGAAAAGCTCAAGATGCATCCGGAAATCTCAGGGGGAAAAAAAAATCATGTTTGAGATACAAATTTTTAATAGGATTTTTTTCGAGATACAAAATTCAATGAATTCCTTTGGGAAATTGCATTCAGTGCATTCCTATGGGAAATTCAGGACAAGATTTTTTCAAGATACAGCCAACCTCAAGGAATGAATTAAATTTGTATGTAGAGGTTTGACTGTATAGTCACTATATCTCAAATGAAGCTTGATATCACATGACAAATTAAAGGAAATTACATTTCAAAAATAACTCAACAAATGGTACCAAGAATATGTGTTTCAATATAACAAGCAATGTTTCCTAACTATTTGTTATAGTGTTGGCTATGTTATCATTACCTAGCACCATGAAGTCAATTTTGCTCATTATTAGATCGAAGAACTCATTAGTTGTTGTGTATGCATGTCACTGTACTGATAGAATGTAACCACTCCATTTACAAGGTATCTCAGCTGTAAAGGAACGCGAGCAAGCAGCCCATAGAGGGCAGCTGCGAGCGTTCAGTCTCACATGGTTCACATTGCTCAATCACGGACAGCCGCGGGAAATCCTTCCCCGCATTCAGCAGCAGGAAAGAAGAACTACTGAAGAGAGGCGTGCCTGGGCGAGGCCACGCCGGTAGCGGCCAATGAGCTACCGTGCTACAAGATTCAAATGTTAAACCCTACTGTATATATAGAGATGTATCACCGCCATTACCTCATGCTTCACCCGGTCCTCATGTAATAAACCTGAGTTAAGCCAACCCTTCGGCTGTCCTGTTGTCTTTGGTCCCATACAGTAAATTGGCGACGAAGGTGGGATCATGGCTGCCCACGGGACCAAGACATGCGCCGGCTACGAGATCAGGAAGCCGGGAGACTTGGAGCTGTTTGAGATAGACTTCAATGGAGCGCTGGTGGAGCTCGAAGTCTCAGATGAGGACAAGAAGAGGGCCATCTTCGTCCGCATGCTCGGACACGAGACAAAGAGGACCCTGGTCGACCTGATCGCGCCGAGGAGGGTGAGTGACTTCAAAGCCAAAGAGCTTCTGGCTGTGTTGCGCGCCCACCTCCGGCCTGCGATAGCGATGTTCCCCGCTCGGAGCGCGTTCTGGAGGCGAGTCCAAGCGCCCGGGGAATCGGTCGCCGAGTTCGCCGCGGCCCTGCGGCTGGCCGCCGGCCCCTGCAAGTGGGAGACCCCAGAAGTCACCCTCCGCGACTGCCTGCTCTGTGGCCTGAGGGACACCGAGACCCAGCGCGCGCTGATGAAACAGGAGCCGCCTCCCACGTGGCAACAGGTCCTCGACACGGCGCAGGCCGCGGAAGCCACGACGGCCGGCGTGCAAGAGCTCCAGGACTGGCGACCAAAAACCGCCAAGGCAGAGAGCTCGGTGCGCGCGGCCCGGCGGGTTTCGAACTCATCCACGGAGAGCGGCGACGACGAGGACGTCCGGAGGGTCCAGAAGGAGGGCCGGCGCTGCGACGGCTGCGGCGCCGCCCACGCCTGCGCCAAATGCCCGTTCCGCAAGGCCGAGTGCCACAACTGCGGCCGGCGCGGGCACATCGCCAAGGTCTGCCGGAAGCGGCGCGAGGCCAAGAGGAGTTCCCCAGACCGCTCGGCGAGGCAGGACCGCACCACGAGGCCCAAGGACCACGGCACCCGGACCACGAGGAAGCAGGACGGCGTCGGACGCATCTCCGACGACAGCGAGGACGACGCTCCGGTTTTCAGCGTATCCACGGAGCACCCCCGATACTTCGTTGAGGTAGTGATACAAGGGGCCCCTGTTAGGATGGAGGTGGACTCGGGTTCTTCTTACTCTATCATCTCCCAGGGAGAGTTCCTAAAGATAGCCCCCCACGTGCGGCCCAAGCTCAAAGCGTTGAGGGCCACGCTGAAGGACGTGCAAGGGAACCGCATCCCGGTGTTGGGGGTTGGGAAATTCCAGGTCCAGTTCAAAAAACGCACCGCAATGCTTCCCCTAGTCGTCCTCAAAGGAGGTAAATGCAGCCTCCTCGGGACTCAATGGTTCCAGCCCCTGGGGTTGTTCATTGGGGGGGTGCACGCCGTGGGAGTACACGCCGCCGGGACTGACCCAATTCAGAGCGTGTGCGATGCGCACCCCGAGGTTTTCAAAAAGGGACTCGGAAAATTCAAGGGCCCCCCAGTGACTTTCGACCTGGACCCTGGAGTACGTCCAATCAGACTTAAACCGCGCAGAGTGCCTTTCGCACTAAAGGACAAAATAGAGGCGGAGTTGGACAAATTGGTGGGCCAGGGGATTCTTGTTCCTGTTGATTCTGCGGAGTGGGAAACTCCAATTGTAACGGCGCTCAAGGCCAACGGGGAGGTCCGCATATGCGCTGATTACAAGTGCACCATCAATAAGGCGATCCGCCCCAATGCGTATCCGGTGCCGGTAGTCAGCCACTTGTTGGCCAGATTGCACGGGGGGAGGTGTTTTGCTAAACTCGACCTGGCCCAAGCCTACCAGCAACTCCCGGTCACCCCCGCCGCAGCTGCTGCGCAGACCATAGTCACCCACAAAGGGGCGTTCCAGGTATCGCGCCTCCAATTCGGCGTGAATTCGGCGCCCGGGATTTTCCAGTCACTCGTGGAACGCCTCCTGAAGGGGCTAGAGGGGGTGTTACCCTACTTTGATGACGTATTGATTACAGGGGGGAGCCGGGCCGAATTGGCAGAAAGGTTGGGAAAGGTCCTGGAAAAATTCGAAAAGGCGGGGTTGCGGTTGCGAAAGGACAAATGCGTCTTCTTCGCAACCGAGGTCGAGTTCCTGGGGTTCCGCATTACTCCCGAGGGAATAAGGCCTTCCCAATCCAAGGTGGCCGCCATCAAAAAGGCCCCTCGCCCCACCTCCAAGCCCGAGCTCCAGTCGTTCCTCGGGCTGCTCAACTTCTACCACTCCTTCCTTCCTCGGAAGGCAGCCGTGGCGGAACCGCTACACAAATTGTTAAAAAAGGACGAGGCATGGAAGTGGGGCGACGACCATGAGAAGGCTTTCAATGACCTGAAGCGACTCCTGGCATCAGATGCTGTACTGACCCACTTCAATCCCAAACGCCCAGTGGTCCTGATATGCGATGCATCCCCGGTGGGGGTGGGGGCGGTGTTATGCCACGTGCTGGAGAACGGGAGGGAGGCCCTGATAGCGTTCTACTCTAGGTCCTTGTCCCAAGCGGAGAGAAACTACGCCCAGACAGACAGGGAAGCACTAGCGATAATTGCGGGGACCAAGAAGTTTCATGATTTTGTGTATGGCCGCCCCTTCACCATAGTGACTGACCATAAGCCCCTGCTAGGCATTTTCACCGCAGATAAGCCCACACCCCAAATCCTGTCCCCGAGAATGCTCAGGTGGGCCATTTTCCTCAACGCGTATCAGCACGCGTTGGTGTACCGGCCCGGGAAGGAGATCAGCCATGCGGATGCCCTCTCGAGGTCCCCCATTCCCCGGGATTGCTGCCACGTGGGCGAGGAAGAGAGGGACCACCAAGTCTTAATGATAGAGGTCCTAGACTCCCCTCCAGTAGTACCGGCCGACATCGCCAAAGCGACCGGTAAGGACAAAACGTTAGCTACAGTTTGCTCCTGGGTACAGAAAGGGTGGCCCGTGTCTTCCCCAGCAGCGGAATTCGACACATTTTTCAAAAAGAAATTAGAATTGTCCCTAGAGAGGGGTTGCCTTTTGTGGGGACAGCGGGTAGTGATCCCCACGTCCCTCCGGCCAAGGGTGCTTAAACTGCTGCACGTCAGCCACCCCGGGATCGTCCGCTCTAAGGCACTAGCCCGCAGTTACTTTTGGTGGCCCCAGCTAGACGCCGACATCGAGCACATGGTCGGCACTTGCGAAGCGTGCCAAAGCTCCAGGCCAGAAGAGGCTCGCTTGCCACATAGGGAGTGGGACACAGCAAGGGGGCCCTGGTCCCGGGTACACGTAGATTTTGCAGGACCGTTCAGGGGAACACTTTTCCTCCTTGTGGTGGACGCGTTCTCCAAGTGGCTGGAGGTCATTCCAGTCTCGAGCACCTCCTCGGCCACAACAATTAAACAGTTACGGAGGGTCTTTTCCACGTTCGGTTTACCCGACACCCTCGTCAGCGATAACGCTAGCTGTTTCACGTCCGCCGAGTTCAGGGCATTCATGGATCTCAACGCCATTCGGCACATCACCTCCGCCCCTTTCCACCCGGCCACCAACGGCCAAGTAGAGCGCCTCGTGCGTACCACTAAGGACGCGCTGCGGCGCATGGGCCCCGGAGATCTTGACTTACAACTATGCCAATTCCTGCTACGGTACAGGGTCACCCCACTAGCGTCAGGGTACTCCCCCGCGGAGTTGCTAATGCGCAGGAAGCTGGCCACGGTAATCTCCAGACTAGACCCCACCAGAGTAGAAGACAAAGGGCGAAATGTAGAGATGGATTCCTCAAAGAGTTTCAGCGTAGGCGCCCCCGTGCATTGCAGGAACTACGCCAGCGCGGGACCAGCCTGGGTGCCCGGCATTGTGATAGAACAAACCGGCCCCGTCTCATACCGCGTAGAGACCAATACAGGCCTCCTGTGGAGGCGGCACGCGGATCAACTCAGGCGTAGGGTCCCCGGAAAGCAGGACGAAGACGAGAGTAGCAACGAATCAGCGTTAGGGTACTCCCCCACCCGCTTAACCCAAGGGGGAGAAAAAGGGGGACATGGGTCCCCACCAAGGGGGGAGGAAAGGGAATCGATCCTCAGAGATCTTTTGCGGGAGTTTGCGGCGGAAAGGAAGAGCCCCGATCTCGCACATAACCCTCGGAAGTTTCCCCAAAACACAGATTCCCCAAGAAGTTTAGACCTTGATTTACAGTACCAGGGGGAGTTAGCGGAGTGGTCCCCCACCCGTCCTAGCGAAAAAAGGGGTTTCAGTTCAGCCCCTGGTACTTCCAGCCCCAGTAGCCCCTGTGAGTTAGAGTGCAACATAGCACCAATGTCCCGGAGACCGACACCCCCAAGACAGGAGGCGACGGCGAGCCCATCCACCACAGTCTCAAGGTTCCCCGAGCGGGGGACAGAAGGTAGCAGAACCACAAGGGCATCCTCATCGGTCCCGCGGTTCACGATAGGAGGGTCCCCGGGGTCCGAGGGAAACAGGCAGGGGTTCACTTCTCAGCTGTTCATTCCATTCCCATCCCCCAGCGCAAGGCAGGCACAGACGCCCCACAGAGCCACTAATGAATCCCCGTTTTCCATTGCAGGACAAGCACCCACGGAGTCAGGGATCACAGGCTCTCCTGTACTAGGGCAGGCGCAAGCACGCCCCAAGCGCATGTGCGGCAAGCCACATTGGTTGCGGGACTTCGTCCCATCCTAGGGGGGAGGGATGTTGTGTATGCATGTCACTGTACTGATAGAATGTAACCACTCCATTTACAAGGTATCTCAGCTGTAAAGGAACGCGAGCAAGCAGCCCATAGAGGGCAGCTGCGAGCGTTCAGTCTCACATGGTTCACATTGCTCAATCACGGACAGCCGCGGGAAATCCTTCCCCGCATTCAGCAGCAGGAAAGAAGAACTACTGAAGAGAGGCGTGCCTGGGCGAGGCCACGCCGGTAGCGGCCAATGAGCTACCGTGCTACAAGATTCAAATGTTAAACCCTACTGTATATATAGAGATGTATCACCGCCATTACCTCATGCTTCACCCGGTCCTCATGTAATAAACCTGAGTTAAGCCAACCCTTCGGCTGTCCTGTTGTCTTTGGTCCCATACAGTAAATTAGTGTTGGAAAGACTGTGAGAAATTAGACTTTAAAAGAATCCTGTATTTCAGTTCTGAAGTCAAATCACAAAGCAAACAAACTCTATCATCATTGTATAGCTGGCAAGAGAGTGAATAAAACCAATAACAAGTGCCTCTGTCTTTGTTCAGTTCTGTACACGAATGCTGTGCTAATAGCCGGGTTTATTTATTTATTTATATCTTGCCCTCCTGGTGGGAAACACTACTCAGGGTGGCTAACAACAAAGGAGGAAAAAGGGAGAGGGGGAAACGGAAATAAAAATACAATACAATATAAAACAATTTAAAAACATCCACAGCTAAAAAACCCAGCTAAAATCCACATTAAAACACATAAAACCTGTATAATCATTCAGAAAACAGCCCTCTCCACCCACCACCCACATAAAAACTGAGATCCAAGACAGGACAGGTCCGTCTCCCCGGCTAGACAAGCCAGCGGGCCTGGGAGGTGGGGGCACTCATGCCCCACCCATGCTGAAACAACCATGTCTTCAGCATCTTCCTAAAGGAGAGTAGTTCCAACTGGAGATGCACCTCAGGTGAAATGAGGTTCCACAGGGCTGGGGCAGACACGGAGAAGGCTCTCTTCCTGGCCCCAATCAGATGTACCTCTCTCACTGATGGGACCACCACTGAGCCCCTCCTGTCTGCCCTGGTAGGATGGGCTGAATTTCTTGTGACGATGCGGTCTCTTAGGTAGCCTGGTCCAATACCATTAAAGGTCAAAGCCAGCACTTTGAATTGCACCCAGAGGCACACTGGCAACCAGTGCAGCTCCCGGAGCAGTGGTGAGGCGCGAGCATAATGCCCATGCCCCATCACTACTTGGGCAGTCGCATTCTGGACCAGCTGGAATCTCCGAATGTTTGCCAAGGGCAGCCCCATGTAGAGCGCGTTACAATAATCCAATCTAGAGGTGACCATAGCATGAGTGACGTGAGCAAGGAGTCCCGGTTCAGGAACGGGCACAATTGGTAGATTACACGGAGCTGTGCAAAGGCCCTCCTAGCCACGGCTGCCACCTGCTCTTCGAGCAGTAGCTGCGAGTCCAGGAGGACCCCCAAATTATGCACCGGATCTGACTGAGGCTGATTGGGTTTATTGATAGAGCATTAGAAGAAGAGCATTGATAAAGAAACTCCTTTTGAAAAATCCAGTGGTGCTTTACAGAGACCCAATGAGACAAGTTGGCAGTAGCATGGAAGTAACTAGTATCTTTAGCAGTTGTATTTAGAATTGTATGGAACAACTTAATAAAAATAGCATCAGTTAATTCACCTGTATGAGTGGGAAAGCTGTGCTGAAGAAATTTTATTTTGTATTACTAATATTTCTTGTTGATTTGGCAGTATGAACTCTCCAGCATAATATTTTAAAATGACAGGTGACAGCCACAAGAATTTACATTGTAAAGTTTGACAGTAGAAAGGAACCAGGCATGAATGTGAGCAATTTTTCCTTCAGAATAGTTTCTTCAAGAGAAGAATGTTCTTTTTCTTTTTCCAATAATGTCTCTGTTGGTTATCATTGTAATATTACAATTACCTCAAAGAGAGGTTGCTTCAAACTAGAGCATGGAATACCTTTTATTCTTGTCACAAATTCCACACAAAATATTGCAGCCAACCATAGTTAAATATTCTTTTCACAGGTGTAGAATTTTTTTTCTTGAAAAGGAGTTTATTAACTTTACCCCAGTGCTAACAACTTATGGGTCAATTCTTAAATGCCAGAAAAATTAGCATATCCACAAATGCCTCTAAAGTGAGCACTTGATCCTGTAAGTAAAATCAAAATTTCTCACTTTATAAACTCCAGTGGTCCTGATTAAATGAAAGAACTCTAATCATTTTAAATCAAACTATGTGGAGACAATTTGGAACAGTAGATACTAGTTCATCATGCTGGCTAAAAGCCTGTTGCATTTTTATGCCAGCATAACCCAATCAGTCTAAATACTGATGAGAACTTCAACAAAAAGTCAGTACACTAATACCTCATACAACGTCCAAACTTGGTTCCACAAGTTCGGACGTTGTATGAATTCTGACTTTGTATGAGGCATGCAAAATCCTATCCGCGATGCCTCATACAACGTCCAAGTTATTGCCACTGATGCTTTGTATAACGTCGTTCCCCTTGTGAGAGCGGGGAGGTGGGGGGCTAAAGTCTGGCCCCAGCTGTGAGGTGGCCAGAGAAGCAACCGTGGGGGAATCCCCCAAAATATCCAAGTGGCCCCGAGCACCCTCGCCTGAGGACAGGAGGAATGGGGCGAGGAGGAGGAATGGTGCTTCTGGAGCAGCGGTGGGAGACCCGCTGTGAGGCGGCCAGAGAAGCAACTGTGGGGGAATTCCCCAAAATATCCAAGCGGCCCCAAGCACCCTCGCCCGAGGACAGGAGGAATGGGGCGAGGAGGAGGAATGGCACTTCCGGGATGGCGGCGGGAGACCCGACGAGTCTCCTCCTCTTCGGGCACTGGTTGTTTCTCTTGCTCCCGCCGGCGAGTCTCGCTCCCACCTACCTGCTCTCAACCAAGGGTTGCTTCCCTGGCGAGAGTGGGGAAGGGAAGCGAGAGGCAGCGTGGCGCATAAGAAGACCAGCCACACCGGAGTCTCGCTTCCCTTCCCTGCTCTCAACCAAGGGACGCTGCCCTGGTGAGAGCGGGGAAGCGATTGAGACTCCGGCGTGTCTGGTCTTCTTATGCGCCACGCTGCCCACCTCACAGCTGAAGCCAGTCTCCAAGGGACACTTCCCTGGCGAGAGCAGGGAAGGGAAGTGAGACTGGCTTCAGTTGTGAGGTGGGCAGAGTGGTGCATAAGAAGACCAGCCACACCGGAGTCTCGATCACTTCCCCGCTCTCACCAGGGAAGCGTCCCTTGGTTGAGAGCGGGGAAGGGAAGAGAGACTCCAGCGTGGCTGGTCTTCTTATGCGCCACGCTGCCTCTTGCTTCCCTTCCCCGCTCTCACCAGGGAAGCGACCCTTGGTTGAGAGCTGGGAAGGGAAGCGAGACTCCGGTGTAGCTGGTCTTCTTATGCGCCACGCTGTCTCTCGCTTCCCTTCCCCGCTCTCGACAGGGAAGTGACCCCTGGTTGAGAGCGGGTAGGTGGGAGCGAGACTTGTCGGCAGAAGCAAGAGAAGCAACCAGTGCCCGAAGAGGAGGAGACTCGTCGGGTCTCCCACCGCTGCCCCTGAAGCGCCATTCCTCCTCCTCGCCCCATTCCTCCTGTCCTCGGGCAAGGGTGCTCGGGGCCGCTTGGATATTTTGGGGGATTCCCCCACGGTCGCTTCTCTGGCCGCCTCACAGCTGGGGCCAGTTTTGCTTCCACCTGGCTCCTAATGCCTCATACAACGTCCGGTGACGGTGTATGAGGCATCTTTTCCCCCAGAATTGGGCAACGTTGTATGGATCCGACGTTCTATGAAGCAGACGTTGTATGACGTATTACTGTATTTGCTATTCCACACTGAGTTAAGAGACTTAGCACAGGACAGCAAATGACAGCTTTGACTTCTTAATTGAAACAATTGGCCATTGAGATTTATATCAGCTGTGCTACATTGAAGGACACAACTAACAAGATTTTGTCTCTGTCTCTTACCTTCTCTGAAGACTGCTAAAACCAATGTTGCCACTTAAAATAACCTAGAACAATACCACAAATATTTTGGAAGGCAAGAACAAGTTGGCAAGACTAACACAATGCATTACATATGTTGCTTTGGATGTTTGTAGCGTTCAGTTCAAGAGGTATACAAGCAAAAGATGACAGGGAGACCTTGAATCACATTCACATGCTTGCATCTGAACACTACTTCCCATCATGATGTCCTATTGGTTCTTTGGCACATCACTTCACTCGCCCCTTACAACCAATAAGGCTGTTTGTTCTTGACAAGTGAAGACTAGCATCCGTTATCTTCTTTGGCTGTGCTGCCTAGAAGATTCTTGGAGTTGTAGTCCAGAAAAGTAATATTTCCAGATTTTGAAATTGGATCCTGGAAACACTGAATTCAGGTATTCAAACCTGGAAATTATACCTGCTTAAGTGGGAGTTTACTGGTTCTTCTCTATTGTCTTCTGGGCAACAGTCAAAAAATCAGTGTGTTTAAATATCAGTACTACCCTGTGGTTGCATCATAAGACCCAACTGAAATATGCCATGCCAAGATTACAAGGGTATTAAGAAATATGACGTTAGCTGACATCCTCTAACTATACAATTTTCTATCCTCTGGAGACTCATCAACATCCAGTTCTAGCTTTTTAATAGCTAGAGATTCATCAAGATACGATTTAACTAATACAATGTGGAGGGTTTTTATTAACACACTACTACCAGCACAAGATGGGACAGATTGTACATTTAAATAAACAAACACACTTCTGTTCATTGCATTCCACTATAGCAATTGTGAAAGCTGTTCCTACATGTTTTTCTTGATTCCAAGCTAACTAGAAATAAGCACATAAAGAGTTAACACACTTAGCCGTTGCTCATTCTGCCAGTGAGTGCCTCTCCGCTTCTGTAAATGAGATTTATTAAAAACCATTACATGCACAATGATGCCACAAATATGCAGACCAAAGTTACTGTATCTAAAATGTGCTTTTATTTAATCAGGTGCTAGCTAGCAGATACAGTATAATGAATGGAGGTAGAACTTTGACAAAGCCATTGTCCTGCAGTACAGATTTCCCATACTTCCATCCATTTATTGCCTTAGATGTGTTTAAAAAGAAACAGCTGTAGAATTTTCTATTAAATACACACACATTTTTGTTTTTGACATGCCTGACAGGAATTCCATTTTTTTTAGTCTCCAGCTATCCCTGATCTGCTGTTTAAAAATAATGTGTCTCATCTCTATATCCATCTTGTCTACCCCTACCATACAACAGAGATTCAGCTACTGAAATAAGCAAAGTATCCTCCACAATGGGAATACATTAATACCAAGATTCATTTACTAGGCAAGAATTCTTCCTTTCTTTTTTACAAAGATCACAGGCATCAGGCTGATCAGTGATGGCTAACCTTGGCACTCCAGATGTTCTTGAATTTCAATTCCCAGAAGCCCTGATCAGCAGGAGTGCTGACTTGGGCTTCTGGTAATTGAAGTCCAAGAACACTTGGAGTGCTAAGGTTAGCCATCACTGGGCTAGATAATGGCAAACAATCTGTCAAGTCCATTTTTCTCATCAGCTTATTCCCACTCTCAAAAAGAGGAGAAAACAATACAGAAAGCTCAGAGAAGACTAAATACCTCAAAAAAGGGGACAAAAAAATTTAAACACATTTTGATCTCAATAGATTGTGCAATATATTTCATAATTGCTAAAACACCTTGAGATTCTTTCATCAAAGGAAGATTAAAATTCACAAAAAGGATGGTGTATCAGGTTCAGCAATCCAACAAAAATTATGCAGTATTTTGCAAAGACTTTAACCTCAATAGAATGCTGACGTTCAGAAGTAACATTGTCAATAATCTGTAAATTACTGATACTGTAAATTACTGGTACTGTTGTGTATTAAAGCACAATTGCAAGTTGCACAGGCAGCGCCTTGCAAGAAGAAAATGATGGTTTCCCACCATCCAAATTAGGAGCTAAAGTTGACGCGAAATCTCCCTCTCTGAGAGCTCACTATGCTAATCAGAGTTCTGTGGTTACAGTCTTGGATCCTGTTCCTCACTGGTTAATACATATATATCATGTTATGATTGGTTGGTTAGGATTGTCCGGTGGGTCGCTACTTTGTATCAAGGAGCCACCACCAGGGAGACACTATGTAAGCCCCACGGGTAAACAAGGGTGGGGCCAGACCAGATCTATATAACCCATTCCACACAGGTAGCAGTATGTGCTAAGCCTGGGTCTCCTCCACACGCTATCACTACTAGTGTAGTTTAGTCATTGCCAATATTCTACGGCAGATTCCGGAGGGAATGATTTCATGGGATTCATATAGCCATCTTGTATCTGGAGTGCCTTGTAAGCTTTATCTGAAAGACTGTTTAATATAAGCCTGTTGCTGTTCTGTTCATCGTTGCCTGGACTATTGCTTACAAGGGCCGGATGCAACAAGTACTGTATACATTTTAATTGGGTTCCATACCGGGACAATTTAAACTATCCTGATTTAAAATATGTATCTAAACTTACAAGGGATTTTTATATTTTTAAATTTTTATTTTATAAATATCAAACAAAACATAAGAACTTTAAAACAGTATTAATTAGCAATGCAGACATCAATATAATAATTTTAAAGAAAAAGTGCTGCTTTTCCACAAGGGACTTCTAAAGCAATTCAATACATCTCCTCTTTTGATCTCAGACCCATGTTCCAAGGACTTAATCAAACAATACTGAACCACTGTGGCTGTCGGTTACTCCTGTTTTTAAATGGGTGCAAAGCATGCCACTGTTGCCACATCTGGCTCAGACCAGACCCAACATATTTTAATGCCTGAGTAGAGGGAAAGATAGGGTCCTCCTCCATTCTATATAGAGAAGCCATCTGGATTATTAATTAAATCTTACTCCAATACTACAAAGAGGGCAGAGCACGCACAGCTGTGTCTGACCTCCAGAAGAGGGGAATGGTTGGGCGACTTAGGAAAAACAAGTTCAATCTGATGCCTCCACCCCCCAACAAGCATTTGCCACATGATACAAATGTCTCACTCTGACAAATGAAAGGGCAAGGAGTCTGAACTGGCTGTCTCATTAGCCATTTCCTGACCATCTTCCTTGGACACCTTCTCTGGCCTAGTGATTAAGCAGCAGCAGCAGAAGTGGGGATTGTTACTTCTTTAGGCAACATTTCCCATAATCATACAGCAAGTAAAGACTCGCATGCAATATTGTAAGCTGTATCACGAACTGGGAAGAATATTAACATTCCAAATATACCGCACTGTGCAAAAGTCTTAGACCACCACCAGCTGGGTTGGGAAGAAATTGTGAGTGATTGGGGCAGCATAACTCAGCCCCTAATAAATTCCATGTGAGAAATTACTCTGGGTTGAAAGGTTTTTTGCTGGAGAAACTCCACTCAGGGGATGCCTGAATGAGGCTCCTTTCATGTCCCCATGATCCGTAATGCAGCACTTGAGTATCAAGCTCGACCTTCCAGTCTCCAAGCTCAGCATCTTACTATTAAGCCACCACAGTGCTTAGCCCCTGAACTACCCAGAGACACCAAAACTGGAAAGATTCTTCTGCTGTATCTCTCCTCAACTTTTTCTGATTTTGATGAAGTTTGAACTAGGGTGTCCAAGCTATGACTCCTGAAACCACTCATTGGATTTCCCCAAAACTAATCATTGGATTTTCCTGAAACCAGCTGGTGGTGGCCTAAGACTTTTGCGCAGTACTGTATAAACAAATAAAGCAGCTAAATCAGGCATTATCAACCTATGGCCCATGGGCCAAACCCGGCCCCCAATGCCAATTCATCTGGCCCCTGATGCTGGAAGCAGGATCCTGCACAGTACATATTTTACTTCTGTTTCCGGGTGGGAGGAACGTTACTGGCCCGATCAGCACTCCAGGAGGTGTGGTCAGGCCCATGACCCGAAAACCTTGAGAAAACCTGAGCTAAATTATGTGGGCCCAAGGTATGCAAACACCACAGAGTTATTAACATTGTCAGCATGACAACAGTCCCCATTTTAGCTGCCTGCCTGTTGATTGTCCATCTGAAGTGTCAGCAGCTGTAAACGCTGCTAACATGAACACTTCCCTGCTGCTCTTGTCAAATGCAATGGATTTTAATATGACTAATAAACAGATTCTGCATGCCCAGTACTTTTAAAATATTGCTGGGTTGTTCCCAAAGCACTTGGCAGCTAGCAGAACAGAGGCTGTAACATATATTTGATGCTGTAAGCTTTCAGGAGAACAGGTAGCTAATTTATAGGAAAAGACAATTGAGCTCCATCCTGTAAATTGTAGAACCAAAAGGGTATACAGGGGTACCTCGGATAAAGTTCGATGAAGATAAAGTCCAATAAAATCCCAAACTGCTAAAAATGGATGTTATCCGAGGTATTTTGCAGAGGATGTTGAGTACCAGGCTCCGTCACTGACATTGAGCCTGGATGCCATCTCTTAGGCTCCATCGGATGTTCAGGCACAATGTTTAATTGTATTTCAAGTTTTATGTAATTTACCATCTTTGTTTGTCTGTAAACCGCTTTGGGTCACCAATAGGTGAGGAAAGCGGTATAAAAGTATACTAACTAACTAACTAAATAAATAAACAAATATTTGGTATAGGAACCTCGAATAAAGTCCATTTTTGGACGTTATTCGATGCATTGCCCATTTGATTCGCATCAAGTCCAAAATCAGATAAAGTCCAATCTTGTGGAACAGAGTTTGGACGTTATCCGAGGTTCTACTGTATTCTTATTTATACAGTATCATCAGTGAGCACAGAACTTTAATGACTAGTGAACTAAAAGCAGGTCCCTGTTCCAAGCAGCTTACAGTCAACATGGTGATGGTGCTGAAAAGACAGAGAAGTGACTGTAAATTAGGGATGAGTTGGAGCAAATGGATATTTCCTGGAGAAGGTGTTGTGTGATGGAAGAAAGGAGTAGAATTGTATAAGAGATGAAAACACCCTCAAGAAGCTTAGCTTTGTAATGTTGGAGAACAAAGGTAAATGCCAGAGTGAGAGGTGAGATATGCACTAAGATGTTTTTAAAGAGAGAGCAAGTAGCAGCCCTGCTTTTTTACTTTTATAATCACAAATTGGTTGGTTGTATTTTGTTTGGTGCCTTTTGGATTTGCTTGCAAGTCATAGAGCCAGACCTCATAAAGAAGGTCAAACACAGATAGTTAGGAGCAGTAAAAAAAAGAACCAACATTGATAAGTGGGCACAATAAATAGTCCTATATACTTCAAAGATTTGTCACAAGCATGACGGCTTGGTTTTTTGTAGCCCTCCTGAGACTGATTATTTTTCTCTCCAGCACCTTAATGCGATGACGTGTCTTGTTTTGCCCTTCAGTTGGTGACTTCAGTGAGTAACAATGGCTGCATAACTTTTCTTTTCCTGGGAATGGCAAGCTTTTCCTTCAGCACCACTGTGAACTAGCATGCACTAAAATCATTTGAACTGACTTCAAAATCTTACAAGGAAGCTGTTTGGCACATAATCTCTATTAATACTTATGGGTTTTACAGATACAAAGTGTCAAAGCACTCCACATAATCTCTGTTGTGTAACGTACAAGTAATAAATCAAGAGTACAGGTCAAATGACCCCAATATCACTTAATGTTTAGTCCTGGATGGGGCCACCGATGGCTTCAACTGCAGAAGTATTTGTATTGCTCTGTCAGCTCTTGGAATAGGGTGCGCAATCTACGTTTGATAAAGGGGTCCTAAATTCTCTCTCCCTCAATGCCACACATTAGGGTTGCAACACTGAATGCTGAAAGGTATGAACATCAGCAAGAGCAGAAGAAAAATCAGAGCACTTCCCACAGAAAGCAAAAGGAGCCAGAGATCAGGGCATGAGGAAGCTGTTGAAGAATCTTTTTTAAAAAACATTATTTTTACTACAATGTTTACAGTGATAATCATTAAAAAAGTGAAGTAAAATATAAAAGTACAAAAGTAGTTAAAAGGAAGAAAACACATATAATATAGTATAGTGGAACTCCGGATAACGATGGTACCGGATAAGGACAAATCCGCATAACGACGTGTTCGTTATGCACCACGTGATGCTCTTCATAACGATGAAAAAACATCAAAAAACATCGTTATGCAGGGCATTTGGTATCGATGCTCCGGATAATGATGCTTTTTGGTGTTTTTTCATCGTTATGCATAGCATCTCTGCATAGCGTCAAAATCCAGATAACGACATGACTTATGGAACCAAGTTTTGTCATTATCCGGAGTTCCACTGTATAAACAAATTTGTACATAATCATAACAACACTTTCAAATATAAAAAGAAGAAATCTCTCTTAAATTAAGTCTTTTGTAACATATCACCGCTTCTTAATTCTTTGTTTTACCAAAATATAGAAGTGTTAAGTCTTGTTTCTCCCTTTAACTTCCAATAGTGACATTAAAATTAAAAAAGAAAAAGAAAATTTTTACACAGAATAATAAACATTATTATTTTTATTTTAAATATATATATTTTATTTAATACAACACATTACAAAACAATAACAACAACAACAACAAAAAAGGACCACAACAGCATAATACAGAACATTCACCAAGTGATATTTACATTGCCATAGGGGACAGAGATACTTAGTTCTTACTTATTTACCAAAAGACGACTTGCCCCGATGAAACCCGGAAATGAAATGAGGAGAAGAAGAGACTCAACGGAATAAGCAATTCCAAAACATTGCTCAACAACACCACCCAGTGGCCAAAGGAGAAAAAACATCCAAAATATTCCCAAATATTCAATAAATCCCCAAAAATAGGATAATCAATTCAAAAAACATTCAAAAATATCCAAAAAAATCAAAAATAATTCACAGATAAAATAAAATATTAATTTTCCATAAAAAATAAAAAACACTGTGAAATACATTCAATTTAAAAAAAACATAAATTTACACATTTTTAAAATTATTATCCAAAATAAAACAATTTACAAAAATTCACAAAGTAACACATTCTTTTTAGAAATACAATAATTAAAACAACAACAACAACCTAACCTCTTTTTAAAATCCAAAAAACAACAACATAACAACACAGTTTAAAACAGTTTAAAAAATAAACATTTTCACAAACACAAATAACACACTAACCTCATTTCCAAAAAAAACCCCAAAAAAACCCCTTAAAAAACCACTTCAAACAGCCCGGCACTGAGGAAGCCAGCACACAAAAAAAGCCAAAAAAAGCCCCCACTGGGAGCGCAAGTCTGCCGCAGGCGGACGCAGTGCCTCAAAGCCAAAAAAAGCCCCCACTTGGAGCGCAAGTCCGCTGCAGGCGGACGCAGCGCCTCAAAGCCAAAAAAACAAAAAACCTTACACCACCATTTAAAAAAACACAGCCCCATTGGTTCAAGAAATAAAAAGGAACCCTTTACTATCCAACACAATTTTAAAAAGCCCAGCACCGCCGGGCAAAATATGCTAGTAGTCTATAAAGCATCTCCACATATCCTGAAATTTGCTTTCTTTTATTAAACCTTTTCTTAAATTTAATTCCCAGGTAAGTTTATCATTTAAAGCGATGTTCCATAACTCATTATACCATTCCTCAGTTTTTGGAGTAACTTCATTTTTCCAGTACCGCACTATACAATGTCTAGCACCTGATAGCATAACTGCCATTAATTCCCTTTTACAACACTCCACTTTATCGACATCTGTTAGCAAAACTGTAACTGCATCCAGTTTGACCTTTACATTCAAAAATTTTCCAATTTCATACTCTACATTCATCCAAAATGGTTTCAATTTCTTACACCCCCACCACATGTGCTCGTATGTTCCTATATCCTCCTCACACCTCCAACATGCACTTGATTTTGTCTTATCAATTAGGTGTAATCGCACAGGGGTCATATACCATGTCCATAATAACTTGTGATTATGCTCCTTAATTCTTACAGATAAAGTTTTAGAATAATAAACATTATAAGAAAGAAATACTAACATATTAAAGAAGAAAACAAGAAAGAATAAAGATTTCGCCCAGTGTTATCTACATTGTCCAATGAATTCACCACATGTCAATTACACAGATTTTCATGTTTTCCCCAAAAACTCATTAATTCAAGTGCTGGTTTATTGCCCATATGGTTTATTGCTTCAAGGTATAATCTAGAAATGGTTTCTAGATGTCCTCAAATTTATTCTCCTTTGATATCTCCCTTTTAACATTTAATTTGCATGTCAATTTATCGTTCAGAGCCATATCCCATACATCTTTATACCAATTTAATGTTTCCAATTTCATATCATTTCCCAATTTTTATTTTTATTTTTTGCAATTTGCTGCCTTGCTAGCTACCAGCAGATCTTTCCTTTTTTCCATCCCATTTCAGTTCTTCAGTGCTGTTGAAGATTCTGATGAGAAGAAAGCTGGAACAGGGATGCAAGGAAGCAGCTAATACAAATGCATAGTTAAATTAAAGAGACAGATGACGGCAAGGTAAACTGGAGCATAGGGAGAGGACCTGTGTTTTGTAACAGGGTTTTAAAGGACTCAACCACACTATGATTTACTCCTCATCTTTCAGGGGTTGCTCTGGATTGTTCTGGAATTTTTGTGTTTTGTTCCAGACCAAATCCTGGCCTTCTCACTACTGGTATCCACAAATGAGGAGGATTTTTCTTCTTCTAGATATACTGTCTGGCCAGGTTATCCTGCTATGGTAATAAAGTAGACCACTCTGTCAGCAACTCAATGCTGAGTGTCAGGTGGTGGTTAACTAACCTGACAACCTTCTAGCAGCCTTGGGTGCCGAAGTACACAGGGAAGGATACATAATCCCCAAGTGTATTAAATTGTGGAGAAATTCTAGCCAGAGGGTGGCTACAGAAAAGGAGATCAGGTCAGAGATTGACCAAGCACTTGTTGAGAATCCAGCTCAACAAGGGTGTAAGCATAAGGTTAGAAGAAACTGAAACAGCAGTCAGAGTTAAAGGTGCGCAAGAAAGAGAGCTGCTCCAGCACCGGGGAGCAAGTTTTTATTGAAAAATACACAGGTTCCACAGGATGTATTACGACAGCATACACAGGATGTATACGCAAGCAGTGGTATTCAGCCAATAATATGACATTCTCTATAGCATAACCATATATGGCATGACCTATATCTCTTACTAGTACATGCGCAGTAGCTTATATCCTGCCAGAATAGGCCCAAAGCCTATTCTCTGTGGCGGTACCCTTGCAAAAGCTGTTACCCGTATATTCAGCAGTAGCTACGATCTAACTTCAGCTGTAAAAGGCTAATACCAAAAGCATATATATGAAGATTACATAGAGACACTTTTCTGCATCAAACCAGAATCTCTGCACAGAGGCAGAATCTCTGCAGAGGCAGGAAGCGCTTGTTGATTCAGGAAGTAGCCAACCGCAGTTCTTGTTGTGGTTGGTGCAGGAAAAGCTAACCACAATTGCCAGCTATATGCTACACAGTCAATGTTTTAAGCTAAAAGTATAATGAACTCCCACATTAAATCCCACTTAAATCCATCTTGATTGATGAAGCTACTGCCCTCTGTAGCTTCATCAATACTGGCCTGGGGCTGATGAGGACTTTGCATGCCAAAAGGGACCAGAAAGTGACTCGCGGAACTGGATCAGTAGTATGGGGATCATGCTGCGATGCAGAAGGCAGTTGAAAAACCACTGCATTATATTCTCGGGAGAGTCTTTATAGCTGATCACCATGATGATTGTTTATATTTGGATTCAGTAGTAGTAGTAGTAGTAGTAGTAGTAGTAGTGGGATGCTCTGGGTTTTGCTGATACCATCTGTCCATACACATCTGGAATTGCTCTCTGAGTTTGCACTCCTAACTCAAAGTGCCCTCCTTTCTTTAACCTAACCTCTCAGTCCTTCCCATGCCTAACTCACTCTCTCTTCTGTTCCTGGTTTACCATTTTCAGGCCAATCATTTTTACCGCCACCATAATGACCTAAACTTTAAATTGATAACTTTTTAAAACACTGGAATGGCCACTTGATATCTTCCCTTCTCTCTCATTGTGTACTTTGCCCTCTCCTCTCTTCCTTATTCTCAAACCTTCAAGTTTCTACTTCAATGCTTTCTCAATTTCTTTATTATTTCTTTCTTTTCTTTTTTTTTTACTTTTGTGCTGCAGTGAAAAAGTGACAACATCAGGGAGGAAATTTTAAAGCAGAATAGCCAGTTTTCCCCAAACAACAACAACAACAAACAACAACAGAGGAATATCAGTAAAATACTGCGGAATGGGAACTGACCATCAGAAAAACACTCATAGGAAATATCATCAAATAGTACACACCCACAAAATGTCTGGATCAGCATGCAACAACACAGTTCTGTGGCTGGCATGAGAAAAGCAGAACAAAAATAAACAATTTGTCTGTTGACATTTGTTTCAGCCATGTGATTTGTGGACACCAGAATACAGTATTCGTATGATGGGTACAGTTGGCCACATTGTTATAACATCATGCCACAATAATCATGGCAGATAAAGACTTTATATGTCATCTCCAGATCCCCGTCTACCCTACCCTAACTATGAGACTCAGGGTCTCACTAGAGGACATGATGGTCTTGTATCTAGAAGGAGTGCACCCTCACGTGGCAAAATATCATTAATCATCTTATGTTTAAAATAATTGTCTGTAGTTCTCTAATCCACCCCTGCAATATAGGGCAGGGTATAAGTAAACAAACAAGAAAGCAAGCAAACAAACAAACATATAAATAGCAATTCCGAAAAGATGTTGAAAGAATCTGCATGAATATAACCTCTATGTTTCTGGGATGTAAACAACAACTCTCTTTCAACACTTCTAACACTTCCATCGCCGCCGCCGGGCAACCACCCCCAGCCGGGGGGTGAGGAGGACGAAGAGAGCCAGCCGAGCAGTGGAAAGGCCAGCCATCGCTGCTGCCGGGCAACCACCCCCAGCCGAGGGGTGAGGAGGAGGAAGAGAGCTGGCCGAGCAGCGGAAAGGCCAGCCATCACCGCCACCGCGAGGTTTCCAGCCGGGGGTACCCACCACCTACAGGCTCCAGCCGAGCGCCGAAGGTGAAGACCCATTGACAGAAGGGGAGAGGGCAGAGGAGGAAAAGCATGGGGCGAGACTCAGAGTCCCATGTAAAGGATAAGTATCCGATATGAAAAATGTAGAAGACTTAACATAGCAACTCACATAGAGACTTTATACTGACTTAACATAGAAACTGACATAGAGACTGTGTTTTTAAAGTGTGATAATATGCATGATAGTATGTTGTTTAAGCTGTTTTAAACTTTTTAAAACTGTGATAAGATGTATGATGTGAGAAAAATGGCATAGAAACCGGCAAACCACACCACAAAGCTTGCCAAGAGAACTCTATTGACCAAAACAAAAGGCAAAACACCTTAGAGTGGAGGAAGGGGAGGGACAGGAAAGGGGGAGGGGAAACGCAATGTTGCAAGAAACAATACTGCATAGGGACATGGAATGTGAGATCAATGAATCAAGGTAAACTCGAAGTGGTAAAAAATGAGATGGAAAGAATAAGCATTGACATCCTGGGCATCAGTGAGCTAAAATGGACAGGGATGGGTGAATCCAGCTCTGGAAACCATCATATCTACTACTGTGGGCAAGAAAACCGTAGAAGAAATGGAGTAGCCATAATTGTCAATAAAAGAGTGAGAAAAGCAGTAATGGGATACAACCTCAAAAATGACAGAATGATGTCAGTCATAATTCAAGGCAAACCTTTCAATGTCACTGTGATCCAAATATACGCACCAACCAATGGTGCAGATGAAGCCACAGTGGACCAGTTCTATGAGGACCTAGAACACCTCATAGAACAGACACCAAGAAATGATGTCCAAATTATATTAGGAGATTGGAATGCGAAAGTAGGAAATCAAAAAGTGGAGGGAATAACAGGCAAGTTTGGTCTTGGAACACAGAATGATGCAGGGCAAAGATTGATAGAGTTCTGCCAAGATAACACACTAGTCATAGCAAACACCCTTTTCCAGCAACACAAGAGGAGACTCTACACATGGACATCACCAGATGGCCAACACCGAAACCAAATTGATTACATACTCTGCAGCCAAAGATGGAGAACCTCCATACAGTCAGCAAAAGCAAGACCTGGAGGAGACTATGGCTCAGATCACAACCTACTGATCGCAAAATTCAGGCTTAGACTAAAGAAAATGGGGAAAACAAGGAGACCAGACATATCACCTAGACAACATCCCTAAAGAATACACGGTGGAGGTGATGAACAGATTTAATGGCTTAGACTCAGTAGACAGAATGCCAGAAGAATTAAGGATGGAGATGAGGGACATCATGCAGGAAACAGCAAAGAAAACCATAACAAAGGAGAGGAGGCGTAAGAAAGCAAAGTGGTTGTCTGACGAGGCTCTTGAAATAGCAGAGGAAAGAAGGAATGCAAAAGTAAAAGGAGAAAGGAAAAAATACAATCATTTGAACACAGAATTTCAAAAAAAGCAAGGAGAGATAAGGAAAACTACCTAAAAGAACAGTGAAGAGAAATGGAGGAAAACAACAAAAGAGGCAGAACCAGAGATCTTTTCAAAAAGATCGGGGAAATCAAGTGAACATTTAAAGCAAAAATGACCATGATAAGGGACAAAGACGGAAAGGAGCTAGCTGATGCAGAAGAAATTAAGAAAAGATGGAAAGAGTACACAGAGGAACTCTACAAAAAGGACCTCAATACTCCTGATAATCACAATGATGAAGAAATTGAACTTGAGCCAGACATCCTGGAGAGCGAAGTCATAAAGGCCCTATAGAGCACTGCAAACAACAAAGCTAGTGGAGATGATGGTATCCCAGTTGAATTTTTCAAAGCTCTAAAAGATAATGGCATCAAATTACTGCATTCAATATGCCAGCAGATTTGGAAAACAAAACAGTAGCCACAGGATTGGAAAAGATCAGTGTACGTTCCAATCCCAAAAAAGGGTAATGCCAAAGAATGTTCAAACTATCGAACAATTGCACTCATCCCACATGCCAGCAAGGTGATGCTCAAGATAGTACAGGATAGACTTCAGCAGCATGTGGAGAGAGAATTAGCGGAGGTGCATGCTGGTTTCAGAAGAGGCAGGGGAACTAGAGACCACATTGCCAACATACGTTGGATCATGGAGAAAACAAAGGAATACCAGAAACAAGTCTACTTTTGTTTTATTGACTACACTAAGGCATTTGACTGTGTGAACCACAAGATGTGGCAAGTAATTAAAGAGATGGGAATACCAGAGCACCTCATATGCCTCATGAGAAATCTGTACACGAACCAAGAAGCAACAGTTAGGACAGAACACGGAATGACAGAGTGGTTTGGAATAGGAAAAGGAGTAAGACAAGGCTGCATTTTGTCACCCCGCTTATTCAACTTATACACAGAGCACATAATGTGCAATGCAGGGATGGAGGAATCACAATATGGGATTAAAATTGCTGGGAGAAACATCAACAATATGAGATATGCAGATGACACCACCCTAATGGCAGAAAGTGAGGAAGACCTAAAGAATCTCTTGATTGGGCTAAAGGAGGAGAGTGCAAAAGCTGGCTTGAGACTCAATATCAAGAAAACCAAGATAATGGCAACAGGCCCAATCAGTTCCTGGAAAATAGATGGGGAAGAAGTAGAAGCAGTGACAGATTTTACCTTCTTAGGATCAAAGATCACTGCAGATGGGGATTGTAGCCATGAAATAAAAAGGCGACTGATTCTTGGGAGACAAGCTATGAGAAACCTGGGGAACATAGTGAAAAGCACATTGCAAACAAAAATTAGAATAGTCAAAGCAATGGTATTCCCAGTGGTAATGTATGGATGCACATGCTGGACAATCAGGAAGGCTGAACGCAGAAGAATAGATGCCTTTGAAATGTGGTGTTGGAGAAGGGTTTTGAGAGTCCCCTGGACAGCGAGGAGAACAAATAGGTCAATCTTAGAAGAAATTAACCCTGACTGCTCATTGGAAGGACGAAGTAAAGACGAAGCTAAAATATTTTGGACATCAAATGAGAAGGGAGGATTCACTTGAGAAGGCCTTGATGCTGGGAAAGGTGGAGGGCAAGAGAAGAAGGGGGCGTCCAAAGATGAGATGGATAGATGGTATTGTGGACGCAGTGGGCACAGAGCTGGGTGGGTTGAGGAGAATGGTGGAGGACAGGGGCACCTGGAGGAAAATGGTCCATGGGGTTGCAAAGGGTCGGAGTCGACTGTGCGACTGAACAACAACAACAACAACTCTGGACATGTAGACATGTTTCTATTAGGAAGCAACAAAAGAAGAAGAGGAAAGATCTATTTCTTTGAACATGTGCTTTGGCTGTGAGGTAGCAAAAAGGATTATTTTTGCCCAAGATATGCAGAAACAATGCTTCTCTTAATTATGCTTAATGCAGCCACTTTCAGCACCAAAGAAGCATGAGAAATAACAAGATCACTCTGATCATCCGGCCGGAATCTCTGGTAACCGCCGTGCCAATGGATTTATTCTTTTATTTATTTATTAGGGAGCCATTACCAGGAAACCTCCACCTCCACACAGCAAATTAAGAAGCTTTTTATTTCCCCTCCTTCATGGGTCAGTTGTGTTACACAACTGTAAAAAAGTGACATGAAATTATTTAAGCTTTAAATGTTATATGAGACACTTTGAATGTAATTTGTATAACTAAAACTATGTGAAATGGAGCTGCAATGGATAAAAAAAATGGGGAATGCCCTTACTCAGCAGTAAAAGCAACCCAGGCCATAGTTTTGCTTATCTGGGCCAGCTAAGAATAATTTATGTCATAATTTCAAGATATATAGCTTCTTTCCTCATTATCAGGCAGTGCAGGTCACAAGCCCATGCTTAAAGACTAACAACAAAAGCAGGTTGTGGTGTTTGGAAAATAAACGACAGGAATGTGTATATGATGTGTTCTGTATTGTTTATATTTTATAAATAGATAAAAGAGATGTCACTGAGAACAAAAACAGCTAAACGAAATATAATTTCTCCTTATTGCCTTATCTTAACCTATAAAACCAAGTGTTAACCGTTGGAACTGGCTATAGGTTGCTATGCCTCGTCCTACTTGCCTGCACTCACCCTTCGTGCAAACGGCCGATCTGGGTCCGCAGGTCAACAAAGGATTGAGAAAACAGGCAGTGGGGCAACAGCCCCACAAACGCGAAAAAAGGGAAACAACTTCCTTTCCCAACATTCCTTGCGCCGTGCTGCACCAGAGCCAATCAGGCTGAGAGGCTCTCTCACGGCGCAGCGCAAGGAACGTTCGGAAACGCGCCACAGCCAATCAAAAGAAAACCATTTTAAAAAAACGCAGCACAAACACAAAGCACAAACCCATAACTACAAGCCCCAGCGTCCTGCGCGCCATGAGCGTGCAGAACGGTGAGGAAGCCAGCGCCCAAAAAATAAAACAAAAACACCGGGAGAGCAAGTCCGACAAGCCGCGGGAACCAAAGCCCCTCTCCCGAACGGCGCCTGAAGCTCCTAATCGGAGTTTCCCCTTTAGTATCACTGGGTGGGGGTGGGGGTGTTGTGCTCCCCCTCTCTACTGGCTCCCCTGGGGTTGAGAGGGTTGGGGGGACCAAAGGAGCCTGTCTCCCCAACCCTCCTGACCCCAGGGGACCTGGCAGAGAGGGGATTCCCCTCCCCCCCCCACACACGCCCCATATTAAAGAGAAGAAACCAAGCGGTTACTTCTCTTTAAAAATGGAGGTTGGGGGTGGAATCCCCCTCTCCGATGGCTCTCCTGGGTCCGGAAGGGTGGGGGAGACAGACCCCTTTTCTCAACCCAACCCTCCCAAACCCAAGGAAGCCAGCGGAGAGGGGGATCACAAACCCCCCCCCTGATATTAAAGGGGAATCCCCAATTGAGATTTCCCTTTTAATATCAGAGGGTAGCCTGGATTCGATCCCCTCTCCTGGGTCCCATGAGTCTGGCAGGTTTGGGGAGACAAAAGGGGTCTGTCCCCCAAAGCCTTCCAGAGCCAGGGGAGACAGCAGAGAGGGGATCCCCCCCCCCCCCGTAGGACACCAAAAAACACAAAAACAAACAATCAAAAACATTCAAAAATACACAAAAACAAACAAAAATAACACCAAAAAAGTAAACAACAACAAACATTTCCAAACACACCCAGCACCCAGCCAAACACCACAAAATCCAAACACCACCACCACCCCAAATAAAGAAAAACAGCCAACTCACCACCAGACGACCTCACACAACAACTACTGGAAAAGAAATGAATAAAGAAAGAGACTACTTACTGGAAGAAGCTCCACCCAGAGGCCACGAGAGAAAAAACAGTCAAAATACAAGATAACCCCTACCAGCAGCACTTGCTGCCCACAATAATAAAAAAAATTCAAAAAGACACAATAGCCCTACACAAAAGGCCCCAAGAATTTTTAGATAAAGTATATCATCCTTTATTCTTTTTTTCATCCACAAAACCAAAACACCAAACAAAACTCATCACAGTTTATAACAGGCCATTAAAAAAAATTGTATAAATAACAATTTTAAAAATTTCAATTATAGACTAACCTCTTCTTTACAAACATTAACAACAACAACAAAAACTTTCCAACACCATTTAAAACAGCCCGGCAACGCCGGGCAACCTTTGCTAGTAACTTATATTTCTATCTTGTACCTTACAATATTAATGTTTTTCACTCTGGGCAAAATGTGTGAAGAATGTATTTTTAGAGTGCATATAAGATTTATTGAGAGTGCTATTCCAAATGTCTTCACTGTTCAGTTAGCAAGAGGGATTCTGTGTTTTGGTTTCATTTTCAACCTCAAAGTAAGTCTTATCTCAGTGAGCTGTGAAGCCTGTATTAACCCCTTTCTTAGTTAATTGGAAAACTTTTTGCCTCAGTGCAACAGGAGGAGAGGGATGTGTTGGCTGTGTTGGCTGGATAGCTCAGTGAATTAGATATCTTGCTGTGGAGCCAAAGGTGGGGAATTCAGTCAAGTTTTGGATTTAAAAATAAGGGAAATTTTGGCCACACCGACAGAGGGGTGTGGCCAAATCTGTGGGCATGGCCAAATATAGCCATGTGAATTGCTGGGCTCTAGTCATGCCTGCCGCATGGCCATGAAAATGTCTGCAAACAGACAGCACTGGCTCTTTGGCTCTAAATGGAGATGAGCACTGCACCCTAGAGTTTGGTACGATTGGCAGATTTTACTTTCTTAGGATCAAAGATCTCTGCAGATGGTGATTGCAGCCATGAAATAAAAAGGTGACTGATGCTTGGGAAACAAGCTATGAGAAACCTGGGGAACATAGTTAAAAGTAGAGGCTTCACCTTGCAAACAAAAAATTGCATAGTCAAAGCAATGGTATTCCCGGTGGTAATGTATGGGTGTGAGAGCTGGACCATTAGGAAAGCAGAAAAATAGATGCCTTTGAAATGTGGTGTTAGAAATAGGTCGATCCTAGAAGAAATCAACCCTGACTGCTCATTAAAGGTCAAATAGTAAAGATGACGCTAAAGTACTTTGGACATCAAATGAGAAGAGAGGATTCACTTGAGAAGGCCTTGATGCTGGGAAAGGTGGAGGACAAAAGAAGGGGGTGGCCAAAAATAAGATGGCTAGATGGTATTGTATATGCAATGGGCACAAAGCTGTGTGGGCCAAAGAACCCTTTCCCCATCTTCTTCGGGGACTTTTGTTTTCTTTTTTGTTTACTCAGTGGCTTAATTGACTAAGATGCTGACTGGGAGGCAGAAGGTCAGGAGTTCGATTCCCAAGTACTGCAGGACGGAATGAGCTCCCGTCTTTGTCCCAGCTCCTGCCAACCTAGCAGTTCAAAAATAAGAAATTGCAAGTAGATAAATAGGGACCACTTTGGTGGGAAGGTAACAGCGTTCCATGCACTCTGGTGTCTAGTCATGCCTGCCATATGACCACGGAAACATCTGCAGATGCAGACAATGCTGGCTCTTCGGCTTTGAAACAGAGATGAGCACTGAACCCTAGAGTCAGATATGACTTTCTTTCGAGCAAGGGAAACCTTTACCTTTTATTTTTAATTATTATTTTTCCTGGGAAGGAAAGAAAGTGCAGAATAGTAAACCAGCCCCCTAGGGTTACCAACTGCTTGTAAGCAGCTTGGCTTTAATGAACTAGCCCTGCACATGGCTAGACACCACCCACCCACCCAATTAGGGTGGAGGAGCAAGGGATTAATTCCCCCAAATTAACCAATCTATTTGTTCCTCACTGCAACCAAATGAAGCACCAACACCTGAGAATGTCATATCCAGCTTAAGGAAGGGAATTAGTAAAGAAGTAAAAAGCAACCTCTGTAGTTTCCAAGCCTCCCAGCAGCTGAGGAGTTAGTCTCCCTCCAGATGGTTTGTTAGAAGGTGGGGTGCTCTCTCTCTCTCTCATAGAGTGATCAAGCAACATCCCCCCCCTCCCAAGTTAACTCTAGAACTCTAGAAATGGAAGCCTCCAGCCAGGAGGCAGGGCAGAAACAGCTCAATAAACCATGAGAGTAAGAGAGAAGTCTCTCACTGATTTGCCCCTGCATATATGAAAAATCGCTCACCTCTAGAGTAGACTCCCATCCCAGCATGGTGGCTCCGAACAGCAGCAGCAGCAGCAAAAATGAAACCTCCATGACCATGTGGCAGGGAAGGGAAATGAAAGAGAAACTAACTACAGAACACCCCCACCACCTTCTCTCTCTCCCCTTCCATAAGCGAAAAGCCACACAGTGACCTCTGGTGGCCAGAAAAGCATACTGCAGCTTCGCCTGTGAGGGCTTCGTTCAGGATTTAAAAAACAAAAAACAAAAAAACAAGGGAAATTACAGGGAAATTAATAAAATGGGGGGAGGGGTAAAATAAGGGGTTTTCCTGGGAAAAACAGGATACTTGACAGGTATGCTCTGCACAAGCTCAAGAAGTGCCCAAAAGAAGGGAATGGTAAACTACTTCTCAGTAATCTCTACATAGAAATCCAGAAAAGGGTCTTTGTAAGTCAGAATTAACATGATCTTTATTCATGTCCGATGCACCACCAGCATACAACATGCAAAACTACAATTAACACATCCAAAAACAAAATAGAATTAAAAATGGCTAGATGACATCCACCCAAAATCAGGCCATATTTACAGCATTTCCTCTTACCAGCATAAGGTCCTCCTCAGTGCACATTGAGGTGCATTGTACCATATGGGAGATAAGTTTGTACTTCTCCACATTCACATAGGCTGTCATCTACAGGGAAACCCTACTTTCTCAGATTAGCCCTTGATCTTCCTACCCCTGCATCATGGAGTCTATTTAAAGCTTTCCACACAGGCCACGGTTGTTCTTCGCCAGGCAGTAGAGAGTCATGTGGTTCTGCCTAGTTGTCTAGTAGCTCCTTGCTACTTCAATGATTGGGCATCTCCTAGGCAATGGAGATTTATCACTGGCAATGGAGATTTTTCACCGGCTAATCCTTTCAACCCAGAAGCACCAGAAGTAGAATTAACATGATAATATACAATTATGATGATTGTAACAAAGGAGAGAAATAAGAACAGCTTGCTTATCTGTAACTGTAGTTCTTCGAGTGGTCATCTGCAAGTTCACATAATTGGGTTAACTCTGTAGTCATGCAAACATCCTCAGAATCTTCCAGAGCTAAAAGAACCATTAGGCACCTCCATTTTCCAACTGCCCAGTGTTCCTGCTGAATGGCTCCCCTCAGTTCTTCTTGTCTATATGAATTATAGCTGTGGCAGACTGTGGGGAGGTTGGGCAGTTTATTGCTCAAAGAACTACAGTTACATGTAAGTACCCTATCCTTCTTCTTCATGGTCTCTATGAATACACATGATTGGGTGACAAGCAAGCTGAATTTCTGGAAGGACATTACAGTACAGTACTTGTAAATAGCAATTATCTAATGTATGATGCAAAAAAATGAGCCCTATCTCTTTTTTAAGACAACACTTTATATCCTTGTAAAAATTTGTGTACTTTATATACCATCTTAAATAACCTTTCCTATAAAAAAAATTAAAATTTCCCCCCAACTTTACTAATGACTATTTGGAAAACAAAGATGAATCTTAGAAACACTAGAGATCATTCTAAACTTACAAATGATACTGCCAAAAATATTGTCTCTATTTCAAGGCCATCACTCTTATGTCTGAGGAAGTGGACTTGATCCATGAAAACTCATATTAAAATATAGCAATTAGTCTTTACAATGCCACAACAGTTTTGTCTTCTTTTTTACTTTATTTTTACTTTTTTTGTCTGACATAGCAATATTCTATACACTAAAAACATCGTATTATCCGTGAAAAATAACCTCTATGTTTTGAAAATTATTTGTGATTGTAAGCCAGGTGGATATTTGATGCTCAGCCTAAAACAGTTTTTGAAAGGATGTCATTTTTCAAATAGTAAAATATTTAAAGGCAGATGCTAAAACACACTGCCTGGTTTTAAAGCATAAAATTGGCAAATGCTGGCCTTTGATCAAATGGCACACTTAACACTCAGTAATGAAAGAATCCCAAATGTGTTGAAAGTTTAAACACACATAAGCTTAATTGCTTTAAAAGGTCAGGACCTTATTGTCTCACAGCAGGAGTAGTCTCAGCTATCATATAGGCACATTTTATGCAGTGACACAAACACAATGCTCAACTGGCATACTAGCCATAAAAATTGATTATTTTAAGGTGTCACCTAATTTTTGCTAGCTTAAACAGGTCTTACATATCAGCCAAGCCAACTTTTAGTGTTGTCCTCTATTCAGTAAGAGCCTCTGATTGTGAATCAATACAGCTGCCTTATGAATCAGATGATAACTGAATATAGAAGGTTGAAGTTCTAGCCTCTGCTTTCTAATCAAATTACACTTTAACAATAAAGAGTCTTGTCCGCACTATCAAAATGAATGGGCTGTATTTTGCATAAGCTTTTGTAGGCTATAGCTCAGAGTCACACACATTGTTGTGTAAATTTCCTCTTGGGAATTACTAGTTATATTTTATGTGTTTTTGCACTTAATGTATTGTCATCAGGGAAAACCACTTTGAATGAAGCAAATAACACATTTGAAATGATGAATGCAAATAGACTCAGAAAGCTAAGATTGGGTAGGTATTCCTACGACTAAGCAAATATCTTGGTTTACCACTCTGTACTTTACAGAAAAAAATCTCCATCATTTTTCAAATCAAAGTTGTCACAAGCAATAAAATTGGCAACAGTCATCAGGGAAAGAAAATAACTTTATGGCTAATAATATTTGCAAATACTTCTAAATATTAATTGGTATCATGCCACTTCTTAAGTCTTCTAAACCACACCTTAACATCAATGATAAAGTCACTTAATCTTCAGTATACTCCAAGATAGGATTTATGTGATACTGCTTTTCCAATATTCTTGCAGATTGCATGTGTTGCTCTTGAGACCTATTTATGAATATGGCATTATATGTGCTGCAATTCTGATGTGAATCAGGTGTCACAATGATGCAGTTGTGCAGACATTTCCAACTGCTTATTTTAAAAAGGTGGATGGCAAAACATACAGTAATACCACGGATAACGTTTGCATCAGATAAGGCTAAAACCGCATAACGTTATGCAATCTGGGGGAAAATTGCATCGCATAACGTTAAAATCCTATGGGATGCATTGGATAACGTTCGCTAAAGCCTGTGCCGGTTACAATGTATCTCTATGGAGTTTTAACATTATGCGATTCATCCCATAGGATTTTAACATTATCTGATGCATGCATCAGATAACGTTAAAAATTGGATAGCACTAAGACTTGTGGGACCAAGTTTTAGTGTTATCTGGGGTTTTACTGTATATAATAGAAACTGAAGACCATCAGACCAGAACCCCTGCACAGAGGAGACACATTCCAATATTTTGCTTTTTTAAAAAGTGTATTTCTTTTACTAAAAACTGTCTGCTCATCTGGCCAGGTTATCTGCTATAGAGTAGACTACTGCCAGCAACTCAATGCTGAGTGTCAGGTGGTGGTTAACTGTCAGGCTGATGAGGACTTTATGTGACAAAAGGGCTCAGGACCAGAAAGTTACTTGCAGAGCTGGATCAGTGGTATGGGGGTCATGCTGTGATGCGGAAGGCAGATGAAAGGCCACTGCATTATATTCTCAGGATAGTCTTCATGGCTGATCACCATGAGGATCACCAATATTCGGATATGGATATGGCAGTTGAAGAACTAGATGACTTACTAATTAATATTCAATAATCAGTAACTTTGTAAATGTCTCACAGATATTTCTGCAACCTGTTGCCTGTAGGCCTTAGGACACCGCCAGGCCAAAATGTGTTTGGCTTTAAACCAATAAGCATCATTTTGTAGTAACTGAATGGACAGCCTTTCAAGTATGAAGGAATGCAGGTGTAAAAATAAATTATGCGGTTATTTTTCATTGTGCAGTTTCATAGGTGCACAGTAATACATCTTCAATCAAGAATTCCCTTCCTAAAAATTCTAATTATAATGAATGTAAGACTCTGTGAAGAAGAAAAAATCAAGGGAGAGAAGGTGTGGAAGTCAGCCTTCTAGTTCATCATACTGTTTTCTGTCATTATAAAGGACTCTGCAGCTCTGTTATATGTGCATTGACAACTCCCTGAAAAGCTGCACAAAAGCTCTACAAGGGAGGAATAAAATGTGGTTGGAATGGGGAAATTGCAAAACAGGATCTATGTTGTCACAGTCCTTCTCATCATTCTTCTAGAGTGGTACAAACATGCTGGTTGTTCACAAAAAGTGAAATCTCTGAGGTGTATGTTTTTCTTTTGGAGGGAATGAACTCGTGAGGCAGAAATAGCTTTAGAACAATGGAGTGGGGAACATGTTGTGTAATCACTGACAAGAGGCAGACACCACTGTTCCAAGACAAAACATGTGCAGATTGGCCTTGGGTTTCTTTTCTTTTTTGCCAGCCCTCAAGTTACTTTCTGCTTTTCTTCAGCTGAATTAACATATCTGATTTGCAACAAGAAAATGTTCTAGAAGAGATGCAGACCAAATGCTTAGATGTCATTCCATCTGCTGTCCTCCCATGGCTCAGATCAATGAGGATACCACAAGCTCCATGGAAGTTCAATCTGAGAACCAAACTTCATTGGCACCAGTGGAAACCATACCTGTCATGTATCCTGTTTTGCCCGGGAAAACCCTGTCACATTTTTTTTGTCATTTCCCATATTTTTTAAAAAATTCAGGCTATGTAAACCTCTCATATATTATTGTATTATATCTTTATTTATGAGGTGTGCAGCTCATACCAGAGGAGTGTTGGGTTTCCCCTGGTGGATGAAGAACCACCCCATAAGCATGACTGCTTCCCCTCATGAGGAAAAATGCAGTTAGCAAGCCAGGCTTACTAATAACTCTATTCTATATTTTCCCCTATTCTCTCCCCCTCCCCCTTCAACTGCATTTCATATTTTGGTGATATTTCATGGAACTGTTTTTTACATTTTAATCAGTTAATTGTCTCCTGTCTTAGTGTTTTGTACCTCAATTTCATTTTTAAAAACTCTGTGTTTAGGAGAAAACCGTGGAAGTATTCTGTTTATGCTGTATGCAAATATACTTGAAGCCGATTGGCTCATTGACTTCCCTTTAACACCCTCTTTCCCAGGAGAGATGGCTTCAAGTATATTTGCATACAATATAAACAGCATACTTCCGTGGTTTTTTCTTAAATATAGAGTTTTAAAAATTGAAATTGAGGCACAAAACGCTAAGACAGGAGACAATTAACTGATTAAAATGTGAAAAACAGTTTCATGAAAAATCACCATAATATGAAATGCAGTCGAATAGAGGGGAATATAGAATAGAATTATTGCAGTAAGCCTGGCTTGCTGGCTGCCTTTTTCCCTGTGAGGGGAAGCAGTTGTGCCTATGGGTGGTTCTTCTGCCACCAGGGGAACTCAACATTCCTCTGTGGCTCCTCATCTTCTAGGCTCTTGGATGTGCCTAGATTTTGGGGAGGAGGGGGTGTGGCCTAAAATTTCCCTTATTTTCATGTCCAAAGCTTGACAGGTATGGTGGAAACGCCCCTTCAAATACAAAGGGAATGGTTGATTTTTTAAAAAGGAATGAAAAAGGTCTTTAACAAAAGGCAAACCAAATCAGCACACATGATTTTCCTTGCTCTCGCAATTCTGAAATTGCTCAGGATTCTCCTCCAGTTCTACTTATATAACACCAACAACAACACAAGGATTACTTGTATTTTCATAATTAACATGTGAATATTTAAAATGTTGATTATAAATTTGCTAAACAGATATTATATATTATTTACTACTGCTTTACAACTTAATAATATTTAAACAGAAGGGGATTTTTTTAAAAAAAATTTTTTTAAAAAAAACTAAACCACTGTGACTTTTCTTGGAACTGAAAAGTCTTTAATTTATTAAATAAATGCATGATACATTATAAAGAATGCTTATATTTGTTTGTCAACTTTAAAAATGAGATTAAAGATAGGATACCTATTGTTCTCCTATCTCAGCAGTCAACCATTCTTGTTTACTGTGCAGCAGTCTTCAAAATGAATTTCCAGGAAAAAAATTTTTTTAAAGAGTTGCCTCATTACAGGCTTCTATAGTTGATGATTTTGACACAACAAAATGCGTTTTCAGACCTCCTTCTGTGCTGGTTCTCCAGTAGGAATAGAACAAATTGACTCTAATAGGTTTTAATGTACAAATATTAGCTCATTTATAAAAGATTCCAATCAAAGCCTCAATTATTCAGATGCAGAGCAAGATCAAAAGGGATCAAAGCACATCCTGCACCTGCAAAAAACCAAGATGTTAATTAAATGAGAAGATGATCAATGAACTCTAACTTCATCTAGACAAGGGGGAAGGAGGAATATATTAGAATCCAGGACTGTCAGGGCTTCAGCACACACAGTCATGCCACATTTGCTTGTTCTGTTCTGTTTTTTACTGTTTGAGGAGGTATTAGACCAAGTCATGGACCTTGATTCATGATTCGTTACCAGCCACAGTCAGGTGACATCAGAACCACAAAGAAAATTAATACAACTAAATTAGCTGCATATTTATACGTATGTTATATGCTAAAAAGGTTTAAATATAATAATTGTGGCAGCTAAAGACACATGTCATAACACAAAATTCATGCATTGGAAAGCCTCAATAAAGCCAGCACAATCTAACCCTTTGCATTGTTCAAGCCCAGTGGTGGAAATCAGTTATTACTAGCTGCCTCTTGCTTGTACTCCTTGTGGATTAAATAGACACCACAGGCTTTCTGGCAAATATCTGAGTTCATCCTGATAAAGCATGAATATATTGAAAGATGGCCTCAAGAGCATAATTGCCTGCTGGATAATTACCCTGGTTACTTATTTCAGCCCTAATTTGTTACACAGATCACACTTATCTGCTTAAAAATGCCAGGTTGCCATCCAGGCTGGGGAGACTAATTGTACCATAATAGCAGAACTGTAAAGACAAGCACGGTAGAGTCAAATAGAAGACTTCCATACTCCCAAGATCAGCATGAAGTGTGTAATCTGTCACAGCATGCTTCATGCGTTGGATATCTAAAACCTCTTGCACATGGGAGTCCAGTTAGTTAGTTAGTTAGTTAGTTAGTTAGTTAGTGGGTGCATGGGTGGGTGGGTGGGTTGGTTGGTTTTGGGGTTGGGGTTGTTTGTTTGTTTGTTTGCACTCATCTAGCACAGTGGCTACTCTGGGTGGTTTCCAGGGATTAAAAACATAAAACATCAAATGTCTACCAAAATTCAGTCAGGATGACATGAACGGATCAGAATATAATAACAACAATATGGCGAGCAACAAAATATAGCTCAGAAAACATAAGAGCAGTTCTCACTGAAGGTTTCTCTGGATAGCAAAGATTTGTTTTCTTAAGGCAAGGAGGAATGAAGCATCTCAGACCTCCTACAGGAGCTTATTCCATAGCAAAGGTGTCATAATGAGGGTCCCGTCACTGAAAAGGCCTGATTTCTACTCATTAATTTACAGGCCTCTCTTAGGATAGGAACCTTAAGCCGCAAAAACTCAGCAGATCTAGTGTGCTGTCAAAAGCTACTATAACGCACCATCTGGGTGGTAGTGGTTTTGTCATTTACCATCTTTTCCCTGCCTCTCCGAGTGGTTGACTGAAGCTACTACCTTCTTTCACATTGCTTTAAAAGGGACCCATCTGCCTCTTTCAACTCCTTAATCAGAGGGTGTCTCATGTTTTCCCTCATAGTAAAGAATTATGGATGAATGGTTAAGGTATACTGGTATGGAAAGGCTTGTGGGGTTGCAATATGCATCTTTTAAGGGACTTTTTGAAAATTGAACAGTGGGGTGTTAATCATAACACTATTCAGGCAGACTTTCAACAAGTAGCAATAGCCAATAGCAATAGTAATTACACTTATATACAACCCCATAGCGATTAGTGCACTCTTTGGGCAGTTCACAAGTGAATTAGCATTTTGCCCCCAACATGCTGGGTACTCATTTTACTGACCTTGGAAGGATGGAAGGCAGAGTCAACCTTGACTCCTGTCAGGATCAAACTTACAACCATTCAGCTGCAGTACAGCAGTTTAACCACTGGGATACTAGGGCTCTTGATTGGGAGATGTGAAAGGGGCTTTAAAGGGACCAATGCAACATTTTTAATTTGTTTTAAACTTTATTTATTTATTTATTTAGACTTATATTACTGCTTGCTCGCCATAGTGACTCAGAGTGGCTTATAGTCAACAAAAATGGCAATCACAGTAAAAAAAATCACAACATTATAACTAAAATCAGGACACTTAAATAGCTAAAATACACCTTATTAAAAGATCCTTTGACAGTTAAACTAAAATCCCCAGATGGAGAGTTATTTAGAGTAGTCATAACGATGCTTTAATGCTACAATTGTTCAATGTGTTTCTGTTTGTTTTTATCTCTACCAATGTCCATCTGTTTTTCATGTGGCCTTGTTCTAAGGTTGATGTGAACCATCCTCAGTTCCTTTTCTGAGCAAAAGGTGGCATATAAATCAAACAAACATACATTACTGTTGATTTGTGTGATCCTTCCATACATTGAGAGTTATACAAATAAAATGGCTGTGGCACACCAAAGAGTTACAGTAGCTAGCAAACTGACAGCTTATCACAAGAGAAAGCTGGGCAGCTGCCATGGTTATTGTGAAGACCTGAAGTTTTTGCACCATTCGACCTCAAGCAATGATTAGCTGTCAGAGAAGCCTCTGTGTGTTCTGGGCTGGATCAGTGGTTGCCTTAGGGTTGGAGAACAGGACGGGGAGCAAAGAGACACTGGGAAAATCCACCCTTTGGCTCCATGAAGAATATAACTGAAAGGCAAACATTCTCTTCTGAGGCCATCTCCACACACAAACACACACACAGCCTACTGTAAAGATTAAGGGGGGTAGAGAGGAGCCATATGTGACACCTGGGACTCATTAGAGGATAAATGGGATATAAAGATAATTAATGAAATGTACAATAAATGTATGCTACCCAGTATTATGTAATGGGTAGAGTGATGGACTAGAACGCAGGAGACCTAAGTTCAAATCTCTGTTCAGCAATGGAAACTTCCTGGGAGTGGGATGGGGTGTGGTACAGGTAAGACTACTCCTTAAATATCTCATTTACCTTGAAAGCAGTGTGGTGAGCATCAGCAGGTTCGCACCAGTTCGCTAGAACCGATAACAGAAATTCTGGCTGGCCCCGGACATCCAAGTTTTGAAATAAAGTCCTAATTCAGGTGCAACGCAAGGCTCCCCCCCAGCCACACCCACCATACCACACCCACAGTGTGGTAGTAAAAAAATTTGGAGCCCAAAACTGCTTGAAAGCCCTCTTAGGGTCACTACAGGTTGGTGCCATCTTGACAACAGATCTATCTATTTATCTATCTATCTATCTATATCTATATCTATATCTATATCTATATCTATATCTATATCTATATCTATATCTATCTATCTATCTATCTATCTATCTATATATATATATATATATAACAGAGGTGTTTGTTTGTGGGTCCTGAATGGGCTTCCACACCCCTGGACCGCACCCCCTGAAATTTGGCACACACCTACCTTGGGCGTGCAGAAACATAGTCGTCAGGGTCCAAAACACTGGGGGGGGGCTGCGCCCCATAAATTGGAAAATACAAAAAAAACTACACATCCCAGCGGCCACTGCAGCACGCCGCAGCCAAGCGGGGAGGCCAGCATGAGTGTGGGAGAGGTAGGATGATGGCCACATGGCTGCCACAACAACGGCCACCACACATGAGGAATGCGGCTGTGGAGTAATCCTGCGCTGCTGGCCAGAGCACACTTCAACCGAGGGAGGGGAGAGGGGGGTTGGCTGGGGATCCTGGCCAGCCTGGCTGCCTGCCTGCCACAGGACAATCAAGGGGTGAAAGAGAGAGAGGGAGAGAGAAATCCCACCCCACATGTGCACATGTGATGTGTATGTGAATGTGAGAGAGAGGGGGAAAATTCCCACCCACCCCCTCTCTCTCTCTCTGTGTCTCTGCATGTGTGTGTCTCTCTGTGTGAAAATCTCTGTATGACACTGTGTGTCTCTGTCTCTGTGCTGCCTGCCGGTAGCAGGGCAATCGATGGGTGAAAGAGAGGGAGAGAGGGAAACAGAAATCCCACCCCACACGTGTGTGTGTCACATGTGTGCGTGTGCATGTGAGAGAGGGGGTGGACCCCTGGCGTGCGTGTGTGTGTGCGTGCGTGTATGTGTGTCTGAGTCTGTATGATCCTGGGCAATGCTGGGTAATCAGCTAGTAACATATAAAATAAATAGTAGGCCTGCCTGGGCCCTTTCATTGGCCAGAGAAGGAGCAACTGCAGAGAACTTGCTTCCTTCTCACTGCTTCAGGCTTACATCCCAAATGAATTGGGGTTGAAAAGTGAGAAACAGGCATATTCTGAGTGCGCGTGTTGTCAAGTCAATTCTGACCTATGGCAAACCTAGTAGGGCTTCCAAAATGTGTCCCTATCCACTCAAGGCATGGCAGATATTGCTTAAAGCCAATCATTTTATTTAAAAAACTCTCAGGCACTTCTTTCCATCTTTGGCAGTATGCCTATAGCAACAAATGAAATAACTAACAAACATCTGCCATTTGAGAATACAGACAGTCTGAGACCTAACACTATAGCCAGTCTACCTCAAATACAAGATCAAGGAATCAAATTGGAACATGAAAGTTAACATGACATTACAGAATTCCCTGAGGAGGAAATGACTGTTTTGTTTATTCTGACACAACCTTGCCACAATCTGCATTTGAAAAGTTAGCCTCCTTTCGCTTTGTAACTGGTCAATGAGAAATAAGCACAACATTATTTTCATATCTAATTCCTCAGGCAAATACCTCTGAAACATATGTGATCCTATTGAAGGGGTAATATGGTAAGAAGAACAAATATACATTTATCTTCCTATGTGATCTGGACCATAGAGATTTTGCAGTTTGGTCATATTTAATCTACTACTAACACCACCAAACACAGACAAAATAAGGCAGGATGCAAAGATCAGAGGAAGGCTCATATCTCTGCTAGCCACTGTCTCCAGTATTCCACTTTGCACATCATACCATGCCCTGACATTTTAGCAAAGGCAAGCAAAGATAGTTGATGGTACTTGCAGAAATCAGGGACCATGAAAAGGGCAACAGATGAAGGGAGGGGAGATGATTTGTTGAGAAGCAGAGAAAGCCTGGGGTTAGTGGGGGGGGGGGGGGGAGAGTGATGGATCTAATTATTTGGTGAAGCAAAGAATATTAACACATCACTCATGTTTAACATTAGCAATCATGAAGGTTTCACATCACTGCACTTACAGCACAAAGCCAGAACCTGTTGAGAGTGATAGATATATTCAATCCTGAACAATGACAATGTGGAAAACTGTTTTTCATTAACCAAGTGAAGATAGCTGTAGCTAGCTATCAATACACCTGTCTCATCAGTGTAATTCATGAAGTGGGGTGGGAGACTCCAGTTGGTCAATATCCTCAACTGGTTTAGGTCACCCTTACTCGAAAGCCAGTTGTTTCCAATTCTAGGGTTCGTTGTTAATCTCTGTTTATAGAAGCAAACACACTCCATTTATAGCCAAAGAGCCAGTGGTGTCTATGTCTGCAGATGTTTCCCATTGAAATGTGACTGGCATGATGAAACACTGGAGTGCACAGAACACTGTTTACCGTCCCACTGAACTGGTACCTATTTATCTACTTCAATTTCTTGCTTTCTAACTGCTAGGTTGGCAGGAGCTGGGACAGAGATGGGAACTCATTCCATTGTGCAGCACTCGGATCTTGAACTGCTGATCTGCCAACATTCCAGTTATAACAAAATCAAAATAAAGATTCTCACATTCAATTGTTGTGGCAATATTGCCAAGGAAAATTAAGGAAGGACACAGCAACAGCAGTCTGCCCACCTCCCAAGAAAAGCAAGACCAGTGCACATGCACAGGGGAAAGGAAATCAAACTAAAAATACACACTCAATAAGGGCACCCTGAACCCACCTCCAAATCTCTACAAATAGTAAGAGAAGAAAGAAATACAAGTATATAATGCATAATCCAAAATAAAGTTACTACAGCATCCGGTCAGGACAGCAATAATCCAAATCCCTCCAAAATGGAGAAAAGGAAACGAGCCCTTCAGGAAACAGTGCCACCAAGCAGCAAAAGAGTGGACAATTTTTGTTTTCTACACCCTATCAAGATTTATACTTCCTACCCTTCCCTTCCAACATGTTTTCTGAATCGTGCTGACAACCCTCATTGCCAAAAGACTCACAATGCTATTTGTTGGAATATCAATCACCAGATATATTCGAGTTAAATTCGTCCCGAATATAAGTTGAGGTACCTAAATTGGACCTCTAAAACTAGGAAAATAGATTGACCCAAGTATAAGTCGGGGTGGAAAATGCAACAGCTGCTAGTGAGTTTCAATAATAAAAATACATGAAAATACAGTAAAATTAATTAATTTAGACATTTGTGTGGACATGTTTTTCAGTGTTTATGGTAGTTGCTCATTTTTAAACTGTATTTGCACCACCAAACCAGTGGTGCTGCTGCAGGGGAAGTTGGTGGGTGGGCCAATTGCACTGAGGCAGGAAGCGATGTTCTAGCCTAGCCTCTTGCTCTCCTTGCAAGCACAGAAGCATGGCTTTCTCCCTCCATCTTGGCCACATGGAACAGGGACAAAGACAGGGAGGTAAGTGAAATCCTTTCTTTTTATGCATAGAAATGCATTGAAAACAAACAAACAGAAAAGGTTCAGAATAGAAGAAATTAATTTCCAATGCTTTTAAATGGGAAATCGCAATCTGCACCCTCTTGTGGCCACCTATGGTAATGGCCCAATGATCATTTGTTTTCCTTTCCCCCTCTCCAGAAGGCAAAGCCACTTTTAAGCTCAAATCCAGCACAGTTTTGGGACCCTTGTGGTTGTTGACCCATGTATAAATCGAATCACCTTTTTGGACCGCACATTCAGGGCTAAAAACCTTAACTTATATTTGACTATATACAGTAAGTGATTTTACATGCATGGTTGAAACACAAGCAATCCAGTTGGGAAAATCTCAATGAAATCCAATTTTTAAACTCTACTCTTTTATTAAACTGAATGATTCAGTGTTCAGAAATGAATGAAATAACTCAAATATGAAAAAGTAAAGCATCTTTCTGTTTTCCCTCCTTTCTTTTTCATGTCAACCCTAAAGTCTCATTCCTAATGCCTTCCATTGTTTGGCCACTCCAGTGGGACTTGAGATAGAACTTCCCAATAGGTAATGTCCACAGTTCAAAATGATTTGTTTCCACTTCTGATGCTCTTAACAGTACAAGAGTCTACCACTGGAGGCAGCAGCCTCATTTTGCCTCATAAAAACTGTCTTAGATATAAATAACATTTTAGAGTTAACTTTGATTTTCCCTTTGGGGAAAAACATTCCCCAAATCATTGTTTTATGTATGAATCAATGTTTCATAAATATCATTTTCCAGACCAGATGTCACTCCATTACCTTACACCCCTAAAACATGTGATGGTGACTCCATATCCTTCCTGCGAGAACATGTGGCATCAGAAGCCACAAAACGCAATTAAGTGTCACTCTGCCAGATTAAATCGACTTGCTTTGCCTTCAGAATTTAAAACAAGTAGCTTATTGTTAGTGTCAAATCAGACTGGTATCTTTATTGACCCAGCAGGCATGCCAGGAGGGAGTTAAATTGCCTCCTAACCAGTTCATGACCTTTATGCCTTTTCTGTATGCAGGTTTCCTGTCAGTAGATACTTAACAGTAAACCACCCAGCAAGAAGCTGTACATTTACTTCCTTACTTCCAAAAAAACGGTAGAAGAAACATGAACATACCATGTTCACATCACAGCTGACGTTGACTCAGGGTAGCCTGGTTGCTGAGAGACCATCAGATCCCTTGATTCAAATCTTGCCATACCACAGTCTCCCTAGCTTTAAGCAATGCCACACTTTTTCAGCTCTTGATATTTTAACATGCCATATGATTATGATGATAATACAGATTAAACTGAGAGGTTTCATTTGGAGAGTGCCAAAATACTGTACATAAACTCCTCTGAAAACTTTTATATAGCATTGCCATCATAGTGTTTGACTGACATGTGAGAGTTCTGGGTTCTTGTCATTGCTCAGCCATGGATTTTACTGGGCAATCTCAAGCTAGAATTTGGTCTTTACCACACAAGGTGTGCCATTAATTAATCTGTCATTATCTTGTAACAGGCCTCCCTTTGGCCTCCTGAAACGGTGATGTTAATAAGTAGCAACAAGAGCATAAAAACTAACTTGGAGTTTTTTAAAATCAGTTCTTTATTGAGTCTACACTACTTTTAATGTTGTGAACTATCAGTTGTAAAATGCAAATGTTTTGATTCTGGTTTTAATATTTGTAACATATTAATATGACTCAAAGCAGTGTAATATTATTAGTTCAAAGGGGAATAGGAAAGTGGCCATGTCTACCTTCTACCTTGAGTAGCATCATAATCTTTACCTATAAAATGGTGGATGGGCCATGTGTGTCTGGCATGTGTGACCACACCCATCCCTACTATCCCGTAATGAGCCGGCCTCACTTACCTTTAGTCCCTACGAGCATCGCTGCAAGGGTCTGGAAGCTGGGAGTTGGGCAAATGCCCCATGAACACAAACAAAAAACCCTACGAGTCCCAGCCTCCTCCATGCTATGGCATGCCTCAGCCAATCAGGCATGAGGACACGAACGCGAAGGAGGCGGGACAGCCGGCACGCATGTAAAAAAAACGGCCTGAGCTGAAGGAACAATCTGCCTGAGGTGCCGCCGTAGGCGCTGCCTCTGCCCTGCAACCCCTCCTGCCCTCAGAAACGCCACCTGAGGACACAGCCGGGTGAGGCGGTGCCATAGGCGCTGCCTCTGCCTTGCCGTTTCTTCAGGCGGCATTGCCATCCATGCTGGCTCTTACCATCACTATTTCCCCTCCTCTGTTTCATGCCAGCACACAAAACAAAGGAAGGAAAATTTAAAGGTGTCAGCCAACAATCCTCCGGGGAGTAGCTCTCCTTGGCAGATTGCTGGCTGCCGCCTTTGTATTACCCCCTCTGCAGTTCCGAGAGCTAACACAAAACCATTCTCTGCCTTCACCTCCCAGAGGGAAGCAAGCCTTCAACCCCCACCAACTGAGGAAAGTGAGCCTCCATTCTCTGCCTTCGCCTCCCGGAGGAAAATAAGCCCATTCGACATTTGGCCCTTGCCTATCGGAGAAGGGGCTTGCTTTCTCCGACAGACAAGTGCTGAATGCTGAGCTCTGATTCGCCCATGCCTGTTGGAGAAATCCACCCCCTTCTCTGACAGCCAAGGGCCGAATGCGGAGCTCCCCCCTCCCCCTCTTCCCTCTCCCTGTGTGTGTGTGTGTGTGTGTGTGTGTGTGTGCGTGCGTGCGTGCGTGCGTGCGTGCGCATGCGTGCACGCACCCCAAAACCATCCCAACCACCAATACCCAAAATATGACTGCCCCGCTAGGCCGGGCAAAAAAATGCTAGTACCTAATAAGAGAATACACATGAAAAATGGTCTGGTGAACTGTTTGGTGATGATGACTTTATGTATACAGATAATCCAGCTGGTGTCTCAAAATTATATTAAAATCACTGCTAACCTTATTATTTACCTTCCTTTAATTGTTCTTTAAAACAGTTTCTCCCATCTAGTTACCTGAGCACAATTCAAAACTACTCATTATACAAAAATCCTGGAGCCTTTAACAAGGGATTGTGTATATGTCAAAACTCCACTCTACAGAGGAACTGCAAAAGCAGGATTCAAAATTATATTTCATTATGAAATAGGATATTGCTACTTTATAGGGTTGGAATAATGAGTTTGAATGTGTGTGGGCAGTTCATGCTATTCTATTAATCCTAAAGGTTCTAGTAGTGACAGGATGGGGGTACATACTGCTTGCCACTTCCAAGACTGGATAGATTAGAATACATTATAAACTCCATTCCACATAATTAACTGATAGAATTCTACATTATATGATGATGTGTAGGATTTCATTGTTATAGAAGCACAGAGCATTTTAAGAGGATATGCCAAATTATTGTGTTCTATATTACCCTCTGAATGTGTCCAGGGAAAACAGTCTTCGGCGTTTGGGCTTCTCAGATGCTGGTCTTGATCCCTCCGTAGGGTGAATTTCCTTCGGAAGAAATAAGTGAAAGAAATAAGAATGATGCACTATTTTATTAAAGAGAAAGGTAAAAGTCACCTTTGCTTGAAATCCAGTCATATCCAACTCTAGAGTTCAGTGCTCATCTTTGTTTCATAGCCAAAGAGCCAGTGCTATCTGCTTCTGCAGACGTTTCCATGGTCATGTGGCAGGCATGACTAGACACTGGAGCGCACGGAATGCTTTTTACCTTCCCACCGAATTGGTCCCTATTTATCTACTTGCAATTTCTTGCTTTTGATATTGGTTTAGCCCAATTCCAAAATACATTCACAACAAAAGTTGGAAGCATGCACTGATTTTATTTAAGAGAAGGCTCCAAAATGGTATCAAGAGAATGGATGTTGGCAGTGTGATAAAAGAAGTGCTCATCCCTCTCCAAATGTATTTATTATTGGCATAGTATGTTGTAATGGTGAGTGCTGTGCCTGTGAATTATGCTGCCATACCACAGTGTAATTTCCGAAATACCAGGAAAAAAATCCTGCAGACATTCTTTGGTAAACAAACCACAGCCCCAGTATAGTAAGGTAAATGATAAAGATAACTAATGACAGATTCTCATACCACCAAAATAATATCACTTTGAGGTATCAAAAATCATTCCCCAAGCGGGTTGTTAATCAAATTTCAAAGTTTTTAGAAACCTCTTTAGCATCTTCTTCTTTAAAAAAAAAGTTAAAATCATTTTTTACTATTCAAAAGTAATTCATTTCCTTTACTTTTTGCAGAGTTCAAAAAAGGACACATATTTCTTATTATAACGTGTTACATTATTTGTTGAAAAGACTTATTTTACTTGTTCTACATGTTACTATTTCACTATTCTTGGTTACTTTTTTAAAAAAAACCTTTAGGATTAGTAAGAGTATAGCATAAAAGTTGTAATATCCAACTCTATGATTCAGTGCTCGTCTCTGTTTCAGAGCCGAAGAGCCAGTGCTGTCCACTTCTGCAAACATTTCCGTGGTCATGTGGCAGGCATGACTAGACACTGGAGTGAAGGCTGTTTACCTTTCTCACCAAAGTGGTTCCTATTTTTCTACTTGCAATTTCTTGCTTTTGAACTGCTAGGTTGGCAGGAAATATAGGAAGAGGAAAAAGAGGACTTGGGAGGTGGGGGGGACAGAAAGAGGAAATGTCAGCAGAGAAAGAGACTTGAGGATTAACAGTCGAGGTTTAGGATCCTCTGCCTGCTGCTTCTGGGGATGTGAAAGGCAGTGGGGAGGAAAATCCATAGGAAGAAGTACCTGAACTCTGCCCAATTCGTAGAAGAAAGGGCTGCAGACAATGGGCCCCTCTATAAATTCAATCTGAGGGACCACTACCACCACCCAGACTTTGGTGTCAGTGCCTACAGATGGGAGCAGCAGCACCAACTCCAAAACTGTTGTGATAGGATTGCCATACATCACGGAAAACTGGGAATTTCCCAGGTTGTAACTTCCCGCCCGGTTCCATAAAAAACATTGAAAATTCCCGGTTTTCAAACCAAGGGGAGTGCTTTGTTTGAATAGATCAGCACCTCTATTGAAGCACCAGCAGGTGGCATCTGTAGCAGCAGCCATGTAGTCGCAGCAGTGGCATCTTGGTGGCCAAGAAAGAGGGGGAAAACTGCGTAGGAGGGGACACCCCTGTCACTAAAACACTGACTGGAAGGCAGCGAGTGGGCAGTTCAATACCCGAATACTGCAGGAGAGAATGAGCTCCCGTCTTTGTCCCAGCTCCTGCAAACCTAGCAGTTCAAAAGCAAGAAATTGCAAGTAGATAAACCGGGACCACTTCGAGGGGAAGGTAAACAGCATTCCATGTACTCTGGTGTCTAGTCATACCTGCCACATGGCCACGGAAACGTCTGCAGAAGCAGACAGCACTGGCTCTTTGGCTTTGAAACAGAGATGAGCACTGAAAGGGCAACCTTTACTTCTGTCCCGGTTTTGTGGGATGGAATTATGGCAACTCTAGATGTGGAGGCCAAATGCCAGTGAAATGTCAGAAAAGGCTCTTGAAGCAGCTGTGTAGCCCACACAAGTATCTGTCTTTCCAGTTGTACCATTTGTCATTGAAAGGACTGCATCCAGGATGTGGACTCATCCTCCCTTTTCACTCCTCAGAGTCTGGACTCTTAGGGAGCCCATGACATCACCTGTGGGACTCTTCAAAAGAACGCCTCTTGGAGAATTACCACAGGGGACTCATCCCTCAGAAAGCTTCTGCCTTGGGTTGAAGCAGCAGGTCCTGAATCTATCTCTATTTTTTCTCTCCAAATAAAGTTGCTATCAGTTAACCTTGCAACCTGGATCCCATGAAGTGGTGGTGCTGGCACCGCACAGACAGACAGACAGATAGACAGACAGACGGACAGAGTCTGTCACTAATTTCTATTCCTTGCCTTGGGTACAGATGAATTGCATAGACAACATAAGGCAAAATGTGAGGGTGAACTAGCTCTCACCCTAAAAGTAACCAGGTTTTTTTTTTTAAGAAAACCAGAAGAAGATATGCATTTAAGGATATTTGAAAAATGTCTCTCTGAGGACTGCTTCTAAAATCATTTCAAAAATATGCAGCCTGGTAATATATTCTGGGGTCAATCTCCACATCTTTAGATGCAGTATCATTAAGGAAGGCTCACTGTGGGCATTATGTGATTTTAAAAGCAATCAGAATTCTACCTATCAAAATAATCTAAATGACATTTAAAGAAAATCAGTAGCTTGAACTCTATTAAAAATTAGGCTGAATAAATAAATTTGCATATTTTGTTAACTTGTTTTATGTCAGCTTCTCCTAGTCATGCAGAGGCATAAAAGACTGAGGAATAGAACTTAGAAAAGTTACTGTATTGTTTCCAACATTAGAATCCCACATATAACAATGACCATGTTTCATGCGAGCTGTAGTCTAGAAAGGTAACATTTCCAAGCTCTGCTCCAGAGCTAGGGGACAGAAGGATCACCAAAGTGCCATCAACATTTCTGGAGATCTCATTGAATCAATCATCTGTTTATTGTGGTTTTGCAAGATGGTTCCTGTACCTTTTCAAGCCTATCTTTGCACCCATACAATCTAGACATGTCCTCCTAGAAAACGGAGACAGCTGAAAAGCCGGATTCTGCAACCAACTCTACGTTTGTGATAGGCTTGAGCTCTAATTTTCTGTGGGAATGTGTTGTAGTGACACATCTCTTTCAAGGAGATGAGAAAAAACTCAATTTATAAATGACTAGCAGGGGTGCCTGGCTTCGCCAGGGTGGTCCCAACCTGGCTAGCTGAGTGTCCGTGTTGCCTGGGAAACCCACTGGCCAGAGGGTGGGCCTGTGATGTGAGCTTGGTGATGACATCAGAATCCCCCCCCCCCGTTTGACCTAGCACAGGGGCAGACACAAACCCTCCTGTCGAATATACCCCCCTTTGCAGATCATTTAGGGGGCAACCCCCCATGGGCTTTGGGACCCAGACAGTGACCTGCTCACATGCGCAAGGTACGTGTGTGCCAAATTTCATGGGGTTTGGTCAAGGGGTGCGGCAGCCTGTTCCGGACACTGAACCCACACCTTTGCTCTATAGGTATAGATTTCAATAATTTAGCCACATGTGGTGCTTTTCTGAGATTGACCGATACACCTTCTTCTGAGAACATGCTTTGGCACATCTTAGGACATGTGTGCCAATGTGTTGCTGCCTGTGTTTTATACAAAAAGCTGAGTCATAATGCATCAAAACTAAAGCATGTAAACCCAGACTGAAAACATTTTCAAAAATAGTTATATGTCAGCAACTGAGATGATAAAGCATATCACAGCCACTGAATTATAATATAATAGAGATGCATTTCCCAAAGCCCAAAGCCCTTGATAAATAATGCTTGACATGTACAGTATGGCCTTTCATATTTAAAAATAGAGGAAGCACATATGATGATGCTTGTGCGATGGGAAAAGCGAGCTGTACTTCATTAGATTTGAAGGAACGATTCTCTCCTGGTTAGGCCTCTGGCATGGGCCATATTGAATTACCACGCTAAACAGAACAGGAAGGATCTGCCTGCTTAATTCTGTTTGATAGATCACTTTGTCATTTTCAGATGCCAGATTAGAGATAGCCGCTTCTTCCTTGGCAAAGAATGGTGCTTCAGAGCTCTAGGCTGTCAGAAAAAAACACTGGTAATTCTAACCTAGCATAAGCACAAAGACTTCAGGCTTGCTATATAGTATATGTTGCAGTCACACACTTACACCCAAACAGCAGAAAGCCATTAATTACCAAATTGTATTTAGAATTAGCTAAACTGGGCATACTATAGAAGCAACAGCTGCTGCAGCTTTGAAGGATCAAGTGACATGCCATTGTCAACATATGCAGTACCTGCAGATGTTTTACCATTGGAAGTAAGTCTCATTTCAAACCAAGTACCATTAGCCTATATTAAGAAATGGCACCTCCGTACACGTGAAATATGTCTGTTTGCTTCAGCACAAACTTTTCTCACCTCTGTATCTTGCATTTCCCACATAGTCCCTGCATAAACAAGCTTAAAATTCCCTGCATAAACAAGCTTAAAATTCCTAAATTGTGGAGACAGGCTAGAGTCATTGCTTTATTGAAACCCGACAAAGACCCAGATGACCCCTAAAAACTACCAATCAGTGTTGCTCCTTTGCCATCTTTACAAGGCACTGGAATGGATGATTTTCAAACGTATTCCTGAATTTATTTATGGAAAGATAATGAAGAAGCAAACATGCTTCACACTGGGTAGGTCATATTGTGGTCAACTTCTTAACCTTATGCAAACCTTACATTCAGGAGTGGCTTTCACTGACCTAACTACACTATACGATATTCTCATTTTATAGGATATTGCTCTATAAAATAAATAATCTTACCAGAGATAACAAGCTTACTAGGGTCAATGGCAGGTTCCTCCTGAACTAGAGTTTCTATGTGATAATGAATTGAAAGAACAGTAGAACGAGATTGCAGAAGAATGGATTGCCACAAGGAAGTGTATTCTCTCTGACATTGTATGATATATACACAAATGATCAAACAGTTTCTGATAATACAAAATTGATCATCTATGCAGATGACACAGCAGTGGCTGTACAAGGATCAGGTTTTATGAGATAGCTGGAAAATGTACTGGAGCACTTGGAAAATTAGGACAGTATTACACCATCAACCACTTGAAACCTAACCCGAGCAAGAATCAAGTGTGCATTTTCCACCTTTGAAACCGAGAAGCAGTGGTTCAGTTTGATGTTACATGGCAAACAAGTACAGCATTGTGCAGCACTGAAATATCTTGGTGTGAGCTTGGCAGGATGCCCTCTTTTAAGCAGCATTGTCTGAATACCAAGGCTAAAGTTAGTTTGAGGAACAATATCATCAGGATATTTACAAACTATACATAGAGTGCTAAACCATCCACACTGCATACATCAGCTTTGGCCCTGAGCATTTCTGCAATAGAGTATGCTGCTCCAGTATGGAGTGCAGCTGCACACGTGAAACAAGTTGACATCACTGTTAATGAAACAATGCATATAGTGACAGGATGCCTCAAACCAACAGCAGTTGAGAAAATAAATCTTCTTGTTGGTATTGCTCAACCTAAGATAAGGAGAGAAGTAGCAGCGAATGTGAAGAGAATTAAACAAGAGTGTGACCTTCAACATCCTCTGAATGGATAATGTGCCTGAAGTCCACCAACTCAGATCCAGGAAGAGCTTTATGACAAGAACAAACATTCTTGAGGGTACGTAAAAGCAAAATCAAATTAGAAGATGGAGATAGCTCAATGGAAATGGAATAACATTAAAAGGAGGATATGGCTGAGGAACTCAACCTCCCCTTTGCCACTTGGAAGACCATGAGTGGCAGAGGGTGCCTAAATGTAAGATCAACATTTTAAGTGGGGGCTGCTGGTGGACAAAAAAAATACTGTGTGAATGTGGGACGATACAGAATCCAGTTCATTTGCTGTTCTGCCAATTACTACCAGAAATATGTACAAATGAGGATTTAATTTTGGCCAAGAAGATGGTTTAACTTTGGTAGTTTAAAGTTTGATCTGGACACAAAAGGAAAAAATATATATCTCCACATGCTTTATTTTGTGATAGGACAATGGATGATAAACACAGGTTTAATTTGCAACTTTGATTGCCAAAGCACTTTCCTCTGGAGAAATTACATTGTCAGGAGGAAGGAATTGGCTATTTGCAGGAAACACGTATTTATCTTGACAACTTAATGTAGGCATAAGATGATCAAAAACAATATGATGGAAACAGTATCATAATCACTCCTCTCTAACAAATGTTTTTGATTAACAAACTTACAGACTTGTAATGTACTAAAGAGCACTGCCAAAACTTACCTACTACCAGGTCATCTTCTTGTTCAAGTCCAACATCCTTATTACTGTTGTCTACTGCATTTCACAGCCACACACCAAAGAATACTGAGCTTGGCCAAAAGGTGACAGTGTGGTTTTAATCAACAGAACTGATTACTATCTGGCAGTCAAATTACTAGTGGGAATTTGCAGTGTTTGCAAGGTAGGGAGATTAAAAACGGTGAGTTTTTTGTGTCCAACATTGAATAAAATAGTGTGGATTGGATCCAGAGAAACAGGACACACAGCTGAAAGATACATTTGTGTGTTTCAAGATATATTCCTGGATTGGAGGAAGGAAAGATAGAATGTGATGGTGTTTAAATCTGTTAATAGTCAATTTAGTTCCCGCACAATTTAATGCTGAACCTGAGATTGCAAAACAGTGATCTTGTATTATCAGCCTCACCACAATGAATTCACCTATTTGACCTTTTATATACCAAATCATGTTTTGCATGGAACTTGATAATGTGAGTGGAGTGGGGATTTTATCTTTAAATACAAGAAGAATCATTCTCTGTTTAAATTATCTTGTTTTATTGTAATATGTGATCAACATAAATTGTTTTTAAATTGTTTGTGAAATTTAGTTATCTTTAGAAGATAAGTTTGCCTCTGATCAGTGCTGGTATCTTTGTTTTAGAATAGGAATCTACGGCATCCCAGTAGATCTGGTCCTCCCAGTGTGGCCTATGGTCAAGTATAATAGAAGCAGTAGTCCAGCATCTAAAGGGCCTTAGGTTTTCTCACCACCCAAGAACAGGTTCCCAGGAAGAATTTGCTAGTATTTGTCCTTTCTAGCATTTAGAAAAATAGAATGTACCCTCTCTGGCAGCCTTCTGTAAAGATGAGACAAAGTGGATTCTAAAGATACATGGACTAAAATCTAAAATTGAATTGGTGGGGCTTTGGCAAGACATCGTTTATGTAAGTTCCATTAATCAGTGGGCCTCCTCTAGTGGAAAATTACTCCTGGATTTCAGCCATGGTCTTATTATTTTGGGCTGCTAGTATTTTGGGCTGATATTTTTGGATGCTGTCTTCAGTTACATATTTTAATATTAAACATTGTTTTTATCTGGGTGCTCCATTTTTATTGTTGATGTTTAGTGGCATACAAGGGGCTGCAGTGGCTCAGTGGTTAAGAAGCTCACCTTGTTAGCTGGAAGGCCAGTAAGTCAGCAATTTGAGACCCAGGTACTGCATTATAGCTTGAGCACACATCTCTAACCCATCTCCTGCCAACCTACCAGTTCAAAAGCAAGAAATTGCAAATAGAGACAACTTTGGTGGGGGGAGTTCTTGGGGACATAGAAGGAGCCTCATTAGGGCATTCCCTGCGCAGAGTTTCTCCAGCAAAAAAAAAAAAAATCCTTTCAACCCAGAGTAATTTATGACACAAAATTATTATTATTAGTGGCATAGAGAATTATTATTAAATAATGTATGGCCATAAAAAGAAATAAGTTTGAATTTGAAATAATAGTGATCCCATACTTTGATAGCCACAGCCTATCCAGAACCAGTGTAGAGTACTAGACAGTTATCAAGTTTTTCTCAAGCTCCTGGGATGACATTGGTTTAGGGAGACTCTTTTGCTCAATCTAACTTACCCAGAATATAGTTAAACAGATGAAATGGGGAGAAGATATACTGTACCCTGAGGGTTTAGGACTAGGCATGGAAATAATTGTTTGAAAGTTAGAAGTATGCATGGTGGATTCAATGGCTACAGCTTCCCAAGAAGGTATGAACTGTGGAGGAAAAATATTTGTGACTCTTATTTTCCCTGATACATAAAGAATATTTCATATCGGAAAGTTACATATAAATATTATACCATACATACCTTTCCTTTAAAAATGCATTCATGTGATAAATTTAAATTATAATTCTATGGTTATCAAATGGTGTGTTAGAACTGCCACCCTCAAATTCATTTTTCACTTTCAGACATGGGAAATTAGCTGTTCTGCTGTGGAACCAATAATGAGGCTGTCAGAACAGGAGGATATTAATGGACCTCTGACCTTTCAAGTCTTTTACTTTGGGGTCACTTTAAAATGGATTTAGGTTTTCCGTCTGGGAGAAGTGATCTTAAAAGGGAACTTCATTCTAATCTCATCTATTTTTAGTTCATCCAGCAATTCTGGCAGCACAGCAAGGTCATCAACCCTTCATCAGAAAGTCACAGGCCTGTGATCCAACACAAAGGAAGTCACCAGGGCATTAATTCTCCTGATAAGCAAACCCTATACTGCATCAAAAGTTTTTTTTAAATGGTTAATTTCAGTACTTTAAAAAGGTAGCATATTCATTGAAAGCTCATCTATTATGTATTTACCTCTTATCAAAGAAGTAAGCAGGAGTGCAATTGTTACTCCTATATAAAATTTGTTTATGATAATTTTTTGTCAGGACTTTCTCAGTGGTAGTACTGAAGGTTTAAAACTCCCCCCATTTATAGGTTCCTCACAATATTCAATCTTAAGCTTCTAATTGTAGGTGAATCTTTCTCTTGTTTTTCTCTAGCCTACTAGTAATTGCATTGCTGTGATGTGTATGTACATTTGTGTACATGCACCCTTTTTTCAAGTACCTACTTAATTTGAATTATACATTACAGTGGTACCTCATGCAATGATTTTAATCCATTCCACGGGGATTGTTGTTGTACGAAACAATTGCTATACAATGCATGCATCATATAGCGATTTTCCCTATGGGATGCATCGTACAATGATTTTTTTTCGCTAAGCAATTTTTCCCATTGAAAAATTGTTGAATGATTTTTCCCATAGGGAAAATTGTTATGTGGATCGCTATTTCCCCCAAAAAAACTAATTGTTATGCTATTTCATTGCTAAATTTTAGACTATATTTTGACACCACACACAACAGTCATTACTTGTTAATATGTTTTGTTTTGTTTTTTTGTTAGAGCATTTTAAAATAAATTGGTGGGCAACCTGTGGGAAAGAAGAATACATTCAGAATTAGCTAATAGTAGACAGAGTATACTAATTCTATCTTCATTGGGGTTTCTCCAAATTCCTTTAGGAATTTTATCCTGAACTCTTTTTTTGTACTTCCACAAAAAGATTCTACAAGTTGCAAGGTTGCTGATACATATCTCATTTTTGAAGGGCACTGTTTTGCTTACATAATAAACTAAATTCAAAAGATGTGTTCGCTATTAACATAGGAGAGCACAAACAAAAAAAGATGATACTTTGGAACAGAGATGAGGAGCAGCAATGAATCAGGAACTGCACCAAGCCATTTTTCCTAAATATGGGAATTGGGAAGTTACCAGAAAGTCACAAAAATTTCTAAATTTAACCAGATTTAACCAGGGGGCAGATTTAAGGGGTGGGGCAAAATAGCATTTAATTGGAGAATTATGGTCACTCTTTCTTTTACACTGAAAGTTGGTCCAGAGACATTATAAAAACTGCACAGACCTTTTAATTCTGAACTCACGTTTACAGTAAAACAATAAATAAATAAATAAATAAATTAAAGTTAATCGGTTCCTGTTAAGTTAGACTTATTTTAAGTCTCCTTGAAGAGCAAGACAAAATAAAATATTATTGTCTCTAGATGTTATTTTATTTACTTATTTTATTTCATATTGCTATGTTGCAGGAAGTCTTAAAAGTCTAAAATATCAGTCTTTTTCAAATGATGCTTAAAATACAAAGAGACGTCTGTATCAGGGATTATCAACCTATGGCCCATGGGCCGGAAGAGACCCACAGCACCATTTCTTGTGCCCCCCACCACCACCACTTCCACCACACCAGGAAATGCCATGTGTTGGAGAAAGGGCAAAATGACTGTCCGGCCCCCGAAGCTGTCTGAGGGAGTGTGACCCGGTCCCCGGCTTTAAAAGGTTAAGAACGCCTGTTCTATATTGTTACAGAAGTTATACATTATGCTCCTACTTTGTGCTTCCACTGAAGTTTCGAATAGAAGAGGCATGAATGTTAGTGTGAAGAAACTTCCCCAAGAATGAAAATCAATGTTTAAGAGAGGCTGAAAGGAGCCTGGCCAGATGGTCTTGAGGGTGGAATAGCACAGTTCGTTAGCAGCACTGGGTACATGATTCCCTTATCTGTCCCATCCCCAACCTTGGCTGTAAGTCCTATAGCTGATAGAATTATGAGGAATACCTGTGGGAGTAAGCTCATCTGAGGGGAGGACTGTCACTGGGCAGAAAGTCTCCCACGTGACATTGGATGCAAAACCACCACCACCACCACCCATCATTCATCTATGGGGCATCAGGAGACAGAAAGAAAAGTATAACTGTTCCTTGGAACAACATGGGCGTGCCTTAGTTTAGGGAGACTAGGCTGGTGATAGCAAAGCATTGGTTGGCCAGCATAACTTGTTGCCTTAAACTATAGGAAGCCTAGGATCCCATGGAGTGTCATATAACAGTAGTAACTTAAGGCAAAGGTTAGTGGGCTGGTTTTTGCCAAGCAGTCATGGGGCTTTTTTAGCCTGGTCTCCTTCTCCTTCTCCTTCTAGGAAGGGCAGAGTTTCTCATAAACCTCAGCACTGTTTCAACTTTCTTTTTGGCTTGTTGACTCAGGCCATTTTGTTATCCACACTGGAGACCTTGTTTGGGTGTGGATCCCTTTTTTTATTTTGTGTGTGTGGAAGTCACCCATCAAACCTAGTCTTACCATCTTATTTTGTTTTGGTTTTGTTGTTACAAAAATTGAGTTTTCATTTGCAAGCCAAAAGCTGATTCCTGAAGTGTTACTGGCTATAATTGGGGACCACTATCCAGTGGTCTTACGCTCCCCATCCATCATGAAGTACATGGGAGGTTATGCTTAGAACAGCCACCGGAGTATAACAGCCACCTCCTGGTGTAATGGGAATTCAAAGGATGCCATTAATTTTCATTTAATTCTGTGTGAAGTAAAGGAATGTTTTTAGCCAATTAGTGCTTAAGATGTAATGCCAATCGTAGATTGCTGCATACCCAGGTGTTAGTTAGTGCCCCACACTCCCACATTCTCATGGAAGCCAGTTCCAAGGACACTTAGTCTAGGAATCTGACAGTTTGATCTATCACATGAAGATACCAAGATGGAATCTAAGATAACCATCTCACGTAAGATTCAGGTGCATAACATGCAGCTGGATGTCCAGGTGTCCAGCCATCTGTCTCCTCACATCATATTTGGGGAATTTTCACATACTTGAGAGGGGAAGTGTGAGTGGGGAAAAACATATAAACTGAGAGTTTTAGCACCTCAGTAGCAGACACCCCACGGCCTGGGGTGACTCTGCCCATTTTCTTTTTCAATATGCTTTAAATGTTAGACTGTCGGTCTAATATTTATGGGACCTCAAAGGGGCCCAACTTTTTATCTACTTAGCTAGCTTAGCCATTTCTATTTCTTTTATGTTTTATGTTTGTATTTGAACTGCCTTTATCCGTATGCTATTTTACCTCATTTTTATGCCAATAAAAAGCTGCTATATTTGAAGAATTGTAGTAGCATACTTTTATTCTCCTCAAACCTTAAAGAGGGGAATTCTTAGAATCCAGCATACAAAAACCAAGGGAGAGGGAGGCTATAAATTAGGTCTCTGTCAGGAGGAGTGAATTCCAGAGGAGAAGAAGACTTCATTAAGGTTTTGTTCTTTGCAGAGGAGCGTTATAAAGTTTTGCTGGAGTCTCTTCCTTGTGAGGTAATTTTTATCTAACCCCTGGTTAGCTGGACTCTGAAAGTGTCATAAGAGGGAGGAGACATAAAACTGTTATCTGGGAATACTGGACATTTCTATAAGTCCAGCATCGCCATTTTAATTGCCAGATAATTCTGGATTGAGAGAGGCCAGCTCATCTCAAAACGCTGTCTGCAAAAGCAGTAAAACCTCTCAAGAAGAAACAGCCCTCTTTAGGCCAAAGGGTCATAGACAGGCCACAGTGCAGGGTTGGTTTATGCCTGCCTCGACACTATAATAAACATCTCCCTGTTCGGTAGTGCAGGGAGCCTTTACACCTGGATTTACTGCTGAATTATTATTTTAGTCAACTGACAATCCTTTCCAAGGTTTTCTTTCTGTTATAGGGAATGGTATAAAATATATCTGGATCAGTAGAATTACAAGTGTATGTATAGTGTTTGTGTGTTGTGAGCCACCCTAGGTTGCCTTAGGGCAAGTGGGCAGGATATAAGTTTAATAAATAAATAAATAAATAAATAAATAAATAAATGAATGAATGAATGAATGAATGAATGAATGAATGAATGAATGAATGAATAAATGAATGAATGAATAAATAAATAAAAGTGACAATGGCCAAAACTGAAATCAACCAAACGTAAGTATCAAAAAAATGTTGTATGATACATGTATCGTATAGTGATTTTCCCAATGGGATGATTTGTACAACGATTTTTGCCATGGAAATGCTAACAGCACTTCCCAGGGCAATAGCAACCCTGCGCTGTTAGCGAAATGGATTCTTGCTGGTCTGCCTGTTGTTTGCACAAGGAGTATGATGCATTGAGTTCCTTACAGGAAGGATGGAGTACAAATTAAGGATGGCCCTATCACGTTTAAAGGAAAGGCCTAACACACAAGATATTTACCCATCTTTAGCATATTTACACCATTTACAAAGTGAATTATGGCTAATGGCTTCTACCTAGTTCTTTTATATTAACTGCAGCATACTGGGTAAAAACAAAGACTCTCAAAATTGAAATGGGTAGTTCTTGTGTCTTCATGTGTCACCTGCGGCATACTCAATGGGGCCCATTATCTCCATAATGAGGGCCTGATCTATATATATAAAGCAGATGTGTCCTCTTGAATGTGAACACAAATCTACACCCCTGCGCCTATCGCACTGTAATGTGGCACACACATACCTTGGGCATGCTGGATGGTCACTGCAGGGGTCACAATCCCCATGGGGGGGATGTTTGCCCCTAACTTGATCTGCAAAGGGAAGTATACTCGACAGGAGGGTGTGTGTGTGTCCCAGTGGTAGAATCCATAGTAGGTCACCCAATTGTGACATCATCATGATGTAATTGAGCTGGGCGGGGGCCTGACACAGGTCCGGCTGTCCACCAACAAGCAACCCGGGTGAAGCCGGGTAACCAGCTAGTGTTGTTATTTTATTTATTTATTATATTCATATTTATATAGCCGCCCAACTCACAAAGACTCTGGGCGGCATAATGATGACTGGCACACCAGCCTTTGTGCAGACTATATTATAACAATTTAGTTATGGGGTTTATATTGCTTTTGCCCATCTTTAGCATTTAGGATGGGCCCAGTCAAATTTTTAACCAGACAAACAAGAGACAAGGGTACAAGAATCTTAGTTAAGATGAACAGCCAAATGTTACAGTGGAAAAGTACAGATCCTTATTAGACGTTTTGACTAATGGTTTTGAGTCTCAATATTTGGCATTCCTGACTTTCTCATCTAATAAAGAGGGATGATTCACTGATAATGGAAATAGTCCCTTAAGTGAACTCCTGCCTCAGCCAGGCTTCGGTATTTGGAAGCAATAACTGGAAGCCAGCGCACATTTTTATTCTCTTGTGTATTGAAAGTATTTTGATCTGAACTGTTGGTCTCATAGTTATGTCCTCATGCAGCAAACTGAGCTATGGTTAGACCACTTCTAACTACATGTAGGAGAGATTAGGTTATCCAATGCTACCCTTTTAAGAAAATGTATACACATTTTGCTAACCACAGAAGAGTCATCAAAGAGTCTGGGAATTATGCAGAAGCATTTGAGAAATTTTGAAGTCATGGCAAATTTGAAGATTTATTGGAGTAAATATAAGATGATATTCTTTCACAATGATGGAGAGGAAATGGAAAGGATTAAAACAGAAATTAGGATTGAAATTAATAAGAGCTTTAAATGTTTGGGAATGTCTATTCCTAGGACTTTGCAAGATTTGAAGAGTATGAATTTAGAAGTGTTGAAAGAGGAAGTGAAGCTAAGGACAGACAGAAAAATATAAAAAAATAGGATTTTCATGGTTTGGGAGGACAGCCTTGTGTAAAATGAAATTACAGTATTACCTAAAGTTCTATAAAACTTTTGTTTTGCATGCTACCTATAAAATTGACAGAGGGAAAATTAAAGGAATGGCACTGTATAATAAATAATGCTTGTAATGGGATATAAGAGCAAAGACAAATAAAGGATTATGTTATTTTTCCCAAAAGGAAGGAGGGTTAGGTATTCCTAATATTAAATGCTATTATATTAATTATCAAATTAGGAATAGTACCAATATGATAACAGGGAAATATAGAACTAAATGAGTGGAGGAGAGACTTAAGAGCTGGTTTTTAAACTAGAGGACAGAAAGTTTATCAAAGATAAAAAACCATTATGAAGTAAGCCTAGAAATTTGGAGCAAATATAAAAAGTATTCAGCCAAGGAACATAGAGTAAATGTTCCTGCCATGCATAGTAGGGAGTTACCATCCTTAGATATCTACTGTCTCTGCTAACCATGGTAATTTCTTAATGAAATAATATGTGCAATAAATCCAAATTTGGCTTGTTCTAGTGTTCAGAAAGAAGTGGTTGACAATTTTCTATCCATGACCACTGAAGCCAGATACAGCCAGAGAGTATTTTCAAACATGCTTACTTTGTAAGATCTTCCAGATACTGGCAATACTTAATTCACAGCAGAATTTATTTCTGCATTCAGCTAATTCTAGCAAATATCCCTCCAAATAAACAGTGAAGGAAAATATACCTCTTTCTGAAAATCTGTAATTAAGTAGCTGTTAGAGAAGTGTTCGTTGTAGGAGAATTTTGTTGTTGTTGTTCAGTCACACAGTCAAGTCCGACCCTTTGTGACCCCATGGACTACTACACTCCAGGCTGCTCTGTCCTCTATCATTATCCACTGCCCACACAGATCTATGTCCATTGCATCAACAATGCCATCTAGCAACCTCATCCTCTGGCACTCCCTTTTCCTTTTGTCTTCCATCTTTCTCAGCATCAAGGCCTTCTCAAGTGAGTCCTCTCTTCTCATTTGCTGGCCAAAATACTTGAGCTTCATCTTCAGCACTTGTCCTTCTAATGAGCAGTCAAGATTGACTGATTTGATCTCCTTGCGGTCCAGGGTACTCTTATGGTCCAACTCTCACAGCTGTACATTACTACTGGAAATACCATTGCTTTGACTATGCGGACTTTTGTTGGCAGGGTGATGTCTCTACTTTTTATTATGCTGCTTAGGTTTCTCATAACCTGCTTCCCAAGAAGTAAGCATCTTTTTATTCATGGCTGCAGTCACCATCTGCAGTGATCTTGGATCCCAGGAAAGTAAAGTCTGTCACTCATCAAAATGATGAAAATGAATGAGTAAATGAATGAGTGGTGGCTATGTAATCAGCAGCTGAGCAGCTCACTGTGTCAGAAACACAAGGCAAGGGAGAACATGAGCATTCCTGACAGCAGTTTCCAGCTGTTGTGCTTTCAGTAGGTGCCAAAGAAGGGGAGTTTGATTCTTTCCCCCAGAGACAAAGGGAAAATTATATAATTCATCAGGCTCGAGTAGTTCAGGTTTTTTGTGAGTGTAAACCATCAACTTGCAAGAAGGTGTTCTGTAGCAATCAAAATTGTGAAAAGCACATTTCTGTTCTGTTAACAGTGTTTGACTAGTTGAATTTAATTGGCTCTGAACTGACTGATAGACAGAAAATGGGATTTCTCACAGCATCACTGTGTGAATGTTTTGAGGCTTTGGCAACTATCTTGTATAGGAAGCAATCAAGTTTCTAAGAGTGTTTGTGTTGTCTGAGAGAAGAGAGCATGCAGCAAAAAGGCCCTTATGAGACCTCAGCTGAAAGAAGCTCAAATTTCATGCTGAATGGAAAGGGCAATAGGAGGGGCACATCCCCATGCCAATCATGCAGTTGCTGGAAGTGTGAGAGGACAGACCACATGGTAAAAGATTGCCTCCCCCCCCCACCCCATTCCTCAACTAATAGGAACTGTACCAGATTTAAATCAACAGAACAAAGGGGTCACAGAAAATATGGAGAGCCTGACAATTGAAAAAAGGGAAAGGCTGGAAAGGGACTTAAACAGAAGGCACACATGGCCCATAATAGTCAAGAGACTACTCAATTTCTACTTCTGGTGCTTCTGGGTTGAAAACTCAACTCTGTGTTTTTCATTTGAAAATCCATGAGGCATCAAGAAGCCTGCAGGTGACTTGGAATGGCACCAAGCTCAAACATTGCATCACCCCAAAATACCTGGGAGTTAGCTTCGATCAAACCTCCACTTTCAAGACCCTCTGCCTTAATACCAAAAAGAAGGTTTTTGCCAGAAACAATATTCTGAGGAAAATAACAGGCACAAGTTGGGGTGCCCAACCACACACCATAACAACTTCTGTGTTAGCTTTATGTTTCTCTGCAGGAGAGTATGCTAGTCCAGTGTGGTGCAGATCAAAGCATGCAGGGCAGGTGGATGTGGCCCTAAATGAAACAGCAAGATTGATCACAGGATGCCTAAAACCAACCCCGATACAAGACGTTCATTACTTAACAGGCATCCCTCCATCAAAATTCTGTCAAGAAAGTGCTGCTTAGAAAGAGTGGGTCAAATCAAATTCCTCAAAAAAAAACCACCTGCTATTTGATCACCAACCACCAAAGCAGAGACTGAAATCAAGGCATAGCTTCCTCACAACCTCTGCCCCTCTGAACAACCAGCCCCACAGATCACTTTTGAACTATGGAAAGCAAGCAAGGAACTACCAGATCACTGGGCAGAACCACATGGCTCTCTACCACCTGGCCAAGAACAACCATGGTCTGTGTGGAAAGCTTTAAATAGACTGTGTATAGGGGTAGGAAGATCAAGGGCTAATCTGAGAAAGTGGGTTAGATGACAGCCTGTGTGAATGCGGAGGAGTACAAACTATTTCCCATATGATACAATGCACACAATGACTCGCAACATGCACTGAGGAAGATCTTATGTTGGCAAGATGAAATGCTGTTGATGTGGCCCAAAATTGGGCAGATATCATCAATTTTGTTTTTAAATGTGTTAATTTTAGTTTTGTACGCTATTACCGTATATGCTACTAAATCATGGGCTCAAGATGGACCAGTCATTGTACACATCAAAAGTATTTCTTTTTAAACCTAAATAAAAGCCCCGGTAGAAATGTTCAAATTGCTAATGGTGATTCCATGCAAACTGAAAGGAAAGGGATGGGCATTTTGCAATGTAAACTGCCCAATGAAGTAAGTGAGGATACTGTGTTTCCCAATCTTTGGTTTTTGGGCTTTAATTCCCAGAAGCCTAAGTCAATTCTCTAAAGCACTGATCAGCCAATGTACTTTTGGGGAATTGAAGTCCACCAGTGTTCCATAGAACATTGTTTGAGAAATGCTGCTATAAACAATGTTCTGTTTGTTCCTGAACTGCAATGCAACATGTTATGCTATTATTGCTTCATGTGCCGTAGAAGAAAAAGATGATTTGATAGGCAGGATATCTCTCAATGCCATTTCCAGGGAATCCTAAGCAGGTGAAGGCATCTCCTTGGGAATACCCTGAAGGAAATGGTGAGCCACTGTGTGCGACAGAATGCTGGACTGGATGGGCTGTGGCCTGTTCCAGCAAGGCTGTTCTTATGTTCTTATGATCTCTGAGGATAAAGAAAGGTGGCGCAATGCACTTTTTTCTCCCAACTTGCCATCTACCAATACAGAACAGAATTTCAGGGATGAAGGTAAAGAAACCAATCTGAAGTTTGTGAGAAAAGGTGCATTGAACTACGTGTATTTTCCTTCCCTCTTGCCTGTTGGTGTCAACTGTTTTGTTACTGTTAATCTGTTTTGTTGGCTGATGGTATGTTTGCTTAAAAGAAATAAGCATGAACACTTCTGTTATTCCAAGTATTTTGCTTTTTCACCATTGGCTGGGTGCTGTAGTTTAAGTAATGCCTGCTGTAACTCCACGAGTTTTGAGTCTCTATCCTCTGGTTCTGAGAAAACCTTATTGTTTCTGAAAGCATGGCTGAAGACAGTCAACTTGGTGGTATGTTCGGGGCAGAAGCTGGAAGCATTCAAATATGTGCAACCATTGCTGAGTTTCCAATATAATGTTATACTGATACTGTGGTATCCGGAAAGTGTACTTGTTGTGTGGTGCAGTCCAGGCTTAGGTTAAAAAAGAATGGAAGTTATTAAACGCCTGGTGGGATTTTTTCAGTGATTCTTTGCACTCAATCCAGAGGATGAAACCATTACTGATGCATCTCATATCAAAGAGAGGGTTCTGGGTACAGTAGTTGTACTGAGGAAGGGCTGTTCCAGGTTAGCTTTAATATATTTACATAATGTGATGCTATTTGTATGTCTATGGCTGTGCCATTGATATTCTATTACAACAGGTGAAATAGTGCAAATACAAAGTCATAAAAAGTTTAGTTGTATACACAGCGTGGTTCAGTGCGTAGAGTGACAGACTTGGTTCAGTGCATAGAGTGACAGACTAAGAGTCAAAAGACCTGGTTTGAATTCCTGCTTGGCCATGGAAGTTCACCATGGGGTAGATTTAGTAAAACAATCCTTACTTACTTTGTAAACCTCATTAGGGTTGTTAAGTCAGTTAAGACTTGGCAGAAACTTTCTCTCTGTCTCTGTCTCTCTCTTACACGCCTTGGTAGCCAGATTCATTGGCTGTAAACCTCACTGGTGCACCCTGCTAATACTAGAAGTGGTTAAATTCTCTTGCTCAACAAATTAAAGTGAATATGTGGTTCACACATAGGTCATGGCAATCTTGAAAAATAGAGACTCAGGAAATCACCATTCTTATGGTACAGACTACCAGTCCACCAAAGAATAAGCCAAGAAATGCCTGCCAGAGTTATTCTTCATATTTTTGAAGAACGCTCTTTGGAGAAGGCATTTGCAATGGTAATGAGATACATACAGTGTGTAGTATATTCAAGTTTGAAAATAATTACTTTAAAGTTATTTTTTAAAATTATGCACATTTATTTATTTTTTAAAGAAACAATATTATAAAAATATGTATACTTACGGAGGGAACAGATTTATGCTGAAGACAATGGCAATATTCCTGAATATTGTGAAGACTGTAAAAATTAATTAACATCTGTATCAGTCTAGGATTCAGCTGTTACTGGTCATGAATTAGTAAGCCTAAATATTAATGAATATTAACACTAAATAAATTTAATTGATTTCTAGATATTCTTAGAAACATCTAAAGATTATTGGATTGAATAACTTCATTTAGAATTCTCAAAACACAGAGAGAAATATACAACATTATGCATATACAATATCCTCTCCCTGATCTATAATTGGTAAATGCCTCTATTTAAGAGAGTGGAGTGATCTGCCATATGGCAGTTATATTGCTTCCTTAATTTAAGGACTATAGATTTGTTCACTCACTACAGCCCTGTGTATGGAAGCTAGCTTGGTTCTAGATTAAAATAGTGTTGTGTAGGAGCAGCTGATGGAAAAGGATGGAGATGCTTCATTCCACAGACATTGCTGTGAGCAGAAATTGGTTGTACTAGACAGGGATACACAACTTTCAGGTTAAAAAAAACCAAGTAGTCAAAACACAGGTCCATGGGTCAAAAGTGACATGGATGGCAATATGTATCTACAGTATATTTATATTTACACCCTCAGACCATTATCTGTCAATAAGAAAGTAGGAATATTATATGTTTAATTCTTTATCTTTTAATATTTAAATGAACAGGACTTGCAGAAATAAATATTAGAATGACCTGCCAGTTACTAAATATATCCACATTCCACACAGGTATAGACCATTTTTCATTCATCTATCTTATCATTGTTGATCTCCATTGACACATAAAATAATGAACCTGCTTCTGCTCAGATGGCTTCTAAAACTATCACGGGGATTGTACAATTGTTCCATTGGCCCTCCCCTTAATCCTGTGGTTCCCAGTGTGGGAATAAGTTATTAATGGTTTTAGGCTTCCTTCATGTGAATAAGAGGCCACTTTTTGAATAAGAAATATATGTCAAGGGGGTCAGGAGTTTAGAGATGCTTAAGTGGGGCATGGCCAAAAAAAGGTTGGGAACCACTCCCTTCATCAATTTGTTGTATACAAAAAGACAGAATAGTCTGCAAGAAAGCATGGGAGTGTTATGAGTGGAAGACAAAAATTAATTTAATTTTTTAAAATAAATAAATTGTAAACTGTCAGAAAGTACCCTTATGCCCTCTAGGAGGTGGGGAACAATTTTGTCATTCTACTTTTCCTTGCACCTGTTTCCCCTCCCACTCCCAACTATATCTTTTTTGTTGTTTTAAAAATGTTGTTTTAAAAATTTGTGGTCTCTCCCACCATGAATATTTAATACAGTAAGCCACATTGGGTCCTCTTGGAGGGAAAGAACGGGGTACAACTAATGAAATGAAATGAAACTTAAATGTCTCTGTAATACACTTCGAATGGGAAGGGTTGTTTTTCCTTCCTAGTGGATCATCTTTTGTTTCCAAGGTTATTTAAAGTCGTACCAAATTTTCTTTCTTTCTTTCTTTTGCTTATCAGTAGGCCCAGTTATAAAATGGGAGAGTCAAGCAACACATGAAATACACACTCATATACTTACTTGAATATGTAGGATAACAGACAGTACAGAAGGGTCACAGCAGTCAAGATGGCAAGAGCAATCAACAAAGCTAGAAAGAAAAGATACCAGTTAAGGTTTAGTTTTCCGCCCTCATTGTTTCACAAATATCCCATGAACAAACAGTGCATTAGATATTATGCCTAGAAATATACCATATTATTCTGCAATAAGATTAACAGACATGAAAAAACAGGAAGAAAATCTCAAGGTTGTGATCAAGCCCTATTTTTACAGAAGCAAAACAGATGCTTGAAGGACTTACCACGGATCTCTTGGGAATGTGCTTTTCATACCCCCAAAGAGAACATTGTAACATGGGATATATGATAAATCTGTATGTATTACATACATCAATGTTTCTGACTTCTGCTCCTGCTTTCATTTATGTCACTCCATGCCTCTGAAAAGATTGATCTAAATATCAGAAATAATGTAGTGACACAATTCAAAGTAGTCAAACAAAATGGCACTGAAGGAAGAAATTATAGACATTGAACTTCATACCTGGAAGCATTTGAGCATGTGTACAGAAACCTTTGAAACCTAGGGCTAAGTTACATGTGATTCATTGATATTTTTTTAAAAAAATACAGCTGTCTTACCATGGATTGTACTTTTCACACAGAAATGGGTTTTTTGGGTTTTTTGCCCTGATATCCCAAGTGGCCATAGTTTCCACAGAAATACAGAACATTATTGAGCTTAGAATTAAGAAGCTTGAAATTTTTATACTGTTCATTTTCATTTAAAATACCATGCTGATTTCCCACCCACATAGGGTGAAGCCAGGTAACCATCTGTCAAACAAAGAGAACATCAAACACATGGGCTCTCATCCTGAAGAAAATTCTCACAAGACTAGTAAAGGGATGCCATTTCACAAAAATTGTACAATAGAAAAAGCACACTTTGGGAAATGATCTTTGAGTGGGCAGTAGTCACTAATACTTTGTAGTCTCCTGTGTGACCTACACAGGAGGAACGGCTCTTACAATTACATGGGCTTCATTTGCTTATACTGATCTCATTTGGTCGTTAAACCTGATGTGCTGAATAGCATAAAGACATATCCAGTATCATATATCTGATTAAAGAGAAATTAACGGGAGAAGGATACTAGGTATGACTGACATAGCGTCAAAGGAATAAGTAATACTGCACAACCACAACAAAGGTGGCATCGCAACAAGTATCTATATGTGGTTTGCTAGAAAAAAATGGTTCTCCTAGAACCACTACACTACTTTAAATTGAAAAGTGGATCTATAAATCATAGAATCATAGAATTGAGTTAGAAGGGGCATATGAAGTTATGGAGTTCACCCCCTCCCAATGCTGGAATCTAAATCAAAGCAGATCTGATTAATGGTTGTCCACTTTTTCTCTTGAACACCTTCAAGTGTTGGAGTGATCACCACATCCTGAAATAACTGGTTCCATTGTTTATACTGCTCTAATACTTAAGAAGTTTTTCCTGGGGGCGTGGCCAAGATGGCCGCCGAGTAACATCTAGATTCGGACGCTCACGCTTAACAAAGTGGTAATTAATGCATCGGAGGGAAATGGAGAAGTTTTAAAGTGGCAAACTTTAAAGATAAGAGCCTTGCCTGTCGTTGTGGAAAATTTTGGGATCTTTTGAGGCTGGATGGTCGAAGTTCGGGAGGCTTTTCTGGGCGGATGAAGCTGTGACGGAGTCGCGGCTTTTCTGCCTGGGAGCCGAGAATGGGACCAGCGAGACTGCGCAGAAGGTTTTGGGACAGGCAAGAAGTTGTTCGATACAAAAATAACCTGCATGTAAGTGCATGAATGGAGCTTTAAATTCTAAAATTGGCTGGGGTTTTTCTGTTAACTGAGCTCGGACCTTGAAATGGAAGCGGGTGAAGCGGATGTAAGCAAGTGGTGGTTTCGTTAATGGCGGTGGTCCTGGAAAACGAAAGTGATCGTGTTTGGGCTATGGTTTCTTTTACATACCAGAAGATCGCGCCAGGTTTTGACGAAAATAAAGTGGATTAATTATTTTTGTCTGGGCTACAATAGTGGAAGGAGATTGGGAGCTCCCCGGCTTAATCTGATTGGAGAAAGTTTTCTGTTCCTCAGAAGGAGAAGGGGGGGGGGTTTCTTACCCAAAAGTTAAAGCAGTGGCTGGAAAATGGCGTTTTGATTGTCCGCTTCCAAAGAAGGACTGGGTGGCTTTTGCCTTTTGGTTCCTTGTAGTTCCTTCACCGTGTGGATTACAAATACCTGTTAGTTTGCTGTGGAATATACTGCTCCTCACCACTTCTCCTCGCTGGTTGGATTTTGGGTTTTTTCTCCTTCTGGTATCCCCCGCCCCCTCTTTTTTCTTTGCTGGCTCGGGTCTTTTTAAAGGAGAAGCTTGGGCTGACTGTTCCCTTGAAGCCCTCTTATTGCAGTTGGAAGACGACTGATTGGACTATTTGCTTTGGGGAAACGGACCTGCTGTGGATCAACAATTGTTGCTCTTCTTCCCCCCCCCCCCCCCCCGAGCTGCGTGTTGGGAGAGTTGTTTCCTTCTGTTTTATCTCTGTGGATTACAACAACTTTTTTGTCTTCTGCTTACATATAAATTTCCCTATTGGATCTGTGGAACCAGTGGCTGCAGCGCTACAAGCCTTATCTTAGTGACTAATTTTTACAATGAACTGCAGCATTGGGCTTCTTACATATTACATTGCTATGGATAAAGGTACAAGAGGGAAAGCAAAGGAAGAAGAACCAGTTGTAAAGCCTAAAAAGAAAGAAAAAGCACCAATGGAGGAATCTATTCAGTCTTCATCCCCGCCCACAGTTCCATATGATCAGACTCAAATTATGATGGAAATTGGCAAGTTGTTTCAAAAATTGGAGAAAAATGAGGACTCAAGGGTGAAAGACAGAAATGAAATGATGAAAAAACAAGACAAGGTGATGTCATCAGTTGCAGACTTTGCAAAAAAGGTGAACTTGAGTCTGAAAAAAATTGAGGGGAATGTGAAATTGGTTCAAACCGAGGTAAATGCCATAAAGAAGGAGGTAAAGGGGACCCAGGAGGTGGTGCGGGAGAATAAGCTGAAACTGGAGGAACAAGAGAGAAGGATAGATGCTGTGGAAGATATGATGAAAAAGCAGAACATTGTCATCCATCAGGTGGTGGAACGCACTCCCGATATGTTAAGAGAAAGGGTGGTTCAGTGGTTAAATGGTCTGAATATGGGGAAAGAATTTGTTCAGGAAGATTTTGTAGGCGTTTTCCGGGTGTGCCCAAGAAGAGGGAGGGTGGTCCAAAGAAATGTGTTGGTTAAATTCGCGAATTGGGCAGATAAGCTAAAAGTAATGGCCCATCTGAAACGAGTTGGTTCTGATGCATTGAAATTTGATGGCTCAGATGTGGAAGTTTATAACGATATTTCAATAAAAGAAAGAACATGGAGGTATAAGATGAGGCCAGTGACCAAGCTTTTGACGAGTAAAAATATAAGGTATAATTGGAGATTTCTGCAACAATTACGTTTCTTTTATGATAAAAGAATGCAAGGTATTGTTGAAGGCACTAATCCATTGGAATACTTGAGTTTGTTGGAACTGGTAAAGGTAGACTCGGAAGAATGGAAAAATCTTAAGAAGGAACTGATGGATTCTGGAGCTTTGGGGAGGGAATATGAGAGGGAGGAAACTGGTGGGGCTACAGGGGGAACACCACGGCGAGGAGAGGAGGAAGAGGAGCCATCTTTGATCATGGTAGAGGAGGAGATAGGTAAGGAGTAGTGAGCATTAGATTGTTAGTAGTTTTAAGTAGTTGATAGAGGTACAATGGGCAAATAGCGCATAGCGTCGGTAGTAAGGCACATCTTGCATGTCCCCCCTCTCCCCTCTTTGGTTGACAGAGGCGGCTTTTCGCAGGAAGGTGGGAAGAGTGAAAGTGTGTGTTTTATGTAGTTGGTATGGTGGTAGGGTTGTTGGTGGCACGCCCGATGGAGAGTTTAAAGCTGGGAAAAGAATTTGGTTTTGGGAAGTATTAAAATAATATAGTTGGAATGTGAAATGTACAGGTTCTGTTCTTAAGAGAAGGAGACTGGAATTGGTGTTGAAAAAAGATAGACCAGATATATTGTTTTTACAGGAAACACATCAGAAGTCAAAAGATACAAATAAACTTTATTTGGGATGGATGCAACATTATGAGATGGCGTTTGGTACCTCAAAAGCAAGAGGGGTGGCAATTATGATTTCTAGAAAGTTGGGATTTGAAATTACAAAAAAGATTGTTGATCAAGAGGGTAGATATCTGCTGCTTAGAGGAAAAATAGAGGATGAGGAAATTATGTTGGTAAATGTATATGCCCCGAACGACCACCAAGCAGAGTTTCTTGAAAAAATTCGGAAAATAGTGGAGTTGGAAAATGTTGCAAAAATTATTGTGGCCGGTGATTTTAATTTGATAAGGTCAGGATTAGATTGTACAAACATAGCTAGAAGTGGAATTGGCTTGAAAGGGAAGGTGCTGGATAATTGGATGGGTGTTATGGGATTGAAGGACTTGTGGAGAGAGTTTAAGGGCTCGGAAAGGGCTTATTCCTTTTTTTCACACGTCCATGGGACCTACTCAAGAATTGATTACATTTTACTCTCGGAAAAATTAATTGGTGATATAGAAGGTACGGAAATTGGGGTTATTAAGGAATCGGACCATGCTAAAGTATATTTGGAATTGAAAGCACAAAAAAATACTCGAAGAGTAAGAAATTGGAGGTATGACCCTAAGTTGTTTAAAGATCAGAAAAGTAAAGAGGCAATTATGGAAAGTTGGAAAGAAAGTTGGCAGTGGAACGATAATAATGAGGTTAATTTTAACGTTGTATGGGATACCATGAAGTCAGTTTTTAGGGGGGAAAGTATAAAGTTGGCAAGCTTTAAATATAAAAAATATAAAGCAGAACAGGCAGGAAAAGAAAGGGAAATAAAACAATTACAGGAGGAACATGCAAAAAATAAAGATAAAAAAGTTTTTATGAAATTACAAGGACTTAAGGCAGAAATAATGGGTAAGGATATTGATAAAGTTAAACGAGATATGATTTACTTAAATAGAGAGTATTTTGAATTCAGTAATAAGAACTCAAAATTATTAGCAAGAGCAGCCAAGGTTAAAAGGGAGAAAAGAGAAATTGGGGTATTGGTTGATAGGCAAGGTTTAAGGTGTAATAAGAATAAAGATAAATGTAAAATTGTTAGGGAATTTTATCAGGTATTATATGCAAAAAAGGAAGTAGATTTGGAGAAACTTAAAAAGATATTGGAGAGGCAGTTAGGGAATGGAATAAAACAAGAGCATAAGGATAAAATGGAGGAAAGGATTACGGATAAAGAGGTTAAGGAGGTAATAAGTGGACTGAAGATAGGGAAAGCCCCGGGGGATGATGGATTATCGACAGAGTTTTACAAAGAATTTAAAGAGGTGGTGGTCCCGAAATTGGTGAAGTTATATAATTACATACTAGATGGAGGATCAATTCCGACTTCATGGTATAACACTACAATCGTTCTCCTGCCAAAGCCTGGTAAAAATTTGGAAAGAGTGGATTCATACAGACCAATTTCACTTATAAATCAAGATGCGAAGATCTTCACAGCAATATTGGCTAATCGCTTAAATAGCTTCATGGGGTAATATATAAATGTTGATCAAGTTGGGTTTTTAAAAGGACGACACATGGCGGACCTGACTAGAAGGGTATTAGATTTAATAGACAACGTTAATCAAACAAAGGAAAAAGTGGGATTATTATCACTGGATATTTTCAAGGCATTTGATTCATTGCAGTGGTCTTCAATTAAGGAAATAGTGAAGAAATATGGGTTTGGAGAAAAATTCAATAGAGTTATAGACTTTCTATATCAAAAAGGAAACGCTAGGGTTAGAGTAAATGAGGAGCTTACGGATGTGGTAAAGCTAGAGGCTGGCACTAGGCAGGGCTGTCCATTATCTCCTATCCTGTTTATTATGGCAATGGAGATCTTAGCCAAAAGCATAAGGGAAGATTTAAACATAGAAGGGATTATGGGTAATAAAGTGAGTATGTATGCAGACGATACACTGCTTATGGTGAAGCACCCGGAGTTGGTAATGGACAGGATCAAAGATCATTTACAGGTATTTCAAGCTATAACTGGATTGAAGATAAATTGGGATAAATCAGAACTGATGTTGTGTAATTAGAAACCAAGTGAGATGGGTAAGATAGTACCGACACTTAATATACAAATTAAGGATAAGTTGAAATATTTGGGGATTATTATTTCAAATAAATTAGAAGAACTTAAACGATTGAATTATGACAGCTTGAAAGTGGAATTTAAGAATAAAATACAAGAGTTTCAGAAGTTAAAGCTGTCTTGGTTCGGAAGGATTGCTATGTGTAAAATGATATTGTTGCCAAAGATTAACTTTTTATTTGATACATTAGCGATCCACTTGAGAGAGAAATAAATAAATGAGTTTCAAAAGATGTTCAATGGTTTTTGCAATGGAGGTAAAAAATCTAGGCTCCCAAAGAAGCTATGGTACCTGTCACAAAAAAGGGGGTTTGGGTATGCCAAATTTGCTAACATATTACCGAGCTTTTCAAGTCAAGAATGTTGTGAAGATTTTGGCAAGAGAAAAGACAATTTGGGAGCAATTGGAGATGAAGGAATATAGAAATATTGGAAACATGATCTTTTTGGGAATAAAGGACAGAGTGAAAAGGTCAAATAATACCATGATGAGAGGTCTCATGGAGGTGTGGAAGAAGGTAAAAAAGGACATGGTCCCAAATCTCTCTCCAATTTTTGAATTGACTGATATGATGTGTTTCCCAATAAAGCTAGATAAGGAAAAAACGGAAATATTGGATAAAAATGGGATGCTTTTATTGAAGGATTGGTTAAAAGCTTGTGATTCTGATGTTGAGCGGAAAAAAATATTTGAGATATTAAATTTGAATTGGTTTCAGAAGTTAAAGGTGGACAATTGGAACCAAAAATATAAAAAAGAAGTAAGGTTAGACAGAATACATACAGAATTTGAGGATTTGGTAAGGAAGATTAGAAATGGGGAAAGTAGTATTAAAGGTCTTGTAAGTAAGCTGTATAACATATTGAATAGAGGTGAAGATCCACAGGAGGATTTGAGACAGAACTGGGAACAAAATTTGAATACAATAATTGGGGAGATTGAGTGGAAAAATAAATGGAAAAAGAGGATTATGAGAACAATGTCTGTAAGAATTAAAGAACATAATTTTAAAATGTTATGGCAATGGTACTTGATGCCATTAAGACTTTACCAGATGGATATTAAAAGAGATAAGTTATGTTGGAGATGTAGAGAATTTGATGGAACATATGAACATATGTGGTGGAGTTGTAAAAAAATAAGGGAATTTTTGGGAAAAATAGAAGGTGAGTTTGGTGAAATTATGGGTAGAAGTGTTAAGTTGGAGTCAAGTACCATTCTTTTAAAGAATGTGGAAGGTCTGGGTTTAAACAGGGAGGAAAAAGAATTGTTGGAAATTGTATTGACAACGGGTAGACAATGTATAGCCAGAAACTGGAAAAATGATATAGATATACAGATTGGAGAATGGTATAAAGAAATGTGGAGTTTAGCATTGAACGATAAATTGACATGGGAGATTAAAGTGAAAAGAGATAACTTAAAAGAGAATAGATTTTGGAACATATGAAAACCATTCATATTTGTATGGCATATTTGTATGGCAAATAATAGTTCAGGACCAGTACCATCTCAAAGAAGCTTTTGGAGCTGAGCAGAAAATTAAACTCTCCGGGCAATGTATATATTCACAGGGTGATTATTATTTATCTAAAGATTAGTGATAGCACAGAAAAGTCTTATTATTCCGGATATTGAAACAATGGTTTTTTTTTAATATTTGGTGGTTATATAGTAATTAATGTGTTTAGATATTGTTATGTGCTAACATTTAGTAATGTCTGTTAAGATGATATTATGGATTTGTTTGTGTGTTGTATCGTTAGTTATCGTTTCTTTTGTTCTTTTTTTGTATGTCTTAATAAACTAAATAAAAAATTCTAAAAAAATAAATAAATTTCTACCTCTAAAAAAAAAAGAAAAAGAAAAAGAAGTTTTTCCTGATATTCTGCCTATAATTGGTTTCCTAAAGTTTCAGCACATTATTACAAGTTCTGCATTCTGGGATGGTTGAGAACATATCTTGCCCCTCCTTTTGATGACTATCTTAAGCATCTGAAAAGTGCTATCATATCAATCTCCTTTTCTCAGGGCTAAACATGCCCATTTCTTCCGGTCTTTCCTTATAGGGTTTGGTTTCCAGTCCCCTGATCATCCTTGTTACTGGACATAGTACTCCAAGTGAGGCTTAACAGTGCTAAATAGGGGAGGATTAGTACCACATGGGTTTCAGAGACATTGAACTGAACCATGTAATTCCACATTTGAACAGCTACCACAACAGAAATGAAATAAGTGAAGTAGGCCTCAGACTCAATCTATACCTATAAGAAGGGGGTTGGGCCATGCATGTCCGGCATGCATGGCCACACCCGGCCCAACCATCCTGTACCAAGCCAGCCACACTTACCTTAAGACCCTGCGAGCATTGCCGCAAGGGTCTGACAGCCGAGAGTGAGGCAACTGCCCCACAAACCAGAACAAAAAAAACTACGCCTCTCAGCATCCTCCGTGCCACACCACCCTTCAGCCAATCAGGCTGAAGGACACAAGCTCAGAGGAGGTGGGGCAAACAGCACGCGCTTTAAAAAATGGTTGATGCATCCAGAAGACAAAGGCCAAGAACGGTGCTCCGTTCTCGGCCTTTGACTCCCAGAGGTAAGCCATCACCTTCCACGGAGGAAAATGAACCGCTTCCCTCCAGCACCAGCCTCGATGAGGCTTCAGGGGGAAGGAGGGGGAGCCCCTCCTCTCCCTGTGCAGCTTTCATGTGTGTGTGTGTGTGTGTGTGTGTGTGTGTGTGTGTGTCCCAAAAACAACCCCAACCACCAACACAAAAACAATACCTGCCCAGCAAGGCTGGGCAAATAGATGCTAGTTTAAAGTAAGAAATCCCATTGTCTTTGTCTGAACCATGCTGTTTCATCCTATGGGTGGAAGGATGGAATCAGATAATCATGTATTTGTCCATAAAACAAAATCACAAAAGTCTAAGGGACCACAAAGAAGAGCTAAAGTATTGGATGGAATACCAAATGATACATTTTTCTGGTGTTCCATTTATAAAAAAAGAGGGGAGCAATCTTCTCAATGTCACCCCCTAATGAAGTTGTACAGTTTTACTATATGATAAGCCATTTATCTAAACTCAGTTTCAGTAAATGGGTCTCACAGATGCCCCTCGTTTTTTAAACTTGAAGGCCCTATTTCCCCCACAACTCTATAAAACCATATATAACTATTTCCTGTATCTGCAAACTGATGACAAATCTGACTGGATTAATAATCTAGCCAGCAAGCAATATCTATTCATCAAGCATACAATGGAAGATACAAGTCCAATCAAATATAATGCTACTGGACTATTTCCAACAGAGTTAATAATACAAATCAAATGATTTCTTAGCCAGAAAGTCTAAGGCTAAGAAGACTCATTCCAAAATTATTTCCAATAGATTTAGAATTTTATATATTCATTCACCTAACAGCTAGAATGCATTTTACACAAAATGAAAATTCTCCAATAGTACCAGCATATTGCAGCATCTTTAAATGCTTTTACTTGGTTGCATTTGCATTTTAATGACAACTAACTAGCACCCCATTCCCATAAATGGCCCTTTGAAAAAGAGAGATCTTATATTCCTCTTTGTTTCTAATTGCACATTTGTACGTATGGCCAGATGTAGCATTACGGCATGTTAATCATACAAAAACAACAATGTTCTTTATACACTGTTCCATAGCCCAGTCCTAGTTCTTCCATTTATTCTGTGCATGATACACTGCATTTACTCCCATATATTCTTTAGTTTGCAAATGTTCTCAGCATACTGGCTCCCCTTGTCCATGGCAATGCAATAGCTTACAGTAATATCCCACACAACGTGTGCACTGCACAACGTTAAAACCACACAACGTTAAGCAATCTGAAGAAAAATTTGCGCCGCACAAAGTTAAGTTAACATTGTGCGATACATCGCATTTCCCCCAGATTGCTTTGTGTCTGGGTGGTTTAAAAAGTGCAGCTTTTAGAATGCACTTGGAAGAGCCGAGTTTGGGAGCAGCTGCTGCTGTTGACCCTGCAGCCTCAAAATTGCCAACGGCAATACTGCCAGACTCCTTCCCCAGCCTGACCAGCCAGTGGGAAGTAGGAGCAGCTGTGGCAACAGTGTTGGTGGCCTCAAAATCGCTGCTCCCAGTGATGACGCCGGACTCCTTCCCCAGCCTGTCCAGCCGGTGGGAAGTGGGAGCAGCTGCTGTGGCGGCATTGGCGGCCTCAAAATTGCCACTATCAACGCCAACACCGCCAGACTCCTTCCACAGCCCATCCGGCTGGTGGGAAGTGGGAGCAGCTGCTGCTGCAGACCCCACTGCCTCCGGACACCTTCCCCAGCCTGTCCAGCTGGTGGAAAGTGGGAGCAGCTGCTGTGGACCCCACAGCCACAAAATGCCGCTGCCAATGCCGCCACCAACAGACTCCTTCCCTCGGCCCATCTGGCCTGGAGGGAAGAGGACACAGCTGTTGGGGGTTGAGTTTTGAGTCTGAGTTTTTACAATACAGTACATGTATCGCACAACATTAAAAATTGTACAACATTAAGGATCATGGAACCAGGCTTTAGCATTATGCGGGGTATTACTGTATTTCATTTCTTACATGCATGATGGTGATTTATATGTTCACAAAGAGCAGGCTTCAGAAGAGGAGTCTTTATAGGTGCAAGGGCCGTGCGGCAGCGCTGATTCGCTGCCGTGCACTTTGCCAGCCCCGCCCCATCAGAGACGGGACCAGGCCAGAAGGGGCGGGGGCTGGGCCTTCCCTTAAGGGAGAGGCTCGGACCACCCTTCATTCTTCTCCGCTGACTGGGCCAGGAAGCGTTTGCCCTCCACCCCCCCCCCCCCCTTGGTCACAGTGTGATTGTTTTGGTCGCTTCGGGGCCGGATGGGAATTTTTGCTTGAACCTCGATTGGCCTGCTGGTTCTTGATGTTTTTGCCCATCCCACACTGTCACTCTTTGGTGCGCTACGGGGTAGTTTTATCGCCTTTTGTTGTTCGGTGGCTAGCACTGGTAAGGAGCCATTGGGCGACCCCAACGAGTCCAGCAGCAGCACACTCTGCTGGTCACTGGCAGCTCTAGATAGAGGAATAATCGCGTGGCCAGTCGGGTGTGCTCAGGAACAGGCGATGCCATGCTAGACACAGCATGCAAAGCCTGCTAGTCCACCGGACACTCGTCAGAAGCAGAGGTTTGTTCATTTGCGCTTCTCCTGGGGTCATTATAATTGGTTATTACCATCGCTCCTTACCAGTGCTATGTCGGCCCGCTTGCATTAAGTGAACTATTCTTAATAAAGTGGCCCAGTTTCAATCCCAGCACTGTGTCCATCTCTTTATTGGGGAGTGGGCCCGGCAAAGAGGTTCACATAGAAACAACCACCACCACCACCCCAGTACCCTTGCTGAATGTGAAGACATCAGAGAATGGGCCTGGCTTGCCCAAACTGCATCAGGATGAGACCTGGAGAACAGCTGCCTTCTTTGTTTTACACAAGAATCCCTCTCCACCCTTATAATGCAACAAGGCATCTTCTCTCTCTGATTTATGATGATAGTTGCTCTTTCCTTCTCTAGCCTCATCTTGATGCCTGCTTTCTGTTTATACAGAGAAATTCTACATGGTTAGACATTCTCAGTTCAATATATTTACTTTAGAAATGTTGCTTTCTGAAACAAAACCAGAAACAGATATTACAAATTCATGTATGATACGACACAAAATACAATCATAATAGGATACAAAGTTTCCAAAAGTTGAAACTGTCATGGTTTGGGAGAATTGCGTTTACCAAAATGATGTTATTACCTAGACTAAATTTCTTATTTGATGCATTAGCAATTCAACTGAACGATAAGGAGATTAAGGAGTTTCAAAAAGTGATTAACAATTTTTGTAATGGTGGAAAGAAAGCTAGGCTATCAAAAAAGTTATGGTACTTACCGCAGAAAGAAGGTGGATTGGGTATTCCAAATTTGATAGCATACTATCGAGCATTTCAAATTAAGAATGTTGTGAAGATCTTGGCAAGGGAGAAGGTAATTTGGGAGGAAATTGAGATGAGTGACTACAGTCATATAGGCAAAATGGTCTTTTTAGGATGTAATTTGGGAAAACTAGTAACTAAAAATACTATGATGAAAGGATTAATGAGCGTATGGAAGAAGGTAAAGAAAGATTTGGCTCCGTATATTTCTCTGATACTGGAACTTTCTGATATAGCGGATTTTCCAATTAAACTGGAAAAAGAGGTAAAAGAAGTATTGGATAAGAATGAAGTTTTCCTGTTGAGAGACTGGCTACGGTTGTGTAGGGACGAGATTAGTAGGACAAATCTATTTGAACAATTAAAATTAAATTGGTTTCAGAGATTGAGGATCAGTAAGTGGAATAGTAAATACATGAGAGGATATGATTTGGAAAGAGATAAAATGGAATTTGAGGAATTAATTTTTAAAATTAGAAGAGGAGATAGAAATATTAAAGGATTAGTTAGTAAATTGTATATGTTATTGAATAGAGAGGGTGATCCACAAGAGGATTTAAAATTAAAATGGGAGCAAGAAATAAATATAAAAATAGAAAATGATATATGGAGAAATAAATGGAAAAAGAGGATTATGAGAACTATGTCGGTAAGAATAAAGGAACATAATTACAAAATGCTATGGAGGTGGTACCTGACCCCAGTGATACTACATCAAATGGATAATAAAAGGGATAAAATGTGTTGGAGATGTAAAGACACAATTGGAACATATGAACACATGTGGTGGAGTTGTACTGGAGTGAATGTTTTTTGGAAAAGTATTGAAAAGGAGATAGGAGTAATATTTGGTAAAGTGGTCAAACTGGGATCGGGTATCACTATGTTAACAAATGTGGAAAGTATTAATCTAAGTAAAGATGAGAAAGAGCTGTTAGAAATAATGATTACAACGGGTAGACAATGTATTGCTAGGAATTGGAAAAATGAGGTAACTTTACGGATTGAAGAATGGTATAAAGAAATGTGGAATTTAGCATTGAATGATAAACTGACTTGGGAGATAAAGGAAAAAAAGGGACAACTTAAAAGAGAATAGATTTTGGAATATTTGGAAGCCTTTTGTGGATCACTCTCTCAAGGGGGATGAAAGAAATAGACCTGTACCTGATCAAAGTGGATTTTGGAAGTGAAATATTGAATCACTCCGAGTTCTCCAGGGCAATGTAAATAAACACCAGGTGATATGTGATATATGTATTTTTCTTTTTTGTAATTGTTCCTTACCAAGATATTATTGTAGTAAAGTGGATGTTAAGGTTAATGATTTATAAGGATAGTGATAAAATGTAATAGGGTAGGGGCTGTTTTCTTTCTTTTCCTTTTTAATGTCTGTGTATTTTGTATGTTAGTTATTTTTTTTGTTTACTATTTTTAGTATAATGTATTGTATTTTATCAGTATTATGTTTTGTATTTTTTATGTTAAAAAAATTAATAAAAATTTATAAAAAAAACAAAAACAAAATACAATCATTCTCCTTAAAAAATTTCATTCCATCTGAACTGAGATCACAACCATGGAAATTAATTCCTTACATCAGAATCTATAAGTTTGTGTATCTTCTGCAGTAAACTAGTTAGGATTTAACAAATTCTATTTTTCTTGCCTCAAAACACCAATACTATTATTCCACTGCAAACTGAAATCAGAACATAGACAAGGATGCTACAAAATTATATAAATATACAGGGAGGGTGCAAATTGCCTAGCGAACTAAGGCTAGTCTGTAATATATTGCAGCACATCTGTTTTTAAAAGGCATTGACAGTTTAATCCTGTTGGGGATCTTGGTTGACTCAGACTTCCATCCTTATGAGGTCGGTAAAATGAGTACCCAGCATGTTTCGGACAACAATGCTAATTACCTTGTGAACCGCCCAGAGAATGTGCTAAGTCATGAATGGCCAAACTATGGCCCATGGGCTGGACCTGGCCCATGTCACCAAATCATCCAACCTGCGCCACCCACACTTCTACCGGAAGTGGAAGTAACACGCACCCGTGTTAACGCTGCTGCAAATGCACCTGCCACTGTCGTAAATGCAGTTAGGACAGCCATGGACACATTTTATGGCGGGAAGAACCACATGACGAGCCCACTCAACCACGTGACCGGTCCATGGTGTGAAAAGTTTGGGAAGCCCTTTGCTAAGTGATACGGGGCAGTATATAATTGTAATTACCATTGCTAATTGCTATTGCTAATCTAAAAAAACAGAAGGTGGGAAATTTTATTCATCTAGAGTACAGCTTCCCAAATCCCCTCACCTAATGCTGTAGTCCCGAAAAATAATTTTTCACATCTTTGAGCACAACCCTATGTTGTTTTTTCTTGGAAGTAGGCCCCACCTACTCCTGAGTAAGTGTATTAAGGATTAAAGAATTTGTATATTAAAAATAGACTTTGAATTTCACAGGTTAAAACATAGTATAAAAAAGGAAACACAAATGAATGGTTGTAGACATGGGAGGAAATGCATGAGAAGTCAAATAACAACACAATCCTATATTAGCTGCCCCTTTCACTAGCAAGACACCTGGCTTGGTTTCCTTCCATTTTATATATTTATGGAGTAGCACCTCCAAGTGGAAAAAACACATTATTGTCTGCTGATTATACATTGTTCATTCATACATTTTAAAAGGTGAAAGAGAGAAAAGATTTTATTTTTCTAAAGAGACTAAAGGGAGTTAAATATGAAGTTTATCTTCCAATAACCAGGCTTCTTTCCTTCAGTAACAGTGAGTTTAGCACTAACAAAAGAAGCTGGGACATAATTCCACCTGCTACATTATGCTTCAGAAATGAATCTCAGTGAAATAATGGGCACCTAAAAACATTGGCATCGCTGAAGCCTAATTGTTGTTTCCATGAATACAGAGAACTGGAATCCTTAACCTCATTAAAAATCTTACACACTAATTAAATTTGCATCCAATTGCTAGACAATGGCAGACAAATGACTAAGGATAAACATCTACAGGTAAATGCATTAAACTAGGAACTAAGAATAATATTTTCATTCTAGGGGGAAACATCACTTCCAATTTCAATTGCCTGCTGGCAAAAGACCACATTCATAACATACTCATACAAACAGAGGCATGGCCATATTTGCTCTCTTCGATACTAGCCTCAGGACATTTCTAAGACAGAGGACACATGCTTGAGAATCAGCTGCTCAGATAGATAAAATGTACAGTAATAGGAAAATTATGGTACACTCCGTTTTCAAAGACAAGCATTGTGCAATGTAATGCTGATCTTGGAGTCCAAATTCTCACATAAGTCATATCAGGGAGCTACCATCTTTGGTACTGGATGGGGCTGTTTTGCCCCAGACAGACCCAGTGCGCAACTTGGGGGTCCTTCTGGACTTGCAGCTGCTGCTAGAAGAACAGGTAGCGGCTGTGGCCAGGAGGGCTTTTGCCCAACTTCGGGTGATTTGCCAGTTGCGCACGCTCCTGGACCGGGGCTCCTTGTTTATGGTCACCCACGCTCTGGTCACTTCCTGACTAGATTATTGTAATGCGCTCTACATGGGGCTGCCCTTGATGACCATTTGGAGGCTGCAGCTGGTCCAGAATGCGGCAGCCCGGGTGGTGATGGGATGCGGACGATATGCCCGCGCCTCACTGCTACTTCAGGAGCTGCACTGGTTACCAGTTTGTAACCAGGTGCAATTCAAGGTGCTGGTTTTGACCTTTAAAGCCCTAAATGGCAGTGGGCCAGGATACCTTAGAGACCGCATCGTCCCAAGAGTGTCTGCCCATCCAACCAGAGTGGACCGGAGGGGCTCTCTAATAGTGCCATCAACTAGGGGTGCACATCTATCCAGCACCCGAAGGAGGGCCTTCTCCGTGTCCGCACCAACTCTCTGGAACCTCCTGCCAACAGATCTAAGACTTCAAAGAGAATTGCTGCCCTTCAGGAAAGAATTGAAGACCTGGCTGGCAGGGCAGGTGTGGGGTCCTAATGGGAATACGGTCCCTGCCTGCTGGCTTGTGTAAACAATTAAGAACTCTCTCTTCTTTTTTATAGTGGGTGAGGTGGGTGGGTGGGATATGGGTCTTTTAAAGTGGGTGGATATGGGTCTTTTAAAGTGTTTTTATGTGTTTTTTGAACTTGTTGTAATGCCACCCTGAGTCGGGTTCTGCCTGAGTGGGCGGCATATATAAATATGACTATTAAATTAAATTAAATTTTAAAAATTAAAATTAATCAATAAAGGATTTGTCTAAAGTCGCCTGACAACTCAAGTGAACACACATATTTCTTTTTCTAGTTTCCGCTGGAGCCTGCTCATGGATAATAAACTACAAATGCTATTTTGATTATTTCTAAATGAATCTGTCGATGGAAACATCTGAATTCCTATCTAACTACAAGATTCAAGGACACTTCATGTCATTGCCTCAATCTCTGCCACACAATATATTGACAAGAGTGAAATGGATCTTTGGAGTTAGATGGAAAATGGACTCTTCTCAAAGAGGGGGAAAAACTCAGTTTGGTTCGTTCAGGAATCTTTCAGAAGAAACAGACTATCACACAGAGCCCACAATTGGAAACAAAAGTACTACCAATATACATCGCCATTGTTGTTGTTACGTGCTATCAAGTTCTCTCCAGTTTATAGCAACCTTATGAATGGGTGATCTCCTTCATATGTTAATTTTAGCTTTGTATGTTATTATATTCTGGTGGTGCCACTGACACAAATAAAGAAAGAAAAGCAATATCCAAAATGTCCTATTCTCAACAGCCCTGCTCAGCTCTCATAAATTCAAGACTGTAATTGTTTGCCTGGAAATCTCCCCTTCCAGTCCACTTTAGTTTGCTAACACTGAGCACTACAATATTTATATGTTCTGTTTCTTGGGTTATGGTTTCCAGTTTACCTTGATTCATATATCTTGCATTCCATGTTACAATTACAATTTCCTTTCACCTCTGTGCACATCAGCCACTAGTCATCCTTTTGACTTTAATCTAGTTGTGTCATTAGTAACAGCACTATTCATATTTTTCTTTTCTTTCCCAGTAACTGAATGCTCTCTGACCTGTATGGTCTCTTTTTTTTAACCTAATGCATTGCAGGCGCACCCCCCAATAAAGGACTCAGACACTGGTAAAAGTGGATAACAGCATTGGGCCACATTTATTGATTCATGCCCTAGTCCGAATTATAAATTTCTATTGGTAAAACGACCAATCATAATTCTTAAGGCAAGCAGGCCGAAGTAACACTGGTAAGGTACCACCCCAAAATTGCCAACGGCAATTGGTTACAATGTATCAATTTGTATCAATTTGTTTGTTGACAACAAACAAATTGTTGACCGTAGTCAATATCTAACTAATGACCCCACCCTCTGCCGCATATCCGTGAAATCACGGGGTGATGCATGCTGTCTAGCTATCGCCATCACCCCGTCGCCTAGTTCGTCGTTGACCGGACAACGTTTAACCAACTTATGCCTGTCTAGTGTTGTCCAGTCAATTGCGAACCTGCCGGATACCTGTGGGTCATAAATGTTTACCTTACCAGTGATACCCGCCACCCGGGGAGGCTTCCAAAAGGCTCACCGCCCCCCCCAAGACCGTCAGCTCGGTCGACAGGCCTGCTCGCCGGTCCACTAATCCAGAGGTCCATACCTCCCTGCGACAGATGGGCCCCATCCCCTGAGTAAAGCTCATAAATTTGCAAACTGATGGCGGGGAGGCTAATGACGCATCCCCCGCCCTCTTCAAAAAGAACCGGGCAATAGCCCCGTTCACGGAGCGTCGGCGCAACCGAGAGCCTCGAGGCCGGACGCCCCCCTGTAAGCGTACCGCGGCATCGTGTCCGACCAATTGAGGCATGTGGCAGGCCACACATAATGTGAGTAGGGCAGGTCACTGCGAACCGCAATTTTCCGCGATAGGCCAGTGACCCGCCCCAAGCCATCGCCCCCAAGGTACATAACCAGGACATCGGGCGAGTCAGCATCCCTGATGTAGAAAAGGAATGGCAACAGTTCCCGCCATAACATGCCGCGCTTACCATAGCACCTGAGACGTGCGGATGCACCCAGTCCCAGTCGGGGTCCCACTCTGTCGCCGCAGCGTAACGCGCTGCCCCGTGCAGCGTAACGCGCTGCCCCGTGCAGCGTAACGCGCTGCCCTGTGCACGTGGCTACGGCCCACCAGCCATACTGTCACCGGTGTAAAACGACACCCAGGGTCTGTCAAGGAAAAAAGGGAGGGGAAAAAACAGTGCAGTGACTAAAACTGGTACTCACGGTTGAGGAGGGCGAACACAAAACTGAAAACATTGTGATCCCCACCCTCCCATGCGGCGTATTTCAGCCCCGGAGTACCCAAAAACAACTGCAGTAGAAGCCGCCCCTATCCCAAACGAATGGGTGCCGCAACGAGCCCCAGAGAGGCCAACACTGTCTAGTGCCTTCCCGGCACCCTCCAAATTGAAATTTAGTAATAGAAGACCCACCTTGGTGACAGAAAAACGTGCCATGGCGCGTGCCACACAGTGCAAGGAATTCCTGTAGGGCACCAACCGGACAGATGTCTGTCGAGGAACATCGTAGCAGTCTACGCCACTGCCTACGCCGTGCTGATTCGTTTTAGAGGAGCATATCCCCAACTGAGCCCAACATTGTCCACACAGACATCTTCGAGTTCCAGTGCCCTACGACTTGCATCCGCCTTATACAGCATCTCAAGCTCGCTGATGCGGAACGCTCCAAAAAGGCCACCGTTGTAGCCAAATGAAATGGGCTGCCTCGTCTATCAAAACAGAGGCCAGGCCAGCCCCGGGCCAATTGGGTAAAAAACCCCTGGGAAAATCTTGCATCCGCCTTATACAGCATCTCAAGCTCGCCGATGCGGAGCGCTCCAAAAAGGCCACCGTAGTAGCCGCATGAAATGGGCTGCCTCATCTATCAAAACAGAGGCCAGGCCAGCCCCGGGCCAATTGGGTAAAAACCCCTGGGGAAATCGGGTGGCGGTCATCCGGGAAACGCCCGCGCGCGCGCACCCACCCCTCCAAAACATGTCTCACACGGAAGTCAGTGGTGCTGTCCACACTACCTCCCACTTTGGCCATAAAAGCCAACTCTGACAGCTTAGATGCTATGGTGCGTGGTGCAGGGCCCTGGGCATGGAGGTAAACCATGAACCGCAGAACATGAGTTACCGGGATCGGCCAGGTTCCTGGCAGTCAAAATTGGGTACAGAATGCTCTGAAAGATCTAAATGCGTGGTGATACGCCTTACTCGTGCATGGCGCTAGTGACAGGCCAATCGCCCGGTTCACCTCTCCTTGCCAAAGGTCCATATCTCCTCCGGGAGTGGCGAGGGAAATTCCTCCGCATCCGGGGCCAAGGCACGGAACCGGGAGATCTGCAGGCAGGACAAAGCGTCAGCAATATCATTATCAACCCCTAGGACATGCCTGGCCCTGAAAATAACGTTGGGACGCAGGCTGCGCAACACAAACTAGCGCACTAGGTCCAAACCCCTGGGCGATTTAGCAGTCTGTGCATTGACAATGTGGGCAACAGCCGCATTGTAACACCAAAATGCACAACCGAGTTGGCCCACTCCTTGCCCCATAGCATCAAAGCACCCAGGGTAGTGAAACATTCCGTATACGTGAGACCACGCAGGCGACCCGTGCCTGCCCAGGACGGTGGCCACCCACCATAGGCCCACTTCCAATTGAAGTACATCCCATAACCCAGGGATCCCGAGGCATCGGACTGTATCTGAAAGCAAGGGGGAGCCAGGAGCTCAGACCACCAACATGACACCCCATTGAACTCCCTCCGGATCTGTGGCCAGACAAGCACGTCTGCCCCGATACCCCGGGTAAGTCTAACCCTATGGTGGGGCCAGGATAATCCTGCCATGGCGTCGCACAAGCGCCGAGCAAATGCCCTGCCCGGTGCGACGACCCTGCAAGCGAAATTGAGGTGACCATGTAGCACCAGCAGTTCCCTCGGTGATGCCATGCGCTCGTCCCGCAAGTCCGAGATAAGGGCCACTAGCCTTGACACCTTATCCCGCTGCAACCTAGAAGCCTGCGCTACTGTGTCAATCTCCACCCCCAGGAATACTAGCTGTATAGATGGGCCCTCGGTCTTTTCGGGCGCTAAAGGGACACCAAGTTCCTCCATTAGCGTCTGAAATGCGTTGAGGAGACGTGTGCACGTGTCCCAGCCCCGTTCAGCCCCGAACAAAACCATCCAGGGAATGGGCTACAGACCGGGACCCCGACCTGGGGGCAAAAGCCCACTCTAGGAAGGTGTGGAAACGCTCGAATGCCGAGCCCAAATGGAACAGCCAAAAGGCATGGCATCATCGAAATAATATGCTCCCCGGAACGGGGGCGCAGGGACAGGGCCAACGACCCTGCCCGCATAGACCTCCTTGTCAATGCTGGCAGCAGCCACCTCCTCCCTCCCCCTAAGGGATAAAAGATCGGGGGCATCCTGAGGGGACCTATTACCCATGAAAGGGATCCGGAACCCCTGCCTAGAACCCTGAAGGAGATTACACGCATACTCTCCCTTCGGGTACAATGTGAGCCAACGCTCCAACATGCCCACATTAATTGGGGAGGGAGCCCTTCGGTGAACTAGATCCATCTGCGGCAGTCTTGCCAGCCCCCTGTCCGCCCCTCCCTCTGCCCCGCATCCCTCCAGGCCTGGGACAGGCAGAGGCCGCATGGGGGCCAGCACAGGTGGGACACTCACGTCTGTATGTGCAATTCTTCCCATTGCAGGAGCCATTGGACGAGAAAGTCCAGCACAGCAGGCGGGCTGGAACCCCCTGCCCCACCCCCTGGCAGGTGACCTGTGCTGGGGCCACCTGCTGGGCCGCATGTCCACAATGGCATATGTCCCCGGGCGCGGGGCGTGTGGGCATCAAGTACAAAAGCCACAGCCTCTGGCATGGCTCATCCCACCTAATCTCGGGGTGCGGGGAAATCTGCCTACGGCATTCCTCGTCAGAAGCCAACCACGATGGGCCCGGAAAGTCAACCATCGCCCGGTAGATGCTGTCCAAATACTGGACCATCGGAATTGCCAAATCGGGCCGGGCCCTGAGTTACACCGCCATGTATATGAAGTAGGCCGGCAACCAGTTGGCCCACGTACTTGGTGGCTTGCGACGACGTGCCTGCTCCTCATCCTCCTCATCCCGCCCCTCCCTCTCCTCCTTGGAGGGCTCTCTGTTTAGGAGGGAGAAGATAGCCACGTACTCCCCCCGCCAAACTTTCTCTCTGGTGGCCTGTGCCAAGTGGTCACCCAGCGGTAAGGAATACCCCACTTTTGGCAAGGCCGAGACAGGCACCGTAGAGACTGCGGGCATCTGAAAAGGGGGTTTGGACCAACCCAGCCACCCCCAAAACATTCCCCACAGGGTAGGAAACACCCCCCACCACGGGGCCCTGGGTGGTAGTCGTCGTCGCCGGGTGGGGCGTCAGCGGCTGTACCGCCGCACCACCCACGCGAGGACAAGGCCATTGGAAAGCCCCCCCCAACGTGGCCACGTGTGTAGGTGCACTAGTTTGGACCGCATACTCACATGCTGCACCCCCGGGGCCGCCCCCACCGGGGGTTCCGGCCCACTGGGGGCGTCGGAGCTCATGACCGCCGTAGAGCTCATCACTGGGGCCTGACCCGCACCGGCCCGTTGGTTGGGGAGCTGCGAGGCAGTGGCCGAGGTCGTGCCACGCGCCTCAAGCCGCTCGACCCGTCCCGTCGCCTGCCGCTGCCCAGCAGACAACGCATCGAAATGAACCCCAAAGGGAGCCCCAGAGTGGCTAGCCCGGGCCAGGGATGCATCGAGGGCCGCAACACGGGCCAATAAGGCTCCCACGCTGACAAGGGGCAAAGGGCCAGCCAGCCCGCCTACTGCAGGCATGGGTACAGGTCCCTGTACCCCGGGGCCCAAATAGGGCCACAACCCACACCCGGGCCCGTTAGGGCCGATGTAGCAACCTGCCAGGGAAGGGAACCAGACCACCCCCCAAGGTTGGAAGGCCCCGGAGCGAGCTGCGCCCCTATAGCGGCAGGGCCAGCGGAATGGGCAACACCAGGAGCGGTGTTCACCGCTTGTGGGCCGAGGGCCGCAGCCCCTACAGGACCCGTGCGTGGGGCCAGCATTCTCCGGCCAGGGAAAAAAGACCCCGTTCCACCAGTCCCGGTGGGTGCAGGCAAAGGCGGCTGCCGGGGAGGCGGAACCGCGGTCTTCCGACCCGGGTTGCGCCTCCTAACCGCGCGAGCCGCGCTCGGAGCCGCCTTCGTCTTCGAAGGCATCGCAGTCTAATCTATGGAAAGCCGAAAGAGAGAATTTGCAGCCAAAAGGCTTCCCAGGCAAAGGCGACGGAGGCAAGGGGGAAAAACTTCTCCGCTCCGTCGCTTCGGAAAATGGCAGCTCGGCTGCCTCATGGCCACCCCTTTTATAAGGGAGCTGGCCACGCCCCTAACTACCCAGATGCCTTCGTCCTATGGGGGGGGCCCCGCAAAGGGCGCGGCGGCCATTTTGGCGCCGCGCTTGCAATATGTAAATTTGATCTTATATTTGCTGACATAAAGCTCTTTCTTCCGTTTAAACCTACAAAGAGATCTTTGTGTCTTGCCTAAGGCCATCAGCAGATCAAAAAAGGTTTAAACCAGACTTTTGTCTGCAGTGACAGAAGAGGCTAGGTGAGTCGCCTAGGCAAGAGGGTGGCAGCATAAATGTAAATAAATAAATAAATAAATTGATATAATCCACACCTCTGTCTCATGTGGAGTCTGCAAACTGCAGTTTGTCTCTCTGGTAGTATAGTTTCAGGAGCAATTGGCCTAATTCTTGACCTATATACAGTAAAACCTCGCATAAAGAGCGCCTCGCTTAGAGACTAACTCGCTTAAAGAGCAGAATTTTCTCTGAATGGTCACCTCACTTAGCAACTAAAACCAACCAAAAACTTGCTTAACAATGTGTTGTTCAGCACATGATAAAGAGATAAAGTTCCTAGATATGCTAAATGATTGTTCCCTGGGACAGATGGTTGAAGACCCAACTAGAGGTACAAGAATCCTTGACTTGATCCTGAGTAATACTCAGGATCTGGTGCAAGATGTTAATGTGACTGATCCAATAGGGAACAGTGACCACAACTCAATTATGTTTAACTTGATCATAGACCGCAAGTCACTGATAAAATCTAACACAGAGACCTTAAATTTTCAAAAAGGAAATTTCCCAAAGTTGAGGAAACTAGTAAAAAAGAAGCTGAAAGGGAAAATTGAGAGAGTCCAAACACTCCAAGAGGCATGGAGGCTGTTTACAAAAACAATAACAGAGGCTCAATTGGAATGCATACCCAAAAGGAAAAAGGGCACTGCCAAGTCCAAGAGGACTCCAATGTGGCTTACAGGAGCTGTTCGGGAAGTGATCAAGAGCAAGAGAAGCACATTTAGAAGATGGAAGGCTTGTCCGAATGAGGACAGCAGGCAAAAACATAAATTCTGGCAGAACAAATGCAAGGCAACAATCAGGAAAGCAAAGCAAGACTTTGAGGAGCGTATAGCTAAAAATACTCAGAGAAATAACAAAGACTTCTTTAAGTACATTAGAAGTAAGAACCCAACTAGGAAGGCCATTGGACCATTAGATGACAATGGAAGGCAAGGGGTTATTAAAGAGGAAACAGAGATTGCAGAGAGACTCAATGAATTCTTTGCTTCAGTATTCACTGAAGAAGACAGAGGCCACATGCCCAAAACAGAGCCTATCTTCGTAGGGAGGGAAACCGAAGAATTAAGCCAGATAGAAATAACCAGGGAGGAGGTCCTTGCATGTCTTGTTAAACTAAACACTAACAAATCACCAGGACCAGATGGCATCCATCCACGAGTTCTCAGGGAACTTAAAGATGAAATTGCTGATCTCCTAGCCAAAATATATAATCTTTCCCTCAAATCAGGCTTTGTGCCTGATGACTGGAAGGTAGCGAATGTAACACCAATTTTCAAAAAAGGATCCAGGGGTGATCCAGGGAATTACCGACCTGTCAGTTTGACATGTGTCCCAGGTAAAGTGATGGAAACCATCCTAAAAGATAGAATTAATAGGCACATAGAAGAGAAGGCGCTGCTAAAGGAGAGCCAGCATGGCTTTTGCAAGGGCAAATCATGCCTCACTAATCTGTTGGAATTTTTTGAGAGTGTCAACAAGCATGTGGATAAGGGGGATCCAGTTGACATTGTTTATCTGGACTTTCAGAAGGCTTTTGACAAGGTCCCACACCAAAGGCTCTTGAATAAACTTACCAGTCATGGAATAAAGGGACAGGTCTTGTCCTGGATCAGCAACTGGCTAAGGGACAGGAAACAGAGGGTAGCACTAAATGGACACTTCTCCAAGTGGAGGGAAGTAAAGAGTGGGGTCCCCCAAGGTTCAGTACTGGGACCCCTGCTTTTCAACCTCTTCATAAATGATCTAGAGGTAGGAGTAAAAAGCAAGGTAGCCAAATTTGCTGACGACACTAAATTATACAGGGTAGTGAAAACTGTGAGAGATTGTGAGGAGCTCCAGAGGGATCTCTCGACACTGGGGGAGTGGGCAAAACAGTGGCAAATGAGTTTCAACATTAGTAAGTGCAGAGTGATGCATGTTGGGGCAAAGAACCCCAATTACATTTATAAACTGATGGGGTCTGAACTCTCTGCGACAAACCAGGAAAGGGACCTTGGTGTCCTGGTGGACAACTCAATGAAGGTGTCAACCCAGTGTGCCTCAGCAGTGAAAAAAGCAAACTCAATGCTAGGGATCATTAGGAAGGGTATAGAAAATAAGTCAGCAAGTGTCATTTTGCCTCTTTATAAATCTATGGTGAGGCTCCACCTGGAATACTGTGTACAGTTCTGGTCACCATACCTCCAGAAGGATATTATGGAGCTGGAAAAAGTGCAGAGGAGGGCAACCAGAATGATTAGGGGACTGGAACACCTTCCTTACCATCTGAGGCTGCAACGGTTGGGCCTCTTCACTCTTGAACGACGACGTCTAAGAGGTGACCTGATTGAAGTTTATAAAATCATGCACGGTGTGGACAAAGTAGATAAGGAAAAACTGTTTTCCCTATCGCATAACACTAGAACTAGGGGACACTCGATGAAACTTTTGGGTACTAGTTCTCAAGCAAATAAGAGAAAGTACTTTTTCACCCAGAGGATTACTGGTCTATGGAACTCCCTGCCAGAAGAAGTGGTGACAGCTGCCAGTCTTGACAGCTTTAAGAAAGGATTAGACAAGTTCATGGAGGACAAGAGTATCAATGGCTAACAACTAAATTGGGATTCGCAATCCCCCCCACCAGCAGTCACAATTGGTCACTTGCAATGGTGTTTCACTTAAAGAGCAAACTTGCTTAAAGAGCAATCCCGTGGAACCCATTATGCTCTTTAAGCGAGGTACCACTGTACTTTAATCCCCAATTTTATACAAGTGCACCTGATGAACAGTGTGTAGAGTATGTAACAGCTTGTTTTTTCTGTAACATTTTAGTGAGCCAACAAAGATACTAGCTAACCCAAAACATTTGTTTCTAATGATGTTCTCAACCATTATTCAACCCAGTGCTATGAACTACTTACAGGGGAATGCCTAGTCTTTCACCCCAATAATGTTTCATGGTTACAGTGATAGGCCTGAAACTGAGAGGTTCCTGCTCGTGTGTATGTAAGCAAGAACTCTTATTTATCATCCATCCATCCATATTTATAGCCTGCCCTTTTGATGCAAGTGCATCTCAGGGTTGCTTACAGCATATAAAAATATACAACACACATCATAAAATATATACAAGAGATCAGAATAAAACCATCCAAGAATAACGAAGAATAATGAGGAATAACCCAAAGAGACACCCAGATTTGGGTTGTTCCTTGAAGATAGAGCTTACTTGCAAGGGAGACTATTCTCTTTGGAAACTATGATGAGATTTTGGAGAATATGTGTAATGTTCTTGAAATGTCTATTGCTCTTGAATTTTTATATATATATTATGTTAATGTGATACTTTGTACAGTAATTGTAATTTGTGATACTCTGTTTCTTTGTTAGCCACCCAGAGTCGCATTGCGAGTGTGGCGGCACAGACAAGTTGAAATAATAGCAACAGCAACATCATCATCATCATCATCATCATCATCATCATCATCATCATCATCATCATCATCATCATCATCATCATCATAACAACAACAACAACAACAACAACAACAACAACAACAACAACAACAACAACAACAACAACAACAACAACAACAACAACAACAACAACAACAACAATGTGGATGGATGGGTGAGGCTAGGTGCTCCCATCTCAGTATGTTCATAGCACTAGTTTGAATAATGCCTGAATAGCAAGGCTTTTGAATGGATCACACTGAGACTAGTTTGCAATTAGAAGAGGAAACTCCTTGGGGGTTAATTGTGTGTGAATATCACAGCAGAAGTTCTTTTCAGCTATCAGAGTGTACATCCTGCTGGACCGGCTCTAGGGGTTGGGGATCCGGGGCACCATGCTGTCCTGGTTCTTCTCCTTCCTGAGTGGCTGGACTCAGTCGGTGTGGGTGGGGGGCATGGAGTCGAGTCCAAGGCAGCTCATATGTGGGGTGCCTCAGGGCTTCCTCCTCTCACCCTTACTCTTTAATATCTACATGAAACCACTGGGTGAGATCATCCGATCCCATGGGATGAGATATAATCAGTATGCTGATGATACTCAGTTGTATATCTCTGCCCGTAGTGAGCCCAGTGATGCGGTCAAAGTCCAGACCAGTTGCTTGGAAGCAGTTAGGGTCTAGATGGGGGACAACGGACCACAGCTGAATCCTGGCAAGACTGAGTGGCTGTGGGTGAGGGGTCCCGGTCCTCATAAGGAGTTATCCCCACCCTGCTGATTTGGGATGGGGCATTGTTGCCCCAATCCTATCAGGTGTGCAACCTGGGGGCCCTCCTGGACTCGCAGCTTCTACTCCAGGAGCAGGTTACGACCGTGGCCAGGAGGGCCTTCAGGCAAATGCATGCCATTAACCAATTGCACCCACTCCTGGACTGGGAGGCCCTGCTTACGGTCACCCATGCCCTGGTCACCTCCCGTTTGGACTATTGTAATGTGTTCTACATGGGGCTGCCCTTGATGACCATCCTGAGACTGCAGTTGATCCAGAATGCAGTGGCCCATACAGTGGTGGGGTCGGGTTGTTTTGTTGTTTTTATATTGTTTTTAAGTTTTGCACAGCAGCCAGTGAGCTGTTCGCTGGACTATGTACACTGCCCAGAGTCTATTGATTGGGGCGGTATATAAATCTAAATAACTAAATAAAATAAATTACATATTGCATGCTGTCATGTCAATTCTAAATTATGGTGGCCCTTCCCAGGCTTTTCTAGGCAGAGAAAACATGGAAATAGTTTATCATTCTTTTATTCTGGAGGCACACTGGGACTGTGTGGCTTGCACATGACTATACAGCCTGGCTCTTCTCACAGAAGACAAAGTGAGGAATCAAACTCATAAACTCTGGCTCCACAGCCAGATAATTAAACCACTGAGCTATCCAGCCAGCTGTGCATTACTGGCTTGCTGTATTTTGTAACTGCTCTTCAACACTGGAGGATTAAATTCTTTTGTCTTCAAGACTTAATCAAGGGTTCCCTTGAATTCTGGTTTATCAAATATGAAAAAATTGCCTATATCACCTACAGGTATTTTTAACACCAGTGTGCTTCCAGCTATAATTATGGGCTATCGGTAACATGTTTTCTGCACTGAGAACTGCTAGCAACACTGTACACTTCAGTTCTATGATTTTAATAGTACGTCTGGCACAAGGAAAGATAATTACAGAAATAACCCAGAGTTACAATGGATGGATAATTAGAGAAATAACCCTAAAGTTACAATTGCTTGCAATCTTTTGTACTGGATGTTGGCGATGAAAAGGTGAGGTTAATAATTTTCCCCACAAGTGAACATCTTGAAACAATTGTGCCTGATAAGATTACATTCCAAAGTAATGCTTACTGCCAGTGAAGCTAGAATCCTTAACTTGGTAGATTATAGAAATCCCCTTGAAACCAATCAGTTTCCAAACCATGTTCTGAGTACATCGCCTTTGGAACAAAGCCAGTTAGAACAGGCAGTTTATCACCATGCAAGAGCAATTGTTCGACAATTCTGGAAAGACCCTGGACTTACTTTGTCCTGGCTCATTTAAGATGCTAAAATTCATGGGCCATGGTTCACAAACATTTGGCTGTTCCAAAAAACAGTAGAGTGAACAAGTCAATGGCCAGAGTGAAGATGAAGTAATGTAGCAAGGACTGTTGTGTATCACTGCTGATGGAATTGTTGATAGAGTTCCCAGACATCAGGCTGGTCTCTGAAGCCATGCAGAAGCAATTTCAAAACAGGAAGCCACAGTTACTCTAGGGGATATTTCCACAGGTAACAAAATTAGTAACAGACTGGCCCACCATGAAGACTCTTGAAGCTGATGTTATGGTACATTAAGCTGGAAAACAATTAACCTGGCAATGGCTGAATGGTTGTGTTTCCCTTTTTAAAAAGAAATCAGCCAAGTTGTTCTCACTTTTCAGACATAACATATCACAGCCGTCCTGGTAAGTTCAGCCAAGTTATGAAATTCATGAATGTAAAAACTGTTTTTTAAAAAAATTTGGAGGGGGTGGGGGTGGAGAAAGACATGAATATAACTTAATATATCGCACATGACGAAGTAGAATACTGAAGATGAACTCAAGACTTTTTGCTAACTGGTGCAAGAAAACATATCAAACTCCATGAATATAACTTAATATATCGCACATGATGAAGTAGAATACTGAAGATGAACTCAAGACTTTTTGCTAACTGGTGCAAGAAAACATATCAAAACACCATCTTGGCGATAATCAAACATACAACTCACAGAACATAAGCACATATTTGTTTATCCCCCACATACCTATCCTGGATCATCTGTATTAAGACTATACAAGTCAAAAGACTTCTAAAGACCAATGGATCTGTGTGAAAAAGCCACATCTGTCACTGAACCTTCCTTTCAAATGTTGAGGCCCAGAAAGAAAGAAAGGAATACTGGAAGTAAACAACTGACTGTGACCTGGGAAAGAGCTGGCTTCAGGGACTACTAATAAGAAATTGGTTGCACCTTAGAGGGGCAGAGAAGAAAATGTTTACTAGGAGTCTTGCAAACCTTATCAGGAGGCCTTTAAAATAAATCCTTCTGACGATGGGAATGGTATTCCATGGGATGTGTGAAAGCAAGTACAGTGGGATATGATTGTTCATATAGTGCAGTGATGGTGAACCTTTTAGAGACTGAGTGCCCAAACGGCAACCCAAACACACACTTATTTATCACAAAGTGTCAACACTTATTTATCACAAAGTGCCAACACAGCAACAGGAGGAAGGAAATGCTCCAATTGGGCTGCGGGGCAGGGTGAACTCTATGCTGGGGGGGATGGAGGAAGTGCTCCTGTTGGGCTCCTGGACAGAGGGGCAGGGAGAACTCTGTGCTGGGGGAGGAAGGAAACACTCTCATTGGGCTACTGGGCAGAGGGGGTGGGTGAACTCTGTGCTGGGGGGGAAGGAAGCACTCACATTGGGCTGCTGGGCAGAAGGGCAGGGCAAACTCTGTGCTGGGGTGACTGCATGAGTACCCAGAGAGAAGGCTCCAAGTTCTACCTCTAGCACATGTGCCATAGGTTTTCCACCACTGATATAGTGGAACAGAAACCTACAAATGGATGAGGAAGGACATTAAGACCTTGGCAGGCCTGCACTGGCTTCCTGTTCCCTACTGTGTCAGATACAAAGTGTTAGTGTTATCATAAAAGACCCTATATGGCTTGGGACCTTATTTTCTGTGAGAGCATCTCTCCCTCAGAACAACTCCCCACCTCACCCAGTTATCACAATCTATGTAGCTTCAGGTGCTGACCCCGAGGATGGCTAGAAAGGCTTGAATTGAAATTAGAGCCTTTTCAGTGGCAGTGCTGATGCTTTGGAATTTATTACCGATCGAGCTGTGCCAGGTCCCATCCTTGGACATTTTAAAGAAACAGGTCGAAACCTTCCTCTTCAAGGAGGCCTTTAAGGATATTATACCTTCGCCAATAAGTTAGTTGTTTAATTGCTAGCTGGTGCTTGCCTTTGGACACCACCAGATACTTTAATTTTATTATTTGTTTGTTGTATGTTACTGTTGTTGTTAATATAATTATTTGTACACAGCCCAGAGTGGGAAATATCACACTGGACAGTTTAAAAAAGTAATAAATGAATAAAAAATAAAATAGGAGGAGTAATCCATGGCTTCAGATAACTTTATACCAATGAACAGGGCATGGGAGACAAACATAGTGAGCTTAAACAATTAACATAGGAGAGCATACATGATTTAGTGGGGACTACTAAAACATGTTGAGATGACACTTATAACTAGAGTGTATTGATTGAAGGATGCTCAGAAGAAATAGATGAACCAAAAAAGTAAAGTAGCACCATATGTGAAAGATGTATAGACTTGTGTCTTCAAATAAAAAACAGAAAAGAACAGTAACATCACTTTGAAGACTGTAGCAGACCTCCAAGCCACATTGAACATTTGGAAGATTCCTTCCTCCATCAGAAACAAGAAAAGAAAGCAGTGTGATCTTTACACAGTGCAAAAGCAGGAACGAAGCAATTTCTTAGTTTTGTTGTTGTTGTTGTTCAGTCGCACAGTCGATTCCAACCCTTTGCGACCCCGTGGACCATTTTCCTCCAGGCACCTCTGTCCACCATCCTCCTCAGCCCGCCCAGCTCTATGCCTATGGTGTCTACAATACCATCTAGCCATCTCATCTTTGGACGCCCCCGTCTTCTCTTGCCCTCTACCTTTCCCAGCATCAAAGCCTTCTCAAGTGAGTCCTCCCTTCTCATTTGATGTCCAAAGTACTTTAGCTTCATCTTCACTATTTGTCCCTCCAATGAACAGTCAGGGTTGATTTCTTCCAGTATTGACCTATTTGTTCTCTTTGCTGTCCAAGGGACTCTCAGGACTCTCCTCCAACACCACATCTCAAAGGCATCTATTCTTCTGCATTCAGCTTTCCTAATGGTCCAGCTCTCATACCCATACATTACCACTGGGAATACCATTGCTTTGATTATGCGAATTTTTGTTTTCAAGGTGATGTCTCTGCTTTTCACTATATTGCCTAGGTTTCTCATCACTTGTCTCCCCATAATCAGTCGTCTTTTTATTTCATGTCTACAGTTGCCATCTGCAGTGATCTTAGATCCAAAGGAAAGTAAAATCTGTCACTGCTTCTACTTCTTCCCCATCTATTTTCCAGGGACTGATCGGACCTGTTGCCATTATCTTGGTTTTCTTGATATTAAGTCTCAAGCCAGCTTTTGCACTTTCCTCCTTCAATCCAATCAAGAGGTTCTTTAGGTCTTCCTCACTTTCTGCCATCAGGGTGGTATCGTCTGCTATTGGGATTTGCCAGAGTTAATCAGAGCAGATAATAGCCAGAGAGAGTCAGAGACAGTCAAAGTTGCTAATCGGAGAGCCTGCTCCATTAGAAAGAATTATAAACAGGAGAAATAAGAAGAGAAAGAAAACACATGACTGCAGTCTTTGAGCTGAACAAAGGATAATGGCTGCTGCTTTATTAAACAGAGTATAAGATTACATGAGTCACACACACATCAGTCTATCAGAATCTCAGACCCATATATATATAGAGTGAATCAGCATTTTTTTCACACTGTCTGCGCATGTATTATGATGTGCATTCTCTCATGTCATCACAGAGGGACCTTTGTTTACAGGCTGTGGGGAATGCAGGCAGGAAGAATACAGGCAGACTGAGCAGTTCTAAACCAGATAGATTCCCACATGTCCTCTTTCTTTATTTTAATTTTGAGAGAGGGACGGCCAATTATACCTCTGATGACCAGCATAATCCATAACTACTCCTCCATATTCATCATCACTGTCCTCCTGGACATCGTACCCCTCCTGACTCCTGGTGCCTTGTTCAAGAGGATGATACTGCATCGAGTATAATTGCCGTCTTGCAAAACCAGAAGCCTCCCTTCTATGCAGTGGACAGGTATTACATATAGAAATAAGGTTAGGAATACAATAAATGCAAAAACATATGAGTATAAGGCAAATAATAACAATGACCCCATAAAAGAAAAGCTGCCTGAGGAAGGACAGATCAGGCAACCAAGAAGTCATCAAATCAAAGACAGATACATCATTATGCACATTATTAGTAATAGACTCCTGCAGATCCTGGAGTTCTTTCTCAATCTGGCCTAAAACCAATCAGGGTCAAAATTTATCTAAACAATATCTGGCTTTCAAATCAATTGACTATCTATGTCAGGTGATGAAAGATGAGTGTCCTCATCCAGAGTAGAAAACAACATTCTTTAACACTATTTGGCTATTACAACATCATAAAGTTGCAAGAGGGAGTCAAGAGGCCCACCTGCAATACAGGGCAACCAGCTCCTCTAAGAAACAGGAACATGCCATGTTTGATGACCAGTGCCATGTTATTACAACCTCTCCACAAGAGATCGCACCATGGAACTAGACATGAAATATGCCAGATATATAGACACCATTGCAATATAACAAACTCAGTTAGATATGTAGGGTTACAGTGAAAAACTCTTCCAGGCATTTTCATAATTGTATTACAAGCACAGCAAAGTCCCAAAATACATTCCAGTAAAAGATCAAAAGCACATAGTTAAAGCAATCTGTTGGGGGGGGAGAGAAGGCTGGTGGCCCCCCCTCTTCCAGGAGGGGGAAAACATGGAATGAGCAGGACCTTCATTCCATGACACCCCCCTCGTTAGGGTGACAAAAACCAGGATCCTCTTGTAAATCATGCCCTCCGTCATAGTTCACTGTATGCATTTTTAAAACAGGCAAGCACATTTCTTTTCTTCCTTACAAGAAGGTTTTTCTAGCAATTCTAGCAAACAACAACACATATCATTTCAACAACATTTCCCACTCCCCAATTACATGAGTAAAACATTACATTTCTTCTCTCACTAGGTATAATTGAAAGAGGCATATGATATCTTAACCCCAGTATAGCAATGTAGATCAAATAGGTACAGTACAAATATCAGCAGAGCATTTAGACAATTTTAAAGAGGTTTTCAGGTTTTATAATGCAAACAAAGCCAATTCATCTTTGAAGTCCACACAAACTTTTTAGTCCAATTAAAATGTTCAAATTAAGAGTCCAAATGTTGATTGAAGATCTCTTCAGACTAGAATTTAAAAACCATCTTCCCTCCGGCCCCCAGACTTAGCAAGGCAACCAACCACCCTCAAATACCAATACAACAATTCTTCCACTGTTCAGCCAACACATTCACTCCTTCACGCTCCAGGCACAGCCATCTGTATTTCAGCAGGCAGACAATGCAGGAACAAAAAAGAACAGCTTCTCCAGAATTTGCAAGTAACTTCCACACTGACGGACAGGACAGGGGAATTTCCAGTTGCTTCCCCTGTGGTCCCGATGCTTGTAACTTGGAACAGCCCACTCTTGATCTCTTTGCTTGAGGGTTGAGCAATTCAAAATTAGCTAAAAACTGGAGTATGTCCTCTCCCTTCTTGTATTTTGGCAAAAGCCTGCCGTCCATAGAGGAAGGATCCATGCCACGTTTTCTCTGGGCTTCTTTCAGCTGATCTGCTAGGTTGGATTTGCGAGAAAACCCCTTTCTGAGTTTGGGTTTTCTGCTTTCCTCCTCTGGCTCAGCCTTCCAATTCCTGCCCACAAGTGAGGAATCCAGCTTACCGCTCGGCTTCTCCTGCTTGGTCCTCTTCTCCGCCTTCTGTGATGGGAGTTGCTTCAGGGGCGAGCTGAGGTCTTCTGTGCTGCCCTCAGAATCAGAACCCTTGCTGCCTGCCATTCTGCATGAAGTAATAGCTTCTATCTGCGATGAGGTCCTGATCATTTGTTTCCAATCAGCTGGCACTAGTTGTCTTTTGTTACAGATGGCAGGAAGTGCTGAAGCATTCCCAACTGCTGGGGCACCTCTGATGACTGGAAATGCAGTAGCAGGCTCCATATCTAGCACAGCTGCAGTTAAAGCAGCAGAGAACGGGATTTTTGTAGTGTTAACAGTGCTTGATTGCTGCAAGGCAGGATATAACGTTCCACCTCCACCTCCATCAGGGGGTTCATGCTGTCATTTCCCAAATGGGGGGCAGTAGGAGGTAGAGGATCTCCCTTGGCAGGTGGCAAAAGTTGTGGCAGTGGGGCAGCAAGATTTTGGGACAAAAGAATGTTCTTTTGAGTTAGTTTCTGCAGGCAAATTCTGACTAAGCACCACATATGCTGAACTTGAACAGACACATTGGGATTTACCTGAAAATTATTTCCAATCCTGTCCCATGTTTTTAAGTCAAGACTGCCCCCTTGTGGAAACCAAGGTGAAACATTTTCTATAGTCTTAAGTAACTCTTCCACCTCTTTGGGATCTGATTTCAGCTCATTCTTATTCAAGAGATAAAGCAAATCTTTACAAAACTTCTGTTGCGGTGAATTAAGCACGTTCCCCATATCGTAAAGCAATCACTCACCCAGTGGGACCCAATAAAGCTTGGGTGAATTTCAGGCGCCTGTAGACCTTCCTCGGTCGGAGTGAGAGACAATAGACCTTACCCGGTCATAATGAGGTGCTAAGTGCTTTGTCGTAGTTCAAAGGCTTTCACCGTAGTTCAGTCTCACGCAGGGGCTCCAGATATTGGGATTTGCCAGAGTTAATCAGAGCAGATAATAGCCAGAGAGAGTCAGAGACAGTCAAAGTTCCTAAGTGGAGAGCCTGCTCCATTAGAAAGAATTATAAACAGGAGAAATAAGAAGAGGAAAAAAACACACAACTGCAGTCTTTGAGCTGAACAAAGGATAATGGCCGCTGCTTTATTAAGCAGAGTATAAGATTACATGAGTCACATACACATCAGCCTATCAGAATCTCAGACCCATATATAGAGAGTGAATCAGCATTTTTTTCACACTGTCTGCGCATGTATTATGATGTGCATTCTCTCACGTCATCACAGAGGGACCTTTGTTTACAGGCTGTGAGGAATGCAGGCAGGAAGAATACAGGCAGACTGAGCAGTTCTAAACCAGATAGATTCCCACAGTCTTCATATCTCAAATTGTTGATGTTTCTCCCTGCAATTTTGATCCCATACTGTGATTCCTCCATCCCTGCATTGCGCATTATGTGCTCTGTGTATAGATTGAATAAGCAGGGTGATAAAATGCAACCTTGTCTTACTCCTTTTCCTATTCCAAACCACTCTGTCATTCCGTGCTCTGTCCTAACTGTTGCCTCTTGGTTCGTGTACAGATTTCTCATGAGGCATATGAGGTGTTCTGGTATTCCCATCTCTTTAATTACTTGCCACATTTTGTTGTGGTCCACACAATCAAAAGCCTTGGTGTAGTCAATAAAACAAAAGTATATTTGTTTCTGGTATTCCTTTGTTTTCTCCATGATCCAACGTATGTTGGCAATGTGATCTCTAGTCCCCCTGCCTCTTCTGTAACCAGCCTGCACCTCTGGTAGTTTTCTCTCCATATGTTGCTGAAGTCTATCATGTATTATCTTGAGCATCACCTTGCTGATATGTGGGATGAGCGCAATTGTTTGGTAATTTGAGCATTCTGCGGCATTGCCTTTTTGGGGGATTGGGACGTACACTGATCTTTTCCAATCTTGTTGCCACTGTTTTGTTTTCCAAATTTGCTGACATATTGAATGCAGTATTTTGATTCCATCATATTTTAGGGCTTTGAAAAATTCTACTGGGATAACATCATTTCCACTAGCTTTATTGTTTACAGTGCTTTTTAGGGCCTTTCTGACTTCACTCTCCAGAATGTCTGGTTCAAGTTCAAATTTCTCATTATTGTTATTATCAGGAGTGTTGAGGTCCTTTTTGTAGAGTTCCTCTGTGTACTCTTGTGGATCACGCAAACAAAATACTAGCTTTTGTGAATCAAGCTCACTTTTTCAGGCATGCTCTAGTTTTTTGTGGATAGTGCAGGAAAATTATACATTATGAGAGTTCCCAAAGTTCAGGGCAGATGCTATGGGGCAGTCTATAAGGGTAGTTGGATAAAGATGTTTCAGATGAGTTATGATATAAAACAGGGGTGCCCAAACCTTTCAGGCAGTGGGCCAGTCATGTGGTTCCTCCTACCCAGAAGTGGAAGGACAATGCACATGGCTGTGCACGTTTTGCTTCTGGGGGCGGTGTGGGCTGGATTAATTGGTGCTGTGTGCCAGATCTGGCCCATGGGCCGTAGTTTGGGCATCCCTAATTTAACAGGAACATTCACAGGAAATGGGAGGAGGGCAAATAACCAAGGAAGGCTGTGATGCACTGCAGCAGGTTCTGTCAGGTTCTGCAGAACCGGTAGCGGAAATTCCCTAGGCCACGTCCACTTGGTTGGCCATGCCCACCTCCATAGCCCATAATGCAGGATGTTCGGCCATGCCCACAGATTTGGCCCCACCCACAGATTTGGCCAGCCCACAGAGTAGGTAGTAATTTTTCTTGCTGTGCATCACTGAAGGAAGGGTATAAGAGAACAATGAAACAAAGTTTCCCAGCTATGCCTGGAACAAAAGGAAGCATTAGGAAAGTATAGAGAAATATTAATAGGGTTTCCCAAGATTCTGTCTTGGGTGGGGTATTGTTCAACATTTTTATAAATGACTTAGAATAGATGAAGGAACAGACGTCATGTTTATCAAATCTTAAGGTAGCAGTGAACTAGGAGACATAGTCAATGCATCAGAATAGAGATTCAAGATAACCATAACAGATTGGAGAACTAGGCCAAAACAAACAAAATTAGTGTGAGGGAGAGGAGATATAAAATTCTACAGTTAGACAGGAAAAGCCAGCTGCACAAATACAGGATGCTGCCTGGCTTGGTAATGGTATGTGTGAAGTAGATCTATGGGTTTTTGTAGACTACAAGCTAAACATATGTCATCAATGTGATACAGCAGGGGAGAGGAGGTGAGATACTAAGCTACATCAACATAAATTTAGTGACAGCTCAAGGGAAGTGAGAATACGATTCTATTCTATTCTACTTTGATCAGACCACTTCTGGAGTACTGTCTCAAGTTCTGAGCAAAATAGTTTTAAAAGGATATTGACAACCTGGAATGTGCCCAGGGGAGGTGGCGATGGTAAAAAACCTGGAAACCAGGCCCTGTTAGAAACAGCAGCGGAAACTGATTGTATTAAGCTTGGAAAAGAGAAGACTAAAAGGTCTTTAGGACATTTGTCTTCCAATATTTGAAAGATTATCTTGTGGAAGATAGAACGAACTGGTTTTCTATGGCTGGGGAAAGAGGAGGTAAGAATGCAAATTGATAGATGAAAATGCAAGAAAGGAGAATTAATTAAGTTTTATGAAGAATTTCCTGACAGCAAATGTGATTTAATAATGGGGTTACTTCATTGCAGGTTTTTTTTTTAAAAAAAGCAACACCAGAGGTTGGATGGCCATCTGCCATGTATGATCTAGCTGTAGATTTATTCCTCTACCAAAGGTGTGGAATTGATCCCTTGTGGTCTGTTCTAACTCTACAGTGCTGTGAATCAGTAATTCCCAGAATTTCCAGCCAGTATGGTCAATGGTTAAGTATAATGGCATTGGGCCGGGGTACTTAAGAGACCGCGTTACCCCTAGGTGGTCAGCCCATCCTACTAGGGCAGACAGGAGGGGCTCAGTGGTGGTCCCATCTGTGAAGCAAGTCCACCTCAGTGGGGCCAGGAAGAGAGCCTTCTCCGTGTCTGCCCCTGCCCTGTGTAACCTTTTACCACCAGAATTGCGTCTCCAGTCGGATCTTCTCCCCTTTAGAAAAATGTTGAAGACCTGGCTATGTCAGCGGGCTTGGGGTATGTGTGACTCTTTTGCACAAGCCCGCTGGCTCATTTAGCATTCTAAGGGATCCGGTTCTTTCACTGTCTGTGGATTGTTTATGTCATGTTATGCTGGGTGGGGGTGGGGGTGGGTGTTTTTTAGCTACAACTTGTGTAGTTTTTTATGTATTTTAGGCTGTTTTTTAGTGTGTTGGTTTGGGGTTTTTTATGTTATTGTCTTACTTGTGTTTTTACTGTATTTTGTATATGCTGTTAGCCGCCCTGAGTGATGTTTTTCATCAGAAGTGCAGGATATAAATTTACAAATAAATAAATAAATAAATAATTTGAGCTGCACTCCAAAACATTTGCATTGCCATTCTTGTATTAAATGGTGCAGATTAAATGGTGCATCAAAATATGATGTCATTTGGGAGGGGCAGGAAACATTGTTAGGAAGAAGGTTCCCCCCCCCTTTTTTTTTTTTTCTTAAGGGAAAAATGTCTATTTCTGTAGTGGAAAAATTGGAAACTTTGGAGAACTTAGAGAAGGACTCCAATAAAATGGTTTTACTTTTGGAATTAGTGGATTATTTCAAAGACAGGTTTTTACTCAATTTGCCAGGATTTGGGGGAAATGAAGATTTGTATGTAAGAGATCCACAGAATTATAGAACAATAGTTCTTGTGACATACTGTAAACATACCTGTATACAGTATTCCAATCCAAAATGCATTTCTTTGTGAGTGCTGTCTCCTTCATTAGAACAGTATATGCACCAGAGAACCAATATAAATCTTTATTACAGTCATAGACCAATGCAAAATAAATTACATTAAAAGAGTTGAGTCTACAACACGAGTTAAAGGGCCCATGGTGTACTAAGTTATTTCATCTAAAATGTGACAGGCTAGGTTTGCGATCGCTCAGTGAGTGTGGTGGCTCAAGTGGTTAAGATGCTGAACTTGATGACTAGAAGGTCAGCAGTTTGATACCCGAATACTGCAGGACGGAGTGAGCTCCCATCTCTGTCCCAGCTCCTGCCAAACTAGCAGTTCAAAAGCAAGAAATTGCGAGTAGATAAATAGGGATCACTTTGGTGGGAAGGTAAACAGCATTCTGTGCACTCAGGTGTTGAGGCAGGCCTGCTGCATGGCCACGGAAACATCTGCAAATGCAGACAGTGCTGGCTCTTTGGCTATAAACAGAGGTAAGCGCTGAACCCTAGAGTTGGATATGACTGGATTTTGAGCAAGGGCAACCTTTTTATTTATTTATTTTTCTGATTTATATTGCTGCCCAACTTCAAAGACTCTGGGCGGCTCACAGAAAATAAAACCAATCACCTTTTAAAAAACAATAAAAAACCCATTAAAACTGCCACCAAAAATTACTCCAACCCCCACATCTTAAAAGAGATTAAAAGAGGGAGAGAGTGTTCTTACTAAATCAGCCAGCAGGCAGGGGTCACCACATCGCTGGTGCCCCACACCTGCTTTGCCAGCCAGGTTTTTAGCCCTTTCCTGAAGGACAGCAACTCCATCTGGAGATGCAGCTCAATTGGCAGGAGGTTCCAAAGGGCCGGAGCAGACACTGAGAAGGCCCTCCTTCTGGTGCTAGAGAGACCTCTATGGTCTGCTCTGGTGGGACGGACAGATGTTCTCAGGGTGACCTTTACCTTTACCTAGATTTGTTAAATTACTAGCTATAAAAGTTTTAAAACAGGTAATACAAGTTAAATTTTATCTAAAATGTCTGAATTGAGCCAGTCTAAGTATTGTCTAGGACATGCATATATGCTTGCAATTGATTTAATGAGATATAACATTAGATGAGTTTCCTTTCAACTTTCTGCAAATCTTTAACACTGCTGTGCAAAAACTGGCCACCTGTGCCGTGACTATATTCTGCTAGTCTATAAGAAGAAATTGAAGATAATCCCTATCTGAATGACTGGGAAACCTGCTGATCATGGAAGAAATGAATTTCTATCTGGAATTCTGGTAGAAGGAGCATCTAAGTAGGACATGACCAGTAGTTTCTACCTCTCCGGAGACACACGGTGAGCTATGCCAGGCTTCCTCATTCCAGTCACTTAAAAAGCAACTGAAGACACTGGAAGCGTGGCGCCAAAATGGCCGCCACGCTCTTTGCGCCCCCCCCCTACCGGACGAAGCCATCTGGGTAGTTAGGGGCATGGCCAGCACCCTAATAAAAGGGCTGGCCACGAGGCAGCCGTGCTGCCATTTTGGCGAAGCGACGGAGCGGAGAAGTTTTTCCCTCTTACCTCCGTCGCTCGAGTCCTTTCAGGGGAAGCCTTTTTGGGCAGCTTTTTCTCTCCGTAGGCTTCCTAGCTAACTCAGCTATGCCCTCGAAGAAGAAGGCAGCCGCTAACGTGGCTCGATCGGTGCGGAGGCGCCAGCCGGGTCGGAGGACCGCGACTGCGCCCGCCCAGCAGCCACCTTTAACGGAGCCCACCGGGACCGGTGGGATGGGATCGGTGGCCCCTTGGCCCGATCCGCGGTGCGGGCAGGTTGCCCCAGATGGGGCCTCGGTCCTTGGCCCGCAACCGATGACCAGTGCCCCCGCCGGGGTCCGTGCGGCTGGGCCCTCTTGCCCGGGTGCACAGTTCCCCATGGGGGGAGCGAGCCACGGGGGGTGGTTGGGTTCCCTGCCTTTGCAGGGTGTGCCCACGGCTCCACAGGGGCCGGGCATGGGCTCTTGGCCTTATCTGGCCCCTGGGACTCAGGGGCCTGGACAGGTACCCTTTAACTATGGGCCGATTGCCCATTCGCCCCCCGTTGGGGCTGGGGCATTTGTCAACATGGAGGCCCTTCTGGCCCGCGTTGCGGCCCTTGAAGCATCCTTGGCGAGGGCCAATCAAACAGGGGTGCCTTTAGGATTCCAGGTGCCCCCTTTGGCTGCCGAACAGCGGCCGGCGATGGGTCGGGTTGAGCCGCCTGAGGCGTGCGGGCCGGTGGCGGCCACTGCCTCGCAGCTCCCCACTCAACAGGTGCAGCAGTCTGGTGCGGGTCTGGCCCCGTCGACGAGCTCAGCTTCGGTCGTGAGCTCCGACGCCCCCAGCGGGCCGGAACCCCCAGTGGGGGCGGCCCGTGGGGGTGCATCGGGTGAGTATGCAGTTCAAGCTAGTCCACCCACACAACTGACTTCCTTGGGGGGGGGCTTTCCAATGGCCATGGCCTCGCACGGGTGGTCCGGCGGCCCAGTTGCCTCTGGCCCACCCGGCGACTTCACCCCTGACACGGGGCCCGGGTCCGGGTGGCGCCCCCTGCGTGGTGGGGAATGTGTTGGGAATCCCCGGGCTTGTACAGGCCCCCTTTGCTTTGCCCGCAGTTCCCTCTGTGCCGGTGTCGGCACTGCCAACGGCAGGGTATTCCTTGCCCCTGGGGGATCATCTGGCCCAGTCTACCAGGGAAAAGATCTGGAGGGGAGAGTATGTAGATATCTTCTCCCTTCTTAATAGGGAGCCGACCAAGGAGGAGAGGGAAGGGCTGGACGAGAAGGATAAGGAGCAGGCACGTCGTCGTAAGCCGCCACGCACGTGGGCAAATTGGTTGCCAGCGTACCTGATTTACATGGCCGTTTACCTCAGGGCCAGGCCGGATTTGGCCATCCCTATGGTTCAGTATCTGGACAACATCTACCGGGCCATGGTTGTCTTCCCGGGTCCGTCGTGGCTGGCTTACGACGAAGAATTCCGCATGAGGATTCCACTGCACCCAGAGATGAGGTGGGATGAGCCCTGCCAGAAGCTGTGGCTTCTGTATATGACCCCCACGCGCCCGGCGCCTGGGGATAGATACCATTGTGGACATGCGGTCCAACGAGCGGCCCCGGCACAGGCCCCCCGCCAAGTGGCGGGGCAGGGGGTTCCAGCCCGCCCGCTGTGCTGGACCTTCTCGTCCAATGGTTCTTGCAACAGGAAAAATTGCAAGTACAAGCACGAGTGCCCCGCTTGTTCTGGCCCCCATGCTGCCTCCGCCTGTCCCAGGCCGGAAGGATACAGGGGCAGGGGTAGGGGCGGACAAGGGGCAGGCAGGACTGCCACGGAAGGAGTGGGTTCACCGAAAGGCCCCCTCCCCAATTAATGTTGATATGCTGGAGCGTTGGCTCGCATTGTACCCGAAGAAAGCAGACGCTGTGTACCTCCTTCAGGGTTTTCAACTGGGTTTCCGTATTCCTTTCACGGGAGATAGGTCACCGCAGGACGCACCCAACCTTTTGTCACTTAGAGGACGGGAGGAGGTGGCTGCCGCCAGCATTAATAAGGAGGTCGCTGTGGGCAGGGTCGCTGGCCCTTTCCCCGCGCCCCCTTTCCCCAACCTTAAAGTGTCTCCTCTAGGACTAGTGCCCAAGAAGTCCCCGGGCGAGTTCCGCCTGATTCATCACTTGTCCTACCCAGCCGGTCATTCAGTCAATGATGCTATCCCTGAGGACCTTTGTTCTGTCAGGTATACATCATTTGACCAGGCGTTGCGCATGGTGCGCTCATGTGGCCTGGGTGCACTGTTGGCTAAGTGTGACATTAAGTCGGCTTTTCGCCTCCTGCCGGTGCACCCGGGTGACTTTGAGTTGCTGGGTTTCAAATTCCGAGGCGAATATTATTTTGACAAAGCCATGCCATTCGGCTGTTCCATATCCTGCTCGGCTTTCGAGCGTTTCAGTACATTCCTGCAGTGGGTATTTGTCTGTAGGTCGGGGTCTCGGTCTGTAGCCCATTACCTGGATGACTTTTTGTTCGGGGGTGAACGGGGCTGGGACACGTGCACACGTCTCCTCAATACATTTCAGACGCTAATGCAGGAACTCGGTGTCCCTTTAGCGCCCGAAAAGACCGAAGGCCCATCTAATAAGTTAGTATTCCTGGGAGTGGAGATTGACACGGTAGCGCAGGCGTCTAGGTTGCCGGAAGACAAGGTGTCAAGGATAGTGGCCCTTATATCGGACTTGCTGGCTAAGCGCAAGGCATCCCTTCGGGAACTGCAGGTGCTACATGGACACCTTAATTTTGCTTACAGGGTGGTCGCACCTGGCAGGGCATTTGCTCGGCGTTTGTGCGACGCCATGTCAGGCTTATCCAGGCCCCATCATAGGACCAGATTGACACGGGACATCAGGGCAGATATGCACATATGGCTCCAGTTCTTGAGGGAGTTTAATGGGGTCTCATTTTGGAGGTCAGATCTCCTGGCTTCACCCCAATTTCAAATTCAGTCTGATGCCTCGGGATCCCTTGGTTATGGGATGTACTTCAATGGGAAGTGGGCATGTGGTGGATGGCCACCAGCCTGGTCAGGCACGGGTCGCCTGAGGGATCTCACATATTTGGAATTTTTTCCCATACTGGGGGCCTTGATGCTATGGGGTGAGGAGTGGGCCAACTCTGTGGTGCATTTCTGGTGTGACAATGCGGCCGTTGTCCACATTGTCAATTCACAGACCTCTAAATCTCCCAGGGTCATGGACCTTGTGCGCCAGTTTGTATTGCGCAGCCTGCGCCTCAATGTACTGTTCAGGGCCAGGCATGTCCAGGGGGTGAATAATGATATTGCTGATGCTTTGTCCCGCCTGCAGATCTCCCGGTTCCGTGCCTTGGCCCCGGATGCGGAGGAATTTCCCTCGCCACTCCCGGAGGAGATATGGACCTTTGGCAAGGAGAGGTGAACCGGGCGATCGGCATGTCTCTGGCGCCACGCACGCGTAAGGCGTATCATCACGCGTGGGTTTCCTTTCAGACTTTTTCTACCCGGTCTCGACTGCCAGATACCTGGCCGATCCCAGTGGCCCACCTCCTTCGTTTCATGGTTTACCTGCATGCCCAGGGCCTGGCACCCCGCACCATAGCATCTAGACTATCAGCGCTGGCTTTTATGGCCAAGGTGGGAGGTCATGCGGACAGTACCGCTGATTTCCGTGTGAGACACGTTTTGGAGGGGTGGGTGCGGGAACGTGGGCGTAGCCTGGACGACCGCCACCCAATTTCCCCGGGGGTCCTTACCCAACTGGCACGGGGCTGGCATGACCTATGTTTTAATAGGTATGAGGCAGCCCTGTTTCATGCGGCTACAACGGTGGCCTTTTTTGGAGCGCTCCGCATCAGCGAGCTTGTGATGCTGACTAAGGCGGATGCAAGTCGTAGGGCACTGGAACTCGAAGATGTCTATGTTTGCAATGATTGGGCTCAGTTGAGGATACGCTCCTCTAAAACAGATCAGCACGGCGTAGGCAGTGGTGTAAGACTGCTACGATGTTCCTTGGCAGACATCTGTCCGGTTGGTGCCCTACAGGAGTTCCTTGCACTGCGTGGCACGCACCATGGCCCGTTTTTCTGTCACCAAGATGGGTCTCCCCTCACTAAATTTCAATTTTGGAAGGTGACTGGGAAGGCACTGGCTAGGGTGGGCCTCCCTGGGGCCCGTTACGGCACCCATTCGTTTAGAATTGGGGCGGCCTCTACTGCGGCTGCTTATGGGTACTCCGGGGCTGACATACGCAGCATGGGGAGGTGGGGCTCGCAGTGTTTCCAATTTTATGTTCGCCCACTCCCACCGTGAGTACCGTTTTTTAGTCACCACATATCTCTTCCTTCCCTGTTTTTTCCTTGACAGACCCTGGGTGTCGTATCACACCGGTGACAGTATGGCTGGTGGGCCATAGCTACGTGCACAGGGCAGCGCGTTACGCTGCGGCGACAGATTGGGGACCCCGACTGGGACTCGGTGCGTACGCAAGTCTCACATGGTACGGTAAGCCCGGTATGTTGTGGCGGGAGCTCTTGCCATTCCTTTTTTCGGCAAGGAACGCTGACCCGCCCGACATCCTGATCATACATCTTGGGGGTAATGATTTGGGACAGGTCACTGGCTTATCGCTGAAGCATGCGATTTGCAGTGACCTCGCCTACTTACATTACGTATGGCCCACCACAACCCTTGTTTGGTCAGATATGGTCCCACGGCACGCTTATAGGGGAGGCCTTGACCTCCAGGCCTTGGACCGCGCTAGGCGCATGGTGAACAGGGCGGTGGCCCGATTCCTTTCGACCAAGGGCTGGGGGCGGGTCAGTCCTCATCCGGCCATTAGTCTGCAAAATTATGGGCTTTACGCAGGGGATGGGGTCCATCTGTCGCGAGGAGGTATGGACCTCCTGCTGAGTGATTGGCGAGCAGGCCTGTCGACCGAGCTGACGGTCTTGGGGGGGGCGTCGAGCCTTTATTGAAGCCTCTCCGGGTGGCGGGTAGCACTGGTAAGGTAAACATTTATGACCCACAGGTATCCGGCAGGTTCGCAATTGACTGGACAACACTAGATAGGCATAAGTTGTTTAAACGTTGTCCGGTCAACGACGAACCAGGCGAGGGGGTGATGGTTACCACTAGACAGCTGGCATCACCCCCTGATTTTACGGATACACGTCAGAGTGTGGGGTCATTAGGTAGATATTGACTACGGTCAACAATTTGTTTGTTGTCAACAAACAAATTGATACAAATAGATACATTGTAACAATTGCCGTTGGCAATTTTGGGTGGTACCTTACCAGTGTTACTTCGGCCTGCTTGCCTTAAGAATTATGATTGGTCGTTTTACCAATAGAAATTTATAATTCGGACTAGGGCATGAATCAATAAATGTGGCCCAATGCCGTTATCCACTTTCATTTGTCTCTGAGTCCATTATTGGGGGGGTGCGCCTGCAATGCTTTTCGAGGAGGCCTTTGTGAACATCCTGCCTATCCCTGGCTGTTACAATGTTGCCCGGCTCCTATTCATCCCAATTAGGTTGTGTGATCAGGGTTCTGGATTATGGTACTTTTGTCCATTGTAATGTTTGGTGATGTTTTTATTGTAAGTTTTATGGGGTGTGATTTTTAATAATTTTTAATAACTTTTTATTGTTGTATGAGGGATTTTATGATGTTAGCCACCTTGAGTAGGGATGATTTTTTCCCTAGAGGGGTGGGATATAAGTGCACTTAATAAATAAAAATAAAATAAAATTAATTGAACTTGCCTTCTAATACAGCTGTGGGGAGTGCATGGCATCTTGTAAGCAAAAAGGCTTTTTGGTGGCTTGCAGCCACTTTCTGGTTGAAATATCTCGCTAAGGTCATCATGGGCTTATCGACTACACAGCCATACTTGACAGACTTTGGAGAAAACCTTTCTGAGTAGAAGAAAAGTATGGGAAACATGTAAACGTGTTTTCCATGCTAGGGAAGGAACTAAGGATCCTAAGAGAAATGCAACATGTTCTTACTCAGCTATGAGTGGGTGTGTTTGTTATGGCTTTAGGTGACTTATAGCTGAGCAATGTATTTGATTATTTTATGTTGCTTGAATATTTCTTTGTAATGGCTAAGGTTATGCACATAACCTTGTTTTAATTACTTACTCAGCTATAGTATCACAGAAGTTTCCAATTTAATACTCAGATGAATGGATTGGTTTCCAGGCTGCCTCCATACCTTGAAGAGCCATTTGAGCAGGTGGGGATGAAGTGCCCACATGTGTATAGCTTGATGGGTTCGCAAAGATATAGGGGACAAACATGGAAACTAAAGTGGAACCATTTGTCTTGCCAAATAAGATTGATTTAATGATTTCTACAAGCTTCTCAAAAAGTCTTTATAACACAAAGATTCGAACTCCTTTCGATAACAGGAATTTTCAGTTATTTCCTCAGGGATCTGTAGTGTCTTATTAAAGTCCAATTTGTTGTTATTTATTATTTATATCGCGTCCTAGACCTCACCCGTTTATTCTTATGGTGACACCATATATATATATAAAATGGAGCTCCGCATCCAGCCCTTGCCTGTCAGAGAAAGCAAGCCCCTTTTCCAACAAGCAAGGGCCGAATGTGGAAGGTGCCCACTTCCCTCCAAGAGGTAAACACAGAGAACGGAGGGCCGTTCTCTGCCTTTGCTTCCTGGGGAAGTGGCTCGCTCCCCTCGGTTGGCTGATGGGGGCCAAAGGCAGCAGTGCCTTCAGCCCGTGGCCCCTGTGGAAGGCACGGCTGAGGGCGTGAGGGGCAGCAGGGCAGAGGCAGCGCCTACGGCAGTGCCTCACCCGCCCATGTTCTCAGGCAGTGTGGCTGAGGGCGGGAGGGGTGGCAGGGCAGACCATTTCCTCAGCCCGGGCTCTGTCTGCCTCGGTAAGGCAAGGCCCTGGACTGAGGTTTCTTTGGCACATGTTGGCCGTTTGTTTTACGCGTGCGCCAGCTGTCCCGCCTCCTCCACGCTCACTTCCTTCAGTCTGATTGGCTGAGGGGTGGTGCAGCATAGAGGATGATGGGAAGTGTAGTTCTTTTGTTTTTTCATGTTTGTGGGGCGTTGGCCCCATTCTCGGCTTTCGGACCCATGCGGCGGTGTTATCAGGGAAGAAAGGTAAGTGTTAACTGCACGTTACGGGATAGGTGGGGCATGTGTCAGAGTGCATTCCAGGACATGCACAGCCACATCCCTTCTTTATAAGTACAGATAAGCTTCCCCGGTGGTTTAGTAGTTAAGACGCTGAGCTTGGATACTAGAAGGTTGGGTTTCGATACCCGAGGGCTGCACTTGGGGACATGAAAGGAGCCTCATTTGCATGTCCCCCGAGCAGAGTTTCTCCAGCAAAAATCCTTTCAACCCAGAGTAATCTCTGACTTGAATTTATTAACCCACTCTTTATTCTGAAAACTGTAGTCCAGAATTAGTCATTTGTCCACACTCTGTTCTGTGATAGGCTGTCTCTTAAAAGAGAGGTTCAGCATAAAAGGGATACAGGCCAGAGAGAATCAAAGAAGACTTCTGTATCCTTTGATTCCTTTCCTTCTTTGTAACATGCTCATTATGAAAGTACAGGAACAGCTAAAAATGGAACTTAGCACCAATTAGCATATGCATTATAATTTCAGGGTGTGATTTATTATCTTGGCCACATTCTGTGCTCTCTTTTGGAGAGCCCGAGTTCAGACCTTTTATCCCTCTGTCAAGTTAAATTTGTCTCAGTGGAAACTTACTGGAAAAAAAGATGACTCAATGCTAATTTTAATTAGCCTGTGATGGAAACCCATTCATAAATATTGCCTTGGACAGTCTCACTTTTACCTCAATGCTATTGACCTTGAATAACCACTGCACCCACATCCACTTGCACAAAGAGGTCAAAAGTAATCAGAATCAAGGCTTTACAAGCTCACTTTTGTAGCAAAACACAGTTGTGTCAATACCATTCTTGAAGTATTTTGTTAATGTATTGAAAATTGATGACTTTATTCCAGCGATTCTCAACCTACAGCCCGAAGGCCAGCTCCATCCAGCCATCACACTTGACAGTGTCACTGTCCTTTTCCCTCTGTCCTTCTATGGATCAGCATTAAGGATCCACCAAGCCAGGAGGAGGGGGAAAGAATGGTGGCGGCAGAAGCAGAAACGGCGCACACACGTGGCTGTCTGCATTTCCCCCAGGTGCTGTGCTGGCCATGGCAGGACCTCTCCTTAATCCATGGCAGGCTGATAAGCAGGGAAGCTGTGGTGTGGTCATCATGGGGGTAGTGTTTGTGGGCCTGTGGTGGAAGGAGGACACCAGTCTGGCCCACAGTCTGAGGGGGAGTGATCCTGCACCAGGCTTTAGAAGATAAGAGAAACCCTGCTTTATTCTATCAAATCTTTTGCCCTCAAAGAAATAATCTCCACATGTCTGTGGGTGAGAACATTTTTAATAGACAGAATCAATCTTTGAAGGACAAATGCTACTGCTATTTGTGATTTATTTATTTATTGATACTGCTGAGACATTTTTCTGTTTGTTTTCATGAAAGTAGATGAAATTATATATTCAATCAGGTTTAGCAGTTCACACCCTGAGCAGGAGATATGAGTTATTTGTTGCGAAAGATCACTTGAATGTCGCAAGCGGTATTCAGGTGATGCCTCATTCTCCAAGAACTCGTTTCCATGATCCTGACTCCAGTTTATTATTTTAAAAGCACCTCTATCTGTGCAAATGAGAAATGGAAAGAGATTCATCCCACAGATGCTGTTGTCACATGATACACTAGGCCAAAAATTATGCCTTACTAAATGACAATATGAAAAAGCAAGATAATGTATATAAAACACATTTATTCCTGCTTCGCTTATGCCTTCACACAAACAAAAACAAACTAGGGAAAGAAGGAAAGAACTCATGATGCTACAGAAGAACAGTGAGACATCAGCTGTCCTAACAGTGAGGCATGAGCTATCAGAGGTGAAAAATCACACTAAGAAACAGGATTTGTATACAGAGATATTCTCCTTCACATACAATAGCTTCACAAGAAGGGTCTCCCTCTCCATAGAGCTGCATCTGTGCATCCCATTGCAGCACACTCATTACAAGCTCCTCCAGGTATTGTCAGGTACACTCATTTGGGTTGCTCTCAGTCTTCAGAATAAATACCTATACAGTATTTCATTTATGTCCACAATTTTGAGTTAAACAAGACTGATACAAATAAAGAAAAAAGTCTCCAGAGTGTGCCAAAACAACCTACAACAACATCCATCCATGGCTTAGAACCCAGAGAAGTAGGTCTTTCTCTGCTCAGATTGGGACAAAGTAATAATTCATTCCCTGTATCTGCCTGCCAGAAGAACAAGATATGGACAACACCACAGTTCCACAGGTTCCTGTTCAAGAAAAAGAAAAGCATGCTAACTCCTTCCCAACTCTAAATCTAGTACAGTGAACCTCGTATAAGAATGCATCATACAACGAAAAAATCATACACAAAGAGAATTTTGGAACAAATGGGTGTATCGTACAAAGAAAATCTCTATGGGAAAAATTGTTCAACGAAAATTTTCTTTGTATGATTTTTCCCATAGAGATTTTGTTGTATGATTTTTCCCATGGGTTTTTTCATTGTATGATTTCCCCCATAGAGATTTTCGGTGTACCCTGCATGCATGATACAATGAAAAAAATGTATAATGAAGTGCCTTGTGGAACCAATTATTTTTGTTATAAGAGGTTCTACTGTATATTGGTAATAAAGTTTACCTTAACCAAGGATAATAATTGTTTGTTTTCCAGACAAAACAATAATCTGATTTACTAAACTAGGATTATTGTTACCGGTAAATCGAGCTATATAAAGGAGCTGTATAAATGTTCAGAAAATCTCAGATACCAAATACAGGTACATGGTGAGATGGCAGGATTAAATCGTGCTAGCCACTACATCCTGCACATGTGAAGATGATTACTGTATATGCATTTCTTTCAAACTTTACAAAAGAAACATGGCATTTGGTATCCACCAACTGAGCCATTTTTATTATCAATATACTTTTAACATAAACAAGTACAGTAAAACCTCTGAAAGGTGACCACCCAAGGAACTGAAGGAAAGTGGTCAACATATGGAGGTGGCCAACATATGGAACCACTGTACTGATATGAACAGTTTTCTAGAAAATGTAAAAGATCAACCTTCTCCTTCAATGTCAGCTCACTCAGTTTTTTCCTTTTTGCCTTCATAACTCAATTAACAACAAAAAAATTAAATCAACTTCATAGAGAAAAGACAAAAAGTAAAACTTGGTTCTTTCTCATATGACTGCATAAACATTGTTTGTTACACTTTAAAACTGTTTCTTTCTTTCTTTCACAGTGGTTAGTTCCATTGTTAATTACACACTATTAAACACATGGCTCTTATGTTGTGTGTGTATTTCTTTAATTTTAAAATTGGTTATATTTTTTGTTGGTCCTGAAAAAGGAAAAAGGAAAAAAATTGAAGTGGGAAAAATTAAGTCTTTGTGCAATTTGTATTATGAAATGAATCCATAATTATCATTGTTAAACTGTCGAATTAAAGTAAAAATATTGTATTATTTGATATTTTTCTTGAAAGAAATTCGTTGCTACCAATTCTGCATTTCACTTTTCTTACCCTTGGTGCAATTTGGATTCAACTGGTCCAGTTATTGGAAGTAAATTAATACTGTGTCTCAATGTCCAGGTGGCCAAGATACAACTTACAGAGGTAGTCAATATAGAGAGCTTGGCTTTCAATTGTGTAAATATGCTGTATGTCTGATATATGAAAATTAGTTCAACTTATGGAGGTGGTCAATGTAGGAAGGTGGTCAAGTATGGAGGTTTTACCTTAGTTAAACACTATTGGCCATAATCCTCTTACTTAAATATACTGACTTTGAGTCAATGGTTTAAGTAGCAAGAGGAAATTGCCACTAACTAAACAGTAGATGGTCACATTCCTCATCACATACCAGTAACAACATTTGATGTACAATGGAGAATAGAAGCCTCTGCTCCTTAACTTATGGCAACTTGCTGCTGAAATTTATACTGTTTGACTTACACTGGCATATAAAAGGAACAGGAATCTGGTCATTGTTCCCATTCTAATGGATTAGTTTGCCTTTCATATTTACTCCTGTTAGCTTCATGTCATCCCGCATACAACAATTGAACTCGATAGATGTTAACTGTCAAGAACACTAAACTTATTCCAAATAGTTCCTTCATTAGCCATCACTACTTCTCTATCTTCACCTTGATGCATACATAATTTGCCATATTAATATCCACTGATCATTCCTTATCACTCACTTGTATGGACTAAACACACTGGAATATATGTATTTGCTAAGCTAAATGATGCACTGATATTGTATGTGTTTTGCAATATATGTTACCCTTAATAATTTTCTATCTCCATTATGTGACATATATATCCTGCATTTCATGCATAAATACATAACTGTGGAAGTAAATGTTCGGAATCCTTTTGCTCTACCCCACAGTGGTTCCAGAGAGCATGCAGGCCACATAATTTTGTGATTAAAGCAGCATCCTTATGTTGAAATCACTTCTCATGCCTTTTATCTACCACACTTACATCTTGGGAAAAACTTAAGAGTTTCTGAGAAGATAACATGTAGCTTCACTATGTTATTTCATAGGAAGAACATTAAATAGGGCAGGTTTAATAACAATAGAGTATGTTAATTAGTGTTTTCACTCTTAAGTGGAGGATCTGTCTCTTGATCACCACAATTTAAGTCCAATATCCTTAAAGCATTCTACTATAGCATCCGAATACTTGTTAGCATTAATCCAGGATAGCTAATTATGGTTGTATGGCTGCACAAGTGACCATTTCAGGGCAGCACAGAAAGATCAAGTAGTAAGAGTTTCCTGATGTCTTCCTTCTTTGTTTTATGTATTTTGTTGCCTCCCCACCAATAGGCTGATATTCTTTGGCTCTACTTCTCCCATGTGACATCAAAGGTATTTTTAAAACAAATATAGGATAGCTTTGCCCATGGCGTTTATGCTATGGACTTCATCCAGAGTTGAAGGACTTCAGTAAAACAACTTAATAAACAGGTGGCAGTTCCCCTCCCCCTTCTCATATGAAATGCCTGTCCTCAATCCAGCCACGCTTATAGCAATGTGCTCTCATTTCTGCACTGAACTTTGCCTCCAATTTGTGCTTTAGATGTCTGTGGAAGAACCTGAGTGTTTGATTTCTCTCAGCAGCAGGCAAGTCAACAAGCTCCAGTTGTAATGGACAATGTATAGCCATCTCAACTGACAGAAGAAATGAAGCTGAAACAAGCTTGCAAATAAATCTAGCAGCTTTTCCTGTTTCAAACAGGCAAACTTGAATTTGGAAGCTAGAGGTCTATGTTTCAAAATCTTGCTATTCTTATTAATTTTTGTTGTGATGGCAGTGGCAGTGAGGGCTGGAAAACAAAAATCAGTAAAAGAGTGGAAATTCACCTAGAATTCTGCTAGCCATTTGAGTTCTAATTTGAATCTCCATACATTTTTGTTATTAATAATGCTTAGGATGTAAAAGAACTACAAACAGTGTTCTGCATGTGAAATGGGACTTTTCTATTCTAGTACCCACTCTAGACTTTTGCCCCTGCCCTGATTACCACCTGAAGCTGCTCTGCTAGAGCTCAGCAGAAACTACAATCCTGAAGCAGTGGTGGTCGTGGTGGTGGAGAGCAGGGGACTAAAACTGAAAGGGAAAACTGGCAGAAATCAAAACATCTATAGTGTTTACAGAAGTGATACTTTGGATCCAAATCATTATACCTAAAGAAGAAACAGAGAGAGTAGACAAATCACAAGAATAACAACAAATTGATGTTCTGTGTAGGTTAAGAGTATGAGCCAGGAGTCAGGAAGTTGCTGGTTCAAATGTCATCTCATCTAAAAATTCAGTAGATGACCTTGCACAAACCACTATCATTAGCTTGTGCCCCAAACATCCGCAATATTGTGGTAATAACAGCACATTTAGACAAATATGTATGTTGCTATTGATGGGGACTCTTAAGGCAATCCTTATGGCAATCCTAGTAGGGTGTTCTAGGTGTATGTATGTGAAATGTCCCCAGAGTTATTTACTATCACTAATAGCCAAAGAATTTCCATGGCTGAGTTAGGATTTGAACCCTGAATTCCTAGCTCAACATTCTAGTGAAAAATTTGTACTTCTGCTCTTGCTTCTGATTTTGGCATGTTTCAGGAATAATAATATATATATTTACACACACAGTGTTCGGACCGTTACAAAACAAGATACATTTAGGCAGGCTTCTGGAGGGAAAGCAAAGTTCAGACTTTCCCACCTTGACACATCTTTGAATTTGGTGCCTTTAGAAATGGCGCACTTCCGGGTTCCTGGCTTTGGCGGGGATTTGCATTGAAACAGAATAAATCCTTATACACAACAGGAACCTTGGCCCATGTGTGCCAAGAACTAACAAGTAAACAACAGAATTCAGAGTTGGTTTGGAAGATTTTGCTGTTAAGCAAAAGACAGGGAGGGAAGGCGGCAGGGGTGTCAAAAGACAGGGGGAGGAAGGAGAGACCACCCCAATGAACAAATAGCTATCACAAATACAGGGTATATTTAATAAGTGAAAGTGCAAGTCAAAACGCAAGTAAAAAGATAGTAAAGAACCGAACGAACAATATAACACAGTCGAAATGTAAAAAGCCACACAGTAGCAATGGTATAAATGGAGAAACACCCTAGGTAGCCCACGAAACGGGGGAACAAACTGAGCCCGTCAATAGTCCGGAATGGCTCTAAGTAAGCGTGGAGAGACCTTTGGAAGGGTGAAGGTGTCCGTAGAAAAGTAATCAGTACGAAACTGTCGCAATACTGGGATTCCGTAGTAGTCCGTATTTGAAAAAGTTGGTGATGTCAGCCAAATGGGCTGTATCAGCAAGTCGGGTATACAGTAAGGTGCTCATAAAGAGCTCAAGCCGAAATCCAAGGGAGATCTGTAAGTCCGGTTCAAAACTACATGAAGTAATGGCTAAGAATTTGTCACAAACAGGTACGGAGAAGAGTAGTACAGGTCAATATTCCTCCGGTAGAGAATATTTCGAGAATCTTTGTCAAGATCTGTAAAACATACAACCCGAAGTGACAATAAACATCCATGAAATGGTACGTGTGAATACTAATATGCATATATAATAAAGTACAAAAACAGCACTCAGAATACAAAGCTATTAAAACATATCAGACAAAAATAGTACCTGTAATAACGCGCAAACAACACCTCTATGTAATATATGATGAAGGGTGGAAGCGTTAAGCAAACTGAACAAGTACAAGCTATATATAGTTCTTAAGTGGGGACATGTGAAAAGGATACCGATGATTAACAAAAGCATACAAGAGTAAAACTGTCTTAAAGGACTACGACAAGGAGAGACTGGAACCAATGAGAATATCAACTTAAAGGAAAGCGGCATAGTCCTGTTCTGTATTCAAACCGTGGGGGTGCAATGTAGAAAAACGATGAATGTAAAAAGCTTCCCGTTGCAAGAGGAAACGTTCTTTATTGATAGAGTGAAATTTGCGAGGTGAAAATAAATCCAACACAGCAACCTTAATATCTGTTGGAGCATGCTGCTTGTCTAGATAGTGGGAGACAAGAGGTGCTGTGAGGACCTTGTTTCGTATGCGTGAAATATGTTCTCCGAGTCTGGTTTTGAGTGGTCTGGAGGATTGTCCAATATAAGGTAAGCCACAGGGGCAGATTAGAATATATACGATATCGCGGGAATTGCAATTAGAAAACTGTGAGAGATGATGTATGTAATTGGAAGTAGATATGGAGATGGTATCGGTTCTCAACATATAGGAACAAAACTTGCAATGGCCGCAGGGGAAATGCCCAGTAGGAAAAGCCGAGAGACAAGGGACAGGAGACAGACAATCTGTTTTAGATAGGATACCGGCAATAGTTCTAGTTTTCCTAAATCCTATGGTGGGTTTGTCTTTACAGGCAGAAATGGAATCTAAGATGTGCCAATGGCGATATATAGTTTTCTTTATTTGTTGTGCAAGGGGAGTGAAATCAATTGACCAAAAAATATTGTTATTATGGGGATTTTTCGATTTGCGTTGAAACATCGACTGTCTGGATCTACTGGTAACTTTGTGATAAGCATGGTCAATGACATGAATGGGATACCCTCTAAGGAGAAGAGACTGTCGGATCTTAATAGCGGATGATTGGAAGTCAGAGTTGAGTGTTGAATTTCTTTTTGCTCGAAGGAATAAACTATACGGTATATTGTTTTTTAAGGAAAGCGGATGATAAGAGTGAAATTGTAGATAGGCGTTCCTGTCGGTAGGTTTGTTAAACAGGCGCATGTTGAGCTGATTATTAGCAATGAAGATTTCTAAATCGAGAAACGAGACTGAAACAGGACTGGAGGTATAAGTGAATTTGAGATTAGTATGTAAAGAATTAATCCAAGTGTAGAAGCGAGATAAAGAACCCGGGTTAGAAAAAACGAAAAACAGATCGTCAATATAACGTTTATAAACCAAAATGTCAAAGAAAAAAGACAGTAAAGGGGGAAGCGACACTCCCAATAGTTCAGTGGTAAAATCCAAAGTGATTTAATAAAGGAATAATTCTCATATATGTCCTATGTTGAGGTGAATCAAACAAGATATATATTGGTGAGTCACAGAGCGCGGAGAATATATACAGTTCAATATACCAAAAGGGTACTAATAATAATAATAACAGTTTTTCAATGCACGAAGGAATACTCAAACCAATAACATAATAAATGAACCTCAACATACATGCATAACATACTAGGACCCCCGAGAGTGAACCATGTGCCCGTGGCACTACTATAAACAAATAAAGTCTGACCAAACCAAGAGGATAATGTACGTAACAATGATGAGATACAGTCCCTGGAAATCCGTGGTCAGAAAAGTTCTACTCGGCTTTAAAGCTGGCGTCGGGAGTGGTCGAATATAGTTATAAACGAGAGTTCCTAGATGACGAGCATCAGACGTGATGGTAAGTAAGATGGCGTAGACAAACAACAACGATGCCCTACCGGTATATGGACATTTCGAATCTCTTCCTCAAGTGTCTACAACAATATGAATATATGTGGTATGCCAGCATCACTAATTCGTAATACAATTTACCAAAAATGCTTGAAAAATCAATAGATCTAACAAAAGCATCTATGTACCCAATTAAAACTAAGAGACGAAAGACATACCTGTAAGAAAATAACCTGCGCGTATCGCACCTCTACTTGTGTTTCTCTCCTAGTGTGCACGCGTTAACTATTTGCTGTCAGCAGGTCTACATATACGCACCACATCATGAGAAATGAGGGACATGTGATTGCATTTACTCATTGATTGTACTAATTTTGTGTTTAACGCTCTCCGTAGATCTTAAAGCAGCCTGTGTACATTTTAAAGGCGAATAGTTTGTCTATTTAAAGGAACACCGAGAGGTCCCATTCTGTATTAAGCCCGTGTGGGGCGAGGGTATTGAAACGATGGATGTAATATGCTTCTTTTTGAAGTAGAAAACGATCTACATCAATCTTCTGGTACCGACTCTGTCTGAATGTTTCTAATACCACTGCCTTTATGTCCTTCACTGTGTGTTTTTCTTGAAGGAAATGGTTAACAAGTGGAGCATTGGAGATCTTATTTCTTATCCGAGATACATGCTCGCCCAGGCGTACCTTGAGTGGTCGCCTGGACTGACCCACATATGCCAACTGGCAAGTACAGACCAACATGTATACGATTTCTTTTGAATTACAATTAGTGTGACTTCTAAGATCAAGAGTGAAATTACTGCTCGGAACGTTTACTGTGTTGGTGGTCCACATGTGGCCACAATACTTACAATGGCCACAGGAGTGATGACCACAGATGATAGGCCGATTATCCTCATTGGTATTGATAAGGTCGGTACGTGAAATAAAATTCGCTATGGTTTTAGTTCTTCTGAATCCAATGGTGGGTTTATGTTGACAGCCTGGCACAGAGTCTAAAATGTGCCAGTGCTTCAAAATAGCTTGTTTAATTCGATGGGCCATAGGGGTATAATCCACCGACCAGAACAATCCCGGTCGTGTCTGTGGTCTGTCAATATTATAGTTTAGTAAAGAGTTCCTATCCCGCGCTTTTGTCCTGTGTCGAGCGGCTCTGATAACATCATCGGGATAACCTCTACTCTGTAGGATATTAGTAATTTTGTTTTCTGCTGCCAAATAATCATGGGTTCGAGATGAGTTCCTTTTTGCCCTGACTAATAAACTGTAAGGAATGTTAGCCTTAAGGTGATGGGGATGGAAAGACGTGTACTGCAGGTAAGCAAACCGGTCAGTTGGTTTATGGTAAAGTTTCGTCTTTAAGCGGTTGTTATCGATGAAGACGGTTAAATCTAGAAATGGAATGGAAAAGGCATCTATGGTATGTGTAAATTTGAGGTGTTGGTGTTGCATATTGATCCAGGTGCAAAAATTATCAATAACTGTATGATCTTTAAATATAAAGAAAAGGTCATCTATGTACCTCTTGTAGCACAGGATATTGGGAAAAAATGTATTAACACGTGGATCTAAAATAAAAGTCCTATCAAAATGGCACATGAAAATGTTGGCCACTGAGGGCGCAAAATTCGAACCCATGGCCACTCCCTGAGTTTGTAGAAAAAAAGAATGTTCGAATCGGAAAAAATTATTCTCAAAGCATATGTCCAATAAATCCAATAAAAATGTTGATGAGGGATGATTATCAACTCGACTGTCTAGATGGTGGGCGATGAGCGTGCGTACTTCCTCAAGTGGAATATTTGTGTAAAGAGATGTTACGTCTAATGTGAGGAGTACTGCATCATGTGAGACTGGAAACTCTTCTATCATCTGGATAAAGTGTGTGGAATCTTGGACATAAGATGGGGAGCGAGTTGCAAATGTTCTTATATGATGATCTAAGAACTTAGCCACTGGCTCTAACAAGGAGTTATTGGCCGAAATTATAGGTCTACATGGGATGATGTGATCATCACCTGATAGTTTATGCACCTTTGGTAAAAGGTAAAAGATGGGAACTCTAGGAAACTTATTGAGCAGGAAACGGTAAGTCTTATCATTAATCTCTTCCATTGCTAGACCCCCTTGTAACACTACTGTAATAATATTAGTGATGTGTGCAGTAGGATTTTGTTCCAGCCTGCGGTAACAGTTGGTGTTCGATAACTGAAAATGAGCCGCTGCTAAGTAATCTTTTTTATTGAGGAGAACAACACCTCCTCCTTTGTCGGCTGGTTTGATCACGATGTTAGGGTCCTCCCCCAAGTTTTTTAATAGTAAGATGTCATTTCGAGAAAGATTGAATTTTCTATTGAACTTAGATTCCGCGGATGTGATATCGCGGATTACTAACCTTTTAAATACCTCAATGAAGGGATTATCTATGCCAACCTCACTGATACACCATAGGCAACAAATTCTCTGACCACAACTACATTTGCTGAAGGCTTCCTAACTCTTCCTTCTTTACATCACACATCACTCAATATCTGGTCACCTATCCCTCCACATGTATTTACAAAACTACACATTCTGCACCTGAAAGTTAAAAAAATTGTCTTATCCTGTACACATTTTTCTAGTAGAAGAAATTCCTATATCAGAATTATTTTTCCCATTAAAGAGAATTCAAAATGTCTCATGCAGTTTTAGATTACATTCAACCCAGCTTTTTAAAGAGAAAATAAACATGGAAGAAAACTAGAATACATTGTATCAGATAGAGTGTAATTTCTTTTTTTTAAAAAACCACAATTATTGCATGTGTTTAGTCATTAATACAACTGTCAACTATTTCCAATAACCAGATTATGCCATAGCTAATGATTAATGCCAGGATCACATTGCAATTACCACATAAGGAATACAAGATGTGGATGTGCATGTGAGAGACACATAAACAAATATTTACAGCTGCTTTGACAACTTTTATCTAATTTCAATATTGGCCTAGGATGCTAAAATTTGAATATCTCAAACTATTTCTATTGTACATTCCCACCGGCACCTCTTTACTCTTTAATCATGGAGAACTATAATTTCATGTTGACAAGTCATACATCTGACAAGTTGTTTTACCACATCAAGCCATCTTACATTGAGTTATACCATTGGCCTGTCTAGCCCCAGATTCTGCAATTTATCTGTTTTTTGCTCTCATCAGTCTCATGTGCTTTCACTATTAGCCTCTGTTAGCTTTAGTACCCCATATTTTTATTTTATTTTACACTGGAAAAATAAGAGAGTGACTTTAGGACCTTCTGAATTCAGGATATGTTTTCTATTACAAAGCCAAAGGACCTCCCCTTTGAGAACTTGTGGTGGTACACAATTTTAGAAGAAATATGGTATAAGTATTTTTATTTGTAGAAGGGCTATCTAGTTAAAGTTTAAGCATAAGCCCATACTCATTTGCCATAGAGTAAGTTACACAACACTCAGTGGGACAAATCTCTGAGTAGATGTGCAAAGGGGTCACCATAAATTACACTCCACATACATAAAGCAGCATAAAATATGACAGTAAAAGTCACAAGACTCAGGAGGAAACCAAATGTGAGTCAGATGTAGAATATAGACTGGTGATTAATAATTGCATTCTGCAAAATAGAAGTGTTGCTCAGAGAACAAAGATAGGTGACCTTGGGACAGAATAAACAAAAGTTCTCCTAATAAAATGAAACTTGGTCTGCATTCTATCTTTATAAAATTCCATAGTGCCAAACTCATGTTCCTAATGCTCTTGATTTGTATTTATATATTTATTTAATAATTGTGTTTTATTCAGCCCTGAAGTGTGAGCACACAATCTTTCTCCAGGAACGTCCACTGAGGATGAATTATAATTTTGGATCAGTATGTTAAGGTCTATAAATCAACATTCACACTTGAAATGTTACCAACAATCTAATACTACTATTTTTAAAAGGTTATATTACTCATTCAGTGCCCTGTATTTTGGATGCTCTTGAATTCCTATTAGCTTAATTAACTTGTACTGCCTTAAACAAGCTGGTATATTTTATCTGTCATGCATTATTTGACTGTGATTAGCTTTCTACAAAAGAAGTCAAATTTGACTATGTTCCAAGTGCTTTCCAGTCTAGATATATTTCATAGAGTAAAAGCAGCACTACCATTTACAGCATATGAGGGAGAAAGTGATGAAAGGACAACTAGGACCCCCAACCTCTTAGAATTCTGAGCCAGCCAATTCTTACCACACAAGACTCGCAGCCTTATACAGTAAATTGCACGTGTGAGTAAATACTCACCACAGATTAGATACCTCAGCTAGAAATTCCACACAACCTCTTGTGAGGGAAAGAGGAGTGGATAGAAGTTAAATTAAAGATCATGCTACTGGGTTCTTATAGAAATTTATTTCCCCTTCAGATACTGTATGTCCCTTTAGATGCCATTTTTGGTCTCAAGTTTCTATGTTCCAACTTACTTCTCAACTCCGGAAGCCACCTTGGGGCTCCTAAAGGTAATACAGAATTGAGTGCTTTCTAGGCTTTGTTGCTTCATATGTGCATATAGCTCCCCTGATCAAAAAGACTCAGGTAGCAAATAAAATACAATACAAGAAAACTTTATTTTCAAGGCTTTAATACTACAGAAAACAATGCTAAACTGGTTGACTGTCAAACTTTCAGTTTCTGTCATAAGAGTATCTCTCTTAATCTTTTCTTGACCTCTTCCAACTGCTCTCTTTCTATTTATTTCCCATATCTATTCATCTATTTCTAGATCTTGTGATATCAGAGAAAATACCAAAGACTCCTCTGAACAATCAGTTGTTGCCCCCCTCTACAACACAGTATATAGACCAGTGATGGCAAACCTTTTAGAGACCGAGTGCCCAAATTGCAACCCAAAACCCACTTATTTATCAAAAGGTGCCAACACAGCAACAGGGGAGGAAGGAAACACTCCCATTGGGATGCTGGGCAGGGGGAGGAAGTGCTTCCAATTGGGCTGCTGGACAGAGGAGTGGGGTGAGACCTGTGTTCTGGGGGAGGGAGGAAGCACTCCCATTGGGTTAGTGGGCAGAGGGGTGGTGCAAACTCTATGCTGGGGTGACTGCATGGGTGCCCACAAAAAAGGCTCTGAGTGCCACTACTGGCATGCATGCCATAGGTTCACCACTACTGGTATAGACCATGAAACCAGACATTTTTAATAGGAGAAAGAGATATTTGTGTTTCTCTATTTGATATCATATGTCAAGATTTATTTGCTCTGGAGTTCCTTGAGGAAGAGGAGTTAGGAAAGGAAAGCAACAAAAAAATAGTGCATGTGCACATGCGCACGCACACACATACTGTCATGCCTATAAGTAGAAACCAGGCAGCTAAACAAAAGAAACTAGAAGTAGCTAAGGACACACACACACAAATTAAAATGCTTACAGACAGAAAAGATGTTCAGAACAAATAAATACACAAATAGTGCCCAAGAATTGGAAAAAGGGCATCATTTTCTCACATGCATATATCTTGCACTTTCTGCAAAGGGTAGCACTCCTTAGTCCACCTGTCCATGGTCCACTGTTTCCTCACCTAATAGCTGAGATGGGTACTGAAGTCATTTAAGGGTTTGCAATATAAGCTGGTGGCCACAGTTTCATTAAAAGAAGCATACACTGAAAACATTATTGGGGTCATACCAAATGAACAGGTCCTCCCTTAGGTGGTAGAATGTGCCTCATTGCTATGGTACATGATTCGTTGTATGCTGCATTTAGATTTTTTTGTGATTAGTTGTTTAATATAGGCTTAATTTGCAAGTTTGTTGAAGCACACATCTCTGAGGAAATCCTCTTTGTAGGAAGGTAAATGGTTTGATCTGAGAAAATGCACATTCCTTTTAGTGTCGAGTTTAATTTCTAGCTAGCTGCTATTTAAGTCCTTTAAGTAGGTTTCTGAATCAGATGCTCTCTTGCTTTAGTTCAGGAGTTCTCAATTTTATAGCAGGGCCGGGTCATGCTCCCACTGACTGCTTCAGGGGTGGACGGCCGTTTTGCCCTTCCTCCATCACATGGTACTTCTTGGTGTGGTGGAGGCAGTTCAGGGGGGCAGGTGAAATGGTGCTATGGGCTGCATCTGGCCCATGCTCCACAGGTTGAGAATCCCTGCCTTAGTTCAGTGGTCTGTGTTTCTACACATCAGGCCTGAAGCTTTGACAAGATCGTGATTTTATGTCTCTAAGGTTAGCTCTCCTTTCCATAAGATATAGAAAAGATTTGTCCCAGCCTGGTCAACCCACCAGAAAAATGCTGTCACTAACTGGAGACAAGGAAGACTTTCTGGTTTTATTCATCCAGAATGGAGGGCCATTTAAAACTGGAGGTATTATTTGTCTTCTTTCATGTTAGGACTTTAGGACAAGTGATATATGAAATACCTCTGTCAAGACAGCTCAAATATGTCAGTCTGTATTTTCTTGTTTTTTTAATTTATTTCCTTACCTTTTAATGGTACCTCTCCATCACATTTTTTGCTCAAGGTGTCTTGCAACTTTATTGAAAACAAATGAAAGAGTAAAACTTCTGCATTTGTCATCAAAGATAAGCAATGGCTGAAGTGCAGTAATAAGTAACAACTAGATTAGGCTCATTGAATTAATACAATTTCTAGAGAGTTGGCGCACCAAATCGTCACCAGATATGATTATTTTGGTGGGTTGTGGCATTGAAAGGAACAAGGTAGAAGTGGGTATTCTCCCACCCACTCCAATTTCACAGCAATTAAAAACCTTTCTTCTTTTTAAGTTAATCAAACAACCAGAGCCCCTTTATTTGGTGAGAAAATGGTATATGTGCTGGGATGAAAGACTAAACTGCATGACAATATATGAAAGTATCTAGTTGATCCTTGAGTGCAGGACTTTCACCCCTCCCTGGGGGAAAAAAAACCTAAAACCAAACAGCACTGACATGGCCAAGTCAGAATTCAAATATCTTACTGTTAACATAACCTTTTCTCATAAAGATCTGCAAACTATCATACTAACACAGAAAAAACACATTTCAAGCATTAAGGCTAAAACTAAATACAAATGTTTAAGATTTAACAAAATCTTTTAACAAAACTACTTAATAGAAGTTTGCACATAACATTTTTTGTAGAAAAATAACATGTAGAGTCACTTTACACTGTGAGGGTATGGGATTCAAAAATTTTGGAGAAAATTCAGAAAAAAATGATTATGCACAACATATCAAAAATTTACAGTTTTTAATCAGTCTGTGCCATCCTGGGTTGGATGAAAGAGTTGATGGAGAACCTCTCCCTGCCTCTGTTTATCTACTCTACCAATTGAAATTTCTTACATATATTTCCCCTATGATGTAACACTTTTCTAGATAAACAACATAAATTCGTGGCATTGTGTCTACCATGCTAGGTTGATGCACTACTGATTTACTATGTCACTTGTTATTTAAACGAGAGGGGGGGGGGACCTCAACCTGCTGAATGATGACAAGAGAATAGAGTTTTTTTATTGCATTTAAGCGGAGCATTTCACACAAACAAGAATTAACCAAAGCTAAGACTCACGGTGATTAATAAAATCCAAAGTTCACACTGAAAAGGAATAGTTTTACTGAACAAATGATGGAACTGGACTGTTGGGTAAGGAAGGTCTTTTTCTTTTAATATATAATTCAAAAAATGCACATGCATACGAATGTTTAAGATCATTATATTTAACATAACTAAAAACTCAGGAGAACCAAATTAAGATGAGTAGCTGGGGTCCAGGGAGCTACTTATGGAGGTAGAATTGGTAAAAGAAATATATGCAAATGATGAATAGTAATGCCCAAGAGAGAGATAACTCTGGGAGCAGCACTGGCCTGAATATGCAAATTTCTGGAACTATGTCCACCTACCCATCCATCTTTATCTAACATTTATCTTACCATCCTCCCCAGCCTAGGAATCAAGGCAGCTTGCAACAAGACAAAAAAAAAATCCCCAGCTACAGAATGAAGACTGAAAGAAGTTATAATACAGTTAAACAAATCATAATATTAAAATACCATTGAATTTAAAAAGCAATTTAACAACACATCAGGTATTTTGACAAAGCCACATGCTATGTTAGTTCCATAGATTTACCATTGTGGAGGAAAATAAAATTAAACCAGATAAAATCTGTAGACCAGATGCATCCACAGAGAAGATGAGCAGCAATATGATTACTGGCGTGCTGGCAATGGTTCAATAAAGAGGTATAAAATAATTGAATCCAAGATACTAAATCCCTAAGAATTTTAAACTGACACACTTTTCAGAATGGGGTATTCCAAACAATTTTAACGCAAGTCATAAAATAATTCAAAAATTAGTAGGTGAAGTTATTGTTATGTCCACGTGTACATAGTTTGTTGTTATGTGGTACATTACTCTACCCACTCAGCTGGCTTTGCTTTATCTTGACAGATATGACCGTACTAGTTTTGTGTTGTTTCCCTTCAAGAACAATGAACATCCCTTTTCTCATACTGGAATAGCTGACAGCGATCTAGAAGATGTTTGATGTCAACTGGCTAGTTCATTATGCATGCCAATCTTGTACAAAGAACTCCATATTTTATCTATTCTCCACTGGTTTGGTCATATTTTCTGAAGAGAAAGATGAGTTATTCTTGACTGCAATAAAAAGAAAATCCCCTTCCTCCAAGTCTATAAACTAAACATTCTATCTCATTTTTCAGAGTAGGTCCATCCGGCAGAATGGCACAAAGATGATAAGATTCAATTATATCCAGAATTAATGTAGCCTGAAAGCACTGACTCACAGAGAAGGCTGCATGAAGCTAAACAGAAGGATTGCTTTGTGTTCTGTCATAATATTTTATGGCATGTTATGCTTTGAGTTTCCTTCTAGGGAATAATTTATTTGGGCAAGGAGCAGACTCAGAGCTTGGGAGAATTACATTTTTGTACTGCAGCTCCCAGAGTCCTTCTGTCAACAAGGCCAAAGCTAAAAACTTTTCCCAAGTTCTTGGTAGCTTTATCAGAGGTAGGAGTGGAGGCAATTCTCTAGTCATCCCAAACAAGGTCCTGCACTTACAGGACATACAGGGCTGGTCCAAGATATTCCGATGCTGCAGGCCTGATCCTCAGAGCACATCCACTGTGGCCAAGGCCACTGTGGCCAAGGCCATTGACACCTGAGGCAGGAAATCCCACAAAGGCACCTCTTACACTCTAGCAGCAAAAATAGCAAGTACTTTTTAAAAAAATAATAATCACAATTTGCTCTAAATGACCAATATTAGCTTCTTAAGACAAAGATATCATACTCCCCACTTGTGAACCTGCCACCTATCCTGCTGACAGCAATGGAGTGAAATTCAGCTAAAATTCAACTGCCAATGTTGCTAACTCTCTCCAGGGAAGCAAAATAAGAGAACCATTTATGTCTTCTCCTCAGAGAACAGAATGTCTAGGGCTACCTCCTATCCAAAAGGGAAGACCAACAAATGCCATGAGAAATCTCACTGTTACCTTAGATCGGTGTTTCCCAACCTTTGATTTTTGGATTTCAATTCCCGGAAGCCTAAGTCAATTCCCCAAAGCATTGATCAGCCAATGTACTGATTTAGGCTTTTGGGAATTGATGTCCTCCAGTGTGGCCTGGGCTCCACGTTAGGAACCATTGCCTTAGATGTTCCCTCAGGAAGCAGGGGAGAGAGAGGATTTTTTTGCTTTCCTCTTCTTTTCTTTAGCATGATTTGTACATTGTCCCAATTTAGAAGACTGGGAGTGCATGTCTGAGTCCTACAACAAGACAACAGAGGCATAGAGTGATACTGTATTATACAAACTATATCCAGTTCAACCTGGGACAGTCAGATTTTAGACAACACTCAAGGTTGCAACAGCTTTACTAGATAGTGGTAGAAACCACCACCACCACCATATTATATCTTCTGCAACAATATGTTGCCATCTAAGTTCCCCTTGATGGCAGATAATTTTATCCCATACAACTGGGCTGAGCAACCTTCAAAAGTGCTAGGGTGTCAATATGCCCATCCATGGACCATGGAGGACCACACCAATTCCCAAGGTTGCTCTCACTTCATAATTTTTTTTTTTGAAAAATGACTGGGGTTTATTTTACTAGGAAAGCCTCCTTGCAGCCTTTAAGGACTAAAAAAAACCTCACTTCTCCAGATGTCTGTTGCATGGCCACTGGAAAAAAAGGTTTCCATTTTGGTCTGTGTTCTCTCTCTTTTCTTATTTCTTGCTGCTCCAATGCTTTCTGTTGGGGGAGGTCATGTCAAGAGGGCTTTTCCTCTGTCTTTTCTTGCCCCTGGGTGAAGGTCTGCCCTTGGCTGACATCTCTGTGGGCTTGGAAATGCTCAGACGGTGACAGGAGCTGGTGGATTCAGCTGTTAGATTTTGGCCATTTTGGCCCCTCCTCCTCTCATTTAAGGGACCGAGAACCAAACCAGATGTCAATTAATCAAATACGCATATTTGACTGCAAAGCATCTGTAGGGATTAATTTATATTGTACCATGTTCACCCACAATACTGCCAGGTCCTGTGCTGCAGCATGCAAGAACAGAAGAAGAATATCTGGCAGGTCCTTCAGCTAAGTAAACTACTAGTGCTACATCATAGGCTTAGTAATAGTTGTAATATTATTAATCTTAAGTACTCAACTCTGAGCAGAAATGCTCCTTTTAAAAATATATTTTGAGTACCCTCATTTTAATTTCTGTTGTTTTCGTTGTTGTGCCCCCCCCCCCCCCCCGGTACTATGCTGGACTTGGACCATAACAAAGATTGTTCCCTATTTTCAACAAAAAAATTTTTTTTGGGGGGGAGATTCTCTATGACAGCCACATAGTGCTTGGAGGCCCTCAGAACATGTGAAAATTGCTCCCTTGCCCCTATTCCACTCTCTAGACACCTAGAGCATCCAACTGGACTTTAAAAATATATTTTAAAAAATATTTTGGTATGTTAAGTTGCTGGAGGCTTATATTTGGGACATAGGAGGAATTGCATATGACAGTGATGGCGAACCATGACACTCCAGCTGTTCTTGAACTTCAATTCCCAGAAGCCCTGATCAGCAGGAGTGCTGACTTGGGCTTCTGGTAATTGAAGTCCAAGAACACCTGGAGTGCCAAGGTTAGCAATCACTGGCATATGACAACAGTCCATTGCTGTGCAGCAAAATAACAGGGTTAACCCTCAGACTGGTTGGTGATGCCTCCTTTTTCTAACCCAAAACAGGAAAATGAAACTGGTAAACTGCAACCAGAAAACCAAGGAACAAAATGAAGCCATGGATACTTTCACAGAAAGTTTGCAAACTGTGAGACATGGAATCATACCATGCCCTTAGTTTCCATCAATCCTTTTTATTTGTTTATTAAACATTACTAGATTAAATCTTCACAGCAAAGAATCATAGAGGTTTTCTTTTTTTAAAAAAATGGGTGACAATATTGGAGGTGGAAGAAAGATGAAACCATGCTTCTAGAGAAAAGAACTATCAGCGTATAGCAGAGACACAGGCAGGCATTTAAGGTTGCTTAGGTGGGATTTCAATTTGTCCTTTCTTAATGTGTGCTTCTGGACCTACAAAATGATACCCTCAGACTTGACACATCCACACCCATCACATAGCAGGGCAGCTAGTTGCAACCAGTGATGCACTGAAGCAGGTCCTGCCCTGTTCGGGAGAACTGGTAGCGGAAATTCCCCCAGGCCACAACCACTTGGCTGGCCATGCCCACCTCCATACCCCATTGTGTTGGCCATGCCCAAAGTTTTGGCCCCACCCACAGATTTAGCCCCACCCACAGAGGTGTTAGTAAAAAAAATTGGAGAGCATCACTGGTTGCAACTTTCCACATCTTTCTATATCTCACTCCCTAAAATGGAGTTCTCTGGTAATCAACTTACTTTTCACCAAAGACATTATACAGGGAACAGTTCCAAGCACTAATTTCCATCAACGCTGCCACACACAGCTCCTTGTTTTCAGTGGGTTTGTATGCCCAACTCTACACCAGTTTAGCATGATTAAATAATAAAGGTGGGTACAAACATAGATGGGAAAAGTTAGGCTACTTGGTATTGTACTGCAGTGGACACTTCTCAGTCTTTCTATCAGCAATTTAATGACTGAACAGCTTGCCCATATTTTCATCATATTGCAGTTTTATGATCTGTTGCCAAGATTTCCCTTGCCTCTCTACCATAGGCATGGTTTATAAAATATTTGTTTTGTTTGATTTTTTTTTTGTTCTGTCTTATTATCAATTGCAGCATAGAATCATTTTATGCAACTCTGCCAAAAGCTAAATGAGCAGCTCCAAGCAATACTATCTATTAAATGGAGCCATTTATTTCCATCGCATCACAGAACATGCAAATTTGCTCTGCTCTTAAAGGTAAGAACCCAGCTTTACAAATGCCTTTGGAAAAGGTCACAGAAAGACTGTAGTGTTTTTTCAAAAAATGTAGGCTATAGGAAGCTGTGCTTCAAAATACATAAAGTTCCTCTGCAGATATGAACAGACACACGTATAGGGAGAAAGGATTGTACCAGAACAGAGAGAACACCCTGAATTTGGATGATCTGATCCTTCACAGGTAGATCAGTGGTACCCAATGTGGGGCTCATGCCCCACTGGGGGACTTCAATTCCCCAAAGCCTAAGTCACTACATTGTCTGATCAGTGCTTTGGGGAATTGACTTAGGCTTCTGGGAAATGAAGCCCAAAAACCAAAGGTTGGGAACACACTGCTTTAGATGTTTCAGAGGCATTTATGGAAATCAGGATGGCAAGCAAGCAGCTGACAGTTTACCGACTGCAGCGCTCTAAGTTCACAATGTGTTACAATTGGGCAGTGCAAAACACTTTATAATCTACAGTCACATGATCATATACTGCCTTATTTTCCCAGTCTGTTAATGAAAAGGAAGCAAGGGTTCTTTGATTCATCCATAACAGGAAAGTAAGCCAACACCATTGAGTCAAAGATTGTGCCAGGAAGAGAAAGCTAAGTTGACTCTGACATTTGTCTATGGTCTATTGGTTTGTGAATCCAGAGATATGTGTCCATATTTGGACTATTGGCTTGTGAAGCCATAATTGCTTATCTGAATCAATCATCCCAAATTTTAGTTGCCAGAGCCACCATTTCCACCTGTCTTTGCATTTAGATCTCTCACACTGAAAATGATACATCGTTACATTCTCAATCAGAAAATGTGGCAGGTACCCTCATTTCAACTACTGAATATTCCTCCTCCCCCCATTACGACTCAGGGATGGATTCATGTTTTCTAGGCAGGTGGAGATATTTCTGGGATATCCCCCTTCAACTGGTGTGTCACCCTAATGAATCCTTGTGCATCCTTGCTTTAGCAGAAAAATGTCATTCATTATCCTTATATTGAAGGTGAAAATCAAAGTTTCACATGGTCTCACAATTCCTTCCCCAACAACTCCCCACACACACACACCAAGTTTGGGGGGTCTCTGAATAAGGCACAGGATGGACCATAGTGTAGTTGGACAAACAGTATTTGAGCTGCACAAAGGAAGTGAGTGACAGTTTATGCACCACAGTTTACATTTTTAAAAAATGCATTTTTTCTCCTCGGGAAGCCCCCGACACTTTTGCAGAGAAATGGAACCCCATTGTCTGAGAGCAAAGCTTCCAACTGGCATAGCCAATGGGGAGAATAGGCAGAAAAGGTTAAACTCCTTTCTTACATTCTAATTTTGCTTTCCTCAACTCACTGTTCCCCAGCTACTATTTACATGTTTTAAAATAGGCACCTCAATGTAATGAGTATCTTGACAGCAGAGGAATGCAAAAAGCAAAAGATTGTGCCATGTTTGGTCAAGTTCTACAAAGTGAGCTCAGAGAAATGCAGATCCTATGAAACAGATTTGTCCATTGATCTATTAACATATTTTTCTGTTGAATCTGTTTAGAAAGTAATGGCCAATAATTCACCTCTTTGAAGCTCTTTTGTTGTTTACGATTTGGCAAATTTGTGATGAAAGGAAACCAATCTGTAAATCTATTTTTTAAAAATTCCCTTCGTGCTATTACTAGCCCAAGCTAGCTGAAGTCAGGAGCACCAGGTAAAATTCAGGTTCAGCACATGGCAGTTTTAATTTAAAGTCTGGGTTATAATCTGTCATCTGTTTCAAGGATAGAGGTAAGCAATAGGATCAGACAGTAGATGTTGCACAACAATACCTGTGTTGTGAATTGCCGTTGCTTCTGTAGCCTTCTTGAGAAGCAAAGCAGTAGGTTCTGTATCAGTACCAGTGTTGCACTGCAACAGGTTCTATAGAACCGGTAGCAGAACCGGCTGGTCACACCCACCTCCCTCCCACACCATGCCGACCTCCCCCTCCCACCACACTCCGGGCATGCCCGGGGGCCGGGAGGAGGAGGAGGAAGTGTGCACCTACCCGCTGCCACTGGTTTCTGTTCTTTGGGGCGCGAGGAAAATCCTGATTTTAGTTTTAAAAATTATGTAGTCTTCACTAAGTTTTTTTGTTGTTATTTTATTTTTATTATATTAGCTGTTTGGTGTGTTTAATACTGTTATATTTCAATTTTTTGATTTACATATGTAGGTGAGTTTTTTGAGTTAGCCATGCCCACAGTTAGCCACGCCTACAGAGTTAGCTACATCCACAGAGTTAGCCACACCCACAGAGTAGGTAGAATTTTTTTTGCAGTGCATCACTGATCAGTACCTTAGACCTAAAATGTTTTGTGCATTTTTGCAGTACATTTAGGCTGAAAGTGTCCCTTTGGACATGCTAATTTAACTGCAGCTAATTATTTACCATACCTTTTATGCATTAAAATTTAATTCTGCCAGGATTCCTCACTTGATATGGTCAGATTTTTATGGAAAGTCAATTAAGCAATGTATTAAGTGATCATTAGCAAAGTGTTTTGTTGTTACAATACCATTTAGATATGACTTAGAAAAAGGGGCTGCGGTGGCTCAGTGGTTAAGAAGCTCACCTTGTTAACTGGAAGACTGGCAAGTTGGCAATTCAAGACCCGGGTACTGCATGACAGACTCAGCATCCGTCTCTGTCGCAGCTCTTGGGGTCATGAAAGGAGCCTCATTTGGGCATTCCCTGAGCAGAGTTTTTCTGCAAAAATGCTTTCAACCCAGAATGATTTCTGACTAATAATAATAATAATAATAATAATAATAATAATAATAATAATAATAATAATAATAATAATAATAATAATAATAACAACAACAACAACAACAACAACAACAACAACAACAACAACAACAACAACAACAACAACTACGTCGGTGACAACGAATTTTATTCCAAAAAGATAGAAGTACATATGCCCCCTTGTTGGCAATGTTGTGATGACCAGTATTCTCGTTTACAGGATGGCCAGAACATTGAATTGTCTTTCAAGTCAGCCAGCTGAATAAATATGCTAGAGAAAAATGAACGAGTTTTTAAGCAGCGAATCCTCTGACAGTCTTTCTGCCTTTTGTTTCGATTTGCCTCTTTTGCTACTTGCCTGCAAGGGCCACATTTGTCATCAGGCTTGTCAGTGAACTGTCCCTGCTGTGCTAAATTAGATATTGACCGGATGTGCCAGTTTAATACTATAAACTTATTGTGAGAACAAAATGTACTCCTCTGCAAAGCAAGGCCATGAACTCGCTTTACCCCAGTCGCATCACTCGAGTTAATCCTAATTAAATAAATGGGTGTTTCCACCCTATATACATCCATGCTAATCAGCATGGATAAGGGTTAAATTGTTCTTAGTAAAGAGAGAAGGGTAGATGAAGCGACATACATGTCAAACTACAGAAGAGGTCATTTGCTGGGGAGAGAGGCCACTGTTATAGACTCAGAATTACTAGTTTGTGCTTTTGAATATATTTGCACAGCTTAGAGCAATAATGGCTTGTTCTTTTACATAACAAGGGAGCAAACAGTACAGCAATAATGCAGGTGGCCTGCCCTCAACCTGATGTACAAAGTACATTGGCATCAAGAACTAAAGAGACAGGAAAAAACTGGGTGTGATTCTGATCACTGCTAGCCATCTTGCAAAAAAAGCATCTTACTATGGCAGTTTGGCCAACAGTGGCCCTTGCCTTCTTAGACTTGGAATTATGTCCCAGGATAAATGTGTACATCTGCCTGAAGGACCCAACTGGGCAATTTACTTAAATATTTATGTGGTCAATCTGCCCCCTTCAGGAAAAGGGTGGAGAAACCAAAAAATATTGTTGGAGGGAGGCTACTGTGACAACTGAGCCAACAGGAGAATTAAGCCTGAGATTATAAATTACAGCAATTATTGAAATAATTGTTCCAATGTTTTTCTGCTTGCTGTTTAATGAATTTGCACCTAAGTAACAAGAAACACCATTATACTTTGAGGATGAAAGTTTGGCAACCCCCATCCACTAAACAGGATAACCTCCAGCGATTCACTAACATTCTGTCAGACTTTTAACAGGTTGTTGAATGAGATTCATAGGGAAAACAAATGCAGACTTGTCGATTTGGAAACAAAGGGTTGCAACTAATTCAGAGATCCTAAGTACAGTGTCAGAATTTGAACAATTTCATTCATGCTTGGTAACACAAGGTTTTGATTATTTAAATGAATGGTGACAAACTGCAGCCTTCTCAGAAGGTTGCCTGACCCCAACTCTCCCCGATATTGGTAATGCTAGCTAGCCCTCAGGAGAGTTGCCTATCCAACCCTACCTGGGTGACCATATTATGATGATACCCACATGGAAACGGCCCATCATCGATATTTCAAAAGGGCATCTATGTTATCAGAAATGGTTGACTGCGGTGACAAAATGACTTGAGTTCATTAATATACCCTCAAGTTCTACAGTTGTGATCCAGGCAGGCAGCACTAATTTGGGAAGCTTGAAAACATAACTTGTATCCATGAATTAAAAGTTTCATCATCCAGATATTTTACTGGTGGGAGATGTAACCAAAAAGGAGAAGGAAGAGGAGCCTCAACCACTGTGGTTGCATAAGAATCATTTTTTAGTCTTGGTGGGTTTTTTCAGGATTAATAGGCACAGATGATTGATATATGGCCTAATTGCAAATAGAATAACAATATGAATTTGCAGGCGCACCCCCCAATAAAGGACTCAGACACTGGTGAAAGTGGATAACAGCATTGGGCCACATTTATTGATTCATGCCCTAGTCCGAATTATAAATTTCCATTGGTATTCAACCAATTATATTTCTTAAGGCAAGCAGGCCGGAGTAACACTGGTAAGGTTCCACCCAAAATTGCCAACGGCAATTGGTTACAATGTATCCATTTGTATCAATTTGTTTGTTGACAACAAACAAATTGTTGACCGTAGTCAATAACCTAACTACTGACCCCACCCTCTGACGCGTATCCGTAAAATAACGGGGTGATGCCTGCTGCCTAGCACGTGCCATCACCCCATTGCCTGATTCGTAGTTGACCGGACAACGTTAAACAACTTATGCCTATCTAGTCTTGTCCAGTCACTTGCGAACCTGCCGGATACCTGTGGGTCATAAATGTTTACCTTACCAGTGCTACCCGCCCATGTGACCAAAGTCAACAGCAGCAGCAAGAACCCCTATGTCAAACCATAGCAACAGTGTGGGGTGGGCAAAAAAGCCAGGACCTGGAAGCCAATTGTAGATCCCAGCCAAAAATTCCCACCCGACCCCGAAGCGACCAAAATATCACACTGTTTACTAGGGAGGGGGTGGAGGGGAAAAACTTCTCCTCTCCGTCGCTTCGCAATAATGGCAGCTCGGCTGCCTCGTGGCCACCCCTTTTAAAGGGTGCTGGCCATGCCCCCCTGACTACCCGGATGTCCAAGTCTGGTGGGGGGGGCCGCAAAGAGCGCGGCTGCCATTTTGGCGCCACACTTGCATTGCAGGCGCACCCCCCAATAAAGGACTCAGACACTGGTGAAAGTGGATAACGGCATTGGGCCACATTTATTGATTCATGCCCTAGTCCGAATTATAAATTTCCATTGGTATTCAACCAATTATAATTCTTAAGGCAAGCAGGCCGGAGTAACACTGGTAAGGTTCCACCCAAAATTGCCAACGGCAATTGGTTACAATGTATCCATTTGTATCAATTTGTTTGTTGACAACAAACAAATTGTTGACCGTAGTCAATAACCTAACTACTGACCCCACCCTCTGACGCGTATCCGTAAAATAACGGGGTGATGCCTGCTGCCTAGCACGTGCCATCACCCCATTGCCTGGTTCGTCGTTGACCAGACAACGTTAAACAACTTATGCCTATCTAGTGTTGTCCAGTCACTTGCGAACCTGCCGGATACCTGTGGGTCATAAATGTTTACCTTACCAGTGCTACCCGCCACACGGGGAGGCTTCAATAAAGACTCACCGCCCCCCCCCCCAAGACCGTCAGCTCGGTCGCCAGGCCTGCTCGCCGCACTCCAAGAACGAGGTACATACCTCTGGCCGACAGGTGGACCCCTTCATCCGCTTACAAGTGAAATTTATGTAAAAAGTCTGAACAAGGGAGATCCGCATCTCCCCTGAATTGGTGTCTCGGCACAATGTTAGACCATGCAACCGTATGTAGGCCATACGTAATTTAAACTCCAGGAGCTGTTGAGCATCCCTGGCAGACAGCAGGAATGGCCTCGGTCCCCGCCCCCATGTGCCACTCATACCATACCATAGCCTTCGTGCGGATGCACACAGCCCGGCCGGGGTCCACGCACTGTCGCTGCAGCCCGCACCGCTGCCCAGTGTACATAGCTGCGGCCCACCAGCCCCCTGCCACCGGCATGTTGAGACCCCTAGGATCTGTAAAAGATGAGACAAAAGGTGAAGGGCATAACGGGCACTCCTACTATGAGGGGACGTACCTATCTGAAATTGCGCGTAGACGCATATCCACCTCGGAGTACCCCAAACGTAGCCGCGATAAGCGCGATGCCTACATTAAGTAAAAGGTGCCAAAACGGGCCCTGTACTGCTAAACCCGGCACCGGGCACCCTCAGGGACTGTACTATGGTAAGGGTAGACCCATCCAGGTGGCAGAAAACAGGCTGGGGCGCGCAGCAGGCACTGTCAAAAACCGTGTAGGGCACCAACCGGACAGATGTCTCAAATGTCTTGTAGCAGTATACACCACTGCCTACCCTGCTGAAAAACCCGTGAGGACCGCATCCCCACTCGAGCCCACTCATGTGCCAGAGACATCGTCGAGTTCCAGTGCCCTACGAGACACTTCCGCCTTACACATGTGGTACCAACTCTGGGACCCTCTCAATGATGCGGAGCGCTCCCCAAGGCTACCATAGTAGCTGCGTGGCTAAGAGCCACCTCCTACCTATCTGTACATGAGTATGCCACCTCGTGCGAGGTGTGTCAAAATGCTGGGCAGAAAAGTGACACGTGCAGGGGCAGTGGGCACGTTCTCGCGTCCACCCGTCCCTGACACGACACATGAACTCATAGTGATACGCCTTACGCGTGCGATGCGCCAATGACATGTCCGGTCCCCTTCAGCTCGCCTAACTTCCAGCTATTGGCCAAAGTGGCAAGTGGAATTCCTCCGCTCCTGGATAAAAGCACGGGAACGGGCGATCCGCTGGTGGGGAAAAGCCACAGTAAGGTCATTATTCACACCCAGGACATGTCTGGCCTGGAACAGCACATTGCGGCGTAGGCTTGCAAACGAATAGACAAACTACAGTCAGGGCCTGGGGATTAGCATTTCAGGGCGTTGACAATGCGCACCACTGCCGCATTGCCACACAGCAACTGGACCACTGAGTAGACCCACCCATTGCACCATAGGCGCAGTGCTCCCCAAAACAGGGGGAAAAACACCATCACTGTGATCGCGGGGGCAATCCGGGCACCCACCATTAGAGCAGACCCCATAAGTGAGAGGCCGGCGGTATCCGACCGCGCCAGATATCTTAAGGCAGACCACTAGGTCTGATCCCCACTAAGTGACCCCCAAATAAGAAGGCAATACATGAACTACAATCCCGAAGGGCATACTATATGTTTGGCAATCAATGCCAAAGGCAGAAATGAGAGGTTAGAAGATGGGGCCTCGGTCTATTCAGGCACCAAGGGGACACCCAGGTCCCACCTGAGTGTCTGAATTGTGATGAGGAGACGTGCACGCGTGTCCAAGCCCCGTTTAACCCCGGACCCCAAGTAGTCGAGGCGGTGGGCTGGAGACCGAGACCCCAACCCGTGAGCAGATGCCCACTGAACGAAAGTCCCATATCGGTCGGGTACTGAACCTGAATGAACGCTGGCAGAAGGGGGGTAAGGCTTATCTAATTAAATTCCCGCTCGCACCTAAAACCCAATAAGGCTAAATCGTGGGATGCACTGGCAAAAGCTGAAGGCTGAGTGAATATCACACTGTGCCAAAACAGCACCAAAATTGCGTGGGCACGCCCACCCATAGCAGCAGAGGCAACTACGAGTACCTGACTGAACAAGGCCATCAGGAAGGGCATCCCAGCCCGGAGCACCCCCAGGGTAAGCTGAATGGAGGATAATGATATGCACCCTTTGACCAGCTCAGTACGAGCTTCATGGGGACTAAGGAAAGGTGGTTCCAAGACGTGCCCCCGCCACTCTCGTAGGCCCCAGCTTCCTAGTTGTGGACAGTGGAGACCCCTCCCCATTACCCTGGAAGGGAATCAGGTCAGTAACATCCTGGGGCCCCCAACACCCCGAATGGATACAAAAACCCCATTGAAAACCCCCCGGCAGGTTTCCCGCCCCTTCGCTTCTTGGGAGACAGAGTGACATCCCCCCAGGCTGACTATAATAGGGGCGGGGGGGGCCTAACAACAAGAATATTTGGTTCAGACGGAGCTCTGATCGCCCCTGCGCACTAGTCGGTCACAACCGTGATGCTTAGAACACACATCGTCAGCTGAGCAGGCCGAACACAGTGGGCGGGCCGCAACCCCCCGCCCAACCAGTTTGCTTGGGGCCAGTGTCTGAACAGCCCGCAGCTCAGCATGACCACCATGGTGCCCATCACCAGGCACCGTTCAGTGGTACTGATGTACATGAGCACCCTTGGTGACAGAACTCGTCCCTCTTCTCTCGGGATATCTATAGCCACCCTCTTCCACATCCCCCACGATGAGCCAACTGTAATGGGCCCATCCGATCGACCAGGATAGTGGGCCCCCAAGGTGCACGGTGGCTAACAACAGTGGGACATCTCTTTGCCTCAGCCGTCCCATCTGTCTCTCTCTTGCCAGTGGGCTCGCGGTTCAACAGGGAGAACTCCCACATGTCCCCCTACGGCCTTTGCCCCCGATGGCCTGCGGCCAATAATCAACCGGGGCCAGTAGTAGCCGATCATCGGCCAGGCCCTCGACGGGACATCCTGTGTAACGGGGCCTACGCAGCAGGATCCAGACAGCCCCCACGATGCCCAACACTGTTCCGAGGGCGGACGCCTCAGTGCATGGTGGCTTACTACGGGGGACCACACGCTGTCTCTATCGTCCTGCCCGTACCCCCTATCCCCATTCGGGTCTCAGTTCATAGGGCTAATATATATCCACGTACTGCCCCCCCCCAAATCTGCCCCCTCACGATCTGGAGCAGATGATCACTAGGGGGGGGCCATGAATAACCAGTTGACGGCAGTGCCCTTGCTGGAGCATGATGTACAGCGGACATGCACAGCGGGACCTGGACAGCCCCTGTGATGCCACGTACCGCCCCGGGAGCGTAAACCCCCAACCCCAAACGTCGTGCCAGAATGCGACCAAGGGGCACTGGTATAGGATGGCAAGCGATGCCCCCCAGCCTCAAATCGGCAAGGCCAAGAGCACTGCCCCCACCGGGAATGGACTGTGATGTGTGTGTATTCAACTTGAACGTAATACTCACAAGTTGCACCCCCGTGAGCCGCCCCCACCAGGGGTTCCGGCCCACGGTGGGCGTCGGAGCTCGCGACTGAAATCGAGCTCTGGGGCGACCTCCAATACGCTCCCGCCGCAGATCCAGAGAAACGGGGAGCCGCGAGACAGTGGCAGACACAGGCCGGCGTGTCATGAGAAGCACGATCCAGCTGGCCGCCTTCTGGATAGTGGCCGCGATCAAAGTAGCTGGCAGACACAAAGGGGCTCTGTCGTTAGGAAAGGGGCCTGCCACGAAAAACCCTTAGTAGGTGGGCCAGGTGGGCCAGACGGCCCGCTCGGTATAGCGCCAGAGGCCCCCATTTTGGGAACCTGGGCCAGAATAGGGCCCTGTCCGAAACCCGGCCCCTAACGGACAAAAAACGCTGTGAGCCAGCGCCAGGCCCTCCTCCCAATTAGCCGGCAGGCGTGTGCCGAATCCTCTGAATGGCCAATCCCTAGGGGTGCCTCTAGCGCCACCACGTGGGCCAGTAATGCATGCCAACCCCCTGCATCAGTGGGGCCAGGTGGGCCGGACGGCCCAGGGTCGCTACTTGATTGCCAGGCCCTAAAACGGCCATGCCCAAACTCCGGCCCATGAAGGGCCGGGGAAGCCCTGCTGTGCAACCGCGCCAGGCCCTCCCCCCCTGCTCCACACCCATGGCCAGGGATTGAGGGCCGAGGGCCGAAGCCCCTGTAGGGCCGGTCTGAGGGCGGAGGGCCGCGGGCCGCAGCCTGAGCTGCCCCATCCCACCAATTCCGGTGGGAGCCTCCGGTTGGGGGTCCAATCGAGGGGGTGCAGTCGCGGTCCTCCGACCCGACCACTGCCCGCCTAAGCCTTCTTACAAGAAGGCATAAATGAGAGGCCAAAGACCTACCTTTCTGGCTGCAGCCAAGGTATCAGACTGCTAACCTAATTAAGCCCCTCGCAAAGATGCAAAGGAAAAGTGGGGAATCGAACTCCCAACCTTTGTCTTCAAAGCCGAAGACTTAAACCGCTGAGCTAGCCAGCAGCTTGCAGAAAGGGAGCCTCAACAGAGGCTAACAAAGGAAGAAGCGACAGAGCAAATTCCTCTGCCCCGTCGCTTCTAAACTGATCTTGCAAGGAGGAAGCTACGGAGCGAATTCCTCTGCTCCTACGCTTCTAAAGGTCTTGCCTCTAATAAGGAGAGAGAGCGACGGAGCAATTGGGGAAAAACTTCTCCTCTCCGTCGCTTCGCAATAATGGCAGCTCGGCTGCCTCGTGGCCACCCCTTTTAAAGGGTGCTGGCCACGCCCCCCTGACTACCCGGATGTCCAAGTCCGGTGGGGGGGCCCCGCAAAGAGCGCGGCTGCCATTTTGGCACCGCGCTTGCAATATCCTCTCTCTTTCTGCAGTCAGCAGCAATTGGGATGGTAGGGAGTGATGTAAGGACATACAGCCCTGAGAAATTCTGTTTTCTGCCTGCAGAAATTTTCTTTAGTCACTATAGTCTGAGATATATTAAAGACAGCCCCTTTCCTCCTTCCTTCAAACTAATCCTGTAACACGCACATTTTTTTTTCATCTGTAATTCTAAGGAGTTTTAATCAGAGGACACTGTAGCATATTGATTTTATATCATTCTTTAATTGAAAGCATAGACAGAATATTTTCAAGGGAAAAAAATGACTGTGTACATTATAATAAACAAGTTCCAACTACCAACCAATAACACAGATTTAAATATTCCTATAAAATTGGGGGGAGGGGGTTTGAAGAAAAAGGAAATTAAACACCAAAATTAAATCATGTAGAAGGAAAGGAGTTGTAATAAAGCTACATCTTGGGGGACAGAATGCATAGCTGTTTTAATATAAATGGCCTAAGGGATAGTTCAGAGAGATGTTAAGTCTGCATTCAAAGGGTAATCCGGGGTCGGGGCAGTCCACTTTTTTGGTCACAGTCCCAACCCCTTTTTGAGCCACATCAGGGAGTTCTCCTTTTTTGTGTGTGTTCTCCCATATATGCTGTTCCCTGCCCCTGTGGATGCTGGGAATTACATATATGAAAGAAGGCTGCTTCCTGTTTGAATGTCTGGAAACAACTTTGGTAAGAAATTGAAAACTTCCCTGATAGATTATCTAAGGATGGTCAGGGGAAGTGAAATTATTTTTACGCTTTCTAGATCATTGCTGATGTGACACATCATTTCATTTATTTATTTATTTTAAAATTGCATGTCTCTATGTATCGCTGATCAAAACCATAGCTGTGGTTTCTCAATAGACAATACACACAGAGAGATTATTTTTTTAAATTAAACAAAATGGTGCATCACACCAATGATGAATTAGAAGATTTTTTTAAAAAAAAGTTTTTCCCTTGCCATGTAAATGCTCACAGGAAGCACTTCTTTCAATTACACTGAAAGGGTCAGTTCCCATTGGGACAGGAGCAGTGCGTGGAAAGGCACATTGCTTCTCCCTCCAAATGGGAAACAATGCTTTTCCAGCCAATTCAGGCACACCCTAATGGACAGCCAGGACAAGCCAGTATACTTTCAACAGAACAGATTAGTTCAGCCATTGCAGCTTCACCAGTTTGGTAACTGTTGTCCTAAAACCAGCCATTGGCAATATTTGTGAACTATTTAACACACTGTCAGGCACCCCACTCCTTTGCCAGCAATTTCGTTTGACTACCTGACTTAGAGATGCTTGGATGAGAAAAGGCTTTTAGTTCCTCTATGTGTGGGTCGCAGTATAGCACAATGAAATGTTAGTGAGAATTACAGTTGTAGTCATCCATTAACTTTTATACAGGGGGAAATGTCAGTCAGGAAAAAAATTCAGAGTGTCAAAACAGGTGGGTGTAGGATAACTTTGAGGAATAAAAAATACATCACACATACCCAGTAAGGAGAGGGTTAATTAAAAATATGGAAGGCCAAGACAACAGCAGAACTGGCAGATAAGAACTTTCAACAGTACTGAACCCAATATTGGGAGAAGCATTCAAGGTACATATTCACAGGTGGGTGTATCCAAATGCTAAAATTACACAACAGAGTGTGTGTTTGGAATCCAAATGTATTGGAAACCATCTCCTATATAATAAAACTTGCAGTGAGTTGACAAATTGCCATTCTATAACTGAGTCTGCAGTGGCTCAAGTGGTTAAGATGCTGACCGGAAGGTGGAAGGTCAGCAGTTCAAAACCCGAGTACTGCACGACAGAATGAGTGCCCGTCTCTGTCCCAGCTCCTGCCAACCTAGCAGTTCAAAAGCAAGAAATTGCAAGTAGATGATTAGCGACCACTTTGGTGGGAAGGTAAACAGAGTTCTGTGCACTAGGCATGCCTGCCACATGTCCACAGAAACATCTGCAGATGCAGACAGCGCTGGCTCTTCGGCTATAAACAGTGCTGAACACTGAACCCTAGAGTCGGATACAACTGGCTTTTGAGCAAGGGTGACCCTTAACTTTACCTGAGTCCAGAGCATGTAAAAATTACTTTGGGGGACTACAAGACCAATACTGGAGGCTGCGCTGCTTTGTTGATTCTAAAAGTTATAGTAAAAAATTTAAAAAGGTAACTTTTTCAAGCTTTGGTTGAAGCCTGTATGAAATCAGGAATATGCCAGTCTGACTGCAATGTGCTGGATAGCATCTCTGCCTCACATCAGTGAAAACAGCTTTATTTCTTTGTAAAGACAATTTCACTTGCCCATAAAGATTATGTGCCTTTTGTCAGTGCCATTTGTGAGGACTTTGTGGCATCCCCGAGGTACTCCAATCGCCAGCATGTATCATCTTGCAGCCTCCAGAGCCAACAGGCTGTCAAATTAAGGCCAGCTCATGACAGCTTTATGACATGTAATCTTGTTCACAAAGAAAATGGCCTGAGACCCTTGCCAGTTATGGCTGTCAGAGAAGAAATGGTTTTTATGTCTCCATGATAAGTTTACATCCCCACAAAAAAAGGGTGGGTGTGGGTGGATGGATGCGGAGACTTCAGTTCCCAAACACAAGAAAAAATAATCATATAGAACAGTGGTTCCAAAACTTTTTTAATCCTAAAGCCTCCTCATGTCTCTTTTAAATGCCATTCAACCTTGTTTTAACAAACAAATGAATGAACAAACAAAAAACCAACCAATTTAGAATCGAAAATTAAAAATAAGCCCTAAAGATAGTAAAAACATGATTTAAAATTAATTTCTGAAGCCTCCCTCATGCAAGTCAAAAACAAAGCAGTGTTTAAGTTGGTAAAAAATAATTTGCATTTTTCAAAACACATAGTTCCCATGTCCCGCTTGGAGTTTTTGCACCTGCCTAGGGGTAGGCACACTCCAGTTTGAACTTCACTGACCTAGATTATATAGACAATTTCTTTTCTCAGTTCTGCTTTTTATACATCTATATCATGCCTGCCACATGACCATGGAAACGTTTGCCGAAGCAGACAACACTGGTTCTTCGGCTTTGAAACAGAGATGAGCACTGAACCCTGGAGTCAGATACAACTGGTTTTCGAGCAAGGGAAACCTTTACCTTACCGTTATATATTAGCAGTAATATCTCTTTGTTTAGGGTGATGCTAAACTTTGATCTCCAAAATATTAAAGGATGTTCACTTTTCTAAGATAGGCAGCCTCACTCCATCACAAAGAGTAGAAAAAGGGGGAAATGTGTAATTTGTGGAAAAATTCAAAAACAAGAATGGTTTTTTTAAGACTACTAAAACCTCAAAAACAGACAAGCTTTTGAGCCCTGCTGGGCTATAAATGATCTTGAGTGTACCTGAGTGCAGAAAGGTAGTTATTTAAATGTACTAAATAAATAATTTTAAAAAAATACATAAAATGCAGTTGAGAGAACTAGTTGACCAAACCTCTGTGTAGAGTAGATTGTACATGTATCTAACTTACAAGGTCTAAATCTGGGCATGCATCTTTATTTTCTTTGAAACTACTTCCCAAGTTACAGAAAGTTAAAGAAAGGAAAGAAGACTACTATACTGTACTTCTAAAGGCTATATCACAGAAAAAAGACAACAGGCACACTCCTTCGCGTATACAAATGTTATTATTGGGCTGCACCTGTTGAATATTTGCCTGTGAATCACCCCTTGAAAGGTACAGAAGAACTTTATCCATGAAGAAGATCTTCAAGGCCTGCTTTCACGCATGTTCCCATAAATATCCAGTGAACTGTTGTGACACGATACAAGCATCTCTTAGAGCAGGGGTAGCGAAACTTTCTGAGCCATGGGCTGGTCACGTGGTTCCTCCTGCTATAAAACGCATCCATGGTTGTCGTAAACAAGTTTATGGCAGCCACAGGTGAATTTACAGCAGTGTTTTGCGCATGCGCAGGATGTGTCCGCTTCTGCTTCTGGTCGTGGCAAGGGCAGCATGGGCCGGATGATTTGGCATCACAGCCAGATCCACCCTGCGTGCCATACTTTGGCTATCCCTGTCTTGAAGGAAGGAACACTTCAAAAGCAAGAGACAGCTACCTTTTAAGCAGTTGTCTCTTGCTTTGGAAGATGTCTGGCTCCCTCTGCTGGAAGGTGTGGGTAGTTTTCTTATTTTCTGGCATTCACACCCTTTATGCTTTTTGCTTACTTCCAAGTGCTGTGATTATAAACTTCTTTTTATAGAAGTGGGAGGGGGGCTGTGGCAAACCATATCAGTGAAGTAAATAATGAAATGTTGTCTTTAAACTGTTGCTTGGCTTGAGCAGAATCAGGAACAGTGCTTTCCAGACCATTTACTTGCATAGCTGTTACAATGCCAACTTCCAATGTCTTCACTGTCTTGTTGTCCCAAAAGAGCTATTTGAATAAGAAAATGTGTGTTTTTTCCAATCCATCTCAGTGGTCTTCTTCATTTCTAAGTAGTAATCATAAGGAACTCAATTTTACTATTCATGCCTAGCCTATGCATAAAAGATTCTGATCAGTAACAAAAACTGATTGTTTTTCATACACAAATACATGCACAGAAATTTTGTGCAATCTTGGGTCAGTCTGTGTCTCTTGACTAACCTGCTACCTGGGGCAGTTGGATTTGGGTACAGCTCCCCTAAATAGGGAACCAATAAACTAGGTAAAGGTAAAGGTCACCCTTGCTCGAACGCCAGCCATATCCAACTCTAGGGTTTAGTGCTCATCTCTGTTTATAGCCAAAGAGCCAGCATTTTAGAAGTTTCCATGGACATGTGGCTGGTTTACCTTCCCATCCTAGTGGTACCTATTTATCCACTTACAATTTCTTGCTTTTGAAATGCTAGGCTGGCAGCACTAATAAACTACAGATATTTAAATGAAGAAGTGTTAGGGCTTCTAGTTGCTTTAGATTTCATCTTCCAAAAGATAAATGTAGCATGTCATTAATAACAGATCATGGGTGTCATAGTGCATATAATTTGGACAGTCAATGGCAACTCAGACCAGCAATTTCAAATACCACTTCAAAATGGTCTTGTGCTTCTCGAATGAGAACTGTGCTTCTGCCATTTTCTTTGACTGTCCTGCCTTTCGCATGGTGATACTAGCATTCATTCTTTTGAGCAAATGTCATAGCACACATTGCTACCATAATTCACTTCAACGTCAAAAAGCAAGACATAGATAACCTCACTTAAGATGTGTATACATTTTGGCACCCTCTGTGTCTGGAAACAAATCAGATGGTATTCACACGCACACAGTAATGCACTGAAGCAGGTCCTGTCCTGTTTGGGAGAATTGGTAGCGGAAATTTCCCCAGGCCACACCCACCTGGCCGGCCACACTCACCTCCATAGCCCATTGCGTTGGCCATGCCCACAGATTTGGCCCCACCCACAGATTTGGCTCTGCCCACAGAGGTGCTAGTAAAAAAAATTGGAGTGCATCACTGCACACGCCCTAGTGAAAACAAAGTATGTTCTCATTCAGAGTTTGAAAACTAACAGCTTGAAAAGGTTATCTTTTGGAACTACAGGTCCCAGAGTTTTTCAGACATCATGGTCACTGGCAGTGAGTTGCACTCCACAAAAGTAACTTTTGAAGCTTTACACGAGGTCTATGGAGTTAGGATGCTTGGAAGTCATTTGAACCAAATAGTGCTGAGGGTCAGTTTGGAATTACTTTTTTTACAGATCAAGATAGAGATTTCTTTTTCAAAATTAAAATGGGAAGTTATACATCTTTCTACTTTAATCAGTTTGCAGGAACAAACCCTTGAGATTTTCTAAATTTAAATCTGCTCTTGGATCCAACATTATCATCGCACAGATGGCCCCAGGGATAAAAGATATCTTTAATGAGCTTGGGCTATTGGATGAGTTATGACTCCAGCTGGGCAGAGATAAGTCAAACTACAGATATTCACACACAGTGATCTTTGTTTCAATTATTGTAATGAATTAAGGTTCAGCTACCTTAGAAAATACTTCAGAAATTTCTGATCCAAAATAAAGAGATTGTTCACAAGAACTGGCTTATGCACAATAAATACACAATTATGATTGTGTCCCTGCTTTGTGACTTCAGAGAGCATTCAGTTTTAAACATGTGATGTGCAAATTGCATTTTTAAGCAAGTTTTTCACAACTATTCAAAGCAACTGTTCCTGGCCAGGTGGCTAACCATTACACTCTCTGTGACATCAAACGTGGCTTAATTACTACCATTTTTGTTGTGTTCTGTTCATATATTTATATATTTGCGAAATTACACTACTGTTTATAAATAACCTTTTAAGGGTCTGTCTGAGAATAATTTCATGTCAGAAATTATTCTGGGTTGAAAGGATTTTTGCGGGAGCAACTCCGCTCAGGGAATGCCCAAATGAGGCTCCTTTCATGTCCCCCAAAAGCTGGGGCAGAGATGGGTGCTCAATTTGTCATGTAGCACCCAGATCTTGAACTGCCAACTTGCTGGCCTTCCAGCTAACACGGTGAGCTTCTTAACCACTGAGGCACTGCAACATATCTTTCACAGTTGTAATCCACTCCATGTTTCCTGGTGTTATGAGTTTAGATTTTGATGTAACATGTCCAATCTTCCACACTATTATTATTCTACAATTAAGCAATTTTAGATTTGGGTCAACTTGCCCAACTTGCACAATTAGTTCTCAAAATCTACATTTTTTTTTAATGTGGTCAAATCAGCTAAGTCAAGATTTTCAGCTGTTGGGTTAAACCGGCTTTGTAAATGCACCAGTCCCCTTGACCTAAGAATTAATCACCACATTCTAATGCAAGAGACTTTGGAAATGTTTCACAAGAGCTCTTGAGCTATTCCCAGAAATGTGTGAAAGCACTCCCAAGATAAGGTCAGCACTCCTAAATTTCCAGGTAATTTATCTAACCTTCTTAATGTGAAAAAAGGTGTCAATTTTAGCTCTTCAGTTTCTTATCTACTGATAGGGATGTCTCTTGTGATTTTATGCAATGGCTTCTCACATTTTGGACTTTGAAAATAGGGTCTTTCTGTTGTTGCAGTCAAAATGTTGATAATGGTAACTACAAGACAGTGAAAACAGTAATAGTGAAATGTATCTTGCCTTGCGTCAAAAAATTATCTGAAGATTAGAGTGTCAGACAAAGAGTAAACAATGGATAAGAAAGTCAGTACAATTCAAGGTGCTGGTTTTGACCTTTAAAGCCCTTCATGGTAGTGAGCCAGGATACTTGAGAGACCTAAGATGACAAAGTGTTAACAGAAGGCCTTTCATTTAGTGTACATTTTTCTTCAATTCCTTCTAAATGCGCTTGTAAAGTTCTTAACAATAAATAATAACCACAACAATAATAATTTCCTGTGGGATATACCATAGACATTTAGATGAACATGTTTCTCAGTACATCTTAACTTAATGTTGTGTGATGTTAACGGGTTGAGTACTTACGGATGTAACTATTCGCAGGGGCTTTCTCTGTGTTTAAGGTACAGGTTACTGCAGTTGCATTCATCTCAGGGGTATCAGACTTGACAGAAAGCGAGTACTGTCCTTGTTCTCCATATAAAGCTCTCCAGCTAAATGGAAGAGGTACAGAAACAAACCAGAATGGAGATGGGCACACCAAGAATCCCCAATGAATGATAGACGGGTATTTCTTCTACCTTTACATACAAAGATCTATGCAAAATGATCCCTTTCTTACTTCTGCTGAGCTTTTGAATATTTTATTCTGCTGAATTCCTCTCTATAAAAACCACAGCACCTGATGTAAATCTATATTTTCTGCTACAAAAAACTGGAATACTCCATTTACTGCCTTGTTTGCCATTACTTCTTACTTGTCAGAATCTACTTTGTGGAAAAACATAATGCTCCCATGGTCAGCATCCAAACCATGATCTTCAAGAAAAGAGATGGCATAGCCGGTACCAGAACATGGTCCATGCCAGTCAGTGCCCTGGCCATTGCTTTGTTGCAAGCCATTGTTGCAATGGTGTCACAGTGGATTACATTGCTTAGCAACGGGCACACACACACACAAGTCCAATCAAGGCTAGTAATACTAATTATTTCTGTGTCCAGGGAAGATATAGGGCCGTGATGGCAAATCCTGGCACTCCACATGTTCTTGGACTTCAATTCCCAGAAGCCCAAGCACCCTGTGAATCTACGTGAATGGATTTACTGCGATTCACCCAGCCCTTATGGGCACTTTTTACTTCCGTTTCCGGGAGTGACGAGGGCAGCATGGGCCAGATGAATTGGAGTAAATCCATTCATGTAGATTCACAGGGTGCTTGGGTTTCTGGAAATTGAAGTCCAAGAACATCTGGAGTGCCAAGGTTCGCCATCACAGATATAAGGTATGTGCCAATATACACTTATGTAGACAGATCAGCTGTTTAGAAGAGTCCCGTGTCTTCAGACTTTTCAGGACAGAAGGAAAATGTGTGGGGGCCCCCAACTGGTCCTTGTTCTGTGAAATACTTGTGCATAACAAAACATAGACTAATGGTGTGTGTGTGGGGGGGGGGGGGGGGAATGGAGCCTCTGAGGTGGCCATAATGCAAGAAAGTAGCACCCATATATTGCCAAGATTAATGCTATAATGAATAATTGTCCCAGGATTTACCATTTGTAGGAATAAACTAGCTGTAGTACAGCAAATGTACAAACATTTCCAATTAAATGCAATTCTTTATGTGGAAATTTTTTAAAAATCATACATATTCTTTACCTTAACTCAATAAAATGAAGGATAGACATCACAGAGACAGAGAGAAAACATTTCCAGGGTTAAGGATGAAATTATCTGTCCAGTCACAAAAAGCTCTGTATACCTAAACTAAATAGCCTTTAACATACAGTATCTAAAAACAGTATAGGGATAAAGACTATTTGGCTTTCTATGTATCTGAACTATGACTCCAACTATTCCTGTCCATGTGCTATGGCTGATGGGGTTTTGTAGCCAAATGGCTAAAGGGCTATATCTTTCCCACCCCATAGTAGCTGCTGCCCACCATAGGCTAGGAATCCCTATGTTTAGGTACATTGCATAGATTCAGCAGAATAAAAGCAGATCTGATGCAAGATACAGTAAAACCCCTACTTACGAAAAAAAGTTAGTTCCATAGGTTTTTCCTTAAATTGAATTTTTTTTTTGTAACTAAGGGTTTGCCTTAGTTTCTCATTGTTGATTTATCATTCTATGTGCAAAATGTTTTGGAGTGGTATTATTCAAACAAAGTATTTCCTTGAAGTTTGAAGGAATACAAGTCTTTACCTCTGCATCTTTCTGAATGCAGGGCTTAAAATATTTTTTACATAACTTGAAGCAAACCCATAGGAAAAATGAAATTTTTATTTAAATTGAAGCAAAGTCATAGGGAAATGATTTTTTTATGTAACTCAAAGCAAACCCATAGGAAAAAGAATCTTTATGTAACTCAAAGCAAACCCATAGGAAATTGTGTAAATCGGGACATGGTTTTAGCACAAAAATCATTATGTAAGTCGAATTTTATGTAACTCGAGGCATTTGTAAGTCGGGGTTTTACTATACTTTGCGTGCTAGGATGGCCCAAATGAAACTGCCCTCATTATATTTACAGAAAGTGACCAGAATGGCAAGCAAATTCAATACTGGAAATAGGACAGATTTTTCCACCATACCTGACAGCAGCAGCCTATCTTAGGGGGCTTAGAACTAACATGTAGAACACAGAGTTCCATCACTCAGCATCTGCTTTCTGAGGGAAGTACCTCATTTTTCCTAATTATAGGGTTGGCATTGAGTCAAATAGTAAACATCTTCTCCCCCCCCCCCCCCCCCCCCCGGGTTAGGCTGCAAAGGACTGGTACAGTGTGCCAGTCCTTTGCAGAGGGAATTTTTCTACTTGGGACAGACAATAATCAATTATGTGCTGTTGAGTCAATTCAGAATTTTCCAGGTAGAGAATACCCAGAAGTGGTTTCCCCATTCTATTCTTTTGGGGGCATCTTGGGAGTGTGTAGCTTGCCCAAGGCTACACAAACTGGTGAATTCCCAAAGACTGACTCTGCACGAAGATACCTAATTTACTGATATATGAGAGTCAATAAAACAGAACCGGGGGGGGGGGGGGGGGGGGGATGACAAAAAACATTGTGCCACCTTAAACAATAACTCCTGTACCTAACTGTGAGCTTTCATGGACCAAGCAATCCAGGGACAGACAATCAAACATACAAATAAACAAACAAATGTGCAGATAGAAAATTAAAATGTCAGGTGGAAGGGTTTGCCGTAGTTTCTCATTGTTGATGTATCATTCTGTGTGCAAAATGTTTTGGAATGGTATTATTCAAACAAAGTATTTCCTTGAAGTTTGACGGGATACAAGTCTTTACCTCTACATCTTTATGAATGCAGGGCTAAAATTTCAGGCTTAAGAATTAATTTGATAATTAACCAATGTGTCACCAGAGCTCTTGTGGTTTTGAGTTCCCTTGGGAAAATACTTATCTGATTTTTAGATACCTTCTGTCTCTAGATCAGTGATAAGGACAAAATAGGCTCTCTAGAGGAAAGAGATCTTCAAGTAAATGGAGCAGAAAGAGAACAACTAAAGCAGGGGTGCCCAAACTTTTCAGGTCACGTGGCTCAGTGGGCCGGTCACATGGTTCCTCCCCCCCCCCCAAAAAAAAAAGCTGAAGTAAAACACGCCTTGCAATCTGTTTTGCAACAGGATGAGATATATATTTTAGGCTGCCCATGAGGGGTGCCCAAACTTCAGCCTGTGGGCCAGATCCGGCCCTGACACCAATTCATCTGGCCCATGTCACCCTCGTCACACCCGGAAGCGGAAGTAAAACGTGATGAGGGCAGGGTGGGTTGCTGGTTAATTCGCTATTAAATATGCTTTTGCTGGCATGTTTAAACAAACCCTGGTGATTCTATTGGCTTATACCATTTCACCCAATGGAACCAGTAGTTTTATACACTTCTTTTTACATATTCACAAGATTTACCTGCAAATAGAGCTGACGGCATTCACTTCTGTAAATATTTTGACTGTGAGAACAAAGTGAGAACTAACCACCACACTCAGGTTAGACGGCACTCCAGCAGAGGCAGCGGGAAGAATGGTGAAAAGAGTCTGCGGCAGACACTGAAGCAAAGAGAGATATTTTACAATTAAAAGTGATGTCATAAAGATTTGAGTGAAGGGGGGGAGCGTCTCTTATGAAAATTATTTTATTACCAGAGTAACTGGAGCCTCATAATAAAATAACTAAGTGCAAGAAAATAAAAGTGTTTCAACCTTATGGTCAATCCAACATCACCACTACCCAGGAATCAGTGGCTAGGCCTAGGGCTAGGCAGACCTGACTTATATTTGCGCTTTAAGTTCTTAGGGTTTGAAGTTATTCATTATTTGGTTCTGAATTGCAACATCTATTACAGTGGTGCCCAAAGTTGTTGGTTTTTTTTTTTTGTTGTTGTTGGGCCTGTCCTGTCCCCGACACACAGCTGTGGGGGCCGGAAGCGGGCTGCTCCCGCTGCTGACAGTTGTGACATCAGCAGCGGCAGTGGTGGTGGCTGCACTTTGTCCCCACTGCTCCAAGCAGCCTCTGGCTTGGTCCCATCTCCTCTGCAGCCTTTGCCAAAGCCGATCGCCACGTTGGGGAAATTTTCAGAGCCTCCTCCATTTCAAAATCCGCAGTGCTGGGAAAGCCCTTTGGCACAGCAAGGCTGACGTCAATGCAGCATGCCAGGTTTAACCTTCCAGCGCCACAGATTTTGAAACGGAGGAGGCTCTGAAAATTTCCCCAAAATGGCGATCGGCTTTGGCAAAGGCTACAGAGGGGATGGGATCGAGCCAGAGGCTGCTCAGAACAGCATGGACAAAGTATGATTGCTGCCACCGCCGCTGACATCAGGCGGTACTCACCATGGGCTGCATTTATGATATGCATGGGCCTAATTGGGCCCACGGGCCATAGTTTGGGCATTCCTGATCTATTACTTCACTCAGTCTGCAAGATTTCATGGTCCCACATCTGATCTAATTTTATTTCTTGTTTATTCTTCCAGCAGCTGCTTTTGTGTCATCTGACCTAATAAAGGGTGTTGGAAAACTTGAAAAGTCATACAATTTTCATGACATTCTGCTTGGCATAACAAAGGTAATTGTGCCAATGGTGGTTTGTTTGTTTTTAATTACTCATGGACAAATGCGTGGGAAATCATGAGTTTACTCTTTTATCTGGTACTGTCCTGTTTGTTTATTATCTCCATCATGCCGTTAAACTGACCAACTTCATTCATGACCTTGACGTAAGAAGTAAGTAAGTCTAGATACTGTATCAATATGCATGTAGCTCTGAGAAACACAAGAGGCAAAATACCTTGGCTACCTATTTTCATAGCTGTCAAGTATCCCGTATTGGCCGGGAAAACCCCTTATTTTACCCTCTTCCCTGCTGTCATCCGGTATTAATTAGACTGCAATGCCCTATTGCCGCCATTGGAGGGCAGCAAAGGATAAGCATAGCTGTCAAGTATCCTGTATTTGCTGGGAAATTTCCCTTATTTCCAAATCCAAAACTTGACAGGTGTGCCTATTTTTCAACCCTTCTGCTATTCTCACTGGAGATAACATGCCAAATTTGTTGATCTTCTGTACCAAAAGATAAGACTGCTGCTTCTATCTTCCCAAGTTTGCAATTGAAAAAGGGACCTTCACAGCTAATCTGAATAACAGCCAGAGATCATCTGCCATTACCAATTGTATGAAGCTACAGTGATTTGTACTGTATTCTGTACCTGACTTCTGTACTTGGTGAATATAAACCAGGGATACTCAACCTGCATCCCATGGGCCGGATGTGAGCCACAGTGCCATTTCATGTGGGCCCCCACTGGCTCCACCACACCCAGAAGTGCCATGTGGTGGAGAAAGGGCAAATGGCTGTCCGGCCCCTGAAGCTGTCAGAGGGAGCGTGACCCTGCCTCTGGCTTAAAAGGGTTGAGAACACCTGGTATAAACTGATGCCATGAAGTCTCACTCCCATGTCTGATGAAGGGGACTTGATCCACAAAAGCTTGCATTGAAATGTAACAGTTAGTCTTTAAAGTGCTACAGTGTTTTCATTTTTGTTTTGTTTTATTTATTCTCTGATATGGCTGAAGCACAGACTAGCACGGCTACTATTCCAAAAAAATGCAATGAAGCCATCAAACGTGGTTGATGCATTCTTCAAAGAAAAAAGTACAGTGGCAGTAGGTCATGAAGAAATGAAGGTATAAAAGGGGCCTTTAAAGTTATTTTTCTAGTGCCCACTTAAACCCTGCTTATCTCAATTGTATGTCTCAGTAGACATGCATGGGATTGCATTGCAAGAGACCTTCACTATTCCTGATGAATACAAGCAAGCATGCATTGGACCTAAGTCTTAACAAGGGAACACTAGCATAGGTAAAGGTTGCCTTTGCTTGTAAGCCAGTCATATCTGACTCTAGGGTTCGGTGCTCATCTCTGTTTATAGCCAAAGAGCCAGCACTGTCTGCATCTGCAGACATTTCCGTGGTCATATGACAGGCATGACTAGACACCAGGGTGCTCAGAATGCTGTTTACCTACCCACTAAAGTGGTACCTATTTACCTATTTGCAATTTCTTGCTTTTGAACTGTTAGGTTGGCAGGAGCTGGGTCAAGGGTTGGAATTCACTCATACAGCACTTGGATCTTGCACTGCTGACCTTCCAGTCATCACGTTCAACATCTTAACCACTATGCCACTCAGTCCCCTTAAACTTTAATTTGGAAAATGCTTACAAGGCATCATTCCTGAAATAAAGCAATCTACTGAAGTAACAATGGCAACTCCATATTTTGAGGCTTCTCTGTGGCTTATAAATGTAATGCTTGCTGCTGCTTCTCCTTCTTAGCTCACAAGTGTCTCTGGTTTATCTGATTGAATCATTCCTGTCTTGGAATGCTATCTAACTTTTGTAATGTCTACTGACCCCATTAAACAAGTTAAAATTAGAGAAGACATTTAATTCTCGCCCAAAATTCAATGGGAGAAGAGATCTTTTAGAATGATGAATGTCAATTAATCCCAGAAGCCTTTGCAGATAGAACAAGATATTGACTCAAACTTTCACCACTTTAAAAGTCAACTATTATATGTATTCTTCTCAGGCAATGGGCTAAAGTTTCGGCTTTAAAACCTATTCCACCCTTGCGCTTGCTGGCATATCAGGCAATTGGGCTTTGTCCCACCCCACCCTCTCTTCTGGTGCCCTGGGGCGCCAATAGCAATATATGGGATTCCCCCCAAGCGCCCCCACCACTCCCTGTCCAGGGTTTTCCCATGGTGCCCTGCACACCCCTGATTCCACCATGATACTAATATGATAATGTTAGCATGTCTTGAAGATGCAAATTTAATTTTATTAACTAATGGAAAGCTGGATACTTATATTTCTTTATCCTTTCCTTGGAGTAACAGGGGGCTAGATGTTGAGGGATGGTGTAGTGTAGCATATTTCCACAAGCTTATCAGCAACCTGAGATCTGACAATTAAAAGCAACCTGAGATCTGACCATTCCTTACACAAAATTCAAAAGCACATTTCTCACCAAAGCCCATTTCTACTTACTTTGTAGCAGCCATCAGACTCCCAAAATGCAGCAATTCCTTCAGGAAGGTGATTTTCAAAAGTGAGGAGGGCCTGGTCAAGCCTCAGTTCCTTGTCTAATTTCACACAAGTAAAAAGTTTATATTACTAGGCAGTACTTTCATATTTTTTTTTACTTTTGCCACAGACTCATGTCTGTTCACTTTGGAAGGCACAGTGTCTGTGTGATGTACTCAAGCAGGATTTCTCAATCTTGCCCCCCAACCCAATGTTCTTGGACTTCAATTACCAGAAGCCCAAGTCGGTACACCTGCTGATTGAGGCATCTGGTAATTGAAATCCAGGAACATCTGGGGGCCCAAGGTTAAGAAATTTTGTACTAAAATGTGTGACTAGAATAAATTAGGGGATTCAGATTCATTGTGTTATAGAACTCACTGGGTAAATCTGGGCCTTTTGCATTCTCTTAATGTGAGCTGCATTCCTGGCTTGTTGGGAAGGGTGAAATGAGCAAGCAACTCATTGGAAAAAAGATGGATTTAAAATAAATGACAGATAAAAAAGCAAAAACTTGACAAAAACACACACAAATTCCAGGCCTCATAGTCTGAGTATTAATCAAATGCTCTTGCCTGTTTCTCCGCAGACATCTAGTCTTGTGTAAAATTCTGTAAAGGGTATGTGCGATCATGCCGGCTGATCCTTGGGTGCTCAGACATACCTAGTTTATGAACTTGGTTCCATGCTCAAAATGTGCAACAGCTGATTAGGAGGGTGTGAAAACTGCTTGTGTAATTTCTCTTATGCCCAGGGTACTTTACAAAAGGATTCTGGTCAAAGTCTCAATTCTCTGTTTGCACCAATTATTTGTACTGATACCTCATCCTTCTTTGGAAATGTCTAGTCATTTTCTTATAAGAAGCAAATCCAGAAGCCTGTATTTTGCTCCAAACATTTTTTAAAAAACAACCACCCTTTTGTTCAATATTCCCCTCTCGTTCCCTTCTTTTCTTCATCTCTCACATTCAAATCTTCCTTCCTTCATCTCTCACATTCAAATCTTCTTTTTATCTCTCACATTCAATCTGTCCTATTCACAAGTGTTTATCTGTCCCTACTTCTCCTCCACTAACTGCATTCTATTAGATTCCTCTTTCATCTCCTTCGTTTCTATTATTTAAAATGTTGACCTTTCATCTACTTTTACTCTTCTTCAAAGCCCTCCCTGATTTTTGTTTGCATTGCATGGATGTTAGATTATATTCTCCTCAGATGAAACAACTGTGAATACAGTAAAACCCCGACTTACTTATGCCTCGAGATTCGTAAAATTTGACTTTTCAGTCGCACAGTTGATTCTGACCCTTTGCGACCCCATGGACCATTTTCCTCCAGGCACCTCCGTCCTCCACCATTCTCCTCAGCCAGCCCAGCTCTGTGCCCATTGTGTCTACAATACCATCTAGCCATCTCATCTTTGGATGCCCCCTTCTTCTCTTGCCATCTACCTTTCCCAGCATCAGAGCCTTCTCAAGTGAGTCCTCCCTTCTCATTTGATGTCCAAAGTACTTCATCTTCACTATTTGTCCCTCCAATGAACAGTCAGGTTTGATTTCTTCTAATATTGACCTGTTTGTTCTCTTTGCTATCCAAGGGACTCTCAGGACTCTCCTCCAACACCACATCTCAAAGGCATCTATTCTTCTGTGCTCAGCCTTCCTAATGGTCCAGCTCTCACACCCATACATTACCACTGGGAATACCATTGCTTTGACTATGCGAATTTTTGTTTTCAAGGTGATGTCTCTGCTTTTCACTATATTCCCCAGGTTTCTCATAGCTTGTCTCCCCATAATCAGTCGTCTTTTTATTTCATGGCTACAGTCGCCATCTGCAGTGATCTTAGATCCCAGGAAAGTAAAACCTGTCACTTGTTCTACTTCTTCCCCATCTATTTTCCAGGGACTGATCAGACCTGTTGCCATTATCTTGGTTTTCTTGATATTGAGTCTCAAGCCAGCTTTTGCACTTTCCTCCTTCAATCCAATCAAGAGGTTCTTTAGGTCTTCCTCACTTTCTGCCATTAGGGTGGTATCGTCTGCATATCTCAAATTGTTGATATTTCTCCCAGCAATTTTGATCCCATACTGTGTTTCCTCCATCCTTGCATTGCGCATTATGTGCTCTGTGTATAGATTGAACAAGCAGGGTGATAAAATGCAACCTTGTCTCACTCATTTTCCCATTCCAAACCACTCCATCATTCCATACTCTGTCCTAACTGTTGCCTCTTGGTTCATGTACAGATTTCTCATGAGGCATATGATGTGCTCTGGTATTCCCATCTCTTTAATTACTTGCCACATCTTGTTGTGGTCCACACAGTCAAATGCCTTAGTGTAGTCAATAAAACAAAAGTACACTTGTTTCTGGGGGTATTCCTTTGTTTTCTCCATGATCCAGCGTATGTTGGCGATGTGGTCTCTAGTCCCCCTGCCTCTTCTGAAACCAGCCTGCACCTCTGGTAATTCTCTCTCCACATGCTGCTGGAGTCTATCCTGTATTATCTTGAGCATCACCTTGCTGGCATGTGGGATGAGTGCAATTGTTCGATAATTTGAACATTCTTTGGCATTGCCCTTTTTTGGGATTGGAACATATACTGATCTTTTCCAATCCTGTGGCCACTGTTTTGTTTTCCAAATCTGTTGGCATATTGAATTTGACTTACATAATGATTTTGTGCTAAAACCATGTCCCGATTTACACAATTTCCTATGGGTTTGCTTCGAGTTACATACAAATTTCATTTTTCCTCTGGATTTGCTTTGAGTTACGTAAAAAATATTTTTTCTTCTGGGTTTGCTTCGAGTTACATAAAAAACTGATTTAAGCAAAAGCCTACGGAACTGACTTTTTTCGTAAGATATAGATAGATAGATAGATAGATATAGATAAATCTTTATTTTCATTGTCCTGCACAGAACGAGATTGGGGAAAAAACACTTATCAACCCAACAAAACCTAAACAAAATACAACTATGCAAAATTATCAACATACTCCCACCCCACATATACACATTTAACCCCTAAAATGCTCTAAAACTCTAAGTAGGGGTTTTACTGTATTATTTACAGGTACTGAATCCTAATCACCTGAAGCTACGTGGTATGCCTTGTGTGCATCATTGAAGTAAATGTGCCTGTGCAGTAAATTGGCACTCTTGGTTATTCATTTATCATCATGGAGGTACTATGTACTAAGTTATACATTTATTAATGGATATTACATGTACAGTATTGAATTATGCTATATCACATATTAACAGGAATGGAGGGGTATATGAGGGCATGAAACTTCTCCACAACCCTGATTTTGATTCACCCAAACCCACTTTAAAACAATTGCTTCCAGTATTCTCTTACCTGCTATGATGTTATGCACAAAGCTCATAATGATGGAAAGCAAAAAGGCACCTTTTGCTTTTGTCGCCATCTTCACCAGAAGGCTCTTATCAGTAAGTCTTTTATGGGTTTCAGCACATAAAGATCAGAGGTCGTAAGTGCTCAATTGACTTTGTTATTTTTATGTAAGATAAACCAATTAACCTGTAATTTAGTTCAGGGACTGTAATAATTCCATGTCAGAAATTATTCTGGGTTGAAAGGATTTTTGAGGAAGAAACTCCGCTCAGGGAGTGCCCAAATGAGGCTCCTTTCATGTCCCCAAGAGCTGGTACAGAGGTAAGGTCACCCTTGCTCAAAAGCCAGTCATATCTGACTCTGGGGTTCAGTGCTCATCTCTGTTTATAGCGCAAGAATCAGAGTTGTCTGTATCTACAGACATTTCCATGGACATGTGGCAGGCATACCTCAACACCGGAGTGAACAAAATACTGTTTAACCTTCTCACCAATATAGTACTTATTTATCTACTTGCAATTTTTTGCTTTCAAACTGCTAGGTTGGCAGGAGCTGGGACAGAGACGGAAGCTCACGCTGTCATACAGTATCCGGGAATCCAACTGCGACCTTCCAGTCAGCGAGTTCAGCATCTTAACCACTTGAGCCACCACAGCCCCAGTTCAGGGAGTAGTAATGTCTCAAGAGCCACAAATGGCACTTAAAATGATCACTCTCTTTATTATTGAAATATAACTGTTGTTTCAGGGCAGCACTAGAAATTGTTTAAAAAAAAAAAAGAGGCTATGCTTCTCAGCCAGCAGAACATGCCCAGACATCAATGTATGAAACATCCCTGGTTGAACTGACAGCCCTGACAGCACAGGACAACAGCATGACATAGAGTCAGACTACTGGTTCACAGAGCTCCAAACTGCAGACAGTAACAAAAACAACAGCTCTTGAGTTTTTTCCAGACAGGAGTATACTGTGGAGATACTAGGGACTGAATATTAAGCCATCTACACGTAAAGCATGTGCTCTACCAACAGCCTGCTTTTATGGAAGCCCATACTGCCTTGTGACGATTAGTGATGGAGGGCATCTCAGTGTTACGCGCTTTAGGAAGTGTGCCATTTCTCTTGGCAGACTCCTGCTTCTTACACCACACAGCATTTAGACTTAAGAAACAAAAGTTAAATAGGTTGGGTCCAATAAGTCAGATGATAACCCATCTAAGGTGCACTCTTCCACTTTGCCCATGGGAATCCAAAGTCTACATGACAACGACATTTATTATTATATTATTATTATTATTATTACTACTGCAGTGGCTCAAGTGGATAAGACGCTGACTGGGAGGTGGGAGGTCAGCAGTTCGATTCCCAAGTACTGGCAGGACGGAATGAGCTCCTGTCTTTGTCCCAGCTCCTGCCAAGCTAGCAGTTTGAAAGTAAGAAATTACAAGTAGATAAAGAGGGACCACTTCAGTGGGAAGATAACAGTGTTCCGTGCGCTCCGGTGTCTAGTCATGCCTGCCACATGACCACGGAAATGTCTGCAGAAGCAGACAGTGCTGGCTCTTTGGCTTTGAAACAGAGATGAGCACTGCACCCTAGTCGGATATGACTGGCTTGTGAGCAAGGGAAACCTTTACTACTACTACTACTACTACTACTACTACTACTACTACTACTACTACTACTACTACTACTACTACTACTACTACTACAATGATGATGATGTGCCAGAAATTATTTTGGGTTGAAAGGATTTTTGCGGGAGAAACTCTGCTTAGAGGATGCCCAAATGAGGTTCCTTTCGTGTCCCCAAGAGCTGGGACAGAGACGGGCACTCAATCCATCATGCAGTACCAGTCTCGAACTGTTGACTTGCCAGCCTTCCAGCTAACAAGATGAGCTTCTTAACCACTGAACCACCGCAGCCCTACTCAATAACTGTATTAGAAACTGGGAACTTCCCTTCCCAGATGAAATACCGCAACCAAATGCACCTAAACAATAAAGAATTAAAATTTACTTAAGAGGTGAGAACATTTGTCTTCATATTTTTAGTAGGAGTCACTACTTTTTTGTCACATCATTGCATATGCAATGAGTAAAGAACACATCCAACTTGGTCCGGGGTCTGCTCCTCAAGCCTTCGGTGAATCATGTCACCCAAATGCCAGCATTAAACCCATGTACCCAACTTACCATCCCTTTTCTTAATTCAGTGACAGCAACTAAAACAACAAGGAATCCCATTCAATAATATAACATGTAATACTTTAATGAATATTCAGATATTTTGCAGCGTGCAGTGACGGCACTTGATTTGCCCGGATATTTTGATCTAACAGTTGGTGTGTTTTCAAAAGTCATGTTTGCTTTCCTCCATCATTTCCTCAAAGCCATGTCCACTGCTGTCCAGAACATAATGTGATGCTCTGCGGTCTTTGCCCTTCCCTCAGGCACTCCAGAGCAAAATGTTTTCATTTGTCGTAGCCAACAACTAGAAACTCATTTCTCTCGCTCAGCCGAGCCCTTCAGGCTGGACTTTTGCCTTTTCTTCTCTCTTTGCCCAATAATGCGAAATAGTTTCTTCCTTGCTTCCTTCTGCCTCTTAAGCTTCTCTTCCTCCGCTTTCTGTTTCCCTTTCAGACGTTCCTTAAGCTGCTCGCGGTGTTTCAGCTTGGCTTTCTTCAGCTTGTAGTTGTGTACTGTGCCCAAAGCAGTGAGAAGGGCTGCAATCTGAAAACAACAAACAACAGCATGTGTCACCATAATCAGAAAGCTTGTAAGTGGCAAAAAAAAAAAAAACCTCGCAAACAGAGGCAAAATTCAAAGTTGACAAAAGGGAAGCCAGTCACTCTCCGGAGAGGAGGGACCAACATGGCCAAAAACTAACAGCTCAATCCACCAGCTCCTGCCATCCCAAGCCACCAAACATGCCACCCAGGGGCAAGAAAAGACAGCGGAAAAGCCCCCCTGATGTGACCCCTCCAAGAAATAAGAAAAGAGAGGAAAAGCAGATGCGTCACTCTTCTGATAGAACAATGTAAGCAGTCCTGTGTGTTGTTACAGGTAGCACAAAGTTTCAGAGCAAAAGTGAAAACGCTGCCCTTTGTGCCTTTGCCAAACAACACTGTCGGTTTCAGTTCTTTTTATTGCCTCTCTCCCCAACCCCTAAAATAACTGTCAATATTACTGTAGATATTAAAACAGTCACTCTTGATACTTGGATCTGATCAACATCCCCCATGCAAGGAAGCCTGTAGGACATTTTGTGAACAGCTAGTAAGTGCATGTTTATTTGCTTCCTATCCTGGTTCTTCTGATATAAACAGAAATAAGCACTGAACCCTAGAGTTGGATATGACTGGCTTTAGAGCAAGGGTGACCTTGACCTTCACCCTGACAGTTACGACTTCCTTGGTACTATGTTAAAGGCCTATGCCTAACCATGTACTGTATATCCATCTCCTCGTTCCTTCAGCTACATTAAGACTGAAAACAGTTAGTCATAGCTACCAGTTTTGCCAGTGATTCCTCAATAATAATAAAAATTCACCACAACTAAATCGGAGCTTAGGTTTTTAGACACTATTTGCAATTCTAAATTCTGTTAACATAAAAGTGGAACCCTTCTTTTTTAAATAAAAAGCAATCACCCAAAAAAATTAAGGGCAACACAATTACCAGTACTTGAAACCAAATACTGAGGGAATTGTGACATACACATGTGACTGAACTGAAGCAGTCAAAGATGTAGTCCACATCCCATTAAAACCACTGGCAAACCTTCAGTAGGCAGTAGTGACTATGCATCTTTGATTGTTTAAAAGCAGGAGTTCTCAAGTTCTTCAAGCCACAGGCTGGATCACACTCCCTCAGTTGTGTGGGCCGGACTGGTGGTTCCCCCTGCTGTAAACGCTGCCGTAAAATACATCCGTGGCTGTCAGAAACATATCTGGCCTGCGCTGCCATTGCTGCCGGAAGCGGATGTGTTTACGACAGCTGTAAACACGCCTGCAGCTGTCGTAAACACATTTACAACAGTGTAAATGCACTCGTGGCATGTGTTTGACAGCCACAGGCACATTTACAGCTGTTGTAAATGCACCCGTTTCTGGCGGCAATAGTGGTGTGAGGTGGATAGTTTGGCAATGTGGGCCAGGACCGGCCCATGGGTCGTAGGTTGCCCACCCCTGGTTTAAAGCAAAGCAAAGCAATCTCACCTATATACCATAGCATATACCGTATTTTTCGAACCATGACATACTTTTCCAAAAAAAAGTGTGTGTGTGTGTGTGTGGGGGGGCAATAAGGGTGCATCTTATAGTCCAAATGCTGTGAAGCAAGGCTGTTGTAAAAGGATATTTTAGAACAGCCGCGGCTGGCCAAAGACCTCCACCGCCACCAATGCTCCGGTGCAGTTCGGCTTCAGGAGAGGGGAAAGAAAAACATATGTTCAGCAGGCCATTACCACAGGTGGCCACAAGTGGGAGCAAAGCACAATTTCTCATTTAGATGCATTGGAAATCAATTTCTTATATTTTAAGCTTTTCTGTTTGTATGTTCTCAATGCATTTAAGTGGGAAACCAAACCTGTGCATAAAAAGAAAGGGTTTCATTTACCTTTCTTGTTCCTGCTCCATGTGTCCCTGCTCCATGTTGTTAAAATGGAGGGGGAAACCATGCTTCCAGGTTGCTGGGAGAGCAGGAGGCTAGGCTAGAGCATCGCTTCCTGCCTCAGTGCAATTGGCCTGCCCGCCCATTTCCCCTGCAGTGCCACCACTGGTTGGTGGTGCAAATACCTACAGTACTATTTAGTTCAGAATCTTTTTCCTTGTTTTCCTGCTCTAAAAACTGGGTGAGTCTTATGGTCAGGTCTGTCTTATGGTCTAAAAAATAGGGTAGTGCACTCTCTGGGCAGTTCACAAGTTAATTAGAAATTAATATTGCAATTTAGGTTACAAGCTTGGCATGCAACAACCATAAGATACTGAGCACACAAACAATGACATTGGGTGTAAAGATATTATCAAGGAAGAACACCTACTGTTCTCTTCTGGTTCTTATGCTCAAGAAAGAAATATGGCAAAACGTCAGGAACAACTCACCTTCTTTTCGTGGGGCTCCCGAATAACAGCTGGCCTCCACTTGTCCTTTGGGACTTTTCCTTTGGCTTCTTGCAGCTTAGGCTTGCTCTTAAATGGCAGGGCTTTCTGAAGCACTTTGGGGATATGCAGCTTATTGAAATGTTTCTTCTCCCGCACAATAACCTAAAAAGTGCAAGTGTAAATTGAGCAGATATTCCAAGGGACTGCTATTTTCTATTCGTTTATTGTACTTTGCCTTATAATAAGTGCTTGGAAGAAATGGAATGAAGACCTATTTATTTAGGCCTTCTCCTTTCTTCATGTTAACAATATCTCCATGCAACAAGCAATGGTATTCAGAACCTTTGCCATTTGGGTTGAACCCCTGCTTTCCCCTGAAACAACATGTGCGAGGTAGTAGCTCATGAAAGAACCTAAAAGTAAATTCTTCTCGTGTTATCTTCCTACAGCAGGGGTGCCCAAACTACAGCCCACGGACTCAATTAGGACTGTGCATCTCATTAAACAGGCTCGCAATGAGAACCCGGGCATTCCCAGACACGCCCACTGCCTTGTAAAAAAAATATTTTTGCTGTGTCCCCTCTTTGAAATCTGCGGTTAGGGACCTCACGGCAATGACTACATTTCCCAGAATCCCTCAGTACCACGGGCCAAGGGAGTCTGGGAAATGTAGTCATTGCCGTGAGGTGCCTAATGCCACAGATTTCAAAGAGGGGATGCAGGGAATTTTTTTTTACAAGGCAGCGATCCACCTTGGCAGGGGTTTCTGCTGCCTTGGGGATGAGCAGATCCACGTTCAGGACAACAGGGAGAAAGTGTGACTGCCGCCGCCATGGATGATGCCAAAAACGTAAGCAACCAGAGCAACCTGCCTCTGGCCCCCGCACCTGTGTGTCGGGGCAGGGTGGGATTGGCCTGGCTAAAAAATTTTTTGGGCACCCATGTCCTACAGGTTACATCCAATATGAGAAAATAATTTTATTAACAGATCTCCTCTTCACTTAATGCATATTAAAACAAGCGCTCAGAATTGCAAAGCTGGGACTGAATCCTATTCTTTACCTACTGCTGATGAGTGCTGAATATCTAGCAAGACAGACTGAGACAAATTCATAAACTAGAAATTCAATTATACACATGAGAAATCAAATGCTTGCTCTGGAAGTACTGAATCAAACTTCTGAAAATTTGATTTTAATTTAATTTTTCAACTTGTTCGCCGCCCACTCAGGCAAGCTCGACTCAGGGCAGTTTACATAATCTAAAAACCCCACAACAATAAAAACAGTTAAAACCCCCACCTACATCAAAAGAAAAATCCCACCCACCCAAGAAGCAGAAAGAGGGTACATCTTATGGTAAGAGCCAGCGAGCAGGGGCCACATTACCCTCAGGGCTCCACACCTGCCCCGCCAGCCAGGTCTTAACTCCTTTCCTGAAGGGCAGCAGCTCCGTCTGCAACCGTAGCAGAAGGTTCCAAAGGGCCAGAGCGGACACGGAAAATGTTAGTAAGGAGGGAAGAGCCAAATAATAAGGCAAGGTGGGATAGCTGTGATACTCTAGAAGCTATTGGACTCCAGTTTTCATCAGCTTCAACCAGCATAGCCAGTGGTTAGAGCAGTGTTTCCCAACCTTTGGTTTTTGGACTCCGATTCCCATAAGCCTAAGCCAATTCCCCAAAACACTGAACAGCCAATGTACTGATTTAGGTTTCTGGGAATTGAAGTCCAAAAACCAAAGGGCCTGTGCCCCACGCTGGGAACCACTGTGTTAGATATAACTTTGTTCTAGTGTAGGGGTGATTTTCTGCTCCTGAAAGCCTCCAGAAGATTTAGTTTTCACTTTTTAAAGTCTTGTAAGAGTACCTTAAGCTCCCCTGCTTCTAAAAATAAAACAGAGGAACTGCCTGTCTGTTTATTTTTAATAAAGATTCATTAATTAAGAATGAAAATGGCCATTTTTAGGTTATACACAGCTGGTGGATGGAGCAGAGGATATAAATTTAGCCCTCAAACTCCTTGAACTTCTTTATCTATGTTGTAATCCAATGGCACCCAGAGGATTACAGGTTTCAACTACTGTATTGCATTACATTTTATTTTGAGAAGGAGATTATTATTTGCAATCTTTACTGTCCTTTTATGAAATAGTTGGGAATCAGGAAAGGTGGGTGGATTGGAAGTGAGGAAAAGTGTAGGAGACCATGAGATGGTTCAAGTTGTGCTCTGTGACGTCTCCTCCCCAAAGCTTCTTTCTACATTTCTAGCACAATGTTTCACAAACAATCCATGTTAGGGTCTTACAATTACGAAAGTGCAATTTGGCTGAGAACTGAATTCTCTTCATTGCCTGCCAGATCCATGTAGATGTTCTTTCATTACAGGAAAGCACATCTGAGATAAGTTAGTTAATACTAGATGAATGCATACCCATACTCCACAGACAACCTTACCTTATACAATGAATCCTTGTTCTGTTTTAGCCTAATGCCCTTATCATGTCTTAACTGGCCTGTGGTCCTCATTCCTGCCCAGGTGTCTTTTTCACCCACAGGCTTTAGCAATGAAGTCACCGGATTATAAAAGGCTGGAATGGATACAGGATACCAAGTTCGCAAGAAGACAATATCTGAAAAAAAGGAAGAAAACAGTTAAACTGGTTTTCCTTTTAATTGTCTAATTTGCTGTCAAATAACTATGTTTTTAAAACTGCAGTTTTAGTTTTCTTGTAAGACTTTCATTTGAGCTACCTTGAGAGGATATTAAATGAACACAGAAATACTTGAAATAAACATTTTAAAAAGCATAGCACAGTCATTTTAAAGAATCAGCTGTGCAAAGCTGCTACATGATCAACTGGTGGGTCAACCCAATTTCATATATAGATTTGGCTTGTTGACCATGATGGAGGGGGCATCAATAGTTGTAATTTTTTTTTTAAAAAAAATTCCTCAAAACTCTGGATGTCTTGCACTTTAATGGCTTACAATGTATCTTATAAAAACGGTCAAAATCCTGATGCGCAATAGGAATTTCACCGTTGGCAGCCAATGTCTTGAGTAATAAATTTCTAATATAGTCACAATTAATTAAATGCTTATTTTATTTCAGTAACTTTCAGGGCAACATTGACTCAAGGCAGCTCACAAACAGAAGAAAACATAAGTCCTCCTAGGCCACTGGTGGTGAACCTATGGCAAGCGTGCCAGAGGTAGCACTCGGAGCCTTCTCTGTGAGCACTCATGTGGTTGCCCTAGCACATAGTTCATCCTGCCCCTCTGCCCAGCAGCCCAATGGGAGAGTTTCCTCCCTCCCCTGTTGCCTTGTTGGCACTTTGTGATAACTAAGTGGGTTTTGGGTTGCAGTTTGGGCACTTGGTCTCTAAAAGGTTTGCCATCACTGTCCTAGGCTTTAGATCAGTGGTTCCCAATGTGGGGCCCATGCCCCACAGAGGACTTCAATTTCCAGAAGCATAAGTCAGTACACTGGCTGATGAGTGCTTTGGGGAATTGACTTAGGCTTCTGGGAATTAAAGTCCAAAAACCAAAGGTTGGGAAACACTACTTTAGATACATATGAAGCAGAAAGAGACAAATTGGGCTGTCTCAGAAAGCTTGTGTAGGAATGCTGTTTTTGAATGGCTCCTTTATGCAAAAAATCATTGCATTTAAAAAACCCTAACATATTGAGAACAGTTTCAGTTCAATCCTCTCTCGCCTGTGCCATTTGAATGCCATATATTAAAACCAGCATAAACGGGTACAAGCCAATTTAAATATCTCATTCTGCTCTATGTGCACACCAGACCTTGAGAGCCAGGATCAGGTACGGTATCGGACTGGAATTTAGGTAGCCCACATTGGAAACGCTCTCCAACCATGAAACTTGTTGAGTGACAAAGGCCAAGTCACACTCTCTTTTAGACTGATTGACCAAACAGTTTTTGTAAAAATAAAGTCACCATGAGAAAAAACCTTATTTGACTTCTTGAACTCACTGGAAGAAAGTGTACATCTTCTACATAGCTTTTGACTGAGAGGTCACACATGCCAGTTTGGTCTCATCTTATTCTGATGTGTAGATCATTTATCCGTGACTATGTCACATTACACAGGATGCACCACGTGTAAGCTAGTCTACTCTTCACATGGGGATGGAAGTCCTCTTCCCAATGAGATTGTGGAGAAGAAGATCAAACTATGGACCACATTACAGTGGAACTTCATATTTGATTTGATTTATTCGATTTGTATGCCGCCCACTCAGCATGTGCCGACTCAGGGCGGCTCACAATAATCACAACATTAATTACCAATGTACAAAGTAAATACACCCTATTACAAAAAATATAAATAACACAATATAATCAGTACAATCACTATAACTAACACAAGCACAAAAACGCAATACAGTAAGATCCACAGTAATACAATTCGATCACCCCACAACAATACAGCAGCAAAAACAATGCATCGTTATACAAAAATTCAGACCCAGCACCCCCCCCCCCCAAGTCCATCCCCTCCAGGCCAACAAACCAAGGCATGACGGCCTACTCAGGTAAAACCCGACTCAGGGCAGTTCACAACACAGCTGCTCTCACTTCCCCGCGGCCAGCCAGGCCAGGGGAAGGAGTCTGGTGCGATGGTCGCAGCGAGTTCTTATGGTTGTGGAACCGCGGCACAGATGCTCCCACTTCCCCACGGCCAGACGAACCAGGGGAAGGGGTCTGATGCGGTGGCCACGGCAGCGGTGAGTTCTTATGACCGCAGCACACCTGCTCCCACTGGCGGGGCTGGGGGAAGGAGTCTGGTGCGATGGTTGCGAGTTCTTATGGCTGCGGAGCCGCGGCACAGCTGCTCCCACTTCCCCACAGCTGGCCGGGCCGGGGGAAGGTGTCTGGTGCGGTGGCCACGGTGAATTCTTATGGCCACAGAGCCGCGGCACAGCTGTTCCCACTTCCCCACGGCCAGACGAACCAGGGGAAGGGGTCTGATGCGGTGGCCACGGCAGCGGTGAGTTCTTATGGCCGCAGCACACCTGCTCCCACTGGCGGGGCTGGGGGAAGGAGTCTGGTGCAGTGGCTGCAGCAGCGGTGAGTTCTTATGGCTGCGGAGCCATATAAGGAAAAGAAGGGGGAATGGTGCCTCATACAATGAAAATCTCTATGGAAAAAATCGCATAACGAAAAATTTTATGGGGAAAACCGCTTAGTGATTTTTTTTCATTATACCATTTTCCCCATAGATTTTTGTTGTATGGGTTTTTTCATAGGGATTTTCGTTAGTATGGGGGAAAATTGTATAACAAAAAAAATCACAGTGAAAAGCCTCGTAGAATGAATTATTTTCATTATACGAGGTTTCACTTTATATGTAAGTATCCCTTACACATGTTTAGAGGCACATTGGAGGACTTGTATAGTGTCACAGATGAAGCCCTTCAATGGCTTTCAAACCTCGATGTGGAACTCTAGTTAGGAACTTGAGATTGTCAGTTTGTGCTCACTGTATATATCAGCATCAATGTAGACAACTGAGGTTCATCATACGATAAATTAATAAACTGGAAGAAAGTGGGAAATGAGAACTACAAACAAATGGGACTCACTGTCACAAGGAAAAACATAAATGTATCAAGAGCCCTGCAGTAGAACTCCTATAAATAAGAGCTGCGGTGTCCACCGGCGGCGGCCTCGCGTTCACCTCCAAGGCATTGCATTTCCAGCCTGGGTGGGGGGGATTGTTGCGGTGTGGTGGTGGCTGGCAGCGGGGGAAGAGGCGCGGCAGCTGCCTCTGGCAGCCTTGCATTTCCCGGTGCTCTCTTGCGTAAGCAGCCTAGGCGTGGAATGGTGGTGCCTGGCGCCCAGTTGTGACACGAGCACACACCAGGGACGTGATCTGTGCCAGTGGGCCTTATACCCCACGGGTGGCCTCCGGACCTCCTTCTTTGACCCCTTTGGCGGATAAGGTAGGTCCGGGGAAACTTTAAGGGGGGAGGGTGGCGGGGGGGCAAACGCAGCCAGGACCACAAACGTACGGGTCCGCTTTATATTTATAGATATGTAAAATGTATCCCTGATGCAGTAACAACTGATTTCCACAAGAGGACAGCTTATGTCAATAAATCTCCCCAAGAAATAAAGTGGACTAATTTACAGAAATCATCAAAAGGGATGGTGCAATGCATCCAACTTATGCTATTTCTAAAGTTCAAATTGAAAGCTCATTAGGAAGTTCTCCTATTCAATGACTTTTGGATAACTGCAAGACTGACTTACCACTCATTAGCAATTTGTCTTCAAATGTGGCTCTGAAGGCACCCTCTGGGGTGCGCAGGGCTTTTTTAATCTGCCCACGGATGCCACTAACACTACGAATAGCTGCACCTTCAAATTTAGCCACTTCTAGTATAGAGTTAAACATTCCCTAGATGGTAGGAAACAAAGACAAAGTGTTAACAGAAGGCCTTTCATTTAGTGTACATTTTTCTTTATTTCCTTCTAAATGCACTTGTAAAGTTCTTAGCAATAAATAACAACAACAACAACAATTTCATGTCAGAAATCATTCTGGGTTAAAATGATTTTTGCTGGAGAAACTCCACTCAGGGAACACCCAAATGAGGCTCCTTTCATGTCCCCAACAGCTGGGACAGAGACGGGCGCTCAATTTATCATGCAGTATCCAGGTCTCGAACTGCTAACTTGCCAGACTTCCAGCTTACAAGGCGAACTTCTTAACCACTGAACCACCGCAGCCTTAAAAATAATAATTTTGTGTCAGAAATTAAAGGAAGAAACTCTGCTCAGGGAACACAGTTATATCATCCTAGAATGAAGGATAAATTATAATCCATTCTGTAGGGTTTTCCTTATAGTGATTTTTCCCTTAAAGCAGGTTCCCATAGGAATTCACTCAATGCATTGAAAACCATGGGGGGGGGGGGGGAACTATTCTCTAAAACTATTCTCTAAAATCTGTGACAATTCATCCCTACATTTTTGCAAGCCTCTTTCCAAAGCTGATCATTTAATTTGATTTAATGTTTGCTATGTTTGACTTTGTGTCTTAAACCAGTGACTGTCCAGAGAGAAATTTCAATGAAGGCGATATGTAAATTCTCTCAATAAAAAGAGTAATAAGTAAACTTTGGGAAAAATAAATATCCACTGCAAAAAAAAGAGATGAATAGATGTGTTAATATCGGTTATCAAGCTTAAGGTTAACTGCAAAGTTTGAAACATAAGCATCATTGTTGTAGTACTTTTAAGTGGGTTTTTATGGGTTTTTAGTTTTAGGCTGTGTTGTTGATTTTAACTTTGTGAGCTGCCCAGAGTCGTTTCGAGTTGGGTGGCTATCTAAATTGGACAAATAAAAATAAATAAATAATCAGTAGATTTAGGGAAGTACTTTGGAGAAAGGAAGTTTCAAAAGAAAGATTGGGGCAGGGTGTGAATTTCAAAAGGAACAGATATGCATGCTCTTTAAGCTGCTAGATATAGCTCCCACAAAGACAATTAGATTGCAATCCGGAATAATTAGGAATAGAGGTTGACCTTCCAAAATTTTAGACTGTCTTACATGGGTGGGGACCTTTATTCAAAACTGGAAGTAATTTCTCAGCCCTTCTGTGTTGGGGGGGGGGGGGGGGGGAGAGGCCACTCTTGGGCTTAAAGCAACTCAGAATGAGGAAATAACCTAGAGCAGATATGCCCAGTCGCTGGACTTCTGGTCCTTACCCCTACTTTGCAACAATTCTGTAAAAACAAGCCAATATTATTACCAGAGTATGTTATAGTACCTCATAATTGTAACACCAAATCAGATTCCTTCCGATACATTTTGCTCAAACATTGAGAGCTCTGCAAACTCCTCAACCAGAACCCCAGAATTAAGACACTCAATAAAGAAACAAAGACTAAATGTGGCCAAAAGCAGAAGGCCTGCCCTCTGAACGCTTTGCATAGATTCTATCCCACTAAAGCTTTTCTGCAACATGGCATATTGCCAAAATTTTACTCATGACGCCAATGTCTAGGGATTTCTTTAAAAAGGCAATTTGCACACCGATTATTGAACACCACATATCTGGAAATACTAGTACTACTACCAAAGTACATACCTTAATAAACGCTGTATTCTTGTAAATTTTGAAGGGGAAACCAGTCAACTTTAATTTCTTCACAACTCTTAAAGACTTATCTAAGTCAAGAACAACTCCAGTGGCAGCTATTCGAAAATCGGGCTGAAACATTGAAGTACAGGCAAGTTTGCAACTTTACACATATTATCTAACCTAGCATTCTTTAGGAGAATATTAAGTTAGAAAATGTCACTTTTAACAGTACAGTATTTATCCTAATTTCTCATTAGAAACCTTCAGAGTTTGGCTTCACTGTTACTATGCCTCAGAACAGGCACGATGGTTGGGGGGGGGGGGAGTCCATTCATACTGTGCTTTAAGTCTTTCAGAAGTACTGAACCTCTCATGCTGTTTCTGTTTGGTCCAAAACTTAGCATCACAATGTAACAAATCAGTTCCTCAACTCATGGCTGGAAATCATGAGAGTGGTAGTCTCAAACCCAGGGAGGCAACAACTGGAGAAAGCTACCCTAGGCTGGCTAGAAATGGTTGCTGGTTTATTACTTACTGTTGCACCACTCACTGACTGGATAGCCAAGCATCCTGTCCCTTGGGGCGTGATAGGACCTGAAAAATAAGATTAACCTTGGCTATCATGGATATCTATGCAACATCTCTTCCTGTGAAAACAGTAAGGGAAATAAAACTCAAAGCAAACAAATCCGCTACAACCGTGAAGAATAACTCCTCTAAAAATGAGATAAATTGCTTTATTTATCAAGCATCGGTGGAACACAAGAGCAATTCAAGGTATAATAATAATTTCATGTCAGAAATTATTCTTGGTTGAAAGGACTTTTGCAGAAGAAACTGCTCAGGGAATACCCAAATGAGGCTCCTTTCATGTCCCCAAGAGCTAGGACAGAGATGGGTGCTCAATCCATCATTTGTGGTATTCAAGAATTCAAGGTAAACAAATGCAAAAAACTTCCTTGCAGTTGCTCTTCAATGCAATATTTGTTATTTTTATATTCCACCTTTCCTCCAATGACTTCAACATACTAGTGTACACAGGTTAAGGAACAACCCCTATGAGAGATCAATTTTCATATCTGGTTTTGATTTTTGCCCTCTCATAGTTTACAAATGGCATATTTCATTGGCAAAGAGTTTGTCTGGTACCCTGCTTTAAAAAACATCTGTGGCTCTGTATAGATTGAGTGTCGCAGAAATGTCGTTCTGAGATGCTGCCACAGCACTGTCATTGTTACTTTCCTGACTCAGAGAACTATTGTCAAAGGACTTCAATGTATTACATACTTTTTTGACATGACTTTTGTTATCCTATCCTTTAGGAGAAAATGAACAATTTATGTACGCTACTGCCAATAAAGCTAGGCTGGATAGTTCAGTGGTTTAAGGTATCTATTATGGAGCTTGAATCCCCACTGTGCCTCCACGGAGGCGAGCCACCCTGTGTAGCTGTACAGCCGGAAAGTGTTCCTGTCTGTGCTGTCTTCTCTGTGTTGTGTGGGTCAATGTTGTTTATTAAGAATATAGCTTTATAAGAGGAGCACAGAGCTCTCAGTCAAATGAGAAAAGTGTGATGACTCTTACCCCAAAACGTTGCTCCACAATGCATATGCTGTGGTGTATACTTAAGTAACCTGTGACGCCCATTATGATCTTCGATGTAGTATACAGGGATGGTCTGAAACCGCCTCCAGCCAAGTGAGAGGATCAGAGGGTCGCGAGTCTTGAGTATTTTCTTATACCAACGATGTTTCTTCAGGCGCATCTGAAGAAAACCAAGGACCCGTTTAGCCAAAAGCAGCCTTCGACATTAACATAAATTAGTTCAGTGCTCTCTTTTGTGCCTGGTGACTTATCTCACCTGTTGCACTGAGAGTTCTCAATGAAATATTAAAATACTGAAGGCTTATCTGCTGTACCTCAGTTAATAACAGATAATTGTAATATGGCACTGAACTTCAAAATGGAAACTTGGAAATCAAGGAACAAGGAAATGAAAGAAACTGTTCACAAGCTTTATCTCTAAAAGGACATTCAAGGATTGTATTAAAAAGATGGCTGCTAAATGTGTTACAAAAATGACTATACAAACACTAGCTAAGCATTCACAAGATGATTTAACAGGTATGTTTCATTGTAGCTGTCATATTTTGAGTGATAGACGTGGCTATCAGATTTAGGTTTATTTTTATTTAGGTTTATTTTATCTGATAAAGGTCAGATTTAGGTTTATTTTTCTATTTAAAGCAGTAAAACAGGTCTCAACTGAAGAAAAGACACCTTTGACACACAGAAGGACGTTCTCTACATTCAACCAAGAAATTACATTCAGACAACAGGGTAACCAGGTAGCACGAGTCACAGATGTTTTATCATTTGTGTTATGAAGGAGTACATTTTGGAACTCACGAATTGATTGGATGACTATCCTTGTCAAGAAATGGCAGGTTTCTTAAAGGGTAATATTACCCATGTCTTTAGAACTTATCTGACACTTTTTAAAATGCTTCATATCCCCCACCCCACAAAAAGGCAGAGAGAGAAAAAGTCACATAAGAGAATCCTCTACCCTAATTTTAAAATAAATGTGGTGTCTTTACTGCATACTTGCACATATCCGACATTTCCTTCAGTGTTCCCCAGGCCTCCAAGGATCATTGGATAGTGTGGGTCAAAATTCAGCACCAATTCACAAGGAACGTTCTCAAGTTCTATCCGGATATACATTCCTGGTCGAAAGCCCTCATACTGAACTCTGGTCTCATCATCTTGATCTTCAAATTCAGCCCTGTTAAGCTATGCGATAGATCCAGTTGACACAGCCGTTAACAGAAAAGGGAAAAAAATTAGAATAAAGGAAGGATAGCAGTTGGCCCACAAAAACCAGAATCACACTGAAATTTTACTATGGAGTAATTAAAATCACATACATTATGGTAGCAAATTACAGCTAACTAAACAAGGTTCCTGTCTATTCTTTGCCACATGACTGACACGTACCTTGTTGATTGTTGCAGTTTGCCACCGCAGTTGATGCAATTTCACTAACTCCAAAGTAAAATCCCATAGGATTCTGAGCACTAAGATAATTAATCCCTTGATCATTCTCCCTCCAAATCAGAACATTTCACATATTATACTACTCTTTTTGATGACCAGATAAACGGATACATACAAGTTACTATTTCCCTGGCATCAAGTTGAACCTGCCTTCCTTTGATTCTCTTGAAAATGTATGTATCTGCCCCCTCTTTCTAAAGCCCCATATAATGCACCATCTTTTATTCTTTACAATATGGGCTCTCTCTAATCCTCCTCCCCTCATAAGATAAACATGTAACAGTAATGGCATTTTCGGAGATCTTGTGTTTAATCTGTATTTTAGGCTTCCTCCTGTTCAAGAAATCTAGGGACTTGCCACATGGAAACATAGCCACATTCCAGTGCTCTTAAAAATAATCAGTAATCATGGCTCCTTGCTATCCTGTACAAAGCTGGCTTAATATTAGATTTCTGCCAACCACTAGAGAAAACCTAGCTGGTGTCAAAGAATGTCCAGTTCCTCCTCAGTGATAGTCATGAGCCAAGTAAGTTAAGATTATCAGATAAAGAAGAAGGAACTCTCTCTCTCTCTCTTTCTCTCCCAGTAAACTCATGTTCCCAATAATGCATTTGCCTTCTTGGCACAGGTATCATGACATGCTCCAGAGCCTACCTTCTTTCCTTACACACAACATTTCCAAATCAAATATTCTGCCAGTGACTATGGGGACAATTTCCACTCCACTGCCATTCAAATCAAATCTTTATTATTACAGCCAAAGTCCAGACAGAGTGCACCAGATAACACAACCATTCTGGCATCACATATAGAATAAAAGGAATTCCGACATACCAAGCATATACAGCAAAATATTTTTTAAAAAATTTGTTTGAGAATCCTATAATACACACAATAGTATTTTACTTTAGTCTGACTGTCCCAAGTTCACGTTCGCAAATTTTAACACTGGAGGCTCACTATTTACTGAGCACTATTGGGGTCAAAAGACATGAATCGCCATACTTTTGCGAATGCAGGATGATTTCCATGCAAACCTGGCGACAGCTGCCGTCGTTGCCTTGGAACTGTCAGATATTAATACACTCAAGTTTCTATTATTGCTGGAGGCCAAGAATGGAACTGCTAAAAAGAGCTCTTTTCTGAGATCTTCATAAAAAGGACACTCTAAAAGAATGTGCTCGGTTCACGGAAGAACTACGGCAGCTCAAACGGGCAAAGAGATGCCTTGAGGGCAGCTGGGTGAAGACCAGGAACGATTCCGATTGGACACTAGCTAGAGCCGCTATTAGGGCCTACCTAGTGGCGATGGGGGTGGTGAGGAGGCAATTCTTCACCTCCCTTATTGCCTCCGCTGATAATCGCCCAGCCACCCTGTTTTGGGTGACCAGGTCCCTCCTTGGTGGGGGGGGGGGGCTGTGCCTGGTTGGCAGGGATCGGCTGAGGACTTTGCTGACCATCTGGTGGAGAAAATTGATTGGATTCGCTCAAGGTTTAATCTTGGCGTGGATGGGGAGTCAGGGGGGAGCCAGTGCACAGTCTTGCTGTGTTATCTGGGATCGGTTTGATCCTGTTGCCCCAGATTAAGTGGACAGGCTCCTTGCGGCGGTCTGCACCACTAATTATCCATTGGATCCCTGTCCCGCCTGGCTGGTAAAAGCCTCCAAGACGGTGACAGGTGGCTGGGTCGGGGCTATAGTTAATGCGTCTTTTCGGGAGGGGATATTTCCTGCACCGTTGAAACATGCTTTGGTGCGCCCCCTCCTCAAGAAGCCATCCCTCGATCCAGCAGTCATAACCAACTACAGGCCTGTTTCAAACCTCCCCTTTTTGGGGAAAGTATTGGAAAGGGCAGTGGCGCGTCAGTTGCAGGGGATACTGGATGAAGCAGAATATCTGGACCCCTTCCAGTCAGGATTCAGACCTGGATATGGTACTGAGACTGCAATGGTCGCGCTGATGGATGATCTCTGGCGAGAGCAGGATGGCGGTCATCTGTCTGTCCTTGCTCTTCTTGACCTCTCAGCGGCTTTCGATACCGTCGACCACGGTATCCTTTTGGAACGGCTCCGAGGATTGGGGATCCAAGGCACTGTGTGGTCCTGGTTTTCCTCATTTCTGAGAGGCCGGATCCAGTTGGTGTGGTTGGAGAGCGAGAAGTCCAGTCCTAGGACCCTAAAATATGGGGTGCCTCAGGGCTCGGTACTCTCTCCTCTCCTATTTAACATCTACATTAAGCCACTGGGTGAGATCATCCGTTCCCACGTGGTGCGGTACCATCAGTACATGGATGACACACAGTTGTACATCTCGGCCCGTGGGGACCCCAGTGATGCAGTCAAAGTCCTTTCCAGTTGTCTGGAGGTGGTTGGGGTCTGGATGGGGGCAAATGGGTTACAGCTGAATCCTAGTAAGACTGAGTTGCTGTGGATGGGGGGTCCTGTGTTATCCCGGGAGCTACCATCTTTCATTTTGGATGGGGCTGTTTTGCCCCAGACCGACCCGGTGCGCAACTTGGGGGTCCTCCTGGATTCGCGGCTGCTGCTAGAAGAACAGGTGGCGGCTGTGGCCAGGAGGACCTTCGCCCAACTTTGGGTGATTCGCCAGTTGTGCATGCTCCTGGACCGGGACTCTTTGCTCATGGTCACTCATGCTCTGGTGACCTCCAGACTAGATTATTGTAATGCACTCTACATGGGGCTGCCCTTGATGACCATTCAGAGGCTGCAGCTGGTCCAGAATGCGGCGGCCCGGGTGGTGATGGTGTGTGGAAGTTATGCCCATTCCTCACCACTGCTGCGGGAGCTGCACTGGTTACCCGTTTGCCTCCGGGTGCAATTCAAGGTGCTGGTTTTGACCTTTAAAGCCCTATATGGTAGTGGGCCAGGTTACCTTAGAGACCGCATCGCCCTAAGGACGTCTGTCCGTCCAACCAGAGCGGACCGGAGGGGCTCTCTAATAGTGCCATCAGCCAGGGGGGCTCGTCTCTCTGGCACAAGGAGGAGAGCCTTCTCTGTGTCCGCACCTGCCCTTTGGAACCTCCTGCCTGTGGAACTGCGTCTCCAGACGGAGTTGTTGCCCTTTAGAAAAGAACTAAAAACCTGGCTGGTGGGCCAAGTTTGGGGTGCAGGTGGAGGGGTGGCTTCCGTTGGGTGGTTAATATAGGGGAGGATGCCTGCCCCACAGTTTCTTCAGTTCCTGCACCCTCTCTTTTTAGGGGTGGGTTCTTATTGCTGGTTTTTATCTGTTTTATTTGTTTTTATCTGTTTTTACCCACTGTTGTGAACCGCCCAGAGTCGGCTTTGGCTGAGTGGGCGGTATAAAAATTTATAAATAAATAAATAAATGCCTTATCAACCTCATGATCTAACAGCACCTCTTCTTGAAAGGCAATCAAAGGTCCTAAAATCTAATTATGCTGGTCGTCTTCTATATCAACTTTTGTCCAGCCTAGATTTATGTGTCTTGAATGGCACAACGTGCGGAGACCATCCTGCAGAGTACACATTTTGGTCCGGGAAAAGAAAAAGTGTCATTGACTATTTTATTGTCTCAAAAGAGTTTGTTAGTTATGTAGACCAATTTTTAGTCTCTTTGTTTTTTGATAGTGACCACCTTCCTTTAAATCTTTTACTTAACTTCCTGACACATACAGTGAGGCTTAGTGAAAAACACTGTGGTCAGCCAGACTCTGAGAGCAGGATGAACTTAATCAGATGGAGAGCGGATATGGCCCAGATCTTACCAATGCTGATTAACACTGATGGTTTTAAAGAGGCAGTGGACAATTTTGTGAATAACGGTCTACATGAATAGGGTGTTGATCTTTTTGACTCCCTGTTGGAAAGAATCCAATCTCCGTTAAAGGTATTTAACACTAGTCACAGAAGAGCATCCAGCAGGTTAAGTAAATCTTGGTATTACAAGGTATGTGTATTGGCCAAAAAAGCTTTGAGGTCTAAACATAGGGACTTCTGTTTAAATCCTATAGACAGTTTAAGAGATGAAGTGGCCCTTATCAAATCTCAATATAAACAGTTAATAAAACGGGAAAAATGCGAGGAAACTAAAAGGGCCTGGGAACAACTTAGGTTGGCCACTGAGCAAAAAAACCACTCCCAATTCTGGAATTTAGTCTCCTGTCATTCAAGACGTAATAGCACCACAGCTGCTATTTTACCAGAAATCTGGGGAAATCCTTTTCAAGAACTCTATCAGGCCCTTGACATTTTGGACTCCACACCAGGCTATTCGGCCTGTAGTGACAATCTTCCCATTTGGCCCCCAGTTTCAAATGCTGAAATAAAATCTTTAATAAGCAAACAGAAATCAAGGAAAGCTGCTGGCTTTGATATTATACCCCCTGATTTAGTCAAATTAACTCTGACTGGTCGACTCCAGTATTGGCAAAATTATTCACCATAATAGATAAAACTGGGCGGTTCCCCAAAAGTTGGGGGATATCAATTATATGCCCAATATATAAAAAGGGGTCTCGCAATAGTCCGACAAACTACAGACCAATCAGCCTGTTAAGTGTACTCAGCAAGTTATATGCTACCCATCTTTTAGGGAAACTCCAGGACTGGTGTGAAGACAGCAAGATAATTGCCGATGAACAGGCAGGCTTTAGATACAGGGCCCAAAGAGCTGTCATTTGGACCCATCCTGGCATTAAAGTCACCACCCATTATTACATGTGCTGTGGGATAAGAAATTAAAAGATCATTTAGATGTAACTCAAATTCTTTCCAATCCGTTAATGTCTTGCCATTGGTTCGGCCTGGTGGAATATACACATTAACTAATAGGTTTAAATTTAGATGATATCTAAAGATAATTGCCATCGCTAGGTTATGACAAGGAGGAAGATCTTTCACCATGACCGCAAGTGAAGTGGCCACCAGTATTCCTAAACCTCCCTTTGCACATCCATGGGTTGAAGGGATGGCTGCCAAAGCCGATGAGGCATAACCATTCAGAAATGGGGGAGCTATACTCCAGGTTTCTTGTCTGAGGATGATGTCAAAATTGGAGAGATAAGCACATGTGTCAGGATCTAGTAGTTTAGTGCACCAGCCCATAACAATCCAAGACAGAAGCTTTAAATGCTCAAGCGAGCCCTCTTGAGATGGTGAAGAGGCCACAGTTAGTCATTCCTTATTGATTTGGTCAATATGGCCACCGTGGTCATGGATGATACAGCCGTTGCTTGCTGTTGGCACCTTCCTATGAGCACAAGACTGAGGCTCCGGGCCAGTTGTCAATAATATCATATTATGCCCATTGGGATTGTCCTCATGTGAGCTGCCTGCACTTGCTATGGGCATGTTCGGAGGTTGTCCCTTGTGGCTGGAGCTAGCATCAACTGAACAAGCGTGAACTACAGCATGGCACTTCGTTTGGCCGGAGTTCTCCTTGGGCGACTCTAGAGATTTTTTAGGAACAGCACCATTATAGGGATTCTCCTTGATATTGTTCTTCTTCAGGCTGTCAGAAGTCTGTAACCGAAAGGCAGCAGATTCAGGACACTCCTGGTTAGAAACCACTGTGTTCATGATAGAAAGAAGAGTGGACTTAAGGCTGTCCAACCTAATCATTATCTCCTTTTGCTCATCTACGGGAAGTGTTCCAAAAGAATTGATGAGCGTGATTTCATCCTCATCAAATCTCACCTCATTTTTTAGATCCATTAGCCTGTCAGGCATGGTCAGTGTGGGCAGAGCTGTGTCAAGGATGGCATGGTCAGCAAGGTTGTTTTTCTCCATATCACACGCCTTTTTTTGAAAGCCAGTATTGATGTGAGTCACCTTACTAAGTAAAGGTCTCGCCCCCTGGTCTCGGAAAACTCTCAGTGGAGTAATTTGATGGGAAGATAGATACTGCCTCATTTTGTAGAGCATTCTTGGTATGGTTGGCTGTTTAAAAGTTAATAAAATACACCTGTTTCCCCCACGGTTTGGGAGCCATTCTATATCACACAAGTCAATCTGGCTGAGATGGCACCTCAATATTTGGCCCAAAGAGACTCTGACTGCTGCTTTAGAAGACCAAAGGCCAAAGGTGTTGTTGGTCATCCAGATATAGAGGGTGACTTGATTGGGTTGCAGGGAACAAGAGAATTTCACTGGAATAGGATTTCTTGGGTCAGGACGAGCATGGTCCCGGTCAGTACCTGAGCCCCTGGGAACATGGCTTGAAACACAACAGCCTAGCTTTGGGATGTCTGGCAGAATCCCACAATTAACGGAAACAAATTCACCAAAATCAGCTCTCAACTAGTCCAGCTTGTTTTCCATTATCTGCAATGATTCAAAAATTGCCGCCACAGTCTGGTGAATTAATAGAGATTGCTTAGCTACAAGGTTTGTGCTAAAGCCTTCCTCCCTGGTCTCAGCTTTGTTCTCACTCCTTCCAGTCTCCACGGCTTCCTTTTTAGAAGGGCAAGTTGATGATGGTTGGACTCTGCTCATTGCAGTCGGATTGACTCCTGCCTGCAGGAACTTATCCCCATCAACTGGTGTTGTAGAGTCATTGGCGAGAGCGTCGAACTTGTTATGGGTGGGAAACTCCTTGATCACTGTTTTAAGATCATTACTTGCAAAGAGAGCATCTATTTTTGTCTGATTATCTGTCGCTGACAGCTGTAGAGAGCTAGTAGACTGTGTTTTTTCCCTCTTCTGCTTCAGGGGTGGTGGTGAGCTAAGATCCTGTTTCTTTCTTTTCCCCATTATCCTCCAGTTAGTCTCTTACAATCAAACAGGGGCAAAAAAAAAAAAAAAAAACAGGCTCCCGGATAAAAAAATTGGTTAAAAACTGTACATGAATAAGTAAAATCTTTTTGACCTAAAAAGCTTGGTGAAGGAATGGTTAAAAGCTGTGTTCATTAAATGTTTAAAAGTTCATAGAAGTTCATTAAAGTTCATTAAAAGTTTAAAAGCTCATAGGAGTCTCTCGGCATTTCACTCCTTAGTTTGACGAGAGGTAGCCGAATGTTCATTTGGCCAAGCACTTGAAGTCAAAGGAAGGTAAAAATGATAAGCATTCTAAAATGCAGCATTAAAATATAAACAGTCTGCTAAAGTCATTCTTGTTTTGAAGGGGAAAAGACAAAACAAGATAAAAAGGGGAAGGAGAGAAAGCAACTCACAGCCTCACCTCCTCCTCCGGAACCGGAACTCCCTCCACTGCCATTCAGCACAGGGAAGGGAGGAATAAAGTACACACGGGTAAAGTAAAGGTAAAGGTTTCCCTTGCTCAAAAGCCAGTTGTATCTGACTCTAGGGTGCAATGCTCATCTCTATTTCCAAGCCGAAGAGCCAGTGCTGTCTGCTTCTACAGACGTTTCTGTGGTCATGTGGCAGGCATGACTAGACACCGGAGTGCACGGAACGCTGTTACCTTCCCACCAAAGTGGTCCCTATTTATCTACTTGCAATGTCTTGCTTTCAAACTGCTAGGTTGGCAGGAGATGGGACAAAGATGGGAGCTCATTCCGTCCTGCAGTACTCGGGAATGGCAAACTGGAAACAAAGAACTACAGAGATGCCACTTCTACCAAGGGACCTTACCTTTTAATTCTAAAAATAGTAGTGACATAAAATAAACACTGACATTACAATCCTTGGAACTATCTGCAACATGTTCATATTGAGTAAAGAATGCAAAGAACTCAGTTTGCTTTTTAAAATGCCAATAAAACCATACAACAGCTCATATATCTACTATTAGTATTCCAGTTTTTCCTTCAACTCAACCCCATCATTGCATATACAACACTTTTTTTAAAAAAAAGTTTAATAAATAGTATATTCCTACATTATGACTGTTCTCATTCATATTAATAATGCATTAGTATAAAAGGTTTACATTTCCCCAAAAACAGCTCTCAGCACTTCATATCAATTGCTTTATCATTATTGTGAAAAGGAGGAGCTGAGGCTGAGACCCTGAGGAAGCTGTGACTTCAGCCAACCACCCATTTCTCAATTCCCTAGAATAAGTTTTTAAAAGTTCATACCTGAGCTTGCCTCTGCATCTCCCCTTTCACATCATCAAAGTAGGTGGCATCCCCTCCATCATATTCAGCATCAAACATTTCTTTCAGTTTACGTTTCTTATCCATGCGCTTCTTTTCCTCTTCCTCTTTGCTGGCTTGGCCATCTGCTCCTTCATCGTCTTCCTTCTCTTCTTCACTTCCTGCCTAACAGTGGAATATGGGCATGGGAAGAAAAGTATTTTATCTCAGCTCCTCCTTTTGAAACAAGCTACATTGACAGCAGTCATTTTTATTATACATATAAATATGTATTACGAAGCAAACAATGGTTTGTATAATAGCACTATGCCTTACTGGGATTTCCTTCCCTTCCGTGGATGCTGTTACAAACAGTAGTGGGGTGGTGTTACAAATTAATACTCACCCAGAATAATAGGAGTTATTGGTTGAATATGATCTGTATTATAGTTTTGAGTTTTTGTTGCTTTTGTCAAAACTTTGTGGTAGGGGCACTGGGGGTTGGATCAAAGCAGTATGAGGTCGGTAAGCAGGAACCTGCTTGGTTGGAAACTCCTGATTTAAGGAATGGTTTTACCACTGCAACCTTCCTTTGAGATTCCATGGCTAAGCAGGGATTTAAACCCAGGATTCCCAAGGTCTAGTTCAGCCTACACCAGTGATGGTGAACCTTGGCCCCCCAGGAGTTCTTGGACTTCAATTACCCTGCTGATCAGGGCTTCTGGGAATTGAAGTTCAAGAACAGCTGGAGTGCCAAGGTTTGCCATTGCTGGCTTACACCATACCTGCTCTGCTACATGTAATTGTTCTTCAAAAAGTGAATTCACATTAAGTTGAAATACAATATTACAATTTCCAGTGAAAGTATCAGAGATAAACAAGCAAAAGAAACAAAAATAACCATGCTGACACATGAGCAGTTGTAAACATCTCCTTTCATAGCATGATCAAAGAAAACTTCTCACCATCGATTTAGGGACCAAAAGAGGTTTCAGATGCACATGATCTTTACTTAAATGTAGCTTGTATATTTGTAGTTACCATATTTGCCGGCGTATAAAATGCATTGGAGTATAAGACACAACCCGTTATTACCAAAACAGCTCACTACAGGCCACTATATACAGTACAAGAAGCACTCCATTTCCCCAGTGTATTTTAAGGGGGGAAAGTGGGTCTTATACACCAGCAAATATGGTATAGTAGACCCTCATATAACGACATTGCTTGGTTCCCCAAGTAGCGTCGCTATGAGGGAAACGTCATTGTGCGGTTTTCAATGGCAGCTGTGCCATCTAGCGGCAAAAAACTGTCATTATCCGCACATCGATGTTAAAAAAACATCATTAATCTGCGCGATGGATTTTCATCGTTGTGCGGATAGTCACGTGGCGAATGACGTGTTGTTAAGCGGAAATGATGCTATTCGGACGCGTCGTTAATCGAGGGTCCACTGTAATCTAATTGTTTAAGGCCCAATGGTACAGGAATTACAGGGTGCCAATGAAAATAGATTATGGTTATTATCAATAATCATGGGTAAAAACAAGAAAATCTGAAACTATATCTGCTTTCTGTTAATGAAGAAAAAATTATCTAGTTTAATATAACTGTAAACTACATGCTTTATTTTCACTATCACCCAAATGAAAAAGTGTCTTATGCGAGAAGTGAAACGACACCTTTAATAAGAAATTTTTATCATTTTCTATTGTGCACTGCAAGCTTTGAGGCTTTGTTAAACAAGCAAACACATGAATTCTCTTCAAACCTCATTTCCTTGATCACTCAGTTTTCCTTTGTGTATGGTTCCTGTCTCAAGGTCTTCAAAATCACCATATAGTTCATCTACAAAGAGAAGTCGGAAATATTGTATCTATTTTCTCTCTCTCTTTTATTTTAACAGTTAAAACTCTAAATCAGGGGTGGCCAACCTTGGTGCTACATGTGATCTCGTACTTCAAATACCAGAAGCCCAAATCAGCACACTAGCTGATGAGGGCTTTTGGGAACTGAAGTTCAAGAACCCCTCAAGCACCAAGGTTGGCCACCCCCGCTCTAAATCATGCATGCAGTCCCATGTGTTCTCTTTGAATCCAACATAGGTACCTCCATCCCTTGTCTCTTCTATTAGGACATTTTCATATGGTATAAAACCCAGTTACAGAGACATGGTTAGATTATTTATTCGGATTGATGTGTTCTTCCATGTAGCTTCGTCTAGATATAAAATAATATTTTTTTAAAAGCAGGACTGTTGAAATAATAGTGTATCTCCATTGGATTCCATTGGCTTTTGCCATAACCAATAACTCCCTTCCTTCCTGCAGCCATACATCAGACCGGTTTTCTGGAAGCAGAGAAGGCTACAGTAAAAGATGGAGGGAAATCGCAAGTCTGCCGTCACTGTGTACCAAAACGTATCGCCAAATCTTGGCCAAAAAGAGTATGCTGATTTTTCAAACTATTGTGTATGCTCACCATATCCAGAGGCTTTATGAAGCCTCTTTCACATTTTTGTCTATAATCTTTTCCCTAATTAAAAGCTGAGCTGGAGAATACTGACACAAAAGGTCTTCTATAACAAAACAAAAAAAAAATCACAACCACCTCAGAGACCATTCTGTTGTAATATAGAAAAATGTTGTAATGAATTAAAATGGAGGCTTTGCTTTTAGTGAGTTTAAAATGGTTACTGTGTTTCTTTGCTTCCTGAGTGGGGGTAAAGAAAGTCTTGGAATTTGACCTTCAAGCCAGGTGGGGCTTCCTTTGCTATTGGAATTCAAAATACTGTAAGCTGAAAGTGTGGGAACGGAAGTGCAGAAGAGGAACATTGACTGTGTAGTCTTGTTGGTTAGGAGACAGGAAGAGGAGGGACAAAATGGGTTTGGTGCTCTTAGAATGTTAGAGAAGAAACACCATTATTGCTTGTGAGAAGAATAGTAGAAACATGTAATCTTGATTTTGTTAGCTGGCTAGGCCAGGAAATATAGTTAGACTAGCAGAGGTTGCCCGGCGTTGCCGGGCTGTTTTAAATGGTGTTGGAAAGTTTTTGTTGTTGTTGTTAATGTTTGTAAAGAGGTTAGTCTATAATTGAAATTTTTAAAATTTTTATTTATCCAAATTTCTTTGGTTCCCTGTTATAAATAGTGATGAGTTTTGTTTGGTGTTTTGGTTTTGTGGATGAAAAAAAGAATAAAGGATGATATACTTTTCCCCAAAAAATTATTTAACCCAATAATTTTTAGTATGTATTTGTTTTAAAATTGTTGTACCGTAGGTAATAATTTAAAAAATGTGAAAGTACATGTTTTTCACAATAAATGTTTTTAAATTGTGTATTGATGTTTTTGTTTTTTATTTGAGTAAAAATTCAGCACAGGATTTTTGAATAGTTTTTATTTTATTTTATTGACATCTGTTTTTGATTTGTGCAAAATTGTGATTTTGTGTTATTTGTTTTTACTTGTTTTTACTCTTGGGGCATTTTGTGTGGGGCTGTTGTGTCTTTTTGAATTTTTTTTTACTATTGTGGGCAGCAAGTGGTGCTGGTAGGGGTTACCTTGTATTTTGACTGTTTTTTCTCTTGTGGCCTCTGGGTGGAGCTTCTTCCAGTAAGTAGTCTCTTTCTTTATTCATTTCTTTTCCAGTAGTTGTTGTGTGAGGTCGTCTGGTGGTGAGTTGGCTGTTTTTCTTTATTTGGTGTGGTGGTGGTGGTTGGATTTTGTGGTGTTTGGCTGGGTGCTGGGTGTGTTTAGAAATGTTTGTTGTTGTTTACTTTGTATTGTTTTTTGGTGTTATTTTTGTTTGTTTTTGTGTATTTTTGGATGTTTTTGATTATTTGTTTTTGTGTTTTTTGGTGTCCTACGGGGGGGATCCCCTCTCTGCCATCTCCCCTGGCTCTGGAAGGCTTTGGGGGGGCAGACCCCTTTTGTCTCCCCAAACCTTCCAGACTCATGGGACCCAGGAGAGGGGATCGAATCCAGGCCACCCTCTGATATTAAAAGGGAAATCTCAATTGTGGTTCCCCCTTTAATATCAGTGGGGGGGGTGTGATCCCCCTCTCCGCTGGCTTCCTAGGGTTTGGGAGGGTTGGGTGGACAAAAGGTGTATGTCTCCCCCACCCTTCCGGACCCAGGAGAGCCATCGGAGAGGGGGATTTCCCCCCCCCCCTCCATTTTTAAAGAGAAGTAACCGCTTGGTTTCTTCTCTTTAAAATGGGGCGTGTGTGTGTGTGGGGGGGGGAGAAGGGAATCCCCTCTCTGCCAGGTCCCCTGGGGTCAGGAGGGTTGGGGAGACAGACTCCTTTGGTCCCCCCAAACCTTCCAAACTCATGGGACCCAGGAGAGGGGATCGAATCCAGGCCACCCACTGATATGAAAAGGGAAATCTCAATTGGGGTTTCCCCTTTAATATCAGGGGGAGGGGGTTGTGATCCCCCTCTTTGCTGGCTTCCTTGAGTTTGGGAGGGTTGGGTGGACAAAAGGTGTCTGTCTCCCCCACCCTTCCGGACCCAGGAGAGCCATCGGAGAGGGGGATTCCCCCCCCCAACTCCGTTTTTAAAGAGAAGTAACCGCTTGGTTTCTTCTCTTTAAAATGGGGCGTGTGTGTGTGTGGGAAGGGAATCCCCTCTCTGCAAGGTCCCCTGGAGTCAGGAGGGTTGGGGAGACAGACTCCTTTGGTCCCCCCAACCCTCCCAACCCCAGGGGAGCCAGTAGAGAGGGGGAACACAACACCCCCCTCCCAGTGATATTCAAGGGGAAACCCCGATCGGGAGCTTTAGGCGCCGTTGGGGAGGGGGGCTTTGGTTCCCGCGGCTTGGCGGACTTGCTCTCCCGGTGTTTTTGTTTTATTTTTTGGGTGCCGGCTTCCTCAGCGCTCTGCGTGCTCATGGCGCGCAGGACGCTGGGGCTTGTAGTTATGGGTTGGTGCGTTGTGTTTGTGCTGCGTTTTTTTAAAATGGTTTTTTGATTGGCTGCGGCGCGTTTCTGAACGCTGCGCCGTGCGAGAGCCTCTCAGCCTGATTGGCTCTGGCACGGCGTGGCACAAGGAATGTTGGGAAGTGAAGTTGTTTCCCTTTTTTCGCGTTTGTGGGGCTGTTGCCCCACTGCCGGTTTTCTCAATCCTTCGTTGACCTGCGGACCCAGATCGGCCGTGTGCAGGAAGGGTGAGTGCAGGCAAGTAGGACGAGGCATAGCAACCTGTAGCCAGTTCCAACGGTTAACCCTTGTTTTTATAGGTTAAGATATGCCTTTCTTGTTTCATCCAGGAGAATTTTTTTTATAAAAAAAAATGTTCCCTTTTATTTCCCCATCAGAAGGGCAGGATACAAATCCATAAAATAAATAAATAAATATTTGTTTATAAATTTTTATGTGATCCTGAACTTAGGTCTACTTTTCTTTCATATAATAGCTTACTTGTTACAGATGTTGTACTTTTTATATAGAGCAGGGATTCTCAACCTGCGGCCCGTGGATGGATGCGGCCTGCAGCACCATTTCATATGCCCCCCCGCCTCCACCACACTAGGAAGTGCCATGTGATGGAAGAAGGGCAAAATGGCTGTCCAGCCCCCAAAGCTGTCTGAGGGAGCATGACCCAGCATTAAAAGGTTGAGAACTCCTGATATAGAGTAATAGCTGGTGGGAGAATTCCAGTTCTTTTATTCTTTACTGGCAACACTTCGTATTGCTACCTAATCTACATTGCTATTTTCTACCTGATCTGATTGTTTTGTAAGCATAAACAGCCAGTGACTGAAACCTATCATATATTTCTCTAGCCTAGAGCAGAACCTCATGTACTCTGAGACAGCAGCAGGTCTTCTGCTAGCTTCCTGAATATGGGTGCAGGTCTCTGTCAGGTGTAGTGAGTCCTAAGGTAGTGGGATAATGGGCTTTGTTATCCTTACAAATGTTTCTTTAAAAAACCTTTCAATGACTGCAGCTCTCCCAAACAAAGGAGTTCGCATCCAAATCATTCCTATAATTCTCATCATTGCTTCCAAATAAACAATTATCTACATTACTTTCTCCCTCAATCTCCCCCGCCCCCCTCCAAAAGCCATTAACTATACAAAAGTTGACAACAAAGTAACTCCACCCAAAGGGCTGGTATAGACTACTAAAAAGCAGGACTTTTTGTTTAATAGGCATTAAAAGAATAACTAACAAAGAAGTTGCTGACTTACCATCTTCTTTTAACAGTTTTGCTGCATCTTTATCAGCTTCCCAGTTTCCAGTCACAAAACAGTCCCTAATACTGTCCATCACCTGCCAAAAAGGCAGAGTAATGCATTCATTAGATGTCCCAAATACAAATTCACACTAGAAATGGCAAGGTGAAGTCACTTTACTGGGTGAAATACAATGACCTGAGCGCAACATACTAAATATTTTAAAATACTTTTCAAATCATTTGCTGTTGCTGAAGGAAACCACAGTAAAAAAACCCTACTATACTCTGTTTTCTCAATAACCAAGAGCTCACTCATTTAAGCAACCCTGGTTCAGCTCAGCATTTAAGTAATCACCTCATCTACGTCCCAGTCTCGCAAGGCTTCCACGGGGAATTTGGAGCAGTCAAGGGCATCTGCTTTAAGTCTGGATTCTTTGTCAGGACGGTTGACATGGAACAACCCTCCAAGTGCTTCATCTTCTTCTGGCTCATTCTCCTCATCCTCAGCCACTGAACGAGAACAAACAAAAATACTTTAGCTTCAAGAAATTTTCCAGTACTCCCATCACAGAAGAGAACAACCCAGAAATGCTGCAGCTTATAGCCTTTTCATAATTGGGTGTAAGCTTAAGAAACAGTAAGAACCCACATGAATCCATTAACCAAAGTTAAAAGCTTCTTGCCCCTTGATAAAAGGAGTACTGAGCAATATACATGGCTTCCTACAAGTACAGTAGCTTGAACCATAATGCACTTGTCAGCTCAAGTAACACAAAATAACCCTCCACCTCTGCCCAGCCCCTTACATTTTCCAAACAACTTCAGAAGAGAGAAATTTGTCTCATTTGCACTAGACTGAAGAATTTGAAACATCTTCAATCAAATTCAATGTCTGATTACAAAGTTGATCTGATTCCTAATAAATCTCTTGACTCTTACTGTAAGGATATCACTGATATTCCTATTTCATCTGATGTCCTTGGCTTAGATCTCATCTCACTATAGGCATTAAGTTCACATCACTGGGTTGATCTTGATCTCTCTTAATTAGTTGTAACTTGCCAAATTTTGTAATTTCTCATGTGCTCACTTTTTCGAAGAAACCATCAGCCACTATTTGCCACTGAGATCAGTATTTTATCATTTTACCGGCAATTTAATTTGATTGTGATGATCTGGTGTTTTGTTTTGTTTTTTTGGCTAAGCAGAGTTCTCGGAACTTGGCTAACAGGGTATTTGGGACATTCTTTAGTATGTAAGACTTCAGCCTTACAGGATCTGATTTGTTTTCACAACAGCCTTGACAAAGATCCTCTGGAGCCTAGTGCAAAATACATACATTTAGAATTAAAGCATTCTGTGCCCACAAATCTATATTAAACCTGAATTGAGGCCACAGTCCTTCCACATAAAAATCCAAGGTTTCTTAATTTCACCAGTATAATTTAAAGGGGGATTTTGTTGCTTTTTCTGTTAAACCAGTGTGAATCAGAAATCCTTGCACAGCTATCACAAATAGGAAATCACAGTTAATAAGTCTATTAACAGATACAGAGCTATTGTTTGTCTACCTCTTCAGTGGAACCTAGAAAGTATGGTGCCTGTCAGGAGACAGAAACCTTCAAGTGAACTATGTGCTTGTAAATAGTCACTGGCTTGGTTACCTACGATAAAGAATCAAGGCAATGAGGTGTCAAAACTTTAATATACTAGGAAGAGTTGGTCTCTTTCTTTTACACTGTAACTGGCCATGAAAGAACATCATCACATGTTTGTAATAAAATTTACAGCAGCAGGCTCATAATTCTGCCTCTTCATGTTTTGTCCCCCCACCCTTCCTGGTTAATTTCTCTACATTTTCCAACTCAGAATAAGTAATGTTATTTTCACCTGTCCCATAAATAAGTTTGCGAAGATTAGGTGCTGACTGTTGTTGCCTTAGAAATGCTTCGGATGCTTTTTGAGTAAGGCCTTCTTTCCATTTAAGCGCACCTGAAAGAACCAAATATGGTTTTATCATTTGAATTAAAGAAATGACCAGTGATCTTAACAACATTTCTAACGTAAATTGTTCTCACACCTCCTAAATTAATTGTGCCTGCTGATAATGATTATCATTACCTTACAATCTCTTGTATGATTTTTAAATTAAATCTCACATATATAATTTACAAGGCTATCCTATTTGTGTGTGTGTACATGCATGCACATACGCACGCAGGTGCACACATGCACACAAATGCTTGAAAGCAAACCAGTCGGGCTTCTTTTAGAGTTCAGTGCAGATAGAATTTCATCCTTGTATTCTTCCCATAGAAAACTACAAAACAGTATGCAAAAAATATTGCACAGGACATGACAGCAAAGAAAGTTATTTATGTTTTAAGCAAAATAAGAACTTATTGAACAGGCCCTGGCATAAGGAAGCCTTTTCATGTGAGTCCTTTTTCTAGCAACTAAAGAATACTAAAACAAATCTGTTGGCCACATTAAAACACAATATCAAATACATCAAGAGACAACAGTACTTACCATCAGTGTCCATGGAAAAGTCAGATGCTTCTATATATTCGTCTTCCTCTTTCAACAGATCTTCAACATCATCCTCGATTTTCAGAACCTTTGATTCACATTTCTTTGTGCCAGATCTTTGTGGGTGGGAATCTTCCCTATCAGACTCCTCTTCAGTATCAGAACGATCCACTGATTCACCTTCCTCCTCTGAAGAAGATTCTTCTATCTCAGATACTAATCCTTCTTCAGCTGTCCCATTTCCTGAATCTGTAGTGAGACCCATCTTTTTACCCTGGTTTGTAGTATTTCTCAGATCTTTGTCATTTTTGCCTGTTTGACGGGCTGCAGGCCTATGAAGTAAATCAGTATTTTTGGCTGTAGATGCAGTCTTCCTAACATTTTCCTCCTCACTTTCTTGTTCATCACCACCACCTACCCCTTCTAAGTTCCAAGCAAGGTCCGTTTCTTCTTCTTCATCATCATCATCATCTGAACTCATCTCAAGGTTGTCATCACTGTCAGCAAATACTGGCAGCTCTGTGGGTGTTTCTTGTTTGGTTTCTTTTACCATCTGCCTGGAAGTTCTCACAACCAGTTCCTGGTCCAGAAAGCCATGGTCCTCACGTTCTCCTTCTTCATCTTCTCCATCATTTCCACTTCCGTCCTCATCCACAGACATTTCTTCATCTTCTTCATCACTTCCTTCATCTTCTTCAGTCCCAAACACTGCTTTCCGACGTACCCTCCCAGAGAGTGGGTCAACTTCCGTCTCTTCTTTGGGCATCTCAAAAATGTTTCTGAAATCAGCCGAAAAAAACCAAAGCATCAGTTTTCATGAATAATTAAACTATTAAGAAACTGAAAAATATAATTCAGTTCCAGGATGCTAATTGTTTTTTAAGCCAGCAACTGATTGAGAAAAATAACCCCCATTCCACTACAGGAATGAAAATAATATACTGTACTCCTACGTCCTTGTGATCAGTACCACTACACTCTGTGTAATATAAAAGCTAGAAATAAATCATAAAGCAAACGTCAGAATTTTCAGCATTCTGAAGTAAAATTCATACCAATACCATAGACACATGGCAGTAAGACCACCACTTGGGTAGGCAGATTACGTAGGTTTTTTTTAAAAAAAACAATAAATCAGCATGTGTCAGCTGCTTAGACCACGAGTTCTCAACCTTTTTAAGCCGGGGGCTGTGTCACACTCCCTCAGACAGCTTTGGGGGCCGGACAGCCATTTTGCCTTCCTCCACCACATGGCATTTCCAGGTGTGGTGTGGTGGGACCACATGAAATGGCACCATGGGCCGCATCCAACCCACAAGCTGCAGGTTGAGAATCTCTGGTTCAAATGGAAAAGACTTGTATTAACTACCCTGCGCATGCAGTTGTGTATACATGACCACAGGCAGAATCATCAAAGTTTTATCTAACTCTACGAATGCTGAAAGACTTTAAACTGAATAACCAAATTTGTAATTATTAAATGAAATGCACTCTGAACTGCAATCAAGAAATGTCTCAGTTGACCAGAATGCTGCAACTTACCCTTGAATTTCAATATCCCCAGTCCCCAGCGGTTTGGAATCCATGAACAGAGACACTTTGCTTGAAGCCATCTTGGTATCAATGGTTGAATGTGTGGAGATGAGGCTCTGGACTAGTTCATGATTTGGTCTTGCTTCCGCCTGACAAACCAAACTTGTTTCAGAAACTATTCTTGGATCAACTTTTTCTCAATTGTCTGCCAAAATATTTTTCTTGTCACGTCAACCTCAGATTACTGTACATAGCCCAAAAAGATGGACAAGAGATCCCCCCCAGTCAATTTCCCCAAAAGAAATGCAATCAAACCTACAAGTAGAGATTGCAATGCCTTTCAGACATTACCTAAGAGACCACATCGCCCTAAGGACGTCTGTCCGTCCAACCAGAGCAGACCGGAGGGGCTCTCTAATTGTGCCATCAGCCAGGGGGGGCTCACCTCTCTGGCACAAGAAGGAGGGCCTTCTCCGTGTCCACACCGGCCCTTTGGAACCTCCTGCCAGTAGAATTGTGCCTCCAGACGGAGTTGCTTCCCTTTAGAAAAGAACTAAAAACCTGGCTGGCGGGCCAAGTTTGGGGTGCAGGTGGAGGGGTGGCTTCCGTTGGGTGGTTGGTATAGTGGATTATTCCTTCCCCCACGGTTCCTTCGGTACCTGCGCCCCCTTTTAGGTGCGTGTGTGTGTGTTTCCTTAATTCTGTTTTATCTATGATTGTGAACCGCCCTGAGTCGGCCTTGGTTGAGTGGGCGGTATAGAAATCCAACAATTAAAGTAAATTAAATACAATGTACAGTACTCTATTTATACATATTCATGGTAGAAACTGGAGTGTACACTTCTACTGAACTAGTATAGATTAATTACTGTGTCTTAATCACATTTGTGAGATAGAGGAAAATGTTACAACTTTACACGATCACAAGCATGGCTTAGCTAGAAGGCTTGCACACTGCTTCTGAGGCTATGTAATTACAACAGAACATTTTGAAAGTAATATACCAGAAGAGAACTGGTTATTTGCTACAGAGTGAGGGGGTCGCTACAAGTACCATAGCAGGCCATCTGCTCTCATCCCATGCCCCGTGGAGGGGCCACTGGAATTGCAACCCCGGAGCCTCGCCTCGGCAGTTGCAAGACGGTGAGCTTCAGGCAGAGATGAGGAGGAGGTTGGGGTTAGTTGGGCAAGAAGATGGAGCCAAGGCTAGCTGGTAGCTGGTGAGGATAAAGGAGAAGAAGTGGCATGGGGTGAGACAGCAAAAGAACTGGACCCCATCTTTAGTGTGAAAGGGTACAGGGTTTACATGTATGTAAGGAACCCCTTGACGGGGGTTCAGAGTGAAGTCTCCATGGCCAAAGAAGGAGGGAATGGAGGAGGAGTGCCCATCTTTACCCTTCCAGTGTCACTTCCCCACCCCTGGCCCCAATCCCACCCAAAGTGGGCAGTGGGGTTACTAGAAAAATAATAATGTCTTTTGGCAACACAACCCACTCCTGAAGGATATCAAGTGGCTTGGGACTGGTTGAAGCCCCAATGCGACCCTGCAGACTATGGATGTCCTGATCCCAGTGACAGCCACATGGGGTTGGTCAGAGACTGAGCTGTCAGGGGGCTAGTGGAGGCAACTCAGCCTCCCCCCCCCCCCCCCCAAGGACTCTCAAGGTAGAGTCCTACACCAGGCAGGGGTAGCATGGTTTGTACACAATAAATTAAATTACGTAATTAAAGGTTCTGTCAGCCCAAAGCTGACCTCAAGAAGGAAAATAATTTTAGTCAAATAGTTCAATGCAGACCTATATGGATTTAAGATCTTGGCACATATCCATCCGATCATAAAACATACCACCAAATAATAAGTCACATAGAAACACAGAATGGGGTTCTGCTGAGCATTCTTTACTGGTATTCCTTCTAAACGTTTAGGGGCATCAAATCAACTTGTGCCTTCACTTTTAACTGTGAAAAGGGTTCTTAAAAATTCTGACACACAGGATCACAGAACTGAAGTAACAACTTCAAGAAGACAATTTATGCCTCAATCCGTATCAGTGAGAGGCCAGAATATTAACAAGAAAATAAGCATAAACTAATCCTAATGAAAAAGGATTCACCTTTTATACATCTATAGATAGATAGATAGAGTTTTATTTCTATACCGCTTTTCTCGTCCCAATGGGAGACTCAAAGCAGTTTTCAGCATTTAAAGTAACAAAAGGCAAAGATACAACGTAAATACAAATAAATTACAAGATAAAGTACTTTAGACACCAAATGAGAAGAGAGGATGGTATTGCTGACGCAATGGGCACAGAGCTGAGTGGGTTGAGGAAGATAGTGGATGGGGTGCCTGGTCCTTGGGGTTGCAAAGGGTCACACTCGACTATGCGACTGAACAACAAATTATACATCATGCCTTCTAATCTTGCACATGCAAAAGTTGCTGATGTTGTTTAATTCAGAGCTAGACATACCTGTCAAGTATTGGCCGGGATTTCCCATTTTCCACACCTGTTCCTCCCCTTTCCTGCCGCCAGCCCGTATTTTGAATGGCGGGGAAATTAGCTACTGCGCATGCGTGCCACTGCTTCTGATGGCCACGCATGTGCAGTAACCCAATTCCTGGCCGAAGGGGTTTCTGCGCATGAGCAAGGTTTCTGTGCATGCGCGCCACTGCCTCTGATGGCCACACATGCGCAGTAACCCATTTCCTGCCCGGCGCCTGGAAACCTACTGCACATGCGTGCCCGGCTCCTGGATTTCCAAAACCGCAACTTGACGGGTATGGAGCTAGATAAGGACTGTTCCATATATCCAAGCATTGTTTTTCCCTGTGTTTATAATGCCAGACTGATGGATGCAATTCCAGCAGAAAGACCATCCATGCCAGCCTTAAAGCATTACAAGACATATGCAATTTCCAACAGAAATTAACCTCTGCAAAGTTTATAAAGCAGGGCAAGACAAAGACTGTCAAATGTGTGAGAACTGACAATGCATCATTAGCATTACAAAGGTTTAAATTCTTACCGCTGCATCTTTATGTGTATGACTTCCCCCAAGGTCAATATAAACAGCATCTTTGTCATATACTAGGCCACCAACACCTGAGAGTGGAGCATAAATGAGCTTTTCCTTCTCATTTAAGGAACGTTTCTTCTGGTGATCAGGAAGAGCACAAGGGTCTGGGAGGAAACTGACATCACTTACAGTGAAATCCCCCACACCTGATGGGAAAGCAATGGAAACAGTAACAGGTTCGACAGAAGGATTAATAATTTCTGCATCAAGATGATCATAATAGTGATTTTATTTCAGTGAAGCACTACATAGATAACACTTCATAGAAACCCTTTGAACCCAGACTTTTATTGCAATTGAGTTTTTCATTGTTGGCACACTGCTACAGATAAAATTAAATCCTGCCCTGCAAATAAATGTTTCTTGTAATTCCTATGTAAGCAAGATATTTGAATAAAAAAACAAAATCCATCTTGTATGAATGCTTCTATACAATTTATTTCTCTTGTCTTTGTCTATTATTTCACTTCTTGAAAAATCAACTCAAAGTTCCTTAATTCAGGTAACATAAATCTCAAAACTGTAACATCATTCACTGTATTTATCCAGAAACCCGAGGCTAATACGATGTAGTAGCGTTTCTCGAGCCGTTTTCTCAGGGTTTTCTAAGAGTACAATTGAGAACAATCAATCAATATCACATATATACAACACACTTATATACAAAACACATATATACATAATTAAACAGTATCAAATCAATGGTTGGATCATTAGCTATTCTAGTAATATCTCTTAATAGATAAGTCTTGCAGCAAAATAGGCACAAAAGATTGAGAACCTAGTAGCCCATAATTCCAAAAGTTATGTGAAACTACACCAGATTAGCCTCGGTTTTCTGGATAAATATAGTGAATGATGTTATAGTTTTGAGATTTATGTTACCTGAATTAAGGAACTTTGAGTTGATTTTTCAAGAAGTGAAATAACAGACAAAGACAAGAGATAAATAAATCGTATAGAAGCATTCATACAAGACAGATTTTGTTTTTTATTCATGGTATTCTACCGTCTAGCCATACTTATATCCTGATAGCAAGATATTTGAAGCTGATTTCAAAGAATAATAATACCGTCTCAAAAATATTTTTTTAAAAATCAGGAAGTACCAACAATTAAATGTTTAAATTTGTTTTGCTTCATTAATTTCAGTGGAATGTGTTCAAATCCACATAGTTGAATATCAGTAGACTCTGACTGTGACCAAAAGTGACTCCACCTTTGGAAAGTTCTCAGGATTTGCCCAAATGAGACTGCTATGCAATATTTCTTAGTCACCCAGATGTAGAATAGAATATGTGAATCTTTAAAGCACCTATCACACCGAATTCAGTCACTAAAATACTGGTGGCTATAGACAAGCCACCTCCAGCTCAATCCTATGCATATTTACTTAGAAATATGAGGTTCACTGTGTTAAACAGGATTTACAGATTTCAATATCAGCCCCCAAACTGTAATAAGGAGAAAACAATATCTATTTTCTTTTCAGATTTGGTTTTTAAAGCCATCCATCAAAAGTTACTTTTTTGTAATTAGCGAGATGAGAGCTGGATTATTATTTTTGTCAATTAGGGACAAATTGTAACTCTATAAAATACTTCACTGGAGCAAGATGTATCGTAACGCTTTTATCAATGGGTCTTAAAAATACTGATTAAACAATAAGAACAGAACTGTTTTTCAAAAAGTGTTTGTGTCTAACCTGGTAGGTGTATTTGGCTTTTGTTTTTCAAGTATGCTCCTCTTAAATAGCCATAAAGTGAAATCTTCCTGTCACACTTTGAATTCACTCTAATTTCTTCTGGGTTTGTCAGATCTTCCATTCTACAAAATATAAAAAGATATTTCAAAGAAAAGTGTTCGGCATGATACAAATGATACAGAAAATCTGATATTTAAGCATATAATTTTTCCTTTATACATAAACTATTTTTGTGTAAACCCTGAATTGTACCATGTGATGTTACATTGCAGTTGCCAGTAACAACACCCCATGTCTGATGAGCAGATTTTTAAAAAATACAAATATAAAAGTCTGAAGTTCCTTCGTAAGAGCCTGACATGCATTTTCAGGATCAGCATCAACTTTGTTGATGACAACAAAACTGGAGAAGTGTTTCAGTAGGGTAACAGAAACACAAAAGGTACCAATACAGAAATCATGTGTAAGTGTTTATCAATCACTGGGGAGAAACAAGGACATGCTGAACATATTTTTGGTGACTACCTGTATAAGTTTTTATCAGTCTGGTCAGGTTATCCTGCTATGGTAATAGAGTAGACCATACTGCCAGTGACCAATGCCTGAGATCTAATGGCTTGGCTGCCAAAGTCCACAGGGAAGAGTGACAGTCCCCAAGTCGATTAAGTCCCACTTGAATCCAGTAGCTTCATCAATAATGGCCTGGGGCCGAGGAGGACATTATGTGCAAAAGGACTCAGGACCAGAAAGTGACTCGCAGAACTGGATCAGTGGTATGGGGGTCACGCTACGATGCGGAAGGCAGATGAAAGGCCACTGCATTATATTCTCAGGACAGTCTTCATGGCTGATCGCCATGAGGATTGCCAATATTTGGATCCGGATATGGCAGAATAATAATAAGTTCTCATCTGATTCAAGCATGCACTTAGATATTAAAGATGCAACGTTATAAATTATACATTTTTTGTAAATTTACACAAGGATAGAGGACAGAAGGTAGAGGATAGATGATGGATCATAGATGAGAGGACAGAGGATACATGGTAGAGGGTAGATGATATAATATAGCTGATAAGAGGATTGCTGATAGATAGATGGCCTTCACCGGCCATCATCTTGGGTGCAAACATCATCACCATGGAATTATTAACCTGTGTATTTTTGCTAGGATGACCCACCAGCTTGACGCTGCCTGCTCTGTTCACCTGATCCATTTTTTAAATCTAAAAGCAATTAGCAGAACTGGCTCTGTCAATTTCAAATATCAGAAATCTCCCCAGTAACATCATGCAACAACAAAAATTACCTGACAACGTAGAGTGGTAGAAAAATAGGAAAAGTGTGATGCAAAAATTACCTGTCCGCTAGTACATAGGGATGAGATGTTTGCCAGGTAAGAGGACGGAATTTCATAACAGAAATAAAGCGCCCAAGGTTGTGGATTTCTTGTTTCTGATATTCTCCATGCACCATCCCAGAAAGATAGAACAATTTTGCACCCTACATTCAAATAAAACAGAATTCATATATTTTACTACAACTGAAGCATATATGAATAATATAATCAATGTCTGTAACTGTACCCATGAAAAGACATGGAGCTACAAGACTAACCATTATTTTTAAGCTGAACCCAAATCAGATAAACTGACTACTAATGATTAAATTAAGTCTGGTAGCATCCAAGCTAAAATACCACATGCAACTGCAAGGGCCATCCAGATAACTGGTGGTGCAGTGGTTAAACTGCTGTATTGCAGCCAAAACTGCTGATTTTGTGAGTTTAATCCTGATGAGGCTCAAGGTTGACTCAGCCTTCCAAGGTCGGTAAAATGAGTACACAGCATTGTCGGGAGCAAGATGCTAATTACCTTGTGAACCGCTCAGAGTGCACTAAGCCCCATGGGGCAGTATATAAGTGTAATTGCTATTGCTATAATATAGACATTTGTGCCTTCATTTGCTTTAAGCAAACAGAGGGCAATTTGTTTATGTAAAGTTTCCACATAGTCATACCTGATATACTTCAGTCCAAAACCTGTGTTTTAGTCTCTTTTTAGTCTTCCTGAGCTGTTTGTTATTCTTGAAAGTATCTAAGTGAGTAAGAACACCCATGATTTTGGGAAAGCCATGCACTTGGCAAATATTCAGAAATTCAAATGTCTCCATTTCAAACCCAAAACTGGCATCAATTAGCATCAAAACCTGAGAGTAAAAAAAGGAGAAATTAGCTGAAAAATCAATCTGAAGTTAAACAGAAGCTCATAGATCACATTTAAGATGGCCATCCTGATCGTCCTTCCTAAGGACAGAATTGAACAGCATCTGAGTGTTCAACTCTGTCTCCTCTCTTCTTGAGACAAAGGCTTATCATACTACACATGCTAGTTGATCATCAATGCAAGGCTGTCTCTGCTATTACTTAAGTATTTGGGTTTTAAGTATTATTTGTTACTTACCGCTGACTGACTTATTAGCACTTAGATTCCACATAAACTTACTGATCACAGCCACCAATCTGCCAGATGAGGCCCTGAGCTGCAGTCCATGAAGGCTTGGCACAAAATAAAATTTGTCAAGTCTTCAACTTGTTACAGAAATAAGTCTAATGAACTCAAATCTGAGTGAACATGCTTTTCACAACACAGTTGTTCAATCAATCAAATTCTTTATTACAGCCCAAGGCCAGGGTTACAATATCACAAAATCAAGCTGCTTGACACAAGTGAGGCAATCTAATAAAACTATCACAAAATCATGAACACAGGATTATTTATACAATAGCAACATACAACCAGAATTTCAAGGGTTGTTATTTCTATGTTCTGCAGACATATTCTATGACATTCAAGTTGTAATCTAGAAGCATTTTCCTTATTCCTTTGATTTTATCTTGCCTTTACAAATACAAGTTACATACCATGCAAATCTAGCGCCTGCTATCGTCGTATCTTGCCCTTCACCCGATAAAAGAATATTCAGTGTCCTGATTTTATTGTTAGACTTCAAGTTCAGGAAAACACTAAAAAGGTCTCTCCTGGGTTTATTATATAGGGGACACTCTAGCAGAATATGCTCAGAGGTTTCTATCATATTTAACTGACATGGGCATAAATGCTCGAGTGCTGGAACTTTCTTAAAGAAATCCTCCCTGTAGGAGGAGGGAAGCATGTTATACCGAATAAGTGTGAAGGAACGTCTATGATCCAATACTTTAGTAGTCCAACCCATTCCATTCCATGAGATGAACGATAAATTTTCATCATAGTCCTCATTAAACAGGTGGGGTCTGATTGGTTGTCATTCACAGTATCGCTTCTCGGCCTTTTGGCTAAGATCAAGTGTAGTAACACAGTTGTTTATATAACACAATCTTATAGTTCTATCAGTTAAAATCTTATGAATCTTCTCATTACCATGTGAAATATTTCTGAAATTGATTTTATAACAAGAAAAATTGTACGGTTGTATGTAACTTACCAGATCAGCAACTTTAGCCAGGTCAATCATTGTATTAATATCGCATCCACATTCAATGATGGTCAGCCTACGCTTTTTCCCTGTAAAGAAAGGGGATAAAAAGACAGAATACCTTTTTGTTCTGTATTTTTCCCCCAGTTGTTATAATAGAATGTTAACAAGCAACTTACAGGAGACCATTCATACTTGTTGAAAAACTGCCATATTTGTTTTATGTTGGGGTGAGAAGTGGTTAACGGATGAAAAAGGAGTTAGCTTATAGCAGGGGTCAGCAACCTTTTTAAGTTGAGGGCCGCGTCATGCTCCCTCAGACAATTGAGGGGGCCATACTGGTGTTCCCCCTCCCTGGTAAACGCTGCCATAAACATTTATGGCAGCCGTAAACACATCCGCAGCCACTGTAAACATGTTCGCATTCCCTTCTGGTGGCAGCTTGATCAAGGGCTGGGGCCTGATGATTTGGCACGGTGGGCCGGATTCGGCCCATGGGCTATAGGTTGCTGATCCCTGGCTTATAGGATTTTTCCTTGTTTGGTATCTCTATCTGAATTATAGTGAGCACAAGCTGGTATCCTACAGACCATCATGACTGCTGCCATTGGTGTTGTCAACATGCTATGTTAAAACCTGGCATACTTTTTTTCCTGCTGGCAATATAGGTACAATATTGTGCAGCAGTATCAGCCAATTTCCTGGCATGCTGAATCATGGATACAGCAGCACAATATCCCACATTCATAACTTGGAGGGGTTTTTTAAATAAAAAATGAATACATCATTCCAATGTTCAATTATAGTTTCTCATGATATTTGCGGTCAGCCTGAAGTGACAAGCCTCTAAGTTGGTCCAGCAAAATAGAATCTGGAAACATGGCTTGAAGTGAGTTTTCAATTGATAGCTTGTGCTAATTATAGACTGGCATGGATTTTCAAAACATAGTTATAACCACTGTTTTGCCTGATTTAATTTAGAATGAGGAGAGAACACAAAAGAACATAGTCAAAGTTTTATGCACTTGACAGATCTTACCTGATACAATTGTTACAGGGCCTCTGATTTCAACTAATTTCTGCCTGGTGAAATTCTTAATAAGACATTTAATCAAGGTGCTTTTCCCAACTTTTGGAGGGCCAACCACGACCACCACCACTGGTGGAGGATCTAATGGAGTACGGTCAACCACTGGAATATGATGTTTTTTTGTTTTCAAGTCCTGAGTCCTGTTTTAAGAAAAATTATTATTTTAATTTATAAAAGGCCAATATGATTGCAATCATATTATAGCATAATATCATAGCTGCCAGGCTGAGCCTAGTCTGCCTTAACGTCATGTGTGATCAGGACCATAATGTCCCCCTATTGCAGTTTACTAATTTATTGAAAATCTCAATACCTCACTTTTAATCCAAAAATGTCTTCCAGAGTAGCTGGTATAAGAACAACAACGAGGCATTCCCTACCTTCACATTTATAACCTAAATAATACTTTACAAACAAAAAAGTAAGGAGGAAAGCAATCTTTGTCACTACCTCACTGCAGTGGCTCAAGTGGCTAAGACAATGACTGGGAGGCTGAAGGTCAGCAGTTCGATTCCTGAGTACTGCAGGAGGGAATGAGCTCCTGTCTTTGTCCCAGCTCACTGCCAACCCAGCAGTTCGAAAGCAAGCAACTGCAAGTAGATAAATAGGGACCACTTCGGTGGGAACGTAACAGCGCTCCAGCAGCTCCGGTGTCTAGTCATGCCTGCCACATGACCACGGAATCATTTGCAGAAGCAGATAGCGCTGGCTCTTTGGCTTTGAAACAGAGATGAGCACTGAACCCTAGAGACAGATATGACTGGCTTTCAAGAAAGGGAAACCTTTACCTTTACATATGGAGAAACGTTTACATATGAGAAATACTCTGCCTTTAAGGCAGAATCTCATTCTCACGGAATTATTCCTCATAAACTAACAATAAAATAACTCAATTTGTTCAGCCCAGTGTTTCACCCATTCTTAAATCCCACCACTCCCAAAATACCAGAAACCTAATAGAAGACTTCAAGCCATTAGTTACATCCACCTACTGTCAAACAGAAACTATTTCAGAATCTTATACAGTAGTATAAGATGCAGTGTGATACATTAACTCACTCCTAGTTTTTGACGTGTTAAAGTCTAGTAATAAAGCCTACCGTCCCATGGGATTATTATAAGCCTATAATTCTGTTCTCCCAGATAGGTAGGCAGCATTTTAGACACAGAAAAATCTTCCCTGTGGATACATCTGAAAAAAAGCTCAAGTTATTTGTTAATTCCAAGTGCAAAGCTGTACCTGAACCTGGAAAATGCCATATGTAGGTTCATTAAGTTTCAAAAGGGATGCCACACTCTATTGTGGGTAGGCGAGGGTAAAACTGTTAACAAAACCTAGTAGTAATATACCTGTGGAAGGTTCTGGCCATCCGGACTGCAGACTGGACCGCAAAGGCCTTTGGGTTTCTCTTCCGAGCATCCTCCTCATCTTCAATTCCCAAGTCTTTCAAATGACGCTTCCTTTTCTTGTTAGCCTTTGGCCCACTGTGTTTCATGCGATGCTGTCTCTTGTTACTTTCCTCCATTTTCGCCCCAGTAGTTAGCTATCACTTAAAGTGAAAGTCCTGCCTTTATCAATAGCAGATTACAGAAAATTGCACGTTAGACAAGGTATGGATTGTCACAAAAAAAGAAATCAAGTTATTTTCACAACTGTCAACATCAAACAATGAAGAAGAAAACCCATTCCTGGTTCTGTGCAATACTCACCTTCCGTATTTGATGACTGACACCAATTTCCTCACCCACATTTGGCCAACAGTAATTAAATTAAAAACATATGGTAAATTTGTTCTCACGTTATAATTGAAATCATAAGCAATCTGGAACACATGTGAAATCCCTATTTTCTTATCAAGTTCTCTGTCCAAATGCCCCTCAGTTGCATGATCTATATAACTATGTAAGCATGCCTGTCATCCAACCCTTTTTGTTGCTGTGCACTTGCCACAGAAGATTCAGAGATGGGATATGTGCATATTGCTGTGCAACAAAACACACTCCAAAGAGCCTATAAGGGCTGACTTCAGAGTAGAGGACTATCCCCCACTTCTATAACCCTTTTCTTAATTTTGCTTTAAAAGGTAATCTGTTCAAAGATATTCCTTCCAGTCCCAAATCTCACTTCCCATTTTTTCTCAATCAAGAAACATAAACGCTTAACAAAAATGTAAGGATTGCAATCACCTTTTATATGCCCCCCCCCAAAAAAAATGCCCATGAGTGAGGAAAGATGTGAGATTATGATCCAGAGACCCCTTATATGAGCACATGCACTCTCTTACATGTAAATAACTTGAGATTTCCCCAATCTGTGCACAGGACACATGTTACACGTGAGAAACTTTACAAGTAGGATTGCAGTGGCTTAGTGGTTAAGACACTGAACATGATGATTCAGAGGTCAGCAGTTTGAGACCAGAGTGCCGCATGATGGACCTCCTATTTTTCTCCCAGGCCCTGCCAACCTAGCAGTTCGAAAGCAAGAAATTGCAAGTTGATAAATAGGTACCATTTTGGTGGGAAGGTAAACATGCACTCCACAAAAGGTCTGCAGATAGACAGAGCTGGTTCTTTCACTGGAAATTGAGATGAGTACCGAACCCTAGAGATGTGATGGTGAACATCGGCACTCCAGGTGTTAGTGGCTAAGATGCTGACTGGGAGGTGGAAGGTCAGCAGTTCGATTCCCAAGTACTGCAGGACAGAATGAGCTCCTGTCTTTGTCCCAGCTCCTGCCCACCTAGCAGTTCAAAAGCAAGAAATTGCAAGTAGATAAATAGGACCACTTCGGTGGGAAGGTAACAGCATTTCGGTGTCTAGTCATGCCTGCCACATGACCACGGAAATGTCTGCAGAAGCAGACTGCGCTGGCTCTTTGGCTTGGAAACAGAGATGAGCACTGCACCCTAGAGTCGGATACGACTGACTTTCGAGCAAGGGAAACTTTACCTTTAAGTCAGCACTCCTGCTGATCAGGGTTTTTTTTGGGAATTGAAGTCCAAGAACACCTGGAGTGCCAAGGTTCACCATCACTGCCCTAGAGTCAGACGCAACTGGGTTTCAAGCAAGGGAGACTTTTACTAGAAATGTGTGAGTCCCATGCATTCATGTGAGGCCCCATCTGGAAGACTGTGTACAGTTCTGGTCGCCATACCTCCAGAAGGATATTATGGAGCTGGAAAAAGTGCAGAGGAGGGCAACCAGAATGATTAGGGGACTGGAACACCTTCCTTACCATCTGAGGCTGCAACGGTTGGGCCTTTTCACTCTTGAACGACGGCGTCTAAGAGGTGACCTGATTGAAGTTTATAAAATCATGCACGGTGTGGACAAAGTAGATAAGGAAAAACTGTTTTCCCTATCGCATAACACTAGAACTAGGGGACACTCAATGAAACTTTTGGGTACTAGTTCTCAAACAAATAAGAGAAAGTACTTTTTCACCCAGAGGAATACTGGTCTATGGAACTCCCTGCCAGAAGAAGTGGTGACAGCTGTCAGTCTTGACAGCTTTAAGAAAGGATTAGACAAGTTCATGGAGGACAAGGGTATCAATGGCTATAATTATGGATACTTAAGGACAACCTCGGGGTTGGAGAGATAGGCAGGATATCTCTCAATGCCATTTCCAGGGAATCCTAAGCAGGTGAAGGCATCTCTTTGGGAATACCCTGAAGGAAATGGTGAGCCACTGTGTGAGACAGAATGCTGGACTGGATGGGCTGTGGCCTGTTCCAGCAAGGCTGTTCTTATGTTATGTTCTTATGTATTGCAGGAGCTCTCAATCTTTTAAAGCCAGGGGCCGGGACACACTCCCTCAGACAGCTTCAGGGGCTGGACGGTCATTTTGCCCTTCCTCCACCACATGGCACTTCCTGGTGTGGTGCAGGTGCACATGAAATGGCACCGTGGTGGGCTGCATCTGGCCCACGGGCAGCAGGTTGAGAATCCCTGATGAAGTATTGCATGAAGGAGGAAGATATTTCTAACTTTACAAATAGCCACACAAGAGCGGGGATCAGGGCTGAGGAAGCATTGGCTCTGAGGAGGTTCCTGGGCTGCATCTCCCTTCCGCCATAGCCACCTGTCTGCCCAGCAGGGTGGATTTGATTTAAATCACTAGTCAGTAAGGCTCGATTTAAATCATGATTTTCTATATAAAGACTCATTTTTGCTGGAGTTGTTTTAATTTTAATATTTACAACCAGATAAAGGTTTCATTTTTAGACTAATAACTTTTCAGATTAAAGTAGTTTTGCAATTATATCAGAAAATTACTGATTTGGTGGTTATATACCATTAGAAATACATAGATAGATTGCTCTGTAATGTTATGATATTTTGGTATATTTATTTTGCACTAATTTGTAAAGTTGTAACTTGTAATCTTTTATTGTATGCTATTGTATTTGGTGTGTTCATTTGTTATATTGTATTTAATTTTCCTGTTGTAAGCTGCCCTGAGTTGGCCCTGGCCAAGTAGGGCGGGGTATAAATCGAATGAATGAAATAAATGAATGAATATCAAAAAATTACTGACTTGGTGGTTATATACCATTAGAAATACATAGATTGTGAAATTACTGCATGGTGAACTATCCCCAGTTTAATAGGTTAATCATTCATATTACCTTAACATTTAAATAACATTGTATAGCATTATGTATGCTTATATTTGCTTAAACATCTATGTTTGTTAACTGATGTGGTAAATATATTTTAAAAAACTTGGACTGACAGTCATTGACTACATCAGCCAGGTCCATATGGTAAACTTCAGGCTGCTATACAAATAAAGATCTCAAGATGCAGAGTTCCGTCCTCAAAAGGTTTCACTTTTATTTTACTACTTCCTCCTCAAACTTTGCTCCTTGTGCTATTCCATTCCAAACAACCTTCTCTTCATTGAACTTCTTGAAATGTAACAGCTCTTAAGAGGTAAGGGGGTTGATTCTGTGTACAAACATTTGCAGAGGGACAATGGGATTAAGGTCTTTTTCTCAATTCTGATGTTTATTTTATAACATTTTTGCTATGAAGGAGGCATGTTATCATTGCAGATCCAAATGCACAGTTTTGAAAACAGCAATTTGATTTGATAATATCTTCCAGATAGAAAAAATTGCCCAAAATAATCAGAAACCTCTGGGAGAGCATGACATTGTGAATGGATTAATACAGCCTTGTGCCACATAATTAAAAACTAATTTCATGATGAATAACCTTTGGACTTTATAATGTACAGTGATACCTCCTACAACGTCCAAACTTGGTTCCACAAGTTTGGACTTTATACGGATTTGGACTTGTATGAGGCATGCAAAATCCTAGCTGAGATGCCTCATACAACGTCCAAATCCTTGCAGCGATGCCTCATACAACGTATCAATCCTAGCCGCGATGCCTCATACAACGTCCAAATCCTTGCCGCGATGTCTCATACAACGTATCAATCCTAGCCGCGATGCCTCATACAACGTCCAAATCCTTGCCGCGATGCCTCATACAACGTATAAATCCTAGCCGCAATGCCTCATACAACGTCCAAATCCTTGCCGCGATGCCTCATACAACGTCCAAATCCTAGCCGTGATGCCTCATACGTCCAAATCCTAGCCGCGATGCCTCATACAACATCCAAATCCTAGCCGCGATGCCTCATGCAACGTCCAAATCCTAGCCACGATGCCTCATGCAACGTCCAAATCCTAGCCGCGATGCCTCATACAACGTCCAAATCCTAGCCGCGATGCCTCATATAACGTATAAATCCTAGCCGCGATGCCTCATACAACGTCCAAATCCTTGCCGCGATGCCTCATGCAACGTATAAATCCTAGCCGCGATGCTACATACAACGTCCAAATCCTAGCCGCGATGCTACATACAATGTCCAAATCCTAGCCGCGATGCCTCATACAACATCCAAATCCTTGCCGCGATGCCTCATATAACGTATAAATCCTAGCCGTGATGCCTCATACAACGTCCAAATCCTTGCCGCAATGCCTCATACAACGTCGTTTCCATAGAGATACATTGTACTGTAAAAGCACAGACTTCAGGGCAAAGTCAAGGAAACAAACAGAAATCATTGTCTAAAGGCTAAATACATTACAAAAACATGTCAAACAACCCTGATTGTCCAAGAACCTGAAGAATGCTGCAAAAATCCCAGGAATGTTTCTACAAATTCTGACAAAAAAATTTAAAAAAATCCAAAATCGTGCTCAAAATCACTCCTAAACACTCTTTGCCTCGTGCAAAACCCACGAGAGCAATGCACGCATGTGTCCTGCCTTTTATACTGCCCAGGCACAATGCAACCTGGGAAAACCCCAATGCCTCATACAAAGTCGCATGACTTTGTATGAGGCAACTTTTTTCAAGGAATTAGGCGATGTTGTACGAAGCGGACTTTGTATGAGGTATTACTGTATCTTAACTAGAACACGATCTTTAGAGAGATTTTTCCTCAAAAAGCATTTAAATTAAAAAAATCCGATTTATTTTTTTTTTAAAAAAAACAACATTGATTTTTGTCCACCCTCCTGCCCAGCCAAAGGGGAAGGAAGATCCAACCTAAAAGAGGGGCCAGCCATGTGGGAAATCAATATACCCGGGGGAGGGGGCTCAGACTACTACCCAGCTTCGATACACAAGATATGAACGGGGCTTTTTGCGCCCAGTCAAGAAACGACCCGGCGACTGAATGGACGCCTCTCTCTCTGCTCCACTCCCGCCCTGCCCGCCACCTTTGGTTTCTATAGAGACCGTTTCTCACCCTCCACCTCGGCCGCTTCCCCCGTCAAGCCGTGAAAAGAAACGGCGCAGGCATGCGTGCCTGGCCCATTCCGTCACGGGCTTCCCCCCCTTCCGGAAACAGCAGCCCTCATACTTTGGTTCCGGGAGGACGGGGGGAAGCCAATTCGTGTGACACCGAAACCATGGCGACCCCGAAGCCGAGCCGAGCCCTACCCGGAAGTTGGCGCGGGTGGATTCAATAACCGAGGACGGGGTGGTGGGGGAACGGAATAGGTCAAAGTAAAGGCCGCCCTTGCTCGAAAGCCAATCGTATCCGACTCTAGGGTTCAGTGCTCATCTCCACTCAATTCGCCAAAGAGCCAGCGCTGTCTGCGTGTGCGGACGTTTCTGTGGAGGACGTGTGGCAGGCACGACTCGATGGAACGCTGTTACCTTCCCTGCCCAAGGGGAACCTATTTATCGACTTGCAGCTTCCTGCTTTCGAGCTGCTAGGTTGGCAGGAGCTGGGACAAAGACGGGAGCTCAGTTCACTCCGTCTTGCAGCACCTAGGGGCTCAAACTGCTGAGCTGCCGGTCGTCAAGCTCAGCGTCTTAATCACTAAAACACTGCAATCCCTGGTTATCTATTTATCTACTTGTAATTTCTTGCTTTTGAATTGCTAGGTTGGCAGGAGCTGGGACAAAGACGAGAGCTCACTCCGTCATGCAGCACTAGGGGCTCAAACTGCTGAGCTGCCGGTCAAGCTCAGCGTCGTAATCACTAAAACACTGCAATCCCTGTTTATTTATCTACTTGTAATTTCTTGCCTTTGAACTGCTAGGGTGACAGGAGCTGTGAGAGGCAAAGGGCACTCACTTGGTCATGCAGTACTTAGGTCTCAAACTGCTGCCCTGCAAACCTTCCAGTCTTCAAGTCCAGCGTCTTAACTGCAAAGACACTGCAGGATACATTCCTACAAAAATATGTGTTTTCTTTTCTACCTTGACATTCCGGAGGGGAGCCTTTGAGTCCATCAAGCACCGACTGAGAGCAAGAGCAATTACTCTTACATTACATAACACTCAAAATGGGACTGAGGCAACTTAGTGGTTAAGATGCTGGACTTGATTACTGGAAATTGCAAGTAGATAATCAGGTACCACTTAGGTGTGAAGTTAACCGCATTCCATGCATTCCTATGCTTACTCATGCCTGCCACATGTCCACAAATGTCTACAGAGGCAGACAGCACTGGCTCTTTGGCTGTAAATGGAGATGAGCACCAAACCCTAGAGTTGGTTATGACTGGCTTTACCTCCCAATAGTGCATAGTGCACTCTCTGGGCGGTTTACAGACAATTAGCAATTTGCCCCCAAAACACTGGGTACCCATTTTACCAAATTCAGAAGGATGGAAGGCTGGGTCAACCTTGGTCACATCATGATCAAACTCACAGCATTTTGGCTGCAGTACAGCAATTTAGCCAACACCCCACCAGGGCTCTTAATCTCTGTATTAGCAGAGTTTTAATTATATTATTTTAAAAAATCAGCTGGAACCAAACAGTTTGAAAACAGATCAGTGCCTTCCAATTAAAGATCGGAGAAGCACAAAGAAAGCTCAGGGTTGTAAATAGCAGAAAACCTAGGAAATCAATTAAAAATTACTTATGCCCATAATGCAACCTTGTTTCTACTTCTCACTTTTGAAATGTAATTTTGTTGCATCCTTCTTTCCCACAAAACACTAATTTGCAAATATCTGTTACTAATAACAATTTATTTCCAAGCTTTGCTAGAATCTAGAATGGAAACATTTTGTGCAATTAACAAATCTAGATCTGAAGCTTGGCTCCACAGCTGATAACTTCTCAAAACATATATCCTAAATTTGTATATTACTTTTCACAATTCACTGGGGGAATTTGAAATATGTTTTTAGTGTTCATGGTCTCTCACATTTTGTTTGTGTGAGGTAATGTTTGAAAAAAAGAGATTTGGAATAAGAAGGAAGATTAATGCAGGGTATGTATGTGTCTATACCCCCAGAATCACCACAGCTGTTAAGAAATATAGTAAAGAAATGTGACTTTACTAAGCTCCAGTTTGAGATAACTCTAGCTAGCTAGCTAATGTACCATCTAACTTAGTGCAAATACTACTAAGGGCAATTTCCAACACAAAAATATATCTTTTATTTATGAAATCTTATGAAAATTAAACATTAACACCATTCAAAGCTAGTCAGCCACCAGCAACAAGTAATCAAAAGGACAATATACCTGAAAGAAATGTCAGGAGTTGAGATATCAAATGAAAACAATCTTAAACTAAAAATAACCTTACAACCTTTACTGGACAGGATGCCCACAAAGGCCTAGTTAAAAAGAAAGGTTTTCAGATGTTTTTGAGGCTCATCCCAGAGTGAGGAGATTTCAACTGAGAAAGCTCTTTTCCTGGTTTCACTCTTCTTTGCCTCTTTTAGGGTAGCCTTCCCTTTAACAGAGACACATTGGAGGATCTTGTAACATGAGTAGCAGTCCTACAGTAGAGTCACTGGATAATGTAGCAAGACTTACTTGCACTTAAAGTGGATACAGGCCTAGCATCCCCAATTCCTCTATCACTACTAGCATTATGGATTAAGTACATTAATCTGTTTATTATAACATGCTAGAATTTGCAAGCTACACCAGAAGCAATAAGTACCAAGACTAAATTAAGTGATTCATGCTGTGGTCACCTGAATACTCAGATCCCAATTAAGTAATTAGGGTAACAGGATACTTTCAGAAACATTTATTGAAAGAAAAACTGCCAGACTTCTCTCACCTGAACATGAGGTGAGAAACCTTGGGAAAAAACATCCAACCATTATTTATAATTTCGATATGTGGGTTACATGATTTGCCCCTTATGTCCATATTATTCTGACCCATAAGGGATATTACACTGAGTTGTTGGAGTCTGCCCCAAGATGCCTCTAGCCATTCTGCCACTGGGAAAAGGATAATTAAGGTCACTACTGGACCCCAAATATATGTCTCTCATTTTTCTATATTCTCTTCTCATCTGTGCTTCATCATCAATAGAAACAGGCTACTAAACTCGACTGCAACTTGTATCTGAGAATGCATTTTTCCCCTGAAGCAAGAAAAATGTCACTAGCATGAATTTGTTTAAGGTGGATCCCAGCTTGCCATGAAGTAACCCCCACACTATGATTTCAGGGCCATCACCCATGGCACACATGAAGCGCAACATGCAGGATTTAACACCGAGACTGCAATGGACTTCCGCAGCCTTGAGAATATGGGCACGGTGTGCCTTCTCAGTCAGTCCATCTGGCATGGCCTCTTCCACCTCCATGACCATTGGGATTCAGAGTTTCTCCTCCGCTCATTTTGCCATTGGGCCCAATATGATGGTTTACAGCAGCATTTCCTCCACTGATGGTAACAATCACCCCACCTAAAGGGGCTCATCTGCCCGTAGCCATTGGCCCAGTGGTGAGCATCAGCAGGTTCACACCAGTTCACCAGAACCGGTAATAGAAATTCTGGCTGGCCCCGCCCATCCAGGTTTTGAAATAACGTGCTGTTGTCCTAATTCAGGTGCAACACAGGGCTTTCCCCCTGACCATGCCCACCATACCACACCCACAGTAAAGATCAGTATACGTTCCAATCCCAAAAAGGGCAATGCCAAAGAATGTTCAAATTATCGAACAACTGCACTCATCCCACACGCCAGCAAAGTGATGCTCAAGATAATACAGGATAGACTTCATCAGCATATGGAGAGAGAACTACCAGAGGTGCAGCCTGGGTTCAGAAGAGGCAGGGGGACCAGAGACCACATTGCCAACATACGTTGGATCATGGAGAAAACAAAGGAATATCAGAAACAAGTCTACTTCTGTTTTATTGACTACACCAAGCCATTTGTCTGTGTGTACCACAACAGAATGTTGCGGATTCCCCATGCCCATCTGGCATGGAACAGCCCTTGCAGAGGCTGCTTAGGTGAGAAGGCTCCCGGCGGTGGCTTCTGCGGGCAGCTAAATTAAGGGGGGTGAATAAATGATAGGGTTTGATTCACCCAATTCCATGACCTGACCGACGGTTCTGCCAAGTAGGCAGATCGCTAACTCCTGTGACTGATTAGGTAAACACTCATCTCCGAGTCCAGGGCTAATCCCTGAGGTAAACAGGGAACATGTTTACCCCTGCCTAAGACCTAAAACAATGGTCTCCCTCATCCCATGTTTGTCCTAGTTAATTAACTTCCCCTTAGAGATTCCCAATTAACCTGAGCAAATAGGTGATGTGATTCTGTGTCTGATGACAGTCCGCCACCGTTGCGCTTTTTCCCTATAAATGATATTGCCTTCTTCCAATAAACCACTGATCTGATCTCGCTCCAGTTGCCTCGTGTTGTCATTGATCAGTCTCCTCCGGGACCTAACGGCCCCCAGCGGCCCCCAATCTCTACAGAATGTGGCAAGTAATTAAAGAGATGGGAATACCAGAACACCTCATATGCTTCATGAGAAATTTGTACATAAAACAAGAAGCAACAGTTAGGACAGAACACGGAATGACAGAGTGGTTTGGAATAGGAAAAGGGGTAAGACAAGGCTGCATTTTGTCACCCGGCTTATTCAACTTATACACAGAGCACATAATGCACAATGCAGGGATGGAGGAATTACAATAAGGGATCAAAATTGCTAGGAGAAACATCAACAATCTGAGATATGCAGACGATACCACCTTAATGGCAGAAAGTGAGAAAGACCTAAAGAATCTCTTGATTGGGCTGAAGGAGGAGAGTACAAAAGCTGGCTTGAGACTCAATATCAAGAAAACAAAGATAATGGCAACAGGCCCCATCAGTTCCCGGAAAATAGATGGGGAAGAAGTAGAAGCAGTGATAGATTTTACTTTCTTAGTATCAAAGATCACTGCCGATGGTGACTGCAGCCATGAAATAAAAAGATGACTGATTCTGGGGAGATAAGCTTTGAGAAACCTGGGGAACATAGTGAAAAGTAGAGACATCACCTTGAAAACAAAAATCCGCATAGTCAAAGCAATGGTTTTCCCGGTGGTAATGTATGGGTCACAGAGAACCAAAGATGTTGGAGGTCTTTATAAGTTACAAATGAGAACACTCATAAACAGCATTCTGCTGGTTCTTGTAGCACATTTTGGAAAGGTTTTCAGCATCTCCTAAACCTGATTGCATGCTCTCAGTTGCAGTACTCAAGCCTCAAAATACTTTAGAGAGAGGAGGCAAACTGATCCTTCAAGCTGGTATCTCTTTGATGTTGCTGACATGATCAGTTTCTAAATTGCTGTAGTGGATGACAGAGACCACAGCTTCATCTTGGGCACCTAGCTTAATTGGACAAAAAGAACAGTATGCAGATTATTGTGCTGTCAAGTTAATTTTGACATATGGCACCTCTTTCCAAGGTTTTATAGGTAGAGAGTACTCAGAAGTGGTTTTCCAATCCCTACTTCTGCAAGCATCTTGGGACTGTGTAGCTTGCCCAAGGTCACCCAGGTGGGCTTTTCTGAGATACACAGGATGGAATTGAACTCCCAATCTCTGACTTCACGGCCAGATACCTAACTCACTAAGTGATGCAGCCAGCTATGCATATTATTATAAGAATAAAAGTAATGGTTTCAACTTTATGTGCAAAAGAATGGGTGATCCTATTTTGAATTACCTGCCATCTGTATTTCTCTTGCCCTTCACACTGGCAAACACAAATTGTTGTAATGGCTCTCGAGAGTAAAGATGTTGAAGTCAAGGAAAGCGAGCGAGGCGAGAGTATGGTGCAAAAAGCCAAGTCCTGATTTCTCGGGTGGTCTCTATTTATTGAGTACAATATCAGAAGATCATGCACAACCTGTGTGCGCCCCTCGTGTTAGAAGGCTGGCTTAATACATGGCACTTGACTGACTGGGTTACATTTTCCATTCTGCGTGCCCAGGTTAGCCAATAGTATAATAATCAGTGAGTCCTTGGAGACTCTGTACCTTATGCATGCTTGTAGCGTCTAGCTGCGGTTAAAGCCTGCTCTGTCCAGTACGCGGACATGAGCCAGATACCATGTTCAAGACTTGCGTCTCTCACCTACTGACATTTGTTCTACAAAGCTCAGTGCTTTAAACCAAGGAAAGATGGAGTTGCTTCTGCTACTATTAGCCCGTACCAATTTCCTCTCCTGTAAAGCTTGTTTGGTTTCCAGCTCGTGTGCGAGCCGAACAAGCCAATCGGGAAAGAGGTTGCTGACAAATCAATGACCTGGGTTATCCACAACAAATACTTTCCTACTATCTCCTATCTCAGAAAGATACTGTAATCATAAATATTTTTATTGCGTATACACAACTGTTTGTGTATAAAGACTGTAAATTTGAGGGATTATTTTATTATAACCTTGTTAGTAGGTAGCAGGCAGAAGATACAGAAATGGCTAATACTGTAATACATAAATGTAATTGTATTGAATATAGTAACTTTTTTCAAAGTAATATTGTTTTCTCATTATGCTGCAGTTTAGTTGGCTCTCTGGTTATGATGCAGGCTACATATTGCATACTCCAGTTTACAACTGATGGTTATCAGTATTCTTTATTGTTAATATGATGTTACCAGTCACATAATCACGACCTTCCTTCATTCTGTTTTTTAATTCTTCCCACAGATTCCATTTTACTCTCTTCAGAGCTCCATCTCTTCCTTGTCTCTTTCTAAACCCAAGCCCTACCTCCTTCTCTCCAAATAGCTAATCGTTTTATTCCCAGAATACAGTTCCACTCAACCAGTCACCATCCATATACAAATTCACTGTTTACCAAACTTCCCATAATATCAATCACCTGCCAATCACTCATCCATGTCAAACCATACCTACCATCTTTTGCTACAATACAAAGATTCAGACCTTGACCCATGTCATTTTAAAACAAAGACCTTCATAGTAGCTTGACAACATGTATGTGGTTCTCATACAATGGACTGTAACCTCTAAGCTAGGTTTGTAAAGTTATTTACATTAGTAAATAGGCCCTACTCTAATTGTAACATACTAATGTAAATACAGTAAAACCCCTACTTGCAAAAAAAAGTCCATTCTGTAGGCTTTTGCTTAAATTGGGTTTTTATGTAACTCGAAGCAAACCCATAGGAAAAATGAAATTTTTATGTAAATCGAAGCAAACCCATAGGGAAATGAATTTTTAAGTAACTCAAAACCAACCAATAAGGAAAAGAATTGTTATGGAACTCGAAGCAAACCCATAGGAAATTGTGTAAATCGGGACATGGTTTTAGCACAAAATCATTATGTAAGTCAAATTTTATGTAACTTGGGGCATTTGTAAGTCAGGGTTTTACTGTAACAAGAATTCAGAGCATGATCTGCTCTGCTGGAAGTTGGACGTTAAAATAAAGCTTACATGCTTACCTTAAAAGAAGTTCGGTATAAAAAAAAACACAGAAAAATGTCTTCATTTTGATTCTTCAGAAGGCTTCAACCCTTGTGTTCATCTACACAAGACAATAAGAAAAGCATGCACTCTCTCCATTTAACCACCAAGTTCCTCCTCCTTCTCTTTAGAATTTGGGCAGGCAAGACAAACAAGCTCTTTACACTTGGTTAATTAAATTACAGTTAATGTGATGAGTTTCTCACATTATGATCCTCCACCAAAACTGATTGCTGACACCAATATGGAAGATGGGCCACTGGAAACTGATAATTGAGCAGTTAGAGAAACAAAGAAAATGGAATAGCTTATGCCTACTTGTTATTAAGAACTTAAATAAAGGCAGCGTCCTGGAACTCAATTTGCAAAAGGATTATTTATTATTTCTTTAAACTACTTTTGTCCCACCTCTCTGCTATAAAATGACCCAAAGTGGCTTATAGCATTAAAAAGACAAAATAAAATTTAAAAATAATTATTACATCATTAAAAGAGAATTAAACAAACTCTCTTCAAGTGACTTGTTTCCATTTCTAAACCAAACTGTGAAAACAACAATTTTGTTAGGCTAGAGCAGTGGTTCCCAACATGGGCCCATGCCAAAATTACATGAAAATCAATTATTACTCTTTAAGCATGTGCTCAGTAGCATATGCCCAGGATATGCCCAGGACATTGGCTGATCAGTGCTTTGGGGCATTGACTTAGGCTTCTGGGAATTGAAGTTCAAGAACCAAAGGTTGGAAAACAATGGCCTAGAGCCTCCTCTTCCTCACCTTCATCAGTACTGTGCTGTTGTCTGAAAGGGTGTTATAATAATAATTTCATGTCAGAAATTATTCTGGGTTGAAAGGGGATGCCTGAATGATGCTCTTTTCACTTCCCCAACATCTTTTCCCACTGAAGTGGTCCCTATTTATCTACTTGCAATTTCTTGATTTTGAATTGCTAGGTTGGCAAGAGCTGGGACAGAGACAGGCGCTCAAACTGTCATGCATTACCGAGGTATCGAACTGCCGACTTGTTGGCCTTCTAGCTTACAAGGTGAGCTTCTTAACCACTGAGTCAATTTGTGTTGAAAAATTCTGCCACCAGTCTGACTCTGATCATTATATAAAGGTAAAGGTTTCCCTTCCTCGAAAGCCAGTCGTATCCGACTCTAGGGTGCAGTGCTCATCTCTGTTTCTAAGCCGAAGAGCCAGCGTTGTCTGCTTCTGCAGACGTTTCCGTGGTCATGTGGCAGGCATGACTAGACACCGGAGCGCACGGAACGCTGTTACCTTCCCACCGAAGTGGTCCCTATTTATCTACTTGCAATTTCTTGCTTTCGAACTGCTAGGTTGGCAGGAGCTGGGACGAAGATGGGAGCAAGACTGGAATTATGTTGCTTAATTACATTGGCAGAAGGCAAACATGTTGCAGCACTTCTATTTGACAATTAATGATTCTTCAATGAGGTGAGGAAGTGTGCCTGGTGGCTTGGTACCTCTTAGAAGATAGTGTAATCCTAGTAGGGATTCTTTAACCAGAAGTGACTGAATGTTACAGCCTTTGCCTTCTGTTATGCATAATTAATCAACAGGATTTCAGCCCAATCTATTTATTTTGTATAAAGGCATGGCAGCTGGGTAAAGTAGACATATATGATTAGAGTTTTCTAATTCATTGTTACAACTTTCAGAAATGTATTGTTCATGCCAAGCAAACAATTCAGCAACAGAAGCAAATTCCCTTTTTATTCCTGTCACCTGGAAGCTGGAACGTGATTCAAGTCAGCCTAAATGTAAAATTGCACATGCTCAAAGAGTAATAATTGATTTTCATGAAGTTTTGGCCCAAAATATATTTGTTTTTCTTACATACATATGAGGAACATAGTAGGAGATGTAAACATAGACATAGGTAGGGAGAGGGAAGACCAATGTTAATTGTACAATTAAATTGCAACTTAATTATGACACACAAATATTTAAAGGCTAAATCCAAATGTCCATAACAGCAGGATATGCCCAGTGAATCAAAAAGTACTTACACTAAAGGTTAACAATCCTATTTCTTTGGTTGTTGTACTGTAATTAATAATTAGATTTATCCCCAAAGTTATTCTTCTCCCCCTTGTATTATGAAAGTGCATGCCAGACACAAATTCTTCAGAATTATCTATAATGACTACTAACTAATAATAATTAATAGCCAAAGAAATACACAAAGAGCAAACGGTTTCTGGCCTTTTAACACTTGTGTAGAAGATTAACTTCCAGCTGGTAGAGCTTTTAATATGAACACCTGCTGAAATTTCCTCTGCCATACAGATGTAGAAAGCCTGGTCTCTTTACCCTCTAGTTAACCTACCTTTAAGTCATGAAAGCTTCCACCAGGCGATTTCTCCCTTGTTATTGTTACTTTTTTAATGATTTATTTATGTGTGAGAGAGATACATTGGCTATGTTTTGATATAGAAAGAGAGGAAGGTGTGAAGGGGATCTTTGAAATACCTGCTTGTGAGGTCACTAGAGTTATTTGTCTGGCCCTCAACATCATGGGGAAAGGGAGGAGGTATATTCCCAGTCAGGGCTTAGTTGCTCACCCAATGTGACATTGTCTACTTTGAAGGACAAGTGGCCTGAGAAGTCTCCATACAGGTTATTTCCAACACTTCTTCGCTATCTTGTGTCAGGACCTTTAAGTGATAAAAATCCATGGATGGATCCCTAAAAACATACAAGAAGATGGGATCTTTGGAACTCTTCATTAGGCAAAGGTGATATGACAATAGGGGTTAAGACAAATGACCCCAAGTTGCCAGGAAAACAGAAGGGGAATGTAGACTCCATATGGAACAGTTGTGTGGTGAAGTTCCTCTTCCTTTCAGACAAAAGACTGGCTTGCCCTTTCTGTAGATGTGCCAGCCAACTGTTTTTGGTGACACAACACAAGCAATTTTGTGGGCCTGCATCAATAAAACAAGAAGCAACCTCTTGATCTTTATGTTATCACAACTGAAGAATATGTTTCAATATCATTCTAGACATAATAGCTTGGAGTAATAAATAATTATTTTCACCAAGAGTATGTCCTAGGTAAAGAAGTAAGATGTTGCTCTCCTGGGGCCTCAAGAGCAGGACTCTCATGAAACAATAAAATTTCCCAGGATTGGAGAGGCCATAGCTGGTTGCTGGAAGAGTTGATGCATGCTCCCAGGAAATAAGTTTTATTTAACCATTTACATTTCACTTCATCTCTAATGATAAAAGTATGTGTTTGGTAAACACAGTGATCTTTGGCATGGATACTAAACATGGCCCTTGAAAGTGTGGATCTCATGGTTATTTTGTTTCTAAAAGGACTGGTCGCTTTCAATGAATTGACATTTGTTGGTAATCTGCATTGCCATTTCTTGTAACTCCTGTCCTGGTATTCCTCAAGAGTAAGGGGTCTCCTTGAGAGTACGAAGCCTTGTGGTTTTGTCCAAATGCTTCCAGCTGGTTTGGGGTGAGGTTGTAGAGAAACAGCCTATTTAAAATCTTCTTTTCTGCTCACCTTTTCACTGGTGGAACAGTTGATGTCTTCGTTGTGTTTGTAACCTACTTCTCTGGTGAAATTTTCCTCTGTCCAAGTGAGTATATATTTTATATGTAGAGAAATAGTATTCCAATTGAAGGTACTGTATAAGAATGTTTTGACAATTGATTGTATGTTTTTCAATGGAGGAGGTGGGTGTTTGTATCTTTTCAACATATTAATGGTCTTTGTAAGCATTTCTTTTATGTGCCAACTTTCTTCTAATTAGGAGTAAAATAGTTTGACCTGAGGTTTGGAGACCTATTCCTTTATGGACCTTAGAAGCAACATCTCAAATAATGTAGTTTTCTCTAGCTTGTTAGTTTTAGATAACAATATACCTAGTACTTAAGTCAGGATTGGTTTTTTTTGTCATCCTTTGAATGCAAATTACCAAGGAGTGACAAGCTACAAATAGTTCTTTTCCACAGTTTCCAAGTGTGCTTCCTAGAGTCTTTATTGGTGAGGCATATTCAGGGTTTATGCCCTACTTTTACCAACATTTATGTAATAAAAGAAGTAATGTTTTGTTTTGCCCTCAGTGTTATTACAAATATTCCCAAGGAAAGGCTGCTAACAGAAACTTCTATTCTTTTGGCATTTTGATAGCATCAATGAAATGCAATAATACTACAGTACACCCAATTGTTTTTTGTGGCCTGAGCAACAGTAATGATAATAGCATGAATAATGTTATCCTTTTAAAATGTAATGTTTCGAATGCTGCTTTTTGGATGAGTCTTGAGGTAGGCTTTTGTGATAAAATTCCCTCAGCTTGACCTTGCCTTAACTTCTGAAAGAGTTCAGAAAGATGCTTTCAGGTTAAAAAAAATAAGCAATTGAGCAGAGAGAAAGAGCGAATAGAGGGAAAGAACAAAAAAGTAGCTAAAAAGAAGGCAAAGATTGTAGGAGAAAAAAGACATTTAGTACTACTTAGGAAACCCCATGGATAAAGTCTCTTTTTTTTCTGTTTTCTACCTGAAAAGAGTCCCAACTCTCCAAAAGAGAGAAGATGCTGCTTCTTGGAAGGGGAAATTTTGAAGGATGATCCTGTGTCCCAGATAGCACAAAGGAAGAGGTCACCAGAAAAGTCTCCAGGAGAGAGGGGATGCCAGCATCCCATTCCTTGATTGGGTCGGAGCCCATTCCCTTCCACATCAGACAAGAGAGGTACAGCACCTCAGCCCTGGAAAGTATCACCAAAGATTCTCCTTACTCAAAAGGATTCCTTCCAGCAAGGAAAGACCTCCTCTGAGGGGGAAAGTTCTTTGATGAGCAAAATTCTCCTCATGGGAAGGACTCCATGAAACATAATTAAAGATGAAGCCAGGTATCAATGACATGAGCCTAACCTTATATGTTTTTCAGTCCTATGAAATATGTTGTGCTGCTAATGATGTATGTTCTTGACTTTATCATTTTTTCAGCTCTTTCCTGAAATTATCAGAATGAGGACTCTTCTGCTTGAACTTTTCCTGAGGAGGCCTCAGCATCTATGGATTGTCCTGTCTATCACCTTTATTCCTTGAACAGGGGGTGATCATGCAGTGATGGGAATTGCCAGGTATGGGGACCAGTGGGAGAATCCTGCTTCTTTCTTTGCTTGGACTTCAAATGCCTCATCCTTTTATTTTGAAACCAAACCAAAAGCACAAGAAAGCAGCAAATGTGTGCATGACTTTTAGAAAATGACTGCAAGTTCTCTATGTAGAATGTCCAACATCACAGGGAAGATCCCAAGAAAACAGATACTCTGCTTTATTTTTTTGTTTAAGAAAGAGCTTTTTGGAGATGTTTATTTGTATTAGGATGGGTTGTCATGGGTTTCAAACCAATTGCGCTGATGAAGGAAGGTGATGGGTCTTGCTGTGTGGTACAGCCTCCTCTCATGGGGTAGTCCAGATGAAAGATTAGCATTTTAGGAAAATTTCAAAAGGGGCAGAGGAGAGAATTGCTCAGTCTGTCACACCACCCAGTCTCTTCCCTGAATAGGGAGCAGTCATGCAGAAATGGCAATTGCCCTGTTGGGTCCTTGGAGAGAGACTCTTGCTTCCTCCTTTGCTTGGACATTAGAGGTCTCATTCTTTATTTTGAAACTAACCTGAAAACACAAAGAAACTCCTTTTTTGGTCTTGAAAATGTACCATTATTTTCTCCCCTCTGGAATACTGACAGATTTGCTTATAGTAGGATGGATGAGGTTTCATGAGTTTCAACCCAATTGCTCTGATTAAGGAAGAAGATAGACTGTAATCTAGAAAAGCTGATGTAGAAAGAAACAGACTTTCAATTTCTACCCAGCCCTTCTTTGTCTTTTGGGAAACAAACTTTTGCAGGTCTCTTGGTATTGCATATACTATTGGGCATTATTTGGGAGATGGATCCTGCTATCACTGCAGTGGAGGAAGGACTGAGGTGACTGATAGGAGTGTAGTTCATTGCAGCTGCTGTGGGATGTCCAAGCCTCCTGTGTGTAATGACTGGGTTTACATGGGCTGCCGCAGGCCACTTTCTGCAATCACTTGCTAGAGAAAGAGGAATTGATTATCAGTACTCTGTTATTTGAGGCTAGTTACCTCTCATTCATACATTGCTGCCTAGAGTTGGCAGTGACTTGCCATAGCCAACCTATAGAGCCTCTGAGAAAGGTGGTGTGAGAGGAACTCATCTTCACTCGTATACATGTTCAGATTGAAGGGGATCTTTTGTCTTTGTCTTGAACACTGCTATTTGGGATGGGGGAGAAGGTGCTTTGTTGCTTCTTTGTGTAATAAGTGGCTTTCGATACAGTAATAGGCTCTCTTCTGTACTGGAGCACTTGGAAGGATTGCACTGGATTAGATGAATCAATTCTGAAAAGACTCTGCCTAGTGTGTATGGAGGGCTGAATGGGAGAAAAATAACATTTTCAGAGGGCTGTAGTAAGTCTTGACTATAATGGTTGGTGACCAATGAGGGTATTCTAACACATTGTGTTCTGCTTACGCTGTTGTTGTGCAGCAGAATCCCCAAATCCAGATGGAATACCTCTGCCTGGAGGACTAAACTGGGAAATTGTTGTACGAAACAGAACCAGGCTTTTTACTTCTGTTACAGAATCTGTCTGTCCTACTTTGCCAACTTTTTATTTCTTTGTCATTTCTTCCACTGTCCAGTTTGAGACTTTACCTTCATGCTTTGCTTTGGCAGGTAACTTCTGTACTTCTTGGATCAGGAAGTTCAACTGCAGTTGAGACCCCTCAAAATCCTCCTGCAATAGGCGCACTTCTTCCTGTACCTGGTGCTCCTCCAGCAGCTCCTTATTCTGCTTTAAGGATTGGATTTCTTAGTAGGCTGTGGCCAGAATGTCAGTAGTATTTGTCACTGAGGGACTCCACCTTGCCATCTGACAACCTGGGGCTAGGAAGAGCGCTGGCCATTTTGATCAGCTGGTCGGATGCTTTGGAGGCTAACACTTTGTTCTTGTGAATTCTAACCAGTCTCTTAAGAACTTAATCTTACATTTTACTAATTCTTCTAATGATATCCAATTAAAATATTATGGGGCAGGGTTTCATATCCTTTAACTCTAATACTGGGCATATACCAGGAGCTAATTTCTGGTTCACACTTCTCTATATGCTCAGCATAGTCTTATAAAAGTTGCTTTGATTAGGATTACCTATGAATATTCCATCACCTTCCTGTTTAACCTAATTTAATTCTACTTTTTTCCAAATTATGTTATTTGTTTAAAAAAAATATTACTGCTTGAAGTTGGAAAACTCTGCAGTAGTTTTTTATAATTGGTATTCCGAGACCTCCTTGTTGAGAGATGTACCAAAAGTTCTTTGATATTCTGGATTTCTTCCCTCCATAAATATATATATATATATATTTATTAATCCTTGCTAGTTATTTAATTGCTCAGTTTTATTCGGATCATTTCAAACAATTAATTTATTAGAGGAATAATTTTCATTTTGCATAATGCTATCCTGCCTTAAGGACTGGATTTCTTGGCAGGCTTTGACCAGAATGTCAAGGGTATTCATCATTGAGAGGCTCCATCTCAGCATCTGACTGGAAAAGCATGCACTATTCTGATCAGTGGATCGGATTGGATGCTTTTGAAGGCAACAGGGTTTTGTTCTTCCTCATTCCTGGCACAGTAGACATGCCTTATCCAGTTGGAATTAGTTTCATCTTTTCCATCAATGACATAGCAGTTTTGCCCTTCATTAATCAGCCAAGAGTAGCCACAATTAGCCACTTCTGCTTCTTCTGTCACTTTCCTTTCATGGGGCCCAAAATGAACTCCTGGAGACAGAACTTTCCCTTTGTTCCAGACTCCAAGACCTGCTATGGGAATGCTTGAACGGCCAATTCTCAAACCTGTGGGTAAAGTGATCAAGGCCCTCCTTTCCAGGCCTATTTCTGCTGCTGAATCTTCAATGATAACTGGAGGACTCTGAACTGAGCACTCATCAGTAAAGAATACCTGGCAATATTCACAAACAAGTAATCATCATCTGTTGCTTCATTTATTTCCACATATGATTCTCTCTCTTCTGTAAATTGTACATTTTAATTTGTTTGTGCTGCCCTTCTGTTTTGCTTTATCCTGAGATACAATTTGACTCTGTGTGGTACTGCTCATCCACAGTCTCTGATGTTGTGGTACCATGACTCCCTCTTGAGTCCTTGCTCACATTTCTTCTTGAGCCCTTGCTCGCCCTTCGTCTTTGGACAAACACTCTGACTGAGATGCTGAATGGTAATCCGATGTTGCTAGTTCTGGCAGCTTCTTAGTCTGCATGAACTTTCTCATGGGTCTATCCAGATGGTGAACTCCCAAGGTAGATGCAACACTGAATAATCTAAAATCATACAATTGTACCCATTTTAAAAAGCTTCACCAACAGGACTGCCCTGATTGATTTGGACACAGAAATCCGTCTGATGTGAAATTAATAGCCTTTACTTCAGGCAAAATAAGAGAAAACCAAAGCCATCCAGTAAATAATGCTTTTCACCACCGTTTCCTCTGGGTTTTCTACAACAATAACATAATAGAGAAATTATAATATGTACATAATTATTATATACAATTACTATTCATACAGATAACAATACATCCATCGTTAAATAAAATAATTGAAGTCTCTTATCTCGGAAAGTAATAATTTTATATAATCTTTCAATGACTTAATTGTTTATAATAATGTAACTCGCGTCCTAGCCTCTTAGTTAGTTCATTAGTGTCATAGACGTTACTATACTAAATCATTTTGGCAAACTTATACATGCAGGCACTAGCTCAGCTGTTAAACATCAGAACCAAGTTAAACACATTACAAGAGCCAAAGCTACAAAAAACAGCTGAGATCCTGTTCTTGATTCAGCCCGAAAGGAGCCACTGAATCCAACAAGTGTATATAATAAGCCTCCCTGCGCCTTAATAACTGTTCCATGCTAACTCTTTCATACCTCTTGGTTGACAGTTTCTCCAGAGCAAGGAACTTAATATCGTTCTCTGTGTGCCTTTTTTCCATGAAATGTGCCACGAGCAGGGCTGAGGTCACCTGGCCTCGAATACGAGATCGCTGCTCCAGTACCCTAACTTTCAATGGGCGCCCAGTTAACCCCATACAAAACAATCCATATGGACAGACAATAGCGTAGATTACATTACGCGAATTACAATTTGTAAAACTGGCTAATTCATGTACAATATTTTTCCTAGGGATACTGATAGATTTTGTTTCCCATGCAAATCGACAGGCGGCACAATCGTCACAGCGATAATGTCCTTGTATAATCGGAGGTGGATCAAGGGTGGTGTGGGCTTCTGAACTGACTAAATGGTTATAAATAGTCTTTGTCCTGTGAAAACCCACCAAAGGTTTCTGTTCACACCCTGGAAGATCTTTTATAATGTGCCAATGTTTAAATACTGATTTCTTAATTTTAAATGCCAGCAGGGTATAATCCAAGGAGCAGTAAATCCTAGACCTATTGTCCCTATTTTTCTGTTTAAGAAGTACTCCTCTAGATGTGGAATTGACTTTATCTAATTGATGTGATATAATCTTCTCTGGATAACCCTTATCCACGAAGTACTTATTAATGGTCCTAGCTGATTTTATAAAATCCCATTCTCTGGTCGAATTTCTTTTTGCCCTAGACAAAAGGCTAAAGGGTATATTGCTTTTTGGATGTATAGGATGGAACTACCGAAAATTTAAATATGAGTTCCGATCCGTGGGTTTTCTAAACAAACTCATTCCTATTTTGAAGTTCGATATATAAACATTCGCATCCAAAAAAGATACATTCACCCGATCGGCCACCCCAGAAAATTTAAGATTAACGTCTAGGGAATTAATCCAATTTAAGAATGCTGGCACTATCTCCATAGAGTCTAATATGAAAAAAAAGGTCATCAATGTACTTTTTATATGCTAGAATATGTTTGTGGAAGGGATTAGTCTTAACATCATAGGTAAACAGTTTCTCAAAGTCAATCATATATAAGTTGGCAATAGCAGGCGCAAGAGCACAACCCATGGCCATGCTGTCAATTTGTAAATAAAAATCTTGTTTGTATCGGAAAAAATAGTTTTCCAACACTACGTCCATGAGATCTAACAGGAATCGTGTGGGAGGCCATAAAGCGTCTCTAGAGTCTAGGGTACTCTCTAAAATTGGTCTCGCTTTCTCCAACGGGATATTAGTGTATAGTGACTGAGCATCTACCGTGAGCAAACCTGTGCCAGGTGGAACGTTAAATCCTTCTGAGTTATAAAATCTGTTGAATCCCTAACATATTAGGGAGTAATCATGGTAAAAGGGTTTACAAACGAGTTTACGAATTTAGCGCTTCTCTCTAACAGGTACCCTCTCCCGGCTACTATAAGTCTGCCAGGGACCAAGGGACTATGATCAGTTTCTTTATGAATTTTTGGAAGAGTATAAAACACTGGTACCTTAGGAAAAGATTGGTACAAATATTGAAATGTTTTTTCGGAAATGTAGTTGAAGGATAAACCTTCATACAATACAGTCCTCAACACAGTCATCACTTTAGATGTAGGGTCAGTGCTCAATTTTTTTGTAAAAAAACTGCCTATATTTAACTGCCTATAAACTTCCTTTTCATAGTCCTCAGTATTGAGTATGACCACACACCCTCCCTTATCTGCTGGTTTGATGGTAATAGACCGGTCATTGGCTAGACTCTTCAGTGCCATATTCTCAGATAAGGATACATTTGGATTTCTGTGTTCTCGTGGTTTCAACCGTCTTGCCATTTTCCTTTCTTGACTTCTTCTTTTCTGATTGATTTGGATGCATCTGAAAGCCTGGCTTTTCATTGGTTTCTCTGGATACCAATGACCTGTGTACCGCTGACACAGTATGGTTGTTAGGCATTCTCCAAACCAGTTCACCGTTTCGTTTGAAAACCTTTTGTTTTTCATAATGCTGCAGAGGAACCAGACTATTGTCTCTACATCTTCCTTCATGTTGTCTGACTTTGCCATTGTCATGTGCGTTCCAAGTGCTGTAACATGTTCTGTTTTTCTGAAGCCATGTGGGTCTCTCTCAGAAGCAAATCCCTCTTTGCACTTCTCTCTTCCACTGAGTACATAGAAAAATAATACATATGACAAAGACTATAAGTATCTAATCTTTATCCCAATTAAATTGCTGTACCCGAAAAAGCAGTAGTATAGCTTTTGGGAGACTGCCAACATAACAAGTGATTTGCATGTCATAGGCTTATAATCATGATTCTGAATCGCACAATATTTTAGCATTGATAATATCCTGCTGTTTTGATGGGAGTACCACTCAGTGTGGCACCAGGGGTGTAATTAATGGGGCAAAGGAATGAAGAGGGCTAGCTGAGCCAGGGTGGCGTAGAGTTTCTGTTCTGCCCAGTCTCCTCAGTGGCCTGGGGTTGCTGTGGCTGGTATGCAAAGTCCTGCTGTTCTACTGGTTCCTCAAGGATGGCAGCCTGCTTCTTTAGGTGCCATGCTCTCCGATTCTGGAACAAGAGAACAGGTGTTTTGCTTTACTCTGAGATACGATATGTCTGTGTGGTACTGCTCATCCACAGTCCATGTCCTTGTGTCGCCATCACTCTCTTGAGTCCTTGCTCCTCTTTCGTCTTTGGACAAACTCTCTGACTGTGTCAGCTGAACCTCCATCCACATGTGCTCTATCTTCTCTTCATGCTGCTGCTGTTCATTCTCATTATGTTCATATTTCAGCCTTGTCGGCTCAACCCCCATCCTCATGTGCTCTATCTTCTCTTCATATTGCCTCCATTTCTTAGCTAAAACTCTTAGTCTGAAAGACACGTCACCTGGGTCTATCCACATGGTGAACTCCCAAGGTAGATGCAATGCTGAATAATCTAAGATCACACAGTTGTAGCCATTAAAAAAGCTTCTTAGACAGGACTGCTCTGATTGATTTGAATACATCTGTTAACCAGACACCAATGATGGTGTAATATTCACACAGGATGGGGACCAAGTACCCTTCAAACCACTCCACCTGTTCTCTTGTTAGCCTTTTGTTTTTCACAATACTGCAGAGGAACCTTACTGCAGTTTGTATATCTTCCTTCATGTTGTCTGACATTGCCATCGCCAAGTGTTTCCCAAGTGTTGTAACGTCTCTCTTCCACTGAGTACATAATAATACATATAACAAAGACTATAAGTATCTAATCTTTATCCCAATTAAACTGCAGTACCCTAAAAACAGTGGTATAGCTTTTGGGAGACTGTTAACATAAGTGATATGCATGCCATAGGCTTATAATCATGACTCTGAAGCAGACAATATTTTAGCATTCATAACATCCTGCCCATTTGATGGGAGTACCACTCAGTGCAGCGTCAGGGGTGTAATTGATGGTAGGGTATGGGGCAAAGGAATGAAGAGGGCTAGCTGGACAGCTGTAGAGGCCAGGTGACAGTAGAGTCTGTTTTCTGCCCAGTCTCCTCACTGGGCCTGGGTTGCTGTGGCAGGAATGCGTTCTGCTGTGGGGTATTCTCAGGGATGGCAGCTGGATTCCTTCTTGGGTGGCATTTTCGGTGTCATGTTCTCCTATTCTGGAACCAAACCTAGAATGCAAAGGATGGAAAGAATGAAAAAGTTGGCATGGTTTGTGTAAAGTGACTGCATATTCTCCTCTGAGTTCTGCTAATTGAACTCCCAGCAATGCAGGGAAATTTACAGAGGATCCGATTTCTGAATTTGCTTTGGTTTGAGAAAAGATGTTTTCTGGATTTGAAAACACATTGTTATGTATTGTGTTCTGTGGTGGGCTCCTAAAAAAATTACTACCACACTGTGGCTATGGTATGATGGGCGCATCTACTGCTTCTGGGGAAGGTGCAGGTCTATGATTGGATGTCCCCTATGTTATCCATTTTCTCCTACATCTCTTGGGCAGGAGGCTTTGGCAGGGGTGGAATTGAACCTAGAGTATTGGGTGTAGGAATGAAGAGTGAGTCTATCATGCCAGCCACCAGCCTTCTGGCTGCTCTCAGATTCTGGATCAATACCAAGAATGGAAAGAATGAAAAAGTTGGCATGGTTTCTGGAAAGTGACTGCACATTCTCTTCTCAGTACTGCAAATTGAAATGTACAGAGTATCCTGTTTCTGAATTTGTTTTTGTTTGAGAAAAGTTTTCTGGAGTTAAACTTATTGTCATGTGTTGTTTTCCCCTGAAAGACTAACAGCTTTACATATGTTAGGCTGAGCTTTCATGGATTTAAACCCACTTGCTCAGATCAAGGAAGGAGATGGGTTGTAATTCAGGAAAACTGATTCTGGAGGACAGACGGATGGATGTATGCACACGCGCACACATACACACCCCTCTAACATTTAGGAGTCCATATACTTCTTCCTATGTCAAGTAGCCTTTACAGCAAATTGGGCAATATTTTTTGTCATGTATAGGTTTATGCCTAGGAGCAGGAAAGCCAATTTTTCTTTTGTGTCCCAATGGTTCCTTTAGCAAGGGGACTATATAGCATTATCTAATATCAGTATTTAACTGACAGCACAAAATATAATGTACTAGGTATTCCATAGTTGGTGACCCTCAACTACACAGTCTGCCTAGGACTGGTATACCATGGAATCTCCCTAATTTCATCGTGAATTTCATTTGTTCATAGCACAATCTGGTGAGATCCTTCCAGTACTCCATTTCCACAGGTTATAACAGGTATTTTTAAAATTGATGTTGGTGTTCTGAGCTTGCTAATCATTTGACAGTTTTTAGAGATCTAATGGCAGTTAATTCAAATCCAGCTTTAACATCTGGAACTCGTTGTTTAAATATATTTCTGGTGCTATTTCTCCACTGATTTAGTGCTTGCATGGAGAAACTATAATTTGGGAGTAATTTAAAAAAATCCTGCAATCAGAAATGCTCACATTGGGAGTTTTTCTCTTGTTGTAGGCTCCTCTGTTCTTGTAAGCAGACTTGGATAGCTTGTTTTCCTTCCCCTAATTGGTTCTACACCAGTAGCTAGCCATCCTAACACATATAGCACCTGAAATCAATCCCTTGCCCAATGCAGGTCTGTTCAGAGAAGATAGGTGTGGATTTTGAAACTCCTAAAATCATAGGCAAAAATTGGTCTTGGATTTTTTTCCATCTTAAGTATATTTCTGCACCTAAAACCAACATTGGTATTGTCTTTGCTTTTAAGATATTTAGAATTGGGTGGAATGTATGAGGGTGTGTTCCACAGTCTGTCTAAAGATTGTAGGCAAGTGGCTGCTTCCCGTTTGCTTCTCTTTATGTGTAAAGTCCAAGAACCTGTGGCAGAGAAAGTGATATGCCAATATACCAAAAAAGATTTTACCTGCTCTAATTATTTTGAGTTTATATACCATCTGCACACTTTTTTCCTTTTGCCACAGACTATGGCTTTTGATTTAGCATTATTCACAAGATCATGTTTCTGAGTAGTAGGAACTAAACTGTCTTTGCAGTCTTCTCAATCTCGCCCCCCCCCCCCATTGCTGTAGATAGCAAATTTATAGCCGTGGTGGTGGGATACCCTTCCTCCCAACCTCTTTGAATAAATGGCCATGATGCTTCCTGATGGCAGCTCTTGACTTCTGCACTTACAAGAGCACTTTCTAAACTAGACCCTCTGGAATTAAAATCTTGATCTTAACAGCGATTGACAAAGGTGATTTATTTATTTTGCCAATTTGCATAGCCGCCCAACCCAAAATGACTCTGGGTGGCTCACAACACAGCAGTCCAACCTTAAAAACCCATAAAAACCCAATTTAAAAAAGCTACAAGGATTAAAAGAATGAGGATTAAAAAGAATGAGGGAGTGAGATTGCTATTATTTTATCAGCCAGCAGGCAGGGGTCACCACATCACCGGTGCCCCACACCTGCTTTGCCAGCCAGGCTTTTAGTTCTTTGCTGAAGGGCAGCAACTCTGTCTGGAGTCGTAGCTCAATTGGCAGGAGGTTCCATAGGGCCAGAGCAAACACAAAGAAGGCCCTCCTTCTGGTGCTAGAGAGGCTAGCCTCTCTGGCAGATGGTACAATAATGGAGCCTTTCCGGTCTGCTCTGGTGGGATGTACAGATGTTCTCGGGGTGACATGGTCTCTTAAGTATCCTGGCCCACTACAATGTAGGGCTTTCAAGGTCACTACTAGCACCTTGAATTGCACCTGGATGCACACCAGTAGCCAGTGCAGCTCCCGAACCAGTGGGCAGGCACGGGTGTTATGCCCGCACCCCATCACCACACACGCAGCCACATTCTGGACCACTTGCAGCCTTCGAATGGTCATCAAGGGCAGCCCCATGTAGAGTGCATTACAATAGTCCAGTCTGGAGGTGATCGGAGCATGTGTGACCATAAACAGGGAGTCCTGGTCTACAAGCAGGCATAACTGCCATATGACACGAAGTTGTGCAAAAGCCCTCCTGGCCACGACTGCCACCTGCTCATTGAGTGTGATCTTGGTTGGGAAGGTGGGACTGAATGAATTCACATAAAGTAATTCTTGGAGGAGCTGGATTTCCCCATGGGTTGAAAACCCATTCTTGTGGTCTTACAAAGGCATAGAAAGTATTACAAAGTATTATGTTGGCCACTATGCTGGAGCTCTGCAAATCTGGGTTTGGGTAGGGAATGTTTGGAGGTTGGGAAATGAGAAACCTTGATTGTATTCCTTTGGATATCGGGACAGAAAAGGATGAAATGCAATTTGGGGGGGGGGGGGGGAGACAACAACCTCAGAGCAAGCCAATGAGTCACTCCTATGCTAACCAACCTGTCTCATTTCCCTAATTACCTACACATACAAATACACACACATACACACACACACACACACACACACACACACGGTATAACCCTAAGTAGTAAGGCAACACATCCTATTAATTGCAAAGGTAATGAGAACTAGTGAAATTTAAGTCTGAAAAGGAGTGAAGTTATTCCTCTTTCTGTTGCACTCAAAATGTTATGTAGTTATACCTTTCTTAATCATGCAAGGATGTATATGGTGTATAGCAAAGGAAGCGCAGGCACATAGTTTGTCTAAGAGTTTTTGTAACTAATGTAGTGAATTTTGCTGCATACATGGGAACACCTGAAGTCATGGATCCTGAGCCAAGGGTATCAGCCAGGATTTTATTAAAGCATACCATCCACTCAGATCCCAATAAACAAGACATCTTTATTTTATTTTTTTGGTAACTGACTTTGGGGAATGCACGGAAGCACATAAAATAGGGCCTCAACATTCTAAATATCAGCCAAAATGTCTTCTTCATTTTGAAATGTTACCATTAATGGTTCACTTGTTGATATTGTGTTATTACTTGAAGTTGAGAGCATTTTGGGAAAATGCATTTTTTTAAGATGCCATAATCGACTGTGCAACAAGATTCTGCTTAAATATGAAGAAATTGTTTTTGGTTGATTTGAAATTTAGTTTGATAATATTACCTGTGTTAGTTACATCAAACCTATGACTGAATAGGTTCCAAATTGAGTGTAAAATGTGAATTTGGCTACGGTCTGGTTGATTAATTATTGGAATTATATGGCAAAAGAAAAAAATATTGCAATTTGAAATATGTTCATACAAATTTTTAGATATCATAAATTTGTTTATGAGGCAGATATTATATTTCAAAATAATCCTTCACAACTCTGTTATGTACTTTATGGACTTGTATATTTGATATATGGTATATATTTGTCAAGGAACATTTTTAAATGGCCAATATTTAATGCATTTATGTAAATCAAAGGTTTGATCATGCTTGGGATACATTTCAAAAAGCACAGTTCATCTGAATGATGGGATAGTTAGTAATGTATGTCTAGTGGTGCCTAAATGTGCGTTGTCAGAAATAAACTCTGTTGAATGAATGCAGAAATGCATATGTGACAGTTTTTCATTGATCAAGTGATTGGATGGTTGGTAAGAAAGAAAAAACCAAACAAATACAACTGTGTGTGTAAAAACTATAACCTATGAAAGAACCTATATTCATGCTATGCTTTTACCAAAGAGCAGGAATAAACAATAGCTTGTTGTTGTTGTTCAGTCGCACAGTCGGTTCCGACTCTTTGCGACCCTATGGACCATTGTTCTCCAGGCGCCTCTGTCCTCCACCATCCCCCTCAGCACTCCCAGTTCTGTGCCCATTGTGTCTACAATACCATCTAGCCATCTCATCTTTGGCCTCCCCCTTCTTCTTTTGCCCTCCACCTTTCCCAACATCAGGACCTTCTCAAGTGAATCCTCCCTTCTCATTTGATGTCCAAAGTACTTTAGCTTTGTCTTTACTATTAGCCCTTCCAATGAGCAGTCAGTGTTGATTTCTTCTAAGATTGACCTATTTGTTCTCCTCGCTGTCCAGGGTACCCTCAAACAATAGCTTAAATTGAAGGAAAAACAATGAAACCATTCGCTGCTTTTATCAAGAGAAAAATGAGGATTTCTACAAGGAAAAATAAATTGTTACATAAAATACAGTAATGAAAAGAGTCTTAAAATGTAGATGTTCTAAAGGCAGAAAAAGAAAGGGGCTTTATCTGGAAAACCCAGGTTCCTATGGGAATGTGTTTAGATAATACATATAAATGACAGATCATTAGAAGAAACTGGTTTTGTTTCCTTGGGATGCCTCAGGAGTTTGCATTTGAATGCTCCTGAATGGGACACTATTTTCTCCTTGTGCCACCCAGGCAGGATAAAACTAATATTTGACTCTGGACTTACATTTGAATACTCCAGATTGAGTGAGACTCTACTTGGAAGAGTTTTCAGCAGAGAGGAAAGTTTATAATTTGGTTAGAACTGTTGAACTGATCATTTCCCCCACTTGGGATTCAGGCCAAACACTAGGAGGTTTTTGTGACCTTAAACAATAACTTACAGACCTATTTGGAAGAAACAAAGAGTACTGCAAACACTTTCTGGCTGCTTAAAGGGATTTGGCATAAATTTTTTGGGAGTTGTCCTCACTAGCCACACAGCACTCTTCCTTCGCTTTCCTGCATCAGTCGGTTGCGCACAAACAATATTTGGTACAGGTTTTGAACAGAGAGTTGTGGTTAGAACATCATTGTAGGCCTATGGTATTGTGAAGTGATCACATACTACCCCCCCCCCCCAAAGAAGGGCAACTAAAAGGATTGAAATGGACACAAGAAAAAGAAAAACTAAAAACAAATTTCACTTTAACGTTCTAATTACAGATGAGATGTTTCTTTATCAAGCTCCCTTGAATATCAAGAGAACCTGGAATTTTTTTTGTAAAGTTTGTTTTGGCAGCATACAAACTTAAAAAAAGTTTTCTTTATAACAAACAACTGGAATAACTTTAGCCCATAACAGGATATGTGTATATGAACAACCCTTAATTGCCAGTGAATATTACACATACACAAAATGTACGGGTTGCTGAGACGGTACAGAGAAGGAAAGAAAAGTTCAGTCTATATCAGTGATGGCCAAGCTTGGCACTCCAGCTGTTCTAGAACTTCAATTCCCAGAAGCCCTGATCAGCAGGAGTGCTGACTTGGCCTTCTGGTAATTGAAGTCCAAGAACATCTGGAGTGCCAAGGTTTTCCATCGCTCATCTATATGAATAAGCAAAGCTGGAGATACCATCTTATGTGGTACAGAAAAGGTACTTGTCTTGCATGACGTTTACTTCCACAGCAGAGGGTGATCAAAGAATGATGGGAACCAAAGAGGAGGCTTTAAGAATAGGGAAGTCATTTTGCAATGGCACCAGCAATGACCTTCAGAGAGAGGGGATGGGCTGAAGAGGGTACTGTTAAAGCAAGGTGGTGTTGCTGTTCAGCTGCACTGTTGATTCTGACCCCCAGCGACTCCATGGACCATTGCCTGCCAGGCACCTCTGTCTTCGCTCGCTGACGATGCCCACTTGGCACGGCTCAGGCTTGGGTGACACTTTGGCGATGGAAGTGTTGTGGTGATGACTCTTCTTGGGCACAAGCGCTGGAGGTCTTTGCTTTCGCTGTCAGCATACCTTAGCAATGTGCCCTCTTCGCCCACAGTTGTGGCATTCGGCGGTGCAGAAGGGGCACATCTTGCGGTCATGCTGGGCTCCGCAGCCATCACATTTGTGAAGGAATTTCTTCTCCTAATCATCACGGTGCTCTAGTTGGACTGCTCAACTTTTCCCTCTGTGTCGCTGGACTCCCATGAAGAGGTGGAACTAGGCGATGCTGAGGAGGATGAAGCTGAACTTTGCTGAGCTTGCACAGCTGAGTCAGTGGCACTGGTGGTGGAGTGGCGATGCCGGAAAAGCTTTATCCCAGACCATGCTGCCTGTCTTTGTCCCTCTCCCAGACACTTCCAAATGAAGACAATTTGTTTTAGAAAGATATATTAAAAACACCAAAGAGAAGTAGAGCCCAACCTTTCAATTCTATTTGCAATTTTTCAATCCTGCTGTTTTTGGATTCTTTGATCCAATGATCTTGGGTCTTTGACCTTGGTCTCTTGATCTTCCAATAAATCTATTTGGAGAGCAAACTCTGCTTCTTTTCTGACACTCAAGGGAGTGGTCACTCTTTCTGACTCTGTAACAATCAGGGCTCTCTGTCAAATGCAAGTTTTTGATACATTGGCAGATAGCTGAGTAAGAAGAAGTCAACCTGATCTGTATAACTGAAAGCAAATTTCTGCCTCTTCCTCCTCTCTCTCTATCTGTCCTTTACAAGGAGACAGTTGGATGGAATAAAGACCAGTCTCCAGGTTTGATTGTTTTTGTTGTGTTCATATTGTATTTCTAATTTCACATGATTTAACCTTGGGAGCCAATTTAAGTCCTCTCATGGGGAAAAAGGTGTATAAATGAGGTTAAATAAAGTAAATAAATAAATATTTTCAGAGAGGATTATGTACAAGCACACTTAATTTATTTGGTGGGCTTTGGGAATCTTTATCTAAAAATCCAAGGAGGTAGCACAAGATTGATGAGAAAAGTCCCCGGAAAAAGGACTGCAGCCAATTTTATGTCCACTTATCTTGGGAATAACCCCAGTGATCCCTAAGGGACTTACATCTGTGGTGACATTCTGCTGGAGGAGAAGTCATAGTTAAGGTAACTGGGATTTCCAGTCATCTGATATCCAAGGTCACAATCAGGACTTCATTTTTTAAAAGGGGACACTCTTAATCCGTGCTTACATCAAAGAACACATCTGTGTCCAGAGGCTCAGTAAAAAACAAAACAAAAAAAAAACCGAACAAACCACTGATCCCTCATACATTTTGGTCTTGGCCCCATACATGCTGGTAATGACATTTAAAGCCCTACATGGTAGTGGGCCAGGATACTTAAGAGACCACGTCACCCCAAGAACAACTGTCCGTCCCACTAGAGCAGATTGGAGGGGCTCTCTAATCATACCATTAGCTAGAGAGGCTCGTCTCTCTGTCTAGCACAAGAAGGAGGGCCTTCTCAGTTTGTGCGCCGGCCCTATGGAACCTCTTGCCAACTGTGTTTAGGCTACAGATGAAGTTCCTGACCTTCAGGAAAGAGCTAAAAACTTGGCTGGCAAAGCAGGCGTGGGGCACTGTGGTGATCCCTGCCTCCTGGCTCATATAACAAGATCACTCCCTGTCTGTTTTAATTGATGGGGTGGGGTTGGTAATTTTGTAGGTCCTTTTAATGGTTTTTTTATAAAAAGTTTTAGTTAATATTGTAATGCTTGTTTTTAATGCCATTAGCCTCCCAAATTTGCTGTCAAGTTGGCCGGCAGTAGAAATTTGACAAAATAAATAAAAAATACATTTTCTCATTTCTTACATGAATTTGCCTTAATCCAATCCTCAAATCACAGAATATGTGAAACTTGAAAGAATAAACCATAAACAACACAGGTTTCCCTCTTTCACATTGCAACCACAAAGTAAAAAGCACAGATCTAAATTAAGTGTCTTCTTTAATCCCTGAGGATTTTTGAGGCACAGTCCCTTATGGACGAATGAAAGTTTTATATAGGATTTGCCCAATGCCATGTCTACCAATTATAGGTTGCCCATCCTATATCTGGAATAAATAAGACAAATTATACAGTATCTGGAAAAAAGACAATAAACTGGGAAACTTGAAGGCAGCAGGAAAAGAAGAAGACCAGATATAAGCTGGACTGACTCCCTAAAAGAGCCCACAGCCTCAGGTGTGCAAGAATTTGGTAGTACAGTACTAAGTTCGTAATGCAGGGTACACAGAAAGAGCCTACTAGAACAGTTATGGAAAACCTTAGCACTTCAGGTGTTCTTGAAATTCAATTCCTAGAAGCCCTTAGGAGTGCTTAATTGGGCTTCTGGCAATTGAAGCCCAAGAATTCCTGGAGTACCAAGGTTCGCTATCACAGTCCTAAAACACAGTGGTATTTTTGAACCACAATCAGGTATACCCTGGTAATGACAACCTTGTGTTGCTGGCTAATCTTTCTCACACTAAGTCAGGCAAAAGGAAATGGAGAATGAATTCACCAAAAGGTGGCTTCATTTTGGTAGATTCACATCTAGCTTAGATGTGAGAAAAGACGTACATAATGTGGTAATAATGACTTTTCACAATGCTGGCCGAGAGGGATGCATCTTTGTTAATATCCATCTTGCAGAATTTACTTCTTCATTCATTGTGTGCCTCTTATACCAAAATCTGTAGGGGTTTGGGTAAGGTAACTTTTGGTAGCAGTTTTAATGGTTTTATTTAACAAATGGTTTTAAAATGTGATACTGGTTTTATTCTCTGTGAGCCGCCCAGAGTCTTCGGAGTTGAGTAGCAATATAAATCAGAAAAATAAATAAATCAATAAAACATGACCTTTAGGGAAAAAATCCAAAATATGTTTCTCTCAAATAGATCAAACCATAAGCTACTGATCATCACATTAAGGCTGGAATTCGGTTGCTTAATTACAGGGGCAGAAGACCAACTTGTATTAACCCCCACTTGGCAATTACGAAGTTTTTTGCTGGGGGGTCACCAGCCAGCACAATCCCAGTAGGGACTTTCAGTGGCTTTACCTAGATGGGACTGAGTGTTACCCCCTTCCCTTCCTCTGCCTGGGATAATTAAGCATCAAGATTTCAGCAGAATATAAATTTCCCAGGGAAGCTGTTCAGAATAGAAATATCTAACTAGAGTTGGCCAAATTCATAGATACAACATTCAAGGATTTCTTGTCTACTTTGTCAAAGTCTACTTTGAGGAGCCAAGAGGAAAGAATCTGCAGGACAATACTTTGCTTAGAAGAGATGTACTGATCAACTTCCATCTTGGAAATCAGGCCACAGTATAGTTTTTTGTGAATGAAAACAACCAATAACTTTCTGGAATATTTGGAAGAAACAAGAAAAATCCTGCAAGCTCTTTCTGGCTAACAAGATGGACTCGGTGTCAATCTTTTAAGAGTTGTCTCACTAGCCACTCAACACTCTTCCTTTGTTTTCCTACATCAGGCTAACACAACCAGTTCTTCACAAAGAATGTTTGGTACAGATTTGAGAAGAGAGATGTGATTGTGTGTGTGTGTGTCTGTGTGTGAGAGAGCGAGAGAGAGAGAGAGAGAGATCCATCCCTCTCTCCTTTTCTCTCTCCCATAATATTTAGATTTATATACTGAGGAACCCAGAAGAGCTGGAGTCTCACATCTCTCCTGGACTCTTGTGTTTCCTGTTTTTGATACATATCCATGCCTGGATATTTGTGTGTGTCGGGGGGGGGGGGTGGGGGGGTGGGGGGTGGGGTATTGGCCTAATTTGTGTCCAGGAGAAATTTTGCTAATCAGGATCCTCCTTTTCTCTCCACATCGAACTGAATCCGAATTTCATAGCTGCCCGTTTTGATGCGGGGAGCAAGCAGAAGGATCTAGGGATAAAATAAAATTATGCTGGGATAAAATAAACTGCAGTGGCTCAAATGGTTACGACGCTGACTGGAAGACAGTAGGTCAGCAGTTCGATACCCGGGGACTGCAGGCCAGAATGAGTTCCTGCCTCTGTCCAAGCTCCTACCAACCTAGCAGTTGGAAAGCAAGAAATTACAAGTAGATAAACAGGGACCACTTTGGTGGGAAAATAAACAGTGTTTGTGCACTCAGGGGTTGAGGTATACCTGCCACGTGTCCACGGAAACGTGAGCTGGGACAGAGGTGGGAGCTCACTCCATCCTGCAGTACTGGTGTGTGTGTGCGCATGTGCATGTGTGTGCGTGTATCCCCTCCTGTGCTGTTTTTATCTTTCAACTGAGCCGGGGCAGGGAGAGAAATGCAAGGGGGTGGAGATTAGAGAAAGGTGGCTTTCCCAACTAGTTGTGGGTGGCCTCAGTTAATTCACAGAACCACTCCCAGCCTCCCACTGACTGCCCGTGGGGTTTCCTTGGTTTCAAGCCAAGCCATACAGAGTCTGGGCGGTGTGTGTGTGTTCAGAAGGCTGCTCGGCTCTATTTTAATTCATACTAGCAGAGGTTGCCCAGCGTTGCCGGGCTGTTTTAAATTGTGTTGGAAGGTTAAATTGTGTTAATGTTTTTTTAAAAATTACTTAGTCTGTAATTTTAATTTTTAAAATGTTTATTTATGTAATTTTTTTTTGGCTTGGCTGTTAGTAACTGTGATCTGCTTTTTTTGGGTTTTTTGAGGATTAATAAAAGAACAAAGTATGATATAATTTTTTCAAATTGTTCAAAATAAAAAAACTCCGTTTTTAAAGAGAAGAAACTGCTTGGTTTCTTCTCTTTAAAGACGGAGGGTTTTTTTGGGGGGGTGGATTCGATCCCCTCTCCCTGGTCTCCTGGGTCCAGAAGGGTTGGGGGGACAGATCCCTTTTGTCCCCACAAACCTCCCAACCCCAGGTGAGCCAGCGGAGAGGAGGATGGCCACCCCCACTTACTGATATTAAAGGGGAAACTCCAATCGGATTTTCCCTTTTAGTATCAGGGGGTTGGATTGGAATCGATCTCCTCTCTCGTGTCCCATGGGTCCGTGAGGGTTGGGGGGGGGGACAAAAAGAGAAGGGAGCAATGCAAAACCCAGGAAAACGAGCAACCGGTGGAAGGGAATTTTATGGACCACTCTTAACAGCTGTAGCAAGGGCGCATGAAAGATGCTCTCAACCTGCCCCCACCCCACCCCAGTTTCATGATCTCCCTTTTAATTCAGGAATCCCAAGTATCCTCCGCCATGCCAGATTTGAAGTACCGTTTCCGAATCACAGAGGGAGAGGAAGCCACCACCACCCCCAAACTTTTTCTCCTTCTGCTTGGGCTGGGGCTCTTCCACTGGTGGCGGTGGTGGTGGGTCTGTGGAGGGAAGGTGCCTGGCCTGAGGTTATGGCATTGGGGGCCTGGTGGAGGGATGGGGATCGGCTCTGTGTTCAAAGTAAGGCTGGCTCTCCTTTTAGAAGAAACTACCCTCAGATTTCTTTGTTTAACAGCCATCCAGATCCCATGACCCCGAACTTTCAAATGGCAGGCAGGAGGGTAAGGAAATGAGGTTTGTTTTTCAAAAATTGCACAGACTTGTATTGATCATAATTTTTCCCATTCTTTCTGTCTCCCATTAGCTTCACCCCAGTTACTAATTATTTGGGTTTCTGTTCTCCAACGGCTGAAGGCCATCACAACATTTTTAACATCAAGACAGTTCTGAGGCAAAGTCCTCTTTCACACACATACACACACGCACACACACACACACACACGTGCACGCACGCACACACACACACACAATATCAGGATAATCCGAGTATTGAAGTAGCTAGTTAGAAACTGAACCAATAATTCCTTTTTCATAACAGATGAGGCATAATTGTGCTCCAATTACCCCTGTAGATATCCAGTCTAATGAGGATCTTTGCAGGGTGGAAATGCAGCTTGTGTTGTTTTGGGTTTTTTGGTGGTATTGCCCAACCTTGTCTTGACAGTGGAAAAGAAACTCACACTTTTTCTTATTATTCTCCCTATTTTTTGAAGGCATAGCTAAATTATATTATGTTGCTAAGTAGAGGTTTCTAAGTATGCTCATCGACTTACTTAAGTATGCTCATCGGGGGCTGTTCCGGCTCAGTGGTTAAGAAACTCACCTTGTTAGCTGGAGGTTCAAGACTCGGGAGCTGCCCCACGGTGTAACTGTCTCAGTCTCAGCTCCTGCCAACCTAGCAGCTCGAAAGCAAGACATTGCAAGTAGAAAAACAAATAAGGACCATTTCGGTGGGAAAAGATATTGGGGGCATGAAAGGAGCCTCATTGGGTGTCCCCTGGGTGAAGTTTCTCGAACAAATATCCTTTCGACCCAGAATAATTTCTGACATGAAATTATTCTATTATAGTATGCTCATCTCCTGGTGGGTGGGTAATAAAAGGGCGGCCATCAAGAAAACCGAAGTCCTTTCTTAATGACAGTGACATTGTAAAATACCAGCAATCCTCTGATGAGGAGAGAGACCCATAGGAAGGAGGTCTTGTATGGGGAGAGAGGATTGAATGGAAGAAGCACATAAAGATGGGGGGAGCCCCCTTAAAGAGCCCCAGGTCCCTCCTGGGATGGCCACATGGGTGAAGCCCTGGAGGGATTTGCCAAAGTGTGCCAAGCGACTTTATCTTGCAATCTCTTTTCTGTAGACCGTTCTTTCCCCTGCATTTTATGGAAATGAGTTATCTGTGATGAAAGACCCTCTATTTTAGCTTTCCACACTTCCTGAAATTCTTCCTGGCTGTTTACTGAAATCTAATCTGAACAGCCTAATCTGAAATCTCATCATGCAAAAGCCTAATCTGCAGGCACCCATTTGGGGATCCTCATGCTGGCTTCCAGCTCTTAACAGCTGCCAATGCCCCAGGTAGGGGTCAGATGTGAAGAACGTCTTGAGGAGAGACATTAGCTTGAGGAAAGACTAGACTCCAGGCAGCTAACAACAATAGAACATCCAATACACATCGTACATATTGTGTCAGAAAATATACATATCACAGATCTAAAGAAGAAATAAGGATATTCCCATCCTAATTTTGGTACTTAAGGAAAAGATGGTTCAGTACCATGAGATCATTTCATCGGGCAAAATGTTACAAAAGATGGAGGAAATGGCCACTGCTCCTCCAGCGGCCAGACCCGGCCACCAGCTCAGCTGCCCAAGGACAACCTGGACTCTTCAGAGTAACAGGCTGAAGTCTTAAGGGAAGGTATCTGGGATGGTGGGCTCCATCTCAAACATTGTACCCCTGATTTCCCTACACCTACAGAGCCCTGCCAAAGCTGGTTTCCCAGAAAACAGGAGAGGTGTGTAGATGGACACTCCATTTTGGACACCCTCCTGTCCCCAAAGCTCATGGACTGCATCTGGTCATTGTGGAAGCCCATGTGGGCCCAGTCCTTCTGCACTGGAGGGCTGGGCACCCCACAGCAGCTGAGTCACCCACATTCCTCCATCGCAGTATGGTGGGATCCTTTGCAGATCCCTCCCATCCTCTGGGTGGATGGGAGGCTCCCACCCCTCCTTCCTGGTGCCCCATAAGGACTCTGATTTATATTCTTTAGACTCTCAATATTTCTACCCTTCTGATTAGTGATATTTCTAATAAAGTTTAACCTCCTTCTACTTTGGAAGCTTGTCTGAGTTTTATCTTAATGCCCTTCCCACTAGAGGAGGGGCTTTTCAGCTGGAAGAAGGGCCAGAAACAAATCCAAGTAAAATGGGAAGATGGCTAAAGGGCATTTTAAAGCTCTTAACAAGGGTGTATGGAACCTCCCCCAAGATTTTCAGGTGCTCAATTGTGGTTGCACCACTGAGATCCATGTCCAACCCCAGACCAATGTCCCAGATTTGAAATTGGGCATTTTTCTTGGTGTATCAGAATCACAGATTAGCCTCAGATTTCTTTATAGCCATCCTCATTTCATGACCCCAAACTCTCAAGTGTCTGCAAGGAGGGTGGAAAAATAAATTTTGAAAAGAGACAAAAAAGATCCTTCTCTCCCATTGAAAGACCTACAGTCAATTAATAAACATTCCTATTACCATATTTACCTGCCCAAAAGAATAAGTCTACTTCTTCAATTGGAATACTATTTCTCTACATATACAATATATACAGTCCTCATTTAAACAGGGGACGTTTCACCAAGCAAGTGAGTCACAGACGCAACCTAAATTTTGACTGGTCCATAACTAAAAAATGAGCAGAAGAGAAGAAATTAAATAGGCTGGGTTTTTGTAACACCCACCCAAAACCAGCTGGAAATATCTGGACCAAACCTCAAGGCTTTCTTCTCTTAAGTAGCCCCCCCCCCATCTATTGAGGAATATTTAGTATACCACCTAGTGCAATGGTGGTGAACCTATGGCAAATATGCCAGGGGTAACACTTGGAACCCACTCTGTGGACACCCATGTGGTTGCCCCAGCACAGAGTTTGCCTTGCTCCTAAGCCCAGCAGCTGAATTGGAGAATATCCCCCCTCACCATTTGCTGTGCTGGCACTTTGCAATAAGTAAGTGGGTTTGGGGTTGAAGTTTGGGCACTCGACCTCTAAAAGGTTTGCCATTACTGACCTTGTGACACCTAGAAATGGCAATGCAAATTACCAACAAAGTGACTGATGTTTCTTTTAAAAAAAGAAAAACCATGAGGTCCACATTCTTAAGGCCCTGCTTAGTAACCGTGCCAAAGATCGGGTGTTTAGGGATCACTTACTTTTGTTATATGGAAGAAGTAAAATGGGGGAACAATCATCTACTCATAGCCATCCAGCAACAAGCTTTGGCCTTCCTAAGTCCTGGAAAATTCATTGTATCCTAGATTAGAATACTCATGTTGAAAAGGAGCTTTTATTGTTCCAAGATATCATGTCTATTGAAATATATTCTTCAGTTGTGCCAACATAAAAAAACTAAGAGTTTGCTTCATCTTTGACTGTTCCAAGCCTGCAGAGGGACTTGGTGATGTCACAAAAAGCCAAATCTACAGAATTGGAAGCTAGTATTTTGTCTGCAAGGAAGAGAAATTTTGCCTCCCCCAGCCAATGCAGAGCCTACAGTCATGTTCTGGTTTCCTGGCCTGTTCATGTTCCTTAATGCCTACTGACATATCACCTTTGTCCAATGAAAAGTTCTAAAGAACTTGAAAACTCATCTTCTTGGTAGTTTTTAAGGATCCAACCATGGACTTGGTTATTTCTCAAAGGACTTGACACAAGGTGAATTTCCTCTGCTGGAAGGCAGGTGCCAAACTTTGGCCCAAGACTGGGAGTGAAGAATTGATGAGAAAGAACCCATCTGGAGGCTTCTCTGGCCATTTGCCCTTCACAGTAGACCATGCCACATTGGGTGGAGAATTAAGTCCTGCCTGCAAATAGACGTCCTCTATTTTCCCATGATGTTGAGGGCTGGTCAAATAACTCTAGTGACCTCCCCAGCAGGTATTTCAGAAATCTCCAGCTCACCTTCCTGTCTTTGTATATCAAAACATATTCAATGCATCTCTCTTTCACACACAAACAGATTTGAAAAAAGTAAAAATGACAAGCAAAAATCAGTACATGGAAGCTTTCATGACATTGGAACTAGAATGAAAAAGGAACAAGTTTTCCGGATCTGTATGTAGGAAGAAATTTCAGCAGGTGTTCTTTTGTGCGAAAAGCTGCATCTTCTGAGAGTTCATTTTCTACACAACTATTAAAGGGACAGGCATTCTGTGCTCCCTATAGGTAAAGATCCTCCTCATGAATTTACCTCTGGAATATAGGATCACTTGCTCTCATAGTACAGAATGGGGTCAGAGTGGCTTTGAGTATACATCTAATTATTACTCCCAACTAGAACACCTCAACCAAACAATTTGGATTGGTTAAACATTACTGTTAGTCCGATTTGATTCAGTGGCCATATCCTGGCTGGGATTAAACATTGGATTTTGCCTTTAAATCCATGGTTCCCAATGTAGGTAGCGTGCATGCCCCACGTGTGGCCAATTTGACTTTTAAGGGGGCAGTTTGAGAATGTGTAGACCAAGTGAATGTCCTTTTGGGCTTCCTCCACATGAATAGGAGTTCACTTTTTTATAATCAAGATTATATATCATGGGGGTGGGGATAAGGATTTTAGAGATGCTTATGTGGGGCATGGCAAAAAATGTTGGTAACAACTACTTCACATGCTTTTGAATCATACCTAAGTTATATTTTAATTATTATGCAGTTGAAATTTGTCTTTCCTCTTGCTGTTCCATTATTTAAAGTTTAGGCTGTTGCATGGTTAGATTTCAGTAAACAGCCAGAAATTATTTCAGGAACTGTGAAAAGAAAACAATACAGGGTCTTTCATCAAGGATGATTCATTCCCATCAGATGCAGGAAAAACGATAGTCCACAGGTGAATTTTATGCTTTTTTCCTCACACTAAGAAGGGAAATGTTACTGTATCTGCTCTCACAATTCCTTTTTCCTTATCTACTCTTTATTGTATGATATACCATCTTGACACTGTTTCCCTTCCTACACCTTCTTCCATCTCTCTCTCTCTCTCTGTCTCCCCCTAGGGCTTTCTGTTCCCCAAGCCCCATTTCTCCTCTCCTTTCCCCCTTCAATCCCTTAGGAAGGGCAAAGCCTCCTCCCATGCAAGGATGACCCTCAGACCCCTTGCGTCTGCTTTCGCAATGGAAAGAGATTGAGTGACAAAGTCACTTGGCACGCTTTGGCAAATCCCTCCAGGGCTTCATCCACGTGGCCATCCCAGGAGGGACCGGGGACCCTTTAAGGGCGGCTCCCCCCATCTTTCTGTGCTTCTTCCATTCAATCCTGTCTCTCCCCATACAAGACCTCCTTCCTATGGGTCTCTCTCCTCTCCAGAGGATTGCTGGTCTTTTTCAATGCCACTGTCATTAAGAAAGGACTTCACTTTTCTTGATGGCCATGCTTTTATTACCCACCTATAATAATAATTTCATGTCAGAAATTATTCTGGGTTGAAAGGATTTTTGCTGGTGAGACTCTGCCCAGGGGACCCCCGAATGAGGCTCCTTTCTTTCATCCCCCCAACATCTTTTCCCCACTGAAGTGGTCCTTATTTGTTTTTCTACTTGCAATGTCTTGCTTTTGAGCTGCAAGGTTGGCAGAAGCCGAGACTCTCCAACCATCAGGCAGCTCCCAAGTCTTGAACCTCCAGCTAACAAGGCGAGTTTCTTCACCACTGAGCCACAGCAGCCCCCCATGAGCATACTTAAGTAAGTCGATGAGCATACCTAGAAACCTCTACTTAGCAAACATAATATAACTTAGCAATGCCTTCAAAATAATAGGGAGAATAATAAGAAAAAGTGTGAGTTTCTTTTCCACTGTCAAGACAAGGTTGGGCAATACCACCAAAAAAATCAAAACAACACAAGCTACTTTTCAACCCTGCAAAGATCCTCTTTAGACTGGATATCTACAGGGGTGATTGGAGCACAATTATGCCTCAGCTGTTATGAAAGGGGAATTATTGGTTCAATTTCTAACTAGCTACTTCTATACTCAGATTATAGTGTGTGTGAGAGAGAGAGAGAGAGAGAGAGAGAGAGAGGACTTTGCCTCAGAACTCTTCTGATATTAAAAAAGTTGTGAGGGCCTTCAACTATTGGAGAACAGAAACCCAAGAAATTAGTAACTGGAGTGAAGCTCCCTAACATTAAGAATTATTATAATGGATATCAGTTAAGAAATATTTGTAAATTAATAATGAGAGAAGTTGTACTCTGAGGAAGAGTTGAGATGAAGGAATTGGAAAGTGTTGAAAAAGCAGCATTTTTAAAGCAAGAATAAAGTAAAGATTAGTTCAGGAAATAAAATGTTAAAGCAAAAATTAGCCCCCAATATATCACCCATTATTGAATTAAAGGATATAAAAATGTCACAATAATGATAAATAAAAGAATGGAAAAAGTAATTAACAAGAATGATGTGTCTCTGTTGGGTAAGGATTTGCAAAGATGACACAAAAAATTGGATATTTATGAACAATTGAACTTAAATTGGTTTCAAGTTATATTGGTTAATAACTGGAATAAAAAGTATATAGCAGATGATAATCTAAATAGAAATATAACAAAATTTGAAGATTTTTGCTTAATTTAAGACTAGTAACTGTAGAATTTAAAGGTTTTGTGAGTAAATTGTAGAAAATTTTGAACCATAAGGAAAACCCTTAGGAGATATTAAAAGCAATATGGGGAAACGGTTTGAACATAAAAATTAGTGGAGAAAATTGGAAGAAGAAATTGAATTGAAGGATTATTAGGACACTGTCAATAGGGGTTAAGGAGAATAATTTTAAATGCTTTGGAGGTGGTATTTAACCCCTGTTCATTTGCATCAGATTGACAGCTTGAATTCGACCAAGTGCTGGAGATGTAAAAGTGTGACAGGGACATATGTGCACATGTAGTGGGAGTGTAACATGTTGAAACCTTTTTGGTTAGCTATTGAAAATGAGATAAAGAAAATAATAGATGTGAAGATCAAATTGGAGGTGCAGAGTGCACTACTAAATGATACTGATGAAATAAATACAGATATTTATATAAAAAAAATCTTGTAACAATTATGCTAACCACCTCAAGACAGTGTATACTGCATAATTGGAAGAGTGGGATCGTACCGAAAAATGGAAGACTGGTATAAAGAAATGTGGATGATTGCATTAAATGGCAAATTAACTTGGAAAATGAATTTGAAAAAGGGAATAATAAAGGAAAACCAATTTTATAAAATTTGGAACTCGTTCATAGAGTACACATTGGATAAAGGGAAAGGATGTGCACCAGTGACTGACCACTTAGTTTTTTGGAAGTAAAGCTGAGGAACATAGGTGGTATCAGTCTCCTTAATTGTAAATATCACAGGGTTTTTATTTTATGTTAATGTTATTTCACGTTGTTTGTATAACTTATGTATTCTGTTTCATCTGTTCCTCTCTCTTCCTCCCTCTATTTTGCAATAAAATGATTTTTTTTAAAAAAGTAACTGGAGTGAAGCTAATGGGAGACAGAATGAATGGGGATAATTATGATCAATATAAGTCTCTGCAATTTTTGAAAAGAAAGTTCGGTTTCACTTACCAGTGATAACTTTCGTTCTTCGAGTATATAGTTTGTGAATACACACTCATGGGTTATGCGCCTGCGCAGAACGGCCGATCGGAGGCTTGAAAAGCTATTGGTCAAAAGTTTTGGCGGTAAGACCGCCCACCGTACCGCCCACCCTGAGGCGCCCGCGCGCCATTTTACCTCGGTTCCATACTTAAGCCAAGCACAGGATAAACCAATTGATCTCATCCGTGCAGCTCAAGAGGGGAGGCAGGGTGGGTAGTGTGTATTCACAAACTATATACTCGAAGAACGAAAGTTATCACTGGTAAGTGAAACCGAACTTTCTCCTTCGTATAGTTTGTGAATCCACACTCATGGGAGATTAGCAAGCTCACACTTACTTGGTCGGTGGGCAGTCGGATGAGATGATCCCACGATGAAGATGATGACGGTCAGGCAGGGTGAACTGTCAAGGGCGATGGGCCCGGAGCCCCCGAGTGAGGACGACACGGCCAAGCCTGGCGTCCGCAGTGGCTCTGGTGTCCACCCTGTAATGCTGGACAAATGTAGAGGGTCTGGACCAGGTGGCAGCCTTACAGATGTCCTCAAGCGGTATGCCCTCCAGAAAGGCCGTGGATGTTCCAACCGCTCTGGTAGAGTGCGCCCTGACATGCGGTGGAGGGGGCAGCAATGCCGACTCGTAGGCCAAGTAGATGGTAGAGGTGATCCATTTGGAGAACCGCTGTGCAGATATGGGTTCGCCTTTGGATTTGCCCCCATAAGCCACGAAAAGGCGTTGCGACTTCCGGAACTCCCGTGTCCTGCTGGTGTAAAACAATAAAGCCTGTTTGACATCCAGCGTGTGCCAAGTCCTTTCTTGGGCGTTAGTGGGGTTCTGGAAGAATGTAGGCAAGGAGATAGTCTGTGCCATATGAAACTGGGAGACCACCTTGGGAAGAAAGGTGATGTCTGCTTGGAGTACCACACGGTCATTGAAGAATTGAAGAAAGGGTGCGTCTGCCCGCAGAGCAACTAGCTCACCAGCTCGTCGAGCAGACGTGATGGCCACAAGAAAAGCCGTCTTCCAAGTGAGGAGACGAGCATCCACGGTAGCCATGGGCTCGAAAGGAGTCCTGGTGAGCGCGTTGAGGACAGTAGAGAGTGACCATTGGGCCGTCGGAGTCCTGACCGGAGGGAAGGCGTTGCGTAGCCCCTTGAGGAAACGTTTCACCGTTTGGTCACGGAAAGCGCCAGAAGCGGGCGAGCCAGCCGGTGAGTGAGCCACCACCGCCGCGAGGTGTACTCGGATGGAGGTGATGCTGAGGCCAGACTCCGCCAGATGGAGGAGGTAGGTCAAGACGTCCTGCAGTCCCACCTGTGGAGGGGACGTCTGCTGGGATGCCAGGAAAGCACAAAAGCGTCTGTATTTGGAAGCGTAGGACTTCCTTGTGGAAGGGCGCCTGGCTAGTTCCAGGATCCTGGACAGTCTGGGGTTATCCTCCATGCGGTGAGGTGGAGGCTGGGCAGGTCCGAGTGGTGAAGCTGGCCCTGCTCCATTTGGAGGAGCGTCGGTGACTCCGGTAGCGTGCGATACTGTGATGACATGCGCAACAGCAGCGGAAACCATGGTTGGCGAGGCCATGATGGGGCCACTAGGATGGCCCTGGTCCTGTGCTGAAGCATTCTGGCGAGAACCTTCTGGATCAGAGGAAACGGAGGAAAAGCGTAGAAATAGTCCTGATCCCACCGTTTCATGAAGGCATCGCCCTCGGAGTTCACACCGATGCCCGCCCTGGAGCAGTACCTGTGGCATTTCGTGTTGGACTCCGATGTGAAGAGGTCGATGTTCGGAGTTCCCCAGGCCTCGCAAAGCGACTGGAAAACCTCGTCGTTCAGTTCCCATTCGTGGGTCGTCGAGGTGAGGCGGCTGAGATGGTCGGCCAGGACATTCAGCTTGCCCTGAATGTGCACTCCAATCGGGAAAATGTGCCTCTCCAGGCACCACTCCCAGAGTTGCATAGCGAGGTAAAGAAGGGTGGTGGACCGTGTTCCTCCCTGCTTATTCAGATACGCCACCGCCGTGGTGTTGTCCGATGCCACTTGGACCGCCTTGCCCCTGAGCAGGCTCTCGAAGGAACAGAGGGCCTTCCAAATGGCCAGTAGCTCCAAGTAGTTGATATGGTGCACCATCTCCTGAGGCGACCAAGGGTTGTTGACCGTGAGAGTCCCGCAGGCAGCCCCCCAGCCGAGGTTGCTTGCGTCGGTCAATATTTGCAACGAGGGTTGCGGGGGGTAAAAGCTCTTCCCCGTTGTAACGTTGAGTGGCGTCGTCCACCACAGCAGCTGGTCCCTCAGCTCCGGAGACGGAGTTAGCCGTTTGGACTGACTCTCCCGGAGCGCGTCGAATTCGTGCAGAAGCCACGACTGTAGGGACCGGAACTTTAACTTGGCGTGGGGGACAACAGCCGTCGTTGAGGCCATAAGGCCTAGCAGTCTTTGAGCCTTCTTCGCTCGGACGCACGGTTTGGTGCGAAAATCGTTCACCCCCTGCACGATGTCCTGCAAGCGCTTCTGGGGTGCAAAGGCTCTGGTGGCAAGCGAGTCGAGTACCGCTCCGATGTACTCGACACGTTGAGAGGGAATCAGCTTCGACTTGGTGAAGTTGATCCTGAGGCCGAGACTCTCCATGAGGTGGACCGTGAATTGCGTGTCCCGAATGGCCGATGAGCTGGTGTGGGATACGATCAGCCAGTCGTCGATGTATGGGAAGACCCTGATTCCCCGCTGGCGAAGGAAGGCAGCCACTGGAGCCATGCATTTGGTGAAGACTCGTGGTGCCGTGGCCAGACCGAACGGTAGACATCGGTACTGGTACACCGAATTGCCGATGCGGAACCGGAGGAACCTTCGGTGCTCCTCGAGGATGGAGACATGGAAATAAGCGTCCTTGAGGTCTATGACTGTGAACCCTTTGTTGATGAGGGGAAGGACGGTCTGCAGGGTCACCATCCGGAACTTCCTGGTGTGGATGCACTGGTTGAGGCGGCGCAGGTCCAGAATTGGGCGAAGTCCTCCGTCCTTCTTCTGAACCACGAAGTACCTCGAGTAGAAGTCGTTGTCCCAATCGGGCGGTGCCACCCGCTCGATGGCTCCCTTGGACAGAAGAGTTGATATTTCTTCCTCCAAATGGGGGGGACGAGGTGGTGAGATGATGTCTTCCTACCTGAGGCGCCCGCACGAACTCGATGGCGTAGCCAGAGGACAAGATCTTTAAGACCCACCGGTCGTCCGTGATGCCTGACCATACCTGGAGGAAGTTCCGGAGGGGGAGGTACGGGATGTGGAGCGAGAGAGACTCGGCCGTCGCAGCTTCAAACGCGCGACTTGGACTTAGCGTCCGAACGCTTGCCGTGCCCGTATGGCTGGTAGCGGGGCTTGTGCTGGCGCCGTTGCTTGAAGGAGCCAGACCTTGGCTGTTCCACGGGGCCACCCTGTTGTTGCGGGTTCCCCTGGTACTGCCGCGTGAAGGGCTGGAATCTCGGCCTGGCAGCCGGAGCCGGCGTGGTGAGCCCCAGGAACTTGGCGGTGGAGTTGGTCTGCCACATTTCATTGAGGACTTTGTCCGTGTCCTGCCCGAGGAGGCCCTGCCCGTCGAAGGGAAACTCCTCGATGAGCTTCTTCATAGCATCATCGAGGGAGGTGCCCCTAAGCCAGGCGTGACGACGGAGCAGGATAGCAGACGCCATGTCCTTCGCCGCATAGTCATTGATATGCCTGGCTGTTCTCATCTGTTGCTCCGCCAGGAAATCGCCCTCGGATGCCAGCGCGTCGATCCGTTTCTGGGCGTCGGCGGGCAACTTCGCCGTTTCGGTCTTCACTTGCTCCCAGAGGTGAGACTGGTAAAGGCCCATGGCAGCCGAGTAGTTGGCGGCGCGGAGGAAGAGGGAACCGGTGGCGTAGAATTTACGGCCCACCACGTCCAGCTTCTTCCCTTCTGGGGTCGAAGGCACCGGGAACCCGCTGGTGGCTGTCCTGTGTTGAAAGGCCTTGACCACCAGGGAATTTGGCAAGGGGTGCACTTGCAGGAACTCGACGTTCTCATCCAGGACTCTATACATGCCGTCGAGCCTGGACGAAACGGAGTGTGCTGACACCGGCTTCCTCCATGTCGCCTTCGCCGACGTCAACATGGACGGCAGCATGGTGATGTGTACCGGCCGTACCGCCCGTCTGTCCAGCTTGGCGGTCATTTGGTCTTCACCTTCCAGTGGGGGCTGGTCCACCTTCAGGTTCAGAGCGGTGCCGAGGCGTGTCAGCATGGCCGTAAGCGAGCGTTGATCCTCACCACGCGGTGGGTCAACCGCGCCGATGGCCTGGTCCGGCGTCCTCTCGGCATCGACGTCTCCCTCGTCCTCCTCCGAAGAAGCGCTGGAGTCATCGGAGGACGAGGGAGGAACTCTTACATCCACGTCGGGACCACGCCAGTACGGCCTGGGCGGGCCGGCGGGATGGGAGTCCACCGCATCAACGTCTGGACCAACCCGCGACGATGTGGGTGGGGTGGGCCAGTGGAGTGGATACTCGACCCTCGGGAGGTCGGAGGGGCCACAGCAGGGCCAACATCCCTGGGGCTTGCGGTGGTCGGTACCGGAGCCGCAGAGGCCGCAGGCATGGAGGTCTTAAACTGGCTGGCAAAAGTCTGAGCCATGACCTCAAACATCCCTTTCAGGAGCTCCATCTGGGCTGGATCCGGCATCGTCGGGAGCAACGAAACGGTGGCCGACGAAACGGTGGCCGGTAGAATCGGCGACGAAACGGTGGCCGGCATGGTGATTGCCGCGTTGTTGAGCGTTGGAGTCCTGGGTCTTGGGGAGACGGAGGCCTGTCTCATAGGCGAATGGGCCCTCCCACGCGGCAGCGACGGGAGCACCTGAAGTGGGCGAGCTGGAGCCCCAGCCCTGCGTCCTTTTTCAGGCGATCCCGAGGAGGATCGTCCTCCCCAGATGGAAGACCCAGGCGACGGACATCTTGCGACCGAATATGGCGGCGAAGGTCCCAGAGAAACAGGGGTGCGCGGAGTAGGCGGGAGCGATCGCCTCTTCTCCGACCCGTGTTTCTTCTTCTTCTCCCCGTTCTTGTCCCTCTTCTTCTTCTTCTTGATGGGAAGAGCAGAAGAAGAAGCCGAAGGCAGAGGAGGCTGAGAGACACTAGCCGAGGTAGAAGCGGCCGCAACGGGAGCCAGAGAGAGTTCCATCAGGTGGGCTTTGAGCCGGTAGCTCCGGTTCTGTACTGCCAGACGGGTAAATTTCTTGCAGTGAGGGCAAGACTGGCTCTGATGAGACTCTCCGAGGCAGAAAAGGCAGAGGCTATGCCCGTCGGAGGCCGGAAACTTTTTCAGGCAAGCCGAACACTGTTTGAAGGCCGCGGCCGTCAAAGAAAAAATTCTTCCAACGGAAGTTTCTGGAATGCGGTTACCCCCCTTGAAGGGGGGAAACGGTGACCGAAGCGAGTAGGTAACTGAGTCCACCAGAAGGAAGAAACAGCACTGGGGTGGCGATCCTGCCCGAAGGACAAGATCGCCGAAAAAATTGTAAAGTTTGCCAAAAGACTTTCCCTCAGAAGGGCGAAAAAAATTGAGGAAGCTCTCAACGATCGTCCTGCTGCTACGGCGGAAAGAAGAGAACTGAGGTAAAATGGCGCGCGGGCGCCTCAGGGTGGGCGGTACGGTGGGTGGTCTTACTGCCAAAACTTTTGACCAATAGCTTTTCAAGCCTCCGATCGGCCATTCTGCGCAGGCGCATAACCCATGAGTGTGGATTCACAAACTATACGAAGGAGAACCTCATTTCCTTACCCTCTTGCCTGCCATTTGAAAGTTCAGGGTCATTGTTATGTACTGAATGCTTTGTGATAAGTATCCCTTTAACGGATTTGTATCTGTCTATTGTATCTACTGTAAGCAATCAGTGTTTCATTGTAACCAGCTGTTAAGAACAAGCTGCGCCTGCAGTAGCAGCATTGGACACAGGATACCCATTCACCTGCATACCTGAAGGGCAGGATACTACTGCCTCTACTGCATCTGGAGAAGATGGGTGTGGACTGTTACCCGGGCTATTCAAAATGTATTATAAATAAGGCTGTTGTTTCACCTGTATCTCATGTTCACTTACTACGATGCAATAAAACTGGTTTTAGCCCTTGCTGCGGCTCCTGCTTGTCTTCTGTTGCAAGACACCAAAGTCATGGAATCTGCATGGCTGTTAAACAAAGAAATCTGAGGGCAGTTTCTTCTAAAAGGAGAGCCAGCCTTACTCTGAACACAGGGCCGATCCTCATCCCTCCACCTGCCCCCCTGCCATAGCCTCAGGCCAGGCACCTTCCCTCCACAGACCCACCAACACCACACCACCACCACCAGTGGAAGAGCCCCAGCCCAAACAGAAGAAGTTGGGGAAGGGTGGGGCTTCCTCTCACCCTGTGATTCTGACACAGCACTTCAAATCTGGCATGGAGGAGGATACTGGGGATCCCTGAGTCACAAAGGAGATCATGAAACTGGGGGGGGGGGGCATAGAGCAGCTTCCATGCGCCCTTGCTACAGCTGTTAAGAGTGTCCCATACAAATCCCTTTCACTGGTTGCGCTTCTCTCTCTTCTCCCGGTGCAGGACCCTGGAAACCAAGGAAAACCCCACGGTCAGTCAGAGGGAGAGGTTCTGTGAATTAACTGAGGCCACAACTGGTTAGGAAAGCCACCTTTTCTCTAACCCCCACCCACTTGCATTTCTCTCCCTGCCCTGGCCTAGTTGAAAGGGAAAAACAGCACAGGAGGGTAGGTCCCAGCCAGTACCTCTTCCCAAGCCCTGGCACTGGACCTTTATGCCATGATGGCTTTCTTCCTTGGCCCAGTCTCTCCCTTCTTCCCACTGCAAAGCCCCCTCCTGTGGTGGGAAGGGCATTCAGGTAAAAATCACACATGTGCACTTTCAAAGTAGAAGGAGAAACTTTATTGTAAATATATAATGAGTCAGATGGAAGGGTAGAAATTTTGAAAATCTGTAGAACATGAATCTTCCTGGGGATCCTAGAAGGAGGTCTGAGAGCCTCCCATCCTACCCATTCTCCTCACTGGCCTGGGGTTGCTGTGGCTGTTATGCAACAACGTCCTGCTGTTCTGCCTGTTCCTGGTGGATAGCAGCCCTCTTCTTTAGGCTCCTCGCTCTCCGATTCTGGAACCATGTCTAGAATGCAAAAGATGGAAAGAATGAAAAAGTTGCCATGGTTTCTCGAAAGCAACTGCATATTCTCTTCCCAGTTCTGCCAATTGAACTCCCAGCAACATAGGGGATTTTCCAGATGTTCCTATTTGTGAATTTGTTTTAAGAAAAGAAGTTTTCTGGACTTGAAAACACATCGTTATGTGTTGTTTCCTCCTGAAAGACTAACAGCATTGTGTATGTTAGTTTGAGCTTTCATGGATTTCAACCCACTTGCTCTGATCAAGGATGGAGATGGGTTGTAATCCAGGAAAGCTGACTCTGGAGGAAACACACACACACAACAGTCCTGCAGGATAGAGTGAGCTCCCGTCTCTGTCCCAGCTCTTGCCAACCTAGCAGTTCGAAATCCAGAAATTGCAAGTAGATAAACAGGTTAGCTTAGACATGGAACATCAGATAAGAGAACAAAAATAGCATAAAGGTAAAGGTCACGTGTAGTGTCCAAGAGAACCTCCACTTCAAAAGACAAACCATGTAACAGCAGGAGGCACGCCTCTTCAAAAGGCACACACTTCAAAGAATCCCTTTCACTGGTTGCGCTTCTCTCTCTTCTCCCGGTGCAGGACCCTGGAAACCAAGGAAAACCCCACGGTCAGTCAGAGGGAGAGGTTCTGTGAATTAACTGAGGCCACAACTGGTTAGGAAAGCCACCTTTTCTCTAACCCCCACCCACTTGCATTTCTCTCCCTGCCCTGGCCTAGTTGAAAGGGAAAAACAGCACAGGAGGGGAGGTCCCAGCCAGTACCTCTTCCCAAGCCCTGGCACTGGACCTTTATGCCATGATGGCTTTCTTCCTTGGCCCAGTCTCTCCCTTCTTCCCACTGCAAAGCCCCCTCCTGTGGTGGGAAGGGCATTCAGGTAAAAATCACACATGTGCACTTTCAAAGTAGAAGGAGAAACTTTATTGTAAATATATAATGAGTCAGATGGAAGGGTAGAAATTTTGAAAATCTGTAGAACATGAATCTTCCTGGGGATCCTAGAAGGAGGTCTGAGAGCCTCCCATCCTACCCATTCTCCTCACTGGCCTGGGGTTGCTGTGGCTGTTATGCAACAACGTCCTGCTGTTCTGCCTGTTCCTGGTGGATAGCAGCCCTCTTCTTTAGGCTCCTCGCTCTCCGATTCTGGAACCATGTCTAGAATGCAAAAGATGGAAAGAATGAAAAAGTTGCCATGGTTTCTCGAAAGCAACTGCATATTCTCTTCCCAGTTCTGCCAATTGAACTCCCAGCAACATAGGGGATTTTCCAGATGTTCCTATTTGTGAATTTGTTTTAAGAAAAGAAGTTTTCTGGACTTGAAAACACATCGTTATGTGTTGTTTCCTCCTGAAAGACTAACAGCATTGTGTATGTTAGTTTGAGCTTTCATGGATTTCAACCCACTTGCTCTGATCAAGGATGGAGATGGGTTGTAATCCAGGAAAGCTGACTCTGGAGGAAACACACACACACAACAGTCCTGCAGGATAGAGTGAGCTCCCGTCTCTGTCCCAGCTCTTGCCAACCTAGCAGTTCGAAATCCAGAAATTGCAAGTAGATAAACAGGTTAGCTTAGACATGGAACATCAGATAAGAGAACAAAAATAGCATAAAGGTAAAGGTCACGTGTAGTGTCCAAGAGAACCTCCACTTCAAAAGACAAACCATGTAACAGCAGGAGGCACGCCTCTTCAAAAGGCACACACTTCAAAGAAGTCAAAGGAGCCAAATGTCTGTAGTGAATTTGTGATTGCTTCTCTGGAGGCCCCAACAAATGTATCTGGTTGTTGTAATGGTGAAACCTTTGTATATCAACACTACCTCTCTATCTAGCCCCAGTCCTGATCCCTGACCGGAATAAAAGAATCTCTGAGTTTAGCCTGAACATTGCTGGCTAGCGTACTTCTTGCTGCGGATCTAACATTGGTGACGAAGGTGGGGTGGTTGCTTCCTCCTCCATCGGGCCATTCAACATCGCCAAGCCGGAGTCATGGCCCATGTACAAGATCCAGTATGAGAATTTCATAGTTGCAGAAGAAATTGAGGATCATGGGCAACAGAAAGTCTTGTTCCTGGCCCATTATGGGTTGTCCATGATTGAGCATGCCGTGGAGCCATGAAAGATGCCCCATTAGCCGACATCCTGACCATTCTCTGAGAACATTTCAAGCCCAATGTCTCTATTTCCCAGCCAGAGTGGCATTCTACCAGCGGGTCCAGCAGGAGGGAGAATCGGTTGCCGAATAAGTTGTGGCTCTTCACCATGCTGCTGTGCCATTCCAATGGCATAACCTGGACGAGGCTCTGCGGGACCGGCTTCTTGTGGGCCTCAGAGATGAAGCCACTCAGTGTCGGCCGATGAAGATAAATATTTTGACTTTTGCTCAGGTGCTTGAAGATGCCCTGGCGTCTGAGGCTGTGCATGCTAGGGTCAAAAACTTCCAATCCAAGCCTGCTGTGCACGAGTGCCACAAGTGTGGGTGGAAAGGGCACATTATGAGGGTGTGCCACCAGCGATCCGAGGGTCATCCAGGAGACAGGGGTCGTCGTTGGAGGGAGCAAGTGATTTCCAAGGTCTGCGCTGGGCGGAGTGCATCCTCAGGGGTCCAGGCAGTGTCTGACAGGTTCTTTGTAGACATCTGCCTGCAAGGTTGCCCCGTCCGCATGGAGATTGACTCGGGTATGTCGTACTCAATCAATTCCCAGAAGGAATTTCTTCAACTTCCTCCAGCTGCCCTCCCAAAACTGCGGGTCTCGCGGGTCAACTTGACCGATGTGCATGGTCGGCACATTGTGCATTTCAAAGCCATTTCAGTGAAGCTTCCCCTGGTCATGGACAAGTCTGGTAGGAATAATCTTTTCAGTGTGCAGTGGTTTGGGCCATGGGGATTGCATTTTCGGGTATTAATGCGGTTGTGGATGACCCCATCCAGGCTGCTTGTGAACTTTACCCTGATGTATTCAATCCAACACCCCCCCCCCCCCCCCGTTAACTTCTAGCTGGACCTGGCTGTCCGGCCCATTCACACAAAGCCACGGCGGGTGCCTGTTGCGCTGATGGCCGGTATTGAAGCAGAACTGGACAAAATGGTGGTGCAAAGCATCCTTGATCCAGTGGATTCCGCCCCATGGGAGACACTCACTCTCACTCTGTCTCTCTCTCTCTGTGCTGCACTTTGCCTCCCTGGCTTTGGGTCGCTGCACCCTGCCCAGTTTTGGACTCCCTTTGCGTGGAGAGCCCACGGGCGGGTGAAGGGAAAAAGGAGAAGGAAGAAGGAAAGGAGGAGAAAGAACGGAGGAGGAGGGAGGACGGAGAAAGAAAGAAGGAAGGAAGGAAGAAGCAGAGGCAGAACAGGCCAAAGGCAGCGCAAGACAGCGCAGAGGCAGAAGAAGAAGTTTCAGGGAATTGGGAGTTTGGTGTCTTGCACGGAAGACAAAGAAGGAGCCGCAGTAAGGGCTAAAACACAACTTTATTGCATGGTAGTCAGAGTGAACATGAGGTAATGGTGGACCAAACAGCTCTATTGATAGCACACTGTACATTTTGAATAACCAGGGTGATAGTTCATTGGTTACTGTCCGGGTGAAGTCATGGATTGTCACACCCATCTTCTCCAGGTGCGGTGTGGCGGCGGGGGAGGTTTCCCGCCCTTCAGGTATTCAGGGGAATCTGTATCATGTGAGCAGGATACTGCTACTGGCACCAGCAGTATTATCCTTAACAGCTTACTACAATGTGTCATTGATTACTTACAATGGATACAATTGTCGGATACAATCAGTTAAAAGGTACTTGTCACATTCTATTCAGTACATAACATCCAGGGAGAGAAAGAGATGGGGAAGGGGAAGGAGGGCAGGTGAGGGAATGTTCACAGAAGGGGGGAAAGAAGGGGGGAAGAGTTTCAGCCGAGACTGAGGAAGGAGGGGATGAGATTAGCCTGCCTGGAAAGTGAATTCTTCTTCGCCTTTTGAAAAAGACATCTCTGCGGGTCTGGAGCAAGGGGGGGGGGGGGGGAGATTTCGTTCTCGGGAAAGGCAGAGGCGTGTCTCCCCCACCCACCCCTCTTCTCTCGCTTGCGCGTTTCAACCCGGGCGAAAACCCACCCAGGCGGAGCCCCAAACCAAAGGCGGAACGTTTCCGGCCTCGATCCTGGCCGCCTTTGGACGGAGTCTGAGGGTGGGCCAAGGGCTAACTCAGGGTGGCCAAAACCGCCCCCTCCCCCCGTCCAGGTCTTTGGTGCCACTTCCAGCTGCCCAAGCGAGGGGTCCGTCTGGAGGCCCTTCTGCGCCCACAGGGTTGGGCTGGGGAGATCGGGGCTTCCCTGCCCCCTCCTGGGAAAGTTTTTTTTTTTTTTGGGGGGGGGGGGACCCTGGGTCCAGGCCCTGTGTAAGGTACCTGCAGAAACGTCTTTCGGATGCCCAGGGTGGCCTTGATCTCCACCAGTTGCTGGTGGCCCGGCTGGGGTTCCGCCTCGAAGTACCGTATCAGGTAGTCCAGCTGCGCCTCGGTGTAGACCGTCCGCTTCCGCTTGCAGGACTGGAGGCGCCCTTCGGCCGAGGGACCCGATCCTGCGAGGAGGGAGAGGGAAGAAAGCCATGCATGAAGCCCCTGCTGGCCCTGATCCCTCCAGCTCACTTTTTTTTGGGGGGGAGGGAGGGAGGGAGAAACTCCTCGGCTTGGATCGGACCCTCCGAGATGGGGGGGGGGGGGTTTCCCCCATAGCGCAACCCCCCCTTGAAGCCTGGGAAGGGTCGGGAGGGGTGTCTTGGAGCGGGAGGAGGACGGTCAAGGGCCCCGATCCCTCCTCGCACGGAGCGATCTGCGCCTTTCCTTCGGCATCGCCTCGAACCGGCCTTCTCCCGAGTTGTATTGACAGAGCAAGCCCTCGGGGGGTGGGAGGTTCGCCCTGAGGAACGTGTGAGTCTCTGGGGTGGGGGTCCCTCTCCCCTCCCATTCCCCCAGGCTAAGAATAACAACAATAACGTCGTGTCAGAAAGCAAATGACTTGGCGTTCCCCCTCCAAGCAAAAGGCGCCCAGACTCCCAAACACACACACACACACACACACAATTTCGGGGGGGGGGAGGGGGGGAGGAAGAAGGCCTTTCTTTCTGGGGTGGTGGTCTGATTCTGCCCCCTCCCCCTTCAAGACATCTCCAAGATCCAAACGCCTTTGTTGGCAAAGGAAGCCCTTCCTGAGCTGAGCGCCCTGGCCTGGGACGGGACCGGACTCGATCCCGAGGGAAGGTGGTTCTTCTCCCCCCCCCCTCCCCCGTCCCCTGCCCTGGTCCGGGCCAAAGCCAAGGGTCCCCCTCCCCCCGCCACTCCTGGGTTTTGCCCCCCCCCCCCTTGGAGCTGTTGGGACCGGTCCTTTCTGTGTGCGTGTGGGAGTTTCGGGTGGACCCCCGATTTCCCTTGGCAAAGAGAAAGGGACCCCAGGAATCCCAAGGCCCCTTTCGTCAGTTCTCCCTTGGGTCCTCTGGACCTGCAATCTTTACCTGTCTGGGTTCCCGGAGCAGGAGCTTCCCCTGAAGGGTTCATTGTGAATGAGAAGGACGCGGAGGAGGAGGAGGAGGAGGAGGAGACGGTCTTTGTGCCAAGGGCTTCACTTCTTAGTCTCGTAACAGATACTGCTGGGCGGCCGAGATCTCGCCTGTTCTTTTATACTGTAACCAGGAGGAGGGGGCGAGGGGAGGTCCTTGGGGCCTCCGGTGGTGGTGGGGGTGGTGGGGGTGGGGGTCGAGAGGAGATGTCTCCGCCAATATCTTGGATCATAAATGGATCTATTCTCTGATCTATATTGTACTTAGTATTTAGAAAGGATTTGTTGAAGATATTAATACCTTGCCAGAAATAGTTTCTTCGTCATGCTAACATAAACCGGTCCATAATCATTTTTCTTCCTCTTTACATTGGGGTGGGGTACAAGGCTTCCAGGGTGGGGGGCTAGTCCCCCCCCTGAATTTTTCTGGGTTTTCCCTTTGGCTTTCACGTCCGTATCCAGCATGATCACCGATCCAGTTCCAGCTGTATTTGCCTTGAAGGCATGACAGGAAAGTTCTCCCCCCCCTCTCCTTCTAATCCACATCCATAGGGGTGACGCCCTGTCTCCTCGTCTCCCCCAGGAACATGCAGCGCACCCGGTTTCTCTGCAAGGTCCTTGTTGGTGCAATTGCGAACCGACTTCCCCTTTGTGAATGGCCTTCCATTGCCTTCCCTTTTCTTAATGGGCTCAGCAATCCTAGCATAACTGATGTATGCCTGCAAAGTCATAGGAAGGAGAAAAGGAAGGAGAAAATAAATAATGGGAAAAGTTGTGTGTTTCTTTTACATAGTCAAGAAAAGAGAGAGCAAAACCATCAGAAACTTCAGAAGCATAAGATCGTCTTCAATTCTGCAAGGGTCCTCCTTAGACTGGATATTTGCAGGGGTGGATGTAGCACAATTATGCCTCAGCTGTTATGAAGAAAAACGAATATGTTCACTTTCCATCTAGCTACCTCTTACCTCAGATTATCCTGATATTCTAAGTGGGGGAAAGAGAATTTTGCCTCAAAATTATTTTGAGGTGAAAATACTGTAATGGCCTTTAAACACTGGAAAACTGAGACCCAACAAATTAGTAACTGGATTAAGGCTACTGACAAATAGAAAGAATGGCAAAAATTATGATCAATCCAAGTCAATTTATTTTGAAAGAACTGCATTTTGAGCAGCAGGTCCCCAAGAAAAAGGCTTCCCGCAGAGAAATCTCTGTGCCTGCTAGGATGGAAAGTGAAGAGGAGGCCAACCTGAATCCCATCAGCTCCAGTGGGAGGGAGTTCCACAGTCTCAAAGAAGGCCCTCTCTCCTGCCCACCCCATGCCCACCTGGGAAGCGACAGGGAGCTCCGTGCAGTAACTGACAGTGCCTTCCAGACAGCATCTTAACCACTTGAGCCACATCACCAAGGTAGAAAAAGATGGATTCTAGTGTACAGTAGTCTGGGGATTTTTAAGTCAGGTTGACACCAGTTCAATATATTCTGGAAGACATGGGAGTAGTAATCAAGAGGGGGTCCTTATTTCCGTTCATGGTGAGAATTATAGGAGATTCAGAAAATAGATGCAGAAAATATGGAAAGTGGTCTTTAATTAAATGAATGAGATTTTATCTATGAAACTTTCTTTGTCAAAATGTGTACTGTTATCATGCTTTAGAGATGTTCAATTGAAATGGCAAGTGAAATACGAGCTAAAAATAAATAAGAGAGTGTGATTTGAGTTCCAACTTATTGAATAGAGTAAGTTTAAAATATAGCTAGGAAAGATAAATTCGCATTGAGATTAAGGCAAAAAAGGACTGTCAAAGTCAATAGCTGTAAATATACATAGGGGATAATTCATAAAACATGCCCTGTTGAAGGAGAAATTTCAAAATGTGAGCATCGGAAAAATATATAATATATTTTGGGAAAATGGGATGAGGGGATTAAAAAAGATGTAAGGAAAGAAATAAAAGATATTTTCAGGTCTGGAAGAGATAGGTCAATTGGAATTATAAATTATAAATCAATTTATTAAATAAAAGACAAGCCCACCTGCCCCCTTCGTTCTCTGTCCAAAGAACTTGTCCCTTTCCATTGGCTTAACTATCTCATGCACGCACGCACACAAGCACAAACACACACACAATGCAGCCCCGAACTGGTCGGAAGCCATGGCAGGGACATCATACATGCGACAAATAACTTTGATATACCGTAGAAGTGCCCTGCGGGTGCCTTGGGCATTTCAAAGGGTCTTGTATGTATGTCATTGCTGATATGAAGATCCATCTGATGGCAGAGGAATGGTCGGAGTTCTACTGGCAGAGGCGAGTGACGGAATGATGCACAATTGCCATGGAAGCCAGGATAAAGAGTACAGCATGTCTCATCCCTGACATTAACGCATAGTTAAGAAGACAGCATGGAGAGGTGGATTACTACCTCATGCAACTGTTGACGGGACATGGCTGCTTGCCTACCAACACCGCTTTAGGCTGGTCTGGATGGTGATGCTTCGTGCCCCGTCTGCCAGCCCATGCAGGAAGATGCGGAGCATGTGATTTTACAGAGGCATTGTGGACAACAGTTGTCTCCAAAAGACATCATCACGAGATGTTGAGCTGGGATCCCACCTGAGCCGGGGTCATCTTGGAACTTAGATATGTGGAGAGACTGAGAAGAGGGCAGCCAGAGGCATAGAGGAGGGTAAGTAGCCAAATTGGAGGAGAGTATTTAAACAGCCAGTCTGCCCCCCTCCTCCCCCCACGAAGTAATGCCAGTGTCTTTTGAAGATTTCCACCTGCCCTTAAAAAAAAAACCACACACACACACCACCACCACACACCACCACCACCACAGCCCTCTTCTCAAATCTGTACCAAACATTCTTTGTGAAGAACTGTTTGTGTTAGCCTGATGTAGGAAAACAAAGAGTGCTGTGGGGCTAGTGAGGACAACTCTTAAAAGATTTACACCAAGACCATCTTGTTAGCCAGAAAGAGCTTGCAGGATTTTTCTTGTTTCTTCCAAATAGGCATGAAAGTTATTGGTTGTTTTCATTCACAAAAACCTATTGTGTGGCCTGAATTCCAAGAATGAAGTTGATCAGTACAACTTTTCTAAGCAAAGTAGTGTACTGCAGATTCTTTTTTTAATCTCTTCATTATTTTTAATCTCTTCATTATTTTGTCAATTTGTTTTCCTTGTGATTTTCTCATTTTTCACTTCATCTTCTTCTTCTGCATATCTGATTCTGAATGTTGGTGATCATCATGGCAATCAGCCTTGAATACTGTCCTGCAAATATAATGCAGTCTTCCATCTGCCTTCCACATCACATCATGAGTACCACTAATCCAGTTCCATGAATCACTTTCTGGTCCTGAGCCCTTTTGGCACACAAAGTCCTCATTGGTCCCAGGCCAGGATTGATGAAGCTGCTGCTCTCTATCAAGGTGGATTCAAGTGGGATTTAATCCATTTGGGGACAATCACCCTTCCCTGTGGACTCTGCTACAACCTCCTTCAGGGTTGTCAGATTTGTTAATGCTGCCTGACATTCAGCCCTGAGTCACTGGCAAACATTGAATAACTTTCTTTAACCTCAGTCTGGACCAAGCCATACAATTAGGTACACTGTTTAGACATCACTGTAAAGCTACAACATGGAGATTTTAGTTCGTATGCTATGCATATACATACAAGGTAACAAAGGCTTGAATCATCAACATCAGTTTATGCCCAGGAGGTCAGAGGGATGCACTTTACAGAGTTCGGGCCAGACTGGATAGGATGGTCCCAAGTAAAAATGGCTATCTGGATCCATTTGATGAATGGTGAGTTCCTGAAAGGTCCTCAGATCCTTGCATCCCTTTAGTTTGGAGGGTTCAGCTGAGCAGACACTACCCATTTTGGCTTGATGATCTCCTCTTTGGTTCCTGACTGTTGTGAGGGTCAGTTGAGGAAAGGGTGGGGCAGCAGAAATGGTTGACTGAGGCCTAGACCTAAAAGGACAGGTTGCTGGCAGAGGACAGGAGAAGAGACTGTTCAGAATGACAGGGCCATTTTGATTCCCATCGGTTGAGATGGAAGGGGAGATATCAAAGAAACAAAGCATTTGCCCACCAGAGGAGGCACAGTGGGTGGGGAGACACACTGTGGAATCAGAAAGGCTCACTGGCACAGTGTCTCTTCAAAGCATGTTTTCCCATGGCAGTTTTTCCCCTTCTTTTCTGTTGTATTTATTTATCTACATTTAGTTACTTTATAACTTTGAGCTATGATCAAAATTCAGTTCTATTTATGGATATGTATGAGGCATGCAAATAATGCAAAATTTTATTACTGGAAATACAGAACCTTTTTGATCAAAGCAGCACAATCAATGATGTTTTGCCATGAGCTTTACAGGGCAAGAATATGGATGCTGAGTTGTGATTGTGTGAGGTATTTTGTTCCACAAAGGTTAGTTTGTTCTACAATCAGGCAGTGATTGAGTAAAGTCTAGATTGGAAGCAATCTCTGTTTCACCTGAAAGCATTCCTCATGAACAGAAAGGTCTAAAACAGTGGTTCCCAACCTTTTTTGGATTATGCCCCACTTAAGCATCTTTAACATGCGCCTTCCTCACTGCCATAGAATTCTTATTATTCAAACAGTGAACTCCTTCTATTCACATGGAGAAAGCCTAAAAGCCTATTTATTTGGTCTAAACAAGCTTCCAAAGTAAATTCACTGTTAACAACTCATTGTTGAATTACCTCCCAGTGTGACATGTGCCCCACGTTGGGAGCCATGGGTCTAAAATAGACTCACTGTATCCTGAGCCATGGGGCTTCAGAAACTCTCCCCATTTAATATAATCTATCAGCCCATGGGTTCCCCAAAAGAAATTCTCCAACACCAACTACTGTATGAATTCTCTTCTGATTCCATGTCTAGGCCAAATATGAAACTGCCAAAAGGAACAGCCTGGGTGGTGATAGACTGGACAATCCATGGGCACTAAGACCCCAGCAGGACAGACTCGAAAGAGTTCACATTCTGAGAAATTCAGGAAACAGCTGAAAGGGATGAAGTCAAGAACATACAATGTTCCAGCACAAGGTTTTTCTTCAGACTAAAGATTAGAAAGTTGGGCTCACATAGTTGACACCTGGCCTCATCCTTGGAGATGTTCCATGGAATCATCCTTCCCACATGGAGGATCTTGTTCTTCAGAGATCTTTTCCCCTCAGAGGGAGTCCTTCCTTCCTTCCAGGGCAGACATCCCATGGAGTGAAAGAGGACCCAGGCTTATACTTTCAGGGGCTGAGGAGCTGTAGCTCTCTTTTCCTCTTAGGAATGGAATTGGTTCGAACACAACCTGGGCCTTGGATTCTGGTACCTTCACTCTCCTGAAGACCTTCAGAGTTATCCTTTCCCCTTCCACTCAAGCATGAGCTTTAGCAAGAAGCAGCATCTTTCCTCTCTCTCTTTCTCTCCTGGATATGTCTAGAGCCTCTGCATATGGAAAAAGGAAAACAAAACCTATGAGGCTTTATGTACAGATTTAGCCATGGAGTTATGTCTCAAATAAATATTAAACGTTTCCTCCTCTGTTGCCTATGTCTTCTTTAGATCTAGCCTCTCTTTGTCTCCAAACCACTGCTGCTGCTTTATCTCTAACCTCAGTTCACTTCTTTATCTTTTCTCACAAATCATCTTTCTTTCTCTTTATTTTGAAGAGGGAACAACAATCATAGAGAGCTTTATCAGAAAGACCTACCTCAGTTTCTGAGGAGAAGCAGAGCTTAAAACATTACATTTTAAAAGGAACTTGTGTTACTCATTGCTAATACTCCTATGATTCTTGTTGGTCAGATTACATGAGTAATCATCTATATTGTTGGGAAGGACAACATTTCCTTGACTGTTAAAGGTAAAGGTCATTCTTGCTCGAAAGCTAACCAGATTCAACTCATAGCCATCCAGCAACCAGCTTTGGCCTCCCTAAATCCTGGAAAATTCATTGAATACTAGATTAGAACATTCTTGCTGAAAAGGAGTTTTTATTGTTCCAAGATATCATGTCTACTGAAATATATTCTTCAGTTGTGCCAACATAAAAAAAACCAAGAGTTTGCTTCATGTTTGACTGTTCCAAGCCTGCAGAGGGACTTGGTGATGTCACAAAAAGCCATTAGATGTCAAATCTACAGAATGGGAAGCCAGTATTTTGTCTGCAAGGAAGATAAATTCTGCCTCCCCCAGCCAATGCAGAGCCTACAGTCATGTTCTGGTTTCCTGGCCACATGGTATCATGTTCCTTAATGCCTACTGACATATCACCTTTGTCCAATGAAGAGTTCTAAAGAACTTGAAAACTCATATTCTTGGTAGTTTTTAAGGATCCAACCATGTACTTGGTTATTTCTCAAAGGACTTGACACAAGGTGAAAGTAAAAATAACAAACAGAAATCAGTACATGGAAGCTTTCATGACATTGGAACTAGAAGGAAAAAGGAACAAGGTTTCCGGATCTGTATGTAGGAAGAAATTTCAGCAGGTGTTCTTTTGTGCTAAAAGCTGCATCTTTTGAGAGTTCATTTTCTACATACCTATTAAAGGGACAGGCACTCTGGGCTCCCTATAGGTAAAGATCCTCCTCATGAATTTGCCTCTGGAATATAGGATCACTTGCTTTCATAGTACAGAATGGGGTCAGAGTGGCTTTTGATTATACAGTACATCTAATTATTACTCCCAACTAGAGCACCTCAACCAATCATATAAATGTCTCCGTGTCATTTAAATGTTTGTGATAAAGAAACACCCAAATTAGGAGAAAACCCCATGAAAACCAATTATTATTCTATGAGCACATGCAATTTCACCCTGTAATCAAACCTGAATCTCATTCCAGCTTACTAGTGACAGAAATAAAACAGGAATTTGCTTCTGCTGGTGAATATCACTACTTATTTACTTGGAGCAAACATCATTGTCTTGTAATGCACACAAAATTTCTGAAAGTGGTAACTATGAATTTGGAGACTTCTAATCATCATATATCTCTATTCAACATAGCAGCCCTGGCAAATGTTTGTACAAAAGGATTGATTTCTACTGAAATCTTGATGCTTAATTATACAGGACAGAAGTAGAGAAGAGGGCAACACTCAGTTTGATCTAGTTAAAGCCACTGAGAGTCCCCACTAGGAATTATGATGGCGGTCCAAGATACATAAGTAACCTACAGTAAAGAATGCATAATGGGATGATCAGATACACCCTGTTGATAGGGTTTCTTAAAAGCACAAAAGCTCTGAAAGATAATCCTCTTCCTCCTACCACCCCAATGAAAAGCCTAACACAATTTTTTAGGCTTGACCTCTGTACTGTTGAAGGCAGTATGACCTTCAGGGCTGATGAAGGGGAGGAAGGAGAGGATCTAGCTAGTCAAGAATTTGTTTTCATACTCTTCACCCAGTTTGATTGAAGAGTGGAATCTAATTACTGGAAAGAGAATTTAATTCTTGTTTAATATTTTCCTAATTGTTTTTTTCCTCTTTTAAATTGTCTTTCTAGTCATGTTAGCTGCCTTGGTTATATAGGACAGTGATGGTGAACCTTGGCAATCATGGTGTAATTGGGGTTCAATTCCCAGAAGCCCAAGTCAGCACTCCTGCTGATCAGGGCTTCTAGGAATTGAAGTTCAAGAACATCTGGAGTGCCAAGGTTCGTCATCACTGCTATAGGAGAAAGGCCTTTTAAACATGCCTTAAAAATATCCTATACTCCTACATAACCCACCAAAAAATTGTAAAATTTAAATGCTGTATAATAAAGAATAACAGAAGTGATGGAGGGAAGATCAATATTTTACTCAAAACATTTGGCTGTTGCATGGTTAGATTTTAGTTAACAGCCAGGAAGGATTTCAGGAAGTGTGAAAAGCAAACAATAGGTCTTTCATCATGGATTACTCAATCCCATAAGATGCTGGAAAAAGCAGTCCACAGGTGAATTTTATACTTTGTTTTTCTTAAACTAAGAAGGGAATTATCTACTCTCACCTTCCTTTTTTCTTATCTGCTCTTTATTGTGTGATATACCATCTTAACATTGTTTCTGTCTCTCTCCCTAACTCCTTTCTATTTCCCCTGCCCTATTTCTGCCGCCTTTCCCCCATTCAATCTCTTGGGAAGGTCAAAGCCACCTCCCTTGCAAAGATGACCCCCCCCTCCACTTTTGCAATTGAAAGAGATTGGGAGACAAAGGCTTGACCATCTCACGTGCCCATCTCAGGAGGGACATGGGGATTTTTTTAGGGGGGCTTCATCCCAGTCTTCCTGTGCATCTTCCATTCAATCCTGTCTCTCCCCATACAAGACCTCCTTCCTATGGGTCTCTCTCCTCTCCAGAGGATTGCTGGTATTTTACAATGCCACTGTCATTTTAATTTAATTTTAATTTAATTTTTCAACTTGTTTACCGCCCACTCAGGCAAGCCCGACTCAGGGTGGCTTACATAATCTAAAAAATAAAACCCACAAAAAACAGTTAACCACCCCCCTCTCACATTAAAATCCCACCCACCCCAAGAAGCAGAGAGAGGGTGCATCTTATGGTAAAAGCCAGTGACCAGGAGCCACATTGCCCTCAGGGCCCCACACCTGCCCCACCAGCCAGGTTTTAAGACCTTTCCTAAAGGGCAGCAACTCCATCTGCAACCGTAGCTCCAGAGGGCTGGTGTAGACACAGAGAAGGCCCTTCTTCTTGTGCCAGAGAGGCGAGCCCCACTGGCTGATGGAACAATTAGGGAGCCCTTCCAGTCTGCTCTGGTTGGACAGACAGATGTCCTTAGGGTGATGCGGTCTCTTAGGTATCCTGGCCCACTACCATATAAGGCTTTAAAGGTCATAACCAGCAGCTTGATTTGCACTCGGAGGCAAACTGGTAACCAGTGATGCTCCCGGAACAGTGGCGAGTCACGGGCATAATGCCCGCACCCCATCACTACCCTGGCTGCCACATTCTGGACCAGCTGCAGCCTCTGAACGGTCATCAAGTGCAGCCCCATGTAGTGCATTGCAATAGTGTAGTCTGGAAGTGACCAGAGCATGTGTGACCATAAGCAAGGAGTCCCTATCCAGGAGTGGGCACAACTGGTGTATCATGGAGTTGTGCAAAGGTCCTCCTGGCCAGTCGAGAGTCCAGGGGGACCCCCAAATCATGCACTAGGTCTGTCTGGGCAAAGTAGTCCCATCCAAGACCAAGGATGGCAGCTCCTGGAGTAGCGCAGGACCCCGAACCCACAGCCTCTCATTCTTTCTGTGATTCAACTGTAACCCGTTGGTCCCCATCCAGACTCCCACAGCCTCCAGACACCAAGATAGGACTTTAACAGCATCACTGGGGTCTCCACGGTCCGAGATGTACAACTGAGTGTCATCCGGTACTGGCATACTCACCCAGTGGCTTCATGTAGATGTTAAATAGGAGAGGAGAGAGCACCAAGCCCTGAGGCACCCCATATTGGAGTGGCCTAGGGCTGGACCTCTCACTCTCCAACCACACCGACTGGGTCCAGCCCTTCTGGAATGAGGAGAACCAGGACAACACCGTACCCTGGATCCCCAACCCTTTGAGCCGTCCCAGAAGGATACCGTGGTCGACAATATCGAAAGTTACTGAGAGGTCAAGGAGAGCAAGGATAGATGGGTGGCCGCTGTCCCACTCCCGCCAGAGATCATCCATCAGCACAACCAATGCCATCTCAGTACCATATCTGGGCCTGAATCCTGACTGAAAAGGGTCCAGATAATCTGCTTCATCCAGGGAACCCTGCAACTAACGCATCACTGTCATTAAGAAAAGACTTCGCTTTTCTTGAGAGATCAAGGAGAGGAAGGATAAACGGGTGGCCGCTGTCCTGTTCCCACCAGAGATCATCCATCAGCACAACCAATGCTATCTCTGTACCATATTCGGGCCTGAATCCTGACTGTAAGGGGTCCAGATAATTTGCTTCATCCAGGGCACCCTGCAACTGATGAGCCACTGTCATTAAGAAAAGACTTTGCATTTCTTGATGGCCACCCTTTTATTACCCACCCACCAGGAGATGAACATACTATAATAATTTATTTTTCTACTTGCAATGTCTTGCTTTTGAGCTGCAAGGTTGGCAGCAGCCGAGATCGAAATAGACGCTTCAACCATCAGGCAGCTCCCGAGTCTGAATTACTGAACTACCAGCTAAGAAAGTGAGTTTCTTAAGCACTGAACTACCACAGCCAGTCCACCCATGAGCATACTTAAGTAAGTCGATTAGCTTACTTAGAAATCTCTACTTAGCAAACATAATATAACTCAGCTATGCCTTCAAAATAATAGGGAGAATAATAAGAAACAAAAAAGTGTGTGTTTCTTTTCTACAGTCAAGAAAAGGTTGGGCAATACCACAAAAACAAACAAAAAACAACAACACAAGCTACTTTTCAACCCTGCAAAGATCCTAGTTAGACTGGATATCTACAGGGGTGATTGGAGCACAATTATGCCTCAGCTGTTATGAAAAAGGAATTATTGGTTCAGTTTCTAACTAGCTACTTCTATACTCAGATTATCCTGATGTGTGTGTGTGTTAAAAAAGGACTTTGCCTCAAAACTCCTCTGATGTGAAAAATTTTGTGATGGCCTTCAAACATTGGAGAACAGATACCCAAGAAATAAGTAACTGGAGTGTTGCTAATGGGAGACAGAAATAATGGGGGAAATTATGATCAATACAAGTCTGTGCAATTTTTGAAAAGAACCTCATTTCCTTACCCTCCTGCCTGCCATTTGAAAGTTCGGGGTCATGGGATCTGGATGGCTGTTAAACAAAGAAACCTGAGGTTAGTTTCTTCTCAAAAGAGAGCCATCCTTACTTCAGAGCTGATCCCCATCCCTCCACCAGGGCCCCCCTGCCCTAGCCTCAGGCCAGGCCAGGCACCTTCTCTCCACAGACCCACCACCACAACCACCAGTGGAAGAGCCCCAGTGCAAGCAGAAGGAGAGGTTGGGGCTCTTCCACTGTCATTCTGATACAGCACTTCAAAACTGGCATTGGAGAGGATACTGGGGATGCCTGAGTCACAAAGTAGATCATGAAACTAGGGGCATCTTCGATGTGAAAATTATGAACAATACAAGTCTGTGCAATTTTTGAAAAGAACCTCATTTCCTTACCCTCCTGCCTGCCATTTGAAAGTTGGGGTCATGGAATCTGCATGGCTGTTAAACAAAGAAATCTGAGGGTGGTTTCTTCTAAAAAGAGAGCCACTTTTACTCTGAACACAGACCCGATCCCCATCCATTCACCCGACCCCACCCCCCTGCCATAGCCTCAGGCCAGGCATCTTCCCTCCACAGACCCACCACCAGTGGAAGAGCCCCAGCCCAAGCAGAAGGAGAAGAAGTTGGGGAAGGGTGGGGTCTTCCTCTCACCCTGTGATTCTGATACAGCACTTCAAATCTGGCATGGGGGAGGATACTGGGGATCCCTGAGTCACAAAGTAGATCATGAAACTGGGGTGGGTGGGAGGGAGGCAGAGAGGATCTTTCATTCACCCTTGTTACAGCTGTTAAGAGTGTCTCGTAAAATTCCCTTTCATCGCTCCCTTCTCCCGGTGCAGAACCCTGGACAGCTCACCATATGAATTAAAGCAGAGCCGAACAGCCTTCTGAACACACACACACCGCCCAGACTCTGTATGGCTTAGCTCGAAACCAAGCAAACCCCACGGTCAGTCAGTGGGAGTATTTCTGTGAATTAACTGAGGCCACAACTGGTTGGGAAAGCCACCCTTTCTCTAACCCCCACCCCCATGCATTTCTCTTCCTGCCCTGGCTCACTTCAAAGTGAAAAACAGCACAGGAGGACAGCAGGAGGAGCAACCCTGGGCAGTCAATCTCTGACCTCAGCACCTTTTCCCAAGCCCTGGAATTGGACCTTTATGCCACAGTGGCCTCCTTCCTTGTCCCAGTCTCTCTCTTCTTCCCGCTACAAAGCCCTCTCCTGTGGTGGGAAGGGAATTCAGGTAAAAATCACACATACACACTTTCACAGTAGAAGGAGAAACTTTATTATAAATATCCTGAGTCAGAAGGAAGGGTACAATTTTTGAGAGTCTGTTGAACATGAATGCTTCTGGGGATCCTGGAAGGAGGACTGAGAGCCTCCTGTCCTCCCACAGGGATCTGCCTGGGTCACAGGAGCCCAGCACTGGGTGGCAGGATCCCACAACGGTACTGTTACAATGGGGTTGCTGAAGGAAGGAATGGGGTTGCTGCTAGGCATGTAGTTCCAGCTGCTTTGGGGTGTCCAGTCTCCCATCCACCCAGAGGGATCTGGCTGGGTCACAGGACCCCACAACGGTGCTGTTGCAATGGGGCTGGTGGAGAAAGGAATGGGGTTGCTGCTTGGCGTTTAGGTGTGGCTGCTCTGGGGTGTCCAGCCTCCCGTCCACCCAGAGGGATCTGGCTGGGTCACAGGATCCCACAACGGTGCTGTTGAGCAAGGAATGGGGTTGCTGCTGGTTGGGGAGGTGTGGTTGCTCTGGGGAGGCCAGCCCTTCTACACAGAATGACTGGGCCCACATGGGCTGCCCCAGGCCCCCTGCTGTATAAACCAGCCAAAGTCCATGTGCTGTGGGGCAGAAGGAGGTCAGAGATTGACTGCCCAGGGTTGCTCCTCCTGCTGTCCACTTTTTCCTCTGACTCCTGGGCAAGAGACTTTGCCATGGGTGTGCTTGACCATAGGGATCAGAGCAATGGCCTCCTGCTGTTCTGCTTGTTCCAGATGGATGGCAGCCAGCTTCTTTAGTTGCCGGGCTCTCCGATTCTGGAACCATGTCTAGAATGCAAAGGATGGAAAGAATGAAAAAGTTGGCATGGTTTCTGGAAAGGGACTGCACATTATCTTCCCACTACTGCCAATTGAACTCCCAGCATCCCAGGGGAATTTCCAGAGGATCCTATTTTTGAATTTGTTTTGAGAAAAGAAGTTTTCTGGACTTGAAAACACTCGTTATGTGTTGTTTCCCCCTCAAAGACTAACAGCATTGCGTATGTATGTCTTTCATGGATCTTGACCCACTTGCTCTGATCAAGAAAGAAGATGGGTTGTAATCCAGGAAAGCTGACTCTGGAGGGCGTATACACACACACACACACACACACACACACACACACACACACACACACACACACACACACACACACACACACACACACACACACACACACACACCAGTACTGCAGGATGGAGTGAGCTCCCACCTCTGTCCCAGCTCACGCTTCCATGGACACCTGGAAGGTATGCCTCAACCCCTAAGGGCACGGAACGCTGTTTACCTTCCCACCAAAGTGGTCCCTACTTATCTACTTGTAATTTCTTGCTTTCCAACTGCTAGGCAGGAGCTCATTCCCTCATGCAGTCCCCAGGTAGCAAGCTGCTGACCTACTGCTTTCCAGTTAGCGTCTTGACCATTTGAGCGACTGCAGTTTATTTTATCCCAGCATAATATTAGGCCAATCTCCCACCCACCCCAAATCCAGGCATGGCTATGTATGAAAAACAGCAAAAGTCTGAGTCCAGGATTGATTTGCGACTCCAGCTCTTCTGGGTTCCTCATTATCTTAACCTATAAAACCAAGTGTTCACCGTTGGAATGGGCTATGGGCTGCTATACGTCGCCTTACTTACCCGTTCCCTCCCTTCGAGAGCACGGGCTAAGTGCCTACGCAGGTCAACGAATGGTTTAAAAAATCGCGATTGGGGCATCAGCCCCACCATTTGAAAGAAAGGGAAACAACTTCATTACCCGAAATCCATTGCGTTTCTGCGTGTTTCTCCCTGTGTCAGCCAATCACGATGTAAAAAACAACGGAATCATTCTTTCATTTACGAGCCGCAACCAATCAAAAGTAGCGTAACAAAATCTTGCCGAGCGACGGACGGCAGAAACTAATCACAAAATACATATCCCAGCATCCTTTACACTGTTACACCATGGAAGGTTTTGCGCTGCAGCCAATGAAATGCTTTGGACTGCATGCATCATCATTAACGTAATCAACCACGCTTCAGCATGCAGGAGGCTGGAAAAGCCAATGCGCCAACAACTTCCCTCCAGGAGGCACTTCGTCTTCCGGAGGGAAGCCATCCCCAGCTCATCACGGTGGGCGGCTGGCCATGTCGGATCCTGGACTGCCTGCTTTTGGCGGCCCCCACCCAACCGGCGAAGACCTCGGCACCAGCGGAGAGGGAGAAAAGGCAGCGCCACAGAGACATGGAAGGTGAGGCCCGGCACAGAAGGCTGCACTGGGGAGACGTACAGTACGAAAGGCCCAACTGGCAACGGGTAAGTTGGGCGGGGGAGAGGAATTGAGGAGGGGAACGGGCCTGGGGAGCACCCCACCCACCCAGGTCATAGAGAAGCAAGGGGGAGAACGAACCCACCTCCTTCCCCCCAGTCTCAGTCCCCTGCCCCACTTACCTGTTGGCAGCTGGGCAATTCGTACTCTGCGCCTCCCCAGAGCGGCCTTCTGTGCTGGGCCACTCACCTTCCATGCCTCCATGGTGTGGCCTTTCCTCCCTCAATGCCGGCGCCAAGGCCTTCATCGGTGGGGTGTGGGCCACCAAAATCAAGCAGCCCAGCCGGCAAACGATGCTCCCGCCCGCCCAGCAAAGGCCTCCTGGGTGTCCTCACCAAGGCTTGCGGGGAGGAGGAAGAGCTCCTCCTCCCCCTGCAAAGCTTCAGCATGTGTGTGTGTGTGTGTGTGTGTGTGTGTGTGTGTGTGTGTGTGTGTGTGTGTGTGTGTGTGTGTGTGTGTGTGTGTGTGTGTGTGCGTGCGTGCTCACCAAGGCTTCGGGGGGGGGGGAAGAGCCCGTCCTCTCCCCATAGACCTATGGCATGTGTGTGTGTATTGTGTGTGGGTGTGTTTGTGTTGTGTGTGTGGGTGTGTTGTGTGGGTGGTTGTGTTGTTTGTGTGGATGTGTTGTGTGTAGTTGTGTGGTTTGTGTGGTTGTGTTGTGTGTATGTATTGAGTGTGTGTGTGTGGTTATGTTGTGTGTGCTGTGTGTATTGTGTGTGTTGTTGTGTGTGTATTGAGTGAGTGTGTGGTTGTGTTGTGTGTGTGTTGTGTGTGTGGTTGTGTGTGTGATTGTTTTGTATTTGTGCACTGAATGAGTGTGTGGTGATATTGTGTGTGCTGTATGCGTGTATTGAATGAGTGTGGTTGTGTTGTGTGTGCTGTGTGTGTATTTTGTGTGTGTGTGTATGTGTTTTGTGTGTGTGTATTATGTGCGCGTGTGTGGTTGTGTTGCATGTATGCTTATATAGTGTGTATGTCTACCCCTCAAAACCACCCCAACCACAAGCACACATGTTATACCTGCCCGGCAGGGCAAAAAATGCTGATCTTAACCTATAAAACCAACCTATAACACTTTAAAAAGTTAAAAAAAAAATTTACAAAAAAACAACAAAGCATTCATTGTTTTATATAAAGCACAGGGGGAAAAAAGCCCGGCAATGCCGGGCAAACTATGCTAGTAAATCTATATATTATGGGGAGAGAGGGATCTCTCTCTCTCTCTCCGTTTCCTCTCTTCGCTGCACTTTGCCTCCCTGGTTTTTGGGTCTCAGCGCCCTGCCCAGTTTAAGATGCAGAGCCTTCCCTCTCTTTGTGGGCATAGCCCTTTTGGGGCCCGGGAGAGGAAATGTAGGTGGGCAGGTGAGAAAGGGAAAAGTGGGGGGGGGGGGGAGATGAAAGGAGGGGGAGGGGAGAAGCAGAGCAGCAGGGCCAGAAGAAGAAAAAGAAAGAGGAAAGAGAAGAGGAAAGAGGGAAAAAGTGAAAAGAAAATAGGAAAAAGAGAAAAGAAAAGAGGAAAAAGAAGCAAAAGAAAAGAAGACGACGAAAAGCATAGCATCACCCACAGCAGGGGCAGAAGGAGCAGAGGCAGAAGAGTCCAAAGGGAGAACAAGACAGATGCAGATCAAGACAGGGCAAAGGCAAGAGAAGAAGGAGAAGTTTAGGAATTTGGGAGGGAGAGAAAGAGATGGGGGGGGGGTGGAAGACAGGTGAGGAAATGGTCACAGAAGGGGAAACAGAAGGGAGTGAAAAGGGGGGGGGGCGGTTGAGCTGGGACTCAGGAAGGAGGAGGTGAGATTAGCCTGCCTGGAAAGTGAATTCTTCTTCTTCGCCTTTTTAGAAAGAAATCTCTGCGGGTCAAGAGGAAACGGAGGGGGGAGATTTTTTCCCGCAACGCGCCCCCCCCCCCCAGGACTAGGCAGGCTTCCCCTCCGCTTTCCATCCCCCCTCTCCTTGCTCGATGGGTCAAAGGCGCCTTTGGACGGAGTCTGAGGGCGGGCCAAGCCCCCCCCCCCCTCCAGGTCTTTGGTGCCACTTCCAGCTGCCCAGGCGAGGTGTCCGGAGTGACAGAGAGGCCCTTCTGCGTCCACAGGGTTGGGCTGGGGAGGTCGGGGCTTCCCTGCCCCTTCCTGGGGGGGGGGGGGAAGCAACTCTGCGTCCAAGCCCCAAGTAAGGCAGGAAGGAGGGCCGCGAGGAGAAAGAGGGCATCGACTTACCTGCAGACACCTCTTGCGGACGCCTAGGATGGCCTTCATCTCCACCAGGTCCTGGTGGCCCGGGTGGGGGTCCGCCTCGAAGTACCGTATCAGGTAGTCCAGCTGCGCCTTGGTGTAGACCTCCGCTTCCGCTTGCAGGACTGGAGGCGCCCTTCGGCCGAGGGACCCGATCCTGCGAGGAGGGAGAGGGAAGAAAGCCATGAAGCCCCGATCCCCCCTCCGGCTCTCTCTCTCTCTCTTTTTGTGTGTGGTGGTGGTGGTGGTGGAGAGAACCCTCTCGGCTTGGGCCGACATGGGGGTTCCCCATAGAGCAACCCCCCCTTGAAGCCTGGGAGGGGACCCCGAGGGGTCTTGGAGCGGGAGGAGGACGGCCAAGGGCCCCGATCCCTCCTCGCACGGAGCGATCTGCGCCTTTCCTTCGGCATCGCCTCGAACCGGCCTTCTCCCGAGTTGTATTGACAGAGCAAGCCCTCGGGGGGTGGGGGGTTCGCCCTGAGGAACGTGTGAGTCTCTGGGGTGGGGGTCCCTCTCCCCTCCCATTCCCCCAGGCTAAGAAGAAGAAGAAGAATAACGTCGTGTCAGAAAGCAAATGACTTGGCGTTCCCCCTCCAAGCAAAAGGCGCCCAGACTCTCTCTCTCTCTCTCTCTCACACACACACACACACCATTTCTTGGGGGGGAGGAGGAAGAAGGTCTTTCTTTCTGGGGTGGTGGTCTGATTCTGCCCCCCTCCCCCTTCAAGGCATCTCCAAGATCCAAACGACTTTGTTCGCAAAGGAAGCCCTTCCTGAGGGGTTGACGCCCTGTCTCCCCCTTGCACCATCAACCTTCAACACATCGGGTTTCTCCAAAGTGCATTGCTGGTGGTGCTATTGAAAAATGAGTCCCCTATTCTTATAAACCATCTTTTGTTCCCATCTTTCTTTAATCCACGGTCGCTGAGGAAGTCAACCTGAGAGAGGCTTCCTTAGGATTACAGTAGATGACTCAGTGGTTTACAAACTCGCCTTGGGAGCTGGGAGACTGGGAAATTGGCAATTCGAGACCGGGGTACTGCAGACGGATTGAGCACCCGCCTCTATCTCAGTTCTTGGGGACATGAAAGGAGCTTCATTTGGGCGTTCCCAGAGCGGGGTTTCTCCGCAAAAATCCTTTCTACCCAGAATAATTTCTAACACATCATCATCATCATCATCATCATCATCATCATCATCATCATCATTATTATTCTCCCTCACCCTGAAATGCATCTGTCTACTTTAAAGGTGCCACAAACATTTTTTCCTTTAAGTTACAAAGGTATTTTCCTACTTTGTCACGCTGACCATGCGTCTGCTTAGCAATCATTTAAGAAATTTGCCTTTGTCTCTGGCAAGCTTGCACGTCTGCCAGTTTGAGGTTTGTCCCAGCTCGTGGGGAAACAAGCAGAGTTTCTCCCGAAGGAAAAAAAAATCCTTTCCAGCCAGGATTATTTCTGACACGAAATTTTTCTTATTATAATGAGACTCCTTGTTTGTAAGGAAGCGGGGCTACAAACAGTCCCTGGAAAATAGATGGGGAAGAAGAAGAAGCAGTGACAGACTTTACTTTTTTGGGATCTAAGATCACTGCAGATGGTGATTGCAAAGGTAGCTCAAGAGGCTAAGAAGACACTGACCGGGAGACGGGAGGTTAGCAGTTCGATCCCCGAGTACTGCAGGACGCAATGAGCACCCGTCTCTGTCCCAGCTCCTGCCAACCTAGCAGTTTGAAAGCAAGAAATTGCAAGTAGATAAATAGGGACCACTTCGGAGGGAAGGTAACAGCGGTCCATGTGCTCCGGTGTCTAGTCATGCCTGCCACATGACTACAGAAACTTCTGCAGAAGCAGACAGCGCTGGCTCTTTGGCTTTGAAACAGATGAGCACTGAACCCTAGAGTCGGACATGACTGGCATTCGAGCAAGGGAAACCTTTACCTTTATATATATTAGATAAAATAGAGTAAATATATACAATTAAATATACACATAATAGTATATCAACTTATAAATATATCACTAAGAAAAGTATAACATAGTATCGTTTATTAACATGGGAATTACTCTTTATATCAGAGGGAATTTTTTCCCAGTGTTTGTTTTATTGTAATGTAATGTTTCTTTATTTTGTATGTTATAATTTAAAATTCAATAAAATTAAAAAAGAACCTAGGTCTATCATGTAAACTTATGAAAGCTAAAATAACATTATAGCTGGCATTTTTATGACTATTAACAATATTCTAAATTGCAATGATTTTTTAAATCATAAATCCTAATAATTAACCAGAGGTAGCCAAAGAAACATTTATACTCGATACTGAACCAATTCAAAGTCACACATTTGATACAGTTCTAACATTGTAGAAAAATTATCAAACAAAATTTCACATGAACCAAAAACATTTTCTTCTTCATATTTAAGGCACAACTATGCATCTTTCAAAAAACATTTTCATAAAATTCTTTCAACTTCAAGTAATAACAAAATATCAACATGTGAAAATTTAAAAGTAACATTTGGAAGCGAAGGAGAAGAGATTTTGATTGGTATTAAGAGTGTTGAGGCCTCACTTTCTGTGCTTTCCCAAAGCTCCTTTCCCAGTAAAGCAGTCTTATTTACTGGCAGAGCAATGAGCAGTGGAGGAAGGGAAATGCTAGATAAAGGAGTCCTGTTGTATAAATGAGGGAAACCTCTTCTCTCCCACAACTCTTTGGGGCGGCTCCTGAGCAAAATGGAAGTCTGGTTTCTGAAGCCAGGACTGTTTGGCAAGTTTCTCATGAAGGTGCTCTATGAAATCTTCCTCAGGCAGCCCACCTGGCCTCTATCATCTGTGACTTTGTATTTACACACAACTCCTTGACTTTTAACAGAATATGGTTATCTACAGTCTCACAGAACCACCATGGATACTCCGATAGTACCACAAAATGCAAATGTAGGCATGGGTGAACTTCGAGGCACAAAACAATGTTTTAAGGTACATTGATGATATTTTGTTGTTTGGATCTAGGGAGTGTGAGCTCTGATAAAATTCTACCAAAAGTTCAATAACTTCCATCAACCTCAGATGGGACCAATCCATACAATCAGGTACACTGTTTAGACATAAGCTACAACATGGAGATTGAGAGTACAGTAAGAGTAAGAGTGAGAGTGAGCTGCCTCCGCCAAGATCTTGTCGGGTGTGAAGATTCCGCCCAGGGGAAGGTTAACCTCGCCACAGGCATTGTGGCTCGTGTGAAGGTTCTGCACGTGAATGTCCAATTGTATGTCCCTCCCCCAAGTGTGTCTGTGTGTGAGAGTGAGAAAGAAAAACCCACATCGGGCCAATACACCCAATACAACATGAAAACCATTTATTGCTCTAGGTAAAGGTTTCCTTTGCTCGAAAGCCAGTCGTATCCGACTGTAGGGTTCAGTGCTCATCTCTGTTTCAAAGCCGAAGAACCAGCACCTTCTGCTTCTGCAGACGTTTATGTGGTCAATAATAAACAAGACATCCCTGCATGTTGTATCTATGAATTTAGTCAACCCTCATTAGATATCTCCATTCTGAACAGCTGCCCTGGGGAATTTATGTACAAACTGAATACCTCTGCTGAAATCTTAATGTGCGACTGAAACACACACACACATACACACGGAAGTTCCTAGTGATCCCAAAGGGACTTACATCTCTGAGTGTATGTGTGTTTCAGTCGCACATGAGATGCCTCTGTTTTCCGCCATCCTCCTTAGTCCACTCAGATCTACATCCATATATACACCCAGTATAATATATACACATATATAATGTATATATATACATTATATATATATAATATATAATTAAGCATTAATATTTCAGCAGAGTGTATTCAGTTTGTACATAAACTCCCCAGGAGGCTATTCAGAATGGAGATATCTAACGAGGGTTGACCAAATTCATTGATACAACATGCAGGGATGTCTTGTTTATTACAAGACAATGCTGTTTGCTCCCAAGTGGAATGTGAAATTGCACAAACTCATAGAGCAATTGCAAGTAGACAAATAGGGACCCCTTCGGTGCGAAGGTAAACAGCATTCTGTGCGCTCCAGTGTCTAGTCATGCCTGTCCCATGACCACGGAAACCTCTGCAGAAGCAGACGGCGCTGGCTCTTCAGCTTTGAAACAGAGATGAGCACTGAACCCTAGAGTCGGATACAACTGGCTTTTGAGCAAAGGAAACCTTTACCTTTACCTTTACCTTTACCTAGAGCAATAAATGGTTTTCATGGTGTATTGGCCCAATGTGGGTCTTTTTTCTCTCTCACTCTGACTCTCACACACAGACACACCTGGGGGAGGGACATACAATTGGACATTCACGTGCAGAACCTTCACATGAGCCACAATGCGTGTGGCGAGGTTAACCTTCCCCTGGGCAGAATCTTCACACCTGATAAGATCTTGGCTGAGGAATTTGAAAGCAAGGAGGATTAATTCCTTTCCACCGGAGGCCCCAAGGACATGCCCTCTCGACCTTCCCCCTGATTACAAGTGATGCTGCCCTCCAACTTCCACGTGATACTTCTACAACTCAGCTGTTGTGCTCTCCCGCCACTACCGTGAGATGTGAAGGAAGAGATCTATTTTTAAAAAAGTTAAGCTTTTAAAAGACCTGTTCTTCGGACGGATAAAAATGGGGAGGAGGGAGGGCTACTCTTTCATTTAATAAATTGAAATAAAAACACATGCTCAAAAATGCAAACATAATACCATATTATAATTCAAACTGACCTACCACCATTCAGACCCTGAAGATGTCTTCTTTTACTGTATTTTGAATTGAATTGAATCGAATTTTTAATTTATATACCGCAATTCTCTGCCCAAGGGGCGACTCAATGCGGTTTACAAGGTACAAATTCACAAGTTACAGCATAAAAAATATCACAAAAAAGTACAGCATGTCACAGTGCAATACAGTAAATACAATAAACTACAATTACATAACAAAACAATTCAATTCAATTCAAAAGCAAGTACAAGCCTTAGCTCACATCCTAAATGCTCGAAAGCCAGTCGTATCCAACTCTAGGGTTCAGTGCTCATCTCTGTTTCAAAGTCGAAGAGCCAGCGCTGTCTGCTTCTGCAGTTGCTTCCGTGGTCATGTGGCAGGCATGACTAGACACCGGAGCGCACAGAACACTGTTATCTTCCCTGTTTATCTACTTGCAATTTCTTGCTTTCAAACCGCTAGGTTGGCAGGAGCTGGGACAAAGAGGGGGGGAGGCTCATTCTGTCCTGCAGCACCGAACTGCTGACCTTCCGCCTCCCAGTCAGCGACTTAGCCACTTGAGCCACTGCAGCTTCCAAAATTGCTTCACGCCATTTCTCCGAAAAGAAATATTCCCATCTGGTGGCCATAGGACACATTTTCTAAGTTCTCATGTATGTTTACATCTGTTGGCTTTTGATAATCTTTTTATTTACCTTTATCTCAAAGTTAATTTATGTTTCATAGCTACATTTTAAACTAAGATGAAAATCAAGTCTGACTTTCCAACTTACTTGTTCATTAATTCTTTGCTTTCCGTTTTAACTGAAAAGCTCGCAAGCTGGGTAACAGTGCACATTTTGACCCCAAAAAAAGTTTCATAGATAAAATCTCATTCATTGAATTAAAAACCATGCCCCATATATTCTGCATCTCCTGTAATTCTCACCATGACAATCTTCCCATCTATTCCATAATATATTGAATTGGTGATTTTTCAAAAAACCCAGGACGGGTTCCCCACAGCTCCGGGGTGGGGGGCAAAACCCAGGAAGAGGGAGGGAGGGAGGGGGGAGGGACCCCTTGGCTTTTTGTACCTTGGTGAACTGGTGAAATATGGGCATACGGGAGATGCCTTGGGGGGAAGGGCAGAATCAGACAACCACCCCCAGAAATAAATTGGTCTCTCTCTCTCTCTCTCTGTGTGTGTGTGTGTGTGTGTGTGTGTGTGTGTGTGTGTGTGTGTGTGTGTGTGTGTGTGTGTGTGTTTGGGAGTCTGGGCGCCTTTTGCTTGGAGTGGGAAAGCCAAGGCATTTGCTTTCTGAAATGAAGTTATTATTATTCTTAGCCTTGGGAGGGGGGAGGGACCCCCACAACCCCACCCCAGAGACTCACACGTTCCCCAGGCCGAAACACACCCACACACCCACACACCCTGGCTTCAAGGGGGGGGTTGCGCTATAGAGAACCCTCCATCTCGGCCCAGGCCGAGAAGATTCTCCCCCACCCCTGCCCACCACCACCAGAAAAGAGACAGAGAGAGGGGGGGGGGATCGGGGCCAGCAGGGGCTACATTCGTGGCTTTCTTCCCTCTCCCTCCCCGCAGGATCGGGTCCCTCGACGGCCGAAGGGCGCCCCCAGTCCCGCAAGCTGAGGCGGACGGTCTACACCAAGGCGCAGCTGTACTACCTGGTACGGTACTTCGAGGCGGACACCAACCCGGACGAGCAGCAACTGGTGGAGATGAAGGCCACCCTGGACGTCCGCAAGAGGTGTCTGCGGGTACGTCGGTGCCATCCTTCTTCTCGCGCCCCCCTTCCTGCCTTACTTGGGGCCTGGACCCAGAGTCCCCCCCCCCAGGAGGGGGCAGGGAAGCCCCGATCTCCCCTGTGGGTGCAGAAGGGCCTCCCAGTCGCTCCGGACCCCTCGCTTGGGCAGCTGGAAGTGGCACCAAAGACCTGGACGGGAGGGGCCCGGCTTTGGCCACCCGGAGTTAGCCCTTGGCCCACCCTCAGACTCCGTCCAAAGGCGCCTTTGGCCCATCGAGGAAGGAGAGGGGGGGGGATGGAAAGCAGAGGGGAAGCCTGCCTTGTCCTTGGGGGGGGGGGGCGCGTCGTGGGGCGACCGGGGTTGCAAAGCCTTCCGCTGGCGGGACTTTTGGGGTTTGGCCTCGAGGTGCCTTCTTCGGAAAGACCGTCTTTGGTCTGGGGCTGGGGGGGGGGCGTGTTCGCCCGGGTCGAAACGCGCAAGCGAGAGAAGGGGGGCCCCCCGGACACCCAACTCTGTCTTTCCCGAGAACGAAATCTCCCCCCCCCCTTTCCTCCAGATCCGTCGAGATTTCTTTCTTAAAAGGCGAAGAAGAAGAATTTACTTTCCAGGCAGGCTCATCTTACCCCCTCCTTCGTCAGTCCCGGCTCAACCGCCCCCTCCCTTTCACTTCCCCCTTTTCCCCTTCTGTGACCATTTCCTCACCTGTCCTCCATCCCCCCATCTCTTTCTCTCCCACCCAAATTCCTAAACGTCTTCTTCATCTTCTGCCTTTGCGCTGTCTTGATCTGCATCTGTCTTGTTCTCCCTTTGGACTCTTCTGCCTCTGCTCCTTCTGCCCCAGCTGTGGGTGATGCTGTGCTTTTCGTCCTCCTCCTCCTCTCTTTTTCTTTTCTTTTCTCTTCTCTTCCTTCTTTTCTCTTCTTTTTCTCTTTTCTTTTTCTTCTTCTGCCCCTGATGCTGTTCTCCTCCTCCTCCTATCATCTTCTCTTTTTTCCCCTTTACCTTTCTCCTGCCAACCTAGCAGTTCGAAAGCAAGAAATTGCAAGAAGATAAATAGGGTCCACTTCGGTGGGAAGGTAACAGCGTTCCGTGCACTCTGGTGTCTAGTCATGCCTGCCACATGACCATGGAAACGCCTGCAGAAGCAGACAGTGCTGTGCTCTTCGGCTTGGAAACAGAGATGACCACTGCACCCTAGAGTCGGATACGACTGGCTTTCGAGCAAGGGAAACCTTTATCTTTTACCTTTCCTCTTCTGGGGTCCAAACGGGCTCTCCACACAAAGAGAGGGGGAGGCAAAGCGCAACAAAGAGAGGAAACGCAGAGAGAGGAGAGAGAGAGAGATCTATCCCTCTCTCCTATTCTCTCTCCCCATAATATTTAGATTTAACCCAGAAGAGCTGGAGTCGCAAATCAATCCTGGACTCCCACTTTTGCTGTTTTTCATACATAGCCATGCCTGGATTTTGTGTGTGTGTGTGTGTGTGTGTGTGTGTGTGTGTGTGTGTGTGTGTGTGTGTGTGTGTGTGTGTGTGTGTGTGTGTGTGTGTGTGTGTGTGAGGATTGGCCTAATTTGCGTCGATCCCGGGAGAAATTTTCCTAATCGGGATCCTACTTTTCTCTCCCCGTCAAACTGAATCCGGATTTGACAGCTGCCCGTTTCGATACAATCCGGGAGGGAAGGGTGGTGAGTGGAAGGATCTAGGGATAAAATAAAATTATGCTGGGATAAAATAAAGTGCAGTGGCTCAGATGGTTAAGACGCTGACTGGAAGGCAGTAGGTCAGCAGTTCGATTGCCGGGTACTGCACGACGGAATGAGCTCCTGCCTCTGTCCAAACTCCTACCAACCTAGCAGCTGGAAAGCAAGTAATTACAAGTAGATAAATAGGGACCACTTCGGTGGGAAAGTAAACAGCGTTCATGCATGCACTCAGGGGTTGATGTATACCTTCCAGGTGTACACGGAAACATGAGCTGGGACAGAGGTGTGAGCTCACTTCATCCTGCAGTACTGGTGTGTGTGTGTTTTAAGGGCAGGTGGAAATGTTCAAATGACACTGTGGAGCCCTAAGAAGCTTCACAGTGTGTGAGATTTTTACCCACTAAACCCACGTCCCATTACGCCCACCACCCCGCCGAACCGCCATCAGACATTACTTTGCGGTGGAGGGGCAGACTGGCTGTTTAAAAACCCTCCTCCAGTTTGGCGGTACTGGTGCGCGTGTGCGTGTGCGTGTGTGCGTGTGCGTGTGTCCCCTCCTGTGCTGTTTTTCTTTTTCAACTGAGCCGGGGCAGGGAGAGAAACGCAAGGCGGTGGGGGTTAGAGAAAGTGTGGCTTTTCCAACCAGTTGTGGGTGGCGTCAGTTAATTCACAGAACCACTCCCAGTCTCCCACCGACTGCCCGTGGGGTTTCCTTGGTTTCGAGCTAAGCCATACAGAGTCTGGGCAGTGTGTTCAGAAGGCTGCTCGGCTCTACTTTAATTCATATGGTGAGCTGTCCAGGGTCCTGCACCGGGAGAAGGGAGAGACGCAAAACCCAGGAAAACGAGCAACCGGTGGAAGGGAATTTTACGGACCACTCTTAAGAGCTGTAGAAAAGAGTGCATGGAAGATGCTCTCTGCCTGCCCCCCCCCCGCACCCCAGTTTCATGATCTCCCTTGTAACTCAGGAATCCCAATTATCCTCCACCATGCCAGATTTGAAATACCGTTTCCGAATCACAGGGGGAGAGAAAGCCACCACCCCTCCCCAACTTCTTCTCCTTCTGCTTGGGCTGGGGCTCTTCCACTGGTGGTGGTGGTGGTGGGTCTGTGGGGAAAGGTGCCTGGCCTGAGGCTATGGCAGGGGGACCGGGTGGTGGGATGGGGATAGGCTCTGTGTTCAGAGTAAGGATGGCTCTCTTTTGAGAAGAAACTAACCAGATTTCTTTATTTAACAGCCATCCAGATCCCATGACCCCGAACTTCCAAATGGCAGGCAGGAGGGTAAGGAAATGAGGTTCTTTTCAAAAATTGCACAGACTTGTATTGATCATAATTTCCCCCATTATTTCTGTCTCCCATTAGCAACACTCCAGTTACTAATTTCTTGGGTATCTATTCTCCAGTGGTTGAAGGCCATCACAAAATTGTTCACATCAGAAGAGTTTTGAGGCAAAGTCCTCTTTCAACACACACACACATCAGGATAATCTGAGTATAGAAGTAGCTAGTTAGAAACTGAACCAATAATTCCTTTTTCATAACAGCTGAGGCATAATTGTGCTCCAATCACCCCTGTAGATATCCAGTCTAATGAGGATCTTTGCAGGGTTGAAAAGTAGCTTGTGTGTGTGTTGTGTTGTTGTTTTTTTTGCGGTATTGCCCAACCTTTTCTTCACTGTGGAAAAGAAACACACAATTTTTCTTTTCTTATTATTCTCCCTATTATTTTGAAGGTATAGCTGAGTTATATTAAGTTTGCTAAGCAGAGGTTTCTAAGTAAGCTCATCGACTCACTTAAGTATGTTCATGGGGGGGGGGCTGCAGTAGCGCAGTGCTTAAGAAACTCACCTTGTTAGCTGGAAGTTCGTGACTCGGGAGCTGCCTGATGGTTGAAACCTCTGTCTCGATCTCGGCTGCTGCCAACCTTGCAGCTCGAAAGCAAGACATTGCAAGTAGAAAAATAAATTATTATAGTACAATAGTAAGTGCAAATGCTGCTACAATTTCTTTCCCCTTGAAATTCCTTTGAATCCACATTCAGAGGGGTGACGCCCTGTCTCCCCCTTGCACCATCAACCTTCAACACATCGGGTTTCTCCAAAGTGCATTGCTGGTGGTGCTATTGAAAAATGAGTCCCCTATTCTTAAAAGCCATCTTTTGTTCCCATCTTTCTTTAATCCACCGTCGCTGAGGAAGTCAACCTGAGAGAGGCTTCCTTAGGATTACAGTAGATGACTCAGTGGTTTACAAACTCGCCTTGGGAGCTGGGAGACTGGGAAATTGACAATTCGAGACCGGGGTACTGCAGACGGATTGAGCACCCGCCTCTATCTCAGTTCTTGGGGACAGGAAAGGAGCATCATTTGGGCTTTCCCAGAGTGGATTTTCTCCGCAAAAATCCTTTCGACCCAGAATAATTTCTGACACGAAATTATTATTATTATAATGAGGCTCCCTTTTTGTAACAAAGCATCGGTCAATTTTAAAGGGGCCACAAACGGTCCCTGGAAAATAGATGGGGAAGAAGTAGTAGCAGTGACAGACTTTACTTTTTTGGGATCTAAGATCACTGCAGATGGTGATTGCAAAAGTATTTTCCTCCTTTGTAATACTGACCAGGCTTCTGCTTAGCAGTCATAAAATAACTTATGTATGCCTGCAAACTCATAGGAAGGAGAAAAGGAAGAAGAAAATAATGGGGAAAGTTGCATGTTTCTTTTACATAGTCAAGAAAAGAGAGAGCAAAACCATTAAGAATATCAGAAACATAAGATCGTCTTCATTCCTGCAAAGGTCCTCCTTAGACTGGTTATCTGCAGGGGTGGACTGATGTAGCCCAATTATGCCTCAGCTGTTATGAAAAAAAGAATGAAATGTTCACTTTCCATCTAGCTACTTCTTACCTCAGATTATCCTGATATTCTGAGTGGAGAAAAGAGAATTTTGCCTCAAAATTATTTTGAGGTGAAAATACTGTAATAGCCTTTAAACACTGGAAAACTGAGACCAAACAAATTAGTAACTGGATTAAAGCTACTGACAGATAGAAAGAATAGCAGCAATTATGATCAATCCAAGTCAATGCATTTTTAAAGAACCTCATTTTGAGCAGCATGTCCCCAAGAAAAGGACTTCCCGCAGAGAAAGTTATTTGCCTGCTAGGATGGAGAGTGTAGACGAGGCCAACCTGAATCCCATCAGCTCCAGTGGGAGGGAGTTCCACAATCTCAAAGAAGGCCCTCTCTCCTGCTCACCTGGGAGGGGACAGACAGACAGATTTAAGGCCTGATGATTTTAAAACCATGTTTTTGGGAGTCTTACTCCTGTACCTGCCCCCTTGCAGGGTAAGGGACTCCCTGCCTGAGCTCCTTGAGGCCTTCTCAGCATTGGCGTTGGAGTTCCCTAGACTGATGGTTCTGGGGGACTTCAATTTGCCTTCGCTGAGGACTGGCTCTGAGGTGGCTCAGGAGTTCATGGCTTCCATGGCAGCTATGGACCTGATTCAGGTAATTCAGGGTCCAACCACGGGCAGTGGCCACACACCAGATTTAATCTTTTTGTCGGAGCGGTGGCAGAGTGATCTGAGATTACGGAAATTAGATATAACACCTGTGCCATGGTCAGATCATTATTTGGTGGCTCTAGACTTCCTGGGTGCGACGCTTCATCGTAGGGAGGCAGGGCCTATTAGAATGGCCCGCCCCCGGCAACTGATGGATCCTGATGGATTCCAGAAGGAACTGGGGGATTTCCCTCTGGATCGGCAACACGATTCGCCCGAGGCGCTGGTTGACCTGTGGAACAGGATGACAACAGCGGCCTTGGATGAATCGCACCACTACGGCCTCTCAGAGCTCATGGAGCTAGGTCATCTCCGTAGTTCACAGATGAACTGCGGGAGCTCAAATGGGCAAAGAGACGCCTAGAGCGCCGCTGGGTGAAGACCCAGAGAGACTCCGATTGGACACTAGCTAGAGCCGCTATTAGGGCCTATCTAGTGGCGATGGAGGTGGTGAGGCGGCAATACTTCACCACCCTTATTGCCTCTGCTGATAATCGCCCAGCCACCCTGTTCCGGGTTACCAGGTCTCTCCTTGGTAGGGGGACCCCGGTGCCTGGTTGGCAGGGGTCGGCTGAGGACTTTGCTGACCATCTAGTGGAGAAAATTGATCGGATTCGCTCGGGGTTTAATTCTGGCGTGGATGGGGAGAGTCCGGAGGGAGCTGGAGCACAGTCTTGCCATACCATCTGGGACCAGTTTGATCCAGTTGCCCCTGATGAAGTGGACAGGCTCCTTGCAGCTGTGCACGCCACTACCTGCCCATTGGACCCCTGTCCCACCTGGTTGGTGAAAGCCTCCAAGGCGGTGACAGGTGGCTGGGTTGGGGCTATGATCAATGCATCATTGCGGGAGGGGGTGTTTCCTGCACCTTTAAAACATGCCTTGGTGCGCCCCCTCCTGAAGAAACCTTCCCTCGACCCAGTTGTCCTAACCAACTATAGGCCTGTCTCCAACCTCCCCTTTTTAGGGAGGGTGTTGGAGAAGGCAGTGGTGCGTCGGCTGCAGGGGGTACTGGATGAAGCGGATTACCTGGACCCCTTTCAGTCAGGATTCAGGCCTGGATATGGTACCGAGACGGCATTGGTCGCACTGATGGATGATCTCTGGCGGGAGCGGGATGATGGTCACCCATCCGTCCTTGCTCTTCTTAACCTCTCAGCGGCTTTTGATACCGTTGACCACGGTATCCTTCTGGAATGGCTCCGAGGATTGGGAATTCAGGGCACTGTGTGGTCCTGGTTTTCCTCATTTCTGAGGGGTTGAACCCAGTCGGTGTGGTTGGAGAGTGAGAGGTCCAGTCCTAGGCCCCTCAAATGGGGTGCCTCAGGGCTCAGTGCTCTCTCCTCTCCTATTTAACATCTACATGAAGCCGCTGGGTGAGATCATTCGTTCCCATGGGGTGCGGTACCATCAGTACGCGGATGACACTCAGTTGTACATCTCGGCCCATGGGGACCCCAGTGATGCCGTCAAAGTCCTTTCCAGGTGTGTAATGTCCAAGTGTTACCTCACTTCAAAGGGACACAGTGCGTGAAGTGGATCCGCCAGAGGGGCACCCTCTTCAAAGGATGGGCACATTTCAAAGCGGCGCAGGAGACCAAATGGTGGTAGTAACCTGTGATTGTCCGCTGGTATGTTCCTTTGTTGTTGAATGGGAAAACCTCTGTATATAAGATACCATCTTTCCCCACATAAGCCAGTCTCGTCTCCCGATCGGAATAAAGAATAACTATGTTTAACCCACACTCTGCTTCCTAGTCTACTTATTGTGAGAATCTAACATTGGCGACGAGGATGGGATATGGCTGCTACTGCATCTTCTATCGGACCGTTCGACATTGCGAAGCCGGAGGCATGGCCCATGTACGAGATCCAGTTCGAGAACTTTGTAATCGCTGGGGAGATCGAGGACGAAGGGCGACAGAAGGCGTTGTTCCTGGCCCATTGTGGTTTGCCCACGATTGAGCTGGCCGGGCATCTGCTGCTGCCACAGGCACTGAGGGAAGCCCCACTGGCCGACATCCTGGCGGTGCTCCGAGAACACTTCAAGCCCGTCATTTCCATCTTGCCAGCCAGGGTTGCCTTTTACCGGTGAGATCAGAAGGAGGGGGAGTCAGTCGCTGAGTACGTTGCGGCTCTTCGACATGCTGCCGTGCTGTGCCAATGGCATGACCTGGAGGAGGCCCTAAGAGACCGGCTTCTCGTGGGCCTCAGGGACGAAGCTACTCAGCGGCGGCTGATGAAGAGAAATAGGTTGACTTTTGCCCAGGTCCTGGAAGAGGCTCTGGCGTCCGAGGCTGCACACGCCGGGGTGAAAATCTTCCATGCCAAAACTGTTGCTCCTGCCCGTGGAGAGTCGGCCATCCAACTGCATCAGTGTGCTACTCCAGTGGATACAGACAATGCGGAAGAGGAGGGTACTGTCGGGATGGTTCGCCAGCAAGCTTCAAGGAGCAACATCGCGCCATGCCAAGGCTGTGGGGGAAGGCACCTCCGCTCACGGTGCCCGTTCAAGACTGCCGAATGCCACAAGTGTGGGCGGAAGGGGCACATTGCACGGGTGTGCCGCCAGCGATCCGAGGGTCACCCCGGGGACAGAGGACAGCGCTGGATGAAACACCCAATTTCCAAGGTCCGCATTGGAAGGAAGACATCATCTGGTGTACAGGCATTGTCCGGGAGGTTCTTCGTCGATGTTCGCCTCCAAGGGTGCCCCGTCCGCATGGAGATCGACTCAGGGTCAGAATACTCAATCATCTCACAGAGGGAATTCTTTCAACTTCCTCCAGCAGACCGGCCAAAACTGCGGGCTCTGCAGGTCAACCTGACCGATGTGCAAGGTCGACACATTCCGGTGTTGGGAATCGGCAATTTTGATGTGCGGTTCAAAGCCATCTCAGCAAAGCTTCCTCTAGTCGTGGTGAAGACCGGTAGGAATAACCTTTTAGGTGTGGAGTGGTTTGGGCCCCTGGGTATTGGGTTTTCGGGAATTAATGCGGTTAAGGCCGACCCCATTCAGGCTGTGTGTGAACGCTATCCAGATGTTTTCCATCCCGGGCTGGGTACGTTCAAGGGGGCCCCTGTTAATTTTGAGCTGGACCCAACTGTCCAACCCATTCGCATGAAGCCACGGAGGGTGCCGTTTGCGCTGAAAGACCGCATTGAAGCGGAGCTGGACAAGCTGGTGGCACAGGGCATTCTGGAGCCCGTGGACTCTGCTCCATGGGAGACACCTATAGTCACTGCTATCAAGGCAAATGAGGACATCCGCATCTGCGCAGACTACAAATGCACAATTAATAAGGCTATCCGAGCTAATTCTTATCCTGTTCCAGTGGTTAGCCACTTGCTGGCCACCCTCCATGGGGGAAAGTGTTTTGCTAAACTGGACTTAGCCCAAGCATATCAGTAAGTGCCTGTTAGCCCTGAATCTGCGTTGTGTCAGACTATTACTACTCATAAGGGTGCATTCCGAGTGAAACGTCTACAGTTTGGGGTTAGTGCAGCGCCGGGTCTTTTTCAGGCTCTTGTGGAAAGGTTATTGAAGGGTCTCCCTGGGGTGCTGACTTATTTTGACGACGTATTGATATCTGGGACAGACAAGGGGGACCTGGCCACTAAACTGGGGAAGGTGCTGGAGCGTTTCCATAATGCGGGGTTGCGGGTAAAAAGGGAGAAGTGTTGGTTTTTTGCTCATGAGGTTGAATTCTTGGGGTTCAAAATCACCCCTACCGGCATCAAGCCCTCCGACTCCAAAGTTCAGGCAGTCTGGGAAGCCCCACGTCCCACTTCAAAGACTGAGCTCCAGGCATTTTTGGGTCTCTTAAACTTCTATCACTCCTTTCTACCCCGAAAGGCGACTGTAGCTGAGCCCCTGCATCGTTTGCTGAGGAAACAGGCGGTGTGGCAGTGGGGGCCTCCCCAGGAAAAGGCATTCCAGGAAGTCAAGGAGCTGTTGACTTCGGATGCTGTCCTTACACATTACGATCCGAAGAAGCCCCTTTTGCTTGTATGTGATGCCTCGCCGGTGGGGGTTGGGGCTGTACTGTGCCATGACATGGGGGGAGGGAAAGAAGCGCCTATTGCATATTACTCCAGGTCTTTAACGGTGGCTGAAAAAAACTATGCTCAGATTGATAGAGAGGCGCTGGCCATAATCGCTAGAACTAAGAAATTTCATGACTTCATTTATGGAAGGGCTGTCACGATTATCACCAACCACAAACCGCTCCTAGGTATATTTGTGCCAGACAAGCCCACCCCCCAAATCCTGTCTCCACGGATGTTACGCTGGGTAATGTTCCTTCAGGCGTACCAGTACACGCTCCAACATTGCCCAGGTATCAGCATTAGCCACGCAGATGCTCTGTCCAGATCCCCTGTTGAGTATGTGGGTCGAATTGAGGTGGAAGGACAGGTCCTTATGTTGGATGTGTTAGACTCTCTCCCGATCTCCACTGCTGACATAGCAGCCCAAACAAAAAAAGACCCTCTCCTGTCAAAGGTTGTCATGTGGGTTCAGAAGGGGTGGCCATCGCCACCAACCCCTGAGGAATTCAGGGTATTCTACTCCAAGAGAAACGAGCTGTCACTGCAGCGGGGTTGCTTGGTTTGGGGGGACAGAGTGGTCTTACCATCTGTGCTTCGGAACAAAGTGCTCCACATGCTCCATGTTAGCCACCCGGGTATTGTCATGTCAAAAGCACTAGCACAAAGCTACTTCTGGTGGCCCCGATTAGACCTGGACATTGAGGCTTGGGTGGGGAAATGCAGGGAATGTCAGGCTTCAAGGCCCGAGGAACCACGTCTTCCCCGCAGGGAATGGGATATGGCCAGAGGCCCCTGGTCTCGGATTCATATAGATTTTGCTGGACCTTTCAGGGGAACAACACTTCTGATTATTGTAGATTCCTTTTCCAAGTGGGTAGATGTCATCCCAGTGTCAGGAACTTCCTCTGCCACCACAATCCGCAAATTAAGGCGGATCTTTAGTACTCTAGGCCTGCCTGACATCGTGGTGACCGACAACGCGTCTAGTTTCATGTCGGCAGAATTCCAGGATTTCCTAAATCGTAATGGGATTAGACACATCACGGCCGCTCCTTTTCACCCTGCCACAAACGGTCAAGCCGAGAGGCAGGTACGGACGGTCAAAGACGCGCTCTCACGCATGGGACCTGGGGATTTGGAATTGCAGTTGTGTCAGTTTTTGCTGTCCTACAGGGTCACCCCATTGGCCTCAGGGCTGTCGCCAGCCGAACTGTTAATGAAAAGGAAGCTGCCGACTGTTTTTGACCGTTTAGATCCTCAGCGCCAAGAGGATCGGGGCCTCAATATAGACATTCTGAATTTAAAAGGTTTTGAGGTTGAGCAACCAGTCCACTGCAGGAATTATGCCAACGGGCCTCCATGGTTGGGCGGGGAAGTGTTGGAACAGACTGGCCCAATGTCTTACAGAGTGCAAATGGAGAATGGCGCAATTTGGAGGAGACACACAGATCAAATGCGGCTCCGGGACCTGGGGCAGAACCCTAACTCTGGCCCAGGGAGGGAGCCACAAGGGGAAACGAGGGGAGATATGGAGAGTGATATGGAGTGGGAATTAATCAGTGACCCCCTGCCCACGTCTTCCCCAGAGCCCGAGGAGGGAGGGGAGGCTACCCCGAGTTCAGAGGCAGGAACGGAAGGGGGGCCACTATGAGCTCTCCCCCCACTTCTGAACCAGTTGGGGTGTCCGTTGAGCCTACCCCGGTGCCAGAGACGCACGGGCGGCCCAGACAAGTTTGTGGGCCACCCATCCGTTGGGGAAAGGTTGTTTCTCACTGAGGGGGGAGGGATGTAATGTCCAAGTGTTACCTCACTTCAAAGGGACACAGCGCGTGAAGTGGATCCGCCAGAGGGGCACCCTCTTCAAAGGAGGGGCGCATTTCAAAGCGGCGCAGGAGACCAAATGGTGGTAGTAAACTGTGATTTCTGCTGGTATGTTCCTTTGTTGTTGAATGGGAAAACCTCTGTATATAAGATACCATCTTTCCCCACATAAGCCAGTCTCGTCTCCCGATCGGAATAAAGAATCACTATGTTTAACCCACACTCTGCTTCCTAGTCTACTTCTTGTGAGAATCTAACAAGGTGCCTGGAAGCTGTTGGGGTCTGGATGGGGGCTAACGGGCTACAACTGAATCCCAGCAAGACTGAGTGGCTATGGATAAGGGGTCCTGCGTTAACCCGGGAGCTACCATCTTTGGTTCTGGATGGGGCTATTTTGCTCCAGACAGACCCGGTGCGCAACTTGGGGGTCCTCCTGGATTCGCGGCTACTGCTAGAAGAACAGGTGGCGGCTGTGACCAGGAGGGCTTTCGCCCAACTTCGGGTGATTCGCCAGTTGCGCCCACTCCTGGACCGGGACTCCTTGCTCATGGTCACACACGCTCTGGTCACCTCCAGACTAGATTATTGCAATGCGCTCTACATGGGGCTGCCCTTGACAACCATTCGGAGGCTACAGCTGGTACAGAATGTGGCAGCCCGGGTGGTGATGGGGTGTGGGCATTATGCCCGTGCTTTGCCACTGCTCCGGGAGCTGCACTGGTTGCCAGTTTGTCTCCGGGTGCAATTCAAGGTGCTGGTTTTGACCTTTAAAGCCCTATATGGTAGTGGGCCGGGTTACCTAAGAGACCGCATCGCCCTGTCCGTCCAACCAGAGCGGACCGGAGGAGCTCTCTAATTGTTCCATCAGCCAGGGGGGCTCGCCTCTCTGGCACAAGGAGGAGAGCCTTCTCCATGTCTGCACCGGCCTCTGGAACCTCCTGGCAACAGAGCTACGTCTCCGGACAGAATTGCTGCCTTTCAGAAAAGAACTTAAAACCTGGCTGGCGGGTCAAGTGTGGGGTGCAGGTGGAAGGGTAACCTCCATTGGGTGGTTGGTGTAGAAGAACTCCTCCCCATGGTGCCTTTGGATCCTGCACCCCTTGTTTTTAGGGGGTGGGTAGTTTTAACTGTTTTCAACATGTGTTTTTTTAATTTTTATTGTGAACCGCCCTGAGTTGGCTTTGGCCGAGTGAGCGGTATATAAATGTGACAATTAAATTAAAATTAAATTTAAATGTTTTATAAAATGGGGTTTCGCTAGTTGCTCCAACCTGATTCACTTAGGCCTTAAGAAGTTACAACCCACACTGTTGTCTGGCCAGGTTATCCTGGTAATAGATGGTAGATGGTAATAGAATAGACCATACTGCCAGCAACTCAAGGCCAAGCATCAGGTCGCAGTTAACTAAGCTGACAATCCTGAGGACTAGTGGCCTTGGCAAAGTCCACAGGGAAGGAAGGGCGATAGTTCCCATGTAGATTCAATCCCATTTGAATCAAGGGCCATAGCCAAGGGAGGGGGTGGCCGGGGTGGGCATTGCCCACTGTGAGTTAGCCATTTGCCCACCCTCAAATTCCTTGCTGCAACCACAGGAAGGGAGAGAAGCTTGTGCTCCCGCCTGTCTCCTTGCTGCAATCCTGTGCCCTTTTAATTGGGAGGGAGCTCCGATCGAAATAAGTGGGACCCCTCTGTGGCTATGCTTTGCTCATATTGGAATGGGGGGGGGGGAGCGAGTGAGGTCAAAAGCTGAAGCCTTTCTCTATTTGTTTAGAAGTAAGCCCCATTGTTCAGTGGATCTTACACCTAAGAAAACCATGGAATGCAGCATTCCAAAATAGATTTTTTGGAACAGATCTTTTGTAACACGTTGATGCTTAAGGATTCCTAGCTATTTAATCTTTGTATTTGTTTCTCCAAAACATCACACACACACACACACACACACAAGAAGGTAATGAAGGTTCCTGATCTTAGGGCACATTTGTAGATAAGCCAGAAGAAATGCCCCTGTTTTGCAGTAGCCTTTCCCTGCACTGGCTCAAGTGGTTAAGACACTGGCTGGGAGATAGAAGGTCAGCCGTTCAAAACCTGAGTACTGCATGATGGAATGAGCACCCATCTCTGTTCAAGCTCCTACCAACCTAGCAGTTCAAAAGCAAGAAATTGCAAGTAGATAAATAGGGACCACTTCAGTGGGAAAGTAAACAGCTGACAGTAGGCAGGGCATCTAGAGAAAGCTGTAGTTTTGGAATTAACTTTGAAACACCTCAAAGGGTGTTGGCAGTGAACCCACATATTTAATTTTATCCCTGCATATGTAAAATATACCACAGTGCGTAGGCAGTATTTAAGTTTATTGAGAGCCGGCCATTTGTTTATGTTAAGAACCCACACACATCATTGTTTTTTCCTTCCATTCAAGCTATTACGCTTCCCTACTTCATAATAAAAGCATAGCATGAATATAGATTCATTCATTCTTTATTTTACATTAAGTACTGTTGTAAGTACTGTAAGTATTGTAAGCAGTGTTGTAAATGCTTTTGTTAATTCCTTCTTTTCTTTATTACCTAACCACCCAATGATTTGATCTATGCAAAACTGTCAGATATGCATTCCTGTATTCCTGTATTTACTGCTATTTATTCAACAGACTTTATTTTTGACAAAGCACATCTAAGCATCATTAGACATGCATTGGTAGGTATCCCATCATTGACCTGCCTTGTGATTTTTGAAATTTATTCCAAGCATGATCACATGTTGATTAACATAAACATATCACAATGCTGGTCATTTTTTTCATAAAGTTTCTTTCCACAAACATAGCAAGTACACAACTCCATAAAATACATAGGCACAGCAATGTGTAGGATTATCTTGACATAGAACCTAGGCCTTGAGAAGAATATTGAGGGAATAGAAGGCAGAAAGATCAATTTGTTTGCAGACAATACATTAGTGATACTGAAAAATCTGATTAAATCTTTTGGGTGGATGCAAACACATCTCAATGAATTTAAGGAAGTAGGTTTAAAAATAAACTGGGAAAAGTCTGAAGCAATATTCTGTAATATAGTGAAAGAGGAACAGTTGAAGATAAAAGATAAATATAATATTCAAGTTAAGAGTAATTTGAATTACAGTATCTGGGAATAAATATCTCAGAAAACATGGAGGATCTTAAAAAATTGAATTTTGAAAAACAATAATTGGAAATTAAAGATAAGATACAACAATATAAAAAGTTGACTTTGTCTTGGTTTGGCAGGATTGCAACGTGTAAAATGAAATTGTTACCATATATATATGGTAACAATATCCTGCCAATCCAACAGAAGGTAAAGGAAATGGCCATTTTTCAAAGTCGGTTGAATAATTATTGCAATGGAGAGGAAAGGCCAAGAATATTTAAGAATTTGTGATATTTATCCAAGAAAGAAGGTGGACTGGGATTACCAAATGTTAAGAATTATTATAGGGCTTTTCAATTAAAAATGTGTTAAAGATCTTAATAAAGGAAGAGGTAATTTGGGAGAAGGTAGAGTTGAAAGATATATGAAAAAGGCATATGCAGGGTTTTTTTTTTAGATAAAGACATGACAAAAGTAAGGGTAAGATATAAAACAACAAAAGCAATGATGGAGGTTTGGAAAAGTTTGAAGAAGAAATTGGCTCCAGACATTTCCCCAATTATGGAATCGGAAGATATTAAATGTTTTCCAGTTAGAATAGATATGAGAATAAATGAGATACTCCTGAAAAATGGTGTGTTCCTGCCGAAAGAGTGGATATGGGTACGTTATGATGATGAATAAAGATTGGAAATATATAATCAAATGAATCTGAACTGGTTTTAAAAAGTGTTAGTGAATAAATAGAATAGTAAATATATTGATGCAACCAGTTTAGAAAGGAAAATGACAGATTTTGAAGAGTTAATTAATAGAATAAGAAAAGGTTTAATGGGAATCAAAGGGCTTTTTAGTAGGATATATAAAATATTAATTCAGGAAGGGAAACCACAAGATACATTGAGAACAATCTGGGAGCAAGATTTAAAAATAATGTAAAGTTTACGGAAGCAAAATGGAAAAGTAAATGGAGAAAAAGGATTATGAAGACTTTGTCTGTTAGGGTCAAATAACATAATTATAAAGTGCTTGTGGAGGTCGTACCTAACTCCAGTTCTGTTACATCAAATGGACAATACAAAAACAAAAAAATGTTGGAGAAGTAATAATTCATTGGGGACTTATGAACACATGTGGTGGAGTTGTAATGTGAGAAGGGATTTCTGGATGAAGATTGAGAAGGAGATATCGGAAATAAAGGGTTGTGACCTTAAACTGGAACCGGGTACCACCTTACTGACAGATGTTGAGGATATATAGACATAAACAAAAAAAGAATTATTATAAAAAAAATGACAATTGCAAGACAATTTATCGCAAGAAACTGGAAAAATAACCTAATGTTGAAAGTGGAGGAATGGTATAAAGAAAAATGGAATACGATAAGCTTACATTGGAATTGAACCAAAAAAGAGTATAATTAAGGAAAATAAATTTTGGGAAATATGGAAACCATTTGTGGATTATACATTGTATAAAGGTAAAGGTGGCAGACCAGTGCCAGATCAACTGAGTTTTTGGAAGTAGTAATACAATTATTAAGACAAACATACTCTCTAAGGCTTTGTAAATATCACTGGTGTTTATGATTTTTGTTTTGTTATTATGTTTTTGGAATATTGGGAGTACTTTATATTATTAGATCATTAGATATAATAGAGTAAATATATACAATTAAATATATACATAATAATATATAAACTTATAAATATATCACTAAGTATAACACAGTATAGTTTATTAACATGAAAATTACTTTTTGTATCAGAGGAAAAATTATTTCAGTGTTTGTTTTATTGTAATGTAATGTTTCTTTATTTTGTATGTTATAATTTAAAATTCAATAAAATTAAAAAAGAACCTAGATCTAGCATGTAAACTTATGAAAGCTAAAAGAACATTATAGCTAGCAATCTTTATGACTATTAACAATATTCTAAATTGCAACGTTTTTTTTCTTTTATCATAAATCCTAATAATTAACCAGAGGTAGCCAAAGCAACATTTATACTCAATACTAAACCTATTCAAAGACACAAGTTTGATACAGTTCTAACATCATAGAAAAATTATCACACTAAATTTCACATGAATCAAAAATATTTTCATCTTCACCCAGAGGATTACTGGTCTATGGAACTCCCTGCCAGAAGAAGTGGTGACAGCTTTCAGTCTTCACAGCTTTAAGAAAGGATTAGACAAGCTCATGGAGGACAAGGCTATCAATGGCTATAATTATGGCTACCTAAGGACAACCTCCGGGTTGGAGAGATAGGCAGGATATCTCTCAATGCCATTTCCAGGGAATCCTAAGCAGGTGAAGGCATCTCCTTGGGAATACCCTGAAGGAAATGGTGAGCCACTGTGTGAGACAGAATGCTGGACTGGATGGGCTGTGGCCTGTTCCAGCAAGGCTGTTCTTATGTTCATATTTAAGCACAACTATAAAAAAACATTTTCATAAAATTCTTTCAACTTCAAGTAATAACAAAATATCAACATGTGAAATGTTAAAAGCTAAGAATGTTTGAAAGCTAAGAAGAGATTTTGATTGATATTATGAGTGTTGAGGTCTTACTTTCTGTGCCTCACTTTCTGTGCTTTCCCGAAGTTCATTTCCCAGTGAAGCAGTCTTATTTATTGGCAGAGCAATGAGCTTCTTGGAGGAAGGGAAATGCTGGATAAGGGAGTCCCCTATTCAAATGAGGGAAGCCTCTTCTCTCCCACAATTCCTTGGGGCGACTCCTGAGCAAAATAGAAGTCTGGTTTCTGAAGCCAGGACTGTCTGGCAAAATCTCTGTATAAAACCTTTCTCAGGCAGACCACCTGGCCTCTATCATCTGTGACTTTGTACTTTCCTGGTTTGTCGCAGAGAGTTCAGACCCCATCAGTTTATAAATGTAACTAGCATAGTTTGCACGGTGATAACGGGCTGTTTTAAATTGTGTTTTCCCTTTTTTGGGGGGGGGGGTGTTTGAGTTAAAAATCAACAGAGGATGCTATAATTTTTTATTTTTTTGTATTTAACATATGTTTTTTATTTGTGTAAATTTTTTTATTTATTGTTATGTTTTTTGACTTGTTTTGCTCTTGTGGCCTCTAGATGGGGCTGTTGTGTTTTAGAGTTGTTTTTACTATTCCGCCCTGCAGGTGGGGCTGTTAGTGGTTTTGTTTTCATTTCACGTGTTTTTTTCTCTCCTGGCCTCTGGGTGGGCTTCTTCCGGTAAATAGTCTTTGTTTCTTCATTTCTGTTCTGGTCGTCATGGAGGGAGGACGTGCTGGTGAGTTCTCTGGTTTTCTTTCTTCTGGGGGCTTTCTTTGTTTTATTTTTGTGGTGGTGTGCTGGGAGGTGTTTCTGTTTGTAATTTTGTGGTTTGGTTGAGTTTTAGGTTTGTTTAATTGGTTTGGTTATTTCTGGTTTTGTTTAATTTTTCTTATTTTGTTGTTATTTGTGTAATTTGTGGTAGTTGTGTTGTTAGAGTTAGGTATTTCCATGTTGTAGTTAGGAGTTTTGTCTGTGCTTTTGATGTTTTTGTTTGTGTATTTTGTGGTTTACTATTTTTGTTTATTAATGTTTTTTTAATTATTGTTTTATTTTTGTTTTATCATTTTTAAAAATTAATTTTGGTGTTTGTTTTTGGTGTTTACTTTAGTGTGAAGAACGGGCTGCCTGTCGGTTCCTCGTTTCCTCATTGCTGCTTCGAATTTTGGTTTCGATGCAGCAGTGGGGGAAAGGAGGAGGAGGCAGTCAGCCTGTTCTTCACCTGGCTGGTAAGGTTTGTTAGGTAGGTCGGGGGAGAAGGAGGAGGCAGAGAAGAGCTATCTCTGCCTAATGATGGTTCTCTCCTCTCTGTCTCCTTTCTCTCCTGGCTTACCTAACCGGAGATTGGCAGGCAGCAATCCTTAAGGGGTAGTGCTCTTCCTTGCGGATTGCTGGCTGCTGCTTTTGTATTACCTCTGTCGGAAGTACAAAGGCAGCAGCCAGTCATCCACCAGGGAGGGTGCTTCCCCTGATGAACTGCTGCCTGTTTTTGGGTTTTTTCCCCACCCCAGCTCAACTTTCCTTGAGGCCAGCGGTGGTCTCACCGTGTCTTCGGTGGTGTAGCATGGAGGAGAGGGAGTCCGTCTTCTCCCTGTTGCTCCGGGAAAGACGACCGGCAGGTGTCTCACGGTGGAGTTTTGTGGCTTTTTGTTTTGCGAGGATGTGAGGCACTGTGTCCGCCCGCGGCGGACTTGTGCTCCCGTTGCATTTTGTAATTTTATTTTTTGCGTGCTGGCTTTCTCAGCGTTCTGCACACTCACAGCACGCAGGATGCTGGGACTTGTAGTTTTGCGCTTGTGGTTTACGTTCAAGCGGCGTTTTTTTCCCCTGTGGCTCGATTTTAATTGGCCGCGCCACATTTCCCAACGTTCTTTTTTCTCACGCCTCTCAGCCTGATTGGCTGTGGCATGGCGCGGTGCAGAGAACATTGGGAATTGAAGTTGTTTCCCTTTGTTCGCATTTGTGGGGCTCTTGCCCCACTGGCATGTTTCTCAACCCTGCGTTAACCTCCGGACCAGGTTCAGGCAAGTGCAGGAGGCTTGGTACAGGATAGGATGGATGGGTACAGAAACGTATAGCAAGTTCCAACGGTTAACCCTTGGATTTATAGGTATAGATTTTTTTTTTTTGCCCCAATGTGAATCACTCTGCACTTACTAGTGTTGAAGCTCATTTGCCACTGTTTTGCCCATTCCCCCAGTGTCAAGAGATCCCTCTGGAGCTCCTCACAATCTCTCACTGTTTTCACTACCCTGTATAATTTAGTGTCATCAGCAAATTTGGCTACCTTGCTATTTACTCCTACTTCTAGATCATTTATGAAGAGGGTGAAAACCAGGGTTCCCAGTACTGAACCTTGGGGGCCCCCACTCTTTACTTTCTTCCACTTGGAGAAGTGTCCATTTAGTGCTACCCTTTGTTTCCTGTTCCTTAGCCAGTTGCTGATCCAGGACAAGACCTGTCCCTTTATTCCATGACTGGTAAGTTTATTCAAGAGCCTTTGGTGAGGGATCTTGTCAAAAGCCTTCTGAAAGTCCAGATAAACAATGTCAACTGGATCCCCCTTATCCACATGCTTGTTGACACTCTCAAAAAATTCCAGCAGATTAGTGAGGCTTGATTTGCGCTTGCAAAAGCCATGTTGGCTCTCCTTTAGCAGTGCCTTCTCTTCTGTGTGCCTATTAATTCCAATCATAGACCTGCCCCTGCCCCAGAAGTAACATTTGTTGGTAGCTGCAGTGACATTTCTAGGTGTCACACAACCAAGACTTTGACCATTCTGTTCCACTGGTTAAAAACCAACTGGAAGCATTTAGACAAAACCTCAAGGCTTCCTACTCTCAAGGAGACCTCCTACTCTGGAGGAATCTTTAGTCTATGGTCTGGTGACACCTTGAAACAACACTGCAGTTACCAAAAAAAGTTACTTCTGGGGCAGGGGCAGGTCTATGATTGGGTGTCCCAGGTCCACTCCCACCGGCAGGACTCATTGGACTGGTGCTCTTTGGCTGATGGACCCGATCCTTCAGGGAGGGAGAGAAAAGAAATTCCTGAAGCCCCTGCTGGCCCCAATCCATTCTCTGTTGGGGGGGAGCCCTTCTGCTTGAGTCTGGCTCTCCAAGATTGGGTCGTCCCCATAATGCAGACCCCTGAAAGCTGGGAGGGGTGCCAGGCAGGTGCGATGGTGCTTGGAGCAGAAAGTGGAGATAGCCAAAGGCCCCAATCCATCCTCCTGAGAAGCCATGCTATTGGCAGAATCTGTGCATTTATTTACACAAACACACCACAACCAGACTTCTTGGGACATCAATCCCAATTGTTTTTGAGGCAGTGGGGAGAGATCACCTGGAGGAATGTGTCTTTCCGGGGTTCCCATCTCTTCCCCACAGGAAATAGTTACTCTGCAAAGAACCTGGATTTTCCCACCATGCAAAAGGCTTTTCAAGGGAACAAAAGTTTTGGGTGGATGCCCCTCCCCCCATTTCCCCTCTGCATATAGACAAAGAGATCCCAGGGGCCATCTTGCCAGTTCTCCAGTGTGTTATAGCCTTTCATTTTTTGTTAACAAGCCTCACCTGTCCATAAGCTAGCCAAGTTCGAAATCAGACTGAAACAAAAACCACTTTTATTTTGTTTTACACACACAACATTAGCAAAGAAATGATAAGTCTACAATAAACAAACAACCCAACCAAATGATCACATATCATAACTAAGCCAATGTAAATAACATAAAAATACATAATAATATGCTAAAATTTCCTAAGCATCTCTTGCTTTCTTAAAATAATTTTTTGAGAAAGAAAAAACAGCTAGGTTGGCAGGAACTGGGACACAGATGGGAGCTCACTCGGAACCCGCTCTGTGGGCACCCATGTGGTTGCTCCAGCACAGAGTTTGCCCTGCTCCTAGGCCCAGCAGCTGAATGGGAGAGTCCCCCCACCCACACCGTGTGTGTGTGATAGATATACAGGAATCAAACTCCTACCTTCCAATCTTCAAGTTCAGTGTCTTAACCACTACACCACTGCAGTCCCTATTCCTTGATTGTATCAAGATGTCAAAAGAATACATGCTCCTCTGGTTTCTAATCCTAGCTGCCAATTCTAACACTGAGCCATTATAAAAATATAGAAGATAAATCTAAATATGGCTTCTCTTACTACTGGGAAGTGATAGGAGAAGGGCATAAACTCTGAACCATCCTTGACAAAATGTCTCTAGGAAATGCCCTCTGGACCTTCAGAAACTACTTGTAGCTTGTTACACCTAGGTAACATACATTCAAGGAGTGACATGAAAACTTGGCTATAATTACGAGGTAATTTATCTAAAATCAGTTAGAGAAAACTACATTTAAGATAAATTATATCTAATCTCTGTGATGGTGGTGGGAAGTCTCTAAACTGGAGATAAAATTTTTACACTCCTAGTTAGAAAAGGGTTGAAACATAAAAAGAATGCTTATAAAGTACATTAAAATGTTGTAAAGAGATACAGATCCTTCTCCCTCATTGAAAGACCTACAGTCAATCAATAAACATTTCTATTACCATATTTCACCTGCCCAAAATAATAAGTCTACTTCTTCAATTGGAATACTATTTCTCTACATATACAATATATACTCACTTAAACAGGGGACATTTCACCAGGCAAGTGAGTCACAGACACTACCCAAACTTTGACTGTTCCTTAACTGAAAATTGAGCAGAAGACAAGATTTTAAAAAGGCTGGGTTTCTGTAACACCCACCCAAAACCAGCTGGAAATATTTGGACCAAACCTGAAGGTTTTATTTTATTAAGTATACGCCCACCCCCCCACATCCATTCAGGAATCTTTAGTATACCACTAAGTGCAGTGGTGGAAAATCTATGGCACACAAGCCAGAGGTGGCACTTGGAACCCGCTCTGTGGACACCCATGTGGTTGCCCCAGCACAGAGTTTGCCCTGCTCCTAAGCCCAGCAGCTGAATGGGGGAGTGTCCCCACCCACACCATTTGCTGTGTTGGCACTTTGCAATACAAAAGTGGGTTTGGGGTTGAAGGTTTGGGCACTCAGCCTCTAAAAGATTTACCATTACTGACCTAGTGACACCTAGAAATGGCAATGCAGATTACCAACAAATGTAAATTCACTGAAAGTGACTGTTTCTTCTTTAAAAAAAGAAAAACCATGAGGTCCACACTCTTAAGGCCCTGCTTAGTATCCATGCCAAAGATCGGGTGTTTAGAGGTCACTTACTTTTGTTATTACAAAAGAAGTAAAATGGGGGTGGTTAATTTTCTGGGAACAACATCTACTCATAGCCATCCAGAAACCAGCTTTGGCCTCCCTAAGCCCTGGAAAAATCATTGTATCCTATATTAGAATACTCATGTTGAAAAGGAGTTTTTATTGTTCCAAGATATCAGGTCCATTGAAATATATGCTTCAGTTGTGCCAACATAAAACCCAAGAGTTTGCTTCATGTTTGACTGTTCCAAGCCTGCAGAGGGACTTGGCAATGTCACAAAAAGCCATTAACTGTCAAATCTACAGAAGGGGAAGCCAGTATTTTGTCTGCAAGGAAGATAAATTTTGTCTCCCCCAGCCAATGCAGAGCCTACAGATGTTCTGGTTTCCTGGCCACCTGGTGTCATGTTCCTTAATACCTACTGACATATCACCTTTGTCCAATGAAGAGTTCTAAAGAACTTGAAAACTCATCTTCTTGGTAGTTTTTAAGGATCCAACCATGGACTTGGTTATTTCTCAAAGGACTTGACACAAGGTGAATTTACTCTGCTGGCAGGGAGGTGCCAAACTTTGGCCCAAGACTGGGAGTAATGAATTGATGGGAAAGAACCCATCTGGAGGCTTCTCTGGCCATTTTCCCTTCACAGTAGACCATGCCACATTGGGTGGGGAATTAAGTTCTGCCTGAAAATAGACGTCTTTTTCCGTGATGTTGAGGGCTGGAGAATAACTCTAGTGACCTCCCCAGCAGGTATTTCAGAAATCTCCAGCTCACCTTCCTGTCTTTGTATATCAAAACATATTCAATGCATATCTCTTTCACACACACTCACAAAACCTGCAGAAAATAATAATAAGTAGCAAAATTCAGTACATGGAAACTTTCACAACATTGGAACGAGAAGGAAAAAGGAACACGTTTTCCAGATTTGTATGTAGGAAAAAAATTCAGCAGGTGTTCTTTTGTGCTAAAAGCTGCATCTTCTGAGAATTCATTTTCTACACAACTATTAAAGGGACAGGCACTCTGTGCTCCCTATAGGTAAAGATCCTCCTCATGAATCTGCCTCTGGAATATAGGATCACTTACTTTCATAGTACAGAATGGGGTCAGAGTGGCTTTTGAGTATACAGTACATCTAATTATTACTCCCAACACCTCAACCAAACATATAAATGCCTCTGTGTCATTTATATGTGTGTGATAAAGAAACACCCAAATTGGGAGAAAACCCCATGAAAACTAATTATTATTCTATGAGCACATGCAATTTCACCCTGTAATCAAACCTGAATCCCATCCCAGCTTATTAGTGACAGAAATAAAACAGGAATTTGCTTCAGCTGATGAATATCACTATTTATTTACTTGGGAGCAAACATCATTGTCTTGTAATGCACACAAAATTTCTGAAAGTGGTAACTATGAATTTGGAGACTTCTAGTCATCATATATCTCTATTCTACACATTATTGTACATTAACCTACAGCAAAGACTGCTTAATGGGATGATCAGAGAGACCCTGTTGACAGGGTTTCTTAAAAGTACAAAAGCTCTGAAAGATAATCCTCTTCCTCTTTCCAATGAAAAGCCTAACACAATTTGTTAGGCTTGACCTCTGTAAGGTTGAAGGCAGTATGACCTTCAGGGCTGATGAAGGGGAGGAAGGAGAGGATCTAGCTAGCCAAGAGAATTTGTTTTCATACTCTTGATTGAAGAGTGGAATCTAATTACTGGAAAGAGAATTTAATTCTTGTTTAATATTTTCCTAATTGTTTTTTCCCCTCTTTTAAATTGTCTTTCTAGTCATGTTAGCTGCCTTGGTTATATAGGACAGTGATGGTGAACCTTGGCAATCATGGTGTAATTGGGGTTCAATTCCCAGAAGCCCAAGTCAGCACTCCTGCTGATCAGGGCTTCTAGGAATTGAAGTTCTAGAACATCTGGAGTGCCAAGGTTCGTCATTACTGCTATAGGAGAAAGGCCTTTTAAACATGCCTTAAAAATGTCCTTTACTCCTATGTAACCCATCAAAAAACTGTAAAATGTAAATACTGTATAATAAAGAATAACAGAAGTGATGGAGGGAAGATCAATATTTTACTCAAAACATTAGGCTGTTGCATGGTTAGATTTCAGGAAACAGCCAGGTTGGATTTCAGGGTGTGAAAAGCAAACAATAGGTCTTTCATCATGGATGACTAATTCCTATAAGATGCAGGAAAAAGCAGTCCACAGGTGAATTTTGTACTTTGTTTTTCTTATACCAAGAAGGGAATTGTTATCTCCTCTCCCCTTCCTTTTTTCTTATCTACTCTTTATTGTATGATATACCATCTTGACATTGTTTCCTTCTCTTTCTCTCTCTAACTCCTTTCCTCCCCATAGGGCTTTCTACACACACACACACACACCATTTCTGCTGTCTTTCCCCCCTTCAATCCCTTGGGAAGGCCAAAGCCACCCGGCAAAGATGACCCTCCCCCTCCGCTTTTGCAATGGAAAAGGTTGGGAAACAAAGGCTTGACCATCTCAGAGCCCATCTCAGTAGGGACATGGGGCTCTTTTAGGGGGGCTCCAAACTGATATTTCTGTGCATCTTCCATTTAATCTTGCCTCTCCCCATACAAGACCTCCTTCCTATGGGTCTCTCTTGTCTCCAGAAGATTGCTGGTATTTTACAATGCCACTGTCATTTTAATTTTCATTTGATTTAGTTTAATTTTTCAACTTGTTCACCTTCCACTCAGGCAAGCCCGACTCAGGGTGGCTTACATAATCTAAAAACCCCACACAATAAAAACAATGGTTAAAACCCCCACCCACATTAAAATCCCACTCACCCCAAAAAGCAGATAGAGGGTGCATCTTATGGTAAAAGCCAGTGAGCAGGAGACACATTGCCCTCAGGGCCCCACACCTGCCCCACCAGCCAGGTTTTAAGACCTTTCCTGAAGGGCAGCAACTCTATCTGCAACCGTAGCTCTACTAGCAGGAGGTTCCAGAGGGCCGGTGCAGACATGGAGAAGGCCCTGTTTCTTGTGCCACAGAGGCCATCCCCGCAGGCTGATGCAACAATTAGGGAGCTCCTCCGGTCCGCTCTGGTTGGATGAACAGATGTCCTTAGGGTGATGCGGTCTCTTTGATATTGTGGCCCACTACAATATAGAGCTTTAAAGGTGATAACCATCACCTTGAATTGCACTCAGATGCAAACTGGTAACCAGTGCAGCTCCCGGAGCAGTGGTGAGACACAGGCATAACGCCCGCACCCCATCACTACCTGGGCTGCTACATTCTGGACCAACTGCAGCCTCTGAATGGCCGTCAAGGGCAGCCCCATGTAGAGCACATTTCAAAAGTCTAGTCTGGAGGGGACCAGTGCATGTGTTGACAATTAGTGATTCTTTGAGGAGGTGTGCCTGGTGGCTTGGTACCTCATAGAAGATACTGTAATCCTATTAAGGATTCCTTAACCAGAAGTGACTGAATGTTACAGCCTTTGCCTTCTGTTATGCATAATTAATCAACAGGATTTCAGCCCAATCTGTTTATTTTGTATAAAGGCATGGCAGCTGGGTAAAGTAGACATATTGATTAGAGTTTTCTAATTCATTGTTACAACTTTCAGAAATGTATTGTTCATCCCAAGCAAACAATTCAGCAACAGAAGCAAATTCCCTTTTTATTCCTGTCGCCCGGAAGCTGGAACGTGATTCAAGTCAGCCTAAATGTAAAATTGCACATGCTCAAAGAGTAATAATTGATTTTCATGTAGTTTTGGTCCAAAGTGTATTTGTTTTTCTTACATATATATAAGGAACATAGTAGGAAATGTAAACATAGGCATAGGCAGGGAGAGGGAAGACCAACTAAATTATGACACACAAGCATTTAAAGGCTAAATCCAAATGTCCATGCCAGCAGAATATACCCAGTGAATCAAAAAGTACTTACACTAAAGGTTAACAATCTTATTTCTTTGGCTGTTGTACTCTACTGTATTTAATAATTAGATTTATCCCTAAAGTTACTCTTCTCCCCCTTGTATTATGAATGTGTCTGATCCTGCATGCCAGACACAAATTCTTCAGAAGGAACTTTATCTATAGTGATTACTAACTAATAATAATTAATAGCCAAAGAAATACAGTGAGCAGATAAACAAAGAGCAAACGGTTTCTGGCTTTTTAACACTTGTGCAGAAGATTAACTTCCAGCTGGTAGAGCTTTTAATATGAACACCTGCTAAAATTTCCTCCGTAATACAGATGTAGAAAGCCTGGTCTCTTTTCCCTCTAGTTAACCTACTTTTAAGTCATGAAAGCTCCCACCAGGCGATTTCCCCCTTGTTATTGTTACTTTTTTTTGATGATTTGTTTATGTGTGAGAGAGATACATTGGCTATGTTTTGATATAGAAAGAGAGGAAGGTGTGAAGGGGATCTCTGAATTACCTGCTTGTGAGGTCACTAGAGTTATTTGTCTGGCCCTCAACATCATGGGGAAAGGGAGGAGGTATATTCCCAGTCAGGGCTTAGTTGCTCACCCAATGTGACATTGTCTACTTGAAGGACAAGTGGCCTGAGAAGTCTCCATACACGTTATTTCCAACACTTCTTCGCTATCTTGTGTCAGGACCTTTAAGTGATAAAAATCCATGGTTGGATCCCTAAAAACGTACAAGAAGTTTGGTTCTTTGGAACTCTTCATTAGGCAAAGGTGATATGACAATAGCGGATAAGACACATGACCCCAAGTTGCCAGGAAAACAGAAGAGGAATGTAGACTCAGTATGGGACAGTTGTGTGGTGAAGTTCCTCTTCCTTTCAGACAAAAGACTGGCTTGCCCTTTCTGTAGATGTGCCAGTCAACTGTTTTTGGTGACACAACACAAGCAATTTTGTGGGCCTGCAACAATAAAACAAGAAGTAATCTCTTGGTCTTTATGTTGTCACAATTGAAGAATATGTTTCAATATCATTCTAGACATAATAGCTTAGAGTAATAAATAATAATTTTCAGCAAGAGTATGTTCTAGGTAACGACTCAGATGTTGCTCTCCTGGGCCTCAAGAACAGGACTCTCTTGAAACAATGACATTTCCCAGGATTGTGGAGGCCATAGTTGGTTGCTGGAAGAGTTGATGCATGCTCCCAGGAAATAAGTTTTATTTAACTATTTACATTTCACTTCATCTCTAATGATATGTGTTTGGTAAACAACTAATCTTTGGCATGGATACTAAACATGGCCCTTGAGAGTGAGGATCTCATGGTTATTTTGTTTCTAAAAGGACTGGTCGCTTTCAATGAATTGACATTTGTTGGTAATCTGCATTGACATTTTTAGGTGTCATCAGGTGGTAGACTAAGTATTCCTCAAGAGTAGGGGGTCTCCTTGAGTGTAGGAAGCCTTGAGGTTTTGTCCAAATGCTTCCAGCTGGTTTGGGGTGAGGCTGTAGAGAAACAGCCTATTTAAAATCTTCTTTTCTGGTCACTTTTTCACTGGTGTAACAGTTCATGTCTTGGTTGTGTTTGTAATCTACTTCTCTGGTGAAATTTTCCTCTGTCCAAGTGAGTATATATTTTATTTGTAGATAAATAGTATTCCAATTGAAGGTACTGTATAAGAATGTTTCAACAATTGATTGTATGTTTTTCAATGGAGGAGGTGGGTGCTTGTATCTTTTCAACATATTAATGGTCTTTGTAAGCATTTCTTTTATGTGCCAACTTTCTTCAAACTAGGAGTAAAATAGTTTGAACTGAGGTTAGGAAACTTATTTCTTTATCAACCTTAGAAATAACTTATCTCAAATAATGTAGTTTTCTCTAGCTTGTTAGTTTTAGATAACAATATAACTAGTACTTAGTCAGGTTTTTTTTGTCATCCTTTGAATGCAAATTACTTAGGAGTAACAAGCTACAAATAGTTCTTTTCCACAGTTTCCAAGTGAGCTTCCTAGAGTCTTTATTAGTGAGGCTTATTCAGGGTTTATGCCCTACTTTTACCAACATTTAAGTAATAAAAGAAGTAATGTTTGGGTTTGCCCTCTGTGTTATTACAAATATTCCCAAGGAAAGGCAGCTAACAGAAACCAGTATTCCTTTGGCATTTTGATAACATCAATGAAATACAATAATACTACAGTACACCCAATTATTTTTGTGGCCTGAGCAACAGTAATGATAATAGCATGAATAACGCAAGTTCCTTTTAAAATGTAATGTTTCAAATGCTGCTTTTTGGATGAGTAGGTCTTTCTGATAAAATTCCCTCAGCTTGATCTTGCCTTAACTTCTGAAAGAGAGTCCAGAAGATGCTTTCAGGTAAAAAAATAAGAATGTGAGCCGAAAGAATGGAGGGAAAGAAAGGTCAACAAAAAAGTAACTAAAAAGAAGGCAAAGATTGTAGGAGAAAAAAGACATTTAGTACTACTTAGGAAACCCCATGGATAAAGTCTCATATTTTTTTCTGTTTTCTACCTGAAAAGAGTCACAACTCTCCAAAAGAGAGAAGATGCTGCTTCTTGGAAGGGGAAATTTTGAAGGATGATCCTGTGTCCCAGATAGCACAAAGGAAGAGGTCACCAGAAAAGTCTCCAGGAGAGAGAGGGTGCCAAAATCCCATGCCTTGATTGGGTTGGAGCCCATTCCCTTCCACATCAGACAAGAGAGGTACAGCACCTCAGCCCTGGAAAGTATCACCAAAGATTCTCCTTACTCCAAAAGATTCCTTCCAGCAAGGAAAGACTTCCTCTGGGGGAGAAAGTTCTTTGATGAGCAAAATTCTCCTCATGGGAAGGACTCCATGCAACATGATTAAAGATGAAGCCAGGTATCAAGGTCATGAGCCTAATCTTATGTTTTTCAGTCCTATGAAATATGTTGTCCTGCTAATGTTGTATGTTCTTAACTTTATCCTTTTTTCAGCTCTTTCCTGGAATTATCAGAGTGAGGACTCTTCTGCTCAAACTTTTCCTGAGGAGGCCTCAGCATCTATGGATTGTCCTGTCTATCACCTTTATTCCTTGAACAGGGGGTGATCATGCAGTGATGCAAATTGCCAGGTATGGGCACCAGTGTGAGAATCCTGCTTCCTTCTTTGCTTGGACTTCAGATGCCTCATCCTCTTATTTTGAAACCAAACCAAAAACACAAGAAAGAAACAAATGTGTGCATGACTTTTAGAAAATGACTGCAAGTTCTCTATGTAGAATGTCCATCATCCCAGGGAAGATCCCAAGAAAAGAGATACTCTGTTTTATTTTTTGTTTGAGAAAGAGCTTTTTGGAGATGTTTATTTGTATTAGGATGGGTTGTCATGAGTTTCAACACAATTGCTCTGATGAAGGAAGGTGATGGGTCTTGCTGTGTGGTACAGCCTCCTCTCATGGGGTAGTCCAGATAAAAGATTAGCATTTTAGGAAAATTTCAAAAGGGGTAGAGGAGAGAATTGCTCAGTCTGTCACACCACCCAGTCTCTTCCCTGAACAGGGAGCAGTCATGCAGAAATGGCAATTGCCCTGTAGGGTCCTCAGGGAGAGACTCTTGCTTCCTCCTTTGCTTGGACATTAGAGGTCTCATTCTTTATTTTGAAATGAACCCGCAAACGCAAAGAAACTCCTTTTTTGGACTTGAAAATGTACCATTATTTTTCCCCTCTGGAATACTGACAGATTTGCTTATAGTAGGATGGATGAGGTTTCATGAGTTTCAACCCCATTGCTCTGATTAATACTGTATAATGTGTGTATTCGTAGAGAGGCGATGGTCACATATAAATAATTACTAAAAATATGATTCCTTGATAAAAGACAGCAAGTCTGAAAAGCTAATAAACCGGATAGCTTTGGAAATATCCTAACTTCTACATATCTATCTACAAATTGTATTTCGTGGACCTTCAGCATTTACTCATGGTCCCTTACACTAAACTATTATATATTTTCGGCATATTTTTTGCATATGCTTAGAGAACTTTACCTTTGGTCCCTGACCTCCCTCTTCTGAGAGTTATTATTTTGCTTTATCATTTATTGTATACCTGATTCTTGGGACATTTAGCTTTCAATTTTTGAATTTACGGAATTTGTGTACCTGTTATTAGAACTTGAATTGTCCTCTTTGCATGCATTTTTATTTATTTATTTATATTCAAATTTATATGCCGCCCAATCAGGTAAACCCGACTCTGGGTGGCTCACAACAAGTTAAAACACACATAAAACAGTACAACCAATTAAAACCCAACATACCCACCCACCTACCCCATTCCTCTTAAAACCCACATTAAAAAAATGACAATTAAAATAAATGGGGTCTTAATTTATAAGCCAACAGGCAGGGGCCACTCTTCCATCTGGGCCCCACACCTGCCCTGCCAACCAGGTTTTTAGGTCTTTTCTGAAAGGTAGCAACTCCATCTGCTCCCGCAACTCTACAGCCAGGAGGTTCCACAAGGCCGGTGCGGACACGGAAAAGGCCCTCCTTCGTGTGCCAGAGTGACGAGCCCCTCTGGCAGATGAAACAATCAGGGAGCCCCTCCGATCCACTCTGGTTGGACGGGAGGACACTCTTGGGACGATGCGGTCTCTCTGGTATCCTGGCCCACTACCATGAAGTGACTGCACCCTTATTACTTCCTTTAGTAAAGCTGCTTTTTACGGGTTTTTTCACTCCTTTCCACTATATTGGCTGTCCTACATGTCTCTGAGGCCATTAGCCTTTGCATTTGACAGTTCTAAGTTGTGGGTAAGGATTCTTCTAAGATCTCTAAAGCAAAGAGAACACCAGATTCAGTTGGTCTTCAGGCCATTTTTAACCAAAGCTTACAAATTATTTAAATTACATTCATTTTAATTTCTACTGCCAGCTGGTCCTACAAATATCCTTCATAATAGCTTGGGTTGATTTAATATTATTTACAGCTAAACCACTCTGAAAAACAATGAAAATCAGCTGAATGGAATAAATATGTATGCAAGCATGAGTGATTTAGGGAAAAATAAGCTCTTTTTAAATTAAGATTTATTTCTGCATAAATGGTTAAATGACTATACTATACAAATTACACTAATTACTCCACTTGATGAGCATATGGCAGAAATTATACTTTGATTATCATCTTTTCCTCAAACACCTTGTTGTAATATTGTCAATAATCCTGTACATTACATTATTGATATTCTAGAGATTAGAAAGTTACTTTATAATTAAGAGTAATTGTGATTACAATTCCAAGCCTCTCCTAGTTTCCAATTTAATTGAAATTTTGTAGAGTAACCCTTTACCTGCTCACTAATAGGTAAACATATTAGAAGAAGTTACTGTTTTCATATTGTGGTTGCCAGAATGTTCCAAGCAGCCAATCTAGTAGACACATGCATAGTTTAGAAGTTACTTTTTTGAAAGAAAGAAAAAACTATGGCACCTGCCTTCTAACCATAAGAAGAATCACTTGTGTTTCAAGAGTGAAGCTTTTTCCTTTCTGTGGTGGAAGAATAATCTTCATTTATTGAATTTATATGCTGCCCATTTGCTCAACATGGACAAGTCACACCCCAGCCCCACAACCAACCATTGGTGGGGCCTGGAGGTCAGCATCCTCTGCTGCCCTGTGGCCACTGGGGCTCTTATCCCCCTCTAGGCATTGACAGGTCCCAGAGGTTGGAACCAGAGCTTGGCATCCAACTTCAAAATGTAAGTGTCTCTTTTCCCTCTATAATAGTTATAAAAGGCTATATACAAAAATGTATATTCCCCTTTACGTGATGGCTAGTGATTTTTGTATTAACAGAATGAAATTAATATTGTTAAACAATGGAAAAATTTAATATAATTTAATTTAATTTTCAAACTTCTGTGCCACCCACTCAGGCAAACCCAACTCGGAGCGGCCTACATCAATACTAAAAACTTGTAAAAAGGTAGAAGTACATTTTTTAACACTTAGAATGGCATTATTCTGTAGCTTGATTCTAAACTTTCAAGCACATTAATTTGTGGACGATTGCTGAGCAGTAACAATAGTTAATAATAACAGAGCAGCTACTTATATGAAACATTGCACTATGCTATACACATCTTCTCCTTATGCATTGAAGTAAACGGGTAGGTAGCCAACTGCATAGATTTTTCATATTTGAGCAGGTACATATACATTTGATAAAGGATTGAATATGAGAAAATGGTAGCAATTTTACTAGGAAAAGCATACAAACTGTTGAACAACATTCCTCAAAACACAGCTGAAACACAAAGCTGTTTAGAACAAAAAGTAGGAGAAAAACAATGGATGTTGATAACCTTGACTGCATAATGGTCCCTTAATTCAGGCATAAGAGAGTCGAAACTCCACTGATACAATAATAATTCTTTATTTGTATGCCGCCTACTCAGCATGCGCCAACTCAGGTGTATATATAATCTGGCAAAAAGCTTTTCTCCACAGTTGATGAAAATGACATTGGTTTAAAGACTGATTGAGAATCAGAAGACAGTTTTCCAGTGGGATGTAGACATTCCAGTGGAGTAAACACGTGCTCCATAGCATCTGATTATAGTGTTATGCTTTTAAAACTGGTGCAGCAGTTAAGCAGGCAGGTGCTTCTCTCCCTGCGCTGCTCAACTCACTTGCTAAAGAAAGAGAAATTTATTAGCAATACTCTGTTATTTGAGACTAGTAACCTTTCATCCCTACATTGCTGTCTAGAGTTGGCAGTGACTTGCAAAGCCAACCTATAGAGTCTCTGAGAAAGGTGGTGTGAGAGGAACTCATTTTCACTCTTATACATGTTCAGATTAAAGGGAATTTTTTATCTTTGTCTTGGACACTGCTATTTGGGATGGGGGAGAAGGTGCTTTGTTGCTTGTTTGTGTAATAAGTGGCTTTTGAAAGAGTAATAGGCTCTCTTCTGTACTGGAGCATTTGGAAGGATTGCACTGGAATAGATGAATCAACTCTTGACTATAATGGTTAGGGACCAAGGAGGGTATTCTAATGCATTGTGTTCTGTTTACGCTGTTCTTGTGCAACAGAATCTTCAAATCCAGATGGAATGCCTCTGCCTGGAGGACCAAACTGGAAAATTGTTGTATGAAACAGAATCAGGCAGGTTGTCTTCTTCTTTTTTATATAAATTTTTATTAAGTTTTTTGAAACTTCATCCTACTATAAGCAAATCTGTCAGTATTCCAGAGGGAAAAAAGAAAATTACATAGACATAAAACAGAAAAAACAAATACATATATATACAAATCATTTCTCTTAACCATTCTACTTATATATATTTATATCTTAACTCTTTCCAATTTACTGTATTCCCATTAAGATGACATTTCTATTTTTCTTGTAACACAGATACTGTACATTAAACACCCTAGTGCAATAAGACTAAGTCCTTGAATCTACTAGCTGCCTCCTATAAACTTATTTATTTTGCCCACAACTCATTACCTCTGGTACAAGTTTCTCTCCTTCATTTTTCCCCCAATGTGTATTGCAGAAATGGCTTCCAAATATCCCAGAATCTATTTTATTTTAAAATCCCTTTTTTACATTTAGATCCCATGTGAGTTTCTCATTGAGTGCCATATCCCAAATATCAGTGTACTAATTACTCAAATCAAGATTCAAACCACCTTTCCAATTTTTGGCAATATTTTGCCTTGCTAATGTTAATAAAATAGCTAATAAATCCTGTTTATTTTTGTCCAAGTTCAAATCCTCTACGTCAGTCAACAATGCAATTTTCTCATTCAATTTTAATTCAACTTCCAAAAATTTAGCTGTTTCATACTCAATTTTCTGCCAAAAACCAGAAACAATTTCACAATCCCACCATATATTTATAGGTCTCCAACATTATCTATTTGATTTAGTCTAACTGGCGTCATATATCATCACCACAAAATTTTATAATTATGTTCTTTAATCTTCTGGGATAGGCTTCTTATAATTATTTTTCCTCACTTCTTCCATTTTTCATCAGAAATGATTATATCTAAATATGTTTCCCACATTTTTTTAACATATTCTGAGGTTCTTCAGTAACATTTATATTTTATATAGTTTGCTCACTACTCCTTTTATCCCCATTAAACCTCTTCTCATCTTATATCATTTCCTCAAAAATCTGTCAACTTTCTCGCTGAACTTCTTTATAACCTTTGTTCCACCTATCCACAAATATTACTTGAAGCCAGTTCAACTTTAATTCTTTATAAATCTCCATTCTAGCTTTATTATCCTCACACCCCCTCAACCAATCCTTTAATAAGACTATATCATGTTTCTGCAGTATACCTTTTAACAAATCCAGACTTTTAATTGGAAATGTGTCTATGTCTTGTAGTTCTATTATTGATTAGATGTTTGGTACCAATCTACCTTTCATTCTTACCCAGACACTTATCATTGCTTTTAACACATTATTTTTGATTTCAAATTTGACACTCCTTTTTCAAAAAAATAAATAAATCTATTTCCACACACATTGCTGTTCTTCAATTCTATATCTTTCCAAAAAAGTTTGTTTGTTGTCAATAATTTTACCATACCTTTAAGTTTTAACGCCCTGTAATAATTTTAATATTGGGGAGCCCTAAGCCAGCCTCTTTCTGTGTTTTATATCATAAACTTTTAGTGCTCTTTCCCCACCATTACAATAATTATTCAATATATTTTGAAAAAATTCCAATTTCTTTATCTGATTGCTTAATTGGTAGAACCTCAAACAAAAAAATATATGATTTTTGGAAGTAAACTCATCTTGCAGATAGCAATCTTTACAAACCAAAAGGTCCTCAACTTCTGATATTGGATAATGTTTTCTTAATTTCATCTTTCACTTTACCAAAATTTAAACTTTTTAAGTCCTCTATATTATCTGTGATACTTACTCCCAAATATTTTATACTTTTCCTAATTTGAATTTTATATTTTCCTGTATTTTCCCTAATTCCTCATTATTTAAATCACAAAATATTGCTTCTGATTTCCCCCAAATTATCTTCAGGCCTGTTACTTCTTCAGATAGAGATATGGCAAGACAGTGAATCCAATAGCAAAAAAGAAATCCGTCTGGAAACAATTTTCATATGTAATATCTTGCAAATTTAATAACTCAAAATCCTTACTTCAGGCATGAAAAAATATGTAATAACTATTCAAAATCTTCATAGTTCATAACTTGTAATCTTATATCAGTTTCCTATGATAATCCACTAGTTCATTTTTAAATTTTCATAATTGCATATTTCTTGCATAGAAAACCAAAGCCAATCCGTCCCTTCTATACACTCTATATTTAAATCACTCCTTTTTGCTCTAGCCAATAATTCCATAGCAATAATGAACAAAATGGGGGAAAGGGGACATCCTTGTCTCATTCCTGCTCTAAGCTCAATATCCTCCATGGTAGAATCATTTACTTTTTACCTTGGCATAACTATGCTTATAAAACTGATTTACTACATTTTTAAATTTCCCCCCAAATCCACTTTTTGCAATAATTTTCTTATTTGTAACATTGTAAAGAATCAAAGGCCTTAAAAATGTCTAAAAATAATAAACCTATTTTTCTTTTTCTTTTTTTTGTATTTATTTCTAGCAAATCTAACATCCTTTTTATTAAGTCTGCCATATATCTACCCTTTAAAAAACCTGCCTGATCTATATGTAAACTAGCAAAGATACCAGGCGTTGCCCGGGTGAGGGACACATAACACAACACACGCACACCAGATCACACACCCAGAAAACACCCACCCACACATGACTCACCCACACAATACATCCCCCCTACACACAGGACACACATACACATATGAAACAAAACACACACACAACCCACAGCCACACAGATGACACGCGACACAAAACTCTCTCTCTCTCTCTCTCTCTCTCACTCTCACTCCCACTCCCACTCCCCAGCCTTGCTGCCCTCGCATCATCTCCAGCGCCTCCCCAGCTCCGACTCCTTTCCCAGGCAGGAGTTAGATCCAAGAGCTGCATGGAACAGCTCAGGGCAGGGAGGAGGAATGTGCGGCTCATGAACTGGGCAGGCCAAGGGGAGGGCATGACTGCTGCACACCCAGGCCTGCACCGTCACAGGCAAGGCCGCTGCCTGTTCAAGCATCCCTGCCCTACCAGCCATCCAGCCTTGCCTTACTCCGGCAGCCGGACATCGCTGCCTCCCTCCTCTGTCCTCCTGAGGGGTGCCTCGGGCAGGGGGAGGGGGAGTAGCCACTTTTAGCTGCTTCTGCTTCTTCTGCCACTTTCCCTTCATAGGGCCAAAAAGGAACTCCTGGAGACAGAACTTTCCCTTCATTACAGACTCCAAGACCTGCTCTGGGGATGCTCTAATGCCACCCTGAGTCAGCCCTGTGCTGAGAAGGGCAAGGTATAAACTGAATAAACAATAAACAATGTTTGAACGGCCAATTCTGAAACCTGTGGGTAAATAGGCCTCTTTTCCAGGCCTATTTCTGCTGCTGAATCTTCAGTGAAAACTGGAGGACCCTGAACTGAGCACTCATCAGTAAAGAATACTTGGCAATGTTAATAAAAGAAGTAATCGTCATCTGTTGCTTCATTTATTTCCACCTATGATTCTCTCTTCATAAATTGTACTTGTTCATTTGTTTGTGCTGCCCTCTCTTCTGTTTTGCTTTATCCTGAAATACAATTTGACTCTGTGTGGTACTGCTCATCCATAGTCTCTGCTCTTGTGTTACCATCACCCTCTTGAGTCCTTGCTTGTCTTTCGACAAACTCTCTGACTGAGATGCAGAATGGTAGTCTGATGTTGGCAGTTCTGGCAGCTTCTTAGTCTGCATGAACTTTCTCATGGGTCTATGCAGATGGTGAACTCCCAAGGTAGATGCAACACTGAATAATCTAAAATTGTACCCATTTTAAAAAACTTCACCGACAGGACTGCTCTGATTGATTTGGATGCATCTGTATGCCTGTCTTTTCATTGGTTTCTCTGGATACCAATGACCTGTGTACCGCTGACAGGATGGGGACCAGGCATTCTCCAAACTGATCCACCTTTTCGTTTGGAAACCTTTTGTTGTTTTTCATAATGCTGCAGAGGAACCAGACTGTTGTCTCTACATCTTCCTTCATGTTGTCTGACTTTGCCATTGTCATGTGCATTCCAAGTGCTGTGTTCTGTTTTTCCAAAATATAGTATCACGAGAGAAATCTGGGCAAAGCGGAGAACACACTGGAGAGAAGAAATCTGCTCGTGTTTGGCAGGAATGCAATGCGTTTAGTGAAGTGGTTCGTACTGAGTGAATTAATCAAATGAGTCCAAGGCTTGAGTAATTTTCTTGCAATATATTTATAGACATATTCTGAGAATAAGATCCAAAGCTATTTCCGGATTATGACAAAACTTTTCAGGGTGTTAACCCTTTCATCAAGGATCTATAATCAATTGACACAGAATTAGAATTAGCCTATAGAGGAACCCATGTGAAAGTACAGTGCAAAATTTACATGAAAAAGGTGCAATGACTACAACAATGGTAAAACAAATATATATAATATATACAGTCAAAGACATTCTTTTTAAATGTACTAGAAATGTAAGTAATAAGTCCATTTATAAATTCATTAATACAACTTATATTTTACATAGTATCAAACATGATATTCTAAAACAGTAATACAAACCAAGTTTGAATTTTTATAAAAAGTTTTTGAAGACTTATAAAGACATTGCTTAAAACAGTATTTAAATCCATATTCCAACTTAGTATTAAAGGCTGGGTTTTAACCATATTATAAATAGTATTATAAACAGTATTACGGATAATAATAATATATAGATGGATATTAGAAAAAGTATCTAAGGGAAATGTTTACCTCAGAACTAACAATCAACAATAATTGCGTTTCAAGCATGAACTACTAGCGTCCTTGCCTCCTTGTGCAATCTGCTTTGTGCCGGTGGATGTTAGAGTTTTGAGGAGACTCGTAAGAATAAGTAGAGCTCTTAATTGGTTACAGGTGAAAGTTGCTAAGGCAATTGATAATGACTAGTTACTTCTAGAAGGTGACAAATTTATCCCTAAAGTAACAAGATTACAAGAAGGGTGACATATCCAATTCTAAGTTTAACCCTTTTGGCGTGACCGTATCGAAAAGATGTATAAAGAAAGCCTCTCTGCATAAAAGTTGTTTATTGAGATCGATCCTCTCATAGGGCTTAGGACTAACTTGTTCCAACACTGTAAATCTAAATTCATTTTCCTTATGCCCCATTTGCACAAAATGTGATACCAGGGGAGCGTATAGGTCCTGCGTTCGAATTTTGGATTTATGTTGATATTCTGATCTTTAGCAATCTTACCGATTTTCCAATATATAGTTTGCCACAGCTACATTTTATCATGTACACACAATTTATGCTGTTGCAATTAGTAAACTGTTTTAACTTATGGTAATAGTTTTTCATGGGGATGAAGATTTCCTTAGTTTCCCAACAAAGTTTACAAGATATGCAGTCGTGGCAATGATAGTGCCCTACCACCAGTAACCTAATTTTGGGGATACGGGCTGTATGGTCTGACCTGGTTAGGATATTACTTAAAGATGCAGTCCTTCTAAAGCCAATCCTTGGAGGAGACTCGCATCCTGGGATGTGTTGTACAATGTGCCAATGGGAGTGGACAAGCTTCCTGGTGTCGTTGGTGAAGGGTGAGAATTCAATGGAGAAAGATATTTCGATCACCACCTCGTTGTTTTCGCTGCATCAAGTTTTGCTGAGGCATATTCGTGATTTTGGATAAGCTTTTATTAATGATATGGTCGGGATAACCCCTGCGCATAAGATTAGATCTAATTTCGTGCGCTGTTTTTAAAAAGTCATACTGCTCTGTAGAATTTCTCTTTGCTTTAGCAAATAATCCATAAGGGATGTTCTTTACATGGTATGGATGGTGGGAACCATACTGTAAATATGGACTCCTATCAGTAGGTTTCTTATAGGGGCTAACACTAAGTTTTCCACCCTGCGAGACATATACCCTCCATATCTAAAAAAGGTATTTTGTGATGATCTATATGGTGGGTAAATCTCAAGTTGGAATCCTGGTCATTTATCCATTTTATAAAGTTGTACACTATATCCATTGAATCCATAACAAAAAAGAGATCGTCAATATATCTCTTATATATGACCATGTTTTCAAAAAAGGGGTTGTTATGTGTGTTAAAAATATGCATATTCTCAAAACCGATGATATATATATATTTGCCAGACTTGGTGCCAGGGCCATGGCCACTCCTCTAATTTGAAGATAAAACGTATCCTCAAACCGAAAGTAGTTATTTTCAAGTACAATTTCCAACATATCAATAAGGAAGCGCGTTGGTGGTGATGGATTTTCCCTGGTGTTAAGTACGTCCTGTATTACCAACCTGGCCGCCTCATGAGGTATATTAGTGTACAATGATTCCACGCCAAGAGTCATAAAGACAGCTCCATGGGGTATAGTGATACCCTCCAAAGAAGAAATAAAATGTGTGGAATCCTGTACATACGATGGAGTTTCTCTAGCATATCTATTGATATGTGAATCAATAAATTTGGAGAGGGGCTCTGTTACAGAATTAATCCCTGATTTTATGGGTCTACATGGAGTGGGTAGTCCTGGCTGCCTGGTTTTATGAATCTTAGGGATCAAGTGGAAGATTGGAACTCAAGAATTGATGTTATATAAACAGTCAAACATTTGTTCATTAATATACCCCAGCGATAGTCCCTCAAAAAGAACAGTCCAAATAATATTGGAAATTTTAGATGTAGGATTATAAGAGAGCTGTTGATAAGAGGTTGTATCAGAAAGTTGTCTCTGAGCCTCAGCCAGAGATGAGCCCCTCTAGCCGATGGTACAGTTAGAGAGCCCCGCCGGTCCACTCTAGTTGGATGGACAGATATTCTTGGGGTGACACAGTCCCTTAGGTATCCTCCCTTCATATTGTCTGACTTTGCCATTGCCATGTGCATCCCAAGTGCTGTAAGATGTTTTGTTTTTCCAAAGCAATGTGGGTCGGTCTCAGAAGCAAATCCTTCTTTGCTCTTCCACTGAGTACATAGAAAAATAATACATATGACAAAGACTATAAGTATCTAATCTTTATCCCAGTTGAACTGCTGTACCCTAAAAAGCAGTAGTATAGCTTTTGGGAGACTGCTAACATAAGTGATTTGCATGCCATAGGCTTGTTGTCATGATTCTGATTCACACAATATTTTAGCATTGATAATATCCTGCTGTTTTGATGGGAGTACCACTCAGTGTGGCGCCAGGGGTGTAATTGACAGACGGGTATGGGGCAAAGGAATGAAGAGGGCTAGCTGAGCAGCTGTATTGGCAAGGGGGCCGTAGAGTTTCTCTTCTGCCCAGTCTCCTCAGTGGCCCAGGGTTGCTGTGGCTGGTATGCAAAGTCCTGCTGTTCTGCTGGTTCCTCACAGATGGTAGCCTGCTTCTTTAGGTGCCGTGCTCTCCGATTCTGGAACAATACCTAGAATGCAAAGGATGGACAGAATGAAAAAGTTGGCATGGTTTCTGAAAAGCGACTGCACATTCTCTTCTCAGTATTGCCAATTGAAATGTACAGAGGATCCTATTTCTGAATTTGTTTTGGTTTGAGAAAAGTTTTCTGGACTTGAAAACACATCGTTATGTGTTGTTTTCCCCTGAAAGACTAACAGCTTTATATATGTTAGGTTGAGCTTTCATGGATTTAAACCCACTTGCTCTGATCAAGGAAGGAGATGGGCTGTAATCCAGGAAAACTGATTCTGGAGGACAGATGGATGGATGCGTGCACTCACTCACTCACTCACTCACTCACTCACTCACACACACACACACACACACACACACACACACACACACACACACACACACACACACACACACACACACACACACACACACACACACACACACACACACACACACACACACACACACACACACACACACACACACACACACCTCTAACTTTTAGGAGTTCATATACTTCTTCCTATGTCAAGCAGCCTTTACAGCAAATTGGGCAATATTTTGTCATGTATAGATGCCTAGGAGCAGGAAGGCCAATTTCTTTTGTGTCCCAATGGTTCCTTTAGCAAGGGGACTATAAAGCATTATCTAATGTCAGTATTTAACTGACAGCACAGAATATAATGAAATAGGTATTCCCTAGCTGGTGACCCTCAACTACACAGTCTGCCTAGGACTGGTATACCATGGAATCTCCCTAATTTCAACATGGATTTCATTTGTTCAAAGCACAATCTGGTGAGAGCCTTCCAATATTCCATTTACATGGGTTATAACAGGTATTTTTGAAATTGGTGTTGGTTTTCTGAGCTTGACAGTTTTTAGAGATCTAATAGCAGTTAAGTCAGATCGAGCTTTAACATCTGGAACTCTTTCTTTAAATATATTTCTGGTGCTATTTCTCCACTGATTTAGTGCTTGGATAGAGAAACTATAATTTGGGAGTAATTTAAAAAATTCCTGTAACCAGAAATGCTCACATTGGGAGTTTTTCTCTTGTCAGTTCCTCTGTTCTTGTAAGCAGGCCTGGGTACCCTGTTTTCCTCCACCTGATTGGTTCTATACCAGGAGCTAGCAATCTCAATACATATAGCACCAGAAATCAGTCCCATGCCCAATTCTGCTCTGTTAAGACTAGGATTGTGCTGGGCACCTTGGGAGGGTGTTGGACAGGAAGTGATGGAGTGCCTATTGGTGGCTTGAGGGACAAATCCCATTTCCCATTACCTCTGCCTATCTCTGGGGGTGCACCAGGATGAGTCCCTGTATCCGTGTGGGCCAGCACATGCCTGGATCAGACAAGATGGGGTGGATTTTGAAACTCCTAAAATCATAGGCAAAAATTGGTCCTGGACTTGTTCAATGTTAAGTATATTTGCCACCCCGCCAGAGCTCCTTTCCCAGTCCGGCATTGGCCGTGGGGAAGTCGGTGAGGGGTGATTGAATTTTGTCATGTTATATTGTACTTATGCTTTTCTGTGCTATTTTTATATATTGTATTGTATACTGTGAATTGTGATGAATTTTTTTGTATCTGTGTTTGGATCTATTGTATCTTTATCTTTATACTGATGTTGTTATATTGTATTGCATTGATGTGTTGTTGCCGCCTTGAGTCGGCCTCGGCTGAGAAAGCCGAGGTATCAATTGAAATTTAAATATCTCTGCACCTAAAACCAACATGGGTATTATCTTTGCTTTGAAATATTTAGAATTGGGCTTAATGTATGTGGGTGTGTTCTGCAGTCTGTCTAAAGATTGTAGGCAAGCAGCTGCTTTCAGTTTGGTTCTCTTTATTTGTAAAGCCCAAGAACCTGTGGCAAAGAAAGTAATATGCCAATATATCAATAGGATTTTACCTGCTCAAATTCTTTTGAGTTTATATATCACCTGCACACTTTCCCCCCCTTTTGCCACAGACTATGGCTTTTGATTTAGCATTGTTCACAAGATCATGTTTCTGAATAGTAGGAACTAAACTGTCTTTGCAGTCTTCTCAGCCCCCCCCCCCTTGTGCTGTTGATAGTAAAATTATAGCAATGGTGGTGGGATACCCTTCCTCCTAACCTCTTTGAATAAATGGGCATGAAGCTTCCTGATGGCAGCTCTGGACTTCTCCACTTGCAGGAGCACTTTCTAAACTAGACCCTCTGGAATTGAAATCTTGATCTTAAACAGGGTTATTAGGTTATAGGTTATTAGCTGCCCTGTGATTTATTTATTTATTTTTTCCAATTTGCATAGCCGCCCAACCCAAAATGACTCTGGGCAGCTCGCAACATTAAAAACAACACAACAGCCCAACATTAAAAACCCATAAAAACCCAATGTAAAAAAACTACAAAGATTAAAAGAATGAGGATTAAAAAGAATGAGGGAGCGATATTCCTATTATTTTATCAGCCACATCACCAGTGCCTCATACCTGCTTTGCCAGCCAGGCTTTTAGTTCTTTCCTGAAGTGCAGCAACTCTGTCTGAAGTCATAGCTCAATTGGCAGGAGGTTCCATAGGGCCAGAGCAAACACAAAGAAGGCCCTCCTTCTGGTGCTAGAGAGGCTAGCCTCTCTGGCAGATGGCACAATAATGGAGCCTCTCCAGTCTGTTCTGGTGGGATGGACAGATGTTCTCGGGGTGACACAGTATCTTAAGTATCTTAAAAGATCATTACCAGCACCTTGAATTGCACCCGGAGGTACAACGATAGCCAGTGCAGCTCCCGAACTAGTGGGCAGGCACAGGTATTATGCCCACACCCCATCACCACCCACGCAGCCGCATTCTGGACCAGTTGCAGTCTCTGAATGGTCATCAAGGGCAGCCCCATATAGAGCGCATTACAATAGTCCAGTCTGGAGATGACCAGAGCATATGTGACCATGAGCAAGGAGTCCTGATCTAGGAGTGGGCATAACTGGTGTATGACACAAAGTTGTGCAAAAGCCCTCCTGGCTATGACTGCCACCTGCTCATCAAGTGTGATCTTGGTTGGGAAGGTGGGACTGAATGAATTCACATAAAGTAAGTCCTGGAGGAGCTGGATTTCCCCATTGGTTGGAAAGCCATTCTTGTGGTCTTACAAAGGCATAGAAAGTATGTGCAAAGTATGTACCTTGGCCACTATGCTGGAGCTCTGCAAATCTGGGTTTAGGTAGAGAAACAAGAAACCCTGATCGTGTTTGCAGGCGCACCCCCCCAATAACGGACACAGACAACATTGGAAGTGGATAACAGCAAAGGGCCACATTTATTGATTCAATGCCCTAGTCCGAATTATAAATTTGTATTGGTAAAACGACCAATCATAATTCCTAAGGCAAGCAGGCCGAAGTAACACTGGTAAGGTACCACCCCAAAATTGCCAACGGCAATTGGTTACAATGTATCAATTTGTATCAATTTGTTTGTTAACAACAAACAAATTGTTGACCGTAGTCAATAACTAACTCATGACCCCACCCTCTGACGCGTATCCGTGAAATCACAGGGGTGATGCATGCTGGTTAGCAATCGTCATCACCCCATCGCCTGATTCATCGTTGACCGGACAACATTTAACTAATTTATTCCTGTCTAGTGTTGTCCAGTCAATTGCGAACCTGCCGGATACTTGTGGGTCATACTGTTTACCTTACCAGTGCTACCCGCCCATGTGACCAAAGTCGACAGTAGGAACGCAGAAAGACCCCTATATCAAACCATAGCAACAGTGTGGGATGGGCAAAAAAGCCAGGACCCGGAGCCAATATGGGTCCCAACCAAAAATTCCCACCCGGCCCCGAAGCGACCATAATATCACACTGTTAACTAGGGAGGGGGTGGAGGGGAAAAAACTTCTCCGCTCCGTCGCTGAGTCAAAATGGCAGCACGGCTGCCTCATGGCCACCCCTTTTATAAGGGAGCTGGCCACGCCCCTAACTACCCGGATTCTCTGTCCTGTGGGGGGGGGCCCGCAAAGGGCGCGGCGGCCATTTTGGCGCCGCGCTTGCATTGCAGGCGCACCCCCCCAATAACGGACACAGACAACATTGGAAGTGGATAACAGCAAAGGGCCACATTTATTGATTCAATGCCCTAGTCCGAATTATAAATTTGTATTGGTAAAACGACCAATCATAATTCCTAAGGCAAGCAGGCCGAAGTAACACTGGTAAGGTACCACCCCAAAATTGCCAACGGCAATTGGTTACAATGTATCAATTTGTATCAATTTGTTTGTTAACAACAAACAAATTGTTGACCGTAGTCAATAACTAACTCATGACCCCACCCTCTGACGCGTATCCGTGAAATCACAGGGGTGATGCATGCTGGTTAGCAATCGTCATCACCCCATCGCCTGATTCATCGTTGACCGGACAACGTTTAACTAATTTATTCCTGTCTAGTGTTGTCCAGTCAATTGCGAACCTGCCGGATACTTGTGGGTCATACTGTTTACCTTACCAGTGCTACCCGCCACACGGAGGGGCTTCACAGAAGACCTGACGCCCCCCCCCAGACTGTCAGCTCGGTCAACAGGCCTGCTCGCCAGTCACCCAACAGGAGGTCCATACCTCCTCGCGACAGATGGACCCCATCCCCTGCATACAGGTCATAATTTTGTAGACTAATATCGGGGTGATGACTAACCCGTCCCCAAGCCCTGGTGGCAAGAAACCGCGCCACTGCCTTATTGACCGCGCGCCTAGCGCGGTCAAGAGCCAGGAGGTTAACGCCCCCTCTGTAAGAATGGCGCGGAACAATGTCCGACCAAACCAGGGTTGTGGCAGGCCAGACATAATGCAAGTAGGCGAGTTCCTCGCAAATCGCATGCTTGAGCGATAAGCCGGTGACCTGGCCCAAATCATTGCCCCCCAGGTGGATGATTAGAATGTCAGGCGGGTCAGCCCCCAGGCCAGAAAAAAGGAAAGGCCGCAGCTCCCGCCATAACATCCCTGGCTTACCATGCCATGCGAGACTGGCGTGGTCACCCAGTCCCAGTCGGGGTCCCCACTCTGTCGCCGCAGCGTAACGCGCTGCCCTGTGCACATAGCTGTGGCCCACCAGCCATACTGTCACCGGTGTAATACGACACCCAGGGTCTGTAAGAAAATTGAGAAAAAGGGAGGTAAGGTGACTGGATTGGTACTCATGGCGGGAGTGGGCGCACATAAAACTGAAAACATTGTGAGCCCCACCTCCCCATGCTGCGTATGTCAGCCCCAGAGTACCCAAAAGCAGCTGCTGTAGAGGCTGCACCAATACGGAACGAATGTGTGCCATAACGGGCACCTGGTAGGCCCACCCTGGTGAGGGCTCTGGCTGTCACCTTCCAAAACTGAAATTTAGTAAGGGGAGACCCATCTTGGTGACAGAAAAACGGGCCGTGGTGCATGCCACGCAGTGCCAGGTACTCCTGTAGGGCACCAACCGGACAGATGTCTGCCAAAGAACACCGTAGCAGTCTTACTCCACTGCCTACGCCATGCTGATCTGTTTTAGAGGAGCGGATCCTCAACTGGGCCCAGTCTTTGGCAACATAGACATCTTCGAGTTCCAGTGCCCTACCACTTGCATCCGCCTTAGACAGCATCACGAGTTCGCTGACGCGGAGCGCTCCAAAAAATGCCACCGTTGTGGCTGCATGAAAGAGGGCTGCCTCATAATGATCAAAACAGAGGCCTGGCCAGCCCCGGGCCAACTGGGTAAGAACCCATGGGGAAATAGGGTGCCGGTCGTCCGGGCAACGCCCGCGCTCGCGCACCCACCCCTCCAAAACGTGTCTCACACGGAAGTCAGAGGTGGTATCCACATGACCCCCTACTTTGGCCATAAAAGCCAACGCCGAGAGCTTGGATGCTATGGTGCGAGGTGCGAGGCCCTGTGCATGCAGGTGAACCATGAACCGCAGAACATGGTCCACCGGGATAGGCCAGGTCTCTGGCAAGTGAAATTGAGTAGCAAAAACCCTGTACGAATTGAATGCTTGTTGATACGCCTTACGCGTGCGTGGCGCTAGTGACAGGCCAATCGCCCGGTTCACCTCTCCTTGCCAATAGTCCACATCTTGTCCGGGAGTGGCGAGGGAAATTCCTCCGCATCCGGGGCCAAGGCGCGGAACCGGGAGATCTGCAGGCGGGACAAAGCGTCAGCAATATCGTTATTAACCCCTGGGACATGCCTGGCCCTGAACAAGACGTTGAGGCGCAGGCAGCGCAGTACAAAATGGCGCACTAGATCCATAACCCTGGGCGATTTAGAAGTCTGTGCATTGACAATGTGTACAACGGCAGCATTGTCGCACCAGAAATGCACCACTGAATTAGCCCACTGTTCGCCCCATAGCATCAAAGCCCCCAGAATGGGAAAAAATTCCAGGTATGTGAGATCCCGCAGGCGACCTGTGCCTGCCCATGCCGGTGGCCACCCACCATAGGCCCACTGCCCATTGAAGTACATCCCATAACCCAGGGATCCTGAGGCATCAGACTGGATCTGGAAATTGGGGGATGCCAGGAGGTCAGACCTCCAAAATGAGACCCCGTTAAACTCCCTCAGGAATTGCAACCAGACGAACATGTCTGCCCTGATACCCCGGGTAAGCCTGACTCTGTGGTGGGGCCTGGATAACCCTGCCATGGCGTCGCATAAGCGCCGGGCAAAAGCCCTGCCCGGTGCGACCACCCTGCAAGCAAAATTAAGGTGCCCATGTAGCACCTGCAGTTCCCTCAGGGATGCCTTACGCTTGGCCAGCAATTCAGAGATAAGGGTCACTATCCTGGACACCTTATCACCCGGCAACCTAGAAGCCTGCACTACTGTGTCAATCTCAACCCCCAGGAATACTAACTTGGTCGATGGGCCCTCGGTCTTTTCGGGCGCTAAAGGGACACCAAGTTCCTGCATTAGCGTCTGAAATGTATTGAGGAGACGTGCGCACGTGTCCCAGCCCCGTTCACCCCCGAATAGAAAATCATCCAGGTAATGGGCTACAGACCGGGACCCTGACCTGCGGACGAAAGCCCACTCTAGGAAGGTACTAAAACGCTCGAAAGCCGAGCATGATATGGAGCAGCCAAAAGGCATGGCCTTATCAAAATAATATTCCCCTTTAAATTTAAAACCCAGCAATTCAAAGTCGCCCGGGTGCACCGGCAAGAGGCGAAAAGCTGACTTAATGTCGCACTTGGCCAGCAGGGCACCCGGGCCACACGAGCGCACCATACGCAGCGCATGGTCAAACGATGTATATCTGACCGAACAAAGGTCATCAGGTATAGCATCGTTGACCGATCGGCCTGCTGGGTAGGACAAATGATGAATAAGGCGAAACTCCCCTAGGGACTTTTTGGGAACCAAACCCAATGGCGAGACCTTAAGATTGGGAAACGGGGGTGCGGGGAAAGGTCCAGCGACCCTGCCCGCGTCTAACTCCTTTTTAATGCTGGCCGCAGCCACCTCCTCCCTTCCTCTGAGGGATAAAAGGTTGGGAGCATCCTGAGGGGACCTATCACCCATAAAAGGGATACGAAATCCCTGCTTAAAACCTTGAAGGAGATACTCCCCGTCCTCCCCCTTCGGGTACAATGCGAGCCAGCGCTCCAGCATGTCCACCTTAATTGGGGAGGGGGCCTTTTGGAGAACTAGCTCCATCCGTGGCAGCCTTGCCAGCCCACTGTCCACCCCTCCCTCTGCCTCGCGCCCCCCCAGGCTTGGGACAAGCAGAGGCTGCGTGGGGGCCAGAACATGTGGGACACTCATGCTTATACCTGCAGTTCTTTCGATTGCAGGAACCATTTGACGAGAAAGTCCAGCACAGCAGGCGGGCTGGAACCCCCTGCCCCGCCGGTTGGCGGGTAACCTGCGCTGGAGCCGCTCGCTGGACCGCATGTCCACAATGGTATCTATCCCCCGGGGCAGGGCGTGTGGGTGTCATATACAAGAGCCACAGTCTCTGGCACGGCTCGTCCCATCTCATCTCGGGGTGGAGGGGAATCCTCATACGGAATTCCTCATCATATGCTAGCCATGAGGGGCCCGGAAAATCTACCATCGCCCTATATATGTTGTCCAAATATTGGACCATGGGAATAGCTAAATCCGGCCGCGCCCTCAGATACACCGCCATATATATTAAATAAGCGGGGAGCCAGTTGGCCCAGGTACGCGGCGGCTTACGGCGGCGTGCCTGCTCCTTATCCTTCTCATCCTGACCCTCCCTTTCCTCCTTGGTGGGCTCTCTGTTCAGGAGTGAGAAGATATCTACGTACTCCCCTCGCCATATCCTTTCTCTGGTAGCCTGTGCCAAGTGATCACCCAATGGCAAGGAATACCCTGCCGTTGGCAAAGCAGAAAAGGGGACAGCCGGCCTATTAAAAGGGGCCTGAGCTAACCCTGCCACCCCCAGGACATTCCCAGCAGTATAAGGACCGAGGCCCACCCCAGTGGGCATGGTGGCAGTCGTTGTCGCCGGGTGGGTCGCCAGCAGTGTGGCCCCCGCACCACCCGCGCGAGGCCAAGGCCACTGAAAGGCCCCCCCTATGTTGGGAATGTGTGTAGATGTACTTGCTTGCACCGTATACTCACATGCTGCACCCCCGCGGGCCGCCCCCACCGGGGGTTCCGGCCCACTGGGGGCGTCGGAGCTCACGACCGATGTAGAGCTCATCACCGGGGCTTGACCCGCACCAGGTTGCTGGCTGGGGAGCTGCGAGGCAGTGGCCGGAGCCGCGCCACCCGCCTGCAGCAGCTCAACCCTCCCCGCCGGCTGTTGTCCTGCCGCCGACAGCGCCTCAAAAGGTACCCCGAAGGGGGCGCCTGCCTGACTGGCCCGGGCCAAAGACGCCTCCAGGGCCGCAATGCGGGCCAGTAAGGTGTCCACGTTGACCATGGGCAAAGGGCCGGCTGGCCCGCCTGATCCTGGCATGGGGACAGGTCCCTGCGCCCCAGGGCCCATATATGGCCATTGGCCAGCGCCAAAGCCCGGTAGGGCTGGTGAAGAAACCTGCCAAGGCAGGGAGCCGGGCCACCCCCCAAGGCTAGAGGGCCCCGGGAGAGGCTGCGGCCCAAAAGAAATAGGCCCGACGGAGTGGGCAGGAGGAGGAGCGGTGTCCACCGCTCGCGGGCCGCGGGCCGGAGCGCCCTCCGCGCCCGCACTCTGATCGGGCCAAGGGGCAATAGACCCCATTCCACCAGCCCCGGCCGGGGGTGGCAAAGGTGGCTGCTGAGGAGGCGGCACCACGGTCCTCCGACCTGGGTTGCGCCTCCTAACAGCCCGAGCTGAACTCGAAGCTGCCTTCTTCTTCGAAGGCATCTCTCCTGAAGGAAAAAAAGGGAAGCCAGCCAGGCAGAATCGCCACCACAAGGCTTCCCGGTAAGCTAACGAGCGACGGAGACGCAGGGGAAAAAACTTCTCCGCTCCGTCGCTGAGTCAAAATGGCAGCACGGCTGCCTCATGGCCACCCCTTTTATAAGGGAGCTGGCCACGCCCCTAACTACCCGGATTCTCTGTCCTGGGGGGGGGGGCCCGCAAAGGGCGCGGCGGCCATTTTGGCGCCGCGCTTGCATTTTTTGGGTATCAGGACAGAAAAGGATGAAATGCAAGGGGGGGGGGGATGACAACCTCAGAGCAAGCCAATGAGTCACTCCTATGCTAACAGGGGGGGGGGGAGAGATAAAAAGCTGGCCGCAGCCCCCTATGCCAGACCTTCCTCCCCACGGACCCAACAACACCGAGGGAACGAAAGCAACGGCAGCTGCAGCGGCCAGGTGGTGGAGTCTCGCTCCCGTCCTTCCACCCTTTTCCTCCATGCTTGGCCTTTAATTAGAAACTTAAGTCTGAAAAGGAGTGAAGTTATTCCTCTTTCTGTTACACCCAAAATGTGATGTAGTTATACCTTTCTTAATCATGCAAGGAATTAAACAGAAGCAACTTTCTTTGCTATACAGTGTATAGCAAAGGAAGTGTGGACACATAATTTGCCTAAGAGTTTTTGTAACTGTAATGTAGTGAATTTTTGCTGCATACATGGGAACACCTGAAGTCATGGATCTTGAGCCAAGGGTACCAGCCACGATTTTATCATTAAAGCACACCATCCACTCAGTTCCCAATAAATAAGACATTCTTTTTTTGGGAACTGATCTTGGGGAAAGCATGGAAGCACATAACATAGGGCCTCCACTCTAAATATCAGCCAAAATGTCTTCTTCATTTTTAAATGTAACCATTAATGGTTCACATGTTTATATTGTGTTATTACTTGAAGTTGAGAGCATTTTGAGAACATGTGTTTTTTAAAGATGCCATAATCGACTGTGCGACTGAACAACAAAATTCTGCTTAATGGTTGATTTGAAATTTAATTTGATAATGTAAAATGGGTTAATTACATCAAACCTATGACTGAATAGGTTCCAAACTGAGTGTAAAATGTGACTTTGGCTACCGTCTGGTTGATTGATTATTGGAATTATATGGCAAAAGAAAAAATTATTGCAATTTAAAATATGTTCGTACAAATTGTTAGCTATAATGTTCTTTTAACTTTCATAAATTTGTATATGAGGCAGAGGTTCTATGTCAAGATAATCCTTCACAACTCTGTTATGTACTTTATGGACTTGTTTGTCAAGGATATTTTTTTAAATGGCTGGTATTTTAATGCATTTATGTTAATCAAAGGTTTGATTATGCTTGGGATACATTTCAAAAAGCACAGATCATCTGAAGTAAGGGACAGTTAGCAATGCATGCCTAGTAGTGCCTAAATGTGCTTTGTCAGAAATAAACTCAGTTGAATGAATGCAGAAATGCATATGTGACAGTCTTTCATTGATCAAGTGATTGAATGGTTGGTAAGAAAGAAAAAACAATCAAATACAGCTGTGTGTGTAAAACTATAAACCTATGCTATGTTTTTATCACAGAGCAGGAAAAAATAGCTTAAGGGGAAGGGAAAACAATGAACCTGTTCACTGCTTTTATCAAGAGAAAAATGAGGATTTCTACAAGGAAAAATAAATTGTCACATAAAATACAGTAATGAAAAGAGTATTAAAACGTAGATGTTCTAAAGGCAGAAAAAGAAAGGGGCTTTATCTGGAAAACCCAGGTTCCTATGGCAGGGTGTTTAGATAATACATATAAATGGCAGATCATTAGAAGAAACTGGTTTTGTTTCCTTGGGATGCTTCAGGAGTTTGCATTTGAATGCTCCTGAATGGGACACTATTTTCTCCTTGTGCCACCCAGGCAGGATAAAACTAATATTTGACTCTGGACTTAGCATTTGAATACTCCAGACTGAGTGAGTGAGACTCTACTTGGAAGAGTTTCCAGCAGAGAGAACTTTATAGTTTGATTAGAATTGTTGAACTGATCATTTTCCCCACTTGGGATTCAGGCCAAACACTAGGAGGTTTTTGTGACCTTAAACAATAACTTACAGACCTATTTGGAAGAAACAAGAAAGAGTACTACAAACACTTTCTAGCTGCTTAAATGGATTTGGCATAAATCTTTTGGGAGTTGTCCTCACTAGCCACAAAGCACTCTTCCTTGGCTTTCCTGCATCAGTCAGTTGCTCACAAACAATATTTGGTACAGGTTTTGAACAGAGAGTTGTGGTCAGAACATCATTGTAGGCCTATGGTATTGTGAAGTGATCACATAGTACCCCCCCCCCCAAAGAAGGGCAACTAAAAGGATTGAAAAGGACACAAGAAAAAGAAAAACTAAAAACAAAATTCATTGGATTTCACTTTAACGTTCTAATTACAGATGAGATGTTTCTTTATCAAGCTCCCTTGAATATCAAGAGAAACTGGAATTTTTTTTGTAAAGTTTGTTTTGGCAGCATACAAACTTAAAAAAAGTATTCTTTATAACAAACAACTGGAATAACTTGAGCCCATAACAGGATATGTGTATATGAACAACCCTTAATTGCCAGTGAATATTATACATACACAAAGTGTTGCTGAGACAGTACAGAGAAGGAAAGAAAAGCTCGTTCTATATCAGTGATGGCCAAGCTTGGCACTCCAGATGTTCTTCCTCTCTTCTCATTTGATGTTCAAAGTACTTCAGCTTCATCTTTACCATTTGACATTCCTAAGGAGGAGTCATTATTGATTTCTTGTAAGATCAACGTATTTGTTCTCCTTGCTGTCCAGGGTACTCTCAAAATTCTCTTCCAACACCACATTTCAATGGCATCTATTCTTCTGCGCTCAGCTTTCCTTATGGTCTATACATTACCACCATACATTACCACCAGGAATACTATTGCTTTGACTATGCAGATTTTAGTTTGCAAGGTGATGTCTCTACTTTTAACTATGTTCCCCAGGTTTCTCATAGCTTGTCTCCCAAGAATCAGTCATCTTTTTATTTCATGGCTGCATTCCCCATCTGCAGTGATCTTTACATCTGCAGTGATCTGTCACTGCTTCTACTTCTTCCCCATCTATTTTCCAGGGCCTGATGAGGCCTGCAACCAATAGGTACTGTGATCAGGACTGACTCAGCCTTAGATTTTTTTAATTTTTTAAATTTATTTATTGTTAAATTTCTATACCGCCTACTCAGCCAAAGCCAACTCCGAGCGGTTCACACAGTGGGTAAAAACAGATAAAAACAAATAAAAACAGATAAAAACCAGCAATAAGAACCCACCCCTAAAAAGAGAGGGGTGCAGGAACTGAAGAAACCGTGGGGGAAGGCATCCTCCCCAATATTAACCACCCAACGGAAGCCACCCCTCCACCTGCACCCCAAACTTGGCCTGCCAGCCAGGTTTTTAGTTCTTTTCTAAAGGGCAACAACTCCGTCTGGAGACGCAGTTCCACAGGCAAAAGGTTCCAAAGGGCTGGTGCGGACACAGAGAAGGCTCTCCTCCTTGTGCCAGAGAGGCGAGCCCCCCTGGCCGATGGCACTATTAGAGAGCCCCTCCAATCCCCTCTGGTTGGATGGACAGACGTCCTTAGGGCAATGCAGTCTCTAAGGTAACCTGGCCCACTACCATATAGGGCTTTAAAGGTCAAAACCAGCACCTTGAATTGCACCTGGAGGCAAATGGGTAACCAGTGCAGCTCCCGAAGCAGTGGTGAGGCATGGGCATAACGTCCACACCCCATCACCACCCGGGCCGCCGCATTCTGGACCAGCTGCAGCCTCCCAATGGTCATCAATGGCAGCCCCATGTAGAGTGCATTACAATAACCTAGTCTGGAGGTCACCAGAGCATGAGTGACCATGAGCAAAGAGTCCCAGTCCAGGAGCATGCGCAACTGGTGAATCACCCGAAGTTGGGTGAAGGCCCTCCTGGAGGACCCCCAAGTTGTGCACCGGGTCGGTTTGGGGCAAAATAGCCCCATCCAAAACCAAAGATGGTAGCTCCCGATATAGCACAGGACCCTCCATCCACAGCCACTCAGTCTTATTAGGATTCAGCTGTAACCCATTTGCCCCCATCCAGACCCCAACCGCCTCCAGACAACTGGAAAGGACTTTGACTGCATCACTGGGGTCCCCACGGTCTGAGATGTACAACTGTGTATCATCCACATACTGGTGGTACCGCACCCCGTGGGAACAGATGATCTCACACAGCGGCTTCATGTAGATGTTAAATAGGAGATGAGAGAGTACCAAGCCCTGAGGCACCCCATATTTTAGGGACCTAGGACTGGACTTCTCGCTCTCCAACCACACTGATTGAGTCCAGCCCCTCAAAAATGAGGAAAACCAGGACCATACCGTGCCCTGGATCCCCAATCCTCTGAGCCGTTCCAGAAGGATACCGTGGTCGAAGGTATCGAAAGCTGCTGAGAGGTCAAGAAGAGCAAGGACTGACGGATGACCGCCATCCTGCTCTCACCAGAGATCATCCATCAGCATGACCAATGCAGTCTCAGTACCATATCCAGGTCTGAATCCTGACTGGAAGGGGTCCAGATATTCCGCTTCATCCAGTACCCCCTGCAACTGACGCGCCACTGCCTTTTCCAATACTTTCCCCAAAAAGGGGAGGTTGGAAACAGGTCTGTAGTTGGTTAGGACTGCTGGATCGAGGGATGGCTTCTTCAGGAGCGGGCGCAGCAAAGCATGTTTCAACGGTGCAGGAAATATCCCCTCCCGAAAAGACGCATTAATTATAGCCCCGACCCAGCCACCTGTCAGCGTCTTGGAGGCTTTTTCCAGCCAGGTGGGACAGGGATCCAATGGACAATTAGTGGCACGGACCGCTGCAAGGAGACTGTCCACTTCATCTGGGGCAACAGGATCAAACCGATCCCAGATAACACAGCAAGACTGTGCACTAGCTCCCACCTGACCCTCCCCATCCACGCCAAGATTAAACCCTGAGTGAACCTGATCGATTTTCTCCAACAGGTGGTCAGCAAAGTCCTCAGCCAATCCCTGCCAACCAGGCACAGCCCCCCCCACCACCAAGGAGGGACCTGGTCACCCGAAACAGGGTGGCTGGGCGATTATCAGTGGAGGCAATAAGGGAGGTGAAGTATTGCCTCCTCACCACCCCATCGCCACTAGGTAGGCCCTAATAGCGGCTCTGGCTAGTGTCCAATCGGAATCGCTCTGGGTCTTCCGCCAGCGGCGGTCAAGGCGTCTCTTTGCCTGTTTGAGCTCCCGTAGTTCTTCCGTGAACCACGGGGATGACCTAGCTCTGCAGGCTCTGAGAGGCCGTAGTGGAGCGACTACATCCAAGGCAGCTGTCGTCGACCCATACCACAGGTCAACAAGTGCCTCGGGCGAATTGTGTTGCCGATCCAGGGGACAATCCCCCAGTTTCCTCTGGAATCCATCCGTTGCCTGGGGCGGGCCACTTTAATAGACCCTGCCTCCCTACGATGAAGTGTTGCCCCCAGAAAGTCTAGAGCCACCAGATAGTGATCCTTCCGGGATCATAAAAATGAGTACCCAGCATGTTGGGGAAAATGATAATTAACTTGTGAACTGCCCAGAGAGTGCACTAAGCGTTATGGACTGATATATAAGTCTGCCTGCTTTGCTTAATTTCTTCTAACCCACAAAATTCTGCATCTTCTTTTCTCTCAGCTGCTTGCTCAGTGGATCAGATGCTGCCAACTTAGAATCTGGAGGCCTCAGTAGCATCAAAAGGTGGGGCTGGAGTTGGGGGGTCCTCCCTACCCCCACAGATAGAAAGAAATATTTGGTGGTCTCAGAATACCATTGCAAGGGAAGGCCTGAAAAGATTCTGAGTGGCAGTTTCGTTTGTCTGGAACTGACCTACCCTGCCTAATGGAATCACTAAAGCATGGGTGGCCAAACTTTTCAGGCTGTGGGCCACTCACATGGTTCGGGGGTGCCCAAACTATATCACGTAGGCCATATCTGGCCCCGGATGCCAATTCATCCAGTCCACACCATCATCTTCGCTCCCAGAAGTGGATGAGGGTGGTGTGGGCTGGATGAATTGGCATGTGTGTGTTGGGGGGGGGGGGGGGGGAGTCAGGCTCACTGGCCGTAGTTTGGCCACCTGCACTAAAGGGGCCAGTGTGGTGGCACCAGCCTGGCCCTAATCAGGTGGTTCCAAGCTTTCTTTTTGGCCATGCCCCACCTAAGGATCTCTGAAATCCTGATCCTCTCCCCACATATAATGATCTAACTCATTCTTGAATTGAACGCAAGGGGAGGATAAGGATGGAGAAAAAATTATCAAGGTGTCCCTGATTCATGAAAAGGGGGACGACAGAAAAATGGGGCAGGGGCTTTGTTTTCCCCCAAAGCAGTCCCCCCCCCCTGCTGAAAAAGAAAAAAAATTGTTTGTTAGATGTTTTCTTGATTTATGCAATCCTTTTTTTATGGGAATGGATGATTTATTTCTTTGTTATGAACGTTGATGATTTCTTCTGGTTTTTTTATAAAAAAATTCTTTCTGCCTGCTCCACATAAACTAGCAAAATCAAAGAGGTTCCACCCCTATAGTTCCCGAAATTGTTACTCCATTTATTACAACTGCCAAAAAAATATGGTGAATTCCCATTGTAATAATTGTTTGGAAACACTTTATTTTGTATATACCAATCATGGTAATTTTATGCTCAACCAAATGGTAGATAGCCATATTTTATGTTTCTAAAGTAACAGAGTGATTTTCAGTTTGTTTGTTTTTTTAATAAAAAAAACTGCTAAGGTTGCATTTTTTTCCCAATTTGTCCAAAGGTTCCAGGTTTTTTCTGGGAAAAAACAAACAACTTTTCCCCCATGGCTTCAAAATTTACGGATTTTTTTTCCATTTCTTGTCCTGACCAGCTCTAGTCAATTCCTGTAAGCAAAAGCCTGTGGCTTCCCTTAGGCAGGCAGACCTTCTCTTGTTGCCTCTTTCCCTCTTAATTCCGAGGCTCTGCCTTCCTTTTAAACACTCACAGGCTTCTCTATTTAATTTCTCCTCTTGGGCTCCAAGAGAAAGGTGATGAAAAGGGCCTTGTCCATGTCTTCTCTTGATTTGGGATCAAATCTCCTCTTCGCCGATCTGTTCAACAAAAGGGAACTAGTAATGCTTCCTTGGACCTTTGCGAAATACACACATTAGTTATGATTCAAAGATCTCAAACGGTATTAGATAACTGCGGAATTGATCACGACCTGATTAATTATATAAGACCCCAATTTCTGCAAATAATGGTCTCTCCGTTCTTATTGGGGAGAGAGAATTTTAATACTAAAAAAGAAATTCGTTGGTTTCTGAATTATTTTCCTACTTATTTTAACATTTTTTGTTTCCCAAACACCCCATTGGTATTCCAGGCTTATTGAAATACACGTTCTGGATATAATATTAAGACATTAACTTCTAGAACTCTTGTTAATCCTGTGTGTCTCATTTCCAGTGTGATGTACTGGGTAAAGGGAAGAAACTGGACTCACAGGGTCTGGGTTCGAATCTCATTCAGCCATAGAAACTGACACATTTGTGGCGGCACATCACACCTCATTGAAAAGGCATTTACAGTATTATGTGACTGGCATAGGAATGGACTTCATGTAGCGAACCTTTAAATGAGCCGCAATGTGTGCCACGATGTTAACCTTGTCGTTATCTTCACACCTGATAAGATCTTAGTGGAGGCAACTCCTCTCTCACCCCCAACCCCACTGCTGTTCTGAAAGCAAGAAGAGTTAATTCCTTTCCACCAGTGGCCCCAAGGACCTGTCTTCGCCCCTCCTCCTGGTTACAGTGATGCTGAGCACCAAGTTCTCACCATCATGAGCTGTGAAGGAAGAGATCTACTTTTTTAAGAGTTAAGCCAAAGGAAAGAGACCTGTTCCTCGGATGGAGAATAATGGGGAGGAGGAGGGGGGCTTCTCTTTTATTTAATAAATTGAAAAATAAAAATACACACATGCTCAAGAATGCAAACATAATACCACATTGTGATTCAAACTGACCTACCACCATTCAGACCCTGAAGATGTCTTCTTTTACTGTATTTCTATTCCTACAGCTTCCATAATTGCTTTACGCCATTTCTCCCAAAAGAAATATTCCCATCTGGTGGCAATGGGACATGATTTATAAGTTCTCCTGTGTGTTTCCATCTGTTGACTTTTGATAATCTTTTTATTTACCTTTATCTCGAAGTTAATTTATGCTTCATAGCTATATTTTAAACTTGTTCCGTTCAATAAGGGGAAAATCAAACCTTACGTTCCAACTTATTTGTTCTTTAGTTCTTTGCTTTCCATTTTAACTGAAAAGCTCTAAAGCTGGGTAAGGTAAAGGTTTCCCTTGCTCGAAAGCCAGTCGGACCCAACTCTAGGGTTCAGTGCTCATCTCTGTTTCAAAGCCGAAGAGCCAGCGCCGTCTGCTTCTGCAGACGTTTCCGTGGTCATGTGGCAGGCATGACTAGACACCGGCGCTTCGGAGCACACGGAACGCTGTTACCTTCCCACCGAAGTGGTCCCTATTTATCTACTTGCAGTTTCTTGCTTTCGAACTGCTAGGTTGGCAGGAGCTTGGACAAAGACGGGAGCTCATTCCGTCCTGCAGTACTTGGGAACTGAACCGCTCCTTCGCCTGTCTCTGCGCTGTCTTGATCTGCCTCTGTCTTGTCCTGCCTTTGGGCTGTTCTGCCTCTGCTGCCCCTGCTGTTGGTGATGATGTGCTTCTGCCCCTCCTCCTCCTCCTCTTATCATCTTCTACTTTTTCACCCCACTTCTTTTTCCTTTCTCACTTCGCCCGCCCGCCTTTCCTCTCCCGGGGCCCAAACGGGCTCTGTGCCCAAAGAGAGGGGAAGGCGCCGCATCCTCAACTGGGCAGGGCACAGCGACCCAAAACCAGGGAGGCAAAGCGCAGCAGAGAGAGAGAGGGAGGGAGGGAGGGAGGGAGAGAGAGAGAGATCTCCTCCCCCCCCCCCCCAATAATATTTAGATTTATAATGAGGAACCCAGAAGATCTGGAGTCACACATCTCTCCTGGACTCTTGCTTTTGCTGTTTTTGATACATAGCCATGCCTGGGTATTGGGGGGTGGGCTAATTTGCGTCCATCCCGGGAGTAATCGGGATCCGTCTTTTCTCTCCACATCGAACTGAATCCGGATTTGACAGCCGCACTTTTCAGAAGAAAAGTGCGGCTCAAGAAGAGCGAGCGGTAGGATCTAGGGATAAAATAATATTATGCATTGCAAAATACCAGCAATCATCTGGAGAGGAGAGAGACCCATAGGAAGGAGGTCTTGTATGGGGAGAGACAAGATTGAATGGAAGAAGCACAGAAAGATGGGGGAGTCCCCCTTAAAGAGCCCCCCCCCCACCTCCTGGGATGGCCACGTGGATGAAGCTATTACATGCTGTTGATAGATTGTATTTTGTATATTGTGCTATTTTGTATTCACTGTGTTATTGTGTACTGTATATATTGTTCATGTGCTATGTGAGCCGCCCTGAGTCAGGTTTCCCTGAGTTGGCGGCATAAAAGTGCAAAAATTAAATTAAATTAAATTAAATTTGCCGAAGTTTGCCAAGCGACTTTATCTTGCAATCTCTTTTCTGTAAACCGTTCTTTCCCCTGCATTTTATGGAAATGAGTTATCTGTGATGAAAGACCCTCTATTTTAACTTTCCACACTTCCTGAAATTCTTCCTGGCTGTTTACTGAAATCTAATCTGAACAGCCTAATCTGAAATCTCATCATGCAAAAGCCTAATCTGCAGGCACCCATTTGGGGATCCTCATGCTGGCTTCCAGCTCTTAACAGCTGCCAATGCCCCAGGTAGGGGTCAGCTGTGAAGAACTTCTTGAGGAGAGACATTAGCTTGAGGAAAGACTAGACTCCAGGCAGCTAACAACAATAGAACATCCAATACACATTGTACATGTTGTGTCAGAAAATATACATATCACAGATCTAAAGAAGAAATAAGGATATTCCCATCCTATTTTTGGTACTTAAGGAAAAGATGGTTCAGTACCATGAGATCATTTCATCGGGCAAAATGTTACAAAAGATGGAGGAAATGGCCACCGCTCCTCCAGCAGGCCAGACCCGGCTACCAGCTCAGCTGCCCAAGAACAACCTGGACTCTTCAGAGTAACAGACTGAAGTCTTAAGGGAAGGTATCTGGGATGGTGGGCTCCATCTCAAACATTGTACCCCCAGTTTCCCTACACCTACAGAGCCCTGTCAAAGCTGGTTTCCCAGGAAACAGGAGAGGTGTGTAGATGGACACTCCATATTGGACACCCTCCTACCCGCAAACTCATGGACTACATCTGGTTATTGTGGAAGCCCATGTGCGCCCAGTTCTTCTGCACTGGAGGTCTGGGCACCCCACAGCAGCTCAGTGTCATAACCTACACTCCCACCAGTCACCCACATTCCTCCATCACACTATGGTGGGATCCTTTGCAGATCCCTCCCATCCTCTGGGTGGATGGGAGGCTCCCACCCCTCCTTCCTGGTGCCCCATAAGGACTCTGATTTATATTCTTTAGACTCTCAATATTTCTACCCTTCTGATTAGTGATATTTCTAATAGTTTACCCTCCTTCTACTTTGGAAGTTTGTCTGAGTTTTATCTTAATGCCCTTCCCACTACAGGAGGGGGCTTTTCAGCTGGAAGAAGGGCCAGAAACAAATCCAAGTAAAATGGGAAGATGGCCAAAGGGCATTTTAAAGCTCTTAACAAGGGTGTATGGAACCTCCCCCCCCCCAGATTTTCAGGGGCTCAATTGTGGTTGCACCACTGAGATCCATGTCCAACCCCAGAACATTGCCCCAGATTTGAAGATGAGTGTTGTTGTTGGGTTTTTTTGGTGTATCAGAATCACAGATTAGCCTCAGATTTCTTTATAGCCATCCTCATTTCATGACCCCAAACTCTCAAATGTCTGCAAGGAGGGTGGAAAAATACATCAGTGCCCATCCACCCTGCCCTGCAAATTTTAAATGGCCTCTAGGGCAAAGGGATCCTATGTTTGTTTGCTTTTTGACTCAAAATAAACTCATCTTCAGAGGAGGCATAAGAAAATGCACCTAAGAGAGCAAAAATAGCACAAGAAAACAGTAAACCTGGCACCATCCAAATTATTTTGACAGGCTGCCATTTAGAACCATTTGGTTTTTCTTTGGGTGATGGACTGGTAGCCAATGGACTACACCCATGGTAACGAACCCATGAGGATGTTTTAATAATAATTAAACATGGATAGCATTAATTAGCCATCTCTTGGGAGAGAAGAGGTCTCTGTTCATTAGCTACAGCCTTTGAGGAAGGAGTCATCTTGATTGCCAATCCCACTACTGGGCCCACTTGCATGAATCAAGCTCCAATTAGCCTAGACATGGAAGAATGGTTGAGCCACAGCCAGGGAGTAGCCTCTGAGAAGGTCTCTCTCAAGTTTTCACCTGCCTGCCAAAGATTTAATGGATTAGGTGTCCTAAACCTGTCTTGATGGCATCTAGATCTTCTGGAAGAGATGGTCACTCCAGGGGTCGAAGCCTTGTGATTGCAGCTTACAGCTACAAGATCCTGACAGGTCAGTTAGAGAGCTGGAAGCAGAGGAAGATTCTTCAGGAAACTCATTTGCTGGAAGCAGGAGAGGACTCCTCAGGTAACTCTCCATGTTCAAACTGCAAGAAAGGTCACTTTAGCTCAATAGGGCTTGAAAGGGAATTTGGATGTGCCTGAGATTTCCTTAGTTTTTTTCTTCCTTGTGCATTACCTTTCAAGAGGGACTTTGGTGGCTCAGTGGTTGACAAGCTCGCCTTGTTAGCTGGAAGGTCAGCAAGACAGCAGCTCAAGACCAGAGTGCTGCATAATGGACTGAGCACCCATTTCTGTCCCAGTTCCTGCCAACCTAGCAGTTTGAGAGACCACTTCAGTAGGAAGAGATCTTGACACGAAAGGAGCCTCATTTGGGCATCCCCTGAGCAAAGTTCCTCCAGCAATAATCCTTTCAACCCCCAAAGCCTATTTGTATTCTTCTGACACAATAAAAAAATCCCACTGAAGAACCATGTCAGGTACACAACTTATCCTATCCCAGAGCCTGGCAATTTCTTTTTGGAACGAAAGGAATCTGATCTCTTTCTCTCTCTTTTTTTTTTAAAAAATGATTCCCCTAAGATGTCCATCTCTACTTGACACCCACCACAAACAGAGCTGCCTGGGCAAGGGTCTAGCTACCTGATGGTGAACCTTGACACTCCAGGTTTTCTAGGACTGCCATTCCCAGAAGCCCAAGTCAACACTCCTGCTGATCAGGACTTTTGGGAATTGAAGTTCCAGAACACCTGGAGTGCTAAGGTTCACCATCACTGGTCTACCTAAATCTCCATGAGAAACATCTCAAATGTTCCATGCTTTTAAAACCCAGACCTACATTTTTTTCAGGAGTTCTGGGCAAGAGAAGCCTTCCTTTCATGTCTTAGGCTTTCCTCTCCAGCAGCTCCTTTTTCCCAGCACAAAGCCCACTATTACACTTGGGGGAACAAGAAGAAACACCAAGGCAAAAAAAAAAAAGTACACTAAAGAATAGGAAGAAACTTTATTGGAACACAATCAAGGATTAAAATACTGACAGTCCAAGAGAGCAAAATGTGTGCAATGTGCACTGTGATATGGAAGGTGCTTTGAGAACCTTCCATCCCAAACAACTCAGAGGGATGAGTCTGGGTGGGAAGGATCTGTCCAAGTGGAGGCATTGAACAATGCATAGTGTAGGCATTACTGACGTCATTGGTTGAACCCCGGTATGTTGCACAACAGCTTCTGCTCAATGCCCATCCTTTGTGTATCTGAGGGCTGGGCAGAAATGAGCTTCCACTGACACTTTACTGAGAAGCAATGCTGCCTTCCATGTGCTCTGTGGGAAACAAAGGCCTGGAAATGGGGTGCAGAGGTTTACCCACCAAGCTACTGCAACAGCCCATCTTCCTTGGCATAAGAGCCATCTAGATGAGTGTTGCCATAAAGTGGCTGCTAGGGATAGTGTTGCCCTCCATCCCATGATCCTGCCTCTATCTGCACATCCCAGCAGAAAATCATGGTCAGCAGGTGACAATACTTGTCCTATCCCATAAAGGGCATTGTCAACTAAAACACGTCTCTGAAAGTTGATGGCGTGGCTGATTTCCTTCAGGCTGCTGCTGTGAACAGAGCATCTGGTTTGTCCCTAAAAAATTGTTCTAGTTAGCAGACCACTCCACTGGAAGTTTTGCCCAGTCTTTTCCCTGAGCATGGACTGGTTATGCAGTAATGGGCCTTGGAAGGAGTGTCCTCAGAACCACCTTGCTCCCTTTTCTGCTTGGACTACAGATGCCTTGTTCTGAAACCAAAGCTGAAACACAGAGGACAGAAATAATGGATATGTTTCCATTATTTCTGGAAAGAAAAGGTAGACTTTCCATCTGGAACTCCCAGCCAAGGGTTAACATCACTGGGAAATTCACATCCAAGAGCGATGCTCCTAATCTTGGTGTTGTCTTTGCTTGAGGAAATACATTCAGTAGTGATTCTGCAGCAGCCATTCTAAAAATCTTCATTGCTATGAATAGGTAAAGGTAAAGGTTTCCTTTGCTCGAACGCCAGTTGTATCCGACTCTAGGGTTCAGTGCTCATCTCTGTTTCAAAGCCGAAGAGCCAATGCTGTCTGCTTCTGCAGACATTGAGCTATGATCAAAATTCAGTTCTATTTCTGGATATGCATGAGGCATGCAAATTATGCAATATTTTATTACTGGAAATACAGAACTTTTTTGATCAAAGCAGCCCAATCAATGACATTTTGCCATGAGCTTTACAGGGCTAGAATATGGTGGCCGAGTTTTTATTGCTGAGAAGATCTGTGGTTAAAAGGTTAGTTTGTTCCACAAACAGACAGTGATTGAGTAAAGTCTAGATTGGAAGCAATCCCTGTTTAACCTGAAAGCATTCTTCATGATCAGAAAGGTCTAAAACAGTGGTTCCCAACCTTTTTTGGATTATGCCCCACTTAAGCATCTTTAAAATCCTAATGCCCCTTCCCCAGTGATATAAAATTCTTATTATTCAAACAATGAACTCCTTCTATTCACATGGAGAAAGCCTAAAAGCCCATTTACTTGGTCTAAACAAGCTTCCAAAGAAAATTCACTGTTAAACAACTCATTCTTGAATTAACAGTACCTCCCAGTGTAGCATTTGATCCACGTTGGGAGCCATGGGTCTAAAATGGACTCTCTGTAACCTGAGCCATTAAGCTTCAGGAACCCTCCCGATTTAATATACTCTATCAGCCCATGGGTTCCCCAAAAGGAATTCTCCAACATCATCTATGAACTCTCTTCTGATTCCATGTCTAGGCCAGATATGAAGCTGCCAAAAGGAAGGCACCTTTTGGTCAGTTCATTCTGCAGTTTCTTTCGCCTGACCTGTGTGAGAAAGATTAGTCTGCTACACAATGTTGCCATTACCAGGGTACACTTGATTATTGTTCAAAAATGCCACAATCTGTGAGGAAGCTCTTTCTGTGTACGCAGGAACTTCCTGAAAAGGCAGAAGAGAAGATCTCTCTAGATTAGGATAATCTTCAAGCCATTGGAGCGAATCAACCAGCCAAGCCTCAAGAAGGTAGGAGGGCAAGTGACCTGTAGGCATCTGCTGGGTATGCCCAGGGTGGCCTCCATCTTCAACAGCTGCAGGTAGCCTAGGTTGGGCTCATTGGTGAAGACCCGCTTGAGGAATGCAACTTGGTCTGCTCCCGCCAGTGGGACTGGACTGATGCTCTTTTGCTGATGGGCCTGATCCTGCAGGGAGGGAGATAAAAGAAATCCCTGAAGTCACTGCTGGCCCTAATCCCTTCTCTGTTGAGGGGGAACCCTTCTGAATGGGTCAGGCTATCCAAGGTGGGGCTGTCCCCATAGCGCAGAACTGGGAGGGGTAACAGGAAGGTGCAATGCGGCTTGGAGTAGAAAGTGGAGATAGCCAAAGGCCCCAATCCCTCCTCGTGAGAAGCCATGCTATTGGTGGAATCTGTGCATTTATTTACACACACACAAACACAACCAGCCTTCTTGGGACATCAATCCTGTTTGTTGTTGGGGACAGTGGGGAGAGATCACATGGAGGAATGTATCTCTGGGGGGAGGCGTTCCCCTTCTCTCGCCCCCAGGAAATACTCTCCAAAGAACTTGGATTCTCCTACCATGCAAAAGACTTTTCAAGGGAACATAAGTTTTGGGTGGATGCCCCCCCCCCTGGATGCCCCCCCCCCAATTTGCATAGACAAAGAGATCCTAGGGGCCATCTTGCCAGTTCTCAATCTGTTAATATAGCTTCTCATTTTTTGCTAACAAGCCTCACCTGTCCATAAGCTAGCCAAGTTCAAAATCAGACTAGAACAAAAACCACTTTTAAAATTTTTTACACACACAACATTAGCAAAGAAATGATAAATCTACAATAAACAAACAACCCAACCAAATGAACACATATCATAACTAAGCCAACCTAAATAACATAAAAATACATAATAATACTCTAGAAATTCCTAAACATCTCATGCTTTCTTAAAATAATTTATTTTGAGAAAGAAAAAAGATTTTTTTTAATTATTCAAAAACAACTATTTACTACAGAAAACCCTAGTACTGTAATACTAACAAAGTTTCCTACAGCAGCTTAGAATATTAACTTTCCTTTTGTAGCATTAATCTTTTCTAAATGATTTATTATGTTGTGATTTATATGATGTGATCCATTTATTATTGTGGTATAGTATTTCATTGTATTGTGATATGTATATTTTCTGACATATGTATGATGTGTATTGGATGTTCTATTGCCCAGAGTCAAGTCTTTCCTCAAGCAGGTCTTTCCTCAAGCAGGTCTTCACAGCTGACCCCGACCTGGGGCATTTGCAGCTGTTAACAGCTGAAAGCCAGCATGATCATCCCCAAATGGGTGCCTGCAGGTAAGCTGATCTTTTCCCCTTCATGCCTTTCTGAGGCTAGAATCTGAACCTAGCCTGAGGAACCCAATCCTGTTCCTCAAAGGGGCAGGACAGCCAGGATCTCACCATAACCCATATGGCACAGAAAGGCCTTGTGTTTTATGTTTGGTTTCAAAATAAGAGGGCGAGAATCTGGAATCCAAACAGATTAAGATGTAAGAAGATGCTCTTCCCTGAGGATGCCACCTGGCAAGACTAGTTCCTAAACATCCTCTCCCCCGTTCAGGGAACAGACTGGGTGGTGATAGACTGGACAATCCATGGACGCTGAGACCCCAGCAGGACAGACTTGGCCTGAAGAGTTCACATTATGAGAAATTCAGGAAACAGCTGAAAGGGATGAAGTCAAGAACATACAATGTTTCCAGCACAAGGTGTATCTTCAGACTGAAGCTTATAAAGCTGGGCTCACATAATTGACACCTGGCCTCATCCTTGGAGATGTTGCATGGAATCATCCTTCCCACATGGAGGATCTTGTTCTTCAGAGATCTTTTTCCCTCAGAGGGAGTCCTTCCTTCCTTCCTTCCAGGGCAGACATCCCATCGAGTGAAAGAGGACCCAGGCTTATACTTTCTGGGGGTGAGGAGCTGTAGCATTCTTGTCCTCTCAGGAAGGGAATTGGTTCGAACACAACCTGGGCCTTGGATTCTGGCACCTTCACTCTCCTGAAGACCTTCAGAGTTATCCTTTCCCCTTCCACTCAAGCATGAGCTTCAGCAGGAAGCAGCATCTTTCCTCTCTCTCTTTCTCTCTCTCCTGGATATGTCTAGAGCCTCTGCAAGTGGAAAAAGGAAACCTATGAGGCTTTATGTACAGATTTAGCCATAGAGTTGTGTCTCAAATAAATATTAAATGTTTCCTCCTCTGTTGCCTACGTCTTCTTTAGATCTGGCCTCTCTTTGTATCGAAACCACTGCTGCTGCTTTATCTCTAACCTCAGTTCACTTCTTTATCTTTTCTCACAAAGCATCTTTCTTTCTCTTTACTTTGAAGAGGGAACAACAATCATAGAGAGTTTTATCAGAAAGACTTGCCTCAGTTTCTGTGGAGAAGCAGAGCTTGATACATTACATTTTAAAAGGAACTTGTGTTACTCATTGCTAATACTCCTATGATTCTTGTTGGTCAGATTACATGAGTAATCATCTATATTGTTGGGTAGAACTGCATTTCCTTGACTGTAAGTTAAAGGTAAAGGTCACTCTTGCTCGAAAGCTAGCCAGATCTAACTCCAGGGTTCAGTGCTTGTCTCTGTTTACAAACATTCCCTTGGTCATGTGGCAGGCATGAGTAGACACTGGAGTGCACAGAACACTGTTTACCTTCACACCAAAGTGGTCCCTATTTATCTACTTGCAATTTCATGCTTTCAAATAGCTAGGTTGGCAGGAACTGGGACACAGATGGAAGCTCACTCCATCATGCAGTGATCAGGAATCAAACTCCTACCTTCCAATCTTCAAGTTCAGTGTCTTAACCACTACGCCACTGCAGCCTCTGTTTCTTGATTGTATCAAGATGCTAAAAGAATGCATGTTCCTCAGATTTCTAGTCCTAGCTGCCAATTTTAACACTGAACCATTATAAAAATTTAGAAGTTAAATCTAAATATGGCTTCTCTTACTACTTGGAAGTGATATGAGACGGGCATAAACTCTGAACAATCCTTGACAAAATTTCTCTAGGAAATGACCTATGGACCTTCAGAAACTACTTGTAGCTTGTTACACCTAGGTAACATACATTCAAGGAGTGACATGAAAACTTGGCTATAATTACGAGATAAATTATCTAAAATCAGTTACAGAAAACTACATTTAAGATAAATTATATCTAATCTCTGTGGTAGTAGTGGGAAGTCTCTAAACTGGAGATCTAATTTTTATACTCCTAGTTAGAAAAGGGTTGAGACATAAAAAGAATGCTTACAAAGTACATTAAAATGTTGTAAAGAGACAAAGATCCTTCTCACCCATTAAAAGATCTACAGTCAATCAATAAACATTCCTATTACCATCTTTCACCTGCCCAAAATAATAAGTCTACTTCTTCAATTGGAATAGTATTTCTCTACATATACAATATATACTGACTTAAACAGGGGATGTTTCACCAGGCAAGTGAGTAACAGTCCCAACCCAAACTTTGACTGATCCATAACTGAAAATTGAGCTGAAGAGAAGATTTTAAATAGGCTGGATTTCTGTAACACCCACCCAAAACCAGCTGGAAATATTTGGACCAAACCTCAAAGCTTTATTTTATTAAGGAGAACCCCCCCACCTATTCAGAAATCTTTAGTATAGCACCAAGTGCAGTGGTGGCAAACCTATGCACACAAGCCAGAGGTGGCACTCGGAACCCCCTCTGTGGGCACCCATGTAGTTGCCCCAGCAGAGAGTTTGCCCCGCCCCTAAGCCCAGCAGCTGAATGGGAGAGTCCCCAACCACCCACCCACACCATTTGCTGTTTTGGCACTTTGCAATAAAAAAGTGGTTTTGGGTTTGACGTTTGAGCACTCGGTCTCTAAAAGGTTCGCTATTACTGACCTAGTGACACCTAGAAATGGCAATGCAGATTAGCAACAAATGTAAATTCACTGAAAGTGGCTGATGTGTCTTTAAAAAACGAAAAACAATGTGGTCCACACTCTTAAGGCCCTGCTTAGTATCCATGCCAATATTTTTAGATATGTTTAGATATGTTTAGAGGTCACTTACTTTAGTTATTACAGAAGAAGTAAAATGTGGGTGGTTAATTTTCTGGGAACAATCATCTACTCATAGCCATCCAGCAACCAGCTTTGGCCTCCCTAAGGCCTGGAAAATTCATTGTATCCTAGATTAGAATACTCATGTTGAAAACAAGTTTTTATTGTTCCAAGATATCATGCCCATTGAAATATATTCTTCAGTTGTGCCAACATAAAACCCAAGAGTTTGTTTTATGTTTGACTTTTCCAAGCCTGCAGAGGGACTTGGCAATGTCACGAAAAGCCATTAGCTGTCAAATCTACAGAAGGGGAAGTCAGTATTTTGTCTGCAAGGAAGAGAAATTTTGTCTGCCCCAGCCAATGCAGAGCCTACAGTCATGTTCTGGTTTCCTGGCCACCTGGTGTCATGTTCCTTAATGCCTACTGGCGTATCACCTTTGTCCAATGAAGAGTTCTAAAGAACTTGAAAACTCATCTTCTTGGTAGTTTTTAAGGATCCAACCATGGACTTGGTTATTTCTCAAAGGACTTGACACAAGGTGAATTTCCTCTGCTGGCAGGTAGGTGCCAAACTTTGGCCCAAGACTGGGAGTGAAAAATTGATGGTAAAGAACCCATCTGGAGGCTTCTCTGGCCATTTGCTCTTCACAGTAGACCATGCCACATTGGGTGGGGAATTAAGTCCTGCCTGAAAATAGACCTCCTCTCTTCCCATGATGTTGAGGGCTGGTCAAAGAACTCTAGTGACTTCCCCAGCAGGTATTTCAGAAATCTCCAGCTCACCTTCCTGTCTTTGTATATCAAAACGTATTCAATGCATCTCTCTTTCACACACTCACAAATCCTGCAGAAAGTAAAAATAAGAAGCAAAAATCAGTACATGGAAGCTTTCATGACATTGGAACTAGAAGGGAAAAGGAACAAGGTTTCCGGATCTGTATGTAGGAAGAAATTTCAGCAGGTGTTCTTTTGTGCTAAAAGCTTCATCTTCTGAGAGTTCATTTGCTACACAACTATTAAAGGGACAGGCATTCTGTGCTCCCTATAGGTAAAGATCCTCCTCATGAATTTGCCTCTGGAATATAGGATCACTTACTTTCATAGTACAGAATGGGGTCAGTGTGGCTTTCGAGTATACATCTAATTATTACTCCCAACTAGAGCACTTCAACCAAACATATAAATGTCTCTGTGTCATTTAAATGTTTGTGATAAAGAAACACCCAAATTGGGAGAAAACCCCATGAAAACCAATTATTATTCTATGAGCACAAGCAATTTCATCCTGTAATCAAACCTGAATCCCATCCCAGCTTATTAGTGACAGAAATAAAACAGGAATTTGCTTCTGCTGGTGAATATCACTATTTATTTACTTGGGAGCAAACATCATTGTCTTGTAATGCACACAAAATTTCTGAAAGTGGTAACTATGAATTTAGAGACTTCTAGTCACCATATATCTCTATTCTACACAGCATCCCTGGCAAATGTGTGTACAAAAGGATTGATTTCTATTGAAATCTTGATGCTTAATTATACAGGACAGAAGTAGAGAAGAGGGCAAAACTCAGTTCGATCTAGTTAAAACCACTGAGAGTCCCCACTAGGAATTATGATGACGGTCCAAGACCCATAGGTAACCTACAGTAAAAACTGCATAATGGGATGATCAGAGACAACCTGTTAACAAGGTTTCTTAAAAGCACAAAAGCTCTGAAAGATAATCCTTTTCCTGCTACCACCCCAATGAAAAGCCAGTTTGATTGAAGAGTGGAATCTAATTACTGGAAAGAGATTTTAATTCTTGTTTAATATTTTCATAATTGTTTTTTTCTCTTTTAAGTTTTATTTCTAGTCATGTTAGCTGCCTTGGTTATATAGGACAGCGATGGTGAACCTTGGCAATCATGGTGTTCTTGAGCTTTAATTCTCAGAAGCCCAAGTCAGCACTCCTGCTGATCAGGGCTTCTGGAAATTAAAGTTCTAGAACATCTGGAGTGCCAAGGTTCATCATCACTGCTATAGGAGAAAGGCCTTTTAAACATGCCTTAAAATATCCTTTACTCCTACATAACCCACCTAAAAAATGTAAAATGTAAATATTGTATAATAAAGAATAACAGAAGTGATGGAGGGAAGATCAATATTGTACTCAAAACATTAGGCTGTTGGATGGTTAGATTTCAGTAAACAGCCAGGAAGGATTTCAGGGTGTGAAAAGCAAACAATAGGTCTTTCATCATGGATGACTAATTCCCATAAGATGCAGGAAAAAGCAGTCCACAGGCGAATTTTATACTTTGTTTGTCTTATACTAAGAAGGGAATTGCCATCTCCTCTCACCTTCCGTTTTTCTTATCTACTCTTTATTGTATGATATACCATCTTGACATTGTTTCCGTCTCTTTCTCTCTCTAACTTCTTTCCTCCCCATAGGGCTTTCTACCCCCCCCCCCCAGTTTCTGCTGTCTTTTCCCCCATCAATCCCTTGGGAAGGTCAAAGCCACCTTCCCTGCAAATATGACCCCCCCCCCCCCTGCGTCCGCTTTTGCAATGGAAAGAGATTGGGAGACATAGGCTTGACCATCTCACGTGCCCATCTCAGGAGAGACATGGGGATTTTTTTAGGGGGGCTTCATCCCAGTCTTTCTGTGCATCTTCCATTCAATCCTGTCTCTCCCCATACAAGACCTCCTTCCTATGGGTCTCTCTCCTCTCCAGAGGATTGCTGGTATTTTACAATGCCACTGTCATTTTAATTGAATTTAGTTTTTCAACTTGCTCGCTACCCACTGTGGCAAGTCTGACTCAGGGCGGCTTACATAATCTAAAGACCCATCACAATAAAAAAACAGTTGAAACCCCCACCCACATTAAAATCTCACCCACCCCAAGAAGCAGAGAGAGGGTGCATCTTATGGTAAAAGCCAGTGAGAAGGAGCCACATTGCCCTCAGGGCCCCACACCTGCCCCACCAGCCAGGTTTTAAGACCTATCCTGAAGGGCAGCAACTCCATCTGCAACCATAGCTCTACTGGCAGGAGGTTCCAGAGGGCTGGTGCAGATACGGAGAAGGCCCTTTTTCTTGTGCCAGAGAGCCCAGCCCTACTGGCTCAATGAACAATTAAGGAGCCCCTCAGGTCCGCTCTTGTTAGAAGGACAGATGTCCTTAGGGTGATGCGGTCTCCTAGGTATCCTGACCGACTACCATAAAGGCTTTAAAGGTCATAACCAGCACCTTGAATTGCATTCGGAGGCAAACTGGTAACCAGTGCAGCTCCCAGAGCACCAGCAAGACACGGGCATAATGCCCACACCCCATCACTACTCTGGCCGCCACATTCTGGACCAGCTGCAGCCTCTGAATGATTGTCAAGGGCAGCCCCATGTAGAGTGCATTGCAATAGTCTAGTCCGGAGGTGACCAGAGCATGTGTGACCATAAGCAAGGAGTCCCTATCCAGGAGTGGGTGCAACTGGTGTATCATGGAGTTGTGCAAAGGTCCTCCTGGTCAGTCGAGAGTCCAGGGGGACACCCAAGTCATGCACTGGGTCTGTCTGGTCAAAGTATCCCCATCCAAGACCAAGGATGGCAGCTCCCGGAGTAGTGCAGGACCCCGAACCCATAGCCTCTCATTCTTGCTGGAATTCAATTTTAACCCATTGGCCCACATCCAGACCCCCCACAGCCTCCAGACACCCAGATAGGACTTTGACAGCATCACTGGTGTCCCCACAGGCCGAGATGTACAACGAGTGTCATCCATGTACTGGCGTACTCACCCAGCAGCTTCATGTAGATCTTAAATAGGAGGAGAGAGCACCAAGCCCTAAGGCACCCCATATTGGAGTGGCCTAGGGCTGGACCTCTCACTTTCCAACCACACCGACTGGGTCCAGCCCTTCAGGAACGATGAGAACCAGGACAACACCGTGCCCTGGATCCCCAACCCTTTGAGCTGTCCCAGAAGGGTGCTGTGGTCGACAATATCGAAAGCGGCTGAGAGGTCAAGGAGAGCAAGGATAGATGGGTGGCCACTGTCCCACTCCCACCGGAGATCATCCATCAGCACAACCAATGCCATCTCAGTATCATATCTGGGCCTGAATCCTGACTGAAAAGGGTCCAGATAATCTGCTTCCTCCAGGGCACCCTGCAACTGATGAACCACTGTCATTAAAAAAGGACTTCACTTTTCTTGATGGCCACCCTTTTATTACCCACCCACCAGGAGATGAGCATACTATAATAATTTATTTTTCTACTTGCAATGTCTTGCTTTGCTCCCGAGTCTTGAACTTCCAGCTAACAAGGTTTCTTAAGCATTGAGCCCCCCCCCCAGCATACTTAAGAAAGTCAATGAGCTTACTTAGAAATCTCTACTTAGTAAACATAATATAACTCAACTATGCCTTCAAAATAATAGGGAGAATAAGAAAAGAAAAACTGTGTGTTTCTTTTCCACTGTCAAGAAAAGGTTGGGCAATACCACCAAAAACAACAACACAAGCTACTTTTCAACCCTGCAAAGATCCTTATTAGACTGGATATCTATAGGGATGATTGGAGCACAATTATGCCTCAGCTGTTATGAAAAAGGAATTATTGGTTCAGTTTCTAACTAGCTACTTCTATACTCGGATTATCCTGATGTGTGGGGTGTATGTGTTGAAAGAGGACTTTGCCTCAAAACTCTTCTGATGTGAAAAATTTTGTGATGGCCTTCAACCGTTGGAGAACAGATACCCAAGAAATTAGTAACTGGAGTGTTGCTAATGAGAGACAGAAATAATGGGGGAAATTATGATCAATACAACTCTGAGCAATTTTTGAAAAACAAACCTCATTTCCTTACCCTCCTACCTGCCATTTGAAAGTTCGGGGTTGTGGGATCTGGATGGCTGTTAAATAAAGAAATCTGAGGGTAGTTTCTTCTAAAAAGAGAGCCAGCCTTACTCTGAAAACAGAGCCAATCCCCATCCCTCCACACGGCCCCCCTGCCATAGCCTCAGGCCACTCGTATCAAAGAAGAGATGGCAAGACAGTGGAGTCCAAATAGAATAGCAAAAATCTGTCCTTGAAGTAATGTTTATTGTATAAGCAAAATAAAAGTCCTTATTGTCAGGTAGTACAGTCAAGTAAACCGAAGCTATTTCAATATATAGCCTTTCACACAAGCTTCTTCTGGGTTTTCTATAATGCAAAATAATACAATTACTTTTCAGCCTTAAGCATCTAGTCAAGAACATATAAAAATATACAAGATATACAATAATATACAAAATATATACACACAGCATGTACATTCCTTATATACATTAGAGATCCAGGAACCAAAATACAACATATAGTGTGTCGGTACAGGCAACATTGCATATCTTACCTTATTATATCATTATTATAAGCATCCCAGCCTCTATGTGAGTTCTTTTGTGCATACGACGTTATTAACACACTTCACTGTGAAGAACTTATACTCCCTAAACCTCACAGCTGTGCTAAATTGTGACGGTACTGCAGCTTTCTCATCTGTACCTCATTATAGTTGCCTACAACTTCTAAAAGAACCCTCCTAAACAGACTTTTACAAAAAGACTTTTACAAAAAGCAACTAAAATCATGATCTTGATTGAGTCCATGGGGGGACATAGTGTCGAACAAATGAATAAAATATGACTCCCTGCGTAGCAATAACTTATCAACGTTTACCCTTTCATATTTTTAAGGGTCAATTTTTCTAATGCTACAAATCTCAAGTTGCCTTCTGTGTGTTTTTCCCCCATAAAGTGAGAAACCAGGGGAGCTGAAGTGATGTGACTCCGAATTCTGGAACGATGTTCCAAAATGCGCACCTTCAGTGGCCGAGAGGTTAAACCGATGTAATATTTGTCACATGGACAGGTGATTAGATATATCGCATTCCTAGAATCACAATTCATAAAGCTAGGTAACTTATAAGGGATCTTATTATGTGGTATTACAATAGTTTTAGTCGCAAAACAGCACGCCCCATATCGAGAGCATCGAAAATGTCCTCATATAATCGGCTGTAAAGGCTTAGACGGAGAGCGAGAATCAGAACTAGTTAGGATGTTACATAAAGTTTGAGTTCTCCGAAAGCCTATCAACGGTTTCTCAGCACAACCTGGAATATCTTCTAAAATGTACCAGAACTTCATGATGGCTTTCCTGATCTTTAAGGCTAACGGAGAATAATCAAAGGAACAATGAATTCTGGAAGCTGACTGCTTATTTTTCTGAATTAAGAGCTGCGCTCTAGGAATCCTGCTGACCTTATCAAATTGTCAATCAATAACGTTAGTGGGATAACCCTTGTCTTCTAAAAAGGTCCTAATAGTCCCTACTGACCTACGGAAAATAAGCACTACCAGCGGATGAGCCCCAGTGCAAGCAGGAGGAGGAGTAGTTGGGGCTTTTCCACTGTGATTCTGATACAGCACTTCAAAACTGGAATGAGGGAGGATACTGGGGATCCCTGAGTCACAAATTAGATCGTGAAACTGGGGGTGGTGGTGGTAGAGAGCATCTTCCATGTGCCCTTGCTACAGCTGTTAAGAGTGACCCGTAAAATTCCCTTTCTCACCGGTTGCTCGTTTTCCTGGGTTTTGCATCGCTCCCTTCTCCCGGTGCAGGACCCTGGACAGCTCACCATATGAAGCCCAGCCGAGCAGCCTTCTGAACACACACACACACACCGCCCAGACTCTGTATGGCTTAGCTCGAAACCAAGGAAACCCCACGGGCAGTCAGTGGGAGACTGGGAGTGGTTCTGTGAATTAAGTGAGGCCACAACTGGTTGGGAAAGCCACCCTTTCTCTAACCCCCACGCATTTCTCTCCCTGCCCCCCCCCCCCCTCAGTTCGAAGGGAAAAACAGCATAGGAGGGGAGGTCCCAGCCATGACCTCTTCCCAAGCACTGGCACTGGACCTTTACACCACGGTGGCCTCCTTTCTTGGCCTAGTCCCTCCCTTCTTCCCGCTGCAAAGCCCTCTCCTGTGGTGGGAAGGGAATTCAGGTAAAAATAACACATGCACACTTTCAAAGTAGAAGGAGAAACTTTATTATAAATATCATGAGTCAGAAGGAAGGGTAGAAATTTTGAAAGTCTGTAGAACGTGAATGCTTCAGGGGATCCTGGAAGGAGGACTGAGAGCCTTCCGTCCACCCAGAGGGATCTGCCTGGGTCACAGGATCACACAACGGTACTGTTGCAATGGGGTTGCTGGAGGAAGGAATGGGTTTGCTGTTGGGCAAGTAGGTGTGGCTGCTCTGGTGTGTCCAGACACCTGTCCACCCAGAGGGACCTGCTTGGGTCGCAGGATCCCACAACGGTGCTGCGGAGGAAGCAATGGAGCTGGAGGAGGAAAGAATGGGGTTGCTGCTAGGCGTGTAGCTGCTCTGGGGTGCCCAGCCTCCCATCCACCCAGAGGGACTTGCCTGGGTCACAGGATCACACAAAGGTGCTGTTGAGGAAGGAATTGGGTTGTTGCTGGCTGTGTAGGTATGGCTGCTCCGGGGTGTCCAGCCACCCGTCCACCCAGAGGGACTTGCCTGGGTCACAGGATCACACAAAGGTGCTGTTGAGGAAGGAATTGGGTTGTTGCTGGCTGTGTAGGTGTGGCTGCTCCGGGGTGTCCAGCCACCTGTCCACCCAGAGGGACTTGCCTGGGTCACAGGATCACACAAAGGTGCTGTTGAGGAAGGAATTGGGTTGTTGCTGGCTGTGTAAGTGAGGCTGCTCCGGGATGTCCAGCCACCCGTCCACCCAGAGGGACTTGCCTGGGTCACAGGATCACACAAAGGTGCTGTTGAGGAAGGAATTGGGTTGTTGCTGGCTGTGTAGGTGTGGCTGTTCTGGGGTGTCCAGCCACCCGTCCACCCAGAGGGACTTGCTTGGGTCACAGGATCACACAAAAGTGCTGTTGAGGAAGGAATTGGGTTGTTGCTGGCTGTGTAAGTGAGGCTGCTCCGGGATGTCCAGCCCTCCTGCCCAGAATGACTGGGCCCACATGGGCTGCCCCAGGCCCCCTGCTGTATAAAGCAGCCGAAGTCCATGGGCTGAGGGGTGGAAGGGGGCCTGTAATTGACTGCCCAGGGTTGCCCCTCTTGCTGTCCACTTTCTCCTCTGACTCCTGGGCAAGAGACTTCGCCAGGGGTGTGCTTGGCTGTAGGGATCGGGGCAATGGCCTCCTGCCGTTCTGCCTGTTCCTGACGGAGCGCAGCCAGCTTCTTTCGTTGCCGTGCTCTCCGATTCTGGAACCATGTCTAGAATGCAAAGGATGGAAAGAATGAAAAAATTGGCATGGTTTCTGGAAAGGGACTGCACATTATCTTCCCAGTCCTGCCAATTGAACTCCCAGCAACCCAGGGGAATTTCCAGAGGATCCTATTTGTGAATTTGTTTTGAGAAAAGAAGTTTTCTGGACATGAAAACACTGCGGTTATGTGTTGCTTCCCCCTGAAAGACTAAGAGAATTGCATATGTTAGGTTGAGCTTTCATCAGTTTCAACCCACTTGCTCTGATCAAAGAGGGAAATGGGTTGTAATCCAGGGAAGCTGACTCTGGAGGACACACACACACACACACACACACACACACACACACACACACACACACACACACACACACACACACACACACACACACACACACACACACCTCCCGGCTCTGTCCCAGCATGCAGGGAACGCTGTTTACCTTCCCACTGAAGTGGTTCCCTACTTAGCTACTTGTAATTTCTTGCTTTCCGAACTGCTGACCTACTGCCTTCCAGTCAGCGTCTTAACCATTTCAACCACTGCAGTTGATTTTATCCCAGCATAATCTTATTTTATCCCTAGATCCTACTGCTCGCTCCCCTTGAGCCGCCCTTTCCTCCCGGATTGTATCGAAACGGGCAGCTGCCAAATCCGGATTCAGTTCGATGGGGAGAGAAAAGTAGGAAGCAGGATCCCGATTAGCAAAATTTATCCCAGAATAGACGCAAAATTAGGCCTATTCGACCCCCCCCCCTCCCAATCCAGGCATGCATATGTATCAAAAACAGCAAAAGTAGGAGTCCAGGATTGATTTGAGACTCCAGCTCTTCTGGGTTCCTCATTATAAATCTAAATATTATGGGGAGAGAGGGATCTCTCTCTCTCTCCCCTTCCTCTCTTTGTTGCGCTTTGCCTCCCCCTCTCTTTGTGTGGAGAGCCCGTTTGGACCCCAGGAGAGGAAAGGTGGGAGGGCCAGGTGAGAAAGGTAAAGGGAAAAAAAATAGAAGATGAGAGGAGGATGAAGATGAGAAGAACAGCATCAGGGGCAGAATAAGAAAAGAGGAAAAAAGAGAAAAGAAAAGAAAAAAGAAGAAAAGAAGAAGAAGAGAGGAGGAGGAGGACGAAAAGCACAGCATCACCCACAGCTGGGGCAGAAGCAGCAGAGGCAGAAGAGTCCAAAGGGAGAACAAAGATGCAGATCAAGACAGCGCAAAGGCAAGAGAAGGAGGAGAAGTTTTAGGAATTTGGGAGGGAGAGAAAGAGATGGGGGGATGGAGGACAGGTGAGGAAATGGTCACAGAAGGGGGAAAGAAGGAAGTGAAAGGGGGGGGCGGTTGAGCTGGGACTGAGGAAGGAGGGGGTAAGATTAGCCTGCCTGGAAAGTAAATTCTTCTTCGCCTTTTTAGAAAGGCTTTGCAACCCCGGCCTTCCCGCAATGCCCCCCAAGGACGAGGCAAGCTTCCCCTCCGCTTTCCATCCCCTCCCCTCTCTCCATCCTCGATGGGCCAAAGGCGCCTACGGAGTCTGAGGGTGGGCCAAGGGTTAACTCCGGGTGGCCAAAGCCGGGCCCCCTCCCGTCCAGGTCTTTGGTGCCACTTCCAGCTGCCCAAGCGAAGGGTCCGGAGCGATGGGGAGGCCCTTCTGCGCCCACAGGGCTAGGCTGGGGAGGTCGGGGCTTCCCTGCCCCCTCCTGGGGGGGGGGGCAACTCTGGGTCCAGGCCCCAAGTAAGGCAGGAAGGGGGACCGCGAGAAGAAGGATGGCACCGACGTACCCGCAGACACCTCTTGCGGACGCCCAGGGTGGCCTTCATCTCCACCAGTTGCGGCTCGTCCGGGTTGGGGTTCGCCCGGAAGTACCGTACGAGGTAGTCCAGCTGCGCCTTGGTGTAGACCGTCCGCCTCAGTTTGCGGGACTGGGGGCTCTCTTCGGCCGTCGAGGGACCCGATCCTGCGCGGAGAGAGAGGGAAGAAAGCCACGCATGTAGCCCCTGCTGGCCCCGATCCCCCCCTCCGGCTCTCTCTCTCTGTCTCTTTTTTGGTGGTAGTGGGCGGGGGGGGGGAGGGAACCCTCTCGGCTTGGGCCGAGATGAGGGGTTCCCAATAGCGCAACCCCCTTGAAGCCTGGGAAGGGTCGGGGGGGGTCTTGGAGCGGGGAGAGGACGGCCAGGGGCCCCATCCCTCCTCACACGGAGCGATCTGCGCCTTTCCTTCGCCATCGCCTCCAACCGGCCTTCTCCCGAGTTGTAGGGACGGAACAAGCCCTTGTATAATTCGGGGGGGGGGTGTTCGCCCTGAGGAACGTGTGAGTCTCTGGGGTGGGGTGGTGGGGGTCCCTACCTCCTCCCCCAGGCTAAGAATAATAACTTCATTTCAGAAAGCAAATGACTTGGCTTTTCCCCTCCAAGCCAAAGGCACCCAGACTCCCAAACACACACACCCCCCCCCCGAAAAAAAAATTGGGGGGGAGAGGAAGGAGATCTTTATTTCTGGGGGTGGTTGTCTCATTTTGCCCCCCCATCTCCCTGATGCCTATATTTCATTTCATTTTTTTCCCATTTCACTTTATTTTTGTATACTGCTTAACTCAACCAGAGGTGACTCTAAGAGGTTTTACCGCATCAAAAATCACACAATAAGCTAAATACAGCAATGCAACAAATACAGAATCCAGTAATAAGTAAGTTATCGACCAACAAATACAAGATGCTATAAGCACAATGACTCACCCCACCCACCCACCCATCCCCGAAAAGTCCCAGAGTGGGAAAAATAGACCCATTGCCATCATGGCCCCAAGTCCTAGCCAGTGGCAAGAAGATGGTGGTGAGGTATCCTGGGGGGCCGACCAGGATGTCTCCACTCCCGGGGGGCCGATGGTGTGGGCTCCAGGGCGAGACAGGTTCACCAAGGTACAAAAAGCCAAGGGTCCCTCTCTCCCCCACTGGGTTTTGCCCCCCCCCCCCTGGAGCTGTGGGGGACCCGTCCTTTCTGTGTGCGTGTGGGAGTTTCGGGTGGACCCCCGATTTCCCTTGGCAAAGAGAAAGGGACCCCAGGAATCCCAGGGGCCCTTTCGTTAGTTCTCCCTTGGGTCCTCTAGACCTGCATGGAAGGCGAGTCAAATCTGAAGCGCAGCTGGGACAAGGTGTTTTTTTTTGGGGGGGGGCAAACGCCCCATTCCGGACGGGGGGGGGAGAATCCAGGGGAAAACTTTCCTGATTACCCGCCTTTTAAAAATCATCATCATCATCCCTCCCCTCCACCTTCGACCCCTGGATCGCTCTTTGCTTCTTGGGAATCCCTTTTCGAAACGGGGGGCACACAATCCTCACCTCCCGGACCAGGGGCATCCTCTGAAGACTTCATTGTGAATGAGAAGGACGAGGAGGCGGCGTCGATCAGAGGGCTTCACTCTTACTTTCGAGTCGGGAGATAGTGCCGGCCGAGAGCTCGCCTGCTCTTATAGAGGCCAGCCAGATCCGCCCTGCCCTGCCCCTCTCTACACCCCTCCCTCCCTTATCCTGTCTAATGCACATCACCACCCCTGATGAACTAAGCATAACAGTCAAGACCCCACATTTCACCAGTTCACCAAGGTACAAAAAGACGGATATCTAGCATAGTCTGGTTTTTTTTGAAAAATCACCAATTCAATATATTATGGAATAGATGGGAAGATTGTGATTCAGAAAATATGGGACATGGTTTTGAATTCAATGAATGAGATTTTATCTATGAAACTTTTTTGGGGTCAAAATGTGCACTGTTACCCAGTTTTAGAGCTTTTCAGTTAAAACGGAAAGCAAAGAATTAATGAACAAGTAAGTTGGAAAGTCAGACTTGATTTTCATCTTAGTGAATGGAACAAGTTTAAAATGTAGCTATGAAACATAAATTAACTTTGAGATAAAGGTAAATAAAAAGATTATCAAAAGCCAACAGATGTAAACATACATGAGAACTTATAAAATGTGTCCTATGGCCACCAGATGGGAATATTTCTTTTTCGGAGAAATGGCATATAGCAATTATGGAAGTTGCAGTGGCTCAAGTGGCTAAGTCGCTGACTGGGGCAGCAGTTCGATTGCCGAGTACTGCAGGACGGAATGAGCTCCCGTCTTTGTCCCAGCTCCTGCCAACGTAGAAGTTCGAAAGCAAGAAATTGCAAGTAGGAAAAGAAATACAGTAAAAGAAGACATCTTCAGGGTCTGAATGGTGGTAGTCAGTTTGAATTATAATGTGGTATTATATTTGCATTTTTGAGCATGTGTTTTTATTTCAATTTATTAAATGAAAGAGTAGCCCCCCCCTCCTCCCCATTTTTCTCCGTCCGAAGAACAGGTCTTTTAAAAGCTTAACTTTTTTTAAAATAGATCTCTTCCTTCACGTCTCATGATAGTGGCGGGAGAGCAGAACAGCTCAGTGGTAGCACTCCGAGCTCTCAGCATCACTTGTCTTGGAATCAGGAGGAAGGGCGAGGGCAGGTCCTTGGGGTCTGCGGTGGAAAAGAATTAATCCTCCTTTGCTTTCAGAGCAGCAGTGGGGTGGGGTGTGGGGTGGGGTGAGGAGCTGCCTCCGCCAAGATCTTGTCGGGTGTGAAGATTCCGCCCAGGGGAAGGTTAACCTCGCCACAGGCATTGTGGCTCGTCTGAAGGTTCTGCACGTGAATGTCCAATTGTATGTCCCTCCCCCAAGTGTGTCTGTGTGAGAGAGAAAAACCCACATCGGGCCAATACCCCCAATACCCCCATGAAAACCATTTATTGCTCTAGGTAAAGGTAAAGGTTTCCCTTGCTCGAAAGCCAGTCGTATCCGACTGTAGGATTCGGTGCTCATCTCTGTTTCAAAGCCGAAGAGCCAGCACTGTCTGCTTCTGCAGACGTTTCCGTGGTCATGTGGCAGGCATGACTAGACACCGGAGCGCACGGAATGCTGTTTACCTTCCCACCGAAGTGGTCCCTATTAATCTACTTGCAATTGCCCTATGAGTTTGTGCAATTTCACATTCCACTTGGGAGCAAACGTAATTAATTGTCTTGTAATAAACAAGACATCCCTGCATGTTGTATCTATGAATTTGGTCAATCCTCGTTAGATATCTCCATTCTGAACAGCTGCCCTGGGGAATTTATGTACAAACTGAATACCTCTGCTGAAATCTTAAAGCTTCATTATATCTGGTGTATATATTATACTGGGTGTATATATGGATGTAGATCTGAGTGGACTAAGGAGGATGGCGGAAAATAGAGGCATCTCATGTGCGACTGAAACACATGTGTGTGAAACACACACACACACACACTCAGAGATGTAAGTCCCCTTGGCATCACTGGGCTTAGTCCCAAAATAAGTCAACATAAAATTGGTTGCGATCCCATCAGTCGTGGTACTTCCTTGGATTTTTAGATAACTCTAAAAACCCAAATGAATGAAGTGCGTTTGCACATCATCCTCTATGGAAATATTTGATTTCTTTATTTAACCTCATTTATAAACCACCTCCCCTCCCCCCCATGAGAGGACTCAAATTGGCTCTCAAGGTCAAAGAAAGTGAACTTTGAAACCAAATTTGTTTCTAAACATCAAAAACAATCAAGCGATCATAAATGGATCAAGTCTCTAATCTATATTGTACTTAGTATTTAGAAAGCATTTGTTGAAGATATTAGTACCTTGTCAGAAATATTTTATTCATCATGTTAAAATAAACCTTTTCATAATCATTTTTCTTCCTCTTTACATTTGAGGGGGGTGGGGAACAAAACTTCCAAGGGGGGGGGGCAAAGTTTCCCCCTGAATTTTTCTCGGGTTTTCTCTCTGGCTTTCACATCTGTATCTAGCACGATCGCCGATCTAGTTCCCTCTTTATTTGCCTTGCAGCAGGCTCGACAAGAAAGCTCTCTCCCTTCTTGAATCCTTCTCCTTCCTTTGAATCCACATCCAGAGGGGTGACGCCCCATCTCCTTGTCTCCCCAGTAACTTTCAACCCATCCGGTTTCTCTGCAAGGTCACTACTGATCCAACTGCAAAATGGCCTGTTCTGAATGGCCTTCCATTGCTGTCCCTTTCCTTAATGGGCTCATTAAGAAACCTCTTAACCTGGGGTTTCATTATACAGTAATTCGGATGGTTTTTTTTTAACATGATGAATAAAATATTTCTGACAAGGTATTAACATCTTCAACAAATGCTTCCTAACTACTAAGTACAATAAAGATCAGAGACTAGATCCATTTATGATCCTTTGATTGTTTTTGATGTTTAGAAACAAATTGGGTTTCAAAGTTCACTTTCTTTAACCTTGAGAGCCAATTTGAGTCCTCTCATGGGGGTGGGGGTGGTTTATAAATGAGGTTAAATAAAGAAATCAAATATTTCCATAGAGGATGATGTGCAAACACACTTCATTCATTTGGGTGGCTTTGGGGATAGTTATCTAAAAATCCAAGGAAGTACCACGACTGATGGGACGTCCCAAGAAAAAAGGACTGCAGCCAATTTGATGTTGACTTATTTTGGGACTAAGCCCAGTGATCCCAAAGGAACTTACATCTCTGAGTGTGTGTGTGTGTGTTTCAGTGGCACATGGGATGCCTCTATTTTCCGCCATCCTCCTTAGTCCACTCAGATCTACATCCATATATACACCCAGTATAATATATACACCAGATATAATTAAGCATTAAGATTTCAGCAGAGCGTATTCAGTTTGTACATAAACTCCCCAGGGCAGCTGTTCAGAATGGAGATATCTAACGAGGGTTGGCCAAATTCATAGATACAATATGCTGGGATGTCTTGTTTATTACAAGACAATTAATTACGTTTGCTCCCAAGTGGAATGTGAAATTGCACAAACTCATAGGGCAATTGCAAGTAGATAAATAGGGACCCCTTCAGTGGGAAAGTAAACAGCGTTCCGTGTGCTCCGGTGTCTAGTCATGCCTGCCATATGACCACGGAAACGTCTGCAGAAGCAGACAGCGCTGGTGGGGGACCAAGGTTTCCCCCTGAATTTTTCTCACGTTTTCCCTCTGGCTTTCACATCCATATCTAGCATGATCCCCGATCTAGTTCCCTCAGGAGTGGTTCGGTACTTAAGTTGTTTTTTATTTTTAAAAATGCCTTTTTCTCTGGAAGGGGCCATTGAACAATTAGGGGGGGGGGAGGGGGGGTCTGCCATACACAATCCATTTGGAGCTGTTGTTTCGAAACATGGTGCTTTTTTAGGTTTAAAAATGATCTCTGGGAATTTTGAGCTCTAAAAACTACAGTTTCGATACAAAAACTCTGGATTACAGATTACGGATTACAGGGGTGGGGGGTAAATTTCCCCCCCCCCAAAAAAAATGGATCACGTAATTGTTGAATGACCCCCGCAAGTCTCAGTAAATTCAAGATTGGTCCCAGCTCGTGGGGAAATGAAAGGGGTCTCATTTGGGCATTCCCAGAGCTGAGTTTCTCCAGCAAAAAAAAATATCCTTTCCACCCAGGACACGAATTTCTTCTGATTATAATGAGGCTCCCTGTTTGTGACAAAGCGGATGGACTCCACCAAAACTCATCTTGAAATGCGTCGGTCCATTTTACAGGGGCCACAAACAGTCCCTGAGAAATAGATGGGGAAGAAGTCGACTAGAGACAGACTCTTGCTGCTACACTTTCTTTCCCCTTGAAATCCCTTTGAATCCACATTCAGAGGGGTGACGCCCTGTCTCCCCCTTGCACCATCAACCTTCAACACATCGGGTTTCTCCAAAGTGCATTGCTGGTGGTGCTATTGAAAAATGAGTCCCCTATTCTTAAAAGCCATCTTTTGTTCCCATTTTTCTTTAATCCACCGTCGCTGAGGAAGTCAACCTGAGAGAGGCTTCCTTAGGATTACAGTAGATGACTCAGTGGTTTGCAAACTCGCCTTGGGAGCTGGGAGACTGGGAAATTGGCAATTCGAGACCGGGGTACTGCAGACGGATTGAGCACCCGCCTCTATCTCAGTTCTTGGGGACATGAAAGGAGCTTCATTTGGGCGTTCCCAGAGCGGGGTTTCTCGCAAAAATCCTTTCTACCCAGAATAATTTCTGACACATTATTATTATTATTATTATTATTATTATTATTATTATTATTATTATTATTATTATTATTATTATTATTATTATTATTATTATTATTATTCTCCCTCACCCTGAAATGCATCTGTCTCCTTTAAAGGTGCCACAAACATTTTTTCCTTTAAGTTACAAAGGTATTTTCCTACTTTGTCACGCTGACCATGCGTCTGCTTAGCAATCATTTAAGAAATTTGCCTTTATCTCTGGAAAGCTTGCACGTCTGCCAGTTGGAGGTTTGTCCCAGCTCCTGGGGAAACAAGCAGAGTTTCTCCCGAAGGAAAAAAAAATCCTTTCCACCCAGGATTATTTCTGACACGAAATTCTTCTTATTATAATGAGACTCCTTGTTTGTAAGGAAGCGGGGCTACAAACAGTCCCTGGAAAATAGATGGGGAAGAAGAAGAAGCAGTGACAGACTTTACTTTTTTGGGATCTAAGATCACTGCAGATGGGGATTGCAAAGGTAGCTCAAGTGGCTAAGAAGACACTGACCGGGAGGCGGAAGGTTAGCAGTTCGATCCCCGAGTACTGCAGGACGCAATGAGCACCCGTCTCTGTCCCAGCTCCTGCCAACCTAGCAGTTTGAAAGCAAGAAATTGCAAGTAGATAAATAGGGACCACTTCGGAGGAAAGGTAACAGCGGTCCATGTGCTCCGGTGTCTAGTCATGCCTGCCACATGACTACGGAAACTTCTGCAGAAGCAGACAGCGCTGGCTCTTTGGCTTTGAAACAGATGAGCACTGAACCCTAGAGTCGGACATGACTGGCATTCGAGCAAGGGAAACCTTTACCTTTATATATATTAGATAAAATAGAGTAAATATATGCAATTAAATATACACATAATAGTATATCAACTTATAAATATATCACTAAGAAAAGTATAACACAGTATAGTTTATTCACATGGGAATTACTCTTTATATCAGAGGGAATTTTTTTCCAGTGTTTGTTTTATTGTAATGTAATGTTTCTTTATTTTGTATGTTATAATTTAAAATTCAATAAAATTAAAAAAGAACCTAGGTCTATCATGTAAACTTATGAAAGCTAAAATAACATTATAGCTAGCATTTTTATGACTATTAACAATATTCTAAATTGCAATGATTTTTTTATCATAAATCCTAATAATTAACCAGAGGTAGCCAAAGAAACATTTATACTCGATACTGAACCAATTCAAAGTCACAAGTTTGATACAGTTCTAACATTGTAGAAAAATTCTCAAACTAAATTTCACATGAACCACAAACATTTTCTTCTTCATATTTAAGGCACAACTATGCATCTTTCAAAAAACATTTTCATAAAATTCTTTCAACTTCAAGTAATAACAAAATATCAACATGTGAAAATTTAAAAGTAACATTTGGAAGCGAAGGAGAAGAGATTTTGATTGATATTAAGAGTGTTGAGGCCTCACTTTCTGTGCTTTCCCAAAGCTCCTTTCCCAGTAAAGCAGTCTTATTTACTGGCAGAGCAATGAGCAGTGGAGGAAGGGAAATGCTAGATAAAGGAGTCCTGTTGTATAAATGAGGGAAACCTCTTCTCTCCCACAACTCTTTGGGGCAGCTCCTGAGCAAAATGGAAGTCTGGTTTCTGAAGCCAGGACTGTTTGGCAAGTTTCTCATGAAGGTGTTCTATGAAATCTTCCTCAGGCAGCCCACCTGGCCTCTATCATCTGTGACTTTGTATTTACACACAACTCCTTGACTTTTAACAGAAAACGGTTATCTACAGTCTCACAGAACCACCATGGATACTCCGATAGTACCACAAAATGCAATTGTAGGCATGGGTGAACTTCGAGGCACAAAACAATTTTTTTAACGTACATTGATGATATTTTGTTGTTTGGATCTAGGGAGTGTGAGCTCTGATAAAATTCTACCAAAAGTTCAATAACTTCCATCAACCTCAGCCGGGACCAATCCACACAATCAGGTACACTGTTTAGACATAAGCTACAACATGGAGATTGAGAGTACAGTAAGAGTAAGAGTGAAGCCCTCACAGAGAAAGACCTCTACCACCTCCTTCGCATTCAGAATGGATCCCTCAGGGAAAACTCCTGCTCAGAAGCCAGGGATTGGCACATTGATTCCACCCTGAACAATCCTCAGAATCTATGGTTTTACAAAGAATTGCATGTGCATAATATACTGCCAAAAGACCGTGAAGAAAAAATGACACAAGACCATTGGCTGCCACCATCAATCCACAAGTTATACCATCTACATGTATAATAAAATGTCTACTGTATCCATAGTTAAAATAATTGCAGGGGGAATGTTCAGAAAGATTCAAGGTGTTTTATCAGGTATAATTTCCAAAAGTTTGGGTTAACCCTGTGTCACATTTCAGAACTTGGTACTCTTTGCAGAGTAGGTCAGACCTGCAGAGTAGGTCAGTGCATCAAGTGGTCTAAACCTGGCTGTACTAAACACCTCCTGAATCACAAATTCACCACATACAAAGTTGCATTTTTTAGAGATACATATTTGACAGCATTTGGTGGACTCCACTGGCAGATAATCTGGATTACTCATTCCAAGAGAAGTCACCCCCTTTTTTAAAACCTTAGTTTATCTGTCTGGAGTCAGACTGTTCTGGGGCAACTCGAAGAAACAAAGCCAATTGCAGTATCGCGGAAAACCAGATGTGCCTTAGAGATCCTGAGAACATGCAAACAGCTCTGCTGTTGCACCTTCTGCAGTAGCCACCACAGCTCCCTACTGACTCTTTCAAGACTCCGAAATCTAACTCTGAGCTTGAGGAGGAATGGAAAACACCCAGGAGCTAAACCTAAACCCAGGGGTGTGCTTTATGGTCACAAGAACACAGGATCAAAACTTACCTTACCTCTGTGTCCTCCCACAGCAGAGCAAACAATTCCTACTGCTACCTGACTCCCTCTACCACCACCCCTGACAGACATATTTAAATGGTTTTTGTTTTTCTACTTTCACCATAGCTGGACCAGGTCCTATTTGTCTATTTATTTCCTAAATCTTTTGTAAGTCTTTGAATGAAGAAATTATCTAATGGTCCCAAAAGCTTGCAAACATCTTATGCTTCCTTCCTTCCCTCACCTTTAATTTATTTTTATTTTTTTGTAGGAGAGAATTCAGGTGGGATGAATGGAAAACTTACTCTTAACAGAGTTAAGGTTCTTTACTGAGAACCAGCTTTGCAGTTTCTACTTAGTACTAGTCAACATATTCTGGTCCACACAGCTTAGACTAGACTCTATAATGGATTGCAACAAGCAAAAGAGTGCAACCAATATTTTGGGGATGGCAGAAAAATATATAATCAGTGTGGTGTGGAGAATACAAGGCTGGAGATGTAGTATACCTTTTAGACCCCCCATGACAATGAGATATGTTTTCAGGTTAAATGGGGATTGCTTCCAATCTAGACTTTAGCCAATCACTGCCTGTTTGTGGAAGAAGCTACTCTTCTCACCACAGGTCTTCTAAGCAACCATGGCTCAGGTTCCATATTCTAGCCCTGTTAAGTCAGAGGCAAAACACTGTTGATTGGGTTGCTTTGACCAAAAAAAAAGCCTCTGGAACTTCTGTAATACAGTATTAAATTACTTCTTGACAGAGTATAACTAAATTGGATCATAGATCCTATGCACAGCCATGAAGAATTTTAGAATGGCTGCTACAGAATCACTACTTAACAATGCAAAGACAATACCAAGACTAGGACTATCTCTCTTGCATGCAGATTTCCTTCAATCCTAAACCTGAACTGGGAGTTCTAGATGGAAAGTGTACAGACTATTTCTAGAAAGATTATTCTCCCTTCGCACAGGATTGTCCCACCACCAGAAGGGCGGTTGTCCTGAAGGCAGGAGAACATGAAATACAAGACTGTGCAAACAGCCATCCTCAAGCAACACTTTGCCTACTCAAGCAGGTCTTTGCCACTGACCTCCTACCCTGGGCATCCTATCCCCTTCCTGCCCTCCTGAGCCTAGCCCAAGGGGCCCAATTGTCACTCAGAAAGGTGGCAGAGAAACCATGATCTCGTCACCCCAAGGGAGCAAAATGGATTCCCCTGCCTGGGGAAAGGGGCTCATTAACTGTCTTGGTGTAAAAGACTCAGCTTGAATTTTTTGGTAACTCAAGAATTTGGAGATCCTGGTGATTCTTCCTCTGGGTGCTTAACCAGTTAGCCTTTCATGGAAAAATAACAAACAATGGTATTTATTTATTTATTTATTTATAAGTCACATTTGTATATGGTATGGTTTCATGTCCAAAAAAAGCTCTTTTGTCAAACAAACTACAAATACCAGAACATCTCTTTGTCAGTGAATTTCCCTGTGGTGTTAACCTTCGACTAGGAGTTCTACATAGAGAACAGGCAATCCCATTCTAGAAATCATGCAAAGCTTCTTAATCCCCACAGGGTCAGGTCCATCGGGCAAAGGGTGCTGGTCCCGCAGGTGGGAGCGAACCAAGTACACCAAGAACCAGATAGATACGGGCCTTGATCTTTCCATCCTTGTATTCCAGATTTGGTTTCTGTACAGGAGGGGGTGATAATTGAAATGGCTTGATAATTGAAATTCAAACAAGGAAGTGAGATACCCTCATTGAGAACCCCACCTTGCAAGACCCATTCATAAAGAACTGCTCCCTTTGCACTGACGAAGTTGTTCAGAGTACAGAAACTCCATGAGGACAATTGCCCAGAGGCAACCTGGACTTCCCTTGTGGACACCCTCCTGCTCCAGAGCTCAAGGACTACAACCATGCATTGCAGCAAGGGGCCCATGGTAATTTAATTTAATTGTTTGATTTCTACACTGCCCAGGGCAGTTCACAATCACAGATAAAAACATAATAAAATTAATTAAAATTAAACCCACACGTGGGCCCACTCCTTACACACTATGACTCCAGTCACTATGGCAGAATCCTGACCCCTTGCAAATCCCTCTAACCCATACTAATTCTTATAAATGAATGAGAGGCTCCCATCCCACCTACCAGGTGCCTCATAAGGACTCTAATTTATATTCCTTAAAAAGTGGGTTTCATTCAGAAACAGCTGTCCTAGATTACAACCCATCTCCTTCATCAGATCAATTGGGCTTGGTACCCTTTAACAAGGATGGAAAGATCAAGGCCCATATCAGGTACGCCATCTGGTTCTTAGTGTACTTGGTTTGCTCCCACCTGTGGGCCTGGCACCCTTTGCCCGATGGACCTGATCCTGCGTGGATCAAGAAACTTTGCATGATTTCTAGCTTACCTGAAGGCACCTGTTGGGATGTCGAGGGTAGGGTGTCAGTGGCAAATACCTGCTTGAGGAGGCAAAGTGCTGCTTGAGGATGGCTGTTTGCACAGTCTTGTATTTCATGCTCTCCTGCCTTCAGGACAACTGCCCTTCTGGTGGTGGGACAATCCTGTCGGAAGGGAGAATAATCTTTCTAGAAATAGTCTGTACACTTTCCATCTAGAACTCCCAGTTCAGGTATTGAAGGAAATCTGCAAGCAAGAGAGATAGTCCTAGCCTTGGTGTTGTCTTTGCATTGTTAAGTAGTGATTCTGTAGCAGCCATTCTAAAATTCTTCATGGCTGTGCATAGGATCTACGATCCAATTTAGTTATACTCTGTCAAGAAGTAAATTAATATTGTATTACAGGAGTTCCAGAGGCTTTTTTTTGTCAAAGCAACCCAATCAACAGTGTTTTGCCACTGACTTTACAGGGCTAGAATATGGAACCTGAGCCATTGTTGCTGAGAAGACCTGTGGTAAGGAGAGTAGCTTCTTCCACAATCAGGCAGTAATTGGCTAAAGTCTAGATGGAAGCAATCCCCATTTAATCTGAATGCATATCTCATTGTCAGGAGGGTCTAAAAGATACTCTGCATCTTCAGCTTTGTATTTTCCACACCACACTGATTTTTCCGGCATTGCCAAAATTTTGTTTGCACTTTTTTGCTTCTTGCAATCCATTATAGAGTCTAGTCTAAGCTGTGTGGACCAGAATATGTTGACTAGTACTAAGTAGAGACTGCAAAGTTGGTTCTCAGTAAAGAACCTTAACTCTGTTAAGAGTAAGTCTTGCATTCATCCCACCTGATTTCACTCCAAAAAATAAAATAAAAATAAATTAAAGGCGAGGAAACGAAGGAAGCATAAGATGTTTGCAAGCTTTTGGGACCCTTTGATAATTTCTTCAAAGATTTAGGAAATAAGTAGACAAATAGGACCTGGTCCAGCTATGGTGAAAGTGGAAAAACAAAAAACATTTAAATATGTTTGTCAAGGGGTGGTAGAGGGAGTCAGGTTGCAGTAGGCATTGTTTGCTCTGCTATGGGAAGACACAGAAGTAAGGTAAGTTTTGATCCAGTGTTCTTGTGACCATAAAGCACAGCCATGGGTTCAAGTTTAGCTCCTGGGTGACTTCCGTTCCTCCTCAAGCTCAGAGTCTTGAAAGAGTCAGTAGGGAGCTTTGGTGGCTACTACAGAAGTTGCAACAGTAGAGTTGTTTGCATGTTCTCAGAATCTCTAAGGCATCATGGTAGCTACCATCAAATAAAAAAGAGACAAAGACCTCACTCCTCCATTAGAACAATTGACTATCACTCAATTGCTGAAACATTCTTATTCCCTTATTTCACTGCTCCAACCTCGACTGGAATAGTATTTTTCTACATATTACATTTATACTCACTTGGGCAGAGGATGTTTCACCAGGCAAGTGGGGTCACAGACACAACCAAGACTTTGACCATTCTGTTCCACTGGTAAAAAGGGAGCAGAAGTGAGGATTTTAAATAGGCTGGCTCTCTACAGCCTCACCCCAAACCAACTGGAAGCATTTCGACAAAACCTCAAGGTTTCCTACTCTCAAGGACACCTCCTACTCTGAAGGAATCTTTAGTCTACCATCTGGTGACACCTAGAAATGGCACTGAAGCTACCAACAAATGTCAATGTAAAAATAAAATAACAATTAGGGCCACACTCTCATGGCCCCACTTAGTATTCATGCCAAAGATTAGATGTTTACAGGGCACATACTTTTATTATTAGATGTGAAGGAAAAATGGGGATAGTTAAATAAGACCTACTCCATAGGAGCCTGCATTTACTCATACCCATCTAGCAGCCAGCTCTGGTATTCCCAAACCTGAGAAATGTCATTGATGTGCTCTCGAAGTTCCAGGAGAGCAACATCAGAGTCCTGATACTCTTAATGCAAAGGACTATTTATCACAATCCAAGCAATAATGTCTAAAATGATAGCTCAGCATATTCATCAGATGTGACAACATGGAGACCAAAAACTTACTGGATGTTTTACAGCTCTGAGCCTACAAAGGGTCTGGTGATTTCACTAAATTTTTCATTAACTGAGCAGGTGCAGGGGGGAGGGGCATCCCCACCTCTTGTCTTGGCGAGAAGTGAGAGACCCTCCCTGGCTCCCCTTTCCCGGGCGGGGCCAGGAGATTGTCCCTCTGTTCATCCCGGAGAGCCTACAGTCTCGCCTCTCCAAGCTGCCTCTCAGGTCTGGTGCCTGCCTTGCCCGCCCGCCGGGAGGAAGCTGCTCTTTTTGTGACCTACACCTACGCATGCCTCAGCCCCACTTGTTACCCCCAGTTCATGGATTACAGTAATACCTCATACAAAGTCCGCTTCATACAACATTGAATTCATACAACATCGCTTAATTCCTTGAAAAAAGTTGCCTCATACAAAGTCGCTGTGACTTTGTATGAGGCATTGGGGTTTTTCCCAGGTTGCATTGTGCATGGGCAGTATAAAAGGCATCATCATCTAGTTATCATTCTAGGCAGCATATACACACACATGCATGCATTGCTCTTGTGGGTTTTGCACGAGGTGAAGAGTGTTTAGGAGTGGTTTTGAGCATGATTTTTGATTTTTTTGATTTTTTTCATCAGAATTTTTAGAAGCATTCCTGGGATTTTTGCAGCATTCTTCAGGTTCTTGGACAATCAGGGTTGTTTGACATGTTTTTGTAATGTATTTAGCCTTTAGACAATGTTTTCTTAAAGTTCTGTCAGTTTCCTGTCTGTTTCCTTGAGAAGTTTGTGCTGTTACAGTACAATGTATCTCTATGGAAACAACGTTGTATGAGGCATCACGGCAAGGATTTGGACATTGTATGAGGCATCAAGGCTAGGATTTTGCATGCCTCATACAAAGTCCAAATCTGTATAAAGTCCAAACTTGTGGAACCAAGTTTGGACGTTGTATGAGGTATCACTGTATCTGTGTTTTCGAGTGCTTTGCTGCAAAGGACCTCCGCCTCCCCGACCAGAATATGACTTAGTTTGCATAAGTCTCACTGGTTCTGGCAAAACAAGTCTATTGTCACAGCTCTGCAGTGAGAACAGAAAAACTATAGTGTCAACAACAGGGGGCTCGAGGAGGAGGAAGAGGAGCAATGTGTCCAATTTATGTCAGAGAAGACACTCTGCTCCCCGAAAGGAAGGGAAAGAGAAGGAAGAGCTGCATGCTGCATCTTGAAAACCACCAGCAGAACAATCTACTCACTATTAAAGGGCTTTCCATTCTTCTGAGAAACACCAGGGTTCCTGAGAATCTCGTGGTCATGAGAGGTTTGATTTCATTTGATTTGAATTTTAATTTATATACCGCAATTCTCTGCCCAAGGGGCGACTCAACGCGGTTTACAAAGTACAATTTACAAGTTACAGTATAAAAATATCACAAAAATACAGTGTGTCACAGTGCAATATAGTAAATACAATAAAATACAGTTACAGAACAAATGATATAATCAACAATAACAAAATACAAAGCTAATAACAGGCTTAGCGCCTCCCCGACCCCTCCACCATGATTTTTTAAAAATTACTTAAATGACCTGACCCAAAGTGAATGGGTACCTCTGTCTCTGCTATCAGTAAGATGCCAAGTTTGATCCAACACTGGGAGTGAAGTGGTGATCTGAAGAACCCATCTGTAGACCAGTGATGGCAAAATTTGCACTCCAGGTGTTCTCAAACTTCAATTCTCAGAAGCCCTGATCAACAGAAGTTCTGACTTGGGCTTCTGACAATTGAAGTCCAAGAACACCTGGAGTGCCAAGGTTGGCCATCATTGCAGTAGACAATGCGACATTGGGTGAGCAATTAAGCCCTAACTAGGAATAAGCCTCCTCCCTTTTCTCATGAGGTTGAGGAATAGACAAATAACTCTAGCTGACATCATAAATGATTATGTCAGAGATCTACATCCCACATTCCTCTTTTTGAACTTTCAGAAATGAAAATTTAATGCATCGCTTTTTCACACACATAAAAATCCCCAAAAGTAACAATAACAAGCAAAAAATCAGCAGGTGGAAAATGTCATGATATTGAAGAGCATGCAATTAAGTTAACTAGAGGGAAAAGTGAACAGGGGTTCTGGATCTATTTAGAGGAGGTAATTTCAGGAATTCTTTGTGTTAAAAGCTGCAGCTGTTGAAAATTCCTCTTCAACACATCTGCTCTCTGTTGACCCACATTGGGCCAAAGCTCCATGAAAACCAATCACTGTACTGTAGAACCTCAGATAAAATCCAAACTCTGTTCCACAAGTTTGGACTTTATCCGACTTTAGACTTTATCTGAATCAAATGGGCGATGCATCGGATAACGTCCAAAAATGGACTTTATCCGAGGTTCCTATACCAAATACCTCAGATAATGTCCATTTTTAGCAGTTTTGGACTTTATACGAAACATCATGTGTGCATGAAAACCGCGACTTTATCCGAGGTATCACTGTATTACTCTTTGAGCTTGTGCAATTTCACATTTTAGACTGAATGTCTTCTTGTTTACTTGGGAGGAAACACCATCATCTGGTAACAAACAAGAAATCCCTGAATGTTGCATCTATGAATTTGGACAATTCTAGTTAGATATCTCTATTCTTGAAAGGTCTCTTTATGAGGCTTGATTTTGTATTTTGTGTTTTATATTGTATTTTTTCCTGACTTGTAATTTTATAACTTGATGACATTATTGCTTTATTAATGTATTATTGATTTATTGTGTTATATTTACTTGTGTTATTGTAATATCTTATTGTTACTGTGTACACCGCTTTGAGTCACCCGCTGGGTCGAGTAAAGAGGTATAGAAATTAAACTTGAACAGCTGCCCTGGTAAAGTTATATTCTGCTGAAATCTTGATGCTTAAATATCCCAGAAAGAAGAAGGGAAGGGGGTAACACTCAGTCCCTTCTAGGTAAAGCCACTGAAAGTCCCTACTGGGGTTCTCCTGGTGGGTGATTCCCCCCCCCCAGCAAAGACTTCTTAATTACCAAATGGGGGTTAATACAAGTTTATCTTCTGCCCCTGTAATTAAGCAACAGAATTTCAGCCTTAATATGATGATCAGTAGCTTGTTATGCTTTCAATGTGGAGATAGGTTGTATTTGAAATATATTTTAGAATTTTTCCCTTAAGATCATCTCTTGGTATAAGTGGCATGCAATAAATAGAGAAGTAGAAGATTCTCCAAGCTGGATCTTAACAAAGATCGGCCAGCATTGCGAAAAGTCATCATTACCACATTATGAACTACTTTTCCCATGTCTAAGCTAGATGTGAAGCTACCAAAATGAAGCCACCTATTGTTGAATTCATTCTCCATTTCCATTTGCCTGACTTAGTGTGAGAGAGATTAGCCAGCAACACAAGGTTGTCTTTACCAGGGTATGCCTGATTGTGGTTCAAAAATACCACAGAGTTCTAGGGCCATGATGGCAATCCTTGGTACTTCAGATGTTCTTGGACTTCAATTACCAGAAGCCCAAGTCAGCACTCCTGAGGGCTTCTAGGAATTAAAGTTCAAGAACACCTGAAGTGCTAAGGTTCACCATCACTGTTCTAGGAGGCTCTTTCTGTGTACCCTGCATTATGAATTTAGTACTGTACTACCAAATTCTTGCACACCTGAGGCTGTGGGCTCTTTTAGGGAGTCAGTCCAGCTTATATCTGGTCTCCTCTTTTCCTGCTGCCTTCAAGCTTTCTCAGCTTATTGCTGCCTCTCCCCCCCCCCCAGATATAGGATGGGCAAACTCTAATTGGTAGACATGGCTTTGGTCAAATCCTATATAAAACTGTCATAGGTCCATAAGGGACTGTACCTCAAAAATCCTCAGGGATTAAAGAAGACACTTAATTTAGATCTGTGGGGTTTTTTTTAACTTTGTGGTTGTAATGTGAAAGAGGGAAACCTGTGTTGGTTATGGTTTATTTTTTTCAACTTTCACATATTCTGTGATTTGAGGATTGGGTTAAGGCAAATCCATGTAACAAATGAGAAAATGTATGAGGGATCTGTGGTTTGTTTGTTTTTTGACTGAGCCTCTGAACACAGATGTGTTCTTTGATGTAAACACGGATTAAGAGTGTCCCCTTTAAAAAAATATGAAGTACTGCTTGTTACCGTTGATATCAAATGATTGGAAATCCCAGTTACCTTAACTATGACTTCTCCTCTAGTAGAATGTCACCACAGAGACAGGTCCCTTTTGGATCACTGGGCTTTTCCCCAAGATAAGTGAACATAAAATTGGCTGCAGTCCTTTTCCTGGGTCTTTTCTATTAGTCTTCTTGTACTTCCATGAATTTTTAGATAAAAATTCCCAAAGCCCACCAAATCAATGAAGTGTGCTTGTACTTCATCCTCTCTGTAAATATTTCTTTATTTAACCTCATTTATACTACCTCCCTCCCCCCATGAGAGGACTCAAATTGGCTCTCAATGTTAAACATGTGAAATTGGAAATACAATATAAACACAACAAAAACAATCAAACCTGGAGATTGGTCTTAATTCCATCCAACTATCCTCTTGTAAAGGACAGATGGAGAGACAGAGGAGGAAGAGGCAGAAATTTGCTTTCAGTTATATAGATCAGGTTGACTTCTTCTTACTCAGCTACCTGCCAATGTATCAAAAACTTGCATTTGTCACAGAGCCCTGATTGTTCCAGAGTCAGAAAGTGTGATCACTCATTTGGGTGTCAGAAAAGAAACAGAGTTTTTTTTTCTCCAAATAGATTTATTGGAAGATCAAGAGGTCAAGGTCAAAAACCAAAGATCACTGGATCAAAAAATCCAAAAACAGCAGGTTGGGCTATACTTCTTTTTGGTGTTTTTAATATATTGTTCTAAAATGAATTGTCTTCATGTGGAAGTGTCTGGGAGTGGGACAAAGACAGGCTCAATCTATCACCAACTGGTTTATGCAAAGGAGGCCATAGGGATGCACTTTGCAGAGTTAGGGCCAGACTGGATAGGAGGGTCCCAAGTAAAAATGTCTACCTGGATCCAGATCCTTGCATCCCTTTGGTTTGGAGGAATCTGCTGAGCAGACACCACCCATTTTGGCTTTATGATCTTCTCCTCTGTGGTTGCTGACTGTTGTAAGGACCTCTTGACTCTTAGTTGAGGAAAGGCTGGGACAGCAGAAATGAGTGAATGAGGCCAAGACCAAAAAGACAGGATGCTGGCAGAGGGCAGGAGGAGAGGCGGCCTTGGTCTCCTTGAATGGGAGACAGTTCAGAATGAGTCCCTTGAGTCCATTGGAATGGAAGGGGGATATCAAGATAACAGAGTATTTCTCCAGAGGAAGCACGGTGGGTGAGGAGACATGCAGAGGAAACAAAGGAAAAGGCTCTTTGGCCCTGTGTTTCTTCAAGGCATGTCCCCTTTCTTTTCTGTTGTGTTTATTTATTCATATGTATTTAATTTAAACCACACTCAATTTGTTCAAGCACTACTCTGGGTGGCCAAGATTGTGGGGAGTGCTTTAATTTCTCACAACCACAATTGGGGTTTGTCTTATTTATTTCAAGTTTCACATTTACCTACTCTTTCCTTATTTTGTTTTCTGTCTGGCAGCTGGCAAGGGTAGTCCTCCCTGACCCAAAACTTCTTTCCCGACTTGTCCAGGATTAGAGATGTAAAATTTTGAAGCAATGGAAAACTATTTTTTGCTCAATTTTTCTGTTGGAAAAAGATTTTTGCAATTTTTTTTTGAAAAAAACTACATTTTTGTTGTTCAGTCGCACAGTCAATTCTGACCCTTTGCAACCCCATGGACCATTGCCTGCCAGGCACCTCTGTCCTACAGAATCCTCAACCCGCCAAACTCCATGCCCATTGCGTCTACAATACCATCTAATTTTGGGTCTCCCCCCTTCTTCTTTTGCCCTCCACCTTTCCCAGCATCAAGGATTTCTCAAGTGAATCCTCTCTTGTCATTTGATGTCCAAAGTACTTTAGCTTCATCTTTACTATTTGACCTTCTAAGGAGCAGTCAGGGTTGATTTCTTCTAAGATCAATCTATTTGTTCTCCTTTCTGTCCAGAGTACTCTCAAAATTCTCTTCCAACACAATATTTCAACGGCATCTATTCTTCTGTGCTCTTCTGTCCTTATGGTCCAGCTCTCACAACCATACATTACCACTGGGAATACCATTGCTTTTAATTTTTTAAAGATTGGACACCAATTTGTTACTTTAAGAACATAAAATATGACTATATACAATCTGATTTGGCATAAAGTTTTCACAATTGGTATATTAAATATGGTGTATGTAAACAATTGTTGCAAATTAAATTTACTATTTTAAAATTATTTGTAATTATAACACATGGAGCAACAATATCCTCAACTGTACAGATGGAAACTCTTTGGTTTTGTTAGTTTACATAGAGCAGGCTTCTTCTGACACTGCTGCTGATGTGCTGAGTATTCATTTTTCTGACCTTGGAAGGATGTAAGGCTTTTGGTTGTGCTACAACAGTTTAGCCTAATTGTAATGGCTTTTCAAAAGAAAACCTACCTCTTATTTGTCCTTCCTCTCATTCTTATGCACAAGATAGGGAGACTTTTCCATCAGGAACCCCCAGCTTTGAGATTAAGGGATCTGATGGTGAAAGATCCTCAGAACAATGGCTTCTTTCACAAAAAAGAAGAAAAAGAATGGAGGGGGGAGGGAGGGAACCAAGTTTCAAGGAATAGGCATGTAGTTTAACCAGACTGATTTTCTGAAAATAGTTTTTAAAAGATGGTTTTGAGAAGATTTGAACACCTTGTCTTATTGTATTCATAAATCAAGAAAACATCCCACAATCAATTTCTTTTCATGGGGGGGGGGGGAGTGGAGAGGGGGAAAATGCTTCAGGGGAAAAAATAATGGGTCCCCATCCCCCCCCATTTTTCTGCACCCCCTTTCCATGAAACAGGGACACCTTGACAATTCTTTCTCCATCCTTATCCTCCCCTTGTGTTCAAGAATGAGTTAGAGTTAGATCATTATATGTGGGGAGAGGATCAGGATTTCAGAGATCCTTAGGTGAGGCATGGCCAAAAATAAATTAATACAAAATTAAGCAAAGCAGGCACACTTGTATATCAGTCCATAATGCTCCGTTCACTTAGTTAATTAGAATTCCGCCCCCGCCCCCTCCAACATCCTGGGTACTCATTTTTATGATCTCTGAAGGATGTAAGGCAGAGTCTGTCCTGATCACTGTATCTATTAGTTGCAGGCCCTATCAGTCCCTGGAAAATAGATGGGGAAGAAGTAGAAGCAATGACAGACTTTATTTTTCTGGGATTAAAGATCACTGCAGATGGTGACTGCAGCCATGAAATTTATTTATTTATTTTTCACGCTTATATACCGCCCACTCAGGTACAACCCAACTCAGGGCAGTTTACATAGTGGACAGTAAATACATAAAAAGACACATGATAAAACAAAGTTAAAAGTTAAAATTTAAAAAACCCACCCTTAAAAGGTGCGCAAGTACTGAAGGGACCTTGGGGGAAGGCACACTTCTCTATACCAACCACCCAACGGTACCCCCATCCCCACCCGCACCCCAAACTTGGCCCGCCAGCCAGGTCTTTAGTTCCTTCCTAAAGGGCAACAACTCAGTCTGGAGACGCAGTTCCACAGGCAGGAGGTTCCAAAGGGCTGGTGCGGACATGAAGAAGGCCCTCCTCCTTGTGCCAGAGAGGCGAGCCCCCCTGGCTGATGGCACAATTAGAGAGCCCCTCCGGTCCACTCTGATTGGATGGACAGACGTCCTTAGGGCAATGCAGTCTCTGAGATACCCTGGCCCACTACCATGTAGGGCTTTAAAGGTCAAAACCAGCACATTGAATTGCACCCGGAGACAAACTGGTAACCAGTGCAGCCCCCGAAGCAGTGGTGAGGCATGGGCATAACATCCACACCCCATCACCACCCAGGCCGCGGCATTCTGGACCAGCTGCAGCCTCCGAATGGTCCTCAAGGGCAGCCCCATGTAGAGCGCATTACAGTAGTCTAGTCTGGATGTCACCAGAGCATGAGTGACCATCAGCAAAGAGTCCTGATCCAGGAGCGGGCACAACTGACGAATCACCCGAAGTTGGGCGAATGACCTCCTGGCCGCAGCCATGAATCCAGGAGGACCCCCAAGTTGCGCACAGGGTTGGTCTGGGGCAAAACAGCCCCGTCCAAAACCAAAGATGGTAGCTCCCGGGATAACGCAGGACCCCCTATCCATAGCCACTCAGTCTTGCTAGGATTCAGCTGTAGCCCATTTGCCCCCATCCAGACCTCAACAGACAGCTGAAAAGGACTTTGACTGCATCACTGGGGTCCCCATGAGCCGAGATGTACAACTATGTGTCATCCGCATACTGGTGGTACCGCACCCCATGGGAACGGATGATCTCACCCAGCGGCTTCATGTAGATGTTAAATAGGAGAGGAGAGAGTACCGAACCCTGAGGCACCCCATATTTTAGGGACCTAGGACTCAACCTCTCACTCTCCAACCACACCGACTGGGTCCGGCCCCTCAGAAATGAGGAAAACCAGGACCACACCATGCCCTGGATCCCCAATCCTCGGAGCCATTCCAGAAGGATACCGTGGTCAACGGTATTGAAGGCCGCTGAGAGTTAAGAAGAGCAAGGACGGACAGATGACCGCCATCCCGCTCTCACCAGAGATCATCCATCAGCACGACCAATGCAGTCTCAGTACCATATCCAGGTCTGAATCCTGACTGGAATGGGTCCAGATATTCCACTTCATCCAGTACCCCCTGCAGCTGACGTGCCACTGCCTTCTCCAGAACCTTCCCCAAAAAAGGAAGGTTGGAGACAGGTCTGTAGTTGGTTAGGATTGCTGGATCGAGGGATGTCTTCTTCAGGAGGGGGCGCACCAGAGCATGTTTCAGCAGTGCAGGAAACATCCCCTCTCGAAAAGACGCGTTAATTATAGCCCCAACCCAACCACCTGTCACCGTCTTAGAGACTTTTACCAGCCAGGCAGGACAGGGATCTAATGGACAATTAGTGGCATGGACCGCCACAAGGAGCCTGTCCACTTCATCTAGGGCAACTGGATCAAACCGATCCCAGGTAACACAGCAAGACTGTGCAGTGGCTCCCCATGGATCCTCCCCGTCAAGTTTGAACCCCGAGTGAATCCGATCGATTTTCTCCACCAGATGGTCAGCAAAGTCCTCAGCCGATCCCTGCCAACCAGGCACAGGCCCTGCCCTACCCAGGAGGGACCTGGTCACCCGAAACAGGGTGGCTGGGCGATTATCAGCGGAGGCAACAAGGGTGGTGAAGTATTGCCTCCTCACCACCCCCATCACCACTAGGTAGGCCCTAATAGCGGCTCTAGCTTGTGTCCAATCGGAATTGCTCTGGGTCTTCACCCAGCGGCGCTCAAGGCGTCTCTTTGCCCGTTTGATCTCCCGTAGTTCTTCAGTGAACCATGGGGATGACCTAGCTCCATGGGCTCTGAGAGGCCGTAGTGGAGCGATTACATCCAAGGCAGATGTCATCGATCCGTACCACAGGTCAACAAGTACCTCAGGTGAATCGTGTCGCCGATCCAGAGGAAATTCCCCCAGTTCCCTCTGGAATCCATCTGGATCCATCAGTTGCTGGGGGCAGGCCACTTTAATCGACCCTGCCTCCTTACGATGAAGCGTCACCCCCAGAAAGTCTAGAGCCACCAGATAGTGATCTGACCATGGCACAGGTGTTATGTCTAGCTTCTGTAAACTCAGATCACTCTGCCACCGCCCCGACAAAAAGACTAAATCTGGCGTGTGGCCACTGCCCCTGGTCGGGCCCTGAATTACCTGACCCAGGTCCATAGCTGCCATGGAAGCCATGAACTCCTGTGCCACCTCGGAACCAGACCCCAGTGAAGGCAAATTGAAGTCCCCCAAAACCATCAGTCTAGGGAACTCCAAAGCCAATGCCGAGATGGCCTCAAGGAGCCCAGGCAGGGAGTCCCTTACCCTGCAAGGAGGCAGGTACAGGAGTAGGACCCCCAACTGACCCTTAGGGCCCAACCGCAGGAGCAGGGCCTCACAACCTGAAAATTGTGGAGCGGTGGCCTCTGATAGAGGCACCCCATCCTCAGGTCTCAGCCAGGTCTCAGTGATGCATGCCAGGTTGGCCCACTCCCCCAAAATAGAGTCTTGTATTAGGGGAGCCTTATTATAGACCAACCTGGCATTCATCAGCAGCAGCCTAAGGGCAGGGTCACCCTGGATCAGCTGCTCGGGACCTAGAGGTGAAACCGGGGGGGCAGAACGCGGGACAGATACTAAGCATTGGTCCCGTGTTCCCCGAGTGCGGCCCACCCCACGGTTCCCGCTATAATGCCCCATGCCCATCACAAACTCTAAATGAGGCCCTGGAACCTCCACCATTAACCCAGACAGAGTGTCGCCCTCTCTTCCCGGCTGGCAAGGCCATCTCTCCCTCCCTCCCTCCCCCACTTAAAACCCTCTCACTCACTCCACCACCCCCAACAGAACTCCAATGATGGGAGTTTCCTCCTCCCGGCCCTGGTCCAAGCGCTGTAAGGCCGCAGGGGTGATGGTGCTGCAGGGATGGCGAGGGGTGCCTCTTTTGAGGCCGCAAGCAACCCCAGGTACGGCCAATGTTCTCCTCCCCGCCCCAGTCCTGGTGGCGCAAGGCTCGTGGCTGCCGGGATGGCGGAGGGTGCCGCTTTTGTGGCCGCAAGCGACCCCAGATACAATCAACGCTCTCCTCCCCACCCCAGTCCTGGCAGCGCAAGGCTCATAGCTGCAGAGATGGCGGGGTGCCATCTTTGGGGCCGCAAGCGACCCCAGGTGCAGCCGATGTTCTCCTCCCCGCCCCCCGGTCCTGGCGGCGCAAGACCCTCCTTGTAGCTGCTGCGCCAGACCCACACAGCTGGGGAAAATATCCCCTCTCCGAAACCAGCCATGGGACGGAAGACAAATGTCCAATGTTCTCAACGGCCTCCACCCCCGAAGATGAGACCGGCTAAGCGGTGGTGGAGGCGGCCTTGGAGCCCAACCAGGAGTCCAGAAGCCACCCTGCCTCAGGTGTTCTCGCCAGTCTCCCTACCGAAGGCGGTGTTCTCGGCAGGCCAGGGGCTGGCTGCTTTTACCTTCTCCCAGGCTGGGAGAGGCAGCCCTGGATCAGCTATGGCCTTGGTGTTCCCTGCAGGCTGGGGCTGGATGCTTTTACCTTCCCTCAGGCTGGGAGAGGCAGCCCTGGATCAGCTGTGGCCTTGGTGTTCCCTGCAGGCTGTGGCTGGTCACTTTTACCTTCCCTCAGGCTGGGAGAAGCAGCCCAGGATCAGCTGTGGCTTTGGTGTAAAAGGCAACTGATTCTTGGGAGACAAGCTATGGGAAACCTGGGGAACATAGTGAAAAGAGACATCCCCTTGCAAACTAAAATCCCCATAGTCAAAGCAATGGTATTCCTGGTGGTAATGTATGGTTGTGAGAGCTGGACCATTAGGAAAGCTGAGTGCAGAAGAATAGATGCCTTTGAGATGTGGTGTTGAAGGAGAGTTTTGAGAGTCCCCTGGACAGCCTTGATGCTGGGGAAAGTGGAGGGCAAAAGACAGGGGCTGCCAAAAATGAGATGGCTAGAAGGAATTGAAGATGCAATGGGCACACAGCTGGATGGGTTGAGGAGAATGGTGGAGGACAGAGGTGCCTGGCATGGAATGGTCCATGGAGTCGCAGGGGGTCAGTATCAACTGTGCGACTGAACAGCAACACCACCTTGATTAAACAGTACCCTCCTCAGCCCATCCCCGCTCCTCTGCAGGTCATTGCTGGTGCCATTGCTATTGCGAAATGACTTCCCTATTCTTAAAGCCCCCTCTTTGGTTCCCATCATTCTTTGATCCACCTCATCTGTGGAAGTAAATCTAATTGAAGTACAGTGGTATCTCGGATAAAGTCTGATTCGGATAAAGTCACAGTTTTCATGCACACGTGATGCATCGCATAAAGTCCAAAACTACTTAAAAATGGATGTTATCCGAGGTATTTGGTATAGGAACCTCCGATAAAGTCCATTTTTGGATGTTATCCAATGCATTACCCATTTGATTCAGATAAAGTCCAAAATTGGATGAAGTCCAAACTTGTGGAACGGAGTTTGGACTTTATCCGAGGTTCTACTGTACCTTTTCTGTAATATCACATAAGATGATATCTCCAGCTTTGCTTATTCATATAGACCAGTGATGGTAAACCTTGGCACTTCAGATGTTCTTGGACTTCAATTACCAGAAGGCCAAGTCAGCACTTCTGCTGATCAGGACTTCTGGGAACTGAAGTCCAAGAACATCTGGAGTGCTAAGCTTTGTCATCACCGATTATAGACTCAGCTTTTCCTTCCTTCTCTGTTCCGTCTCAGCAACCTGTACACTTTGTGTAAGTGTAATCTTCACTGGCGATTAAGGGTTGTTCATATATACATATCCAGTTATGGGCTAAAGTTATTCTAGTTGTTTGTTTTAAAGAAAACCTTTTTTTAAGTTTGTGTTTGCAAATATTCATATATATGCTGCCAAAACAAACTTTACAAAAAAATTCCAAAGTTTCTCTTGATATTAAAGGGAGCTTGATAAAGAAACATCTCATCTGTAATCAGAACATTATAGTGAAATCAAATGAATTTTGTTTTTATTCTTTTTCTTGTGTCCTTTTCAATCCTTTTAGTTGCCCTTCTGGGGGAAAATATTACATGATCACTTCACAATACCACAGGCCTACAATGTTATTCTGACCACAACTCTCTGTTCAAAACCTGTACCAAATATTGTTCGTGAGCAACTGACTGATGCAGGAAAGCCAAGGAAGAGTGCTTTGTGGCTAGTGAGGACAACTCTCAAAAGATTTATGCCAAATCCATCTACCTAGCCAGAAAATGTTTGCAGGACTCTTTCTTGTATCTTCCAAATAGGTCTGTAAGTTATTGTTTCTGGTTAGAAAAACCTCCTAGTGTTTGGCCTGAATCCGAGGTGGGAAAAGATCAGTTCAATAGTTCTAACCAAACTATAACGTTCTCTCTGCTGGAAACTCTTCCAAGTAGAGTCTCACTCACTCAGTCTGGAGTATTCAAATGCTAAGTCCAGAGCCAAATATTAGTTTTATCCTGCCTATGTGGTACCAAGGAGAAAATAGTGTCCCATTCAGGAGCATTTAAATGCAAACTCCTGAGGCATCCCAAGGAAACAAAACCAGTTTCTTCTAATGATCTGTCATTTATATGTATTATCTTAACACATTCCCATAGGAACCTGGGTTTTCCAGATAAAGCCCCTTTCTTTTTCTGCCTATAGAACATCTGCATTTAAGACTCTTCATTATTTTATAAGACAATTTATTTTCCTTGTAGAATTCCTCATTTTTGTCTTGAAAAAAGGAGTGAAAGGGTTCATTGATTTTCCTTCCATTTAAGCTATTGTTTTTTCCCTGCTCTGTGATAAAAGCATAGCATGAATATAGGTTCTTCCATAGGTTATAGTTTTACACACATAGTTGCATTTGTTTGTTTTTCTTTCTTCTTTTCTTTCTTACCAACCATCCAATCACTTGATCAACTTAAGACTGTCACATATGCATTTCTGCATTTATTCAACAGAGTTTATTTCTGACAGAGCACATTTAGGCACCATTAAACATGCATTGCTAACTCTCTCTTCCTTCAGATGATCTGTGCTTTTTGAAATGTATCCCAAGCACAATCAAACCTTTGATTAACATAAATGCATTACAATTCCAGACATTTTTTAAAAATGTTCCTTGACAAATATACAAGCTTATAAAGTACATAAGAACAGAGCTGAGAAAGATTATCTTGACATAGAACCTCTGCCTCGTATACACATTTAAGAAAGCTAAAAGAACATTATAGCTAACAATTTGTATGAACATATGCTAGGTAGCAATACTTTTTATTTTGCCATATAATTCTCACAATTAGGCACCTTAGGTTTTTAGATCACAGAACATGCCTTCAAGGTTTACAAAGCAAAACTGCAATTTGGATCACTTGCTCCTAAGTTAGCAAGACCAGTAACCTCATTACTACTTTTGAAGCAACTAAAGTAAGAATATACAGAATTTTCAAAGTTACAAGTATAATGGAAAGCAAGCTTTTGAGAGCTTGGGAACATTAAACTGTCAGTTTAGGCAGATGATACAAGATTGCTACTTCCCATGGAAGACAACCTAATCTTGTCAGATGTTATCTTACTCCAACCCTTGCCACCACAGTCTGTGTTGCAACCACGTGGGAACTGGTAGTTGGAAAATCCAGATTCAGCTCCCTATTGGGCTGTGAAACTCACTGGGTGATTTTGGCTTTCTGTCTTTCAGTCTCTCCCTCTCTCTAAGGTCAACCAATTTCACAAGATATTCATGAGGAATTCGTGGGGCTCATTATTGCTCCATGGAGGAAAAGCAAAGCGGGGGTGGGGGAGGTGCAAGGTTTTCAACCAAGCAAGGCTTCAAGGTGATGCCCTGTTTTCTGCCACAGAAAAGCACACAAAATACCCTCAAGCCCTAGTGAAAAGCAAAATGGAAGACAGCAAGTAGAGTGTGACAGCCTGCAGATGTCTGTTATAGTGAAAAACAATGTCAAACATTCTCTTTATACAAGATAGTTACTTTCCACACCTACAGCTGGACAAAAAAAAAATCAACCCTACAATTACTACTACTACTACTACTACTACTGGGGGGGGGAGACCTGTGCCTCAGCCAGGGGGAAATTAAGACATGAAAGGTGATGTTGGAGGCGGGGACAATGTTGCATCTGAGCTGCAAAGCTAGGTCATTAGGGAAATGAGACAGGTTGGTTAGCATAGGAGTGACTCATGGCTTGCTCTGAGGTTGTCTTACCACCTCCCCCATATTGCATTTCATCCTTTTTTGTCCAGATACCCAAAAGAACACACTCAGGGTTTCTTAACTGTTCCCCTACCCCAACCCAGATTTGCAGAACTCCAGCATAGTGGCCAAGGTACATACAGTACTTTGTACATGCTTTCTATGCCTTTATAAGACCCCAAGAATGCAAGCACAGCGCCAAAATGGCCGCCGCGCTCTTTGCGCCCCCCCCCCACCGGACGAAGGCATCCGGGTAGTTAGGGGGCGTGGCCAGCACCCTTATATAAGGGGTGGCCACGAGGCAGCCGAGCTGCCATTTTGCGAAGCGAACGGAGACGGGAAATTTTTTCCCCTCCACCCCCTCCCTAGTTATGACCCACAGGTATCCGGCAGGTTCGCAATTGACTGGACAACACTAGACAGGCATAAGTTGGTTAAACGTTGTCCGGTCAACGACGAACCAGGCAACGGGGTGATGGCAAGAGCTAGACAGCATGCATCACCCTGTGATTTTACGGATACGCGTCAGAGGGTGGGGTCATTAGTTAGATATTGACTACGGTCAACAATTTGTTTGTTGTCAACAAACAAAATGATACAAATAGATACATTGTAACAATTGCCGTTGGCAATTTTGGGTGGTACCTTACCAGTGTTACTTCGGCCTGCTTGCCTTAAGAATTATAATTGGTCAAATACCAACAGAAATTTATAATTCGGACTAGGGCATGAATCAATAAATGTGGCCCAATGCCGTTATCCACTTTCACCAGTGTCTGAGTCCTTTATTGGGGGGTGCGCCTGCAATGGGTTTCCCACCCATGGGGAAATACAGCTCCTCCAAGACTTATTTTATCGGAATTAATTGAGTCCCACCTTCCCAACCAAGATCACAGGGCATCTAATAACCTTCATCAATCCCCGTTAAGATCAAGATTTTAATTCCAGAGGGTCTAGTTTAGAAAGCATTCCTGCAAGTGCAGCAATCCAGAGCTGCCATCTCGAAGCTTCATGGCCATTTATTCAAAGAAGTTGGGAAAAAGGGTCTCCCACCACCATTGCTATAATTCACTATCAACAACACAAGTGGGGCTGAGAAGACTGCAAAGACAGCTAAGTTCCTGCTACTCAGAAACATGATCTTGTTATCAACAATGCTAAATCAAAAGCCTTAGTCTGTGGCAAAAGGGGGGAAATGTGCAGACAGCATATAAACTCAAAAGAATTAGAGCAGGTAAAATCCTATTGGTATCTTGGCATATCACTTTCTCTGCTGTAGGTTCTTGGGCTTTACAAATAAAGAGAAGCAAACTGAAAGCAGCCACTTGCCTACAATCTTTAGACAGACTGCAGAACACACCCACATACATTACGCCCAATTCTAAATATCTTCAAAGCAAAGATAATACCAATGTTGGTTTTAGGTGCAAAAATATGGAGTTTTGCTAAACTTAACATTGCAAAAGTCCAGGACCAATTATGCCTATGATTTTAGGAGTTTCAAAATCAACCCCAGAGCAGAATTTGGCACGAGACTGATTTTTGGTTATATATGTATGTGTTAGGATGGCTAGTTACTGATGTAGAACCAATCAGGTGGAGGAAAACAGGGTACCCAGGTCTGCTTACAAGAACAGAGGAACCTACAACAAGAGAAAAACTCCCAATGTGAGCATTTCTGGTTACAGAAATGTTTTAAATTACTCCCAAAGTATAGTTTCTCTATACAAGCACTGAATCAGTGGAGAAATAGCACCGGAAATATATTTAAACAATGATTTCCACATGTTAAAACTCAATCTGACTTAACTGCCATTAGATCTCTGAAAACTGTCAAATGATTAGCAAGCTCAGAACACCAACATCAATTTGAAAAATACCTGTTATAAACTACGAAAATGGAATACCATCTTTGTTGCTGGATGGGGCTTCTTTGCCCCAAACAGACCCGGCTCATAATTTAGGGATCCTCCTGGACTCACAACTACTGCTCAAAGAGCAGGTGGCGGTCGTGGCCAGGAGGGCTTTTGCACAACTGTGTCATTCGCCAATTATGCCCATTCCTGAACTGGGACTCCTTGCTTACGAACACCCATGCTCTGGTCACCTCCAGATTGGACTACTGTAATGCACTCTACATGGGGCTGCCCTTGATAACCATCCAGAAGATGCAGCTGGTAGAGAATGCAGCTGCCCAAGTGGTGATGGGGTTTGGGTGCTATGCCCGTGCCTTCCCACTGCTACAGTAGCTGCACTGGCTGCCATTATGCTTCTGGATGCAATTCAAGGTGCTGGTTTTGACCTTCAAAGCCCTACATGGCAGTGGGCCAGGATATCCAAGAGACCGCATCGTCCCAGGGTGTTCGACCCATCCTACAAGGGCAGACCGTAGGGGCTCGCTGGTGGTTCCATCAGCCAGGGACGCACATCTTACTGGGACCCGAAGGAGAGCCTTCTCAGTGTCGAGCCCAACTCTTTGGAACCACCTGCCACCAGAGCTGCATCTCCAGGCAGAACTGTATCCCTTCAGGAAGGCTCTGAAAACTTGGCTCTGCCAGCAAGCATGGAATGCATCTGGCAGCACATCTCAGCTTTGCTGGCTCATTTAGCCCTGTGGGGTTTTAATTAAGGGGTTATGTTTTCTTTTTAACAGATTTTATTTTTTTATCAGTGATTTTTAAAAAGTGTATAAGTTGTTTTATTTGATGTAAACTGCCTTGAGTCACTGAGGCGAGGAAGGTGGCCTATAAATTGAATAAATAAATAAATAAATACAGTACTGGAAGGCTCTCACCAGATTGTGCTTTGAACAAATGAAATCCATGATGAAATTAGGGAGACTCCATGGTATACCAGTCCTAGGCAGACTGTGTAGTTGAGGGTCACCAGCTAGGAAATACCTATTTCATTATTTTCTGTGCTGTCAGTTAAATACTGACATTAGATAATGCTATATAGTCTCCTTGCTAAGGGAACCATTGGGACACAAAAGAAAAATTGGCTTGCCTGCTCCTAGGCATAAACCTACACATGACAAAAAAATATTGCCCAATTTGCAGTAAAGGCTGCTAGACATAGGAAGAAGTATATAGACTCCAAAAAGGTCGGGGTTTGTGTGCATGCAAATGCACCCATCCATCTATCCATCCTCCAGAATCAGTTTTCTTGGATTTCAACCCATCTCCTTCCTTGATAGCAAGGAGGTTGAAATCCATGAAAGCTCAACCTAACATAAGTAAAGCTGTTAGTCATTCAGGGGGAAACAGCCAGGGGTGGGCATCAGCAGGTTCGCACCAGTTCACCAGAAACTGTAGCAGAAATTCTGGCTGACCCTGCCCATCCAAGTTTTGAAACAAAGTAGTCCTAATTTGGGTGCAATGTAGGGCTTTCCCTCTGGCTGCGGCCACCATACCACGGGCACAGTGTGGTAGTAAAAAATTTTTGGAGCCCACCACTGAAAACACATAACTATGTGTTTTGAAATCCAGAAAACTTTTCTCAAGCCAAAACAAATTCAGAAATTGGATCCTCTGTAAATTTCCCTGCATTGCTGTGAGTTCAATTGGCAGGACTGAGAAGAGAATATGCAGTTGCTTTCCAGAAACCATGCCAACTTTTTCATTCTTTCCATCCTTTGCATTCTAGGTATGGTTCCAGAATGAGAGAGCACGGCACTTAAAGAAGCAGGCTGCCATCCACGAGGAACCAGTAGACCACCAACCCTGGGCCATTGCCCCAGTCCCTATGGTCAATCACACACCTGGCGAAGTCTCTTGCCCAGGAGTCAGAGGAGAAAGTGGACAGCAGGAGGGGCAAACCTGGGTAGTCCATCACGGACCATTCTCTGCCCCTGAGCACATGGAATTCTGCTGGTTTATACAGCAGGGGGACTGGGGCAGGCCATGTGGGCCCAGTCCTTCCGTGCAGGAGGGCTGGACACCCCAGAGCAGCTGCAACTACACAACCAGCAGCAACCCCATTGTTTCTTCCAGCAATGCCATTGCTTGCTCTTCTTGACCTCTCAGCGGCTTTCGATACCGTTGACCACGGTATCCTTCTGGAACGGCTCCGAGGATTGGGAATCCAGGGCACTGTGTGGTCCTGGTTTTCCTCATTTCTGAGGGGTCGGACCCAGTCGGTGTGGTTGGAGAGTGAGAGGTCCAGTCCTAGGCCCCTCAAATGGGGGGTGCCTCAGGGCTCGGTGCTCTCTCCTCTCCTATTTAACATCTACATGAAGCCACTGGGTGAGATCATTCATTCCCATGGGGTGCGGTACCATCAGTACGCGGATGACACTCAGTTGTACATCTCGGCCCATGGGGACCCCAGTGATGCCATCAAAGTCCTTTCCAGGTGCCTGGAAGCTGTTGGGGTCTGGATGGGGGCTAACGGGCTACAACTGAATCCCAGCAAGACTGAGTGGCTATGGATAAGGGGTCCTGCGTTAACCCGGGAGCTACCATCTTTTGTTCTGGATGGGGTTATTTTGCCCCCGGTGCGCAACTTGGGGGTCCTCCTGGATTCACGGCTACTGCTAGAACAGGTGGCGGCAGTGACCAGGAGGGCTTTCGCCCAACTTCGGTTGATTCGCCAGTTGCTCCCACTCCTGGACCGGGACCCCTTGCTCATGGTCACTCACGCTCTGGTCACCTCCAGACTAGATTATTGCAATGCGCTCTACATGGGGCTGCCCTTGATGACCATTCGGAGGCTACAGCTGGTCCAGAATGCGGCAGCTAGGGTGGTGATGGGGTGTGGGCGTTATGCCCGTGCTTTGCCACTGCTCCGGGAGCTGCACTGGTTGCCAGTTTGTCTCCGGGTGCAATTCAAGGTGCTGGTTTTGACCTTTAAAGCCCTATATGGTAGTGGGCCGGGTTACCTAAGAGACCGCATCGCCCTGAGGACGTCTGTCCATCCAACCAGAGCGGACCGGAGAGGCTCTCTAATTGTTCCATCAGCCAGAGGGGCTCGCCTCTCTGGCACAAGGAGGAGAGCCTTCTCCGTGTCTGCACCGGCCCTCTGGAACCTCCTGCCAACAGAGCTACGTCTCCAGACAGAATTGCTGCCTTTCAGAAAAGAACTTAAAACCTGGCTGGCGGGTCAAGTGTGGGGTGCAGGTGGAAGGGTAACCTCCATTGGGTGGTTGGTGTAGAAGAACTCTTCCCCATGGTGCCTTTGGATCCTGCAGCCCTTGTTTTTAGGGGGTGGGTAGTTTTAACTGTTTTTAACATGTGTTTTTTAATTTTTATTGTGAACCGCCCTGAGTTGGCTTTGGCCGAGTGAGCGGTATATAAATGTGACAATTAAATTAAAATTAAAATTAAATTAAACAGCACCGTTGTGGGATCCTGCGACCCAGGATCCCACAACCATGCCAACATTTTCGTTCTTTCCATCCTTTGCATTCTAGGTTTGGTTCCATAATTGGAGCACATGACACCAAAAATGCCACCCAAGAAGGAATCCGGCTGCCATCCCCAAGAATACCCCCACAGCAGAATGTATTCCTGCCACAACAACTCTGGCCCAATGAGGAGACTGGGCAGAACACACTCTACTGCCACCTGGCCTCTACAGCAGCCCAGCTAGCCCTCTTCATTCCTTTGCCCCATACCCTATGCTCAATTACACCCCTGGCATCACCCTGACTGGTACTCCCATCAAAAGGGCAGGATATTTTCAATGCTAAAATATTGTGTGATTCAGAGTCATGATTATAAGCCTATGGCATGCAAATCACTTGATATATTAGCAGTCTCCCCAAAAGCTATACGACTGTTTTTTATGATACTGCAGTTCAATTGGGATAAACATTATAGTCTTTGTTATGTTTATTTTTCTTCTATGTACTCAGTGGAAGAGAGAAGTGCAAGGAGGGCTTTGCTTCTGAGGGAGATCCACATGGCTTTGGAAAAACAGAACATGTTACAGCACTTGGGACGCACATGGCAATGGCAAAGTCAGACAATATGAAGGGAGGATACCTAAGGGACCGTGTCACCCCAAGAATATCTGTCCATCCAACTAGAGTGGACCGGAGGGGCTCTCTAACTGTACCATCAGCTAGAGGGGCTCATCTCTCCAGCAAAAGGAGGAGGGCCTTCTCCATGTCCACACCAGCCCTATGGAACCTCCTGTCAGTAGAGTTATGGCTGCAGACAGAATTGCTGTCCTTTAGGAAAGGACTGAAAATGTGGCTGGCAGGGCAGGTGTGGGGCCCTGATTGAGGGGTGACCTCTGCCTGCTGTCTTCTTTAAACAGTTGAGATACTCTCTTTTATGGATGGGGGTGGGTAAATTATAGTGGAACTTTTAATGGGGTTTATGTGTTTTTAGTCAATTTTAATTTTGCGTATTACTGTGAGCCACCCAGAGTCATTGTCGAGTTGGGCGGCAATAGAAGTATGAAAAATAAATAAATAAGGAAGATATACAGAATGCAGTACGGTTCCTCTGCAGCATTATGAAAAACAATAAAAGGCTTCCAAGCAAACAAGTGGATCGGTTCAGAGAATGCCTGGTCCCCATCCTTTGTCAATGGTACACCAGTCATTGGTATCCAGAGAAACCAATGAAAAGTCAGGCATACAGATGCATCCAAATCAATCAGAGCAGTCCTGTCGATGAAGCTTTTTTAAGTGGGTACAATTTTAGATTATTCAGTGTTGCATCTACCTTGGAAGTTCACCATCTGGATAGACCCATGAGAAAGTTCATGCAGACTAAGAAGCTGCCAGAACTGGCAACATCAGACTACCATTCAGCGTCTCAGTCGGAGAGTGCGAGAACAAGGAACCACAGAGATCATAGCAGAAAGAGTACAAGATCTAAGAAAGATAAATTTTGACAAGGAAAGAAACTGAGGAAAAGCTGAAGAAATGTCAAAAATCAACATCATCATGGTTTAGCAGGATAGCATTATGCAAAATGAAAATTATTCCTCTAATAAATTAACTGTTTGAAATGATCCCAATAAAACTGAGCAATGAAGAACTAAAAAACTAGCAAGGACTAATAAATATTTTTTATGGAGGGAAGAAACCCAGAATATCAAAGTACTTTTGGTAGATCTCTCAATGAGGTGGTCTCGGAATACCAAATATAAAAAATTACTGCAGAGCTTCCCAACTACAAGCAGTAATAAATTTTTTTAACAATGAATAACATAATTTGGGAAAATGTAGAATTAAATGAGGTTAAACAGGAAGGTGATGGAATATTCTTAGATAATCCTAATTAAAACATAAGATTTAAAACAGCTTTTATAAGACTATGCTGAGCATATAAAGAAGTGTGAACCAGAAGTTAGCTCCTGGTATATGCCCAGTATTAGAGTTAAAGGATATGAAAGCCTGCCCCATAATATTTAATGAGATATTATTAGAAGAATTAGTAAAATATAAGATTATGTTCTTAAAGAGACTGCTTAGAATTCTCAAGAACAAGGTGGCATCCTCAAAAGCATCTGACCAGCTGATCAAAATGGCCAGCGCTTTTCCTAGCCCCAGGTTGTCCTTAAGGCAGGATATGGAGCTGTTGGAGAAGCACCAGGTACAGGAGGTGGTGCGCCTATTGCAAGAGGATTTTGAGGGGTTGCAACTGCAGTTGAACCTCCTGATCCAAGAAGTACAAAAGTTACCTGCCAAAGCAAAGCATGGAGGGAAAGGCTCAAGGTGGAAAGCGGAAGACATGACAAAGAAATAAAAAGTTGGCAAAGTAGAATAGACAGATTCTGTAACAGAAGTAAAAAGCCAAGAATAAACAAAAAGTTTAGTATATCCATGAGAAAGAAGGGGAATTGGAATACTGAATCTGAGAAATTATTACCTAGCAATATAAATTAAAAGGATTATTAAACTAATGATAGGAAAATAAGTGATATGGAAGGAGGTTGAATTTAAATGGATGAGTCATATAAATAAAAGTTGAATTTTGCAAGATAGTAATTTTAAGAAGATAAATGACCTTCATAACCCCACTGCACAAAATCTTTCAGCAATATGGAGACAGATTAGGAAGTGTGTGTGTCCAGGGATTTCTCCAGTGTTAGAATTAGGAAATTGGACTGAGTTCCCAATTAAACAAAGATTTAAGGGTACTGAAGGGGAAAGGATTAAAAACCAAAAGATTGAATAGATAAAGTTATCACCAAGGAAGATAGAGAAAATATCTATAATCCTAAACTTAAATTGGTTTAAAAGGTTTCAACTCAAAAAATAGGCAGAGAATCATTTGGCATTTCAAGAAATTGTACCTCAATAACATCCTGGATTATTCCTCCATTTAGCTTCTGTGTTGCTGTGATTTAGAATTGGGAATTGGTCACATTAACATGAGTCCTAGACTGATTTATTTGTAAAAGTGGGAGTCTGCCTTAAACATGACAATGAGTTGTAGAAAAGAGCAGATGGAAGCCGCTGTGAAACACACTGAGTATATAAAATCAATACCAATGGGTATAACTCATCCTTACTTTTTCAGACTATAGACATATACACTGACCAGAGATGACTTTGTCACCTCCAGCTTGACTCTTAAAGTAACTGGCACAAAGTGTGTTCAGATTCTCAGGATACATGCATCTAAGAATCTTACTAACATTTGTTCAGATCTTTGGACATGAGGATTTAAATTGAATATGGCACACATTGAAAGAGCTTTGGATATTTAGAAAAGTACTGAAAGATTCTTGGGGAAGTGCATATGTCCCCCCCCCCAATAGGACAAGCAAACTTTTAAAAAAGTCATCCTCAGCTTTAACATAGAGAATATACTCTTCAATTACCTGCCTGCTTCTTGGACATTAACTACTATCCAATGAAAATGGTCCGCCTATGCCCTTACTTTGCTAAAAGATCTATTGGGGGGGGGGGAGAGTTTCCACTCACCAATAGTTTTTTTTTGTTTCTGCCATTTTTATGTGTGGGTGTTTTAGCTTTGTTGATACTTATAATTTTATTCAATTTGTCTACATTTATTTAATAGTAAAGATTTTTATTACTACTGTGTTGCATGGCCCCCAGAGTGGGAAAATATCCCATATGGTCAGAATAAAAAGGCAATAAGTAAATAATATATGCCAAGACTGAGTGGCTGTGGGTGTGGGGTTCCGTGCTATCCTGGGAGCTACCATCTTTGGCTCTGGATGGGGCATCACTGCCTCAGACAGATACTGGGAGTAATTTGGGGGTCCTCTTGGACTCGCGGCTACTGCTTGAAGAGCAGGTGGCAACTGTGGCTAAAAGGGCCTTTGCACAGCTTCATGTTATTTAGCAATTGCACCCGCTCCTGGACCAGGACTCCTTGCTCACGGTCACTCACACTCTGGTCACCTCCAGATTGGATTATTGTAATGCACTCTACATGGGGCTGCCCTTGGCGACCATTCAGAGGCTTCAGCTGGTCCAGAATGCGACTGCCCGGGTGGCGATGAGGTGCGGGCATTTTTCCCGTGCCTTGCCACTGCACTGGCTGCCAGTGTGTCTCTGGGTGCAATTCAAGGTTCTGGTTTTGACCTTTAAATCCCTTCATGGCATTGGACCAGGGTACTTAAGAGACAGTGTCATCCCAAGGTATTCAGCCCGTCCTACAAGGGCAGACAGGAGGGGCTCAGTGATGGTCCCATCAGCAAAAGTACATCTTACTGGGACCAAGAAGAGAGCCTTCTCCATGTCTGCGTCAGACCTTTGGAACCTCTAACCACCCGAGCTGCGTCTCCAGTCAGAATTACTCCTTTTAAAAAAATGCTAAAGACTTGGCTATGCCAGCGGGTGTGAGGTATGATTGGCTTCACTACTCAATCCCGCTGGCTTGTTTAGCTGGTGTGGGGGATTTTTCTTGTCCTGGTAATCCTGTTTTAATGTGGGGGTGAGGGAGGGGGAGGGTAGTTTTAATGATAAATTGTTAGTTTTATGTGTTTTAACTCTGATTTTAGCTGGGGGTTTTAGGCAATGTTTTTAGCTGCAAATGTTTTAATTGTTTTTGTATTGTATTTCTCCCTCTGTTGTTAGCTGCCCTGAGTGGTGCTTGCACCAGGAGGGCAGGGTACAAATAAATAAGTTACAGCACTGGAAAAATAAACATCTATCTCCTATAAGACAATCCATAGTTGGTTACAATGTTATGAGTACTTCTGAGGCTTCCTTCAAAAAAGCAACTGGACAAGATGAAATGAGATCTACAACCTATTCTCTGTGCACTTCTACATTTTTATAGTCAGGAATTAAAGGTGTTTATAATACTATGCCAGGCAAAAATGTAAGAAACACAGAGAATGGAAAACAATTTGGAAACAGAAAGAACTCCCATAGAACCTCTTTCCTCAGAACCAAACCAGTGAGATCCACTCTCAGAATGCAGCAGTTCCAGTTCAGAGGTTCTGGAACCATACTAGCCACTTCAACAATATAAGCAGGAGCCATGGGAAACCAAAATTCAGGTCCAATGCTGCCTTTCCAGAAGAAAACCTGCCTAGTTCTGTTGCATACAACTATTTCCCAGTTTGGTCCTCCAGGCAGAGGCCTTCTATCTGGATTTGAAGAGTCTGCTGATCAACAACAGCGTAAACAGAACACAATGTGTTAGAATACCCTCCTTGGTCCCCAACCATTATAGTCAAGACTTGCTACAGCCTTCTGAAAAGGTTATTTTCCTCCCATTCAGCCCTCACACACACACACACACACACTGGGCAGAGTCTTTTCAGAATAGATTCATCCAGTCCAGTGCAATCCTTCCAAGTGCTCCAGTACAGAAGACAGCCCATTACTCTTTCAAAAGCCACTTATTACACAAACAACAAAGCACTTTCTCCCCCATCCCAAATAGCAGCATTCAAGACAAAGAATTCCCTTTAATCGGAGTATGTATAGGAGTGAAGATGAGCCTCCCACACCACCTTTCTCCAAGGCTCTACAGGTTGGCTTTGGCAAGTCAACTCTAGGCAGCAATGTAGGAATGAGAGGTAACTAGTCTCAAATAACAAAGTACTGCTAATCAATTCCTCTTTCTCTAGTAAATGGAAGATTATTCTTCCAACACAGAAAGGAAAAGCTTCACTCTTGCAACACAACTGATTCTTCTTATGGTTAGAAGGCAGGCGCCGTAGTTGGTTTTGTTTTTAAAGTAACTTCTAAACTATGCATGTAGACTGAGTACTTATGTGTCTACTAAACTGGCTGCTTGGAACATTCTGGCAACCACAATATGAAAACCGTAACTTCTGCTAATATGTTTACCTATTAATGAGCAGGTAAGGGGTTACTCTACAAAATTTCAATTACAGTGGAAACTAGGAGAGGCTTTGAATTGTAATCACAATTACTCTTAATTATAAAGTAACTTTCTAATCTCTGGAATATCAATTAGATAACTTACAGGACTATTGATAATATTAAAGCAAGATGTTTGAGGAAAAGTTAATAATCAAATAATAATTTTTGCCATATATGCTCATCAAGGTGAGCTAATTACTGTAATTTGTTGTAGTATAGTCCTTTAACCATTTATGTAGAAATAAATCTTAATAAAAGAGAGTTTACTTTCCCTAACTCACTCATGCTTGCATACATATTTATTCCATTCTGCTGCTTTTCATTCTTTTTCAGACTGGTTTAGCTGTAAATAATATTAAATCAGTCTGAGCTATTATGAAGATTCTTTCCAGGACCAGCTGGCAGCAGAAATTAAAATGAATGTAATTTAGATAATTTGTAAGCTTTGGTTAAAAATGGCCTGAGGACCAACTGAATCTGGTGTTCTTGTTGCTTTAGAGATCTTAGAAGAATCCTTACCCACAATTTAGAGCTGTCAAATGCAAAGGCTAATGACCTCAGAGACATGTAGGACATCCAATATAGACCTACCCTGCTTTTCCTTTTGCAGCAATGTCCCTCATGAAGGAATGTACTTATGAGAGGAATGTTCCCTAGTCAACATGTCTTTCCCAGTCTGTTGAATTGAGGACACTCCCCAGCCAATTAAGAGACAGAGCAGAATACATCACCTAGAGCCTGCCTGGACTGACCACCAGTACCTCTGGTCAGACACAACCTGCACTCTTTCTGCAGAGCATCAGCCTGAAGCCTTACAGAAGGGTGTCTGGGATGGTGGGCTCCATATCCATCTTATGTCCCATACTCCAATTATACCTGCACCCCCGCCAAAGCCCCTCCCAGGAGACAGAGGAGGGCTGGGTGGAAATAGACAGCAAGAGGGGAAACCCTGCCATGGATCCAAATTTGCTGATGACACGAAATTATACAGGGTAGTGAAAACTGTGAGAGATTGTGAGGAGCTCCAGAGGGATCTCTTGACACTGGGGGAGTGGGCAAAACAGTGGCAAATGAGCTTCAACATTAGTAAGTGCAGAGTGATGCATGTTGGGGCAAAAAACCCCAATTACATTTATAAACTGATGGGGTCTGAACTCTCTGCGACAAACCAGGAAAGGGACCTTGGTGTCCTGGTGGACAACTCAATGAAGGTGTCAACCCAGTGTGCCTCAGCAGTGAAAAAAGCAAACTCAATGTTAGGGATCATTAGGAAGGGCATAGAAAATAAATCAACAAGTGTCATTTTGCCTCTTTATAAATCTATGGTGAGGCCCCATCTGGAATACTGTGTACAGTTCTGGTCGCCATACCTCCAGAAGGATATTATGGAGCTGGAGAAAGTGCAGAGGAGGGCAACCAGAATGATTAGGGGACTGGAACACCTTCCTTACCATCTGAGGCTGCAACGGTTGGGCCTTTTCACTCTTGAACAACGGCGTCTAAGAGGTGACCTGATTGAAGTTTCTAAAATCATGCACGGTGTGGACAAAGTAGATAAGGAAAAACTGTTTTCCCTATCGCACAACACTAGAACTAGGGGACACTCAATTAAACTTTTGGGTACTAGTTCTCAAACAAATAAGAGAAAGTACTTTTTCACCCAGAGGATTACTGGTCTATGGAACTCCCTGCCAGAAGAAGTGGTGACAGCTGTCAGTCTTGACAGCTTTAAGAAAGGATTAGACAAGTTCATGGAGGACAAGGGTATCAATGGCTATAATTATGGATACTTAAGGACAACCTCCGGGTTGGAGAGATAGGCAGGATATCTCTCACTGCCATTTCCAGGGAATCCTAAGCAGGTGAAGGCATCTCCTTGGGAATACCCTGAAGAAAATGGTGAGCCACTGTGTGAGACAGAATGCTGGACTGGATGGGCTGTGGCCTGTTCCAGCAAGGCTGTTCTTATGTTCCAATCCAACCCCAGAAGCCATGGACTACACTTGTTGATTGCAGCAAGCAGCCTCCAGCAGCCCATGTGGACCCAGTCCTTACACACAGGAGGCTTGGACACCCCACAGCAGCTGCAGTGAACTACACTCCTACCAGTCACCCCAGTCCTTCCTCCACTGCAGGGATGGCAGGATCATGCCCAGCAGTCTATTTAATACCAAGAGACCTGTAAAAGCTTGTATCTGAAAAGACAAAGAATGGCTGAGTAGAGGTGGAAAGTCTGTTTCTTTCTACATTAGCTTTTCTAGATTCCAATCCACCACCTTCCATAATAAGAGCAATGGTGTTGTAACTCATGAAACCTCATCCTACTATAAGCAAATCTGTTAGTATTCCAGAGGGGAGAAAATAATGGTACATTTTAGTCCTACAAAGTTTTTTCTCAAACAAGCAAAAAAAGAGTTTGTTTCTTTGTGTTTTCGGTTGGGTATCAAAATAATAGATTGTGGCCTCTGATGTCCAAGCAAAGGAAAAAGCAAGATTCTCTCCCCGAGGACCCTACAGAGCAATTCCCATTCCTGCATGTCTGCTCCCTTTTCAGGGAAGAGACTGGGTGGTGGGACAGACTGGGCAATTCTCTCCTCTACCCCTTATGAAATTTTCATTAAGATGCTAATCTTTCATCTGGACTACCCCATGAGAGAAGGCTGTACCACACAGCAAGACCCATCTCCTTCCTTCATCAGAGCAATTGGGTTGAAACCCATGACAACCCATCCTAATTCAAGTAAACATGTCCAAAAAAGCTCTTTCTCAAACAAAATAAATACAGTAAGTGTATCTCTCTTCCTGGGATCTTCCCTGTGATGTTGGATATTCTACATAGAGAACTTGCAGTCTCTAAAAGTCATGCAAACATTTGCTTCTTCCTTGTGTTTTTGGTTTGGTTTCAAAGTAAAAGGAGGTGGCATCTGAAGTCCAAACAAAAGAGAAAGTAGGATTCTCTTGCTGGCACCACTACCTGGCAATTCCCATCACTGCATGATCACCCACTGTTCAGGGAATAATGGTGATAGACAGGACAATCCATAGATGCTGAGGCCTCCTCAGGAAAAGTTCAAGAAGAAGAGTCCACAATCTGATAATTCCGGGAAAGTGCTGAAAAAGGATAAAGTGAAGAACATACAACATTAGCAGCACAAGGTATTTCATAAGACTGAAGTGTATAAAGTTAAGCTCATCTCATTGATACCTGGCTTCATCTTTGATCATGTTGCATGGACTCCTTCCAATGAGGAGGATTTTGCTCATCAGAAAACCTTTTTCCCCACAGGGAGTCTTTCCTTGCAGGCAGGCATCCCGTTGAGTAAGGAGGAGCTTTGGTGATACTTTCCAGGACTGAGGTGCTGTACCTCTCTTGTCTGATGGGGAAGGGAATGGGCTCCAACCCTATCAAGGCATGAGATTCCTGGCACCCTCTCTTTCCTGGAGACTTTTCTGGTGACCTCTTCCTTTGTGCTATCTGGGACACAGGATCATCCTTCAAAATTTTTCCTTCCAAGAAGCAGCATCTTCTCTCTTTTGGAGAGTTGAGACTCTTTTCAGGTAGAAAAAGGAAAACAAAAAAAAATGAGACTTTATCCATGGAGTTTTCTAAAGAATACTAAATGTCTTTTCTCCTATAGTCTTTGCCTTCTTCTGAGCTACTTTTTATTGGCCTTTCTTTCCCTCCATTCTCTGTTTTTTTTCTCTCTGCTCACTTTCTTGTTTTTTACCTGAAAGTATCTTTCTGAACTCTCCTTTGAGAAGTTAAGGCAAGGTCACACTGAGGGAATTTTATCAGAAAGACCAACCTCAACATTCATCCAAAAGCAGAGTTTGAAACATTACATTTTAAAAGGAACTTGCACTATTCATGCTATTATCATTACTGTTGCTCAGGTCACAAAAATAATTGCGTGTACTGTAGCATTATTGCATTGCATTGCTATTATCAAGATGTGAAAGGAATACAGGTTTCCATTATTGCCTATTCTAACATTACACCTTGGGGATATTTGTAATAATACAGAGGGCAAACCCAAACATTACTTCTCTTATTACTTAAATGTTGGTAAAAATGGGGCATAAACCCTGAATAAGCCTTACCAATAAAGGCTCTAGGAAGCACACCTTGAAACTGTGGAAAAGAACTATTTGTAGCTTGTTACACCTAGGTAATTTGCATTCAAAGGATGACAAAAAAACCACCTGACTGTAATTACTAGTTATATTGTTATCTAAAACTAACAAGCTAGAGAAAACTACATTATTTGAGATAAGTTACTCAGGTCAAACTATTTTACTCCTAGTTAGAAGAAATTTGGCACATAAAAGGAATGCTTACAAAGACCATTAATATGTTGAAAAGATACAAACACCCATCTCCTCCATTGAAAAACATACAATCAATTGTTGAAACATTCTTATACAGTACCTGCAAGAAAGAATAAGTCAACTTCTTCTTCAATTGGAAAACTATTTCTCTACATATAAAATATATACTCACTGGGACAGAGGGAAGTTTCACCAGAGAAGTAGGTTACAAACACAACCAAGACTTTGACTGTTCCACCACAGAAAAAAGAGCAGAAGAGAAGATTTTAAATAGGCTGTTTCTCTACAGCCTCACCCCAAACCAGCTGGAAGCATTTGGACAAATCATCAAAGCTCCCTACTCTCAAGGAGACCCCCTACTCTTGAGGAATATTTAGTCTACCACCTAGAAATGGCAATGCAGATTACCAACAAATGTCAATTCAGTGAAAGCAATCTTTCTTTTTAGAAACTAAATAACCATTGGGGTCCACACTCTCAAGGGCCCTGTTTAGTATCCATGCCAAAGATCAGGTGTTTACCGGGCACATACTTTTATCATTAGAGATGAAGTGAAATGTAAATAGTTAAATAAAACTTATTTCCTGGGAGCATGTATCAACTGTTCCAGCAACCAGCTATGGCTTCTCCAATCCTGGGAAATTTTATTGTTTCAAGAGAATCCTGCTCTTGAGGTCCTAGGAGAGCAACATCTGAGTCGTTACCTAGGAAATACTGTTGCTGAAAAGGATTATTTATTACTCTAAGCTATTATGTCTAGAATGATATTGAAACATATTCTTCACTTTGCCAACATAAAGACCAAGACTGACCAAACGAAAAACATAAGGAAGAAACTCTCTTTTGACCCAGATTGGGCCAAAACTCTATGAAAACCAATCACTGTATTACTGTATGAGCTTGTGCAATTTCACATTTTAGACTGACTGTCTTCTAGTTTACTTGGGAGGAAACACCATCGTCTTCTAATAAACAAGAAATCCCTGAATGTTGTGTCTATGAATTTGGACAACTCTGGTTAGATATCTCTATTCTGAATAGCTGCCCTGGGAAAGTTATATTGCAGGCGCACCCCCCAATAAAGGACTCAGACACTGATGAAAGTGGATAACGGCATTGGGCCACATTTATTGATTCATGCCCTAGTCCGAATTATAAATTTCTATTGGTATTCAACCAATTATAATTCTTAAGGCAAAGCAGGCCGAAGTAACACTGGTAAGGTACCACCCAAAATTGCAAACGGCAATTGGTTACAATGTATCCATTTGTATCAATTTGTTTGTTGACAACAAACAAATTGTTGACCGTAGTCAATACCTAACTATTGACCCCACCCTCTGATGCGTATCCGTAAAATAACGGGGTGATGCATGCTGCATAGCTCTTGCCATCACCCCATCGCCTGGTTCATCGTTGACCGGACAACGTTTAATCAACTTGTGCCTGTCTAGTGTTGTCCAGTCAATTGCGAACCTGCCGGATACCTGTGGGTCATAAATGTTTACCTTACCAGTGCTACCCGCCCATGTGACCAAAGTCAACAGCAGCAGAAAGAAACCCCTATATCAAACCATAGCAACAGTGTGGGATGGGCAAAAAAGCCAGGACCCAAGAGCCAATTGTAGGTCCCAGCCAAAAATTCCCACCCGGCCCCGAAGCGACCAAAATATCACACTGTTAACTAGGGAGGGGGTGGAGGGGAAAAACTTCTCCTCTCCGTCGATTCGCAAAATGGCAGCTCGGCTGCCTCGTGGCCGCCCCTTTTATAAGGGTGCTGGCCACGCCCCCTAACTACCCGGATGCTCTTCGTCCGGTGGGGGGGCCTGCAAAGAGCGCGGCGGCCATTTTGGCGCCGCGCTTGCATTGCAGGCGCACCCCCCAATAAAGGACTCAGACACTGATGAAAGTGGATAACGGCATTGGGCCACATTTATTGATTCATGCCCTAGTCCGAATTATAAATTTCTATTGGTATTCAACCAATTATAATTCTTAAGGCAAGCAGGCCGAAGTAACACTGGTAAGGTACCACCCAAAATTGCAAACGGCAATTGGTTACAATGTATCCATTTGTATCAATTTGTTTGTTGACAACAAACAAATTGTTGACCGTAGTCAATACCTAACTATTGACCCCACCCTCTGACACGTATCCATAAAATAACGGGGTGATGCATGCTGCATAGCTCTTGCCATCACCCCATCGCCTGGTTCATCGTTGACCGGACAACGTTTAATCAACTTGTGCCTGTCTAGTGTTGTCCAGTCAACTGCGAACCTGCCGGATACCTGTGGGTCATAAATGTTTACCTTACCAGTGCTACCCGCCACACGGAGAGGCTCAATAAAGACTCGACGCCCCCCCCCCCAGACCGTCAGCTCGGTCAACAGGCCTGCTCGCCAATCTCCTAACAGGAGGTCCATACCTCCCTGCGACAGATGGACCCCATCCCCTGAATAAAGCTCATAATTTTGTAGGCTGATTGCGGGGTGCCTAATGACGCGCCCCCAACCCCTGTCAAGAAGGAACCGGGCAATAGCCCTGTTCAACGAGCGACGAGCTCGATCAAGGGCCTGGAGGTCGAACCCCCCTCTGTAAGCATGCCGCGGTACCATGTCTGACCAAATGAGGGTTGTGGCAGGCCACACATAATGTAAGTAAGCCAGGTCACCGCAAATCGCATGCTTCAGCGATAGTCCAGTGACCTGTCCCAAATCATTGCCCCCAAGGTGTATGATCAGAATATCTGGCGGGTCAGCATTCCTGCTGGATAAAAGGAATGGCAACAGTTCCCGCCATAACATGCCGCGCTTACCATACCATCTGAGACTTGCGGATGCACCCAGTCCCAGTCGGGGTCCCCACTCTGTCGCCGCAGCATACGACGCTGCCTTATGCACGTAGCTGTGGCCCACCAGCCATACTGCCACCGGTGTAATACGACACCGAGGGTCTGTCAAGGAAAAAGAGGGGGGAGAACAATACAGTGACTAAACTGGTACTCACAGTTGAAGAGGGCGAACATAAGACTGAAAACATTGTGATCCCCACCTTCCCATGAGGCGTATTTCCGCCCCGGAGTACCCAAAAGCAGCTGCAGTAGAAGCCGCCCCTATCCTAAATGAATGGGTGCCGTAACGAGCCCCAGGGAGGCCAACACTGGCTAATGCCTTACCGGTCACCTTCCAAAATTGAAATTTAGTAAGGGGAGACCCATCTTGGTGACAGAAAAACGGGCCATGGTGCGTGCCACGCAGTGCAAGAAACTCCTGTAGGGCACCAACCGGACAGATGTCTGCCAATGAACATCGTAGCAGTCGTACTCCACTGCCTACGCCGTGCTGATCAACTTTAGAGGAGCGTATCCTCAACTGAGCCCAATCATTGCAAACATAGACATCGTCGAGTTCCAGTGCCCTACGACTTGCATCCGCCTTAGACAGCATCACAAGCTCGCTGATGCGGAGCGCTCCAAAAAAGGCCACCGTAGTAGCCGCATGAAACAGGGCGGCCTCATACCTGTCAAAACAGAGGTCATGCCAGCCCCGTGCTAGGTGGGTAAGTACCCCTGGGGAAATTGGGTGGCGGTCATCCGGGCTACGCCCACGCTCCCGCACCCACCCCTCCAAAACATGTCGTATGCGGAAATCAGTGGTACTGTCAGCATAACCCCCCACTTTGGCCATGAATGCCAACGCTGACAGCCTGGATGCTATGGTGCGGGTGCTAGGCCCTGGGCATGTAGGTAAACCATGAATTGTAGAATGTGGGCGACTGGGATAGGCCAAGCCTCAGGTAGTCGAAACTGGGCACAAAAGGCCTGAAAAGTGATGAACGCGTTGTGATACGCCTTACGTGTGCGGGGCGCCAGCGACATGCCGATCGCCCGGTTCACCTCTCCTTGCCAAGTGTCCATATCTCGTCCGGGAGCGGCGAGGGAAATTCCTCTGCGTCCGGGGCCAAGGCACGGAACCGGGATGATCTGCAGGCGGGACAAAGCGTCAGCAATATCATTATTAACACCAGGCACATGCCTAGCCCTGAACAGCACATTGAGGCGCAGGCTACGCAACACAAACTGGCACACCAGCTCCATGACCCTGGGAGATTTAGACGTCTGTGAGTTGACAATGTGGACAACTGCCGCATTGTCACACCAGAAATGTGCTATCGAATTGGCCCACTCCTCACCCCATAGCATCAAGGCTCCCAGAATGGGAAAAAATTCCAGATACGTGAGGTCGCGCAAGCGACCCGTGCCCGACCAGGCTGGCGGCCATCTGCCGTAGGCCCACTTCCCATTGAAGTACATCCCATAACCCAGGGACCCCGATGCATCGGACTGGACCTGGAAACGAGGGGAAGCCAGAAGGTCGGACCTCCAGAAGGACACCCCGTTGAACTCCCTCAGGAACTGGAGCCAGATGAGCATATCCGCCTTAAGGCCCCTGCTAAGACGTACCCTGTGGTGGGGCTTGGTTAAGCCTATCATGGCGTCGCACAAGCGTCGAGCAAAGGCTCTGCCAGGTGCGATCACCCTGCAAGCAAAATTGAGGTGACCATGCAGCACCTGTAGCTCCCGAAGGGACGCCTTGCGTTTAGCCACCAAGCCGGATATGAGTGCAACGATCCGTGTCACCTTATCAGCCGGTAACCTGGATGCTTGCACCACCGTGTCAATCTCCACCCCCAGGAATGTGAGCTTGGTAGATGGGCCCTCGGTCTTTTCGGGCGCCAAAGGGACACCAAGTTCCTTCATTAGCATCTGAAATGTATTGAGGAGACGCGCACACGTGTCCCAGCCCCGTTCACCCCCGAATAAGAAATCATCCAGGTAATGGGCTACAGACCGAGACCCCGACCTGCGGGCGAACGCCCACTGCAGGAAGGTGCTGAAACGCTCGAAAGCCGAGCAGGAGATGGAACAACCAAAAGGCATGGCCTTATCGAAGTAATATTCACCCCGGAACTTGAAACCCAGCAACTCAAAGTCGCCCGGGTGCACCGGCAGAAGACGGAAGGCTGACTTGATGTCGCACTTAGCCAACAGTGCACCCGGGCCACATGAGCGCACCATGCGCAGAGCCTGGTCAAAAGATGTATACCGGACCGAACAAAGGTCATCCGGGATAGCATCATTGACCGATCGGCCGGCTGGGTAGGACAAGTGATGTATTAAGCGGAACTCGCCCGGTGACTTTTTGGGCACTAGCCCCAAGGGGGAAACTTTTAAATTAGGAAACGGGGGGGGGGGGGGGCAGGGAAAGGGCCGGCAACCCTGCCAGCATCCACCTCCTTAATAATGCTCAAGGCAGCCACCTCCTCCCTTCCCCTAAGTGACAAAAGGTTGGGTGCATCTTGGGGAGCCCTGACCCCCGTGAAAGGAATGCGAAACCCCTGCTGGAAACCCTCAAGCAGGTAAGCTGCGTCTGCCCTCCTCGGGTACATCGTGAGCCAACGCTCTAACATGTCCACATCAATTGGTGAGGGGGCCTTTTGCCTGACCAGCTCCCTCTGCGGCAGTCTTGCCCGCCCCCTGTCCACCTCTACCCCTGCCCTGCGCTCCTCCCGGCCTAGGACAGGCGGAGGCAGCGTGGGGGCCAGCACAAGAGGGACACTCATGCCTATATCGGCAATTTCTCCTGCTGCAGGTACCATTGGCTGAGAAGGTCCAACACAGCAGGCGGGCTGGAACCCCCTGCCCCGCCACCTGGCGGGGTGTCTGTGCCGGAACAGCTCGCTGGGCCGCATGTCCACAATGGTACCTCTCCCCAGGCGCCGGGCGCGTGGGGGTCATATACAGAAGCCACAGCTTCTGGCAGGGCTCATCCCACCTCATCTCCGGGTGTAGGGGCACTCTCATGCGAAATTCTTCGTCATAAGCCAACCACGACGGGCCGGGGAAGTCAACCATCGCCCGGTATATGTTGTCCAAGTACTGGACCATCAGAATGGCCAGATCCGGCCGGGCCCTGAGGTACACAGCCATGTATATGAGGTACGCTGGCAGCCAGTTGGCCTACGTGCGTGGCGGCTTACAACGACGTGCCTGTTCCTTATCTTTCTCATCCTGCCCCTCCCTCTCCTCCTTGGTGGGTTCTCTATTCAGAAGGGAGAAAATGTCCACATACTCCCCCCGCCAGATTTTCTCTTTGGTGGCCTGGGCAAGATGATCCCCAAGGGGCAGAGAATACCCCGGCGTAGGCAATGCCGACAACGGCACAGAGGCCGCATTGGGCACGGTGAAAGGAGCCTGGACCAAGCCCGCCACCCCGAGTAAGTTCCCAACGGGACAGAGGGCGCCACCCCCAGTGGGGCCCTGGATTGATGGTGCCGCACCCGTATGGCCCGGCGGCGGCTGAACCACCGCGCCAGCCATACGGGGCCACGGCCACTGGATGCCCCCCCCCCCCCCAGTATAGGTAGTGGTGTGGGTGCACTAGTTTGAACCGCATACTCACACGCTGCACCCCCATGGGCCGCCCCTACCAGGGGTTCCGGCCCACTGTGGGCGTCAGAGCTCGCGACCGCAACCGAGCTCGTGGACGAGGCCTGGTCAGTACCTGACGGCAGCAACTGTTGCACGGGGAGCTGCGAGGCCGCAGCTGACGCCGACCCACGGGCCTCAAGCAGCTCTACCCGTCCGGCCGCCTGCCGATGACTGGCAGCCGATGCGTCGACCTGTGGTCCCAAAGGCGCCCCGGGTGGGTTAACCACCCCCAAAGAAGCCTCAAGGGCCGCTACGCGGGCCAGAAGGGCGTCAACATTAACATAGCCCCCAACACTGATGGGGGGCATAGGGCCGGCCGGCCCACTGATAATAGGCGCCGGGTCAGGTCTCTGTACCCCGGGTCCCGAATATGGCCATGAACCCAGTACCAGCCCTTGAGGGACCGGAGGTATGCCCTGCCAGGGAAGGGAACCCAACCACCCCCCATGGTTAAAGCCCACCGCAGGTAGCTGCGGGGCAAGGGCAGAAGGCCCCAAGGTATAAACCGGGCCAGAGCCGGGAGCCACCGATTGAGAGCCGGAGGCCGCGGCTCCTGCCGGGCCGGTCTGAGGACGCCCAGTCTCGGGCCATGGGGCAACCGACCCCATCCCACCGGTCCCAGTGGGCGCCGGCAAAGGGGGCTGTTGGGGGGGCGCAGTCACGGTCCTCCGACCCGGCTGGCGTCTCCTCGAAGTGCGAACCGCGTTCGCCAATGCCTTCTTTTTGGAAGGCATTCTTGAAAGTGCTGGGAAGCTGAAGAAAAGGAACGAAAAGGACCGCTGCCCGAAGTAGCTTCCCGGCTAAGGTAAGAGCGACGGAGCAATGGGGAAAAACTTCTCCTCTCCGTCGCTTCGCAAAATGGCAGCTCGGCTGCCTCGTGGCCGCCCCTTTTATAAGGGTGCTGGCCACGCCCCCTAACTACCCGGATGCTCTTCGTCCAGTGGGGGGGGGGCACAAAGAGCGCGGCGGCCATTTTGGCGCCTCGCTTGCATTTGCTAAAATTTTGGTGCTTAATTATCCCAGACAGAGGAAGGGAAGGGGGTAACATTCACTCACTTCTAGGTAAAACCACTGAAAGTCCCTACTGGGGTTCTGCTGGCAGGTGTCCCCCACCCCCCAGCAAACACTTCTCAATTGCCAAATGGGGGTTAATACAAGTTTGTCTTCTGCCCCTGTAATTTAGCAACAGAATTCCAACTACAGTTACTAATTTATTAGGTTTCTGTTCTCCAATGGTTGAAGGTCATCACATCATTTTCACCTCAGAAGGATTTGGAAGTAAAATATCCCATCTATAATATCTACATGCATATACTTGCACATACTCATGGTGGTTTTTCTCATCCTTGTCTTGACTATGAAAAAGAATCACACAACCTTTCCATTTTTCTTTTATTTTCTTCTTTCTTTAGTTTAAAGGCATAACTAAGTTATATTATGATTGTTAAGTAGAAATTGTCAAGTCTAGTTAGTGTGACAAAGTGGAAAAATACCTTTGTAACTAAAAGGAAAATGTTTGTGGCCCCTTTAAAATGGACAGATGCATTTAAGGGTGAGTTTTGGTGGACTCCAATCTACTTCATCACAAACAGGAGCCTAATAATGTTTACTTATGACTGCAGTTGCTCAAGTGGTTAAGATGCTGACTAGGAGGTGGAAGGTCAGCAGTTCGAAACCCAAGTACTGCATAATGGAATTAGCACCCGTCTCTGTCCCAACTCCTGCCAATCTAGTAGTTCAAAAGCAAGAAATTACAAGTAGATAAATAGATACCACTTCATAGGGAAGGTAAACAGTGTTCTATGCCCCCTGCCCACCCAACGAAGGCCTCGACGCCAGCGGGGATGGAGGACAGGCTGCGCCATGGAGGCACAGAAGGTGAGCGACCCAACTAAGAAGGGCAGGCCGGGGAGGCGCAGAGAGCAAACGGCTGAGCCAGCAACAGGTAAGTGGGGCGTGGAACATGGACTGAGGGGGGGAATGGGCTGGTGGACCACACCACCTGCCACGGTCTGGGAGGAGAAAGGTGGAACATGAACCCGCCACCCGCCCATTCAACCCCCTAAGTCCCTGTCCCCTGCCCCACTTACCTGTTGCCGGCTGGGCCTTTCATACTTGGCACAGCCTTCTGAGCTGTGTGTGTGTATGGCTGAGGCTTTGGAGGGAGGGGGAGCACATCCTCTTCCCGCACAGCTTTGGTGTGTGTGTGTGTGGCCTTGCCGAGGCTTTTGGGGGGAGGAAGGGGAGCCTCTCCTCCCCACGCAGCTTCGGCATGTGTGTGTGTGTGTGGCCTCACTGAGGCTTCTGGGGGGGAGGAAGGGGAGCCCCTCCTCTCCCCATGCAGCTTCGGCATGTGTGTGTGGTTGTGTTGTGTCCGTGGTTGTGTGTGTGTGTGTTTGGTTGTGTGTGTGGTTGTGTGTGTGTGTGTGTGTGTGTGTGTGTGTGTGTGTGTGTGTGTGTGTGTGTGTGTGTGTGTGTGTGTGTGTGTGTGTGTGGTTGTGCTCTGTGTGTGTGTGTGTGTGTGTGGTTGTGCTGTGTGTGCTGTGTGTATTGTGTGTGTGTGTGTGTGTGTTTGTGTTGCATGTATGGTTGTGTTGCATGTGTGTGTGTGTGTGTGTGTGTGTGTGTGTGTGTGTGTGTGTGTGTGTGTGTGTGTGTGTGTGTGTACACCCCAAAACCACCCCAACCACCAACACACAAGTTATAGCTGCCCAGAAGGGCCGGGCAAAAATACTAGTATATAAATAAAATATTATAGAGAGAATATTTGAAAGAAGATATATAGTGTCCCACTAAAGTGGTGGGTGCATGTAGAAGTTTACATGTTAATGTTGTTGTTTGTTTTTAAAGATTTGTGGTCTCCCCCCCCCCAATCTCTTATATGTGTATGTTAATAAAAAGAAATAAATATTTGAGCAAACCCATGCATGATGCATTTGCTTAATTGAAGACCCTCTTTTTTTAAAGCTAAAAAGCATTTTACAAGTTAGTATTAAAATTAATATGCTTAATTTGAACTTTTCATATTTAATATGTTATTATATGCTGGTGGTGCCTCTGACACAAATAAAGAAATATTTAAATTCTCCTATTTGGTTCCAGTTAATTTGTTGAAGTGTGTTATGTTTCGTTTTAGGAAGTAAACACAAATTTACAAGTCACAAAATTGAGGCAAAAGAGGGGGGGGTCATCTTTCATTGCAATTATTTGGCCACTCCTCAACTTCATAGGAAAAGGGAAGGTCAGCCTTTATTCTGAACACATAGCCTTTTCCACCCTTCACCACCACACCACCCCAACACCCCTTTCCCAAAGCCTCAGGTCAGGCATTTCCCTTCACAGATCTCCACCCCCACCGGTGGATCAGACCCAAGCAAAATTGTAGAAGAGGAGGGGCTGGGATGGCAGTTGTGAAGATGCAGAGGAGTCCATGAATATGAGGGAGTGGGGGAACGATGGTTAGCGAGATTTCCATGCACCATTGCTACAGAGTTTTCAGTAACATTCCTTTTTGCCTTTTGCCTATCTTCCTTTTTAATTTATTTTTATTGATTAAAAACAAAACAAATAGCAACAAAAATGTTAGAAAAAAATCCATAAATCCATCAGGTTTTGTTGTTGTTCAGTTGCACAGTCGATTCCGACCCTTTGCGACCCTATGGACCATTGCCTGCCAGGCACCTCTGTCCTCCACCATCCTCAACTTGCCCAGCTTTGTGCCCATTGCATCTACAATACCATCTAGCCATTTCATTTTGGTCACCCCCTTCTTCTTTTGCCCTCCACCTTTCCCAGCATCAAGGCTTTCTCAAGTGAGTCCTCTCTTCTCATTTGATGTCCAAAGTACTTCAGCTTCATCTTTACTATTTCACCTTTCTAGGAACAGTCAGGGTTGATTTCTTCTAAGATTGACCTATTTGTTCTCCTCGCTGTCCAGGGGATTCTAAAAACTCTCCTCCAACACCACATCTCAAAGGCATCTATTCTTCTGCGCTCAGCTTTCCTAATGGTCCAGCTCTCACAACCATACATTACCACTGGGAATACCATTGCTTTGACTATGCACTTTTTTGTTTGCAAGGTGATGACTCCAGTTTTCACTATGTTCCCCAGGTTTCTCATAGCTTGCTTCCCAAGCATCAGTCGTCTTTTTATTTCATGGCTGCAATCACCATCTGCAGTGATTTTAGATCCTAAGAATGTAAAGTTTGTTACTGCTTCTTCCCTATCTATTTTCCAGGGACTGATAGCACCTGTGGCCATTATCTTGGTTTTCTTTATGTTGAGTCTCAGACCAGCTTTTGTACTCTCTTCTTTCAACCTAAGCAGCAACTTCTTTAGGTTTTCCTCACTTTCTGCCATTAGGGTAGTATCATCTGCATATCTCACGTTGTTGATGTTTCTCCCAGCAATTTTGATCGCAACTTGTGATTCATCCAACCCTGCATTGTGCATTATGTGCTCTGTGTATAATTTGAATAAGCAGGGTGACAAAATGAAGCCTTGTCTTACTCATTTTCCTATTCCAAATGACTCTGTCACTCCATATTCTGTCCTAACTGTTGCTTCTTGACTCTTGTACAAATTTCTCATGCGGCATATAAGGTGTCTGGTATTCCCATCTCTTTAATTACTTGCCACATTTTGTTGCTGTCTACATAGTCAAAGACCTTGGTGTAGTCAATGAAACAGAAGTAGACTTGTTTCTGGTATTCCTTTGTTTTCTCCATGATCCAACGTATGTTGGTAATGTGGTCTCTGGTCCCCCTGCCTCTTCTGAACCCAGCCTGCACTTCTGGTAATTCTCTCTCCACTGCTGCTAAAGTCTATCCTGTATTATCTTGAGCATAACCTTGCTAGTGTATGGGATGAGAGCAATTCTTTGGCATTACCCTTTTTTGGAATTGGAACATATACTGATCTTTTCCAATCCTGTAGCCATTGTTGTGTTTTCCATATCTGCTGGCATATAGCATGTAGTAGTTTGATTCCATCATCTTTTAGGGCTTTGAAAAATTCAGCTGGGATACCATCATCTCCACTGGCTTTGTTGTTTGAAGTGCTTTTTAGGGCCTTTCTGACTTCACTCTCTAGGATGTCTGGCCAAAGATCAATGTTCTCATCATTGTGATTATCAGGGGTGTTGAGGTCCTTTTTAAAGAGTTCCTCTGTGTACTCTTGCCATCTTTTCTTAATCTCTTCTGCATCAGCTAAATCCTTGCCATTTTTGTCCCTTACCATGGTCATTTTTGCTTTAAATGTTCCCTTGATTTCCCCAATTTTTTTTAAAAAGGTCTCTACCCTACCCCTTATGTTGTTTTCCCTCTATTTCTTTGCATTGTTCATTTAGGTAGATTTCCTTATCTTTCCTTGCTTTTCTTTGAAATTCTGTATTCAATTAATTGAATTTCTTCCTTTCTCCTTTGCCTTTTGCGTTCCTTCTTTCCTCTGCTATTTTAGAGCCTAATCAGACAACCACTTTGCTTTCTTATGCTTCTTTTCTTTTGATATGGTTTTCCTTGCTGCCTCCTATATGATGTCCCACACCTCTGTCCATAATTCTTCTGGTACTCTGTCTATCAAGTCTAAGCATTTAAACCTGTTCCACACCTCTACTGTGTATTCCTTAGGGATGTTGTCTAGGTCATACCTACCTGGCCTGATTGTTTTCCCTATTTTCTTTAGTCTAAGCCTGAATTTGCAATCAGTAGATTATGATCTGAGCCGCAGTCTGCTCCAGGTCTCATTTTTGCTGATTGTAAGGAGGTTCTCCATCTTTGGCTGCAGAGTATGTAATCAATCTGGTTTCGATGTTGGCCATCTGGTGATGTCCATGTGTAAAGTCTCCTCTTGTGTTGCTGAAAGAGGGTGTTTGCTATGACCAGCGCATTCTCATGGCAGAACTCTATCAATCTTTGCCCTGCTTCATTCTGTGTGCCAAGACCAAACTTGCCTGATATTCCATTTACTTTTTGATTTCCCACTTTGGCATTCCAATCTCCTATGATAATGTGGACATGTGGACATCATTTCTTGGTGTCTGTTGTATGAGGTGTTGTAGGTCCTCATAGAAATGATCAACTTCATCTGAACCATGTTATGTATGATATAATTAGAAAGTGGACACTTTTGTCCATTGTCCTTGATTTTGCATCTGGCACTTTGTGGTGCAGGACCCTGGGCAGCTCACAATATGAATTAAAGTAGAGCCAGGCAGCCTTCTGGATACCCTCAGACTCAGGATGGCAGGGCTAGAACCCAAGGGAGGCCCCACTGTCAGTGGCAAGGGGGGGGGAATAGATTCTGTTAATTAATTGAGGCCACAAGTTGTTGGGAAAGCTATACTCTAACACCCTTGCATTTCTCAGCTGCCCTTACTCAGCTACATGATGAATTGAGTGCCCATCTCTGTCCCAGCTCTTGGGGACATTTTCTGCTGCTCAAGTGTCCTCCTCTACCTCCTCCTCCTCCTTCTTGATGTGAGTTCTATGAATGACACTCAAGAGATTTTTAAAAACAAAGTAGGCACACTGAAAAGTTTGGAAATGGGCATGGGGAGAAGTGATGGTGAACCTTTTAGAGACCGAGTGCCCAAATTGCAACCAAAAACCTACTTATTTATCGAAAAGTGCCAAGATGGCAACCAGGGAGGGTGGAAATGCTCCCATTGGGCTGCTGGCCCTGGGTAGAGGGTGTGTGTGAATTCTGTGCTAGGGGAAGGGAGGAAGCACTCCAACTGGGTTTCTGGACAGGGTGCATGGCAAACTCTGCTGGGGCAACCACACGGGTGCCCACAGAGAGGGCTCCGAGTGTCATCTCTGACACGTGTGCTTTAGGTTCACCATAACTGCTCTGGTGGTTCACAAATTAATTAGCATTTTGCGTCCAACATGCTGGGTACTCATTTTACTGACCTCAGAAGGATGAAAGCCTGAATCAACCTTGAGCCCTGGTCAGAATTGAAGTCACAACCTTCTGGCTGCAGTAGAGCAGTTTAATCACTGCACCACCGGGGCTCTTCCAAAAGGAGGACATAGAGAACAACAGACTCCAGAAAGAAAAACCATCTTCACAGAAAAGGGGGACATTCTGCATTAAAATTTGCATATGCTAGTTTATACTAATATATGCAACAATCACAATTAGTTGTATATGTTTATAAATGTTTTATAGATTATGCAAAAGACTTTCAAAGATGCCAACATGAAAAGATGATCACAGCATAAAAGAGAACAGGTGTGGATGATAAAAATATCAGAATCATCACCAAACGTCATTTCAATTAGACAGCTCAAGCCAAAGTTGAAGACAGCTGACAAAGCAGGTTCAGATTCTCAGAGGTGGGCGACAAGGTTGTTTATTGTCTCTGACACTGTTTAATATATAATATATTCAGAGAGTATTTTTTCAGAAGCTTTTATCAGATTTAAACATTGCAATTGAATATAATGAGGAATACCAAAATAACATCCACTATGTTGATGACATGGGTCAGCAGTTTGAGACCTGAGTGCTGCATGATGGAGTGAGCACTCATCATCTGTCCCAGCTCATGCCAACCTAGTAGTTTAAAAGCAAGAAATTGCAATTAGATAAATAGGTACCTCTTCAGCAGGAAAGGTAACAGTGTTCTGTGCACTCCAGCAGCTAGTCATGCCTGACACGTGACCATGGAAATGTCTGTGGACACAGACAATGCTGGCTCTTTAGCTGTAAGCAGAGATGAGCACCACCCCCTAGAGTCAGTCATGACTAGCTTTCAAGCAAGGGAGAACTTTCCTTTTACTAATCAATATCTATACAAATCCTGTTAATTGAACAGACCACTCTTCTTCTTCTTCTTCTTCTATTATTATTATTATTATTATTATTATTATTATTATTATTATTATTATTATTATGTTTCAGAAATTATTCTCAGTTGAAAGGATTTTTACTGGAGAAATTCCACTCAGGGGATGCCCAAATAAGTCTCCTTTGACGTTCCCAAGAGCTTTCCCTACCAAAGTGATCCCTATTTAATTACAGTGGTACCTCACTTAAAGAGCATAATGCCTTCCATGGGATTGCTCTTTAAGCGAGTTTGCTCTTTAAGCAAAACACCATTGTAAGTGAACAATTGTGACTTCTGGCAGGGGGGATTGTGAACCCCAATTTAGTTGTTAACCGAATTTTTGGTTGGTTTTAGCTGTTAAGCAAGGCGACCATTCAGAGAAAATTCTGCTCTTCAAGTGAGTTAGTCTCTAAGTGAGGCACTCTTTACGTGAGGTTTTATTGTACTTGCAAATTTCTTGCTTTCGAACTCCTAGGTTGGAAGGAGCTGGGCCAGAGACAGGCGCTCAAACCATCATGCAGTACCCCGGTCACAAACTGCCGACTTGCCAGCCTTCCAGCTAATAAGGCAAGCTTATTAACCACTGAAGCACAAAGCACGTTTTCCCACAGGAATGCATTGAAAATAAATAAAGTTGTCGATCAGACCAAAAATAATAATTTTAAGAATACAAAAATTCACAAATGCTTTATGACCAGTGACCTAAGCTCGAAGTACTTCTCTTGCTAGACAATCAATCTATCATATACCCTGACATGGCAACATCCTGACTTTGGGTCTAGTACTGAAGAGTTTGATGTAGCTGCCCGCCCCCCAGCCCCACCCTGTGTGCCATTTGTTTGCTTCTCTCCTGTTGTATTACTAATAAAAATAGCTGCTGGCAGAGGGGAGGCAAGGAGATTCCCTGGAAAGCCAGCCCTTCTTCTTCATCTAATCATCCCTGCTGGCTGGGGATCCCGAGAGCAACAGAAGTACAATGAATTTTGGTCAATATACTAATGATATCATTATTACCTAGTGTTGTCATCATCGCTGTTATTGTCATCGTTGCCATCGCCATTATCAGGACATTGTTGTGTTCATTTGCAAACCTCTTATGTTTTACAATATCACATCTTCCATATTTCCTGCTTCAGTATATGTATACAGTATCTGTCCAGGACATCTTTTGATTAAAAGCAGAAAGTCTCAGCCGTTACCTAGAATTCAAAGAAAAATGCAGTGACCCCTCTACAAGATTGTTGTGAAACTGATTGATACAAGGCAGGAGTTCTCAACCTTTGAAAGCCAGGGTCCAGGTCACGCTCCCTCAGACAGCTTTTGGGGCCGGATGGCCATTATGCCCTTTCTCCACCACATGGCACTTCCTGGCGTGGTGGTGATGATGGGGGCCACATGAAATGGTGCCATGGGCCACATCCGGCCCATGGGCCACAGGTTGAGAATTCCTGATATAATGCATGCTAAAGGGTTAGGTAAAGTGCTCTTCAATTGTGAAGGAAACAGAGTTGCAATTTAATAGTTTTCACTTCACAAACTTTTAATGTCCTGTTGGAGAATGATGCTATAGTTTAAACTTCAGGGATTTCAGTGCCACTAAAATAGTCTAAATCCCTCAAAACCATTTTAGATGTTGTACTGCCATATTCTGAGGCCGTTTGAGCCACAACTCCCAGAATCCTTCAGCCACGGTGGTGATGTTGGGTTGGATGATACTGAGAATCTTAGTAATTAGATCCCCAGATGGAGAGATGACATAATCTTTTGATGACCTCATAGTTAATAATTAGAATCTTGCTGGGTTAGGTTTTAGTAAAAAGCCAAGGAAGTTTTAAAAGGATTCCCTTAACTGTGAAAAATTAACAATAGAGGGTATTTCATCACAGATAACTCATTCTAGTCACAAGATAAAGGACAAGGATTTGAATATTATCTGATTTCACCTTTATTTCTCTTATGTCTCTTGGTCATTTATCACCTTCATGTTGTTGTTCTCAAAACAATCTTAGGAGGTGGCACTTCATCTTTGTATCGATGAGGAATGGAATATAGATTTAGTTTTTCAGCATGGGCTATTAGTAATCAAACTTAAGCAAGATGGAGACAGTATTCGCAAACCACATTTTATTTAGTACTCCATGCTTTGAGTGAGAAGGTAGGTTTTATTAGCTCTGTTCTGGATAAAAGAGGCACATAATGAAGGGAGAAGAAGCAGATTTTCCAAAATGGATTTTGCTGTTATGTTTTTCTTTACTGTACTAAGTTGCAACTAGGATGAGTCTATTTGAATGGATGGAATTTACAGAGGAGTTGGCTCATGATACCCATAAATACAGTGGGCTACTCTAGTTTAATGCCATACACCAGTTATTTCCAACCTTTGGTTCTTGGACTTCAATTCCCAGCAGCCTAAGTCAATCCCCCAAAGCACTGATCAGCCAATGTACTGACTTAGGCTTCTGGGAATTGAAAAGAATCAAAGGTTGGGAAACACTGCCCTACACACAAGCAACTAGTGGCTGAAATCTACTTTGTAAAAATCTATGTTTTTGCTGTAAGCTGTTTTGAACAAGATTCTTTACCTTTTTTTTACAAACAAAACTCCCCAACATAAAATACACACACCTTCTTTCAATTTCTTCATAATACTCATGTTAATCATCTTAAACCAAACAGGATTTTTTTGTACTCCCCTCCACCCTTTCACCATTTCTTTTTTACCATGGGAAGATGGAATGCAACTAAACACATGATGATGATGATGCTGATGATGCTCATTGTTTCTTTTTGGGCATCAGAGCACATAAGTAAGGACTTTGAAGAGAGAAGGGGATGGCTGTGTGTAATGATCCCTCTCCTCCATTTACCATGACTTTCCTGCACAGATACTTACTGTCTCTTGAACAGCATTCTTTAAAGCCACCATATGATCTTGTTCATACTAACTTCTGAGTGTATATGCTTAGTAAATTAGCAGGGACATAATGGTAGTAATTCTGAGCTGTCAAGACACCTCCAATTTATAGTGACCTTATGCAAGAGAAATTTCCAACATGTCCTGTCTTCAATAGCATGGTGCTTGGAGACCCAAAGAACGGGGTTTGATCCTCCAAGAGCTGAATGATAGGGGACATGAATGGAGCCTTATTCGGGCATCAAGTGCATACATCCTTTCAACCCAGAGGAATCTCTGACATGAAAATTCACAGTCCTGCTCGAGCTCTTGCAAAGCTAAGACTATTGTCTCCTTTAGGGAGTCACTCCATCTTATATTGGTTCTTCCTCTTTTCCTGCTTTCTTCAACCTTTCTAAATATTATTGCCTTTTTCACAGATGATGAGGTCAAAGTAGGATAGCTTTAGTTTCATATTTTTCATTTTGCTTCAAGCACAATCCAGGGTATCTGCAAATCTCTTCTCCATCCCCATATTTCAAACAAGTCAATTTTTCCCCTATCAGTTTTCTTTACTGTCCATCTTTCACAGAAATACATGATGGTCAGGAATACAAAATATGAACGTGATTTCCCATGACAAATCCTTCCACTTGATGATCTTTTCTAATTCCTCCATTGTTTCCCTTCTAAATCTCAGTCTTCTTCTGATATCGTAACTGCTGTCTCCAGTTGGATTGATGATTGAATGGTTGCCTAATAATTATGTATATTAGAATTTTGTGTCCCATTTATGCAGGGGGATTAGGGGAAATGAAATCATGTGGGGTTTTTTTTTACAAAGAAACAAAAAAATAAGACATAAACAATGCATACATGAATAAAGGTATTAATCTCTAGGTCCTCGCATGTAAAATTTGAATCCATGAAATAAAAATGAGTTGTCTTCATTTCATGTGACCTCTCCCCCTGCCAGTCCTTGCAGATATCTTTTGGCAGAAATGTGTTTGGCCAAATTCCTTGCAAAAACTTCCATTGGTCCATAATGGTCTGTACCACAAAGCTTTGTTTTTGTGCTAAGGGAATCCATTGAGACATGGAATACATTATTTTGAGTTTGTGAGCATGGATGTGTTCTTTATAATCACCAAAATTTCCATTAAAATCAGGTATGTCATCTATCCCTTGTCACGTATCAAGTGATTGGTATTCCAGCAGAGTGCAAAAGGCTGGATCCAACAAGGCACAGATTCACTTCAATCTAGATCAATGATGATGGACCTTGGCACTCCAGCTGTTTTTGGACTTCAATTTCCAGAAGCCCTGATCAGCAGGAATGCTGGCTTGGGCTTCTGGGAACTGAAGTCCAAGAACACCTGGCGTGCCAAGGTTCAGCACCACTGAAATTCTATATGATTTTTACATGGAGTGCAGAAAAGGACATATGAAACTTCAAAAAGTCCTTGCAGATATCTTTTGGCAGAAATGTGTTTGGCCAAATTCCTTGCAAAAACTTCCATTGGTCCATAATGGTCTGTACCACAAAGCTTTGTGGTACATTATTTTGAGTTTGTGAGCATGGATGTGTTCTTTATAATCACCATAATTTTACATGACTCCCGTCTAAATAATCTTGAGGATCAAAGACTACCCTTGGTTTGGATCTGTGTTTTAAACTTCATGGTAGTAATGTGAAAGAGAGAGTCTGTATCTTTTATGATTTGTTCTTTCAACCTCTTTTATGATCTGGCCATGGTTTTGAGGCAACTTTCAGGGGGGAGGATGAGAGAATGTATGAGGATCTATGGCAGTGGTGATGAAACTATGGCACACGTGCCAGACATGGCACTCCCAGCTCTTCTGTTGGCATGTATGCTGTTGCTTCCTCCCTTCCCCAGCATGGAGTGCACCCCACTCCTCTCTCCAGCAGCCCAATGGGTGCACTTCCTCCCCCCAGCACAGATTTCACCCCACCCCTCTCTTTGGGCACTCAGTCTCTAAAAGGTTCACTATCACTGATCTATGGTATTTCTGCACCATGGTGGTGCCATGAAGTGATGGATGTGTGTTTTATTTTTATTTTATTTTATTGACTGAGCCTGTGGGCATAGATGTGTTCTTTGATTTAAGTACATTTTAGCTGTGTCCCCTTCAAAAATCTAAAGCACTGGTTGTTGCCTTTGGTCTTTATGTTTAAGACTTCATGTCCCAGATGCATGACCATTAGCCATGTTGGCTTAGCCCTTCGAGAGAGAATCACCAAAATATTAGGAGGAACAAATGGCAAAAACAAACAAACCAAAAAACAAAACACTGATTGGTATCATCCATGAGGATCCATGCCTTGAATCTTTCTTTCCATCCAGTGTCCTGATAAAGACCAAAGAACCCCTGATTTTTGTGCTTCGGTCTGTGGACAAGTAGTAGCAATTGTGTGACAGCCTATATGCTCCTGACATAGAGAGTAAACATTATGCAGGTGGTGTGACTTTTGGAGGTATATCAGGATTAAACCAGTGCCCTTCAATTTTTTGACAAAAGACTTGGATCAGGGAGTGCAGGACTTATTAAATTTTCAGATATCACAAAACTGGGTGGATTAGCTAGTGCCTTGGAAGACAAAAGCAGACATCAAAAAGATCTTGATAGGTTTGAACAATGGGCTGAAACCAGCAAAATGAAATTTAGTAGAAAGTACCCACTTGTTCAGTAGTAGTTAGACCACATCTACAGTTGGCCTAAAAGGCCTCTTCCAGCTCAGTTATTCTATGATCACTGGGTTTAATCCAAAAATAAGTGGGCATAGAATTGGTGGCATTCCTACTTTTTCATGTGATATTTTTCATCGGTCTTGTGGCTTTTTTATGTTAAAATATCCATGGTCAACCAAAAAAAAAGGCAACCACACAAGTAATATATGATTACGATTACGATTACTATTACTATTACTATTACTATTACTATTACTATTACTATTACTATTACTATTACTATTACGATTACGATTACGATTACGATTACTATTACTATTACTATTACTATTACTATTACTATTACTATTACTATTACTATTACGATTACGATTACGATTACGATTACGATTACGATTACTATTACTATTACTATTACTATTACTATTACTATTACTATTACTATTACTATTACTATTACTATTACGATTACGATTACGATTACGATTACGATTACGATTACGATTACTATTACTATTACTATTACTATTACTATTACGATTACGATTACGATTACGATTACGATTACGATTACGATTACGATTACGATCATCATCATCATCATCATCATCATCATCATCATCATCAATCGGCGGCGCTGTCATTGTTGTTGTTGTTGTTGTTGTTGTTCTCATGAGAGGACTTAAGATAACCCACAAGGTTAAGATAAGTGAGATTAGAAAACAATAAATACAATTGAACCATCATAATAATTATAATACACTATATTAAGAGATTAAAATATTAACTTTTAAAATAAACTAAAAAATTACTTTCTTCAATTCATTTCATTGTGGATGGGGTCATTCGTTGCTGAAATGCATTCTTTCCGCTCTTCTTTAAGAAGAAGCTTTTATGACTTCAATTTGAAGAAGATACATGAGTTATTCATTGCCCAATGAGAAACTGCAGTTGTAGCAGTGCTAACATAATGCCTTCCTTTTTTATCTTCTTGCCCTTTCTCATATCCTCCTAACCTTTTTGAGTATGACTTGAGTAAAATCCCTTAGAATATGACTTTACTTCCAAGGACACTTTGAAGTTCATCTTGGAAACTTCTGCAGAAGTATTCTTCAAGCACCCACTGTTTTCCCCGGAAGGCTAATGGAATTCATTTGAAAGTGTATGGGAAAGAAGCAGAATCCCACAATGTCCATTTTATGTAGAGAGGCCATTGGTAGGAAATTTTCAGAGTTAGGACCAGAACTGGGTTGGATGGCTGAAACCCACTAACTGGAGGTCCCAACTAGAGCTGGTATTCCCAATCAATGGCTGAATGGTAAATTCCTATGCCATTGATTCAATGGGTTGAAGACACACACACCCAAGTGTTAAAATGGAGTCATGAAGCAACTTGATTCAGATCTGGAGGCTTTACAAAGGTGCCGTGTGAACACACACACTTCCTCTGTGCTACACAAAAATGAATGAATTTAAACTTGCCTCTGGGTAAGGAGGGGGGGGGACAATTGTCTCATTTTTCATGTAGTCCAAAAGGCTAGGAGCTGATCCTTCAGTCACTTTATCTTCCCTAAGCCAGAGTCCAATGTCTTATAGCTACAGATAGGCCTGATTGTTGGATGTGTTTCATTCTCCCTAACCACAACAATTGGGGTCTGCCACATGACCACGGAAACGACTGCAGAAGTAGACAGCTCTGGCTCTTAGGCTTTGAAACAGAGATGAGCACTGAACGCTAGAGTTGGATATGACTGGCTATCGAGCAAGGGAAACCTTTAGGCCACTTAAAGCTCTATCTCCTTTTTACTTTCACATTTATCAACTGTTTCCTTATTTCTTCCTCAGCCTGGCAGTTGGCAAGCCCAACCCTCGATCCACGAATAGAGATGTAAAAAAATTTAAGGTGATGGATTGTTTTAGACAAAAATGAAAATTTGGGGGGAAATTGGAAAAAATGCAACATTTTCACTTAAAATAAAACAGACTGAAAATTACTAATATAAAATATGCCTATGTGCAATTTGATTTGGCATAAAATTGGTATATTAAACATTCAGGGTATTGAAACTTTTATTGCAAATAGAATAACTGCAGGTTCTTCTTTCAACTTTCGAAATGGGAATGGATGGCCTAACAATGTGTCATTTGCAACACATTCACACTCACACACTTCCCTTCAGGGCTTCACACATGTGTTTACCTCAGGAGTCAGGCTCAGGAGGGAGGTGGGAGTCTTTCATCTCATCTCTCCCCACACAAGCCCTCCTCCCTATGGGTCCCTCTCTTCCCCAGGTCATTGCTGGTGTCATTGTCATTTGGAAAGGACTTTTGCTTTTCTTAATGGCCACCCTTTTGTTCTCACCTCACTTGGTCCACCTCCTCCTTATAGGTCAACCTCAAGCCTCATTATTATTAGGCTTCCAGTTTGGGATGAAATGGATTGGAATCCACAAACTTCACCCCGAGAATATATCTGTTCATTTTAAAGGGGCTACAAAAGTTTTTTTCCCTTATTTTTGCTACAGGTTTAAAAAACTGTAAGTATTTTCTTACTTTGTCTCATTGACCAGAAGATGAGCATGCTTAGAAACTTCTGCTTAGCAATATAATTTACTTACAACTTCAAAATAAAGGGGAAAAGAAAATTAAGGGGGAGACGGAAAAGTTGTTTGATTCCTTTATAGTCAAGACAAGATTGGACAATAACACGAAAAACAAAACAAAATATAAACATACTATTTATTTTAAATGTTATTGTATTTCTTGCATTTATATTATACCCATCTGTGGTATTTTCCCCCATTTAGGAGGTGTACAACATATTTCTTTAAAAATATATATACAATTAAATATCAAATATCAGGAAGAACAAAAGAAGTACCCTAGCTTTCAATCCTGCAAGAGTTTTCATTAGACTGGATAGCTACAAGGGTGGGTGTAGCAAAATTTTGCCTCAGCTAATTTGGAACTGGAATTATTTGATTAAAACTCTTCTGAGCAAACCTCATCTTGAGGAGTAGCTGTGAGTCGTTTTCAGTGTGGGTTTCTTGAATCAAGATGACATGAGGCTGGTGGATCTTAAGGACTCTTGCTAAGTGATCACATGTTACTCTGCTTATACTCTCAGTGTTAAACTGACAGATGTTGCTAAATAGTATTGTCCATCTTGGCTTAATAGTACACACACAGGACTAATAGACCTACAACTGAATCAGGCAATGCACATCATGGCAGGCTGTACAATACCCAGGGGCTCCCTGCCTTGAGCCACATTCCCCTGCCACCACTAAGAGGATCACTGGCATTATAAAACCTATGGATAAAAAATAGTAAACAATCCTCTCCTCCCAATCCTTGCCGATATAACAGCCCTCTCAGCCCAACGAGTAAAATCTAGACACCCTGCTTGGCGCACTGCAATCAAACTTCAGAATAACCATTTTAATATCTCCGATGCCTGGATGGAACTGGCAACATCTATCTCCAATTCCCCATCAACACATAATCAAGAATCCCTGTGAATGGCCAGCCGGATTTTCCCTTCCAAGGCGGCAGTGGAGGATGCTGAACAGAATGAGGAGTGGCTGCAGTAGATGAGAAGCCACTCTGTTCACATGAGGATAGAAGTCCTCTCCACAATGTGACTGTGGAAAAGAACCAAACCATGGACCACATTGTATTTAGGTGTCCTCTGCGCCTGTTTGGAGGCACACTGGAGGACTTGCATAGTGTCACAGATGAAGCCCTTCAATAGCTTTCAAACTTGGATGTGGAACTCTAGCTAGGAACTTGAGATGGTCAATTTGTGCTTGGTGTTGTATCAACATTAATGTAGATAATCATCATACGATAAATCTTAAGGAGTGGATCCAAGTGAAAAAGCCTTCCTGAAGAAGAAGAAAAAGGAAAGAAGTTAAGATGAGACTGAGCTATGCCTTTAATAGGGCACATGCACAAAACATTCAGAAACATAAACTAGCAAACCATGGAGGTAAAGACACCATCATGGCCTCCAATTAGGAGCTCAGTAGAAGCTACTTGCTGAAAGAAACTGTGGGAAAGGGGATAAAAAGATCAGTGCATTGGGGGGGGGACCCTTAAACATGGCATAATTAAAGGCTCTCTTGCTACAGCTGTATCAGCTCCATCCCATGGGTTGAACCAGTTTTAACTGGGTAGATGCCTTCTGGGGATCAAGGCTCAGGGATGACTTGACTCTTGGAGTGTAACCCAAATGCTGCTTCTATTGTAGCTGCTTTTTTCCTTCTCCAGTAAATACAACTATTAACCTTCCTCCCACCTCTGCAGCGAGGAAAGCATTATATGCAGAGGTACTACTGGAGAAGGAAAAAGCAGCTACAACAGGAGCAGCATTTGGGTTACACTCCAAGCAAAGGTGACCCTTTACGTTCACCAGAGTCATTTCTGAGCCTCAATGCCCAGAAGGCATCTGCCCAGTTAAAACTGGTTCAACCCCGGGGGTGGAGCTGATACAGCTGTAGCAAGAGAGGCCTTAATTATACCACATTTGAGGGGGTTTCTTTTTTCAAAATGCACAGTATTTTCAAAATGCACTCTTGCTCAAAAGCCAGTTGTATCCAACTGTAGGGATCAGTGTTCATCACTGTTTCATAGAAGAACCAGTGCTGTCTGCTTCTACAGATATTGTCTATGGTCATATGGCAGGCATCACTAGACACCAGAGTGCACAGAATGCAGTTTACCTTCCCATCGAAGTGGTCCCTATTTATCATATGATGATTATCTATATTAATGTTGGTACTGTGTGTGTGTGTGTGTGTGTGTGTGTGTGTGTGTGTGTGTGTGTGTGTCTATTCATGGATCGATCAGGAATGGGTGTTTAGGCCAAGGAGGGTTGAGCTTGCCAACTGCCAGGCTGAGCAAGAAATCAGGAAACAGTTGATAAATGTGAAAGTAATAAACTTGAAATAAATAGGGTTTTGGGTGTGGGTTCCCCCCCCCCCTTTAGGTGGAGAGAACAGAAAAAGGAGATAGAGCTGTAAGTGGCCTAAGGCAGACCCCAATTGTTGTTGTTTGGGAGAATGAAACATCCAACAATCAGGCCTATCTGTAGCTACAAGACAATGGACTCAGGCTTAGGGAAGATAAAGTGACTGAAGGATCAGCTTCCAGTCTTTTAGACTACATGAAAAATAAGACAATTATTCCTTCACACACATACACTCTCACCCAGAGGCAAGTTTAAATTCATTCATTTTTGTGGAGCACAGAGGAAGTGTGTGTATTCACATGGCACCTTAGTAAAGCCTCCAGATCTGAATCAAGGAGTTTCATGACTCCATTTTAAGACTTTGGGGTGTGGTAGGGGGCAAGATATGAAAGTCTTCTGACATTAGCCAACTGATGGTTTCAACCCATTGAATGTCATAGGAATTTGCCATTCAGCCATTGATTGGGAGGACCAGTTGGCTCCTCTAGTTGGTGGGTATGAGCCATCAGTTCCAAGTCTGGTCCTAACTCAGAAAATGTCCTGCCAATGGTCTTTCTACATAAAATGGATGTTGTGGGATTCTGCTTCTCTCCCAGACACTTCCAAATGAAAACCATTAGCCTTCCAGGGAAAACAGTGGGTGCTTGAAGAATACTTCTGCAGAAGTTTCCAAGATAAGATGAACTTCTAAGTCTCCTTGGAATTAAAGTCATACTTAAAGGGATTTTACTCAAGTCATACTCAAAAGGGTTAGGAGGATATGAGAAAGGGGAAGAAGCCAAAAAAGGAAGGCAATATGTTAGCACTGCTAATACTGCAGTTCCTCATTGGGCAATGAATAACTCATGTATCTTCTTCAAACTGCTTTTTAAAGAAGAGCAGAAAGAATGCATTTCAGTAACGAATGACCCCATCCACAAAGAAATGAATTGAAAAAAGTTTTTTTTTTAGTTTATTTTAAAAGTTAATATTTTAATCTCTTAATATATTATAATTATTATGATGGTTCAATTGTATGTATTGTTTTTTAATTTTATTTATCTTAACCTTGTGGGTTATCTTAAGTCCTCTCATGAGAACAACAACAACAATGACAACGACAACGACAATGACAACGACAACGACAACGACAACGACAACAACAACAACAATGACAATAATAATAATAATAATAATAATAATAATAATAATAATAATAATAATAATAATAATAATAATAATAATAATAATAATAATAATAAATTACTTGTGTGGTTGGATCTTTTTTTTGGGGGGGGGGGGCGTTGACCATGGATATTTTAACATAAAAATGCCAAGGAGTTACCATAAAACTGATGAAAAATATCACATGGAAAAGTAGGACTGCCACCAATTCTATGCCCACTTATTTTTGGATAAAACCCAGTGATCATAGAATAACTGAGCTGGAAGAGGCCTTTTAGGCCAACTGTAGATGTGGTCTAACTACTACTGAACAAGTGGACTTTCTACTAAATTTCATTTTGCTGGTTTCAGCCCAAAATTGTTCAAGCCTATCAAGATATTTTTGATGTCTGCTTTTGTCTTCCAAGGCATTAGTTATTCCACCCAGTTTTGTGTTACCTGAAAATTTAATAAGTCCTGCACTCCCTCACCCAACTCTTTTGTCAAAAAATTGAAGGGCACTGGGCACTGAGCCCTGTTATTTACTCCAACCCAAATCAAAATCATATGCTAGTTTAATCCTGATATACCTTCAAAAGTCACACCACCTGCATAATGTTTGCTCTCTATGTCAGGAGCATATGAGCTGTTACACAATGGATACAACTTGTCCACAGACCGAAACACAAAAATCAGTCCAATGTCTTATAGCTACAGATCGGCCTGTTTGTTGGATGTGTTTCATTCTCCCAAACCACAACAATTGGGGTCTGCCTTAGGCCACATAAAGCTCTATCTCCTTTATACTTTCACATTTATCAACGGTTTCCTTATTTCTTCCTCAGCATGGCAGTTGGCAAGCCCAAACCTCGATCCATGAATAGAAATGTAAAAAAAATTAAGGTGGGGGATTTTTGTTTTAGACAAAAATCAAAATTTGGGGGGACATTGGAAAAAATGCAATATTCACACTTTTAAAAAATATTTTTATTTTTATTTTATTCTTTTTGTTTCTTTGTAAAAAAATTAAATATCACAAGTTTTCATTTACTTCAGACAAATGGGACACAAAGTGCTAATATACATTATTAGGCAACCATTTGTGAATGCAGTCTTATCAAATAGCTTCATAAGAGAATGTCTTTGCTTGAGGTGTAGTGCATCTGTACCTGAGGACATAGTTCCTCTAGTGGTAAAAAGGTGCAACTGCAGTTGAACATTAAAAAGACAAAAACGGGACTATAGATATAGAAGAACAGTAGAACTCCAACGTTGAATAAATTTAAAGAATGAAAGACTGTGTATAACTTCATTCAATCATCAATCCAACTGGAGACTGCAGTTACGATATCAGAAGGAGACTAAAATTCAATGAAGGAATTAGAAAAGATTGTCAAGTGGAAGGATGTGTCACTGAAAATCAAGTTCATATTTTGTATTCCTGACCAGCATGTGTTTCTGTGAAAGATAGACAGTAAAGAAAACTGACAGGGGAAAAATTGACTTGTTTGAAATATGGGGATGGAGAAGAGATTTGCAGATACCCTGGACTGTTCTTGAAGCAGAAAAAGAAAAATATGGAACTAAAGCTATCCTACTTTGGCCTCATCATCTCTGAAAAAGCCAATAATATTTAGAAATTTTTAGAAAGCAGGAAAAGAGGAAGAACCAATATAAGATGGAGTGACTCCCTAAAGGAGACAATAGTCTTAGCTTTGCAAGAGCTCGAGCAGGACTGTGAATTTTCATGTCAGAGATTCCTCTGGGTTGAAAGGATGTATGCACTGGATGCCTGAATAAGGCTCCTTTCATGTCCCCTATCGTGCAGCTCTTGGGGGATCAAACCCCATTCTTTGGGTCTCCAAGCACCATGCTGTTGAAGATGGGACATGTTGGAAATTTGAATCTCTTGCATAAAGTCACCATAAATTGGAAGTGTCTTGACAGCTCATAACAACTACCATTATGTCCCTGCTAATTTACTAAGCATATAAACTCAGAAGTTATTATCTGTGCAGGAAAGTCATGGGAAATGGAAGAGAGGGATCATTACACAAAGCCATCCCCTTCTCTCTTCAAAGTTCTTACTTTGAGCCACTTCCTAAGGTTGTTTTGAGAACAACAACATCAAGAGACCGCATCGCCCCAAGGGAGTCTGCCTGCCCTACTAGGGTGGACCAGAGGGGCTCTCTCAGTGTTCCATCGGCTAGAGGAGCTCGCCTCTCTAGCACAAGGAGGAGGGCCTTCTCTGTGTCTGCCCCAACCCTGTGGAACCTCCTGCCGCTAGACTTGCGGCTACATATGGAATTGCTGCCCTTTAGGAAAGGGATGAAAACCTGGCTGGCAGGGCAAGTTGGGGGGGGGGGCGACAGGGTGCTGATGCCCGCTCATTGGCTCTCTTAGAACTAAATGTCCCTGTTAGAATTATATGTCCTTTTTATTTTTGGGAGGAAAGGGAGGGCTTTTTAATTTGGGATGGTTTTAAATAGTTTTTATTGAATTTTTAAAAGGGGATTGTAATAATATGTATGTGTAAGTGTGCTGCTCTGAGTTGCCCTAGGGCAAGAGAGTGGGATACAAATCCAAATCCAAATCCAAATCCAAATCCAAATCCAAATCCAAATCCAAATAAATAAATAAATAAATAAATAAATAAATAAATGTGAAATCAGATAATATTTCAATCCTTGTCCTTTATCTTGAGACTGGAATGAGTTATCTGTGATGAAATACCCTCTATTGTTAATTTTTCACAGTTTAGGGAATCCTGTTAAAACTTCCTCATTTTAACTTCTGTTTCTTGCTATGTTATGCTGGTCTTGAACTGTAATAAAGACTGGTTTTATTTTATTACATTTACATTCTACAGCAGATTTTCTCCCCAACAGAGCTTGGAGGTGTTTTTCCAGCAGTGCTTCCCCACATTCAGTCCCCATATATTCTTGGACTACAGCTCCCAGCATATTTGGCCAACATAGCCAATGGCGAAGGTTTCTGGGAGTTTTTGTCCAAGAACATCTGGGGATCCAATTATTAAAATTCTCAGTATCACCCAACCTAATATTACCACTGTGGCTGAGAAGGATTCTGGGAGTTGTAGCCCAAACGGCCTCAGAATATGACAGTACAATATCTTTTTAAAACGTTTTGAGATATTTAGACTATTTTAGAGGAGCTGAAATCCCTGAAGTTTAATCTATAGCATCATTCTCCAACAGGAAATTAAAAGTTTCTGAAGTAAAAACAATTAAATTGCAACTCTGTTTCCTTCACAATTGAAGAGCTCTACCTAACCTTTTAGCATGCATTATATCAGGAATTCTCAACCTGTGGCACCACGGGATGTATGCGGCCGTGACACCATTTCATGTGGCCTCCACCATGCCAGGAAGTGCCATGTGGTGGAGGAAGGGCAAAATGTCCGTCCTGCCTGCAAAGCTGTCTGAGGGAGCGTGACCTGGCCCCTGGCTTTAAAAGGTTGAGAACTCATACACTATATCAATCAGCTTCACAACAATCTTGTAGAGGGGCCACTGCATTTTTCTTTGGATTCTAGGTAAGGGCTGTGACTGGCTGCTTTTAATCAAAAGATGTCCTGGACAGATATATGTATTCTGAAGAGGGAAAGATGGAAGATGTGATATTGTAAACCACAAAAATGTCCTGATGATGGTGATGGCAACGATGACAATAACAGCGTTGATGACAAAAGCAGGAAATAATGATATCATTAGTATATTGACCAAAATTCATTGAACTTCACTTAGTTGCAAAGCCATCGGGTTGAGAGTTTGTTTCCCTGCTGTTCATCCAGTAGAACTGGATTGTACATCCTTGGTCAAACTGCACAGACTGAGTCTCCAGAAGGGAATGGTAAACCTTACCCTTAATCAGACCTTACCCTTAGACCTTACCCTTAATCAGAACAAGCTTGACTTGAGGAGTCTTGACCTGCTAACCATCTGGTCATTCAGCTCAGCATCTTAACCACTAAGCCACTGTGGCCCCTAATATTGATTAGTAAGTGCTATTAATTAAGTGAGCCTATTATTATTGAGATTGATAAAAGGATTTCACCCAGACTATCCAAAAGTAAAGGGGGGGGGAGAAGACTTTCTTTTTTGACCTTGCTTTTCATTTTGGTTATCTTATTACATTTTAAGGCAGGCGTTCCCAACCTTTCCAAGCTGGGGGCCGGGACACATTCTCTCAGTCAGCTTTGAAGGCCTGAATGGCCATTTTCCCCAGCCTGCATGATGGGGGTGACCATTTTGTCCCAACAGCTTCAAAGTGGTTGTTATTTTGCTTCTTGAATGCCTTTGGAGGGTTGGGGGCCACGTGGAATGGTGCAGTGGGCTGGATCTGGCCCACAGTCCTTAGGTTGGGAACCCATTTTAAGGAGTCAGAAACTTTCCCCATTTTTTTGCCGACCACCCCAAACTTTACCTTCTGCTGACCTTTTTTTATTTTTAATTACTATAATTTCCAACCTGTTAGCAGCATTATTCTCTGACAGGAAAACCACACTGCTTGCTGAGCAAAAATACACCATCAAATGTCTCCCAACATTAATGAAATGGAGGGCTGGGTGCCATTTCATGTGGCCCTCCACCCCTCCTAGGACATTTGAGAAACAAAATGGCTGCCCTTTTGAAACTGTTGGGACAAAATGCCACCCTCCCTCATGCAGGCAGGGCAGAATGGCTGTCCAGCCCTCAAAGCTGACTGAGAGAGCATGATCCGTCCCCCCGCTTGAAAAGGTTGGGAATTCCTGTGCTAAGCAGTGCCAGAAAAAGAACATTCAAGGAAAAGAATAAAAGGTCCTTTACTAGCAGCCTCGAACGGCTTCTATTCTTTTTCTTGGATTTCCATACCGTTCGGCCATTCTTTCTTTCTAGAAAAAGAACATTGGCAAGTGCTGAGGTAAGCTCACCTCACCTAGGGGTTATTGCATGGAAAGATAAGGACCAATGAAATAACTGGAGGATATGATCCAAACCAGTGTTTCCCAAACTTTGGTTTTTGACTTCAATTCCCAGAAGCCTAAGTCAATTCCCCAAAACACTGATCAGCCAGTGTACTGACTTTGGCTTCTGGGAATTGAATTATTATTGTTGTTGTTGTTGTTATGTCAGAGTGGACTGCTCAGTTAACAGGACTTGTACAGTAATACCTCATACAAAGTCCACTTCGTACAACATCGAATTCATACAACATCACCTAATTTCTTGAAAAAAGTTACCTCATACAAAGTCGCTCGACTTTATATGAGGCATTGGGTTTTTCCCAGGTTGGATTGTGCCTGGGCAGTATAAAAGACAGGACACATGCGTGCATTGCTCTTGTGGGTTTTGCATGCGGCGAAGAGTGTTTATGAGTGGTTTTGAGCGTGATTTTGGATTTTTTTGAATTTTTTGGTCAGAATTTTTAGAAGCATTCCTGGGATTTTTGCAGCATTCTTCAGGTTCTTGGACAATCAGGGTTGTTTGACATGTTTTTGTAATGTTTTTGCCTTTAGACAATGATTTCTTAAAGTTCTGTCAGTTTCCTGTCTGTTTCCATAACTTTGCCCTGAAGTCTGTGCTGTTACAGTACAATGTATCTCTATGGAAACAACATTGTACGAGACATCGCGGCAAGGATTTGGACGTTGTATGAGGCATCACGGCTAGGATTTTGCATGCCTCATACAAAGTCCAAATCCGTATAAAGTCCAAACTTGTGGAACCAAGTTTGGACGTTGTAGGAGGTATCACTGTATCTTTATTGATCAGTAAAAGTAAAGGTCTCCCTTGCTCGAAAGCCAGTTGTGACTGACTCTAGGGGGTGGTGCTCATCTCCGTTTGCATCCACAGACATTTCCATGGTCACATGTCAGGTATGACTAGATGCTGGAGTGCACAGAACACTGTTACCTCTCCTGATGAAGAGGTACCTATTTATCTAATTGCAATTTCTTGCTTTCGAACTACTAGGTTGGCAGGAGCTGGGACAGATGATGAGTGCTCACTCTGTCCTGCAGCACTCAGGCCTCGAACTGCTGACCTGCCAAACTTCTAGTCATTAAGGTCAGCATCTAAGCCACCTTGTGTTGATTAGTAAGTGAGCCTATTACTATTGAGATTAACAATAGGATTTTGTCCGGACTCACAAAAACTAAATTACTAGCCAAAACACTCATTCTTAACTGATTGCAACAGCTTTAAATCTTACTTGTACTGTACAAAAACATACAAGAGATAAACAATAGATTATTGGTTATACACTTGTAAGGTAAAGGTAAAGTTCACCCTTGCTCAAAAGCCAGTCGTATCTGACTTTAGGGTTCAGTGTTCATCTCTGTTTATAGTCAAAGAACCAGCACTGTCTACATTTGCAGATGTTTCTGTGGACATGTGGCAGGCACGACTAGATACTGGAGTGCATGAACACAGTTTGCCTTCCCACCAAAGTGGTACCTATTTATCTACAGGTACTTGCAATTTCTTGCTTTTGAACTGCTAGGTTGGCAGGATGGAAGCTCACTCTATTTTGCAGCACTTGGGTCTCAAACTGCTGACCTGCCGACCTTCCAGTTGTCAAGATCAGCGTCTTAACCACTAAGCCATCCTGGTTCCTTTATACACTTATACATTCATTTTATTTTGTCTAATACCAAATTTTACACTTGGGGCACATTTTGGTAAAAAGAAAAGACAACAATGATGTGAAGAAAAGCTCAAACTATTTATAATTTTCTTGCATTCTTAATGAATAAAACCTTACAAAGTACAGTGTGAGGAATACCAATTTAGCCACTGTGCCTTCCTGGTAAATCATTTCTCCTATTTCACTCATTATTGCATTACAATGGAAACCTGCATTTCTGATAATAATTAAAGCTGTCAAGCAGCTCACATCAGATGCCTTAATGTGAAGATCTTGCTTCTGAAAACACCCAGAAGCATTGATTTTAAGAGAAGTTATATACATTTATTCCATTAGGCTGTTTTTATAAATTATTTAAAAAATAAGTGTGAAAGACATTTGCCATTTTATCAAAGTCACTGGGATTAATTTGGAGTATATCTTACTTCTAAATTTTTGAGTTTCTTTAAGATTTATTATATACAGTATCTTCATAGCTGTACTATCCTTGTTTGAGTTAGAACATCTGATCTTGTGTTTTGTCTGTACTGTATTTCATTTCCTAAAGAGGAGGGCAACAATTGTGAAACACCTTTAACAATTTATTAACCAGGGGTCCCCAAACTATGGCCTGTAGGCAGATCCGGCCCCTTACACCAATGCATCCGGCCCACAAAGCCCTTGTCACTCCTGGAAGAAGAAGTAAAACATGCCCATATGGGCGCATTTTATTTCCACTTCCAGGAGAGATGAGGGCTTGGCAGGCCGGATGCATTGGCGTCGGGGCCAGATTCAGCTCCTGAGCCGTAGTGACCAGCCCGCAGCCTGAAAAGTTTGAGCACCCCTGCAATGGACATTTCCTAATAGTTTACTCAAAGTTACTCTTTTATTCCCTCAAGTGGCCAGTTCTGATAAATCACCTTACACACATTTTCAAGAGATTAAAAACAAATACTTTTTCCTTGGACACTTAGAATCAGTAAGAGAATCGTGTAAATACTGAAAAATTCTTCATCAGATGCTTCTGAAAGTCTCTAAAAATGTAGATTTTTAAAATATATATATTTATTAAACCTTTTTAATAATATAAACATACAAAATAAAACAACATTACATTGCATTATAAAATACAACACACACAAACAAACAAAACAAAACAAAAAAGGAATTTTTTGATGTAGAACACAAACTTATTGTATACTATGTTGCTTTATATAATATAAAAGTAGATTTTGACAATAACATGTGTTAATTATTAGACTGAAAAAGGAATATCATTAGTTTTATCACATCTGCTATAACAATTCTTTTTAATATTTTTTTATCATATTGCGTCTTCTGTAACAGGGATTCTCGGCCTGTTTCTTACTTCGTGCAAATCATTACTGGAGATCATTATGCTTCCTTTGTGAAGCTTCACTATGAATGTTCTCTTGCTTTAATACTGGCATTCGCAACCTACGGCCCATGGGCCAGACCCGGCCCCTGATGCCCTCACTGCTCCTGGACAGATATCCTTTTGTCTGCTCACTTTAGATAGCAGAGGACTCTTTCCCAATACAAAAACCATTCTCAGGGAAAACAAAGGTTTGAATTTCAAAGTTCTCCAGACTTGTTTATCAGCAGCAATCTGATAAGATATCACTTGCTGGGCAGCAATGATGTCTTGTGGAAGAGAGAGAGAGCTAAGCGTGGGGTGGCAATGCTAAGCGCTCTCTCTTCCACATGACATTATTGCTGCCCAGCAAGTGATATCTTATTAGATAGCTGCTGGCAATTAGAATGGATAGTGAAATGAGAGCTCTGGTGGTTCAGCGCCAAACCAGGATGTGAACACAGATGCTTCTGCACATGCGCAAGCATGTCCACACTGAACCAGGATGTGAATATGGACACATCTGCACATGCGCAGAAGCATCTGTATTCACGCCTTGTTCTGGGGGCATGGTCTGGCCCACTCAGCTGTTTCGGGGGTGTGGCAAAGGGCCCCCTAGCTCAAAATGTTTGGGCACCCCTGGACTAGTGGCTCAGAAGGAAACATTCAGTCCAAAATTGGTTCAAAGTCACAGGACAGGAGCTCCTACAGATCCTTTCCCATGTATTCTCCACACTTCCTTTTCAACAGTATCATTTACAAAAGGACAAGGACTTTAGTGGGAGAGTAGTTAACTGTTAAAAAGCTGAAAACTCATGAACTTTTTGTTATCTACTGATAATTGCCCAGAAATAGGACTTCTGTTTGCTTCTGGTTTTTCATTTTATTTCTAGCACCACTTTTAACAGACTATTCCATTTAATCTTGGGCAATGAGACAGAGACCTATGATATTTTAAAATTAATCTTGAGCCTCTGCATGTATACAGATTAGAAATTCTCTTCTCATTCACATGTTCTTCTCTTGATGGGGTTGAGAATGGGTAAACAATCAGTGGGTTTTAGTTCTAACTGAATCTCAAACACCATCTGGTAAAGGAAGCCAAAAAGGAGAATGAAATGCACAATTACGAGTAAACAATGCTTTTAATTTTAAGGAACGTCCGGTGCTTCTGGGTTGAAAGGATTAGCTGATTAAAATGCCGGTGATAAATCTCCATTGTCCAGGGGATGCCTGATCACTGAAGTAGCAATCTTTGGGGAGGCTCCTTTCATGTCCAGCTAACTGACTCTCTACCGCCTGGCCAAGAACAACCATGGCCTGTGTGGAAAGCTTTAAATCAGGGGTTCCCAACCTTTTCAAGACAGGGGCCGGGTCATGCTCCCTCAGTTAACTTTGAGGGCCAGATGGACATTTTTCCCTGCCTGCAAGATGGGGGCAGCTATTTTATCCTGACAGCTTTAAAGGGGTGGCCATTTTGTTTCTCAAATACAGGAGTGGGGCCTCATGAAATGGTGCCATGAACCAGATCTGGCCCACATGCCTTAGGTTGGGTACCCTTGTTTTAAATAGACTGCTTGCAGAGGTAGGAAGATCAAGGGCTAATTTGAGGAAGTGGGATTTCCCTGTAGACGACAGCCTGTGTGAATGTGGAGAAATACAAACTATCTCCCATATGATATAATGCACACGATGCCCCTCAACATGTATTGAAGAGGACCTTATGTTGGCAAGAAGAAATGCTGTTGATGTGGCCTGATATTGGGCAAATGTCATCAAGCCCTTTTAAATTCTATTTTATTTTTACATGTGTCAATTTTAGTTTTGTATGTTTTTATATGCTGGGGGTGTAACTGACACCAACAGAGGGAAAAAAAGAATGTTAAGGAACAACAAAAGAAATATAGCTCCCTCCACCAAAGAGAGCTATACACTGCACGCATTTCAGGTGAAAAGAAAAAGAAACACAATATCAATTTGGAAAAAGTATCCGGCCATTCACAACTTTTTGACATCCCTAATGAATAAAACCATGTCAGCTTAAATAACGCTGCTGGGACAACTGTTTTTCTGGTGAAACAAACCAAAAAGGAATCGAAATATGAAATATTAGTCACGAGGTGCTGGGGTAAGGGGAAAAGAAAGATCTTTGAAGTCCATTCCTTTTCTCCTCACCCCACTTTTCTCGCGAACATACACATGGATCCTTAGAATATAAAACACTAGCATTTTCGGCAGTGGAGTGGAGGGCAGGCCGGTGAGCATCCCAGCACAGAAGGATGCACCAGGGAAAGGCCCAGCTGGCAAAAGGTAAGTGGGGTGGGGGAGAGGGACTTGGGGGGGGGGGACTTTGTGCTGGGGAGGGAAGAAGCACTCCCATTGGGCTGTTGGGCAGAGGGGTGGGATGAACTCTGTGCTGGGGGAGGGAGGAAGCGCTCCCATTGGGCTGCTGGGCAGAGAGGTGGGGTAAACTCTGTGCTGGGATGACTGCACGGGTGCCCACAGAGAAGGTCTCGAGTGCCACCTCTGGCACGCATGCCATAGGTTCACCATCACTGCACTAAGCCACCACACCCCCAATATGAAGCATTAGGGTTGCCATAAATCTTGTTTTTGGGGATGATGGTTCTCCTTTTTAAGAGCTGTGTTCCTCTTTGGTACTACATGTCCTCCTTGAGATTCTTTGGCCATGTAGCAATCTGAACCAAAGTCTTTAGATTTTGCATCCAACACTAGAGATTACATCTCAGTGGCTATTAAGTGACATTGTTATTAGAGCTATAAAATCTCAAAAACCATCTTTTGAATCCTGCTGAAATCTTCATCAGGATGGGCTTTGCAGAGGTGTGAGGTGGGGAATGGGAAATTCTCCACCAAACCATCTTGTTCAGAAGATGAAGCTAGGCTATTAAGATTAATGATTTTATGAAATAATATCTATCTGTGTGACAATGGTTTAGATTGGTTAATGTACGTAATCAGCCCTCCCTCATTCTTAAAATAAAAGTTTGTGGAAGGATGGGGGTCATTTCATAAGAAACAAACTATGCACATTGATGCAAATACTGAAAAATGGCAGGAAGGCTACGTTGATTCAGTTTTATGTGGACTTCAGATGTGATGCCAGTCCCAGGAGTAGACATTCTGCAAGTGTCGTGCAGACCATTCCTCTGAAGTATTTGTTTGTTGCCTGGCTAGTTTATTCCAGCAAAACTACAGTGACTTCTGTTTACACTGACTTATTTTCTATACCCTTCCTAATGATCCCTAGCATTGAGTTTGCTTTTTTCACTGCTGAGGCACACTGGGTTGACACCTTCATTGAGTTGTCCACCAGGACACCAAGGTCCCTTTCCTGGTTTGTCGCAGAATGTTCAGACCCCATCAGTTTATAAATGTAATTGGGTTTGGGGTTTTTTTTTCCCCAACATGCATCACTCTGCACTTACTAGTGTTGAAGCTCATTTGCCACTTGTTTGCCCACTCCCCCAGTGTCAAGAAATGCCTCTGGAGCTCCTCACAATCTCTCACAGTTTTCACTACCCTGTATAATTTAGTGTCGTCAGCAAATTTGGCTACCTTGCTATTTACTCCTACCTCTAGATCATTTATGAAGAGGTTGAAAAGCAGGGGTCCCAGTACTGAACCTTGGGGGACCCCACTCTTTACTTCCCTCCACTTGGAGAAGTGTCCATTTAGTGCTACCCTCTGTTTCCTGTCCCTTAGCCAGTTGCTGATCCAGGACAAGACCTGTCCCTTTATTCCATGACTGGTAAGTTTATTCAAGAGCCTTTGGTGTGGGACCTTGTCAAAAGCCTTCTGAAAGTCCAGATAAACAATGTCAACTGGATCCCCCTTATCCACATGCTTGTTGACACTCTCAAAAAATTCCATCAGATTAGTGAGGCATTTTTGAGAGTGTCACTAGACACTCTCACTAGAGTTAGATCGCTACTGCACAACAAATGTCACCTTTTTGTAAAGGTGGATCTTGCTTTTTCTATTCATATTTTAATCGCTACCTCGGGATACTACTTTTCATTTAACATACTCCTCAAATAGACAATTTTATCCACTCTTTTGATTTCTTGTGTTCCTGCCATTAGCTTACTGTGAGTTGGTGGTCTGCTTATAACCAGATATTTCGTCTTCTTGGTGTTGAGATCCAAACCATATTCTGCACTTGAAGCTCTAACACAGAAGTTCTGAACCTTTTAAAGCCGCATGCTGAGTCATGCTGCCTAAGACAGTTGAGCGGGCCATACTGGTGATTCCCTCCACCATAAATGCTGCCATAAAATGCATCCATAGCAGTTTACAACAGCTGTAAATGCATAGGTAAAGGTAAAGGTTTCCCTTGCTCGAAAGCCAGTCGTATCTGACTCTAGGGTGCAGTGCTCATCTCTGTTTCTAAGCTGAAGAGCCAGCGCTGTCTGCTTCTGCAGACGTTTCCGTGGTCATGTGGCAGGCATGACTAGATACCGGAGCGCACGGAACGCTGTTACCTTCCCAACGAAGTGGTCCCTATTTATCTACTTGCAATTTCTTGCTTTCGAACTGCTAGGTTGGCAGGAGCTGGGATGAAGACGGGAGCTCATTTCCGTCCTGCAGTACTTGGGAATCGAACTGCTGACCTTCCGCTTCCCAGTCAGCGTCTTAGCGACTTGAGCCACTGCAGTGAATGCATAACAACACATTTATGACAGCTGCGGATGCATTTATGGCAGGTGTAAACATGAGCGAGGGTGCGGGCCACATGAAATGGTGCTGTAGGCCAGATTCAGCCTGTGGCACCATTTCATGAGGCCTACTGCCCTCACTCTTGCCTCTGCCAGAAGTGATGGAAACAGCTGTAAATGCCTCTTGCAGCTGTCATAAATGCATTTATGACAGTTGAGGATGCATTTATGGCTGTTGTAAATGCAAGTGAGGGCAGCAGGCCACATGAAATGCATTTCCGACAGCCACAGATGTGTTTATGGCTGTTTCTATCACTTCTGGCAGCAGTGGAAGTAAGGGCGGCAAGCCACATGAAATAGCACCATGGGTTGGATCCAGCCCACAGTCCGTCGGTTGAGAACCCCTGCTCTAACTCAATCCAGCATCAACTGAATATCTGCAAGGTTTGTGGCCAGCATCACAGTGTCATCAGCATATTGGATGTTATTTTGGTATTCCCCATTAATTTCAATGCCAATGTTTAAATCTGATAAGAGCTTCTGAAAAAAAAATGCTCTGAATATATATTAAACAGTGTCAGAGACAACAAACAACCTTGTCGCGAATTTGAACCTGCTATTTTCTTCGGTGCTGTGATCATCTCATGCTGGAATCTATCAAAGGCTTTTCCATAATGATTCTATAAAACATTTATATTATGCTGGTCATGGACTGTAAATAAAATTGAATTTGAAAACATTTATAAACATATAAAAACTAATTGTGATTGTTGCATATATTAGTATAAATTAGCCCATGCAAATTTTAATGCAGAATGTCCTCCTTTTCCATGAAGAAGGCATTTCTTTCTGGAGTTTTGGAAGAGCCCTGGTGGTGCAGTGGTTAAACTGCTGTACTGCAGCCAGAAGGTTGCAACTTCAATCCTGACCAGGGCTCAAGGTTGATTCAGCCTTTCACCTTTCCGAGGTCAGTACAATGAGCACCCAGAATGTTGGGGACAAAATGCTAATTAACTTGTGATCCACCCAGAGAGTGCACTAAGCGCAATGGGGCGGTATATAAGTCTAATTGCTATTGCTATGTCCATAAGTCTAATTGCTATTGCTATGTCCGTGGTCCTTTTTGACAATGGAGCAGCAGCTACCCTAAACAACAGTCTTGAACACACACACACCTCATCCCACCCCAACAGCCCTTGTGGCGGAGTGGTTAAACTGCTGTACTGCAGCCAGATGGTTGTGAGTTCAATTCTGACCAAGTCGCAAGGGTGCCTCAGGCTTCCATCCTTCTGCTCAGTAAAAATGAATAGCCAGCATGTTGGGGCAAAATGCTAACTACAGTACCTGTAAACTGTCCATAGAGTACACTAAGGACTTTGGAGCAGTATATAAATGTAATTGCTATTGCTGTCTCCAGATCTCCTAAGATCCGGACAGTTCCAAACAGGGACACCTTGTCCATAATGCTAATTATCCTAAGCCCTATGTGTGCTGTCATGTTACAGTATGTGGTCCTCAACTTGCGCTGCCAATTATATTATATAAGCATGTCTTGAATGAAGACTTTTGTTCCCTCGGCTTTACAGCCGGACTTTGGACAAAGGCTTTCTCATATTAACTGAGACCGACACATTTCCATGTTCATGTCACAGTAGGCAAAACCGTTTTCTAGACAAATGTTCGAATACTAAGACAGGAACAAAAAACAACAACCCCGGAGCTATAATTGTGATTGCATGGTTCATTCCTCATATCCAAATTGGAATTACTGTACAGTACAATTCATGTTCCTCACACGCTTTATAGGGGGCGTGTATATTAACCAAGGAAACACGCGTCCATAAATCTGTCATGCCTGGTTTAAAAGGATCATAAGATTACTTCTCCCCACGCCTATTTCCAAACTTTTCAGACAAGGCTGCATTTTATCACCCTGCTTATTCAATCTATACACAGAGCATATAATGCGCAATGCAGGGATGGAGGAATCACAATATGGGATCAAAATTGCGGGGAGAAACATCAACAATTTGAGATATGCAGACGATACCACCCTAATGGCAGAAAGTGAGGAAGACCTAAAGAACCTCTTGATTGGATTGAAGGAGGAGAGTGCAAAAGCTGGCTTGAGACTTAATATCAAGAAAACCAAGATAATGGCAACAGGTCTGATCAGTCCCTGGAAAATAGATGGGAAGAAGTAGAAGCAGTGACAGATTTTACTTTTCTAGGATCTAAGATCACTGCAGATGGCGACTGTAGCCATGAAATAAAAAGACGACTGATTCTAGGGAGACAAGCTATGAGAAACCTGGGGAATATAGTGAAAAGCAGAGACATCACCTTGAAAACAAAAATCCGCATAGTCAAAGCAATGGTATTCCCAGTGGTAATGTATGGGTGTGAGAGCTGGACCCTTAGGAAGGCTGAGCGCAGAAGAATAGATGCCTTTGAGATGTGGTGTTGGAGGAGAGTCCTGAGAGTCCCTTGGACAGCAAAGAGAGCAAATAGGTCAATACTGGAGGGAATCAATCCTGACTGTTCATTGGAGGGACAAATAGTGAAGATGAAGCTAAAGTACTTTGGACATCAAATGAGAAGGGAGGACTCACTTGAGAAGGCCTTGATGCTGGGAAAGGTGGAGGGCAAGAGAAGAAGGGGGCGTCCAAAGATGAGATGGATAGATGGTATTGTGGACACAATGGGCAAAGAGCTTGGTGAGCTGAGAATGGTGGAGGACAAAGGTGCCTGGAGAAAAATGGTCCATGGGGTCTCAAAGGGTCGGAATCGACTGTGCGACTGAACAACAACAACAACAACAACAACAACTTTGCAGTGGCTCAAGTGGCGATTCCCGAGTACTGCAGGACGGAACGAGCTCCCGTCTTTGTCCCAGCACTTGCCAACCTAGCAGTTTGAAAGCAAGAAATTGCAAGTTGATAAATAGAGACCTCTTCAGTGGGAAGATAAACAGTGTTCTGTGCACTTCAGTGTCTAGGCATGCCTGCCACATGTCCATGGAATTGTCTGCAAATGCAGACAGCGCTGGCTCTTCGGCTTTGAAACAGAGATGAGCACTGAACCCTAGAGTTAGATACGACTGGCTTTTGAGCAAGGGAAACGTTTACCTTAACCTTACTTTTAAAAACCTTCCTGTGTGTGCTTTCGTGTTAGAGATTACTCTGGGTTGAAAGGGTTTTTTTGGGGGGCAGGGGATGCCCAAATGAGGCTCCTTCCATGTCATCTATGATGAAGCTCTCGGGGACTCGAACCCCGTCCTTCCGGTCTCCAAGCACAGCGCTTTTACCCACTGAGCCACAGCGTCATTCATAGAACTCCCCTTGAAGAAGAAGAAAGGACCCGGGAGAAGCAACACAGAAGGCAACGAAGGGGGCGTGAGAAGCGGGAGGGGGAGGGGGAGGGAGAGAGAGAGAGAGAGAGAGAGGCCTTCCCGCGCATGCGTACTCTGCCCCGAGTTGGGCAATCGCAGGCAATGGCTTGTGAAAGCTCTGTGGCGCGCCTTCCCTCCCTGGCCCGCAGAGGGCGCACCAACGACGCTGGACATTGATCCGGAAAGGAGGTTGAGATCTGCAGCAACAATACAGCAACAACAGCAGCAGCTGTAGTAGTTGCAGTTTCAATTGTTCCCGATTCCCGAAGCAAGAATGGCGACTGCTTCGCCCTCCCGCGATGCCTCTCCCGGCATCCCGAACTATTTCCGGCGTACTAAACCCCACTGGATGGTGCTGATCGTGGCCGGCATGGTCTACTACGGTGTAAGTGAGAGGCTGGTTGCGGAGTGGGTTGGGTTTGGATTCGTCCTAGATTGGGAGCCAAAAGCCTGATTTTGGAGCAGGGGCGGGAGGGTCCCGATTTGCCCAGGAAGGACTCCGATGGACCTACTGCCAGTACCGGGAGAATCCGCCGTTAAATCGGATTAACGGGGGCAAAAGCCTGCCCAAAACGGAATGTGATGAGGTCCCATTCCTTACCACCCTCGATTGTTCAGCACTCGTTCAAATTTTTGCGGGAAAGTGCATTGGTTTCGGTCGGGGTGGCCAAACTTTTTGGGCCATGGGCCGGTCACTACGGCCTGGGGGCCGTTTCCAGCCCATGACGCTAAATCATCCGGCCCGTGACACCCTAGTCGCTCCTGGAAGCGGAAGTTTTACTTCCGCTTCCAGGAGCGACGAGGGTGTTGCTGGCCGGATGAATTGGCGTCATGGGCTGGATATGGCCCCCAGGCCGTAGTTTGGGCACCCCTGGTTTAGGTATATCTGGCTGCAGAGCCATTGGTTAGGAGTTTGATTCTGCACTGTGCCTCCCAGGGGTAGAACTAGCTTCTGTAATAACAATTACTGTACACTTCTTTTATTGCCCCATCACACTTAGTACTCACTCTCTGGGCAGTTCACAAGTTACAGTAATTAGTATTTTGACCCCCAACATGCTGGGTGCTCATTTTACCGTCCTCGGAAGGATGGAAGGCTGAGTCAACCTTAGACCTGGTCAGGATTGAACTCACAACGTTCTGGCTGCAGTACAGCAGTTTAACCACCTCACCACCAGGTGCACTCTCTGGGTGGTTCACTCTCTGGGTGGTTCACAAGGTTTGGTGTCTTGCAACAGAAGACAAGCAGGAGCCGCAGTAAGGGCTAAAACCAGGTTTATTGCATCGTAGTAGTGTGAACATGAGATACAGGTGGACCAACAGCCTTATTTATAGTACATTTTGAATAGCCCGGGTGATAGTCCATTGGTTACTGTCCGCGTGACGTCATGGGGACGTCTCGCCCATCTTCTCCAGATGCAGTGTGGCAGTAGTATCCTGCCCTTCAGGTATTCAGGTGAATGGGTATCCTGTGTCCAACGCTGCTACTGCAGGAGCAGCATTGTTCTTAACAGCTTGTTACAATGAATCAATGATTGCTTACAGTAGATACAATTGATGGATACAATCTGTTAAAAGGGGTACTTGTCACAAACCATTCAGTACATAACACAAGGTAATTAGCATTTTGCTCCCCAACATGCTGAGTACTCATTTTACTAATCTTGGAAGGATGGAACCGTGGACAAACGGCACAGTTCCCTGGGCGTCCCCAGAAGAAGGGATAGCAAAACACACTTCTGAGTGCTCTTCTACCTAGGAATCCCTGGAAAGGGTCACCATGAATCAGAATTACTTATTATTATAATTCAGGTGTCACAAATTCAGTGGTTAGGTTCACTTAGCACAGGGATTCTCAACCAGCCAGGGGGTCAGATGCGGCCCACGGCATCATTTTATGTGCCCTCCACCACACCAGGAAGTGCCATGTGGTGGAGGAAGGGCAAAATGGCCATCCAGCCCCCGAAGCTGTCTGAGGGAGCGTGACCCGGCCTCCGGCTTTAAAAGGTTGAGAACTCCTGACTTAGCAGTTTTATACATCTTTACTTTTGTCAATCATATACAACTCCTTGTGCTTTATTCTCACTCAGATATGAACACTGGCTTTGAGTTTTCCTATGGTGTTTGTACCTTCTGATGAAAATCTGGGATTTGAGTGGGTTGTACCTCTTGGTGTTCTGAATTGTTCCTATGGCTGTTTACCATCTATCCATCTTACCTCTTGGCTAAGCACCTCAGAGCAATTTAGGCCCAGGATAGACTGTATTGAGTAGCTGTATTTTACAATACTGTAGTACTGAACCCATATGCAGAAATATGCAGTATCAAGCCTGAGCATGGAAAAGTAACTTTTATGGATAGCAGCTCAACTTAATGCCCTAGCACTGGGTGGGAAACACTACGAGTTTTAGTCCAGCAGGACAAAATAACGGGTTTTTTACGTGCTGTACTGAGGAGAGACCCCACCTCTATTTATGCAAAAGAAAATACTCCTTTAAGATAGATACAGTAGTTAATTAGTTGTGGAGCATCTGCTGTAGTGTAAAGGTAAAGGTCGCCTTTGCTTGAAAACCAGTCGTATCCAACTCTAGGGTTCAGTGCTCATCTCTATTTATAGGTACACAGAAGTGGCCAAATGGAGTGGCAATGTTCAAAGATAGGAAATCCATTTGAGGCTTGAATATGTAGTAATATAATATAATGTTTTATTCTGGTAGTTGATATATTCAGAATCTTCCAGTAGAGCAATACAACAAGTCCAATACATTGTGAAAGTCAACCGGTATGCAGACTCTTTCAGGAGAATTTCCCTTCATCAGACAACTTGACTTGCTAACTTTCCAATATCTGAAAATATATACAATATATATATAGAAATTAATTCTGAACTGGAATATTGCTACTGAGCTAAGTATAAAAGAGAAACCCACCTGGATATATAACATTTAGTTTTCAAAGGGTAACTTGTTTTCATGTTGCATCTCTATTTATAGCCAAAGAGCCAGCGCTATCTGCGTCTGCAGACGTTTCCGTGGACACGTGGCAGGCTTGCCTCAACACAGAACGCTGTAGTGTGAAAGCATAGAGCTAATTCTGCAGGGTTTTACAAGTGACCATTTAAGGTTTGGGGAGCAGGAGAAGACTGGTGTGGGTTTTGCGAATTAATTTAGCATTGTACAAGAATGTTTTATGGTTGGTGTACTTATTGAAGATATTTGTATTTACTGTACGTTTTATTCTTTCGTGATAATCTGAAGTGACAGATGAGTTGATTGAACACATTCTATAACAGCTGGCAGTGCAGTATTCTCAGTGAGGTACCCTGAACAAAACTTTGCAAATGTACTCTCTTTTGTGGGGGATGACTACTCTTAGAGTCTTCAATGCTGGCTTGGAGATTTGGAGAGCTGTAATCTCTGAAAGTAACTTTTCTCGTCCCTGATCCTTGGTCTGTTAATAGGATTATCACAAATGCAGTACACAAAGTGGTGTGAGGTTTTTTAAATCCTTCCTGTAGCTGAAATAAATCCTTCCAGATACTGAGAGGTCCCAGACATTCCTAGCATGTGTGACTGCGCAATGCACAACAGGCAACTGCAGAGTAACTCCAGATGGAGGAGGATTCTGCTTTCCATTCTATTCTGAATTGCATATCTCTGCACAGATTCATTCAACCAGTATTCTGATAGCATACAAAGTTTTATAGGTATAGAATATACAGAGGTGATTTACTATTCCCTTCTCCTGGAAGTTGCCCTTGGACTGTGCATCTTGCCCATGGCTACAAAGGCTGGCTCTTATTCTAGGAGCACAGTAGGGAATTGAACTCCCGACTTCTAGTTCCACAGCCAGATACCTACATTACTGATCTATCCAACCAGCAGATTTGAGATACTGTATATATAGGCCAGACCATGCCCATGGAAGTGGGCACATTTAAAGCTGATGTAAACGCAGCCGCTTCTACCTCTGGGGTGGGCCAGTGGGCCAGATGGAATGGCACTGTGGGGCAGGGCCAGCCTACAGGCTGTAGGTTAGGAACCCCTGACTTAGAGTCTTCTCCTATTCTCGCCCACCTCCCATCTTTTTAATCCATCTTTGGATCCAGACAGGTGAGATAGCAATGGAAAAAGTTGGTTCAGCCACCAGGAGCAGAGCAAATTGTAAGTGTCCCAGAATAACTATTGCCATACTACTTCTTTCTCTGTGGAGAGAGATATTTGTGATCTTGAAGTTCCCTTAATTCCCTTTAAAAATAGAGTGTGAAAATTCAGGGTTCCTCACTGGTGGATAATTTTTGCATTGAGTATTAGTTGATTCATACAAGTGCTATTGACCAAAATGGTAGGTCATAGTTACCCTTTCATGATATATTTTTTTTAAAGTGAGAGCCTTGTTGGGGTACGAGAGCTTGAGCTATCTAACTAGGCAGTGTTGCCCATCTTTTGTCAATGATGTTAGGCCAGGACTAAAACTCGCCAAAATGTCCTCCGTCGGATCCCATGGGCAAGGTGAAAGCAGAGGGTACACGTCATGGTCCGCCTAGCCAGCGGGTGACGTGATATCCAAATGGCTAAAAAACTGCATGCAAATGGACTTGATTTCTCAGGTCCACTTGCATGTGTGGAATGTCATTGTGGAGATGTCTGCCGGTGTGCGGACTCCTCGCTGAGTGACAACTCCAAGATATCCAAGGTAACCATGATAGTCTATGCAAGCATATAAAATATAGCTTTCATTGATTAAGCCCACTTTGTTGGATTCCTGTGCTTGGAGGGGGGGGGGGAATTCAGAAGCAAGACTTTGTTTGATGGTGAAGTCAAAGTTTAATGCAGTTTTGTGAACTATTCAGATTTAAACTTAGAAGACTTTAAATAAAGGAGTGTGTGTGTGTGTGTAAAAATATAATGTTTGCAGCTCAGTCTAAAGAGTTGTGCTTTAGCATTCAATTAAATGAAGAAAAAAAAACTAATTAATCCCCTGACAGTTAACAAAAAAGATTTCCACCCCCTGACAAACAGAACATTACAGATCTGTCATCCAAATGCCCTGGTAGTTGAAGAAGAAGAAAAAACTTACAACATAGAATACAATTTCCATTATTGGAAGTATATAAGGCAGCATTTACTGAATTTGCAAACTTCTGCTGTGTAAAGGCAGAGTCTTGTGCAGCAGTTAAACTTTAAAGTGCAAAGAATTTTTTGTCTCTTTATTTATTTATTTGGTTTGTTATTTTTGTTCAGTATGCTTGCACAGACTAGCATGCCTATTTCTCTGAATGCATAATTTCTTTTCTTTCAAGAATAAGCACTCTGCATACTTTGATGTCCATAAGGAAGATCTGATAGGGTAGGAAAACTTGATAGTTAGATGGAACTCCCTGAACCTCACGATAACCACATTCTACTTCGTTGTGCAATGTAATGATTGTGCAGGCTTCAAGCATTAAAAGATGACTAAATAGGCCACCTAGGAAAGCAACTTTATGTGCAAAAAGTGGAAATTATTCACTGATTAGACTATGAATGCATAATATGTAAGACAAGCTGTAGGTAGACAAAGGTAAAATTATAAACATAATTTTTATATCTCAGACCATGCTCTGGTTTCCACAGACATTACACCAGTTTCCAAGCATGTGACCGGGTATCCTTCCAAATTTTATATCCCCAGAAAAAGATGTAAAATGTACTTGGAGAAAGATTCCTCGAACCTCATTTACTGCAGATGGAATGGGTAGGACAAGAAAGGATGAACTTTGAGTTTGAAGGATAGTTCATATTATTTTGAAGTGTCAATGATACATAATTGATAAAATGTACATCTCACTGGTTTTCTTTCTTTTTTCTAGTTGGCAGTCTTTGCACCGACAACCATCCGCTATGACTGGCTAGGACCACTGGGATACTTCACCAAGTATTTGGTAGAAAACCATAACCTGCTTCTGAAAACAGGGTAAGCTGAATTCAGAAACCAGTGATGTTTCTCTTCAGATTCAGCTTTGTGCTTACCCTGAACACACCTTCACTAGGCTGCTCTTCCTTTTGGTCTGCTTCTAACATGCCCAGGTGCCATTATTAGACAGATACCACAGTGGGAGCTTTGTTTCTCTGAATAACTGTTGAGTCCGGCACTTGAGAAGTATTCTGACCAGCAGGATTGGGTCAAACACGAGTGATTTATTATTCAGCTCAGAGATACCGGACTGGGGAACATGTACAAGGTGGCCAGCTTATATATGGTGAGAATGGCAGTTACACAGGTTGATACATTTTGGCGGGCTTCCGGAGAAGCGGGAAGTTTGTACTGACAAATCAGCTATTTTGACAGTCATTTCAAATTGGTGCCTTTGCAAAAGGTGCGCTATTCCACTGTAGACTTTATAGCGCTAATAGTGGTTTTAATAAATAACGCTTGGACACAACATTAACATGCCTGATGTTCAAGTTGGATTCTGAAAAGGGAAAGGCACTCAAAATCATATTGCAAATATGCACTGGCTACTGGAACAACCAAAGGATTTCAGAAGAACAGTCCATGCTTTATAGACTTCAACAAAGCCTTTGACTAATACAGGGGGTCTCAACCTTTTCAAACTGAGGGCCGGGTCATGCTCCCTCAGACAGCTTCAGGGGCTGGACGGCCATTTTGCCCTGCCTGCATGATGGATGTGGCCTGTACATTAAAAATGAACTACACATGGCACTTCCGAGTGTGGGGGATGCGGTGGGGTGCCACATGAAATGGGCTGTAGGTTGAGAACCCTTGGACTAATAGATCATGAGAAATGGGCTGTTTTGAAAGAAATGCATACGCCTCAGCATTTGATTGTCTTGATATGTGACCTGTATTGTGGACAAGAAACTACAACTAGGACAGAATATGATAAAAGAGAATGGTGTTCCATAAGCAATGGTGTCAGACAAGGGTGCATTTTATCCCCCTACCATTTGCTCTATATGCAAAACATGATTCAGATGAAGCCGGTCAGAAAGTTTGAGGAAGAATCATCAATAATTTAAGATAATCCAGATAATATCATTTTATTGGCAGAAAGCAGCAAAGATTGAAACATTTTTAGTGAAAGATGAAAGTGCTAAAGCAGGCAGTAGCTGAACATTAAGAAGTCAGAGATTACTACAGAACTTGAATGTTGACAATGAAGAAATTGAAATAGTTTTTGAATACTCTGATTCAGTCATCAATACAATTGGAGACTGCAGCCAAGAAATTGGAAGAAGACTGAGAAGAGCAGCAAAGAAAACTGACACGACTTATTCACTTGATGTATGGGGCCTTCAATTTTCCCCAGCATTATTATATTTTCCAGTGTGTCTGGCCTTCTCATAGTGTGCCCAAAGTATAAAAGCCTGTTTCATCATTATTGCTTCCAGATAAAATTCCGGCTTGATGTGCTTTAGGAGATACTTGTTCATTTTTCTGGCAGTCGAGGGTATCCACAAAGCTTTCCTCCAACCATCATATTTTAAATGAGACAATTTTCTTGTCAGCTTTCTTAACTATTCAGTTTTCACACCCATACATGGTCAGGAATACCAGTGTGTGGATGGTCTTGGTCTCCAGTGACACGTCATTATACCTGATGATCTTTTAAAATTATTTCATTGCTTCCTTCAGTCTTCTGATTTGCCAGCTGCATTTCCATTTGGATTGATGATTGAACTGAAGTATTATCTGCATATTTTAAATTATTTATGTTTTCCACTAATTTCTATTTGAATCTAATCCATTTTTGGTGTTATATATTGAACTGGTAGGGAGATAAAATGTATCCTTGTCTAATAGCTTGGAATAGTTTTAGCAATATCCCATCAACCCTGGTGATTTATTTATTCCAAGTCCTGTCAGAGCAGTTATGACTTAACTTTCTAAAGATGCAAGTCCTTAATCATCAGCATCATCTTCATGGGAACATGTCCTACTTTTTTTCTATAGTTTTTTCAGTGTACTGTTTTTCACCTTCTCCTTATTTTATCCTGATCTAATAATATATTCCTCTGTTGGTTTTCAGCATTCTAAATGTAAGTTTAAATATCAGGCCTTCTGGAAGATATATCTTATTATCGTTTTGCTATTCTGTTTTGTTTCTTTAAACTAGTAATTGGGGTACACAGAAATAATTTTATTTATTTATCGATTGTATGATGAACTTCAGTTGTCTACATTAGTGTTGATATATACACAAATTAACATATAAGAACAAATTGTCCATCTCAAGTTCCTAGCTACAATTCCTTGAAGATTGTGCTATTTTTTAACCATAATCAGGCATATCCTGGGTAACAACAACCTTTTGCCTGCTAATCTTTCTCACACGAGACTGGTGAAAGGAACTACAGAATAAATTCAGCAAAAGGTGGCTTCAGTTTTGGCAGTTTCACATTGGCCTAGACATGGAAGAAGAAGTTTTTCTCTAATTTTTGATACTAACAACACTTAGTCATGCCCCAATGTACCCCGGACATGTTTTGGAAGGAAAAATGCAGTCTCCCCATGTATTGCTTCCAATTATATCAGGAGTTCTCAACCTTTTAAAGCCGGGGACTGGGTCACGCTCCCTCAGATAGCTTTGGGGGCTGGACAACCATTTTGCCCTTCCTCCACCACATGGCATTTCCTGGTGTGGTGGAGGCGGTGGGGGGCCACATGAAATGGTGCTGCATCTGCATCTGGCCCATGGGCCGCAGGTTGAGAATCCCTGAATTACACAGTCTATTTTAGTTCTGTATTGACCCTCTGGGGATGCCTACATGTACAGTCATCTGTTGCTTGAAATATGTATTTTCAATAAACAGATTGCAATTAATAGTAATAATTGCACGTCAAGTCACCTCTGACTTATGGTGACCCCTTCCAGGATTTTCTAAATAGAGAATACTCAGTAGTAGTTTACATCCCCTTCTTCTGGGTGCATCCTGGGACTGCATCTTGCCCATGGCCTCATAGGCTGGCATTTCTCCTTGGAGGCACAGGGGGAATTGAACTTCCAAACTCTGACTCTTCAACTAGATATCTAAAACACTGAGAAATCCATGAGTCACTTTCCTGCTTTGTTTCCAACTACTAGGCCAGTGATGGCTAATGTTGGCACTCCAGGTGTTCTGGAACTTCAATTCCCAGAAGCCCTGATCAGCAGGAGTGCTGACTTGGGCTTCTGGGAATTGAAGTTAAAGAACACCTGGAGTGCCAAGGTTCACCATCACTGTCCTAAGCTAAATTCTCCAATAATAATTGATTCTGCTTTGTTTTCTATTTTTGCACTTCAATCATCTCTGATTATCAAGATATTCTGCTTTGGTGTGTGATCCATTTCTTCCTGGATGTTTGCATAAAAGCATTTGATTTCTACTTCAGCATCTGTAGTTGAAGCATATATTAAGTTATGTTGATAGGTTCTCCAAGAAACCTAACAGATATTTTTTCAATCAAACTTTACATTATAGTCTCTAGCTGCCTGTGCTACATCTTTCCTCAGTTTTAGATTCACTTCCTTTCTACTGAGTTTATCATTGTCATGGTAAAACACTTTCTTGTTGTTTAAGAAATAGGACCAAAACTGCCCCATTTATGTCCACTTTAGTTCAATCATGCCAAATACAGCAAAGTTTAAACATTCCATTTCTTAATTTATAGCTTCCACTCTACCTTGGTTCATTACATTCCATGTTTCAGTTGTATGTGTATGCAACGTCGAACCTCCTTTTCAACTCTGTGCATGTTAGCTGCCAATTGTCATTTTGGCTTGGATCTAGTTACAGTGTTGGTGACAGCTATTCACACTTGTCCTTTGCTTTTCTCCAGTAACTGAGTGAGTGTCTTTTGACCTGGGAGTTTCCTCTTCCAGCACTATCTTTTATGCTGGGCTCAAAAAAAAAATTACTACCACACGGTGGGCATGGTATGGTGGGTGTGGCCAGGGGAAAAGCCCTGTGTTGCACTTGAATTAGGACTACAGTGAACCCTTGACTAATGACACGTTCAAATAGCGTCATTTTCTATTAACGACGCTACCGACGCCCCCACATGATCTCCCACATAACTACAAAAAAGTCGTTATTCGGATAACGACGTTTTTTAGTGTTGTTGTGTGAATAACAACTTTTTTTTTTACATTCTGCGGGAGATCTCCCATAGGAAACTGCATAATGACATTTTCTGCATAACGACGCTACTTGGGGAACCAAGCAACGTCATTATGTGCTACTACTGTACTTTATTTCAAAATGTGGATGGGCGGGGCCAGTTGGAATTTCTGCTACTGGTTCTGGCCAACTGGTGCGAACCTGCTGATGCTCACCACTGCTTTTATTTCATTTTAGACTGCCTTACATAGAGTCTTCAAAGTGAGACTTGTTCAGCAAATGCTTACCATTGTCTGAAACATCCTCTGCTGTTACCTTCAACGACTGCTGCCACCCATTAGCTACTTTTAGGTATTCCTCTGCTCCGCAACTTTTAGAACCATCCATTCACTTCTGCTGATGTGACCATTAATCCTGAAGATGATAGCTGTGTCTTAGTCTGGTGCCTCAGCTTTGACCATTCCACCTTGGTTGACCGCAGTAGGAGTCCAGACTTATAATAGAGTCTAGTCTCCTGACAGCATTTGCTCTTGGCTTCTCTGACACATTCAAATCCCCTTACTATGTTAAGATGTGCATTCAGTGGCGGGGTATAAACCGATATTCTATTTAATAGGCTTAACCCATTAACCCAGGTCTCTGTTTAGTCTCTACTTTGGCTCCTATTTTACTGTAAAGCAAGGTGGGGAGTGTGAGGCTGCTATTGACCAACAGTTCCTATCACTCCTAGCCAGCAGTGAAGGATGATCTGACAGTATAGGGAGTTGTCAACCCCTGTTAAAAATATACTCTCGTAGAAGGAATAACAACCTTTTTGATCGCTCTGTTTTAGTGTAAAATAAATAAATAACCAGCCTTTGAAATATGGCTTAAATTCAGTCTGGCCATCTCAAGAATGTCTATTAATACAGTACTAACATAAGGATGGAGGATAAACTTTCTATATACAGCGAACCCCTGCCTAATGACGCATTCGAATAACGTCATTTTCGATTAACAATGCTACTGACGCACCCCACACGAATATTCAAATAATGACAAAAATGTTATTCAAATAACGACGGTATTTTTACTGTCGTTATTTGAATAACGACGGTATTTTCACCATTGTTATTCGAATAATGGTGTTTTTGTTGTTATTCGAATAATGATGTTTTTTGCATAATGACGCTACTTGGGGAACCAAGTAACGTCGTTATGTGAGGGTCTACTGTACTGTATAGAAGATTCAAGTAATAGGGGCATAACGTAAACAGAGCAGAATGCTACTATAACTTTTAAACTTTTGAATTTATGTCAGATTTTAGAGATATCAGCTGTCCTATCCGTATAAATCTGTGTTGTTTTATTCTTTTAAATTCAGATTCAAATTCAGATTCAATGCCGTTCCATTACCTAGCCCAAATGTAGCACCAATTTTAAGAACTGATTGTATTCTATTTTATTTCAACTCAAGTAGATATGTTTGTGGTGGTACATTTGATTGTATCTCATGTACTTAAACTCTTTACCGTGCTTACTCTGGGTTGAAAGGATTTTTGCAGGGGATGCCCAAATGAGGCTCCTTTCATGTCCCCTATCGTGCAGCTCTCGAATCGAACCCCATGCTTTCAGTCTCCAAGCACAGTGCTTTTACCCAGTGAGCCACTGGGGAGCTGTCCTATGTCCTACTAGAGCACCATTCAAATGAGCAGGCATTATGCAAACACTAATTAATTTGGTGCCACTGGATGGTGTATCTTTGCCTGGCCTGATCTCATGTTATTTGACTCCAGTCAAAAACAATGTTTTCTTACTTACAGGTATTTGGTTGCCTGGCTAATTCATATAGGGGAAGCTCTTTACTCTCTCAAGCTATGCAGGTAAGGTATTTTCATGTCTGGTTTTTTTGTCTCCCTTTTACTGTCCCCCACCCCCTTTCCCTAATTTTTTTAAACAGCTGTTATGACAGAGTCCAGGACATAGGCAACTGGCTAGCAGTTACAGGCACTAGGACCAGGGCATCTAAGCTAAAGGTCCAGTAGCAAACTTTATCCACATCCAAATCCATGAGCAGACAGAAGGAAAAGGCTAGAGACTATTAGACAAGATGTAGTCCAAGCAGGTGAGGAGTCAGTCAAACAGGGAAGCAATGAAATAGGCTACCTTTAGGACTGGAATAAGAGCAGAAAGTGATCCATACAAAGCACAACAAATCTAAGAACCTTCATTGCGAAGGAAGCTTTTAGGAGGAGGAAGAGCCAGTCCTTATATAGCTCTCCCCCCCCCCCCTTGTCGGCTCCAAGGTAAAGATCAAGAGGACCCTAGCAGCTGCAACAGGCTGTGGGTCTCACCTTACAACTATCATGGCTGCTTTCCTAGAAGACAGAGCCATGAAGCTGCCTCAGATCCTGACAGGTTAAAACAGGGATGCCCAAATTACGGCCCGAGGGTTGGATCCAGCCCCCAACACCAATTCATCTGGCCCGTGAAGCCCTCGTTGCTTCTAGAAGCGGGAGTAAAATGCACCAGTACGGGTGTGTTTTACTTCTGCTTCCAGGAGCAACGAGGGCTTTGTGGGTCGGATGAATTGACGTTGGGGGCCAGATCCAACCCCTAGGCCATAGTGACTGGCTCCCTGAACCACGTGATCGGCCCACAACCCAAAAAGTTTTGGCACCCTGGGTTAAAAATGTTGGACTAGGTTACAGGAAACCTGGATTCAAGTCCCTATTTAGCCATAGGACTCACCGTGTAACCTTTGGACAGTCACACTCAGCCTGAGCTACTTTATAGAACTGGGGTTGAAGAGCTATAGCTGCGAGGAGTCATAATTCAGCAACATCTGGAGGGCCAAACTTTGCCTACCTCAGCAGGGATTCTCCCTGCACCATAAGCATCATACACAGCCCTCACCCTCAGCAAATTTGAGGAGGAAAAGGTTGGGGGAGGTGAGGCTCATTTTAATTTCTCACCCATTATTCTTCAAGGGCAGGGTGTCACCCCATAGGCTGTCGGAGCTGGGAGCCAGGGGTGCTACGCAAGCTGCACACCCATTTTTCAAACAGAAAATGACATTGTAGGGATAGTTGTTGCCTCCCTGTTCTTTAGAGGAGGGGAACAACCCTGTTTTGTTACATTCCCATTGGGAATACCTTGGGTGATGCTAAGCCAATTGTTCTGAGGATAAAATGGGGGAAGAGGAAACCCCCAATGAAGCTTTGAGTCCATTTGAGGAAGGATGGGATATCAGTGTGACAAATATGGTAATGTTTAAAAGTACTGCATAAATGCCTGATCCATGCTTGTCTGTTCCTTCTCTGCAGGGAAAAGGGCATCACGGATGGGCATACCCAGTTTCTGTGGTTTGTGCAAACGCTTGCATTTGGAATTGCGTCTCTTTCCTATTTGTTGTCTTATACACCACAGAAGAAAAAGCAGTGAAGAATTTAGGCAGAAGAAAAGTAAAACGACGGGACGATGCCTGGGTAATATCCTCAGGGCCGGATTTAAGCATAGGCTACCTAGGCTGCAGCCTATGGGCCTGCACCACAAAGAGAGACCCGCACCACGTGATTCTACGTCAATTTTTAAAATCAGGTTTTTTGTTTTAGTAAATACTTTCCCGGTTCAGCCTAGGGGCCCACAGATCCTAAATACGGCACTGCTCAGCCTGAGGCTGGCTGGCTGGCTGCCTCCTTACATTTATAGTGTGTTGATAGTTGAGAAGGCATCTCGTTGCTTTCTAGATGACTGTTTTGGGAACTAAAGTATAACTAAGGGAACCAGTTTATGCAATTATGTTGATGTTTATGATTATGATTGAAGAGAGCTGTTCTTTGCTGGACCAGAAAGTCCACTTTAAATAGCTGAGGCCGACCATCTTATCTGTGATTTTACCCTGTTTTGTGTGTGTGTGTGTGGTTTTTTTAAGGGGGGGGTAGTGGTGGGACTGGGGGTCACATTTCAATGGAAGAGATCACAGCTCTTCCTGGAAAACAAGGTAGATTCAGCATAATTTGAATGACATATAATCTGTAACTCAATTTATTTACCTTCTGGCTTTCTCCTCTGACACACAAAGAAAACAAACATGTGGATCTTCCAGTTAGTATTTCCTTCACCAGCATTTAGTGGCTGTACAGCTCAAGTGGCTGTGCAAGTGTTTAATTTCATCCTGTGCATGGAGACTAGCCATGTTGGTTGTGGCATTCTGGAAATTGAAGTTAAAATCACATTTATACTACATAGTATTCACTATCCCCTTTGTGCTTGCAGGAGCCTCATTATTGTCAAGCTTCAGCAGTTGCAGAGAACGCAAAGAGCCCGATGCCAACAAAGCGGTTCCATTTGGCCTTTCCGAACAAGAATCTGCTTGACCTATGAAAACTGTATTTCTAACAAATACATTTGGTTTGTTCTCCAGGTGTTTCTTTACAAACCTGCAGTTTCAGTGTTTTATTGAATATTTCTGGAAATTATATGTATGATTTTGTGCCTTGCCACTTTAACGTATCTTGTTGGCTTGAAGGTGGTGCTAGGATCGCTGAAGATGACTGTTGTGGTTCCTTGTACTGTTAATAATGAAAATTAAAGGTAGTGTGTGATTCAGTGTCTTAATATCTAGTGGGTTTATAATAAAAAATTATAGTGAGTGCAATTCTTATTTATTTGTTTGTTTGTTTGTTTGGCTACTTCTTGGGATCTCTTTTACTGCCAGTGGAAGAAATCATGGTAGTAGTGATAATCATTTTTAAAATATCTGGTTGGGATACTATTTGCAAAGGAGGAGGCTGGGTTTGATGTTCCTAAAGCAGGAATGTCAATTGTAGTGTACAGTCTTAGGATTCTTAACCTTTACCCTTTCACATTCCATAAAGTGTTCAGTTGAGCCTTAGGAATGGCAGAGGGGCAGTGCTATCATATGGTATAACATAAGCATCTTTCTCCCTTCCCCCTCCTTTTCAAGCTCCCTCTATGCATGAGACCATGCATGTTGAGGAAAATGAGAGAAAGTGAGGAGAAATTAGAAGCCCAAGGACACAAACATTAACTTGCACATGTATAACCTTTGTTAGGTGTTGTCAGGTCACAACCAACTACTGTAATAGCAACTCGAATAGGGTTTTCAAGGTAAGTGAAATGTTTAAGGAATGGGCGTAAGGAGAGTGAAGTGGCGGCATGAGATCAGCGGGGAGCGCCTCCTGCAAGACAAGCTTAGGTAAAGGTAATGGTTGCCTTTGCTCGAAAGCCAGTCGTATCTGACTCTAGGGTGCGGTGCTCATATCAGTTTACAACCAAAGAGACAGCGCTGTCTGAATCCCACAGGAGCAGAAAGGTGGCCTAAAAATAAAAATAAGTTAAATTAAACAAACAAATACAACTGTACTGCATACCTCATGCTCTGCCCCTCCTGAAAGTTTTGGGTCAGAGGCTCCTTCTCTGTAGGACGGGGATTCCCAACCATGGACCGGTCAGCTCCAGTCCATGGTGTCACTTTATGTAGCCCACCTCTGCTTCTGCCACACGTGGAAGTGGACGCATTATGTCAGCTGTAAAACATGCTTGTGCAAACGTACCTGCGCCTGTCATAAACACAGAAGTGGCCACGTTTACATCAGCAATAAATGCATCCGCTTCCAGGGGGCATGCTCTGGCCTGCTCAGCTGTCCACTGGGTGCAGTCAGGCCTGTGGCATGAAAAGTTTGGGAACCCCTGCTGTAGGAAGAAAAAGAGATTGAGAATGACACTGGGATTCCCAGGCTGAGCAGGGGACACATTTGAACAGGTAGATTGAGGCGGGGAGTCCCTCGTGCAGACACTTGCAGGACTTTAAAGTTTTGTGCCAGCATTTGTGGTACCATATTCTGCTGGTTCCCCCCCTGACTTCACCTGGCCCACAGGCACCTGCGACAGTGCCAGCAAAGGAGGAAACGCACAGAAAAGAACTGTTTGGGGAAGGTTTCACAAATGACATCCAAACTAATGCAAAGACCATGTAATCTTAAATTGATTTTAAAAAGCACCTGATGGGAAATCTGATTCAACAGTCAATGCACAGCTAGTGCTGCCCCTCCTGTCTATAGCATATAGGTCAGCATATTATCCAAATATTTCAATTCACAGTGGGAGAGCAAAAGTTAACTGCTGAAGAAGAGAAGACAGACAAGTCATGTGAATGCAGAAATGACCACCTGTAGAACAAACATTACAGGTAAGCAAACTGTTTTTCTTCGGTGGTCTTCGTGTACCCACAATATAGGGGAAATTTAGACTTTTCTACAAAGGACACCAGAAAGCTATTGTACTCATCTGGAAGTAAGAGTATGAAAAAATGCTCTTGTAAAAGTTATATCACTTCAAAATCTAATGTTCAGCCAGTGAGGCCGAAGGAAGATCAAAGCTGAGTTCCGAGTTGCTGAATAGCGCAAGTTGGACAAACTATGACACAGACAGTTGATGGAAGTTGCCACTGCTGTGGTGGAGTAGTTCTTGGGAATACATGACCCTGGAAATATAATCATTTGGTACATTAGCATGATCATCTTCACAATCTTAATTGGCAAAGGGTTGTGAGGAGACAGAGTGTTCCTCCTTAGGGCCAGAGTGAGCCTAAAAGAGTTGTGGAGGTTGTCAAAACTGTTCATTATATGTAATACTCAAGAGGACTTTCGATATTCAATATGTGGGAAGATTTTTCCGTCATAGGTGAGAAAAAGAGGCAAAACTAGGTCATGTAAGAGGTGAAATTTTGAGGAAATCTTTGGAAAACAGCAAACAATCAGGTTGAAGGATAGATTTGCTTGATACCAAACTAGAGACAATTGGTCCACCTGTAAGATCCCCTGCAAGGGGGGGCATTTATAATGGCTACAGTGGAGGCTCCATTGGCAGGTCTGTTTCTCAAAAGGAGGCTTTCTGAGTTGCATAACGACTAAAGATAGACTGAAAGGAGATTGCAAAATCAAATTATTGGAGAAGGGATTGGGTATTTTTGCAATAACCGAGTCTTTAGGAATGTGAAAAGCAAAGAATGTTGTACGGAATGTAGAGGTTGGTGAGCTGATAATGCAGCTAATAAACTTTAATGGGGAAATTCAACAATAAATATTTATCTAATAGTGCTAGTATAAACAACATGGATCAGGCCAATTATCTAGGTTGAAGGCATGTTCTGTAGCAAAAGAATGAACAGGCTGTCATTTGTGATTGGAAGGCACTCAATCATATACTGTGGAAGAGCAAAGGATAAGTAGGAATACCACTGTTCTTAATGAGACAATTGGATCAAAGCCAACAGCACATTCAATTGCTGTGAGGCACACACATGAACAGAAAGTCCAGCACTACAATATTGCAATCTTAGCATGGAATAAAGCATGAATCAAAATATGTTTGAAATAATTATACAAAAATACTTAACTAATACAATGCTTGGCATGAGTGAGTTAAAGTGGACCAGAATAGAACATTTTCACTCAGATGTTTGAAAGGTATTTTACTTTGGAAGTGGTCAAATCAAATAAATTAGTGTAGCTCAAATAGAAAGATGTGATATAGCACTAATAGCTAATGGCTATAATGTTAAGTCTGATCACATAAAGTCAGTAAGACTTTAGGGAAAACATTAACCTTGTCACCATTCTGGGCTATGCTCCAGTTACAATATCTAAATGGAGAAAGAAAAAGAACACAGCAGAAAGGAAAAAGGAGAGGTTTTCCCCCCATAAGATCCAAAAGATCAAAGGGAAATTTAAAACAAAATTAAGGATGTTGAAAGATTAACTGGGAATGTATTTTCTGACTGAGGAGGTAATCACATTAGCAAAAATACAGATAATATTGCGGTGAGCTGATTTGCATTTTTTCCCCTGCTGATCACACAATACATTGGAAATGTGAGTCAGTCCAGAGTTCCCCTCCTTAGTTTCTCCCCTCCACCGGGGAGGCTTCTACTTTCTAAAATATGGATCCTTTTGCAGTTTCAGATGTGTGATCGCTTAAACCGATGCAGAAAGTGAGGACAAGATTCAGCACATACATACAAAGTGGTGCTTTGCCAAAGCACCTTCCCCTTTGCCTCTTACCTCATCAGGGAAGAACAGCAAGTACACACACACACACACACACATAAGGCAGCACTAACATACTCTACCCAGCAAAGCCTCAACTTTTTTTTAAATCTCTTCTACACATAATGTTCCTGTTTTGTTTTTTAAACAATTTAAGCGAGGAGAGCAAAACTCCAAAAATTGAGTGGAAGGAGCCATTGTGGCTTGTTGATACAGTTCCTTGAATGGCACCACCTGCAGGGCTATAAGTAGAACTGTGAGTAAGCAGTTGAATTTAAGTGTGGCCACTTAAACTGAACAGACCTGAGTACATTTTCTCCACTAAGTATTTGCACTGAAAGAGAAGATAAAAATAATAGATTCAATACAGAACATATGTAGGAATATGTTCTTTCAAAGAAGATTCTTAAAAAAAAAAACCCCGTAGGAATAGAGTTACCGAGACTAAATTACCAACGCTGAACAATATGCATCCTCGAGCAGGCTTTATGTAAAAAAGGATAGATGTGAAATGGGGCCTGATGGGTGGCAGGCTGGCAGCAATCCCTAGATTCTTGGAAGTCTCAAGAAGAACTGAAATTCTGAATCTTTCCTCAGATGAATACTACAGGTCAGCTTGCAACATCATGATCTGTAATAGTCTGCAGTGGTACATAAATATATGAATTAATTCAGTGTTAAATAAGGTGCAGTATTGTTTAGCAGGGAGGAATGCTTGGGTTGAGGCAGTTTGAAGCATACATATGCCTTGCGTGAGTAAGGCGATATCAAATATAACAAATCTTTACCTATAAATCTGAGTGTTAACCGTTGTAATTTGACAAAGGCTCCCGCACCTGGCCATACTATCCCGTACCGAGCATTCGTGCACTTGCCCGAACTGGGTTCGCAGGTAACTGTCAGGTTGAGAAATGCGGCAGTGGGGCAGGAGACCCACGAACGCAAAAAAAAAAGGGACTTCACTACCCAACATCCTATGCGCCGTGCCGTAGCCAATCAGGCTGAGAGGCGCGTTGAAAAAGAACGTTGTGAGCTGCGCGGCAGCCAATCAAACTGAAGCAGTAGAAAACATTACAATGTAGGTTCGCAAAAATCCCAAGTTAAACTACATGTCCCAGGCTGAGGGATACGAGTGCAGAGGAGGCTATGAACGCGCACGGTGACTTAAAAAAAATGGTGGGAGCCAGAAGGAAAGACTTTGAAAGACCCAGCTGGAGGGAGCCAAGAAAAGGTAAGTGCGTTCGGTGGGGGTTAGGGAGTAAGTGAGGTAGGCAATGAAAGGTGCTGGGTCCAGAACGGTTGGGGGGGACAGACCCCTTTTGTCCCCCCCCAACCCTTCTGGACCCAGTAGACCCGGGAGAGGGAAACGAATCCACCCCCCCCCCCCAAAAAAAAACACTCCGTTTTTAAAGAGAAGAAACCACTTGGTTTCTTCTCTTTAAAAATTGAGGTTTATTTTTTTGGGGGGACGATCCCCTCTCTGCTGTGTCCCCTGGCTCTGGAAGGGTTGAGAGGACAGACCCCTTTTGTCCCCCCAACCCTACCAAACCCAGGGGACCAGGGACAGGGGATCGAATCCACACACACACACACACACACCCAACACTCCGTTTTTAAAGAGAAGAAACTGCTTGGTTTCTTCTCTTTAAAAATGGAGTGTTTTTTTTGGGGGGGAGGGAATGATCCCCTCTCTGCTGGGTCCCCTGGCTCTGGAAGGGTTGGGAGGACAGACCCCTTTTATCCCCCAAACCCTACCAAACTATGGGGACCAGGGAGAGGGGATAGAATCCACCCCCCCTCCCAAACACTCCATTTTAAAAGAGAAGAAACAGCTTGGTTTCTTCTCTTTAATAACAGGGTGTCCTGCAGGTGGATCCCCTCTCTGCAGGGTCTCCTGGGTTTGGGGGGACAACACACACACACACACACACACACACACACACACACACACACACACACACACTGCTTCTCTCTCTCTTCTCTTTCTCTCTCTCTCTCACACACACACACACACACACACACACACACACGACACTCCTGCCTTGCCAGGAATTTTTAATGTGTGTGTTGGTGGTTGGAGTGGTATTGTATGGGTGGTGGTGGTTGTGCACACCCAAAACCACCCGTAACCACCAACACACCTCTTTTTTACGTAAATTACCAAAAAAAAATATCCCTTACAACACAATTTAAAACAGCCCGGCAACGCCGGGCAAACTATGCTAGTAAATAAATAAAAACTGCTGATTGTTTTCCAACACACACGTACCCCTTTGGAATGACCTCCTGGTTGAGATTCACCAGGGCACATCCCTTCACACCTTTTGAAAATTGTTAATAAAGTGCCCATTGCTGAAATTCTACATCAGTAAGAAGGGTTATAATTTGGAGTTATTTTTTTCTGTTTGGATTCTAATGTTGTACAGTAAAACCCTGACTTACAAATGCTTTGAGTTACATAAAATTCGACTTACATAATGATTTTGTGCTAAAACCATGTCCCGATTTACACAATTTCTTATGGGTTTGCTTTGAGTTGCATAAAGATTCTTTTTTCCTATGGGTTTGCTTCAAGTTACATAAAAATTCATTTCCCTATGGGTTTGCTTTGATTTACATAACATTTTTATTTTTCCTATGGGTTTGCTTCGAGTTACAAAAAAAATCAATTTAAGCAAAAGCCTATGGAATGGACTTTTTTTCCATAAGTAGGGGTTTTACTGTATTATTAGTTGACTATCCATATGGTGCTATTTGTCGTGGTCTGGGTTTATTGGGGTTGGTGATAATGTTTTACTATAGGGCTTTTAACTGTTTTTATATTGTTTTTAAGTTTTGCTAAGCAGCCAGTGAGGTGTTTACTGGACTGTGTACACCACCCAGAGTCTATTGGTTGAGGCGGTATATAAATCTAAATAAATAAATAATATTTATTGTAATGCTTATTTTATTATTGTACAATTAGCAATAGCAATTACATTTATGTACGGTTGATATGCGCCCTGCTGTTCACCACTGTGAGTAGTGCTTTGACACTATTTCAGGAGGTATACAAGTGCTATAAATAAAATAAATAAAAATGTGAAGGGTTGCAACAGCTGATGTACATTAGATGGGTGCTTTCAGTCGATGGCATAAATCAATGTTCCAATGAAATAATCAGACTGTACTCCCACTGAGTTCAGGAAGTTTACATTGAGTAAACAAATAGATTAAGATTTGTTATTGTATCAGGCAGCAACCTTTCAGAATGAATAATATTTTATTCATGCTATGATCTTGCACCCACTTACCACACCTGGTTGTTTGGCCCTTGCAAGTATGTTCCTCCCACATATGTGAAACAATTGCCACATCCTTAACTTTTGCCACAGCAATAGCAATTACACTTATATACTGTCTTATAGCACTTGTGCTTTCTCTGGGTGGTTCACAAGGTCATTAGTATTTTGCTCCCAACATGCTGAGTACACGTTTTACTGATCTCAGAAGGATGGAAAGCTGAATCAATCAATCTTGAGCCTCATCAGGATCAAACTCAATATGCAAATATTTCTTACTCAGATAGAATTGGGGGCAGCGCACAAACATTATATTGTAAGACATAAGAAATGTTTTCCTGGAATAGACCGAAGATTTATCTAGGTCAAATACAATGGGCAACCAATGCTTCTTTAGGAAGCCCTAAAGACTCTGACACCAGAAGTGGTATATAGCGTTCAGGACAAGTTAGAAATAAGGAAATATTGGGGGTGGGAAGTCTGATTTTTGTAAACTTATTTAATACAGAATTTAAACTGGAAAGCTATATCAGAAATAACAAGACTATAAAATCACGTGAACTAAGGTTGATAAGATAAAGGGTTTTGTTGGACATACTGTATGTTTAAATTAAACTGGTCTATTTCAACAACCGTATGCTCACACATAGAGATAAAGAGGATCATTCAAATAATATTTGTAAATTTAATTACGCGAACAGCACACATTCACAGTATAAGCCAAATATATATTTTCTCCAATAAGAGTCAAATATAGTTTTAATTCATTTTGAGATTGGAGAGCTTTCACTCAGCCATTTCATCCAACCTTTGCATGGTAATCTGTTACACCTAATGCTACAGCTTTCTCATTTTAATTTATTTATATTTATTTTATTTATATTTGTGCTTATATACCGCTTTTTTTGTCTACGGACAACTTTAAGTGGTTCACAACACAGTTATATAAATACAAAGCAAATCATAAGTACAACAACATGCAACAACAAACAAAATACAGTAGTCATAAATATTACAAAAAGTTTAATACTGAAAGTTTGGGAAGATTTACTAATAGAAGACAACCAGAGAAGACAAGAGGGAAAGGAAAAAAAAACCATATTGATAAGTAGATTTCTAATGAATAAATTGGTAAATATTCTGCTTTATGTTCAGATTTATGTACTTGGATGCTTTGGAAAACTGAAGTCTCTTGGATGCCAAATTCAATCTAGCCACTTTACCCTGTGTGTGAGTTCAGGCAAATTATAATTTAACTGTGGTCTTCACAAGACAGGGCTGTCAATTGTTGGAAATGTCCTCCCCAACAGATTTTGAACTACTTCAGATAAAAGGCAAACAAAACATTCTTTTTCTCTTTAAGAACAAAAAGGAAAAGAGTAACATCCAGTACTGATGCCAATACTATAGATACATTTGAAGCATTTACTAGTTATACTAATATTTAGACTGGAGGGTAATTACCCTTGAAATGTAAGGTAATAGGGAGATGTAAATTTGGCAACTGAAATTGCCCAGGTTGAATATTTGGAATGTTCAGTCTTTGGGACTGGGAAGAAATTAACCAAGAAGTCAAGGAAGGAAGGTAGGACAGGAACTAGAATTGCCTCACAATGGAAATATTGAAGGGAAAGGTGGGGGGTTTCTGGGGGGAGGGTCTGAATCAAGATACATGGATCAATACTAGAGATCTAGGAGATGAATATCTTGACATTCCAAATTTTGCTTATACAGTGGAACCTCATACAACAATCGCCCCATATAGCAACGAAATTACATAACAATTAGGTTTTGGGTAAAAAATGGCATCCCACATAGTAATTTTTCCTATGGAAAAAATCATAAAACAATTTTTCAATGGAAAAAACACTTAACAAAAAAAAAGTTGTACGATGCATCCCATAGGAAACATCACCATACGATGCATGTATCGTATAGCAATTTTTTCGTAAAACAACGATCCCCGTGGAACAGATTAAAATTGTTGTATGAGGTACCACTGTATCTCTATCCAAATTAGGAACTGAAGAGATATTTTAGAAACAATATTTGCTTAATATAAAAGAAACTGTAGAAAATAAAATAAAATCCTGTCAGGCTGTCATGGATTGCTAATTACAGTAAAACCCCTACTTACGGGGGGAAAGTCTGTTCCGTAGGCTTTTGCTTACCGTAAATCGGTTTTTTATGTAACTCGAAGCAAACCCATAGGAAAAATGAAATTTTATATAAATTGAAGTAAACCCATAGGGAAATCATTTTTTACGTAACTCGAAAGAAAACCTTTATGTAACTCGAAGCAAACCCATAGGAAATTGTGTAAATTGGGACACGGTTTTAGCACAAAATCATTATGTAAGTCAAATTTTATGTAACTCGGGACATTTGTACGTCAGGGTTTTACTGTACAATGGCAGAGATATGCCTAACATTTGGAGGCCTGCTGTGTTTAAGTAATAATGAAGACATGGAGAGTGAGAATCATGTTAAAGCTGGTCATAATAAGACAATGTACTCAAAATGTGGTAAGGAAAAGAGTGGTAAAAACCACCCACAGAAAATAAGCAAGAAGAACCAAAATAACAAAAAAAATTAAAACCTAGGAAAAGCAAGAAATAGGTTAAGCAACCATGGAAATGCAAGAAAATGAATTTTCAAATAATCTTTAGAGTGCTAGATGAACCTGTACATCAGAACCACTTCAGAAGACATGTGCTGAATGTGATGTACTACAGCTTAACCATGTCAGTCTCATAACTAATGACAAGCCAGAACTAGCAGTTACTACAAGTGCATCAAGAAAATAAGCAATTATGGCAGATGTCATACAAGATCCATGGCAATATGTCCTTCATGAGAAACCAGGTCTAATATCTAAGAAATTCAACTCAAGCCAAGAAGGAGCAAAATCATTAATATTCCCAAAATGGGAAATGATAAATCATAAAATGTTAGTTTTTTTAAAATGTTCCAGAGGCCAAAGGCAGATTTTCTTGGTTTCAATATGAGGTTCATATGTTGCATCTAATCGATCTTATTGTTCCAAGGATTACTATAAAGGAATTAAGATACATAGAATATCTGTTTCATAGCCACATAGATACATATGCAGTGGTTGTATTTAGAAGTTGGCAGATTGCTAAGGAAGTACTGTATATGGACAAAAAAATAAATTGCAGAGGATAAGATTGGTGCTGGCTGTCTTTTTTGAGAATACTATTCATCAACCCATACTCAAAAATGAACCTAAATCTGAATCAATAGATTATGGATTTCATGATCTTATGAATTTAGAAGATGTTTAAATCCCCAATCATCGTATACAATCAGGACAGTCCAGTGGGAAGAAAGATCCAATATATCCAACAAAAGAATCAGATCTTTTCTATGTCCCAGAAGAAAATGAATTATTAAGATCTTTTCCAGCTTCATTTAATCGGACTCAAGGTGTAATAATAAAGAGAATGTCAGCATTGAGAGACTCCCTCATTCATATTCAAGTCTCTGGAAAGATTCAGCAATTGATGATGGGGTTTTGGGCGATATCAACTCCTATGTGACAACAGGGCAACAGGAGAGGGAGAAGAATCATTTGCTTTCAAAGAAGGGAAATAAGCTGGTAAATAAATATTCTCAAGAAAAGCCAACCTAGTGCGTTTTCAACAGAATTATTGACCAAAACAGAATTACCTATCTCAGCTCAGAGGAGTTGGTAAAGGTAAAGGTTTCCCTTGCTCGAAAGCCAGCCATATCCGACTCTAGGGTTCAGTACTCATCTCTGTTTCAAAGCCGAAGAGCCAGCGTTGTCTGCTTCTGCAGACGTTTCCGTGGTCATGTGGCAGGCATGGCTAGACACAGAGCGCTGTTACCTTCCCACCGAAGTGGTCCCTATTTATCTACTTGCAATTTCTTGCTTTCAAACTGCTAGGTTGGCAGGAGCTGGGACAAAGACAGGAGCTCATTCCGTCCTGCAGTACTTGGGAATCGAACTGCTGACCTTCTGCCTCCCAGTCAGCATCTTAGTCACTTGAGCCACTGCAGTCCCTAGTTGAGACAATGTGAATATCTCTTGAAGCATATTAATAGGTCAACTACAAATCATATTACAGAGCTGCAGAAAGGTATTGGATCTGTTTTCATACATGAAAGAGGAGAGTTACATCAGATTGTAGATCTTTAGTGACTGAACATCAAGCTGAACAGGCATCATAAACATCTGTCACTTTAACGTCTGGCCTAGAGCTAAACAGAAAGAACTGACCACAAATTACTAACACATTAATGTCTTGTCATGGAACATAGCAGTCTGGGCCTGTATGAAAGGAGATCCAGGAGTTATTGGGTTCTGTAGATCTTATGATGTGGTTTTGCTACAGGAAACATGGTTCACCAGAAAGAAATCCGCCTGAATGGATATTTGGTAAATTTTTTTGTCTGCTGAAATCAGTAGAAGAGAAGGATAGTCTAAAGCTGGCTTGGTGTTACTGATTTCCACTTCATTACTGAAGACTTTTATCTGGAGAAGGCACATTAAAGGAAAAACCGGGAAGGGGGTGGTGGTGTCTCCTTACAGAAAGAAGAAAGGGAATCAAAGTGTGTGAAGCAGAAAACTATAGTCCCTGAGATGTACATTTTCAAGTAGTAACCACGTTTGTCTGTATAGGCATATACAGTCATATCAGAGAAGAAACACACAAACACAAAGGAGGAAAAAAGACAAATGCTTAGCAGTGTCTTAAAGGTTGCTTTATTTTAATGTGGCTTCCATGGATCAAGTTCACTTTCTCAGAACAAAAGAGTGGGGCTACATGGTAAGCATTTATACATGGCATCAAGATAAAGAGACAGCGATTGGTTAGAAATGGGTTGCCAATTGTGTGACTCAATGGACAATTCCTGCCAATATTTGAGTAGTTTCTTCTGATATAATATCCTGGATGGAGATGTTCTGAGTCAAAGTTTGGGTTTTATAAACATTGCTTTCTTTCTTGGTCCCAGTAACCCTGGGTCCAAGCCTGAGGGCAGGTTGCAGCCCCATAAGAACATCGATTCTACAAGTTCCCACTCCTGGGAGGCAGGCGGATGTGTTGCAATACATTATAAAGCTTAAGACAGTGATGATGAACCTTGGCACTCCAGCTGTTCTTGAACTTCAATTCCCCGAAGCCCTGATCAGCAGGAGTGCTGGCTTGGTCTTCTGGTAATTGAAGTCCAAGAACACCTGGAGTGCCAAGGTTAGCCATCAACTCTCTTTCATCCTCCTCTTTGACTTACCTAATGCTGTTTTCTGTATGCACAAGCCATTTTGTATCGCTTTAATATAGAGGGTCTATGTTGCCAAAAGACAAAGAACTGGGTATGTTTTGTCTTGAGAAAAGGAGCACTCTTCAAATACTTGAAAGACAGTCATAAAGAGGAGGGGCAGGATCTATGTTCAATCATCCCAGAGTACAGGGTACGTAATAACAAGCTCAAGTTACAAGAAATCAGATATAGGCTGAATATTGGGGGCAGGGGGGGATCCTAACGGTTAGAGCAAAACAACAATGGGACCAATTACACTGGGAAGTGGTGAGCACTCCAAGGCTGGAGGCATTCAAGAGAAAATTGGATAACCACCTGACATATCTGATTTGATTTGGATTCCTACACTGAGCATTAAGGATGGACTCGATGGTCTTTTCCAACTTTTTCATTCTGCGGTTCTATGAGGAAGTTGAGGAACAGCAGTCTGTATTTCTCTTGCCCTTCAGTGGTGGCGAAACTATCCACCAGACTGGAAGATGGCAACAATGGGAGGAATGCCATCTCCCTCCCTCAGAGAGCTGAAGAATTCAGGCCATCATGCAATACAGAAAGTGTTTCGCTGCTGAAATATTTTTTTCTTGAGTGTACTTGCCACATATTTTTGTCATTCTTGTAGCCAATCCAAAGGGAGGAAGTTCTGTGGCTGACTTTTCACAATAACAATGACATAATTGATTCCAAATTGCAGCAACCCCTTCCAGGGTTTTCTCAGTAATACGTACTCAGAGGTGGTTCACCATTCCTTCTTGGCCCCTCTGGGGCTGTGTAGCTTTCCCTAAGCAACATAGGCTGGGTTTCTAGGAAAAGATGAATTATATTTCCCAAGTACATTCCATTTTTCAGTACTTTTTTCTTTTCCAATTGGGTCAAACAATACCCAATAAACATGGATGTTCATTCAAGAAATCTATATATTATCCAACGAGGAAGCTGGCTGGTATCTATCTCACCTCTTTAATCTTCTTTAAATCCTTACTCCTTGGCAGAAGGTATATCTTCCCCACCCACGTGCTGTAAAGCTAAAATAACCGCAAATACCTTCCTTCACAAAGCACCTATGCATTTAATCACTGCAGGGCAGATGGGATCAGCATCAGACAACTGGAGGGCAGAAAAAAGACCCCATCTCCTCAACTCCCTGCCAAAATATGATTTTTTTTTCTTGGAAAAGCAATGTTGGTTGAATGTCTCCCTACTGATGTAGAGCGTTGGTGGAGTGGGCTTTGAGGGTGGCAGGGAGCAACTCTCAAAATAGTAGCAAAGAAAGAGGTATAAAACAAAAAATGGTGCGATCTTTATACAACGCAAAAGCCAGGAAGAAGGCAGCACCTTAATCGGGTCACAACGCCCCCCCCCTCCAAATAATAAAAATCAAACACTGTGCCAGCTTCCCTAAATCAGATTTACTCCTTCCAGCGTGAAACTGGTGCTTGAACTTGATTCCCTGAAAGCTAGCACAGTGTTTGATACAAATAAAATAAAATAGTTTTAATAAATAAATAAATAGTAAATATTGTTTAATAAAAATAAAATAATATTATTTGAATAAATAAATATTTATTTTAACAAAAAGGAAATAATACCATTGAAAAAAAAAAATAAATAATTCTGGTTGGTGATTCATCCAGCCCTGCATTACACATGATGTACTCTGCACAGAAGTTAAATAAGCAAGGTGACGATTCACAGCCCTGTCATACTTCTTTTCCTATTGTAATGTAAACCAATCAGTTCCATATCTGTTTCTAACTATTGCTTCTTGATCTACCTACCTACAAACAGATAAATAAAAAAGATATTAGTTCAACGGAAATAAATAATATTATTCTAATAAATAAATAAAGTACTAAAATATAAATAACTGAATATTATTTAAATAAATAATAAACAAATATTATTTAAATAAAGTGATACAGTAATACCTCATACAAAGTCCGCTTCATATAATATCAGATTCATACAACATCTCCTAATTCCTTAAAAAAAGTTGCCTCATACAAAGTCGTGCGACTTTGTATGAGGCATTGGGGTTTTCCCAGGTTGCATTGTGCCTGGGCAGTATAAAAAGCAGGACATATGCATGCATTGCTCTTGTGGGTTTTTGCATAAGGCAAAGAGTGTTTAGGAGTGGTTTTGAGCGTGATTTTGGATTTTTTTGATTTTTTTCCGTCAGAATTTTTAGAAGCATTCCTGGGATTTTTGCAGCATTCTTCAGGTTCTTGGACAATCTCGTTGTTCTGTGCAGGACAATGACAATAAAGATGTATCTTATCTTATCTTATCTTATCTTATCTTATCTTATCTTATCTTATCTTATCTTATCTTATCTTATCTTATCTTAATCTGGGTTGTTTGAAATGTTTTTGTAATGTTTTTAGCCTTTAGACAATGATTTCTTAAAGTTCTGTCAGTTTCCTGTCTGTTTCCTTGACTTTGCCCTGAAGTTTGTGCTGTTACAGTACAATGTATCTCTATGGAAATGACGTTGTACAAGGCATCCTGGCAAGGATTTGGACGTTGTATGAGGCATCGCGGCTAGGATTTTGCATGCCTCATACAAAGTCCAAATCCATATAAAGTCCAAACTTGTGGAACCAAGTTTGGACATTGTATGAGGTATCACTGTAGATGCCTTTGAAATGTGGTGTTGGAGGAGAGTTTTGAGAGTCCCCCGGACAGCGTGGAGAACTAATAGGTCGATCTTAGAAGAACTCAACCCTGACTGCTCCTTAGAAGATCAAATAGCAAAGATGAAGATGAAGTACTTTGGACATCAAATGAGAAGAGAGGATTCGCTTGAGAAAGCCTTGATGCTGGGAAAGGTGGAGGGCAAAAGAAGAAGAGGGCGGCAGAAAATGAGATGGTATTGTTGACGCAATGGGCACAGAGCTGGGCGGGTTGAGGAGGATGGTGGAGGACAGAGGTGCCTGGTGGGCAATGGTCCATGGGATCGCAAAGTGTTTGGAATCAACTGTGCGCCTGAATAACAACAACAACATTTTAATAAAAATAAAATAAAATGATTTTAATAAATATTAGTTTGATAATATAAAATAATAAATATTTATTATTCTTATTAAAAATATTTTTTTATTGCTTTGTGTAACGAAAGGACGAAGACTCGCGTGGCATCGTTTGGTGAATCTGTTCCATCAGTTTCCCCCTCCTCCTCCCTCTTTCTTTCCTTCCTTCCATCACTACCCTGGATCAGAGGCAGGCAGGCGGTGGCCGCGCATACCTAGGGCACCCATTAAGAAGGTGAGCTCCTTATTTTCCCGCCCCCGCCCTGACCTCGATTTCCAAAGCCAGCCGCGGGGCAACCACCCAGCGCCGCCTCTCTCCCAGTCCCAGTTGCGTGCGGCTCATCCTTGGCAGCCAGCGCGGAGCAAACCGGGACGGGACGACGGGTGGCCAGAAGAGGGCGCGCCTGCGCGCCGCCGGCGCCTATAAGAACAGCCATGGCGGCCCCACAGCAGGTTGGAGGGAGTCAGTCGCTGGCAAAGCATGGGTACCCGGGCATCCTCACGCGACGGCTCGCAGAGCCCCAGCACTTATTTCCGGCGGGTGCACTTCTCCTGCTGTGTGTGTGTCGCGATCCTCATGTTATGCGCCAGTGTAAGAGAGCGAGCGGTGTGTGGGAGGGGAGAATTTATCCGGATTTATCCAACTCTTGATGTACCCCTTAAATTGCTTTTAAACTGTTTTTTTGTTTTTTTAAGAGAGAAAAACCTGTCCAGAAATCTGCCCCCGTTTAAGCAAGTGACCATCTCATGTATTTCTCCGACTGAGGCTGAAAGCGCAAGGCTGTCATTAGGTGCTCTTTGGGTTTCCTCCAGAGGTTGGCAGCTGGAAGCAGATGCTGGAGCCGAAGCTTTGGTGAAGTCACTTTAGTTGGCTGCACGCCCCAGACTCTGGCTTCTAGGTGTCAGCTTCCACCTGAAATACAAAGAGAGCAAAAGGACTGGTCTCCAGCTTAGTTTCTCTGTATTTTACTTTATCTGTTGCACTTTTATGCCCTCTTTCTCTCAGCATATATGGGAGACATGAATCCTCTGAATGTTTGCTGTTTTTTGCAGGTTCAGCTTCTCCTACCCACACATGATGTAGCCCAGAGGTTTTGTTATTATTACTTTTATTGCCTCCTTATTCCTAGCATTTCAGAAATCTGAGCATGTTTCATTGAATATATTTTTCTATTGCCAGTGTACAGCTCACCCACCCTGTATCTGTGGGGCATATGCAGTGAGGACTACTATGCATACCTGTCAACTTTTGGATTTGAAAATAAGGGAAATTTTGGCCACACCCCTCTGTGGGCATGGCCAAATCTGTGGGTGTGGCTAAATATAGCCATGTGACTTGCTGGGCTCTAGTCATGGGGTCCGGGAGGATTGGGGGGACTACTCCGGAGCCGGGTGGGGGCTGCCCGGACCGGAGACCACCACCCTCAGCCGGGGGTGAGGAGGAGGAGTGGGGGTGAGGAGGAGGAGGAACCTGAGCGGCGGGAAGGTTAGCTACTGCCGCCGCTGCGAGGCCTCCGTCAGGAGCTGGGCGGGGGCTGCCCGGACCAAAGACCACCACCTCCGGCCGGGGGTGAGGAGGAGGAGGACCAGTTGAGCGGCCCCCCGCTCTGGAGGCCCTGCGGCGGCGGTAGCTGACTTTCCTGCAGCTTAGCTGCTGCTGCTCCTCCTCACCCCCGGCTGGGGGTGGTGGTCTTGGGTCTGGGCAGCCCCCTCCCAGCTCCGGACGGAGGCCACGTGGCAGTGGTATCTGGCCTTCCCGGCGCTCAGCTGCTCCTCCTCCTCCTCACCCCCAGCTGGGGGTGGTGGTCTCCGGTCCGGGCAGCCCCTGCCCGACTCCGGACGGAGGCCTCGCGGTGCCGGTAGCTGGCCTTCTTGCCACTCAGCTCCTCCTCCTCATCATCATCAACCCCGGCTGGGGGTGGTGGTCTCCAGTCCGGGCAGCCCCTACCCAGCTCCGGACGGAGGCATTGTGGCGGCGGCGGTAGCTGGCCTTCCCACTGCTCAGCTGCTGCTGCTCCTCCTCCTCACACCTGGCTGGGGGTAGTGGTCTCTGGTCCGGGCGGCCCCCACCCAGCTCTGGACAGAGGCCTCATGGCAGTGGCGGTAGCTGCCCTTCCCGCCGCTCAGCTGCTGCTCCTCCTCCTCCTCACCACCAGCCGTGTGTGGTGGTCTCCGGTCCGGGCGACCCCCGCCCGGCTCCATATGGAGGGAAATAAGGGAAAATACGGGGAAATTAATAAAATGGGTGGGGGGTGGGAAGAGGGGCAAAAATAAGGGGTTTTCCCGGGTAAAACGGGATGGTTGACAGGTATGCTACTATGGATACCTGAAACCGGGGAAAACAGCAAACCCTATATTATTTGGTGTTGTTGAGTTCTTACTCTTTGTGATCCCATGGACCACAGCATGCAAGGCTCCTCTGTCATCCACCATCCTCTGGACTATGCCCAGGTCTACGCCAACTGCGTCAATGATCCTGTCTAACCATCTCATCCTCTGCTGCCCCCTTCTTTTGCCTTCCAATGAGTCCTGTCTTCTCATTTGGTGGCCAAAGTACTTGAGCTTCAGCATCAGTATCTGTCCTTACAAGGAGCAGTCAAAGTTGATTCCATTTTTAAATTGACTGATTTGGTCTCCCTGCAGTCCAGGAGACTCTCAAAAGTCTTCTCCACAGTTCAAAGGTGTCTATTCTTCTGCACTCAGTCTTCCTTATGGTCCAGCTCTCACAGCAATACATTACTACTGGGAAGACCATTGCTTTAACTATACAGACTTTTGTTGGCAGGGTGATGTCTCTACTTTTTATTATGCTGCCTAGGTTTGCTGTAGCTTGCCTCCCCAGGAGTAAGTATCTTTTTATTTCATGGCTGCAGTCACCATCTGTAGTGATTTTAGATAAAAAAAAAGAGTAGTCTGTCGTTGTTTCCATTTCTTCTGCTTCTATTTACCAGGGAGTGATGAGGCCGGATGTTGTGTTTCAAACCAGCTTTTACAGTCTCCTCTTTCACCATCATCAAGAGGCTCTTTAGGGTCATCTGCATATCTCAGGTTGTTGATATTTCTCCCAGCAATTTTAATTCCAGTTGGTGATTCATCCAGCACTGCATTACACATTATGTACTCGACATATAAGTTAAAAAGGCAGGGTGACAATTCACACCCTTGTCTTATTTCTTTTCCTATTCTAAACCAATCCGTTCCATATCCGGTGCTAACTGCTGCTTTGTGACCTGCATACCTGTTTCCCAGAAGATAGGTGAGGTGGTCTAGTACTCCCATCTCTTTAAAGACTTGCTACAGTTTGTTGAATGAAACAGAAGTAGACATTTTTCTGGCACTCTCTTTCTCCATAATCCAGCAAATGTTGACAATCTGGTCTCTAGTTGCACTGCCTCTTTGGAACCTAGCTTGTACTTCTGGAAGTTGTCGATCCACATACTGCTGTAGCCTAGCTTGTAGGATCTTGAGCATGACCTTGCTAGGATGTCAAATGAGCATAAATATACAATAGTTTGAACATTATTTGGGATTTCCGTTCTTTGGAATCTGAACATAAACTGACCTTTTCCAATCCTCGGGCCATTACTGCGTTTTCAAAATTTGCTGGCATATTGAGTGCAGCACTTTAATGGCATCATCTTTTAGGGATTCAAATAGCTCAATTGGAATACCACCACCTCCGCTAGGTTTTTGTTAGCAATACTTTCTAGGACCCACTTGACTTTACACTCCAGAATGTCTGGCTTGATGTCAGCGATCATCACGTTTTGTCAGGGTCATTTAGGTCCTTCTTCTATAATTGAGTATCTTTGCCACATTTTCATAGTCTCTTCTGCTTCTGTTAGGTCCTATCATTTTTGTCCTTTATGATGGCCATTTTTGCTTGAAATGTTCCCTTAATTTCTCCAATTTTCTTGAATAGATCTCTAGTCCCTCCCGTTCTGTTTTTCCCCTTGATTACTTTGCTTTGTTCACTTAAGAAGACCTCCTTATCTCTACTTGCTGTTCTCTGGAATTCTGCATTCAGTTGTCTTTCACCTTTTCTTTTTGCTTCCCTTCTTTCTTGAGCTATTTGAAGAAAACCACATTTTTTTTGCATTTCTTTTTCATTCTGTCATTTTTGAGATCCCATTACTGCTTTCCTCATTCTTTTATTGACTATAAGCGCCACTCAATTTCTTCTAATGGATTCTTGCCATAGTAGTAGATATAATATTCCCCTGAGTTAAATTTGCACACTCCTGTCCATTTAGTTCATTGTTTCCCAAGATGTTGATGTTCATTCTTTCCATCTCATATTTCACAATTTCCAGCTTATTTTGATTCCTAGATCTTACATTCCAGGTTCCTATGCAATATTGTTCTTTACAACATCATACTTTGCTTTTACCATCAGGCACATCTACAGTTAAGCACTCCTGTTGGGCTACTGGGCAGAAGGGCAGGGAGAACTCTGTGCTGAGGGAAGGGAGGAAGTGTTCCCATTGGGCTGCTGGGCAGAGGGACGGGGCAAACTCTGTGCTGGCCGGGGCAGATGCTGCACATGCCTACAGAGAGGGCTCTGAGTGCCCCCTCTGCCATGTGTGCCATAGGTTTGCCACCACTGCTCTATAAGGTATAGCCCATAAGCTTCATTGAACCACACAATCCCCCTTTGCCATGGCAAAGCAACAATTCTTCGATGGGACTCTATATTATACGTTGCAGATAGTGGCCTCTAGTGGCTAGCTTTGGTAAAGCACCACAGAAAATACACATACAGAGGGTGCCAAAAATGTATACATATTTAAAGAGATGTTCTCTATGTCTTACTTTTCGAAGTTGAATTACTGTACAGTAGCAATATGTAGAAAGACAATTATGCAACATATGACAGGCATAGAAAGATGGCATAAAAGTGCAACAGATGAAGTAAACTAGCACTTTTCACACACAAAGTCCTCATCAACCCCAGTATTGATGAAGCTGCTGCCTTCCATCAAGATGGATTCAAGTAGAATTTAATCCACTTGGGGACCATCAGCCTTCTCTGTTGACTTCGGCACCCAAGACCATTAGTCCTCAAAGTTGTCAGGTTATTTAACCGCCGTCTAATAATTGATGTTTAGTCACTGGCAATATGGTCTACTCTATTACCATAGCAAGATAACCTGGCCACACTGGTTGTTGTTTGAGGAGTGCAAATCCATTTTGAAGAGATGCAATTGAATTTTCCCCATGTTCTCCTGACTTAACACCCTTTGACTTCTCTGTGTGAGGAACCTTAAAAGATGTGGCGTACTGTAAAAAACCAGATACATTGGCAATACTTCAGGAAAAAACAAATGGCATGCACAGTGATACAAGTGGACACTTTGGTCAACATTGTTCAAGCAGTAGTTCACCATAATCAGAAGTGTCTGGATGCTGACGGAAACCATTTTTTTAATTGCTGAAGTAAAACATGTCTTGTATTCATCTTTTGTTAATGTTATATATTGAGTATTACAATTTTAATAGTTTTTCCTTTCTTAAAATCTGTGTACATTTTTGGCACACTTTATATACTATAGCAATAGCAATTATACTTATGTACTACCCCATAGGGAATGCCGTGGCTCAAGTAGTTAAGACGCTAAACTCGCTGACTGAAAGGTCGGAATTCAATTCCCGGATACTGCATGACGAAGTGAGCTCCCGTCTCTATCCCTGCTCCTGCCAACCTAGCAGTTTGAAAGCAAGAAATTGCAAGTAGATAAATAGGGACCACTTCGGTAGGAAGGTAAACAGCATTCTGAGTACTCCAGTGTTGAGGCATGCCTTCCACATGTCCATGGAAATAACTGCAGATGCAGACAGCCCTGGCTTTTTGGCTGTAAACAGAGATGAGCACTGAACCCTAGAGTCAGATACGATTGGCTTTCGAGCAAGGGTGACCTTTATCTTACTACCCCATAGTGCTTGTGCACTCTTTGTGAGATTCACAAGGTAATCAAGATATTTTAGACCGGTTAATGACTACTTCTTCTGTGTCTAGGCAAGACATGAAACTGCCACCTTTTGGTGAAGTCATTCCATAGTTCCTTTCGGCTAACCTAGTGTGAGAAAGATTAGCCAGCACAAAACTGCTGTTGTCCAGAGTATGCCCAATTGTGGTTCAAAAATACCACAATCTTTGAGGAGGCTCTTTCTGTGTACCCTGACCAGATAACTGAAGCCATGGATACTAAACCCAAGAATATGCAATGGGGGTGGGTTGACCTGTATTTATGTGTGTATTGCTATTATTGATTACATAGGTTCCTTGGCAACGGGAAACTGTTGCTGTTAAATGAAAAATGTATGGCAGCTAATCCTAAAACAGAGTTTGGGAAAGTTGCTTTTTTGGACCATGGCTCCCCAGATGCCTCATCCTGCACAGCTGTGTTAACTGAGGAATTCTGCCAGTTGAACTTCCAAAGAAGTAACTTCTTGCAGTCTAATCCTTGGTTTCTGCATGCCAAACCAATTCCCTTACATACATGTAGCTTTGTAAGGAAGCGTTCCTAGGCTTCCTGGCACAATTCATCCCCTAGTAGTGTGGAAGGGGCAATGATGATGTTGAACTACAATTCCCATCAGTCCCAGCCAAGGTTGAGGAATTCTGGGAGTTGCCACCAGATACTATTTGGTGCAGTAAGGCTATGCTTTTCATCCATGATGATATAATTATACAAATCTACCATTAAATTCACAGTCAATGATTGGTATAAAACTAACAGTTCAAGACCTAACCAAGGACCTAAGAACTGTTAAGGTAACATCTGAGTATATATGCAGTTCCTAGTAGAGTTGGTTTTGCAGAGTTAGGATGTTCAAGTCCGATAGATTCAAAATTTCCAAATATCTAGGGAGTCTTTTATGTATTGCTCCAAGAGCTACCATCACTATGGGTACAACAACAGAGTTCTTCCTCCATAGACACGACTTCAATTAGCAAATCATTATATTTTGTTTTCTCCAATTGTTTGTCTTTAATTCATGCCTCTCCTGGTATAGCAATGTCAATAAACCAGGACTTCTTTTCCACAACAGTTACTGTATATCAGAAGTGTTGTGAGTCAGATGTCTATCTGTTTGAATTTTAAAGACCCGCAGGATTGCGATGCTCTCATTTTCCAAAACTCTCTACAGTACTTGATGTTCCCAATAATTTTTACTGCATTTAAACCCAAACTTCTGGAAATGGTTCCAATGAATACTTTTAGCAACCCGGTCATGATGTTACAAATAATCAGTCTGTGAAATTTTGCTACATCTGCTGATGAAATGGTCTACTATGTCATCATTTTCATATTATTATTATTATTATTATTATTATTATTATTATTATTATTATTATTATTATTATTATTAGTAGTAGTAGTAGTAGTAGTAGTAGTAGTAGTAGTAGTAGTAGTAGTATTAATTGCATGCCATCAAGCCACTTCTGACTTATGGTGATCAATTGTAGGGTTTTCTATGTATTTTTAAAATTTTATTTATTCAAACATTAAGAACATTACATTCATTGCACTAAAACCTATGCAGACTATGATTTTGAGTTTGGTTTACCAAACTCAATTGGTTTACCATTCTGTTCTTCTGAGAGTGCCCTGGAAACTGCGCAATCTGCCCAAGGCTTTGCAGATTGACTTTTCCCCCCCTAAGATGAGCTGTGGAGAATTGAAATCCTGAAGAAAAAAAAGATAGGGGAGAGAATGGGTGGATGGCCAAACAGGGAGCCCTGAAAGTGAAAGGAGCACTTGGCTCCTTGTGCAGCCTGAAGATGCGGCAGCCATCACCCTCTTGAGAAGGTCTACAGCAGGGGTGCCCAAACTTTGGTGTGGGCTGGATCCATCCCATGGGCTGTAGTTTGGGCACCCCTGGTCTACAGTCTGGGGAGAGACGTGACTCCTGGTACAGTCCCACCAGTATCCTCTCACTATGGTGACCCTTCCCAATTCCAGAAGTAGGCCCGAGAATGTTAGCAGGGACTGGACAGTGGAGGGAGAGCAAATTAATCTTAGTTGGATGATGTCTAAGTAATAGGCTATGTAAGAAATGCCTGTACTTGCCCATGTTGGAATAAAACCTAGCTGGTTCACTGCTTGCCAGAGCTGTGTGTCATGAATAGAGGGCAGTCTGAGGGGTTCATTCCCCAATAAGGGAGCACAGAGCTCCAGCCGGTATTTAGCACCTTTTGCTTGGTGAAACCAGTTTTACAGGCCAGCTTATAACAGGCTTTTAGTTTACTACCATTCAGCTACTCCTATTCTAGTCTGAGCTGGCTGATATCTAACTAATAAAAGATATAACTCTCTTTTCTTTAGTGGGCAGTCTTTATACCTACAACAATTCCTCATGAGCATCTGGGATATTTAGGCATCTTCAGTAAATATGTTGTGGAAAATCATCACACCTTTCTGAAAGCATGGTAAGTTCAATGTAGAAGCTAATATTGGTTTTTCTTGTTCAAATGTTGCTTTGTGTCCTCTGCCAAAAGCAAGACCCTGTTAAAGGTGGCACAGGTGATTCTTGTCCTAGACTTCAGGTATGGGAGGAGTTCATACATGGCATGGACTGAATCCACTCACAAAAGTGGATGTCAACATGAGATGTTAGGGAAGGGTCTGCCCTTGGCTCCTCAATGAGTAGAATCAAATTGGTAACTTATGCTTGGTTATCAGTGCTAATAAATGGATACCCAATCTGGATATTCGAGAGAGCTATATATTACCTGCCCTTTTGTGTGTGTATTCGTGTCTGTTTAAAAAAAATTCAAATACTTCTAATAAATGCAGCAGAAGGGGTGTGGGAGCAGAGGATCCCCTTTATTTATTTCTTTTATGATATTTCTTGAAGATCATAATTGTTCTATTTAAGGTCAGTGGAAATTTCTTCATTTCAAGCAAAGACCTTCCACGGTGTTTTTCTAATTCTGACTGACTGAAATCCTCTTGTTTGGCACAGTAATTTGCACTAGTGTAGGCCCATTAAATCAGTGCAGATCTAATGAATCAGCTACTCTGAGCATTCTGTTGTTTTAAATAAATCTATTCTAATTATGACTTACTTTAGCATACTAAGTCAAAGCTAGAATAGGCGCATTTGAGATCATAGAACTTGTGGAAGAGTTGACTTACCAAATCTTCACTGGTTCAGTGGGCATACTCTAGTACAGTTTAATATGCTAAAGTCAAGCCCATCGTAGACTCTTGTGCATGCTATGTGCTGTCAAGTAAAATACTGCCTCATGTGCATTTCCATGGCTGAATAAGGATTCAAACCTAGGTCTCCGGAGTCTGTCGCTCTATCCAATCCACTATTTAGTGTTTCTTCTTCCATGTCTAGGCCAGACAAGAAACTGCCAAAATGAAACCACCTTTTGGTGAAATCATTCTGTAGGTCCTTTTGTCTGACCTAGTGTGAGAAAGATTAGCCAGTACAAAGTGGCCATTGGCAAGGATACGCCAATTGTGGTTTTAAAATGCCACAATATTTCAGGAGGCTCTTTCTGTATACCCCCATTTAATACTGAAAAACCAGTGGCTTTAGAAATAATCTCACCTAGTGTTTTTTAAGGATAGGGGAGATCTACTACCAATACTAAAATATATGCAGATGAAATCTACTTCTATGTGCAGAACACTGGAGAATTGGAGTTTTAATTGAACACTATTAACACAGAAGCCCATCATATGGCAGTTCTGAGACACAAAATGGTAGACCTCAGACAACATTAAAAGGCAATTGAATGGGAGGTGGAAAGGTTTGTTTACTAAGCTCCAATCTACTATGCCCCTGTCCACTGAAGTGAACAGGGTGAGGGGAAATTTGTCAAGGTACAATCAGATGGTAATTTAACTTGCTTTTTGAATTGGAGTGCCTGGCAAGGTCTGTTCCAGCCCATTTGTTGTAACCAGACAATGTACAGAAAATCACAGACTAGCCTGCCCTGCTCTGTACACAGTTGGACCTGAGCTATGCTTTTTTGGGGAAAAAGAGCTGGGTTGAAGCAATCAGGACTAGATCTTATGTGCAGGAAAGGTTTGCTTTAAGGAAGATCTTATCTTACCTAGCTAAATGTCCTTTTCCTGTGTGATCCAGAGCAATCCTCTATTGCTGTCAAATCTTTAGTTAGGTGGTGGTTGAGGAGGCCAATAGTCTCCAACATGTTTTGGAAAAAGCCTGAACGAACTTCATTTAATTCATTCTGATCAAATACAGCCACTTCTCTCTCTCTTTTTTTTTTTTTTGCAGGTACTGGCTTGGCATAGTAACTAATCTAATGGAAGGGCTTTATGCACTCAGGCTCTGCAAGTAAGTTATATTGGTGGGTTTTGTCTTTCTTTCAGGATCCATCTTCCTCTCCCACATACGTTACTATCTCCCAGCAATGCTTATCGTTCTTTGTCATTGCATATGCAATCGTTGCTCTCAGGATGTTTGAGAAGGTAGGGGTTGAGTTAGGGGAGGATCATTTCAATTTCTCACTTATTCTCCAAGGGTAAGCTATCACCTTCTAACCAGGGGTTCTTAACATTTTTCCGCCATGGGTCTGACCATGCCCCCCGGATAGCTGAGCGAGCCGGATCACGCCCCCCGGAAGCGGAATTTGCACATTTACGACTGTTGTAAATGAAGCCACTTCCACATTAATGACAGTCGCGGGCGTGTTTATGCATGTGCAGGCACATTTTATGGCTGGCATAAGATGCGCCCACGCATGCATAAATGTATCTGCTTCCAACTCCAGGTGTGGGTGCAGCAGCGATGGGCCGGATGAAATGGTGCTGTGGGCCGGGAACCCCTGCTCTAATCTAGTCAATGCAGAGGGGGTACTCTGCCCATTACACCACACTCGGTGTTGGTTACATAAGCTTCACCCACCTTTCAGAGTAAAACGTGCCTAATTTCAAGCGGCCATGCTGTTTTGGTACAGATTTTATGGAGCTTCCTTTCCATCTCCAGACTGCCAGCTTCTACTTGCTTGGTTGAGGGGCAGATCCACTCAGGCTACTCTGAAAGGTGGTTGTCCTCCTGGCCCAGTGCAAAACCAGCAGCTCTTGGTGGTGTCCAGAAAGGAAGACATCTTTGGGTACCCATAAGTCCTAAAAGGTTCCATTTCCTATATTCATGTTGTAGCAGTTCAGTACAGAAAGAGGAGAATCCGACTGCTTAAAGGAAAAAGCATTCAACTGGCTCTAATCCTTAACACATCTTCTGACCCACCCTCTTTCCTCAGGATGAGTTAGCATAACATGCCATGAATTAGAATCTGGCCAAGGGTGGGTTCTCCCATTAGTGCAAAAGCACACTGATTGTGCAAGGGAGCCCACCCCACACCTCCTGATCATACCTGTCAAGTATCCCGGATTTGCGGGGAAATCCCGTATTTTGGCGCTCGTTCCTCCCCTTTCCTGCCGCCATCCTGTATTTTGAATGGTGGGGAAAGGGGTTACTGCACATACATGCATGCGCAGAACCCATTCATGCATGCACAAAAGTGTTCTGCACATGCATAAACAGGTTCTGCGCATGCATAAATGTGCATGCGCAGAAATTTCCCATATTTTGGGAGCCACGCTTGATGGGTATGCTCCTGATGGGTCCCTTTGAACTGGACTGTGATTCCGAATGTGGTAGAGCTTCGACATAAAAGAAGTGGTTGGGGCCCCTGATGTGGTTGAACTGGCCTGTGCTTCTTAGGAGCAGAGTTGCTTTGCTTTTTTAAAAACTTTGTGTTAAATATAGGATTGATAGTTTAGGAGGAAAGACAGGTCACCAAGTGTCTGACTTACTGCACTCACACAAGAGAACCACTTGTGCCTCCTTGATAACTAATTTTATTTGCATAAGTTAAACAGTTACATCCTGTTAGCAAAAGAAGAAATACTTCCTTACTTCATTCTCACCACAGGACTGAGCTTGGCAAACTTTGTAGGTTGGAAAGGAAACTAAAATCTTATCTTCCAAACCCAATTTAGATCAATTCAACTTATCTACTGCCCCCACAGCTCTTAGAGCACTCTCTGGGCAGGTCACAAAGTAATTTGTATTTTGTCCCCAACAAACTGAGTATGCATAGCTGTCAAGTGTCTTGTATTGCCCAGGAACCTCCCATATTTTATCCTCTTTCCCGGCGTCCTCCCGTTCTAGGAAGACTGCAATGACCTAATGCCATCACTGGAGGGTTGCACAGGATAAGCATAGCCGTCAAGTTTCCCATTTTAGCCGGGAATTTCCCTTATTTTCAAATCCAAAACTTGACAGGTATGCTGGGTATGCATTACTTTGCCAACCTTGGAAGGCTTAGTCAACCCTGAGCCCATCAGAATTGAATTTAGATCATGAGCAGAGTTTTGGCTTAGGGCACTCTCAGAAGAACAGAATGGTAAACCAATTGAGTTTGGTAAACCAAACTCAGCACTATAGCCATCGTTGCACTTGGCTCTTCAATTGCTGCAGTATGCTGTACTAGATATTTAAGGAGGGCTGGACTAGGAAGACAAAGAAATGGGTTTGCCAAGTTTTATGAGAACTTGCCCAAGTGAACACTGAAAGTGGGTGTTTTTGGAGATTGTGTAGATGTCAACCATCAAGAAGGTATTTTCCTGATGCTTGTTTCCTTGGGTTATTGGTATTAAACCATCAGTAATGTGTTATTCCAACATAGATGACATGGAGTCTGTGCATACTGTTTGGACAAAGGCCGGGATAGTAAGAGGCCACACTGCTTGTATGAGACACAGTTTCTCCTTCACACCATTTGCTCAGGGAGGGAAGCACCCAGTGCCGCCTTGCACAAGCATGCTTTGTGCTGTTTCATTGGAAAGCACCAGTTGCATGGGGTCAGCACTCATTCAAGTGGCACAAACACATATTACTTTGCTGGCATGGTTTTCTGCTGAACCGTCTCAATAGGATTCTGACCAAGGTCTTGTATCCTAAGGTAAGTTCATAGAACCGGGGTATCCAAACTATGGCCTGTGGGCCAAATCCAGCCCCCGATGCCAATTTATTCAGCCCTCGCCACCCTTGCTGCTTCCAGAAGTAAAACGTGCCCGCACATATGCAGAACACTGCCATAAATACATTCTGTGCATGCACAGGGCACGTTTTACTTCCGCTTCTGGTGGGAGGAACCATGTGACTGGCCCGACCAGATGTCTGGGGGGCATGGTTAGGCTCACAGCCCAAAATGTTTGGGCGCCCCTTTCATAGACAGTCTCCTGCTCTGCTGCAATGCTTGGGGGAGGGGAGGACTGCTTGTCCACAGTGTAGGCACGGGGGAGTTCTTGGTGAGAATCCCTACACCTGATCTTAAATAGAATACCCATTTAGTATCACCCCTAGCGCTCCGTGCCATGTTGTTTCCCGATCCTCTGGTAGATCTTTCAGAGCGATCGCATGGGATGAAAGTGGAACATTTCCTTCCTAGCCCCTGGGGTGTGTTTTATGAGTACAGAGAAATAAGCATAATACAGAGGTCCTGATTATGTAAATTTGGGCCCAGAATGGTGCAGAGTGGAATGCTATCTATGTCAGATGTGTTGCCCTTTTCTTTGCACCTGTGACCCTTTGAGGTTGCATCGCATCACTCACACACCACTCGGGAAGGTTCCTTAGTGTTCTTGGTACCTGTAAGCAAGGAGAGGCAAAGAACCCTGGTGGTGCAGTGGTTAAACTGCTGTACTGCAACCAAAAGGTTGTGAGTTCGATCCTGACCAGGGCACAAGGTTGACTCAGCCTTCCATCCTTCTGAAGTTGGTAAAATGAGTACCCATTATGTTTGGGGCAAAATGCTAATTAACGTGAACCATCCAGAAAGTGCACTAAGTACTATGGGGTGGTATATAAGTGAGATTGCTTTGCTTTCTCTATAGAGTGTCTCTGTGTGGCAGTGGTTAGAGCAACGGGTTACAACCATAACTATCAAGTATCCTGGATTGGCTGGGAAATCCCATATTTTGGTGCGCGTTCCTCCCCTTTCCTGGTGCCGTCCCATATTTAGAATGGCAGGGAAAGGGGTTACTGCGCACACGCAGAATCCATCTGTGCATCCACAAACGTGTTCTGCTCATACACAATGGAGTTTTTCCTGCGCATGAGCACCCGGGCTGGAGCAGTTCCCGTATTTGCCAGAGCGGCGCTTGACGGGTATGGTTACAACTCAGGGGACATAGTTCAAATCCACATGTTGTAGTGAGAGTGTGCTGGATGACTTTGCAGCAATCACTTTGTCTTGGTGTGAATTGCCTAGCAGGGTTGTTGGGAGGGTAGGATGTTTTGATGAACAGATGTTGAAGAGGAAAACCTTATGTCAGCTTGACAGCACTGAATGAAAGGCAGTATGTAAGTAACAAAAAGAATTGCAACAATACTGCACAAATGTAAAATCCATTTGTTGTATCTTTCCTACAGAGAAAAAGGCATCACAGGTGTTTCAACCCAGCTTCGATGGTTTGTTCAGACATTTTGCCTTGGACCATTTTCTCTTTATTATTTGTGGTGTTACAAACCGGAGAAGGAAAAGCAATGAAATGACTAGAAAACTAAGAAGATCCTATGGTGTTTGAGCAATAGCTCCTGCCTCGTGCTAGCCGTGCCCTTACATATGGGGTGTGCTCAGCCTATGTGACACTTCTTAGCTGGAATGATAGCCATGCCTTCAAGATACCTCCGCTGTTTAACAAACTATGGGTAAAGTTATAACTTTGAGCTCACTGTGGCACAGTGATTCAGCTGCATGGAAGCCAAAAGTTTGCTCACAAACTTGAGTTCAGTCCTGACAAGTTCAGGACTTCCATCTTCCAAGGATGATAAAATGAATACCCAGCTTGTAGAGGGTAAAATGCTAATTATCTCATGAACCATCCAGAGTGCTCTAAGTGCTGTGGGGCAATATGTAAGTATATTATAATCGCTAAATTGACAACAACAGTTTATGCAATTATCCTTGATATTGATCAGAAATGAGGAGCATTAGATAACATAAACAACAACTTACATTTGCCTTTTAAACTTAATTTCTTTTTTGGGAGGTATACAGGGCTATTTTTCCAGTGGCTCTTGGGAACACACCGTCCCATTATTTTTTATGAATTATTTTCCCAACCTTTGAAAACTACAGGTATTCTTTTGCACTTCTTATACCCACCCTCTGCTCTTTAGTATATCTTGTTAGCCCCCTAATGGTTCTTAGCGATTTAAAGGTAACTGTTGCTGTATTATTAATGCTGGAAAGCAAAGGCTTCAGTGCTTAATATTTAATAGATATGTAATACAAATAGTGTTTAAACTAAAGTGATTCACTGTGCGTAAATGTTGCACTTTGATCTGCTGCTTTTCGGAATCTTGTTTCATTGTCAGCTTTGACTGAAAGTGATTGCTGTGAAGAACAAAATACTTGGTGGTGTCATTCCAAATGTAAGGGCCAGAACCCTGTTGAGTAGTTCATCAGTTATGGAGCTTGCTTAGGAAGTTTTCCAGTATCTCTGTTTGCAAGTAAAAGCCCTGTTAGCACAAATGGATGCATTTCCGTCGTCTTTTGGCACCACTGAGATCATGCAGATGTTCCACAGGTAAAGCATTAAGATACCTTTTTCTCAGTGAATGGTGGACATTATCCACAACATTATACAATTAAAAAAAATATTATGGGGTTATTTAAACCTATAAGAATTGTAAGATGGAAGGAAGCATGAAGGCAAGCATTATATAGCTTCCATTCAACACATTATAATAAGTCTCAGCTGCTGGCCCCACAGCATCTTTCTTCAGGACTATGAAGCATGATGTGAAGAAAGTCTTTTCTAAATCCTGGCCACTCTGTATATTCTTGTGTAATGCTGGCACTTTGGTTATTAGTGCTATTGTTTTGAAACTGGACATGTGAATATGCCTACATCTGGACCAGGTGTTTTCTCAGAGGACACGTATGAACTTGTACATGTTTGGAGACACACCCATCGTCATTCATACACATCCATCGTCTATTAATATCCGAGCATACATTTTCTCAGTTGATGGATGTGTCTATGGTGACTCAATAAACCGGTTGATCCTGGCATGACACATGCGGACACACACATTACACTGAATAGATGTCACAAGGCATCTTTAAACCATGGCAATAGTGAATATTGACACAGATTAGGCTGAGTACATCATATTAATGCAAAGCTATTCATAAGGGAAGGGCTGCAGTGGCTCAAGTGGCTAAGACGCTGACTGGAAGGTGGCAGGTCAGCAGTTCAATTCCTGAGTACTGCAGGACGGAATGAGCTCCCGTCTTTGTCCCAGCTCCTGCCAAGCTAGCAGTTCGAAAGCAAGAAATTGCAAGTAGATAAATAGTGACCACTTCAGTGGGAAGGTAAACACAGTGTTCCATGCACTCCGGTGTCTAGTTATGCCTGCCACGTGACCACAGAAACATCTGCAGAAGCAAACAGTGCTGGCTCTTCGGCTTTGAAACAGAGATAAACACTGAACCCTAGCGTTGGATATGACTGGCTTTCGAGCAAGGGGAGTTTTGCTGAATGCAAAAGAATTAAAATATGCACTATGTTCATACTATGAAATATTCAACAGTAAAGTACAGTGGAACCTTGGTTAACGTAATTAATGCATTCCCCGGGACATTTCTTACAGCGGAAATTACTTTAACCGAATTTCCCATAGGAATGCATTGAATGCAATTCCCCATAGGAATGCATTGAAAACCAAAATACATTAACCGCAACGCGGTTTCCCCATAGGAATGCATGGAAAACCAATTAATTTGTTCCGGGAAAAATTCTGTAAACTGAGCCACTATTTTCTTTTTTTATTATTATAACAATAAACATAACAAAACAATCAACATACAAAATGAAAAGAAAAACATGTAAGGATAAAAAAAACAATCTGGTACCTCTTCTATCAATAAAACTGAAATTTAGAGGAGTTGTCTCCGACCTCTCCTTTTTTCCTGACCTTATAGTCTTGTTCTTCTTATAGAATGAGGTGCATACACCCTGTGCTCATTGGGGGTTGGAATGCATTCCAAATGGTATCGTCTAACTTACACCCTTCCAAAATTGGATCGTTTCTGGGCTGGGCCTAAATCCTTTCCCTTTAATTAACATATATTGGATGAATGGTTCCCAAATTTCCCAAAAAGGAATCTTTACCCTTAGTCCCTGCTTCTGACGTATTTGAGTCGTCAATTTTTCGTTCAGTGCTAACTTCCAAGTTTCCATGTACCACCTCTTCGTAGTCAGTTCCTCTTTACTCTTCCATTCTAATGCTATTAATTGCCTCACAACAGTCAACAACGCAAGAATAAACTCTTCTCTTTTCCAAATTCAAATCCTCTAATTCTCCCAATATAACGTATTTTGGTTCTAAAATTATCGATGTACCTAGAATATTATTTAATTCTTTCTCTATCCTTTTCCAGAACCTTTTTGTTGTTTTATATGTCCACCATATGTGTAAATACGAGCCTACCTCCTCATTACACCTCCAGCACAAATCTGTTTTTTCATTATTCATTTGATGAATTTTCTTTGGTGTAATGTACCATTGCCATAATAATTTGCAAGTATGCTCTTTTTCTCTAATTGACATGGTTTTTATAATCCTATTTTTCCATTTTTTCTCCCAATTTTCATCCCTTATAGTGATATTTAGATCTTCTTCCCATATCCTTTTAAGTGTGCGTTGAGCTTCTTCACCCGGAATAATTAACTGGTATATTTTACTTACTAAACCTTTTAATTTCACTTTCCCATTTCTTACATCTACTATCAAATCTTCAAATGGGGTCACAATTGTTCTCCTTTCCCGTATTGAACTTCTTATTGAATGATCCCAACTTTCCATTTGTAATTCCTGTAACCAATTTAATCTGTTTGATATACATTTCTTTTCTTTTATAATACAAGTTATAGTGTGTAAGCCAATCTGTTTCTAAGAGCGCTTTATTCGGCTTTAGAATTTCCCTTGTTGTAACTGATGAGATTAATGGGCAATTCTGCACGTCTAAAATCTCTATTATGGGTGAATGGTTGGGAGCCAATTTGTTTTTTATTCCTTTCCACACTTTACATATATTGTTAATTGAAAAATTCCTAATTAATTGTTTTTTAAATAACTGAGATAGGAAAATCTCTCCTCTCAATTTATTAAATTCATCTTGTTCCATCTCATAAGATGTTATTTGTTTATAGCTCAATAGATTTATAATTCTCTTTAAATGGAATGCTTGGTAATAGGATTTTACATTTGGAATGTTTAGTCCCCCTTGAATATTTTTTTAATACCAAATACCTTTATTAAATCTTGGTTGTTTCCCGTTGTTACACACTTTGTTAATTAATTTTTGCCAACTTCCAAGTTCCGAATTTTTAACTTTAATTGGTATATTTTCAAATAAAAAAAATAGTTTAGGTATAATTTTCATTTTACAAATGTTTATCCTTCCAAACCATGATACTTTTACCCGTTTAATTTGTTCAATTATTGGTTTCAAATCATTTCTCAATTTTACAAAATTCAACTTATATAGATCTTTCATTTCTCCCGTGACATATATACCCAAATATTTAAGTTTATCCTTTATATTAATATTATATAAATCTGTAATTTTCCTAATTTCACCTGGTGATAGATTGCATGTAATTGCTTCTGTTTATGCCCAATTGATTCTCAGTCCTGTTACCTTTTCAAAATTATTTAAATGCCTTTGAATTATTTTAATATTATCAATAGGTTTTTTTTATTACAAACAATGTATTGTCTGCAAACAGACTTATTTTTTCCCTGCGCCTGTTAATATCTCATCCTGTCTGATTCCATTTGCAAGTAACTCCATCACCCATATAAATAGGGATGGAGATAATGGGCATCCTTGCCTTGTGCCTGCATTTATATTAATTTCTTTACTTAAACAATTATTCATTTTAATTTTTGTCTTGCTATCTTTATATAATTGATCTATTACATGCCTAAATTTTGGGCCAAATTGCATTTCTTTACATAAACCTTTTATCGTCTTCCACTGTAATGAAGTAAAATTGCTATCGGCGGGTATAAGGTTTTCAATGATTAATTTTAGATAGAGAGTATGATTCTGGAACACAATAATATAAGGTGGTAAAACTAATGTATAGAGAAGCTGATAATTTTAAACAGGACGGGACTTGGGTTAGGACAGGAAGATTAGAGAGAAGAGATCAGGAGGAAGGTAGGAGAAGATCAATACAGGAAGAGATTAAAGAAGTCCAGGAATTGGAACAATTGAGAAAACAGGTAGAAGAGAGAAGGTTAAGTTTTAAAGAATATGAAGAAAGAGAGCAACAACAAGAAGAAGGTGAACGAGAATTACCTAAAGGGGCAAAATTAGAAGAAAAGATGGCTACTAAGAAAAAGGGGATGGATAAAGGGAAGGTGAAAGGGGGAGAAGAAGAGCAGATGGGGGATAGAGATATAAGCCCAGATCTGAGTGAGCTAAAGGGGGAGTTAGAAGCTAGATTTGATAAAATGGAACAAGAACTTCAAATTAGGCTTCAAACAATGGAAAATCAGAGATTAAAGGATAACCAAAAATTTCGAAAAGATGTTAAAGAGAGTATTACTCAGGTGTTTAAAAATACAAAAAAGGAATGTAACAATTTGTTAAATGAAATAGAAGATCTGAAGGAGGGGGTCAATGCAATAGGGAAAGAAGTCAGGGAAATGAAACACGAGTTAAAAGAAGTCAAAGAACAGACTCAGTTAAAAGAAGAAAGGCAGAAACAATATGATAAAAGGTTGGAAAGATTGGAAAGCCAAGCGAGAAGGAACAATTTGATTATTAGAAATATCCCAGAAAGGAGTCCAGATAATTTAAGGCAAAGACTGGTGAGCTGGATTAATGAATTGGGATTAGACGAGGAGATACGACATGAGGAAATAGAATCTGTATACAGATTAGGTGAAAGGAAAAATCGGGAAAGATCAAGAAATGTCCTATTAAAATTTTCCAATTTGGGTCAAAAGTTAAAAATATGAAACATGTTAATTCCCTGGGGCCAGATGCATTAGGAATGGAGAGTGCAAAACTAGAGATTTATAAGGATATAGCTCTAGAAGAGCGCATATGGAGATCGCAAATAAAACCAATAACGAAGAAATTACGGGGAAAAGATATAAAATATAATTGGAAACCATATAAACAATTAATTTTTACAACACGAGGGAAATTTTTTTGGATTAGAAATGATCCATATAGTTTGAACACAATGGTTGAAGCAAAAATAGTTGAAAAGGGATCAAAGGAGTGGAAACAATTAAAAGATACCCTGTTTAATGTAGCAGTATCTCCTATAATGGAGAGAGAAGAGGAAGAGGTTACAGAAGGAGAGAGAGAGGAAGAAGAAAATGTAGGAGCAGAAGGAGGTATTGAATAGGAAAATAAAATAGGAATTAATATGTATTAAGAATACTAAGACTGGTAACAAAATGATACACAAGGAACAGGTATTCGTTAAAAGTTACTATCGTCGCCCACAACCCCCCTCCCTTCTTTAATTTTTAAAAGGGTTTTTTTCCATTTGGAAAATGGGGTGGGTAGAATTTCTTTTGTGTAGCATCTTGTTTTTTCTGTTTTTTTTTCTTTTTGTTTTTTCCCCCTCCTGCCTGGCACAAATGGAGGAGGGAAGTGGGGGCAAGGGATTTGTGTCACAGTTTTTGTATTTAGAGTGTTGGGGGATTTATAATGATAGTAAAATGAGCATCAACCATAAATGTTTAGTAAGTTAAAAATTATTTCGTGGAATGTTAAGGGCTTAGGGAATCCAATTAAAAGGAAAAGAATGGAAATTGCCCTGAAAAGAGAGAAAGCAGATATTATTTTTCTCCAGGAAACGCACCAAAAGAGCGAAAACAAAAATAGAGTATATGTAAAAGGAATGGAGATATATGAAAAAAGTCTGGGATCATCTAATTCAAGAGGAGTGGCCATCATCATATCAAATAAATTAAATTTTGCAATGACTAAAAGTATTAAGGATAAAGAGGGGAGATTTCAATTGATAAAAGGTAAAATTAAGGAGGAGGAGTACACTTTCGTTAATGTATATCTACCAAATGAGAAACAAGGCTTATTTTTAGATAAAATTCTACCCATTAACAAGAAAGAAAGATCTCTAAATTTAATTATCGGAGGGGATTTTAACTTAATTAGATCAGATTTAGACACATCGAAATATTCAAACATGAAATCCAAATATAATTTACTTGTTAAGTGGATAGAGAAATTGGGTCTTAGAGATGCATGGAGATCATTGAAAGATAAAGAGAGAGCATACACCTTTTTTTCCACAAAGTATAAATCATATTCCTGCTTAGACTATTTTCTAGTCTCACAAAACCTGGGTTGGTGCATGGAAGATTTTAAAATAGGAAATTTTAAAATTTCAGATCACGCGATGATTAAATTAGAAGTTCAGTTAAAAAATGAAATGTATCAAAATGAGGGTGGAGAATGGATAAAAAATTGCTTAGTAATGATGTAATAAAAAAGAGTTTAATAAATAAATGGATAGTAAATTGAGAAAACAACGATACCGAGGAAGTAGAATTACATACACTGTGGGAAGCAATGAAAGCAGTGATTAGGAGGGATTATATTCAGGAAAAAGCCATCTACGAAAAGGAGATATATAGACAGGCAATTAGAAGAGATCAAGATTTAAAAGAATTAGAAAAAAGACATGCAGAGACAGGAAGTGAGGAATATTGGAATATGTTGCAAGCATTAAAAAAGGAAATATTAGCTATAGAAGTGGAAAAGGTTAGGAAATATGGCATACAAAAAGAAATGATTTTGAATTTAATAAAATTTTTTTGAAGAACTTAGCAAAAAAAGTCAGACAGAAAAAAAGCAAAGGACAAATAGAGACATCAATAGATAAGGAAGGGGTAAGACAACATAAAATTGAAACCAAATTAGCAATTGCAGAAGATTTCTATACAGATCTTTATAAAGAATATAAAATTGATGATATATCTTTGAAAGCTTATCTAGATAAAAATTTGAATTTACAAATAAAAGAAGATCACATAAATCGTATGGAACAAGAAATAAAAGAAGGAAATTGATGATGTAATAAATTTTTTTAAAAAAAGATAAAACACCGGGTGAAGACGGTTTACCAGCAGAATTTTACAAAGAATGTCGTGAAGTGCTGACTCCAAAATTAAAGAAGTTATATAATCATATCTTGGAAGGAGGTGAAATTCCTAAATCGTGGAGTCATTCTATTACAGTATTAATACCCAAACCAGGTAATGATAAAGAAAAAATGGATGCATATACACCAATTTCGTTGTTAAATCAAGACGCAAAAATCTTTATGTCAATTATGAACAATTGACTTAATACTTTCTTAAACCAATACATAGGTGAGGATCAGGTGGGCTTTGTTAAGGATAGACATATGCGCAAACTGACAAATAGATTAGTGAACTTAATAGATTCAATAAAAAGGGATAAGCAAAAAATTGCATTTTAGCTATAGATATATACAAGAGTGACTATTTTCTATGGATTTCCTTTTGTTATGTAATTTTTATGTTAACCAAGCCATTTGTTAACCAAGGTTCCATTGTATATAACTAATATGGGGAAGTATGGTGCAGAGCCAGAAGGTTGGGAGTTCAATTCCCCATTGTGCCTTCAGGGAAAAGAGGCAGCCTGTTTAGTCATGGGCAAGTTGCACAGTCCCAGGGCACCCTTGGAAGAAGGGGCTGCTAAATCACATCTGTGTAGTATCTACCTAGGAAACTCTGGAAAGGGTCACCATAAAGATTGCATGCAATTATTATTATTTTGAACTCACAGGAAGCAAATGTTCATGTTTGTGTCTTTTCATGTAATTTTGACCAGGATGACTAAAATGATCTGGTTCCTTGTCAGTCATATGTTCTGCTAATCTGTTCAGCCCTGATTGCAATCTTGCCACCTGGCTAATCCTATCTGATGGCCCAGCGTCAATCTTAACCTATAAGGAAGAGATGTAAGGTACGTGTCTGGGAAAGGCTCCCACACCCCTGGAGCCTATCCTGTAATGCTTCGTACACACCTACCTAACACCACTGAGATCAGCCCCGTGAGGGTCTGAAGGCTGAGAGTGGGGCCTGCACCCCACAAAATGGGAAAAGGAATGGGAACTACAACTCCCAAGGTGCCTTGGGAGAAAAACGGCAGTTTAACAACAAGGCCTGGAAATAGAATGTTGGAAAGAGCTGATTTGCATGTTGGACTGTGATTGGTTGAGAGTGAATGACTGATAGGGAAAGGTCTTGGAATTCCTGAGATAATCTTCTTCTATACCTATAAGGAAGGGATGTAAGGTACGTACGGCCATGCGTACCCACACCGCTCAAGCCTATCCCATAATTCTCCGCACACACCTACCTTTTGAAACAGAGATCAGAGTGGTGAGGGTCCGGGGACTGAGAGTGGGGCCTAAGCCCCATGAAGTCGAAAAAACAACTGCGCACACGCAAACTTGGGGGGGGGGATGTCTGCACGTAGATGATCCATTGATCAGTGCGTGCCAGACAGAGAGGGGATGAATGCGTACCCACTTCCCATCCTCTCACCCACTGTGTGTGTGTGTGTGTGTGTGTGTGACAGAGTGAGACAGATAGAAAGAGTGACAGAGAGAGACAAAGAAAGAGGGAGGAATGCCTACCCACTCCCCCCTCTCTCTCTGTGAGTGACAGAGAGAGAGAGAGATAGAGAGAGTGTGAGAGAGATACAGAGAGGAAGCAATGTATACACTGCCCCAGCTCCAGCCCAAACCACACCAGCTGCAGCCATGTTCAGCCCCCAAAGAAATTAACCCACACCCGGCCGCAGCAGCGGCGAAGGGCATGCAGGCCTCCAGGAGCAGGGGGGACGGGGAAGAGCAAACACCACCTCCACCACACCAGAGGCCACAAACATCCCTGTAGCTCAACCAAGACCCCTCCCCCCACCACCCTGGGACGAAGTCCGGGTACCCTTGCTAGTGTACAGAAAAAAGAAGATGGGCAGACTCCAAGCATGTCCAAACACCACATATAGCTCAGTAGATGGAGCTATTTGGGTTGAGTTTAAGTTACAATGTTCATATTTCTTTTTACCTAGAGCACTCCACTACCATCCCTTTTAACAGTAGTGCTCTTTTTATGGCATGATACTAGACTAGGTTTGCATCCAAGTGGAGCTGGGGCATTGTTATCTGAAGCAACAAGCCTGTGATGTCTGAAGTTGGTTATGATATTAAAATGGATTAAGGGGAAACCCCTCCTTTTGCTTTCACTTTGTCCATTTTTAAAATAATTCCTAAAGTTGTGCAGTGTAAATCAAGACACAAAGGCACCGCACAACTGCAGTTTCCATTCTTCAGTGGAAGTGATGTAAGAAAACTGATTTGATGGCAAAACACCACCACCTTGTGATGTGACAGAGGGTTGCACTGCATCTATTAAATTGACAATGTGAAAGATTATGGGATGAGGCAGCAAGGGAAGTGTCAATAAGCAGAAACGGGGACAAGTGGAACAAATCAAAGACATGTCTGGATCCTTGACATAGGAAAATAAATATCTACTGTGTGATTAGTACCTTGTTTCCCCCCCAAATAATAACTAAACAGAAAATAAGCCCTAGCATGATTTTTCAGGATGCTCATAATAAATGCCCTACTCCCAAATCAAGCCCTCCCCCCTCCCCCCAGATTGTCAGCCACATGGATGCATTTACTGGTAGTACATCCAGTGCAACATACAATGGACTTATTGAATTATGCAATAATACTAATATATAATTAAACATAAATAAATAATAATATTGAAATTAATACTTAAAATAAATAATAATTAAGTATTTGTAAATACCCAAGCAGGTGCCTTAGGACAAAGGGTAAATACCTATGTAAACAGATGAACTTGAGATTTATTGCCCTGACCAGGAACAATACATGAATAACATGTACACTTGGTAACGAATGGACATGGTTGTGTCTAACATGAATCTTTATAATTCAATATGTTTTGTGTTGTGATGGACATACTTAATAAGACATCCCTAGAAAATAAGCCCTAATGCATCTTTTGGAGCAAAAATAAATAAGACCCACTCTTATTTTTGGGGAAATAAAGTATAAATACTCAAGTGATCCTCACTGAGAGATAAAATTGATTGAAAATTCCTCAGTCTGGACATGATCTCTGTTTATGAAAGTACAAAACCGGCTAGGCTCTTTGTTCTTCAGACAACTCTTGTACTACGGAGGGAGTGGGGGGAGAGAAAACTCATTCTATATGGACAGCTATTGGACACCCTGTGAGGTGACACTTTGGCTGGGGTGTTCATCTCTTCTACGTCATTTTGATGAAGGTTGTTTGAAGCATTATTTCTGTCAGTTCTCCTTGGGAGCTTGACACATTTTAGATCAGAGTAGGTTATTTCTTCTCAGCTTCTGTTATTAACCTATACTTGCCATTGGCCAGACAGGTTTTGTAGTAAAAATAGTCAATGGCATGCACATACAAGTCTTGGCAAAAATGAGGATAGTAATCAAGAATCTGAATCATTCCTGGAACTTAGCCTTACACTCTATAGAGAGCCCTTGTTTGACAGTGAACTAAATTTGCTTGCTTTTGGGGTTTCTGTCTCCTATCTTTGAGGCATAGTCTGAACTAGGTTTCATGCTGTGGTCTAAAGATTACTTAGTTATTAGGGAATAAGCTTAATTGAACACAGTAGGATAGTTTTTCATTGTAAGCAACTGAAGCTGCAACTCATTGCATTTATACTAGTGCCATATTTGCTAGCGTATAAGACACATTGGAGTACACACCCCGTTATTACCAAAATAACTCACTTTAGGCCACTATATACAGTACAAGATGCACTCCATTTTTCCAGTGTATTTTAAGCTAGGGAAAGTGGGTCTTATATGCCAGCAAATATGGTAAGTTATGGAAGAGAGCTGAATGTCAGCCTAAGTCCAGCCCAAGTCATTTTACTGGATGAAGCCCAAGTCATTTTACTGGATGAAGCCAAGTAATAAATATTCCTGATCATGGAAATGCATGATACCTGCTATGCACTTTCTCTTTAACAAGCATGTCCATGAGTCCTTGGGGATGATAGTTTCAATTTGGAAGGGAAGTCAATTTGGAAGGGAAGTCTGGGGCAAAACTTAACAGAAGAACGGGCATTGGGAACTGTAGGTCAAGACAACTTGGTGGCCAAGACAACTGTAGTCCTATGCCTATAAAATTAAGTTTTATATTTCTCAAAAATCAAATATTGCTTTAGTATGTTCCAGAAGGTAAAAGCTAGCATGTTCCAAGAAATGTAATAAATAACTGTAAGCTGAAGCTGTGTGGGATCCCCACCCACCCACCACCCAATTCAGAAGTGTTCCAGAAGTCTTATTTAGGCTTCTGGAGTAGATAATCCATGAAAAAGGTGTATTTCTTTTTTTTCCTTTCAGAATCACAAATAAAATAGATAAGTTTACTGACCCCTCAGAACCTTTCTGCTGCTACACATAGGTCAGGAAAACATCTGGCAGTTCAACATACATGACTACTACTAGGTTGCTTTGCTGCATTCTAGTGCTCTAGATGTTTAAATGGTTGCTATAGTGATAAGGTTCTGAAGCTGCCCATTGCTACTCATTGAACTTTTAGGCCTCAGTGCTGGGCATCCCACCTCCGGGTCTACTACCAGTGGTCCCAAATATCCCAGCATTTTCTTCTGCTTGACTGCAGGTAAATAATCGTGCCTTTATCTCACAGTACTGAAGAGGCAGTACACAGTAAGTCTTGATCAGTGGTGGGCTCCAAAAAAATTTACTACCACACTGTGGGCATGGTATGGTGAGCATGGCCAGGGGTAAAGCCCTGTGTTGCACCCAAATTAGGACTACTTTATTTCAAAACTTGGAAGGGCGGGGCTAGCCAGAATTTCTGCTACCGGTTCTGGTGAACTGGTGCGAACGTGATGATGTCCACCACTGGTCTTGATTGTCAAACCAGTGATAATTCATACCCATTGTGCTGGTGGGCCAGAGAACATCATCATTAAAGAGGGAAGCAACCCCGGGGTGGGATGGGGTGACAGAAAAGAGGTTCTACTTCAATAAAAGTCTGTTTTCCTATGAATGTTCATATTAGAGTAAGTCCCACTACATAAAGTGGGTGTACTTCTGAAAATTTTCATAGGGTTGCAAAAATCCAAGGAGAATTGCATCTTGAAAAAGTTTGAAGATGGTGGTGTGAACATATGATGATGGGCCACCTGACTGTTGGGAAATTAGGGTTGAAATTTCTCCTAAATAATACAGCTCCATTTGTAATCACATCTCAGAGCCTGTCTATACTTGCGTATATTCTGCCTTTTTGTTTTTATTGTGGTTTGAGTCAACTCATGTTATGGCATCTCACATGTTTTCTGTTAAATTGTTCTGTCACATTTCTTTTTACTTCCATCCTGCAGCAGTCTGGCACAGCCTAAGAGCTGCATTTGTTTTGCTAGGTTGCTAATTATCCCGATGTATAATCAGTATACACAGTTACATTGCTCACCAGTAGAGCCGTGGGTGTTGTTTTCAGTGATTATAGCCCTGTGATGTATGTATTGAATTACAACATTGAGATGAACAACAGAGAAACTGGTTCGTATACTTCCTCTGAAGTTTTTAATATTTGTTTCCTTAGTGATTGTTGTGTATTCAATAAAATGATTTGCCACTTTGGGTTCTCCTCAGTTTCTAAGTAACGCGAGATTGGGGTTCGCACCATTTTACTCCAAGAAGCGTGAGTGGTGTCTGGTCCAAGATCACCCCATTCTCTCCTGAGTTCTATTGACCAATCCTGTTAATTCCTGCCTAAATGTATCTTTCCCTAACTGTATATAAGTCTTACTTGTCAACCTTCCCAGATTGGCCAGGATTTCCCAATTTTCGGCACCGATTTGCGCCATTTCCCGCCCGCAGCTGCCAAAACCCCGGAATTGGCAGCGGGGGGAAAGAGGTACTGTGCATCCCTTCTGCGCAAGTCGCGTTCTACACATGCATAGAAGGCTTTTACACTTGCATAGAACCCTTTTACACTTGCTACGCATGCATAGAACGCGACTTGCGCAGAACCGTTGTGCACAGGTCCCTGATTGTCCGGAGCTGCGATTGACAGGTATGATATAAGTTGCTGTGGCGCAGTTGAAATTGTGTGTTCTTATCCACTGAATAAAGTTAAGTGTTTGGCCCATTATGCTGGCTGCTGCTTGTTATTTCAAGAACACTAAATTGATGCAATGCAATTCTAGCTACAATGGGTGGTCGTCTCAAACTCATAATGCTCTATTCTGATTGTTATGCACATATTGTTTATCATGAAGCTTGATGCTTAAACCGCCTTCCGTGTCTAGGCCAGACATGAAACTGACAAAATGAAAGGACCTTTTGGTGAGTTCATTCTTCAGTTCCTTTTGCCTGATGTAGTGTGAGAAAGATTAGCCGGCAATACATGGTTGCTGTTGTGGTTCAAAAATACTACAATCTTTGAGGAGGCTCTTTCTGTGTAAAGGTAAAGGTAAAATGCATGTTTAACTGTTATTTAGAAAATAAACAAGCAACGCTTGCCATGATGATGATGATGATGATGATGATGATGATGATGATGATGATGACGACGACGACGACGACGACGACGATGACGACGACTACACTGATGTCTGCTTCACCACAAGGTGGCAGATGGAAATGTGTGCTTTGCTGTGATGTTATTCTTCCAGTTAACAGTAGATGGAGTAGGTCTTCCTATATGTGACCACCTTCCTCTATCGTATGATGTCTGATGTTTGCTACTTCTGCTGGAAAATATCAGTTTGTTTTCCATTTTTGGCAGTTGCACTGAACAAGTTATGAAAGGCATGCTATTGAATACATTTCACAACATGTTCCATTATTTTACATCAGTTTGTGTACACAGTTGTGAACCGTGATGGGAAACTACTAGAGTGTGAAGTATGAACACTACACCCACAGCCACAATCTGAGTGATTGCAGCCCACCAACCATTTCATCAGATGCTTTATTTTTCCACGGAATGTTTACGTACCAGTTTTGAGTTAATAAAAAGTTTTAACTTATTTTTTTAAAAAAATGCTGCTCTTCTGTTCCCATGTAGCACACTGTGTTAGGAATATTCCTCACCCTATGACAAACCATCTGTGAAAGAAGGTCATGGTAAAACAGTATGTAGCCATCGAATGGACGCATTTGGCAAATGATGTATGTGACTGTACAGTTTTTTTTCATGTAGGTGGCATTGCTTCCTTATTTTAAACATGTATTACTTACCTTTTGTTACAACGGCCTCCACGTGCACAGAACATGGCTGTGGGGGACTCCTGCAGCTGAGGCAACTGCCACCAAGCCCACCCACAAACAGGTAACCTGGGCCCTGCCCCTGGCTGGGAATCAAAAGGCCGCGGCAGTGGCAGGACGTTGCCGCCACCTTTGCACTCCTGTGGTCATAAAAAAAATCTACATGTCCCAGCCCACACTGCGGCACGACCGCAGCAAGTCAGGAAGGCCACCATGTGGCGGTGGGGGCCCATGGTGGGCCCAGGATGCCTCAGCAAATGCCTGGATGGAAGGGGAGGTGGGGGCCCAGACCCCGCCTGGCCAGGTAGTCACAGGAATACACCCCTGAGTGAACAGTTAGTTAACCATAACAGCTAAATATTTACATACTTTTTTCTCCTTTTATTCACACCAATACCTCATGTCATGACACTGTGTAAAACCTTATATTTGCACAGTCAGAATGAACCAAGAATAAGCAGTTCTACATAACAAGAGGTAATATTCTTAATAATAAAAACTTTAATAGAGAGAAGAAGCATAGTTAAATAATGAAATCTATCTATATATAAGAGAGATGTAACATTGTGGGTCCAGAATTGGCTCCGCACTGCTGGACCATCCCCCTCGAAATTTGGCACGCATGTACCTTGAGTGTACCTTGAGTGTCTGCGCCCCAGACAGAGTGGGTTCATAACAAAATGGGGGGCCCTGCACCCCACAAAATGGAAAAAGGGAAAAAAACTACAGGCCCCAGCGACCACTGCGACGCACTGCAGCCAATAGGGGATGCCGGCACAAGCATGGGAGGGGAGAGGCCAAGCACACATGGACAACCCACCAACGGCCAATGGCCATGTAGGGAGTGGCCACGGGGTGATCCGCAGCCACTGCCCAGAGAGCACTGGGACGCTGAGCGAGGGCAACCATCACCGCCCGTGCACTCCTGCACCCAGGAAAGCCCTGTTTGTGGATGCCAACTGTAGCGTCGGCCCACAACCCACCGGGAACAGCGTCCCTGACGCAGACAACAGGGCCAGAGAATGCAGTTGGGCGCACGTCTGACATAGCGCTGGCAACGACCAAGGAGGCTGCGGAACGTGACGCAATGGCAACAAGGGCAGCAGGAAAACTGGTGAGCCCATCACAAACAACCGCAGCTCGAGAAGGTGGCGGAAGAGGGATACACACCCAGATAAGTTTCGTATGGCACAGAATGGGACCTGGGGCAGGGGAGCCGGCCCTGGGCCCACAGACGCAACAACCAACCTGGTCCAGGGGAAAGAGGGGGAAGTGCGTTACAGGGCCCCCTCCACCCAGGCTGCCTTGAGGAGCTGACCACAACCATTTCACCCACCTCAGACACCAGACGACAATCCACAAACCTGCCCGGGGAGGGCCTCCCTCCTCCGCCAAGTGATGAGATGCAGAGGGCTCCAGGCCACGAACCAGGTCATGCTCCACTGCACCAGCAGACCGGGAGGTTGCTGCATCTGCCACTGCCCACCTCCTAGGCCACAGCAAGGTGAGGCCAGGATGGAGCCAGGTCCGCAGCACCTGCTGGCAGGGGGTTTACCGATGCCTCAGATGCCCGATGGGCCATGAGAGGAAGGGCAGAGCCCACACAACAATCGCCCGGGCACAGCCAGGCACTCAAGCTAGTGACAGATACAATTTTAAGATTATCCTCAGCATGCAACCAGAAAATCTAGATGGTAGAGTAAGAGGTAGGATGGCTCCACATGTGCTAGGCTGGAGTTGATGTTGTACCCTTTTTTTGCCTAACATATTTTTGCCTTTTGTTCCTCAGATCAATTTCTGGCTACACCTCTTGCCCACTGAAGCAAATAAAGGACCTAATCTCGGAAAGAACCACCTACTTCCATTTAAGATAACCAAACACCTCAGGGACTGTTATAAGGAGTCGCAGTAAGGACTAACACAGGTTTATTCATTGATGATCAGGATGAACATGTGGTAATGGCGGAGGTACCTCACATTATATACAGTAGTACAATACATTTGAATCTTGCTGCACGGTAGCTTATTGGCTGCTACCGGTGTGACGTCGTCCAAGTCACGCCCATCTTCTGTAGTTGTTTGATAGTGCGGGAGAGTTCCCGCGGCTGCCGGTGATTTGAGGAATGAGAACCATGTGAGTTAAACGCTCGCAGCTGCCTTCTATGGGCAGCTAACTCGCGTTCCTTTAACAGCTGTGCTACATTGTAATTGTGGTCAGGTTACATTCATACATTTCTTAAAGCAACATTGTACATACATAACATCCCTCCTCCCTAGGATGGGACAAAGTCCCTCAACCATTGTGGCTTGCCGCACGTGCGCCTGAGGCGTGCGGCCGCTTGACTTAACACAGGGGAGCCGGAGGCTCCTGGTTCCGTGGAGTCCTGTCCTGCAACGGAAAGGGGGGACTCATTAGTGGCTCGGTGTGGAGTCTGTGGTAACCTTGCATTGGGGGACGGGAATGGAATGAACAGTTGGGAAGTGAATCCCTGCCTACCGTTTGAGGAGTTTGGGGTCCCCCCCAGTACGAATCTCGGGACCGACGAAGAGGCCCTCGTGGCCTCGCCACCCCCGTTACCTGCCTGGGAGTTCTAGAGACTGTGGTGGGCGGACTCCCCCCTGTTGCCTGTCTTGGGGGTGTTGGTCTCCGGGGAGCTGGAGCTATGGTATATTCTAAAACAAAAGGGCTGGGGGGACTGGAAGTACCAGGGGCTGAACTGAAACCCCTCTTCTCGCTAGGACGGGTGGGGGACCACTCCGCGACACCCCCCTGGTACTGCAACTCATAATCAAATTCATCCCTCTCCTCCAAGGTATCCTCCTCTGTGGCTGAGAACCGAGGATATGCATTTGTATCCGCAGGTGCCGCCGTGTCTCCCCCTTGGGTAACACGGGTGGGGGAGGACCCTAACGCTGATTTCCCCTTACCGGTGACCCGCCTTCTGAGTTGGTCGGCATGCCTTCTCCAGAGTAGACCTGAGCTAGTCTCGACCCTGTAGGATACCGGCCCCGTTTGCTCAACAATCGTCCCAGGTACCCACGCTGGCCCCGAGGCCGCGTAGTTCCTGCAGTGAACCGGGTCCCCTACCGAAAAACTTTTGGAGCTCTCTCTCCCTATGTTGATATTTCTCCCTTCATCCTCCACCCTGGACGGATCCATCCGGTCAAAAAGTGTTACCGGACGCCTCCTCATGAGGAGTTCGGTTGGGGAAAAGCCTGATGCCAGGGGGGTTGTCCTGTAGCAGCTGAGGAACTGACACAGATGAAGGTTCAACTCACCGGGACCCATGCGCCGCAGTGCGTTGTCTGACCGTTTGTGGTGGGGTGAAACGGGGCAGCGGTAATGTGCCTGATGGCGTTTCTCTCAATAAACGTCTTGAACTCTGCAGACGTGAAGGTTCTAGCGTTATCGCTAACAAGGACGTCTGGCAGGCCGAAACAGGCAAAAAGCTTGCGCAACTGTTTAATGGTTGCCGCAGAGGAAGTGCTGTTCATGGGGATTACCTCCAACCACTTGGAGTAGGAGTTGACTACCAGCAGAAACATGGACCCGCGGAAAGGGCCAGCGAAGTCGACATGAATCTGGGACCATGGCCCGCGGGCCGTGTCCCATTCCCTATGGGGCAACTGGGACTCCTCGGGCTGAGAGCTCTGGCAGCTCTCACACATGGCCACTAAACATTCTATATCCCCGTCTATCTGGGGCCAACAAAAGAAACTCCTGGCCAGAGCCTTGGAGCGCACGATCCCGGGGTGACTGGTATGCAGTAGCTTCAGCACCTTGGCCCTTAGCTTCTCTGGGATAACTACCCGCTGGCCCCAGAGTAAACAGCCCCTTTCCAGAGAAAGCTCTACTCTACGCCTGAAAAATGGCTTGAAATGTTCCTCGGGGGGAGTAGTGGGCCACCCTTTCCTAACCCAGGAACTAACTTGGGCCAGCATCTTGTCGGCCGCCGTGGCCTTGGCGAGGTCGGCCGGGACAATGGGGGGTGAGTCGAGGGACTCGATCAGCAAGACTTGGTGGTCCTGCTCTACCTCGCAATTGGGGTCCCCTAAACTAGGGAGTAGAGACCGGGACAGTGCGTCCGCATGGGAGATCTCCTTCCCTGGGCGATAGACCAGCTCGTACTGGTAGGCGTTGAGAAAAATGGCCCAACGCAGCATCCTGGGGGATAGAATTTGTGGGGTGGGTTTGCCGGTAGTGAAGATCCCCAGAAGTGGTTTGTGATCCGTCACTACCGTAAACTCGCGGCCGTATAGGAAATCGTGGAACTCTTCGTTCCCGCGATTATGGCAAGGGCCTCCCTATCTGTTTGCGCGTAATTGCGCTCGGCCTTCGAGAGGGACCTTGAGTAGTACGCCACGGGGGCTTCCTGCCCGCTCTCCAACACGTGGCACAGGACTGCCCCCACACCCACTGGAGACGCATCGCAGACTAAAACCACTGGTTTTTTTGGATCGAAGTGAGTCAGGACAGCATCCAAGGATAGGAGTGTCTTAAGCTCCTTGAACGCTTTCTCCTGCCTGTCCCCCCACCGCCAAGCCGCGTCCTTTTTATGTAGCGCATGCAGTGGCTCTGCGACCGATGCCTTCCGAGGCAGGAAGGAATGATAGAAATTTAGGAGCCCTAGAAATGACTGCAGCTCCGGTTTCGCGGTGGGGCGAGGGGCGTTTCTCACGGCCGCAACCTTGGACTCAGAGGGTTTGATTCCGTCCGGGGTTACCTTAAAGCCCAGAAACTCAACCTCCCTCGCAAAGAATACACATTTGTCCCTCCTCAATCGAAGTCCTGCCCTCTCGAACACTGAGAGGACCCCATCTAGCCTCTTTGCTAACTCTAATTCGCTCCCCGCTGTTATCAACACGTCGCCGAAGTATGGGAGGACGCCTGGAAGCCCCTTTAAAAGGCATTCCACGAGGGACTGGAAAATTCCGGGGGCTGAATTCACGCCAAACTGAAGGCGCGTTACCTTAAACGCCCCCTTGTGCGTCACGATTGTTTGCGCGGTGGCAGCAGCCGGGGTTACAGAGAGCTGCTGATATGCCTGGGCCAGATCTAGCTTGGCAAAACACCTCCCCCCATGTAACGTGGCCAGCAAATGGCTGACCACGGGCACCGGGTATGCATTTGGCCGAATGGCCTTATTTATCGTACATTTATAGTCCGCACAAATCCTGACCTCCCTGTTTGACTTGAGGGCTGTAACAATCGGCGTTTCCCACTCCGCCAAGTCGACTGGAACCAAAATCCCCTGCCCCACCAATTTGTCCAGTTCCGCCTCGATCTTGTCCTTGAGGGCGAAGGGCACTCTCCTTGGCTTGAGGCGGATGGGCCGGATTTCTGGGTCCAGCTCAAAGGAAACCGGGGGGCCCTTGTATTTCCCGAGTCCCTTCTTGAAAACGTCCGGGTGTGCGTTGCACACGTCCCGCATTGGGTCAGTCTCGATGGCATTAATGCCGGACAGTTCGATTCCCAGGGGAGCAAACCACTGCGTTCCCAAAAGGCAGCACCTCCCCCCTTTGAGGACCACTAGGGGCAGTTTCTCGGAGTAGTTCTTGAACTTCACCTTAAAGTTCCCCACCCCAACACTGGGATCCTGTTTCCCTGCACGTCCCGTAGGTGTGACTTCATGGCCCGCAGTTTGGGCCGCTTATCTGGGGGAATACGCATAAACTCTTTTTGGGACAGGATGGAATAAGATGACCCCGAGTCTATCTCCATCCTCACTGGGACCCCCTGCAACAGTACCTCTATGAAAAACCGCCGGTGCTCCAGGCCCACGCGGTTCATGCCTTCCTCGCTGTAGCTGGCTGAGACCTTCCTGGTGCCGGCCGCCTTCCGTTGGTGCATCTGGGAATGGCTGGAACTGCCCTTGTCCTCGACTTGCCCGCGCCTGCATACTCGGGCGATGTGTCCTTTTCGGCCGCAGTTGTGACACTCGGCCTTTCGGAACGGACACCTCGTGCGGTCGTGGGACGCCCCACAACCGTCGCAGTGGCGGTCCTGCTGTTCGCGGGTCTGCCGCTTCTCTCCTCGTTTCTTGATCCTCTGGACGTCGTCGTCCTCGCTGGAGTAGGGGTCTGCCGTCGTGGACGACTCCTCGGACGACTCCTCGGACGACGTTGGTGTGCCGGCGGGCGGCTTGGGGACCCGCCAGGCCGTCTTCGCTGGTGTCTGCTGGGCCACCTGTACTGGTGACTTGGCCCTCTCGGACGTGGCCCCTCGGGACTTGAACACTCTGACCCCGCTCCTGGCCGCCTCGGCCGCTTGGGCCTCCCACAGTACCTCGTTGAACATGAGGCGGTAGTCGCGGGTCATCAGCTTCCTCTGGAGCTCCTTGTCCCTCAGACCACACAACATGCGGTCTCGGAGGGCCTGGTCCAGGTCATCCCACTGGCAGTGCACCGCTGCAAGCCTGAGGGCCGCCGCGTAGGCGGACACGGATTCGCCCGGTCGCTGGTCCCGCCTGTGGAATCCGACCCGGGCTGGGAAGATCGAGACGGGCGGCTGGAAATGCTCGCCCAACCTCTCCAGGATGCGGTCGGTGGGCACCTCGTCCACCTTCCGGGGGGCCACCAGGGTCATCAGGATACGCAGCGTGGCCGGTCCCACCTGGGCCAGGAAGTGGGAGCGCATTTTCGCGCCGTCGTCGACGCCCGCGGCTTCCATCGCGTGCCAAAACTGGCACTCGTAGAGCTCCCATTGTTCGGGCTCACTGACATCGAACTGGTACGGCTTGACCTTGGGATTCGCCGTCAATCCCACCTTCATCGCCAATTTTGAGTCTTGCATGGAAGACAAAGAAGGAGTCGCAGTAAGGACTAACACAGGTTTATTCATTGATGATCAGGATGAACATGTAATGGCGGAGGTACCTCACATTATATACAGTAGTACAATACATTTGAATCTTGCTGCACGGTAGCTTATTGGCTGCTACCGGCGTGATGTCGTCCAAGTCACGCCCATCTTCTGTAGTTGTTTGATAGTGCGGGAGAGTTCCCGCGGCTGCCGGTGATTTGAGGAATGAGAACCATGTGAGTTGAACGCTCGCAGCTGCCCTCTATGGGCAGCTAACTCGCGTTCCTTTAACAGCTGTGCTACATTGTAATTGTGGTCAGGTTACATTCATACATTTCTTAAAGCAACATTGTACATACATAACACTGTTATAAATATATTGTGTATACAGTTCCTCTATCAGTGAAAGACTTTAAAAGTTGCAAGGGCTGAACACAGAACCTTCAGCTCATGAGCGTCATGGAGGAATTTCAGTATCGGAACAGAAAATCTGGTATCTAAGAAAAGAACTTACTGGATGTTTTCAGCAAGTAAAAACGTGGGCATTTGAGAGAAACATCTCCAAATACTGCAAGAAGTTGAATTTCTTTACCTGCTTTTGGAGGAGCAGAGGGCAGAAGAAGTGGAAGAGCATGAGGGAAGAAGCAAGGTGCTGGTTTTCACATGAAGTGGAAATATTGAGGAAGCATGTCTCTTTGTCTTCTTTGGCAATTGCTAATCAACAAGCTGTTTCCAAATTCTAGTTTTTCTACAAACATTTTTCTCCATTTGTGCAAATTCTAGATTCAACAGTTTGGCCAGAGTGCTAAATGTAGATGACATGTGCTTTAAGGGGACTCTATTTGCATCCAAGTGCAAAATTCAGATTGACAAGAAGGAACAAGATGAGCAAACATTTCCTTTGCTGGAAATATATACTGCTCAAAAAAATAAAGGGCACACAAAAATAAAGCATCCCACGATTTGAATGACTGAAATACTGTATTCCTATTGTTGTTCACATACTGTAGTCGAATGTGCTGACAACAAAATCACACAAAACTTAACAATGGGAATCAAATTCATCAACCCATGGAGGTCTGGATTTGGAGTTACACTCACAGTGACAGTGGAAGAAAACACTACAGGCTGATTCAACTGCGATGTAATGTCCTTAAATCAAGTCAAAACAAGGCTCAGTAGTGTGTGTGGCCTCCATGTGCCTGTATGACCTCCCTACAACACCTGGACATGCTTCTGATGAGGTGGTGGATGGTCTCCTGAGGGATCTCCTCCCACACCTGGACTAGTGCAACCCCCAACTCCTGGACAGTCTGTGGTGCAATGTGGCGTCGGTGGATGGAGCGAGACATGATGTCCCAGATGTGCTCAATCGGATTCAGGTCTGGAGAACGGACGGGCCACTCCATAGCATCAATGCCTTCATCCTGCAGGAACCACTGACACACTCCAACCACATGAGGTCCAGAATTGTCGTGCATTAGGAAGAACCCAGGGCCAACCGCACCAGCATAAGGTCTCACAAGGGGTCTGAGGACCTCATCTCAGTACCTAATGGCAGTCAGGCTACCTCCGGCGACCACATGGAGGACTATGCTGCCCTCCAGGGAAATGCCACCCCACACCATTACTGACCCAAACCAGTCATGCTGGAGGATGTTGCAGGCAGCATAACATTCTCCACGGTGTCTCTGGAACCTGACACGTCTGTCACATGTGCTCAGTGTGAACCTGCTTTCATCTGTGAACAGCACAGGGTGCCAGTGGCGAACCTGCATATCTTGGTGTTCTCTGGCAAATGCCAAACGTCTTGCATGGTGTTGGGCTGTGAGCACAACCCCCACCTGTGGCCGTCAGGCCCTCATACCACCCTCATGGAGTCTGTTCCTGACCGTTTGAGCAGACACATGCACATTGGTGGCCCGCTGGAAGTCATTTTGCAGGTCTCTGGCAGTGCTCCACCTGTTCCTCCTTGCACAAAGGCAGAGGTAGTGGTCCTGCTGCTGGGTTGTTGCCCTTCTACGGCCTCCTCCACATCTCCTGATGTACTGGCCTGTCTCCTGATAGTGCCTCAATGCTCTGGACACAACGCTGGCAGACACAGCAAACCTTCGTGCTACAGCTCACATTGATGTGCCATCCTGGATGAGCTGCACTACCTGAGCCACTTGTGTGGGTTGTAGGCTCCGTCTCATGCTACCACTAGAGTGAAGGCACCACCAGCATTCAACAGTGACCAAACCATCAGCCAAAAAGCAAAGGAACTGAGAAGTGGTCTGTGGTCACCTGCTAAACCACACCTTTATTGGGGATGCCTTGCTAATTGCCTCTGATGTTCACTTGTTGTCCCTTCCATTTGCACAACAGCCTGTGGAATTGATTGTCAATCAGTGTTGCCACCAGGGTGGACAGTTTGATTTCACAAAAGTGTGATTGACTTGCGTTTACATTGTGTTGTTTAGGTGTTCCCTTCATTTTTTGGAGCAGCATATTTCTTTTATGAGGGAATTTCTGATCTGTTAGGAATTGTTAGGTGTCTTAAATCATGCATTGTTACATGAAATTTAGAAATGGTCAGATAATAACTACTCCTACTAAAATGTTAATTTCTTCTTAGAAAGTAAAATGCCACAGATTATCAAACCTCATTGCTCAGTTAGTGATCTGATCTATGCCACTAGATTACTAAACAAAGTGTTAACTAAACAGATTAACTGAACAGCCTCCTAAAGACATATCAGCCAACCAACTATCACCATATATCAACAACCAGTCAGGTAGGATGAAGAGATTTAGAATACTGGGATTGACAGTTTAACTCCTAGAGAAGGTTTGACAATGTAAATGGTCAGAGAGCTTTTTGGATGGTTGGACACCAAAGAGAAGGAAGGTTGGGCTTTTCGCAGAGTTTCCTTTAGTTGAAGAAAAGATAGTAGAAGATGGTAGAAGCACTTTAGGAAGTAGCAATAAAAGAAAATACCCCATTCTAGGAGGAACTGGCTGGTAGTAAGCAGTCCTTTGGTTGAAAACCTGTAGTAGCTTCCATAGGGTCTGAAGCACCCAAGAGATGATAAACTGAATTTTTTCACAAATTGTAAACTAAGTGCCTTCACACCTAATGGCCTGCCTATGGAAAGGGCTCAAGGAAATCTTTGGTCTGTTTCATAAACAGCACGATTGACTGTTTCCTGTTGGTTTTCTCCCACCTGTATTTTCACACAATTGAATGACCAAAGGAAAGATACATGACTGCTGTGGAAACAAGGCTGTGATTGAGTTGGAAGACAATGGAACAGTACGGATAGGCTATGAAGTTGGATACTTTCAGTGGCTCCAGGTTTGTGAAAAAATGCTATGTTCACACCATGTGCTGCAGAACAAAAGGATGATTTAGTCTCTGGGAACAAAACAAAAAGCGGTGCAGCACAGTTTACTTTTAGCTTGCCATCTACCAATACAGTACTGAACATTAAAGGTGAAGGTAAATAAGTCAACCAGAATGGAGGAAAATTAGAGGTTAGTGGAACAAGAAACAACTGTTGCATGGCAGAAGAACTGCTTTTGTAGATTTTGGTGGTTCTGGGGACTTTGGGTTATTTGCTCTGACAGCCCCGTCCGACACATGCACAGTTTGAAGAATACAATGACATCATGGTGCTGTTCGAGTTTGGTGGGAGAGAATTATGGCAACCCTATTTTTGTTTCATCATTGCATTGTAAGACAAACATTAGTTTTCTTGTGATTTCTTTTATATTGTGCATTCATTTTCTTGAGTAGCATTCACTGCTTATCTGCTTTGATTTAAATAAGCCTTCAAATTAATTGGACTTGTGAATAGCTTCTTAACAGGTTTACACTTTTTGCCCACTGAGCAAATAAAAGACCTAATGTTTAGGTTCCATTCGAGTATCTTAAAGCCATACTTTAACAGTAGGTTCTTAGCCCTCCCAAAGTCAGGTACAAATACATAATAGCCAGAATCTTATAACATTATGTCTTCATATATGTACTGTGTTTGACGTAAAGGCTATTCATTCTGCCATGTGACTCATATTTGGATCAATTTTGGATCAGTTTTGCAATGGGCAGTGTTTCTGCCTTGGTTGAGTTGTAGATACTGTAGGTCAGGGATTCTCAACCTGCGGCCCATGTGCCGGATGTGGCCCCCACCTCCTTCACTACATCAGGAAGTGCCATGAGGTGGAGGAAGGGTAAAATGGCCATCCGGTCCCTGAAGCTGTCTGAGAGAGCATGACCTGGCCCTCGGCTTAAAAAGGTTGAGAATTCCTGCTGTAGGTGCAACATGGCTCTATGTTTACATAGTTACTTAACTGGATTGCAGCCATATTACAAGGAATTCCCCCTTTCCTTGTCCTTGGTTCTGTAAGAACTTAGCACTGTTGTCCTCTTCTAACTGCCAGGGAATGCATTTGTAGTGGGTGTTTCCCATGTCTGCAGTTCAGACGATCCCCCTCCCTAGAATGATACACCATCAGTTTTTCACTAGGAATCTTGGACTTGATGCTCCTAGCCCGATTGTTATTACAGGATTATTGCATTGAGGCCTTCTGATGAGGCTGCAGAGATTGCTTAATAATGTGATTACTACTTTTATGGAGCACAGCCAAACTTTTCAAGACAGTGTGGGTCATATCTTTGGATTAACTGCACTCAATCCGACTGAGGCAGTGTCTGCCATAATTGAAAGTGTAGGTGATGTCTGCTTGTGCTGGCCTGCTCACTGACTACCACTGGGTGACTGTTTTTAGCAGAGCTTCCAAGTAAATATTTGCAAACAACTAGTTATTTGTAATTAATCCCATTTTACAATAACCAAACTGTAACCATACTACTTTGCAACTGTAACTTAATGAATAGTATGGTCATATCTGTCACAATAAAACTAAGTTTATATATACATTATATATTTCTATATGTAGTGGCAGCAGAGTAAGCTTGCACAAGAATACTCTGAGGGGAGCTGGACCATGGCACCTCTTTGCCAGTGAGGCTAGTCAGCACCTTTCCCAGAGGTTCAGCAATGGTGAAGCCCCAACACAAGTGTGAAACAGTAATAAGGATGCCAAATGCTCAGAGATGAGCAGTATACATGAGGGGAGGATGCAGCATATCATAGTGTAGCACATAGTGTGTAGATGAATCGTGCAGTGTTGGTCAAAAAGATAGGCAATAATTTGTGATGAAAAGAGGCATGATGCAAAAAAGAAGCTCTTGTAAGTGTGGTGTTAAGGATTATTTGGCCTGCCAAGAAGCAGCTCATTAATTTAGTATCATGAAGGTGGGCTTTTGCTCCCTCCTTTCAACTTTAATATTGTGGAAATCTCTGATTTCTCAGCTGCAGTCTCCATTTGGATTTATGACTCAACTAAAGTATACAATTTTTAAACAGATTCAGTTTCTTCATTGTCAACATTAAAGCTATGTCGTTCTTCTGCAGTCAAGATTTTAAGTATTGTTAATATTCAGTTGCAGTCCTGCTTTTGCAGCTTCTTCTTTCATCCTCCTCTATAGTTGTTTCAAGTCATTGCTTGTTTCTGCCACTAAGATGGTGATGTCTGAATTTCATTACTCATTGATGTTTCATCTACCAATTTCCACTCCTCCATTATCTGACTATTGTTTAACTTTCCATATAATTTTTGTGTTCAGATGGAACAGACAGAGAGGTAAAATATACCTCTCTCTGATACTCTTGCCTATGGGAATCCATTCTATTTCTAAGTATTCTGTCCAAACCATAAGTTCTTGTCCACAATATAAATTATACACACAGGAGCCAACTTTCTATGAATGTAGAGAGATACAGTCAATGCAACATTTATGTGCATGCAATGTATGGCCTACTATGTGTACAATAGATCTAGTGAACAGCTGAGGGAAGGCTTTTGAAACAGGCCACTTCTGGTCAAAAATAGTTTAATCATTTTAACATTTTAATTTGTTTGCATTTTATCTATACTTCATATAAATACACCATTCTAAATCGTGCAATGCTCTGATATGAATAAATAGACACCAGGACAATGAGGCACAACCATTTATTTTAAAATGGACCATAGTTTCCCAGGATCCAGGGATTCTCAACCTGTGGCCCATGGGCCAGATGTGGCCCACAGCACCATTTCATGTGGCCCACCACCACCTCCACTACACCAGGAAGTTCTATGTGGTGGAGGAAGGGCAAAATGGCCATCCGGCCCCCAAAGCTGTCTGAGGGAGCATGACCTGCCTTAAAAAGTTTGAGAACTCATGATCCAGACAGTCAAAGGCTTTGCTGCTGAATTTTTTCTGAAATTCTTTGAGATACTTGTGATATGATATCTGATGCCTCTTCCTTTTTGGAACGCACTTGAATATACTTCATTTCTAGTTCCATGTATAACAAATGTCTGTTGCAACACCTTGATCATATTTGCTTGCATGGGAAATTAAGGCAACAAACCTCTAGTTACTGCACTCTTTGGCATCACTTTTTTGGAAACTAAAGGGCTTATTGGATTTCCTTGCAGCTAGACATCCTTTCAGCTTTAACATAGTTGATTTTTTAGGGACAGCAGTATTTGCTCTTGTCCTTTGCTCTTTCTCAAAGCCTGGAGTGTCATTTTCTATCCCTCTCTTTAGTTTCATTTGGGATTGTTTCATCATAGAAAATACACAGCATTAGTTTACCATTGCCCCCTTCTGCCCAATGCTAGCTAAGATTGGGTTGAATTTCTCTATCATTTTCTGTGAATGATTCTCTGCTAGTGTCACTTTTCACAACCGCTACTGCCCTCCAGGAGTTTCTCCACCTCCTCACCATTGGGACAGCCAATTCTCTCCTGCTGATGTGACCGTTAATTCTGATGAGGGCAGATTAATTTCAGTGTGGTGTTTTAGCTTTAACCATTTCACCCTCCTAGGAGTCCAGCCTCCTGACAGCATGTTCGAACCATTTACCTTGTCACTAACACAATTAGCAAAGCAGTCCCTGAAAACTCAAATTGTAACGGCATAGATAGCCTTGTATATGGCTGGCAAGTTTCATCTCCTTTGAAGGAAAAAATTATGTCCACAAATTTCATGCAGTTCCATCAAAAGACAGAAAGGCTATAGCCATTCCCTAGTAATGCTGGTCACCATGGAATTGGGATTTAGGATTTCCCACAGATAGAGATCAGAACCAAATCTCATGGGGTGTCATCTGACCTGTAACAGTAGAAGCAAAGTTCAAACAAATCTTATGCTCTTTAAACATCCTTGGTCTGCTAGGAAACATGAATTACTTATATAAAAATATCTGGAAACCACGGAAGTACCAGAACCAGCAAAAAATCACTTGAGATGGTTCCTTTCAAGCTGTGAAAGCTAAAATTCCTTGGCATCTGAGCCATGTATCTAAATGGTGTCTTGACATTTTGTCATGCAAGTTTAATTTCTCTATCTAAACTTTTCTCCAACCATGCACCCCTCATTACATAACTGAGAAAGCTATTTATGAGTATCTTTCAGGACAAGTCCATATGATCCTTCTTAATGGCAATGTGATACTTCTTAATTGAATTCCTCTAAGACTTACTTCTTTTCTTCACGGTTGCTGGTTGGTATTTAGAAGCCTCTATTTATATACATCTTTTCATGTACTAGCTGAGATAGTAAGCTCAAGTGGCATAAGCTGAGTGACCTCCATTGAACACATAGATAAAACTGCTTTACATTGAATCAAACCAGGTACCTGTCAAATCCAGTGGTGTTCATAGCAGTTATTCAGAGTCTCAGACGGGGTGGGTGGGGGGTTCTTAGCATCTGTTACTGAAAACCTTTCCCTAAAGGTGCCAGAGATTTCAGGCAGAACCTTTTGAAATACTCTCTCTTATGGACTTTCACGCTGAGGACCACAGAAGTGACCTTGTCACTAGACAGACTTTTGCTGCAACAGCAGATGGGAAGGGCCCCTTTCCCAGACCATGTGCTTTGTTACTATTCAGAAGATTAGCAACTGCTAATCTATGAAATAAGAACAAGATCTCACAAGCTGTAAGAACAGGGTAGGAAAGGGGCATAACTAAGAAGTGTGAAACTGATATATAGGGAAGGGGAGTAAGCAGGACATTTGTAACTAAATATTACTAAAAAGTTATGAGACAGAATGTCTGGTGTACTGTAACAATACTACATTGGTACAGTTGGTGGAAACTGACCAAATCATTTCATATTATGTTTCAAGAAGAGAAAACGGTACTTTTTCTTTTAATTTTTCTGATGTAGTGGCACAGATAGCAGTGTTTGTATTAATGATACCCCAATTCTATAACCAGAAGGCTAGAAATACTTCTAAATTCTGCAATGGATAAAGTTCAGTGTGAAGAACTGAAAGATTAACACAGCAAGGTTGCAGCTCTGGAGATTTGCTGACAGCACACAAGTGCAGAAGTGTCCTAGATAATGGTGTCAGTAGACTAAGGCCAGCTATATCACAGAAACATTGCAAATGCTTAGGTTTCTTTTTTCTTTAGAGCAAACAGCACAATGGGACCAGAATACAAGAGCCCCATGTGTTACAGTGATTAATCTTCAGTACTATAGTAAGAACTCTGCTCATGATGCAAGTTCGATCCCAACAGGCACAATATTGACTCAGCCTTCTATCCTTTGATGTGGTAAAATGAGTAGCCAGTGTATTGGAGTTGAAATGCCAATTACATTGTTGGCTGCCCAGAAAGAGCTCCAAGTGGTGTGGTGTGGGGTGATGTATAAGGCTCTTGAATAAACTTACCAGTCATGGAATAAAGGGACAGGTCTTGTCCTGGATCAGCAACTGGCTAAGGGACAGGAAACAGAGGGTAGCACTAAATGGACACTTCTCCAAGTGGAGGGAAGTAAAGAGTGGGGTCTCCCAAGGTTCAGTACTGGGATCCCTGCTTTTCAACTTCTTCATAAATGATCTAGAGGTAGGAGTAAAAAGCAAGGTAGCCAAATTTGCTGACGACACTAAATTATACAGGGTAGTGAAAACTGTGAGAGATTGTGAGGAGATCCAGAGGGATCTCTTGGCACTGGGGGAGTGGGCAAAACAGTGGCAAATGAGCTTCAACATTAGTAAGTGCAGAGTGATGCATGTTGGGGCAAAAAAACCCAATTACATTTATAAACTGATGGGTTCTGAACTGTCTGTGGCAAACCAGGAAATGGATCTTGGTGTCCTGGTGGACAACTCAATGAAGGTGTCAACCCAGTGTGCCTCAGCAGTGAAAAAAGCAAACTCAATGCTAGGGATCATTAGGAAGGGTATAGAAAATAAGTCAGCAAGTGTCAATCTATGGTGAGGCCCCATCTGGAATACTGTGTATAGTTCTGGTCGCCATACTTCCAGAAGGATATTATGGAGTTGGAAAAAGTGCAGAGAAGGGCAACCAGAATGATTAGGGGACTGGAACACCTTCCTTACAATCTGAGGCTGCAACGGTTGGGCCTTTTCACTCTTGAACGATGGACGGCGTCTAAGAGGTGACCTGATTGAAGTTTATAAAATCATGCACGGTGTAGACAAAGTAGATAAGGAAAAAACTGTTTTCCCTATCGCATAACACTAGAACTAGGGGACACTCCATGAAACTTTTGGGTACTAGTTCTCAAACAAATAAGAGAAAGTACTTTTTCACCCAGAGGATTACTGGTCTATGGAACTCCCTGCCAGAAGAAGTGGTGACAGCTGTCAGTCTTGATAGCTTTAAGAAAGGATTAGAGAAGTTCATGGAGGACAAGGGTATCAATGGCTATAATTATGGATATTTAAGGACAACCTCCGGGTTGGAGAGATAGGCAGGATATCTCTCACTGCTATTTCCAGGGAATCCTAAGCAGGTGAAGGCATCTCCTTGGGAATACTCTGAAGGAAATGGTGAGCCACTGTGTGAGACAGAATGCTGGAATGGATGGACTGTGGCCTGTTCCAGCAAGGCTGTTCTTATGTTCTTAAGTGACGATGACAACCACCACCATCACCACCACCAAACAACAACAACAACAACAACAACATGGAGGTCAAGGAGGAGTTAAAACCTCTACCCCCACTATCGTGAGTCAAAACAAGGAAAAATAATATTCAAGATATATTTTTGAGGGCCATGTCCACGTTAAATTTATTCAGCTTTTTTTTCATTCATGACACCAGTAGGTTTCCCAGTGTCCATACAAAATGCAGGGTTGAAACTGGTATAAACAGTTTTCAAATAGGACAAATCCTGTTACTCTCCACTTTCAGGCATAGGGATATATATAGAACTGTACTAATATGTTCTTATCCTGCTGTGTTGGACGTGCCTCCTGAGGTGATGTTTTCTTGCAGGTGTATTTAAACTAGTATCCTCTTCACCCTTTCATTGCTCAGTGTCCTTTCTACCTATATGATTCCCATACAACATCCCTTCTCCAATTTCCTATTTCTATTTTCTTTCAGAAAATTGCCCATACTACTTAAAAATCAATCAGGTGCAGGACCCCTTTTCTGTTTTAGGCAACACTAGCATATCAGCTGTTGGCTCATTTCTCCTTTACTTTTTTCATTTAAAACAAGTTTTATGCTAAGGTATTTTAAGAAAGTCAGGACTGATGTTGCACATTTCATAACACCACCTTTCCATTTCTTAATTTTGGAACATGAATAATGCTTCATAATGTTCTCCCATGGATGTTTGTTTTGAGAGAACAAAACACTGGTAGTTCCATCAAAAATCATACGCTCTTATATTGGTGGGAGCGATCAAACAATATGCAGATAGAGAAAAAATGCCATCCAATCTCTTCTACAGAAATAAAAGAAATTACCATACACAACAATTCCTTTTTTTAAAAAAATGCAGGGTAAAGCATGCTATGTCTCATGCCAACACCCATGTAAAATTAGCAACATATTTTTTAAAGGAAGGTGGCAGTGACAATTATGTGGATTACAAAGGAAGTCTCCCATACCAGTCAATAGTTATGGTACAAAATTAGAACGGAGGAAAAAAAATGGAGGGGGCAATATTGTGATGCAATGAAATAGGTAGATAAGTCAAAACTGGAAGGTTTTTAATACCACATCAATGTGTGCATGCTTTGAATAGGTTAATAAAAGGGGAAAGATTAATTGAGCAGAGAGTTGGAAACAAAACAGTAGGACAATACAAGTCAGAAACAAACAGGTTAAAGGAAAATTCAAGGCTTGTGAACAGGATATAGGAATACACTCTAGTATAGCCACAAAAAGTTGTCTGAATGCAAAAACTGTAGTGAAATAAACAATGGAAAACAAAATCAGAAAGAAAAGAAGGAATGTTACCATCAGGTAACAAATCAATCAATCTAGACTACTTAGGCCTCACACACTGAAATGAAAGGGTGAAGTCTGATTGTAGACAAAGTGGACTTGATCCATGAAAGAGAACATTATGATACAGTAGTTAGTCTTTAGTGCTACAACTTTTTTGTCCTTTTGTCTTGTTTTATTTACTGTCTGATATGGATTTTATTTAATTTTGTCTATTTGTATTTCTAAAAGTATAAATAAAGTTAGAGTCCCAACTATAACAGAAAGCCAAATCAGAGCTGTTTGACTTTGCTGTGATATGTTTCACAGCCTACGGGGTTTCCCAAAAGACATAAGAAAATTTGAATATTTTGTACACAAAGGTTACATTTAGGTACAATTTCCTATTTTTATTGTGTATGGCAAAATGCTGTATATTATGTTAGAAAACATAATCAGTGCTCATACTGGGATTGCAGATTGAATTAGCAGTTTTCTGTTCATACAATAACTACTGGCGGCACTGTCCAAAAAGGCAAGATATTGTATTTTATTTATTGCAATAGTTTGTTTTCTTAAAAAACAATACAACATATGAAATCATGTATTACATGGTATGTATTGTTCCTAGACAAAAAAACAACAACCCTGGAGTGCCTCAAAGAAACTATACATCAAGTTATAGCCCGGTTATAAATATAGGAGCAGCCTTGAGAAAATTAATATCTCAGTTTTAGATCTCTATTTCTTTGCAAAACTAAAATAATATTGATCAACCAGTTGAGATAGTGAAAATAATTGAGGAACAAATATATCTTTGCTAGAAAAATTAATGTTGACATAGATAGATGCTAGTTTTTAATTGATAATATTGTAGACATGTGTATTCTCTTGCATACACTTCTGTTCCCACCCAGGTTAAACTAGACAATCCACCCTTAGTTGCTTGTTAGCTAGTGAGCCATGTTGAAAATTTTGTTAGCAATGTTCTAAACATTAAGATACTTTGCAGTTTACGTTTCCCTGAGATCCTTAAAATAGGGTGCAACTAACAGAATGCCATTCATGAACAGTACAGCGATGGGCTTTCCAGTGGCAGTGCCCACCCAGCAAAGCACACTTTTCTTCCAAGAGATGCAGACTATATTCAGTTTTCAATGTTTCCTGAATATACACCTGTTCACATTGGCCTTCCCTAGTCAATGATAACTGCTCTGCTTTCTATGCTATTTCAGAAATGTGCTTAATTAATCTTATGGTGTTCTTTAATGGTCTAATGTTGTTTTATTGCTAGAAAATGATTGTATTGTAATGTAAGCATCTTACAGGTTTTATTACAGAAAATATATAAAAACCATAAAATAAAGTATAAATCTATTTTATTTTATTTTTTAAAAAATAGAGAGGCTTTGAGGTGTGCTGTAGCCCAGTTTGGAAATCTGTATCCTCTCAAATTAACCATTTTTAATTATTTATATTATGGCATTGTAACACGTTGTATGGAGGCAAGGCAGAGACCTGCTCTAGTTCCTGTATGAATAAGAAATAATCAAGACAAAATGTAAAAACCAAGATAATAGAAAGTCACATGCCTACTAGTTTTGGTGAGTTTTGTCACACATCCAAGTGTGTGTGTGTGTGTGTGTGTGTGTGTGTGTGTGTGTGTGTGTGTGTGTGTGTGTGTGTGTGTGTGTGTATTCTTTCTCCCAGACACTTAATATGCCACAGATAAATAATAAAAGGTGTGTATTTCTTTGGACTTATCTTCAAGGCTAAAGGTTACATTTTTGCCTGATATGCATTGAAGCAGAAGAAAAGTCATCAAAAGGAGTGTCCTCTACTCGCAAAAGGCCTGGGAAGATTTTTATTATGAACTTGAGAAGTCCCTTTTTATAGTTTACTCACCATGCATTCTTCATCTGCTCCTCAATATTATAATGCTGAAGGCAATTGGGGGAGTTATACAGAAAAATATGCAATGTTAATAAAATGTAGAAAGTCTACAACTGAACCTTGAGCTAATTTAAACAATTAAGCTTATTAATCATAATTTTAAAAAATTACAGGTGCTTCATACCTATCTGAAGAAGAACAAGTTATACCCTATAGCTGTTTCCTAACTTTTTGATTTTGTAAGGTTTGGATATATCAAAGTCATACGTGCAGTTCCAGCTGAAATTGAAAGCCAATTGAAGAAGGAATCTGTCTTACCTATTCTGTCATAAAGCACTATGTTCATACATGGTATTAGGAAATAGTAATAGCAATGTGTTTAGTTCTCTGTGAACTTAAAAACTCATGGAGCTTTTCAGTCAACTGTAGCCATCACCGTTCCATCCATGCCATCATTGGGTAGCGGTCTATGAGTGCATTTTTTAATTGAGCAGTGTGGAATTTGTCTCTGGTCTCTACGATGCAGGTGACCTGAAATAAAAGAACAAAAACTTGCTTTGAAACTGGGGCAACATCACCAAGACAAAATTATCAGACAATTGGGTTAACAACAGGTTCCATGGGAAGCCCTAACTATAGGAAATATAAGATGAAAACATTTTCTTCTGAAACAAGGCATGTACTCAGTTTTTATAATTTATGTATGGCACAAGATCTTGTTGTTTTATTTCAGAATTGCTGAAATCCAAATCCTTTCAATGAACTCTAACACAATTTTATACAGAAAAAGGAAAATAAACAAGGCTGGTTTATGTAGTTCCCAATTAAGAACGAATTTTTCTTTTTTCATCAAAAAGAAAATGACATGCTTTGAAAAGAAAACATGAGAGAGTTGGAAGGTAAAATCTGTTTTTCTTGAAACCAGGTACTTTTCTGTAAACATAATCTATTTTCTTGGAAGCCAATGAATTTCCAACATATGTTTTAATGTATTGCATGCATCTCTGCTGCTCCAAAAATCTGGAACCAATTGAAAACTTCGGCTATAAATACTCTTACACGGCATTCTACCAGTAAAATAAAATTAGTCCAGAGGGAATTGTTAAAATTGCCCAGAGCTGGCCAAAATGTAATGCCTGCTGAGTGAGTGCTATGTAAAAGAAAACCCCTTCAGTGTTTTTGTGCTACCCACCCATGTGAGTGAGGAAATGCACAGCTATTCAATGGATGAATGTGTAATATTCAAGCATAGGCTGGTTATGAATTTTGAATTCAGCTGTTGTTGTGTATACATGCAGTTCAGCTGTTCGTCAGTAGCGCAGCTGACGGAGCTCACGTGACTCCAATTCCGCCAATGGGTAACTACCACGGGAAACCTCCGGGCGAAATTCAAATGTACCGTGTACCATATATAAGGAGGCAAGGTATGCCTCCTTATATATCCTCATGTACAGATTGACCATGTACAATCGTCATGTACAGATTGACCATGATACAATAAAATAGTGTTTAGTCCTCCTGCCGGCTCGTGTGCATTCAATCTGCCTACATCAAAGCTGTACAGTCAAGGAGAAAGCAAGGCTTGGAGCCAATATAAACCAGAGAGTGGCTGTATTGGAGCTATAGCAGTGCTTGATGGACAGCCCCCATGGCTTCCCCAAATCTCATGCTATTTGAAGCACTTATGTTTGCCATTACTCCTCAGCCTTTTGGCTAAGATCTAGTGAAGTCTGTCATGGCCATGTCTGTGTATCCCGTGTAAAATGCATCAAATATGAAGTCAAGACAAATATTTTCAGAAGCTCAGGAGTTCATTCTGGTAAGCCCTACACCTCTTGGCAAGGAGAAGGAGAAGGATTTATGGAATTTTCTGTCCTGTGTGCCAAATTATGGGTAATTTGCACCTCAATTTAGAGGAGAGGGTGGTCCCATCTGCTGCTCTGCTTAAGGTACTAAATGCCTTGACCAAACCCTGCTCTGCTCTTCACACTATTATATTTTATTATTTTGCAGTATCAGTGCAGACACCAGATAACTGCTGCTTGGAGCTGCTTGGAGCTGAATTGCTGCTTGCAGCTGCATTTAGGCTGCAATTCTAGTTACAGTTATTTTTAACATAGCAGGCCCATTAAACACTGGGACAATAACAGATTGTGTGTCAGTTGGGATGTCATGTTAGTGAATGAAGGAATTTGCAGGAGTCTGAAATACAGCAGCATTACAAACTTACAACAACATAAAGTGTAAAAAAAAGGTTAGTTTAATGACACCTGTACGATAGCCATTCAGAGGTTATTTCCTCCAAATAATCTAGCAGTTTAAATTTAGTGAACAGGGTGATTTCCAGAAGGCACAGAAAGCAAAGTATGAAGGTAACATTACTTCAGAGGATGGCCTCTCAGTACATAATATTCAAAGTTGAATATTAGAAAATAGAGATAACATTGGCAAAAGAATCTCTTATGGTTTGATGTACAAGTGTAAGTGTAGGTTAGTGCAGTTTGGGACTGTGAATTTCATTGCTCAGTGGTGCGCTCAAGGTGACATACTTTTGTTTTATTCTAAAGCTAATAAATCAACTAAAAGGGAAAGCACATAACAGCTAAAAGTAAAAGCAACCAGAGAACTGGTTGGATATTTATTACATCTCTCAGGGTGCAAAATAGCATAACTTAGGCACATTGAGAACTGGTTCTTCTGGAGTCCTTGCCCCCATTTTAATTTGTCTCGGAAAGAACTCTGTATGTGATCCCCTTTCCCCCCAAAGTCACAACCCACCACACTAGCTCACATAGTGTTAGATGAGCATCTAGGTATGGAATTTCATAGACAGTCACAACTTTTGACCAGAGCAGCTTCCTCACAACTACAGGGGACTGCATCCCCAGTACACAAACTGCCCTGCTGACAATTACACTGTGTAGCAATTATAGTAATGACACGCAATTACTGTATAGGCTTTTGCTTACCTCATTGGTGAGCACATCAGATGCCTTGTACAAGTGTTCTTGTTTGATGTCCAGTATTCTGGAACAAAGAGATACTGTGTGACATCACAATAGATCTAGTCACAGTTCCACACACAGCCTGCTTGTAAAGAGTAATGGCTGCCCAGGGATGGGCAGAACAAGGGTCTCCAGGTATTACTGGACTGTTTTTACTAGCATTTTACACCACTGGATTTGCTCACTAAGGATGATGGGTATTGTGGTCTAGTACTTTGACCACTCCTAGCTTAAACAAAATTGGCCAGATAAATGGAGGGGGCACAAGAGTGTTCAGAGAAAGCCTGCATTATAACCCAAATATTGCAGTTGATTTCTTCATTTTGACTCATTTCAGTATTGGACAAGTTGGTTCTTGACATAGCTGTCAAGTATCCCTTATTGGCCAGGAAAACCCCTTATTTTACCCTCTTTCCCACTGTCATCCCTTATTAATTAGATTGCAATGCCCTATTGCCGCCATTGGAGGACAGCACAGGATAAGCATAGCTGTCAAGTATCCGATATTTGCCGGGAAATTTCCCTTATTTCCAAATCCAAAACTTGACAGGTATGGTTCTTGACAGTCTTTTGTTCCTGAAATCCTAAGAAAGCAACACCTTTTCTGGTACCAAATTATGCAATAAAAGCTATTCTCACTGGAGAACGAAGTATGCTGTTATGGCCAGTTGCCATGCTCTTCATCTTGAAGGACCAGATCTTCTCTAGATAAGCAGCCATGGGAAAATATAGTTATTGTTGAGATGCTGGGATACAGGTCACAAAAAGATGAAACTGTACACTGATGATCACTCCAATTTCTAATTTGCTCTCCTACCATTTTGTCTGTACAATACCATGCCTACTACTGTTTGTATGGAATGATTCAATTTATGGAAAAATAGAAGAAACTGCCATTTTCTAGGCAGAATGGAAACAGGCTTGAATATCTTGGTAAGCAGACAAAAGTAACAAAGATACATGCTGGAATATGAAATGGACAAAATATGAAATTGCTGGAATATGAAACACACAAAATCCATTATTGCCTAATAACTTTATTACAACCAGCAAAAATGCCACAAAAGTGTGCAAGCTTTCTAGAACTCCCTACCCAGTGAAATGAATAAGGGCTTGCTAGGAACCCAAATTCCATTGAGTTCCCTGAACCTACTTTTGAGACTGACCTTGGATTTATCCCTACAATGAACACTTATTTTTATCACTTGTATGGTAAAGCATTCCCTAGATGCAGTCATTGGATCCACAGGTTGCTTTCTGAGAGGTCTCTTCCCAACCATATGTTATTATCATTCTTGTCTACCTTGCTTCCTCCTGAGCCAAGATCTCCAGTAGCTTGGAAATATCTCCTGGACAGTCAGAGATCAGGATGGAGAATTTGCACACTCGGTGATCAAGAGTGAGGGCACGATCTATGCACTGCCGCATCAGGGGGAGCTCCAGATTACCACTGCACACAGCAACAGCCACCCTATTTAATACAAACGTAATAAATAATCATGTGTGATCAAGTCAGTTCTGATTTATGGTGGCCTTCTCCATGATTTTCCAGTTAGAGAGGACTCAGAAGTGGTTTTCCCCTGAGACTATACAGCTTGCCAAAGGCCACATAATTGTCTCTTCTTCCAAGATGCACAGTGGGGAATCAAACTCTCAACCAGACCACTGAACTATAAAGCCAGATAAATCAAACATAGCCAACAATTAAAATGGGATCATTTCAATTTTCTTACACAGGAAGAAAGCTGGTAAATAAATAAATTAACAAATAAGGACATCAACTGTATAGTACAGGGGTTCTCAACCTATGGCCCATGGGCCAGATCCTGCCCAGGGCACCAAATCATCTGACCCGTGACCTTGCTTCAGCTGCCGCTTCTGCTTCCTCAATCCTTGTCTCCTCCACTTGGGTTGTCATGTCCCTAACACTGCTCCACAGCAGGGCAGATGTTGTATGCTTTAGAATATGTGCCCTGCTATGGAATGCTGGCAGGAACACACCAAGCCAGGCGGAGGAGAGAAGGATTGAGGTGGTGGTGGTGGAAGTGGAAGCAGAAGCAGCAGCTGGAGTAAGGTCATGGGCCAGATGATTTGGTGCCATGCAGCTCCTCCAGGCTGGTAAGCAGGGAAGCGGCGGTGTGGGTGGAGTGGTAGGTGGTCCTGCTGCCACTGCCAATGGTATGGGTGTCGTGGTGTGGGGTGGCTTGTGGGTGGTCCCGCTCCACCGCTGGTGGTGTGGGAAGAGTGGGGTGGCTTGTGGGTGGTCCCTGCAGCAGCGGTGTGGGTGGAGTGGGGTGGCTCACTGTTGTGAAAGCCAGTGGCAGCACCTATCCAGCCCACCAACACTCTGAGGGAGCATGATCTGGACCCTGGCTTATAAAGGTTGAGGACCCTTGGTATAGCACAATGCCTTGCTATCACCTACAACTGTCTTCCTTTGTTAAATACATATGGCACAAACCAGATTATGTTTGTTACCATGTATAAAACACCAAAAGAGCCATGCTGGAACAGACACACTGGGTTCTCTTTGAGCCTGCATCAAACTCACTGGAAACCTAAAGACATAAAGGTATAACCCCTCAGCCCACAATCCCCACTGTGCTACATATTCTAATTATGCCTAGTTATGCATGTGGTTTAGCCCTGAGTGAGATGACAAATCAGAGCCATAGCCAGGATTCTAAAAAAAAAAAATCCGGGGGGGGGGGACTTTTTCAGGAGGGGCAACAATGTCACACACACATCCCGGCATCCCGGGTTGGGTTGGGGGGGGGGCTGCTAGCTCAGGAGGGTTTTTGCCCCCCCCCCCGACCCCCCTTTGGCTACGGCCCTGTGATAAATACTCTTCTTTGTTTCTAAGAACTGTAGTCCTTTGCTAGTTCTTTCAAAATGTATGTACCTTTTGCCCTTCAACTCTGGCAACTTCCCAGCAATTACAGCTGCAAGTCCAATGGCCCCTTCAGCATCAACAGTGGCCCGCTCATACTCCAGCAACCTCAGCATAGAAATCAGGATGTCCTCTTCTCTAAGCGAGGAAAGGAACAGTGTCAAACAGGTCTGATTCACCCATAGATGAATATATTTTCATTTCTCACATAATTCTTCAAAAGCCAGCACATGATACGAGTCAAGAATAGCTACTCTGTTTGGGTCTTTCAAAATAAAGGCCAAAAAGGCATCTAATGCAGTGCTTCCCAAACTTTTTGGCATTGCATCACTCCCTCTTTAGGTTTTTTGAGAATTCCTAGTTTTTCTTTGCCTTTACCCTCTACACACTCCCATTTAGTCTGTCTGGCCGGACATCCCACTATTGTAATGGAGTAGACCATACAGCCAGCGGCTCAATGCAGTATGTCAGGCGGCAGTTAACTAACCTGACTCCCTAAAGAGGCCAACGACTATGGGTGGATGAGCCCCTTTAGGTGGGGTGATGGTCCCCCTCAGTGGAGGAAATGCCACTGGAAACCATCATATTGGACCCAACAGCAAAATGAACAGAGGAGGAACTCTGATTCCCAACAATCATGGAGGCAGAAGACACCATGCCAGATGGACTGGCTGTGAAGGCGCACCTTCACGTGCAGTCCATTGCAGTCCCAGTGTAAAATCCTGCATATCTCATTTCATATGTGCCGCAGGAGGTGGCTCCATGATCATAGTGTGTGGGTCACTTCATGGCAAGCTGGGATCCACCTTAAACAAATCCACACCAATTACATTTTTCCTGCTTCAGGAAAAAAATGCATTCTTGGATACAAGTTGCAGTCAATGATAACAAAGACTCCCATTTAACAAAAATAAATAAATTATAATTTAACATTTATAATTTAACATATCTTTGTAAAGATATTTTACATTAAAATAGCACAAGTAGTTGTCTTGTTACCAAAAGTAAGTAAAAATGAAATCTATCTTGAGAACTAGCAAAAGCAAAGCAAATTTGACATGAAGTTGCTTCTCACATGTTTCTGTGACATTCTATTCTGTATTCTCAAGGATTAGATTTAGGCCTTAATTTTTGGTATATTGTTGAATAAATTCATGTTGCTTCAGTGCAGTTCATCCTGATGCCACTTACCTCCTCCAAAGCCCAACAGTTAACCCTATTTGCTTACACTACCATCAGTCCTGTCAACTATGGCAATCCAAGTGACTTTGTCAGTGATGCTGCAGTACTGTGTGTGAAATACTGATATCATAAACTGTTGTAAGTTAATGCAGTTAGTTGACACAGTCCATGAAATAGAGTACCATTGTATAGAACACAGCACAAGCTAAATGATGTCTGCAACCAGGGTAAAGAAAGGTGCTGAATAATATCATGCAAGAGATGTGTGCAGCAAGCGTGAGGTGTGTTGTTGTTTTTAACAATTTGCTTTGCTGGTGTCAAGTACTCTACTTCCAAAGCCTACTAATAATAATTTTGGGTCATAAATTATTCTGGGATGAAAGGATTTTTGCTGGAGAAACTTCGCTCAGGGGACACCCAAATGAGGCTCCTCATGTTCCCAAGATTTTTCCCCCACCGAAGTGGTCCCTATTTATCTACTTGCAATTTCTTGCTTTTGAACTGCTAGGTTGGCAGGAGCTGGGACAGAGACGGGCACTCATTTTGCCATGCAGTACTCAGGTCTTGAACTGCCGACTCGCCGGCCTTCCAGCTAACAAGGCAAGCTTCTTAACCGCAGAGCCACCGCAGCCCCTAAAACCACTACTGAAACCAGAGGATGTTCAGTGCAGCCCTATATGGCAGAAGTTCTTTCAGTAGTGTTCACTCTCAGTAGTATGCTGCGTGGCTGACCATACTGTTAAGCAGAGTAAGTAGGCCAACTCAGGCAGCAGATCTGGAGTGTCATCAAAGGGAAGCAAGTGGTTTGTTATTTAATGTGTTCTTAAGTTTTTATTATGAGAGAGTGGGAGAGCTACTCATGCTGGTTTTTGGTATAATGCACTTTGACTGGAGAAGGAAGGTGGAGACTTTTTGTTCTTTCTCAGGTAACAAAATATCAATAACTAGGGCCTAAATCAGTGGTTCCCAACCTTTTATTTTAGTCATGCTCCACTTAAGCATCTCCAAAATCCTGAAGGCCCCCCTCGTAACATATAATTCTTATTACTCAAAAAGTGAACTCCTATTCATGTGAAGGAACCCTAAAAGGCCATTTACTGTTAATAACTCACTTTCGAATTGCCCCCCTTAAATAAAAATTGTCCCCCTTGGGAACCACGCCCTAAATGCAATGATAGTCCAAAAGAGAGGAGACTGATTCAACCAATGAAACTTACTGAAGTGTTGAATTTTCAAGTTCCCATTGATTCAATGGCTCTGGAAATAAATACTATTTCTAAGGGGAGGTGATTAACACGACTCCTTCAATTTGGCCAAAGTTAAAGAAGCATTTAGACTGCAATCGAATGCCCAGTTGACACAAAGTCGGTCATTCCCTCTGAACTCAGAATGACATACTTTTACACAGATATGTGTAAGACTGGTTGGCAAGAATAGTAAAACCTGGCTGGGAAAAAGAATAATTTTATATTTCTTTGACTGGACTCCATACTTCAGAAAAATAAATGCAGCATTTGCCTTCTATTAAAGAAAGCTTAACTAAATTGTAACTTGTAGAAAAAACATATGCTGGTGAATGTATTCACATATCCTAGAGTTTTACATGGCCGTCAGACATATTCGGAGAGACATTTTTATACATTTCTTCATAATCCAATCAACCTTTGCATCTTATCTTACGTTCAACATGTCAGGGGCAATGCAGATTAGTCTGATTCCAGCTGTCATGACATATCCAGGACTTACAGTATGCAAGAATACATTAAGGACATAACCAGAACAGAATAATAAAAGCAGAAGTATTTAAGATGCAAGAGAAAGAGACACATTTAATCTTAAATTTTCTCCAAATGCTCCAAAACTCACTAAAAATAGCTAGCCCAGAGGACTCACAGAGGCTACAGTAAAGTGCTGCGTAAGTATGTGGTGGCCCAAAAGTCACAAAAGGAGTTTACAGTCACTTCACACTTTAACATTCAGAACTCAAATTTAAAGAATAAAATATACTGTATAACTACTCACTGCAAAAAGCATATATAGCAGTGGTTCCCAATGTGGGGCACACGCCCCACAGGGGAACTTCAATTCCAAGAAGTCTAAGTCAGTACATTGGCTGATCAGTGCTTTGGGGAATTGATTTAGGCTTCTGGGAATAGAAGTCAAAAAAAAAAAGAGGTTGGGAAACTACAATGTTTAAAGGGGCAGTTTTTTCTCTGGCTACACACACCAGTAATTATTTTTGAACCTGAATTTGTTATGGGAAAATCTTTTTGTTTAAATATATGTGTGTTCAAAGTCTACACTGGCAACAAGGAGACTGCATAAACCAGTCCTGCAGTGGGATAGTCCAGGCCCCTTCCCATATTATGAAGCTTTCCCTACCCTTCCCAAGAACCTTTAGTTCCTGACATAACCACCACCACTCACAATTGGTATTTCCCTGTGTCCATTTTGTGTTCCAAAGATGCTTCATGTAAAAAATTAAAATGTGAATTGCTTCTCTGAATCACCTGGAAGTCTCCAAAGCTCACATCATAGTAGCTCTCATAAAAGTATGTATTTCCTGTACCTACCTCACTGTGACAACTTTGTCAACAAATTTCCCAGTCAGCTGCAAAGAGTTGATGCCAAAACAAGGTCCAGTCACTTCTGTAGATTGAAATGTCATATAAAGAAATTGAAGAATTTGTACCAAATTATTTTTGTCCCTCAATGTAAACAAAAATGCAAATGATCTAATGAATTCAACTTATAAATAAGATTTAAATGAAACATTATTAAGGACTTTCTGGAAATAAAAGCTGTTGAAACTGGAATTGACTGCCTCGATTGTCATTTTTAAATTAATATTTAAATTTTATGGTTCATTAAAAAGTGATTGGGTCAGTTAAACTCTAGCCAAAATGTTGGGGTGAAGAAAGGATGATTTAAATACCACATCAGATTAGAAATAGTTAGAAAAAACTGGAGCATACAGATAATTCTCACTTAATAAATGATAGATAGTTTGCAGTAGTTAAGGGAAGGAAGTGCCAATGGTTGCTTACTAAATTCAAGGTAAACTTGAATATGTGGATACATTCCCCAAGAGGACCTTGGAATAGTACCCCTGATTTCTAAGCTCTCATAGCAATTAACACTGGATATAGTATGATTTCCCAGATCCTATTTTTGCATAGTCTTAGCAAAATGGAGGCATTGGGGGAGAAATCTCATTTTTGAAGACAACAATTACTTAATTAGGCAGCATTTGACTTTACAAGTACAGGATTACTATATTGTGACAACCTAACCAAAGTTTATTTGCATGATATTTTAAATCTATTTTCAATTTTGTTTGAACTATAACAACACACACACACACACACACACTGCTGGGACAAACTTGCAAAATATCATGCTGATATGACAGATATGGTATCGTCTAAACATGGAATATTGTGAACCAAAATTGGATAATTTACCTTCTCTTTTCCCATGATATAGGCCTAATATTTTCCTGTTGTCTCTTACCTTTATAAAACTGACAGTTGCTTTGGCTGTGTTCTTCAAGAGGGTGGCCAACCTTTAATGACTGCTGCAATACAGGGAAGGCTTCCGATTCCACACCCTGAGACAGAAGAACAAAATGCATGTCATGATGTATAGCATTTTAGCTCATTTAATCTCTACTTTGGGACTGCAGTGATTCAAGTGGCTAAGTCGCTGACTGGGAGGCGGAACGTCAGCAGTTTGATTCCTGAGTACTGCAGGATGGAATGAGCTCCCGTCTTTGTCCCAGCTCCTGCCAACCTAGCAGTTCGAAAGCAAGGAATTGCAAGTAGATAAATAGGGACCACTTCGGTGGGAAGGTACCAGCTTTCCGTGCGCTGCGGTGTCTAGTCATGCCTGCCACATGACCACGGAAATGTCTGCAGAAGCTGACAGTGCTGGCTCTTCGGCTTTGAAACAGAGATGAGCACTGAACCCTAGAGTCAGATACGACTGGCTTTCGAGCAAGGGAAACCTTTACCTTTACTTTAATCTCTACTTTTATGTCTACAAAACTCAATTTTAGGGCTGTCTTACTTCACAGGTTCTTACATTTGCTGTATTTAGGGGATTGCATAGCAAGTAGTTTGCTAAGCAACCTTTGCATCTCTGCTGTGGAATGGAATAGAACTGTGGCAAGGCTTGTGAAGCATAGAAAAGATCAGGACTACCGGTAAGCAATTTCGCTTGCATACATTTTGGATCACAACTCTCATAATCATTGGCTATGGAAATGGGATTGATGCGAATTGTAGACTAAAACATTTATAGGGCAGCTGGTTGTCCACACCTATTCTATAGTATTTAGGTTGCAGCAGTATAGGCCTGCCCATCACTATGTGTGAACTTTACACTGCGTGTTTAGTGTTTTCGCTTTAAAGCAAGCTTTGTAATTACTCTCCAGTTAGATACACATCAGACAGCTATACTGTATATCATTTATTGACCTGCTTGCAGGCATTTCAGAATGAATCATACAATATAACTTGCAAAACAATATTTCTAAGCTTGCATGTTTTTTGTGGCAGCCCAAGAGTACATGGTGGACTGTTCCAACGGCACTATCATTTCAAAGAGAAATAAGATTTTTCCAGCCTGCCTCATTCTTTGGAAAAAATATATATCAACAACACTTAACTACCTCTTCATTTTCTGCTGGCAAATAGACAGCCATGCCTATCTCCAAGCACTTTCTTCTCTCTGTTGAAGGCCCCCTCCCTTACTTTAAAAAAACCTCACCTCCCCTTTTTATTTCATTTAATTTGCAGGCTTTTCCATTGCTTGTTACTTGTTTTGGCTTTTTTTTACAACTTTTCTTGTGTGGTGGATTTATAAAAAAAATTTGGCTTAAAACTAAGTGGCAGGGGAGGAATCACATTTATGTTTCTCCTCAAGCATTTGACCTTACAAAATAACAAAATAACAAAAAAAAAAAAAAACAAGGACGGAAGACAACATAAACGTTTCCTTTGCTCAAAAGCCAGTCGTATCCGACTCTAGGGTTCAGTGCTCATCTCTGTTTCAAAGCCGAAGAGCCAGTGCTGTCTGCTTCTGCAGACGTTTCCGTGCTCATGAGGCAAACATGACTAGATACTGGAGCACATGGAGTGCTGTTTCCTTTCCCACCAAAGCGGTACCTATTCATCTACTTGCAGTTTCTTGCTTTCTAACTGGTAGGTTGACAGGAACTGGGACAGAGATGTGAGCTCATTTCATTGCACAGTAGTCAAGTCTTGAACTGCTGACCTTCCAACCTTCCGGTCATCAAGCTCAGCGTCTTAACCACTAAGCCACTGTGGCCCCTATAACACACATTATCCATTCCCAAAATAAATTTAAAGAACCACTGTTACTTGTAACATATTACATTCAAGCTCTGATATTCTTTACCTCCCTTCAAAGCTATCAAATATAATGAACAAGGCAAAAAGCAACGTTCTTACTGACTCTGAGATATGTCTGCCATATCACCCATCCATCTATTGTTTTTTTCTACACCTGGCAGCTTATTATGCCTCTGTGGGTTACAGATAGGTAAGTAGTGAAAGTGGAAATGGAAAGCAAGATCTATATACTCACAGTCCTCTCTCTAACTGGATAACAGTCCACCTTCAATGCCAACTAGAGTGGAACATTGGTTAACAAATGGCTCGGTTAACATAAAAATTGAATAACAAAAGGAAATCCATAGAAAATAGTGGTTCGGTTTACAGAATTTTTCCCCAGAACAGATTAATTGGTTTTCAATGCATTCCTATAGGAATCCACATTTCGGTTAAAGTATTTTGGTTTTCAGTACATTCCTATGCGAAATTGCATTCAATGCATGGGAAATTCGGTTAAAGTAATTTTTACGGTAAGAAATGTCCTGGAGAATGCGTTAATTCCATTAACCAAGGTTCCACTGTAGCTATGGCCAGCTCCATACCTGTCAACCATCCCGATTTGGCCGGGATTACCATGGAATTTGACGCCGATTGACGTCATAACCCACCCCGCGCTGCCAAAACCCCGTAATTTGGCAGCAGAGGGAAACACTTTTCACGCATGCGTGGAAGCGCTCCGCCGCTTGCGCAGCCCCTACACAAGCGGCGGAGCACTTCCACGCATGCATGGTAGGGTTCTACACAAGTGTAAAGTGACCTGCGCACAAGCGATCTGCACAGGTCCCGTTTTTTCCGGAGCCACGGGTTCACAGGTATGGCCAGCTCACACACTCTCAGCAAATTATTTTGAAATCAGAGACTGCGCCCTCAGAAATCTGGGATATAATCCAGCAAACATTAGCACTTTCTCATTCTATTGATTTAATTCTAGATTTTTAGACTACTTTTAATTATTTTATTGGTTAATCAAGGTTTACAATGATGTTATTGGTGTTTCTAACCTACAAATTGCATGCAAGTTCTTCTGGCAGGCAAAGAAATGACGCATAAAACAAAATAACAGATAGATTCAAACATTACTCAAGTCTCTCCAATCAAACTCAATGTTTAACACCCTTTGTTTTAAGATGGTCAGGCTTAGTGCTGGTGGAAAGCAAGGCATGTTTTGATTGCAGCAAAAAACTGATTTCATTTCATCATCAATATTTTTTTTAAAAAAATGTGACTTTATCCTGATTCATTTAAAGAAACTGGTGAATAAACATAGGCTGCTGCATGCATAACACATGGAATCATTCGTATAATTTGGATGCATATCAAGCTCTGGTTCCTTTTTGTCTCCACTACTATGGCCCTGTTCAAAAGTTATTTTAAACCCCTCACTGAACATAAGTGGCTGGAAAGAAAGAATGAGTGTTTAAGCTCTGCCTTCATTCTCATTTGTTGATCCTCATGTCATTGTTGTACTATGCTGGTCTTGGACCGTAATAAAGATTGATTGATTGACTGGATCCTCATGTCTAGAGAGAACTTCTGTAGTACTACTTCAGTTCATAGAAACCCTGAAGGCAGTGGTGTGCTGACCCACAGGGTTACAGGGACTCATCCCGGTGCGCTCCAGAGACTGGTGTCCCCCAGAGACAGGCAGAGGTAATGGGAATGTATGGGATTTCTTCCCCCAACCCCGCCCCCCCCCAATAGGTGTCCCCATCACTTCCTATCCACCACCCTCCCAAGGTGCCCAGCACACTCCTGCCTGAAGGTCAACATTCTACTTTTCTAAGGGAGTCTTCATGGATACAATATTAAGGGGTCAAAAAGTCAATGATTTTTAAAAAAATAATTACAGATTAGGGTAACTGTTTCCAATGAAATGGAATGCAGTGGCTTAGTGGTTAAGAACATGTTCTACATATGCTCAGAAGCACTCAAAATATTTCCTTAAGAATTTTCTAGCATTGATTTACTGACTGTTCTTCACAGCCAAATATCTCTACCCTGAAGTATTGCACTAGATCGGTGGCCTCTAAGTGAAATCATAATCAAAACAATTGTTAAATACAATTTGTTAAAAACAGCCTTCCCCAACTTGGTTCTTTTCAGGTGCATTGGGCTACAAACTCCACTGTCTCCAACTTACAGGAAAAATGTCAAATTTGTAGTTCAAGACATCTGGAAATTACCAGGCTGGAGAAAACAAAATAAATTACAAGAAGGGAAACAATTTGAAAGTGCAAACAACAAATGGTGTTGCTATGAATTATGCTGTTAACAGTGCTAATATATGCCATTTTGTTCTTCTGTCACCTTTAACTTTAATAAGTATATAAAAATTTCTTCAAAATTAATAATTAAAACTGCAAAGGGTTTGTGGTCTCTCTAAGTAAAATCTTAATGAATTAGACTTTTAATGTTCTAAACTCTGGACTTGGAGATACCATTAGCTATAAAACAATAGGCTGTAAACCCAACATCTTGGTCTCTTCCTACCTTGTATCAGAAAAGCTGCATTCCCCCCCCTTTTCCACTAAATTTATTAAAGCCATGTGTCTTTCTATTTCATTTGCTACTGCAGAAAATTCAATGAATTCTTCTGGAGATCCTCTTCTGTGTCTAGGTCAGACATTAAACTGCCAAAATGAAGCCACCTTTTGTTGAATTCATTCCTTAGTCCCTTCTGCCTGGCCTAGTGTGAGAAAGATTAGCCAGCACAACAAGTGTGCCATTGCCCATGGTATACCTGATTGTGGTTCAAAAATACCACAATCTTTGAGGAGGCTCTTTCTGTGTACTTCTGCTGGAGATGGAAGAATATATAATAATTAAAGTTCCCAGGCCACACATAAAAGAGATGGAGTTATGCCACAGATGCTTACAATCACAGAAATGTGTGCATTTAAATGTTTCAGTGCAGCAGCAGCACCCGCTAGCACTCCACAGTGGACCCCTGCTGGGAATATCACCGCGTCCACTTTTGGCACTTGTTCGTAGATTTCCAGACCCAAGGTCCCCAGCCCCGACAAATAGACAGCATTGTCTTCTCTGCAGAAACAAGCAGAAAGAAAAGTGTTTGCTCATCAACAAGGATTAATATCTAGAGTGCTTGTTTTTAGAAGAAGAAACTACACATTAGTCAGCTTTTATAAATAGGAAAAACCAGGGGTGCCCAAACTACAGCCCAGGGGCCAGATCTGCCCCAACACCAATTCACCCAGCCTGCGGAGCCCTCATCGCTTCCGGAAGAAGAAGTAAAATGCGCCCGTACAGGTGCATTTTACTTCCACTTCCAGGAGCAATGAGGGCTCCATGGGCCAGGTGAATTGGCATTGGGGGCTGGATATGGGCCCCAAGCCATAGTGACCAGCCCCCTGAATCACATGGGTGTTGTATGGTGGGCATGGCTAGGGGGAAAGCCCTGTGTTGCACCCAAATCAGGACTACTTTATTTCAAAACATGGATGGGTGGGGCCAGCCAGAATTTCTGCTACCAGTTCTGGCGAACTGGTGCGAACCTGCTCCTTTCCCAACACTTGGAGAACACAAAGTACCAGAAAACTCAATATAGCTCATACTGCTCATGGTGGTACTCTCATTCCACAGCTGATCTTTGTGTTGGTACTTCATGCCTGATAATACATACTAGTACTGGCATATCTATTGACACAGGTTTTATTTAATGTGTAGCAAGAGCACTGACATATCTCAAGCCACTTTTGTGAACACAAAACTGAACTAATTTTGAACACAGAACTGAAACAATAAACAGATTCTAAAGAGGCATGTCTGTATTCCAGACTACTGGTGAGTTTCACTTCAGTTTAATTATCATACATCCCTGCAAAGAATCTTCTCCATTCTAGTATTCTGAGGTTGCTGAGAATTCCCCTTTGCTCAGGATTTCCTAGGGAAATGAAACTATTATTGAGTCCATTTACGTTTAAGACATAGAGATGGCTATTGTCTCTAAGGGAGCTGCCAGGATAGTTTAGGGCAATGTTTCCCAACCTTTGGTTTTTGGACTTCAATTCCCAGAAGCCTAAGCCCAAAGCACCAATCAGTCAAGGTACTGACTTAAGCTTCTGGAAATTCAAGTCCTCCTTTGTGAACCACTGTGAACCACTGGTTTAGGGGTTAGCCAAAGCTTTGACAAAACAGTTCAATGAGTACATGGCCAAAAAATCATCAGGAAACCCAGATTTATTTGACTATTCCTTTTGGCACTCTCTCCTCTATGTTTTCTCCTCTCATCTATACCTATAAATCCAAGGGTTAACCGTTGGAACTTGCTATATGTTTCTGCACCCGTCCATCCTATCCCGTACCAAGCCTCCTGCACTCGCCCGAACCTGGTACGGAGGTTACTGAATGGTTGAGAAACGTGCCAGTGGGGCAAGAGCCCCATGAACGGAAACAAAGAAAAAGAACTTCAATTCCCAACATTCTTTGTGACGCACCATGCCACAGCCAATCAGGCTGAGAAGCGCGAGCAAAAAGAACGTTGTGAGATGCACCATGGCCAATCAAAATTGAGCCGCAGAAAAAAAACTGCCGCACGAATGGAAACCACAAACGCAAAACTACAAGCCCCAGCATCCTGCGTGCCGTGAGCGCGCAGAATGCTGAGAAAGCTGGTACATGAAAAATAAAAATAGAAAATGCAATGGGAGCACAAGTCCCAGCAGGCAGACGCAGCGCCTCACAGCCACGCAAAACAAACAAGCCACAAAACTCCACCGCGATACACCTGCTGGCCTTCTTTCCCGAGCAACAGGGAGAAGAGGGACTCCCTCTCCTCCACACTACCCCACCGAAGACACAGCGAGACCACCACCGGCCTCAAGGACAGTTGAGTTGGGGTGGAAAAAACAAAAACCCAAAAACAGGCAGCAGTTCGTCAGGGGAAGCACCCTCCCTGGCGGATGACTGGCTGATGCCTTTGTACTTCAGAATACAAAAACAGCAGCCAGCAATCCACAAGGAAGAGCCCCACCCTTTACAGATCACTGCCTGCCCATCTCCGGTTAGGTAAGCCAGGAGAAAAAGGAGACAGAGAGGAGAGAACCATCGTTAGGCAGAGAAAGCTCTTCTCTGCCTGCTCCTTCTCCCCCGACCTACCTAACGAACCTTCCCGGGAGAAGAATGGGCTGACTACCTCTTCCTCCTTCCCCCCATTGCTGCATTGAAACCAAAATTCGAAGCAGCAATGGGGAAAAGAGGAACCAACAGGCAGCTTGTTCTACAAAAGAAAACACCAAAAACAAACACCAAAATTAATAAAAAAATAATAAAATAAAAACAAATCAATAATTAAAAAACCATTAATAAAAAAGTAAACCACAAAATACACAAACAAAAACATCCAAAGACCACAAAACCACATACAAAACACCTAACTACAACACGGAAAAAAACCACAAATTACACAAACAAACAACAACTAATTACAAAAATAAACAACAATGAATGAAATAAGAAAAATTAAACAAAACCAGAAATAACCAAACCAATTACACAAACCTAAAACTCAACCAAGACAAAAAAGAACAAACAGAAACACCTCCCAGCCCACTACCACAAAAACAAAACAAAGAAAAACCCCAGAAGAAAGAAAACCAGACAACTCACCAGCACATCCTCCCTCTACAACGACCGGAACAGAAATGAAGAAACAAAGAGACTACTTACCGGAAAAAGCCCCACCCAGAGGCCAGGAGAGAAAAAACATGTGAAATGAAACCAAAACCACTAGCAGCCCCACCTGCAGGGCAGAATAGTAAAAACAACTCAAAAACACACAACAGCCCCACCTAGAGGCCACAAGAGCAAAAACAAGTGAAAAACATAACAATAAATCAAAAGTTTACACAAATCACAAACATATGTTCAATAAATAAAATTAAAAGATTTATAACATCCTGTGTTGTGTTTTAACTCAAATAAATACCCAAAACATCTAAACACAGTTTAAAAACATTGAATTTAAAAAACATGTACTTTCACATTTTAAAAAATATTACCTAAGGTACAACTATTTACAAAAAAAACCCCCACAAACTAAAACATTATTTGGGTAAATAAAACAATTTGAAAAAATTATATCATCCTTTGTTCTTTTTTTAATCCACAAAAAAAACAACCAAAAAGTTGATCACAGTGTATAACAGCCCGGCAACGCCGGGCAAACTATGCTAGTCAATAATACAAGCAATAGAAACTATATTGTTTCAAATCTCCCTCTTCTTCCACATGAGGGCAAAATCAGTCTAACATTCATAAGAGCCAGGAATTTACAGGAAATTATAGCTTTCCAGTTTAGCTTGTTGTGTGACATAGAGCAGGTTAAATTGCCTAAATCTTTCCATCATCCCAAGCCAAAGTCTGATAACTTGATCTTCAACTTGGAAGACCTCCCCAAAGGTTAAAGAAGAGGATTTCAAATGGCCTAAATCTTAATTGGTCAAAGTGTTCCAGTGAGCAGATTATGGGTAAACAGAAATCAACAAGGCTTAAAAGTGGAAATAACTATATCATAGCTGGAAAATTGGGGGGAAGTGATTTAGGAAAAGTTAATTCTATGGTGTATTAACTTGAACAATAATGGAAAGTTTGAACAAAGCAGCATTTGGAAAATATTCCACTCCAGCATTAAATGAATAAAACAAATAAAGATCAAGGGTGCTTATGGCAGGAAGGAAAATATTATTCTAATCCCAAAGTATCTCTACTATACAGTATACTACAGTCCTTGTTGCAGCCAAAACATGTTATATATTCCATTTAGAGAATGACACTAGTAAATGATTTCCTCACTTTATACTTGGAAATAGTACATACAAGATTTTCACATCACTAAATCCTTGAATAGGCATTAGTGGTATTTTGGTGTTAGGTGATATGTAGAAACACATAGTACTGTTTGACCTAAATCAACCTCTCATATGATGTGATATAAGGAGCTTCAGAGTTTAACCTCATCATGAAAACTATTGCTTTTCTACATTTGCTCTGACCTAAGCATAAAGTGGCCTTCATGTCAAAGATTGTGTTTAAGATTGGTGTCTTCCTACAGTCAAACTGACTGAAGAAACCTATTAACCTGGGTTCACATAATTCACATTTCCAACCAGAAAGTACTACTCTACCAGTTGTTTGGTACTAATGACTTGTAACATGTCTACTATCATCACATGCTCATAATGGATTTCCAGCAGCTTTTTGCAGGAATGAGATTGTACAAAAGGCATCCTGCAATGTGAAAAAATAACAAATCATGACTCACCCACCACCCACATTTCAAGATGACTGAACCATTCTTTCAAGCCACGAGCTCTGGTAACAAATGTGAATTGCCAAGCTAATGCACAGAGTGACAGCAGCTCTTTAATACAAGCACAAACTTTACTATCGCTATTGTTTTGCTATATTTGGCTGCCAATAATCTCCTAATTCCTGTAAGAATAATTACTTGATTAAGATTTTCTGTCTGACAACCCAGTCATATTCCTAGGCTAAGGATTATTCAAACACAGCGTTTATCTTTGAAGAATTACAAGGGAAATTGATCAGCTGGAGAATTGATTTGGAAAAAAATATTTGTAAGAGAATTTCAAGCATTCTCACTCAATTTGAAAAAGAAACGTTCTATGTGAGAGGCCATAAGAATGTGAAGAACACTGAAGAACAACAGGCGTTGAGACAAAATTTCTTACATGAGATATTAACAAGAAACGTTCTGCAATGTTTCTTTTTTTCTCCTAGCAATAACAGGACATTATTTGGTGATACAGCTGCTCTTGCAGTGGCAACACAAAAGCCAAACACTATTTTATGAAAGGGGAACAACGAACAAACCTGTATTAAACTTACTGCTAAGAGTAATAATCAGCTCTGAGAAATTGCTACTTACAGTGCCTATTTTTTTAGGTGTGGAAAATATTAAAAGCCCTAAGATTATAGACTCACATTTGTGGTGAAAAGTCCACTTACTCTTCGAGATACAAGTAGCCATTTTCTAGTGCTAGCCTCCTGGCATGCTGTTGAGAATCTCTTGCTGTAGAGCCATAAGGAATGACCACGGCACCATACTCACGGCACATTTCAACTCTGGCTGGCAAGGTGTTGGTGGGCATGATAACAAACACAGGAATTTTGTGCTCTGAGGCATGATATGCTACAGCCATAGAAAAGTTAGTGTCTGAGGCAACAATCACACCTTTTCTTTGCTGATCCTGCAGAACATGAAACATTAAAAACAAAGGGTACTGGTCAACATTGTGTTTTACTAGACAGCCACTTTGAAAGCCAACTAGAAGGTAGGAGAGGAGAACTATATCTTAAAATAGACCAGGGACAAATCTGTTGCCACAATTACTACCTTCTCTTGTCCATGGGGTCGCAAAAGGGTTGGAATCAACTATGCGACTGAACAACAAACAACTTGTCTGAATTGACAAGTGTGAGGCAGAATGTACCTCTGAGGAACTAGATTTGAGCTAGGGACTGTCAGCTGCTGACTCCAATCAAGGTCATAATATTTGGACAGATGATAAAAGACACATAAGGGAAAGAAGACCCCAAGTAGAAAAGTATGCATTCATGTGTATACAGATGTAATCTTTACTGATTTTTTTGCAAATGTTTACAAAAAAGAATGATAGGAAACATTATAGCTCTAATATACATTGGCCAATATCCTGTTGCTTACAGAAGAAAAACGCATTAGAATGGACCCACTGATTCAATGTAAATTTGGTAGGTCAATTCCTCTATATATTCTCTTAATTCAAATGGGCCTACTCTAGTTGCAATTTACTATGCTAAAGTAAGCCACTGCAGGCCCATCTGAATCAATGGTGAAGAGCTGTCACCAAATCACTATTTATTCAGTGGGCCTACTCTAGTGTAATTTATTATGGTAACCAACATAATTTTGGCCAATGTGAATCCAGCGATCTGAGATCTGCTATGGAGATCTGATTCTGTACTTAGTCTGTGGTAACCATCCTCTGCTACCACAAATGTGATTGATATTACATATGATGCTGCATCCAATGATGTTTATAATATCAATTAAAATGTATCTCAACTATGTACAGCAGGAGTGCCCAAACATTTCAGGCCATGGCCAGTCACATGGTTCAGGGGGCTGGTCGCTACAGCCTGGGGGTCATATCTGGCTGCCGACACCAATTGATCCGGCCCATGAAGCCATCGTTGCTCCCAGAAGTAGAAGTAAAATGTTCCTGTACAAAATTTCTTACAGAAATTGCTCGTTGCTCCCAGAAGTAGAAGTAAAATGTTCCTGTACAAAATTTCTTACATGAGATACTACCAATACATTTTCTGCATTGTTTCTCTTTTTCTTCTAGCAATAACAGGACATTATTTGATGATACAGCTGCTCTTCCAGTGGCAACACAAGAGCCAAACACTATTTTATGAAAGGGGAACAATGAACAAATGGGCACATTTTACTTCCACTTCTGGGAACAACAAAGGCTTCATGGGCTGGATGAATTGGTGTCAGAGGCCAAATCCAGCCCCCGGGCCATAGTTTGGGCACCCCTTATGTACAGGATCAGATCTCCATAGCATATCAATATTGATATCTATATAATCTCATGCACAGAGGGATATATAATGTATTTGAGAACATCTAATAACTCAGTATAATGTCAGTCAATTCACCTATTTTATATATTAACATAATAATTAACATATTCTGCAACTATGAGAAGCAACATTTAGGCTGTGTCTTGCTGAAGCAAGATGAATGAAAGAGTTCTGTGTTTGGATGTAATCCATCTGGGTATAATCCAACTCCTATCAGAGTTCTTAAGAGTTAGCCCCAATGTCTGTCACTATTGCTAAAACATCTCATCAGAGTGCCCAACTGGTCAGCAAATCTAGCAGATTTCAGTTGAGCTTGTCTAAATGGAGTCTATAAGAAGAAAAACATGGCACAGCCAATGGAAAATGATTTTTTTCTACAGACCAATTGCCAATGCCTTTAAGAGCAGCCAGACTCAAGAGTGTGAAATGGTGAAGCTTTTAGCTTTTTCATGCCAGGAAAAACTTCACAAGCATACATTTATTTTGGTCTGTTATTAAAAGCACAATAGACCAACCTTCTTGTCTAAGAAAGGAAGCTGAAACATGCTAAAATCAAGGCTCAGGAACCAAAAGGACTCTGTGGAATAAATATTTGGTGTGATATATTTGCTGCAGTAGTCGAGGGCAGAGAGAGTTTAGATTTGGAAATCCTAGTTCAAATCCTCATTCAGTAATGAAGATTTCAGAGCTCAGGAAATTGCCCTTTTGAACTTTAACTGCCATGACACTGCTGGTTGAAGCCCTGTGACAGCTAAAGTTCAACAGACTTAATTTGTCCAGACTCCAATTTTGGACTAAGTTTTTCTCAGTGTGGAATATTTGGTATAAAGGTGATTATCATGGTAGAGGGAAGAGTTATTTGGGGAGGGGGCAGTGGAGGATTCACGTAACTTTACTTTAAACAATTTAGTATACAGCCACTTCACTCTGAAATTCTGCCCCACTGGTTTCCCTACCTGTTGTAAAGACATCAGTAGGTAAAGCACACCACGCTCCTTCACAGTTCCTGTGTACTGGAGGAATTCTTTTTTTAGATATATGGTCATTCCATATTGCTTTGAAAGCCTAGAATACTGGAAACAATGGGACATCCATCAATTAACTTGGAAAATCTGTCATTTTTGCATTGTACTCATTCACAAATGTGTTATGTTTTGCTTCTGCATTAATCTGCAAGTCTTTTCAAAGCATATAAACATTTGCATCATATGTATTTGTAAAGAGGGGCTGTGCTGGCTCAGTGGTTAAGAAGCTTGCCTTGTTAGCTGGAAGGCTGGCAAGTCGGCAGTTTTGAGCCCCAGGTACTGCATGATGGATTGAGCACCCATCTCTGTCCCAGCTCTTGGGGACATGAAAGGAGCCTCATTTGGCTGTTCCCTGAGTGGAGTTTCTCCAGCAAAAATCCTTTCAACTCAGAATAATTTCTGACACAAAATTATTATTATTTGTACAGTTTCTTTGCAAAAATGTGTGATTAAAAAAACCCTTCTACAATAAAGTTTAATCTAAATTATACATTTTGTCATATTTACGTGTTTTTGAACTGTATTGCAAAAGTCAGAGAAATGAAAATACCTAGTAACGATAAAGTCCTTAAGTATCCACACATGTAAGATACTTCTGACTTCCAAAGATTTCCCACCCTGATACTAGAGTGGTTATTTTTCCTGTTAGTAGAGGACCAAGAGAGTGACTAAATTCATGACACTGAGTTTAGCCATGCAGAAGCTTATTCCACTCTGTAGCCTTCTGCTGGAATAGTTGGGAACACTCTGAAAAATATTGACTACCCAATGTTTTTGTCAGAGAGTTACCAACTGTCCCTAATGTGCAGCATTCTGTCCCAGGGTGGTGTAGGGTAGGACACTGTTTACTTGAGATGATTAAAGATTGTTCCAGGTAAACATGTGCTCTTGACATGTGATAGCCGAGATGGCACCTGTGTCCACTTGCATAACAACTTGAATCATTTGTTTCTCTGACTGCCAGTTCATATTGAAGCTGAGATTCTGAACATTTCAGATCCCTGGATTCTGTGGCTTGTATAAATGTCTGTCACTTATCTATGAAATATTTGTTTGTTTGGTTGTTACATTTATACCCTTATTTCCTCACAATGTGGTCAAGATGGCACATATGCTCTTTTCCTGCTCCATTCTGAAGCTGAGAGAGAGAGTTACTGGCCTAAGGTCATCCACAGAGAGAATGCCATGTCTTAATGAGGATTTTCTTCTTATTTCATGTCCTGATCAGACCTTTGACTGCCAAAATGAAGCCACTTTCTTTGCTTTGTTGCTGCCCAGATGCAAGTACTCATTGGGGCCTGTCTCTGGCAGCTTATGGATGCTCAAATTTGATTTGATTGTGGTTCCATAAAACATCAATTCCCTAAATATTTTTACATTTTCCTGAGATTTGTCTTTATTTTAGCATGCCTTAGCTAATATCAAAACAAGGTTTGAAACTGAACTATGCTTGAATCCAAATGCTGGTATGGTGCCAGATACAGGTAAAACTCAGAAAATTAGAATATTGTGCAAATGTTCATTCATTTCACTTAAAAGGTGAAACAAATATATGAGATAGACTCACTACATGCAAAGCAAGATATGTTATGCCTTAATTCGTTATAATTGTGATGATCATGGCGTACAGTGTACATGAGATTATGTGATGATTATGGAGTACATGGGATTGGGGGGTTGATTTTTTCATAAACTGTAAGCCAGAAACATCAATATTATAACAAAGTAAGGCTTGAACTATCTCGCTTTGCATGTAATGAGTCTATCTCATATATCTGTTTCACCTTTTAAGTTGCACTACTGAACTGAATGAACATTTGCATGATAGTCTAATTTTCCGAGTTTCACCTCTATTTTCCAAAATGTTGTGACTAGCTGTCTTCCTTGCCATTTTGTGTATTTAACTGATAGCCCACTCATCAACCAACCAAGCTCTTGAATGTAATGAAATATAAACAAGGCACACTATTGCTTAAGTGGTTCAGCCATTTGACAGATCGTCATCTAGATCAGGAGTTCTCAACCTGCGGTCCATTGGCCACATGCAGCCCCCAAGCTATTTCTGTGAGGCCTCCTGTCTGCTTGTTTACTGCTATTATCATCAAGGTGTCTTTTCTAAGACCCTCACTGTTCTTCCTGCCTCAAGCAGCAGCATCTACTGCTGTTTTTCCTATCCCTTTCTTAGTAAAAACAAACAAACAAAAAAAACAGCACCATAGCAACATTTTTTCTTCTTATCTCCATGGTTCTGTCAACTCCCTCTTGATCTTATCTTCAATTCTAGAATTTTGACCATTCTGGGTGCTTGGCTACCCAGCAGAGCTCAAACGCACATAACCATTAACATTTCTTCACTGTCCTCCAAATACAGTAGAACCTCAGATAAAGTCCAAACTCGGTTCCACAAGTTTGGACTTTATCCGATTTTGGACTTTATCCGAATCAAATGGGTGGTGCATTGGATGATGTCCAAAAATGGACTTTATCCGAGGTTCCTATACCAAATACCTCGGATGACGTCCATTTTAAAGTGGTTTTGGACTTTATGCTATGCATCACATGTGCATGAAAACCGCAGCTTTATCCGAATCGGACTTTATTATCCAAATCGGACTTTATCTGAGGTACCACTGTATTTACTTTTGATCTAAATCAGTAGGTTAATAATTTTGTTACATTACTAAGAGCAGTCTTCCTTAGACATTGGGCACTCTTATGTGGCCCCTACATCCCAGAAAGTAGGGGGCCGCTGATCCAGATTCCATAAAGTATTTAGGAAACCATAAAAGCTCAGTACCAGATATACATATACTCATTCATCTGTGTTTCCATATAGTAAAAAAACCCTCAAAGTCAAATATGAATGTATCACACATATCCAGGACCTTCAAGCCTGTATTAAATAAAGTATCTCACTTATCTAGCCTCAACTCAAGCTAGATATTAAGGAGGATGCATGCTTCCTCTGGTTAAAGCCTTTCCCTCCCCACAACAGGATTTCTTCAGAGATGCTCAGCAATCAGACTTGCAAATGAGAAACATTTTTACTTTTCAATAACAGATTCTCAAGAAACAAAGCATACTAAATGCAAGATATGTAATAAAGGAAAACCTGTGACAGTAATCTTTCACCACCTGAAAGAGCTTCTGCAAACCTGCTAAAGCTATTGTGAAGTGTGATCATCAGATATTTCTTATTCCTCTGTGTTACATGCAACAGTGATGGCAGATGGGGCAAATTAGGCTCATTCAGAATGTGCTGCTTTTGGGATGATGTGACATACAAACTATACAGAAAGATAAATGAACAAACTGGGAGACAAAAAGCACATATTAAAGAAAATGACAATATTGTTGTTACTATGCCAGCAGGCAGTATTTATTAGGAGTGTGTAGATTTGTATTTATGACTGCAGCTAGCAGCGGTTCCCAGGCAGCATGGGAAAGCCTAGGGTTTGAAATCCAACAAACACAAACCTGCATACCTCTAGTCCCACTCCCTATCATGTAATAGAAATCAGAGTTTTATTGCTGCCCAAGGAAAGCTAGTATTTCATTCTTCCATATGCTGGGCAACTAACAATAGCACATTCAATGAATAAAAACAAGTCAAAATATATGTCACTTGTTTATTTTCACCCCTCTATTCTTGTGTTCCTTACCTCCAGGGAGCTAAGAAAATTTAGAAATGTTGGCTGCATCTCTTACATTGCAAAATATATTGCCTAGCTAATAAGCCATTGGACTGCATAGGGAGGACGTGGCTCTTCAGATGTTATCGGATTCCAGTTCCCATCAACCTCCTCAACCACCCAGATCAGCCAAATTTAAGGAGAACTACACACAACATCTTCTGAAGGGCCAGATTCATTACTCCCAAATGATGGTGCTTCTATCCATCCACCACAAAAGTGTGAATGGCATCCCATCTGAAACATTCCCTTCTCATGATAAAACTAGGTGATTTTGAGAGGGTGTTTCCTTCAAGTGGTGAAAGGTATCTGCTTGTCCACATGTGACTTTTTCACTGACATACCTTTCATTTCTTATGCTTTGTTTTGTTTTGTTCTGTATCATAACAGTCAGATTCAAGTCAGATTATGTATCTCTGCATAAATACCACTGTAGGAAGGGAAACAAATGATAGTTAATTGTAGTGCATTAGACATCCTGATTAATGATCAGTTTGCTGCTACAGGAGAGTTTCCTCCTGTGGCTTAGGGTAGAACGACACATTACCCAGTCAGGTCTACACAGCTCTGCTGAAAAAATGGTGACAGGAAAACAAAGGTTTGCTAACTGGCTTTGAAAAAATATTAATAATGAGTCTTTTTGCTGTCTAATCCAAGTCCCCAACAATGTTTTTCCTTACCATATACCCATAACCACATACTGCTTCAGAAAATTACTATAAGGAGGAGCTCTGGGGAGCCTGGACTGTGCTGCTCAACCATTGCCTGTGGCAAAGGTTGCAGCCAGCAGAGATCCCGAAATCAGGTTCCCTGAACTGGCAATGCCTACACCAGGGGTTCCCAACCTAAAGCCTGTGGGCCGGATCCAGCCAGTGGCACCATTCATGTGGCCCCTCCAAGGGCATTGAGAAACTAAATAGCTACCACTTTGAAGCTGTTGGGACAAAATGGCTCCCCCATCATGCAGGCAGGGGAAAATGGCTGCCCAACCCTCGAAGCTGACTGAGAGAGCGTGACCTGGCCTCCAGCTTGAAAAGGTTAGGAACCCCTGGCCTACATGCTTCACCCTGAGAATGGTCTTCTCAGACCATGGGAGATGTGGCTACAGAGAGCATCTGTGCACAGAATTGTTAGAATTATAGTTTCAAGAGACTTAGGCGATTGTATTGTTGCATCCTATTGTGGCTCAAGGGAGAAGAGCCAGCATATGCAGGTGGTTGCACAGTTCCAGGGAGCCCCAGAAGAAGGTAAGGTCAAACCACTTCTGAGTATTTGTATCATACATGGTACCAGGTCTCGGCTTGTCCCAACTTCTGCCAACTCGAGACCTGGCCTCGATACAGCCACCTCTCCACCTGCTCTCACTGATCGGCTGGAACAGGTCACCTCATTCCTGGCCTACGGAACAGTTTCCCGACTCAGCGAGAGAAAGCAAAGCGGACTTTTAGTAGCGTTGCAAAAAGGGTGCCTTCACGCAGTTTGCCCAAGCCGGGGCAACCGGCAAAGAAAATGGGGTTCTAATGGGTAATGGTGTTGATTTATAAAATGTTGCAGATAGATGGTTTCTGCAAAGCTCTCTGGGACTGGTAGTGGCTTCCCCCATTAGAACTTCTCTCCCCTTATCACAGCTTTCTTATGGGAATTTGGCCTTCGATGTTGTGCTAGGTGAGGGGGAGGAAAGCTCAGTCCTAGGAAGGTGAGACTCCGAAATCTCTCTCCCTTTCTACCTTCCTTGTTTCTTTGGCCCAGCTGCACTGGCCGAATAACAAAGTGTTTGTCTTGCAAAGTATCTTATCTGAAAAATTCCCTTTCTACTCTCTCTTGGTTGAGAAGAGTTAGAAAAACCACTCTTGACAAAATAAGTCAGTTTCAACTATTTAATGGATAAAAAGAAAGTTCCAAAATATAGAATAAAATCCTATCTAAACTAATCTATGAAAAATACATTTTTCTTAGAAAGAAAAGTTGAGTTTCCAAAAGAAGTGGTGCTAAAAGCCGCCCATATGGGTTTAGGTGCAGATCCAATCTGGAGGCAAACGGACAGCATTTTGAGATGAAATCAAGATAGCTGTTTTGCTCTATCTTGCTATATCTCTATGGGGCTCGGAGCCTTGATATTTATATGCTTATTGGTGAGAACACGTGCAGAGTTATCTTGAGTGACAGACAACTCTTTTTGATGTCCGGTGTGAGACCGGAACATTTAATCTAAGTTCCCATCTAAAGACGTACGGTTCACATCTACCAACAGGTGGCTCGTCTGAGAACCGTGCTTTCCCCAGGTAATTAGCCTGAGTACAGACACTTTCCCAGCTTCGCTGTCTGTGAATGGAGGTCGGCCTGACCTGCCGCTTTTAATTGGTCAGAAGTCAGCTTCTGCATACTGTAGCCTTCCAAAATGGACCTGTTTTCGCTAAGCAAAGTTAAACAAACTGGCAAAATGAAAGCAGAATAATAACATAGGCATTTTAAACTTTAAATGAACACAGTAAGGAATAAAATAAATTCATCCCAGCTATGAAATCCACTACAATTTGCTACCTAGAAAACCCTTTGAAAGGGCTGCCATAATTTGGAGTCAACTTGACAACACACAATTATTACTGTTATTGTGGGTTAGGGTGGGTCTTTTGAGAGCTAGGGGAAAGATCTCCATTCTAGACCCTTACAGCTCAAATAATCTAGGAAAAGAGGCTGACCTCCTGGAATCATTGAGTACCCAGATGAATAGTTTCTCCAGTTATAACTGGAGGCCAGGCATTGTTGTTTCTCTGTCTTCCACTCCTGCAGCTTGGATAGAGAGTGGCACATGGGGAACTCCCCATTGATATCACTGATCACTGATGAGAGAAAACTGAGAAGAGTCTTCTTCCCCCTGGCCTCCAGACAGCAACCTTGTCCAAGCTGCATAAGCAATCTCTGGGGCAGTGCTGTACTCCAGATTAAGTCCAGGGGCCAAAGGCTTCCCATACCTCTTTCTGTTCCATGCACTGTTTAGTATAGGCTATAACATGCAAATTACAGCTTCAACATCCCTGTTGATTGCCAAATTCTGCCTAAATATCTCCAGCAAAGGAGAAACTATCAACACGAGAGGCAAACTGTCCCACAATAAAGAAGCTCTCCTTGTAACAAAGCTCTGGTTTATATTTAGTTGGAATTTGCTTCCAAGCAATTTCCATTCTTTGATGTTTGTCTTGTCTCTACATCAACTGAAAGATGAAGTATTCAGCCATATGATTACATTCTGTGTACACAGAATTATTCTTCATTATTCTATCCACTTTCTAATTTACTTGGACTGTAGACCTCCCCTCAAACATGTTTCAGCAGAAAATGACAAGAGGTTTTTGACATGACCTTCCCACAATCTTTGGACACAGAGAGACCCATGGCCTCATTATGTATGTCATACTATTTTATACTTATTTTGTATCGATGTATGATTATGTAATTATGTAATTTGTAACTAGATCTTTTACTGTATTTTGTATTTTGCCTTGTTATACTGTATTTTGGTTTTGTTATATTGTATCTTTAAATATGTTGGAAGCCGCCCTGAGTTGGACCTGTGCTGAATAGGTTGGGGTATAAATTAAAATTGAAATGGCACAACAGTCATTTAAGTTCCCTTCCCACTACTGTACTTTCTTTCCAGAACATCTTGTGTTAGTTGACTTGGTCCTCTTCTTATGTGAGGCGCCATCCATACAGAAAACCCAGGGCAACTGCCTCTTCTCCGTCTCCTGTTAAAAAGCCCTGCCCCATGTTTTCAAAGAATATATGACTGGTATGAAGAGATTGTATGGCACAGGACACCCCCATTTCTACCAATGTGCCTGGTGGCCACACGTTCAACCAGGAAAGCAGTTAGATTTAAGGTTAAGGTTAGAGGCCAAGGAGGTTCCTCCATGCTAGAGAGAAATGTTGATTGCTCACCAATTTGTGTAATGAAGCACTTCCCCTTCTTGTGGATCTTTGCATACATATGTTCCACATGCTTGATGGTGTGGGCAAGAAAAGAACAGGATTGGCAGCAGAAATAGTCTACATAACTCTGTCACTTGCAAACACATCATTTTAAAAAAAAATCAGAGGAGGTGTGAAACTTATTTTGTCTTTTTGTTTTGTTTACTTTCTAAAAGCCAAAGAGCCTGTCTGAACAATGGTGATTTATAGACAGCCTTGATCAAACTTATCTGAAATAATAATCCATGCCTTTGTTAAGCAAACTCAAAGCAAAACCACACTCTCCACAATAACTACTGCTTCAGTAAAATCAGCAGAGTGTCCCAGGAGAAAATGATTTCACATATGCCTTGACAAACATAGCAAACCAGCCTTGTGAAAGGTCAAATATCATACCGTACAAGGTGTTTTCTGTACTCCACACTGGATTTTGAAGGCTGCCATGCTGATATCTTCAAACTTAAGAAATTTATTGTACACTGGCTGTCTAATTCGGCCCAAGGGACTCACTGGGTCTCTTAACATTTCCTCATTATGATTAGTTATCTTCATGTCCCAAGTCTTCACTCCTCCATTTAGGTAATCTTCCTCACCAAAGTCTTTCAGTCTTTCAGGATTGATAGAAGGTGGTCGCTGCCCAATATGGCCATTTCTTACTGGCCCATCTTTACAGCAGTGAAGTTCACAGCGTGTAGGAGTTTCTAGCTTTCTTACTTTACTTTCATCCCTAAAGAGAAATATATATATTGTGAAACATTAACTAAGTGAAAACCTAGAATTGGATGTTTGGTAGTGGCTTATACTGGATGCCTGTATTTTTCTTGCATTACACCTATGTTCACATATCAAAACACAAACATAAAATAAGTGAACCTTTATGTTTAGCTGCAAAAGTCTTAAGATCTGAGCTGGTTAAATCAAACAGAGGGCACCACAAACACTACATTTAAAAATTAATTTAGGAGTTTTGCAGCAACCAAAGCAAATTAACCTGCCTGGCTACAAACAGCACCAGGCCAGCAACAAAGGGGTCTGGAAGGTTCTCTCCATACATAGATCCTACATGTGAAGAAAAGAAGGGTTTTATGCACATCATTAAGCATGTTTGTAACAACTAGAAATAGAACAACTGAATAGGACTGATTAAAAAAGGAATCAATGTTCAGGAACAAAAAAAAAGGAAAAAGAAAAGGGAAAGAGATAACAAATCACATTGTAAAGTGGGACATAAAGTTGTTGCTGGTGATGCCAGTAAGGAGGAGAATGCTAAGAACATTGCCAAAGAAATTTAAAGATCAGCTTCTTAGATTGCAGATTACTTTCCTCTGTATTAAATGTTTCCAGCACTTCATGATATGATTCAAGGCAGAATGGTATCTCCTCCTTAGACAATGTGTCCTCAAAGACAATGTCCAGAATCCCATTTGTCTAGGCATAATGCAATGTTATGCCAGTGTAGATATGCCAAGCATTGTGACCTTGCAACAAGGAATGTGTAATTCAACTGCACAATTGGCCACACAGTTCTTTTATGAGTGGTTTCACAATGCACCTGCAGAAATACTTTGTGAAAAGCATTTCCAACTTAACATAATTGGAGCTACCACATAAATAACATCAAGCTATGCATACATAGCTATGCCATAGGATTTCATCCAGTGACACAACTAGGGCTGGACATTAAGGGCTGAACTGTGGGATTCTAGGGGAACATTAGGTAGGGCAACAACGAATAGGTCTGGAATCAGGACTTGGGCAGGTTAACACTGCTGTGTGTGTTACCTTTTCTGTAACAAAATGGTGTTTAGGTAAAGGTAAAGGTCACCCCTGCTTGAAAGCCAGTTGTATCCAACTCTAGGGTTTAGTGCTCATCTGTGTACAGGCAAATAGCCAGCACTGTCTGCATCTGCAGACATTTCCATGGTCATGTGGCAGGCATGACTAAACACGGAACACTATTTACCTTCCCACCAAAGTGGCACCTATTTATCTACTTGCAATTTCTTGTTTCGAACTGCTAGGTTGGCATGAGCTAGGACAGAGACGGAAGCTCACTCTGTCATGCAGCACTTGGGTCTCAAACTGCTGACCTGCCGACCTGCCTGTGATCAAGTTCAGCGTCTTAACCACTATGCCACCACAGTCCCTAAAATGGTGTTTACTCTCCAGTAAATGTGTTTGACATAAGGGCAGCGGAAGAATCCCCACTCCCAAATTGGCAACTCTTTGTCTAAAATTGGAGGAGACATTCCAATGAGTAATGTCAGAGGTAGAATCTGAAATTGACACCTATGCCTAATGAAGGCTCCTATTAGACTGAAAGCTAGCTAATGTCTGTGATTTTCCAGTGGCCTAATAAAGCTATCATCCACCCTTGGGATTGTGTATTACAGGGATTCTCAACCTGCGGCCCGTGGCACCATTTCATGTAGCCTCCCACCATCTCCACTACACCAGGAAGTGCCATGTGGTGGAGGAAGGGCAAAATGGCCATCCAGCGCCTGAAGCTGTCTGAGGGAGCGTGACCTAGTCCCCGGCTTAGAAAGGCTGAGAACTCCTGGTGTAGAAGGACCATACCATTCCTGTCATCATTTTTTGAATGCATGTCCCTTTTTATACCAGATCTTTTTTCTTTGACAATGCACAAATGGCCTAAACTTTGTCCATGTGGTCAACTGAACAATATATCTTGCCTGCTACATTGCAGTTGGAGAATTCATTCTTTATGCCAAAAATGGATACAGCGTACCCACAGCTCATGGAAAGTTAAATTTCAGGAAAAGGCAGTGATACGGCTCCAAAGAGTCTTATGAACTACAGCCTGCTCTGTGTTAAGCTTTGAAGCAGCTGCTCAGCAAAGCAAAGCTTTTATATTAGGCTTTTATATTAAAGCACATCTCCCAGATTTATCCCCCTTTCAGCTCAGTTAAAAATGCTCAGACAAAAGGTTTATGGGGTAAAGAAAAGCTTTACTTACTACATGTGCTCAGAAGATACATGTGCTCAGAAAGATTTGATAGGGTGACATCATGTCAATAGTACAGGTAGGAAATTCAGATGAGGTAATTAAAAGGTAGCTAAAGATGGCCATTATGGAGATACTTAAAGGAAAACTAGCAGAGTACCCGGCGTTGTCCGGGTTGTCGTTTACCAACAGCATAGTTTCTGCTGCTCCCCCCGGCCACCACCGCCCCTCCCCACTGCTGCCTGACCGGCAAAGTGGCTCTCTTCCATGGCGGCTCCAACACTGCTTTTCCTACTGCTACCGCCACCGCCTCCAGGGAGGAATGTCTCACCAGTTCTCCTCCTCCTCTGCCCCCCACTGCCTTGCTCCCTCCGCCTCCGGGGACCTCCCACCCGGCTGCCGTCCTCCCCGTGCCCATGCACCCCAGAAATGGAGGTCTATGACTTCTAGCTTGGCGCCCGCTTGGTATCTCGGTCCATGCTGGGAGTCGTAGTTCAATGCGGCTTCATCCTGCGATGCCGACACGCATGCGCACTAACTCTGGTCCTGCTGTTTTCTTCTATCGGGGGGCCCTTTATGACCACATTTTGGGGGCATACACCCCCAAATGGGCATCTGGACCCCCGCCGTGACCATCTCACAAGCCCAATGCAGGTATGTGGCCGGTTTGGGCGAAATTGGTCCAGTGATCAAAACAAAGAAAGGTCACAAGACACACAAACATGCTCAGATAACCACCGTGGTGGGAAGAAATGAACAGTTCCATTTGTCTGCTTAGATTAAAAACACGTTAGTTTTTTCTGGGGGGAAATGGAGAAAGAATGGAAGGAAGTGTGGTAGATAAGTTATAATGGTGAGAAAAGACAGGACATTATTGGATTTGATTAAAGAAGTAACAAGAAGATTGATTATTAAAGAAGCAGCCATGTGAAAAAGAGAGAGAGAGAGGGGAAAAAAAGCTAGAAAGAAAGATAAAAGATTTAAAGAAGAAATGTGTTCATAAAAGAGATAAATGAACAAATGAAATACTAGCATTAAAGAAAAAGTTACAAGGGTTTCAAATTGAAAACATTCAGAGACATTTGTTTTATTTAAGAAGAGAATATTTTGAATCATGGTAAAAAAAGAATTCAAAGGTGCTAGCTAGAACCACCCATTTTTTAAAAGTAAAAAATGAAACAATCCCCCCCCCCCCGTGTTATATCTGATTATGAATATTGGCGATCATCATGGCAATCAGCCATAAAGATTATCTTGAGAATATAATGCAGTGGTCTTCCATTTGCCTTCCGCATAACAGCATGACAGTTCCTAATGGGTTCCATGAGTTGCTTTCTTGTCTTAAGCCCTTTCGGCACGCAAAGTCCTCATCAGTCCCAGGTAGGTATGGATGAAGCTGCTGCCCTCCATCAAGGTGGCTTCAAGTGGGATTAAATCCAATTGGGAGCAATCACCCTTCCCTATGGAATTCACCACCCAATGCAATTAGTCTTTGGGGTTGTCAGGTTAGTTAAGCATTGAGTCACTGGCATTATGGTCTACTATATTGCCATAGCAGGACAACCTGGACAGACTAATGAAACAATTATAATTAAAGGTTTAAAAAAGGTAATGAATATAATTTATTGAAGAATAAGATTAAGGTAATACAAGAATTTATAAAACATTCCATACAGCTAATGATTAATTAGAAGAGAGAATTATTTATTTTGTTGTTCACTCGCACAGTCGATTCTGACATCCCTTGTAAATTTGGTTAGAAGGGCAAGGGGGAGAGTAGGGGTGGCTAAACATCAGCAAAATTCTTCTTTAAGTCATACCAGCCCTCAATCTCTTTTTACCACCTTTAATTCACTACTCAGGCCAGCTCCACCCCATCTCAATAGTTCAGTCATTTTTCAACAGAGTAATAACAAAAGATTTTGCTATTCTCTTTCACACTAAGATCTACATCAGTTCCTGGTGCTGCTCTGTCCCTTTTCTCTGCTGGTTGCTTCTTCAAATCTTTCAAGGTTTTCTTCTATCTCAGTAGAACTGTCCCATGTTCAGATCTTTCTGCTCACCTTTTTCATTTGGTCCCACTCTAAATTTACAATTTCCCTTCTACTAGCTATTTTTCTTGAGCATATGAACATGCTACAGTCTCTCCTGTTCTCATAAAGCCATCTCCTGACTGTTGTTTACCTTACAATCACCCTGCTTCTCTATTGCCCTTTACTGTACTTCTAATCTTTTGGGATATGAGGTTAAAAGGTCTGACTACACAGCAGGGAGAATACTCACAGACCTGCAGTGACCCATGTTTTTTCAAAGCAGATTCGTGGTGTTTTCCATGGATCAAATCACTATAATCCTACAGGTGACATGCTTATCACAATAGACTAAGAACATATCCTGACACGCACTTAGCCTCTTCTGTTGAGGTGCTGGGGGTCACTGCACGTGCCATGCATCTCGATTTGAGAAATGCTGAAGCACCGCAGTCTCCCCTGGATTGCGTCTTTTTGAATCCCCTACAGTGAGAGTTTTGGAACTGAAATATATTACACTAGCATTTTTTGCCCGGCCTTGCCTGGCAGGTATATTTTGTGTGTTGGTGGTTGGGGTGGTTTTGGTGTGTGTGTGTGTGTGTGTGTGTGTGTGTGCACGCGCACGTGTGCGTGTGTGTGTGCGTGCATGTGTGTGCATGTGTGTGCATGCGTGCGTGCACATACACGCACACACGCACGCACGCACGCACGCACGAGAGAGGGGGGGAGCTCCGCATTCGGCCCTTGCCTGTTGGAGAAGGGGGTAGATTTCTCGGACAGGCATGGGCGAAACAGAGCTCTGCATTCAGCCCTTGCCTGTCGGAGAAAGCAAGCCCCTTCTCCGACAAGCAAAGGCCAATTGTGGAAGGGGGTCGCTTCTCTCCGGGAGGCGAAGGCAGAGAACGGTGCGTTGTTTTCTGCCTTTACTTCCTGTGGAAGGGGCTCGCTTCTCTCCGGGAGGGGAAGGCAGAGAACAAAGCGCCATTTTCTGCCTTTGCTTCCCGTGGAAGGGGCTCGCTTCTCTCCGGGTGGCGAAGGCAGAGAATGGAGCACCGTTTTCTGCCTTTGCTTCCCGTGGAAGGGGCTCGCTTCTCTCCAGGAGGCAAAGGCAGAGAATGGAGCGCCATTTTCTGCTTTTGCTTCCCGTGGAGGGGCCTCACTTCTCTCTGGGAGGCGAAGGCAGAGAACAGAGCACCGTGCTCTGCCTTTGCTTCCCGGGAAAGTGGCTCACCATCTTTGTATTACCCCCTTTGTTGTTTCATGTCAGCTCTCGGAACTGTGGAGGGGTAATACAAAGGGTGCAGCCAGCGATTCACCGGGGAGAGCTACTCCCCTGACGGATTGCTGGTTGTCACCTTTGCATTTCCCCCTCAACTGTTTCGAAGGTTGACATGAAACAGTTGTGGGGAAAATGCAAAGGCTTCAGCCAGTGATCCGTCAGGGGAGGAGCTCTCTCTGGAGGATTGCTGGCTGACACCTATGAATTTTTCCTCTCCGTTGTTTTGTGCACTGGCACGAAACAGAGGAGGGGGAAATAGCTAGGATGAGAGCCAGCAGGCACGGATGAGGGCATGAGGGGTGGCAGGGCTGAGGCAGCGCCTACAGTAGCACCTCACCTGGCCGTGCCCTCAGACAGACCATACCCTCAGCCCGGGCTCTGTCTGTTTCGGTAAGACTGCAGGCAGGGCCCTGGGCTGAGGCTGTTTTTTTAACACGCACGCCAGCTGTTCCACCTCTTCCGCGCTCACATTCTTCAGCCTGTTTGGCTGAGGGGTGGAGCGGCGCAGAGGACGCTGGGAAGCATAGGTTTTTTTTGTTCAGGTTCATGGGGCATTGGCCCCACACTCAGCTTCCGGATTCTTGCGGCGATGCTTGTAGGGACAAAAGGTAAGTCTGGCCAGCTCATTATGGAATAGTAGGGATGGGTGTGGCCACACATGCTGGACACGCACGGCCCATCCACCATTTTATAGGTATAGATTCCCAATGCTCCCTAATGCTGGGAATGGCATATAAGAGAGGCTTGCAGCTAAAAGGCTCCTTCAGGAGGTAAACATCCTGTACAAGAGCTCAAATCAGCATATCAGATGTTGCTATGGAACAGTTCCCTTGCTCCTATGTCAAGGAGTAGGAAAGCTGTTCAATTATTTTCTCCCTCTTAGATGAACATTACAGCACTGGATTGGATAGTTTCAGCACTGGCGACACAGTGGTTAAACTGCTGTTCTTGCAACCAAAAGGTTGTGAGTTCAATCGTCACCATGGATCAAGGCTGACTCAGCCTTTCATCCTTCCAAGGTCGGTAAAATGAGTACCCAGCATGTTGGGGGCAAGATGCTAATTAACTTGTGAACCACCCAGAGTGCATTAAGTGGTTGCAAGGTGGTATAGACATGTGATTGCTTTGTTTTGCTTGCTTTAAGGTAAAGGTAAAGGTTTCCCTTGCTCGAAAGCCAGTCGTATCCAACTCTCGGGTTCCGTGCTCATCTCTGTTTCAAAGCCAAAGAGCCAGCGCTGTCTGCTTCTGCAGACGTTTCTATGGTCATGTGGCAGGCATGACTGGACACCGGAGCACATAGAATGCTGTTACCTTCCCACTGAAGTGGTCCCTATTTATCTACTTGCAATTTCTTGCTTTCGAACTGCTAGGTTGGCAGGAGCTGGGACAAAGCTGGTTCATTCCATCCTGCAGTGCTCAGGAATCAAACTGCTGACCTTCTGCCTCCCAGTCAGCATCTTAGCTACTTGAGCCATTGCAGTCTCTTTAGGGGGGTTGCTTTAGGGGGATTTTAAAACTTCCTTTTTCAGTTTTATTCCCAATCACTGAATTGTACATTTTAAGTTATTTGTTTATTTATATCAACTTCTATCCAGTGTTTTGGTTTCAGTTCCTTTGGCATTGCTGTTAATGAAGCTATGTGGATGTGACAGGATGCCTTAAACCTACACCAGTTGAGAATATATACCCCCATATTGGTATTTCTCAAACTAAGATCAGTAGAGAAATAACAGCAGATGCTGAGAGAACTAAGCAAGAGAATGACCCTCGACACCCTCTGAGCGGATATGAGTCTCAAGTCCGCCAGCTCAAATCCAGGAAGAGCTTTATGGCAAGAACAAACATTCTTGAGGGTACACAAGTGCAAAATCAAATTAGAAGATGGAAGGAGGAGCTCACTGGGAAAGGAACATCAATAAAGGTTGATATATCTGAAAATCTCAATCTCCTCTACGTCACCTGGAGGACCCTGAATAGGTTGAGGGTTGGAGGCCCTGGTCTGCTGCTTGCTGCCAGAGACATGCACCAATGAGGACTTGTGTCTGGGCAATGATCCCCTTCAGACTCTTCACTCTCAGTTGGAGAAAGCAACAGTGAAAGAGGCTAGTTGTTCTTCTTCAAGCATGTTAACAACAAACAGATAACAAAGAGGGGTAGAAAATGAACAGAAATTAGGTCTAGACTTAATGGCAGGTCTTTGGTAATTTGCTATACAGTATGTTGGGAAGAAATTATTAGTTCCCAGGTATTTAATGACATTAGTGACTATATGATACTTCTGTTGTACTTTAAATTATACTCATGAAATGAAGAGCAACTGAAGTAATCAGGCTCTGTGTGTAGAAGAATTGTGAAAAACACGTCAATTCTCATAACAGAAATGTTGGCTTAGAATTCTGTAAAATCGGGCTCCAATGCAAATATCATGGCATTCAATAAGTATATACCACAAGCCTGAAAGATAGTATCATTAAGGTCAGATTCTCAGAGGTTAGGAAAACAAGGGGGCAAAATGATGCATGAGTGAGACAAATGGAGGGGGGGGGTACCTCTTTCAGCTGAAATCTAAATCATTCTTCAAATACATTCCTGATGCAGGAGCAGAGCCAAAGAAAATAATTTGGTCAAAATACCAGTGTGTTTTATCTTAAACCTATAACTGCTAATAGGTAAGCCACAGGAAAAGATGTTTTAAATGGAGGAGAAATGCACAAAAGTGAGGGTGGGGTAAACAAACCATAGGCAACCTCAAATGCTTGGATCTGGCCCAGGGCCTGAAGTTCTACACCTCTGGGCTATCATCATAGTTCAATGTTAAAATACACACTCACACAGAGGGCTAGAAAAGATGCTGCTATTTGAAGTAGAAAATACTGGGTCAAATAGAGCAATGATTTAGATCACTGCATGGGCGTTTCTTATGATGATGCATAATTTTGTAAGTCTGTGATATTTAAAGGCAGAAGGGAAAGGTTGCAGTTGTACTCAGAACAAAGTTTCACCTTGTGCAAGGGTGTAATCAAGCTACCTGAAAGAGTATCTTTCTCAGATAAATTGGGCCCAGGCAATTAGATCCTCCCAAGCCTCTGGACTGCTGCTGTCCACCCCTGAGGGAGGCTATGAAAACACCTACTAGGCACAGAGCCTTCTCAATGGTACTGCTATTGTTGTGGGACTTTCTTCTGCCACATGTCCAAAGCACAACTGCAATAATCTAGGTACTTGTATCAAATCTATAGGACCCCCAACAGTGATTTTAAGATGTGTTAGATATGTGAGGTTTGGATGTTTTTAGCATTACCTTCTATGGTTTCCCCGTGCCCGGTTGGGCATGGGACGGCTGGGTAGAGGCCTCTTGAGTGAGAAGGCTCCTAGCGGTGGCCTCTGTGGGCAGCCATATCAAGGGGGGTGAATAAATTATAGGGCTATAGGGTTTGATTCACCCAATTAACGTGACCTGACCAGCGGCTCTGCCAGACCGGCAGAACGCTATCTCCTGCATCTCCTGTGTATAATTAGGCAAACATTCTTCCCCCTGGCTTGGCGATAATCTCGGGCGCAAACAGGGACCATGTTTGCCCAGCCAGTAAGCCCGAAACAATAGGGCTTCCCCTGTCAAATGTTTGCCTGTCATAATTAACTTCCCCTGAAGAGTTTCCCCAATTAACCTGAGTAAACAGGTGACTTGATTGAATCACTGGTGATGGTTTTTCTACCTGCCTTCTGATCTATAAAAGGTGTATGCATTTTCCCAATAAACACTGATCTGATCCTGCTTCCTTGCCTCGTATTGTCATTGATCAGTCTCCTCCGGGACGTAACGCCGCCCTAGCGGCCAGACATCGCTACATCTGGTGACCCCGACGTGATTCTACTCGTGAGTAAGGGACCCCGGAGAGGTCTACTCGTGAGTAGCGAACCACGCGGTCCGGTTCTACGCTCGAACCGCGACCCGTCACCCCGGAGGACAGCGCGGCACTCCGACCGGCAGCCAGCCGATCGGAGAGGTGGCCTGCGGCGAGGCATTCCAGAGAGGCATTCCTACAGCTTGCTCCCGCTTTCGAGGAAGGTTGCAACAGAGGGAAACGCGTTCCGCTCAGGGCAGGCTGTGAGCCCCTGACAGTGCAGAGGCCGTTAGAAGGGCCCGTGGCGGAAGGTCCACGCTCCGAGGTCTACCCCAGACACTAGACGCCCGAACCTATTGCCTGACAAGATGCGTCGACTCGTCCCGAGGAGGAAACTTCCGGAGACCCAACTGCAGGTAATATGGGGACTTGTTCTCATAGACCAAGTCCGTCCGCTAGCCAAAAAACTCGAGAGGAGGAGTTTAAGATCCTGGCCAGGGTATTTAAATTACGATTTCACAGCAAGGAATTAGTGAGACTTTTGGCGTACCTCGGGGAACACTGCCTACTTTACCCAGAAGTAGGTACGTTAACCCTGAAGCTCTGGGATCAGATAGGAGACTGCATTCAGCAACCCCCGAAAGCCCCAGGAGGGATAGTTAGTACATGGAGGAAGTGTAGGAGACTCTTAGAGCAGATCGAACCAGTCCGGATAGAGGCCAAAGAACCCCCGTTAGTTGAGCCATCAAGCAAGCCAGTCGGACCGACTGCGCCCACGGCGCTCTATCCGTCAATTAGCTATCAGCAGAGTAGCGTAGGGAGCCTTCCCGCGGTGACAGCTGCAGACGTCACCGAAGGAATGCAAGGAATGAGAAACGCAGGCGTTTCTCTGACAGCTCCAGGTTCCCTAGCCGTGAAGAGTGCCCTTCAGCGCACAGCTGAGATAGAGCTAAAGAAGGGGGAATTATCAGCAGAAGAGCTAGCTGAGCTTAGACAGATTTGTCCAATCCGCATGGAGATGGACGCGCTCACGGGCGCACAGCAGGTAGTACACTCCCCGGTCCCGTACAAGCTTCTCATGGCTTTACGGAAAGCCATTTCAGAGACAGGGCTCCAAAGTCGTTTTACGAGGGGCACGCTTCGGCAAGTGTGCGAGACCACCATGTGGATTCCCCATGATTGGAAAGCCGTCATGAGGATGATGCTAACCCCTAGCCAGTACATGATTTGGGACAGCGAGTTTCGCCTAGAGGCTCAAACTCGGGCTGCTAGGATGGGAGGCGCGGTGCTTCCTGAGCAATTGTATGGCTCTGGTAACTATGAGCCCATCAACGCTCAAATTAACCTGCCTCTCGCCACCCTAGAAATGTCAGCCGAGGCTGCCTATAGGGCATACTTCAAGGTCCCAGCATCTGGCAAAACGGCAAAGAATTACACCGCCATTAAGCAGGGAGCCCAGGAACCCTACATGGACTTCATCAATCGCCTGGAGGAGGCAATTAGCAGGCAGATTGAGAATGAGCAAGCCCAGGAAGAGCTCATGATCAAGCTAGCAAAGGACAACGCCAACCTGGACTGCCGTAAAATCTTGCAGTCCATGGGCAATCGCCCTGACATAACCTTGACGGACATGATCAGAGCATGTTCCGACGTTGGCACAGACTCTTATAAGATGGGTCTGCTAGCGGCAGCGGTGCAGGGGGGGAAAAGACCTCAGGGTAACAGCAAGACCAGAGGGGCATGCCACTCCTGTGGCAAGATCGGACACTTCGCTAGGGAGTGCCGATCCAAGGGAGGAGGACAAAAGTCCGGCCATCCCAAGGCTCCGAACACCCCCTGCCCGAAGTGCAAGAAAGGCTATCATTGGGCCAGGTTTTGTCCAAGTTCGGGAAACCGGAATCCGGGCACGTCTCTGGCCCCAGTCCAAACAGAGGCTTCCTTCACCCAGATCCAGAACTCCCCAGAATCAGACTAGGTTCCAAACACATTCCAGGCACTGCGAGGGCACAGGCCAGCCCCAAGGGTAGCACAGGGCTAGAATTGATTTGCCAGGCGGATGTTACATGCGATCTGCCAGGCACAGTCTATCTAGTCGATTCTCAGTACATGGGACCCCTACCTAGAGGCTTCATAGGCTTAGTTCTGCCCCGTAGTACAGCTGGAGCACGTGGAATTTTTATAATTCCAGGAGTCATTGACTCAAATTTTTCAGGCGTTCTCCAGGTCCAACTTTGGACACACCTGCCCCAAATTATCCACAAGGGAGAGACCTTAGCGCAACTGATCATGGTTCCTTGTCACTCGCCAGCAGGCAACCCGAGAAGGCTCGGTGACAGCTCAGAGCCCGGTTCTACAGACCGCTCGAGCGCGAGTGAGGCAGTGCAAGGATACCAGGTCTTAGCGACAGTGGAGACCAACATTGAGTGGAAGCAGCGCCCCGTTATCGAGGTATTTTTGAACAAAAGAGTGTTCTCAGGGTTACTCGATACCGGAGCGGATGTGACCGTGATAAGCAGAAGCCAGTGGCCGAAGGAGTGGGCCATTGAGCCGGTCTCCGATGTGTGGGGGGTAGGTGGCGTTCAGGAAGCGTTTAGGAGCCGAGAGTGGGTAGAAGTCACAATCCCAAGGGCTGACGGCACAGCGGTGATTCGGCCGCACATTCTTGACGTGCACGTCAATCTTTGGGGGCGAGACATTCTCCAGCAGTACGGTGCCACCCTTACCTTCGGGTAATGGCGTTGCCACTTAAATGGCTCACCGATACTCCGGTCTGGGTAGAACAATGGCCGGTAGTGGGAGAGAAATTAGCTGCCCTCAAGCAGCTAGTGAAAGAACAGCTAGACGCAGGACACATAGAACAGTCCACGAGTCCCTGGAATTCGCCAATTTTTGTGATTAAAAAGAAGTCGGGGAAGTGGCGACTCCTCCACGATCTCAGAGAGATCAATAAGTGCATTCAGCCGATGGGCCCGCTTCAATGCGGTATCCCAAATCCTAATATGATTCCCGAGGGGTGGGAGATTTTAGTTGTAGATCTCAAGGATTGCTTTTATACAATCCCCTTAGACCCCAGGGACCGGGAAAGGTTCGCCTTTACAGTGCCGGTTGTGAACCACAGCGAGCCCACGCAGCGTTACGCGTGGAAATATTTGCCACAGGGCATGCTCAATTCGCCCACTCTGTGCCAAATATATGTTCACAACGCGCTGGCAAAGTTCCGAAGCCTTTACCCTAAAGCTATTGTGTGTCACTTCATGGACGATATTTTAGTAGCTTTGCCGCAACTTGGCAGCGAAATATTTTCTGACCTCCAGGCCAGCCTGGGGGACAAAGGTTTACTCATTGCCCCGGAAAAGGTGCAGAAGACCGAACCTTTTTCATACTTGGGTCATCGGCTTCTCCGTTCCTTTGCCGCACCGGTTTTACCCCAGATAGCCTTACAGGATTCAGTCACCCTTGTAGAGTTACAGCAAGTTTTAGGAAACATCAATTGGGCCAGACCGTATTTCCGATTAGATACGGATCTCATGAAACCGCTCTTCTCGCTGCTAACTTTAGGTAAGCAGCCGGCAGACCGGATAAAAATTTCTCGAGACGCGCGCTTGGCGCTCGAGAAAGTGAACCAAGCTCTCAGCCAGAGGTGGGTGGATAGGATCGCCCAGGGGACATATGCCCCGGTCCTGAATTTGTACATCGTGCGGTCAGGATCCATGTTCACTGGGGCGCTAGGCGTAGACTCAGAGAAGGGAGCAAAAATCGTGGAGTGGGTCTATTTGCCTAACACATCATCACGGAACATTGTTCCGCCCCAAGAGTTGGTTTCCGCGGTGATTTACCGCGGCAGGCTGAGAGCTAGGGACATTTCAGGAAATGATTTGGCCAAAATTGTGGTTCCTTTCACCAAGGAACAAATTCATCAGTTAATGCAGCTAGGTGATTCGCTTCCGATAGCTTTGGAGGGTTTCACTGGAAGTTTAGCATACCATTTGCCCAAGGACCCCAGACTCGTTTCACTCCAAACAGGAACAGTCAGCTTGTTCGAATTGCTCTCGCTGGTCCCGCTCCAGGGGGCCAAGACAGTTTTTACCGATGGGGGACGCACATATGGTGTCCTGACCTGGCAGGAGGGCGAAGCTTGGCGCACGCTGCTAACTCTTCCACAGAAGTCCGCTCAGCGGGCAGAGTTGGCAGCCGTGAACCTTGCCTTGCGCACCTTCGCCAAGGAACGGTTAAATATCATAACTGACAGTCTGTATGTTAGGAATTTACTGCACAGTCTACCGGGAGCTTACATCACTCCCGCGATAGACAAGAATTTGCTTAGCCTGTTCCTCACCGCTCAATTTCATTTGCGAAACCGCACGGAGCCGCTCTATATTGCCCATATTCGAAGTCACCAAGACCTACCGGGTCCGATTTCCGCGGGCAATAGCAGAGCGGACGCGGCCGCAAAGGAAGTTCAGCAACGTTCAGTTTTGGGTGTTTTTACTACTCCGATCCAAAGTCATGCCTTTTTCCACCAAAATGCCAAAGCTCTCGCTAGACAGTTCAATCTGCCACTTTCTCAAGCCCAAGGTATAGTCCGCTCTTGTCAGCATTGTGCAGGGGCGCCGGGGGGGCCCTCGTGGGGGGTCAACCCACGGGGGACAGAGGCCAATCAGGTGTGGCAGATGGACGTCACGCATGTGCCGCAGTTTGGCAGATGGCAATACATGCATGTCTGTATTGATACTTTTTCCCAGTTCGTTTGGGCCACGGCGCAGAGAGGGGAGACTGCCTCCCACGTGGAGCAGCACCTCCTTTCCTGCATCGCGGCAATGGGCAAGCCGCGGCACGTGAAAACAGATAACGCCCCGTCCTACTGCTCCAAGCAGTTGGCCGCCTTCATGGCCACATGGGACATCAAGCACACATTTGGGATTCCCTACAATCCGCAAGGGCAGGCGATTGTAGAACGGGTCAATCGGACGCTAAAGTCCTACATTGACAAACAAACAGAAAGGGGGGAGCCACCAGCCCTCCCCAAATCACAGGGACAGGCACAGTTCTGCTTAAATAAGGTATTGTTCACTTACAATCACCTTAATGTTTTCTCGGACTGTACGCCACAGGAGAAGCATTTCCGCCGTTCGGAAGCTCTCCCGCGACCTATGGTCCGGTACCGAGTGCCACCGGATCCTTCTTGGAGGGGCCCGGTGCCGCTCATAACATGGGGGAGAGGGTATGCTGCAGTTATGTCCCCTACAGGTGTCGTTTGGATTCCAGCTCGGTGCGTCAAGCCCTACTTGGAACCACATGGCGTGGACACAGACCGACCAGAGCCCGATCCCGGAGATGGAGGACCTCACCCTGACCGAGGGGACCCGCCGGGAGAGACCGCGGTCGTGGACGACACCACCGAAGATAACCTGGGGGATGGTCAAGACCCTCTGCCATGATGCCCAGCATGCCATCCAGCGCGAGGAAAAGGAGCTGACACCAGAGAGCTTCGTGGTTGCAGTTTTCGCCCAGATCCATGCCAACTCCATGGCAGTCATCATCATCCTGACCCTCACCCTGCTTTTGGGGGGAGGCGTTCAGGCCGCCTCACTGGAGGCCAGCGATTTAATGCCGGGCGGAGACCTTTCTGCCCGCATGCAGTACAACATTTGGGAAAGGTTGGCAAGCCTTGTCAACCAGTCCGATTTTTGCCTCAGACAGGACGTCGGTTCTGCTTCAATCCTCAGCACCTGCCTCATCCCGGTGTGCCATTCTCCAGGCGCACACCCCCGGGATGGGGATTGGCTGGTGAAGCGATTCTTCAGCCCGTACATCCCAGCGGCTTCCTCGGAATATGCCCGTTGGGAGATGCGGCTAACCATGACTTTACCGGCTGATGCGGCCACTCTCCACACTCCTCGAGTGGCGGTCAGCCCGAACTCTACCTGCGGCCGAATTTACGGTTGCTCCGGAATCGGCCGAACCCGGCGCCGATGCCTAGATGTGGGCAGCGGCAATTGGACTTGCAGTGACCCAGTGCCACGCGGCACACCATATGCACATATCACCCTACCATCTGGATGGTTTTTCACTTGTAACCAGTATACGTTTAACTACATTCCTGCTAATATCACAGACTCTATCTGTTGTATAAGTCGGTTGACACTCTTGCTCCCCACTAAGGATATGATTGCCCCAAGCCCTAATGTTCCTATTGTTTCCAATGTATCCAATGTCCCTTCACTCATACGGCACACTCGCACCACCACGTTAGACAGCTCATGTGAAAGCAGCTTCAGAGTAATGAGACCCGCCGAGTATCTCTCCTTGGCAGTCAGCATCTTTGGCGTGCCAGGCTTAGCCGTCGGCAACGCAAAGAGGATTGGTCGCTTGGCTTGCGGTTTAGCAAAGGCCATCAACCATACATCCTCCGCGATAGCGCTCCTCAATCAGGAGCAGGCGGAACTTCGCCATGCCATTCTCGATAATCGAGCGGCTATCGACTACCTCCTACTGCTTCACCACTTGGGCTGCGAGTCTTTTCATGGTATGTGCTGCTTTAACCTTACGGACAACTCTCGTAAGATTCAAAGCCAGATCGAAGACCTTCACTCCATAGTGGCTGGCATCACAGAAGGCTCTGCATGGGGGGCATGGTGGAGCTCACTATGGAAGTGGATGTGGTCGTGGATCCCATGGGGGTGGCTTCAGACGGTAATCAAGGTAGTGGTGGGGGTAGTCATACTAGGCATTACAGTCTGCTGTCTTGCTCAATGTATTCCCTCACTAATCTCAAGATGCCGCCGGAGAAGGAAACCCCGTGACGTCATTCCAGACCAACAGCTGGTGCCACTTCTGCGCAGGGTCGCTGGTCAGGCTCTTAATATAAATAAGTAAGGGGAGATATGGTTTCCCCGTGCCCGGTTGGGCATGGGACGGCTGGGTAGAGGCCTCTTGAGTGAGAAGGCTCCTAGCGGTGGCCTCTGTGGGCAGCCATATCAAGGGGGGTGAATAAATTATAGGGCTATAGGGTTTGATTCACCCAATTAACGTGACCTGACCAGCGGCTCTGCCAGACCGGCAGAACGCTATCTCCTGCATCTCCTGTGTATAATTAGGCAAACATTCTTCCCCCTGGCTTGGCGATAATCTCGGGCGCAAACAGGGACCATGTTTGCCCAGCCAGTAAGCCCGAAACAATAGGGCTTCCCCTGTCAAATGTTTGCCTGTCATAATTAACTTCCCCTGAAGAGTTTCCCCAATTAACCTGAGTAAACAGGTGACTTGATTGAATCACTGGTGATGGTTTTTCTACCTGCCTTCTGATCTATAAAAGGTGTATGCATTTTCCCAATAAACACTGATCTGATCCTGCTTCCTTGCCTCGTATTGTCATTGATCAGTCTCCTCCGGGACGTAACGCCGCCCTAGCGGCCAGACATCGCTACAACCTTCCCCTAGGCAGTTTCCATGGCCGGATGGGGATTTGAGTCCTATTCCATCTTTCTTTGAGTATACTGATTTTTATACAAAATATTGTTTTCTGCAAAATAAAGACTGATAGTTTAATTCTATGCTTGACTGCACAACAGTAAATTCCATTTTGTGCACTGGACTGTATATGTATGTGTATGTGTATGTGTATGTACAGTGGTAACTCACTTAAAGACCATAATGCGTTCCACGGGATTGCTCTTTAAGCGAGTTTGCTCTTTAAGCAAAACACCATTGTAAGTGGTGACTTCTGGTGGTGTGGGTGGGTTTGTGAACGCCAATTTAGCTGTTAAGCGCGTTTTTGGTTGATTTTAGTTGTTAAGCAAGGTGACCATTCAGAGAAAATTCTGCTCTTCAAGTGAGTTAGTCTCTAAGTGAGGCACTCTTTATGTGAGGTTTTACTGTATATGTATATACATGTGCATATTGACTTGTTTGAAATATGGTGCTGGAGGACAGCTTTGCAGATATGCTGGACTGCCAGAAAAATACAGAGGTGGATCCAAGAGCAAATTAAGCTTGAAATGTCTCTGGAGGCAAAAATGATGAAGCTGAGGCTGTCCTTTTTGGGCTCATCATGAGAAGGTAAGACTCTCTGGAAAAGATAATTATGCTAGGAGAAATGGAAGGCAGCAGGAAAAGAGGGAGATGAAGTATGAGATTGATTGAATCCCTAAAGGAAGCTGCAGGCTATAACTTAACAGAGCTGAGAGACACTTTGAAGATCTCTCTTTCATAGGGTCATCTGGCAACAAATCATAGGTTGGAGACAACTTGATGGCACATAACAACAAATGTATACATACATGCATATGTATACGTGCACCCCATTCAGCTTTAGTGGGATTAGTAATGCATGCATACAATGTGATTTTAAAACCTACTTTTTTGCAAATGGCTTCTTCACGTAGCTGATGAGAAAAACACAGAAAACCCACGTGGGTACATATCAAATGCAATAGAAATAAATAAATGAGAACAAGAAAATAGAAATGTACTCTTCCTCCCAAGAAAGAGAGGGAGATACAGCAGTGCCATGTTGGGTCTGACAATATTTCTGCTTCATCAGAATGATAGTACTCATGAGTGGTTTAGCAGTCTCTTCTTCCATTGGCGCTCTAGGACTGGACAGGTTGCCTAAGGTTAAACAGTTCCGCTGTTTGCCTAGGCAGAACAACAACAAATCAAATTCCCAACTCCTGGTTCTGCTGGCAATCCGAATCACTGAGCTATTCAACCAGCAAGACTTTCTCAAATTTGCATTTTTAAAAAATGTTGAAATCTCTCCTTTCATCACATCCCCTCTCACTGACACAAAATTTGATACTGAAGATATTTGACGGGCCGTTAATTGATTATTTATCTTTGCCATTTCTATTAATGCTTTCTGGGGCTAATCACTTCTTGTTCATAGATTTAGTCCATTTTATTGCTTCTCATCCTGACTAAGGATTAGTGAGTCATTTCCCCACAAATTATCTCTCAGTGAACTGCCCTATATCACTTTCTGCTCTTATGTGACTGCATGCAAATAAGATAACGTTTAATTGCGAATTTCTTTAATTGAAAGAAAATCTGTAATACTGGGAACAGTGCTGTTTTATTCCATCAGTTGTATTCCAGCTGTTATTTTGCAATGTAATGTCTACCATCATTTGAATACTCATTGCCTTTAAAATATTATTGAGTTTTAAAACATGTTATTTTACAGTTTTATTATGGTAATAGTTGTACTGCACACTGTTAAAATGCTTTGTATACCCTACTAGTAGAAGAACAAGATATAATTATATTTAATAAAAAATAGTAAAAGCACCTAAAAGTGCAAGCTATAATCTAATGGAAATTCCCAGGGACTTTTGCTGAATGCATCTAACTGGTAGGTCATCACTCTAGAAGGAAATTGGCATTAGAAAAGTCTATTGCTGTTTTATACAAGACTATATTAAATGCTTTGTGGATACTTGGTTTAAACTACATTTCCAAATAATATGGGGAAAGGCAATGTCTCACGAGTGGAAACAGCCATTATTTAATGGTAACAGGATGTGCTCACATGAAAGGCCTTAGTTACAATGCTTTTAGGTGTTAGAAAAATTGTGGTGCACGACTCCAATACTACAAATTCTTACATGTTGAACTAAATTTTTACGGGCTGGTATCTAGGGAATAGAGATCTGAGGAACAAGGAAACATCTTAAACCTTCCACAAAGCTTGTTAATCTCAACTGCTGACCCTGGATACTTGTATAATGCAATTAGCTTTAAGTAGCGTTTATAATCACCAGTCAAAATAAACTCAAAATGTGTTTGTGACAATCCCTTCAAGAAAGACACACAGAATGGATGATAGCCCATGAGACAATTATTATTTTTCTGGGATTTTGCTGGCCTCTTTGAACAAGTGCTTTATAGCACTATCCAAGACTTCCCAAATGTCAGAGAGCTGAATGCAAATACACGTCTTCTAAACAACATGAAGATACAAACAAATCTAATTTCTGATGAAGTGCTACAAATTCTAAACAGTCTATTCAAGGACGAATCCAAACTCTGAAAATAAACATGCTGATGTTAATTTCCTGGGGAGCACAGAAAATATAGATCATCATCATCATTACCTATAAAATATGACAATGCAATAAACAAAGAAGCGAAGCAACACTCCAACTACTGCACCATAAGGAGGCAAGAAGGATCCAGGGGAAGCGATGGCCAATGACTTGGCCCCAGGTACAAACATAGGACTGTCCATAATTCTTAAAAGAGAAAAAACCAACACTCTAGGTCTACTTCACATGGCAATATTCCCCAACCTTTGCCAGAAAGGATCATATTCTTCCTCTTCTTTGTTGCGTTCCCTGGAAGTCCGATTCTTTAAAGCCCTGGAGTAGAGAAACTGTGCAGCAAAATTCATAGCAATTTATTTGTGGTTGTTGAAATAGTGAGATTCCAAGTGGGCAAAAATTTGCCTTTTCAAAGACTGTCAAGAAAGGCGGCAAACTACAGGAAGCCTGCCTGGTGAAGAGGCAGTTGCAGTCTGTCCTCCCACTCAAGATGGGACAAAGAAATGACTTTGAGTATTGGCTGTTGCTATTTAAGGAGATTATTTTGCAGACCAACCTGTCCCTGTCAATTTCAGTCAGGGCTTAGATTATTCTTCCTTGGCTTTCAGTAGCTGAATGTTTAATGCTGTTTAAATGTTTAATATTGAACCAAACAATATAGTGTTGGGTTGTGATAAAGCTACAAGAGTATAATATATTACATTTATTTGTTGGAAAGAAAGCAAAAAGGCTAGAGGTTTTAATGGTGTATCCAAACATATTCAAAAAGGCCTTTCAAATTCATGAAGAAAGGGATTTTAATCAAATAGGTGCCATTATTTCCGTTACAGACCTGTATTTATTGACTTTTCAATTTATTTTATATTTTAATGGCATTTATTTGCCATGTATTTTTGTCTTTCTTAAACTATGCATGACAATATATAAATTTTGATGAAAGGCAAAATATAAAAAGGGATGGACAATATGTCAGTTTCCCTTTAACTCAAATTCAAATTCTGTGGATTTCAGTAAATTATGGTCAAATTCAAATTAAAACAAAATTATCACCTATCCTTCAGCGATAGCAAATCTACCCATTTTGTTTTCTTCACATTCAAATTTAGCAAATTTTGGTAAACCCTGATTAAAAACAAGCTAAAGTTGTCTGGCATCCCTAGCAATAAATTCAATAAGTAAATGCTGGTTATCTGTGGATTTAAGAAGCAAATTCAATACACAGTAATTCAGTACATAATAATTTACTAAATTACATCAAAGAAAAAGAGAAAACACTTCTGTCTTCTACATGATCAAATAGCTTGGAATGGCTTACCAGTTGCCCCTGCAGTCAGGAAAGGGGGAAAGAAAGAGATCCCCGGGTTGAGAATATACTATTTCAAGTAAATATAGTATGAAATTACAAATCAAAACAGATGCAGCTTACAAATAAATAAATAAATAAATCTCAAATCAAAATAACTCCAAAGATTATGTGCAATCAATAAAATAAAATAAACTAGGGGGCAGAACGTCAACAAGGCCTTTACTAATTTGTGGGGAATAGTGAGGTAGGAGATCTAGTGGACATGAAAAGGAAGAGTACTCCATAACGCGGTGCTACCACCAAGAATGCCCTACTTCTAATTACAATTTTTCTGGTCTCCCTAGGTTTAGGTAGCTGCAATCTGCCCATTTTCAAAAAACTGGTGGTCTGGGACATATGTATCAGAAAAAGCCCCTCCTCCAAGCATTAAGGTCCCAAACCATTCAGGACTTCATAGGTTAAACCCAACACCTTGAATTAAGCCTAGAAACCTACAGGTAACCAGTGTAGCCAAATCAGCATAGAAGAGATCTGTTCCCACCCACAGATCCCTGTCATCAGCTGAGTAGCTCATTTTGGACCTGCTGCAGCTTCTGGAGCGTCAGAATTAGTCCCAGCTAGAATGCACTGCAGTAATCAATTCTTGAGATTACTGGCACATGAAACATCATCACAAGGGACTTTGTATCAAGGAATAGGCAAGGGTGGGCTATTTGCCTGGGATAGAATTGGGTAGCCCTGGCCAGAACAGATATTTGTTTTTCCATAGAGAGGACTTATCCAAGAGAATGCCCAGATCCTTAACCTGTTTTTTTAGGGGATGATTGACTCCATCTCGACTAGGCAGGGTTCCACCCAACCTATCCAAAGAATTCTCTAACAATAGGATCTTTTTCTGGTCCGGATTCATCCTCATTCTAGTGGCACGCAACCAATCCATTATCAAGACCAAGTGGCATTCCAGGGCTTCCACAGCATCCACTGCCGAAGAAGAAAAAGATTAGATTTGCATGTCCTCAGCATATTGCTGATGCTACACTCCAAATCTCTTTTTGTGCTCTTGTCAGAGGTTCTACTATTTTGATGCACTCTAGTCTATTCTCAGCACATGTTAATGCTGGAAACAGACCAAAATAAAACCTTGCATCTGGTAAATCTGCTAAGGCTCTTTCTAATTTGAATTTCCAGCATCATGAAGTAGCTTAATAAGTGAGGACATTGACAAATTGAACACCTTTCTTTTTCTTCAGAGGAGGAACAGGTGAAGTGAAATCATCATCATCATTAGATTCACAGTCAAAGGCTGGTATAAAATTAATAGCTCAAGACCTAACCAAGGACCTAAGAACTTGTAAGGTAATATCTAAGTATATAGGAAGCTCCTAATAAAGTTGTTTTTAGTAGAGTTGGGATATTCAAGACAAATAAATCCAAAATTTCCAAATATCTAGGAAGTCTTTTAGGTATTGCTCCAAGGGCTCTGATTTCTAAGGGCATTACCGATTTAATTTTCCATAAATATTCAACTTTAATTTGCAAATCATGATATTTTGTGATGTGGTGGCTCAGTGGTTAAGACGCTCACCTTGTTACCTGGAAAGCTGGCAAGTCAGCAGTTCCAGACCTGGGTACTGCATGATGATTGAGTACCTGTCTCTGTCCCAGCTCCTGCCAACCTAGCAGTTTGAAAGCAAGGAATTGAAAGTAGATAAATAGGGAGCACTTTGGTGGGAAAGATCATGGGGACATGAAAAGAGCCTCATTTGGGCATTCTTCTTCTTCCATGTCCAGATCAAACTTTAACTATCAAAATGAAGCTACCTTCTTGACATCCAACTCAACTCCTGCCTTTTGGTTTCGAATGTGGAAAGCGCACACTTGAGTCTTCCCCAGGATAGGCTTCAAATGGTTGATGGACTAATATTGCTCTAATTCTACAAGTGCCCCAGTATGTTTTTCAGCTATCTTTTCAAAACTTGATCCTTGAATGGTCATTGTTGTGTCATCTGCATAGATGAACAAATTTGTATTGTCAGGAACTGGTGGATCATTCGTGTATATATTATACAGTGTTGGAGACAGTACACTTCCTTGTGGCAGTACATTCCTTTGCAACTTCCATTGACTGTTCTTGCCATTTATCATCACATAGAATCTTCTGGTTCTCGAGGAGGCTGCCAATGACCCTAGTAAATTTATAATCTCTGGTAAGATTATTTATTTTATGGAACAGTATCCTAAGATTGACAGTATCATGCGCTGCAGTTAGGTCAATGAAAGTCACTTCCGTAATTAGCTTTCTTTTGAAGCCATCCTCAATGTGTTGTGTAAGGTTAAGAATTTGACCACAACATGACCTACCTGGCCTGAAGCCTGCTGGTTCTTTCATGACTGTTCCATCAATAAATTCAGAAATACCACTGTAAATCATCCATTCCAGTACCTTATAAAGATGGCAAAGGAGTGAAACTAGCTGGTAGTTTTTTTGGGTAATCTTGGTCTTTGCCAGGTTTCAATAAAGCAATGACTCTAGCTTGCCTCCACAATTTAGGAATCTTAAGCTGCTTTATTCAGTTTCAGGCTCTTTATAGCTTCCTCCAATTCAGATGCCACAAAGGGGGTATTAAGTAATCTTGTTCCTCTGGTTGGGTGGCTTGTAAGAAAGGCAAAGGTCACCCTTGCTCGAAAGCTAGTCATATCCTACTCTAGGGTTCAGTGCTCATCTCTGTTTATAGCCAAGGAGCCAACACTGTCTGTGTCTGAAGACATTTCCTTGGACATGTGGCTGGCATGCCTTAACACTGCAGTGCAAGGAATGCTGTTTACCTTCCCACAGAAGTGGTCCCTATTTATCTCCTTACAATTTCTTGCTTTCAAACTGCTAGGCTGGCAGGAACTGGGACAGTGATGGGAGCTCACTCTGTCATGCAGTATCTGGGAATCCAACTCTGACCTTCCAGGGTGGCTTGTACCTCCACCTCTTTGCCTTGCGTTTTTCCATTCTTTAGCAACTGACTAGCTACTTGGTCTTCTGTTACTCCAGTATAGTTTTGCTGTGGTCGTGTTAAATCTCCACCTAATTTTTTAAGGCATTCCCAAGCTTGTCTACTGTTCTGGTTCATATCCAGGCTCTTAACTAATGTGCACCATCATGATTTCCATTTTTCAGCTAGAGCTTGCATCAACTCTTCCCCAGCTTCAACAGTATCTTTCCAAAAAGAAAGAAGGGAAAAAGAAAGGGGGGGACCCTAGTTGTAGAGTGCCTGATATCTACCCAGCAGAGGTTTGATGTCATTAGTCAAGCCCTGGATGTACTTGGGTACGGCATCCTCTTGAAATATTTTTCCTTGATATTATTTTCACAAGATGGACATATTCATCATATTTACCTGGGTGTGGAGGGATCTTCTGCACATTTTTATCCAGCTGCTCTCAAAAAGTCTCCTATTTAGCCATCTTAAAGTTAAAATATATGCAAAAAGCTGCCTCCTGGGGTTTCACTGCACCATTTACTATGCACATGATGAGTCTATGTTGACTCCGTGGAATTGGATAATTAATAACTTTCATGCATTGTGCTGCTATCTTCTTGCTAACAAAGATGCTGTCTGGATAATATCCCCAACTCCATTTACCCATGAATTGACTTCATAGCACATAATTATTATTAGAATACAAGACAACATGCCTGTTGTGTAGTAAGACATGGCACAGTGCTTAAACTAGAGTACTACAGCTCAAACTGTTCACATTGTGGGTTCAATCCTGATGGGCTCATGGTTGACTTAGCCTATCATCCTTCTGAGGTTGGTAACATGAGTACCCAGCTAGTTGGGGGCAAAAATGCTAATTACATTGTAAACCACCCAGAGAGTGCTCTAAGGACTATGAGGTGGTATTAAAAGGTAATTGCTACTGCCATTGCTATTCTTCACCTTTGCTATGAGCCAAAGAAAAATCGCAAAGCCAGCAAGAAACATGCAATCTGATTAATAATACAGAATTAACTACCCTATTTGCTGTCTTATAAGACTCACTTTTCCCCTTTAAAATGCACTGGAAAAATGGAGTGTGTCTTGTACTGTATATAGTGGCCTTTAGAGGCCTATTTTGGTAATAATGGGGTATGTCTTATATTCCAAAGCGTCTTATATGCTGGCAAATATGGTAGAAAAAATATGAGAATGTGTGCTAGTTTGGCAAATTTGTATAATATATACAGGTCAGAAAAATCTTCACTCTTGTGGCATAGAGCTCACTCAGCCCTGCCAAGTGAGTCAAAGGCATACAAAAAATTGCAAAGATGTAGGCAGGAGAAACCATGAAACAATCCTGTCATGAGCTGACCTCTTGTCTTTGTAAGGTGCTTCCTTTGCACTCTCCCATTACTTAAGCATAGCCACCAGTATGAAAAAATAACAAGGAAAATAAGTACATTAAATAACTTTTGAGGTGGGTAGGACAATGTATTAAAATTCAATAAATATCTACTATTCTGAGAGTAGAAAGGATAGACACTATACATAAGTATTTTGCCTCTCTTATTTACCTCAGATTTTTGGGTGTCCCCCCCTCCCTCCTCAGAGCAGTGATTCCCAGGCCCAGGCCCCACAGGGTGACTTCAATTTCCAGAAGCCTGTCAGTACATTGGCGGAGGAGTGCTTTGGGGAATTGACTTAGGCTTCTCGGAATTGAAGTCCCAAAACCAAAGGCTTTAAAGGAACATTGTACTATGATACCTCCTTAGGAGACCAGTATTGTGAACAAGTTTTCAGTAAAATTTTGTGCAGTTTTACCATGGTGTTAAGGGTCTGAATTTCCTCTTGAAGGTGTTGAGCTGCATACTTGGTTTAAAATTAACTATAGCCATAGTCAGAGCTGTTTAGCTTCTTAATGACAGATAAACTGGTAAAGAAGCTATTATTATGCCAGCCTATCTTCCACTCCTGCTTGTCAAACTCCAGCGCTGCTAGGAAATCCTCTTATCTAGTTCTCTGTGCTTTTAATTATCCAGATTCAAACTTCATAATTTTTGCAATAGATAACCTCTCCCCGAAAGCTACCATCATCGTAGATAAATAATACAAGGAGGACGCCTTAGTTTTCTTTTATTCTTACAGGTCTATTCAACTACAATGTATCTTAGTATTTTCCTAGATCTCACCCTTCTCTCTTCTCGCTGTAATCCTCTCTGTAATAAGGACAGTGTTTAGTCACATGTTTATCTGGACTTTCCCTCTACCCCTTTCATTTTTCGCCTTCCCCAAAATTCTGCATCCTTCCTTTGCTGCTAGTTCTGTTACAAATAGGCATCAGATTATTCTGGTGAATTTTCTGTTCCAAAAAAGTCATTACTTCTGATCATGCCTGTCAAGTGCGGCTCCGGACAATACGGGACCTGCGCAGAAGCCTTCTGTGCAAAACCCTTCTATGCATGTGCAGAAGCCTTCTGCGCATCCCCTTCTGCGCATCCTCTTCTGTGCATGCGTAGAAGCCTTCTGCACATGTGTAGAAGCCTTCTGCACATGCATAGAAGGGTTCTGCGCAGAAGGGGATGCACAGTAACTACTTCCCCCACTGTCAAATTACAGGATGGTGGCGGCTCCAGGCAGGAAAGTAGAGAAAGCGGCACTAAATTACGGGAAATCCCAGCCAATATGGGATACTTGACAGGTACGCTTCTGATCCCATTTATTCCCTTGCTAACTTATGCAGACCAAATTAACTTCTCCAAGTTTGTCACTTATGCATAGTCTTTGATTCAAAAAGATAGATTACTCAGATTATTTGCACACTCCAACACGTGATAGATATGAAGCAATAATTGTTTTTGCACAATGATTCAAAACAGGCTCCTCATGTTTTCTGGGATATGTCAATGTGGAATGTAGTAAATGTAAATGTGTAAGTCATGGCAGGGAATTACTGCTAAATAACAGTTGGTGCTTGCATTCTTATTCACATGCCAGATGTGCAGCTTGGTGTGCAACTAAGAATGCAAGCAGCAACTTTTTAATTTTCTGTAATTGGCTGGCATGATTTATGCCATAAAGCCTATACAGTACCTGCGTAAATCTGCAAACTGATTGTGAACATTGGATAATGTTACACCAAGCCCGACCAATTACATAAAGCTGTTATAAAGATAAAGTCAGAGGGAAAGTATCATGAATGCTACTTTGAATACACTGAAGGAAACATAGTATAAAAGTAATTAAAAAGCAATAATAGTATAATTCTTCATAGATCAGATAGGTCAAGTAGATGGTATCCTCCATTCCTAGCTATGCAGCACCACCAAATCAGATTTGACTCCTCGTTATGCCTCCTGGAAGAAGAGTCAGCCTGTGTAACCCTGGGCAAATTTTATAGCCTCAGGGTTCCCAAGCAGAAGGGAACAGTAATCACTTCTGAGCAATTTTTACTTAGATAATCCCAGGAAAGGTCAGAATTGACTTATTGGCACACAATGGATAATTATTTCTCGGAAACTAACCACTGGCTAATAAAAATGGACACTCCATGCCCTGGAGGCAGCTAAACAGTTGAAAAGACCAATGCCACACCTTCTGTTAATGGACTGACAAACTTGGAACATCTGAGCACATAGCTTACAGAGAATGGTGTATGGGAACTTAGATGGGCATATTTTATTGAAGTTTTTTTTTTGACAGTTTGGCTATCTTTCCTTTTTTTTGTTATTTGAGAAATGCTTCTCTTTCCCATTTAAGCATAACTAAAAAGTATAATTTTTAAGAAGCTGGCCAAAAATAGCTCTACCCTGTTTCGAAAAGTTTTAAAGCATCACTTCAGGTGGAACTTAATTTATTGACTCTGCACAGCTCCCAGTATCTACTGTGTGAATGACAGACCAAAAAGCTGCATGACGGAGTGAGTTTCCATCATCTGACCCAGCGCCTGCCAACCTAGCAGTTCAAAAGCAAGAAACTGCAAGTAGATAAATAGGTATTGCTTTGGTGGTAAAGGTAACAGCATTCCATGTGCTTCAGCCAGGGCCACCATTAGGGCAGTACTAGCAGTACTGCCGTATAGGGCCCGGAGCTGACAGGGGCCCTGCCACCGCCAGCCATAACTATATGTGTGTGGGGGGGGGGGGGGCAATAGGATTGCTCAGTATGGGGCCCAGAAATTTCTGATGATGGCCCTGGCTTCAGCATCGAAGCCTGATATTGGGCACATGTCATCTTGCCCTTTTTCATTCTATCTTATTTTTACATGTGTTAATTTTAGCTTTGTATCTTATTATATGCTGGTGGTGCCTCTGACACGAATAAAGAAAGAAACCATCTAGTCCATACCTGTCAAGCGCAGCTCCGGAGATTACAGGACCTGCGCAAAACGTTTCTGCGCAGATCCATTCTACGCATGCGTAGAAGGCTTTTACACATGCGTAGAACGGACCTACGCAGAACTGTTCTGCACAGCTCATTTCTACGCATGCATAAAAGGCTTCTACACATCCCCTTCTGCACAGAAGCCTTCTATGCATGCGTAGAACCCTTCTACACAGAAGGGATGCACAGTAACTCCTTTCCCCCCACTGCCAAATTACGGGGTAGTGGCAGCTCCGGGTGGGAAATGGTGAAAATCGGCACGAAAATACGGGAAATACCGGCCAATCCGAGATACTTGACAGGTATGATCTAGTCATGCCTGCCACATGACCACAGAAACATCTTCAGACACGGCCTGCAGACATACCTGTCAACCATCCCAATTTGGCCGGGATTACCCCGTAATTTGACGTCGATTGACGTCATAACCCACCCCGTGCTGCCAAAACCCCGTAATTTGGCAGCGGGGGGAAACGCTTTCCACACATGCGTGGAAGCGCTATGCCGCTTGCGCCAGCCCCTATGCAAGCGGCATAGCGCTTCCACGCATGTGTGGAAAGCGACCTGTGCACAAGCGATATGCACAGGTCCTGTTTTTCCGGAGCCGCGGGTTGACAGGTATGCCTGCAGACAGCATTGACTCTTTCGCTGAAAACAGATATGAGCAGTGCCTTCTAGAGTTGGACATGACTGGCTTTTAAGCAAGGGAGACCTATACCTTTAAGGAGGACTTCATTAAATAGCTAACTCACTCAACAAAAAAGCCTAAGTATCACATTTTGTCCTCAAACAACAAGTGTCAGAGAGTGTGCAACCAGTGGTGGGCATCAGCAGGTTCGTACCAGTTCGCCAGAACTGGTAGCAGAAATTCTGGCTGGCTTCGTCCATCCAACGTTTTGAGATAAAGTACCTGTAGTCCTAATTTGGGTGCAATGCAGGGCTTTCCCCCTGGCCAAGCCCACCATACCATGCCCACGGTGTGGTAGTAAATTTTTTTTGGAAGCCACCGCTGTGTGCAACTACACAGCATGAAAAATGTATGTTGATATGCATTGGATTTCCCTAGTTGAATTTGCTCTTCTATCCAGATGGCTATGGCAGAATGGTAATGACTGGCTTATGCCACTAATGAAGCATTTCAAACATGAAAGGGAGGCAGCAGCCCAAATCACACCTATCTTTATTTGCCAAGATTTAGAAAGTGTCTTTTACCTTTGAGACACACTTGTTTATTTATTTATTCACATTTATACTCTGCCCTTTAATAACACACAAGAAAAAAAACACAGGAAACAAAGCCAGATGGCTTTTAAAAAATCTTAAAACCATCACAGTATTTCAATAGCTATTATATATTAGTCCTGTGGTTTCCACCCAACCTTTTGTTAGTGCAACACAAATCTACTTAGATGAAGAGTGCAATGCATGCCTTGGAGGGGATGTGAAGAACCCTGATGACAGGCATGTTGATTACTGATTAGGAAACCCACCACCACTAGCACCACGTCTTCTGGCACAATTGTGTTCCAGTGCTGGAATGAAGCCTTTGTGTTGGTTGAAGGGGACACTCCTGCAAGGGCCTCTTTCATTCATAAGAACATAAGAACAGCCTTGCTGGAACAGGCCACAGCCCATCCAGTCCAGCATTCTGTCTCACACAGTGGCTCACCATTTCCTTCAGGGTATTCCCAAGGAGATGCCTTCACCTGCTTAGGATTCCCTGGAAATGGCATTGAGAGATATCCTGCCTATCTCTCCAACCCCGAGGTTGTCCTTAAGTATCCATAATTATAGCCATTGATACCCTTGTCCTCCATGAACTTGTCTAATCCATTCTTAAAGCTGTCAAGACTGACAGCTGTCACCACTTCTTCTGGCAGGGAGTTCCATAGACCAGTAATCCTCTGGGTGAAAAAGTACTTTCTCTTATTTGTTTGAGAACTAGTACCCAAAAGTTTCACGGAGTGTCCCCTAGTTCTAGTGTTGTGCAATAGGGAAAACAGTTTTTCCTTATCTACTTTGTCCACACCATGCATGATTTTATAAAATTCAATCAGGTCACCTCTTAGACGCCGTCGTTCAAGAGTGAAAAGGCCCAACCGTTGCAGCCTCAGATGGTAAGGAAGGTGTTCCAGTCCCCTAATCATTCTGGTTGCCCTCCTCTGTACTTTCTCCAACTCCATTATATCCTTCTGGAGGTATGGCGACCAGAACTGTACACAGTATTCCAGATGGGGCCTCACCATAGATTTATAAAGAGGCAAAATGACACTTGCTGACTTATTTTCTATACCATTCCTAATGATCCCTAACATTGAGTTTGCTTTTTTCACTGCTGAGGCACACTGGGTTGACATCTTCATTGAGCTGTCCACCAGGACACCAAGGTCCCTTTCCTGGTTTGTCGCAGAGAGTTCAGACCCCATCAGTTTATAAATGTAATTGGGGTTTTTTGCCCCAACATGCATCACTCTGCACTTACTAATGTTGAAGCTCATTTGCCACTGTTTTGCCCACTCCCCCAGTGTGAAGAGATCCCTCTGGAGCTCCTCACAATCTCTCACAGTTTTCACTACCCTGTATAATTTAGTGTCATCAGCAAATTTGGCTACCTTGCTTTTTACTCCTACCTCTAGATCATTTATGAAGAGGTTGAAAAGCAGGGGTCCCAGTACTGAACCTTGGGGGACCCCACTCTTTACTTCCCTCCACTTGGAGAAGTGTCCATTTAGTGCTACCCTCTGTTTCCTGTCCCTTAGCCAGTTGCTGATCCAGGACAAGACCTGTCCCTTTATTCCATGACTGGTAAGTTTATTCAAGAGCCTTTGGTGTGGGACCTTGTCAAAAGCCTTCTGAAAGTCCAGATAAACAATGTCAACTGGATCCCCCTTATCCACATGCTTGTTGACACTCTCAAAAAATTCCAACAGATTAGTGAGGCATGATTCACCCTTGTAAAAGCCATGTTGGCTCTCCTTTAGCAGCGCCTTCTCTTCTATGTGCCTATTAATTCTATCTTTTAGGATGGTTTCCATCACTTTACCTGGGACACATGTCCCAGGTAAAGCCTAGTCATCTCTCCCCACTCCACCAATCTCAAGCACTTACCCGTGCATGCCCTTACTGCATTTCTACATTGGCTCTAGCAATCACACTGCCTGAACTCATGTGAATGCATTCAGTTGCAAAAAAAGGGAGAAGCTCTAGTGGTGCAGGAAAGTCCAGGATGATTTAAATTGACTTGTATGTCACACCCTCAACAGATAATAATTAAAATTGTGTGTCATCAAGTCAAGTCTGACTTATAGCAACCCATTCTAGGTTTTTCTAGATAAGGAACACTCAGAAGTGGGTTACCATTCCCTCCCTCTGGGGGGCGGGGGTATTCTGGGACTCTGCAACTTGCCCATGGCTATAATGGCTGGCTCGTTCTCCCAATATCTGGTTCCATAGCCTTATACATAAACTACTGAGTCATTCACTGTGCTGGTCATTGACCATAATAAAGTGGTTTGATATTTGATACTGAGCCATTCAACTAGCCTAGTTAACAGAAAATGATTTGAATTGGACTGTCTCAATCCTGGAGCAGTTCCCATGCTATTTGCCAATGTATTCACTCACGTAGACTGAGAAATGGTGACTTCCTCAGAACCATAAAACTGCAATCCTATTAAAATTTATTAGGTCCAATCAAGACACTTCTGACCCATAGCAACCCAACCAAGGTTTTTGAGGTACAGTATATGAGAAACTCAGGGACTGGTTTTACCACTGCCATACCCTAGTGCGGGGGTTCCCAATCTTTTCAAACCAGGGGCCAGGTCACGCTCTCTCAGTCAGCTTCAAGGGCCAGACAGCCATTTTGCCCTGACTGCACAATGGGGGTGGCTATTTTGTCCGAAAAGCTTCAAGGGGTGGTGAGCAGGTGGGAGCTGCAGACGCTGCCCCCGCCCCTTGGCCCCAGCCCGCCCGAGGGGCAGAAAAGGAGCTGCAACCGAGGCCGCTCGCCAGCGCTCCCTGCTCTCCCGGAGCCCACGTCACTGGCTCCCGGGATTGCGAGCAGGTGGGAGCCGCCAATGTTGCCTCTGCCCCTCAGCCCCAGCCCACCCAAAGGGCAGAAAAGTTGCTGCCGTCGACACCACTCACCAGCGGCTGGCCAGAGGGGAATGTGTGGCATCTGAGGGCCATTCCACTGCCCACAAAGGTAACCCTCGCCCCCGTCTTAGCTGGAGCTCTAAAGGCAGCTGGACATTGTCACCACCCAAGAGCTCCATGGACAGAACAGAGGGGCTTTGGCCCTAATGACTGCCTTGCCACCTGCGTACCGGGCCTTGCTTCAGCTGGAGCGCAGCTGTGACCCTATAGTATTGTATTGTATTTTTATGCTTGTTTGAATTGCTTATGCACATTTTTGTATTATTGTATATTTAGCTTGTATTTTGATTATGTATATTGATGTGTATTGATTGTATTGTGTATATTTTATTGTATTGTGTTTTTGTATTATTACATGTTGGGAACCACTCTGAGTTGCCCGTTGGGCTGAGATAGAGTGGTATATAAATTAAATTGATTGATTAATTTTGTTTCTCAAATGCCTTTGGAGGGGTGGGGCCACATGAAATGGCACCATGGGCCAGATCCAGCCCACTAGCCTTAGGTTGGGAACCCCTGCCCTAGTGAGTATCATGTCCAAGTAGGGGATGGAATCCAGGTCTCCTGAACCCTAGCATGACATCTGACTGTGACATCGCAATGGCTTTAAATTAATATGGGCTATAGATTGCGCTGTCTTAACTGCTTTGAATACATCAGTTCATGGGGTAAAGTGTCAGTGACTTCAGTGAGGCTTATTTAGGGTTGTATGGGGATAGCTGTGTTGGCTGGGATGACAGACATCATAGTCCAACACATATAGAAGGCACCAGACTGAGGAAGGTTGGTCTAAAATTATAAATTAGATTGTTTCTCTTCCTTTGATGTTTTGCTAAGTGATTGAGTACTTATTCCCAAGTACATATATACAAAGGCTCAGGTAGTGTGTGAATCAGTTCTAGATAATCTGTGTGGCATCACTTATCTTTCTGTCAGCATCTACATTTCACTAACAAGAGGTGTGTTTATAGACAGACAGGGAGATAACAGTTATTTTAAGCTTGATCCTAATTAGCTTTCTCATGTGACTTTGTTGTCTGTTACTGTGACAGAGAATGACCCCTATGTCCAATCACTCTCCAAGCCTTAAGCAGGAAAGGGAAATATTTGCCTTCCACCAAATTCCACGGTTTTCAAAGAAATAAAGACCTATCTTCATATCCAAGAACATTCACAAAATTCTCCCCCTCAAACACTGTAGCTTTACCCGCAATGAATGAGGCCAGTTTTACTTATGGTTCATGAATCTCTGTGAATTGTTAAAGAGTCATTGTGTAAGTGGCTTTGAGAGAATCAGGGTCTGCACAGATTAAAGAAACACAAAAAGGTTCAAGTGGAAGTTCACCAGAGATGAAGATTCAGTGCTAAAAGAAAAGACTAGGCTGATATAATGGTATAAGCATCTGCTGACCCTTTTCTCCACTTTCATGACCAGACTGTGGCCACTTCCACATAGTTGTTGGGTGGTACTTTAACAAGAAAAAAATCCACTGTATTCATTTTTTTTGGAAACTGTGCACATTTTTCAAGTTGGGTGCATTGCTTGCACATGTTTTCCCACAGATTAAAGCATTATTGTGCTTTATTTTACACATGTTCAATGTTTGCATTTTTTCCTATATCAATGTTTATAATCTGTGTATTTTACCCAGTGTAGCTGGTGCACCTCGCTGAGTTGGAGCACTCCTCTGAAAAGCCCAAGGCCAGGAACTGGAATTCCCACTCTGCCTCTCAAGAGAAGGATCAGCCAAGAGTACTCGGAGCATGTGAGGATAAGGGGATAATGTATCCTGCTACCTGTGGAGCTTTGGGCAAAGTACACGGTCTCAGAGTGTCACTAAAAGAAAGAACTCATGAATCACCTCTGAGTGCTTTATACCTAGAAGACCCTGGAAGAGTCACTACAAATTGGCATAAAAGTATTAATTAAAACAATCAACGATTAATTAAAACAACAATCAGATGTGTCCAGTACCACATATTACTGTGTGAATTCTAAAACACAAAGTATGTCTGGTCTACATATAGTCAGGGGAGGACTAGGGAAGTCCACATGAAAAAGCTGCCAGAAGATGTTTCCGTCACATCTCTAGTTCAAATTTTAAAAAGCTAATCTGAGACTAGATGAAAGTCAGAACAGATCAGGGGCTTCTTAATAAAAATTGATGCCAAAAATAGTGGGATGTGATGAACAATATTTTAGACCTCAAACTCAACAAATATTATTCGTTCATCAATCTTTTATTTCTCCAAAACCCATCCAGTGCAGAAAATCAATATTGTGAAAAGCATAGCTGTCAAGTCTCCCGTATTGGCCAGGAAACTCCCGTTATTTACCCCTCTTTCCCACCGTCATCCCATATTTGTATTTTCCCATAAATCTCCCATATTCTATATTTTTTAAAAAAATGGGCCAGGAACTACAGCCCCCATGGTGCCTTGCGTGGAAGGAAAAGGCAAAACCCGTACTGTGCATGTGCACTGGTGCAAAATGGGCCAGGAACTACAACAGCCCCTATGGTGCCTTGTGCAGAAGGAAAAGGCAAAACCTGTACTGCACATGCACATCAGTGCAGCGACTGCCCAGCACCACTGGATTTTCCTTATTTTCAAATGCAAAACGTGACAGGTATGGTGAAAAGCAGCCTGGAATGGTAACTTCCAAGTACAGTATGACAGTTCTACTTGGGAGTCAATGTTCTAGAGGCTATTTATTTATTTTTGCAATATAAATTTTCTGTCTGTAACAGGTACTGTAATATTGTACCTGAAGTGTTTAGTGGTTGGATACATCATCCCTTCTAGTTGTGTGGGATGGGTGGTTTTGGCTGTGTTGTCCAAACTGGAAGTTGCTGCTCCAGGCTGGAATATCAATATTCTGTCTGGAACATGTACTGTAACTGGCATTTTTCTCTACAAATGATTTGTATCTTGCTGCATCAATTTCATCATCACAAATGTGTCATGAATCTGGTTGCGTTAACCTACTCAAATGTTGTTGTTCTGGATCATTGTGTTTTGTTTTGGCATTCTTTAGGGAAGGGATTCCCACCCATTTCAAGCCAGGGGCCGGGTCATGCTCTCTCAGTCAGCTTCAAGGGCCAGATGGCCATTTTGCCCTGCCTGCATTATGGGGGGGGGGGTGGGGGGTTGGCCATTTTGTCCCAACAGCTTCAAAGGGGTGGCCATTTTTTATTTCTCAAATGCCTTTGGAGGGGTGGGGGGGCTACATGAAATGGCACCAGATCCAGCCCATGAGCCTTTGGGTGGGAACCCCTGCTTTAGGGCAATACAGGGTTAATGAAGAGTAATATTCATCGGATGTACTGTATATTGTTCTGATATTTGTCACTCATGAACCCACTATTTATGAAGAAGTCTCCATTTCAGTCCATTCCAGCTTTTATCTGTATAGTCTTAAGCTATGTAAATGTTCTGAAAGAGAGCTTGAAATATAGAATAGCTACATAGATTGCTAATGAGATAGCAAAACCTCTGAGCCCTTGTATCTTTTTGTATCTATATTTGAACATATGAAGTTAGAATAGAGCAGGGGTTCTCAACCTTTTTAAGCTGGGGGCTGAGTCAGGCTCCCACAGACTGGGGGGGGGGGATTATTATTTTTAATATAATTTTTATTTTTATTTTATTTTTATCTATAAATTTTCCAATCTGGGTGGTATACACACAATATCAGATAATACAAAAATTACATAACAAATCAAAAACAGAACAACCAAACAAATACATTCCAAATAAAATAAAATAGAATATCTTTTAATATGAAGTCTTATCTTTGATATAGCCATAACTGGTGAAGGGCACTTCCAGCTGCTGCCTTGTAGAAGAAGAAAAAGGAAGGTTTTTTAAGAAAGCAATTTTGCAAAATTCCAGACCTGCTGAACTCCCTCAGGACTATACAGAAGGCAATACTTCCCAAGAGGCCCAAGAAGCACACATTCCAGATTTTGTAATAGCTCCCCTTAAAGGCCAGTAGTATGTTAGTATGGAGAATAAGACAGAGGGGGCTAACGGGAAAACCCTTATTTAAAAAATACTCTCCTCCCCACACACACACACACACAGGTAAACAAAAGGAGCATTCCTACCTGCCTGCCTCAGCTTGCCTCTGCAAGGTTTTTTTTTTTTTTTGCTTAAAATTGGTTTTCAGTGCATTCCTATGGGAAAACCTGCTTTGTGCCCTCTAGTGGCTATCTCTGGTAATGACCCAACAGGCAACTGTTCTCCCTCACCCAGAAATCCCATAGGCTGCTTTTAAGTTGCCAAAAAAGTGGCAAATCACATGGAGGGCCAGATGGAATGGTGTCATAGGCGGGGTCTGGCCCGCAGGCCATAGGTTGCAAATGCCTGGAATAGAGGGTCTTGGTTGGTTGGCTGGCTGCCTGATTGTTTCTTCCTTCCTTCTTTCCTTCCTTCCTTTCTTCCCCCACTGCTGCTCATAAGAGCAGGTCTAAAACTTATAGGCATAAATTTACAGGATGCTAGATTTCTGTTGAACTCTAGAAGCATCTTGATGGTAAGTTGGACAGCAAAATTTATGACCAGCAGGGGTAATTATCTCCAACATCAGGGATGCTGTCTCTCTGGGGGGTTTTTTAATACTGGAGAGGGGTTAAATTTGATGGCAGCCACCCCTAACAAATAAATCATTCTATCAAAATACCTGTGAGCAAGCACAGAGTATCTTTTGTTAACCACTGAAAAAGTCCCCAAAGTTTTCTAAATGAATCATTGCTAGAGATATGTGCAAATCCGCAGCACTTTTTCTAAACATTTAAGTTTTGACTTGAAATCAAGAAGGCATCAGGAAGTTAATATGCTGACTTCTGTGAGTTGGCCCACAAAATAAATTGTTGTTAGTTACCAACAATACACATAAAAAGGCAATTCCCACTGTGTATTTAAAACCAAGATGCAGTCAAGCACTAAAGCTTAAATAGCAAAACACAAGTTTGCTATCAATTGCATGGAAAGCTAATGAATATCCAGATGTCCTTGCCATAAACATTTGAGCAGCAAAGTATAAAATATCTGTTTCTGTTTTTACTACAAGAAAGTACAGCCACCAAGAAATGCTTTCCCAACTGATGACAACATTTTTAACCACCAGCCAACTTTTAAAATCAAAGTGCACGCTGATCCTGTGACAATCTGAACAAGCAAGCATGGACAGCTCATTTCTGGAGAGGCACCTGGGTTTGTTTGCTGGGGGTGGGGGTGGGGAAATCTTTAAGACTTAAAGACAAATATGTTCATTATAATATTCCTTAATTCCTTGATTGACCAGACTATCAAAGGATAAGTTCCTGCTGGTTGCAGCTCATTTTCCATTTGGTTCGCTGCTGTGCTCTTCTCCAGATTCGACCAAAACTTTTCACTATTGGGTCTTCCCATCTGTTGAGGGGCTTGCCAAGGTGTCTTTTTACTCCTCTGGGATACCACTCAGTGACTGCTGCTGTCAAATGCCTGTCTGAGTTTTGAGAGACATGTCCATCCCATTATAATATTATAATATCATTATAGGAGGCGGGGAGACAAGAACTGGCCACACCTGAGGCTCGCCTTCCTCGGCCTCAAAAGCGGCTCTCCCGCCTTTTGCTGCCAACACTGCTGCCCAGGTCTCCCTTGCAGGCATGGCGGAGTGACCCCCATAGCGTCGTCGCCGGGAGTTCCACCACTACCGGCATCTCTGAGCCCCGCCCCCGTCAGGGTTTAAAGGACCGGCGAGGCAGCAGGACTTCTGTCGCTGCCCCGGTCTCCCTTGTGGGCGAGGCGGAGAAACCCCCACAGCATCGGACGCTGGGAGTTTCACCATCATCAGCGCCCCCTGTCCTCATTCGAGACAAAGAGACTTCTGCTGCTGCCATTTTTCATGGACGTCCGCAGTACCGGAGGATTCCTGCCTCATTCGGTCTTTGCTGCGTCTCCCCGTTGCCCGCGCCATTGGCACAGGGAAGGTATTGGTGGCACCTGTGGACACCGTCCCCTCCCCTCTGGTCCTGTCTGGCCAGGGGTTAAAAGAAGGATGCCCGCAAGTGTGGGGGAGGGAAGCAGCCATCACCTGAGCCCCTTCCCCGACCCGGCTTTGGCCACGGGGAATTGGGAGCTTCTGGGTGGTACCGCTGGAGGGGGTGCAGTATGGGGCTTGTATATTTTTTTGTAATTAATTAATATGGGACTTTTTTTACTTGCAATGTGTTAATTTTGTATTCTGTTTTCTGTAACTATGTAATTATATCTGTGATACTGTATTTGTATATGTTGTAAGCCGCTTTGAGTGGCACCTGTGCCAGGAAAGCGGGATAGAAATAAACTATTATTATTATTATTATTATTATTATTATTATTATTATTATTATTATTATTATTATTATTATTATTATTATTATTATTATTATAGTCTTTGCACACTAAAAGTTAGACAGATGTGGAAATGGGGGGAATAGCCAGTAGTGGAATCAAATGAAACAAAATCCCAATCTATGTAGCAAAAATGTACAAGAATACAGTTACAGCTAAAAATTGTACCATATAAGGTAATGTAGACATTTTTTTTTGCCTTCCATATCAGCTTGGACTTCAGCAAATTATGTATCAAGGAATGTAGCAGCTGTAATAGACAATAATTTTTAAAGGACTTGAACCTTTTAAGAGTTTTACTCATCATGACATATACCACCCTCCCCAAGGAAGAGACTTTTAGCAATATTACTCCTCTTCCCATATCTGCAGTTGCTATTGGCCATGCTGGCTGGGAAAATAGGAGGGGTAATCAGCATATTATACCCCTTTCTCAGTTGTCTCTAATCAAATACAGGTGGCAAGTTATTAAAAATGCAAAAATATTTTTGTTGTTATGTGCCACCAAGTTGAAACCAATTTACAGTAGTCCTAACAGGAGTTTTGAAGTAGGTGAGATGTTCAAGGAGTGGTTTTACCAGGTCCACACACACAATGAGTTTCCATGGCTGAGTGGGGGTTCAAGAAGGGTTCTGGAGTCGTAGTCTGTCCCTTTGTTTAGTAGACTCAAAAACCACCTGTCTACCATGAACAAGAATGCCTCTAGCAAACTGCCCGTACACATCTGTTTTTTCTTTAAAAAAGAAGAAGGAAGAAACTCCAACCAAAGTTGACATATTCTACTAAAAGGAGAACAAGTGTTTGTGTGTTTTAATTGATTGGAAAAGTCTTTACTGGTAATATAGCATTACACTCACCAAGCAAGTATTTATCTTACTCAACCAGTACAGAAGTTAATTCCCTCACCCAGGTATTTTATTTCAGACTAGATATTGCTAAAAAAAAATCTTAGAAAATGATACTGACTTCTAACATTCTTTCAGAGTGGTCAAGGTGGAACATTAAACTTCTTTGCCTTCCAATCAGTGTAAGCAGCCTCAAGGTTAAGTGTTTAAACATTCAAAGTATCTTACCTGTTCTAGACTCCTATTGATCTAAATCCCTTTGCCCATCCTCCCTGTTGTGTCTAATTAGATCAACTTAGCCTTGAATTACAGTTCATGCTGGGTTTAAAAGCAACTTGCAAAGCTAGCTCAATGTAATTTCTGATTTTATTTGGTCATTCTTTGGGTTGAAATGGAAATGGAAACTCTGAGTTAGGATGGATAGCGTGTCAGCCTGCCAGCCAACAACAGTTGGCTGCTTTAGTTTTGTCTTTTTATGGACCACTTGCCAATGAGAGAAAGAAAAGATCCTCCTTCCTGCCAAACAGACATATTCACTTTCTTTAATTATGCACCATAACCACATCTTTCTCCTCTAGCCATCAGAATTCCATTTTTACAACACCTTCTATATTACTCATGCACAACAAAGAGAACAAAGAGGACAAATATCAGCAACAACCTATCAGTCAGTCCTTGAAATGGGGATCTTCTGAGCAGCTTCATTATTAAGCTCCCTTAAAACACAGGACCATCACTGAATTTGCTTCCACTGTCATGAGGCAATATTAAGAGTGCAACTAGATTGTCAAAATATCCTTCCCGGAGGAGAGTGGGAAGAAGCCTTCAAATTCCCAGTACAGTATCATCAAATGCCTTAAGCAAAGGGACATCTGCTTTGGCTTGATCCCAGCAATAATACAAACTGCAACCAAACCACAACAGAGTGATTCTAATGGCATACACACGCATACACACAAACCCCTAGTAGATCCTGGCAGGGGCCCAAAAATGCAGATAGGCAAAGATTAAGGATGGGCTTGTTCATAATGGGCCAAAAATTGTGTGGTTCCTGGGGGAAAGAGCAAAACAGCTCACCTCTAGAGCAGACTAAACTGTGGGGCAAAGCCTTATGTGATCACATTTTAACTTAGGAATTAGAAGCATTGTTTATATAAAAGAGTATATATTTTAAAAATAAAAGTTACAGCATGAGCATCTACAACCATGTACATGTCTCTCTGTCTGTCTACTCTTAACTATGGCAGAAAAGGAGAAGAAAGAAAATGCTACTGAGCTTAGCATCAGAACCAGTGGTGGGAATCAGCAGGTTTGCACCAGTTCACCAGAACCAGTAGCAGAAATTCTGACTGGCCCTGCCCATCCAAGCTTTGAAATAAGGTAGTCCCAATTCAGGTGCAACACAGAGCTTTTCCCCTGGCCACGCCCACCATACCACTTCCACAGTGTGGTAGTAATTTTTTTTGAGCCCGCCACTGATCAGAACCCATGGGCTCCAGCATGTCCAAGCCATTTCAAGTGCTGACCCCACCACTTGTTCCTCATGAGATGATAATTTGGAACCACGTCAACTTTTAGCTGCACCACTGTTTATTGATGACCCACAAGCATCACCATTATTATACAATTTAAACCCTAAAAATACCTTTTGATGTTTATTCTTAGAATGATGTTGTGAATGGTGAGGTAGCAATTCATGCTAAACAGAGAGGCACTGGAGTTGAGGCCTGCAGGAGATCTTGAAGAAAGATCTGCTTTCAATTCTAGGTAGGCAAAGTAAGGCTACGATGCAGCTACTCAACAGTATATTCTTCTAAGTATTTTCTGGTTTCATACTATTATTTCATATTTGGAGGCTGGTACAGGTTAAGAGTGAGCAACACAAGGGTTGTGGGCCATATGCATACTTGCTAAATCTCTCCATCACATTTTAGTAGCCCTTGGTGGCCTTCCAACTTTACTAAAGAATGTGCCCGATATCAACAGCATGGTAGCAGCAAACAACTCCAGAATGCCTTTTTGAAAGTAAATGCCTTTCTTTTTTAAAAAAAATGGGTGCAAGGGACATACACCTTGTTTTAAAGAAGAATTGCCCTCCCAGAAGCCTTCCAGAAACCCAATTCTATTTGAATCTACTGCATATACTTGATAGGGTTGTGAAGGACATACAGAACCATAACTAGCAATTTTGTCATCCAGGGCTTCACAGCCACTTTAATTAAGCATGTTTCACATGAGATTGGGGTAGACATATATGGGGAGAAGATAAAAGAATGGGTGCAATGCCTGGGTCTGGGTGGAAAATAGCTATATTGGTTCCATACTATTTTATGTTTCCTTCTGCTGCTGCCTTGGAGGTTCATGCTCAAGTGTGGAAAGATTCACATGCTGACAACAGTACAAGCCAACCATCTGGCTTGTGCCCTTTTAGCAAATTTCAGGGCTCTGTGTCCAAGCAACAGTCAGTCATTCTAGCTACAGCTTTGAGGACATACAGTACTTTCCTGGCATCTAGTCTTCACAATCCAATTATGTTGGTGTCATTGCATGTTTTTGACTCAAGTAGCAAAGAAACTTCATTATATTCTTCCTTTTTAAAACCAATTATACTTTATAAATAACATTTAGATCATACACATCCCACTATGGTAATGGAGTAGACTGTACAGCCAGTGACTCAACGCTGAGTGTTGAGTGGCGGTAAATAAACTGACTCCCTAAAGCAAGGGTTTCAGGCCTGCTGAAATCCCTCAGAACTATGCAGAAGGCAATATTTCTCAGGAGGCCCAAGAAACACGCACGGTAAAACCCTGACTTACAAATGCCCCGAGTTACATAAAATTTGACTTACATAATGATTTTGTGCTAAAACTATGTCCCGATTTACACAATTTCCTATGGGTTTGCTTCAATTTACATAAAGATTCTTTTTCCTATGGGTTTGTTTCGAGTTATGTAAAAATTCATTTCCCTATGGTTTTGCTTCAATTTACATTAAAAATTCATTTTTCCTATGAGTTTGCTTCGAGTTACATAAAAATAATAATTTTCCTATGGGTTTGCTTCAAGTTACATAAAAAAACGATTTAAGCAAAAGCCTATGTAATGGACTTTTTCGTAAGTAGGGGTTTTACTGTACTCCAGGTTTTGTAAAGGCCAGTAGTATGCTTGTATGGAGAATAAGACACACGGGGCTGATGGGGAAACCCTTATTTTAAAAAAAGTACTTCCTGCCCCACCCCCACCCCAAACATAGAGGTAAATAAAAGGAGCCTTCCTACCTGGCTGCCTGAGCATGCCTTGGCTTGAAATTGGTTTCAATGCATTCCTGTGGAAATTGCGCTTTGTGCCTCTAATGTAGGCCCTTTTAATTTTATTTATTTATTTGTCCAATTTAGATAGCCGCCCAACTCAAAATGACTCTGAGTGGCTCACAAAGTTAAAAATCAAACATCACAGTCTAAACTTAAAAGACATAAAACCAAATTAAAAGTACTACAAAAATTACCCCAACAGCTAAAAGAGCAAGGGACCGATATTGCTATTTCAGCCAGCAGGCGGGAGTCACCAAGTCACTGGTGCCCCAGACCTGCTTTGCCAGCCAGGTTTTTAGCTCTTTCCTGATGGACAGCAACTCTGTCTGGAATCGTAGCTCGATTGGCAGGAGGTTCCATAGGGCCGGAGCAAACACAGAGAAGGCCCTCCTTCTGGTGCTAGAGAGACGAGCCTCTCTAGTGGATGGCACAATGAGAGAGCCTCTCTGGTCTGGTCTGGTGGGATGGACAGATGTTCTCGGGGTGACGCGGTCTCTTAAGTACCCTGGCCCACTACCATGTAGGGGTTTAAAGGTCATTACCAGCACGTTGAATTGCACCCGGAGGCACACCGGTAGCCAGTGCAGCTCCTGAAGCAGTGGAGAGGCATGGGCATAACGCTTGCACCCCACCACCACCCAGGCAGCCATATTCTGGACCAGTTGCAACCTCCGAATGGTCATCATGTAGAGCACATTACAATAGGCCAGTCTGGAGGTGACCAGAACATGCGTGATCATGAGCAAGGAGTCCCAATCTAGGAGCAGGCATAACTGGCATATGACACAAAGTTATGCAAAAGCCCTCCAGGCCATGACTGCCAACTGCTCATCGAGCAGGAGTCCCGAGTCCAAAAGGACCCCCAGATTATGCTCCGGGTCTGTTTGGGGCAAGATAGCCCCATCCAGAACCAAAGATGGTAGTACCCAAGATAATGCAGGGGCCCTAACCCATAGCTCCTCTGTCTTGCTGGAATTCAGTTGTAGCCCGTTGTCCCCCATCCAGACCCCAACAGCCTTCAAATGGATAGGACTCCAAATGCATCACTTGGATCATCACGGTCTGAGATGTACAGCTGAGTATCATCAGCATACTGATGATACCTCACCCCGTGGGAATGGATGATCTCCCCCAACGGCTTCATGTAGACATTAAATAGGAGAGGTGAGAGCACTGAACCTGAGAACCCCATATTGGAGAGGCTTAGGGTTGGATATCTCATCCTTCAGCCACACCAACTAGGTCCGGCCCATCAGAAATGAGGCAAACTGAGTCCACACAGTGCCCTGGATCCCTAATCCTCAGAGCCATTCCAGAAGAATACTGTGGTTGACGGTATCAAAGGCTGCTGAGAGGTCAAGAAGAGCAAGGATGGAGATCATCCAACAGCATGTCCAATGCAGTCTCGGAACCATATCCGGGCCTGAATCCTGACTGAAAGGTGTCCAGATAATCCGCTTCATCCAGAACCCCCTGTAACTGCCGCACCACTGCCTTCCCCAGTACCTTCCCTAAAAAGGGAAGGTTGTATACAGGCCCATAGTTGGCTAATATTGTTGGGTCAAGTGATGACTTCTTCAGGATGGGGCACACAAAAACATGTTTTAATGGTGCAGGGAACGCCCGCCCCCTCCCACAAGGAAGAATTAATTATAGCCCTGACCCAACTGCCTGTCACTGCCTTAGTGGCTTTCACCAGCCAGGCAGGACATGGATCTAATAAGTATGTAGTGGTGTGAACAGCTCCAAGGAGCCTGTCCACTTCCTCAGAGACAACTGGATCAAACTAATCCCAAATAACATGGCTAAACTGTGATCTGGTCAACTCCAGACCCCCACAATCCATGCTAGGATTAAACCTTAAGCAAATCTGAGGGATTTTTCCGTCAGATAATCCACAAAATCCTCAAGTGATCCTTGCCAAATGGGCTCAGGCCCCCCTCTACCAAGGATGGACCTGGTTACCCGGAACAGGGTGGCTTGGCGATTATCCACAGAGGCAATAAGGGTGGTGAAATACTGCTGTTTCACCACCTCTATAGCCACCAGGTAGGCTTTAATCGTGGCTCTAGCAAGTGTTAAGTCGGAATCACTCTGAGTCTTCACCCAATGGTGCTCTCGGCATCTCTTTGACTGTTTAAGCTCCCTCAATTCCTCCATGAACCACGGGGATGAGCAGAGCCTGCATGCAAGTAGAGGCCATAGTGGCGTGATCACATCCAAGGCCACTGTCGTATCCCCATGCCAGAGGTTGATGAGAGCCTTGGGTGAATCGTGTAGCCAATCCAGAGGAAAACACCCCAGTTCCCTTTGGAATCCTTCAGGATCCATCAGTCGCTGGGGGTAGGCCAATTTAACTGGCCCTCCCTCCCTACGATGGAACATCACCCCCCAGAAAGTCCAGAGGCACCAGATAGTGATCTGACCATGGCACAGGTGTTATGTCTAGTTGCTGTAATTTCAGATCACTCTGCCACCACTCCAACAAGAAAACTAGGTTTGGTGTGTGGCCACTGCTCCTAGTCGGACCCTTAATTACCTGAATCATGCCTACGGCTGTCATGGAAACCATGAACTCCCGTAGAGGGCCGGGTGGAATTTGGCCCACGGGCCATAGGTTGCAAATGCCTGCCCTAAAGGGGCCAATGGCTATCGGCGGATGAGCCCTTTTAGGTAAGGTGATGGTCCCCCTCCATGGAGGAAATGCCACTGGAAACCATCATATTGGACCCAATGGCAAAATGAGCAGAGGAGAAACCACTTCATTATTATGATTCCCAATGGTCATGGAGGCGGAAGAGGCCATGCGAGAAGGACTAGCTGTGAAGGTGCACCTTGTTATTATCCTCAATGCTGCAGTAGTCCATTGCAATCCCGGTGTTAAATCCTTCATGTCTTATTCTATATATGCTGCAGGAGATAGCTCTGTGATCATAGTGCGTGGGTCACTTCATGGCAAGCTGGGATCCACCTTAAACAAATTCACACCAATTACATTTTTCCTGCTTCAGGAAAAAATGCATTCATGGATATGAGTTGCAGCCACAGCCGCTACCGCCGAGATCACACAGTTTCTATTCTGGTTATTTGTATTATTTTAAGTTGAAGACAGTCCTCGGTACAGCCCTATGCCTAAATCCTACAAAGCTCAGTTGGACTTACTCCCAGATGACTGTTTATAGGGCTCCAGTTTAAATTTAGGACAAAACCATCTGATATGCTAAATAATTTACATAGTCCTTCAAAGGTTAACTCTGCATATTACAATAGGCAGCCCAAGAACATTTTGTAAGTTATTCTATTATGCTGTAAATAGATTTGACATCTGATGCTAAAAGCAGTTTTCTGCATTCTTTGGCTTTCTCCTCCTGAGAGAACATCAAGAACACATATAAACAAACAAAATGGTTGATACATTGCAAAGCAGTTGATTTAAAATTTGGCAGATCAGTTAGTCTCAAAAACCATGACTGAAGAGATGTGGTATAGTCTTAGCTATGCTGCTTGTATACATCCAATGTGACAGTTCTGTGCTTGGTGTTCCCATGGTGTATTAATAACATTACATGCATTTGGTACCTATTTGTATATTATTTCCTGGGAACTTTAAATTTTATCTGTGGGATCGGGGTGGGGGTGGGGGGGACAGGCTTCAAAGGATCCCTCTCCCCCCCCCATCCCGCAGCTGCTGGCCACCAGGAGCCAGGGAGGGGGGAATGGGGGGGAGGGCTCCAGCCACCACTGATTAATATGATAATTTTGATTACTGGCATATAAGGTGCACTCCATTTTTCAAGTGTATTTTAAGGGGGAAAGTGTGTCTTATATGCTGGCAAATGCGGTATATTGGATCACTGCCCTTATGATAATGTTGGCAAGTACACATGAATTTGGATAGACTAATTGCTATGCTTAAATCTTGGGTTTCTGATTTGTTTTATGGTCAGCAGACAGATGCCACCAAGTGTAGATGCTCTCCCTTGCCAAACAGGTTTTCAGCAAACCAGTACGATTCTTTCTCTAGAAAGTGGGTGTGCTATTTATTACTATGCCTTCTTCATGACTAAAATCACTGAGAGGGCTGAGAAGGCTAGGACCTCACAAAATACATGGACAAAATAGTGTTGGTCCAGTGTATCTCATGATTTACAAGGTCTGCAAACCTGCTTAAAAACAGGGTGGAGAATTTGTGATCATGATTGTTTGGGAAGAGCAACCATTCCCTCACTATACCCTTTTAGACACAACTGAGTAAAATCTTAGGGTCAGGGTTTTAATCAGGCATAGAGCATTTCCTAATCTAATTGAGTAAATAATACTTAGCATCCTATACTGGTAAATGCAAAAAAACATTGTTTCCAAAGGTTGACTCCCTCATTATTGGCAGGCTGTCTCTGCATAGTATAAGCTGCTATGTGTTTGAACAGACTTGGGTTTTCCAGAATTCATAACAATAGTGTCCTTCCCTTTTGCCTCATGGGGCAGGTTTCTTACTATACAGTCATATGCACCATTATACTGGCTCCTTGATTTGACCTGCATTTCTATATGTGCATTGTATTCAAATAATATCTGATACAGGCCACAAACTGTGGGAGATAAATATTTTAAATAAACTTGTGTGGGAGCATAAGCAGCAGGACAAGACATGGCATCAGTTCAGATAGTACCTCTGAGTGTGGCTGTTGCCTAGTAACCACACATGTACTCTTCAGATTTTCCCTATTCACATAAGAAAACTGACTATTTTATTAGTGAGACATTTTTGTGTGGCTAATGGCATCTTAGAAATATTGCTGAAACTTGGATCTACCACAAATCTCTTATTCACATGATTTTACTGGTTTCTCTGATTAAACCTTATTTGGGTTAAAAGATACAAAGGAATGCTTTCCCTTCTCTTTCCAAACAATCCCTGGGCCAAAAATATGTGGTATTATATTAAAATGGAAATATGTTTTTGAGCTCTCGTGGAGCATTGGTGTGTTTTACTCCTGCTACTATTATGTTTGGGATCACGTGTAGGAACAAATGAATGCTTATTCAAACATTGTATTTCAAAGAGGGTATGTAAAAATGAATCAGGCCTTAATGTGTTCTGCTGAACATACTTTAAGCACTGTTATTCAGCTATTAAGAGTACGAGAGTACTCTTTGAAACAGATTTTGGCAACAAGAGGTATCATTCAAGAGTGAACAAAAGCCCCATCCCATTTAAAACATTTAAAGTAAAAGTCCCATGTAAAACAGCTAAAATGAATACAGGAAAAGGAAAGCGTATCAGGAATATCTATATCTATAAAACAGAAGTGTGGTCTTGTATGTGCTCTATAGGAACTGACACCCCTGGACCAATCTCGCTGAAAATTGGCACACACCTACCTTGGGCTTGCGAGATCAGCACTGTGGGGGTCTCAAAACCCTTTTGGGGTTTATCCCCCCAAATTGGGATGCAAAGGGGGCACCCCCATGGGAGAAAAAGGGACAAAAACAATACTGCACACGCGCACCACAGCCTCCATTTCATGCTACAGCAGAGGTGACAGTGGCACAGGAGCACCACAGCCTCCCAACGCAGCCAATGCAACTGAGGAAAGTGTGAGGGGCTACCATATTCTAATTCTTCAGTTTGCATCTTCTGCAAATTAATTTGTGTATTCTACGAACTAATTTCTTGCCAGGAATTGTATTATTGAAGTGAATAAGATTCCTTATTAATACAAATATATAACCATCCCTTGCACATATACTCAGCTGTGAGACCCACTTGACTTAGATGGATACACATCTGAAAACACAATTCAAAGCAGCTCACCCTGCTTCTAAGGGGCTATGGTGGCCCACTGGTTAAGAAGCTCACTTTGTTAACAGGAAGGCTGGCAAGTCGGCAGTTTGAGATCCGGGTACTGCATGATGGTTTGAGTGGCCATCTCTGTCCCAGCTCCTGACAATCTAGCAGTTTGAAAGCAAGAAACTGTGAGTAGATAAATGGGGACCTCTTTGGTGGGAAAAGATCTTGGGGACATGAAAGGAGCCTCATTCGTGCGTCCCCTAAGTGGAGTTTCTCTTGCAAATATCCTTTCAACCCAGAATAATTTCTGACATGAAATTATTATTATTACCCTGCTTCTAAGAAAATTAAATCGGGTGTTGTTAGTTCACCAAAAATCATTGTTGTCATTTTTTTGAAACATTGTTTGAAACCCAATTACAGAAAACTAAGGTTCACAACAAGCGTTTAGCTTAATAACAGCACAGAGCAAGCAAAACAGAAAGACAAAAAAACATTGTTACACCTTAAAGATTAACTACTGTATTTTAATGTCAGCTTCCATGGATCAAGTCTACTTCGTCAGACATAACAGTGAGACTTCATGGCATTAGTTTATACATACAGTATCAGGTACAGAGGCACACAATGTTTGGTTAGTATAACAGATAAGTTTACAAATCTGTGTGGCTTTTTACTTTTCTAAATTATTTTTTAATATAAAATATTGTAAAAAACATACATCAACAAAATAAAAATACTTACACATGGCTTTTTACATGTAGCTTTTTACAACTGGTAATAACAGAAGATTCCTAATTGGTATTCAGGTTTATTACTGTGAAGTTTGGTTCTATTGAGTTATAAGTGGTTAACAGATGGATGCAAAATATTTGTTGTGGTATTACACCCCAGTTAATGAGTTTATCTTTCAGACCTAGCATCTATTGACAATGCTGTGTGAAAATTGACAATGGTGTGAGTGACCTAAGCAGAACCCAAATACTTCCTTTGTTCTGCGAGGTGGCTTTAGGCTATGGATGAGAATCACTGACTATCCTTCTGAAATTTGTTCTGTAAAGGTGGTATGGGGAATTACAGTGTAAAGGTGGTGTGAGAAATTACTGCATATAACAACCTGTTAGTTGGGCATTTTAAATTTGATAATGACCTAGAAACCCTGAAGTGGATTTGATCCACAAAAACTAACATTAACATACAGTAGTTAGTTTTAAGGTGTCTCAAAAATTTTTGTCTTTTTGTTTACTCTCTAACATGCTTGCACAGACTAACACAGCTACCACATCAAAAAGTAGTTAAATAAGCAAGCCTCTTGTCCTTTTCATTTTATCTTCACAACATTCCATACCTGTCATGCGCAGCTCCGGAGATTAAGGGACCTGCGCAGAACGTTTATGCGCAGGTCCATTCTACGCATGTGTAAAAGCCTTCTATGCATGCGTAGAAGGCTTTTACGCATGCGTAGAAGGCTTTTACACATGTGTAGCAGGCTTTTTCGCATGCGTAGAATGGACCTGCGTAGAACCGTTCTGTGCAGGTCATTTCTACGCATGCGTAGAAGGCTTCTATGCATCCCCTTTTGCACAGAACCCTTCTATGCATGCATAGAAAGGACCTGTGCAGAAGGGATGCGCAGTAACTCCTTTCCCCCGCTGTCAAATTACAGGGTAGCGGCAGCTCAGGGCAGGAAATGGAGAAAATTGGCACGGAAATACGGGAAATCCCGGCCAATCCAGGTTACTTGACAGGTATGCAACATTCCCATGTAGAATGGACCTGCGCAGAACCGTTCTGCGCAGGTCACTTCTACGCATGTGTAGACGGCTTCTACGCATACCCTTCTGCACAGAAGCCTTCTACGCAGGGTGGTAGGTCACTTCTACGCATGTGTAGACAGCTTCTACGCATACCCTTCTGCACAGAAGCCTTCTACGCAGGGTGGGAAAGTGTGAGTGGCCCAAGATTTCTCACTAAATCTCACAACTCACTGAGGACTAGGACCATTGCTTCTTTCTGCTTCCATAACTGTTCCATGTGTGTATCTGATACAGTAATACCTCATACAACATCCGCTTCATACAACGTCAGATCCATTCAATGTCACCCAATTCTGGGGGGAAAGTTGCTTCATACAACGTCGCCGGACATTGTATGAGGTATGTGGGAGTTTGGACTTGGAGCTTGGAGGCCCCACAGAGCTCGACCAACAGCTGGCCGGAGAAGGCGGGGAAAGAAAGAACTCACTGGACTTGGGGCTCGCCTCTCCACGGCCCCAAAAGTGGCTCCCTGCCTCCAACGGACCCCACTGATGCCGGGGCTAGGAGGCCCCACAGAACTCGACCGGCAGCCGGCCGGAGGAGGCAGGGAAAGAAAGAACTTGCCAAACTTGGGGCTTGCCTCTCTGCGGCCCCAAAAGCGGCTCCCTGCCTCCAACGGACACCACCAGCACCGGGGCTGGGAGGCCCCACAGAGTTCAACCGGCAACCAGCCGGAGAAGGCAGGGAAAGAAAGAACTCGTCACACTTGGGGCTTGCCTCTCCGGCGAGTTCTTTCTTCACCGCCTCCTCCGGCCAGTTGCCAGTCGAGCTCCATGGGGCTTCCAAGCCCTAGCGTCAGTGGGGTCCATTGGAGGTGGGGAGCCACTTTTAAGACCACAGAGAGGTGAGCCCCAGGTGCGGCGAGTTCTTTCTTTCCCCACCTCCTCTGGCCGGCTGCCGGTTGAGTTCCATGGGGCCTCCCAGCCCTGGCATCGGTGGGGTCCGTTGGAGGTGGGGAGCCACTTTTGTGACTGGCAGCTGGCCAGAGGAGGTGGGGAAAGAAAGAACTCACCGCACCTGGGGCTCGCCTCTCCGTGGCCCCAAAAGCAGCTCCCCGCCTTCGGAGATGTAAACCTCATTGAGTCTCCCTTTGGGCAGAGAATTGTGGTACAGTATATAAATTATTATTATTATTATTATTATTATTATTATTATTATTATTATTATTATTATTATTATTATTATTATTATTATATATTAAGGAAGAAAGAGGCAGAGAAAGACCAGGCCCCAACTGCCCAGAAGCCATCCAGAGACCTTGGTGGGAGGTGAGTGAAGAATCGGCCCCTCCCTCCCACCCCATCCCAAAACCTGGGTGCAAGGAAGAAAGAGGCAGAGAAAGACCAGGCCCCAACTGCCCAGAAGCCATCCAGAGACCTTGGTGGGAGGTGAGTGAAGAATCGGCCCCTCCCTCCCACCCCATCCCAAAACCTGGGTGTAAGGAAGAAAGAGGCAGAGAAAGACCAGGCCCCAACTGCCCAGAAGCCATCCAGAGACCTTGGTGGGAGATGAGTGAAGAATCGGCCCCTCCCTTTCACCCCATCCTAAAACCTGGGTGTAAGGAAGAAAGAGGCAGAGAAAGACCAGGCCCCAACTGCCCAGAAGCCATCCAGAGACCTTGGTGGGAGGTGAGTGAAGAATCGGCCCCTCCCTCCCACCCCATCCTAAAACCTGGGTGCAAGGAAGAAAGAGGCAGAGAAAGACCAGGCCCCAACTGCCCAGTCACCATCCAGAGACCTTGGTGGGAGGTGAGTGAAGAATCGGCCCCTCCCTCCCACCCCATCCCAAAACCTGGGTGTAAGGAAGAAAGAGGCAGAGAAAGACCAGGCCCCAACTGCCCAGAAGCCATCCAGAGACCTTGGTGGGAGGTGAGTGAAGAATCGGCCCCTCCCTCCCACCCCATCCTAAAACCTGGGTGCAAGGAAGAAAGAGGCAGAGAAAGACCAGGCCCCAACTGCCCAGAAGCCATCCAGAGACCTTGGTGGGAGGTGAGTGAAGAATCGGCCCCTCCCTCCCACCCCATCCCAAAACCTGGGTGTAAGGAAGAAAGAGGCAGAGAAAGACCAGGCCCCAACTGCCCAGAAGCCATCCAGAGACCTTGGTGGGAGGTGAGTGAAGAATCGGCCCCTCCCTTTCACCCCATCCTAAAACCTGGGTGTAAGGAAGAAAGAGGCAGAGAAAGACCAGGCCCCAACTGCCCAGAAGCCATCCAGAGACCTTGGTGGGAGGTGAGTGAAGAATCGGCCCCTCCCTCCCACCCCATCCTAAAACCTGGGTGCAAGGAAGAAAGAGGCAGAGAAAGACCAGGCCCCAACTGCCCAGTCACCATCCAGAGGCCTTGGAGGGAGGTGAGTGAAGAATCGGCCCCTCCCTTCCACCCCATCCTAAAACCTGGGTGTAAGGAAGAAAGAGGCAGAGAAAGACCAGGCCCCAACTGCCCAGAAGCCATCCAGAGACCTTGGTGGGAGGTGAGTGAAGAATCGGCCCCTCCCTCCCACCCCATCCTAAAACCTGGGTGCAAGGAAGAAAGAGGCAGAGAAAGACCAGGCCCCAACTGCCCAGTCACCATCCAGAGGCCTTGGAGGGAGGTGAGTGAAGAATCGGCCCCTCCCTTCCACCCCATCCTAAAACCTGGGTGTAAGGAAGAAAGAGGCAGAGAAGGACACAGGCCCCAACTGCCCAGTCACCATCCAGAGGCCTTGGAGGGAGAAGGTCACCATCCACCACTGCAGCCAGAGGCAGAGGAAGAGGAACAGCTGAGACACAGGGAAAACATCCACTGCCCGCCACTGCGATGCCCCTGGAGCAAGGGACCCAGAGACAACAACCCCACCTGGGGAGTGAGGACACAAGGATAAGTAGCTGATGTGAAAAATGTAGCTGAATTAATATAGCGACTGACATAGAGACTTCATACTGACTTAATATAGCAATTAACATAGAGACTGTGTTTTAGAGTGTGATAATTATGCATGATAATATGTTGTGTAAACTGTTTTAAACTTTTAAAACTGTGATATGATGTATGATGCGAGGAAAAAAATGGCGTAGAAACCGGCAAACCACGCCACAAAGCTTGCCAAGAGAACCCTATGGACCAAAACAAAAGACAAAACAAAAGGGCAGGCTAGGTGATACAGGATGCTTAACACCTCAGAGGGGAGAAAGGGGAGGGACAGGAAAGGGGGAGGGGAAATGCAATGTTGTAAGGAGCAATACTGTATAGGGACATGGAATGTGAGATCAATGAACCAAGGTAAACTGGAAGTGGTAAAAATGAGATGGAAAGAATAAGCATTGACATCTTGGGCATCAGTGAGCTCAAATGGACAGGGATGGGCGAATTCAGCTCTGGAAACCATCACATCTACTACTGTGGACAAGAAAACCTTAGAAGACATGGAGTAGCCATAATTGTCAATAAAAGAGTGAGAAGAGCAGTAATGGGATACAACCTCAAAAATGACAGAATGATGTCAGTAAGAATTCAGGGCAAACCCTTCAATGTTACTGTGATCCAAATATACGCACCAACCACGGGTGCAGATGAAGCCACAGTGGACCAGTTCTATGAGGACTTACAACACCTCATAGAACAAACACAAAAAAATGATGTTCAAATTATTCTAGGAGACTGGAATGCCAAAGTAGGCAATCAAAAAGTGGAGGGAATAACAGGCAGGTTCGGTCTTGGAACACAGAATGAAGCAGGGCAAAGATTGATAGAGTTCTGCCAAGAGAACGCACTGGTCATAGCAAACACCCTCTTCCAGCAACACAAGAGGCGACTTTACACATGGACATCACCAGATGGCCAACACCGAAACCAGATTGACTACATACTCTGCAGCCAAAGATGGAGAACCTCCATACAGTCAGCAAAAACAAGACCTGGAGCAGATTGTGGCTCAGATCACAACCTACTGATTGCAAAATTCAGGCTTAGACTAAAGAAAATAGGGAAAACAAAGAGACCAGACAGATATCACCTAGACAGCATCCCTAAAGAATACACGGTGGAGGTGATGAACAGATTCAATGGCTTAGACTCAATAGATAGAGTGCCAGAAGAATTATGGACAGAGATGAGGGACATCATGCAGGAAGCAGCAAAGAAAACCATACCAAAAGAAAAGAAGAGTAAGAAAGCAAAGTGGTTGTCTGATGAGGCTCTTAAAATAGCAGAGGAAAGAAGAAACGCAAAAGTCAAAGGAGAAAGGAAAAAATACAATCATTTGAACACAGAATTTCAAAGAAAAGCAAGGAGAGATAAGGAAAACTATCTAAAAGAACAGTGCAAAGAAATGGAAGAAAACAACAAAAGAGGCAGAACCAGAGATCTTTTCAAAAAAATCCGGGAAATCAAGGGAACATTTAAAGCAAAAATGAACATGATAAGGGACAAAGACGGAAAGGAGCTAGCTGATGCAGAAGAGATTAAGAAAAGATGGAAAGAGTACACAGAGGAACTCTACAAAAAGGAACTCAACACTCCTGATAGTCACAATGATGAAGAAATTGAACCTGAGCCAGACATCCTGGAGAGTGAAGTCAGAAAGGCCCTAAAGAGCACTGCAAACAACAAAGCTAGTGGAGATGATGGTATCCCAGTTGAATTTTTCAAAGCTCTAAAAGATGATGGCATCAAATTACTGCATTCAATATGCCAGCAGATTTGGAAAACAAAACAGTGGCCACAGGACTGGAAAAGATCAGTATATGTTCCAATCCCAAAAAAGGCAATGCCAAAGAATGTTCAAATTATCGAACAATTGCGCTCATCCCACACGCCAGCAAGGTGATGCTCAAGATAATACAGGATAGACTTCAGCAGCATGTGGAAAGAGAATTACCAGAGGTGCAGGCTGGTTTCAGAAGAGGCAGGGGGACTAGAGACCACATTGCCAACATACGTTGGATCATGGAGAAAACAAAGGAATACCAGAAACAAGTTTATTTTTGCTTTATTGACTACACTAAGGCATTTGATTGTGTGGATCACAACAAGATGTGGCAAGTGATTAAAGAGATGGGAATACCAGAGCACCTCATATGCCTCCTGAGAAATCTGTACATGAACCAAGAAGCAACAGGACAGAACACGGAATGACAGAGTGGTTTGGAATAGGAAAAGGAGTAAGGCAAGGCTGCATTCTGTCACCCTGCTTATTCAACTTATACACAGAGCACATAATGCGCAATGCAGGGATGGAGGAATCACAATATGGGATCAAAATTGCTGGGAGAAACATCAACAATCTGAGATATGCAGACGACACCACCCTAATGGCAGAAAGTGAGGAAGACCTAAAGAATCTCCTGATCGGTTTGAAGGAAGAGAGTGCAAAAGCTGGCTTGAGACTCAATATCAAGAAAACCAAGATAATGGCAACAGGCCCGATCAGTTCCTGGAAAATAGACGGGGAAGAAGTAGAAGCAGTGACAGATTTTACGTTCTTAGGATCTAAGATCACTGCAGATGGAGATTGCAGCCATGAAATAAAGAGGCGGCTGATTCTAGGGAGACAAGCCATGAGAAACCTGGGGAACATAGTGAAAAGCAGAGACATCACCTTGAAAACAAAAATTAGAATAGTCGAAGCAATGGTATTCCCAGTGGTAATGTACGGATGTGAGAGCTGGACAATTAGGAAAGCTGAACGCAGAAGAATAGATGCCTTTGAAATGTGGTGTTGGAGGAGAGTTTTGAGGGTACCTTGGACAGCGAGGAGAACAAATAGGTCAATCTTAGAAGAAATCAACACTGACTGCTCATTGGAAGGTCAAATAGTAAAGATGAGGCTAAAGTACTTTGGGCATCAAATGAGAAGGGAGGATTCACTTGAGAAGGCCGTGATGTTGGGAAAGGTGGAGGGCAAAAGAAGAAGGGGGAGGCCAAGGATGAGATGGATAGATGGTATTGTAGACACAATGGGCACAGAGCTGGGAGGACTGAGGGGGATGGTGGAGGACAGAGGCGCCTGGAGAACGATGGTCCATAGGGTCGCAAAGGGTCGGAATCGACTGTGCGACTGAACAACAACAACATTATTATTATTATCATCCCCACCCTTGCTGGTAGAGAAACACACCCCTCTGGCCCCTCTTAAAGTTCTGTTAGTTTCCTGTGTTTCTTTGATTTTGCCCTGCAGTTTGTGCTGTTACAATGTATCTCTATGGGAACAACGTTATACAAAGCATCGGTGGCAATAATTTGGACGTTGTATGAGGCATCGCAGCTAAGATTTTGCATGCCTCATACAAAGTTGGAATTCATACAATGTCTTAACTTGTGGAACCAAGTTTGGACGTTTTATGAGGTATTACTGTATTAGAAATCCCAAACCCAGAAATGCATTCTCATACTTCTTCTGTTTCCTTTCACGGGAGAATAAGCCCAAGTACTGCTGCCCCTATATTTCCTCACTACTTATGGGGATAAAAATAGACTATAACCTAGACCTGTCAAGATCCATTGAGGTCTTCTAGCTGATACGCCACACAAACAACCACATCAAAATACGTATCTCTGGAGATGTAGCCATTTTCAATGACACACCACATGGACTTTATTTTGTTTGTATGGTCCTACTTTGAGAAACAGTGTTTATATCATACCTTCCTTCCCTTTTTTAAAATCTGTGTGCAACTATTTTACCATGTAAAGTCCAAAACTACAAGCTGCCTAATTAGATACTATTGAGGAGATTTTGGAAACCAGCGATACAAGCAAACAAAAGAAGTAACTACCTTCCCCCTGCTTTCTCAAACAATCTTTTGCATATTTGTTCAGAGTTAAATCCCACTATGTTAAACAAGGCTTTTTTAATACACACACACACACACGCACGCACACACGCACACACACACATATAGGACTGTAACTTGAAACTACTAGGAGTAAGCCCCAAATAAATCAGTGGGGTTTGTTTTTTTAGTTATATTCAGGTTACCATGTTCATTATACCATCAAATCATTTCTTACTTATGGAGACCCTTTAAAGGGTTTTCTAGGTAGAAAACACACAGAAGTGTCTTACCAATCCCTTCTTTTGGGGACAGTCTGAGAATGTGCTGCTTTCTTCTTCCAGGATAGACAGTGGAGATTCAAACTCTCAGCTTGTGCCTCTGTAGCCAGATATCTAAACCACTGAGCAATCCGGCCAGCTACTGTTCAGGATTATTCTTTTTATAATAACAGTTAAGAATTAATCTTATTTCCAGAAAAGCATGCATTGTATAATGAATCTCCAAAAACAGAACCAAAACAAATGGATAGATTTTTCTCATCCACCCCAGATATCTTTCCTTAACCTACTGCTGTAACCTACTAAAGAAACCAGCTCTGCTTTATCCTACTTCTATTCCTTCACACTATTCAGCTCACAAACAAAAAACTTAATAGTATAGATTACTTAGCATTCTTTCACTGTTAGCTCAAGTGCTACACTAGCAGTTCTCTCAAATATTTGCAGATAGGCTATGCTCCCCACCCCCAATTGCAACATGTATCTAGACCCGTGGTTCCCAATGTGGGGTACATGCCCAAAAGGGGGAACAATTTAATTTTTAGGGGGGGGGGGCAATTTGAGAATGAGTTATTAACAGTGATTTTTAAAAAATTTCTTATGGTTCTAGGTGCCTCGTATACAGTATATATTTTGTGACATACACATTTTTAAAATTAAAATCAGAATGTGCATGGTAGTCAGCTTGTGATGTGAATAAGAGTTCACTTTTTGAATACTGTATATACTCAAGTATAAGTCTAGTTTTTTAGCCTCCAAAATGAGATCCAAAAAATGGACTCGACTTATACTCGGGTCAATGACCGCAAGGGACCCAAAACCATGGTGTTACAAATTCAAACATACATTTTTTAAAAAAGCACTAACACTACCACAAAAATTTGAAAACATATCCACACAAATGTCTGAATAAATTAATTGTACCACATTTTCATGTATTTTAATCATTGAAACTCACTAGCAGCTGCTGCATTTTCCACCCCCAACATATACTCTGGTCAATATATTTCCCTAGTTTTAGAGGTCTAAATTAGGTACCTCAACTTATATTTGGGGTGACTTATAGTCGAGTATATATGGTAATAAGAATTATAAGTCACGGGTGGAGGGGTGGCATCAGGATTTCAGAGATGCTTAGATGGGACATGGTAAAAAAAAGTTTGGGAATCACTGGTCTAGACAGAGGATTGCTGTGATGTCTTTAGTCATTGATCAATATCCTGTTCAGTATTTACATGCCCATATTTCCAACTCAGAAAGCTCTTGCAGCAACCTCACAAGGTGCCAGTGGTGTTCATTTTACATCCAGAATATAGTATAAAGAAAGCCAGACTAGATATAGGTGAAGGAAGAATGAAAATTGTTGGAAGAAACTTCAGTAATTTAAGATATGTGAATGACACCATCTTATTGGCACAAAGCAGCAACGCCTGGACACAACTTTTAAGAAAAGTGAAAGAAGAAAGTACCAAAGCAAGACTGAAGTGAACATCAAGAAGACAAAAATCATGACTGCAGAGGAACTTAACAGTTTTAACATTGGCAATAAATAAATTGAAATAGGAAAATAATTTGTATACTGTACTTTGGTTCAATCATCACATCACTACCATTCTCATGCTGTTTCAAACCTGGAAGTCTAGAGTATTGTTGTTGTTCACTCGCACAGTCGATTCCGAACCTTTGTGACCCCATGGACCATTTTCCTCCAGGCACCTCTGTCCTCCACCATCTTCCTCAGCCTGCCCAGCTCTGTGCCCATTGTGTCCACAATAACATCTTTGGACGCTCCCTTCTTCTCTTACCCCCCCACCTTTCCCAACATCAAGGCCTTCTCAAGTGAGTCCTTCCTTCTCATGTAATGTCCAAAGTACTTTTGCTTAATCTTTACTATTTGTCCCTCCAATGAACAGTCAGGGTTGATTTCTTCTAATATTGACCTATTTGTTCTCTTTGCTGTCCAGGGGATTCACAAAACTCTCCTCCAACACCACATTTCAAAGGCATCTATTCTTCTGCACTCAGCTTTCCTAATGGTCCAGCTCTCACACCCATACATTACCACCAGGAATACCATTGCTTTGACTATGCAAATTTTTGTTTTCAAGGTGATGTCTCTGCTTTTCACTATATTCCCCAGGTTTCTCATAGCTCGTCTCCCCATAATCAGTCATCTTTTTATTTCATGGCTACAGTCGACATCTGCAGTGATCTTAGATCCTAAGAAAGTGAAATCTGGGGGCGTGGCTAAGATGGCCGACGAGTAACATCTTGACTCGGACGCTCGCGCTTAACAAAATGGTAATCAATGTGTTGGAGTGAAATGGGAAACTTCTAAAGTGGCAACTTCTGTAGATAAGAATCTTGCTTGTCTTTTAGGAAAATTTCGGGACTTTTGAAGTCGGATGGTCGAAGTTCGGGAGGTTTTCCTGGGCGGGTGAGGCCTGCGACGGCAGTCGCGGCTTTTCTGCCGAGGAGCCGAGAACGGGACCAGCGAGACTGCGGAGAAGCTTTGGAGCTGGCAAGAAGTTGTTTGGCACGAAAACAGCCGCATGTAAGTGCATGACTGGAGTACTAAAGCTTAAAGTTAGCTGGGGATTTTGTTTAATGAGCCCGGACTTTGAAATGGAAATGGGTGGAAGCAGATGAAAACAAGTGGTTGTTTCCTTAATGGCGGCGGTCCTGGAAAACGAAAGTGATGGTGTTTGGGTTTATGATTTTTTCGCACACCAGAAGGACCACGCCGTGTTTTGACGATAACAAAGTGGTCTAAAAAATACTTGTCTGGGCTATAATATTGGAAGGTAACAGTGAATTTCCCAGCTTAAAGTGTTTGGAAAAACAGAAGAAGAAGGGGGGGTTTTACCCAGAAGTTAAGGCAGCCGCTGGAAAATGGCGTTTTGACTTGTCCGCTTCAAGAGAAGGATTAATTGGGCTTTTTTTTTTGCTCCTTCACCGTGTGGATTACAAATACTTGTTTTTTTTTTCTTTTGGAATATATTGCTTCTCACTTCTCTTCCTTTCCTGTTTGGATTTTGGGCTTTTTCTCCCTCCAGTCTCCCCTCCCTTTTTTACTTTTTGGCGGCTTGGATTTAAAAGAGAAGTTCTGGGTGACTGTTCCCTTGGAGCATTTACATTGCAGCTTGGAAGACGACTGGCTGGATTGATTGCTTTGGGGAAACAGACCCGCTGTGGATTATTATTTTCTTTTTCGCTCTTCTTTTTTTCTTTTCAGCTGCCTGCTGGGAGTATTGGTTCCTTCTGTCCTTTTTTGTGGATTACAGTAACTCTTTGGACTTCTGCTTACATATAAGTTTCTTACATATAAGTTTCCTTGTTGGACTTGTGGAACCAGGGGTTGCAGTGTTACAGGCTTATCTGTCTGACTAATTTTTACAACGATCTGCAACTTTGGGCTTTTATATACTGTACTATCATGGATAAAGGTACAAGAGGGAAAGCAAAGGAAGAAGAGCCAGTTGTGAAGCCTAAGAAGAAGGAAAAAGCACCAATGGAGGAAGCCCCTCAGTCTGCATCCCCGCCCACAGTGCCTTACGATCAAACCCAAATTATGGTGGAAATTGGCAAGCTGTTTCAGAAATTGGAGAAGAATGAGGATTCAAGGGTGAAAGACAGAAATGAAATGATGAAAAAGCAAGATAAGGTGGTATCATCTGTTGCAGATTTCTCAAAAAAGGTGGACTTAAGTTTGAAAAAAATTGAGGGAAATGTGAAATTGGTTCAAACCGAGGTAATTGCCATAAAAAAGGAAATAAAAGGGACTCAGGAGGTGGTGCGGGAGAATAAGCTGAAATTGGAGGAACAAGAGAGAAGGATTGATGCTGTGGAAGATATGATGAGAAAGCAGAATATTGTGATCCGTCAGGTCGTGGAACGAACTCCGGACTTGTTAAGGGAAAGAGTGGTTCAGTGGCTAAATGGTTTGAATATGGGAAAAGAATTTGTCCAGGAAGATTTTGTAAGTGTATTTCGGGTGGGCCCAAGAAGAGGGAGGGTGGTTCAAAGAAATGTGTTGGTAAAATTCACAAATTGGGCAGATAAGCTAAAAGTAATGGCCCATTTGAAACGAGCTGGTCCTGATGCTTTGAAATTTGATGGCTCTGACGTAGAAGTTTATAATGATATTTCGCTGAAATAAAGAACGTGGAGGTATAAGATGAGGCCTGTAACCAAATTACTGATGAGTAAAAATATAAGGTACAATTGGAGATTTCCGCAGCAACTGCGCTTTTTCTATGATAAAAGAATGCAAGTGATTGATGAAGGGACCAATCCATTGGAGTATTTGAGCTTGTTGGAACTGGTAAAAGTAGATTCGGAAGAATGGATAAATCTTAAGAAGGAATTGATGGAATCGGGAGCTTTGGGGAGGGAATACGGGAGGGAGGAAGCTGGTGGGGCAACAGGTGGAACACCGCATCGAAGGGAAGAGGAGGAGGAGCTGTCGTTGATCATGGTGGAGGAGGAGACAAGTAAGGAGCAATGAGAATTAGATTATAACAATTTAAAGCATTTAATTGATATAGAAAGGTGAGTAGCGCGTAGCACCAGTAGGAAGGCACATCTTGCATGTCCCCCCTCTCCCCTCTTTGGTTGTCAAAGGTGGCTTTTTTTGTAAGAAAGTGGGGAGAGAGATAGTGTGTGTTTTATGTAGTTTTGTATGGTATAGGGGTAAGGGGTGGTTGGTGGCATGCCCGATGGAGAGTTTAGAGCTTGGAAAGGAAATAGGTTATGGGAAGTATTAAAATAATATCATGGAATGTGAAGGGTACAGATTCTGTTCTTAAGAGACGGAGACTGGAATTGGCGCTGAAGAAAGATAGACCAGATATATTGTTTTTACAGGAAACACATCAGAAGTCAAAAGATACGAATAGACTTTTTTTGGGATGGATGCAACACTATGAGATGGCGTTTGGAACTTCAAAAGCAAGAGGGGTGGCAATCATGATTTCTAAAAAATTAGGATTTGAGATTACAAAAAGCGTTGTTGACCAAGAGGGTAGATATTTGATTGTAAGAGGAAAATTGGAGGATGAGGAAATCATGTTGGTAAATATTTATGCTCCAAACGATCATCAAGCGGAGTTCCTTGAAAAAATTCGGAAAATAGTGGAATTAGAGAATGTTGCAAAAACTATTGTGGCTGGAGATTTTAATTTGATAAGGTCAGGGCTAGATTGTACAAATATAGCAAGAAGTGGAATTGGCTTGAAAGGGAAGGTTTTGGATAAATGGATGGATGTTATGGGTTTGAAGGATTCTTGGAGAGAGTTTAAGGGCTCTGAAAGGGCATACTCTTTTTTTCCACATGTTCATGGGACCTACTCAAGAATAGATTATGTTTTTCTTACGGAAAATTTGATCAAAGATATAGAGGGAATGGAAATTGGGATTATCAAGGAATCGGACCATGCTAAAGTATATCTGGAATTGAAAGTACAAAAAGATATTCAAAGAGTAAGAAGTTGGAGGTATGATCCTAATTTGTTTAAAGATCAGAAATGTAAAGAGCAGATTATGGAAAGATGGAAAGAAAGTTGGCAGTGGAACGATAATAATGAGGTTAATTTTAACATTGTATGGGATACCATGAAGTCGGTTTTTAGGGGGGAAAGTATAAAGTTGGCGAGTTTTAAATATAAAAAATATAAAGCAGAACAGATAGAAAAAGAAATAAATAAAACAATTACAGGAGGATCATGCGAAAAGTAAAGACAAAAATTTTTTTACGAAATTACAAAGGCTTAAAGCAGAACTAATGGGTAAGGATATTGATAAAGTTAAACGAGATTTGATTTATTTAAATAGAGAATATTTTGAATTCAGTAATAGAAGTTCAAAACTATTAGCAAGAGCAGCCAAGGCTAAAAGGGAAAAAAGAGAAATAGGGGTATTGGTTAATAAGCAAGGTTCAAGGTGTAATAAGAACGGAGATAAATGTAAAATTGTCAGGGAATTTTATCAGCTATTATATGCAAAAACGGAAGTAGACTTGGAGAAGCTTAAAAAGATATTGGAGAGACAGTTAGGGAATGGAATAAAACAAGAACATAGGGAGAAAATGGAGGAAAGGATTAATGATAAAGAGGTTAAGGAGGTAATTAGTGGGTTGAAGACGGGGAAAGCTCCGGGGGATGACGGATTATCGACAGAGTTTTACAAAGAATTTAAAGAGGTGGTGGTTCCAAAATTGGTGAAGTTATATAATTATATTTTAGATGGAGGATCAATTCCGACTTCATGGTATAACACCACAATCGTTCTACTGCCAAAGCCTGGCAAGAATCTGGAAAGAGTGGAATCGTACAGACCAATTTCACTTATAAATCAGGATGCTAAGATCTTCACAGCAATATTGGCTAACCGATTAAATAGTTTTATGGGGGAATACATAAATGTAGATCAAGTTGGGTTTCTAAAAGGTTGGCATATGGTGGATTTGACTAGAAGGGTATTAGATTTAATTGATAACGTTAATCAAACTAAGGAAAAGGTGGGCTTATTATCATTAGATATTTTTAAGGCATTTGACTCATTACAGTGGTCTTCAATTAAGGAAATAGTTAAAAAATACGGGTTTGGGGATAGATTCAATAGGGTAATAGACTTATTATACCAAAAAGGGAATGCTAGGGTTAGAGTAAATGAGGAGCTTACTGATGTGGTAAATCTAGAGGCTGGTACTAGGCAGGGCTGTCCATTATCTCCTATCTTGTTTATTATGGCAATGGAGATTCTAGCTAAAAATATAAGGGATGATTTAAATATAGAAGGGATTATGGGTAATAAAGTGAGTATGTACGTGGATGATACATTGCTTATGGTGAAACATCCGGAGCTGGTAATGGACAGGATTAAAGATCACTTACAGGTATTTGAAGCTATAACTGGATTAATGATAAATTGGGATAAATCAGAATTGATGTTGTGTAATTTGGGAGCAAGTGAGATGGGTAGGATAGTGGAGACACTTAATATACAAATTAAAGATAAGATGAAGTATTTGGGGATAACTATCTCAAACAAATTAGAAGAACTTAAACGATTGAACTATGACAGCTTGAGAGCTGAATTTAAGAATAAAATACAAGAGTTTCAGAAGTTGAAGCTGTCATGGTTCGGAAGGATCGCTATTTGTAAAATGATATTGTTACCAAAGATTAATTTTTTATTTGATGCACTAGCGATCCATCTGAAGGAGAAGGAAATTAATGAGTTTCAAAAGATGTTTAATGGTTTTTGTAATGGAGGTAAAAAATCTAGACTTCCAAAGAAGCTATGGTACTTGTCTCAGAAAAAAGGGGGTTTGGGTATGCCAAATTTGTTAGCATACTATCGAGCATTTCAAATTAAGAATGTTGTGAAGATTTTGGCAAGAGAAAAGACAATTTGGGAGCAACTGGAGATGAAAGAATATAGAGACATTGGTAGTATGATTTTTTTGGGAATAAAGGATAAGGTGAAAAGGTCAAATAATACTATGATGAGAGGTCTCATGGAGGTGTGGAAGAAAGTAAAGAAAGATATAGTCCCAAATCTCTCTCCAGTTTTGGAATTGACGGATACGGGGTGTTTCCCAATAAAATTAGATAAGGAAAAAATGGAAATATTGGATAAAAATGGGGTGCTTTCATTGAAGGATTGGTTAAAAGTTTGTGATGATGATACTAAGAGGAAAAAAATATTTGAGAAGCTAAATTTGGATTGGTTTCAGAAATTAAAGGTGGATAGTTGGAATAAAAAATATAAAAGAGAAGCAGGGATAGATAGAACTAAGACGGAATTTGAGGATTTGGTAATAAAGATCAGAAAAGGGGAAAGAGGTATTAAGGGTCTTGTAAGCAAACTTTATATTATATTGAATAAGGATAAAGATTCACAGGAAGACTTGAAACGGAAGTGGGAACAAAATTTGAATATAAAAATTGGGGAGGCTGAATGGAGAAACAAATGGAAAAAGAGGATCATGAGAACAATGTCTGTAAGAATTAAAGAACATAATTTTAAAATGTTGTGGCAATGGTACTTGACACCACTAAGGCTTTATCAGATGGATAATAAAAGAGATAAGTTATGTTGGAGATGTAAAGAAACTGATGGAACATATGAACATATGTGGTGGAGTTGTAAAAAAATAAGGGATTTTTGGGGAAGAATAGAAGGGGAGTTTGGTGAAATATTGGGTAAAAAGGTTAAGTTGGTGTCAGGTACCATTCTTTTAACAAATGTGGAAGGTTTGGGTTTGAATAAGGAGGAAAAAGAATTATTGGAAATTGTATTGACTACAGGTAGACAATGTATAGCTAGAAATTGGAAAAATGATGTAGATATACAGATTGGAGAATGGTATAAGGAAATGTGGAGCCTAGCATTGAATGACAAATTGACATGGGAGATTAAAGTGAAACGAGATAATTTAAAAGAGAATAGGTTTTGGAATAAATGGAAACCGTTTGTGGAGCATTCTCTTATGGTAAATGACAACTCAGGACCTGTACCATCTCAAAGAGGTTTTTGGAGTTGAAATAGCAACTAAACTCTCCGGGCATTGTATATATTCACAGGGTGATTTGTAACTATTAAAAAATTATAATAGAGGTAGCATAGAAAGCTCTTATTTGTTTGATTGAGTAATATTTTACATTGTGGTATCTAACATTGTGGTTATATGGTAAACAATTAGTTTAAGTACTGTTATGTGCTAGCCTCTATGAATGTGAGTTAATTTTGCATTGATGTTATTTTTGAGCTATTATTGTATTGTATTGTTATTGTTTTCTTTTTTTTTGTATGTCTGTTAAAATTTTTATTAAAAATCATTTTAAAAAAAGAAAGTGAAATCTGTCACTGCTTCTACTTCTTCCCCATCTATTTTCCAGGAACTGATCAGACCTGTTGCCATTATCTTGGTTTTCTTGATATTAAGTCTCAAGCCAGCTTTTGCACTCTCCTCCTTCAATCCAATCAAGAGGTTCTTTAGGTCTTCCTCACTTTCTGCCATTAGGATGGTATCATCTGCATATCTCAAATTGTTGATGTTTCTCCCAGCAATTTCGATCCCATGTTGTGATTCCTCCATCCTTCCATTGCGCATTATGTGCTCTATGTATAGATTGAATAAGCAGGGTGATAAAGTGCAGCCTTGTCTTACTCATTTTCCTAGTCCAACCCACTTTGTCATTCTGTGTTCTGTCCTAACTGTTGCTTCTTGGTTCATATACAGATTTCTCATGAGGCATATGAGGTGTTCTGGTATTCCCATCTCTTTAATTACTTGGCACATTTTGTTGTGGTCCACACAGTCAAAAGCCTTGGTGTAGTCAATAAAACAAAAGTAGACTTGTTTCTGGTATTCTTTTGTTTTCTCCATGATCCAACATATGTTGGCAATGTGGTCTTTAATCCCCCTGCCTCTTCTGAAACCGGCCTGCACCTCTGGTAGTTCTCTCTCCACATGTTGTTGAAGTCTATCCTGTATTATCTTGAGCATCACCTTGCTGGCATGTGGGATAAGCGTAATTGTTCTGTAATTTGAGCATTCTTTGGCATTGCCTTTTTTTGGGATTGGAACGTACACTGATCTTTTCCAATCCTGTGGCCACTGTTTTGTTTTCCAAATTTGCTGGCATATTGAATGCAGTAGTTTGATTCCATCATCTTTTAGGACTTTGAAAAATTCAACTGGGATACCATCATTTCCACTAGCTTTATTGTTTGCAGTGCTTTTTAGGACCTTTCTGACTTCATTCTCCAGAATGTCTGGTTCAAGTTCAAATTTCTCATTATTGTTATTATCAGGAGTGTTGAGGTCCTTTTTGTAGAGTTTCTCTGTGTAATCTTGCCATCTTTTTTGATCTCTTCTGCATCAGCTAACTCCTTTCTCTTTTTGTCCCTTATCATGGTTATTTTTGCTTTAAATGTTCCCTTGATTTCCCCAAATTTTTTTGAAAAGATCTCTAGTCCTGCCTCTTTTGTTATTTTCCTCCATTTCTTTGTACTATTTGTTCAGGTAGTTTTCCTTATCTCTCCTTGCTTTTCTTTGAAATTCTGTATTCAGGTGATTGTATTTTTTTTCTTTCTCCTTGGACTTTTGCATTCCCTCTTTCCTCTGCTATTTAAGGGCCTCATCAGACAACCACTTTGCTCTCTTAGAACACTTCTTTTCTTTTGGTATGGTTTCTCTTGCTGCCTCCTGCATGATGTCCCGTGTCTCTGTCCATAATTCTTCTGGTACTCTGTCTATCAGGTACAGGACATTAAATCTGTTCATGACCTCCACCATGTATCCTTTAGGGATGTTGTGTAGGTCATATCTGTCTGGTCTAATTGTTTTCCCCATTTTCTTTAGTCTAAGCCTGAATTTTGCTATCAGTAGGTTATGATCTGAGCCACAATCTGCTCCAGGGCTCGTTTTTGCAGACTGAGTGGAGGTTCTCTATCTTTGACTACAGAGTATGTAATCAATCTGGTTTCGATGCTGGCCATCTGGTGATGTCTATGTGTAAAGTCGCCTCTTGTGTTGCTGGAAGAGGGTGTTTGCTATGACTAGTGCATGGTAGAAGGTGTTCAGCAGGCTATGTCAAAGATGCAACAGAACAAAAATGCATTTTAGAGAGCCCTGAAATATTTTCCAGAAGGCCATTTCCTCTTTCATTCCAGTTCAGAATTTCCTGTCAGTTTTGTTGGCTTGATCCTACAGCCCCGTTATAAAAATGGTTTTCCTCCTAAGCTTGGGTATCTTGCCATGTAATCAATCTCATTTGGCCATATGATTATTTACACAGCAAAAAGACCACCCACCTCACTTTTAACATCTGTGTCTCAATCATGGCTGACATCAGAATTGCTATCATTTTTGCAGCAATACTTCAGCATGGAATGTGGTGAGTGGAGAAGGGGAAATCAACCACCTAGATTACAAAAAAAAAAACTTTGCTCCCCTTTGGGCTGTACTTTAATGAGGTACAGCCTACAAGAAATTGTAAAATCCCCTCTGAATGACTGGGATTGTCTCCCAGACCCAGACTTGTTCCTGACCCAAGGTAGTTTTCACATATGCCACCTGTTTTAGCTGACAAACCAGATTCCTGTTACCTGCCCAAGCAGGACAGCGCCAGGCTATCATACACCCTGATACCGTATAAAGTTGGTTGTTGCAGTGTGGTTTTTTTTCTTTTTTGCTGCTGCAGACACTTTGAAGCCTCAGTTGATTTGTAGCATAACCTTTGTCTCAGGCCATTACACAAAACCTGGGACAGCTCAAATGGAAACCATTACACAAATGTGGGACAGCTTCCCTATTTTGTGTGTGTGAGAGAGTTTCTGGGTTTAATTCAAAACATTATTTTTGATTATAAAGGCATGGCCTTTCAAAGAATGATTGAATAGTTGTATAAACTACCTCTGCTCTCCAGAATAAAGATTTACATTTGAGCCCCTGTTATGAATATCGTCATAATCAGAGGCAAAGCCAACAGCTAGAAATAGAAGTGTTTTTTTTAATGTTAGCTTTCATTTTATAAATTATCTCCACAGGTAGACTTGCCAGACCTATGCCACTGGGTTTTGACATGGGAGGGGCAGTTAAGGCTCTTTAAACTGTCAGCTCTGTTTGTTTTACTTTTAACAAAATGTGACTTTCATTCTTTTCCATCATTTGGTAGTTTCTTAAAGGGTTGCACTGTCAAGATAGTTCATATGTCTAATGGTTCTAGAGAATGTAACTGAAACCAGGGATAAAAACAGACTAAAAATGATCTATCCTGCTAAAAGTTAGAGGTCATCTTTTAAAAAGTACTAGCTTTGCTGGGTAGTTGATCCTTACGACATCAAATGAGAAGAGAGGATTCACTTGAGAAGGCCTTGATGCTGGGAAAGGTGGAGGGCAAAAGAAGAAGTGGATGGCCAAAGATGAGATGGCTAGATGGTATTGTAGACACAATGGGCACAGGGCTGTGCAGACTGAAGAGGATGGTGGAGGACAGGGGTGCCTGGAGAGCGATGGTCCATGGGGTCGCAAAGAGTCGGAGTCGACTGTGCAACTGAACAACAACTCCAAAAACTCTTTGTGTCTATTTGGACTTCACTGATGCAGTGTTGGGATGCGAGCAGTGAAAATATGCACCTATAGCCTGATAAATTCCACAACATGGATTGCCATACATAGCAATAATCCATCATATTTGTATTTTGGAGAACGATAATATAGAAACGAAAAATAAATAAATAGGTGTCCCAGTTCCTCCCAAACTAGCAGCTCGAAAGCAAGAAATTGCAAGTAGATTAATAGGTACCACTTTGATGGGAGGGTATACAGTGTTTTGTGCTCTCTGGTATCTACTCATGCCTGCCACATGACCACAGAAATGACTGCAAATGCAGAAAGTGTTGGCTCTTTGGCTATACATGGAGATGATCACCGAACCCTAGAGTTGGATACGACTGGCTTTCTAGCAAAGGGAGCAATGACTTAGCAATGTTTGCTCCTTATCAGAGTTTAAGGAACTACTGTGATAGGAACACATGTTTGCATGCAGCAAGCCTCACAATCAATCACGTTTGTCCCCGTAGGGTGAGAAAAAACTCCAGTTTGAAATCCAGGACTCTTGCTGCTGACCATCTGTCTCCATCTAAAGCACCTTGCTCAAGATTTTTTTCCCTTTTGGGACTTCTAAACAATCAAATAATCATGGATCTTCCAAGCAGACGTCCCCTCCCCCCAAAGATTTCACTTCACAGAGTGATAACAATTGTAACACAAAAACATCCAAAGTAGCCGCTTCCTTTACTTTTGGTGGTACTCAGTAGAGTCTTTCAGCACATTCCATTCATGCTCTGCATAAATAAAGAGCAAACTTTCCCCCTTTCACTGGAGCAGATCTGGGCTGGAATGAGTTTCCTTGGGTGACTGGACCCACGGGGGAGACTGAAGGTTAGTTGGTTTGAGAAGAGAAGGAGAGGGGAGGGAGGGAGGAGCGAATTGCCAGAGAAAACTTGGCTGAGCTGCACACTGTTTCTTCCTAAATCTTCAGCTGCCAATCCAAACTCCCCCGCCCGCCCCATCTTACTCTTTCCAGAAGGCCAGTCTGTATTTAGTGCAAGGAGAAGTTGCTTGTTTCTCGGCATCGGCTGGACCAGGAGAGACGTCTTCAGACCAGGACACAGAAACCATGCTTTGCCTTTGGCCTCTGTTTTTCATTTTCACCTTGACTGGACCAGGATTGGGTAAGTGCTTCAAAGTGGCAAAGAGTCAGCCTTCTCTTTTAAAGAAATATATATATAACATCTATCAGATGTCAAATAGGGCTTATTTTTTGTCCTGAAACCACATGAGGGTTATTGTAATCTTTTCCCTGTTCATGTAAGCCAAGCCTTTGTACATATGGACTCTTTAAAAATCAGCATGTTCTATAGAGGCGGAATACACAGAACTACGGGGCTCTTAGAAATAAGTAATGCATTTAGCTTTTGCCAAGCATCATAGTAGTAAGGACAAAGTGGCACACTCATTAAAATGCTGTTTGCCATCATGGATGCAAATGTTGTTCCCCAATCCACATTACAGCTAGCTTAGGAAACAGATTCCGTGGGTATGAAAAGTATCCCTAGAAGCTAAAGAACGTTATAAACCTGGCTCTAATATTCTCTCCCCACCCTCTGTTAATCATACTACTTCATTGGGTTTTTGTTACACCCTCTATATTTTAATAATTTCAGAATGGAAATTATTTACAAAAGGCAAAAGTTTTGACTTTTTTGTTTGTGGAAATGCTTTTACAATTGTTTTTCACCTGATAAATGCTGTCACTAAGTAAAAGGGCAATCTGGGCAAAGCCAAACACTGGGAGAACTGCAATCCTGTACATCAGGGGTACCCAAACTATGGCCTGGGGGCCGCATCTGGCCCCTGACGCCAATTCATCCAGCCCGTGAAGCCGTACGGGTGTGTTTTACTTCTGCTTCCGGGAGCGACGAGGGCTTTGTGGGCTGGATGAATTGGCGTCAGGGGCCAGATTCGGCCCCCATGCCAAAGTGACCTGCCCCTGAATCATGTGACCAGCCTGCAGCTCAAAAAGTTTGGGCATCCCTGCTGTACATTCTTAATTAAGAGTAAGTCCCATTCACTATATTGGCTCTGGCCAGGTTATCCTGCTATGGTAATAGAGTAGACCATACTGCTATGGCTTGGGTGCCAGAGTCCCACTTGAATCCATCTTGAAGGAGGGCAGCAGCTTCATCAATACAGTACTGGCCTGGGGCTGATGAGGACTTTGCATGACAAAAGAGCTCAGGACCAGAAAGTGACTCATGGAACTGGATCAGTGGTATGGATGTCATGCTGCAGTGCGGAAGGCAGATGAAAGTCTAGTGCATTATATTCTCGGGACAGTCTTCATGGCTGATCGCCATGAGGATCACAAATATTCGGATCTAGATACAGCAGAAGAAGTTCTGACAATATCTGCAGCATATAGTCTAACTTATTTATTATTTATTTCAAGAAAATATACTTTGCAAACTTCTTTATTTCTTACTGAAATGAATGAGACATAAAAATGCTTAGATAATGTTGAAAATCTGCAAAGTAGGTTTTCATGTTTTCTGTCTCAAAATCCTCTTGCGGCACATTTTTGTCCTTTCATGGTTATACTTTCATCTCTTTCTTTACTGAACAAATAGGTTAGTGAGTTGTGTACATACATTACATTTTTGCTACATTCTTAAGCGTGAATACATTTTAATCAGACATATAGATGAAATCTGCCCAGCCTGCCCAGAAGGTTTATGATGCCTAGGACAGGTGTGAAGGGGGGGGGGCTACTAGTGCCCCCTATAAGGACACATGTGTACATACAAAGCTGAGGGGCTGATCTGCAACAAAGTTTGCATGTGTGAACAAACTTGCAGGAATTCTTGCATGGCACTTCCAAGGATGGGCACGGAAGGAGGGTTTATGTCAAATAAAATGATGCTCAGAGTTTTCAAATATAGTGGCTCAAGTGGCTAAGACGCTGACTGGAAAACGGGAGGTCAGCAATTCAATTCGTGAGTGCTGCAAGATAATGAGCTTTCATCTTTGTCCCAGCTCCTGCCAACCTAGCAGTTCAAAAGCAAGAAAGCAAGAAATAGGGACCACTTTGGTGGAAAGGTAAACAGTGTTCTTTGTCTAGTCATGCCAGCCACATGACCATGGAAACATCTGCAGAAGCAGACAGCGCTGGCTCTTCAGCTTTGAAACAGAGATGAGCACTGAACCCTAGAGTCAGATACAACTGGCTTATGAGCAAGGGAAACCTTTACCTTTTTAAACTCATGCTCCAAACTACAAAATTGCATGAGAAGATGAGAAGAGCAAAATCAGATACACTTTCATGCGACAGGAATATTTTCTCTGATTTACCTGGCTCTTTTGCATTTGCATTGCACACCTAGCTAATAAACATTAACACCTTTTCCTAGTAACACCTTTTATAGTTATGTAAAACTTAAGCTTCCAGGGATCATCTACTCTGGTTCATGCACTGCTAATTACAATAGTAGCTTTATTTGCTACCCTCTAGTGTGTGCATGCACCTGCATATCAAACTAAAAATAGGCTGTAGGTTGTCACCGGTAGTTTTTCACTAACCTCCAACCATTGCTCAGAGTAAGTGATGTAATAGTTAACTTTAAGGAAATTATCAGAAAATCAGGGGGGGGGGGGAAATCCTCTCAACCTCAATCCCAAATTGAAATATGGGGATAATAAGAGACTTGTCTTATAGGGTTCTGGCATCAATTGTAGCAGCAATATTTGGCACACTCTGGAAAGGTACTGTGGAACCAATCCAACTACAATCACAAGCACACTGAATAGTCATTGCCTGATTGGCAGTGGTGGGCTAAATGTACCAGTCACTATTGCAATAAATAAGTAAATATTTTTCCATGGATGCATTCATGGACAGATTTTTGTAATTCAGTCCTATTGTCTCTGGATAATCCTCTAATGAAAAAGGTAGGGCCTGGGGAACAATTTTTAAGTGATTTAAATGAACGATTCAAAAGTTTATATTCCCAGTGAAATCACATAACATTGTTGTGCAGCATGTCTTCATCCTATGATTTCTAATAATGGGAACCAACCAAAACCATGGGAACTATCTCGAAAGTAACTTCACAGGAAATTTTGCAGCTCTCATGTTATGGGGTAGAAAGCTGATTTTCATTAAGATAAAATACATAATTGCTAAGCAACCCTTGGGAGGAGATTTAACATTCTATTATCATTGGATTTTAGCTCTTGTGTTTTGATCTCATCCTTTAATGCTTAATTACTGTTTTAAAATGTTTGCTTGGGATATTGTTCTTAGGGGAGTGAAGGAATATTTTATTCCAGAGTCACGCTATAAATAAAGAATATGGTTAACAGACCCCTTCAGAAAGTTCACAGCTTAAAGCATTGTTGGACAGACTACAGCAAATTAATGTATTTGAAGTGCTCTGAACACTCTGTTTAAAAGTGCTAAGTATTATTATTACTACACAGTGATACATTACCCCAATCCATCTCATAGTGAAGAACAATTGAAAGCAATGTAATCCTTTTAAAAATAGTTATGTTTAATGTCTCTGACCAGCACATTATATTTCTGAGTACAAATACATCTTGTAATTATAATAGGCACAAAATTAAATCAAGTGAGGTCCTCCTTCCCCAATGCCATATTCTGGGAAGAGAGGGGAAGGCCTTAATTCTGTATCCACTTCCTTAGGAGTAAACTCTCTTGATCTTAACAGGACATTTTTCTGAGTAAGACACATATGGGATAGTATTGTGAGTTGAAAATAACATAGCACAGAAATCTTCCCAGCTCTGTAGCAGTTGTACATGAATTGATTGCACGTAGCTGCCTTTACTGACAGGGAATACCTTCCAAATTGATTTACCTGTTGAAAAATTTCAATTCAGGGCCCTTTCTAAGGCAGGATAGCCAATAGTGCTTCTGCACAAAGATGTTTCTGATGCTGTCAGTCAAAAGGTGTTGTCTTTGCCTCATGGGAAAAACAGCGAGAAAGCACTGTAGATGGATGACTGCATCTTCTGAACCCTTATAAGTTTCACAAATGGACAGAATTGGCCCTCTGGTTAGACACATATGTAATCTTGGTTATGTGGGGATCACCACTCGGTAATTGAAGGTCAGGGTGGGGGAATATAGGTCCAAGATCAGGGCATTGGAAACCCAAGCCCTGCTTGTGCAACATTTCTTGGAACGACAGCACAGTGATCGGGACTTTAAATTTGCTGCGCTAGAAATAGTCAGATCTCCGCCTTCCGCACGCTCCAACATTGAAAACTTACTGCTAAGACAAGAAGCTTACTATATCCACTGTTTTAAATTTCTTCAACCGCACGGACTCGATGCGGAACTTGATTATGCTTGCTTCCTTTAAGAACTTTTTACATGAGCTCTTCATGCTCACAGCTGTTACATGATGTCATTATTGTTCTATACCTTTATATTTCACCTGGGTTTTGAGCTCTTTGACGTCCAAGAGCAGCAAAGAATACACGTAGGAGGCTTGGGACGCACTTCTTTATTAACTTTGAAAGCAGGTAATTTTCTTCATCTCATGATGCCCTATTGATTATGTTCCGAGGTCTTTCTATGTAATTTTGTAAATATGTATATATTTCCTTTTGGGTTATCACTTATGCTTATATATATAAGCTTATATATAAGCATAAGATTCCTGATGAAATTAACATGAAAAGCCATAACTTTATCAAAAGGGCTTTGAATCTACTTTTGAATCTACTATAGAACCTACCATGTTTTTGAAAAATTTGAAAAATTAAATTGAAACATTTGCTTTTGAACCTTTGCCTCAAATAGGTGTAGATGATAAAGATATCAGAACCATCACCAACCTTTATTGGAATCAAATAGCTCAAGTCAGAGTGGAAGAGCATCTGACAAAGCAGGTTCAAATTTGCAGAGGCGTGCAACAAGGCTGTGTGTTGTCCCTGACACTGTTTAATATATATTTGGAGAGTATTTTTCCATGCACACTATCAGATTTAAACATGGGCATTACAATTAATGGGGAATACCTGAATAATATCCAATATGCTGATGACACAGGGTTGTTGGCCACAAACCTTGCAGATCTTCAGTTGATGATGGATCGAGTTAGAGTTTCAAATGCAGAATATGGTTTGGATACCAACATCAAGAAGACAAAATATCTGGTTATAAGCCTAACACAACTCATGGCAAGCTAATGGCAGGAACACAAGAAATCGAAAGAATCGATACAATTGTCTGTTTGGAGAGTATGTTAAATGAAAATTGGGAACCTGAGGTAGAGATTAAAATAAGAATAGAAAAAGCAAGATCCACCTTCATAAAAATGCAACATTTGTTATGCAGTAGAGATCGAACTCTTGTTACAAAGATCCAAATAGTGAGATGTTACATATTCCCAGTGTTGCTATATGGAGTCAAAGCTTGGACATTGACTAAAGCATCTGAAAAGAGAATCAAAGCTTTTGAAATGTGGATCTACAGATGGCTGCTAAGGATATCATGGTTTGACTATGTGACTAACGTAGAAGAATTGCACTGAATGGATAAAGAACAAGAACTCTTTAAAACCATCAAGCAAAGAAAGCTCCAATACCTTGGCCATATCATGAGGAACAACATAAAATATAGAATACTTCAGCTTGCTCTGCAAGGAAAGATCCCTGGGAAGAGAGGCCCTGGACGTAAATGGACTTCATGGCTGAAGAACCTGAGAGACTGGTGTGGCATGTCTTCAGAAGAACTGTTCCGAGGAGTTAAGAACAGGAAGACTATCGCCATGATGATAGCCAATATCCAGAATGGATATGGCACCTGAGGAAGAAGGAATGGGGAGAAGTCCAATATTTTCTAACCTACAGACCCAAATAACTTGGCTGATTTTATGTACTATCAACAGAGGATTTGACTCAAGGGATAGAGGGGTGAGATCTGCTGATTTCCCTTTAGTGGGAAAATGATATGAACCAGTTTTGTGATTAAGTGTGCACACATACTACATAATCCTTTCTGGAAATAGCAACCATTTGAGTAGGAATCAGTTATGCCTTTTGGGACTGTCTGTCACTCTCTCTGAAAGAACTCTCCAAAGAACACATGCAATCCCTGTACATGTCTATTTGCAGAAGAAAAACAATGGTACTCGATCTGCAAGCTATGTTCACGATTACTGTTTTTTCTTACTGAGAATTCCTAACCATCTTCTAAGCACCAGGTTTCCCGTATAGCACCATTTGAAAACTACAGTTCTGTAGCAAAACGCAAAGGTTTGGAAAACATATTTCTGCATTAATCAAAATAGGCTCTACACAAGAAACAGGCTCTGTGTGAGAGAGAATGACCTCAGCAGTTTAGATTCCCTTACCCGCAGTCACAGATTTCTCCACCCTTGGCTGAAATCCATTATTAAGAATTTTTGTTTTGTTCAGATAAAATCCTATGCTTCCACTAGGCTGGCTTGCGTGCAAGCACAGAAGACAACGAAAAGAAACATCCTTGGTCAATGGTCAAGAAGGAAAACTATACACAGTACACATATACACACAAAGACTCATTACATTTGCCATCATTTTACTAGCCCTGCTCCTGTACTTTTGATCAAGCAGCATCACATGGCAAAAGAAGTAACTCATGTAACATTTCTTGGCATGAAGTTAAACTGATGGCTAGAACTGCCATTGAAGGTCTGTGAAAAGATTACTGGTAAATCAAGGAAGGAAGAGGGAGGGCAAGGTTTCAGCTGTCTAGTATGGCTCCATTTCTGGAGATTTTTTTAACCCATAAGAATCCATGTCACAGGGGAGGGGCATTATGATGTCAGAGGGCAGGACATTATCTATTGCAGGGGTTCCCAACCTAAGGTCTATGGGCCGGATCTGGCCTGCAACACCATTTCATGTGCCCGCCACCTCTCCAAGGGCATTTGAGAAACCTAATGGCTGCCCCTTTGAAGCTGTTGGGACAGAATGGCCACCACCACCACCCATCATGCATTTTTAACAAGTAAATTTGTCATCAGAGTCCTAGAAGGCAGAGAAAAATGAATCCATTTTTACAATGTTGTTGACTAACAAACCATTTGAGGGGAACAGTAGACATTTTGGACTACAACTCAAATCTCTCCAGAGAGTATCTGTGATGGAAGTTACGGTGCAGAGGATCAGGGTAGGCAGGCTACAAGGGAGAGTGTGGTTAAAAGCTCTTCGACCAAGTTACAGACTTGTCATTAAGCTGGCAGTTTACATTTTTCTCAACTTGCTTCTTCCATGTATATCTAACTTACATCTATTTCTATCTATCTTATAGTAACATCGCTCGGATCCACTCAAAGCTTAATCCCAGCGTGGATACAGTGGGTCTGGAACTGACTGGACCATGGTCTTGCCATGTTATCTGGGACTGGTTCGATCCAGTTGTCACTGAGGAAGTGGACAGCATCCTTGGATCTGTCCATGCTACCGCCTGCTTATTAGATCCATGCCCCACCTAGTTGCTTAAAATAGCCAAGACGGTGACAAGCAGTTGGGTCAGGGTAATAATTAATGCTTTTTTCTGGGAGGGGGTGTTTCCTCCTCCTGAAGAAGCCATCACTCGACTTTAGTGTCTTGCACGGAAGACAAAGAAGGAGTCGCAGGAAGGACTAACACAGGTTTATTCATTGATGATCAGGATGAACATGTGGTAATGGCGGAGGTACCTCATATTATATACAGTAGTACAATACATTTGAATCTTGCTGCACGGTAGCTCATTGGCTGCTACCGGCGTGACGTCGTCCAAGTCACGCCCATCTTCTGTAGTTGTTTGATAGTGCGGGGAAGTTCCCGCGGCTGCCGGTGATTTGAGGAATGAGAACCATGTGAGTTGAACGCTCGCAGCTGCCCTCTATGGGCAGCTAACTCGCGTTCCTTTAACAGCTGTGCTACATTGTAATTGTGGTCAGGTTACATTCATACATTTCTTAAAGCAACATTGTACATACATAACATCCCTCCCCCCTAGGATGGGACGAAGTCCCTCAACCATTGTGGCTTGCCGCACGTGCGCCTGGGGCGTGCGGTCGCTTGACTTAACACAGGGGAGTCGGAGGCTCCTGGTTCCGCGGAGTCCTGCCCTGCAACGGAAAGGGGGGACTCATTAGTGGCTCGGTGTGGAGTCTGCGGTAACCTTGCATTGGGGGACGGGAATGGAATGAACAGTTGGGAAGTGAACCCCTGCCTACCGTTCGAGGAGCTTGGGGTTCCCCCCAGTACGAATCTCGGGACCGACGAAGAGGCCCTCGTGGCCTCGCCACCCCCCGTTACCTGCCCGGGCGTTCTGGAGACTGTGGTGGGTGGACTTCCCCCTGTTGCCTGTCTTGGTGGTGTTTGTCTCCGGGGGGCTGGAGCTACGGTATATTCTAAAACAAAAGGGCTGGGGGGACTGGAAGTACCAGGGGCTGAACTGAAACCACTCTTCTCGCTAGGACGGGTGGGGGACCACTCCGCGACACCCCCCTGGTACTGCAACTCATAATCAACTTCATCCCTCTCCTCTAAGGTATCCTCCTCTGCGGCTGAGAACCGAGGATATGCATTTGTATCCGCGGGTGCCGCCGTGTCTCCCCCTTGGGTAACGCGGGTGGGGGAGGACCCTAACGCTGATTCCCCCTCACCAGTGACTCGCCTTCTGAGCTGGTCGGCGTGCATTCTCCAGAGTAGACCTGAGCTAGTCTCGACCCTGTAGGATACCGGCCCCGTTTGCTCAACAATCGTCCCAGGTACCCACGCTGGCCCCGAGGCCGTGTAGTTCCTGCAGTGAACCGGGTCCCCTACCGAGAAACTTTTGGAGCTCTCTCCCCCTATGTCTATATTTCTCCCTTCATCCTCCACCCTGGACGGATCCATCCGGTCAAAAAGTGTTACCGGACGCCTCCTCATGAGGAGTTCGGCTGGCGAAAAACCTGAAGCTAGGGGGGTTGTCCTGTAACAGATGAGGAACTGACACAGATGCAGGTTCAACTCACCGGGACCCATGCGCCGCAGTGCGTCTTTCGTAGTGCGCACTTGGCGCTCTACCTGACCGTTTGTGGTGGGGTGAAACGGGGCAGCGGTAATGTGCCTGATGGCGTTTCTCTCAATAAAGGTCTTGAACTCTGCAGACGTGAAGGTACTAGCGTTATCGCTAACGAGGACGTCTGGCAGGCCGAAACAGGCAAAAAGCTTGCGCAACTGTTTAATGGTTGCCGCAGAGGAAGTGCTGTTCATGGGGATTACCTCCAGCCACTTGGAGTAGGAGTCGACTACCAGGAGAAACATGGACCCGCAGAAGGGGCCAGCGAAGTCGACATGAATCCGGGACCATGGCCCGCGGGCCGTGTCCCATTCCCTATGGGGCAACCGGGACTCCTCGGGCCGAGAGCTCTGGCAGCTCTCACACGTGCCCACCAAACGTTCTATATCCCCGTCTATCTGGGGCCACCAAAAAAAACTCCTGGCCAGAGCCTTGGAGCGCACAATCCCGGGGTGACTGGTATGCAGTAGCTTCAGTACCTTAGCCCTCAGCTTCTCTGGGATGACTACCCGTTGGCCCCAGAGTAGACAGCCCCTTTCCAGGGAAAGTTCCACTCTGCGCCTGAAAAATGGCTTGAAATGTTCCTCGGGGGGGAGTAGTGGGCCACCCTTTCCTAACCCAGGAACTAACTAGGGCCAGTATCTTGTCGGCCGCCGTGGCCTTGGCGAGGTCGGCCGGGACGATGGGGGGGGGGTGAGTCGAGAGACTCGATCAGCAGGACTTGGTGGTCCTGCTCTACCTCACATGTGGGGTCCCCTAAACTAGGGAGAGGGGATCGGGACAGCGCGTCCGCATGGGAGATCTCCTTCCCTGGGCGATAGACCAGCTCATACTGGTAGGCGTTGAGGAAAATGGCCCAACGCAGCATCCTGGGGGATAGAATTTGCGGGGTGGGTTTGCCGGTAGTGAAGATCCCCAGAAGCGGCTTGTGATCCGTCACTACCGTAAACTCGCGGCCGTATAGGAAATCGTGGAACTTCTTTGTTCCCGCGATTATGGCCAGGGCCTCCCTATCTGTTTGCGCGTAATTGCGCTCGGCCTTCGAGAGGGACCTTGAGTAGTATGCCACCGGGGCTTCCCTCCCGCTCTCCAACACGTGGCACAGAACCGCCCCCACCCCCACTGGGGACGCATCACAGACTAAAACCACTGGCTTTTTTGGATCGAAGTGGGTCAGGACAGCATCCGAAGATAGGAGTGACTTAAGCTCCTTGAACGCTTTCTCCTGCCTGTCCCCCCACCGCCAAGCCGCGTCCTTTTTAAGTAACACATGCAGTGGCTCCGCAACCGATGCCTTCCGAGGCAGGAAGGAATGATAGAAATTTAGGAGCCCTAGAAATGACTGCAGCTCCGGTTTCGCGGTGGGGCGAGGGGCGTTTCTCACGGCTGCAACCTTGGACTCAGAGGGTTTGATTCCATCCGGGGTTACCTTAAAACCTAGAAACTCAACCTCCCTCACAAAGAATACGCATTTGTCCCTCCTCAATTGAAGTCCTGCCCTCTCGAACACTGAGAGGACCCCATCTAGCCTCTTTGCTAACTCTAATTCGCTCCCCGCTGTTATCAACACGTCATCGAAGTATGGGAGGACGCCTGGAAGCCCCTTTAAAAGGCGTTCCACGAGGGACTGGAAAATTCTGGGGGCCGAATTCACGCCAAACTGAAGGCGTGGTACCTTAAACGCCCCCTTGTGCGTCACGATCGTTTGCGCGGCGGCAGCAGCCGGGGTTACAGAGAGCTGCTGATATGCCTGGGCCAGATCTAGCTTGGCAAAGCACCTCCCCCCATGTAACGTGGCCAGCAAATGGCTGACCACGGGCACCGGGTATGCATTTGGCCGAATGGCCTTATTTATCGTACATTTATAGTCCGCACAAATCCTGACCTCCCCGTTTGACTTGAGGGCTGTAACAATCGGCGTTTCCCACTCCGCCGAGTCAACTGGAACCAAAATCCCCTGCCCCACCAATTTGTCCAGTTCCGCCTGGATCTTGTCCTTGAGGGCGAAGGGCACTCTCCTTGGCTTGAGGCGGATGGGCCGGATTTCTGGGTCCAGCTCAAAGGAAACCGGGGGCCCCTTGTATTTTCCGAGCCCCTTCTTGAAAACGTCCGGATGTGCATTGCACACGTCCCGCATTGGGTCAGTCTCGATGGCGTTAATGCCAGACAGTTCGATTCCCAGGGGAGCAAACCACTGCGTTCCCAAAAGGCAGCACCTCCCCCCTTTGAGGACCACTAGGGGCAGTTTCTCGGAGTAGTTCTTGAACTTCACCTTGAAGTTCCCCACCCCCAACACCGGGATCCCATTTCCCTGCACGTCCCGTAGGTGAGATCTCATGGCCCGCAGTTTGGGGCGCTTCTCTGGGGGAATACGCATAAACTCTTTTTGGGACAGGATGGAATAAGATGACCCCGAGTCTATCTCCATCCTCACTGGGACCCCCTGCAACAGTACCTCTATGAAAAACCGACGGTGCTCCAGGCCCACGCGGTTCACGCCTTCCTCGCTGTAGCTGGCTGAGACCTTCCTGGTGCCGGCCGCCTTCCGTTGGTGCGTCTGGGAATGGCTGGAACTCCCCTTGTCCTCGGCTCGCCCGCGCCTGCATACTCGGGCGATGTGTCCTTTTCGGCCGCAGTTGTGACACTCGGCCTTTCGGAACGGGCACCTCGTGCGGTCGTGGGACGCCCCACAACCGTCGCAGCGGCGGTCCTGCCATTCGTGGGTCTGCCACTTCTCTCCCCACTTCTTGATCCTCTGGACGTCGTCGTCCTCGCTGGAGTAGGGGTCCGCCGTCATGGACGACTCCTCGGACGACGTTGGTGTGCCGGCGGGCGGCTTGGGGGCCCGCCAGGCCGTCTTCACTGGTGTCCGCCGGGCCGCCTGTACTGGTGACTTGGCCCTCTCGGACGTGGCCCCTCGGGACTTGAACACTCTGACCCCGCTCCTGGCTGCCTTGGCTGCTTGGGCCTCCCGCAGTACCTCGTTGAATGTGAGGCGGTGGTCGCGGGTCATCAGCTTCCTCTGGAGCTCCTCGTCCCTCAACCCACACAACATGCGGTCTCGGAGGGCCTGGTCCAGGTCATCCCACTGGCAGTGCACCGCTGCAAGCCTGAGGGCCGCCGCGTAGGCGGACACGGATTCGCCCAGTCGCTGGTCTCGCCTGTGGAACGCGACCCGGGCTGGGAAGATCGAGACGGGCAGCTGGAAATGCTCGCCCAACCTCTCCAGGATGCGGTCGAGGGGCACTTCGTCCACCTTCCGGGGGGCCACCATGGTCATCAGGATACGCAGCGTGGCCGGCCCCACCTGAGCCAGGAAGTCGGAGCGCATTTTCGCGTCGTCGCCAACGCCCGCGGCTTCCATCGCGTGCCGAAACTGCCACTCGTAGAGCTCCCATTGTTCGGGCTCACTGACATCGAACTGGTACGGCTTAACCTTGGGATTCGCCATCGATCCCACCTTCGTCGCTAATTTAGTGTCTTGCACGGAAGACAAAGAAGGAGTCGCAGGAAGGACTAACACAGGTTTATTCATTGATGATCAGGATGAACATGTGGTAATGGCGTAGGTACCTCACATTATATACAGTAGTACAATACATTTGAATCTTGCTGCACGGTAGCTCATTGGCTGCTACCGGCGTGACGTCGTCCAAGTCACGCCCATCTTCTGTAGTTGTTTGATAGTGCGGGGAAGTTCCCGCGGCTGCCGGTGATTTGAGGAATGAGAACCATGTGAGTTGAACGCTCGCAGCTGCCCTCTATGGGCAGCTAACTCGCATTCCTTTAACAGCTGTGCTACATTGTAATTGTGGTCAGGTTACATTCATACATTTCTTAAAGCAACATTGTACATACATAACATCGACCCAACAATATTAGCTAACTTTCGGCCTGTATGCAACCTTCCCTTTTTAGGGAAGGTATTGGAGATGGCAGTGGTGCGGCAGCTATAAGGGGTTCTGGATGAAGCGGATTATCTGAACCATTTTCAGTTAGGATTCATGCCCGGATATGGTACTGAGACTTCATTGGTTGCACTGTTGGACGATCTCTGGTGTGAACAGGATGGAGGGAATCCATCCGTCCTTGCTGTTCTTGACCTCTCAGCGGCTTTCAATACCGTTGACCACGGTAATCCTTCTGAAACGGCTCTGAAGATTGGGGATCCAGGGCACTGTGTGGTGGTTACTTTTGAAACCCTACATGGTAGTGGACCAGGGTACTTAAGAGACCGCATCATCCCAAGGACACCTGTCTGTCCCACCAGAGCAGACCGGAGAGGCTCTCTCATTGTGCCATCTGCTAGGGAGGCTCGCCTCTCTAGCACGAGAAGGAGAGCCTCTCTGTGTCTGCTCCAGCCCTGTGGAACCTCCTGCCAACTGAGCTTCGTCTCCAGCCAGAGCTTTTATCTTTTTGTAAAAACCTCAAAAACTGGTTGGCACAATGGGTGTGTGTGGGGCGGCTGGGGAGATAGCCACCTTGGGCTGGCTCGAATAAATGTTGCCTGGGCTTCCAGCTTTTAGTGTTGATGTGGCATTGCAGAGGGCTTTTTAATTTAATTTTTTACTTTAAACAATTTAATATTTTTAGCTTAATGTTTTTGTAGAATTTTATCTGTTATGTTTATATGTGTAAGCCACCCAGAGTTGCCTCGACGAGAGGGCGACAGTAGAAATGTGATTGAAATAAATAAGTAAACATCTTGAAAGTATTCATTGTAAAGTGGCTTCATTCATGTTCAGTCAGGAATGACATTATACAGTTTTGCTCATCCTCACATACACACACTGCCTTGACCTGGAAAAGATTTTCCAAAGCCTCACTGGTGGTATATTTTTACACTCACTTTCAACCAAATTCCCTGACTATGACACAAGTAGGTTTTACATAGTTTGGGTTTGCGTTCATCATTTGGCATGAGTGAGGACTCCACTAAAACATTTTAGGATTTGAAGGTTGACCAAACATTTTAGGGCATTTTGCCTCTACTTAATCATATCTTATTATTCTTCTGAGAAAGCCTTTAAAATAGGTCTTGTTTTGCCATACTGTACTGTACAAAATTCTTAGACCATCAGCTGCTGGTTTGGGGAAAATTCAGTCAGTGATGTGGGGGTGGGGGTGTCATAACTCGGACACCCTAATTCCAAACATCATCAAACTTTGAAAAGTTTGAGAGGAGAGTCAGCAGAAGAATCTCTCCAATTTTGGTGTGGCTCTGGGGCTGAGTTATGTCCCCAAATCATTCACTGAATCCCCACCACCACCACCTAGTGGTGGCCTAAGACTTTTGCACAGTACTGTTTATGAGGCAACAGCTTCCTTCCAAGAACCACAATACTGATGGGAGAGAAAATACAGAAAGGATTGTAAATAAATTGCACTGAAACGAGTGTATGTAAAAGCAGGGCTGGCCCTACCGTTAGACAGAGTAAGGCAGGGGTGGCCAACCTTGGTGCCCCAGGTGTTCTCGGACTTCAATTACCAGAAGCCCAAGTAAGCATACCTGCTGATCAGAGCTTCTGGGAATTGAAGTCCAAGAACACCTACATAAGAACATAAGAACAGCCTTGCTGGAACAGGCCACAGCCCATCCAGTCCAGCATTCTGTCTCACACAGTGGCTCACCATTTCCTTCAGGGTATTCCCAAGGAGGTGCCTTCATCTGCTTAGGATTCCCTGGAAATGGCATTGAGAGATATCCTGCCTATCTCTCCAACCCCGAGGTTGTCCTTAAGTATCCATAATTATAGCCATTGATACCCTTGTCCTCCATGAACTTGTCTAATCCTTTCTTAAAGCTGTCAAGACTGACAGCTGTCACCACTTCTTCTGGCAGGGAGTTCCATAGACCAGTAATCATCTGGGTGAAAAAGTACTTTCTCTTATTTGTTTGAGAACTAGTACCCAAAAGTTTCATCGAGTGTCTCCTAGTTCTAGTGTTGTGCGATAGGGAAAACAGTTTTTCCTTATCTACTTTGTCCACACCGTGCATGATTTTATAAACTTCAATCAGGTCACCTCTTAGACGCCGTCGTTCAAGAGTGAAAAGGCCCAACCGTTGCAGCCTCAGATGGTAAGGAAGGTGTTCCAGTCCCCTAATCATTCTGGTTGCTCTCCTCTGCACTTTCTCCAACTGCATTATATCCTTCTGGAGGTATGGCGTCCAGAACTGTACACAGTATTCCAGATGGGGCCTCACCATAGATTTATAAAGAGGCAAAATGACACTTGCTGACTTATTTTCTATACCCTTCCTAATGATCCCTAACATTGAGTTTGCTTTTTTCACTGCTGAGGCACACTGGGTTGACATCTTCATTGAGCTGTCCACCAGGACACCAAGGTCCCTTTCCTGGTTTGTCGCAGAGAGTTCAGACCCCATCAGTTTATAAATGTAATTGGGTTTTTTTGCCCCAACATGCATCACTCTGCACTTACTAATGTTGAAGCTCATTTGCCACTGTTTTGCCCACTCCCCCAGTGTCAAGAGATCCCTCTGGAGCTCCTCACAATCTCTCACAGTTTTCACTACCCTGTATAATTTAGTGTCGTCAGCAAATTTGGCTACCTTGCTTTTTACTCCTACCTCTAGATCATTTATGAAGAGGTTGAAAAGCAGGGGTCCCAGTACTGAACCTTGGGGGACCCCACTCTTTACTTCCCTCCACTTGGAGAAGTGTCCATTTAGTGCTACCCTCTGTTTCCTGACCCTTAACCAGTTGCTGATCCAGGACAAGACCTGTCCCTTTATTCCATGACTGGTAAGTTTATTCAAAAGCCTTTGGTGTGGGACCTTGTCAAAAGCCTTCTGAAAGTCCAGATAAACAATGTCAACTGGATCCCCCTTATCCACATGCTTGTTGACACTCTCAAAAAATTCCAACAGATTAGTGAGGCATGATTTGCCCTTGTAAAAGCCATGTTGGCTCTCCTTTAGCAGTTCCTTCTCTTCTATGTGTCTATTAATTCTATCTTTTTGGATGGTTTCCATTACTTTACCTGGGACACATGTCAAACTGACAGGTCGGTAATTTCCTGGATCACCCCTGGATCCTTTTTTGAAAATTGGTGTTACATTCGCTACCTTCCAGTCATCAGGCACAAAGCCTGATTTGAGGGAAATATTATATATTTTGGCTAGGATATCAGCAATTTCATCTTTAAGTTCCCTGAGAACTCGTGGATGGATGCCATCTGGTCCTGGTGATTTGTTAGTGTTTAGCTTAACAAGACATGCAAGGACCTCCTCCCTGGTTATTTCTATCTGGCTTAATTATTCGGTTTCCCTCCCTACCAAGATAGGCTCTGTTTTGGGCATGTGGTCTCTGTCTTCTTCAGTGAATACTGAAGCAAAGAATTCATTGAGTCTCTCTGCAATCTCTGTTTCCTCTTTAATAACCCCTTGCCTTCCATTGTCATCTAATGGTCCAATGGCCTTCCTAGTTGGGTTCTTACTTCTAATGTACTTAAAGAAGTCTTTGTTATTTCTCTGAAATAACACCTGGGATACCAAGGTTGGCCACCTCTGGAGTACGTCAACTACCTAGAAAAGCAGATAGTCAGGAGAGGTTGGTGATAGCAGCCCTTCAATCATTCCTTTTGACCTCCTCAGCTGTTCTGTATGATTTTTGTATGAAGTTTATATACAACTAGGCTTGCCCCATGCTGCTCTCAGGCTTGGTGAAGTATGATTCAAGTACAGTTGTCTCTGAATGTGGAATGAGGGGCGATGACCCATCTTGTTCTTTTTCTCAGAGATGATGTTTTGGACTGGACTTGCTTAGGAATAAGTTCAATAGAACTCAGTACACTGGTCCTGAGGAACCTTGCTCGGATTATGCTATGTGTAGAATAAATCATCTAAACCCCGAGTCTCCAGCTTCTGTTCTTATATTTGTAAACCAATTTAATTACTGTACATTCAGTTACTGCAGCTAAGGTCATTGACAGTATCTTGATATTGGAAGCGCGGCGCCAAAATGGCCGCCGCGCTCTTTGCGGGGCCCCCCCCACCGGACGAAACCATCCAGGTAGTTAGGGGCATGGCCAGCACCCTAATAAAAGGGCTGGCCACGAGGCAGCCATGCTGCCATTTTGGCAAACCGACGGAGCGGAGAAGTTTTTCCTCCTTACCTCCGTCGGTCGTGTCTTCTTGAGGGAGGCCTCTTCGGGCAGCTTTTGCTTTTCCTTAGACTTCTTAGCTACACTTGGCCATGCCCTCGAAGAAGAAGGCAGCAGCGAACGTGGCTCGATCGGCGCGGAGGCGTCAGCCGGGTCGGAGGACCGCGACTGCGCCCGTTCCGCAACCACCTCTAGCAGACCCCACCGGGAACGGTGGGATGGGATCGGTAGCTCCTTGGCCTGATGTGAGGAGCATACCCGCAGCCCCGGACGGGGCCTCGGCCCTTGGCCCGCAAACATCGAACACGGCCCCTGCCGTGGTTCGTGCGGTGGGGCCTTCTTGCCTGGGTGCGCAGTTCCCCATGGGGGGTGCGAGCCACGGAGGGTGGTTGGGTTCCCTGCCCTTGCAGGGCGTTCCTACGATTCCCCAGGGGCTGAGCATGGGCTCTTGGCCTTATCTGGCCCCCGGGGCTCAGGGACCTGGACAGGTACCCGTGAATTTTGGGCCGGTTGCCCAATTGCCCCCTGTCGGGGCCGGACCCTATGTCGACGTGGAGGCCCTTCTTGCCCGGGTTGCGGCCGTTGAAGCGTCCTTGGCGAGGGCCAACCAAGCAGGGGTACCTCTGGGTTTTCAGGTTCCCCCTTTGTCCGCCGAACAACGGCCGGCGATGGGTCGGGTTGAGCCGCCTGAGGCGTGCGGGCCGGTGGTGGCCACTGCCTCGCAGCTCCCCACCCCACAGGTGCAGCAGTCTGGTGCTGGTCTGGCTCCGTCGACGAGCTCAGCTTCGGTCGTGAGCTCCGACGCCCCCAGCGGGCCGGAACCCCCGGTGGGGGCGGCCCGCGGGGGTGCAGCGGGTGAGTATGCAGTCCAAGCTAATGCACCCACACAACTGACTTCATTGGGGGGGGGGGCTGTTCAATGGCCTTGGCCTCGCTCGGGTGGCACGGCGGCCCAATGGCCCCCGGCCTACCCAGCATCTTTGCCCACGACACAGGGCTTGGGGCAGGGTGGTGCCCCCAATGTGCTGGGAAATGTGTTGGGGATCCCCGGGCTGGCTCAGGCTCAATTTACCTTACCCGTAGTTCCCTCGGTGCCGGTGTCGGCTTTGCCAACAGCAGGGTATTCCTTGCCCTTGGGGGACCATTTGGCCCAGTCTACCAAAGAAAAGATTTGGAGGGGCGAGTACGTAGATATCTTCTCACTTCTAAATAGAGAGCCGACCAAGGAGGAGAGGGAAGGGCTGGACGAGAAGGTTAAGGAGCAGGCACATTGTCGTAAGCCGCCACGCACGTGGGCGAATTGGCTGCCAGCGTACCTGATTTACATGGCCGTTTACCTCAGGGCTAGGCCGGATTTGGCTATTCCCATGGTCCAATATCTGGACAATATTTACCGGGCTATGGTTGACTTCCCGGGTCCGTCATGGCTGGCTTACGACGAAGAGTTCCGCATGAGAATTCCGCTGCACCCAGAGATGAGGTGGGATGAGCCCTGCCAGAAGCTGTGGCTTCTGTATATGACCCCCACGCGCCCGGCGCCTGGGGAGAGATACCATTGTGGACATGCGGTCCAACGAGCAGCCCCAGTACAGGTACCCCGCCAAGCGGCGGGGCAGGGGGTTCCAGCCCGCCTGCTGTGCTGGACCTTCTCGTCCAGTGGTTCTTGCAACAGGAAAAATTGCAAGTACAAGCATGAGTGCCCCTCTTGTTCTGGCCCCCATGCTGCCTCCGCCTGCCCCAGGCCAGGAGGATACAGGGGCAGGGGTAGGGGGGGACAAGGGGCAGGTAAGACTGCCATGGAAGGAGCGGGTTCACCAAAAGGCCCCCTCCCCAATTAATGTCGACATGCTGGAGCGTTGGCTCGCATCGTACCCGAGGAGAGCAGACGCTGTGTACCTCCTTCAGGGTTTTCAACTGGGTTTTCGTATTCCTTTCACAGGGGATAGGTCACCGCAGGATGCACCCAACCTTTTGTCACTTAGGGGAAGGAAGGAGGTGGCTGCCGCCAGCATTAATAAGGAGATTGCTGCGGGCAGGGTCGCCGGCCCTTTCCCCGCACCCCCGTTCCCCAACCTAAAAGTGTCCCCGCTAGGACTAGTGCCCAAGAAGTCCCCGGGTGAGTTCCGCCTGATTCACCATTTGTCCTACCCAGCCGGCCACTCGGTCAACGATGCTATCCCTGATGACCTTTGTTCTGTCAGGTATACATCCTTTGACCAGGCATTGCGCATGGTGCGCTCATGTGGCCCGGGTGCATTGTTGGCTATGTGTGACATTAAGTCGGCGTTTCGCCTCTTACCCGTGCACCCGGGCGACTTCGAGTTGCTGGGTTTCAAATTCCGGGGTGACTATTATTTTGACAAAGCAATGCCATTCGGCTGTTCCATATCCTGCTCGGCTTTCGAGCGTTTCAGTACCTTCCTGCAGTGGGCATTTGTCCGTAGGTCAGGGTCTCGGTCTGTAGCCCATTACCTGGATGACTTTTTATTCGGGGGTGAACGGGGCTGGGACACGTGTACACGTCTCCTCAATACATTTCAGACGCTAATGGAGGAACTCGGTGTCCCTTTAGCGCCCGAAAAGACCGAAGGCCCGTCTGATAAGTTAATATTCCTGGGGGTGGAAATTGACACGGTAGCGCAGGCTTCTAGGTTGCCCGCAGACAAGGTGGCAAGGATAGTTGCCCTTATATCGGACTTGCTGGCTAAGCGCAAGGCATCCCTTTCGGGAATTGCAGGTGTTACATGGCCACCTCAATTTCGCCTGCAGGGTGGTCGCACCTGGCAGGGCCTTTGCTCGGCGCTTGTGCGACGCCATGGCAGGCTTATCCAGGCCCCATCATAGGGCGAGACTGACACGGGGCATCAGGGCAGATCTGCACGTATGGCTACAGTTCTTGAGAGAGTTCAATGGGGTCTCATATTGGAGGTCTGACCTCCTGGCCTCGCCCCACTTTCAAATTCAGTCTGATGCCTCGGGATCCCTGGGTTATGGGATGTACTTCAATGGGAAGTGGGCATATGGTGGATGGCCACCAGCCTGGTCAGGCACGGGTCGCCTGAGGGATCTCACATATTTGGAATTTTTTCCCATACTGGGGGCCTTGATGCTATGGGGTGAGGAGTGGGCCAACTCTGTGGTGCATTTCTGGTGTGACAATGCGGCTGTTGTCCACATTGTCAACTCACAGACCTCTAAATCTCCCAGGGTCATGGATCTTGTGCGCCAGTTTGTATTGCGCAGCCTGCGCCTCAATGTACTGTTCAGAGCCAGGCATGTCCCGGGGGTGAATAATGATATTGCTGACGCTTTGTCCCGCCTGCAGATCTCCCGGTTCCGTGCCTTGGCTCCGGATGCAGAGGAATTTCCCTCGCCACTACCGCAGGAGATATGGACCATTGGCAAGGAGAGGTGAACCGGGCGATAGGCATGTCACTGGCGCCACGCACGCGTAAGGCGTATCACCACGCGTTGGTTTCATTTCGGACTTTTTGTTCCCAATATTGCTTGCCAGATACCTGGCTGATCCCAGTGGCCCACATCCTCCGTTTTATGGTCTACCTGCACGCCCAGGGCCTGGCACCACGCACCATAGCATCTCGGCTATCAGCGCTGGCTTTTATGGCCAAGGTGGGAGGTCATGCGGACAGTACCGCTGATTTCCGTGTGAGACATGTTTTGGAGGGGTGGGTGCGGGAACGTGGGCGTTGCCTGGACGACCGTCACCCAATTTCCCCTGGGGTACTTACCCAACTGGCACGAGGCTGGCATGACCTATGTTTCGATAGGTATGAGGCAGCCCTGTTTCGTGCGGCTACAACGGTGGCCTTTTTTGGAGCGCTCCGCATCAGCGAGCTTGTGATGCTGTCTAAGGCGGATGCAAGTCGTAGGGCACTGGAACTCGAAGATGTCTATGTTTGCAATGATTGGGCTCAGTTGAGGATACGCTCCTCTAAAACAGATCAGCATGGCGTAGGCAGTGGAATAAGACTGCTACGATGTTCATTGGCAGACATCTGTCCGGTTGGTGCCCTACAGGAGTTCCTTGCACTGCGTGCCACGCACCATGGCCCGTTTTTCTGTCACCAAGATGGGTCTCCTCTCACTAAATTTCAGTTTTGGAAGGTGACAGGGAAGGCACTGGCCAGAGTTGGCCTCCCTGGGGCCCGTTACGGCACCCATTCATTTAGAATTGGGGCGGCCTCTACTGCGGCTGCTTATGGGTACTCCGGGGCTGACATACGCAGCATGGGGAGGTGGGACTCACACTGTTTTCAGTTTTATGTTCGCCCACTCCCACAGTGAGTACCTTCTGAGTCACCATTTATCTCTCCTTCCCTGTTTTTTCCCTTGACAGACCCTGGGTGTCGTATCACACCGGTGACAGTATGGCTGGTGGGCCATAGCTACGTGCACAGGGCAGCGCGTTACGCTGCGGCGACAGATTGGGGACCCCGACTGGGACTGGGTGCATACGCACATTTCACATGGCACGGTAAGCCCGGTATGTTGTGGCGGGAGCTTTTGCCATTCCTCTTTTCATCGAGGAGTGCCGACCCGCCTGACATTCTGATCATACACCTTGGGGGTAATGACTTGGGTCAGGTCACTGGCTTATCGCTGAAGCATGCGATTTGCGCGGACCTCGCCTACTTACATTACGTATGGCCCGCCACAACCCTTGTTTGGTCAGATATGGTCCCACGGCATGCTTATCGGGGAGGCTTCGACCTCCAGGCCTTGGACCGTGCTCGGCGCATGGTAAACAGGGCGGTGGCCCGATTCCTTTCGACCAAGGGTTGGGGGCGGGTCAGTCATCATCCCGCCATTAGTTTGCAAAATTTTGGGCTTTATTCAGGGGATGGGGTCCATCTGTCGCGAGGAGGTATGGACCTCCTGCTGGGTGATTGGCGAGCAGGCCTGTCGACCGAGCTGACGGTCTTGGGGGGGGGGCGTCGAGCCTTTATTGAAGCCTCTCCGGGTGGCGGGTAGCACTGGTAAGGTAAACATTTATGACCCACAGGTATCCGGCAGGTTCGCAATTGACTGGACAACACTAGATAGGCATAAGTTGTTTAAACGTTGTCCGGTCAACGACGAACCAGGCAAGGGGGTGATGGTTACCACTAGACAGCTGGAATCACCCCCTGATTTTACGGATACACGTCAGAGGGTGGGGTCATTAGTTAGATATTGACTACGGTCAACAATTTGTTTGTTGTCAACAAACAAATTGATACAAATAGATACATTGTAACAATTGCCGTTGGCAATTTTGGGTGGTACCTTACCAGTGTTACTTCGGCCTGCTTGCCTTAAGAATTATGATTGGTCGTTTTACCAATAGAAATTTATAATTCGGACTAGGGCTTGAATCAATAAATGTGGCCCATGCCGTTATCCACTTTCATTTGTGTCTGAGTCCATCATTGGGGGGGTGCGCCTGCAATGGAAGCACGGCGCCAAAATGGCCGCCGCGCTCTTTGCGGCCCCCCCCCCACCGGACGAAACCATCCGGGTAGTTAGGGGCGTGGCCAGCACCCTAATAAAAGGGCTGGCCACGAGGCAGCCGTGCTGCCATTTTGGCAAACCGACGGAGCGGAGAAGTTTTTCCCCTCCACCCCCTCCCTAGTTAACAGTGTGATTTCTTGGTCGCTTCGGGGCCGGGTGGGAATTTTTGGCTGGGACTCGCATTGGCCCTTGAGTCCTGGCTTTTTCGCCCATCCCACACTGTTGCTATGGTTTGATATAGGGGTTGTTCTGTGCTGCTGTTGACTTTGGTCACATTGGCGGGTAGCACTGGTAAGGTAAACATTTATGACCCACAGGTATCCGGCAGGTTCGCAATTGACTGGACAACACTAGATAGGCATAAGTTGTTTAAACGTTGTCCGGTCAACGACGAACCAGGCAAGGGGGTGATGGTTACCACTAGACAGCTGGAATCACCCCCTGATTTTACGGATACACGTCAGAGGGTGGGGTCATTAGTTAGATATTGACTACGGTTAACAATTTGTTTGTTGTCAACAAACAAATTGATACAAATAGATACATTGTAACAATTGCCGTTGGCAATTTTGGGTGGTACCTTACCAGTGTTACTTCGGCCTGCTTGCCTTAAGAATTATGATTGATCGTTTTACCAATAGAAATTTATAATTCGGACTAGGGCTTGAATCAATAAATGTGGCCCATGCCGTTATCCACTTTCATTTGTGTCTGAGTCCATCATTGGGGGGGTGCGCCTGCAAAGGAAGACAGTTATTGTAGTGGTTTTAATACACCAGGTTGCTTATGAAGACCAGGCCTTTCTTCTGATCTTTTGGCAAGATGATGCAAATCCAAGTGCTCTACCTCTGCTGTGTAGCAAGATGGGGTAGCCAGCCATTAATGAAACATTCTGAGATACTAATTTCAGTGAATTTAACTGCTTCCACTTCACCTTACCTAGGAAATCTGTGAGTGAATTTCCTCTAGAATAACCCTTCTGAATTTGCCCATGCACATTCTTTTTCCTATGTGGAATAGTCTTTTATTGGGTTTGTTTCGTTACAGTAAAACTTTGCATAAAGAGCGCCTTGCTTAGAGACTAAATCGCTTAAAGAGCAGAATTTTCTCTGAATGGTTGCCTCGCTTAACAACTAAAACCAACCAAATACTCGCTTAACAACCAAATCGGGGTTCGCAATCCCCCCGCCAGAAGTCACAATTTGTCACTTACAATGGTGTTTCGCTTAAAGAGCAAACTTGTTTGAAGACATACTCGTCAAGTGCCACTATGGAAAATACAGGAACTGCTCTGGCCTGGGTGCGCATGCGCAGCAAAAATTCCTTTGCGCATGCATAGAACCTCTTTATGCAGAACACGTTTGCACATGCACAGATGGGTTCTGCGTGTGCACAGTAACCCTTTCCCCCGCCATTCTAAATATGGGACGGTGCCAGAAAAGGGGAGGAACGTGCGCCAAAATATGTGATTTCCCGGCCAATCCGGGATACTTGACAAATATGCTTAAAGAACAATACTGTGGAATGCATTATGCTCTTTAAGCAAGGTACTACTATACTTCTTCTTTTTTTTTAGTAATAGCAAGAGCAATTACATTTATATACCACCCCACAGAAAGGAATATTTATTATTTTTAAAAAATGAACAAATGAAACAAAATGGATGTATATTTAGGCTAGTATAGGGGAATTAATTCATTAATTCCCCACCAAGGATCACAGAGAAAGAATTTAAACTTGTTGAACCCATAAGAAATAACATTTTTGTGTGAAGTTGCCAAGATCCTTCATTCAATAGAGTTTTCCTGTGGGGGGGAAACATTGGACCCTCTGCTTCTGTCTAGGTATAGCAGAGAAACACTAGCACATTTCACTGTGGTAACACTAAACCTCATACATGTGGGAGCATTTTGTGTTAATACAGGTTTGAATATCTCATGGAGTGAGAATAGATTAGTGGGCAAAGATTATGAATTGTGCTTCAGATCTCTACTCAGCCATCAGGCCACTCATGGACAAGGGGCAAGCTAATCTCATATCTGCAGTGGAGAGATAAACTCCCTCATCCTGTATGATTTTTGTAAATATTGCTATAATAATATTCACAATGCTGGTTTGGAACAAGAAATGTGCTACATACAGTAAATGTTTGAATCGTTTTTGCAATATCTCATCTGTCCCTGACTCTTCCTCAACCATTATGTAGTGACAGCCATTTTATGAACTGTGACTTGGAGAGTTATGAAGAGTTATGAAGTACTTGTGTCTAAATTTCAGGTTTTCTTCCTCTTGCATCCTATGTCTTTTAGTTTATAAGCCTAGGGACATGAAATGTCTTATTACTGAGGTTTCTAAGATGCACCAGGGACGGTCATTCTGGCTTGGTTATCCATGTCATAATTGCCTTCTTGCTCCCTTATTATTAGTCAAAACTATATTATTCAACCATTGAGAACAGTTCATTATGTGGAGACGTGAGGGAGCACTCCCTCCTTTAGTATCCTAACTGTGGAATGCCCTTCCCTCAATTGGTACTGACAATGCCATCATTTTGGTGACAAGTCAAGATATACTTATTTATTGGAGCCTTTGGGAGTTGAATATTAAAGTAGACTAAGCAGATTTGAATTCTACTAGATTAAGGAGACTTTAAGACTATAGCTTTCAGTGGCTATTTCCAGAGATCAGGGATTTTTGGAATTCCTGCAGTATGTAACCAATGGAGATTTTTAAAAGCAAGCAAAACAAAGCTCCATTTACAACTTTAATTTTGCTTGCCCTCCCCCCCCCATCCCCCCTACAGCTGCTGCAGATCCTGTAACTAACCGCCTGGGGAGCTCAGAACAGAGTGACTGGTGTGATGATCACAATACAATTCATAAGCGTTTAGATACCATCCAGGAGGTAAGAGAATCTGGCAAAAAAAATTAATAAACAGTGCTTCAGATATCTGGGGTTTCCATGCTAATCTTCACAACAGAGTTGAACTAACTAACCATTGATTGTGGATTTATTTACAAAACTGTTTCTTGGTCACCTTTACCTTTTAGACACAGAAAGCACTCTCAGGCAACTTGTACTTTAAACCCTGAAAGCAACAACTTTAAATCATCTTGAGGCAGCAAAATTAAGGACGGGGTGGGGGGAACTGACCCAAATCCTGATAACATCATACCAGCAGCATGACTTTTGGAGATTGTTCGTTTTCATGTCAGAGATTACTCTGGGTTGAAAGGACTTTTGCAGGGGACACCCAAATGAGTCTCCTTTTATATCCCCCATCGTGCAGCTCTTGGGAATCGAACCTGTGTCTTAACCACTACGCCACCGGTGGAGCTGTACTTTTGGAGATGAATTGCCTCAAGGAGAGAAATCGCCATAGACATTACATGTGGTATACTGAGGATGCGATCAGGTGGCTCAAAAGGTCATATATGATCCCACCAGAAAGGGGTACTTGAATAAGAGAGATTAGGTAAAGGTAAAGGTTGCCTTTGCTCGAAAGCCAGTTGTATCCAACTCTAGGGTTCAGTGTTCATCTCTGTTTATAGCCAAAGAGCCAGCGCTGTCTGCATCTGCAAACATTTCCATGGACATGTGGAAGGGATGACTAAATATGGAACACTGTTTACCTACAGACATACCTGTCAAGTTTTGGATTTGGAAATAAGGGAAATTTCCTGGCAAATACGGGATACTTGACAACTATGCTTATCCTGTGCTGCCCTCCAATGGTGGCAATATGGCATTGCAGTCTAATTAATAAGGGATGACGGCGGGAAAGAGGGTAAAATAAGGGGTTTTCCCGGCCAGTAAGGGATACTTGACAGCTATGCCGACAGAGGTAGTGACATCTGCTAGGAATATTTAGAGCTACACAAGTTCCCTGTACCTGAGCTAAATTGCTGTGAATATTCACTGTGGTTTGCTAGAACAACCCCAGCTTTATAAGACAAGGGTTTGAATTTGACTTGTCTTAATGTGCTCTAGTTAAAAATAGTTGCAAGTTTAGGTGTGGGCATAGCATACCAGGGCAGGTAATTCAAAAGCAAAAAATTTCATTTCCCACCCCCTCTAAGTCAGGTCAGCAGTGGACAACAAGCAAGGCTTTAGAACTGGGATTATCAACCTTTTCAAGCTGAGGATCGGGTCACATTCCCTCAGACAGCTTCTGGGGCTGGATGGTCATTTTGCCTTGCCTGCCACAGATGGCACTTCTGGGTGTGGCAGAGGCGGTGGGGAACCACATAAATGGTGTTGTTGCCCACATCCGTCTCCTGAGCCATAGGTTGAGAACCCCGTTTTAGAATCTAAAATTAAGATGGGTTTGTTACATCTAGGAGTAGGAAGCATTGAAGCTCTTAAAGCCATATTGCAACCTTAGATCCCTCTCTGTCATTTTTTGGGGGCGGGGGTCAATTCAGCCTTTAAATACGTTCCACTCATACATGTCAAGTTTTGGATTTGGAAATAAGGGAAATTTCCCAGCAAATAAGGGATACTTGACAGCTATGCTTATCCTTTGCTGCCCTCCAATGGCGGCAATAGGGCATTGCAGTCTAATTAATAAGAGATGACGGCGGGAAAGAGGGCAAAATAAGGGGTTTTCCCGGCCAATAAGGGATACTTGACAGCTATGGTTCCACTCCAACTTCCCACTTCCCAAATTTAATCCTTCAAACCCATTTTTTCTCTCTCAAGCCAGGAGTGAATTTCTGCTTTCTTTTTAGACCTAATTTTTTTTTCTTGTCTTGGGGCAACCTCCAGTGTTTCTGGGAACAAGAAATTGGATGCTGAACCTATCCACTCTTGCTCTAAATTGAGTGTTATGCCTGAATGTAGCAACTTAGCTACTTACATTCAAGATTTTCCCTGCTTAAAGCTTTAAGCCTTATCCACTAGAGGCCAGTAGAAAATCAGAACTCCTATGCCAGAGTTTGTAGGGAACATTTTTTATTTCCTTGTTTAATTTCAGTCCAAATAACAATTTTAGTGACATGCCATCTATTCAGTTCCAATTTAGGGTGAGCTTCCATGGGTTTTGCTTCATTATTCTATTATTTTCACTTGAAAAATATAAGATCCCTTTCTACAGCAAAATGGTGCTTGCTCCCATCTGAATCCCATCAGGATTGTTGTTTTTCTGTGTCATCACATTGTCTCTGACACACGGCAACCCTATGAATGAATCAAATTTCCAAACTGTACTAACCTCAACAATCTTGCTCAACTCTCTCATGTTTGATCTTCCCTCTTTCTTGCTGCTTTCCACTTGTCTTTTACAGAGAGAATCAGTATAGCAGAAGCAAATATCATTTTATATTCCTGCAGTCATCCTAATACCATGATTTTTATATATAACACAGGACTTAAGTCTGTAGCAACATTTCAGTTTGCGGAACTCCCTCTGGAGGAACTGAGGCAGGCTCATTCTGCCAGAGCTTTATTATTCCACATGGCCTTCGATCTTTTAATCTGGTTTAAAAATGAATTTTAAAATTGTTACAAACATGTTTTAAGTAGCTTTTATCTACTTCGTTGCACAGTACTTCCAGATCCTTAGGAGTAGAAAAATTAGAGACACAACTCAATTGGCAGGAGGTTCCATAGGTCCGGAGCAGACACTGAGAAGGCCCTCCTTCTAGTGTTAGAGAGACACACCTCTCTAGCAGAAGGAACAATTAGAGAGCCTCTCCAGTCTGCTCTGGTGGGACGGACATATGTTCTTGGGGTAACAGTCTCTTAAGTATCCTGGCCCACTACCATGTAGGGCTTTAAAGGTCATTACCAGCACATTGAATTGTACCCAGAGGCACACTGGCAACCAGTACAGCTCCCAAAGCAATGGTGAGGCACAGGCATACCACCCACACCCATCACCACCCAAGCAGCCACATTCTGGACCAGTTGCAGCCTCCGAATGGTCATCAAAGGGCAACTCCATGTAGAGCACATTGCAGTAGTCAAGTCTGGAGGCGACCAGAGCATGTGTGACCATGAGCAAGGAATCCCGATCTAGGAGCGGGCGTAACTGGCGTATAACACAAAGTTGTGCAAAAGCCCACCTGGCCACAACTGCCACCTGCTCTTTGAGCAGGACTCGTGAGTCCAGGAGGACCCTCAGATTACGCACCAGGTCTGTTTGGGGCAAAATAGCCCCATCTAGGACCAAAGATGGTAGCTCCCGAGATAATGCGGGGGCCCTAACCCATAGCCACTCAGTCTTGCCGGGATTCAGTTGCCGGGATTCAGCCCATTGTTCCCCATCCAGGCCCCAACAGCCTCCAGGCATCTGGAAAGGACTCTGAGTGCATCGCTGGGATCACCACGGGCTGAGATTTATAGTTGAGTATCATTAACATACTGATGATACCTCACCCCGTGGGAATGGATGATCTCCCCCAGCGGCTTCATGTAAATATTAAAAAGAAGAGGGGAGAGAATCGAGCCCTGTGGCAGCCCATACTGGAGAGGCCTAGGGCTGGACATCTCATCCTCTAAGCACACCGACTGAGTCCAGCCCCTCAGAAATGAGGCAAACCAGGACAAAACAGTGCCCTGGATCCCCAATCCTCAGAACCGTCCCAGAAGGATACCATGGTTGACGGTATCAAAGGCCGCTGAGAGGTCAAGAAGAGCAAGGATGGATGGATGACCTCTGTCCTTGCTTCCGCCAGAGATACCTCCAAAAATAGATGCCTCCAAATATAGATACCACCTGCTCACAGGGCAAGAGAGGGATGTACTGGGCAAAAACATGTTTTATTTTGTATTTTTTTTCAGGGGAGGGTGCCTCTTTCATAGTTCACATCTTTTATGTACTGATCATTTTGTTAAATACAAAAGCTATCAGCTCTTTCAGATTATAAAACACAAACAGCTCAATAGTTCAATTGGATATAGAACATATTTTCTCATTCAGGTGAATGGTGGATAATTTTTGCGTCAATCGCCAGGCCTTCTATAATAAACCAATGGCTTTTCATAAGATTTCTAACTCTCCATTAGTTATGTTTTAAAAGATATGCTTATGGATATGAATTGTTGCAATGTTACCTTCAAACATCTCTCTCCCTTTGTTAGCAAGTAGAAAAAACTGTTGACCACCTGGACTCTGAAGTCAAGTCATTGCTCAAGGCTATCAGTGAAACAACGTGGAGTGCTCCTCTTTCTCCTGGAACACCACTGGTGGATATTTTTGGAGGTATGACTCATATACCTATTACTATCTGTATCTGGGCTGGATTTTCAGATATTGGGTTACTACTGCTACACTTTGTGCTGGGTTGGTGTTAACTGGGTCAGAACCGCTTGAGGGCCAAAAGTTCCCATAACTTATGCCAGCCTACAAGTGATTGCACGTTTTCTGTTTTCAACATCAAATGTGATTGCTCCTTACCAACTCATCATCAAAATCCTGCATTGTGGATAATGTTCAGACCCAAATATGGGGAACTGCATTTGCACAGAGGTCTGGGAAGCTTCCCTAGCTATGCTAAAATTCTGGCAACCATCTTACTCCCACCCTCCAACTGCACATTCAAGGTGTGTGCTCAGTCTAATACTTTGCATTTTGTAGAGAACACCGTACATGAAAAATACGGATGGAAAAAAAAGGCTTTGCTATATAGCCTTAGCTATCAAGATATTAATCTCTTGTTGCAACAATGAAATATCCATTCTGTGTGCATTGCCTACTATCCAACAATGCCCTTTCAGGAACAAAAGCATCACCCTTGCTCATGAAACAGGTTTTGATTTGAGAACAACCTTCATTAGAGGTGATTTTTTTCTTGCCATCCCCACCATTATTTCCTGCAGAACTGCTCCATGTGATAGTCATCTCACTTTCTCTCCAGCTAATGGAAAGGCAACATTTAATGGAATTGGTAGCCACTCTTTGTTGGTGATCAATAATGTATTCTCTAGGATCATTTTTTTAGTGATCTGCCATCACAATTTACCATTTTCTGTCTCTCTAGATACCAGCTGAGCTTCAAGAAGATGGGCAAAAAGCACGATAATAAACTTTCTTATCATTCCACTGCATAATACAACCAAATCTGAAACTTTGTGGTTTCATAAGCTTTTAAGCTAAACAGGCATATTTAGTTGTCGAATGGACAATGTTTTATAACAAATTATTCTATGTTGAGTAAAATAATTCTGTAATGATTAATATAAAAACAGTCAAAAGGAAAAAATTAGCACCAGTAGAAATGTATTCATTCAAATAGGTGTCTCTAATGAAAAATTAAACACGCTCACACATCATGAGGCATTTCATGCCATCAACCCATGGGAAAAAAGGAACTTACATAAACCATATTATGATCTTTTCTTTTACCTTGTGCATAACTTACTGAGTCTGGAAAATTTTACTCCTGGTTCGAGACATGCTAATAAGATTTGACACCTGGCCATTCAAGCAGTTTAATGATGAACAGCCTGGCCCAATATTGATCAGATGTATTATTTTTTAAAAGCATTAGATTTAATGCCTTCATGGTAGTGGGCCAGGTTACCTAAGAGACCGCATCGCCCCAAGAGAGTCTGCCCTTCCTATCAAGGCGGACCGGAGGGGCTCCCTCAGTGTTCCATCAGCTAGAGGGGCTCGCCTCTCCAGCACAAGGAGGAGGGCCTTCTCCGTGTCCGCCCCAACCCTGTGGAACCTTCTGCCAGTAGACTTACGGCTACAGACAGAATTGCTGCCCTTTCAGAAAGGGTTGAAAACCTGGCTGGCAGGGCAAGTATGGAGGGCTGACGACGGGGTGTTGACTCCCGCTCATTGGCTCTGTTAGAGTGATATGTCCCTTTTACTGATGGGAGGGGGAGGATCTCTTTTAAATTCGGGATGGTTTTAAATAGTTTTTCATTGAATTTTTAAAGGGGGTTTGTATTTTATCTATGTTGTGGTACACCGCCCTGAGTCGGCCAAGGGCGAGAGGGTGGCATATAAATCCAAATAAATAAATAAATAAAGTACAGAAGTAATCATGTTAGTTTATAAGAAACAAAGCCCTGTGCCCACGTCTTCTAGAAGATGCAAGTTTCTTCCGGGTAACTCTACAAACAGCTGTCCAGATCATATGGAGGGATTTGGACTTGATGTTAGTCTTGTCCACCAGACCATTGTAGCCTCTACCAATGTCATAAAGGCACGAACCCTACCCTAATGCTAGGCAACGGGGCTTACGTTTATAGGGCTGTTGTGTGAAATGTGCTGCTTTTGAGATTCTGGTTGGAAAGACAATGTTGTACAAGAGAAATGTCTGGTCTGATTCAGCACAGCTCTTTTCATTTGCTCTAACTGGGAGCTGCTGGACAAGGTCCCCCTCCTGCTTAAAAGGTCTGTGTGCATCTGATGCCTGCAGAGTTGGAGGGAGATAGGTGAGCTTACTCCTGGAACTGCTAAAGAGGGAAGCTGCGAGGCATAGCAAAGGTACTCTTGGCTTTGTGGAATACTAGGCACTATTTCACAGCCCTTGTGAGTAGAGCAACTCAGAAAGAATTAAAATATACTTCCATTAAAACACAGACGCACGAAACAAGGTCAGTGAACTTAACAGTGGAGCTTTGTTCAGTTTACAATAATGAAAGTAATTGGATTCTCCCTCTTGTCTCCCGTACTTTCTCATTCTAAGAGTTTGGGAAAGATTTGTTAACTTAGCTTGTTCTCAAACATATACCCCAATTTATAGTACAAATGTTATCCTTATAGCAACTGGACAGCTGTGATAATAAACATATCCCTAGCAGTTACTAGCAAGAACTCCAGGAGCATTCAGCTTGGGAGATTCTTAAGCTTCTTAAACAGACACCTTTATGGACACAGAACCATAACCCTATTATAAATAACTCGAATGTGGAAAGCATTTTTCATTGATCAGATGTAGAAAGATACTTACTGCAATGAATCTAATGACTTGCAAAAACCATCTGTGAGCCATCATAGAATGGCGGTTTGGGCCCCAGAACATCATCCTACAAGTGCTTGTTTATGGATGGATTCAACATATCGTCGTGTTTTTTTAGGCTTTCCCACCCATCATAATATATATCAAAAAGCCATTTCTGAATAAACCCCGTAGTTTGGATGCTAGTCACAAGTCATATCCAGAGAATGTCTGCTGAGGAGTCCCTTGTGTCTTAAATATGCTACATGTGCAATTTTCTAATCAACTTACAAAATCTATGTGTAGAACCTTCCTCTGTGTTGTTATCTACCATGCTAGACCAGTACAATTTAGAAATGAGGAACAGAATGTTGTATTAACAGGCTGGCATGGTTTCAGCTTGCAACACAGCAACTAATGTTTGTGGTACTCCTGGAGTGTAGGTGTATGGACATGAGAATAGCATAAAACTGAACACAAGAGTCTTGATTGCCCCTGCTTTTACTTTTTCCTGTCAACTTTCTATTGGCCACTTCTTGAAGGATGGATTAAATCGGTTATTAATCTGTTTCAGCCAAATTCTTACATGGTAGTGCTTCCCAGTTAAAACTTCGGAGTCATGCCGAACCAGAGGAAAACTCTGCTGACCAGATGCATGACCTTGTTTTAGGCCAGGGTGCCCAAACATTTCGCACCATGGTTCTGACCACATGCCCCCAGATAGCTGAGTGGGTCTGACCGTGCCCCTGGAAGCAGGCATGCTTACAACAGCCGTAAATGCACCCACTTCCCCTTTTACGACAGGTGTGTGTGTGTTTACGCATGTGTGGGTGCATTTTACGTGTGATGTATGTGTGGGTGCATTTTACGTGTGATGTAAACACGTCTGCTTCCACCTCTGGGTGTGGTAAGGGTGGTGGTGGGCCACACGGAATGGTGCCATGGGCTGAGTCTGGCCCATGGGTCGTAGTGGGCACCCCTGTTTTAGACTCTGAATTTGATTCATTGGATTTTAAATCTTCCAAAACAGCTAAGTCTGATTAGCAAGGGAAAACAGGATGGAGGGATAGGTTCTCCATTTCCAATTTATTATTCTAGCACTTTGCCCCTTTTCTGAAGCAGTAATTTAGGAAGAAAGGCAGATCACCAAAATTTTAGGTAGCCACAACAGAACGATTGGTGTATGAGTTCACATGTTTCTTAGTGCTGTTGTTCAAGCTAAACCCCACTGCAACCTCTGCTCACAAACCCACCAAACCTGGGCAGACCTAAATATAACCAGTGATTCTCTACTAGTCTGATATGGCTAAGTTGCGTCTCTGAAACCATTCCAAATGGTTTTATACTGAAGGGCACAGCTCAAATAGATTGTCAGAAGTGAACTGATGGTTCCTCTCCTGTCAGAGGTTGGCTGTTATCGTGTCCATTTTGTGTTGGATGTAAACAATCATGCTGTGTTGCATAAAAACCTGTACAACGAGGTTGTTTAGCAAATAGGTTTCCCCCCTTCCTGCATTTATTTTACCTTGACTGTTCAGCTGGAATAATCTTTTTGTTTTTTTGCTAGGTGAGCAAAGTACACATTTACTACAATGGGTATGTGGCATAAGAACAAAAAAAAGCTACTTCAGGAAACTTAGAAGACAAATTACATTTATTTGTACAAATCTGCTTTTTTGGAAAAAGGTACATATATTTGATTTTAAAAGGCACAGTTTGGTAACTGCTGAAAAAGCAAGTGTTGACATACACTTAAGTGGCTGGCATTCCAAGTTATTTGAAGCTCTCTGTCTACTCAAAGCTAAGCCAGTTTAGGAAACAAGGCTTTGAAAATAGGACAATTTAGACATGCGCAAACACTAGAATGAATGAGGACTTCTTTGTGCATATTTCTGTGAAGAAGAGTACAATCTAGGCAACGATAAATATGAGGTCCCAATTCACTGTGTTGCAAATCCAAGTCAAGTGAAAGAAGCTTGTTCAAATGCTATGCTCCGGTTTAACAGTGCAAACTGGGGCTTTGATTTGTGCATTGAGTTCTAGAGAAAAAACTCAAGCCCTCTTCTATTCATCAAGGAATGAGTGAATTGTTATACTGTGGACTTTACACTAGAAGCACACAAGACAATGCCATTAGGAAGTCAACCAAGTTTGGGGGAAATAGCAGAAGCAAGTTTGAAGGCCAACGTTTCATGAGAGCATAGTGTGTGCAAAGAGTAGAAGCTGAATTCTCCCTTCTCCCACTATCATTTCAATGAAAATAAAAGCCTGAGACACCCTAAAGCACCAGAAAAAGCTCCCACAATAAAACAAAACAAAACCTGATCTTCTTCCTAATAAAACTATTTAGTATCATGTATAGTTTGCAAGTTGCCATATTCCCCTGTCATTTAAGTATGACAGAAGAATCCCAAGGTCAAGTAGACCTCACATTCAAAATCACACACATTTACAATCCATTTGACATCATTTCTCTATGACAGTGATGGTGAACCTTGGCACTCCAGATGTTCTTAGACTGCAATTCCCAGAAGCCCAAGTCAACACTCCTGCTGATCAGGGCTTCTAGGAATTGAAGTTCCAGAACACCTGGAGTGCCAAGGTTTGCCATCACTGCTCTATGAGATAAGGCAACTTAAGAGCCAGATTTTAAGTTTCTCCTTAGTAGAAGGGCCCTCAGTAACAAGGAAGCAGCATCCAAGAGTTCAACCTATTGCTTTTCAAAAAAGGCACTTGGAACTTGGACTAAAAGGAGCATGTTAATATACAACCTACCATGCAGCAGCACACAAACAAAAATATAGTTAAAAAACCCGAAAGCAATATAGAATCATCTTCCCGATTTAAAAAAAAAGGATTTTTCAACATAAAAATCAATTCATACATTTTTTCATACATACATATATATTTTTACAAAATGAGGAAAAAAAACATATGATCTATGAAGCCTCAATTATCTCATTTTTTTTTGGGTTTATTTTGTGCACAGTTAAAGGAAGAAAGATAAGATTATTATTTTTTTAAACATGGCACTTTAGAGGAAGAGATTTGGCAGCATGCGAAATGATAACATATTGGAAGCCGGTATCTTTAAAGTAAAAACAAATAAAAAATCAACCCCAAAACCATTGGTAACGTCTCTCTAGTCATTTCCACCACAGAGTTTGAGCAAGATTTTCCGGTAGTCTCCTGAAGTGTCACCCTGCCAATAAAACAAAACTTAAAATGAAAAAGGCCTACAGAAAAATGAAGTTATGTTAAGAGGTGAAAGTGAAAACCCATAATAGATGTCAACAAGAATTCTCTTGGGAGATCCATAGGAGAGAGTAGGCAAAGGATTTCCTAGTAATTTGGTGAATGGAAGGTGTAAAACAATGCTATTAGACTTAGAGGCTGTGAAGATAATTGCTGAGCACTAAAGTAATGACACAACTCTAACAGAGAAGGCTTCTGCAGGCCTACTAGGTTGATATGTATAAATCCACCAGCAATTCCGCAGTTTTATTTGGCTTCCCGAGAGGCCTAGTTCCACTGGGTCCCCCCCACCCCACCCCAATATCAAGACATTTTTGTCTAACTGTACAGTTTAATGAGGGACTGCAGTGGCTTAGTGGTTAAGACTTGACAACTGGAAGGTTGGCAGGTCAGCAGTTCGAGACCCAAGTGCTGCATGTTGGAGTGAGCTCCCATCTCTGTCCCAGTTCCTGTCAACCTACCAGTTCGAAAGCAAGAAATTGCACGTTGATAAATAGGTAACACTTTGGTGGGAAAGGTGAACAGTGTCCCGTGCACTCCGGTGTCTAGTCATGCCTGCCACATGTCCACAGAAATGTCTTCAGACGTAAATAGTGGCTGTAAACGGAGGTAAGCACTGACCCCTAGAGTTGGATATGACTGGCTTTCAAGCAAAGGTGACCTTTACCTTACAGTTTTATTAGGGGTCCTAGAATATCTTTAAAGAACCACGTATGCCCAGTGAAGCAAGAGACTAATCCAGGCATTCTAAACTAAGTAACCACAAGATGAGGGACTGCCTTAGAACCACCTCCCTCTGTCCACAGAAGGTTGCAAGTCTGAATGGGAAAGCCTTTGTTGTACAAGAGGACTCTCTACAAGAGCTGGAATCCTAATTTCCCCAGGCTCCCAACTCATGTGGAAGCGCCCCAGACAGCAGTGAAGCTCCCTCTTCAGATTTGTGGTCCTGAACATATGGAACTGACCATGGGGCAGGACTAATGGATGCCCCTTCGTCCATGATTTCAAATAAAAGAAGAGGCTTAAAGTAGGTTAGGGGTTTTAATTTTTTTATATGTTTTTAACCTTTTGTAAGCCGCCCTGAGTCAGGTTCACCTGATTGGGCGGCATAGAAATTTGAACTATAAACAAACAAACAAACAAACAAACAAACAAATAAATAAATAAATAAAATAAACTTATCAAGAATCCAAAAACATGAATCTACACAGAACTACTTTGGTGGAAGCATCATCTTGAAGGAGGAAGACTGGAGCACAGCAAATGCATGTCACAAACCTCTTGCAGACAGCAACTTTTCCGTTTGTCTACTACTTGTCTTTTGACTGACAACTGATAGCTGGAGGAGAGCCGGAGGTTGCACATTGCTGATGCCTAATGGACACCATACTCTACTACTACCATACAGACAGGACTCTGCATTTGGTAGGGGCAGCAGCTGTTAAATCTAATTCTCAACATATCTTCTAGAATAGTCATGTTTTTGTTTACAGAAATCAGCAATGCCTATCAATAGTTACAGGTAGCAATTCTAGTTAACCAGTTCAGAGGTTGTTACACTAAATAGATACACACAGACAAGGGGATGTAACCCATTCTACCCAACCTTACCGTGATGTCCGTGTAGAGAGACTTGCCATACATCCTCTTATATTCCTGACGTATATCCAAGAGGTCAACCTCACTGCGAGACACCATGATCCGAATGAGAGTCCGATCCTTGGTCCCAGCTCCCTGCAGGAAAACACACAAAGGGTACCAGAATATGGATTTGTGTCAGAAGGTGATCCAGAACATACAATAGGTAGTGTCTGTTGTCCCAAAATATTATTACCAAGGCTTTACGCTGATGCCCTATGGGACAAAATGGTTAACATAGAGTTTTTTTTGTAACTACCCTCCAGCCTTCCTGAACCAGAAATTCCCAGATATGTTGCACCACAACTCCCCAAATCCTCAGATAGTACAGCCACAGATTAGGGATGATGGAAACTGTAATTCCACATTTCGACAGGATGTCAGGTTGGGAAAGACTCATCTTTATCTTAACCATATCTTCTTTTTTCAGCTTGAAGAACTAGAGGGGAGATGTCAACAGTTCAGAAAGCACAGGCAGGAGAGAGGGAGAGAAAGGGACTCTTGAGCTTTTTCTTGTTTGCTGCTACCTCACCGCAAATTCTCTACCCACCAATTCATCACTACTGAGAGCTGCACTTGGAGACATGAAAGGATCCTCATTCGGGCATCCCCTAAAAATCCTTTCAACACAGAATAATCTCCAACATGAAATTATTATTATCACTACCTCATACCACTTAAAATGCATACATGTTTCTGTAACTTCCTGGGGGGAGGGATGATCTGCATGGGAGAACAGCAAATAACTGTGCAAACATCCCATGTGGCTTCTGTTTATCCAGACACTACCCCTAGAAATGGCTTTTTCAAGATAAAGAAGGCAATAGTTAGGAGGGCTTGGACCAGTGTTTCCCAAACTTTGGTTCTTGGACTTCAATTTCAAGAAGCCCAAGTCAATCCCCAAAAGCACTGATCAACCAATGTACTGACTTAGGCTTCTGGGAATTGAAGTCTAATAACCAGAGGTTGGGAAACACTGGCTTGGCCATACATAGTTTGTCCCTAAACATACAACATAAACTATCATCTACATCCCAACAACATCAGTCAGCCACAAATGTTGGCAAAGCATTCCATCTACTTGGGTGGGTGGCCCCATTCAGGCACAGAAATCTATGGGATTTCAGATGACTTACCTTCATGGCTTTCTGCAGCCTCTCCGCAAAGAAAGCAGGTGTGTTTCTTATACACTTCACTGCAAATGAAATTGAGAGGATTGGTTATTAGCAAGCATGTATCTTCGACTGGACTTGTTACTGATAATGTAGCAGCTTCAGAGAAGATGGGGGTCTAAACTATAATGTGTGTTTATGTGCTGTTCCAATTTGCATCTGACTTATGGTGACCCTCTCAAGGTAAGCGAGATATTTAAGTGGTTTTACCATTACCACTACCACCACCTCAAGTGAGTTTTTCCATGGCCACGTGGGAATTGGAACCCCACTTTTCCTTAATCCTAGCCTGTCACTCTTATTAATGATCCCACACTGGCTTTCCTACATGATAATACTTTCCATTTATATAGTAGTGTTCAAAATCCTCCACTGTTTTAACCTTTACAATAGCAATCCTAGAACTCTCATCACCCCCAGGCAACGTGTACACAATATTTATTTTGGGAAGGTTTCGGGACTCCACCCAAGATGGGGAATGACGGCTCTGACATACATATGTCAACTATTCCATGTCAAAAGAGACACAATATAGTTTTTTAAAGAAGTTGTTGATTACAAAATCAAAGCCATATTACTATTTGCCTATTTCTGGCTTTACTTACTTAACACACCTAAAAATGAGATGGGCTAATGAATGAAACTGAAAGCCCTCCACACCTTTCCATACCATATTCCAAAATAAAAACAACAAAGAAAGGTATCTTATAGATGGTAAGTACAGTCAGGCAATCCAAACAGGTAATTCCATGGGAAAGGGAAGAATCAATGCAAATGTTTGTTGTAACCTAGCACACATCAAGCAGCAAAATTCAGATATGGATGTAGATGAATTGAGAGATACAACTCATTTCAAAACCAAATACTGCAAGGTAATGAAGTCAGCCACACAAACTGCAAGAGCAGCGTATAAAGTTACCGTATATACAATCCTGAAAGCTTTGATGAAACAACAACAAAAGAAAAGTATATATTTCTAGTTAGATTTAGCAAGCAATATGCAAAAGGGATAAAAGCTATTTTGTAAGGGAAACATAACACCAAGCCTCCCCACAGTACACTTGAAATATTGAAATACTGTTCATATCTATTATTTCATTTATCTTGAGTGGGACAAAGTATTTTTCCTCTATTGTAAATGAAAGGTTAAAGTGGTGAGATTTTTGTAGTTGCACAGTCGAATTCGACCCTTTATGACTCCATGGACTACCGCACACCAGACACCTCTGTCATTTGCCATCCTCCACAGCCCAGCCAGATCTTAACTTACCTAAAATCTTCCCTAAAATCTCTCAAGGAGTTTGTGGCAAATACAAGATTTCATCTGGCACGTCTTGGTTCATGGCTAGGCTGTTAACTAAAAATGTAAGTTGAGAAAAGTGGTGTACTCTACACTAGAACAGGGTGGGTATGGAGGCAATAAACTACCAAATCAAAAGAGCTGGCCTCCCCATAATAAATACATAAATACAGAATTTCTAATTAAAATATGGTGTGGCTCATTAACATCTTCAGAATTAATCTTCCAGTTTTAAAATTATTAAACTACTAGCTATTTTGCCCAGCCTTGCCGAGCAGGTATTTTTGTGTGTGTGTGTGTTGAGATGGTTTTGGGAGGTGGCAAAAGAAGAAGGGGATGGCCAAAGACATGGCAAGGGTGAGAGGCAGGGATCCGCCAGGGTAGGCACCTTCCCTGACCGATTCCTGCCGCTCACCCATGCCATTCTCCTTCTGCTGTTACGAAGACAGCCCTCGAAACAGCAGAGGGGAAATGGCAAGGGCGAGAGGCAGGAATCCGTCAGGGGAGGTGCCTCCCCTGACGGATCCCTGCCTGGCGCCTTTGCATTTTCCCTCCCGCTGTTTCGAGGGCTGTCTTCGAAACAGCGGAGGGGAAATTGCAGGGCGAGAGGCAGGAATCCATCAGGGTTGGCTCCTCCCCTGACGGATTCCTGTCTCTCGCCCTTGACATTCTCTCTCCGCTGTTTTGAGGGCTGTTTCCGAAACAACGGAGGGGTAATTGCAGGGCGAGAGGCAGGAATCCGTCAGGGGAGGAGCCTACCCAGGCAGATCCCTGCCTGGTGCCTCCTCTAGGGGAAGTGGCTCGCTTCCCCCGGTAGGCAGGGGCTGAAGGCAGCCGTGCTTTCGGCCCCTGCCCCCCGTGGAAGGCGCTCGCTTCCCTCCAGGAGGCGGAACGGAACGCCGTTCTCTTCCTCCACCTCGTGGGGAAGTGGCTCACTTCCCTCAGTTGGCGGGGGCTGAAGGCAGCCGTGCTTTCGGCCCCCAGGGTAGGCGCCCGCTTCCCTCCGGGAGGCGAAGGAAGAACGGAGTGCCAGTCTCTGCCTTCGCCTCCCGGGGGTGTGGCTCGCTTTTCTCGGTAGGCGGGGGCCGAAGACAGCTGTGCTTTCGGCTCCTGCCCCTCGTCGTAGGCGCTCACGCATTGGCCTTTTTTGCGCATGCCGGCTGTCCCGCCTCCTCTGCACTCACGTCCTTCAGCCTGATTGGCTGAGGCGTGCCGTGGCGCAGAGGATGCTTGGTAGCGTAGTTTTTATTTGTTTCAGCATTCGTGGGGCATTGGCTCCACTCTCTGTTCCCGGACCCTTGCGGCGATGTTGTCAAGGACATAAGGTAAGTGTGGTCGGCACATTAGGGGATGGGCTGGAAATGTGCAGACATGCATGGCCCAACCCTCTTTTTATAGGTATAGATGTAGATCCAGTTGCAAGAGCACACATGGATTTGATCAGCTTCTGCTCTTAAATTTGAGATTGTGATTTTCTGGGGTTCAACTACCGTATTTATTCGAGTATAACGCGCACTCGTGTATAACGCGCACCCCTAATTTTCCATGAAATCTCGGTATAAAATTTTCCCTTCTTCTCGATCCGGCGGGTGCGTGCAGGTGAGCGGCGGCGGCAGCGGGACCAGGGCGCCTGCCGCCGCCTGGGAGGAGGGCCGCGGCGTGCTCCGTGCCTACCCGGCGCCGGCTTCTTGAGTCGCGCGGCCCGGGTAGCGCGGAGCACGCCGCGGCCCTCCCCCGGAGGGTTCCCTTCTTCTCGACCCGGCGGGTGCGTGCAGGTGAGCGGCGGCGGCAGCGGGACCTGGGCGCCTGCCGTCGCCTGGGAGGAGGGCCGCGGCGTGCTCCGTGCCTACCCGGCGCCGGCTTCTTGAGTCGCGCGGCCCGGGTAGCGCGGAGCACGCCGCGGCCCTCCCCCGGAGGGTTCCCTTCTTCTCGACCCGGCGCACCCAGTCCTCGTGTATAACGCGCACCCAAACTTTGAGTCCTTTTTTGGGTATAAAATTTTGCGCGTTATACTCGAATAAATACGGTATCTAGAGAACTAAGAATTTCAGATTTTTCTTACACACCAAGAAGCAGACAACAATCAACAAAATGCTAAAGAAAATGTGTTGGTCTTTTAAGCACCACCAGACTCCTCATTGTTTGCGTTCAGGTGCTTTGTTTTAAGACAGGCAGCATTTTGATCCTGGAAGGTTAACATTTTGAGAAAGAATTTGTAACAGCAAAACACCACTTGGAGCCCAAGAAAGGGCTAGTTAATGGTCATTGCAAGAGCCCTTGTGGTGCAGTGGTTAAACTTCTGTACTGCAGCCAAAACTGCTGATGTGAGTTTGATCCTGACTCCTGACTCAGCCTTCCATACTTCTGAGTTAGGTAAAGATAGTGCCCAGCATGTTGGGGGGAAAAGTGCTAATTAACTTCTGAACCACCCAGAGAGTGCACTAAGCTATATGGGGCAATATATAAGTGTAATTGCTATTCCTGTCTGCAAAAGGACAAAAGATAGGAGTGAAAAATGGAGACTTAGCCAAAGGCTGGTAGGCCTTGCTCTGATTCCCTCTTTTAGTTTCAATAAATCCAAAGGCATTCCCTGTCAAGTCTTTGGTAACTCTTCCCCATCCACATTCATTGCACTATTTTGTTAAACAAACCGTCTACTGTCAAGTTCACCAAGATAATGTGAAAGAACTGGGAGCTTGAATCCCTGGTACTTTTTGCTCTGGTTGGAACAAAAACAGGTCTAACTGAAACAAGGAGCAACAGCCACACTTTCCATTTGTTCCAAGAGAGATTTTGTACACAAAGTGGAATGAAACTCAGGTTGAAAACAAGTGCAATGTTCTTAACAGCATGTTACCCACAGTTTGTACGTATACCAGATGTGACTTAGGTTTTCTCACACATCTTAAGTTTTTGCCCTCCCGTTGTGCTTTAGACAGGAAGGTTACCTTGGTGCGTATCTAAGACAGAAAAGGGTGCAAGTGTCTTTTCAGGGCAACATTCCAACCACAGCCAAAATGCAATTGTCTTCGGGCTCAGCAGACCCACTTACCTACTGCCAGCATCCCGGATTCAAGGTCTCCAGACATCTCTCGGCTTATGCTCTTCTCAATTTCACGGTGACACATTCGCTGGTATTCATTGAAAACTGGAAAGACAAAAAGAGACGTTATTCTTCCGTTCAGACATTATGAACTCAAATCCCAGTGATGCAACCTCTGTCCTAGTCAGTCCACTGCCCCCAAATACCTTAAAAAGATTAAGCAAAAACATGGACTGGCAAATTGTCTATTCTAGAAGCACAATGAGAACTGCTAACACACACCTGCACAGTTCTAAATGAGGGCTTAAGGAGCAAGGAAACACCATAAAAGGATGACAAATATGCAGAGAAGAACAAGGGGTGGGCTGTGTTATTGCTGTTGTTTGTCAATTTATCCTTGGGCAGAAGAAGGAAATTAAGTTTAGTATGGCTCATCTCGCTACTTCTAAAGTGATTATTAAGAAGGGTAAAAGTGTCTAATACGTCTTTGTTTCTGGTCAGAGTTGACTACTCACCTCCATTACATTACATGTCAAGTTGCTTAAGGAAAGAAACATGATGAAAAAGACACAGCGGCCAAAGCATCTGATAACTTCCCATCCACCACATGGTCTCTAGCTACAAAACAGCATATTTTTATTGCCCACTACAACAGATGTAACTTTAGAAATGTTACCTGCTATTAGATGAGCTTTACTTCTCGCACAAAGAATGGCATTGAACTTGGACTCGTCAGTTCCAAGTCGATTCTCTCCTGCTGCATACAACGCCTAGAAAGAAAACAAACACCACATCACCCAATTACTTTGGCTTAACTACTTTCAGGATTATCTCCCCGCTTTCTAGACAAAGTTTTTCTCTTTCGTGATTGTTCAGGGAACTGTGTCCTATCATGGCTTCCTCGGATTAGAAGGTCCCACCAGTGTAATAAGCATTGTCGTGGCTCAACCAAAGGGTGGATTTTATTCACCTGTGCCGCTTGTCCAAGTGGCAGGATCAGGCACGACATTCCACTCAGCAGAAACTCAAGATGATAGTAACCTACTCCTTTTGTCTGATTTTTGGGACTGAGGTTTCTCACATCCATTAACCTGGACAGTTTTAGATAGATATTATTCCCTTCACAACCTACAATACAATTTTATCTTGTAATAATCACATCAACCCTATTTTACTTACTGTATTTCACTGCCCTAACTTTCTGTCACTAGCAGGAAAATGCTCAGTATAATGGTGTCTGTACATAACATGACTATGAAAATGGTGTCCCTGTGTTTCTTATACCTAATGTCAAGCCAATATATTAAATAGCAAATTTTATTTATTTTTATTTATTTTATAGTCGCATTTCTATACCGCTTTTTTCACTCGAAAGTGACTCAAAGCAGTTTACAGAGTCAACATAAATAACAAGAGCATATCAATAAATAGCCAGACATCATACAGAAACACAATACAAAATTAATTACAATTCAGCATATCACAAATTCCAATACAGTTCAACATCATAATATCAATAATATCAATTACAGTGCAGTCCAGGTGCTCCGACTTCCCCGCGGCCAATGCCGGACCGAGGAAGGAGCTCAAAAAGAGGTGGTGGCGGTGGGAGTTCATATATACGCAGCATTGCAAGCCCAGGAATCTCGCCTTCCCTGCGGCCAAAGCCGGTCCAGGGAAGCCGTACCGATCGCCCCACAGTTAGAGCCAGTCTCTCCAGAATGAGCCACAGCTAGGCTCCCAACTCCCATAGCTGACCGTGCTGTTGGGACTAGTCTGGGTGGCTTCCTTGGGCCCACGGGCTCCTTTTACCTTCCCCGCTGGTGGAGGGGGCGGGGAGGCGCAGGTTGTGGCGGCATCGGCGTTTTCGAGCCTGATGGGGCTCCTTTTACCTTCCCCGCCAGTGGAGGGGGTGGGGAGGCGTAGGTCGCGGCGGCGGCGGCAGCTTTGAGCCTGACGGGGCTCCTTTTACCTTCCCCGCTGGTAGAGGGGGCGGGGAGGCGCAGGTCGTGGCGGCGGCATCTTCGAGCCCGATGGGACTCCTTTTACCTTCCCCGCTGGTGGAAAGGGCGGGGAGGCGCAGGTCGTGGCAGCAGCGTCTTCGAGCCCGACGGGGCTCCTTTTACCTTCCCCGCCAGTGAAGGGGGCAGGGAGGCGCAGGTCACGGCGGCAGCATCTTCGAGCCCGACGGGGCTCCTTTTACCTTCCCTGCCGGTGGAGGGGGCGGGGAGGCGCAGGTTGCGGTGGCGGCATCTTCCAGCCCGACGGGGCTCCTTTTACCTTCCCCATCGGTGGAGGGGGCGGGGAGGCATAGGTCGCGGCGGCGGCATCTTCGAGCCCGACGGGGCTCCTTTTACCTTCCCCGCTGGTGGTGGGGAGGCGCAGGTCGCGGCGGCGGCTTCGAGCCCGATGGGGCTCCTTTTACCTTCCCCGCCGGTGGAGAGGAGGTGCAGGTCATGGCGGTGGCGGCGTCTTCGAGCCTGATGGGGCTTCTTTTACCTTCCCCGCCAGTGGAGGGGGCGGGGAGGCATAGGTCGCGGCGGCGGCTTTGAGCCCGACGGGGCTCCTTTTACCTTCCTCGACGGTTAATCACAGCAGCTTGTAGTTCAGAGAAACGAAACTTTTCTGTCCAGCTTTGCATTGAGATTTCCCAGTGAAGCATCACGTCACCGGAATGAGTGCCCCTAGAGGCTCCTTTAGTCATCAAGGGAAGGACTACCCATAAGATGCCTCAGGGCAAGTTCACACACTTTGAACTTGAGAGGTCAATCACCCAGAGAAGGGGGTGGTGGTGAAAACTTTGGCACCTTGCCAGGAAAAAGGTCTGATCTTGGAAATGCGACCTTGGGAGATCTTGAAACAACGCACTGCTTTATGGACTTTATTTTATTCTTTATTCCAATAAATGGGGGATGCCGCACAAGGTTTCTTCCTTAAAGACAGTTGGTAGTGTTGTGTCCAAGTTTGATGTGGTCCTGTGATAAATGGATTTTAGCACCACCTGCACCTGCTTATAAATTGGGAATCGGATTTTTCCATGCTACAACCAAATCTCCCATGACTCGTCCTTGAACTCACGAATCAGGGGGAGATAAAGGGACTTTCTCAGGCAAAAAGCACAATGTTCCAGGGTTGGATTGTAGGAGTTGTGGGAGTCTACCCTGAGTCCTAGAAGGAGGAAATTTAAGTAGGGTTTGTGATCCCACATACTCCACTTGTGTTCCCCAGGTCCCAATTGGGGGAAACGCTTGTTAGAGCAATACATTCAGTTGTGAAACCAAATTCCTAGTAAGGCATCTGAAAGTATTCACACTAAGAAAAACTTATGGGTCTTTAAGCTGCAGAACACTTGATAAAGTGATATTTATGCAATTCAAGGTGAATTAAAGTCTTTGCAGAATTTTTTTAAAAAAATTATGAAAATTTTAATATAGCAATAATTTATTTGATGGACCGTTCAAAAAAATGGAACAACTGTCTAATTTGAACAAAACAACAGTGTAGACTGGTTATCCCTTCAGTCTCCTGTGCAGTTGTAATCTAAATAGGGTCCCTTTTATTCTCCCCAAAGGAGCATTTTAAAGTAGTATTTCCTAACTTTTAGTTTTTGGACTTCAATTCCCAGAATCCTAAGTCAATTCCCCAGAGCAGTGATCAGTCAATGTACTGACTTAGGCTTCTGGAAACTGAAGTCCTTCTGTGAGGCATGGGAACCCTCTGATTTAGAGGGAGGATAAACATATTTAAACAAACTGTTCTGGAGTTAATCATGCTTCCACGCTAAAAATATACATTAGAAAACAATAAGCATGACAGGTAACTGTCAGTAAAATAGGAATTTAACATTCTGATTTGGAGCTAATTACTTAGGCATATATTGTGTTGGTACGTTTGGCTGTGCAAAGTTTTAAAAATTAGTTGAAAATGTACATGTTCAGTTACACTTCTCATACTAACCTGAGCATCGCCTTGGACAAGTGACATGTTCACACTGGTACTTTCATCTCTGTTTCCCTGAAAGAGAAAGCAACAAGAATCACATCAACAGATGAACTGCAGCTTCCACAGCATAGATTGTTTGGGGGTTTTTTTTTTGTTGTTTTTTTTGGGGGGGCGGCATATTTTAATGGCTTTTTAGTGTCTTTATTATTTTAATTGCTGTCAGGATGTTTTTATATTTCAGGTGTTTTTATTGTTTGATTGTAAGCCGCCCGGAGTCGCTTCGGCGAGGAGGTGGCGATAGAAATTGAATGAAATGAAATGAAATGAAATAAATAGTTAGTTAGTACACAAGGCCAACAGCAATTACAAAGGGGGGGGGGGGAGGAATGATACTAAGATATCTGCTCAAGAAAAGAGATCAAGATTTTAAGTTTCCCACATGCCATCTGAGTTGTCTAGATAGCATGATTTAAAAGTGAATGAATACCAAAATTGATCTCAAAACCCATCTTCTAAAGTACAAAGAAAATGTATATTGAAAATTGATAAGATACCTGAAACAACTGAAGCATAACCAACCATGATTTCCAAGGTTGAGAAGACGTTTACCTGAGCCTAAGGCAGCATTTTGATCTTCTGTTTCCTTCTCCATCTCAGCCATTAAGAGCAAGATGAAAAATATACTTTGCTTTAAGCTAAATGCAATTTTTAATATGTCCAAACTCTTACCTGTGTTAATTTAAAGTGTTGGTTACGGAAACAAACCATGATCAGGAATTAATGGGCAACAGAAGGGAAGAATCACTTGGATCCAAGCAGAATTCTTCTCATATTACTAAATTGCCGTCTACTGTAAATGATTCTCTGATTTTTGTCAGGAGTCCCTCCTCTGTGTCAGCACAGATCTGTAATCTAATTGTCTCATAAATAGGCTAGGAACTTTACAAGGCCGTGAGAAATTACAGTCTAGCATCACAGAAAGAGGCCTGTTGCAATACATGTAATCCCTTTTACCTTCTTTCTCTCCCAATCTCCAGAAACACCTGTTTCCTGGGTAAATCTCCCATGTAATGGCTGAAATCCTGTTACACATGGCACAACTTTGAGAAGTAAATTGCCTTGATTAAAAAATCTCCACAGACATTATCTGTTGCATTCTGAGCTGTAATGTAAAGATAAAGGTCTCCCTTGCTCGAAAGCCAGTCGTATCCAACTCTAGGGTTCAGTGCTCATCAGTTTCAAAGCTGAAGAGTCAGCGCTGTCTGCTTCTGCAGACGTTTCCATGGTCATGTGGCAGGCATGACTAGACACCGGAGCACATGAAATGCTGTTACCTTCCCACTGACGTGGTCCCTATTTATCTACTTGCAATTTCTTGCTTTCAAACTGCTAGGTTGACAGGAGTTGGGACAAAGACAGGAGCTCATTCCGTCCTGCAGTACTTGGGAATCGAACTGCTGACCTCCCGCCTCCCAGTCAGCGTCTTAGCCACTTGAGCCACTGCAGTCTGAGCTGTAACAGATGTCTATTGTGATTTCTTAACTTGAGGCAATTTGCTTTTTGTGTAATTGCACATAAGGATTTCCATCAACATGTTAGAAATTTATTGTGCAGTTTTAGAATTCCTATACAGTATATCTATTTATATCTCAATACTAAAGCCATTTACATTCCCAGTGTTTTAGCTATAGCAAGCTACATCGGTAAGTTTCAAATGGATGAGATAATTTTTGATTAAGTATGATAAGAGAATCTGTTTGTGGCATTAATAATAATAAAAACAAGATAACGGTTACAACTTTTAACAACCCTATACATGCCTGAGCAAGTGAGATCAAAAGCCTCTGGAAGTGTCCAGATGTGTCGCTTCTAATGGCTTCTTCCAGAGTTTTCTTAAATTCTGCAGAACACACACATATAAAAACACCCTTTAATTTTGTAAATGATCATGTTTATTACAGAGGAGCAAGAATAAACTATACCTATAAGCATCATGCAAAGTGCCTGCTTCATAAAGGGATTTCATCCATCCATCCATCCATACAAACAAGTTTAGGTTCCTCCCCCCACCCATAAAAAAAGTTGCTGTTAATGCATATATTAACAAATATAAAACAGAAATATAATAACACTGAATGAAACCTTATACTGACAACTTTAGTTGGGGGACTGGATGGTCATTTTGCCCTTCCTCCACCACATGGCACTTCCAGGTGTGGTGGAAGCGGTAGAGCTCTGATTTTAGTGTTGTAAAATGGGAGTACTTTTCTCATCAAAGGAAGTATGATTGGAGGGACAGGTGTGTAGGGGGGAAGAAAAATATCCCCGCCCCAATACAAAGCAAGAAAGAAAGATACAGTAAAACCCCTACTTACGAAAAAAAGTCCATTCCATAGGCTTTTGCTTAAATCGTTTTTTTATGTATCTTGAAGCAAACCCATAGGAAAAATGAAGTTTTTATGTAAATCGAAGCAAACCCACAGGGAAATGATTCTTTACATAACTCGAAACAAACCCATAGGAAAAAGAATCTTTATGTAACTCAAAAGCAAACCCATAGGAAATCGTGTAAATCGGGACATGGTTTTAGCACAAAATCATTCTGTAAGTTGAATTTTATGTAACTTGGGACATTTGTAAGTCGGGGTTTTACTGTACAAAGAAACAAGCACTTCATGGATGAAAAAAACAATGGAGAAATAATTCACAATTCTGTATACCTCAAAGTTCCACTTTCTGCACAGACTACTGGATTAAATGATTGCTTGCAAAACAACAAATCTTTCTGAATTCTATTGCTGGCTATCACCAGAAAAATCACATCTCCACCCAAAATCCTGATAGGAACAAGTTTAAAATATAACTGCTGATCCGTTAGGAAGGGTCAACCCTAGCAGCCTAACTGAATTGCTCCCACAAATGCTTCTATTTACCATCACCTCATTCTCAGGTACTCACTGGTCTGCTAGAACCAGAACAGGAAAAAGAACTGAGCTGCAGCAAAACCAACCTGTTTTATAGGCTTTGCTGATTTCCCGAATGTGCTCATTGGTGCGAGAAGCCAAGATCTCTATCAGGCATGCTTCATCAGTGCCAGCACCCTAAGAAAGAAAGAAAAAAGAAACTAATCTCAGTACCATAGAGAAATCTCGACCCAATTTTAAAGAAACAGAGCATGTGGGCTAAATGACATGACTGCTTAAAAACTCACACAGGTCAAGAGCAGTGCCATTAGGCCAAATAATGCAGCTGCCTAGTGCAGCAAATATTGGGTGAAGCAATGGCAACCCCCGATTCTTCTTCCTAACTCTCTGGTAAATTTTGCTCTACTAGCAAACTGTGTACAATTAGTAGTTAGGTAAGCCTACCCTGCATCCTTTGAGCTAACCTAGTTTTTAAAGTTCCAGTAAAGAAGTACTGGTATTTTATCCCATCACCAGTCTTCAAACAAGATCAAGCACCCAGCTCAGTCAACTTCTTCTCTCTGCATGTAATTGTGTGATGCTTGAAATAAATCTTGCCCTTCACATAGTTTGAAAGCATCCTGACTAGAAAAAACACATGCAGCAAGCAGCACATTAAGAGGCATTCCCACATATGTGGAAGAAGAATGAGAAAGCCTCTTTAAAATATTGTACCTGCCATGACACAAGTCCATTGCTTCTTTTTTTGTTTAGAGCTACATGCTTCTTTAGAGCTACTCGCAGAAGAGCATTTAATAAAATAATTGATCAGCTAGTGAACACTCATACAGTTACGAGTGTCTTATGAGTTCCCTTTTTCAGGTGGGAGCCCATTCTTACCCCCCCCCTGCTATATACTATAACAACGTCATGCTTAGCTTGGCAAGCTAGACATTATACTGCCTTTCTGCATGGTAACCACAGCAAGCTGTTGATAAGTAGCATTTTATTTAATAATCTATGTTGGGGAATTTTACCCTTTGTACAGGTAAACCACCTTGACTACATGGACAAGTGGCCCATAAATATTTTAAGTAAGCCATTCCCAATCAAATACGAAACTTAAAGAGTTGGGTTTCTTGCTTTAGAGCAGGGATTATCATCCTGCGGCCTGTGGGCCGGATGCGGCCCATGGCACAAATTAATGTCCCCCCCCCCCACTGCCTGCACCACACCCAGAAGTGCCATATGGTGGAGGAAGGGCAAAATGGTCATCCGGACCCCGAAGCTGTCTGAGGGAATGTGACCTGGCCCACAGCTTTAAAAGGTTGAGAACTCTTGCACTAGAGAGCCACGCACAAGGATTTCAATTTTCCACTGTCTTTCTTGGGAGAAGAACCAAGAAGAGCCTTGGGCAAACTGGAGTCCCAGAATTTTCCCAGAAAAAGGGAGTGGTAAATCACTTCCCAGTATTTTATACCCAGGAAACCCTGAAAAAGATCATCGTAAATCAGAATCAACTTAATTATTACTGACCAAATAAAAATATGGATGGCATAGGTACAGTGGTTTTCAGATGGGTCACCAGAAAAGAGTTAATTAAAATGCAAATCCTATTTGGGAATACTGGAACAGTTTTCCCACTCAATGCTGTTAGAAAAATCTGTAAGTGCCTACCATTCCCAACTCTTACTATGAAAAGAAGGGAGAGAAAAGTTGTTAATGTAAAAGACCATGGTTGTAGAAACAAAAGAAACTTTAGGTTTCTTTTATGGTGTAGTGTTTTATAGAGGTGTTCAACTACTTCTCCAGCCAACAGTCCTACACATTGCATTGTAAGAGTTACACCTTCACACATCTGACGGTCACACCATCTTGAAGAATGCTAAACTAGGATAAGAAATGAAAAGTTGATCCATCAAGATCACTATCTGTTGAGGATCAACTGGTTAGGCTAAGGACTTGTACAAACATGGCTTGAAAAGAGAGCTGTGAAGAGGAAGAGTTAGACAGAGGGGGTGGATCGGGCAAGAATTCAGCAGCATAAACCTTTGCAACAGTCAGTGTTTTTATTGAAACCATACAAACCTTGATGGCATCTTTTATTTCATAAACATCAAACATGACAGGTGTTTTCATCATAGCCAAGACTGTCTTCTCAAAGTTGCCTGACAATTCGGACTTCAGATCTTTGATCAAATCCTGTTTTTCAGTTAAAACAAAGAATGTGTTGTGACTGTAAAATGATATATAGTGCATTTAAAGAATGACACCGCAAGAATACACTCAAAATTCTTTACACTTTAGAATCAAGCTTTCTGTTCAAAAAGTATCAACAATTCCTAGCTGGCTGCAATCACAAACAAAGAAGATCCTATAAAGAGGATTGTTTTTCAGCGCACACTCAAAAGCAAAATCCATCAGGTCAGCAACAAAGGGGGAGAAAAGACTACAGCAATTAAAAGCAAACACATGCAATCTGATGCCACATTTAATGAACCAAGGGCAGGGGGCTCTGTTGCCAACAGCAAGTTTGGATCTGTGTCCCAAAACTAGTTCTCAGATTTTCCAAAGTTGACCACTCTTGCTATGTAGATTTATCTTGAAATATGTTCTGTATCCATATTTTTCCTGGAATGCTTAGCTTCCAGTATCTCAGATCGCATGATTGTTCTTCTTTATAAAGCACTTTTTCTGTACACAGCATGTGTTATGGAGTAACTTAATGACAAAACCCAAGATCCCTGCCAAGTGGAATGTACACAGTAACTTTTACTGGAAGGGAGGGAGGGAAAATAAGAAAACACAGGGCAAAAATAGAAGGGAAAATAAGAAAAATGAATATATTTGAAGTTAACACAAGTTTTAGTTGTTTTTGCTTTCTGAAAAAACAATTTAAGTACAACACTGAAATCTAATGATAAGAACAAACATTTCAAAATAGAGAAAATTATTTTCTGTCCCAACGCAATCTAAGCAGCTTCACACATGAATTACAGAACAAAAAAAAAGGAAAATTCTATTAAAAAGCTAACACGTGTACTAAAAACAACTCCCATTAATAAACTAAAAACTTTGAGTTGGGGGTTACTGCCATACCTGTCAAGTATCCCGTTTCCCCCAGGAAAACCCCTTATTTTTACCCCTCTTCCTGCCCCTTCCATTTTTATTAATTTCCCCTTAATATCCCTTTTTTTTAAAAAAAAAAATCCTGACCGGAGCCCTCACAGGCAAAGCTGCAGTATGTTTTTCCTGCCACCAGAGGTTGCTGTGTGGCTTTTCGCTTGTAGAAGGAGAGAGAGAAGGTGGTGGGGGCCTTTTGTAGTTTCTCTTTCATTTCCCTTCCCTGCCACATGGTAGTGGAGGCTTCGTTTTTGCTGCTGCTGCTGGTCGGAGCCACCATGGGACGGGAGTCTACTCTAGGTGAGCGATATTTCATATATGGAGATTAACTTCTCAGCTGCTGGGAGGCTTGGAAACTACAGAGGTTGCTTTTTACTTTACTAATTCCCTTCCTTAAGCTGGATCCGACATTCTCAGGTGTTGGTTGCAGTGAGTGAGGAACAAATAGATTGGTTAATTTGGGGGAATTAATCCCTTGCTCCTCCACCCTACTGGGGGGGGGGGGGCGGAGTGTCTAGCCATGTGCAGGGCTAGTTCATTAAAGCCAAGCTGCTTACAAGCAGTTGGTAACCCTAGGGGGCTAGTTTACTATTCTACTCTTTGCTTCTCAGAAATTTTTTTAAATTAAAAATGAGTAAACAAGAAAGAAAACAAAACAAAAGTCCCCCAAGAAGATGGGAGAAGGGTTCTTTGGTCCACACAGCTTTGTGCCCATTGCATCTACAATATTATCTAGCCATTTTATTTTTGGCCACCCCCTTCTTTTGTCCACCTTTCCCAGCATCAAGGCCTTCTCAAGTGAATCCTATCTTCTCATTTGATGTCCAAAGTACTTTAGCGTCATCTTTACTATTTGACCTTTAATGAGCAGTCGTGGTTGATTTCTTCTAGGATCGACCTATTTCTAACACCACATTTCAAAGGCATCTATTTTTCTGCGCTCAGCTTTCCTAATGGTCCAGCTCTCACACCCATACATTACCACCGGGAATACCATTGCTTTGACTTTGCAATTTTTTGTTTGTAAGGTGATGCCTCTACTTTTAACTGTGTTCCCCAGGTTTCTCATAGCTTGTTTCCCAAGCATCAGTCGCCTTTTGATTTCACAGCTGCAATCACCATCTGCAGAGATCTTTGATCCTAAAAAAGTAAAATCTGCCCGTCGTATCCAACTCTAGGGTGCAGTGCTCATCTCCATTTACAGCCAAAGAGCCAGTGCTGTCTGTGTTTGCAGACATTTTCATGGCCATGTGGCAGGCATGACTAGAGCCCAGCAAGTCACATGGCTATATTTGGCCACGTCCACAGATTTGGCCATGCCTACTGAGGGGTGTAGCCAAAATTTCCTTTATTTTCAAATCCAAAACTTGACAGGTATGGGTTACTGCATGAGTATCTGAAGCAGAGATGGTCAAACTTTTCAGGCCGTGGGCCAGTTACATGGTTCAGGGGGCCAGCCACTTTGGCCCGGATCTGGCTCCCAACACCAATTCATCCAGCCTGCAAAGCCCTCGTCGCTCCCGGAAGCAGAAGTAAAACACGGACGGGCGTGTTTTACTTCTGTTTCCGGGAACGATGAGAGCTTTGTGGGCTGGATGAATTGGCATCAGGGGCCAGATCCGCCCCCCAGGCCAATCCCCACTAGGACACTGGTCATAAAATGTAAACCTAAATCCTACAATAGTAACTCCTGTCGAGTATATTATCCAAAACTTTTCAGCAGGAGAGTAAAACGTATTATTAATCTGTTGCGGCACCCCAATGCCTCCAATAATTTTGTTGCCAAAATGATTCACCTCTCAGAGCCCCTCTTTAAATGACTTCCCCGCTGCCTCTTGACCAGGAGTGCCCAAACATTTTGGACCTTGGGCTGGTCATGTGGTTTAGGGGGCTGATCACTATGGCCCGTGGGCTGGATCCAGCCCCTGACGCCAATTCATCCGGCCCCCAAAGCCCTCACTGCTCCCAGAAGCAGAAGTAAAACGCACACATATGGGCGCATTTTACTTCCGCTTCCAGGAGCAACGAGGGCTTCGCGCACCAGATGAATTGGCGTCAGGAGCTGGATCCAACCCATGAGCCATAATTTGGACACCCCTGCTCTTGACCCTTGCCCTTATCTTCTAATCCCTTCTTGACTTGGCCATTCTTATATTCCAGTTCTTCCCTGCCCATGAGCCCCGATTGTTCCAGCTCCCACTCCCTTCCGTCAAGAATCCACCTTTTCACTCTTCATTCATTCATTTCATTCATTTATTCGATTTATACCCCGCCCTACTCGACCAGGGCCGACTCAGGGCGGCTTACAACAAGTAAATCAAATACAGTATACAAAAATTACAAATGGTACAGTGTTACAATACAGCAAATTAAACAATAAATATTAGAAATAAAACACAGTATAACAACAATAGCAACAATGTGATCAATATAATCAAAGGATATAAATTCAAAAGTACCAATCGCCTCATGCGATTGAAAATGCCTACCAGAACACCTGAGTGGCAGCCCTAATATGATCCTCAAATCTCTCATCAAAAGCCACCTTTCTCCACAACCTCTTACTATTCCTCGCCTACTGTAAGTCAGCTTCATGCCTAACCACATATTCTTCCCTGTTTACGGTCACCATGACTTGCCCTCCTGTTCCTCAATTACTCCCCAGAGCAGAGATCCATTCTCTTGCAATCTGTGGAGTACTCGGCACCCTCAGGGTGCTACACAAATAATTAATACAATATATGCATTCTTATTTCACAGGATGTTGAGGCAGGATGGGAAGACTTACTTTTCCGTAGGCTGTCTTGAACGAAAGCATAATCTGTTGCCGTTGCTTACTTGAACGACTTCCAAGGCAGTCTATGATTGCCTGTTCATCAGTTCCTAAAAACACAAACAAGGACATGAAATGATTAAAACTGCTTGCTCCCAGGTAGACAGCTCCTAGCACAGGCTTTCTCAACCTTTTCAAGGTGTGGGCCATATCACCCCTCCTCAGATGGCTGCGTGGTTTCTGCACGAGTTCTCACATGAAAATGCATGTTTTCAGTTCCTTGCGTGTTTTTGGCAAGTTATTGCACGAGAACTTGCCAAAAACACACAAGAACTCACTGAAAATGTGCAATTTCACTGTTTTTTTGGCATTTTTCGGCGCTTCCAGGCATCGGCAGCAACGAGGGTGTCAGGGGCCAGATGATATAGCTTCGGGGGCCGGGTTTGGCTCGCAGGTTGGAGGTTGAGAATGCCTGTCCTCGCACAGTCAACTAAGAGAGATATCATGTGGATCTTTTGACTTTCCTTCTTCAACTATTTTCTATGGTAAGAAAAGAAAATAGAAGGAAGGAACAGTGGGAAAACACTGGAGGTTACAAGTGGAAAACATACTGTCTGAATCTTCCTTCTTTCTTTTTTCTAAATTGCAGCTCCCAAAACTCATGAGGCAATATGGCCATGCTAGCTGGAAGATTCTGGGAGTCACAGTCTAAAAGTACAAAGTTATGGTCTTAACCGTCTGTAAAATCCTGTAACTGAGACAGTCTTACTGCATGATAAGAAGCCTCATCTGGAAGCATCTACAACAGTGGTTCCCACAGGGGGACTTCAATTCCCAGAAGTCTAAGTCAGTACTGTGGCTGATCAGTGCTTTGGGGAATTGACTTAGGCTTCTGGGAATTGAAGTCCAAAAATCAAAGGTTAGGAAACACTGATCTACATCTATTCCACTCACATTAGTTCTAAAAGTCTGACCACCAGAGTTTCAACCAAATGTATTATAGTGAAACTATCGAAAATTAAAGTAACCACCTCATAGTATATGGTCCACTAGCTGAGATTTTGGAAATAAGTCTTTTGAATGTATTTTTTCTCTTCATATGATATTGTTGATTATGAACTTTGAGCTGTTATTTGAATTCCATTGATATTTTTTTAAATAAACTAATTCATTGCATTTTTCATGCTGCCTTAATTATTGGGTAGCACTGATTTCAATGGTAGATCCATTAAAAATACATACCCTCATGACAAATCTTTAGGCTTGTGGTGCTAAAGCTTTCAACTACACCAGGAGTTCTCAACCTTTTTAAACCAGGGTCCAGGTCACACTCCCTCAGACAGCTTTGGGGGCCAGACGGCCATTTTGCCCTTCCTCCACCACATGGCACTTCTTGGTGTGGCGGAAGTGGTGGTGGTGGTGGTGGGGGGCACATGTTGAAAATCCCTGAACTACACTGATTAACTGATATTGCATTACATTAGAGCAGTGGTTCCCAATGTGGGGCCCACACCACAGGGGGACTTCAATTCCCAGAAGTCTAAGTCAGTACAGTGGCTGATCAGTGCTTTAGGGGATCGACTTAGGCTTCTGGGAATTGAGGTCCAAAAACCAAAGGTTGGGAAACACTGCATTAAAGAATGTTCATAAATATTCCAATTGTTTTTAAGCATTATACTTCTTGAAAGCAGAATAAAATGTACTTTGGCATACATTTGTTCTGCCCAAAGAATTTTTGTTCATGGCAAAAGAAGAATACACTGCTGTTTTCAAATTTTCCTTCGAAACACCTTGAGTGCCTGCAAGATTTTTTCAAAATAGCTTCGGCACCTGCAACATTTTCTAACACCCCTTTAAAGAAATGCAGCAATGCTCTTGAGAACTAGGGGTGGCTTTTATGGGCTGAAGTTGCATTTTTTGTTGCTAAAACAAAAGAACCCAACCTGTAATTTCAGGCACTACTCACCGAACCCCTTCATAGCTTTCCGTAAAACTTCTGCATCTCTCAGAGGGTCAAATGATGGAGCATCGTGGATTGTGCCTCTATGTCCAGGCTGTGTTGGCACAAGAAAAGAGAGATGTATCAACTGAAACTGAAAAGCTGCTGTAATCCAAGCCATCTGTACAGCTGCATAGGCAAAACATGAGGGAGAACAAGACTACTTTCTGCCTTACGGTTAAACTCCTTTTTGTTTTTTCATAACTATGTCACCTGGATTATTTTGAAATCTCAAAAACTACAAATAAATACTTGATCATTGAGACAGAACACTTTAGCATTTCTGCTTAAAATTTCATTACGTTTATCATTATGGGAAGGTGGGATGAGACCAGGATCAAGGAGAAACATTAATCCTTCTCCTACACCTGCCCGTCACCTGGAATTTGTAAACTCCCCATTCACTTTCCTATAATTCTGACAGCAACCAAATTTCCAGATCCCACATGTGCAGCTCAGATAATGGCTGAGTTTTACTAGATGCTGAAATGTGGCCAGTAAATTAAAAATAGATTATTAGACTTACGGCTCCAGGATTAATCATAGGGGTTGCTGGTCCCGGATATGATGGTGTAGAAGGATTAACAGGTGGGCCAGAAGGATTGACAGACGGTCCGGGAAAATAGCCTGGCATGGGCTGCTGCCCAGGATAGGACATCGGCTGGGGCTGCTGTCCTGGTGGTGGCATGGGGCTGCCTGGATATCCTTGATAGGGTGGCATTCCTGGCGGTGGGTTTCCTCCTGGAATTGGTGGGTACCCTCCAAAGGAGGCTTGCTGTCCCTGTGGAGGCTGTCCAAATCCGCCCGAGGAAATAGGAGGATAACCCCCAGGGGCCTGAGGGAACATGCCCTGTGGCATGTTGGCACCACCAAATGTTCCTGATATGTTAGAAGCCTGCAGCAACAAACAGACAATCCATCAAATGCTCACGGTAGGCAAACATGCCAAATCATGAATAACAATTCTATGGTCTTTTTAGAGGATTGGTCTATGCTCCGTGTGTGTGTGTGTGTGTGTGTGTGTGTGTGTGTGTGTGTGTGTGTAAAAAATTTGTTGTACGATGCATCCCATAGGGAAAATTGGTATACGATGCATGCATCATATAGCAACTGCTTTGTACAACAACGAGACCCTGGAATGGATTAAAATCGTTGTATGAGGTACCACTGTAATTGGCTTTCAATGCATTTTCAGCACTTCCAAAAGTGGCCTCTAGTGGCCAGCTCTGGTAATGTGCCGTACGCATCCCCGACAATCAGTTGTTTGCTTCCTCCACATTTTATCTGCTGAAACACACAGAAAATGCAAAAAAATTTTCAAGAAATGAAGCGAAAATGCTCTCCATACCCTCCTGCTGCTGTGGGAAGTGGCAGAGGTTGCCCAAGCAGCCAAAAAAATAATACAATTGTGCCGGGCACGCCAAATAAACTGTTTTTATGGCAAAAAAGGTAAGTCGAAGCGTCATTTTCTCAGGATTTCTTTTCATATGGTGTGTTTTCCGTTACCTGAGGTGTTCGTAGCTTGGGGTTCTAGTAAGTTATATTCTAGAAATGCAATGTAAAACTTCCATTTCTCAGTAGCATATTACTTAGCTGAATAACACTGCAGCAAACAAGTCAGTTAGCTAATGATGTCGGAACTCTGCTATTTCCTAATGACTCAAGTCTGTTTACTATATGTAACACTTTTAATTACCCTCAGTAATCAGCAGTGCAGAAATACACATTCAGGCAAATGTGCCTTACTTGCACATATTTTCTCTCTAGCAACATGGCTTGCCTCCAAAATAAGAGACACATGAGAGGCCGTAGTTACCATTTTAATATTCATTCCAAATGAAAGCCACCCTTCTGCCTCCAATTTTTCATTTTTCACTGCTTCAGTCAGCACTGCTTCTAGACTTGGAATTGTTATCTTGGCTAGGAAGGCCTCCACTCTTGCAATTAGTTTCAGTAGAAACACTCACCAGATTTAAGCCAAAATTACTCACCATGCCTGCCATGTACTCTGTGTTGAACTGACTGGCGTAGTTTCCAATGTTTTCTAACCCAATTGGAGGAGGATTGGCAGAATAGCTGGGGGCTCCCCATGGATTACTGCCTGAAATTTAAAAGAAAAAGGTAACAATAGACAAAATAAGCTTCATTTGTTAAGCATAAACATTTCTATCCTGGTGCTTTTTTTTTTTTTTTACAATGGATGGAAAGCTTTGCACTGGCAGAGGTAGGTACGCTGAGAGACATTTTGGAAACTTTTATTTTACTAACTGTAACGCCCTGGAAGGCCAGTGCTGGAAATTCGACTCCTAGAAAGTAACTTGCCAAACTCTCAACAGACTCTTCTGTGGTTCGGTTCAATTGTTCATTCACAACTAGCTCACTTCTATCTCTAACATGTCACCCTTCCAGGAACCAGCGCATGAACAGTCCAACATTAGTAAGGTAAAGGTTGCCCTTGCTCGAAAGACAGTCGTATCTGAATCTAGGGTGCGGTTCTCATCTCCGTTCATAGCCAAAGAGCCAGCACTGTCTGCATCTGCAGGAATTTCTGTGGTCATGTGGCGGGCATGACTAGATACCGTAATGCTGTTTACCTTCCCAACCAAGTGGTACCTATTTATCTACTTGCAATTTCTTGCTTTGGAACTATGTTGGAAGGAGCTGGGACAGATGATGAGAGTTCACTCCGTCGTGCAGCACTCGAGTCTCAAAGTGCTAACCTGCCAATTCTAGTCGTCAAGTTCTGTGGCTTATCCACTAAGCCACTGCAGTCCCTCCAACATTAGTAGCAGATCATTACTGAAAAACCACTCCATATTTTAAAGGCCAATGAGTGTTCATTAACTGCATATCATCAATTTGTAAATTATGCCAGATATAAACCATGTGGGCATAAAAAATATGCGAAGGGGCACGATCTTCTGTCTTTTTTGTTTTATGAAGGCAAAAGAGAGCATCCACTACTAGGGGGCCGTGGGAAGGGGGGGGGCAGAAAAGCTCTCCAGTTTCTTCTCCCGCTTAATTTATTTTAATATCTGTCCCTGAATACAATTCCTGAACAATAATACAGATAGTTGTGTTTCACTTACCAGTGATAACTTTCGTTCTTCGAGTATATAGTTTGTGAATACTATTGGGCTATGCGCCTGTGCAGAACATCGATCGGAGGCTTTAAAGATGAATGGTCAAAGGTTTTGGCAGTAAGACCGCCCACCGTACCGCCCACCCTTAGGCGCCAGTTCGCCATTTTACCTCAGTTCCATACTTAAGCCAAGCACAGGATAAACCAAATGATCTCATTCGTACTGCTCAAGAGGGGAGGAAGGGTGGGTAGTGTGTATTCACAAACTATATACTCGAAGAACGAAAGTTATCACTGGTAAGTGAAACCCAACTTTCTCCTTCATATAGTTTGTGAATCCCCACTATTGGGAGATTAGCAAGCTCACACATACTAGGTCGGTGGGCAGTCGGATGAGATGATTCCACGATGAAGTACGTCAGTCAGGTAGGATGGACCCTCAAGGGCGAGGCACCTGAAGCCCTCTGGCAAGGATGACACGACCAAGTCTGGCGTCCGCAGTGGCTCTGGTGTCCATCCGTAGTGTTGGACAAATGTGGAAGGCCTGGACCAGGTGGCAGCCTTACAGATGTACTCGAGCAGGGTGCCCTCCAAAAAGGCAGTGGAGGTAGCAAGCGCCCTGGTAGAATGCACCCTGACATGTGGAGGAGGCGGCAAAGAGGCAGACTCGTAGGCCAGGTAGATGGTTGATGTAATCCATTTGGAGAACCTCTGGGAAAAGATGGGTTCACCTTTAGACTTTCCCCCATAGGCAACAAACAAACGCTGTGACTTACGGAACTCATGGGTCCTGTTGATGTAAAGCAATAAAGCTCGTTTCACATCAAGCGTGTGCCAAGTCCTTTCTTGAGCGTTGCTGGGGTTGGGAAAGAAAGTTGGTAAAGATATAGTCTGAGTCATGTGAAATTGGGAGACTATCTTTGGTAAGAAGGTGATGTCGGCGTGGAGCACCATGCGGTCATTGTAGAATTTGAGAAATGGGATATCTGCCTGCAAAGCAACCAGCTCACCAGCTCATCTAGCAGACGTGATGGCCACAAGAAACGCAGTCTTCCAGGTGAGGAGACGAACGTCTGCAGTAGCCATCGGCTCGGAGGGAGTCCTAGTGAGTGCATTCAAGATGGTAGATAGAGACCATTGTGCAGTCAGAGTCTTAACAGGGGAGGAAAGTGTTTCGCAGACCCTTGAGGAAACGTTTCACCGTTTGGTCGCGGAAGGCACCAGAAGCAGGTGATCCAGCTGGAGAGTGGGCTACTACTGCTGCCAGATGGACCCTGATGGAGTTAATGCTGAGACCTGACTCCGCCAAATGGAGGAGGTATGTCATGACGTGTTGCAGACCAACATTGAGTGGAGGCACCTGTTGAGTATCCAGGAAGGCACGAAATCGCCTGTACTTGGAGGCATAGGACTTCCTCGTAGAGGGGTGCCTTGCTAGTTCCAAGATCCTGGACAATCTGGGATTATCCTCCACGTGGTGAGGTGGAGACTGGGCAAGTCTGAGTGGTGAAGTTGTCCATGCTCCATTTGTAGAAGAGTCGGAGAGTCTGGCAGTGTGAGAGACTGCGACAACATGTGCAAGAGAAGTGGATACCAGGGTTGACGCGGCCACGCCGGAGCAATGAGAATCGCGTCCGATCATTGCTGGTACATCCTGGAGAGGACCTTCTGAACCAGAGGAAATGGGGGAAAGGCGTAGAGGAAGTCCTGATCCCACCGTTTCTTGAAGGCGTCGCCCTCGGAATTCAGTCCAATGCCCGCCCTGGAGCAGTACCTGGGACACTTGCGGTTTGACTCCGATGCAAAGAGGTCGATGCTCGGGGGGGCCCACGACTTGCAAAGGGAGTGAAAGACCATGTCGTCCAGCTCCCACTCGTGAGTCGTTGAGGTGAGGCGACTCAGGTGGTCAGCCAGCACATTCAGCTTGCCCTGGATGTGGACTCCGATTGGAAAGATGTGTCGTTCGAGACACCTTTCCCAAAGTTGCACCGCCAGATAAAGCAACGTAGTGGACCTCGTCCCTCCTTGCTTGTTCAGATACGCAATTATGGTGGTATTTTCTGACGCGATCTGGACCGCCTTGCCACACAGCAATGTCTCGAAGGACCGCATGGCCTTCCATATGGCAAGCAACTCCAGGTAGTTGATGTGGTGGACGATCTTGTGCAGAGACCAGGTGTTGTTGACCGTTAAGAGTCCTGCAAGCTGCTCCCCAGCCGAGGTTGCTTGCGTCGGTCAAAATTTGAAGAGATGGCTGTGGAGGATAAAAGTTCTTGCCCATAGCCACATTGAGAGGTGTGGTCCACCACACCAGCTGGTCCACCAGTTCCGGAGACAGAAACAACCGTTTGGACTGACTCTCCATGAGAGGATCGAACTCGTGGAGAAGCCACAATTGCAGAGACTGGAACTTCAGTTTGGCGTGAGGGATCACTGCCGTGGTGGAAACCATCAAGCCCAGGAGTCGTTGAGCCTTCTTCACTCTGACGAAGGGTTTGGTACGGAAGTCGCTTACTACCTGTGCAATGTCCAGTACGCGTTTTTGTGGGGGAAAAGCCCTGATGGCCAGCGAGTCCAGAACTGCTCCAAAGTACTCGCTGTGAAGGATCCAACTTCGATTTGGTGAAGTTGATCCTGAGGCCAAGACTCTCCATGAGATGGACGGTGTACTCCGTGTCCTGAATGGCGGAACATCTGGTGGGGGAGACTATCAACCAGTCTTCGATGTACGGGAAGACCCTGATCCCTTTCTGGCGGAAGAAGGCAGCCACCGGAGCCATGCACTTGGTGAAGACTCGTGGTGCTGTGGCCAGACTGAACGGTAGGCAACGGTACTGGTACACAGAGTCCTTTATCCAGAAACTGAGGAACCATCTGTGCTCCTCGAGAATGCTGACGTGGAAGCAAGCATCCTTGAGGTCTATCTCCGTAAACCAGTCCCGTTTGTTGATGAGGGGAAGGATGGTTTGGAGTGTCACCATCCGGAACTTCCTGGTGTGGATGCACTTGTTGAGGTGACGCAAGTCCAGAATTGGGCAGAGGCCTCCATCTTTCTTCTGGATAATGAAGTACCTCAAGTAGAAACCGTTGTTCCAATCACTTGATGGTACCAGCTCAATGGCCCCCTTGGAGAGAAGGGTTGTAACTTCTTCCTCCAAATGAAGAGACGAGATGGTGAAACGGTGTTTTCCTACCCGAGGCATCCGGTCAAACTCGATGGTATAGCCAGCGGACAAGATCTTCAAGACCCACCGGTCGTTCGTGACGTTGGACCACACCTTGAGGAAGTTCTGAAGGGGGAGGTACGGAAGATGGAGTGAGAGTATTGGCCGGAGGGAAGTCAAACGCGAGACTTTGACTTGCCGTCCATGCATTTACCTTGGCCATAGGGCTGAAACCGTTGCCTCCCATGTTGTCGCTTAGGGCGATAAAACCCAGTCTTAGACTGTTCAGCAGGTCCACCATGTTGTTGCTGTGGGTTTCCGCGGTAGCGGTTGGTGAAAGGCTGAAAACTAGGCTTTGCAGGCTGAGAAGTAGTAAGGCCCAAGAACTTAGCAGTCGAGTTGGTCTGCCGCAACTCGTTTAGAACGTTGTCCGTATATTGGCCAAAGAGACCTTGACCATCAAATGGAAACTCCTCGATCAACTTCTTCATGGAGTCGTTGAGAGTGGTTCCCCGAAGCCAAGCATGTTGCTGTAGGAGGATAGCAGAGGACATATCCTTGGCCGCATAGTCATTTATGTGGCGGGCCATCCGCATCTGCTGTTCTGCCAAAAAATCACCCTCCTCGCTCAGGGCGTCGAGTTCTTTCTGGAGGTCCGCCGGTATCTTAGCAGCAAGTGTCTTGGCCCGCTCCCATAGATATGACTGGTACAGGCCCATAGTGGTTGAATAGTTTGCTGCCCTGAGGAACAGCGAACCATTCACGTAAAACTTACGGCCCACCACATCAAGCTTCTTTCCCTTGGGTGTTGATGGCAACGGGAAACCACTGACGGCCGTTTTGTGTTGAAAAGCTTTCACTACCAAGGAATTTGGTAGGGGATGAGCTTGGAGAAACTCTACGTCCTCGTCCAGGACTCGGTACATCCCATCGAGCCTGGATGAAACAAAGTGGGCCAAAACGGGCTTCTTCCAGGTGGCCTTTGCAGATGTCAACATGGAAGGGAGCATCATGATGTGGACGGGCCGGATGGATTTCTTGTCCAACTTTGCCGTCATCTGGTCCTCATCTTCCAGCAGCGGCTGGTCGACCCGTATGTTAAGGGCAGTTCCCAAACGGGTGAGCATTGCCGTGAGGGATCTTTGGTCCTCTCCTCTGAGCAGATCAACAGCACCAATCGCTTGGTCGGGTATCTTCTCCGCATTCACATCCCCCTCCTCCTCTTCTGAAGACGAACTGCAGTTATCGGAGGGTGGGGGGGGGGGACTCTGGAAGCCACATCGGGACAGTGCCAGTACGGCCTGGGCGGGTCGATGGGCTGGGCGCTCATCACTTCGACGTCTGGACCATGCCAATCCGTTATGACCAGGCCAGCGGAGTGACTGCTTGACCCTCGAGAGGGCGGCGGAGCGACAGCAGGGTCAGAATCCCTGGGGCATGCGATGGTCGGTCCCGGAGCTGCAGAGGCCACAGGAATGGTGGCCTCAAACTGTTCGGCAAAAGATTTTGCCATGACTTCAAACATTGACTTGAAGAGATCCATCTGGCCAGCAGTGATGGTAGCAGTTGGTGACGAAACGGTGGGAGGAATGATGGGAGACAAAATGGTAGCCAAAATGGTGGCTGCCAGGGTGTCTATTGTTGGAGTACATGGCCTGGGAGACACAGAAACTTGCTGCATCGTGGGACGGCCCCTCTCACCAGCCGGCGGCAAAGAAGAAAAGAGAAGCAAGGGGCGAGCTGGTGCACCAGCCCTGCAGCCCTTATTCGGTGAGTCCGAGGAGGAATGGCCACCCCACGCGGAGGATCCCGGAGAGGGACATCTCGCTATGGAGAATGGCGGAGAAGGCCGAGGAGAAATAGGAGGATGAGGAGTAGGAGGCAAAGAGTGACGCACCTCAGTCCTATTTCTTCTTCTTCTCCCCATTCTTCTCCTTCTTCTTCTTATGGATGAGAGTGGAAAAAGAGGAAGGCTTAAGAGTCCGGACGGGCAGCGGAGCACTCGTGGAGGCAGAAGTGGAGGGCGCAGCGGTGGGCGCCAGGGCGAGCTACATTAGGTGCGCCTTGAGTCTGTTGCTCCGATTTTGGACCGCAAGGCAGGTGAAATTCTTACAATGTGCACAAGACTGACACTGGTGCGATTCGCCCAAACAAAAAAGACACTGACTGTGGCCATCCGAAGCTGGGAACTTCTTGAGGCAAGAAGTGCACTGCTTAAAAGCCGCAGAGGCCATGAAAAAAATCTTCTCCAGAGAAGGCAAGGAGAACAAAGAACGTTCAAGAATAATGCCCCGAAGGGCCGGCCTACCGCCACCCCCTTGAGGGGGGAAACGGCGATCTGAGCGAAAAGTGACTGAGTCCTACGAGAAGAAACAGCACTGGGGTGGCAATCCTGCCCTAGGGACAAAATCGCCAGAAAAAAATTGTTTGAAAAGTAGTCTCTTCCGTAGAATAGACAAGAAAAAATTGAGGAAGCTCTCAACGATCGTCCTGCTGCTGAGGCGGAAAGAAGAGAACTGAGGTAAAATGGTGAACTGGCGCCTAAGGGTGGGCGGTACGGTGAGCGGTCTTACCACCAACACTTTTGACCAATCAGCTCTAAAGCCTCCGATCAATGTTCTGCGCAGGCGCATAACCCAATAGTGGGGATTCACAAACTATACGAAGGAGAACATGTTTAAACCACCATGATATAATTTTAGGGAAGGAGAGATAAGATTTAATCAGAGGACAGCAATCTACTTTGGGAGCCCCGGAAACTTGTTTCAAAACTGAAGAAACTAGCAGGGGCAACACACAAAGTGACTGAATGAGGAACAGCTCAATCCAGGAAATCTGGAAAAAATACCAGATTGGGGAAAGTAACACGAGAGGGGAAAAAACATTTCTGGCAGCAACAACATGAAATATACGACTGGGATCAATGAGACAGTCTACCCAACATTCTTTCTAAACATTAATGTTTATTCTAAAACCAACAATGTATTCTTTTCTTTATTCATATCATATCATTGCACAGTTTAAAATCATAGATGTGTATGACATATAGAAAATTCAAAACAAATTAAAATGTTAAAATAATTTGATTATTGTCTATCGTAAGTGGGCTATTTCAACAGCATCTTGGCCATTTACTAGATTTCCATTAGTACTTGTGGTGGAGCATAAATTGCATGCACATTAATGCGACATGATAGAATTTCCCCACTTTCCCAGAAAATGTGTCCTGTATCCAAGTACTGTAGTCACATTTTACTTTAGTTGGATTTTTTTAGGAAGAGTAACCTTGTTAGTCTGTGTTTATTTAAAGCATATCAGAGAGTAAAAACAAAAACATTGAGGCACTTTGAAGTCTTTAAAGTGCCACAACGTTTTTGATTTATTTATTTTGTTTACTCTCTGATACATATTACTTTAGTATTCTCTAATCTTCCTACTTTGCTTTGATGTAGGAAGATGGTTTTAAAACACTGTTTACCATCAACCACTATTCAAAAATATCTACCTCCTTTCTTAAGATCATGGACTATCAGAAATGGTTGACATTCTGCCACTTATGCTAAGAAAATTGACGCAACTAGAACCAAAACAGAAAAGATGACAACACTTAACCTCAAATTGCCCTTGTTTTCTGTACAGGAATATCAATGACGATGACCACTGCCCTGTCTAACAATATTTTGTCTAATCTGGATGGCAGCAAGTTCCCCAAGGTACATGGTAGGGCATCTCTTGGTGTTGCTGCTCAAGAATATCAAGAGAGTAGAATGAGATCGAGGGGGGGGGAGGGGGAGAGAATCTTTTATACCCTTTATTTTTTTCACCCAAACCCTTCTATTTCCCCGTTCCCTCCATGGTATCCATTCTGATCCCTCACCTTACATGAAAAACAGGAGGCTTACCTGGAGCAGCAGGAGGGTAGCCACTAGCAGGAGGAGGATACCCACCTGAAGGAGGATACCCTGGATAACTCATTCTGCAGAACTAAAACAAGAAACAGAAAATGTTGGGGGTTTTTGTGCTTAATATATTGCATTTGTTAATGACATGTACAAACACACCGCTGAAGTGGGGTGCAAAGTAATATTACTCCAACCTAAAACAGATTATTCTGCATTCCTTCTGTTGTTTAGAACCACTGAATCATAGAAACAATGAAGTTGGAAGAAGTCTATAAGGCCATCAAATTCAATGCAGGAATATTTTAACATAGCAAACTGTAGTTAGGTAAAGGTTTCCTTTGCTCGAAAGCCAGTCGTATCCGAGTCTAGGGTTCAGTGCTCATTGTTTCAAAGCCAAAGAGCCAGCGCTGTCTGCTTCTGCAGACATTTATGTGGTCATGTGGCAGACATTACTAAAGACCGGAGTGCATGGAACGCTGTTTACCTTCCCACCAAAGTGGTCCCTATTTATCTACTTGCAATTTCTTGCTTTCGAACTGCTAGATTGGCAGGAGTTAGGACAAAGACGGGAGCTCATTCCGTCCTGCAGTAAACAGGAATCGAACTGCTGATCTCCCACATCCCAGTCAGCATCTTAGCCACTTGAAACACTGCAGTCCCTCAAACTGTAGAGAGGGTCATTTGATCAATGGAAGATATGAAGAAACTGTCTAATTAAATGTCCATGGATTCAGCGGGACCTACTCCATTGTAATATACTATGCTAAACAACCAGATTTTGGCCCGTGAGTCTCAACTTGTGTTAGATCTATTGAATAAACTGAATTTAGCTAAACATAGATTCATTCTTCAGCAACTGATTCGATAGGTATGGCTACCCACAGGATTTAGGCTACTGTAATCACAAAACTGAAACAAGTCCTCTTCATTTCAATGGGCCTACATTCAGACTAGCATTGGATTTAGGCTTTGACAGAATTTTTACTCCATAGTTCCACCAAAACAATCAGGACAGATGGAGTAGCCCCCTCCACAATATCCACCGTATTCTTCCATTGGCTACACAATCTTGGAAGGTAGGTTGGACTGAGAGACAGTGATTTACTCAAAACAAACCAGCTATTTACATACAACTTGGGATTTAAACTAGGTTCCCCACTGCAGCCACTAAACAACATCATTTCTACTATTTTGATGTCTGATGATATGTTTGATTGGACTACCACTGCCCATAAATAGCAATTTCATGATTTTGGCACTCCAAGGTAATCCATTTGACCAAACACTATCAGACCCACAAGAAACACAGGACTACAAAGCATAACAAATACATCACCCTAAGGACGTCTGTCCGTCCAACCAGAGTGGACCGGAGGGGCTCTTTTATTGTACCATCAGCTAGAGGGGCTCGCCTCTCTAGCACAAGGAGGAGGGCCTTCTCCGTGTCTGCACCGGCCCTCTGGAACCTCCTGCCAACAGTTGCGTCTGCAGATGGAATTGCTGCCCTTCAGAAAAGAACTTAAAACCTGGCTGGCAGGCCAAATATGGGGTGCAGTTGGAAGGGTGTCCACCGTTGGGTGGCTGGTATAATGGAACTCCGGCTCCCTCAGTCCCTGCACCCTTTTTAGTGGGTGGGTAGTTTTAATCAGTTTTTTAACTATGTTTTTATTTATGATTGTAAACCGCCCTAAGCTGGCCATGGCCAAATGGGCGGTATAGAAATTGAAATAAATAGATAAATAGATAAAATTTGGAATCACTGGTTAAATTAGGAGGCATCTATTTAAAGACATGCTACATTTCAAAGTGTCTTCACTATGCAACTCAGATATTTTGAAAACAACGTAAGCAGTCATTCTTATATCCAGGTGAATATGTTTTTAGGACATATTTTAGTGTAATTTAGTGTAATTTAGTGTAATTTAGTTTTAGTGTAAATCAAGAGAAATTCAAATATAACAGTTACTTCTGTGGGAACACAGCTCTTAAAAAGCTCCACATTAAGTAATGTACAGCCAAAAACTTATATTTCTCACTGTTTTCAAAACAGCAAGGAATAGCAGTGATTCCTCTATTAGTACAACATACACTTGGCATACATTTGCCATAACTGCACATATTAAATGGCTTAACACAGTGGTGGCGAACCTATGGCACACGTGCCAGAGGTGGCACTCGGAGCCCTCTCTGTGGACACCTATGCAGTCGCCCCAGCCCAGTTTGCCCCGCCTCTCTGCCCAAGAGAGCAATGGGAGTGCTTCCTCCCTCCCCCAGCACAGAGTTTGCCCTGCCCCTCTGCCCAGGAATCCATTGGGAGTGTTTCCTTCCTCCCCTATTGCTGTGTTGACACTTTGTGATAAATAAATGGGTTTTGGGTTGCAGTTTGGGTACTCAGACTCTAAAAGGTTCGTCATCACTGGCTTAACAGTTTTTTTTTTAAAAATATGCTCTTGGATACAAAATGCACAATTGAAGAAAACTATGTACTGTAGTTGGAAACAAGCATATTTGCACCTGGAAAAACAGGTTTAAAATTATACTGATTATGCATAACTGTTAGCCAAGAACTTAGACAACAGGCAGTGTCAGGTAACACAATTTTCAACTGCATGATTTTGTGTCAACCTGCGTGCTAAAAACATCCAACTGGGTTTTGGTATGATGTCAAAAAGGTAATGTGTGAGACAGCCTTGACTTGTGTCATTCCTGAATTAATAAACAATTCTTTATAAACAGTGATATTTCCCCAAAATAAAAAAAAGCTAGTCATTTCTGCTTTTGGCCATTTTTAAGTGGATTTCTCCTTTCCAAAGCCTTGACTTCAAAAAGCAGAAGAACAGACATGTAATGAAGTGTGTGTGTGTGTGTGTGTGTGTGTGTGTGTGTGTGTGTGTGTGTGTGTGTGTGTGTGTGTGTGTGTTTGGGGGGAGGGTACCTGTTTCAGCCTACTTCTTCTTACAGGATACAAAGTGACCCGCTACTAGAAAGAGAAGGTTTCTCTCCTCTGTGATACACCTCCACATCTGTTCTATTAATAACACAAACAAATCCAAGAGATTAGTATGTTTGTCAAGATATACTTAGGTTTCCCCATCTCTAAAATTGCAATGCCTTTCAAGTTGCAAGTAAATTGCCATAATATGCTTATTCATTCCTACCAGACACTGAATGCCAATGAGTAAAGAGCTAACAAGAGACACAAGAGGAGAACTGTGCTACCATTTGGTGGGAAGAAAGGTTTGTTGACTCAGCTACCTACCTGAGTTTGGAATTCATTTTACAAGCAACTGAAAACCAAAATAGTCTGCTATGTTGGCTTTCCAACCCTCCTTTGGCTCCAGGAACTACATTAATATTGGGAGACCATATTCTATTTACTCAAGAATGAGTTGCTCAGAAGTCACCAACGGATAGTGTTAGGGAAGTAATGAACCCGCACAAACTTTCAGGCTGTTCCTGCTGTATACACAGATGGGTAATCACAGAGTTTACTGATTCGAAAAATGATGGGAGCAATCATATGAACACTGTGAACCTTCCCAAAGACAGAGTACTGTACAGGAAAAAGCTCAGGGCAGGATGTCAGAAAGACTCTGGAAGGTACAATGCAAAGGAATAGTAACCCTTTCAAGGTCTGGTCACAATATGCATCAACCCTCTAGTTCTGTTGAGTTTTAATTCAGTCTGTTGCAATGAGCTGCAAAAGGAAATAATGTCCCACACATACTTTCATATACTACTATATTATCTAGCAGCACTGTTGCCCAGGCCAATTGGCCTATATAACCTATATATACAGTACTCAAATGCAAGCTTTGTTAAGCAAGGGCTGCTTCTAATGCCATCAGAAAGCCTCCTGGCTGCAGGTCCTGTCCCTTTTACTACATCCCAGTAATATGGTAAATTTGGGAACCAAGATTAAGAACCTAATCAGTCTACTAATCCACTAATTATGGAGTGAATGCCCCACTCCATAATATTTTTGTCATTTAAAATAAGAAAAAAAACCCTCCTGATCCTGATGGGGCTCAAAGTTGACTAAGCCTTCCATCCTAATGAGGTCAGTAAAATGAGTAACCAGCATGTTGGGGGCAAAATGTTACTTACCTTGTGAATCACCCAGAGGGTGCACTGAGTGGTATATAAGTACAATTGCTATATAGTACTACAGTATTGGGTAATAATTACCAAGATATCTGAAATAGCAAAGTCCAACAAAATAGACCTTGGAAGTCAAGTCAAGAAAACCACAGATTCATTAGGCTGGAGTCTGGGAACATTGTGCAGCTCCAGCTAGCAGCTAGCGACAGATTCACACCTTCATTCACAGAAATTAGAAAGAACAGTTTATATGAATGAAAACAAAATATGAATCAGCTGGATTTAAAGAAAAAACTACTCTGAAGAGGACAGAAATCAGAGAGAGAGAGAGAGAGAAGACTGCAACCAAAACCCATGCCATGGTTAAAGCTATTCCTTGTGCAGAATTGGCAATGGATGGCAACTGGTATTCTCAGCAAGGGAGAAGGCGATTTGGTCATCACACAGTTTGAGATTTTGAGCATAGAGTCAACACTGTGGTCTCAATATATCAAATGGTTACAGTGCTGGACTGTGACTGTCAAGACATAAGTTTAAATCTCAAATCAGACAGAAGCCTCCCAGGTGCCCTTGGGCCATTCAAAATCTCTTAACTCAAAGGGTTGTTGTGACAAGAAAGGAAGATCCCCTCCTCTAAACTCCTTGAACAAATGTAACTAAATTAACCTATAAGTAAATAAACAATATGAAATATGTATAACATATTACATCAATAGGATTTAAATATAATAACTAATATAAATGTTGTCATTGTTGTTCAGTCGCACAGTCGAGTCCAACCCTTTGCAACCCCATGGACCATCATGTACCAGGCTCCTCTATCTTCCACCATCCTCCTCAGCCCACTCAAATCTACGTCCAATGCATCTACAATGCCATCTATCCACCTCATCTTCTGGCGTCCCCTTCTCCTTTTTCCTTCTATCTTTCCCAGCATCAATTATTTCTCTAGTGAGTCCGCTCTTCTCATTTGGTGGCCCAAATACTTGACCTTCATCTTGTCCTTCTAATGAGCAGTCAGAATTGATTTCCTTCAGAATCGACTGATTTGTTCTCCTCGCGGTCCAGGGGACTCTCCAGCACCACAATACCAAGAATTTGTATTTAAGCATTAGGATGGAGGTCCTTTGAAAAGTCTGCTTTACTCTGTAAGCTATTTGGGAGAAGCAACCCACAGGGAAAGATCTAGCGAAATTTTGGAAACAAGGAGGTAGGCTACCTTGACTATTACCTGGCAGACCTTTTCTCTAAATTATCAGCAGATGGTTACATTAAAACTGGCCATCATCTTATTATCACATGACTAAAGAAGATCTAAGAATACCAGTTTCTGGAGAAGTCAGATAAAATGTATCAGTTGTGTGAAATAAGCTAAAATTAGCAAACAACTTCTGGAACTTGTTTGCAAAATATGCTGGGGAAAGCCTTTCAAATAGAGTGGACCCCGTTTTACAAACAGTCCGCCTACCGGAAAACTCACTTCAAGAAAAGAAATCCATAGGAAATGACGGTCCGCTTCACAAACTCTTTTTAGAACATTCTTTTGGTTTTCAATACATTCCTATGTGAAACCGCAGTTCTGTTTATGGACTTTTTTCAATGCAACAGCACAATGCATTCTTACGGGTGGTTCGCTTTAAGAACAAATTGCTTTAAGGATTACTTCCATAAAGCCGGGATTCACTGTATTTCTTTAAAACTGAGTATGCAAATTGATGGTAATCTTATCATCTGGAATCTAGTTACATATGAGTACCATATCCACCTTTCAGAAAATGAATTACTGTACTGTAACTTCTGGTTGAATGACTTATCATCAGATATCAGGAAGCAGAAGCTTAATGTTGTTTTATTGTCTCTAACCAACCCAGTGTCTTTAAACATTGGTAGGTTGGCAAGCAGGATACTAGTTACTAGTTATTATTACTAGTTGTTATTATCATTATTAACACTGCTTTAAAACTATATTTAGGCAATATGTCTATTTAGTCCGCTGAATACGAGTTCAGATGGGGCTTTTCAAATAAAGAGACAATACTGTATTGACAAAGGGTGGGCAAACTAAACAGAAATGCAGAAATTGTCAGTGCAAGTTATCCAACTACAAACAGTGATGATATATTGCTTTGGTGTGGTGTGGTCATACACGTTTTACAACTTTCCTGTTATTTCATTTTTATGCCCCAGCATGCAAATCTGATGGCACTGAGACTGGCCAGATAATCTATGTGTTATTAGCTTCTGAATGTGAAATGAGGATCTCGTTTAGGTTGATTCTTAATATACTAATCTTACATACGGGTAAAACTCGGAAAATAAGAATATTGTGCAAATGTTAATTCAGTTCAGTAATGCAACTTACAAGGTGAAACAAATATATGAGATAGACTCATTACATGCAAAGCGAGATAGTTCAAGCCTTGCTTTGTTATAATATTGATGCTTATGGCTTACAGCTTATGAAAATCCCAACCCCCCAATCTTATGTACCCCATAATCATCACACAATCTCATGTACACTGTACGCCATGATCATCATAATTATAACGAATTAAGGCATGACATATCCCGCTTTGCATGTAGTGAGTCTATCTCATATATTTGTTTTACCTTTTAAGTGAAATGAATGAACATTTGCACAATATTCTAATTTTCCAAGTTTCACCTGTATACTGTAGTGGGTTATATTCAACCTTAATGTCAACTAGAATAGATGCACTGAAATAAACAGGATTCACACTAGTTCTAACAAGTACTCCTCTATGAGACTAAATTTGGACATACTGTAGCTCTTTGAAATCCTAATCATTTATTATTTACTTTTTCCCCTATGATAGTAAGCTTCCACCATATTTTAGTACTGGCAGATAGCTATAACCCAGACCTGATATTTACTGCTGAGCCTACATCCCAACAAGGTCTGAAGTCAGTTTGTACCTCAATTCCAAATACACAGCACCAGTTCTCAGCATGAAATCAACTGAAATCAAACCTACCAAGACATAACTATGTGCCTTCCAGCCTAGAAACAAGCCGGCATCTCAGAAACGTCAGGTTACCTGGAAAGGTATCTAACTACATTAAAACCCCAACTTACAAATGCCTCGAGTTACATAAAATTTGAGTTACATAATGATTTTGTGCTAAAACCATGTCCCGATTTACATGATTTCCTATGGGTTTGCTTTGAGTTACATAAAGATTCTTTTCCTATGGGTTTGCTTCAAGTTACGTAAAAATTCATTTTCTTATGGGTTTGCTTCGATTTACATAAAATTTTCATTTTTCCTATGGGTTTGCTTCGAGTTATGAAAAAAAAATAATTTTTCCAATGCGTTTGCTTTGAGTTACATAAAAAACCGATTTAAGCAAAAGCCTACGGAGCAGACTTTTTTTTCCGTAAGTAGGGGTTTTACTGTACTAGATCATTGTTTCACCCTAAATAAACAGGCGATACTTTGAAATGTACTCTCTCTGACCTATAAGAACCACTGCCAAAATACAAAGTAAAAAGGTCTCTGCAAGAACAATATCCTTCAAAAGCTATTGGGAACCAGTTCAGGCACACAACCACAAATGCTAAGAATTACAGCATTGGCCCTATTTCACTTTGCAGACAAAGCAGTGGAAAGAAAAAACTACCCTCCTCTTAAAATGAATGGAACCTCAGGAAAGTCTAACCCAGCGATGGGCAGTCTTGGCCCTCCAGCTGTTCTTGGACTTCAATTCCCAGAAGCCCAAGTCAACACACCAGCAGGTCAGGGTTTCTGGGAATTGAAGTTCAAGAACAGCTGGACGGCCAAGACTGCCCATCACTGGTCTAGTCCCTGGTCACATGAAGAGCTGAGTTATTTGGAAGTCAGGTAACAGGCTACAGACGAGTTTTGGAAGAACCAACATGAACCTAAGGAAATGGGGGTTTCACACTGACAAGGTCCTTTGCAAATGTAAAGAAGGACACTTCACACCAATGTCAGTGTATTTTATGCCCCTCAACATGCACTATGGAAGATACTGTATATCTGCTGCAAATACTCTTCATCGTTGCCTGCTATCAGGCAAAGATTATCTGATAAAGTTTATCATTTGCACCGTGGTTTTCCACCACAAAGAAAGATGTCCAGATAAATGTTTATAGTATTGTACTGCAGTTTGTATCAGACAAAGATAAAATAGATTATGATGGCCACATTTAAGCAGTAAAGAGATACAAGAGTATCATGCATGCAGCTAAAAAGCCATGCCAGTCCCAGCAATACTGACCAGGACGGACTTTTTTTTTTGCCAATTTTGACTCACAGACGTATTTTCTAGTGTAGCTTTGAACTTTTGCTTTAGGACATATTTTCCAGTCATAAAAAAATGAGTAACTGTGAAGACAGAGCAAACTCTTCTTGTTAGCATATCACATGTTTCCAACATGTGATTCTTTAATAGCATTAATTATGCAAACAATCACATACCATATTTTTTGGGCCATAAGACACACTTTCCCCCCCGAAAAAGTGGGGGGGAATGAGGGTGTGTCTTATAGTCCGAATGCTGTCCAGCAAGGCTGTTGTAAAAGGATATTTTACAACAGCCGCAGCTGGCCAAAGACCTCCACCACCACCACCGCAGCTGTTCCGGGGCAGGAGAAAGAAGGGCTGGGGAAAGCAAAACATATGTTCGGTGGGCCATTACCACAGGTGGCCACAAGAGGGCGCAAATTACAATTTCCTATTTAAATGCATTGGGAAACAATTTATTGTACAGTATTCTAAAGCTTATCTGTTTGTAGGTTCCCATTGCATTTCAGTGGGAAACCAAACCTGTGCATAAAAAGAAAGGGTTTCATTTACCTTTTGTGCCTTAGTCCCTGCTCCATGTAGTTAAAATGGAGAGGGAAGCCATGCTTCCTGGTTGCAGGGAGAGCAAGAGACTAGGCTAGAGCATCGCTTCCTGCCTCAGTGCAATTGGCTTGCCTGCCCATTTCCCCTGCAGCACCACCACTGGTTGGTAGTGCAAATACACTACTATTTGGTTCAGAATATTTTCCCCTTGTATTCCTGCTTTAAAAACTGGGTGTGTCTTACGGTCAGCTGTGTCTTATGGTCCAAAAAATACGATACATAGACATGACATAATTGGAGGGTCACCAATTTTTTTCCAACAGTTGCGAGTTCAACCCCGGCCAGGGCTCAAGGTTGACTCAGCCTACCATCCTTCCGTGGTTGGGGACAAGTCTGGCCAGGTTATCCTGCTATGGTAATAGAGTAGGCCATACTGCCTGCAACTCAACGCCAAGCATCAGGCAGCGGTTAACTAACCTGACAACCCTAAGGACTAGTGGCCTTGGTGAAGTCCACAGGGAAGGGTGATGGTCCCCAAATGGATTAAATCCCACCTGAATCCATCATGATGGAGGGCAGCAGCTTCATCAATACTGGCCTGGGACAGAGGAAGACTTTGCATGCCAAAAGGGCTCAGGACCAGAAAGTGACTTGCAGAGCTGGATCAGTGGTATGAGTGTCACACTGCGATACAGAAGGCAGATCGAAGGCCACGGCATTATATTCTCAGGACAGTCTTCATGAATGATCACCATGATGATCTCCAATACTCAGAATCAGATACAGCACAAGATACAGCATGTTGGGGACAAAATGCTAATTAACTTGTGAGCTGCTCAGAGAGTGCACTAAGTGCTATGGGAGTGCTATATAAGTGTGATTGCTTTACTTCTGCTTTGCTCTTTGGAAATTCACATTTCATTTTAAAATATCTCCACTCTCTTATTTTCAGTTTGTTTTCTTTCATCTTGTCGCACCAATTAGGGATGAAGAGGTAATGTTTTACCTATTGGCATAACACCTGCTTTAAAGCTTAATGATCAAGAAAACCAAGATAAATCTATATTACACACAGAGAGGCAGTTAAGTAACTAGCTACAACTAATCACATACAATACTGTATTTGCAGCAAATTCCTTTACTAATAATGATGGTGTAGTTAGGATGGCTTCAGTAAACAATGGAAGAGGAATATCAGATGGTCCAAGATCTGGCTTGTGCCAGTGCCTCATGCTATGTTGTGGTATTGAGTTGAGGGCAAGGTGGGTGGAAGAGTCTTCTGCCTCACAGTCCAGAGAGATCCACGCCACGACCCAGAACTGGATAAAGAGACTTTAACCGGGTATACTCTCATCTATCACATACAGTAAAACTACAGAGTTACGAAAAAAAATTGGTAACTCGATTTTTTTCATAACTCGAGTCATCCCTATAGGGATGCATAAAAAATAATAATAATAATTTTTTTAAAGGATTTAAAAGGAGAGCTCTCCCTACCTTTTGGCTGCTGCTGTTGGTTCCTTCCTCTTGCTGCTCCGGGTGGATTTTAAGAGCACAAAACGGTGGCGCCACCATTTTGAGCACTGAAAATTTGATTTTTACAGACCAAAATGGTGGTGGCGCCATTTTGACTTGTAAAAATCTACAGAAACCCCTTTTGTAAATCGGGTTATTTTCGTAAATTGGGACCCCAATTTACGAAAATAACATTTCGTAACTCGAGTTTTTCATAACTCGAGTCATTCGTAACTCAGGGTTTTACTGTACGTGTGCTATAATTTAACAAATGGGAATGCAGTGGAAAATTAGAACTAGTGATACATACATGATTTCTCTCTTCTATTCCCATGTACTACACTGTGCCTGGGTAGCAAAGAAAAATCATATTTCATCTGAAAAAAAGCAACATGGGGCTCCCATCATCCCAGATCCTTAAGCAGTTTCTGGAACTACAGGGCCACTGCTGATGCCAATCCTTCCTCCACCCGTAACATTTTAAAAGAGCCCTAAATTCTATGCTTACAGGTCTCAAACTCTGGTACTGTATCTTATGTCCAAATAATCACTATGTTAATCAATCTTTGTCACATGATGGAACCAAAAACCTCACATTATAAAAACAGAAAACGGGCATTCTGTTACTGTACTTTCCATTCATGATAAACTTTTGGGCAGGAGAAATATGCCCAAGGTTACTATTTGCCTGTTAGAACATTGTTATTGTTATGTGTCATCAAGCTGCAGCCAATTTATGTATGTGAGATATTTAAGGAGTGGTTTTAGCAATGTTCTTTCATGGCTGAACCCAAGTCTTCTGAGACCTTCTCCAACATTCAGTCCACCATGCCACTCTGGCTCTTGCTAAAAAGTTACAAATGGATAATTTGTGAAATGCAATATTGGTAGGAAACTAGGACATCACACTTGGCAGAGAACATGAGAACCAAGAAAGAGGGGGGGGGTGAGTAACTTCTGTGAGAACCCCTATATCCTATCTGCATCACTTCTGTGTCCCAACTGAGATACACATACAGCACTAAGAACCTTCTCAAGTGTACTTCTCAAGGATGACTCTTCATAGTTAAGCTTCAGGGAAATCTGGGAAGTTGTAGTCTAAAACAGCAAAGATAAACACCTCTCCTGTGTATAGTATTTAAACCCCACTTATTTCAACAAGAACTGAGAGCATGCATATATATCTCACAAAAATCCATGGAATTTAAAAAAGCCATGGCTAGATTATGTTTAACTATATTGCTTTACTGAGCCTGGACAGTGCTTAACTGTTCAACAATTCTAAGCTAGCCTTGGTAGTTAGTTAAAATTTGTCCTTGCCATGCACCATACCTGTCAACCTTCCTGGATTGGCCGGGATTTCACGCTTTTTGGCGCCGATTTGCGCCATTTCCCGCCCCGCACTGCCGAAACCCCGGAATTTGGCAGAGGGGGAAAGGAGGTACTGTGCAGCCCTTCTGCGCAGGTCGCCTTCTACGCATGCGTAGAAGGGTTTTACGCTTGCGTAGCCCTGTTCTACGCATGTGTAGAAGGCGACCTGCGCAGAACCATTTGCGCAGGTCCCGTATTTTCCAGAGCCGTGGTTGACAGGTACGCCATGCGCTGTCCCTCCTACCTCCAGAAGAGTCAAAATTGTTGTGATATTACAAAGTATAATGTTGGTGGGATGTGGATGAACCTGTCATTTAGCCAATCATGTCTGGCTTCCTTCAGTTCCTAGTATTCTCGCCCCCTCATAAGCTGTTCCTAAATTAACCAATTGCTCAATGTAGGCGAAATGTGGACATTTTCCTGGAAGCTTACCTAAAGTTTGGTGTGCCTTCCCCTGCTCTTCTCTTGATAAATAATTAGAATGGGTGGTACTTTTAAAAGCATGCTTTCATCAGACCCACAAAATTTAAAACAAAATACGTATCAATGGTGAGCATAAGAGTGCGTTTGGAGAATCCTGACTGCTCCATAAAGTTCTGAAAAATGCTAACCCCATATTATTATTATTGTTGTTGTTGTTGTTGTTGTTGTTGTTGTTAGTGTGTGTGTGTGTGAATAGCTTCCTTTTCATGATAGACCAACATTATCCAAAAAACATTCTAGGCAAACTCTTTCTAACTAGATACTGGGTGGGATCCAGACTTATTTATAAGTCTGTAAGTATAAATAAGTCTGGATCCCACCCAGTATCTAGATAGAGTTTGCCTAGAATATTTTTTGGATACAGCAGACCCACACTGGTATTAGTGGGATTTGAAGTTTGCCATGGTTAATTTAAATCCCATTTTCTCACGGTATGACTGGGTCTGGATCCAGCCCACAGTTACAATTCTGTAAGTATGCTTGAAGGCCTGCTTCGGTGGGCAATATTTTCCCCACTGTATGTTCTTCTGCCTATTATGTCCAAAATTTGCAGCCTTTTGTACTCCTATTGGCCGTGAAAAACAAACTTAAAGTAAAAGTGTTTGAAATCCATCTTATTGATATTTAATAAAATATGAGGTGCTGTGCTTCTATCAACAAGAGTGTTCTCTGTTCTTCTGAAAGTTTTATTGCTCCTGCTAGCATGCTCTACTAAGAAATTATTACCAGAAACCAGACTGCTTTTCTTTTTGCCTGGTTTCCTTTTGATAAGAAATTAGAAAATAAAATTCCTGCCAAAAAAAGCCATTTTAAAAACAGCAAGGAATGTACATTAGAAAACAATTAAGGAGTGAATCACGGGACAGTGGCAAGTATGTAGCTGGATGAAATTCTTTAAACTGGAAAGAAATTACATTCGTTTAACTAATGGCAACACTATGCTTCTTATTTTATGAGTGGAAACTCCCATGTTGAAAAATAAATAAGGCTGTTTCCTCAAGGCTGCAGTCTAAATAGAGACCTTATACTTATATTCTACAAGCCTGCCATTCTTTTTGACGTAGTGCAACTGCTGAAACCACTATTTTAAACTTTTAAACAGAGCTCCCCTGTAATCAATTTTAGCTAAATGACTAAAGGAGTTCATACCCCAAAGCTCTGCAAATCCATTACTCAAATACAGTATACTGTAGAGGCAGAATGAGATACAGTGTTCTAATGAATGCTGTTTTCACCAGAGCCATTTAATGAACACACATGAAGATTGGCAGAGGCGTTTCCACTTCACCTCCCATTTGTATGACTCAGGTATGTTCATTACAATACAGGGTTTCCTGCTTTCCACAGTTTCAGGAATCTGTGAAATGTCTTGGAACGTATCCCCCACAGATACCAGAGGGGGTGACTTGTATTAGCCAAAATCTTAAGGAAGGAAACAAGGGTGTAGGGGCAATTGTGTATGTTGTTTTTCCCTTTGGTTGCCATCCATCACAGTGCTTGACACCTGGACAGGCATGCACATGAGTGGCCAGCAGATAAATAGAAATGCAAAGTGAGAAGGCAGAATTACTTGGGTGATCTGCTTTATACATAGCTGTCAAGTATCCCTTATTGGCCAGGAAAACCCCTTATTTTACCCTCTTTCCCACCGTCATCTCATATTAATTAGCCTGCAATGCCCTACTGCCACCATTGGAGGGCAGCACATGATAAGCATAGCTGTCAAGTATCCCGTATTTGCTTGGAAATTTCCCTTATTTCCAAATCCAAAACTTGACAGGTATGGGTTTATACAACTGCAACATTTGGGCTGTTATACAAAAACTTCCACTACTATCTTTCACTAAAAAAGGCAAACATATAAGGTTGTTCACTTGAAAGATTAGCAATATTTTCTTTGCATGATTTTAAAAATTCAGAATTAAAAAGCATAATGTGCATTGTACTCCTAGATCTCATAAATTCAATTCCCTCTTACTTGTTTCACCCTTGTGTTAAAATCAGGCAATTTATAGGCCCTGGCCTGGAGCACAGGCCTAGTAACCATATCATGATTTGGTTATTATTTATTAGTCAAGTATAAAGAGTTTTCAGAGCACAAAAAGTGAACTTTACTCCATAGAGGAAATAACGTAGGAAACATTCCCTGAAGTCATAATGTTTGAAAAGCATCTACGATTTATATCTTTATCCTCAGGACCTGGCCTCCTATCTAGAAAGCAGCTTGGCAATATGGAAAAGCTTTTGACATACAAATGCAGAAGATTCTGTATGGAACTTGGCATCATCACACTAGTCTCATCATAATAAGGAACATTCATTCAGATTTAGTTCGGAAACTGCACACAGTTCCAAGAAATGTTTATACTAAAGTGCAGAATATATCTTTTACATATTTTGCACCACTTTTCCCCTTCCCTTTACAATGCAAACTCATGCAAAAACATGTCTCAAATTTGTTAAGGCTGGCAGAGATCACTTAACTATACCTGTAGTTTCAAATGCTCATTCAAAACCAAAAGCCTTAGCTTCCTTCTTGTCTCCTCCTGCAATTTGCTCCTCTAATAAACTTCTTCCATGATTCTACAGCATTCCTCCAAATATTTTCCAACTGGGTTAGCACTTTCCTGAATTATAGTTATGTCTGCGCTCAAAGAAGAGTGTTCCTCAGACTTGAAGCAAGAAATTCCTAGACAATGCCTTCAACAATTGCCTGGTTGCAAGAAGCTGCCCCTGACAATAGTGGTGGTTTCCATAACAGCAAAGAATGAGATCATAAACCATATGAAGAAAAGGAGAAATTGGTATTAGTTCAAGCCAGGACAGAGGAACCTGAAGCCTTAATGCTACATGTGGCCTTCTAGGTCCTTAAATACCGTATAACGAACACTTCTTATAATGAAAAATTCATATAATGAAGCGTTTTTAGCTATTGGCGATACCTCACATAACAAAAAAATCATTATATGGGGTATACCCCCACATAACGAACATTTTTTTTTATTATATGGGATATACCCTGCATAACAAATTTTTTCCGTAATGCGGGATATCGCCAATAGTGATTCGCATAACGGAAAAAAATCATATAACGGAGCTTTTTCGTTATACGGGGTTCTACTGTACAACATTTTGACTGAACCCAGGTTTTACAGAACAAACCCTTTTATTTTTATTAATACTGTATTTTCTGGCGTATAAAAATACTTTTTAACCCCAAAAAATCTGTGCCAAAGTCGGGGGTCGTCTTATAGGACAGGTACTTAACTGCAGCTTGTTTCCGCTTGCTTCATATGTCCGGCGCATATGGTGGGGGGTGCCGCGGCCGAGTCCCTGCTCTGTGCGGGGAGTATGAAGCAAGGGGAAGCAAGCTGCACACATCTTCCTGTACCTTGAGGAGGAGTACGTGAGCGTGGATTGGCTCTCCACCAGAACTTGCCCAATCGACTCGGAGGGCTCCGCGTCTTTGGGTTGAGTGGGGGTTAATTTTTATTTGGTGTGCATTGGAAGAGAGGTAGTCTTATACGGCATGTATATTCCAAACTCTATATTTTAACTGGAAAAGTTGGGGGTCGTCTTATACGCCCAGTCGTCTTATACGCCGGAAAATACGGTACATTTGTATTTGTATTTTATATTTATATTTTATTTTAGTAACTTTAAAATTAACAAAATAGTTTTGCATTTTTTCAAATTATTAACTACATAGTAGTTACATTTTTACAAAATATCTAATTGAAGTTTCTTAAATGCAGCCTTATTTTATTTCAGCTAAATTAATTAATTAAATTAGGCTGGGCAATCATTGTGTGCCTGTGTACCTGATGTATATAAAAGGATGCCATGAGGCCTCATTCTTATGTGGGATGAAGTGGATTTGGTCCACGAAAGCTCACATTTAAATACTGTACAGGAGTTAGTATTTAAGGTACCACAACATTTTGTGTCTTTTTTTTGCTGTTTTTTGTTTACTTTCTGATAAGCTAAATTAATGTGGCCTTTCAATGTAGTCTTACTTGATTGCAGATAAATTAATGCGGCCTTCTGAAAGAAAAAGGTTTGCCACCGGTGATTTAAGCTTACAGCACACAGGGATACATCAATGTGAGTTGAGGAAGAAGAAAAGAAATGTGAAACCAAACCCAGTTTTGCCCAGCAAATAAATCCCTATTAAATTTGTTGTTGATATATTGGACTATTGTAGTTTTACTGTACTGCATTATTGCGTTATTGACTGTATTTATTTGTATAATTGATTATTACTTGAATTTGTAAATTTGTATATGCTATTTGCATTTTGTTATTTTATGTCTTTGTAAACCACCTTGAGTCGGCCATTGGTCTGAGAAAGGTGGTACAGTGATACCTCATACAACGTCCAAACATGGTTCCACAAGTTTGGACTTTATACGGATTTGGACTTTGTATGAGGCATGCAAAATCCTAGCAGCGATGCATCATACAACGTCCAAATCCTTGCCACGATGCCTCGTACAACGTCGTTTCCATAGAGATACATTGTACTGTAACAGCACAGACTTCAGGGCAAAGTCAAGGAAACAGACATAAAACTGACAGAACTTTAAGAAATCATTGTCTAAACAGGCTAAAACATTACAAAAACATGTCAAACAACCCTGATTGTCCAAGAACCTGCAGAATGCTGCAAAAATCCCAGGAATGCTTCTAAAAATTCTGACGAAAAAATCCAAAAAAATCCAAAGTCGTGCTCAAAACCACTCCTAAACACTCTTCGCCTCATGCAAAACCCACAAGAGCAATGCACGCATGTGTCCTGCCTTTTATACTGCCCAGGCACAATGCAACCTGGGAAAAACCCCAATGCCTCATACAAACTCGCACGACTTTGTATGAGGCAACTTTTTTCAAGGAATTAGGCAATGTTGTATGAATCCGATGTTGTGTGAAGCGGACTTTGTATGAGGTATTACTGAATAGAAATATGAAATGAAATCTAGAAGGAAACAAAAAGGGGGGGAAGCAATCCCTGACTTTGTGCCAGTGAAATGGGAGTGTAATACTGTAGTAGGAAACATAGATACTCTATTTTTACTTAGTCCTCCCCTCAACAATTGCCCCTCACACTAACACAGTTGGGGATGCAGGAGCCTAAAAAAGACCTGCAAAACAGCTTAGCCCCATATTGGAAATGGGATAGAAATGAGACTGAGAGACCAAGTACCGGAGACCTCGCAGCCGGGGGGAAAGCCACCCGCCCCCACCACCGCTGCGAGGTCTCCGGAGCAAGGGGCCGCCCGGATATCACCACCCTTAGCCTCGCAGCAGCGGTGGCGGATGGCTTTCCCCGCCGGGCAGCTGGTCCTCCACCTCACCACCTGGGGGGGTGAGGAGGAGCAGCAGCAGCAGCTGACCGGCGGGGAAAGACATCTGCCCCCGCCACCAGGCTGAGGGTGGTGATATCCGGGCAGCCCCTTGCTCCGGAGGCCTCGCGGTGGAAGCGGCAGATGGCTTTCCCCGCCGGGCGGCCCCTGGCTCCGTAGTACCCGGTGTATAAGACGATCCCCGACTTTGGCACAGATTTTTTGGGGTTAAAAAGTCATCTTATACGCCAGAAAATACGGTATGTCCATAGCTGAGGTGAAAGGGAACCAGGGAATTCTCACCTCCCCCTCTCAGGACAAATATGCTTAGAACTTGGTATAGGAAGGTTTCCAAATGCATGGAAATACCATCCCCAGCCTTTCGTCCTCCCAACTAGCATAAATTCCAATTGAAGAAAATAATTAAATGAAACAAAACCAAACGAACTGGGAAGATATTACAGGAGGAATTTGGTGTGTCTCAGGGAATATGCAATCCCCTTCTTCAAATTCTCCACTGCGACTAGAAGATTAAAAGAGGAAGCAGAGCACAATCCCATGTTTCTCCCATTTCGGAAACGTCACTAGCTCTCTTCAATTTAAGTCCATTATTCTGCCACAAGGTTGCATCCCAAAATAATTCAGGATGCAGCATCTGCTATTCCATATGCAGGAAGGGTGGTGGTTTATAGCTGTTCCTAAACCAAATCCATCTGCAATGGAAGAACCAGAAGCAAGATAACAGAAGTAACAATATTATTAGGAGCAACTAGAGGTAGTAGAGTGGAGGTGTCTTTGTTATGGGTTCAGCCATAGAAAGAAAGAGAGAGAAGAAAAACAAAAGTAACATTCAAATCACCCTTCCTGACTAAGGGGAAATATTTGAGACCATGAATGCATGGTGATCGCTATATATTTCTAGAAAAAAATATAACTGCCCAAATAACAATATTATAACAACACTTCAGTTCTCTAATATAGTGCTTTAACTTTACAATTCCTTGAGGGAAAAGATCCATGTATCACACACTCTAATAAGAAGTCAAGGTCACTCAAATCCTGCATTTGCTAAACATTACAGAACAGCAGGGAATCGCCACATGTAATGGTGCATCACAAAAAGGCAAGGTTTGCTGGAAAATGCAGTAATGCCTGGAAAGATTGAGGGTAGCAGGAAAAAAAACATGGGAATAATTTCAGTCTTCTACAGAGATGATTAGCTTGAGGGGAGTGAATTATGACAGACATCCCACAGGGATAAGGTAAAGCACAGACAACCATAACTCTAATCAAATTTAGACTCCTCTCATGGCAGAACATGGCCCGTTAACTTGGCTTCTTCATAGATTATCATCTGGAATATTAGTTCCCAACATGCGTGTTTCTTTGCTTTTGTGTTCTGGTTTCTCCCTTCAGAGAAAAATATCAACTGTTGTAAATAGCCACACTGATCGTATGTTATTACTGGTTGTAAATAGCACACTGGTTTGCAAACCTTAAGCCAACCAACCATTGTGTGCCTCTGTACCTGTTATGTATAAATTGATAGCATGAAAACTCACTCTAAGTGGGCTTGATCCACGAACATTAAAATACAGGAGTTAATTGTTAAGGTGCCACAACATTTTTTGTCTTTTGTTTTGCTTTATTTATTCTCTGATATGCTTGCACAGACTAACACAGCTACCACGTCAAAAATATCAACTGTGCTACATTAAACCAGGAGTTCACTGTCACCACTGGCCATGAAGCTTACAAAGAGACCTTGAGTTAATCATTGGGCTTGATCAGAGGTCACAACAAGCCAGAATCCTGACTTCTCCTGAGTAAGCCAGTGTCCTTGCAGTGCATTTGCAATTGGGGAAGTTTAGTAAACTGCAGACCTTTTGTGCATGATCTGTTTATGGCATACCTGTCAAGAGTGGCTCCAGACAATACGGGACCTGCGCAGAACCGTTCTGCGCAGGTCCCTTCTACGCCTTCTGTGCAGATCCCTTCTACGCATGCGTAGAAGGGTTCTACACATGCGTAGAAGGGTTCTATGCATGCATAGAAGGGACCTGCGCATAAGGAATGTGCAGTAACTACTTTCCCTCTGCCGCCAAATTACGGGATGACGGCGGCTCCGGGTGGGAAATGAAGAAAAGTGGCGCAAAATTATGGGAAATCCTGTACAGGAAACTTGACAGGTATGGTTTATGGTGACAGGCAAACCCCCTGACATCCTAGCTTCTTTCTAACCCAACAAGACAGAGAAAAACCTCTATATTGTTCAAAAAAATTTCTCTGGCTAGAAGAGCTGATCCATGAATAGAAAGAAGCTCCATGGTTTGTTTGACTGTTCTAAAGTGCTTTGGTAGCCATCAACCAGAAGGCAAGAGCACACCGTTATTGTTAATATAATAAACCAGCATTCCCATGGCTGCTCACTTTCTAACCCACCCACCTGACAGGTTTGTTATAAGGATAAAAGGGGTGGACTACTGCATATTGACTATAACTCAATGGAGGCAAATAAAAATGAATAAACAAATATTTCCACAATCCTGTACTACATGGCTATATTTCTGAGACAGTTTTTTTTTAAGGAGAGGAAAAATCGCGGGTAAAGTATGGAGAATAGCCTAAAAAACACCACTGACTAATACAGACACTGTTGCAGAGAAGAGCATAAGATGGAAATTCTTATTTCACTCAGCCATTATGTTGCTTTGGCCAAGCCACAAACTTTCAGCACCCTCAAATCTGTTAAAGTTAAAGGCCTCCCTTGTTCAAAAGCCAGTCATATCCGACTCTAGGGTTTAGTGCTCATCTCCCTTTACAGCCAAAGAGCCAGCACTGTCTGCATCTACAGACATTCCGTGGTCATGTGGCAGGCACAACTAGACACCAGAGCGCACGGAACACGGTTACCTTTCCCTACGAAGCGGTACCTATTTATCTACTTGCAATTTCTTGCTTTTGAACTGCTAGACTGCCAGGAGCTGGGATAGATGATGGACGCTCATTCCATCCTGCAGCACGTGGGTCTTGAACTGCTGACCTTCTGGTTGTCAAGCTCAGCATCTTAACCACTAAGCCACTACAGCCCCACAAAGCCCTAATTTCAAATCTTTTACAAGAAACTAATATTGCTCGTTTCGGAAGGCAGATGAAAGGCCACTGCGTTATATTCACAGGACAGTCTTCATGGCTGACAGCCATGGTGATCACCAATATTCGGAATTGGCTACGGCACAAGAAGAAGTACTCAACGTGCTTTAAGTATAATTATTATATATTAACCTCAAATCTGTTAAGGTAAAGGTTACCCTTGCTCGAAAGCCGGTCGTATCTGACTCTAGGGTGCAGTGCTCATCTCTGTTTCAAAGCCGAAGAGCCAGCGCTGTCTGCTTCTGCAGACATTTCCGTGGTCATGTGGCAGGCATGACTAGAAACCGGGGCGCCCAGAATGCTGTTTACCTTCCCACCGAAGGGGTCCCTATTTATCTACTTGCAATTTCTGGCTTTCAAACTGCTAGGTTGGCAGGAGCTGGGAGAAAGACGGGAGCTCATTCCGTCCTGCAGTACTCGGGAATCGAACTGCTGACCTTCCGCCTCCCAGTCAGCATCTTAGCCACTTGAGCCACTGCAGTCCCACAAATCTGTTACAGAGGTTAATATATCACTATACTTAAAGCACTTTGAGCACTAGCAACAAGCAACATTAATTTCTGCTAAAGCCTCCTCCTCCTCATCATCATCATCATCATCATAAAGGCCTCCATTTCTGCAACACCTCACAAAGAACTTTAGAGTATACTGTAGGGGTCATCAGAAAAGGCAGGCATCACTGGACATTGCCTCAAGGAGCTTCCACCTTCGCTTGTAGGTGAGGTTGAGAGGAAGCAAAAGGAGTAACGCGAGGGGGCAGAGAACTGTGGCTAAAGCTGAGTCACAAAGATATGACAGCTTTACTGTGTTTATTACATTTCACTATTACGGAAATGAAGAGGGAGTGTCGAGGGCTTTCTTTACACACGCTTCCTCCTTTTATCACAGGCCACAGGTTGAGAATCCATGCTTTAGTGGAACCTCTGTAACCCAGATGCGCCTCTTGTCTGCTCAGGCGCTGTTCTGGAAGTTTGTTAATTAATTAATTTTTAATTTAATTTATTTTTTCACATTTGTATCGCCGCCCCCTCGCTGAATCGACTCCGGGCGGCTCACAAATAAAAACATAAAAACATAAGAAACATCCACGATAAAATCATTTAAAAACCATCCCCATTAAAATCCCACCCACACCATCTGTGAAAAGAGGATCTCAAAAATGTTTTATATGCGCCAGCAGGTGGGGGTCACACCTCCATCAGTGGTTTTAATAATAAAAAAAACTCTCAGAATAATAAAAAACTCTCAGGCCCAAGCCAAGGAAAGGCATGTCCTGGTTACACAGGCTCCACTTCTGCCGTATCTGAATAGTGGTGATCCTCATAGCGATCAGCCATGAAGACTGTCCTGAAAATATAATGCCGTGGCCCTTCGTCTGCCTTCCGCATCGCAGCATGACCCCTGTACCACTGATCCATTTCCATGAGTCATTTTCTGGTCCTGAGCCCTTTTGGCATGCAAAGTCCTCCTCTGTCCCCACACCCCAGGCCAGTATTGATGAAGCTGCTGCCCTCCCTCAAGATGGATTCAAGTTGGATTTAATTCACTTGGAGACCATCACCCTTCCCTGTGGACTTCGCCACCCAAGGCCGTTGAGTCCTCAGGGGGGTGGGTCAGGTTAGTTAACCGCTGCCTGACGATCACTCTATTACTATAGCCAGGGGCAAGGTCATGCTCCCTCAGACAGTTTTGGGGGCTGGACGGCCATTTTGCCCTTCTTCCACCACATGACACTTCCTGGTGTGGTGGAGGTAGTGGTGGGCCACATGAGATGGCACCATGGGCCACATCTGGCCCATGGGCCACAGGTTGAGAATCCCTGCTATAGCAGGATAACCTGGCCAGACACCAAGCCTCCAAGCAACCCTAATAAATAAACAAACTCCTAGAACAGCGCGCAAGCCCAAGAGAGGTGTGCCAAGGTTACGCAGGCTCCACTACCTTAACTAAGTTAGTTAGTTAGGTAGGTAGGTAGGTAAAGGTTTCCCTTGCTCGAAAGCCAGTCATATCCGACTCTAGGGTTCAGTGCTCATCTGTTTCAAAGCCGAAGAGCCAGCGCTGTCTGCTCCTGCAGACGTTTCCGTGGTCATGTGGCAGGCATGACTAGACACCGGAGCACACAGAACGCTGTTTCATAGCTGTCAAGTATCCCTTTTTGGGCGGGAAAACCCCTTATTTTACCCTCTTTCCTGCCGTCATCCCTTATTAATTAGACTGCAATGCCTATATAGCTGTCAAGTATCCCTTATTTGCTGGGAAATTTCCCTGATTTCCAAATCCAAAACTTGACAGGTATGCCGTTTACCTCCCCACCGAAGTGGTCCCTATTTATCCACTTGCAATTGCTTGCTTTCGAACTGCGCTAGGTTGGCAGGAGTTAGTGAATAAATACGAGACACACAGAACTGCGCCCCGGCCGAGGAAGATCCGCTCCACTCAGCGACCTTCCCACCGCCTGGGCACCAGGGGGACCCGAGAAAGAGAGGTGAAGGTGCCCGTTGGCTTGGCACGGAGGGAAAGCCCAGCCAAGGCAGGCTGCCGCAAGCCTTGGCCGGGAAGGACCCTACGAGTGCCAGGATCCGTCTCAGTGGATCCCAAAAAGGCGAGTGCCCAGCTCGCCCCCCCCCTCCAAATTCCGTGCCCGCCAGGGCACATCTGCGCCAAGGTGCCAGGGAAAAGAGCGCCGCCGTCGGCCACCACCTTACCTGGCACGGAGGCGATCAGGGTCGATCAGGGGAGTGAGTCCCTTGCGCGGAGGCTTCGGCTCCTGCCCAGCCCGCTTAGTCTTTCTTCCGGGAAGGGGGGGAAAAAAACAACAGAGGCGGAGGAACTGCAGCGGCCGGGCGTCGACTCTCCCTTTTCCTCGCCTCCCAGTCTCGGCGGACTCGGAGCGGGGGGAGCCTCTCCTCCGAGTCCGCCCTCCTAAGCCTCGGGGGCGGGCAAAGCTGGGAGGCCGCTTCCCGCTCCGGCTCGCCTGAACGCAGGCTTATTTTTAACCCCAGGGTGTTAGGTTTACGCAATCCGGGGACGCTCCCACCAGGCCAGTCGCAAGCTTTAAGCTAGGAAAGGCCGAAGGCGGGTGACGTACCCGGTGGTGGGGCGAAGAGTGACGTCCGAGGACACCAAGAGGCGGGGAGCTGGTTAAACCAGGAGTTCTCAACCTTTTTAAAGCCGGGGGCCGGGTCACGCTCCCTCAAACAGCTGGGGGGAGGGGCATTTTTTAAATATTCCTCCACCACATGGCACTTCCGGGTGTGGTGGTGGGGGGCCACAGGAAATGGTGCCGCAGGCCGCATCCGGCCCACAGGTTTGAGAACCCCTGCTCTAGAGCAAGAAACCCAACTCTGAGGTTTCGTATTTAATTGGGAATGGTTTTCTTAAAATATTTATGGGGTGGGCTCCCAAAAAATTAACAGCCACACTGTGGGCGTAATACATGGCTGTCAAGTATCCCTTATTGGCCAGGAAAACCCCTTATTTTACCCTCTTTCCCGCCGTCATCCCTTATTAATTAGACTGCAATGCCCTATTGCCGCCATTGGAGGGGAGCACAGGATAAGCATAGCTGTCCAGTATCCCGTGTTTGCCGGGAAATTTCCCTTATTTCCAAATCCAAAACTTGACAGGTATGGCGTGGTATGATGGCTGTGGCCAGGGGCAAGCCCTGTGTTGCACCCGAATTAGGACTACAGTACTTTCTTTCAAAACTTGGATGGGCGGAGCCAACCAGAATTTCTGCTACCGGTTCTGGCGAACTGGAGCGAACCTGCTGATCATATCTGTCAACCGTGGCTCCGGACAATCCGGGACCTGCGCACAACGGTTCTGTGCAAATCGCGTTCTACGCAAGCGTAAAAGGGTTCTGCTCAAGCGTAAAAGCCTTCTACGCATAGAACGCGACTTGCGCAGAAGGGATGTGCAGTACCTCTTTCCCCCCACTGCCAATTCCGGGGTTTTGGCAGCTGCAGGCGGGAAATGGCGCAAATCGGCGCTGAAAAACGGGAAATCCCGGCCAATCCGGGAAGGTTGACAGGTATGCTGCTGATGCCCACCACTGGCCATGTGTCCGTGCGGTCAAGGTGGCCCTGCGGAACCGCAGGTTGAGAATCCCTAGGTTAAACTATTCATGAGATAGTAGAATTAAGCCAGGGCTCTTGCCAGCGGAATAGTGCCACTTCCATCGGTACAGTAGCAATCACACTTACAAACCTGTCTCTGTCCCAGTTCCTGCCAACCTAGAAGCTTGAAAGCAAGACATTGTAAGTGGATAAATAGGTACCACTTCATAGGGAAATGTAACAGTGTTCTGTGCGCTCTGGTGCGCTAGGGACCACTTCAGTGGGAAGCAAAACAGCATTCCATGTTGAGGCATGACTGCCACATGTCCACGGAAATGATTGCAAGCGCAGACAGTCCTGGCTCTTTGGCTGTAAACAGAGATGAGTACTGAACCCTAGAGTCTGATAAGACTGACTTTCGAGCGAGGATGACCTTTACCTTTTGCTGCCAGAGGCAGGGAAAAGGTACTCATAAAATGCCTGTTAGAGATACTATGCACCAAGGAGGAAATTTCTGCTTCAAGTAGTAAAAGATCTTGGGTCATCTCTTACTCTAGTAAAATTCCACATAAATCCAATTTTCCCTCTTTGGCTCTGTGATCTCTACCTTTTCATCTACGTCTATCCTTCGAACTGTGAAAATCCTGCCTCTCGAGGGTCCCATCAGAATCCCAAATGGAGCACTTTCTGAGAAGGATTAAAATCCATCTGTGTAGTATGCATTGTGAATCTCATGGTTGGAGCCAATGTTCTCTTTCTCTGATAGGCTTTTCCTTTCTTTTTTTAGTCCCTGGGGATTTTGTACCTTTGCTACCCATATCAGTCTAACTCTAAAAGAAAAGACTCGGATGTAAGCTAAGATAAAAATAAATAAAATGGTGCTGTGGGCTGCATCCGGCCCCTGGGCCGCGGGATGAGAATCCCTGCCATACAGTATAAGGGACAGAGAAAGGCAATAGGTCTGGAATATCACACTAAAACCACAACACGTAGTTATTCACTTTTAACTTTTTTTCTTCTGTCAGAATTGTTTTCTGCCTCAAGAGCTAAAATAACTTGTAACACATCCAGATGGAGGAATCTGGAGTTGTTTAATTCACACTTAAAAGGTTCTTAGCTTTAGTGCAATCTATTTTATTTCACTTGAGTGATCTTTCTATTCACACTTATTGACATTTCTTCGCCCTTGAGAAGTTTCAAATAAATCTTTAGTTCACTCCATGTTGTCTCACTTTCAATTAATGACTCGTCCCTCCCCATTCCTTACTTTTCCTGCAGCCATCATTCCATGGGCCACGATAACTTTCATTTATATTTATTTATTATTATTGTGAAATAAAGTAACTTTACTTAAAGTAAATAAAGAGTGCTTGTGGTACAGAGGTTAAACTGCTGGACTACAGCCAAAACTGCTGACATTGTGAGTTCAACTCAGCCTTCCATCCTTCTGAGGTCAGTAAAATGAGTACCCGGCACGTTGGGGGCAAAATGCTAATTATCTGTGAACTGTAAATGCTATGGGGTGGTATATACTGTACATTAACTGCTGTTGCTAACTGACATAGTGCAACAGTAGTGTGCCTACCTAGCACAGCATACTTAATACCACCAGCAAAACATACTTGTGCAGTGTTTTTGTGGTTTTGTTTTTGCTTTCTGATATGCCTTAATACCACCAGTGTTTCTTGTTTATTTAGAATAGTGCAACATCAAAAGGAAAATTTAGTTTAAAAATGTTTAATGGTACAATGGATGAAAATAGAGGAAGGGGTTCTCCACTGTCCCTTTCGGGTATTGAACCCCGAAAAGGACAATGGAGAATCCCTACCTCTATTTTCATTTATTGTACCATTTAAATTTTTTAAATGGTACAATAGATTTATTTATTTATTTATGGTTCAAATTTCTATGCCGCCCAATCAGGCGAACCCGACTCAGGGCGGCTCACAACAAGATTAAAACATACATATTAAAAACAATTAAAACCCCAACATACCCACCCACCTATTAAAACTAACCACATTAAAACTGCCCGCATTAAAAAGATGGGGGGCTTCATTTTATAAGCCAACAGGCAGGGGCCACTCTTCAATCTGAGCCCCACACCTGCCCTGCCAACCAGATTTTTAATTCTCTTCTGAAAGGCAGCAGCTCCATCTGCTCCCGCAACTACTGGCAGGAGGTTCCACAAGGCTGGTGCGGACACAGAAAAGGCCCTCCTTCGTGTGCCAGAGAGGCGAGCCCCTCTGGCAGAAGGAACAATTAGAGAGCCCCTTCGGTCTGCTCTGGTTAGACGGACAGACACTTTTGGGACAATGCGGTCTCTTAGGTATCCTGGCCCACTATCATGTAGGGCTTTAAAGGTCAAAACCAGCACCTTGAATTGCACCCGGAGACAAACTAGTAACCAGTGCAGCTCCCGGAGCAATGGTGAGGCACGAGCATAACGCCCGCACCCCATCACCACCCGGGCTGCTGCATTCTGCACCAGCTGTAGCCTCCGAATGGTCGTCAAGGGCAGCCTCATGTAGAGTGCCTTGCAATAATCTAGCCTGGAGGTCACCAGATCATGTGTGACCATGAGCAGGGAGTCCTGGTCCAGGAGCGAACACAACTGACGGATGACGCAAAGCTGTGCGAAAGCCCTCCTGGCCATGGCCGCCACCTGATCTACAAGTAACAGGAGGACCCCTAAGTTGCGTACCGGGTCTGTCTCGGGCAAAGTAGCCCCATCCAAGACCAAAGTTGGCAGCTCCCTGGATAACGCGGGGGGCCCTATCCATACCCACTCAGTCTTGGAGGGATTTAATTGTAGCCCATTGTCCCCCATCCAGACCCCGACAGCTTCCAGACATCTGGATAGGACATTGACCGCATCACTGGGGTCCCCACGGCCCGAGTTGTACAGCTGGGTATCATCAGCATACTAATGATACCTCACCCCATGGGAACGGATAATCTCGCCCAGCGGCTTCATGTAGATGTTGAATAGGAGAGGAGAGAGCACCGAGCCCTGAAAATAGAAAATAGACGAAGGGGTTTGATATGGATATGGTTCGATATGGATCTTGGAGACATGAAAAGAGCTGCATTTGGGCGTCCCCTGAGCGGAGTTTCTCCAGCAAAAATCCTTTCAGCCTATAATAATTTATTTACTGCCCTTTTCAGTGCCACAACCCACCAAAAATATTGCATGGTTGTCACCTCAGGTAACATCACCCATAGTTCCAACAATCATCCATATGGACTACACAATGTCATTTTAGGAGCATTCCCAATTGCACTTAAAAATGGTAGGCCTAGCGCTGTGCTAAAATGGAGTGGGACAGCTCTAAAATGGAGCAGGATGGTTCCCTCTTAGTCAAAATACATGTGAGTGCCAAAATTTGATTCAAACCAAACAGCATCCAAAGTGATCCAAAGAGCAAGCTATAGATGCCTGTTTGGACATGATCTTGATTGACTTTAGGTGGTGTCTTACCATTTCCTCTTTCACTTAAGGACGCACAATAGCTTTTGCCCAGCTTTGAAAGGAAGACTAAGCAAGGTGCAGACATGGCTTTATTTCTCACTGACAGTCGGGGGGGGGGGAATTAATTCAAGTACAGTAAATAAAAAAAAATTCCCTACTTCTAGACTGTATATCTCAGTATTCCTTATGTCACATAATGTGGCAATATTAACCAGTCTATCAGTATTGATCACTAGGTGAAGCCAGGATACCCCGAGTGGTATAGTGGATAGAGTAATGGAGCAGGACTCAGGAGTCGGGGGTTCAAATCCTCACTCAGGCATGGAAGCACACGGGTTGTGAAGCTGGTAAACCCCTTTCTTAAATATTTCTCTTACCTTAAAAACCCTATTACTGTACAGTGGTTATGAGTCAGTTCTGATTTGCAGGTACAATGATACCTCATACAACGTCTAAACTTGGTTCCACAAGTTTGGACTTTATACGGATTTGGACTTTGTATGAGGCATGCAAAATGCTAGCCGCAATGCCTCATACAACGTCCAAATCCTTGTCGCGATGCCTCATACAACGTCATTTCCATAGAGATACATTGTACTGTAACAGCACAGACTTCAGGGTAAAGTCAAGGAAACTGACAGGAAACTGACAGAACTTTAAGAAATCATTGCCTAAAGGCTAAACACATTACAAAAACATGTCAAACAACCCTGATTATCCAAGAACCTGAAGAATGCTGCAAAAATCCCAGGAATGCTTCTAAAAATTCTGACGAAAAAATTCAAAAACATTCAAAATCGTGCTCAAAGCCCCTCCTAAACACTCTTCGCCTCATGCAAAACCCACAAGAGCAATGCATGCATGTGTCCTACCTTTTATACTGCCCAGGCACAATGCAACCTGGGAAAACCCCAATACCTCATACAAAGTCACACGACTTTGTATGAGGCAACTTTTTTCAAGGAATTAGGCGATGTATGAATCCGATGTTGTATGAAGCGGACTTTGTATGAGGTATTACTGTACATAACAACAAGCCACCATCCCTTCATGATTTAACTGGGCTGTTAGGCTTCCTTGTGTATTATCCAGGGTAGGTAAAAAAATACTGTAACTAAGCAGAGGTGGTTCATGTTTTCCATGAAAGCAGAATTTTGTGTTGGAACAAACACCTGCTGTTTCAAAAACGGCTTCTGAAAAAGGCACTTTCATCAAGCTACAAAGAACAAACATACATCAGGAGGAAGGAAACCCTCCCCCCCCCAAAAAAAAAACCAACAACCTAGTACATTGTTTTGTGGGGGGAAACAGCAAATGGTAGAACTGTTTGGCTCAGTCATCATTCCAGAAACTGAATTTGCCAGGAGGGATATTAGGAAGATAGCAGATGTGACAGATTTGTTTCAAACAACATATTTAAATGCAACACTATGAGTTGCATGGCTTCCCTTGCCAACTAGAAGCTGTTCTGCTGCCTTCAGAAAGGCATTTTCTTGTTACCAGTGCTGCAATAAGATTCAAATGTCAATCCCATTAGCTTCTATATGTGGAAAGATGAAACCTTGTTTTGCAAAGTGCTTTAGGCTAAGGGGGGGGGGGCTCATGGTGGATAAATAAGCCACACCTTCCTTAAACAAATTCTATTTATAAACATGACACTCCTCCTTACCCAAAGCACTGACGCCTGTTAGTGGCATGGTGAAATTGCCTTATGTTCTGTGTGTCATACAGAACTTGCCACATTATTTCCAAAGCGACAGGGAAAAGTCCTTACAGGAAAACTAAAAATTGGCATGACACATGGCCTTTGTATAAGTTTTTTTTCCTCCCTTGTTGGGCAGAGAATAAATGGATGTCACATGCTGTAAACTGTTGCATTTCTGGAATGTAGGACAAAAGTTAAGACTACAGTGGGATTCAGTCACTTCCAAAGGATGGGTTGTTACCGTACAGCAGGGATTCTCAACATTTTTGTGCCAAAGACCAGACCACACTCTCTCTCAGACAGCTGAGCAGGCCAGACATGTGGTTTCCCCCGCCGTAAACACTGCTGTAAACCACAGCATGCATGTTTGTGCATACACGGGTGCATTTGCCCATGCATGTTTGTGTTTACAGCTGTCATAAACACATCCACTTCTGCTTCTGGGGTCATCACCATGAGCTGGATGATTTGTCATTGTTATGTATGTATGTTTGCATGTTCACTGGACTGTAAAGGCAAGAATGTAACCACTCCAAATACAATATATCTCAGCTGTAAAGGAACGCGAGCAAGCAGCCCATAGAGGGCAGCTGCGAGCATTCAGTCTCACATGGTTCACATTGCCCAATCACGGACAGCCGCGGGAAAACCTTCCCCGCATTCAGCAGCAGGAGAAAGATCTGCATTCAGCAGCAGGACAAGATCTACAGAAGAGAGGCGTGCCTGGGCGAGGCCACGCCGGTAGCAGCCAATGAGCTACTGTGCTACAAGATTCAAATGTATAGTGCTACTGTATATATTGAGATGTATCACCACCATTACCTCATGCTCCACCGGAACATCATGCAATAAACCTGTGTTAAGCCAACCCTTCGGCTGTTCTGTTGTCTTTGGTCCCATACAGTAAACTGGCGACGAAGGTGGGATAATGGCTGCCCACGGGACCAAGACATGCGCCGGCTACGAGATCCGGAAGCCGGGAGACTTGGAGCTGTTTGAGATAGACTTCAATGGAGCGCTGGTGGAGCTCGAAGTCTCAGATGAGGACAAGAAGAGGGCCATCTTCGTCCGCATGCTCGGACACGAGACCAAGAGGACCTTGGTGGACCTGATCGCGCCGAGGAGGGTGAGCGACTTCAAAGCCAAAGAGCTCCTGGCGGTGTTGCGCACCCACCTCCGGCCCACGATAGCGATGTTCCCCGCTCGGAGCGCGTTCTGGAGGCGAGTCCAGGCGCCCGGGGAATCGGTCGCTGAGTTCGCCGCGGCCCTGCGCTTGGCCGCTGGCCCATGCAAGTGGGAGACCCCAGAAGTCACCCTCCGAGACTGCCTGCTCTGCGGCCTGAGGGACACCGAGACTCAGCGCGCGCTGATGAGACAGGAGCTGCCTCCCACGTGGCAGCAAGTCCTCGACACGGCACAGGCCGCGGAGGCCACGACGGCCGGGGTGCAAGAGCTCCAGGACTGGCGCCCGAAACCCGCCAAGGCAGAGAGCTCGGTACACGCGGCCCGGTGAGTTTCGAACTCGTCCGCGGAGAGCGGCGACGACGAGGACGTCCGGAAGGTCCAGAAGGAAGGCCGGCGCTGCGACGGCTGCGGCGCCGCCCACGCCCGCGCCAAATGCCCGTTCCTCAAGGCCGAGTGCCACAACTGCGGCCGGCGCGGGCACATCGCCAAGGTCTGCCGAAAATGGCGCGGGGCCAAGAGGAGTTCCCCAGACCGCTCGGCGAGGCAGGACCGCACCACGAGGCCCAAGGACGGCACCCGGACCACGAGGAAGCGGGACGGAGTAGGGCGCATCTCCGACGACAGCGAGGACGACGCTCCGGTTCTCAGCGTATCCACGGAGCACCCCTGATACTTCGTTGAGGTAGTAATACAAGGGGCCCCTGTTAGGATGGAGGTGGACTCGGGTTCTTCTTACTCTATCATCTCCCAGGGAGAGTTCCTAAAAATAGCCCCCCACGTGCGGCCCAAGCTCAAAGCATTGAGGGCCACGCTGAAGGACGTGCAAGGGAACCGCATCCCGGTGTTGGGGGTTGGGAAGTTCCAGGTCCAGTTCAAAAAGCGCGCCGCAACGCTTCCCCTAGTCGTCCTCAAGGGAGGTAAATGCAGCCTCCTCGGGACTCAATGGTTCCAGCCCCTGGGGTTGTTCATTGGGGGGGTGCACGCCGTGGGAGTACACGCCGCCGGGACTGATCCAATACAGAGCGTGTGCGATGCGCACCCCGAGGTTTTCAAAAAAGGACTCGGAAAATTCAAGGGCCCCCCAGTGACTTTCGACCTGGACCCTGGAGTACGTCCAATCAGACTTAAACCGCGCAGAGTGCCTTTCGCACTAAAGGACAAAATAGAGGCGGAGTTGGACAAATTGGTGGGCCAGGGGATTCTTGTTCCTGTTGATTCTGCGGAGTGGGAGACTCCGATTGTAACAGCGCTCAAGGCCAACGGGGAGGTCCGCATATGCGCTGATTACAAGTGCACCATCAATAAGGCGATCCGCCCTAATGCGTATCCGGTGCCGGTAGTCAGCCACTTGTTGGCCAGGTTACACGGGGGGAGGTGTTTTGCTAAACTCGACCTGGCCCAAGCCTACCAGCAACTCCCGGTGACCCCCGCCGCAGCTGCTGCGCAGACCATTGTCACCCACAAAGGGGCGTTCCAGGTATCGCGCCTCCAATTCGGCGTGAATTCGGCGCCCGGGATCTTCCAGTCACTCGTGGAACGCCTCCTGAAGGGGTTAGAGGGGGTGTTACCCTACTTTGATGACGTATTGATTACAGGGGGGAGCCGGGCCGAATTGGCAGAAAGGTTGGGAAAGGTCCTGGCAAAATTCGAAAAGGCGGGGTTGCGGTTGCGGAAAGACAAATGCGTTTTCTTCGCAACTGAGGTTGAGTTCCTAGGGTTCCGTGTTACTCCCGAGGGAATAAGGCCATCCCAATCCAAGGTGGCCGCCATCAAAAAGGCCCCTCGCCCCACCTCCAAGCCCGAGCTGCAGTCGTTCCTGGGGCTGCTTAACTTCTACCACTCCTTCCTTCCTCGGAAGGCAGCCGTGGCGGAACCGCTACACAAATTGCTAAAAAAGGACGAGGCATGGAAGTGGGGCGACGACCATGAAAAGGCTTTCAATGACCTGAAGCGACTCCTGGCATCAGATGCTGTACTGACCCACTTCAATCCCAAACGCCCAGTGGTCCTGATATGCGATGCATCCCCAGTGGGGGTGGGGGCGGTGTTATGCCACGTGCTGGAGAACGGGAGGGAGGCCCCGATAGCGTTCTACTCTAGGTCCTTGTCCCAAGCGGAGAGAAACTACGCCCAGACAGACAGGGAAGCACTAGCGATAATTGCGGGGACCAAGAAATTTCATGATTTTGTGTATGGCCGCCCCTTCACCATAGTGACCGACCATAAGCCCTTGCTAGGCATTTTCACCGCAGATAAGCCCACACCCCAAATCCTGTCCCCGAGAATGCTCAGGTGGGCCATCTTTCTCAACGCGTATCAGCACGCGTTGGTGTACCGGCCCGGGAAGGAGATCAGCCATGCAGATGCCCTGTCGAGGTCCCCCATTCCCCGGGATTGCTGCCACGTAGGCGAGGAAGAGAGGGACCACCAGGTTTTAATGATAGAGGTCCTAGACTCCCCTCCAGTAGTACCGGCCGACATCGCCAAAGCGACCGGTAAGGACAAAACGTTAGCTACAGTTTGCTCCTGGGTACAGAAAGGGTGGCCCGTGTCTTCCCCAGCAGCGGAATTCGACACATTTTTCAAAAAGAAATTAGAATTGTCCCTAGAGAGGGGTTGCCTTTTGTGGGGACAGCGGGTAGTGATCCCCACGTCCCTCCGGCCGAGGGTGCTTAAACTGCTGCACGTCAGCCACCCCGGGATCGTCCGCTCTAAGGCACTAGCCCGCAGTTACTTTTGGTGGCCCCAGCTAGACGCCGACATCGAGCACATGGTCGGCACTTGCGAAGCGTGCCAAAGCTCCAGGCCAGAAGAGGCTCGCTTGCCACATAGGGAGTGGGACGCAGCAAGGGGGCCCTGGTCCCGGGTACACGTAGACTTTGCTGGCCCGTTCAGGGGAACACTTTTCCTCCTTGTGGTGGATGCGTTCTCCAAGTGGTTGGAGGTCATTTCAGTCTCGAGCACCTCCTTGGCCACAACAATTAAACAGTTACGGAGGGTCTTTTCCACGTTCGGTTTACCCGACACCCTCGTCAGCGATAACGCTAGCTGTTTCACGTCCGCCGAGTTCAGGACATTCATGGATCTCAACGCCATTCGGCACATCACCTCCGCCCCTTTCCACCCGGCCACTAACGGCCAAGTAGAGCGCCTCGTGCGTACCACTAAGGACGCGCTGCGGCGCATGGGCCCCGGAGATCTTGACTTACAACTGTGCCAATTCCTGCTACGGTACAGGGTCACCCCACTAGCGTCAGGGTACTCCCCCGCGGAGTTGTTAATGCGCAGGAAGCTGGCCACAGTAATCTCCAAACTAGACCCCACAAGGGTAGAGGACAAAGGGCGGAATGTACAGATGGATTCCACAAAGAGCTTCAGCGTAGGTGCCCCCGTGCATTGCAGGAACTACGCCAGCGCGGGACCAGCCTGGGTGCCCGGCATTGTAATAGAACAAACCGGCCCCGTTTCATACCGCGTGGAGACCAATACAGGCCTCCTGTGGAGGCGGCACGCGGATCAACTCAGGCGCAGGGTCCCCGGAGAGCAGGACGAAAACGAAAACAGCCACGAATCAGCGTTAGGGTACTCCCCCACCCGCTTAGCCCAAGGGGGAGAGAAAGGGGGACATGGGTCCCCACCAAGGGGGGAGGAAAGGGAATCGATCCTCAGAGATCTTTTGCGGGAGTTTGCGGCGGAAAGGAGGAGCCCCGATCTCGCACATAACCCTCGGAAGTTTCCCCAAAACACAGATTCCCCAAGAAGTTTAGACATTGATTTACAGTACCAGGGGGAGTTAGCGGAGTGGTCCCCCACCCGTCCTAGCGAAAAGAGGGGTTTCAGTTCAGCCCCTGGTACTTCCAGTCCCAGTAGCCCCTGTGAGTTAGAATGCAACATAGCGCCAATTTCCCGGAGACCGACACCCCCAAGACAGGAGGCAACGGCGAGTCCGCCCACCACAGTCTCAAGGTCCCCAGAGCGGGGAACAGAAGGTAGCAGAACCACAAGGGCAACCTCATCGGTTCCGTGGTTCACAATAGGGGGGTCCCCGGGGTCCGAGAGCAACAGGCAGGGGTTCACTTCCCAGCTGTTCATTCCATTCCCATCCCCCGGCGCAAGGCAGGCACGGACGCCCCACAGAGCCACTAACGAATCCCCGTTTCCCGTTGCAGGACAAGTACCCACGGAGTCAGGGATCACAGGCTCTCCAGTACTAGGTCAGGCGCAAGCACGCCCCAAGCGCACTTGCGGCAAGCCACAATGGTTGCGGGACTTCGTCCCATCCTAGGGGGGAGGGATGTTATGTATGTATGTTTGCATGTTCACTGGACTGTAAAGGCAAGAATGTAACCACTCCAAATACAATATATCTCAGCTGTAAAGGAACGCGAGCAAGCAGCCCATAGAGGGCAGCTGCGAGCGTTCAGTCTCACATGGTTCACATTGCCCAATCACGGACAGCCGCAGGAAAACCTTCCCCGCATTCAGCAGCAGGAGAAAGATCTGCATTCAGCAGCAGGACAAGATCTACAGAAGAGAGGCGTGCCTGGGCGAGGCCACGCCGGTAGCAGCCAATGAGCTACCGTGCTACAAGATTCAAATGTATAGTGCTACTGTATATATTGAGATGTATCACCACCATTACCTCATGCTCCACCGGAACATCATGCAATAAACCTGTGTTAAGCCAACCCTTCGGCTGTTCTGTTGTCTTTGGTCCCATACAGTAAAGTCATCATGGGCCGAGTCCAGCCCACGGGCCATAGGTTGTAATCCCCTGCCATACAGGATTAGAACAGTCAAAGATCCAGAACTGCTCCGGGGTCAGCTGATTCTGGAAATTAGCATATCACCAACAAAGTAAAAGAGCAACCCAGAAGTGGGCAGAAATCCATTTCTTGTGGCAGCTGCTGCGATTTGCACCCCTTGCAACCTGGTACTACATCATACATGCAGGAAGCTCTTCCCAGCTTGGCTTTGTGGGAATGTCCCTCCCAGTCTATAAGGAAAAGGGTTTATTCCCCAGTGTTGAGAGGGTTCCTTCCACAAGAAGGCTTCTGAATAGTAACACAGGTTACTTTGCTTGTGTGGCACCAATGGCACAATGGACTCACTTATGCAGAAGTACTGCACTCTCCCCCACCAGTCCCTTCTCTCTGCTTTTGGCTTTGTGGCACACCAATATTACACAAGTACAACACACATACAAATATCTTCAAAATGAGTCATCCAGCTATGGTGCCATCTGAGAACAGGTAGGGATGGATGCCTTGCTTTTATAGCTATCTTACAAACAAAAACCACATTTTCTCCTATTTGCCCTGAGATTTGTCCCACTACTAGGAGACCCTCAAAAGCATAATAATTCTTTGTGACTACTGGTGATGGCCTGACACCTATCAACTGAATTAATCCTGTTTTGTGTCCCATCAAAAAAGAAAAAAGAGAAATCGAGGTGTTGGTTAATAAACAAGGGGTAAGATGTAATAAGAATAGGGATAAATGTAAAATTGTGAAGGAATTTTATCAAGCATTATATGCAAAAAAGGAGGTAGATGTGGATAGGCTTAAAGGGATTCTGGAGAGACAGTTAGGGAACGGTATAAAACAGGAACATCGAGAAAAAATGGAGGAATGGGTCACTGACAAAGAGGTAAATGAGGTAATCAGTGGTTTGAAGATGGGGAAAGCCCCTGGAGATGATGGATTATCGACAGAGTTCTATAAAGAATTTAAAGATCTCGTGGTTCCAAAATTAGTGAAACTATGTAATTATATTTTAGATGGAGGACAAATTCCGACTTCATGGTATAGTACCATAATCGTTCTTCTGCCAAAACCGGGAAAGAATCTGGAAAAGGTGGAATCATACAGACCAATTTCTCTTATAAACCAGGACGCCAAGATCTTCACAGCAATATTGGCTAACCGCTTAAATAGTTTTATGGGGGAATATATAAATGTTGATCAAGTTGGTTTTTTAAAAGGTAGGCACATGGCTGACTTGACTAGAAGGGTATTAGATCTAATTGATAATGTTAATCAAACAAAGGAAAAGGTGGGTTTATTATCATTAGACATTTTTAAGGCATTCAATGGTCTTCGATCAAAGAAATAGTCAGAAATTATGGATTTGGGGATAGATTTAGAAGGGTAATTGATCTACTATACCAAAAAGGGAGTGCTAGGATTAGAGTAAATGAAGAGGTTACGGATGAGGTAAAGTTTGAGGCAGGTACCAGGTAGGGTTGTCCACTATCTCCTATCCTGTTTATTATGGCAATGGAAATCTTAGCTAAAAATATAAGGGAGGATCCAAACATAGAAGGGATACTGGGCAATAAAGTGAGTATGTATGCAGATGATACGTTGTTAATGGTGAAACATCCAGAGGTGGTAATGGATAGTATTAAAGACCAACTTCAGGAATTTGAGGCTATAACTGGACTGATGATAAATTGGGATAAATCAGAGCTGATGCTGTGTAATATGGGGGTAAAGGAGATGGGAAGGATATTGGGGACATCTAACATACAAATTAAAGAAAAGTTGAAATATTTGGGGATAATAATTTCAAACAAATTGGAAGATCTTAAAAGACTGAATTATGACAGTTTGAAAGTAGAATTTAAGAACAAATAACAAGGGTTTCAGAGGTCGAAGCTGTCATGGTTTGGGAGGATTGCAATTTGCAAAATGATGTTGCTGCCGAAGATTAACTTCTTATTTGATGCACTCGCAATCCACTTGAAGGAGAAGGAAATCAATGAGTTTCAAAAGATGTTCAATAATTTTTGTAATGGAGGTAAAAAATCTAGACTTCCAAAGAGGCTTTGGTACCTGCCTCAGAAAGAAGGGGGTCTGGGTATACCAAATTTGTTAACATACTATCGAGCATTCCAAATTAAGAATGTTGTGAAGATCTTGGCAAGAGAAAAGGTAATTTGGGAGGATTTGGAGATGAAAGAATACAGGAATATTGGCAAAATGATCTTTTTGGGAATCAAGGATAAAACGAAAAAGACAAGCAATACTATGATGAGAGGCCTCATGAGGGTGTGGAAAAGAGTAAAAAAAGATCTGGTCCCAGATCTCTCTCCAATTTTGGATTTGACTGATATGGTGTGTTTCCCGATAAAAATAGACAAGGAAAAAAAGGAAATATTGGTTAAAAATGAAGTGTTTCTAGTGAAGGAATGGTTAAAAGTCTGTGAAGATGAAACCAAGAGGAAAAAAATATTTGAAAAGTTAAAATTGGACTGGTTTCAGAAATTGAAGGTTAATAATTGGAACAAAAAATATAGAAGAGAATTAGGTATAGATAGAACAAAGACCGAATTTGAAGAATTGGTATTAAAGATCAGAAAAGGGGAAAAGAACATTAAGGGTCTAGTAAGCAAACTCTATACTATATTGAATAAGGGTAATGATCCACAGGAAGATTTGAAACGGAAGTGGGAACAAAATTTGAATATAAAAATAGGAGATGTTGAATGGAGAAATAAGTGGGAAAAGAGGATAATGAGAACAATGTCAGTAAGAATTAAGGAACATAATTTTAAAATGTTGTGGCAATGGTACTTGACACCACTGAGGTTGCATCAGATGGATAATAAAAGGGATAATTTATGTTGGAGATGCAAAGAAACGGTTGGAACTTATGAACATATGTGGTGGAGTTGCAAAAAAATAAATGAATTTTGGAGAAGAATAGAAGGAGAGATTGGGGAAATATTGGGTAAAAGAATTAAGTTGGCGTCAGGTACCATTCTATTAACAGATGTGGAAGGTATGGGTTTGAATAAGGTGGAAAAAGAATTACTGGAAATTATGTTAACCACAGGTAGACAATGTATCGCCAGAAATTGGAAAAATGATGTATTTATACAGACCGGAGAGTGGTATAAGGAAATGTGGAGTTTAGCATTGAATGACAAACTGACATGGGAGATAAAAGTAAAAAGAGATAAATTGAAAGAAAATAGGTTTTGGAATATTTGGAAGCCGTTCGTGGATCACTCTCTTATGGCTAGGGACAGTTTTGGACCTGTACCATCTCGAAGTGGGTTTTGGAGATGATATAGATACTAAACTCTCCGGGCATTGTAAATATTCACTGGGTGTTGTGTAACTAGTAAAGAAATAATAAACAGTTGTAATACTGAAAGCTCTTATGAATGCTATGGTTATAGTAATAACCTATAATGTGGGTATTTAACACTGTGGGTTATATTGCAAACAATTAGTTTAATTATTATGTATGTGTTATTTTTATGAGCTTGATGTAATATTGCATTGTATTGTTATTGTTTTTTTCTGTATGTTTGTTATTTTTATTTTGTCTTTTTGAAAATAAATACAAATTTATATTAAAAAAAATATGAGTCATCCAGCTATGGTGCCATCTGAGAATTGGTAGGGATGGATGCCTTGCTTTTATAGCTATCTTACAAACAAAAATCACATTTTCCCCTATTTGCCCTGAGATTTGTCCCACTACTAGGAGACCCTCAAAAGCATAATAATTCTTTGTGACTACTGGTGATGGCCTGACACCTATCAACTGAATTAATCCTGTTTTGTGTCCCATCCAAAAAAAAAAAAAAAACTCCACAAAATGCTGCAGAAATATGATTCCCGGGAATATATTATATTTAAGAGTGAAAAGTTTGAGGTTATTCAGTAATACCTCATACAAAGTCCGCTTCATACAACATTGAATTCATACAACATCGCCTAATTCCTTGAAAAAAGTTGCCTCATACAAAGTCGCTGTGACTTTGTATGAGGTATTGGGGTTTTTCGCAGTTTGCATTGTGCCTGGGCAGTATAATAGGCAGGATGCATGTGTGCATTGCTCTTGTGGGTTTTGCACGAGGCAAAGAGTGTTTAGGAGTGGTTTTGAGTGCGATTTTAATTGTTTGGTGTTTGCTGCTGTTTGGATGATTAACACTGTGCTGCATGATGGGACATGTTGGCATCCATTTTGTCCTTGCTTCCATCCAGTAATTGTTTACAGTAGCTTGTACAAAATGAATGATCAGTCACATGGCTGCAGATTAACACTGTGCTGCATGATGGAACATGTTAACTTTTAAAACTGCACTTCATAAAGTTTCAAAAGTTAAAAACTTGTTGAATTGTTTGTCCCCTAAAATCAGGGTTGTTTGACATGTTTTTGCAATGTATTTAGCCTTTAGACGATGATTTCTTAAAGTTCTGTCAGTTTCCTTGACTTTACCCTGAAGTCTGTGCTGTTACAGTACAATGTATCTCTATGGAAACGACGTTGTGTTGTACGAGGCATTGCGGCAAGGATTTGGACGTTGTATGAGGCAGCTAGGATTTTGCATGCCTCATACAAAGTCCAATTCCGTATAAAGTCCAAACTTGTGGAATCAAGTTTGGACGTTGTATGAGGTATCACAGTAGTTCTCAAAATATTCTGAGATTTTTCGAGAGCTGAAAATTTCAGCTCATATTGCCGTAGCTTTAAGCACTAAATAGCATCAAGATAATAAACATGTCTATTTGGAAGCACCCCTTGAAGAAATGTTAAAGTATTTTACAGATTTCAAAAGTGGGAATCTTTGGCCCAGGGCCGTAGGCAGGGCGGGTATCACCCACCCTGAGTTAGCCGTTTGCCCACCCTGAAAAATATTTACCCACCCACATCTAGAATCCTGGCTATACCCCTACTGTGGCCAATATCCTATTGAAAGGTAAAGGTTTCCCTTGCTCGAAGGCCAGTCATATCTGACTCTAGGGTTCAGTGCTCATCTCTGTTTCAAAGTCGAAGAGCCAGCGCTGTCTGCTTTGCAGACGTTTTTGTGGCCATGTGACAGGCATGACTAGACACCGGAGCGCACAGAATGCTGTTACCTTCCCACCGAAGTGGTCCCTATTTATCTACTTGCAATTTCTTGCTTTTGAACTGCTAGGTTGGCAGGAGCTGGGACAAAGATGGGAGCTCATTTTGTCCTGCAGTACTCGGGAATCGAACTGCTGACCTTCCGCTTCCTAGTAAGTGTCTTAGCCATTTGAGCCACTGCAGTCCCATATAGTTATGCTCGTATAAATTGGAAGTAGGTGCTAGAAATGTAAATTAATTGAAAATTTCCTAACTCCACCCCTGATTTTAGGTGCCAATGGTTCCTTTTGCCCTGGGTAAGACTTTGGGAGTCTCAGGATGGGAGAGGATGGTTCCTGATCCTGGCAGAGGCAATTTTTGGTTATTAAAGGCTTTCCTCCCCATACAGAAGCTCCTAAAAGTTTCCCCAAAGAAGCAAAGGGAAGTCCTACGGAGCTTCAACACCTTAAAGAGGAGGCATAGGAAGCTTTCTATTCATTGTTTTGTTTAAGAGAAATTACAGAAATTCAATTCATTAAAAACAAATTATTTCTAGTGCACAAATTCAGTTTACACCTGGGTAATTATACCAACAGGAGTATGTCCAGTGTGTCGTACTCTGAAACTGAGTTGAGTGGGTGCTCAACTACATCATCAAAAATGATAGCCTTTGCTCCATTTATAGAATCGATGCATTTCATTTATTGTTTACTGACTATGTGAATCAAAGCCTGATTAAAATCCATTGGGTTCTTTTTGCTTCCAACTCATCTTTTTTCTCTACTGCTGGAGAACATCTACTCTTTAATGTAGGAAATATTCAAATAGGCATTTTCTATACAACCAGTTGTGATTCCTTGTTGTAAAGACAGAGGGGTGTGTCTGAAGGCAGTGTTTTGGTGATGTAGGTAAGAACATAAGAACAGCCTTGCTGGAACAGGCCACAGCCCATCCAGTCCAGCATTCTGTCTCACACAGTGGCTCACCATTTCCTTCAGGGTATTCCCAAGCAGATGCCTTCACCTCCTTAGGATTCCCTGGAAATGATATTGAGAGATATCCTGCCTATCTCTCCAACCCGCAGGTTGTCCTTAAGTATCCATAATTATAGCCATTGATACTCTTGTCCTCCATGAACTTGTCTAATCCTTTCTTAAAGCTGTCAAGACTGACAGCTGTCACCACTTCTTCTGGCAGGGAGTTCCATAGACCAGTAATCCTCTGGGTGAAAAAGTACTTTCTCTTATTTGTTTGAGAACTAGTACCCAAAAGTTTCATCGAGTGTCCCCTAGTTCTAGTGTTATGCGATAGGGAAAACAGTTTTTCCTTATCTACTTTGTCCACACCGTGCATGATTTTATAAACTTCAATCAGGTCACCTCTTAGACGTCGTCGTTCAAGAGTGAAGAGGCCCAACCGTTGCAGCCTCAGATGGTAAGGAAAGTGTTCCAGTCCCCTAATCATTCTGGTTGCCCTCCTCTGCACTTTTTCCAGCTCCATAATATCCTTCTGGAGGTATGGCGACCAGAACTGTACACAATATTCCAGATGGGGCCTCACCATAGATTTATAAAGAGGCAAAATGACACTTGCTGACTTATTTTCTATACCCTTCCTAATGATCCCTAGCATTGAGTTTGCTTTTTTCACTGCTGAGGCACACTGGGTTGACACCTTCATTGAGCTGTCCACCAGGACACCAAGGTCCCTTTCCTGGTTTGTCGCAGAGAGTTCAGACCCCATCAGTTTATAAATGTAATTGGGGTTCTTTGCCCCAACATGCATCACTCTGCACTTACTAATGTTGAAACTCATTTGCCACTGTTTTGCCCACTCCCCCAGTGTCGAGAGATCCCTCTGGAGCTCCTCACAATCTCTCACAGTTTTCACTACCCTGTATAATTTAGTGTCGTCAGCAAATTTGGCTACCTTGCTTTTTACTCCTACCTCTAGATCATTTATGAAGAGGTTGAAAAGCAGGGGTCCCAGTACTGAACCTTGGGGGACCCCACTCTTTACTTCCCTCCACTTGGAGAAGTGTCCATTTAGTGCTACCCTCTGTTTCCTGACCCTTAGCCAGTTGCTGATCCAGGACAAGACCTGTCTCTTTATTCCATGACTGGTAAGTTTATTCAAGAGCCTTTGGTGTGGGACCTTGTCAAAAGCCTTCTGAAAGTCCAGATAAACAATGTCAACTGGATCCCCCTTATCCACATGCTTGTTGACACTCTCCAAAAATTCCAACAGATTAGTGAGGCATGATTTGCCCTTGCAAAAGCCATGTTGGCTCTCCTTTAGCAGCGCCTTCTCTTCTATGTGCCTATTAATTCTATCTTTTAGGATGGTTTCCATCACTTTACCTGGGACACATGTCAAACTGACAGGTCGGTAATTTCCTGGATCACCCCTGGATCCTTTTTTGAAAATTGGTGTTACATTCGCTACCTTCCAGTCATCAGGCACAAAGCCTGATTTGAGGGAAAGATTATATATTTTGGCTAGGAGATCAGCAATTTCATCTTTAAGTTCCCTGAGAACTCGTGGATGGATGCCATCTGGTCCTGGTGATTTGTTAGTGTTTAGCTTAACAAGACATGCAAGGACCTCCTCCCTGGTTATTTCTATCTGGCTTAATTCTTCGGTTTCCCTCCCTACGAAGATAGGCTCTGTTTTGGGCATGTGGCCTCTGTCTTCTTCAGTGAATACTGAAGCAAAGAATTCATTGAGTCTCTCTGCAATCTCTGTTTCCTCTTTAATAACCCCTTGCCTTCCATTCTCATCTAATGGTCCAATGGCCTTCCTAGTTGGGTTCTTACTTCTAATGTACTTAAAGAAGTCTTTGTTATTTCTCTGAGTATTTTTAGCTATACGCTCCTCAAAGTCTTGCTTTGCTTTCCTGATTGTTGCCTTGCATTTGTTCTGCCAGAATTTATGTTCCTGCCTGCTGTCCTCAATCGGACAAGCCTTCCATCTTCTAAATGAGCTTTTCTTGCTCTTGATCACTTCCCGAACAGCTCCTGTAAGCCACATCAGAGTCCTCTTGGACCTGGCAGTGCCCTTTTTCCTTTTGGGTATGCATTCCAATTGAGCCTCTGTTATTGTTTTTGTAAACAGCCTCCATGCCTCTTGGAGTGTTTGGACTCTCTCAATTTTCCCTTTCAGCTTCTTTTTTACTAGTTTCCTCAACTTTGGGAAATTTCCTTTTTGAAAATTTAAGGTCTCTGTGTTAGATTTTATCAGTGACTTGCGGTCTATGATCAAGTTAAACATAATTGAGTTGTGGTCACTGTTCCCTATTGGATCAGTCACATTAACATCTTGCACCAGATCCTGAGTATTACTCAGGATCAAGTCAAGGATTCTTGTACCTCTAGTTGGGTCTTCAACCATCTGTCCCAGGGAACAATCATTTAGCATATCTAGGAACTTTATCTCTTTATCATGTGCTGAACAACAGTTCACCCAGTCTATGTGAGGGTAATTGAAGTCCCCCATTATAACCAGGCTTCCCTTCTTGGATGCCTCCTTTACAACATTCTCCAACTGCCAGTCTCCCTCAAGAGTTTGGGTCGGAGGCCGATAGTATATGCCTACTGTTAGACCATCCTTGTGGCCTGGTACTCTTACCCACAGAGCTTCTAATGGTGACTCCAAATCACCTAGATATTCCAATTCATACGATTTTATCACTTCTTTGACATACAAGGCCACACCACCTCCCATTTGCCCCTTCCTATCTTTCCTGTACAGTTTGTAGCCTGGGATAACTGTATCCCATTGGTTATCATCCATCCACCAGGTTTCAGTGATACCAATAATATCAATATTCTTATCTATTGCTAAGTGTTCGAGGTCCCCTATTTTGTTCCGGAGGCTTCTGGCATTTGTATACAAGCATTTATATATGCTTTTCTGACACAGTCTTTTGTGTCCAGTTGCATTGTTAGACTGCCTCTTGCATCCTTCTGCTAGAATGCTAGTGACTAGCTCCTCACTCTGCTCAGTAATTTTTGCATCCTCCTCACTACTCAAGTACACACTTTCCCGAACCGGATGCTGCCCAGCTCCTGTCGGCTTTCCCCCAGTTATCAGTTTAAAAGCTGCTCTGCAGCCTTTTTGATGTTGAGTGCCAGCAATCTGGTCCCATCATGGTTCAAATGCAACCCATCCCTCCTGAACAGATTTGGCTTGTCCCAAAATGTTCTCCAGTTCCTGACAAATCTGAAACCCTCCTCTCGACACCACCGCCTCATCCACGCATTGAGGCTTCTGAGCTCTGCCTGCCTGGTAGGTCCTGCGCGAGGGACAGGCAGCACTTCTGAAAATGCTACCTTGGAAGTCCGGGACTTCAATCTTCTTCCTAACAACCTGAATTTGGCTTCCAGGACAGACCGCTTGGCCTTCCCAACATCATTGGTACCAACGTGTACCATGACAACTGGCTCATTCCCAGTTCTCTCTAACAGTCTATCTAGATTTCTTGTGATGTCTGCAACTTTTGCACCTGGCAGGCAAGTCACCATGCGGTTATCATGTGCATCACAAATAGTTGGGGTGCAGTATTCAGGATAGGGAAAACATGACCCATATTCTTTCTTCTCTCCCAATCCTCCTCCTTTCGAAATGTTCTTTTATTTGAGATTAGCACTAGAGCAGCCTTTCACCTTATCACTGAATAAGTAATTGAGCAGGGCTGAAAGGCAGAAGAAACGAGAAAGAGTTTTCCCCCAAAGATTTCTCTCTTTAGCAAGAGAAGAGGTTCACCATGGAAAGAGAGATCCAAGGCATCAGCCTGTGAATAGGAAGAAGGGGAGGGAATGAATCCCGTGATTTGGTGAGATGGTGGACATGTTTTTTAAAGTCCTCTTTTTCTTCTGTCGCAGCTGAGAAAGGAGGAGTTATCATCATTAACACTAGAGCAGCACTTCACTTGATCATTGAGTTAATAACTGATAAAATATGGAGAAGTGATAGAATCCCAAGTTATATGGTGTGTGTGTGTGTGTCAAAGCCCCAAATGTTTTACCTTAGTGAGATGTTTTCTAGCATATTTGGGCTGGTATTTATTTATTTATTTATTTATTTATTTATTTTTCTGATTTATATTGCTGCCCAATTCCGAAGACTCTAGGCGGCTCACAGAAAATAAAATCACATTTTAAAACCAATTAAAAACACATTAAAACTGCTACCCCTACAGATTAAAAGAGGTATTAAAAGAGGTATTAATAAGACCAATGAACAGGCTCTCTTTTTTGCTTCTGATTGTATTCTCTAATTCTACACACAGAACTGGCAAGACATAGAACCATAAAGGATCGACAAAGGAACAACCAGAGAAAGAAAAGTCAAATACAGGTGAAACTTGGAAAATTAGAATATCGTGCAAATGTTCATTCAGTTCAGTAATGCAACTTAAAAGGTGAAACAAATATATGAGATAGACTCATTACATGCAAAGCGAGATAGTTCAAGCCTCACTTTGTTATAATATTGATGCTTATGGATTACAGTTTCTGAAAACCCCAACCCCCCAATCTCATGTTCCCCATAATCATCACATAATCTCATGTACGCTGTACGCCATGATCATCACAATTATAACGAATTAAGGCATGACATCTCTCGCTTTGCATGTAGTGAGTCTATCTCATATATTTGTTTCACCTTTTAAGTGAAACGAATGAATATTTGCACGATATTCTAATTTTCCGAGTTTCACCTGTAGAGATGAGATGGAAGGAAGGGGTGTTGTGGGCTGGAATGCCAGTCACATCCCATCCAACGTGAACACATTGAACTCCCGCTTCAATCCAACTAGGAAGGCCATTGGACCATTAGATGACAATGGAAGGCAAGGGGTTATTAAAGAGGAAACAGAGATTGCAGAGAGACTCAATGAATTCACTGAAGAAGACAGAGACCACATGCCCAGAACAGAGCCAATCTTCGTAGGGAGGAAAACTGAAGAATTAAGCCAGATAGAAATAACCAGAGAGGAGGTCCTTGCATGTCTTGTTAAGCTAAACACTAACAAATCACCAGGACCAGATGGGATCCATCCACGAGTTCTCAGGGAACTTAAAGATGAAATTGCTGATCTCCTAGCCAAAATATTTCCCTCAAATCAGGCTTTGTGCCTGATGACTGGAAGGTAGCGAATGTAACACCAATTTTCAAAAAAGGATCCAGGGGTGATCCAGGAAATTACCGACCTGTCAGTTTGACACGTGTCCCAGGTAAAGTGATGGAAACCATCCTAAAAGATAGAATTAATAGGCACATAGAAGAGAAGGCGCTGCTAAAGGAGAGCCAACATGGCTTTTACAAGGGCAAATCATGCCTCACTATTCTGTTGGAATTTTTGGAGAGTGTCAACAAGCATGTGGATAAGGGGGATCCAGTTGACATTGTTTATCTGGACTTTCAGAAGGCTTTTGACAAGGTCCCACACCAAAGAACTTGAATAAACTTACCAGTCATGGAATAAAGGGACAGGTCTTGTCCTGGATCAGCAACTGGCTAAGGGTCAGGAAACAGAGGGTAGCACTAAATGGACACTTCTCCAAGTGGAGGGAAGTAAAGAGTGGGGTCCCCCAAGGTTCAGTACTGGGACCCCTGCTTTTCAACCTCTTCATAAATGATCTAGAGGTAGGAGTAAAAAGCAAGGTAGCCAAATTTGCTGACGACACTAAATTATACAGGGTAGTGAAAACTGTGAGAGATTGTGAGGAGCTCCAGAGGGATCTCTCGACACTGGGGGAGTGGGCAAAACAGTGGCAAATGAGTTTCAACATTAGTAAGTGCAGAGTGATGCATGTTGGGGCAAAAAACCCAATTACATTTATAAACTGATGGGGTCTGAACTCTCTGCGACAAACCAGGAAAGGGACCTTGGTGTCCTGGTGGACAACTCAATGAAGGTGTCAACCCAGTGTGCCTCAGCAGTGAAAAAAGCAAACTCAATGCTAGGGATCATTAGGAAGGGTATAGAAAATAAGTCAGCAAGTGTCATTTTGCCTCTTTATAAATCTATGGTGAGGCCCCATCTGGAATACTGTGTACAGTTCTGGTCGCCATACCTCCAGAAGGATATTATGGAGTTGGAGAAAGTACAGAGGAGGGCAACCAGAATGATTAGGGGACTGGAACACCTTCCTTACCATCTGAGGCTGCAACGGTTGGGCCTTTTCATTCTTGAACGACGGCGTCTAAGAGGTGACCTGATTGAAGTTTATAAAATCATGCACGGTGTGGACAAAGTAGATAAGGAAAACTGTTTTCCCTATCGCACAACACTAGAACTAGGGGACACTCGATGAAACTTTTGGGTACTAGTTCTCAAACAAATAAGAGAAAGTACTTTTTCACCCAGAGGATTACTGGTCTATGGAACTCCCTGCCAGAAGAAGTGGTGACAGCTGTCAGTCTTGACAGCTTTAAGAAAGGATTAGACAAGTTCATGGAGGACAAGGGTATCAATGGCTATAATTATTGATACTTAAGGACAACCTCTGGGTTGGAGAGATAGGCAGGACATCTCTCAATGCCATTTCCAGGGAATCCTAAGCAGGTGAAGGCATCTCCTTAGGAATACCCTGAAGGAAATGGTGAGCCACTGTGTGAGACAGAATGCTGGACTGGATGGGCTGTGGCCTGTTCCAGCAAGGCTGTTCTTATGTTCTTATGTTCTTAATCCACAAACCCAGTGTAAGCGCTGATTACAATTCCAAATGTAATAAAGGCTGTGATTCAAGTCCAATGTCACCACACCCTGAGAATTTCCCAGTAACCTTTGTTTACTCTACATGGTTGCTTTTTGTCTACTCTACATTGTATGCCACAACTCACAAATATAGGACTTTGGAGCCACTCCTCTTTGATGGGCCAAATACTATTTAAGAGGGGCAAGAGATCTGGCATTAGTAGCAATGTTTGCCAAAGCAGAGTCTGGAAAAGTTATTTCTTTGGATTATAACTACCAGAATCTTCCCCCCAAAAATAAAATTTCTTATTCCATGCCAAAAGCTGACCAGATCCAGTGAAAAAGAAGATAGTGGGCTTCTACATGACACATTATAGGAGGTATTTTGTAAGAGCTCTTCTGACTTTTGATTGCTCTTCATGTGCTATCTGGAAGTAGGAGCAAATCACAGTCTACGTACTAGGAGGGTCTCACTCTGAAATTGTGGAGTGTGGAATCCCCCATTTGAACTAGGTGCCGACTATGACTCAAAGCTTTCTTATATTATCTCAGATTATTTTCCAACATACTTCATCGTTCCCTGCTCTGGCTGGCTTTCCAAGGGCTCAAGCTAGGAGGAGTTTTCTTATCTTCTTCCTGATCTTTTTAATCAGATATGGTACAAAATTGAAGCTGGCACATTCTGTATGTAAAGCATAAGCTCTCCCATGTAGCTCCAAACACTCATGCAGCCATGAGAAGTTTATTTGGGAGAGAGAGTACAGTACTGTGCTTTTGTTACTGCAGCTATTAAAGTAATCCTTTTATTTACTAATAAACAACAGTGTTGTAAGCACGCAGCAGTAGGCACACAAACTAAGTTACTGTACTTCTAACATACCATTAGACTGGGTCCCAGAATTAACTGGTTTGGGGGGAAATGAGGGCAAGTAACTCCCAGGAGCTCACATTTAGCAACTGCAAACCTTTTTTCAGCTGTCATACCTGCTTTTTCAAGGAGAGCATGACTTCCAGAAGAAAAGCTCTAAGTATTTCTCATATGTTCCAAGCAGCAGGAAGAGATTGAAACAAAACTGAAGGATTCTCGCCCATGCTGAGCTTTGGCCATTAACTACAGTAATTTTACTAGAAGAGCTGTTGGCTGATCCAGATCATGTTGACCTTTTCCAATCTGGCTCCCAGCCACATTCTGGGACTGAACAGCCTCAGATACCTTAATGGATGATCTGAACTGCACTGAAATACAGACAGGGAGAATGCAAATGTTTTGATTTTCTTGAACCTGTGATGGAATATGATGTTCTCCTGGGCTATCTTACTGGAGCTTGGATTTGCTGGTTTTACCATGACTCTGCTTGACCTCCCTGAAGATGGTGTGACTGCCATTTGAACCGAGTTGCCATGGGCCTTTGACATGACTCATAGTTTCCTCTTACTCTGCATCTTTTCTCCCATGCTTTTAAAAGTCTATATGAAACTACAGGGATTGTTTGAACACTTTGCTCTTCCTCTTTTTTCTGTCAACAAGTCCTGGATAGGCAGAACCAATGTCTGGTAGAGGATCTGGGATAGATGAAGGGAAAGAAGCTGAAAAAACTCATGCTAACCATGGGCCTTGTCAACATAGATTCATTTGGAGTGAACTGGTGCAGGTTAGATGGAGTTGCCAGATAGAAAGCCTGTATGCCATTTAGTGCAATCCATACATTCAAATGGTATAAGCAGCTCAGATGACCTTATTTAATCCAGTTTCTTTAAGAAAGCAGGAGAAAAAAAGGGGGGGGGAAATCTATGTTCTTGCCCTCTCCTCCCTCCTGCTTCCAGGAGAAAGTTTTCATTTTTTTTTATCTTTGTTCAAAGAGATGTAGTGCATCAGTACTGTCCTAATATAGTTTTAAAAAATCTTCCGCCCCTTCATGAAGCAGAGGAAGTGTTTAATTTTCCAATATCATGAAGTAGCTCTATTTGTTAGGCCACTTAATGAAATGGGCAATTGAAAGAGGAAGATAGATTTCAAGTTGCATCCTCTGCTTTGGTTAATTTCCAGTGACCATGTGTACTGAAAATGAACAAAAATTGAACAATCCTACCTGCATCAAGAAGTAGAAGGCCCTGATAGGGACCAAGAATTGTGCCAGTAAGAACACATTGGGGACGGGCTGGTATATTCCAGCAATTACATCATTTAGTCACTGGAAAAAAATATTCTCCCCATTGCCAATTAGTAATCATTTTTATATTTGGGTTGCCAGTCTTGGCAATGATCAGTTATCATTGATTAATTGTTGATGGTAGATGTTAATTGTATGCTTATTGTTTTTAACTGCTGTATACCATCCAGATGTACAGCATACAAACAAATAAACAAACAAAAGGCATGAACCAGCCCATTCCTACAGTGGATTCTTCTTTCATGGCCTGATCAAATCCTGGACTGCCAAAATGAAGCCACTTTCTTGGTTAGTTGTTGGCCAAACCTCAGCACAAGTCCTCATCAGCACATTTTCTGGCAGCAATCAGCAGACCAGTAAATGAGCCAGATTCTGTGTCTCTCCAAATTCATACAGTGTGTTGTCTGCCAGCAGGCCCTGCTTGAGCATGCTGGTCTTATATTTAGGCACTCCAGCCTTCAGCCTATTCAGAGTCCTCCAAATGATGTACGGGAGGTTGAGTTCCTCAGCTATATCCTCCTTTAATGTTATTCCTTGTCTAGTGAGCTACTTCCTCCATCTTCTAATTTGCTCTTGCATAACCTCAAGAATTTTTGTTCTTGACATAAAACTCTTCCTGGATCTGAGCCAGAGGACTTGAGGCTCATATCCCTTCAAAGTATAACAATGATGAGGAAATTGAACTTGAGCCAGACATCCTAGAGAGTGAAGTCAGAAAGGCCCTAAAAAGCACTGCAAACAAAGCCAGTGGAGATGATGGTATCCCAGTTGAATTTTTCAGCAGATTAGGAAAAGAAAAAAGTGGCCACAGGATTGGAAAAGATACGTTCCAATCCCAAAAAAAGGGTAATGCCAAAGAATGTTCAAATTATTGAACAATTGCGTTCATCCCACACACTAGCAAGGTGATGCTCAAGATAATACAGGTTAGACTGCAGCAGCAAATAAAGAGAGAATTACCAGAAGTGCAGGCGGGGTTCAGAAGAACTAAACGGGCAGAAAAGGCGGCGGAGGGTGTAACCACAAGGGAGGAAAAGGAGGAACCACCCTCGGAATGAGGAGTCAATAAGATAAAATCAAAAATGGTTTAATATCAAAAAGCAGAGTGACCCGGTCGAACTGTAAAGGGAAGGTATCAAAGAACGGGGTAGAACTCAGAATGTCATGCTGGTCAAGCTAAATGTAAAATAAAGCAATCACAAAGACAATAGCGTCAAATAGCAGTCATCCAAGAATCAGTGAGTATCCCGAATACATATCAAAGAGTCAAATCAGTCTTTACACCATATGTTGAAATCCGATCCATGTAAACATCTAATCAGCCTCATAAGGAGCAGTTTATAGCCCCAGATAAACAAAGGAAGAGTTAAGAAGCCTAACGGAGTCCAGCTTCATTAGGCAGAGTAAGGAAGAGACAGAGATAGAGAGAAATTATACACACGACTGCAGTCTTGGCTGAACAAAGGAATCATCATGGCGTCTCTTTATTCAAACAGAGTATATCAGAAACAAAACTAAGGTACACACAGCCAATCAGAATGTCAGAACCAAATAAGGAGAAATACGGAGAATTCTTCTCACTATTCTACGCATGCCCAAAATCAAGCGTTGTCTCTCATGTATACAAAGAGGCCTTTGTTTACAAAATGTGTAGGAAGACAGGCAGACAGAAACCAGATACATTCCCACATGTCCTCCTTTTTCATTTAAATTTGAGAGAGGGACGGCTAATCATACCCCTGCATGTCATCATACTCCATAACTACTCCTCCATATACATCATCACTGTCCTCCTGGACATCGTACCCCTCCTGACTCCTGGTACCTTGTTCCGGAGGATGATACCTCATTGAGTACAATTGCCGTCGTGCAAAACCCGATGTCTCCCTTCTACGCAGTGGACATGTGTTACACATAGAAATAAGATTAGGAACACAATAAATGCAAAAACACAAAGGTATAAGGCAAATAATAATAATGAACCCATAAAAGAAAACTTGTCTAAGGACAGACAAATCAGGCAACCAAGAAGTCATCCAATCAAAGAGATTAACATCAGTGCGTACATTGTTAGTAATGCTCTCCTGTAAATTCTGAAGTTCTTTCTCAATAGTATTATTCAGATCCTGGAATTTTACCCGACATCCCTGGTTCCCGACCAGTTTACAAAATCCTCCGGATTTTGCTAACAGGTAATCTATGGCCAGTCTGTCCTGCATTTGGTCTTGATGCAGCTCAGTGATTTCCATTTGAAGATCCCGTATGACCCTCCCTGTGGCATTGATTGATTTCTCCAGCCTACAGGTGAGTCCCAAAATGGACCTTCTATTCTCCTGGGAAATGACACCTGGGTATGATCCCAATATGAGTGCTCCAGTGATAACACTCCCTATAGCTCTCCCCCAGGAACTACCATCAGAAAGCTGAACATCGATTATCACTTCATCATTGCAACCAGAACCCATCGGGCCGGCAGCAGCTCTCCGGCGCTGTGCATCTGCCTGAAGCGGCATTTGCACTTGTACGGGTAAGGTAAAATAACCCAATGCTGCACATTGATATTGTCCTGGATGGAAATTCGTGGCAACTCCATTAAAAAAGAACCACATGTTGGGATCCTTGATTTGCCATCCATTGCAAATTGAACCACTATCTATAGCAGAATAATCAGGAGTAAACATAGGAAACACATCATATATATCTTCAATAGTAGTGTTAAACAAGGTAAAATTAAGCTTATAAGAACTGTTATAACTACCCCATAACCAAAAATAATCATCACAACCCGTTTACATGTGTAGGGTACTGAAAACTCTTCCATGTACTTCTGGAGGTACCTTGAGATATGCAGTTACATAAGGCAAAACATAACATAAGCAAAGACAGGTCTTTCCCCTGCAAGAGAATAAGCAAAACATTTAAGCATGAACAAAACATGAACATTTCTCTTCTTCCTTACATGAAGGAGGTCTCTGTTGCATTCTAGCAAGCATTTCTCACTCCCCAATTACATGAGTAAGGCATTACATTTCTTCTTCTCTCACTAGGTGTAAGTGAAAGAGGCATTCAATAACTTAAAACCAGCATAGCATGGTAAATCAAATACAGTACAAATATCATTAGAGCATTTCACACTCATAGCATGAGCAGGTAGACAATTTTTAAAAAGGCTTCCAGGTTTTATAATGCAAACAAGGCCAATTCTTCTTTAGAGTCCACACAAACTTTTTAGTCCAATTAAAATGTCCAAATTAAAAGTCCAAATGTTGATTGAAGCTTTCTTCTTCTCAGATTACAACTTAAACACTATCTTCTCTCCAGCACAGTTCTTGGCATGGCAAGGTTGAAATTAGGCCATAAATTAATTCTCACTGAATTCACAAGACAACCAGACAACCCCCCTTTTCAGCTTTTTGGGCAAACACACATTCCTTCATGCTCCAGCCACACCCATCTGTATTAAGGCAGGTAGATGAGGTATGAAGGCACAAAGAACTTCTCCAGAAGTTGCAAGTAACTTTCACACAGAAGAACAGTACAGGGAATTCCCATTTGCTTTCCCTGCAATCCTGATGCTTGAAACTTGGAACAACCCACTCTGGATCTCTTTGTTTGAGGGTTGGGCAGTTCAAAATCAGCCAAAAACTGGAGTATGTTTTCTCTCTCCTTGTATTTTTGCAAAAGCCTGCTGTCCATAGAGGAAGGATCCACACCCCTTTTCCTCTGGACTTCTTTCATTTGCAGCATCTGAATCTCAACTTTATGACAAACTGCATCTGTTAGTTTGTACTTGCAATAAGACCCCTTTCTGGGCTTGGGTTTTCTGCATTCCTCCTCTGGGCCATCCTTCCACTTCCTGCCCACACGTGAGGAATCAAGTTTACTACTCAGCTTCTCCTGCTTTTGTGATGAGGGTTGCTTCAGGGGTGAGCTGAGGTCTCCTGTGCTGCTCTTGGAATCACACTCCTTGCTTCCTGCCACTTTGCATGCATTACTAGTTTCAATCTGTGATGAGGTCCCCACCATTTGTTCCCAATCAGCTGGCACTAGTTGTTTTTCAGACTTGGCAGGCAGTATTGCAGCAGTCCCATTTGCAAGAGCCTCTCTGTTCACTGGATATATAGCAACAGGTTCCATATCCAGCACAGCTGCAGTTAAAGCAGCAGAGAACAGGTCTTTTGTAGGGCTAAAAGTGCTTGATTGCTGCAAGGCAGGATATAATGTCCCATCTCCTTTTCCACCCCCATCTCCATCAAGGGGCTCATGCTGTTGTTTCTCATATGATGGAGGGGCAGTCGCCAGAGTCCCTCCCTTAGCTGGGGGCAAAAGCTGTGGAAGGGGACCAGCAAGCCTCTGGGACAACAAAATATTTCTTGGAGTAAGTCTTTGAAGACAGTTTCTGACTTCATTCCAGGTATATTGCACTGGAACAGAAACCCCATCATGCTTCTGCAATTCATTCCCAATCTTATCCCAATCTTTTAAGTACAGACAGTCATATTTAAACCAAGGACAGGTTTTTCCTACAACTTGGACCAGCTGTTGTACTTCCTTTGTATCAGCCCGTTTCCCATTCTTATTCAGAAGATATGAGAGATCTTTACAAAACTCCTGCTCAGGCGAAGCTAGCACGCACCCCATAATAAATTTTTCACTCACCCTGTGGGATCCAAAATAAAACTTGGATGATTCAAGCGCTTTTCTGACCTTTCCTCTGGTCGTGGGTGAATGACAATAGACCTCCCCGGTTGCCAATTATGAGGTGTTAATTGCTGAAGCAGATTTCAAAGAAGGCTCTCATTGTAGTTCAAAGCCTCCCACGGAGCGCCACTTGTTGAAATCCGATCCATGTAAACATCTAATCAGCCTCATAAGGAGCAGTTTATAGCCCCAGATAAACAAAGGAAGAGTTAAGAAGCCTAACGGAGTCCAGCTTCATTAGGCAGAGTAAGGAAGAGATAGAGAGAAATTATACACACGACTGCAGTCTTGGCTGAACAAAGGAATCATCATGGCGTCTCTTTATTCAAACAGAGTATATCAGAAACAAAACTAAGGTACACACAGCCAATCAGAATGTCAGAACCAAATAAGGAGAAATACGGAGAATTCTTCTCACTATTCTACGCATGCCCAAAATCAAGCGTTGTCTCTCATGTATACAAAGAGGCCTTTGTTTACAAAATGTGTAGGAAGACAGGCAGACAGAAACCAGATACATTCCCACAACCATAGAGGCTATCCGGACCAGATTATTCAATCCTCTTATAGCAGAGTGAGCTCCAGACCCCGTGATACTTTATTTCAGCGACGTGTTAATTCTTCAGATTCTAACATTATTTGGTCACTAGATTACACACCTCTAGCCCAGAAAATCAAGAATATTATCATTAGACATTGGCATATTATAGATATGGTCCCAGGCTGTCAGGACAAACCCATTATTGGATTCTGTAAAACCAGGACCATTGCGGGCATGGTTTCGAGAACAGACTGTATGCCTAAATCTCTCTCTATTGCAAGACATCCCACGGGACATCATACTTGTGGGCATTGTACTTTCTGCTGATTCATGTGGACGACCAATTTTGTTACAATCACCAGTAGTGATTTCAAACTACATTTATCGTCCTTCTCTAATTGTATTACCAGTGATTCCGTCTATATGATCCAATGTTCTTGTCAACTTTCTTATATTGGGCAATCGTGCAGACCATTGAAGACCCGATTAGGGGAACATCAGTCCCATATCAGAAACAATGTTATTACGGCTCCCCTTGTTGCCCACTTCAATGATAAAAAAACACTCATTTAGGGATATGCGGGTGGTGATACTTGAAACGTTTTCTCCCCGCAAATATCATAGTGTGGATAAACAACGTTTTTTACTACAACAGGAAGCCTTCTATATCCACCGATTTTCCACCCTTGCACCCAGGGGTCTGAATACTGATCATGATCTTTCAGCCTTTCTTTAGTACTACTTAGATTTCCATCAGTACAGAGGTTGTGTTCTTCATGTAATATGTGTCTTTAACGTCAAGGGATAGTATTTCAGTTTCATAATGATCCACAGGTGTGGATGGTATACATGTGCTAGTTATTAACTATATCTAGAGTTTCGTACTACTACCTCTTAACGCTTTGACCTAATATGAAACCACACTGAGAAGGTCGTTTAGAGCGCATCTATTTATTATTCAGGTACCTCATTTTCGTAATTTTGTTACTACAATGCTGTTTGAGAATATTAGAATGTATTTATTATGTATCTATAGTATATTTGTATTTTCATATTGCTTGATTGTTGCAGAGTCTTGACAAAGAACTGCGAAATATCCATTTACCGGAAGGATATGGACGACTGACTACTTACCTTTCTGCAACGACTTACCTCCTTGCTACCTTTGCAGTAGCACCCAGACTTTCGACTGTTTGTGATTTCTACGGACTCTTCTGCTTGGACTTTTTGTCTCAGACTTTATGACTTGGACTTGGTGCTTCCGTAGATTCTATTGTGCCGTTCTGTTAATCATCTATTTTGTTCTTCTGTCCAGAGAATTGTCCTTCATGTTATTCTGACTCTTTGATATGTATTCGGGATACTCACTGATTCTTGGATGACTGCTATTTGACGCTATTGTCTTTGTGATTGCTTTATTTTACATTTAGCTTGACCAGCATGACATTCTGAGTTCTATCCCGTTCTTTGATACCTTCCCTTTACAGTTCGACCGGGTCACTCTGCTTTTTGATACTAAACCATTTTTGATTTTATCTTACTGACTCCTCATTCCGAAGGTGGTTCCTCCTTTTCCTCCCTTGGGGTTCAGAAGAGGCAGGGGGACTAGAGACCACATTACCACGTTGGATCATAGAAAAAACAAAGAAATATCAGAAACAAGTCTACTTCTGTTTTATTGACTACACCAAGGCCTTTGACTGTGTGGACCACAACAAAATGTGGCAAGTGATCTACTGCTCACTCCATGCAGAGAGGCCCACAGGGGAGGTGAGTAAAGGATCCTGCCCCTCCCTCCCCATCCAAAGACCTGGGCCTAGAGAGGAAGAAAAAGGAATCAGCAAGGCCCAGCGCTACTGCTCACTCCATGCAGAGAGGCCCACAGGGGAGGTGAGTAAAAGGATCCTGCCCCTCCCTCCCCATCCAAAGACCTGGGCCTAGAGAGGAAGAAAAAGGAATCAGCAAGGCCCAGCGCTACTGCTCATTCCATGCAGAGAGGCCCACAGGGGAGGTGAGTAAAGGATCCTGCCCCTCCCTCCCCATCCAAAGACCTGGGCCTAGAGAGGAAGAAAAAGGAATCAGCAAGGCCCAGATCTACTGCTCATTCCATGCAGAGAGGCCCACAGGGGAGGTGAGTAAAAGGATCCTGCCCCTCCCTCCCCATCCAAAGACCTGGGCCTACAGAGAAGGACACTTCCGGAGACCCCCGACCACCCCCAGGAGATACCATCCACAACCACCATCACAGCGAGGTCCGAGCCGGCGCCTTTGACCGACTCCATGCGGCCGAAGAGAGGCAAGAGCTGCTGTGTGCATGCAAAGGATAAGTAATCGAACTGAAATAATATAGTTGACTAAACATAGATGGCTTATGGCAACAGACATAGTGACTGTACAAGACACTGACTTACATAGAGACTTGATATAGTGGACTTTTTCTTTCTTTCTTTCTTTCCCTTTCATTAATTAGTTCAACTTTTACTTTGATACTATGTGATAAACTGTGATATTGTGCATGATAATACTTTGTTTTAAAACTGTTTAAACTATGATAACATGTGTGATGGGAAAAGACTGGCATAGAGACCGGCAAGGCACGCCACAAAGTTTGCCAAGAGAACACTATGGACCAAAACAAAAGGCAAAACAAGGGGATGCTCAGCACAGCAGATCTGAAAAGGGGGAGGGATACGAAAGGAGGAGGAGAAATACAGTGTTGCAGGGAACAATACTGCATAGAGACATGGAATGTGAGGTCTATGAATCAAGGAAAACTGGAAGTGGTAAAAAACGAGATGGAAAGAATAAGCATTGACATCTTGGGCATCAGTGAGCTCAAATGGACAGGGATGGGCATATTCAGCTCTGGAAACCATCATATCTACTACTGCGGGCAAGAAAACCTTAGAAGAAATGGAGTAGCCATAATTGTCAATAAAAGAGTGAGAAAAGCAGTAATGGGATACAATCTCAAAAATGACAGAATGATGTCATTCAGATTTCAAGGCAAACCTTTCAATGTCACTGTGATCCAAATATACGCACCAACCACTGGTGCAGATGAAGCCACAATGGACCAGTTCTATGAGGACTTACAACACCTCATAGAACAGACACCAAGAAATGATGTCCAAATTATATTAGGAGACTGGAATGCCAAAGTAGGAAATCAAAAAGTGGAGGGAATAACAGGCAAATTTGGTCTTGGAACACAGAATGAAGCAGGGCAAAGATTGATAGAGTTCTGCCAAGAGAACGCACTGGTCATAGCAATAGGCTATGACTAAAGAAAATAGGGAAAACACGGAGACCAGAAAGATATCACCTAGACAGCATCCCTAAAGAATACACGGTGGAGGTGATGAACAGATTTAATGGCTTAGACTCGGTAGACAGAGTACCGGAAGAATTATGGACGGAGATGAGGGACATCATGCAGGAAGCAGCAAAGAAAACCATACCAAAAGAAAAGAAGAGTAAGAAAGCAAAGTGGTTGTCTGATGAGGCTCTTAAAATAGCAGAGGAAAGAAGGAACGCAAAAGTCAAAGGAGAAAGGAAAAACTACAACCATTTGAACACAGAATTTCAAAGAAAAGCAAGGAGAGATAAGGAAAACTACCTAAAAGAACAGTGCAGAGAAATGGAGGAAAACAACAAAAGAGGCAGAACCAGAGATCTTTTCAAAAAAATTGGGGAAATCAATTGAACATTTAAAGCAAAAATGACCATGATAAGGGACAAAGACGGAAAGGAGCTAGCTGATGCAGAAGAAATTAAGAAAAGATGGAAAGAGTACACAGAGGAACTTTACAAAAAGTACCTCAACACTCCTGATAATCACAATGATGAAGAAATTGAACTTGAGCCAGACATCCTGGAGAGTGAAGTCATAAAGGCCCTAAAGAGCACTGTAAACAACAAAGCTAGTGGAGATGATGGTATCCCAGTTGAATTTTTCAAAGCGCTAAAAGATGATGGCATCAAATTACTGCATTCAATATGCCAGCAGATTTGGAAAACAAAACAGTGGCCACAGGATTGGAAAAGATCAGTATACGTCCCAATCCCAAAAAAGGGCAATGCCAAAGAATGTTCAAATTATCGAACAATCGCGCTCATCCCACATGCCAGCAAGGTGATGCTCAAGATAATACAGGACAGACTTCAGCAGCATGTGGAGAGAGAATTACCAGAGGTGCAGGCTGGTTTCAGAAGAGGCAGGGGGACTAGAGACCACATCGCCAACATACGCTGGATCATGGAGAAAACAAAGGAATACCAGAAACAAGTTTACTTTTGTTTTATTGACTACACTAAGGCATTTGACTGTGTGGACCACAACAAGATGTGGCAAGTAATTAAAGAGATGGGAATACCAGAGCACCTCATATGCCTCCTGAGAAATCTGTACATGAACCAAGAAGCAACAGTTAGGAAAGAACATGGAATAACAGAGTGGTTTGGAATAGGAAAAGGAGTAAGACAAGGCTGCATTTTGTCACCATGCTTATTCAACCTATACACAGAGCACATAATGCGCAGTGCAGGGATGGAGGAATCACAATATGGGATTAAAATCGCTGGGAGAAACATCAATAATCTGAGATATGCAGACGATACCACCCTAATGGCAGAAAGTGAGGAAGACCTAAAGAATCTCTTGATTGGGCTGAAGGAGGAGAGTGCAAAAGCTGGCTTGAGACTCAATATCAAGAAAACCAAGATAATGGCAACAGGCCCCATCAGTTCCTAGTAAATAGACGGGGAAGAAGTAGAAGCAGTGACAGATTTTACTTTCTTAGGATCAAAGATCACTGCAGATGGGGATTGCAGCCATGAAATAAAAAGGCGACTGATTCTTGGGAGACAAGCGATGAGAAACCTGGGGAACATAGTGAAAAGCAGAGACATCACACTGAAAACAAAAATTAGAATAGTCAAAGCAATGGTTTTCCCAGTAGTAATGTATGGATGTGAGAGCTGGACAATTAGGAAGGCTGAACGCAGAAGAATAGATGCCTTTGAAATGTGGTGTTGGAGGAGGGTTTTGAGAGTCCCCTGGACAGCGAGGAGAACAAATAGGTCAATCTTAGAAGAAATTAACCCTGACTGCTCATTGGAAGGTCAAATAGTAAAGATGAAGCTAAAATACTTTGGACATCAAATGAGAAGGGAGGATTCACTTGAGAAGGCATTGATGTTGGGAAAGCTAGAGGGCAAAAGAAGAAGGGGGAGGCCAAGGATGAGATGGCTAGATGGTATTATGGACACAATGGGCACAGAGCTGGGAGGGCTGAGGGGGATGGTAGAGGACAGAGGCGCCTGGAGGAAAATGGTCCATGGGGTCGCAAAGGGTCGGAGTCGACTGTGCGACAGAACAACAACAAATTAAAGAGATGGGAATTCCAGAACACTTTATATGCCTCATGAGAAATCTGTATAGGAATCAAGAAACAACAGTTAGGACAGAATACAGAATGACAGAGTGGTTTGGAATAGGAAAAGGAGTAAGACAAGGCTGCATTTTAGCACCCTGCTTATTTAACTTATACACAGAGCACGTAATGTGCAATGCAGGAATGGAGGAATCACAATATGGGATCAAAATTGCAGGGAGAAACATCAACAATTTGAGATGTGCAGATGATACCACCCTAATGGCAGAAAGTGAGGAAGACCTAAAGACGTTCCTGGTTAGGTTGAAAGAAGAGAGTGCAAAAGCTGGCTTGAGACTCAATATCAAGAAAACCAATATAATGGCCATAGACCCTATCAGTCCCTGGAAAATAGATGGGGAAGAAGTATAGCAGCAGCGACAGATTTTACTTTCTTAGGATCAAAGATCACTGCAAATGAGGATTACAGCCACGAAATAAAAAGGCAACTGATTCTTGGGAGACAAGCTGTGAGAAACCTGGGGAACATAGTGAAAAGTAGAGACATCATATTGCAAACAAAAATTCGTATAGTCAAAGCAATGGTATTCCCAGTGGTAATGTATGGCTGAGAGAACTGGACCATAAGGAAAGCTGAGCCCAGAAGAATAGATGTCTTTGAGATGTGGTGTTGGAGGAGAGTTTTGAGAGTACCCTGGACAGCGAGGAGAACAAATACATCAATCTTAGAAGAAATCAACCCTGACTGCTCCTGGTCAAATACTAAAGATGAAGATGAAGTGCTTTGGACAGCAAAAGAGATGAGAGGATTCACTTGAGAAAGCCTTGATGCTGGGAAAGGTAGAGGGCAAAAGAAGAAGGGGGAGGCCAAAGATGAGATGGCTAGATTGTATTGTAGATGCAGTGGGCACAGAGCTGGGCGGGTTGAGGGGGATGGTGGAGGACAGAGGTGCCTGGCGGGCAATGGTCCATAGGATCACAAAGGGTCAAAATCCCTTCAAAGTATGTCAAGGGTTGTTCTCTTGCTTAATTCTCTCAGCATCACTGCTACTTCTCTCCTTATCCTAGATGGACACCAACAAGAAGATATATTTTCTCAACTGGTGTGAGTTTGGGGCATCCTGTCACTATTCACATGCCTTCATTAACAGTTTACAGTGGATGAAATAGTAGGACAAATGTCCATCTGATCACACCTATGGTGCCTTTAGCTGGGACTCTGTTGGTCCTGGTGGCAACCTGTAAACTGTTACAGAAAGGAGTTATACTTCACCTGGATTTTCTCTGGATAATCTTAAAAGTCTATTCAGGCATTTAACGAAAGGATTAATCTTAACCTATGAGTAGAGGGAGCAGGGTAGTCTCTACATGTTGAGCATCTCATTGCAATGTGGAATTCTGATCACATGGAGAACTTTGCACCTATCATTGGTCTCACATTTTTTTTTTTTGTTCCTGAAGAGGTACACCATTAGAACTAAAGACGTTATTATAACATGGATTTGCTTCACTATACACTTGATAAACTACTGTAGTTTTCAATTTGAGTTGCAATTGATCATTTGGGACAAATAAAGGATTCGTTTTCATCCAAGCAGAATGATTTGCATTGGCTTGTTGGGACTTAATAGTGCAAGAGGAGGAAGTATGTATCTGCAATGACCTGTAATGTGATTCACAGACTGCCCTTCTCCTCAGTTTGAGCTCTCTTCTTTCACCCCAGGACTGGGATGAAGAAGGTATGGCTAGTCTGCTCTCTTTGCTCAGGAGCTAAGATTAGCAGAACTTTTAATGTTGATCCACTGTGAGAGGGAGTGTAACAAGAAAAAGAGTTTTTATGTATCCTGAGTTTTTGGTAAGAATAGGGTTAGAAGAACTATAGACAAATTATGAGTGTACAAGTTACTGGATAGATAGATATGGATAACTGCCAGATAAAATATATTAATGGCAAGTCCCCTAAAAATCCTTTCTACTCAGAATAATCTTTAACACATAATAATAATAATAATAATAATAATAATAATAATCATCATCATCATCATCATCATCATCATCATCATCATCATCATCATCTAATTAAAGCTTACTTTGTTTTAGCTTTGACATTTTGTTTCATAACATGCCGTCCTGCCCTGCTCCCTGTGAGATAAAATTCTGTTGTTATTAGGTGATCTATAATAACAGAATGTTATCATTCTGTTGTTAACATGATAACATTCTATTGTTACCAGTGCATCCCTACAATATCATACAATGCCATCCACCTGCGTACATCAACTTTGGCCCTGAGCTTCTCCATGGCAGAGTATGCATCAAGCCTACACCAACTGAGAAAACATACCGTCTTGTTGGTATAATGCCACCTAACATAAGGAAAGAAGTAGCAGCAGATGCCAAGAGAACTAAGCAAGAAAATGACCATGGACATCCTCTGAACGGATATGAGCCTCAAGTCTGTCGACATTTCCAGGAAGAGTTTTATGGCAAGAATACATTCTTGAGGGCACGCAAAAGCAAAATCAAATTAGAATGTGGAAAAGGAACCCACTGAACAATGAATAATATTAAAGGAGAATATGGTTGAGGAACTCAACCTCCCCTACATCATTTGGAGGATCCTGAATAGGCTGAGGGTCAGAGTCCCTAAATGTAAGATAAACATACTCAAGTGGGGCTGCTGGCAGACAAGAGCACGCTGTGTGAATGTGGACAGATACAGAATCCAGTTCATTTGCTGGTCTGCTGGTTACTACTGGAAACAAGTACTTATGAGAATTTAAGTTTGGCCAATAACAAATCCGAAGATGATGAAGAAGAAGTGCATCCATAGAAGCAAGTCATTTATCCACATGACAGCATGAGCAAATTATTTTCACATGAGTACTAAACCAATTACAGTGGAATCTCAGTTAACAAACAACTCAGTTAACATAAAAATCACATAACAAAAGGAAATCCATAGAAAATAGTGGCTCAGTTTACAGATTTCCCTGTGGAATGGATTAGTTGGTTTTCAATGCATTCCTATGGGAAACCGCGTTTTGGTTAATTTATTTTGGTTTTAATACATTCTTATGGGAAACCACATTCTGATTAATGTAGTTTGGTTTTCAATGCATTCCTATGGGAATTTGCATTCAATGCATCCCTATGGGAAATTTGGGTAAAGTAATTTAATTACATTAACTGAGGTTGCACTGTATCAGATTACTCCACTCCTAAATAACCAATGAAGTAGGAAATGTCACAGCTATAGCACATCACAGTTATGTTTCCCTCTAATAGTTTCATCTTTCAGTCACACATCTGTAGGGGCAAACAGGATTTTGGGCATGCCTTCCAGGACTGAGTTGGCCTGCCATGTCTGCTGACTTAGTATTCGTAGTTTCAGGTATCCACAAGCTGAAAATATTAAATAAAAAAATCCCAGAAACATGCAGTGCATATGAAATTCCATGGTGTATTACCAGAATGGGCCACTAGAGGAAACGCAAGACCAGTCTGTAAGGTAAAAATCACCCTTGCTTGAAAGCTGGCTGTATCCGTCTCTAGGGTTCAGTGCTCATTTTTGTTTACAGCCAAAGAGCCAGCGCTGTCTGCATTTGCAGACGTTTCCATGGTCATGTGACAGGCATGCCTAGACACTGGAGTGCACAGAATACTGTTTACCTTCCCACTCAAGTAGTACCTATTTATCTACTTGCAATTCCTTGCTTTCGAACTGCTAGTTTGGCAGGAGCTAGGACAGAGACAGAAGCTCATTCCATTGTGCAGTACTCACATCTCGAATTACTAACCTGCCAACCTTCCAGTCATCAAGTTCAGTGTCATAACCACTTGAGTTACTGCAGTCCCTTAGAATAGTCTGTATATAAGGTTTACTACTACACAACTAACACATAGCAAAAAATGTGCACAAAGAAGTGTTCATTACGCAATGACAATACCCCGCATAACAAAAAAAAAATCATTATGCAGGTGTGTTTTTTTTTTTGTAACCGGGGTATACCCGCTTAATGGGAACCCCAGTTAACAAACATTTTTTTCCATTATGCGGCGCATCTCCCATAGGGAACCGCATAACTTAAAAACCGCATAGTGAAGAGCTCCGTGGAATGGTATTTTTTGTTATGCGGGGTTCTACTGTATGTGCAATTTCTGGCATTTGCAGTAGGACTTGGAACCTTTCCCCCACTAATGTGCTGGGCCTACTATATAAGAATGTACACACTTGCCAAGAACTCACACATATAATGCAATAGTATGTCTAATCAAATTTGTCTCCGTAGCTATTTCTCGGGGGAATTTTGCAAAACAGTGAAGAAGAAGAATGTATCGTTATGTATCAAACATACATAAAATAACAAAAGCAATGGATGAAATGGAGTGCTCAGAGTGTGGAAAATTAACTGAAGGGTACATTTGCTATAAATGTAGACTTATGAACTATAGGTTTTCCTATTCATATTTTGCTCTCTACAAGTAAGAACTAAGATGGAGGGAGTCTATCTTTCTTCATTTGCTCTCATCTTAAAATTAAGCTTTTCATTAAATGCCTGAGTAGAATTTTAAGATTATGCAGGGACAATCTAGATAAAGTCCCATACCATTCTGGCACAGCTTGCATATCACTGTCTGGATCAATAAAGGAGTTAAAGAAGTTCTCGTTAATCTGAGTTGATTCAACTTGGTCACCTTCAATCCATTCCGGCTATTCTTGACATATCCTAAGAGGCCTAAAATGGCATACTACACAATAAAGAGTGCAACAAAACACACTCCAGAAGCCATTGCCACACAGGACTTGCAAGGAAAGTTAACCCATCACTGTGGGAAAAGTTTGAAGTCAATCAGCAGCTGCCCTAGAAACGAATATACAGGGTGACCTCTTGTGGTTGAAACAAGCTAATTCCATGCTAATATATCTGGCCATTCCACATAAGAATTCAGGAATGGGTTCTTTATTAAATATAACACTTTTTATTCACAGAACAAAATAAGCAATAAAATCTATTTCATATCTGTGGCAGATTAAAAACAGGCAAAATTTTAGTAGGTATAAGCTTTCTAGTCTAATACATCACACACAGTGGGTTCAAGTCTATGTCAGGTTACGTCAAATAACATTTCTTAGTCCTTAGGAAGCTGCAAATATATGCATACATTTGGTGTGTTGTTTTTTTGCTGCAACCGATCAAAGGTCAGTCACTCTAATCATGTTGTGATTTAGTAAATATAGACATGTCTAGCCTGTTTGCTGAAATCCATTTTGTTTTCAGTCTCACTGCAGTAAAAGAAAACTGGCATATATTAAATAAATGCAGAGAAAAATCACAACAACCCCAAATATTGTTAACAACCCAAAGTAAAGCTCATCTGTTGCAAAAAACAAAACATTAGGCCATATTCTTATCGGCATATCACAATTGATGAATGTACTTATAGAGGCATGTAGGTACCTTTGTCAACCAACTAAGAAGCAGAGTCACTCTGAAGATTGAGAAGGGCTTGAGACCTCAGGAACAGCAATTCAGGAGTCAGCATAGAAAGTAGCAAACTACAATCTCAACAATCTTCCACAATGGAGAAAACACAGCCTGTAATTTCTCAAGGATATGTCCCAGAAAACAAAAGACTGTCCCTGATCATTTGAGATACATACATACATTTTGTATGTGTTTGGGATTACTGTGGAAAAGAATATGTTATCTTACCTTGCTATCCAAAGAAGTTAGATCTTATTTTTTTAAAAAAACAGCCTAATGTGTTTGGCCCAGATCCAAAACATTGCAGAACAATTTGGGCACACCCTCAGATTTGACAGCCCAACCCTTTGCCATCACATAGATGAGATTCTCGGTGACAACTGTGTGGAATAGCATTGGCTGTGTAGAAGAGAAAGATGGTTAAACAAGGCATCACAAACTACAGAAATGTTCTGTTTTCTGATTTGTTGAGCGCTCCACACAATTTCAAAAATGGGCAGTAATGCAAATGGCAGCTAAATTTTTCAGTGCATACTTCTAGCAAACTAACAAGGAGTACTGGATAGGTTTCACATCACACTTGTTGCAAGCATGTAAGGGTTAATATTATCTGAACCAATGCAAAATGATAACATAAATATGGTTTATTGTTATCTGAAATTCCTTCAAATGATAGCCTCTTTTCTTTCAAACCAAAATCAGATGTTATATTATAAGTCAGGGATGCCCAAACTACGGCTCATGGGCCGGATCTTGCCCCCAACACCAATTCATCCTGCTTGTGAAGCCCTCGTTGCTCCGGAAGCGGAAGTAAAACGCCCGTACGGTGTGTTTTACTTACGCTTCTGGGAGCAACGAGGGCTTCGCTGGCAGGATGAATTGGTGTCGGGGCTGGATTCGGCCCATGGGCCAAAGTGACCCCCCCCGAACCACATGACTGGCCTGTGGCCCAAAAAGTCTGGGCACCCCTGCTATAAGTAACTTAAATCAGCAGTACTTCAGACAGGAGGCAATTTCTTCATTTTGCTGATCATTTTCATTCATTTCAAAAATTGACAAAGATTTAATTTTGTGACAGTTTATGTGAAGCGCACCATCAATTTAATATCAACAATTGAGTTTTACTATCGCTTTGTAGGCCAAGTACTAAAACAATATTTGAAACTAAAAAAATTGACTCAGTTGTTTAATTCTATGGCTGAACTGTTTTGAAGGAAGCAATAAAATGCAATATGTTAATTTTACTAATAAGGCCTCAAAAATTTCAAGAATACATACATACGTACAGTGTGAGTGTGTGTGTGTGTGTGTGTGTGTGTGTGTGTGTGTGTGTGTGTGTGTGTGTGTGTACTCCTTTTTTTGTGCATGTCCATTGCAGCCATTGGTGTGGTGGCCATTTCTCCGACCATCAAATGCTGTTGCTGGCTGCCCCTATTGGCTGTGGTGTGCCGCAGGGGCCGCTGGAACTTGTAGTTTTTTTCTTTTTTGTTGGGCACAGCCCCCCCCCCCCCCATTGTGATCTGGACCCCGGTGTTGACCTTCTCTGTCATGCCAGGTAAGTGTGTGCGAAGTTTGCTCATGGATAGTTAAGGGGTGTGGATTTGTATTCAGAGCCCACACCAGGATACCTCTCTTTTATAGATATAAATAGATACAGATATAATGTATGTATGTACATATAATCGTATTTTTTGGACCATAAGACACACCTGACCATAAGAGCAGGAAAACAAAAAAAAATATTTAATACTGCATTTTGCACCAGCAACCAGTGGTGGTGCTGCAGGGGAAATGGGCAGGCCAGTCCAATTGCACTAAGGAAGGAAGTGATACTCTAGCCTAGCCTCTTGCTCTCATTTCAACCAGGAAGCATGTTTTCCCCCTCCATTTTGTCCACGTGGAGTAGAGACAAAGGCATCAAGGTAAGTGAAACCCTTTCTTTTTAAGCACAGGTTTTGTTTCCCACTTAAATGTTTTGGGAACATACAAACAGAAAACATTTGAATACAATAAATTTATTTCCAATGCATTTAAATGGGAAATTGTGATTTTCGCCCTCTAGTGGCCACTTGTTTTTCATATGTTTTTTCGCCCTGCCCGAACAAGCTGAACAGCTGAGAGGCAGCACTGGTAGTCTTCGGCAGCTGCGGCTCTTGTAAAATATCCTTTTACAACAGCCACAGCTGGCCGAAGACCAGCATTTGGACTATAAGATGCACTCTCATTTTCTCCCCACTTTTGGGGGAGAAAAAGTGCGTCTTATGGTCCAAAAATACGGTCAAAAAAATATGCATGTGGAATCCACACACAAAAGAAAGAAAAGAAACACACAACTGTTCCTATGATTGAAATCTTACTAATGAAATTGAAACCATCTGTCCAATACCCTTCAGCAGGGGTGCCCAAACATTTCAGGCTGCAGGCTGGTCATGTGGTTCAGGGGGTCAGTCACTATCGCCTGGGGGCTGGATCCAGCCCCCAATGCCACTTCATCCAGCCCACTACACCCTCATCGCTCCCAGAAGCAGAAGTAAAACACGCCTGTATGGCCATAGTTTGGGCACCTCTGCCCTTCAGTATAAGGGAAAGGTTGTAGTTCTAAGTAAAGGCCAGCAGAGAGCATAAAAGCACCCATCATTGGGAAATGAAAGGACAGTAAGTGAGAGCAGTATCATATAGGCATTTCTCCTGTTGTTTGGTGACTGAAAACAAGATGGGCAAGGGAAAAGCCTTATGCTTCTTTTTATGCCTACATTTGGAAATCACTGGAATGAATCAATTTTCATGAGCACACATCTTTCTGGACCCCTAACATGGGGTCTGTTACTTTGCTGTGGGTTGGTGGACTCTAGTTTAGTCCATTATAGGACATATAGTCTCTTGGAACAAACTAATGTATTTCTATGCTCCAGAACCTAATCTGAGGATTCCTAAGGAAATAAAGGTGTCCTACCAAAGGATAGGGCTGTGTGCACTCTGTGCTCTAGCGAAGCAGGGCTAGAAACCAGTTATGTTCATTACAAAATATATTCTGGCAGATGTTAAAACACAAAACCATCAAACTTTATTTTCAAAGCTTGAGCACCACAGAAACAAAGCTTGGCTGGTTAGAAGAATATATTCTTCTCTGGTTGACTGTCAGATGTTCAGTATCTGCATTGTATCTCCTGTAATCTTTCTCAGACTTGCTCCATCTAACTTTACACCAAACCACTCAACTCCCTGTTCTCTCTCTCTCTCTCTCTCCCTCCCCAACCCTCAATAACTACAACCTCTCCCCTCTCTCTGAAAAAATATTTGGGAGATTGACTATTACTAATATCATTCTTCTACAAGAACCAATACACTTACTTGTATGTTTTTGTGTAAGTAGGCATTCAAACAGCCATTTACTTTCTTGTTTGGTTTCACTTTTTTGTGCAGTTCAGTTCAAATCATGGCATTTGTTTTGAATTAATCCATATCGCCATTTTTAAAAACAATGGCAAGGCAACTGAGACATCATAATTCTAGATAAACTGGAGACACTCTTTGCTACTTGCATTGACTTGATACAGAGCTGACTTGATGGGAGGGAATTTTTTTAAAAAGAGGGGAAGCCACTATGGCTTGTGGGTGAAACAAATTGGGAAATAGGATGTCAATAATTGATAGGGGACAATGTGGAGCAATCAAAAAACCTGTGTGGACTCTCTCACAGGAGATGAAATGTGTCCAGTATAAATGGAGGGATTCCTAAGGTGCGAGATAAAGTAGATCACACTAAAAATAAGAACCTTTTAAGTGTAAGCTAGACTGCTCCAACTTCCCCCACCTGGACATGCTATAATTTAGGTATTTAAGGTAACTTCTGTGATACAAACATACAAACTCCCTGCAAAGCAATAGAGAATGCAACCAAATTTAGTCTCCATCAAATCTGACTTTAAAAGTGTGCTCCCACACCATCATCTACTGTCCTGATATTTAAGAAGCTGCTACCCTGAAAATACTTCTGGGACATATGGCATTTCAAAGAGAATTCCTCCAACCAGTGTTTGGAAATAGCTTACTGTAAGTCATGAGTTACTTTTAATTAATTATTTTTTTCTTGCAAAAACGATGACATTACATTAGATTCCAATTGTAATATATAATGAGATATTATAACAAGAGAAAACCTCACTCTTTTCCCCATTGTAACTCAAACTTTAGAAATAACTTTTATACTTGCAAGGGCATATCCTCACTAAACAGTATAGAAGGAACATTATGGATATTAAACTCTGGTATGAGATACGTATCGTGTTGCTATCTTTTTTTTCTTTAAATAGATTAAACTACAAAAACAAGATCAACAGTCATCATACAAGGATAAAAATAAATTAGTTTGCTAACATGAATGGGGCTAAGAAATTATGGAAAACAGACATTGATTGTAAGACACAAAATAAATTATGAAAGTCTGTAGATAACAAACTCCTTTCAAAATCTGCATCTACCAGTATTCTTGAATAAGATTTCAGGAAGGGGAAAAAAATAACAGAATGCTCCCTTACATGGTAGGAGGTCTAGAGTGTGGACCCTTGCTCTCACGGAGAAATTGGCACAGATAATTTGAAGTTTAAGATATCCACAAACTCATGATTTGTGTCTGGCATCCATTTATTATTTCTATTAACAACAAGGTTCTATATACCTCTTCCTGATCATATGCTTCTCTGATTAAGATTTATTCCTCTCCCTCCCCCATCGCCTCCATTAGGACTTGAGTTCTTTTCTTTATTCACACTGCTATCTTAGGCTGGGATCACATGGACATACAACTCAGTCACATTTTGGTTTGTTTGTGGTATGGTCCTATTTAACTAGTTTCCCTGTGATCACACAACCTATGAGGAATGGCACTCCAACTTGAACCCAGCCCATACCCAAGCTGGATTTTTTAGTTCCATCAGCAGGGCTAGTACTTTTTGGGGTCAGTCTACAGCGATTACCAGATGGACTGAAGGGTTGCTTTAAAGTAGATTGTTTTCAGCAAAGCTACCCTTTCCATTGTGATCAGATGCAAAACTCTTACTGTCTGAACACATCCTTCTTCTTCTTCTTCTTCTTCCATGTCTAGGCCAGATGTGCAATTGCCAAAATAAAGGCACCTTTTGGTCAGTTCATTCTTCAGTTCCTTTCATCCGACCTAGTGTGAGAAAGATTAGCCGACAACACAAGGTCGCTGTTACCAGGGTACGCTGATAGTGGTTCAAAAATACCACAATCTTCGAGGAGGCTCTTTCTCTGTTGTATAGGTAGTTATTGAGGCAATGACCGAAACAGGATTTTGTATTGTGTTTGGAGCATTCGGGTTAAAGAACAACCTAAAAAGTACCTATTGGGAAACAAGAAAAGGCAGTTTCACACATAACATTTATTCCACCAACATTCTTTCTGGCCCTTTTTGTCACATGAGAATAGAGTTTATCAGAATCTATACCCAAAATTACCTTTAAAACCTGAGGGTTTCCCCCAACAAAATTCCTCCCCCTCAAAAAAGTCAGCGTCTATTTAAGAAACATTTCGAATATTGTGAAGAAACATTATTAAAAGAGCATCTCTGATGGACTTTTTTTCTTTTTTATTGGTATTTTAGCAGTAATTGAAAGCTTCTGACCAGCAGGCTCTTGCCACCTAAGTGCCTTTCCTGATATGAAGCGAAATTAAAATTTAAAAGCCCACCACACTTTTATTTTAATCTGGTTTTTAAAAAAGGAGTGGAAAGCTATATAAAAGAACAGTGGGCAGATGAAGATAGAAACATAGTATGGAAGGGAGGAAAAAGACTTATATCAGCAGTGCAGAAATTAGTATATATAAGTGGAACAAATATTCCCAGTGAAAGAGCCTTTTCTTGGAAAAATCTATGGCTATAGCAATGATTAACTACTGTGTGCCTGTGGTGTTTCTTGGAACTACTGTATACTTGGAGCTATTTACTCTTTAAAAGTTTCCACACTCTACTTTCTGATACCTCAAAATACTATTACAATTTACTTTGCAAGGGTAACAATACATCATTTCCCTTTTGAAGCTTATCACTGCACAGTATTAAAACTTAAGGAAATGTTTTCCTTGTGTTATCTTTCAATTCCTTGTAACTTCGGTCTGTTGTTGTAAAAGGAGAGATAAGGTCTTCTGCTGCTCTGTTTTGTTTTCCTTTACAGCTGTTTAAAGCTTATCACTTAACCAATACAGTCCAAGTAATGCAAGCTTCTTGGGTCCTTCCCCTTCCATCTGTGTCCAGTTAAGAGTCTTTGTTGTAATTGAATGAAAAGTATGAAGGAAGCCGACCTCTAACTTGAAAAATAAATCAGAATTCTTGGAAAGCGAAAATGGATGGTTGTTTCAGATCATGCTAGCATGAGAGCCATAATGAGACTGAATTGCACACCAACAACAATAAAAAAATATAGTATTTCAGTAAACTTAATATTTGTACTGCTTATAGTTAGAATCTTCCAGGGAAAGATGACATAGCATGCTTTAACTGAAATAGATGAAAAGGAAAGTGAGGTTTCAGTTTTATTGTTGTTCAGTTGCATAGTCGAGTCCAACCCTTTGTGACCCCATACACCATCACACGCCAGGCACCTCTATCCTCCACCATCCTCCTCAACCCACCCAGCTTTGTGCCCACTGCGTCAACAATACCATCTAGCCATCTCATTCTCTGCTGCCTCCTTCTTCTTTGGCCCTCGACCTTTCCCAGCATCAAGGCTTTCTCCAGTGAATCCTCTCTTCTCATTTGATGTCCAAAGTACTTTAGCTTCATTTTCAATATTTGAACTTCCAAGGAGCAGTCGGGGTTGATTTCTTCTAAGATCGAACTCTTTGTTCTCCTTGCTGTTCAGGGTCCTCTCAAAATTCTCCTCCAACTCTAACTCTCAAAATGTAGGACCACGGAAATGTCTGCAGAAGGAGACAGTGCTGGCTCTTCAGCTTTGAAACAGAGATGAGCACCGAACCCTAGAGTCAGATACGACTGGCTTTTGAGTAAGGGTGACCTTTACCTTTACTATATATTAGGTATCTGACTGAAGTTTGGGAGTTTGATTCCATGCTGCGCAAGCTAGCCTGTGTGTCTTTGGGCAAGCTGCATAGTTGTTCCCTGGAAGAACAGAATTGTATTCTCTACCTGGAAAATGAAAGGACCTTTCTTGATTTTTTTTATAATCATTTGTATGGTTTTATAAAATATTCCCTCATGAATACATCACTTGACACACAATATATATTGCAAACATTGTACCATATGTTTTAATGTATTGAAAGTTCATTATGATAGGATGTATTCCTCCCTGAAGCTAGTAGACGCGTAAAAAAAACCTGTTGGTATGTATTATGTTTAGATATCTTGGTTTAAGGTTTACAGCCAAACTATAATGTGTTGTCAGAGTGTATGATTTTGTTTTCATTCTATTGTTTACAGAAAAATATTTAAGATTATATCCTGACGAATAAAAATTCTTTTGAAAAACTGGCAATACCGGGACAGTTTTGATGATACATATGTTATTTTTCACTCCTTCACATTCTTGCAGTAAAAGATACTTGAAAGATACTTCTGCCTCAAACGGTTTCTTTCTCTCATTTGCAAAAACTACAAAGCAAGCATAGTCCAGAAGAAAATGTGCCCATAAATAATTTCTATTCTCCTTCACCTCATACTTATTTGGCATGCTCAGCCAAGATGGCTGGATTGAGGAGGAAACACACCATCTCCAGCATAATTCCTGAGCCATAAGTTTAGACTATTGTTTAAAATACGGCAATAACAATAGAGTGAAAACCACCTACAAATACTTGTCTGGGGAAGCCCTCTTCTTCAGAACCATGCGGCCCAAATCGCAAGCAAAACTTGTGCAATGGAAGACAAGGTGGTATGTTTGGTGTCCAAGCTTGAAATAATTTTAAATTAACATACGAATGTTACATTTGCTACTTTCCCCAATAAACAGAAAGAAAAGTGCTGATTCATATAACACTTGAAAGACATTGTTAACATATTTTCTATGTGTTACTTAACGCTTATGTTTGTATCCATACTGCTCTTCCCCAGGCAGAAAGCTGTATAGAAATCCAGAACAATGGCCCCCAGAACTGTTTATAGCAATAAAGTCTGAGGCTGGATAGTATCTTTACTGGATTACTAAAAAGTTAAAAATAAGGCGAGCTTTTATGTTGTAAAGAAAAAATGGCATAAAATAGAATTAAGGCAAATAGTTAAAAGACATTATATCTGGCCTATTTTGTTGATTATTATTATTATTATTATTATTTGCTTAAATCCTAAGTTTTAGATCAGCTTTGCCTAAAGCAGAATTCTGAGGAACTGAAAACTCATCTTACTTATAACTTTTTAGTCATCTAATAAAGCTAAAGCTTTCCACAAGTGATTTATAACCTTAGCACTTCAGGTTTTTCTAGACTACAATTATCAGAGGCTGCAGCCAGCTTAGACAACAGAGTTTCGAGACATGTTCAGGCTCAGAGGGAGAGTAAGCCTATAGGAAGCGAATGCAAGCGCGGCGCCAAAATGGCCGCCGCGCTCTTTGCGCCCCCCCCACCGGACTTGGACATCCGGGTAGTTAGGGGGGCGTGGCCAGCACCCTTTAAAAGGGGTGGTCACGAGGCAGCCGAGCTGCCATTTTGCGAAAGCGACAGAGAGGAGAAGTTTTCTCCGTCGCTCCCTCCCCCTTGGGGCTTGGACCCTCTGTTAGAGGCTTCGTTTTCTTCTCGCCCCTAGAGGCTCGATTCTTTTAGAAGCGACGGGGCGGAGAAATTTGCTCCGTCGCTTCCCCCTCTGTCAGCCTCTGTCGAGGCTTTTTACCTTGGCTTGCCTCTTTGCAAGAGGCTTGATTTCGCTCCTATTTGTTTCCTTTTTGCCTGTAACCAAGCAGAACTGCTGGATAGCTCAGTGGTTTAGGAATCTGGCTGCAAAGCCAGAGGCTGGGAGTTCGATTCCCCATGGTGTTTTATTGCTCATAGGGGGATCGCGGTGGCTCAAGTGGCTAAGACACGGAGTGTTAAGTGCCTGCAACGCTGACTGGGAAGTGGAAGGTCAGTGGTTTCACTTCCTGCGTACTGCAGGACAGAATGAGCTCCCGTTTTCAGCCCCAGGCCGGCCCTTCAGAGGATCCGGCCCTCGGCCCACGGTTGCCGGCCATGGGCCGGAACGATTGGGGGGGAGGGCTTGGTGCTGGCTCACAGAACATTTTACCCCATTAGGGGCCAGAGTTTTGGGCATGGCCCTATTCTGGCCCAGGCTCTCAAATTAGGGCCTCTGGCCCAATACCTAGCGGGCCGTCTGGCCCACCTGGTCCATCCGGCCCACCTGGCCCACCTACTAGGGGTTTTCGCGGCAGGGGATGCCTGGTTAGCACATTTGGCTGTGCTGGGGGCATCCTTAGCCGACCGGTTGGTGGGGGGCCCCTTCCCTAACTACGGAGCCCCTTTGTGTCTGCCGGCTACTTTGACTGCTGCCACTATGCAACTGGCGGCCAGATGGGTCGAGCTTCTCGTGACACTCCGGCCTGTGCCCGCAGCTGTCTCGCAGCTCCCCGTTTGTCCAGAACTGCGGCTGGAGTGCGTTGGAGGTCGCCCCAGAGCTCGATTTCGGTCGCGAGCTCCGACGCCCACCGTGGGCCGGAACCCCCAGTGGGGGCGGCTCACGGGGGTGCAACTAGTGAGTATTAGGTTCAAGTTGAATGCACACACTCACAGTCCATTTCCAGTGGTGGGGTTCAGTGCTCTTTGCCTCGCCAATTTGAGGCTGGTGGGCATCACTTGCCATCCTATCCCAGTGCCCCTTGGTTGCATTCAGGCATGACGTTGGGGGTGGGGGTTTCTGCCCCCGGGGCAGTACGTGGCGTCACAGGGGCTGTCCAGGTCCCGCTGTGTATGCCCTGTGTACATCATGTACCGGCAATGGCATTGCCGACGACAGGTTATTCATGGCCCCCCAGTGATCATCTGACCCAGGTCATGAAGGAAAAGATTTGGTGGGGGGGGGGGAGTACGTGGATATATTCTCACTAGGAACTGAGATCCATAAGGATAGGAGGTACGAACAGGGGGACAGAGACATTGTGTGGTCCCACTGTAGTAAGCCACCACGCACTGGGGTGTCCGCCCCCGGGACAGTGCTGGGCATCGCAGGGGCTGTCTAGATCCTGCTGCGTAGGTCCCCTTTATACAGAACGTGCCGTCAAGGGCTTTGCCGATGGACGGCTATTACTTGCCCCGGTTGATTATTGGCCGCAGGCCATGAGGGGTAAGGGCCGAAGGGGGACATGTGGATATTCTCCCTATTGAACTGCGAGCCCACTGGGAGGGGAGAGAAGGACAGGACGGCTGAGACAAAGAGATGTCCCATCGTCATTAGCCACCGCGCACCTTGGGGCCAACTGGTTGTCGGCATACCTTGTACGTATTGTGGTATGCCGCAGGGCTTGACCTGTTTGGGCCATCCTGATGTCGATCGGATGGGCCCATGACGGTTGGCTCATGGTGAGGAATGTGGATGAGGGTGGCTCTATATCCCGAGGGGAGGTGGGATGAGTCCTGTCAGCAAGTGTGCTCGTGTACATCATTCACACGGGACTGGTGCCTGGTGATGGGTACCATGGTGGTCATGCTGAGCAGCGGGCGGTTCAGACACTGGCTCCACGCAAACTGGTCGGGCGGGGGGTTCCGGCCCGCCTACTGTGTTCGGCCTGCTCAGCTGACGATGTGTGTACTAAGCACCATGGTCGTTACCGACTTAGTGCCCCCTTTTTGCGCTGGCCCTCACGCCGCCTCTGCGTGCCCGCGGGTTGGTGGGTTGCGGGGCAGAGGTGGGGGTGCACAGGGCCGAAGGGGGACATGTGGATATTCTCCCTATTGAACTGCGAGCCCACTGGGAGGGGAGAGAAGGACAGGACGGCTGAGACAAAGAGATGTCCCATCGTCATTAGCCACCGCGCACCTTGGGGCCAACTGGTTGTCGGCATACCTTGTACGTATTGTGGTATGCCGCAGGGCTTGACCTGTTTGGGCCATCCTGATGTCGATCGGATGGGCCCATGACGGTTGGCTCATGGTGAGGAATGTGGATGAGGGTGGCTCTATATCCCGAGGGGAGGTGGGATGAGTCCTGTCAGCAAGTGTGCTCGTGTACATCATTCACACGGGACTGGTGCCTGGTGATGGGTACCATGGTGGTCATGCTGAGCAGCGGGCGGTTCAGACACTGGCTCCACGCAAACTGGTCGGGCGGGGGGTTCCGGCCCGCCTACTGTGTTCGGCCTGCTCAGCTGACGATGTGTGTACTAAGCACCATGGTCGTTACCGACTTAGTGCCCCCTTTTTGCGCTGGCCCTCACGCCGCCTCTGCGTGCCCGCGGGTTGGTGGGTTGCGGGGCAGAGGTGGGGGTGCACAGGGGCGAACAGAGCTCCGTCTGAAGCAACTAACTTTGTCATGAGCCCCCCCCCCGCCCCAATTCTAGTCAGCCTGGAGGGATGTCACTCAGTTCATCCAAGAAGGGATGGGGCGGGAAACCTGCTGGAGGGTTTTCAATGGGGCTTTTGTATCCATTCGGGGGTGTTGGGGGCCCCAGGATGCTACTAATCTGGTTCCCTTCCAGGGTAACGGAGAGGGGGCTCCACTGTCCACAGTTATGGAAGTTGGGGGCTATGAGAGTAGCGGGGGCCCTCCTTGGAACCACCTTTCCTTAGTCGAAGGTATCCCCCATGAAGCTCATACTGAGCTAGAAAAAGGGTGAATGTAATATAATCCTCCATTCAGCTTACCCTGTGGGTGCTCCGTTCAGGGATGCCTTTCCTGATGACCTTGTTCAGTCAGGTACTCGTACTTGCCTCGGCTATTATGGGTGGCGTGCTCACGCAATTCTGGTGCTGTTTTGGCACGGTGTGATCTGCACTCGGCTTCCAGCTTTTTGCCAGTGCACCCCATGATTTAGACCTATCGGGTTTTTAGGTTTCGAGGGGAATTTTAATTAGATAAGGCCAACCCCCTTCTGACTGCGTTAATTCAGGTTCAGCACCCGACCAATGTGGGACTTTCATTCAGTGGGCATTTGCTCACAGGTTGGGGTCTCGGTCTCTAGCCCATTACCTCGACGACTTTTGGTCTGGGGTTAAATGGGGCTTGGACACGTGTACGCGTCTCCTCATCACGATTCAGACACTCAGGTGGGAACTGGGTGTCCCCTTGGCGCCTGAATAGACCGAGGTCCCATGTTCTAACATCACATTTCTGCCTCGATGCTGTCACGCGGGCATCCAGGTTAACCATTGATACAGTGGCTTGGATGTCCATGGCGCTTTTGGCATTGATTGCCAAACATCGAGTGTGCCCTTGGGAATTGTAGTTAATTCATTGGCCCCCTTAATTTGTTTGCTCTGGCTCAAATTACTCCTGGGTTTAGAGGGGTCTCTTATGGGAGATCAGACCTAGTGGTCTGCCCTAGATATCTAGTACGGTCAGATACCTCCGGCTCCCGGACTTATGGGGTTTACTCCGAGGGTGGGTCCACGGATCGCCCCGCGATCTTACCTTCCTTGCGTTTTTTCCCATTTGGAGAGCACTGATGCTATGGTGCAAGGGGTGGGCCTACTCAGTGGTCCAATTTTGGTGTGACAATGCGGCAGTGGTGAACATTGTCAACACCCAGACATGCAAATCCCCCAAGGTCATGACATTAGTCTGTCTATTCTCTTGAGAAGCCTACGCCTAAATGTGCTGTTCTAGGCCAGACATGTTATGGGTATTTATAATAACATTCTGCCACTCTCCACCACCGCAGATCACCTGGTTCCGTGCCGTACTCTGGAAGCAGAGGGATTCCACTCGCCACTTTTGGCTGAAGGTTGGACGTTTGGCGAGGAGAGGGGAACCGGACATGTCGTTGGCACCTCGCACGCGTAAGGCGTATCACTCTGCATTCAGGCGTCGTGTTTGGGAGGGGTGGACACGGGAACGTGTCCGCCGCCCTTATGCGCGTCACCCCTGTTCCCAGAGTTTCTACCACCTTGCACGAGGCTGGCATTGCTTATGTACAGATAGGTGTGAGGTGGCTCTTGGCCACGCAGCTACCACGGTAGCCTTTTTGGAGCGCTCCGCATCAGTGAGTGGGTGCCAGAGTTGGTGCCACCGGTGTAAGGCGGATGTGTCTCGTAGGGCACTGGAACTCGAAGATGTCTCTTTCACACATGAGTGGGCTCGAGTGGGGATGCGGTCCTCACGGGTTATTCAGCACGGTGCAGGCAGTGGTGTATACTGCTACGAAGTTTTTGAGACATCTGTCCGGTTGGTGCCCTACCTGAATTTTTGACAGTGCCTGCTGCGCGCCCCAGCCTGTTTTCTGCCACCGGGATGGGTCTACCCTTACCTTAGTACAGTCCCTGAGGGTGACCGGTGCCGCGTTTCGCGGTTTGGTGCCCATTTTGGCACCATTTCCTTAAGATAGGCGTCGCGTTGATCGCGGCTACGTTTGGGGTACTCGGAGGTGGATATGCGTCTATGCGCAATTTCAGATAGGTATGTCCCCTCACTGTACGAGTACCTAGTTATGTCCTTCACCTTTTTCTCCTCTTTTACAGATCCTAGGGGTCTCAGCACACCGGTGGCAAGGGGCTGGTGGGCCGCAGCTATGTACACTGGGCAGCAGTATATGCTGCAGTGACAGAGAGTGGACCCCGGCTGGGCTGTGTGCATCCACACGTATGCTATGGTATGGTATGCGCGGCACATGGGGGCGGGAACTGTGGCCATTCCTGCTGTCTGACAGGGATGCTGGACTGCCCAATGTTTTACAGGCGCCTCGGCGGCAGCGATCTTATACGAATCACTGCTGTTATTAAACTGTCGAGGGGCTGTGACCTGGCATTTTGTATCACGTATGGCTTACATACGGTCGCTATGGTCTGACATCGTGCTGAGACACCAATTTAGGGAGATGCGGATCTCCCTAGTTCGGACTGTTCCGGCAGTCACTGGACGGGGCTGTGGCTACGTCCCGTTCTGAGCATGGCTGTGAGACGGCCATTGGAGTCCGGATGATAGGCTTACAAAAATTTTGCTGGTAGGCAGGAGAAGGGGTCCACCTGTCGGTCAGAGGTATGTACCTCGTTCTGGGTGCAATGCAAGCAGGCCTGGCGACCGAGCTGACGGTCTGGGGGGGGGGGGCGGTGAGTCTTTATTGAAGCCTCCCCGTGTGGCGGGTAGCACTGGTAAGGTAAATATTTATGACCCACAGGTATCCGGCAGGTTCGCAATTGACTGGCCAACACTAGATAGGCACAAGTTTAATAACGTTGACCGGTCAACGACGAACCAGGCAATGGGGTGATGGCACGAGCTAGGTAGCATGCATCACCCCGTTATTTTACGGATACGCGTCAGAGGGTGGGGTCAGTAGTTAGTTTATTGACTACGGTCAACAATTTGTTTGTTGCCAACAAACAAATTGATACAAATGGATACATTGTAACCAATTGCCGTTGGCAATTTTGGGAGGTACCTTACCAGTGTTACTGCGGCCTGCTTGCCTTAAGAATTATAATTGGTTGAGTACCAATCGAAATTTATAATTCGGACTAGGGCATGAATCAATAAATGTGGCCCAATGCCGTTATCCACTTTCACCAGTGTCTGAGTCCTTTTTTGGGGGGTGCGCCTGCAATAGCTTTCTGTTAAGACTACACTGCCAGGCAAAGCATCTGTAGGATTTGAAGCTGATTAAAGAAATCACTGGTTTGGGGTAACATTAAAATCATTAGGTGTGCATGGGTGTCACATCCTATTTTGGTGGAGTACTGAGATCCTTGGCTGGGAGGTACAACCTCCCCAACTTAGTAGTTTTCACTAATGCTAAAACCATTCTATTATGGGATTTGTAGTTCCTGGGGTTCGATACTGCAGGTTGGAATGAGCTCCCGTCTTTGTCCCAGCTCCTGCCAACCTAGCAGTTCGAAAGCAAGAAATTGCAAGTAGATAAATAAGGACCACTTTGGTGGGAAGGTAAACAGTGTTCCATGCGTTCTGGTGTCTAGTCATGCCTGCCACATGACCACGGAAATGTCTGCAGAAGCAGACTGCGCTGGCTCTTCGGCTATGAAACAGAGATGAGCACTGAACCCTAGAATCGGATATGACTGGCTTTCGAGCAACGGCGACCTTTACCTTTACCAGTCCCTGGGTAAAATGCCAGTGTAGAATAGGCAGTTCTGTAGCAACAGAAAGAGTGCATTTGAAGGAACTAAATACAGGGGCCAGTGTTGACAACCTGGAACCAATCTCTGGAACTCCTCTGTTTATTTTAAAACTAACAGTTTGGTTGACAAATCAATAACACTAATCCAGTGTATTAAGGATTTCCAGGTTTCAACAACAACTGATTAATCTCCTGATTTCTAATGCTGTTGGAAGCTCTGGGTCTAGCATGGGTTTACATAAGCGTGTGTTTATGCACACTACTCACCCAAGGTTTCAGAGACAAACAGCAAAGGATGACCTCTGGCACCAATGTGCAAAGTGCAAAAGGCTATAGACATCTCATTTTGGCACCTAAAGCAGAAAATCTCCAAAACACATCTCATTGGGAGATAAAAATATTGTAATAATGAATTAAATAAATAAAAATTGAGTGACCATTCCTAACTCCCTTAATAAGGTGGCATGCTAGCTTTTCCCAGAGGGACATACATGTGTTACATCAAGGGCAACCTTTGGGTATAAGTTTCTTCTTTGACACAGTGGTCTTGTACATACCATGTTCACATTTATATGAGCTAGTTATTCCTCTAAAGCAGGAGTTCTCCACCTTTTTAAGCCAGTCAGGCTTCCTCAGATAGCTTTGGTGATCGGATGGCTATTTTGCCCTTCCTCCACCACATGGCACTTCCTGGTGTAGTGGAAGCAGCGGGCCCACTGGCTACAGGTTGAGAATCCCTGATCTAAAGCAGTGGTTCCCAACAAGGGGCCCATGCCCCACAGTGGGACTTCAATTGCCAGAAGCCTAATCACTGATCAGTGCTTTGAGGAATTGACTTAGGCTTCTGGGAATTGAAGTCTAAAAACCAAAGGTTGGGAAACACTGCTCTAAATTTTCCAGTGATACAGCTCAGTGAAACAAACATCATGAAAGCGCGGCGCCAAAATGGCCGCCGCGCTCTTTGCGGCCCCCCCCCACCCGGACGCAGACATCCGGGTGAGTTAGGGGGCGTGGCCACCCCTCTATAAAAGGGGTGGCCACGAGGCAGACGAGCTGCCATTTTAGAAAAAGCGACAGAGAGGAGAAGTTTTCTCCGTCGCTCTTCGTTTCTTCAGTCTTCGGCTGTTTAGCCATTTCGGCGCTTGCGATCCCCGGAAAGGGATCGTCTTATCTCCTGCGATGCCTCCCAAGAGGAAGGCCACGGCGACCAAGCCGCGGCCAAGAGGGAGGAACTTGCCTGGCCCTGCGCTTGGAAGGGGACAGCAATCGGGTCGGAGGACCGCGATTGCGCCCCCGCAACAGGGCACCGCATCACCTTCACCCACCGTTACCGGTGGGATGGGGCAGATTAGGGCATGGCCCTCGGCTCTCCAGTCTCAGGCTGGCCCTACAGGGGCTTCGGCCCCCGGACCGCAATTGCCAGCCACGGGTCAAGACAACGGGGGAGGGCCTGGTGCGGTCACACAGCAGGGCTTGCCTCCGGCCCCTCATGGGCCAGAGTTTTGGGCATGGCCCTATTCAGGACCTGGATCCCAAATTGGGGTCACCGGTGTATCACCCAGTGGGCCGTGCGGCCCACCTGGCCAGCCTTATACCGGGGGTTCTGCGACAGTGGATGCATTGTTGGCATGTTTAGCCATGCTGGAAGCATCCCTGGGGATCACAAACAACCCCTCGGGGGGGGGGGCTTCAAGGCCGACTGGGGCCCCCTTTTGCCTGCCTGCAGCAGGCGGCCAGTCAGGTTGAGCTGCTGGAGACGCTATGGCCTGTGCCCGCCGCAATCTCGCGGCTCCTCGTTCATCCTGAAATACAGCCGGGGAGTGGTCAGATGAGGCCCCAGAGCTCAATTACAGTCACGAGCTCCGACGCCCGCCATGGGCCGGAACCCCCAGTGGGGGCGGCTCACGGGGGTGCACCCAGTGAGTATCAGGTTCAAGCTAATGTCCCCACACCACAGTCCACTTCCAGTGTTAGTGTTCAGTGGCCATGGCCTCGTCACGTCGGGGTGAGTGGGTATCAGTTCCCAGCTTACCCTGGTGCCACTGGGTCCCATACTGGCACAACATTGGGCGGGGGGGTTTCCGCCCCAGGGCTGTACCGGGCATCGCAGGGAATGTTCAGGCACTGCTGCCGATACCCCGTGGGAATACTGTGCCGGTGTCGGCATTGCCGACGGCAGGGTATTCCTTGCCCCTTGGGGATAATTTGTCCCAGGCCACGAGGGAAAAGATTTGGCGGGGGGAGTATGTTGATATTTTCTCCCTATTGAACCGTGAGCCCACCAAGGAAGAGAAAAAGGGGCAGGATGACAGAGACAAAGAGCTGTCTCGTCGTCGCAATCCACCGCACACTTGGGCCAACTGGTTACCCGCATATCTCATTTATATGGCGGTGTACCTCAGGGCCCAGCCCGATTTGGCCGTTCCTATGGTCCAATATTTGGACAATATTTACAGGGCAATGGTGGATTTTCCTGGCCCATCGTGGTTGGCTTACGATGAGGAATTCAGGATGAGGGTGCCCTTACACCCGGAGATGAGATGGGATGAGCCATGCCAGAAATTGTGGCTTTTATATATGACTCCCATGCGCCCGGCGCCTGGGGAAAGGTACCATTGCGGCCATGCCGTCCAGCGAGCTACTCCAACGCAGGTTCCCCGGCAGTTGGCGGGGCAGGGGGTTCCAGCCCGCTTGCTGTGTTGGAGTTTCTCGGCCAATGGCGTATGCAATAGACGGCAGTGCCGATACAAACATGAGTGTCCCTCTTGCGCTGGCCCACACGCCGCCGCTGCGTGTCCGCGAGACGGTGGGTCACGGGGCAGAGGTAGAGGTGGACAGGGAGCGGGCAGAACTGCCGCTGAAGGAGCTGGTCAGTCAAAAGGCCCCCTCCCCGGTTAACATATTTATGTTAGAGAGGTGGCTCTCAACTTACCCGAGGAGGGAGGAAGCGAGGTACCTCCTCGAGGGTTTCCAGTGTGGCTTTCGTATCCCATTCGGGGGGGTGCGGGGACCCCAAGATGCTCCTAATTTGCTTTCCCTGAAGGGTAGGGAGGAGGTGGCTGCCCTAAGTATTGCCAAGGAGGTGAATGCAGGGAAGGTAGCGGGTCCCTTTTCTAGGCCTCCCTTTCCCAATCTTAAGGTTTCCCCTTTAGGTTTGGTTCCCAAAAAGGCCCCTGGTGAATTTCGTCTAATTCACCATTTATCATACCCGGCGGGTCATTCGGTCAATGACGCCATTCCTGATGACCTTTGTTCGGTCAGGTATACGTCATTTGACCAGGCCCTGCGCATGGTGCGGCTCGGGGGCACTTCTGGCGAAATGTGACATTAAATCGGCATTCCGGTTGTTGCCAGTGCACCCGGGTGACTTTGAGTTATTGGGTTTTAAATTCCAAGGGAAATTTTATGTAGATAAAGCCATGCCTTTTGGCTGCTCTATTTCCTGTTCAGCATTTGAATGTTTTAGCACTTTCCTTCAGTGGGCCTTTGTTCGCAGGTCTGGGTCCCAGTCTGTAGCCCATTACCTCGACGATTTTTTGTTCAGGGGTGAACGGGGCTCGGACACGTGCACGCGTCTCCTCACAACATTTCAGACGCTAATGCAGGAACTGGGTGTCCCTTTAGCGCCCGAAAAGACCGAGGGCCCATCAACTACGCTCATATTTCTGGGTATTGAAATCGACACGGTCGCGCAGACATCCAGGTTACCTATGGATAAGGTCACACAGATCTCTGCGATGATTTTGGCCTTACTGGCCAAACGTAAAGTGTCACTTCGTGAGCTCCAAGTTCTACATGGTCATCTTAACTTTGCCTGCAGGGTTGTCACGCCTGGCAGAGCTTTTACTCGATGCCTATGTGACGCCATGATTGGGCTATAGAGGCGCCACCACAGGGTCCGACTGACCAAGGGCATGAGGGCTGACCTGTTGGTTTGGCTTAAGTTCCTGCGGGAATTCAATGGGGTATCATTTTGGAGATCTGACCTTTTGGTTTCCCCTAGGTTTCAGGTTCAGTCGGATGCCTCTGGGTCCCTGGGATATGGGATTTATTTTGAGGGGAGGTGGGCCTACGGCCAATGGCCTCCAGCATGGCGGGGCACGGATCGTCTCCGCGATCTTACATTCCTCGAGTTCTTCCCGATACTGGGGGCTTTGATGCTATGAAGTGAGGAGTGGGCCAATTCAGTAGTCCATTTTTGGTGCGACAATGCTGCGGTAGTGCACATTGTCAATTCTCAGACATCTAAATCACCCAGGGTCATGGAGTTAGTTCGCCAGTTTGTGTTACGCAGCCTACGCCTCAATGTGCTCTTTAGGGCCAGACATGTACCAGGTCTTAATAATGATATTGCTGATGCTTTATCCCGCCTGCAGATCCCCCGGTTCCGCGCCTTGGCTCCGGACGCAGAGGAATTCCCCTCGCCACTCCCGGACGAGATTTGGACATTTGTCAAGGAGAGGTGAACCGGGCGATTGGCATGTCACTTGCGCCCCACATGCGTAAGGCGTATCACCATGCATTTAGGCAATTTAAAAATTTTTGTGTGCAACTCCGGTTGCCTGAAGTGTGGCCCATTCCAGTTGAACAAGTTCTACAATTTATGGTTTACCTACACAGTCAGGGCCTAGCTCCCCGCACCATAGCATCCAGGCTGTCAGCACTGGCATTCATGGCCAAGGTGGGGGGTTTTGCTGACAACATAAATGATTTCCGTATACGACATGTTTTGGAGGGGTGGACACGGGAACGTGGACGCCGCCCGGACACTCGCCACCCAATTTCTCCAGGGGTCCTTACCCACCTTGCACGAGGCTGGCATGACCTGTGTTTTGACAGGTATGAGGCAGCTCTTTTTCATGCGGCTACCACGGTGGCCTTTTTTGGAGCGCTCTGCATCAGTGAGTTGCTGCTACTGTCTAAGGCGGATGCGGCTCGTAGGGCACTGGAACTCGAAGATGTCTATGTCTCTAATGAGTGGGCTCAGTTGAGGATACGGTCCTCAAAAGTTGATCAGCATGGTGTAGGCAGTGGTGTTAGACTGCTACGATGTTCCATTGCAGACATCTGTCCGGTTGGTGCTCTACAGGAGTTCATTGCAGTGCATGGCACGCACCCTGGCCCATTTTTCTGCCACCAAGATGGGTCTCCCCTGACTAAATTTCAATTTTGGAAGGTGACCGGTAAGGCACTATCCAGTGTTGGCCTCCCCGGGGCTCGTTACGGCACCCATTCTTTTAGAATAGGGGCTGCTTCTACTGCGGCTGCATTTGGGTACTCTGAGGCTGATATACGCCGTATGGGGAGATGGGGATCTAAGTGTTTTGCATTATATGTTCGCCCTCTTCAGGTATGAGTACCAGATAAGTCACCGTTCTCTCTATTTTGTCTTACAGACACTGTGTGTCCCCGCACACCGGTGGCAGTATGGCTGGTGGGCCATAGCTATGTGCACTGGGCAGCGCAGTACGCTGCGGCGACAGAGTGGGGACCCCAGCTTGGACTACGTGCCTCCGCATGTATCAGGTGGTATGGTAAGCGTGGAATGTTATGGCGGGAACTGTTGCCATTCCTTTTCTCCATCAGGGATGCTGAACCGCCTGATGTCCTGGTGCTGCACCTCGGGGGCAATGACCTAGGCCAGGTCACTGGCCTTTCTTTAAAATCTGCGATCTGCAGCGACCTAGCTTATTTGCATTATGTGTGGCCTTCCACAACGCTGCTATGGTTGGACATCATACCGTGTCACGCTTACAGGGGGGGTATTAACCTCCATGCCGTTGACCGCGCTCGCCACTCGCTGAACAGGGCAGTTGCCTGGTTCTTTGCAGACAAAGGTTTGGGGCGGGTCATCCGACACCCCACCATTAGTTTACAAAATTATGATCTTTATACAGGGGATGGGGTCCATCTGTCGGCTAGAGGTATGAACCTCTTTTTGGAAGATTTGCAAGCAGGCCTGTTGACCGAGCTGACGGTCTGGGGGGGGGGGGCGGTGAGTCTTCATTGAAGCCTCCCCGTGTGGCGGGTAGCACTGGTAAGGTAAATATTTATGACCCACAGGTATCCGGCAGGTTCGCAATTGACTGGCCAACACTTAGTCAGGTACAAGTTTAATAACGTTGACCGGTCAACGACGAACCAGGCAATGGGGTGATGGCAGGAGCTCTTCAGCATGCATCACCCTGTGATTTGATGGATACACATCAGAGGGTGGGGTCAGTAGATAGTTTATTGACTACGGTCAACAATTTGTTTGCCGTAACAAACAAATTGATACAAATGGATACATTGTAGCCAATTGCCGTTGCCAATTTTGGGAGGAACCTTACCAGTGTTACTGCGGCCTGCTTGCCTTCAGAATTATAATTGGCTGAGTACCAATTGAAATTTATAATTCGGACTAGGGCATGAATCAATAAATGTAGCCCAAAGCCGTTATCCACTTATACCGGTGTCTGAGTCCTTTTTTGGGGGGTGCGCCTGCAATGAAAGCGCGGCGCCAAAATGGCCACCGCGCTCTTTGCGGCCCCCCCCGGACTCAGACATCCGGGTAGTTAGGGGGCGTGGCCACCCCTCTATAAAAGGGGTGGCCACGAGGCAGCCGAGCTGCCAGTTTGTAAAAGTGACGGAGAGGAGAAGTTTTTCCCTCCACCCCCTCCCTAGTGAACAGTGTGATATTTTGGTCGCTTCGGGGCCGGGTGGGAATTTTTGGCTGGAACCTACAATTGGCTTCCTGGTTCTGGCTTTTTTGCCCATCCCACACTGTTGCTATGGTTTAATATAGGGGCTTTGCTATTGACTTTGGTCACATGGGCGGGTAGCACTGGTAAGGTAAATATTTATGACCCACAGGTATCCGGCAGGTTCGCAATTGACTGGCCAACACTAGATAGGTACAAGTTGGTTAACGTTGACCGGTCAACGACGAACCAGGCAATGGGGTGATGGCACGAGCTATTCAGCAGGCATCACCACGTGATTTTACGGATACACGTCAGAGGGTGGGGTCAGTAGATAGTTGATTGACTACGGTCAACAATTTGTTTGTCGTAACAAACAAATTGATACAAATGGATACATTGTAGCCAATTGCCGTTGGCAATTTTGGGAGGAACCTTACCAGTGTTACTGCGGCCTGCTTGCCTTAAGAATTATAATTGGCTGAGTACCAATTGAAATTTATAATTCGGACTAGGGCATTATTCAATAAATGTGGCCCAATGCCGTTATCCATATACCGGTGTCTGAGTCTTTCTTTGGGGGGTGCGCCTGCAATGTGAGGATGCTAATAAAGACTCGTCCATTTGAAGCACTTGTTATGAGGTCTTTCAGAGTAGCCCGACTGAACGGCAGTTGTTGTGAAAAAGAAAATGTGCCTCACAAGGAAGGGGTGGAGACAGAAAGATGCCATGAGCAATGCAAAGAAATTGGAATGGAATGGAAAGTATGAGTGGGATGACAACAGGTGGAATTCTCTCTCACAGTATCTTTGTGTAAAGTGTAAAATGTCACACCTAATTCTATTCCACTCCACTTTATTGCTTTCCAACAACTGGCTTCAAACCAGAAGTGGAAGGCTTTTCACTCCTGAGTTCACAAACATACATTGACTTCATTTAGGAGAAATGCCATATTTCCAAATATGACTGTTTCAAAAGTGAAAAGTTGCCTTTTATTTAAATCTCACACATCTTTGTGATCCCTGGAAAATGAATCAATATTACCTAATGCTTGGCTCCAAACTGGTGTGATTTAATCGCTCTTTCTCTTAACAGTGCTGAGAAGAGGGAAGAAATGAGATACGGAAATGAAAACAAGATGAAGAGGTTTAAAGAGGGGTTTGTGTATGCAGAGTTCATCAACTCTAGATTAAGCTTTTTGTGTTCTGTAAAAATTCTTATTCAACTGATATCTGCATAACTCAATATTGTGCCTCAGGGGCTTAAAAAGGCAAAGCATAAGCCTTTTCCTCCCCTCCCCTCCCCACCCGCACCTGCAGAATTTACTATCTTGAAACAATAGGTCAAATTATAAAACAGGCTTGACTGAAGGACTAGTTTACATTCTCAGATCATTTAGCAGTAAGAAGTTACAAATAAGTATTAACTTATAATTAATTTTTACATTCAATAACTATGGCATAGCTAATTATAATTATGACATATTATTTGTGTTAGAGTGGTAACTGATTGCCTGAAGTCCTATTCCTTTGTGTAGTGTATCACAGCTAGAGTAGGCCTGTTTAATCTGTGGGGATTTGATTAATCAACTCCTAGATAAAGTTCCACAGATTGCATGTGTCTACTCCAGTTGCAATATACTACACTAAACAATGGGATTCAGTTACTGAAGAATATCATCACTCTGTTTGTATTGTAATAGTAACTTTTAGGTTATACTTATTGCATTATACATGCATATAATTTAATTATAATTCATATTATACGTAAAATACAGCTGTAGTAGAATGCCGAATCAGAATGATTCAGCTTGGCTTCAATTTCATTTGAAGCCTGTACATATTACATTTTTTAAAATCGGAATTGTTGCTTGCACAGGGGATGTAGGACATTTCCAGAGTTCACTGTTTGTGCTGGAAGTGATGTGATTTCTGTTCTAGGACGCAGCCCCCCCCCCCCCCCCAATTTCCTCTGCTCCCACCTCTGCCTGTTCTTCCTTCCTCTGTTTCTGCCTCTGCCAATCTTTTTACATTTCTCTTTCTTACTGGTTTCATGTGTTTTGAGAAAACAATCAGAACTACAAAAGAGAACCTCGTGCATGATTTTATTAACACCAGCTCAAGAAAGTTGCAATATGTTCCACAAAGAGGAAACAGTTGAGGTGTTGAAATGTGTGGGTGTATGCACACACCCAACACAGGGATTCTTCTTTCTTAGAATCATAGAATAACTGAGTTGGAAGGGGCCTTTTAGGCCATTGAGTCCAACCCTCCCTCTTAATGCAGGAATAATTTTTTTCCTATTCATTCAGTTATTGACCGAGTGATAAGATGAAAAGCTGCTCTACTGCTAATCTTTCTCTCCATTTGAACTTCCATTAAAAGTTCAACCTCATTCTCCCTTGTCCTTTCTGGACTTTCTGCACTCTTGGCAGAGAGAAAACAGTCAGACCCACATGCACAGCACATCTCTCTTGCCTTTGATATCTCTGTCCAATGCAGTATCTATTCTCTCCATAAAGGGGGAAGGCCGCAAAAAACTTTTTTCCTACTTGCTGCTCAGTTATTGACCCAGTGGTAAGGTAAATAAATGTACTAGCACTAATCTCAAATATATATCTTCTCACTTGCCTTTTCCTTGGAATGGAATGGGCATTGTCTCATGGGAAGGGGTTGAAGTCCTTATCTTCTGTGTAGACAAACCCACCAGAGAAGGAAGAACACACAGCAACTCTTCTTCAGAACCCTTAGCTATTATCAACATCTTCCAACATCTTCCCACACCTCTGATTGTTCATCAGCTAGTGTGGACAAGCCACCATCCTTGCCTTCACCCAGGGGTGTGCTGGCTATGATAAAATGATGGTGGACAGGGGGAGAGGGAGCCTATTGAGTTTATTTATTTATTTATTAAATAATCATATTTCTATCACTGCCCAACTCAACAGCGACTCTGGGCAGCTTAGAGAAGTAGATGATATCAAAATCGATAAAAACACAAAACCCAAATAAAACACATTAAACCCCATTAAAATCCCACCGGCACTCATAAAAAAGAGAGAGACTTCTCGACTGTTATATTAAACCAGCCAGCAGGTGGGGGGTCACCCTTCCATCGGCACCCCATATCTGCCCCGCCAGCCAGGTTTTCAGTTCTTTCCTGAAGGGCAGCAATTCAGTCTGCAGCCACAGTTCCACTGGCAGGAGGTTCCATAGGGGCGGTGCGGACAGAAAAAAGGCTCTCCTATGTGTGCTAGAGAGACGAGCCCCTCTAGCTGATGGTACAAGTAGAGAGCCCCTCCAGTCCACTCTGGTTGGACAGACGGATGATCCAAGAGTTGGGTGCGGAGTGACCGAGGCTATGGGGGGGCAGGGCTGATGCATCACCGTGTACCAACCAGCCATGACAGGGGCTGGAGCTGGTTGGTGCACAGCAATACCCACCCCACGGAAACAGCAGCCTGCTGCTTCAAAGGTCCGGCTTGGGCAGAAATCGACTTGTGCCATTGTGTAACTGCCCGATGTCATACTTCTGCCTGCCTCTGGGGGGTGCCAGACCCTGTGGTGCACCAGGAATTGTCCTGGTGTCCAAAATAGCCACCACAGGCCTACCTTCACCTGCTCTTTAATCCCTGTCTCAGTTATTCTTTCCAGCTGCTGTTCCTTAATGGGCTTCACTGTGTCTGTGTCAGTACATGCTAGGAAGCTTGTTCCCTGGGGGCCTTACCCTCCCCCATGACTTTTCTCACCCTGTGACCAGGGCCCATGTGGCCCATAAGAGGCATGTGCACTCCCCACACACACCTCCCCCTACTCACAAGCAGTGATTTTTCCATCACTAAAGACTTCTGTCATCCATCCCATAGCTTCCACATGATGAAAGGGAGTTGCATAAAAGTTGAAAAAGCCATGGGACAGATGGAGTTTTTAATTACCCAAAATTGCTCTCTGCTTGTGATGCCATCACCCTTCCACATATATAAAACAAACAGTAGGATCTCTGCCTATGTGAAGTTTTCAGCACTATATTGAGTTACTAGGTACCAGGCAGCAACCTCTCTGGGAGTAATAGAACTTCTAGAGAATTTAGGTATTCTCAAGAGATGCAACCTTGAAATGTAGGCCAAATAGTTGCAGCTGGTTTGGGGAGCAGTTAGAACCAGCCTGCTAAAATCTTCTCATGGGCTGGAACAACACAGATCCCAGTTCTATGTAACTCAGCTGCATGGAGCATCTTGCTTGTTCCTGGTTCCAAAGTGTGTCCACGCATGTATATCAGAAAAAGAGGGAATGACAATATTTGTTGCTTGATATATCAAGGTAGGAAAATGGGGCGAGAGAAGGAGTGAATGAGCAGCAGGTATCAAGAGAGAGAGAAATTGGTGAGGAAGAAAAGGGTGGGAAGCAAAAACAGATCCACCACACACAGTTGTATAATTTTCATTTCACCTGCATTGTCATGACTTCAGTCCTAAGGAACTTTGGGATGCGTTGTTTGGGGAGATACTGGAAAATCTGTAGGATTGGGAGTTAATCTGCAATGAACAGTTAGTCCACTGTTTGATCCACTGTGGGGATGGGTTGGTTCACTCCTTTTTCCAGTGATCACACAATGTAATTGCTGGAGCAAACCAAACCATTGCCAGAGCATTCCTATCCACATCTTTCTGAACCGCTATCTGGGAACCTTCTGTCACTATTTTGCCCAGTTTTATTATAGGAAATAAGCCTGCTACAGTAAAACCCCGACTTATGAATGCCCCGAGTTACATAAAATTCAACTTACATCAGTGCCATATTTAGGATCTGTGGGCCCCTAGGCTGAACCTGTAGCACGGGCCCTACCCTACTATTTATTTACTAAAACAAAAAAACTGATTTTAAAAATTGACGTAGAATCATGTGGTGCGGGGGGGCCTTTGTGGTGTGGGCCCATAGTCTGCAGCCTATGTAGCCTATGGTTAAATCTGGCCCTGACTTAAATAGTGATTTTGTGCTAAAACCATGTCCCAAATAACACGATTTCCTATGGGTTTGCTTCAAGTTACATAAGGATTCTTTTCCTATGGGTTTGTTTCGAGTTACGTAAAATTCATTTCCCTATGGGTTTGCTTCAATTGACATAAAAATTTCATTTTTCCTATGGGTTTGCTTCGAGTTACGTAAAAAAATAATTTTTCCTATGGGTTTGCATCGAGTTACATAAAAAAATGATTTAAGAAAAAGCCTACAGAACAGACTTTTGTTTTTGTAAATAGGGGTTTTACTGTATTTCCTTTGCATGCTTAGCCAAGGAGTGAACTTCAAAGTTTGACTGATATCACATTGGGGGTGGGGGTGGGGTGTTAAGGATTTACAATTGTAGAGTGGACCACTGGTCTACAAACTGCCCCTGCATATATAAAGCTTCTGAGCAGGCTTTTCGTTATAAAGTTGCTTGCTATCTATTGCTTGATGGCTCAACAGCTGAAATCCTATTGGCTCAGCTCTGCGTGAGCAGCAATGTTGATGGCATCATATTTGTTGCTGATGAAAGGCTTCCTTGGTGATTTTGAGGTGCACGTCACTTCATTACACAGTATATACTGTAATTCACATGCATTCCAAAATCACCTTTAGTCACCTTTATGACAGCATCCCCATTGCACACAAGGAGCTGCACAACAGAGTTTCAGCCATGGTGATACTGTGCTACAAATTATCTACCTTTTTATTTTATTTTAAGGAATATTTATGAATCCATTTGTGAAATAAAATACAGTATCCCCATGATGCAAACCCTCAGAGTTCTTTTAGTATGCAGACCTGGTTAGGCTTCACTGTTTTGCAGCTATGGAGACATAGACCCTTTTATCATTGTAGATGACTAATATTGATAAAATGTTTGAAGTGGTAACCATGTTAGTCTGTGCAAGCTTATTTGAAATTAAGCAAAACAGAACAAAAAAAAAGACAAAGTATGTTGTGGCACCTTTAAAACTAACTCCTGTATTTAAATGCGAGGTTTTGTGGACCAAGTCCACTTAATCAGACATAAATTTTGTGTGAGAAATTACTCTGGGTTGAAAGGATCTTTGCTGGAGAAACTCCACTCAGAGGATTTCCGAGTGAGGCTCCTTTCATGTCCCCAAGATCCATCATGCACCACTCAGGTATCGAACCCCAAACTTCCAGTTTACAAGCTCAGCATCTTAACCACTAAGGGGGAAGGTGGCTCACTGGTAAAGAAGCTTGCCTTGTTAGCTGGAAGGCTGGCAAGTTGGCAGTCTGAGACATGGTTATTATATGACAGATTGAGCGCCCGTCTCTGTCTCAGCTCTTGGGGGACATGAAAGGAACCTCATTTGGGCGTTTCCTGAGCAGAGTTTCTTCCACAAAAATTCATTTCAACCCAGAATAATTTCTGACATGAAATTATTATTTGAATGAATGAATGAGTCTTTAAGGTGCCACAACTTTTTTATCCTTTTCTGCTGCTCTGTTTTGTTTAATCTTTACCTATAAGGAGGGATGTTAACCGTTGGACCCCGGCATACACGCCCACACCTGTCCATACTGTCCTGTACCGAGCCACTTGCACTTGCCTTTATCCGGCCCGCAGAGCGCCGCAAGGGTCCCGCAGTCGCCAGTGGGGCAACAGCCCCACAAACGCAAACAAAACAAAACAACTTCAATTCCCAATGTCCTCCTCACCACGCCGTCCCTCAGCCAATCAGGCTGACAGGCGAGAGCAAGCAGAACGTTGGAAAAGGCGGCATGCCCAATAGAAACCAAGCCACAGAAAAAAACCACTGCATAAATGTGAACAAAAGAAACAAAACTTCAAGCCCCAGCATCCTCCGCGCTGTGACCACTTCAGCCAATCAGGCTGAAGGGCGTGAGCACGCAGAACGCTGAAAAAGCCGGTGCACAAAAAATAAAATAAAATTACGCCTCCCACAATGGGAATGAAAGGCCACCACAGGTGGACGCAGCGCCTCATGGCCTCGCTAACCCAAACTTGCAAAAAACACGGTGAGACAACCGCCGGCCTTCTTTCCCAGAGCAATGGGGAGAAGAGGGACTCCCTCTCCTTCACTCTACCCCGCTGAAGACACGGCGAGACCACTGCTGGCCTTAAGGTAATTTGAGCCAGGGTGGGAAAAAACAGCAGGCAAAATTTGTCAGGAGAAACACACTCCCTGGGGAATGGCTGGATGCTGCCTTTGTACTACTCACACCGCTATTTCGAGAACTAACACGAAATAGCAGTGGAGGTAATAGAAAAGCAGCCAGCAATCCGCAAGGAAGAGCACCACCCCTTACTGATCGTTGTCTGCCGATCTCCTGTTAGGTAAACCAGGGGAAAAGGAGGCCAAGAGGAGAGAACCATCATGAAGAAGATAGCTCTTCTCTGCCTCCTTTTCACCCGACCGACCTAACAAACCTTACCAGACGAAGAGCGAGCTGACTGCCGGCTCTTCCTTTTCTCCATCGCTGCATCGAAACCTAATTTCGAAACTGGCATGGGAAAAAGAGGAAATGACAGACAGGCCGTTCTTCACCCCACAGAACACAACCACAACCAAAACTAAACAGTTAACCAAAATGCCAAGCATCAAAAATAATAAAACACAAATAAATAAACAAATAATTAAAATATAACCAATAAACAGCACAACAATAAACCACAAACTCAACAAAAAGCACCTGAAATACCAAAGGCTACCGAAAAACAATAAAAACTCACTAAAAACACCTATCTACAACATGAAAATATCTAACTCAACAAACCATAACATCACAGATTAAACAAACAAATACTGAAGAAATCAGAAAAATAAATAACCAGAAAAATAAATAACCAGAAATAATCAAAACAATTAAACACATCGCAAACCCAAAATAAAAACAAAAGAACAAGCAGAAACACTTGGGGTGGGTGGGTTAAGTAGAAACTCTCTGCTTAAATCCCCCAGCCCAACACCCCAAAATCAAAACAAAATAAAAACAGATTAAACAATCAAGAGCATACCTGTCAACCCGCGGCTCCGGAAAAACGGGACCTGCGCACATCGCTTGTGCACAGGTCACATTCCACGCATGCGTGGAAAGGTTTTACCCCTTCCATTCATGCGCGGAAGCGCTACGCCGCTTGCGCAGCCCTTACGCAAGCGACGTAGCGCTTCCGCGCATGCGCGAAAGGGGTAAAACCCTTCTGCGCATGCGCAGAAAGCATTCCCCCGCTGCCAAATTACGGGGTTTTGGCAGCAGGGGCCGGGTTATGACGTCAATCAACATCAATTTACGGGGTAATCCCGGCCAAATCGGGAAGGTTGACAGGTATGATCAAGAGCACTCACCAAACAGGTCCTCCCTCCATGCCTCTGGGACCGAACTGAACAAAGAAAGGAAATCGCAGTACTCTTAAACACAGCCCCACCTAGAGGCTGGAAGAGTAAAAAACAGTCAAAAATAATTTAAAAATTAAAACAAGAAATAAATAAATCAAATAAATTCAAAAACCACAAATTCAAAACAACAACACCCAAACCACCCCTAACCATAAAAACACACATAAAACCTGCCCAGCAAGGCTGGGCAAACTATGCTAGTCTCAGATATAATATTGATAAGGATGTTATGTGTTTTCTGAGTATGCAAGCACTTCCCAAATATTGCCTCAACAATCCTTATAGAAACTCTTGTCTTGAACCAGGTCAATATGACTTTTACTATTTCGTATGTAGGATCTGAACATGAACTTGAACATTGGAACATTTGTGCAATTTTATGTGTGTCAGTATAGAAGATGGCAACCCTGAGAGACAGAGAGAGGCTCCTGGTGCTCAGTGAAAGTGGGAGAAGAATTAAGGGAGGAGAAGGATGGATGAACACATGTATAGACGAAGAGGAGACAATCAAATATAAAAAGTAGTGGGAAAGAAGTAAAGTAGTGATGAGGTAGGGTTTGGATAAAGAAGATCAGATAATAAAAGAGAGGGCTTCTGTCTGCTTTTCTTTCTAACTTGCTATGAAACCTAAACACTCCAAATATGTCATGGCTGTTGAGAATGTTCATCCTGGCATTTTTTAAATGGCTTTATTTATTTATTGTTAAATTTATTGTTAATTTAAACTCTTGATAACCTGCACCATCACTTTAGTCACTAGATGGCAGATTCTATACTTCCTATGAGTAAGAGAGCTATTTTGAGTAAGAGGGTTTCTCAAGAGTTGATACCTCCTCAAGAGCAGAAAGTATCAAGCTACTTGCAATTGGTTTTGGTGGGCTGTCAGAGGGCCTGATATCTAGATCTTTACTCCTAGACTTTCCCGCTACTGGAAAAGTACATGTCCCACACCTTCTGGTGAACCCTGCTTGTTCCTTACTCAAAGTCTGTTTGTATATCTTGGCGATGGGAAAGAATAAATGAAATGAATGAATGGCCATTTGAATTTGAAGTCCTGCTGCCAAGTATGTGGGAAAGATGAGAGACTGCGTGAGAGGAAATAGGCAGATCATGCTGTTACTATTCTATCCAAACGTGTCATGAGATGCTGTTAGTAGCAGTTAATAAATTTGCTTGCCAGTAATGTCCTACTTTTCATCTTCAATCTTGGGCAAGGCATTAAAACAAACATCAGTCTTAAACAAACATTAAACATTTTTGAAATCTATACAGACTCAAAGGTTATATATTGTGTCCATACTCTATTATTTATGAAACAGGAATTGAATGCCATGTCTGAATTAATTGACTTTTTCCAGTTTTAAATGTGTAAGAATTTTGATGTCCTGAATCAGGTCAATATGACTGATCTGAAATTAAATGTGTAAGAACTTTAAATGAAAATAAAGAACTTTAAATGAAATTAAATGTGCAAGAACTTTAAATGTTTAATAACTTTGACCTCGAAAGATAAGCATCAATTTGTTCCCAGTAAAGATAATCCACTGGACAAGTGAGTTAAGGACAGTTTGAATTCGTTGAACACATCCTAAATTTTACTGCTAGGTAGGATAGGTGTTACCAAAATGTTTGACCTTCCTAAACTCCTCTTCTTATTTTGGATTATGGCTATTCAACTGTTGCCTTCCAATTTTTTGACAAATGTTTCTGAGAAAGTGTGCTGGTGTTAAGAAAATTAGGTTCACTGACAGAATCTTTTCTACCCTTATTTGATATGGTGGGCTAGTATTTCCCAATCTTAAATTATATACCTGTAGCTGGCTAGCAGGTTGCTGGATAGCCCAGCGGTTTAGGAATCTGGCTGCAGAGCCAGAGATTGGGAGTTTGATTCTTCACTGTGCCTTCCAGCAGAAAAGCCAGTCTGTGTAGTAAAGGGCAAGCTGCACAGTCCCAGGATTCCCCCAGAAGAAGGAAATGGATACACTTTTGTGTATTCTCGATCTAGAAAACCCTAAAACAGGAGGTTTCAACCTTTTTAAGCCGGGGGCTGGGTCACGCTCCCTCAGAGATCTTCAGGGGCCAGATGGCCATCTTGCCCTTCCTCCACTACATGACACTTCCTGGCATGGTGAAGGCAGGAGGGGGGGGTGTGTGTCACATGAAATGGTGCTGCAGTTCACATCCGGCTTATGAGCCACAGGTTGAGAATCCCTGCCCTAGAAGCCAGGGTCAGAACTCAGAGTTGATTTGATGACATACTATTTTTGTTGTTATATGTCTTTCGCTCATTCAGACCATCAATGCTGAGTCCCGTGGGTAGATATGACAATAGGCAGCTAATTATAGCTGTATTATGTCCCGCTAGTTTTACATTTTTTCTAAGAAATATGTGATTAGAATAACTAATCTCTTCTTAGCAGCACCTCTGCTTAGAGAGAAACCTTCTGTGAAATCCTTAGTGTAGAAATCTGATTCATGTAAAGATCTCTTCTCAATCAGTCTCATGAAGCAGCAGTTTATATCATCAGATCTTTTAAGATAGAAACTTAAGAGTCCACGAAGTCCAGCTTCATTAGGCTCAGAGTAAGGAAAGAACAGAGAGAGACAGAAAACACGACTGCAGTGTTTGGCTGAACAAAGGATACTAATGGCCTCTCTTTATTCAAGCAGAGTATAACAGAAACGAAACTTAAGCTACATAATCAATCAGAATGTCAGAACCCAAATAAGGAGAGATAAGGAGCGTTGTCTCTCATGCAAGCAAAGAGGCTTTTGTTTACAAAATGTGTCAGAAGACAGGAGACAGAAACCAGATGCCTTCCCACATGTCCTCCTTTTTCATTTAAATTTGAGAGAGGGACGGCTAATCATACCCCTGCATGTCATCATACTCCATAACTACTCCTCCATATGCATCATCACTGTCCTCCTGGACATCGTACCCCTCCTGACTCCTGGTACCTTGTTCCGGAGGATGATACCTCATTGAGTACAATTGCCGTCGTGCAAAACCCGATGTCTCCCTTCTACGCAGTGGACATGTGTTACACATAGAAATAAGATTAGGAATACAATTAATGCAAAAACACAAAGGTATAAGGCAGATAATAATAATGAACCCATAAAAGAAAACTTGTCTAAGGACAGATAAATCAGGCAACCAAGAAGTCACCCAATCAAAGAGATTAACATCAATGCGTACATTGTTAGTAATGCTCTCCTGTAAATTCTGAAGTTCTTTCTCAATAGTATTATTCAGATCCTGGAATTTTACCCGACATCCCTGGTTCCCGACCAGTTTACAAAATCCTCCGGATTTTGCTAACAGGTAATCTATAACCCATCGGGCCGGCAGCAGCTCTCCGGCGCCGTGCATCTGCCTGAGGCGGCATTTGCACTTGTACGGGTAAGGTAAAATAACCCAATGCTGCACATTGATACTGTCCTGGATGGAAATTCGTGGCAACTCCATTAAAAAAGAACCACATGTTAGGATCCTTGATTTGCCATCCATTGCAAATTGAACCACTATCTATAGCAGAATAATCAGGAGTAAACATAGGAAACACATCATATATATCTTCAATAGTAGTGTTAAACAAGGTATAATTAAGCTTATAAGAACTGTTATAACTACCCCATAACCAAAAATAATCATCACAACCCGTATAATTGCCTACATTCTGCAAAACCCGTTTTGCTTGAGTCCAGTACTTCCATTTACTATTCCAGACTCCAGAACTATGACAGCAGAAACAAAGTCCTTTAGTGTATTTCTTGAATGTCATGCTTCGCCAGCGGGTGTCGTTAAATTGTTCTGGAGGATTAGAGAAGAGTGTAGATCTATCAAGATGTTGCAAATGTCCAATAACCAACTCAGGCGTGTTGAACAATGCCGGAAGAAAGGCCATTTGAGACACTGCCAGTGGATGCTCATAGTATAACGTTGCATTCTTACCATGAACCTCAAACATATAGTTAGCATGACGAATCCAAAAGTTGGGGTTGCCCCCATGAGGCATTGTTCTTACAGCTGGAAGCACAGTAAGAAAGAAAAGAACAAATGTCAGCAAAGTTAGTTTACTGGTGAACCACCATCCTGGAGCTGAGTAACCTTTTTCTCTCTCCATGGGCGGATCGCTCGAGCAGGAATCCACACAGGTCCTGAGGTTGTAGAAACCGCTGCGTATCCTCGTCCCCAGGTGATTAGAGGTACAGGACCCTTCCACTCAGGATCCGGTTGCTGCCGATAAACGACCAATGGCTTAGGAAGACACTCCTCGGTCCTGAAATGCAATTCCACTGGAGAGTGTGACCTGTTATGGGGAGCAAGAAGAAAATTAAGAGTATACAGTACTTTAGCAACAGCTGTAGGTATTTCAGCCACAGGAACCCCTTTATCTCCCACTTGCTTGTGTAACAAATTTTTGAATGTCAGGTGGGCTCTTTCAACAATCGCCTGTCCAGTCGAGTTATAGGGTATTCCATGGGTTAGCTTAATGTCCCACTGACGGCAAAAGTCCTGAAAGGCAGAAGAAACATATGATGACCCATTGTCTGTCTTAAGGCTTTTAGGTTTACCCATTGCAGCAAACGAACGAATGCAATGTTGTATAACATGTCTGGATGTTTCACCCCGTAAGGGTGTAGCCCATATAAATCCAGAGAAGGTATCAACAGTTACATGTAACTTAGAAAGCGGAGCCAAAGCAGGTACTTGCGTGACATCCATCTGCCATAGCTGATTAGCTTCTGTTCCTCGAGGATTAACAGCATCAAATGGCAGGAATATAGGAGACTTCGTACAGGAAGCACAGGATGACACAATGTCTCTAGCCTGTGACATAGGAATGGAAAACCGTTTATGCAAAACCTTAGCAGATTGATGAAACATTGCATGACTGTCAATGGGGTTGTCAAAGAGAGAAAAAACCTCAGCAGAGTCTCGGAGAGCAGAATCTGCTCGTGCATTGCCCTCTGTCAAATAACCTGGGATCCTTGTGTGAGAGCGTATGTGGGCAATAAAGAATGGGACCGTACGGTTGGAAAGAAAACCTTGAAGCTGTTGGAATAAAGCAAAAAGATCCCTATCCATCGATGGAGACAAATAAGCTTGAGCTAAAGTAAAGACAAGGCGGTAAACATATTGAGTATCCACAATCAGGTTAAAAGGCACATCAGAAAACATAGAGAAAGCAAGTATGACTGCTGCCAGTTCCGACCGCTGGGCCAATGCTTGAGGTCCTGTAAAAACAACCTCCCATTCCCCAGTAGGACCCTGCCATGGAAGTACTCCACGGGAGGGGGAGCCATCCGAGAAAAGAGTAACGGCATGCAAGATAGGTTGCATGCAAAGCGGGGATGACAGGGAGTAAGAAGTGAGATTCAGCAAGGTAAACCACTTATCCTTGGGGGGGTTAAATTTAACTTGTCCCACAAAGTCCGCCATGGCCACCTGAAATGCCTCAGAATGCTGTAGCAAGGCGGTTAGCTGATCCTGCGAAAAAGGAAAACAAACAAAGTCAACGTCATAGCCAGTCAAATGCTTTGCCCTAGTACGGCATTTGAGGAAAAGATCAGCAATCGCATCAGGTAGGCGATAACAGTTTTTCGAGGGAGTGTGCGCCAAGTGTAGCCATTCCACGATGGCCACCTTCTGAGCGTTGACAGGCGCGAACAAAACAGCAGTGGGCAGCCTCGGTGTAGAAAGAAGAGCGCATGCCAGCGCAATGGTGCCTGAGGGCACCCGATCCACAGCGATGGTATGCAGCTTTTCGTTGAGGCGTTGAAGAGCTGTACGCATCTCCGTTGTGCAGGGAATGATGTCCGCTGGAGAAGTGTGTCCAGAAAGAGCAGCAGAGTGGTGACAGTTCCTCCGTGCTCAGGGCCAAGAAAGGACGAGCCCAATTTATGTTCCCTAGCAATTGTTGCAATTGTACAAGAGTGAACTGCTCTGGAATAGCTATTGTTGGCAATAGCGGAGTTGAAGCTGTAGCTGAGAGCCTATGTCCCAGATATTGGAATGGATACATCCGCTGTACTTTTTCAGGAGCTATGATCAAGCCCGCTTGTTGCAAAATGTCTGCTAGGTCCTGCAGGTGTTTCTCCGTGACTTGTGGACCATGCAATAAAATGTCATCTGTGTAATGATAGACTTTAACCTCTGGATGACGTTGCCTGAAAGGTTCCAAAGCCATGCTCACAAAATGTTGGCATAGAGTCGGCGAGTTGGCCATACCCATAGGCAAGACACACCATTCAAACCGTTGAGTAGAATGTTCATTATTGTATACTGGCAATGTAAATGCAGATTTTTCCCTGTCTTGTGGTGCTAGCAAGATTGTATAAAAACAGTCCTTCAAATCTATAACCATGAGTTGATGATCTTCCGGAATCATGTTCGGATTAGGGAGTCCAGATTGTAGAGGTCCCATTGGCAAGATGTGCTCATTAACTTTTCTCAAATCATGCAACAATCGCCATTTTCCAGACTTCTTTTTCACCACAAAAATTGGAGAGTTCCAAGGACTAGTGGTTGTTTGAATATGTCCCAGATTTAATTGCTCCTGTACAAGGGCCTCCGCCGCCTGGAGCTTTTCTCTTGAGAGCGGCCATTGATCCGTCCACACTGGCGGGGTGTTTTTCCATTGTAGTGGAAGTGCATGCAACGGCGCTGCAGGGGAGGCCCGTATCAAAAATTTGCCTGCAAGGTACACCCTGTTTTAGCCAGGAGATCCCGGCCCCACAGAGTAATAGGAATATCCATAATCAGGGGGTGAAGAGAAACTTTGGTTCCCCCTGAGGTCTCAAAGACGATTGGATGAACACTTTGCTGTGCTGGCTCGTACCCGCCCACCCCATAAACTTCCCTACAGGGGCGGACGGCCCATCCAGTCGGCCAATTTTTTTTTGCCACCACTGAAATATTGGCTCCTGTATCGACCAATCCAGACACTGAAGTCCACCCATAATCAGCGAGCGGGTCGGTCTATCCTCGGTGATTTGTATCACCGCCATAGCCGCTGTTACAGTCCCCTCCTGGGATGGAGTTGCAGTGGTCCCTAGTGGGAGCAGATGAAGGCGTCCTACAGGTTGTCCCTTAGGCAGGGTGAGATGTTGCGTGGCTGATGCAGGGATGACAATTTCTTGGTGACCCAATGTAACTGACCCTGCTGCAATGTGTACAGAAGCGGGTAAGGCGTCTGGGCAAGGAAGAACGATGCCCATCATGCCCTGGAAATTAACATCATCAACCATTGTGGGAAGAGCCTCCACACACCCTGGCACAGTAAAGGTACAGTCCTTGCATAACCTCAATAAAAGTCCTTCTTTTAGAGGATGGTTTTTTCTATATCGTGAAATCATTTCTTGGGCAAGTTCCTTATCTTCTTCCAAAACCTCCGCTATTGCTTCCTCACTGACCTCTGGTAGCCCTATTATTTTGCCTGGGCCCGAGCCTGGCCCGCACTCCCATTTCCCTGCTGCTGTGGAGAAAAGTCAGAGTCTTTGTGCTGAGCAGCTGAGGGGTTGGCATTAGGATTTGAGCGGCACTGATTGGCCCAATGGTACCCTTTCTGGCAAATGGGACACTTCCTTGAAGGGCGTGCTGCCTGCTTTTGACATTGTGCTTTAAAATGCCCTTTTTTCCCACAACCAAAACAACGTTTGTTTTGAGCCTGAGTTGTGGGCAATTGAACTGCAGCTGCCAGAAGTTGAGCCTTGTAACTGTGAGTCCCCACATTTTGACAAACTTTCATCATGTCTGCTATAGATGTTCCTGGCCTAGCATAAACAGCTGTCAGAGCCCCTTTACAATCCTCATTGGCATTTTCAAAAGCCAGTTGTTTCATGAGCATTTCCCGTGCCGGGACATTTTCCACCTGGCAGCTGAGGGCAGTCATGAGTCTGTTAATAAACTCAGTGTAATCCTCTTTAGGGCCCTGCCTGATTGCTGCAAATCCAGCAACTGAGCTATCCCCTTTGGAAGGAATCTTACTCCAGGCGCGCATGACTATCTGTGCAATATCTCCCAGCTGGGCATCAGTGAGTGCCAACTGCTGTGTGGGGTTGGCAAAATTTCCCTCCCCACATAACATATCCATCGTGAGTGCAGGGCATGTATGATGTACCTCCCAAGCCACATCCCTCCACTCTTGCAAGCAAAGCATAGCTTCTGCAGGAGGCAGGAGTGCTTTGATCATCTGTTTCCAATCAACTGGTAGCAATTTTTGAGAAGCAGTGGCTTCCAACAGAGCTTTTGTAAAAGGTGCATTAAACCCACAGTCACGTATGCTGACTCTCAGTTCCTTCAGATATTTGTAATGGAGGGTTTCATATCTATCTGGGACTGCCGGTGCATTGCCAACAGCCGGAGCCCCCCTGATCACTGGGTATATCTCAGGAGATTGCACTTCCAGCACAGCTGCAGTTAAAGCAGCAGAGAACTGTGTTTTGGTAGGGCTAAAAGTGCTTGATTGCTGCAAGGCAGGATATAATGTCCCATCTTCTTTTCCACCCACATCAGGGGGCTTATGCTGTTGTTGCTCATATGATGGAGGGGCAGTTGCCATAGCCCCTCCCTTGGCTGGGGGCAAAAGCTTTGGGAGGGGGCCAGCAAGCCCCTGAGACAACAGAATATTCTTTGGAGTGAGTCTTTGAAGGCAGTCTCTGACTTCCTCCCACGTAAATAGCAGTGATACAAAAATTCTCTCATGCTTTTGCAATGCTTTTCCAATTTGATTCCACTGTTTTAAGTCCAAACATTCATATTTAAACCAATGACAGTTTTTTTTCTATAGCTTTGACTAGCTTTTGTATCTCCTTCTCATCAGCCTTTCGCCCATTGTTATTCAAAAGATCTGAGATATCTTTACAAAGTTCCTGCATTTGCGATGCCAGCACACATCCCATAATTAAATTGTTTTTCACTCACCCTTTGGGACCCAATGTAGAATTGGATGAATTTCGAGCGCTCGATTTATGACCTTCCCGGTCGACCTTTTGCCTGGTCGTAGGTGAATGAGACCTTGTCCCCGGTCGCCAATTATGAGGTGCTAATTGCTGTTTGCTGCTTCAAAGCATTCCTTTGAATTTCATTCAAATGGCCTCACCACGGAGCACCAGTTGTAGAAATCTGATTCATGTAAAGATCTCTTCTCAATCAGTCTCATGAAGCAGCAGTTTATATCATCAGATCTTTTAAGATAGAAACTTAAGAGTCCACGAAGTCCAGCTTCATTAGGCTCAGAGTAAGGAAAGAACAGAGAGAGACAGAAAACACGACTGCAGTGTTTGGCTGAACAAAGGATACTAATGGCCTCTCTTTATTCAAGCAGAGTATAACAGAAACGAAACTTAAGCTACATAATCAATCAGAATGTCAGAACCCAAATAAGGAGAGATAAGGAGCGTTGTCTCTCATGCAAGCAAAGAGGCTTTTGTTTACAAAATGTGTCAGAAGACAGGAGACAGAAACCAGATGCCTTCCCACACCTTAGGCCAACTGTCTTTTCCGTTATATTGATTTCTGAGTAAACCACAGTTCTGCTCATCACAGAAATGTAAGCAACATAAAAACCAAAGAGGAAAAGGGGTTTTCTGATTGTGAGAGTAATATGACAAAAGGGGTCTGTCGTGTCCGGCCCTTATAAGCAATAGTCCAGGCAACGATGAACAGAACAACAACGGGAGTTTATTAACAGTCTTTTAGGTTACACTTACAAGGCGCTATGGACATAAGATGGCTACATGAATCCCATGTAATCAGTCCCTCTGGAATCTGCCGTAATAGAAGGCAAGCACTAAGCTACATTAGAAGCGGTAGCGTGTAGAGGAGACCCAGGCTTAGCACAACGCTGGCTACCTGTACAGTAATGGAAAGTATAGATCTGGTCTGGGCCTACCCTTGTTTACCCATGGGGCTTATATAGCATCTCCTCAGTGATGACTCCTTGATACAATGTAGAGACCTGACAGACAATCATAGCTAACCAATCATAACAGGATATACAAGTATTAACCAATCAGGAACAGGATCCAAAAGTGTATCCAATCACAGAACTCTAATTAGCATAATGAATGCACCTAGAGAGTGAGATTTCATGACAACTTTAGCTCCTAATTTGGATGGCATGAAACCGCCATTTTCTCTTTGCAAGGCGTTGCCTGAGTAACTTGCAATTCTGCCTTAATACCATACCTGTCAAGCGCAGCTCTGGAGATTCCGGGACCTGCACAGAATGTTTCTGCGCAGGTCCATTGTACGCATGCATAGAAAGCTATTACACATGCGTAGAATGTTTCTGTGCAGAACGTTTTTGCGCAAGTCTGTTCTACGCATGTGTAAAAGCCTTCTATGCATGCGTACAATGGACCTGCACAGAAATGTTCTGCGCAGCTCACTTCTATGCGTGTGTAGAAGGCTTTTACACATGCGTAGAATGTTTCTGTGCAGAACGTTTTTGCGCAAGTCTGTTCTACGCATGTGTAAAAGCCTTCTATGCATGCGTACAATGGACCTGCACAGAAATGTTCTGCGCAGCTCACTTCTATGCGTGTGTAGAAGGCTTTTACACATGCGTAGAAGGCTTTTATGCATCCCTGTCTGCAGAGAAGCCTTCTATGCATGCGTAAAAGCCTTCTACGCATGCATAGAAGTGAGCTGCACAGAAGGGATGTGCAGTAACTCATTTCCCCCTGCTGCCAAATTACGGGGTAGCGGCAGCTCCAGGCAGAAAATGACAAAAATCAGCGCAAAAAAACGGGAAATCCCAGCCAATCCGGGATACTTGACAGGTATGCTTAATACACAACAAGGCCCCTCTGCTTCTGAATTCCTGATGAGGAAACTCCAAGATAGTAGTCGTGGCTAGTTATGAGAAGCTCAAGTACAGACTTTGACTGAGCACATATTAGACACTTGAAGGCTTTCTAGGTCCCCTGTGTTAGATGCATTTTCCCCCATTTTCCTTACAGTTCTTAGAACAGATCTGAATAATGTCTTTGGGCCAAGCATGCCTGCTAGACTAGATCGTTTTGATTCTGGAGTGAAAATGGCTGCAAGACCTTTTTCCAGATTGGATCAAGGCTCAGCACCTGTTTGTTATCAAAAACTAAAAAAAGTACAGTGGAACCTCATACAACAATCGTCCCATATACCAACGGAAATCACATAGCAATTAGCTTTTGGGGAGAAAATGGTGTCCTGCATAACAATTTTCCATATGGAAAAAAATCATACAATGATTTTTCAATGGGAAAAAACCCTTAGCGAAAAAAATCGTTGTACGATATATCCCATAGGGAAAATCGCTATACGATGCATGCATTGTATAGCAATTTTTTCATACAACAACGAGCCCCATGGAATGGATTTAAATCATTTTATGACCTACCACTGTATTTTAAGTGAGATAATAATAATTTTGTGTCACAAATTATTGTGTGTTAAAAGGATTTTTGCTGGAGAAACTCATCTCAGGGGATGCCCAAATGAGGCTCCTTTCATGTCCCCAACAGCTGGGACAGAGACAGACACTCAGTCCATCATGGAGTACCTGGGTCTCGAACTGCCAACTTGCCAGCCTTCCAGCTAACAAGGTGAGCTTCTTAACCACTGAGCCACTGCAGCCCTTTTTAAGTGAGATAAAAGTGAAACACAGTTGGGTAAACACAAGACTAACACTTTTTGTTGTCTGGCCCTTTGTGCTGTGTTGGCTGCCATTGAATAGACATAGCAAAGTAATCTGAAGCTAAGCGATAAAACCGGAGTCACTGGCTGGAGGAGTGGGCATAACATTTCCCTCAACTTTCTCCTTCTCAGTCTGCTACGTCATGCCATGTTGAATGGGAGACGTTGACATTGGTCTTTGTCCAGTATTCAGAGGCTGAAAAGGCACACCAAGTTCAGAAGTGTGGTGGCTGTCAATGGGCTGTTGTTCCCTGCCGTTCCCTGTAATTCATTGTGCCTTGAGATGGTGTGACACAAGATTGATTGGGCCTCTCCAGGAAACAAGGCAGCCCTTCTTTGTCCCAGCAAAAACATGCTTCTCGTGGATTCATTTTGGTCAAGGCACTTTAGCTATTGAAATACCTCGGATAGCTTGGTGTTTGAGGACCAAATGCTCTGAGAATGAGAAAGAGTGGCAGGCACAGGAGTAGAAGCAAAAATAGACTGGGAAGGGTTTGGCCTGCTTTTCCTGTATTGGGAAGAAAATCTGACATGGCCTAAGGCTTTAGGCAGATATTCTTGTAAAATCTATATAAATAAAACAGAAATGTGCATCCGTGCATCCCAAATGCGTTTCCACGCCCCTTGACTGAGCCCCCTGAAAGTTGGTGCATGCCTACCTTTGGCGTCACAGATTGCATAGCCAGAGACAGGGGCAGCAGGGGTGCTCTGTGCCCCACAAATGCATGAAAACCAAGAAAACTACATAGCCCAGCAACCACTGTGGCACGCCTCAGCCAATAGGCTAGGCTGGCATGGGTGTGGGCATGTATGAACAATGGTCATGTGCAGAAGTCAGGGGGAAGCAGTTACCGGCCATGTGCGCCCCCGGCTTCCCCCACCCCAAACCCCTCAGAACAACAAAAGGGCCTCATGGGCGGAGCAAGGGGGACAGACGAGCCGTCGGCAGTTTGGTGTATGAAAACCAAGACACAGGACACAGCCTCGGGCTGGGTTAACTCAGGTTTATTGCATGGTGGTCAGAGGGAACATGAGGTAATGGCGGATCAATGGCTCTTTATATACTGTAGTAACACATTTGAACGTGGTTCCATGATAGCCCATTGGCTACTGTCTGCGTGACGTCATTGCTGGTCACGCCCTTCTTGTCCAGGTGTAGGTGGTGGCGGGAAAACTTCCCGCGCTGTTGCCTTTGATGAGTTTGGACCAAGAGAGCTTGGACGCTCGCTGCTGCCAGCTGGTGGTCATTAGCTCGCGTCCTATTACAGGGTTTATGTGATACAGCTGAAGGTTACATTGTTGCCCATAGGCAAGGTTACATTGGTTCAGATACATTGTTATCCATGTGGAGGATCAAACCATTAGGACACAACAGGCAGGCACACAACCAGGCCAGTGGGGGCACAGCCAATGAAAGGCCACAGGAAGCAGCGAACAAGACCATAGACGGGGCCCAGGAGGCCTCGCCGGGGCTCCATCGCTGCATGGAGGACAGGGGAGACACCCAGGCTGGGTAAGATGGCCGTCGGCCACAAATCCCATGGGTGCCAGGATGCCACCACCCAGGCGGAGCAAGGCACCCATGCTAGTAATACATTTTCCCCCCCAGTGTGATCACTCTGAATGCAGTAGAACATGAATTATGCAACATTAAGCAAATTGTGTTTTTGTTTAAGTATTTGAACACTGTTTTTTTGTTCTTGGTATTTTTTATTATCTTTACTATATAAGGTTTGATGTCTCTTTTTATGTATTTTGTGCAAAAATTCAATAAAATTAAAAAATAAATAAAAAAGAACGTGAATTACAATCTAGAACACAACCTATGTTGTATTCCTTTTCTTTAAAAAAGGAGGCTTATTATATCAGGTCATGTGTGTTTTGCTCCTAAGTATGGACAACTTTAACAATGTATTTTGCCCTCGGCATCTGTAGCTCTTCCATGTTAAAAACATAATGACATGAGCCTTGTCTACACAAGTATTGGTCATTGTACTTAAGTGTATTCTTTACCTAGAAAACCATAGAAAAGATCATTATAAGTTAGAATCAACTTGAGCACACAACAACAGCAGAGCAGCAGCAGCAGCAACAACAACAACAACAACAAAATGTATGTGATGAACAACTTTAATGGCTACTCTGAATCTCTCCAGAGGGATACAAGAACCCTTCTCCACCTATTTCTGGGTCCTATCTGATATTGATATAGGCTGAAATCCTATTGATGATTTATGCTGGCATAAAAGAAACCACAGAAGTCTTGGCAGCACATTGTTTCCCTCAGGGGCATGCTGGCTACGCTAAAAGGGTGGTGGATGGGGGAGGGGAGGAGCCTATGGAGTTGGGTGCAAAGTGACTGAGGCCATGGCAGGGGGCGGGCCAAGTGCATGGCAATACCCGCCCCACAGAAACAGCACCCTGCAGCCTCAAAGGTTCCTGTTTGGGGCGGAAATTGACTTGCACCATTGTTTAGTCGCCCAGTGTCATACTTCTCAAATGTCCTTTGAGGAATGGGGTCCACATGAAATGGTGCTGTGGGCCAGATCCGGCCCACAAGTCTTAGGTTGGGAACCTCTGATATAAAGCCTTATGCGGTTTAGGACCATGCTAACTTTGGAGGCACCTTTTCCTATGGACCAATACCCAGAGCAACCAAGTGATGAAATTGAGGTTGGCCACATGGAAAAAGGTTTGGAAAGCTGGCACCAGGAATTGTACATTTTTTTGTTGTTGTTGTGGCCCCAAGGCTCTGGAATGAGCTACCACCTGAAATCAGAGCCACCCCCTCTTTATTGGCCTTCCAAAAATCCCTGAAAACTTTTCTATTTCACCAAGCTTCTCTGGAATAAAATAACATCAAATTAGCACCTTTGTGGCAGAGCGGTCTAGTTTTTCTTTTATTTTTTGCAATGAGCACATGTAGGTTATATTATGTTTGCTTTATGTTCTTATATACTGTATTGTTATTTGTTTTGTTGGCTCTTTATTGTATTGGTTATCTTATTATGTCTAACTTTTATTGTAAGCTAATTTCTATATTCCTGTATAATGTCTTCAACATGAAGCTGAGGCTGCTGTGAGATTTTCATGAGGGATAAGTGATGAAACCAACCCAGAGCTTGGAAGTAATGAAGTATAAATAATGTAGTTGCTGGTAGCCAAGTATTTTTCTTTTTTTAATAAGAAGGGCATAGCAAAGTTACATTTCAGAATTACACAATGAATGGAGACTAATAATGATTACATGCTATCAAACTGATCCCGGCTTATGATGACCCTCCTCCGAGTGTTTTAGGTCAGTGATGGCAAACCTTTTAGAGACCGAGTGTGCAAACTGCAACCCCAAACCCATTTATTTATCACAGAGTGCCAACACAGCAAAAGGGGAGGGAGGAAATGCTCCCATTGGGCTGCTGGGCAGAGGGGTGGGACAAACTCTGTGCTGGGGGAAGGGAGGAAGCACTCCCATTGGGCTACTGGGCAAAAGGGTAGGACAAACTCTGTGCTGGGGTGACCGCACAGGTGCCCACAGAGAGGGCTCCAAGTACCACCTCTGGCATGTGTGCCATAGGTATACTGTAGTTGGAAGTATTTTTGGTGGCATGATCAGTAATGTTTTCCAATTATTTTTTCTATTGACATTAAAAGGGCATTTCTAAGGCATTTTGAGCAGAATTTCTGACACTTCATGCCACTCTGTTATCAAGCCTGGGAACTAACCCCACCCTCAACCACAAAAATGCAACTGGCAACCACCCTAAAACATAACCAAATGAGGGGAGTGTGTGCCTTGTATCAAGTTACATTGTGAATTATATTTTAAAAATAGCATTCCAAGCACTCATTTAACTCTCTTTTTCTGTCTCTCCATGTCATGTGCTGGCTTTGTGGGTGTCAGATCTCCTGCTTTGTCTGACATGATTAGGCACTGGATGGAGATAAGCCAAACACAGCTGAAAAAGAGCCTCCTGGAAGATTGTGGCATTTCTGAACCACAATCGGGCATGCCTGGTAATGGCGACCTTGTGTTGCCGATTAATCTTTCTCACACTGGGTCAGGTGAAAGAAACTGCAGAATGAAATCATCAAAATGTGGCTTTGTTTTGTCAGTTTCATGTCTGGCCTAGATAGGGAAGAAGACGTTGAATGTAAACACTTTTAGCAGCTTTTAGACTCACAAAGTCACCACACAGTGGTGGGATTCAGCAGGTTTGCTCCAGTTCGCCAGAACCAGTAGCAGAAATTCTGGCTGTTCCCACCCATCCAAGTTTTGAAATAATGCAAGGCTTTCCCCCTAGTCACGCCCACCATACCACACCACAGAGTCGGTAGTTAAAAAAAATGGATCCCACCACTGCGATCGCATAATGGTATATTCTGTGACTTGTGAGTGCCTCACATGTGTATCCTGAGCACCACTATTGAAAAGGAAAAGACTAACTTCAAAGGATGTGTATCTCCTTTATAACTGGTCTGTTGTGCTTGTATTCAGTGATGAGGTTTTTGTATAGTACACAGCAACTAATTCAAAATAATTCTGATAGAATTCATTCAATTTCCCTTGCTTGAATGAAGTGAGACCGCTCATTGTTTTGTGTATCTCCAGGTCTTGAAATTGTTGTGGCAACAATTAAGTCTTAAGCAGTGGTTCATACAAGTTCTGTCAAAGTAAGCTTTCAAAATGCCATTGCTTTCACATGAGATGATGTTTCTACTCCCATGGAAAAAGTCCTAATCCAAAAGGTGTGTATAATTTGGGTCAAAACGCTATCCTCGGCAGCTAATGTAGCCTTTCACATCCTTGCTGTCAATTGTGCCAGGTCCTCTCTTAAACATTCAGTTCAAACAAAATATCCAAGTCAATTAAGAGATAATACTTCACCTAACACATCTGGCATAATAGCAACACTGAACGAATCACTGAGAGAACATTTTATTACACAAGATATTTTGGTTTAATCTCAAAGTCAACATACAGTATACCAAACCAAAGAACTCTAACAACCGATTAACTGTAATTTATCAGTAAATTTCATTTTATTCAGTTAGGGCAATTCAGTCTGTGAAAGCTTATCTGACTAGAGAGAATAACTAATTTAAAGCAGCTTATCAAGATCAATAACTTCACTGTTGAGAGCAACTTCTATTGCAGTAGGAAAAATGGCCTTATTAGGCAATTCTGTTCTTATTGCATACTAGCATATTTTCCCCGGCAGTGCCGGGCTCTTTAAAATGGTTTTGGAAGGTTTTTGTTTTATGTTTATGCAAATGAGGTTAGTTTTTAATTGTGGTTTTTTAAATTTTTATTTTTACGCATGGGCTGTTATAAACTGTGATTTTTTTATTTTTTGGTTTTGGTTTTTGGTTTTTAACAAGAGGAAAGGATGATATAATTTTTTATAATTATTGTATTTAACCAAATAATGTGTTACTATGTGATTTTTTAAAAATAGTTGTACCTTGGATAATTATTTTTTAAAATGTGTAAGAATACTTTTTTAAAAAAAATCAATGTTTCTATACTGTGTTTAGATGTTTTTTTTAGTGAAAACTAATTTTTTTTGAATTATTTGTGATTATTGTGAATATTTTTGAATGTTTTGATAACTTATTTCATTAATTTGGGAATTATTTGTAATTATTTTGAATATTTTTTAATGTTTTTTCTCTTGTGGCCTCTGGGTGTCGCTTCTTCTTCCAGTAAGTAGTCTCTTTCTTTCCTCAGTTTAGTTCCGGTCGTCATGGAGTGAGGACATATCCTGGTAAGGTCTCTGGTTTAATTATTTTGGGGGGGGGTTGTTTTATTTTGGGGGGGAGGGGTCTGTGTGTTTTTTCTTGTTTGTTGTTGGATGTTTTTGTGTTTCCTTTTTCTGTTTTTTATTTTTGGTTTTGATTATTTTTGACTGTTTTTGGATTGGGTTTTTGGATGTTTGTGTTTACTTTTTCTGTTTTTATTTTGGTTTTGATTATTTTTGACTGTTTTTGGATTGTGTTGTTTTGTGTTGTGGGTGGGGGTATTTCCGTGGGCCGGTCTCGGGGGCTGGCCCATGGAAATACCATTGCCGCTTCATGCGGCGTTGGGGTGGGTTTTTTTTCATGGGCTGGCCTTGGTGGCTGGACCATGGGAATCCCATCACTGCTTGATGCGGTGGGGGGGGAGGTATTTCCGTGGGCTGCCCTGGGTGGCCAGACCACGGAAATTGTATCACCGTTTACATGCGGCATTGGGGTGGGGGTATTTCCGTGGGCCGGCCTGGGTGGCCAGACCACGGGAATCCCATTGCCGCTGTATGTGGCGGGTGTGTGTGTGTTTCGCGGCCTGCCTTTTTATTTTTATTTTTCACGTGCCAGCTGCCTCAGCGTTCTGCGCGCTCATGGTGTGCAGGACACTGGGGCTTGTAGTTTGGCGTTTGCGTTTTTGGCTTGTGTGTCATTTTTTTTCCTGCGAGTTTGATTTTGATTGGCTGCGGCGTGTTTCAGAATGTTCCTTTTGCTCGCGCTGCTCAGCCTGATTGGCTCTGGTGCGGTGCGGCGCAAGGAACATTGGGAATTGAAGTTCCCTTTTTTTGTTTGCATCCAGGGGGCTCCTGCCCCACTGGCACATTTCTCAACCCCCCAGTAACCTCCATACCCATTTGGGTCCAGTGCACGAATGCTCGTTCGGGGCCTGGCTAAACATCCTTTGTCAAATCACAACGGTTAATGCACAGATTTATAGGTATAGATACATTTGGAGTCTGCATAGAGATTTGATTTACTCCTTCCATTTATGCATTATGGCCTTTGAGTTCCAATCTTTACAAGCATAGATATATTGTATAAATATGTATCTGCCAACACCACGGTCTGATATAGTAGGCTCAAGTCCATAAAGATATGTGCCACAACAAAAGTCTTAGGTCTTTGAAGCATCAATGGAGTCTTCATCATTCTCACTATTATAGTCTCTTGTATCAGTTTGGATTATTTTCTCATGTTTGACGAATTTCTGAAGCAATGCAGGCAATTATAATGAAACGTGAACCCCTATAAATTGTCCCTTCCCCTGGTTTGTATGTTAGACCTGGCAGAAGAGTTATGTAACCGTTACTGTCTGCAGAAGTCCACCAGATTTACACATGTGAAGGCCCTAGATCTCACATTTTAGAGCATATAATTACCAGGTTTAAAAAGGCATCATTCTAATAATTATGTAAACTTCAAATTCTGTTTCTATAAATGAATAGGAGCTCCCTCCCCAATTTATATAATAGACTGGCCCTGTAAGTCTTAGTTCTCCCTCATTGTTTTACCATCTACTTAATATCTAGTCATGCCTGCCACATGACCACAAAAATGTCTGCAGATGCAGACAGCACTGGTTCTTTGGCTTTGAAACAGAGATGAGCACTGAACCCTAGAGGAAGATACAACTGGTATTTGAGCAAGGGAAACTAAGATCACCTATTAGTTTTGAAGATTGATAAACACAGAACTTTTACAACCTGTGAAATGGATACAAGCATCTTAAAGTGTCATTGGCTATAGAATTATGTAATGTACAACAATTGGTCCTTATTACTGCTATTAGCAGACTCTATATGTAATCAATATGATTATTACTTTAATTAGCTATCTTATGTTATATAATTGTCTTATACTAACTCTTTTGGTGGGCACTCTTGTGTCTGGTTTCTGTGTTCGTGTATTCCCTTCATTTCCTCTCTGCCAACTGAAATAATCCCAACAAACAGTCTCCTGGCTAAAAAAAGAGGAGTAATTATCAATGTATATTTACATGAGTTTATGTCTGTACATGCCTGTAAAAGTGAAGATTTTAAATATACAAATGGCCTGGATTCGGAGTAAGAGACAGCAACAAGTCTACTGAAGAATTTTATTTCACAGCACAAATAAACCTTACTTTAAACCCATCCTGAATCAACATGGCAGAAAACTAAGAGGCTAAAGTCTGTGTAGTGGTTTTCATTGAAAATATTTTTCAAAGTCAAACCTAATGGTAAATTAGTGTAGGCTTGGAATATCAAGTTTTGGACAGACACTGAAAAAACCACTCGCATATACATGGCCAAGCAAACCTCAAATGATCTTAACATTTTCTGGACACTATTGAAAAGGTTTGGTTTTCATTAACCTTAAGCTTAATGATGCTCATTCCAAGCATCTTAGTGTGACAGGGAGATTTTTACTTCATCCTTCAGCATTCAAGATTACCCGGCTTTGCTCGGGTTTTTCTTTTCTTTAATGTAGGCCAGCCTTTACCTCCTAGAAACCTCATGGGGTGTATGTGGGTCACTCCTGCCTCCCTTCCTCCATCTCTCTCTTCCCTCACCCATCCTGCTTCTCCATCAATGGTCACTTACCACCCTTATCCCTCCCATACCTGTGTCCAGCCACCTGGTGAGAGAGCAGCACTCAGCCATTGAGGAGCCCTTGGACTTTCCCTCCCACCTTGGCTTCACCCACAGTGGCTGCCACCTCCGCCGCCTCCGTTGCCTCTGCAGCTCCAGAGCTTGGAGGGACCAGCACAGTGCTGATCTCACATGCCCATTTGCCTTCCACCTACTATGAAAACTGCATCTGAGCTCAGCAGGCTACAGCTGAGCTAGTCAGATGATGTCACAATCTCAACCTACCTGGGACTATGACATCAGCTAATTACATCACTGGGAAACACATACATTGTATAGATCAAGTGGGATACAATTAGGGAGGTGTATGCCCCCCATGGGGCTTGTGACCCCTGCAGTGCTGATTTCTCTGGCCCAAGGTACGTATGTGCCAAATTTCAGAGGGATTGGTCAAGGGGTGTGGGAGCCTTTGGAGCACATACAAGACCACACCTCTGTTTTATAGATATAAGAACATAAGAACAGCCTTGCTGGAACAGGCCACAGCCCATCCAGTCCAGCATTCGGCCTCACACAGTGGCTCACCGTTTGCTTCAGGGTATTCCCAAGCAGATGCCTTCACCTGTTTAGGATTCCCTGGAAATAGCATTGAGAGAAATCCTGCCTATCTCTCCAACCCGGAGGTTGTCCTTAGGCATCCATAATTATAGCCATTGATATAAGTTCTTCCATGAACTTGTCTAATCCTTTCTTAATGCTGTCAAGACTGACAGCTGTCACCACTTCTTCTGGCAGGCAGTTCCATAGACCAGTGATCCTCTGGGTGAAAAAGTACTTTCTCTTATTTGTTTCAGAACTAGTACCCAAAAGTTTCATAGAGTGCCCCCTAGTTCTAGTGTTGTGCGATAGGGAAAACAGATTTTCCTTATCTACTTTGTCCACACCGTGCATGATTTTATAAAGTTCAATCAGGTCACCTCTTAGATGCCGTCGTTCAAGAGTCAAGAGGCCCAACCGTTGCAGCCTCAGATGGTAAGGAAGGTGTTCCAGTCCCCTAATCATTCTGGTTGCCCTCCTCTGCACTTTTTCCAGCTCCATAATATCCTTCATTGAGCTGTCCACCAGGACACCAAGGTCCCTTTCCTGGTTTGTCGCAGAGAGTTCAGACCCCATCAGTTTATAAATGTAATTGGGGGGTTTTTTTGCCCCAATGTGCATCACTCTGCACTTACTAATGTTGAAGCTCATTTGCCACTGTTTTGCCCACTCCCCCAGTGTCAAGAGATCCATCTGGAGCTCCTCACCATCTCTCACAGTTTTCACTACCCTGTATAATTTAGTGTTGTCAGCAAATTTGGCTACCTTGCTATTTACTCCTACTTCTAGATCATTTATGAAGAGGTTGAAAAGCAGGTGTCCCAGTACTGAACCTTGGAGGATCCCACTCTTTATTTCCCTCCACTTGGAGAAGTGTCCATTTAGTGCTACCCTTTGTTTCCTGTCCCTTAGCCAGTTGCTGATACAGGACAAGACCTGTCCCTTTATTCCATGACTGGTAAGTTTATTCAAGAGCCTTTGGTGTGGGACCTTGTCAAAAGCCTTCTGAAAGTCCAGATAAACAATGTCAACTGGATATATAGAAGCAAGCATGAGTGTAAAAATAAATCATGGAAGTGCATAGATTCCTTGACAATTCCTGCAACGTAGCCAAGGATTACAAATGTTTCCTTCCACCTTGGATAAACTTTGAGAGAAATCATTCCACCAAATAACATATGAAGGAGCAGGAAACTAGAGTGAAGAAGTGAAAACATGAATATATATATTTCAATGAAAAGAAACCAGGTATCAAGAATGACATCATTAAGTTGGGCATGACTTAACACTTGAGTTTTCAAGGGGCAATATCAGAATTGGCTACTAGAAAGAAACAGATAGTATTTGCCTGTGATTTTCTGGCTTGCTGGTAAGAGCAGAACAAAATATTACTTTTTTTATGGACAGTGAAAATGAAAATGAGAACTCCGCATCAATAACACAATATGTTACTTTTCAAAACAAATATTCCAAGTTCTGATCTAAGATGTACTCTATATATTACATTATGACTGCAATGAAATAATGGGTAGCTTCAATTTTTTTGAAGGCAGCAGGAAAAGATAAAGACCAATTGTGAGATGGATTGACTCCTTACAAGAAAGTCAAAGGCTTGATTATGCAAGAGCTGAGCAGGGTTGTTGAGAACAGGACATTGTGGAGATCTCTCATTCTTTGGCTTGCCATTTTTCAGAGACAATTTCAGGGCACATAACAACAACAACATATAAAAAAAGTCTTGTCAACATGAATCAAATTTAAAATATAACTGAGTTACATCCTCATTACAAAAAATGTTCTGATAAGAACTATGTTAAATGTTGCTGGTACCTTCCATTCCCTGCATTAGTTATTGGGGAAAGGAATTAATCAGATGTAATTAATTCTTATACCTGTCAAGTTTTGGATTTGAAAATAAGGGAAATTTTGGCCACACCCCTCTGTGGGCATGGCCAAATCTGTGGGTGTGGCCAAATATAGCCATGTGACTTGCTGGGCTCTAGTCATGCCTGCCACATGGGCATGAAAATGTCTGCAAACACAGACAGCACTGGCTCTTTGGCTGTAAATGGAGATGAGCACTGCACCCTAGAGTTGGATACGACTGGCAGATTTTACTTTCTTACGATCAAAGATCGCTGCAGATGGTGATTGCAGCCATGAAATAAAAAGGTGACTGATGCTTGGGAAACAAGCTATGAAAAACCTGGGGAACATAGTTAAAAGTAGAGGCATCACCTTGCAAACAAAAAATAGCATAGTCAAAGCAATGGTATTCCCAGTGGTAATGTATGGGTGTGAGAGCTGGACCATTAGGAAAGCTGAGCGCAGAAAAATAGATGCCTTTGAAATGTGGTGTTAGAAATAGGTCAATCCTAGAAGAAATCAACCATGACTGCTCATTAACGGTCAAATAGTAAAGATGACGCTAAAGTACTTTGGACATCAAATGAGAAGATAGGATTCACTTGAGAAAACCTTGATGCTGGGAAAGGTGGAGGACAAAAGGGGGTGGCCAAAAATTAGATGGTTAGATGGTATTGTAGATGCAATGGGAACAAAGCTGTGTGAGCCAAAGAACCCTTTTCCCATCTTCTTGGGGGACTTTTGTTTTCTTTCTTATTTATTCATTTTTAATTTTAAAAAAAATCTGGGAAGCAAAGAGCAGAATAGTAAACCAGCCCCCTATGGTGAACTAGCCCTGCACGTGGCTAGACACCACCACCACCCCAATTAGGGTGGAGGAACAAGGTATTAATTCCCCCAAATTAACCAATCTATTTGTTCCTCACTGCAACCAGTTGAAGCACCAATACCTGAGAATGTCGTATCCATCTTAAGGAAGGCAATTAGTAAAGTAAAAAGCAGCCAAGAAGTTAATCTCCATATATGAAATATCGCTCACCTAGAGTAGACTCCCGTCCCATGGTGGCTCCAACCAGCAGCAGCAAAAACGAAGCCTCCATGACCATGTGGCAGGGAAATGAAAGAGAAACTGCAGAAGGCCCCCACCACCTTCTCTCTTCCCTTCCACAAGCAAAAAGCCACAGCGACCTCTGGTGGCAGGAAAAACATAATGCAGCTTCGCCTGTGAGGGCTCCGGTCAGGATTTTTTTTTAAAAAAAAAATAAGGGATATTACAGGGAAATTAATAAAATGGGAGGGGGTGGGAAGAGGGATAAAAATAAGGGGTTTTACTGGGGAAAACGGGATACTTGACAGGTATGGTGAGGGAAGCGAGAGATGGAGGAAGGGAGGCAGGTGTGACCCACGTGCACCCCACAAGGTTTCCAAGAGAGAAAGGCTGGCCTACATTAAAGGGGAAAAAACAAGCAAAGGTAATCAGCTTTGTATGTTATATTATTAAACATGAGCAAAGAGTACTGGTGAAGAATTAGAGTTATGAGCCTGAGACTGACAACAAAATGTGTCAATGTGATTATGTTGCTCCAAGCAAATTGCTGTAACCAAACAGTCAGCTGAAAGAAGGTCAAGGACTGCATGAAGGGACTGCAAAATCCTCACAAGCCCCTCCCATACTCAGAGGGGATTCATAAAGTGTTATTTATATCCCTTGTTGCAGTCCCTCCTACCAGTTGTAAAATGACTACACAGACATATTTATGTGAAGCATGTTGTGGGGCAACCCTGGAACTTGATAGTGTGTGGTTTCTGTACAGCTCTATGTCATATGTTGAAGCAGATTTGTGAGACTGCCTGGAACGCATGCTGCTGTAGCTGGATTTACGTTGTTTCCTGGATGATCTAGTGTGTGTGCCTCCACACAGTTTGTCGTAGAATAATTCTGAAAGAACAGTGCAGTCCTAATCCTATGGCTGCATCAGTTTTCATTAATAATTGTTGCTTATTAATAATATCTGAATATTGTTGATAAACTTTATGTGAAAACAGTGCACCTCAGTATTTGAACATTTCATTTTATGCCACAGTAATAAAACCAATATACAAGACACACTAAGAAATTGATGTGCCTTATTTTGCCCACGATTAAGAAATCTGTCTGAACAACACAGTTATATCTTTGCTTTCTTTTTCTTTCTTAAATATAATCTGTTCATTTTGACATGACAACATGATTGTAAAATTCATCTTTCTATTCAACTTTTGATAGAATGGCTATAATTAAACAACATCAATTTATACATCAATTCACAATATTTATATTTACAATAATTTGTTTTTATACCATACTTTTGAAACTGGCTGGGTAGCTCAATGGTTTAGGGATTTGGCAGCAGAGCTAGAGGTTGGGAGTTCAATTCTCTACTGTGTCTCCAGGGTGAAGAGCCAGCCTGTATAGCCATGGTGCACAGTCCCAAGATGTCCCCAAGAACAAGGGAGAGGTAAATTATTTCTGTGTATTATCTGCCTAGAAAACCCTGGGAAAAGGTCACTATAGGTCAGAATTGACTTGATTGCACACAATCATTATCTATATATAAAAAACAGAAGTGTGGTCTTGTATGTCCTCAATGGCCTCCCACACCCCTAGACGGATCACGCTGAAACTTCACACACACGTACCTTGCAATTCAGAGATGGCCACTGCAGGGGTCCGTTGGTCCGTTTTGGGTTTGGTACCCCCAAACAAGGGCTGCAAAGCCCCCCCAACCAGATGGGAAAACTGGCCAGAGGCGGCGGCATTGCGCATGCATGACAGTCTGCGCACACAACAAGGCCTCAACGGTGAGCAGGGTGGTGGCGTGCATGCAGCAGTTCACATGCAGGGCTGGCCAAGGCACAGAAACATGATGTTGCCGTGTCCAAAATTGCAGCACCAAAGAAAGCAGAGGTTGAGGGGTGCGAGAAGGTGGCGGTGGGGGAGGCAGGAACACTGGCAGGGCAGCAATGGCAGGGCCAGAGGCGGCATAGTCAGGCCACCCCACCTGGTGCTCAGGGGGAAACACCATCCTCAGAAAGCTCACCGGGCCTGAGCTGCGAGCAGAAACTGCTGTGCACTGGGCGCAAACCAGCACATCACATCCCCACAGCCTAGACCCCACAGCCACCACCGGAGACTCTGCAGCCACCACTGAAGGCCCCGCCACAAACACATGCTCAGGGCCACCATTGGCCTAGAGAAATGAGCGGTGAGGGGTGCCAGCATTGTGTGGCCCCCCCAAGGTTGCCCACCGCCACTGCTGCCGAACGGCCATGGATGCTGTGGCCGCAGCGGGGCAGGCCCTGGCCTGGCCCCAGTATGTCTGGCTGGGAGCCAGGGAATCCGGGATGGAGTGAGAGAATGACCACACCTGGCCAGGTAGGCATGGGAAAACACATGCTGGGCCCGGACTGGGGCCTGCTCCACTGCAGCCAGGGACACATGGGTATCCTATGGCATGGGGGGGGGTTTCAATGGGTCCGGGTCTCTCCTCAGGCCAGGTGGGTTCACCCAGGCAAGGCCAGATACCAAGCTAGTATTATTATATACTTTTGAATGTTAATAGAAATGCTAGTAATCTGAGATATGACCAACTTTTGGACTGAAGGGTCATCTCAGTTCCAATCTAGACCTATATATAATATTTCTTTCTCTGTGTGTCTGCTCTAACAACATGTAACACTCAAGTTGAAGCTTTCCCATGTCTGCCACTTCTCTCACTAAGGTGAACTGCACTAAGATATAAACACTATTAATTAATTAATTACTTAAAACCCCACTTTCTCCTTGTAGAGAGACTTAAGGTGATTTATAATCCATCTAAAACACAAATATTAAAATGATTACAAATACAAAATTTTATCATTTTATTTATTGCATGATGGTTATCTACATTAAAGTTGATATAACAGCAAGTACAAATTGACCATCTCAAGTTCCTATCTAGAGTTCCACATCCAAATTTGAAAGCCATTGAAAGGCTTCATCTGTGACACTATGCAAGTCCTCCAGTATGCCTCCAAACACGTGTAAAGGACACCTAAATATAATGTGGTCCATAGTTTGGTCTTCTTCCCCACAGTCACATTGGGGAGAGGACTTCCATCCCCACATGAACAGAGTGGCTTTGCATATGCCGCAGCCATATAGTAGACTAGTAGACTAGCCACCACATGGTGCACCCTGGGCAATGCGACATAGTCACGGCTAAATAGTCTACATATTAGAATAAGATGAGACTGAACTGCCGCATGCGGCCTCCTGGTTAAATGCTATGTAGAAGAAGATATACTCCAAAAATATAAAAATAATTCTAGTAAGCAAACAAATTAATTATTAAAAGTTACTAAGTAAAACCCCATTAACATGTTTGTTTAAACTAATTTTTTATAAAGACAAAAAGACAACTCTAGAAAGGAAAATAGTCACTCTAATAATATGGTGGTATTAGAGCTACATACGTTGATTTCTTCACAACTTAGCACACTAGACTGTGGAATCTGATAAAGAGGAACTCTGGTTAAAAGGCATTTGGCACACAGGGATCATAAAAGGAGAAGACTGGAGAAAAATACCCCTATCTTCTCATCACTTTTGTACTAGGATTCCTGTGCTCTCTTGATTTATTGTTGTGCCAGAACAAGATCATTGTCTTAGCCACCCTCAAAAAATTCTATCACACACCCACCCACCCCCCGCAAAAAAAACCTTGAAATGCTTTAGTCCATGGGTTCTCAACATTTTGTGGCTGAAATCTGGCTGCTTGTAGCAGGTCCATTGACTCCAAGTTCGATTCATTCAAATGGAAGTAACTCTAGTTGTAATTTACTACAATAAACAATAGGATTTAAGCCAGTACATCTAGTCAATGGCATCATGTCATTGTCACTGTCACCTTGATGATACACCCAAAAATAAACTGCAAGAATCCTACTGGTGTTTGTATAAGATCAGCATAACTTGCAACTTCAAATTGGTGCTGGATTACAGACTGATTGCACAATTGGCCATGTGACCAGGCATGAGACCAAAATGTGCCCTGACATCTCATTGACTAGCTGTTATTTGCTACAGCAAGTTACACAAACCTCACACAAATGCTAGTAAAGTTTTGGCCAGAAAAACTAAAAGAAAAAGATATGGTAGGCATGCAATATCTAACAACATCCAAACAATGTCTAAACAACATTAAAATGTATGATTTCTAGAGTACCTCTCTCAGATCCACCATAGAAGCAGAAACTGTTCAACTTCAGAGATAGCATATTTGTGGGGCTTCAATATTACTGCTAAGTCAGGGGTTCCCAACTTTTTCTTTTCTTTCTTTCTTTCTTGCTTGTTGGTGGTTTTATTTAAAGGTTTGGGAGCCAGTGTGCCCAGTCTCAGTAGCCATTCAATATCCCTTTTTAACACAGCCTTATCATTATTTGTGTGAATAGCATCTATAACCCCAAACTAAATCATTTACAGCAGGGGTTCCCAAACTCTTCAAGCAGGGGGCCGGGCCTTGCTGTCCCAGCCAGCCTTGAAGCCTGGATGACCACCCTGCCCTGCTAGCAGGACGGGGGTGGACACCCTGTCCCAACAGCCTCAAAAGGGCAGCCACCCTGTCTCTTGAATGCTCCTGGAGGGGCGGGGGGCACACAAAATGGCGCTGTGGGCTGGATCCAGCCCATTGGCCCTAGGTGTTCCCAACCTTTTCAACTCAGGGGCTGGGTCACACTCTCTCAGTCAGCTTCAAGGGCCAGATAGCCATTTTGCCCTTCCTGCACGATGGGGGCAGCCCCTTTGAACAACAGCTTCAAAGGGGGTGGTCATTTTGTTTCTCAAATGGTCTTTAAGGGATGGGAGGCACATGAAATGGCACCATGGGCCAGATCCAGTCTGTGGGCCTTAGGTTGGGAACCCCTGTACAAAGTGCATCAATATGGTGTTCAGCAGTTTACCGTTGTGACAAGATCTACCACCTTTTGTTCCAATCTACTTTATAGTCTCTGTTACTATACTCCTGCAACTTATTCACATATGGGAGACATATTCATCCATCTTCCGAGTTTATAGCTGATAGCTTAATAGTATTTTCTTTAGTGTCATCTCAGGCTTAGGTCTACCTAAAAACACACAGATAAGTGCAACTTTGGTTTCTTCGGACAATAGCTTCCTTGATTTTTTCCCTCCATGCATGCCGTTAAATCCATCTTGCATATCAAACACAGAGTTTTTGTACTAATCACAAAGCCAACTAAAACATGAAAGTCAGCTTTAAAATGTATTTCAGTCATGACTGGACCCAGTGTTGGCCCGAGGCAAGTTTTAGGATGGAGCAAGATCCAACTATGGCACCCACTTGGTCACCCCTAATATATGCGATTAAATTAAGTTACTTGGCGAAACTTTTTTCCCACTGCGGCACCCCCTGTGAGTGGACGCCTGGAGCACCCACTCCATTTGCTTTATGGTAGGACCGGCCCTGACTGGACCTTCCCCCACTCCATTCCAAGTTGAAATACTGCAGGATTGAAAAATGAAAATCAAGTCAAGAAAAAATAACACGGAAAGATAATGGTCTGGAAACCAAGCCCTAGGACAAAAGGCTGAGGGAGCTTGGTATGTTTAGCCTGCAGAAAAGAAGATCAATGAGTGATACAAAGGCCACCTTCAGATATCTGAAGGGCTATACATGGAAGATGGACCAAACTTGCTATATGGTGCTTTAGAAGGCAAGAACAGTGCCAACTGATTCAGATTACAAGAAGCAGTATTTCAGCTAAACATTTAGAGCTGCAGCGGCTCAGTGATTAAGAAGCTCACCTTGTTAGTTGGAAGGCCGGCAAGTCGGCAGTTCGAGCCCCAGGTACTGCATGACGGTTTGAGCACCTGTCTTTGTCCCAGCTCCTGCCAACCTAGCAGTTCGAAAGCAAGTAAATTGCACGTAGATAAACATGGACTAATTCAGTGGGGAAAAGATCTTGGGGACATGAAAGGAGTCTCATCCAGGCGTCCCCTGAGTAGAGTTTCTCCAGCAAAAATCCTTTCAACCAAGACTAATTTCTGACATGAAATTAGTGTAGTATTATTATTAGCTAAACATTAGGAAGAACTTTCTATAGGGAGGAGAGAACCCAGCATAATGGATTACCTTACAAAATGGTGGTATCTCCTTCATTTAAGGGTGTTTTGTTTAAATCAACCCATTTGTCAAGGAGGCTGTAATTGTGGGCTAGCAGCATTGGCAGGGCTCTTGATAACTAACAGCTTCCTACAAACCTAGAAATGTTACTTTATGAATTCAAATCTCTGAGCCACATGACCATATATATCCCATGCTTCCTGGAGATTCTGGGAGTTCTAGTAAACAAGAGAGAGAGAGAGAGAGAGAGAGAGAGAGAGCTGCATTTCCAAGCTTTGTCTCTTTACATCTCTGTGCTTTCTAGGAATTTTGCTCTCAGTGCAAGCAGAAACCCAGCCTTCTGAGTCCTGTTGTGGTGTCTGATACCCATGACAACTGAAAGCAGGCAGGGACCACTAAGGAGGCGTAGGCCAACCTTGTACCTAAATACCAATGCATGGGATGGATCCATCCCATCCTTGCTGCCGCCCATCAAACCGTTCGTAGTGTTGCATGACCCCCAGCATTCCATTTATAAACTAAAGGAGCGCATTGCATGTTCTATTAAACAAGTATGCTTAGCATTAGGAAGAAAAAGTCAGTGTTCAGGGCCATGATCTGGATCACACTGGATCACACTTCCAAGCAGTGTCCTGCACTGGTTGCCTGCCAAAACAATGCTCCTTTGACTATAGTTTGGTCCCAAGGGTGCTCTTTGCAAAGCCAGAGGGGCATTTTGCCAGGGGCTGTTCTTTTCTAAGAATTATCATGGAATTCAAGGAACAGCTGTTCACAATAAGGAAAGAACTCTTGGGTAACTTGAATAAAAATGCATTAACAATGTGATTGTGGAGAGAATGGGATTATAGCAGTTGTTCCCAATGTGGGTTCCACATCCCATGGAGGGGACTTCAATTCCCAGAAGCCAAAGTCAGTATATTGGCTGATCTGTGCTTTGGGGAATTGACTTAGGCTTCTAGGAATTTGTGGGATCCGCGCACACAATTGGTATACTGGCCCTGACAGAACCCCGGTGATGGGTGATCACCTCGTTGCCAGGGGTTCCTGAAGGGACAGAAATTGGGGGAGCAGAATATTAGATAGAGTTTAATTCATCACTAGCTGATCTGACAAACTGCTAGGTCAACAGAGAGCTAATGACTAACGTGTTAGGTGCGTAATAGGCAATCTCGCGCCTGCGGATTACCTCAAGCCCTAGAACCAATACCAGCCACATGTTTACCCCGGATAACACGGAACAATGTATTTCCCCTGCCGTTAATTAAGTTAGTTAATTAACTTCCCCTGTAGACTTCCCGAATTAACTTGTGTAAACACGGAGTGTGAGTTCTGCAGATCGCAATGCTTTTACATGCAGCCTGTACATGATAAATACTAATGATTTGCCTTCATTAAATCACTGGTCTTCGCTCCATCTTGCCTCGTGTCTCATTGCTTGACCAGTCTGCTCCGGGACCCAACAGCTGCTTCGCGGTGCCGATTCAGCTTGCACAATCCGCTTCGTGACCCAGATCCAACATATGGTGACCCCGACATGATTTTACTCATGAGTAAGCGATCTTCGCGGTCCGGTTCTACGCCAGAACCATGTCCGAATCGTCCCGGAGGACAGCGTGGCCGCTCTGGTCGGAAAGCCATCCGATCTGAGTGACAGCTGTGCTGCGAGGCATTCCAGAAAGGCAGAGCACGCTCCAAAGCTCTGAGGCAGCTTGCTCAGCAGAAAACATGTTCCGCTCAGGGTCGGCTGTGAAACCCTGACTTCAGCACAGAGGCCGCCGAGGGCTTGTGGCAGCAGTCCACGTTCCGAGTTCCTTCCCAGAGGTTCGTCACGCCAGACTTGTTACCTAAACTCAGATGTGTCGCTTCATCCCGAGGAGGAAAACTTCAAAGGACCGGCAGGTAATATGGGGACTTGTCCTCAGAGGCAATGTCCGACCGCTAACCAGAGAGTTCACTTAATGGAACTCAAGGCCCTGGCCAGGGTATCCCATACACGCATTCACAGCGCCCAGTTAGCGGAGATTTTGGTGTACTTGGGGGATAATTGTCTGCTTTATCCAGAAACAGGCATGCTTAACCTCCAACTTTGGGACAGGATAGGAGCCTGCATTCAGCAAGCCCCAAGAGCTCCAGATAGCATAATCAGCACATGGAGCAAGTGTAGGAAGCTCTTAGCAGAGGTAGACCCAGTCTAGATAGAGACCCAGGAAACCCCAGCACAGTCAGAGCCATCAGCCCCAACGGCTCTCTACCCATCATTTCAGCTCAAGCAGGGTAGTGTAGGGAACTTTCCCTCAGTGACAGCTGCAGATGTCACTGAAGGAATGCATGGAATGAGAAGTGCTGGCACTTCTCTGACAGTTACAGGTTCCCAAGCTACCAAGAGTTCCATCCAGCGCATGGTTCAGGAAGCAATCAGTAAGGGGGAGTTGCCAGCAGAAGAACTAGCTGAGCTTAGGCAGATATGCCCAGTTCGCATAGAGGTAGATGCCCTCACGGGCCAGCAGCAAGCAGTCCATTCACCAGTTCCGTACAAGCTGCTTATGGCTATACGGAAGTCAATCACAGAGACAGGACTTCAGAGTCACTTCACCAGGGGCACGCTTCAGCAAGTGTGCGAAACCATGATGCTCATTCCGTACGACTGGAAAGCCGTCATGCGAATGATTCTCAACCTCAGCCAATATTTGCTATGGGACAGCGAGTATCGTCTCGAGGCACAGGCAAGGGCTGCCAGGATGGGCGGAGCAGTAATCCCTGACCAGCTATATGGTTCAGGTCCGTTCGAATCCGTTGATGTGCAGACCGCCTTGCCAATCACCACCCTTTATTTGGCGACTGAGACAGCCTTCAGGGCTTATCTCAAGGTCCCAGCAGCTGGCAAAGCAGCCAAAAATTACACAGCAGTCAAACAGGGTGCCCAGGAGTCCCACATGGACTTTATCAATAGATTGGAGGAAGCAGTCAGTAGACAGATTGACAATGAGCAAGCCCAACAGGAGCTCATGATGAAATTGGCGAAAGACAACGCCAACCTTGACTGCCGTAAGATCTTGCAGTCACTGGGCAATCGTCCCGATCTGACTCTCACGGACATGATTAGGGCTTGTGCCGATGTTGGTACAGATTCCTACAAAATGAGTCTGTTGGCAGTGGCGGTACAAGGCGGTAGGAAACCCAAGAACAGGACCAAAGGAGCATGTAACAATTGTGACAAGATCGGTCATTTCGCTAGGGAATGCCGATCCACCAAGGGCAGCGGCCAAAATGCCAGCCGTCCCAAGACTCCGACCACCCCATGTCCACGGTGCAATAAAGGCTTCCACTGGGCCAGGAACTGCTTGAACTCGGGAAACTGGAGCACGGGCTTGTCTCTGGCCCCAGTCCAAACAGAGACCTCAATCGCTCTGGGAGAGCCAGAGCTGGATTAAATTCCGGTCACATTCCCTGAATTCTGGAGGCACAGGCCAGCACTAGAGGCAGTGTGGGACTAGATTTGACTTGCCAGTCAGAAGTCACATGTGACTTGCCAGGCACAGTCTATCTGGTCGATTCCCAATACATGGGACCCCTGCCTAAAGGCTATGTAGGTTTAGTTTTGCCCCGTAGTATTGCAGGAACGCGAGGAATTCTTGTAATTCCAGGAGTCATCGGCTCCAATTTTTTGGGTGTTCTCCAAGTTCAACTCTGGACACACCTACCCCAAACCATTCACAAGGGAGACACGTTAGCGCAACTGATCATGGTTCCTTATCACTCGCCAGCAGGCAGCCAGGAAAGGCTCAGGGACAGCTCAGAGTCCGGGTCGGAAGACCGCTCGAGCGCAGAAGGGGCAGTGCAAGGATACCAGGTCTTAACAGCAGTGGAAACCAACATAGAGTGGAAGCGGCGGCCAGTCATAAAGGTATTTTTAAATTAAAAACCTTTTGATGGGCTGCTAAATACCGGAGCTGACGTCAGCGTGGTCAGCCAGAGCCAGTGGCCGCGTGATTGGGCTCTCGAGCCGGTCTCTGATGTGTGGGGGGTAGGCAGTGTTGAAGAAGCGTTTAGAAGCCAAGATTGGGTAGAAGTCACAATACCCGAAGCTGACGGCACAGCGGTCATCCGGCCACACATTCTGGACATGCACGTCAACCTTTGGGGGCGAGACATTCTGCAGCAGTACCGTGCCACTCCTACCTTCGGGTAATGGCTCTACCGCTTAAATGGCTGACCAACACGCCAGTCTGGGTAGAACAATGGCCGGTAGTAGGGGAGAAATTAGTCACCCTGAAGCAGCTGGTAAAAGAACAGCTATACGCAGGACATATAGAACGATCAACCAGTCCTTGGAATTCGCCCATATTTGTTATCAAGTAAAAGTCGGGGAAGTGGTGACTCCTTCACGATCTCAGAGAGATCAATAAATGCATTCAGCCAATGGGTCCGCTTCAATGCGGCATCCTGAATCCAAACATGATCCACGAGAGTTGGGAGATCTTGGTCGTAGACTTAAAAGACTGTTTTTATACAATTCTCTTAGATACTAGGGATCGGGAAAGGTTCTCTTTTACAGTGCCAGTCGTGAACCACAGAGAGCCTACGCAACGTTACGCGTGGAAATATTTGCCACAGGGGATGCTCAACTTGCCCACCCTGTGCCAAATTTACGTTCACAACGCACTGGAAAAGTTCCGAAACCTTCACCCCAGAGTCTTAGTGTGCCATTTCATGGATGACATCCTGGTCGCAGCACCGCAACTCGACAGCGAAATGTTTAAAAACCTCCAGGCCACTCTGGGGGGAAAAGGGTTACTCATTGCCCTGGAGAAAGTTCAGAGAACCGAGCTGTTTTCATACTTGGGCCATTGGCTTCTCCGTTCTTTCGCAGCACCAGTTTTGCCACAGATCAACTTAAAGGATTCAGTCACCCTTGTAGAATTGCAACAGATTCTGGGGAATATTAATTAGGCCAGACTGTATTTTAGGTTAGATACGGACCTTCTAAAGCCCCTCTTCTCACTGCTAACGCTAGGTAAGCAGCCGGCAGACCGGATACACATTCCTTGAGAGGCGTGCTTGACTCTTGAAAAGGTCAACCAAGTTCTCAGCCAAAGATGGGTGGACAGGATTAGTCAGGGACCATATGCTCCCATTCTAAACCTGTACATCGTTCGGCCCAGATCCATGTTTACCGAACCCCTAGGGGTGGACTCTGAGCGGGGGCGCGAGTATCGTGGAATGGGTGTATTTACCACACACCTCTTCCCAAAACATAGTTCCTCCGCAGGGACTGGTCTCCGCGGTGATTTACCGAGGAAGGCTGAGAGCAAGGGACATCTCAGGGCACGATTTAGCAAAAATCGTGGTCCCATTCACAAAAGAGCAAATTCACCAACTGATGCAGCTCGGTGACTCACTTCTGATTGCATTGGAAGGATTCACTGGATGCTTGGCATACCATTTGCCGAAAGACCCCAGACTTGTCTTGCTTCAAACGCAGACAGTCGGTTTGTGTGAGTTAATGTCACTGGTTCAACTTCAAGGGGCTAGGACAGTTTTCACTGATGGGGGTCGTACATATGGTGTTCTGACTTGGCAGGAGGGCCAGGCTTGGCGCACGCTTCTAACTCTTCAACAGAAGTCCGCGCAGCGGGCAGAGTTGGCAGCGGTGAACCTCGCTTTGCACACCTTTGCCAAAGAACACTTAAACATAATTACTGACAGCTAGTATGTTAGGAATTTGCTTCACAGTCTACCGGGAGTGTACATCACTCCCGCAATAGACAAGAATTTGTTGAGTCTTTTCCTCACAACTCAATTTCATTTGCGGAACTGCACCGAAGCGCTCTATATCGCCCACATCAGAAGTCACCAGGACTTGCCTTGTCCGATTTTCGCGGGCAATAGCAGAGCGGCCGCGGCCGCAAAGGAAATTCAGCAACGGTCACTTTTGGGAGTCTTCACAATTCCAATTCAGAGTCATGCATTCTTTCATCAGAATGCCAAAGCACTCGCAAGGCAGTTCAACCTGCCACTTTCCCAAGCCCAGGGCATAGTCCGTTCCTGTCCACATTGGATAATCGAGCAGCTATCGATTACCTCTTACTGTTACATCATTTGGATTGCGAGTCTGTCCATGGCATGTGTTGCTTTAACCTCACAGACAACTCGCGCAAGGTAGAGTCAACTCACAGACCTCCATACCTTGGTTAAAAACATCAAGGAAGATGCTACGTGGGCGTGGTGGAATTCGTTATGGTCTTAGTTCCCGTGGGGTTGGCTACAAACGACACTCAAGGTGATTGTGGGGGTGATAATACTGGGAACGGCTGTGTGTTGTTTCATGCAATGTATTCCCTCACTGATGTCAAGATGTCCCCCATGGAGAGAACCCTGGAATGTCCTCACTCCACGTCAGCTGATGCCACTCCTACGCCGAGCCGTTTGTCAGGTCCAACTAAACAAATAAAGGGGGAGTGTGGGATCCGCACAAACAATTGGTATACTGGCCCTGACAGAACCCCAGTGATGGGTGATCACCTTGTTGCCAGGTGATTCGCGATGCCGATCCAGCTTTCGCAATCCGCTTCGCGACCCAGATCCAACAGGAATTGAAGTCCAAAAACCAAAGGATGGAAAACACTGGATTATAGGTTGTGCTGGACACCATATTTGAATATTCTCAGTGGCATGTTGGATCCCTGGGTCTTCAGTTCCCTAAACCTCACTTACACCAGCCAGACTAATTCCAATTGCATGATGATTGCCTCCTGTACTCTGGCTTTGAAACATCTTACTATAGCAGGGGTCCTCAACCTGTGCCTCTGAGTTCCTTCCATGCGGCCCTCCAACATGCTTGTTTATTGCTATCATCCTCAACGCATTTCCCCTCAGACAGCACTGTACTCCCTGCTTGAAGCAGCACCATCTATTGCTATTTTTCCTGTACAGTACTTACAGAAAAACATAATAGCATCATTGTTTCTTCTGATCTCCATGTTTCCTTCTGTGAGTCACCTCTTGGTCTTATCCCCCACCTCCACCACACCAGGAAGAGCCATGTTGTGGAGGAAGGGCAAAATGGCTGTCTGGTCCCCAAAGCTATCTGAGGGAGCTTGACCTGGCCCCCAAATTAAAAAGGTTGAGAACTCCTGATCTAGAGACACTAAAATTGGAGACGGACAGAACCTTCCACTGTCTTTCCTCTCAAACCTCTACATGTTTTAGTGAAGTTGGGAGTTAGGGCATCCAAGACATGTTCCCCCAAATCAATAATTCAGTTTTCCTAGAACAAGCCGGTGGTGACCTAAGACTTTGGCAGAGTAATCTCTCTCTTCTGTATGTGTGTTTCCTCTTCCTTGTATTATGCGCTATCTCTTATCATTTGTGGTTTGTATTTTAAATTGTTTAATCTTTTGTACCTTTGCTATCTGATAGTTTAAAAGTACAGTGCAGAAGCCAACTACTGTATTTATATTGCTGTTTCAAAATATTTCTTTTGTCTCAACTTGTTTGAACTGCTTGCATCTGAAGAACTTGTTATTTTTGTAAACTTCCAAAAAGGCTGTACTTTTCTGAGGAAGCTTTAGTCTGGGATTCATATTTGCAAAAACCTCCCTCCTTTCTGGAGTATCACTAAGCAATGTCCCTCTCAATGGGGCAGACTCATTAATTTGGAGGGACAAGATATTACTTTTCGAAGTTCTGAGGCTAGCAACTGACTCTCGTGTCAGGCAGCGGTTAACTAACCTGACAACCCTGAGGACTAACGGCTTTGGGTGCCAAAGTCCACAGGGAAGGGTGATGGGCCCCAAGTGGATTAAATCCCACTTGAATCCATCTTGATGGAAGGCACAGGACAGTCTTCATGGCTGATTGCCATGATGATTGCCTAGATCAGGGCTTCTCAACTTGCGACCAATGGGCTGGATGTGGCCCATGGCACCATTTCATGTGGCCCACCACCACCTCCACCACACCAGGAAGTGCCATGTGGTGGAAGAAGGCAAAATGGCTGTCTGGCCCCTGAAGCTGTCTGAGTGTGTGTGAACCGGGTCCTGGCTTTAAAAGGTTGAGAACTCCTGGCCTAGATGATTGCCTATACAGTAAAACCCTGTATAACGATTATAATTCATTCCACAGGTCTGGTCGCTATGCAATTTTGTCATTGTACCATTTTTCCTATGGAAAAAAACGTAGTGATTTTTCCTATGGAAAAAATTGTAAAACGATTTTATTTGCTAAGTGGTTTTTCCCATTGAAAAATAATTGTGCGGGTTGCCACTTTCTTTAAAAAAACCTAATCGTTATGCGATTTAGTTGCTATACAGGGGCATTTGTTATACAAGGTTCCACTGCATTCGGATTCAGATATGGCGGAAGAAGAGGCTAATAACACTTCTGGAAATCTTAGGAAGGAAGCAGGTCCATAGCCAGGGTGGGATCAGTGCCCCCCGCAGCTAACAGCCACCCACCCCCTACCCCATCCTGCGGTGTGTGTGTGTGTGTGTGTGTGTGTGTGTGTGTGTGTGTGTGTGTGTATGTATGTGTGTGACATTGTTGCCCCTCCTGAAGAAATATTTGCCCCCCTTCAGCTAGAATCCTGGCAACAGTCCTGGGAGGGAGGGAGGTAGGGAAGGAAGGAAGAATAAAAGAAAGGAAGGAAGGAAGGAAGGGAAAGAATGAAAGAAAAAAGAAAGGAAGGAAGAATGAAAGAAAGAAAGGAAGGAAAAGAATGAAAGTAAGGAAGGAAGGAAGAATAAATGAAAAAGATAGGAAAGAAGAAAAAGAATGAAAGAAAGGAAGGAAAGAAAGGAAAGAAAGGAAGGAAGGAAGGAAGAATGAAAGGAAAGAAAGAAAGAAAAGAAAGGAAGGAAGGAAGGAAGAAAAGAAGGAAGGAAGGAAGAAAAGAAAGGAAGGAAGGAAAGGAAGGAAGGAAAGAAAGAAAAAAAAGAAGGAAGAATGAAAGGAAGGAAGGAAACGAAAGGAAGGAAGGAAGGAAAGAAAGGAAGGAAGGAAGAATGAAAGGAAGGAAGGAAGGAAGAATGGAAGGAAGGAAAGAGAAGGAAGGAAGAAAGAAAGAAAAGAAAGAAAGAAAGAAAGAAAGAAAGAAAGAAAGAAAGAAAGAAAGAAAGAAAGAAAGAAAGAAAGAAAGAAAGAAAGAAAGAAAGAAAGAAAGGTGATGCTGTTGTTCTAAAGCAGAGAAATGAATGAATGGAAACGTCCGTGGGAAGGGGGCGTCCAGCGGCCAGAGTGACAGTCCAGCTTCCAAGGAATGCCCCCTCCCCGCCCCCCAAATCAAGGGGCTGCCATTGAGAAGCCAAGACCCAGGACCCGCCTGGGAGGGAGGCCTCCTCCTCCTCCCTGCTGGTCTTAGCTGCAAACCGAAGACCAAAAGGCAGGGACTCTCTCTCGGTCCGCCCCAGCCAAAAGCGTTCCCCGCCCGGGTCTCTCTCTCTCCGCAGCAGCCACGTTCGCGCCGTCCCATGTCGCCTGTGAGAGGGGCGGGGCGAAAGGGGTGGAGAGAGCGAAGGGCGTGAGCGTCAGCTCTTCTGATTGGCCCCCAGAGTCGCCACCATTCAAATTTCCTCCCCGCCCGGACCTTTCGGGGCGCCAATGCCCTGCTTCCTCTTCGACTCTCTCTCCCCCCTCCCATCCCGGTGTGGCCCCGCCCTCCTTGATGCATATTCAATGAGGCAGCCCCTCCTACTCTCTCTCTCTCTCTCTCACATACCCCTCCCGCGCGCTGTAACGCTGCATAAGTCAATGAAGCCCCTCCCTCTAGAAAAGGAGACGGGGCGGGTGGGAATAAAGACAGATAGCGGATCGGCGCCGAGAGAAGAGACGGAGGGTGGGAGAGGAGGGAGAGGAGGAGGAGAAAGGGAAAGCCCAGGCCCAGAAAGTTTGCGACGGACTTCTCCGACGGCCCCAGCCCCGATCAGCCGCCATGCACGGGGTGGGCGGCCTCCTGGCGCTCCGGGGGCTGCGATAGGATTGAGAGAGAGAGGGTGGGAGGGAGAGAGAGGGGGGAAAAGTTAGACGGGCTGGAAGCACTTAGAGAGGAAGGGAAGAGAAAAGGGGGAAAAGCCCCCTTCCCTCCCTCCCTCCCTCCTGCCCGTCGGGGCCCCGGGAGAAAGTGGTGGGGGAGAACTCCGAAGGAGGAAAGAAGGCACGTCGGACGGGAAGGGTGAAGAAGAGAGGGAAAGTCAACCGAGGCTCCAGGAGGGATTTTTTTTCCCCGAGGGAGGGGAGGAGGAGAGCCGTCGTCTAGCGGGCAGCTTTTCGTGGGGAGGGCCAGGATGAGCCTGTTGTCCGCCATCGACACCAGCGCTGCCTCCGTCTACCAGCCTGCCCAGCTCCTTAACTGGGTCTATCTGTCCTTGCAAGACACGCACCAGGCCAGCGCCTTCGACGCCTTCCGCCCGGAGCCGCCTTCCTCGCAGCACCCGGAGCTCAGCTACCCCAACAAGAGCGGGGCCCCCGAGCTGGGCTCGTCCCTCAGCTCCAGCTATCTCAACAGCTTCTTGCAACTCCAGAGGAACGAGGTGAGCCACCCTCCCCCTCTCCTCCTCCTCCCCCCCCCGTCGGGGTTGCCTCGGTTTCCCCTGGAATCGGATGCCCCCCCCCCTTTCCTCCCCGTTGCGGATCAGACAAAAACTCCCAGGGGGGGAGAAGGGAGGCGGAAGCCCTCCTGAGGCCCACGAAGCCCTCTGGGCGTTTTACTGCTGCTTCTGGGAGCGACGAGGGCTTGCGGGCCAGGTGGATTGGCGTCAGGGGCCGGATCTGGCCCACGGACCGTAGGTTGGGCATCCCTGAACTAGAACATCAGCCGAATGGCAACAGAGTTGGTTCCAGACAAATGTGAATGTACTGTGTGTGTGCGTGTGCGTGTGCGTGTGCGTGTGCGCGCAAAAACCCTCCTGAGCTAACAGTCCCCCCCACCCCGGGATGCCTGTGTGTGTGTGACATTGTTGCCCCTCCTGAATTGTGTGTGTGTGTGTGTGTGTGTGTGTGTGTGAGAGAGAGAGAGAGAGAGAGAGAGAGAGATTGTTGCCTCTCCTGAATTTTGTGTGTGTGTGTGTTTGTGTGTGACATTGTTGCCCCTCCTGAATGTTTTTTTTTGTGTGTGACATTGTTGCCCATCCTGAATTGTGTATGTGTGTGACATTGTTGCCCCTCCTGTTTTTTTTTCGCCCCCCCCCTCTTCTAGAATCCTGGCTACGGCCCTGAACTCCCATCGCCTAGGGGGGGGGGAAGTTAAAAGCGCTTTATTCTTGTTATTCTTATTATTTGGAAACGCAAAGGCGCCCCCCTCCCATCGGCTGCCGTGCCCACCTTCCGCCTATTAACTCGGATCACGATTTTGGCCTGGGGGACTTGGGACGCGAACTCGTCTTCGATGGGGATGGGGAGGGTGGGAGGGGAAAAGGAACGGCCCGGCGACCGTGACTTGCGGGCCGGCGGGAGAGAGGAAAAGTTTGGCGGAAAAGTTCACTCTGAACCCCCCCACCCCCACCCCCGCCATGATGCTCCCTGCATCTCAGCCCACGTCTGCGATGGGCACACAATGCCCGTCTACACACGGAGGAGGCGTGTAGCGATCTGACTTTAAGAAATACATACTGTATATATTTGTACCCCGGGAGAGAGGTAGGCGGGTCTGGTGAGGGTGGGTGGGAGTTTCTCTTGCGCGCCGAAGGGGCGAGCTTTTGTGTCCCGCTCCTCGGTGCGGATTGCCCGCTTTGGAACCGCGTTGGGAGAGGAAACGGGACAATCGGGGGCAGGGGAAGGGAACCGCGAAACCGCTTCGCTTTGGGATGGGGTTCAGCCACTGCTGTAAACGGAAACAAGCAGGGACAACGGGATCGAACTAGAACAGGGGTGTCCAAGCTTTTCGGGCTGCCCGCCAGTCACGTGGTTCAGGGGGGCCCTGTCACTATGGGCTGTGGGCCGGATGTGGCTCCTGATGCCCATTCACCCGGCCCAGGAAGCCCTCGTGGCTCCCAGACGGGCGTATTTTACTTCTGCTTCTGGGAGCGACGAGGGTGGCATGGGCGGGATGAATTGGCACCAGGGGCCGGATCTGGCCCACTGATGTAGAACATCAGCCAATGAAGTAGAACATCAGCCGAAGTAGAACATCCCTGAAGTAGAACATCAGCCGAAGAGCAACAGAGTTGGTTCCAGACCAGTGTGTGTGTGTGTGTGTGTGTGTGTGTGTGTGTGTGTGTGTGTGTGTGTGTGTGTGTGTGTGTGTGTTGAGAGGGGTAATTAGGGAGACGTGGAGGCTTGGAGTAGGTCGAGAATTCTGTCAGTTTGGAAGTGATCCATCATCTTTTTCCTGCACACGCTTTTGGCAGAGTGTGTTGGAAGTGGGAAAGCGTGTATGTGTGTGTGGGTGGGGGACTCGATTCTTGTGGACATTGTGGTAAATGATTACTGCTTTCAATCGGTGTCAAACCGAATGAACTGGCTGGAGTGTAGCCTAAGATTCAAGGGAGAGAAAGAACCGGCCCGTCACAACATTAAAGGAGGTGTGGCTCCGCTTTCAAATCCGCACTCACTTTAGCTGGTTGACTTTAAAAATAAATGGCATTGAGCAGCCTAGGACCGTTATAAGTGCTCTTGCCATGATAATTTGCGCCCCATCAAGTCCATTCTGACTTAGGGAGACCCTTTTCAGGGTTTTCTGTGTAGAGCTGGGGTGCCCAATCTACAGCCCGTGTGCTGGATCCATACGGCACATTTTACTTCCGCTTCTGGGAGTGACGAGGGTGGCACGGGCTGGATGAATTGGCATTGGGGGCTGGATCTGGCCCACGGGCCATAGTTTGAGCAACCTTGAACCATGTGACTGGCCCACAGACCAAAACGTTTGGACACCCCGTGTGTAGATAGTACTCTGAAGTGGTTTGACATTCCCTTCTTCTGGAGGGAGTCACAGGATGTGCAGTTTGACCAAGGCCACACTGGCTGGCTTTTCTGGGATACACATTGGGGATTTAGGGGCTGCGGTAGCTCAGTGGTTAAGAAGCTCACCATTTCAGCTGGAAGGCTGGCAATTCGGCAGTTTGAGACCCGGGTATTGCATGACGGATTGAGCCCCCATCTCTGCCCCAGCTCTTAGGGATATGAAAGAAGCCTCATTTGGGTATTCCCTGAGTGGAGTTTCCCCCCACAAAAAAGTCCTTTTAATCCAGAATAATTTCTGACACAAAGTTATTATTTTTAGTGGGGAACTAAACTCCCAACCACTGGTTCTGCAGTTAGATATCTTTGATTTAATCTTAACATTGCCTGGAGTTTTCTGCAGAACTCATAGAATCTGAAAAATCTTTATTCCCCACCCTCTTCTGTAACTTTTATTTCTCTCTTTACTTATTTGCTGTGTTTCTTTTCATTACAGGGTAGGGTGTGTTTTTTAGGGGGAGGACAATGAGGCTGCCATTTGTCTGTGAATCATAGCTGTCAGGTACCACTGTGTCTTATACGGAAGGATGATGCTCCACCAGTTACCTAAGTCAGATGCTGGCTCGTAATTGGACTCAGGCAGAAATAGACCTTAGAGGTGGAGCATTATCAGTGTTAAAAGCACATCAGGGACAGAGAGCCATTACTAACATCTGTTTCTTCCCAGATGCACTCTTATAATAGGGTAGGTAACTGTACCTTTCAGTATTATTCAGCATTATTTGTTTCACAGGCTCTGCACAAGTATTTTGATTTACTACGGAGAATCAGTCTGAAGGCCAGAATCATGTGTTTATGATCACTCACACCTAGAAGAGAAAAGATCTTAACAAATGAAATTTATTTGGTGCCACAGCAAGAGTTTCTTTCACCTCTAGGAATATGCAAATTAGCATCCTTTGTTGGGTGGTCAATTTGCAGGATTTAAATTTAGAATTCCTTCCAAGTGTAATTTCATGTGCAAGAAAAGATTGCCTGACTAATTTTGGGCTACCTTCAATGTGTGTTTCTGGCCTAAATAACACCTAACACATTATTAGAAATAGAGTTCCCTTAAGAGGAAGAAGGCTGTTTATTCTAATTTAAATTTGTCTCAATTTTCAGATTATATTATGTTTGTTTTATAATGGGCTATCAGGTAGTGATCGAGACATTGTTGTATACTTAATTTATTAGCAGGGAAGAGGTTTCCATGCATGAAGGGAAGGAAATTTGCACTCCTATCACATTATTATAAATACATTCAACTAACTGTATGCTTTTCTGAACAAACCAGCAAATCTTTCAGGAACTTGTGGATTGTGGGATGAGGTGAGATTGCATACACTGTTGAGCAGATTGCAAACTCTGAGATAAGACTAACAGTTCTTCCCAGCCTGCATAAGTCCATTGAATCATATCAGATAAGAAAATGTGAGTTTTTGTGGATCAAAATATAGCAGTCATTTTTTAAGGTACCACAACATTTTTGTCTTTTGTTCTTTTTCTTCTGTTCCTTGCCTGATATGCTTGTGCACAGGACTGCCATCAGAAATTTCTGGGCCCCATACTGAGCATTCCTATTGCCCCCTCCCCTACATAGTTATGGCCGGCAGCGGCAGGGCCCCTGTTGTAGATTCATCTACATTTCAGTCTGGCTATTGATTACTTTAAAGAGAACCTAACAGAAACACTTTTAAAACTGTATTTGTTTAAAACATTCTAAATAGCAGAAGGCCCAAGGATCCGTTAAAGTGATACATAGAGCCCTGGTGGCGCAGTGGTTAAACAGCTGTACTACAGCCAGAATTGTGAGCTTGATCCTGATCAGGGCTCAAAGTTGACTGCATCTTCCATCCTTCCGAGGTCAGTGCCCAGCAAGTTGGGAGCAAAATGTTAATTAACTTGTGAATCACCCATAGAGTGCACTAAGCTCTATGGGATGGTATATAAGTGTAATTGCTATTACATGTGAAATGGGTCCTATAAATTGAAGGAGGTAATAACAGTGATTCGTTTATTAATAAGCTGTCAGTATTTAAACCGTCCAAAATCATTCTATTATGAGGTCCATATACATATTCTCTGGAGCAGTGGTTCTCAATATGGGTCCCACACCCCACAGGATGGCTTCAATTCCAAGAAGCCCAAGTCAGTACAGTAAAACCCTGAATTACAAATGTCCCGACTTACATAAAAATTCAGTTAACAAAATGATTTTGTGCTAAAACCATGTCCTAATTTACACAATTTCCTATGGGTTTGCTTCAAGTTACATATTCTTTTTCCTATGGGTTTTCCTATGCTTTGATTTACATTAAAAATTCATTTTTCCAATGGGTTTGCTTCGAGTTACATAAAAAATAATTTTCCAATGGGTTTACTTTGAGTTACATAAAAATTCGACTTAAGAAAAAGCCTATGGAACAGACTCCCACCCCCACCCCGTAAGTAGGGGTTTTATTGTACATTGGCTGATCAGTGCTTTGGAAAATTGAAGTCCAAACCCCAAAGGTTGGGAAACACTGGACTAGAGTCTAATGTTGAAATTCTTAAGGGAGTGGGTGTGTTAGTCCTAGCAGAGTTTGGCATAGACTGAGGATGTGAAGGAAACATAAACATCTCAATGGGGTGTGTTATTTAAAGATGGGAGGTATATCACTTTTTAAAAAGCCATTATACAATTTTACATGCCTTATGTAATATTTTAATGGGTTTTAATTTATGTGAGTTAAAGGTAAAGGTTTCCCTTGCTCGAAAGCCAGTCGTATCCGACTCTAGGGTGCAGTGCTCATCTCTGTTTCAAAGCCGAAGAGCCAGCTTCTGCAGACGTTTCCATGGTCATGTGGCAGGCATGACTAGACACCGGAGCACACGGAGCGCTGTTACCTTCCCACCGAAATGGTCCCTATTTATCTACTTGCAATCTCTTGCTTTCGAACTGCTAGGTTGGCAGGAGCTGGGACAAAGACGGGAGCTCATTCTATCCTGCAGTACTCAGGAATCGAACAGCTGACCTTCCGCCTCCCAGTCAGCATCTTAGCCAATTGAGCCACTGCAGTCCCTTAGTGTGAGTTAGTGTTGAAATAAATTTGTCTGTGTTTTTTACCCCCAGTCTCCCTACAGAAGAAATTAAAATTTTAATACCCCCATTTTAACTTCTGTTCCCTTTGCTGCTATGTGCTGGTCTTGGACCGTAATAAAGATTTGATTTGATTGATTTGGAGTGAATTCACCATAATAAAAACTTCAGGCACTTTGAGAACAGTTTTCGTCCTTCTGCTTTTTCTTGTGTCCATCAAGTGCCTTCCACTTTCATTGGTTTTGTATACTGTGGACATAGGCAGTAAAATTAGCTCAATTCCTAAGGAAGCAATTTGGAAGTGGTTTAGGATGGAGTGCATTGAGACCTTTTGTATTAAGTGCATATGAGACTATGATGGGATTTGGGGTGGCTTGTGCCACTCTCATTTGAGTGTTTGAGAAGTTCATCCAGCTTTGATCTCTGCCAATTTCCATCTCATTTTTTACATTGCTACAGGGACCAGAGACCGCATTTAAAGAGGGTGTACATGCATTTAGAGAGGGTGCACATGCATTTAGAGAGGGTCTCCTAAAGATGGAGTGGTGTGGGGCAATGTGCCATTATCTTTCAGAGATTTCCTTCCTGCCTCCTTAAACCTGCTCCATGGTTTATTTCTTCATAGGAAAGATTTCTGCAGAGATGGGAATTTTCATTTTTGCATGACAAATCCCAAAATCCCACCGTCTACTTAGCTACTGCCATACCACCTGTGGGGTCCTGAGACTTTTAGTCCAAGAAAGTAACATGTTTCCAAGAATGTTTCCAATAAAGTGAAGCTGACCTTTCAGTATTTCAGCCTAAAGTAGTGGTTCCCAACCCCTTTTTTGGCCATGTTCCACCTAAGCATCTCTAAAATCCTGATGCCGCACACCACGCCCATTCTTATTATTCAAGAAGTGAATTCATGTGGAGGAAGCCTAAAAGGCCATTAACTCGATGTAACTCATTCTCGAATTGCCCACCCCTCCTTAAAAATCAAATAGCCTCATGTGGTGTGTGTGCCCCACATTGGAACCATGGGTCTAAAAGGATGAGGGGCCTGGTAACCTGCCTTCACTACCTCTGCCGTCAGTATTTAAACATATTGGGGGGGGGGGTGTCGTGGGGACAGGGATTTCTGTAGTGGCAGCCTCTCTAGGGAATGCACTCTTCAACAATGTCCCACATCTTGCCATGGGAGAAAACCAGTATTTCCTTCACAGTTCTCTTGATCAATGTTTGAGCTAACTGTTGCTGGCTACTGTTGAATTCTTTGTATCTTGGTTTGTGTTACTTATTTTCTTGTTACAGTTACAAGATGCAGTTTTTGTGTAATGTCCCTTTGCTGCAATTCCTTTTGGCCTTTGCCTCTTTCCCTAAACTTCATTCTCTACCTACGGTATGTTCTCTTTGGTTTTCTTTTCTCATTCCATTGCGTACTTCATTCTTTGCCTCCACTTCCCTATCCTTTAGCTTTCTGGTGTCCCCAAAACTCTAACTAGGCTGAACACTTTCCCGTTGATTCATCACAAAAGGTGAATTGCAATTTATTGGGTTCTTGAATACTTTTTTTTTTGCTTTCTTCTCTCTTTAAAAGCAGTTATAACCTAAAGGTAAAGGTAAAGGTTTCCCTTGCTTGAAAGCCAGTTGTATCTGACTCTAGGGTGCAGCGCTCATCTTTGTTTCAAAGCCAAAGAGCCATCGTTGTCTGCTGCTGCAGACATTTCCATGGTCATGTGGCAGTAATGACTAACACCGAAGCGCATGGAACGCAGTTACCTTCCCCCCAAAGTGGTCCCCATTTATCTACTTGCAATTTCTTGCTTTTGAACTGCTAGGTTGTTAGGAGCTGGGACGAAGACGGGAGCTCATTCCGTTCTGCAGTACTCGGGAATCGAACCGCTGACCTTCCGCCTCCCAGTCAGCGTCTTAGGTACTTGAGCTATGAACTATGTAGATAAAAATTGCTCTAAAGGAACTTCCAATGCAGTGGTACCTCGCTTAAAGAGCATAATGTATTTCACGTAATTGGAGTTGCTCTTTGAGCAAAACACTTAGAAAAGCCCTGCCACTGCCATTGTAAGTGACCGATTGTAACTTCTGGTAGTTGTTAAGCGACAGCAACCATTCAGAGAAAATTCTGCTCTTTAAGTGAGTTAGTCTCTAAACAAGGCACTCTTTATGTGATGTTTTACTGTTTTTAATTATTTTCATAACTTTTTTTGTCACGTCTCCCTGCTCTTCCCACAAAGCTAAGATCAGTAAAATTCAGTTTTTTTTATAAAAGACTCAAAATGGGGGTGGGAGTGGGGGTGGGGGTGGGGAGGTTAAAAAACAATTGTAGACAGGTCGATTAAAAAATTAAAAGAAGCAACAGCCCTCCTGAATCACAACTTAGCTATCTGCAAAAGGCCTTGTTCAGTTGGGGTAGGGGTAGCCAACCTTGGCACTCCAACTATTCTTGGACTTCAATTACCAGAAGCCCAAGTCAACACTCCTGCTGATCAGGGCTCCTGGGAATTGATGCCCAAGAATAGCTGGAGCACCAAGGTTGTCCACCCCCTGAGTTGGGGGAAATATATGCTTAACCCATGGCCTATTCTCTGTAGGTGCTTGCTCTGCATATGTGGCAATATGACAACATAATGTGAGACTCATGGTTACTTAAATAGCCCTATACTGTATTACTATATGGCTTTATCCCTGCTTAAAGTGTATGGCCAACCACAACTAGTAATACCTTCTTCTTGGCTGGATTAAACTTTGAACTATTCCTGCTCTTCATAAAAAAATCATGTTTTGATCTTCTTCATGTAGAACAGATTCCCACAACAGGGTTTCCCCCATGACCCTTTTTGGAGAAAATGATTCTGCAACTTTCAGAGTCACACCTGCTGAGCTTCCCTCCCCAAACATACCATGTCACCAGTTGTGACTATCAGTTTCAAAGACTTCATTGTTATAAGTAAAACATAATGTAGATATTTTTCTGCCAGTACAATAATGTATATGCAGTGTACTGAAGATCTGTCTAGGGGGGAAATCTTGATGCTTCAATCCAAAGCATCTCTTTTATATCAGATTAAGATCCAGAGAATCCTGAAGAAAATGCACAAATCATCTAGAGCAGTGGTTCCCAATGTGAGGCCCATGCCCCACAGAAGGATTTCAATTCCCAGAAGCCTAAATCAGTACATTGGCTGATCAGTGCTTTGGGGAATTGACTTAGGCTCCTGGGAATTGAAGTCCAAAAACCAAAAGTTAGGAAACACTGATGTAGAGGCACCGAAGAGAACCAAAGGCATGACAAACTCTAAATGAAGATAAAATTTCATCACAGATGAGTATGATTTAGAATCCTGCAACAGAGTAAACTGCTGGGACATCATGCATCATGTTAGACGTCACAAGAAACCATGGTTCATTTTTCATGTAAAATAAGCAAATCATGGTTGAGACCTGTTTCTATAGGCTCAGTAGTCCCTGTTTTTAGAGTGGAAGTGGGCAGGTACCTTTTGTATGTCCAGCTAGTATGGAACTGCAGTTCCCTACTATCATCTTTATGAACGGTCATGTTGGCAAGGTCTGGTTGGAGCTGTAATTCCACAATACCTGGAGGGAAACAAGTCCCTGATTTAGGAGGTGCAGTGGCCACTAAATGTTGACAGCAACCATAGCAATGGCTTGTCAGTGCAGTCTAATGGCAGCCATGCCTTGCAAATTTACTTCAGATCATGATTACCTATTTCTCTGTGCAGGACAATTACAAACTACATGTCATTCAGGCATCACAATAACCTATAGTTGAGAGAGTTTACTGTGGTTGGTATGATTTATTTTTTATTTATTTATTGCATTTATATCCCACACACTTAGAATATTTTCCCATTCTAGGCGGCTATGACATCAGAATTGAATACTGTATTGGTTTCACTGGATTATAAGTGGCCTCATTATTACCCTTGGAAGTGCAGCCCATTTCAACTATCCCAATGGACAACAGTGAAAATAGCTGCCTTGACAAGGGTGCTTAGCAGGGCCATAACCAGGATTCTAGGTGTGGGTGGCAAATATTTTTTCAGGATGGGCAACAAAGCCTCTTTTCAATGCATTCCTATGGGAAACTGCACTTTGCCAGGGTGGGCTAACTGCTAACTCGGGTGGGCCAAGTCCACCCTGGCCACCTCCTGGCTATGGCCCTGGTGCTTATTTCTCTTGAGGAATATTATTTATGTGGATTAAAAAAATATTAAGTTGATTTGTTTTATTTGTTATTGTGGCTACTGTAGCCATACCTGTTTGTTGTAATGTAATCTGCAATAAGATTAAACATCATCAACTTGGCTTTCTTTTATGAAGAAGTTTAGTAATATGAGAGCTTGGAGTGCTTAATGATAAACACCGAAGGGACAAAAATGGGATGAAAGCAGACACTTTACTTTCAGCCATCTTTAAATTGAAGGACATCCTAATTCACACTCTCAGAGCAGCTCTACGTGTATTCCGCATGCTTGTTTACATGAATGAAACTCTTGTCATGGCCTCTTATAAGTGAACTTTGCCTTTTCTCTATGTTAGCTCCCTTGTGCAATTTCAGGCTGTTTTCTTTGCTTGTGTATGTGTAAATGAGTGCGTATACCTTTCCTCCTCTCTAACAGTTAAATGCAGCTTACTGCATTTGTCATGATGTCAAACCACTGTATTATATCACTAATGTTCAGGTGCTTGAAGGATAAGCCATTTCTATTGTTGGTAACATCAAGGCAGGAAGGAGAGCCGTGGGAAGCAAAATGCCATGGCATCTGAAAGTCAAATTGATTTATCGCAATGTGTGTTTTTCTGGGTCAAAATCCACTTTTTGAGACACCTGGGTCAATGGAATAATAAGGTGAATAGACAGTTCATATATTTACATTCAAAACTCAAAAGAGACAATGAATTCAAGTAAATACCACATCACAGATTATATTCAAAAACTACATTGCATGTGTTTAAATACAAAAAGTTCAGTGTAAATGTTTCAACCTGTGGGAATGTCTAAGAAAGCACAAACTTTATAGGAATGGCTTTAAGGATGAAAAGACGCAGAAAGCTTGCCTGGTGGATTTGGGTGCAATCTGTGATTTATTATCGTTTCATTCTTGATTTCATTTCATGACATATTTAAAATGCCCACCTTGGTGATCCAAGTCTGAAGCAAAGTGTTGAGGCTAGAACTGGGTGCTACTACCTTGCCTCTGTAGGAAATAGTGTTGAAGGAGTTTGCAGAGATCTGATGTTTGTTGAGCATGCAAGCAGGCAAGTGGAGTAAAATGCTTTATCCAAAACAGATTCACAAGAGTTATCCACCAGCCGCTCAGTTTCCTGCTTGCCATCCCTTCCCCCCAACTCAAACAGGTCCTTTGGCCCAAGGTGTTCTTTAGCCACTGACCTCATCCATTTTTAGCATGCTGCCTGCCCAATTTGGAATGTGCCAACGATACCCAACAGAATAAGGAAGGCTTGCTTGGAAAGCATCCCATCTATGCTGCCCTGCTATGTTATGTTCCTGATTATGTGAGTGAGTATTGCCTTCTGAAACAGACAGAACTAGGATCGGGCCAGAATTACATATTTAGTGCTGCAGGCAAGATTCTCCTGAGTAGACAGTCCTGGCTTGGAGAAAAAGTGTATTCCTCTTTTATAGTATTCTACAGCATGATTTCATTCAGCAGTGCCCAAAAGACTTTGGAGATTCTTTATTTGTGTCAGATGCACCACCAGCATATAATGACATACAAAGCTAAAATTAACACATCTAAAAACAAAATTGAATTATAAAGGACTAGATGACATCTGTCCAATTTTGGACCACTTCAGCAGCATTTCCTCTCGCCAACATAAAGTCCTCCTCAGTGCACATTGAGGGACATAATGTGCATTGTATCATATGGAAAATAGTCTGTACTTCTCCGCATTCACACAGGCTGTCATCTACAGGGAAGCCCCACTTTCTCAGATTAACCCTTGATCTTCCTACCCCTGCATGCAGTCTATTTAAAGCTTTCTACACAGGCCATGGTTCTTGGCCAGGCGGTAGAGAGTCATGTGGTTCTGCCCAGTTATCTGGTAGCTCCTTGCTTGCCTTCCATAGTTCTAAGGTGGTCTTTGGGGGCTGGTTGTTTGGGAGGGGCAGAAGTTGTGAGGAAGCTATGCTTTGATTTCAGTCTCTGCTTTGGTGGTTGGTGATCAAATAGCAGGTGTGTTTCGGAGGAACTTGCTTTGACTCCCTCTTTTTGAGCAGCACTTTCGTGATGGAATTTTGATGGAGGGATGCCAGCTAAGTAATACACTTTTTGTATTGGGGTTGGTTTTAGGCATCCTGTAACTAATCTTACTGTTTCCTTTAGGGCCACATCCACCTGCCCTGCTATGTTTTGAGGGTTTTAAAATTGTTTTATATTGTTTCATATTGCTTTTAACTTGTGTACACTGCCCAGAGTTCATTGGATAGGGTGGTATATAAATCTATTAAATTAATTAATTAATTTGATCTGCACCACACTGGACTAGCATACTCTCCAGAAGTTCTTAATGTGTGTGGTTGGGCACTCCAACTTGTGCTTGTTATTTTCCTCAGAATATTGTTCCTGGCAAAAACCTTCTGTTTGGTATTAAGGCAGTGAGTGGGTCTTGAAAGTGAGAGTTTGATCCAGGGTGACTCCCAGGTATTTGGGAATGATGCAGTGTTTGAGCCTGGTGTCATTCCTAGTCACCTGCAGGCTTCTTGATGCCTCGTGGTTTTTCAAATGAAAAGAACTGTACAGAGTTGAGTTTTTAGGCAGTTTGGCTTCAGTTGGTTTTCCCTATAATATACAGTAAAACCCGAGTTATGAAAAAATCGGTTCCCTGGCCTATTTCGTAACTCTTTTTTTTTTTCATAACTCGAGGTATGCATTAAAAAATTAAAATTAAAAAACTCCGGGGTATTTTGTAAATCAGGGTTTTTCCGTAAGTCGGGACCCCAGTTTATGAAAAAAACATTTTGTAACTTGAAAAAATGGTATCTAGAGTTGTTCGTAAGTCGGGTTTTACTGAATAGCCATTAAATTTAAAGCCTCAGTCAGTTGTTTCTCAACAGCCTCAAAGGTTGTCCACTGTGTGGCAATTGCTAGTTTGTCACCGTAAAGAAATCTCCTAGTGGCTTCTGGCAGTGGTTGATCCTTAGTATATATGTTAAACCAGGGGTTCTCGACCTTTTCAAGTTGGGAGGTGGGTCACGCTCACTCAAACAGTTGAGAGGGCTGCACTGGTCATCCCCCCATTTACAGCTGTCATAAATGCATTTACAAAGGCTGTAAATGAGTCTGTGGCTGACTCTGCCGGTGGTGGTGGTGGCTGGAGTGAGGGCCTGATTATTTGGTGCAGAGGGCCAGATTTGGTCCACAGGTCGTAGGTTGAGAATCCCTGTGTTAAACAGTGTGGGAGCTAGCCCACTGCCCTGTGGGAGGCCATTTCTTTGAATTCTCCATCACCAGCATTGCCCTTGGAAATTGACAAAATCTACGGTTTTCCAATAAACAGCCTAAGATTTTTGTGAATTTAAAATCCTTTATGATGTGGGAGACTTTCTTCAGCAAGGCTGCATGGTTGACTGTGTCATAAGCTGCAGTGAGATCTAGAAATACTACCCCTGTGATTTCCTTCAGTTCAAAACCATCTTCTATGTACTGTGTTAAGTTAAGAATTTGTGCTATACAATCTTTGCCAGGTCTGAAACCAGCTTGCTGTGGTATAAGCTAGGGTTCTACTACTGCAGACAGCCGGTTCAGGACTAAATGTTCATATATCTTATATAGGTGACTAAGAAGAGATATGGGCCTGTAGCTTTTTGGGTCTTCTGCTGGCTTGCCTGGTTTAAGTATAGCTATCACCCAAGCCTTCCTCCATATCTTTGGTATCTGGACTACATTCAAGCAGTTGTTATACAGGTTAAGTAATCATTTTTTATTGGTCCAAAATGTTTGATCTGCTCAACCCAAATCTCATCCATGGCAACTGCTTTACCATTATTACACCTGCCTATTGCCTCTTCCAGCTCTCGTATGGCAAAGGGGGTAGTCAGATCACTTATCTTCCATTCCTCATTCCCTCTTATCCTCTCTTTGTTTTCAGTGGATTGTTTTTTCCATGGGTTGGATTCTGGTTTCCCATTAAGTAATAGCTGGTGGGCAATTTGGTTAGCTGAGACATTGGCATGCACCAGTCATTTGGTTACATCATTATTAAGATAACTAAGTAATCTCCATGCTTTTTGACTGCTGCATCTTATGTCAATTTCTTCTATGAGCTTAATCATTTTTCTCTTTTGTGCTCTGAGATAGCTGACACTACCTGTTGAAGATACTGTGGAGATACTGTGGCGTAATCATTTTCAAATTGTGTTCCAAGGGTTGGAAACATGACTATCCCCCCCCCCCCCCTTTTGGTATAATGGCCAGAATGCTACAAGAACTATGGCCAGTGGCCATCATGGCTTCAGGATTCTCTGTGTTTTGGTTTTAGTTTAACCTCTTCCCATCCAGCTTTGGCTTATTACTAGGAGCCCTGCAGCTTCTATGTAGCTCTTCAGGGTTTGTTTGTTTTACAGTGACACATTTGATTCGGAAACCAAATTTCTATTCTCTACAACTTGCTCTTGATGTTAGAACTTCTACATCACACACTCATGACATAGTATTGGATTTGTTGCAAGATGCAGTCTTAAATTGCTTAGCCACAAAGAAGTCCAATTTATTTCTTATGTGATCTGACTATGTGTGCTTTAGAATAAATGATGTTCTGATCCCAGAAACCTGGAGAGCAAATGGTCAGAGGTTATAAGAATACCCATATCTGGGGATGCCAAGTGTGAATCAGTACATGTCTGAACTATCTGGAATGTGCAGTGATTAATTATTAGTAGAAATTTGTTTTTTTAAAATAAAATTGGTGCCCCTTTTTAATATATATATATATATATATATATATATATATATATATATATATATATATATATATATATATATATATATATATATATATATATATATATATATATATATATATATATATATATATATATATATATATATATATATATATATTACGGTGGCTTAGTGGTTAAGATGCTGACCGTGATGACTGTAAGGTCAACAAGTCAGCAGATCGAGACCTGAGTGCTGCATGATAGAGTGAGTTCCTGTCTCTGTCTCACCTCCTGCCAACCTAGCAGTTTGAAAGCAAGAAATTGCAAGTAGATAAATAGGTACCACTTCAATGGGAAGGTAACAGCATTCTCTGCACTCGGGTGTCTAGTCATGCTTACCCCATGGCCACAGAAACATCTGAAGATGCAGACAGTGCTGGTTCTTTGGCTATAAATCGAGATGAGCGCCGAACCCTAGAGTTGGATACTACTGGCTTTTGAGCAAGGGTGCCCTTTACCTTTACCTATATAAATAGACTATTATATAATCAAATGTGTGCACCATATCACCAATGGGACATTATAAACTGTCAGCTTGTGATCAATATATAACATGCATGTTTTTTAAAGCTTACTAGCATTTTTGCCCGACCTTGCCGGGCAGGCATAGTTTGTATGGCGGTGGTTGGGGTGGTACACACACACACACACACACACACGCACGCACGCACGCACGCACACACACACACACACACACACACACACACACACACACACACACGAGAGAGAGAGAGGGGGGGCCCCTCCGCATTCTGCCCATTGCCTGTCGGGGAAGGGGGTGGATTTCTCTGGCAGGCATGGGCAAAACGGAGCTCTGCATTTGGCCTTTGCCTATTGGAGAAAGCAAGCCCCTTCTCTGACAGGCAAAGGCCAAATGTGGAAGGTGCTTGCTTGCCTTCAGGAGGCGAAGCCAGAGAACGGAGCACCGTTCTCTGCCATTGCTTCCTGGGGAAATGGCTCGCTTCCCTCAGTTGGCGGGGGCCAAAGGCAGCAGTGCCTTTGGCCCCCACCCCCATGGAAGGCGCATGCTTCCCTCCATGAGGCGAAGGCAGAGAATGGAGCACCATTCTCTGCCTTTCTTTCCCAGGGAAGTGGCTCGCCATCTTTGTATTACCCCCTCCATTGTTTCGTGTCAGCTCTTGAAACAACGGTGGGGGTAATACAAAGGCGGCAGCCAGCAATCCACCACGGAGAGTGCCTCTCCTGACGGATCGCTGGCTGTCGCCTTTGCATTTTCCCCTCAACTGTTTTGAAATGAGCCACTTCCCCGGGAAGCAAAGGAAGAGAACGGCACTCCATTCTCTGCCTTCGCCTCCCAGAAGGAAGTGAGTGCCTTCCACGGGGGCCGGGGGCTGAAGGTACTGCTACCTTCGGCCACCGCCAACTGAGGGAAGTGAACCACTTCCCCAGGAAGTAAAGGCAGGGAACGGCGCTCCGTTCTCTGGCTTCGCCTCCTGGAGGGAAGCGAGCGCCTTCCACATTCGGCTTACAACCAAGTATAAAACATAAAAACATACATGCTAAAAACATCATAAAAACCATGTTAAAACACATTTAAGAACCCATTAAAAACCCACCCACCTCATCAGAAGAGAGGGAAGTTCAAATAAGCCAGCGGGCAGGTGCCACCTCCTCTGGAGTACCCCACACCTGCCCAGCCAGCCAGGTTTTGAGTTCTTTCCTAAAAGGCAGCAATTCTGTCTGCAACCGTAACTCTGTCGGCAGGAGGTTCCATTGGAACCTCCCATAGGGAGTGGACACGGAGAAGGCCTTCCTCCTTGTTCTAGAGAGGCGAGCCCCTCTAGCTGATGGCACAGTTAGAGAGCCCCTCCGGTCCACTCTAGTCGGATGGGCAGACATTCTTGGGATGACGCGGTCTCTGAGATATCCTGGCCTACTACCATATTTTTCATATTTTTCCTTTTCCCTTTCCATTTCTTAGGTTTTTTTATATGCAGAGGTGATCTAGTGCTAGCTCATAAGAAACTGAAAAATAAATAAATTGGAGGACAATCAGGATCAGTTGAGATGACAGAACACAGGGGTAGAGTGTTTTCTTTCTCTCTCTTTCTCTCTTGATTTAGCTTCAAGGACTCCTAATTTCCTACTATGATTTGTGGACAACATGATTTTTCCCTACCCAACTTCTTCTGGTCTGTAGGTATTGCAGAGTGAATAAGATGGCTTTAGTGAGGAAAAGTAGTGGGCAGGGAGACTGGGTTGAGGAAGAGATCTGATGGTCATCTGTAGGATTCTCTCTACACACTCTTTCTCTGGATAACTCTGTTTCTGCACCATCAACTCTTCCTCTTCTAAAAATAACTTTCTATTTGCATCTCCATCCCCTAGTGAATTGTGGAGGGGGTGGGGTTAGAAAATTCAAAACGTGCCACTAACTTTTTGATTATTTACTGCCGGTCCGGACAAACAATCTCCAGAAAGAACAAGCTTTTACCAGCTTGCCATCATTTATGTGGAATTCCCACTTTGAATGGAAAGGATTCCTTTGCCCTTACTCTCAACTATTCTTTCTTATTCACAGTCTCACTAATCTCAGTTTCTTACATCCCATCAAGATACATGTAGGGTGGTTTCCAGTGATGAGTCTGGATTGTGTGGGGAGCATAGGAAAAGAAAGATCATACAGTATAGGGGGGAAAAGAGACAGAGAAGAGAAAAGTTGGGTTCTCTAGTGTCTGGACCAGGGGTGCCCAAACAATGGCCCATGGGCAGGATCTGGCCCTCAACACCAATTCATCTGGCCATCCTTGTCGCTCCTGGAAGTGGAAGTAAAACACGCCCGTGGGCCGTAGTTTGGGCACCCCTGGTTTAAGCAGAGCAAATAGCAGCCTAAATTCTGTCTCATCCAGTTGCAAAACAGATTGCAAGTCACGTTTTACTTCTGCTTCCGGTGGGAGGAACCACATGACCAGCCTGCTGAACCACATGACCGGCCCGATGAACCACATGTCCGGCCCGCTGAACCATGGGACCATCCCATGGGCTGAAAAGTTTTGGCACCTCTGGTCTGGACTGTATCTAGCACCCATTCTTCAGCCAATGGGTAAATCAGTTGCCTCCAACACTTTCTCTCTCTCACTCACTGCATTTGAGGGACAGTTTGCTTGCCAACGGGAGGAAGTGTTTCAGGAGAGACAAAATAAAAATAAACTCTCCTCTGGCAGTGGCTGCTGTTGCAGAGGAGGACACGGCCAGCACTGCCTAAAGCTTTGCTGAATAGGAAGGAGGGAGGGAGAGTTCAGAGGCAATTCCATAAAAGTAAGAGGAGAGGCAAACTAGAAGAAAGGAAGAAAGAAGGAGGGTTGTGGGCTGGAATGCCAATTGCAACAAATTCAGTATGAACACTGAACTCCCAAAACAGTTCGTCCCTGTGCAAGCAGATCCCAGTTCAAATAACTGTATAGAACAAGCTTCAAATCGCACAAAAGCAAAGCTGATTCAGCATCCCAGTGTAGTTGTGCTTTTAACCAATACATATACAGTATATGTACCTCAGTGATGTAGTGGTTACAATGTTGGGCTGGGGATCCTCAGGCCATAATCTCCACTGTATCATGAATCTTGGTTTCATGGTCTAACCACCTTATTTCCTCTTTATTCCACTTGGGAAACTATTCTACTTCCCTTTTCATCCCATTTAAACCCTCAATAGCAAGAGTCATACAGTGCGTTGAACCAGTGAGTCTGACAGAAATATAGGTGAATCTGTGGCTAATCAGGACAAACACTTAAGTAAGTCTCCTTTGTACTTTGAATCGAGTCATAGGGTTTGTTTACCTCGCATGCTGTGTATTTTTAGTGGGGTTAGCTTTTGAAGAGCACAGAGTGAACTTGCTAACGTTTGCTAAATTGCAGTTAAACTAGATATGAATAGCATGTTGTTAGGAGTTGGAATTCCTTAAGCATGGGAAAATGTCTGTCATACTCACATCCTATAGCTGGCAAATTAGCTTGCATCGACCTGTGATTTCTCTCATTAGAAGGTAGATTGTTTGCAAGTCTGCCTGTTCAACCACAAAGTTTAGAGGAAGCCACACTGCTAGAAAAATGATGCATTGTCAGCATCTATTTATATCTGTGGTTCCTAACATGGAGCACATGCCCCATAGGAGGACAATTTGGTTGTTGTTGTTTTTTTCTTGGGGGGGGGGCAATTTGAGAATGAGTTAGACCAAGTTATAGGCTTCTTCTGTCACCGGGGGGGGGGGGGGGGAGGAATCAAGATTTTAGAGATGCTTAGGTGCGGCACTGATTTACATGTTATCAGCATGATTTAGTTTGACCCTGATGTCCTTATTAAACTGGAGGTGCCAAAGATCTAACTGGATAATTTTCATATGCAAATCATGAATTCTTGCTCTGAACTGTGGCCTTCTTTTCTGAAATAGGTCAAAGGCATTTATAATGGTATGCTTGCACAAATAGAGGCATGACTACACTCTCTTCCAAATTGCAGTGTGATACAGATGATATTGAGATTGTGGTTTATTCTCGGCATCAAATGTGCCTTCAGAATTCAGGGAGCTGAATTCTTGGGTAGACATCTTCAAAAAAATAAAATAAATGTTGCTTGCTTTGCTTTCCTTGTAATTCCTTTGAGTGATCCTGCTTCGTCCTGTTTTGGCACAGGCTGAGATTGAGCAGTGAAGGGCGACAATTCATAGTGAGCTGTAATATTTGGAAAGTGTCAAAATGGGGAGCAAAAAATAGCAACAGGTTAAGGGAGCGAAAGGAGCAAATTGGGAATCTGTTGCTGCACAGATGAAAGGAATTGCAAAGGAGTGATTGTTGGTAGAGCCTGTTAGTGAAGCCTCCAAAGGCTTGCTCTTAAAAAGTACTTGCCCGGCTCCATGGCACTGCCTGTGGATGTGACTGGCATGCTGACCAAAAGAACTGGACAGGAGAAATGAAAAGCACCATTATCCACAAAACACCCTTGTGTTGGACCAATACTTTTTTGTCCTCTGGATGTTTCCAACTACAATAGCTGTGTTCTAAATAAATGTCAGTGAATACAGCTGTTGTGCCAATTAAACGGGCAGTGAAATCGGGTTAAACAGCAAACTGAAAATTAATAGAATTAGAGATTTCTTTTCAATGAAGGTTCTTCTTTTAAAATTGCCATTGCCACCATCCATTCATGTCAGTGTTGCTGCACAAAATATGGAATGGTCCTTGAAAATCAAGATGTGTCAGATCGATGCTTGAATTTTTGTGATGCCCCTGATCTTAAAACCAATTGCTTGATGTTTATTGGCAGGATTAAATATTCTTGAATCAAAATGATTTATTAAGGCTAAAGCTAATAGCAAGGAAACTCCTGCCAACCTAGCAGTTCAAAAGCAAGAAATTGCAAGTAGATAAATAGGTACCACTTTGGTGTAAAGGCAAACAGGGTTCTGTGCACTCCAGTGTCTAGGCTTGCCTGCCACATGTCCATGGAAACATCTGTGCTGGCTCTTTGGCTGTAAACAGAGATTTATTTATTTATTTAAATTTATATGCCGCCCTTGCAGCTCTGGGCATCTCACTGAGCACTGAACCCTAGAGTTTAGATATGAATGGCTTACGAGCAAGAGCAACCTAATAGCAAAGGGAAGCTCATGGGCTAGGCTTTTGTTAGGATTGACAGATGACCCAGTTGGCTCAATTTCACCATTCTGGCAATGCTACTGCAGTATGAGCTCTTCGGGCCTGCTCACTAGCTTGTATTCCAAATGTTGCCAAAGAAAATAAAATGTGAGGCATGGAGGGAAACCTTAACAAAACTGGATATAGGAGGCAAAGGGCTAAATCTAATAATTGCTTCCAATTAGATGGGACACAGTGAATTATTATACTGTAGTATTTGAAGACATATGCAAGTCCTATTGTGATTCAGTGTGACTGTTCTAGTCACTCAAAATGTTTTATTTTATTGTTCTGGCCAGAGACCTTAGTCTACTACTTAATGGATAACAGATTGATATTCCAGAAGCTGTAACTATCCCCTAAAGATCTCTCACCTTGCCCACAATTCAAAGGATCATCCATTTCCCCAGTCCTCTGGCCACTGTGTTTTGCAGATGTCTTTGTAAATTATGGTCCTTGATTTCCTTTTCTACCATAATAATAGACATTTGATTAAGACCTAATTTTCACAGATTAAGCTCTCTGTATTAACATGCCACTAACATTCCTGTTCCAGTGCAGAACTAAGTCATGAAAGCAATTTGGCAATGCTATACCATGCGTAACAAGTTCTGGACATTTCCTGTTCTCTGTCATATACCTTGTACATCTGATGCTTGACTGTTAAGCTTCAATAATTTCTGCCTTTCTATGAAAGGAAATATTTTTAAATTATTTTGATCCTTTAGTTTTTGTTTTTATAAAGTATTGTTACAGTATATACCAAGGCAGAATCGCTATCATTTCCCATTCTTTACACATATCTTTTGATCTTGCTATAATGGTAAAACTGAGCATACATGGTTCATTTTAAAAGGCTATTTCAGTGGTAAAAAGAACTAATGTTGCAAAATCTAAGTTAAGTGGCTCCTGGTTGCTTCAAATGCTATAAAAATTGCACTTAATTTGCATCAGTTGTATTTTTTTTAGACCTTTTCACTAGAAAACCTAAGATACATTATTGTAGCGGATTAATTTAATTTAATTTTTCGGCTTGTTCGCCGCCCAATCAGGCAAGCCCGACTCAGGGCGGCTTACATAATTTAAAACTCCATGTAATAAAAACTGTTAAAATCCCCACCCCCATTAAAATCCCACCCACCCCATGCAGGAGAGAGAAGGTGCCTCTTGTCGAAAAAGCCAATGGGCAGGAGCCACACTGCCCTCAGGGCCCCACACCTGCCCCGCCAGCCAGGTCTTAAGCCCTTTCCTGAATGGCAGCAGCTCCGTCTGCAGCCGTAGCTCTACTGGCAGGAGGTTCCAAAGGGCCGGTGCAGACACGGAAAAGGCCCTTTTTTTGTTACAGAGAGGTGAGCTCCCCTAGATGATGGAACAACTAGGGAGCCCCTCTGGTCTGCTCTGGTTGGACGGACAGATGTTCTTAAGGTGATGCGGTCTCTTAGGTATCCTGGCCCACTACCATATAGGGCTAAAGAAGGCTAAATCATTATACAGTGGAAACTCATACAACAATTGTCCCGTATAGCAACGAAACTGTATAACAATTAGGTTTTGAAGGGAAAAAATGGCATCCCTTCTCTGTGTCCGCACCGGCCCTTTGGAACCTCCTGCCTGTGGAACTGCGTCTCCAGACAGAGTTGTTACCCTTTAGAAAAGAACTAAAAACCTGGCTGGCGGGCCAAGTTTGGGGTGCAGGTGGAGGGGTGGCTTCCGTTGGGTGGTTAATATAGGGGAGGATGCCTGCCCCACGGTTTCTTCAGTTCCTGCACCCCTCTCTTTTTAGGGGTGGGTTCTTATTGCTAGTTTTTATCTGTTTTATTTGTTTTTATATGTTTTTACCCACTGTTGTGAACCGCCCGGAGTCGGCTTTGGCTGAGTGGACAGTATAGAAATTTGACAATAAATAAAAAAAATAAATAAAAATCCCGCATAACAATTTTCTCTATGGATAAAATCATACAATAATTTTTCAATGGGAAAAACCACTTAGCAAAAAAAAAAAAAGTTGTATGATGCATCCCATAGGGAAAATCGCTATACAATGCATGCATCGTATAGCAATTGTTCTGTACAACAATGAGCCCTATGGAACACGGATTAAAATCATTGTATGAGGTACCACTGGATTAGGATGAAACAAACTCATCCCTTTAGCACAGGGGTGGTCAGTGGTCAGCCTGTGGCAGCATTTCATTTGGCCTGCATTGCCGCCGCCCTGGAAGAGGAAGCGGACACATTTATGACAGCCGTAAAATGCTCCTGTGCTTGTGCAAACATGCCCGCGGGTGTCATAAATGCATTTACAACAGCCATAGATGTATTTTATGGCAGTGTTTATGGTGTCACTTGCCCGCTCAGCTGTCCAGGGGGCATGGTCAGGCCCGAGGCGTAAAAAGGTTGGGAACCCCTGCTTTAGCACTTCTGTTATATAAATGGTAACTCTTGAGTTGTTTTACTTCAAGAATCATGCAAGAGTGATACGTCAAATTAGGTGAAACACAGAATGAGAAAAGGAAAAATCATGATGAGGTGGTACCTTAATAGTGTAAATCCCAACTTTTTACATCATTCTGTGGTGGATGGAACAACACAAGAATTTTCCTTCTCACTTAGATGCTGATTTTTTCATTTTTACTTTTTGAAGCTGTGGTAGTCTGTGCAAGCATATCAGACAGCAAATACTGTAAAGCAAAACAAGAGAAAAAAGAAAGAAAAAACATTGTGGCACCTTAAAGACTAACTGTTATACTTTAGTCAGTGTTAGCTTTTGTGGATAAAATGCACTTCCTCAGACATATGAGTGGCCCTACATGGCAATAATGTATACATTTGTCCCATAATAAGGTGGGGATACAGAACTACACCATAGTTGATTAGTATAATAAATACAGTTGCAAATCAGTGGTGTTTTTTTAATACATGTAATGATCAAAGGATCCCTGTTTGATATTCAGATTTATTTCTGTGAAGCGTAGTTCAGTAAAGTGGTAAATGGTTAATAGAAGATTGCTTTTAATTTTAGCTAAGAGAGATTTTACACCTTTTTCAGAGGGGTTTTTGCACCTTTCCATACACATAAAAATCTGTATGCATTAGCTCTGTTCGCTCTGGCAGCAAGATGGAGCCCTTCCTAGCAAGAGCTCTGCTCCTGATGAAGGGGTGGCGCAGATCTGCTGATTGGCAAAGGCTCTGATCTTTTTTTTTTTTTGGAGGATAGGTTGGCATGTTTCCATGAGAGGAGTTCTCAACCTTTTAAAATCGGGGGCTGGGTCATGCTCCCTCAGACAGCTTCGGGGGCCAGATGGCCATTTTGTCCTTCCTCCACCACATGGCACTTCCTGGTGTGGTGGAGGCGGTGGGGGGCACATGAAATGGTGTCATGGCCTGCATCTGGCCCATGGGCCACAGGTTGAGAATCCCTGATCTATGAGTTGCAAAGCACAATAGCCTACTCATTATTTCTTTCAGTGGCAGAGAAGGCTCCAGCATGCCCCTTCATATAGCCTGCTGGAGCATTTTTTTTACCCATTCCTTCTTCTTCAATGAAAGAATCCATCCACGGACTACCTTATAGCTAGCCTATCTCTACTGTATATGGAATCAAAATGTGCAACACTGTTAAAAAGCATAAATGTAAACAGTTTAAAAGACTGTACATATTCTGAAAGGTCATTCTTTGTGAAGCACTTCATAGCTTTCCTTAAGTGGATTTAGTTTCTTTTGCAGCTATTGAGAACTCAAAGAAGATTAATACTCCATTCTGGAGATCCACCCAGCTATTCAGAATGAAGAGTTCTGATTGGGTGCTCCAGCGACGGAGAGCTTTATGAACATTCTGGTTTCATTGGCCAGTTGTCCTACCAGCACCAACACTTTCTGGATTAACTCCAGACTAGCACCCAGTCTTAAAGGGGCCATAGAACGGTGCCCTCCCCAACGTTTTAATGCTTTTTGTCATAGTACTCTTTCTTCTATTCATTCCATCAACTTCTCCACCCTAGTCATCCTTTTTCATCCTCTCATGTCATATGCATCTTTATGTCTATGCCAAAATCACTCTAATTTATAGTTTGAGAGAAATCATATGCTTCTTTTTGTTGTGTTATCACCAAGTCCTTTAAAATAGATTACAAAGAGACTGGCTCCAAAACAACTAATTCCTTGAAATTTATCAGGTTAGCACCAAACTCAAAAGCAAAAAGTTTAATGCTAAAGCCCTCTGGAATCTGGCACTGAATTAATTTTAAAGAATAATAATATCTGTATTGTTATTTCCCCACCAGTGCATATTTTTCTTCTGCTCAATCAGACCTTTTGCTGGCTATGTAAATTAAATTCATTTCTTCTCATTCCAGTATCTTTCTATCTTAATAACCCAGAAATATCATTTGTCTTTCTGTTCATTTCCCAACTCAAATTGAATCCACTTGAGAGAAAAACCTATCCATCTAATGAGAGTTATGTCAGGATATTACTTCATGTGGTATCCTGCTTTTTTTGTTGTTCAGTCGCACAGTCAATTCCAACCCTTTGCAACCCTATGGACCATTGCCCTCCAGGCACCCCTGTCCTCTACCATCCTCCTCAACCCGCCCAGCTCTGTGCCCATTGTGTCTACAATACCATCTAGCCCAGTGATGCACTGTAAAAAAATTTACTACCCACTCAGTGGGTGTGGCTATCTGTGGGCATGGCTATCTGTGGGCATGGCCTCAAACACCCCCCCCCCAAAAAAAAAGAAAGACAAAAAAAGAAAGAAACCTACCTTGCTCTCTTGCTTTGCGGAGATGATGATGATGAGTTCCTGAGCAGCGGCACTGCTGGGAGGTGAGCGGGGTGAGTTGGTGGGCTGGCGCTGGCTGGCGTCCCCCTCCCAGCCCAGCACTGCCAGAAATGCATTCCTGCTGGTGGCGCTACTGGGAGGTGAGTGGGGCATGTTGGTGGGCTGGTGCTGGCTGGCCTCCCCCTCTCTGCGCCACCGGAAATGCATCCCATTTGCCTCGTCCAGGGCCGAAGGCGCAAGGAAAGTGCAGAGATGAAAGCATGCCTTCAGCCCTGGGTGAGGCAAATGGGACACATTTCCAGTGGCACTGGGAGGGGGAGGCCGAGAGGTGGGTGTAGCTGGCCAAGTGGGCATGGCCTGGAATTTCTACTACCAGTTTGCTAGAACTGGTGAGAACCAGTCACAATACCACACTGATCTAGCCATCTCATTTTTGGTCGCCCTTTCTTCTTTTGCCCTCCACCTTTCCCAGAATCATGGCTTTCTCAAGTAAATCCTCTCTTCAAATGTGATGTCCAAAGTACTTTAGCTTCTTTAGTACTTTACCCTGCTTTAGTACTTTAGTACTTTTCCCTGCTTTACAAAACCTTGAAATGAGCTGAGAAATGACTGTTATCAGAAAGGGTTCTCTCACTTTTGGTAAAATTGTAAGTGAAGAATTAGAAAGGCAATAAAATACCTGGGGACAGGATATCTGGGATGATGAATGAGACTTTGGATTGTAATTGCTCATTAAATTTTCAGAGGAGCATATGACGTCCATGCACAAGTCCCTAAGTTAAGCCCACTGCATCTTTTGCTAAAAGACTCTTGTAACAGACTGGAAAATCCTGGAAAGCTCTTCTATCAGTCAGTGGCACTGGGCAAGATTAGGATGGCTGTGTGTTCTGCTGCATAGAGAATTGTCCTCTGTTTGAAGGGGTGTCTGAAACAAGACACATATCTGAAACAGTGCTTTACATCAGGGTTAAACTAAGTGATACGTTTAGCACATTTGTAAGTAAAGATGTTGCAACATGTGGTCAGGGAATCTATATGTATTATGATAGGATTCACCTCGCCTTTGTGTCTTCAGTGGTTAGTTTAGTTTGTTTGCGGAAGGCTTGCTAGGGCTAAATTGGCGAGGTCCATTGCTAAGGAACATATCTGAAGAAATTCCATTGTGGAAAGGAAAACTGGTTCATCATAGGCACTGTAAGGTCTACTTTGACTCTTGGATTGGAGGCTTTGTAGAGTCTCTGTCATTTTTTGCTAGAACCCTGAAGTCCCCCAGCTTGGACCCAGGTGCACAGTACTAACAAAACAGTACAGTAGCTATAACTTTCTGAACTCCATTGCTTAGGAGGATCTCTACTCATAAATTTACCAAGCTATACCAAGACATCCATTGTTTAACCTATATTAAAAATAGTTATTATTAAGTAAGTGGGAATGAGAGACTCTTGCTGATGTACATCAATTTACCCAAACAGCTTAATCTACTCTCTGTTGGTAGGAGTATCTCTGTTTGACAAGGTTCACCTAGCCCAGAGTTTGCCAACCTTTGGTTTTTGGACTCCAGTTCCCCAAAGCACTGATCAGCCAATGTATTGACTTAAGCTTTTGGGAATTGAAATCCCCCTGTGGGGCGTGTGCCCCACCTTGGGAACCACTGATCTAGCCAGTCTCTCCCACTATGGTGAGTTTGACTCTATTTTTTACTTAAATCAGAGTAACTAGTTTCATTTTTGCACTGGTATATTTGAAACAGGTTATGCAAAAGTTGAGAGCCAGTGTTATATATTTGACAGTGTCAGAGTAGCATTTAGGAGGGCAGAGTTTAAATCCTAACTTGGCCATGAACACTCACTGGAGGGGGGGAGGGGAATGAAAAATCACTTCTTGAACATCACATATATCGGGGGTTTACAACCTATGATCCACGGGCCAGGTCCGGCCCACAATGGCAAATCATCCGGTCCACAGCAACAACCCTGGAAGTAGACACATTTATGACAGCCGTAAATGCGCCCATGCAAGTGCAAACATGCCAGCCACAGTTTATGGCAGTATTTACACCAGAGTGGAACCATGTGTCTGGCCTGCTCAGCTGATGGAGGGTGCGTGTTCTGCCCGTGGTGGGAAAACATTGAGAACCCCTGCCATATATCTTTAAAACCTTGTTGAGATCACCATAATTGGGAATGACAGGAAGGCACCCAAAAGCTGCATGCAAATGTTACTTTTTCTTCTTCTTCAGTGTCTACGTCAGACATGAAACTGCCAAAATGAAGCCACCTTTTGGTGAGTTCAATCTGCAGTTTATTTCACCTGACCTAGTGTGTGAAAGATTAACTGGCAACACAAGGTTGCCATTACCAGGGAAAGCCCGATTGTGGTTCAAAAATACCAAGGAGGCTCTTTCTGTGTACCTAAATCTGCCTCATCTGGGTGAGCCGCCCTTCCCTTTAGAGGAGGTGAATGGAAGTGACCACCTTAAGTAAACATTTGGCATAAGTGTTTCCATATCTGATGTACAACATTTACTATCAAAATAAGCTTGGTTTGTGTAATACATTTATATACAGTACCTCCCAATCTATCAGCACAATAGCCCTCTGAGATTATTTTCAGAACTTAGTACAGTGGCTTTCTGGTCTGAAAATCAAAGTTCAAATTCATGCTGCAGCTTCCTGATCTTTAGAAAGCCTTTTATCTCGGATCCTAACCATTCGGAGCTGGATGGTGAACCTATGTCAACCATCCAGTCCACAAGCTGGAAGATTGCCATCTCTGCACTGATTGCTGGTTGCAAATGTGAAAAACAACAAGCTTCCAAGAGGAAATAATGTGAGAAATAGTGACATTAAAAAAACCTTCATTTTCTGACCCCAGAACTATACTGCTAGCATGTTGTCAGTCAAATATAAAGCACGGAGCGGAGACCTAGGGCAGGGGTTCCCAGCCTTTTCAATCCAGGGGCTGGGTCATACTCTCTCAGTCAGCTCTGAGGGCCGGATGACCATTTTGCCCTGCCTGCATGATGGGGGTGGCCATTATGTCCCAACAGCTTCAAAGGGGTGGTCATTTTGTTTCTTGAATGCCCTTGGAGGGGTGGGGGGCCCATATGAAACGGTGCCATGAGGCAGATCCATCCCACAGATCATAGGTTGGGAACCCCTGACCTGGGGCTTATCCTATTGCATCACCGAGTTCTTTCCCTCTGTGTACTAAAGCACTGAAGTCATGAAGTATTGCCTATCCATTGAGTCCAATCACCTCCCATTTACCTCCCTTCCATTAGTAGAAAATACTTTCCTACAATTTAGAGCACAACCTTAATTTCAGTTCATCCCCCCCCCCCATAAGAATCTACTGAAATCTGCATATTTCTTCATGCTTATCATGGATAGGTAGTTATAAAAATGTGGATGTAAGAGAAACTGGCACTAAAAAACTTATTTAGGAAGGTCCAAGACTTTTGCACAGTTCTGTATGTTTCAAATTATTATACAGAAGTGGGACTTTTTCTCAAACATGTAAAAAGCCCGAAAATAAAATAAAATGGAAATAACTCAAAGCCTAAAAGTGAAGAAACTTGTTCTATACTGCCTCAAGGATCTAGGTCAGTAATGGCTAACCTTGGCATTCTAGCTGTTATAGAACTTCAATTCACAGAAACCCTGATCAGCAGGAGTGCTTACTTGGGCTTCTGGTAATTGAAGTCCAAGAACAGCTGGAGAGCCAAGGTTAGCCACCAGGTATCTAGGCAATGTACAAATCTTAACCTATAAAACCAAGTGTTAACCGTTGGAACTGGCTATAGGTTGCTATGCCTCGCCCTACTTGCCTGCACTCACCCTTCATGCAAACGGCCGATCTGGGTCCGCAGGTCAACAAAGGATTGAGAAAACAGGCAGTGGGGCAACAGCCCCACAAACGCGAAAAAGAGAAACAACTTCCTTTCCCAACATTCCTTGCGCCGTGCCATGCCAGAGCCAATCAGGCTGAGAGGCTCTCACGCGGCGCAAGGAACGTTCGGAAACGCGCCGCAGCCAATCAAAAGAAAACCATTTAAAAAAAACGCAGCACAAACACAAAGCACAAACCCATAACTACAAGCCCCAGTGTCCTGCGCACCATGAGCACGCAGAACGCTGAGGAAGCCGGCGCCCAAAAAATAAAACAAAAACAAAAACACCGGGAGAGCAAGTCCGACAAGCCGCGGGAACCAAAGCCCCCCTCCCCATCGGCGCCTGAAGCTCCTAATCGGAGTTTCCCCTTTAATATCACTGGGTGGGGGCGGGGGTGTTGTGCTCCCCCTCTCTACTGGCTCCCCTGGGGTTGAGAGGGTTGGGGGGACCAAAGGAGCCTGTCTCCCCAACCCTCCTGACCCCAGGGGACCTGGCAGAGAGGGGATTCCCCTTCCACACACACACACACACGCCCCATTTTAAAGAGAAGAAACCAAGCGGTTACTTCTCTTTAAAAACGGAGTTGGGGGGGGGGATCCCCCTCTCCGATGGCTCTCCTGGATCCGGAAGGGTGGGGGAGACAGACACCTTTTGTCCACCCAACCCTCCCAAACCCAAGGAAGCCAGCGGAGAGGGGGATCATAACCCCCCCCCCCCACTGATATTAAAGGGAAATCCCCAATTGAGATTTCCCTTTTAATATCAGAGGGTAGCCTGGATTCGATCCCCTCTCCTGGGTCCCATGAGTCTGGAAGGTTTGGGGGGGACCAAAGGAGCCTGTCTCCCCAACCCTCCTGACCCAAGGGGACCTGGCAGAGAGGGGATTCCCCTCCCCACACACACACACACGCCCCATATTAAAGAGAAGAAACCAAGCGGTTACTTCTCTTTAAAAACGGAGGTTGGGGGGAATCCCCCTCTCCGATGGCTCTCGGGTGGGGGAGACAGACCCCTTTTCTCAACCCAACCCTCCCAAACCCAAGGAAGCAAGCGGAGAGGTGGATCACAACCCCCCCCACTGATATTAAAGGGGAATCCCCAATTGAGATTTCCCTTTTAATATCAGAGGGTAGCCTGGATTCGATCCCCTCTCCTGGGTCCCATGAGTCTGGAAGGTTTGGGGAGACAAAAGGGGTCTCTCCCCCAAAGCCTTCCAGAGCCAGGGGAGACGGCAGAGAGGGGATCCCCCCCCCGTAGGACACCAAAAAACACAAAAACAATCAAAAACATTCAAAAATACACAAAAACAAACAAAAATAACACCAAAAAGTAAACAACAACAAACATTTCCAAACACACCCAGCACCCAGCCAAACACCACAAAATCCAAACACCACCACCACCCCAAATAAAGAAAAACAGCCAACTCACCACCAGATGACCTCACACAACAACTACTGGAAAAGAAATGAATAAAGAAAGAGACTACTTACTGGAATAAGCTCCACCCAGAGGCCATGAGAGAAAAAACAGTCAAAATACAAGATAATCCCTACCAGCAGCACTTGCTGCCCACAATAATAAAAAATAATTCAAAAAGACACAATAGCCCCACACAAAAGGCCCCAAGAGTTTTTCGAAAAAGTATATCATCCTTTATTCTTTTTTTCATCCACAAAACCAAAACAACAAACAAAACTCATCACAGTTTATAACAGGCCATCAAAAAAAAAATGTATAAATAACAATTTTAAAAATTTCCATTATAGACTAACCTCTTCTTTACAAACATTAACAACAACAACAACAACAACAACAACAACAACAACAACAACAACAACAACAACAACAACAACAACAACAACTTTCCAACACCATTTAAAACAGCCCGGCAATGCTGGGCAACCTTTGCTAGTATAATAAATAAGTAGGAATCTTGCTTCGTGTGTTTTACAACCAAGTTCTTTTTGTTGTACAGTAATTGGAAAAGGTTCCACAGTTAACAATTGCTACTGCTTAATAATTTTTATCCTAGGGAAAGTTGGAAGGAAGTAATCATCATTATTGTAAGAGTTTGTAGCAATCAACTCTGAGGTTTTTACATAGTTTTTATTTTTTCAAAGACGCAGCTATGATTATTCTGTCACCATCTCTTAGTGTTTCTACTAAGAATTGTCTCGGTTTAAATAGTCATTTTACTTTTATTCTTTTGTCTAGTTGCTACGGACAAGATATATCAGGGATTCTCAACCTGTGGCCCATGGACCAGATGTGGCCTGCAGCACCATTTCATGTGCCCCCCCCCCCCACTGCCTCCACCACACCAGGAAGTTCCATGTGGTGTAGGAAGGGCAAAATGGCTGTCCGGCCCACGAAGCTGTCTGAGGGAGTGTGACCAAGCCCCCATCTTAAAAAGGTTGAGAACTCCTAGGATATATGGTTGGTCCCTACATGTCTTAAAAGGGAGCCAACCAGCCTTCTCATCTGAAAGACAGAGATGGCCACTATAATAATAATAATAATAATAATAATAATAATAATAATAATAATAATAATAATAATAATAATAATAATAATAATAATAATGTTTTTATTTATATCCTGCTTCCCTCAATCCAATGGATGACTCGAAGCGGCTTAGAAAAAATATAAGGATACAATTAGAAGTACAAAATACAGAATAGCAACAATATAATCACAAAAAATACAATATTAAAGATACAAAAGTACTATATACCTGTAGTTGGAGAAGTATAAGGAATGGAGTATTGCTAGAGGTAAGATGGAAGGCAGAAGTCTCTCTCTGTGTGTGTTTATGTTTCCCACCATCAGGCAATGACACAGCATGCTTTATTTCTTTCTTAGACTGAACCAGGATCAAGTGGTGAAATGTTGGCATGGGAGTGTTCCCACCAGGATTTTCCCCTAGAGTGGTACAGATTATAGGAAGGTGCATGTTTGAATGGGTCTTCATGAAGAAAATAAGAAACTCTACCTGGATACAGAAAAACAGCATGTCAGGAAACAAAACTAATTTAATCCATCCTCTTTGGCACACTAGTTCTCAACATGCACAGCTATTTTTAGCACAATGGTTACACTGGGTGTTTTAGGGTATTTCATGTACAAGAGCAGCGTTTGCTGGAAGAGATGGTGGTGAGATCTTCATAAGAGAAGGAATTGGCTTAGTTTATGGATTTTCTCCCCTGCTGCTCCCTCAATCAAGTCTTGTACATTCTTGTCAGCCCCTATCATTTTGGACTACTAACATCCCCCTGCTGCCTCGATAAATGCCTGTCTCTTAGTATTGGCTACCTGACAGTATAGGGCTTGACTCTCCAATGGGTAAAAGCCTAGTCAGTTGTCAGTTCTGTTCTCATAGGCCTGAAGACATTCCAGATGAAAGTGTTGGCTCCCACCCTGAAGAGTTTGCATTTCTTTCAGACACTGTGTGGAGCCATGGGCTTGGAAAAGCATTTGTTGTTGTTACTCATAACTCTCCAGAAGAATGAGGCAAGAGGATTTTTCCTCTCTTTAAGCTAATTAATTTCCATTGTATTGAGCAACAGACCTGCTACTCTTAACAGATGTTTTGCTCGAAAATGTACCCAGTTTTCAAAGAATTTGAAAGCCTCGTTTGAAAATCAAACCCCATTTTTATACATTTAATTTGTTTTTCAAACAGTTACAGTGACGGGGGGAGTAATCTGTGTCACATAAATGCTAGCAAGTAACAACAATAAGTTACAACAAATAAATTTCTGGAAAGCATTCTTTGGGGGGGAAATAACTTTCTGGATAGCAATCTTAAAAATGACAGTGGGTTTTCTGCCTTTTCTGTTTTTTGGGGTTTTTTTTTACTATGGAGACACCCCACCAATGTAGCTATGCTGGGATGCTAGCAAATTCCTTGTACATTGGATGGTGACCTCAACATGAATCTGTTTTACATTTTGGCAGCAACGTTCCATGCTCTGCCAAGTGTGCTGGATTGCATTGAAATGATATATAAACAAAATGGTTTCAGACCTACAGCTTAAAATGGAATTCCAATAAAAAGTATCCTAGCCAAACATTTAATTGGGAGGAGCTCCACAGGAGGCAAAACAGCATTCTTTAAGTGTGTTAAGTCTTTTAAAAGCAGTACTTCTCAGTGTCTTCTTGTCCCGTCCCCTCATTTAGAGCATTTGATGGCTCAGCAAAAGGAAAGCTGGCCTCTTGTTTTTTTCTTTTCTTTTTCAAACCGCAGGTCACATTGACACAGCATTTCCTGACAAACGTGATCATGCTGCAGTTACAATACACAATCCCAATTCCCCATTTCTGCATACATCTTTCCCCACACTCAAATCATTGGTAAGTAAAGGTAAAGGTTTCCCTTACTCGAAAGCCAGTCGTATCCGACTCTAGGGTGCAGTGTTCATCTCTGCTTCTAAGCCGAAGAGCCAGCGCAGTCTGCTTCTGCAGACGTTTCCGTGGTCATGTGGCAGGCATGACTAGACACCGGAGCGCACGGAACGCTGTTACCTTCCCACCGAAGTGGTCCCTATTTATCTACTTGCAATTTCTTGCTTTCGAACTGCTAGGTTGGCAGAGCCCAGCAAATACCTCTAAAAACAGCATTCTTGGTTGTAAACTAAAAAGAAAGAGAGAGGTAAGCTTAAACAGAAAGCGCAGCCCACCTCCCACATTTGTTAAAATTCTACACCTCCTCTTTGGAAAGGGTTCCGGGAGATTAGTGGCAGTTGTTGGAGGAATATTTCAACTGTGGGCATTTCAAGAACAACAAATTTGGAAGGCTGAGTCTCTCTTTACCCTCTCTCCCTCCCTCTATGTTCGCATGCACATGCGCAAAATGCATTTTCCAGAGTGAATAGCCACTCTTGTCCCTAATATAGTGCTCATGTGTATAGGGCTTCTTTTCACTTATAACTAGCCAGTTGTTTAGTATTCAGAGGATGAAAAGGCTCCCTGCAGAGCTTTGGACAAGAATTAAAAGTTCCTGTATGACTGAGTCTCATTAACCAGTCTGGTCTCCTACAATCCCAGCTTCCCTATCTCTCTCCCCCGTCCCCAACTTTTAAAAAATTGAAACCTCTATGTACCTTGAATACATTTCAGGGCTTTGTCATTGTGTGCATCTCAACAATTTCTATGAAGTTGCTTCTCTCTACTGTGAGGCATGCAATGCTCTTGTTTTTCCTCTTCTCCCGAATGGAGCTGCCTGCCTGCCTCCATATCCCTTCCTGTTTTGACTTGCCTTGACTCTTTGACCACTTCAACCCAGATCTGTTTAGCAGAAGTAGAATACACACTTTTTAGCCTTGCCCTTTGATACTGTGTCTAATTCTTCTAAGGAGGCGGGTCAGAAAGCCATCAAAATGAGGTTTACTCTTCATGCCACAAGGAGAAAAACTGCAGAGTGCCCCATGCTTTGGTACAGCATTTTAAAATTATAATAGAGAATTTCACCCAGATATGAAACAATATCTCTTAATATCTCCATTGCAGTCCCAGTGTTGAATCCTCCATGTCTCATTTCGTGTGTGTGTGCAGGGCCACCATCAGAAATTTCTGGGCCCCATACTGAGCAATCCTATCCCCCCCCCCCACACACACACACAGTAATGTCTCACAGTAATGCCACAGTTATGACTGGCAGCAGCAGAGCCCCTGTTAGCTCCAGGCCCTATACGGCAGTACTGGTAGTACTGCCTTGATGGCAGCCCTGCGTGTGTGCTGCAGGGGTTCACTCTGTGATCATAGTGTGTGGGTCACTTCATGGCAAGCTGGGATCCACCTTAAATAAATTCATGCCAATGACATTTCCCCTGCTTCAGGAAAATGCATTCTCAGATACGAGTTACAGTTGACAATGAATATCTCTTAGATTCACAATAGCTCCACTCCTAAGCATTCTCTAGAGAGAGCACCACAGTTAGAGTCTGTTGTAGATAATTCATCTAGAATTTCAATGAATTATATAGCAATGTCAAATTGTTTCCCGCTATGATGACCTTGATAGGGTTTGTGAGGCATGAGAGATGTTCAAAAAAGTGATTTACCACACACACACACTCTCTCTCTCCATGGCTAAACTGGATTTGAATCCAAGTCCCCTGAATGCAGAATTCCAGAGAACAGCAAGGAGAGATAAGGAGATCTTCTTAAGTGAACAGTGCAAAGTAATAAAAGAAAACAACAGAAGGGGAAGGACTAGAGATCTCTTCAAGAAAATTGGGGAAATTAAGGGAATGTATCAAGCAAAAATGGTCATGATAAAGGACAAAAATGGTAGGGAGCAAACAGATGCAGAAGAGATTAAGAAAAGATGGCAAGAATACACAGAAGAACCCTACAAAAAGGACTTTAATGTCCCTGACAATCACAATGGTGTGATCATTTACCACAGCCAGACATTCTGGAGAGTGAAGTCAAGCAGGCCCTAGAAAGTATTACTATCAACAAAGCTAGTGATGGTATTCCACTTGAGCTATTGAAATCCCTAAAAGAAGATGCTGCTAAAGTGTTGCACTTAGCATGCCAGCAGATTTGGAAAACATAACAGTGGCCACAGGATTGGAAAAAGTCCGCCTACATTCCAACTCCAAAGAAGGGCAATGCCAAAGAATGTTCAAATTATCGTACAATTACAATCATCTCACACGCTAGCAAGATCACGCTCAACATCTTACAAGCTAGGCTTCAGCAGTATGTGGATCAAGACCATCCAGAAGTACAGGCTGGATTCCGAAGAGGTAGGGGAACTAGAGAGCAAATTGCCAACATTCGCTGGATCATGGCGAAAGCAAGGGAGTACCAGAAAAATGTCTACTTCTGTATCATTGATTACACCAAAGACATTGATTGTGTGGATCACAATAAACTGTGGCAAATACTTAAAGAGATGGGAGTACCAGACCACCTCATCTGTCTTCTGAGAAATCTGTATGTGGGTCAAGAAGTAACAGTTAGGACAGGATATGGAACTACTGATAGGTTTAGAATAGGAAAAGGAGTAGTACGACAAGGCTGTATATTGTCACCCTGCTTATTTAACTTATATGCAGAGTACATCATGCGTAATGCAGGGCTGGAAGAAGCACAGGCTGGGATTAAGATTGCTGGGAGAAATATCAACAACCTGAGATATGCAGATGACACTACTCTAATGGCAGAAAGTGAAGAATACCCAAAGAGCCTGTTGATGAGGGTGAAAGGAGAGTGGAAAAGCTGGCATGAAACACAACATCAAAAAAAAAAAGGTCATGGCATCTGGCCCCGTTACTTCCTGACAAATAGAAGAGGAGGGAATGGAAGCAGTGACACACTTAGATCCTTGGGATCTAAGATCACTACAGATGGTGACTACAGCCATGAAATAAAGACGCTTACTTCTTGGGAGACAAGCTATGAGAAACCTAGGCAGCATAATAAAAAGCAGAGACATCACCCTGGCAACAAAAGTACGCTTAGTTAAAGCAATGGTCTTCCCAGTAGTAATGTATGGCTGTGAGAGCTGGACTCTAAGGAAGGCTGAACACAGAAGATTAGATGTCTTTGAACTGTGGTGCTGAAGAAGACTCTTGAGAGTCCCCTAGACTGCAAGGAGATCAGATCAGTCCATCCTGAAGGAAATCAACCCTGACTGCTCCTTGGGAGGAGAAAAACTGAAGCTGAAGCTCAAGTACTTTCGCCACCAAATGAGAAGAGAGGACTCACTGGAGAAGGCCCTGATGCTAGGAAAGATCGAAGGCAAATGGAGAAGGGGATGACAGAGGATGAGATGGCTAGATGGCATCATTGATACAGTGGGTGTAGATCTGGGCAGGCTGCAGAGGATGGCAGATGACAGAGGAGCCTGGTGTGCAGTGGTTCATGGGGTCGCAAAGGTTCAGACTCTACTGTGCAACTGAATAACAAAACCCCTGAATCCTTGTTTGATACTCTTTCTCAGGAGTTCTTAACTTTTTAAAGCCAGGGGCCAGGTCACTTGCTCTCAGACAGCTTCTGGGGCCGCATGGCCATTTTGCCCATCCTCCATCACATGTCACTTCCTGGTGTGGAGGTGGTAGTGGGCCACATGAAATGGTGCTATGAGCCACATCTGGCCGACGGGCTGCAGGTTGAACATCCCTGCTTGATCTGCTACACAATGCTGGCTTTCATTTGGAATCTTAAATTGTTATTCTCTATTCAATGCCATCCTAAAAATAATTTTAAATAAAACTGTATTATAAAATAAGTCTCAGATTGCTACCCTTTAATTATGTCAGAGATTTACTCCCTGAAACAGTTACTTTATTACTTTTGCCTAATGGTAAAAGCTGGCCCTAAGTTTCAAAAGGTATTGTAGTGAACTTTTTTTTGGAAAAAGGATAAGCCAGGCAGGCATTTGTGAGCACAGTTGGAGTCTAGCTTTTGGAGCAAATGATGGAAGAGAATAGATGGCATGCCTTAGAAAGATGTGAGTGAGATTTGACAGTAGACATGATATGTCTCTGAATGCTGTGTGGATTTGAAGATATTGTATATAATACATTCACAGTTTTGTAACCAGGCACCTGAGTAACATGTTGCGTTATCAATCACACCCAAATAATCTTACATCAAATGCAGATTCTAGACTCCATTGAACACAGTGAACTGACTGGAGGAGATGATGATGTGAGGAGATAATGGTGTGTGTGTGTGTGAAGGGAGAAATCCAAAGGGTCTCATCCTGATGGAGCTCTGTCATCATTGTAATTAAGGTCTGAATATAGTTTTGTTAGACTGAAGATACAAAATGAAAGTTGGGGGGGGGATTGTTGTAGTGCCATTCTGTCTGGTTTGCTGGCCCTCATCAAACTCTTAGCAAGACAGTATCTGTTGTTATTTTTTTACCTCCCATTATATAAATATGCCTAATATTAAAGATGTTTTATCCATTTTGTCTTCTTGTCTCTAATCACTGTGGCCAAATTGTATAGCCACTCATATCCCACATGCTTCAAAAGCCCAGACCAATATCTGGACCTACTGGGGGACAGGTTTTAACATGGCGATTTCCAACCTTGCAGACAACCTGAGGGAGAGAATTTCAGAGGGAAAACCCTCATCCTTGTATCGTCTAAAATGGAATTGGAATAAAAAGTATCTCCTTATGTATTTCTGTGTTGCATGACAATTGCCCAGTTATTAAATGCTCCTCCGCCAACTTAGCAATTACACTTAGCAAGGTCGTCATTGTGAATCATGTTTTTAAGGTCAACTTATTGCTGAAGAGCAATTTTGTTGTTTGGAATATAAACCGAATGGAGCAATTGCTTCATTCTATCTTAAATAGCTATGTGCTGATGTCACACTGGGCCATTAGATGACCTCTTACCTAATTGGTTGTCGTTCTTGCTCTACCATGCTTCCAGTGTTGGTTAAAACTGGAATCCTGACCTCCTCCCTTCCCAAAGGATACTTTTTTGCCTTCAGTACTTAACATGCCCTATTTTCATTATTCTGGATTGTAGTCCAGGTGATGTCATAATTTCCACTAAAGCCCCTTAGTTTCAAAGGCATTTATAATATTGGCCATAAAACTATTCACGCTACTCAAATTTGGCACAGAAGGAGAAAACTATTTGACTGTTTTTATAAACATGCTGAGCACAGTGTAACACATTTTAAAGTTATCCCCACCCACAATTATACCTCCACCCCTCTGGAATAGCTTTTTAAAATTTTAATTGACATTTTTTGATTTATATCTAATTCCCATTAGATATGACTTTGGAATTAGGATATGAAATTATTTTATAACTTCCTTGGAATCCACTACACCAACAATATTTGTGTTGTCTCATAATTTTTTTACTGTTGTAAATGATTAGGTAAAGGTTGCCGTTGCTCGAAAGCCAGTTGTATCTGACTCTAGGGTTCAGTGCTCATCTCTATTTATAGCCAAAGAGCCAATGCTTTCTGTGTGTGTAGACATTTTCATGGACATGTGGCAGGCGTACCTCAACACTAGAGTGCACAAAACACTGTTTAGCTTCCCACTGAAGTGGTCCCTATTTATCTACTTGCAATTTCTTGCTTTTGAACTGCTAGGTTGACAGGAGCTGGGACATTGCTGAGAATCGAACTCTGACCTTCCAGTCAGCGAGTTCAGCATCTTAGCCACTTGAGCCACTGCAGTCCCCTTGTAATGATTACTACTAGGTATAAAGAACTTTTAGTCACACAGTGCAATTCTGTACATGAATTCAGTGGGACTTAATCCCAGTTTAGTGTAGGACTGCAACCTTATTATTATTTGATGACTAGAACATACCCGTCAAGCACAGCGCTGCAAAATATGGGAAATTACTGTGCATGCGTGCGCAGTAGCCTATTTGTGCATGCACACCATGGGTGTGTATGCCAAAGTAGCCTGTTTGCGCATGCACACCGCGGGCACACATGCACAGTAACTCCTTTCCCCGCCATTCAAATATGGGATGGTGGCAAGAAAGGGGAGGAACGAGCACTGAAAAACGGGAAATCTTAGCCAATACAGGATACTTGACAGGTATGGACTAGCATGCTTGTAAAGGAGGAGAATTGTAAAGAGCAAATAAGTAGTATGATCAGAGGAGCATGATGAAAGAGGCATCAGAACTTTGACAACAAACCTATGGCCCTTCAGAAGTTACTATATTGCAAATGCTTTTGGCTACATGCCGCCCAAATACTTGAGTATGAAGGAAAGGGCCATGGCCCAGTGGTTGAGCAGAAGATCTTTGTAAGCAAAAGGTTTCAAGCCTGAGATCCCTGAAATATCAAAGTGGGTTTAGAAATGACTCTTCTGTGAAACTCTTGGTTGCTGCTGAGAGTCCATGCATCCTGGTGTACAGTTATTCCTTGACTCAAACATGGTAAATGTGATGCTTCTTGGTATCTGGGGCTTCCTCTCTTGAAAAGTACTGAAGGAGAAAACAATTGCCTGGGCACATGTAAGAAAGTGTGAATGAAAACAAGTTCACAATGTTGAGGGGGGGAGGGGGGAGAGAAGGTCTTGGGAAAATCCTGGCAGTACTTTGATATGTATTGGACTTTTACTTCATCTTGGCAACTGGTTACTAGGATCATTTCCCCATTGTGACATACATACATTGAAGAATGTTCATCTCAGTGGAATCTCTATGAATCACAGGCAAGAACAGCAGATGATAAAGATGTCTTCAATCAGGAAGGGGGCAGTCTGGAAGGTATTTCCTTATGAGTAAGTCCCTCCAGTTCCACCCTAAAAGGAGACAAAAAAGGGCTGTGTTTACAGCTGTGATGCAGACTGGTGAAAAGTTTAGCCCAGCAGGGCCTTTTGAGTTTTATCTTTTTCTTGTTTTTCTAAATCAAGATAACTGTACCCGAGTAAGGGATAGCACTGTCCATTGGTTGTATTTTCAACCGTATCTGTCAGTGTTCAGGAGAGCTGCTTGTTTGGAAAGAGGAAGGAAGTGAGTAGCACCAGGAAAATGGCAGGAAGGAGCTAGGAACTGAGTTCACCTGGAGGGCAGCAGGAAAAATGCCAAGGATGTAGAGAGCAAAATGGAAAAACTGGGATTATAGGAAACATCCGTCTTTGTTCAGGAGCCTGCGTAGCAGCAGGGGACCTTCTTCCATGTGGTCACAAGCGTCCGAAAAGGGATTTTGTTTGGGATCCTAGCAGGGGAGAAAAGAGTTGAATTGCCTCTCCCACTTTGCAGTTGTCTTGATAATTCTCACAAGGCTAGCAGTAGAAGTAAAAATGCTTTCAGCTTAACATCCTATTTTGCTTTGTTACATATATGTAAGTCAAACAGTATGACATTCAGTTGTTTTGAGGCAGCAATTAACTCCCTGGTAGTATTCTTGAATGCATATGTGCTTTTACCCCCCACACAAGGATCCCGTCAGCAAGTCATCAACTGTAAACCAAAAGCTACTGAATATTACACAGCTTGCCTTCTGCATGTGTAGCAAAGAAACAGGATCAGGTGAAGTATATTTACTTCACATCAGAGTACAGGAGCAAGGTTTCTCCACCCTGTCACCACCTTCCTTCTCTGAAATCCTGTTGTGCATGTAAAGATTCTCCATGTGAATCAGAATGTAGAAAAATCAGGATTTTAGCTCACATCTAATCCCAAGGTCCAACTCCTTACATCTTTGCAGTTCAGAGAAAGTTATAGAAAAGGGATTTGGCTTCAGAATTGGTATGTTTCATGAAAACTCCTCCAGCCTGAAAAGGCCATGTTGCTCTCCTTGGTTTCCAAGAACAACAGCTCAGACAGCTCAGCAGACCCCTACCCCCTGGCTGCCTGCACTACTGTAGCCACTGGCTACTGAAGCTCTTGAACTGAAGATACATTACCTATTGGAGGCAGACCAAGTTGGAGCTACATCACTATTTATGGCATGGTCTTGGTCTGTGGGGGGACTGCAGTGGCTCAAGTGGCTAAGACACTGACTGGGAGGCGGAAGGTCAGCAGTTTGATTCCTGAGTACTGTAGGACGGAAATGAGCTCCCGTCTCTGCCCCAGCTCCTCCTAACCTAGCAGTTTGAAAGCAAGAAATTGCAAGCAGATAAATAGGGACCACTTTCTGTGGGAAGGTAACAGCGTTCCGTGCGCTCCGGTGTCTAGTCATGCCTGCCACATGACCACGGAAATGTCTGCAGCAGCAGACAGCGCTGGCTCTTCGGCTTTGAAACAGAGATGAGCACTGCACCCTAGAGTCGGATACGACTGGCTTTCGAGCAAGGGAAGCCTTTACCTTTACCTTACTTGGTCTGTTGGATGAGCATTTGAGTCTGTTTTGAGTTCTACATGGAGCTCTCCAGGGTGCTAGTTGTTTGACCTGACCTTGTTGGAAAGTGCCTCCTGGTTTGCTGGTGGTTGGCTAATTGGAACTGGAACTTTACCTACCTTGGCATTCTCCAAACAGAGCCTGATCATTGCTTTGCCTTATATTGCCTTGACTTTCAATAATCCTTTGCTCATGCTACACTCCCAACTATTTAAGACCATTGCCTAGAATAGAATAGTTGCTCTTTTTATTTGGCATTGTTTAGGAAAATATTAGTTTCCTATACTTTGGGAAACTGTCTCTAAACTAAATTCTTACTATTAACTATTGATGTTTTTGAGCAAGTTTATACTTCATCCCATTAGTATCCTGAAAAGTACATTCCCTATGTTATCTTATGTAAGAAACATGCTATGATTGCTTGGGGGGGGGGGGGGGGGCGGGGCTGTTGTACTTGAAAGCAATTACGTCCCCATCAGCAAACAGTCTTTATCAACAGTGACAACAGGGTAGTATTGTCTTTGCACACACAGACATACATCCACATATTGTTTCAGAGGCCCTATCTCCACACTCATTATAATGACAAATGCTTTGCTTATCCTAAAATGTATGTTGCAAGAAAATGTCAGATAATATAAAAGGAATTATGGTGGCACTTAGCAGACCTGAAGCCAAATAAGCATGGGGTCATTTGTAAGGTAAAGATGAATCAAGAGCAGCACCCTGGGTTGGAATGGAAGGAAGCAGTGAAAACATTCCAGAATAAGCATACTGAATGATGGGAGGTGCTGGCCTAAAAGGTACCTGTGTTATATCAGTGGGTTTATTTTATCATTGTAATGCAGGTAGATAGAGATAGAGATTTATTTATACTCCACCCTCCTGGTGCAAGCACCACTCAGGGCGGCTTACACCATAGAAATAATTAACAATACAATATAAAAAATTAACAATACAATGTGCAATAAATATAAAATTACAATAATACAATATACAGCATGTTGCATTACATAGGTGGACAAACAGTGACAACTAAGTCAGTCTTGGCACTTTCAGGTTGGTTTTCAGAAGTCTGAAATCTCACAACATTTTACATGAGATTGCTTGGGTATGTGTGCCTAGACTGACTTTTGGGAGTGCCTAGACTGATTTAGTTATCATTGTTTGTCCACCTCACATATTATGTGACTATTTTCTCATGATGGGCCTTATTGGCTGAAATCCTATTGTTTTGTAAAGTAAGTAACACTAGAGTAAGTCAGTTGAATCATGGGGATTTGATGAGTCAGCTCCTCTAAGTTCTGTTGGTCAAAGTGGGCTACTGTAGTGGTGATTTACTTTAGCATAGTAAGCTACAACTAGAGTGCACCCATTTGAATTGATTCAACTTATAAAGGAATTGGCTTACTAAATCCTCACTAATTCAGTAGACTTACTCTAGTGCAACATACTACACCAAGCTTTTTCAAATTCTGTAGGCTTAATTTGAACTAGATTCATTCCAGAAACTTATCTTTGCTTCTAACTTGTATTTTTAAGTGTGTTCTCTCCCCACCCCCTGACTTTTTAAATTAAGAAATTTGGGTTGGGTGGAAAATCTTTATTACAGCCTCAGGGCAAACATCCTCAAATGTTGCTATTGTGACCTCTTGTTACTCTTTATATTGTGTACATTTGCAATTGGATAAAAACAATAACATTGGCAGATAAAAAGAACAAAACATTTTTCTGAACATCCTCCAAGAGTAAACAAAAACAAAATAAAAGGAGACAGCTAGGCCTGCGATATCTGAACACAGACATGTAATCAATGGGAAATGATCTCATAGGTTTTCTCTAGGCCTTGTATATATCTAATATAGACTATTAGGTTTGGAAACCATATCCTTAAATTAATATGATGACCACAAGAACATTAAGAACTTGGAGAATGCAGCCTGGACAATGCAGCTCTCCCCCCTTATCTGTGGGGAATATGTTTATGGATAACAGGAACTGCTGACAACAGCAAACACATATACCTGAATCATGGAAGCAGGGGTGTGTGTGTTTCCAATACCTCTGTCATTCTACATGAGAGCTACTAAAATGTCTACTTCCATTCCCTGTAAACATTACATTGCAACCAGGAGCCACTAGTGGTCAGCTCTGGTAATGCACCATAGAAATGCATATGTATTTCTGGGTTTTGTAATGAATAATTTTAGACCCATGGATAACTGAAACAGCAGATACTGATTCTATGGACACAAGAGTGACCTGTACCTCAACATGTTTACCATGGAGATGTGACCATTCACAAAATGGTTGTCACGGGTGAGACAGCATGCACCACAGAAGCCAATCTGATGAACCAATGTCAAAATGACTTGCTCAGGAAACAGAGTACAGTAAAACCTCGCATAAATAGTGCCTTGCTTAGAGACTAATTCGCTTAAAGAACAGAATTTTCTCTGAATGGTCGCCTCACTTAACAACTAAAACCAACCAAAAACTCGCTTAACAACTAAATCGGGGTTCACAATCCCCTCCACCAGAAGTCACAATTGGTCACTTACAATGGTGTTTCACTTAAAGAGCAAACTCGCTTAAAGAGCAAACCTGTGGAACGCATTATGCTCTTTAAGTGAGGTACCATTGTGCAGTTTTAATTTTAATGTTAACAAATTTGTATCTGCCATATCTAAACACTGTCTGAAAAATTGTTGTGGTTAATTGCAGCTAATCGATAAAGTACTAGGACCAATCTATGCCTAGTCATGTGCTTGACTGTACAACTGGGATGTACCTTAACACTTTTTGTCATTTAGCTGCATTTAGCCTTAGCAAGTTATGCAAACCTTACGCAAATACTAGTAAGAGTCTATCCAGAGTTTTACTTTTAAATTTTAGCCTCTGGTCACACAGAGAACAGGGTTATTTGGAAGTCACTTAATACACTACACATCAGAGTTGGCAGAACCAAAGTGAAACTAAGAAAATTGAGTTTTCACACTGAAACTTCCTATGTGAGTGTGGAAAAGAACAGGTGACTCGATACCTATCACAGTATACTCTGTGTTCTTCTGCATACATTATACAATGGAGGATTTGATGCCAGTTGCTCTAAATTCTCTTGATGTTGCTTGTTATTGAGTGAAAACCATATCATATATTTATTAATTTGCTATAGTGCTTCTGACATGAACAAATAAAGAAAGAATAACATTTAAATGTTACTGCTTTGTGCTTTCATTGCATCTCAAAAGTGAAGAGTCACAATCACCTATGTTAGTTATAATTTGCTGGATACACATTCTGTTAAAGCTGGCTTGTGGATGAAACCTTCTAGAACATGGAGAGTTCTAGAATAAGCTTTAAGGCAGGGGTGCCCGAACTATGGCCCGGGAGCTGGATCCGGCCCTCAGGCCATAGTGACCTGCCCCCTGAACCACATGACAGGCCTATGGGCCAAAAGGTTTGGGCACCCCTGCTTCAAGAGATCAGGAATTTGCTGGGAATGGATGGAAAAGCACTGCACAGTGGAGAGAGTTAGGTTTGGAGGTAGTAAAGAGCAGCCCTATTTTTATTAATAGGATGGGAGATTAAAAAAATAAGCTAGAAAGGGAAACGGAAGCTCCATCTCCCTCTGTTGCTCCATCTCCCTCTATTGTTATGTAGTGGTCGTTCTTTGAGGATGATCTCTGTGACACATTGAAAGAACTCTTTTTCACACTGGTCACATTTTCCAAACAATTTCTGCCAAAGACAAACCGAACCTGTGTTGTTGTTGTTCAGTTGAGTCCGACCCTTTGCAACCCCATGGACCCAAGCACGCCAGGCTCCTCTGTTATATACCATCCTCCAGAGTCTGCCCAGATCTACGCCCATGGCATCAACAATGCTGTCTAACCATTTCATCCTCTGTCACCCCCTTCTTCCTTTGTCTTCAATCTTTCCTAGCATCGGGACCTTCTGCAGTGAGTCCTCTTTTCTCATTTGGTGGCCAAAGTACAGTAAAACCCCGATTTACAAATGCCTCTACTTACATAAAAATCGACTTACGTAAGGGTCTGTTGCATAAATTGGGATGCCAATTTATGCAAAAAAATTGACTTGAATAAGGGGTTTCATTGTCTTGTAATTTTAAGTTGGTGGTGCCACCATCTTAGAATTACAAATTCCACCCCATGCCACCCACCCCCACCACTAGAAGTCTCAAGAAATCACTTACCTTGTCAGCAGTGGTGGTGGAAGCAGAGGCGGCAGTGGAGGCACTTTTGCTGCATTTTTCAGAGCCTCCACTGCTTCTATGTGGACTAGGTGAGTGCTTCTAAGTGGGGGATAAATGCCTGTCATTACCATCTCAGCCACTAGGGGTGCAAAGTGTGATTCTCTATAGGGATTAATTGAAAACCAATTTCAAGCTTGTTTTTAATTTTTCAATGCATCCCTATGGAGATGCATCGATTTACATAAAACCCCTATTTACATAAACTAGGGAATGGACTTTTTACATAAATCAGGGATTAACTGTACTTGAGTTTCAGCTTCAGTATCTGTCCTTCTAAGGAGCAGTCAGGGTTGATTTTCTTTAGGATTGACAGATTTGATCTCCATGCAGTCCAGGGGACTCTCAAAGGTCTTCTCCAGCACCACAGTTCAAAGGCATCTATTCTTCTGCACTCAATCTTCCTTATGGTCCAGCTCACACAACCATACATTACTACTGGGAAGACCACTGCTTCAACTATGCAGACTTTTGTTGGCAGGATGATGCCTCTGCTTTTTATTATGCTGCCTAGGTTTGCCATAGCTTGCCTCTCAAGGAGTAAGTGTTTTTTAATTTATTTCATGGCTGCAGTCACTGTCTGCAGTGATCTTAGATCCCAAAATGGTAAAGTCTGTCACTGCTTCCATTTCTTCCCCTTCTAACTCAAAAAATATGTTGACATTAGGGGGAGAGAAATAAGCAGAACCATCCTCTGCCACTTAAAAAGCTGTTATTCTGGCAGAATCCCATTGTGCTGGCTCTTCTCAGATAACTGGTCTATTGGTGAAACTTTGCTGACTGAAGAACAAAAATAATGGGTGGGTGGGGGGCAATGTAACTGAGGAATGAGGTTGTGCTAGATCCACCACTCATCCATCTCAAGAACACAGATGCAATTTCAATAGAATTAATGATGAAGGTAATCCTAAGAAACCCCCAACACCTCTCACAAGGAGGGGTTTGGATTCAGTGCAGATTCAGTTGGCCTAGTGTCTACTCAACTGGTCTTTGGTCATCTTGGTTTTCAGGCAATGACACCCAGGGAAGTAGGCATCACAGATCATTCCTTTTATAATTGAGGGCATTTCACCAGTTAACTAACCTCCAAGTTGCTACTGAAGGGCATTAATAAGAATTAAGGCTTGCTAGTGCTGTTAGGAAGATTAATTCCATCCAGGTGATTATGAGTTTCCTGCTGGTTTGAAGCTTCAGAATATCACAGACCCAGCATTTGTGGAGTTTGACCTTTGCACTAAAATGAGTAGACAGTCCTAAGGAGGTGAAAAGGGACATCATTAGGGAATAGTAAAATCACAGCAGGTTCTCCACAGAAAAATCTAAGACAGATGTAGATCTTAGTTCTACGTGTTACTACTTGGCTATAAAACCCAGAACACTGTGTTTAAGGCCTCTTTAACCAGTCACAAGTGAACAATTACTTTTGGGTCCCCCCCCCCTTTGAATTGTCTCATTTGCATGCTGTTGGATGCCAGGAATATTCTCTTATACAGCATGCTGTAAGAAGAGGGATTGTTCTGGCTATTTTATGCCTGCAATCTAAATCCACAATGATTGTGGGAAACACACCATCAGAAAGTAACCCTGTAATCAATTTGAGTCTATGCTGGTTGCATTTTCCTTCTTAAATTGGCTTTTGTTTCTTGAATTGGCTCATTCTGACAAACTTCAGTGTTACAGCCAAGGGAACTCCAGCAAGATTTCCTAAACCCGTTATAAGATGCCTCTGGCCCAAACCGGGTGATGTAATGTAGTTCTTCTTCATGGTCTCTGTGAATCTACACTAAAGGGTTAAGTTCTGTGCCTGCGAAAACATCATTGGAATCTTCCAGAGCTAATAGAGCCTTTTGGCCCTTCCTTCCATGCTGGTCACATGTTCCCACCCAACAACTTTCTCCAGTTCATTCTTTACCACCTGAACGAAAACATCGTCAGGTTCTTCTGGAGCATTTTCATCTAAAGAGTGAATATTAACGCAATTTGTATATAGTTTTTCTTTCTTTTTCCCCACAGTTTATTAACCTGATTTTTTTCTCCAATTTGTAAGACTTTTACTAAAAGTCTTAGGCTGTCTGAAATGCCACATCTCCTCATACAAAACTGCTTGGCTCTTAAGGCCTTCAGTAGGAGTCTTTCTCTCGCTGCGTCCTCCTCATGGAATCATATGGTGAGGACTTGAGAGAGGACTTTCCCAGTGGCACTTCCAGATAACTGAACTGCTTAAGGAGGTTAGGCTCATCCCTGTTACTATCCTTCTGCATTAATCAAATATTTTTTTAATTAAACACTTTTTATTGAATGTCCTACTAAATGTTTTTATAGTCACTGCATGACTGATGAGAAAGGATCTTTTAATGTGGTTCATGTTGATCTTGTTGTTTTTAAATGCCTTTTATACTATTAATTTAGGGTATTTTAGCGCTCGTTCCTCCCTTTTCCCGTCACCGTCCCATATTTTCAACAGTGAGGAAAGGGGTTACTGTGCATGTGCGCCCATCACAAAGGGGTTCTGCACATGCGCAAAGGGGTTCTGTGCATGCACAAATGGGTTAATGAGCATGCACGCATGCATGCGCAGTCATTTCCCATATTTTCCGGAGCCGCGCTTGATGGGTATGCATATGCGTTCTGTGAGAATGTCTATGAGTTATCTGCATTTGCTCTGTTACTTTTATGACAGACTGACTAGTAATGATTAGTTACTAGTAATGTCATTAAAAGGTTGTGAAGAGGTATTTGATATCATTTAGTGACTGCAGACAACTCTTTTATAGTGCAAATTTGAAGAGGAAGGGAGATCTCTTATGCCAATGATCTACCTGACATTTTATCTGGGGAAATTAATCTCCAGAACTAGAAATAACTTGGATGACCTTTTTCCTGGTGAGGGCTGCACCGCTGCACATTTTTGGCTATTTTATTCCAGCAAAGGTTTCCCAAGGGTACATTGACTGTCCTCTTGTTTTCCTGTCATTAACTTTGGTAGCAGGCCAGATAAATAATGGTATGAAGTAGAGTATCAGTTTAGTCTTTTTTAAATTAGCACTGTTTTCTCTGCAGTTTATGCTATTCTAAATAAAGCTTGTTGCTTCACATGTGAGTCTTGCTTAAATGTCAGTTCATGATCACATTCAATATTATGGGGGGAAATCACTGTATTTTGTCTTTTTTTCCCCCCGGCAGGCCTTGAGCAGCAGTCTATACAAGAATGCCTCCCCATATGGTTCCCTTAATAACATAGTAGATGGCTTGAGTTCCCTCACTGAGCATTTCTCAGACCTCTCCCTCTCATCGGAAGCTAGAAAACCCAGCAAGAGACCACCACCCAACTACCTGTGTCATCTTTGCTTTAACAAGGGACACTACATCAAGGACTGTCCACAGGTAAGAACGAGGAAGCTTTCACTGTGTTATGTTTTCTGTGGCACCCATTCTGAAGGGCCTGAGTACTATTGCCCATTCAAAAGAGAGCCAAGAGTGTTTGCCAATTTTAATGACATGATGGATGATGGTGAAAAAGAGATTTTAATATCAATCTTATCCCTTAAAAAGAAGCCCAGGGGACAGATATTTGAAGGCATGACATACTATTGCCATGTGAGTTTTTTTTTAACAAATCTATTTGGGTAAATTTTCTTTTAACTAAATGCATCTCCATAATCTTACTGCAGTAGCTACTGAAGGGCACCCTTTATTTAAATCAACCAAGTGATGTACAGCCCACACTGAATGCACGGAGAGAGCAGAAAGCACTATCCAGTTTGAATTTTTAGAGTCAGGGCTTTCTTTGAAAATGCCAGCTCTTGGATATATATTCCTTCCATTTTCTTCTGCTATGGCCAGAGTACCCCTTGATAGAGATGGGAGACAAGACCCAAGGAAGCACAAATTATTTGTTAAAACAAAAGAGAATACTGTAATTTCATGTTATTTCATATTTCTGTCTTTCTTTTTACCTTTCTTTGACCTGTTGCATGTAAAATCACCCAGGAGACATTTAACTGAATAGTGTCTTAGAAGCTGTTGTCAACATCTAATCCAAATATTCAGAAGTGAGGAAGCAGGAATTCTGGGTCTGTGGCCTGGTGGTTGGTTTGAACACAGTGAGGGAAATGCCTTGCTTCATTTGTTCATGTTGGAATCTGTGTTCTGGCTCCTGGTGCCCTCCATCTTGTATTATGCCTGGCTCCTTAACACTAGCCAGAAATAATCCAAACCACAGTGGCCAAACGGTAAATATGTCATCAGTCAAAAAACCGATTGAGGCTCATGAAAACAGTATTCTATTAGTAAGTTAAAAATCAGTCTGTTCTTAAATAATAAATCTTGTATCCAAATGCGAAATAATTTTTCAAACCAAGTTGAATTCTCTTAACTAAACAAGTCTTGTTCTCAGCATAGACAAAGCATAAATTTCTCTGTTCCAATTTCATGAATAAAGTAAATTCATCAATATCTGTTCTTATAGATTCAGTCATCAATATCTGTTCTATAAAATCTCAAAATCTTATCTGGTAACAAGATTTTTCAAAAATTTCTTCATCAGGAAAATATAATTCTATATAAAATATAATACAAAAATCTTAATAAAATACCATACAATTATTATTACAATATTTAACTCAAAGGGCATCTTTTGTATGTCAGAGCTCACCAATATTTGCATCCAAAATGGCCTCAGCTGCTAACTCTTTTTGTGCCTCGGGACATTACTGACTGAAAGTGTAGCCCTCTTAAATATGAGAGCTAATTTCCTCTAACTTTCACCTGTGTCTTGTCTGGTATTGTTCTAGTATGGGTCCTGATTCTGTGTGCACAATCTGAATCATGAAAACTAAAGCTAGATATACCTTCTAACTTTCGTTCGAACCTGCCTATAGGAAACATTTAAACTCGATCTCTTGGTTTAGTCCTTTGGGAGTTAACGTCTGGAACCGATGAATGTAATATGATTCTCTTTTCAAAAGTAACTTTTCCAGATTAACTCTATTATATTCCTGTGGTCTCACTGTCTCAACAATCACGAATCTGAAATCATGATCTGAATGTCCCTTTTGTATATAATGCTGAACCAGGGGGGCTAGGGTATTTTGATTTAGTATCCTGCTTCTGTGTTCGGCTAGCCTGATCCTGATTGGTCATGATGTCTTCCCCATGTAAAAAAGACCACACCCACAGATCCATAGATATACACAAAATGCTGTTTTATAATTTGAGAAACTCCGAAGTCTATGTGTAAGTCCTAAATGGGGGATGTTGATTACCTTGGTCTCCCAGGAATATTTACAGTATGAACAGTCTTGACAAGTACAAGACATAGTTGGAGAGAGGCTTCCTTTATTATATTGTATCCTTTTATTCACTTATTTGCTTTTCATATTTTGAGGAGAGGAGGCTGTCTATCTTTGTGTGTGTTATTCTGATAATTTCTTGTATTTGTGCATTTACTCTGTTTGATTTTTAAAAATTATTTAGCTAATTTACTGTGTATTTTAAAGATCTACATTTTGGTTGGATTTGTTTAATTATTTTTCTTATACTGTTGCCTGCTTTTGAAATAGATTTTCAAAACTGATTCTCTGTTGCTTTGCCACCTGCTTTTTAATGGTATCCTTTAAAAGTTCTTTAGCCTTTTCTGGTGGATTCTCCTTGGCCTGTTGTGCCTCTGCTCTTCTAGAGTAGTTTTTAAAGGGTATTTAAAGGTCGAGGGCAAAAGAAGGGGCGGCAGAGAATGAGATGGCTAGATGGTATTGTTGACACAATGGACACGGAGTTGGGCAGGTTCAGGAGGATGGTGGAGGATAGAGGTGCCTGGCGTGTGGTGGTCCATGGGGTTGCGGAGGGTTGGAATCGATTGTGCGACTGAGCAACAAGGATTTTTGATGGATTCTCTGTTGTGTGCCCTGCTTTTTCAGTGTTGTTCCCGGTGTGCTTTTTAATAATGCCACATACAAGAACTGGAAAAACCAGAATGAGATGGTCCTTTTCATGTTTAATAAGAAAAATGAGAGCCATCCCCTGAAGCAGGAGTTCCCAACCTATGGCCCATGGGCCAGCCCTGGCCCATGACACCATTTCATCTGGCCCATCGCCACCTCCTCTGCACCCAGAAGTGGAAGGGGGCACATTTATGTCAGCCGTAAAACATGCTCGTGCATGCGCAAACATGCCCGTGGCTGTAGTAAATGTGGAAGTGGGTGCATTTATGGCTGTCATAAATGCTTCCACTTCCGGGGGCATGGTTCGGCCCACTCAGTTGTCTAGGGACATGGTCAGGCCAATGGCATAAAAAGGTTTGCCATCCCTGTCCTGAAGGAACCAAAATGAAACATAAGCAAAGCTGTGTAGTTCCCCAGAGACTAGCATACCTAGCCAGTAGCTATTCAACCCAGTCAATGGAATATCACATGCTTTGTATGTATGAATAAGGTCTAATATTTGTCTTGGACATATCCAATTAAAGAATCATAAGTAACTGCATTGGGACAGAGCTTTATCAGAGATAGGGCTTTCCCCTTACATCTTAGGTGAAGAACATGGGGAGACCCTCCCCCCTCCGGACATAAATCATCTAGAAGGGCAGCTGAATATTTCTCAGCACTCATGACAAGACAGTGTCTTCAGCAGTCAGCAGCGTAGCTTAGCAGCCAGAGGACACACCACCTGGCACATAGTTTTGTCCCTCATTCCCTTGTTGCCATTTCTTGCCATCTGATACTTTGCTTCACTTTCCTAATATTAGACTAGCCCTTGCCTGAGATCCTTGCAAGTTGCTGCTTGGTACAACAAAGAGCTGACACCGCTTAGTATCTCAGAGTAAGCTTTGTACATGCAGAAGCCAAAGGACCAACTAATCGAGGAGACAAAAGAGCCCTATTCTAAAGCTTTGTCAGTTGTGGCTTATAGATCTGTGGAGAGTGATGAAGGAGCCCATCTCTTGTTACTTTTCTTCTTTGTGTTTGTGGAATATCTTGGAATGAAAGACAGCCAGTGGACCTGACTAATAGTACAGTACTGCTAACTGTTCTACTAATAGAAGTTTCTAAGGTTTTTATTTTGTTGTTGTTGATAAAAATGCTGCCCTTATTTCCTGAGAATGTGCCAAATTGTTTGGAACTGCCCAGTTAAAGAAGGGCAGGCATTTTAGCATTAATTCCTCTGTTTGAAATATAATAATTGCAAGGAAATGCTTTTATTTCAGTAGTCATACTTTCATGTAATGTGCTTAAGGTGTAAAGAATCTGTTTTTACAAAATATGTGATTGAATTTAGAGGCTTAATAAACTTTTGAGAAAATAATATTTCTTTTCATCTTCTTACCTAGAGGGAAGGGGAGTAGTCCCAGGAACTGCCATTCTGTTGAGATAGTATTCAACACGCCCACAAATAAAATTTCAAGGGATTTCTATGGGGGATGCCATGTTGGTAAAAGTAGTTGAAAAATTACTGTAGGTTTATTCCAGGGTTGAGCTTTGTCTAATTCTGAATACCTTAGAAGAGTTAATCTTATTTGTGCTATCAGCCAACTTGGCTGATTAAGGCACTCTGAGTATTGAAGCCAAAAAAGGAACTTTATTTGTGTTGTCCACTGGCTAGCCATCTTACATTGGGATGGGTCTCCTCAGGCTTACTGACAGAGGCAATAGCAACAACAATTCATGGGGAGCTGGGATCCGTCATTGTAGTTTCCCACACAGCTCCACCTCTGTTCCCAGATTGGTTTCCAAATTTACGTGAAAAATATCTGGCTTTGAACTCCTGGATTTGTGATTGTCCCTCTGGACTCTGTGAATGTTACTGTGGAGTAGCAGCCTGCAAACTTGCATGAAATGGAACTGAGTTCTTCTCATTCTATTACTTTATTTGAAGTGGAAGGCTTTTTTCAGTCTAGGAATAGAAGTTATATGAAGATTAAATGGGCTACTTGGCCATTCTTTACATACCCAAAGCAGGCTACCAGGGACACTGAAGATTTTCTTTCTGCTTGTGAAAGAATCTATGAAAGTCTCATCTACTGCAGTCTGACCTCTCATTCCTGATTCAGCATGCATGGAGACTGCTAATGAGAACCAGATGTCAGACTTCACCCCTACCCACCCCCCTAAAAACCCAATAAGCCTTCTCCCACCCTTTTGATGCATCAGGTTTCTCAGAGATTTAAAAAAACAGGAGGGGAACGAGGACCAGGAAGGTTTCTTTAGACAGCTGAACCTTTAGAATCCAAGAAGTAAATAACCAGGGAGATGTTTCTAAGAAAGGTGGAGGAGGTTAATGCTGATAATAAACTGACATTTCTCTGACCACATAATTCCCCAAGGAAGGAAGGAAATGGGCCGTGGGAGGCTGTTGTCCATTTTGCAATTCACCACGGGAGTGTCTTCTTTTGTCAAGATATGGAGGTTTTTAGAAGGTTTGCCTCAGCTCTGGGCAGTACATACTGTACTTCAGAATGGCAGCATGCCTTGAGTGAAATCTGTGGCTGAACCCCTTTTATCTTTGAAGAAATTGGTTTGGGCTTGCCACAGAGCTGTGACTCCACTAGATAGTTTTGGAAATCTCCTAAATTCTCCCCAACCCACTTTGTATCTTTGGGCATTTTTTCACCCCCCTCTTCCCATTTCTTATTTTTAAAATCAACTCCCCCCCAATCCTTTTGTATTTCCCCCTATGCCCATCCATAATGTGAGTGACTTTCAGGATGGGTCTGAAGGAATTGGGGCCACTGGAGGGCCGGGGCGCCCGGAGGATGACTGATCAAGTAACGACACGAGACAAGGAAGCAGGATCGATCAGTACTTTAATGGCAAAAGGCAATACCATTTATAGGGAAGAAAACGCAACGGTGGCAAACTGTCATCTAACAGCGCATTACCTCATACGTTGATTCAGGTTAATGGGGAAACCTTCAAAGGGGAAGTTAATTAACTCGGGCAAATACGGGGAAAGAATGACCATTGTGTTGGGGATTAGGCAGGGACAAACATGGCTTATTTGCGCCAGGGATTTCCCAAACCGGGAGATGAGTTTGTTACACTTAATGTTACACAGAAGTTAGCTATCTGCTTACTTGGCAGCGTCGCGGGTCAGGTCACGGTAATTGGGTGAATCAAACCCTATACTTTATTCACCCCCCTTAATTTGGCGGCCGCAGAACCCACAAGCAAGGAGCGTCTCTCACTGCAGTGGTTTCAGGCGGGCCGTTCCATGCCCTATGGGGCATGGGGAATCCGCATCTCCCCTTTAATTTTTCTATTTAAGGACCTGAGCGGCGACCTTACGCAAGATCGGCATCAGCTGTTGAGTAGGGATGACGTCACGGGGTTTCTCTCTGGGGCGGCACTGGGCGATCAGTGAGGGAATGCATTGAGCCAGGCAACATATCATAATGCCTATAATGACAATCCCGACGACTATCTTGAGTACCGTTTGCAACCATCCCCAGGGAATCCATGACCACATCCAATTCCACAGAGAACTCCACCAAGCCCCCCATGCAGAGCCTTCTGTGATGCCTGCAACTATGGTGTGGAGATCCGTGAGCTGGTTTTGGATCTTGCGGGAATTATCAGTAAGGTTAAAACAGCACATTCCATGAAAAGACTCACAGCCCAGGTGATGTAGCAAGAGGAGGTAGTCGATAGCCGCTCGATTATCAAGGACGGCATGGCGAAGCTCTGCCTGTTCCTGATTAAGGAGCGCTATCGCTGTGGAGGTATGGTTAATGGCTTTAGCCAAACCGCAAGCTAAGCGGCCGATCCTCCGTGCGTTACCGACGGCCAAGCCTGGCACGCCGATTAGGCTGACCGCCAGTGATACATACTCAGCGGGACTTAACACTCTGAAGCTGCTGTCACAGGAGCTGTCTAACTGGGTTGTGCGTGTGTGCCGTATGAGTGGGGAAACATTAGCAATTGATACATTTGCATCAACAGTGCTTGGGGCAATCATGTCCTTGGTAGGAAGTAACAGTGTCAAACGACTGATACAACACATCGAGTCCGACAAATTCGCAGGGATGTAGTTCCATGTGAACTGGTTACAGGTGAAAAACCACCCAGGAGGTAGGGTGACATATGCATACAATGAGATGAGTGTCTCTGGTTTGGTACAAGTCCAGTTGCCGCTGCCAGGGTCCACGCAGCGGCGCCGCGCCTGATCGCCTGAGGTGCAGCCGGTCATGCGGGTACAGGCAGCGTCCGGGCTGATCGCCACTCGAGGGGTATGAAGAGCGACCGCATCAGCCGGCAAGGTTGACACAAGCTTCTGTCCCCCCCAGCGCGCATATGCTGAGAAGGCAGTAGGAGAATGTGGCCCAGAAAAGGCCTTCAGCAACCAGTCGCCATCCTTGGTGCGTGCGTCTGGAGTGTGGCACACGGGGATGAGACAGGTGCTGAGGATAGACGCAGAACCAACGCCCTGCTGTAAGCAAAAATCGGACTGGTTGACGAGACCCGCCAACCTTTCCCACAAGTTATACTGCAATCGGGTAGACAAATCTTCACCAGGCGGCAAACCGTCGGCCTGGATTGGAGTAGCCTGAACGCCTCCCCCCAAAAGCAGGGAAAGGGCCAGGATGATGGTGATTGCCACTGTGTTGGCATGAAGTTGAGCGAAGATTGCAGCTGTGAGGTTCTCCGGTGTCAGCTCCTTCTCCTCGCGCTGGACGGTGTCCTGGGCGTCACGGCAAAGAGCTTTGACCATCCCCCAGGTGATCTTGGGCATCGGTGGCCGCTTCCTCCGGCGGATCCGCTGGGTCAGCGTGAGGTCTTCCATCTCCGGGATCGGACTCGGGTCGACCTGGGTCCACGCCATGCGGTTCCAGATGAGGCTTGACACACCGAGCTGGAATCCAAACGACACCTGTAGGAGACATAACTGCAGCATACCCTCTTCCCCACGTTATGAGCGGCACCGGGCCCCTCCAAGAAGGGTCTGGTGGCACTCGGTACCGGACCATAGGTCGCGGGAGAGGCTCCGAGCGGCGGAAATGCCTCTCCTGCGGCGTACAGTCCGAAAAAACATTAAGGTGATTGTAAGTGAACAATACCTTATTTAAGCAAAACTGTGCTTCTCCTTGCGACTTGGGGAGGGCAGGAGGTTCCCCTCTTTCTGTTTGTTTGTCAAGATAGGACTTTAGCGTCCGATTGACCCGCTCTACAATCGCCTGCCCTTGCGGATTGTAGGGAATTCCAAAAGTGTGCTTGATGTCCCACGTCGCCATGAAGGCGGCCAGTTGCCTAGAGCAGTAGGACGGTGCGTTATCCGTTTTCACGTGCCGTGGCTTGCCCATCGCCGCGATGCAGGAAAGGAGGTGCTGCTCCACGTGGGTAGCCGTCTCCCCTTTCTGCGCCGTGGCCCAAACGAACTGGGAAAAGGTGTCTATGCAGACGTGCATGTACTGCCATCTGCCAAACTGCGGCACATGCGTGACGTCCATCTGCCATACCTGATTGGCCTCAGTCCCCCGTGGGTTGACCCCCCACGAGGGCCCCCCCGGCGCCCCTGCACAATGCTGGCAGGAGCGGACGATACCCTGGGCTTGAGAGAGCGGCAGATTGAACTGTCTGGCGAGTGCCTTGGCATTTTGGTGAAAAAATGCATGACTTTGGATTGGAGTAGTGAAAACTCCCAAAACTGAACGTTGCTGAATTTCCTTTGCGGCCGCGTCCGCTCTGCTATTGCCCGCGGAAATCGGACCCGGTAGGTCTTGGTGACTTCGGATGTGGGCAATATAGAGCGGTTCCGTGCGGTTTCGCAAATGAAATTGAGCGGTGAGAAACAGACTAAGTAAATTCTTGTCTATCGCGGGAGTGATGTAAGCTCCCGGTAGACTGTGCAACAAATTCCTTACATACAGGCTGTCAGTTATGATATTCAAACGCTCCTGGGCGAAGGTGCGCAAGGCAAGGTTCACGGCTGCCAACTCTGCCCGCTGAGCGGACTTCTGTGGAAGAGTTAACAGCGTGTGCCAAGCTTCGCCCTCCTGCCAGGTCAAAACACCATAGGTGCGACCACCATCTGTAAAAACTGTCTTGGCCCCTTGGAGCGGGACCAGCGAGAGCAATTCGAACAAGCTGACTGTTCCTGTCTGAAGCGAGACAAGCCTGGGGTCCTTGGGCAAATGGTACGCTAAGCTCCCAGTGAAGCCTTCCAAAGCTATCGGAAGCGAGTCACCTAGCTGCATTAACTGGTGAATTTGTTCCTTGGTGAACGGAACCACAATTTTGGCCAAATCCTGCCCTGAGATGTCCCTAGCTCTCAGCCTTCCACGGTAGATCACCGCGGAGACCAGCTCTTGGGGCGGAACGATGTTCCGTGAAGATGTGTTAGGCAAGTAAACCCACTCCACAATTTTCGCTCCCTTCTCTGAGTCTACGCCTAGCGCCCCAGTGAACATGGATCCCGACCGTACGATGTACAAATTCAGGATCGGGGCATAGGGCCCCTGGGCGATTCTATCAACCCATCTCTGGCTAAGGACTTGGTTAACTTTCTCGAGCGCCAAACGCGCGTCTCGAGAGATTTTTATCCGGTCTGCCGGCTGCTTGCCTAAGGTTAGCAGCGAGAAGAGCGGTTTCAAAAGATCCGTATCCAATCGGAAGTACGGTCTGGCCCAATTAATATTCCCTAAAATCTGCTGTAGCTCTACCAGGGTGACTGAGTCCTGTAGATTAATTTGAGGCAAAACCGGTGCGGCAAAAGAACGGAGAAGCCGATGACCCAAGTAGGAAAAGGGCTCGGTTCTCTGCACTTTCTCAGGGGCAATGAGTAGACCTTTGTCCCCCAGGCTGGCCTGGAGGTCGGAAAACATTTCGCTGCCAAGTTGCGGCATAGCGACCAAGATATCGTCCATGAAGTGACAAACAATAGCTTTAGGGTAAAGGCTTCGGAATTTTTCCAGCGCGTTGTGAACATAAATTTGGCACAGGGTGGGCGAATTGAGCATGCCCTGTGGCAAAAATTTCCACGCGTAACGGAGCGTGGGCTCACTGTGGTTCACAACCGGCACCGTAAAAGCAAACCTTTCCCGGTCCCTGGGGTCTAAGGGGATTGTATAAAAGCAATCCTTGAGATCTACAACTAGAATCTCCCACCCCTCGGGAATCATATTAGGATTTGGGATGCCGCATTGAAGCGGACCCATGGGCTGAATACACTTATTGATCTCCCTGAGATCGTGGAGGAGTCGCCACTTCCCCGACTTTTTCTTAATCACAAAAATTGGCGAGTTCCAGGGACTGGTGGACTGTTCTATATGTCCTGCGTCTAGCTGCTCTTTCACTAGCTGCTTGAGGGCAACTAACTTCTCTCCCACAACCGGCCATTGTTCCACCCAGACCGGAGTGTCGGTGAGCCATTTAAGTGGCAACGCCATTACCCGAAGGTAAGGGTGGCACCGTACTGCTGGAGAATGTCTCGCCCCCAAAGGTTGACGTGCACGTCAAGAATGTGCGGCCGAATTACCGCCGTGCCGTCAGCCCCTGGGATCGTGACTTCTACCCACTCTCGGCTCCTAAACGCTTCCTGAACACCGCCTACCCCCCACACATCGGAGACCGGCTCAATGGCCCACTCCCTTGGCCACTGGCCCCTGCTTATCACGGACACATCAGCTCCGGTATCGAGTAGGCCTGAGAACACTCTTTTGTTCAAAAATACCTCGATAACGGGGCGCTGCTTCCACTCAATGTTGGTCTCCACTGTCGCTAAGACCTGGTATCCTTGCACTGCCTCAACCGCGCTCAGGCGGTCTGCTGAGCCGGGCTCTGAGCTGTCACTGAGCCTCCCCTGGCTGCCTGCTGGCGAGTGACAAGGAACCATGATCAGTTGCGCTAAGGAATCTCCCTTATGAATGGTCTGGGGCAGGTGTGTCCAGAGTTGGACCTGGAGAACGCCTGAAAAATTCGAGTCAATGACTCCTGGAATTATAAATATTCCGCGGGCTCCAGCTACACTACGGGGCAAAACTAAACCTAAAAAGCCTCTGGGCAGGGGACCCATGTACTGGGAATCGACCAGATAGACTGTGCCTGGCAGGTCGCATGTAACGTCTGCCTGGCAAGTCAGCTCTAGCCCTGTGCTACCCTTGGGGCTGGCCTGTGCCCTCGTAGTGCTTGGAATGTGCCTGGAACCTAGTCCAGCTCGGGGAAGTCCTGGTTCTGGGGAATGAGTGAAGCCTCTGTTTGGACTGGGGCCAGAGACATGCCCGCGTTCCGGTTTCCCGAACTCGGACAAAATTTGGCCCAATGATAGCCTTTTCTGCACTTCGGACATGGGGTTTTCGGAGCCTTGGGCTGGCTGGACCTTTGCCCGCCTCCCTTGAGTCGGCACTCCCTAGCGAAGTGACCGACCTTGCCACAGGAGTGGCATGCCCCCTGGTTCTTTCCTTTGGATTTTTTACCCCCTTGCACCGCCGCCGCCAGCAGGCCCATCTTGTAGGAGTCTGTGCCGACGTCGGAGCAAGCTCTAATCATGTCCGATAGGGTCAGATCAGGACGATTGCCTAGGGACTGCAAAATCTTACGACAGTCCAAGTTGGCATTGTCCTTGGCTAACTTGATCATGAGCTCTTGCTGGGCTTGCTCATTGTCAATCTGCCTGGTGATTGCCTCCTCCAGGCGATTGATGAAGTCCATGTAGGGCTCTTGGGCTCCCTGCTTGATAGCGGTGTAGTTTTTAGCCGCTTTGCCAGACGCTGGGATCTTGAAGTACGCCCTATAGGCGGCTTCGGCGGACATCTCTAGCGTGGCTAGAGGCAGGTTGATCTGAGCGTTGATGGGCTCGAAGGCACCTGAACCATATAGCTGTTCAGCAATTACTGTGCCTCCCATCCTAGCGGCCCTGGCCTGAGCCTCAAGCCGATACTCGCTGTCCCAGATCATGTACTGGCTAGGGGTTAGCATCATCCTCATGACGGCTTTCCAGTCGTGAGGAATCCACATGGTGGCTTCGCACGCCTGCTGAAGCGTGCCCCTGGTAAAACGACTTTGGAGCCCTGTCTCTGAAATTGCTTTCCGTAAAGCCATGAGAAGCTTATACGGGACTGGGGAATGCACTACCTGTTGCGCGCCTGTGAGCGCGTCCATCTCTAAGTGGATGGGACAAATCTGTCGAAGCTCAGCTAGCTGTTCTGCTGACAATTCCCCCTTCTTGAGCTCTATCTCTGCTGTGCGCTGAAGGGCACTCTTTACAACTAGGGAAGCCGGTGCTGTCAGAGAAGCGCCTGCGCTCCTCATTCCTTGCGTTCCTTCGGTGACGTCTGCAGCTGTCACCGGGGGAAGGCTCCCTTCGCTGCTATGCTGATAGCTGAATGACGGACAGAGCGCCGTGGGCGCAGTCGGGTTGACTGGCTGACTTGATGACTTTTCTAACGGGGGTTCTTGGGCCTCTATCCGGACCGGTTCGATCTGCTCTAAGAGCCTCCTACACTTTTTCCATGTGCTGACTACCCTGCCGGGCGCTTTGGGGGGTTGCTGGATGCAGTCTCCTATCTGATCCCAGAGCTTCAAGGTTAACGTACCTACTTCTGGGTAAAGTAGGCAGTGTCCCCTGAGGTACGCCAAAAGTCTCGCTAGCTCTCCGCTGTGAAATCGCAACTTAAAAACCCTGGCCAGGATTATGAACTCTCCCTCTCGAGTTCTTTGGCTAGCGGACGGACTTGGTCTATGAGAGCAAGTCCCCATATTACCTGCGATGGTCCTCTGAAGTTTCCTCCTCGGGACGAGAGTCGACGCGTCTTTGCAGGCAACAGGTTCGGGCGACGAGTGTCTGGGGTAGCCCTCGGAGCGTGGACCTTCTGCCACGGGCCCTCGGCGGCCTCTGCGTTGTCAGGGGCTCACAGCCTGCCCTGACCGGAACGCGTTTTTCCCTTCGCAGACCTCCCAAAGCCGGGAAAGAGGTGGTAGGAAATGTCTCTTTGGAATGCCTCGTCGCAGGCCACCCCTCCGATCGGCTGGCTGCCGGCCGGAGTGCTGCGCAGTCCTCCGAGCTGCTTTTGGTCGTGGTTCAAGCGTAGAACCAGACCGCGTGAAGCGTTACTCACGAGTAGACCTCTCCAGGGTCCTTTACTCACGAGTAAATCACGTCGGGGTCACCAGATGAAGGAATTGGGGCCACTGGAGGGCCGGGGCACCCGGAGGATGACTGATCAAGTAACGACACGAGACAAGGAAGCAGGATCGATCAGTACTTTAATGGCAAAAGGCAATATCATTTATAGGGAAGAAAACGCAACGGTGGCAAACTGTCATCTAACAGCGCATTACCTCATACGTTGATTCAGGTTAATGGGGAAACCTTCAAAGGGGAAGTTAATTAACTCGGGCAAATACGGGGAAAGAATGACCATTGTGTTGGGGATTAGGCAGGGACAAACATGGCTTATTTGCGCCAGGGATTTCCCAAACCGGGAGATGAGTTTGTTACACTTAATGTTACACAGAAGTTAGCTATCTGCTTACTTGGCAGCGTCGCGGGTCAGGTCACGGTAATTGGGTGAATCAAACCCTATACTTTATTCACCCCCCTTAATTTGGCGGCCGCAGAACCCACAAGCAAGGAGCGTCTCTCACTGCAGTGGTTTCAGGCGGGCCGTTCCATGCCCTATGGGGCATGGGGAATCCGCATCGGTCAAGATTAGTTACTGCTGTAAAAGGAGTTTGAGGAGAGGCAGGGGTGCTTAATGGTGTTTGGTAAGAGAATGCAGTCTCCTGTTGATGTCTCCCATCTGGTGTAAGTGATACGAAAGCTAAAGCCAGCCAGCTAGTGAGGAGCTATGGTTTTGTAGTCCCCAAATGTTACTTAAATATGGGGCATATCCAACTCTCCTTTAAACCAGTAAGAGGGGGAATTCCCACTGATTTTTTGTAATGGCCTCTCCATTAGTTTTACCTGCTGGTATAGTAAAGATCTTGGGTAAAGAAGAAAATAACCAGTCTTTTTGCAAGAAAAACACTACAATGCAATTCCAAAAGTCTCCTTCTATTTTCCTGCCCTCTGGTCTTATTTCCTTGTACTGTACAGTGGTACCTCATACAACAATTTCAATCTGTTCCATGGGGCTAGTTGTTGTGTGAAACAATTGTTATACGATACATGCATCGTATAGCGATTTTTCCCTATGGGATTCATCATATGATTTTGTTTGCTAAATGGTTTTTTCCATTGAAAAATTGTTGTATGATTTTTTCCATAGGGAAACTTTTTATGCAGGACACCATTTCCCCCAAAAAACCTAATTGTTATGTGATTTCATTGTTATATCGGGTGATTGTTGTATGAGGTTCCACTGTACTTACATGTGTATGAAGTAAAAGGAGATTTTTTTTCTTTTTAAAAAAACCCTTCATTCTTTCCCCTCTCTTTTGCTTAATTAAAAACATTTTCTGTTGATAACATTTTCCATTTCAACCAGCCACTCTTTTTTTATGGCTACTGACCTGTCTTCAAGAATACCTTGACTGTCAATTTCATTTGCAGGGGCAGAGAAGCATTTCATCCTAGAAGTGATTCAGACAAGGTACTGTATAATCAATGGTACAACTCCTGAGGTTGTTATGTGGGAAAGCATCTCCTGTGTGAAGCTTTTCTACACTGTAGGATGTTACATGCTTGAAAGATGGCCCCATGTAATGTTCACACAAAAGAAATCCATGTATGTAGAAACATGGGTAGTACAGAGAAGGGATTCTACCAAGCCTTGTTCCACATGTGCTAGATATTTATGCAGCAAGGTTTTATGTGTTGGAACATATATAGTCATCTAACGTACAGTCTAAAGAACAGTGTAATTACATGAGCTGTTGTTTGTGTAAAGCGCTCTACTTATCTGAACTTCAAGAGATATTTGCTTGTCAGTTGACCCAGCCCTCGTGAAAATGATATACACCAGTGTTTTCAACCTCTGGTTTTTGGACTTTAATTCCAAGAAGCCTAAGTCAATTCCCCAAAGCACTTATCAGCCAATATAGTGACTTAGGCTACTGGGAATTGAAGTCCCCCAGTGAAGCGTGGGGACCACTGATATACACTGCTTGTCTTTCTTAAGAGTTTTCCTTTGAAAATATCTCCTACTTCCCAAATATCTTCTCCTTCTGCCTTGTGGGATTAATTCCATTGTCTGCAAAGAATGGACTGCAAAGGGGAAAACTCTTCGACTGACTTGTGAAATCTGGAACTTCACAACAAGTTCAAAATGAGAGTCAGATCAGTGGGCAACACATTGTCCTTGAGTGGAATATCGCCTGCTACTGAAAATACAAACCTGTCTCCCAAGTATTCATCAGAGATTTCTAACCACACTCAACACATGGTTGTACTGTTGTCTCTTCTTTCCACCAAGTAGCAGAAGTACAGTTTAGGCTGTCATGCATGCACAATAATGGTCTGTGACCAGCTTGTGTATCTCTGGATGATTACATTAATACGTATGTGGTTTTATTACATTGGAAAGTGTTAAAATTTGATAGTTGGAATCTCCCCAACAGTTTAGTCTGTGGATCCTAACAAAAAGAGAGGCAAACCCTCCTGGGCCTTTCAGTTGTCTCTTAGATCTAATATAGCAAAATGTTTCATGTCTTCTTATAATATAAATGCATTCCATGCTATTACGTTGTAGCCTTTGGCTTCCAGTCATTCCCTCACACTGCCGCCAAAAAGCAAAGATGATTAGGTTTGGAACAAACAAGTGGCTTTGAGCGGAGAAACCTGAAAGAAAGCCTGCAACTTTTGCTGCCCAGGGAATGAAGAAGATGTAAATCTATGAGGTTCATGAACTGTTCATGAACTATTGTGTCATCTGAGTTGAAACATAAGAGCCCCAATTCAGTTCTGATTGTGTCCAGCAGTTATTCTCAGATCCATGCCCCACTTGGTTGCTTAAAATGGCCAAGGTGGTGACAGGTGATTGGGTCAGGGAGATAATCAATGCTTCCTTGCAGGAGGGGGTGTTTTCTGCACCTTTGAAACATGCGTTGGTGCGCCCCCTCCTGAAGAAGCCATCACTCGACCCGATGGTATTAGCTAACTTTTGACCTGTATCCAATCTTTTTCTAGGGAAGGTATTGGAGAAGGCAGTGGTGCGGTAGTTGCAGGGGGTCCTGTACGAAGCGGATTATCAGGACTCTTTTCAGTCAGTATTCAGGCCCAGATATGGTACTGAGACTGCATTGGTCGCACTGTTGGATGATCTCTGGCAGGAGCAGGATGGTGGGAATCCACCTATCCTTGCTCTTCTTGTCCTCTCAGTGGCATTCAATACCATTGACCATGGTATCCTTCTGGGGAGGCTCCAAGGATTGGATCCAGGGCACTGTGTGGTCCTGGTTATCCTCATTTCTGAATGGCCAGCCCCAGTCAGTGTTGTTGGAGGGTGAGAGGTCCAGCCCTAGGCCTCTTCAATATGGGGTGCCACAGGGTTTGGTGCTCTCACCTCTCCAATTTAATATCTACATGAAACTGTTGGGGGAGATCATCCGTTCCCACGGGGTGAGGTATCATCAATATGCTGATGATACTCAATTGTACATCTCGGCCCGTGGTGATCCAGGTGATGCAGTGAAAGTCCTATCCAGGTGTCTGAAGGCTGTAGGGGTCTGGATGGGGGACAATGGGCTACAACTGAATCCCGGCAAGACCAAGTGGCTGTGGATTAGGGGCCCTGCGTTATCATGGGAGTTACCATCTTTGGTTCTGGATGTGGCTTCTTTGCCTCAGACAGAACCGGTGCATAATCTGGGGGTCCTCCTGGACTCAGACTCCTGCTCAATGAGCAGGTGGCAGTCATGGCTAGGAGGGCTTTCACACAACTTTGTGTGATCTACCAGTTATGCCCATTCCTGGACTGGGACTCCTTGCTCTCATGGTCATGCACACTCTGGTCACCTCCAGACTTTATTATTGCAATGTGCTCTACATGGGGCTGCCCCTGATGACCATTTGGAGGCTGCAACTGGTCCAGAATGCAGCTGCTCGGGTGGTGATGGGGTGCGGGTGTTATGCCCATGCCTTGCTACTGCTTCGGGAGCTGCACTGGTTGCCAGTGTGCCTCTGGGTGCAATTCAAGGTGCTGGTGATTACCTTTAAAGCCCTACATGGTAGTTGGCCAGGATACTTAAGAGACCGCATCAACCCAAGGACACCTGCCCATCCGACCAGAGCAGACCGGTGGGGCTCTCTCATAGTTCCATCTGCTAGAGAGGCTTGCCTCTCTAGCACAAGAAGGAGGGCCTTCTCTGTGTCTGCTCTGGCCCTGTGGAACCTCCTGTCAACTGAACTTCATCTCCAGGCAGAGCTTTTACCATTTCGTAAGGGCCTCAAGAACTGGCTGGCACAGTGGGTGTTGGAGGCGGCTGGGGAGATAGCCAACTTGGGCTGGCTTGTTTGAGCGGTCTGTTCTTGGAAGATTGGGTAGTGGCATTGGTGGTCATTTTAAAAAGAAAATTTTAATTTTTAAACTTAAAACAAGTTTAAATTTTTCGATGCTTTTAAGGTGTTTCTGTGTTTTTACTGTTTTATTGTAAGCCGCCCGGAGTCTCCTCGGCGAGGGGGTGGCATTAGAAATATGATTAAATAAATAAATAAATAAAATAAGAATGGACAGGCTTAATGATTGCCCAACAATCAATAACTGTTTTATTGTAAGCCGCCCGGAGTCTCCTCGGCGAGGGGGTGGCATTAGAAATATGATTAAATAAATAAATAAATAAAATAAGAATGGACAGGCTTAATGATTGCCCAACAATCAATAAAATAATTGCTACATATACTGTACACACAATACAACTGTAATATAAAAATTATAATTGTCTTTATTGAAACTATTAAAGGTGTGAATAGAAAGACTTATTCCTTCTCATTCAATCTGGAGTATTTTGAGGACTGTAGTCAAAAAAGTAAGATCCCCAAGTATTAGGTTGACCAGGAGTTCTCAACCTTTTAAAGCCGTGGGCCGGGTCACACTCCCTCAGACAGCTTTGGGTGCTGGAAAGCCATTTTGTCTTTCCTCCACCACATGCCACTTCCTGGTGTGGTTGAGGTTGTGAGGGGCCCACATGAAATGGTACCGCAGGCCACATCTGGGCAGTGGGCTGCAGGTTGAGAATCCATGGGTTAGACTAATGCCCAATGTGATAACTTGCCTCTTTATGCACTGGTACAGAACATGCAAAAGATGAGCTATAATGCAGGTTCAATTGACAACATCAGCTGATAGAGCTGTTTCTTAATCACTATAGACAATACTGAGACAGATGGACCAGAGGTAGATAAAAATAAGTTTGGGACAACTGTTAGCACACCACAGCCACCATGGATACTGGATTATTTGTGGAGTTGTAGACCCAAAATGTAACATTTCTCATTTCTGTGATGGGCCAATGGTCTTCTTCAGTTTGAAGCAGTTACATGTGTTTCTCTTCTTCTAACAAAGTAACATTTCTGGTGAGCTCTGAATCCAAAAGTACAGTATGCTTGATCAGCAGGAATTCTGGTTGTGTTATGCAAATGTGTACCTTTTGGGACTGATAATTAGATTAACTGTACCTGGAGGCATTGAACTTCAATTGTGTTAAAGCAATTATTATGTAATTTCTCATCATTTCAGAAGATAGCCCTTACAACTGTTTCCCTCTCATCCCACAGATTTGCTAAAATCTTATTTGGTTCTGTAGGGCTAGTGATCTGCTTATGCCCATGCCAGTCTCTCAAACTGATCTCAATGGGGCCAGCTGGAACAGCTTTTCCATTACCATAAGACTGCTTTCTTCCAGCTGTGTTGGCCAGAATATAATATACATTCAGCTGCCACATGAAACAAGAAGTCCAGAATTCCATACTAAAAGAACCAAAATTGTGCTTACAGGAAATTAAAACATTTGCAGTCAAAATTATAAATGCATGTACTTTGCTTGGGATTCATTATTTACCTTATTTATTTGATGTGGAATGTGGAGAGCATTTGTTTCGGTGTTCAGTCCAGACAAAAGGATGGTTAAAAGTCTGCAAATAGTTATCTGTTATGCTAGCCAATCATTGTGCACCTCTGTATCTATTATGTAGAAAATAATGCCATGAAGTCTCACTCTTATGTCTGACAAGGTGGACTTTATCCACGATAGCTAACATTAAAATACAGGAGTTAGCCTTTAAGGTGCCATAATGTTTTTTTGTCTTTTTTTGTTTACTCTCTGACATGCTTGCACAGGCTAACATCGCTATCACTTAAAATTTTAACCAATAAACTATGTTTGCATCTTTAGAATGAATGCAAGTCCTGGTGGTCTGAGCATACATTCTGCACTAGAAGTCTTTTTCAAAACGCTAGAGTATGATGGATCTCCCTGTGGTGTTTCATTTTTGTCTCTTTATAAAGATTTTCTTTCCTGCATTGGCAATTAATATTCACACTTTGCTGAAGTGCTATAGATAATAAATAAGCAGTTGTGTTTCAGTAAAAGCTAGTAAAGGTATTCCTACATTATGTAATTATTTTGATTTGGGACCAGCTTTTTACCAATCAGCTTTCCCCCAAAAAACTTAGGAACCCTAGGTTGTAATTATGCTTCTAGAGAGATTGGTGCTAACAGTCTGTCATCTAAGCTATCAATTAACTTAAGAAATTTGATAATGTTAAATGGCAATATCTTTTAAAAACAAATGGTTTATTTGCATAAATATTTCTTCAACAATATGTTAGGTTTAGCAGTAACCAAGGAAGCCAAAGAGTAAGAAGGGGAATCTCATTATTGTCAACACAATTCAAATGGGACAACTGAATCTCGCAATCTATATCTATAAAACCGAAATTGATGTTTGTATGTGCTCCAAAGGCTCCCACACCCCTGGACTGATCCCACTGAAATTTGGCACATACATGCCTTGGCCTTGGGAGATCAGCACTGTGGGGGTCTCGAAACCCATGGGGGGGTGTACACCCCTCCAATTTTGAATCAATTGATCAATACAATATGTGTGTTTCCCAATGATGTAATTGAGCTGATGTTATAGTCTCAGGTAGGTTGAGATTGTGACATCATCTGACTAGATCAGCTGTAGTTTTCACAGTAGGAGTGACCCACATACACCCCATGAGGTTTCCAAGAGGGAAAGGCTGGCCTACGTTAAAGAAAAGAAAAAAAAACAAGCGAAGCTGGGTAATCAGCTAGTCAGTAATAAAAACTAATAAACTAAAATGTTTTAAAAATAATGTGTATATGTATTTCACATTAGGAACATATATTTTAAAACATTAAAAAGTGGAGTAGAGGGGGAAATGTACAACATTGCCTTGAAATCACTGGAGGAAAAACAGCATATAATTGTATGCCAATAATAAATAACTTCTGTCATGCTTTAGAACAGGGATTCTCAACCTGCTGCCCGTGGGTTGGATGCAGCCCATGACACAATTTCATGTGGCCCCCCAATGCCTCCACCACACCAGGAAGTGCCATGTGGTATAGGAAGGGCAAAATCGCCATCCGGCCACCGAAGCTGTCTGAGGGAGTATGACCAGGCACCCGGCTTAAAAAGGTTGAGAACTCCTGCTTTAGAGGTCTCTGTACCCACACACAATTTTAAGGGCAATCCAAGTGATTTCTGAATCATGCTGAATAAGCATGCTGGTCATTCTGAGTAAGCAAGCTAGCCACCAGTTATTTGTATTTTGATTATATGCCTCCAACTTGCTTTCAACTTAATGGCAACCCTAAGAGGATTGCCAAAGTTTGTGATCTATTTAAGTGGTGCTAACCCCTAATAAATTTTCATGACTGAGTGGGGATTTGAACCCAGTTCTCATGAATCCTAGTGTGGCATCTATGCACTATACACTAACTCTCAATATTGTCCCTTTATACTTTATATAAATTAGACCTGGCAGGCCCATGATGAATAAACTAAGAAAGTTTCCCTCAGTTCACAAAATTACTAAACAAAACCAGATTGTGTTTTATTTCTGTTTCATCCAGATAGAAACTTCCCATACGGAAATAAGTGAAAGATGATTCCTCCAATGTCAAGTAATTGAATTGGGGCTTTGTGAGGTAGGGAGCCTGAAAGTTGAATCAGCAATGAGGAATTCAGTTTTTCACATTTGTTAAATTGCTATGGAAAAAGCACTCGCAAAATCAGCCTGCTAAAGGATACTTTGTTCTTGTTATTAAGACTCAGGCTCAAAACAATGTGATGGTTTTCCTGCCCAAGCCACAGTCATTGGTAAGGACCTCACAGAAGCATCAGGCCAGCTACTTCTAGAATGGAAATGGGTGGCTGGTCTAGAAAGATACTGGTCCTATCCAATGTGTCAGTTCTTATGCCATGCTTTTCTGAAGTTTGTATTATTATTATTTTGATGCAATTTAAGCCTGGGATTGAAAAAACAACAACATGTGAATAAAGATTGGATGGAAAACTCATATTTAATTTAATAACATTTATAGGGTGTCCAGCTCTGTGTGGTATGCACAGCTATGAATAATTATATACTTCTGTAGACTATATTCTACATTTATGTGTTTGCTTTTGTTGTCATTCTGAGAAGTATGTCAGTCATCGTCATCATCATCATTGCCGCTGCCGCCATCATCATCATCATCATGTTTAATTTGTATGCTGCCCACTCGGCAGCGTGACTCAGGGCGGCTAACAAAAACAACAGAGCATAACACAATGAAATACAATAGCATAACAACATTACAATAGAGAAAAAGAAAATCATTCATTTAGAGAGCCAGTAATAACAACAATAAAAGTCCCAACAGTTTCGGTACAAGCCACACCATGGCACCAGAACCCAAACGTTGATAGGGCCCGGCAGTCATCGTCGGCTCCCTGTCCTCCCCAGCCATGGGAGGGCCTTAGGGCCAGCTGCGCCAGCTTCACCACCCGCCTGCGACACTCTGGCAGCTTTCCTTCTCCCCAGGGTCAGCTGCAGCGGCGACTCCGGCCACCCGCGACACTCTGATAGTTTTTCTTCTCCCTGGCCATGGGAGGGAGCCAGGGTCAGCTGCAGCAGTGACTCCGGCGGCCCGTGACACCATGGTGGTCTTTTCTTCACCCTGGCCATGGGAGGGGCCCGGGGTCAGCTGTGGCGGCGAATCCAGCTGCCCACGATGCCCCGGCGGTCTTTTCTTCTCCCCTAAACAGATCACATGCTCATTTTACACAGACAACTAATAATAATTCCATGTCAGAGGTTACTCTGGGTTGAAAGGATTTTTGCTGGAGAAACTCTGCTCAGAGGACACCAGAATGAGGCTCCTTTCATGTCCCCAAGTGCAGCCCTCAGGTATCAAAACCCGACCTTCCAGTCTCCAGCTCAGTGTTTCAACTACTAACATAGACAACTAATACTGTTAGATAGAACTCTTGTCACAATGACAACTGCTGATTCTCCCCCATCCAGGTTTTGAAACTATTTGAAGGAGATTAAATTGCTTTATATGTATTTTTATTAGATTTGCTGTAACTTTTGCTTAATTTCGATCAAGCACTATTTTGTACTTTTTCAACTTGAAGACTGAAAAGTCACAAATAGAGTAGGCCCATTGAACCAATGGAACTTATAGAGGAGTTGACTCACCAAATCACCACTGATTTGATGGGGCTCTTCTCGTTGTAATTAATTATAGGATTTTAGCCATTGTGCATTTACATTACAGTGATACATCATACAATGTCCAAACTTGGTTCCACAAGTTTGGACTTTATACGGATTTGGACTTTGTATGAGGCATGTAAAATCCTAGCTGTGATGCCTCATACAACGTCCAAATCCTTGCCGCGATGCCTCGTACAACGTCGTTTCCATAGAGATACATTGTACTGTAACAGCACAGACTTCGGGGCAAAGTCAAGGAAACAGACAGGAAACTGACATAACTTTAAGAAATCATTGTCTAATGGCTAAATACATTACAAAAACATGTCAAACAACCCTGATTTTAGGGGACAAACCATCCTGGGGAAAAACCCAAATGCCTCATACAAAGTCACAGCAATTTTGTTTGAGGCAACTTTTTTCAAGGAATTAGGCAATGTTGTATGAATTTGATGTTGTACGAAGGTATTTGATGTTGTATGAGGTATTACTGTACATTAACTGCCATGGCTCCATTCTACAGAATCATGGGTTTTATAGTATAAAGGCATATTTAAAATGCTTTCTTGGCAAATGCTGGTAGATTCCCGTGAAGTACAGCAGAATATTCTATATAGCATAGTAAAAGGTAAAGGTCTCCCTTGCTTGAAAGCCATTTGTATCCAATTCTGGGGAGTGGTGCTCGTCATCTCCATTTACAGCCAAAGAGCCAGTGCTGTCTGCGTCTGCAGACATTTTCATGGTCATGTGGCAGGCATGACTAGACACTGGAGTGCATGGAATGCTCTTATCTTCCCACCTATTTATCCACTTGCAATTTTTTGATTTTGAACTGCTAGTTTGGCAGGAGCTGGGACAGAGATGGAAGCTCACTCCATCATGCAGCACTTGGGCTGTGAACTGCTAACCTGCCAACCTTCCAGTCATCAAGTTCAGCATCTTAACTGCTAAGCCACACTGCAAATTCTAGGAGTTCATAGGATATAAACAGGACAGTTACATTTTTAGCTGCATTGGTTAAACAGCCTGGATGCAAGCACTTGTTTGTGCTGACAAAATGCTGATGTCAGCAATTTCTAAAGTGGATTGCTTAGATTGAGACACATCTGGATTCATCACGTCAAAAAGCATTTGAATGCTTTTTGAACTGATGAACCCAGATGTGTATATATATTATTAATTACATATTTATACTGCCCATTTAGGATATTTCCCACTCTGACAAATAAACAACATCACCATAATAAAAAACAACAAAATAAAATAAGCAACAAAATAATCCAGAATACTGGTTTAACGTATTTAGATGTGGAAAATATGGCACATGTAAAATGCATCTTGTACAGTATGCACTTTCACAGGTCTTGTTTACTTGTGACTGTTAAGATAAAGCCTCTCATATCTAAAGGAAACAAAAGTGCAGAAACAACATCACTTCAGTAAATCAAAATTAACAGCACAATCATTCAGCTCACATTTTTTGATACTTCCAATGAAGGACTAATGAGTTTCAGTCTAAATTAAGGAAATACTGTAGGTGGAACCCTAGGAAAGATAGGTGGCTTGCTGAGTAGGGATGGAAGCCAAAAAGGGAGTGGAACAGGAGAAATAGCCACATGCTTACACTGAATCCACTTCAAGAAGGAAATCAGAAGCAAAGAGTAAAAGAAATGGGTTTCCTGCCAGATGTGGTGAGTTATATAAAGGGGATGTAGTTTCAATATAGTTGCTGACCTAGCAGTCCCACAACTTCCATGTTTTCTATTAAATGGCAGAGACTGAACTTATTTGATTATAGAGGACTGCAGTTGAACTAGGAATAGACATTATGCTTTTGTGTCCAGAAAATTTGGCTAGAAAACAGATTAAAAACTGTTTTCCTTGGTCTCCTGTCTGATGATGCAAGACTTTGCAAACTTTCAATGGGCTCAGGACACCTCTTTAAGCAGAACAAAAAAATAAAAATAAAATTTAACTGGGTTTTCTTTTGATGATTCCAGGTTAGGATTGCCCAGCTTGAGAAATTATGCTGTTGTTGAGCATCTGTCATGATTTTTAAGATCAAAGGCAGAAACAAGAGATAATTTGGTTCCTTCTGGACTTTTTAGCCAACTCAACCTAATTTGCATCTTGTAGGCTAATATATGGGTTGGAAGATAATCATCCCTGATTCCTGCATACAGGTATGTTCAGGAGAGCTATGGACAATACATTGTGGGGAAAGACATGTAAATTGCTTATGCCAATGAGATGCACCTTTTCATGCTGGTTTTTAAAAATCAGAGTGATGCAAACGATTGGATAGAACCTTATGACAAAATACATGCAAAATTGACACAGACCAAGTATAGACTTTTCTGAACTTCTATAAAACAGGACTTCAAAACCTTGTAATACTCTGTGGCCATTCTGGTGGTTATAGTGTCATAATGACCTACCCCAAAACTTCTGTGTTTTCATATTATTTCTGCTGCTATCATTTCTTGTTAGAAACAAATAATGCTTGTATGTGCATTACAGGTAGATACTAAATATTGCAATTGGTGTACTGAATCCAGATATATATTATTTGCAAATACCTGTGAAGATAGAAATCAAGATGTTTGCGCCTTTATTTTTCAAGCTGAAAATGTATATAAGCCCAAGACTTGACAGCTAAGTACAAATTATTTAATTCACTTGTGTATATTTTACAGATGTGTTTGTGAGTGATTTCCTTTCTTGGAGTGGTTCTTCTCCCCTCCCCCAATTCCATACTGATATACACATATGGAAAATAAAATATGCTTATTTCTGTTTGTCATCATTCAGTATAAATGAGAGCTATGTGTACTCTATACCAAGTATACATCAACATTTTGTAAGAAGGGAATACAAATTCTGTTCCAGGAAAGCTAGAATGCTTTATAGCCTTCCTTCCTTCTGGCATGCATCTATTATACAAATTAAACATTTTTGTAAATTCCTCCATCTCTTCTGCAGTAATTACTATTTTGCATAATGAATTATATTTATTTTAACATAGGAGATGGACAAAGAGCAGGTGACTGGAACTTCCCTTGTGGATGTACGTTTAAGAAAAGAAAGATGCACCTCATGCCTACATTCTGTGCTTTTTCAGTGTTTGTACACAGTCTTGTTCATAATGTGCCAGCAAAACAACAACAACAGACCACAGCTACTTAAAAACTGTACATGAGTCTGACAATTGTTCATTGAGTTTGTCTGCTCTTGAGGGTTTCTGATTGCCATTTACTATTGTGAGGCTATTATAGTAAGGACAGGTCATGGATGGAGCAAGAGATGCCACCCAGCTTTGTCCAGGAGTCAACTGCGCAGTTGTTGTTTGTGACAAAAGGAAGGAGAGAGTAAACTGTGCCTGAGAAAGATAAGTGGGAAGCTGGAATGGTCTGCTTTGTGAAAGAGGATGAACAAGGAGCATACCTGTCAAGTATCCCGGATTGGCCGGGATTTCCCGTATTTTGGCGCCGATTTTCATCCTTTCCTGCCCGGAGCTGCCGCTATCCCGGATCTTGGCAGCGGGGGAAAGGAGTTACTGTGCACCCCTTCTGCGCAGATCCTTTCTACGCATGCGTAGAACTTTTCTATGTATGCACAGAACCCTTCTACGCATGCGTAGAAGGGTTCTGTGCAGAAGGGGATGCATAGAACCCTTCTACGCATGCGTAGAACCAACCAGTGCAGAACAGTTTTGTGCAGGTCCATTGTACGCATGCGTAAAAGCCTTCTACACATGTGTAGAATGAACTTGCACGGTACCGTTCTGCACATGTCCATTGTACGCATGCATAAATGGCTTTTACGCATGCGTAAAATGGACCCACGCAGAACCGTTCTGCGCAGGTCCCGTATTATCTGGAGCCGCACTTGATAGGTATGACAAGGAGGAAGAGTTTAAGAATAAAGAGAAAACCTGAAAATCAGAAAAAGATGAAAGGGGGGGGGGATTACCATAGACGACAGGGGAAAAAAGCTAAACCTTATGGTGACCATGAACCTCCATCCAAAAAGTCAGACATTTCAAATTGGTTGTCATTATCAATTTAGGAAGACTTAGTATATGAGGAAGAACCACTTTTACCCCCGTTCTGTCCATTATATAGATTATGCAATGACTAATTAGTTGAAGAGAAGAAGCTTTAGTTTATGTGGAGAGTCTCTACGTGATCAAGAATTCTGGAAAATCTGGGTTATTCCTCAGGTAGAGATTTCCATGAACATAAAAATTTATCTTCACATCTGTTCTTCATTCCATCATCTAAGCAATGATGAAAGAGGGTTAAGTGATTGTTTTTCATCCTTGGTATACTGTACTCTTGCACTAATAATGTCTGAACACTGCTTCTATTTATCAGAAATTAAGTATGCCAACAGTTCCAAGACACAGAAGGTTGTGTGGTCCTCCAGACATCATAAACATTTGGGAGAGGGAACTGGAGAAAATTGTCCTTTTTGATGAGCCTCAGATGTGACACTTAAGATGTTGTTATAGCAAATGGTGCAGGGGTTCATGAACTTTCACATGTTTAAAGAGAACATAACTCTGTACGTTCTTTTTTGAACCTTCTCTGACCTTCCTGGGCTTGCCAAACTGGGACGAAATGGAAAGCCATGGAGAGCTGGGACTTTAACAAGATATTGCTGCGCCAGGCCAAGCTAGGCCATCCAATGGCATTTATTCCCTTCTCTTTGGCTAGAGGAACAGAATCATGTGTGGAAAAAACAACTTCTACCAAATTACTTGTTCTTCAGTTGTGGGTTGCAGAGTTCTTATTACTGTTCTACCCATTCCCAGTCTTTATTCACATGCTTAGTTTTTTTTAAAAGAAAAACATTTATCCTTCTTTAAATATGTTGAAACTTTATTAAAACCATAAGGAAAATTCTAAATCTTGAAGAAAGCTAACCTGTGAATGGATGGAAATGAATATTCCTGGACAAGCATTCACGACTAAAGCCAGAAATGACTAAAACTAATGCTGACTTTAAAAAATAAATAAAGCTTTAACAATACACTAATTAAAAGTAACTAAACTCAAGGCAGGCCAACAGAATATGCAATCTTAAAATGCACATAAAATCATCTGTTTCCATTGTATTTTCAACTCCACTATAAAAATGTTTTAGGCAAGCATAATATTTCATTTGCTGCCACTTGTGGCACTGCTGTGAATGGTGATACAGGCCAACATGTCTGTCCTTCCATCATCTTGTTTTTATCTTCACTTTCTTTATGGGGAGTTTTCTAGTCTACTTTAGATTAAAATAACTAGCTTTCTTTGTGGCTTTTGTTGTTTTTGTGATTATCCTTCTCCAACAATACTGAGTTACTCTTTTAAAGTAATCCAGAGAATTGTCTTTGCCTAAGAATTTTTCAGCAGACCTAAGCATAGACCCACTGTGCTCCATCATATTTAGCCAGACTGAGTTTAGGATTGAGTTGCAGTCTTTTGTGTTTCTTGTATAGCTACACTCTGCAGGCAGGTGATGGCCAGACATCTCATGCAGTTGAAATTTTCATTTGGTCTGGAGTTTATTTATTTTACTTCACCCCATGCAGCTGTTTCTCAGTCGGTAAAAATAGACTGCTGCTAAATCTGCCTTGGCATCTTTTTGCTTTATGAAGTAGAGGTAAAATGGTGGGCCTGTGCTTATAGATCATGGGTTCTTAACCTACGGCCCATGGGCCTAATCTGGCTCATGGCGCCAAATAATCCAGCCCTCACTCCAGGGCCACCAGGGCCACCGGAATCAGCTGCAGACTAATTTATGGCTGTTGTAAATGGTGGTGGTGGTGGGGACAACAAGTCTGGCCCCCTCAACTGTTTGAGGGAGTGTGACCCAGCCCCCAACTTGAAAAGGTTGAGAACCCCAGTTATAGATTAAAAGCATTGCAAATGTAAGAGTTTTGTAAACATGTAAACCAACTAAGAAGAAGGGAGCACAAAAGGGCTTGAGGAACATCTACAAGAGCTACATTCCCTAAGTCATTTCCTTTAGTCATTTCTGACAATCGGATTACAAAAATATCTGAGCTACAATTGGAAAAATTCTCCATGAGATAGCTGAAATATTTACTCTAAAAATGTGTGAAGAATGAACTGCTGTCACAAGAGATGCCCCTACATTTTTCTATGAGTGGGACAGAAGCAAGCCCAAAGTAGTAAGCAGAAATATACCATAATTGAACCTGGAATGTTTTTTCTGTGCAAGAAGAAGTTCTAAATTCTTTTGTTGTTGTTCAGTTGCACAGTCGATTCCGACCCTTTACAACCCTATGGACCACTGCCCGCCAGGCACCTCTGTCTTCCACCTTTCTCCTCAGTCCGCCCAGATCTGTGACAATTGCATCTACAATACCATCTTGCCATCTCATTTTTGGCCGCCTCCTTCTTCTTTTGCCCTCCACCTTTCCCAGCATCAAGGCTTTCTCAAGTGAATCCTCTCTTCTCCTTCGTGTAGTCTGTGAATGCACAATCTGGGTTCTGCGCCTGTGCGGGAGCCATTTTGGAGCTTTAAAGCTAATTGGATAAAAACTTGAAACCAGGGACCGCCCACCATCTCCTCCCGCCTTCGGTGCCATTTCACACTCTTTCCCTCAGTTCTCTTTTTTCCACTGCTATAGCAGGAGCCTTTTGAGAGAGCTTAACAATTTTTCTTGGCCTTCTTAGATAGCCAAATTTCTACAATTTTTCTAGGCCCAGGGGGATTGCATCCTCTCGGTCCACATATATTTCTCCTTCTTCAATTTTTTCCCTGGAAGATTCTACTGTTCACAAGTGTCTACAAAAAAAAAATTGCCACCCGAGGAAGGTTCACCTTCTTGGGCATTCACCTTATTCCTGCGCCATTACATGGCCTCTTCAGCAGCCTTTAAGTGGTGCCCTTCATGCAATAACAAATTTCCAAGCACCAACGGCCACGACAAGTGCCTTCTTTGTCTTGGCGAAAGTCATCCAGTACACTCGTGCTCCATCTGCCAAGACTTCACAATGTTAGTGCTAAAAAATTGCTTGAACCGCCTCCAAGTTCACCTAATGGTGACGGCTCTGTCTCCTCACCCCAGAGACTCGTAGCAAGGAACCCTCTGCCTCCCATTAGAGAACTTTTTCGTAAAAAGAAAAAAGCACATAAAGGGGCAATGAAAAAGACTAAATCGCACCACTCTCTTCCCCCAACACCGCGTCCGGCATGCTTACCTCCTCCATCACCTACCACATTGGCTATTTTAATTTGGTCAACCTCCTCAGAGGAACCCTTTTCCTCGCCGGCACCTACCCCGACAACATCTCTAGTAAAGCCTCACTCCAAGAGCCACCTCTGACTTCTCCACCTCATGGGGCCTTCCACAGACTGCCTCAAGGGAGTCCACACCAACAGGCAGCCTGCCTCGATCCTCCACCTCAACCACCACCACAACAGTTCCACGTGGGCCTTCTTACCCTACTGTTTGAGAACCTGGCAAAACAGATTGGTGATCGCCTCTTGGGACTCACTCTAGCCCCAGCCAAAGCACCACTGGAACCTCCAGGACAACCCTCCAAGACCAAATATACCAATATACTTGCCTACTGTTCGGACTGTCCACCGCACCAAGGGTTTTTACCAAGTGCATGGCACCAGTAGCAGATTTCCTTCATCTCCACATAATCAAAATCTTCCCATACATAGATGATTGGCTGATCTGCTCACCCTCAGAACAAAAGGCAAGAGAAGATATTGTCTTCACCCTACATCTTATGGAGGATCTCGGTCTCAGAGTCAACATAAAAAAGTCCTGTCTCATACCAAACCATACAATAGACTACACAGGAGCTTGTCTGGACTCCATAAAAATGCAAGCATTCCCCCTTGAACAGCATCTAAAGGACATCTCAGAAATGGTCTGCCTTTTACAAGCTTGACCAACTGTGTGAGTCAAGCACGCCCAAAGACTGCTAGGACTGATGGTGTCCACCACGATGGTCATACCACATGTGAAACTCAAAATGAGGTTGCTTTAATCATGGCTAATGGCCCACATCAACCCTCTGAAAGATCCGCAGAGCAAACACATAATTCCAACTCAAGAACTCAAGAAACAGTTCATCTGGTGGATGCTGAGAGAGTACGTTGAAATGGGAAAATCCTTTTACCATCGCGTACCAACCATGCAGACACCATGCAGATAATCACAGACGCAAAAAGCACAGACCAGTTTGAGGCAAAAATGTATATGAATTCTGTATTTATTCTGAATAACACTATTCTGATGTTATTAATTTACATAAGTCCAAAAAATATTTAAAACCTTATCCCCAGGAGGTTTAAATGCTGAAGTCGACTTATCGTGTTCCTTATGAATTCTCATGCGCAGACATCTGCTAGAGTTCAGTTTGGAATGATTCTATACCTTTAATATTAAGCTCAGCATTGCAGCTGATTACAACGCTGTAGGGTCCAGTCACCGTATTTAAGCAATGAGTTTAGGATAGTTTTTAACGTTGTAAAGCACTAAAAGAGTTTGCGATTGAGGCCGTAAAATGATGCGAGAGTGGTAAGATATAAATGTATTATATTGTATATAATATGGAGAATGAATTGATGCAATAATTATCGATGTATTATCATTGTTGTTTATTCTTATCTTTGTTATAGTAACGTTCATTCATACTTCTGATGAAGATTGATTACCGAAAAACTGTTTACCGGAACAGGTTTCAAGTGGTACAAGTAGAACTAAAACAGTACAAAGGTTACAATAGTATAAGTTTATTTCATAGACTTTGATTCAGACTTCTTGGAAATATATACAAACCATTTTGGAAGTACGAATTCATGAAAAATCACTGTTTATTATTTTTTTTATTTACCAGTGGAGTAACTGTTTTTACAATTTTTTTTGTACTTATGTGAATTTATAACATCAGAATAGTGTTATTCAGAATAAATACAGAATTCATATACATTTTTGCCTCAAACGGGTCTGTGTATTTGGATATCTTTACTGTTTGGCCAAGTTTTTGTCAATAATCACAGGCGCAAGCATGAAAGGATGGGGTGCTTGCTTCAAGGGACCCAGAATCAACAACATGTGGTCACCACGAGAGAAGCTGCCCCACATAGATTACTTGGAACTACTGGCCATTTGGAAGGCCATGAAAAAATTTCAACCATTGATAGGCGGCCAGATAATTCAGATCACCTCGGACAATACCATGGATATTGCCTACCTCAACAAACAGGGAGGAACCAGATCGCCAAACCTCCTTCATCTCTCTGTCAAAATATGGGAGTGGTGCCTCCAGTCCCACATCTTCCCAATAGGGATTCTCATCAAAGGAGAATTGAACACGATGGTAGACTTCCTCAGGTTTTTCTAACCATCTGCAGGAGGTTGGGAGTTCCAGACATAGACCTTTTTGCAACTCCAGTCAACATGAAATGTGCGATATTCTGCTCAAGAGCGGGTATGGGACAACACTCGGAGGGGGACACATTCATGGTCCTGTGGAATTACGTCCTAGTGTATGCCTCCCCACCACTCCCTCTGATCCAGAAGGTGCTCCTACGATTTCGACAGCAGGGAGCACAGGGGATCTTAATCGCCCCCGCCTGGCTGAGACAGCCCTGGTTCATGACACTCCAGGAGCTCTCAACAGACCTCCTGACTCTCCCTACCAAATTGTCCCTCCTCCAGATGGAGAAAGGCCTGCTCCTCCATGCTGATTTCCCAAGCCTTTATTTGACAGTGTGGTATATAGTGACAGACTCTTAAAGATCATCAGCAACAGCAGGAAGACTTCCAATACGAAATCATACACTTCCAAGTTTGCACGATTTTGTAAATTCACTGTTGGAAAAGGACAAAACCTACCTGAGGCTTCAATGGAATTCATCATGACTTACCTTCTACACCTTGCCGAATCTGGCTTGTTGAACTCGTGCATCAGGGTCCATCTGGCAGCTGTGGTGGCACACTCCCAAACCACATTGCCACTTGCACAAGTCTTCTGGGACAGGACAATGAAAAGTTTCCTTACAGGACTAAAGAATTCCTTCCCATGAGTCAAAGTCCCTCTGCCTCAGTGGTCATTGATGGTAGTACTTAACACTCTCATGAAACCTCCTTGTAAACTCCTAGCAACAGCTGATCTCTGGCTTCTTTCCTCAAAAACAGCATTTCTGGTGGCTATTTCTTCTGCAAGAAGAGCTAGTGAGTTGATGGCCCTCCATTGTGATCCACCATTTCTAATGTTTTATCAAGATAGAGTGGTCCTCCATCCAGATGTTACCTTCCTACCAAAGATCGTGTTGGATTTTCATCTGGCTCAGTTGGTTACCCTCCCCACTTTCTTCCCTGTCCCTACCTCTGAACAGGAATGGGCATGGCACTCCTTAGATGTCAAAAGAGCTCTGCTTTTTTACACAAAATGGACAACTGAATTCAGGAAATCAAACCGTTTATTTGTGCAGTATGGAGGGAAATCAAAAGGAAATGCACTTTCATCACAAAGGTTCTTGAAATGGATTTCTAACACCATTTATTTGTCCTATGACATCTCGTCTATTAGACCTCCACCACAGGTGAGGGCTCATTCCACCAGGGCTACTTCCACTTCTGTGGCTTTTCTGGAGGGCATTCCCATGGAAGATCTTTGCAATGCAGCCACTTGGTCTATACTCTTCGAGTATATAGTCTGTGAATTCACACTACCCACCCGTCCTTCCCCTCTAGCTATATGGAGGAGATGTTTCTCTTTCCTATGTACAGCTTTAGTAATCTGAGGGAAAGAGTGCGAAATGGCGCCAAAGGCAGGTGGAGATGGTGGGCAGTCCCTAATTTCAAGTTTTTATCCAATTAGCTTTAAAGCTCCAAAATGGCTCCCACGCAGGTGCAGAACCCAGAGTGTGAATTCACAGACGACATACTCATAGAACGACAGTTACTGGTAAGTGAAACCTGTCCTCCTCATTTGATGCTCAAAGTACTTTAGCTTCATCTTTAGTATTTGACCTTCTAAGGAGCAGTCAGGGTTGATTTCTTCTAGGATCGACCCTTTTGTTCTCGCTGTCCAGGGTACTTTCAAAACTCTCCTCCAACACCACATTTCAAATGCATCTATTCTTCTGCGCTCAGCTTTCCTAACAGTCCAGCTCTCACAACCATACATTACCACTGGGAATACCATTGCTTTGACTATGCAAATTTTTGTTTGCAAGGTGATGTCTCTATTAATTATGTTCCCCAGGTTTCTCACAGCTTGTCTCCCAAGCATCAGTCGCCTTTTTATTTCATGGCTGCAATCACCATCTGCTGTGATCTTTGATCCTAAGAAAGTAAAATCTGTCACTGCTTCTACTCCCCCCCCCCCGCATCTATTTTCCAGGGACTGATAGGGTCTGTTGCCATTATCTTGGTTTTCTTGATGTTGAGTCTCAAGCCAACTTTTGCACTCTCTTCTTTCAACCTTTCCTCAATTTCTGCCATTAGGGTAGTATCATCTGCGTATCTCAAGTTGTTGTTTCTCCCAGCAATTTTGATCCCAACTTGTGATTCGTCCAGCCCTACATTGCACATTATGTGCTCTGTGTATAAGTTGAATAAGCAGGGTGACAAAATGCAGCCTTGTCTTACTCCTTTTCCTATTCCAAACCACTCTGTCATTCCATATTCTGTCCTAACTGTTGCTTCTTGACTCATGTATAGATTTCTCATAAGACATATAAGGTGTTCCGGTAAATTCTAAATTCTAACACCAGTGAAATGAAGGTGATAGCTAATGTAGATTCCAGCTCAAGTAAAGTCATACTTTTTTTGCTTCCAATTGGGGAAGGGGAGAAACAATAACTTAATAGTTGCTACTGAATATCAAAACTATAGAAAAAGTAATGGTTCCATTGATTAAACATGCAATTTCTTCACTGAACATAGTTTTGTTACTGTTTTTAGCTTACACACATTCACTGAAAACTAGAGTAGTTAGTCAATGTGTAGAAATTGATGAGAAGGTAGTAAGCATCTTTCTGCATGTAATGAAATAGGTGAATTTATCCTGAAATACTAAGCTATCCTCTTTACATACAACTTTAAATGAATAAAGATAATTTGATTTGGTTTTGTCTATTTTCAAAGTTCTCCAAGTATACAAACCTGTTCCCAGCTGTAGCACAAAGAAGTACAGAACAGAATTTATAGTTGATGTTAATGGCTGTACAAATCTGTCTTCTTAAATGAAACAAGGAAGTGGTTTAACAATGTGGTGATCATGCTGTGTGAGCCAAAATGTAGAGACAATGAGCAATAGGGAATAGGAGCCCATGGTCTTCCAACATGCGGGCTGTTTCAGTGCATTGCACAGATGGTAAGAAATAATAAATAAATAAATAAATAAATCATGGAAGCTCTTGCTGTGGAACTTCCTCTTTGGTCCACACATGTCCCTCGCAGACTGTACAGCAGGAGTTCTCAAACTTTTTATGCCGGGGCTTGGGTTACACTTGCTCAGACAGCTTTGGGGGCTGTGTTCTGTGAGAACACTAAATACTATGAGGGAAATCATGTTAGGACAATGGGTTTTGGAGTGTAAATACCAAGACAGAAATTTAAAAATGTAACTGGTCCAGTAAAAAAAGAAGGGATAAACAGAACCACCCGAGCATATTATTTTATAAGAAGAGTGCCCTGATTTCATTACTGACTCATGCACGTTTGCGTAGAAATTCAATTAAGGCACACAGAATAAAGCACAAATATTTTGATAATTAATAGAGAAACTCTTCATAGTAACGGTGGACAAGTTTCTTTTTTAATAGCCAAAATCTGTTTGCTTATATTTGTTTTGGATAGATTAACACAGGGGGGCGGGGGATCTTTTCAGAAAACTCTATGCAGGAGTCTTATCTGGTGATTCAGCACAAGGAAGCCTTCTGCCAAAATAATTAAATTTAACATTTTCAAGAAACTTGTTAACTGACTAACCCACCCCCTCCCTGGCATCATTTCCTCTGAGTTTGGAAAAAGTGATTGAAATTCATTCAGTCCAGAATTGTATGTGAAACTCATCACCAGGGTCAAGTAATGCAGCTGGTTTCAAAACTGAAGCTTTCCCCCAAAAGCTGAGCCAGGACATAGGAGCATAAGGAAATAAAGATATATGTATCTTGTCTTCAACAGTCTCCAGACACATATCCCTGGGAAACTCGTTACAGTTGGAGTCCTATATGCATTTCTATGAAAGTAAGCCACATAAGGATGCACTATTGATATTTATATGTAGCACAGATCCTTGGAAGCCAAGGACAGTATAGAGCAGGGGTTCCCAACCTAAGCCCCACGGGCATGATCCAGCCCACAGTGCTATTTCATGTGGCCCCCACACCTCCAAGTGCATTCAAGAAACAAAATGGCCACCCACTTGAAGCTGTTGGGACAAAATGGCTACCCCCATCATGCAGGCAGGGCAAAATGGCTCTCCAACCCTCAAAGCAGGCTGAGATAGTGTGACCCGGCCCCTGGCTTGAAAAGGTTGGTGTGTAGAGACATTGCATTCTAGCTTCTATTATTTAGCAGTACATTCTGCTTCCTTTTATTTTAACCTGTTAGCAATTCAAGAGCAATTTTTACTCTTATACCAGTGTAGAATGCTTGGAAATAATTTGTTTTTAAAAATAGTTTAATGCCTCTAATTTGTAAAAAGTATTTTTTTAAAGAATTTGGCTGGAATCCTATGTGTGTTTGCTTAAGGTTTGCATAACTTTGTCTGGTTAATTGTAGCTAATTGATGTGATGCCAATCTTAGCTGTGCAATTGGATGTATGGCCAAGCATGTGACCAAAACATCTCCTCCACACCATGTCAATTAGCTGCAAATACTCACAACAGGTTAGGCAAAATATATCCAACACCAGTAGGATTCTGTTCACTATTTTAACAGTGACATTAAAAAGCTGCACAATTAATAAAATTCCATGATATTTTGTTAATGGGAAGGGGAGTTATTCATGGGGAGATGCACATTTTGGGTGCATTTAGAAGTCTTACTTGTATTTACAGATGATAAGCCTTACACATTTTCCATAATGTATGAACTTATTTGCCTGTATTGCCCTTTTCCAATTTGGAATTTTATGCACTTTGACCACAAAGCACATTTGTGCACATATTCCAAATGTTTGTACAGTATTTTTTTTTTAGCTGTATTCATTTTAAAAGTTTTATTTCCTCAAAATGGGCCACAAGCCTCACAAAGGTGCACATTTCCAAGGCAAGTTGGAGTTTTGTCAAACATGTCTTCAGAGGTGAAAATGGGTAATGTTGCTGAGAATCTCAAAACCACTAAAATACATTTCTTTTTTGAAGAAGTCATATGAAGACATATGAAGTCTGCATGTATTTTACTTGAAGCTTCCAGTCATTTCCCACTAATATTTTACTGCTGACTGCTGGCAGCAGTGATGGCTTCTTGCTTCTCTCTTCCAAATCTTACTGCTGTCCGTAGAGGAGGGCGAGATTAGCTGTTACTGCCATGATAGTTCTGGGAGTAGTGCTTTACCAGTATACATCTCTGCATATGAGAGAGGTGAAAATGGTCATTTGAGGGACTGTAGTGTTGTGTGAATATACACCACAGCCCTAGCTGTTAAGTATCAAGCCTGTACAGTACTTGCATAGTCTACGTCACTGTTTCTTGGCCACACTAGCATATGACAGAATCTATCTGGGTGACTTGCTTTTATATATTTTGTTTTTTACAACTTGAATAAAAAAGTTTTACTTTTTAATACACACACACACTCCTTCAAACATCATGTGACTTTCTTCATATTCTTCATGCCTCAAAAAGACTGCTGCTTTGGCAGTCCTTTTCTCCATTTGGAAGAAGAGTGCCGATTTCCTTTTGCCCTCTTTGTTTTGCATAATTTCTTGCATCAGGAAGTCCTTCACCTGCTCCTGCAGCTCACAACTCCTGAAACTAGATCCCATCATGCAGCTGCACAAATCATTTTGTGTGTGTGTGTGTGTGTGTGGGGGGGGGATAGCCATTCCCTTCCCAATACCCTTAACACAGGAGTGTCAAGCAGTTGCGAGCACAAATATACAAGGAGAATATTCCCTTATTTTGCAAACAAAACAAACAAACAAACCAGCCTTCCTTTCCTAAAAGTAAACAACCCTGACAAGCCAATATTTAGCTGTATAAAACTCAGGAACACTGTGTTGTGTTTGCCCTGGGGTGGGGTGGGATGGGGTGGGCTTGTGAGGCTTGTAGAAGCCAAGCCAAGCTTTCTTTTTTCTGTTCTTGTCCAAAACTTTGCCACAGAAGTAGGTGAGCCAGATTGGCTCTGGAAAGGCTCAGAAAACCCCCGGTGTTAAAGGATGCTGTGGAACCAGACCCACTGTTTCATTACTCTGTACCACATAATCACAAAGTATGCTTGGGATAGATAACTGAGATCTAAAGGTGGTTGGTGAGAGGATTTACTTTCCAATGAATACACATAACTTCTTTTGTAATTAATTCCTGGTGTCTGCGGTCAGGGAGATTTTGAAACAATGTAAGTAGAGAGGCAACAGTGAAAATTGTACCACAGGCAAAAGTATTTTTTGGGAGGTGGGCAGACTAGCTGGCTTCCAGCCTTCATATCTGTGGTGTGTGTCATGTGTTTATTTATTTGTTTGTTTTTAAAGCTGACGTTATCCAGAGAAAGGAAACCCTGCACATTAGCCTGGAAAAAAGGATCTCTCCATATAAGGCCATTTTGTTTTGATTGCAGGTTCAAATTACAGGGCAATGTGAGGGGCCAGACGTTCTTATTGCTCAATGTTTCATTGTTTATTTTCATCCAGAGTTGCTGAAGAATTGAAGTGAGGGAGAACGGCCTCTTCTCTTTATATTTTGCTACCCAAAAATCCATAATTCAAATGAGTGAGAGACACAGAAAAATAGTGGATCAAATCTGTAAGCCTGGAGTTCATCTTTAAGGGCTGCAGATTCTTTTTAACACCAGTGACCAGATTTTCTTGGAGAAATTCCTCCAAGTGTTACACACACACACAGAGGAAACCTTGGCTCAAGCCAGCCTCCTCTAAAAAGCAAAATTTTGTGTTTCTACTTTCTCCCTGTTTCACCCATGTGACTGAAGTCTCTTTCTCTCTCTTATTTTCATCCCCTCCATTACTATGTACTTAACAGCCAGGGACTTGCATTTCAACTACACAAAACAACCTCCATCAGAGGCATTTTAAATGTCTGTGGTCTTTCTTCACATGCAAGTTTTGATACTCAGATACCTTTGCTTGGTCATTGGTTGCAGTTACACCCTTTAAAAATAACAGATTTGCATCATTGTTGATACAGATTTGAAATCGATTCAGATTTACTTGTTTAGATGATATAACGTTTATACTCTAGTATAAGCTGAGTTTTTAGCCCCAAAAAGGAAACACGGCTTATACTCAAGACCCAAGACCATGCCAGATTGAGATGTGCCAAAAATTTAATTAATTTTACCATATTTTCATGTACAGTGATACCTCATACAACATCTAAACTTGGTTCCAAAAGTTTGGACTTTATACGGATTTGGACTTTGTATGAGGCATGCAAAATCCTAGCTGCGATGCCTCATACAATGTCCAAATCCTTGCCGCAATGCCTCGTACAATGTCGTTTCCATAGAGATACATTGTACTGTAAAAGCACAGACTTCAGGGCAAAGTCAAGGAAACAGACAGGAAACTGACAGAACTTTAAGAAATCATTGTCTAAAGGCTAAAAACATTACAAAAACATGTCAAACAACCCTGATTGTCCAAGAACCTGAAGAATGCTGCAAAAATCCCAGGAATGCTTCTAAAAATTCTGACGAAAAAATCCAAAAAAAATCCAAAATCACACTCAAAACCACTCCTAAACACTCTTTGCCTCATACAAAACCCACAAGAGCAATGCACGCACGTGTCCTGCCTTTTATACTGCCCATGCACAATGCAACCTGGGAAAATCCCACTGCCTCATACAAAGTCACACAACTGTATGAGGCAACTTTTTTCAAGGAATTAGGTGATGTTGTATGAATCGGACTTTGTATGAGGTATTACTGTATTTTGATGACTGAAATTCACTAGCAGCTGCTGCACTTCCTACCCTCGGCTTATACTCGGGTGTTTTCAGGTACAAAACTAGGTACCACGGCTTATATTTGGGTCAGTTTATACTCAAGTATATACGGTACATGTAATCTCACTTTGTATGCCCTTAACGTGTGTTATCTGGAATGGTCTTGAGGTGGTTGTTTATTTTAAAGCAGTATTTGTGTCATTTTAATTTGTATCAATTTTGTATGTGTCAGGTGAATTGGTGTAAATAATTTAAAAAAAAACAATTTGCAAAGCAGTGCAGTTGTGATGATTGGTACACAGCAATCAAAATAAAGCAATTTAAAAGATTTCATCATGGATGCAACATCAGTTCATATTCCACATGGCCATAGATTGATTGGAAAGAAAATACAGGTTTCAAAATTGGGTTTTAACTGCATCCACTATTAGACAGATGAACTGCTCAGCATGAAGCCTTCATCTTATTGAAATGGTTAGAAAGGTGTATAGCAGGGGTTCTCAACCTGCGGATGTGGCCTGCAGCACCATTTCATGTGCCCGCCTGTCTCCATCACACCAGGAAGTGCCATGTGGTGTAGGAAGGGCAAAATGGCCATCTGGCCCCCGAATCTGTCTGAGGGAGTGTGACCCCCTCCCAGCGCTGCTGGAAACACATCCCTGCCGGCAGCACTACTGGGAGGTGAGTGGGGCTGGTTGGTGGCCTGGCGCTGGCTGGGCTCCCCTTCCCAGTGCCACAGGAAACACATCTCTGCCAACGGTGCTGCTGGGAGGTGAGCGGGGCAGGTTGGTGGCCTGGCACCAGCAGGCCTCCCCCTTCCAGCACCACTGAAAACATGTCCCATTTGCCTCGCCCAGGGCCGAAGGCGCAAGGGAAGTGTGGAGATGAAAGCGTGCCTTCAGCCCTGGGTGAGGCAAATGGGACGCATTTCTGGCAGTGCTGGGAGGGGGGGCGAGAGGTGGGCATGGCCTGCCAAGTGGGCGTGGCCTGGAATTTCTACTACTGGTTTGCTAGAATTGGTGAGAACCAGCCACAGTACCACACTGACTTATCTTATATTTCACCAATGTTCTGCTGAATTTTTCTTGCTTCCCTGACGTTCCATCTTTTAAATGTACTTCAAGAACTATCTATGTCTTGAATTTCACTCTTTCTTTCTTTTTTTAAACAGCATTCTGCTTTGATGTTATGTCTTTCTCTAAATTCTTCACTTTACATCTTTAATATGAATTAATCATTTAAATTAGCTGTCTTCAGGCTCCCATGGGCCAGTCTGGTAAATTTCCCAGCCAACTCAAATTTTCTGTTCGATAGACAGCAAACAAGATTGAACATAGTTGGCTGGGAAATTCTGTTTTACAGACCCAGTTAAATTCTGCTGAAGTAGAAGTGTGCATTGCATGACGTGTGGCCTTCACAGCAGAGGACTGGGCCCATAATGTGGAGAGACAGGAGTGATTTATTGGATTTAAACAGGGTGGAGGCTTCCTCCCAGGGGGGCTTTAAAAATGCTGGTTTTTAATTCTTTTTTTTATAAATTGGTCATCTTTCACAGAACAGCTGTGTCAGCTACAGCTTGTGGTTAAAGAAATACCTCTTAAGGGCTCACTTCAAAAGTTTTACATCCTGAAACCAACAAACAAACAGTTTTGGCTATAGCCACAACAGTCTTTATAAAACAGATCAAAGACTCTTCATTCCCATTAGTTTACCACAAAGTACCTACCTATTGCTTATTTTAAAACATACCCAGAATGTCCACAGTAATGTTATGTCGGCTGCTAGATGCCTGGTTTAAAACTGGTCCAACTTGAGGTTAATACCTTCTCCTTCACTCAGTCAATGGGCAATCTCAAATTTGCAGAACTGTGATTTAAAGAACTGCCTTAGATGTAACTCAGTGTTTGAGTGTACACAGTGGCATTTGTTTTATATTCTCCTTTTGAAACTTTAATAATTGTTTTAAAGGCTAATGTTTGAAATTTTATCACTTGTAGTTTTGACTTACATAAATCTAAGGGGGCTGAAGAGGGGAACAGTAAGAGTGTAGAATGAAATTTATTTTGAATTACCTCCAGAATGTTTATATTCCCAATGACCTATACAGTGGTACCTCGGATAAAGTCTGATTCAGATAAAGTTTGATTCGGATAAAGTCGCGATTTTCATGCACACGTGATGCATCACATAAAGTCCAAAATCGCTAAAAATGGACTTTACCCGAGGTATTTTGTATAGGAACCTCAGATAAAGTCTATTTTTTGGACATTATCTGATGCATTGCCCATTTGATTCGGATAAAGTACAAAATCGGATAAAGTCCAAACTTGTGGAACGGAGTTTGGACTTTATCCGAGGTTATACTGTACTTGGGCCTCATGTAAGAGCTGTGGGACAATCTTCATATTATATCATTTCCAAAGATGGGGCAATCAAATGACCACCACTGGATCGCAGAATACTTATTGCACATTTTCCTCCTTTCTTCTTGATAAAGTCAGTATGTTGTAGCCAACTTCCTGTTTGGGAAAACACTACTCAACTATTTAAACATCTTTACCTATTCAATATTCATCTTGTCCAACTTCCAACAATGTTTGCAGGGTCTCTTCTAAAATACACTTCAACCACTTTGGTCTTCTGATAATTGTATTGTAAACACTAATTCTTACAATAACTTCCAAAAGATCAAACAACATGTATTAAAATAGCGGTAATGTTACTATCAGGGTACAGCAGAGCTGATTTTTTAAATATCACCAGGTTTTGGCGGAAAGTGTTGTGGACCTGACAGGTACAAAGCAACAGTATATCATTTACATATAAATCTAAAATTATTGAATTGCACCCAAGCACAGCTCAGAGCTTTTAAAAGTTGCTCTTTTTCACTACATATCCTCACGTTGGCTAGGGGATTCTGGGAGCTAGAGTTTTAAAAAGTAAATTGTGAAGTTCAGGTCCAGTCTATTGCCCATATTTGCAATCATACTGATCTGACGAGAGTTAGGGCTTCTATGGGGAATGTGTAACTGCTGTTGGAAATAAGTTTCGGGTGCAAAGAGTTATAATGAATAATGGTACTATATAATAAGAACAAAGGGAGAATTAAATGACACTTGCCCCTAATACCAAGAACCAAGTCTCTTTCAGCATATGCAGTGGTTTCTTAGCTAAGACATCAGGTTTCTTTTTAAAAAGTCAGCACACTTTTATGTCTGTAAGTACCACTGTGTTAATTAGGTTTCTTGCATATAGGAGGAGTTTCTGAAAGAGGATTCTTGCCCTACTAAAATGTCCAGAAAATGATGTCAGTCAGACTTGAAGACATGCATAACTGCAGTACAGACTTAATGACTATATTCCCTATCCTAACACTCTGAAAGGCAATAGCATGCTATCTTCACCCAAAAACAAGTAGACAAAGTAATACATGTTTTGCATCCTATATTGACTTCTACAACTTGTCTTTTTATTTTCAACATGAGAGCTTGAAATCCAGGCCAGTCCAATGATATGCCCAGATACCATGTGACATGTCTAGAATACAGGTAAAATCTGGCTAACTGATCACCATAGCAATGCTGGTACCTAAATGATTCCCCACAGCATACACACGTACCTCACATTTTTTTACTTTTGACTTGGGAGACATTTTTGCTTTTTCCAGTTTTTAAAATCCATTCACATGATGAGAAATGTCCAAATTTGTTTGAAAGTCAACTGAGTGTTATGTTTGGAGAAAATCCTGACTAGTTATTATGGAAGGTCTTTCCCCTCCAGTCTACTCTGACAGTGAAGGAGTTAAATTATTTTTTGGACTGCAACCTAGTGTGAGAAATTATTTCATACTGTAGCAGGTGGACAGAAACATTCTCTCTGTAATTATATTTTTCTTATGAAGTTCATGGTTTCCATGTAAACACATCCACACTCAGGACCCTTGAGAAGGCATGGAAGGATATATGTTCTGCTAACATAAAACACATAATAAGCTTATAATAGCATCTCTTCATATACACATCACATCTCCCAGCTCGAAAGTTAGAAGAGAGCACAGTGTTGATCTGTCCTTCTCTCTCTTTATATATACATAGATTTGGGGTGGAAGGCTAATGAGTCAGGGTTCTATTATTTCTGGATCTCAGCATGCACTCTTAGCTAGGAAACAATGTTTATAAGCCCTTTGCAATAGTAAATGAGGTTGAAGCCTGAATGTATTGCCTTGCTTAATACTTACATATACTGAATACAAGTGAATTATTTTGCCATTACTTCAACCAGAATTTTGATTATTGAAATAATTTTCTAACTAGTAAAAATTATCGTGTAAACTACATAGACTCTGTGATTATTGCCTCAAACGATTTTTCCTCTTTTTTGAATGTATTGCATCATTTCCTCAGGTTTCAAAGCTGCCATCTTGTTTTGCACAGTGGACTCTATATTAATACACCCAGAAGGCAAAATTAAGGTTATTTGGCCCAGTAATAAGGAAGTTGCTGGCAGGATAGCTGAGTAGTTTACGTATGGTTGGGAGTATGATCCTTCCCCCATGCCTCTTGGGAGAAAAGCCAGCCTGTGCAATCATTGGCCACCTGCACAGTCCCAGAGTGCCTCCAGAAAAAGGGAATGGCAAACGCCTTATGAGTACAGTCTACCTAGAAAACTATGGAAAGGGTCTCCATAACTCATAATTGACTTGATAGCACACTATTATTATTTAATAGACAGGCAAATGTCTCTTCCAGGGTGCATTGAGAAGTCTGTATTCACACTTAGTGAGAAGCAGACTCTGACGAAAGCGTGGAAATGTTCCCTTTCTGGATTACAACGCTACCAATCTCCCATTGTGGCAGCAGGGAATAAAAAAAGGAATGTATTTAAACTCTGGTATTGAATCCCATGAAGTCTGCCATCCATGCGTAGGATGATTGCTGTCACATGGATCCTTTCCTTCTGTGATGCTCATTTATTATCGTTGCTTGTCTGTCAAAGAGGAAACACTCAGGACTGTGTTTGGGCTGAAGTGATTAAAGTCTAGTCTCCTTTCAGCATTATTTTATGTGAAGCCCAGCCTTTGCCACAATTAAAGGATGTTTGAATTCACTCTATTGTAAGCAAAGTTAACAGGTGCTCTACATGTTGTTACTGTGATGTTGTTATGTACCATCAAGTCATCTCTGATGTATGACAATCCTATGAATGATCAATCTTCCTACAAGTTATCACGTGTTTTGTTTTCAACAGCCCTGCTTGACTCTTGCAAACTCAAGGTTGAAGATCCTTTGTTTATGGCAATGTTTCCCAACCTTTGGTTTTTGGACTTCAGTTCCCAGAAGCCTAAGTCAATTCCCCAAAGCACTGATCAGCCAATGTACTAACTTAGGCTTCTGGGAATTAAAGTGCTCCTGTGGAGCATGTGCCCCGCGTTGGGAAACACTACTTCAGGGAATCAGACCATCTCATAAATAGACTTCCTCTTTCCTGCTGCCTTCAAACTTTTCCAGCATTCTTTTTTCCAGAGAGCCTTGCTTTCTTATTACGTGCCCAGAGTAGGACATCTTTAATTTCTTCATTTTTGCCTCTAGGGATATTTTAGGTTTTATTTTCCCTAGGACCCACTAGTTTGTCTTTCTGGCAGTGTGGGGTACCTACAAATCTCTCCTCCTTTACTGGGCTCAAAGTTGGCTCAGTAAAATGAGTGCCCAGCACATTGGGGGCAAAATGCTAATTACCTTACGAACCACCTAGAGAATGCACAAAGGGCTCTGGGGCGGTATGTAATTGTGATTGCTATTGCTTTCTTGGAACCTCTGGAAGAGATCTCTTATTTTTCCATTTTGTTTTTCACATCAATTTCTTTGTACTTGTTATCATAATTCTTTTTGTTTCAACATGACAGTCACTGAAAAGCTGTTTTCAAAGTTCTGACACTATTTCTGTTGCCTTTTACTTTGGTTTCTTCCCTGTTCTTCATTATTTTAAGTGTTTCTTCTATTAATGATCTTATGTTTTTTATTTTTACTACAGAAATTGTCTTTTTGTATACTTCCCTATTAATAGCCCTGGTTTCAATCCACAGTTCTTCTAGTTCACAGTCAATAGAGTTTAGTAATGCAAATATATTCCTCATCATGTGAGGTTCAATCACTTTTTATTAGATACAGCTGAGAAGTTGACCATTACTTTTACTCTATAAAGAAAGTCTGGCTTCTGTGATGCATGTCCCTATAATTTCTAGGCTCGGTGGTTAAGGAAATTGCAGCAAATCAGAATATTGGAGTTAGACTCCTAGATGAAGTTTCTTAGCTTTAAAGCCCTAGATCAGTGATGGCCAACCTTGGCATTCCAGGTGTTCTTGGACTTCAACTCCCAGATGCCCTGATCAGCATGAGTGCTGACTTGGGCTTCTGGTAATTGAAGTCCAAGAACACCTGGAGTGCCATTGTTCACCACCACTGCCCTAGATGCTCATTCGTCCACTTTAAGAGGTGTTAGAGAACTGCAACTCACTCACAATTCTCACTCTCACTCAAATCTCTCTCTCTTTGTTTGGTTTACCAAAAGGGGGAGAGAAATAGGGGAAATTGTCCCTCCCCACCAAATGTGACTTTTGGGACAGATTTTAAAATAAATTTTAAATAATTTAGGAGGGTGGGATCCCTTGCAGCTGCATGTTCTCCAAAGGTTGCACTTTGTTTCACCCTACAGTAAGTGGGGCGGGGGGGGAGCATTGGGTATGTTGGCTAATGAGTCCTTTCAGTGCCCAGAGCTGCCTAGTACCAATGCATATCCTTAGGTCCAGCCATTGCTCTTCTGCCCCAGTCGGCATTCTTAATGTAATGCATGAGGAAAATGGTGAAGCAAATTTGAAAGAGCTGTCAGACAGATTTGACTTTGTTGTAACCCTAAAAAGGTGAAACAAGTTTCACCTTACCATCTATTGTTACAATTTTATTATTCTATGATCTAGTCCAGTGATGGCAAACCTTGGCATTCCAGCTGTTCTTGAACGTTAATTCCCAGAAGCCTTGATCAGCAGGAGTGCTGGCTTCAGCTTCTGGTAATTGAAGTTGAAGAACAGCTGGAATGCCAAGGTTCACCATCACTGATCTAGTCTGATGCTATCCAGGGTAAAGTTACTTAATAGCCCATTGATGTTAGTCAGCTAAGGAAAATGCAGATGTGCAGAATTCTCAGCTTTGAGCTTCTTTTGTTTTTCCTTTGCTGAGGAAATAGATCTGTTAAGAAAATACAGCTGTTATGAAGCCAAGCATCTTCTAGTCCTTGTGTTCTGACATAATTTGAAGACATATGGGGTGTGAGTGTGTGGACTGCACTCCTGCTGATCAGAGCTTCTGGGAATTGAGGTTCCAGAACATCTGGAGTGCCAAGATTTGCCATCACTGCACTAGCCATTGGCAACATAGTTTTTGTCCACTACCTCCATCTCAATCCTGCTTATGTCCACAAAGTGCTTTAGGAAAAGAGAGGAGACAAGCTGCCATGGGTATGGGATATTACTGTATTATTTTGAAGGTGGTGCAGTACTGCCAGCTCATGTATCTAGTTCTCAAACTCCAACTTAACTTGATGCTGTTGGTGAGGTCTTTCTCTTTGTGCATGAGAATTGAATTGAATTAAAAGGAAATCTGATCCTCAGAATGCCATCTGGAATTAGATGGAAGAATTAAATATTGTTTTCATTAGGCAACCACCTGGATAAATACACAGCAGAATTCCTGTATCTTTCCTAAGCCACCCTGCTCTCTGGCACTTTTGCCAGCATAGCCAGTCAGTGGAGTCCTGAAAACAGTATACAGCAATACTTGGCTAAGATGCTGACTGGGAGGCAGAAGGTCAGCAGTTCGATTCCCAAGTACTGCATGATGGAATGAGCTCCTGTCTTTGACCCAGCTCCTGCCAACCTAGCAGTTCGAAAGCAAGAAAGTGCATGTAGATAAATAGGGACCACTTCGGTGGGAACAGCGTTCCGTGTGCTCTGGTGTCTAGTCATGCCTGCCACATGACCACGGAAATGTCTGCAGAAGCAGACAGCGCTGGCTCTTTCGCTTTGAAACAGAGATGAGCACTGAACCCTAGAGTCGGATACGACTGGCTTTCGAGCAAGGGAAACCTTTACTTTTACCATACAAAGTTGGCCAGCATTCCTTGTTAACTGATGGGATTTCTGACCCATTAAGGACCTTCAAGGCTACTTTATTGTCATCCTCTGCCCCCCCGCCCCTGCTTAAAACACTCCCCACACAAGCCTAGTCAAACCTATAGGATTACTCCATGCTCTTTGAGGGACACATGTTCCAGTTTTAAATTGAATCTGATATAAATATTTAGCCAATGACTTTGGACAAGCCTAATTTGTTTGTGCTCTTTTCCTATTCCTCAACATCACATTGTTTTGGTATTACTTATGCTCTGCTAAAAACTTGAGTTGTTGCACAAGCAAGCAACGTCTGGCAAGCTAGGTTTTCAGTAACTAATTCCACAAGTTCCTGGACAGAGGGACAAAAATAGCAGCATGTGCCTAGGCCTAGGACACCACACTCTTTGTGAAGATCCCACTCCAGCCTTTCTCCATTTTAATCCGAGACATAATTCACTTCTACTGAAAACAGAAATTCAATTCAATTTTCCAGGGCAAAAACATTTGAGGGACTTGGAAGGAAAAATAATCTCTCTCTCTCTCTCTCTCTCCCCCCCCCCAGTTAAATTTCTCAGGAGAAGGGAAATTGTGTCTCATATTTCTGATTTGTATTTACTGGCTGCATTTCTATCCCACTCCAATCTGCTTGCCATCAGTTTTCTTCTATTTCCTTGTGAACATGAAAAGACCACTAAAGCATCCATCTAGTTGCTAGCATTTATTCCAATAAATTCACAAATTGAGAAAGATTATTTTCTGTTATTTATTGCCAGCATCTAATATAGTGTGGCCCTCTTTACATGGGTGTTTCTGTTTAGCTGACATTGCTAATCAAAATGGACAGAACTGTCTAAAAATTTGCCTAATAGCTTAAAAAATCAACCAAACTAGGAATTAGCTAGTGGCAATGTGGCAATGACTTCCCTAAAATTGTGTGAAAAACATTCATTCATCCATTCATTCAACTTCTGTTACTGCCCCCATTAGTGTAAAATACTCCTTGGGCAGTTTGCAATGACATAATTAAAAATCACACACACACAAAAATAAGCATAATATAAAATAAATGTTGTGGGAAACATCCAGCCCTTATACTAGTTCCTTTCCCCCCACATCTCCCAATACTGCACAATGATTGGCAGTTGCCACCATGTTCTACATTGCCAGAACTGTGGCTTTTGAGGGCTTCTGCTCTGTAAGGGAAGGAGATTATCTGCCCCACACAATGGCAGCAGTGTATTGTGAGGGAAGAAGTTTTGGAATCCTCCTGCACTATAGAGAACTGCCACAGTTGTTGTTGAAGTTTCAAAAGCTATTGTGGCAGTGGAACAAAGCCCCTACCCCAACTGTGGCCACCAACTGTTAGCATTCTGAGTGGTGTGGGGTGGAGGGGTTTCTAAGCCCCACTGCCAGTCCTAGCAATTTGCCCATCTCACCATATGTTCAATTGTGTGCTTCTTAATTAAAGGTTAATCTTGAACCTTAATGCATTCTCCAATTTTAACAGGCACCAGTAAAATGAAGGAAGGTTACACAACAGCTATGTAACTTCTCTTGGTATTCTGAGAAAGCCAAAAATAATTAGCATTTTTTTGTTCAGTTCAAGAATCACATAGTGTATGGGCAACCAAGCTTCTTCTTCTGTGTCTAAGTCAGATGTAGAACTACTAAAATGAAGCCACGTTTTGGTGAGTTCTTTCTGCAGTTCCTTTTGCCTGACCTAGTGTGAGAAAAATTAGCCGGCAACACAAGGTTGCCATTACCAGGGTGCACCCTATTGTAGTTCAAAAATCTTCGAGGAAACTCTTTTTGTGTACCCCCGGCAACAAAGCTAATATGGGTCGGAGCACCTGGCTACAAATCCCATAGTGCCTCCTCAGAGAGCAGCCAACTGAGATCACCCAGAATGTGTGTGGATAATGGGATTACATGCCCTGCCATTTATGTAACCTTTGGCAAACTGTACAGTTCCAGTTTAGCACATGAAAGAGAGACTGAGAAACCTGTTCTTAATACTTTATATCTAAAAACCCTGAGAGACTCACCAGAAGTCAGATTGATTTAAGAGCATTTAATTATTATTGTGTGGAAAACAATATAGATATGTGTCTTGTCTGTTTGATTTTGCCTTGTAAACCTGTTTGCCATCAGAAATGAGAGAAGGCTGTGTTCAAATGCTAGGAGGCAGGATGCTTTGGGAGAAAACAATCTTTCAACATTTTTCATAAGAGAACATCTTCAAATGACTGCCCTGTATTCCATAGGCAGAGCTGACTGTCATTGTGACATCACTAGCTAGTAGCTCCTTCTATCTCCCAGTAACTGTTTCTTAGGGAACCATGACTGTTCCTGGAGTGGAACTGAAGGAAAGTAGTAGTGATTTAAACTAGAAAGAGCCAGGAAGTCAAAGGATGGTAGGCCACATACCTCTCAACAGAAGTATGTGAGAAGCAGGTGGTGGAGGCAGTAGGCAAAGAGCAGAAGCAAGACCAAGAGAGGAAGTGTGGATGAAGCAGGATTAGGGGTAAGAAAGGTGGGACACAACCGGTTGGAAACCAAAATGGGATAGGTACCCAATTCTCTCAGTGACAGAGCTGCTTTATAGCCAATTTTCCACACATAGACTTACAATTTGACAATAAGGATTTGGGGTGGGGGTGGGAATCGCCAATGTCAAATTTCTGTTGAGATGAGCTGTCATGACACAACGAGACAGCCTGTTGAGAATTTTCCAACTCACGTGTGAGTGTGAGATTGAGATTATCAAGTGAATTTTTCCTTGTGCTTTCCAGAAATTTATGGGGAAATCTCTTTGGGTAGAATGTGTGCATTTTGATAAAGCTAAGCATATGTACACACAGCAAGCACATCAAAAAGACAGGCTGGTTTATCACAAAAATGCAATAACCTGTCCAGTACTACTTTTTTTACTCACATGTTGAACAACACAATAATTGTCACAGTTTTTTTCTGTATTTATTGCTGGTTTTTATCTGTTTTATTTGTTTTTATCTGTTTTTACCCATTGTTGTGAACCGCCTGGAGTCGGCTTTGGCTGAGTGGGCGGTATAGAAATTTGACAATAAATAAATAAATAAAAAAAATTTACAGAACTGTATAAAATTCAGTCCTGAGAATGGCAGCGGCTGAATTTGAAAAATCACTGTAAGGTGAAAACATCTCACATTGTCTTGTTTACCATGCATATATTTTCACTCTTATTTAAGAAACATATCTCTGGTATATAATAATGTAGCAAAACTGAATGGACAATTTCTTCTGAAGTCAAATGTTAATAGAAGAATGGGACTGCAGTTCTATTGCAGAAAACTGAGCATTCTAAAAAGGCAAATGGTCAATTTTTGAGATGTAGCTGGAGTTCTCCTGTTCTTCGCTACTCAGTATTCAACAAGAGTGGGCCAGGTCTAGTGAGGGAACACACATGCTCACTATTTTTTTAAAAAAAAATCTAATCACTTTAAGCCAAGATAATGATACAAATGCAGCAGCAGCATTATTAAGACCACTAAAAATAATTATTTTATTTTATTTTATTAAGGTATCTCCTGCTTCTACATTGTATTGTGTAAGGACCACATGGCTGCCTTAATTTTTCAAGATGATGAGATATCTTGACATAGAATTTTAAAGCCTCATAAAATTCCTTTCCTCAAGATGAGAACCAGACACATGCAATTACTAATTACAAGATTTTTTATAATTTTTGCAGAATGCCTCTAGTATCCATTCTCAAAGCACATACACACAGTAAGCACAAAGGGACTCTGATGATTGTTACAAGTGGTTGTTGTTGTTGTTGTTGTTCAGTTGCACAGTTGATTCTAACCCTTTGCAACCCCATGGACCATCACGCTCCAGGCACCTCTATCCTCCACCATCCCTCTCAACCTGCCCAACTCTTTGCCCATTGCATCAACAATACCATTTAGCCATCTCATTTTTGGCCACCCCCTTCTTCTTTTGCCCTCCACCTTCCCCAGCATCAAGGCCTTCTCAAGTGAATCCTCTCTTCTCATTTGATGTCCAAAATACTTTAGCTTCATCTTCACTATTTGACCTTCCAAGGAGCAGTCAGGGTTGATTTCTCCTAAGATCAATCTGTTTGTTCTCCTCGCTGTCCAGGGTACCCTCAAAACTCTCCTCCAACACCACATCTGAAAGGCATATATTCTTCTACGCTCAGCTTTTCTTATGGTCCAACTCTCACAACCATACATTACTACCAGAAATATAATTGTTTTACAAATGGCACAAACACCAAATGCCCTAGTTAGTAGCAATTTGAAGAGGTGCATGAAGTTCATCATTTTGCACATAACTGGTCTATTTTGCACAAAAATGCGGACTATTGTTGTCAGCCAACCCTGCTGGGAGCTCCAGAAAATTCCTCAACATCCTCTCATACAAGAAGACTGCTGTCATGCTCCTGCTTATCATATGAGGATTAGGTTTACCTGAATCTGGATAGGGACTGGAAACCAAGTACTGTACTATACTGTATTAACTTTCACAGCCTATAGAAACAGGGCCAGTTAGATCCCTGATGGTGAACCTTGGCACTCCAGATGTTCTTGGATTTCAATTCCCAGAAGCCCAAACACCCTGTGAATCCACACGAATGGGTTTACTGTGATTCACCCGGCCCAAGCTGCCCTCGTCGCTCCTGGAAGCAGAAGTAAAACGTGCCCGTACAGGCACGTTTTACTTCCGCTTCCAGGAGTGACGAGGGCGGCATGGGCTGGATGAATCACAGTAAACCCATTCGTGTGGACTCACAGGGGCTTCTGGGAATTGAAGTCCAAGAACATCTGGAGTGCCAATGTTTGCCATAATGGGGTTAGATCATGCAGTACACAGTTTCATAGATTGTTTTCAAAACCATATTAAATGTAATTTGTTTGGACTAGCTAGTCACCATAGCTGTTTGGACTAGCTAGTCACCATAGCTCTCTGTGGTCTTTATATCAGGAGACTTAATGAATAAATTTCTATGCAATGTTTCAAATATTATAGTAATCACACCTTTTAAAGTCCATCAACCTTCTGCTACTATTTTGGGTTTTGGAAGCATTTGTAGGTAATTCAATAAAGTAGACATCATATGATGCCCATCTGACTGATCCACAGGTTATTAATTCATTCCCTTATAGTTTCACATGCTCAGAAACAAGAAATTAAGGTTGAATGTTATTTAGTTTCTTGCAGGCAAAATGAGACTTCAGCTTTTCAGAACATGTAAGGAGCATTCATCTTTCTGTCCCAGTTCACACTAAATCCACCTGTTTTGATTCTGTGAGACCAAGGATTTTCCCCTCCTAGATGTATGGATGTGAACACAGACTGCAGTTGTAATTTCCACTCATTAAAATTCCATCAGACTGCAATGGTAATGTTCAGCATGAAGTGGTGTTGCCAGGTGTTCATAGAAACAGCACATTGCTAATACTAACCTGTGGTCTAACTATTGTACTCCACATATCTGAGAAAGTACTGTACATTCTATGAAAACTGATGTTGAAATAAATCTATTGATCATAAATATACCACGAGAAGGGCAACAGATTTAAGTTTATAAGATCATGACAAAAATGCTACCTACATTTTACCTTTTTAAATAATGCAAAATTAATACAATGGGTGGTCTTTAATTATCATTACTGGACATTCACAGTTGAAAAAAGAACAAGGTTAAAAAGATTAATTTTGGGTGGGGATGGGGTAAAGGTGTATACTACATTTTGATGAATAAAGAAAACTGAGCTTTTCTTAGGTTTGTACATCACTAAGACCTGCAGGGAATCTTATTAAGCAATCTAGCCAAGGTTTTTTATATAACATGGAACAATATAGATCCTGTCAAGGTTCTTTCTCATGTGGCAGGGCTCTAAGTGCATGATATACTGTATATAAATAAGGGACTGTGCATTTCCACGGGGTTAGCTGGCCCAACCCCATTCCCAACATCAGTTTGCAGTGCAATACAGTACTTCTCTGGTAAATTTAAGTTAATTTCTGCATCAAAAGATTTTTCCTCATATTATAAAATCAACTAGTTGAACCCTAACACTTTAAAAGCACAGGTCAGTGCCTTCCACTTAAATAACAGAAGCAGAGAAGCTCCTCTGTTCTTTAAGTAGAAGGCAAGATTTTGGAGCGTTGGACATCACTCTGGATGGAACTCTGACCTATGAAATATTGTCTAAACACCAAATAGAAGGTTGTCACCAGAAATAACATACTTGGAAGCTGGCTGGCTCAGACTGGGGGTACAAACGCATAAACAATAAGAATAGCTTTATTCCTCAGAATATGCTAGTGTCGTATAATATGAGTCAGCACATGCCAAACAAGTAGGTGAAGCTTTTAATGAATTGTGCACAATTATTACTGGCTGCCTGAAACCTACTGCCACCAATAAAATCTATTATTTGACTGACATTGTCCCTTTAGAAGAACATTGAGAAGTTCTAGCAAATAATGAACAAAGTAAGTTAATACAGCACCAAACCCATCCACTTCATAAAAACCAACCCCCTAGACAACTGCTAAAATTGAAGGGAGGGGAAATTCTGCACATCCCTCAAATTCTTAAATATCAAGCTATACCTGTGAAGAGCAAAAACAACACACCTTGCTGAATGGATGAATGCTGAAGAGTGTCTCCCAAGCAGGGCAAGATTCTGGCTGGGCCATCTGGAAGTCACTTAATAGCCTTCAAAATGAAGTAGGAAAAATCAAAGAACAGTCAAGTAAATGAGTCTAATTGAAAACATGACAGCTTTTCTGCAGGATTGAGAATAATCCATTTTATTCAACGTTCTCACCAGCAAGTTTGCCATGTAATGCTTCTAGATCAGAGGGATGGTCAGGTTTGTGCCATTGTCCACAGAATGCTGGAATTGCAAGGCTTCCCACTCTTTGAGGAGGTTCCTTGAGTGGGAAACACTCTGATATGAATAAAGACAGATATCCTTTCAGTCATAGTAGAAACCTCCATGAGGTTGGAGTCATAGGCAACTATATACAAAACTAGTCCAGGAGGTGATATCCTCCAGTTCCCTGAAGTCAGTGGCTTGACCTGGAAGATGACCCGAGGAAGCAGAAAGTACTGCTTTATTGAGTAGAGAAGGTCAGAAGGTCAGGCTTCTAGTATTCCACCAGGACTAGCCAGTTCAGCAGCATCACATTACTTGTTAGTCATACAAACTAATGTTGTATGTTTCTCTTAGCAGATGTCTAAGTATATAACAGTTTTCTGAGCTTATTAGGCTAGGAACCATCCTTAGTCCATGAGCTTTGTGTTTGAGACCTGGAGTACTTCCTCAGGGAAAAGCAAGAAGTTTGAAGGGATCACCTCAGCACTTAAAAACATAAGAACATAAGAACAGCCTTGCTGGATCAGGCCACAGCCCATCCAGTCCAGCATTCTGTCTCACACAGTGGCTCACCATTTGCTTCAGGGTATTCCCAAGCAGATGCCTTCACCTGCTTAGGATTCCCTGGAAATGGCATTGAGAGATATCCTGCCTATCTCTCCAACCTGGAGGTTGTCCTTAGGTATCAATAATAATAATAATAATAATAATAATAATAATAATAATAATAATAATAATAATAATAATAATAATAATAATAATAATAATAATAATAATAAATAGTTGTTGTTATTAAATGAACATATACAGAGGTTGGTGTTTTTTTTTAAATGGAAATCTCACAATGTAAGACTGGGAGGAAAAATGTTGAATGTCTGTATTTTTGGCTTTTCCATGAAACCACATCTGGGCTAGGTGAAGTTTGAAAGCCAGCCAGTCAAGTTGTCTGTCCACAAAGCATCAGGGAATGTTCGACTCGGAGCACACAAAAAGCTAACACAAAGTTCACTTAGCTCCCAACTTCCCAGCTCCATCAAGCATGGGATCTGGAGCTTTGTATAGCACAATGATGGTGCTATCGGTGGTAGAACTGCTGACCCTGTTTTAGCATGAGTTGTCATGCAGGTATTGGCACTACATCTCCAAGCGGTCTTGAATTAAATTATCTGGATCCAGTTCACTCTTATTTGAGGTCCAACATGGAACTGAATCAGCCTAGATGAATGACATTTTTCAGTCACCCAGGCATACTAACTTGTATAATTGTTATTCAATTTTACTTGTTTTTGATGATTGCACTGTAGATTATTATTGACTGTATACTTCATGGAAGTTCTAAATCGAATGAAGAGTTTTATAAGCATGTTTTCAATAAATTTTCTTCCCACAGCTGTGGCCTCCCAGAGCTGTATTTTTCTATCTCTATGAGAGTTAATTGCAAATATTCAGTTATTAGAAGAAAATAAAGGGAGAACATTTTCTCAAATGTGACAGAATCTTACTTATTGGCTATCCATACAGCTCAATGCTCTGATTATTATCTTCCCCTTATTTATCCTTCATTTAGGCTTTTTGTTATTTTTAAATCCAGTTTGAGAGTGACTCTTGAACTCATACATATCCTTCCTGTTTCCAAATCCCAGTTTATCCTGAGAACTCACTATCTCCTTGATCTGTAATCCCTCTCCATACCAAAAGGGAGAAATAGGACATGTCTTCAAGGGAGACTCAGACCTTGGAAACAACTAATTACAAATAATGAGTTCTACATAATTAATTAATTACCCAGTCCCTGGGAAATAGATGGGGAAGAAGTAGAAGCAGTGGCAGATTTTACTTTCTTAGAATCTAAGATCACTGCAGATGGTGACTGCAGCCATGAAATAAAAAGATGACTGATTCTGGGAGACAAGCAATGAGAAACCTGGGGAACATAGTGAAAAGTAGAGACATCACCTTGAAAACAAAAATTCACATAGTCAAAGCAATGGTATTCCAGGTGGTAATGTATAGGTGTGAGAGCTGGACCATTAGGAAAGCTGAGCGCATGGAGAAGATTTTTGAGAGTCCCCTGGACAGCGAGGAGAAAGAATTGGTCGATCTTAGAAGAAATCAACCCTGACTGCTCATTGGAAGGTCAAATAGTAAAGATGAAACTGAAGTACTTTGGACATCAAATGAGAAGGGAGGATTTACTTGAGAAGGTCTTGATGCTGGGAAAGGTGGAGGGCAAAAGAAGGGGCAGACAAAGAAGAGATGGCTAGATGGCATTGTAGACACAATGGGCACAGAGCTGGGTGGGCTGAGGAGGATGGTGGATGACAGAGGTGCCTGGAGAACAATGGTCCATAAGGTCGCAAAGTGTCGGAATCGACTGTGCGACTGCACAACAACAAAAAGTTAAGATATTACCAAGACACATTGGCTGATATCCTTTTGAATAACTCCCTGTAAATAAGGGCTGATAATTCCATCAACCATGGACAATAATTTTTAATTTATAGTTTCTCTTCCCCCCCCCTCCCAGTTCCATGACTCAAAAAGGAAAGCCTTTATTGCCTTAAAATCACCCCTACCAATCCCTGTCCTGGGGTGCAAGGACAGAAAATTTAAAATTAAAGATTAATAACCATGGCTGATGACATCATCAGCCTTTATGCACATGGATTTGCACAACAGGATTTCAGCTGTTGTGTCTGCAATATTAGAAGAGAAAATATTCTTCCTTTTGCAGTGAGAATGTAACTTATTAGTTACTTTTCCATTTAAAGGTATGTGGGCTGAATGATGGAACAGAAGTGTCACATGGTGACTGGCTCATGCTAAAGTCTCAAGTTGTTGCCTCATGTTGTATTTTTGTTTTTTGAGGTGAGAATAAGCTAGGTACGAGCAAATTGAGGTTCCTACCACAGGTCAATAGCATACAGCATCTAGATTTTGAAAATAAGCTTTTTGTTAATTTTTAATAATGAGAAATTAAATAATTACTTCTAAATTGTAACTGTAGTGGCAACTAAATACTTGGGGTGGTGGTGGTGGTCATTGGAACTGGAACTGAAATAATTGCTTTTAGAAATATACTTTCCAAGCTCTGGTGACATCATAAGCAAAGATAGCTAAACTCAATTTTTGGTGAAGGGGTCATACATGATTTTGCAGTGCTAATGACTTGTGCATATCTGTCAAGTATCCCGCATTGGCCGGGAAATCCTGTATTTCTCCATGTGTTCCTCCCCTTTCTCGCCACCATCCCATATTTGAACAGCAGGGAAAGGAGTTACTGCAATGCACGCCCATCACAAATGGGCTCTGCGCATGCACAAAGGGGTTCTGTGCATGTGCAAAGGAGTTGTTGCTATGCATGCATGCCCAAGCTGGAGCAGTTCCCATATTTTTCGGTGCTGCCCTTGACGGGTATGGACATGTGCTAACTTTGGTTAGGATTCAGTCTGCATGTGTTCTTAGATTTTTATCTCAGAATAAAAGTATTTAATCTACAAATCTCTCTTTGTGTGCATGCGCACACGCACATATGTGCACGCACACCACTAGGCATCCATTTGTCTCTCCTGACTTAACCATGGGATAAAAGGACAGGATCATCCGCTATAAAGTTCCCAGCATTGTTTATCTCAGCCCCTCTCTGGCATTCTTGAAACTTGGCAGCTGTGCCATCTTCTTAACTAAAAGGGAACATAGATGCACATTTATCTAGGGAGCTCCCACTTCCCGACATGCTTGCCCAGGGTAAAAAAGAAAGCAGGAAGCTTAGAGGGTTACTGGGGCTTTCTGATGCAGCTGTCTTTTCTTTAATGCTTCCATGTGTACTCTGACACCGAGAGGAGAAACCTTGAGGGAAAGAAACAGAGCCCCATTCAGTTCAGTCCCCTTTCTCTCTTGTTTCATCAAAAACAGAGCAAGTGTTCAGAAAAAGTTTTAAACTGGAGTGTGTGTGTGTGTGGGGGAGAGATCACACAGTCACTTCCAGCCCACACAGCAAGAGCAGAATTTTTTTAAAAAAAAGATCAGATAAAAATGCTTCCCTTCTCCCCTACTGCTTAAAAGAAAAGAAAGAGGCTGTGATTTGTGTTACCCATGGGGTTCTGGGAAACTGTAAAACCAGTATCTTGCTATATGGTATTGCTGCATTTGTAGCTCTATAGGTTAGAAGTGGGTGGTTGGTTATTGAACATTTCTCCCCAACAGGAATAGCTCTCTCGTGTCTTGTGTGTATACAAAAAATGGCAAGACCAGGAATTAGCTTGACTACAAGAGGGATGTGAAAAGTACTCACAGAGTTTCTAATTCTTTGGCTGTTTCCAAGTCTTGCCTTATGAATGCTCCCCGCTGAATCTTTCCTGCAATTGCAAGGTTGTTTGCCCTAATCTCATTTCCTATTTTTTTATCATTTTTACCTGTCGGTCTGTGCAGGAAATTGCACCAAATTCTATTCTGTTTGATACCATTTTCAGTGAGTTTTGTGTAGGAAAAATATCACTCCATCCAGGAACTGTAATAATTGCGCACAATTGGAGGTTTCCAGATACAGTAGAACCCCATATAGCGATTTTAATCCGTTCCACGGAGCTGATCACTATGCGGTTTTTGTCGTTGTATGATCTTCCCTAAGGGAAAATCCATACAATTTTTCTTTAGGAAAAACCCATATAACGATGTTTGGCGCTAAACAGTTTTCCCCATGGGAAAATCGTTGTATGGATTTTCCCATAGGAACGATCGCAATGCGGAACGGCTTCCCCCCTCCAAGCCTCATCACTATACGATTTCATCGCTGTATGGGGTGATCATTATACGGGGTACTACTGTATATTTATGTGCTATTTTAAAAACATCAATTGAAAAGAGAGAGGGAGGGAATTTATGTTTAGATGAAGCTGAATAAACAAACGGGGAAAGAATTTTCACTTATTCCAGCACTTGAAGGTTTGATAAACAAGGGCTTTCTTGCAATAAACAATTATTCTTTTAATAATGTCATTCTCTTTTAACATAGATATATTTAAATGTGTAACTTCCTACATTTTTCTAAGGCAATCACCTGTAGTTGGGGGCTGCTTTTATTACTAGGCAATAATAGGTGCTTTAGCTGTTGTAAGAAGTGTAGCAATTATTTGTGTATCAACACTCTCTACCACATTTTTCAACAAGATCAGTAGACTATCTTTTGATTTCTTACAGATTATACTCTGTGAAGTCTTTTATTGTCAGAAACAATATATTCCATTTAAAAGAAATCCTATATTCTCCCAAACGATGGACCCAGTCATCCTTGGCATTTTTACATCTCCAACACAACAGTTTAGTATTATATTTTTCACGTTATTTATAAGGAATTAAATATCCTTAGTAGATTAGTAGATTATTTTCTTTAAATTTTTCATTTATTAATTGTCTTGGAATCATGCTAAAAACAATTTACACTCCAATAATTTTACTGAAAAAAAATCTGTCTACCTGTACTTACGTCTTTATTCCATTTATTGTGCTAGATTTGATCCATGGACAATATCTCTACATTTTATAGTATGGAATGATGACGATGACAACATTGTTGTTGTTGTTTACAAATCTACCATTTGATTAACAGTCAAGGACAGGAATAAAATTAACAGTTCAAGCCCTAACCAAGGACTGAAGAACTGTTAAGGTAACGTCTGAGTTCCTAGTAGAATTGTTTTTTGGAGAGTTAGGACGTTCAAGTCCAAGAAGTCCAAACTTTCCAAATATCTAAGGAGTTCTTTAGGTATTGGTCCAAGGGCTCCGATCACTATGGGTACAACAACAGATTTCTTCCTCCATAGACACTCAACTTCAATTTGCAAATCACAATATGTTGTGATTTTCTCCAGTTGATGAATATGATGGTTGTTGTTGTTCTTGTTGTTGTTACAGGTAGAGTTAAAAAAGAGTGTCTCAAAAGAAGTATATGGTCTGGGTGTGCTGAAAAAAGGCATATTATATTTATTTAATTTAGTAAACAGCTGTTGATAAGACATGATAAAGGTAAAGGTCACCCTTCCTCGAAAGCCAGTCATATCTGACTCTAGGGTCCAGAGTTCATCTCTGTTTATAGTTGAAAAGCCAGCACTGTCTGTGTTTTGCAAACGTTTCCGTGGACATGTGGCAGTATGCTTAGACACCGAAGTGCACAGAACGTTGTTTATATTCCCACCGAAGTGGTACCTATTTATCTACTTGCAATTTCTTGCTTTTGAACTGCTAGGTTGGTGGGAGTTTCGAACTGCCCTTGTAAAACTCAAGCATCACTGGTAGTACAAGTCATTATTCTGACTCTAGGAGATGAATTTTCCTTAGTAATATTTACATTTAATTTAATCTACCCAATCTTGCCAGCTTTATCATTTGAATAGAGGAAATAATAGTCTCCCTTCTTCATCTCTGACCCAGCTCTTAGGGACATGAAAGGAGCCTCATTTGGGCATTCCCTCAGAGGAATTTCTTCTGCAAAAATCCTTTCAACCCAGAATAATTTCTGACATGAAATTACATATCAAAAAGCAAAACTCTTGTTCTAGTTTGGGAACTAAATGAGTTGCTGGATCAGTAACATGAGAAGCTCATGGGTTGCCATAGGCAATCCCCTGATACCCCTTCCTATGTTAAAAATAATAATTTTATATCAGAGCAAGAACAGTGAGCCTCATCATGATTCCTTCCACGTCTTGAGCTGATTTCCTGCTGCAGGAAATTTCAGCCAGATAAATTCTGCTGGGATTTTGGATTTAATTTATTTGATTTATATCTCACACTTCTCTCAAAATGGATTCATGGCAGCTAAATCAGGTTACAAACAATAATTGTGTACAAGATGGCAGACATTGTACAAACACTCAGTTTCAGTTTTAACTTCCTTCCAGTCACCAAGTATTAGAAATTCCCTGGAACTGTTTTGTCTAAATAAATGTAATTAAATCAATCTAAGCAGACAACAGTGTCATTTTTTGTATATGTGTGAACTGTAATTAATGTTCATGGGCTGCAAGTACCCATTGGAAGCTTTCAAATAATGTCAAGTATTCCTCTGTACCTGGAGAACTATGTTGTGAGAATACACCAAGTGTAATAATCTTTCTATATGCCATTGAAAATTATTTATCCTAATCAAGGCTCTTTCTTTACTGTACCATAATAATAAATATTTGGACTAATAATCTAGCCAATGGAATGGGTCCAACAAGATGTGGTTAGATGGGCATTTGTCCTGCAGTTTGATTCAGGTTGGAGATGGGCTGGTGTGCATCTTTTCCCAGTGACTACTTAATGTACATGTCATCATGAACCAGGCTGACTTTAATTGCTGCTTACCCATTATTTTGGGGAGTCTCTGTCAGGGACCACTTTTTGTGAGTGCAAGTAGGAGCACTCTGTTTTCATTTTGGTCCAGCATTTGTGATCACTGAGATCAAACCGAAGCCTATGGCTCATGCTGCTTTGCTTAACAAACTGGAGAAATGAGAAGCTTCCTTCTTGCCCCCCTGTGGAGGACAAAGGAGAGGAGGTTTTCCCTTTCTATTAAATTTTTGATAACACATTGGCAGTGCTTTGTAAGAGCTTTGTAAGAAAACTTTTTTCCATACATCATTGATGTGCTACTTTAGTAACAATTAAAAAGAAACGGAAAACTGTCTCTCCCTTCCCCTCTGCAGAGAACCAGGAAGGAAGCTTTCTATTTCTCAAGATTGTTAAGCAGCTTGGGCAAAGCATGGAGTAGACAGGAGGTAGACTGCATTTCTTTTTCCCCCTTCGAGGAGAAGAAAATTTGTTCTGGACTGTGCTAAACAGGGATGCTTGAGGTACTGTGTGATTGAGCCTTTTGTAAGCCTTTTACCTCAAATAGAATACCGTACCTCAAATCAACCCTTTTTAGTATGATCTCCACCAATCCAGGCAGGCATAGTTGGGCCATATAGTCACACCCTAAGTTTGAACTTGAGACTAGCCATTTCAACTACTGTATTTGTTGACTTCTTATTGTAGGCTGAAACCATTTGCTGTCCTGACTAGAAAGTCCAACCAGGTTTCCTTTTTTTTTTTAAGGGGAGGAGGGCAACAGTCACCATTGTTGCAATCATAGCAGTTGTACTTGTACTTTGAGTTTGCACAGATTGGAGATACTGTATCCTGTTTTCCATGTTTGAGAATTGTAAACAACCAAACAACCAAACAACTTTCTTTCCTTCCTTCCTTCCTTTTTCTTTCTTTCTTTTCATGAAACCTATCAAGCTGCAGGGTTCTGTTCAGTGACTGAGCCAGAGGGAAAGCTGGGCTGTAGTAGGTGGTTACTTTGAACTGACCTCTTTGAACTGACCTCTAGGCTCCCAGCCAATTGCAAACACTTTTCTGAAACCACCAGATCCTGTTTGCTTTGCTGTGGTAATAAAACAGTTCAGCTTGATGCATCTCTCTGAGATCCACCCCCAGTGGCTCTAAATACCAGACAGGAAACGTTTCCCAGACCTAGATGGAGGGAGACAACATCTCATTTTCTAAAGACAGCTGAGTAGAGCAGGGTCAAGTAAAGCTTAAGGCTGCAGCTAACAAAACCAAGGATATAATTCCCTTTCCCTTTGTTTTCTGTTCTTTGTTTTTAAACCCAAGGGCAGGATGCAGCAAATAGAAGCATCCTCTGTTCTTCCTTTTCCTTCTAAAATCTATCTCATGGGGAGTTTTGTTTGGAATCATAGCATAAGACAGCATTTGTGGTCAGAAGCTTTCCTTGCTTCATGTTGGGTGTTGGAGTTGGGGAGAGGCAGCTGTGTGCACTAAGGAACATCTTCAGTGAATTTGAGACAAAGACCATGGCAGGACATAGCCCACCCCTATTCATTCCTGGCCATTCTAGAGATTTTACCATTTTCCTTCCCTGCTGCACCATCAAGCATTTTGCATGGCAAGCATGCAAGACTGCTGATTTTAATTTTCAGTGGTACAACTCAACTTAGAGAAGACTCTGGATTGGAGAATTTTACTTTGCCTCTAAACTGAAACTGGTCCGACTTTGTAAAAAATAAATAAATATGGAGATGACTCCAAATTATTCCTGAATTAGAGGCTTCAAGAGGTCTCCGGAATTGGTGTTCCAAAAAAGCTAATGGATGCTCTTAATGTTGTACTGTGGATGTCAACTGGTTCCCCTTAATGAAAACTGGTTGTTTCATTAAGAAAGTGAGGCTGGCATCATGCTCTCTATAAAGTGCATGAGATTGTTAAGAACCAAAACCACAGTTTTACCTGAGGCAATCTTCTAAGATGAAATTTGGGAGTTTATGGTTGGTTGAAATATGCAAGAAAATTTGCAAGAACCAGAAAGTTTTTTTCATATATGTCAAGATATAAACATTGACCAAAGTTTAAAAGTTTGTCTGTGTGTGTGTGTGTTTGAATGTGTATGGAAGAACAAACCAATTTCCTAAAATAATTTGAGGACATTCATTAAAGCACTACCCAGTATCATGTCTGTTTTAAGCATTTATCTCACCCTTCCTCTCCCACAGTAGTTTTCTTTTTCAGTTCAGTAGAGAGATTTCAGCAGTTCACTAGCAGAGGACCCGGCATTGCCCAGGGGTACCCTACCGAGGCCAAGGAGAGACCCGCCCCCCCCAAGCTGCCTTACCTTTTTGTCCGCTGTCGTCATGGCCGCTCTCTCAGCCCCACTGCAAGGCGCCATCTCAGCCTGACTCTGACCACCATCGGCAGCCTCCCCAGCGACTACAGTGAGTCGGTAGCCAACACAGCCCGGCCCCTCTGTCCTCCCGTGGGTTGTGTCAGGTGGAAGGAAGGCTCCATTTGGGTGGATAGGCAGAGGACCCATTGGGGGGGGAGGCCTGTGGAAAGCAGCAGCCCAGTCCAGTCCTCCGCCTGCCTCCGGCTGTGGGTTCTCCCTTCCACCCAAGGCGTTCTTCAGGAGTGCAGAGGAGCCATGCCACGGTGGCTGCCCACCAACAGTAGTCACTGGGGCAGGGTGGCCATAATGGCCTCTGTCCATGCTGGTGGCTAGGCCATGTGCCACCTGGAAAGCCAGGGAGTCTTTGGCGCATGTGTGGAATTTGACACATGTGCCACAGCCTGGAATGCTATGCAGGGTTAGGCACATGTGTGGATTCTCACGCTTGTGCAGTCGCCTCCCCTGGTAGTTTCTGTCTGTCTGGGGGCCATTACAGCCCCTTTTCAGGGGCAAGGACCCCAAGGCGGGCTGCCGGTTACCCAAGCCAGCCACTTCAGACATTGAAGGTAGGTGTGCACGCAGTTTCCAGCGCAATCGATGCAGGGGTGTCGCTTTGTATGAGGGAGTCCTGTGATATCACAGAGCCCCCGATCTGGTCAGCTAGGAATTGGTTGAGCTATGGCGATGTCATCACAATCCCCCCTGGTTGGCATTTCCCCTTGCTTTTTCTCCTGTTGATGGGGGCATCTCCTTTGCAGATTGATTTAGGGGGCATACCCCTCCCCATGGGGCTTGACACCCCCACAGTGACCGTCTCTTTGGCCCAAAGTACATATGTGCCGAGTTTCAGCATGATTGGTGCAGGGGTGTGGATTTGTATAAGGAACATACAGCGCCGGACCTTGCTTTTAGTTATATAGATTGCTGAAAACCTGATTGGGAAACTGGTACAGCCCATCAGATGTTGCTGAATTTAAACTCTTATAGGCTGATTCCCAGCTCTACCATGGAAACTCACTGAGGGATGGAACTGTCACTTACCTTAAAAGCCTTATTAGGGTCATTATAAGCCAGTTCTGACTTGATGGTACACACACCTCATGGCCACCACAACAATAGAAGTTGTAAGCCAACAGGATCTGGAGGATTACAAGCCCCCATTCAGCCACTCCTATAGTTAGGTTAATAGATGAAGAGAGGGGAGGACAACTTTCAAGCACGGGTTTATTCTGTACTGCCCCTGAAACATGAAAAGCCAAGAAAAGAACTCTTTCAAGTGGAATAAGAAAAGACTAAAAAGAGTAGTAGTGAACATAAAACTGTTTGACAAACTGCAAAAGCATACCATAGCAAAGAAAGCCAAAGTATAGTTCTGAATTTTGTACCGTGTGTATGTTTTGGCAGCTGTTGAAAGCATAAAGGAATTGAAATGCTGCCAGGTTGCCCTTAAATCTGCATGGTGATTCAGTTTGGGGGATTCGTTTTAAGGTGGCAAAATACCAGCATTTACTTTGAACCATACTTCAAGTGACTTTTGCAGGTGACCAACTTAAGAACTGCCTTCCAAACCTTCAGTTCAGTCTGTGTTCAGCCTCTTCAGCATGTGTGGCTATGGGAAAGGCATTGACCACACCAGCTTTCGGCTAATTCAGCCCCTGCTGAAGCACCCAAGTGTATATGCTGCTAGTGTCTGTTGGATTGGCTTTTAAGTATCAGATAAGTGAATGTACTGTGCTTGCACTGAATGCATGACAGTCCCATGCCTACATATGGCCCACCATGGCATGTAGTGGGTGGAAGCATTCACAGTGGAGAATTTCCTTCCTGAGCAAATACTATTTTCACATTTGTGCAATGTCTCCAGAGATTTTTCTTTTATGGCCTTTTGGACCTAATGGTGTTGTCTTAGTCAAATCCCAGGACTAGGGACCAGAGTTATTTATTTGTGACATTAAAATGGCAGTGTTCTTCAGATGATCTCAGAGCAGCTTATGTGATTTTTCTCTCTGCTTTGTCCTTACCACAATGCCCCAAGGTAGATCTGACTGGGAGACAGCGACTAGTCCAAAGTCCTCCAGCAAATTCCATTGGACAGCACGCACAGAGGCCTAGATCTCCCAAAATCCACTCAAACGCTCTGTTACACTGTAGTGCAGGGATTCTCGACCTGCGGCCCACAGGCTGGATGCAGCTCACAGGATCATTTCATGTGGCCCCCACTGCCTCCAACACACCAGGAAGTGCCATGTGGTGGAGGAAGGGCAAAATGGCCATCTGGCCCCCCAAACTGTCTGAGGGAGCATGACCCGACCCCCAGCTTTAAAAAAGTTGAGAACTCCTGCTTTATTTGCTCTCTTTGGTCAACTCTCATTCCTCTTGTTTATTCAGTCTTAAAGCATGTAATGTAAAGCCATCCTCAATATGCTACATGTTTATAGAAGGACTTCTTGTGTCCTAACCTTCAGAAGACAGATAGGATCTCTCTGCAGACTCTTGCCTGTGGAAAATAGTGTAAAACGGTGAGATGGGGAAAGTCTCATCCACGTATGACATTAACTAATTCATCATTAACTATTTTTTACCTTCCATTAATCTTTTTACACTATGTTGCCATTTTACTTGGATGCAGGATTCACTGTATGATTCTGTCTCCTCAATGACCACACACTGGAACCATGTGAAAGAGCCCTGTATAAATGTGTCGATATGCTTGTGGCAGGGGGAGTCTGTACAGCATGGCCACACAACCAGATACTGCACTGCTTTTAGTATGTGAGGCTTTTAAAGTAAATCTTACTTCTTTTCACCACTTTCCCCTCACAGTTTTATTTTCTGCATAGCGGAGTGCATTTGAAGTCATATGATGAGTTAATCCTGCTGTTGAAGGAAACACTAAGAAGGGAAGGCATTTCAGATACTTTGAGCTTGTTGTGATGTCCCTGTAGGGCTATATGTCCACCCTACAGCCATGTTTACATATGAGAACAGTTAAATGTTAAGACAGACTTAGCCATGTGTTAATTAAAGAAACAGTTACAGTCATATTTTTTGATCTCCCCACCCCCACCCTGGGTAAGGTAAACAAGCACTTAATATTGGTTTAAACAGGAGGATCGAAGCAAATGCCCCACCACCTCAAAGTTTAAATTTCTTGCTGTTGAGACGTGTCATTTTGACAACACTGGGGTTGAAATCTTATATTTACTGAGAAAGTTTGGCCAGAGGATATAAGATTTGAAAAGCACAGTTGATTTTGCAACAATGAGATGGCTGTGACTACAACCAATTACTGAAGGTCAAAATGTGGCTATGATGGGAGATCCACATTGCTATCTTGTAAGGCAAGGCTTGTGCAACTTCCTGGAGGTCAGGGGACTTCACTGAACTGGAACAACTGCTCATATGCTACACAGCTATTACCAAATTTGGTACAGAAGTTCACAACAACTGAGATAGCTCTCTGTGTCTTTTAAGAGTAGCACAGCATGCTCCTGCACCATAGAGTTTTGCTAGTCTTCAGAACAAAGTGTGACATTCTTTTCCGAAACAGAAGGGGATGCCAGAAAGTTGGGATTTTGCACCACCATCATGGTTCCTCGTGGTGGTGCTCAAAGTGCTGGTTTCAGCAGTGGCAGCAAATGGGAACCACAGTAACCACAAAATGGCTGCAGGGGTAACATGTGGCTCACAGGTCACATGTTGTCCATGCCTGTTGTAATGTAGCAGGGTCTTGAATTAGGGACTCTTGTCCTTCTGACCCAGGGGGTGTATACTCTGCTTACTACCAGAAGAAGTATCTCTAACCTGCTTGAGCACCACCATTGCAGTGGATGAAAGGGCAGTACTATACTGTGCTTTCTGGTTCTAGCAGTTGTCAGCTGTGACAAAGGCCTCCATCTTGCCCTGTGACCTGGTCCCACAGTCTGAGCAACCCTCAGATGACAGTGATGACAGAAATACTGTCAGGGGTTGTCTACCCCTGCTTATCTTCGAGGATACCAGCCCTGACATGCATTTCACACTACAAAGTAACCTTTTGAAAGAACTTCATAGTGAAGGTTTTTGTAGCCAGAAACAATCATGTTTTTGACCTCTAGGTTAGCTCACCAACTCCCCAGCACCTACAAGATCTTCTTCAAAGTTTATCTGTTACACAAAAAAATTGGTTCACACCTTTAATCCTTGCTTTCAGCTAAAGTTAGGCCAACCTACAAATAGCAGCACTTGTGTGTTCCTTAAACACTTTCTCCACCCACTTCTCTCTTTGTTTGCTACCTTTTCCTGTCGATTTCTTCATCTCCATCAATTGACACTACAATAACCAACATTTAGTTAGTAGAACATTTAATTTCTACATGGTTTGGGGCTTGGACCTATATTTTACAATTGTTCCTCTTTAATATAAGTATAACTGTAAATGATCTGTGCCCCATATATAATGTATATTCCATGGCAGTATAATTTGGAGACCACAGAGAAATTTTAATTATTCACAAACTAGCTATGTATTTGTCACAGGCCTTGGCAGACAACCAATCAGAGACTTTGTTGTAACTGTGGACCACCTGCATCTGATTTTCAGTCTGAAGGCATATAAAAAAAAGTGTCTTTTGGACAGAGCGACTAATAAACTACACAATATTGATATTTTTCTGCATTCTTCTCTGTGTTACACTAGAATACTGATAGCTTAATGTTTCTTAAGAAAAGGAAATGAGGATATGAGGGAGCTGTATAAAGGGAGAGTTTTGAGTATGTGTGCATGTGTGCGTGCCTCATGCATACCTAGCTGAAATGTGAAATCTTTTTCAACACTAAAATTGAGGGGGGAAGGGAGAAAGTTCTCCATTTTCCTTTCGTCTCCCCCATTTTTGGGATCCAGCCAGGGATTTCACTGTAGTTGTCTCCAGCATCTGGAAATCATCAGGAGGAACAATGGAGTGCTAAGAATTGGAACCCCTGCCTCAACTCTCCGGGGACTCTGCTCCAGAAAACATGAGAACACAAACCATCAGACACCATGTGGTCAATTACTTCAAACTAACAAATCTATATGCCTTCCTATTTTTTGTTTGGTTTGGCACCACATGACCCTTTCACAATGAAACACAGCTGCATGAAAAAGCTAGTCATTCGTTTTTTGTCTTTAACTTCCATCCTCTTGGCATTTTCTGTCCACTGCAGCTTGGAAAGTGGCATGTGCCCATGAGTTTAATCATTTCCCAGCCTAAGGAAGCTTTAGTAAAGGTCAAGCTCCCCCTGGCATTCTAAAGAGACATGAAATTGACTAAATCCCACTTGCAAGGCCTTTTTGGTTAACCCATTTTCACTGGAAATTTAGCTGCATCAGTATCTGAGCTAGCTAGTTTTTAAGGATTAGACATTTGGATGGATTTTCATCCATTGTTTCCCATGCTAAAATTAACTCAAAATTGTTCAATTGGGGTTTGATATGTTAGGAGAGGATTACAGTAGTTATAAAGGCAGGCATGAATAGCTGCACGAAAGAGTCATATCAAGTTGTGCCCATATCTGCTATGGCAGACATGACCAGAGAAGAGAATTCCCCTACTTAAGTACAGTGGACCATCACTTAACAAGTGGCTCGCTTAACACAAAATTTGCATAACAAAAAGAAATCCATAGAAAATAGTGCCTTGGTTAACATTTTTTTCTAGAACGGATTAATTGGTTTTCAGTTCATTCCTATGGGAAATTCGCTTTACAAATTTTTCACATTACAAACGGTCCCGGAGAACACATTACATTTGTTAAGCAAGAGTCTACTGTATCAGTTGGCAAACCCACTCTTTGACTTGACCTGACTTGACTTGACTTGAGGAGGAGGAGGAGGAGGAGAGGACTAGAGAAATGGTTGTATTCTAAAACTCTGCATAGCTCCAGTTTCGGGCATCAGCAGGTTCACACCAGTTCGCCAGAACTGGTAGCAGAAATTCTGGCTGGCCCCACCCATCCAATTTTTGAAATAAAGTTATCCTAATTCTGGTGCAACGCAGGACTTTTCCCCTGGCCACGCCCACCATACCACACTCACAGTGTGTTAGTAAAAATTTTGGGAGCCCACCACTGCATAGCTCCCTGTGTAAATCATTTTTGAAATGAAAAGATATGGCTTTCCTGGTCTCATTGTGTTAAAATACGGCAGTAGAGAAGGAAGTTGGTTGGTACTCACAGAAAGAGGGCACATGTGGCCCCCAGATGGTGGGATTGCTCACCCTTTCTATAATGACTTTCTGATGTTTTCATATGCAGCAATTAGTTGATGTTTTGCTGGGGCTCTATATAAGCTTACATCTTTATTATTGGTGTGCATGAAAAACCTCTGCTATTTTAAAAAAATTAAGTTGCCTTCATGCATGCACAGATGGGCTTTTCTTTAACAGAATGAAAAAAATCACTCAGAGTTGCAAATAGCTTTTCCTTCCTTCTTTCCTTCTTCTAACATAGTAGGATGAGATTGTAGACCACAACATATGACACACACAGCTTCCTGTTTTTGTATGTTTTCCTTTCTATCTAGTCTCCCATGCCCCCTCCTGCATTTTCTTCCCAGTCTTACTGTTTGTGAGATTTCCATGGGGGAAAAACCCTGTATAGATTCATTTTATGATTGCTTTAATATATTAGTATATATTACTAGAATTGCCAAGGTGTTTGTTACTGAAATAAGAATAAATTATCAGTTGGTAAACCCTCTCCTTGACTTTAACGACAGCAGCAGCAAGAACAACTGCTTAGCTGGGAGCGATCCTATGGATCATTGAGTCCAGTACCTATCAAGGGGGCACAGTGGGGAATTGGATTCCCAACCTCTATATCAAGGATTCTCAACCTATAGTCTGTGGGCCAGATGTGGCCTGTGGCACCATTTCATGTGGCCCACCACCACACCAGGAAGTGCCATGTGGTGGAGGAAGGGCAAAATGGCTGACCCCTGAAGCTATCTGAGAGAGTGTGACCTGGCCCCCGGCTTTAAAAGGTTGAGAACTCCTGCTCTAGATACCTAAACCACTGAGTTATCCAGCACCTCCCCTCTGTGTTTCAACATTTACATAGTAATGTCAAATAATTTGTGTGAAAATCCTGAGGAACAGATTTTGCTTCCACATATAGCACATCTTGGTTTTTTTTATAAATGATTTTTATTAAAAAAATTTAAACAGACATACAGGAAAAAAAAGAAAACAATAACATTACAATACAATAATACCTCAAAGATAACCTCAATACAATATTAACTCACATTCATAGAGGCTAGCACATAACAGTACTTATACTGATTGTCTACCATTTAACCACAATATAAAATATTGCTCAATCAAACAATAAAAGTTTTCTAAGCTACCTCTATAATAATTTTTTAATAATTACAAATCACCCTGTGAATATATACAATGCCCGGAGAGTTTAGTTGCTATTTCAACTCCAAAAACCTCTTTGCGATGGTGCAGGTCCTGAACTATCATTTACCATAAGAGAATGATCCACAAACGGTTTCCATATATTCCAAAACCTATTCTCTTTTAAATTATCTCGTTTCACTTTAATCTCCCATGTCAATTTGTCATTCAATGCTAGGCTCCACATTTCCTTGTACCATTCTCCGATCTGTATATCTACATCATTTTTCCAATTTCTAGCTATACATTGTCTACCTGTGGTCAATACAATTTCCAATAATTCTTTTTCCTCCTTATTCAAACCCAAACCTTCCACATTTGTTAAAAGAATGGTACCTGACACCAACTTGACCTTTTTACCCAATATTTCACCGAACTCCCCTTCTATTCTTCCCCAAGGTGCATTGTCCTTTTTAATGCTTTTTAATGCTGTTCTAATATACACTACACAATACCAATTATCTAATACATCCTACACAATACCAATTGTTTTTCATAATTCTAGAGAGGAACCTCTGGAAAAGGCAGGTGTAATTAGGATGTTTCAACTTTCGATAAGGAGAATTTATACAATTTGTGTACATTTCAGTTCTTTACACAAACATTAACAAAGAGTGTATATATGACACAACTCTGATTTCACTTGCTGTCAGTTTTTACTAGCATATCTTTTTTAAAAGTTCAAAATAACCATAGAGTGTATGGCACAATGCTATACTTGCAGTGCTGCTACTTTGCTCATACAGGTATAATTAAAAGAAATTATATATAAAACTTATTGTACAATGTTATAGAGTCGTGCATCCTCTGCAACAGAGGAGTGACCTATATTTATTTTAAATACCGTAATTCTGTAACAAATAAGAGGGACATTAGATCATACACTCCTGCCAACCTAGCAGTTTGAAAGCAAGAAATTTCAAGTAGATAAATAGGGACCACTTCGGTGGGAAGGCAATAGCGTTCCTTGCACTCCGGTGTCTAGTCATGCCTGCCACATGACCACAGAAATGTCTGCAGAAGCAGACAACACTGGCTCTTTGGCTTTGAAACAGAGATGAGCACTGAATCCTAGAATCGGATACGACTAGCTTTCGAGCAAGGGATAACTTTACCTTTACTAGATCATACAATAATCAAAATATTGTCTAAATGGAAGTGTTCATTTGTGCATGCCATTAATACATATACAGACTTCCAACACTAATGAAAATAATGTCAGTTCCAGAAGAGTAACCAGCAGACCACTCAAAGTGATTACTGTGGATATTTAAATTGGTGGAGAATAATTATATCTAAACTTCGTATGGAGAAGACAGCTGTGTTGTATGTGAGAGACTAAGAGCAAGAGTGATTTATATGTGTGATTTATATGTGTGTAAGTAAATCTAGTATAATTCTCTTGTTCCACCAAAATTGATGGCAAAGTTCCCATTGACATTGGTTGGCCATGATTTCATCTGCATTTTGGCTAGTATCTGACAACAGCTGGAGCATGTTCCTCTTCAGAATGAAGTGTGATGTGGATTTTCATACATTTTTACAGCTATTTCTCCCCCTTCAAGAGAGCTATTAGGCTGAAATAATAAATAGGCTGGCTGGAGGGAGACTTCCTGCAGGAGACTCGGCTGCAAGCCATTTACTTTGCTGCCTCTAATGGCCATCTAAGATGCAGCTTGTGATGTGGTAGTAATCCCACTTAAACTTTCTTTTTCCCCTTCTCCTAGGGACAAAGAATGCTTAATGCAGATATCTGAGAAACTCATTAGGATGCTGTGAAAAACAAACAGACATAAAAAACATCCTAGGAAGAGTTGAGCTAATATTCTTTTCCTCAGTGAAAAGCTGGCCAGCTCTGTTCAGAACTTCCCTGTCTCTATTGTTTTTAATGGGAAAGAACAATGGAGGAGCATTTCTCTGCTTTCGTGAGCAACAGAAAGACCCATTCAAGTCATGCTGTGGCTCTTGGACCCCTACACCAAAAGCGAAGACCCAAGGCATTCAGCTCAACTCTACTGCATGATCAGCATAAAGGAGATGCCATAGCTCAGTGGTAGAACACATGTCTCAATACATAGATGATTCCAAGTACAGTATGTGAGGTTTGGAAAATGTTTGCCCTGGAGAGAGCCAAGCCAGATGCCCAAAAGTCTGAGTGAGTGCAAAGCAACTTCCTACTTATCAAATATCACAGTGGCATCCCTACTTGGACAGATGTTCCCTTATGACTCTGGTCCACTCATTGGTAATCTTATGGATTGATTACTGTATTGCTCTCTACTTGGGGTTACCCTTGTCCTTGATATAGAAACTTCAACAGGTCCAGAATTCAACTGCCAGGCTGGTGACAGGAACAAAGAAGTTAAATCATATGTTGACTGTTTAGTGTTTATTGTGTATTACTTATTTGTTTATTATGTAATACATATTGGTTTATTATCATTTATGGTTTGTGGGCTTTGTTTCTTTGTTATACAGTGGTCCCTCACTTAAAGAGCATAATGCGTCCCACAGGATTGCTCTTTAAGCGAAACACCATTGTAACTAACTAATTGTGACTTTGGGGGGGAGGGGCATTGTAAACCCCAATTTAGTTGTTACGCAAGTTTTTGGTTTGTTTTAGTTGTTAAGTGAGGTGACCATTCAGAGAAAATTCAGCTCTTTAAGCGAGTTAGTTTCTAAGCGAGGCGCTCTTTATGTGAGGTTTTACTGTATTTGTAAATTTTCTAATGGCTGTACACAGCCCAGACTAGGAAAAAATCATAGATGGGTGGAATGAATGAATGAATGAATGAATAAATAAATAAATAAATAAATAAATAAATAAATAAATGAGTTGGTAAGCTGTTTGTATGCTGAGTATAACTCTGAATAATAGCGAGGGAGATGAAAACTAGTGTTGTGCAGGGGGGAGCATGTTGTCAGTCTAGCCTGGGAGAATGGATTCAGATTTCCATTCATTGATGAAGCTTCACTGGGAAGCCCATAGCAAGTAACCTTTACCTCAGGGTAGCACATTTGGATATTGCCCCAATGAGCTTGGAGGAACTAAATATGAAAAATACACATTGAACAGTAACTGGTGAAGCAAGACCACAGTATGTTGAGAGAGGAGGGACTCATTCTCGCACTAGCAAACAATGGAACTGCTTTCCACTGTAGGAGATAGTGGTTCAAAATGACAACTGGTATTGTGTGTAGTATGCATTAAAACAGTCTGGATAGACAAATAGTTATTTGGGACAATAACCAGATTTTTTATTTTTGATATTATTATTTTTAGGATTTGGGTGCTGTTTCAGTTTGCCTCAGGCCATGGTTGTTCTGTGGAAAGCTTTAAATAGACTGTGTGCAAGAGTAGGAAGATAAAGGGCTCATCTGAGAAACTGAGATATCTCCTATATGATACAATGCACACAATGTCCCTCAATGTGCACTGAGGAGGACCTTATGTTGGCAAGAGGAAATGCTGTTGAAGTGGCCCGATATTGTGCAGATGTCATCTAGCCCTTTTTAATTCTATTTTGTTCTTAGATTTTAGCTTTGTATGTTATTATATGCTGGTGGTGCATCTGACACGAATAAAGAAAAGTTTGCCTCGGTGTCATCCAAACCAGGAAAGGGACCTTGGTGTCCTGGTGGACAGCTCAATGAAGGTGTCAACCCAGTGTGCCTCAGCAGTGAAAAAAGCAAACTCAATGTTAGGGATCATTAGGAAGGGTATAGAAAATAAGTCAGCAAGTGTCATTTTGCCTCTTTATAAATCTATGGTGAGGCCCCATCTGGAATACTGTGTACAGTTCTGGTCGCCATACCTCCAGAAGGATATTATGGAGTTGGAGAAAGTACAGAGGAGGGCAACCAGAATGATTAGGGGACTGGAACACCTTCCTTACCATCTGAGGCTGCAACGGTTGGGCCTTTTCACTCTTGAACGACGGCGTCTAAGAGGTGACCTGATTGAAGTTTATAAAATCATGCACGGTGTGGACAAAGTAGATAAGGAAAAACTGTTTTCCCTATCGCACAACACTAGAACTAGGGGACACTCCATGAAACTTTTGGGTACTAGTTCTCAAACAAATAAGAGAAAGTACTTTTTCACCCAGAGGATTACTGGTCTATGGAACTCCCTGCCAGAAGAAGTGGTGACAGCTGTCAGTCTTGACAGCTTTAAGAAAGGATTAGACAAGTTCATGGAGGACAAGGCTATCAATGGCTATAATTATGGCTACCTAAGGACAACCTCCGGGTTGGAGAGATAGGCAGGATATCTCTCAATGCCATTTCCAGGGAATCCTAAGCAGGTGAAGGCATCTGCTTGGGAATACCCTGAAGGAAATGGTGAGCCACTGTGTGAGACAGAGTGCTGGACTGGATGGGCTGTGGCCTGTTCCAGCAAGGCTGTTCTTATGTTCTTATGTTTAATTTCCCTGACAAAAAGCAGCTCTGGAGTTTGCATTTTAATAAAAGTCAAATTCTTACCTTTCTTTCAGTCTCTCTCTCTCTCTCTCTCTCTCTCTCTCTCACACACACACACACACACACACACACACACACACACACACGCACAAACAATTTTGTCTCCTGGTGAAATGAAAGCTCTCTTTGTTCCTGTCAATGTGACAAACAGGAGTGGTATAGAATAATGGATGACATTTCTGTGTGGCACCTGGGGTCAAAGTAGGCAAGAAGGAGAAGGAGTGGAGAATTATTCTGGCATGTGGAGGCTGGGAAGCAGCACAGAAAGGAATTCATCATGATGAAACTGTGTTTACAAGAAGGTCCTTGAAGGAGCCAAACACAAGACCTTGTGTCTTGCCATACTTGCACCAGTGAACACTTGAGCCTTTGTCAGTGGCCAGGTTTCTACTTTAAGGCACACCTGTTACTTTGAAGGTTTCCTTCTAAGCCTTTTCATTATTATTTTTTAAAAGATGCATGGATACCAATCATAGAAAAGAGTCAGCTGCACCTGCCAATTAGCACAGATGCAAAAGATGTAGAAGGCAAGATTGGATGTAACAGCCAAACATGTAGCCGTGTTCTCTTTACTTGTTTCATTTGTCTTGTGAAGGGATAGTGTTGATTAGAAATGGGAATTCAGAACGTGCACTAAAGAACTACTAATGGAAGCATTATGTTTTCTGATAACACAAAGCCAAGAGAAAGGGAGTATACTATTGGAGGAAAACCTGTACTGGTCTTGAACTTCACATGGAGCTTCGAGATGATTGAGAATGGCTCAGATTCTGACTTTTTCCCGCAGCAAGTTTATATTGCAGCGCTTCTGGATCAGGGATTTGCCAGCTCTATGCCTTTCCCATAGGACACTGGGCAATGCTTTAACTCTTTTAGGAGGTTCCTTCTATGTCTGTGTAAAATGGGGCCACTTGGATAATTGTATTGCATGCTATCAAGTCGATTCCGACTTATGGTGACCCTTTCCACAGTTTTCTAGGTAAATAATATTCAGACATGGTTTGCCATTCCCTTCTTCAGGATATTTTTTTTTCTGTGAATGTGGAGAAATTCAATAAATGCAGCATTTTTGCACATGCAGTTTATGCCCTGCCACATGTACAAATGAAGACCTAGCAAATGGCTGAGATAACACAAATTAGTTGGCTTCTGGTAAAAAAAAATCTAATTATTTTAATTTGTTTTGAAGGTTACCTATATTTCATAAACCTCCATAATTTAAACTGTGCGATGCTCTGTTACAAATAAAGAAGAAGAAATCCTACTCACCATTGGCAGAGCACAGTCAGAGATTGGAAGGGTAACTTTTTGGATTGCTGCTCTTAGGATTCCACAAGCTAGTATGGCCATGGTTATGCTGCCTGGGATTTGTAGTCCAAACAGTAACTTTTTCATGCTATGAACATAGTATGAACATAGTATCATAAGGAAACAAGGCCAAGGCTGATAGTTCAATAATATATATATATATATATATATATATATATATATATATATATATATATATATATATATATATATATATATATATATATATATATATAGAGAGAGAGAGAGAGAGAGAGAGAGAGAGAGAGAGAGAGAGAGAGAGAGAGAGAGAGAGAGAGAGAGAGATAATTGAACTCTCTGGCGTAGAGACCGGCAAGGCATGCCACAAAGTTTGCCAAGAGAACCCTATGGACCAAAACAAAAGGCAAAACAAGGGGATGCTCAGCACAGTAGATCTGAAAAGGGGGAGGGATACGAAAGGGGGAGGAGAAATACAGTGTTGCAGGGAACAATACTGCATAGGGACATGGAATGTGAGGTCTATGAATCAAGGAAAACTGGAAGTGGTAAAAAATGAGATGGAAAGAATAAGCATTGACATCTTGGGCATCAGTGAGCTCAAATGGACAGGGATGGGGGGAATTCAGCTCTGGAAACCATCATATCTACTACTGCGGGCAAGAAAACCTTAGAAGAAATGGAGTAGCCATAATTGTCAATAAAAGAGTGAGAAAAGCAGTAATGGGATACAATCTCAAAAATGACAGAATGATGTCAGTCAGATTTCAAGGCAAACCTTTCAATGTCACTGTGATCCAAATATACGCACCAACCACTGGTGCAGATGAAGCCACAATGGACCAGTTCTATGAGGACTTACAACACCTCATAGAACAGACACCAAGAAATGATGTCCAAATTATATTAGGAGACTGGAATGCCAAAGTAGGCAATCAAAAAGTGGAGGGAATAACAGGCAAATTTGGTCTTGGAACACAGAATGAAGCAGGGCAAAGATTGATAGAGTTCTGCCAAGAGAACGCACTGGTCATAGCAAACACTCTCTTCCAGCAACACAAGAGGCGACTTTACACATGGACATCACCAGATGGCCAACACCGAAACCAGATTGACTACATACTCTGCAGCCAAAGATGGAGAACCTCCATACAGTCAGCAAAAACAAGACCTGGAGCAGACTGCGGCTCAGATCACAACCTACTGATCGCAAAATTCAGGCTTAGACTAAAGAAAATAGGGAAAACACGGAGACCAGAAAGATATCACCTAGACAGCATCCCTAAAGAATACACGGTGGAGGTGATGAACAGATTTAATGACTTAGACTCGGATCTAGAGTACCGGAAGAATTATGGACCGAGATGAGGGACATCATGCAGGAAGCAGCAAAGAAAACCATACCAAAAGAAAAGAAGAGTAAGAAAGCAAAGTGGTTGTCTGATGAGGCTCTTAAAATAGCAGAGGAAAGAAGGAATGCAAAAGTCAAAGGAGAAAGGAAAAACTACAACCATTTGAACACAGAATTTCAAAGAAAAGCAAGGAGAGATAAGGAAAACTACCTAAAAGAACAGTGCAGAGAAATGGAGGAAAACAACAAAAGAGGCAGAACCAGAGATCTTTTCAAAAAAATTGGGGAAATCAAGGGAACATTTAAAGCAAAAATGACCATGATAAGGGACAAAGACGGAAAGGAGCTAGCTGATGCAGAAGAGATTAAGAAAAGATGGAAAGAGTACACAGAGGAACACTCCTGATAATCACAATGATGAAGAAATTGAACTTGAGCCAGACATCCTGGAGAGCGAAGTCATAAAGGCCCTAAAGAGCACTGCAAACAACAAAGCTAGTGGAGATGATGGTATCCCAGTTGAATTTTTTCAAAGCGCTAAAAGATGATGGCATCAAATTACTGCATTCAATATGCCAGCAGATTTGGAAAACAAAACAGTGGCCACAGGATTGGAAAAGATCAGTATACGTCCCAATCCCAAAAAAGGGCAATGCCAAAGAATGTTCAAATTATCGAACAATCGCGCTCATCCCACATGCCAGCAAGGTGATGCTCAAGATAATACAGGACAGACTTCAGCAGCATGTGGAGAGAGAATTACCAGAGGTGCAGGCTGGTTTCAGAAGAGGCAGGGGGACTAGAGACCACATCGCCAACATACGCTGGATCATGGAGAAAACAAAGGAATACCAGAAACAAGTTTACTTTTGTTTTATTGACTACACTAAGGCATTTGACTGTGTGGACCACAACAAGATGTGGCAAGTAATTAAAGAGATGGGAATACCAGAGCACCTCATATGCCTCCTGAGAAATCTGTACATGAACCAAGAAGCAACAGTTAGGACAGAACATGGAATAACAGAGTGGTTTGAAATAGGAAAAGGAGTAAGACAAGGCTGCATTTTGTCACCATGCTTATTCAACCTATACACAGAGCACATAATGTGCAGTGCAGGGATGGAGGAATCACAATATGGGATTAAAATCGCTGGGAGAAACATCAATAATCTGAGATATGCAGATGATACCACCCTAATGGCAGAAAGTGAGGAAGACCTAAAGAATCTCTTGATTGGGCTGAAGGAGGAGAGTGCAAAAGCTGGCTTGAGACTCAATATCAAAAAAACCAAGATAATGGCAACAGGCCCCATCAGTTCCTGGAAAATAGATGGGGAAGAAGTAGAAGCAGTGACAGATTTTACTTTCTTAGGATCAAAGATCACTGCAGATGGGGATTGCAGCCATGAAATAAAAAGGCGACTGATTCTTGGGAGACAAGCGATGAGAAACCTGGGGAACATAGTGAAAAGTAGAGACATTACATTGCAAACAAAAATTAGAATAGTCAAAGCAATGGTTTTCCCAGTAGTAATGTATGGATGTGAGAGCTGGACAATTAGGAAGGCTGAACGCAGAAGAATAGATGCCTTTGAAGTGTGGTGTTGGAGGAGGGTTTTGAGAGTCCCCTGCACAGCGAGGAGAACAAATAGGTCAATCTTAGAAGAAATTAACCCTGACTGCTCATTGGAAGGTCAAATAGTAAAGATGAAGCTAAAATACTTTGGACATCAAATGAGAAGGGAGGATTCACTTGAGAAGGCATTGAGGTTGGGAAAGGTGGAGGGCAAAAGAAGAAGGGGGAGGCCAAGGATGAGATGGCTAGATGGTATTATAGACACAATGGGCACAGAGCTGGGAGGGCTGAGGGGGATGGTAGAGGACAGAGGCGCCTGGAGGAAAATGGTCCATGGGGTCGCAAAGGGTCGGAGTCGACTGTGCGACTGAACAACAACAACTATATATATATATATATATATATATATATATATATATATATATATATATATATATATATATATATATATATATATATATATATATATATATATATATATATATATATATATATATAATTTTGATATGCAAGCTCAGTTAGAGAAACTAATATAATGGTGCATTTAGATGATGTAGCTTTCAAAGTTAAGAATCCACATTAAATCTTCACATGCTATCTATGAACTGTCATTAGTATGATCCAAATTTGCTTTTCAAAGTAAGTGTACCTGAATAAATAATATTAAATCATGATCCCTTAAACACACCAAAATTCTTTTTTTTAAAACGTCTTTGAAACACATTGGCATGCATATCTAAATAAATACAAGAGCATGAATTTCAAGGTGGGGGAGAACATGAAAGCACTTGCCCCTCCCCTAAATCCTGAACTTGGTATTTCTTCAAATATAGGCAGGTGAAGACTACTCAGACCAACAATCCATAGATATCATTAATAGGCTTTGCCTCTCATCCCCACATTACTTCTGTGGAAGCCCCTGTGCATGTAGAGCAATTTTGCCAGACTTGGAGGTCCCTTGGCATCTTACACCTTCCAATGGTGGGGGAAGATGATTGTTTTAATTGTCCTTGAAGGGCACAAGGGGATTTTCACCCACCAGTTCCAAACAATACACCCCGACGCCACTTGCCAGTTTCACCTGTGTAAGTGCAATGGCAAAAATGACAGTGGCAGATTGCTTCTAGCTAAGAGGTCACCAGTTATATCTGTTGTCAAGCATCAGCTCACATAACTAACACATAACAAAAGATACAAGCAGTAACTTGATAGCTAGCAACAGTTCATCCATACAGTTTATGTTGTTGCACGTATGCACTAATTAATGAGATTCTGGCCATTATAGAAATAGAGATTAGGAGAGCGCAGGAGTATGTATACCCTGCCAAGATTCAAGGGTGGTTATGTGAAATACAAGTGGAGAAAATAGGATTGCAGCTTGAGACTGATAAAGAAATAGTCAAGGAATAAATTATTACCCCAAGGAAAAATTGCAAAAATATTATAAAATGGTCATTCTGTGAGAACCTTGAAAACAATGCAGTGATAACTAGAAGCTAACATGGATTTGGTAAAAACAGATTCTACCAGGCTAATCTTACAATTTTTCATTGAGTAAACTCCCTCATACTTGGTGAGAATGCTATAGATGTAATAAATCTTGCATTCAGCAAAACGTTTGACAAAGTTTTCCATAACATTCTGGTTAGCATGCTAACTAAGTATGATCTGGGAAGAACAACTATCCAATGGATACACATTTGGTTACAGAATCGTACTCAAAGAGTGATTATCAGTGACTCCATCTTAAACTGGGAGGATGTAACAAACTGGGTATTGCAAGACTCAGTCCTGGTTCCAGTGCTTTTCAATATATTTTTTAAAAATAATAAATTGATGAGAAGGTGCAAAGAAATGCTTATCAGATTTGTGAATGATACAAAATTGGTTGGAATAGCTAATACCTTGCAAGAAGGGAAAACAATCAAAATGATCTTTATAGGCTTGAGTGCTGGGCTGAAAACAACAGAATGAATTTAATAGAGACAAGTGCAAATTTCTTTGCCTAGAAAAAAGAAAACAAATGCACAGTTACAAGATGGGAGATGCAGTATTTGGCTCAGTAATGCTAAAACCAATAAGAATCTTGAAATTGTTGTAGATCACAAGCTGAATATGAGCCATCAATATGATGCAACTGCAAAAAAGGGCAATTCTGTTTTTGGCTGCAATAACATAAATGTAGTGTCCAAGTCACAATAAGTACTAACACCCTTCTAATGATAAAATAAAATTGAGTGGTAATATGACTGCATTCTTCAAATACTTGAAAGGTTGTCATACAGAAGAGGGGCGATTTGTTCCTAATCTATTAGACTGAAGGAAATGTAATATTGGGCTTAAGTTACAGAAAGCTAGATTTCAGTTGCATGTTAGGAAAAGCTTTCTACATGTTAGAGCTGTACGACAGTGGAACTAATTACATCAGGAGGTGCTGAATGCTCCAACAGTGGAGGCATTCAAAAGAAAGTGGAGACAGCCATTTACCACATCTATTTTGATTTGAATACTGTACTTGCATTGAGAAGAGGGTTGGACTGGTAAGCCTCTTTCAATCGTATTTATTTTATGATTTTGTGATAAGGTGAATTAGGCAAGAGTCACAGCAGTGCAAATAGTGTAGAGGGCCCATGCATGACATTCTATCTGAGGAGCATCAGAGTCTGTGGCTGAAAGTGGATGAATTAAAATTTTTGGTCATTAGGTACCTTCAAAGCAGCTTCCTTAGAATGATCTTTGACACATTAATAATAGTATTTTTTGTGGTAAATGTGTGTTTGTTTAGCCTGAAATATCTTCAAATGAGTTAATAGCTAGAAAGATAACATTTTGCACTGATATTGCTGAGATCTCAACTGGATGAGTTTTATCTTGACTGGTCATGGCAGCTGCGTGATTCTGTGAGCTGTGTTTCAAAGAAGTTACATTACTATCCCATGAGTTTTGGAATGCTGAGAGAAAGACCTATGTGAAGAGACAGATTGAGGTGGGGGGAGAAAAAAGAAAGAGAAGGGGAGTTGAGTCTGTGCTTTATGCTGTCTGTCAACAAATATTTCTGTACCATTATATCAATTCTGACTCATCGTGACTCTTTTCAGGACTTTCTATGTAGAGAATACTCAGAAATTATTTACTATTTCCTTCTTTAGAGGGGCACCCTGAAACTGTGCAGTTCGTCCAAGGCCACACATGCTGGCCCTTATGGGATGCACAATGTGGAGTTGCTCAACCTCTGGCTCCATAGCTTGATGCTTAACTCACTGAGCTATCCAGCCAGCTTCACATCAACTAGCTCAAGGTTTCTCAACCTGTGGCCCAAGGGCTGGATGCAGCCTGCACCACCATTTCATGTGGGCCCCCACCGCCTCCACCACACCAAGAAGTGCCATGTGGTAGAGGAAGGGCAAAATGGCTATCTGGCCCCCAAATCTGTCTGAGGGAACGTGACCCGCCCACCAGCTTTAAAAGGTTGAGAACTCCTGAACTAGCTCTTTTGAAATAACTGCACAATACAAAGAAAGGTAGATTTTAAAAAGCATAATTCTTGGTATCTGGTTAATAAATGCACACACTACAACATAAAATGGCAACTATATTTAACATCCATTCATAAAGCAAATTGCTCAAGAATTAAGAGGATAACTGGGGCAGTGGGTCAATTAGTAACACAGTGAAATCAAGGGAATTGCTTCTTACTAAAACCTGTCATTGTTTCTTCTTGTTGCTTAATGAACACCACCTTCCTATTCTGTCTTTGAACAGGCTTTTGATGTCTGGGCAAAAATAATCATGGAGGGTGGGGCTATCAATTGCTTTTTGGAAATGCTATGTATCTAAGTATCCATAGAATGCAACCCAGCTGTGGCTGGAGACAAGTTAACAACACAGGTAGTTGTTTTGCATGTAGAAAAGTCCAGATTCAAACTCCAGTTTTAAAAAGGACTCTTGAATAGAAGGGGAGATATGTGGTGGAGGCTTCTGTTGTCAGTTGGAACAGTAGACTATGGTGGGCTAAATGGTCAGCTATCTGATACCATTGTAGAGATGTGTGAGTCTGTCAAGCTTGCTCTCTTTGAGATCTTCATTTCTCCCAGAAACAGCAGGCTAATTCTATCCCCACTTGAACAGAAGTGGGGCAGCAGAAATTCATATGTATTTTTGCCAGATTTTCCAAAATATAGACATTTTCTGGGTGTTGCAAAATTGAGCACGTTTGCATACACACGCATTTTGTTTTCCTTTGCAAACTTGGGCATGCATAGTTACCCATGCACAAATTGTGTTCAAATCTGCATTAGAATCCTGGAGAGGTGAATTGTGTAATTTAACATTAGTGGTGAATGCAGTGAATGTATCACTCGCCCCGGATGCAAAGCAGCTTTATATATTCAGCTGCATGCCATCTCTGTAAAAGTGTGATTTGTAGCAATGCAAGTTAATTCCTTTCAGTGGGAGTCAACATAGAAAGTTAGCTTCAGATGTGTATCCTCATCAACTGTTAATTCCTTTCAGTGGGAGTCAACATAGAAAGTTAGCTTCAGATGTGTATCCTCATCAACTGTGTTCATGGAAAGTGGGCTTTGTGGACAAATCTCTCTTGCTAGATTGTGGTGACCTAGTAAGAAACTGTAGCAACAACTGAAATCCTAAGTGAGAAGGGAGGAAGATCCTATCTCTTATGCATTATCAAAGTGTAAGAGTGCCACTAGGCCAGGGGTTCTCAACCTATTCAAGCTGTGGGCTGGACCACGCCCCCTCAGGCAGCAGAGCAGGCTGTACCGGTGGTTCCCCCGGCCATAAACACTACCCTGAAATGCATCCACAGCTGTCGTAAACATGTCCGCTTCCAGTGGCAGCGGCAGCCAGTCCACATAAACTTGTGACATGGGCCGGGTCGAGTCCGCAGGCTATAGATTGAGAACCCCTGCACTAAGTGGTTAAATTGGAATTGGTAAAATAACATTGCCTACGGTCATCTAGAGGTGCAGTATGCTATTTTGATAAAATCCTTGTGTACTCATGCAAAGATAGGGTGGTTTGGAGACAGGAAACCACATCAAACCTTATGTGACCCTCTTTAAAGGGAAATAAAATAAAGAACAAACCTTTCTTGTCCTGTTTCCTCCTTGGTAGCGGAATAGGAAGAAACTTTCAATTAAAAATATTTTATTGGCATAGCACTGAACTGGCTTTTAGAGCAACCATTTCCTTGCTGAATTGAAGTTACCAAAACAAGCAAACCCATCAACACTTTTGGGTACTCTTCTGTTACCTCCTCTATAGGGAAATGGAAGGAAGTTTTCACTTTCATTGCACCTAATTACACAACGAAGCAACTTATGCAAAGTGACAGGTTAAACCTGGGGTTCTCAACCTATAGCTCAGGGCTGGATGCAGCCCGTGACACCATTTCATGTCGCCTACCACCACCTCCACCACACCCAGAAATGCCTTGTATGGCAGGCAGGGCAAAATGGCCATCCGGACCCTTAAGCTGCTGGGGGAGCATGAGCCGGCCCTCAGCTTGGAAAGGTTGAGAAACCCCGGGTTATACTATCCACCTTTGATTCAATCCATTATCTGAATTGAAAAGGGTTTCAGAAGGCAAAAATTAGGTTTGGGGAACCAGAGATGCCAAGCTAGGGAATGCTCCATGTGTTTTAGTGTCTTTTTCTGAAATAATGTGAAAAATTGTCTCATGTGGATGAAAGACATGTAGGCTTCCTAGGCTGTACACTCAATGGGATCCTACAATAATGATGTTGAGTTACCTGCATTAACACCTCCAATTGCAGCAAACGTTGGAACACAAAACTCTAATGCCTATCTCTCCAACCCGGAGGTTGTCCTTAGGTATCCATAATTATAGACATTGATACCATTGTCCCCATGAACTGATCTAATCCTTTCTTAAAGCTGTCAAGACTGACAGCTGTCACCACTTCTTCTAGCAGGGAGTTCCATAGACCTGTGATCCTCTGGGTGAAAAGTACTCTCTCTTATTTGTTTGAGAACTAGTACCCAAAAGTTTCATGGAGTGCCCCCTAGTTCTAGTGTTGTGTGATAGGGAAAACAGTTTTTCCTTATCTAATTTGTCCACACTGTGCATGATTTTATAAACTTCAATCAGGTCACCTCTTAGACACCATCGTTCAAGAGTGAAGAGGCCCAATCGTTGCAGCCTCAGATGGTAATGAAGGTGTTCCAGTCCCCTAATCATTCTGGTTGCCCTCCTCTGCACTTTTTCCAGCTCCATAATATACTTCTGGAGGTATGACGACCAGAACTGTACACAGTATTCCAGATGGGACTCACCATAGATTTATAAAGAGGCAAAATGACACTTGCTGACTTATTTTCTATACCCTTCCTAATGATCCCTAAAATTGAGTTTGCTTTTTTTACTGCTGAGGCACACTGGGTTGACACCTTCATTGAGTTGTCCATCAGGACACCAAGGTCCCTTTCCTGCTTTCCTGATTAGCTTAAACTTATCCAGTTCCCTCCAGGCTAAACAGCTGAGGGAAGGTCCAGCAATAGTCCCCATTTCCCTCAAGGCCGAAGGAGAAAAAAATCCGCTAACGACAGCGATGGTGCTTCCATGGCCATCTGTCCACACCATACAACTGCTTCTTATCTCCCTCAAGGCTAGGGATGGCCAAGGAAGGAAGTCCAGTGTGGGCTGTAGGAAGAGGCAGCGAAGTCCCCCGTCCCATGTCTTTTGAACCATCTGGCCAAGTGGGGCCAGGAGGGTGGCGGTGGTGGCCACAGCTGTTCATCATCCACTGCCAATGGCATGGGCTGTGGAAAGAGGTGACGAAGTCCTCCTGGCCAGGGAGGGGCTGGCCCCGGGAGCAGTTGTGGACATATCTGCAGAGATAAGAGGGGCAGGTTTCACATAGGCATGCAATGCATACATGCATACTCATTGCCATTGTGCAGGTAGCTGGTGCAGTCCCACGCACAGCTCCATGAAAGTGATAAGTAGATGTATCTTCCTGACATACTCAATTCAATATGAGCCAAGCTTTTGTTACTCTGGGAATACTGAAACTGCTGGCACACATTCAGGCATGCCCCTGAAGCCTACAATCTGAAATTGTACAGGCCAGCAACAGATATTTCACACATGGCTGATGTGTGTTTTGCCTATCCAACTTCTGGGGACAGGCCAACCATGTTTCGTACTTGTGCTGTTCACAGCACACATTTCCATTCTTAGGGTTAAGGGGGAGAAATGGCTATAATTTGAAGCAGACTGACCAATTCAATTGGTATTTTCATGTATCATCTCAGGGAGGGAGAAAGGAATAAAAAAGAGTCATAGAGGGGAGGTTGCTCATCTGGTCTCCATTTCCGTTCTCTGTTTCTTAGCAGCTAAAACTGAAGACTAGATCCAACTGCAGTCAGTAACTCCTCACAGTTCTCCCCATCTGATTAGTAATGCTCTGTAATTCTGCAGGAGTGGAGTGGGGGGGGGAGAGAATACAGCATGGAATATTGTGCACAGAATTCAGCATCATGAGACATTCACTTTTGTGTTCTCTCTTGGCTAGAATGATGCACTTGAAAGCATGTGGACAAAACCCCTGGAATCTGAGAAGTTGTAGTGATTGAGGTGATGTTGGGCTCTGATGTTCTGCAGTTCTCACTACTCTTTGTGGCTATCACAAAGAGTAATCCTACAAAGAAATATAAAACTGCCAAACTTTATTAGACTGACTTCATTTCTACAAATTGTGAAATTCATCATTTCATGTCATAGTACAATATTTTGTTTTATTTAGCATAAACACATAACTCCTCTATTACATTAATGAATGTCTGCCTTTGACTCTCCAGATGTTTTGGATCTGTAGAATCCCATACCATTGGTGACTTTGGATGGGGCTTCTAGGAATTCAAGTCAAAAACATTTGGAAAATGTTGAGAATCACTGTGATATATTGTGCTTCTTTGAGAAGGGAGAGGATGCTTAGTGGGGTTGTATTGCCATCTTGGTTGGTGATGAACTGATTTTAGTTGGTTATAATCAGTTGAACTTCTACAGCTAGACGACAAGGTAATCCAATTTACATGGTGTATAAACTGACTTATTTTCCACCAATTCCACAAATTACAGTGTTTCTAAATCTGCCTGCTGTTCTTCAGCTCACATATATCCAGTCCAGAAACAGGGGGTCTTTCTTTGAGAGGTTCTTACAATACCAGCTTGCCCTAGTCTTTGCTACCTTTGAATTCATCTTTGTTTCTTATTACTTTGTTTTCTTTAACCTTTCTAGAAGAGTTTTGAAAGGGCTAAATACTTCAAAATGAACTCTGAAATTATTCTAGCTCTAAATGGGGAAAACTTTAAAAAAGATTGAAATAGGAATGAATCATTTTGTAATGTATATCTCTGTCTTGCTCTCAAATGGATGCTGGGAAAATCTTCCTAGATTCAGAGCAGAACAGTGTCTCTCACCAATTTTAAAAATTAAAATAACATATATGATTACACTGCACAACAATGATATTGTTACTGGGAATAATGCATGTGATTTACATGATATCGAGAATGCTGATTCCAAACCTGAACTCAGAATTTGCCTATCACGTACAGATTTTATTTTATTTTTATTTTTTTAAAAAATATTTCTTTATTTTTCAATAACATATAACATGCAACATGTAACATATAACCCTCCACCCAGCAACACGCAACTCAAAAATTTCATCCCCCGCCCCCGCCAGGTTAAATATTGCCTTGCTGCTCCCATTTAGGGAATTGGGGGGGGGAGGGAGAGCCTATCCCTCCTATTCTAAATTCCTTCTTTCACTATTCCCCGTCTCCTCTTATTTTTCCTCTATTTTAATTCTTTTGGTCCCTATTCTATTCATATTCATATTCCTAAATTGTTAACACTTTCTTGCCTGTGCCTATTTATATTTATATATTATTTTTTACTTTTTGGCTTTATCTTTGCACCAGACAATTCTGCATCCTTTTCTTCTCTTATTTCCCCTCCACTTCCATAACCCAAAGGTTTCTCCCTTTGTTTCTCCCTTGAGTGGTCTCTCCCCTTTGCTTGATACTCCTCTTTCCCCTTTGATCCTTCTGAACCTTCTCCATAGAGATTTTCCCCCAGTTTTTCCCAGTTTGGGTCTCCCATCGCTATAATTTTTAGTAATTCAAGGTGTCTCATTGCTCCCTTTGTGTCCTCTGCTCTAACCACCTTCCCATCATGAAATATCTTTAAGAAGATAGGGAAACCCCATTGATATTTAATATTACAATTAAACAAAATTTCAGTTATCAGCTTCATCTGTCTTCTCCATTGAATAGTTTCATTACTTAAATCATGATATACTTGTACTTTTACTTCTCCTATCTTTAATGCAGAGTCACCATGCTTCCTTAAATAGTCCATTACTTGATCTTTTTTATAACCTGATACAAAAGTAATTATCATATCTCTGGGGTGTTGACCTCTCTTGAAACCGACCTTAAAAATTGCTTCGATCTCTTCTTCTTTAATTGGGCCAGAGTCCAAAGCAAAGGTTTGTAACCATTTAACCACTTCAATTTTTAAATTGTCTTTATCCATGTCGGGGGAAAACTTAATCCTGATGTTTTTCTTTTTCAATTGATCCTGTAGCTTCACCAATTGCTTAAATCTTTTGTCCATAGTATTTTCATGCCTTACTGCAATCTCCACCAAGTCTTCAACCTCTGACTCCAAAGTATTGGTTCTCATGTTTAATCCAAAAATTGATTTTTTCAGAAATTGCACTTTCTCTCTGACCACCTCTTTAACAAACTGTTTAATTTCTTTTTTTATCTTCATTAGATTTTGTAGTTATAAAGTCTTTTAATTCCAACAGAGTCAGATCTCCACTTGGTTTTTCCTTAGAGGTTAGTCTTGCATTCATATTTTCAGATTCTTCTTTGTTTATTGGGCTGTCGTCTGCACTGACAAGATGTCTATATGCTTTATCAGATACAGTCTCTTTTTCCAGACTCTCCTCTTCATTTATTTTGATCCACCATCGCTGCAGTAACCCTTGTAAAAAAAGTCTCTTACTGTTGTCTCTCTTCCAGTACCTGATATTATTTGCTCAGCAACTTGCAGCTATCAATAATCCACAAATATTTTTTCCACCAGCTACTAAGAGACTGCAGTTTTATTTTAATTTACAACCACAAAGCTTTATTTTATCACAAAAAGCACCTGGCTTCGTGCCAGCTCTATCGGCTCAGCCCAATATGGCCGTTCCTCCCTCTGAAATTAAGATGGCAACAAAAAGAAACAGCTTTAGTGGATAAACTGTAAACTTTTCCAAACCAATCTTGTATGAAGCCTTTTCCTCCAAAATTGTATCAGAGGTAAAGAGGTGAAAAAGAAAGGGAGATGGCAGGTCTATTGCTTTAAAAAACCTTGCAACCAAAGGCCTCTGCTTCTTAGCACTTTTCTCTCCGGTATTTTTCAACAGAAGATTTATCAGCAAATAGTTTTTCAACAGGACCTTCAACACCTCCCACGGTACCTTATCATCCAAAGGACTGCAGTAACTATCTTTTGGCAAGTTCCATGGTACTTTTAACCCAAATAGGACCTTTTTTCTTTGTCTGGAGAAGGAGTCAGAAATCACTCCAACCCCACGTACAGATTTTAAGTTATAGGCATGCTATAGATGTTCAAATGGTATTCGGTAATGTACAGTATTTTTACATGGGAGCATTATAACAATTGCAGGTACCACTATGCCTGCTGCTGCCTCAACTGAATCACATCATCTGGTGGCATGCATGCTCCAGTAGCGGCTGAGCATGTCTGGGCAAGTTAGTGAGCTGATGTCAGAAATAGGTATATAAGGCAAGATGGACCAAGGGCTTGTCTCTAGTGAAAAACCATCTTATTGAACTAGGCCATAGTGAGTCTGTTTTGAGCTAAAAATGAGCAAGCACAGCTATGTTAATAAACCAGACAAATTTTTCTGCATTTGTGGCAAATAAACCCCTTGTAATCAATGCAAGAGCCTAACAAAGAGGGTGAGATTTGCTTACTTAAGATCCTGACATCCTAGGCAGAATTGGACTTCAGATTTGGATTCATCGCACTTGATTTAGTATAGGACACATGGATTAGACCAAGTAGCAGATAATATTTTTTTATGTAGTGATAAGGGGAAGGCAAGAGGTGTGTGTAATGCTCCCATCCCCATTTGTTTCACATAATGAAATAGTGCAACTGCCTTTGGGGAATTTGCTGTCAAAAGATCCTAATGTTTGTCCCAGTTGTGGCAAAAACAACAGGTTCTTGTGTCACCTTAAAAGATAACAGTTTTTATTTGACACTAGGCTTCATGGACAGCAACTCACCTCATCAGATACATGAAACTGATGAAATTGGGATTAGTCCATGAAACGTAGGGTCAAATTAAATTTACTGTTTGTGAGGGTGCCACAAGGCTGTTTGCTGCTTATTTGTGCTTCTCAGTGCCATTGACTCTTATAATTTGAAGTGATTAGGAATAACAAATTTTACAGCTGTCTTGGTGCAGAATGGAATGAATGGAAGTTGAAGCTTGTGTGTGTTTCCACCTTGGTGTGGTCCTTAGGCTGACTGCAATCTAAATTGAGATAGCTGCATTCCAAAACAAACTGGGCATGTTCTTTTCAAGTATTGTTGTACAAGACTGAAGTTCACTATTGAACAAATCTCAATTTTTAGGAGTTTGTTCATTTAACTCCCACACAATATGTTAGCTGATTTAATCAGTATCTACCTGTAGAAAAAACTGAAGTTGTTCTGGACAAGTAGTGCTAAGATATGCTACTTGGCTGTCACTAGCAATAAACCTTTCCTTTTTGCCTGTTGAAACTGTTTGTGGTCAATGTTTTAGACTATTCCTCTCTGTACCATTAGCTCTTTAATGAATGGTCTCGTTCCCTAAGGACCAAATATGCAACTTGGGGGTCATATTAGATCGCCATCTGACCCTGGAAGCACAAATTGCAGCAGTGTGTAAGCTGCTTCCCCCGCCCGCCCCCCATCTTTATCAAATAGCTCACTTGTGTCCCTACTTGGATGGGAGGTCCCTCATAAATCATCTTGCTGGTAATCTCACGTATCAATTACTGTAATGCTTTCTATGTGGGGCTTCCCCTGTTCCTGATACAGAAACTTCAATGGGTGCAGAATGTAGCTGCCAGGCTGATTACTGGGGCAAAAAAAAATTTTGGACATGTCTCCCCTTGTCCTAGCACAACTGCACTGGCTGCCAGTTTTGTTCCATGTCAAGTTCGAGATGGGTGTCTTAATTTTCCTAAACAGTTTGGGACCTTCCTACTTGGTGGAGTGTCTTCCCCTCAGATCTCAGGCCCACTTCACTCATTCTTCTCAGACAACTCAACTCCAAGTTCTGACTCCCAGGTTGGCTAGAAAGTCCATTATCCGCCATAGGCGAGGAGGCAGCAATGGAAATGTGATTTAAATAAATAAGGCTTTCTCGGTGGCAGCTCCAGCTCTGTAGAGCACACTGTCAGGAGAGCGGCGATTGATTGATTTCTTAGGGACCTTTAAGAAATGACTGAAAACCTTTCTGTTTGAGGAGGCTTTTAGCAGTTTGTTGAAGACCAAAAATGTGAACCTCCCATTGCCTTTCTGTCACAACAGTTTGAGGTCCTCAGTTCTCATTTTTATTATTTATTTATTTATTTATTTATTTTTCACGCTTATATACCGCCCACTCAGGTACAACCCAACTCAGGGCGGTTTACATAGCGGACAGTAAATACATAAAAGACACATGATAAAAAAGTTAAAAGTTAAAAAGGTTAAAAAAAACCCATCCCTAAAAGGTGCGCAAGAACCGAAGGGACCTTGGGGGAAGGCACACTTCTCTATACCAACCACCCAATGGTACCCCATCCCCACCCGCACCCCAAACTTGGCCCACCAGCCAGGTCTTTAGTTCCTTCCTAAAGGGCAACAACTCCGTCTGGAGACGCAGTTCCACAGGCAGGAGGTTCCAAAGGGCTGGTGCGGACACGGAGAAGGCCCTCCTCCTTGTGCCAGAGAGGCGAGCCCCCCTGGCTGATGGCACAATTAGAGAGCCCCTCCGGTCCGCTCTGGTTGGACGGACAGACGTCCTTAGGGTGATGCGGTCTCTAAGATACCCTGGCCCACTACCATGTAGGGCTTTAAAGGTCAAAACCAGCACCTTGAATTGCACCCGGAGACAAACTGGTAACCAGTGCAGCCCCCGAAGCAGTGGTGAGGCATGGGCATAACGTCCACACCCCATCACCACCCGGGCCGCGGCATTCTGGACCAGCTGCAGCCTCCGAATGGTCATCAAGGGCAGCCCCATGTAGAGCGCATTACAGTAGTCTAGTCTGGAGGTCACCAGAGCGTGAGTGACCATGAGCAAAGAGTCCCGGTCCAGGAGTGGGCACAACTGGCGAATCACCCGAAGTTGGGCGAAGGCCCTCCTGGCCACAGCTGCCACCTGTTCTTCTAGCAGCAGCCGCAAATCCAGGAGGACCCCCAAGTTGCGCACCGGGTTGGTCTGGGGCAAAACAGCCCCATCCAAAACCAAAGATGGTAGCTCCCGGGATAACACAGGACCCCCCATCCATAGCCACTCAGTCTTGCTAGGATTCAGCTGTAGCCCATTTGCCCCCATCCAGACCCCAACAGCCTCCAGACAGCTGGAAAGGACTTTGACTGCATCACTGGGGTTCTCACGGGCCGAGATGTACAACTGTGTGTCATCCGCGTACTGGTGGTACCGCACCCCGTGGGAACGGATGATCTCACCCAGCGGCTTCATGTAGATGTTAAATAGGAGAGGAGAGAGTACCGAGCCCTGAGGCACCCCATATTTTAGGGGCCTAGGACTCGACCTCTCACTCTCCAACCACACCGACTGGGTCCGGCCCCTCAGAAATGAGGAAAACCAGGACCACACCGTGCCCTGGATCCCCAATCCTCGGAGCCGTTCCAGAAGGATACCGTGGTCAACGGTATCGAAGGCCGCTGAGAGGTCAAGAAGAGCAAGTACGGACGGATGACCACCATCCCGCTCTCGCCAGAGATCATCCATCAGCGCGACCAATGCAGTCTCAGTACCATATCCAGGCCTGAATCCTGACTGGAATGGGTCCAGATATTCCGCTTCATCCAGCACCCCCTGCAGCTGACGTGCCACTGCCTTCTCCAGAACCTTCCCCAAAAAAGGAAGGTTGGATACAGGTCTGTAGTTGGTTAGGATTGCTGGATTGAGGGATGGCTTCTTCAGGAGGGGGCGCACAAGAGCATGTTTCAGCAGTGCAGGAAATATCCCCTCTCGAAAAGACGCGTTAATTATAGCCCCGACCCAGCCACCTGTCACCGTCTTAGAGGCTTTTACCAGCCAGGCGGGACAGGGATCCAATGGACAATTAGTGGCACGGACCGCTGCAAGGAGCCTGTCCACTTCATCCGGGGCAACAGGATCAAACCGATCCCAGGTAACACCGCAAGACTGCACACTGGCTCCCCCCGGACCCTCCCCGTCCACGCCAAGTTTGAACCCCGAGCGGATCCGATCGATTTTCTCCACCAGATGGTCAGCAAAGTCCTCAGCCGATCCCTGCCAACCAGGCACAGGCCCCGCCCTACCCAGGTGGGACCTGGTCACCCGAAACAGGGTGGATGGGCGATTATCAGTGGAGGCAATAAGGGAGGTGAAGTACTGCCTCCTCACCACCCCCATCGCCACTAGGTAGGCCCTAATAGCGGCTCTAGCTAGTGTCCAATCGGAATCGCTCTGGGTCTTCACCCAGCGGTGCTCAAGGCGTCTCTTTGCCCGTTTGAACTCCCGTAGTTCTTCAGTGAACCACGGGGATGACCTAGCTCCACGGGCTTTGAGAGGCCGTAGTGGAGCGATTACATCCAAGGCAGATGTCGTCGACCCGTACCACAGGTCAACAATTGCCTCAGGTGAATCGTGTCGCCGATCCAGAGGAAATTCCCCCAGTTCCCTCTGGAATCCATCCGGATCCATCAGTTGCCGGGGGCGGGCCACTTTAATCGACCCTGCCTCCTTACGATGAAGTGTCGCCCCCAGAAAGTCTAGAGCCACCAGATAGTGATCTGACCATGGCACAGGTGTTATGTCTAGCTTCTGTAAACTCAGATCACTCTGCCACCGCCCCGACAAAAAGACTAAATCTGGCATGTGGCCACTGCCCCTGGTCGGGCCCTGAATTACCTGAGCCAGGTCCATAGCTGCCATGGAAGCTATGAACTCCTGTGCCACCTCGGAACCAGACCCCAGCGAAGGCAAATTGAAGTCCCCCAAAACCATAAGCCGAGATGGCTTCAAGGAGCCCAGGCAGGGAGTCCCTTACCCTGCAAGGAGGCAGGTACAGGAGTAGGACCCCCAACTGACCGTTAGGGCCCAACCGCAGGAGCAGAGCCTCACAACCCAAAATTTGTGGAGCGGTGGCCCTGGCGACTCCCAATGACTCCCTGGCTATAATGGCAACACCACCGCCCTTACCCACATCCCTAGGCTGGTGCCAAACACCGAACCCGGCCGGACACATCTCTGATAGAGGCACCCCATCCTCAGGTCTCAGCCAGGTCTCAGTAATGCATGCCAGGTCGCTCCCCCAAAATAGAGTCTTGTATTAGGGGAGCCTTATTACAGACTGACCTGGCATTCATCAGCAGCAGCCTAAGGGCGGGGTCACCCTGGATCAGCTGCTCAGGACCTAGAGGTGAAACCGGGGGGCCAGAAAGCGGGACAGATACTAAGCATCGGTCCCGCGTTCCCCGAGTGCGGCCCGCCCCACGGTTCCCGCTATAATGCCCCATGCCCGTCACAACCTCTAAATGAGCTCCTGGAACCTCCACCATTAACCCAGATGGAGTGTCGCCCTCTCTTCCTGGCTGGCAAGGCCATCTCCCCCTCCCTCCCTCCCTAACCCACTTAAAACATACCCTCTCATTCCCTCCACCACCCCCAACAGAACTCCAATGACGGGAGTCTCCTCCTCCCGGCCCTGGTCCAAGCGCTGTAAGGCCACGGGGGTGATGGGGAGGGGGGGCACCACCCCTAAGGCCGCCAAGAAACCCCAGGTGGGGCCATAGTTCTCCTCCCCACCCTGGTCCACGAGGCATGAGGCGCGATGCTGCAGGGATGGCGAGGGGTGCCACTTTTGAGGCCGCAAGCAACCCCAGGTACGGCCAATGTTCTCCTCCTCGCCCCAGTTCTGGCAGCGCAAGGCTCGTGGCTGCCAGGATGGTGGAGGGGGCCGCTTTTGTGGCCGCAAGCGACCCCAGGTACAATCAATGCTCTCCTCCCCACCCCAGTCCTGGCAGCGCAAGGCTCGTGGCTGCATAAATGGCGGGGGGCGCCATCTTTGGGGCCACAAGCGACCCCAGGTGCAGCCGATGTTCTCCTCCCCGCCCCCAGTCCTGGTGGCACAAGGTCCTCCCTGTAGTTGCTGCGACGGACCTGCACAGCCGGGAAAAATATCCCCTTTCCGAAACCAGCCATGGGACGGAAGACAAACATCCAATGTTCTCAACGGCCTCCACTCCCGAAGATGAAACCGGCTAAGCGGTGGTGGAGGCGGTGGAGGCGGTGGAGGCGGTGGAGGAAGCCTTGGAGCCCAACCAGGAGTCCAGAAGCCGCCCTGCCTCAGGTGTTCTCGCCAGTCTCCCTCCCGAAGGCAGTGTTCTCGGCAGGCCAGGGGCTGGTGGCTTTTACCTTCCCTCAGGCTGAAAGAAGCAGCCCAGAATCAGCTGTGGCCTTGGTGTTCTCGCCAGGCCAGGGGCTGGTGGCTTTTACCTTCCCTCAGGCTGAAAGAAGCAGTCCAGAATCAGCTGTGGCCTTGGTGGGTGGGGGTTGTTTTATTGTCTTAATGGTGTTTGTTTCACTTTTTAAAAATAGTGTAAGTACTGCAGGACTTTGTCCTAGCTCCTGCTAACCTAGCAGTTCAAAAGCAAGAAATTGCAAGTAGATAAATAGGGACCACTTTGGTGGGAAGGAAAACAGCGTTCCGTGCACTCCGGTGTCTAGTCATGCCTACCACATGATCATGGAAACATCTGCAGAAGCAGATAGCGCTGGCTGTTCAGCTTTGAAACAGAGATGAGCACTGAACCCTAGAGTCAGATATGACTGGTTTTTGAGCAAGGGAAACCTAAGCTGCCCAGAGGGGAGCCCATCCCAGATGGGTGAGGTATAAGTTCAATAAATAAATAAATAAATAATGAAGAGCTTCCTTATGAATTTTAATGTTTTTACTATATTTTGTAATTTCATGCATATATTGTATCCTTGACCATCTGTATCATGGTTTCCACATGCAACCTTGTCTTAATTTTACGGTGACATTTGATTCATGTTGTGTTAAGACACATTTTGTAGTTTTCTTAGGCTTCGGAAGCCAGCTTTCTTTTAAAAACATATTGCAATGCCAGGCTGTTAGTCTGACATGACAATGATGTATAGTTGGAATAAGTTGCCTTCCCAAAGGGAGGAGGGAAAAGTGAGTGTCCAGGACTAGACACATTCCAATGAAACACCTGCTGTCCACATGAGGGATTTGAGTGTCAGCTAGGTCAGCTGACTACACCACGAGGGTGATGACGTCTCCATTCCTGTCAATCAAACTAATTGCCAGGACACCTGTTAGAACAGAACTTTCCCAGAGAAAGCAAAGGTGGGGGCCACATGCGGAGCACATGGCACCTGCACCTGCAAAGGTCCTTGAAGACCTCACTCTTTCTCATGGGAAACAAAGGTGCTTTCTCATTAGATCACCACATTCCAAAGCTCTTTTTCTCTATAAAAAGGGCTCAATTTGTTCATTTGGGAGCCACTTCTGAGACAAGGGGGAACCCTTGTCTCATCACCATGATATTGATTGCAGTGGGAGCCCTTGTCCGACAGCTCCCCAAAATGTCTCTTCGGGGCTAATGCAATGCTATGAGGGGCAAAACCGCCCCCAAAACTTAAGAAGCTAAACCTGCTAGGGAGCTAGCAAGATTTTTATTTCATTTATTTGTTTTAGTAGATTATGTTTTATAGTGTAGATTATTTTAAGATCTGTATCCCATATTGTGTTCCTTCAATAAATCTTCAAAAGTCAGTCATGTGTTGCCTGCCTTTGTAAAGAAGAAGGAAGCCCAGCAAAGCTGAAGTGACTCCGATTTGTCCTCATCGCTTCGAGAGGTGGAAGGAGGTGAGAGGGATAGCTCTGTCTCTAAAAGGGAGGGGAAGAGTAGCAGCTCTAAGAAGCCTAGCTTCTGCCAAGTGATTAATATTAGCTGCCATATGCAGAAGGCTACTCTGTCCCTGTCCCCAGCAAATCGGGCTAGGGTGAGGAGTGCTCATTAAGGCAGCAGGATGCTGCATCCTAAGGTCCGCCCTGCTGGGTGTCCCCAAGAAAAATTCTGGGTGCCCAACATAGCCTTTGTGAGGCATGTTCCTCCCCCTACATCCCTGATAATCTGGAGTGTTGATTTTATGGGGAAAGGGATAGAAATGTAAGATCTAGAAAATCATGTAACTTGTTAATTAATCATGAGGAAAAAACCTAGTAAAATTCCAGTGAATTAAAACTGGTGCAGGCCAATGCATTAGAAAAATAATAATTTTCCTATGTGATCCTTCAATGCCATATAAACATCCAGGGTCTCTATGCTACAGGTGTTTTTCTTCCTCCTTCATAATTTATTAGATGCTGAGACAAGGGCTTTCTCTGTTGTAGTGACTTAAGTATGGAATATTCTCTCTGAGAGACCTGGAAGGCCATATGTGTTTTTATATTTAGGCATCAGGCTTAGAGAACATTTATCACACAGTTTTTAAACCTTTCTGCTTTTTTAAAGTACTGCTTTTGATATAGCCATCTGTTCACATGCCAGAAAATTAATGTGTAGTTTTAAGTTAAGATGCTGAGCTTGGAGACTGGAAGGTCGGGTTTCGATACCCGAGTGCTGCACGACAGATCTTGGGGACATGAAAGGAGACTCATTTGGGTATCTCCTGAGCAGAGTTTCTCCAGCAAAAATCCTTTCAACCGAGAGTAATTTCGGACATGAAATTTATTTAGGCTAAAATTTAGATTTGCCAGGTCACTGGCTGCAGATTCTTGTGAGAAAATGACCAAAATCTGAGATTGGGTGGGAAAGTCCTTGTGATGCCACAGAATCAAGGCAGACAAGGGTTGGGCAACATGCAAACAAAATATTAATGCAAAAACCTTCATGCTGAGCTTGTGGGTTTTGGGGCCAATTGGGAGTGGAAAAGGGGGAGCCAGATTACAAGAGGGAGAGAGGGAATGGGGAAAGGCCATTGTCTTCAGTTATAAGTACACATCTGGCATGCTACATTGTTCCAGACTAAGGAGAATTTTAAAAACTAAGGAGATTTTGCTTGTTATTGCTTAATTAGTTTATTCTACCATTTGACACCTGAATGCAAATATTTCATGCTCTTCAAATGGATGTGTCAAGATAAGATAACCCTGAAAACACTGCCTCATAAAAGAGGTATCTCTTTCAAATGACTAGTGTGTCATTTTTGTTTTGATGTTGGAGATATAAGACTTTACCAATTACACATTCCCATGAATGCAGAGTCCTTTGTAGGGTGGACCCATTATCTTTCTGGCTCTATGCTTGCACATTCTAGACCAGTGGTTCCCAATGTGGGGCCCATGCCCCAAAGGGGGACTTCAATTCCCAGAAGCTTAAGTCAGTACATTGGCTGATCAGTGTTTTGGGGGATTGACTTAGGCTTCTGGGAATTGAAGTCCAAAAACCAAAGGTTGGGAAATACTGTTCTAGACTCTTTGGAAATTCAATCTTCAGCTTTGTCTCCAGAGCACTGAGGAGGAGAAAAGACACACACCCTCAGCGATCAATTTGCATTCCCTGTCTGAGAGAAGGCTCAAAATCGGGCATTACTGAAGTTCTGCAAATGAATGCTTTTGAGGAATTGTCCCAAGAAGGCAAGGAGACCTATGTCAATCACTTCCAAGAAATTGGCAAGTTCTCTCATGAGACATGTAAACTAGTTGAGCCCAAGTCAACCACTTACCAGTGAGAATGGATAGAAGGGAAGAGAGGAAATTGCCCATACGGTTCCGGATTTATTTCTCACTAAAATGTGATTGCTTCAGCCTACAGTTCCAAGAATTTCGCAGCTAATGCAGGATTCTAGAAGTTGTAGTTGTTGTTTTTTTAAGATAAAGATAAAACAAAGAAAAAACAGTAACTTTCCTAAATTTTCCGAAGCTCTGGCTATTCCTAGTACAGCTCATAAGTGAAAAAAAGCAAAAGTAATACCAGGGTAGAAGTCTGTGATTTTCTTGTAAGGAGCCTCTTCAACATAAGAAACCAATCTATGCCATGCCATTTGCTTGTCCCCACAAAGAACAGTACATAACTATTGTGCAATAAGAACTGGAATTTTGTGTTCTGTTTAAAAATAAAGTGCAGCGTGATATGGTTCTTGGTAGAATTTCTGGCATTCAGGGACCATGCATCCATATTCCTGTCTGCCCTACTCTACTCTACTGCCCTGATTCCCAGGACTGGCCCTGTATATTCTTCTTGAAAATGAATGGGGTCATTCCCTAAATTCAATTAGTAAAGGTAAAGGTTTCCCTTGTTCGAAAGCCAGTCGTATCTGACTCTAAGGTTCAGTGCTCATCTCTGTTTCAAAGCTGAAGAACCAGCACTGTCTGCTTCTGCAGATGGTTCCATGGTCATGTGGCAGGGCATGGAACACTGTTACCTTCCCACTAAAGTGGTCCCTATTTATCTACTTTCAATTTCTTGCTTTCGAACTGCTAGGTTGACAGGAGCAGGGACAAAGACAGGAGCACATTCCGTCTTGCAGTACTCGGGAATCGAACTGCTGACCTTTCGCCTCCCAGTCAGCGTCTTAGCCACTTGAGCCACAGCAGTCCTGGTGCCTAATATCCCAACTCTAATAATCCTACAAGAGCCCCTCTCTTCTCTGATGTCATAATTGCCTTCAGCATCATAATGATCATGATCTCCATCACCACCATCATCTGTAACTATGGTTTACAAAACTTTTCATGACATCCCAAACTAGCTGCTTCACTTTGATTTACAATAGATGCCTTCTATTCCTTTCTCAGTATAGATTTATTAATTGATGTTATAGTTATTTGTAATTGTCCCCGTTATGATTTTTATTGCTGATTTTGTTGATAAGTTATGAATGAGCTTAGACACAATCTCTGGCATTCAAAGTAGCATACAAAGGAAAAGAGAAAGGTGATAGTATACATTTCTGAACAAAGCAGATAAGGAAAAACTGTTTTCCCTATCGCATAACACTAGAACTAAGGGGCACTCCATGAAACTTTTGGGTACTAGTTCTCAAACAAATAAGAGAAAGTACTTTTTCACCCAGAGGATCACTGGTCTATGGAACTCCCTGCCAGAAGAAGTGGTGACAGCTGTCAGTCTTAACAGCTTTAAGAAAGGATTAGACAAGTTCATGGAGGACAAGGGTATCAATGACTATAATTATAGATACTTAAGGACAACCTCGGGTTGGAGAGATAGGCAAGATATCTCTCAATGCCATTTCCAGGGAATCCTAAGCAGATGAAGGCATCTGCTTGGGAATACCCTGAAGGAAATGGTGAGCCACTGTGTGAGACAGAATGCTGGACTGGATGGGCTGTGGCCTGTTCCAGCAAGGATGTTCTTATGTTCTTATGTAAAGGCAACCATCTGACTTCTCTCATAATAATATTTATTTATTTATTTATTTTATGGATTTGTATCCCACCCTCCTGATGGGAACACCATTCAGGGCGGCTAACAACATGCTATACAACATACAGCATACAAAACAACAAAAAAATGCAACAACAATTAAAAACAATAGTAGCTAAAAACAGTCAATAACCCTCCCCCCCCCAAAAAAAAACAGAATTAAAAACACAAAACACTAATCAGATAAACATTTAAAAACTGCCCTCACCCACCCCCCTCCCACAATAAAATAGTGTCACACAATGACTTTGGCTGGCAGTGGGTTCAGGTGTGTTAAAAAGGAATATCAAAAATTCAACATAGTTGATTTATGAAACTCACAACTAGAAACACTGGCAAGTCATTTAGATGGCTGGACAGATTCAGAAACTCTATTAGCCAAGGTAAAATGGATCATTCATGTTCAAAAATTTCCCTTCAACCAGTTGGGAACAGAGGCTGACTTTTGTATATTGATACTGTACAAGAGATTGAAATTAAGAGTATTACATTGTGTGTTGTCAAGTGAATTCTGAGTCATGATGACCCTTTCCAGGATTTCCTAGGTAGAGAATATTCAGAGGTGGTTTTACCATTCCTGTCTTTGGGGGCATCTTGGGATTGTGCAGTTTGTGAGGCACAGTAGGGAACTGAACTCCCAATCTCTGGCTCCATGGCCAGAGTCCTAAACAACTGAACCATACAGCCATTTGGGATTAGGAAAGGAAACATGAGAGGTGTTTTCATAACTTTTTTCAGATGTGTTGAATACTTGTGCCTGTTTTTAAAATCAGCAAGAGGCAAATTAATTTTTTAATGGTCATACTATTTCTTGACATCCTACTATTTGGAGAATGCATCATAACTTTCCAGCAGTATTCTCCTTATATTGATAATTGTCTATAAATTTGACATTCAGGATTGAAAACCTAGAACGGGGGTTTCCAACCTATGGCCCACGGGCCAGACACGGCCTGTGACACCATTTCATGTGGCCCACTGCTGCACCCTGAAGTGGAAGTGGGCACATTTACAACAGCTGTAAAACACGCCTGAGCATGCATAAATGCAGTTATATCAGGTGTAAATGCACCCACAGCTGTCTTAAACTTCTGCTTCCAGGGGTCATGGTTTGGCCTGCTCAGCTGTCTGGGGGTCGTGGTCAGGCATAAAAAGGTTGGGAACCCCTGACCTAGGCTTTCCTAAGGCTGCTTTTGGTAAGATTTTATTTTATCTTACCAAAAGCAGCCCTGAGAAGGCTGGGACTCAGAACTGAGGATGAATACACATGGAATGACTGTGTAAGATGTTATTATCAATCTCATTTTTTTAAAAAAAAAACATAACAAACACCCACCTCAGTGCTTTGTCATGTGTTAGGCAAATATATCTTTCTGACACATTTCCAGCCAAAGAATCTTGATAGATAGCTTGAGCAGGAAAGAATCTTGAAACTCTGCATGTAAGTGTTATTTAAACATCAGTCACAAACCAATGTGATGTAGTTGATAGAATCTTGGACTAGGACAGTGATGGCAAACCTTTTAGAGATCAAGTGCCCAAACTGCAACCCCAAACCCACTTATTTATCACAAAGTGCCAACACAGCAACAGGGGAAGAAGAAAAAAACACTCCCATTTGGCTTCTGGGCAGAGGGACGGGGCAAACTCTGTGCTGGGGGAGGGAGGAAGTACTTCTATTAGGCTGCTGGGCAGAGGGGTGGGGTGAACTCTGTGCTGGGGTGACTGCACGGGTGCCCTCAAAGAGGGCTCTGAGTGCCACCTCTGGCACACGTACCATAAGTTCAACACCACTGGACTAGGACTCCAGAAACATGAGTTCAAATCTCAACTTGGCCATTAACGTTCACTGTGAGGTGGCAATGGTAAAACCACTCCTTAAATAACTCCCCTACCTCAGAGACCTGGCTTTACTATAAGTCAAATGCAACTTGACAGTGCATAATAACTACAAAGGGTTTAATTAATCCTCATTATTATTGCTGCTTTGGGGCTGCCTTAAGGCTTCTCAGTCACTCTGTCAGCCTTCATAGGTGCAAGGCCAAGTCACACAGTCATGTACAGATCCCTTCACTATTCAACAGTGGGTGACTCTACAGAACATTTTTACTCTCAGCCAGCAACATTATCATGACTTTCATTTTGTACATTGGAGAAGTAAAACTAAAAACACAATGAACTTGTCTCTATGTGCTCATTAAATTTGTGGCTAAGGTGGGACTTTGACTTCAAGATCATACCTTCTGGGTCACAACCATTATTTTTGAAAGTGCTGCATAAAAAGAGAGAAGCAGTGTAGTGGGGAAATTACAGTACTAGCATATTTTCGCCTGGCCTTGACGGGCATTTTTAATGTGTGTGTTGTGGTTAGGGGTGGTTTTGGGTGTGCACAACCACCACCACCCCACATAAAATACCACTCCAAACACCAACACACACATTAAAAATTCCTGGCAAGGCAGGAGTGGTGTGTGTGTGTGTGAGTGAGGGAGAGAGAGAGAGAAAAAAGAGAGAGAGAGAGAAGCAGTAGTGTGTGTGTGTGTGTGTGTGTGTGTGTGTGTGTGAGAGAGAGAGAGAGAGAGAGAGAGAGAGAGAGAGAGAGAGAGAGACTGACAGATAGAGTAGACCACCAGAGGGGGTTAGTGAGTTAGATAGAGTGAGGGAGGAGACAGGAGACAGAGGAGACAGGAGAGGAGGGCTGAGGCTACCTGCTGAGGCTGCATGCAGGTAAGTTGGGAGGGAAGGTTTGTCTGCGAGTGGGTGGTTGGGGTGGTTTTTTTGGGGGGTGAACACCCCCCAAAAAAACCACCCCAACCACCAACACACAGATAATAATTGGCCAGCAAGGCAGGGGGTGGTGTGTGTGTGTGTGTGTGAGAGAGAGAGAGAGAGAGAGAGAGAGAGAATGACACCCCTGCCTTGACGGGCAATACTGAGGTGGGTTAGGAGGTGGAGGTGGGGCAAGGTGGTGGGGTGGGTGGCCGGCGTGGGTGCCTGGCCCATGCGTCCCTCCCCCACCCCCTAACCCCCACCTCCCGAACCCTTCTTTTTTTTGGTTGGGTCTCCCCCCCCCCCAGTGCGGCCTTCTTCATTGGGAGGCACACCAGTGTCTCCTTTTTCCCTGTGAGCGTCGAGGCCATGTCGTCTGCAGGGACAAAGGTCAGGCCAGTTCGCCTCCCTCCACAGAAGGCCATGCTGGGGGAAAAGACCCAGGTGGCAAAGAAGGGTATGTGATGTGGGGGTTAGGGGGTGGAGGGGTAGGGGCAAGGTGGTGGGGTGGGTGGGTGACATGCCCTACCCCCTCTTCCTCACCCCACTTACCTTTTGCCGGTTGGGCCTTTTTCCCCCAGCGCATGTTTTTTTTTAAAGTCGGCACGCCGCGCTTTCTCAGCCTCCTCTGCACTCGCACCCCTCAGCCTGATTGGCTGAGGGGTTGCGCAGCGCAGAGGACTCTGGGAGTCATAGTTTTTTGTCTCATTCGTGGGGCGATTGCCCCACTGGCGACTTCCGGAACCGATGGCCGGGCCGAGTTAAGGTAAGTTTAGGCATCTCGGTTCGGGATGGTTGGGCCGGGTGCGGGAGCCTTTGTGACATTCCAACAGTTAACATCCCTCCTTATAGGTAAAGATATCAGCACTTTCATAAATGTAACAATAATCAATAATCAGAGGACTTTAGAAGCTATCTGTTTTATGAACAGAAAGAATGACTAAAGCCAGAAAAGTGTTTTAGAATCAAGTCCCTTCCCATTGTTTTCAAAAGAACAGAACAGAAGCTAATTTTGCATTAAAGTTAAGAGATCTGACTACAGATCAAGAAATGGACAGGCTGAATTTTGTCTCTGCCCTAAATTTGCTAGGAGGCTTTAGGCAAGTCTGCATATCTCAACCTCAACCCTTCCTCTGCTGTATAGAGAGACCAGTAACAATTTTGTGGCTGTTGCAAGGAAAGGACCGAGTGGGCGGTGTAGAAATCGACTGCAGTGGCTCAAGTGACTAAGATGTTGACTAGGAGGCAGAAGGTCAGCAGTTCGATTCCCGAATACTGCAAGATGGAATGAGCTCCCGTCTTTGTTCCAGCTCCTGCCAACCTAGCATTTCGAAAGCAAGAAATGGCAAGTAGATAAATAGGGTTCACTTTGGTGGGAAGGTAACAGCAGAAGCTGACAGCGCTGGCTCTTCGGCTTTGAAACAGAGATGAGCACTGCACCCTAGAGTCAGATACGACTGGCTTTTGAGCAAGGGAAACCTGTAGGTATTATTAGACTACAAGTTCCATCAGCCCTAGCTATCAACACCAGTAGTAAAGGATTATGTGGATTATAGACAAAGGATATTTGCAGGATCACATGTTTTCTACCTAGGAATTATAAAATAAGAAAAATTTGAAGGTGCTCTGTAAAAATGTCTGCTATTTGGTACCTTCTAGTTTATTTTTTCTCCAACATTCCAGTTTTTTCTTGCTTAGCCAAAGGGATTATAGCCTGAGAGGAGTGATTCCCTAAACATGCATAGTGATGCAAGAAATTTATTAGCAGTCTGGAACATCCCATCTGGTCGGGACATAAACCAAGCTGTGGGGGCCCCCATGAGCTCCTAGCTTACCCAAGGGAGGAAAAAGCTGAGCCAGGAAAAAAACATGCAGGCCATCCTGTGTGCTGCACAGCAAAAGCACTGTTCATATTAACAGCCCTTCTTGGCTTCTGACATGGCAGGGAGGACACACCACAAACAGAAAAGCTCCATGCTTTGGGTGTTCTCGGCTATATTATATGACCGAAGCCAAAATACAGTGATTCTGGAATCTACATCAACTAATGACTTTTTTTCTCTTCTCTCTGCATATGCTTTTCATTATTATTCTAACAAGTATTTTAGGCTACATCGAGAGAGCAGATAACCAACCTTTACCTTGTTTTGCTCATGACCTTAGGTGAAGATTATTGAAGGAAGAGGCACCTAACCAGATAACTTTTAGATACGCTCAAAAAAGGTGGCAGTTTGGTAAGGCGGATTCTTTGAGGGAATCTATGAGGCCCTCGGTCTTATTACTAGGTCGAACCCTCTTTCATTTTCTTCTGAGATCTGTACTGCCCCTAAAATACTGGGAAAGATTGTGTCATCTCCAGCCCAGCTTGCCACCAACTCTTCCTGATGTTTGCAAGAGCAAAAAGCAACACCTTTGTTTAAAAGATAGTATATTTTCTAGGCTCTAATTCTGGGACATGGGAACCACATTAGAGTGCCCAATGCCTAAAGAGAGCCATGTCTTAAATCAAAATTTAATTTAAAAAATTAAGCTACCAATTTAGAGCAAATGTAAACATGATACTGAACCATGGAGACCAGAGAAAACAATACTGCTATTGTGTGTGTGTGTGTGTGTGTGTGTGTGTGTGTGTGTGTGTGTGTGTGTGTGTGTGTGTGTGTGTGTGTGTGTGTGTGTGTGTGTGTGTGGGTTTTTTTTTAAGAAAGGGAAATGAAAAACAGAAGACTGATGTTTGAAGCAAGAAGAACAGTGTAGGTCTGAAGGAAAATGCCTTGAGGATGATAGCAATAAACAAAGAAGTTGAAGGGTCACACAGAAAGAACTTTGGGACTACAAGTGGCCTGGGGTCCCTGCTCCATAACAGTCAAAACTGTACTGTATCTGTACAGCTTCTGTGGTCACTACACAGTAAAAGAGACAAAATAGCCCCATCCCATCCCATTGTCTGTTTTAGCTGGGCCAAATGTGCTGAATGTACTTTTCTGAGGTTCTCACAATATAAAACACAGTACAAGCTATCACCATCGACCATGAGATCTCCCATCATTGCCAAGTTCAGGTTTCCTTGCCAAACACCTGCTTTCCCTTTTAACAACTGAGAGCCTTTTTGGACCCCCTCACCATGATACTGTAGAAGTTCCCAGAGCAAAACAAGAGACTTCCCTAAAGTTAAAACCCACTTGGCTTTCAGAAGGCTTCAATTTCTTCCGTGAGCCTTATAAAACTCTTCCAGCAGAACAGAATGGCAGTTATGTGAATGGGTAACAAAGAGGCCTTTAGCCCGGTTAGGGTCACAGTGGGTTACCAGCAGCCTTTGGGGAGAAGAAGAGGGGGGGGGGGAGAGAATTTCTGGAACACTTCAACACATGTATGAATCTTTCACAGGAATCTGCTATGGTCAGAAAACAAGGTATCTGCCAATTCATCTGCCGCCAAGAGTGCTGCTTTTGCATACATTTTATTTCAATATAATATTTTCTTATTTGGAGTGATTTTGAGCCAAGTTGTTTTTCACCAGCAGCTCAACTCCTGGTACTAGCTGACAAGTCGGCCGAATTGACCGATTGCCAAGCAGCCAAATGGCCTGAATTTAATTTAACTGTCTCGTGTCTGCTAGGATGAAATAACAGTAAAGAGGTTTGGGCAGTAAAATACCCTTTGGCCTGATAATGTCGATGCTGTATGTATGCTACAAAGCTTAATTAGGTTGCCATATTTTGGAATTATATTGTACGTTGAAAACAAACATGACCTTAGGTTTTTTTTTAAAAGACACAAAGGAGCTCTAACAGGAAAGACAGCATGGAGAAAATATGGTGTAGTGAAATTTAAATAAAAACATACAGTTTCATACAGTTCCTATTTTGGACTAAAGCTCCCACAGTCTCTAAGTTAGTGTAGTCAATTGCATCATCACCTTCTCATTCTTCAACACAACTCATAGTTGGGACACCCAGTCAGGCATCTTCATGGTTGGATGTGATATTCTTATGGCATTATTTTACATATATATTGGCTAGTATCATGCCCAATAACAACCTATGTAGAGATCCAGCTGCAGAAGTGGCCACCTCAAAAGATACCAGTCATACGTAGTCACATGCTACATCAGGTGACCTTGCTTATGAGATTCCCATGGCAGCTTCCACAACCGGACCTCTGTGTACAAGGATGTAGAATGCAATACTGAAAAATGATCTTTTTCTATGGCAAAATTATGCTTACACTGAAGCAAATGTGTTTTATATCAGGGTAAGAACAGCACATTTATGGTGGTCTTGATGCTGCTGCTATTATTTTAAGTGGATTTCAATTACAAAATCAACATTTGGTTAGCGTAATGCTTCAATATGTGAAGCAAACTTGACTGACAAGTTGTTGTTATCTCACTTTGTCCTATCAGGAATGTAGATCATGGTGGTTTCAATTCAGGAGCAGTGGTAATATTATTGCTATGTTCCATTATAACAAATTAATGGCCTCTGAAAAGTCAGCTGTGGTCTTGTCTTGAAAACCGAAAGGTTATGACTTTCTTATTTGATTCAATCCATTTCATATCATGTCTTCCTTTCCTCCTACTGCCTTCCACTTTTTCTAGCATTATTTTCTGTGACAGTGAGTTTTCTTATTATACAGTACAGTACTAGCATATTTTGCCCGGCCTTGCTGGGAAGTTTTTGTGTGTGTGGTTTTGTTTTGTTTTTGGTTAGGGGTGGCTTGGGTGGTGGTGATTTGAATTTGTGGTTTTTGAATTTATTTGAATTTATTTTATTTTTTGGATATATTTTTTTTACTGTTTTATACTCTTCCGGCCTCTAGGTAGGGCTGTGATTAAGAGTACTGTGATTGCCTTTCTTTCTTCAATTCTGTTGCGGAGGCATGGAAGGAGGACGTCTTTCGTAAGTGCTCTTGATTTATTATTCTATTTTTATTTTGTTTTGATTTTGGGGTGCTGGGCTGGGAGGTTTGAGTAGAGAGTTTCTAATTAAACTCCCCAAAGTGTTTTTGCTTGTTCTTTTGTATTTTGTCTGGATTTTGATGTGTTTTATTGTTTTGGATATTTCTGGTTGTTATTTATTTTTTTATTTTTTCCGTATTTATTTTTGTAATTTGTGATATTATTGTTTTTTGAGTAAGGTATTTTCATCTTGTAGATAGGTGTTTTAGTGAGTTTTCATGGTTTTTCATTAGCCTTAGGTATTTCGGGTGTTTTTTGTTGAGTTTGTTGATTATTATTTTTGTTGTTTAATGGATTTATTTGAATTATTTGTTTAGTTATTTGTGTTTTTTTATTTTTGATGGTTGCCGTTCTGGTTAACTGTTTTGTTTTCATGTGGTTGTGTTTCGTGAAGTGAAGAACGGCCTGTCTGTCGTTTCCTCTTTTCCCCATTGCTGTTTTGAAATTAGGTTTTGATTTCAGCTCACTCTTCATCCGGTAAGGTTCGTTAGGTCGGTCGAGGGAGAAGGAGACAGAGAAGAGCTATCTGCTTCACAATGGTTCTCTCCTCTCGGCCTCCTTTTCCCCTAGCTTACCTAATGGGAGATTAGCAGGCAATGATCCGTAAGGGATGGTGCTCTTCCTTGTGGATTGCTAGCTGCTGCTTTTCTATTACCTCCACCGCTGTTTCGTGCTATTTCTCGAAATAGTGGTGTGGGTAGTACAAAGGCAGCATCCAGTCATTCACCAGGGAGTGTGTTTCCCCTGATGAACTGATGCCTGCTGCTGGTTCCCCCCGGTTCAAATTACCTTGAGTCCGGCGGTGGTCTTGCCGTGTCTTCGGTGGGGTAGCGGGGAGGAAAGAGAGTCCCTCTTCTCCCCATTGCTCCGGGAAAAAAGGCCGGCGGTTGTCTTGCCATGGTTTTTTGCGGGTTTGGGTTAGCGAGGCTGTGAGGTGCTGCGGCCACCTGAGGCGGCCTTGTGCTCCCATTGCATGAGGTGCTGTGTCCGCCTGCGGCAGCCTTGCATACCCGTTGCATGAGGCATTATTTTATTTTCAACGTTGTACGTGCTCGCGCCCTTCAGCCTGATTGGCTGAAGTGGTCACGGCACAGAGGACGCTGGAAGTTGTAGTTTGATTTTTCTGTCTGCGTTCATGGGGCGGCTGCCGGACCCTTGTGGCGATGGTCGGTCAGTGTAAAGGGAAGTGTACGGGGCTCGGTACGGGATAGTATGGACGGATACGGGGATGTAAACCGGATTCCAACGGTTAACGTCCCTCCTTATAGATAAAGATGTCCAAAGTAGGATATCAAAGTTTAACAGTGCTAGCTTTGAGAAAGTTCAGGCTTGATCTAGAATCCATTTATTTTTCTTTCTATGGTATTTGTTAAGCTTTGCTTCAAATCCATATTTGAGATGAATTTTCTTTCATTCCAGCTGAGGGGAATGAGGAGATTTTGCTGTACTGGGTGTATATTCCCCTTGTTCTTTCTCATTTGGGATTTTTTTCTGGTGGCAGGGCAGTGATAAGATTAAAAGAGTTGTTACTTACATCCCTGGGCATCTGTTGGTTTGCTGGCTGAAGAAAGCCTTCCATTCCAATCTGCTTTTTCTCTCATTTCTTCTTTCTTGGTGCCTTTCCCCCTTCTTCTCTTGTGGGGAGGTCACATGTATTTCCATTGTATTTTCTTGCCCCTGGGTGGCAGTCTGCTTTTGGTTGACATGCTTTGGGGCTTGGGGTGGCAGGAGCTCATGAAATGTGCTGCTAGCTGTCGGCCATGTTGGAGGTGGTCCCCAGCTTTTTCATTGTCTTGCTTTTGCTTCCGTTCATAGTTATTGGGAATATTTTAGTATGGGTGATCTTAGCCTTGGCTCCAGCAACACAGTGGCCCAAATCCCGATGCTTAGTGTAGTAAGTCACACTGGAGTCGGTCCACTGAATCAATGGGGAGCCCTGGTGGCGCAGTGGGTAAACTGCTGTTCTGCAACCAAAACGTTGGAAGTTCAATACTGACCAGGGCTCAAGGTTGACTCAGCCTTCCATCCTTCCGAGGTCGGTAAAATGAGTACCCAGCATGTTGGGGGCAAAATGCTAATTAAATTGTGAACCACCCAAAGAGTGAACTAAGCACTTTGGGGCAGTATATAAGTGTGATTGCTTTGCTTTAATATAGTAACTCCTCCATATATTCCATTGATTCCAATGGGCCTACTCTAACTACAACTTAAGTCAGTCACAATTAGCATAGACCCATTCCAGTTAATGGAACCAATACACCAACTTGGAAGCTTTTCAATGGTGACTAAGGCATGGATGATTATTGCCAAGGCAGATCAAGTTGGGAAAGATTGCAGCTGGTATACTGAATGGAGCTATGTAAAACCACTCCTTGGTACTGTGCTGTCCTGAGAGTCCAGAATCTGTACAGAATCCAAAAGTGATCTTGGACCACAAATCCTAATGCTCCAGGGGAGTGTAATCTTTCTATATGAGATGGAATGCTAATCCCTCAGCCAGACTTTCTACCGTTCCCTACTCAAATTGCACCCATGTTAGCAAAGAATAAGATGAAGGCAATTTTTAAATACCGGTAAACATAGGGTCAATAGAAGAGAATCGATTAGGAAAATGTTAAAATATTAATAAAATTATCCAAACACATATTTTGACAGTATAAATAATGTAGCTGTTTTATCGGAAAAAGTAACAGGCACCAGTTGCAACCTTCTTCAAGGAAATCAATCATTTAAAAGCTAAATGTTTTTATCCCAATAAGAAAAACTTCCTATACTTGCAAAAGTACATTGGGGGGGCGGGGCTTTGTTGGCTGTAGCATGGAGTTTCAGCATCAAGGAGCACACTGGGAAGGGCTTCACCCATGTCCCTCCTCTGCAATGTGCCTCTGATGGTAGCAAGAGAAGGATTTCCTAAAATCTGGACAGGATCACATGGGAGAATGAAGCTTTGCTAGAGTCTCCCAAGTTTTTTGATTAATGCAAGAAATTGTTATAGCAGCATACACTCCCTTATTATTACATACCCATCAATATAACTGTTATATTGTTTTCCATATAATATGCAATTCTTTTTACTTATCTATGCAACTTGTAAAATCCAAGCTATCATGAGAGTGACAGGACAGAGCATAACTCACATCTTCAGCACTGGGGCATCCATTTAAAAAGTTAAATTATTCCTGTTGCCAAAAAGTTGCTTATTTCTTGCTAGGTAAGGTGCCCCAAATGGTTAATAAATGCTAAGATTGTTAAGGAATGTTAAGAAATCTCAGAAGACAACAATGTAATGGGTCACACCACAGGCCACTCTTCAAAGGGCTGTGAGTCACTGTTTCCAGAATTTGGATAATAAAATGACAACACAAAACATAAACCATATGGACCTTAGGCCAGAAACAGACATTAGAGATAGCCCACAATTAAAGGTGAAAGAATGTTCAAAGGTGACTAATGCAATCTTTCCATGTTTATGAAAATTAGACAAAATCCCTTGCTTAAGTCCCAAAGGCATCCAGTAATGCAAACCAATTTACATAGTCCTAGATGCAAAAAAACAGTTGGCACTGTGACAATCAAATACATTAGTTAAGAACATCATCCAGTCATGGGTCATCATTAATGTCTGTTTCTGGTATCAAGTATTCCCATGACTTACTACTAATCGCTGTTACAAGTGAAAGCAGAGAAGACTTGTTTAAGGGGGTCATAGCTATAGGAGAGGGCCATTGCAAAGGAAGCAAAAAATCAGAACTGATTAGCTGTTCTAGGTTACATAATTTCTGTAACCTGCATGCAGATAACCATGTACTATGGTATCTGTGTACTCCTACTTCTTCTTCCGTGTCTAGGCCAGATGTAAAACTACCAAAAAGAAGGCAATATAAGGTTGCCATTACCTGGAATTGTGGTTCAAAAATACCACAATCTTTGAGGAGTCTCTTTCTGTGTACCCCTGTTCTCCTGCTAATATGGGGTTGATTACCAACTCTTTGAAATTCTAAGCAGTCTGGAGCCATCCATTTTTCATGTGAATCTCACAGATTACCAAATTAACTGCACTAGTAGGATGGCCACTAACACATCCTCTCTGCCCCCCCCCCCCCAAAAAAAAGATGATGTCATGGATCACTCAAAAAGAGGACAAAGAAAGGACACATATTTGCATAAAGTTGCACAAAAGTTGCATTGCATTGGCTAATGTATATGTCTATGCAAAATTTGTGCATTTTTCAATACAAATTTACATAGACTAAAGGATAAGTAGCAATACCCAGTATGGTGTAGCGAATAGAGTGATAGACTACAAGTCAGGATCCTTGGGTTCAAATACCCACTCAGTCATGGAGACTCATGGGGGTGGGGGTGAGGGTGAGGGTTAAGTTTGGCACTAGTAAAACCTGATCTTAAATATCTTAATTGCCTTGAAAGCCCTTGAATGGTCACTGTATGTGAGGTATGAGTTGATGGCACATTACACACGCAATGTATAAATATCAGAGAAAATTTAGAAAGAGTTGCTATGATTTAAATAATTTAAATTTAAATATAATACCTTTTTGCCATAGAAGAGAAGATGGCAAACAGGTGATCAGCATGTCTGCTGCCAAACCTTTTACAACTGATTTTGAAAATGCCCTTTCATTTCAACAGGGTGCCATGAAACAGGTAAGAAGTGAAGCATGGGGTAGACACAGAAACCCCTTGCAGGTCAGGCTTAGCCAGGATGGTTAAAAGTAAGGGATACTAAGAACAGCAGCTCAACAACATCTAGAACACTAGCAGCTGGAAATGGCCACAATTCATTCCTCTGCCCTGCTCTAATGGCTTGTTTTCTTTCTCTCTCTCCCGTTACATTTTAGGCACGTCCAAAAGGAGAAGGCCTCACACCGTACCAGGGGAAAAAGCGCTGCTTTGGTGAATACAAGTGTCCAAAGTGCAAGAGAAAATGGATGAGTGGAAACTCGTGGGCCAACATGGGACAAGAATGTATCAAGTGCCACATCAATGTCTATCCTCACAAACAGGTAGGCCTGTTTCATTGCTTCTTTGATACACACAGGAGGGAGTGAATGCCTGAGCCTATACTCCCCTTACCCCAAACTGATTATCCAGTTTTGCATCTGTTTTTAGAACTTCAGTTTAACTATGATTCTGTGGCTTCATCTCCTAGCCAGGGTGATTTTCAGACATGTCTCTTTCCCTACCAAGCTCTGTGATACCCATCCTGAGGAACACTCAAAAGCTTGCCTTTTTAATGATATCCCAATGCCCAGTCCTGATTTGGGAATTTTACTCATGATACACAAGATAATACCTTTTTCTAAATTATTCTAGAATTGAAATGGAGAATTATTTTTGAACTAGTCACTCCATATTCAGATGCCGATGTTGGTTCCATATTTGGATGCTGATGTTGGTTCCATTTTGGAATACTGGTGTTGCAACACACCTGAGATCAGGATGCAAACTAGCAGAGTGGATGAGACCCATCCTTTTAAGACCGTTGTTCTACAAGGAAGAAGAGATGGACTAATACTTTCTCCCCAACTGAAACCCTACCGAATACAGTCAGACTGTACTGCCAATGAATGAACACATCAGTCGGTGTGTTTGTTGGTGTATGAATTTTTGCCACCTCATCTATTCCAGGGTTTAGGAATCAGGGTAGTTCCAGACCCCTCACACAGGGATGAGGAGAAAGGCAGAAGAAGGTATTTAAATATATTTCAACCCAAAGAAAAAAAATCATTGTAAAATGACCGGATTAACTCTATGCTTTCTATATGTTCACAGACAACCATGTATGTAAAGTAGGGCAATAGCAGAAGGAGAGTGAAGGATGGCCATAGCTCTAAGGCATTCCCAGAAGAAGGGAATGGTACCACTTCTGTGTATTCTTTAGCTAGAAAACTGTGAAAAGGGTTGCACAAAGTTGGAATTATTATTGTTATTTAGCACAGATGATATGTTATATTAATCCAACCTCAGTTTTATCCACTCTTGAAATCAAATTTTAGATACTAATATATAATCTACCCTAGATTAATTTTTATGAACCAAAGAGAAGAACGTATAAGCCTTTTCATCTCATTTTATTACTCTCCATATATTTTCAAGACAGTCTTTTTTATAATTCAATTCAAAACTAGCTTTCTCAGTTTTAGCAGGGTTAGGTTTTTCTTTTTTTGTCCATTACTGTGTTAAAATTACCTGCCAGTAATACAAACCCTTTCTTTATCTCTTCCAGTTCCTTCAACATTTCGTTAAAAATTAGCTTGATTTACATTTGGAAAGTAAACTTTAATCAAAGTATACTCTACTTCTCCCATTGTTACTTGTATCATTATATGTCTCCCTCTAACTGTCTGTTTACGGACTGCCATGGCTTAGTGGTTAAGATGCTGAACTTGATGAGTAGAAGGTTGGCAGGTCAGCAGTTCGAAACCTGAGTGCTGCACACAACTGAGTGAGCTCCCAACTCTGTCCCAGCTCCTGCCAACCTAGCTGTTCGAAAGCAAGAAATTGCAAGTAGATGAATAGGTACCACTTCGGTGGGAAGGTAAACAGCATTCCGTGCACTCCGGTGTCTAGTCATTCCTGCCCCATGTCCACAGAAACATCTGCAAACACAGACAGAGCTGGTTCTTTGGCTGTAAACAGAGATGAGCACTGAACCCTAGAGTTGGATACAACTGGCTTTTGAGCAAGGGTAACATTTACCTTAACTATCTTTTGGAATTTGAGTGCATTTTCGTGTAAGATTTCTCTGGGTTGAAAAGATTTTTAGGGGATACCTGAATGAGGCTCCTTTCATGTCCCCAAGTGCAGATCTCAGGTACTGTATCAAAACCCATCCTTCCAGGCTCCAGCTCACCGCCTTAACCACTAAGCCACTGGGAGAGCACTTAAACTTCTGTTTTAAAAAGCCAGGAAATGGCTTCAAGGGCCTGTTTACTCATGAATGTGGCTGATCATATAGATATATAAGCCCCTATCAATTCCTTCCCCCCAAGAGGTTTTATTACGGAATTTGATGATATACCATATATTCCATGCAATAGATGCCTAGAGAACTTGTTGAAAAACTTCAGTAGCAGTTGTTTTCTGTTTAAGTAAGAACTGCTGAATAAAAGGAGTCAGATTCTAGGCTTTTCCTCTGCTTGATGTCTCTTTATTACTGTTGTCAGCATTCAGGCTGCCCTTTGCTATGTAAATTTTGGCATCCATTTTACTTGTGACAATGAGGGCACAATATTGTGCAGCAATAACAGGCAGTTTTCTGGTGTTTAAATCATGGATACAGAACCACAATACAGTAATACCTCAGATGATGCTAAAACTTGGTTCCACAAGTCTTAGCATTATCTGGTTTTTAACGTGCAATACATTGATTGCACAATGTTAAAAAAAATCCTGGTTCTCTTTCCAAAGAGGAAAGGGAACAGGGGGCCGATCCACATGACTCATTGAAAAGGGCAACGGGGATTCCATTCATGGAATCCCTGCTGCCCTTTCCAAAGAGGCAGGTGGATCAAGCCAAGCCCCAAAGTCGGCAGGACTGGTCTCCGACTTTGGGGCTTGGCTCTCCAGCGGTCTGAGCATCTGAGGGCCAGTTTCCTTGGGGTGAGGGTGCACGTGTCCGGTCTTCCCCCAAGGAAGCCAGTGCTCTGAGCGTCTGAACGCTGGTTTCCTTGGGGTGAGGGTGCGCACGCACAGTCTCCCCAAGGAAACCAGTGTGTCTGACCGCCAGTTTTCTTGGGGTAAGAGTGTGTGCACGCACTCTCAGCCAGAGGAAACTGGTGATCCAATACTTGGGTCTACGGAGGCCCCCTCCCCCCCACAAGGGGGCCTCTGGAGATCTCTGACCCAGAACCCGCAGGGCTGGTCCCCAGCCTTGCAGGCTTTGGGGCAGAGATCAATGTTGGGGAATTTGAGGAAAACTTTTGCATCGCACAACGTTAGCTTAACATTGTGCGGTGCAAATGTTTTCCTCAAATTCCCCAATGTTATCTGGTTTTAATGCTGTGCAGTGCACATGTTAACCGGGGTATTACTTATCCCACATCCATAAACTAGAGGTTTTGGAAGAACAAAATAATACAATTGTAGTCATTCAAACTAGTCCCATCAGATTCTACATACCGGATTTGCTGGCATATAAAACCCACCCACTCCCTTAAATACACTGGAAAAATGGGGTGCATCTTGTACTATATATAGTGGCCTATAGTGTGCTACTTTGGTAATAACAGGGTGTGTCTTATACTCTGATGTGTCTTATATGCCAGCAAATACAGTAACTATTTAAACATGATCAAAATTGTAATCTAGAAGAGGGTCTTAATTTTGAGTAATAGCTTTGGAAAGAAAAAAATATTTCAGTGCTCTGATGATGCCTTTGGAGTAATTCAAACTAGGTCAAAATGAAAACTGATCCATTCCAAATGAGACTGGAGGCTGTACGACTAGCAATTTATGACACTGTGCCAGAAATCCAGAATCCATTCCAAAGCACAGTCTATGCTCATGAGGACAGAAGCAGCTCAGTAAAAAAATAAAATACCCAGTGTAATTCTTCACAATTATTGGGGTTCACGGAAAGGACTCTGGGCATTAGGTTAAGCCAGACATTTTGATGAATGGCTTGTTTGCTGGATTAAACATATGCTTGGGCTGAGTGTGTATGCACACAGGGCTGCTGCCCTCACCTTGCCTAACTTTACTCAGCAGCAGAACTGACGTTTACCTTGGCAACTTTTGCATTCTCATCAACACAGATCACTTTTCAGAGTTGCCATTTTAGATTTTAGAGTTAATCTATTACAGTGGGAGGGTCCAGATTCTCAGCATAGTTTAAAAGCCTGCTATTGAATACTGTATATGCAAGCAGTTGTCTTGGGAGAGAGCTGTGGAGGGCGGGTAGTGGTGACTATAGCAACCATAGCAACACGAATCAAGCAGTCACTGCCACTCAGTTTCAAGTACTGTATAGTGCCTGTAAGCCAGCCAAAAATATAGGTGCTCTTTGAGGAATGCTCATGTGTAGGCTAAAAGGAGGGGCATGACCCTTCTCATTCTTCATAAATGGTTACCCTGATTCTTCTCAGATGAGCTTCTAGGAAATGCAGGACTCTGTCCAAAGGCAGATGCCTGTAATACTGTTCGTGGTGGTGTTAAAAATTCTGTCAACTTAGCTTCCATTTTAGCTCTACCTGTATAAGTTAAGTTTAAAAGTAGTACTTTCTACATTTTTCTCATGCAATTTTCCTATAAAGAAAATGTGTTTATTTCTGCAACTTAAAAGAGTTACTGTTTCTAAACTATAAAAGTGAGAATCTTCTACTGGTTGTACTGGATGGAAGATAAAATGAGTTGTAGTCCCATAAAGTAGCTTTACTGAGCCCTGTTTCTTCCTCATTAGCAGTTTGAAAACAATGTAACAAGTTCTGTTACGTTGACTGTTGGTAACAAAGACAATTAGGAAGCCTAAATGTTAGTAGTAATGACCATATCAATATTTATGGAGATTTCTTAATGTACGACAATTCACTGTTAAAAGTTACACTTTTGTGTAACTGCGCAACAGGATTTTGACCATTGACTTTCAAGACTTTTTTGTATGAATGTCAACAGAATATGTTCGAGACATCTTTTTACAGTAGTGATGATGGGATAGTCTCCTCTGCCCCACTTGAGAAAGCAAGCTAGTTTAGTTGACATATAGCTATTTAGGTGACATATAAGGCTATTGAGGAATCAGCATGGGCAACTGCTGCTGTTCCCTAGAAGCTGCTGCCTATAACTGTTTCACTCACTCTGCCTAATGGCTGAGCTGGTTCTATGCAATATAGACTGGAACAACAAATGCTAGTTTGAACTAAGTTCTACACATTTATATGGTCAGTTTAATACTTTGGACAAATTCCTCAATCAGCACTATTCATTGCTAGTCAGTCAGCCAGTCAGTACGTACGGTAAGTAAGTAAGTAAGTAAGTAAGTAAGTAAGTAAGTAAGTAAGTAAGTAAGTAAGTAATGCTATATTTAAATTCTCCACTTCCAAAGCCTACTTGTTGGTATAGACTCATTTTTGAGCATCCCATTATCCCCCAAATCTTTCAGCCTTTTCATTATTGCTCCTTGCTCCCCTGGTTATACATTTAGACTCTGAGGATCTGAGTAGGATGCCATAGGCTAGCAAAATTTTGCCCACATTGCAAAAAAAAAATTACTATTCATTTCAGGAGCAACCCATATAATCCATGCTGCATAACCAGGACTGGTCTTGGACATTTTTACGTTTGAAACAAAATGTCAAAATTACATCTTTCTCCAGCTTAAGTTTTAAAGATGATGTTGACATGGAGGCTTGTGGTTGTAAGTTGCATTCCCCTTTCTTCCAGAAATCAACTTTCACCATCATTGGATGGCAAACATACTGAACTTTGCAAACCAAGGGAAAAATGAAACAAATTCAAATACTCTATGTATATCACAGTACTTTCCACAGCATGGGAAAATTACACTTTTGGACTGTTACTTAACTTCTCAGAGCTTCCCATCTGCATGGGCAATATTTTCCCCAAGTGCTGGCATTTCACCTTCAGTTGTTTTTTCTTTCTAAAATGATATGTCAGTCTTTTTTCAAGGCATGATTCTAACAAGTATGCAGCAGGTGCAATGTGTTCAAACCCTTGTGGTTTGGCATCTGGTCAGGAAAAGAATGGTTAACTACCTACATATTTGCTAACTAAGTGTAGCCTTTTGGCTCATAAGATGTTCTGGGAGATTTACAGTTTCACCCTATGCACGTTTACTTAAACAGTTGAGTGATCCCAAATGATTTTTACACTAAACGTAGTACACATAAGATTGTAGCTTCAGTTCTTCCAGCCCATGAGAGCCTACCATTCCATGTTGCTCATTAATATGCTTTTTTCTCTCTGTGTAGCTTGATTTATCCCCTTAATTGCTTGGTGGTGGTGGTGGTGGTACTCTAAGAAAAGCAAAGTGTCTCATTTATGGGAAGGTGATGTTTTTTGTTCAGCTAGTTGCTCACTGCCCTTTTCATTTGACATCATGGCGGGCCCAGAGTTGAGCTGGCAAGTGTAGCCATTTCCTTGGCATTTCTGGCAGCCTCATCACCCAGATGCCAACCTGTGAATGATCATTCCCTCCGCTTCCCCATCCTCCTTTCCATAGCCACACTCTCTAGGACAAGCATCAGTGTCTGTGCCTGCTCCCTGGTTGGTCTCTGCTTTTTTGGCTTTCTCCTATGTTGTCTCTGTGATGACAGCTGCAGAACTGGATGTAGACTTGGCCAGCTGGTAGCTGCTTTGCTTGCTGAATACCGTGCTCCTTTGGAAAGGAGGGGGCAGAATTTTGTTCTGTCTTACAATTCGAATGAATCCCTCTCCACATACAAAATAAAGTCCCAGATGGATCACCTCCACCCTAATTTCTTTGATTAATGCAACCCTTGTGCTGTGTTCCAGAAATTTCATCTATTTTCCTTCTAGCCAGCATAAAGAGGAACAGCCTGTGCATCCAATTTAGCTTTTAGGCAAACTCCTGTATCACTTTTGACTCTTTGCACATGAGGTTCAAAATATTTCTCTTGCCACACCCCAATGCACATTAACTCAAGGTGCAATCCAAATTTGATACCTGCATTGGTTAGAATGTCCTTTGAAATGATAAATATCACCCTGGCACTTTTTGTTCTTGACTTATAATCATGAATTCTTCCCAAAACTTGAGGAGGAAATTTTTTTTTGCCTACAACTCACAAATTTTTTGGACTTATATTTTAAAAATTGCTGAAGATCTGCTTAACTTATATCAAAAAGCTGATAAGGTGGACCCTTATCTAGGACAGTAAGTTGAAGTAGTTGTTGAGCTGTGTTTAATGACTCCATGCTTATTGTCTTCTCTGCATTTAGCTAGATGTGGGATCGAGGCACTATCTTTAACTTTCTCTCTTCTTCCCACCAAGTTTTACACTTTTAGAAGATAAACTACTTGTATAGTTTTGGTACAAACTCTTCCCTCTCACAAAAGGGAAGAATTGCTCCCACTTAGTTTTATGTATTTTTCTCTTTTACCACTTCAAACTTGACGTCACTCATTCTTGAAAAAATTGACAGGCCATCACTATTGTTTGTGGAGAGGTAATGTCGTAGCAGCATTTACAAATGTTATACTTACAAAATGCACTTAGTGATGACAAAGAAAATATGTCAATGAGGTGCTTCAGAAAGCAGAACCTGGGAATTTTTAATTTTGGCAGCTGCATAGGTTTGGGAAATGTGGGAGTTGTAGTCAAACAAATTAACTTTTCCAGGCAAGCCCTTTTGTAGATCAAAAACAACAATAGCAATTACACTTATACACAACCCCATAGTGCTTAATGCGTCCTTTGTGTGGTTCATGCTGAGTAGAGCATAGACACCATGGTCACAAAACCTCACCTTGCTTGCTAGTGATCTTTTGGTTTCACTACTGGATGCCCCTCTGCCTAGCCAAGCAGAACTCCTGTTTCTGGAGTCAATGACAATTCAACAAAAGCAGGGCGAGCACTGCTTTTCTGGCCCCCAACTGGCCAAAAGCAACCTGGTCTCCTGTGTTTCTGATATCTTTTTGCCACAATTATGTTGTAATGTGTTGGTTAACAATAACATTTCTGAAATCCAAATGGCTTGCTGTAAGCTAATAAAACTGAAATCAACCAGTGCCTGGGAAAAACAAATCAGAGGAAAGATATTGTTACTGACTGTTCTCCAAGAAACTCTTGGCATTCCCAACATCCTTTGCTCTACTTCCAGGGGAAAAAATATTCCTGAGAGTTTGTGTCAATTTGTTTAAAACTGGTTTGTACAAATAAACACAGTCACTGCTGTCTTTCCCTCTCAAGTTCAGCCATAGCAGCTTTTCCCCAGGCAACTTTGCCTGGGATCTCCTCTGCTACAACTTGGTTTGGCGGGCAGGGTGAATGAACGCCAACAGGCCATTTTGCCTAATACAGCAAAACAAGTGCCAGCACACAGTCGGTGGGAAGAACAAGGAAAGACACGTACCTTCAGCTAAACAGCAGGAACTTGGGCTTTGCTCCCGTAATGGAAGTGACCAATCTGCCTTTCTGAACAGTTGCACATTGCAAAGTGTGTGTGTGTGTGTTGGGGAGGCTGGGCGGGTGGTGGTAGCTTTGTATTCCTTCATCACTGTAGCTTTCCAGTTAAGTTAATGGGGTAGTTATACAGGTGTTGAGATACAGAAGCAAGCCAGTGAGTGTATCACTTTTTAACTTACATTTTAAAATGTAGTTCATCTTTCCTTGCTTCCTTAAGGCTTGTTCTTTCCACTGTGACTTGCGATTAGTATCCATCTCTCTTTCCAACACGAGGTGTCATGTGAAACAGTACTTTTGTGCTCATGATAAGTGTTGTAAGTAGGCTGGCTGAGATTAAACAGCTGATCCCGTTTTGCAGTTATTCCCCTCCACCCCCTCAAAATTGGTAAAATAAAAGTGCTATCTGTAGTGAAGATTTAAAGGTTGAGCAGGAGGGAGGGTGAATGAGGGACGGAGTGGGAAGGCTGCTGTCTGAAATTCCTGCTTCGATGGAACAAAAAACATTTCAAGAGCTGCTGCCAAAATCATGACCATAAAGTTGGTTGAAAGCTAGCTGGAGGGCAGGGTGTTCTGGGGAACATTCAATAACAATTGCATGGGGATCCAGGACTCTAAAATCCTCTACATTGTTCTGGCAATGGCATTATATGAAGTGCGAGAAGCTTGCATTACTGACACCATACAGAATCATCTACTTGATATCTGCAACTGTTCCCCTCTCATTCAAATTGCCTTGCTCCTTTTCCCTTTGGCTCAGTTCAGGCAAAATTATCCTAGTCCATTAAACGGTGATGCACATGTTAACTTTCCTCTTCCTTAATCTTTTCTCTTTCTTCTCCTCCTTCAGCTCCCGTATATCTCACACACTTTAATTAAGTTCTCTTGGGGTTTGTTAAATCACTTCCTCATGACATTTGATGGGAGTTTAAGTGATTCCCCAAACCAAGTTTCATATCCAGCGCTTGGAGGAATTTTTTTTAAAAGTAATTTGTGTTACTTAATTGCTATGCTGCAAGCAAATCATTGTTGTTGTTATTATTACCCCAGTTGTTAAGGTAATTACTGTATTAACTGATTGTGTTATCACTAGTATGTTAGAAAATACACAGAATACACTAGTGGCCAAATCCAATATTGGGCTTTGAAAATATGTGAAATAAAACAGTACCTCCTTTGAGACTTTGATATCAGAAGAGAAGGTGTAAAACAGGAGTTCTCAACCTTTTTAAGCCAGGGGCTGTGTCATGCTCCCTGAGACAGCTTCGTCATTTTGCCCTTCCTCCACCACATGACACTTCCGGGTGTGGAGGAGCTAGTGGGGGCCCACACAAAATTGTGCCATGGGCCACATGCAGTCCACGGGCTTTAGGTTGAGAATCCCTCAGTACCATATCTGGGCCTGAATCCTGACTGATAGGGGTCCAGATAATCCGCTTCATCCAGAACCCCCCGCAACTGCTACACCACTGCCTTTTCCAAAACCTTCCCTAAAAATGGGAGGTTGGATACAGGCCGATAGTTGGCCATTATTGTTGGGTCGAGCACTGACTTTTTCAGGAGGGGGTGCACCAAAGCATGTTTTAATGGTGCAGGAAACACCCCCTCCTGCAAGGATGTGTTGACTATTGCTCCAACCCAACTACCTCTCACTGTCTTGGACATCTTGACCAACCAGGTGGGACATGAGTCTAATAGGCAAGCAGTGATGTGAACAGATCCAAGGAGCCTGTCCACTTCCTCAGGGACAACTGAATCAAACTGAACCCAGATAACATGGTAAGACTGCGATCCGGCCAATTCCAGACCCATGGTGTCCATGCTGGGGTCAAGCTTTGAGCGAATCTGAGCGATTTTCTCCATAAGAAAATCAGCAAAGTCCTCAACTGACCCCTGCCAACCAGACCCAGGCTCCCCTCTACCGAGGAGGGACCTAGTCACCCGGAACAGAGTCATTGTGTGATTATCTGCAGAGGCAATAAGGGTGGCGAACTATTGCCATTTCACCACATCTATCGCCACCAGGTAGGCTTAGATTTTTTTAAAAAATATTTTAAGAGGAGCATGGACATCTTTAGAGGATTGAGAGGACATTTTCTACTAGCTAAGACATGACATAACCCCTATTGAACTGAGCCTTTTAAAAAATACTAATCTGCTAAAACAAGATGGAGAAGTCTGAGGACTAGTAAGAGAATGACATAAAATGTGAGAAATTTCTGTCAAAATGCCCCTAAAATGAATGCCTTTTAAAAGTAACTTTGTAATATTAGTAGGTGTTATTTGTTACACTTAAGTAAGTTCAGTGTTACTTGCTACATCTAAAAAGTAACTTGTAATTACTAGCCACATTGCTTGTTACACAAAGATAACAAAGTACACATTATCTAATAAACCATAACAGTAATCCTGTAGCCCAAACTAGCTTTATTATTGCCTTGTTGCAGGCCACCTGCTGAGTTTGATTGTAACTGAGTTTACATTTTACTTTCCAAACAAACAGTCCAATTCCCATGTAAACTTACCCCCAACTTTTCTTTATTCTAGCCAGGTTCTAATGTGCTTTTTGTTTTATTTTGAGGAAAAACTTAGTGTAATCCACAAGTAAGGCCATTTAATAACAGTGCTGGAAAAATGTTTTCCTTTACTCTAAATACATTTTATGCTTTTATTAGAGAGCCATATGCCTGGCAGAATATTTGGTATTTGCTGAAGAAAAACTCCCATTGTGTTCATACGTACCTTAACTGAGAGTACTGGTGTCAAATCTGTTATGACATAAATGTTTACACTCATTTTTTATGTAGATAATTTCTTGCTGAAATTATCAACCCTGGCATTCCCTTATCTGTACTGAACACTTGAAAGCTATTCCTTGTTTCATATGAAAATGGTATTAGAGCAGGGAAAAAAGAGCTATAATCAGCATTTTTTGGGCACACATATTTGCCATTGCTTTTGAAATAATTGGCATTGCTGTAGGACTGACAGATCATAGAATCCGTCCAGTGAAACTACCTGATGTTCATCAGGGGAACAAATCAAGTGTCCGACTTCAATTATTTCTTGAAACAAGCTAAAAGTGAGCTTGGCAGGCTTGACTTTCAGCCTTACCATCTTGCGGGACAGGCCATTTTGAAGGGCCTTTGGCCAACTTCAGACCAGACAGGCATCTTATGTATACTGGAGGTAGAACATGGTGATACAACCAGTGAGAGGCAGAGAGACAGAATACATCTGGACCACATGCATACTCTCACTGAGAGCAGAGAGGCTCATAAGGTTGGGAACCAGTAATGTTTTATCTCAGCTGGCCAAACCTCCTGTCCAGTGACAGCTCAGATTAAATTGTTAGTTCTTGGTTAACATTCCCTTTAATATATCAAGAGCTCACCCGCTACTCTGCTCCCCGAGACTCTGGGGCTAAGCAGATAAGTGCTCAAAAATATTTATTTGGATTTGTGAGTGAGTGGAACCAAGTACAAATGATACAAAAAAAATTTCAACTTCAGGTTTGGAATTCAAAGGAAAGACAGCCAGGAATATTTGCAATCCTTGTTGCCCAATCAAAGACAAACTCTAGCTTGCAAATCTTCATAGCTCTTCTTCTACAGGAGGTCCCAGTGGGCTCCCTCCATGGGCAGAACCTGGAAACATGACCAGTGCCTTGCCATGTGAAGCAGCATGTATGAAGGATTCCCAGATCTAGCTGTGGCAGCTGCTAACAGTTCCCAGCCATTGCTCTATCAGTATCTCCATCAAGCCCCCCAGACTGAGTCTGGGATGATAAGACAATGTTTTAAACTAAAATGTTTGATCAATTGAGTAACTGCATGTAAGGTAAAGTACTACCAGCATTGGGTCCCCCATCAAATATTTTAGTTAGCAACTAGTGATCAAGCTGGCTGGATAGTTCAGTGGTTTAGGTATCTATCTGGCTGCAGAGCCATAGTATGGGGTCCAATTCCTCACTGTGCCTTCAGGAGAAGAGCTACCCTGTGTAGCCCTTGAGCAAGCTGCACAGTCCTAGAGTGCTCCCGGAAAAAGGAATGGTAAACCACTTCTGTGTATTCTTGACCTAGAAAACTCTAGAAAGGGCCACTATAAGTTGTAATTGATTTTATGGCATACAATTATTGTTTATTAACTATGTTTTAGGAATACCTTGTAGATCCTTGATTTCATCTTCATCTGTAGCTCCACAGATCACAGAGGGAGATCTCAACAATTTCACACTATTTTTATACTCATAGATAGTTGCTGTGACCAATTCATACTCCTCAATCAGCCTCTGGTGGTGAACCACTAGGTTGGTTTAAAAATGTTGCCTGTTTGTTGAGCCATACTCAAAACCTTGCCAGCTTGACTGAATCTGCCAGAGCTTGTGCTTCACAGGTATGGGGCCAAAGTAGGCAAGTCAGTCAGCTTTGCAGTTAGGAGGAAATAACATATACAGTAATACCCCAGTTAACGTGTGCACTACACAGCGTTAAAACTGGATAACGTTGGGGAATTTGTGGAAAGCTTTTGCACCGCACAGTGTTAAGCTAACATGCAATGCAAAAGTTTCCCTCAAATTCCCCAACGTTGATCTCTGCCCCAAAGCCCGCAAGGCTGGAGACCATACCTGTGGGCTTAGAGGCAGAGATCTCTGGAGGCCCCCTTGCTGGGGGGCAAGGGGGCCTCTGTAGACCCAAGCATCAGATCGCCAGTTTCCTCTGGGTGAGAGTGCACACATGCGCACTCTCACTCCAAGGAAACCGGCAATCGGAAGCTCAGAGCGCCAGCTTCCTTGGGGGAAGACCGTGTGTGCACACCCTCACCCCAAGGAAACTGGCACTCAGATGCTCAGAGCACCGGCTTCCCTAGGGGGAAACCAGGTGTGTGCGCCCTCACCCCAAGGAAACTGGTGCTCAGACGCACAAAATGCCGGCTTCCTTGTGGGAAGACTTGGCACGCGTGCCCTCACCCCAAGAAAACTGGCGCTCAGATGCTCAGACCGCTGGAGAGCCAAGGCCCAAAGTCAGAGACCAGTGCTGCCGACTTTGGGGCTTGGTTCAATCTGCCTGCCTCTTTGGAAAGGGCAGCAAAATGTGGGCCAAACTGTAAAGAAATCCAAGAGCAAGAAAAACCATTCGAGGCACAAAATACAATATGATCCAAGGTTTAATTAATATAATTGATGTCCAACTCCAAGCTTGATAAACAAATGATTTGTCGCTTGTTAAATTCACAAGTAATGTCAAAAATTAATTCACTTCAAATGTCCATGAAAAATCGATGTCGATAACTCTTTACAAATGTATTCAAAACTTTACTCCCATGTAGTGCATAAACTCAAAATCTGTTCTGGCACACAATTTTTCGACAATTTCTTCCTCAGGAGCAATTTTTATATATCTACTACCGGTAGCATAGTGTTATAAATTGTGTTATGCCTTTTGGGGGGGGGGGGGGTTTGAGTTAAAAATCAACAGAGGATGCTATAATTTTTTAATTTTATTTATTTAACATATGTTTGTTATTTGTGTAAACTTTTGATTTATTGTTATTTTTTGACTTGTTTTTACTCTTGTGGCCTCTAGGTGGGGCTGTTGTGTTTTTGACTTGTTTTTAATATTCCGGCCTGCAGGTGGAGCTGTTGGTTTTAGTTTTGTTTCACGTGTTTTTTCTCTCCCAGCCTCTAGGTGGGGCTTCATCCAGTAAGTAGTCTTTGTTTCTTCATTTCTGTTCTGGAGTTGTAGAGGGAGGACGTGCTGGTGTGTTCACTGGGTTTTTTTATCTGGGTTTTTGTTTGTTTTGGTGTTGGACTGGTAGGTGTTTCTGTTTCTTCTTTTGTGGGTTTTTTTGGTTTTAGATGTATTTAATTGTTTTGTTTATTTCTGGTTGGTTTTTATTTTTTCTGATTTCTTTTGTGATTATTTGTTTAATTTGGGGTATTTTTGTTGTTTGAGTTAGGTATTTTCATGTTGTAGTTAGGTGTTTTTTCTGTGCTTTCATGGTATTTTGGGTGTTTTTGTTTGTGGATTTTGTTGTTTATTGTTTTGTTGGTTAATGTGTTTGTTTAATTATTTATTTGTGTTTTATTATTTTTGGTGTTTGGCGTTTTGGGTAAATGTTTGTTTGTGTTGGTGGTGTGTACTTTTACGTGAAGAACGGGCTGCCTGTCGGTTCCTCTTTTCCCCATTGCTGCTTCGAATTTTGGTTTCGATGCAGCAATGGGGAAAAGGAGGAGCCAGCAGTCAGCCCGTTCTTCCCCTGGTAAGGTTCATTAGGTAGGTCGGGGGAGAAGGAGGCAGAGAACTATCTGCCTGATGATGGTTCTCTCCTCTCTGTCTCCTTTTTTCTCCTGGCTTACCTAACTGGAGATCGGCAGGCAGCGATCCATAAGGGATGGTGCTCTTCCTTGTGGATTGCTGGCTGCTGCTTTTGTATGACTTCCACCGTTGTTTCGTGTTAGTTCTCAAAACAGTAGTGTCGGAAGTACAAAGGCAGCAGCCAGTCATTCGTCAGGGAGGGTGCTTCCCCTGACAAACTGCTGCCTGCTGCTGGGTTTTTTTTTCACCCGGCCTCAAGGTACCTTGAGGCCAGCTGTGGTCTCACTGTGTCTTCGGTGGGGTAGCGTGGAGGAGAGGGAGTTCCTCTTCTCCCCGTTGCTCTGGGAAAGAAGGCCGGCGGGTGTCTCACCGTGGTTTTTTGTGGGTGTTTGTTTTGTGAGGCTGTGAGGCGCTGCATCTGCGTGCTGCAGACTTGTGCTCCCATTGTATTTTTTAATTTCATTTTTCATGCGCCGGGTAGGATGCTGGGACTTTGAGTTTTGCATTTTTTGTTTGCGTTTGTGCGGCAGTTTTTTTCCTGCAGCTTGATTTTAATTGGCCGCGCCGTGTTTCCCAACGTTCTTTTTGCTCGTGCCTCTCAGTCTAATTGGCTGAGGCATGGCACGGTGCACAGGACATTGGGAAGTGAAGTTCTTTTCCTTTTTTTCATGTTTGTGGGGCTCTTGCCCCACTGGCGCCTTTGCAACCCTGCAGTAACCTGCAGACCGGGTTTGGGCGAGTGCAGGAGGCTCGGTATGGGATATGATGGATGGGTGCAGAAATGTATAGCAAGTTCTAATGGTTAACCCTTGGATTTATAGGTATAGATGACAAAAAGTATATTTATAAAAATATTAGAATAGAATCTTTCAGAACTACTTTTTTAACAGATGTAGATCAACCCGCTATCACGTATACATTCCAAAACTTAGCTTACCCTTTTACCGCATCCCGGCAAAAAATAAAAATACTTATAGTCATAGCAATAAAAATTGCTCCTGAGGAAGAAATTGTCAAAAAATTGTTTACCAGAACAGATTTTGAGTTTATGCACTACATGGGAGTAAAGTTTTGAATACATTTGTAAAGAGTTACTGACATCAATTTTTCATGGACATTTGAAGTGAATTAATTTTTGACATTACTTGTGAATTTACAAGAGAGAAATCATTTGTTTATCAAGCTTGAAGTTGGACATCAATTATATTAATTAAACCTTGGATCATATTGTATTTTGTGACTCGAATGGTTTTTCTTGCTCTTTGGAAAGGGCAGCAGAGATTCCACACATGGAATCCCAGCTGCCCTTTCCAAAGAGGCAGGTGGATCGACCCCCTGTTCTCTTTCCTCTCTGGAAAGGGAACTGGGCTTTTTTTTAACATTGTGCAATCAATGTATTGCACAACGTTGAAAACCGGATAACGCTAAGACTTGTGGAACCAAGTTTCAGCGTTATCCGAGGTATTACTGTACTATCTTTCCAGAAATGCATCTTCAAAGCTACTGAGAGCCCATTGTTTCCTCCCAATGGCTAATCCCTCCTCGCTGGAGAAAACAAAAGCTCATTTTCAGCTTGTAAAGCCTTGGAAGCTGCTAGCCAAATACAGTAATACCTCATACAAAGTCTGCTTCATACAACATCGGATTCATACATCACCTAATTCCTTGAAAAAAGTTGCCTCATACAAAGTCGTGTGACATTGTATGAGGCATTGGGGTTTTCCCAGGTTGCATTGTGCCTGGGCAGTATAAAAGGCAGGACACATGCGTGCATTGCTCTTGTGGGTTTTGCATGAGGCAAAGAGTGATTAGGAGTGGTTTTGAGCGCGATTTTGGATTTTTTTGAATTTTTTCATCAGAATTTTTAGAAGCGTTCCTGGGATTTTTGCAGCATTCTTCAGGTTCTTGGACAATCAAGGTTGTTTGACAAGTTTTTGTAATGTTTTCAGCCTTTAGACAATGATTTCTTAAAGTTCTGTCAGTTTCCTGTCTGTTTCCTTGACTTTTCCCTGAAGTCTGTGCTGTTACATTACAATGTATCTCTATGGAAATGACGTTGTATGAGGCATCGTGGCAAGGATTTGGACGTTGTATGAGGCATCGCAGCTAGGATTTTGCATGCCTCATACAAAGACCAAATCCATATAAACTCCAAACTTGTAGAACCATGTTTGGACATTGTATGAGTTATCACTCTACTTATACAGTCTCTGCTGCTTACGTCAGCGGTTCTTCCAGTTGCTGATGTCTCCATGTTACCAGATTTGGGCCACAACTTTTGACAAACTAGGGTCACCTTTGCACAATCATGAAGGAGCAGATTTTATATAGGAAGTGATGAATAAAAACTATGAAGGTGAAATTGATCAATCTGGAAATTTTTGATCCAGAGGTTTCCCTCTCTGAAAGTTCTAGGCCAGTATCTATAAAATACTCCTGTATTTGCCTAGTTGTTATTTCCCATGCATCAGGAAAACAAATGTAAACATTTATTCATTGGTAGAAATATATAATTTGTCTGTGCTTGTCTTCCCTCTGCAGAGACCCCTGGAGAAGCCTGATGGACTGGATGTTTCCGATCAAAGTAAAGAACACCCTCAACATCTCTGTGAGAAATGCAAAGTGTTGGGCTACTACTGCCGCCGTGTGCAATAAACATACCTGGGGATTACCTTTGCTACCACCTTTGGAGATTCTCTGGCTGCACACAACCATCAAAAGGAAGGGGAAGGAAAAAGTTGGACAAGAAGCTTCCCATACACCAATATTGCCTGTCAACAAACTAATAATATGCCTTACCTTTAATAGAATGTAACCCTTTTCCTGTGTATGTGTATAAGTGCAAGTTATATTTATAGGACTACAGTGCATTTTATATGTGCGTGTGTGAAACAGAACTTACCAGTGTCAGGCGCATGGGGTTGAGGTCTGCTGTGGTACAGCCATGGTTCTTTCATGGAAGTCTTGTGTGATGACCCCACACATCCATACACTGGAAAGGCTGGGGGCTCACACAAGAACAGTTCTTGCCGGACTGTGCTTGTCGCATTCATAATAAAACTGCTAATGTGGTTTCTATTGATTGTTTGCACAATTACAGAATCCTGCCTAGGTGAAACAGTGTTGTTTATCAAGAAATGTTATCTAACATCATGGAGATACAGGTGACTCATGTTAGTGGATCTTGCAGACAGTACGTATATAAAATGGACCATATGTTCAGTATGGGTTCTAGCCAGCGATATGAGCAAGAACACTTTTTCCAAGGCAACAAGATTGAGCTTGGGGGGTGGGGGGGATTAAAGAAAAGAGATGGTAATGTTAATTTTTCTTGACTTCAGAGTTGGTCTGAAAGTTATGTCTGGCTTCTTGTTTTCTAAGAGTCCTTCAGGACCATTAAGATGAGGCTTTTGTTGACTGTTTGGTTAATAGAGACTGAGGGTTAAAAAGAACAAGTGAATAATTGTTTGAGGTAGTGGTATGCTTGGAGAAGTAATGGTTGAACAGGGAGGGTCAATCAGAAATGTGTCTTCCTTAAACAGCAATCTTAAACATGCTTACTTAGACATCCATTCCACAGAATTAGGCAGATGTACTTCTGACTTAGTGCATTCAGGATACATATTTTCGCCCAGACCATTGGAAGATCTTGTCTTCTAATACACTCCCTTGTCACAATTACCTTAGCCTGCCTCTTTCCCTGTGTATTTGCTATGCAAGTAAAAGCAACATTTCTTACTTTTATTGAGCCACTATACCAACATTTTCATGTGGCCAACAGGGCAACTGCAATTTTGATCTCATCATATCAAGCTACCCTTGCCTTGCCAGTGGGTCCAAACTCTGGTTATTATGCTGCCAGAACTTTTGTATCCTCTCAAGTGTGTCAAGTTTCTCATATCCTCTTGTGCAGTTTGACTCATTACTTTCTTCAGTGCAGTCCTCGATGAAGTGAGGCTTTATCACCCATCATTCTAGTGTTTTTTTACACAAAGGCTTGCACAAAAGGCCTTCCAAAAATTGTAGTTGCATGAGGGCAGTCCTTATGATCACCATGAACAGGCTTTTGTAGTGCAGATCCCTCTGCAGCAGGGATGCCTAAACTATGACCCATGGACCGGATCTGGCCCCTGATGGCAATTCATCCAGGCCATGAAGCCCTCGTCGCTCCCAGAAGCAGAAGTAAAACGCACCCATACGGGCGCATTTTACTTCCGCTTCCAGAAGCGATAAGGGCTTTGTAGGCCAGATGAATTGCCATCAGGGGCCGGATCCAGCCCATGGGCCATAGTGACCGGCCCCCTGAACCATGTGACCGGCCCACAGCCCAAAAAGTTTTGGCACCCCTGCTCTACAGTGTGTCAGGACAAATTTGTTTAAACCAGATTAGTCTTCACCTGGAAGACTACTGTGCAAAGGTATTTTGGGGGCCTCCTAATGAGGCCATATACATCTCTATTGGTCTTGAGCTTAGAACAGCACAATAACATTCTGGGAACTGAGGTAGAAATGGTAGGGGGACAAGAAAAAGCATAATTGGCTTATTTTTGGTCACTGCTTACAAACTTCAGATTAATCCATAATTTGCTCTGTGTAGCTCATAGAACCCTCCAGTGGCCTTGGAGACTGAGAGATTCTTTCAGTTGTAACCATTAAGTAACTTTTCCAAACTCTGGGTATTGCTAAATGTTAGATTGCACATTCAAACTGCACTATAGACCATGTTGCAGGTCATTGCAAGGCAACTATTACCATAATTATAGGCAGGTACCCCAGTAGAAATATTTGAGAGCAGGACGTGCCTGGGTAAATTTTCTGTAAACAATGGGGGAAATCCTTCTTCAAGCATTAACTTAGAAAGTAAATTTTCTGTATACTGTATATTCATTCTAGATTCAGTGATGATTTCATGAAAGTCATCTCCATTAAACACCCAATGATATACCTACTGGTAGGTAGCCATTGGGACTTCATTTGTGCACATTAAGAAAATTGCTCCAGCAAGCCTTCCTTTGCTCTTGTCTTCCAAAACATAGTTAGGGAAAATATAATATTTGCACCAAATATATTAAGCAATACAACTCATGGACCCAATTAGAAAGGATGTCCCCTCAGTCCAGTTATGAGCCACCTATGCTATTAGGCACTGTCTTATTAATACATAGTCCTTTAGGGAAGATTAAGACAGCATCTTTTCTTCCTATCTTTTATGTGAATTTGCAAGTAGATAAATAGGGACCAGTTCGGTGGGGAAAGATCTTGGGGACATGAAAGGAGCCTCATTTGGGCATCTTCTGAGCAGAGTTCCTCCAGCAAAAATCTTCTCAACCCAGAAAGCACCTTTGTGTGCTTTTGACATGATTTTTAAAATGTGAATTTAAAAAGAACAAGTGAATAAGAGAAAACGACAACTGAAACATTAAATGTGCCCCTTGCCAACTGCAGGTGAATTTGGCATTCAGAAAGATGAATGCCAAAGATGATCTTCCCCAGGGATGTTTAGAGTCTAACATTCTTGACAAAACAGATGTGTTGTATGGCGGAGCTTGCCAATGCCCGTTTACCAAGAATGATGCCATATTATGCACTATAAACTTTTTAAAAGGTGCAATGATTATTTTTATCAGTATTAACAAAGAAGAGCTTTCCTGAAACTCTGAGCATATAAAGCAGGGGTTCCCAACTTTTTTCTGTTGTGAACCTGACCACGTGGGCCCACTGTACAGGTGCGGGAGCGGGCACATTTATGGCTGTCGTAAATGCGGCCACTTCCATGTTTGCAACATTTATACATGTATGGGTGCATTTTACGGCAGATGTAAGTTGCACCTGCACATGCACAAACACATCCACTTCCAGTTCTGGGTGCGGCAGAGGTGGTGGTGGGCCGGATGAGTTGGCAGCAGTGGCCAGAGCCAGCCTGTGGGCTGTAGGTTGGCAACCCCTGATATAAAGCAACACATTGAGGGGCTTCACCTCCTATCCACTACTTGGTAGGATTCTTCTTCAGTGTCTAGGCCAGATGTGAAACTGCCAAAATGAAGGCACCTTTTAGTGAGTTCATTCTGCAGTTCCTAGTATAAAGGGCTGGCCTAGTATAAAGGACTGGCAGAGAGGGTGATATTGGGCAGATGCACTTTCTTTGTCTGTCTACATATTCATCATGGAGGTTTAAGCTCTTCCTTTTCCACTCTAAACATATGACATTGACTTATACACATATACAGTAGAACTATGGATAAAGTCCAAACTCCGTTCCACAAGTTTGGACTTTATCCGATTTTGGACTTTATCCGAATCAAATGGGTGATGCATCAGATAACGTCAAGAAAAATGGACGTTATCCGAGGTATTTGGTATAAGAACCTCGGATAACGTCCATTTTTAGCGGTTTTGGGCTTTATGTGATGCATCACATGAGCATGAAAATCACGACTTTATCCGAATCGGACTTTATCCAAGGTACCACTGTACACTGTAGATTTCCAGGAAACCCTTCTGCAACAGAGCTCTTCAATGAATGGGCTCTTGTCTATGTTCTTCAGAGAAAAGCAACCCACCTTCCAATAGCAGCCTTTTGTGTGAGTAGGGCAGGGATTCCCAACCATTCCATCCAACCCATCACCGCTTCCGCCACACCCGGTAGTGGAAGCCGGCATGTTTACATTAGCCATAAAATGTGCATGTGTAACATGCCATGGCTGTCGTAAACATGGAAATGGGCGCATTTATGATAGCCATAAATGTGCCCGCTTCCGGGGGTGTTGTCCCGCCCACTCAGCTGTCTGGGGGTGTGAACAGGCCCATGGTGGAAAAAGGTTGGCCACCCCTGGAGGAGGGCAAAAGTTTGCTGAAAACACAAAGTCATCTCATTGTCTTAACACTTAAGGAGACTAGCCTTGAAGAATACTTGATGGTGTAATGCTCAGTGTCATTAAGGACCTCCATACTCTGCCTGCTCCTGATCCACTCAGCCATGCCAGAAAAGTTCTTTAGGGCTCCTTAAATGGGTGTAACATTAATGAGCCTGCCTATCGCTTGTGGGCATCATGAAGATTGAAAAGTATCTTAACCTTAAGGGTAGAGTTTTAAATGTCATGGAAAGCCTCTCAGTATTATTAAATTCATGGGTGAACCAGTGACTGCTTGAAGACAATGGGTTGGGATCCAGAGATCAGTCTTGGAGTCACGACTCGCATAAATATCAGTGAGTCTACTTTTTGAGTAAGGCTGCATCCAACCCAGTGTGACTATGGAAGGGCAAATGTTCAGACCATGTTGGCATCGCATCTTGTTTACACAAACAGTTATCCTGAGATAACAACCCTGATTTTTGTCTGTGTTGTTTACATGATTAAGCTGACAGTCAAAGGAAGAGAGAATGGTAAAGTATGACACATTTGGGGTAATGCCTTAGAAGTAAATAACCAAGATAGCCCCTGGATTGTTCACTGACTTTCCATTGCTTTGCTGGTTAAGTGACTGTGTAAACAAAGGGATGGTCATTATTTTACAGGCCATGCAGAGGCCTTTTGAAAACTTGAAGTTTAATGCTAATTCTGTTCCATTGAAAGGGGGGGATTAATTATCTAAGAAATGTAATTTAAAATAGAGCCATATATTAAACTGACTATAGTATTCGAGCACTTATAAAATGTTACAGCAATCTCTCATGTTCTGTAAATCTAATACGGAAAGTGGGGTAAAATAACTTGCAAAGGTTGAAATTAGAAGAAGGGCATTCATAAGTTTACTTGTAAACAATACGTGTATAATATGAAACTTGTTTTTCCTTAAAAACTAAATTTCTAGTGAAAGTTCAGCATCGTTACATCTTATCATCCTACAGAGAAAGCAAAAAATGAAAAAAAAAAAGGTGGGGGGGGAGTGGCAGAAATGCTATGCAAACAAAGTAACTGCTCAACTGGACAGGCCAAAACTTAGCTTTTTAAAATTAAAAATAATATCCTAATTGTATACAGGATTCTGTACATGAAACAGTGATTTTGATACCTTGTACATGATGGAGTACTGAGGCTGGTGTCCAGAGTCTTATGCATATAGCTTCTGTGCACACAGCCAAAGACTCTCCCAAATTTGATTTAGGAATGGCTTTTCACATGGCACAAGTTTGCTGTGGGAACCCTGCTATGCTTCAAAACACCCTAGAGGACATTTTGAAATCTAAGCACTGAATTGTTACTCTGTAAATCTCCAGGAATCCTCTCTCATAATCCCATTGTTTTCTATTTATTGATGTATAGAGTCAGAAGCTCAGTGGTTTAGGTATCTAGCTGCCGAGCCAGAGATTGGGAGTTTGATTCCCCACTGTGTATCCAGGTAGATGAGCCAGCCTGTGTAGCCATGGGCAAACTGCACAGTCTCAGGGCGCTCCCAGAAAGAGGGAATGATAAACTACTTGTGCGTTTTCTATACCTTGCAAACCCTGGGAAAGGTTGCCAGAAGTCAGTATTGACTTGACAGCATGCAGTTTTACTGTTATTACAAAAATAAAGGGTATGAGCTTCCAAACTCATAGACATGGTGTTTAGATCAGTCTTTACCTGCCCTCATATTGTGCAGAAAATAAGTTACACACACACACAAAGAACTCCAATTAGCATCCCCCGTAAATTCTCATTGTGAGCCTAATTCTACTTACGTGTAAGCTCCAGTAACATAAAAATGTGATTATTATTATTTTAAGAATGAGGTGTGGATAATGGTGTTAATATGGTTTCAGAATAAGTTACATGCAAGAAATGTCCAACAAACTAGCCATGTTAATCTGTTTCAGCATGTGTAGCAGAAAGGAGAACAAAAGATCTGTCGCCTCTTAAAGGCTGGCAAATTCATTTTAGTGTGGACATTCATGGATTTCTGTTTTGCTGAGGACATGGACTGTAGTCTATAAAAGCACACTCAGAAATAAATCTATTAATGTTTAAGTGCCACAAGTCTTTTGGTTAATGTTTGTGTGTTATACATGCAAGAGGTGAATCATACACATGATTTCTCCAAAATAGCACTTTACAACTCCATTGATTTCAGTGTAGGGTTATGAGTGTGAAGGGAGTCAGGGCAGATTTCAAAACGTATTGTTTCAAAATATAGTTCCAGGTTAAATCTGGTGTCCCTACTTGAAAGAGGGTTCTTGGTTGGCAGGGTAGGAAAGGCCCCCAACTGATTTCTTGGCAGGCTGCTACCAGTCAAAACAGAAAATGCTGGTCTGGATATATACTGATTCTGTATGAGACATCTGCTGAGATCAGTGTGGGGTTCAGAAGTATGAATTGTGCCTAATATGTTTGCCATGTCTATTCAGGCTTCTGATGAATGCAAGTGTGAAGTCCTGCAAATGTAAACCTTGTGAAACTTTTTTTCTAACTGAAATTTAATGGAAATGTTCCATGCCATGTCATTCTTTAAGACAGTATTTTATGCTCAGTGAGGATTTCAGTGCCTATTTGTTTTATGCCTACAAAAACCACTGCCTCTAGAAGTATTGCTGAATGACTGTAGCACTCAGTAAGCTGACTGAACTTGTAGTTATACAAATGAAGAATTGTGTTTTCTTAGGATGAATATCAAAGGGACAATCGTGTGCAGTTTAATAGATCAATTAATAGTCGGTTGATATTAATGTTTATCCCTGTTATAAAATATTTTACCATTTTACTTGCAGATGTGTATTTATCTTGAGTTATACTTGACATAGAGTTCCTTTCCATGTTTTTAAAAATACTGTGTGTGTATTTTGGGATATCTTTTTAGGTGTTTAAAATTTTTGAATGGTTACAAACATTTCTTTGTAATACTGAATTGTTATCTGGATACTCTTTGCAGTAACCACCCCCCTTTTTTTGTATATATTTGAGGGCCTTTAAAATATGATTGTTTGTTCTGTTTGGTTTTTTAAGTGTTTTTACAATGCTGAAGCTTTCATAAATAAAACAGCCTTGGTTCTCTACTAGAATACTAACAGAGCTAAGAGTTTTCATAAGTATTATACAAAATTAAGGGTGTATCCTCAAGAAAATATTTATGGAAGGAATTTTGCTTTTTGTTTTGTTTTTTTACAATGCTTTTGTCTGTATAAAGTATGCAACAGAACTACATTAAGAAGGAAATATTGTCTACATAAAGTATTATATGGAAGTTGGTACATAATTCTGACAAGAAAATATCCTTGCAATTCTTTAAGCCATATTGTTGTTGTTTTTCTTTGGATGAAAATATCAGTATTAAGTAACCAGTATGTTATTCAGGTGTTTAGAACTTATATTAATGTGCTTATGCAATTTATTTATATGTTTATTTTGGGAAAATACTGCCTTTTTAGAGAAGTTATGACTTATATGCTAAGAATCAGATATACTATCACTTTATAATTTTGAGAAAGATACACTAATTGCTCAGACCTAAAGTTTCTGCTTATGATGGAGCTATAATGACTGAGGCATCAGCATAGCATTATAGTGGCATAAGCTCCTGTGTAAAGGGATAGAACAGAAACATGGATTGTCTAAGGACTTCCTTAGCGCTCACAGGAGTTTGCAAAAACACCCCGCTAAGATCTATAGTGTAATGCTAGCATTGCCACCATAATGTCAATCAGTAGCCATAGACAAGAGACTGTTAGACTGATATAAGCGTTATTTGTTTATTTTACAGTATTTAGATGACATAACATGTTACACTATGCATGCACACATATTATATGCATCTTATCCTTTACGGTTTCGCCTAGCTTGGTTATTTTATGGTTGTTTGTTAACCCATGCTAAAATGGGAAATCAGTTATATACTGGACACATATTTCCCTTCCAATGTGTTATTTAGCACAGCAATCACTACACTGTAAAAGACTAACCCTGTTATCATTATTAATTTCTACAGATTTAGTTTAGTTCAATTACTTATGAATTTAAAGAATAACTAGCTGTACCCAATGATTCTTTTCTCAGTTTCAGTTGTATAATTTTCCTATTCTGTAACTGGTTATTAATTTGTACAGCTTAATAATAATAATAACATTTCTATGGACATGATGCCTCAGTGGAGCCAGACTTATCTCAGCTAGCAGGGTTGCCCTGGTTGGTTGGGTGTTTAAAAGACTGCCAGACCTCTGTTGAGCATTGTCCATAAAATGGCATTCCGATACGTGCCTTATTTTCTGGATAGTATATGTCTTGCTTTTAGTATTATAGCATTTTAATGCTGTATTAAAAAATATTGCAAAAAAAAATGGTGTTCTCTGGTTTGTTTCTTTCTGACAACTAGAACCTTTTGATTGTTTGGGACTATACCTGAATTCAGACATCCAATGTGATCTCAGGAATCTCAGCTGCTTCTGCATCCCTTCAAAATATTAGTGTTACTACTAAAATGTCACTTTAACATCTTTAAGAAAAAAAAATGTTCATTCACATATAAAGCCCGACATGGCTTGGGACCTCAATACCTGACGGAGCCTCTCCTTTGGAAAAGTTCAGCTAGGACCACCCAGATGGGCAGGGAAGAAGGTTGCATTAAGAGATCAGGCTTTCTCAGTGCTGGCCCAAAGGATCTGGAATCACATTTGCCTGGTTCCCCTCCAGGATTTTTCTAAATCCATTAAGGTGAAACTATTCAAGGAAACATTTTGTAATATATTGCCACCCCCTTCTAATGCTTATGATATTTTATCTGATTGCTTTGTACTTGACCCATTTTATAGCTTATGTTTTATAGCCATATATTTCAACTTGCTGCAGTTTTTACAATGTATTTTAACCTCATTCACCCTCTGATTGTATTTTTATGCTTTTAATTATATTTGTATGCCACCCTGAGTGCACTATTGGCCAATAGATAGAGATATCAATACAATAAATTATTATCATCATTATTATCAAAGGAGAAGATGGTCCACCAGATGTTCAGACTGGAGTTTTGGAACCCCACTACTTTCTAGCCCTGGAGACATTGCCTGGTAATGTAGTTGTACCTAGTATTGCTACACTCTGCAAGTGCTCTATCATGATCTCATCAATGCCACTCACATTCAGATGTTTTGCCAACCCTTTTGGGATTGCTCTCAACACTCCTATCACTACTGGTATCACTGTTGCTGTTTTCTCCCAGAGAGGCTGTACTTCAGTTCTCAGATCCTGATATTTCATGTTCTTTTGAAAAAAAAAATATTCCACCCGACACTACATCAATTAGTTTAACCATTTTTCCCCAACCACAGTAATGTCTGGAGTGTTGTGTTTGAATTTCTTATCAATTTGGATCTTAAAGCCCCGTAAGAACTTTACTGTCTTATCCTTGTTCTCAATCACCATTTCAGGTTTTATGATGATGATGAAAAATTGGTGGAGGAATGAGAATGAATAATTGTTGCTGAAAAATAAGTATGTGGCAATTTATCATTGGAAATTATGGAAATTAAAATCATTCTTGAAAACTGAAGCCTGAAAAGCAACAAACAGGGATACTGTTCTGTGGAATTTCTTCCCAGTTCTTATTAAGTTTCGTGCCGCTTGCTAGTACAAAGCCACAAGCCCTTCTGGTTCCTTACTGGCTCAGAAATCTGGGTACAGTACGTATAATCCCATCCTAAGATCATAAAATTCCTCTCCTTGTATCCTTGATGATGTAAGACAGGGGATCCCAACCTTTTTATGCTGCAGGCCTGCCCAAGCCCCCTCGGAAAGCTAAGCAGGCCACCCCACCACCACCACCCCAAAGTGGAAGTGGGCACTATTATTGTTGTTGTTGTTGTTGTTATTTCTGATTTATATTGCCGCCCAACTCCGAAGACTCTGGGCAGCTCACAGAAAATAAAACCAATCACATTTTAAAAACCAATAAACCCCCCATTAAAACTGCCACCAAAAATTACTCCAACCCCTAGAGATTAAAAGAGATTAAAAGAGGGAGAGAGTCTTCTTACTAAATCAGCCAGCAGGCAGGAGTTATTGTAAATGCAGCCACTTCCACATTTACGACACTCAGTGCATTCACACATGCATGGGTGTGTCTTACTGCTGACGTAAGCGTGTCCTCTTCCACTTCAGGGTGTGGTGGTAGCGGCACAGGCCACATGAAATGGTGCCATAGGCTGGGTCTGGCCCATGGGCAATAGGTTGGGAACCCCTGATGTAAGAGATAGGCTTGGGGGGGGGGGAGTAGAAATTGCAGAAACTCCCGAAGAGCTGGAAGCAATTAGAAGGGCCCTGTCTTAATTTCAGTTTAATTCAACATATGCAGTTGTATAATTTCCTAATATTAAAGCTATTTAATAGTTAAAGTTAGACAGAATGGACTAAAATTAAGACAGGAAGATTAGATTCACATTAGCTCTGATCTTTCCTTAGTGCATGAAGAGGAGACTCCATTTAATCAGAAAGAGTGTTTCCTGATTACAGAGGTTGGATCTTTGTATAGAGGACAACATCATCCAACTTTCAAGCTTTATATTCATCTTCAGGATAAGTTTATACTGTGGGGAAAGGAGTAAAATAGCTCTGCCTTTTCCCTGATTGCTATATTCACAAGGGAATCCATGTTTTTCAGGGAAATAACACTCGGTGTGCTTGCTATCTCTCCTTGCAATGGGAAACCCTTATTTTCTCAAGAGTGCCAGGTCAGGTGGAGGGCCACCACAAATACAGATTCTCCTTTCCAGGCTACAGGTAAAGAGCAATAACAGAAAACAATCACAAACATGCAGTCTTCCAAAGTGGGGGACATGGTTTTTGGGTGGCAAAAGCTCACCTGTGGATATAGTCTAGAAGGATTTTTTAAATGGTGTCAGAAGCACACAAAGGTGCTTTCTGGGTCAAAAGGATTTTTGCTTGAGAAACTCCGCTCAGGGGATGCCCGAATGAGGCTCCTTTCATGTCCCCAAGATCTTATCCCACTGAAGTGATACCTATTTATCCTCTTGCAATTTCTTGCTTCCGAACCGCTAGGTTAGCAGGAGCTGGACAGAGATAGGCACTCATTCCATCATGCAGCTCTCGGGTCTTGAACTGCCCAGTTGCCAACCTTCCAGCTAACAAGGCAAACTTCTTAACCACTGAGCCACTACAATCCCACTAGAAGGATATCTTGCTGTCATACTTGTCCTATGTCTGTGGGCTATTATAAACTGAACAGTGTGATTAATGAATATGTACGTACATTTTACATGACTTGTATGGTTTGGCTTTCTACAAATAAATAAAAAACTCTATCCCAAATTTGGTATCATTTGCTACATTTGTGGGCCAAAACCCACCAGGGGAATGAATATCTAAATATGAAATTAATTATGCTGGCAAAATTGGAGCTTAAAATTAAGTTAAAAACCCTATGGAGCTCAGGTTTTTCTGGTCTCGTATCTTGTTGTCCATTTCCTGCAGAGAGAAGTGAAATACCAGCCAAAATCAGATAACATTTAGCTATAAGTAGAATCATGTGGAGATAATGTTACAGCAAATTCAACAATGGCCATAGAACGCATGTAGCTGCTTCTCGATTACTTTCCCTTTGCACACTTCCATTACAATATGTTGCACAGAATCCCAGACAGATGAAACAAATAGTGGGTTACGTCTTCATCAGATCTTGAGAGAAGTTGCATGTAGAGTCTGTATTCAGGAATCCTCCTGCTGGCACAGTCAGGATATCTGTACACCTTATGGTAGTTTGTCGCACTTGGATTATTTTGAGTTGATGACTAAAAGGCTACTCTATAAAGTTCCTGTCTCTGGGCAGTGCTAAGTACTGGAACCATGGTCTGCCCTTTTGGCCTGCTGTTTCCTTTCTTTGGCAAACACAGCATGAAGCACCCTAATTATTTAGATATCTTTTTAAAATCTTGCCATTTCCTTAGAAAAATTAAAGTCTCATCTCAGAAGAGACACTGGTATAAACATCAATGGATACACTTATTTTGCTGTATTTTTTCCTTAGGAGAATATTTCCCATTTCTAAAATACACTGTCTTATCTAATTTATTTGTAGTATGTTATAACTAGAGTAGGCCCATTGAATCAAAGGAACTTACAGAGGAGTTGACTCAGCAAACCTCTATTTAGTTAATGGACCTACAACTTACTACACTAAGCAACAGGATTTCAGCCATAGCCATTTGATAGCATGTTTTAGATAACTGCTCTTAGAATGTGTGTGAGATACACAAAATCAAAGCTTAAAATTTTGTTTCACCCTCTACATGACTTGTCACAGATGAGTGGGGATTCAAAACCCCGGCCTCCTGAGTCCTAGCCTATCACTTTAGTCTAATGCAGGGGTCAGCAAACATGGCTCTCCAGATGTTCTTGGACTTCAATTCCCAGAAGCCATGATCAGCAGGTGTACTGATTTGGGCTTCTGGGAATTGAAGTCCAAGAACACCTGGAGTGCCACATTTGCTGACCCCTGGCCTAGTGGATCTCTCATTCTATAGCTCTTAAGTTTATTTAAATTGAAACAGCGAGAAATTGAACCTGGGGCATTCTATGTGGCAAGCATTTTCTTCACAAGAGTTCCATATGGGACATCAAAAAATCAGATCTCTGTCATGGTTCTTAAATTATTTTGACTTAGCTCTCCTTCAACGTTTACAAGATAAACTACTAAAGGTTAGGCATTTGTCTTGGAAGTTTTACAGAGGTCACACAGAACAAGCTAAAGTTTTCCAACGTACTGCCACAAATATCTTTTAGGATAAAGGGAAGCTGTACTAACCTTTAACAAACCACTCAGTGGGAACAGCCAACAAACTGTTTAACTACAGCAACTATAGGCTCAGTGTATCTGTCTATTAAAGTCTTTCTATGCATTTTCCCTACAAAATTTAATTATTTGTGGTCTGAGTAATTACAGCATTTGAGAAAACCCAGCTTGGTAGAAAAACAAAGCATGCTTACCCATTTAGTTTTGCTTTACTATATAAAGCCAAAAAATCTCTGCTGAATTAGATTTGCTGCAGAATCCCAATAAAGTTGAAAATGGTGAAGGCACAGATCCAAACTCTGCAGGTGGGAGCTAAACATTCCCTTGCCCTTCTTCCTTAAAATGATTTTTAAAACATCCTCCCCACAATGAGTGTCCAAGATTCTACAGGAGAATCCTTGCAATGGATAAACATGCTTTTTAATGAGTTAGTCTGGAATAGGAAAGTGTGCATTCCTGCCAAGTATCCTGGATTGGCTGGGAAATCCCGTATTTCACCCCTCTTTGGCGATCATTACCACGACGATCCCGTATTTTGGCTGGCCAGGAAAGGGGTTACTGCACATGCGTGCATGCGCAAAGGGGTTCTGCACATGCACAAAGGGGTTCTGCACATGAGCAAAAGAGTTGTTGCTACGCATGCGTGCCCGGGCCGGAGCAGTTCCCGTATTTTCATCGGCAGCATTCGACAATTATGGAAGTGTGTCCCAACTGTCTCTTATCTTATCAACCCATTTTGTAAGGAATCAGAGGGTAGGAATGAGTGAACATCCCAAACCTTTTCACAACCGTTTTTATAAGGCCATGTTCAGAAGGTGAGGAAACATTTTCAGAGAGGCATTTCTTCAGAGTTATTGTGTCTGTACATACTGTACAACTTGCAATTGACACTTGTGATTTTTTTATTGATCTGTGAAGGCTTACACAGAAAATAATACATAGCAAAGTACCCTTGGCCACCTCTCTTGGATGTCCATCTTAAGTTCATGGGGGGTGGGGGGTGAGAAGAGATTCACACAATAACAATTTTTATTTTTCTAATCAAAGACACTGAGAGTTGGCACAAAAATCTCCACTGTGGTGACTGTAGCAAAGCACCCCTTCTCTGGGTTTCATCCAATCCAAGTCATTTGGCAGATTAAAAAAATTCCTCTCCTCCTCTCCTGGACATTTTGTTTGGCTGCTGACAGCAGCCCTCTTTACTCTAATGGAGGAAAAATTCTCAGGTGATTTGGCAGACAGAAGGGTTAAAGAAATGTTAAATTAAAGAGGGAAACCACAGGGTTTGGTCTGAATCTTCCTAGTGAGGAAACTAGTTATTCATCAGGAGAGATCCTTTGTAGCTGTAGCACTCAGCCTTTGGATTTCAATCTGGGCTTCTGCCATCAGCCTTCCTTGCTCCTGGAGGCATAGCTGTCAAGTCTCCCGTATTGTCCAGGAAACTCCCATTATTTACCCCTCTTTCCCACCATCATCCCGCATTTGTATTTTCCTGTAAATCTCCTGTATTCTATAATATTTTTTTAAAAAATGGGCCGGGAACTACAGCCCCATGGTGCCTTGCATGGAAGGAAAAGGCAAAACCCATACTGTGCATGCGCACTGGTGCAAAATGGGCTGGGAACTACAGCCCCCATGGTGCTTTGTGCACAAGGAAAAGGCAAAACCCATACTTCTCATGCACACTGCTGCAAAATGGGCCAGGAACTACAGCCTCCATGGTGCCTTGCACAGAAAAAAAGGCAAAATCTGTACTGCGCATGCGCACCAGCGCAGTAACTGCCCGACACTGCTGGATTTCCCTTATTTTCAAATACAAAACTTGACAGGTATGCCTGAAGGCTAGGAGGTCATCCCACCTCTTTCTCAACATTAAAAAAAACAAGATCATGGCATCTGGCCCCATCACTCCCTGGCAAATAGAAGGGGAGGAAATGGAAGCAGTGACAGACTTTACCTTCTTGGGATCTAAGATCACTGCAGATGGCGACTACAGCCATGAATTAATTCTTGGGAGGCAAGCTATGAGAAACCTAGGCAGCATAATAAAAAGCAGAGACATTAACCTGCCAACAAAAGTCTGCATAGTTAAAGCAATGGTCTCCCCAGTAGTAATGTACGGCTGTGAGAGCTGGACCATAAGGAAGGCTGAGTGCAGAAGAATAGACAGACACCTTTGAACTCTGGTGCTGGAGGAGATTCTTGAGAGTTCCCTGGACTGCAAGGAGAACAGATCAGTCAATCCTAAAGGAAATCACCCCTGACTGCTCCTTGGAAGAACAAATACTGAAGCTGAAGCTCAAGTACTTTGACCACCAAATGAGAAGAGAGGACTCACTGGAGAAGGCCCTGATGCTACGAAATATAGAAGGTAAAAGGAGAAGGGGGCGGCAGAGGATGAGATGACTAGATGGCATTGTTGATGCAGTGGGAGTAGATCTGGGCAGGCTATGGAGGATGGCAGATGACAGAGGAGCCTGGTGTGCTGTGGTCCATGGGGTTGCAAAGGGTCGGACTCGACTGTACGACTGAACAACAATCTGAGGTCATCACTAGAAAACAAGACACACTGGAAAAGACAAAAATGCTATAAGTGAAAAACTTAAGACAAGAGTAATGGATTAATTCAACAATGGAAGCCATGACCCTTAGTTTTGAAGACTTGAGCAGAGCTGCTCATCCTAGGATCTTTTGGATGTCATTAATTCAGAAGCTCATGATTAACTGGAAGCAACCTGATGGCCAACTGCAATACTCATTGTTACATATGGGATGTCTTTCCCTGATTCATTGGATGACTGCCCTCTCTCCTCACAGCAGGACTTCTCATATGGCCATAGCCCAGGACTTCCTGTGTATGCTAGAAATTACTAAGTATGTGTGTGTCTATCTATGTCTTTAAAACCTTTCTAGCTCACCCTATATTAGAAGATCTCAAGGCAGGTTACAGAGCTTGTAAGGTGATCTAAGAACATAAGAACAGCCTTGCTGGAAGAGGGCACATCCCATCTAGTCCAGGATTCTGTCTCACACAGTTGCTCACCATTTGCTTCAGGGGATTCCCAAGCAGATGCTTTCACCTGCTTAGGATTCCCTGGAAATGGCATTGAGAGATATCCTGCCTATTTCTCCAACCCGGAGGTTGTCCTTAGGTATCCATAATTATAGTCATTGATACCTTTGTTCTCCATGAACTTGTCTAATCCTTTCTTAAAGCTGTCAAGACTGACAGCTGCCACCACTTCTTCTGGCAGGGAGTTCCATAGACCAGTGATCCTCTGGGTGAAAAAGTACTTTTTCTTATTTGTTTGAGAACTAGTACCCAAATGTTTCATGGGGTGCCCCCTTGTTCTAGTGTTATGCGATAGGGAAAACAGTTTTTCCTTATCTTCTTTGTCCACAACTGTGCATGGTTTTATACACTTCAATCAGGTCACCTCTTAGATGCCGTTGTTCAAGAGTGAAGAGGCCCAACCGTTGCAACCTCAGATAGTAAGGAAGGTGTTCCAATCCCCTAATCATTCTGGTTACCCTCCTCTGCACTTTTTCCGGCTCCATAATATCCTTCTGGAGGTATGGCAACCAGAACTGTACACAGAACAGAAAACATTGATGAGTTAAAATTAAAACAGTTTAAAACACATAAAAGTAAAACACAGACTACAGTTGGAAAATGGACTGAATATTGGTTAAAACAATTGTAGAAAACTGACTAGGTTTGAAGAACTAATAGTCCAGTTAGATAAGAAGGCAACAGCAACAAAAGGACTAATTAGTAAAATTTACAAATTATTAACAGAAAATGAAGAGGCACAGGAAGCATTAAGAACAGTTCAGGAAACAGATTTAGGGATTAAGATGAGGAATGGGGACTGGGATGAAATTTGGAAACATAGAAATATGAAAAGTATGTCTATTAGAATTAAAGAAAATTGATATAAAACGATTTGGAGATGGTTTATGATGTCAATAAGATTAAATCAATATAACCTTATATACAAGAAGGAATATTGGGGGTGCAAGGGCTCCCCGTGGCTATGGGGAGCCGAAGATGCTGCCGCCGCGCACGGACGTCCCTCCCCGCCCCCTGCCATCGGGCGGGGAGTTTAAAAGGGCTCCCCATGGCTAAGGGGAGCCGAAGACGCTGCCGCCGTGCACGGACGTCCCTCCCTGCCACCTGCCATCGGGCAGGGAATTTAAAAGGGCTCCCCATGGCTAAGGGGAGCCGAAGATGCCGCCGCCGCGCACGGACGTCCCTCCCCGCCCCCTGCCATCGGGCGGGGAGTTTAAAAGGGCTCCCCGTGGCTATGGGGAGCCGAAGACACTGCTGCCGCGCACGGACGTCCCTCCCCGCCCCCTGCCATCGGGCGGGGAGTTTAAAAGGGCTCCCCGTGGCTATGGGGAGGAGAAGACGCCGCCGCCGCGCACGGACGTCCCTCCCCGCCCCTTGCCATCGGGCGGGGAGTTTAAAAGGGCTCCCCGTGGCAAAGACACCGCCGCAGCCGCGCCCTCCCCGCCCCACCATCGGCGGGGAGATAAAGGGAGCCTCCGTGGCCCGGGAGGCTCCGAAGGAAGCCGCTGCTGCGAAGCATCATACCCTCCCAGCCCTTTGTTCATCTTGGAGGTTGACTAGGGCGGGTAGTTTTGACTTTGATTATTTTTGTGGTGGCCTTGTTGTACCTGGACATGTGGGGCTTCTGAAAAGAGGTTTTTTTCTCTTCCCTTTTGTCTTGATGCTTGCTATTGGAGGGTTGGAGGGTTGATATTGTATTATTGTGATTATTGTTTTTCTGTAATTGTACTGATTTATTATTGTGTTTTTGCATCATTTTATTGTAACAGTATGTATCTTAATATGTTGTTAGCCGCTCTGAGTCGGCCGTGGGTTGAGTGGAGCGGGATATAAATTTAAATAATAAATAAATAAATAAATAAAATAAGAACATAGGGCATACCTACATCAAGAAAACATGGGGGAAATGTTTAATGAAATTATTCAAATATTATCTACAAAATTAGAACTATATCTCAGAATCGCACTAATAATGGATCTAGGAAGCATTTGTTGTTCAGTCACACAATCGATTCCGACCCTTTGTGACCCCATGGACCATTGCCCACCAGGCACCTCTGTCCTCCACCATCCTCCTCAACCCACCCAGCTCTGTGCCCGTTGCATCTATAATACAGTACCATTAAAATACCAAAAAAAAAAAAAAGAGGGAAATGATCATAACAATGATGACAGCTACGAGGTTTTTTCAATCTCGTTGTTCTGTGCAGGACAATGACAATAAAGATTTATCTATCTATCTTATTGTGCAAAAAGGGAAAATACATTGTGAAATAGAGCTGGCATTGTGAAATAGAGCTGGAAGATTGGTATGGGGAACTTTGGAATATTGCAATAAATGATAGATTAACTTGTGAATTAAAGTTTAAGAATGGACTAACAAAGAAAAATGACTTTAAAGACATTTGGAGAGAATTTATAGAATATGTACTAATCAAAGCAAAATGAACAAAACCAAGCCAAGAGTATACAACTTTCTGGAAAATGGGCATGAATATATAGAACATTGTCAATAGAAATGAAATAATTACAAATTGGAAGCACGTCCCATGGGGTGGGTGGGGAGCACATAGTGAATTGTTTTGCCAATGTAAAATTGTATGATTCGTTGATGTATGTGATCATGATGTTTTTGTGTGTTTAAATGTTAGGTTTTAATAAAATAAAATAAAAATAGTAAAACACAAAATCTGTTGCTTCATTTTTTATTTAGTACTTTTCCTTACCTCTATGGACCATTAAAAAAAACAGGGCATGAGTATGGATGTGGGTATATATAATGTGTATTTATGTACTCCCTATGTAAGTGTACCTGCTTATTTTCATGAGGCTTTAACTATAATAATTTCGTGTCAGAAAGTTCTATCTCTGGACCTGTTGGTAGGATGGAGGTTGCGGGGTTGGAAGTAATAATTTGTCCAGACAGGACAAGTTTCCTGTTGACTTTAACAACATTAGGAGACAAGCAGTCTGGACAGCCATTGAAGAGAGATAGCTTAACTGTGAGAGAATAAAAACCTTGAAAGTTGTCACTTATAATCCTTACACAAAATGATTCATACTTTCCTTTTCCCTTCAAGTACCTGTATTTTATTACTTTTGTTCTCATGAAGCCAAGAACTGCATCACCCTGGGATGGTTCCATTCTTAACTGTGGGCCCAAAATAATTCTTAATAAATGAATGAACTGGACAAGGGAATCCAACATTGAATGATTATGAATTATTTTGCAAGTATGAGTATGCTGATCCTAAAATCATATGCTATCCAGGGACTGCGGTGGCTCAAATGGTTAAGTCACTGAACCTGATGACTGGAAGGTCGGCAGATCAGCAGTTTAAGACCAGAATGCTGCATGATGGAGTGAGCTTCCACTTCTGTCCCAGCTCCTGCCAACCTAGCAGTTCAAAAGCAAGAAATTTTATTTTATAATTATTTATTGTTAAATTTTTATACCGCCCACTCAGCCAAAGCCGACTCCGGGCGGTTCACAACAGTGGGTAAAAACAGATAAAAACAAATAAAACATATAAAAACCAGCAATAAGAACCCACCCCTAAAAAGAGAGGGGTGCAGGAACTGAAGAAACCATGGGGCAGGCATCCTCCCCTATATTAACCACCCAACGAAAGCCACCCCTCCACCTGCACCCCAAACTTGGCCCGCCAGCCAGGTTTTTAGTTCTTTTCTAAAGGGCAACAACTCCGTCTGGAGACGCAGTTCCACAGGCAGGAGATTCCAAAGGGCCGGAAATTGCAAGTAGATAAATAGGGACCACTTCAGTAGGAAGGTAAACAATGTTCTATGCACTACGGTATTGAGGCATGCCTTGCCACATATCCACGGAAATGTCTCCAGTCTGTGCTGGCTTTTTGGCTATAAACAGATATGTCCAATGTCAGAAAAAACTCTGCTTGAGGCAAACAAAATATTAATAGTCTCTTTAATGCAATAAATTCTCAAAGAATTATTCAAAACTGTTCATATCTTCTCATAAGGTCATGTTTTCATCACAGACAAAGTATAAATCTTCAAATCATCAGTGTAAATATTCTCCAATATATGTAAATTTTTTCTTTTATATTTCCAAAAATAACGTACTTAGTTCCAAAATCTACCCGGAATATAAAGATTTTTTGAATTTTCTTCATCAGGAAAATGTAATTCTATACAGGATTGAAATAATAACATCATTAAATAACATCAGAAAAATTAACAATCTCACCATATACAATAAACTTTTTTTCACCCATTTACGGAACTTACCTAACTTAGTGTTCAATGTCCTCATTCATTTGTTCTTTTAGTGCCAAAGAATGTTACTAGGACTAACTTGTGATCAACTAAAATACTATTCTAAATGTGATTAATTTAACCTGTGTTAACGTCATCTTAATTATGGTCCTGACTCTGCATGCAATGTAAATCGAATCTTGAGAATCCCTCCTCCCCTCTCTTTTCTAACTGAAACTTTATCCTGAAGTGCTCCATGCTACAGAAAACATTTGTACTCTATCTCCTGGTTAAGCCCTCTTGGGAAAAGTGTTTGAAATCTATGTATGTAATATGATTCTCTTCTCAATAGCAACTTATCAAGATCCACCCTGTTGTACTGCTCGGATTTCACCGTCTCAATTATTACAAATTTAAATTCATTGTCCGCGTGATATTTTTCAATATAATGCTGAACTAGGGGGGCAAGTGTGTTATGATTACATATTCTACTCCTATGTTCTGCAAGTCTATTCCTGACTGGTTGTGACGTCTTACCCATATAGAAGAGACCACACCCACATATCCATAGATATACACAAAACACTGTTTTACAATTCGAGAACGCATGGAGTCTATGTGTTAGTCCCAATCGAGGTATATCTATTTCTTTGGTCTCCCAGGAAAATTTACAGTAAGAACAATTTTGACACTTATAATGCCCTACTATCAGATCTGTCGATGGAGCCCTAACAAGACTATCACTGTGTGTCACCATATTGCTAATGGTGCGCGTTCTCCTAAAACCTAATCCAAGGATATTGTTCGCAACCTGGAATCTCCACCACTAAATGCCAATGTCTCATAATTACTTTTCTAATCTGATGGGCCAAAGGAATGTAGTCAAGAGACCAGAATATCTGTCTTTTTCCCAATGATTGTTTCCTAGTAAAAAATGATTCCTGGGAGTACATTCTACCTTCCATTGGGCTTGGCGAATAACATCAATGGGATAGCCCCTGGAGACTAATGTATTCCATGTCTCTGCTGCGGTCATATCAAAATCTGCTTAAAAGTGCAAACCGAAGCAGATCAGATAGTAATTGCTGTGTGCATTAAATTAATTGTGATTTATGGCAAACCTTATTGAGGGTTTTCTAGGTACAGGGGTACCTCGCTTAAAGAGCATAATGCGTTCCACCGGATTGCTCTTTAAGCGAGTTTGCTCTTTAAGCGAAACACCATTGTAAGTGACCAATTGTGACTTCTGGTATGTGGGGGGGATTGTGGACCTCGATTTAGTTGTTAAGCGAGTTTTTGGTTGGTTTTAGTTGTTAAGCGAGGCGACCATTCAGAGAAAATTCTGCTCTTTAAGTGAGTTAGTCTCTAAGCAAGGCACTCTTTATGCGAGGCTTTACTGTATACAGTACTCGGAGATATTTACTCAGAAATAAATCCCACAGTACACTATGAGTATGACCGCACAGGTAAATCAATTGTATTTTGGAGTACTTGAAGAATGGTCCAGTGAAATCCATTTCTCAGCAACAATATAATATACAGAGAATTGTACTCCAGCCCAAACCTACTCCGTGAACACCTTTTAAGTCTAGTTGTAGGGATACCACTTTTTTTTTTAATCAGGCTAGAGTGATTCCCAGATATAGTAGTTGGAACTGTCACTTTAAGGGAGATGGCTGTTTGCAAAGTGACTCTTAAGTCTGTGCCTTGGCTGACATCTCCATGATGACATTCCACAAATGCAAATGAACTTGAGAAATCAAGTCCACTTGCATGCGTGTTTTTAGCCATTTGGATATCACGTCACCCACTGGCTAGGCGGACCATGTTGTATGCCCACTGCTTTCACCTTGCCCAAGGGATCCAATGGAGGACACTTTGGTGAGTTTAGTCCTGACTTAACATCATTTGACTCCTGAAATGTTTCAAACTGCATCTCCCACAGTCCTTTACAACTACATGTGTTGGATGGGGGTTTTTGGAGTTGAAATTTAAAACACCCAGAGTGCCAAAAGGATCATCACTGTGGCTTTAATTATTTAATTGAGTTGCTACTAATGCAATCTCCACAATATATATTTTAATTCCATTAGCCTTTATGTCTTTAGTGTTGGTGTTGGCGGTGTACATGTATTTGTTAATGACATCCAAAAGCAGTAGAGAAGGTATCAAACAAGGCCTTCTAATAAGTTTTTTTAATAAAGCACAGATAAGTTTGTGTGAAAAATAGAAACATCTGCCGAACAAAACCAAGTAAGTTTCCATCAGTTTTACACACAACAACAACAAAAACAAAGCACCCCACAGATTATATAATCCTTCTGTTTTTCAGCAGGAGTTAGGTCATCCTCCCAATTAAACAGAAACATCTTGTTTTGTTCTGTTATGCTCTGCAGCTTCGATTACATGTATGCATTGCATGAATAGTAATTTCCATAGCTCAGAGGCATCACGATTTCATAATGCTTGGAGAAGATACAGAGTAAAATGGTTTGAACGAAGGCTTAGCATGACAAAGATACTTCAGGCCCATGCTTAATCTCTCTCTCTCTCTCTCTCTCTCTTGCACACACACACACACACACACACACACACACACACACAACTGGTTTCCTATTCACAGGGAGGCAGGCAGACAAAAAATGAATATCTCCTGCTCCCTAAAGGTAAAGGTTTCCGTTGCTCCAAAGCTAGTCGTATCCAACTCTAGGGTGCAGTGCTCATCTCTGTTTCAAAGCCAAACAGTAAAAAGGACCATAAATCTTGGTCAAATACAAGGCAGATTGATACCATAGAAAAAGCCATGGCCTTGAGTTGCAAAACCTGATCAGGGCTGTTGAGGACAGGACTCTTGGGAGGTTACTTATTTATATGGTCACCTTGGATTGGAAGTGACACAATAACACATAGCAACAACATTAAATTTTGTTTCCCAACAGCTGGCTCCCAGTGCTACCAATCAAAAGGTACGATTCAACTTTTCCATCTTTTCTTTCTTAAGAGAATTTTTGTCATATAAAGCAAAGTCTGAAGCAAAGCAGCAGTGGGAAAATACAGAAAGGCTACAACTAGAGAATCATGTCATCCAGATCTCTAACATTTTGTGAACAAGGCAGAGTAATTGCTTGACAAAAGCCTCATCTAGAATCAGTGTAAATCTACAGTGACCACTGAATAATCTACATTATTTTTTAGTAACACAAAACAACCTTATGGGCTTCAGAGAGTTCTATACTGTCCTCTGATGGCCAAGGGAGAAAATTAGCTTTACTTGATGCTACTATGAGAGCCTTTTCTAGGTTTTCAATTTTCTCACACACTAAATATGTCTTTCGCCGTATGCTACATATAGTCGATTTGCCTTCTTTTTTAAAAAGAAAGAATACAGCTGATGACAGTCTTTAATTTTTTTAGCACTGAATGAACTGTTTTGTCTCTTGACATGGAACATTTTTTATTCTCTCAGACATTGCACTCCTCAGAATTACTGTTATTTTGTAATGTGAAATGTGCCTGTTTGACTGTCATAAGAAATATACAGTTGGATGTAAGTGACAGGACTCTTTCCTTCCCTGGCTGGGTTTTCTTCCCTGCAGCTGTGTCCAACCAGTTCAAGAACATTTCCCTCTCATTTTGCTTACTTCTTTTAAAGGCAAGTCACTTCTTCTTTCTAACCTGAAATTTTCATCTTGCTCCTCTTCCTTTCATTCACCATCTTGGATGACTAAGCTGACAAGGAGGAGACAGGGCTACAACACACCTCTCTGCACTTCAGTATCTCCCCCCCCCCCCCAAATTTGAATGCCTCAAAGAGATGGGAGATGGGAGCTCACTCCATTATGCAGCACTCAGGTCTTGATTTGCTTACCTGCCAACCTTCCAGTCATCCTGTTCAGCGTCTAAACCACTGAGCCACTGCAGACCTTAGTTATAACATAAGATGCTCAGTTATAACATATGTAGACTCATCCCTACATGACTGAAGTCAACTTACAAGGTTCCAGTCTTTTGCAATCACTACTGAACAAGTGGGAAATGTTGTAATTTTACTGAGCTACTGAATATAATTTCCTGAGCACACTGTCCTGAAGTATATTTCAAGACTCAAGTTCTGTGCTTTGTCCGAGGAAGCTTTCTACCCAGGTACACAAAAAGAACCTGCTCAAAGATTGTGATAATTTTGAACCACAATTGGGTGTTCCCTGGGCAATGGCTACCTTGTGCCGGCTAATCTTTCTCACACTAGGTCAGGCAAAAGGAACTACAGAATGAATTCACCAAAAGGTGGCTTCGCTTTGGCAGTTTCACTTCTGGCCTAGACACTGAAGAAGAAGTATCAGGCAGACTGCTATTTGATTACAAATGTTTGTTTATAAATAATAATTAAATGTATTTTGTGTATATTAATCCATTCAGTTTGGATGTTGTTTTTTCTTCACCTTTTCTATACTAGCATTTTGAAGCTCGAGTCTTATTTTGTTGTCTTCCATAAAACTGTTCTGAGTGGAGCATGGTTTGCTTATTAATGGGGGTGTGCTTGTTAGCACGTGTATGCGGTAAAAAAATATCAAATTGCTTCTGCAATCTTCCTTTAACACGATCTCCAACAGCAGCCACAGTATTCACATCTCCAGAGCCTTAACTTATGAGGATCTGCATCTGTTCTACAAAAGCAATGAAATATGAACATTTTGTACTTTAGCATTCTAAGGAAGGAAGTCTGTGCCAAGCAGGTGCATGTCTTCCCCGTTCTTGACATGGAGCCGTTTGCAAGGAAAGACAGTCAGTACTCAGTTGAAAGACAGAACAAAACTGCAGCACTTTGCCCCTGGGAAAGCACAGTGTGCTTTCCTAGAAGTGAATGCTTTTGTGATTATCATTTTACTCTGAAGATGTTTTGTTTGCTACATGACAACATAGTGCAGTGCTGAAGGGAAATTATTACTAGGCATGCCCCTGACATCTCACAACACATAGGGCCAGGGTGGCCCAACGTGTTTTACCTCCTCTGGAAAAGGACAAAAATGGCCTCATCCCTCATTCTAAAGAAACATGAGGCAAGTAGATTAAATATGGTGCACAAAGTGAGAAAATTAATTCCACCACATCAAAAGCGACTGCACAGGCCATTGTCATGAAAATGTACACAAACCTGTTAGTCAAAACTTTATATTACAGAACAGCGATGGTGAAACTTTTAGAGAGTGAGTGCCCAAACTCACCTTTACCATAGACTCAACAGGCTGCTGTCTGCACCGCACCCTCACACTGCATGTGAGCTGCTCGCCTTACAGGGGAAGGAGGAAGTACTCCCATTGGGCTGCTGGGCAGAGGGACAGGGCAAACTCTTTGCTGGGGGAGGGAGGAAGCACTCCCATTGGTCTGCTGGGCAGAGGGGCAGGGTGAACTCTGTGCTGGGGGAGGGAGGAAGCACTCCCATTCGTCTGCTGGGCAGAGGGGCAGGGTGAACTCTGTGCTGGGGGAGGGAGGAAGCACTCCCATTCGTCTGCTGGGCAGAGGGGCGGGGTGAACTCTGTGCTGGGGCAGTGGTACGTGTGCCCACAGAGAAGGCTCTGAGTGCCCCCTCTGGCACACGTGCCATAGGTTCACCACCACTGTTATATAGCATATGTATCACCTGCAAGTATCCCTTTCAGCCCCCAAAGTGGTTTCTTCAGCGATATAAGACTGAGTAATCAGACTTGTAACTGTTCACCTTCCACTGACCAATCACATACCAAAGCTTGCTGGCATGCGAAATATGGAGCAGAAAGTACCAACTTTCATAAATAGGTATCTTTCAGCACTTAAGAAAATTCTAACAACATAGTAGCCAGATTGTCTAATTTGGGCCTCAGCATTGAAGGAATATGTGGAGTTGCTCCTTGAGAAGACTAGATAGCTAACAGTTCAATACATGTCCTTCGCTGAGTAGTGATGGCTGGATGATGCCCTGCATATGGTATTGTTTTAACCCAAATGATTGATGCTAAGTAGTGCTAGCAGGACTGAATATCATATAAACCAGTTATGACTAGTGGAACAAGCTAGATAGAGGCAATCTCCTCTGTTAAAGGATATTTGAAACATATGCTATGGTGATAAAACACTGCAAGTGCTAATTGTATCCTGTCAGCATAATGTAAAGACATGGCATTCTTTTCAGAACTACAAACACGTATTTAGTATCTAGGGAAGCCAGGGAGTGAATACAGCCAGCGGTCAGTGTATGGGTGTGGAGTTGGGGGATTACAAAAATGTACATGGTAAGAAAGTTACATATCTGCTTGAGTTATGACAATAGAACACACACATATACATTGTTTCACTGCCAAATTTAGCAATATATTTTTTTTGGCTCTACTATTAAAATTGTCACTTGGGTTAAAGACTGCAGGTCTTAGAAATCAGTGTATCCTCTACATATGAACCACTTGAGATGGTTGCATGTATTAGAGCTCATGAGAAGTAACAATGAGAATGGGAAATATTCCCTCAGCCATAGAATATCACAGTTTGATGTTCACCCTATATATATGTATGCGTATATGTATGTATGTGTGTGTGTGTGTATGTGTGTTTTAATGCATTTGAAACTTATAAAACCCAATTTGGCTTGGATCCAGTCTACCTGAAGGACTCTATCACCCGGTATAGTCAGAACTCTAGCAATCTCCCTTGAAAGACAGTGCTAGAGCTGTAGAAAATGATAAAGTGCTTCACCAAACTATAGTAGAAACAATGAAGCTATGCTGACTAAGGCAATCCACTCATACAACACATTAACTTGATTGTCCCTTAATTCTTTCTCTGTGTGTTGTTCCACATGTGTTTACATTTGGAATTGCAGTGTGAAAAAGGTAACACTGTGAGAAAGAAGGACCAACTCTGTGGCCAGCTTTAAATTCTTTTAACATGAGGCAGTGTAAGAAAATGACTCACCAAAGGATATACTTGGGTGTTAACATAGGTCTAATTGCAAGAACAGCTGAGAACCCAGTAATATAATACCACCATCTTGGTTAGCAGTATTTTGCAAAAGATTCCCAAAGCAACATTTATGTTAACAAGATAATTTTGTAGATTAAGCAGACTACTTTGTTTAGTTCTGCAGCTGGATCCTGGACATTGGAAGGAGACAATCTGTTAGTCTCCAGCTGTTGTTGGACTCTAACTCCCATTATCCCCTGTGAGCATGGCTTGTGGTGAAAGATGAGGGGAAATAGACTGCAATGGCAGCTAAAGGCTCACAGATTGTCTATAACCATAGGTTCACTATCGCTGCTACACATTTTCACCTGCAAAGAAGCCTTCATTCAGTGGTATTTAGTCCCAGCTAAGCTGACAGATGATTGTGTACTATTGACTAAAGAAAAGTGTAATGTCTCCTCTCCTTTATTATCAGACTATGTGTAAAAACACAAGAGAAGGTGAATAGGACTGTGAAGCTCCTTGAATGCACTGATGATTTGTGAAAGCATAGCCCTTAGTTGGGCCAAGGTGCCACTCCAGCTAACCCCTTTGTAGATGTACAGGTATATACTTCAACTGTCCTATTTGTTTATACTTTGCACCCAGCAAAACACAGTCCATGCTTTGCCATTTGATGAGATGTTGAAGGGTGATGTTACTCAATTTATACCTGTAGAGGTTCCAATATTCTCCCATAGATTCTTAGAAGCCAAGTCTTTGAAGAGGAGGAGTAGATGCACCTGAGCTCAAATATATTTATACTGTACTGAAAAATGTCTACAGAAGGGAAGTACAGGTAGTGGTGTTTTGCTCTCTTTTGATTGCTCCAGTATTAAAGGAAATACTGATCACTACCAAATGTCATGTTCTGAGATTTTACTCTATAGGTTTGCAGCCTTTGCTGACCCTTTAAGAGATAATGTTCAGAATGACACTATCGTATCATTAACAGCTCTGCTTAGATCTTGCAAATTGTTAGCATTTCTGAATCCAAAATAAGGGATGCTTAAAACAGATCCAGAGGCATTAATTGGACCTAAATTTAGTAATTAATTACTAAATTGCTCAGTACTTCATACTCTTTTCCTCTTTTCACACTGAAATTCCAAATGTAAACACATGGGGAACAACACACACAGAAAGAATTAAGAGACAACCAGGTTAATGTGTTGTACGAGTGGATTGTCTCAGTAGGGAAAACTTTTCATATTGTGGAGACAAACATTATTACCTCCTTGTGCCTGGACATTTTTGTTGTTGTTCAGTCACACAGTCAATTCCGACCCTTTGTGACCCTATGGACCATTGCCCGCCAGACACCTCTGTCTACGACCATCCTCGTCAGCCTGCCCAGCTTTGTGCCCATTGAATCTACAATGCCATCTAACCATCTCATTTGGCCACACCCTTCTTCTTTTGCCCTCCACCTTTCCCAGCATCAAGACTTTCTCAAGTGAATCATGTCTTCTCTTTTGATGTCCAAAATACTTTATCTTTTATATTTACTCTTTGACCTTTTAATGAGCCACTGCTATTAAAAGTTTTGCAACATTTTGTAAACATTTATATGACAAACAGAAGTAGTGTAGGCTGATCACACTCATTAAAAGCATGGATTACAATATTTTGTCCATTAGTTTCTACACACACTGTATATGTATGGAGATAAGGATCAACTCAAAGAGAATATAGAAACAGGTAACAAACATTCAAGTAGTGATTAAATAAGCTTCCTGTGAAACGGTAGAAAACTTACTTAATGTAAATTGTCCATCGGCTGGTAGACAATGGTTACGGTAGGTTGCTGTCTTGAAGGATTGATGCACTGACTTTCATCATCAGAAAGGATTTGGTTGTTAGACCCATTCGTTCTCTTGCAGAAAGACTGTGGTGAGCTCTCCAACACTGGAGACATTCAAGAAAAAGTCAGACAACCGTCTATCAGATATACATTGACTTGGATTCCTCTATTGAGCAGGGAATTGGACATGATGGCCTTAAAGACCCTTCCAACTCCATTATGCTATGATTCAATGTTCTGTTTGCCCTGTTCTAAAGAAAATGTTTCATCTGGTGTAGCTTGATGATGTGGAGAGAATAAAGCCACCACATATGTGCTTGCCCTTTGCCTTTCCTGCCTCCTAAAAGCAGCCAGAAAGAAACTGGCTGAGTAAGAGGAGTGGCGAATGCCTCTTACAACAAGGCAAGGTATCAGAATGCCTAAAGGAGGTCATAGTAAGACCTTTGTTTGAAAAGCCCTCCTTGAACCCCCCTGTACTAGATAATTATGGACCAGTTTCCAATATTTCATTTTCAGGTAAGACGTTGGATTACTTCGTGGCATCTCATCTCCAGAGGTTCCAGGATGAAGCAAATTATGTAGATCCATTTCAGTCTTGTATATAGAACAGAGACAGCTTGGATCCTGGGATCTGGATAGGAGGAGCATGTCCCTATTGGCTCTGCTGGACCTCTCAGTGCCTTTTGATACCATTGGCCATGGTATTATTCTGGGGTGTCTTTCTGGACTGGATCTTGGAGGTACTGTTTTTCATTAGTTCATTAGTTCTGATCCCTCCTCAATGGCGGTATTGAGGGAAACCTGTTTGACACACACACACACACAGCCATTGATCAGCAATGCCCCTTTAGGTTCAGCCCAGTTCCACATTTTATTCAACATCTAGGCAAGGTTGTTTGGAGTTCTGGGGTTCAGAGCCATCAGTATGGTAATGAAACCTAATTTAGTACTGTACTGTATATCTTAACCGTCTCAAGATACGTTGCGTAATGAAATGTGTGTGATCTTTTTGCACCATCTACTGATCAAACAAAGCTAGTGCATGGATTCAATATATGGCAGGGACATTCTTGTAAAACAGATATGAAATGTGCATAAAATGTTAAAAATGTAGGCACTAATTGGCTATTTTATGGCCAACAAAATGTTAGCTCTGTGACCCTAGATACAATTACATGGAAGTGAGTCCAAATATAGACCTGAACAAGTCTACAATCCTGTGAACATATTTATGGTTGAGTGAACACTGTGGCTTACTTTAAAATACTGATGGGGAACTTGGGGCCTCTTTAGATATCATTGGACTGCAACTCCCATCAGTCCTAGGCAGTGCAGGCAAAAGCAGGTGACAACAAGAAGGGCAGCTTGCTATAATTCCCATTCTTACTTCTGAATACAAAGAGAGAATCAGCAACAATAATAGTTTTGTGTCAGAAATTATTCTGGGTTGAAAGGATTTTTGCGGGGACAGAGATGGGCGCTCATCAATCCGTCATGTAGTACCCGGGTCTCGACCTACTGACTTGCCAGGTGAGCTTCTTAACCACTGAGCCACTGCAGCCCGTATCAGAAATAAAGTTGTGCAATTAATTAAATATTTACAACAGGTGCCTGTTAAAACATTCCAACACAGTTTAAGTTTATTGTTCCCAGTTCTATACTGATGGCAAAATTAGACAGAGAAGTCTAAATACCACTGCTCAATTCATAAGGTTCAGTGAGAGCACACACTATATAAATATTAACCCTGTGTTAAAAGAACTGCAGTGTTTCAAAAATAGTTTTTTTACCTTTATGTGGGATGGTTGGGTTTTTTAGCTGTTTGTAATTAATGTAAATCACCCAGAGTGACACCAGTGTCATATAGGTGGTATTAAAAATCCAACGAATAAATATCTGTCAGCTATCAAGCTATGTTCAAAGTTCCCACTGCTGATGTACAAAGCTTTGTTAAACCCTTAGGCACCTGCTGAGCAAGGCTTTGTACATCCTAGAACTAAATTCTCCTCTGCCTTCCCAGTTGATGCCCATCATATTCACTGGAGACCTTATTTGCTGCTCCATGACTGAGAAGATGCCCTCATAATGGCCTTGAGGCGGCGAGACTTTGCCGCCACCTCCGGCCCTCCTGGCAGGGCGGGGGGACCCCTGCAGCGCCGAACGCCGAGATCACCGCCTTCAATTGCCTCTGCTGCCATTACTTTTTGTATTATATTATTGAGTTATTATTGTTACTGTCTACTTTTGTATTTTTGTCCTTGCTCTATGCTATATTGAATTTTGTTTCTTGCTACATTGTATTTGCTATTGTATTTTGTTTGATGTGTTGTGAGCCGCCCTGAGTCGGCATGTGCTGAGAAGGGCGGCATATAAATCAAATAAACATAAACATAACATCATAAACATTTTAAATTTTTAAATTTTAACAATTTACTATTTCAACGTTGTTGTGTATGTAATATAAATGTATTCGACATTTTGGTTTTTTCCCCAGTTCAAAGTAACACAAGATTGGGGGTTCGCACCATTATGCTTTGAGAAGCACTAGTTGTATCTAGTCCAGGATCACCTCATTCTCTCCTGAATTCTATCAGCCAATCCAGTTGATTCCCACTTAAATGTAACTAACCTTACCTGTATATAAGTCGCTGTGGCGCAGTTGAAATTGTGTTCGAATTACCAAATAAAGTTATGTGTTTGGCCCATTATGCTGGTTGCTGCTCGTTATTTCAAGAACACTAAAAACGTATTTTATCCTATTGTTCTGTAGAGTTTTTAACTGTGGCTTTTTTATACGTGTAAGCCATTCTGAGTTACCTTGGCGAGAGGGTGGCAGTAAAAATGTGATTAAATAAATAAATAAATAAATATGTTGTTTGTGCAAGCTGCTTAGGTACTTTATTACTACACACCAATATTATTCAACAGTTTCAAATCACACATGTTCAGACTTTCAGCCGATTGCACTGGCATTGCCACAGGAATCATTTTCCTATGGCCAATCCAAACCCAGCACCAGCATGCATTATACCTAAACTGTAATAGAATCTCTGACTAGGATAAGGCTCCTCTCTTTTGAAATGTAAATCATTCAATTAGGAAGAAAGGAAACACATACATTTTATATGCCATGGCAGTTCTGAGTTAGAGCAATGGGTCCAATACTTGGCCACCCAGATTATGGACTAGAATTCCCAAGGATGTAAGAGATGGGAACAGTACTCCAACATCGTCAAGGGAAGGGCTTCTCAACCTTTTAAAGCCAGGGGCCAGATCACGCCCCTCAGACTGTTCGTGGGCCATACTGGTGTTCCCCCTGGCAGCGGCACCATTGGAGGGGGAGAGTGATCCTGGAGGGGGAGAGTGATCCACCACCACCACTCCCCCTCATGCCAGCAATCTGGCCCGCCAACACTCCCCTCACTGCTATTGCTACCACCACCACCACTCTTCACGCCATCACTCCGGCCCACCAACACTCCCCACCATGCCGCTACTGCTTCCCTGCTTACTGGCCTCCTATTGCTGAAGGTGTCCTGCCTGTCCTTGTCCACACTTGGCCAGAGTAGCCCCCACAAAAGACGTGGGCTGCTGCATGCATCTGACTTTTCCACCATCGCCGCTATCCTTGTCCCCTCCACCTGGCTTAGCGTGTGCCACACTGCTCCATAGCACATTGGATTCTTGCAACATCTGCCCTGCTATGGAGTGACGTTAGGGACATACCAAGCCAGGTGGAGGGGACAAGGGTGGTGGCAGCATGGGCCAGATAGAATGGTGCTGTGGGCCAGATCTGGCCCATGGGCCGTAGGTTGAGATCCCCTGGTCTAGGGACACAAAACTGGGAGCCATGGAATTGCAATGCTGATATCGCACTCTTATAAAGAAACCTGATGAGCACCCTCCCCTAGAGTTGGACACAACTGGCTTTCGAGCAAGGGAGACCTTTCCCTGTACTATATCTTTCAGGGAAGTATCTCCCACCTGAAATGCCAATTTAGGATAAGCAGAAAACAGGACGAAAGTTACATAACTCATAAATGTCTCACTGAAGTTCTAGGTGACTATGAGTAAATAGTCACCTGGCTCAAGAAGGTAACATTTCAGTGTTTATCACAGATGAGTAGGAGGTTTAGGTCAGAGCTATCTACATTCGAAATGGGGTGCCCAATTAGTGCATGAACACCATTTTAAAAAATACTGTACGCTTTTAAGTTATTGCTTGATACACTATCAAAAAATTAGGAAAATGACAGAAAATTAGGAAGCTTTCAAGCAAGACAGGCAGAGAAAAAGACAATTTTTATCTGTAGAAAGAGAACTGAGAATATAACTTTCCCCAATTTGGCACTCTTCCATGGTACTAGAAGTGTGGTTCTCCTTTTGCCCACCCAGCAGGTTTGATAGTCTGCTTCAGAATGTGAATAGGAACGAAAAAAGAAGGACGCGGAGAATAGCAACCCATTACACATAAAGTTCATGTAACAAAAATACCATTTATTCTTAGATACTGAACATCTGCCAAACAAATTAAATTGTACATTTAATAAAAAAATTCAAATAAATGCGAGATTAGAAGACTAAAATAGTATCTTCCTTTTGTTTGTTGCATTTCTTTAAATTATGCTGACCTTTTCTCTAGATGTGTGAGTCTAGTAAAAAAAGGTAGAACTCTTAAACCACAGCGATGTCACCTTTTACAGAAATATAAACTCACATTTTTAAACTAGCAACATTTATATGCCACTTTTCCTCCAGTGTGCTCAAAATAAACCACTTAAGTCTAAGTGTAAGGAACTTGCTAAGTCAGCCGTTGATTTTCATGGCTCAATGGGAACTACAACCTGATGTCCAAAATCTCAGCCAAACATTTTAGCTATTATACCAAACTAGATCAACCAAGGTTCTTCACATTTTAACATTCACTGTTCACATATTTATCTGTATAATAAAAAGTACCAAAAGGTAGTTCTGCTAAAGCATGGAAACCACCATGCAAGGCATCCAATTTGATTTTTTCGTTAACAGATTTGCACAGTTCATTACTAACTGCCAGCTTCATGGGCAACTGTTTCAAGAGAACTAAAGGCTACTGCAGAGATCAGCAGTTCATAGAACACCAGCAGCAGTTATTTTCAAGCAGAAACTTAAATATTTTGTTTCCTACTTCTGCTCATAACCCCAGTACTGTGAACTGTTACTTCCTGAGATACTTACTATGTGGTTTATATGTCCTGAAGTGCATGTAAGCTCAGTGACCAGTGATGGTTTGGGAATTTTTTCAGAAGGAATAATCAATGCCTTAATACAGCCTTCCCCAAATTAGAATCTTCCAGGCCCTATCAGTCCCTGGAAAATAGGTGGGGAAGAAGTAGAGGCAGTGACAGATTTTACTTTCTTAGGATCTAAGATCACTGTAGATGGTGACTACAGCCATGAAATAAAAAGACAACTGATTCTGGGGAGACAAGCTATGAGAAACCTGGGGAATATAGTGAAAAGTAGAGACATCACATTGCAGACAAAAATTCACATAGTCAAAGCAATGGTATTCCCGGTGGTAATGTATGGTTGTGAGAGCTGGACCATAAGGAAAGCTGAGTGCAGAATAATAGATGTCTTTGAGATGTGGTGTTGGAGGAGAGTTTTGAGAGTACCCTGGCCAGCAAGAACAAATAGATCAATTTTAGAAGAAATCAACCCTGACTGCTCTTTGGAAGGTCAAGTAGTAAGGATGAGGCTGAAGTACTTTGGGCATCAAACGAGAAGAGAGGATTCACTTGAGAAAGCTTTGATGCTGGGAAAGGTAGAGGGCAAAAGAAGGGGTGGCCAAAGATGAGATGGCTAGATGGTATTGTAGACACAATGGGCACAGAGCTGGGCAGGTTGAGGAGGACGGTGGAGGACAGAGGTGCCTGGAGGACAATGGTCCATAGGGTCGCAATCAACTGTGCGACTGGACAACAAAAGACAAGGAAACAATTGTTTTGTTTCAAATATGGTGCTGGAGAACTTTGTGAATACCCTGGACTGCCAGAAAGACAAACAAGACCTAGAGAAAATAAAGCCTGAACTATGAAGAAATTGAAACTGCCCTGCTCTGGGCCTATCATGACAAGGCAAGACTCTCTGGAAAAAATAATGCTGGGAAAGGTGGAAGACAGAAGGAAACTAGGAAAACCAAACAGACTAAGGTAGGCTACAGACTATAACTTCCAGGAGTTGATCAGGGCTGTTGAGCACACAACATTTTGGAGATCTCTCATTCACAGGGTCACCGTATGCCAGAGGTGATTCGATGGTACATAACCACAACAATGTATTTGATCAAGTTTTCTGTAAGCTGTAAAACACATAAGTGAGGCAAGGACAGAAATAAAGCACCACACTATACTTTCATTTCCTTAAATCTGTCAGATTTTTTTCTTCCCCCAAATGCAGCCGATGGAGGATACACTTTTACATGAGCCAAGAGTCTATAAGTGGAGTACGGCTCAGTCCATTAAGAAGCTAATGAGGGGCACAACTCCATCAAGTGGCTCTACAACATGAGTAGGTTTGAATAGGAATATATCACTTAAAGACAGCTGCACTGGATTCTAGATTTCAAAAGTTCAGCTTCACATGGAACAGATTAAGCTGGATCACTTTTTAAAAAATTTTACAAAATGTTTCTATCTTTATTGACACATTCCTACTTTCGGATCCTAACAGTACCACGTTACTAAGCAGCTGAATCAAATATTAGATAATAGTGACTTCTTTGTTAAAAGGTTTCAAGGACAAGAAAGGTTCAGAAAGAGTAGCAACACTTTTATACAAATAGATTGTTAGCCGTTTAAGTTTCAAAAATCTCAAGAGTGTAGCTGAAAGTTTCATTGTCAGTTTGGTTGTATGTCTGTAACTAAACAGAAATGAAGCAATTCAACAGAAGATGACACAGTGATACTTCTTCAATACCGTAACATGACCTTCCCCATTAAATCATTTTAGGCAATATGGACTGATCATCTGAATTCCAAAGTCACAACATTCATTTAAATAGTTGTGTGTGAAAGATCTTTTCATAAAGGCTAGATGTCTTAGTTCAATCTCAGTTAATATACAGGTACTTATCTGAAACAGAAGAGTTTAAGCATCAGTCCAACCAGATGACAAGATACATTTTAAATTGTTAAGATCAATCAATAGTCATATAATTCCGTCCACTTCTATAAGATTCACAGTTTGGATTATGAGCCATTTCTCTGAGGTTTCCCAGCAAACCTTTGCTTTCAGCCTTTATTCTTGCATTTTCTGCTGTCAAGCCTTAGTGAGAATCTTATAATATATAAGAAATAACAAAACTGTGTCAAATGTTTAAACAGCTGATTCTAATGGGTTTCAGTTCTTTGCACATAAATGTCATCTGCTTATGGCTCAGCAAGGTTTAGGTTTCTCAGTTAGTACAGTCCAAGAAATGTGCAACTGATAATTCACATTCATGCTTCCTTGCTTCTCTAGAGAAGCTAGAAGATCAGAACTATGACAGCTGACCACACTCGGTAATGACAATCTTCTTTGAAGGCTTCCCACTCTTGGAGCCAAAGCTTTCAATTTTTTTCACAATGTCCATTCCTTCCTTCACATGGCCAAACACAACATGTTTTCCATCCAACCTATGATATAAACAAAAACAATGTTTAAAAAGTGTGGCCGGGGTGGGGAGCACTTACAGTAAAGCTATTTCTGCATTTGATTAGCAGAGGTGGGCATGGGGGAAAGATCTGACACAGAACACAACATGTGATACAGTCTTAATTAATCTATTAAGGAAATATAACTACCAATTGACATGATGTGGTATTAAGTTGAAATCAGATTTGATTATCCAATAAATATGAAATATAAATCATGTCTTGAAGTGGTTTGGCATGTTGTTTTTATGGTATCTAAGCAGACAAAGTTAAAGCCATTTGTACCTTGACAGGAGAATTTTACATTGGTGGAGAAAAAATCATGGTACCTACTGTATAATAAATGAATGAGTACCTTGCAACCAATTGAGTAATTCGGAGTTCATTGTACTGCAGACGGGTTTCAGCCTAACAGACTGTGGGAAGCCCTGCTCTTCTACATTCACGAGAACTGCCAGGCTGTAATTATGCTCACTTTAAAGTTCATATTAGATTGAAAAAAAGTCAGCCAGATATATGTTGCAGGTCAACAAGCAGAACATGATGAAGAATGCCCACCTGGTACCTAGGACCTTAAGCCAGAAGTATATACTGATTCTGAACATGGTGGTTTATTTGACTACCGTGTTTCCCCGAATATAAGACATTGTCTTATATTTTTTAAAACTCCAAAATTAGCACAAGGTCTTATTTTCAGGGGATGTCTTATTTTTCCATGAAGAAGAATACCAGTCTTGATTGTGCTTCCCCACTCACAACCAAGGGACGCTTCCCTTGGTTGTGAGTGGGGAAGCATGATCGAGACTGGCCTCAGCTGTAAGGCGGCTGGCGTGGCCCATAAGGCCTGCTGCGTCAGAGTCTCGATCCTGTTCTCACCAGGGGAAACTTCTCTTGGTTGTGAGCGGGGAGGCAATCGAGACTCCGATGCGGCAGGCTTTCTTATGGGCCACGCCGGCCCCCTTACAGCCAGAAGGTAAGAAGGTCTTATTTTTGGATGGGGCCTTATATTTCAAAGGCAGGGAAAAAAAGGCGGGGTGTCCTATTATGGGAGGAGGTCCTATATTCGGGGAAACAGGGTATCAACACCAGAAGCACATGAGAGATTTATCCTCCTCTATCAGTTTGGCTAGTACAACTGTGTGCCACCTTTGATCAATATTAGCAGTAATGGGCATGCTTTCTCCATGCTCTGTGTAGAAGGAACCTGGTTACTGCACTCCCAAACAATAAGAAATGTTTCTAGAGCTACCAGATATACTAGATTCTCCACCGTAGAGTTAAGAATGCACAGAGTGGGAAGCAAACAAAGAAAATCTTTATCCTAAGCATACTGCTTTTAAAGTAGCATCAAGAGTTTTAAAGTATGGGTTAAGGGCAGCATAGAAATCTGACAAAGCAGGTAAACATTAGCAAAGTTTAGTTTAGATAATGGGGCATTAAGGGAATTGCAGCACAACTAAAATAACATGCTGACAGACACTGAGGGCTAACCAAGGGCAGTACTTGTTCTAAAGTCCACAGTTATTTCTATTCAGAGCAAACAGCATTGGACCAAAGCCTTAGAAAAGTCAACCAATTCCCAGAGCCATCACCCACTAGAGCAGGGATTCTCAACCTGCGGCCTGCAATGCCATTTCATGTGGCTCCCCCACCGCCTCCACCACACCAGGAAGTGCCATGTGGTGAAGGAAGGGCAAAATGGCCATCCGGCCCCCAAAGCTGTCTGAGGGAGCGTGACCCGGCCCCTGGCTTGAAAAGATTGAGAACTCCTGGGCTAGAGGACTCAAACCCCAACAATACTGCAACGGTTGGGCCTTTTCACTCTTGAACGACGGCGTCTAAGAGGTGACCTGATTGAAGTTTATAAAATCATGCACGGTGTGGACAAAGTAGATAAGGAAAAACTGTTTTCCCTATCGCACAACACTAGAACTAGGGGACACTCCATGAAACTTTTGGGTACTAGTTCTCAAACAAATAAGAGAAAGTACTTTTTCACCCAGAGGATTACTGGTCTATGGAACTCCCTGCCAGAAGAAGTGGTGACAGCTGTCAGTCTTGACAGCTTTAAAAAAGGATTAGACAAGTTCATGGAGGACAAGGCTATCAATGGCTATAATTATGGCTACCTAAGGACAACCTCCGGGTTGGAGAGATAGGCAGGATATCTCTCAATGCCATTTCCAGGGAATCCTAAGCAGGTGAAGGCATCTCCTTGGGAATACCCTGAAGGAAATGGTGAGCCACTGTGTGAGACAGAATGCTGGACTGGATGGGCTGTGGCCTGTTCCAGCAAGGCTGTTCTTATGTTCTTATGTTCTTATCTTTATCAGGCTAAAGACATTCCTGGGTTCATGTTCATCGGGCAATAGGCTTGCCCAAACCCCACTCACCCTCTGGCATACCACAAAAATCTGTTGATACATGACCAAGGAGTTGCTTCAGCTCATTGGCTGAAAATCTGCTATGTAATTATCTGTTGCATGCTGAGTTGCATAAATCTGAATACAACAAATAATGTATACAGAGATGTATTAAATCAAGTCAATTTTCTTCCAAACATTACACCATCAGCATAACTGCGCAACAGGATTTCAGCCGTGAAGCATTTGACTAATGAAGAATAAGGATGTGCATGTTATAATGATGCAGTTTTTGCATGGTTTTCGCCGCATGAATTATCTATGCAGGGAAATGGCATAAAGAAAAGAGCATTTTCTTCAGCAAGATTGAGGATTACTATAAATTGCATATAAATTACTGAAGCCTTATGCACAGTAATTATCCCAGAGCTAATTGCTTATTGTTTAAACCATGGCTGAATCACTCTGGATAAAAGCATCAGTTTTATACTCTTCCATAGCCAGTACCTGATCATCAATCAGGGAAGTACTTTTCTCAAGGGCAAAAGTACTTTGCTTTGTATTACAAAGAAACATGGCTGCATTATTACTTTACATAAGCATGTAATAGGACACATTTTTGCAACAACAACAACAACCCCTGTTTCTTTTTAAATAGACTGGAAACAGCCCTATATAGGACATATGTACTAAATTATATGAAGCTTCTAGATGCCATTTTCAAAATGATGTCATCCCATTTCCTTTTCTCACGGTCAACAAGACATAGAAAAATGGCCAATTTAGTAAAATGAGGGGAGGTATTACTATAAACAAAATATTCATGATTCTATAAAATATTTACCAATCTGTTTTGGCTGTGCAAATGAAGAACTGAGAGCCGTTGGTGTTGGGCCCAGCATTAGCCATTGAGAGAACACCTGCAACAACAATGAGAACAATTCATCACCACAGTACAAAATAAATAAATAAACAAGAACAAACAGTAACTCCAACAAATTCTGCATAAAGCTGCCTCTTGTGTGTTCTGCCCTGTATTTAGAATAAGAAATGTTACTTTCAGAGTGTCCACAAATCTCCTGTTATAAATGGGCCCTTTAAGAACCTGATACGACTAGGCCCATGGCTCTCAAAACACTTCTGTCTCCTTTGCCAGGAATGCAAGCATTCTCTCTGTATTAACCCTGTTTCTGAGATTCACTCTTCACTATTGCGAGTCCTGTGCTTTCCCCTCCCAACATCTGCAAGGCACTCCCCACCGATTCTAAGAATTTATAAGTGAAAAAAGTAAATGGCACGATCAAGACAAAATATGCAACTTCTGAAGTTTTGCTGTAGAACAGGGGTTGGCAAGCTACAGCCAGTGGGCTGAATCCGGCCTGTGGCACCAAATCATCAGGTCCTCGCCCTCACTCCAATCACCACCGTCGGAAGCAGCCACAGACATGTTTATGGTGACAGCGGCGCAGGCGGGGAACGCCAGTCCGGCCCCTTCAACTGTCTGAGGGAGCATGACCCGGCCCCCGACTTAAAAAGGTTGCCGACCCCTGCTGTAGAACTTTCCCCACACAACCGTATTTCTATACAATGTAGCTGTAGCCATTCACTTGGGTACCAGAGATAAGCTTCTTCTTCTTCTTGGCACTCAGCCACAGAAGCTTTTGAAAAATATGTATAGTGTGTTCCAATATATATTGTTAATGTTGCAGTTTGGAGGTTAACTGGCCACAGATTAGTGTAGTAATATCAGGCTTTTTTCCAAAAAAGGAATGCATCTGAACTTCATTTAGCTGCCCTAGGGTACAGACACAACTTGTACTGTACTTCCATTTCTGAACATAAAGAGGACCCCCTCCTAACTAGGAACACAATCCTTTAAGGCAAAACCAATCAGACAAAATAAATACTATCTCCTCTTTTGAGTTTACATCCAGCCATTGAGTCAGCCAATCTGTCTTTAAGCAGCAAAATGCTAAGGGCCACAAATACAGGAAAAGAAGCTTTGCTCACCTGGTCCAACATGCTTAAGAATGAAATTTTCATCAGGAAATCGACTGCCATATATAGATTTGCCTCCGGTGCCATTGTGATTAGTGAAGTCACCTCCCTGGAAGAAAAAAAAGTTTTTGTCATCTTATGTATATATAATAACACTGTTACTCAGTCTGACAGGTTTCAAATAATAATAATTTTGTGTCAGAAATTATTCTGGATTGAAAGGATTTTTGCGGAATAAACTCTGCTCAGGGAATGCCCAAATGAGGCTCCTTTCAGGTTTCAAGTAATATGAATAGATACTTGAGACTAGAGCAGGGGTTCCCAACGTTTTCCTGCCAGGGGCCAGTTCCCACCACTGCGCTCAGCTGCCAGGGGTGGAGGCGGCATCATAACCGGATGCCAAAGCCAACTTCTATTGACAAAAGTAAATTACAGTAGAACCCTGCATAATGAAAAAACTCTGTTCCACAGAGCTCTTTGCTATGCGTTTTTCCCCCCGTTATGCAAAGATAATGGGAGATGACCCAGATAACGAACAAAAAATGTTCCTTATCCGGGGTTCCCATTGACCGGGTATACCCCGGTTACCAAAAAAACACCGCATAACGAAAACAATTTGTTATGCGGGGTATCGCTATTGCCTAACGATCACTTCGTCATGCGATTTTTTTTTGTTATACGAAGTGTTCGTTATTGCAAGGTAGCACTGTACTTAGCAGGCACTGCAGAGGTATGGAAAAAAGTACCAGCTAATTGTGAAAAGCTCAAAGCATATACATCAAATGCACACCCATTCTTTAGTTATCATCTGGCCTGCCCTTCCAAGATTAGAATTAAGGGAGAAGTCTCTCACAACAGCCATTGATCTCTAAGGAAGAACAGAGGATGCCAGGACTATAATGTGGAAAGAACAAACTAGCCAACTTTTCAAATGAATGGAACTTCAGGAAAGTCTAGCCCTCGGTTACATGAAAACTGGGTTACTTGGAAGTCACTTAACAGCCTACAGAATAGTGTTGGCAGAGCCACAATGAACCTAAGAAAATGCAGTTTTTGTATCAACACAGTCCTTTGCAAATACAAAAAGGAACTGTCAATGTCACAACTGTGTCAATGTTCTCTATGCCCCTCAACCAAGGCCACAGCCAGGATTCTAGATGTGGGTGGGCAAATATTTTTTCAGGATGGGCAACAAAGCCTCTTTTCAATGCATTCCTATGGGAAACCATGCTTTGCCAGGGTGGGCAAAGTGCTAAGTCAGAGTGGGCCAAGCCCGCCCTAGCCACCCCCTGGCTATGGCCCTGCCCTCAACATGCACTTTGGAAGATTTGATGGTATCTGCTGCACATGGTCTTAATTTTGTCAATTATTGTGTGAAATACAGTAGTTATTAATTATATTGTGGTGATTCTGAAATGAGCACACACACAATAATGCCACAGTTCTTCCCAAAAGAACTTCACAAGATTCAGGTAATATTCATGGCACACAAGAATGCTTCAGAGGCATCTAACTGATGATATTACATTTGCAAGTAATGTGAGTAGGAGAATGAGCTCTGAGTACAGTACTCTTAATATCCCATCTTTAAAATAGGTAGGACACAATCTCCCTAACATATAAGAATTTTTCGAACTCTTTCCCAAAATGTCATACATAGAGTTTTGAGCAGTTGGAAAGAAGAATTTTATACATACTGTATAACTAAAGTCATAGCAGGTGGGCACATTTTTACTGAGTCTCAGAAAAACCCCAGTTAGATACGAAGTGTACTAAATGGTCTTGATCGTCTTATTTATAAACCTCAAGAACCAAAAGATGGTGCCACAAATAGCTACAGCTGCATGATACAGGAAGACCTGCTGCCGCATGAGGGCTGCTCCCACAGCTGTGGGGAGCCCCGTCCTTCCTTCCCAGTCCATATGTGGGGAGGATAAAAGGCTGTGGGCTGCCAGGCTGAGCTGAAGACCTGCTGCCGCCTGAGGGCTGCTCCCACAGCTGTGGGGAGCCCCGCCCTTCCTTCCCAGTCCATCTGTGGGGAGGATAAAGGGCTGTGGGCTGCCAGGCAAAGCTGAAGACCTGCTGCCGCCTGAGGGCTGCTCCCACAGCTGTGGGGAGCCCCGCCCTTCCTTCCCAGTCCATATGTGGGGAAGATAAAGGGCTGTGGGCTGCCAGGCTGAGCTGAAGACCTGCTGCCGCCTGAGGGCTGCTCCCACAGCTGTGGGGAGCCCCGCCCTTCCTTCCCAATCCATATGTGGGGAGGATAAAGGGCTGTGGGCTGCCAGGCTGAGCTGAAGACCTGCTGCCGCCTGAGGGCTGCTCCCACAGCTGTGGGGAGCCCCGCCCTTCCTTCCCAGTCCATCTGTGGGGAGGATAAAAGGCTGTGGGCTGCCAGGCTGAGCTGAAGACCTGCTGCCGCCTGAGGGCTGCTCCCACAGCTGTGGGGAGCCCCGCCCTTCCTTCCCAATCCATATGTGGGGAGGATAAAAGGCTGTGGGCTGCCAGGCTGAGCTGAAGACCTGCTGCCGCCTGAGGGCTGCTCCCACAGCTGTGGGGAACCCCGCCCTTCCTTCCCAGTCCATCTGTGGGGAGGATAAAGGGCTGTGCCTTTTCTTTTCTTCCCACTCCTGGGTCCTGCCTCAGGCCGATACGAAAAAGCTCGACTGCTTCGCCTCCACTCCTTCGCCCGGGGAAGTATACCTTGTGTTGTTAGGGCTGTGGTCTGTGAGGCAAGACGCTTTGTATCACACTGTATGGGCTTATGATCTGTTGTACATTGTATCTCTGGGGATCTTATTTATTGTTACTATGTTATTGATTATATGGATTTGACTGTATTATTTTGTATTTATTTATCTTTTATTTTGCTGATTATTGTATTGTTATTGCTATTTGTTCTGATATTGTAATGCTGTATTTTGTTTTAGTGTTTATTTTACTGTTGTGAACCGCCTTGAGTTGCCCGTTGGGCAAGAAAGGCGGTATAGAAATAAACCTAATAATAATAATAAATCCAGGAATACCTGGTTTATTGTGGACAAGCAGGAAAGAACTGGTACATGAGTTATTTTTCACTTATCACACAGCAAAAAGCCATGTGCTGATGCCACTCTTGTTGCTCTCACCTCCCAAAAAGTTATAGCGGGGGTGCCCAAAGTTTTTGGGCCATGGGCCAGTCATATGGTTCAACAGGCTGGTCATGTGGTTCAGTGGGTTGGTCACATGGTTCCTCCCACTGGAAGTGGTAGTAAAATCCACATTGCAATCCTTTTTGCAGTAGATATGTTTTGCAACAGGATGAGATTTTAGGCTGCCATTTTCTCTGCTTAAACCAGGGGTCCCCAAACTACCACCCATGGGCCGGACCTGACCCCAATGCCAATTCATCTGGCCCACGCAGCCCTTGTTGCTCGCAGAAGTAAAACACCCCATCTGGGCACATTTTACTTCTGCTTCCAGGAGCGACGAGGGTGGCATGGACTGGATGAATTGTCAATACAGGCTGGAGTTTGATCATAGCAACATTTGGATTTTTTAAAAAAATAACAGACTTTTAACAAAACCAATCATTTTCTGCTTTTTTGAGTTCTGGATTGGGACTTGGGACCTTTACATCCAAACCCCACTAAGGATGAAACTCTTCAATTATTTATTAGAATAGTCATTCTCAGCCCAAAGTAGTTCACAGGCTAATTTGAAAGTAACAATGGGGTATATCACCACTCAGGGATTCTCAACCTTTGGCCCATGGGTTGAATGCAGCCCATGGCTCCATTTCATGTGCCCCCCCCCCCCCAACTGCCTCTACCATACCAGGAACTGCCATGTGGTGAAGGAAGGGCAAAATGGCTGTCCAGCCCCCGAAACTGTCTGAGGGACTATGACTGGCCCGCGGCTTTAAAAGGTTGAAAACCTTTTTAAGGTCATCGAGAAAGCGGTGGCGCAGCAGCTCCAGGGGGTCCTGGAGGAAGCGGATTATCTGGTTCATGGTATGGAGACTGCATTGGTCACGCTGTTTGATGTTCTCTGGCGAGAACGAGATAGAAGGTACCCCTCCATTCTCGCTCTTCTTGACCTCTCAGCAGCTTTCGATACCGTCGACCATGGTATCCTTCTAGACCGCCTGCAGGGGTTGGGGATCCAGGGAACAGTGTTGGCATGGTTCTCCTCCTTCCTGAGTGGCTGGACCCAGTCTATGTGGGTGGGGGATGCGGAGTCAAGTCCAAGGCATCTCACATGTGGGGTGCCACAGGGCTCGGTCCTCTCGCCCTTACTCTTTAACATCTACATGAAACTGCTGGGTGAGATCATCCGATCCCATGGGGTGAGATATCATCAGTATGCTGATACTCAGTTGTATACCTCTGCCCATGGTGATCCCAGTGATGCATTCAAGGTCCTGACCAGTTGTCTGGAGGCGGTTAGGGTCTGGATGGGGGACAACAGACTACAGCTGAATCCCGGCAAGACTAAGTGGCTGTGGGTGAGGGGACCCAGTCCTTACATGGAGTTATCACTGCTGGTTTGCAATGGGGCATCGTTGCCCCAATCCGACCCGGTGCACAACCTGGGGGTCCTCCTGGATGTGCGGCTTCTGCTCCAGGAGCAGGTTATGGTCTTGGCCAGGAGGGCCTTCAGGCAAGTGCGTGTTATTAATCAATTGTGCCCACTCCTGGTCCGGGAGGCCATGCTTACGGACACCCATGCCCTGGTCACCTCCCATTTGGACTATTGTAATGCACTTTACATGGGGCTGCCATTGATGATCATCCGAAGACTGCAGTTGGTCCAGAATGCGGTGGCCCATGTGGTGGTGGGGTGTACTCGTTTCACCCGTACCTCGCCAGTGCTGTGGGACCTGCACTGGCTGCCTATATATCTCCGGGTGCAATTCAAGGTGCTGGTTGTCACCTTTAAAGCCCTTCATGGTAGCGTACCAGGATACCTCAGTGACCGCATCATCCCTAGGACATTGACCCATCCCACGAGAACAAACCGAGAGGGCATCCTTCAGGTACCATCTGTTGGAGAAGGTCGCCTCTCCAGCATGATGAAAAGGGCCTTCTCGGTTGTAGCCCCCACACTATGGAACTTCCTTCCAGTAGAGCTACGCCTCCAGGCCCTGTTGCTACCATTTAGGAGAGAATTGAAGATGTGGTTGGCAAAATGGGTCTAGGGGCTGGGATTGTTAACAAGCTTCCATTTTTGGCTTTTCTGAGGCTTCCCCCTCCTGTAAGCAATGTTTTAATGTTAAGGTTTTGTAGATTTTATATTTGTTTTTAGATAGTAAATGGCACAGCGGGGGTGGTGTTGGTGTTGATGGTAATATTGCTGTTTAAAGGGTTTTAATTGTTTTATATTGGTTTTAACTTGTGTACACCACACAGTCCATTGGATAGGGGCGGTATATAAATCTAAAATAAAATAAAAACTCCTGCCGTAGCTGGAGAAAAAAATAAACAAATAAAAAAGGATTTTATGCTGAATGGGCTTTAATTAGTATAGAAATTCAAGAAGCATACTTTCATTTGAGCTACTGATATCAATGGGGCAGTAAACGGTCATCAAACATCTTCATCCCTGATCAGCTCCCTACTGACCTTTAAGTGTTGCTGGTTTTCTTAAGAAAAAGTGATCAGCACAGACCTGATATACAAACATTACTTGACTTCTACAGCTTCAAATCAAAAAAATTCCCTGGTCATTAAAGTCTCTCTGAATGGGAGAGAAAACATGTACATCCCTGTTTTCCTTTCTCTCCTTTAAAAGTAGTTACAATAGTGAAAGAAACATTGGAGATTCAGGGGTGGGACAGGGACATATGTCTACTTATTGTGGAATTGTAAAGTTATTAAGAGGACTTAGATAAAAGTCTTTAAAGAAATTAAATAAATATTGTCTTTAAAATTAGAGATGTGTCCTAGAATAGCTTTATTAAAGGATTTTGGAAATAAAAGACTTGATAGAAATAAAAAAGAAATACCGCATATTTGCGAAATAAAGAGATACCGCATATACTCGAGTATAAGCCAGGTTTTGTAGCCCCAAAATGAGCCCCAAAAGGGGGACTCAGCTTATACTTGGGTCAATGACCACGAGGGTCCCGAGATTGCATCAGATTGAGATGTGCTAACAATTTAATTATTTTTACCATATTTTCATGTATTTTGATTATTGATACTCACTAACAGCTGCTGCATTTCCCACCCTCGGCTTATACTCTGGTCAATCTATATTCCTCGGTTTTCAGGTCAAAATTAGGTACCTCACCTTATATTCAGGTTGGCTTATACTTGTGTATATATGGTAATTATTGTAATAGTAACAGCTATGAGGATGCTTATTGTTAGAAAATGGATAAATATATTCTGAATTTGTGTTGGGAGGATTGGTATAAATAATTATGGAATTTAGCAATAAATAATAAATTGACTTGTGAATTAAAGTTAAAGAAGGGATTAATTAAAATGATTTTAGAGATTTGGGAAGAATGTGTCAACTGTGTTTTAGTTAAATCTAAATGAGATAGACCAGGACACAAATATACAGTACTGTACAACTTTTTGGAAATAGTGGATAATTATATAATTATAATTATATAAAGGGAATGTTATGCTTGGATAATAGGTTGAAAGCATATAATGTCCCATTGATGGTGGGTAGACATATTTGTCGATGATATAATTTTATACTTTTATTGTTTGTTTTATCTTTTCTTTATATGTCATTTTATTATAGTTGATAATATGTTTCACTTAATATTGTTATTCTTTATGGTTAGTAGGTGTGTTTATACATTAATACCTCATACAAAGTCCGCTTCGTACAACATCAAATTCATACAACATCGTCTAATTCCTTGAAAAAAGTTGCCTCATACAAAGTCACTGCAACTTTGTATGAGGCATTGTGGTTTTTCCCAGGTTGCATTGTGCCTGGGCAGTATAAAAGGCAGGACACATGCGTGCATTGCTCTTGTGGGTTTTGCATGAGGCGAAGAGTGTTTAGGAGTGGTTTTGAGCGCGACTTTGGATTTTTTGATTTTTTTCTGTCAGAATTTTTTAGAAGCATTCTTGGGATTTTTGCAGCATTCTTTAGGTTCTTGGACAATCAGGGTTGTTTGACATGTTTTTGTAATGTATTTAGCCTTTAGACAATAATTTCTCAAAGTTCTGTCAGTTTCCTGTTTCCTTGACTTTGCCCTGAAGTCTGTGCTGTTACAGTACAATGTATCTCTATGGAAATGACGTTGTACGAGGCATTGCAGCAAGGATTTGGACGTTGTATGAGGCATCGCGGCTAGGATTTTGCATGCCTCATACAAAGTCCAAATCCGTATAAAGTCCAAACTTGTGGAACCAAGTTTGGAGGTTGTATGAGGTATCACTGTATTATATTGTTTTGTTTGAAAAATAAAAATAAAATGTTTAGCTTACATCTACTTCAGTGGGAAGGTAACAGTGTTCCATGTCCAGCAGCTAGTCATGGCTGCCACGTGATCATGGAAATGTCTGCAATAAACAGAGATGAGTACCGCACCCTAGAGTCAGATATGACTGACTTTCGGGCATCCGAGATATTTACCTTACATCATCCTAATGCTGTTGCTGGGAATGATGGGGAACAATCACAGTGTGTGATGTCATAATGTCATACAAGAGTTTTCATCACATATAATAACTGAGCCGAAGGACAGCAAATTTTAAAGCAGCAGCATGATATGGTTCACAATATCTGAAAAGAATTTGCCCCTGGTTATATCGTCACATGAGGTCTTATTTAACTGCCTTTCACTGGCAGCTTTGAAACTACAGTACATCTACATGGCCCACTCTAATATACCTATTAGCCCACTCATAGCATTACACTGCCAATTTAGAGAAGACTGAATTTTATTAAAGCCAGGCCTTGAACACAATCTCTCAGAAGGAAACCACTATATTTAGGTCAGGGGTGGCCAACCTTTTTTCACCACGGGCCTGACCATGCCCCCCGAGCAGCTGATTGGGCCTGACCACACCCCTGGAAGCAGGCACATTTACAGCTGTCATAAATGCACCCACTTCTGCATTTACAACAGCCGCGGGTGCGTTTTTACTCAGAATGGGTGCATTTTATGGCTGACTTAAACGTGCCCGCTTTCACTTCCGGGTGTGGCGGTGGCAGGCCAGATGGAATGGTACCACAGGCCGGGTCCGGCCCACTGGCCATAGGTTGGAAATCTCTGATCTAGGTTATATTTACAGAAGCATAGTCAGTAAACATATTCTCTGTGTGTGCACATGCATGCTCTTCAAATTTCTTCACCCAGCTCCTTTCCAAACATGGTTACAGTACTTAATAGCTAGTTATACCACTTACGTGCTAAAGTTAAGATGATGCAACTTGTTAGTATCAAAGCAATTGTGTGACTCCAAGGTGATGTTAGATCACCATCATGTGATGGCACGTCATGCTAACATGTTTCATAGGTGACAACACTTTTTATCTATCCAAAAACAAACAAACCCATGAACTAAAATGTAACTCAGAAACAAAATATTGGTTTCTTTTCAAAGCTTGTGTTTTAAACATAAGATGAAAAACATTTTGATACCTAAATGCATGTGAAACCTTTAATTAAAGAGTATTTCAAAACACTGATGACCTGTACCTCTAATTCTGACCTCACATTTTAAATGTGAAACGACAGACATTCTTCTTACAGCTTTACAATAGAAATGTTACAGTACTAATTGACATCTACCAACATTTTAAAACAGGTGTTTGTTCAGGGAGCCTGAGAAAACTCATCTAAAAAACAGTGACTGTGGAATTTTTTTCAAATCACAAACACAAAATATTACTATCTGACAGCCAAGTACATGGATGAGGCCAAATCTGGCTGTGTGACTTGCTGGGCTCTAGTCATGCCTGCCACATGACCATGAAAACGTCTGCAAACACAGACAACACTGGCTCTTTCGCTGTAAATGGAGATGAGCACTGCATCCTAGAGTCAGATACGACTGGCTTTCGAGCAAGGGCAACCTTTACCTATTGTTAGATCCAAAGCTGCCTATCATATCTGACTCTAGAGTTCAGTGCTCATCTCTGTTAATAGTCAAAGAGCCAGCACTGTCTGTTTGTAGATGTTTCTGTGGACATGTGGCAGGCATGACTAGACACCAGACTGTCGTTGCCTTTCCCACCAAAGTGGTCCCTATTTATCTACTTGCAATTTCTTGATTTTGAACTGCTAGGTTGTCAGGAGCTGGGACAGAGACAGGAGCTCAAACCGTTATGTCGGTGGCCTTCCAGCTAACAAGGCAACCTTCTTAACCACTGAGCTGCAGTGGCTCAAGTGGCTAAGGTGCTGACTGGAAGGTGGCAGGTCAGCAGCTTGATACCCGAGTACTGCAGGACGGAGTGAGCTTTTGCCTCTGTCCCAGCTCCTGCCAACCTAGCAGTTCAAAATCAAGAAATTGCAAATTGATAAATAGGGACCACTTTGGTGGGAAGGTAAACAGCATTCCATGCACTCCGGTGTCTAGTCATGCCTGCCACATGACCATGGAAACGCCTGCAGAAGCAGACAGTGCTGGCACTTCGGCTTTGAAACAGAGATGAGCACTGAATCCTAGAGTCAGATACAACTGGCTTTCAAGCAAGGTTAAGATAAAGGTATCCCTTGCTTGAAAGCCAGTTGTATCCGACTCTAGAGTTCAGTGGTCATCTCTGTTTAACCTTAAGAATAAAATTAGAAAAAAAATGAAATGCAGTTGTTTCTAAGACTGGGGAAATAGATGTTTTTGCATATACTTTCAAAGACCACATTTACATTTCCAGGGTGTTTCATCTGAAACACACTTAAAACCATTTAATTTCACAACTGCCTAGCCAACAGCAAGCAGCAATACAAATTTAATGGTGGATAGATTACCATTGCCTCCCTTACCCTGGCAGTGAATCATCTCTTACATGTAAAAATGTAGTGTCCTTCATAGGTGATTTTTTTTTTGGGGGGGGAGTCGTAGCCATGTTAGTCTGCGTTTCAGGGAAAACAAAAACATTGTAGCACTTTCTATATCTGACGAAGTGGACTTGGATCCACAAAAGCTAACATTAAAAAACAGCAGTTAGTCCTTAAAGTGCTACAACATTTTTGTTCTGCTTTGCTTTGTTTATGTAAAAATAAAAATGTTTTGTGGGTTATTTGCAGCAGTTTTGTGCGATTCAGAATTAAGATTTGAAATGTCATGCTGCCTCAACATATTTCAAGTCAAACATTTAAGTGACATAAATACAAGGAACCAACCCAAAATCCACAATGCTTCCATCACCACCACCACCCCGGTAAAGCCATGGCTGTATAACCCATGAATATAGAGAAATCTTTGGATTATCACAATTGACAGCTATTGCTGTTAATATTCTCAAATATTTTTGTGGGACACAAAACACAAGAATTTTTCACTGCTGTAACAATGTCTCTGTGACACACAAACATAACAACATAATAGCATTGCATCAAACCACAACAAATCTCTCCAGTGGCCACGTTCAATTATATTACAGAAAGTTCCATTACCTGGCACATGAAAGAAGGAATCACTCTGTGGAAAATGGATCCCTTGTACCCAAAGCCTTTTTCTCCAGTGCAGAGTGCTCTAAAGTTTTCTGGCATGGGAGGAAAAGAGAAAGCAACTTGGTTACTAGAAGCAAAACTAGTCAAACACAACAAAGCTCTTTATACATTACAGGAACTCCCCCCTATTCATTTGAACTGCCTGTTTGCAACCTAAACGGATACCATCTTAGGTGCAACACTGCCCCACCTTGTTACTCAGGCCCTAAAACAGGGATTCTCAACCTGCGGCCCATAGCATCATTTCATGTGCCCCCCCACACACACACACACAGCTTCATGTGCCCCCCCACCGCCTCCCCCACACCTGGAAGTGCCATGTGGAGGAAGGGCAAAATGGCCGTCCGGCCTCTGAAGCTGTGTGAGGGAATGTGACCCGGCCCCCAGCTTTAAAAGGTTGAGAACTCCTTCCCTAAAACAATGTGATCTAAAAGAGATGTACACAACTTCCATACATGCACCAGAGCTTTTCAACCTCCCTTGGCTACAATTGGGCAACATTTGTTCTGGGGGCTGGTTTCCCAATTCTGTCTGAATCGAGACTGCAAATACTTTTTCCATATGTTTTCCCCTTGCTTCTAAAAGACCTTTTTTACAATCAAGACTTGCCTCAACAACCAAGAAACAGAAAGGTAGAGGCTATGGATTAGAGTTCTTTATCCTCTACTCCTAGAATGAAAATACCACAAGCACACAAGCAGTGTTCAGGCACATTCAGGATATTTCTCACAGCACAGAAATTAGAAGCCTGGCACTGGAGATGACAAAACTAATGTTCTCTCCCATAATTTATTTTTTACATATCTACCATAAAGCGATGAACACATGCACTCTGTTTGGGCATTAATTCTGAAGGCATGTAGGGCTCTGTGCCCGCTGGTGACCTGAGAGGATGCAGTTAAGCCCAACTATCCATTCCAACTGAAAAATGACAGACCTTTGCTCCTTCACTGTAAACGTCTTCAGAAGGCTTGTAAGTACATTCAGTTCAATATGCTTACCAGGCCCTCTGCAGATTGTCAAAGTAAACATGCAAAGATCTCCTCTACTCCTAGATGAGGGCAGAATTTACATGTACACCGTTGCCAACCCACCCCCAACTTTTAGTCTTAATACATGAACAGGGCTATTGGCTCACAGACGGTACTTTTGGGTACTAGTTCTCAAACAAATAAGAGAAAGTACTTTTTCACCCAGAGGATTACTGGTCTATGGAACTCCCTGCCAGAAGAAGTGGTGACAGCTGTCAGTCTTGACAGCTTTAAGAAAGGATTAGACAAGTTCACGGAGGACAAGAGTATCAATGGCTATAATTATGGATAGTTAAGGACAACCTCCGGGTTGGAGAGATAGGCAGGATATCTCTCAATATCATTTCCAGGGAATCCTAAGCAGGTGAAGGCATCTGATTGGGAATACCCTGAAGGAAATGGTGAGCCACTGTGTGAGACAGAATGCTGGACTGGATGGGCTGTGGCCTGTTCCAGCAAGGCTGTTCTTATGTTCTTATGACGGAAGAGACGTCAGAAGTCATGAACCCACTGTAGCTCTTCCATCTCAATTTACTATGACAGAATAATTCAACCCCATCATAAGATTCTAAGAAATGATCTTCTATTGAAAGAAGAATCTTATGTGTACATGATATTCTCTTCTAGAAACTGTCACAACTTGAATCACTTAAGCAATACAATCAGTTACAAAAATATGCTGGATAATTGTATAGTAGGATCATCTGAAATTAATGGATGTGGAAAGGTGAAGGTCTATCAATCCCCACCTCTTCTTTCTCAACAATTGTTGTAACTCAGTATTGCAAAAAGCTGGGAAATAGAAATCACGTAAGGCTCAAAAAAGATTATGCTGTAAGGTAAACAAAAGTAAGTGAAGAAACTTTAATCTTCCACATACAGTATTTGATTCTTGCAACCATAGTGCTGAATCGAACTTTAAAGACATTTCCATTTCTTCCAGTTTCATGCCAACATGATTTAAGCAAATACTGATTTAAAAAAAACACTAGTAAAAGTTCTGTCTTACCTGCTGTCTTTGGCACCACATCTGCATTCAACTAATTAAAAGAAAAATAAAAATAAATTGAAAAAAATACACAATTGCTTATATACGTACATGGACAAACACACATTTATAAAATAAAATCTTAAGTAAGCTCATTTTGATAGAGGTGTGGGTAGGATATGCTACTTAGAACAGGCTTCCTCAGCCTTGGCCCTCCAGCTGTTCTTGGACTTCAATTCCCAGAAGCCCAAGTCAGCACTCCTGCTGATCAGGGCTTCTGGGAATTGAAGTTCAAGAACAGCTGGCGGGCCAAGGTTGAGGAAGTCTGACTTAGAATATTAGTTGAGAAGATTAAGCAAAAACACATGCCCTTAGCTATCTGAAAAAGGCTTAATTTCCTAGGACCAGAATAAAGATTGTGTGTTAAAACAGCTACAACTGACTTCCATTGTGAAGAAAGAGCAGGTCAGAGGCAAAATTATGTCCAAACAAGTTCTTAAAGGAGACATAACCTTTTACCCTTCCTACAAGGAAATCTATCTAGAGCAGACGTTCCCAATGTGGAGCCCACACTGCACAGGAGGGCTTCAATACCCAGAAGCCTAAGTCAGTGCATTGGTTGATCAAGTGCTTTGGGGAATTGACTTAGGCTTCTGGGAATTGAAGTCCAAAAATCAAAGGTTGGGAAAGGCTGATCCAAGGTACAGTAATACCTCATACAAAGTCCGCTTCATACAACATCGAATTCATACAAAATTGCCTAATTCCTTGAAAAAAGTTGCCTCATACAATGTTGCTGCGACTTTGTACAAGGCATTGGGGTTTTTTCTAGGTTGCATTGTGCCTGGGCAGTATAAAAGGCAGGACACATGCATGCATTGCTCTTGTGGGTTTTGCACAAGGCAAAGAGTGTTTAGGAGTGGTTTTGAGCACGATTTTGGATTTTTTTGAATTTTTTCGTCAGAATTTTTAGAAGCATTCCTGGGATTTTTTGCAGCATTCTTCAGGTTCTTGGACAATCAGGGTTGCTTGACACGTTTTCGTAATGTATTTAGCCTTTAGAAAATGATTTCTTAAAGTTATGTCAGTTTCCTGTCTGCTTCGTTGACTTTGCCCTGAAGTCTGTGTTGTTACAGTACAATGTATCTCTATGGAAACGACGTTGTACGAGGCATCGCTGCAAGGATTTGGACGTTGTATGAGGCATCGCGGCTAGGATTTTGCATGCCTCATACAAAGTCCAAATCCATATAAAGTCCAAACTTGTGGAACCAAGTTTGGATGTTGTATGAGGTATCACTGTATACTTGGATGCATGACCCTGGAAAATAAGCTTACATTTCACCAGTAAGCAGTCTTATTGCATATGCAGGCATAAAAGGACAAGATATTGGTCAACTGCTGGGAAGTCTTCTTAACATTCCCTATAGATACTGCTTCCTATAATTCACTGGTAATACACTCCCAGTGTGTCCACACTCTTCATGCACTGATCAGGACTTCCCTTTCTTGAGTAATGTCTTGATCTAGTTTCTCTAGAGTGAACTCAAGTGCTATCAAACAGAGATAACAAAGTGCTAATATTAACATATAATTTAGAACTTCTTTTGTACCTAGGTCAGACTTTAAACTGCCAAATTAAAGCTTCCTTTTGGTGAAGTGATTCCATAGTTCCTTTCTCCTGACCTAGTGTGAGTAAGAGTAGCTGGCACAACAAGGTTGCTATTGCCCAGGGTACGCCCAATTGTGGTTCAAAAATACCCCAATCTTCAAGGAGGCTCTTTTTGTGTAACCCAATTTAGAACCAAATGGACAAAGCTGATCCTTCTGCAGATGAACTCCTCTTGCAGTGAAAACTTTTAATAAAAAAAACCCAAAACAACCCATTTATTACTGAAAAGTGGTAATCTAAACATGCCCCAAACATGTCCTTATCTGTTTTTTAAATTTAACTTCTTTAAAGTTCCCATACTGTATTTTACTCTGAAGTAAATCTTTTCATTGTTTACTAAAGTAGTCAACTAACTGTATTGGCAGAAATCAGTTATCACTACCATTTGCTCACATTCTCCTAACATACTTAACAACTCTATTACAACAACCCCATAATCAACAACTAATTCATACTGCAAAAGGCAGATAAAAGGGGATATAAGGAAAAGTTTTTTTAACAATTTACACATCAAATAAAATCTCACAACATATAAATTTAATAATGCTATGTTCACAATCTGTGTACAGTGGTACCCCACATAAAGAGCATAATGCGTTCTACGGGATTGCTCTTTAAGCGAGTTTGCTCTTTAAGTGAAACACCATTGTAAGTGACCAATTGTGACTTCTGGTGGGAAGCACTGCGAACCCCGATTTAGTTGTTAAAGAGTTTTGGGTTGGTTTTAGTTGTTAAGTGAGGCAACCATTCAGAGAAAATTCTGCTCTTTAAGCGAGTTAGTCTCTAAGTGAGGCACTCTTTATGCGAGGATTTACTGTATTCATACACTTTTGTGGCTTAACTCGACTATGTAGACTGAATTGGATACAATCCTAGAAATACAGTACTGTATCTGTTTGCAGAAGGAGTGTCAACTTGCAGCACCCCTGCCCAAACTTTACTGTACAATCTTTTCTGCTTGCTCTGCAAATTTTTTGAGTAGCATGCCAGGCCTCAGGTGATCTTGTCTAAAGCAATGACTCAATCATTTCACAGTGTGCTGGTTTCTGCTGTGAGAAATAGCACCTATGACTCTTGGGGAAGTGATTCTCCACATAATTTCCCTGTGGAATGATGACATCAGAACATTTCTTTCCTGGAGACTCCTACATACACGACAGAAATTATTTTTATGACCATCTTATGAAGTATGAGCTGTTCAGATGCACAACCCAGTTACTAAGACTGACTGTAAAACCTGTCTTGTCTTTGGTCTATCTATACATGTGTAAGCCACCTTTGGAGTACTCCAGTGAACCAGCACTCAGAAATACAGGTACCTTTCCATTCACCAGGAGGTGATTCCACCTCTCCACAGATAACTAGGACTGTTAATGAGCCATACAGGTGAAACTCGGAAAATTAGAATACTGTGCAAATGTTCATTCATGTCATTTAAAAGGTGAAACAAATACAGTATATGAGATAGACACACAACATGCAAAGCAAGATGTGTCATGCCTTAATTAGTTATAATTGGGATGATCATGGCGTACAGCCATGGGGTACATGAGATTGGGGGGTTGGGGTTTTCATAAACTATAAGCCATAAGCATCAATATTATAACAAAGTAAGGCTTGAACTATCTCATTTTGCATGTAATGAGTCTATCTCATATATGTGTTTCACCTTTTAAGTTGCATTACTGAACTAAAAGAACATTTGCACGATATTCTAATTTTCCGAGTTTCACCTGTACTTTCCCAAGGACATCATCTTCAACTAGTCTGTATTTCACTATATTTCCCTGCAGAACTTCAAAGGTAGCCGCAACCTCTTTTCCCTTCCACTTATGGCTACCATATCCATCTGATGCAACATAACTTTCAGAACAACTTTCCATTCCAGGAGCTGCTTGTACAACACATAAAAAATATGTTCATGGAAGCCTACTTTATATTTATGTGTTCATCATCTAAAGGAAATAAATTTGCAAATACAGTATGTAGCACGTACATATCCAGAACTCCCAAACAACTATAGCTGTAGCATCCAGACAAACATGTGACTCTGCAGAAACAAAATGGTGGTTACCGTGAAAAATACGTAAGTGTGGCTAGACAAACTAATATAGGACAGTGGCCAGGGAGACTACAATTCAACCTTTTGCTCTGCTATGGCACATAGTTGAGGGGCTATGGCACCACCTACTATCTCAATCTATTTATTATGGCAACATTGATGCATTTTATAGACTTCATCTTCTCCTGACCTGCAAGTCTTCTTACAGGAGCTTAGTGCAATGAGTTGTAGCTATTTTGACATAATGTAACTCAATCCATTTTATGTTTGGTTTCCCTCTTTTCCGGCTGACTTCCACCATTCTCAGCACTGTTCTTTTTCCAAAAATACTGCTTTCTCATGATACACTGGACTCCAGTGGATCAATTGGCTAAGACACTGACTGGGAGGCAGAAGGTCAGCAGTTCGATTCCCGAGTACTGCAGGACAGAATGAGCTCCCGTCGTTGTCCCAGCTCCTGCCAACCTAGATGTTTGAAAGCAAGAAATTGCAAGTAGATAAATAGGGGCCACTTCGGTGGGAAGGTAACAGCATTCCATGTGCTCTGGTGTCTAGTCATGCCTGCCACATGACCACGAAAACGTCTGTAGAAGCAGACAACGCTGGCTCTTCGGCTTTGAAACAGAGATGATGTACTCAAAATAGGATGGGCTCACTTTCATCAGTTTTGCCTTCAGGAATTGTACAGGCTTGATTTGCTCTATTATCCACTTGTTTTTCTTTCTGGGCTTCCAGGGTACCCACAAAGCTCTTCTTCAGCACATTTCAAACAAATCTATTTTCCCTGCATCAGTTTTCTTTACCATTCACTTTTCACACCCATACGTAGTGATGGAGAATACAATATTGTGGATAATCTTGGTTTTGGTCTCCAATGACACATTCTTACTCTTAGTGATCTTTTCTAATGGCTTCACTGCTGCCTTTATGGCTCAAGTCTTCTTCTGATTTCTAGGCTGCAGTATCCATTTGGATTGATCATCAACCCAAGATATACAAAAATCTTTCACTATTTCAATTGTTATATTGACAATGTTAAAGTTGTATAGTTGTTCCATCTTCTCGGGGTTTTTAAAGGTTCAATTGCAGTCCTGCTTTGCCTGTGTTTTTCTTTGATTAATTTATCAAAAGTGACTTTTTTAAACGTTGTTTTATATTTCCCACTCCCACCATTTAACTGCAAAATCACTGTAACAGTTCATCTGCTTGAAATTAGATCTACTAAAAATGCTGTACTCCAAGTTAAGTGTGCTGGGGGTCTCAGTCGAAGTAGCTATTGCTGTAAAGCACTTGTAAGTTTAGGGTACAAGTGCAAGGCCATCATATCCTTTATGCAACAAAGAGTACTATTCCAGGATATAACCTATAACCCAGTGTTTTCCAACATGGGGCCCACACCCCACGGGGGACTTCAATTTCCAGAAGCCTAAGTCAGTACATTGGATGCTCAGTGCTTTGGGGAACTGACTTGGGCTTCTGGGAAATGAAGTCCAAAAGCAAAAAGTTGGGAAACACTGCTAAACCAAAACTCCCAAACAACAAAATCACAAATACTCTGATAAGCAAGTACTGTATTAAGCCAGATAGATAGATAGATAGATAGATAGATAGATAGATAGATAGATAGATAGATAGATAGATATGAAACAGCAAACTGGTAAAATGGGAGGACTGGTTAAGTAAGATGTCTAATAAGAGATCATATAAAAAGATATTTGAGGAAGTTTAATCTTGGTTTAATATATACTACAATTAGAGAAATGGACTAAATATTGGTTAAAACAACGAAGGAAATTAACAATTAAAAAAAGACATAGCCTTTAAGGGAAGGGGTGGCAGAGGAAAACAAACTACTATAACCCAAATTTAGCAAATAATAGAGATACGCACACATATATATGGAGGGTTGCAAAAATGCACACACATTGACCAAAATCTGCACTTATATTGCTGCACATGCCTTTCAATTTCTTGCCGATGTACAGCCAGTTTTAAGCAGAAAAATCACACTACATATTGTTACCGTAATTAAATTAAATTTCAAAAAGACAGACATAGATAACCTCTTAAACACGTATTGTTTTGGCACCCTCTGTATATGCCTGCAACCTTGCTCTGTCTGGCAAGCCAGGAGAAATGGCTGGCCAGACTTATGTAACCATGTGGAAGTACTGCATACTTTTGGGGAAGTCTCGTTTCGGAGAAGCACCCTTGCCTACAAACCCTCCAAGCATATTGGAGAGTAAACAAAACAAAACAAGACAAAAATAATAATACATTGCGGCACCTTAAAGACTAACTGCTGTATTTTAATGTTAGCTTTTGTGGATCAAGTCCACTTTGTCAGGCATCAGAATGAGACTTCGTGGCATGAATTTACACATCTTATGTCTGATGAAGTGGACTCGAGCCACTAAAAGTGAACATTAAAAATACAGTGTGTTATTAAAAACAACATTATAATACACTGTATTTTTTAAAATAGCATTAAAACATTAAAAACACACGGTGTGGACTCGAGCTACTAAAAGTGAACATTAAAAGTACAGTGCGTTATTAAAAACAACATTATAATACAGTGTTTTTTAAAATAGCAGTAAAGGTAAAGGTTTCCCTTGCTCGAAAGCCAGTCATATCCGACTCTAGGGTGCAGCGCTCATCTCTGTTTCTAAGCCGAAGAGCCAGCGCTGTCTGCTTCTGCAGACGTTTCCGTGGTCATGTGGCAGGCATGACTAGACACCGGAGCGCACGGAGCGCTGTTACCTTCCCACCGAAGTGGTCCCTATTTATCTACTTGCAACGTCTTGCTTTCGAACTGCTAGGTTGGCAAAATAGCATTAAAACATTAAAAAAACAACACCGTGTTATTAAAAACAACATCAAAATACAGTGTTATTAAAAATAACATTTAAAATACAGTGTTTTTGGCAGTGTGATCACACTGGCCGAATCCTGCACCGGTGAGGACTCAAGTTTGGCCAAAGCCAAGAAAGTGGCTTCATTTTGCCAATCCAGGGTTTTGATCAGGACACGGAAAGGAGACTCGAAATAGAGCAGAACGTTTTTTGGAACAGTAGATGGTGTTGGCCAACAGCAGTCAGCCTTTAAGGTGCCAACACGTTTTTGTTTTTGTTGTCTTTTTGTGTTGTTTACTCTCCGATCTGCTTGAAACCCAGACTAACACAGCGACCCCGGGGAAAACCCTCCAAGGGCACCTTGGAGATGCGCAAAGGTCGGGGGTAGGGGGGGTGGTGGGCAGAGCTAAATCACGACCACCACCACCCCCCTTCCTCCTCCGATGTACTAGGGGAGGGTGAAGAAAGCCAGGCGTTTACCTCCAACACTAGCCGGCCGAGGGGCTGGTTGTCCGCTCCCACGTCCAGGTAAACCAAAGGGTTCCTGCTGGCGTCCTCCTCGTCCCTTTCCTGGGCGCCGCGGCTGCTGCAGGCGCGGCGCAGGCGCGGGGAAACCTGCAACAGGAGCAGCTCCCCGCAGCTGGCACGCCACGGCACGGGAGGCTGCCCCGGGCACAGCAGGAGGCGTCGGGCGGAATGGAGGGCCAGCATCGTCCTTGCAAACCCCCGGGAAGCTCAATGGCCAGCCGGCTCGCGCGGCGCTCTTTTTAAAGCCGCCTCCTTCCTTCCTTCCTCCCTGGCTGGGCTTCCTTCGGTCAGTGCCCTTGCAAGCGCCCCCTAGAGGAAAGGACGGGGTAGGCAACCATGGACGGGAGGTATACAAAACAGGAGATGGCACTACAGGCTTCGTGCTGTAAGTTTTTTTGAAGCCAGTGGGCGTGGCCTGCCGCCATATTAGGTGGACCAAAACATTAGCAGACTACCGTTTACGATTGCTTCTTGTGTGTGTGTGTGTGTGGGGGGGGGGGGGGGGGGAGTTGGATTGATCCCCTCTCCTGGGTCCCCTGGGTTGGGGGGGAACACAAAAGGGGTCTGTCCCCCTAACCCTTCCAGAGCCAGGGGACCGGCAGAGAGGGGATTCCCCCCACCCCAGGACACCCCGTTATTAAAAAGAAGAAACCAAGCGGTTTGTTCTCTTTAAAAACGGAGTGTTGCGGGGGGGGGGGGATCGATCACCTCTCCGGGTCTCCTGGGTCCAGAAGGGTTGGGGGGACAGACCCCTTTTGCCCCCCCCCCAACCCTAGGGGACCAGGGAGAGGGGATCGATTCCACACACACCCCAACACTCCGTTTTTAAAGAGAAGAAACCGCTTCAAGTTTGTGACGTCATGTCATCTTTTTTTTATATCTCCATGGTAGGCACATTGCCCCGTGACGTCACTTAGGACGGGGACCAGGCCTCGATGCCCGTGACGTCACCAGTCGGGTGGAAAGGGTGGAAGTTCTCAACCTTTTTAAGTCGGGGCCAGGTCACGCGCCCTCAGCCACATCCGGCCCACAGGCCGCAGGTTGAGAATCCCTGTATTACAGTGGTGGCTAACCTTGGCACTCCAGCTGTTCTCAGACTTCAATTCCCTGGGAATTGATGTCCAGGAACAGCTGGAGTGTCAAGGTTAGCTACCACTATGACTTATTACCTGCGCTGTCTGCAGGTGGCGAGAGGGTTCTTCCAGGGGAAGACAAAGGTGCCTCCTGTTTTTGTATTCAAATTAAGTTAGGGGTCTTGGTTGTGCCGTGAGGTTTTCACCTTCTGCAGTTTGTTGTTGCTGCTGCTGCTGTTATATTTCAACTTGTATGCCACCCCATTTTCAATGCGACTCTGCGCAGCTAACAAAGAGAAAGAGTATCACAAATTACAGTTGCAAAGTATCACATTAACACAATAAAAACATTTCAAGAGCAACACACATTTCAAAGCAATAGGGGGGGGGGAGAGAAAATACAGTGTAAAAACTCAGACTTAGTTCTTAGGCATGGCATACCTGTCAACCTTCCCGGACTGGCTGGGATTTCCCGATTTTCGGCGCCGATTTGCACCATTTCCCGCCCGCAGCTGCCAAAACCCCGGAATTGGCAGCAGGGGGGGGTGGGGAGAGGTACTGCACATCCCTTCTACACAGATTGCCTTCTACGCATGCGTAGAAGGCTTTTACGCTTTCGTAGAACCCTTCTACGCTTTCGTAGAACCCTTCTACGCATGCGTAGAAGGCGATCTGCGCAGAAGGGGATCGTAGAAGCCTTCTATGCATGCATAGAAGGGTTCTACCCAAGCGTATAAGGGTTCTACGCAAGCATAAAAGCCTTCTACGCATGCATAGAAGGCGATCTGCGCAGAACCGTTCTGAGCAGGTCGCGTAGAAGGCGACCTGCGCAGAACCGTTCTGCGCAGGTCCCATATTTTCCGGAGCCGTGGTTGACAGGTATGGGCATGGTTGTTATAGGGCAGGAGTTCTCAACCTTTTTAAGATCTTCTTTTGGTGGGACATAAATTGTAGTCACATAAATGCTGCATGGATTTAACTTTTCCACATTCAAATAAAATTTGTCCTGTATCCAAGTATCTCAGTTTTGCTTGATTGTTCTTTGATCTTCATACCTCACATTGAAGTCTTTTACATGGTCCAGCCATAATTTTGTTTTGGTGGGAGACACCCTTCAGCATTCATTCGTTTCACAAGATGTGTGAAATGTTTTTACTCTTCATAGGTTTAGCCTGTTTAATATTTAGAGTCTGAGAGATGTGTGAACTACTTTTCCTCTATTTTGGTCATCATTTGTCTAAAGTCTGCCTGTTCTGAAATTAGAAAAGATTCAGTTTTACTGACTAGAGGATTTAATATAATTTTTCTAACACATAAGCGGCATAGTTGGGACATTGGCCTATCTTCTTCAGGTGTCGTATCCGTTCCAGATATTGGCTATCATCATGGCGATAGTCTTCTTATTCTTAACTATTTTATTTATTTATTTAAATTTTTATGCCACCCACTCAGGTAAAGCCCGACTCAGGGTGGCGTACAACAGTTAAAACATATAAAAACATGTTTAAACACCCTCATCCTCCCATTCATCCGCCCTCATTACTCCCACTCCATTTAAAACCAAACTAAAAGCTAAGAAGGGGGGGGGGGAATGCAAAGACACAGAAGGAGGACACAACTGGGCTAGTTGGGGATGAGCCAGCAGGCTGGGGCCGTATTCCCATTAGGGCCCCACACCTGCCCCACCAGCCAGGTCTTCAAACCTTTCCTGAAAGGCAGCAATTCTGTCTGTAGCCTCAATTCTGTTGGCAGGAGGTTCCATAGGGCTGGAGCGGGCATGGAGAAGGCCCTCCTCTGTGTGCCAGAGAGGCGAGCCCCTCTAGCTGAAGGCACAACTAGGGAGCCCCTCCGGTCCACTTTGGTTGGACGGGCAGACACTCTTGGGACAATGCGGTCTCTCAGGTAACCTGGCCCACTGCCATATAGGGCTTTAAAAGTCAAACCCAGCACCTTGAATTGCACCCAGAGGCAAACTGGCAACCAGTGCAGCTCCCGGAGTAGTGGGAAGGCGCGGGCATAGCGCCCATACCCCATCACCACCCGAGCAGCCGCATTCTGTACCAGCTGTAGCCTCCGAATGGTCGTCAAGTGCAGCCCCATGTAGAGTGCATTGCAGTAATCTAATCTGGAGGTGACCAGAGCATGAGTGACCATGAGCAAGGAGTCCCGGTCCAGGAGCGGGCGCAACTGGCGAATTACTACTCGGAACAGTTCTTCCAAGGACATGCCACACCAGTCTCTCAGATTCTTCAGCCATGAAGTCCGTCTATGTCCAGGGCCTCTCTTCCCAAGGATCTTTCCTTGTAGAGCAAGTTGGAATATTCTAAACCAGAAGTTCTCAACAATTTTAAGCCTGAGGCCAGGTCACACTTCCTTAGACAGCTTTTTTTTTTTGGGTGTGTGTGTGTGTGTGTGTGTGGCCATTTTGCCTTTCCTCCACCACATACCACTTTCTGGTGTGGTGGAGGCTGGGGGGGGGGGGGATGAAATGGTGCTGTGGGCCGCATGCAGCCCACAGGCTGCAGGTTGAGAATCCCTGTTCTATACTTTATGTTGTTCCTCATGATATGGCCAAGGTATTAGAGCTTTCTTTGATTAATGGTCTTAAACATTTCTTGTAGATAGGGGTTCTCAACTTTTTTTTATGTCATTGCCAGGTCATGCTCCCCCAAACAGTTGAGGGGTCTGGACTGGTGGTTTTCCCCATCGTAAACACTGCCATAAAATGTGACAACGGCTGCAGCTGGCTGCAGCTGGAACGAGGTCAGGGACTGGATGATTTAGTACCACAGGTTAAATCCAGCCCACAGGCCATAGGTTGAGATCCCCTGTTGTAGATTAATAATAATAATTTTGTGTCAGAGATTATTCTGGGTTGAAAGGATTTTTGCTGGAGAAACTCCACTCATGGGATGCCAGAATGAGGCTACTGTCATGTTCCAAAGATCTTTTCCCACTGAAGTAGTCCCTGTTTATCTACTTGCAATTTCTTGATTATGATCTGCTAGGTTGGCAGGAGCTGGGACAGAGACAGGCGCTCAATCCATTTTGTTTTCCTTGTAGATTGGTCTATAGCTTTTGGGGGAATCTGATGTGGGGAGGGGGTTTGTGCCTAATTTCACAATTCTGATAACCTTTGTCTTGCACCATATTTTTATAATTGGTTTGCTTGTCCAGCAGTTATTAAAGAGTAGAAAGATCCATCCCTTTGTGTCTTACGCACAATCTGGATATTATCAAGTTCCACCACTTTATCATTTCTACTTCTTCTTATGGCTTCCTCTAGTTCCACCAGTATAAAGGCAGTAGGAAGTTCATTGGATTCATTTGACTCATTAGAAGATGTGCAGTGTCAGAATGTTTATTTTGCAAACCTGCCTTCTCGGACTAGCTTCCATCAGAAATTCACTGCTGTAGAAAGACAAACTGACTGCATTTTATTACTGGTTGTAAATAACTCATTGACATGCACATCCATCTCCTGAACCAACTAACCAACCAACCCACTTTGCCCAGCCACTCTGGGCCTCTATATGAGATGTATAAATGTACATCATGAACTTCCACTTATATATCTGATGAAATGGACTTGATCCCCAAAAGCTAACATTAAAATACAGGCGTTAGTCTTTAAGGTGCCACAGTGTTTTTGTCTTTTGTTTTGTTTTTACTCTCTGATATGTTTGCAGAGACTGACACGGCTAATACTTCAAAAACTTCTTGGTTTGCACTAAATATCCCTTTTTTGTTGTATTTTTATTATGCATTGGTTGGTCTTCCCTGCCAAAAGCTGTTGGCATTCTACTTGGTTTGGAGTTTTCTTTGCAAACAGTGTCCTTTTGTTTAGATTGTTACCCAGTTTTTTCAGTAGTCTTCAAGTTTTCTGTCTACTGCTTGCTATGTCAAGATCTATTCTAATGTCTATCCAGTGAGTTCGTTTTGTTTCTGCAACTGTGAAGATCAAATTTCTCTCATTTTTTATCACATCTTCACTAAAAGGATTTTTTGTAGTGTGAAATATAATCTAAGTGCAGGACATATGTTTCCAAAGTGAGACCTGGGATCAGTGTGGTGCTGTGGCCGGTTCTGACCGGTTCGGGCAAACCGGTAGTAGAAATTTCAGGCTATGCCCACCAGGCCAGCCACACCCACCTCTCGTCCTCTCCCTCCAAGCACTGCCAGAAATGCGTCCCATTTACCTCGCCCAGGGCCGAAGGTGCGCTTTCATCTCCACACTTCCCTTGCACCTTCAGCCCTGGGTGAGGCAAATGGGACACGTTTCCGGCAGCACTGGGATGGGGAGGCCAGCCAGTGCCTGCCCACCAACTCATCACGCTCACCTCCCAGCAGTGCCGCTGCTCTGGGACTCCTCTGTCCTCCTCATCTCCGCGAAGAAAGAGAGCAAGGCAGGTTTCTTTCTTTCTTTTTCTTGGGGGGCAGGGTGGGGTGGGCCTTTGATAGATTGGTTGAGATTTAACAGATTTGGCCCATGCCCACAGATAGCCATGCCCACCAAGTGGGTAGTAAATTTTTTTCACAGTGCATCACTGACTGTAGCCTCTTTGCAACTTCCCCCGTTAATTGAACTAGGTAGTTTAGGATCAAGTATAAGGTACATTGAATAGGATTTTGCCTGTTTTACAGGCTTTGCTCATACCTGTCAAGTATCCCGGATTGGCCGGGATTTCCCGTATTTCGGTGCCGATTTTCGTCCTTTCCCGCCCGGAGCTGCCACTATCCCAGATCTTGGCAGCGGGGGAAAAGGATTTACTGCGCATCCCTTCTGTGCAGGTCCTTTCTACACATGCGTAGAACTTTTCTAAGCATGCGTAGAACCCTTCTATGCATGCATAGAAGGGTTCTGTGCAGAAGGGGATGCATAGAACCCATCTACGCATGCGTAGAACTGACCAGCACAGAATGGTTTTGCGCAGGTCCATTGTACGCATGCGTAAAAGCCTTCTACGCATGCATCGAAGTGACTTGCACAAAACGGTTCTGAGCAGGTCCCTTGTACGCATATGTAAAAGCCTTCTACGCATGCGTACAATGGACCTGTGCAAAACCGTTCTGCACATATCCGTTCTACACATGCGTAAACGGCTTTTACGCATGGGTGAAATGGGCCTGCGCAGAACCGTTCTGTGCAGGTCCCGTATTGTCCGGAGCCGCGCTTGACAGGTATGGCTTTGCTATATTTATCATTGTGTTCAAACTTCATTTCATACGAGCTGCAGCTATGGCAATTGGAACATGTATACCTTTTAGAAAAAGAAACATTAGAATCCTTCCCACTATTTGCTCTCTCAGAACTGACTGTGTTTAACCCACCTCCTGCTGCCTGTAAATGTTAGGATCAAATTGTAGGTGCCAATTACATTAGATTCACTGAATGAGTGGGATTTACATAAATCTTGATTTGGCAAGCCCCTGCCTTTAATAGATTGGTTGAGATTAACAGATTTGGCCCAAAGAGTTTAAATACACTGGGAAAACTTGTTCAACAGCCTTTAGTTATCTAATGCAGTATGCTCACGTGAAAAAGCACATAGTTTCTAATCATCACGTACAGTGTGTGCATAATCTTTTAAATATGTAACAGCTTAAGCAGGTCATTATATGTTGTGAGACAGAATTTATAAATAGAAATAAGCCAGGTCTATCTATAATGACATAGCTGTTGTTTGTGACACTACATTCCAGATATCTTAACAAAGATGTCTAATCCTTCAGTGATTTCTATATCTCCCCTTCATAATGTTTTAGAATTATTTAATTTTGTATTGTTATAATTTTTTAAATCTTGTCATTTTACAGAGATTTTAGATTTTGTCTAATAAATAATAATATATACCTTCCAGTCTTTCAGACTTCAGTTATAGTAGTGTAGTGTAGTGTAGTGTGTGTGTGTCCTCTCTCTCTCTCTCTCTCTCTCTCTCACACACACACACACACACACACACACACACACACACACACACACACACACACACACACACACACACACACACACACACACACACACACACACATTTACAGGGGCTTTTTAGGTAGAGATTACTCAGAAGTGGTTTACCACTCCCTTCACTTGGGGGCATCCTGAGTCTGTGTAATTTGCCCTAGTGCTACATAGGCTGGTTCTTCTCCCAGAATTGAAATACCTTCCTCTGGCTGCACAACCATCTATCTCTCTGAGCTATCCCACCAGTTAAAACTAAGGTACGTCATACTTAGTTCAATTGGACCCCTATAGTTACACCTGATATTTGACATTTGAAAGACATTTGAAAGTAGAGTATCATTCTTTACCCAAGAGGTTTCACATACATTTGACATGTGACTCACTTCTGAATTTCTACCTCCCTCACATTGGTTGTAGCATGAGTTAGATTTGAACATATGATTCACACCGGGACAACATTCTTCAGGCTTTTACTAGAATTCATACAGAATGTCTCCCCCATTTTCAGATTAACTCTTTATATACCCCATATATATGGTGTGTGTGTGTGTGTGTATAAAGAGTTAATCTGAAAATGGGGGAGACATTCTGCATGAATTCTAGTAAAAGCCTGAGGAATGTTGTCCCAGTGTGAATCATATGTTCAAATCTAACTCATGCTACAATCAATGTGAGGGAGGTAGAAATTCAGAAGTGAGTCACATGTCAAATGTATGTGAAACCTCTTGGGTAAAGAATGATACTGTACTTTCAAATGTCAAATATCTTGTGTAACTATAGGGGTCCAATTGAAATTAGTGTGATGTACCTTAGTTTTAACTGGTGGCATAGCTCAGATGGTTGTGCAACCAGAGGCAGGTAGTTCAATTCTGGGAGAAGAGGCAGCCTATGTAGCATTGGGGCAAATTACACAGACTCAGGATGCCCCCAAGTGAAGGGAGTGGTAAACCACTTCTGAGTAATCTCTACCTTAAAAACCCCTGTAAATAGTCACCTTAAGTCACCTTAAATCCTGACCTTAAGTCAGGAGTGACTTGATGGCACATGATGATTATGAAACAATTACTAAACATTTCTGTGGGACTCTTTAGTAGGAATGGTTGACTTTAAGCTGTATAGTCTCTGAAACCTGTGAAGTACTAGTCCCCCTCTATTCAGTACAGGACTAGTTACACCACATCTAGAGTACTGTGTCCAATTCTGGGCACTACACTTGAAGAAAGATGCAAACAAATTAGAGCAGGTATAGAGAAGGGCAACTAGGATGATCAGAGGAATGGAAACCAAGCCATAAGAGGAAAGACTGAAGGGACTGGGCATGTTTAGCCTTGAGAAAAGGAGACTGAGGGGGATATGATAGCACTTTTCAAATACAGTAAAACCCTGGGTTACAATGGAGGTCTGTTCCAACAGCCTCCATTGTAATCTGAAAAAATTGTAAACCAAAACATCCATAGGGATGCATTGATATTTTTTTTAAAAGTCCTAAATTGATTGTTGTAAACCAAAACAAACACATTTAAAATTTGTAAACTGGGACGGCATTTCCATAAGATTTGCATTTGTAAGCCGCAGCAAACTTAAACCGGGGCGGTTGTAACCCGGGGTTTTACCGTACCTGAAAAATAATTATAAAGAGGAAGGGAAACATCTGTTTTCCATCATCCCAGAGTGCAGGATGTGTAATAATGGGTTGAAACTACAGGAAGCCAGATAGAGCCTGAATATCAGGAAAAGCATCTTAACGTTTAGAGCAGTATGACAGTGGTGGTGAGCACTCCAGCAGTGGAAGCATTCAAAAGAGAATTGGACAGCCATTTGTCATTTCTGCAGTGATTCGGATTCCTGTGTTGAGCAGGGGATTGGACTCGATGTCCTAAAAGGCCTCTTCCAACTCATATTATTCTAAAGCATATTAGTTTTTGTCATTTCTCAGCATCTTAAAAAAAATAAACCACATTGTTGATTTTGGTTGTTTAATTCTCATATTAATGGATAGCAGCATTGCTTATTTTTGATGCCTGTTTTCCTTGTTTGCTTAAGAGGAGTTCTAACAGATAAGCTATTTTTGTGGCTTCCAGACATCAGTTTTTCATTTATTACTTTGCATGGCATGCATCCTGATGATTGGCCCTGGGAAGAGGTGACTGCTTTCTCTTCCTCCTGAGAATTGGGCAGAAAAAGACAATGCCGACTCTTGACACCAATCATTTATTTATTTATTTATTTATTTATTTGGACTTATATCCCGCCCTCTTGCCCTAGGGCAACTCAGGGTGGCAGCACAATCACATAAATCTATACAAAACCTCATAAAAACTTAATAAAAGACTATTTAAAAACCATCCCGAAACTAAAAAAAGAACCCTCCCCACAGTCCGTAAAAGGGACATAAAACACTAACACAGCCAACAAGCAGGAATCAACACCCCGTTGCCTCCCCCCCCCCAAACTTGCCCTGCCAGCCAGGTTTTCAACCCTTTCCTAAAGGGCAGCAATTCTGTCTGTAGCCGTAAGTCTGCCGGCAGGAGATTCCACAGGGTTGGGGCGGACACAGAGAAGGCCCTTCTCCTTGTGCTAGAGAGGCGGGACCCTCTAGCCGATGGAACACTGAGGGAGCCCCTCCGGTCCACCCTGGTAGGACAGGACTGGCAGACTCTCTTGAGGCAATGCGGTCTCTTAGGTAACCTGGCCCACTACCATGAAGGGATTGCAAGTAGGGAATAGGTAAAGGTTGCCATTGCTTGGAAGCCAGTTGTATTCGATTTTACGGTTCAGTGCTCATCTCTGTTTATAGCCAAAGAGCCAGCACTGTCTGGCTCTGCTAATACACTGCTAGCATCTGCTAATACATCCACCACCAGGTAACTTTAATAATTTGGCTCCAGTTTGGCTTCTTCTGTCTCATTAAGCCACCAAACCCTAACCTCAGGCTTCTGTTGGTGGCTACTGTTTTGGAGGTCATTGCTTCCAGGAGGGGGCCTTATAGTTTTATTCTGGCTTTTACTTTGGACCTCCAAAAGAGATGCAGGGCATATCAGGGAACTCTTAATGGATACAAAACCCTTGGTTTCCATACAGACGGCGAAGATGCATCAAAAGTAAAATAAACCAAATAAACCCGCCATCGTAATCATCTTAAGTTGCAGGTCAGGTTACTCCCAGAAGCAAATCTTATCCTGAGATATATCCATACCTGTCAAGTATCCCATTTTGCCTGGGAAAACCCCATAATTTAGAGCCTCTCTTCCCCAATCACGTATTTTTTTTTATAATCTCCCGTATATTTTAAAAAATCCAGGGACATGTAAATCTCCCATTTATTATTGTTCTATATCTTTATTCATGAGGTGTGTGCCTTATACCAGAGCAGAGGAGTGTTGGGCTCCCATTGGTGGGGAAAGAACCACTCCTTAGCATGACTGCTTTCCCCTCACAGGGAAAAAAGCAATTAGCACGGCAGGCTTACTTACCTATTCTCTCCCTATTTGACTGCATTTCATATTATGGTGATTTTTCATTGAACTGTTTTTTACACTTTAATCAGTTAAATGTCTACTGTCTTAACCTTTTCTGCCTCAATTTCATTTTTTAAAAACTCTGTGTTTAAGAGAAAACCACGGAAGTATCCTGCTTATGCTGTATGCATTGACTTCCCTTTAACACCCTCTTTCCCAGGAGAGAGAGGGCTACAAGTATATTTGCATACAGCATAAACAGCATACTTCCGTGGGTTTCTCTTAAACACAGAGTTTTAAAAAATGAAATTGAGGCATAAAATGCTAAGACAGTAGACATTTAACTGATTAAAATGTAAAAAACAGTTCCATGAAAAATCACCATAATATGAAATGCAGTCGAATTAAGAGGGGAAAACTTGAAATAGACTTATTACAATAAATCTGACTTGCTGACTGGTTTTTTCCCTGTGAGGGGAAGGAGTCCTCCCTTTGGGAGTGGTTTTTCCTTCACCAGGGTAGCCCAGTGCTCCCTTGCAGTTCCTTCTCTTCTAGACTCTTGGGTGTGCCTGAATTTTGGAGAGGAGGAGGTATGGCCTGGCAGAGAGAGGTGTGGACTAAAATTTCCCTTATTTTAATGTCTAAAACCTGACAGGTATGGATATATCTAGGAATCTTTTAAATGGATCTGGAGCATATCTGTCAAGTTTTGGGAAATTTCTGTCAAATAAGGGAAATTTCCCAGCCAAAACAGGAAACTGGACAGCTATGCTTATCTTGTGCTGGTCTCCAGTCTAACTCCAGTCTAATTGCAGTCTAACTAATACGGGATGACGGCGGGGAAGAAAGTTTAATTCCCGAGTACTGCAGGACGGAATGAGCTCCTGTCTTTGTTCCAGCTCTGGCCAACCTAGCAGTTCGAAAGCAAGAAATTGCAAGTAGATAAATAGGGACCACTTAGGTGGGAAGGTAACAGCATTCCATGCGCTCCGGTGTCTAGTCATGCTTGCCACATGAGCATGGAAACGTCTGCAGAAGCAGACAGCGCTGGCTCTAGTCATGCTTGCCACATGACCATGGAAATGTCTGCAGAAGCAGACAGCGCTGGCTCTTCGGCTTTGAAACAGAGATGAGCACTGAACCCTAGAGTTGGATACGACTGGCTTTCGAGCAAGGGAAACCTTTACCTTTACATACATGACTGTATAAATAAAGATTGATTTGATGGTGGGTACTGTATTTCTGTGTTACCTTTCCACAGCCAAAACAGAGCTTATATTTCAAAAGCAGGCACAGAGAGAGAGAGAGAGAACTCATCTGTGCATACATGTTTTGGGCAAATACAGAGCAATTGGCTAATCTTGGTCTGAAGGGAATGGAAAATTCTGCCCATGCTGCCCATGCTGAGGCTTGAGACTTCAACCCCCAGAAGCAGTCTGTAGCCAGAGTTTGAACTCACCCCAAGCAGACTTGGCACAGACATCTTTCACTACTTTTTGGGACAGGTTGTTTGTTTGTTTGTTTTTTGCACTATCTATAAAATGTTGGTATATAAGCCTGAAGAAGTAGATTCTTATCCATGAAAGATTGCACTGATTGTTTGAATTTTTAAGTGGGCCAATAAAGATGTCACTTTCTCCTGCATTTGTATTCTGTAAGGACCACATGGCTCTCTTTGTAGTTTTTAGGCAAAACTTAAGGCAGTGGCTATTCCACCTTTGACCCTTCTTGGCTTTTAGTGTTCAAATGTATAGTACTGCTTTGAAATGTGGATATTCAATTGAGACATCATGGCTGAGTAGCACAGCTGTCAAGTCTTCCGTATTGAACAGGAAACTCCCGTTATTTACCCCTCTTTCCCGCCATCATCCCGTATTTTTATTTTCCCATAAATCTCCCATATTCTATATTTTTTTTAAAAAATGGGCCAGGAACTACAGCCCCCATGGTGCCTTGCGTGGAAGGAAAAGGCAAAACCCATACTGAGCATGCGCACTGATGCAAAATGGGATGGGAACTAGAGCCCCCATGGTGCCTTGCGCAGAAGGAAAAGGCAATACCCGTACCGCACCAGTGCAAAATGGGCCAGGAACTACAGCCCCCATGGTGCCTTGCACGGAAGGAAAAGGCAAAACCCATACTGTGCAGCGACTGCCCAGTGCTGCTGGATTTCCCTTATTTTCAAATCTAAAACTTGACAGGTATGCTGAGTGGGTGGACCTATCCTTACTTATTTTTTCTTCTTAGTTTTGTAGTGCTATTTATGCTAGTGGCCATTGTTGTATCCCTAGGTAAAGTATTGCCTAAGTTAAAGCATCATGTGAAATAGTATTTTTTAAAATCCCTATACTTCCTGTTTATTAATATTACTTTATGTTCTAGTGCTAGTTTTTTCAACATTTATTGTCTCAATCTGCTCTATTTTTATAAACATACACAGTCCCCCATAGTACATTCTGATACAGATTTTCTGATTGGAGTGGTTCTAGTAACATACATAGACAAATACTGAGAAGGAAATAGCCTTTGAGATTTTTTTGAGCAGGGTATCTGCTTTAGGTCTGGAATTCTCAATGGAGTTATCATAACCCATTTGGTATTTCCACCCCCCCCCCCCTAGCTATGTGAGTTTTGCTGAAAAGTTCCAACCAGTCACTTATCCTTAGGCAGTTGCTATACTGTTCTAGCATAGGGTCACTTGTGAAATATGTAAAAGCATGAAAAAGAACAATTAGTTGAGTTTGTCCATTGACACCTATGACTGTAGAAAAGATATGCTTGCATAATGAAATGTTGAAAAAACAAGACTAATTAGTTGCTTTACATAAGCAACATCAAATGTGTGCAAAGAAAATCAGGTGCTCATTATGGCACTCTGAGTGCCAAGAGACAACATGTCTTCCCTTTATTTTTATTATTACTATTCCCAGATTCAGATAAAACCTCCTCCCAATAATTTATGTCAAAATCAAGCCTTAGGCTCAGTTTTCAAAGAATCTATGACAACACAAAACATGCACTGAGTAATTGATTTTATACCAATTACTTGACAGGCACTTGGAGAAATCCTCATCTCTCATGAGACCTCCATAGTGATATGGTTCCATTCCTCCTTCCAGATATGTTGTCATTTCAGAATTCAAGTTGCAACCACAGGCATTATACAATTTATGGAAATCTTGGATGAACTTTTGTGAATATTACCAAGTCTTTTCACATTATTTCTTTCCCCTATGGGACAGTACATCTTTTATGAAGTCCTGTTAGAGTTAGAAAAACTCATATCTGCAGAGGTAATGTTGCAATTGAAATATAAAAACCTCATTGATATTAATCTGTAATGTTGCCACTTTTTTCTTCAAGTGTGTAGCTCTTATACTTTAACAGATAGAAAGTCATTATTGATGTAACTTCCTTGAAATGGAGCTGCCAAATGATTGTTGGATTTTTGTACCTCAGGCAGCTGAGAGACTGGGTTGTTGCTTGGAAAGTTCTATTAACAATTACTATATAACATACCACAGTATAGGGATTAGGGGCTAAATCCAATTAGTTCCGAGTGGAGTAAGATCCAGTGAATGAATGAGACCTTGTTAAGTCAACACTTATATAAATCCCATTGAAACTTATATAAATCCCGTTGAATCAATAGACTTACTCTATTTGGTACTCACAATTGGATTCAGCACAGTTTTTTTAATTTGTGCTATGCTACTAGATTTTTAAGTCCCCCACTTGCTTCAGAGAAGTTGAATTAAAAATCACCCGAGGAAAAAATAGTTTTGTCAGAAACTAAATCAGAGAACAGTACAGTATGTGATGGACAGGAGAAAAGCCAACTGAGGCTTCTCGGTGCTGTGGTATAGTTATGTTTAGGAGGGATTCTGATTTAGAGGCATTCAGTTATAATCCCACAGATAGTAATTTTGCTCCCTTGTCTTCTCAGCCAAGCAGAAAGTTATAGTTGAAGTTCTGTCCCCAAAGCAATGCAATTCAGAGTAGAGTTCACCCATCCACTCAATGAAAATATGGTTATGTACGTTAATATAGCCTTCTTGTACATTGCCATTCAACTCTGTCTTATATAGAGAGAGGTTCTGCACACAACAAGGTGTTACTCAGCTCTTTCACCCTGGAATTATCACTCTGTGTTGTCCACTTGGGTATAACATGCAAATTGAGACTTCTGGCTTTCAGAAGATGATCAAATTCAGAGGTTACAGCTTCAACATCAATAAATAATAATTGTGATAAAGAAAAAAAAACAAAATGACAATTTCTGCCATTTCTTTCTACCAGTGGGAGAAAGAATTGCAAGTAAAGCTAAGCATAGAATAAGATTAATTATGGAATGTAGGCTAGAGTTATAAATCATGGATAGCAATATTATAATCAATAGTTAATGTATGTTTGAGAAGTTATTGAATAATAAATTATTATTAATGGATATTTATAGATGTAATCTAGATAGGTATTTTATTTTTTGTCATGTGATTTTAGTTAGTGGTAATTTGATTGATGTAACTTGTTTTCTATTTATATTCTGTTTTAGTTAATGTTGTGAGCTATCCAGACTGGTGCTTACATCAATTAGGCACTAACTAGCTAGCTAATTAACTAACTAACTAACTAACTAGATCAGGGGTTTGCAACCTTTTAAAGCTGGGGGCTGGATCACACCCCCTCAGACTGTTGGCAGGCCAGACTGGTGTCCCCACCACCATCGCCAGCACTTCTCCCCATGTCACCAGTCTGGCCCACAAACACTCCCCCCCCCCCCCCCCGCCACACACACATACACTGCTGCCGCTTCCCTGCTTACCAGCCTGCTGTGGATAAAGGAGGGGTCCTGCCTGTCTTTACCCACACTTGGCCAGAGCAGCGGCTGGGAAGGATGCGTGCGGCCACATGCATCATCCACTTCCACTGCTGTTCTCCTTTTCCCCTCTACCTGGCTTGTTGTGTGCCTAACTCCGCTCCATAGTAGGGTGGATGTTTCTTACAACATCTGCCCTGCTATGGAGTACTGTTAGGGACACACCAAGCCAGGCGGAGGGAGAAAGGACAGTGGCAGGAGTGAGGGCACAGGCTGTATGGAATGGCACCACAGACTGGATCTGGCCCATGGGCTGTAGGTTGAGAACCCCTGATGTAGTAAATTCAACATTCACACATTGAAATTAACATATTGCTTCTAAGTTTGGGAAATACCTGTACATTAATCTGGGTTTTGCCAGTTTCACATGACAATATAACTTATGTACACTCCTGGAGAACAAAAGCCTGAAATTTTCACCTGTTTTCTACAGGGTACTTCTGTTTTTATCTACATTCGAATTTTCAGCCCAATCTATTTTATCAGAAATAGTGATAACAGAAGATGATGCATTGTGTAATGTATCTGTTTAGCTTTAGCCGTACTCTCCTCTCTGTCAGATTAGTGGGAAAAGTGAGGAATTTGTACATTAATATTACCATTTCATGTACTGATTACTTGGATGGTTAATGTTTTATGTCTTAGCTGGTTCTCTTGGTGTTCTTGGCCATGTGTAGATTAGCATTTGTCAGTCTGGAAAATTAATGAGCAAGCAGCAATATTCTGAGAATCAAAGGCAATGCATTATTTCTCTCACCACTGACACTCCAGGCTGTACAATTATAACTATGCTTTAATCTCCTGTTTAATAAGTGCATGTGTGTGTCTATCAGATCAGAGTCAAAACTCCGACACTGTGGAACTGAAGAAATCAGAAGGAGAAATACTTCCCTAACTCTACATAGGGTGGTGGTTCAGATGGTGTGAAGTCATGAGGGATAGTTATAGGGTTACCCCTGGCCTACTTGGTTGCCATAGGATTTTCCATGGTAATGGGATTGTCTTAAATCTCAGCAGTTGTAGCTTTACCCAAAGTAGACAGGATATACCCAACTGATATATTTTTTGCAGTTTCAGGTGTAACAAACCAAGATTTCTTCCAGACCATATGAAACTGAGTACTTCTGTTGTATATTGTCAAAGGTATCTTTTTGACCATGTTGCTCTTGTGTTACTAATTGCAGATACTAGAGCTGTAAGGAAAAGGAAAAGCTGAAATTAGAATGTGTAGCATCGAATGATGGCAATATTAGCAATGCAACATTTAGGGTTGTTGTTGTTCAGTCGCACAGTCGATTCTGACCCTTTGCGACCCTATAGATCATTGCCCGCCAGGCACCTCTGTCCTCCACCACAGCCTGCCCAGCTCTGTGCCCATTGCATCTACAATACCATCTAGCCATCTCATTTTTGGCCACCCCCTTCTTCTTTTGCCCTCCACCTTTCCCAGCATGAAGTCCTTCTCAAGTGAATCCTCTCTTCTCATTTGATGTCCAAAGTACTTTAGCTTCATCTTTACTATTTGACCTTCTAAGGAGCAGTCAGGGTTGATTTCTTCTAGGATCGACCTATTTGTTCTCGCTGTCCAGGGGACTCTCAAAACTCTCCTACAACATCCCAACTCAAAGGCATCTATTCTTCTGCGCTCAGCTTTTCTAATAGTCCAGCTCTCATACCCATACATTACCACTGGGAATACCATTGCTTTGACTATGCGAATTTTTGTTTGCAAGGTGATGTCTCTACTTTTAACTATGTTCCCCAGATTTCTCAAAGCTTGTCTCCTAAGCATGTCGCTTTTTTATTTCATGGCTGCATTCACCATGTGCAGTGATCTTTGATCCTAAGAAAGTAAAATCTGTCACTGCTTCTGCTTCTTCCCCATCTATTTTTGTGTTACTAATTGCATATATTTTTGTGTTACTAACTGTGTTACTAATAACTCTTGTGTTACTAATTGCAGATACTAGAGCTGTAAGGAAAAGGAAAAGCTGAAATTAGAATGTGTAGCATCGAATGATGGCAATATTAGCAATGCAACATTTAGGGTAGCACCTTCCAATTACATATAGGCTTCCTAAGTATGTTTCCTTTGATTGGAATCCCAGTACGTTGTTCGGGAATGTAGTCCAATGTGAGGCACAGTAAAGTGCACCCAAGTCCATTGGTTGAATTGATTATAACTGTGCACTGGCTTTGAGGCCTTAGCTATCATAATAGTCTTAGGGTATGATAAGAAAGGAGGCTGCCTTCCGTTGATGTGGATTGCTATAAAATTGCCTAAAATTGCTGCTATCATTCACATGGAATGTTTAATTATCCCTGACAATTTTGTGGCTAAAAATCCACATGCATGTCACATTGTTAAAATTCTTACAAGAATCACGTTACCCACTTGACCCTGTCATTAATTCTCCCCTCTTACCTGCCTCTTTTTAAAAATTGTCAAGTGACATAGCACTGAATTGATATAACAACCCGTGAAATTGCAACTGCTTATCCGCCAGACCTAAATTAGAAAAGCATAGTAAAAACAATCTGGGGGAGAGACAAGATGCTAACTTGAGGGGGAATGTTCCGAGTATACTAGCATATCCTTCAGCAAAATGTAGTATATCTTTCTATTTTATTTATTTATTTTACTTCTATACCACCCACCTGGAGATATTCCTACACTGGGCAGTTTACATAAAAACTGCAACATAGATCCTACTAGTTCCAGAATCCTGCCTGGCAACAACATAAGAAGACAACCACAATAACAAAAGGAACCATAAAGAAAAAGAAAATCAACATATCTGGTAATCTAAGTAAAATACAACTTAAACTGATTTAAACCTAAACTACTTGGCTATCAGTATACCTCTCAAGTTTTCTCTCCTCCAAACAATATTTTTATTATACTGTACTTTCCAAACTTAGCTCTGTGGAAATTAGTTGTATCAATTAGTGCTATTCACTTATTATAAATTAAATAAAATAACACCTTAGGATAAATGTGCCACTGCCCCTTTTGAGCAATATAGATGCTCATGCCAAACCCTCCTTCCAAAAAACAACAGAAGTGGAATTGCTACTAAAAAAAACCCCCACTTGCTCCATAGGGTCGCAAAGGGTCGGAATCGACTGTGCGACTGAACAACAACCTCATTGTTGAATGGAAAGCAGTGAATGGCCATGAAAAGAAACTTACCATTAGCTGTATGTCAGAACATTGAAGGAAAATACATTGAATTTAACTGTGCCAGCCCCAGGCACAAACCTTATTTGTATTTTCCCCTTTATTCCCCCCTCATTTTTCCACACACATTACTCTGGGCAGTTTACGGGTTAAAATTTTAAACTTCACAAGACCCCACCTGGCAGAATATATTCAACAGTTCAGTGGTACCTCGAGTTACAAATTTAATGCGTTCAAAGGCATTTTTCATGTTATGAAAAATTTGTAACTCACATTCCCCATAGGAATGCATTGAAAACCAAAATTCATAACTTATAACATGGTTTCCCATAGGAATGCATTGAAAAAAAAAACAATTAATCTGTTCTGGAAAAATTCATAACTCGAGTCATTATTTTCAATTGATTTTCATTCGTCTTGTCAAAATTTTTTAACTTGAACCATTTGTAGCTCGAGGTTACCACTGTATAGCAATTCACAAGCATAAATCTAAAATTCATAGAAAAAGAGAAAAGAAAGAAGGGAAAAAGATAAAAAAATTAAAATTAACAACATCTGAGAGAATCTGTTGTTGAAGGCAGCTTCGAATAATTGTTTCATGCCTAGTGGTGTCAGGGATAAGAAATTATCCTTAACTATCTGCAAAACTATCTATGATACATAGGTTGTATTATTGAATAAGACCAGGTTATGGCAATTAAGATGTCCATCTAAGAAACAAGTCTCCAGGTAAGTTGTTTGCATCCTTCTGGTGAAGCACTGATGTATTTCTGAAGGATTAAAATGATTGTTGGGGGCTGATGAAAACGATGCTTTAAAAAATTGGAAAAAAGCAGTGAAAATGAATGTGTTGTTATTACTTGTCAAATAATTAAATAAATATAGACACATATTCCCCTTCTTGAATGCATACCTTAATATGTTGAGCGGGTTGAGTATGTCAGAGAAGCCAAGAGCACTGCTGTCAGGATTCGTAGTTGGGTCACCCAAGGTGGAATATTCACAGGTGAGGCACCAGGATAAAATGTATGCACCATCTTCAGTTGCAACAGCCATATCAGCAGAAATAATGGATAGTTCCAATGGCGATGGGGGGTGGGGGTGGAAAAACATCTGGAAGGAGGCTAATGGGCAGCAGTGGTAGCTGAAGGTGATGCTGGGGAATCTTTCACAGACAATGACAGTTACATTTAAGCTCACATTTGTTAGTATTGTACAGAATGGCAAAGGTAAACCACTGCTGAATATTTCTTACCTTGAAAATCCTCTGAGTTAGTCCAAAATGTAACAAAAGAAGATACAGTAATACCTCATACAAAGTCCGTTTCATACAACATCGGATTAATACAACATCACCTAACTCCTTGAAAAAAGTTGCCTCACACAAAGTCATGTAACGTTGTATGAGGCGTTGGGGTTTTCCCAGGTTGCATTGTGTCTGGGCAATATAAAAGGCAGGACACATGTGTGCATTGCTCTTGTGGGTTTTGCATGAGGCAAAGAGTGTTTAGGAGTGGTTTTGAGCGCGATTTTGGATTTTTTTGAATTTTTTCATCAGAATTTTTAGAAGCATTCCTGGGATTTTTGCAGCATTCTTCAGGTTCTTGGACAATCAGGGTTGTTTGACATGTTTTTGTAATGTCTTTAGCCTTTAGACAATGATTTCTTAAAGTTCTGTCAGTTTCCTGTTTCCTTGACTTTGCCCTGAAGTCTGTGCTGTTACAGTACAATGTATCTATGGAAACGACGTTGTATGAGGCATCGCGGCAAGGATTTGGATGTTGTATGAGGCATCGCGGCTAGGATTTTGCATGCCTCATACAAAGTCCAAATCCGTATAAATTCCAAACTTGTGGAACCATGTTTGGACGTTGTATGAGGTATCACTGTAATAATTTCATGTCAGAGATTACTCTGGGTTGAAAGGATTTTTGCTGGAGAAACTCTGCTCAGGGAACGGCCAAATTTGGCTCCTTTCATGTCCCCAAGTACAGCCCTCAGGTATCGAAACCCAACCTTCCAGTCTCCAAGCTCAGTGTCTTAACCACTAAGCCACTGGGGGAACTGATGGAAACACTATACTGAAGACTTGTACAGAAGAGATAAAATTATGACAGATTTCTTTGAAGAGGAATCCAATGATGAAGAACCTGTAATTCTAGAAAGTTAAGTGAAAGATGAAGCAGAAGAAATAAATCTCCATGAGTAGATGGGATACTAATATAACTGCAGTATGTCAAACCACAGAGACTGAATCTCTCAAAATCCTAACCATATACCAACAATAGAAAACATAACTGTGGCCCACAGACTGAAGACATGGAGTTCCTTCCCTTGGTCTACCGAGGACACTGAGCATTGGCTCTGTCAGGACTGTAAGGAAGTGATTATGTGTTGCTTTGTGGACTGATTTTTTGCTTACTGTATATTGTATTATTGTATTTTTATATTTATTTCACATTGTACTGTTAATTTTTTATATTGTATTGTTAATTTTTTCTATGTTGTAAGCTGCCCTGAGTGGTGCTTGCACCAGGAGGGTGGGGTATAAATAAATTTATTATTATTATTATTATTATTATTATTATTATTATTATTATTATTATTATTATTATTATTATTATTATTATTATTATTATTATTATTATTATTATTATTAACAACAATCCAGTAACCAAGAAGGGGGGGGGGCTGCCATTCAGTGCAGTAACTATAAGGCCATTGCTTTAATTTCCCATGCAAGCAAAATGATGCTCAATGTGTTGCAACAAGTGTTTTTTCCTTATATAGAATGAAAAATGCAAGAAGTTCAAGCAGATTACCAAAAAGAAAGAGGAATTTGAGAAATATTGCAAATATCCATTGGCTACTGGAGCGCACTAAAGAATTTGAGAAAAAAAATCAGTCTAGGCTTTATTGATTACAGCAAAGATTTTGATTGTTTAGAGATAATAGAAAGCTAAAGAAAAGCAAGGAGAGAGAAGGAAAAATACCTGAACGAATAATGCAGAGAAATGGAGGAAAATAAGAAAAGAGGCAGGACTAGAGATCTTTTCAAAAAAATTGGGGAAATCAAGGAAACATTTAAAACAAAAATGAACATGACAAGGGACAAAGATGGAAAAGAGTTAGCTGAAGCAGAAGAGATCAAAAAAAGATGGCAAGAGTACACAGAGTAACTCTACAAAAAGGACCTCAACACTCCTGATAATAACAATACTGAGAAATTTGAACTTGAACCAGACATTCTGGAGAGTGAAGTCAGAAAGGCCCTAAAAAGCACTGCAAACAATAAAGCTAGTGGAAATGATGGCATCCCAGTTGAATTTTTCAAAGCCCTAAAAGATGATGGAATCAAACTACTGCATTCAATATGCCAGCAAATTTGAAAAACAAAACAGTGGCCATAGGATTGGAAAAGATCAGTGTACGTTCCAATCCCAAAAAAAGGCAATGCCAAAGAATGCTCAAATTAGCGAACAATTACGCTCATCGCACATGCCAGCAAGGTGATGCTCAAGATAATACAGGATAGACTTCAACAACATGTGGAGAGAGAACTACCAGAGGTGCAGGCCGGTTTCAGAAGAGGCAGGGGGACTAGAGACTACATTGCCAACATACGTTGGATCATGGAGAAAGCAAAAGAATACCAGAAACAAGTCTTCTTTTATTTTATTGACTACACTAAGGCTTTTAACTGTGTGGACCACAGTGTGGTGGACCACAGTGGCAAGTAATTAAAGAGATGGGAATATCAGAACACCTCATATGCCTCATGAGAAATCTGTACACGAACCAAGAAGCAACAGTTAGGACAGAACACGGAATGACAGAGTGGTTTGGAATAGGAAAAGGAGTAAGACAGGGCTGCATTTTGTCACCCTGCTTATTCAATCTATACACAGAGCACATAATGCACAATGCAGGGATGGAGGAATCACAACATGGGATCAAAATTGCTGGGAGAAACATCAACAATTTGAGATATGCAGACGATACCACCCTAATGGCAGAAAGTGAGGAAGACCTAAAGAACCTCTTGATTGGATTGAAGGAGGAGAGTGCAAAAGCTGGCTTGAGACTCAATATCAAGAAAACCAAGATAATGGCAACAGGTCCGATCAGTCCCTGGAAAATAGATGGGGAAGAAATAGAAGCAGTGACAGATTTTACTTTCCTGGGATCTAAGATCACTGCAGATGGCGACTGTAGCCATGAAATAAAAAGACGACTGATTATGGGGAGACAAGCAATGAGAAACCTGGGGAATATAGTAAAAAGCAGAGACATCTCCTTGAAAACAAAAATTCGCATAGTCAAAGCAATGGTATTCCCAGTGGTAATGTATGGGTGTGACAGCTGGACCATTAGGAAGGCTGAGCGCAGAAGAATAGATGCCTTTGAGATGTGGTGTTGGAGGAGAGTCCTGAGAGTCCCTTGGGCAGCAAAGAGAACAAATAGGTCAATACTGGAAGAAATCAATCCTGACTGTCCATTGGAGGGACAAATAGTGAAGATGAAGCTAAAGTACTTTGGACATCAAATGAGAAGGGAGGACTCACTTGAGAAGGCCTTGATGCTGGGAAAGGTGGAGGGAAAGAGAAGAAGGGGGTGCCCAAAGATGAGATGGATAGATGGTATTGTAGACTCAATGTGCACAGAGCTTGGTGGGCTGAGGAGAATGGTGGAGGATGGAGGTGCCTGGAGGAAAATGGTCCATGGGGTCGCAAAGGGTCGGAATCGACTGTGCAACTGAACAACAACAAAATGGATTGTTTTGAAAGAAATGGATTTGCTTCAGCACTTGATTGTCATGAGATGTAACCTATATTGTGACAAGAAGTTAGCATCCAAAAATATGGAATAGGGAAAAAAAGAGTGCTATCCTATGGGCAAAGGAGTCAGACAAGGGTACATTTTGTCTTCCTATACGTTTAATCTGTATGCACAATACATCATACAAAAAGCTGGACTAGATTCAGATGAAGGAGGAATGAAAAGTGGAGGAAGAAGCAACAATAAATTAAGATATGCGGAAGACACCATCTTACTGGCAGAAAGCAGCAGTAACTTGAAATGACCTCCTATTAAAGTTGAAAAAGGAGGTATCGAACATTAACAAGACAAAACAAATGAATAGCAAACAACTACAGAACTTTATTATGAAAATGAAAAACAACGAAACAGTGAAAGGTTTTGTATACTTGGATTTAAATGGAGACTGCAGACGAAAAAACCCTGAGACTGTAAAGGGAAGCAATGAAGGAATCAGAAAAGATCATCAAGTGTAAAGATCTTTTATACTACTGTATTCCTGATCATTGTGTAGGGGTGTGAAAGCTGGACAATGAAGAAAGAGGGCAAGAAGAAAATTGATTCCTTTAAAATATAGCCCTGGGGGAGTGCTTTGCAGATACCTTAGAACAGTGATGGCCAACCTTGGCACTCTAGGTGTTCTTGGACTTTAATTCCCAGAAGCCCAAGTCAGCACTCCTGCTGATCAGGGCTTCTGGGGATTGAAGTCCAAGAACACCTAAAGTGCCATGGATGGCTATCACTGCCTTAGAGCCCATGGTTCCCAACGTGGGGCACACACCCCACAGGGGGCAATTTGATTTTTAAGGGGGGCAATTCGAGAATTAGTTATTAACAGTGAATGGCCTTTTAGGCTTCCTCCATATGAATAGGAGTTCACTTTTTGAATAATAAGAATTATATGTCACAGTGGGTGGTCAGGATTTTAGAGATACTTGGGTGAGGCCTCGGCCAAAAAATGTTTAGGAACCACTAAGACTTAGGCTAGTGGTTCCCAACATGGGGCCCACACTCCACAGGGGGGACTTCAATTTCCAGAAACCTAAGTCAGGACATTGTCTACATAAGAACATAAGAACAGCCTTGCTGGAACAGGCCACAGCCCATCCAGTGCAGCACTTTGTCTCACACAGTGGCTCACCATTTGTGCGCTTTGATCAACGCTTTGGGGAATTGACTTAGGCTTCTGGAAATTGAAGTCCAAAAACCAAAGGTTGAGAAACACTGGGTTAGACTGAAGAAGCTGGGTTAGACTGAAGAAGCTGAGGCTGTCCTCCTTTGGATATTTCATGAGATGGCAAGATTCACTGGAAAATATAGTCCTGGGAAAAGTTGTAGGCAGCAGGAAAAGAGGAAGACCAAATACAACATGCATTGACTCTAAGGGAAGGCACACACAGGACATTTTGGTGATCACTCATTTTGCAGGGTTGCCATAAGTCAGAGGCAACTTGACAGCATGTAAAAATATACATATTAAACTTGGTTCTGTGTGGTCATTAGAAATTTCATGCCCCAAATTCTCAATGTTAGAAATGACAGCAGCAGTAAATAGAAACATTAGATTTACAAAATAGCCGCCCATTAGTCCAGCCATAGTTTTCCAAATTTATTTAGGGAAAAAAAATAACATGAGCAAAATGAGAGTATTCTGTGTTACAAGAAAGTATATAAATGTCTAGCAATAGTCAATCTTATTTTTTTTAAAATACAAAATAACCACATGAACACCTAATATACAGGTTTCATTTGAATACATATTTATTAGATAAATATTAGGTTGTCACATCATCTAACTACATACAGTTTTGCAAGACTAAAAATCACAATTATTTTTCTGACCAGTTTTAAAGTATGAAATGATTGCATTGTACTGTACATACAATGTACAAACAAAGACAATGGCCATTTTTGCATGTTAATTCAGATTGTACTTTTCTTTATTCTCCTCTGATCACAATATCAAAAAATTGTACAAAGTATGAATTTGGTTACAATCTTTATTATTTAACCCCCCTATTTTCTTCATTATTTTTGTAGCACCCTAAAAATACACAGGTGAGAGGACTAATACACTTAAGCTAATTATTACATGAAGGTAAAACAAAACAAAAAAAAAGCAAAAAAAATATTTTCACAAAGGATCCAGAGTATATTACAAGTGAAACAATGTGGAGACTTCACATACGCTAACAAACAGGATTCATTTCCCACATAAGATGGACCTCTAAGCTGCATTTTTCCTGTGAAATAAAAACAATGCACATTCCAAGGAAAATGAATGCATTTCCGTTAACATGTCTTTGTTATCCATTTACATATGTACATATATCCCTGGAGTCTCCACTGCAGACATTAGTGTGTTTTCATCATTCTATAATAATAACAATAATAGCAATGCCTTGGCAGTAGACTTATAAATCTTTTTGAGTTCTTTCCCAGGTGGGGATCTATAGGGAAACAATTAAAAATGCCCCTGAAAGAAAACGAGAATAAAAATACTGTGGGAATATAATTTTGCCCTCCAGCAACAAAGGTCATTCATTAAGGCTGCACTCCTGCATGCTTACCTGGGAGGAAGTCCCACTGAATCTAATAAGAGTTACTTTTGAGTAGGCATGCACAGGATTGTGCAGCACATTATTTAGGAGGTGTTGGCAGTGAACAGATGGGAAAAAAAGTTAACCTTATTTTGTTTATTTATATTTTCTCTACCATAAAGCAGTGCTTGTAAAATAATATGCTAAAACCAGTAATAATTTTAATTTTATGAGCATTTTGGCTGTTTCCACATCAGGACGCCCATTTGATTAGTATGCCCTCTGATAAAATACGATGCTGGATCTTAGCAGCTACTTTTACATGTTTCACAAACCCAGCTCAGATAGACCTTGTCAACTTGTCAATATTGATAAAACCCAAACCGATCAAAAATGCCCGCATAGTTCTGTTACCAGAGAAAATAAATCTTCAAGTGTTGTAAATATTTCCATTAGACCAGTGGTTCCCAAAGTGGGGCATACGCCCCATGAAGGACTTCAGTTCCCAGAAGCCTAAGTCAGTACACTGGCTGACCAGTACTTTGGGGAATAGACTTAGGCTTCTGGGAATTGAAGTCCACAAACTAAAGTTTGGGAAACACTGAATTAGACTCTTGGCTTCTCACCTTTTTATGCCTTCTCAACAGATACCTTATGGATCAAGAAGTAACAGATCTATTTCTAAATAGTTGTTTTCCATCAAACTAGAGGGGAAAATATCAATTCAAGTAAGTATTTTAGATAGATGCTTACTTGATAGAAGAACAACAAATTTATAAAATCAATGACAGAACCTGAATAGATGAGACCCACTATATGGCTTATCACAGGCCTGCACAACTTGTGAAGGCACAACTTCACAAACAGCCCCACCAGCCATGTATTTTAGCCTGCCATTTCACCACTTTGGGCATTTATGGAGTTTTTACTGATGCCCTGGCACAGGGCATATAGGGCTATGGCTGACAGGCAATATTCAGTTGAGTGTGCCTGGCTTAAAAAGAGCAAGGATAACAGGGCACTGCAAAGTCAGTTCAGGTTTAGCTGCCCATACAGATGATTTCAATAGCTATGTAAATGATCCAGCAAAAAGCCAGGGAAAGCTATGATAGTAAAAGCAGACAAACAAACAAACATACAAAAAAATCCCCACACACAACAAAAAAAGCTGACTTTCTTAGAGAACAAACGTCTATAGCTCAATGTTACAGTGGTCTTGCATCCTAAATTGTGGCATCATGTAATAGCTCGGGTGTCTAATAGCAGAGATCTTTTGCCTGTTTATAAGAAAAGAAAATACAATCTGCACTGCCTTCCCCTCTCCTGTGCAAAGAGCAGCATTATTTTCAAGGGGATACAACTTTAGGTAATTTTTGTTGTATGGAGCAGAAGCATACATGGACTTATGTTCAAATAATTGCCCTTCCTAGCTCATTTGCACAGGTCAGGACATTGAGCAGATGCATTTTAATTTTTTTCCTGTAAAACTGATGGGGCTAATTTATCAAAATAAAAGTAAGTATTCCCTTAGTCCAAGAAGTCTTTACCAAAAAAGAAAAAAAAGTGACCCACGTATTTCCTGGACAACGTATTTTGAAAACAAATGTATAACCAGATCATGAAAATGTTGGATATTATAATCAAAGACAATGCTAAAATATTCACAAAAGATATTTACAATAGCAATTCTTAAAATAATTGATTTTGCATAATGAACAGTGCTTTTGGGGAAAAATAAGGGGGAGACAACAAAAAGATAGTGGGAACTGAAGAGGGGGAAATAAAGGTGGGAACATCTCTACTTAATATGTTTTACAAATTCAACACTCCTACTGGAAAATAATAGAGAAACTAAAACTGCCATTTCCTGTAATATCTACAGCAAGGTGCTGTGGACTAGCATATATATATATTTATATTTATATATATAAAACAAGATGCATATACAGCAGTGGTGACCGATGCTAAGAACAGATGCTCAAACAATTTACAAGCATGACTTTGGTGATACGAGCAAGTTCAGAATGGAATGCACACATCAAGCCATTCACAGAGGGCAAGGCGGTCGAAGTTTAACACACTGAAACCAACACGCAAGAGTTCGTCTGGCGCAAAAGCTGAACGCCAACTGCTAAAACCAAATACGTGAATATTTGATTTGCTACTGGACAGGAGAGGAGAGGAAGCAACCAACCAGGAGTTCTTTATTCACAAAAAAGTAGTATCTGTACACAGTAGGCAGAAGATGAAATGTTGGCCCACGTGGGCCGAGTTGGCACACATGCACGTCTTTTAACACACAGATATGATACATAATTTATAAAGAGAGAACAAGAGCACAGAAATGGGCCCAGAAGTAACTGGAAGCTCATGCAGGTGGGAAGCAACCACATGAGAAGCACAAAGAACACGGAAGCATTGTGGCACGAGAGTCTGCAGCACTACATACCAAACTGACTTAATTTCCCCATGCCCATTATCCTTGGAAATATATATATATATATTTAAAATTGAAAGGTTAAAGGTCCTGGCAGCTAAATGATTTTTTAAAAAATAAAATAAAAATAGGCTGAACCATGTAATACTATCTAGAAAATAACAAAGCAAACAATGAAGGGATATAAGGGGTCTCTCCCATTCCAAATGATTATTTCAAGTAAATTGTTTTAAAAAGAGCATGATCAGCCTTTTCTTTGCACAACCACCCCTATCTCAAAGTGAAAACTGCTCTTTTAGATGTTAGCTAGCTTTCCTGTTAGAACCAAGCAAGAGTATGCTGGCACAGATAAAGACAATGGTAAGTTACTGGTGACATTTCATTGCTTTATTCTTTCCCTGCTTCACACATCCACTTTCCCCACTCTATCCAAAGTTTTCTGCTCCTATGCTACTCCCAATCTTGAAATTATCTGGCTACTACATTATCGCAAAGAGTGGCAATCGAAAAATCAAGTCAGTTAATTGGGGAGGAAGACAGGTGGAGACTGGGGGGGAGGGGGGGACCTAAGGCATCTAACTCAGTCTTTGTGTTAAAGTGTAAAATTACTATGTGTAAAATTACTCCGCTCATAAGATTGATTTTCTTTTTTAAAAAGGGGGGAAATTGCTACAATTTAGAAAACAAAACATGCCTTAGCCTGGAGATTCACAGGACTCTTCCATTACTGAGAAACCACCATCTAAACAACAGATGCCTCCATGTAACAGCATTGTTGGTGTGGGAGTGGGTTGTGCTTTTTTGGTATGTGTTTATGGATCTGAGTTGTTTGGCTAACCTGCATGTGCTGCCAAACGTTATCCTCATTGTGTCTGGCAGAAGTGTACAGGTCGAGGGCCTGCACAACTTGGGAACACAGTGGAACATTTACTATAGCAAAAGCGGGGGAACTCTTGGAAGAACACGAGCTCGTCACTGAGAATAGTTTTGTCGATTTTTTCCTTCTTCCCTTGCTGAGACTAATTTGTACCGGGATGCTTCTCACCGCACATATCACAGCACTCACGCTGTGTATTCCTGTAAAATTAACAAGTGAGGAGGCTTCTTCTGCTGCTGCTCAATAGTCTGTGATACAAGAGTGGCAGTCTACAGGGTCACACACACACACACTTTTTTTTTTTGCTATTTCCCACCACAGTGAGTGAAGCTTGACTCGAGCAGTTCTGAGATGAAAAAAAGTAGGGAGTGTGGACTGTTTGCTCAAGTTGTGAGTTTGTCCTCTTGGGGTGGGGGTTGGGGGTTGGGATTCCTCACTGTGAAGCTACAGAGGTGTCAATCAAGTGAGAGGTGGGGACAAAACACAGAAGGCTTCAGTTGTTCTCAAAAAGAGAGAGAAGGTCATCATTACTATTGCTTGGTAAGTCAGGAGGATCCAGGTATGAAAGCAGCTCATCCGGATTCGTGAGTTCTGGAAGCAACTGGAAAATAGAGACAGAGGAAGTGTAAAGATATTACAATGAAACAAATGAAGCCGTGTATAATTTCAGGCCTGTTGTTGACCAAAGTTTCCAAACTGCCTTTGAAAGTTATTCTGACAATTAAGGGAATGGCTGCTTTTTACATCACACCCGGCACAACTAGAGGTGGCATTTCTATTCTAGCAAGAAATCTTGACTAAGACACCTCAGATGGGCTAGTGTACAGGTCAACCCCCATATAAGTGTGTCTCATTTCCACATTTCAGTTTTCTGCAGGTCCAAAAATATTCAATAAAAAATTTCTGAAATACATTATACTGTAAATATTTCTATAGTGCATTACCAGAGCTGACCACTAGAGGCCACTGTGTACAACATAAGGTACAGTCACCCTTGCTTGAAAGCCAGTCGTATCAGACTCCAGGGTTCAGTGCTCATCTCTGTTTATAGCCAAAGGGCCAGCGCTGTCTGCGTCTGCAGACATTTCTGTGGACATGTGACAGGCATGCCTCAACACCGGAGTGCACGGAACGCTATTTACCATACCCATCAAGCGCGGCTCTGGAAAATACGGGACCTGCGCAGAACCCTTCTGCACATAGGTGCATGCGCAGACTACTTTCCCCGCCAGTCAAATTACAGGATGGCGGCAGGAAAGTGGAGGAAGTGGCGCAGAAATACGGGAAATACTAGCCAATCCGGGATACTTGACAGGTATGCTGTTTACCTTCCCACCAAAGTGGTACCAATTTATCTACTTGCAATTTCTTGCTTTCAAACTGCTAGATTGGCAGGAGCCGGGACAGAGATGGGAGCTCTCTCTGTCATGCAGCACTCAGGAATCAGTCAGCAAGTTCAGCGTCTTAACCACTTGAGCCACCATAGTCCCGTGTACAATGTAATGTTTAGTAAAAACAGATTATGTTTTATAGCAGCCATTCTGTTAGCACTTGTGTAGAATGATGGAGGTCTTTCCACTACTACCACTTCTATGTGCACCTAAACATGGAGTTCTCTGTTTTCTGCAATTTCAGGTACTGTATCTGGAGAAGATCTTGGAATATATCTCCTGCAGATATGGGTGTGTGAGACCTGTACAGAGAGCAGCCACAGGGAATTATTCTAAGTGCATTCTCCTCTATAAAATAAGTCTCTAAATATTTAACAGTACCATGCTGAGATCTTTCACCTAGACAGGATACAGTAGTTACATATGTAAAAAAAAAGACCAAATTTGTATGGAATACTCAAATATTCAGCCCCCCCACTTGTAATTTGAATGATGTAATTAAATACAGTAACAAGATGGGGCTTTTCTTTATCTTTCCCCTTTCATTACTGATGTTATGGCTTCCAAAGTATCCTATGCCAAAAATACAGTCACAACAGAGGTATAATATACCACGGACATTCATCTGTTGCAGTGTGTCCAATGGCAAATAAACCTAAGGAGACAACACCTAACAATCTTTTAAATTCACATGGATACATTGGTCTGGATTGATTTCCTTTAAATTGGATACAATGTTCAGATATTTTCAGTTTCCATTATTACTGCAGGTATTGAACACTGCAGAAAGCATGAAAACTTGATTTTCTGCCCTTTCTGATATGCACACACATACACAAACACAATTTTGCTGAGCATACGTGTGGTATAGATGTGCTGGGAAACTACAGCCAACTAAAAGGAGTATTAATGTATTAGCTTTGCCTGAAATTCATCAACAGTCTGTTGTAATCCTCTAGATCAGATGTGGCCAACCTTTTGTCACCACAAGCCTGACCATGCCCTCTCCCCTAGACAGCTGAGTGGGCCAGACCATGTCCCCTGGGAGTGGAAGCATTTGCAGCTGTCGTGAATGCACCCACTTCCATGTTTGCGACAGCCACAGCCGTGTTTATGCATGAACACATTCCGGGTGGTGGTGGGCCAGATGGAATGGCGGGTGCAGGCTGGCCCGCAGGTTGGGAACCCCTGCTCTAGATTGCTATCTTCAACTTTCTAAACAATCAAAAGTTGGATCAACATTTTCTTGATATGATAGCATCCAACTAATATATTATGTATTATGTGATGTAGGCCAAAATTCAACTGGCAATTTATGTTAGCATAAGTTATACCTGCAATTTCTGGCAGCAACTTGGCAATAATTAACATGGTGTTGGTAATATTTCTGGGTGCATGCTTAATTGCATGATATAAAGATGTAAATTTCTGTTCATCCCATTCTCATAGGCAAAGACAATGAATTGTAACTTTGTTTGCCAGTGAGGATGGCAAAGAATTTAGCTTTGTTCTCAACAGAATTCTTGCACTGGTGACAAAGCTTTGCATAAAAAGGCTTCATCATTGTACAAATATAGTAAATTATGCCAAACTAGGCAGACTTGTTTATTTAAAGATTTGAAGCACTACATCTTTCTTAATCGGTCACTTCTCTGCATGGAAGAATTTAGTAAGTACAGAAGGAAAGTTTCCAATTCCTTTCCTCTTCACTTATTCCCCTTCTCAAAGCCTCCAGAGCAATGTAGAATGGGGCATGGAAGACAGATGTAAACAGAATTTCCCCAAATCAGGCAATTGACGTCCAGAACCCATTTTTATTTAAACAGAGTAACCTGCTTGCAAATAGATTTTATCACACAACAGCTTTGAAAACTATCTTGTAGAAAGGAGACAAGTGGTCAAAACTCATGTTGCCTCTGAGGCTTGCCTTGGATTATACAGCCAGAGAGAGAATGAAGAGCAAGCAAAGAATGAATTGGGAGTTTCATGCATGTCAGAATCCAGCACTATTGGTGCACCCTTCACCTTGTCTCAGGCTTAAGCGCCTGTCCACATTTTTAGTAACCACAATGTTCTTATTTTTGAAGTGGTAGCCATCTTACTCTGTGCAAGCATGTCAGAGAGTTAGTCTTTAAGGTGCCACAATTTTTGTATTTTTGTTTTATTTGCTGTCTGATATGTAATGTTTTAAAATAGTTTTTAAAAAGCAATCCAAGGCCCTTAACAATTCAATTTCTCTTTTTCTCCACCTTTCACTCTGGTTAGATTATAATATAATCAGATCCTTTAATTTGTCTTATTTTTGCATTGTGCACTAATTTTAATCTCTAGTTTTCCTGCCATGTGGACTGCCATGTTTCTGCTTCCAGTTAGTGCAGTTGTTGTCATAATTATTGTTATTGTTGTCATCGTCATCAAAGATGCACATGGTAATTAAACATTTTTTAAGCCCTTTTGGGACTGCTCTCAGTCATCCCATCACTACTGGTATCAATGTTGCTCTTTTCTCCCAAAGATGCTGTGCTTCAGTTTTTAAATTCTGATATCCCATGTTCTTTTCTATCTCTTTTTGCTCCACTTGACCATCATTTGTGATTGCCATATCAGTCAGCTTAACCATTTTCCCCCAAATCACAATAATGTCTGGAGTGCTTTATATCATACAGTAAAACCCCAGGTTACGGACACCTTGGGTAACTGAAAGCTCAACTTACGGAACCAAATTTGAGGAAATGGCACCCCAATTTACAGAAAAAACTTGCCATACGGAAAGTTTCTTTGGGTGTTCTGACATGACCCAGGGTAGTGGGAGAGTGTTTGGAGCACTTCCGCTCCATTTTAAAAAATTTTCGTTGCTTTTTGGCTGTATAAGCTCTCCCTGCAACCAGGAAGTGTTGGAAATCCCCCCCCCCCACCATCAGCTGTTAGGTGACGACTTTCCCTGCAATTACCAAAGCTGGCCACTAGATGGTGCTGACAGAAATGTGATGAATATGCCTTGGGAAAAAACATCAGCTCCGAAGCTCACTAAAAAGCCCCCACAACTTGTTTTTTCCCTGTTCCAAACTCTTTCTAAAGTGCGCTTTGGAATTTTTTACTGTGTTTTCACCACTTTAGAATGAGTTTGGATCAGAAAAATTATGGTTCCCACCCACCCCCGCCACCCCTTTGGCTCTTTTCTAACCTCCGGATTTTTTAAAAAAAATTTCAATGCATTCCTATGGGGAAATTGTGCTTCACATTACAGAAAAATCACTTTAGAGAAAACGCCCTGGAATGGATTAATTTTGTAACCCAGGGTTTCACTATATCATATCAGATCATATTATAATTAAGACATGACAGAGTTCACTAGGTGACCTACATTATTTCGCCTACAGAGACAAGGCAAGGAACTGATTCTGCAACACTTCATCACAAGCTTCTTCTTCATGTTTGCATTTTCCATCTTAGAACTTTATTTTATTTATAGATTCTGAAGCTTTAACATCCAAACAGGATAATTTAAGGACTTTTCTGTTGCCCTTTCCACCTTGGTGGCGAGTCCTGAAGGGCCTTTCATGTTCTGTTGTTCTGTACACAATATTACTCAACCTTAATCTTGTGTGTGTATGTGTATCTATCTATCTATCTATCTATCTATCTATCTATCTAGCTGAAGGGCCAAGACTCCCCATCACTCCAGCTGTTCTTGAACTTCAATTCCCAGAAACCCTGACCAGCTGGTGTGTTGACTTGGGCTTCTGGGAATTGAAGTCCAAGAACAGCTGGAGGGCCAAGACTGCCCATCACTGATCTAGATAGATAGATAGATAGATAGATAGATAGATAGATAGATAGATAGATAGATAGATAGATAGATAGATAGATAGATAGATAGATAGATAGATAGATAGATAAAATCAGGTACACCAACAGTGCTGCATACTAAGCTATTGTTAAAGCAAGAATTAAAAAGGCCAAAGTGGCCTGTTTTTCATGGAGAATTTTTTTAAAACTTGCTGAACTCCCCTCCATGCCAGTTGGGACCAAGAGGCTGCTTGCATGCCATGGAGCTGGGTAAAATGGAAAGGCTTTTCCCCTGCAAAGTACAGAGTCTGCCTTGGGAACCAATGCATCAAATGAAGGCATGAACCATGGAAGCTGTTCCTCCTTCCTCTCCCCCACCCCATTTTCTTCAGAGGCTCAAAGCACATCTCCAGGCCTGAGGCAAGCAGATGACAGAATGACACACACACTTACATCCAGCGAAGGTTCCGGCATGTCGGATGCTCCCTGCCCACCAGCCTGGCCTTCTAAGGCTGAGGAGGGATTAAAGGACAGGTCATTGTGTGGATGGTTGCTAGGAGCGGCCTGTGGTGGTTGCCGTGACTGCTGGGAAGGACCGCTGTGATGTAATGGCTGCCCTGACTGGCTGCTGGGATGAGGTACGTGCAAACCTTGCTGCATGGCGCTATGGGATTGATCAGTGCTGCCGGGAGGAGGGATCTGCGGAGGAGGAAAGAAGCACGAAAGGAAACGTGAGGCGACAAGGTACAAAAGCTGAAAGATGGGCTGGGGAAGGGGAGTTCACAACCTCTTCACTGAAGATCACTGTATAAGCCATTGTCAATATTTAGGACAGTTGTCTGCCATCAGAGGGATGGGGAAGAACAAATTTCAGCAATGCTCTACGCTGGGGTTGTTGTTGTTTTTGGTCCAGAGACCTTGGCATTTATGAAGACAATATTGGTTTTTTTTAAAAAAAAAAATGGAAAGCAGCATGGATTATAGAGTGCACAGTTCAATTCTGTTAGAGGATCCAGATTTTCCTCACCTTGCCCCAACCCTGAAGCTACTGTATTGGAATAATTAAAACCTGAATCTTCATAACCTGAAAAGAAAACAGCTTTTGGAGCACTTCTTTCAGATGAATAATCGACTCAGTTCTCTTGCAGATTTATTTACATCTGGACAGGAAAAGGCATCCCTACCAGAGAATTTGCTCTTGCCTTTGTTGCAGGCTGTGGAAAAAAAGAGCACTGAAATACGATATTTCCTGTATTTCCCATTCAAAGAAAGCAAAACAAAACAGTTGCAAATATTGTTACTGAACTGCATACACACATGCTTCTATGAATGTGCAACATGCAAACTGATTTCATGCCTATATTTGAGTGAAGTACACTCCTTTTTATACCAGCCTCTCTTCAATACAAAATATTGCCTGACAGACTTCACTTCAGCAGCAGAGAGACAATTAAAAGGGGTTAAAAGCAAACAAAATGCCATACACTGCCTCTTGAAGTGGGTTGGCATGATGAATAGCAAAGAGCTTAGGGGCCTGGAAGTCCTGGGTTCAGGTTTAAACTCCATACACCAGTGATGGTGAACCTTTTAGAGCCCCGAGTGCCCAAACAGCAACCCAAAACCCACTTATTTATCCCAAAGTCCCAGCACAGCAACAGGAGAAGGAAACACTCCAATTGGGCTGCTAGGCAGAGTTGTGGGGCAAACTCTGTGCTGGGGTTGAGGGAGGAAGCGCTCCCATTGGGGTACTGGGCAGAGGGATGGGATAAACTCTGTGCTGGGGTGACTACATGGATGCCCACAGAGAGGGCTCCAAGTGCCACCTCTGGCACACGTGCCATAGGTCCGCCACCACTGCCATACACCATGGAGCTCACTGGGTGATTAACACATTTTTTCAGTGTAACGAATCTCACTGGTGTGTGTTTGTGTGTGTAAACAGGCACAATGGCCAAGTAGATTTTTTCCTTGGAAGAAAGATGTGTAAATGTAATAAGCAAATCCAGTTCATACAAAGCAGGGGCTTTTGACCGGCAGCCGGGCGGTGGAACGAGTGGCACCTGAGGGCTCTCCATCGCCCTCAAAAGCCACCCTAGCCTCCACCAAGCCCAGCGGGGCTTTCGACTGGCAGCCGGCCGGTGGAATGAGCGGCACCTGAGGGCTCTCCATCGCCCTCAAAAGCTGCCCCAGCCTCCACCAAGCCCGGCGGGGCTTTTGACCGGCAGCCGGCCGGTGGAATGAGCGGCACCTGAGGGCTCTCCATTGCCCTCAAAAGCTGCCCCAGCCTCCACCAAGCCAGCGGGGCTTTCGACCAGCAGCCAGCCACTGCTGCTCCACTTCTGCTCCTGGGACGAATCCCCCTTTTTTGTCTCAGCTGGAGCCGATGCCAGCATCAAGTCCTTCACCGGCGCTTTTGCAGCTGCTGCCACCCTGGGGCCAAATGGACTGTCGTGGCTGCCTTTGCTGCTGTGGCCGAGGCACAGAGCTCCTTTCCCCGAGTTGTCAGAGTGAGTGGTAGCTCCTATGACTTTCTCCAGCGGACATGGGGGTCTTGCTACGTTAGGTTCACTGTATTATATTTATTGTATTTTTATGATGTAATTATGTTGTGTAGTTTTTTTGCATTTTGATACTATGTTTACCTGTATTGCTCTCTATTTTAGATTTATTGTAACGCTGTATTGTTATTTTGTATGATTATATTGGTAGCCGCCTTGAGTCAGCCTAGGCTGAGGAAGGCGGGATATAAATTAAACTGATTGATTGATTGAAAACCCATGCTTAAGCATAACTTCACCATGAAGGTCAATACAATAGTGAGCACTGAAAGTCCCGGAGCAGAAACTTTTCTAAGTGCACTTAGAAGTCAAGTTCATGCATTTTATGGACAACTTATTCAGCCTTAAAGAGGGAGGGCAATGTTATTACCTGCCTATCTAATCCTCCAATCAAGCCAAACAAACCAGCGCAATAGTTTGTGACACAGCGCTTCAGAACTTAAGTCAAAACCAACTTTTTTTAAAGCCAAGAAATGGATACTCAGATTGAATCTGTCTGTTTTCTAAGGTTGTTTACATATGGGGCAGGAGCATATGGGTTTCAGGCAAGCTCATTGATCTGCATGGTAGTAGCAGATGTAATCACTCCGCTGTAGCCACCTAAAATGACTCTTTAGTCCACAGAGACTCAGATTCACTTGTGGACACATACATTTACAGTTAAATATCTCTCTCTTACATTGGCAGGAAAATGACCATTCCCTGGCACAATCTTTAAAAAGCTATGGAGATTCTTTAGATGTCTGACTGCAATAGAGAATGACAATATTTAGAGAAGAAACTGAAATACTGTGGAGTGGAAGTTAGCTTTCCCCTCAACAGCAGCTCATCCTCAGTCAAAATGTCCTTTTAAAAGGAGGGAACACCCCTCTCATCATTGACTAGAGAGAAGTTTTTCTTAGGAGGGAAGCTTCAGGCTGGCGACATAGTATATTCAGCCCATGGGCCAGAAGTTCCCCAGTTTAAATAACATGGTAGTCCTGGTAAGCTAGTGTTGCATTAATCAAAATCCTGTTGGTAAATTTATGCTTGCAGAAAAGTGGTGATGTCACAAGTAAGGAAACTTTTTTGTAATTAAAGACTTCCTCATCCTACATCTTGTCTGTCTCACAAGTAAGAAAAAGTCTTCAATTACGGAACATCTCTACCTGCTGATAGCATCATCCAGCAGCAGAGTTTTCCAGTAATTAAAGACTTCCTCTTTCTGTCTCTCAGTTCTCATGTCTTCCAGTCAGTAAAAGGGAATATGTGCAGGTCAGACAAACTATATACAGGAGAAGGAACTTTAATTATAGAAAAAAGAAGTCCCATGCCAGTAACATCATTGGCATTCTAAAGGTGTGACTTATTTATTTATTTAGATTTGTACCACCACCCCCTCGCTAGAGGCGACTCTGGGCGGCTCACAACCGAATTTAAAAATATAAAAATACCTATTCTAAAACCCCATTAAAAACCCACCCACCCATCCGCAGAGAGGAAAGGTTCAAACAAGCCAGCAGGGAGGTGCCACCTACCCAGCAGCACTCCACATCTGCCCAGCCAGCCAGGTTTTGAGTTCTTTCCTAAAGGGCAGCAATTCTGTCTGTAACCATAATTCTGTTGGCAGAAGGTTCCATTGGGCTGGGGCGGACACGGAGAAGGCCCTCTTCCTTGAGGTAGAGAAGTGAGTCCCTCTAGCAGATGGTACAATTAGAGAGCCCCTCCGGTCCACTCTAGTCAGACGGGCAGACATTCTTGGGGCGATGTGGTCTCTTAAGTATCCTGGCCCAATACCATGTAGGGCTTGCACAACAGAAATTTGGCCACTGTGTTCAGTGGACCCGACATAAAGTGCAATCTACATTGATCTACTTTCCTAAGTGTTCAAAAGAACACTTCTCACAGCCATAGGAATAAGGCAAAAATATCAAACCAACTAATAGTTTGATTTCGGTTGTCATGTATATGATATGATATGATATGATAAGATAAGATAAATCTTTATTGTCATTGTCCTGCTCAGAACAACGAGATATGTAATTTTGCATCTAATCTCATTGGGTGACCGCTACTGAATGGATGAGAAATATAAATAAATGACATACTGATAAATATAATCCTTTCTTTGTCTTTATAAGTATATATGTAATATGAAAGAGACATGGAAAAGTGAGCTAAGAATAATTCTCCTTACTTCTTTCTGGCACACCTTTTGATGTGTCTATGTTCCTGTGGGTATCCAAGGAAAAATGTTCTGTAGGTGCTCTTCATTGACCCTGATTCAAGTCCATGAAGGGGTGATCTCTAGAGGTCCAAGGGATACCCTGACCCTGCAACCCCTTCCCCAAATTTCTTAGAAAAATGGTTTTAAAATTAAAATGGCTCCTTGTTCTCAATTACTATATGTGGAGGAACAGAAGACCCAGGACTGCTTGAGGCTCTCAAAACATGATAAAATTGTTCCTATGCCCCTTGGAAACTCACAGGGACATAGACAAATCAACAAGGAAGAGGATGTTCCAAAAAGAAATTAGGTTACACTAAAAACAAAACAACAAAGCAGCAGAACAAGAACACTGCTGATGCCTCCCTCTGGAACCGGAACACAGCTTTTACAAAGACCTATTTTGGCATTGCAATAACACTTATGGTATTCACTATTGGCACAATCAGTTGATATGAAAAGTGAAACTCGTTCCCAAAAGACTTTTCCTTTATTCCTTGAGCAATTTTTAAAATTACTGATTAATAATTTCTACCACTGAATTACACAATTGTTCTTGGTGAAAAAGCAAGACTTTTGTTTTTAATTATTGGCTGAAATGTTGCTTAACACAGTGATTTGCACTGCAATAAGCCTAGTGAATCAGTGGGAATTTGGCAAGTCAACTCCTCTATATGCTCCATTGATTCAATTGGGCCTACACTGATTGTACTTACTAAAAACAGGCTTAATTAGAGTAATTTGGTGGGCCTACTCTAGTGCAACTCATTATGTTCAGCAACAGGATTTCAGCCATTCTTTAATTTAGTTTGAGAACTACTGCTTAATTACATGTTTCTTTAAATGCGGTGAAGAAGAAGCCACCAGTATAAACTTTTGCAATGTGTTATACATGGGTTGCTGGTCCAGAAGTTACTTTTTGAATCCCAAATTGGGCTGCAAGATTTTGAACTAGAACTGCCCATTTCCACATCCAGTTTAGAATGTTTGCTTTAATTTTAGAGCCCTTAAGAGCATGGAACCAGTCTTCATGAAATAACGCCTTCTTCTATGTGCTTGTTTTTACTTTCATGCCCTCTCTAGAGGCTTTGTCCCATACGTCCCTAACAAGTAAAGAGAGATGGGGGCTACTAGGGAAGGGACTTTCTCAGTGGTAACAGCTCCTCAGTAACCGCCACTCCAGAAAAGTTCACTTAGTACCTTTTTAAAATCACCTTCACATCATTTTTTAAAAATCTCAGTCCTTTTAAACAACTTGCATTGGAAAATGCTTTTAGGGATTGACTTTATTTTTCTGCTACTATAAAGAACATTTAAAAAAAAAAGGAGACCACATTTTATCCAGTTTGTTGTATTTTAAATATTGTATGATATTGTATTGTACTGTACTCTTAGTTCTGTAAGTTGCACAGAGACTATGTCTCTATGTTGAACATTCAAAATACTTACGGGGTCTTGCATGGGATGACTTAAGGGTTTGTCGAGAGCTGCCATGCTACTTGGCATGTCTGGAGGGTGTGAGAGCTGGGGTGCATGCATAAAATCATTCATAGAAGTTCCACTGGGGTTTCCATGGGGAAAATCAAAGTTGTTGTGACCTTGGTAACTGTTACCTAGACGACACAAAGAAGAGAAAGGAAGAATTCTTGTAAAAGGTTGCTTCAAATTCACATGCATCTAAAACAACAACACAATGTGTAAATATATCAGTGTAGATAGTTGCTATTATAGTGACACCTGCTAAGCATGTAAATATAATTGGATTCTTATTTCTCAACATGAATGCAAAGCATTTACTAAAGTACAGTTGAACCTCATACAACAATTGCCCTGTATAGCAATGAAATCTCATAACAATTAGATTTTTTTTGGGGTGGGTGTGGGTGGGGGGATGGTGTCCTGCATAACGAATTTCCCTATGGAAAAAATCATACAACAATTTTTCAATGGGAAAAACCACTTAGCAAAAAAATAATAATCGTTGTATGATGCATCCCATAGGGGAAATCTCTATACGATGCATGTATCGTAAAGCAATTGTTTCGTACAACAACGAACCCTGTGGAACGGATTAAAATCGTTGTATGAGGTACTACTGTACATGTAAAAAAATGTTAGCAATATTTAGCTTAGATCAGGCTGTTGCATTTCTGCTCTCATAAAAACCTAATAATGTTCATTCACTTGTTTGGAAAAATTGAATAGTAACGAACTGCTAACTACATCTCATTTACAAGACTGGACCCAAACAGCATTCTTCCCTTTAAAGCACAGTTTGACTAATTATATTGCCTAATATCAGTACATGTTTGGTCAACATACAGAAGAACAAGGGATGAGTATATCATACTAACAAGAACAAAAAAACCCTCTTCTGACACCTTAAAGACTAGCCAGTTTTATTTCACATGTTTTTTACCAGATACAGAAAAAGTGGCCTTTGCAAACACATTTAATAGAAATATGGTGGTGGTGGTGGTGAGGAGGTATAAAAAGTAAGTAAACACACACACACACACACACAAACAACAGATTGGTGGTGTCAGTCAGTAAGGTAATTAATTGTCATGGGGATAATGAATAATGGTGGTTCTTAAAAGACCTGGGAAAGTGATTGCTGGACACAAGACATTCAAACACTGGGTGTGATCAAATGGGATTTAGCCTGATTTTTGGTCCACTACACTCCTGCCATAACATTCTAACCTGCACCTTTCTGGGACCCTTTGAGGGATTCTACTTTTTTGACACAGGTAGGTTTCATTCCACTTTGGTTTGTTTCCAGAGCATCTAATAACTGGAAATGAAGCCTTGCTCGAAAGCCAGTCATCCGACTCTAGGGTTCAGTGCCCATCTCTGTTTATAGCCAAAGAGCCAGCACTGTCTGCATCTGCAGATGTTTCCATGGAAATGTGGCAGGCATGACTAGACACCAGAGTGCACGGAACACTATTTACCTTCCTACCGAAGTGGTCCCTATTTATCTACTTGCAATTTCTTGCTTTCGAACTGCTAGGTGGACAGGAGCTGGGACAAGGACGGGAACTCCAATCTTCTAGTCAGTGAGTTCAGTGTATTAATCACTTGTCACCACAGTCCCCTACACTACCTGAGGAGAGGCAAAACCTGTCTTTGAGAGGATGAGGGAGTAAAGAAAAAAGTATAGGGACTTTCTGTTTTATATAAAGTGCAAAGAGGCAGAAAGGTTATCATTGGATAAACAAAAGATATGTCACATATTTCAGCCACTCCTGGCAAGCTCCATCAACATGAGGTTGCAATGGTTTGTCCTTCAAGCAGGCAATATAAGCATAGTGGCATAATGGTTAGTCTAACACCACAGTGGTTCATCTCTCTTCCTTGGGCAGGCCACACCAGCATGTTGGCGCCACAGCCAGTCCAACTTTCTTTTTCAAGAAGACGACGTTAGTACAAGGGCACAGTAAAGGCTGCTACTCCTTTTAAAAATTCTATTGTTTGTTTATTTATTTATTTTTCGACTTATATGCCGCCCCACTCGCGAAGTGCAACTCTGGGCAGCTCACAGACATATCAATGCACATCAACACAATAACATACACAATAAAACACAGTTTAACACTAAACTATGTTTCTCGAGCAACTCAGCTAAAACTCTTTCATCACAATGCCAGCCCTTTGTGGTTTTATATGATGTGAACTAGGAAGAGAACTAAAACCCCTAAGTTATTTCATATAAGCCACTGAACAGGATCATGCTGAGCTTTGGAATAATGGAGCAGCTTTGCCTAAAGGGGATAGGGTTTTGTCATTGGAAGAGCAGTAGCTCTTTACAATATTCAAGCCAGACTGAGAGTTTGATAGGACCTGAAGCATCTGCGTTCTGGCACAAGCTTGTTTTGTGAAGACGTTTAATCTCAGGAGAACAGGGATCATTAGCTGTGTAAGAGTATTTCTTGGGAAAGCTGAAGCTTTGATCTGTCATGTAAATACAGCAGAGCTTCACTAATTCTTACTTTGTTAATCTGCAGAACAGCTAAGGCTCCCATCCTCTGCACACATTTTTCTAAGAGGTGCGCCCCGCTTAATACACTATGATTTACTTTTGAAAAATACAGTTAGGATCAGTTTGCATGCCTTAAATAGTTTTTTTTAGAATTCCTTGATCAAACCCACTCACCCCACATACCAATTTTGGGGAGCTCTAGCTAAATAGCTCATGCCAACAAAGTTAGTGTTATTTTAAATTCTACTGGTATGCCAAAGTATGAAGGTTAATAATTAAAAGTGAATAAACCAGGTAGCACTTGTTAATAACATCCTCCCTGAATAGTGCCTTAGATTTTAAACTAACAAAGAAGAACAAGAACACTACCAACAGGCAAAAAAACAAGTGAGCAGTCTGGCTAAGCCTCTTGGCCAGGGGTGCCCAAACCTTTTGGGCCACAGGCCGGTCACGTGGTTCAGGGGGCTGGTCACTACTGCCCTTGAGCCGGATCCAGCCCCCAATGCCAATTCGTCTGGCCCGCAAAGTCCTCGTCACTCCCGGAAGCAGAAGTAAAACGCACCCGTACAGTGTGTTTTACTTCCACTTCCAGGAGAAACGAGGGCTTTGCGGGTTGGATGAATTGGCATCAGGGGCCAGAATTGGCCCCCGGGCCGTAGTTTGGGCACCCCTGCTCTTGGCTTTCAAGACAGTTTCCATTACACAGGTGCTGAAAGGTCTGTGGAACCAAATCTCACTAACCAACATTTCTCACACAGCAGCTAATATTTCTAGAGTTTTGCTCAGCAGGAATAGCAACCAAGGCCTCTCTCCATCTATTCTTGTGGCTCATTCCCATTTGACTGTTTCTTTGTTGATATAAGTGGGTGCCACAATTTTTCACATACAGAAGTGATGTGAGCAAGTGCTGGAACTTGTCTTTAACACAGTTTATGGGACAATCTCTTCCACTATATCCATGGTTCCGAATGTGGGGGACATGGCCCACAAGGGGTGTGTGTGTGTGAATTTGATTTTTAAGGGAAATCATTTGAGAATAAGTTATTAATAGTGAATGGCCTTTTAGGCTTCCTCCACATGAACAGGAGTTCACTTTTTGAAAAATAAGAATTATATGTCATGGGGGAGGGGTGTGTCAGGATTTTAGAGATGCTGAGGTGGGGCATGGCCAAAAAAAGGTTGGAAACCACTGCACTATATAATTCAGCAAGCTATGTTAAGAGATGCAGAACATGATTTAGTAAGAACACTCTCTCCCTCTTTTAATCTCCTTTAATCTGCAGGGGTCTGAGTAATTTTCGGTGGCAGCTTTAATGGTTTTTTTATTGGTTTTTAAAATGTGATTGGTTTTATTTTCTGTGAGCTGCCCAGAGTCTTCGGAGTTGGCCGGCAGTATAAATCAGAAAAATAAATAAATAAAACATGCTGTGTGACACAAAGGGCTATGTACTCCTTCAGAAGGTAAAGGCCAGCAGACTTGGCACTGCCTCCAAAAGAATATGCTCCCAGAGTTATTTGTCTCACTATTGTATGTAATGATAGGGCTGACACTGGAAGGACTCTGCTAAAGGTATGGGCAGAATTTAAAAACCAACAAAAACCAACCTTTCCTAGACTTCAAGACTGGGAAAGCATAAAAAAGGAGAGCAATGCTTTAAACCATAGTCTGTGATGGACCTCTTGGATTCACACTACAATATGTTGAATTTGAATGTACCAGGACAGCAATGCCCTCAGGAGCATTACAAGTCTGGACTCCTAGTAGAGTTGCCCAAGGCAAAATGGTCAAAGCTGAAATATCAGACTAAGATATATCCATTCTTTTCAGAAATCAATGTTTGCATAATCATAAGAGAACTGATAGTTTTACTCATGAAGAGGTCACACAAATTCTTTGAGGACAACTACTGAGCAGCATCACTGAGGGAAAGAGACATTACCAGAGGACCTTAAATAAACAATGGCAGTGGCACTCTAATTCTTGTTTGTACTTCTGAATACTTTACACTTCAATGACCCTATGATAGAAGAATCCGGAAAGATACAACAAATAAGTGTTGGAATATGAAACTCCAAGATTGGAAGGAACTCAGTCAGATACTGGGGAAAAGCTAAGGACAATTATGAAGGGCATTTATTTCTAATGAAGCAGGTGGACTAAAGCTGAAGGGATTTTAGCTGCTGATGTGCACATATGCAGAAGAAAGATTTTATCCTGTGTGACATCTATGAATGGAACCTGGACTGTCAAAAGTATGAATCAAGGTAAGTGTGATGAATACATGTAACCATTCTGTTCAATGTGCATGCTGCATAAATCAACATCTGTATTAAGAAACACTGAGATGCCTGCTTGTCACACATAATACCAGCATTATTCACCATTGGGGGGTGATTCCATTTGTACTATCCACTGGTCACCTAGTGGTTGAATTATTTATTGAAGACATACATGCTTATAGGCACCCAAATAATGAAACTGTAGAACTCACCTTGGTTACTGTATTCACTGGAACCGGTGCCACCAGGTGGAGGTGGAATTGATGGATAAGGTGATGGGCCTGGACCTAAAGCTGCAATCATCTCCATCACATTAGGCATGATCATCTGGCTGGGACTCATTGTTTTAAACCTCTTGGAAGGCATGCCATCTGGATCATCTTTAATGTGAATGTCTGATTTGATGGGGACGGGTCTCCAACTGCACGTTGGGTCGATTGTGACTTCTTCAAACTCTGAACTATAAAGTACAAGATGCTTCATGATGCTCTTGTTCTTGCTACTGTAATTTTTCATTAGATATTACTGTTATTAAACTAAGACTGCATACAGATACTTTTCTTTTTTTAAAAAAAAACCTACTCGGATGTCTCATATAAAGAAATGTTGGACTAATACCATTACAGTATATATTTCCACACTGCCCAAAAAGGAGTGGGGAAACAGCATTTGGTTTCTTCATAAAGCACTGCACTGTCTTCAGAAGTGAAATACTCACCTGTACAGATTCTCTCATTGGCTGCTTGGAATAACTGCTATTACGACCTCACAATGGAGTGTGATTTTTAGCTACAGAACCAAGAGAAATTTCCTTTATTGAGTCATCAGATGTGGCTGCAGACATGTTTTGAAGATGTCCATCACACAGGACTAGGTCCATTTGACTCAATGGAAATTATGGAGAATTGACTCACCACATTCCCACTTATTCAATGGGCCTTCCCTAGTGCAACTTGCTATTCCAGACAACAGGATTTCACCCTTCATCAGCAAAGAGGTGAACTGCATAAAGCATCTCCATATGAACATTCTGCCCAGCAAAGATCTCGAGAGTAGAAAATTCATCATACCCATCAAGTATCCCGTATTGGCCGAATATCCCATATGTCACCCCTTTTTCCTGGTCCTTCCCGCGGCCATCCCGTATTTGAATGGCCAGAAAATGGGTTACTGCGCATGCACGCCCAACAAGAGGAAGCGGTGCGCATGCAGAAAGGAGTTACTGCAGTGGGGTGCATGCACAAAGGGGTCACTGCACATGCACAGTGACCCCTTCATGCATGCGCACCACTACAGTAACCCCTTCACACATGCACGCTCGTCAGACGCAGTGGTGCTTCCCATTTTTTCACCACCGCAACTTTACAGGTATGAAATTCATTAAGAACACCAGAAACAAAGGGATAAGGTTTATTTTCAATAGTAAAATTGCACTTACTTTTGTATAGCATTCAGAATGCCCCACATGTATTGGTCAACTTCCAAGCCTTCCAACAGAGCAGTTTTACTAGAAGAAAAGACAGGGCGTTCCTTTATTTACTGATAGGTAAAGGTTTCCCTTGCTCGAAAGCCAGTCATATCCGACTCTAGGGTTCAGTGCTCATCTCTGTTTCAAAGCTGAAGAGCCAGCACTGTCTGCTTCTGCAGATGTTTCCGTGGTCATGTGGCAGGCATGACTAGACACCGGAGTGCACGGAACGCTGTTTCCTTCCCACCAAAGTGGTCCCTATTTATCTACTTGCAATTTCTTGCTTTTGAACTGCTAGGTTGGCAGGAGCTGGGACAAAGACAGGAGCTCATTCCGTCCTGCACGACTCGGGAATCGAACTGCTGACCTTCTGCCTCCCAGTCAGCTTCTTAGCCACTGCAGTCCCTTACTGATAACCACAACAATTTTTACTACTCCTTAACTTTGAGCAGAAATGCTCCTTTTAAAGCACCCTCGTTTTAATGTTTGTCTCTTGATACATTTTAAGTACCCTCATTTTAACTTCTGTTCCTCTTGCTGCTCTATGCTGGACTTGGACTGTAATAAAGATTTGATTTGATAACTACAATTCTTTACAGAACTGCCCATGCAGAAGACATGGAAACAGAAACCTGCACTCTTAGTTCAGATTGAAAAGAACAGACAAATGCAATTGCATTTAATTAAATTCCATTTCAATGGCAGAGGAAGGATACTAAGAGTAGCATAGTAATTCTCAAACCGTCCCCCCCTCCCCCGTGAAAAGTGTGAAAATGTGTTATGTGTGCAAAATTGCAAGAAGGAGAAAAGACCCTAGCACAGATGGTGTCTTCCTTCTACACAAGGTCTTGGTAGAGTGATGCCCATTTTGTAACAGGCTTTCACTGATTTATAATGGGCTTGTCTTTCTATTTTTGGTTGTATGAAAGGTCAGGGATATATCATGCTATATTGTCTGTCCGGACATCCCACTACGGTAATGGAGTAGAATGTACAGCCAGCAACTCAATGCCGAGTGTCAGGCGATGGCTAGCTAACCTGAATCCCTAAAGTGGCGAAAAGCTACAGGTGGATGAACCCTTTTAGGTGGGGTAATGGTCCCCTTCAGTGGAGGAAATGCCACTGGGCCCAACAACAATTTTTATTGGGCCTGGTGGCAAAATGAGCGGAGGAGGAACTCTGATTCCCAATGGTCATGGAGGCGGAAGAGGTCATGCCAGATGGACTGGCTCTGAAGGCATGCCTTGATATTATCCTCAAGGCTGTGGCTGTCCATTGCAGTCCCGGTGTTAAGTCCTACATGTCTCATTTCATGTGTGCTGTAGGAGACGGCTCAGTGATCATAGTGTGTGGGTCACTTCATAGCTAGCTGGGATCCACCTTAAACAAATTCATGCCAATGACATTTTTCCTGATTCAGGAAAAAATGCATTCTTGGATACAAGTTGCAGTTGACAGCAATGATATCAACCCTATCCTCTGTTAAGACTCCTACCCCATTCTACAGATCCCCATATACAGCAGCATATAAGTGACAACCATGCATCTTCACACTTTGGATAGATGACTAGAACCAGATGGGGGGATAACCAGGGGGGAAAAAGAAGGCTACATCTGAAGAACTGCTTTAGGCTTAACCTAAAGGTGGTAGGACAAGGCCAGATGCTCCCTTGGGGTTTGAAGGGAGAAAGAAACAGTAAAATACAAATATCTTGCGAAATTAATTTTAGCATAGGGGGCAGCAAGAGAGAAGAGGTAAACTTATGCAATAGAAGCAGAGACCTTTGGTAGCTCAAGGTAAAAAGAAAAAATGTTCTCTTTGCATAAATCTTAAGTCTTCCTACATGATAGTGTTGTGTGACTTCTGAAAAGCAAGATATGTAGAGAAATATGCTATTATAAGCACCCTTTTATGGCTTAAATTTCCATTTCTCTTTTGAATATGGAGACAGTTGGCTAAAGTTGTTAGGCTTAAATGTCCTGAAGTTAAGCCCTTAGTAGTTCACCAAAACCCATCTATATATGTTTGTACTCAAGGACTCCACTTACAGCTAGTGGTGGCATTCAATTTGTTTTACTACCTACTCTGTGGGTGTGGTATGGTGGGTGCGGCCAGGGGAAAAGCCCTGTGTTGCACCTGAATTAGGACTACTTTACTGTATTTCAAAACTTGGATAGGTGGGGCCAGCCAGAATTTCTGCTGTGGGTTCAGGTGAACTAGGGCAAACCTGCTGAATCCCGCCACTGCTTACAGCCCTACATATTGCCAAACACTTGTTCTAGGAGTTTCGCCATTTTTCCTAGCAGGTTTTTAGAGTACTGTATTCTAACACAGGCAGTATATTAGGTTTCTGCCTGTAGAACCAGAGGTTAGGACTTCAATTCCCCTCTCTGCATCCTAGAAGAGCCAGCCTATATGGACTTTTGTAAGCTGCATGGTCCCAGCAAGACAAGTGGTTAGCTTCTTCTTTCATGTCTAGGTTAGACTTTAAACTGCCAAAATGAAGCCACCTTTTGGTGAATTCATTCCGTAGTTCGTTTCGCCTGACCTAGTGTGAGAAAGAGCCTTCTTAAAGACTGTGGTATTTTTGAACCACAATTGGGCATATTCCGGCAATGCCAATCTTGTTGTGCTGGCTAATCTTCCTCGCACTAGGTGGTTAGCTTATGAGCACTAATATGTGATTAGATAGGAATTTGAGTTCAACATATCTGGAGGGCACAAGGTTGGTGAAAGCCCAAGTGAAATAGTCATAACACCACCAGGATCAGAGGTGAGGTAATATCCTCAATGATGGATCATCTATTGAAAAAATGACATTTCCATACCCCTGAACAAACCTGAAAATGTTGTTAAGGCAAGCGTTGCCACCTGAATTCTTTTTGCTTTAGTTAGAGCAAAGGTAGACTTTCTGGAGGCCTGATTTTCCTTTGGGTTACAATGAAGCATTTGAAACGTACGTACGTACGTATGCAGTTGTGGGATTCATTTTTTTAAATTATCTACTCTGTGGGTGTGGTATGGTGGGCATGGCCAGGGGAAAAGCCCTGCATTGCACCCAGATTTTGACTACTTTATTTCAAAACTTTGATGGACGGGGCTAGCCAGAATTTCTGTTACTGGTTCTGGCAAACTGGTGCGAACATGCTGAAGCCCGCCCCTGTATGTACGTACATATGTATGTACGTACATACATACAGTGGTACCTCGCTTAAAGAGCATAATACATTCCACGGGATTGCTGTTTAAGCAAGTTGCTCTTTAAGCAAAACACTTGGAAAAAGTGCTGCTGCTGGCATTGTAAGTGGCCAATTGTGACCTGGTGTGTGTGTGGGGATTGTGAACCCCGATTAAGTTGTTAAGCGAGTTTTTGGTTGCTTTTAGTTGTTAAGCGAGGTGACTATTCAGAGAAAATTCTGTTCTTTAAGCGAGTTACTCTCTAAGTGAGGCACTCTTTATGCATGGTTTTACTGTATGTCCCACCCATCTAACTAAATCATTAGTCTGGGCAGCAATAATACGGAAGAAGAAACACAGTAAGCAACAAAACAAAAAAATATATAATAATAAACCCATATAAAATCAAAACTACTTAATTGAGTTAAATATCTTGCAAATAATAATAATAATGGTGGTAGAATATTATTTGGTGGAGAAAATAACTATTAATGTAGGGGCAACATATCCTCAAATGCCTCTTTAATAATTCAACTTTAGCTAGTTTGTGGAAAATGAGGGGTCCAACGGACATGGGCCGGAGAGCCATTCCACAAAATCAGGGCCATCAGTGAAAAGGAGCAGTTCCTTATCTGGCCTTATGCTCTTCCCTCAGTGTGGGCACCCTAAGTCCTCCCGACTGGGAAATTTTTGCAGATTTATCAGGAAAAGCCTTTCATATGTGTCATTTCTTCAGACATCATATCGCCTCTCTTATACTACATGATATGTTGAACTTAAAGATTTCATCTGATTTTTATGCACCTCATTTGATCATCCTTAGTTCTTCTCCATTGCTTAGTTTACAAAAACTCTCATTGCCCCATGCAAAATACTCCCACTCACTTGCATACAGGACACCTCCACGTCCCTCGTTCACAGTTCAGCTGCAAGTAGGATTCCAGATCAAAACACTGTAGAGCAAAAGACAAAAACATCAGCCATGTTAGTTGAACAACCCAGCCACTGAATTAAAAATAAATTTATAAATGAAATAGTTGATTGGGAATATATTTCTAAAGCATACAGAACTGTTGGTAAGCAAGCAAGCAAATTTACAGGTATATACCACCCCATAGTGCTTGGTGCACTCTCTGGGTGGTTCACAAACTAATTAGCATTTTGCCTCAACCATGGTACTCATTTACCGACCTTGGAAGGCTGGAAGGCTGAGTCAACCTTGAAAATGAAAATTTTCATTGAACGTACAGAGGGTGCCAAAATGTATACACATTTTAAGGTGTATTATCTATGTCTTACTTTTCAAAGTTGAGGTGAATTACAGTAGCAATGTATAGTATGACGTTCACTCAAAAGAATGAATGCTAGTGTCACCATGCAACAGGTAGGACAGTCAAAGAAATTGGTGGAAGAGTTGCCGTTCGAGGAGCACAAGACCATTTTGAAGTGGTATTTTAAATATGAGAATATTGTGGAAGTACAACAATGGAGGTGTGAGTATGCAACAGACCCTCCAACATGCCTAACAATTGCAATAATTCATGATAAATTTGAAACACATGGGAAAATCTGGGAGGGCTCAACAAGTCCTGTTTCTTCTGCTATGGTGTTGGAACACTTTACATGCTCACCACAGACTCATGAGACATGAGTTAGCAGAACAAGCATGCAATGCATTCCTTAAAATAACAAAATTCTGCATATGCAGCAAGACAAGTGGGCACTTTGGTCGACATTGCTCAAGCAGTAGTTCACCACAATTAGAAGTGTCTGGACACTGATGGCAATCACTGAGTAACTCTTGTAACTGCAGAACTCAAATGTGACTTGTACTCATCTTTTGTTATCAGTATATATCGAGTATTACAATTTTAATACATTTTTCCTTTTCTTAAAATGTGTATACTGTACTTTTTTGGCACCTTCTGTATACAAGAACAGGAGATCCTCAGTGTGTGATTCATGTGTAAATAACAAGTTTAAAGCATGAAAATCATCATGGGTGGAGTACAGAGGTTGCAAAAGCAGGAAGTTGTTTGTCAACCAATATTTCTCCTTTCCTCTTCCTCCCTAAGAAGTTTTTTCATGGGTCAAAAGGGCAGTATGTGTGACACTGTAAGACACTGCAGTGAAAACAGGGAAAACAACCAGCAAAGCATCTTTCCAAGAGCACCCATGAAGAGGCATATAACACGACGACACACGGCTACACAGTCAATATACAGTGGAACCTCATATAACGAACGCCCCATATAGCAACTAAATCACATAACCATTAGGTTTTCAAAGAAAGTGATGATTTTTCCTATGGAAAAAAATAGTACAACAATTTTTCAATGGGAAAAACCGCTTACCAAAAACAAATATCGTTGTGTGATTTTTTTTTTCTATAGGGAAAATCGTTGTACAATGACAAAATCGCAGAGCAACCAGACCCATGGAATGAATTAAATCGTTATATGGGGTTTTTACTGTATGTGCCTTCTTGTGCTCCTATTTATATAGCCAAAAATTCACCCAAAAAAGAGAAGGCTCCAAGGGTAAAGAGTCCTCCAAAGTAATAGTAGCATCCAAGGTTTAGAAGACTTGAAGGAATTTGTAAAATGAGGAGGAAAGAGCAGAGTTTAGAAAAGAGAGGAAGTATGTACTGAAGCCATGCGGAAGAAGGGAGAGTGGGATGGCCTTTTAAGTATTCTCAAGAGGCAAAATTAGCCATTAGCCATGGATGCCTACCATGACATAGATCACACAATAATGAGACTCCGCGGGATATTTATAAAACCCCACAATCAGTGGAGCCCAAACTACAGCCTGGAGGCTGAATCTGGCCCCTGACACTAATTCATCTGGCCCACACCACCCTTGTCGCTCCCAGAAGTGGAAGTAAATCATGCCCATATGGGCGCATTTTACTTCCACTTCTGGAAGTGATGAGGGTGGCATGGGCCAGATGAATTGGTGTCAGGGGACGGATCTGGCCCCTGTACCATAGTTTGGGCAGCCCTGAACCATGTGACCGGTCCATGGCCCGAAAAGTTTGGGCACCCCTGCTGTAAATGACAAAAACTTATCTATTTGCCACTCCATCAGACAGAAACTTCAAGAAAGTTCGGTTTCACTTACCAGTGATAACTTTCGTTCTTCGAGTATATAGTTTGTGAATACACACTCATGGGTTATGCGCCTGCGCAGAACGGAGATCGGAGGCTTGAAAAGCTATTGGTCTAAAGTTTTGGCGGTAAGACCGCCCACCGTACCGCCCACCCTGAGGCGCCCGCGCGCCATTTTACCTCAGTTCCATACTTAAGCCAAGCACAGGATAAACCAATTGATCTCATCCGTGCAGCTCAAGAGGGGAGGCAGGGTGGGTAGTGTGTATTCACAAACTATATACTCGAAGAACGAAAGTTATCACTGGTAAGTGAAACCGAACTTTCTCCTTCGTATAGTTTGTGAATCCCCACTCATGGGAGATTAGCAAGCTCACACTCACTTGGTCGGTGGGCAGTCGGATGAGATGTTCCCACGATGAGATGAAGATGCCGTAGGTTGACCCGTCAGGGGCGATGAGTCCGGAGCCCTCTGGCGAGGACGACACGGCCAAGCCTGGCGTCCGCAGTGGCTCTGGTGTCCACCCTGTAGTGCTGGACAAATGTAGAAGGTCTGGACCATGTGGCAGCCTTACATATGTCCTCAAGCGGTGTGCCCTCCAGGAAAGCAGTGGATGTGGCAACCGCCCTGGTGGAATGCGCCCTGACATGCGGTGGAGGTGGCAGTGATGCTGACTCGTAGGCTAGGTAAATGGTAGAGGTGATCCATTTGGAGAACCTTTGAGCAGAAATGGGTTCACCCTTGGACTTTCCCCCATAAGCCACAAAGAGGCGTTGTGACTTCCTGAACTCTTTTGTCCTGCTGGTGTAAAACAATAACGCTCGTTTCACATCCAGCGTGTGCCAAGTCCTTTCTTGGGCGTTAGAGGGGTTCTGGAAGAAAACTGGCAAGGAGATAGTCTGTGCCATGTGAAACTGGGAGACCACCTTGGGCAGGAAGGTGATGTCCGCTTGTAGGACGACGCGGTCGTTGAAGAATTGGAGAAATGGTGCGTCTGCTCGCAGGGCAACCAGTTCCCCAGCTCGTCGTGCAGACGTGATAGCCACAAGAAATGCCGTTTTCCATGTGAGGAGGCGAACATCGCTGGTGGCCATGGGCTCGAAAGGGGTCCTGGTGAGCGCGTTGAGCACGGTAGACAGTGACCATTGAGCCGTAGGAGTCCTGACCGGAGGGAAAGCGTTCCGTAGTCCCTTGAGAAAACGCTTCACCGTTTGGTCACGGAAAGCCCCAGAAGTGGGCGAACCAGCGGGAGAGTGCGCCACCACTGCTGCGAGGTGCACTCGGATGGAGGTGATGCTAAGGCCAGACTCCGCCAGATGGAGGAGGTAGGTCAAAACGTCCTGAAGTCCCACCTGCGGGAGGGCCGTGTGTTGGGCAGCCAGGAAAGCACAGAAACGCCTGTATTTGGAAGCATAGGACTTCCTTGTGGAAGGGCGCCGCGCTAGTTCCAGGATCCTGGACAGTCTGGGGTTATCCTCCACGCGGTGAGGTGGAGGCTGGGCAGGTCCGAATGGTGGAGCTGGCCGTGCTCCATTTGGAGAAGCGTCGGTGATTCCGGCAGCGTGCGATACTGTGACGACATGCGTAACAGCAGCGGAAACCAGGGCTGGCGAGGCCATGCCGGCGCCACCAGAATTGCATTGGTTCTGTGTTGGTACATCCTGGTGAGCACCTTCTGGACCAGAGGAAACGGAGGAAAGGCATAGAGATAGTCCTGATCCCACCGTTTCATGAAGGCATCGCCCTCGGAGTTCAGTCCGATGCCTGCTCTGGAGCAGTACCTGCTGAGCTTCCTGTTGGACTCCGACGCAAAGAGGTCGATGCTCGGCGTCCCCCAGGCCTCGCAAAGCGATTGGAACACCCCGTCGTCCAGCTCCCATTCGTGGGTCGTCGAGGTGAGGCGGCTCAGGTGGTCTGCCAAGACATTCAGTGAGCCCTGAATGTGTACTCCAACTGGGAAAATGTGCCTCTCCAGGCACCATTCCCACAACTGCACTGCAAGGTACAGGAGGGTGGTGGACCGTGTCCCTCCCTGCTTGTTGAGGTATGCCACCGCCGTGGTATTGTCCGAGGCCACTTGCACAGCTTTGCCGGTGAGCAGAGTCTCAAAGGAACGCAGGGCCTTCCAAACGGCCAGCAGTTCCAAGTAATTTATATGGTGCACCGTTTCGTGTGGTGCCCAGGTGTCGTTGACCGTGAGAGTCCCGCAAGTAGCGCCCCAGCCGAGGTTGCTTGCGTCGGTCAGTATCTGCAACGAGGGTTGCGGGGGGTAGAAGCACTTCCCCGCGGCCACGTTGAATGGTGTCGACCACCATAGCAGTTGGTCCCTCAGTTCCGGAGACGGGGTCAACCGTTTGGACTGGCTGTCCCGGAGTGCGTTGAACTCGTGAAGGAGCCACGATTGTAGGGACCTGAATTTCAACTTGGCGTGGGGAATCACTGCCGTTGTTGAGGCCATCAGGCCTAGAAGTCTCTGAGCCTTCTTCGCCCGGATGCACGGTTTGGTGCGAAGTTCGCTCACCCCTTGCGCAATGTCCTGTAAGCGTTTCTGGGGGGCGTAGGCTCTGGTAGCAATCGAGTCGAGTACCGCTCCAATGTACTCGACGCGTTGAGAAGGAGTCAACTTCGATTTGGTGAAGTTGATCCTGAGGCCGAGACTCTCCATGATGTGGACCGTGTATTGCGTGTCCCGAATGGCTGACGATTTGGTGGGGGAGACGATCAACCAGTCGTCGATGTATGGGAAGACCCTGATGCCCCGTTGGCGGAGGAACGCAGCCACCGGAGCCATGCATTTGGTGAAGACCCGCGGTGCCGTGGCCAGACCGAACGGTAGGCACCGGTACTGGTACACGGAATTGTCGATGCGGAAGCGGAGGAACCGCCTGTGTTCCTCGAGGATGGAGACGTGGAAGTAGGCATCCTTGAGGTCTATGACTGTGAACCAGTCCCCTTTGTTGATGAGAGGGAGGACGGTTTGCAGGGTCACCATCCGGAACTTCCTGGTGTGGATGCATTTGTTGAGGCGGCGCAGGTCCAGGATCGGGCGAAGTCCTCCGTCCTTCTTCTGGACCACGAAGTACCTCGAATAGAAACCGTTGTCCCAGTCGGACGGTGTTACCCGCTCGATGGCTCCCTTGGAGAGAAGGGTTGATATTTCTTCCTCCAAATGGGGGGACGAGGTGGTGAGACGATGTCTTCCTACCCGAGGTATCCGCACGAACTCAATGGCGTAGCCAGAGGACAAGATCTTTAAGACCCACTGGTCGTCCGTGATGCCCGACCATACCTGGAGGAAGTTCCGGAGGGGGAGGTAGGGGATGTGGAGCGAGAGAGACTCGGCCATCGCAGCTTCAAACGCGAGACTTGGACCTCGCGCCAGAACGCTTGTCCTGTCCGTAGGGCCGGTAGCGGGGTTTGTGCTGACGCCGCTGTTTGTAGGAGCTGGATCTGGGCTGCTCCGTTGGCCCTTGCTGCTGTGGGTTGCCCTGGAAGCGCCGTGTGAAAGGCTGGAACCTCGGCCTGGCAGTCGGAGCCGGCGTGGTGAGCCCCAGGAACTTGGCCGTGGAATTGGTCTGGCGCATCTCATTCAGGACCTTGTCGGTATCCTGACCGAAAAGGCCCTGCCCGTCGAAGGGAAACTCCTTGATGAGCTTTTTCATAGCGTCATCGAGGGAGGTGTCCCTGAGCCAAGCATGGCGACGGAGATAGATTGCGGAGGCCATGTCCTTCGCCGCATAATCATTGATATGCCGGGCAGTGCGCATCAGCTGCTCGGCGACGAAGTCCCCCTCGGTGGCCAGCGCGTCGATCCGCTTCTGGGCGTCGGCGGGCAGTTTCGCCGTCTCAATCTTCACCTGCTCCCATAGGTGAGATTGATACAGGCCCATGGCGGCCGAGTAGTTGGCGGCACGGAAGAATAGGGAGCCGGTGGCGTAGAACTTACGTCCCACCGCGTCCAGTTTCTTCCCCTCCGGCGTCGATGGGACCGGGAATCCGCTGGTGGCCGTCCGATGCTGGAAGGCCTTGACCACCAGGGAATTCGGCAGGGGGTGTGCCTGCAAGAACTCGACGTTCTCGTCCAGGACTCGGTACATGCTGTCGAGCCTGGACGAAACGGAGTGCGCCGCCAATGGTTTTCTCCACGTCGCCCTCGCCGAAGTCATCATGGAGGGGAGCATGGTTATGTGGACTGGCCGTACAGCACGCCTGTCGAGCTTCGCAGTCATCTGATCCTCACCCTCCAGCGGCGGTTGATCCACCTTGAGGTTGAGTGCGGTGCCCAGCCTTGTGAGCATGGCGGTCAGCGAGCGTTGGTCCTCACCACGCGGTGGGCCTACCGCGCCGATGTTCTGCTCCGGCGTGCGCTCGGCGTCGACGTCTCCCTCGTCCTCCTCCGACGACGAGCTGGACTCATTGGAGGACGAGGGAGGAACTCTTTCATCCACGTCGGGACCGCGCCAGTACGGCCTGGGCGGGCCGGCGGGATGGGAGTCCACCGCATCAACGTCCGGACCACACCATGACGGTTTGGGTGGGCCGGCGGAGCGGACACTCGACCCACGGGAGGTCGGTGGGGCCACGGCAGGGCCGGCATGCCCGGGGCTTGCGGTGGTCGGAACCGGAGCCGCAGAGGCCGCAGGCAGGGAGGTCTGGAACTTGGTCGCAAAGGACGCCATGACCTGGAACATCTCTCGGACGAGCGCCATCTGGGATACGTCCGAGTCTGCTGATAGTGGAGCCACGGTAGCCGACGAAACGGTGGCCGTCGAAACGGTGGCTGGTAGCGGCGTCGGCGAAACGGTTGTCGGAACGGTGATGACCACGTCGTCTGTCGGCGTCCTGGGCCTTGGGGAGACGGAGGCCTGCCTCATGGGCGAACGGTTTCTTCCCCGAGGAGGAGAGGGGAGCACCTGGAGTGGGCGAGCTGGAGCCCCAGCCCTTCGTCCTTTATCAGGTGATCCGGAAGACGACCGTCCTCCCCAGATGGAGGACCCAGGAGAAGGACATCGGGCAGTCGAGAACGGAGGCGAAGGCCCGGGAGAGGCGTGCGTGCGTGGGGTTGGAGGAAGCGACCGTCTCTTCTCCGACCCATGTTTGCGCCTCTTCTCACCGTTCTTGTCCTTCTTCTTCTTCTTCCTAATCGGAAGCGTGGAGGAAGAAGCCGGCGGCGGCTGGGAAGCAGCGGCAGACATGGAGGCGGACGCGGCGGGAGCCAGAGCGAGCTCCATCAGATGAGCCTTGAGCCGATTGCTACGGTTCTGCACCGCGAGGCGTGTAAACTTTTTGCAATGTGGGCAGGACTGGCTCTGATGCGACTCTCCCAAACAAAAGAGGCACAGGCTGTGGCCGTCGGAAGCCGGGAACTTCTTAAGGCACGCCGTGCACTGCTTAAAAGCTGCAGCCATCAACCGCGGAAAAAATTCTTCCAGTGGAAGCTTCTGGAAGCGGATACCCCGAAGGGCGGACCAGCCGCCACCCCCTTGAGGGGGGAAACGGTGATCGCAGCGAAAAAACTGGCTACTGAGTCCACTCGAGAGAAGAAACAGCGCCGGGGTGGCAATCCTGCCCGTGGGACAAGATTGCCGACAAAAATTGTAGAAACTAGCTCAGAAGGGCGATAAAAATTGAGAAGCTCTCGACGATCGTCCTGCTGCTACAGCGGAAAGAAGAGAACTGAGGTAAAATGGTGCGCGGGCGCCTCAGGGTGGGCGGTACGGTGGGCGGTCTTACCGCCAAAACTTTAGACCAATAGCTTTTCAAGCCTCCGATCTCCGTTCTGCGCAGGCGCATAACCCATGAGTGGGGATTCACAAACTATACGAAGGAGAACTGAAATGCTCACAAGAACTGGAAATATTAACATTTTGCATTGCAACAAAGGAAAAGGTGCTTCATTTTATATGGAGCTTCATCTTTCCACACCTCTTTATTTGATTCTTCAGGAGCTAACAAGAAGCTGCTATGTATTGCCATGTAAAACTAACTGGGATTAACACTCATGCTATTTCTATGTTTATGGTGTTAACTGAAGAAAGACCTGTAACCCGCGGCCAGCTAAGAAAAATTCAGTCCACATGCCAGTCATAAATGGTAATCCATCAGAACTTTGTAACCAGTTGTACATGGGAAAGGTTGTGCTGGGACCAAGGAGCTACTGGGAATCCCCACTTCAAAAAATATGGGCTATATCAGGTGGGGCAGTGACAAGGTGGATAGATGTGTATTAATGAGATACAAGAAGGCACTGACCTGTACATGTTTGCAATCATGGCCTCTTGCTGGAAGCTGGATCCGCCGGAATGTGATTGGACACTTCAGAGACACTTTGATAGCCGTTTGCTCTACTCCATCCTCTCCATTGAGGGTTGCATTGCCAGAGGAGGCTGCCACACTGCTAAAATTTCTCTTAACTGTTTAAGGAAATTTGCATAAGAGTATTAGATAGAGAACTACCATCTTAATATCACATATTCTATATCTTGACATAAAGTTCCTAGGAGTGAACTAGGTGCAAATTCTGAATTTAACTCATTATATGAACCTCTTATTGGTATCGTTCCACCTAAGATAAGGAGAGAATTAGCAACAGATGCTGAGAGAACTAAACAAGAGAATGACCCTCAACATCCTCTGAAGGGTTGCGTGCCTCAAGTTCACTGGCTCAGATCCAGGAAGAGCTTTCAGGCAAGAACAAACATTATTACGAGTACACAAGAGAAAAATCAAATTAGAATATGGAGGAAGGAGCTCACTAGACAAGGAACAACATTAAAGGATATGCCTGAGGAATTCAACCTCCTCTATGTCACCTGAACAGGCTGAGGGTTGGAATGCCTACATGCTCAGGTGGGGGCTGCTGGCTGACAACAACATGCTGTGTGAATGTAAAGAGATACAGAATCTGGCTCATTTACTGGTCTGCCGATTACTATCGGAAACATGTTCTGATGACAGTTTAATTTTGGCAAATGACAAAGCCAAGAAGGTGGTTTCATTTTGGTAGTTTAAAGTTTGATCAGGACACAAAAGAAAAAGGAGCCTATGCACAAATGTTAAAAACATTGTTTTACTTACTTTTGGTGATGCAGTGTTCAGCTGGAAGGAGACGTTTCTTTAGTAAGCCCTGGAGAACAGAACGCACAGATGGCCGGTGTACTAACTGCAAGACGAACAAATGTGACTGGGGAAAAACAAAACAAACAAAATTACAATCCCTACATCAATATGGTGTACATTTGCCATTCAACCAGAGCAGGTAAACAACCAGTCATCAGATCAATTTGACCTGGCAGGCTCTGAGTCACTGGCTGAGTGTGCTTTGCTCCTTTTTTGCCTTCTTTGTGTGAAGGAAGAGTGAAATTAGGTGGATACAGTCAGCTGGTACTCAGGATGCTGTCAATCCCATGTGCGTTGGTGCTTCTCTGCCTTGCTTGCCCAGAGTTATGGCTCTGACAAGTGTTGCCTGTTCAGAGTGGGGGGAAAAGGAGATTTTGGAGACTGTTAAACAGTGCCTGTCTGGCCAGGTTATCCTCCTATGGTACTAGAGTAGACCATACTTCCAGCAACTCAATGCCGAGTGTCAGGTGGCGGTTAACTAACCTGACAACCCTGAAGACTAACGGCCTTGGGTGGCAAAGCCCACAGGAAAAGTTGATGGGCCCCAAATGGATTAAATCCCACTTGAATCCATCTTGATGGAGGGCAGCAGCTTCATCAATACTGGCCTTGGGTTGATGAGGACTTTGCGAGTCAGAAGGGCTCAGGACCAGAAACTAGAGTAAAAACTGATGAGAGAAAACTGGATAACTCTACGGAATTCCTTTGTGCTCTTTTCAGATGACCTGATCGAGCTAATCTGAACCGTCAGGAGTCTCTCTGTGTATGGCCCATCTTAGATTCAAAACCCCGACTTACAAATGCCTCGAGTTACATAACATTCGACTTACATAATGATTTTGTGCTAAAACCATGGCCCGATTTACATGATTTCCTATGGATTTGCTTTGAGTTACATAAAGAATCTTTTTCCTTTGGGTTTGCTCCGAGTTATGTAAAAATTCATTTCCCTATGGGTTTGCTTTGATTTACATAAAAAATTTCATTTTTCCTATGGGTTTGTTTCGAGTTACAAAAAAAAAATAGTTTAAGCAAAAGCCTATGGAACTGACTTTTTTTTGTAAGTAGGGGTTTTAATGTATATTTATTAGCATGTATGTCTTTTCATATAGAGACATTCTGCAGCTGTGAACTGGGTTGTGTGACTGATTCTCTCTGCATAAATGCATGCCTTTTCTTCTAAGATATTTTGCAACATAAAATGCAAGGTCTATCAAATATTTACACAGACATCCTACAGATATCTGTTATCAATAAAAATCCAATATGTTCAGATAATTCCAGGTGCGGTGAATGCTGTTGGCTTTCTCCCCTCCCCCCCAAAATCAAACTAAGTGAAACTGTTGTTATGACCTCTTAGGTGTCTGTTTTTTTTAAAGTACTGTAATCCCCAAATTTGGCACTCAAGAGTTTGTTTCCTCATCCTCTTTACCAGTGGTTCCCAACCTTTTTTTGGCCATGCCCTACCTAAGCATTTCTAAAATCATGATGACACCCACACCCCGGTGACATATAATTCTTATTATTCAAAAAGTGAACTCCTATTCATGTGGAGGAAGCCTAAAAGGCCATTAACTTATTCTAAACAAGCTTCCAAACAATTCACTGTTAATAATTCATTCTTGAATTGCTCCCTTAAAATCAAATTGTCCCACGTTGGGAACCACAGCTCTATACAGACAAGTGGGGCAGTGATGCTCTGCAAAAAATTTTACTACCCCCACCATGGGTGTGGCTAACTCTGTGGGTGTGGCTAACTCTGTGGGCCATGCCCACTTGGCCTCCTTACGATATGAACTGGAGTAGGGAGGTAGGCGTGGCCGGACAAGTGGGCGTGGCCTGGGGAATTTCTGCTACCCAACTCTGACCCCAAACCTGACATTGTGCACATTGGGGCTTCTGAGGGAACTTGGTTCAGAAGCCCCTCCATCATGCATATGCACGGCCAGTGGTCCCATACAACGATTAAATCATACAACAACTTGCACTGAGGAACGAATTAAAATCATTGTACGGGAGTAACACTGTACACTTATATACTACCCCATAGCAATTAGAATACTCTCTGGATGGTTCACAAGGTAATCATCAATGTATCATATTATGTCAAATTATTAATTTTATAAACTTGCAATCCAAGACTACAGTTTAGCATAACTCCACACAGCAGAAGTAATCCTGAAAGAGGCATTTTTGCTGCATGATAAAACTGGTCTAGATTCTCTTGAGACTTTTCCCTGGATGACTGGCAGTTATGACCTGCAAATGTTATATCATCTTGGATAAGCCAGTAGTCAGAAATGATACAAGATATTTTTGTTCGCCAAACAGAAAATTCAGGGTTTTCCTGTATCAGGAAAATACAGGATTGTACATGTGCAGTGCACATGTTCTATGAGTTGACTCACTGGACTCCAAATATACCTGAAACCTGAAACTGAACTCTAGGTCAATTGAATTTCTTTCTGATCTTATACTCTCAATAAAACCAAAGCCTTGGAAAGGACCACTCAACAAAAATAAAATACCGGTGAAGTGGAGACTAGACATTCTCAAATGGAAAATGCTTCTTTCTTGAATCAGAACTAAATCACAGAGTCAGCAACTGCATCCAGTCGAATGTACTTACACAACAGCATGCTGTGACAGTAATTTGAATCGTATTTCTTCCTGGCTGGCAGACGTGCTTTAGGTGCAGAGGTTTATGTGATGTCTTGTTGTCACCACGTTCAATGGTAAGCGGAGTTGCGTTTACGCTGACTTGGACCGACGCTGGCCAGTTGGTGTTCATCTGTCTGTCTTCATGGTGATAGCACTTGAATTGGAGTTCTAAGTCTGACCTGTTACGAAAGGCAAATATTTGACCTAGCATAACCAGCTGTTTTATATACAGCTAGAGTAAACCTCCCCTCCATTTTGTTAACCATGGGTACATATTTCCTGCTCCCTTAACTTTGCTTTATGCAGTGTGATTCTGTTTCAAATTTCTGACAAATAAATGCATGAGACAACTGTTTTCTGTGAAGTCCACTTAAAATAGAATGTGAAATATTTACTAATAGTTCCTATGCTGCTTTCCAGTTACAATAGTAGTTATAATATCAACATATTACAGCCCACACACCTTTCTATATGGATGACCTAAAAGCAGCTTATGCAAATGTCTAAACTGTCCTCGGAAGAGAGGACCACAGGCATTATCAGGAAGTCTTCAACAATTAGGAGTTAGAAGTAAGAAAACAATATATTAACTGAATTAAAGTAAATAGACAGGTTTTATCTACTGCCAGGGATCTCCTATCTCTTATCTCTTTCAGTTTGCCACCTAGCAATGCTAGAGAGGCCGCTAAAAAGACACTGGCTGAAATTCAGTAGTAAGTCAAAACTAGAGTAGATCCTCTGAATCAAAATAATTTATGGAGAAGCTGACTCACCAAATGCCCACTGATTCAATGGTCCTACTTTAGTTGCAGCTTATTATTGGATTTCAGCCAATGAGAACCCATCCATACTAAATATTTGACAGGGAGGATTCTGCCAATAATAATTGTGTGCCATTGAATCAATTCTGATTTATAGTGATCATTCCCCATTTTTCTAAGTTTACTGTACTCAGATTTACTACTTTCTTCTTCAGGAGGGCACTCTGGAATTCTGCAGCTTGTACATAGGCTGGCAATTCTCCCAGGAGGCACAGTGGGGAATTGAACTCTCAACCTCTGGCTCTGTGACCAGCAATTCAACTTACTGAATTATGCAGTCAGTTACAAGCACTGTAACCATTTTAAAAAGAATCAGGGCCTACACGTGGAGGATATTATTTTGCACCCAACTTTATACGTATTTGTGAGGTTTGGAAATAATTATCAGAAGTAACATAAACTTCATCAAAAACTACCTGGCAGTTCATTCCCCTATCAAATCACATCCTATAAAACACATTATTTAATTATTCTGTACCCCTCCATAGATCATCCTAAATTATTATATACAGTGGAACATCATATAACGAATGCATCATACAATGGGAAAAAACGTACAACAAAGAGAATTTTGGAACAAATGGGTGCATTGTACAACAAAAATCTCTAGGGGAAAAAATCATACAATGAAAATTTTCTTTGTACGGTTTTTCCTATAGAGATTTTGTTGTACGACTTTTTCCATTGGGATTTTCATTGTAAAAATTTTCCCATTGAGATTTTCATTGTATGATGCATGCATCACACAATGAGAAAAAAAAATCATATAATGAAGTACCTTGTGGAACCAATTATTTTTGTTATACAAGGTTCTGCTGTACTCAATTAATAGTTCATTTCACACAGACATACACTGATGCTGGATGCATGGAGTTTGAAAAATGTGACAGTGCTGGTCAAAAAGCAACTCAAAGCCAAATCAAGGAGTCACCTCCTTTTAATTCCTCAGTTTCCGGCAAATATCTTATTACAAAATGTAATCAATTCCTCTTGAGTTAAATCAATTTACTGCTGTTTGCCAATAAGTGGTCATGAGTGGACAAAAGAAGGAGGAATAGCTAGAGAATCCTCTATAAGAATAAAATGCAGCCTATAAATGAAATACTTTAATTAATTAATTAATAAAATAGTGAATGGGCAGACCAGGCAGATACATACCTATTAACCGCGGCTCCGGAAAATATGGGACCTATGCAGAACAGTTCTGCGCAGGATGCCTTCTACGCAACCTGTGCAGAATGGTTCTGCGCAGATCGCCGCTTTTACGCTTACGTAGAACCCTTCTACGCTTGCATAGAACCCTTCTACGCATGCGTAGAAGGCTTCTACGTCCCCTTCTGCACAGATCGCCTTCTACGCATGCGTAGAAGGGTTCTACGCAAGCGTAAAAGCCTTCTATGCATGTGTAGAAGGTGATCTGTGCAGAAGGGATGCACAGTACCTCTCCCCCCACACTGCCAATTCTGGGGTTTTGGCAGCTGCAGGCGGGAAATGGTGCAAATCGGCGCCGAAAATCGGGAAATCCCGGGCAATCCGGGAAGGTTGATAGGTATGCAGATAAAAGAACGAATAAATTAATGAATGGGATTGAAGGTAGGAAGAACAACCCAGATTGTTTAACTTTTCAGAGGAGTAAGAAGGACATTTTCTCTTTCTTCCCCACTAATTTCTCTCTCCACTCTTTCCACTTTTCTAAGAGCAAAATTCTATGTACCTCCCTTCCAAACTGCTTGATATCTGTGACAATTAAGCTGAGCAGAAGATCTTTTACTGGGATCAACAGTGTCAAAACTCCTAGGCTTAATTGTCACACATTGGGGATGGAGCAGCAGCAGGAAAATAAACCTATCTTCCCAGCTGCATCCTATCTTGAAAAACCCTTGCAAAAAAATCAGTTGGCAGCCATTTGTTGACAAGCATTTCATTGGTTACTGTGCAGATACTCAGCCATTTGAACATGCACAGATCATTTACAGTCGCTAATTCTAGTTACACTTTATCATTCAAAGTGGTTTACTTTTTTCACTGGCTTAAAAAAAGAAACTAAAACGTAAATCATTTCTTGGTGGGAGGAACCACTACAGAGTTAACATGCAGTTTACTGAAGGTATCACTTGCCATGTAATTCTCTCACACACCCACTCAGTTTTATAAACACATAACAAAAAACCAAGGTTAATTGGCCTGTTTCTTACAGAATCTGTAAAATATAAATCATAGAATCATGGAGTTTGAAGGGGGCTATAAGACCGTCAAGTCTAACTCCTTGCTCTATATCAAACCAGAACAGCTGTCTCCTATTAGCAGAGGTTAAAGTTCTGTGTTTCGGAAACCATGTGCTACAAGAGGACTTTTAGTGTTATTGTTGAATATACACTAATTAAATAATTAAAAGCTCCTATGAATGCACAGTGTGGCCAACTCTGGTAATGCACCATAGAAATATGTATTTCAGAATTTTTATTAAATACAGAGCCTCCTCAAAGATTGTGGTAATTTTGAACCACAATCAGACATACCCTGGTAATGTCAACCTCATGTTGCTGGCAAATCTTTCTCACACTGGGTCAGGTGAAAGGAATTGCAGAATGAACTCACCAAAAGGTGCCTTCATTTTGGAAGTTTCACAACTGGCCTAGACATGGAAGAAGAAGAAGACTCATGCATAATTGAAAACGTGGAACCTAAACATGCAGATATGGGAGGGCAACCTGTATGTACTAATATATACTAGTATGGGAGGGGTCACATTTACATTCTATGCATATGAGAGGGACTGTCTAGTGGTGATGGTGGTATAGTATTTGTACTGGTCAGGTAAAAATACTTTTACCTGGAAGTAAAGTTCAGGTCCTGTTCATTGTTTACTGCAATATAGTTGCTGTTACAGTTTTGTTAATTGTTTAACTAAGTTTTTGCTAAAAGAAAGAACGGGAAAGCCATTGCCTATTTTAATTCAGAACAAGAAGTTTGTGGATTGCTGACATACAATAGTTGCTTTGGAGAACCCTTCAAGACTCAGTAGGAAATACTACAAGGTTCCTGGAAAAGGAAATTGAATAACTCTTTCATTTGTTAATATTATCCATGCTGTCTTGGGCAACTAAGGGTGCCAAGTTCTGACACCCTAAATGTTTCAGAACTGTGCTAGTAAAATGGCCATTCATAGTAAAATACAGTACATGGTTAGCTAAACTGTGTCATTGTCTCTAACTCAAACAGACACACAAACAAACAAACAAAACAGACTTGTTAATATTTGAGAGATCCCCTCGTTACTTTCCAGCATTGGAGAGACATAAAGCCAACTTGTGATATCACTGCTTGTGTTATTGTAGATTGTATTCTCAAACACATCTTGAAGGCAAAACCAGTAATAGCTTATACTGCCATTCTTCAAGGCTGAATAAAAGGATTCAGAGTCTGCTTTTCAACATCTTCAAATGGAGTAATTTAGCCTGACAGATGCAGCAAAACATGAGAGCTCTGTTTATAAGACAGGAGTTCTCTGACCTAGCTGTTTCTACAAATCTTTTAAAAGTCCAAGCAAGAGCTTGTTAGTGAAAGTCATTTGCAAAGAGCATTATACAGTGCACTTCCCAGTACAGCTGAGGTCATGCGTGGACTAATTAGGAAAGAACTTTGAAAAATGCCAATTAACTTATGAACGATCTGAGCTGTGCTGCACATTGTTTCCCTTTGTTCAAGCATGCCCAGCTCCAGAAGAGCCATACAGTTGGCTGATCAGAGTTAAAAAGGGGCAGGAGAAAGATAGATCTCCTTAGGTCGTTTATTTATATCATGTCCACCCCTCAAAAAATCTTCATGATAATAAACAGAGCTCACAAGTTCTCATACCCTCATTCCTAGCCTTATAAAAAAACAGCGACTGATTAATAAAGCAGACCCTATGGTGATATTTTAGAGACATTCTCTCTGTTGGTTAAATAAAGTGAAATGTGCAGGAATAGATGGAGTGGTTAAATGCATTTGAGGCTTCGTTATAAGAATGAAACATTCTAATAGGTTTTTAAAAAGTGTTGATTCAGCAATAAACATTTTTGACTAATACTTTAGATATGTCAAATTTATATTTGCCACTAATACAAATATAAATTTGACATATCTAAAGTATTAGTCAAAAATGTTTATTGCTGAACCAACACTTTTTAAAAACCTATTAGAATGTTTCATTCTTATAACGAAGCCTCAAATGCATTTAACACTCCATCTATTCCTGCACATTTCACTTTATTTAACCAACAGAGAGAATGTCTCTAAAATATCACCATAGGGTCTGCTTTATTAACCAGTCGCTGTATTTTATAAGGCTAGGAATGAGGGTATCAGAACTTGTGCAGGGAGCAAGCGTCTCTCTCCTTCTTTCCAGTTTTGCTTGTTTCAGCTTCATTCTGTCTTGACCCATCATTACAATCATAAAAAAAACCACAAAGTGAAATGCCCTTGACCAATGAAAAAGCAAACTCTGAGAGTTATTATGAAGAGTAGAACAATGTATTTTCATCAGGTGCTCTGTATATCTTCTTTACTACCTCTTTTACCCCTATGGGTGTGAGGCTTTATAAATAGAGTGTTAAAATTTGATGGCTGAATTGTCCTATTTATATCCACAAGAAGTGTGAGCACAAAGAACACGCCCTATCTCCCCATCTACTGTACTGGTACAAATCTGAGGAGACTGAAAGCTGTTACATCCAATTTCAGTTAACAGCAGTTCTGCATATCAGTCAAATCCTATACTGTGGTTAACATTAATGACAGACTATAAACAATCTATGGTGGCTTAGTGGTTAAGACACTGAACTTGACAACTGGAAGGTCAGCAGGTCAGCAGTTCAAGACCTGAGTGCTTCACGACAGAGTGCACTCCTGTCATCTGTCCCAGCTCCTGCCAACCTAGCAGTTCGAAAGCAAGAATTTGCAAGTAGATAAATAGGTGACACTTGAATTGGAAGGTAAACAATAATCTGTGCACTCCAGTGTCTAGTAATGCCTGATGCATAGCCACGGAAATGTCTGCACATGTAGACAGTGCTGGCTCTTTGGCTATAAACGGAGATTAGCACTGTAGTCTAGAAGTGGATACGACTGGCGTTTGAGCAAGGGCGACCTTTACCTTTAGAAATTGCCATTTGAAGCTAGCTTTTTTCAGGTAAAACAGGGCTTGTTTTACACAGATCCCTTTGACATGGGTAGATGCTGGCTAAAGAGAGTCACCTGGGGTCAGTTAAAGATGCAATGTGCAATCCTCATGTTCAAACAGCATATCAGAATTTAAGCAACTCTTAATCAAGACCAAGGTGCACAGACAAAATTTTATCATGATCGTTAAGGAAAATAAAGCATGGTTTAAGCATTATGTCCATATAGAGCAGGGATTCTCAAGCTGCACCCTCCCACCGCCTCCACCACACGAAGAAGTGTCATGTGGTGGAGGAAGGGCAAAATGGCCATCTGTCCCCCAAAGCTGTCTGATGGGGCATGGCCCAGCCCCCTGGCTTAAAAAGGTTGAGAACTCCTGATATAGAGCCTCTCATTTTCTATTTCTAATAAAGCCTCAATGTAACAACAAACAGAGCATAAACTTCTCCCATAAACTGCATATTCTGAAGGAATGCTTTAAAGGGTAGGATGTTTCAAAGTATTTAAAATTAGTTTAAATACAAGTCTAAATTTCTAGCATTCTACAGCTATCTTATTCCAAGCGGCTAATGTTATAAAACAACCTCAAACGTCAGTGCAGCTCTATAAATCTACTGAACAAGTCCGCACAATCCCAGCGGTGATTACTTATTAGTAAGAGTCAGCAAATAACTACAGCGTCTCCCTCTACTATGGTTACTCCAAGATAATGAAAGGCAGGCTAGCTACAGGACCTCAAATTTAGGGCATTAACACTTAGACATGACCCATTGAAAAGTGCCATTAGTTTCAAATTAAAGGAGACCAAGGTTCACAACTAAATCATTGACGTCCCAAGCATAGTGGCTAAATCATGTTGATATCTCATATAAGTAATCACCACTGGGCTGGTATAGATAAAACATTCCACATTTTAATTATGATTAAGGCGACATTGAAAAGTTATTCTTAAGAAGAATAAATATAGCTGAGGCTATACATAAATGAACAGTGGTAGGGAGATGCTCTGGCTCCCAGAGCATTAACCTATTGCTGCTCAATTCTACATGGCTTGAAGTGGGGTGGAAAACCCCTTCGTGTCATATCAAGTGGGCCTTAAACCATCTCACTTCTCTTTAGTGGAGAGCTAAACAAAGCAAGGTTGTAGCAACACTGTGAAAAGGTACTTGACACTGACCACAGCTGTGTGCAGAGCTGGGGAAAAGCAGCTCTTTGCAACGTCAGCTCTCTCTTACAGGTGAAATTTAGTTTGGGATTTGGAGGAAGAGATAGATCTTTATCGGCTTATGGTTACCTACTGCTTCACCCGGTTTCATAACCAGCTATAGCCTCGTCAAAACTGGAGGATGGAAATAGACCCTCTCTAGAAGTTTTTCCCCCCTTTGGCAATATGTCGTTCCAGATGTTAAATCATATAGATTTATGTATCTTACATAATTTATGACAGCTCCCTTCTTTCCAAGGTGATAAGTGAGAACTGATTGTTAAGTACAGTATGTCAAAGCCTGAAGGAATTCATTAAGCCTTGCTGTAAGTAAAAACAGCTACAAACTCCCAAAAGAATCCCATTTCCACTGTCCCTTCTCTTAAACCAGGGGTGGCCAACCTAGCTGCCCCAGGTGTCCTTGGACTTCAATCCCCAGAAGCCCAAGTAAGCACACCTGCTGATCAAGGCTTCTGGGAATTGAAGTCCAAAGACATCTGGGGCACCAAGACTGGCAACCCCTGCCTTCAGCACTGGTTTAGGAGATGATGTATTAGGCAAAGAGTCATGCAGTAATGATCTGTGCAGACCTAACGCCTAGCATTGGAAGAAAGGTGAGGGGAATTTATGTTAGGTAGAGGAAATGATAAATCCCAGAGCCTTTCCTTTTAACAATGATATACAACAGGGGTGACCAAACTTTTCGGGCCGTGAGCTGGTCACGCAGTTCAACAGGCTGGTCACATGTTTCCTCCCACCAGAAGCAGAAGTAAAACATGCCAGTGTATGTGCATAATGCTGCCATAAATGTGTTTACAACAGCTGAGGGTGCATTTACGACAGTGTTTTGCGCATGCATGCATATGTTTTATTTCTGCTTCTGGGAGTGACGAGGGCAGCATGGACTGGATAAATTTACATCGGGACCCAGATCTGGCCCACAGGCCATAGTTTGGGCACCCCTGATATATAACATAGTAAAAGTAAATCTCAAGAGTAACAGTCTGAAGAGGAGTGTTCACTACGCATGTAGGCTCTCCATACAATCAGGAACATTCAGGGCTCACAAGTATATGGAATTGGCTGTGAAGTCAGAAACTAGGAGTATGATTCTTCATTGTTCCTCTAGGGAGGAGAGCCAGCTTGTATAGCCTTGGACAAGCTGCACAGTTCCAGAGTGCCTGATGAAGAAGGGATTGGTACACTACTTCAGGATACCTTATATTTTAGAAAGAATGTTATTATTGTTATCACTCCACAGACAGAGATTCTTGTTTTCACCCTGTTGCTCTCTATGTGAGAAGACATGTTCCTGTTATGTATATTATTCATATATTTATTTTTATCACATTATAGAATGTGTGAACAGAACTTTTCTCTCTCTCTCTCTGTTAGTACAATCATCTAATGCACAAACACCAGTAATGTAAGTCTTTAACACTTCAGAGCTTCCCACCAGAGTAATGAAGGAGAAATTATTGCTGAAAGGTTATTTACAAGGTGAACAAATTACTGATCCCCTAATAAAGAATGAGCATCTTCTCCATCTATTTATTCTTAACACTCCTACAGTGCTTTGTAAACATACCTCCACATTAACGTCTGATGGACAGTGGGCCGTAGGTGAAAGACATGGTTGCTGACCGCCAAGTTGTGTTCCAGCCGGAAAGGCTCTAATACAACCCCATCCCTCACGGGGAACGTCAGGCGCAGTTCATCGTTATGGTTGGCTGGGATCGAAGAGGGAGAGAAAGTGTGAACTTTCCCTTTAGCATCTGCAGCACAATAATAACCCACATATTTATTCTGAACAATACCACACAGCTTACTCTCCCAGTGGGCTGATCCTATGGCCCAGTCTGGCATTACCTTCTCCTATGTGTGTGATGAGATCAGTCTCCTGAACATGGCTACTCTTTTGTGCCTCTCACGAAACTGGTAACGTACTACTCTTGTTGAGAGGTCTTCTGTTCACGTTAATTTTGGTTCCCCCCTCCATCTATATCCCATCCTTCCTCCAAGAAGCTCAACAAGTGATTTTGTCACTTATTTTATCTTCACAGCAACCTTATGAGATAGATCAGGATGATTTTTAAATTATGTCATAAGCACACATAGGTGTTTTCTGAGTTGAAAGGATTTTTGCTGGAGAAACTCCGCTCAGGGGATGCCCAAATGAGGCTCCTTTCATGCCCCCAAGATCTTTTCCCACCAAAGTGGTCCCTATTTTCTCTACTTGCAATTTCTTGCTTTCAAACTGCTAGATTGCCAGGAGCTGGGACAAAGACGGGAGCCCATTCTGTAATGCAGTACTTGGGTCTTGAACTGCCGACTTGCCGACCTTCCAGCTAACAAGGCAAGCTTCTTAACCACTGAGCCACTGCAATCCCATCAGGATGATGAAAAACACAGAGACTGGCCAAAGATCCCCTGTGATCACTGTAACTGATTTGAACGTGGTCTTTCCAATCCTAGTGCAGCAGTCTAGCAAACCCATACCAGTTTCTGTTCCTAAGTAAGTGGTATTTAATAAAGTAGGGGAGGAGGTCAATAGGCTCAATGTCACTATGCATAGAGCTGGTCAGAGATAAGAACATCTTAGCAACTCTGAGGTTAGGTAGTTACAATAAAATCATGGAGAAAACTGAAATGTAGTCCCACCAGTTTTGATTAGACCCTTAAGGAATTCTTGCCTTCATTTTAACAATCGAACCTGCCGTCTTGCTTTCACAATTCTAGACAGTTACTGCAGTTCCACCGATCTATGAACATGCAGTCACTTTTGAGTCAAACTCTTATGTATTAAATAACCCTTGAGTAAGAGAAAAGAATTTAATCTTGGATGTTTCATTTCATACAGAATTGTCTGTGGATTTGAAGAGACAGATTTGGGCCTGCAGAGCTGACACAATCTCCTCAGGAAAAAAAAGTGCAAAACTAAATTTTAAGAAGCTCTTACACTGAATTAACTATCTGCCTTCCTAATGTGCTCTTTCACTGCTTCCTATGGCAAGGGAAATCTGTGTATGAATGTGATCCGTTCCCAGATGTTTACTAGAGGCAATGACCCAAGAGACTACAAATATTCCAAACACAAGAATACATTTAGAAATTTATTTATTTTGGGGTGGAGGAAATCCACTCTCCCTTTCATAATCCCTTAAAAATGAATACATTTTCTTAATAATGCAAACAGTCAGCCTGATTAGCTGTTATCCAGAAGCTTGCCAATAATTTCAGTGATACTTACTTGCAGCTGAGCATGCACATGCTCCCCAACATGGATTTTGTCATTTTTCTATTGGCAAACAATGCTACCTCTGCTTCTTGTGTTACATGAAAAAAAGGCCATTTTAGATGCTAACAGGAAGATCTTACACAGGAGAATGATGACTTTATCCTACCTGAAGCTGAGATAATTCTCTGACTGCTTGGGGAAACAATCCAATTTGGGCTCTACTGACTTAAAAAACAGCAATCTCTCTATATATAAAACAGAGGTGTGGTCTTGTATGTGCTCTATACAAATCTGCACCCCTGGACTGATCTCACTGAAAATTGGCACATACGTACCTCGCCCTCTGGAAACCAGTAGTGGGGGTCATGAGCCCCATGGGTGTGTGTGTGTGTGCCCCTAAATTGATCTGCAAAGGGAAGTATACTCAACAGGAGGGTGTGTGTGTGTCCCAGTGGTGTCATAGTGATGCTGATGTCATAGCCCCAGGTAGGTCACCCAATTGTGACATCATCATGATGTAATTGAACTGGCTAATGTCCCTGTCCCAGGTAAGGACACATGCATGGGAAGAATAAGGGTGGACCATCGACAGAGAAGCGGGATGGGTAAGGGAAGAGAAAGATGGAGAAAGGGATGTCACAGTCCCAGGTAGGGACGGGTGAGGGAGGCAGACAGACAGGGGACAGGTGAGGGAAGAGAAAGACGGAGGAAGGGAGGCAAGAGTGACCCCCCCCATGAGGTTTCCATGGGAAAGGCTGGCCTCCAGTAAGAAAAAACCTGGGCAAGGCCGGGTAATCGGCTAGTAACAACTAATACAGTACTTTAACTAAACCAGGAGTACACTACCTGCGAATGATGTGCAACCTCCCAGTTCATAGAGACTGCGTGTGTATATACATAGGTATTTGTGCATACATATGCACAAGCATGCATGTTAGGGTCCAGGCTCTTCAGCTGAAACTAACAATGAAGTCTCATCCACTTATTTACTTATTTTTTTCTGGCAGGCCTTGGGAATATGCCTGCTGCCTCAAGCCATTTTAATTCCTGATAGACCTTTTTTCTTAAGACTGCAACCAGCTGCAGAATACACAATGGTAAACATGAAGTCCTTTTTCTTCTCTTCCCACCTTCTAGGGACATCTTGCATCATGAAGAATTTTGGAACATCGGAAATCTTGTATAGTATTTAGTGATTGTGCAGTTGGCCTAATACAGGATTATTGCCTTAATATGGATTTAGTTTTGCAATGTGTCTCTATTGTACTCTATTTTATATCTGTTTCATAAGGATGCTAATAATTCTAGTTATTAATGCTTTTCTCAAGAATGTACTAATCAGGCTGGCATTTCTCAAGTATAATTTCTGTGGCATGTAACTTTATGAATGATTTATCTGCTACTTACTTGGAGGTGGCGGTAAAGCATTCATATTTGGCTTAATGTCAGGTGGGAATGGTGGTTTGACATCCTGGTTAGGGGACAGATATGGAGGAATATTGCTCCCTGGCGTCATCGGTGGTGTGGGATTTCCAGGAACAGGTGAGTGAGGGTAATTTGCCACAGGGACAGGCCTCGATGGCTGAAAAAATGACAAATACAACATACACACACACATAAGAAAAGAAAAAAAGGAAGAAATATTATTGTAATACAGTACCTTGCTTTATCCAATATGATCTAAAACCCCAGGAGGTAGGAACAAAATGTTAATACATAAATACTTGACACAAAATGCCTTTCGTAGCTGTCATCCAACAAGCTAAATCCAGCTCATCAGAAATGTATGCCAGTCTATCAGGGGCCTGAACAAATATTCATTTTTTGTTGCCTACCTGAAAATGTTTCAGGTCAGGATTGTGGGGAAATATGCTTTAAATTAATGGTGGAGAATTACAGCCCTTGTCCAGATGCAGTTTATGACATTAGTAAGGTAAAGGTCGCCCTTGCTCAAAAGCCAGTCATATCCAACTCTAGGGTCCAGTGCCAGCACTGTCTGCATTTGCAGATGTTTCTGTGGACATGTGACAGGCATGACTAGACACTATGGAGTGTACAGAATGTTGTTTACCTTCCCACCAAAGTGGTGGGAAGATTTATCTACTTGATGAATATTTATCTGCTTGCAATTTCTTGCGTTTGAACTGCTAGTATGGCAGGAGCTAGGACCACACCTGTCAAGTTTTGGACATAAAAATAAGGGAAATTTTGGGCCACACTCCTCTCCCCACCAGGTCACCCCCACCCCCTCTCCACCAGGCCAAACCCCCTCTTCACCAAAATCCAAGCACATCCAAGAGCCTAGAAGAGGAGGAGCCACCAGAACCAGGGAGTAGACTTCCCCAGGTGGAGAAAGAACCACCCCCTAGGCACTCCCCTTAGCACCACTGCTGCCCCTCATGGGGAAGGCAGCAGGCCAGCCTTACTGTGATAATTCTATTTTAAATCTCTTTCCCCATTCTCTGCTGTGACAGCATTTCATATTATGGTGATTTTCATGGAACTGTTTTTTAAACTTATATCAGTAGACAGTTAATTGTCTACTGTCTTAGCCTTGTGTACCTCAATTTCATTTTTTTAAACTCTGTGTTTAAGACAAAACCACAGAAATATCCTCTTTATGTTGTATGCAAATATACTTGAAGCTGATAGGCTCATTGTCTCTTCCCTTTAACACCCTCTTTCCCAGGAGAGAGAAGAGATAATGAGCCAATCAGCTTCAAGCATATTTGCATACAACATAAAGAGGATATTTCCGTGGTTTTGTCTTAAATGCAGAGTTTTAAAAAATGAAAGTGAGCCACAAGGCTAAGACAGTAGACAATTAACTGATAGTAAAGGTTTCCCTTGCTCGAAAGCCAGTCGTATCCGACTCTAGGGTGCAGTGCTCATCTGTTTCTAAGCCGAAGAGCCAGCGCTGTCTGCTTCTGCAGACGTTTCCGTGGTCATGTGGCAGGCATGACTAGACACCGGAGCGCACGGAACGCTGTTACCTTCCCACCGAAGTGGTCCCTATTTATCTACTTGCAATTTCTTGCTTTCGAACTGCTAGGTTGGCAGGAGCTGGGATGAAGACGGGAGCTCATTTCCGTCCTGCAGTACTCGGGAATCGAACTGCTGACCTTCCGCTTCCCAGTCAGCGTCAGTTCCATGAAAAATCATCATAATATGAAATGCTGTTGCAGCAGAGAATGGGGAAAGAGATTTAAAATAGAATTATTACAGTAAGGATGGCCTGCTCCCTTGTTCCTTGTGTGGGGCAGCAGTAGTGCTAAGGGCAGTGCCTAGAGGGTGCTTCCTCCTCCACCAGGGGGAGCCCAACACTCCTCTCTGGCTCTGGTATGAGGAACATACCTCATAAATAAAGATACTGTATAATAATAATACAATATTATACAGGAGATTTACACGCTCCCTGGATGAAACTTGACAGTTATGGCTAGGGCAGAGATGGAATGTCATGCAGTACTCTGGTCTCAAACTGCTGACATGCCAACCTTCCATTCGTCAACTCGTCAAGTTCAGCGTCTTAACCACTCAGCCACCGCAGTCCCTATGACATTAGTTAACCCCACCATTTTCTTCTCCCTTCTGACATTTCCTTCATTTTCTCTTTTTACCTTCTTGCAATTCCATGGTATCTTCTTATACTCTACCAGCTTTTTGTGGCTCAAAAACAAGGTGCAGAGAAGATCCTGCTTTGTCTCATTCTGCCACCTCGTAACACCTTGACTTGAAGCAACAGCTTCCAAAGTTTCTCTCCACCCATATCCAGAGGTGAGGAGCAGGAAGTGTGAGCTCTGTTCAGAGTCAACTCTTCAAGATGGCTTTTCCAAAACTTTATTGGATAGTAGCATGGATGTTTAAAATATTCAGCATGTAGGACACTAGCTTTGAGTGATGGGTTAATTAGAAATGGAAATACCTTACCTTGTAATACTGTCCCATGTTGACTGTTGGAGGGGGATACTGTGCTGAACTTTGCTGACTTGACATTCTTTGCCCAGGGTAGGTGGGAGATGTAAGCGGTCTTGGAGGGTTGGGAGCTGGATATTGACCAGGCTGAGATGGAAACTGGCTATTTGGTCCATATTGCTGGTTTCCATAATTTGGCTGTTTTGTAAAAGAGGCAATAAAATAACACATTTTCAAATCTCTTGTGGAATGCAGGTGGCATTGCATATTTAGGGTATGCATACATTAGCATAAAGGTACTTGCAATTTCTTGCTTTCAATATAACTGCCTAATGTTTTGTAGCCATTAAGAATTAAAAAATGCTTAAATATGGCACAAACCATCTCCACTATAAATAATTACATAAAATGATCTCACCATCGATTATAGATTATACAACCCTACAAAAGCAATGATTTGTGGTAAACATGGTGTGTAACAGAGAGAGAGAGAGAGAGAGAGCTTAAGAGCAGAGCAGCTTTCCTAGATCTCAAATAATTAGATATTAACCATTACTCAGCAAACTACAGATTAGTGCACCAGTTAAGATGAGTCACTGCCAATCTTCTGCTTTGTTTCTGTAACTAAAATTGTTCATTTTCAAACTTAGCACAACTGGCCTTATCCCAGCAGGTCACATTTCTGTTTGCCAACTGGTGCTGAAAAAGTTACACAAAGGTCTCAAATGAAGAGTCCCATATAAATACATAGATAATGTGCTAGTTTCTCTTGTTACAAAATGTCATGGCCCAAATCCAAACACTGTATTTGTTCCAGTCAGAGTAGGCCCGCTGAATCACTGCAAATTATATAGATGTTGATTTTCCAAGATGCTATTGGTTAAACTGAGATTATTCTAATTGGGACTAAGAGCTGGATTGAAGCATCACATTCAAGAGAACTGAACAGCATCTGGTTCTACTCACCTCTCCTGGATATGGTCTCTTCATGCCTTGCATGGTCAAAGACTGGGGGCGTGGGCCAGGGTAGGCTTGCTGGGGCATCCTTTGCCCATGGTTGAAAGGATTCATTCCAGGTGGCCTGGGCTGGTTCATGCCCATAGGTGGCCCACTCATATTGGAAGGCGTCATGCCTGCTCCCATGGATGCAGGGTTCATGCTGCCTGGCATGGAAGCAGGGCCACGAGGGCCAGGCTGGTTCATGAATTGGTTGTTGTAAGCCTGGGTTGGACCCATCTGGAAAGAGGAACAAACCTTCAACAGAAGAAGAAGAAAAAAGAATAAAATGCGACATGCATTTAAAATGGGACGGGGAGCCAAGCTGATGGGAGTCAAGAGATATGTCGCATTTTCAAATCAGAAACCTCTGAAGTTCCCATTCTTTCTTTGTGTTTTGTGATCATTGTAACTGGAATTCCAGCAATTCCAACTGAAAAACATCAATGTTTAATTCTGAAATACCACAGAAAAAATGAAGAAAAAATGGACACATTGTCAACGGACCCAGAAGCATGCTGGCAATACAAGTTTGGTGGTTTGTTTGTTTTTTACAATTTTCAACTGCGACTCGAATCCGAGAATGCATTTTCCCCCCTGAAGCAGGAAAAATATCACTGGCGTGAATTTGTTTAAGGTGGATCCCAGCTTGCCATGAAGTGACTCACACACTATGATCTCAGAGCCATCACCCACGGCACACAGGAAGCGAGACATGTAGGATTTAACACCAGGACTGTAATGGACCACCGCAGCCTTGAGGATATGGACAAGATATGCCTTCACAGCCAGTCCATCTGGCTTGGCATCTTCTGCCTCCATGACCAATGGGAATCAGAGTTTCCCCTCCACTCATTTGTTGGGCCCAATATGATGGTTTCCAGTGACATTTCTTCCACTGAGGGTGATCATCACCAAACCTAAAGGGGCTCATAGACCTGTAGCCATTGGCCCCTTTAGGGAGTCAGGTTTGTTAACTGCTGCCTGACACTTGGCGTTGAGTCACTAGCTGTACGGTCTACTCCATTACCATAGCGGGATGTCTGCTATAATATATGATGGAAATAGGCAGTGAGATGTAGGTTTTTACTGTAATCGTGCCTTCCTGGTTGTATCTCTTTTATCTAACTCCATATAAAGGTAAAGGTTTCCCTTGCTTGAAAGCCAGTCATATCTGACTCTAGGGTTCAGTGCTCATCTCTGTTTCAAAGCCGAAGAGCCAGTGCTGTCTCCTTCTGCAGATGTTTCCATGGTCATGGGGCAGGCATGACTAGACACTGGGGTGTACAGAACACTGTTATCTTCCCACTGAAGTGGTCCCTATTTATCTACTTGCAATTTCTTGCTTTCAAACTGCTAGGTTGGTAGGAGCTGGGACAAAGATGGGTGTTCATTCCATCCTGCAGTACTAGGGAATCGAACCGCTGACCTTCCACCTCCCAGTCAGCGTCTTAGCCACTTGAGCCAGTCCATATACCTGACCTTAATTTTCACTAGTTCCTGCTTTCCCCATCACTGCACCTCTCTTATTTCAAGTTAGACACTTAAGGGAAGATTTAGACAACTTTCTCATTTTTGTTTTAAGAATTGTGAAAGGAGCTTCAGGGCACACAGGTTCAGTACAGTTTCAGTTGCCCATGGGGGTCCAAAACCAATCCTTGAAAAATTCCTGAAATTTTATGCATTTTCAAGGTGCATTACCTGAGCTGGACACTAGAGGCCACTATCTACAATGTAACATTGAGACAGAATGGATTGTTTCCAGGGAAATCATTTCAGAATGGACCTAAAAAATTAACAGAAGCATTTGTATGACTCAGTGGGCTTCTTCTTCCATGTCTAGGCCATGTCAAACTGCCAAAATGAAGGCACCTATTGTGTGATCATTCTGCAGTACCCTTCACTCAACCTAGTGTGAGAAAGATTATCCGGCAACACAAGGTTGCCATTACCAGGGTACGCCCGTTTGTGCTTCAAAAAATAACACAATCTTCTAGGAGGCTCTTTGGGGTATCCACAGAAGATCTTTGAAAGTATCACCTATACAGATGGGTGTGTGTGACATTAGTAATTAGTTTTTAAAGAAATTAATTAATTTTAAACTTTAACAATAGAAATGTCCAAAAACTACACTCCGGTTTAGTTCTTGGACCATTTAGACTCAGTCTAAATGGTCCGAAGACTGACTGGAAACACAATGTTATGTTATTTTTTTACTTGTATGTGTAATTTTTCTTGTTATGTGTTAGTGAATTTACATAAGGAAGAATAAAATAAGTTATATCACAAGACAAAAACAGAGACGTTTAATTATAAATAACAATGTGTTACAATGCAGATAACTTTCAAGGGCTATTAGAATGGCTTCTCTTTCCAGGAACAAATAAGTATTCTAATAGAACAGCTTTCTCTGTCCTCAAACTCTAAGCTTTTCTTCAGACAAAATTTTGCTTTTTACTGGCAATAATTTACACAGAATATATATAAAGCACAGCTTCTCCTAGGCTGTGGTACTATTCCCTTTTAAGGGAGAAAAGATTTCATCCGTAAGTTCCATTGATTCAAATGGGCCTACTCTAACTGCAACTGAGCAAGGCACTCCCAGTGGTCTAGATCCCATTAAATCACCTCAACAAAAGATATGTGGTTATTTTCTTGGGTTTTAAAAACTCACGTTAAATTTTTTTTTTACTGTTGTGAGTTTACTAAATTGTGTATTGTTTAGCCCAGTGTTTTCCAACTTTTGGTTTTTGGATTTCAATTCCCAGAAGCCTAATTCAATTCCCCAAAGCACTGATCAGTCAATGTACTGACTTAGGCTTCTGGGAATTGAAGTCCAAAAACCAAAAGTTGGGAAACACTGGTTTAGCCTATCGTTTGATTCTATATCGTCTGTTGTGACTGAGTACCTACTAACTCAAGTTCTTTTTGGCAGAAAGATATCAAACAAAAAACAAAACAAAAATTAACGACAACAAAATCATTGTGGCATCTTAAAGACTAATTGCTATATTCTAATGTGAGTTTTTGTGGATCAAGTCCACTTCCTCAGACATGACTTTATGGCAGTAATGTATACATTCTCCATGATGATACAGAAGGACTATGGTTGGTTAGTATAGTACAGTGATGGCGAACCATTTAGAGACCGAGTGCCCAAACTGCAACCCCAAAACCACTTATTTATCGCAAAGTGCCAACACAGCAACAGGGGAGGAAGGAAATGCTCCCATTGGGCTACTGGTCAGAGGGGCAGGATGAACTCTGTGCTGGGGTTACTGCACGAGTGCCCACAAAGATGGCTCCAAGTGCCACCTCTGGCGCATGTGTCATAGGTTCACCACCACTGGTATAGTAGATACAAATTGCAAATCAAGTGAGACAGTGTGGCTTTTCCCACTCCTATCAAGATTCAGAAGAATGTGAACCCAATCTGTGACTTCATATACTTCAGTCCTCAACAATAATCCCAACTCCAACAAAAGAAACACCTGCCTGTTAGAATGGTCAACATGTTTAGAAGAGCACCGACATAGTAACAGCAGACTTTCAAGATCCAGTTTCCAACCAAAGATTCCAACCTAAAATTCTCCAGGCTGCAGGTATACTGGTTATTTTTGTTCAGAATTGAAATCCAATGGAAACTCCTTTGAGACAGTCAGCTATTCCTTGATCATGGAGGGCCTTCCAAAAATGGGTATGATTTTTGTTACTGTATGCCTTCTACAAAACATGCAAGTGGGAGGAAAGTGGCCGTGATGAGATTAGGCTGGTTCTCTTACCGGTCCGTACTGATTCATTTCTTTATTCTGTGTTTCTTGAAGAGCTGCAACCGTTGCAGTGGCTGTGGCTGTGGCTGTAGCTGCTGCTGCAGCAACAGCAGCGGCGGCGGCGGCAGCGGCTGGTTGAGTGAAATCTGCAGGTTGCCTGGAGTGGGGTGGAATTCCCATTCCTGCAGGGTTATTAGGGCCTCCTGGGTAGCTAAAGGAAACAGATGAAATTAGAAGCCATTAGTCTACAAATTTGTATGCAGAACTAGGTAAAGGTAAAGGTAAAAGTTTCCCTTGCTCGAAAGCCAGTCTTATCCGACTCTAGGGTTCAGTGCTCATCTCTGTTTCAAAGCCGAAGAGCCAGCGCTGTCTGCTTCTGCAGACATTTCTGTGGTCATGTGGCAGGCATGACTAGACACCGGAGCACATGGAACGCTGTTACCTTCCCACTGAAGTGGTCCCTATTTATCTACTTGCAATTTCTTGATTTCGAACTGCTAGGTTGGCAGGAGCTGGGACAAAGACAAGAGCTCCTTCTGTCCTGCAGTACTCGGGAATCAAACAGCTGACCTTCCACCTTCCAGTCAGTGTCTTAGCCACTTGGGCCACTGCAGTCCCATGAACTAGAGACAACACTACAGTATTTTGGAAAATGAAAGCAGCATGTTGCATATGGTCACTGATATTTGATAAAAGTTAGCTTGGTCAGAACAAAGTCTAGGGAACACCAGCAAATCCAGACTCACTATGAATCTATTCCTACATAGTGCTAGTTAAAAGTAAAGGTCCCCCTTGCTCAAAAGCCAGTCGTACCCAATTCTAGGATTCGGTGCTCACCTCCTTTTACAGACAAAGAGCTAGCGCTGTCTGCATGTGCAGATGTTTGTGGTCATGTGGCAGGCATGACTAAACACTGGAACACACAGAATGTTGTTAACTTTCCACCAAAGTGGTACCTATTTATCTACTTGCAATCGCCTGCTTTTCAAACTGCTAGGTTGGTAGGAGCTGGGACTAGAGACATGAGCTCACTTCATCATGCAGCACTTGGGTCTTGAACTGCTGACCTTCCAGTTGTCAAGTTCAGTGTCTTAATCACTAACCCACTGCAGTCCTCTACATAGTGCTAACTTCGCAGAAATTGTTTACTTCAAATAAGTACATTACTCCATCTCAACTACAGCAGACCCATTAAATGGATTGGACTTGTTAAGTCAGTATGTGTTTTAAAAATCCTATTGATTCACGGAGTCCGTTCTAATTGGGACCAACAAATGGATTCAGTTAAGCTTTTCTAGTCAACACATAGTACTATTCAACATTTCCACCCACCCTCTGCCTCAGAACCCTCCACATAACACTTTTTTCTTACTTCTTTTTGAGAAAGAATGAGGGCCCCCTTCAGAAGTTTGGCAAGCAATTATTTTTATCCATCTGTTGGTAGAAACGAGCTAGGAGAAGAATTCACCAGGGAGGGAGGGCAGCAGTCCCTCTAGGGTAGCACTAGCAACATGCCAGAGGTATGACCAGATCTTTGGAGATCTGGGCTGAGGGACAGATATTGCAGCATCTGTGCTTAATTCAGAAACAAGGTCATGAACCTGTATGAAGATTTTATGACATCATCAATGCGTACTGAAAGAGGTACTGGTCCAGAAATAACCCAGATCCACCCAATTATCTGCAAATGTCCAATGTAGATGTTTAAGATCTGGATTGTTTCTGAATTAAGTAGATTACAACATATACGCCTGAGATTTTTCCTCCCCACATGAACTTCACTTGTGAATTTAAGGCCCTGTGATGACACAATTATTTCTCAAGTAAGCACAATACTAAATCATATTCAGTAACAAAGTTCATTTTCTCATTCATAGCAACACTTGTATCAATATCCTTCAGATACCAGTTTAACTAAATGTTAATCGCTGCTAAGCCTGTGGTTTTGTATCACAGTCTCACTGTTAATTAAAATTTTACTTTAGATGTTTATTAGAGTTAATTGATTGACCTAAGCCATTTGTAAATCATTTCCTGCTACTGTGATTTATTTTCCATTAAGTCTTGATAAGATTCCTACTCATACCCAATCCCTACAAATTACTATACTGTTTTACAGGATACAATTACTCTAATTTTGTGGGTATTTTTTCATACTGAAAGACACCTACAACAAAAGCTGCTATACCATACTACATACTATAAAACCCCAGCCAAATCTTCTTGTGTTCTGGCATAATAAGAAACAAGGAATTAAAGTAATACCTCATACAAAGTCCGCTTCGTACAACATCGAATTCATACAACACTGCCTAATTTCTTGAAAAAAGTTACCTCATACAAAGTCGCTCGACTTTGTATGAGGCATTGGGTTTTTCCCAGGTTGCATTGTGCCTGGGCAGTATAAAAGACATGACACATGCGTGCATTGCTCTTGTGGGTTTTGCATAAGGCAAACAGTGGTTAGGAGTGGTTTTGAGCGTAATTTTGGATATATTTTTTTCAATTTTTCATCAGAAATTTAGAAGCATTCTTCAGGTTCTTGGACAATCAGGGTTGTTTGACATGTTTTTGTAATGTATTTAGCCTTTAGACAATGATTTCTTAAAGTTCTGTCAGTTTCCTGTCTGTTTCCTTGACTTTGCCCTGAAGTCTGTGCTGTTACAGTACAATGTATCTCTATGGAAACGACGTTGTATGAGGCATCGCAGCAAGGATTTGGACGTTGTATGAAGCATCGCGGCTAGGATTTTGCATGCCTCATACAAAGTCCAAATCCGTATAAAGTCCAAACTTGTGGAACCAAGTTTGGACATTGTATGAGGTATCACTGTACAATGTCTTTCTAACAATTTTCCTTCACTGTTTTTGTTGGTACTGCTGTTGTAGCAGTTAATGTCCAAAATGCTAAGGGCGTTGGTTCCTTACTGTCAGAGAGGAAAAGTAACCACAGGTCTTTATGCTGGAAAAGTTAAAATTGGAATAACCAAGCCAATTTGAAAAGCAAAGGAGTTGTAAGCTTTTTATGATTTCCAGATTTCTTCAAGCAGGGCAGGCAGAAGGCCTGATTAGCTCCTAAGATCGGTGTGGGCTTCAGGTTTGATTTTTCCTGCTCCCCACTTATTGAGGGAAGGTTTATGAGTCACCAAACTGTAAAGCATCTATATTTATTTAAACATGGTCTCTCTCTGGCACCGTGAGACAGAATTTTCTATAATAAGGGTATTGAAAGTTCAGGAGGAGCCTACATTTAAATAAACACGGATTTTCTCCAGTTTGAGATCTCTTAGCTCATCCACACTGAAGGACTGGGAGGAAGAATGAAAAATATACAAGCTCAATGCTCTATCTCAGGCACATGGGTCCAATTTTACCTGTACTTGTCAACTCATAGCAAGAGCTGCTTTTCTGTTTATACGAGTAAGTATTTATTACACAAAATATAGCCAAGGGCACTGGCTATATTTGGATTTAACAATGGATCGGCTGAACTCATGAAGAGATCTACTAGTGGCTAATAGGCGTAATAGCAAAATGGATTCTCAGTTTCCAGAAATAGTATACTATGAAATCTGGCCATGGGAAATAAATATCAAACAACAGCCACTACCATTATGCTCTGTTAGTAGACCAAACATTAATTGAAAAAAAAATGCTGAAGGTGAAGACCAGGGACTTTAATATAGCAGAGAAATCTTTTTCCTTGTGTGTGTTGTCAAGGATATATATGTATTATGTGCATCTGAGAGGGCATGTGCTCCAAGAAGTGTGTGACACAGGCCCCCATCTTTTAAGCACTTTTACTTGAAACAAATTCACTTGATGCTTTCAATTCAGCAACTGGCTAAGCACATTCTTTCCCACACAAATTGGATTTACCTTCCCCCAAAGCCTCCATTCCCTGGATAATTGGGTCGTCCGTACATGCCCTGCTGTATATATGGCTGATTAGAGCCAGCCTTGGCTGAGAATTGCTGCTGCTGCCCAGCAAATTGAGGGGAATTCATGCCAGGGTTGTTGTTTGTCATCCCAGAAGCCATGGGATTTCCTGCTTGGTTCATCGGATTGTTAGCGTTTGCCATGGGATTTCCCAGCACCTGAGAAAGAGAGAGAGAAATGAGACAGTTTGTCATGACATAGGCATACTTGTAGTTTTAAGAAACGGTTAAGCTGTGGTTTAGAAGAGAATAGCAGTAGCGAGAAATAACACAAGGAGGGACACCCGGCTTCTTATGGAGCATGCCAGTTGCAGAGAAAAGTTTGAGAGTTGCAGCCTGACTTTGTAACAGAACCAGCTCTGATGGAGGAAAAGACACACAATAGATACTGTAACAACAAACACCCACTTGCTTTCAACCAAGTGCTTGTTCTTTCTCTCGCAATATTTTATTCTGTTCTTCAGGCAACAAAGTCTAGCCCCGTGCAGTGATGCATTGCAATTTTTTTTACTACCTACTCTGTGGGCTGGCCAAATTTGTGAGTGGGGCCAAATCTGTGGACGTGGCCAAACATCCTGCATTATGGGCTATGGAGGTAGGTGTGGCCAACCAAGTGGGTGTGGCCTGGGGGAATTTCCGCTACCGGTTCTGCAAAACCTGCAGCAGTGCATCACTGGCCCCGTGATGATGAACCTTGGCACTCCAGGTATTCTTGGGCTTCAATTTCCAGAAGCCCAAGCCAGCACTCCTGTTGATCAGGGCTTCTGGGAATTGAAATTTAAGAACAGCTGGAGTGCCAAGGTTCACCATCACTGGTCTAGCCAAATCAATATACACTCAACTGAGCTTCCCAAAGTAGCTCATTTGGTTTGCTCAAGATATCATGTACAGATGCCTGCTGGAGGTTATGCAAAAATGGGGTAAAGAAAAGGGCGAAACATGGAAGAGAGGTCTATACAAGCATAACAATACTGACAACTTTCATAACAACGCACGTTCCACAGGAAACACAGCTTTGTGTAAGAGAATGCACTTTATATGCTGTGGTCATATGTGTGTGCATTCATGCTGAGCTTGTATAGGAAGTTGTCATATGCTCAATGAGATTCTTAGCCTGTTTGACCCAGTACTATTAATGAACTGACAAGCAACTCCTCATGTTCTAGGCAAAGGTTTTTTCCTCACCTTACCTAGAGATCCCCTCATGTTCTCTACCAACTCTCCCATCCAAAAACTAACAAGGCCTGAACCTACTTGGCTTCAACAAATTGGATGACAACTTGGTGTATCAAAGTGTAAAACAAGATTCTGTTTGGCAAGACAGCCCAATAGGCAGACTCTGTATAAGATGAGTTCTTATTTTCCCATTTCTATTACTTACTCAATGAACTATTGCCTACTTAATGCACCAAGAGCACAGGTTATCTAAATGTTTCCCCTGGCATTCTCAGGAAGAGGCAGTGGTTTCCAATGTGGGGCCCAGGCCCCACAGGGGGACTTCAATTCTCAGAAGTCTAAGTCAGTACATTGGCTGATCAGTGCTTTGGGGAATTGACTTAGGCTTTTGGGAATTAAAGTCCAATAACCAAAGGTTGGGAACCACTGTTGTTGTTGTTGTTGTTGTCGTTGTTCAGTCGCACAGTCGATTCTGACCCTTTGCGACCCTATGGACCATTGTTCTCCAGGCACCTCTGTCCTCCACCATCCTCCTCAACCCACCCAGCTCTGTGCCCATTGTGTCCACAATACCATCTAGCCACCTCATCTTTGGCCACCCCCTTCTTCTTTTGCCCTCCAACTTTCCCAGCATCAAGTCCTTATCAAGTGAATCCTCCCTTCTCATTTGATCTGCAAAGTACTTCATCTTCATATTTACTATTTGACCTTCCAATGAACAGTCAGGGTTGATTTCCTCTAAGATTGACCTATTTGTTCTCTTCGCTGTCCAGGGTACTCTCAAAACTCTCCTCCAACACCACATCTTCTGCGCTCAGCTTTCCTAATGGTCCAGCTCTCACACCCATACATTGCCACCAGGAATACCATTGCTTTGACTATGCAAATTTTTGTTTTCAAGGTGATGTCTCTACTTTTCACTATGTTCCCCAGGTTTCTTATAGCTTGTCTCCCAAGAATCTATCACCTTTTAATTTCATGGCTGCAATCTCCATCTGCAGTGATCCTAGATCCCAAGAAAGTAAAATCTGTCACTGCCTCTACTTCTTCCCCATCTATTTTCCATGGACTGATGGAGCCTGTTGCCATTATCTTGGTTTTCTTGATATTAAGTTTCAAGCCAGCTTTTGCACTCTCCTCCTTCAACCCAATCAAGAGATTCTTTAGGTCTTCCTCACTTTCTGCCATTAGGATAGTATCATCTGCATATCTCAAATTGTTGATGTTTCTCCCAGCAATTTTGATCCCATATTGTGATTCCTCCACTCGGCTAGGCTAAATGCTGTTTCTCAGTGTCATCCCCCCCCCCCACCCGCAGGAATTTATATTTAGTACTTTTTTATTAACTGAGGATACTGAATTAGTCTCACATGATTCTAAGTATTTACTCTTGGTTTCAGAGCACAAAAACTGCCTTCTGGAATTTGATCTAGCACAGTGTTGTTGTTGTTGTTGGTTTTGTTTTGTTTTTTGGGGGGGGGGGTCCAAACCATACAATATGCTGATAACTGACAGCAGCAGTTAGTAAAGTTCGCCCTTGCTCAAAAGCCATTTGTATCCAACTCAAGGGTTCAGTTCTCATCTCTGTTTATAGCCAAAGAGTCAGCATGGTCTGTGTCTGCAGATGTTTCTGTGGACATCTGGCAGGCATGACTAGACAACAGGAATGCACAGAATGCTGTTTAACTTCACACCAAAGCAGTACCTATTTATCTACTTGCAATTTCTTGCTTTCAAACTGCTAGGTTGGAAGGCTATTTTCTACATAAAATGTCCTACATAGTTGACTATTCAAGCCAACCCCAGGATCCAAGAAATACTTCTTCAGCCTTTTTGTGTTGAGAGCATGTGGTGTGATAGTTCCACCTTAGCTGATCTGAAAAAGTAAATGTCAATGAGAGGCATCAACAAAAGGAAACTTACCTGGCTCTGAGATGTGTTAGTCACACCCCATACCGTAGTGACCACTGAGAGAGAGCCTGGTGGTTGGTTGGTGTTTTGCTGCCAAGGAACAGAATCATAAGGAAAAGACCCATCACTGCAACAAAAAAATCAAGGTAGGGGGAGGAGAGACGTACAGGAGATAAAGTCACACTTTTAAAAATTCAAATGAATTCTTGGGTTGAGCAGGAAGAGCAATCTTTTAAATTTTTTAGCAGTTTCATTCCCCCAATTGGCACACTAGCTTGGTGAACTGCCTAATAGTGATAACATTTAGAAAGTTAATAGTTTCTATTTGTTTGCAAGGAGAGCAATTGCTTTCGCATTAGCGAAGGGGAGAAATGCAACTGACAGTGAAGCACAAAATGCACATGACAATGATTATGGGGGTGAATGGCAATGAAATTAGCTGAAGCATGAAGAGTTTCACTTTGGCTACCTGCAGAAGTGGCAAATGGGAATAAGTTTTTGGAACTGGATTTTTAGGAACGGAAGCAACATGTGAAGCAAAAGTGGATGCCTAGATAGGTTTGCCCTGCCAACGTCATTTATTTTTAAGCTCCTGTGCTATCAAGGGCTTTAAGCTCTCTTGTTCCATGTCTATCAGGTCTAGACTCCAGCCCTTTCCGCCTGCTCTGCCTCACAGCAATCCTTTTAAAAAACAGCAATTATTTGGTTGAATTCGAATTAGAATTCAGAGAGCATCCTGTCACACACACACATCAGCAGCACTATTACTGAACTAGTATTCTGTATGAGAGCTGCTATCATTTAATGACAGCTATATAAACTAGGACATCTTGCTTAAGTTTTGCCCCTGCAATAAATTTTCTTGTGGTCTTAGGAGAAGCACTTTATAACTTCCTTAGAATCAGGCACTCACCTCATCCACAGCCTGAGATAACAAATGTGCTAGAGAAATGCTGCCTTTATTAGACTTAAAAAGCATTAAACTTACATATTATGAATGAGGATCATTTGCTGAACCAATTATATTCACATGTGTGGGTAACCTGAAAATCTAACCACACTTTCCATGTTTTAGCTCTCATTCATGGAGGAATTTAGACAGATGCAAAGAAAAAGATCTAAAAGACACCGCTTTGAAATTATCAAATTGGGTAGCAAAATCCACAAATAGTAGTCACAATCGCCTTACAGAACAAGCGTAGTCAACACTTATGGAAGTTTCCAACAGGACTCAGAAACATCCGGCCCTGACCTAACCCTACATGAGGGATATCCACACAGTCAATATGATGGTGTATTAAGAGACCTCTGCTTGCCTTTTCTTTTTGCATTAGTAACAGAAAAGGGCAGGACTTATTATACAGAACATCTGTCTGAGATTTCATCATATAGCCAATGCATATATAGATGAGCTGAATCTAGGGGATATTGCTTTACTAGACTGCACTGGAACTCTCCATGCATAGGAACTGTACAACAGCCATTTCTAAATCCATTAATATTTATTTATTTTCTCAATACCAATCAACTGTAGACTGCTCATTTTCTCTCATCCATGTTTATTCTGTATTAGCTGTAATTAAACATGCATATCATATATTTTTGTAGTTAAAATAGCTTTAAGCCACTAATATAGGAATGTAAAGGAAAAATATTTAGTATGTCAATGTTTATGAATAAGATGAAATTTATACTGAAGATGGATATTACGTTAAAAATAAATAAAAACACAAATGTAGGGCAGTGATGGACAACCTTGGCATTCCTGAACTTCAATTACCAGAAGCCCAAGTCAGCACTCCTGCTCATCAGGGCTTCTAGGAATTGAGATTCAAAAAGAGCTGGATTGCCAAGGTTAGCCATCATTGGAATAGGGTGATTGCTTTGTTCTTCAAATGTCTCATTCATTAACTTTTGTTGCTATTATTTCTAATACCGGGACATATTTTAGGGTGCCATCAGGGACTAGCTCAAAAATGAACAAAATTTCTGCTCAACAAAGAGATTATTCTGACATTCTGGAATTGTGTGTGTGTGTGTGTGTATGGGGGTGGATGCCTAGTAATTAAAGATTTGCATTGTTCATAGGAGGGAAACCCAATTATAAGAAAAGTTTGTAAGCATAAAACTAATTAGTTTTACAAGCTGAAAATGAGTTATGGACAAGGATGTAAGCAACAATATAAATGGCAAAAATAAACAGAGACATCATCAAGAGGTTTTACTTTGAAGGCATCCCTTTGAAATGGATGTTTTTAATGCTTTGAGTGGATGGGATACAATGACAACAGAAACACATTTTCAAGAAGGTGTTAGGGTCTTTCTTGCTTTCTTTGGAAGATTCATCTTATAATAGTTGAATAGATATCTAGTAGGGTATGTGTGTGGAAGAGATTCCTTTAGGAGGAGGATCTTTCTGTGGATCACTGACAAACTCACAACAGTGAAAACCACCACTCTGATGCATTGTGATAATATAACTTGTCTAGCTATAAAGTGTTGGGTGAATAACTCAATGGTTTAGGAGAGTTTGGAAGTTTAATTCTCCACTGTGCCTCTAGGGAGATGAGTCAGCCTATGTGGTCTAAGGCAAGCTGCTCAGTCTCAGGTGCCCCCAGAAAAAAAAAGGGAATTTGTAAACCATTTCCGTGTACTCTCTACCAAGAAAAGCTTGAAATTATTATTAGCTATGATGTAACTATTGTATTTCCTCATGTTTAAAAATATTGTGTTTGTCTATCTATTCTTCATGGCCCTCATGCCCAGACTGAACTATGTCGAGGGGACTATATTCTTGGACTGTGATCCTCAGTATGCAACATAGCCAATTAATTAATTGTGAATGTGAAGTCTTGCTGCTAAGTAAATGTGCTTAACAATCAGGATGCCAGTTTCATGACACAATGTGATGTTTTGAAAAGACTGGAGCAAAATCCCTCCACTGCCAGCATAGTAAGAGATGTGAAAAAAGGAAACAAACTACAAGATCAAGACTGCAGGTATAATATTTGCTAGGACCCAGCTAGGACATTACCCTTACTCTTGGGTGTTAGGATCACACATAATACTAGCTGACATTTCTTAGATCCACTTGTTGTTTCTCTACTTCTTCTTCTTTCATGTCTAGGCCTGTTGTGAAACTGCCAAAATGAAGGCATCTTTTGGTGAGTTCATTCTGCAGTTTCTATCGCCTGACTTAGTGTGAGAAAGATTAGCCAGCAACACCAGGTTGCTGTTACCAGGGTATGCCTGATTGTGGTTCAAAAATACCACATTTTTTGAGGAGGCTCTTTCAGTGTACCCTGACAAGATAATTTGCAAAGGAGAAGGTCCAAAAACACCCCCAGCAAGACTACTTAGTTCTTTCCTCCCCAGCTAAATTTCAGGCCCATGTTTTGACTACATGTACAGAATGTTGCATGTGGGAAAACTAGTCCAAGGAGGATGCCTGTGATAATGAAAAGTGAATGGGGGAGAGGAAAAACATTTTTCCTTCCATCTATCATTTCTCTTTTACACTTTGCCTCCTAGCAATGTTGTTATTCAGTCGCATAGTCGAGTCCGACCCTTTGCGACCCCATGGAGAAACTTTGGAAACAGAACCTGGCAGCATAAATGTACAGTTCCAGTCTAAGCCTCTTAGTGGCTCTGTAAACTGGGTTTTCCTATTGTTTTTAAAGCACATTATGGTGTCACAGACATGCAGTGACATATAACGGTGCTTTTCCAGAGTCTCCAGTTCCACTTACCCACATTTAACATGTCTCCCTTCCTTAATATTGTTGTTTTCACCTACAAGGCAGTATCATTTCTAAGGGTGGTTTGTGGTGGTCTTTCACTAACAAGACACATTGCAGATAGTCACAAGATTTTGACTGTTCCAAACCCCCTTAAAAACCCAGTAGCCAGGACCTGAAGTTAAAAAGGAAATGGGCTCAAATCTATGACTAGGCCTTGAGTTACTTGGGTACATAGGGAATATCTCTCCATTTATTTAGAACAAAAATAATGGTGACCCCTCTCATTCTATAGTTATCATGTGAGAAATGCCAACCCTGAAGTTTAATAATAGGGAAGGCTGTTCATCTCGGTTGTTAATTATTACCCTATCCCATCTGACAGAACCATAAGATATTATTGTCAAGATCTGGGTGCAAATCCTAAGCTATTTCCTATTATCCTTGGCATGTCCCCACTTTCCCTTTGCCTTCATACAAGATGCAGCTTTCTAACTTTTGGCTGTATATGTACACTACCACTTATTAGTAATGCAACTGAAATCTACTTCTTATACAGTCTTTCAGCACATAGGGTAGCACCATTGTGAGGCAGCTACCTCAGGTTACTGACTTTGAATATTTTGAAAGAGCAGCCAATTCTGTTTGTTTAAACTCCCAGAGAGAGATGCTTATAGCATTTTCTGCCTCAGATATCAAAACAACTTGGATACTATGCATATGGAGGAATGGGAAAGCTTTTGCTGTTCTACCTCAGGTAGCAAAATGTCTTGGGCCACCATTGTCATCATTGAAACATAAACAGGGACTTATTAGAGGGCCAAAAATGAGGTGTTTAATCCATTAGACCACAGAAAACTGCAGAGTATTTCTTATGTGCCACACAAGAATCTAGACACTGCAGCCTACTTTTGAAATCTATTGATCTATACGAACTATCCCTCCTGTGGCTTATCCACAGGGGATAAAGGAGTCTTTTACAGCCTATTTTAGAGCCTGGCTCTATAGCGCAAGCTGTAGAGACTCACGCTTTCAGCTCTGGAGGTCCCCGTTTCAATCTCTGGGGTCTGTCAAGATGGCAGCCGTCACATATGCACCTATGAATCAGAAGGGAAAGTGTAGGTCCAGAATAAAAATCGAAAGCCCTAAAAAATGCACATTGATTACTACACTTTGCATTTGGATCTGAACTTCACAATGATATAGTCTAAATCTTGAGGCTAATTTTCACTTTTATATCTCCTCCAGGTAATGGACAAATAGACATTCATACGCATACAATCACTGGCTTTTCTCACTATAGTCCACTTCACACGACTTGCATAATAATTCATTCTTGCTATCAAGCAGCAAAATTGCAGCACCATATAATGGAAATCTGTTATTATGTCATATAATGTTAAAATATTTTTCCCAGTTAATCACAAAGCTAATTACATAGCTAGTTTCTGTTATATAACAATCAACATATAAGAAGCTATATATAAATCTTGATATAAGCTAACAATAGACCTACACACTATAGGGGTCCTGAATATGGCACTCAAAACAGTATCTTTATGTTGAGTTCTCCACTGTAATAAACAGAATCTCTTCTGCTCTTTTATGACATCATTACATGCAGATGATGCCATATTCCCACTGGAGCAAGCTAAAACTTCCAGGGTTGAACTACACAGAGGAGTAGGCTAGGTTGAGAGACTTGCAGATCACCCTAAAAGATCCTGGGTCCTTGGGGGAGATAGCTATGGTATTGAATAAACACTGAGAAGAGTTAGGGATCTCCTCTCTGGAGCTGAAAGGCTGTTCTTTTCTACTGTTCAGTCCAGTAGAGATACCACATAAGGACACAGGCTAAGTTGGTAGCCATGTGAAGGAATGCCTGCTTACAAAGAAGACTTTTAATGAGTAAAGGGCTTCTTATGAGCAATGACGTCTTCAAAATAGTACTTCTATCAGGATGCCTGCAATATTTTAGATCTGAATCCTGGGCAGAGGTTGGGAAACTCAATCTTAATGTGGGAAATTGCCATAACAGTGTCTATGTAGCTTGCCATATATCCTTCACATTACTGTGGAACTGGAGAACTCTTTCTGGCTCATTGGCTGAATTCCTGCAATAGACAGCACAGATGTAAATCTTATCAATTCAAGCCAGTGCAACAGCTTTCAGTTAGGCAAAGTCTTTCCTAAATGCAAATCAGAGTTGCTGTTCCATATCAAAGCTTTCCAGCCTTCAAAATAAAGATCACTTCCAGGCAAAATCTTCAAATGAACTACTTCCATGTCTAGGCCAGACATGAAACTGTCAAAATGAAGGCATCTTTTAGTGAGTTCATTCTGCAGTTCCTTTCACCGGACCCAGTGTGAGAAAGATTCACTGGCAACACAAGGTTGCCATTACCAGGGTATGCCTGATTGTGGTTCAAAAATACCACAATCTTTTAGGAGGCTCTTTGGGGTAACCACAGAAGATCTTGGAAAGTATCACCTACCTATACATATGGGTGTGCGTGACAGTAATTAGTTTGACTGGGCCCCTTGTGTTTGACCATGAAGTGTCTATGACCCTTTTGTTGAAATCTTCTTGCCTGACTATCTCTATAGATCCTAAAGACTTAAGCCATGGACTGGCCAGATTTTCCTTCTAAATCCATAGTCTTAGACTTTCCAAGAACAGAGCAGTAGCATCTAAGAGTGTGCACAAAGTACATGAAATGATGACACCACAAACCAAAGCAGCTATTTCTAATTTTTAAAGGAAAAAATGAGGAGAGGTAGAAACAGAAATAATATTTAGGCCTACCTTAAGACACAAGGGAAAACATATGAAATAATTACTGGGTTTGATGTAGTAATTTGTTTACTGTATGAACCTATTCTTGAGAAAGCTAAAATCCTAAAAGACCCCTGCAATCTTTAAGAATGTAATTAATCTCAAAATATTCTTACAAACAGGACTCTAGCTAGTTACCAGACCCAATAAAGAAGAAATAATGCTAAAATAACTGGAGAATGCAACATTTAGTTGCAACTCTGTGAAGATTCAGCTCATGGCTGATGCCAAAGGTTGGATCACATTAAGACAAATGCTTGAATAGAACACTTTTAGTACCTTAGTGTATCAATTATGCTATCATTTCTATTCTTTTTGCTCAGGAAGCCCAAGCATTAGCTGTTCTCTGGAACAAAATGAGAAGCAGTTGATGTCTTAGATGTCTTAATTTGGCACGTGACTATGATAGTTTAATTTACTCAAACATAACTCGCTCAGCAAGCCTGGTATAGTTTGTTCTTGCTTTCAGTAGCTTTCTGGAGGCTTAATTCAAAGGTTTTCCTCTGCCCTATCAAATGATATGCTGTATCAATGTGTTTGTGTGCATGCCAATGATAAACAGGAAGACCTTCTGCATACAAAAGCTACTGAATGATTGTTAGTTTCCTAAAATGAGCATGGAGATTAGGGGCAGAGACAAAATTAGAAAAAGACAGAGACAAGGGAGGTAACTAAGGGATCGCTAGGGTGGCACTTGCCCAGCTATGTGTGGATGATGGATCGAAGGGATTGTCACAGCTGGTCAAAGAATTTACCAACTATTTCTGTCCCTTAGATAGCATATCCTAATGAAGGCAGTGAGCTATCAGCAATAGGATGGAGTATTTAAGAAGGACTTTAACTGCAAACCACTGTTTGAATGTCTTTATTCTAAAGAAAACTTGAGCATTAAATTGTCTAGACTTGCCAAACCTAAACTAATTGTAATCAAAATAATAGGCCTGGGATTTTGGGGTTCTTTTTACTACAACTAACAGAACTCAGCAGGAAATCTCCCAGCTAGATTTCTGACAGCCGCAGGTTCTCTGTTGAGTTTTACGAGCCTCACCAGTTACTTGCCAGGGATCTCTCTGCAGTGAAGATCATTAATCATGGAGAAGGACATGGGTTCAGCTTTCTGAACTCCATGGGAACTGCAAAGCATTAGAGGATAGTAACCTTTCTGTTAATTAAGCCTTTTAGAGGATGCCATTCAAAAAACCTATCAGTCCCAATAAAGACTCACTGGCCAAGATCTTGTTGCTTAGCATATTAAACTGCTCTACAGTAGGTCCATTGATTCAATGGTAATTTCATGAGTCAAATCCTCCATATGTTCCATTGAGGTAAATAGGTTTACTATAAATGCAATTTTCTTTAGCATACATAATTTATACTCTGGACAAGAAACTGGAGCTTATAATTCCAGTAACAGCTGAAGAACATTCTGAGTTGCTCACACATGGGAAGAGGATAACCCATTTATGTGAAGCACATGGACCACGACAAAGAATTCCCATAACCAAAGGTGCCGAAGAAGAGAGTATTCCTATCTGACCATTATATGTGTAGAATATACATGGAAAGCTCCAATATTTAAATATATCTATATCTATAGCGAGATAGAGATAGATAAATTACTGGCCGAAAGCTGAAATGACTTGAAGAAGATAGCAGAAAAAGAAAAAATCATGAGTGCAAAAGAATTACATAACTTTAATGCTGACAATGAAGAAAAAAATTCTTCAATATTTTCTAGACTTCATTTCAATCATCAATCCATTTGGAGATTGTAGCCAAGAAATCAGAAAAAGGCTGAGACTCATAAGGGTCTAAGAACTAGAAAAAATCCTCAAGTTTAAAGATGTGTGACTGGAAACAAATACTAACACCATCCATACTACAGTATTCTATATTATAGGCACAGATGACACAATGCATGGTGAAGAAAGCATTCAAAGCAAAGTGTGGGAGGAGAGCTTTATGAACACCACACAAATCCAGAAAGACAAGCAAATGGGTGCTAGACCAAATCAATCTCTCTCAAAAACTGAATGCTTGGAAAAATGAAGCAGCAGTAAAATAAGAAGATGAAATGTGAGATGGGCTGACTTTAAAAAGGAAGCACAATCTTGAGTTCACAGGACCTGAGAAGATCTATTAATGACAAAACCTTTTGTTGGTCACTAATCATAGAGTTGCCATAAGTTGGAAACAGCATGCCAACACTTAACAGTAAGAACAGCAGTATATTATGGCATCTTAAAGATTTACACATTGATTAGGGTGTAATTTTTTACCACATTGCCAATGAAAGTATACTCTAAATTTATCACAGCTTATGCTACAATAAATTCCTGAGTCTTTAAAAATCAATTTAAACGATAAAGAAACACAGATGAACCAAACTTGGCAAAGAGTCTGGCTGCGAAAATGATTATTCAACCTCTCCAAACTGGAGAGAAATACCATCCACAATTGTTCTTGGTGAACATTACAAGTGTATATTTAACTTTTACATTATACTCTAAGATAGGGCAGACCACTGAAGGATGTTTAACAACGTAAAATCTGTGGCAGCATTAATGATCCCCTACCAACACACATGGACAACACTGAAGCCAAGTAGCAAAAGAAAACCATTCACCAGGAAGAGGAGATTTAGTGACAACCTAGTGATTTTAAAACTACAGTATTCAGCACTGTGAAATTGCGGGTGGGTAGAGAGGTTTTCTGGCACAAGTTCATGTCCCCCCCACTTTTGAAATATTTAGTTGAGTGGGAGAAGTACTGATAACTTGCATGATCTCACAGGTTCCACGTTGTTCAGCTCAAACAAACAAACCTCATGTCATTCTTCATGAGGTAAGGATGTAATGCTAGTGAGCAGATGTGGTTCTTAATACTGAATGTGCACAATACCGCACCTACAGGTGGAGGTGAAGCCAAATACATTATATGGTGAAGAATAGTCTTCTAAACAGAAACAGCAGTCTTATTTGTAAACATTACTGTTTCTATAGAAAACTAATGTCAGAGATGCTTGCCTTCTGAGTATTAAGGAGCCCATCTATTTTTAAATCTTGCACAATACAAAACCAGTAAAGGTATGAAGCAAATAATTTCTTCTGAAGGTGGGAAACCTACTCCTGTGAAATACTAGGTAATTCTTCCTTTACCTCACACATGCAAATGTTGGAATCAAGTTAAAATTAAAGAAATAAACAGAACATTTATAAGTCCATTAGACTTGTAATAAATTATTTGTTTTTATCATATGGACAGACAATAAACTGCAAAACAAAAAAACAGACGTTCAAAACAAATTAAGAAGGGGCTACAATCAATCAAAAGTAACCTGAACTCTTGCAGCTCCATTATGGATCGCTGGCAATCAAGGGACAATACCCAAAACTAAGCTCCTGTCATGTAAGATGGGCAATGTCCTAAGAGGATAAGAAATCTGGGCGAAGAGGGAAGAAGCAGTGCAAATTTGATTTCCTTCTTGCTCAGACACAAAAGAAAAACCTGACCTAGAAGATTTAGGACTTGTTCAAAAAGCTATTCAGTAGTTCCCTTTCTTTCAGGTAGCTCAGATCACTTATTGTAGGTCTCACATGGACAATGATCCAATCCACGACTATTCAGCTTTATCACAGGCCATCATACCATTCTCTAGCTCCCCCCCAAAGGTTCTTCATTTATTGGAAACTGGTGGTGGTATGCAGGCTATATTCCTGTCTGCATTTAGTCGATTCAGTCTGCAGCAGTGGTTCCCAATGTGGGGCTAACACCCCACAGGGGGATTTCAATTCCCAGAAGCCTAAGTCAGTACATTGGTTGATCAGTGCTTTGGGGAATTGTTATGTACGTTAACTGTGTTTTCTGACAGGAGCGGAATGTATCTTTTCTCATGTATCTATTCATATGCAAATAAGTGGATCGAAAATGTGCACACTCTGTTAGCCAATGGGCTTGTTGTATTATTGTTACTGTTACTGTTTATAGTGTATATAAGTCTGAGTTTTTCCCCATCCAAACTGTGTTCAAACCCCACTAATAAAGAGCTGAATTTCACTACTTCATTCATCTGCTTCTTCATTCCCTGAACACCAAAGGAATTTACTTAGACTTTTGGGAATTCTAGGAACCAATTGAAGTTCAAAAACTAAAGGTTGGGAAACACTAGTCTACAGAGTGATTGAAAAATAAGGCCTGGGATGGTAATGATCATATATAGTACGACTAGCATATTTTGCCCGGCAGTGCCGAGCTTTGTAAAATTGTGTTGGATAGTAAAGGGTTTCGTTTTTTTTTCTTGAACCAATGGTGCTGGGCTGTTTTAAATGGTGTTGAAAGGTTTTGTGATTTTGTGGCTTCGAGGTGCTGCGTCTGCCTGCGGCAGACTTGTGCTCCCCGTGTGTGTTTTATTTTTAGCGCACCAGCTTCCTCAGTGCTCTTTAAATTGGTTTTGGAAGGTTTTTGTTTTATGTTTATGCAAATTTTATTTTAACTTAATTTATTTAATGAAAATTATTATTTTTTAATTTAAAATTTTATTTTAGTTTTTTAAATCTTTATTTTTATGCATTTTGTGTTTTGTTTTGTTTTTTGGTTTTTTGAGTGAAAAGTGATTTCTGGGTTTTTTTTGGTATTTTTTGAGATTAGTGTGAATATTTTTGAATGTTTTGAGAATTTATTGGATTAATTTGGGAATTAATCTTATTAGTTTCAATATTTTTGAATGTTTTTTCTCTTGTGGCCTCTGGGTGGGGGTGGTGAGCTTTTCTTCCTCTCTACAATTTTTCTCTTCTGTCCTCTGGGTGTTGCTTCTGGTAAGTATTTTCATTATTTTCTCAGTTGAGTTCTGGTCATCATGGAGTGAAGACATCTCCTGGTAAGCTCTCTGGTTTGTTTGTTTTTGGGGGGGTTGTGTTGGGTTTGGGGGGGTGTCTTTGTGATGTTTTTGTGTTTCTTTTTGACTGTTTCTGTGACTGTTTTTGTGTCCTTTTTTTGGGGGGGGTGTCTTTTTTTTCCACGGGCCAGACTCGAACCCTGGCCCGTGGAAAGAAACAGGCAGGGTGGTGGTCTTTTTTTGTGGGCCAGGCTGAATCCCTGGCCTGTGGAAAGAAAAGGGCGGGGTGGTGGTCTTTTTTTTGGGAGGGGGGTTTCGCGGGCCAGGCTGGATCCCTGGCCTGTGGAAAGAAAAGGGCGGGGTGTGTGTGTGTGTTTTTTTCACGGGCCAGGCTCAATGGCTGGCCCATCGAAAGTAAGGGCAGCGGCCGGGGGGGGGGGAGGGTTTGTCATTTATTTTTCACAGGCCGGCTGGCCCGTCTAAAGGAAGGGTAGTGGCGGTGGGTTTTGCATGCGCGTGTTTGGTTACTGCAGCGGTTTTTTTCCTGCGGCTTTTTTTGATTGGCCGCGGCGCGTTTCCGAACGTTCCTTTTGCCACGCCGCTCAGCCTGATTGGCTCTGGTGTGGTGCAGCGCAAGGAACATTGGGAATTGAAGTTCCATTTTTTTGTTTGCGTCCGGGGGGCTCCTGCCCCTTGGCCAAAAATTTCAACCCGACAGTTACCTGTGAACCCCATTCAGCCGAGTGCACAGAGGCTCGGATGGGGCTAGTGGGTCCTGGTGCAACATTCTTTGTCACATTCCAACAGTTAACACACCATTTTATAGGTATAGATGACAGCTAGAAATGAAGTAGGGAGAAAGCAAAACTATACGGAGGTATGGAAATGTTCTGGGTAAAAGGAAAGTAATAAATCATAGTGTTAGGAGCTGCTGGGAAGAAGAAATACTGAAGGAGATTGGTCATGAAGGAGTAGTGACAGCAGCTGAGTATGAAGGTTCCCCAATGACTCTGCTTTATAAGTTTTCATCCAGGAGCTGTTGCATTTCTACAGCTTGTCACAAGCAAATTATCAACAGAGAAACCTCTCATTTTGGTATAACATCCCACATGTCTCTGAGCTGTCAGAAGCCTGAAGGAAAGGAACTAACTGACTTTGTCTGGAATATATATTATTTTAGTAAATGCTTAGAATACCTTTCAAGTGGAAGGTATTCCCCAATCCTATTATGAAAAGTTGTAGTACAGAGATTAACAGCATTAGCACAGAAGCCTTCAATAGGTCATTTCTCCCATGCAGTCTTCCCCACTATTTGCTTGTCTGAAAATTCTGTCTGGATGATAAGGCTTGGAGTCCCTTCACTAATATTGTATTGGTTCACAGTTTCACTTTAACAGTTCCTCTGTGCTGTGTCCCAGCTATATCAGCTTACAGAGTGACACAGCAGTTCTCAACTATTTTAGGAGTGCTAGCAGTTGAGCATTTTGCTTCCATTGCTTTGTTTGCTTACTGGAGTCCATGCTTCCCTGGCTTACTGCTTGGCTAGCTTACTTTGGCTGACTACTGGCTCAACTGAACTGCTTGCCTGGAACTGCTGACTTGGCTCACCATTATTTCCGCTTTGTTCCTGAGAAGAGGACTGGTGGCTTTTGCCCATGCTAACTACTGCTTCGGAGGTAATACCTGCTAAAGGCTATTTACTTTAAAGACTTGTTTGCGAGTTTGCTTGTTTGCATTCTGCTCTGCTTGGACTATTCTTATCTGCTTTGGATTTCTGCCAACATTGCTGAGAGCTGTTATCTCAGTCAAGCCTGTTTTTTTCTCCTATGTTTACCAAGCTGAAGTAAAGGGTCTTTCTTTTGCCTTTATACTGATTGCTGCTTGTCTGTGTGAGATTCAACTCCAGCTGACGCTGCGTGTTCACAGCTTTGCCGCTTTTCTCTGTTACAAGTACACACAGACAAACCACATTGGTGTACCCTCTGTGTACCCCAATACCTAACAAATTCCAAAGCCACAATCCTATTGAAGAAATCTCCACTGGTAGAGGCAATTGTGCAAGTACAGTAGTTTCTTCTTTTGGTTGCTATCCAAGAATGCAATTTATTTTCTTTTACCAGAGGATGAAGAAGAGTGCCACGAAGAGCCAGCTACACAAGAAGAATCACCTGCACAATTGCCCATTCACACTAAGTGGACAAACTACTTTACCAGTCCAAGCCTCACATGTTGCAGAATTTAAATATTCAAATATTCCCATAACTTACAGAGCATCTTGCAAAGTACACTATGGATTGACTCTTCCAAAGAGCTCCCCGTTTACAGTATATGTTAAAAGTGAACTGTAATAAACTTCAAAATCTAATACAGGGGTCGGCAACCTTTTTAAGTCAGAGGCCAGGTTACGCTCCCTCAGACAGTTGAGGGGGATGGACTGGTGGCCCAGCTGTAAACGCTTCCATAAACACATCCATAGCTGTTTTAAACGCATTTACGACAGTCGTAAACACACCCGCAGCTGCTGTAAACACGTATGCGGCTGCTTCCAGTGGCAACGGTTAGAGCAAGGGCACGTGCCTGATGATTTGGCACCGCAGGCCAGATTTGGTCCACGGGCTGTAGATTGCCGACCCCTGATGTGTTTGAAATATGGTGCTAGAAGACAGTTTTGTGGATACTCTGGACTGCCAGAAAAACAAACATGTGGGTCCTAGAGCAATTCAAGCCTGAACTAACTCTGGAGACACATCATGAGAAAGCAAGACACTCTGGAAGATTTAATAAAGCTTTGAAAGGTTGAAGGCAGAAGACAAGGAGGAAAACCAAATATAAGGCAGCTTGAAAGGAAGCCAGAGGTTTGAGTTTACAAGATCTGAGCAGGGCTGTTGAGGTCAGGACTTTCTGGAGATTTCTCATAGGGTTGCCATAAATTGTAGGAGACTCGATAGTGTGCAACAACAATAACAATACACAACTGAAACTTGGACTTAAATGGTTAGGCTGAAATTTCAGATAATATCCATTTTCATATATATCAGAGGTAATGATAATAAGTATCTCTTAACTATGCACAAAAGATGGATGAGACCCAGCTCTTTCAAGGCCTTTTAAGAAAGGCTTGATTGGGAAGGGTGAGCAGAAGGAGAGACTTCTAATCAAGTGTGAGGTTTTTTGTATTACTCTTTCGATATGAAAAAGGGTAGTCTACACATGTGATCTTAAAAGTTCAAGTTACCAATTTGTTTGGAGAGGTTCCCTGTGTAGCAAACTGTCTCCTTCTTTACATGGTACCAGTGCTGCCAAAGGGCCAGCAGTCTCATCACCAAATAAGATTGAGTTAAGTTCTTCCAAAGAGAAGGCCTTTGAAAACAGTTTTATGCCACAAACCTAAGATTTAAAATTGTATCTGAAGGTTTCACAATGGCTCTGCTTTATAAGTTTTCATCCAGGAGCTTCTATTGCATTTCTACAGCTTGTCACAAACAAATTATCAACAGAGAATCCCCTCATTTTGGTATAACATCCCACATGTCTCTGAGCTGTCAGAAGCCTGAAGGAAAAGAACTGTCAGAAGCCTGAAGGAAAGGAACCTACCCCGGACTCCCACCAGCTGTCCGGGGTGGGTGGGTGGGGGAATAAAGTGCTGCCCCTGTGGTGCAGATGGCCAAAGACACTGCCACGGCCATGTGGCTGGCCAAAGATGCCACCCCAGCTGTGCAGGTGGATGAGGATGCCACTGCCTATCCCGGACTCCCACCAGCTGTCCAGGAGGATAAATGGCTGCCCCAGTGGAGTGGATGGCTGAAGACGCTGCCCTGGCTGTGTGAGCAGCTGAAGATGCCACCCCAGCTGTGCAGGCAGACTAGGATGCCACCACCTACCCCATACTCCCACCAGCTGTCCGGGATGATAAAGGGCCGCCCCGGCAGAGCACATGGCCAAAGACGCTGCCCTGGTCTTGTAGGCGGCAGAAGACGCTGCCCCAGCTGTGCAGGTGGGCAAGGATGCTACCATTGATCCCTGACCTCAGACCCCCATCAATTTCTAGGAGGGACTTTCCTGCTGACCCGGACCCCAACAACGGTCTGGTGGGAAGGACTGTGACTATTTCATTTTGTTTTTTTCTATTGTCTATTGTTATTTCACTGTTATTTTTTGCACTAATTTGTAAGCTGCCCTAAGTCGTCATGGTGAGTGGGCTGCTATAAATGTGAATTATAAATAAATATAAATAAATCTGTACCTATAAAGCAAAGGTGTGGGTTCGGTGTCCAGAATGGGCTGCCACACCCCTTGACCAAACCCTATGAGATTTGGCACACACGTACCTTGTGCACATGAGCAGGTCACTGTTGGGGTCTCAAAGCCCATGGGCCCCCTAAATTGATCTGCAAAGGGGGTATATGTGACAGGAGGGTTTGTGTCTGCCCCAGTGCTAGGACAACCAGGGAGGGGGGATTGTGATGACATCACCGAGCTCACATCACAGGCTTACCCCTAGCCAGTGGGTTTCCCAGGCAACACTATCACTCAGCTAGCCGGGTTTGGACCACCTGGGCGAAGCCGGGCACCCTTGCTAGTAAATAAATATTAATAAGCAGCAGCAGCAGCCATTATGCTGTAATAGTCATCCAACAGCACAGTGGAGATTCTGTCATATCCTTTGAAAAAGGCATTTCCTACTCCTGTTCTTGTCCCTCTTAATGCTTGCTTATTTTTATTATCAGGATTTTTTTCAAAGCAATTTTTGTCTACTTCAAATTAAATTCCTATAACCATAAAATATTACTTTTTCAAGACATGTTTCTGTTTAGCCTTCTGCTAGTATAAACTGGAAGTAGAAGAGCATGATGGTAACAGCCATAAAGGTTTAAAAGAAGACAAAGTAAGAATTCTGCATTTCAACTGAGCAAAAAATGAAATATTGATTTGTTGTGAGGTTTGGGAATGTACAAGCAACAATGCATAAGTTAGAGCAAGGATTCCCAACCTATTGCCCATGGGCTGGCCCCAGCCTGTGGCACCATTTCATGTGGCCTGCTGCCGTCATGCCCAGAAGTGGAAGCAGGTTCATTTACGACAGCCATACAACACACATGCACAGACTCGGTTACATCAGCCGCAAATGCACCCATGGCTGTCATAAACATGGAAACAGGTGCATTTACTTCTGCTTCCAGGAGCATGGTCAGCTGTCTAGGGGCGTGATCAGGCCTGCAGCATAAAAAGGTTGGGAACCCCTGAGTTAGAGCCACAGGTGAATTAATTCATACTTTTTTCCTGATGTTTAATCATCAGAACCACGGACTTAGAAGAAGGACAGGAAACAAAAATTAGACTACTTCATAGCTGATTACACATTTGTTTGTAGCTCTGTAATATTTAATATGTTGTCTACCTCATACATTTTGTCTGAAGCTGCAGAAGGAGTGACAAATCATGTCATGTTTTACTGTACGGGGTGTTTCAATGCATTGACACCCTTTTGGTCAATGAAAACTTTTGTAAATATTCATTATATCTTTACTAAGGTATGATATATTTCCAAGCTCAGCAATCCACTCTTCTCAGTTTCACAGGCTGTGTCTGGACATCACACTATACCAGTGGTTCTCAAACTTTTTGCACTGCAGGCCTGACCATGCCTCCTGGATAGCTGAGGAGGCCAATCATGTGGTTCCTCCTGCTGTAAACACTGCTGTAAAATACGTCCACAGCTGTCGTAAATACATTTACATCAGCTGAGGATGCATTTATGGCAGCATTTACACATGCACGGGCATATTTTACAGCTGTCATAAATGGCCCGCTTCCACTTCTGGTAGTGTCATGGGCCACATGAAATGGTGCTGTGGTTGTAGTTTGGTAACCCCTGCACTAAACTATGAATAGGCATTGCTTCCTTTCTGGTTTGTGTATTCTGCACTCCACAGCCAGAGGGAAAATTTCAGAAGCTTTTATATCTTGTTAACCACAACTTGCTAAGTCACAGAAACCTGGAATTCTGATTACCATAAACTCAACTATGGTTGGTTTCTATCAGCCCCCTTTATAACCCGCATTTTGAGGTTAGCTGTTTGAAAAGAACAATAGTGAAAATTATACACTGCTCATCAGGAATGGATGGAACAGCAAGCTGTGGTTAATAAGGAGCAGCCAAAATGTTTTGGAATGTCTCTTTTCAGCTGCACTAGAAAATGAGAGCACATGGACTGATTGACTAGACCTGGGATAAGAGGAGGTAGGCTGATCTTGTATAAATCTTGCTACATTGCATTTCTTTATGAAACCCAAATACAGCAAGCAGTGACACTTGTGGACTAAGATGCAATTATGCCATCAGCTTTCAGCACCTAGCACTATTTAGATTCAGATTATGGAATTAGACCAATATTTTCTTTGGAAGTACCTACAATCTGATTGGCTCTAAATCTTTCGGCAATGTGACTGTCATCCAAAGAGTAGGGCAATTAATTCTGGGCACCGAACAGCTTGTGTTTCTTAAACAACAGAGATTCATGCTACCACAAAGACTGTCAAAAACAGGTTGTGCTGTGGCACAGAGGTCTGCTGCTCAATAAGGAAGTCATGATCCAAACCCTTCCATGTTTTTCAAATATTTCTTTGGATCGCAAGCTGAAGGTACAGCTGAGGCCATACCCATCAAGCACGGCTCCACAAAATATGGGAAATTACTGTGCATGTGTGTGCAGTAGCCCGTTTGCACCTGCGCACCTGCGCAGTAACCCCTTTCCCTGCTGTTCAAATACGGGACAGTGGCAGGAAAGGGGAGGAACGAGCGCTGAAAAACGGGAAATCCCAGCCAATACGGGATACTTGACAGGTATGGCTGAGGCTAATACTGTATAATACTTTTTGTGCCCAAGAAAACAATGAATGCACAAACATCTACAGCATGCAAACAATAACAAAGCTATGCTGGAAAGGAGAAGAATAGTTACTGAAAATATCTTAAAGAGTCCCTAAAGAGACTGGATTTATTGTTTCTCTTCCAATTTAAAGGCTGGAGCCATCCATTCGCATTAATCCCCCCCATCACTCTAATGTCACACAGAGAGATTACTAAGCACATAAATACACAATTACAGCCATATATCACAGTCACAAAAGCCGTCTCTTATTAACATTCAACCTGTTACCTATACTTCAAAGATGCTAAAAATGCCTTGCAATAATTTGCAGCTTGATATATGCAATTTCATCTTTATTGCATTTCACAGCACAAGACAGTCCTGGTTTCACCTATGATTTATTTTAACCCATGTGCTAGCATTTTGCAACACATTTCTCAATTTTAACCCTATTTTAGCTGTACAGCATTAATTTTACATGTGCTCATCAACCTAGTCAGGATTCTATAGCCAACTGATCTTTCAATAAAGATAAGGATAATAATGATTAAAAGAACAAACCAAAGACACCCACCCAGTATTCTACCATTGCCTGTTGCCTTGGTAATCCAAACGCCGGGGAACTCGCTGATTATCGGTGAATGGGAATTGCATTGTTCACACTGCAGTGCCTCTGCTATGTTAATGTGAGATAATGGCAGCCAGAAGAATCCTTTTGTTCCCAGCTTTGCTGTTTATTCATAGTGCCTGGAGGTCAGCAATTGCTACAACAACCAGGAAAGGAGCCACTGAAACAGATTCCACTTCTAACCACCACCCCTTGCGCCCCACCTCCTGCCATCAAGAAAAGGAGAAAAAGCTCTGCAGAAAACTAAAGCCAGGAAACTGAAGGGTGAACTGTAAAGACTGTGAAACAGAGACGGTGTAGCAAGCAACGTGAATGAAGGATTGGATGGTCTGGCACTTATTGGGACTGTAGAGCCAGGAAAGATGCATGTTCAAAAGATGCAAACAGATGGTTAGAGCACCAGCGATACTAAGTTAATGAATTTACTTTCAATTAATTCTGCTAGATTATTGATTACAGCAGTTCCTGTCTAGGTAAAGATAGACTATACTCCTCCTCTGAACTGCATAGGTCCGACCAGTGTGGGTTTGGTTCCGCATGGATTTATGTCTATCGATACTCTGCTGCTATTTGTCTTCAGGAAAGGGGCCGGGGAAAGGTGAGTCGCAGACTTAGCAAGACCCATGTGGTTGGTAGTGTGGCAGTCCCCAGTCGGATGCTGGTGGCCTGCCTGGCCTTTCTCCTGGCATTGGGGCAACATGGTGTCCCTGGAAAATGCTGAGAGGTTGATGTGGGTTGGGGGGAGTTCACATTGGTATTGTTCTCTATCTTTCTGTATGTGTGTGTGTACATATTTACACACACATGTACTTACATAAAATGTTTATGCTTTGTAGTTACCATATTTGCTGGTGTATAAGACTCACTTCCCCTGTTAAAATACACAAGAAAAATTGAATGCTTCTTGTGTGTATATAGTGGCCTTTAGTGAGCTATTGTGGTAATGAAGTGTGCCTTATACTCAGATGCATCTTATATGCCTGCAAATATTTTGAACTACAGTACACTGAGGTCAGGCATCCCTCACACCAGCATTTTTGAAGGGAGAAGTGTACAAGTTATTTGGTTTCTCGACCATGCCCCCCCCCACAGATGTTCTTGGAGTTCAATTCCCAGAAGCCTCTATCAGCAGGAGAACTGACTTGGGTTTCTGGATCAACAGGTGTGTACTGGCTTGGGCTTCCGGGAACTGAAGGCCAAAAATATCTGGGGCCCCAAGGCTGAGAAACACTCTAGTAAGCATAAATTTTATTGGAAGTAATGTTATCTACATTTATTTATTAACATATCTTTATTTCTATTTATTCTCCAACCTGTTGAATTCATTTTGTAACCTTTTCTAGGAACTCAGGGGGCTACATATCCTTAATTGTGAAGTGGGTTGGGCTCAGGGAATGAGACTGGCATAGGTAGTCAATAACTTATCTGAAAATTGATTAGATCTTCAGAATCTATATCTAATATGCTAGTCACTTCAATATGCTACCTCTCCAAAGTACGGGAATGAAATCAACCTGGTGTATAGCAGAATCAAAGCAGTTGATTGGTCATCTTGATTCTAAAATGCAAAGCATGTGGGAATTTTGTCTGGTTGTAAAATGAATTCTTAACTAATTCTTCAAAAAGGCAATCTTAGAATTCTATTTCCTCAGTCAGTAAGAACATGACCTTTTATTTATATGTACTGTGGCTATTAAACTCCATTGAGAAGGCCATGTTGAGTCAATCTAATACACTGTACATAATCAGACAAGGGAGGGACAGACACTGGAGAAAGCAAAGGAACAATCTGCTACAGGGTAGCATCCTAGCACCATTACTTTTAAACATTTACATAAATGACCAACCAATATCTCCAAACTCCAGGAATTTCATCTATGCTGATGATCTTGCCTTAACATTCCAGGAGGAAACCTCTGAGTCCATCAAGTAACAGCTAACCTCTGCTTACCCCACTGTAAAAAGTCTATTATTTGGCTCACTACCATTTGTACAGAGACCCCATCTTTTAAACACTTCTTACCCAAACACAAAACAGCTATCATTGCTCTTTTTCAACAAGTATTAATGGTAGTGAACACAAGAGGCTATCCTGTAGACTGGGGTGACCAACTTTTGTGCTCCAGGTGTTCTTGGACTTCAATTCCCCAAAGCCCTAGTCAGCAGGTGTGCTTACTTGGACTTCTGGCACTAAGGTTGGTCACCCCTGTTGTAGACCATTGATGTTGTCAACATTCACACTATCTTTGCTACGTAAAACACACTATCCTTTTTCCTGTTGGCAATTTGTTGTTGTTGTTGTTGTTGTTCAGTCGCACAGTCGATTCCGACCCTTTGCGACCCCATGGACCATTGCTCTCCAGGCGCCTCTGTCCTCCACCATCCCCCTCAGCCCTCCCAGCTCTGTGCCCATTGTGTCTACAATGCCATCTAGCCATCTCAATGTAAGTGTAATATTGTGCAGCAACATCAGGCCATTTCCTGATGTTTTGAATCTGGACATAGGAGCACAATATCCCTACATTCAGAAACTAAATTTATTTTAATGAATTGCATTTCTTGGCTTTTTAGAATGGAAGTATAAGTATATATTACACTACACACAATTTCCAACAGGAACTTCCCTCATGTGGCACTACCCAAGGCTAGAGGATCCCAGAAGATAAGTGCATGATCTGTACTATGAATGTTAGGGGAGGACAGAAGCAAAGAAAAAGAAAAACAAGTTCAGGGTGGCAGTAGTCCCTCTGCATTAAAACATTTTGAAGGGCTGTTTTGGACTTAATGAAATGGTGAAGCAAAGGTATCAGTAAGTGAAACAAATACAAAAGAGAAACATACACACCCTTCAGTTTCTCAGGTTAACTAAAATTGCCATGCTCACTCCACAGAATGAAGACAAGCTATCTCCCTGTGTCTAAACTGAAGCCTAAGTCAGTACATTGGCTGATCAGTGCTTGGGGGGGATTGATTTGGGCTTCTGGGAATTCAAGTCCAAAAACCAAAAGTTGGAAAACACTGGTCTAAATCCTTTCCTTTGGTTAGGTAAGCTGCAAATCATGTGGAAGAGTTTTATTGGAGCATTGTGCCAATCCTAAATACCTAGGCATAACGTTAGAAAGGGCCCTAACAACACACCTAGATAAAATAAGCCAAATTAAAGAAGCATGAAATGGCATTTAATTTTTTATTCTTTTTATATCTCACTTTTCCTCAAAGTTGTTGAATGCAATACCCATTGTCATCATAGCAATCATGTCAGGTATGTTACATGGAGATAGCTCACATTTACAATTTTTGGAGCAAAGTCATCTAGCATTCGACCTTGGACTGAGAAGATATAGTAAGCTGAGAAGGTCAGTCAGTTAATCAATGGCAGAGTGATGCCACCTCTGTTGAAAAGAGTGTTCCTTCCCCCTTGCTCCATGTTACAAGCTTCACTCAAGCACTCACCCTAGGCAAACTTTTGCCCATGCAAACCACCCCATCAGAAACTGTTTCTAACATTAAGTAACAGAGTGAAGTCTAGAGGCTTAACAGACTCTTGAACATCATCAGCAGGGAGGATGGCCAGCCTGACACCACTTTTTTTCTTGCCATCCCAATAACCAGGCAAATGATTTTTAATTACTGTATATGCAAATTAGAGAGTAATTGGGGGATAGTTTCAAGCTATTGTGTTATGACTTCTTTCTTTGAAGAGCATTATTATTATTATTATTATTTATTAAATTTATATCCCGCCTTACTCGACACAAGTGTGACTCAAGGCAGCTTACAACAGGGATATATAATATAATACAAAATATGATACATAATACAATATAATTTCTAATAACAAAAAATACCAAGAATGTACAGTTTTCACCTTACAAAGTTACAAGATAAATATAAATTATGCAATAAGACAAACATTTAAATGCTGAGATGACAAATAAAAAAATAAATAGCACAATATCCTTGGCTACCCAGCATCCACGATGGAGCCCCTTGCCCCAAACCTCCGTGACTGAGCCCCATGGCTCAAATGTCGACAATGGAGCCCCATGGCTCAAACATCTGCGACAGAGCCCCATGGCTCAGACGTCCATGACAGTGGATGGATCTCCATTACAAGAGTTCATTTAACTTCATAGTTTGGGCTAGAAGGCTTTCCTTGAAGATTACCTTCTCCATGTGCTACTGTATATTCTTTGCCATCCATTCATATTGCCATCCATTCATATTGGAGGAAAACCACAGAAATGTAAAATCATTAATTTTAATATATAAAATATATAAAATATCATTGATAATCACATCATGTGATTATCAAGGGTGGGGGCAAGGAATAAAGAGAAAGGGGGTAATTTTCAAAAGAAATATAGGATTTTTATAAAGCGAAAAGCCAACCAGTGGAGATAATGAGGAAAAGCCAGCCTTCCTGAGTCGGGTTCTGCCTGAGTGGGCAGTATATATAAATATGACTATTAAATTAAATTTAAAAAAATTAAATTAAATTCCTGCTTTGTAAAATTATATGGACTAAACTAAGGACTGCAAATTCCTTTATTCCAAAGACTTCTTCATTCTTCGGTTGAGTGTCTGGCATGGTAAAAAGCTGCACACAAACCGCTGAAGTTGATACCATTAGCAATAAGTCACGTGTTGGCACTAGTATTTAACATTAAATGCCCAAAATTTCTTGCACAGTTATATCAGTGTAACACTCATGTTTGGAGGCAAATTGCCGCAAAATTACAGTAGACATTGGTTGCATACAGAACCATGTGACCTAGTGTGCAGCACAGAATGTCTACAGTGATTTTGTTACCTGAAGCAATTTGCTTACAAATATTGTGCTGATAAGTCTTATACTGTAATAGTGTAAATGCATAAGAAGGTTTTGGAAATTATGGACATTTACATGGAGGTAAGATACAAAATCAGACATATACTACTTAGAGTATAACCATTTGGTTTTTTAGATGAAAGAATCCTGCTCTGTCTACTAATTAAACTAATTTACTGCACACCTTGATAAAAAATTTGAAGGACCTGCAGAAACCAGATCAAGTTGTATTCTAGGCCAGATGTCACATATGGGCTGTCAGTTGGCACACCTGAGCTAAATGTTGGGGAACTATTTCTTCACAACCGTTGACATTAAGTTATCAACTGAAATTGTATGAAGAGAGTGTTCAGGTGATGTATTAGCAGCTTTTTTGTCAGTGAGCAACTATCACTGGTTGAAATAACTTTTTTCATTTTATAATTAAAAAAATTATAACTAGCATTTGCACTTTGATTGTGAAATGAACACAACTAAAATAAAATGCTTACAAAATATGGACACATATGCAATATCAATATAGTTTATGAATTGTCAATTTTGACCACTACTGTAATTATAGTTGCCTTTTGGATTCATGGGTTGTTTTTGTTTGGTTTGGTATTTTCCCTGAATTCCATATTATATTCTAGGCATGACCCGTTGTTTTCTATAATTTTAAAGATTTCTTCTTCACTTGGAGGCACAAGCAAGCAGGAAGAGAAGAAAGAAGTGGGGGGAAAAGGAAGGAATAACTAAACCCTTTCTCATAAAACCAGTAAAAAACATCTAGGTAGAAGGAACTCCACCGATATCAAATAACGTTAATAATTAACTAATTGAGATAGATAGTTGTTAATTTGATCTTCTGATTAATTTTATCAAACTTCCGGAATTAAATTATTTGTATTTTAAATTTTAATCTGTTTATTTTAATCAATTCTGATTGCTTTAAGAAACCATTCTAAGACAAACAGTGGCAGTAAAGAAATTGCCATTTAATTAATATTGAAGGCTAAATTGGGAATGAGTGAAGAAAGGAAAGAGCAAAAAAAGTTCTAATAAGAAAGAATAATGTAAAGAGCATCTGTGTGTAGACATTATTGTTGAAATCACATGTGCTATATAAGTTGCAACTAGCACCTTTAATGTGTCAAGGAAGGACTGAATAAGAGAGCTACTGTCGTTTAAATCAATAAGAGTTCTGGTCTGTGTATAAAAATATGGTGTGAACCAGTGTAGTGTAAGGTACAGTGTTTCAAACTAGAACTCAGGAGACCTAGGTTCAAACCCTTATTCAACAATAGAAATTTACTGAGAAGTAACAATGGTAAATGTACTCCTTGAATATGTTATATTCCTTAGAACTCTTACTAGGATACAATCAATCAATCAGGTTTATTTCGGTCATTGACCAGCATGTTACTAGGATACCATAAGTCAGAATCTACTTGATGGCACATACATAAAAACATAACCTGCCTTGTCTGAATTATGATTATTAAAACCTGTTTCAACAGAAAACTATGGTATAATTAACTGCTGCATATAATTATGTTTACACTACATTGGTCCATAATGTAGTGTCATAATCTCTCCTTTTGACAGTACTTTGTTATTCCTACCATGCATGGAAAGAACAAAATTAATTGTTACTGCCAGTGTAGTGCAGGAGTGTAAATTTTGTTGCAGTCTCTGATTGAAAATCTAACCTTTGCAACATAATGCCCTTTCTTCCAATGCCATTCCTATACTGGCATTGGAAGAAAGGCCACTGCTACCACCACCATGGCTGCAGTGATGACTATAGTGTACACACCAAGTCAAAGTCTACCACCACCCTTCTGGGGCTATCCCACAGCTTATTTTTCTTTACAGTGTTGACTATTTCAGGCTATGTAGTTTGGCCTGAATATCCAAAAGTCAACAACCTACATGAATACCAAGATTTGCAAATACAGTGGAACCCCATGTAACGAATGCTTCGTATAATGAATAATTCATTCTACTAAGCATTCGTGCACTATTGTGTGGACAAAGTAGATAAGGAAAAACTGTTTTCCCTATCGCATAACACTAGAACTAGGGGACACTCCATGAAACTTTTGGGTACTAGTTCTCAAACAAATAAGAGAAAGTACTTTTTCACCCAGAGGATTACTGGTCTATGGAACTCCCTGCCAGAAGAAGTGGTGACAGCTGTCAGTCTTGACAGCTTTAAGAAAGGATTAGACAAGTTCATGGAGGACAAGAGTATCAATGGCTATAATTATGGATACTTAAGGACAACCTCCGGGTTGGAGAGATAGGCAGGATATCTCTCAATATCATTTCCAGGGAATTCTAAGCAGGTGAAGGCATCTGCTTGGGAATACCCTGAAGGAAATGGTGAGCCACTGTGTGAGACAGAATGCTGGACTGGATGGGCTGTGGCCTGTTCCAGCAAGGCTGTTCTTATGTTCTTATGAGTGAACTTTTCCATAAATTCCATTGATTCAAATAGGTCTAATAGAACTGCAATTTATTTTAGCAGTGTAAGTTGCAGTTAGAGTAAGCACACTGGAATCAAAAAGAACTTATAGAGTTCACTCTGTAAATCTTCATTGACTCAACAATTTGCTGTTCAGTCTCACAATTGAATGATGTCCTTTGGGACATCATTAGGTAAGTTTATATCACCACCTCTCCGTGTTCTTATGTAACCACAGCGTATTATAAGGCAGAATAAACATCCCCATGTTTTCATTCAGGTCATTAATGCATCTCCTATAACTTCTGACAAGCACTCAACTATATAGCAACATACAATAAAAATGTTCCTAGGTGCTTAGGCCTTCACCTACTTCTTTTCCCCACCCTAATTAATTACTTAAAGGCTGACAGATATTAACAAAACAAAACGTTAGATAACTGAAAACAGAAGGGAACAATCAGGGATCTTTTCTAATGCTACTAAGAGATCAGATCACAGACAACAAGCTTCTGTAAGAAGCACATATCAAAACCACATAGCATGAGTAAAACTCCATAAATGTGGTTGTATGACTGTCATGGCAAAGTGCAACTGGTATGATTGAGCCACCTTCTGCAAGAGAAGTGAGTTTTGTGCACAGAAGGATTGTAGTCTAGGCAATGACGAAGGAGGGCCTAAGGATTGTGTGGAAAGTTCTGGAAGTTTGACAAATGGCAGGTGTCTAAGGAAAAAAGGCAGACTGTGATATTAGCAGCCACAGTGGCCAAAAATGTCAAGCCATCAGCTCCTTTGAGAACTGGAGTGGATGTGCAAGCAACAGTTGATAATGAGGGAAACATACTTTGCTTTATGATGGAGTAGCCAAGGGAGTTATGGCCTTAGGGTAAATTACTGACCACAGTCCCCTTCTCATAGACCAGTGATGGTGAACCTTGGCACTCCAGGTGTTCTTAGACTTCAATCTCCAGTAGCCTGGATCAGCAGGAGTGCTGACTTGGGCTTCTGGGAATTGAAGTCCAAGAACACATGGAGTGCCAAGGTTGGCCATCACTGTCATAGACCATCGTTCTGTTTCCTACACCATAGAACTAAACCTAAATTGTGCAGTTTCTGTCCCTTTCCACAACTACTGGGGGGTGGGTGGGGGTGGGAGTGGGGCTCTTCAGGCTGAGGATACTTTTCAAAATATCTGCTTCTAGCTCCTTGTGTTTCAACAGAATGTGTCAAAGAAAGGGAAAGAATGGACAAGCTAAAATAGGCAACTTGTCTGAAACCTGGTTGAGATAAACTTAAATTGTTGGAGATCTTCTGCTCTAGCAGGGGAGAGGAGAGTTAGACCATCTTTCTACATCACATGAGAGCCTCAAAAAATCATCTTTCTCCTCTGCACTCCTGTCTCCACCTCTATCTAAACCAACTACTGTTGTCGTTGTTCAGTTGCACAGTCAATTCCGGCTCTTTGCGACCCCATGGACCAACGCCCTCCAGGCACCCCTGTCCTCCACCTTCTTCCTCAGCCCACCCACCCCTGTGCCTATTGCATCTACAACACCATCTAGCCATCTCATCTTTGGCCGCCCCTTCTTCTTTTGCCCTCCACCTTCCCCAGCATCAAGGCTTTCTCAAGTGAATCCTCTCTTCTCATTTGCTGTCCAAAGTACTTTAGCTTCATCTTTACTATTTGTCCTTCTAGGGAGCAGTCAGGGCTGATCTCTTCTTAAGATTGACCTATTTGTTATCCTTGCTGTCCAGGGGACTCTCAAAACTCTCCTCCAGCACCACATTTCAAAGGCATCTATTCTTCTGCGCTCAGCCTTTCTAATGGTCCAGCTCTCACAATCATACATTACCACCAGGAATACCATTGCTTTGACTATGTGGACCTTTGTTTGTAGTGAGATGTCTCTACTTTTCACTATGTTCCTCAGGTTTCTCATAGTTTATCTCCCAAGAATCAGTTGCTTTTTTATTTCATGACTGCAATCCCTATCAGCAGTGATCTTTGATCCTAAGAAAGTAAAATCTGTCACTGCTTCTACTTCTTCCCCATCTATTTTCCAGAGACTGATAGGGCCTGTTGCCATTATCTTAGTTTTCTTGATATTGAGTCTCAGGCCAGCTTTTGCACTACTGTAACAAGTTTTATTTCAATTTGTCTTATTTCTATTGTTTTGTTGCTGCCTTGCCATTGTATTAGTGTATCTTATATTTTTAATATACTGTATACCACCCAGAGATCTCTGATTAGTGGCAGTACAAGAGTGCAACCAGTCAATCAAGCAACCAATCAAGCAACCAATCCATACTTTGCTAAATTGGGAAGGGCTGGAATCCTGCAGGGGTGCGGCCAGCAATTCTCCCATTTCTATTTCAATCCAAATTTGGTATGTTGCAAAAATATTTTCTGACCATGACTAGGGAAAAATTGCTACAATCTCTAGTGACAACATGCAGTAGCCTGTTCCTTGCTACAAACCATGTAAATTTTTACAACTTGGCGTTCACTAATCTCACAAAAATCTGAAATATAGGAGATAATTTAACATATATGATGAACTCAGGAATGCAGAACTCAAGGATACTGTTTTACAAGTTAGATCAGGTCACAAATCCACAAGTATTTTAAGCCACACTATTATCTGGTACAAACATAGCAGAACTACAGAATGGCTTCTAAAGGTACCGAGATTTCTAAGCTGTCTTCAAGAAGGAAATTCACCCTGAATAGCAAGCATTCCAATTATACAATCTCTCCTAGGAACTAATGTTGTAAGCAATGTTGGAGGAGAGTCTATATGGGACTCACCTATGTGAAAGCGCGGGTTTCATGGAGCTCATGGAGTTCATGGATGGCTGCATGGGTAACTTCCCCGGGGGTTCGTTTTGACGGCTTTTCTGGTGGCGCAGCAGCAAAAGCCGTCCCAGTTCCTCACACCACGATGAGAGCAATGCTGAAAATGAAGCAGAATAAATGTTACTGTAAGGTAAAATGACCAAAAGAGAAAGAGAGATTGATTGGCAAACACCCAAGCAAATGGGTTCAGTGAAACTGGTAACTTTCACTTACAAATGCAAGGCTCCCGAGCCTAGTAATTTTAATTCAGTGATCAGAATACAGTGCAAACTTTGGCAGCGTCTTCTGGGAATTATTGGACAATCTAAAGGAGCAAAATTATAGTCTATCATAAGAGATGGGAAATGGGTCAGATACCTAGATCCTTTTAAAAGAAACCTTTCTGCAAAAATAGTTGGTACTGTACTTACTTAGCAGGATCATAGACATAAGCAAACTTGAGTGTGTAGAAGTTACTCTGCTTAAGTTGTGTACATTGTAGCAAGTACAACTATGAACAAGGAAGGAGGGAAAGAATATTCTCAGACAGTGTGGTGAGATTGCCTATTTGGGACAGGGAACAGTAACTATGATAAGCAACTATAGGTAAAGGTAAAGATCTCCCTTGCTCAAAAGCCAGTCATGTCATACTCTTGGATTCAGTGCTCAGCCAGCACTGTCTCCATCTGCAGACATTTCCATGGTCATGTGGCAGGTAGGAATGCTGTTACCTTTCCTGCAAAAGTGGTACCTATATATCTACTTGCAATTTCTTGCTTTCAAACTGCTAGGTTGACAGGAGCTGGGACAGATGACGGGAGCAAACTCCGTCATGCAGCACTCGGGTCTTCAACTGCTGACCTTCCAGTTGTCAAGTTCAGTATTTTAACCACTAAGCCACTGCAGCCCTTAAGCAACTATACAGAATAGTAAAAGTTAGTGTGATTGACTGTGAGTGCTTAGTTCAATCACACTATGGTTTCTGGAGTTCAACAAGGGCTGCATATTTCTTAGCTTTCCTTCAGTACCATAAGTCTTAGGGCAGTGATTTATTTATTTATTATTTAGATTTGTATGGCCGCCCAATCACCAATGTGACGGCAGGCGACTCACAATTCCATTGCACACAACCCTGCATAAAAAGACCCAACATGTCATTAAAAACCTTACAAAAACACATTGTTAAAATCTTCGTAACAAATAAACTAAACAGATAGACTAAAACCTCAGATGGGGATTAGCATGTTCATATCAGCCAATGAGGGGTGGCTGTTCCTCTTTCTGCTCCCCACATCTGCTGCACCAGCCATGCCTTCAGCCCTTTCCTAAAAACTGACAATTCTGGCTGAAGATGAAGGTCCATTGGCAGGAGGTTCCAAAGAGCTGGAGCAGATACAGTGATACCTCATACAACGTCCAAACTTGGTTCCACAAGTTTGGACTTTATACGGATTTGGACTTTTTATGAGGCATGCAAAATCCTAGCCACGATGCCTCATACAACGTCCAAATCCTTGCCGCATTGCCTCGTACAACGTCGTTTCCATAGAGATACATTGTACTGTAACAGCACAGACTTCAGGGCAAAGTCAAGGAAACAGACAGGAAACTGACAGAACTTTAAGAAATCATTGTCTAAAGGCAAAAACATTACAAAAACATGTCAAACAACCCGGATTGTCCGAGAACCTGAAGAATGCTGCAAAAATCCCAGGAATGCTTTTAAAAATTCTGACGAAAAAATCCAAAAAAAATCCAAAATTGTGCTCAAAAATACTCCTAAACACTCTTCGCCTCATGCAAAACCCACAAGAGCAATGCACGCATGTGTCCTGCCTTTTATACTGCCCAGGCACAATGCAACCTGGGAAAACCCCAATGCCTCATACAAAGATGCACGACTTTGTATGAGGCAACTTTTTTCAAGGAATTAGGCGATGTTGTATCAATCCGATATTGTATGAAGCGGACTTTGTATGAGGTATTACTGTACCAAAAATGCCCTCTTTCTCATCCTGGAGAGATGAGTCTCTCCGACGGATGGTACCTTTAGAGAGCCCCTCTGGTCCGCTCTCGTGGGTTGGGCAGATAACCTCGGGGTGACATGGTCTCTCAGGTTACCTGGTCCACTACCATGTGGAGCTTTAAAGGTGTTAACCAGCACCTTGAATTGCACCCAGAGGCATACCGGTAACCAGTGCAGCTTCCACAACAAGTTTGAGGTGCGGGCATACTGTCTACACCCTATCACCATGTGGGTGGCTGTGTTCTGGACCAGCTGCAGCCTCTGAATGGTCATCAAGGGCAGCCTCATGTAGGGCACATTACAATAGTCCAACCAGAAGGTGATCAGTGCATGAGTGACCATGAGCAAGGAGTACTGGTCCAGGAATGGGCGCAACTGGTGAATCAAATGAACCTGCACAGAAGCCCTTCTGGCCACGGTTGACAGCTGCTCCTGGAGCAGGAGTCATGAGTCCAGGAGGACCCCCAGATTGTGCATCAGGTCTGTCTGGGGCAAAAGAGCCCACTCCAGTACCAAAGGCGGAAACTCCTTGGACAAACTATGGCCCCCTAACCACAGCCACTCAGTCTTGCTGGGATTCAGATGTAGCCCGTTGTCCCCCATCCAGATCCTCCCAGCCTCCAGGCACCTGGATAGGACGTTCACTGCAACACTTGGATCACCACAGGTGGAGATGTACAATTGGGTATCATCAGCATACTGATGATACCTAACCCTGTGGGAATGGATGATCTTACCCAGTGGCTTTATGTAGATATTAAATAAGAGAGGCGAGAGTACTGAGCCCTGCAGGGCCCCACAAAGTAGGGGCCCCGGGCTGGACCTTTCATTTCACAACAACACTGTGAAACCAGGACCACACTGTGCCCTGTATCCGATCCAGAAGGATACCATGGTCGGTGGTATTGAATGCTGCTGAGAGGTCAAGAAGAGCAAGGATGGATGGGTTACCTCTGTCCTGCTCCCACCAGAGATCATCAGTGCGACCAATGCAGTCTCAGTACCCTATCCGGATCTGAATCCCAACTGAAAAAGGGTCCAGATAATCCGCTTTATCCAGGACACCCTGGAGCTGACGTGCCACCGCCTTCTCCACAACCTTCCCCAAAAAGAGTAGGTTGGATACTGGCCAAAAATTGGTTGATATTGTTGGGTATTTTTGAAAGCTAGAAAGAGAAGTAGAGAATACACAGAGAACATTCTGAAAAATATTTGAAAGAGAATGGTAAGGGTACAGTGATGAACTGCAGCAGGTTCTGTAGAACCTGTAGCGGAAATCCCACCAGGCCATGCCCACCTCCATAGCCAATAATGCAGGATGTTTGGCCATGCCCACAAGTTTGGCCCCACCCACAGATTTGGCCAGCCCAAAGAGTAGGTAGTAAAAAAAATTGCACTGTATCACTGTAAGGGTATTCCTCAGAAAAAAACAACAATGGGAGGCATTGCACAGAACATCAGTAGGCCAAAGTGTGCTTGCTTTTATCATGGAGACAAAGATTAGTTTTCTGTTGCCAAGGGCAACACATTACAATACTATGGGAATAAAATGTAATAATTAAGTGTTATACTAAATATGCAAAAAGGCGCAAGTTTTACCACATTCATTTCACAACCTGGCTTGATATCATGAATATATGCAGTAGCAAATTGGAACGGGGAGGGGGTTAAACTGGAGCTGTGGTTGAGACAAAGTGTGGCCATAATCCTTGTTGCTCTAAACCAAGTATAGCCTCCATGCCTAGGCATGGGGCTAGGGAATTATCCTTCTTCTTACTATAAGCCAGAAGTCATGATTGTGACAGAGAGGATGCAATGCTTTGCACATAACAAGAGGCAGACTCTCTGATGAGATATGGTTTCCAGGCAAGCTTGAACCCTGTTTATCTTACTGGGCCACAGAAAATAGTGTTCTGGAACTATGCAAACTTTTCAAACATGAAGCAGAGGTTCTGAGGTCATGAAATGATCACACACCCCCCCCCCCCCCATTTCCACCACACTTCATCCACTGTCTTTTCTTCTGACATCTTCTTGCTGGAAACACAGCCGAAGATCACACAAGCAGGATATGTAATCATGTAATCAGTGTCACAATTAAGGGTACAAAGTCTAGAGGCCAGGATCTAATAAGGCAGGTTGCACAATCTGTTGCCTGCCAGAGATGTTCTGGCATGTCCCCTGTGTCTGTCACTCCCCTTTAATAAAGGCTATCCATTCCTTTCCTTGGTGATCTTTGCAGAAATCACTTTTTTCCTCTTGCTGCAAGCCATGAGGTCAACAATGGTGCATGTGTGTGCATTTATGTGTGTAATAAAAAACAGGAGCTGTGCTAGATTTTCCAGTTCTCTTGCTTCCTATTCCCTGAGACTTTAGGCTCAAAACCTGAGGCCAGGGTGAAGACCAAGAGTCACCAACCTTTCCACTTCCACTTCCGCCACTGGCACAGCTGTCTTTTCCCCCTTCTTACAACATTCTTACAACATCCACTTACTATGGAGCAGCATTAGGGACATGACAAGCCAGGTAGAGGAGAAAAGGATGGCAGCGGCAGTGGGAGTGAAGGCACGGGCCGGATGGAATGGCACAATAGACCAGATCTGGCCCATGGGCCGTAGGTTGAGAACCCATGGGTTAATGGAATTCATTTACCAAAAATTTTAAAAATACATGAATATACAGCTCATGCTACGTAGTTAAATACTAATCCTTATTACATGATGAATAACTTTTTGACTATAATGCATCTTAAATAGAATACTATCTTTACATAGATTTTTCCTTAAAAAAATATTTTATTAGAAAAATACAATTTAAAATTTAAAAAAACCAATTTAAAAATCCAACTTAAGTTAAAAAGTTTGAATTTTTTAATCATTAGTTTCTATCCACCCTGGTTTCTTCTAATCTAAAACTTCATAAATGCTTGATAACAAACGTTGGCAGCAGCATTTCTTTAAAAAAATATCTCTAGCTTCTTTTTTGTAACATGAAGATGCGTCACATGGATTTGAAGCCTCCGAGAGGCTGAGATTTTGGCAGACAAAACCTGACCTAAGCATGAATACTAGGTTCTGTTAGGGTGAAACTATAAAAATGGAAGCAGGGGTTGCATTTTACATGCACTTGACTGTATTTAGATAAAAAGAAATCAAGAACAGTACGTGGATCTTTATTTAATTTTGTTATGAGGTAAGGTAGAAACATATGAACTAGACCAGTGGTTCCCAACCTTATTCTCACCATGCCCCACCTAAGCATCTCTAAAATCCTGATGCACCTGCCATGTGACATATAATTCTTATTATTCAAAAAGCGAATGCCTATTCACGTGGAGGAAGCCTAAAAGGCCATTAATGTGGTCTAACTCATTCTCAAATTGTTTCCCTTAAAAATTAACCCACCCACCCCTGTGGGGCGTGTGCTTCATGTTGGGAACCAAGGAACTAGACTAAAACTCAGCATTGTCTCAATACTGTCAGCTTTGACACTGAGAGGCCTAGTATTCTCCAAAGTACAATGAGACTACTGAGAATTCTACATTATTAACAAATGCATAACAAAATGAAAATGGTATCTTAGATTCATTTCAGTGAGAGTTTGTGGGGTAATGACCAAATGAAATGGGATACAGATTCAGCTAATTAATTTTTAAAGTGACAAAAACATTATTAGCACAGGTAATGCATTTCCAAAGGTTTGATCTCACAAACATTATGGCACTAAATAGAGTAATTAGCTAATGTAAATAGTCTGTTGGCTGCTAGACAGTTGTTAGATTGTTGTATTTGAAGTAAAGTGCAGAAGAGCTGCCGTGCTAAAACAGAGGTTGTCAAAGAAAACAATATTTTGGTTATATACTACAATTACAGGGGGACAGTCTTTTTATATATAATACTAGCTGGTTACCCGGCTTCACTCAGGTATGAATAGTTTTGTATGTGGGTCACTCCTCCCTTCCTTCCGGCTTCTCCATTGATGGTCACCTACAACCCTCACCCCTCTCAATGGTGTTTCCCCTTTGCTTCTTGTGTCCCCCACAGTGCGATCTCACATGCCCATTTGCCTTCCACCTACTGTGAAAACTACAGCTGAGCTCAGAGGGAAAGGCAAATGATGTCACAATCCCAGGTGATGTCACCTGCCTGGAGATGTCACAATCCCAGGTGATGTCACCATCTCTGTTGCCCAGGTGGCATCAGCCAGCTCTTTGGGCAACAGATCATTGGGAAATGGATCAATTTTGGGGGTGTACTCCACCCCAAGGGGCTCAGGGCCCCGATGTTTAAGATATATACTTTTTAAAAAGCCCAGACTATATTTTAGGTTCTAGATCAGAGTAGATGGAATGAAGTCCATGGGTCACATACAGGTCTCATGGGAACAAACTGATTATCCCCACCTCCCACCCCACCCCCAAAATGTAAAAAAAAGATGGGGTGGGGAGACTGAGAAAGCCTCTTGTGCCCTCTAAGCTGTATGGTGCAAATGTGGGATGTGTTAGGGCCACCACATCCCTCAAAAAGATTTTAATTGACACTACAATGGGACCAACCCCCGAAAGGATCTTTGTCTTGTGTTGAGATGGGGTTTGCATGGTTTCATGAGGCTATGCGCTATGTGGTGTAAGGCCACCCAAGATAGACAGACCATAGCTGAGAGAACTCAGACTAAATATGATCCACTAGAGAGAAAATGGCAACCCACTCCAGTATCCTTGCCAAGAAAACCTCATGAACAGCATCAAAAGGTTAAAGGATACGATGCTGGAAGATTAACCCCTCAGGTCAGAAGGCATCCAATATGTTACTGGGGAAGAGCAGAGGGCCAGTGCAAGTAGCCTCAGAAAGAATGAAGCTGCTGGGCAAAACATGAAAGGACACACATATGTGGATATGTTGGATGGTGAAAGGAAAGTCCAATGCTGTATTTCATAAGAACCTGGAATGTAAGATCTATAATAATAATTTTTTGTCAGAAATTATTCTGTGTTGAAAGGATATTTCTGGAAGAAACTCCACCCAGGGAACGCCCAAATAAGGCTCCTTTCAAGTTCCCAAGAGCTGGGACAGAGACAGGTGCTCAATCCATCATGCAATACCCGGGTCTCGAACTGCTGACTTGCCAGCCTTCCAGCTAACAAGGCGAGCTTCTTAACCACTGAGCCACCACAGCCCCTTGTAAGATCTATGAATCAAGGTAAGCTGAATATGGCCAAACACCATGAGATGGCAAGACTGGACATCAACATCCTGGGGATCAGTAACTAAAGAGGATGGGAATAGGCAATATTAACTCAGGGGACCATTATATCCACTACTGGGACAGGTGAAGAAGATATTAAGGATGAAAGAAGATGAGGATGAAAGAGGAGAATTCAAATGTTGGCTTGAAACTCAACGTTAAAAACAACGTATAGTGCAGTAGTAGTTTTCTCACTCTCTGGCAAATAGATGGGGAAGAAATGGAAGCAAGGACAGACTTTACTCTCTTGGGATCTAAGATCACTGCAGACAGTGACTGCAGCCGTGAAATAAAACATCACCCTGCTGACAAAAGTCTGCATTGTTGAAGCCATGTTCTTCCCAGTAGTAATGTATGAATTTGAGAGCATGACCATAAGGAAGGCTGAGCACAGGAGATGAGAGACCTTTGAGCTGTGGTGCTAGAGAAGACTTATGAAAGTCCCCTGAACTGCAAGGAGATCAAATCAGTCAATCCTAAAGAAAATCAACCCTGACTGCTCCTTGGAAGGACAGTTACTGAAGCTGAAATTCAAATACATTGGGCATCAAATAAGAGAGGGATTACTGTAAAAGACCCAGATGCTAGAAAATATTGAAAGCAAAAGGAGAAGAGGGTGGCAGAGGATGAGATGGTTAGACAGTGTCATTGACATGGTAAGTGTGGATCTGGGCAGATTCCAGAGAATGGCGGATGACAGAGAAGCCTGGCTTTCCGTGGTCCATGGGGTCATGAACGTTTGGGATTGACAACAACAAAACAATGGGACAAAGGAAAGTTATCAATTCACAAAAGAAGCTTAAGAAAATATTTGGAAGTTGGGATGGGGTGCACATACAGCCCTCCAAGATCCAGGTGCAGATGTATACAACTGCCGGACCTGTGAAATTTGTCCACCCCTGCACCAGATGCTGGAATTTATGGATGAAACATGTGCCAGCTGCTTCTCTCTTAAATTTGCATGTGCATTCTCCTTTTTCTATAGTGCAGTAGTGATTTTGTACTACAGTACAACACTCTCAATTCCCCAGGTAGCTGAGCACAGCATTGTACTCCAAATGTGTACATTTCCAATGTCAACTCTCCATATCTTTTTGCTTCTGGGTGGGAAACAATGTTATGGCAGTGTTATTCAGGAACCAGTGGCCAGATTTGATGCGAGATCTCCAGCTGCCCGAGCCTAGTTAAGGCCTGGCTAGATATGATTTCTGGATGTCATGATTAATGGGAGTACTCACTCACTCACTCACTCACTTATTGTATTTATATAGCTGCCCTTCTCTCCTAGGTGACCCAGGGCAGCTCACAACATCAAGTTCAATATCAAAATCCATGCCAATACAAAGATTAAAAGAATTAAAACTATCTAGCCCTTTATAAAATAAAACCTCCCAAACCCCTTAAAAACCAGGATTTTTTTAAGCCAGTGAGATGGGTTTGCAACACTGGCAGTACCCCACACCCACTGCCATAATCATGTTTTTAGGGCCTTCCTGAAGGGAAGAAACTCTGTCTGGAGGCATGATTTGAGCAACAGGAGGTTCCACACGGACGGAGCAGATACCGAAAAGGCTCTCTTCCTAGTCCCAGTGAGACATGTGTCCATGGCTGATGGGACCACTAGGGAGCACTTCCAGTCTGCTCTCATAGGAAGCCTTGGGGTGGTGCGGTCTCTTAAATATCCTGATCCACTACCATGAAGGGCTTTAAAGGTCATTACTAGCACCTTGAATTGCACATGGAGGCATATTGGCAGCCAATGCAGATCCCGCAGTAGGGTCATGGCAAGTCATACCGACCGCACCCCATTGCTACCCGGGCAGGCACATTTTGAAATAACTGAAGCCTCTGGATGGTCATCAAGGGCAGCCCATGTAAAGCGCATTGCAATAATCTAGTCTGGAGGTGACCAGAGCATGCGTGACCAGAGCATGCAAGGAGTCCCAGTCCAGGAGCAGGCGCAAAAGCCCTCCTGGCCATGACTGCCCCCTGCTCTTCGAGCAGTAGTCGTGAGTCCAGGAGGACTCCCAAATTATGCACTGGGTCTGTCTGGGGCAAAAGAGCCCATCCAGTAACAAAGATGGTAGCTCCTGGGAAAACACGCCCCCCGACCCACAGCCACTCAGTCTTGCCAAGATTCAGTTGTAGCCCATTGTCCCCCATCCAGAACCTTATCGCCTCCAGACACCTGGATAGGAATTTCACTGAGCCTTTTTCCACTGAGAAAGAAATATGAACAACCATGCAGTAGGAAACAAATATGGCCACTGTGAATATGTAGAAATTTATCCCTGAAATACACCATTTCCATTATGGTCTAAGCCAGAGGTCGGCAACCTATGGCCCATGGGCTGCATCCGGCCCATGGCACCAAATCATCTGACCTGTGCCCTCATTCCGGCAGTCACAACCACCTCTGCCACTAGAATCAGCCATGGACAAGTTTACAGCAACCACAGATGCACTTGCGGCAGCCGTAAACAATGAGGAGACCGCCACTCTGGCCCCCTCAACTGTCTGAGGGAGCGTGACCCAGCCCCTGACTTAAAAAGGTTGGCAACCCCTGGTCAACGCTAATCTATACCTATAAAATGGTGCGTTAACTGTTGGAATGTGACAAAGGATGTTGCACCAGGCCCCACTAGCCCCGTCCGAGCCTTCGTGCACTCGACCAAACGGGGTTCGCAGGTAACTGTCGGGGTGAAAATTTTGGCCTGGGGGCAGGAGCCCCCCAGACGCAAACAAAAAAAGGGAACTTCAATTCCAAACGTTCCTTGCACTGCGCCACACCAGAGCCAATCAGGCTGAGCGGTGCAGCAAAAGGAACGTTCGGAAACGCACCGCGGCCAATCAAAAAAAAAAGCCACAGGAAAAAAAGCTGCTGCAGTAACCAAACACGCGCAGCCAAAACTACAAGCCCCAGCGTCCTGCACGCCATGAGCGCACAGAACGCTGAGGCAGCCGGCGCGTGAAAAGTAAAAGAATTTTTTAAAAAAACGCCGCCACTGCGCTTCGTTCCCACGGGCCACCCAGCATGGCCCATGGAAATGAAAGGCACCCCCGCCGCCGCTGTGCTTTGTTCCCACGGGCCACCCAGCATGGCCCGTGAAAACGAACCCCACCCCCTAAAAAAGTAAGCACAAAAACACAAACCAAAAACACTCAAAAACACAAATAGAAAATAGAAAAAGCAAACACAAAAACAGCAAAAAACAAACAATAAAAAACACACAGACCCCCCCCCAAAAAAAACACCTCAACCCCCCCAACCCCCCCAAAAAAGAGAGCCTACCACGAGACGTCTTGACTTCATGACAACCGGAACTCAAATGAGCAAAGAAAGGAAACACTTACCGGAAGCACCCAGAGGACAGAAGAGAAGAATTGTAGAGAGGAAGCAAAGCTCACCACCCCCACCCAGAGGCCACATGAGAGAAAACATTCAAAAATATTTAAAATTAAAAGATTAATTCCCAAACAAATCAAATAAGTTAGCAAAAAATTCAAAAATATTCACACTAATCTCAAAAAATACCAAAAAATAACAGAAATCACTTTTCACTCAAAAAAACCAAAACACCAAAACAAAAAATAAAAATGCGTAAAAATAAAGATTAAAAAAACAAAATTAAATTTTAAATTAAAAAATAATTTAAATTAAATAAATTAAAATAAAATTTGCATAAACAAAAAACAAAAACCTTCAAAAAACAATTTAAAGAGCCTGGCACTCAGGAAGCCGGCGCACAAAAAATAAAAATAAACACACACTGGGAGCGCAAGTCCGCAGGCGGACGCAGAGCCTCGAAGCCACAAAAGCACAAAACCTTTCAACACCATTTAAAACAGCCCAGCACCATTTGTACAAGAAAAAAAATGAAACCCTTTACTATCCAACACAATTTAAAACAGCCCGGCACCACCGGGCAAAATATGCCAGTGTGTTATAAGCACAAAGTATAATTGTGAGCTGTTTCCCTATTAGCCAAGGAATCTGTCGACAAGCATTTGATCAAAATGTGCTCACCTTTTATCCCTGACATATCATTACTAATGTGCCAGCAACAAAGGGATATAAACTCTTCCTCCATCTCTTCTCTTTTCTACTGCCTGGAGATAACAATCACTGCGTAACATTACAAGGTGGCCATTTGAGTTGCAAGGGGGAAGGTAGGGAGGGCAGAAAAATGAACAAAGTCTTCCAACATAGTGAAAATGCAGCTGGTGTTGGAATAAATAGCCAGTGCAGAGCACCTCTGCACAAGCTAAACATATTTACAACAGTGTTGAACAGAAGCCATCCATCTTAAGTGCAGCTTTGATGCAAGGCGGGGCGCTCCTCATACATGACCAGAAAAGCTCTTGACAAATAAAGATAAAAGGAAGGGAGCAGGTAAATGATTTTACAACGTAGATCTGCAAACTAGTTTCTTCTAATGAACATCAGTAAGCTGCTTTGGGAAGGGACATATCACAGAATAACGCTGGTTCCTCCTTCAGGAAAAACAATGCAAAATCACTTCTAGTGATGCAGCTATTAAATAGGGAAGGGCAAATTGTGACTTCCCAGTAACCTTCTACTCCAGAAATGATTGCCTCCCAAAATGGTGAACTGTGCCACACCTAGGAGTCTCTTTGGGTGCAATTTCACCCCCTAGTGAAGAGTATCCATACAGTAGAAATAAGCATCATGTCTCCTCATTTTTGTAACTGTGAAACTGAAAACACTAGAGCATGACTTTTCTTTGCGGAGGGATGAAGATATGTCATATAACTATATTTGTGGAAGATGCATAGTTGTTGCTTTTCATGGTAGAATTTCAGGGGCTGGGGAAATTAAGTCCTTAATCTCTCTCCTATATTTGATCAATGAGAGTTGCAATAGGTGGCATTTTGCATGTAGTGCTGGCATGAAAAACAAAAAAGTTCGGTTTCACTTACCAGTGATAACTTTCGTTCTTCGAGTATATAGTTTGTGAATACACACTCATGGGTTATGCGCCTGCGCAGAACGGAGATCGGAGGCTTGAAAAGCTATTGGTCTAAAGTTTTGGCGGTAAGACCGCCCACCGTACCGCCCACCCTGAGGCGCCCGCGCGCCATTTTACCTCAGTTCCATACTTAAGCCAAGCACAGGATAAACCAATTGATCTCATCCGTGCAGCTCAAGAGGGGAGGCAGGGTGGGTAGTGTGTATTCACAAACTATATACTCGAAGAACGAAAGTTATCACTGGTAAGTGAAACCGAACTTTCTCCTTCGTATAGTTTGTGAATCCCCACTCATGGGAGATTAGCAAGCTCACACTCACTTGGTCGGTGGGCAGTCGGATGAGATGTTCCCACGATGAGATGAAGATGCCGTAGGTTGACCCGTCAGGGGCGATGAGTCCGGAGCCCTCTGGCGAGGACGACACGGCCAAGCCTGGCGTCCGCAGTGGCTCTGGTGTCCACCCTGTAGTGCTGGACAAATGTAGAAGGTCTGGACCATGTGGCAGCCTTACATATGTCCTCAAGCGGTGTGCCCTCCAGGAAAGCAGTGGATGTGGCAACCGCTCTGGTGGAATGCGCCCTGACATGAGGTGGAGGTGGCAGTGATGCTGACTCGTAGGCTAGGTAAATGGTAGAAGTGATCCATTTGGAGAACCTTTGAGCAGAAATGGGTTCACCCTTGGACTTTCCCCCATAAGCCACAAAGAGGCGTTGTGACTTCCTGAACTCTCTTGTCCTGCTGGTGTAAAACAATAACGCTCGTTTCACATCCAGCGTGTGCCAAGTCCTTTCTTGGGCGTTAGAGGGGTTCTGGAAGAAAACTGGCAAGGAGATAGTCTGTGCCATGTGAAACTGGGAGACCACCTTGGGCAGGAAGGTGATGTCCGCTTGTAGGACGACGCGGTCGTTGAAGAACTGGAGAAATGGTGCATCTGCTCGCAGGGCGACCAGTTCTCCTGCTCGTCGTGCAGACGTGATAGCCACAAGAAATGCCGTTTTCCATGTGAGGAGGCGAACATCGCTGGTGGCCATGGGCTCGAAAGGGGTCCTGGTGAGCGCGTTGAGCACGGTAGACAGTGACCATTGAGCCGTAGGAGTCCTGACCGGAGGGAAAGCGTTCCGTAGTCCCTTGAGAAAACGCTTCACCGTTTGGTCACGGAAAGCCCCAGAAGCGGGCGAACCAGCAGGGGAGTGTGCCACCACTGCTGCGAGATGCACTCGAATGGAGGTGATGCTGAGGCCAGCCTCCGCCAGCTGGAGGAGGTAGGTTAAAATGTCCTGCAGTCCCACCTGCGTGGGGAGTGTCTGTCGGGAGGCCAGGAAAGCACAAAAACGCCTGTATTTGGAAGCGTAGGACTTCCTTGTGGAAGGGCGCCGCGCTAGTTCAAGAATCCTGGACAGTCTGGGATTATCCTCCACGCGGTGAGGTGGAGGCTGGGCAGGTCCGAATGGTGCAGCTGGCCTTGCTCCATTTGGAGGAGTGTCGGTGATTCCGGCAGTGTGCGATACTGCGACGACATGCGCAACAGTAGCGGAAACCAGGGTTGGCGCGGCCACGCCGGTGCCACCAGAATTGCATTGGCTCTGTGTTGGTGCATCCTGGTGAGTACCTTCTGGACCAGAGGAAACGGAGGAAAGGCATAGAGATAGTCCTGATCCCACCGTTTCATGAAGGCATCCCCCTCGGAGTCCAGTCCGATGCCTGCTCTGGAGCAGTACCTGTTGAGTTTCCTGTTGGACTCCGATGCAAAGAGGTCGATGCTCGGCGTCCCCCAAACCTCGCACAGGGACTGGAACACTCCGTTGTCCAGTTCCCATTCGTGGGTCGTGGAGGTGAGACGGCTCAGGTGGTCTGCCAAAACATTCAGCGTGCCCTGAATGTGCACTCCAATTGGGTAAATGTGCCTCTCCAGACACCATTCCCACAACTGCACTGCAAGGTACAGGAGGGTGGTGGACCGTGTTCCTCCCTGCTTGTTGAGGTACGCCACCGCCGTGGTATTGTCCGAGGCCACCTGAACCGCCTTGCCGGTGAGCAGAGTCTCGAAGGAACGTAGAGCCTTCCAAATGGCCAGCAGTTCCAAGTAATTTATGTGGTACACCGTTTCGTGCGGTGTCCAGGTGTCGTTGACCGTGAGAGTCCCGCAAGCAGCGCCCCAGCCGAGGTTGCTCGCGTCGGTCAGTATCTGCAACGAGGGTTGCGGGGGGTAGAAACTCTTCCCCGTGGCCACGTTGAGTGGTGTGGACCACCACAGCAGTTGGTCCCTCAGTTCTGGAGATGGTGTCAACCGTTTCGATTGGCTCTCCCGAAGTGCGTCGAACTCGTGAAGGAGCCACGATTGAAGGGACCTGAATTTCAACTTGGCATGGGGGATCACTGCCGTCGTTGAGGCCATCAGGCCTAGAAGTCTCTGAGCCTTCTTCGCCCGGATGCACGGTCTCGTGCGCAGTTCGTTCACCCCCTGCGCAATGTCCCGTAAGCGTTTCTGGGGGGCGTAGGCTCTCGTAGTGAGCGAGTCGAGTACCGCTCCAATGTACTCGACGCGCTGGGAGGGAGTCAACTTCGACTTGGTGGAGTTGATCCTGAGGCCGAGACTCTCCATGAGGTGAACCGTGTATTGTGTGTCCCGAACGGACGACGGTTTGGTGGAGGAGACGATCAACCAATCGTCGATGTATGGGAAGACCCTGATGCCCCGTTGGCGGAGGAACGCTGCCACCGGAGCCATGCATTTGGTGAAGACCCGCGGTGCCGTGGCCAGTCCGAACGGTAGGCACCGGTATTGGTACACGGAATTGTCGATGTGGAAGCGGAGAAACCGCCTGTGTTCCTCGAGGATGGAGACGTGGAAGTAGGCATCCTTGAGGTCTATGATTGTGAACCAGTCCCCTTTGTTGATGAGGGGGAGGACGGTCTGTAGGGTCACCATCCGGAACTTCCTGGTGTGGATGCATTTGTTCAGGCGGCGTAGGTCCAGGATAGGGCGAAGGCCTCCGTCCTTCTTCTGGACCACGAAGTACCTCGAGTAGAAGCCGTTGTCCCAGTCGGACGGTGCTACCCGCTCGATGGCTCCCTTGGAGAGAAGGGTTGATATTTCTTCCTCCAAGTGGGGGGACGAGGTGGTGAGACGATGTTTTCCTACCCGAGGCACCCGCACGAACTCGATGGCGTAGCCAGAGGACAAGATCTTTAAGACCCACTGGTCGTCCGTGATGCCCGACCATGCCTGGAGGAAGTTCCGGAGGGGGAGGTACGGGATGTGGAGCGGGAGAGACTCGGCCGTCGCAGCTTCAAACGCGGGGCTTGGCCCTCGCGGTCGAGCGCTTGTCCTGTCCGTAGGGCCGGTAGCGGGGTTTGTGTTGTCGCCGCTGTCTGTAGGAGCTGGATCTAGGCTGCTCCGTCGGTCCCTGCTGCTGAGGGTTGCCCTGGAACCGGCGTGTGAAGGGCTGGAACCTCGGCCTGGTGGAGGTAGCCGGCGTGGTGAGCCCCAGGAACTTCGCCGTGGAACTGGTCTGGCGCATCTCATTCAGGACCTTATCTGTGTCCTGACCGAAGAGGCCCTGACCGTCGAAGGGAAACTCCTCGATGAGCTTTTTCATAGCGTCATCGAGGGAGGTGTCCCTGAGCCAAGCATGGCGACGGAGGTAGATAGCGGAGGCCATATCTTTTGCCGCATAATCATTGATGTGCCGGGCAGTGCGCATCAGTTGCTCGGCGACGAAATCCCCCTCGGTGGCCAGCGCGTCAATCCTCTTCTGGGCATCGGCGGGCAGTTTAGCCGTCTCAACCTTCACCTGCTCCCAGAGGTGAGATTGATACAGGCCCATGGCGGCCGAATAGTTGGCGGCCCGAAAGAATAGGGAGCCGGTGGCATAAAACTTACGCCCCACCGCGTCCAGTTTCTTTCCTTCCGGCGTTGACGGGACCGGGAATCCGCTGGTGGCCGTCCTATGCTGGAAGGCCTTGACCACCAGGGAATTCGGCAGGGGATGTGCCTGCAGAAACTCGACGTTCTCGTCCAGGACCCGGTACATGCTGTCGAGCCTGGACGAGACGGAGTGCGCCGCCAAGGGTTTCTTCCACGTCGCCCTCGCCGTGGTCATCATGGAGGGGAGCATGGTTATGTGGACCGGCCGCACAGCACGCCTGTCGAGCTTCGCGGTCATCTGATCCTCACCCTCCAACGGCGGTTGGTCGACCTTCAGGTTGAGGGCGGTGCCGAGCCTCGTGAGCATGGCGGTCAGTGAGCGCTGGTCCTCACCACGCGGTGGGTCCACTGAGCCGATGGCCTGTTCCGGCGTGCGCTCGGCGTCGACGTCTCCCTCGTCCTCCTCCGACGACGAGCTGGACTCATCGGAGGACGAGGGAGGCAGTCTGTCGTCCACGTCCGGACCGCGCCAGTACGGCCTGGGCGGGCCGGCGGGATGGGCGTCCACCGCATCAACGTCCGGACCACACCATGACGGGTTGGGTGGGCCGGCGGAGCGGGCACTCGACCCACGGGAGGTCGGTGGGGCCGCGGCAGAGCCGGGCTGCCCGGGGCTTGCGGTGGTCGGAACCGGAGCCGCAGAGGCCGCAGGCGTGGAAGTCTGGAGCCTGGTCGCAAACGACGCCATGACCTGAAACATCTCTCGGACGATGGCCATCTGGGACGCGTCCGAGTCCGCTGTTGGTGGAGCTCCGGTGGCCGGAGGGATGGTCCACGAAACGGTGGGAGCCGAAACGGTGGCCGGCGTCGGTGTCGGCGAAACGGTCGCCGGAACGGTGGAGACCGCGTCGTCCGTCGGCGTCCTGGGCCGTGGAGAGACAGAGGCCTGCCTCGGCGAGGGATTTCTGCCCCGAGGAGGAGAGGGGAGCACCTGAAGTGGGCGAGCTGGAGCCCCAGCCCTGCGTCCTTTCTCAGGTGACCCGGAAGACGACCGTCCTCCCCAGATGGAGGATCCCGGGGAAGGGCATCGGGCAGTCGAGAACGGTGGAGAAGGCCCGGGGGAGGCGGGTGTGCGTGGAGTGGGGGGGAGCGACCGTCTCTTCTCCGACTCACGCTTGCGCCTCTTCTCACCGTTCTTGTCCTTCTTCTTCTTCTTCCTCATCGGCGGCACAGAGGAAGAGGTCGACGGTGGTTGAGCGGCAGCGGCGGCCGTGGAGCCGGAGGCGGCGGGAGCCAGAGCGAGCTCCATCAGGTGAGCCTTGAGGCGATTGCTTCGGTTCTGCACCGCGAGGCGCGTGAACTTCTTGCAATGCGGGCAAGACTGGCTCTGATGCGACTCTCCCAAACAAAAAAGGCACAGGCTGTGTCCGTCGGAAGCCGGAAACTTCTTAAGGCAAGCCGTGCACTGTTTAAACGCTGCAGCCATCAACCGCGGAAAAAATTCTTCCAGTGGAAGTTTCTGGAGACTAGTACCCCGAAGGGCCGACCAGCCGCCACCCCCTTGAGGGGGGAGACGGTGATCGATGCGAAAAAATTGGCTACTGAATCCACTCACGAGCAGAGACAGAGCCGGGGTGGTGATCCTGCCCGGAGGACAAGATCACCGAGAAAAATTGCTAAATTTGCCAAAAAGACTTTCCCTCAGAAGGGCGAAAAAATTGAGGAAGCTCTCAACGATCGTCCTGCTGCTACGGCGGAAAGAAGAGAACTGAGGTAAAATGGCGCGCGGGCGCCTCAGGGTGGGCGGTACGGTGGGCGGTCTTACCGCCAAAACTTTAGACCAATAGCTTTTCAAGCCTCCGATCTCCGTTCTGCGCAGGCGCATAACCCATGAGTGGGGATTCACAAACTATACGAAGGAGAACAAAACAAAACATGACAACAGAAGAAAGACATCACTTTAACGTAGACAATATAGAAAATGAAATAGTTAAAATTTTTGTATACCATTACCTTGGTTCAATCAACAACCCAAATGGGGATTGCAGCCAAGAAATCAGAAGAAGGCTGAGACTCAGAAGAACAGCAATGAAAGAATTAGAAAAGATCATCAAGTGTAAGAATGTGTCAGAAGTGGACCAAGACTATCAACAATGTCGTATTCCCAGTCACTATGAATGGATGTGAAAGCTGGACAGTAAGAAAAGCTAACAGGGAAAAATTGATTACTGTAGTTTGAAATATGATGCTCGAGTATTGCTTTGCATATATGTTGGACTGCCAAAAAACAAGCAAGTAGCTATTATAACAAATCAACCCTAAATTATTCTTGAGTATCAACTTCTACATGGAGTTGACCTTGAAGATAGTATGGAAACTGCAGCAGGTACAGAATGCAATGGCTAGATTGGTGGCAGGGATCCAGGAGTCTGATCATGTTTTCCTGACCCTGGCCTGCCTACATTGGCTGCCTGTAGGTTTCCTTGCCTGTCTCAAGGTATTAGTACTGGTTGCTTCCATACCAGCTGAACTTGTGGCAGATGGCTCCAATTTTCATTCCTAAACAGAGCACTGTTAAGTCAATACCTATGGAAATACCACTGATTCAATGGGCCCACTTTAGTCAAGATTAATAATTGAATTTAGCTTTTTTTAATGCCCTTTGATTTTTATAACTGGTGTTAAAACTTGCTATTACAATGATTTTAACCTGTTTTTGAAAATTATTCCAGCAGAGTTGCCATATGTCCTGATTTCCCAGGATTTTCCTGGGTTGAAACAGTCCCGGCCGGTTCAAGAAAAAAAAACCATGTAAAATTCCAGAAACAAAGGGTTAATTTCATAGAGTCGCTATTCCTAGAGGGGGAGGACAGAAAGTGAAGAGTTGTCCATTGCAAAATAAGTCCCTTCCTGTCTCCTGCTTTTCTCTTTCCGGAGGGAAACGGAGGCTCCATGGGCTGCATTGCCATTCTGGGCCCCTCCTTAGAACTTTCTTCCAAGGGATCCTCATGTGGGGTTTGAGGGCGAGTCTACTTCAATGTGTGTGTGTGTGTGAAGGGAAGGGGGTGACCTCAGGGGGAGGAAGGGTGGTTTAAAGAGTGGCCCAAGAGATTTTAAAAAGGTAAAGGTTACCCTAGCTCGAACGCCAGTCGTATCCAACTCTAGGGTTCAGTGCTCATCTCTGCTTCATAGCCAAACAGCCAGTGCTGTCTGCATCTGCAGATGTTTCCATGGTCATGTGGCAGGCATGACTAGACACCGGAGTGCATAGAATGCTGTTTACCTTCCCACCAAAGTGGTCCCTATTTATCCACAGGACTTGCAATTTCTTGCTTTCAAACTGCTAGGTTGGCAGGAGCAGGGGCAGAGATGGGAAAAGAAATAAAAATAGAACCATCAAGAATCATCTTTTGCAAGAAGAATCATATGGGAAACAACCACTTGACTACAGCTTTTTTTTAAACTGATAGTGCCCGCCCTGGACGGGGATTCTCTGGGGTCTTAGAGCTGCGGTCTCTGTGACACATGCACAGTTTGAAGAATGCAATGATGTCAACATGGCTGTCCCAGTTTGGTGGGAGAGAATTATGACAACCCTATTCCAGCACATTGCTTTGGTCATGTGCTCTGCTCAGAGATGGGTCTTGACAGATGTCCAACAATACCCTGACTTAAGCCATGTGGTGCTTAAGACAACCTTTGCAACAAATGTTTCTCCCCAGTGTTATCTGAATGTATACAGTAGCTGACCTGTAAACCTTGTGAAGAATCTTCCTCATACCCCTACAAAAACCAGAAACAGCACATTATAGTTTTTCCCTACTCTTTTCCTCTTGTTCAAAAATATTACTGATTAAATATGGAATTAATCCAACCAGGTGTGCAGGCATGCCCTGTCACCTCTGATAGCTGCTGAAAAACAGCAAGGAGGAAACGGGACTCATTTTTGGACCACTCTCTGCCTGACAGGTAATAGACGTTTGCCATAAGAGAGGCAGTTTGCACATGACCCAACAAAACTGAACTCAGGCCACACACAGCTCCATCTAGTGCAGCTGGATTTTAGAGAACATGACTGCTTCCTGCCCACTCAAATACAAGGAAGCAAACAAAAAATTAATGTACAGATTACACCATTCATCGTTAGCATGCTTAGCTGTCGCTTTTTAGGGCCAGGCTGTGTTTAAGCACATCTCATCTCATTGAAACTCAAAGCACGAGAAACCCAGTGCCACACTATAATGAAGAGATAAAGCAGCAAGCACAAAGAACAGCCACAGATGGTGCCAACAGTCAGTCTCTCCTTCTCACACAGAGCAGCTGAGCAGCTGCGTTCCCCACTCTCCTCCACCCCTTATAAAGCAGAAGCACAGATTTTACAGATGGACCCTCTCAGCTTTACTTTCTGATGCAGTTTAATGACTGGATCTCAGCCCACTGTGACGCTGCATTGTTTAAACTGAACATTAAGAACGGGACCCTCTCTATTGTGACATCCTTCCCTGAAAATGAAGAAAGCTGCCCACTTGGCTGAAACATGAAAAGACAGGCTGGCTCCCCACCGCCACTGAAGTCCAGCCACAAATGTTTTATTGTATGCCGTGACAGCTAACTCACAGAATTGGCAGCATTAGGGAAGTCACAGAGGGAATAACTTGCATGGCAGACTAACGCAGGATGTGAGGTAAAACTCAAGACATATTGAAATTTAGGATGTTAACTCATTTTGAGTAGGTGCTTTTAAGTGTTTCCTTTTTGATGCTGGGGGGAAAATACTTCCAGTTCCACATCCAGAAAGGAGTATACACAGTGGTGGGCTCATATTTTTTTTGCTACCACACTGTGGGCGTGGTATGGTGGGCATGGCCAGGGGAAAGCCCTCCGTTGCACCCGAATTAGGACTACTTTATTTCAAAACTTGGATGGGCGGGGCCAGCCAGAATTTCTGCTACCAGTTCTGGTGAACTGGTGTGAACCTGCTGATGCCCACCACTGAGCATACAGTACACAGCTTGCAAGAGGACCAAGTAGGGGTGGACTCCCTCCAAGACACAGAGCTCCCCCATCTTTGATGTGCACTATAAAGCATTACAACTGTAGATTGAGATTTGATTATAAAAGAGAGATTATAAAAGGAAAGGAAAGCATGAAAGAATTAAGAAGTAGATTACTTAATTGTAAAAGACAAATATATGAACAGCAGTTTAACGTGGTGTGACTCCAACAGGAATGTATTGTTAATTTGCCTATAAAAGCATTTAAAATACAGTAAAACCCTGGGTTACGATGGAGGTCCGTTCCAACAGCCTCCGTTGTATCCCGAAAAAATTGTAAACCGAAACATCCATAGGGATGCATTGAAAAATTAAAAAATGGTTCTGAATTGATCATTGTAAACAACAAAAAAAAATACATTTAAAATTTGTAAACCGGGATGGCATTTCCATAGGATTTGCCGTTGTAAACCGCAGCAAACTTAAACCGAGGCAGTTGTAACCCAGGATTTTACTGTATAGAAAACAAGCAAAATGCTGGGAAGTCTAGGCATACTGTTTTACTACACATGAAGTCTTTGTGTATAAGGGGGGTAATTCAGACAGGCAGTTTCCCCACCTGAGGACTATAGCAGCATCATATCCCAAGACCTACATCATGAACTTACCAAGTTGCCCTGGACAAATATTTTCTCAGCACACCCACCCACCCACACACAAACACACATTTTTGAATATCAGGATATTACTGCTACTTCATAGGATGATAACATTAGATTATGAATTGGTGTGAAAAGTATCCCTTGCTTAGTATTGGCAAAAATATTGATCAGCAAAGAAGCCTATCAAAAGTCCCACTTCCAAAGGGGCATTTAGATTGATGTGAGGTCTTCTTTTCTTAAGGAATATTGTCAGATATTTTGTCCATATTTATTTATTTATTTATTTTGTGCATTTATATCCCGCCCTCCTGGTGGGTACACCACTCAGGGCGGCTAACAACAAAAAGGGAAAGGGAAGAGGGAGAAAATACAATAAGTAAAAATTACAATATAAAACAGTTTAACAACAACAGCTAAAAACAAGACCCAACAACCCCAGCTAAAACCAGCATTAAAACACAAACAAACAAATAATTATGGAAACATTATGTTTTTATGAAGGAAACGTCTGAATGTTTTATTGGTGTCATTAGCAAAGAAAGAATGACCATAATTGCATATGTTATTCCCAAAATCAAAATAGGTGCTTTTGTGATAACAAAAGATTTGATTAAGGAGACACCATTTAATAAGCAATGGCTGTTAGAAGAAAAGGCCTTCTTTGGTATTTCCCCCCCCCCTTTTCAATTATAGTTAATTCTTGAAACAAAATTGCAGGAAAAACAAAGTATGCCCTTAAATTGTAATCTGTCAATGAATGCTTGTCAACACTGTTTAAATCGGTTCGCACCAATTAATCAACTAAAGCTCTACTGATTTATGGCTTGGTAACCCTGGCTTTACAGATCTTTAGACCAAGAGTTCTCAACCTTTTCAAGCCGAAGGCCAGGCCATGCTCCCTCAGACAGCTTCAGGGGCCAGACTACCATTTTGCCCTTCCTCCACCACATGATACTTCCTGGTGTGGTGGAGGTGGGTCACATGAAATGGTGTTGTGGACCGCATCTGGCCCACAGGCCACATGTTGACAATCCCTGCTTTAGACAAAGATGTGGCTCTCTGATGTGTGTTTCTGTCTTTTGAATTAATACTGAGAGCTTACAGCTGTTTCCCTGCTACTTCACATCTTTAAGATATAAAACAACAGAGCTTTTAATCTCATTCATTTCAGGAGAATGACTGCAATTATAAATTGAGACAGAAGTACTCTTGAGGGGTAGGGTCAGAGTTTGGGATGAAAGGCAGAGACATACAGTGATCAACAATAACCATTAAATTTGCTAATGTGCCCCAAGCTGGGAAGAAACATATGATAATCGATTCTGGAGCCACCAGAATCGATTATAGGTTGCCTTATAGGAGAATGCTGTAGTAAGCATCTATGAGCTACTAAATGAAAGAGTGGATTCCCTGGAAAGTGAAATACAGAGGCTCTCAGTGCTAATCTATTTACCTGTTATGATACCCTAGTATTAGTTACAGTTTATCACCTCAGAAAATCACCTCCTCTTGTTAAGAAACATGTTTCAAGGTGTGGCAAACTGTTATTTATAGACAGGCACTATATTTACAGCCATAAAGACAGGTGAGGAAGGGGCAGGACAGCCGCTCAGGCATTTCAATGCTGTCTGCTTCCCAAGAGACAGCGGGAAAAGCACAATAGGATTACAGTTTCTTCCTCTGGTTAAGCTGCGCCAAGAGTTCAATTGGCACTACAGCGCTATTTCCTTCAAGACCGCTTTGGGAAATCTTTACAGAAAGAGGCAAGGATCAGCTGTGATGCATCTCATGACTGATTGCTTTTAATTTATGATACCATCAAATATTAATAGCTATACATGTACAGATAAAATAAACCAGTAAAAGCTTTCCCCTCCCTTTTCATTAAATCAGGGGTTCTCAACCTACGCCCCGGGGCCCGGATGCAGCATGCAACACCATTTCATGTGGCCCGCCTCCACCATACCTGGAAGTGCCATCTGTGGCAAACAGGGCAAAATGGCCATTCGGCCCCCGAAGCTGTCTGAGGGAGCATGACCCGGCCCTCAGCTTGAAGAGGTTGAGAACCCCTGCATTCAATGATGCCCTCCACAACTGTGAAATCCTTCATAGTGTATAGGATAGTTTGCTGCATGACAAATGCTGGGGAAAGTGTTCATATCATGGTTTATTGTATGATTGCAGAAGTTCAAATCCACGACAGAGAATCACACACATGCGAAAGCAAAATGAAATAAAAAATGCAGCATGTTTTAAGACAAACAGATTTAGTTCAACATGACTTTTCATGGATGACAATCTATGTCTTGAAACGCTTCGGATGAGTCTCCAGAAGTGGACTGAAGTCCATAAAAGATCACAGAGAAGTAGAATTGTTCATCTTAAAGGTGCCATAATATTTGTGTCTTGGTTTTCATGAAACAAACCTAGTGTGGCTGTACACAGAAAACTAACTGCAGTAGCACTATTTACATTGCTCATCTTTAGCTTCACAATAACCTGTGAAGTAGACCGGCCAAAATTATATTGTTACAAACATCAGGTTTGTGTAACTTGCCACCGCTAAATGACGAGGTGCCATAGACCACATTAAGTAAAAGAGACACAACATGGCATTTCATCAGTTGCCTGCAATTAGCTATAGCTAGTTACATAAACTTTACTTACACTAACACCAATAGCATTCTAACCACTGAACCAAAAGTCAGTTTCAGTTCCTCTCCTGAGCTGGGCTTTCAATCTTTTAAAATTTATTTACTTCCTTTGCACGCTACTTTTTTCTTTAATACTGAAAATATTAATAACACCCAATGGAGCAAACAACCAACCAACCCCAAGACAAAACCAGGCCAGCTGGTTTGCAAGAGAAGGCTTTGTTTGCGTACCTCCCTTGCTGTCTGTCCTGGAATCCTTTCCAACAGAGAGAAGGTTCTAGACAGCTTACTAGTGGAGGAAGAGGAGGGCAGAGATTGAAGTAGGAACATCTCTTTTCCTCTTTTATTTTGTTGTAGTTCCCTCTAGCAAGCATCTTCCAACAGTGCTGGACAACATAATTCATCATCCACAGTCAAGCATGGATGGTGTGCCGCTTTCTGGCTGAATTTGGGAGTTTAAAGTTAGTCTCTAAAATCTATATTTAAACTCTCCAGTAAAGCCTCACCGGATGTGTTTTCAAAAGGCACTAACCAGCCACAACAACTCTTCTTGAAGTGAACACAGTGGTAGGTGCTCAGTACCTTTAAACCACAGGCCAATTTTCATTAAGTACCAATATGGATTAAAGAGCTTAACAGCAGACACTTGGAGTTAAAAATCTGTTCTCTGTCTTCAGAAGATTACTTATTATAGCAATAAAACCAAGTTGGATGGCATGGGGTGGGGGAGGGAAAGACTAAATACGATATGCATTTTGATATACATTACTGAGAGAAACAGTCTACACATACCATGGTGCTTTAGCATGGTAAGCTGTAATGAGAGAAGACCCACCGAATCCATGGAATTTATGGAGAAGTTCACTCACCAAATCCTCACTGATTCAAGGTACCTATTCTAGTTGCAAATTACTATGTAAAACAACAGGATTTCAACCAGTGTAAATTGCAATTTTTAAAAAAAACAACAACATTTAATTAAAAGTGTGAAAATACAGCAAAGACAAATTAACACCCCTTAATTCGGGGCTGAATAGTTCAATGTAGGATGGAGGAAAAGAAGACTGATCCCACCTCATGCAAGGCCCTTTCTCTTTATGGGATCTTTTCTTTATCCTTGTCAGAGGCATATAATAACATACAAAGCTAAAATTAACACATCTAAAACAAAATAGTATTAAAATGGGCTAGATGACATCTGCCCAATATTAGGCCACTTCAACAGCATTTCCTCTTGCCAACATAAGGTCCTCCTCAGTGCACGTTGAGAGGCATTATGTGCATTGTATTGTTTGGGAGATAGTTTGTACTTCTCTGCATTCATTCACACAGGCTGTCATCTACAGGGAAACCCCACTTTCTCAGATTAGCCCTTGATCTTCCTACCCCTGCACACAGTCTATTTAAAGCTTTCCACACAGACCATGATTGTTCTTGGCCAGATGGTAAAGAGTCATGTGGTTTTGCCCAGTTACCTGGTAGCTCCTTGCTCGCCTTCCATAATTTTAAGGCGGCTTGTGGTGGCTGGTTGTTCGGAGGAGCGGAAGTTGTTAGGAAGCTATGCCTTGATTTCAGTCTCTGCTTTGGTGGTTGGTGATCAACTAGCAGGTGTGTTTCTGAGGAACTTGCTTTGACCCCCTATTTCTGAGCAGCACTTTCTCGATGGAATTTCGATGGAGGGATGCCTGTTAAGTAATGCACTTTTTGTATTAGAGTTGGTTTTAGACATCCTGTGACCAATCTTGCTGCTTCATTTAGGGCCACATCCACCTGCCCTGCATGCCCTGCACCACACTGGACTAGCAAACTCTCCTCCAGAATAACATAAAGCGAACGCAGAAGTTCTTAATGTGTGTGGTTGGGCACCCCAACTTGTGCCTGTTTCTCCCCCTCAAAATATTGTTCCTGGCAAAAACCTTCTGATTGGTATTAAGGCAGTGGGTTTTGAAAGTGAGAGTTCGATCCAGGGTAACTCCCAGGTATTTGGGGGTTCAAGTTTAAACCTCTGAACTGTTAGAGCAGTATCACAATTAAATCAATTACTCTGGAAGTAGTAAGCACTCTAGTATTGGAGGCATTCAAAAAGAAAATTGGATGATCACCTTGTCAGATCTACTTGAATTGGATTTCTGCATTAAACAGGAGACTAGACTTAGTCTAGTCCTCTCATAGGCCACTCGTAGGCCCCTTCCAAGTCAATTATTCTATGATTTTAGATGTTTTCTGTATGCCCTGGAAGGAAATCAGGGTTTAGATAGCTAATGGAGGACATGAAGCCAGCTGGAATCATTGCTTTAAGCATTCATGAAATATATGACCTTATCATACCACCAAGACAGCAACCTTGCTAGTACCTCCCTAAGGTAAGTGTCTTTCTCAGTTTTACACTATAAGATTATTTTCTAAAGGCAGAAGCCAAGAATTAGGAAATGCCTTATCTTAATCAGACCTGCATTCCATCAAGTGCAGTATTGTCCATACCAGTGGTTCCCAACATGGGACACATGCCCCACAGGGTGACTTCAATTCTCAGAAAAGCCTAAGTCAGTACAGTGGACCCTCGATTAATGACACATTCGAATAGCATCATTTCCACTTAACAACGCGTCATCACTCGCCACATGACTATCCGCACAACGACGAAAAACCGTCGTTGTGCAGATTAACGACATTTTTAAAAGTCGTTGTGCAGATAATGAGTTTTTTGCCGCTAGATGGCACAGCTGCTATTGAAAACCGCACAACGATGTTTCCCCTATAGCGACGCTACTTGGGGAACCAAGCAACATCGTTATGTGAGGGTCTACTGTACATTGGTTTGTCAGTGCTTTGGGAGATTGAACTAGACTTCTGGGAATTGAAGTTCCAAAAACCAAAAGTTGGGAAACACTGGTCTATACTGACTGGCAGCGGCACTCCTAAGTTTCAGTCAGGGATCTTTTTCTTTTGAAAAGAAAATGCACCAGCCCTTGAACCTGCAGTCTATTCTAACAGTGATCTCCAGCCCCCCCAATAAACATTTATATACTTCTGCCAGTGACTGCTTAGTCATGTAAAGCAGGGGTCTCCAACATTTGGTTTTTGAACTTCAATTCCCAGAAGCCTAAGTCAATTCTCCAAAGCACTGATCATCCAATGTACTGACTTAGGCTTCTGGGAATTGATGTCCAAAACCCAAAGGTTGGGAAACACTGGTCTATACTGACTGGCAGCGGCACTCCTAAGTTTCAGTCAGGGATCTTTTTCTTTTGAAAAGAAAATGCACCAGCCCTTGAACCTGCAGTCTATTCTAACAGTGATCTCCAGCCCCCCCAATAAACATTTATATACTTCTGCCAGTGACTGCTTAGTCATGTAAAGCAGGGGTCTCCAACATTTGGTTTTTGAACTTCAATTCCCAGAAGCCTAAGTCAATTCTCCAAAGCACTGATCATCCAATGTACTGACTTAGGCTTCTGGGAATTGATGTCCAAAACCCAAAGGTTGGGGACCCCTGATGTAAAGGAACAAAGATCCTGGTAACCATTGTCATACATAGGTAGCTGGCACTACAGATCTGGCACTCAATAGCAGTAGTTAACATGGCTGAATAATTAGAAGTTGACAGGCTGCTGGCAGTGAATGTAGGATGCATACTGAAGGCAGGGTGCATAATGACATTTCAAAACATTTCTAATTGGGAGGCAGAAGAGATAAGAGACAACTCAGCCAAACAGGGGATCTTCCATAATTATTATACCTAACAAAGGAGGTAATGGATGTAAGAAACCAAACATACATGCACAAGTGTTTTCATATCAATGGTCACAAGCAGAAACAGTATAGTAAATCAAAAAACCTATGAAACATTACCTGCCAGAACAATTAGTAAAAAATAAATAAGTCCGTTTTGTGTCAGAAGAGCACATCTGGTTTCAACTTGGACAATTGCTTCCATTCTAATAACATTGGAATCATTTAAAATTAAAACACTAGACAATTCAGGGTTGTGTCAAGGAACTTTGACCACTCACTGTTATCAGGAAGGCAAAATATGTTGCAATGATGCTGTGGCATTTAGGGCACCTCAGTGCACAGGTCTTGAATGATAAGAACAAGGGAAAGGAGATTTTTGTGGGATCTTAGAGTACATTTTTAACCTCCACAAAGGTGAAAGTGCAAGATTATGTCAAATCTCAAAATGACAGAATGGCAGAGATTAAGGAATATCATAAAACAGGGCCAGAAAGGATGGGACAATTAAGGATAAAACATGGCATGTTGCAGCTCTTCGCCTATGGCTTATTTCCTAAAGGTAAAGTAAAGGTGGGGCCTATATAATTAGAATACAGAAATATACAAATTTTATGCAAATGTGTGTCATATCTGCTAAGTCCCAAATTTTCTAAGTGACAGGTAAGACCCATGAGTGGAATGACATGTTTGGTAGCAAACACTGAATTTCTAACTTTGTGCTTGCTTTCAAACATACATACTCATGCTTATCGGGGGCAGACATGATGAACCTTCCCCTTAAATATCCATGCCTAGGTTCATAGATGTGTACTCAGCAAATAGGGGAAAGCGTAGACTTGAGAGAAGATATACTGTAGAAGAAAAAGAAAAACTAGATCATGAAATGCCGCATACGGTACAACTGAAAGCTTCTATCTTTGCAATATTTTAACAGCACATTCAGCATTCCATATGGCTCTTAAAGTGGTTCAATAACAAACAGATATTGAACGTGGAGGGACAAGTAGCATCTGTACCATTCAGGATACAGTAAAGAGGAAATAATCTAATTTTCAGTAGTAGATTTCTTTCTTTTCTCTGGCCTACATCACTTCCCTTTGTTCTTTGCATTTCCTTTGGTGCTGCCTTATTTTTTAAAACTACCAAGTAATTTGGTCCCTCTGCAACAAGAATTTTAATTTGAGAACATGGCTTAAGAGAATACAATGACTTAAGGCATTTGGTAGGGAAAGGTTCTTATTTGCTAGCAGTTTAAAAGGCTTATCGGAACATTGTACGAAGAGCTCATTACAAGTACTGATTCCACATTCCATCTGACAGGATGTCATTGATTAGTATCTGAGAGACACAGCACAGCAATATAGCAATGAGGAAAACAGTTCAGATATGATAGAAGAATGGATGTATTACAGCACTCCGGATATGTTTGTCACACACAGAGAGAAAGAGAGACTGATGATTTTGATGACTCTGCTTTCTGTTATGGAAAATCGTCAATTTGATCTCGACAAACATTTAACATTGCACAGCCCTCTTTGGAGGCTTAAAAGCAGTGAACTACCATATCATGGAAATAAGGACATGCTTTAAAAAGTCAAGCGGAGAGTAAGCAATGGACACCTAAAAAAACGCCAGTGGTGACCAGGTTATATGAACTATACCAAAAAGAGAAAGTGGCTACAAGTGAAATATCCCCCACCCACCCTTTTTTAAAAAATAAGGAATTTGGAGAGGGGGGGGTCTGCTCCTGAGTTATTCTGAGGTTTTCCCAACAAAGAGAAATTCCAACTTCTTATCAGCTTTGAGAATGTATGCACTTGTCTCCCTCCTGTTGGAAAGTAATTGACCCAGGGCAATGTGATGTGTATTGTCAAGTCACATTTGACCTATGGCAGCCCTAACAGGCCTTCAAAGCAAAGCAAAGCAATCACCCTTATATACCGCCCCATAGCACTTAGGGCAATCTCTGGGCAGTTCACAAGTTAATTAGCATTTTCCCCCCAACATGCTGGGTATTCATTTTACTAATCTTGGAAGGAAGGAAGGCTGAGTCAACCTTGAGACCTGGTCAGGATTGAATTCATAATCTTTTGGTTTCAGTATAGCAGTTTAACCACTGTGCCACCTGGGCTTTTCACAGTATATGAGATATACATGATGGTCCCCTCAGTGGAGGGAATGCCACTCGAAACCATCATGGCAAAATGAGTGGAGGAGGAACTCTTGGAGGCAGAAAAGGCCATGCAAGATGGACTGGCTGTGAAGGCGTACCTTGTCCATATCCTCAAGGCTGCGGCAGTCCATTGCAGTCCCAGTGTTAAATTCCGCATGTTGCATTTCATATGTGCCACAGGAGATGGCTCTGAGATCATAGTGTGTGGGTCACTTCTTGGCAAGCTAGGATTTTTTTCCTGCTTGCCTGGGAAGGCGAAGGTGGCCCAGGACCAGCTGACCTCTGAGACTAGGCCTCCTGGTGACCAGGGGCAGGAAAAAAAACATATACTCGGTTTGAGTTGCAACCAATGACGATGACGATTCAAGGAATGGCTTTACAATTACTGTACTAACATCCACTAAGTTACTATGGTTGAGCGAGGACTGGAATCCTGCTCTCATGAGTGTACTTATTCTATCAACTATACTATATAGGTTCCCAGACTCCACTACAGGTGACATAATCCTGAACCAAGTTTATAAGACAATGCATGTTGTGGACAATATGGTGAAAGAATGATGTTTTCTTTCTCTTATAAGAAGCTGATTGTTGGGAAATTTTGGACAGATGAGATATGATAACAATTCTTGTTATCTCGTGATGTGCTTAAAGTACAACTTTAGTTTTGACATTTTTTGCCTCTAGAAAGAGTTCAGGATTCAGTTTTTCTAGGACTCACTTGTTATCTTTCTGGTGGCACACTGTATCCTCAAAACTCTCCTCTAGCATATATTTCAAACAAACCAATTTTCTATCAGCTTTCCTCACTGCCCACCTTTCCCATCCATACACTGTAACTGGAAGTACAATTATGGTTTCCAGTGACACATCCTTGAACTTGATTATCTTCTCTAGTTCCTTCATAGCTGCCTTCCTAAACCTCAGTCTTCTCTGCATATCTTTCACTTAATTATGGCCTGTTGCTTTTCCTGCTTCAGTTTCTCTGCTTGTTTTACTTGTTCTCCCTAAACTGGTGAAAATATTACATGAGGATCTGTATCCTTTTAAAGTGGCCCCCACCCCCTAGGTATATTAAAAAGCACAACCTACTCTATGAGTCAGGCCATCTGGCAATGAATTTCCCTGAAAGAAAACATCATTGATATGCATCACACTTATGGTTCTCAACAGGACAGGCGAGTGTGGAAGAGAGAAAGAAAGAGAGGATGGGGACTAAGATTTATTTGGGGAGCCAGAATCCTGTGGCCATCTTAATATGTAAAAAAGTTGCTTTCTTATTTTTGATGTTGTTCTTCAGTCGCACAGTTGACTCCGACACTTTGCGACCCCATGGACCATTGCCCGTCAGGCACCTCTGTCCTCCACCATCCTCCTCAACCCGCCCAACATTACTATCTTTAGACCTCATGCTCTAGCATTAGATTTTGTTTGATCAGACACCTGATCAGTACACAAGGGAAAATGACAGATAGACAGAAAGACAGATGCAGTGGCACATAGCATCTATTTTAATTAGAGCACCTTGTTTACTTCAGGGGAATCTGTCCCTTTGTCGAAGAGAGATACTTCAAATTTAAAAGGTATGTGTGGTGTGGTACACTGGTGGGGAAATAATTAGAGGCTTTCAAAGAGGAGAGAACAAAAAGAACAGGCCTATTTAATTCAAAGACTGGAAGAATGAGGCTATAATGAGGCATAAAACCATTTTACAAAAAGGCAAATTGGCCTTTCAAGTTCCTGCAGTCACACATCAGAATGAACTGGCCATTTTGGTAAAAATCTATAAGAACTGAAAAAGGAAACGGAATATTTAACTGAGTAAAATATTCATATTGCAGGAGAAAAACCTTAACTCTTGTTCTTGGGTGAATTTGCTCATGTTTGGTAAATGCAAGAGTCTACTGAGTTCCCAAACTCTCAGCTTCATAGCCTTTTTCTGTTACCTTGGGGGTACGGTACACAGAAAGAGCCTCCTTGAAGATTGTGGTATTTTTGAACCACAATCGGGCATACCCTGCTAATGGCAACCTAGATTTGCTGGCTAATCTTTCTCATACTAGGTCAGGTGAAGGGAAATGCAGAATGAATCCACCAAATGGTGTGGTCTAGACACAGAAGAAAAGAAAAACTATCTTAAAAAAAGACAAAATAACTAAACAAATAAACGAAGTATACAAAACTATGTTTGCTACTGTAGGCTCTTGTTTATGAAAGCCTGGGCCACAACAACATACATAGCTTTCAGGTATCTCTTGGTCAGCTTTGCTACAGTCAAGCACCAGGACATACTTGAACAGTTTGAGATTTCAACTATGGGAACTACTTAAGCCAATACAGTACTTGAGCAGGAGACAAATAGCTTCTTCCCAGGGTCACAAAAAGCCAGCTGCTTTACTAACCCAGAGAAAAACCACCCAACAAAGAGGAAACTGAAGTTGGAACAATTCCTCAAACTGCTTGGAGACCTGTGCTAGCTGAGTGTAGCACTGTGAGACATTTTAATAGGGCTGTGCTAAAATAAATACTGTGAGATTTTTCACCATTCTCATTCAATTTGATAGAAAAGCAATTCCCTTTCGGTAACACCCCCGCCCCACTAAAGACAACAAATCATGGCTAACATTTAGCATTTTTATGCTTGTTTTATTTATGAGGCGACTGGCAGGTGTATCTTCTTCTGTCATATCAGAATCCAAATGTTGGTGAGCCTCATGGTGATAAGCCATGAAGACTGTCTTGAGAATATAATCCAGTGGCCTTTCATCTGCCTACCGCAATGCAGCATGACACCCATTCTACTGATCCAGTCCTGCAAGTCACTTTCTGGTCCTGAGCCCTTTTGGCACACAAAGTCCTAACTGGCCCCAGGCTAGTATTGATGAAGCTGCTGCCCCCCTTCAAGATGAATTCAAGTGGGATTTAATCCACTTGGGGACTATCACCCTTCCCTATGGACTTCGCCACTCAAGCTGTCAGTCCTCAGGGTTGTCAGGTTAGTTAACTGCCACCTGACACTCAGAGTTGAGTCACTGACAGTATGGTCTACTCTATTACCATAGCAGAATAACCTGGCCAGACTGTATACGCATGACTTATCTTCCATTATGCAATCATTTCTGTGGCAACAAACACAAGAAGAAAAACAAATGCAGTACCTTGGTCCATCTTGTAATGTTACCGTAAGCTCAAAAATGTCACCAAAAGAAATTCTAAATGATATGGAATCAAAGAAATAAAACAGAACAGAAAGAGGAACAGAACTATATTTTTAAACCATAGACCTGGACACAAACCTGTGCTCTCTCAAACCTAAGAGGTGCTGTACTGTAAACAATCTGCAGCCGAGATGAAATTACCCATCCAAACATGTAACATTTGTAAAGCCAGGAGAAGATGCTGAATAATGACACTACAGTGAGTCCAAATGTATTGGAAGCCATTTTCCCCCACTGAGAAATTGAGGTAAGCAGAGATTACTTATTCATTTGTTAAATTCCCCTAAAAATAGATGACTATGCTGCTAAATTCTTTCCAAAATTCTCCATCATTTTGTTCAGTGGCTGCCTCCAAACCATTGCCACCACAATACCCTAAACTGATCTAGCTAAAGGATTCTCAACCTGTGGCCCACAGGCCAGATTTGGCCTGTGACACCATTTCCTGTGGTCCCCCACCACCTCCACCACACCAGGAAGTGCCATGTGGTGGAGGAAGGGCAAAATGGCTGTCCAACCCCTGAAACTGTCTGAGGGAACATGACCCGGCCCCCAGCTTTAAAAGCTTGAGAACTGCTGATATAGCTGTAAGCAGTTATGGATGAAGCAAAATGGTGGCCAGCTGCCAACATGGTTGAAGTAGCAGTGCCAAAAACCGAAACTGTGGGGGAATGGAGAACAAAGTTGCACTGCAATATTTGCCACTGGTTAGCCTACATTGAGACCCTTTGGACCATTGCTCATTCTCTGCAGAAATATGGTGAAAATGTGTGAGGAGGTTCACAGCACGATCGGTGTGGCTCATGGCACACCATGGCCATAAATCGTGGGTGATCATTCTCCTTGCCTCATCTGTTTTTACCGTAACTTAGAGGCCCCAGCTTGGGCCTCCGACTCAAGGCCTTTTGGCCCTCCCTACTATGCCCAGGGATGGCACGCAGTCATTCAGCTAGCACGCAGCTTCTGTCCGATTAGCAAGGTGAGCACGAGGCAGGCATGCTGATATTTAGCCAATTAAGTAACCTTATGCTATCGCAGGTAACCAATAAGGATATATTGCATACCCTTCTCTGGAATTTTCTTTGTCCTGTTATTCCTAATAAACTCCGTCCGGGCTATCTTGCCCAGATGTCTCTTCATGAATTAAGCCTCCGCTGTCTCCTTGATCCCAAAACACAACAAAAATGTCTACCTACAAATAGGGCGGAGAATTTCAAATCAGTGGGTAGACACACCCAAAAAAGTGTTTGTTTTTGGCTTTCCAGTGTTTAACCACTATGCAAACAATGAAAACAACCCTGCATTACGTTTTTCTTGAGATTCGTAAGAAATTAATAGGAAAGAAACAGACAAAGAAAACATAGCCTGTTAAGAAATTCTATTCAGATACCTTATCTACAATGTGTGGCCTGTACCCCTGCTAAATAATACAGTACAGTATGTCCATATTGCTTGATTATTTAAGAAAGCCATTAAATGTATTTTGAAAACCATGATCTAAAATTGGTGGCATGAACAGAATCTGACCTTTACACTGAAGTTAACTAGAAAGTATTCCAACATGGTAAACTACTGCTAATTTCCTTGGCATTTCATTTTTGGAACATTTAGGTACAGTGGTTTTAATAAAATGATTTAAATTCAGGTATCACTACAGCACTTGGTCATAAAACAAGAATAGGAAACAAGGAAACAAGCTCTAGAAGCTTCAGAATTGGTCCTTCCAATGATTCGAAGGGAGAGTACTTCATTACTAGTAAAGATTAAGAGTGCATGTACCTAGTAGACAAAATATGGCTAGAAATACGTTGCTTTTAACATTATTATTTTATGGCTCATTTGTAAATACCAGTAGCCATTCAATGATGGCAGTCTTTCCTATATGAATGCATGAATGACCCTGCCTTTTGCCTTTTTTGGATTTCATTGAGAGGACAACTTCTTCTGACAGTAACATAGCCTCTATAGAGAAGAGAAACAGTGAACAATTTCCTACAGAAGGCCCAGGATTTTACTAAGGTATACATAGTTTTCATGGTAAATTAATCTTCACAAAAGAACCAACCATATGCACTGGCAGATTAGGTAGTCCTTCAGAATGAGACTTGGGTACAATGATAGCTCCCTTTAAAATGTGACTGTGCTTAGGTCACTGGCATGTCACACTAAGTCATAATGTACCATCACCAACAAGATGCCTGAAGAAATCTTCGTATTCTATCAATTATTTTCTTTGGTAGTAAAAACAACGCGGGAGATAGTAATCAGCAAACAAAGAATATCTTCTAGGTCACAAGAGACTACAGTTAGCCTCGGACAGCAATTTCCAAACACCATAACTCTAGTAAGTGGCAGTAGTAACAGTATTTGTTCTCCTGGTAGTAGTTGGCATTGTAATACTGGGCAAGGAGGGGAAACACCTTCTTAAATACAGGATTTGAAGTTACTTGTCCTCGCACTAAGATTTTCAGTTTTGACACATCTTTTATGAATTTAGTATATAATTCCACAGTAAATGGTAACAATTGTACTGAGATTTATTGCTGTATTTTTCTTGTCTATATGATTATATATTTGGCTGATGCTTCCAGACTGTAATTGTATGGTAATTTCCTGTGTTTATGATTGGTACTTATAGTATTTTTGCTTTTTAAGGCATTCATGTTTAAGAAACAAAATATAATTTACTGGTAAAAATAAAAACATTGCTACCTGTAGGTGAATGTTTATGTATAAAGTTAGGAAAATTAACTTCTCACAATAAGAAAAACTGAAACTAAAAACCTAGTCCCTTCCTCCCTGTTCTTTTGTGGACAGCATATCATGCTTACCTCATTTTTTTTACTGTATGATATACGCATGCCCATGGAAATGTCTACAGACGCAGACAGGATTTTTGCTGGAGAAACTCTGCTCAGGGGATGCCCGAATGAGTCTCCTTTCATGTCCCCAAGAGCTGGGACAGAGATAGGTGCTCAATCATTCTAGAGATGTAAAATTTCCGGAAATTTTGAAGCTCAGAAAAAAACCCGGTTTATTTATTTATTTAGAAATGATTTATAAAATATTTGAACCCGGCCTTATCTTAAAATATTTTATTCATCATGTTAAAATAAAACATTCCATAATATATATATTTATTTTTTCAATTTTTCAGAAAAAAACAAAAAAGGCTTCAGAAAAAAATGGGGGGGGGGGGCGGTTTGCCCCCAATTTTTCTGGCTTTTTTCCAGGCCTTCACATCTCTATGCAGTACCCAGGTCTCAAATTGCCAACTTGCCAGCCTTCCAGCTAACAAGGCAAGCTTCTTAACCACTGAGCCACCACAGCCCCCAGAGTCGGATACGACTGGCTTTCGAACAAGGGTGAACTTTACTTCTACCTTGCATGCAAATAGGATACGGAATCTCATTTAAGTTCCAAAAAATGTAAATTAAAATAGAAACATACATTTATTTAGCTTGCAAAATTTCGACTGCAGGTGGTTATTTTATTTATGGGGAGCACTAGTTCTTGCAATATATGCTGCAGATGATGATAATCACTATTATTCTTACTTCTGGTGATACTATGTGCCATCAGAAGCAATGGTTTGCTACAGACAGATCCCTATATTCCCAAAATGTACACCCTAAAATTTGACCCTGGGAAAACAGTACAGAATGGGGAAAGAGGATTGCATGTGGGATAAACAATGAACCACTATGTGGTTGTTTCACTGAGAAGGGCATAGGTTTGGTAAGAAGCTGAGTTACCACATATAAGGCAAACTAAGAAACTATATCAAAGTCTTAAATTTTCAGGAAAGAGTTTAAGGCAGGGGTGCTCAAACTTTTCAATCTATGGACCAGACACTTGGTTCCACCCACCGGAAGCAGAAGAAAAATGTGTATGCACAGAACGCACCCACACATAACACTGCTGTAAATCACCCATGGCTGTCACAAATGCATTTATGACAGCCGTGGGTCATTTATGGCAGCATTATGCACATGGACAGGCATGTTATGGACACATGCATTAAACTTCCACTTCAGGGAGAGGTGCAGGCCAGATTAATTGTTGATGGTGGCCGTAGTTTGGGCATCCTCGGTTTAAGGAAATGAAAAACAGCAATAGGCACTGGGAAATAGTGCCATGGGACAGCAAGGGAGAAAGAATGAACAAGAAACATTCAGACAGTGGAAGTAGTGGGATAAGATGAGCAAAGAACATAGACCAGGACATACTAAGAAATAAAAGTGGAGAAGCAAGAGAGGGCAAGCCCATGAAAGACCTGAACTTTGGCTGGATGCAGGAAATCAAAGGAAGCCATGGCTGGGTCTGCAAGAGGAGTGGTAAGTGATTATGAAAGTACAAAAGAAACAAGTTATTTTGGCAGCACATCACTGGATTAATGCCAGTAAATCAAATTAAGCAGGCTATGGAAAACCAGGTTAAAGCAGTCTACAACACATTTCTCTACACTTACAGTAATCTAGAATGGAAGCGTGGCGCCAAAATGGCCGCCGCGCTCTTTGCGGCCCCCCCCCCACCGGACGAAACCATCCGGGTAGTTAGGGGCGTGGCCAGCACCCTAATAAAAGGGCTGGCCACGAGGCAGCCGTGCTGCCATTTTGGCGAAGCGACGGAGCGGAGAAGTTTTTCCTCCTTACCTCCGTCGATCGTGTCTTCTTGAGGGAAGCCTTTTCGGGCAGCTTTTTCTTTCCTTTAGACTCCTTAGCTACAATGGCCATGCCCTCAAAGAAGAAGGCAGCCGCGAACGTGGCTCGATCGGCGCGGAGGCGTCAGCCGGGTCGGAGGACCGCGACTGCGCCCGTTCCGCAGCCACCTCTAGCGGATCCCACCGGGGACGGTGGGATGGGATCGATAGCTCCTTGGCCTGGTGCGCGGAGCATACCCGCAGCCCCGGACGGGGCCTCGGCCCTTGGCCTGCAAACGACGAACACGGCCCCTGCCATGGTTCGTCCGGTAGGGCCTTCTTGCCCGGGTGCGCAGTTCCCCATGGGGGGTGCGAGCCACGGAGGGTGGTTGGGTTCCCTGCCCTTGCAGGGTGTTCCCACGACTTCCCAGGGGCTGAGCATGGGCTCTTGGCCTTATCTGGCCCCTGGGACTCAGGGACCTGGTCAGGTACCCGTGAATTTTGGGCCGGTTGCCCAATTGCCCCCTGTTGGGGCCGGGCCCTATGTCGACATGGAGGCCCTTCTTGCCCGGGTTGCGGCCCTTGAAGCGTCCTTGGCGAGGGCCAACCAAGTAGGGGTACCTCTAGGTTTCCAGGTTCCCCCTTTGGCCGCCGAACAACGGCCGGTCATGGGTTGGGTTGAGCCGCCTGAGGCGTGCGGGCCGTTGGTGGCCACTGCCTCGCAGCTCCCCACCCCACAGGTGCAGCAGTCTGGTGCTGGTCTGGCTCCGTCGACGAGCTCAGCTTCGGTCGTGAGCTCCGACGCCCCCAGCGGGCCGGAACCCCTGGTGGGGGCGGCCCGCGGGGGTGCAGCGGGTGAGTATGCAGTCCAAGTTAATGCACCTACACAACTGACTTCATCGGGGGGGGGGTGCTGTTCAATGGCCTTGGCCTCGCTCGGCTGGCACGGCGGCCCAATGGCCCCCGGCCCACCCAGCGACTTTGCCCACGACACAGGGCTTGGTGCGGGGAGGTGCCCCCAACGTGCTGGGAAATGTATTGGGGATCCCCGGGCTGGCTCAGGCTCAATTTACCTTACCCGTAGTTCCCTCGGTGCCGGTGTCGGCTTTGCCAACAGCAGGGTATTCCTTGCCCTTGGGGGACCATTTGGCCCAGTCTACCAAGGAAAAGATTTGGAGGGGCGAGTACGTAGATATCTTCTCACTTTTAAATAGGGAGCCGACCAAGGAGGAGAGGGAAGGGCTGGACGAGAAGGATAAGGAGCAGGCACGTCGTCGTAAGCCGCCATGCACGTGGGCAAATTGGCTGCCAGCGTACCTGATTTACATGGCCGTTTATCTCAGGGCTAGGCCGGATTTGGCTATTCCCATGGTCCAATATCTGGACAATATTTACCGGGCTATGGTTGACTTCCCGGGCCCGTCATGGCTGGCTTACGACGAAGAGTTCCGCATGAGAATTCCGCTGCACCCAGAGATGAGGTGGGATGAGCCCTGCCAGAAGCTGTGGCTTCTGTATATGACCCCCACGCGCCCGGCGCCTGGGGAGAGATACCATTGTGGACATGCGGTCCAACGAGCGGCCCCAGTACAGGTACCCCGCCAAGCGGCGGGGCAGGGGGTTCCAGCCCGCCTGCTGTGCTGGACCTTCTCGTCCAGTGGTTCTTGCAACAGGAAAAATTGCAAGTACAAGCATGAGTGCCCCTCTTGTTCTGGCCCCCATGCTGCCTCCGCCTGTCCCAGGCCAGGAGGATACAGGGGCAGGGGTAGGGGCGGACAAGGGGCAGGCAAGGCTGCCATGGAGGGAGCGGGTTCACCAAAAGGCCCCCTCCCCAATTAATATCGACATGCTGGAGCATTGGCTCGCATCGTACCCGAGGAGAGCAGATGCTGTGTACCTCCTTCAGGGTTTTCAACTGGGTTTTCGTATTCCTTTCACGGGGGATAGGTCACCTCAGGATGCACCTAACCTTTTGTCACTTAGGGGAAGGGAGGAGGTGGCTGCCACCAGCATTAATAAGGAGGTTGCTGCGGGCAGGGTCGCCGGCCCTTTCCCCGCACCCCCGTTTCCCAACCTTAAAGTGTCTCCGCTAGGACTAGTGCCCAAGAAGTCACCGGGCGAGTTTCGCCTGATTCACCATTTGTCCTACCCAGCCGGCCACTCGGTCAATGATGCTATCCCTGATGACCTTTGTTCTGTCAGGTATACATCCTTTGACCAGGCATTGCGCATGGTGCGCTCATGTGGCCCGGGTGCAATGTTGGCTAAGTGTGACATTAAGTCGGCGTTTCGCCTCTTGCCCGTGCACCCGGGTGACTTCAAGTTGCTGGGGTTCAAATTCCGGGGTGACTATTATTTCGACAAAGCCATGCCATTCGGCTGTTCCATATCCTGCTCGGCTTTCGAGCGTTTCAGTACCTTCCTGCAGTGGGCATTTGTCCGTAGGTCAGGGTCTCGGTCTGTAGCCCATTACCCGGATGACTTTTTATTCGGGGGTGAACGGGGCTGGGACACGTGTACACGTCTCCTCAATACATTTCAGACGCTAATGGAGGAACTCGGTGTCCCTTTAGCGCCCGAAAAGACCGAAGGCCCGTCTGACAAGTTAATATTCCTGGGGGTGGGAATTGACACGGTAGCGCAGGCTTCTAGGTTGCCCGCAGACAAGGTGGCAAGGATAGTTGCCCTTATATCGGACTTGCTGGCTAAGCGCAAGGCATCCCTTCAGGAATTGCAGGTGCTACATGGCCACCTCAATTTCGCTTGTAGGGTGGTGGCACCTGGCAGGGCCTTTGCTCGGCGCTTGTGCGACGCCATGGCCGGCTTATCCAGGCCCCATCATAGGGTGAGATTGACACGGGGCATCAGGGCAGATCTGCACGTATGGCTCCAGTTCTTGAGAGAGTTCAATGGGGTTTCATTTTGGAGGTCTGACCTCCTGGCTTCGCCCCACTTTCAAATTCAGTCTGATGCCTCGGGATCCCTGGGTTATGGGATGTACTTCAATGGGAAGTGGGCATATGGTGGATGGCCACCAGCCTGGTCAGGCACGGGTCGCCTGAGGGATCTCACATATTTGGAATTTTTTCCCATACTGGGGGCCTTGATGCTATGGGGTGAGGAGTGGGCCAACTCTGTGGTGCATTTCTGGTGTGACAATGCGGCTGTTGTCCACATTGTCAACTCACAGACCTCTAAATCTCCCAGGGTCATGGATCTTGTGCGCCAGTTTGTATTGCGCAGCCTGCGCCTCAATGTACTCTTCAGGGCCAGGCATGTCCTGGGGGTGAATAATGATATTGCTGACGCTTTGTCCCGCCTGCAGATCTCCCGGTTCCGTGCCTTGGCTCCGGATGCGGAGGAATTTCCCTCGCCACTACCGCAGGAGATATGGACCATTGGCAAGGAGAGGTGAACCGGGCGATAGGCATGTCACTGGCGCCACGCAAGCGTAAGGCGTATCACCACGCGTTGATTTCATTTCGGACCTTTTGTTCCCAATATTGCTTGCCAGATACCTGGCCGATCCCAGTGGCCCACATCCTCCGTTTCATGGTTTACCTGCACGCCCAGGGCCTGGCACCACGCACCATAGCATCTAGGCTATCAGCGCTGGCCTTTATGGCCAAGGTGGGAGGTCATGCGGACAGCACCGCTGATTTCCGTGTGAGACATGTTTTGGAGGGGTGGGTGCGGGAACGTGGGCGTAGCCTGGACAACCGTCACCCAATTTCCCCTGGGGTACTTACCCAACTGGCACGAGGCTGGCATGACCTATGTTTCGATAGGTATGAGGCAGCCCTGTTTCATGCGGCTACAACGGTGGCCTTTTTTGGAGCGCTCCGCATCAGCGAGCTTGTGATGCTGTCTAAGGCGGATGCAAGTCGTAGGGCACTGGAACTCGAAGATGTCTATGTTTGCAATGACTGGGCTCAGTTGCGGATACGCTCCTCTAAAACAGATCAGCATGGCGTAGGCAGTGGAATAAGACTGCTACGATGTTCATTGGCAGACATCTGTCCGGTTGGTGCCCTACAGGAGTTCCTTGCACTGCGTGGCACACACCATGGCCCGTTTTTCTGTCACCAAGATGGGTCTCCCCTCACTAAATTTCAGTTTTGGAAGGTGACAGGGAAGGCACTGGCCAGAGTTGGCCTCCCTGGGGCCCGTTACGGCACCCATTCATTTAGAATTGGGGCGGCCTCTACTGCGGCTGCTTATGGGTACTCTGGGGCTGACATACGCAGCATGGGGAGGTGGGACTCACACTGTTTCCAGTTTTATGTTCGCCCACTCCCACCGTGAGTACCTTCTGAGTCACCATGTATCTTTCCTTCCCTGTTTTTTCCCTTGACAGACCCTGGGTGTCGTATCACACCGGTGACAGTATGGCTGGTGGGCCACAGCTACGTGCACAGGGCAGCGCGTTACGCTGCGGCGACAGATTGGGGACTCCGACTGGGACTGGGTGCATACGCACATTTCACATGGCACGGTAAGCCCGGTATGTTGTGGCGGGAGCTTTTGCCATTCCTCTTTTCATCGAGGAGTGCCGACCCGCCCGACATTCTGATCATACACCTTGGGGGTAATGACTTGGGTCAGGTCACTGGCTTATTCCATTCCATTCCAACTTTAATTTGTACCCCGCCCCTCTCAGCACATGGCCAACTCTGGGCGGCATTACAACATATTTGAAATACAATATACAATTACACACACACACACACACACACACACACACACACACACACACACACACACACACACACACACACAAATTGATTTCTATATAAGCACAATATACAATATAATACATATTACAATAAAATAAACAGTCCCTAAACTATTCCAAAATAAATCAAATAAAATACAATATTACAAGTTATACAAAATTCACACTTACAAGGTTTACAAAGCATCTACATATCATATAGAAATGCTATTTAAGTACTAATGCTGACAAAATTGGATAAACATTATCCTCGGCTACTAAGTGTCACCTAACAATACAACAATGAGCAATACATACAAAGTACCAAAAAATACAAGAGATAACAAAGTATACAATAATACAGTGTGCAAAAATTACACTAATAACAGCACATAATGAGGGAAAGAAGCTCACGGCTCAGTGACTGCAGTAAGGGTGGGCGAAATAGTTCTTTTATATCCCCACCGAGACGGGGCTCCGGCAGAGCTGTCATAGCTGGCCTCGAAGCCCTGGCCGATGACGGGGCCAGGGAGAGGCGGCGGTGCAGTCCCGCAGCCTTGGGCCAGACTCCCATTTATCCCCACCAAGGTGGGGCTCCAGCAGAGTGGCCACAGCTGGCCTCGAAGCCCTGGCTGATGACGGGGCCAGGGAGAGGCGGCGGTGCAGTCCCGCTGCGTCGGGCCAGACTCCCTTTTATCCCCACCAAGGTGGGGCTCCAGCAGAGTGGCCACAACTGGCCTCGAAGCCCTGGCCGATGATGGGGCCAGGGAGAGGCGGCGGTGCAGTCCCGCAGCGTCGGGCAAGACTCCCTTTTATCCCCACCAAGGTGGGGCTCCAGCAGAGTGGCCACAGCTGGCCTCGAAGCCCTGGCCGATGACGGGGCCAGGGAGAGGCGGCGGTGCAGTCCCGCTGCGTCGGGCCAGACTCCCTTTTATCCCCACCAAGGTGGGTTTCCAGCAGAGTGGCCACAACTGGCCTCGAAGCCCTGGCCGATGATGGGGCCAAGGAGAGGCGGCGGTGCAGTCCCGCAGCGTCGGGCAAGACTCCCTTTTATCCCCACCAAGGTGGGGCTCCAGCAGAGTGGCCACAGCTGGCCTCGAAGCCCTGGCCGATGACAGGGCCAGGGAGATGCGGCGGTGCAGTCCCGCGGCGTCGGGCTGGACTCCCTTTTATCTCCACCAAAGGTGGGGCTCCAGCAGAGTGGCCACAGCTGGCCTCGAAGCCCTGGCCGATGACAGGGCCAGGGAGATGCGGCGGTGCAGTCCCGCGGCGTCGGGCCGGACTCCCTTTTATCTCCACCAAAGGTGGGGCTCCAGCAGAGTGGCCACAGCTGGCCTCGAAGCCCTGGCCGATGACGGGGCCAGGGAGAGGCGGCGGTGCAGTCCCGCGGCGTTGGGCCGGACTCCCATTTATCCCCACCAAGGTGGGGCTCCAGCAGAGTGGCCACAGCTGGCCTCGAAGCCCTGGCCGATGACGGGGCCAGGGAGAGGCGGCGGTGCAGTCCCGCGGCATCGGGCAAGACTCCCTTTTATCCCCACCAAGGTGGGGCTCCAGCAGAGTGGCCACAGCTGGCATCGAAGCCCTGGCCGATGACAGGGCCAGGGAGATGCGGCGGTGCAGTCCCGCGGCATCGGGCCGGACTCCCTTTTATCTCCACCAAAGGTGGGGCTCCAGCAGAGTGGCCACAGCTGGCCTCGAAGCCCTGGCCGATGACGGGGCCAGGGAGAGGCGGCGGTGCAGTCCCGCGGCGTTGGGCCGGACTCCCATTTATCCCCACCAAGGTGGGGCTCCAGCAGAGTGGCCACAGCTGGCCTCGAAGCCCTGGCCGATGACGGGGCCAGGGAGTGGCGGCGGTGCAGTCCCGCGGCGTCGGGCAAGACTCCCTTTTATCCCCACCAAGGTGGGGCTCCAGCAGAGTGGCCACAGCTGGCATCGAAGCCCTGGCCGATGACAGGGCCAGGGAGATGCGGCGGTGCAGCATGCGATATCGCTGAAGCATGCGATTTGCGCGGACCTTGCCTACTTACATTACGTATGGCCCGCCACAACCCTTGTTTGGTCAGATATGGTCCCACGGCACGCTTATCGGGGAGGCTTTGACCTCCAGGCCCTGGACCGCGCTCGGCGCATGGTAAACAGGGCGGTGGCCCGATTCCTTTCGACCAAGGGCTGGGGGCGGGTCAGTCATCATCCCGCCATTAGTTTGCAAAATTTTGGGCTTTATTCTGGGGATGGGGTCCATCTGTCGCGAGGAGGTATGGACCTCCTGCTGGGTGATTGGTGAGCAGGCCTGTCGACCGAGCTGACGGTCTTGGGGGGGGGGGGGGCGTCGAGCCTTTATTGAAGCCTCTCCGGGTGGCGGGTAGCACTGGTAAGGTAAGCATTTATGACCCACAGGTATCCGGCAGGTTCGCAATTGACTGGACAACACTAGATAGGCATAAGTTGTTTAAACGTTGTCCGGTCAACGACGAACCAGGCAAGGGGGTGATGGTTACCACTAGACAGCTGGAATCACCCCCTGATTTTACGGATACGCGTCAGAGGGTGGGGTCATTAGTTAGATATTGACTACGGTCAACAATTTGTTTGTTGTCAACAAACAAATTGATACAAATAGATACATTGTAACAATTGCCGTTGGCAATTTTGGGTGGTACCTTACCAGTGTTACTTCGGCCTGCTTGCCTTAAGAATTATGATTGGTCGTTTTACCAATAGAAATTTATAATTCGGACTAGGGCTTGAATCAATAAATGTGGCCCATGCTGTTATCCACTTTCATTTGTGTCTGAGTCCATCATTGGGGGGGTGCGCGTGCAATGGAAGCGCGGCGCCAAAATGGCCGCCGCGCTCTTTGCGGTCCCCCCCCCACCGGACGAAACCATCCGGGTAGTTAGGGGCGTGGCCAGCACCCTAATAAAAGGGCTGGCCACGAGGCAGCCGTGCTGCCATTTTGGCGAAGCGACGGAGCGGAGAAGTTTTTCCCCTCCACCCCCTCCCTAGTTAACAGTGTGATTTTTTGGTCGCTTCGGGGCCGGGTGGGAATTTTTGGCTGGGACTCGCATTGGCCCTTGAGTCCTGGCTTTTTTGTCCATCCCACACTGTTGCTATGGTTTGATATAGGGGTTGTTCTGTGCTGTTGTTGACTTTGGTCACATTGGCGGGTAGCACTGGTAAGGTAAACATTTATGACCCACAGGTATCCGGCAGGTTCGCAATTGACTGGACAACACTAGATAGGCATAAGTTGTTTAAACGTTGTCCGGTCAACGACGAACCAGGCAAGGGGGTGATGGTTACCACTAGACAGCTGGAATCACCCCCTGATTTTACGGATACGCGTCAGAGGGTGGGGTCATTAGTTAGATATTGACTACGGTCAACAATTTGTTTGTTGTCAACAAACAAATTGATACAAATAGATACATTGTAAAAATTGCCGTTGGCAATTTTGGGTGGTACCTTACCAGTGTTACTTCGGCCTGCTTGCCTTAAGAATTATGATTGGTCGTTTTACCAATAGAAATTTATAATTCGGACTAGGGCTTGAATCAATAAATGTGGCCCATGCTGTTATCCACTTTCATTTGTGTCTGAGTCCATCATTGGGGGGGGGGGGGGGGTGCGCCTGCAATGGAGATGACCATAACTTAAGGCAGGCATTTTGCTGAAGAGGTGGATAAAAAGCTCTGAATTTCTAGTGTTGAAGAGTGTAGGAAAATGGGGGGGGGGGAGGGGGGGGAAATGAAACATATAAACTAAAAAAAATGGGGAGCACTGAACATAGAAATCTTCCATTTGAAGCTCCAGAGGCTTCTGTATCCATGACTGGAAACACCTTTTCAACCAGATGCAAGTTGAAAATGAGCCTGTGCCATGAACAAAAGGAACAATTAATGTCTTCAAATTGACATACCACATTTCAACTAATAGCAGCAGTGAAGGGACTTCAACTAGGCTACCACTTCAGGTTTAATCTGTGACTTCAAAAGCCCATTTGGTTCCCTTGTCCCAGAGACCTGCAAATGGGAGAATAGATTACTGCTGTGTGAAAGGAAGAGCTAAATGGATATTTGTCTGTATAACCAGCTCATGTATAATTACAGTGTGAAATTGAACATGCAATGGAACTAGTGAGTTATTGAGCTGGCGTTGTCCTACTCAGGAGGGACACTGTCTACTAGCCAAGCTTGTCTATTAGGAGAAATGCTGGCTGTACCTGCTGTGCATTTTGCCATTCTTTGATGCTACGCAGGAAAGAAGCATACACTGTGTGTGTCCCAGAATTAACCTACCTCTCCGTCACAGTGTGAGTATAGATAGGCTAGCTAGTTATTTTGTGATGTGTTTTACTGGAATATTCACAATGAACCTTCTGTATCTGATAGAATAATAATTTCATGTCAGAAATTATTCCGGGTTGATAGGATTTTTGCTGGAGGAGCTCCACTCAGAGGACGCCTGAATGAGGTTCAACTCACATCCCCAAGGTCTTTTCCCCACTGAAGTGGTCCTTATTTATCTACTTGCAATTTCTTGCTTTTAAACTGCTAGGTTGGCAGGAGCTAGGACAGAGATGGGTGCTCAAACCATCGTGCAGTACCCGGGTCTCAAGGTGCTGACTTGCCGGCCTTCCAATTGATAACCTTAGGGCAACTGGAAGATCGTGGAGTAGGCAATATGAAATAAATGAATTGATCAGGCTGGCATGTATTCTATGAACTTGGCTTTCAATTCTTGCCAGGTTTATATATGGTACCTTTGCCTTTTGCACTTCAAATTCCAGATTATGAACTGCCCTGAATTTATCACAGGAAAAGTGGGATATCCTCCCTCTCAATAAATACATGGATGCATGGAAAGATGGTCTGGCCCTGACAGCCCTTGATTACAAATGCTTCCGATCAAGAACAAAAAAACGAATCCTGATGGATCTGACTAAAACTCGATATAGTTCAGCATTCTCTTCACTCTGCAACCAAACTGATAGAAACACTACCAGTAGGACATGAATCCAATTACAGCACTCCTGCAGCTCCTGTTCTCCAGCAGCTTTGATACGGATGGGATATATGTATTACAGTACTTACATCCATAGCTGGTAAGTATTGATAGACTGCCCACCATAGTGTTTTCCAGTGCACTTCTAAAACTTATCTAAGTAACCAGGTGTGGTGGCAACTTGGAGTTGTGAGTTTCATAGCAATTACACATTGTGAAAAGAAATGCAATTTTTTAGCTGACCTGAATTTCCTATCATTCTGCTTCACTGACTGACATCAAGTTCTAGTATTATCTACTTTCTCCTTACAATGAAAATTTCTATAAAATTGTACAATGGCAATAGAAAGCCAGCATATCAGGAAGAAATCTGATGTTCTTAATCAAACGCTTATCTTATCACTAACCTTTCTTTGAAGGTTGTGTGTGTTACTAATGTTACGTGGTTATCACATACTAAAGGAGGTACAACACAAGAACCTTATGCTTCAGAATTTAGTAGAAGATTTGATTCAGGTGAAAGAGTTAGGTAAAGGTCTCCCTTTCTTGAAATCCAGTTGTATCCGACTCTAGGGGTGGTGTTCATCTCTATTTACAGCCAAAGAGCCAGCAGTGTCTGTAGATGTTTCCATAGTCATGTGGCATGAATGACAAGATGGTGGAACACTTTTACCTTTCCCGACAAAGAGATATCTAGTTATCTACTTGCAATTTCCTGATTTCAAACTGCTAGTTTGGCAGGAGCTGTGGCAGATGGTGGGAGCTCACTCCATCACACAGCACTCAGCTTTCGAACCGCTAACCTGCCAACCTTTCAGTCATCAAACTCAGCATCTTAACCACGGAGCCAGCACAGCCTGTCATGAAAGAGTTACCAGCCCTTGAAGCAGGTTCCATACAACAAGCAGTCAAAATCTAAACATTTAACAATTTACATTCTCACTCCCTGCCCCTAGCAGGCTGGTCAGTCTCTAGATTAATATTTTATACTTTGGATTCACATAATATACCATCAATAGGAAACTGCAGCTGGGATTAATGAGGTATTAAAACAAGCTAAACATGAAATTCCAGGAAGAGATTATAAAACCCTAAAAGTAGTGAGTGATCAGCTTAATTGGACTTTCAAAACAGAAAAAGAGAGTTCTAGTTGATGGATTTTACATTAGATTAAAATAAGATATTTACCAACCATTAGAGTTCAAAGGGGGGGGGAGGGAATCCTTCAAAACAATTACACAAGCCAAACAGAGGAACAAAGAGGCAGGGCAACATGTTTTCTTTTAAAGAGATATGCCAAATGTTTTAGAAAATACAATTAAACAACCAGCTGGAATAAAATACCAAATTAATACTGACTTTATTAATTCAGGGCACAGTCAAAATAAACTGGTTTGGCACTTGAAAAATACAAACTCCCTTTTATCTTCTTAGTCATCACACAACTTGTTTCTCCTGCTTCTATAGTATGTCTATACAATTTATCCCTACATTGCCCATTAGTAAAATTCTGTGTCTTGCGAGCTTTGTGCATTTCAAGGCAGGCAATAAAGTGTGGTTCCCCAAGTCTTCCACAGGCTTTGAACAAGGGAGGTGGGACATGTTTTGCTTGATGGATAACAGGTTATACTGTCTTACTCTAGAGGTATGATTGTGATCTATGCCCCAGTGAATTTTCCTGATTACTCATCCAATATAGCTGGCTGGATAGCTTAATGATTTAAGAACAGTGGAACCTCAGTTAAAAAATGGCTCGGTTAACATTAAAATCGCATAACAAAAGGAAATCCATAGAAAATAGTGACTCGGTTTACGGATTTTTTTGGGGAATAGATTAATTGGTTTTCAATGCATTCCTATGGCAAACCAGTTTCAGTTAATGTACTTTGGTTTTCAATGCATTCCTATGGAAAATTGCATTCAATGCATTCCTATGGGAAATTTGGTTAAATTAATTTTCGGTGTAAGAAACATCTTGGAGAATGCATTAATTATGTTAACCAAGGTTCCACTGTATCTTGCTTCAGAGCCAGAGGTTGGGAATACAAATCCCTGCTGTGTTTCCAAGGAGAAGAACCTACCTGTATAGCCATGGGCAAGATGCACAGTCTCAAGGTGTCCCCAAAATAAGGGAATGGTAAACCACTGTAGCCAGCCTGGTCTGAGAACAGCCATCTTGTGTACGTGTTAAGAGTTACTATCGCCCCTTCCTACCTTCACCTTGCTTCTGGGGCATTTGTATACATTAATCCCCATGGAGCCCTGCTTCTAGAAGACAGGAGTTGTCCTTTGATGGCCCTGGATTGGCCCAGCCATTAAGAAGATGGTCCTGGAATTGCCCCACCATTGAGAACTCACAACTAAGTGTGTAAAGGAAGGCACCGCTCAGAAAGAGATAACAATGGAATGTGAGTTTTCTAAATATTCTACTTGTTGCTTTTTATCTATAAAACTGCTTGTACTCTTGAACTGCTTGTCTTCTTTTCTCTTGCCTTCCTCTTGGAAGGAGGGTAGAGGGAGTAGGCGCTTTTGCAAAAGATATTTACTTTTAATAAAGCTTTAATAAAGCTTTTCTCTTGCTCTACAATTTTGGGGTGTTACTTCTCCAACAACAACCATTCTGTGTATTCTCTATCCAGAAAATCCTGGAAACAGTAACTATAAATTGGAAATAAATTGATGGCATGTTCTCCTCCTCATCATCATCATCAGGGGCTTCAGGGGCTCAGTAGACAGCATTTAAGAATCTCGCCTTGTTAGCTGGAAGGCTAGCAAGTCAGCTGTTCCAGATCCAGGTACTGCATGATGGATTGAGCGCCCATCTCTGTCCCAGCTCTTGGGGTCAAGAAAGGAGCCTTGTTTGGGTGTTTCCTGAGCAGAGTTTCTTCTGCAAAAATCCTTTCAAACCAGAATAATTTCTGACATGAAATCATCATCATCATCAATATTTCAACATCTCCCTTTGGTGTTCAAAAGCACAATAGTCAAGTTTAAACAAATAATGCAACTACAGTAGTCAATGGCAGCACACAAGTATTGCTTCCAAAAACCCATAGCCTGGACAATATGGATTTGTATTACAATTGTCTGAACACTATTCCTGAAAAGACTGCAAGACAGCAGATGCTTAATTTAGAAGCAGCAGTGGGGAAGGGCAGGGAATTGAAAACTCTTAGAGGTAGACTGCTGGATGAGAGCCTATGGATTAGCAAGACCAACAACCCATGTCAAAGGAACACAGTGGAGAATTCAACTAGATACTTGACATAAACCACTGAAGTATCCAGCATGATTATTCATTTGACAATGGTATCATGTAATACTAATTTGGAAACCCAGAAGCATGAAATACCAAAATACTTTTCCTGTGTTCAGAAGCCATTAACATTTAGGGCTTCCTCAATTTCCAATGGAGAGGAAGCCTAAGTATGTGTAAATATCTTTGTTAATTTTAATACATTCTTCCTCACAGAGATACTGCAGTTGAATCACAGCAAGGTGTTGCATTTAGACTGAACCTGGAATATTATAAACTTTTTGGTACTTGCTAGAGAATCATGGGCATTGATGGAGCTACGTGAATTAGTAAAAGCCCCACATCTACATACAGCCTAAGCCGCTCAGGGTTGCTGTATCTTTTAATACTTCCAAAAGTTCTTTGCAGTGTCTGAAGAGGCTCCTGATAGTCCCTAGCAAAACCTTTTAAAACTGAGTTTTGCTTAGAGGTTTTTTGGAAGATTTTCACATCAAGTGATCAAGCCCATTCAGTCTGCTGCTACTGCTTGAGTGTGCGCGTGACTCTGCTTGGGTGGCATCTCAGGGATAAGCTTGCAAAGAACAAGGAGCGTGATGCTCTCTAATGTTTTCAAAAGGTCATAAAGCTCCAGTGTCATAAAATGATTACATAAAGAGGATCTGTAGATTCTTATCTCCCTCAACACTGCAGGCTATTCAAAGCTTACTGGCACACCAGCATAGCTTATGATATAGCTAAAGAGATACTTGCAGCCTAAATGAATATTGCAACAGGAGTACAGCTCTACCAAAGCAACATTCTCAAGCACAGGCATGCTATCTTAACCTATAAATCCAAGGGTTAACCGTTGGAACTGGCTATAGGTTGCTATGCCTTGCCCTACTTGCCTGCACTCACCCTTCGTGCACACGGCCGATCTGGGTACGCAGGTCAACGAAGGATTGAGAAAACCAGCAGTGGGGCAACAGCCCCACAAACGCGAAGAAAGGGAAACAACTTCACTTCCCAACATTCCTTGCGCCGCGCCAGAGCCAATCAGGCTGAGAGGCTCTCGCACCGCGCAGCGTTCGGAAACGCGCCGCAGCCAATCAAAAGAAAAGCATTTTAAAAAAACGCAGCACAAACACAAAGCACCAACCCATTACTACAAGCCCCAGCGTCCTGCGCGCCATGAGCGCGCAGAACGCTGAGGAAACCGGCACCCGAAAAATTAAAAAGAAAAACAACTCACCGCCTCACAGCCAAGCAAACACCAGCCGGCTTTCTTTCCCTCACCCACGGCGCCTGAAGGTCCCGCCTGGAGTTTCCCCTTTAATATCAGTGGGGGGGGGGGGTAGTTGCGATCTTCCTCTCCGCTGGCTACCCTAGGGTTGGGAGGTTTGTGGGAACAAAAGGGGTATGTTTCCCAAACCCTTCTGGACTCAGGACACCAGGGAGAGGGGATCGATTCCCACCCCCCTCCTTAAAACAACTCCGTCTTTTCTTCTCTTTAAAAACGGAGTTGTTTTAAGGAGGGGGGAGGGAATCGATCCACTCTGCCTGGTCTACTGGGTCCAGAAGAGTTGGGGGGACATACCTCTTTTGTCCCCACAAACCTCCCAACCCCAGGGGAGCCAGCAACCTCCCACCCACTGATATTAAAGGGGAAACCCCGATCTACTTTCACGACTCCACACAAACAAAGCACCATAACATAATAAATCCCCCCTCCCTACCACCTAGCCCACCCTTCCTAACCCCCAATGGCCATGCCCCCCTCCCCACCACCTAGCCCACCCTTCCTAACCCCCAACGACCATGCCCCCCTCCCCACCACCTAACCCACCCTTCCTAACCCCCAACGACCATGCCCCCTCCCCACCACCTAACCCACCCTTCCTAACCCCCAACGACCATGCCCCCCTCCCCACCACCTAGCCCACCCTTCCTAACCCCCAATGACCACGTACCTTCCCCACCACCAAATAAATATTTTTTAAAAAATTACTAAAAACACTCAAACACATCCAAAAATACACAAAAACAAAAACACCAAAAACAATACGAAGTAAACAAAGACACAATCAAAAACAAAACAAACAGACAAAAAATACAAATTCCAACCCCCCCTCCCCCCCCACACACACACACAAAAGAAAGAAAACAAGCAAACTTACCAAAAGATGTCCTACCTCCACCAGGACTGGAAAAGAAATGAATAAAGAAAGACACTACTTACCAGAAGAAGCTCCACCCAGAGGCCAGGAGAGGAAAAAAAAGTCAAAATACAATAACCCCTACCAGCACCACCTGCTGGCCACAATAGTAAAAACAATTCAAAAACACACAACAGCCCCAAACAAAACACAAATTCACAATTTTACACAAAAGGTCACACCAATAAAAACAAGTTAAAAAAAATTACACTAAACACACTTTCACACAAATCACAAATATATGTCAATAAAATACAATAGAAACTTTTAAAAATCCTGTGCTGAGTTATAACTCAAATTTAAACACAAAACATCTAAACACATTTTAAAAACATTGAATGTAAAAAACATTTACTTTTACATTATTAAAATTATTACCTACGGTACAACTAATTTAAAAAATTCAAAAAACTAAAACATTATTCGCTTACATAAAACAATTTGAAAAAATTATATCATACTTTCTTCTTTTATTAATCCTCAAAAAAACCCAAAAAAACAGATCACAGTTAATAACAGCCAAGCCAAACAAATTTTACATAAATAAACATTTAAAAAATTAAAATTACAGACTAAGCAATTTTTAAAAAAATTAACACAATTTAACCTCCCAACACAATGTAAAACTATTGCAAAAATTAAATTGGTTCATTTTTTATTAAAACACACGGGGGGGAAAGCCCGGCAACGCCGGGCAACCCTTGCTAGTAATTTATATGCAAAAACATAATCTGAGTGCTGCTGTGTACTGTACTTCCAAATTTCTCCTTCTTTTGGCAAATAATGCTTCTCCTCCTGACTAGGGGACTACCATGGTGTGTTGTAGAAATCTGGTGTTTGAAAGATAGTCTAATGTGAAAACAGGCAAGCAACTGTTCAATAGAACTGGAGAAATTCTAGTTCTTCTTTGGAGAAGATGGCTGTTGGCATGGTGGCTAGGCAGTGGTGGGATTCAATTTTTTTTGCTACCTACTCTGTGGGCCATGGTATGGTGGGCATGGCCAGGGGGAAAGCCCTGTGTTGCACCTGAATTAGGACAACTTTATTTCAAAACTTGGATGGGCAGGGCCAGCCTGAATTTCTACTACCGGTTCTGGCGAACTGGGGTTAACCTGCTGAATCCCATCACTGTGTATAGGAGATTTGAGATATTTGTTTATTATCTTCTTAGTGAATATGCATAATAACAACCACCTCTAAGATCTTCTAATTACCATCTACACAATACGTTGATGTGGCACGTTACAAATACAGCTATCCTCCCATATGAAAGTTCAATTTTTATGCACACCACCCAGGAAAGCTGATGCAAGCAAACTAAGAGCCAACATAAGGTGTTTGCCACCTGAAGCTACAGGGACATATGCACTGTTCCTCAATGTTCTGATGGATTATTCTTCAAACAAAGGCACTGTTAGTGATGGTCATGGAGGCTACTTGCACCACCTTGTCTGCATATAGTCTCCCTCTAAGGGACGAGCCTCTTGAAACAAGGCATTTGTTTCTAGTAATTCCTCCTAAGAGTTATGTCTACTGTGTTTCTGATGTGGCATTTACCATAACAAGAAAGCAGTGAGTGACCTCCCCATAGGACCAACCTGCATAAGATCTCAATTTTGAATGGTCCTAAAAGCAAGGCATGGAATGGACCCCTGCCCCAAAAGATCTCCTGCTGTGACATGATATGGTGGGTAGGAGGCAGGAGGAGAGAGCAACCACCTGCTATGATGGAAAAGTCCTCCTGTTGTTTCCTGGGGTGGAGAAATTGATTTTCCCTCTTGGTCCAAGTCCTGAGGAAGGGGATGCACATTGTCTCATAGAGAGCATGGCTCTGGTAGTGGAAATAGTGGTTTGGCTGGATTTTTTGTTTGTTTGTTTGTTTCATAAGGTTACTTTTCATCCCTCAAATGTCAACTAGTTCAAAGGCTAGGATTCTGGTATGAATTCTAATTCCTACTGTAAAATTCTAGCGTGTAGCAACCCTACTCAGAAGTGAGTTTGTTAAGTAACACACTTGATCTTAAAGCAGGGATTTTCAACCTGTGGCCCATGGGCTGGATGTGGCCTGTGGTACCATTTCATGTGCCACCCCCCCAGCCTCCACCACACCAGGAAGTGCCATGTTGTGGAGGAAGGACAAAATGGCCATCCATCCCCCAAAGCTGTCTGAGAGAGTGTGATCCTGCCTCCGGCTGTAAAAGGTTGATAGCTCATGTCTTAAAACTTTCATAGCCCATTGTCCATACGTCACTATCTTCTTAAGAGCAGCTAAAATGCAGGCACATTCCACTGTTTCAACATTTTTCAACAATAACAGTTTCACATATTCATTTAAAAATTAAACACGCATTCGTACTTCTTACATTCTCTTTTCAGAGTTACCAGTAATCAAAATCACAGAAACATTTACACTTAGCACACTTTAGATCTGCAGTTATCATCTCTCAACATCTCTTATGCTGAGTTAAAAAAAATACAAATTCTTAATGATAGTATCAAACATATACAAAACGTAAAGAAAAATTGTCCTCAAAACTGGTCTGATGCCATAATATGCACAGAAATTGTGTGGCTTATAAGCAATAGCTATTCTTTATCATACTGCTCCTTAATAAATGGGGAATCTGAAGGGACCTTTAGATTACAGATGGAAGGCTGAGTCAACCTTGAGCCAGTTGGGATTGAACTCAGATCATGAGCAAAGTTTTGGCTGTAGTACTGTTTGTAAATGTTGGAACTGAATATTATTAAATATATCTTTTAAAAAGCTGCTTATGGAGGTTTTTTTATCATGTCAGAAGAACACAAAGGTGCTTTCTGGATTGAAATGACCTTTTGCTGGAGGAACTCTGCTCAGGGGACGTCTGAATGAGGCTCCTTTCATGTCCCCAAGATCTTTTCCTACCGAGGTTGTCCCTATTGATCTACTTGCAATTTCTTGATTTCAAACTGCTAGGTTGGCAGGAGCTGGGACAGAGATGGGTGCTCATTCCGTCATTCAGGACTTGGGTCTTGATCTGCCGACTTGCCGACCTTCCAGCTAACAAGGTGAGCTTCTTAATCACTGAGCCACTGCAGTCCCTTGTTTCTGGAGTGATTTTGATGAATAAAGTGCTAGTTATTGTGAAAGGGGATGGTGTTAGTATTGAACAATTGTGCTACTCTTATTATGCTTTTTTTCTCTGTGGAAGAGTAGTTTAGTGCCTTATACTCTACTAACTAAAAAGGAATAACCAAATTTCAAAATATATAACCCAACATTTTTATCACTATAAAGGAAATCCCACCCCATCTTCCCCATAGTGGGTGGTAAAAAGGATGGGTATATTCTAAAGCTCTGCCCATATTTTTCTAACCATCTGTTCCACCTTTCTCTTTATCCATCAGTAAACATAACTGTTTCTTATCCTAGTAGCATAACTGAGAAGTCAGCACAGATACAAGACAGAATCCTTGAAGCAAGTATACCTATTTAGCATTAAAATGTTCAAAGCTCATAAGATAGTAAATAGAGACAGTAATTCCTTTTTTCTTGACAAGACAAGGTACAGTAACTGCAAAGACCAATCCCATGGAGCAGTATATGCCCCATTTGTACTATGCACCAAATGTTTGTTTGTAACCAACTTAAAGTATTTATGTTAAACAAATAAGCATAGTTCATTGACTTCTGGTAGTCAGTTACACACAGCCACAAATTCCCATTGTCTGACTGCTAGATATTTCACATACAGTGGTACCTTATACAACAATTTTAATCCGTTCCATGGGGCTCGTTGTTGTATGAAACAATTGCTATACGATACATGCATCGTATATCGATTTTCCCTATGGGATGCATCGTACAACAATTTTTTTGCTAAGTGGGTTTTTCCCATTGAAAAACTGCTGGACGATTTTTTTCCATAGGGAAAATTGTTATGCGGGACGCCATTTCCCCTCCAAAACCTAATTGTTATGTGATTTCGTTGCTATACGGGGTGATTGTTGTATGAGGTTCCACTATATATGCATACTTGTATGTCCATACACATCAAACCCTATTTTCTCAACCACAAAATCCTGCAATGTAGCCATACTTAAAACATAACAAAAATTAAAGTGTGATAGCTCCCCTCAGGGCTTTAACCTCTACGACTAATATCAATTTAAACATGTTTGCCCCTATAGGCTATAAGGAAAGGAACGGTATTATGAAAGGAAGGAAAGAATACATCCCTATCATGTGTGCCATAGAAATTAAGTAGGCCCCTGCCAGACTTTAGCAAGAGATACAGCATATCTCTAATCAGGTAACAAATATATTCACATTAAAGTTATGAAGCCATTTAAAAGTCTTACAGAAGGATTAGAAATTGCTTTGACTGGTCTGATTAGCCTAACACCCTAATTCTATTACTGTATTTGGCAGGCTACTAGTGCCTGTTTTTAATAACTACCGGTCAGGAGGGTACAATAGATGTTGAGAAGAAAAGATGTTAACAAACAAACAAATGTAGAATAAAGAGATGCAAGACTATAAAACATTTCAAGAGCAAGCGTGAAACTAGCAAACAACGGTTTTCAGTCAAGGCAGAAGAAGGCAACATTCCTATTTATACTCTTGCACTCTTTCTCTTTCTGGCATTTAAAACTGGCATTTCCAAGGAGATCTGCAGCATGTCTTGGCACACTTTGAGAACCACAGGGAACCTTCAGCATGTAAACCAGGGGTTCAAAATTTTATGATATAAAACTCAAGGAAGGTGGGAGGAAACAGATTGGTCTGCAGTACAAAAACATTGAAAACAAAAAAAGGTAAGCAAAGTCTTAACTTTAACCGGCACATATTACATTATTTCCAGCAGTATGGAGATTTAAATGAACATTCAATATATTTCAAGCCTACAAACCACGACTGAACTTTCAGGTGCTCTAGATAGTGAAAGCAGAACATATCTAGGTTAAGTGATCTTGGATGGGCAATCCTATTTAGCAATTAAACTTATACACTATGCCACAGTCTTTAGGGCACTCTCTGGGCGGTTCACAAGTTAATTAGCATTTTGCTCCCAACATGTTGGGTACTCATTTTGCCGACCTTGGAAGGCTGAGTCAACCTTGGGTCCTGTCAAGATTGAACTTACAATATTTTGGCTGCAGTACAGAAGTTTAAGCACTGCACCACCAGGGCTCTTTTTAAATGTACTTACACAAGCACCATCAGGAAGAATCCTAAAAAGTGACAGGTGCTAGGCTTGATCCATGGCTTACTGGTAGACAGACACAATCTGCTGGGCTCATGCCTGGTCTACAGAATGTAAGCGACACAGTCCTGCCTGGTTACTTAAAACTCTGTGTCAGTTACATCTCATACAGTGACATCATAATATGGTCTGTTCTAGCACTTGGAACTTGGATTCAAAGACAGTGTGGATCTATCAACTTGGACAAGAGTTGTGTGTTTTTTAAGCAAGAGGGCCTATCAATTTGCACAAGAATTACATTTTTTAACCCATACCTGTCAAGTATCCTGGATTGGCCAGGATTTCCCATATTTCTCTGCTCGTCCCTTCCCTTTCCCGTCGCTGTCCCGTATTTGAACTGTGGGGAAAGGGGTTACTGCGCACGTGCACCCATCACAAATGGGCTCTGCGCATGCACAGAGGGGTTCTGCATGTGCACAGATGAGTTGTTGCGGCGCATGTGCACCTAGGCCAGAGCAGTTCCTGTATTTTTAGAAGCCGCGCTCGACGGGTATGTTTTATTTAACCTACTCAAATTTATCGATTGCACTGACAAATTTGCATACTTTTTCACAGTGCCCTGTGAAAGGCGTTTGGGAAAGGAGCATCTTTTTCATAGGTGAAAGGAGTGGAATGCAGCAATGGGCTATTGCATCCAGCCACACTTCTTCTGAACTAATAGACATTTTAGGAAAAATACATATCAGCCTTTCCCATTTGTTAAGTGACTGAATATCACTTGTGAACGATAAGATATATGAACAAAAAAACTACATACCAGCTACATAATATCTTAATTTCACCTTTTAACCATATGTGATTTGGAACGTTTTGACCAGATCCATGAGATCTTTCATCCCCCCAAATTCTGTCTGGAGAAAAACATACAATAACATAGAATGGAGCAGTTTCCCTCTGAAGCACCTTCACAGCCAAACTGAGCCCTGGAGAAGCCTCTGACGGGGAGTGCGGACAAGCGGATGTGCCCCCCGTGCTCTACCAGAGCTGTAGAAGCAACGGAGGTGGCAGCGGCACTGGCGGCGACGGTGGTTCCTGCTCCCCCAGTGGGCAGAAGGAAGCGGCAGCAGCAGCATGCAAATGGTAGGGAGATCGCTACATTTACATTCTAATGTTTTTCTCAATGCATCCCTATGGGGATGCATCGATTTGCGCAAAAAAAAATTGAGTTAGTTAAATTGCTATGGAACGAACTTTTTACGTAAATCAGGGTTTTACTGTATTTGAGTTAAGGACCCAAACATTTGTTTAGAATGGAAGAACCAGGGTGAAGGATATTTCTTGGCATTCACCATCTCTCCCTCAAGTGAACTCTATGCTAAGTTGTCCCCTTTACTTGTAATCCGGCCTCCACACTGCTATATGCAGGCAGCTTTCAGCCTGCTGGCCTTGATATGCAGGAAACCACAGAACCTATAATAGACACATCCTATCAGAGTCTGAAAGCAGCTATTAGTACCTATAGGAGGTCTCTTCAGAGCAGCAATTGAAGAATGAATTGACCAAGTAATGCATGTTAGGAGGTTGCTAAAACACTACCCATGGATGAACAGCCAGCCTGCTCACCTGCTGTACTTGGAACCCAAGGGATGACTCAGAAGCAAGTAAATGTCCTTGTTGTTGTTGTTGTTGTTCAGTCGCACAGTCGATTCCGACCCTTTGCGACCCTATGGACCATCGCTCTCCAGGCACCTCTGTCCTCCACCATCCTCCTTAGTCCACACAGCCCCGTGCCCATTGTGTCTACAATACCATCTAGCCATCTCATCTTTGGCCGTCCCCTTCTTCTTCTGCCCTCCACCTTCCCCAGCATCAAGGCCTTCTCAAGTGAATCCTCTCTTCTCATTTGATGTCCAAAATACTTCAACTTCATCTTTGTTATTTGTCCTTCTAAGGAGCACTCAGGGCTAATCTCTTCTAATATTGACCTATTTGTTCTCCTCGCTGTCCAGGGGACTCTCAAAACTCTCCTCCAGCACCACATCTCAAAGGCATCTATTTTTCTTCGCTCAGCCTTTCTAATGGTCCAGCTCTCACAGCCATACATTACCACCGGGAATACCATTGCTTTGACTATGCGGACCTTTGTTTGCAGTGAGATATCTCTACTTTTCACTATGTTCCCCAGGTTTTTCATAGCTTGTCTCCCAAGAATCAGTCGCCTTTTTATTTCATGGCTGCAATCCCCATCTGCAGAGATCTTGGATCCTAAGAAAGTAAAATCTGTTACTGCTTCTACTTCTTCCCCATCTATTTTCCAGGGACTTATAGCGCCTGTTGCCATTATCTTGGTTTTCTTGATATTGAGTCTCAGGCCAGCTTTTGCACTCTCTTCTTTCAACCTAATCAGGAGCTTCTTTAGGTCTTCTTCACTTTCTGCCATTAGGCAAATGTCCTTGCTTGATATTAAAACAAGACCCTACAATTGTGTCTCCATAGCCCATCCCCCAAATAATGATCTCTGCCTATTTTCCACAGCAGAATGCAGTGCCATGCTGGGCCCTCTTTTCTCGTCCAAACAGATTGATTGAGTGATTGATTGATTGATTGATCCTGATCCTAAAGGCTCATGATTGGTAATCAAAGACAAAAACTTGCATGATTAAAATCTAAGCTTCGACATCCTTCTCAAAATATTCTTAATATTGTAAATTCTACAGACCAGAGATTAGTTGATTATGGGTTGGATTATTTGTTGTTGTATTTTCATTTTAACTTCACTGGGAATCAGATAAGAATAATTCTCACCCCTGCTGTTCTCTAACAGGTTTTCTTTGGCTAGCTATATCTTGTGACATATTCCTGTTGCCAAGAAGAATGGGAAAACAATGACTTATCTTATGTTTAAAGTTCAGTTTCTTTTAGTTGTCTCCACAAAATGTTACTTGAACACAACCTCATGAACGTGTCTGATTTTGATATACTGCCTGTCATTAGTCTGATTGATGCACCGCCTGTCATTAGTAGTAATGGTGCACTCTTTAGCCATGCTGCATCCGTTGCTAAACAATGTTGTGTAGTAAATTGCTCCTTATCAGGCATAATTATAGAGACTCATTTGTTTTTTTCTAGTATCTCCTCCCTCTTGCTCATGACAATATAGAGAAAATTTGCCTTTAAATCTGATCTAACCTTCTGCCAAATCTACAGCACATAACTACAAGATGTGGCATTAAACAGACAATGTGATCACTAGGCCATTTGTAGGCATTCAGTTAGCTACGGAGCACTGAAATGCGCCAAGGGACAGGTGCCAATCAGCAGAAGCAGTGTGTTGCCTTAAAAAATTAAACATAATAACAATTGACTGATACTGTTATCTTGCTTCAAAACACTAAGATTTTTTTTAAAATGACAAATTCCCAGTTTTATTTATTACTAGCAGGGGTGCCCGGCTTTGCCCGGGTGGGTTTGGGGGGGCGGGCGGCGCTGTCCTACCTCCAGGGGTTGCATTGCTTAGGTGCTCCTTCTCCTGAGCTGACCTTTGTCCACTGGACTCCTGCTCCACTCTGCCAGCTGGACTGCATGGCCAAGGGGCGGGGTCCTGTGATGTCACATTGGCTGACTACTCCCAAGGGCTGACTACTCCCAAGGGCTGACCAGGTCTGGGTAAGACATCACAAAGGGCATGACATGACAAAGGCCCAGACCTGATCAGCCCTTGTGATTGGTTGAGGAGTAAAGGATCAATGTGGGGGGCAAACCCCCTTGGGCTTTGGGACCCCGACAGTGACCTGCTCACGTGTGCAAGGTACATGTATGCTGAATTTCATGGGGTTTGGTCAAGGGGTACGGCAGCCCATTCCAGACACACCACCCACACTAGCTACAGCTGCTGGTACAATTCAGAGATGTCACTGCACATAGGTGTGTGTGTGTGTGTGTGTGTGTGTGTGTGTGTGTGTGTGTGTGTGTGTGTGTAATTTTCTTTCTATTCACAAGGCATTATGTATGGTGAATTTGCATATACCAAGCTTTCACAATTGAGTGCAGAGTAACAGGATTCCTTAGGGATTATGGTGTTCACATCTTTCCAAACCTTTCAGTGTTCAATATTTGTCAAAAGAAGCCACTATTGTTAACAGAATTTGAACACACATGCACGCATGTACAAACACTTGATTTACCAAATAGCAGAGACTGCTAAAGTAGTAAGGTCTAGTAACCTTTTTCTCTCCATTTCAGATCTCTTTGCATTTTAAAAATCCATTACTAGAACAATGGGTTTCTGGAACACATGGTTCTTTTCACACACAACACAGTAGCAAAGCCATGGGTAATAAACCTAGAGAAGAGGCACAGACAATCAAGACTCCCTGCTAAGTGTGTGAACATTTGCAACAGAGCAATTCAGTTGTCCTTGTTGCTTGTTTTTATGCTTAGTTTTAAGTGCCTGATAGACACAAACACTTCTTCACCTCAAAGAGCATAAGGACCAGATCATATCGTTGCAAAGGCCTGGTCACACCAGAAAGGATCACGTTAATGGGGGGAATACTCCCTTAAAGCAACTTTTCTATTTGCTAGGGAATCAATCCAACCCAGAACCACACCCCCCCCCCCCCCCAAATAGAAGCTTTATGGCTGGAGCAAAAAGGTTCAGTTTGGCCGTTGGTCAGGTTTGGGCTGGAACACATTTCCCTTCACATCCTGTGATTTCTGGGAAATAGATTGCACCAGACCACTTCAGAATCACTCCAAACTGCAATCTATTACCCTATACCAGTGATGGTGAACCTTGGCACTCCAGGTCTCTGGAACCTCAGTTCCCAGCAGGAGTGCTGTCTTGGGCTTCTGGTAAATGAAGTCCAATAACATCTGGAGTGCCAAGGTTCACCATTTGGGCTCCAAATTTTTTTACTACCACATTGTGGGTGTGGCCTACTCTGTGGGTGTGGCCTACTTTGTGGGCATGCCCTACTCTGTGGGTGTGGTCATGTGACTGGGTGGGTAATCTAGTCATGCCTGCCCAGTGGTGGATCCAATTTTTTTTACTACCTATTCTGTGGGAGTAGTATGGTGGGTGTGGCCAGGGGGAAAGCCCTGCATTGTACCTGAATTAGGATAGCTTTATTTCAAAACTTGGATGGGTGGGGCCAGCCAGAATTTCTGCTACTGGTTCTGGTGAACTGGTGTGAATCTACTGAAGCCCACCACTGGGCCTATAGTATACAGTACAGTCACACCCTTACAGTAAGATGTGAAAAGGCATTTCTCTGGTTTATGAAAGAGATCATTTGAATGGTTCAAGATATGCAACTCTTATCAGCTCCTGCCATAAAATGATATAACTGTATGCCCAAACCACTAGGTAAGACTTCTGTGCACTGAATACCTTAGTTTCCCAAAAGATATAAGTGTTCCTTAAGTTATACCTGCAGATGTTCTAAAACATTAGAATAGCCCTTATGGTCCTTTTCTTCCACACTTCTGGGAATAAGGGACAATTGAAGTCTAACATTTATCTCTTATTATGGAAAAGAATCCAAAGATGATCCAACATCTAGGAGAAAGATGGACACCCAGCAGCCTCTCCAGATATTGATGCTCTGCCATCTAGAAGTCCTTCTCACCACTGGTTATGCTGTTTCATTCCGTCAAACAATATCTAGAGCAGGTTTCTCAACCTTTTAAAGCCAGGTCATGCTCCTTCAGACAGCTTTGGGGGCCAGACAGCCATTTTGCCCTTCCTCCACCACATGGCACTTCCTGTTGTGGTGGAGGGCACATGAAATGGTGCTGTGGGCTGCATCCAGCCCTCGAGCCACAGGTTGAGAATCCCTGATCTAGAGGGCTAAAATTTTTCCAGCCTTAATTTAGTAGTTGTTGTATACTGGGAAAAGCATGTTAATTTCCTCCTACAAATGGATCACAATACTTACAGAGCTAACTAAACCTCAAACTGGGCAAAAGTTGTTGCCTTTAGGTATCATAGTGTGTACTAAGCAGCATGAAGGTTGGTTTCTCCTCCCCCACCCAAGCCAGCATACCAGTCTGTGTAGAAAAAGGATCAGAGGTAGAACTATTGACAGCAACAAAATGAGGAAGCAGAAAAATATCAGAAGTAAACTCCATTAACAGGGCCTTGGAGACTGACAAGGTGCTCCAGGCAGTCAAATAATGTGCTATGATCAATAGAATCAAATTCTGCTGACAGATCAAGCAATATCAAGTCTCCATAAGCCAGTGGGGTTTGCATGAATAAGTAAATCACTTCACCGTCTTTTCCTGGAAGTCTTGGCGATATGACTAGCTGTGAAGCCAGCCTCAAATTTCTTAAGCTGCCAGATAAGAGAAAGTGCAAGAGCATTACTGAAACACAGAACTGCAGCCTAGCAGAAAAGAGTGGGAATCCAGATTGGATGGAGGAATTATTGAAGGCTTGTGATCACTTAGGACACTTTAGCCCAAAGCCCCTCTTGAATGGGAAGCCTTTATTTTGTATCATAAATTGCTTTTGAAGCTTGGCTTGAGTCAAACGTAGTTTACTATGCTTAGTTTACCAAACTTAGTTTACCATAAGGTGAGAACAGGTCTGACAACTCAATAGTATCTTTCGGCACACATATCTAAATACAAGGTTCTTTAGTTCCTATGTTAAATATTAAAGGTTGCTTTGTTTATGTTGCCTTCTCTTCTCTGAGCATTATATACCTCATACAATATTATATACAGTAATACCTCAGATAACGTTTGTTGTATCGGATAACGCTAAAATCGCATAACATTAAGCAATCTGGAAAAAATTGCATTGCATAATGTTAAAACTCTATGGGATGCATCGGATAACGTTCGCCAAGGCCTGTGCTGGTTACAATGTGCCTCTATGGAGTTTTAATGTTATCCGATGCATCCCATAGGATATTAACATTATCCGATGCATGCATGCATCGGGTAACATAAAAAATCGGATAACACTAAGACTTGTGGAACCATGTTTTAGTGTTATCAGAGATTTACTGTACCTTTCAAACTTTTTTACTCCCGTGTTATATTTTCCCATACTACTACTACTACTACTACTACTACTACTACTACTACTCATCATCATAATCATAATCATAATCATAATCATCATCATCATCATCATCATCATCATCATCATCATCATCATCATAATCTTCTGCTTCCATATCCAATTTCGAATATTGGTGATCATCATGGTGATCAGCCATATGAAGACTGTCCTGTGGATATAATGCCGTGGCCTTTCATCTGCCTTCCACATTGCAGTGTGATGCTCATACCACTGATCCAGCTCCACGCATCACTTTCTGGTCCTGAGCCCTTTTGGCATGCAAAGTCCTCCTCAGCCCCAGGCCAATATTGATGAAGCTGCTGCCCTCCACCAAGATGGATTCAGTGGGATTTAATCCACTTGGGACCATCACCCTTCCCTGTGGACTTTGCCAAGGCCACTAGTCTTCATGGTTGTCAGGTTAACTAACTGCCACCTGACACTCGGTGTTGAATCGCTGGCAGTATGGTCTACTCTATTACCATAGCAGGATAACCTGGCCAGACTCTACATATTAATCAGGAAGCTTTAACTTGCTGCTATTTCCTCTGAATGAAACCATACTGGCACACCCCATATTTCTTTCAATATAATGTGGGAACTGGCCCCACAAATGCCATAGCTATACCTGTATCTAAAATAGTCTCAACCTATCATGCAGGGTGAAATATTCTATCTCTAGCAACAGGTTGCAAGAGCTTCTAAAACAGATTAGAGGATAACCTTTTACACATCCAGAAGTTGATCATCTGCTATTCACAGGGTACTTCACCTCTGGTCAGCCTGGCTAGGGCTAATGGAAACTGGAGTTCAATTGAGGGTTGTTCTAAAAGGTAGCAAATAGTCAATTATCTATTATATTTTTCTACTACGTGAAATTTTAAGGACCACAGGAGGTGCTATTTGGGAGTTCTTTACTTAAGTACCAAGGCCCTTTCTGGTCATTTCTGTCAGGAAAGTCTACCAAAATTCCAAGGGCAAAACGTATCTCACAAGGGTTGATTGGCATACTGTAATTCTCACATAATATTCTAGCACACAAGTGGCAAAGTTGGGATCCCAGGAGTGGTGTTTTTGTGGAGGTTGGGAGGGTCTCCTTCAAATATTTTTTTAAAAAATGGAAATGGCCGCCCAAATACTTCTGGATTGTTGGGATTTTTTTTTGGGTGGTGGTGTAGGATTTCTGCTCAGCTGGTGCAGGCCATGGTGGGTGCTAGGGACACCCCCCCCCCAAATAAAGTTGCCCAACCCTGTTCTAAACACGTCCAAAATGCTTCAAGTATATTAGCCTCTCTTTAAATGTCATCTAGAAAGGAGTTTTATCTGTTACCTTATTTAACAGGTATAAGTTGTGACAGTGGAAGGAGTGTAATGAGATAACTGGACTCTAATTACATTTATTTCAGTTCCAGTGGACATCTATGCCAAACAGTATTATACACACGGAATTTTCAATAACACTCCATACTGCCCTATGATCTCATAGATCCAATTTCTAAGCCAAATATACAACAATATTATGTCAGCCTTGTAAAACATGCTTAATTTTAATCGGTGTTTCTCAAATACAAACAAACACAAACTCTTCTGCTTTGAGCATCAAACATCTGTTTCATGTGGAGATCCATGTCTGAAGAGCTAAAAAACTAAATTAATATTGGCATTAGGAGAAGAGAAGAAGGCATAACCTTCAAGTAAAAGCATTGTTAAAATAAAACAAAGTATGGAAATACAGAATAGTGTATTCAGTCCTTATAAGATCCTGTGTGTGCACCTGACTGGCTGACTGCTTTCAGAGACATGATAAATGATGTCCTCTCCTGACCACAACTTAACAGTAATCACAGTATGGTATTACTTTATGGCACATTTGTGTATTTGCAATTATCCAAGGTCATTTTTCTTTCATGAAAGCCCAGCCATCTCTTAAGGATACAGTACATGGATTTTCATGCTCATTGACTTGTTTAGCTAATTTGGTCACATTAGATACTGTTGGCCAACTTTCTTTAGACGTTTATCTGCCTTGTAAGTTCTCTGATTGCTTGTTCAAGCTCTTTCCAAGGTGACTAACAATAATCACTTTTAGAAGTGGTGAAAAGAAACACCATACAGGTATAATAAGGACAAGTGTCAGTGCTCATTATTCCAACATAAGCTTTGGATTGGGACCACAGGAATCATAGTCATTTGATAGCCACTAACCATTAACAGGGTGTTATCTGGAAACAAAATAAATGGATTATTTTCTAATCTATTCCTTTAGAAAAGAAATAAATTATTTTGCCAGAATGAAAGATACTGGAATAGGACATTTCTGTGCCTCTTTCTGCCATCTGCCACAATACCTTATACTAATGGTTCCCAAACTTTTTTGCACCATACCCTCTTTTTGATAGGTGACAAATAGCAAGAGAACAAGTGTAGAGTTACTGTAGCAATAGTATTGTATGGACTGGGCTCAAATCCCCCTTCAGCCATGAGACTTGCTGAGTAAACTTGGACCAATCATCTCTCTCTCTCTGTCAGTCTAACTTACTTCACATGGTTCTTGTGAGAACAAGACACATGGATAGCAATTTCAGCTCACTACTAGGAAGGTAAAATATAAATGTGACAAATAAAAGGTCCACATTTATTTGAATATGGTGTCTCCTAGTCTTCTATCTTCTTCTATAGCTATCCCCTATGCAGAGTAAGTGATCTATAGTTCTTAATCTTAAGATCAGGTTATCGTTTTCCTCACATGGTGAAGAGAGGCATGTACTTACCGAAAGCTCTTAATATAGCAAGTCTTCTCTCCAGTGACTCTTATCTGAACTAAGTTATGAACTACTCTATGTAATACTACATTCCTGGCCTACAGGGAAGAGATACTCTGATTGAACAAAATAATTTACAAGAAAAATACATGAGAAAATTATACACAGATACAAACATCCCCCCTCTCAACAGAAACATAGAATTCCTACATCAGAATGGAATACAATAAAAGGGATGTGGAGATAGTCCAGAGTTTCAAGATTTTATCAGGGTAGAGCAATGGATAAATTATATTTGTATTCCTAACAGACAAGTCATCAAGGACAGGAAAAAGCTAAGATCCTCTCCTTACTCGTACCCTTGAACACACAGATTTACTTCCACCCATATGAATCACTGGCTAATATCACCGACATTCATGGGACAAAGTCTTAAATTTGGGTGACACTTTCATAGTAATGGCAAAACATGTATGTATTAATGGGCAAGAGCAAACAAGTTGTCACATACAGAAGTTGCTTGCAACAATTAAGTAATACAGACGGTTCCAGAGAGCAAGATCACTTGTATGCTATAATGGAAGGCAAAAATGGAAAAAGTCCAAATGAAACCAATGTTTGAAGTTGGGGGGGGGGGGGATTACACCCAATATTGAGTATAGTGGTTAAAACTGATTTCACAATTTAAACTAAGAAGCTATTAAAATATATACATTGTTTCCTGCTGGTACGAGGATTTCCAGCCACCTTTTGTGCTTTTCCAGTGGAATGAGATGCAGTGTAAAGACAAGGCAGAAGGATTCACTTGGGTTTAAACCAAAGGTTCCCAACGTGGGGCCCACACCCCACATGGAGACTTCAATTCCCAGAAGCCTAAGTCAATTCCCCAAAGCACTGATCAGCCAATGTACTGATCAGTTTGGAAGGAACAGCATGGTGATATGAATCAAACTCAAGCAAAACCATATCCCACACTGCTACAGAAAGCCACCAATCAAGATTTTTATTGCAGGTCATGCCTATGCTTGGCAAACTGACAGATGTTGCCTCTGCTGAAACTCAACCTGTTAGCCATAGTGATGGTGAATCAGGTGTACACACCAAAAACATTGGCAGAGTCCTTCTTAACAAAATGATTTTTTTTTAAAAAAAAGATCTTTGATCCTACTGAACCAGGAGTTCTCAACCTTTTTAAGCCAGGGGCTGGGTCATGCTCCCTCAGACATCTTCAGGGGCCGAATGGCCATTTTGCCCTTCCTCCACCACATGGCACTTCCTGGTATGGTGGAGGCAGTGGGAGGCCACATGAAACGGCCCCACGGGCTGCATTCAGCCCATAGGCCACAGGTTGAGAATCTCTGTACTAAACAGTGGGCCACCCCTCATTTCCATTCATTTAACGTAACTGAAGCAAATTTTTAAAAATGGTCAGAATATGGAAAAAATTATGTATTTTGTTTCTTCAGGTGACCTGATTAGTCTTTACATATATGCAAAAGTCAACAACATGATCATTAAAAGTACTACATTCAAGTGTAAGAAAAGAGCCCAGATTAAACAGCTACAGTATTTAGCATATCCTGTTACCACCACATCTACAAGCCAGTATTCTTGAAAGACACTTTCCTGAAAACATGTTTCCCAAATGTTTATTAGGGAAATATCTGTTGTTGTTGTTTTTTAAGTAATGTCAACAACCATTAAGTTGTTAAAACACAGTGTCAGTGGTTACTGCTCTAGCAGTTTGGCGCTGGCACTCTAATAATTTTGGGCAATACAGACATGATGAAGATGAAGTGGGGGAGAGACCATTATTGCCCTGCATACATTCCCTTCATCAGCATTTCTGGAAAAATAATTGAAACATAAACCTTTTATCAAATACATGTTGCTCATACAGGACAAGAATTCTTTCCTTTAAAAATCATGTTATGCCAGACAAAGAATGACATTAGGGTGTATTTTTTTTTAAAAAAAGAGGACAAAATATTTCCATTAAAATGGCATCGCAGTGAACAGAAATTGTCTAAAAACATGCCCCAGTTTGCCAATGCGCTCTTGCCTTTCCTCCCCTTGTGCTGCCTTTGCCATCTGACAACACACGTCTACCCACAATGCTCTCTCCTTGCTGTCGCACGCAGGCGCATGCATGCGCACAAGTGAAGCAAATACACAGGCAAGCTCTCCCTCTCAGACTGGAGTGTAGAGAGACAGTGAAGGGGGGGGGGGGGGAGAGGGAAGAGGCAGACAGAGACACCACACACTCATATGACATCCACACCTCTTCCCTCCACAGAAAGCCAACTTACCCACAAGTTAACATGCCATTCAGATCTAGCCGTCCTCCTCTGCTCCCCCTGCCTTGGAAGAGGTGGGGTTACTTTGCCCTCTCTTCTGTTGCAGGGAAGGGAAAAGGCCACATCTTGCTGAAAACACTCCTAGGCAGAAACCATGTAATGCAGAACAAAGAAAGCCAGGGCTACCTTAATCTCGGCATAAGGCAGCCGGTAGCTATTTTCATGCTTGTTCTCTCCCCCTCCCCCACTTTTCCCTCTGAGAGCATCCTATGCGCTCTTATGCGCTGTCTCTCTCTCTCTTTCTCTTTTCCTGTGCCTGTCCAGCTACTGCACAACACACATCAATTATTCATTGCTCGTCTCCCGGTTTCCAGGCAAAACCAATCACAGATGGAGTCTTGCTAATGGGCTCATGCCGTACTTGCCAACAGGCTATTTGTGCTCCCAGCGACAACCCTCCAGAGACAATAAAAAAGAGAGAGAATCAGGTTCAGCTTTAGAACTTGACATGTCTGTGCGGACAGATCTGAAACAAGCAAGAGGGCACACAGTGGCATCAGCAAGACATTGTTTGAAAAGAGGTGTGTGTGTGTGTGTGTGTGTGTGTGTGTGTGTGTGTGTGTGTGTGTGTGTGTGTGTGTGTGTGTGTGTGTGTGTGTGTGTGTGTGTGTGTGTGGAGAGAGGCAGTGACTGCAATAAATATATACAGTATATAGGAATACGATTGAAAAGGAGGCTCCTTTAACATCCCCTCCCCTGAAAGAACTAGGGAAAGACCAGGGAAGGGGGAAGGGGGAGGCAAATAAAGGGGAAGGGGGGTTAGAATCAAACAGTAGGAAAATTCTCACCTCAACTGCATCTTACTGGTATTGATGGTTTCCTTTTTCTGTCTCTAGTGGTCCATCCCTTTGCTCTCCCATTATCCCCATCTGCCACTTACATGCGCACGCATACATACACACACACACTCATAGACACAGATACACACACAAGCAGACACAGCCACTTTGCCAGAAGGGAGAGAGAAAGAGAAGGGGGAAGGAAAAAAAAAGGGGGGTGAAATCCAGGCATCTCACATTTCAAACTTGGAAGGAGGGGTGGTACTACGAATATTAGGACAAAGGCTTACTCGCTGGTACACAGCCAAGAAGCTAACACAACCCCCCACCCTTCAATCAATTAATCAGAAGCAACACTTGTAAGAGTATGTTCAGCAAGCCATTAGGGGTGTTGGGTCGAAATAAATAAGGGGGATTGCTTTTAGGGAAGAACTGGTGGACAGAGTCTCCCCTCAACCCCTATTTTGAAATAATGTTGACTAAATCCATCAAACTAGTCATGGTAATTAAGCGTCCAGAAAAGGTTCTGTTTTTTAGGAGAAGGCGGCAAGGAGGTGGTGGTTTCCTGCATGAAGGCAATCCACCCACAAGAATGAAGGGGAGGAAGGGGACACACACCACCTGTACAAAGAATACGAAATTCATACTGGTATAATTTTGGCATAATTCACTATCTGGAAGAACAAAACAAAGGAGGTTATTGTGATTTCATCAAACACTATATCTAGAAATAATGGTGAGGAGGATAGATGGGTTTGGTGCCAAGTTTAATTTGGCTGTATTCATCACATTCACATTCAGCAGGTACTCACTGCAGCATAGTCAGTATTTATGCAAGCCTTTATGTAGTCGAAGCTGAGCAAAAACTACAAGCAAGAAGCAATTGCAATCTAATTATTTGGCCCTCATTCGCACATGTCTGGAATGGTAACACGGGAAAGAATGAACATACGCAATTAGGCTGGAGAAAGATGCTGTAACTGCAAAGCCAAATTCACAGCAATTATGCCTTTCTCTGACCTAGATATCAGCCTTTCCACTCCCTCAAACCCACTACCCAGACCCAAAAGTGATTTATGGAAACATACTCATGCTATGAGATTATAAGCATTGAATGTAGAATAGGGCACCAGATTCAAATTCTGAAGAATCTTTGTTTCTTTAGCTTTATAACCCTTTTTGGTTCGAAAGCTATTGCTTTGCAGTGTATATAGATAAGGTCCGGGGAAATTTTAGAAGTCAGACATGAAGCTAGGGATGGGGCTCACTGTTGAGTATAGATCCCTGCCAAGACAAGAATAAACCATTCAGCTTTGTTTATTCTATACCAATGGTTGCCAACGTGGGGTACAGTCCCCACAGTGGAATTTCAATTCCCAGAAGCCTAAGTTAGTACATTAGCTGATCAGTGCTTTGGGGAATTGACTTAGGCTTCTGGGAATTGATGTCCAAAACCCAAAGGTTGGGGAACACTGTTCTATACATTTCAAGTGGGCTACAGAATTCAAATTTATGTTTAAGAGTGCAAAATTTGGATCATTGGGATGTATTTATTTATTTGTCTAATTACTGAGTGCATGCTGTTCACATAACAAGGAAAGACTCTTCTATAAAGAACTCCAGTATAAGTGATAATTTATTTGCTTCATTTCTAGGCTGCCTTTCTCTCAAAGAAAGGACCCAAGGCATTTCACAATGATTGAAGCAAGTTAGGCTAAAATACAATAAATTACAAAGTTTTTTAAAAAACACCAATGAAATATGTATTAATATATTGATTATTTAAACATTTTAAAAAGTTAAAAACTACACATAAGAACAACATTCAGCCAGATATAGGAGGGACTCAACCAGTGGTGGGATTAAAAAAATTTTTTACTTACTCTGTGGGTGTGGTATGGTGGGCATGGCCAGGGGGAAGTCCTGCATAGCACCCGAATTAGGACTACTTTATTTCAAAACTTGGATGGATGGGGCCAGCTGGAATTTCTGCTATCGGTTCTGGCGAACTGGGACGAACCTGCTGATGCCCACCACTGGTCTCAACCTCAGCAACTAAACATCTACCTAAAGAGGCAGGTCTTTAAATATAAGCAAAAGGATAAATGGATGGGTGAGCGAACATAACTTCCAAAAGGAAAGCATTCTACAACCTGGTAGAAGGGCTTCTCTCATGTCCCTGTCAAATATTTCTATGATGGCAAAAGAAAGGCCCCCACTGAAGATCTTAGAAGCTGGGAGGGCTAATACGGAGGACTGGTTGCCAGTTTAACTGTCATTGTAGCACAAGGGTTGTATGCTTCATGTAGGTGGCACAAGTCAGAAGTCTGGCTGCTGCATTTTTAACTGGCAGAAGGTTCTGAACCCTTTTCAAAGGCAGCCCCACATAGAGTGTGGTAAAGTAATCCAAGCAGAATAAGATTAGGGTGTATGTCACTGCAGCCAAGGAAAGAACAGGCACAGCTTTAACTGTGCAAATGCACTTCTAGCCCAGAGTCTCTTGCCAAATGGGTGGCTATATAAATTTGACCAAATAAATAAATAAATAAATAAACTGGTCATTCAAAATTCAGGGATGCATCCAGGAGTACACCTAAATTGAGGACTTCAGTTTTCAGTGGAATTGTAACCCCGTTGAGCACAGGTTGAATCCCCATTCATAGAATCATAGAGTTGGAAGGGGCCCATCGAGTCCAACTCCCTGCTGACTGCACAAATCCAAATCAAAGCAGATCTCACAGATGGTTGCCCAGTTCCCTCATTGCCTTTTGATTAACCAGGAGCACATCTGTCTTGTCTGGGTTATGTTTAAATGTGTTTGCCCTCATCCAGCCCATTACCTACCCCAGGTACTGGTTTACAAGTGAGACAGCTTCCTTGGAGTTGGATGGAAAGCTCAGATGGATTTGGGTCTCATCCAACTTTTTAATGGCCCCAAACTCTAAAATTCCAAACAGCCTCTTCCTGTGGTTTCATGTATATATCATACAGCACAGGGGACAAAATGGAAACTTGAGGGACACCAATTGCCAGGTTGTCAAGCAGGAGTCCTGCAGCACCACTTTTTGCTGGACAACTCTGTGCAGATGGGGTGACAGCAGAGAAGAAAACTTTCTTTGCTGCAGCCACTGCTATGGAATAGGCCGTCCAGTCAGTTCTAACCCATGTTCAGTCAGATTCGCTCTAGGTTTTCTGCCATTTTGGCTATAATATCCATCTCATTCATTTCATCACTGCCAGCTATCAGATAAACAATAGGACATGTTGGGCTCCATTCTGTGAAGGGAACAGTTGGGAGCAATCCTGCCCATGGCCTTGAACATTTTCCCTTTCCAGACATCAAGTAGGGATTCAACAGGGCGAAACAACGGGGCCAAGTTTGCTGACCCGTGCCCTAGACTTCTGATATGGAGATAATATTAGTCTACCTTGCAAGGTGATGCATGTAAAGATTAATGTGGTTCGTCCCTTTTTGTGTCAGACATTATTCTGGGTGGAAAAGGATTTTTGCAGGGGACACCTGAATGAGGCTCATTTCACGTCCCCCGTTGTGCAGCTCTCAGAAACTGAACCCATCTTTCCTGTCTCCAAGCCTAGCGCCTTAACCACTAGGCCACCGGAGAAACACTTTAAACAAATGTATTAGTTTCCTTTGAGAGCAGTAGCCTTCAGGTTCACAATTGTGGCACTCTGTGTTTTTTTTTACCCCACAGTACAAATTTTGTGGTTTTAAAATTAATTGATCTGACAACATATTAAATGTTTACACACACACACACACACACACACACACACACACACACACATTCCCTTGGGCTTAATGATTACCTTGTAACTATATCTACAGATCTATAAATAAAAAAGGGTTTGAGCTTAGACTTTTGTTTAAGAGATGCTTATGTTTTCCAGCTGGAGAAAATAGTTATAAATACATAAACAAGAAGCCAGTGAGACTTTTCCCCCCTCCTGGGGAGTAGGGAAATGGCAGTTTAAATTGTGGCCAACCAAGAACCACCCTTTTCCTGATACAGCATCCTGAGGTAAAAAGCCACTTCCTTTCTAGCACAAACTTCATGAAATCCACCATATCCTATGCACAAAGAAGGTTGCTGATCTTAATTAAAAAGAAAAGAAAACTGACAACGATTAGTTTTTTCTTTAAAAACACTAATTTAGAAAGATCCATTGTTTCTCAGCAAACATTTAAATGTACTGCATATATTGTTGTTCTCCAACAAAGACAGTGGAAAAACCCTGAGAACTTGAGTCTTACAGATGTTTAAAGACCTGTTTTCAAATCCTTTCATTTCTCTTAGAAGGCCAAGATACACTAGAAGCTAACCTGTTATCTCCTGTGTTGTTTTACTGCTCTCTAACGTTGACAAGAGTTTGCCCTCTAGTCTACATACCTCTGTAGGTCAGATTTTGACAGAAATAAATGCTGTATCGGTTCAACTTACAAAATAATTGATATACAAATAGAAATCCTGGCTTAAAAAAATCGGTATACAAATTTTTAATAGGGAAAATTCAACATGAAAAAAATATATGGTGACATCTAGTGGCCTCTTCTGGTAATGCAGTATGTTTTTGAAATACAATTTTTTTGACATACAAATAACCTCGTGCAAGGGGGGGGGGGGGGGAATGTATGTAGAGGTTTTACTGTATTGACTATTCCTCATGGTGATCAGCCATGAAGACTATCCTGAGAATATAATGCAGTGGCCTTTCATCTGCCTTCCGCAGATGAGCCTTTTCGTTAGACAAAGTCCTCATTGGCCCCAGGCCAGTATTAACATTACATACTTTGTTAGACCTGGCCTCAACTGCTTTGGCCCTGAACATCTCCGCAGCAGAGTATGCTGCTCCAGCATGAAGCACATCCACACACGCAAAACAAGTTGACATCACTGTTAATGAAGTCATGTGTGTAACGACATGATGCCTCAAACCTACACCAGTTGAAAAAAATATACTCTCTTGTTGGTATCACTTCACCTAAGTTCAGGAGAGAAGCAACAGCAGACGCTAAGGGAACTAAGCAAGAGAATGTCCTTCAAAATCCTCTGAATGGATATGAGCCTCAAGTCTGCCGACTCAGATCCAGGAAGAGCTTTATTGCAAGAATAAATACTCTTGAGGGTACATAAGAGCAAAACCAAATTAGAAGATGGAGGAAGGAGCTCACTGTACAAGGAACATTAAAAGAGGATATGGCTGAGGAACTCAACCTCCTCTACATCACTTGGAGGACACTTGAATAGGCTGAAGGTCAGAGTCCCTAAATGCAAGCTCAACATGCTCAAGCGGGGACTGCTGGCAGACAACAAGTTGTGTGACTGTGGAGAGATACATAATCCATCTTATTTACTGGTCTGCCATTTACTACCAGAAACATACACCAATGAGGAAAGTAACTTCATTTTGGCATCCTAGGTTTGATCAGGACATGAAAGAAGAAGCAAGCAAACAAGTCAACCTGCCCGCTTTCCAAAACCAGCTACTACACTGTGCCAGAATCAAATTGAACTAGGACTTCAAATAAGAAAAAATAAGGGTAGGGTCTTTTACTAATAAGAAATACTCCTCTGCTTTGAGGAATCTCTTCCCAGTTTTGCCAGGAGTCATGTTTCTAATAAATGGATACCCTACTTATCCAGTCTCTCTTTTGATACTTACATTTTGCCCTTTTACTTTAAATGGCCCTCTCTTAACCTGCAATGCTATTTTATTCAGTCTCCAGTGCTTCAACTTAAAACTGCCTCCTTTGTTAACCTTATATTTTTTTAAAAAATTAAAGCACATGTTGTTTAGAGTAGACAAATCACTTATCCACAAATTATGTGCTTACTTTTCCTATGACAAATTTTCAGCAGGTTTCTAATCCTACTGAGCCACTTGAAATATCACTTTCTGTGATGACATTTGAGTCACAGTTGTCATAGGCATCAAACACTGTAGTTAAATGGATTAAATCATACATCATAGCAGAGTGCATTTTGGACAAGGAGTGGTTTATCATTGGTAGAAATTAATCATAATAGGTCTCTTTCTCCCCTCCAGGTCAAATTCCCAATCATTGCCAAAGATTACTATGTTTAAGCCCTAATGGTGGCTGTATGTCAGACTACATCACAGGAGAAGTTGTCTCACTGAGATAACTATTTAAAGGCCCCACAGAAGTGTTTTAATACTGGGGAGCAGCATTCATCTGCACCAGGGAAGCAATATACAAAAGGGAAAAGGAAGGAAAGACCCAGTTGCCTAAGTTATGTACTCTGTGTGTGTGTCCTTTGCTTTACTAGCACCCTGGCTTGGTAACTGTCTTATCAAGGATGTACATCTGCCTTCTTTCCCTTCTTGCTGAGACATTGATTAGACCAGGCGTTTTCAACCTTTTTAAGCCGAGGGCTGGGTCACACTCCCTCAGACAGCTTCAGGGACCAGATGGCCATTTTGCTCTGCCTGCCACATATGGCACTTCTGGGTGTGGCAGAGGTAGTGATGGGCGACATGAAATGGTGTCATGGACTGCATCTGCCCCCCGGAGAAAATATGTTGAGAACCCCTGGATTAGACTAGACTGACTGCTTTTCTACTGAAGAGTCCATTAGTATCTCATTTGGATTTCTGCAGCAGCATATGACCCATAGCCGGCTAGCTGGGCCTGTCACAACTTCACCAGATAACTTCTGCCTACTACCTGATTTTAAGATTTTTTAAATGCCATCTGGCTTTGGTTCCTGTGTTTTTCCTTGTGTTTTATTGGTTATTTGGATCTACCAGGAAACTGAACTAGGAAGCTATGTGCTATAGACTCTACAATGCTAGTACAGTAATACCCCGGATAACGTTAAAACTTGGTTCCACAGGTCTTAATGTTATGCGATTTTTATCATTGTGTGATACATGTATCGCACGACGTTAAACCCTATGGGATGTATCACACAATGTCAAACTCCATAGAGATACATTGTAACCAGCACAGACTTCAGGGGATGTTGTGTGATACATCCCATAGGGTTTAACATTGTGTAGTGCAATTTTTTCCCCAGATTCCTTAACATTATGCGGTTTTAATGTTGTGCGGTGCACATGTTATGCAGGGTATTACTGTACTTCATGAACATAATATTTGGTCATGGTGTATATCTTGGAAGAGTCCTTCCATTAGCATCTCTGTAATTTTTGTATTGTACTATTTAACTGTGTGTGTGGGATTTAGTTTTTTTTTATGTTTCATCTGTATCATTTTGATGGATGGATCATTTTTGATGTTTTAGGTAAATTAAATGCAAAACAGATCTGTGGTTTTTATGTCTATGACTTTCACAGGATCCTTTTCTTATTGACTCAGGTGCTGAAGTCTGGTTGTTGCAAGTAAACGTTGATATACCAGTCATCTAGTATTACTGTATTGTGTCATGGCTGAGGAGCCTCCTTCATGCTGAGTGACTTGTGACTGGACTCTTGAACACAGACAACCATCCTGTGGTAGGATATGGCAGGGGATGACATATTTCAGGGCAATCTATTCACCCTTATCAGTAATTCCACAGAGGAATCTCTGATGAGCTGGGTGGTTAATGGTCAGAAAGGGGAAATGTTCTCAAGACCATCACCCTTTCATTTTGAGTGCCATCTACAGTAAAATAGTCAGTGACCCCAACAGTTCATATTGTTATTCTCTTAGGTCATCTAAATAATTAGACTGTAAAGCACAAAACCTACATATATTCATACATATAAAATTTAAGGGGAAAGGGGTGGTGGTAACTAATAACTAAAGTATTTTATTTCACTTAGGATGTTGATGTCTAAGGAGGTTGAGATCTTTTTTCCCCAAAGAATAATAATTAGATCTGAGATTGAACTTTATTCAGAATAGTTATAAGCCAACTGTTGAAGGAATTAATTTGATGTCGAAGTTGGGAAGGGTTGACTATAGGGGCATTTAGCCTATTATTTGCTTTGCTGCAGGGATAGGCAAGTTCACTCTTAATGAGGCAATCAGATGAGGTCTTTGCTGGAGCAAATAGCCTGCAGAGCAAACCAGCCAGCAGGGTAGCCTTAACCACATTTTCCTAGACCCTCTCAGGGGTTTCTACTTCTTTTGTCACTTGTAACTCTCCAAAACAGGGACCAGGCCTCAGGTTTCTTAATCCATAAATAAAATAGCCAAAGAGGTTTTGAAGGAAAAATAGTTTTATCAACAAAATAATTTTAAGAGAGACATATGCATTATGTGATGACCAGGTCAAAAGAGATCTAGGGACCCCCGATTAATGATTTAACCACACTTTTTTTTTACTGTTTGACAAGTTACATACCTGTATATGACTTGTGCTCCCTGTTGAAGTGTGCATTGTGCTCTTAACCCTTTGTGTTTCATGGGTGAGGTGAAGCTGTCCTATGTGTTATCTTGGTATCGCATGCATTTGGGCTAAACAGGAATGCTAACTCATGGAAGCTAAACTCTTGGGCAGACCCAACCTTTCGCAGACTCAACTAGATAAGTGACACAGGGTTTTTTTCACTGGCTTGCTCATGCAACATCAAGAAGATATTTCTATGTCTTTGAATTCATAAAATGGCTTTTTCCAGGTCACACTATAAACCAGGGGTTCTCAGTATTTTTCAGCCAGACCATGGCCCCTCAGCAGCTGAGCAGGGCAGACTGGTCGTTCCCCCAGCTGTAAATGCTACCATAAAATTCAGCTGTGGTGAACATGTTTACGATGGCTGCAGACTCACTTATGGCTGTAGTAAACATGTTTACAATGGCCGTGGACTCATTTACGGCCATCGTAAATGCGTTTACGAAGGCTGTAAACGAGTTGGCTAATTCTGACAGTGGCGGCGGGGATTGGAGCGAGGTCAGGGGCTGGATTATTTGGCACCACAGGCCACATCTGGCCCACAGGCCATAGGCTGCAAACCCTTGCTATAGACCACCACAAATAACTATTTAAAAGGGTTATGTAAGCTGTATTGTGATCTTAACTGTAAGCATATCTTGTCAAGGGGGAAAGGGTCAAACATTTCAGCTCACACTTTGATGAATGCAGAATTTTCTGCTTTGGTTCATTTCAAGCATGTGCAATCTCTAGAAATTAATCAAAAGAAAGTCTTCCTATCAATTGGCAATATTGTGAAGTAACTTGAGAAGAGAGCCATTTCAGGATATTGGCAAATTAAACACATCTTTGGTTCTATGAAGGAGCTGAGGAAGTTTTTTTTTTTTAAAGTGTATCATGAGAGAGCATTTTCTTGGAATATTTTTTTTTTAAAAAAAGCCAAATGGGAATTTTTGTCAGAGAAACAGGAGGGGGGGGGATGAGGAGGAAAGTTGTTTGCTTTTCTTAACCAAAATCCCTCTTCTTGCCCCCGCATTTTTCATTTGGCTTTTATTTTTTTAGGTGAAGCAACAGATCCCCCCCCTTCCTTGGTCTCTTCCTCAACTTTGAGGAAGCATTTAATTTGCCAGTATCATGAAGTGGTGGTTGACAGGACAAAATGATATAACTACACAGATGCTTATCCAAACATTCTAGTGGATGGGCAGATATAAATGGTTTACATAAATAAACAAGCTGTAAAGCTCCATTTATTGTGATAGGCAGACAAAGGAAATTAGCCATGTGGTCCATCTTCAAATCCTAAAAAAATGCAAAGAATGTAGGAGAGGATGCAACATCCATCCTTTATTGGATCACTAAAAAAAAAGGTGTTGTGTGAGCTTTCGAGATCAAGGTCTCTTGATCAGGCAGGCATAAAATTATTAATGAAAGTTCATGGCACGGTGCTATTGTGCCAGGTGCTTCTTTGTAGAAATGCATGTTGGACAAACAGCAAAAGATTTCATGGTGTTTTCATAGCTGCCCCCATCATACCTGTCAAGTCTCCTGTATTGGCTGGGAAATCTCGTATTTTACCCCTCTTTCCACCTCTTTCCTGCCGTCATCTCGAATTTGGAGCAACCGGGGGGGGGGGGGTGTTACTGCACATGTGCGCCCATCAGAGGTAGAGGTGCACATGTGCAAGGGGTTTCTGTGCATGCACAAAGGGGTTACTGCACATGCACACCCATCAGAGGCAGAGGTACGCATGCGTGAGGGGTTTCTGCGCATGTGCGAGGGGTTTCTGCGCATGAACGAAGGGGTTACTATGCATGCGCACCTGCCAGAGGCAGAGGTGCTTCCCTTATTTTCACCATTGCAACTTGACAGGTATGGCCGCCACAAGAAGCTGGGTGCTTGCTTCTCCTTCTCCACATGGTCCTCTCCAGAGTATTAACTTTCTTTTGTGAGCAGACATTTATTGTGATGGCACTACATAATCCTTTGCATTCTTGCAAACTGAAGGGGGGAAAACTGCCAGAACCTTTCCCATACAAGCCCCTAACTCAGCTTACTAGGGTAAGAAAAAAAATATCTGAGATTTTATAAGAACAGGAGTAAAACCTACAATCAACCCAGGCTCGTTTCTTTGGTAATTATTCATTTACCTGTTTAGCCAAGAATAACTCATAGCTCCAGGATGTCTGCCTCCATTGCTAGGAGACAGATAGCAAACTCTGCTAAATTGACTTTCCTGGCTACGCTCCTGCTTGCCAGAGCTGTTTTCAAGGGCAGATATATAATGTTATATCAGCAAAGGGACACACACATTAAAGATGGGTGTTCTGTCAGAAAAAAAGGACTGAAGACCCTGTGTCAGCATTTGCCTCTATTTATAAGGCTTCAGTGTTTTAACTCTTTGTTATCTACTGAGATTAAATGTGTTGCAACAAGAAGGGAGTCTTATCTACTCTAAAAATCAGATATTGATAATAAACAGTTTTTATTATCCTAGAGGTGGTGAGATGCATAGGCCGGGTTTGGCCTATGGCCCGGGGATTGAGAACTGCTGCTCTTAGAGGTTAGGTTTCCCTTGCTCAAAAGCCAGTTGTATCAGACTCTAGGGTTCAGTCCTCATCTCTGTTTCAAAGCAGAAGAGCCAGCGCTGTCTGCTTCTGCAGACATTTCTGTGGTCATGTGGCAGGCAAGACTAGACACCAGATCACACGGAACACTATTACCATCCCACCGAAGTGGTCCCTATTTATCTACTTGCAATGTCTTGCTTTCGAACTGCTAGGTTGGCAAGAGGTGGGACAAAGATGGGAGCTCATTCCATCCTGCAGTACTCGGGAATCGAACTGCTGACTTCCGCCTCCCAGTCAGCGTCTTAGCTACTTGAGCCACTGCAGTCCCTCCTTAGAAGTTAGTATAGTTAAAATAAGTGGAAGCAATACAAGCTTGGGCTTTTTCTAGCCACACAGCTTATGCACGAAACCTTCTCAGTGGATTGTACCCATGGACCTGCTAATAACTATTGCTCTTAAAACATATCATGACAAAGCCGCATCAAATCTAAGCAGTTTCCAGACAACCCGTTCCAATTTTGACAAGTATGATACTGTTATCTTATGGATTTATGAGCAAGGAATTGAAGAAGCTTCTTAAGAGATTATCTGCCCCCAAATGGAGTATGCTATACAGAGAAATAAGCATAAATGTTCTGCATTTGAAGTGCTGGCACTTGTGTGTTAAATCATTAATGCCCTGGAACAAATGCATCTTAATCACCAAACGACTGCAACATATTTTCCTCTTCCATAAGGAAACAGCCAAAATCTTACATTTCCTTTCTTAAAGGATTTGGATGTTGTATGAGGCATCGCGGCTAGGATTTTGCATGCCTCATACAAAGTCCAATTCCGTATAAAGTCCAAACTTGTGGAAACAAGTTTGGACGTTGTATGAGGTATCACTGTATCTCGGTTGGTTGGTCGGTTGATTGGTTTTCTATACCAGCCATCAAGAATTTTATCCTACTCTGGACAGTTTACGTCTTTAAAAACACTTCACTATCCAGGTGGCAATATTCTTAAAGGCCATCTTGTAGCACTTTACTGACAATGTGATGAGGCAAAAGTCCACAGCCACTTCACAAATCCTGTCAGCAGCATTTTTTTTGGTTCATATTGGCCAAGACAGTCCTTTTTTTAAAAAAAAAATCCTTCAGAATCCAAAGGGTAGGTTGTCATATTACATTTCTCTTTTTTCAAAAAATAAAATAAAATAAAAATGTTAGGTTTCCTATTCAGAATATGAGTGCTGTACAGTGAATCTAGCTAGGAATGAAAAGTTTAAGGTTGCTACCTTCTAAGATATGAAAGTTTTGCCAAATGTTTTGATAACATTTTTACATCACAGCCTTTGGCAGAGGGAAAACCCCAGGACTAATTGGATATAGTCAAATGTTCACAAACTCAACCATTACTCTTGACTTGGCTGTGGGCTTGAATGGCAGTGTGAAGTTTGCCAGGGGCTTGTCACGGTGGCACGAGGCTTGCCTGGTGCCTGGTGTGGTGGTGTGGGGCTTGCCTGGGGCTTGGCACAGCAGTGTGGGGTTTGGCAGGCTTGCCCGGGGCAGGGGGGCATGTTAAGCTTGGCTGTGCAGGGGTGGTGTGCATCTACACACATGTAGATGTGTGCCAGTGACATCATGTGGGTGCACATGCTCCTGCCATGTGAGCACATGTTGTGCCTGCCCACATGCCCACACCTCCTCCTTGGGCACTCGGTCTGTAAAAGGTTCGCCATCACTGGTGTATAATAAGACATTTCCCCTAGTATCTGGTATTCAACAATGAATATGGCCTTTTCTTGAAATGGAGATAACAGAAAAATAAATGCCACTCCACCCCCCACAAACCTAACAAGTTTTCTTCGTGTCCCTATCTGAGACATGACAGATGTGTGAAAAAAGTTAAAATAATTTATCCAAACAAACAGTGAGAGTCTAGCCAAGTTATCCTGCTATGGTAATACAGTAGACCAATGTTGTATTGAAGCATTATTTATCATAACCACCATTAGCGCAGTAAAGTCTACGGCAAAGCATGCCTTCTGCAAAGGCGCCATTTTCAAATGTCTGTCAAAATAGCTGATTCGTCAGTACAAACTTCCTGCTTCCCCAGAAGCCTGCCGAAATGTATCAACCTGTGTAACTGCCATTTTCACTGTATATAAGCTGGCCACCTTGTACATGTTCCCCAGTCCGGTATCTCTGAGCTGAATAATATATCACTTGTGTTTGACCCGATCCTGCTGGTCAGAATACTTCTTAAGTGCCAAACTCAACAACCATACTGCCATTGATTCAATGCTGAGTGTTAAATGATTGTTAACTAACCTGACACCCCTTAGGACTAATGGCCTTGGGTGCTAAAGTCCACAGGGAAGGGTGGTGGTCCCCAAGTGGATTAAATCCCACTTGAATCCATCTTGATGGAGGGCAGCACACAAACACTCCCATTTGCTCATCATGAAAACAGGTATGCTTAACATGTAAGTGATGGGAGTGGAGGGATTCTGCCCCCTCCGTGATCACTTCAATCAAACAGAGGTGATTATCTGAAAAGGACAAGAGTACTGTATCATCTTATCTGCAGAGACACTTCATGGGGTCCTGATCCCTCTCCCTCTTTTGGGCATTCTTTCTCAGTTCAAGTACCCACGCAGGAAGACAGTCTCTTCCTCTCCAGACTGTCACTTTCATATGATTAAACTGATGGTGCAAAGAGCAGGGGTAACATGCGCCCCTCATTGCCTGTGGACTACACATGTGTTCATAATGAATGGAGGAGGCTACAGTGACCTGAATATTTTATTTTATTTCACACTCTATAAGGAACCTTAAATATTTAACTGTCAGGCAAAGATGAGAAAATGTGTACAAATGTTAAGCAAATTATTTAGTCAGAAAAATTATAATTTATTTAGCTCTCTTACCTGATTTCCCCCTTTTGAATTAATTGCTGCTGATAACTTTATTAGCTCCCTAGCAGCTCATCAATCCCTCTGGCATAAATGGAAGAAATCTGATATTTTTGCAGACTTCCCTCTCTGCTTAACCCCTCAACAAGTACATCAGGGCAAATTCACAGTATTATTTGAGCAGAGAACAATGCTTCAAAGCTTAACAATCAGCCCTAGTTAATTTAGAAGGCTTTATAGAAGGTCCCATGAGTAGACTTCTGTGTAAGGAGGAGATCATATTGTCCTTTGCATCTCTCCCTCGGGTAGAAAAAACTCCTACCGGTTTCTTAATGAGCTAAAGCTGGGGAGTGCTCTATTTATTTATTTATGTGATATAAGACGATGAATCGAAGGCAAATTAATATAAATGCTTCTTGTTTAAGACATCTAGGCCTCTTCAAATCACTACCCTTCTACATCTGCCCCACACTGTCTTTCATTTTTACCCAGGTGAGGCTGCAGGGATGTGGCTTTCAAAGCACTGGATGATCTCACCAATGCTCCGCAGCTTAGATACTTCTTTATGAGGTAATGCAGTACAGTAAAACCCTGGGTTATGACGAAGGTCCATTCAACAGCCTCCATTGTAACCCGAAAAAATTGTAAACCAAAACATCCATAAGGAGGCATTGAAAAAAAATGGTCCTGAATTGATCGTTGTAACCCAAAAAAAAAAAATACATTAAAATTGTGTAAGCCTGTATGGCATTTCCATAGGATTTGCCATTGTAAACCGTAGCAAACTTAAACTGAGGTGGTTGTAACCCGGGTTTTACTGTACATGGAATTTCAGCCAATTGCTGGGGAAAAGGCAGAGATAAGAAGTGTTGTAGTACTGTGGAGAAAAGTATTTAAACAGCCTTGAGTACATATTGTAGACAAATAGGGTAAAGCATTTTAATTAAATGATACGTACCTCAGAACGTTACAGTTTCATGTTCATTATCTTGCTTTAGTCCTTACAAAGGGAATGTGAAACATCTGTCCCTGCAATCAGCTGAACATGATTACAGTGCTCCGTGGGTTTGGAAACCTTTATAACATAGCACTTCCAATCCCATATAACTGTTAACTACATTGACTTGAAAGTAGCTAGAGCTCCACTTTGATCCTTTCCTTCAACACAGGCAGGTCAAAAGTAGAAGGGGTGGAACCTGAGCCCATGGCTCCTTCTACATCAGGGGTGCCCAAACATTTCGGGCTGCAGGGTGGTCACATGGCTGAGTGGGCCAGTCATGTGGTTCTTCCCATTGGAAGCAGAAGTAAAATGCACCTGTGCATGATGCTACCATAAATGCATCCACTACAGTCGTAAACATGTTTACAACAGGTCATTTATGGCAACATTTTGTGCATGTGCGGGTGCATTTTACTTCTGCTTCTGGAAGTGACAAGAGGGGTGGGGGCTGGATGGAATACTGCTGTGGACTGGATCCGGCCCATGGCCATAGTTTGAGGACCCCTGCTCTACATATTTCAGTGATATAATGCTTGACCGACAGTTAAGCAATAACAAACAACTGGTTTTTTTTCATCCTTGCTCCTTAAAAAACATCCAGTCACTGCAAGATTTTTCACTCCTGCTTCAGCACAAACACACCAGTACCTTTTCTGCAACAATATCAAAACAAAAATTATATTGTATGTAAACCCCTTTCCCTTGCAGCCATGTAAAATATTTCCACAGAACACATGTTTCTTGCAGTAAAAACACATTGGCAAATTTTCAACACACTAAAAAATAAAAATAAAAAATAAAAAAGTGAAAAATGTATTTAAAAATCCCAGAGTCTTGCCTAGCAGAGAGAAAATGTTGGAATGTTTCAATTCTCACCTGCAAGAACCGAATAAGAAAAAAAAACCTTAACACCCGCATTTGGAATACTATCGCAGAGTACAAGCAACACTGGAGAATTCACATAGTATATACTGAATTGTTGTTCCTTCTTGCTTCCTAGGCCTGAAACACCACAGGGCTTTAACTGAAAAATATGGCTAATGAACACTTTTGCCACCCATACCCTTCTTGCTGTATATGCCCATCTATTCTACTACTGTGCAATAAGAGAGACAAGTTCAATTGAGCATCCTGTCCAGGGGTAACAGATTGGCCTAGATTTTACTACTGGTCTTGATTCATAAGGTATGATGACATTTCTAGAGATAAATCTTTGGAGTTCTGATCCTATAATTAGCCCAGATGAAAGACTGCTGCAGGGGAAGTTTTTGGAATAGTAGCTGTGTTAGTCTGTGTTTCATGCATATCAGAGAATAAACAAGACAAAAAACAAAAAACAAAAAAAACTTTGTGGCACTTTAAAGACTAACTGCTGTATTTTAATGTTAGCTTTTGTGGACCAGGTTTGATGGACCTGATCCACAAAAGTTAACATTAAATACAGCAGTTAGTCTTTAAAGTACCATGACAGAAGTGCTCCTTTTAAAGCACCCTCATTTTAACGTTTGTCTCTTGATATATATTAAGTACCCTCAAGTTCCTTTTGCTGTTCTATGCTAGTCTTGGACCTTAATAAAGATTTGATTTGATACTTTCTGATATGCTGCAGGAGAGAATCTTGTCACCGGAAGTACCCAAATCACAATTACAGTGGAACCTTGTATAATGAAAATCCCCTATAGCGACTAAATTGCATAACAAGTAGTTTTTAAAAAAGAAAATGGCACCCCGCATAATGATTTTTCCCTATGGAAAAAATCGTACAATTTATTTTCAATGGGAAGAACCGCTTAGCGAAAAAATTGTTGTACAATTTTTCCATAGGAAAAATCGTACAATGACAAAATTGCATAGTGAACAGACCCATAGAACGAATTAAAATCATTATACAGGGTTTTACTGTATATGTAAAACTGCTCCTTATCTCTCTTAAATCAGCTAATAAGATTTAACCATTTCTGTATTAAAACACAATTTTGCCAAAAATGTACAGAAGTAGAATAAAATTACAATTTGAAAAACTGTGGATTCTGTGTACATAATTGGCACACTATCCCTGACAGAACCACGGTTACGGGAGAACACTCCTTCGAGCCTCTGGTTCTGAGGGGACAGAAATTGGGGAGCGGATTAATAGCTATAGTTTAATTCACCGATCGCTGACCTAACAGGTGGGTCGGACAATAGAGGGCAAAAGATCACCAGATGTTTAACTCAATAGGCATGTAATGAGTAATCTCGCATCTGCAGAAGCTCTAAGCCCGAGAGTCAATCTTGGCGCATGTTTGTTCGCAATAACAGTAGACAATACATGTCCCCGGTAGTAAATTAGACAGATAAGAAACTTCCCCTGGTGAAGTCATCCCTAATGTGTAACTTGTGTAATCTTGATGTGCAGACTCAGGGTTTTCCTGTAACGGCTACGCCCAACGCATGCACGTGGTCAAGCTAGGCAGGGTATAAAGTTAAGTGCCTTCTGATCAATAAAGGCTGGTCTTCGCTCCATCTTGCCTCACGTGTCTTGCTTGACCAGTCTCCTCCGGGACCCTCCGGCCCACATCGGACCCCAATCCAACAAAAAACAATCAGAATAAAAAGGTCAACCATACAAAAAAGCAGATTGAACAATAATGATAAAGAAATAAAATGTATGAGAGAACAAGAGCATGATCAGTTATAGAACTTGCTAATGTTACACTGATCAAGAGGAACAATTTAACTGATACTCAAAATACATTAAAAGAGGGGGCTCTTCACCAAGTAATCAAACCTCAATAGAGAACAGGCCAGATTAACTTTCTGTGCAAGGAAACTCCATGATTTGTGTACTTCCAGTAACAAGATTCTCTCCTGCATGCTCTAAATGTCTATCTTGAAGACTTAAGGAGTTGTCCAAGATCAAGCACGCTTGACATTGACAGCCAACTCATGGAACATCAAGAAGCCAAAATAGCAACATCCTCACCATACCTGTCAACCCACGGCTCCGGAAAAACGGGACATGCGCTTGTGCGCAGGTCGCGTTCCACGCATGCGTGGAAAGGTTTTACCCCCTCCACGCATGCACAGAAGCGCTACGCCGCTTGCGCAGCCCTTATGCAAGCAACGTAGCACTTCCACGTAGCACTTCTAACAAGGGGTAAAACCCTTCCGCGCATGTGTGGAAAGCGTTTCCCCCGCTGCCAAATTATGGGGTTTTGACAGCGGGGGCCGGGTTATGACGTCAATCGACGTCAATTTACGGGGTAATCCCGGCCAAATCGAGAAGGTTGACAGGTATGATCCTCATACATGAAGAATTATCAGCCCTAAACTAAGATCCAAACATTTTCAAAGTATAAAATAATTAGTAAAAATTCCTATGGCAGCAAAATCCCCAAACAGTGGAGCATGCTCAGTGTACACAAAAAAACTAAGTTTCTTTTGAGAAGAGAAACAGAATAGTGGGGGTGGGGGTTGAACAGAGTATTCTAGGAAAAGAGCATGGATGACTGGCTTAAATCTTCAACACAAGCAGACCACATGGTAACATTTTTGTAGCCTTTGCATATTACAGAAGTATTACAAAACCAGTCACTGAAATTCAGTGGTAAATCACAACTAATGCAGTCCCACAGAATAAGTGAGGATTTAGTGAGTCAATTCCTCCATAAATTCCATTGATACAACAGGCCTGCTCTAGTTACAACTTATTATCAGATTTCAGCCACTGTATAAAACTTCCACCTTTTGCAAATGAATCATCAAGTGCATATGCAAATAATTTCAGCAAGTATACCTTTTGCACAGTCTACCTTGTTTCAATAATCACAAATGTAATTTTTCATTTTTTTAAAAAATTAGGAAAGACAGTAAACATTTGGTCGGAACTGAAGAGAGAAGAAACTACAAGCTAATAGCAAGGAGCTGCCACATATCTAACAAGGGGAGCTGTTAGTTCACTGCCAATTGCCCGTTTGGTGTCAACCTCTAGTAATAACCTTATTCTACAACAAAGAAGATTGGAACATAACATTTTAACAGATCTGCACTTTAGTGACTACCTGTAAATATATCCTCATACATTCACAGACCCTACACTCTCCTCTTGCTATATAAGACAGTGCTTGACAAAGTTCAGCTTGTGCATCCCATTGAGATGGAGAAGAGATGAATCAATACTCCTAGAATCCTTCAGAATAGCAATTTTCCTTTTAAATGGGCTGAACCTGCCCCCTCCCATTTAAACACCAAAACCAGACTTTTTCTTCAAAACCACAAGTGCACTTCATGCCATTTTCATTTATTTATTTTTTACAACACACACTTTAAGCACTTAGGTCTATTGGTGCAGCACCTGGAGAAGTCTACAGAAACAGTACCATTCAATTCTCTGGGATCAGAATATGGCTGCACGAATATTCAGATGATTGCTCAAAAACTGAAAGTTATAGGAAAGAAACAATGGTTTGCAAAACTCCACACCTTTCTATTCTTTGAAACCCTGAAACCTACTCTTTATACAGATATTCAATTTGCAGGATAACACCTCTAAGGAAGAGCATGTTATGCTGATGACTTTCCCCAGTGGAACTTGAATTGAATAAAAATTAATTCTCACACATTTTAGATTCACAAGGACCTAGTGTGGATTATGTTAGATCAAGTGATTCTTTTAAAAGGGTCATAGATTGATCAAAATTCATGGGGATGACATGAAACAATGTTGGGGGGGGGGGGGGGAATTCCCTAGGAAAGTTGTCATTTCTTAATGTAAAATTATTGTAGCAATGTAAAAAAGAATAAAGAGAAGATTTAGCACTCTGTATTATAAATGCAATACACTCATGCTTCTAATGCACTTTTGTAAGAATTAAGACATGCGGTGGTCTATTGGTCCTATTTGAGAATGGTATTAGAAAGTCATGTGAAGTTTTCTTATATGACTTTTCCCCCCTCAGCTATTTTAAAATTTTAATGCAGTTGTGTAGCAAAATTTTGCCCATCTGTCAAGATGTTCACGATTCCTTGTACCTTTGCTACAATGGTAAATGTCTTGAGTGCCTGCCAGATTTTCCCACGGAAAGTAATGCAGCATTCCTACATACAGCATGCATGCATGCACGCACACACACACACACACACGCATTTATTTATTTATTTATTTATTTATTCATTCATTCATTCATTTATTTATTTATTTATTAGTCATATTTATATATGCCACCCACTCAGGTAGAACCAAACTCAGGGTGGCATTACAACAAGCATTCCTACATACACACATTTGTAAGTCCAATGTAATTCCATATGGTTTTTTCAGAGTAATAATGCGTAGGGCTGGGTGCATGTATAGTATGATAAAATATTTTCTAAAAAAAACCCACATTAATAGCAAGAAATCCATGCCAAATACAAATGTGGATACAAATCTTTAGAATACAATGAAATAGAGCAACACTGTTGATTTGCAATCTGAATGTTGTACAGTAATCCCAGCAGTCAAGAGAACTACTGAAGCTTAGTTTTCATAACTGATTGCAAATGAGAGAAGTACTTCCACTTCACAATTATGGAAATACCAATTAACAACATTAAATAAAACTTTTTCCCCACCTTCAAGACTAGTCTGTTTTATCACAATAACCAATTTGTAGCTGTGTAAAAACAAACTGCTTACATAAATTCTTTCCTAGAAAGCCAGGGTAAGAGGCACAAGCAGGTTGAAAAAGCCAGCCAAGGATGCATGTCAAAGGGGACGAGCAGGACTGGAACTCAATAATTATTTGCATTAGGAGTCAATAGCTCTAACCACAATCATTTTTTCAAGGGACATTCATTGTGTTTAAAGTTAATGACAAAAAAGTAATTTACTCTAGTAGGAACCTTTTCTTGCAGTGCATCCACCCACAACAAAGATCCAGGTTTTCAGACATGGAAGGGTTCAAAAAGTGCCAGAAAAAGGTCATATCACGGATTCAAACTTGGGATCAGAAAAGGCTAGTTTAAAATCAATCTATGTCACATTTGGCACTTGTATTAAGACAAATATTTTCCCCGTATTTTCCTTTCATCTCATCCTCTGCCTGAATCCTGTCTCTTGGGTCTATAAGCCCTCCCTTTTTCCTGCCAAGAGCATATTAAACAGGGACTTGTCAGGAGATTAATGCACCAAAACAAAATATAAACCCACAGAGATTTAGTCAATTGCAAAAGACTTTGAAGTCAAAATAGTTTAAAATAATTTAGGAAACAAACAAATTAAACAAAGCATCCTAGTCACATGTGTTTTCTGAAAGTTTAATTCCACTAATATTGTTTTTAAAAAAAGACAGTGAAAGGCAAGAGGCAATCTTCACCTTTAACTTGACAATGGGTTCCAGGAACATAGTCTTTTGGTGCTTGTACCTATGGAAGCGAGAGGTGGAATATAATATCTTGAACTTAAGATCTGTGTATCAACAGCTAGCTCACCTAAGAGACTAACCATCTCCTCCTTAACGTGGGTGATATGAGCTGTTGTACGTACTATAGATCCATAATCGAACACCGCAGATCAGGAAAGATGTACAGTAGTTAAATAGGACAGGAAGAATGTTCTTTAACATTCAAAGAAAGTCATAAAGAAAGACTGAGAAACAAATCAAATGGAATGGTTCTGCCTTTACTTTTCTGCAGGTCTTAAGGCATAGACTGGTTAGTTCCTTAACCTCTTGAAACAGATAAGAAAATAGTATCTGATGTAATCAAAGCAGCTCAGGGATGTTTCAAGCAGAATTTCAGTAAGAGTGCAGGAAAGCTCTTTCAGTCTTTAGTCAAGTAAAGCACCCACTGTCGTATCAGACAGAAAGAAGAAAGTGGGGAAGGTCTCAAGGAGCAGAATGAAGAAAAAAATTATCCTGTTCCCCTCTATTCCCCTATTAACTAAGGCAACTACCAGTACAGTAATACCCCACATAACGTTAAAGATTGGTTCCACAATCTTCAACGTTATGTGGTTTTTAACATTGTGCAATACATTTAGATTTTTCTTTTTCCATGTCTAGACCAGCCTGCATACACTCCCTTCCAAGGCAAGCCGGGCTCAGCCTGCATGCACTCCCTGCTTGCCTTGGAAGGGAAGGGAAGAAGCAATCCCCCCCTCTTCTTCCAAGGCAACCCAGGCTCAGCCCGCACGCACTCCATGCTTGCCCTGGAAGGGAAGGGGTGAAGCGATCCCTCCTTCCCTTCCAAGGCGAGCAGGGAAGGCAGGTGGGTGAATGTCAGCTTCCTTTTGGGGAAGGGATCACAGCGTCCGATCCCCGGCTTGCTTTGGGGGAATGCGGCGAGCGTGCGCGTTATCCGGGGTATTACTGTATTTCATACACAGAGTCAAAATGTGGAAGAAATTCCACCTTCCTTAATTTTCCCATAGAAATCCTATACCTGGTGATTAAGTGTATAAGACTTTATACTGACATTACAAATATTTATGTGCACACACACACACAACTATAATATATGTCAAATAGGGGGACTGCTGGTATCAGAAACACATCTTTCCAATGGCGTATCCCTCCATCTCCATCATCATCATCTTCTTCTTCTTCTCCTTCTTCTCCTCTCTCCCTCTCTCTCTCACACACAAAACTTAGTAACTTTGCCGATACTCCTTCTCCTCACCACTGCTGCAGGACCTGCATACTCCAAGGGTTTTTACTTGTTTTATATTGGTTTTAACTTATGTACACCACCCAGAGTCCATTGGATATGGTGGTATATAAATTTATTAAATTAAATTAAATTAATTAAATTGGAAGTGTGGCCCTCAGGCTGTGGGCTAATATGAAGAATGGCTTCTGGCCTATTGGGGCCACTCCACTTGCTTTAACATGCAATCTCAGTCTACCCTGGTTTCAATTTCTTCATAATGCTAATTGAAAACTTTCCCTTAAAAAAACTCACCTCTAATAACACTGAGAATCACAATACTATTTCAATGGCTCTGTCTCCTGTATTGTATAAAGGAATTGTTGTACCTACTAGCAAACATCTCATGCTGAATCACCTATCCAGGTGAAGATTAAATTGGCTGTAGAATCTGCAAAGGAACTTGACAAAGCATTTTGCCTGATCTCATCCAGCTCTCAGGACCCCTTGACTGGCTCTTGTCTGACCTCCTGCCAAAAACATCACAGCACATCAGTACACTGTTGTGTAAAATGTTTTAGGTATGCTAATTTTATGTTAATCTAAAATTGGGGGTACATAGGAAAAGCCTCTTCAATGATTGTGGTATTTTTGCACCACCATCAGGCATACCCCAGGCAATGGTAAACTTGTTGTGTTGCCTAATCTTTCTCAGACTAGGTAGGGAGAAAGGAGCTGCGGAAATGAATTCACCAAATGGTGGCTTCACTTTGGTATTTTCACGACTGGTCTAGACACGGAAGAAGAAAAATCTAAAGATAAAGCTCACCACAACTGATTCTTCAGACGCAAGTAGCACTGGAGTACACATATTTTACTTGAACACATACAAGGATATCCTGTTCCACAAGAGACACAAAAGATAATGTGTGAGTGGCTTTCATGTCCCTCATCACTACTGTTGTGGAATGTACTCATAACACTGCTGTGCAGAGATGGGCAGCTGGGTTGGTGAGGGCATGAGCTGTCAGTAATAAGCCTGGGGGTTTATGAAGAATCAGGCAGAGCCACAGGAGGGACAACAAGTGACTAGTGTTCAGTGCAAGGAGGTGAAAAGAACCCAAGCACATGGATAGGCAGGAGCATGAGAATGGATCGGGAGAAGCAGGCCAACAGGCAGAGTGCAGCAGTGGTGGGATTCAAATTATTTTACTACCTACTCTGTAGACGTGGTATGATGGCCATGGCCAGGGGGAAAGCCCTGTGTTATTTCAAAACTTGGATGGGTGGGGCCAGCCAGAATTTCTGCTACGGTTCTGGCGAACTGGGTCAAACCTGCTGAATCCCACCACTGGAGTGCAGGGACCAGTTTCCCAGCAAATCAACAAGGCCTGATCTAGAAGATTAAACAGCCATATTATTATGTTATATGTCATCAACTCAGACTAATAGTGAACCTAATAAGGTTTTCAAGATACCCGAGATATTTAAGGTGTAGTTTTATCATCATGCCCCAGTATTTTTCCATGGTCAAGCAGGGATTTGAACCCAGATCTCCTGAAACCCATGTCATCACTCTTATCACAACAGCAGCTGTTAGTCAGCTGGAGCGGGAGAGGGAGAAAGTGTATCAGTGTAGGATCTGGAAAGGAAAAGTTACCTGTTTACCACTTTGCCTACTTGGGGGCTACCGCATTCACAGCCTCCCTTACATAATGCAAAGGGTAACACCTTGCATAGTAGTTCTCACTGTGAATAAACCTGAGAAATAAACACCAAACTGAACTCAGAAAACTCATCACAGGTCTGGAAGGATGAAGGAGATAAAACATACCAAGCTTTTGCTGTGTGGAAGTGAACAAGCTCATGGCTTACCTGCTGTGCTGTAACAAGCCAAAGCTACTTACTAACAAATGCTTTGGGAGTAGATGTCATGTGCAGTTTAAAAATATTATGCCTGATTTATCTTCTAAGGGGGAAATACGGCATCTGACCATGTATCTACCAAGATGGCTAGGGCAATTTAACTCTGATACGCTGGGCTTGAAAAGGAAGCCTGAGCTTTAGATAAACCATTATCATTCTGTTGTTCTTCCTGCCGTACCACAAGCTCTTGTCTGTAACAGGAGGCCAATTATGATATAAACCTATCTTAGGAAATGTTAAGGATTATAGAGACAAAATGTACGTTGCACTATGAATACTCATACAAAACTATTCTTATTACAAAAGGAGGAAATGCCAGTTCTGCATTGTGGGTCACATGGAACAAACCGGCCAGAAATTCATTACCTCCTCTTATTTCAGGATTGCACTTTAATTTCCAAATCCTTGTTCACACCACTTGACTCCCTCCCTAGGTATTCTTTAAAATAAATTCAAATTAACCAGGGGGATAATGGAGGATTAACAACTCTAAACAAACAAGATTTAAAACCACCACTTCAAACCCCTGCAGTTAGTAGCACAGATGGCCTCACAAAGGAATTTCTCCTCTAAGGAGATAAAAAAAGAGCTCTAAATTGTGAAGGTCCTTAAAGTAAAATGTGGGAGAATGTGCTCCTTTAGAATAAGAAGGGACATTAAATCCCCACTGACATGTGTTTTCTCTCATGTACCTGAGATAAAACATTTTGGTGTTCATTTGAATCAGGCTCCCCTCACACATAGACCTGTGAATATTTGAAAATAAAAAGCAATGATTTCACTACACATAAACATCTCAGGCTGAAAATCCTTGTAAGCTAAGAAGGCCCCGGCCAAACTAGCATTGTTCTTACATGTGTTGTTCTGGGTGAGCAGCTAGAAAGGATCCAGAATATACAGCAGAATGTTATTTGGCCCATCATTGCCCAAAATTTAAAAAAAGGAAAAATTCCTAATGAATGAAAATATTTATTGTTACAAGTGTGATTGCCTTCACAGGATCTCAGAGATGATAGATTAAAGATTGTTTAGAAGCAATCCTATTGATACAGTGCAGTGGCTAAGAGTGCAGAGAAGATTCTCAGTTTAAATCCCACATCTTCCATGAACTCCTTGCATGGCTGTAGCATAGGGGGACTCATCTGTAATAGGCAGATAAAACCGCTAGTCTGCCTTACAGAGATACCAGGATTGCTAGTGCAAATAATGAAGATTTTTCCATTGATTTCTTAATGACACATTCTACAGACAAAATCCTACTTACGTTAACCTAAGAATGTACAATTGCAAAATAAAGCACTATAAGACTGTCAAATGATTAGGAAGTAACTAGCCAGATAGGTAGCTCTGCTATCTGTTGCAGCAAAATCAACCAGGGAACCTTTTGGCACAAAATGACTTCTTAATAAAATGCAAACTGACTCTGATCCATGAACCTTTGTTGTTTATCTATTTATCTATTTTGTTGTTGGAATTGTAGGCCGCCTTTCTCGCCTCAGCGATTCAAGGAGGCACACATCGGTTAAAACATCGGTTTAAACATTCCATACCATAAAACCAGTGTTGAAACATTTAAAATGTCCATAACAAACCTAACCCCTCTTTTAAAAACACAGGCAGGGCTAGATGAGCCAGCAGGGCTGGGTTGTGGTGCTAGATGCATCTCAGACCTGCTGGCAAAGCCATGTTTTTAGTGCCTTCCTGAAGGGAGGCAACTCCGCCTAGAGGCGTAGTTCTGATGGCAGGAGGTTCCATAGAGCCGGGGCGGATACTATTGAAGGTCCTGGAAAACTCTTTGCTACTTAAAGACATAAATGTACTGAACTGGTGTCCTTTTTTCTGACAATACTGTTGCATTAAACTTATTCTCCTAATAAACGTGTGGGTCCATCCAAACTTTGCTGTCTTTTCACAGTCTGCAAGCCTTTTGTTGACAACGGCAGATAAATTTTAGTTGCAGCTGTGATGTTTTCCTTTAAGTTAGTTACTTCAAAATATTATTGGCTATATTTTAAATGTTCAATTATACCTACACAGAGAATGAGGAAGCTGCTTGTCAGAGTGCCACTATGTCCTAATGGTCCTTGAAGTTTCATTGTGCTAAATAGTGTGCACTGTGGTAACAGCACACAAAACAAGCTCCCCATGGAAGAACCAGCTGACAATGGAATAGGAAGAACTCATGTCAACTCCCTGAACCATCACAAAGAAAATGATTCTAATAATGAGAGCTCAACTCAAAAATATTGCTTGTGTTGAGCCAATGACATAAAGCAAAAGTACTCATGGTCTTGCCTATGAAATGTACATCTTTCTGACTCTAGAATGCTGGAAAGCAAGTAAGATGGAAGGAAACAGAAGGAAGACTGGAACAGGAAAATTCATCTCAAAATGTCCTCAGTTTAGCTTCATCTCCACCCACAAAGAGTACCTATTTAGAGTATTTGTGCATGCATGTGCACCCTTATGTCTCTTGGCTAACTCAATGCGAACTGAACATGGGACCATATTAGAATTGGGGGAAGAGGGAGTAGTTGCAGCTTGGCTAATAACTGACAGTCCAGGTTGCTTTCTGTTAAAAGGGCTATGAAACAGCAACACTGAGACAAGGAAAGATTTTAACCACATGTTTATTAGTTTTTGTTGTCATGTCAGAAGAGGAGAGAGTCAAGGGGAAGTGCATGAGCCTGAAGTTTGTTCCTGTGTAACACTAAGAAAAGCCACTGTCTAGTGCTTTGTTTTTTTTTATCACTGCCTCTAACAGACAAGTATGTGCTGCAGGAAGTGTGTTTCCAAGGTAAATAGCAGATAGTTCTCCCCAGAGATTATCTTTCTGCAGGAAAACTGTTATGTCTAACAGGCCTTTTGGCAGTAATTCAGTCTCTAGTACTAAAATACAATTAGGGCCAAAAACATTGCCAGAAATAACGAAGAACAGAATCACCTGTGCAGCTAAAAGCTTCACCAACATTTCCCCCATAGCCTCTGATGTTACCAAAGAAGCTTTTTCATTTATAATGGCCTCTTCGGTAAGCCATTTCAATGTGATCATCTACAGGTGTCTCCACCTTCCTGAAAATTTACACTGCTCGTTTGGGACACTTAACTGCAAAAATAAGCAAGCAAATTTTGCAACAGAAAATCCAGATCCTCATATGATACCTCATGCATGTTATTTGTGACAGTTAGTAGCAAATCACATTCCCCATCCCAAAAGCACAGACTTTTGCTAGGCAAAACAAACCTGAAATTAATCTCCACTGCAGATCTCTTCAGCAACAGGTTTAAGATGAACACCATATCAGATATCTGCAAGCGGCACCATTTTTTTCATGAACCACTTTATTGTAACTTTAAACCTGCGTCAGACACTTATCTGTATCAACAACTTTTGCACCGAGTATGGGAAGTCACAGTGTTGGCAAAACCTTTGCTCTTTTGGAACATAAGCAACTGTAAAAGATATACTAATGATATTCCCGCTGGGTGCCAGATTCACACAACCCCATTCCATTTCCATTGGTGTTAAAATTGCTGGCATGGAGAAGCCTGAAGAATAACACCAAGTTCAGGTATCATACCTGAACATATTCAATACATTGCATATGTAATATTTCCACTACACAACAGATGTCCAACCGTTTCCTATAGAAACACAAAGCAACATAGGTCAAGATTCACTTCATCGACAGAAAGAAAACCAACTTTTCCTACCAGCTGATTTTGGTGTGAACTTGTCCCTGTTGGCTGCACAAACTGCCAACAGCCTGTATCCAAGGTCCAGGTCAAAGCCCTGCTGTGCTGCCACTCTGCTAACAACCTGAGAAGAAATAAAGAAAGGTAATCATTCACTGGGAGTTATTCCATAATCAAATTGTGCTTGCGCAGTGTGGATCTATTGTCACCCGTAATATAAAGAGAAGGAACCCTTTGATTTATATAGCCCTTTTTATGATGCAGTATGTGTATCAATGCCCATCTCATTTTAGTCTAGTCGCATCAGTCTTCTGAAGCCTTCTTACCTGCAAAGTAGAAGACTAATGTGGAGACAAAGTAAGTGATAGTGCAAATCATCAAGGATCTCAACTTGAATCCAAGCTCGTAACAATCTATTCAATGAAACATATCACCTCTCCCTGTTTCAGCCACATAGCACACATCAACTCCAAAAAACTTTTCACAAGATTTTGAAAGCCAGGACAAACTTCCAAGATATGATAGTGAGCAAGCTATTAAAAGATTTTTTTTAGAACAGCTGTTACATATGTTGGTGCATTGGAAATCTGGCTCAAGAACTACCAGATACTGTATTCAGATTTTGAGTGAAGTATACTTGTAAAGTGGAAGGAGAATCATTTCATTGATATACAGTGGTACCTCACCTAAAGAGCATAATGCATTCCATGGGATTGCTCTTTAAGCGAGTTGCTCTTTAAATGAAACATTTGGAAAAAGTGCCGCCGCTGCCTTTGTAAGTGACCAATTGTGACTTCTGGGTGTGGGTGTGGGTTGTGAACCGTGATTAAGTTGTTAAGCGGGTTTTTGGCTGTTTTTAGTTGTTAAGTGAGGGCAACCATTCAGAGAAATTCTGCTCTTTAAGTGAGTTAGTCTCTAAGCGAGGCGCTCTTTATGCGAGGTTTTACTGTATTTAAAACCTCTTCCAATGGTCTTCTGAATTAGAGCTATAATCAGATCAAAAGTAGCTTCACACTACTTTTATGCACACTATATCATGTGACATTATTTTTTCAGAGTTGTGCCAACATTCATTTAAAACTGAAAGTTAAAGATTAACAGTAAAATAGTACAATTTAGTATTGTTTTAATCAATGCAGCCCCAACCTTTATTTGCAGCTTACAATGCAGGAAATAAATGAGTGTTTGGGGTTCACCACCTCTGTTTCAATATAAAAACTCCTGGATAAATTAGAAAGAGAGTGCTCATTAGTTTGTAATTGCCTGTGTCCAAATTTAGCTTGCCATAAACAGTGATACAGAACAGAATGGGAAACAAAGATATGTGCTAACCTATAATAAATGGTAATAAAAAGCTACTATTCTGCATTAAATAGTCAGCACAATTGTGTGACTCTTATTAATTTCAACTCTCCTCCAGGATCCACTTTCACTAATTAACAACAAAGTACCATATGAATGATACTGAGATTGATGACAATATGGATAGTTTGTTGCAACTGCAACCTAAAAGCTAGGAGCCTAACATTCAGGCCAGAAGTAATTTCCCATGTAGGTTGCTAGTGGATGTATGAGGGTATAGCAAAAGGCATCACATTTATTCTTTATTTTATTTTATTTATAATTTGATGTATCATCCCAATACACACTTCAGAATACATTCTAAAGTGTTTCTTACATTTGAGAACATATACTTTACACAACAAAAAACAGCAAATCACAAGTATTTACACATAACATACATATTGCAGTATGTTAAACAAGGCAAACAACATGAATTACATGTGTTGCAGTACACATCTAAAAAGCCTTTGGTGAAATGACTGAAGACCTTTTTACATCAGTTATAAGTGAGCTGAAAGCACTGTGACAAGATTGTTTCCATGGTATCCAAGTCATTTGTACTTTAAGCATCTTCCCTTTTGATGATTAGAGGTCCTACACTGTCTGTCTTCTGTTTCATCATTAATGCTTTATATGAGAGCTATCATCTAAGGCAGGAGTTCACAACCAGCCCTGGCCCCCAACGCCATTCCATCCAGCCTGCGGCAACAACCCCATAAGTGGAAGCTGATGCAACCCACACATGTGCAAATGTGCCTGTTGCCATTTTGTCCAGCCCATGGCGTGGTCTGAGGGGGAGTTATCTGGTCCATGGTGTGGTAAAGTTGAGAAACCCTCTTGTAAGGGAACATCTTAAACCTCCCACGTTGGCAATACTCAGCCTTGCCCCCCCCCCCCGGTTAATATCTTTCATAGAGAATTCATGAACTACCTTGGGATTATTCTTCTGATTATGGAGGTTTACCATATAATTACAGCATCCACCCTTGCAGAAGAAAGTTTTGCAAGCAGGATACCCAATGGCTGCTGCCCTGCCAGAAAAGTCAGACAACCCACTCAACCCTCACTGAACTATTCCAGCTCCCAACCATACTGTACACCAGCATTTCCCAAACTATGTTATGCAGAACACTGGCGGACTTCAAATCCCAGAAGCCTAAGTAAGTTCATTGGCTGATCAGTACTTTGGGGGACTGACTTAGGCTTCTGGGAATTAAAGTCCAAAAACCAAAGTTTTGAGAAATGCTGTTGTACACCATTCTCTATTACTTAAATCTTCTCCAAAACACCAGTAGAATAGCCCTATTCAGATGTTACAGTCTGAAACTATGCAGGGCTGGAGATATAAGGATACATCCATCCACCCAGAGGCCAAGCATTAAGCACAAGGGTCTGAAGAGGCACACAGAAACATGTTTAACTGAAAACGCTTGCATTGTTCATGTGATCAGGAGCCCAGATATGGCAGGATTCCCAAGACATAACCATTCTCATACATTTAGGTGAACACCCTTAGAAACATCTCTTCAGACTGTCACAATGAATGTGTGTGGTGTTCTAAGTGGCTTCTGGGACATTGAGTGTATGACTTACATGTACAGCTTTCATTGCTACTGGACTTAAATACCTGCACAATTCAGGCATTATGGCCTGAATATAGCTCTTTTATCAAAGAAGGGTCTCATAGCACCCCATAACTGTTTATTACCCCAGCAGATTAAAAATCACAACAACAACCTCTTTCTACCTATTATGAAGATTAAACAAAATATTTCTAGCATGATGGCAGCTATGTTTCCTGTATGTTTCCTATGTTTTCTTTAGTATCAGATCTGATTTCTCAACCTTCAATACAGGGGTTCCCAAACTTTTCACACCGTGGGATAGTCACGTGGTTCTACCCAGCAGAAGCGGAAGTTAAATGTGCCAACACATGCACAAAACGCTGCCATAAATGCACCTGCAGCTGCCATAAATACATTTACAACAGTCACAGTGCATTTATGGCAGCATTTTGCTCATGTGTGGGCACATTTAACTTCCACTTAGGGGAACGGCATGGGCGGCATTGTTCAGCAAAGTGGGCCGCATCTGACCCATGGGCCATAGTTTGGGAGCCCCTGCTTTGATATATCACAAAGCACCATGATGCAATATTTATCTTCAAAAGAGCTAGTTGTAGCTATGCTGGACACTGTGTGAAAGAGACAGTACATTGAGTTCCTTGGTGGACCAAAATGCCTTTTATCAGCTTTGGCTGGAATGCCTAATGTGGTCATTGCTGGATTGGATTGATTAGTCTCAGTAGTTCAATAATGGGTTGGATACTGAATTATACTCTATGAGGGGTGCCTTTGGGTCTTGACTGGAAGCTTCTAGCTAGATTTTTAAATAGGGCAATTTACTGGCAGCAAATATGTATCATTTTCACTGAAGAAACTGCATTGGATTCCTATTTGTTATGATGCAAGGTGTAAGTGGTTTTTTTTAAAAATACACAAAGCCCCAAGCAACTTGAGACCTGTTTTAAAAGGATGCTTGACATATCTGAACATGCAATCTAAAAATGAGCAACTACGGCAAGTTTTTTTTTTTTGCTTCATCAAGAAAGCACAAATTCCTGCACTTTTTGGATTATGCTGATAAAAACTGCTTTTGCAGAAATACCTCACATTTTACACAAAACACAAAGTTTTCTGCAACAAAAAATCATTAAATTTCGTTACAAAAAAGAGCCAAAAATTGCACGAAATTCTCATCTCATGATGCAGGGAGAAAACATTTGGGATGTCTCATTCCTAAATGGGCTGGATGAATCACAAGTTGGAATTAAAATTGCTGGGGAAATCATCAACAATTTGAGATATGCAGATGATACTACCTTAATGGCAGAAAGTGAGGAAGACCTAAAGAAAAAAAGAGAGTGCAAAAACTGGCTTGAGACTCAACATCAAGAAAGCCAAGATAATGGCAACAGGCCCTATCACTCCCTGGAAAAATAGATGGGGAAGAAGTAGAAGCAGTGACAGACTTTACATTCTTAGGATCTAAGATCACTGCAGATGAGGATTGCAGCCATGAAATAAAAAGGTGACTAATTCTTGGGAGACAAGCTATGAGAAACCTGGGGAATAAAGTGAATAGTAGGGACATCACCTTGCAAACAAAAGTTCACATAGTCAAAGCAATGGTAATCCTGGAGGTAATGTATGGTTGTGAGAGCTGGACCATAAGGAAAGCTGAGTGCAGAAGAACAGACGCCTTTAAATGTGGTGTTGGAGGAAAGTTTTGAGAGTACCCTGGACAGTGAGAAGAACAAATAGGTCGATCATAGAAGAAATCAACCCCAACTGCTCCTTGAAAGGTCAAATAGTAAAGATGAAGCTAAAGTACTTTGGACATCAAATGAGAAGAGAGGATTCACTTGACAAAGCCTTGATGCTGGGAAAGGTTGAGGAGAAAAGAAGAAGGGTGGTGGTGAAAAATGAGATGGCTAGATGGCATTGTTGATGCAATGGGCACAGAGTTGGGTGGGTTGAGGATGATGGTGGAGGATAAGGGTGCCTGGCAGGCAATGGTCCATGGGGTTGGAGGGGGTTGACTGTGCATGAACAACAACAACATTCTCATCTATGAGAATAAAATAATTTAATTTTATATACTTATACTGTATACTGTTTGTTGCATATCACCTTGAAACCTTTAGATGTAATTATTTATAAATACTCTTTAACAAATGTATAATGGCAACAATGAGATCATCAAGTCCAACCCCCTGTTCAGTGCAGGAATTGAGATCAAAGCAGATGTGACAGATGGTTGTCCAATTTTATCTTCAATGCTACCAGTGCTGGAGTGCCCACCACCTCCCAAAGTAAGTGGTTCTATTGTCATACAACTCTAATAGTTAAGAGGTTTCCCCTGATATCCAGCTTATATTTGACTATGAACTTTAGTTTCAGGTCAACTCTTTCTGATCAGAAAATGCTTGGGAAACTATCTTTCTTGAAGAGTTGCATTCTTTACAGTTAACAAAGAATTTTGGAAATAACTGCAACTGTAGAATATACACAGCACACTATAGCAGAAGGAGCATTCATTTAATCTTAAGGAGCCATATCACTCATTCAAACTTGCAAATGCTACTAGTCCTCAGCTGTTAAATCATTTGTGGTCAAACCAAATTAGGGCTACTTTTTACAAAGCTTGTTTAAATGCCTTTTTGTCAGAAAGTTATTCCCAGTTCACTTCAACGGACTTGGTAAATTGAAATTTCTATAACTGCTATAAATGTAGCTAGTACAATGCAATTTTTTCAATGGCAAAGATACTATGTAATTCTCTTGAATGTAAAGCTCAAGTGATGTAGGAGGATCAAAACAGGATCATGTTTGGTAGATTTCCAAGTAGTGGCTTATGAAGGTGGTGAATGTGAACTTAGATGCCTGACTAGAATGTCAGTCAGATCACTGAATAGCCAAAAACTGTTTGCACAAGGGAACCTGGACTGCTTCAATGGCAAGTATAGAAGAAGTCCAAACCTTTGGATAATCAGAGCTATAAAAATATTGTGTCACAATAATAGGAATCAGGCTAACCATTGCTATTTAAGTACTGTAATAGATTTCACTCATAATAATTTCCTCAAATATAAAATATTCTCTTGTGGGTTTTTTTTATTCTTCTTGAGCAACAGAAATCAAAATATTTGTAGTTCTGCGAACTAGCATCTCAGGTTACTCAATTTACCTGAACAAAGAGTGAAGAGTAACAAATTTATTACAGCATGAGTTTAGCTGACTGCCTTACAGTATGTGTCATAGCAGTACAGTATTGGTGAATTCAGACTTCCTAGTTGAACTGCTAGATCTGGCACAAAATTTGCCAGATTTTTTTTCAAAGGCAAAGGGCTTCAGAGTAGGAGTTAAGTTATGCATTCACTTTGTGTCTTCCCCACCTTAAATTTCAGGTATTATCTATACCTATAAAAAGAGGGGTTAACCATTGGGTTTGTTCAAAGGCTCCCGCACCAGGCCTAACCATCCCCGACCTAGCCTTTTGCACTCACCATAACCCCTGCCTTCTCAGCACCATGGGGTTTTGGTTGTCACCAGTGGGGCAGCAGCCCCATGAATGGGAACAAAGGGAAACAACTTCAATTCCCAACATCCTCTGCACCGCGGTGCACCTCAGCCAATTAGGCTGAGAGGCGCGAGCAAAAAGAACGTTGGGAACCATGTCACGCCCAATTGAAATCAAGCCGCAGGGGGAAAAACCGCAAACAAAACAAACAAAACTCCAAGTCCCAGCATCCTACACGCCGTGAGCACTTCAGCCAATCAGGCTGAAGAGTGTGAGCACGCAGAATGCTGAGAAAGCCGGCGCGTGAGAAATAAAATAAAAACACGCCAGCCTCCCACAACGGGAGCGCAAGTCCACCGCAGCCGGACGCAGTGCCTCATGGCCTTGCAAATAAACATACACAAAAACCTATGGCGAGACCACTGCCGGCCTTCTTTCCTGGAGCAATGGGGAGAAGAGGGACTCCCTCTCCTCCCCACTACTCCGCCGAAGACGTGGCAAGACCACCGCTGACCTCAAGGTCAGTTGAGCTGGAGTGGGGAAAAAATACCACCAGCAGGCAGCAGTTCATCAGGGGAAACACCCTCCCTGGCAGATGACTGGCTGCTGCCTTTGTACTTCCGACAGAGGTAATACAAAAGCAGCAGCCAGCAATCCGCAAGGAAGAGCACCACCCCTTATGGATCGCTGCCTGACGATCTCCGGTTAGGTAAACCAGGACAGAGAGGAGAAAACCATTGTCAGGCAGATAGCTCTTCTCTGCCTCCTTCTCCCCTGACCTACCTAACGAACCTTCCTGGGGAAGAGCCAGCTGACTGCCGGCTCCTCTTTTTCCCCATTGCTGCATCGGACCCAAAACTCGAAGCAGCAATGGGGAGAAGAGGAACCGACAGGCAGCCCATTCTTCATGCAAAAATACACAACAACAACAAAACCAAATATTTACCCAAAACGCCAAACACCCAAAATAATAAAACACAAACAAACAAACAAAGACATTAACCAACAAAACAATAAACAACAAAATCCACAAACAAAAACACCCAAAATACCATGAAAGCACAGAAAAAACACCTAACTACAACAGAAAAATACCTAACTCAAACAACAAAATACCACAAATTAAACAAATAATCACAAAAAAATCAGAAACATAAAAAACAACCAGAAATAAACAAAACAATTAAACACATCTAACCCCCCCAAAAAAAACACCACAAAAGAAGAAACAGAAACACCTACCGTCCAACACCAAAAACAAAACAAAAAACAAAACCCAGAAGAAAGAAAACCCAGAGAACTCACCAGCACGTCCTCCCTCCACGGCTCCAGAACAGAAATGAAGAAACAAAGACTACTTACCAGAAGAAGCCCCACCTAGAGGCCAGGAGAGATAAAACAAGTCAAACAAAAAGAGAATCCAACACTATTACTAACAGCTGCACCTAGAGGCTACAAGAGTAAAAACAAGTCAGAAAAATAAGAAATAAATTCAAATCAGAAATAAATCTAATAAAATAGATCAAAAAAAGTCACAAACTACAAATGCAAAACACACCCACCCAAACCACCCTTAACAAAACAACAACAACACACAAATAAAAACTGCCCAGCTGGCAGGGAACAAATATGCTAGTATATTATAAAATAACAATATAGTCACACATTAAGAGAATCAGAATATTTACAGCTGAGTTTTCAGAATGTAGAGAAAAACCCTATATCACCAGCACAAACCATTCCCTCATCCTCAAGGTTTAAAGGGAAAAACCATTATGCGGTGTTCAGAAACAGACTGCTAGCCAGTGAATTTCTTTGGGCAGAGGGGCAATGTGTTCAAAACAAGCAGCTAGTTAGTTATCCACCTGCATACTAAACCACCTACAGTTTCCTGTTTTCAAAGGCAACTTGTTGCAAAGCCTTCTGAAAGCAGTTGGTCTTAAATGTAACCAATGTCTGTTAGTAAATGTGGCTACTTGGCTTTACAAAATACAGTACTGTACTATGATGTCACAATATACCAATATTCCAATAAGTCTACATTGAAAGCAAACCTGAAAGAAAAGGTTACCATAACTTTGACAGAAGAGACGGATCCAGGCAAAGTCACAGGCTGTAACCCACTGGGAAATCATCCAAAATGGATAGAAGAAATACAAGAGATGAACAGTACTCTTGTAAAGCTCCTTTTCATTTCACTGGAAGTTAAGTGCTCAGTTATATTTCTTGTTTCCTATGGGGAAGCGTGCCTTTACATTTTCTAACTAAGATCTCAAATTCTTTTAGTGAGCACTGAATTCAGGCAAACACAATCTTTTTGCTTCAGCAAGCCACTGGTATATAATAATGTGCAATTTAATTAACAGGTCACCCACTTCTGTCTCTGTTAATCTAAGACTCTGGTTTACAAACTATATTCTGGAGAACCATGGGTTCTAGAGGAGCTTATCAGTAGTATGTCAGTGAGAAGATCTGTCACACCACACAAGCTCTTCTGAAAGAATACTTGTCTACTGCTATGAAATTCCTCTGGATTGTGTAGCGGAGTGAGGTTAGTGCTGAGGGTACACTCTCAATAAGTGCAAAATGAAGTTTAACAGGCTGGATGGTACCATTTGCACACTACAGTATTTTAGCTTCCTCTATGACCTGCATATGATCCAAATCAAAAGTGTATCAGTGTCTTGGTAGTGGAGTCAGTGTAGAATGTGCCACCTATAAGTAGAAGAGTTTAAAACTAATAATCTAAGCGAGAAAAATAAAAATCTTTCAGTCAGGGAGAATTGCTGGAAATTATTCTTTCAATTTAATTAGACTGTTTAAAGTTCTTGGTATAAATGACCCATTAATGTGTAAGTATAATTGAAACTAGTAAACAATTAATTCTTGTACACTATGTACACCAACAAAATAAAGAGAACCTATCATGAGTCTGTGACCTGATTTAAATATTGCTTTCATTGTCCTGCTATCAATGCTTCAAATGCTGGCATAGTTTGGCATCAAATGTGGAGAGCATTCACATCTAGATAGCCTGGAAAAGTATGTCTTTAGAGGAAAACTATTAACAATTGCTGACAAGAAGATTTACTAAAATACACCATACTTTTCTGGACAGATACAAATAAAAAAACCCAATTAACATATATTTTCCAAATTAGAAAACAAAGACTCCATGTTGAATTCATTGAACTGAAATGATTGACCCTTGATATACAATTGTTTTTTACCTACCTAGGGTGGAGACTAGATGGAGTCCACAAAAAAAGGGAAGGCTAATTTAACTACTAAAATAAACCATCTTATTTTAATTGATTCCCATTTGTTTAGTAAAATTACACAGCATTCAGGTTTCCACTTGAACCACATTGCAATCAAGATCATGAAATATTTTCTGCTCCAACTGTAACATATATCCTAGATTAAAAAAAACATGTTAGCACTCAGCAACTATGGACGCCTCTTATGCAGCTGTGTTACAATAAATGAGACTACACAATGAAAATTAGGCATTACCCCTCAAAGCATCAGCAATCACTAATGGAGGTACAGTACAGTACAAACCTATCTCTGACATTATCATCATTCCAGGTTTTTTATGTAACTTCAGCATCTGTATGTATCTTCTCCAGTTTCTAATACAGTACTTTCCTTTACAACATATTATTCTAAATCAATGCTGTCTTTCATATTTCAGTAGAATGTGAACCACCCTTCAGATAAGAGGAAAGAGTCTGTGATCATATTGTTTCCTATGCAAATCTGAAGGAGAGGTTAGTGAGGGTGCAACCATACTGCCCATTTCTGGCACCAGCTGATGCAGTCTAAATAGGGTCACATGAGGTTGCTGGAGGAGTGACTTGCCATTTAGTGTGCTCATGCCTGAATGGCAAAACAACCTTGAGTGACCCTTTTTCTTGTACTGTGAAGTGGCTTAATAAACAAGCCATTCTGCAGAAGAACAGGGGAAATGAAAATATTTATTTTTGCCTATGCTAGACCATTACTGATATCCCCTTCAATTAAATTAAAATATATATTTTCTTTGTCTTGTGTGTAGTGTCACTTGAGAAATCTCTGATATCATGAAGTAGTTCATTTTTAAGCCACTTCACAATACTAGACGTTGATGCAGGAAGGAACCTTGGCAACTTTGACAATTGCAAGACTCAATTTTAGTGCATTCCCACTGATTGCAGGCACCGAGAATGGACCAAACTAAAATGCACCAAAGAAGAAGAAGCCCCTGAAAGGTGCTCAGAAAGCTAAAGGCAGGGGCACTTTGAGGATGGATTAGACCTCTATAAGGTAAAGGTCTCCCTTGTTTGAAAGTGAATTGTGTCCAATTCAAGGGTATGTGCTTATTTTCATTTACAGCCAAAGAGCCAGCGCTGTCTGCATCTGCAGACATTTCCATGGTCATGTGGCAGGCATGACTAGATACCTTCTTGTTCAGTCACATAGTCAATTCTGACCCTTTGCTACCCCATGGACCATTTTCCTCCAGGCACCTCTGTCCTCCACCATCCTCCTCAGCCTGCCCAGCTCTGTGCCCATTGCATCCACAATACCATCTAGCCATCTCATCTTTGGATGCCCCCTTCTTCTCTTGCCTTCCACCTTTCCCAGCATCAAGGCCTTCTCAAGTGAGTCCTCCCTTCTCATTTGATGTCCAAAGTACTTTAGCTTCATCTTCACTATTTGTCCCTCCAATGAACTGGCAAGGTGCAGTTCTATTTATCTACCTGCAATTTCTTGTTTTCAAGCTGCTAGGTTGGCAGGAGCTGGGACAGGCAATGGGACCTTACTCAGTTGCGCGGCACTTGGGTCTCAAACGGCTGACCTGATGATCTTCATAATCAAGCTCAGTGTCTTAACCACTAAGCCACTATGGTCCTTTGGATCCTCTGTAGTGATCAGTTAATCTGATTACTGAAAGAAAGTATGAACCTACATCCCCCCCCTGGTCCCAAGGAGCACAGAACAACTGAGCAAGTCTTGAGAACATCACTTATTTCTCCCACATGATCTGGAACTCCTGATCTCATAAGGGCCATGAAGGGAGGACTAATGGAGGGGGAGCTCTTAATTAATAAAAAGACTTAGAAAGGGACTTTAGTATGGTGACCGATAAACATGTGAAAGACTTCCTATCAATTCTCTGGCTGTGAACTGCCAGGATAAGCATATTAAGAGATAAGCAATGATTTTGCACAGTTAGAATAAGACAAGCAGAACTAGCAAAGAACCTTGCCTGAAATCTTGGAGAGGCACTACTGCTAATCAAAGTTGATACTACTGGGCTGCACAAGTCTACAGCATGACTCAATTGCTAAAATACAGTAGTAAGTAAAAATTAGAATAGGCCCCTTGAATCTGTGGAGATTTGGTGAGTCAACTTCTCTGTACATTCCATTCATTTGGTCTTCTTCTTTTGTGTCCCAACCAAACCCTGGACTGCCAAAATGAAGCCACTTTCTTGGTTTTGTCATTGGCCAAACTTAAGTCCTCATTGGTTCATGTTTCTGGCAGTAATTGGTAGACCAATAAATGAGCCAGATTCTGTATCTCTCAACATTTACACAATTTATTGTTGTCCACCAGCAACCCCCACTTGAGCATGTTGATCTTGAATTTAGAGACTCCAACCCTCAGCTTATTCAGGGTCCACCAAGTGATGCAGGAGAGTTGCGTTCCTCTGCTATATCCTCCTTTAATAGTGTTCCTTGTCCAGTGAGCTCCTACAATTCATTCAGTGAGTCTACTCTATTTGCTGAAATTTTTGAAATGGTAGTCTGTGTTTCAAGCATATCAGAGAGTAAACAAAACAAAAAGACAAAAAATGTTGTAGCACCTAAAAGAGTAACTGCTGTATTTTAATGTTAGATTTTCTGGAACAAGTCTACTTCATCAGAAAGAAGAGTGAGGCTTCATGGCATCAATTTATCAAATTTGGTACCCCACTACCAACAGGTTGTTATATGCTTCTATATATGTTGTATGTTGTTATACCACCTTTACAGAAACAACTTCTTCTTCTGCCATATCTGAATCTGAATATTGATGATCCTTATGGCAGTCAGCCGTGAAGACTGTCCTGAGAATATAACGCAGTGGCCTTTCATCTGCCTTCTGCATTGCAGCATGACACCGGTACCACTGATCCAGTACCACATGTCACTTTCTGGTCCTGAGCTCTTTTGGCACACAAAGTTCTCATCGGCCCCAGGCCAGTATTGATGAAGCTGCTGCCCTCCATCAAGATGGATTCAAGTGGGATTTAATCCAATTGAGGACCATCACCCTTCCCTGTGGACTTTGGCACTCAAGCCATTAGTCTTCAGGGTTGCTAGGTTAGTTAACTGTGCCGGCTGACATTTGGCACTGAGTCACTGGCAATATGGTCTACTCTATTACCATAGCAGAATAACCTGGTCAGACTGGATTTATAGAAACTACTTCTGTAGAATTCTCATCTACAGCCTCAGGCTACCTCTAAGAATATAGGAAGGACTTGGTGTTTGGCCTGGGCCACTCACACAATGAAAGTGTGGCGCCAAAATGGCCGCCGCGCTCTTTGCGGCCCCCCCACCCGGACTCAGACATCCGGGTGAGTTAGGGGGCGTGGCCACCCCTCTATAAAAGGGGTGGCCACGAGGCAGCCGAGCTGCCATTTTGGAAAAGCGACGGAGAGGAGAAGTTTTTCTCCGTCGCTCTTCGTCTCTTTCAGAGAGCCGCGCTTGGCTGCAGAGCCTTAGCGGGATCTTTGCTTATCAATCTTCGGCTTTCCAGCCATCGGGTTCTGATCCCTGGAAAGGGATCGTGTTTTTGTTATGCCTCCTAAGAAGAAGGCTATGGCGACTCAGGCTCGCCCAAACAGGAGGCAGCAGTCGGGTCGGAGGACCGCGACTGTGCCCCCGCAACAGGACTCCTTACCGGAGGCACCCACCGGGACCGGTGGGATGGGGCAGCTTAGGCCATGGCCCACGGCTCTCCAGCCTCAGACTGGCCCTACAGGGGCTTCGGCCCCCGGCCCGCAATTGCCGGCCATGGGCTTTGAGCATGGGGGAGGGCCTGGGGCGGTTGCACAGCAGGGCTTACCCCCGGCCCCTCATGGGCCGGAGTTTTGGGCATGGCCCTATTTGGGGCCTGGCTCTCAAGTCGGGGGCCCTGGACCATTGCCCAGTGGGCCGTCCGGCCCACCTGGCCCCCTTTATGCAGGGGGATCTGCGACGGTGGATGCATTACTGGCCCGCGTAGCGGCGCTAGAGGCATCCCTAGGGATCACCAATAACCCCATGGGGGGGGGGCTTCATTGCCGTCTGGGGGCCCCCTTTTGCCAGCCTGCTACCACGACAGCCGCCACTCTCCAGCAGGCGGCCAGTCGGGTTGAGTTGCTTGAGGCGCACAGGCCTGTGCCCGCCGCGGTCTCGCAGCTCCCCGTACATCAGGAACTGCAGACAGGTAGTGGTCGGATGTGTCCTCAGAGCTCGATTTCGGTTGCGAGCTCCGACGCCTGCTGTGGGCCGGAACCCCCAGTGGGGGCGGCTCACGGGGGTGCACCCAGTGAGTATCAGGTTCAAGCTAATGTTCCCACATCACACTCCACTTCCGGGGTAGGTTTCAGTGGCCTTGGCCTCGTAATGTCGGGGCGGGTGGGCATCAGTTCCCAGCTTACCCGGGTGCAGCTTGGTCCCATACTGGCATAACATTGGGCGGGGGGGGGGTTTCCGCCCCCGGGGCTGCACCGGGTGTCGCAGGGACGGTCCAGGCTCCTCTCCTGATACCCCGTGTTAATACTGTGCCGGTGTCGGCATTGCCGACGGCCGGGTATTCCTTGCCCCTCAGGGATCATTTGGCCCAGGCCACAAGGGAAAAGATTTGGCGGGGGGAGTATGTCGATATTTTCTCTCTATTGAACAGGGAACCCACCAAGGAGGAGAAAGATGGGCAGGATGAGAAGGACAAAGAGCTGTCTCGCCGTCGCAAGCCACCACGCACCTGGGCCAACTGGTTACCCACATATCTCATCTATATGGCGGTGTATCTCAGGGCTCGGCCTGACCTGGCCATTCCTATGGTCCAATATTTGGACAATATTTACAGGGCAATGGTGGATTTTCCTGGCCCATCGTGATTGGCTTACGATGAGGAATTTAGAATGAGAGTGCCCTTACACCCGGAGATGAGGTGGGATGAGCCATGTCAAAAACTGTGGCTTTTATACATGACCCCCACGCGCCCGGCACCTGGGGAGAGGTACCATTGTGGCCATGCGGTCCAGCGAGCTGCTCCAACACAGGCTCCCCGCCAGCTGGCGGGACAGGGGGTTCCAGCCCGCTTGCTGTGTTGGAGTTTCTCGGCCAATGGTGTATGCAATAGAAAACAGTGCCGATACAAACATGAGTGTCCCTCTTGCGCTGGCCCCCACGCAGCCGCTGCGTGTCCGCGAGCCGGTGGGTCACGGGGCAGAGGTAGAGGTGGACAGGGAGCGGGCAGACCTGCTGCTGATGGAGCTGGTCACTCAAAAGGCCCCCTCCCAGGTTAACGTAGCTATGTTGGAGCGGTGGCTCTCGACTTACCCGAGGAGAGAGAATGCTAGGTATCTCCTTGAGGGTTTCCAGCGGGGCTTTCGCATCCCATTCAAAGGGGAGCGGTGCCTCCAATATGCCCCTAATTTACTTTCCCTGAAGGGTAGGGAGGAGGTGGCCGCCCTAAGTATTGCTAAGGAGGTTAATGCAGGTAGGGTTGCTGGCCCCTTTCCTATGCCACCCTTTCCCAATCTGAAGGTTTCCCCTTTAGGGTTGGTGCCCAAAAAGACCCCTGGGGAGTTTCATTTAATTCACCATCTGTCATACCCGGCGGGCCATTCGGTCAATGATGCCATTCCTGATGACCTTTGTTCGGTCAGGTATACATCATTTGACCAGGCCCTGCGCATGGTGCGCTCTTGTGGCCCGGGTGCACTTCTGGCAAAATGTGACATTAAGTCGGCATTCCGTTTGTTGCCAGTGCACCCGGGTGACTTTGAGTTATTGGGTTTTAAATTCCAAGGAAAATTTTATGTTGATAAAGCTATGCCTTTTGGCTGCTCTATTTCCTGTTCAGCATTTGAACGTTTTAGCACTTTCCTTCAGTGGGCCTTTGTTCGCAGGTCTGGGTCCCAGTCTGTAGCCCACTACCTCGATGATTTCTTGTTCGGGGGTGAACGGGGCTGGGACACGTGTACGCGTCTCCTCAATACATTTCAGACGCTAATGCAGGAACTCGGTGTCCCTTTAGCGCCCGAAAAGACCGAGGGCCCATCAACTAAGCTCACATTTCTGGGTATCGAAATTGACACGGTCTCGCAGTCATCCAGGTTACCCATGGATAAGGTTACACGGATCACTGCGTTGATTTTGGCCTTACTGGCCAAACGCAAGGTGTCACTTCGTGAGCTCCAGGTTCTCCATGGTCACCTTAACTTCGCCTGCAGGGTGGTCGCACCTGGCAGAGCTTTTGCTCGACACTTATGCGACGCCATGACTGGCCTATCCAGGCGCTATCATAGGGTCCGACTGAACAAGGGTATGAGGGCTGACATGTTGGTTTGGCTTAAGTTCCTGAGGGACTTCAACAGGGTGTCATTTTGGAGATCTGACCTTTTGGTTTCCCCTAGGTTCCAGGTTCAGTCGGATGCCTCGGGGTCCCTGGGATATGGGATTTATTTTGAGGGGAGGTGGGCCTACGGCCGATGGCCTCCAGCATGGAGGGGCACGGATCGTATACGCGATCTTACATTCCTTGAGTTCTTCCCGATACTGGGAGCTTTGATGCTATGGGGTGAGGAGTGGGCCAATTCAGTGGTTCATTTCTGGTGTGACAATGCTGCCGTAGTGCACATTGTCAATTCCCAGACATCTAAATCACCCAAGGTCATGGAGTTAGTTCGCCAGTTTGTGTTGCACAGCCTACGCCTCAATGTGCTCTTCAGGGCCAGACGTACCAGGTATTAATAACGATATTGCTGATGCTTTATCCCGCCTGCAGATCACCCGGTTCTGCGCCTTGGCTCCGGACGCAGAGGAATTCCCCTCGCCACTCCCGGACGAGATTTGGACGTTTGGCAAGGAGAGGTGAACCGGGCGATCGGCATGTCGCTGGCGCCCCGCACGCGTAAGGCGTATCACCATGCATTCAGTCAATTTAAAAAAATTTGTGCGCAACTCCGGTTGCCCGAGGTGTGGCCCATTCCAGTTACACACGTTCTCCAATTTATGGTCTACTTACACAGTCAGGGCCTAGCTCCCCGCACCATAGCATCCAGGCTGTCAGCACTGGCATTCATGGCAAAAGTGAGAGGCTCTGCTGACAACACGAATGATTTCCGGATACGACATGTTTTGGAGGGGTGGACACGGGAACGTGGACGCCGCCCGGACAATCGCCACCCTATTTCTCCAGGGGTTCTTACCCACCTTGCACGAGGCTGGCATGACCTGTGTTTTGACAGGTATGAGGCAGCTCTGTTTCATGCGGCTACCACAGTGGCCTTTTTTGGAGCGCTCCGCATCAGTGAGCTGGTGCTACTGTCTAAGGCAGATGCGGCTCGTAGGGCACTGGAACTCGAAGATGTCTATGTCTCCAATGAGTGGGCTCATTTGAGGATACGTTCCACAAAGGTTGATCAGCACGGTGTAGGCAGTGGCGTTAGACTTCTACGATGTTTCATTGCAGACATCTGTCCGGTTGGTGCCCTACAAGAGTTCCTTGCAATGCGTTGTACGCACCCTGGCCCGTTTTTCTGCAACCAAGATGGGTCTCCCCTTACTAAATTTCAATTTTGGAAGGTGACCGGTAAGGCACTGTCCAGTGTTGGCCTCCCCGGGGCTCGTTAGGGCACCCATTCTTTTAGAATAGGAGCTGCTTCTACTGCGGCTGCATTTGGGTACTCTGGGGCTGATATACGCCATATGCGGAGGTGGGGATCGAAGTGTTTTGAATTATATGTTCGCCCTCTTCAAGTATGAGTACCAGATAAGTCACTGTCCTGTCTCTTTTTATTTTACAGACCCTGTGTGTCCCCGCACACCGGTGGCAGTATGGCTGGTGGGCCACAGCTATGTGCACTGGGCAGCGCAGTACGCTGCGGCGACAGAGTGGAGACCCCAGCTTGGACTACGTGCATCTGCATGTATCAGGTGGTATGGTAAGCGCGGAATGTTATGGCGGGAACTGTTGCCATTCCTTTTCTCCATCAGGGATGTTGAACCGCCTGATGTCCTGGTGCTGCACCTCGGGGGCAATGACTTGGGCCAGGTCACTGGCCTTTCTTTAAAACATACGATCTGCAGTGACCTGGCTTATTTGCATTATGTGTGGCCTGCCACAACGCTGCTATGGTCAGACATCATACCGCGTCACACTTACAGGGGGGGTATCAACCTCCAGGCCCTTGACCACGCTCGTCGCTCGGTGAACAGGGCAGTGGCCCGGTTCTTTGCTGACAAGGGTTTGGGGCGGGTCATCCGACACCCCACCATTAGTCTCCAAAATTATGATCTTTACAGATGGGGTCCATCTGTCACCCAGAGGTATGAACCTCTTTTTGGAAGATTTGCAAGCAGGCCTGTTGACCGAGCTGAGGGTCTGGGGGGGGGGGGCGGTGAGTCTTTATTAAGCCTCCCCGTGTGGCGGGTAGCACTGGTAAGGTAAATATTTATGACCCACAGGTATCCGGCAGGTTCGCAATTGACTGGCCAACACTAGATAGGTACAAGTTTGTTAACGTTGACCGGTCAACGACGAACCAGGCAATGGGGTGATGGCAGGAGCTATTCAGCATGCATCACCCCGTGATTTTACGGATACACGTCAGAGGGTGGGGTCAGTAGATAGTTTATTGACTACGGTCAACAATTTGTTTGTTGTAAACAAACAAATTGATACAAATGGATACATTGTAGCCAATTGCCATTGGCAATTTTGGGAGGAACCTTACCAGTGTTACTGCGGCCTGCTTGCCTTAAGAATTATAATTGGCTGAGTACCAATTGAAATTTATAATTCGGACTAGGGCATGAATCAATAAATGTGGCCCAATGCCATTATCCACATATACCGGTGTCTGAGTCTTTTTTGGGGGGTGCACCTGCAATAGATGTTATCCTGAAGGTTAAACTCATTAGCAAATGTGCCTCAATGTCTGTCTTGCATCCATTTACTAGCCACTTGCAATTCAAAAGGGCAAAGCTCCACAACTAATCTGAATAACAGGTGTTACTAGTTGTAAAAAAGACAATGATTTATACTTATCTGTTATGCTAATCATTCTGTACCCCTGTACCTTGCTCTGTGGCTAGCAATATCAGGAAAGCTGAAGAGTAGCTGTGAGAATGAAGGAGATGAGGAGGAATAGGTGGCAAGAGAAGAGAAGAGTCTGTAAGAAGCAGTCTGCAAAGTGGAGGCATGGATCTGCTGATATTGATAGAAAGAAACTACACCAAATAATCAGTGTACTATTTTGTGTTTTTGTTGAAGAATAACAAGCTTATTTGTCTCTGTAACCTCTAAGCACCCCTTTTCAATTTTTTTGACCAAAAATTGTAAAGGACCACTTATTTTAGCTTCTTCAGCATCTATCTCTACAGCAGCATTTCCCAAACTTATTCTATCAAGGAAGGCCGACAATTTTAATGGAACATTTTTGTTTTTGTAATAGAAAGATAGGTTTGGGTTTTTCAGTAAACAAAACAAAACAGCAAAAAGACAATATGTTATGGCACCTTAAATACTAACTCTATGGAACACCAGTGTTCTGCAGAATGTAATTTGTGAAAGGCTGCTCTATAGTATCAAATTGGTAGGATAATATTTTCCTAACTCTCTAGCAAATCAGAAACTTTGTAATCGATCATTGCAAAGCCTACTTTGAATTATGGTGGACTATCTTTGGAAATCTCTTCCCTGATACAAAGAGACAAGAGTGAATTCCATCCCATACCACCCTGGTGGCATCAGAATGCATTATTCCTTATTCATCTTTACCAGCTTCTACATCAGGAAAACTGCCTACTACTACTAATAATTTCTTGTCAGAAATTACTCTGGGTTGAAAAACACTGAAAAACTAAACAAGAAACCTAAAAACTAAATTTTAGCAGAAATATAAACAATATCAATAAATTAGAAGAACATAAAGGTGATAGAAGAATGAAAATGTGCAGGTTAAACCTTGATTTTATCTTTTAAAAAATTCCTGCTCAACAATACATACACATATGAATGATGAACAAATAACCAAGGAGTAGCTTTTATAACAAGATGATCCGGTAAGAAAATAATTTAGTAATATAGAAGAGAAAATAATGAGAATATTGAAGATCTGATGTGGTGCTTTACACAAGGCAGATGAGGGAGCTGTTGTGCATATTGCATGACAAATGAGATTTCAGAGGATACTATCTCTAGTTCCACAGAACCAAGGTTTTTCAGAATCCACCTCTTTCCCATTTACATGTAAAAATACATGTTTTCTACATTAATTTTTTTCTACAAAATGAAGAGCTTCTAGGTCAGCTACACATAAATGCATTAATTATCCTACCTTGACAGTCAGTGATAGAAAAAGATGTGCTTGAGATTAAGGGCTGCTTCCCAAAACAGAGTCTTTTGGAGCTACTGAGGTCTTGCTTTTCCAAAATCAGATGAAAGTATGATTAAAACAGAGCACTTTATTCTGAACAGAAATACCCTTCTCCAGGTTCAATGTATATCTGACATGTTTAATCATGTTCAATAAAGTTGATCACAACTCTGCCAAGTTGATCACAAGTCTCTTCCTCAAAAATTGTGCCCATTTTGTTACTTCCTGTTCATAGTGGTTCTGGGATTAGTGGTGAATTGTCTTAAAATCTTCAATTGTGTGTGTGTGTAAAACTACTTGTTTTCTTTCATGGATTTCCTTTCCTTTCTTCATTTCATATACAAATATTTCCATAAAGAGAAAGCAAATAACAAAAGAAACTAGTAACTAAATTTCCCAATCCCAATCTGTAGTTACTGCAGCTGAGTAAGAAGCAGTGACAAGAGTGGAAGCAGAAAAAACTACATTTTAACTTAAAGGCACAATGGACCTTCTCCTATTTCAAGACAGCCTCTACATGACTCCATATTGTATGGGAATAGTGGTTCGTAAGGCCACCACACATATTCTTAGCCACTAGTGTGCATATCATATCCTACTATATTTGTATGTGCACTATATCTTTTGTGTTTTAATATAACTATAGCTCTTCCCTTCCTTCTCCCATGGCAGAAGCAGTGAGAAGGAGTGTCAATGATATATACTCTATGTCCTCCTTTCCGAAATGCTCAAAACAGAATTCTCCATATACAGTATAATGATGCTTTCCCCTAAATATGTAATTTCGCATGTCTTCAATAGTCTTTCCATCCAGAAAACAGAATAATTACTAAATATTTATCACACCTGTTTTCCCAACCACATTATTACATACAGATTGGTGTATAACTTATAGGTGCTACTGAAAAATTATCCACCAGCAACACATCCTGAAATCTTCTGCGTATACATGAAACCACAGATAAAAATGAACCTTATATGTAACACGTATACCTGAGTCATAGAAAGATGGAAGGGTTTCAAATGCCTCTGTTGTTCTTCCTGAGAGCTACCAAAATGTTTGCCTCCATTTCTTGTAAATATTACTTTGTAGATAGTGGTCTCTAGTGGCCAACCCTGGTAATGGGGTATAGAACTGCGCATACACACACACACACACACACACACACACACACACACACACACACACACACACACACACACACACACACACACACACACACACACACACACACACACACACACACACACACACACTGTATTTTCTGGCGTATAAGACTACTTTTTAACCCCGAAAAATCTGTGCCAAAGTCGGGGGTCGTCTTATAGGACAGGTACTTAACTGCAGCTTGTTTCCCCTTGCTTCATATGTCCGTCGCATATGGTGGGGGGTGCCATGGCCGAGTCCCTGCTCTGTGCGGGGAGTATGAAGCAAGGGGAAGCAAGCTGCACACATCTTCCTGTACGTGAGAACGTGAGCGTGGATTGGCTCTCCACCAGAACCTGCCCATTCGACTCGGAGGGCTGCGCGTCTTCAGGTTGAGTGTGGGTTAATTTTTATTTGGTGTGCATTGGAAGAGAGGTAGTCTTATACGGCAAGTATATTCCAAACTCTATATTTTAACTGGAAAAGTTGAGGGTCGTCTTATACGCCCAGTCGTCTTATATGCCGGAAAATACGGTATCTATCTATCTATCTAACTATCTGTATCTGTATCTGTATCTATCTATCTATATCTATCTATCTATCTATCTATCTATCTATCTATCTATCTATCTATCTATCTATCTATCTATCTATATATATATAGGGCTCCTGGCGGCGGTTTTTTTTTTTACTTTTATTTTTCGCGCACCGGCTGCCTCAGCGTTCTGCACGCTAATGGCATGCAGGACGCTGGGGCTTGTAGTTTTGCCTGCGCGTGTTTAGTTACTACAATGTTTTTTTCCTGCGGCTTTTTTTTTGATTGGCCGGGGCGCGTTTCCGAACGTTCCTTTTGCCGCGCCGCTCAGCCTGATTGGCTCTGGCGTGATGCAAGCAACGTTGGGAATTGAAGTTCCCTTTTTTTGTTTGCGTCTGGGGGGCTCCTCCCCCCACCCCCGGGTGAAAATTTCAACCCAACAGTTACCTGCGAACCCCGTTTGGGCAAGTGCACAGAAGCTCGGACGGGGCTAGTGGGGCCTGGTGCAACATCCTTTGCCACATTCCAATGGTTAACGCACCATTTTATAGGTATAGATTGTTACTACAAATATATAAGGCAATCGGACTAGCAAGTGTTGTTTTTAATGGACTGACAACTTTATTTGCAAGGCTTATAGAAAATAGTTTATTTTGTGCTATAATGGGCTTAAAAAGATAGGGTAACTGTACATGCCTGAAAGCCCAAATCTTCTGTGTTGTGGTGATCTATCATGGTATGGACATAGGAGGAGAAAATGGAGGTAATCTCCATTAGAAAAATGACATGAGATATAAAAGAATAGGAATAAGAGGACAAGAGAATACTGCATACTGTATAACCCAACGACCTTGGTGTTATGCATATTATCCCAAACCATGAACCCAAACCTTTTAAATATAATGTACATTATTGCACACAGATTACTGTATATCCTACAACTGCTAGTGCAAAAATGTATCATTATGTCCTATTAAGTTGGAAGCATCTTACAGTGACCCTAATAGGGCTTTCAAGGAAAGTAAGATATTTTCCATGGTTCAGTGAGGATTTGAACTCTGGCCTCTTGAATCTTTATCCATCACTGTCTTCTCTATACCACACTGGGTACCATAGTGAAAAAATACTCTATTAGAATAAACATACCGTCAAACAGCCCATCAGACTCTGCTCAAAGGGCCTCTGGAATGCTCTTGGATCACCACACCAGTCCAGGAGTTCCGTGGCTGCATTGTGGAAGTTGGCAGGATTCTGTAAGTGCTGAAAAGAAAGGGAAGAAATTTCAGTATTTTTAGATAAATAATACTCTCTAACCCAATGGCCAAAATCCTGTTGCTTTGGGTAGTAAATTGCAATAGAATAAGCCCAGTGATTCAGTGAGGATTTGGTGAGTAAACTTCTTTGTAAGTTACGTTGATTCAAATTAGCTTAGTCTAATGGACTGCAGTGGCTCAAGTAGCTAAGATGCTGACTGGGAAGCGGAAGGTCAGTAGTTCGATTCCCGAGTACTGCAGGATGGAATGAGCTTCCGTCTTTGTCCCAGCTCCTGCCAACCTAGCAGTTTGAAAGCAAGAAATTGCAAGTAGATAAATAGGGAGCACTTCGGTGGGAAGGTAACAGCATTCTGTCTGCTCTGGTGTCTAGTCATGCCTGCTACATGACCATGGAAACGTCTGCAGAAGCAGACAGCGCTGGCTCTTCGGCTTGGAAACAGAGATGAGCACTGAACCCTAGAGTTGGATACGACTGGCTTTCAAGCAAGGGAAACCTTTACCTTTTATTGCAACTTATTTTAATAAATGAACTTTTGACATATTTTAATAAAGTTAGTTGCAGTTAGAATTAGCCCATTTGAATTAATGGAATTAATGGAAATTATGGAAGAGTTTCTCACAAAATCCCCATTCATCCAATGGGTTATGCTAGTGTAATTTACTATGCTGTGAAACAAAATTTTGGCCAATGTATCCTACAGTATATAAAGTGCTTTATAGTTCAATTGTCATAAATAGTGCTTATTTTTTTCTCACACATTGATGTATACCAAAATCAATGATTAATACTGGTAGCTTATCTGTCGATGCAGATTTTGATGTGACTGGATGTCACTATTTTTTGTTAGCATCTGGACCCCCAGGAGTGTCACTTATATTCACCTGGCCTTGAAGTTATGAAAATCATAGTAGGATTTGTGGCCTATAAAGTCTTGTTGAACTCTTCCTTTCCAAGGAATTTAAAAACCAAAACTACAGTACTGTGCAAAAGAGGCTACCATTAGATGTGTTGTTTTAGCAATAGTACTGTATAAAGACCATATATAATTATTTCTTAGTTTTTTTCATTAGAACATAATCAGAAAGTACAGGAAATTTGTAGCAACACAGAATTTGACAGACAAAAAACATACTTTTGTATCAGCAAGGACACTCTCAAAGGGACAACAACAAAATAAACAGTGTATTCAAGATGTGGTATTCAAGATGTCATAAATAAATTTGAAGAATCAGGAGAGGTCAAGAACATAAAGAGGACTAGAAAGCAAGAAAACTTTTACATTCTAATGAGAAGTTCCTCAGAGTTTCTTCTTTGAGAGACCAGGGAACGTCCAGCAAGGACCTGGCTCAGCATCTGGCAGTTTCATCAGGATGCCAAGTTGACTCTTCTTCAGTCTGAAGAAGCTTGATCAAGAATGGTCTTTGTGGAAGGATAGCAGCCAAGGAAACACTTTTGCAGCAGAAGAACAGTGTGAAAAGGTAAGATAGGCTAAAGCTCACAAAGACTGGAATTAGGATCAGTGGAGAAAAGTATTATGGAGTGTTGAATCCATGTTTGAAAGTTTGGGGTCATTGACAATATGTGAGAAGAAGAGAGGGAGAGAGAGGGACGAATGAGTGCTTGTGGCTTTCAGTGAAATGGTGGAGCATCTGTTCTGGTTTGGGGCTACATTTTTTCCAGTGATATTGTCTGTGTTGATCGGATCATGAATACTGAAAATTACAGACATGTTTGAATTCATCATGTCATTCCTTCTGGAAGGTGCCTGGTTGGGATTGGTTTTATTTTTTACCATGAGAATGATCCCATGCACACTGCTAATGCAGTGAAATAATATTTAGCAAGAGAAACAGCTGATTAAACACTGACAGTTATGGACCTGAATATTATAGAGGCAGTATGGAATCACCTGGACAGCAAAATAAATAAAAGACAACCTACCTCTAAATAAAAATTCTGGGAAATGCTGAAGGAAGCCTGCTAAAATATACGAGAAGATTACCTCAGAAAACATCAGCACAGTTTCCACAAGAGAGTTCAAGATGTGCTTAGAGCCGAGGGAGGTCACACTAAATAGTGACTTTTGCCTGAAGAAGCCATTTTGTTTTGAAAATTGTGTGTGTTCAAACTTTGTGTACATATTTCCTGTATTTTTCTGAAATTATGGATGGTCATTAAAACTTTGCTAAAAAAACAAAACCAAAAAGCAAAGCTGGTGGTGGCCTAGGACTTTTGCACATTATTATATATCTGCATGCTCTCGTCGTGTCTATGTTCATAAGTAATGTTTAAATAATCCTGTACAATTTTCTACCGCTATGCTATTCTCTGGATCACAGTTATTGAATCATACATAATTACAACATATACATGGGTCATGCCTCACTCTTCTTTGTTCCTGATATACTCAGTACTGATTCAATTGTTTATTAACAGCAATAGTTCTTCTTAGCAGCTAGCACAAGGAAGCTTGACTGGTAAGACCTGCGTTTAAATTCCTGCTCACCCATTATAGTTGAGACCTAGACTTTGACGACATGATTACCTCTTGACCCCACCCTTCTTAACCGGATGCTTTGAAGGTGAAATAATAAAGGAACAGGTAGACTGTCCTGAGTTTTGTTGAAGGAGGACAGGCTTGTGATAAAGGCACTGCATATAAATTCTTCTTGTTGGCTGTCTTTCTCACTGATGACATTTAAGCATGTGTTGGAAAAGTGTGTATTTTTGAGGGGTTGTGGAGGGGAATGCTAGTTGGTTGTTGCTGACAGTCTTATGGCTATCATTGGGCAGCTCTCAGGATCTTTGTGAGGAAGGACCAAGCTTAGTGACACGCAAACAAATGAAAGGGAATGAGCATGTGGAAGACTTTATGAAACTGGTAAGAAATAGAGGGGGAACATTTGCATCTAAGGAAGCAAATTATGCCTCTATGAATGAAAATACAGACAATGACTGAAAAAGTATTGCATGGTTCTTCCACCTTGGCAGGAAGAAGAATTTATCTCCAATTATGTCTCTAAAGGAAGAAGTAAATTTGCCCTGGATGGAAGCCTACATTCTTTACTATCTTATTCTCTGTGGAGCTGACCAAATCAAAGATGTGTTCAGTGGAGTTCAAGCTCTGTCCTTTTTCATCAAAGTACTTTTAGCATGAAAATGATCAAAAAATGTAAGGGGAAAGGGATTTTGGTCTTTAATGGCTACAAAATTTGCTTTTAAACCCTCCAGGGAAGACCACTGTGATTGATATTTATATTCCACCAATTTTCCTATCTAAACATTTCCTATGAGGACTTGGCATTCACCGCGGTAGCTAATCTTCTATGTATGTCTTTGGTGCTCTCACGGTAAATGTAAATATGATAATATATGCCACAACAGAGGAATATGCTGCAGACATCTGGCACTACGTACTGGGTGTCCCAGAAGTAATAAAGCAATTCTGCTCAAACGTGAAATTTTTGACTGCCCTATTACTTCTGGGACATCCACTATGAGGGACCATCTACATAACTGACTTGAAATGAAACACAAAGAATGGAAGTTCTATAAGGAACTAGAGATGAATTTCTCAAAGGATACTTTTCAGCACTCTCACTAAACAATTCCTAACATCCCTTATGGGAAACTATGACTATTAAAGTAGTGTGAAACTGAAAGAAATTTTTAGTCTAGAGACATATATTGGAATTGTTACATGAAAGGCACATTCTCACTACTACCTTTTACTAACATGTGTTCAGGATAAATAACACCCTACTATATCTCTAGGCATTCTCCCCGTTCTCCCATCCCATCCTCTACCAGGAAAATATTCTATATTTTGAAAAGGAATAAATGTTCATTTTGCACACAGTTATGCAATTTGCACAGTAATAGTGATTACACTGATATACCACCACATAGCACTTAGAGAACTCTGTTGGTGCTTCTCAAGGGAATCAGCATTTTGCCCTCAAAACTCTGGGTATTCATTTTGCCAGCCTCAGAAGGATAGAAAGCTGAGCCTAACAGAATTGAACTCAGATCATGAGCAGAATTTGGGTTGCAGTATTGCAGCTTAACCATGACACAACAAGGGCTCTGCATACTATAGGCTTAATGTAACCCTTCTATCATTATTACAGTACCCAGTTTTCTAAATATTACAAGAAGTGTTGGCAGCAGGACAATCTAAGGAGACATAAAAGGTAATATGAAAGCTTACTCTTTTGGACTACATGTCCTAGAAACTAATGGCTGGCACAGCCACTAGATATGCTATGTTTCTGGGAGTTGCAGGCCAAATAAACAAATTAATAATTTTTTCACCACTCAAGATATAACTAGGGTAGAAGAGTGGCCAAGAATCTGAGATTTGATTTGGGTCACCTTTGACTGAAATCTCATCTTGGTTACAAATTTACTAGGTACTCTTAGACATAAGGAGCTGACCATGGTATCCTTCTGGGATGGCTCAAAGGTTTGGGGATCCAGGGCACTGAGTTGTCCTGGTTTTCCTCATTTCTGGAAGGCCATACCCAGTGAGTGTGGTTGGAGAGTGAGTGGTCCAGCGCTAGGCCCCTACAGTATGGGGTGCCTCAGGGCTTGGTACTCTCTCCTCTTCTATTTAACATCTACATGAAGCCATTGGGTGAGATTATTCGTTCCCATGGGGTGAGGTATCATCAGTATGCTGATAAACCTAGCTATATGTCTCAGCCCATGGGGACCCCAGTGATGCGGTCAATGTCATATACAGATGTCTGGAAGCTGTTGGGGTCTGGATGGGGGACAATGGGCTACAATTGAATCCCTCCAAGACTGAGTGGCTATGGATAGGGGGTCCCACGTTATCCAGGGAGCTGCCAACTTTGGTCTTGGATGGGGCTGCTTTGCCCCAGACAGACCTGGTACGGAACTTAGGGGTCCTCCTGGATTCATGACTGCTGCTTGCAGATCAGGTGGCGGCCGTGGCCAGGAGGGCTTTCGCACAGCTTCACGTCATCCGTCAGTTGTGCTCACTCCTGGACCGGAACTCCCTGCTCATGGTCACACATGCTCTGGCCACCTCCAGGCTAGATTATTGCAATGTGTTCTACATGGGGCTGCCCTTGATGACCATTCGGAGGCTGCAGCTGGTCTACAATGCAGCAGCCCGGGTGGTGATGGGGTGCGGGTGTTATGCTTGCACTTCACCATTGCTTCGGAAGCTGCACTGGTTACCAGTTTGTCTCTGGGTGCAATTCAAGGTGCTGGTTTTGACCTTTAAAGCTCTTCATGGTAGTGGGCCATGATACCTAAGAGACTGCATCGTCCCAAGAGTGTCTGTTCGTCCAACCAGAGCAGACCAGAGGGGCTCTCTAATATTTCCATCTGCCAGAGGGGTTTGTCTCTCTGGCACACAAAGGAGGGTATTTTCTGTGTCCGCACCGGCCTTGCGGAACCTCCTATCAGTAAAGTTGCGGGTGCAGACGGAGCTGCTGCCTTTCAGGAAAGATCTAAAAACCTGGTTGGTGGGGCAGGTGTGGGGTCCGGATGGAAGAGTGGCCCCCACCTGTTGGCTTATAAAATAAAGCCTCCCCACCCTTTAATGCGGGTAGTTTTAATGTGGTTAGTTTTTAATATGAACCGGGGGGGGGGGGGGTAGGTGGTGGTGGGTATTTTAGGGGGTTTAATTGTTTTTATATATATGTTTTAACTTGCTGTAAGCCGCCTTGAGTCGGGTTCGCCTGATTGGGTGGCATAGAAATTTGAATAATAAGTCAATAAATAATAAATTCTTGTTACAATCCTGCCATTACAGTAGGTTTGTTTATAGCCCATCCTGGGCAACAAGTCAATGACTCCCATGTCCTTCATGCCCAAGAGGGTCTGGTCCCAGCCAGTGGGTTAATATGGACATGTAAGATGCTGGGAGTCAAAGTCTTGCTGCCCATTAGGCTCCTAAAGAACTACAACTCCCAAGAAGTGTTGCAGTAGTTTTGGATTTTTTAAAAATTAGCAACAGAGAGCAAATGCTGGATCAGCTGATAATGGAAGCATCGCAGCTATTGGAAGTAAATAACCCTGAAGCTCTTCTCTAGGAGGCAGAAGTCTAGAGATCTGTAGATTTGTGTTTGTGGACTGCAACTCCCAGAATTCTTGAGACTGTATTCCAAAAACACAAAAGAGCACCTCCTGAGTTGAAAATGAAATACAGCAGAGGCATACAAAGAGAAATGTGACAAACATATATACTCTTGCCATTGTATTCCTAGAGCATACTTAGAGAGGTACATGTTGATTCAAATGGCAGCATCAAAATGAACAGATTACCAACAACAACTGAATTACAGGTGATGCAGTATTACTAGCAGGCAGCATATAGATAATCTGCAGTGTTGACTCCATGAAATGAATGAAGTAATTAATGACCACGTGTTAAAAATGAATGTTAACACACCCACATTAATGGTATTAAGTAAAATATAAGCAACCCAAGAAGTACCACTAAAATTCCAAAAATGGAAGTTTGAAGCACGTTGACAAATATGAATGCCTTGAAATGTGGTTGAATGAACAGTAGAGGTGTAGCTGTGCAATAAAGATCAGAGTAAATCCACTACCTTAAATGTAGAATGCAAGTTAAATAATAACCTAAAATAGGTTTCAAGAACCTGCATGCTATCTTTATTTTCTTCTATTCTCTTTAGTACGGAATTATGGACTTTTAACACAGAATAATAAGGGGAAAAGAGAGGCATTTGAAATGTGAATTTCTTATTGGAGTCTATGGTTGTTGTTTTTTTGTCTCAGGAGAATAACCAACAAAAAGTTACTAAGCTGAACGGAGGGGAACAAATATATCATATAATTCATAATATACAGAAAGCACATTGAAAACCAATACTCCCCATCTTGACTTTGCAAACTTATATTTTGAGGCCTATCAGAGACATCTAGCCTTGCTTTTAAAAACAAAACACAGTTCTTGTGTTTTCCTGCCTATACCATCTACAGATTAGAGGTAGGTAGCTTGGTGAAGTTCTGTATAGGCCAAAAGCTAATGTTCCTGATTTTAAGAGGTCTATCAGAATTATCCCAATCCTTGCCTTTGGGCTGCTTTTTACTATGGGAATAAAATTGAGAAAAAAGTCCCTTGGGAAAAATCTAAGTAGTATCAACAGGTAGCATATTGGGTGGTGCGTGATGATTGGGAACAGCCTATGGAAATGTATTTGAGGTTCTTATGCTCTTTGTTCTAAGAACTCAATACAAACACATCTGTTGACAGAAATTTGAAAGGAATCTTAACAGGTAGGTGAAGACCTAATTATAGTCTAGAATGAAATGTGAGGTATGTAGCAAAAGACACCTCTCCAAGCAGAGAAGATAATACAGATGACTGTCATATGCCAACACATTTCAGATTCAGTACAAGAGGAGTAACAGTTCCCAATGAGGAGCACTCAAGGTTCATTTTATCTCATCAAAGCACACAAGAATGACAACAACAAAACAGAAATGAAAAAAAAATCATTTCACAGTCTCCCTATTTAGTTTGATTTGCTGCTGGAGAAAATAAGTGCAGAATCTTAATTTAGGATAATGCATATTTTAGAAGCGATTTCCCTCCCTTTCTTTAAAATGTGTCAGATTTGAAGACATCGAGCTAATTTGCCATATCTTAACTGCTCCTCAAAAAGAATGGCATGCAAATATGCCCTGTTTGACTAGCAAACTACTTAACTATGCTAAACAAGTTACTGCAATTATTTATGGGATGTCGTGCCAAATTATGAAGGCTGACTCAAGCTGCCTGTTTGTTTTACCCAGTTACATCTGCTCTGCTGCTTGCTCTAATTGAACTGCTAAACAGCAACACAACTAATGATGTGGGTGCCGAAAGAGTACATTTGTATTCATGTCAATCAAAGGTTGCCTAGGGCCCCTTCATATTTTGCGACAGTGACATGAAAGCTGTTTGCATGGCGTCCTCCCTAGTTGCATGGCAATGCTGCAGAACCATGTGTGACAGGCTAATAATATCAGGCAATGACCAGGTACAAAGGATCAGTGATCATTTTCTCATACTGGTGGTTCTTTTTGCCACATGGGTGGCATTGTGAGATGACACCAGACAGAAGCAGCTCTCGTATTGATGTGGGAATGCATAAAATCATCCCTAGAGTCAACAAAAGGTCATGGAAATTCAATTACTGGAAAAGGAGCAGCTATGTGATTCAAGATTGTATTTATAAGCAATTACCCACTGGAGCAACAGAGATATTTCCTTTAAGTTAAAAGGACCTAAAATTGTGCAGCTCTAAAACAAACATTAAAAATAAGGATCAAGCTTTCCTTGCAGCCTCTGATGCTAATGAGGATGCATTATGGAGGAAAGGGAAAGAAAGCGTAGGGGGGAAAGAAGAGGAGGACCAGTCTGGGAAATCCATATACAGAGGTATGATCTCTTGCTGTTGAGGGATATTGGTAGGAGGACAGCTGGCTGAAGAGGTAATGTGATGAGAAAGAATGTACACAGGGGAGGAAAAACAGAATAAAACATGGAGGACCAATGCCACAGAGACAGCTAAAAGCAGTTAGGAGTAAAACGAGTGGGGAAGATGAAAAAGAAGAACTTTGTGCATCAAAGTATTATCCTCTGAGTAACAAACACAAAATGTTAGAAAAACAACAGTTAAGACACAGTGAAGGGGCTAGTCCAGAAAATAGTTAGGTGGGGATGAGCCATAAATTGTATCATTATTTCCCCCAAAAAAGGTTTGGCTCAAAATTCGAGCAGGGGGGGGGAGGTTAATTTCAGGAACACAAAGCATTTCAGATATTTATCTGTTGAGACTGAGCAGTCACTACCACTTGTTTCTTTTAAGGTATAACATTTGTAACTTTGTCACCTTCTTGAAGGGCATTAACAGAGTTCTTCCAAATGGTTGATGGTCAGTGGCCATTTTCCCTATTGAAATGACATGGCATTGTAAACATTGTGTGATTTCAAGGACATTTCTGGCAGTGGAAATGATAAGGGACAAAGAAGGAAAGGAGCTAGCTGATGCAGAAGAGATTAAGAAAAGATGGAAAGAGTACACAGAGGAACTCTACAAAAAGGAACTCAACACTCCTGACAATCACAATGATGAAGAAGTAGAACTTGAGCCAGACATCCTGGAGAGCGAAGTCATAAAGGCCCTAAAGAGCACTGCAAACAACAAAGCTAGTGGAGATGATGGTATCCCAGTTGAATTTTTCAAAGCGCTAAAAGATGACGGCGTCAAATTACTGCATTCAATATGCCAACAGATTTGGAAAACAAAACAATGGCCACAGGATTGGAAAAGATCAGTATACGTCCCAATCCCAAAAAAGGGCAATGCCAAAGAATGTTCAAATTATCGAACAATCGCGCTCATCCCACACGCCAGTAAGGTGATGCTCAAGATAATACAGGATAGACTTCAGCAGCATGTGGAAAGAGAACTACCAGAGGTGCAGGCAGGTTTCAGAAGAGGAAGGGGGACATTGCCAACATACGCTGGATCATGGAGAAAACAAAGGAATACCAGAAACAAGTTTACTTTTGTTTTATTGACTACACTAAGGCATTTGACTGTGTGGACCACAACAAGATGTGGCAAGTAATTAAAGAGATGGGAATACCAGAGCACCTCATATGCCTCCTGAGAAATCTGTACATGAACCAAGAAGCAACAGTTAGGTCAGAACATGGAATGGCAGAGTGGTTTGGAATAGGAAAAGGAGTAAGACAGGGCTGCATTTTGTCACCATGCCTATTCAACCTATACACAGAGCACATAATGCGCAGTGCAGGGATGGAGGAATCACAATATGGGATTAAAATCGCTGGGAGAAACATCAACAATCTGAGATATGCAGACGATACCACCCTAATGGCAGAAAGTGAGGAAGACCTAAAGAATCTCTTGATTGGGCTGAAGGAGGAGAGTGCAAAAGCTGGCTTGAGACTAAATATCAAGAAAACCAAGGTAATGGCAACAGGCCCAATCAGTTCCTGGAAAATAGATGGGGAAGAAGTAGAAGCAGTGACAGATTTTACTTTCTTAGGATCAAAGATCACTGCAGATGGGGATTGTAGCCATGAAATAAAAAGGCGACTGATTCTTGGGAGACAAGCAATGAGAAACCTGGGGAACATAGTGAAAAGCAGAGACATCACACTGAAAACAAAAATTAGAATAGTCAAAGCAATGGTTTTCCCAGTAGTAATGTATGGATGTGAGAGCTGGACAATCAGGAAGGCTGAACGCAGAAGAATAGATGCCTTTGAAATGTGGTGTTGGAGGAGGGTTTTGAGAGTCCCCTGGACAGCGAGGAGAACAAATAGGTCAATCTTAGAAGAAATTAACCCTGACTGCTCATTGGAAGGTCAAATAGTAAAGATGAAGCTAAAATACTTTGGACATCAAATGAGAAGGGAGGATTCACTTGAGAAGGCATTGATGTTGGGAAAGGTGGAGGGCAAAAGAGGAAGGGGGAGGCCAAGGATGAGATGGCTAGATGGCATTGTAGACACAATGGGCACAGAGCTGGGAGGGCTGAGGGGGATGGTGGAGGACAGAGGCGCCTGGAGAGCAATGGTCCATAGGGTCGCAAAGGGTCGGAACCGACTGTGCGACTGAACAACAACAAATGGTAACCTAATTCCAGACAGAGGAGGCTGGTGGTGAGTTGGTAAATGGCAACAATAGATGAGCAGCCACCAGTGATTTCAACTGGGAAATCAGAAAACACAAATTAACAGGCAGAGCCTATAAGCGATTAGCAATTAAATTTGCTCAAAATATGTTTTTATCACAGAAAAATGCTATCCTTCATAAGCTAATGTCTTTATTTTCAACTGTTGTTATTGTTACATGCTCTCAAGTAACTTCCAGTTTATGAGAAAACAATTACTTTACAATCTCCAAAATGTCCTATCCTATCATTATAATTCCGCTCAGTTTTGTAAAATGAAGGTCGTGGCTTCTTTAACTGAGTCATTCTATTTCATCTCCATATTTTTTTTTAAAACAGCTTCCCACTGTTCTAAGCATTTGTCTCTTTTTCAATGAGTCTTGTCTTCCTGTGAGATTCCCATAATATGATAGCTTCAATTAAATCATTTTAGCTTCTGGTTTTATTTGATCTATCATCTATCAAATGTTGGTCTCCAATAATGTGATGTTGCAACAAATGAAATAATTTCCCCTGGTAACCTTGTTTGTTATTTAACTTTAATAACTATATATGATATTCAGAATACAGTAGAACCTCGGATAACATCCAAACTCCATTCCACAAGTTTGGACTTTATCCAATTTTGGACTTTATCCGAATCAAATGGGCATTGGATAACGTCCCAAAAATGGACGTTATCCGAGGTTCTTATACCAAATACCTCGGATAACATCCATTTTTAGCAGTTTTGGACTTTATGTGATGCATCACGTGTGCATGAAAACCGCGACTTTATTTGAATCAGACTTTATTTGAATCGGACTTTATCCAAGGTACCACTGTACCACAGTATAAATGATTCTGGCCTGGATCCCCAGTGATACAATTTTCCACTGGAGGATCTTTTTATAGTTTTTTCATAGTTGCCTTATAAGCCTCAGTCTTCTTCTGATTTCTTGGCTTCAGTCATTTAGACTGACAACTGCACTGAAGTGTAAGCAATCTTTAACAATGTCTTCACTGTCAATTTCAAAATTTATGTACATAATTCTTTGTATTCCAAATTCAAGCGAAACTCCTCTTTTACACTTTCTTCTTTAATCTTCATCAGGAATTGTTTCAAGTTGTTGCTGTTTTCTACTGGTAATAGGTGATAATTTATTCATGCTACCTGAGAACTATTCCCCCCCTCCATATTCTGTCATTACAGTAGCCACTTGTCCAGAATGCATGTGATGTCATGAGCTTCAACATACCTTCCCCCCCCCCCCCCCAAAAAAAAAGGTCTTGATCAGTTTGACTGAATGGGAAATGAATGTAATGATCCTACAGCTACTTCAATCCATAGTGTGTGTGGGCTATTGTTTACCTTCTGTATTTCTGGGCATGTTCTTGTTAGGATCAATTCAGTCTCTGCAGCTTCAAGTAGCTCTCCTCGAACCCCAGCAATTCCTGGTGATTTATTTCTTCTAAGTGATTTGAAAATCCTTTCTAAAATTGTAGGGTTTTGTGAAAAGATTCTTCTCTGAAGAAATCTGTCATTGTTGCAGTTATTCTGTATAGCTCTTTAACATTCTGTTTACATCTGGTCCTTATTTCACTGTGATTAGATAAGATACTACCCTGTTAGTCTTTCAGCAGCCATAATTTTGTTTATATTTCTATTTGATTTCTTAGATCTTATGGATCTAAGCCCTCTTCCATTTCTTTCTTATTATGTTTATAATAGTTCCTCCTTGCCTTACATATAAATTGCTGAAAAGTTACACTTAATTTCCAACTTATTTTTGCCACAGATCATTTTTGCTTTTAATTTTTCATTAATAATGTAAAGACATTTATTACATGTCATGGCTTTCCTTTTCTCCTGGCTGTTAGGGGATGTAAGTCTTCACCTCACACCCTAACTGGTTCCAAGGCATATTGTGTCTGTGATGCCTTTAAGACCCTACTACAGGGGCACACGGGTGCTGGGACTTTTCCCTGGTGTGCTCCATGGGCCAGTGTATTTAGGTCAGAGCAGGGTTGCAGACTTCCAACTACAATGCTCACCTTCCTCTACTGACAATCTGGATGAAGATTCCGCATCTTCCAGAATCTGCTACAAGGACTGACTCTTTGTACTGATCCTGATGATGGCTTTTGCCTGATATGCCATCTGTGCTTGCTGGACAAAGAAGGACTACTTGGGGGTAAGCCTCCACCAGGAGGACAGAAGCTGTAGAGCTCTTTGGCTTTGTCTGTAATTACAGCTTACATTTACCCTGCTGGACTGACTACTGAACTGTATGGACTTGTATATAGCACAACTGAACTGTCTCAGTGAGGTCAACTGAGCAGCCTGAGAGAATATATCTGTTTTGTGGTACAGTTGTTGCACTGTATATACTTGCACCTTTTTACTTCCTGAGTAAACCTATTTTGAGTTTTTCTTCTGCACCAAAATCTGTCTGCCTGTTTTTCTCACAAGGGACCAACTTGCTAGATGCAAACTTCTTGCAGGCCACTGCATACCACTCTGCTAACTGTTTACATCAACACTGGGTACAGTGACAGATTTTCTGCATTGTCTCCCTAATGATTTTTCTAGTTTCAGTCCACAGTTCCTGTCCACATTTGATTGAACTTCATAATGCAAACCTTTTCTATACTGTATTTTAATAATATTCCAGAATATTTTGTAAAATTTATCTTGTATTATAATTGTTTTAGTGTTCTTCTTCAGTTTTACTTCTATTTTTATATTAATAATTTATGGTACATACTCTTCCTGATCTTGTTTTCGCAAAGAGGATAGAATATTTCCATCTTCTACTTTCAATTGTGCAATCTATTTGATTTTTATATTAGCCATCAGGTGATATCCAGGTGTATAACCCTCTGTTCAGTTTTTTGAAGCACCTATTTGAAATAAGCAGGCTGTAGGTTTCACATAATTCTATGGGTTCACTCCCCTGTTTAATTTATCTACAATGTTTTTTTCCTGCTTTATTTCCTGCTTTCACATTTGAGTCATCTATGATTTTCAGCAAATCCTATCTTGGTAATGTGATTAGTTTACTCCTAGACACTGGCACAAAAGTCTTCAGTTCCTTCTTCTTTAGAATCTCTAGTTGGAGCATGTATTTGAATGATTGGTAATCTTGGTAGGTGGTCCAAGAAATCTGACTGATATCAAGTGGACAACTTTTGCATTTCTTTCCCAGAATTGTATACAGTATCATCTTTCATTTTTAGAAACATCCTGTTTCTTCTGAGTTTATCATTTCTAGAATAAAACAGGTTATTATTTCTTAGCCATTAACTTTCAATGTTGGATATTGGTCTTCTCTTTTTGCCCTATTCTAATCCATGTCAGTACTTTGGATCTTTTAAAACCACCCATCCATCTATTTGCCATCTTCTTCTATTCCTTCTGATTCAAGGTCATTATTAATGCATTTCTTTATTCCATCGCCCAACTACTGTACTTGTCTCATGCTGTAGCTTGCAAATCTGTTTCAATGATGCTACTTGTTCTATTACATCTTTTTTTCTGCCTATTGTTGATTAGCCTGAGTTCTTCATTTAACTCTTATTCTGATATGTAGCATCTGTCTTTACATTGATCTTTGAGTTTTTGCTAGCTTTTTTGTTATGAATTTTATTAGGAGTCTAAGTATGTGCAGTGTATGTCAGTACTGAAAACACACCTTGATTTTAAGCTGGTCTTCTTATATTAGAGCATTTTAAAAATAATTTTACTCCACTTACCAAAAGCTCACCATGTAAGTCTTATTCTTCTCTCCACTTCTGCTCTCTGGTTAGATTTCCCCTGCTTTATTATTTGCCCCAGGTAAATATATTTTTGTAAATATTCTATATTGTAGCCATCAATTATAACATTTCTGTTTTCTTCTTGATTGGACATTATTTTTAATTATCTAACTGAAAATGTCCTATTTCAGTCTATTTTAGTTTACTTAGGCCAAGTATTGAGGTTTAAACATTCCATTTCATGGTCTACAATTTTGAACTTATCCTGATACATCCTTCTACAAGTTTCCATTATATGTCTCACCCATTGTCTGATTTTTATTTCTCATCTGTGCACATCAGAATTTAATGTATTTTATGCATGACTGTGTGGGACTGGGAAAGAAAGAAAACAATAGGAAATATTATTATTATTAAATGTGAATTTATCAGTTTTCTTTTGACCATAAGGAAGCCTTAAAATGTTTGCACATCACCCACTATGGGGTACATAGAAGATTCCTCCCCAAAGACCATGATTAGCAGTTGGGGGTACCACAGGCAATGTTGAGGAAATCATTAAAGAACCTCCAGGGTGACTTAACACCCCTCCCTCTGGAACTGAGTAAAATCACTCCTGACCAAATTTCACATCAACTGTTATTATATAGGAAAACTACAAGAAGACCCAGAGAATAGAAATCCCAAAGGTATAAACAAGAGAAATACCATCTTGCACATCTTTCACATATAAATAACTGACAACTGTTATCCAACAGATGAAGGACAATAAGACTGCAGGATTGGATGACATAATGTCAGAACAAATCAAACATTTTGGTCTCATAACCATTAACTGGATCATAAAATTCATGAATACTTGTGTAGATAGGATGCTGATCCCAAATATCTCATGTAAAGCAAACGAGGGGCCCTACCTAAGCCAGGAAAAGAACCAACTGATCCCAAGAACTTTCAAACTGAATTGCTCCTTTGCCATCTTTTCAAAGACCTGGAGAGAATGATTATGAACAGACTTTATGGTTCAGTTGATGGAATGAAGGAACAGTTAGGCTTCAGACCAGGAAAGTACACAACTAGTAAGGACCATCAACTGACACAACTCAATCAATATCTATTGAAGAACAGACTGTTTTTGTCACACAGCAGGCCACAAAGAGATGGAGAGTTCAGAAAAATTAACTTCCCCAAGGAAGTGTATTGGTCTCATGTTATGTAATATCTATACCAAAGATGATCAATACTATAACTAGAGTCTTCATTTATACCAGGCATTTGCAACCCATGGGCCTAATCTAGCCCGTGTATATCATTAATCCGGCCCACGGTGGCCACCTGCCCCCCCTCAGAAATCACATTGTGTCACTTACCACAGCGGTGGTGGCAATCACAGTATTTTTGCACCTTTTTCCACAGCTTCCACCACTTTCCAGGGTGGTGGGAGACTTTTCAGAGCAATTTTGCTACATTTAGATAATTTTATGATGCTTCCCCACTTTGTTTTGGCTGCTCGAACATGCCGCTGGGCAACTTCCTGTGCTGGGTGGAGCTTGCATCATTGGCTTGGTTCCTAGGGTGGAACCAGGAAGTTGCCCAGTGGTGCATTCGAGCCGCCAAAACAAAGTGGGAAAGCATCAGAAAATTGTCCAAATGGAGTGAAATTGCTCCAAAAAGCCTCCCGCCATGGGAAGTGGCAGAGGCTGTGGAAAAAACTCGGGAAATGGTGTAAACACCACTGCCACCACTGCCAATGACGAGGGAAATGTAAGCAGTGGGCACCAACACACCCTTGGCCCCTGGCAGGGAGTGTCATGGGTGGGTCCGGCCCCCGGCAGGAAAATGTTGTGAAAGCCTGATTTATACAGCTGGCACAGCACACGGTGGCTGGCTCAGACAGCTAGCTAGCTAGCTAGATAGCTAGATAGCTAGCTAGATAGATAGATAGATAGCTAGATAGCTAGATAGCTAGATAGATAGATAGATTGTGCACTACAATTTTTAATGTAGGTTTTTATTTCTCAGAAGCACCAGATATAAAGAAGCTAAATTAACAATCAGATTGCTGTGATCCCCAACCCCTTTTCTTTGTATATACAGGGAATAGCTCATTTATGAAGTCTTTCCCTTTCTCACATCCTGATGTTAATTTTCCTCCCTACCATGGAAGCAGAGATGCATTGCAGGCTATAATAGTTACTGCTTTTAAAGCATAAACTGACAACCTATTTGGGGAGAAGGATGGGGCAGACAAGCAATAACCAAGTATGTGATTGCATGTTTGTAAGTCTATACATTTCAGAAACTGAAACAAAAATTAAAAGAAACATCCTTTCCCTCTTCTATGACATAAAGCAAAAATTGTATAATCTGTCTTGTGTTTTTCAGTGACTGAAACACAGAGGCATAGTATGTCTGATACTGGAGGTGAAATATACCCCCTTGCGGAAGTTTTACTAAGGCACCACAGAAAAAACAAAAACAAATGAAGGAACAATTTCATTTTCAGAACAATGGACACCAAGTGGATAGGTGGCTTGTACTTTAAAATAAAGTTAGATCTCCTCTTTGCTGCTTGTGCAAAGGGAAGTGTTATAACATACTTGAAAAGTCCCATGTTCCCCCATGTTCCCCCATCCCCACCCCTTAGGATAAAGCCTGAACTTTAAACCCAGGTTCGTGGTGATTTTGTTCAAGCACAAAGAAACGAGCCTTTTTCAGCCATTATGCACCATGATCTCTGTGTTGAACAAACTGCCTTCAAAATTCAGGGAGGACAAATTATTAAGCCAGAAACACCCAGAACCATTTTACTTCATCAGCAGGATGGAAAACAGAACAGCCACATCAACACGGGTCTTCTTGACATCACAAGCACACCCAGCCATCCAGTGTCTCTGCTCTTCCAGAAGCAAAACCTGGATAAATCCCATATACCATCTCTAAGATCACACAGAAACCCACGCACAGGAAAACTTACCTGCCTAAGGCTCTCTTCCAAAATGTAGATTTTGTGTACCCTTTCCTGTTCTTCAGTATCTAATTGTGCTAAGCCCATGGACCAACAGTCCCTTGCCAGCATACCCTGGGGCCCAGGCATGTTCTCAACTTGTGGTGGAGGCTGAAGGGCCACTTTTGTTCTTGAAGGAACAGTTAACGTTCCATGCTTTTCATGCCGCCAATAAGACCCACCATCTTTCTTCTTTGGAGCCATATGTTCTCACAACGCTGAAGAGTGAGAAAATAAACCCACAAAGGATCTGTTTAAAGTGGAAAAACCCAGCTCAAAATTCCAAGAAAAAGAGCACAAGGCCTCAGGAAGGAACCTAATGAGACCTCTCAGGAAAAAAAAAAATTCAAGCTGGAGAGAGAGTTTAAAGAAAAACCTTCATATCGAATAGCAGCAGAAACCGCTCCTTTTTGGTTTTTCCAGACAGGAAGTACCCAGCCCCCTGCCTGCCCCTGTGAATTAGCTCTAGTTAATTCTTTGTGTTTCTGTGCCTTTCTGGGGGAGGGGAGAGTTTAGCTGTGTCACCAAAGCTTCACTGTCAGTTGCAAAACAATATTCCAAAGCATGAAGCAAGATTCTGGACAGCAAAGTTCTAATCTGCTCAAGAGGAAGCGCTGCGTTACGTCACACAAATCCAAGTTCTTCCGAGGAAGCCCATCGTGCATTGTTGAAAAGCAGCTTCCAAAATCTTCCCACCAATTTGCAAAGGAGATAATGGAAATAGCCTTACAGTAATACCTCATACAACATCCAAACTTGGTTCCACAAGTTTGGACTTTATATGGATTTGGACTTTGTATGAGGCATGCAAAATCCTAGCCATGATGCCTCATACAACGTCCAAATCCATGCCGCGATGCCTCGTACAACGTCGTTTCCATAGAGATACATCGTACTGTAACAGCACAGACTTCAGTGCAAAGTCAAGGAAACAGACAGGAAACTGACAGGACTTTAAGAAATCATTGTCTAAAGACTAAAAACATTACAAAAACATGTCAAACAACCCTGATTGTCCAAGAACCTGAAGAATGCTGCAAAAATCCCAGGAATGCTTCTAAAAATTCTGACGGAAAAATCCAAAAAATCCAAAATCGTGCTCAAAACCACTCCTAAACACTCTTCGCCTCATGCAAAACCCATAAGAGCAATGCACGCATGTGTCCTGCCTTTTATACTGCCCAGGCACAATGCAACCTGGGAAAACCCCAATGCCTCATACAAAGGCGCATGACTTTGTATGAGTCAGTTTTTTTCAAGGAATTAGGTGATGTTGTATGAATCTGATGTTGTATGAAGCGGATTTTGTATGAGGTATTACTGTACTTCTCTAGTACATCCGAAGGCAAGCTGCCTTCTGAGTGAAATGACCAAGACCTCTTTTTTCTAGCTCCAGGATGCCTCATCCACAATGTTTTAATAAATTCCAATTACAGTGGTACCTCACTTAAAGAGCATAATGTGTTCCATGGGATTGCTCTTTAAGCAAGTTTGCTCTTTAAGCAAAACACCATTGTAAGTGACCAATTGTGACTTCTGGTGGTGGTGGGGATTGTAAATCCCAATTTAGCTGTGAAGTGAATTTTTGGTTGTTTTTATTTGTTAAGCGAAGCAACCATTCAGAGAAAATTCTGCTCTTTAAGCGAGGCACTCTTCATGCGAGGTTTTACTGTACTACAACATTTGAATAACCATTTAAAACCTGCAGAGATGTAGTCCATGATACAGTAGCAAACAGGTTGTGAAGTCCTTTTCTGTCCTGAAAAGTCTTTGCCTTTGTGTCCTTGAATGAAATTGTTGGTTTTTAATTAGCTAGCTCTGGGCACATCAGGGAGAAGAAACCTTATACCTAAGAATTATTTAGAACAGTCCTGCATAATTTAAGTCCTGGTGAGCTGAACACAACCAAATTGTCATGTACTTTGGTTTGCTTTGTTACAGCCCCTTGGTCCATCCCATATTCAGATTCAGAAATCATAATGTGCTATCTGACCTGTGTCAAAAACCATAGTTTAGGTATGTAAAATTTCACACCCCAGAAAATCTGGAGCAAATTCTGATCAGCTCACAACAAGACAACAGACAACAATATGATACCAATCTATAGTTTCTGTATGCAGCTAAATCCTTGATCCTCATTTCTTTCCATCAGGTTCATCTGTGTTCCCTTTGTCCTTATGCAACAAAATGTTTGTTTATACAGCAATTCCAAAACTTGGGGTTCCAGATATCTTTGGACTGCAACTTTTAGAAGCCTTAGTTAGAATATCCAATGGTTGAATTATAGTCAAAGAACATTTGTTTTATCATATACCATCTAAATGTATGTAAGTCAATCTACACTGTTTTCTGTTCCAGGTGCCTCTGAAATGCTGCATTGCAGGTATCTTTCAAATTAAAATGTGTAGCATGTCAAAAAGAGAGTGTAGGAGAGGATAGAACATACAGTACTCATTAACAGATACAGTACATGGATTGTATATAGAGATGGGAATAGACCGGGCCTTTGCCAAGTGCTGAGTATTTTCTAGGTATGAGAAACAACTCAACTTTGTCTAATAAATGAACATTCTTGGAATAGGTTTTTTGCCTAAATGCAGTTTTTTCACACTATCTCTCCACTCCTCAAGGACCAGAGTCAAAAGAGGCAGTCTACCAGGAGAGAAGGTTTAACCATAGCTGTAATGTCAATCCACATTCCTGTGACATGCTTAAGAAGCCAGGGATGGCTGGCCTTTATCAGGTCTGCTTCTCCCAACCAAAAAGGGTAAGGAGAGAAGAAACTGGAAGCTAAAGATATTTCATGCAATTAAATAGATTCTAGGATGTTATGGAAGAACTTAACACAATTTATAAGACATTTGAGCACTACAAATACAACTTAAGACCGACCTTCCCTGTCTTCCATGTTCCACAGAGAATATTTGTAGGAAACCATAAGCCAGAGGGTGGCAGCAAAAGCCCTACATTTAATTATGTGTCATTCACATAATTTGAATATTATAACTAATTCTTGCTATTTACCTACTGAATAGCCATACTCACAAACATTTATCCTCAGATATGAAAAGAATACAGAAATCCTTGCAAAATCTTGGTATGATTCTAAGCTCACACTTTCAATGTTTCTGAACAATCTTCATCAACACTTTTTTCAAAAATATCTTTGAAGTATGCACATCATTCAGTTGAAAGTCAAGCATTTCTCTTCCACAAAAGTAGGATAGGAATATGTCTCTCTTTGAGAATGTTGGGTCAATAACTATTTATTTATTTAAATGAAAAGTCATTTTTTAAAAATTCTTGAGAATCTGAGACAACCTCATATAGGCAGAAACATATATGATATGGTAGAGGAGAGTGTCACAGCATAGACCAGGGGTTCCCAATTTACGGCCCATGGGCCTAATCTGGCCTGCGACACTAATTAATCCAGTCTGCGGTGGGAACCTAGGCAACGCCCAAAGCTCCCACCACCACTGTAAGTGTCAAAATGCTGCATTTTAGGTGCAAAAATGCAGCAAGGAATTACAAAAATGCAGCAAAAATGCTCCACACACACTCCCGCCACCATGGGAAGCAGTGGAGGCTGCAAAAACAGCCAGAAACATCTGTGCTTGCAGCTGCAGCAGTGGAAATCAGCATTTTGGCACTTCTGGTTTCCACGGCGGCAACAATTGTGGCATTTTTTTGGGCTACTTATGCAGCTTCTGCCACTTCCTGCGGTAGCAGAAGGGTGTGCGGAGCATTTTTGCCGCATTTTGGTAATTTTTTTCACCATGTTTTCACTGTGTTTTCACACTTCCGGTGGCGGGGTGCTTCCGGTGGATCTGAAAAAATTCTGTGATTGTGGTGGCAGCCACCGTTGCTGAAACTGGAAGTGCCAAAACATCATGTTTTCTCTGCCAAAATGCTGCAAAAAATTTACAGAAATGTGGCAAAAATGCTTCACACACCCTCCTGCCACCATGGGAAGTGGCAGAGGCTGCAAAAGCAGCTGGGAAAAAATGCTGCAATTGTGGCAGCCGCCGTCGTGGAAACTGGAAGCACTGAGAAGAACCACGCCTGCTGCTTGCACAGCTGGGTGTTGGGGGCAGGGGCATCCCATGGTAGAAAAATGTTGGCCACCCCTAGCATAGACTGTATATATTTTACCCCTCAATTGACATATACTAGCATATTTTTATTTTTAAAGGGAAGGAAATGTTAAAAAGGTTGTTAAAACAGACAACATTTCATATTATGTTGTGTCCACCAGAAACGGAGGACCACTGTTGATGATGTCTCTCAACTTCAGATGTAACCTAAAATAACACTCTTGACTCCTATCCCAGTGAAAGAATCATGATAATTTCAGATTAATTTCTCTTTAATTTATTTACTAGAACTTTACCATCATTCCAGCTCACTATTAACACTGTACTACCAGGCAGCACATTATACTGTGATCACGTTTGTCATGTGCTGTCAAGGAGGGTTCTGATCTATGGTGACCCCATTAGCATTTCAAAGATATAGAAGATGTATGCTACTCCCCCCCCCTCTGAGTTTCCATAGCCAAGCAGGAATTTGAACTTAGGTCTATGAAGTCAAAGTCCATTACTATATGCACTACACTACACTGGCTCTCAATAATTATATGCTGTCAGGTCAATGCCAACTTATGACAACTCTTACCAGGTTTCATAGGTATATAATACTCTGTAGTGGAAATGTCTGTAGATGCAGACAGCTCTGGCTTTTTGGCAATAAACAGAGATAAGCACTGAGCCATAGAGATAGATACAATGGGCTTTCGAGCAAGGGCAACATTTACCTTTATCTAGTGGCCTACCAGTTGCTTCATTGGGTGGTGCGGTGGAACTGTACAATAGAGAATCAAATGGGTGACTCCTGGCTCTGCAGCCAGATACTCCAACAGTTTAAGCTGCATAAACCAACTTGTCATGTACCCGCGTAGATATTTGAAATGACAAACCATTACTGTCTATACTAGCAAAGGCAACAGAATGCATGTTTCAATCTCTGCTATAGATCCAAAACTGTGAAGCCGAGACACCTGAAACTTGGCATGCATACTAAAAAGACCACAGAGTGTATACCTCAGGGTCATTTGATTGATTTTTCATTAATTTGCCTTATCTATAGCCTGTAATAACATTCCCATTCAGGAGGCAGCAGGCTTCCTTAACTATTCAAGTGAATACTACAGTCATGCCTAGCATATTCATTTAAGCAATTCCACAAAGATTTTTTTTTCAGGGGGGGGGGGAGTGGGCATGGAAAACAGCATGTCAGACACTATTGCTGCTTCCCTTTGCGGGGGCCCTAAATTCCTCAACAAGTTAAGAGGGAAATGGTCTTGTTGCTTAGTAAATCAAGGTGAGGGACAGAGGGAGTGAGCAGAAGGACAAACAACAGTCTCTCCACCACTAATGTCTCTCTGAAATGAGAATGCCCAATACACAAAGAAAAAATAATAATTTAAACTGATGCGGGAAAAAAATCATTGGAAAATTTTAAGGCAGTTTTATTTTCCCAAATGTTGCTCCCTGAATAGTCCCTTAGGTCTGGCAACAGGCAGACCAAATCAGTTTTCTCTCAAGATTTCATGTTTCCAATTACCCGGTTTTGTTGTCGTAGACAACTCTTGTTTTCTTCATCCTCCCTCCCATCTAAAATTTGGGATTTTTACGCATACTCCTTGGAGGGAAAGAACTAACACCCTTTAAGCTAAACATTTTGAAGGAAAGACTGAGGCACTCTGTGTGCACAGAAGGGTGGTCTTTGTGTGCTAGAGGGCAACCAGAGCTAAACAGAAGGAAACCTTCCTTAACCTTCTGCTGCAACCTGATCCACTTAAAACCGAACACAGTCGATCATTGTTTTTCAAAGTGGGAGTGAAAGGCAGGGATGGGCTATCTGTCTCCTTAGAGTGCCTGCTATCTACAAATCTATCAAAGTTGCAAGGAAAGCAATACCTTTGAGGAAGGGAAAGGGGCCTTAATTCTGTAAGTGCCTCCCAACAGTGCCCTATTTAAACATGGTGTAGCTATTTATCAAGCCCTGCATCCTCTCTGGAGGATGGTGGCAGCAGAAACTTTGCAAACTGCCCTGAGCTACTTGGAGGAAGGCAGAGAACACAAAGTGAATAAAATTATTTTAAAAAAAAAAAGCAACTCCTTGTAATGCAATGTGGAGTGGTTGAATTGTCTCAGTCTCTGCAGGGAAATATGAAGCCTCAGCTCTTCTCAAGAACTGATTTAGGATGTTATAAACAAGTTACAAGCTATTGGGCTACACTGAGATCTGAATGGATCTCAGCACTTGCAGATCAAGGAGTGCTATAGCAGAATATGATTTGACGCAATATTTAAGCCATGAAGTAAACAGTCTGAAATGCAACACTGGGGATTGTTTTTTTCCTAACAATAAGAGTTTGGCTTACCTGTTTTATGCACTGCAGCCGATCATTGGTCTGCTGTATATGCCTGTCCATAGAATTCATTTTATTTGTCTCCACTTGGATTCTACCTGAAAGCCATTAAAATCCCTCAAGCTGCAAGATACAAAAAAAGAACAAGAACAATCATTAAGAGAAAGAAGCTAAAAACACAGTCTTGCAAACATTATGATGGATGAGAGCTTGGACATTTTATAGCACATGTTTACCCTTTGTAATAAGAATCTCCACTTCTTTTTAAATCGAAGAAGAATAGACATTTGGAAGAAAACTATTTTTATTTTTTAAAGTCATTATGCCATTGCAGGCGCACCCCCCAATAAAGGACTCAGACACTGGTAAAAGTGGATACCGGCATTGGGCCACATTTATTGATTCATGCCCTAGTCCGAATTATAAATTTCTATTGGTATTCAACCAATTATAATTCTTAAGGCAAGCAGGCCGAAGTAACACTGGTAAGGTTCCTCCCAAAATTGCCAATGGCAATTGGCTACAATGTATCCATTTGTATCAATTTGTTTGTTGACAACAAACAAATTGTTGACCGTAGTCAATAATCTAACTAGTGACCCCACCCTCTGACGCGTATCCGTAAAATAACGGGGTGATGCCTGCTGCCCAGCTCATGCCATCACCCCATTGCCTGGTTCATCGTTGATCGGACAACGTTAACCAACTTGTGCCTGTCTAGTGTTGTCCAGTCAATTGTGAACCTGCCGGATACCTGTGGGTCATAAATGTTTACCTTACCAGTGCTACCCGCCCATGTGACCAAAGTCAATAACAGCACAAGAAAAACCCCTATGTCAAACCATAGCAACAGTGTGGGATGGGCAAAAAAGCCAGGACCTGAAAGCCAATTGTAGGTCCCAGCCAAAAATTCCCACCCGACCCCGAAGCGACCAAAATATCACACTGTTAACTAGGGAGGGGGTGGAGGGGAAAAACATAGAACCAATTATAAACATAGGGTCATTGGATACCAAATCCACTACTACCTCCCCATTTCATAACTGTACTCATTACTCTAACGCTAAGACGCCTCTTCTTTTCTGTCTTGTTTTTCTTGCTGCTCCCAATGCAACCATTTCTGTGCCTCATAGAAAAGAGCAGACATCATCTTTAACATTATTAAACTACTGGGGTACCTGGGGTTTATGCCATGCAATGCTTTTTGCTAGGACTGAACTGACAATCTGGCGTAAAACGCATGGAAAGAAATCTATTAAGAGGCTAGGAACAGTTGCAAAACTCTAAATTGGATGAAGTAGTATTGCAGTGCTTCCCAATGTGGGGCACAGGCCCCACAGGGGGACTTCAATTCTCAGAAGCCTAAGTCAGTACATTGTCTGATCAGTGTTTTGAGGAATTGACTTAGGCTTCTGGGAATCGAAGTCCCAAAACCAAAGGCTGGGAAACACTGCAGTAATGTGTACGGACACAGTAGTACTTGCTGTGGTCTGTGTAATTTACCTATTACTTTTCTCTTTCATACCTATCTATCTACAGGTATCTGTCTGTCTGTCTGTCTGTGAAAAAGAGAGATAATGGGTAGGATACACAGCTAGCCAGAAGAGTGTACACATGCAATGGAGAAAACCTCTAGTGTGGTGAATGTCAGTGGTTCCAAATCAATTTTGAAATGGGTGCCAAAATGAATATATCCCCAACATTTTGTAACTATAGGATTAATGTGAACCTCTACCTATTTTGTATGTGTTCAGACATTTGTAAACATGAATTTTCACTAAATTCCAAATGTTCATTGCAACATTAATAATGCAAAATCTTGCTTAAAGAGGCTAACAGACCTATTCCACAAGCTCATGGAAGCTTGTTGGTATCTGTTGCTATAGGAGATTTAGTCCATGTATTTTCTATTTCCGTGGATCCAGAACCAATGGAGACACAGGCACACAACCACAGTAAAACATTTTGATTTATGCAGGAAAAACATTGAGTTGCCAATGTGTTTGATTTGTGGGACATGTATTTTCATATATGTCCAATATAAATAGTAAGTGGCTACACAGCTCCATACTTTAAAGAAGGAGAAGCAAAAGTTTTCCAGACATGTTTATACACTATTCAACATATGAAGTGGTCTCTCATTCTACCATATGGCACATGGGAAAGTTTTCCTCTGTCTGCTATCGCTCACTGAGAGGTCTGATTTCTTCTAACCAAAATATCTAGGTGTGGCAATGTAAATAATGTTCACTAAATTCTTTATTCTTATGCGTTGAATGAGCAAGACACCTAGACAAAGAATTTTCATGGCAATGTGGTTACCTGCCTCAAAGAGTGAGATGAAGAGTGTTATGTTTTCTTCTCAAGATTTCTGCAATTTATTCACTGTGTCTTTGCACAGAAATTGGGCATTTTTGTGAAAACACAAAGATAAAAACAAGCACAGAAAATCTGGATGATTTTCTAATAATATGCCAGCCCTTGCTTATAACCAGTGGTGGGCTCCAAAAAAAATTACAACCACACCGTTGGTGTGATATGGTGGGTATGGCCAGGGGGAAAGTCATGCGTTGTACCCAAATTAGGACTACTTTATTTCAAAACCTGGATGGGTGGGGCCAGTGGGAATTTCTGCTACCGGTTCTGGCAAACTGGTGCGAATCTGCTGATGGCCACCACTGCTTATATAGAAAACCATGTAACAAAACAGCAGCCATCATTGTTTTGTGCAATTTGCATTAAAGCATCATTTGTTCAGCTTTCCGTACTTAGTGCAATATATTTCAAGTGGCTAAGACGCTGACTGGGAGGCAGAAGGTCAGCAGTTCGATTCCCGAGTACTGAAGGACGGAATGAGCTCCCATCTTTGTCTCAGTTCCTGCCAACCTAGCAGTTCAATAGCAAAAAATTGCAAGTAGATAAATAGGGACCACTTCGGTGGGAAGGACACAGCATTCCGTGCACTCTGGTGTCTAGTCATGCCTGCCACATGACCACAGAAACGTCTGCAGAAGCAGACAGCGCTGGCTCTTTGGCTTTGAAACAGGGATGAGCACTGAACCCTAGAGTCAGATACGACTGGCTTTCAAGCTGGGCAAGGAGATCGGTTTTGTAGTTAACGAACGTCTTTATCAAGGGCAGAACATTGGAAGCATGGACAGTAAATGTTCTCTAACTTTGACTCCCTCAAAAGAACAAGCTACTCATCTGTCCAACTAAAGCTTCCAACTTCCAACTTCATCTGCTCTAATAGTTTAACAGTAATTGTGCAAACTAAAAACAAGAGGCTAATTAATGGCAGTGTGAATGCACCTGCCGCTAGGTTATGAACATCAGATCTCAGTAACCAGATGCATCCCTCCCACACACTCACTATCTGGAGGGTCTCTGTACTTTACTGATAACACTTCCTTCATTGTTCCTATTGGATTAGACCGCAGAGAAAGGAACCTCTCTCTCTCTCTCTGTTTCTTCCATTCTGCTGAATGAGACCTTATGACAGCAGCTCAGACCCCTCGTCCCTACACTCTAGACACAAGAGTTTCAATAGAGCACTCCTGTCAATGAATTATAATGCTTCATGAAATAGAAAAGGATCATTTCATATAGAAGCAGTATTATTAGTAAACCACTTCTGAGTATTTGCTACCTAGAAAACTCTGGAAAGGGTCACCATAGGTCAGAATAGACTTGATGGCACACAATTGTTTTTATGCTAGCAATGGATTCTCAATAGCGGGTTCAGCCCAAGGATCCTGTGAAAATGCAGGTTGTTTTATTTATTTACTTATTTATTATTACATTTATATCCCACCAATCTGGGATTTTTTCCAACTCTGGGAGGCATAGTAAGGTTAAGGTAAAGGTCACCCTTGCTCAAAAGTCAGCCGTATCTGACTCTAGGGTTCAGTGCTCATCTCTGTTTCATAGCCAAAGAGCCAGCACTGTCTGCTTCTGCAAACGTTTCTGTGGTCATGTGGCAGGCATGACTAGACACCAGAGTGCACAGAATGCTGTTTACCTTCCCACCAAAGTGGTCCCTATTTATCTACTTGCAATTTCTTGCTTTTGAACTGCTAGGTTGGCAGGAACTGGGACAAAGACGGGAGCTCATAAGTACAACATATTAAAAAAAAACTTACAATAAAAATTTAAACAAATTGACTACATTACAAATATCAGAAAGAATACAAATAATGCCCCACATTTTAAAAATGGCAGCAACAAAAACATCTATTAGTGATGGAAAAGTTGATCACAACCTATCGCTTGGCCACTGGCAGTATATCTTTAAAAACCTCTTTTAAAAAAATGATTTTAGTTGGTTTTTAAAAAAAATATAGGCAGAAAATCAGACACAACTCAACTGGTTGTTTACAGAATCTTTGAACAATTTCAAATTATAATCCTTCCGCAGACATATTTACATGTATGACAAGCTAAACCCAGGTATTATTGCCCTTTTAGCAATGATCCATCTTATATGATACAACACACTGTCAGAATTTTAATTACTCTTAAAAGATAGACCGTGCAAAATAAGAATAGCTCACAAACTTTAAAAAATTCAAACCAGTCTTCCCTAAATATTTTTTGATTGAACAGACAGCAATACTTTTTTCAGATAGGAATTTAACAATAGCCTAATCCAAACAGGGGAAATAAGACAAAAACGTCCAACATACTAAGTTCAGGAATCCTCACAATGCAAACTCCAAATTCCCATCCCATATCTCTATCTTATACACATTTACAGGACGTGCACTCTAGTTGTCAAAGCCTTGCTTACTTAAATCATTGGAGGACCTGACTCAGATATCTCTTTTTAAGGCTTTCTACGCCAGTGTCAGACTAAGAGCCAGAAAGGGCCATGTGAAATAAACAATGGGACAATGAGAAAGAAAACAGTTTCAGTCACTTTCTTGTGACTGACATATTTCTGCCTGTCCACTCCTCTTTCAAGTTTTTCCTTCTGTTAAAATGATAATTACCAGTTAAAATCCAGAGAAAATGCCTTATTTTTCTCTCTCAATATGCCAGGTTTTCAAGCTGTCAGCCAACATTATCAGGCAGCTCCTGCTAGCAGCAGATTATTGAGCATACAAAGTATTAGAGTGATTTCGTGTGCACAAAGAAAATGGCTTGCAGTTAGCAGCAGTCATCAAATAAATTCAGAATAAATATTATAGAATAATTCATAGTAGGTCAGAGTTTGCATTATGAAAACACTGGAAACTTGTGCTAGTAACACCAATGGAAGTTTCCTTGCTATGTTTTGGCTCTAGTTAGTAATAACAAAAGTAATATTATTACTCAAGTAATTTTTAAACCTCCTGATCCCTATGGCATCCCTCACCATATTGGCACTCTCCACTGGCTTCTGACTATAATAATCAACATTTCTAATTATTGGTCATAGTAGCTAAAGTTAATGGGAATTATAACCTGAACCACAGCTACCCAGGACATCCGGGGGTGGGGGTGCTTTATGTTTTTGAAGAGGTAGTTGTATAACAGAAGATAATCAGCAACTTTAACCACTTGATAGAAATAGCACTTAAAATTGTGTAAATTATCCTAGCAAAAATACAAACAAGTTAATCTTACAACCCTTGCAGAAAATATTGAAGTACTTATTGGAATCAGGATGCCACTGGCGGCAAACTATCTGGCCCATGGCAGCAACCCTTGGAAGTGGAAGGGATGTGCCCGCCAAGGTTTACAGCCACGTTTACAGGAGAGGGAATCCACATGTCCGGCCCATTCAGATGTCTGAGCATGACCTGGCCCATGGCACGGAAACATTGAGAACCCCTGGTGTAGGTCAACATCCCTCAAACATTTGAATGGCAACTTTTTTCCTGTATTAAAGTTGGAGCAACTTTATGATGCATTACATCCCCCGCCCACCAAAATGTTTATAGCTAAAGTGTGCAGAAGTAAAAATTACCCATTCCACAAGGCTGACATGTGGAACACCTAACTGGAAGAAGACAAATAATAAAGTTACGTTAATTGGCAGAGACAATGAAGTAATTTGTCAAGTTTCTTCTCCCAGCCACACATAGATACTGTACTACAAAACCTGCTATTTCTTAAGCATTATCAGGGAAATAGCACTAGAAAGAAAAAGAAAAAATAGAACCATTATATTAACCTGTAATTACAAAATGACACATCAGAGGAAATAATTATGAATCTGCACAGGGACTGCTTGCTGCTTCTCTGTATGATCCACAGCACGAGCATTTCCCCTTAAAGTTAGAGATGGCTGATCCCAGTTACACCAGGTTTGCCAGAAACTGTGAGAGGACTGGGAAAACTTGTTTTACTAGAGGTGTCATACAAATAAATATTGATTAGCCAGTCAGTGATTGGAAAATGTATCATGTAGTTGTGACAGAAGCAGTGACAATAAGGCCAGAATACTAGACAGCAATCCACTGGAGTATCAACCAGAGCTGTTCTTTTTGCCACCCTGGTCTGGACAGACATTGGATGTTTGGGAGATTTTTAGAGATTCTCGCTTGTTGGGACAATCTGTAATGGTAGGTAGGTTTTTAGGAAAGGAAATTCCATAATCCATTATCAATCTTCCCTTAGAATGTGCAGGCACAAAGAGTAGTACAGGAGGTACACAAAGGTGTGCTATCTGTTCACATATAGATTGACAGCAGAGGTTCCCAAGCTAAGGCCCGCCAGCCAGATCTGACCCACGGTGCCATTTCTTGTGGCCCCCACCCCCTCCAAGGGCATTTGAGAAACAAAATGGACACCCGTTCGAAGCTTTTGGGACAAAATGGTCACCCCCATTGTGCAGGCTTGGCAAAATGGCCACCCGGCCCTCTAAGCTGACTGAGAGAGTGTGACCTGGCCCCCACTCAAAAAGGTTGGGAACCCCTGGTCTACAGCCTGAGGTCCAGTGAACTGAAAGTCTCTTCACAACAGTTTCCAAAAACCTCACTGAGGCCCAGGGGCTCCATGGAAAGCAAGAATGTTTTGACAAAAAAGGGGCTTTTGAGGAGTGGAATTTTGAAAGCAATAACCATTTGGACACAAAATCGGTACTCTGCTCTAAATTTGCTCTTTGTCCCAACGGACAATCCTCAAAACACCAACTCTTTTGTCAGTGGACTTCCGTGAATAAAAGGGACAGCAGGGGGAAAGGGGAGAAGACTTTGTGACATGTTCTATGCTTTAAACCTAATTTCGAATGTTGGGTTAGGAATACAGACATAGATGTTTCTGTCAGACAGAAACTGGTGCAAGATTTGTAGCCAATCATGGCTTGCATCCTGGCTGAATTTACATCTACAGCCACCCAAGAAGTTTTGCAAAGGAATGAACTGCAAAAAACTGCTTTCTCTGCGCAAAGACAAGTTGTCTTCTCCTCTTCTTGAATCTTGCACTGAGCAAAATAAAGGAAAACATAACCTTATAACGCTTCAACCAGTGCTGTTTCATCCATCAGACAAAACTGAGTCATTTGCCATGTTTCTCTGTGTGCTGAGAGACATTAGCAAGGGCAAACAAATGCTATCTATTAAGGAGCTTTGATTAAGCATCAAGCTAAGCCACAAACAAAGGAGGAGGGGACTACACAAACTAATTGGTTTGGTAAATAATCAGAAGAACTGATTTAATCTTCAGGGTTGGGGTTTAACAATATATATAGGATTAAGATAGTACCAATAACACATCTGGGAGGGGATGGAATCAATTAACTTGCTTAAAGTGCTACTTCCCTCAGAACTGTAAGCTAGTTATGTATTAAACACACATAGGATCATGCTGGAATTTCAATATCTGAAATCATATGTGTTCATTTTTTTTAAAAAAAAGAGCCAATTTGAAAATTCTATCTTTTGTGAGGCTTTTGTCCCTGATATTGTTTGACATCTAAGCAACGTAAACGTCTAACACCACCCAGGAACACATTTTGTGGCTCTTTTCTTCAAGCCAATAGAAGTTTCAGCACATCTTGCAGTGTTATTTCTTTGACCGCTTTGGCAGAGAAAAAATCTTTGGTCTTTACTATAAATCTTGGCTGGAATCTGTAGGGTTGCCAACCTGTATATGTCATTTCAAAAACTAAATGTATTTCTCCCCATCATTCGTATCCACCCAACTACCCATATTTAGTTGCATTATGTAGCAATGTACGTGCAGATCAGTAAGAAAAATCAACACTGCTATGGAAAGCCACATTCATTTCTTTATAAACAGAAAAAGTTTGCTGTCATTTGAAATGCAAAGGTCTGTGAGGTTGATTTTCCAGTCGAAGAAGTCCTTTCTTTCCCCAAGTAATCCAGCAGAGGTCTCCCTTTTCTACTGAAGCTAAGAGAGCCTATTCTTTTGCTCTCCCATAATGTTGCCTGTGGTATCCGCGAGCACAATTGGCATACTGTCCCTGACAGACGCCATGCCATGTGAGAACGCTCCAGGCCTCTGGGCTCCGAGGGGACAGAAATTGGGGAGTGGATTAATAGTCATAAGATTGATTCACCCATATCTCACCTGACAGGCAGTCCAAGCAGGAGGAAATTGAATGCCTAGCTAAGCGGTTAGGTAATAGGTAATATCGCACCTGCGGATGACCCCAAGCCCTAACGTCAATAGTGGCCATATTTACTCTTGTGTAAGCTAGGAACAATGGACTTCCCCTGCCAGTGTTTGCCATAGTTAATTAACTTCCCCAAGAGAGATTCCCAATTAACCCGGGTAAACATGTGATGTGATTTTCTGTCAGATGACGATTCTATCACACGCTGCCTTGAATTCCTATATATGATGATGATTTTCCCTCAATAAACCACTGGTCTTCGCTCCATCTTGTCTCGTGTCGTTACTTGACCAGTCTCCTCCGGGACCCAACAGCCGCCTTGCAGCCCCAGTCCAACAGTTGCCTTGTGTTTTCGTTTAAGTTTTTAACAAGTCCCTACAAATCCATTCCTCTTCCTTCTTAGGAGGGAGCACTAAATGGGTCTGTCTGACCTTCTGGTTATTGATTAACCATCTTCCCATTTGTTGCACTGATTCTCACCTCTAACACTAGAAAACAGAGGGTTAAGTGTTAGGAGTCATACTCTAGAACAGTTGTAACAGTTAAACTCCAGAAGACCTGCCTTTGGAAATGTGGCAGAAAGGTATGGTTTGATCAAATGTAATTTGATGTCAAGACTAAATATTGCACAGATCATGACAACTTGCACCATTTCATGTACATTTGCTGGGTCAATTCAACACAAATACCAGTGGAACCTCAGTTACCAAACTGCTCGATTAACATAAAAATTGCATAACAAAAGGAAAACCATAGAAAATAGTGCCTTGGTTTACAGATTTTTTTTCAGAACAGATTAATTGGTTTTCAATGCATCCCTATGGGAAACCGTGTTTTGGTAAAAGTATTTTGGTTTTCAATGCATTCCTATGGGAAATTTGGTTAAAGTAATTTTGGCTGTAAGAAATGTCCCAGAGAATACATTAATTACATTAACCGAGGTTCCACTGTAGGTGGGAAGATGGAACTGGAATAATTTATAGCAATAACAATTACACTTACATACCACCCCATAGCACTTAGTGCACTCTCTGGGTAGTTCACAAGGCAATTGGCTTTTTGACCCCAACATGCTGGGTACTCATTTTACCAACCTCAAAAGAATGGAAGGCTGAGTCAATTTAGATCCTGTCAGGATCGAACTCACTATGTTAGCAGCAGTTTTTGCTGCTGTACAGCAATTTAACCACTGCACCACCAGGGCTAATTATGCACTGTCTAGTCAATTCTTTTCAGGGCTTCCTAAATAGCAAATATTCAGAAGTGGCTTACCATTCGTTTCTTTCATGGGCACCCTAGGACTGTGAAGCTTGCCCAAGCCTATATAGGCTGGCTCCACTCACAGGAAGCACAGCGAGAAATCAAACTCCCAATTTCTGGCTCCTTAGATATCTAAACCAGTGAGCTATCCAGCCAGCTAAATTATGCTTAGTGGTTACTATCACAAGCACAAAACAGAGAAAGAGAGCAAGCCACCATGTAGACAGTGTCCATTGCTGTCTAATTGCATTGATTTCAGCCAAAACAATGGTTTCACAGTCTCTTATGAGGTTGTGCTTAAATACTTTATGATATCTATTCATGTCTATCCTAGCAACTGGAGAAAATATTAAAACTGCTTCAGCTCATAACAGTAAAAATGGCATTCTTTATATGATATTTTTGCTTGCAACAACATTGCGAGACATACTGTTTAGCTACTACTGCATACCATGTATTGGGAGGGGAAGAACGAAGCAGGGAGACATGGGTTTGCCAAAGTCTATCTGGTAAGGCTTGGGTTGAGACAGTCACCAGTTCATTGTTTATATTTTTAGCCGCATTTTATCAGCTCAACCATTTAAAAGTGGAAACTCCAGACTGTAACCAGTAATCCTCCACAGCTATCTAGAGGAGTAACTTCTTTCCATCTTAAAACAAAATCTTGGGAAGAAAGTTCTACTTTACAGAACAATTACATCCAGTTTCACTTTTCTAACTTATCTGCAATCATTTTTAAATGATTTGATAACAATCTGGAATATAGGGTGTACACACAGAATACATAATAAAATACTAAGGCCGCTATTTTGTTCACTTTTTACCACAGATGGGAAAAGATCAGTGAAATTGGACATACCTGGTCATGACTGACTCCACAAAGCAGCCCTGGCTGTTTCTGTGACTCCCCTTGTGAGTGTTGGAAAAAGCAAAAGGAATACTGGCCTTAATTTTAACACCCACGCCCCCTCCCTATGCCAGGTATTTCAGCCAAAAGGATTAGGGCCCATCTCTACCATGAGTTAGTTCAATTAAGCAGGCTAAGATACCACCAGGAGGGAAGGGAAGACCTTGCTAGGCCAAGTATCAACTGAGAAGACACACAAAGGAGCATTAATCAAATGAGGAAACTTATTTGGGAGGTGGAGTCTGACAGGGAAAATGCAAAATCTCTCTGGAGTCATGGTTAAAAAAAGAAAGAAAGAAACCATGCTACTCATGGTTGTCCTGCAAGATTCAGGAAGAAGGATGGAAAGAGATGCTTAGTGTGGAGGACAACACATTACAATGCACAAAGTAAACCATTTATGAAGGACTCTTAAATAATATGGATAAACCAAACTGAAGAATACACATTCTGTTTTAAAAGCACTAAAAAAACCTCAGGGCTTTAGCCTGTCTTGTTATAGGCAACATTGGGTGGTGCATGGCTTAGGATATAAAAGATGATAGAAAATGGGGAGCAATGAGGAGAATTTAGGAAATCTTCTGAGCAGCAGCAGTGGGAACAATCTAAACCAACGCTAAGTTTTAGCTGTCTTCCTAGTCCACAGGAGCACTTTATGCCAAGTGAAATTTGTAAACCCCAAAAGTAGACCTAAGTGGAGTCAGTCTCTCACACCCTAACTGAGTTGTTGTTGTTGTTCAGTCGCACAGTCGATTCCGACTCTTTGCGACCCTATGGACCATCGCTCTCCAGGCACCTCTGTCCTCCACCATCCTCCTTAGTCCACACAGCCCCGTGCCCATTGTGTCTACAATACCATCTAGCCATCTCATCTTTGGCCGTCCCCTTCTTCTTTTGCCCTCCACCTTCCCCAGCATCAAGGCCTTCTGAAGTGAATCCTCTCTTCTCATTTGATGTCCAAAATACTTCAACTTCATCTTTGTTATTTGTCCTTCTAAGTAGCACTCAGGGCTAATCTCTTCTAACATTGACCTATTTGTTCTCCTCGCTGTCCAGGAGACTCTCAAAACTCTCCTCCAGCACCACATCTCAAAGGCATCTATTTTTCTTCGCTCAGCCTTTCTAATGGTCCAGCTCTCACAGCCATACATTACCACTGGAAATACCATTACTTTGACTATGCGGACCTTTGTTTGCAGTGAGATATCTCTACTTTTCACTATGTTCCCCAGGTTTTTCATAGCTTGTCTCTCAAGAATCAGTTGCCTTTTTATTTCATGGCTGCAATCTCCATCTGCAGAGATCTGGGATCCTAAGAAAGTAAAATCTGTTACTGCTTCTACTTCTTCCCCATCTATTTTCCAGGGACTGATATGGCCTGTTGCCATTATCTTGGTTTTCTTGATACTGAGTCTCAGGCCAGCTTTTGCACTCTCTTCTTTCAACCTAATCAGGAGCTTCTTTAGGTCTTCTTCACTTTCTGCCATTAAGGTGGTGTCGTCTGCATATCTCAAATTGTTGATGTTTCTCCCAGCAATTTTTATCCCATATTGTGATTCCTCCATCCCTGCATTGCGCATTATGTGCTCTGTGTATAAGTTGAATAAGCAGGGTGACAGAATGCAGCCTTGTCTTACTCCTTTTCCTATTCCAAACCACTCCGTCATTCCATACTCTGTCCTAACTGTTGCTTCTTGACTCATGTACAGATTTCTCATGAGACATATGAGGTGCATTTGTATTCCCATCTCTTTAATTACTTGCCACATTTTGTTGTGGTCCACACAATCAAAGGCCTTGGTGTAGTCAATGAAACAGAAGTAAGCTTGTTTCTGGTATTCCTTTGTTTTCTCCATGATCCAACGTATGTTGGCAATGTGATCTCTGGTCCCCCTGCCTCTTCTGAACCCAGCCTGCACCTCTGGTAGTTCTCTTTCCACATGCTGCTGCAGTCTATCCTGTATTATCTTGAGCATCACTTTGCTAGCTTGTGGGATGAGCGCAATTGTTCGATAATTTGAACATTCTTTGGCATTGCCCTTTTTTGGGATTGGGATGTATACTGTTCTTTTCCAATCCTGTGGCCACTGTTTCGTTTTCCAAATCTGCTGGCATATAGCATGTAGTAGCTTGATTCCATCATCTTTTAGGGCTTTGAAGAATTCAACTGGGATACCATCATCTCCACTGGCTTTGTTATTTGCCGTGCTTTTTAGGCCCTTTCTGACTTCACTCTCTAGGATGTCTGGTTCAAGTTCAAGTTCCCCCTCATTGTTATTATCCGTGGTGTTTAGTTCTTTTTTGTAAAGTTCCTCTGTGTACTCTTTCCATCTTTTCTTTATCTCTTCTGCATCTGCTAACTCTTTGCCATCTTTGTCTTTTATTGTGGTCATTTTTGCTTTGAACGTTCCCTTGACTTCCCCAATTTTTTAAAAGAGATCTCTAGTCCTGCCTCTTGTGTTGTTTTCCTCTATTTCTTTCTAACTCTATTTCTTCCTAACTGAGTATCAGTCTCCATTTCCTAATGGGGAAAGACCATGCCCACCAATTGAACACAGTAAAGCCATTGTAAGCTTAGACAAATATCAATTGGTCAAACATAAACTAAGCTTCATTTTTACGTTTATACTTTATGGTTTTGTTTCAATAATCATTGTGTGCTATGATCTCAAGGAATATGGGGAAACTGTAAATAAAATAGAAGCATGTACACAATCTTCACAACTTTGATTACTGGTGAATGAGAATTCATCCCATGTCTGGACATATGAGAAAGGTAACAAGTTAGATTGTTTTATGTACAAATGGTTGCATTAATGTACCAATAAGTGTGTGTGTGTGTGTGTGTGTGTGTGTGAGAGAGAGAGAGAGAGAGAGAGAGAGAGATGCTCAAATACCAGCTCACTTCAGAACTTGAAGGCCTGGTAGTGGTCTATATATCAATCCACAACAACTGGATTATTCCCACAGTAGAAATGTCCTTCAGAAACAAAACACAAGAGCAAGGAAATGTCAGGTGAAAGGTCATTTTAATCATTAAACACTTGAGTTTGGGTAGGGGAAAGGGAGAGGAAGTCAGTTTTAATAAAGCTTTATTTGCCATAAGTAACTAAATAGCTACCATTGCTGGCTGGAGGCTATTAAAAGAGACCAGATGTGAGGCAAAAGGAGAACTTGTCACACTAGCCAAGGGAGAAGAGATATTTGTGCCATGCGGCTTTCCATTATCACACGACAAATGGGCAATAATCCCCAGAAGATTTTCTATCATCCTTGGACTCTGAGAGCAAGCGTGTGTGTGTGTGTGTGCGCACGCGCATACGTGTGCATGCGTGTGTGCATGTGTGTGTGTCTGTCTGTGTCTGTGTGTGCACGCACACGCGTGCATGCGTGTGTGTGTCTGTCTGTCTGTGCAAGCAAGCAAACAAGCAAGCAGAGTATGTGTGTGCGCACGTTCGTGTGTGTGTGTTCGTGTGTGTGTGTGCGTGTATTAGTGCCTGCCTGCTGCCTGCCTGCACACAGTCTCAGCGAGGGGTGGGAATGGGTTTATTTAATTTATGGTGGCTTGAGCTGTGCGTGAGGGCGGTCATGCTGGGCTGCAAAAAGCCTTTATACAGCCCCCCTTCTGCTTTCCTCCCCCTCCATACAAGTCTATTAGATACCGTCATGTACAAAATTCCCCTCCTACCCCTCTGCCATAACGATGGCACAACCCTATAAGCTTTGGAGGGGGGAGGAGGAGAAGAAGAAAAAGAAGAGATGACAGCTTGCATAAGTGAGCCTGCTGGACTCCGCTGGGAGCAAAAGCAGTGGTGCGCAGAAATTGTTCAATCATCAAGCACATCTGCAGCCTGATTACAAAAGCAAAAAACAAAACAAAAAAAGGTGGCAAGGTTGGCTGTGTGGAGCAGAGGGCCTACAATGTGACCTATGCTGAGAGGAATGAATGAAAATATTTCCCGCACATGCACAAAAGCCAAGGTTTTTCTGTTTTGTTTTGTTTTGTGCACAGAGACAGTGAGATGTTGCATCGCCAACCAAGTGTATCGTGGCTCTGAGACCCTGTGCACTGGTCACTGGCTGGTACAATATAGCTTTGACACTCGTCTTGTGCCAGTGATTCTCACCTCTGGCCTGTGGAATTAGAATGGATGTATTTCATATATAATAACCAGGAGGGATCCTTGTTGCAAGTAATTGGCCTGCTTTGACAGATGTGATTTTCCTACATTACCTCTAACTTCCAAACAGGTTATGAGGGGGCTCTGTGTGTGTGTGTGTGTGTGTGCGTGTGTGTGTGTGCGTGCGTGCGTGCACACAAAAATATAAAATACAAGATCTGTCTTTCCTAAAGGAAGGGGAAAGAACTGGAGCCCCATATTCTGTAACAAAAAAAAGAAGTCAGAAACACAAAATAAAAGGGAAAAACGAGTCTTTAAAAAACAACAACACACATTCAGGTGGTTGAGGCCAATTCCAAAGCCTAGCTTGGCACATTCCAGACTATGCTCATAGCAATGTGGGTGGCTTGCAGGGTCATAGTCCAGTTGGGCAAACTCTTTATTCCAATGTAAGACCCAGCTACAAGGCGAGCAACAAAATGTGTGTGGTTACTACAGGATTTTCTCTCTCCAAATTATGACTGAGCCTGCCTGGTCAACACCAGAATCTCAGTCCTGGTGTCACCCAGTATCACAATTTGAGGCTAAGGAGAAAACAAACGAGACTGTTATAATTCCAGAAAAAAGATATCCTTCTGTTAACCCAAGGTAGCTTAAGGTGTTGAACATGATATAATATAGAGCTATTAACATACCACAAAAACATTGTTAAATGCATTCCTAGATTGTAAATGCATTCCTTCATAGAAACAATCTAAAATAAAAATGAGACATTTAAGGCCAGTCTCCTGCAAAAGCTTAACTCTTCCCTTTCTCACCAGTTTTGCCTGGGAAATTTCTCCCCCACCCAAATACATAGAAGACTGTTGATAGAAAATGCAAGAAGTGAGCTGGGAGAGGGGGGGAGAGAGAGCGAGCTTCTGTAATCAACAGTTTAGGCTTAATTACCTGTGTTAATAATGTAATTGGCATTTTCAGAGTTCATTACCTTTGTCGCTCTCCTGCTTTAACTCTGTCTCCATGTCAAAACCACATAAACAACGTATAGCATTGTATGGCTAAATGTTGTACTTCATTGAATCTGAGGAAGTGTAATGTAAATCCATACAAGCTCACACTGAAATAAATCTGTTAGTTTTAAAGGGGACACAGTTTTTTAAAAAATTGCTACCTATAGTCTCATCATCTTTCTCGCAACAGCACTGCGCTAGATCACCTAATGTGCTTCCAATTGAGCCTGGATCCTTAAATGTGGTAGATGTGTCATTCAAAGCCATGCGTTCTTCTCCCCTCTCCAACTGCCCCTTTTAAGAAAGCCTTAGCCTGTTGCTTTCAAGCTTCAAAAAGAAATAAAGGAAAATCATTCCCCAGTTCTGTGCTTTGAAGAAAAGAATCAAATTAGGCCAAGAAGTTGTTTCAGTGTCAAGCTTTGGAAGATGATACTGTAACAGCTGAAGGAAAAATGCAAATATTTGACAGTACCTCATTTAAACCTAGCCACACATTTTTCTGATTACACATAAAACATTTAACTGAAGTGTCTGATACAATCACCTCAGTTTAAGTTTTTTGTGGTTTATAATGGCAAATCCTATGTAAAATGTTGTCCCAGTTTACAAATTTTAATGCATTTTTTCAGTTTACAACAATCAGTTCAGGACTGTTTTTCCCCCAATGCATCCCTATGGATGTTTCAGTTTACAATTTTTTTCAGGTTACAATGGAGGCTGTTGGAACGGATCTCCATTGTAACCCAGGGTTGATCCATTCTATTTCCCATTAAACTATTGAAAATGTGGAATCTCCATCATACAAGTCACAACTGCAAACAAAGGAACTATAAAACAGGTCAAAACAGATTTCCATTCTGACCTTCCATGGGGGAAAAATGAACAGGGACAAAAGAAAAACTTTGCTGTCACTGTTGTCATCCATTTATTTTTCTTGATTCCAAGGAGCAGGTAGTAATTACTTCATGCCAGAAATAATTCTGGGTTGAAAGGATTTTTGCGGAAGAAACTCCGCTGACGAATTCCATTTACTGCTGGAGACAGATCCTCATAAGTGCTGATCTTAATATTTTCAAACAGAGACCCTCACTATTGCTTTTCTCTCCCAGCATGTGTTTGTGTAATTGGAGATTATTTGCACAAGGCTCAGGCTTGATCTAATTAGTCTGGAAGGGACTTCCTGCATTACCATCATCTTTAGATGAGCAAGCTCTTTAAAATATTCTCCTTTAGAATGCTTCCTTTGCTTAACAGCCAGTGAATGTAAAACAGATTTGAATTGTGTGTTGTTTTAAAAGGGTGGTGTGTGTGTGTGTGTGTGTGTAACAACTTTTCAAGTTCTCCATAACTATTCACAAAGTAAAGGTGATATAAAACGAGAAGTAAAGGCAAATGGCCCACAAAAACGGACAACCAACAAAGCAAAAAGGAGCTAGGATCCCATATGAACCTGAGATGACAAAGGTATTCATTTTGCAGTCTCCCCAACTTCCTTCCACAGACTAAACGTTGCTCTCCCTCATCTGTCAATGGCCATCTGTGTGAAACAAGACTTCTTTGTGGGCTTCCAACAGAAAAATGTGAAGACAAGTTTCAAGCCTTTCTATCAGCAATATAAGAGAGTAAATCTTGGTAACTTCCATGACATGAAATTATTATTACCCCCATGTGAAAATCTTGGCAATCTGCATGTCAATTCCAGACAAATTGGTGGTTATATCAAGGAGAGGCAATGCAAAGTTTCCATGCCTTCCTCAAGTCTATTATTTTTTTAAAAAATGAGAGAGAGAGAGAGAGAGAGAGAGAGAGAGAGAGCCAGCCTGTGGGCCTTGAGAAAAATAAAAAACCAAGAGTTTAGTACAACTTCTCTGGGGCCACTACTATTACATAGTGGTAACTCCTCAATCACCCTGAACATTCTGCAGTTGCTCTAATCTCTCTTTTCTTTGTTCCTATGTTGATAACTCTTTCTCTCTTCCCCACTCACAAATGGTCCCTTTTGTGGTCTCTTCTCATTTACTGTAGTGCTCTCCCCTTAGATCCACTTTCCAATTCAAGCATATGCTCCTAGATTGATTGGTTGCCATCTGGGAATAAATGACATCAACGGCCGGCAACCCCTTCAGCAAGTGGCACTCAGGCTTGGGAAGACTGAAGCTCTACTCTTGGCCATAGAGGACTTCTTTGCTCCCAGTCTTGATCTATCTGACCAATGTACACTTACCAGATGAAGCTTAGGCATGGGTGGTGGCATCAAAGCACAAAGGACTACACAGGGACAAGCCAAGAACCTTGAGACATCCACTGTTAACTGAGCTTAACAAGCAGACCGGGATATGACTATTCTAAAAAGAAGGGCGAGAAACCACTCTTGCACTGAAAAACCATCTACAGAGAAATGTGCCCTGGTATTTGTTGTGTTAGCTGGCTGGATAGGCCAGTCATTTAGGTGTCTCACTATGGAACAAGCGGTTGGGAAGTTGATTCTCCACTGTGTTTCCAGGAAGAATAGTCAGCCTGTGTAGCCATGGACAAACTCCACAGTCCCAAGGTGCCTTCAGAAGAAAGGAATGGTAAATCACTCTTGCATATTCTCTCCCTAGAAAACTCTGGAAACGGTCTCGATAAACCAGAGTTGACTTTTGCAACACACAAGAATGATTATAATAATAATACTTGTTTTGTTTAAAGAACATTTTGCATCCTAGTGTGCCTCGGAGACACTAATGCATGGTTTTATTCCTCCTGCCTAATATTTCCTCATGGCTGAAACCACTGAGTGTCCTTTTGCCTACACTGTTTTTACAGTGAACTTCTTAGGAACTTGACAGTCTCTGATCTTACAGATAAGATGTGCCCTTTACTGTGCCTCCTTCTTCAGATAATTTTGTTGAGAAGTGTGTGCAGTCTTTTGAGAAATTTTTGCAGTCTGCACAGAATGTAAAAACTATGGGTTCAATCTGACCAGCATTTATCCTGCTGTTTGGCACACTACAAAGGCTGATTGGTCTGTTCTTTTCTCCAACAATCATATGACGAATCCACCACACAGGAAGCCTCTATGGGCACCTATTTGAGTCCCTGCCAGGGGCTTCAATGGTTTTGTTGTGGGTAGAGACACTCTAATTTGGTTAGTTCCCAGAGTGTGCGACAGCTAGGAATGAACCAAAACTGAGCATTGTAGTTGCAATAGCTGCTAAGGCTCCTTCTAGTGCCAATTTCCAGTATCTGTGGGAAGTCAGGGGGAGTGAAATAACAACAACAACAACAACAACAACAGCAACTATTATTATTATTATTATTATTATTATTATTATTATTATTATTATTATTATTATTATTATTATTATTATTATTATTATTATTATTATTATAATACACTGTTAGACCACACTGCTGATGTATTGAATTACATAGTTTAAATTACAAAAAATGCCTTTTTTTTTGGAAGTGCTAATTGAAACTGCAGCTGTGGGCAGTCTCTTAATCAGCATTTCACACAAAGGCAATTTTTAAAAAATATATGAATTTAATCTAAGTGATCCAGCACAGTAGCAATGATCTAGCAAAGGCAAAAATAAATAAATAACTTCCCCTGCTCCTTCACAGAGGAAAGGGGAAGTTTCCAATTTGCTGATATCCTGATATTCACAATAGCAAAAGTAGAGTTGCTTGAGGTCAGTATGCCATTTGGATGCAAAGATTGCATCAAATATTATATCGCTTTTCCCTTGAGGCTTGCGCCTCCAGACGGAACTTTACCCCTTCAAAAGGGCTCTAAAAACCTGGCTCTGTCTGCAGGCATGGGGTGTGTCTGGCAGCACATCCCAGCCTCGCTGGTTTGTTTAGTCCAGCCAGCGTTTTAAACTAAGGTGGATATGTTTTTTTTTTTACAGATTTTAATTATTTTATCATTTTATCATTGGGTTTTATTGTATAGGATGTTTCGTTCGAGGTAAGCCACCTTGGGTCACCGAGGCGAGGAAGGCAGCATAAAAATTGAATGAATGAATTAATTAATTAATACTGCACCCAAAGGGCTAATGAAGTCACAACGCATATCAGGTACTGAATGAAATCATGTGTACTGTACTAGATACAAGAAAGAAAAAAAGGACCTTGTCAATATCACTTAGCTTTATGTGACAGAAGATTCTTATCAAATCCCTAAAAACCTAACTTGCTGAATATCTAAATTTATTCTCCTATTTGTCTAATGCAAATACTGACACCAGCTCTGGCAATTGGCAGGTCTGTGGGTACAGGAGCAGGAAGCCAGGTTTTTGTCTTCAGTGAGATGGACAGTCAGCAAAGACATGCACGCACGCATGCACGCACGCACACCTTGTATCCTAACCTACTCTGTAATACAGTACCAGGAATTCTCAGTACCATTAAGGCATTACCACAAATATATTCTGCTCTTCCCATGGTTCTCTTATTAATAGTGATTGCTTTCCATGTCGTAAATCAGCAGCAAACAGAACTGCAGACCTTTAACACAAATCATCCTTATCAGCTTACTTGGGATACACAGGCATGTAATGAATTCTCAGAAACAGACAAGCCACCACCCTGCCTCACCTTCAGTATCCCAACATTTTATGCTTCTTAAATTGCCATCAGGGTATTGGTTACCATGTTTGTGTTGTCATTGTACGAATGCTGCTACTAAGTAGCCCACAATTCAAACCAAGGCAGCCCAAGATAGATCATTGTTAGCTTTGTGCTAATTACTAAATGCTGAGCAATCAAAGCCATTGTTTCTTTTACTTAATTATCACCCCATAGAAATGCAATACCGTTAACCAAACTTAACACAGTTCACTGAACACATAGTTTGATTTCTTGAACATATTTCTCAGACTCCAAGACTTGACAAGCACAAAGGGCAGCTGGGCCAAGACCCCAATGAACAATACCTTTTTGAGCAAATGGCTTGCCATGGCTTGTATGGGTGACCTAGCTCAGGGATGTTTCATGTATTTCATTAGAATCAAATTTCTAAATTGTACAAATCTATCACTAAGAGCTTTTGCCTTCGGAGGGGAGTTGTTAGACACTTACCTTACATTCTCAATACTATGGTCCAGGAAAAGCTTTCCCAGACAATGTATAAATAGGCCTCACAAACAGCAAGGGTACTCAAAGCACTCATCAGTGGCGACCTATTTTGAAAATAAAGTGCCTTCACAGCTCCAAATATGACCATGAGTAAGACTGAGAAAATGAACAAAAACATACACTCTTTGATATAAAGGTAAAAGATCACCCAATCCCTCCTAGACTCACATTTGTGACATCATAAGGGCACACCCAATGACATAACAAAGCACCACCTCATGACATCATAAGGTTCCACTCTCTCACAGCAGAGTTTGGCCTGTGATGCCGCCAACCCTACTCTCATACCATCCCTATGGGAGATGGAAAAATCTTAAAGCAGACAGGTATCACGCACGCACGCGCACGCACACACACACACACACACACACACACAGAGGGCTGATCTATGGAAGGTACTGAATGGTTTCATATGTACATAAAGTGTGTATACACATACAGTACTTTCCATAGATCAGCCCAGTTCTGCCAGTGTATTTGTTCTCCTTAAGTGCCAAGACTGTTTTACATCTTTAACAGTTAAAGGCCATTGTCACATTTTTGTCCTTGACTGGCATGCAGCTTATTGGTAGATTTTAAAGCTTTTTATATTATTATTTTTTAAAAAAATCATTTCGAATCTGCAAGATGGGGAAGAAAACTCATTCCTCTCCATCTTTTTCAGCCATTTCTGAAGTGCTGTTGTATACTCTCTGAGCTGCCTTTTTTCATCTAATAGAAAAGGTAAAAAATATTTTTACTCTCAGGCCATTAAACATATTCTTTGTTTCTGTGAACATTTTGGTTGCTCTGTTTTTGCTTCTCTTCTACAATGTGTGTCTCCTGCTTCAACACAGATGATGCAGAAACCCTAGACATTTTAACCTTGGTGTAGTCTCTTCAGAAGTGCACATTATCAATGCTGAACACATAGAAGAAAGCCCAGCATAATATAAACAATAAATAAATTGCCAATGACTGGTTTGAATTAATAATAATAACAATAATGATAACTATCATTTATACCATCACTATTGTCATCACCACCACCACCACCACCACCACCACCACATCTACCTCCTGCTCTTCCTTGCAGAAGCTCAGAACAGCTAATCATCTACAGAAAAGAATACAGTTAAAATCTCAGATTAAAAATATCTAAAATCAGAAAATCCAAATGACTTCTGAAATACAGTCAAAGCAATAGGGGGAAACAGCACAGCAATGGGCTCCAAAAAAATTTACTACCACACTGTGGGCGTGGTATAGTGGGCATTGCCAGGGGAAAAGCCCTGCGTTGCACCTGAATTAGGACTACTTTATTTCAAACTTGGATGGACAGGGCCAGCCAGAATTTCTGCTACCGGTTCTGGTGAACTGGTGCGAACCTACTGATGCCCACCACTGAAACAGCAGTATAAGATCATTATACAGTTGCTTATTTCCCAAATGTTTGTGAGAATCATCATTATTTGAAACAAAGTTCCACTTGTTTGCTGTCAATAAAAAGGAAGTATTGTAAGCCTTGGCGTTCACAATACAGGTTCCTAAAAATTATGTATGGTATAGAAAGTGGATTCCCTACTTTCTTTTCCTATAGCAAAGAGGAGATAGTATTTTCATGTATAATTAAGTTGTGGACTTTGATGTCACAAGATGTGGCAATATACAGTAGCTGAGATGGTTACAAAAGGGGTTAAGTAAATTCTTCAAAGATAGGTCTATAAATGTCCATTAACTGTAACAGCTACACCTCCACATAAAATGACAATACACCAGATTTTGGGAATAGGAAAGGAAAGCTGCTTTCATGTAATGCAGGGGTTCTCAACCTTGTCAAGCTGCAGGCCAGACCATGGCCCCTCAGACAGCTGAGTGGGCCAGACTGGTGGTTCCCCCCACCATAAACGCTGCTGTAAAATGCATCTGCAGCTGTTGTAAAGGCATTTATGACAGCCACGAGCGCATTTACGGCTGTCATAAAAGCAGCTGCTTCTGCTTCGAGTGGTGGCAGCAGCAGCAACAACACGGGCCACATGAAATGGTACCATGTTTCCCCGATTATAGGACCTCCTCCCATAATAAGACACCCCCTTTTTCCCCTGCCTTTGAAATATAAGGCCCCACCCGAAAATAAGACCCCCTTACCTCCTGGCAATCTGATCGCATGCACTCCCTGCTTCCGGTGTCCGGGAGAGAAGAAAAGGACGAGCAGAGCCAGAGCAAGGTACGGTACTGTAATACCGGTATGCCATCTTCCACCGCTGGCCCCCTCCTCCCGGCGTGTAAGAAGGCCTGCCACGTCGGAGTCTCGATTGCCTCCCCGCTCACAACCAAGGGAAGTTTCCCCTGGCGAGAGCTGAATCGAGACTCCGACATGGCAGGCCTTCTTATGGGCTGCGCCGGACGCCTCACAGCTGAGACGAGTCTCGATCGGGCTTCCCCACTTGCAACCAAGGGATGCTTCCCTTGGTTGCGAGTGGGGAAGTGCGATCGAGACTGGTCTCGGCTGTAAGGTGGCCGGAGTGGCCCATAAGAAAGCCTGCCGCATCGGAGTCTCGATTGCCTCCCCGCTCACAACCAAGAGAAGTTTCCCCTGGTGAGAGCGGGATCGAGACTCCGACGCGATCCCGCTCTCGCCAGGGGAAACTTCCCTTGGTTGTGAGCGGGGAGGCAATCGAGACTCCGATGCGGCAGGCTTTCTTATGGGCCATGCCGGCCGCCTCACAGCTGAGGCCAGTCTTGATCCCGCTTCCCCACTCACAACCAAGGGAAGCATCCCTTGGTTGTGGGTGGGGAAGCGGGATCGAGACTGGTATTCTTCTTCATGGAAAAATAAGACATCCCCTGAAAATAAGACCTTTTGCTAATTTTGGAGTTTAAAAAAATATAAGACAGTGTTTTATATTTGGGGAAACAGGGTACCACTGGCTGGGGCCGACCTGCAGGCAGTAGGTTGAGAACCCCTGATGTAAGGAGTCCATGCTAGTTTGTGGGCTCCCCAGATGCAGCTAGTCAAAACCTCATCAGAATCAGGATACTAGGTCAGAAGGGCTCTTAGTCTGATCTGCTAAGGCTCTTCTAATGCACTGACAGACACCAGCCAATCTCCATTGAAAGTACTTATCAGCAGCAGCTGGACAATCGGAATCCCTGGGGTTTTCTTTATCCTCATACATTTCTAGCTATAGCCATACTACACAGTTGATATGCAGTGTTGTGCCATTGATCACACTGGCTTTGCAAGGTAAGGAGATGGATTAATGCACCTATTAGATGGAAGAGAGTGAGCCAATAAAGAGAGACAGGACAGGTCACTGCATATAATGGAAAATAATTTTTAGACAACGGGTTTTAATCTCCCATTAAGTCTCCTCATTCCAAAACTTGTCATGGATTAGGAATGACGGAGAAATTGCTGTATGTCAATTCATTGCTAGATATAGCATTATGTAAGTCAGAGACAGAAATCATTGAAGTTATGCCAATTGCAAAAATGGATAGACTTCTCTTGTCCTAAATGGCAGCACTGATGGTCTCTGGCTTGCCCCCAAATGCAGTTGAAGATTAGGACTCTGGCCATTCATGGGGACCTGGACTCTTTCTTTAATAGAATTAGTCAGGCTGAGATGGCTGGCGGTCTGACTTGCCCTGTTGTTTTGCATCAGTTCGGTCCTTTTACACCATTGAAAGCCGACAAGGTTTCTGAATGCTGCAGAGGCACCTTGTTATCATTTGAGCCATGTTGGCTTGGATTTTAAAGGCTGCCAAGTAAGTCACAATTGAAAGGACCATTTCTGTCATTAATAGCTTCTTAGTGGAAGCCTATTTCTCTTTTATGCTGAAGTAGATTAGTATCAGGCCCATCTTGAAAAAAAAAATCTAACTTGCCAATGGATGATAGAAATAACTTTCATCTGATTGTAAATTCTCCATTCATGGGCAAACTGATTGAGAGGATGGTGGCAGATCAGCTGCAGATGTTCTTGGGTGGGTCTGAGGCTCTTGATCCTTTTCAGTCCAGCTTTAGGCTGTCACATGATATGGAGACAACACTGGTTGTGTTGTAAGATGACTAGCTGAGAGAGGCCAGTTAAGGAAATGTTTTACTTTTGGTATTCCTTGACTGCAGCTTTTGATATTGTTGACCATGTATCCTCCTGGAGAGGCTAGTGGAGGTGGGTATTGGAGATTTAGCCCTGTACTGGCTTCACTACTTTCCTGCCAACTGGTCTCAACGGGTGCAGATGAGGGAGACTATGTTGGCCCTGTGGACTCTAAATTGTTGGGCTCCACAAGAGTCAGTTATCTCCCTGTAGCTGTTTAACATCTATATGAGGCAATGATGTGCCCTTATCAAGAGATGTGGGTTGACATATCCCTAGTATGCTGATGACACACAGCTCTATTTCTCATTTAGAATTTCTTGTCTGGCCACAGTCTTGGACTGGGTGAAGGCAGACTGTTGCCATTTATTTAGTTTGTTGTACTGTTTATATTCTTATAATTGTGTAAACCACTCAGAATTGCATTAGATTGGTGATACTGTATAGAAATTTGATAAATAAACAAAACATTAAAAAAATTAATCCCTTTTAAAAAAAACAAGATAGATAAATATTTATTGTCATTGTCCTGCACAGAACAAGATTGGGGGGAAAAACACTTAACAACCCAACAAAACCTAAGCAAAATACAACTATACAAAATTATCAACATACTCCCACCCCACATATACACATTTCACCACTAAAAGCTCTAAAACTCTAAAAACTCTAAAATTCTAAAAACTCCTAAAACCCTAAAAACTCTAAAAACTATATACAGAAGTAATATGGTGAAGAATTCTTATTTATGGCAAAATGCTGCCTGCTTTGGTCCTGAATTAACAAGTTTCTATAACAATCAAATAATAAACATGTAGTACACTGAACAGGGCCTGCAGTGGCTCAAGTGGCTAAGATGCTGACTGGGAGGGGAGAGGTCAGCAGTTCGATTCCCAAGTACTGCAGGACGGAATAAGTTCCCGTCTTTGTCCCAGCTCCTGCCAACCTAGCAGTTAGAAAGCAAGAAATTGTAAGTAGATAAATAGAGACCACTTAGGTGGGAAGGTAACAGCGCTCCGTGTGCTCCGGTGTCTAGTCATGCCTGCCACATGACCACGTAAACGTCTGCAGAAGCATACAGCACTGGTTCTTCGGCTTTGAAACAGAGATGAGCACTGAACCCTAGAGTCTGATATGTCTGGCTTTCAAGCAAGGGAAACCTTTACCTTTACTAGTACACTGAACTACTAACTACCATAGTGTAGGCAACACATTGCATTTGACCCACATGGATTCTCAAGGTCCTTTTGAGCAATTAGGTCCCCACTCCACTGTTTCTAAATTTCTATGGCAAACAATACTGCAATCAAAGGATGGGAACTTTGTGTGTGAGTGTGTGTGTGTGTGAGAGAGAGAGAGGGGGGGAGGAGTGTTTTCTGAATTTTGGTGTATTAAGCTGACATATACAGGGTTACACTCAACATCCCCAAAAAAACTGGCAGTGGTTTTTAAAAATGGCAGATCTTGTTTTTTCCAGTCCTACCTGGAGATGGAAACCTACCGAGATAGCAGAAATTGAACATGGGGCTTTTTGAATCACAAACATGTCCTGTGCCACAGAGGAAAGTCCCAATAAACCATGTACTGTATTCTAAATCAGTCTCTCACAACTTGAAGATTTTCAGAGGTCTTAGATTACAGTTCCCATCAATCCCAGCTAACCTGGTCAATTATGAGGTATCACTCTAGTTGAACTAGGAAATAAGTGGAAGGCATCAGATTGCAAAACAATATTCTAAATAAGACATGAGTATATACCTATACCAACCAATCAGATAGATAGGTAGATCCACCCATCCATTCATCTTCAGAAACAAATTCTTTAGAGCCCATCCTATTTTAATGTTTATAACCTGTTTTGCTCCCACTAAAGAGTCATATCCCGCACAGTCATTTGGTTCAATGGTAAGTTGTATCACTCTACTCGAATTTGTCCTTGTAGAGATGACCTTAGTATTTTCTCTCCAAGTTGCTATTAATTAGAATGCTATGAAGCATTGGATCATTGTTTATGTCAGGGAATGGCAATGGAATGGGTGCATGTCCACTAATTATAATCCTCCCCCTCACTCTCCTATACACATAGACTATATGAAATACCGTAGGCAAACTAATTAAAACCTGACAGATTCCATCTTTGAAACAAGCCTCCCAAGATAACAATTTGCCTATCATTATGGAGGAGCCAGATCTCGCAAAGGCACCTTGTCTCCAACTCCCCAAATGTCACTCTAAGTGGTTTATGTTATCATGCTAACTGATTTACCTTGGCAGTACCAAGTGAAGAGTCTCACCCTCACCCTCAGCCCCTTCTTTCTTTTGAAGATCTACCTAAAATAAAAAGAATTGCTCAGATACCTTTCAGAGTGGGATGTAGGGGTCTGGTTTAGTTCTTTAGATAACCTCTTGTCAAGAGCAGACACATTAGATAAGAGATGACACAGGCCTCAAGCATTATGTTTCTCTCAATTTCTAGCCAGCTTCTGAACCCTCCAGATCCAAGGGTCCAATTTCCTGAGTTAGTTAGAACTGTAGACATATATATGCAACAGTATGGAGCAATTACTGAATTCTGCCATGCCTAGAGTTAAAAATAATCACTTTTTGATTGCTGCACAAATAATTATTCACAACACAGGAGAAATTATACATCTAGTGGCTAAATTGTGTAAGCCACACATGGTAAAGAACGCACAGCACTTGCTTTCAAACATGGCCAGGATAATGCTTTTGCAACTTCATAACATCTATCTTTGCCTAACCTAGTTAGATATATTTGTCCTTTAAGAGCATGACCTACAGAAACACTCTTTTGTCATTAAACAAAAACATAAGAAATAAGCCTAAAGCTGACTAGAAGAATTATTTCTCTCTTCCACAAGCATATTCAACCTGTCAATGTTTGTTTTCAAGCTTTTTACGCGACCTTTTCACCCACTCAGGAAACAATTTTGTTCTTTAAGAATATCCAGTTCTTAAATCTCTCTTTTATATACACAGAGACTACTTCAAAACAGTTTGGTTAATTCCTAAGGCAGTTCAAGCATTTCACTAATTTTCTATTTCTTGCTATTCCGCCAAAGTATCTCTGTGAAACAGGCCTGCACAATGATAACCATCTTGCCAAACATCACTTGCTCTTCTCTACCTTTAGATCAGGATGAGAAAAATATGGCCCTCCACATGTTGTTAGACTGCAGTTTCCATCGGTCCTATCATGACAGTGCAGACAAAGTGATGGGTCTTATCATTCAAGAACCTTTGGAAAGCCACATTTTGCCCACACCTGCTCTAGATCATCAACTGGAATGGTATGGCAGGACTAGACTTGATCAGCGATTTTGCTGCTAAAGAATAAGAGGTGATTCTACCATCCCACTGGCTTCAGAGGCCACCAGAATTATAATAGTGAAATACAATTAATTCAAAACCTAACAATTTACAGCCCATGGTGGCTACGTAGGCACTTCCAGAAGCTTCCCTCACCACTGAAAACATCACTTACCATGGTGGCAGCAGCAATTGCACCATTTCTGCAGCTTCTTGCACAGACTCTGCCGCTTCCCATGGCAGTGAGAAGGCTTGCGGAACATTTTCGCTCTGTTTTGGGATTTTTCATCATATCCCTACTGAATTTCAGCAGGTAATATGTGCCGTTTTGGGATTTCCAATGCTGCTAGAGCTTCCGGCAGTGCCTGGATTCCCAGCACAGAACCAGGAAGTCCCAAAGTGGCACATATTAGCTGTTGAAATTTAGTGGGGACATGGCATTAAAAAAAAAATCCCAAAATGTAGCGAAAATGCTCTGCAACCCTCCCTCCCACTGTGTTGGGAAGTGGTAGAGGCTGTGCAAGAAGCCACAAAAAAGGCACAATTGCTGCCACCACCACCATGCCTCCACCCCCCCCCCCAGGAAAAGGTTGGGAACCTCTGCATTAACAGAAGGTCACCTTATGTACCACCATTTTTTAAAACAATGGGTTATCTTAATATATTTAAATTTTCTAAAACTAAATACATTACGTTATACATATTTGATGTGGTAGAGATTTTCATGCTTTATTGGTTTGGAAAACAATTCATAATTTTATTCTACAATGTTAAAACAACTGCTGTTGTTTTCATCTGCATTTATTACTTTTGTCAAATAATTTGGGCTTTAAAACAAGTACAGTATCTTGTATTTCTTATTTTGGTTTTATATGAACCACTTCAGAAGTGACACTATGGGCCATAATTCTCTTGAGCAGCTCCCATTCATTCAGTGTGGCATGCACAATGCAGCACCCTGGTAGGCAGTGCTCTTAATGTTATTGACCCTGTACTTGGCTCAATATGCCCTTTGTGCTACTACATCAATAGAAATGGAATTCAACATGTGTGTATGTTCTTCATTAAAATTCCAACAGTAGCATATGTTGTAAACACCAGTTGCCAAATAATAATAGTAGTACTGTGTGTGCATTTTACGGACTATTTTAAAATTATAATGTTTATTTTATTTTATTTATTTATTTTTCTGATTTATATTGCCGCCCAACTCCGAAGACTCTAGGCGGCTCACAGAAAACAAAACCAATCAGATTTTAAAAAGCACAAAAAAAAAACCACCATTAAAACCGCCACCAAAAATTACTCCAACCCCTACAGATTAAAAGAGGTTAAAAGAGGTAGTGTTCTTACTAAATCAGCTGGCAGGCAGGGGTCACCATATCGCTGGTGCCCCACACCTGCTTTGCCAGCAAGGTTTTTAGCCCTTTCCTGAAGGACAGCAACTCCATCTGGAGACGCAGCTCAATTGGCAGGAGGTTCCAAAGGGCTGGAGCAGATATAGAGAAGGCCCTCTTTCTGGTGCTAGAGAGACGAGCCTCCCTAGCAGATGGCACAATGAGAGAGCCTCTCTGGTCTGCTCTGGTGGGACAGACAGATGTTCTCAAGGTGACGCGGTCTCTTAAGTTCCTGGACTTGAACTATGTAACTGGACTTGAACTTAAGATCACATGGTGTCTATGATCACATGGTGTCTATCACACTAAGGAGGGATTGTGTTATTAGGAAACTGGGTGAATTGCCTTAAAGGCTTTCCCAAACAAAAACACAATGGTGACACAATGACATTTTCTTAGTTACTATTTTTGCAATAATATAATAATTTTGTGTCAGAAATTATTCTGGGTTGAAAAGATTTTTTCTGGAAAAACTCCACTCAGGGGATGCCCAAATCAGGCTCCTTTTATGTCCCCAAGATCTTTTCCCACTAAAGTGGTCCTTATTTATCTACTTGCAATTCCTTGCTTTCGAAATGCTAGGTTGGCAGGAGCTGGGACAGAGACAGGCACTCAAACCATCATGCAGTGCCCGGGTCTTGAACTGCCAACTTGCCGACCTTCCAGCTAACAAGGTGGGCTTCTTAACCTCTGAGCCACCACATTGATGAAGCACTAAGAAAGCTCTACATAAATGAGGGAACATGATTGCTGATCTGCAGGAAACAAATGACCAGTAAGAAGCAGGAAAACTTTTACTGGGCTAATTATGGGCCAGAATAGATAATTCTGTAATAGAAGACAGTGGGCCAGTTCAAGCAAAAATCCAGGGGCTATTTTACAGACTTCCATTCATCGTTACATCACAAGGACTGTTGTCATCTGAGTAAGTGTTTAAACTGACACAACGTAAACCCCAATTTCACAACAGAAAAGACGTACAGTAAAACCCTACTTACGTAAAAAGTCCCTTCCGTAGGCTTTTGCTTAAATCGTTTTTTTATGTAACTCGAAGGAAACCCATAGGAAAAAATGAAATTTTTATGTAAATCGAAGCAAACCCACAGGAAAAAGAATCTTTATGTAACTCAAAGCAAACCCATAGGAAATCATGTAAATCGGAACATGGTTTTAGCACAAAATCATTATGTACGTCGAATTATATGTAACTCGAGGCATATGTAACTCTGAGTTTTACTGTATTCAGTAATAGTAGCAGCAAAACAGTGGCACCCTACATAAGACAAACTGGAAAATAGCGCAATGACTAGCGCTAGTGATAAAGAACACCAGTAGTTTGCAACTAGTAATTAATATTTATGTTGCATTTTTTAAAATGAATCCTTTCACATGAAAAAAAGATATAGCATATAAATCTTGTGCTGTAAAGTATTCTAATTTTTAGATTATAATTTTTTTAAAAAGTCTAGTGCATACTGTTTACTATTGCAAAAAGGCTAGTATCTTTACTAGTCAAATGGAAGGGAAATGGGAAATATGCTCCAGAATTAATCAAAAGCAAATGGAACACAGGGAAAAAATAGCTACAGTGAGAAAAGTAGGGCATTTCTATGCCCCTGGCTTATCCCCTCTTGCTTCCTAATGCATTCTCTTTCAGGAGGGGAAGGGTGAGTGCTACTGTAGAATGATTCTCCAGTTGGCATTAATAAGTGCCAGCTACTAGTCATGGTTTCTTACATTTAAAACATTCGCTATATTTTGTGACTATGGAGATTAGGAAGAAGCACCAGTGTAATTTTAAAATTCACAAATGACGTATACAGTACACTTGTGGAGACAAAAATCTACTGGCTCCTTTCAGCAATTTTAAGATTTTACACTTTCCTTCTCCCCCCAGCCCCCCACCAAGAAAGAGGGAGGTTTCCCTGATGTTAAGCCACTAAGAAGAAAACTTTTAAAACTATGTTATTTTCCCCTGTTATTATTCTTGGTCATGTCTGATACATCCTTATCTACCTCTCTCTTGCTATAAGACATTTGCTGATCTTAAACCTGGCTTCAATGAATAGCAATTGTTCTCTTTTGGTTTTCAAGGTACTTTTTTTTTTTGTTTGTCTACCCCATTCACTGGCCTGAAATCAGCAAGGCCTCAGATGGCTGTTGCTATGGCAACCCTGTTCATTCAACACTGGCACATAAGGAAGACAATGTGTTTTCCATTTAGATGAGTTTTACAGCAAAAGGTGTGTGTGTATGTGTGCGCGCACACACGTGTGTGTGTGTGTGCATGCGCGCACTCGCGTATATGTGCACAAGCTCTGTAGAATGGAAGGTTTCCTATATTTGTTACAGTGTGGTTTGCACCTACAAGAGAGAATGCTATACCAAATGTTAGTGATAATTACAGTAATGGTCAAATCAATCAATTACGAGAGTGTATTTCTTATGTTTTAAAGTTGTCTGCAAAGAAAGCATAATGCATTTCAAGAAAAACTACAAGTAGTAAGCTGTTTATATTTTTTTAGCATTTTGCCTTCATTGCTTTGACAACTGACAGCTGACCTTCTCTTGAATCCACCTCTTTCACCAGTTCTAAAGTTGGAAACATATTTGTTCAAACAAACAAGCATATAACAAAATGCTTGTTCAAAACAAAATGCATATAAATAATTACTGATTAAAAGCAAGAAATTGCAAGTAGATAAATAGGGACCACCTCAGTGGGAAGGTAACAGCGTTCCGTGCCTAGTCATTCCTGCCACATGACCAGAGAAACGTCTGCAGAAGCAAACAGCACTGGCTCTTCAGCTTTGAAACAGAGATGAGCACTGCACCCTAGAGTCTGATACAACTGGCTTTCTAGCAAGGGAAACCTTTACCTTAAACAGAATTGATCAGGACTGGCATATCCTATCTCCACCAGCACACTTTTGCCTTTCTTTGCAACAGATAAAATATGAACTGGTCGAATTAGTTAGGCCAGGGTTATCTCCAAAATGAATCAGAGCACAAGAAACATCCAGAAGCCTAAACACAATCCTATGTACACAAAAGCTGTTATAATGAAATATGTGTAACACACTGACTACTCTATATAGCAAGTTGAATCTCAAAAAGGTTCAGAAATGGACTCATTCCATTCACTAGATGGTATGTTTTTGTATGCACAGTTTCATTGGACTTGACAGCAACCCTGAGGCTTTGGGACAAAGCAGCATATACAAGTGAAACTCGGAAAATTAGAATATCGTGCAAATGTTCATTCAGTTTAGTAATGCAACTTAAAAGGTGAATCAAATATGAGATAGACTCATTACATACAAAGTGAGATAGTTCAAGCCTTACTTTGTTATAATATTGATGCTTATGGCTTACAGTTTATGAAAACCCCAACCACCCAATCTCATGTACTCCATAATCATCACATAATCTCATGTATGCTGTACGCCATGATCATCACAATTATAACGAATTAAGGCATGACATATCTCACTTTGCATGTAATGAGTATATCTCATATATTTGTTTCACCTTTTAAGTGAAATGAATGAACATTTGCACGATATTCTAAATTTCCGAGTTCCACCTGTATAGTGCCTCGGAAACAGGAGGTAGTATAATTAATTGCTGTAGTTAATGATCAGCAGTTGATAGACATATCTACCATGGCTTTGTCTAAAATCTGTCAATGGCAACTTAAGCCAGTGTCCTTGACATGGTTCGTGGGGAAAAATTTCCTTATTCCATCCATTGTATGAATTGGAAATGTGTCTGTTCCAACCCTATTGGTAATAATTTCTATATTTTTTGCTGTGGTTTGGGTCAACTCAAGCTATGGTGTCTGCATGTGTTTTTAAGTAAAGCAGGTCATCCATCTCTTTTTACTGCTGCCTTGCTACTTTCTGGCACAATATTATGACTGTATTTATTTTGGTGCATTGCTAATTATTCCATTCGGTAGTCCATGTAGACAGCTAGCTAAGGTAAAGGTTTCCCTTGCTCGAAAGCCAGTCGTATCTGACTCTAGGGTTCAGTGCTCATCTCTGTTCCAACACCGAAGAGCCAGCGCTGTCTGCTTCTGTAGACGTTTCCGTGGTCATGTGGCAGGCATGACTAGACACCGGATTGCAAGGAAAGCTGTTATCTTCCCACCAAAGTGGTCCCTATTTATCTACTTGCGATGTCTTGCTTTTGAACTGCTAGGTTGGCAGCAGCTGGGACGAAGCCAGGAGCTCATTCTGTCCTGCAGTACTCGGGAATCGAACTGCTGACCTTCTGCCTCTCAGTCAGTGTCTTAGCCACTTGAGCCACTGCAGTCACAGCTAGTACACACCAAAAGAGAGAGAGAGAGAGAGAGCAGTGGGCAGTATTATCAGACGTGACATTGCTGTCACATATGCACTAGATCAGGAGTTCTCAACCTTTTAAAGCCAAGTCATGCTCCCTCAGACAGCTTCTGAGGCCGGATGGCCATTTTGCCCTTTCTCCACCACACAGCACTTCCATGCGTGGTGGAGGCGGGGGGGGGGGGGAGACACATGAAATGGCTCCATGGGCCGCATCTAGCCCACTGGCCAAAGCTTGAGAATCCCTGCACTAGATTGTGGCATTAAAATGGGAGATGGAGAAACCCCTTCTTATACTTTCATTGAGTCTAATGGGGTACACAGAAAGAGTCACCTCAAAGACTGGGGTATTTTTGAACCACAATTATGCCTACCCTGATAACAACACCCTTGTGTTGCCACTTAATATTTTGCCTGACTAGGTCAGGTGAAAGGAAATGCAGAATGAACTCACTAAAAGGTGCCTTCATTTTTGCAGTTTCACATCTGACCTAGACATGGAAGAAGTACTAAAGTAGGGACAAGGAGAAGAAGGGAAGTGTCAATAATCAAATGGGGGACAAACTGAATTGCTCAGAAGACCAGTGTATACCCTTAACATGAAAAAATAAATTTCTCCAATGTGTACTTTTTACTCTTATGCCTTAGACTTGAAAGCATGTGCATAACAAATGGCTGAAATTTTGGAATGCAAAAATCTTGTTTTAGAATTTTCCTCCTCTGTACAATTAAAAATTACATGAGCAAGATCAGAGGCATGACAACCAGTGTTGCACTGTAGCAGGTTCTATCAGGTTCTATCGAACCAGTAGCAGAACCGGCTGGCCACGGCCACCTCCCTCCCACACCACACCCACCTCCCCTCCCCTCGCACTCCTGGCACGGTTGGGTGCTGGGGGAGGAGGAGGAGGAGGAAGTGTGCGCCCACCCGCTGCCGCCGGTTTCTGTTTGGGGGGGGGGGGGGTTAGGAAAATCCTGATTTTCATAATTTTAGTAATTTTTTTATGTAGTTAGTCTTCACTAAGTTTTGTTGTTATTTTATTTTTATTTTTATTATATTAGCTGTTTGGTGTGTTTAATACTGTTATATTTTAATTTTTTGATTTATATATTTTGGTGAGTTTTTTTAGTTAGCCACGCCCACAGAGTAGGTAGGAAAAAATTGCAGTGCATCACTGATGACAACATAATTGTTCTAATGCATCATATCCCCTTCTTTCCCACAAGCTGAGTGGTGAGTTTCTGACTTATGGAAGCTTCAGACCCTTCAGGATGAGTACTTATAATCAGAGATGCAGTCATTCCTTGAAAAAGATATTGCACATATATTTAAAATAAGGGGGAAAACAGTCTTGAGATATGTTGATCAAATTACTAGATAAAAATTACTGGTTAGCCCAGCAGTTCTATTGCTGAAAGGATCTATATGGATATGTAGAGAAAGATGACGTTGAAATTGTAACTAAACTATTAACTGCAGCAACAGGTATAGTCATTGTAATGGAAGAGGGAAATATTAATAACTTCTGTTATATATTTGTGCTTATTCAGAATTTTCTCTAATATATTTCATTAATAATGTTTATGAAACTGAGTGCTAAGATGCTGTTCCTTGTTCTTACAAAAATATCCATATTTTGATGTAGTAAGTTAACATAAAATGTACACCCTAATCTAAGATAACACTGCAGATCAAAGACTTTAGTCATCGGGACCAGTCTGCTAAATGTGCTTTTTCAACGAAACATCCATTTGTTTTTACATTATTCAAGTTGTGCTAGTATTAAGAAAGCTAAACAGGCAAGTGATTCTTAAACATCGAATGTAAATTGTTGTTAAAATAGGGTTCACTTTTTTCATTAAGGGTGTGTGTGTGTTGACTGGGGGAGTACAGTGTTTATAACATTGCACAGCAATAGGAATGATTTAATTTCATACTGCAACACCCTAATGATTTTATTGTTTCAACTCCCTTCCTATTCCAATTGATATTACTGTTTAAACAGCAGCATTATGAGAACATAGTATATGAATGGTTTCTGGATAATTTACTTACATTATGGAAAATTAATTCATTGAAAGTCTGAGTATTTATCTAAATGTTGCACCTGATCAGTCTCCCTGCATACATTGGGATTTATAGTTAATGTTAAAAATAGAATAGCATGTCAAGTTGTACTAGATGATCTGAGGAATGGGTCTACAGCGGGATGTTTCAGTGTATAAAACTAAATGCCCAAAAGTACACATATTTAGATTTTTTAAAAATCCTACAAGATCAAGACAAAATATAGGTTTCTATCTATAGTACTACAAAATGAGTGCAAATAAGAAACTTATCTCGAACCTCTATGAACAAGCAGCAATACAATTCTAGAGGAAGCTGCTTCAGAGTAGACAAAAGAGCCAATGATCAGTTCTCTGCACTTTGGTCATCAAAGTTGCTTTCAGTTGGTTTTTAGTCCTAGTCCCAGGAGAAAGTAAAACATTTGAAGTTGTGGAGTTAGTCTGGACTGTTCCATGACTTGACACTGCCTCTCATTCCATTCCTCTTCTGATTTTGTTCCTGTCTCCATGCCCCACCCCCACCCCCAGAGCTTTTTCTGAATTATCCTGATATAAAATTAGGTGAAGTTAGGCCATTGATTTTCTCCAGCTTTCCTGCAGTGCCATTTGGTTGCAAATGAAAGTGGGCAACACAGGTACTGGCCATATAAAGGTTTTCTTTCAGGTAGCACACAACCAGAAAATGAGCTATCACGAACTGTTCACCTCGGGTCTCACAAGGTCCTGGAAATCTCCTCTGCCTTCTGGGACCCATATGCTGCTGAGCATTCCAGTCACACTTCCAAAGTGACCACTATTGCTCTCCCTAGACACTTCTTCTCCAGTAGGTATTTGCGACAGGGCAGGAAGAGAGGCTACCTCAACCAGCTTAGGTTGTTATTTCTCAGCTGTTTTGACCCACCCCTTGACATTAAAAAAACTTATGTCCTACTGAAGTTGCAAAACACAGTGATTCCCATAATTCAAGTCTCCTCCTAAAACAAATGTCAGCAGAGGAGCTATTTCCAAACATCCAGGCAGGGAGGTGGAAATGCTCGCGCCATAATGTTTGCAAATCTCATTCACTATCAGTGTGGAAAATCTCACTTGCCATCCAGCCCAAATCTTTCTTAATATCAGTTTATGATGCCTTTAATTTCCACACAGAAATGTGTACGCATTTTATGTAATGTATACATTTATTTATGCGCTATATCTAATGTGTGAATTTCAACTGACTTTTTAACATGTATGCATGACTTCATGGCTATTTACAACCAGTAATATCAAAAGATCCCTGATTGGCCATGAAGTATGGTTCTGTTAAGTTGTAATAACAGCTGTAATACGGATTTCATGTACAGTGAAAACCTCGCTTAAAAAACGGCTCGGTTAGCACAAAAATTGCATAACAAAAGGAGATCCATTGAAAATAGCGGCTCGGTTAACATTTTTTTTTTGTTTGGGATGGATTAATTGGCTTTCAATGCATTCCTATGGGAAACAGTGTTTTGGTTAACAATTTTTGGTTTTTAATGCATTTCTATGAGAAATTGCATTCAATGCATTCCTATGGGAAATTCACTTTACAATTTTTTTGGAGTACAAAAGGTTCCGGAGAACACATTAAATTTGTTAACGAAGGTATGGGCTTGCTTTACTTCCTCTTCCGGGAGCGACGAGGGCAGCACAGGCTGGATGAATCACAGTAAATCCATTCGTGTGGACTCACAGGGAGCTTGGGATTCTGGGAATTGAAGTCCAAGAACATCTGGAGTGCCAAGGTTTGCCATAATGGGTGTATGTGATACCAATCTTTTTAACATAATAATTAAACATCCTCATTATTGTAGCACCATAATCAACATGATTTTTGCAATTGTTTTGACATACAATATTGACAAAACCCCAAACAAATCAATTACATGGAACTCCATAACAATTGAACAGAATTCAGTTATTTTTTTTTTAGATTCTGGAAGAATGTTAGAAGTTATTTAGAGGCCAGACTTTTTTGGGACTTCACATACACCGCAAAAATACTGAGATTTTGTAAAGAATATATCTATGAACAGGTTATAGTTAGAAAAAACAAAAACTAAAAGCTGGGATTTACACAGGAGGTGTATGTAAAAGAAAGATTGTGCTAAATTTACTAGTACAACTGGAAAGACTGTATAAAAGAAAATGGATCATCTATATGGTAACCAGGGAAAAAATAGAAAAGATGAGATAAAGAACATTTGATACACTAGCCAGAGATTATACAGTAATTGACCTTCAAGAAATGTCCCTGAATGTATATTTAACATTTTGCATTTGCTATTGTATCTATTTTCTTTCTAACTTTTAATGTCATTTCTGTTGTTTGTTTAATCATTGAATGAGCAATGCACATGATATGCTTACATAAATTTGCATCAACAATAAATCATTTAAGTTCACATATGTCCAATGTCAAATGGGTACTTATGTTGGTGAATAAGCCATTTCACATAAGCCACTGATTGAAATTTCATATCATTCTTTGATAGTTGACTTTCTTTGATATCCTTTTTATTGTTGGAAAAATCAGTTTTTTAAAAAGAAACTTAATATAATTTGGCATCAAATCAAGCATAATGCTTACAAGAAAGGCAATTTACAAGTTTACTTGTGAGTAAGATGAAAGATGAGGTCAAGTGTTGTATGGCACATGTGAAATAAAATCTAAGAACAGTAGAAGAGCCCTGAAGGATCAGATCAAAGAGCCATCTGATGCAGTTTTGCTTCCAAACAGCAGTGAGTAAGATCATCCTAAGAAATCCTCAAGCTCAGCAAAATGGCAACTGCCCCCCCCCAATTATTTGTTCCCATAATTTTATATTCAGAAGCATATTACCAATGACAGCACATGATACTCCATCTTTAACTATTTTATGCAATATCAGTTGGTATGCCCCAGTTTCATTTAGGATGCAGATACAGTGGAACCTCATACAATAATTGCCCTGTATAGCAACAAAATCGCATAACAAATAGGTTTTGGGGGGAAATGGCGTCCTGCATAACAATTTACTCAATGGAAAAAATCATACAACAATTTTTCAATGGGAAAAACCACTTAGCAGGGGGGGGAATCATTTTATGATGCATCCCATAGGGAAAATCGCTATACAATGGATGAATCATATAGCAATTATTTCATACAACAATGAGCCCCATGGAATGGATTAAAATCATTGTATGAGGTACCACTGTACTGTAATAATAATTTTGTGTCAGGAATTTATTCTGGGTTGAAAGAATTTTGGCAGAAGAAACTCCACCCAGGGAACGCTCAAATGAGGTTCCTTTCATGTCCCCAAGATATGGGCACTCAATCCGTCATGCAGTACCCGGTCTTGAATTGCCGGCTTGCCAGCCTTCCAGCTAACAAGGTAAGCTTCTTAACCACTGAGCCTCTGCAGCCTCTTCAGATGCAGATAAAATTAGGCTACAGATACACTTAATAAAAACAATTGGGTGCTATCAAGTCATGTCTATCTTAAGGTGAGTCTTTTCAGAGTTTTCTAGGTACAGAATATTCAGAAGTAGTTGATCATTACCATCTTCTGGAGGTTTCCTGAGACTGTGTAACTTTCCCTGGGCTATTTTTTTTAGGAGGAACAGTGAGGAATATATAAACCATTGAGCTATCTAGCAAGCATCAACCAGTAAAGTACATCTAGGCATCAATTAAGAGGCTAAGCCAGTGGTTTCCAATGTGAGCCCCACAGGGGGCTTCAATTCCCAGAAGCCTAAATCAGTATATTGACTGATCAGTGCTTTGAGGAATTGACTTAGGCTTCTGGGAATTAAATTCCAAAAACCAAAGGTTGGGAAACACCAGACTAAACTATAGTCTTTTGGAGGAAACTGATCTAATGCTGTGGTAGAGAAAGATTTTTTTTAAAAAAATTAATACAGATATATTACTTTTGTATTTTACAGTTATCATAGCAATGAAATTTTATAGTCAACAAACTGTCACTGAGACCCATGCTAGAGTGACTGCTGGAACATAGGATGGAAAAGATTGATAACCACTGTTCTAAAGCTCAGCACCATACACTCAACATCTTCTCAGAAATCCTGTTGATTATTATGTTTAATATAAACCAACTATACCTGAGTGAACAATACTGTGAGTTAATTGGGTGTTTGTGTGTAGAGATTATAGAGGCAAGAATGGTTAAGATTTAAGTCTATTATAAGCCTTAATTGAGAATGACACTGTGTTTTTCCTGTCCTCTTTGAAGGAGAACACGGATACATCTACCCCTTGTGTATTTTAAATGTAAATATATTTGCCTTGGCAGAGATTTTGTTGCTGATGGGAATCGTAATGAAGTGCCGCTTCTGTGATCCTCACATACAATGCCTTATTTTCACTTTGGTATCAAGAGACACTTTCAATGTGTTTCATGCTAAATAATGACAAACTATTTTTATGTTGGATTGCATCAAGTTAAGAACGGGTTAGAGTAAAATCTGTTTCAATCTTTACATTCAGTGTGTTGTAGGTAACCATCTTCAATAAACAAAGGATCAGGCCCTAGTGCATATTATTTTAATATATTTGAAACAATCTACGCAGGAAATAGGGATTTATGCTGCTTGCTCCTTCAAAATCAGCACTGCAAAATACACTTATCTTCTCTGCCGCACCCTCCCGGCCCTCCAATCCTGGGGGGGGGGGGGGATAAAAGGGGAGTATGGGGAGCCCTGAAGACGCTGCCGCCGCCTGTGCCACCATGCCCTCCCGGCCCACTACCGACCGGGAGGAGGACATGGACAGTGACTTTGGACTCTATCCCTTGGGGCGGTTCTGCTGCTAGCGGTCTCTTTGGGGGCTTCAGAAAAGAGGTTTCCCTTTTGTCTTTGCAATGTCTTTGATATTTTGATTGTTGTCATTTTACCTTGTATCTGAATTTTGTAACTATTGATTATTGATATTTTGTTGCTGTGTCTCCTGGACTATTGTGAATTTTCTGATATTTATTTCATCATGATTACATGTATTATTATGCTATTGTAACTATATGTGTATTGATTGTTGTAGCCTGAGTCAGCCTTATGCTTGCGTAGAGCGGGGTATAAATAAAATAAATAAATAAATAAATAAAAGTACGTATATGTAAAATAAAATAAAAAACCAACAACCCAGAAATCTTCTAGTGGTGAAAAATAGCCTGCCCAATAGGATGAATAAAATATAAAGAACATACAGTAAAACCCCTACTTACAAAAAAAGTCCATTCTGTAGACTTTTTCTTAAATCGGTTTTCTATGTAACTCGAAGCAAACCCATATGAAAAATTATTTTTACGTAACTCGAAGCAAACCCATAGGAAAAATGAATTTTTAATGTAAATTGAAGCAAACCCATAGGGAAATGAATTTTTACAGAACTCAAAACAAACCCATAGGAAAAAGAATCTTTATGTAACTCGAAGCAAACCCATAGGAAATTGCATAAATCGGGACATGGTTTTAGTACAAAATCATTATGGAAGTCAAATTTTATGTAACTCAGGGCGTTTAGTTTTACTGTATTTCACTATGAGTTTTTACTTTGTTGCCTCTGGAATACTCTCTGTACTAATATGGCAAATGACAGGGGAGAGTGGCAGCAAGTATGAATGGCGTTGAGAAGGTAATATAAACTCAGGGCTGGACAAAAGTGAGATGACTATGATTATGTAAATGATTATGATTCAGATCTTTCCTGGTGTCAGTAAGCATCATATATCATATATCAATTCCCAATTATCAAAAACATCACAAGATAAATTTGACCAAAGAGAGGCAAATGGAGAATTGTAGGGATAGTGGAGGTGCCTGTGTGGATGGTGGTACCATCTCCTTGTAATCAGTGTGTCCACTGGTGCTGAGAATGGCATATATGGGAGTGTGCTGGAAAAGTAGAACTCCCTAACAGGGCTCCAAAAAGGCACATTAGAGGGGACTGGGCTGCTCCATCATCAACATTTGTGGGGGCTGGAAAAAAGTGGACCAGCCCTCCCTCAGATTTCCCTGGAGAGCAGACATGGTGTCCATCTGAATGACCTCAGTGAGAACTTCCGCAACTATCAGCCAGGATGTTCAGCTGTTTTGAAAGACAGTTCCATACACTATCTTCATTCATTCAAATACTATGTGCAGTACCATCTAGTGAATGGAATGAGTCCATTTCTGAACCCTTTTGAGATTCAACTTGCTATATAGATTAGTCAGTGTGTTACACATATTTCATTGTAACAACTTTTGTGTGCATAGGATTGTGTTTAGCAGTGGAAGCTTGTGCTGTCAATTTGAAGCATTGTAACTAGTCTTTTATACATGTAGTGGACATCTCAAATCCATTCACCCCTTCAATACTTTCCTGTTTCTGTTTTCATTACAATCACCTGACAGTATAACACTCTTTAGGAGAACTGTATGGACTCAGAGTACAATTTAAGAAAGAGAGATGAGGAATGTAAATACTCACAAATCACATGGCTACCACTGCCCCTTCTCATCCTTTATCTACAAGAGCATGACAATTTTCCTTTGGCACAAAGGGCTGACGTTGTTCTCCAAAATGTTTCATTAGTTGAATTTCCCCAGGTCAGAATGACCCTGTTTAAATCATCTACTGTACAGTCCCAGTCAGTAGTGATTAACAAGCAAAAGCTAATCTGAGAAAGGCTTCCTTTATCATTAAATTTCCTGACATTTTCTAAGTACATTATTTCTAGCATTGTTGGATAAAAGAAGCAAAGGTACCTGTCTGAAAAACTATTGGAAATAGAATTAGAATCAAAATTTCAAGTACTGCAATCTGTTTTCCTCTTTTTTAAAAAGTCATTCGTTATAAAACATCTGGGTTTTGAAGGTGCACTTGCATGTTACCATGACACATTACTTCAAGTAAATACATTAGTAAAAGTGGGAAGGGAAGCTGATGTCAAAGTATAAATACAGCTATTAAGTTCAGGACTATTTCAGGGCAAATTTCCAAAACTACCCAGGAAATTAAAGCAAAAAGTATTTAATGCTGATACGGATTACATCCCTAATTGGAGTGCTTATATTCTTAACAATTTCCTTCTCTCTGTCACTGAGAGCTGGTATTTTCTCTGTCAGAAATAGGACTTTTAAAACTATATTGGATGAAAGAAATACTGAGAGTCAGTTTAAACAGGCAGAGGGCCTAAACTATGTCAATTTTCAGAGACCTCACAGCAATCAGTAATTATTTTAGTATGAGTGTTTCTTTAATTTATTTTAAAGAGTCCTTTAATAATATATGGTCCTAAGATTAGCTTGCACATAATTTTGGCACTAAAGATAATTGTTGAATTACAAAATACTTAATATCCTTCCTCTTTAGCTAGCTCTCCAAAACTAAGATTATGTGGATGTGTAATATAATAATGGTCCAAAGAAAACTAATTGTATTTTGGTTTATTTCAACCATCTAGCATTTGCATGTCAGAAACCAATGATCAGGCAATTAAAGAACCTGAGCAGGAGCTATAGCAACTATTTTACCCTCATGCAAGTTAACACGATTGATTGTTATGTTGCGCTGAACCAGGATTTGCTTTCACACCTATCCCAGTGACGCATGACTTCCTGATCAATCAAGTAAATTTTTAGTTTTTTAACTATTTAGCTAGGCTTCCTGTGCCAGTATGCGTTAAGCACAGATAATTCAATATTCAAAAATAATATGCCATGCACCAGATTCTTCAGTCAGATGTAATCAACAGAGCTTCTTAAACGAGTGACTGAATACCAGTCCTGACTCTAAGCCAGGAATTCTCAACTTGTGATCACAGGCCAGACCCGGCCCATGACATCATTTCATGTGCCCCCGCACCCCCCACTGCCTCCACCACACCAGGAAGTGCCATGTGGTGGAGGAAGAGCAAAATGTCTGTCCATCCCCTGAAGCTGCCTGAGGGAGCATGACCCGGCCCCAGCTTAAAAAGGTTGAGAACTCCTGCTCTAAATCGAGCTGCCTGATATAAAAAGAGAAAGCTAATCCAATAGAAGTGAGGAGCCCTATTTAGAAATGCTAACAAGTTAATTCCTATCCTAAACAAATTCATGTGTTCACATATATTTCTCTGCATTTCTGATGTGCAATGAACTGTAAAAAGGCGCTTCAAGCAGTAGTGAACTAGTCCCTGCCCCAAAGACTTTGCTTTAACTTTTCAAAGTGAAAACATGTATTAAAGCAGAGATTCTCAACCTGCAGCCCGTGACACCATTTCATGTGCCCCCCACCTCCACCACACCAGGAAGTGCCATCATATTTGTCAAGTATTCCGTATTGGCCGGGATTTCCCATTTTTCTGCACCTGTTCCTCCCCTTTCCCGCTGCCATCCAGTATTTTGAATGGTGGGGAAAGTAGCTACTGTGCATGCGTGCCGCTGCCTCTGACGGCCACTCATGCGCAGTAACCCATTTTCTGCCTGGCGCCTGGAAACCTACTGTGCATGCATGCCCGGCTCCTGGATTTCCAAAACCACGGCTTAACGAGTATGAGTGCCATGTGGTGGAGGAAGGGCAAAATGGCCATCTGGCCCCCGAAGCTGTCTGAGGGAGCGTGACCTGGCTGAGAACTCCTGTATTAAAGAGACAGGGGTGAGTGGGGGGAGGACATAAGTGATAGGGAATAAATACAAAGCATATGTAATTATAAGTGCAGTTAAGGATAAGGATTAAGGAAGCCATTTTATGCTCACTTACTCGGCAATAAGGACAACAGGAGTTCAGTTCAGATTAGACAGGTATGGGATAGTCAAAGGCTTGGATTTGCAGGAATAAATGAACTTTAGGCTGTAAGTTGAATGAAAGAAATAGACATTATGTGATGGCCAGCTCTAATGTCTGCTCTCTCTTGGCTCTGCTAATCACAGTACCCCACAGAATACTGTGACCCCGTCCCACCTGAAAAATAGAGGAGTGAGAGTCAGTTTGAATTTCATCTCAGGCAAAGAAGGATGTTTGGAGAGAATCAGAATCAAGGGGGTGAGAGAAGAATGTCTGAGAAGATTTGAGCGTGATAGGAAGATGAAGGAAATTGTGATAAAATTCAGGGAAAGTTTAAGTAGATACAAACTTAACAGACACTGAAAGTACTATTGATATCTATCCCAGGATGGTTTACAATCTTGTTCCAGTCCTGTAAATGCAGTGTTCTGTTTTTGTGTTGCAAAAGACACAAAATCCTCCCTCAATAAATTTGGTCTGTGGTTCTCTAATTTCCTGTCACACTACTACAAAATGTGTGAGAGAGACACAGCTATTTCTTTGGAAGCATCACTTATTTCTGAGAGGTAGGACCCCAGAGGAACAAGGGGTGGCTGTTAGAAGTAGCTGAAGCAATCTGATTACGTCACCAACACATGAATCTATATAGGTTTCTAGATATAGATTTTGATAACAAACTCTCACGTCTATTTGGGCTACCTTTTAAACAAAGCAGACACTTCACAGCAGAAAATAAGTAGCCTCACAAAATATATTGCAGTTCACAACTTGAAATGCTACTTCTTTTTCTGTGTCTAGGCCAGATGTGAAACTGCCAAAATGAAGGCACCTTTTGGTGCGTTCATTCTGCAGTTCCTTTTGCCTACTTAGTGTGAGAAAGATTAACCGGCAACACAAGGTTGCTGTTACCAGGATATGCCTGACTGTGATGCAAAAATACCACAATCTTTGAGGAGGCTCTTTAAATTTGGACTTCAGAGGTGAAATGATTCAGAAAGCTTCTGAAAATGCATTCCTGTTGCTATGGCCTCCTAAAACAAATGAAAGCATGAGAAGACACTTACGGCCTACAATGAAAGATGTCATATTAGTGCTGGACACTTTTCCCAGTTACAGAGACGTCTGTGAATCATACATAGCTTCAGCCAAGGCACCATAAAATAAACAGACGTGCTATCTCCAGTGTTGCTAAGACATTTTAAGAGTTCTGACATTAAGTGGCTTTTACCTCTCATTTTCTAAAGCATCCCCATACGTCATCTGCCTTCTCATACGTAAACCTCCCTCTCGACAACATAATATTGTCCCTTTCAAACATGTCTTATCCTGTTCTGACTCAGTTCTGATTGTGTTAGGTATGTGGCATGATGAAAAAGATGGTAGAATTAAATTCAGCAGACAGCTTCCAGCAGGAAAAGCAAAGGCAAGGTTCAAAAGAATAAAATCTTGATCAGCAAGGTCCAGACTTAATAGGTGCCAAGCTAGAACTAAGCAATGTTAACTGGGGGCCCAGATACAGTTCATCACCTACAGCAAGGTTAATGATTTTCAGAAGGATGCTAAAAATCTAAGATCTTGTATCAGCTCACCAGCCTGTAGGTCACACCCACCATTGGGGAGCTATTGGCATCCTAAAGAGCTACTGCTTTATAAATGGTTTTTGTGACAACATATGATGGGAGCTGCACTGGAAGAAAAGGTATCTCAGGTAGATGAAACAGGCAGACTTTTCATCAAATCTGGAAAGACTTTGCAAGGAGAATGCAGATGTCTTGTCCAGGTTGTCCTCCAAGTTGGAGGAAAGGCTATGGCTGACAATCTCAGGGGGTGGGGATGACCTCTGAAGAAGGCAAACATTAAGACCAGTGGTGCAGAATATAAAAATAACCAGGTAGTTCAGATTTGACTCTTAACATATTCTGAATCCTATTGTCTACCAATTTTTGAGATCTGAATTCAGCATGCTAGAGAAGGACAGCTGTTACTGGGCTATAATAGAACATCACTAACACAGCTCCTGCCAAAGATGTATGTAACACTCAGTTCTGTGGAAGAGTGGTCTCCAATTTCTTGAGACATGGGAGCCACATCTTGAATTAAAGCATAACAAAAATATTAACTTGCTGCTTTAGACCAAAAGTAAACATTCAGATGACAACAAAGAAATATTTATGATTATGGGTGCCTGGCTAGCCAAGAACCCAAAATGACCAAAATTCTAGAATGGAGGAAAAGGCCAAGAGAGAGTTGACAGAAGGAACCATGGAGACCAGAAGAAATAAATGTTGCTATGGTGTTTTTTCTAAGAAAAAGATAGGAAAAACAGATGTAGATGGTGCTGCTTCAGGCAGGAAGAACAGTGTGGGACTGAGGGTAAATGCCTTGAAGATGATAGTAATAAAGAAGCAGATTGGAGGGCCATGTAGAAAGAGTTTGGGGTCCACATATGACCCACAGAGTGAGTAGATAGTTCACACAATGAGTATAATAATAATAATAATAATAATAATAATAATAATAATAATAATAATAATAATAATAATGATGATGATGATGATGATGATGATGATGATGATGATGATGATGATGATGATGATGAAAAGAATATCCACCTGTTCAAAGTCCTTCAGACAGATCCTCTCAATCGCCATGGAAGAAAATGGACATTACTATTACTCCACATTACAAAGATGGGGATATTTATTTATTTATTTATTTATTTATTTATTTATTTATTTATTTGTGGCAGAGAGTGAATCACCTCTTGCATTCACTGCAGAGGTGCAATTTGAACTAGGCACCTTTGTAACACCTGTATCAAACTCTCTTTTCTCATTAAACAATCAACATTTGCCTCATGGTTGTGTGGGGAATTCCATCTGTTTTCCTTTCGTGATGCACCAAAAATCATTATTTAGAATGTCCCCACTGTCTGTCTGACTGTTATAGAGCAAAGAATATTAAATATTCTTGAAGTGAGACTGTCTCCATCTAAAGAAGATCCCAGCACAAGAAGTATGACAGATCCTCCATACAGAATCAGTACAGCAGTGGAAGCCCAATTTGTCCAGAATCTAGTTATGTACAATACTCAGCACAATAGTGAATCCAACCCTGTTAACAAAGCACCAATTATATTTAATGTGGTGGTTCTCTCTTGCTGAGTAAAAGGGATCCTCCTACATATTAAATCAGATAATAGATTTGCCCCTTATTGCAGCAAAGGTCAAAATTCATTCATTGTCAGCAAGCTCCTAGCCATCATTTACAATGCAGAGTCTGCCTGCCTCTCTGCTTTCCTTGCTGGAGTTACCAAAACCAATTTCTGATGTATCCCCTTAGCCTTCAGTTAACCTTGTAACAATGGCATTGCCCTGAAAGCAATCAGGACTGCTATTCATTGATTCGGTGAGAAGTCGGGATTTTTTTTACACCGGGATGCATTATCACCTCAGCATTTTTAAAGGTCTGTATAAAATGAAACTGATAACAATCAATTTCTAAGAGGTGGTTTGCTGGGGTATGGGAAATCAAAGGATCACATTTTGTAAGAGGCAATAAATGGACTTTCAATCGGAGCTGTGTGTCCATGCAGGAGTAAAATGCAGCATTTAAAATTCACTACCCATGCTGGATTATGGCTCCTTCTGCACTGAATTTATTTTATTCAGCCAGGCAAAGGAACTTTGGGACCTACTATATCAGGAGCAGAAGGCTGGATGTCTTTCCTCCTCAAACTGGCTCTCTCTATCTTAATCTTACAAACAACCCTTCCCTGTAGAGTGATTCCTCCTTCCAAATCAGACAGCAGAAAGGACTCACCTTTCTTTTAATTAAATCGCTGATATGCATACATGAGTAGATGGGGAAGTTTTTAAAAAGATAAGCTGGAAGCTAGCAGTCACCTTGTGAAAAGCAAACTTCCCCAGAATGCAACCTATTGTGAATCATTCATTGTCCCTCAAACCTTTGCGATTTTTTTGGATCACATTTGCTGGGCTTGGAACCAAAGCCATCCTCTCTTTGCTATGTGAGGACATAAATGGCACTATAAAAACCAACCCTGTATGCTATACAGTATATGCTTTACAGGGCATTCCTTGGTTTGTATAATTTGCAGAATGAAGGAGTAATTTAAATCTTTTCTTGGCAAATCTCTTATCCACTCAGGGACTAGTAACTATTTTTTTCTACTAAATCACTGATAAGTCTGGCAGTTCCATAGTCCAAATGAAGAAAAAAATATTGCCAAGTGGAAGTGCTGTGCCCTTCAAACCCTACAAAACAGATATCAGATCCAAACCACTGTTAAATGTAGGCACAGAAGTCAAACATCTCACATGTTAATATCTCTTCTTAACAACCACAAAACCCACAATGTATCATATATTGCAAAATCAAATAGTAATTGAAGAATGAAATAAAGGAAACCTAGTCACTCATAGTGTGAGATGTCAGTGATATAATAGTGGTAACTTCTTCATTCTTCTTTGTCACATATTCCCTTCACCAGCCCTCCCTTTTTTTTTAGTGAGCAGTCTAACTACAATTATCTACTCCATTATTTTTTTAAATGTTATCTGCAGATATTAGGAGGTGGGAACATAGACCCTTGCACCTCACTGCCACTTGATTAACTATGATCAGCAGTCTTCCTTTAAAAAAAAATGTTTTAAAAACATAGAAAAAGGGGCTAATTGCATATCTCAACTTGAAGAATGACTAGTTAGTAATGGAACAACTTCTGTATGAATATGTGCAGAAGAAGAGACATCTTAATTATGGACCTGATGTAAATGGCTAGTTGCAAGCTGCACATAGTAAGAATCAATAATAATTTGATATCTTCTCTGCTGGCCTTACTGATGGTGATTTTTGTCACTTCAACCACTGACAACCAGGGAGAACAGGATGACACTAGGCAATGGGATGAGACTTGGCCATGGAAATATCTATGAACTTTTTATTTGCACTGTGGTAGAACTTATGTACAGTCACTGGAAAAGTGCAAGCAGGAGGAACAAATGACAGGTATAATCCCTATAGATAATACAGGTTGCCTCCCCCCGTATCTGTGGGTCTAAAAATAATCAATTAAAAATCCCTTCTTTTTCAAGTGCCATGTCCAATTCCAAATATTGGTAATCATCATGGCGATCATCTAGGAAGATTGTCCCAGGAACAGCATAATGCAGTAGTCTTCCATTTGTCTTCCAAATCACAGCATGATACTCATACTACTGATCCAGTTCTGCGCATCACTTTCTGGTCTTGAGCCCTTTTGGCACGCAAAGTCCTCCCCAGCCCCAAGCTGGCACTGATGAAGCTGCTGCCCTCTATCAAGATGAACTCAATTGGGATTTAATCAATTTAGAGACCATCACCCTTCCCTGTGGACTTTGCCACCCAAGGCCATTAGTCCTAAGGGGTGTCAGGTTAGTTAACTGGACTGGTAATCGGTGTTGAGTTCAGGCAGTATAGTCCACTCTATTCTATTACCATAGCAGGATAACCTGACCAGACAATTAAAAAATCCTGAAATACATACCAGTAATTTATATGTATTTCTATGGAACATTAGGCCGCTAGAGGCCACTATTTGCAGTGTAATATTTACAAGGAACTGAAGCAGATGTTTTGGCAGCTCACATGTAGAACAAGGGAGGTGTTTTAAACTCCTTCCCTGATTTCCTGACCTGTCAAATATAGGGTTCACTGTTAAGTGCACTTTCAGGTTTCCGTGGCAAGTCTTGAAAAATATTTCTTGCAAATAGGAAGGGGTGGGTGGGGTGGAACCTGTTTATAATATACTGTCACAGTAAAATATGATGTTTGAGCTGCAATGGCAGCAAGAGAAAAGACTATTTAAAAGTGGGTCACAATACAGGGACCTATTGTACCCATATGTGTGCAAATCCGAGATTCAGACTATGCATTCAGATTGTTAAAGAAAACACGTAAGGGTAAGAATCATTTTTGCAAGTGTGCATGGTTATTGTTAGCATTGCACAGCTAGTAGCTTTAAGGAAGCTTAGTTCTCCCTTAGGAATGAAAACTCTTCACAACAATTGGCTGTGTTTTTTTTAATGAAGTGTCTCAACAAGTCAAAGCATGTTTCTTTCATAGAGGATGAGACAATTTAGAGTCATTTGTTACATGATATCATCATTGATCACAATTGAGTTATCACTGTCTGCATCTTGTTTCACTCACCCTAAAAATGAGCACCATGTGTATAATAAGCCTTTGGCTTCAATCTACCAAAGAAAACAGACTTAAAGGTATCACAATACTTCTGTTGTAGGGCTGTTGGATTTTATAAAATCCCTCTTCCTGAGAAATATTTTGCAAAAGAGAGGATTAGGAATAAACACGATCAACAAAACAAGTATTTATAGCCTGAAAATCATGTTTAGGTCAGCAAACAGGCCGGGTCCTTAGAATAGCTTTAGTCACTGCAGGGCCAATAATGGATTATTACAAGAGTACAATTTGGAGTGAAAGATTATCCCCTGGCTCTTGATCGGGTGTTGCATTTACTGGAGACTAACAGGAGTGACATGATCTAAACTGACAAGCCTAGAATGCTTAGAACTTTTTTTTTATCTAGGCTTTTCACTTTTTTTTTTATAAACTTAATGTCCTCAGCTCTTCAGAAACACTGAATTTCCTCAGAAAAAAACTTCAATTTTTGTGTCTGTGTTGATGTGGGGTTTACCTACCCACCCTAAATCAAGGTGGCTTAGTTATTCCTCAAAGCATTGTCTTCTCTTGGGTAAAATAAGACTTTCATTATCTCTAGTGCTTGGTTCTCTTAAACTGAGACACAACAATCTCTAGAGGCACAAAATGCCTGGTACAAAGGGGAATGGGAAGCACAGGAAGCCTGTATGTTTGAGAGAGACTAAAAATACCAAAGCAGCCAGACTCCCTTCTTCTCTGCTCTATATCTCACATTTTCTGTTAAAGGTGCATTGCTTTTGCTACAGGAAGAGCTTAATTACATGTCATTTTTAAGGTAATGAGCCTCAGCAAAGTTAGATTTCAAAACTAATGTGATTAATAAAATTAGAATTACTTTATTGGTATGACAAACATTAACTTGTTACTTTTAGAAGATACTTTCGAAGCTATTGTAAGGCATGTTTGCAGGAATTTTGACAGCATTTTCCCCCAGGGTTTTGCGTCATTCTGTTATCATACTAATGGTCTTTCTTTTCAAGGGATGCAAAGTAACAATACAGCAACAAGCAGCATAGATAGTTACATGACAAGTTTCCCCAAGAGTGCTACAAGTCAAGACAAGAGGTTGTTTTTCCAACACTTTGAAAAGTAACAGGAAGGGACAAGGTTTTCAAAGTATCCTTTCTGCATATGCAACAACATGTGTAGAGGTAAAGGCAGGGATCTGAGCAGATCTCATGGTGTCGTGGAGCTGCAATCTGTGGAAGCTGAAGCATAACGAAATGTAACACAAGGTGCCACAAGATGCTTTGGTTGTTTTTCTTGCAGCAGACTACCACTCTCTTAGATCAAGGTGGGAGATGTAGGGTGCCTTTATCTGGGATTCAAGAGAAAACTCTTATTCCTATCCAGGCTGGACACACAGTATGGTTTTTAAGCATCCAGAAGCCACCAAAACATTTTCCCTTCTCCCCTTCCTTTGTAGGGTCTCATGTTAACAGTGAAGCCCTTGCCCAATGCCAGGGGTACCCAAACCTTTCAGGCTGTGGGCTGGTCATGTGGTTGAGTGGGCCAGTCATGTGGTTCCTCTCACCGGAAGCACAAGTTAAACACACCCAAGTGGCTAAGACGCTGACTGGGAGGCGGAAGGTCAACAGTTCGATTCCCGAGTACTGCAGGACGGAATGAGCTCCCGTCTTTGTCCCAGCTCCTGCCAACCTAGCAGTTTGAAAGCAAGAAATTGCAAGTAGATAAATAGGGACCACTTTGGTGGGAAGGTAACAGCGTTCCGTGCGCTCCAGTGTCTAGTCATGCCTGCCACATGACCATGGAAATGTCTGCAGAAGCAGACAGCGCTGGCTCTTCGGCTTTGAAACAGAGATGAGCACTGAACCCTAGAGTCGGATACAACTGGCTTTCAAGCAAGGGAAACCTTTACCTTTACTATAACAGCCATGGGTACTTTACAGCAGCACTTTATGCATGTGGGGGCTCATTTAATTTCTCCTTCAAGGGGGCGGTGAGGGCAGCATAGGCTGAATTATTAGGCACCACTGGCTGGATCCAATCTGCAGGCTGTAGTTTAGTCACCCCAGCTCTAAGCAATACAATATCCCTGACATTACACTGAAACCTTGCTGTCTCTACTAGTAGAGAGGAGAAAGATAGTCACAGGAAAGGAAGTCAGGCAATATCTTTAGTTACATTAGATGATTCTGAAGGCCTCTCAGCAATATGGAACTGTATCCACTAGATACGGTTTTGGGGAGATGTATACTCCTACGTTTTACATATTATCGGTCCTGGCCAGCACCTGTTTGGTTTCTCACCCCAGAAATATTGCCTGAAAGGGTACAAGCACTACTCTGCCTGAGTTCTTGAAACATACTTATTTTGCTGCTAGCCAACTCAATTTGAAAAAGGTCAGTGATCCAGTTACACACCATAGCATAAAAACCATATTTTGCTAATTCTAGCATAACTACAGTCACTGGTATTTTGCCAATATTGCCTTTTAATATAAGCATTAAGTTTAAAATGATTCACTGTCAACTTTCACGACCCATTTACTAATTTTCTGGCTGTCAATTAATCTCAATAAATGGTTCTCCATTTCAAAGTATGCATTTTCTGTAAGAATTCAAAAAATGGACTGCAGCAATCAATTCCCTGTCTGTTCTAAGCTTTCCAGTTATTTACTTCTAAGGATCTACTCAATATACCAATTTGATGTTCATGAGGCATGACTGGTGGACAAACACACATTGCATTGCTCATGAACTCTAACACAATGCCTTCTTAATAAAGAATAGTGGCCAACACAGTGAGCATCTGCTTGCTCAAGAGAAGAAAAAAGTCTGTTTCTGTGGCATTGGGGCAAGGAGTATCATCTTCACCAACAATAAATTTTATGAGAAAGGCAAAAAAAGCAATTTGTTTAAATGCCTTCACAAAACTTAATGCTTCCATGTGTGTGTGTGCGTGTGCGTGCGTGCGTGTGTGTGTGTGTGTGTGTGTGTGTGAGAGAGAGAGAGAGAGAGAGAGCGGGGGGGGGGGAGAGATAATCAACCAGCCATGTTTCTGCACAGACCAATTCCTTTTATTATCATTATGTAACAACCCCATTTCATATAAGACATACTCAGAAGTATACAATTGTGTATTTCATTATATCTATTCCAAGAGTATTCTTGCCTCCTGAGCTAAAACGTGAACAGAAAAAAAGATAAAAAAATTAAATTAATCCACTGTAGGAAAATTTGTGTGTTCTAGATTTCTAGAACTAAATGATTAATTACATCGGTTGGGAAACTAACCTGTGAGCCCATAAATTTCTGGCTAACATCCCAGTTCAGTCACACAATGTATTTACCATAGGGAAATCTACTATTCTTTCAATTGAATTATGGGGATAATAACACCATCTAATCAGCCAGGTTCTGAGGAAGGATCCATGCAAAGTGTCTTGAACAATCAGTGAAAGTTCTGTCTAAATTACTCCTATTTGCAATGAACTCTAATCCATTTATTTAGCAAACTTGCCAATTAAAAGGTTAGCTCATTAAATGAAAGAAATAGTAACTAGTGTGGCTGAGAATTAAAGACAAGTAAATTTATGTGAGGCTATTAAAGTTCTTATGCATTAAGTGTAATCGAGGACTTGGGAGTTGATCTTCAATGACCTCATTCTAACATATCAGAGAATAAACAAAACAAAACAAAACAAAAATGCTGTAGCACTTTGAAGACTGTTATATTTTAATGTTAACTTTCATGGATCAAGTCTACTTCATCAGACATGTTTTGTTTATTCTCTGATATGCTTGAAACACAGACTAACATGGATGCAATTTAAAAAATCATTCTAACAATGACTGAAAACCTGTTTGCAAATTTCATCCAATATGACAGAAAACCTGATGTTCTGGAAATATATACAGTGATACCTCATACAACGTTCAAACTTGGTTCCACAAGTTTGGACTTTATACGGATTTGGACTTTGTATGAGGCATGCAAAATCCTAGCTGCGATGCCTCATACAACGTCCAAATCCTTGCTGTGATGCCTCGTACAACATTGTTTCCATAGAGATACATTGTACTGTAACAACACAGACTTCAGGGCAAAGTCAACGAAGCAGACAGGAAACTGACATAACTTTAAGAAATCATTGTCTAAAGACTAAATACATTACAAAAACATGTCAAACAACCCTGATTGTCCAAGAACCTGAAGAATGCTGCAAAAAATCCCAGGAATGCTTCTAAAAATTCTGACGAAAAAATCCAGAATCATGCTCAAAACCACTCCTAAACACTCTTCGCCTCGTGCAAAACCCACAAGAGCAATGCACGCATGTGTCCTGCCTTTTATACTGCCCAGGCACAATGCAACCTAGGAAAAAACCCAATGCCTCATACAAAGTCACAGCGACTTTGTATGAGGCAACTTTTTTCAAGGAATTAGATGATGTTGTATGAATTTGATGTTGTATGAAGCGGACTTTGTATGAGGTATTACTGTATGGTTATTTCAATACAATCCATTAAGTCTTTAAAGGATGGGTCTTTAATCAACTGAAATTCTTTAAAATTCTTTAAAATAAGTTGTTGTAGACTGCAACTCATATCCGAGAATGCATTTTTCCCCCGAAGCAGAAAAAATGTCATTGGTGTGAATTTGTTTAAGGTGGATCCCAGCTTGCCATGAAGTGACCCACACACTATGATCACTGAGCCATCTCCTGCAACACATATGAAATGAGACATGCAGGATTTAACACCAGGACTGCAATGGACTGCTGCAGCCTTGAGGGTATGGACAAGGTGCACCTTCACAGCCAGTCCATCTGGCATGGTCTCTTCCACTTCCATGACCATTGAGAATCAGAGTTCCTCCTCTGCTCATTTTGCCATGGGGCACAATGTGATGGTTTCCAGTGGCATTTCCTCTACTGAAGGGACCATTACCCCACCTAAAGGTGCTCATCTGCCCATAACCATTGGCCCCTTTAGGGAGTCAGTTTAGTTAACCACCACCCGACACTCAGCATTTAGTCGCTGGGTGTATGGTCTACTCCATTGCGGTAGCAAGATGTCTGGCCATCTGTTTCTCATGCTCAGATGAAAAAATCCTTTTGACTTTCTCTAAAGCTGCATAGAAACAGGTAACTGTCGGAGATTTGGTGTCAAAACTAACATAAACATGGATAAGATTGTTTTTAAATACTAATCTAATGAATAATATGTCTTAAGCACTTTCTAAGACTTGGAGGGGGCTCCTTTGGGGGAGGGAATCATTGCCCATTAGGCAAAAATCATATCAAAAGACTGGTTAGATTAAACTAAATCTTTGAATAAACTGGCTGGATAGATTATTTATGTAAATGACAGATAAAATATATCAGGTTGCAATTCTACTATACATTTACTTAGTTGCCTCAATGAGAATAATCATTGAGGAATGCCAATTTAATTATTCAGATTCTGGTTTCGCTGTATCTGTGCCTATCTCTGGAAACAATAAATCATTTTTTTATTATTTGAATGTTTGCTTTCTGAAAGAGTCATTCAATTAATATTTGAATGTACACTATAATTAGGAATTCAGAAATCACATGGCAGATTTTAGGGTCAAAACCCACAGTTGACACTTATCTGTGACAAGACCTTTCCCTTATTTTACTGCTTCTCCTATATGATTTTTGCATTCCTGTGTAGCAGGAAATAGACCTTCACACTGTATACAATGTAGGAATAATCCCTGAAGAACAAATTGCTTCAAAACTGGACAATCTGTAAAGTCAGTTTCAAGAAGAGAAGCATCACAGTAGCAAACTATTATTACCAGATTCACTGCTCTTTTAATATACTGTATTTTCTGGCGTATAAGACTACTTTTTAACCCCGAAAAATCTGTGCCAAAGTCGGGGGTTGTCTTATAGGACAGGTACTTAACTGCAGCTTGTTTCCCCTTGCTTCATATGTCCGGCGCATATGATGGGGGGTGCCGCGGCCGAGTCCCTGCTCTGTGCAGGGAGTATGAAGCAAGGGGAAGCAAGCTGCACACATCTTCCTGTACCTCGAGGAGGAGAACGTAAGCATGGATTGGCTCTCCACCAGAACCTGCCCATTCAACTCAGAGGGCTGCGCATCTTCGGGTTGAGTGTGGGTTAATTTTTATTTGGTGTGCATTGGAAGAGAGGTAGTCTTATACGGCAAGTATATTCCAAACTCTATATTTTAACTGGAAAAGTTGGGGGTCGTCTTATACGCCCAGTCGTCTTATACGCCGGAAAATAGTACTCTTGTTGCCTTTAAAGGAAGGACAAAGCTGCTTAACATCTAGGTGGCCAGGTTTGGCTTCAGAACCCCCACACCAAACTGCCCATCATCAATAGACATTCGCATTCTCTCAGTAAGAATTGCAGTCCTAAGCCACTTAAGTAGAGGTTTTCAAAACTACATGTAGTTTTCAAAGTTACACATAAAAACAAAATAAATAGTGCTGAACCATACTTAAACCTCCAAAATTCATGGCCAGGCAGTAACTTCGTTTACATGCAACCCACACAAGTTTATGAGACCTCCTTCCTCAGTCAATCAATTGCAAAAAGCTAACAGAGACATGGGAAATGCTGGCTTGATTCTCAGATTATGAGTCTGCCTGACCAGGGACTGAAGGTTGATGGAGAAAGTGCTGAACAAAGCACTTTCCCCTGCTTTGCATTCTCATTTCCACATGGCCTTGAGATTTTTCTCTGCTTGGAATGTGACAACATTGTAATACTGTTAGGAGGACATGGATATAATGTGCTTGCAGCTGTATTGGAGTATGTTGTTCCTTCAATCAGCAGCACATTTTGAATCTATCATGTGGTCCATATGTAGCATCTGAAGACAACTACATTCCTTGCAGAAACCAAACAAAAATTACTCCCTGTTACAAAACCATATTCCACAGGAACTGTTGGCTAATGGAATCCTTTCTATTTTTTTAAAAAAAACAACTTTAAGGGTTAAACACATTACAGAATATTTGTCCAGAGAATGGTAACAGTAACAGGATTGTCAATTTATGGTTCATTAAATACAAGGGCTAATCAGTAACCAGTGGTCTTTTAATTCAAAAGCATGCATGAGCCCATGAAGGTCACCGCAAAACTCAAAGGAGTTTATAAACTAAATTAATGTTACTGTACTGGGCTGTTTGATATAGATGGAAAATATGTCAATGTATTGGAATGTATTTTGACCCTAAAAATACTCATTATGTAATCCACTTAAAAATGAAGTTCCAGTTTCCACTACTTGCCTAGTACAGCCTTTACCCAGTGGGGGAATTTGAATGCAATAGACAATTATTGTGTTGCAAGTGCAAGTAGCATTGTAAAATATTTTTAGAGAGACGTTTTTTCATGCCCAGAAAATGTTCTTTGACAAATAGCTGCTCTCACATAAGTCTTCCTATTTCTGCTGTCATTGGCTGAGGCCTTGCTTCACAGTTAGAGTTTAACCTAATATTTATAGGAAACAGAGATTTTTATGTGGTGGCATCACATTTGAAAAATGGACACAGAATATCTCTACCTCACATGATTTCTTCTCCCAGAAGAAGAGAATGGTAAGCTATGTCTGGTGACTCTACACCTAAGAAACCCTGAAAAGGGTCACCTTAGGTTATTATATAAAGGCTATTACATTTTCCTTCTAATTGTGCTTGCTAAGCCCCATAAATTATGGTTACTTCCTACACGTCTGGGCTTTCTTATTTTTAAAGAGAGAGGAGCCATTTTGTTCCAGCATTATGGGTTTTGGTGAAATCCATAATCTCTACTCGTATTGTCTCAATTTAACCATGTGAATTTTTCCTCCCAAAAAAGTGCACTCTTACTTGCTATAAACTTATTGTAATAATCCTGCATTCATTGATACAGTACTTCCAGAGGTCATAAGTGTGCACCTTTGCACAAAGTCAGTCTCTCACATATATTTATATAAACTTTGTGACTGAATGAACCTATGATAGTCTAACAGTGGTTTAGACTATTGGGAGAAAAGACGCACTTCCGAAGGTGCATCAGTCTTTTAACTGCAGCTCATAAAAAATGGTGTGGCGTAATCCTATCAAACAAGATAGAGGGAAACTGAAAAACCTCTGCTCAAAAAACTGATGCATTCTTCAGGAAATTGATGGTACAGTGGTACCTCGAGTTACAAATGGTTCGAGTTACAAAATTTTCACAATACGAATGAAAACCAAGTGAAAATAATGGCTTGAGTTACGAATTTTTCCAGAACAGTTTAATTGGTTTTCAATGCATTCCTATAGGAAATTCGAGTTACAAATTTTTCATAACTCGAAAAATGCCTTGGAATGCATTCAATTTGTAACTCGAGGTACCACTGTATTTCAAAAGCTGTTTCTGCAGATAGCAATCACTGGGCTTAAGCTTGCTCAAAATGAGTGTTCTGAGGGGGGCTGGACCTGCTTTAAAAATGGTACCTGTTTACTAGATAGGGTTCATGGTTTTATCTCAAAGGGGGCTTTGACATCTAACACAATTGTGATGGTGTGAGTGGGGTTGAGAACACAAAGAGAGTGAGTATGAGAGAGATCAATCCAATTTGAATCTGTTGGGGGGGGGGTGTACCTTTTAAAGAATCATTTGAATTTTGTTTTTATGAATAAAGATTTATTCAGAAAGGATTTCACTTTTACTAAGTGGCCACCCAAGCTGTATTAAACTGTGAAGCTGTAATTAAAAGATAAGAAAGTCACAGATACACTCAGACTAAAAGTTCCTATTCTGGGTACCAGAGTGGGAGGGGGCAGCTCTTTTACTTTATTGGCAACCTGTGTAATTTAGGCATATCAGCTAGCACAACACCACAGCTTTGCTCAGATGGCCCCTTGAAATTCCCCATCCTATTTGTGGGCAGAGAAATTGGTTATTTACTTTGTTACTTGGTTGTTTCACATGTCAGGTTGTCTTCCGCTGTTTCCGATCCCATGCCAGTCTCATCCAGAGCCTCAGGAACTTTGTGCTGAACTGATTTTCCCATCTAGTTCCTGGCCTTCCTAGTGATCGCTTTATGTCAAGTGGTATCCATTCTGTGATAGCTTTCGTCACCTGCCACCTTTGAAGCGGCATGCATGCCTGGCTCACTGATGTCAATCAACGTTGAGGCTGGTTTTGCACCTGATCTTATATGCAGTTCTTCATTTGATATTTGGTCAACCCATCGTATGTGCAGCATCCTTCACTCAATTGCTCTTTGTGTTACATTGATTTTTTGATGTCAGCTTTTGTAGAGAAATGGGAGGGTCACCAAATTTCTTGCAGTAAAGGAGGAATTCTCTGACATTTTTTTAAAAGTATGGCTTGCCATTTGCAATGGATGCAACAGAGCTTTATTCTATCCCCACAAAGGATTGATTCTTTCTTTCTTGACACTGGAACCACAAATAGCAAAAGCAGCATTTTTGGCAGGTTGGCCACCACATTGTTTTCTCTCAAATGCCTTTTTTCTCTTTTGTAAATTTAGGGTATTGCATGTGGTAGGGGCCACACTGGTGTATGGAGTTACCAAACTATGGTGAATAGATACTTTTGGAGAAAATCTTTTAGGGGAGTTAGAAAGAACTCAGAAAAATACATTTTCAGACATTTTGGCTCCGTGCTATTTGTCATTCTTAAAGATTTGGTGCTTCTCCAAATGTTACAATTGGGATGAGTCATTGTAGATAGTATTTATTTATTTATTCATTTATTGCTCACGTTTGTATCACCGCCCCATCACTGAAGCGACTCCGGGCAGCTCACAGATAAAACCAAAAAAAGTAAGGGACATAAAAACATATACAAAAACCCACAATAAAATCATTTTCTCTCCACTGCAAAAGGTGCATGCAGTGGTATAACTCTTCTCTGAGCCCTGTAGCAACTATGAATTTTGCACTGGATATACACTGCTGAGAGTGTGACTTGAAGCTTGTTAGCAAAGGAAAAGGCAGCTGAGTAAGAGGAGTATCCCTACACATGCTTACTTAAGCATCTCTCCTGTTTTTGTTTTGTTTTTTCTCCTGGAGGAAAAAAAGATCTTAAATTATATAAACCCACAGTCATAACTTATTTAGACATTCATTTTGTGAAATGCTTCTTTTAAACTTTTTTGCCTCAGCACCTTAAAGATAAAACAAAGTCTCCCTCTGATATCAGCCAAGCAAATGTTCTGTCCAGTGATCTGAGAATAAAAATAAAATGAACTGACAACCTAGTCAACAATTTTTGCCCAGGCGGCACAGACCACATGCTCTATCTACATCCTTAGCTTTACTTGGTAGCTTCCAGATTAATCTATAATGTAGCAATGCTGAAACTACTACTTCTTTTTTCCTTGATTTCAGCTAAGATGTTTGTTATTAGGCACTCTTTAGCTAAAGGCACGAGTTGTTGACTAAATGTATTTGAAACAAAAATACAAATTACAATGAAACAGAAAAGAAAATCTTACTTATTTGATTTATATACTGCCCGTCTGGGAGAAAAATCCCAGCATTAAAATATATATCAAAATTTACAAATCTCAAAACTCTTGACAAATAAAAATGGATTTTGCCTTGTGGGCCAGAATAGGGACAGCATCTGGTAAAACAGAAAGATGGGGACAGACAACTTAGGAGGCTCTTTCTCTTTGGCCATACATACCTGGCCTCTGACGGATGAATGGGTGGTTGAAGGAGAAACACAGGGATAAAGTAGCCTCAGATGAACATAATAATCTCCTGGTAGGTTCATGAAGGAGGAAGATCTCACTGCTGATATACACTATCCTCCACTAGTGAAGTGCTCCTTTAGCAATAAATTAACCAGTCGGTTGATTCTCTGTGCCCTCAGATGCCAGTTATTTTATTTTAGAATGTCCTTATTACGTTGGTTTATTTTGAATTTGTTGTGTGTTTTATTATGTTATTTTGATATTTGTATGTACACATAGTGGGAAATTTCCCAAATGGGTGGTATAAAAATGCAATAAATAAATAAATTAAATAATTGTGAACATTCTTGCCTCTCAAGCTGAAGGCACTTTGCAACTGTGATTCCAATGTTTCCCAAGGAATTCAACCTCATTCAATGCAGCCTGGACACCATCCTCCAAATCAGATTAACCACCTTGACTGGATAGCTCTGTTCATTTGGTCAATATAAATCCTAAACAGCATTTGAGCACTAGGTATTGTTTTAAAATTCATAGCTACATACAGGATTTTTTCCCAGCAGACATGTTGACAGGCACATGTAAAATTCAGCAAATTCAGTACAACATTTTAGCCTAAATCCAACTGCTTGTCTCAGCTAGACCAGGCCCACTTAATGAATTTGATTTGGGTAATTCAACACCAGTGGACTGAGCCTCACATACTTGCAACTAGATCTAGCCCTTTGAGTCCTACATAAATTATGCTAATTGACCAAATATGTAATCATCTTATTCTGTATAATTACTTCTGCTTCTTCTATTATATGGTATTAGATCCACAAGGTGCTGAAAACCCAAAAGCTCTGATCAGCAGAAGTGCTGAGTTGGGCTTCTGGTAATTGAAGTCCAAAAGCACCTGAAGTGCCAAAGTTCACCATCACTGCTCTAGAGCAGGGGTTCCCAACCTTATTACACCATGGGCCTGACCACACCCCTGGACAGCTGAGCGGGCCAACCACACATCCCGGAAGCAGAAGCAGGCACATTTACGGCTGTCATAAACTTGCTTACGACGGTCGCAGGTGCATTTACGGCTGATGTAACTGTGTTTACATCAGCTGCAGGCACATTTACAGCTGACGTAAACATGTCCGCTTCCACTTCCAGGTGCAGCAGCGGTGGGCCACATGAAATGGTGCCATGGGCCAGGGCCAGCCCACAGGCTATAGGTTTGGAACTCCTGCTCTAGAGAGTAACAGAATATCTGATTTTCTCAATTTCAGTGTGCTATTCTCCTTTCCTTGAGATTTAATCATAGATAAAGCGGTTCAAATGTCTGATTCTTCAGTATTTGCCAATTTGTATTTCTGGAACTAGATGGATTATTAAACAGTTATCCTTCGGTCTTCCAACTTGCACACCTCTCCATATTTGGCTCAAAAATATTTTACATAGTTCATAGAAAATAGTATTCTAAGATAAAATACAAACACAAATTTAAACTTGCAATTTTGGTAAATCTCAGATACCAAATCTTTGGCTAAGTAAGATTTCTAGTGACTAAGAGGGCTCCTTTAGTATGCTGATCAGCAGCAAAAAAGAAAAGAAAAGAAAAGAAAAGAAAAAAACCAGTCTGGCTAAATTATGAAGAAAATCAGAAAATGTATGCAAAGCTGTGAATTTTATTTAAATTTGTGTGCATTGAAAAATATTGCTTATATTTGCGGAATATAATTATTTCAGAAGAGTACCAATTTCCCTCATATGGAATGTCGGTTCTCTAATCCACATTCCAGTCAATGTTACATATGAATATATGCACATATCACTTTGGGGTTATTACCTGTGAATTCCACTTGTGGCATAAGTGGTAAAATAAGAGTTTGTGATGCAGCATTAGTTCAATTCTTGGTATGCCTCAGCAAATGATGGTGCAGCCAAGTCTTAAGATCAATCACGACATTCACATAGCAAACATTCCAGACAGTTTACATTCGATGGAATGAATGAGGCTGTGCAATCAGTTCAGCCAACCACTTAGACTTCTGCATCTGCATATTTTTACTCTCCTTGCTCCATGGCTTTGCCCCCTCCTTCCAACTTAGATTAGTATTTATGGAGGCCAGCACTCAGACAGGCAATTCTCTCACTTTCCCTTGGCCTTTCATATTTCTGTAATCACCTTGGAGGAAATGTAACACCACAGAACTAGATTAAAGGGAGCCAAAGAGACAGATCTAAATCAATACACAGAAAAGGAGCCTGGGCTGAAATTCAACCTGCATTGTGGCTCCATATTGAAGCTCATACAATTTCCAAGGAAAAGAAATATCTTCATGGATTGGGGGCTGCCATGAAAAAGAAAGAAAGAAAGGTATTATTGGCAATATCAAGGCCCAGTGAAGTGTGTAAGAAACAAGAAAGTGCAAGCAGGATCTAAAAATCTCTTGCAAGCAAGTCCTAGATGTTGAAAGCAGAGACCTCTCTCAGACAGAGCCCGACAGCAGATTCAAGGGTGCAGAGAAAAACTGCAAGATGGATAAAGTCTTTTGTAGGAGATCATGTAATCTGAATTTACACCTACTTTTTTTAAAAAAAGAAAAACTAAACCAATGTTCCTGAACATGGAAAGAGAGCATTTCAGAAATAAGACTAGGAAAAATACTGTTGTCAATTCCATGACAACTTAGGTCTGGGCCTGTCCTGTGTTATTTTACACCAAGCTCCGATCATATTAAAATATACTTGGAAGCAAGTGCCAACACACACAGTGGAAAGAGTGGAAAGTGCATACACACAAATATGCATATGATCTGGCTACAACAAGCAATGACATCACAGGATACAAACTGTATCAACGGCCACTGATCTTTGCGTGAGGGTTGTGTAACTTTCCATGGCTAATTGGTCTTTGTTAATCAAGGTCACATGCCTGATCATCTACCCATACATGCAAGCAAGTTTTCCCCCTAGCAGCTTGTCAAGTAGCTGCATTTAGCTACAGCAGAATTTATTCAAAAACCTACAGTATTCCAGTGATAGGCTTTGCAAACAATGAATACACAGGCTTTATTCACATGGTTTTTAGTTTAAGGTTGACAGATCATTATTTCTTGTGATCAACCTTTACCAAAGAGATTTTAGACCAGGTTTATTCAAATATACTTTTTATTGGTGTATTACTGTGCATGTATTCTTATTTCATTTGGGAAGAACTATAGAAAGCCAAACAACACTTTTTCTTTGCATTGCTAGAGATAAAGAATTCCCTTATTTCACCATCCCATGATTACTCTGGAGTTCAAATCCCATTCCTATCTAAGTAACCCAACTCATAAGTTCTGTCTCTCCATATTTCATTTCAAGGTCTCTAAATTCTAGATGCTGGGAAACTGATATATGCTTCTAGGTCCCTTCCCTTTCAGGAGGAAAGCACACATATACACGTAGCAGAAAAGACCTGCTTGGTTGCTAAGAAAGATGCAGACAAGCACTCCAGTGCTTTGAATTCTTAAACAAAGCTGCAGTTTACTTAGTCACAAATTGTGCAGTTTTGTGGAAATGATTGATGAAAACTTGTTGGAGAGCCAAAAGAAACTCCTTACTGCCAAAAATGTTGCCATTTGAGGAAAGGATTTACTTTCTTATTTGTGATGCTAATTAGTAAGAGGGATACTGCTATCTACATAGGAAGCCTAAGTACACAACTACTTTGTTATGCAATGGCTTCAGTTATGTTGACCAAGGGGAAAGGAAACATATTTTGAAAACAAGTCTCTCAGTCATCTAACTGCATCTGATGTTCAGAGAGAATCTCCAAAGGAATGCATTTCTGAGTTGAAATGAGGGAGTTCAAGTTTGCATAAATCAGGTTCCCAGGAGCAAGAAGAACGGAGGTCCCACTCTTTTAATTTGACTTGAGGATTCCACGTGGCAACGGGAAAGCTTGGGAAACAGCTCTTCACTCTAACCTTGTTTGAATGATCCATCTTTTGTTTGCATTACTGCAGCTCTCAAGATGACAGCTATCAAATCAGATTACTGAATGTTGCCTTCGGTGACACTTGCCAAAAAGGAACTACTGAAGATTCAGGAACACAGGAGATTTGGCTCACGTGCTTAGCTCACCAAGATGTGGGGAGCTGGAAAATGGATTGAAAGAGGCTTTGCTTCCCATTTCCCCCCTGTTCTCCTTTTAACTCTGGTTAACCTATTTTGTGGGTTTTCTGAAGCCGAGAGAAAACTGGTCAAGTCTGTTCAGAATTAGTAAAAGTGGGGGTGTACACAACACAGGCAGCAATCCCTCTTCTAAACCATCTTCAGCTTTCTGGATAAGATTCATTGTCTCAAGCATAAATTGTTTAAAATGTTTTTCATCCATAGCACAAGGAAACACTCCCTGTTCTGTCTTCTTTTTAGTCTCTGGAATAAACATCAGTGTCTTACTTGTCTATGTGTTTTACATGCATTAGCTAGATTCTGACTAGAATGTGATCTTATGTGGAACCATCCCCCCATACCTAAATGGAAACAGACAATTCAAAAGCCAGATGCCCCCACTTCACCTAACACTAACCTCTAGTGATATTACTAGAAATAGTTTTATAGAGCAAGGGATTTCTTAATGTATGGCTTGGAGTTTTACAAATATGTATTAGGTAAATCACGGAACATGTGAGGGCAAAGTGTGGCCCTGGGGCCACATGAAGTCTTCCAAGGACACTTGGGACCCACAGCCACCCCCAGGTTGGCACCCATTCAGTTCAGAATTTTAGCTTTTATATAACTACTAGCATTTTTTGCCCAGCCTTGCCGGGCAGTTATTATCTGTGTGTTGGTGGTTGGGGTGGTTTTGGGGTGTGTATGCACCCCCAAAAAACCACCCCAACCATGAATACACAGATAATAACTGCCCGGCAAGGCAGGGCTGCCCAGTGTGTGTGTGTGTGTGTGTGTGAGAGAGAGAGAGAGAGAGAGAGAGAGAGAGAGAGTGAGGGAGGGAGGGGAGTTCTCCACATTTGGCCCTTGTCTATAGGAGAAGTCAAGCCTCTTCTCTGACAGGCAAGGGCCAAATGTGGAAGGGGCTCGCTTCCCTCGGTAGGTGGGGGGCGAAGGCACCAGTGCCTTCAGCTCCCGCCCCCTGTGGAAGGGGCTCACATGTCTCCAGGAGGCGAAGGCAGAGAACAGAGTGCCATTCACAGCCTTTGTCTCCCTGAGGGAAGCGGCAGGTGTGGGGAGAAGATGGCCTCCCCCTCTTCTTCCCGCTACCCTACCAAAGCTGCGGCGAAGCCAGCACTGGCCTTCGTCGACGGGGCAGCAGGGATGGCCTCCCTCGGCTGTTTTTTTACCCGCATGCTGGATACCCCACTTCCTCTGCACTCGCATCCTTCAGCCTGATTGGCTGAGGGGTTGTGTGGTGTGGAGGATGCTGGGAACCATAGTTCTTTTTGTTGTTTGTATTTGTGGGGTGTTTGCCCCACTCTCTGTTTCCGGACCCTTGCAGTCATGTTAGTTAGGTCTAAAGGTAAGTGTGGGTGGCTCGGTACAGGATGGTTGTGCCGGGTGTTGCCTCTAATGCCGGGCACTCACCACCCATCCACCTTCTTATAGGTATAGATATAGGATATGACAAACACAAGGGCAGTGTTTGTGAAGTTGCTTTATTTGTTATTTGCCAGTAGCAAACAGTGATATAAAGTGATGCAGTAAAACACATAGCATCATCAGAACAGGACTCTCAGTTAAAATTTATTGGCTGAAATCTATTCTTTAAGTTATGTTGCATAACACTAATGATGTCATTTCTAATTCCACCCCTCCAAAGGTCCCAGAGCTCCCATGGAATCATTTTCTTTGTGGGGAATATGTTGAGTGTCACAGGATTATTGGAGGGGGGGAGTTTTTAATACCTAAAAATCTACCATCACTGTGATGACTTTTCCATTGGTGCAGATTTTTGGAAAATGAAGTCTCTCTTACCTTACTGTGGCCCCTTGGGCTTCATCACAATGAAAAGAATTCCATGGGAACTTTGCAAAGTTCAAGTGGGGAATGAAAATATTTATTTCCAAAATAAAAATAAAATAAGAAATAACTTAAAAAATCACCACAGTTGACGATATCTTCAGCCTTATGTGGCATAGTTCCATGAATAGGATTTTAGATACCACACATTACAAAGAATGAGGAGCTGTGAAGGGAGAGACTCAATAGTGGGAAAATTCCATTTCTGTGGGAGCTCCAAGCAGCCTGCAACATGATATCCCTCATACCAATGAAGAACATCACAGAGGCCTCAAAACAACACTTAGTAAAGAGACTCAGAAATTAACTGGACTTTTAGCAGGGTCCTTGGAGGGGATAATTCTCTCTGATTCAATCCTAGGCCTTTCCACAACAAAATAACCTAAGTTTTTAAAGTGTTCCTTCTCTTGAGGCTGTCTGCACTAACCAATCCTTCCATTATTATTTAAAAAATTTTTTTCCAAAAAAACCCCCCAACAACCTGATTATTGAAAACAAAATTAATTAGCTGGAGTGCAAGACTGTTAAATGTCTATGGCTTATTCTGGCTTATCCTGCCAGAAGAGCGGGATATAAATATCCAAATAAATAAAATGAAATTGGAGTTCTCTCAGTGCAGACTGTATGAACACAAGGTACATACAGCTCTGAATAAAGAAAAAAGAATCATTTTGATTCACACAAATTATTATTATAAAAGTCCTTAAGGATCTCTGAAACACTCAAACGTGCTGTGAAAAGGACGGTTGATTTCTTTCTAATAAATAGACTGCTATAGGACTGCTGCTCAAGTAGATAGCTTAAGTGACTACTGAATAGCTTAAAAATGCACCAAAAAAAACGTAAAAGTAAAAAGAGGTTCTGAATTCAGTTATTTGTAAACTATGGAATTAACCAGGTTTGTCAGAAGAAACATTAAATGATTCCAGGTGAATGTGGAGGAAAATGTGGTTTTAAATGAGATCATTGTTACGACTAAAGAGATTAACACCTAAAGTCCTGTCAAGGCACTAAGAAATTGGAACAGGTATATGTGAGTTTTTTTAATCTACAGCAGCAAGAATTGTTTCAGAAATTTCTGGAAAGTATTGATGAATTTGCACCCACAGACAGAAGGATGGCTATAACTCAGTGATGGCAAACCTTTTAGAGACAGGGTGCCCAAACTACAACCCCAAACACACTTATTTATCCCAAAGTGCCAACACAGCAACAGGGGAGGGAGGAAATGCTGTGCAGAGGGGCGGGGCAAACTCTGTGCTGGGGGAGGGAGGATGCACTCTCATTGGGCTGCTGGGCAGAAGGGTGGGACAAACTCTGTGCTAGGGTGACCGCATAGGTACCCACAGAAAGGGCTCTGAGTGCCACCTCTGGCACGTGTGTCATAGGTTTGCCACCACTGCTATAACTCAATGGTAGAAGGCATTAATTTTATGCAAGGAGTGATATGTTCAGTTTTTTTCTCCAGGTAAAAGAATCCATTGTGGGTGACAGAGAAAACATTTGCCTATGACCCTAGAGATCTGCTACCAGATAGAGAAGACAACATAAGGATAGAAGGAGAAACAATCTGGCTTTGTATAAGACATGTTTCTGTGCCCAGAGACACTATTTTTATGTTGAACAATTGCAACAAGAAAATAATGAATAATGAATCTTCTTAATTTCATGGTTTCAATTTAGTTATTCTACATGCGAGACTCAGAAGCTAAGCAAACCTCCAGAGGGGACATCAGTGACATCAGAAAAAATGGGGAGGTGGCCAACAAGACTGAGATACATTGCCTTGTCTTTGTGGCAAAATAGAAACTTGCAATAATAACAGAGCAGCTATTTACATCTGCCTAAAATATGCAGGAAGTCTTATATGAGAGGAATCTAGGGGGGGGGAGTAAGGTCATGCCAGACTCCTATAGGCTTGGCATAGCTCTGGGATCACCACAGTTTCTCATTATGTTCATGAGCTACAGTGAACCTCAGGCTTCTGCAATTTCTCCTAGAATGCTGATGGGAAGCTTTTATTTGTGGGTCTTCAACAAGCCACACTTTCGTATTTTGTTAGAATATGGGAAAGCCACAAATAGAATTTTCTCATCCTGTAAAGAAGGAAGGAGTATGTAAGCCTGTCATGGCCCATACATATAGAGACACCATGGCTTCCAATAGTCCTTCACCTAGTGACAGCATCTATGGGCATACAAGGGCAATGTAATTCCAACACATTACAGCCTGAAACAAGGGGCTGCAGTGGCGTAGTGGTTAAGAAGCTCACCTTGTTAGCTAGAAGGGCAGCAAGTCAGCAGTTCAAGGCCCAGGTACTGTATGATGGTTTGAGCACCTGTCTCTGTCCCAGTTCCTGCCAACCTAGCAGTTCCAAAGCAAGAAATTGCAAGTAGATAAACAGGGTCCATTTCGGTGGGGAAAGATCTTGGGGACATGAAAGGAGCCTCATTTGGGCATCCCATGAGCAAAGTTTCTCCAGCAAAAATCATTTCAACCTAAAATAATTTCTGACACAAAATTATTAGAGCCTGAAACATAACAGCTAGTAGAAGCCATAAGTTTGCAGGCCAAATACTCCAAGATAAATGTCTTACCTGAGTGTTCCAGAAGCACCTCCTATCCAAATGTAGCAAATGACTAGGCCCTCGGAAGCTTCACATAACAAGATCTATTTTTCTACAATAAAAAGGAAATATGCAGATAATTACCAATAGTGCTAATATACAGTACATTCATGCATCCCGAAATCCTGATAAGGAGCCATACTTTGCCCTTTGCAACTGACCGAAACAAATTTCTCAGGCTGCTGTCCTTCACTGGCACTGGGATTGGCTTGCCTGTGAACACAAAGGTCCTTTACTTCCTTCATCTCTCGATTCTAGATAGCAGGTTATTGGCATCAATATGACACTGGAGAAATGTGGTGATCTCTCGCTTGCTACCAAGATGTACCTGTCATGTAGTCATAACACCCCTCTGCATGCTTGACCTGTTCTTTTGGCAGAGCGAGGAAGCCTTGGATTGTTATGCCTACCTTGTCCAATGAAAGAGTACAGGGTTTGCATAGATAAATGCCTACACAAGGAAGACTCATTATTTTCTTTCAGTAAATGAGTTGTGTGAGTGAGCTGCCTTGTGTAAGAATTCACAGTAAGGATTATACCTGCATGAAGAACACATGGCTGTACACCATGCATGCACAACCTATGTAGTTTAAGTTTAGGGCTACTTTACCCTTTGGCCATCCTGAATATATTTTTATTTGTTTGAGAACAGAAGATAATGGGGGAAATGTGGCTAATGGGGTAAGCAGAATGCCTGCAAAATGCCACCCGACTGCAATGAAGACAACATTTGTAAGGTATCATAGCATGTCACAGTGATTTCTAGGAAAAGCAATCTTAAAGAAATACTATAAAGAAAGTGAGAGGATGTTTACAGGCAACGTATGTTCTGCATGCTGTTTCATCAGCCAAGCATGCCATTTAATCAAACAGGCTCCCTTTCATAGAAATGAGAAATTGCACTGGGGAAATGCCTCAAAAATATTTGTGAATTTACAAATAACCATAAAATCGTGCTGGCATCCTTAATACTTTCCCAAGATAGACAGCAAGGAATTGACTCCATACCACATCTTGCCTTATGTCTTTTACCGAAGGAATGATGCCAGTCATTAAACAGGTTTTAAAATTGTTTGATGTTATAATTAGGTGATTGATTTATTTCAATGTTTTATTAATATGGTTTTTAATAATGCAATGGCTGGCTGGTTCAGCAATAAACATTTTGATACCTTAAACAGTTTGACTGAATCAAAAAAATTGCACACATACAACTATGTGGTTTATTCCTGTTGGAAGTCTCAGGATCTTAACAGGAATGATCTCTCTAAGAGACAGGGCAAATTAAAGTGTATCTACAACTACATTATGGCAGCTTGACAAAATTTGGCACCTATGCTTCCATCCTAAGGCATCCTAGAATAACTATCTTAGAATTCTATGCTGCAGTTCAAGACACTGCATTAGATCAATTTAGGAGAAAATTTTAAGTACCTCAGCAAATTCTTGTGTAGGATGAAACCTTGAGAGTTGAAGTGGCATCAAGCTGTTGTAATCGTGTGGTGCAGTTACAACTACCAGACAACTGACTCATGGATTGCAACTAGTGTCTTGTCACAATAAAGAACCCACAGTGGAGAGTGCATAATGTGATGGTATTTGACCATAGGATAATAGGATGGATTTGAAAGCTATGGATACATTCTGTGTTGCCTGTGGAAAAAATTCTGACTGCAAAACACAGATCTGTTTTTTTAGAAAAGTTATGTTTTCCTGGGAAAATAAATTTTACTATAATTCGGTGGTTATTCAGAATGTTTGATTAAGTCCCCCATTTATCTTTTGATTTTATTTACTGTATTTTCTGGCGTATAAGACTACTTTTTAACCCCAAAAAATCTCTGCCAAAGTCGGGGGTCGTCTTATAGGACAGGTACTTAACTGCAGCTTGTTTCCCCTTGCTTCATATGTCCGGCGCATATGGTGGGGGGTGCCGCGGCCGAGTCCCTGCTCTGTGCGGGAGTATGAAGCAAGGGAAAGCAAGCTGCACATCTTCCTGTACCTCAAGGAGGAGAACATGAGCGTGGATTGGCTCTCCACCAGAACCTGCCCATTCGACTCGGCGGGCTGCGCGTCTTTGGGTTGAGTGTGGGTTAATTTTTATTTGGTGTGCATTGGAAGAGAGGTAGTCTTATACGGCAAGTATATTCCAAACTATATTTTAACTGGAAAAGTTGGGGGTCGTCTTATACGCCCAGTCGTCTTATACGCCGGAAAATACGGTACTCAGCATTCTGCATTTTAAAAAAGTCTGTTGTACCTAATCTAGGCAACTCCCTCACTCTCCTTTCAAACTCACTTCCTGCACAAAGCCCTCCTCAATCATCATAGTTTTCAGCTTTAGGTCACCTACTCTTTCCACTTGATTATCTGACCTGGCATTTTACAGCTAGCATTCTCCTGTCACTTAATAAAATGATTCAGCTTGCCTCCTTGCTCCCAAACAACTGCACACCTAAATACTATACATGAATTAACAGCACGTCTGCAATCTTTGGAGGTAGTAAGTGCTTCCTTATCCAGCAGAGGGAGCACAGAAACAGCTAGTAGAAGCCATGTAAATTGCCAATTTGTGTCCCTTGTTTAGAAGAGATACTATTTATTATTGAATATAAACCCAAGACACAATAAAACTGAGGATGAGTTTTTCCTTGATAAAGGACCAGGCTGTCAACAAATAAAAGACCACAAAAGCTTCAGACATTTGTTGATTATACTGGCCTAGGTATCCCATTAAAACATAGCAAAGTGGAGCAGTTCCCCCCTTTTTATTCAATACAAGTTCCCACCACCTAAATCACTTCTGTAGATGAGAAATTAAGACATCTGGCAAGGTTATCCTGCTATGGTAACAGAGTAGACCATACTGTCAGAAACTCAAAGCTGACTATCAGATGGTGGTTAAGTAACCTGACAACGTGAGGATGAATGGCCTCGGGTGGCAAGGTACTCAGGAAAGGGTGATGGTCCGCAAGTGGATTAAATCCCACATGAATCTATCTTGATGGAGGGCATCAGCTTCATCAATGCTGCCCTGGACTTTGTATACCAAGAGGGCTCAGGACCAGGAAGTGACTTGCGGAACTGGATCAGTGGTACAGGTTTCATGCTGCGATGTGGAAAGCAAATGGAAGGCCACTGCATTATAGTGCTCCCAGGACAATCTTCATGGCTGATTGCCAAGATAGCCAATATTAGGAATTAGATACAGCACTTAAAGAAGAAGAGAAATTAGCCTGTCTTAAAGTGGCAATCATCAGAAAGAAGCTGTTAAGGCAAAGTTCTGGAATGACATTCGTTTGGGGAAAGGCAGTCAATCAGAAGCAACAGGAAGTCGCAAAGAAATCATGGGCATCCACTAGTTCTAAGCGCACAGGCAAATGAAATCATGTGAATCAAATTTTAAAAAGATAGTATCATTTTGGGAGGAATAGAAGGGAGCCTATGAGCCAGAAATAAAACATAAGTTCAAAGGGAAAAAGTACATTAGAAAAAGTACTATTCAACCACCAATATGTAGAAGAGAACAACTAGAGTTAGACCAGTGTTTCCCAACCTTAGGCTTTTGGACTTCAATTCCAAGAAGTCTAAGTCAATTCCCCAAAGCACTGATCAGCCAATGTACTGACTTAGGCTTCTAAGAATTCACGTCACCCACTGAACTAGATCCTTTTCAATTTACTTAAGGGATATGGGAAAATATGAACAGCAACTACCAATCTTATCAAGGTTAGGAAGCAGATCATGGTCTACACAAATTAGTCACCCTGTTTGCTGTTAGCAGCACTATCGGTTTGTAATCCTTATCACAAAGTATCTTAATCTATAAAGCAAGCAAAAATTCTTAGGAATAAGTGTAAAACACCTAAGAACATTTTCTACACTGAAAAGCAGTTGATAGAACTTGATAAAAGAAACCCACTTGCACGTAATCATTCTCTACACACCCTCTCACCTTTCACTTAGCTTACATAACTAAATTCAGTCAGTTTTTAAATGTAGGCATTCTTAAGATTCCTCCTTTGTTTTGCAGCTGACAGAAGATGAAAGAATCCCAAAGTTCTCTCTCCTTGTTTAGAATTACTATATTAGAGAAGGTGGAATAAGAAAGACATCCCCAACTTCAGTGTCCTCTTGCAGATTAATCCTATCTCCAACAGCACCACTATTTAAAATTCATTTCTTTTTATTACATGCACTAATCCAACTTCCTAAAGCTGTTTCATAAAGCAGTCCCTAGAACAGCAAGTTTTTCCTTTCCAGCAGTTCAAGATGTACTGGCCATCCCCTTCTGACATACACAGACTTAAAAGAGTGCTGATATTTATGGAATAGGGACATGTGACAGAACTACAACACTCCTTTGCACACTTTATATTTTCCTACACTTAGAAAACTGACCAACCAGCTGCAACAAGTGCAGAACAGCTGCAGCAAAGTAGGTAAACTTGCTCTAAGATTTGCATCCTTGTTCAACCTGAGCAAGCTCTCTCCCAGGCTCAGTGCTCCTCAAGGCAGCTTCTGTGTCTAAGGGAACTAGCTATTGTGCTAAAATTCCCACAGCAATCCCACTAGTAGCTCTTTAAGAACACTGCAGTGCCTGCTCCTTAAAAGGCAATTGCCCACAAGTTTGTTCAGGGACAAGATAAGTGCTTTAAAATATTCTTGTAGCCTACAAAATCCAAGGGATGGAGAGCAGGTTTGAGCCACCCAAAATGGGATACTAAATAACAAATTCTAGAACAGAGGTGTGAAAAAGTTACTTTTTATGGACTATACTTCCCAGAATACTCTAGCAAACTTCACCAGGTGATATGCCAGTTATTGGTATTCTGGGAGTTGCAGTCCCACGAAACAACTTTTCCTATCTCTGTTCTCAACCAAGGGCTCATATATTCACTGATAAAAAGCACTATTCGGCTATTTCACACACACATACCCCTAACACTTTTTCTCTGGAAAGAAATAATGGGTAAATTGGGAAACTGCAAACAGAAGACAACATGTGGACCATCTTGCAATTTTACTTACTTATTACATTTGTATTCCACCCATCTGGGAGATAACAGGTGGTGTTCCAAAGGAGAGGAACTGCAGAAGCCCTCCAAAAAATTTGTCCTGAATACCTTATAGCTTACCAGGATACATTTCTAAACACATAAATCATTGCTACTAGTAGAGTTGTCAGGTTACAATTTATAAACACACTCTGCCCCTTTAAAATTACCAACATAGCTTCAACATAGAGCTCCTTCCTCCCTGCTGTTTCTGAAGAATTGGTCTTCTTAGTATTGTTTCACCATGTATAATTGGGGGGGGGAGGGGGACAGAGAGTATTGAGGCACATCATCTTGTCTGTCTTCATAACCACCTATTACTTTTTTGGAGTGGTAGCTGTGTTAGTCTGTGCAAGCATATCAGAGAGTAAACAAAACAAAACAACAACAAAAGACAAAAAACATTGTGACACCTTAAAGACTAACTCTTGTATTTTATGTTAACTTTCGTGGATCAAGTCCACTTCATCAGACAACAACAACCAATAAACAGGATAAATAATGACCAAAATCTTGGTAGACATGTATATGAAGTTTATTGTCTGGGTATGAGCAAAGCCTACCAATCTAAATATTTTAAACGGGACTTAAACTTAAATATCTGTGCAAAAGAAATGATGTCATCATTAGTGGCAGACAGCCACTGGTTAAAGACTTGCTTTATCAATTTTGGGGTTCAAGCAACTCCTGCCCAATGAGAAAAAATTGTGTGCACCCTGACACGGAAAAAGGAACTCTTTAATTAGTGGCAACCTGTTGTTGCTGCTGCTGCTAATGTCACTACTGTTGTTAGGCAGAACCCACCCAAAAGGATTTTGGTCAATACTTGGGTGTGGGGGTGGGGGTGTGACCATTTCTCGTATAGGCAGTTTAACATTAATATTAATCTCTAGACTGAAATTTAACACATTTCTACAGCTATATGGCAGGAGACTGGTGAAGCAATCTAGCATTAAACTTTTTGTGCACTCCTGTCTCTCAACACATCAACCACCCACACCTTTCTGTTGCTACAAGAAAACCTCTATGTCCTCACCTGGCAAAGTTTGTACCAACCTGGCAGAACAGGTTTTAAATGTACTGATGGTAAGGTGCTAAGAGATGTGCTAACAAGAACATGTTTCCCTGCGTTAGGCTGAATAAACTAGTTTAATTTCTATTTATAATGTACTAGCTCATGGTATGGCACATTTTTCAAAAGTAGCAAATATAAAACAACATTATAAAACTTGGGACATTATCAAAGCGAATAAGTTTTTAAAGGTTTTTAATCCATAATACACATCCGTCTGGGTATGTGTCCCTATGCTAATTTGTGACACATTTATGCTGTAGTCAGAAACAAAAATCAAACAAGCTATTTCTGTTTATTTTATCTGCCATTTTTCAGGCTCATCATTTTCTGAAGGCAGTTTGCAGCATAAAAAACAGTACAATTTAGCAACAAACACATTTATACAATCACGTTAAATATAAACTACATTTAAATAATCTAGTTGTAATAAATGGAACTTTAAAATACCCATCAACAGCCAACACCACAGAACTTTTGGTTAAAAGCTATGGAGAACAGATGTGTTATTTAAAACCCTCTAAAAACCTGGTGCAGAAAGAGCCAGCTGTATATCTCCAAGGAAAAAAAAATCAACAGGGAAGCAGCAGGTTTCAGCAGATACACTTTTTTCATCATCCAGAAAGCAACACTTAACAATATGTCCTTTCCAGAATTCAGAATATGCACATACTGTATAGCAATTACACTTTTATACTGCTCCATAATGTTTACAGCACTTTCTGAGAGGTTCACAACCCCCCATATGTTGGGTACACATTTTATCAACCTCTTGAAGATGGAAGCTTGAGTCAACATGGAGCCCATCACAATCGAACTCAGAACACGAGCAGAGTTTTGGCTGCAGTACAGAAGCTTAACCACTGTGCCACTGGCTCTCATATGGTTCCAAAACAAACACATAGATACTTAGGTGTAGCTATACAGAGACCATAGAGAGGACGAGTGCTTATTCCTAGAAAGCTACTCAAGGACGTGTCACCAGAAAATTACAATACTGCAGTTAATTGCAGAACTGAGGACAACTGAAGGTCAGATTTTGAGTATGTCTCTATTTTGAGTTTACATTCCCCTTCTTTCTGCTCTAGTCAGAATCAGTACTGTAATGGAACCAGGGTTCACAGGGTGAAAAGTAGACTAGTAAGTTGCCAGGATGGTGGCATCATCATCTTCCAGTGCCTCCCCCTTCTCTGTTTCCTCTGATTTAGCTGCAGACCTCACAATAACATGTGCAGATACTTTATTACAAGCAAAAAATAAATGATTGTAAGCTGCCCCTGGAGTAACAACCCCCTACACTAAGGTCCATAGTTTGTTGGGTAGCACTTTTAAAATATTGATGCACTGAATGGCTGCTGTGTGTTTAGTGTGGAGAAGGAGGATTTCATGTAGGGGATCATTAAGAAAAGGCATTGAAAATAAAACCACCAGTCATAGTACTGGTTCCTCCCATCTGGAAAAGAGTATCATACAGCTGAAAAGTTGGAGAAAGGGGTAACTAAAGTTATCAAGGGGCTAGAAATAATTCCCCTGTGAAGAAGTGTTACAAGGTTCAGGCCTGGAGCAGAAAGAAGGGAAAGGTTGTTTAGCTTAGAAAATTTTCATGGCCTGCGGAAAGTGAATGAAAAGAAACCTTCTCTCTCCTTCTCTCATAATAGGAGAAGCTAAGGTAATCTGGTTCAAGCACATTATATTACCCAATTGCAGCAACTAATCATGCAGACTGCTGTATGTAGATCCAGCTGGAAATGTTTACAGCATCTATTCACAACTTTGTACAGAATATGCCAAAAGGTTCCATAAGTTCCAAGTGGTGAGGAGACATGAAGGCATGGGTAACATGTGTGCTCTATCCCACTAGATCAGGGGTGGGGGAGCCTTTTCCAGTTAGAAGGCTGCATTAGATTAGCTGTAACCAAATAAGGTCACATTCAAGAAACTTTAATTAGATATACTAAAAATCTACATTATTTTGTAAAAATATAACTACTATGTACTTAATAATTTTAAAAATAAATCAAAGCTACAGCCGCACTTAAGGACCTAGACCTTAAGGCTGCAGGTTCTCCACCTCTGTTCTAGATGCTTAACCCCTAAATAAGGGTTCTGATCCAATCTGCCATGGCTCTTCTTACATTAGTATTACAAAACATTTTGGAAAGATTAGTTCTTGAATGGATGATTAAAATCCATTACCCTTGCAAAGGACCCACCGCTAGCAAACATTAAAACTCTCTGAACTGGTTTGTTGTTTTGCATCCACAAAGTTGTTTGTATTCTGTCTTCTGCTTGGAGGCATATCTAGGGGGACTGTCATAATGAATAGCCCCTCAACTTCAAAACGCACATCTATACCTTAACCAAAGTACCGGACTGTTTAGTGAAAGGATGCCTAAATCCATCTTATGTTGGTATGGCTTAAAATACTACAAATCTTGAGTTCAGACAGGAAACACAAGATTTCCTCAAATTCTACTGTCTCCCCTTTGTGCATATTTAGAGTTCTCGACCAAATGATGGAGTTGATTTCAGCTGTTTGCAGAACATCACTGGTGTCATTCCCTATTCCCCAGGAGAAGCACCAAGAAGTTGGGTATTAGCTTTTTATGTATAATGCCACCAGGAGAGTTAATCAGATGGAAGTAATAAAGACACTTTCCGATAAATAGGAAGATGCCTTTAGGAAAGATGTTCTCTACCCAAAGAGTAGCATGGTCCAAAAGAACTTGTCCCACTTCTTTCCATACATGTTTCATAGTGTAGAGGGTCTCCAGGGTCTGAGCAACAGGTAAGCCACTTAGGAAGAATATTTAGTTATTTCTTTGGGTCTTTCATTCTTTCTGTCTGATTATTTGCACATGCTTACTTGATCTGTGTCTAATGCCCTATTGATTCTTGTTGAATATCACAAAGGATGGTTTTCAGAACTTAACATTCATTTCACTCACAAATACAGCAGCAGAAAGGCTATTTCTGTATTCCATAAAGCTATTTGTGTGCATAGGCCAGAGATCTTATCTAGAAAAACAATCCTTTAATCAGAATCAGCATCATCAACTTCATCATCATCTGCCACCAAGCCAATGTTGACTATTGGCAACCCTTCCAGAGTTTTCAAGGCATAAAGTACTAAGGAACAGTTTACCAGTTACTCCTTTGGGTGGTGCTCTGAGTCTGTGCAGCTTGCCCAAGACTGCATTGGGAGGCACCATGGGGAATCAAAATCAGAACCTTTGGTTGTGCAGCTTCAAGGATTTAGTCTTAAGTGTAGTGTGTTGACACTTGGTTTGTGACTTTATAAAAAAACAACTGATATTTAATAAGAAGTTTCATTTGCTTACAAACCCTCACCTTCTAAATATTCTGGAGTTAGATATGATGTCATCTGGCATATATTCTTGGACAATCCATTACACTGGTGAGGCACTGCAGCTGAATGTATGGTGTCCTCTCTAAGAAAACTTGACCAGCTTTCCTTTCATCTCTCTTACTTATCTTTAGTATAACTTTTAACTGAAGTTAAAATATTGATGACTGGACATTAAAATATTGATGATTAGGAATAAGAGATGGGCATTCTGTTTTATCACAAAAGGGAGGAGGGACTTATATAAAGATTGCAATAACTTTTAAAAACCTCTTTGCATCCCATCCATCTCTCTTTCTCTCTCTTTAATGCCAGTTTCATATTTAAAATGGAAGCAAGGCCTTCCTAAGCAAATAGTTCAGCATTATAGAAAAATGTGGAGAGGGGCAGGATTTTCCTGCCATGCCAATTTGTATCGGTGGGGCTGGGGAAAAGTTTTGAAAACAACAGCTTAAGTAGTATCTATATGATTGCAGAACTATAGAATTTGTTGTCACGAGATGTGATGACAGCCTTCTGTTTGGACAGATTTAACAGCAGATCAGACAAAAAAATAGAAGAAAACGCCTTCGATGGTTGCTCATCATAATGACCACCAGCTTCAGGGCAGTTAATCAAATGAACACCATTTGCTGGAGAACAGTAATTGAAAAGGTTTATTGCCTTCATTCATATTCCGTTTATGGACTTCCCAGAAACATATGGCTGGTGATACTAGGATACAGGATAGTGAAATACAGAGGCTGACCAAGTAGTGCTGTCCTTAGTACATCACGGCCTTCAGGTGCAAGGTATCACAGGACACTCAACTATAGACTCAACCCAAAATTATCTAACTGGGATAGAGGCTTTCATCTGTTTTTATTTCAAGGAACAATCCAAGGTTAAATAATGTAGAATTTAAAAATAGATCCAGTGTACAGTATGTACATTTATGTCATGTGCCATCAAATTGCATTCAATTTATGTTGAACTTAACTGGGCTTTCAAGATTATGTGAGATATTTAGAGAGAGGTTCTAATATTACCAGTCCCCAGTGAGCTCCCATGGCCAAGTGGGAATTGGAACTGAGGTCTCCTGAGGACTTGCCCACTATTCTAGCTGGCAGGTCAACTGGCTCTGAACTTTTGCTTCATAGCAAAACAAGAGCAGGATGGTGTACATCTATCATCTTACATTACTACAAAACATTATTTTCTTCTTACAAAGGAAGAGACAGTAAAAATAAGGAATTTAATGTCCAACTATTGATTATACAAGCAACCAAGAAAGTTACAGGGCTGTGAGGGCTTAATGCTCAGAATCTTCTTCTGGCACTGAACAGAAGAGGAAGTTGAAACATTGCCCCTTGAAACTGGGAGATGTAAGCATCCCTTAAACCGGCAAAACCTAGGAGAAAGGTTTTCAAAATGTGTTCATAGAAAAATAATAGAAGGACCAGTAACATCTGCACTTGGACCTAAACTTGCACACACACAGAGAGAAGAGCCTCAGTTTTGTCAACCAACAGATATACTGTATTCAGCTTTCCAATTCTGATTAGAAAGCGAGAACATTCTTAGAGTTTAATGAAGAATGACTGATTTATCTTAGACTGTTAAGATAGGAGATCTCTACACTTCACAATTTGCACACAAGAGAAAGTTTAGTATGTTGTGTACTCTCCCACCCCAGCAATTCTCAATAAATCCAGGAGGGAAAGTTTCCAAATTGCTTTTCTCAAAACCTGCCCTTCCTGAGATTCCTCAGCTTGCTGTATCTCAGGTTCTGTCCTGTGGGACCCCAAGTCACAGCTCCTGCAAATGTACCTCCAAAATAAAATACACACAGAGGCCCTTAACACACTTTATTCCTCATGGACACAGCCATATCTGCCCACTCCAGTTTCACCGAGACAGTCATTGGTGAGTATACAGGTTCTGCTTATGTCACATCAGATTCTCCTAGGCTGAGCTACCAGAAAACCCCAAAGGCTTGTTTGTTGAGAGCAGAAGGTACTGTCAGTGTGATATACAATATGAAACTGTAGGCAGGAGGAGTCCTTCAAAATTATCACCTAAAAGGAAAAACTGCTGATACAGGTGACTCACCAGCTTGTTTGGCAACTTTCCTTGCATTTTAGAATCAGGAAGGCTGGGTGACCAGGGAAGAGAGGCCAAATCTGAATAAACAAGACTGATATGAAAGGCTAAACAAGAGCATGCTTTGTTTCAATGTCTCCTTAAGCAGGTTATTGCTACATAAGAGCAGTTAACCACCCACCTAAGTGAGAGCCTCTGTCTTAATTGTCAAATGAAAGTATCACTCATGAGTATAGAAATGCTGAGGCAAGATTAGACACGCTTGTTTTTAACCATTCAGACTCTTTCTCGCTCTCTAGTGCAACGCAATAAGTGTAACTTTGACATCAAAATTATTACCCTTCAAAACACAGAGGGTGCTTTTAACTTTGCACACAGCAATTATACACAACTGTCATTTCAAAATGTGAAAGAGGACAAAAATACCCAAATGACAATCATGTTTGATCGAAGGATTCCAGTCCAATAGAGTTTTACCTGTAGACAAGGCAAATAAATTAAATCAAAATACATAAATGGTTTCTCTAGGAAACGTACAGCCTACACATAGAATACAGGTTTATGTTCTGTTTGTGTTGTTGTTTGTAGGCCTTTGATTTTTTTTATTGTAATGTGGTTTTATTTTATTGCAGTGTACTTCTGATCTATTTTGGTGACATTTGAATGTAGCTGTGATATCATAGGAAGGAGATTCAAGATGTTTTAAATAATAAATGAATAGTACAACAAAGACATACAAAAGATATCCAGTACAGATGGCACAAAGAAGTAGATCATCATATGCTTGGTTTCTTCTTCTCTTTAGACACAAGTATGTTCTGAATATATAATAACTATCTTATATACACCTATAAGCAAAGGTGTGGGTGGCATGTCCGGAATGGGCTGCCGCAACCCTTGACCAAACCCCATGAAATTCGGCACACATGTACCTTGCACATGTGAGCAGGTCACTGTCGGGGTCCCGAAGCCCATGGGGGGTTATGCCCCCCAAACTGATCCTTTAGTCCTCAACCAATCACAAGAGTTGACCAGGTCTGGGCCTTTGTGATGTCATGCCCTTTGTGAAGTCTTGGCCAGAACTGGTCAGCCTTTGGGAGTAGTCAGCCCTTGGGAATGGTCAGCCACTGTGACATCACAGGGCCCCACCCCATAGCCAGGCAGGCCAGCTGGCAGGACGGGGCAGAAGTCCAGTGGACAGAGGTCAGCCAAGGAGAAGGAGCACCTGAGCAATGCAACCCCAGGAGGTAGGACAGCACCCCCCAAACCCCATCTGGATGAAACCAGGCACCCCTGCTAGTCTTATATATTCTAGTTCTCCTGGATCAGACTGCTAGGCAACATTACAGTATAATGCATGATGTTTGCCCATGATCTAAGCTGAAAACAGTCTTAGCCTGTGAAAAAATTCTTTGTATCATTTCAGAGATCTATAAACTTCTTCTATAACCCAAGTCCATTGTTCCAAGCATTCGGTTGAAAGGTTAACATCCAAAACAATTCACTATGAAAGAAAAATGCTCTGAACAACCCACCACTATGTCTCCAAGGATTCATAAAGGCAAGGGAACTAAAACTTCATATCCAAAGGGTGAACGGCTAGATATAGACATTCCACCTCCACTCGTCAGCCCCCTCTAGCACCAATTTGTTCAATTACAACAGATGATATCCAGATTTCTCTTCAAATGAGTTTTCAAAGCAGAAGTTATGCAACTTGTCTCTTGACTGGTAACCCGGCATGTTCACTTGGAGATCAGAAGGGAAAGCTTTAGGATATGATCCAGGGCTTTTGTTCCTAACAAAATGCTGTCAGCCTGCAGAAACTTAATTTACAGGGACATGGCAATTCAATGAGACATCTGGAAAGCACAGAAAATACTGCATTAGTGCAAGGTTGTTGTATAGCAAGCATTCTCTTCAAACCTTGAAAACAAGGACTTGGGCCACATAATGTACAGCTAAGAAAAAGCAGACCAAATGAAGAATGGCAGTAGGAGGGCTTAAAGCTTTGTTAGCCCACAGAATGGTAAAGCACCTCACAGAATAACATAACTTACCAAAAAAATTGCACTCATAGGTCTGCACTGTGCCTGATAGTTTATCCAAGACACTAAATGGGATGGACAGGCAAGTGAGCTGCTCTATTAGCAGTCATCTATTACTCTGTAAAGAAGAACATGCTACTTCTTCAAAATTTCTGCTACACAGATCCTGTTGCCAGTCCTCTGCGGAGTCTACTGTTCAACTATGGAGAGAGTGCAAGGGTCACTCCTTCACTGGAACACAGGGAGTGAGAATACTGATGTCAAGATTGTAATCTCCTTCACAGAATCTTTGAGGTATAAGGTGTTGGCAGAGATCAACAATCAGTTGCAGGGCACAGCCATTGGTGAAAGAAAATAGCAAGTTCAATTCCAAACATTGCTTAGTCGAATGGGAGAACATCCTGTATGCCAGGGATTCTCAACCTTTTAAAGCCGGGGGCCAGGTCACACTCCCTCAGACAGTTGAGTGGGCCAGACTGGTGGTTCCCCCCCCCCCACTGTAAATGCTGCCTTAAAATGCATCTGCAGCTGTCGTAAACACATTTGTGACAGCCATAAATGTGTTAAAACACATTTATGGCAGCCACAGACACATTTATGGTTGTCATAAACACATTTATGAGAGCTGCAGATGCATTTGCAGCTGTTTCCAGTGCTTCTGGCAGTGGCAGTGATGGCAGGAGCAAGGGTGGCAGGTCACATGAAATGGTGCCGTGGGCCAGATTTGGCCCATTGGCCATAGGTTGAGAACCCCTGCTGTAGGCAAACACAGAGAACCATTAACAGCTAAGGTGGACATTGCCCCTTAACCAAAATGAGGGACAAACTTCACACAAAGAAATGAGAATTTTTTGCATTAAATTTTCATATGCTAATTTAACTTGATATATGCAAACATTGAAAGGCAGCATCATGCAGCAGTCACAGCGGTGCACTATGATTCAGGAGATATGGATTCTGAGCTTTCAGCCCTCATAGACCCGGATTGTTCCAGATTGTGTGATCCTTGCTGGCACATTAGCAGTGGATCCCCCCCTCCCCTCCCTGTATTATAATGTAAACATCATAGTAGTATGTCAGATGGCATATATGTTAAATTTAGTAAAACAGGTCAAACTTCTGTAACCAAGGATCCATGTATTAAACCAAACACAGTCCATCAACCTTGTATAGTGGTCTAAATGGGTTCCACGGAGCTCTTAGCTATGCATATTTTTTTGTTATGCAGCTCCATATGGGAGATACCCCGCATAACGAGAGAAAAATGTTCGTTAACCAGGGTTCCCATTAAGTGGGTATACACCAGTTACCAAAAACCCTGCATAATGGGGGGGAAATTGTTATGTGGGGTATCGCGATTGCATAACAAACGCTTCGTTGTGCGAATTTTTCACTATGCGATGCGTTTGTTATGCTAGGTACCACTGTACCAGCAAGGCCACCATTCCAGGTTTCAACAAATGATGGCAAGGATTAAAGTGGGGGATGGTGTGGAAAAATGTATAGCAAGGTTCAAAGACTTCCTTTTCGATCAGGGGAGCTTTGTAAACAAAACACCAGTGAATTTTCTCAGCCTTTCTTGAAGATAATTTGCCTATCTTTTATTTATTTATCTTCCATGTTCAGTTACAATATTAAAATACTGTTTAATGAGTTACCATATTATAGCATAGAATCAAATTAAAAAGAAGAAAAATAGTAAATACGTACTGGTTAATAATGAGAAAGGATGTGTGTGTAGAAAGGATGTGTCTGAGAAAGAGGTGTAATCTGTACGTGTGTATATGGGAGTCACTCCCCTCCCCTTATATTCTGTGGTCCTGCAAAAATAACTACTAAATGAACAGACAAAAAGCAAGCAAACAAATAAATTAGAAGTGTGTGAAATACAACAAAGATTTTTCATTCCAGCTCCAACTAAGATAATGGCTGACTTTAAGAAAATGGAAAAATATCTAGGGGACCAAAGTGAATATTTAAAAATGAAAAAATTATATTCATTTCAATTAAAAGCTCCAGGAACAGTGGCCATGATATATAGATAACTGAAGCTGAAAGCTGTAATGTTTATGAAGTTGAGAGAGTTTTACAAAATTTTGTTTCTTAGTTTCAAACAAGTTGAATTCCTATAATGGGCTGGAAACAAAGATGCGCTAGGAAAATATATTGATGGGGGGTGGGTGTCAATCCAGAAGTCCATCGGTTAGAGAAGAACAATATGCTTCATTCAGGATGATGTTTGATACATACGTGATAGAAAGATTATTAAAAATACAATTCTGAAGAAGAAAAACAAAGAATAGGTTTCCTAGTTACACTGTTCAGAGCTGTTAATTATGCAGTTACAGTACCAAAATAATTCTTTGGAATAGTAGCCGTGTTGGTCTGTGTTTCAAGCATATCAGAAAGTAAACAAAATAAAATAAAAACATTGTAGCACTTTAAAGGCTATGATGTTTCAATGCAGTGGACTTGATCCACAAAAGCTAACGTTAAAATACAGCAATTAGTCTTTGAAGTGCTATAATGTTTTTGTTTTGTTTACTCTCTGATATGCTCAAAATAATTCTAAAATTCACTGGCAAAACTGTCAGAAACAGCAAAAAAAATGGGCTCTTCAGAATACAGGGTTTTTGTTGTTGAAAAGGCAATGATATAAAAATAAGGCAAAACATTTGCCCCTTAAAAACACCTTATCATGCTCCAATTAGCTTCAGATGCTTTTACTCTTTGAGGAGAGTAGCAACCATGAAAACTCCCTGTACTTTCCACTTGGATTCTCACATCTACCTAAAAACTTGTATCAGTGACAGTTCCTCTTGCAAGAACAAGATGTTGAACCTGACAGCAAAAAGAAGTTGTGAAGACCCGAGATGCTAACTTTACCCAGCGTTTGAACTACACACAGACACACATGCACAGGCAGTTTTCTTCTCATCTTGAACAGATGGCAAGTTGGGTATTACATGCATACTGGAAAGTATGGCTTCTCAAAGCATCACAGCAGGCCCTGCATAGTCAAGAAACAGTGAGGAAGAAGGAAACAAGAGGGATAATGATGGGTGGTGATGGTGTCATATTTTCTGCAACTGGTGATTTTTTTAAAAAAATTAGCCAGATATTGACTAAATGGAAAGACTATGAAGCCATCTTCTGAATGCTCTTTAGCAGGCCTGTAGGATTATTTAGCAGTCTGTGGTCAAGTCATGTGCAAATCAGAGACCCAGACTTATCCTGTCCTCCTTTCTCCAGGTGGCCATTCCAAAGAGTTTGGCTAGAGCTACTTGCTAACTAGACAAACAGCTCCATGCTGGAACTAAGAAAACCTGAATTCCAGCATCTGCATAAAATATGCAAACTAAACCTAATTGCTTGATCTACCTTAATTTGCATGCCTTGCTCTGTTTCTGGTTGGTATAAGAAAGGAGCAAAGAGTACTGGTGAGTTGATGCTAGAACTCTGGTTCCCACTTCCTGACAATCTAATTCAGCAAAACGTTTGCTTTCCAAAATGGTAACAGACTTTAAAGCATTTCTCTTCAATCATAAAGACTAGAAAGCATTATTGAAAAGAAGGAAACAAACAAACAAGCCCAACATTTGTTTGTTGAAATCAGGAGTTCTCAACCTTTTTTAAGCCAGGGGCTGGGTCACATTCCCTCTGACAGCTTCATGGGCAGAATGGCCATTTTGCCCTTCCTCCACCACATGGCACTTTCTGGTGTGGTGGAGGTGGTGGTGGACCACATGAAATGGTGCTGTGGGCCACATTTGAGAAGCCCTGGTTTAAATCAATTATATTTATAGGCTCTAGATTTTTTGGGGTTTCTTACAGAATGGAACAGTAAACTCTGAAAAATATCAGAGACACTGACCTCAATGGTTCTCCACACAGTGAATCCAGGTGTTGCTAATCTACAGCTGCTATCATATTTGAGATTGACTATGCTGGATGGATGGGTCTAGCCCAATAACATGTGGCCTACAAGCCACTGAGAGGCAGAGGTATCCCCCCACCCCCAAACATGGATTTCTACAATCTTACCATTGTGGGGTCATGCTACACCTGCTGTGGGTTCAGTTCTTCAAAACCAGACTGCTCAAGGGACCCACTGACTCAGCAGACATTTCTATCATTCAGCGGTGTTATATTAATTCCACAGAGTCGTCATGTTTTTTGTAAGGAAGGAAGGCAAGGAGGGAAGGAGGCAGGAAGGAAGTCCAGTGACAACTTAGACAAATACTTTTAACCCCGCAAACATTTCCCATCCATGTCCACTGAATAACTAAATTGGTTCTGAACTACATCTTCATGTCCAACCTCTGAAAAAAGAACACTCTTGACACTTTCCCCCACTCTTGAAGCTTGTTACTTTGTTGGTTATGTATTTGATAAATGAATGGGCTTAGGGTTGATAAGGGAAGCAGATAAATCCTAAAAACATTCTGTTGAAAATGCTTCTAAAACTTTTTAAAGGAACCTTGCACCAAGTAGAGAAATCCAGGGAAACCTGAATTCAATATATGTTTCTTAGGCTGACATGACACACCAAGTCAGCCACTTAATGATGTGTTAAGATGACAAGTCCAGACAAAGCCGCACCTCACCCTTAATTTTATATATTTCTCTTGCCATTTATTTTGTATTTTGCTCTCTCTGTTCCACTGTGGAACTCAACAACACTGTATCTTGCATTTCTAAGTAGTCTCCCACTGATACACTTAGCAGCATGTTGGCTATAAACCTAGACGAGCATTTCCCAACCTTTGGTTTTTGGACTTCAATTCTCAGAATCCTAAGTCAATTCCCCAAACCACTGATCAGCCAATGTACTAGTCAGGATGTGGTGGTTCAGTGGTTAAGAAGCTTGCCTTGTTAGCTGACAGTTCGAGACCCAGATACTGCATGATGCATTGAGCGCTTGTCTCTGTCCTATCTCTTGGGGGCATGAAAGAAGCCTCATTTGAGCATTCCCTGAGTGGAGTTTCTTCTGCAAAAATCCTTTCAATCCAGAATAATTTCTGACACAAAATTATTATAGCCAATCAATGTACTGACTTAGGTTTCTGGGAATTGAAGTCCAAAAACCAAAGTTTGGGAAACATTGCCCTAGACCCTACTCTTGGACTATAATTACAAATAGAGTTCTAATAAATTCTATCCAATCAAAAGATCTACTGCTCTCAATGTCATCATAATATCATGCATTTTATGCAAACAAAACACAGGGATATGGAAAGGAATCAAGCAACAGTAGTAACAACAAAAGTCCATACATTAACTAGTTACGTGAAAAGGAAATGTTTCATTAATTACATAGAGATATCATGTATGGCAATTTCCCTTTAAATTCTTAAGTCAAATGTGCAGATTTGTAGCACTTTGAACTGTGCTGCACCAGTAATTGTGGATGAATATTTTAGATCAGTCTTGAATCACCGCATGCCATATAGACCAAATGAACTAATAAATTGTTCATGTGTGGACTACTAATGTAGTCCCCACTCACCCCTCCCCTCACCCTGACAGATGGAGTGTAGTCTTGAAAATTAAATACATTTGCTGCTGGAAATTTTCAGAAAAGAAGATGACTTAAACTATTTTTAAAAATCTTCCTTTTTATAAGACAGCCAATCACAACAGCCTATGTATGCTTAAGATAAAGGATACATATATAAACAAAAATATATGCTTAACTAAACATTAGAAGGTGGTATGTACAGTTCTAGAAAAAAAAGTTTCTCTATTCAAATGGCACATTCTAGAGCAGGGGTGGGATGCCAGATCAAGCCCACAGCCCCAAATAATCTGGCCCTCACCGTTGCTCAAGCCGCCACCGCGGCTGGAATCGGTCACAGACTTGTTTATGAACTTGTATTATTATGTATTTAAGGTATCTATTTTGTATGTTGATATTATTGTATCACTTTTTCTGCTGTTGTCTGCTGTGCAGACTGCATGCTTTACTGTGAACCGTTTTGAGTCGCCTTCGGGATGCGAAAATGTGGTATACAAATAAAAGTGATTGATTGATTGATTAATTGATTGATTCACGGCAGCTGTAAATGGTGGGGGGGGAGCACCAGTCCAGTCCCCTCAACTGTCTGAGGGAGCATGACCCAGCCCGTGAATTTAAATGTTTGGCAACCCCTGCTCTAGAAAGTTTGGCCTGGATGAAGCCATTGTGAAATCTTTTTGCTGTCAGAGCTAAGCAGAAGATGTCATTACATATTTCTACCCAACAGGTCTATCTCAAGCAACATAATTGCAACTCAGCTGGCACCAGTTCATTCTGCATTTAACTGACAATGTGTTGGGCAGGGGTTTTTTTTGTTTAATGTGAAAAACAAATGTGTATAGTTTTACTTAGACAAAGATTTCCCTAGTCTGAGAATTCCTTTTTCCTGGAGATCTGCCAAAGCCTTGGCTCGGGCATTCAATGAAGGAACTCCATAGCAATTGTTAGGCAGGCAAGTGTTCAATAGCTCAGGATTAGCATACAGTCTCTCCCTTCTTGAGGCAATTCTGTACTATAAAATGAAGGTTGTGTTTATACTAACAAGCAGTTGTTCTGCATAGAGAGAAACAGCATGTCTGGAATCTTACAGGATCTCACTGTGTCCTAGGAAGAAAAATGCCTTGCCCTGAAATTTCTTTGGGGAGCAATACTGTGGGAAATTACAGCACTTCCCGCCCATAAGGGTGATACGCAGAGTAAAATGCAAGATGTCTTGCAAAGAAAAATATTATCCTGCATAGGATATGGCACCTTCTGTTCAGGCTGTTTTAATTTCCCAGGTGGGTGTTGCATTATCTCTGAGGATGGTGTGACTGTAGCCTGCCTAGGATCTGGTGAACACCCATACAGAGCACATTGTATGAAAACAAGAAGTGAGGAAACCAGTGGAACAGACGGTGTGCTTGTTCGCCACCATGGATTCTTGCAGTGCTAGGCAAGTCTCACCAAACATCCTCATGTTTGGGAGATGTAAAAAAATAAAAATGAAACTACCCCCACCCCACCAATAACTAAGAAAAAAACTCATTCATAAACATTTCACATCTCTATTATGAGGCACCTTGCTGCGAATGTGGCACTTTCTGATCTTTACACATTAAAAAATAAATAGAATACACTTAGCATCAAACCCTGATGACAAACCTTTATTGTTTAGAATAAAATCAAAGGCCATTGAAGGGAGGTGTTGGTTAGAATCTGTCAGAAATGCTTTAGCTGTAGTATTTCCCTATATTCACAATGGGTAGGACAAGGCGAACCTTGATGTCTCTCCCAGCAACACAATTCGTCTTTAGGGCCTTTGTAAAACAGGATGGCTAGTCAAGACCATCCTATATTATTCCAGAGTCACTAGTTAGAAAAAGGAATCTGCTATGTAGGTTCTTTTATATATGTTCAATGAGACTCATAGAGGGAGGGAGGGGGGGGTTCTGGTGTATAAGCAAGTCCTTTAAATAATTCAGAAGTTCATGTGAGTAGGAACTTCCCCAACATAGTTTTCCTCAATGTTTAAAAGAAAGGGAGAACCCCTACCAAAATGAACGTCCGTTTGCATTGTTTATTTTACAAATCTATGTTTTAACATGTTATTAATGAGGACAATTATGAGATAATAATTGATCTCATTGTTTTGTGCTTCTGCATCCTCAAGATCCCTCCTATCACTTACACTATCCATTAGCAATACAGTACTTGTACCTTCATGGCTCTATCTCCTTGTTGCTGCTTCATCACTTGTTCTTTCCAGGTACCTGAGAAGGTCACCTGACCATTCTCACTCTGCTTGACCTCTCAGTGACATTTGACCATGGTACCCTTCTGGAACAGCTCCGAAGATTGGGGATCCAGGGCACTGTGTGGTCCTGGCTTTCCTCATTCCTGACAGGCCGTACCCAGTTGGTGTGGTTGGAGAGTGAGACGTCCAGCCCAGGCCACTCCAATATGGGGTGCCTCAGGGCTTGGTACTGTCTCCTCTCCTATTTAATATCTACATGAAACCGCTGGGTGAGATCATCCGTTCCCATGGGGCGCGGTACCATTAGTACGCGGATGACACCCAAGTGATGCTGTCAAAGTCCTGTCTGAGTGTCTGAAAGCTGTTGAGGTCTGGATGAGGGACAATGGATTACAACTGAAACCTGACAAGACTGAGTTGCTTTGGGTCAGGGGCCCGGTGTTATCTTGGGAATTACCATCCTTGGATCTGGCCCGGACAGACCCAGTACACAACTTGGGGGTCCTCCTGGACTTGAAGACCAGGTGGCGGCCGTGGCCAGGAGGGCCTTTGCCCAACTTCGGGTGATTCACCAGTAGTGTCCGCTCCTGCACTGGGACTCCTTACTCACATTCAATCATGCGCTGGTCACCTCTGGACGAGATTACTGTAATGCGCTCTACATGGGGCTGCCCTTGACGACCATTCGGAGGCTGCAATTTGTCCAGAATGTGGCTGCCCAGGTGGTGTTGAGGGTGTGGGCGTTATGCTCGGGCCTCGCCACTGCTTTTGGAGCTGCACTGGTTGCCAATTTGCCTCCGGGTGCAATTCAAGGTGCTGGTCATTACCTTTAAAGCCCTACATGGTAGTGGGCCAGGATACCTAAGAGACCGCATCGTCCCAAGATTGTCTGCCCGACCAACCAGGGTGGACCGGAGGGGCTCTCTAATTGTGCCATCAGCTAGAGGGGCCCGCCTCTCTAGCACAAGAAGGAGGGCCTTCTCTGTGTCCGCCCTGGCTCTTTGGAATCTCCTGCCTGTGGAACTGAGGCAACAGATGGAACTGCTGCCCTTCAGGAAAGAACTGAAAACCTGGCTGGCAGGGGAGGTGTGTGTGTGTGTGTGTGGGGGTGGTGGTGGTGGTGGAGAAATAACCCCTGCCTGCTGGCTGGTTAAATAAGAGCCATCCTTCCTTCCTTAACATGTGCGGGTGGGTCTTTTAACGGGGTTTTAAGCGAGTTACTGTTTTAAATGAGGTCTGTTTATTAAGGGGGGGGGCATAGTGTAAGCTGCTCAGAGTCTTCAGAATTGGGGCGGCTTTAGAAATTTGAACAAATAAATAAATAAAGTTCAGTGTGGGTGGAAAGAGCAGCAACTTTGCCCGCTCATCCTGTAAGGTGATGCCAACAGGGCAACTCCAGTGGGAGAAGCAAATAAATGGGCAATGCCAAATACTAATGAGAATGAGGAACTAGGTAAAGGCAACCTGGGAATGGTACTGCTTTCAAACACATATAGAACTGACTATTTGAGGAAGCAGCCATTCCCAATGTAAATTGTATTTATTTACTAAATTTCTATCTAGGGTTCGAAGTGCAGTACAGAATACAAAGAATGAGAGATAACAATTGCACAAGCTTACCTGAAAATTGAGCCCATGGACTCTTGTTCTGAACCCAAGAGTCTTACCTGCTATGCAAAAGTATCCTGAAAGTTAGCAACAGAGATAGATAAATCTTAACAATCTAGTTAGGAATCAACTCAGGCATACAATATAATGTTCGTGGATATGTCCTCAACTGTTATTAGCCTGCTAATGATCAGCTTGGGTCTACAGACGTCAGGAGTGTCATCATTACAGCCATCATCTCCATGAAGGGAGGGAATGTAAACTTTCCCATCCACTGTGGTGCCATGCCTAGATTACTGAAAAGGGCCAGTTAGGCCATGAAACTTATCTCAAACTACCACACCACACACCAGACTGTGGATAAATGGGAGGAGATTTAACAGAAATGTAACTAGTACAGCCATACATGTTTGGGGATGAAATCCATGACCTACCACATAAGTGTGGGTTATTTAGGATACTGTTGTTATATACAGTACTAATATCCACCATTTTCCTGTTTATTTTATTGGTGCAGGAGTTTTGTTGAATATCTCAGCAGAGCTAAAAAGCTGGTGTAATTGTATATGATGCTCTTGGTAAGACAAAGGAAATTTTTTATATTTATCCATTTAGGATACAATCCAGACTTGGATACAGAACTCTCTAATATTATCTTGTAAATGTATTAAAACCCAACTCTCAGTTCAGAAAGTCTTATGCCTGATCATTACCCTTATAGACCTATATAGACCTCTAGGGGGAAAATTCAGAAGTCTGTCTTTATCACAGCTGGCACTTATGGTAATAAAAGGTTAAATCTAGAATGAAACCAGACAAACATTTCCAGTCATACCAAAATTAATCTGGGTATGAAGGTATAAATCCAGTATTGCAATAATTCCAGGCAACTTCAGCTTGTCTATTTTTACAAGCTTTATCTATATACATTGCCTCTGTTGTTCCATAAGCCATACCTGTCAACCTTCCCGATTTGGCCGGGATTACCCCGTAAATTGACGTCGATTGACGTCATAACCCGGCCCCCGCTGCCAAAACCCCATAATTTGGCAGCGGGGGAAACGCTTTCCGCACATGTGCGGAAGGGTTTTACCCCTTCCACGCATGTGCAGAAGCGCTACATCGCTTGCGTAAGGGCTGTGTAAGCGGCGTAGTGCTTCCGCGCATGCGTGGAAGGGGTAAAACCTTTCCACGCATGCGTGGAACGCGACCTGCGCACAAGCAATGTGCGCAGGTCCCATTTTTCCGGAGCCGTGGGTTAACAGGTATGCCAGAAGCACCAAATCATTTCACAATTGTGAAAAGTTCAAAAAGTCTTAATATAATTTTACAGGTATAAAAAACTATAGGTACAAATTCTTAAAATATATATTCATTCTTTCAACTTGCGAAATGATGAGAAACCTGTGGGTTGCCCTGGCCACTGATTGGACAGCAACCTTTCCCAATGGGTTTGTCGGGCTATGCAAACAGGCTCGAGACCAACCTGACTCGACCCGAAAGGAAATTGGGTATGGGCTAATAGTAATAGGGAGCAATAGTAACTCCATGTTTCCTTGGCTGAGGGCACTAAGAGAAGTAAGGACAAGTGTCATGAGGATAGAGACCCAAGGTCTTGTAACCAGCATACAGTATCTAGCTCACGTCCGCGTAAAGGGCTGAGCAGACAACAACCACAGCTAGACCAAATAATTATGCATAGGTACACAGAGTCTTCTAGGACTTAGATAACATGAGAACAATGAGTCTTGCCACAATCCACTGATTAATCTGCCTATGGGCAACCTGGGCACACAGGCTGGTAAGTGTAACCCAACCAGCCGAGTGCACGTAGCAAGCCTTCTGTCACGGGGGTCTCACGTGGGCTGTGCATGATGACTCCCAATTGTAGTCAATAAATACAGACCACCCGAGTAATCGGGACTGGCTTTTACCATCATACTTCAGTCTCGCGTGCCTTCCTTGAGTTCAGCACCTCGACTCCCACGGACCATTACAACAGAAACCAAGTTTAGAAAAAGTATAACAAAATGCTAAAAATGACAGTTTACCTTATAATTTTAAAAATGCAGGAGCTCATAGCCTAAAAAGGAACGTTGAAAAAGCAGCAAAAACGTGCCTAAAATATCTAATTTATTAAAAGTAAAAATGCATAAAGGAAATGCATCTGTCACCCTGAAGCATATTGAAACAAGCCTCATAGAGAATTATTCTAATTGCTCACCAAGCCATGCTAATCTATGGATCTGTGGCGGGAAATCCATGATGATTTTTTGCTGCCGCTGCTCTGTAAAACATATCAACTATGTGTAGCTTGTTGTTGCAATGATGATGATGTACTGGAATCTAACACATGCATTCCCTATCTTCCTTTCAGTTATTTACCTTTGCATTCCAACTGTCAACAATCCTTTCTCCAGGACTGGCAAGTTCTAGAACCATGGTGGACAAAGGACATTTCCCCCCCCCCCCAACAATAATTTGTATTGATTTAGCACGTCTTTGAACTTTCCGTTTATAAAAGGTGAAATATGGCAGTCTGCCATTATAATAACAATGTCATTTGTTTGGGCTCTGTGCAAAGCTTAGAGCAGGGGTTCCCAACCTTTTCAAGCCAGGGGCTGGGTCACACTCTCTCAGTCATCTTCGAGGCACAGACAGCCATTTTGTCCTGCTTGCATGATGGGGTGGCCATTTGGTTTCTCAAATGCTCTTGGAGGGCATGAAATGATGTCACAGGCCAGATCCAGCCCCTGGCTTAGAGGGCCAGCTATATTAACAGAGGGTTACTGTTTATATAGCTCCTTATAACATTAGAGTATTGTATGACCAGCACATTGTAGAATATTGTAAGTACAGTAAAACCCCTACTTACGGAAAAAAATCCTTTTTTTTTCGCTTTTGCTTAAATGGTTTTTTTATGTAACTCGCAAACCCATAGGAAAAATTATTTTTTTTATGTAACTCAAAGCAAACCCATAGGGAAAATGAAATGTTTATGTAAATCGAAGCAAACCCATAGGGAAATGCATTTTTACATAACTCGAAGCAAACCCATAGGAAAGATAATCTTTACGTAACTCGAAGCAAACCCATAGGAAATCGTGTAAATCGGGACATGGTTTTTAGCACAAAATCATTATGTAAGTCGAATTTTATGTAAGCCGAGCCATTTGTAAGCCGGGGTTTTACTGTGTAATAAGGGTGTGCTCTAGAATTGTCAATACTTTCTTCATATTTTCACATTGTGACATCCAGTTTCACTTCAATTTCACTTCTTTCTAGCATTTACTTCCATGCTGAACTGTCAACCATGGGAGAGACTCTTGCAAAGCAATGTTTATTTTTAAAGTAACTTTTGTTCTCAGATTAGCTAGAAAGTGGCTGAGTGTTTTTCAATGCTTATAGTAAGCTATTTCCCAAGCTGCATTTTAAATGTACAATGTAAATTTTCAGTTTCACTTTTTCTACACACACGCCCTGAATTATTTTACCACTCTATATTACCATATGCTACCAAACCTTCATGTAAAGGTACCCTCACAGCCAGCCTTCCTCTAAGTAAGAAGGAAGAAAAAGAAAGAAACTCTTTTCTGGAAAATGGTGGAGGTGATTTTGGAGGAAGTAGCCAAAGACAAAAATCTTCAGGTGGTCACAGAGAGGAAATCAAAAAAGGCCAGGATGCCCAATCCTATAAGATTCTACTTCTGTTCTTCCTACTTCACTGTTCTTCATCAGTGATGGTGAACCTTGGCACTCCAGGTGTTCTTGGACTTCAATTCCCAGAAGCCCAAGTCAGCACTCCTGCTAATCAGGGCTTCTGGATATTGAAGTTCAAGAACACCTGGAGTGCCAAGGTTCACCATCACTGTACTAGATATTCCAAACAAAACATTGCTACATTCATTCAGCACCATTTAATTGATTTTTGTCCTCTTCCACAGCCAGTTCAATATTTGATTACATTCAACAACTGATCATAAGGTTCTTCTTAGACTTGACAGTCCAATCACCCTGTTTTATAGATAGCACGTCTCTATTTTTTATTTTGTCTATAAAATCTGAACAAGGAAGTCCACTTAGTTGAACAAGGCCATTATTCTTCAGTGCCAGGGAAGATCTACGAACAGCAAATGGAAAACTTGAACCTTTCTTTTTATCGTAGCTGAGCAGAAAACTTACTCAACGGTTTAAGACCTGCTGCCTATTTTCCCAAACACTAAATTAAGCTAAGACTGTTGTATCCATTGCCTTAAATTATTAGCTAATTAGCTTTGACTAAGGGACAACAGTATGTTTGTGCTGGCAAGCTGTGAAAAGAACACTTCAACTGGGAAGATCAATGGCATTTTTGTCTGGTTTACAATAAGAAAGTTGCTAGCCTGGTTTATGAGTTTAAACCATCTTTCATTTGGCAGACGAGACAGTGATATTGACAGATCAATAGAGTAACTTTATGACAGGCTGCAGCTTCTGGAGATGGTTGAATCATATTAAAGCATCATTCTTAAAACTAGCAAAGTACATTCAGACAAAAGCTACCTGACCTTTGGTGTTATTAACAAAGTCCTCGTATAAAAATAAAGCCATCAAAAGCAGGCATCCAACATTCTCCAAGATAGATTTATCTTTCACTGACATAGAGTTTTTAGAGAAGGCCTGACCTGTGCCTCATTAGGAACCAGCCAGGATTTTCCTAGTAGCATATATATATATATTTCCTTTTGCAGATGGCATAAAAATAAGATTGATAGCATCAGCTTGTGCTAATGAATTGGGGCTTAGTAATTTCTGAGCCAAGCTGTCACATGGCTACCCTTGCAACCAAAACAGGGAGGATCCAGTTAATTCCCCTGTCCTTTATTAATACTGAGATATCTTGGTCCTGGCAGACCCTGGAGGCAAAAGACAGGAGTGCCCTGGGGCTAAGTAAAGCTTCTGTCTCAGGCAGGAAACTGTGGAGGCTGATAAATTTGAGGAATTTCCCCTGGTTCCCAGAACAGCAGAGAATGATGAAGGTGTGCATAAGCAAGTACAATTTGCATTAGATAACCTAAAGTGGTGTCATGGTCCAAGATAAAATATCCTCCTTTAAAAATGCACTAATATGAGCAGGCAGGTGCAAGCCATCAACTCTCAGCTCTTTTCAGGTTACAGTGATAACTCATACAACGTCCAAACTTGGTTCCACAAGGATTTGGACTTTGTATGAGGCATGCAAAATCCTAGCTGTGATGCCTCATACAACGTCCAAATCCTTGCCGCGATGCCTCGTACAACGTCGTTTCCATAGAGTTACATTGTACTATAACAGGCTTCAGGGCAAAGCCAAGGAAACAGACAGGAAAATGACAGAACTTTAAGAAAACATTGTCTAAAGGTTAAATACATTACAAAAACATGTCAAACAACCCTGATTGTCCAAGAACCTGAAGAATGCTACAAAAATCCCACGAATGCTTCTAAAAATTCTGATGAAAAATTTCAAAAAAATCCAAAATCACACTCAAAACCACTCCTAAACACTCTTTGCCTCATGCAAAACCCACAAGAGCAATGCACGCATGTGCCCTGCCTTTTATACTGCACAGGCACAATGCAACCTGGGAAAAAACCCAATGCCTCATACAAAGTTTCAGCGACTTTCTTTGAGGCAACTTTTTTCAAGGAATTAGGCGATGATGTATGAATTTGATGTTGTATGAAGCGGACTTTGTATGAGGTATTACTGTACACCAATAACAACTTCTGGTGCTTCTGGGTTGAAAGGTTTAGCTGGTGAAAAATCTCTGTTGCCAGTGATAAATCTCCGTTCCCACAAATTCTTAACACAGTACATAGAAGATGGTTTTTGAACTGAAGGAAATCACAGGCGTAGTGTTTATAGATCTCACTGCAGCTTGTGACACAGTCAACCATGCAGCTCTGCTAAAAAAAGTCTCCCATATCACAAAGGATTTTAAATTCACAAAAATGATAGGCTGTTTCTTGGAAAACCATAGATTTTTTGTCGATTTCCAAGGACAACAAGCTGATGGAGAATTCAAAGAAATGGCCTCCTGCAGGGCAGTGTGCTAGCCCCCACAGTGTTTAATATATATACTAATGATCAACCACTGCCAGAAGCCACTAGGAGCTTTCTTTACACTGACGACCTGGCAATTGCCGCACAGTGCGCAACCTTTGTGGCTGTTGAGAAAAAACTGACTAAGGCTTTGAATTTAATGGCTATATATTATAGGGATAACCAACTGAAGCCAAACTGTCTGAAAACCCAACTCTGTGCTTTTCATATGAAAAGATGTGAGGCATCAAGAAGGTTGCAGGTGAACTGGAATGGCAACAGGCTTGAACATTGCATCACCCCCAAATACCTGGGAGTTACCCTGGATTGAACTGTCACCTTCAAGACCACCTGCCTTAATACCAAACAGAAGTTTTTTGTCAGGAACAATAGTTTGAGGAAAATAACAGGCACAAGTTGCGGTGCCCAATCACACACATTAAGAACTTCTGCACTAGCTTTAAGTTACGCTGCAGGAGAGTATGCTAGTCTAGTATGGTACAGATCAAAACATGCAAAGCAGGTGGATGTGACCTGAAATGAAACAGCGAGATTGGTCACAGGATGCCTAGAACCAACCCCAATACAAAGGGTGCATTACTTAGCTGGCATCCCTCAATCAAAATTCTGTTGAGAGGGTGCTACTCAGAAAGAGTGGGTCAAAGCAAATTCCTCAGAAACACACCTTCTATTTGATCACCAACCACCCAAGCAGAGACTGAAGGCACAGCTTCCTCACAACCTCCGTCCCTCTGAACAACCAGCCACTACAGACCGCCTTAGAATTATGGAAGGTGAGCAAGGAGCTACCGGATAACTGGGCAGAACTATATGACTCTCTACTGCCTGGCCAAGAACAACCATGGCCTGTGTGGAAAGCTTTAAATAGAATGTGTGCCAGGGTAGGAAGATCGAGGGCTAATCTAAGAAAGTGGGGTTTTCCTGTAGATGGCAGGAAACTATCTCCCATATGATGCAATGCACATAGGGTTGCCATATGTCCCGGAAAACCAGGAATTTCCCGGATTTTGATTGTCCTCGCCAGTTCTGTAAAAATCATTGAAAAGTTCCGGATTTGCAAGGTTTCAAACCAAGGGGCATGCTCTTAGTTTGGGGAAAAATATTCTCGCCTTTTTCTTGCTGCCGTGGAGCAGCGCCTCTATTTAAGCACTGGGCAGCATCTATAGCAGCAGCCGCAGCAGCTTGGTGGCTGAAGAAAAAGAAGGAGATTGGATTGATCAACATGGCCTGAGCATCGGTAAGTGGAGGTCCCCAGCGGCAGGGGTGTGTGTGGCTTTGCTGAACCTACCTCCCAGCTGACAGGCAGCTTGGCAATGGGATAAACTAAAGGTCTCTGAAAGGAGAATGAGGAAAATGAGGGAAGCATGGGGGGGGAGGGAGAGAAAGAGGAGGATTGGACCGGTTATGTGGTTCCTCCCACCAGAAATGGAAGTAAAACACACTCACACGTGTGAAAGTGTGTTTTACTTCTGCTTCTGGGATCCAGCCCACTGGCCATAGTTTGGGCACCCCTGTTCTACAAGGTAAGCCAGAGACAGAAAAACCCAAGCTTTCTTGATATTGTTTGACTTCCATCAGCCCCAGCCAGTTTAGTCAGTAGTCAGAGAATATGGGAATTGTAGTCTAGTAACATCTGTAGAGCCTTAGGTTCCTTGCTTCAGAGACTGGCATTAAGATCTCTGACCCCTGTCTGATTATTCTTATGCCTAGTACCTGATCACTTCTAATGGGGAATATGCCACACCATTATTTTTTAAACTAAAGAACATGCATATCAATTAAAGAATATACAGATCTCTACAAAAATTAAAATAAATCTATGAACCTTTATCCTAGAAAGGGACCAGCTATTTGGACAGACAACAAAGGGTAAAATATTTTATTAACAATGTAAATTCTTATAACAGATTTTTTTCCAGCAAGTGCTTCCTGCTCCTTATTTATTACTGACTCTTGTGAGAAATGCACTAGCAGCTGTAGAATTACTCTTCTTTTTATGCCAAGCAACCTGTCAATAAACGAGAATCAGAAGCAAGATTATTTTTGAAGATTCTGCCTGTTATTTGAGTCATTATGGAAATGTTATTTTAATATTATAAAACAAATTAAATACAACAAGCAAATGGCAAGCAAAACACCATAATCCTAGCAAGACAGATAAAGACCATAAATCACATCTTTCAGATGGATCAGATTGTGGGCATATTCTTTATTAAGTGGAAATAAATGCTCTGCTCTTCATTCCCTAATAGGTTATTCTTATATAACTACAGGATATGTTTCCAGGTCAATCTGTGGAGGATTTGGAAACACAATGCTAATCCTGATACTGAAAACTTAAGCGATGTGAGCATATTTCCTAAAGTGTTGCACAACCATTTAGCCACCAGCCGAAACCTCTTCTTAAACTAGGACAGTGCCCAAATCTTAATCATCATCTATCCAGCATCTTTTACATCTAGCAATTGATGTTAGCAATCCATTTAGCCAGGCACAATGCTATAGTAAATACCAACCACTGGAAATGGGAAATGGTGCCGTTGGGGGGGGGGGGGGGGTTTTGAGGAAAAGAAGAGAAGGTATGTCACAATGAGCACAGATGGTGCTAGGCTCCCCCTCCTGTTTCTCCATTTATGCCAAGCCCTTCGTCTTTGTCTTACTGTCTCTAACTGCTGCTGCTTCAAGCTAGTCTTGTTGCAGCCCATCTTTGATAGGGTTGTGATACTCATCATAATAAAAAGAATGAAAATCCTGCATATAGGTAAAGCAAAATATATGCCCTGAACCTTTATTTTGAGATTTATATGAATCATGTATGTTTGCACAACGTACTTTGTTGAACAATGCTAATTTTAAAACATGCTGGTTTTGCTAAATACAGTAAGGGACAAAAATGCACTACCTGGACATTTTAGCCAGCTATCTTTCTGGATCCAGTAATCTATGCAAGTGTTCCCACTGCACTTTGAAATACAGTTTTGTAGCTAGAAGGCTATTTTTTTATTAAAAAAAAGGAACACAGAAGGGATTTTAAAGATTATTTAAATTATCAGTCATAATTCTTTTTAACTCTACATTTGAAACTGTCCATCTTTATTTTTTTATAAAAAAAATCAGGTTGCTAATTATTCTTTGCATTAGAGCAGCCATAACAAATTATATCAGAGTATAAAGTGACTTCTATTCCAGGGCTCGAAGTTTTCTTTTATTTATTTATTACATTTATTTCCTATCCATCTGAGATATTTTCCCATTCTGGCCGGCTTACAAGTTATTATTTTTTTAAAAAAAACTCTTTACAATAGAAAAATTAGACATAAATAATAAACACACTAAATAAATTAATAAATTATAAGTTTATTGTTTAGTTCTCAACACACACATAGTAAGCTCCTCCAGAAGTTGACTTGTACACTAAGATGACATCCAGAGCATATTCTGCACTCTAGAGCAAAACTAAGCAAGAGAACGGCACCCAACATCCTCTGAATGGATATTAACCCTATGTCCGCTGGCTCGGATCCAGGAAGAGCTTTATGGCAAGAAAACACTTGAGCAAAACCAAATTAGAAGGTGGTGGAAGCAGCTCACTGGACAAGGAGCAACATTAAAGGAGGATATAACTGAGGAACTCAACCTCCAGTATGCCACTTGGAGGACTCTGAGTAGGCTGAGGGTTGGAGTTCCTAAATGTAAAACTATCATGCTCAAGTGGGGCCTGTTGACTGACAACAACATGCTGTATAAATGTGGAGAGATACACAATCCGGCTCATTTACTGGTATGCTGATTACCACTGGAAACATGCACTGATGAGGATTTAAGTTTGGCCAACAATAAAATCAAGAAAGTGGCTTCATTTCGGCAGTCCAGGGTTTGATAAGGACATGGAAGAATAAGACTCTAGAGCTGCCATTCCCAACATAGGGCACGTGCCACACAGGGGGTAATTTGACTTTTAAGGGGACTAACTCGCGAATGAGTTAGACCAAGTTAATTGCCTTTTAGGCTTTATCCGCGTGACTAGGAGTTCACTTTTTGAGTAATAAGAATTACATGTCATGGGGGAGGATGAGGATTTTAGAGATAACTTAGTCTAACTCATTCTCGAATTGCCACCACCACCCCCTTTAATTTCAAATTGCCCACTGTGTGATGTGTGCACCATGTTGGGAACCATGGGTTTATAGCCAAGGAGCCACCACTGTTTGCATCTGCAGACGTTTCCATGGACATGTGGCAGTCATGACTAGACACAGAACGCTGTTTACCTTTTATCTACTTACAAATTCTTACAAGATGCAATATATTGATATTTTTTATTAAACTTGTGATAACAGACCTTAAATTTGACAATTCCTGTTAAAATACTCCCAATGGTGTCTTTGCTCTCAAAAGTACATGCAAAATGTGGGTAAAATAGCTCGCTCTATGCCACAACAACATCTAGTTTCACTGCCGTGCTGGCTCCAGTTATTTAATCTGTCTGGTAGCAACTGTTGAATATTTACTGTGCATTAATACTTTGTGCATTATGAGGTTTTAATTTCAGCAATAACAATGATCAGTTTGTATCACTGAGCCTGTATTTCCATAATTGTTTAGATCCCCAGGTTAGAGTTACTGCTTGATCAGATAAAGGTTGACCTTTCAATAAGATAAAGTTAAAAAATAAACTCAGGGAAACAAGACACCTCTTGGGAAGGATTAAAGGGCAATCAATGTATAGTTCATTTGTTAAGCACTATATTTTTATTTATTTAAGTGAAAAAATTACAGCAATTACTCCACGTGTGCATATGTGATTCTGCGCACTCAAATTCAACATTGAACATGAACATTTTCTCTATAGCATAATCAAATCCATTTTATGCCAGATCTATAACTATGTTGGTTTTTATCCAAGACTATTGGGGGTGGGGGGTTACAGTTAGGTTAAGCTAAAGAGAATTTTGTTACCACCCCTAACCCATTCACTGAATTACATTTCCCAGAGCTCCGTGAGGATAGGATAGGATAGGATAGGATTGTTAAATCACTTTATATCTGCATAGTAAATGCATCTTAATAGAACTCAGGTTCAGTAAGAAACCCCTGAGGGAAGTTGAAACACACACACATACAAACAGAGAGAACAGCTTTGTTGCCTAAATTGTTGGTTATGTAAAATTGCTTAAACATGGGGAGAGAATGAAAAAATAGGGAGCTCCATGCATAACCTGCTAGTTTTTTGTTTTCATTCTGCATGGGGAGGAGGGACTGGAGGCAGCATTTGTGCTTGGGATGGGCACTTTGACTTCTTCTGGCAGCAAATCTCCATGAACAAGTTCAAGCCCTTCAAGCAACCGATTTTTTATATTGCTGTCCTCTAAATTTTCATGCTCTGGCTCAATGCCCTGATCACGCTGACCTAGTTATGGCTCTATTTCAGCCACACTGTTTCTCTGAGCCTTTTGACTCCTCCTACTTTGGCACTGTTCTGCATGGTGCATGCTTAGTTGTCAATAGCCTCTGCGGTGGCTCAGTGGTTAAGACGCTCACCTTGTTAGCTGGAAGGCTGGCAAATTGGCAGTTCGAGACCGGGTACTGCATAATAGATTGAGCACCCATCTCTGTCCCAGCTTTTGGGGACATGAAAGGAGCCTCATTTGGGTGTTCCCTGAGCGGAGTTTCTTCCACAAAAATCCTTTCAACCCAGAATAATTTCTGACACAAAATTATTATTAACATCCTCTATGGCAGTGTTTCCCAAACTTTAGTTTGTGGACTTCAATTCCCAGAAGCCCAAGTCTATTCCCCAAAGCACTGGTCAGCCAGTGTACTGACTTAGGCTTCTGGGAACTGAAGTCCTTCATGGGGCGTGTGCCCCACTTTGGGAATCACTGCTCTATGGGGTTCCACACCAGTTTTCAGGTTGCCACAACATCTGGGGTATTACAGATTGTCACATTTGTAACCAATCCCAGCAATATAAAAACTTCTGAAATCTCTTCTTTTTCCTTATGGGCAGATCTTATTCTTGCACCATGCTCTAAAAATAGTGTACAGCTTCAGAATATGAACCAGAAGTGGATTGCCCAAGTAATGAGAAAACTCTTTCTAATTTAAATGATTTTTATTTAAAAAAATTAAACAGACATACAAAAAAAAGAAAAGAAAACAATAACATTACAATACAATAATACCTCAAAGATAACCTCAATACAATATTAACTCACATTCATAGAGGCTAGCACATAACAGTACTTATACTGATTGTCTACCATTTAACTACAATATTAGATACCACAATATAAAATATTACTCAATCAAACAATAAAAGTTTTCTAAGCTACCTCTATAATAATTTTTTAATCATTACAAATCACCCTGTGAATATATACAATGCCCGGAGAGTTTAGTTGCTATTTCAACTCCAAAAACCTCTTTGCGATGGTGCAGGTCCTGAACTATCATTTACCATAAGAGAATGATCCACAAACGGTTTCCATATATTCCAAAACCTATTCTCTTTTAAATTATCTCGTTTCACTTTAATCTCCCATGTCAATTTGTCATTCAATGCTAGGCTCCACATTTCCTTGTACCATTCTCCGATCTGTATATCTACATCATTTTTCCAATTTCTAGCTATACATTGTCTACCTGTGGTCAATACAATTTCCAATAATTCTTTTTCCTCCTTATTCAAACCCAAACCCTTCCACATTTGTTAAAAGAATGTACCTGACACCAACTTGACCTTTTTACCCAATATTTCACCGAACTCCCCTTCTATTCTTCCCCAAAAATCCCTTATTTTTTTACAACTCCACCACATGTGTTCCATCTGTTTCTTTACATCTCCAACATAACTTATCTCTTTTATTATCCATCTGATAAAGCCTTAGTGGTGTCAAGTACCATTGCCACAACATTTTAAAATTATGTTCTTTAATTCTTACAGACATTGTTCTCATGATCCTCTTTTTCCATTTGTTTCTCCATTCAACCTCCCCAATTTTTATATTCAAATTTTGTTCCCACTTCCGCTTCAAGTCTTCCTGTGGATCATTACCCTTGTTCAATATAGTATAAAGTTTGCTTACAAGACCCTTAATGCCTCTTTCCCCTTTTCTAATCTTTATTACCAAATCCTCAAATTCCGTCTTATTTCTATCTAACCCTGCTTCTCTTTTATATTTTTTATTCCAGTTATCCGCCTTCAATTTCTGAAACCAGTCCAAATTTAACTTCTCAAATATTTTTTTCCTCTTAGTATCATCATCACACACTTTTAACCAATCCTTCAATAAAAGCACCCCATTTTTATCCAATATTTCCATTTTTTCCTTATCTATTTTTATTGGGAAACACCCCATATCCGTCAATTCCAAAATTGGAGAGAGATTTGGGACTATATCTTTCTTTACTTTCTTCCATACTTCCATGAGAGATAAAACTCTTTCTGACTTTTTTTTATCTCTATGTGTTTCCTTCCCCAATTTCAAGTAGCACTATTCCATTCCCTCTCCTTATTCAGCTATTGCTCCTCATCTTTACACTATTCAGTGCCTGATATTCCTAAGGAGCTCAGAAGCTTTTCTTCTCAAACAATCTGCTTGCTTTGAGGCTACCTAGAATTTGCTTATACCATTCTCATGAATTAAACTAAATAAGCTTAAGAAATAACTTCTGTGCTGCGGTGGCAGAGTGATGGCCAATGATCCAGAAAACTTGGGTATGAATCTCCACTCGGTCATGGAAATTTACCAGTAAAATGACTTCTTAAAGATCTCACTTATCTTGAAAGCATTATTGGGCTCCTTGTAAATCCACGTGATGGCCCATAACATAAACAAGCAGGGATATTTGGGACTGGAAGGAACAAGTGGGATGCAACTAAATATTGCAGTGTATACCCAGCCCCACATGCATTCACCGAACCTGTAGTTGAAAGGGTTGACAAGATCAAATTAGTATTAGTATCAGAGCAGGGGCAGTTTGCACTCCAAGAAGGGCCAAGCAGTGGTGGGCTCCCAAAAATTTTACGGCACTGTGAGTATGGTATGGTGGGCGTGGTCAGGAGGAAAGCCCTGCATTGCACCCGAATTAGGACTACTTTATTTCCAAACTTGGATGGGCGGGGCCAGCCAGAATTTCTGGTACCGGTTCTGGCAAACTGGTGCGAACCTGCTGATGCCCACCACTGCTCCCAAGGTTGGGGGGAACTTGTTATTAGTGGAGGTATGCATAACTCCTTAACTTGCTTCTGAAAAAGGCTTTTGTTTTAAGGTTGGTTTCCCAATCCCATCAAATTTATTCATTATTTGTTTATTTAGAACAGGGTTCCCAACCTTTTCAAGCTGGGGGCCAGGTCATGCTCTTTCAGTCAGCTTTGAGGGCCAGGCAGCCATTTTGCCCTGCCTGCACGATGGGGGCAGCCATTTTGTCCCAACAGTTTCAAAGGGGTGGCCATTTTGTTTCTCAAATACCCTTGGAGGGGGGGTGTACATGAAATGGTGCCACTTCCTCAGCAGGCAATTACTTGGGGGCAGGTAAGCCTACTTGAAGAGAAAGGGTTCACTTGTGGAAGGAGAACAAAAGAGTGTGACAGCCTGACCTTGCATGGGATAGAGTTCCACAGCTTGGGAAGGTGTGACACAGAAGATGTTCTCTAGTGTCCTCATCAAACACAACTGTGATGGTTACAGGATGGACGTAATGGCCTCTCCTATGACAGTAATGGTGAACCTTGGCACTCCAGCTGTTCTTGAACTTCAATACCCAGAAGCTTTGATCAGCAGGACTGCTGACTTGGGCTTCTGGTAATTGAAGTCCAAGAACACCTAGAGTGCCAAGGTTCACCATCATGGCACAATGATCTCAAAACCTAGGCAGGCTCATGTAGGGAGGTGCATGTTAGAAATGTAGCAACCCAGCATCCAGCCAATTTGTAGAAAGGAGGCTTTCTGCAACATTGACTTGCTTGCTATTTTCTTATTTTGCTAATCAAGAGCAAAGCTCTTTCTCTTCCCCCTCTTTTTCTCACTGTAATTGCTGCTCTTCTCTCCCTGTGTGTGGAAAGAGTGTGAGAGTCCTCCTCAGCGTGTCTGAAGAGATGGAGTCAAATTAAGCTCCTCCTTTTAACATGGATTTTTTTCAGTGGTGGGCATCAGCAGGTTCACATTAGTTCGCCAGAACCAGTAGCAGAAATTCTGGCTGGCCCCACTCATCCAAGTTTTGAAATAAAGTAGTCCTAATTCAGGTGCAACACAGGGCTTCCCCCTGGCCATGCCCACCATACCACGCCCACAGTGTGGAAGTAAATATTTTTGGAGCACCACTGAGAAATTCATCCATGATTTTTGTTCCTATCTTTTTCATGTTTTAACCTTGAATTTATGATGCCTGAAGAGTGAGTAAAACTTTTGTTTTATTTTGCCTGAAGTGGTCCAAGAGTGATTTCTTTCTGAATTCCTAGTTATCAAAACAAGGGCGGATTAAAGATGGGGACTTGTGGCTACTAATTTTGACTTCTCTTTGCTGTCCTTCCATTGTACAGTAAAGGGAATTAGGTAAATCCCCAACTCACTCAGCAATACAGTGTTTTGGGTAGCTTAGACTCAAGTCACTTAGGGCTTTAGAAGTCAAAAGCTGCACTTGGAATTGTGTTAGGGGATGGACCAGCAGTGAATAGAGCTGTTGTAGGTCAAATCACCCTTCCTCGAAAGCCAGTCATATCCGACTCTAGGGTTCAGTGCTCATCTCTATTTATAGCCAAAGAGCCAGTGCTATCTGCATGTGCAGATGTTTCTGCAGACATGTGGCAGACATGCTGAGACACTGAAGTGCACCACCAAAGTGGTACCTATTTATCTACTTGCAATTTCTTGCTTTCAAACTGCTAGATTGGCAGGAGCTGGGACTCCATCATGCAGTCCTCGAGTTTTGAACTGCTGACTTTCTGCCTCCCAGTCAGCATCTTAACCACTTGAGCCACTGCAGGCTGTTATAGAAGGAGAGCTATATGAGTCCTCTAACCAGCCTCAGTTAATAACCTGGCAGTAGCATTTTTGGACCAGCGGAGCTGCCTTTGAACTTCACTAACTTCACTTCATTAAGCCAAACAGGATGGAACTAAGGCATGTATCACCATGGGCAGATCAGACATCTCCAATAAAGGTGTGTAGCTGTCACACTAGTTTTAACTGCACAAAGGCATTTCTGGGCACTACTAAGACCTGGGCATCCGGGCTCAGGAACTGAATCCAGGAATACACCCAAGCTGCAACTGTGTGCTTTCAGGAAGATTGTAGCCCTGTCTAGCAGAGCCTGAATCCCTATTCCCTGATCTGTCTTTCAGGATACAGAAAGAGCCTCCTCGAAGATTATGGTGTTCTTGAACCATAATCAGGCATACCCTGGTAATGGCAACCTTGTGTTGCTGGCTAATCTTTCTCACACTAAGTCAGGGGAAAGGAACTGCAGCATGAATTCTACAAAAGAAAGGTGCCTTCATTTTGGCAGTTTCACATCTGGCCTAGACACGGAAGAAGATCTGCTTTTCGACTGACCAAGAGACTGATTACAGTCTCAATCATTTCAGTGTTGTCTTTTGCTGATATTGTTGTCATTATTTTATTTTATTTCAAGTAAAAAAAATAAAAGTACTGTACTGTATATGACAACAAGCTATGCCTTATTTAATTTAAATAAAACTTAGCCCATTCAGTATTAGATGGGAACTCCAGACACTGGGACATAAATTATATTGCTTTTCCTTCAGGATACATGTCAATTCAAGGCCTGAATGCCCTCTCATAGACAAGATGATACTTCTCAATCAAATTCATGTTGCTATTATTGTTTGATTTGGCCCTAACAACACACTGGGCATTGGGAAATCTGATTAAATCTGATTAGGAATCTCTGCTTCTTGAAAGAATTAACTAATTAATTGCACTGCTCTCAGCTCCAATTAATATTAAATGGTATTAAATTATTCGTATGCATTATGAAAATAGGGCATGTTTGGTGGAAGCAGATTATGGGACTATTGTGTGACTAAGAAGGCCTACAATTGTCTTTATGTGGATTTACTCTCAATATTCTGCCTTTATCTTTGGTCTGTTTTTCATCTTATTGTCCTTAGTTCTCTGTCTCACATATACACCCTAATTTATAATTGAACCTATTTGTTGTGGGACTTGTCCAATTCTCTGGAAATTACTGGACTAGCATTCCTGACAACTCTAACCAGGATGGTTCATGGCAAGAATAAGGGGAGGAGTAACTGATGAGACACAAATTCCTTATGCCAGCCACAACTCATCACCTCGACCAGGAGTTCTCAACCCTTAAAGCCGGGGAGCCAGGTCACGCTTCTTCAGACAGCTTCAAGTACCAGACAGCCATTTGCCCTTCCTCCACCACATGGCACTTCCTGGTGTGGTGGAGGCAGTGGGGGGCCACATGAAATGATGTCATGGGCCACGGGCTGCAGGTTGAGAATCTCTGATCTATACTAATACCACTGCCAACCTTAGTAACACAGAACAGGCTCAGTAATGATCTATGTTCAGCTGAATTTGGTTTTGAGTTTCCCTTGTTCAGAATTCTAGCCACCTCGCTTGCTTTATTGTTTTCAACTCAGTATACAACAGAGCTGCATGACCTGCATTAAGAGGAGGAAAAGGAGCTGAGGTGTTATTGTAGACCAGCCTTCTGAGATTTATCATGCTCAGCACCCAGTGCATCAGGCCTTACTAAGATGCTGGTTGATAGTGTATATAACAGATAACCCATCAATAGAGCTGAAATTATGTCACTGTCCTAAGAATATCATTTAGGCAAATTCTTATGTGTCGACAATCAGTCTTTCAGATGCATTTTAACTACTTTACAAAGGACAGCAGATGAGATGAGTTCCCTCTGTCAATGCCGTGCTATCTGTAATTAACATTTCAGCCATACCAAAAGGAAAATTCCACAGAGACTTCTGATATCTATCAGCCTCCAAGGACAGATTATGTGAATACATGTCCCCATGCTTCATAGAGGAAAACTTCCTGGAACCCTCGGCCACAGCAGAATAGCATCACATCATGACAACAGAATATATATATGGAATCCTTCATATTTCACTCCCCATTTTTCTACCCATCTGAGGAAATCTAATTCAGAATATCTTCCCACATTTGTGGGAACAACACCACAGTGTTCAAATGATTACCCAGCATCTTTGTCAGAGCTACAAAATAATTTTTGGATAGCCAAAGATGTAAGAAGCATTAAATTATTTATTTATTTAAAATATTTACACTCCACCTTTCTCCTCAAGAGGCCCAAGGCTGTTTGCAGTATTAAAACAAACAAACTGGACACAGGAGAACTGTTAGCCCACACCCCTTTAGTAGTCAGTTATGGTGAAAAGGCTAGCCTGAAAAGAAGGGTCTTTGATTGCCAGTGGAAGGACATCCCAGACTATCCTTCTTTGAGAGGCAGTTTCCACAACTTAGGAGCAGTGGCAGGGAGGGTCTACTCTCTAGTGTCCTCAACCTAACACAACTATGAGTATGGAAGGGACTGACAGGAAATCGAGGCAGACTCATCTTAGGGCAAAAGACCCTGGTAGACTGATATCAGAGAAATGTGAACTTTTGGGAAGCCTGGTCCCAAGTCACTTGGGGTACATAAGGTTGTTGTTTTTTTTAAACACCCACAACATTTTGAATTGTTCCCAGAAACTGAGAGGCAGTCAGTGGAGCTGTTGTAACAGGGATGTTATGTGATCCCTGTAGCCATCTCTAGTTAAAAGTCTGGCAGTGGCACTTTGTACCAGCTGAAATTTCTGAACCCCTTCCAAAAGCATCCCACATAGAGCATGTTACAGTAATCCAAATGGGACATAACCGAGGTATGTGTCTCCATGGCCAGGTCAGACAACTCTAGGAAGGGGTAGAGCTGATTCACTCATTTTAACTGTGCAAACACACTCTTGGCTGCCTCTGGGAATCCAAGCACAAGAACAAACCCAGCAGCACACCCAAGCTGTGAAGTTGTGTTTTCGGGTGAGTGTAACCCCAACCAACACAGGATGAATTTCTATTCCCTCATCTCCCTTTGGACTGGCCATTAACACCTATGTCTTGTATGGATTAAACTTAGATTTATTCATCCCCATCTAGTTCATTCAGGGTCACCATCAGGGCAGTACTACCAGTACTACCAGTATAGGGCCCAGAGCTGACAGTAGGATTGCTCAGCATGGGCCCCAGAAATTTCTGATGGTGGCCCTGAGTTCATTATTGACACCACACACCAATTTCGACCGGAAGCAGCTTCCTTGGAATTAAATGGAAAGCAGCGACAGAGATGATGAACCATCAAGTCAAGTGATCTCTCCCAAAGGTTTTCTAGGCAGAAAAGACACAGAAGTGGTTTACCATTCCCTTTTATTTTTATTTTTTTGGCGGGGCTCCCTGAGACTGGGCAGTTTGCTCAAGGCTGGCATTTCTCCCAGGAACCACAGTGAGGAATTGAACTGTTGATCCTGGCTCAGCAGCCAAATTCTCCAACCTACTGATGTATCCAACTAGTGTAGGACATGTAAGGGGAAGCTCCAGTCAATTCCAAAAGCAAAATAAAACCTTACTTTCTGATGCAGCATTTAGCTCCTATGTATATATTGATTCTCTTTCATTTAGATGGATTTTACTTTGGAAGCTTTTGAACCAGCTGCTGAATCTATCATAGTTTTGTATTAACCTACAGGCATTCTCTTCAAAAGAGTGCATTTATACAGGCCACTCTTTGATTTGCAAATAGTGTTACTGTACTTTAAAGAGATACTCATGTTATACAGCTCCCTCATTTAATCTGAGTATTAGAAAAGAAAAATAAAGGTCAGTAGGAAAGCAGGTTCAATTCAAGATTTCCCCTCCTAGCTAAAGCCACATGGTACTAATAACTGTTTACATAATTCCAACAAAACTTATACCAAACTGTGAGAGCTTAAACATGAAAGAGAGTATAAGCACCAGACTAAGTTTAATCACAACATATGCACATATATGTTGCAGTGGTTACAACATATACATATACTGTATATGTTGTAATGGAATGGCTACTTTCTGCTAGCTCCCTTTGATTTTTGTTCTTGTTTTGGAACTGTTGAACTGAACACATTCTTTAGTGCCTGGAAATGATACTATAAATTCCACTCAAACTGCTAGCTTCTGGATGTCAGCCAGCTAGTTTAGTAAACAATCTAGATTCATGATCTGAAAATAGTTATTTTTACTCCAGCGAGGACAGGGAGGCATATGGTGTCATAAAATTGGTCCCCCCACACTCCACCTCTAATTTCTACTGTGTGTCTTTTAGTTGGTGTGTTAAATGAAGAGAAAAGAGACACAATCCGCACAAGTTCTTGTCTTCCCTCACTATGAATCATTGGGGGGGGGGGGGGGGGGAATAATACTGGTGAGGTTCAGAAATGTTACCCACCATAAGTACTGCGGAAATGTTAGCCACTACAACTACTGCAAAATGTTTTCTGCCAGTTTATTACTGTCATAAAATTCCCAGCAAAGGGGGAAGACAGCTTTTGCTTGTATGAGCTAGAACAATTTTAATCAATTAGGTGTGACTCCATTCAATATGAGCCTTGGTCTATTATGCCAGTGACTCCAAAACTGTTTATCATGGAAGGCTAAAATGTGTTTTGGAAAAAAAAGTAAATCCATTCTGTTGGATACATCCTCCCTTCCGTTTCTTGGAGCAGAGAAGCCATGGGCAGCATTGATTCCTCTCCCTTTGACAAATTTATAGTTATATCCATGTAGGAAAAGCATTAGGGACCAGTAGTAATGCCAAAAAAGGACAGACTCTCCAGACATTCTCAAAGAAGATGTATAAGCAAAGATGCTTGCTTTGCTTTGTGATTGGTTTACTGGAATGTCAGCAAGGCATTATTTCACAAGTGTCATTCCTTCCTCATGAAAGTCTGACTGAATCATGTCTCCAGAACACTAATAGATAACAGCTTCTAATCAGCTATTTGTAGTTTATATTTAGCCCTCAGAAGCATCATGGAGAACCTTGGACAATAGGTAGATGGTAATATTACTAGACCACATCAGCTGAAGTGTAAGAATAACATTAGGCCATTCTGGTATTGATATATCTTTTCCAGTGGAAAATGTGTCTCTCATGTTAATCCAGAAGAAAGCAAACCCCACACCACTCTTTAGGGAACAGCAGTCTAAGATCTTGACAATAACTACATTACCTTTATCATGGCATTTCCCCCTTTATCACCCTCAACAGCCCCTGAATGTAAACAACAGCCAAAAAGTCAGATACAAACTAAAATATGCAGAAGAAATAAAACTTAGACTGAGCAATTTACAAGGCACCATTATCCTTTTAAAAGTAAGTGGGCCTGTTGCCCTATCTATGACCAAAGTCAACCATAATTTACCTGCCTACCTTTCTAGCATTAGGCTATTTCATTGCTTAACAGATTGGACACAGCAGAGGGACTCCATATAAATTTGTCTTTTCCATACTTTGAATTATCTTGTAACTCTCCCATCAAAACTTTTGGCCACCACAGGTTTCTTTTGAGTGTAGAAATTAAGACTGTGTCATCTTGGTGTACCATTCGGATGCCCTACATAAGAGTGGGAGGAACCCCCCCCCCCCCAAAAAAAAAAAAAGAACAGCTCTGTCTATATTTAAATTGTTTGGAAGAGATGGCATTTTGCCTCATAGAAAATTCCATGGACTGGGAGCTTCCTGTGTAGGCAGACTACAGAAGAACAGTTGGCATTCTCTTAACAGCTCTGCAATACTACTGTATCTCCTACAAGTCACCTGATGACGAATGCAAATGTCAAAGAGTACATCAGTACATAATTGAAAGAAGAACTGGATTTATGCCAAGGAAAAGATTATGACACCATCTACTGAATTATAATGCCTTGTTCAAAAGGAAACATATTATTCTTGTGACCTGAAGGTAAATGAAACTAAAAACTGGAAAAAGATAAAAAAGTTATTTGTGTGCTTTCCAGAAAAGGAGAACTATACACCTACCCTATACTTAAAAAAAACACCAACCCAGAACCTACACATCTTCCCAAACTAACTAACTGTATAACATTAAGTCTTGTGAAGGTCACCCTTTTAAGTAACTTTGTAGAGAACACAGTAAATATACAATAGATAATATACAAAAGATAAAAGTTACGTACGTAAAATCCAAAACTATCACTGATTGTTACATACAGTGAGATTAATATCAATAGCAATGACACTTATATACCACGCCTCACTGCTTAGACAGTGCACTGTCTAGGCCAGGGGTAGGCAACCAATGTCCCATGGGCCAGATCCAGTCCATGGTGCCAAATGATCTGGCCCCCACCCTCGCTCCAGCCTACGCCACTGCCGGAATCGGGTGTGGACTCATTTATGGCTATCGTAAACACATTTACGACAGCTGCAGATGTTTTTGTTGCAGCTGTAAATGTGTTTATGATAGCCACTGATGTATTTATGACAGCTGTTAATGGCGGGGGGGGGCACCACTCTGCCCCCTCAACTGGCTGAGGGAGCGTGAACCAGCACCCAACTTTAAAAGGTTAGTGACCATACTCTAGGTGGTTCAGAAGGGAATTAGCATTTTGTCCTCAACATGCTGGGTCCTCGTTTTACCCACCGTGGAAGGTTGGATGGCTGAGTCAACTTTGATCCATGTCAGGATTGATTTCACAATGTTTTGGCTGCAGTACAGCAGTTTAACCACCACACCACCAGGGCTCAGGAAATGATCAAGAACAGTAAACAATTACCCATCAGAATAAACATACAGTACAAATATTTCACTTTGGGTCAAAGGGAACTCTGCATTAGGCAAGAGGCACTGGCTTTTAGTTGGGACCTCCAGGTGGTTTATCTGCTTTGGAAGGCTGAACACACAAATGTTTGGGAGCAGAGGGTTAAGACAGAGAAGTGCCTTGACTCTGGTCACATTTGTATTTTGTACTGTGTAACATTAGAGGTGCTCCATGAGATGCTTATCAGCAATGAGTACTGGCACAAATGCCAAAAGGAATAGGTTTTCCAGATATCCTCTTACAAAAGTGTCCTTAAAGGAGATGTAACTCCATAGCTAATTCAGCAGTAGTAATACAATTAATTCTAAATGGCTAGGTTACAGCTGACAGAAGAGTAACACACACCTGGGATCTAAACTACTAAAAAAACCGGAACACAGTACATATGTGAAATAAACTAACACTTTCTTGGAGAACAGCAATTAATGTATCACTATTTTCATAAACAAACAAAACAGATAGAAATTAGTGAAGAAAAAATGTATAGCAAAAGCAAAAAAAACCCCCGTATGTTTGACATTCTATAACAGGGTTTATAACCTTTTTAAGCCAGGCCCCGGATCATGCCCTGGTGTCCCCCCCACCCGCTACTGCCATCCCCCCCTGCCACCACTCCCCCACATGCTGCCACCACCAAACCTCCCCCATGCCACCAGTCCAGTCCACAAATGCTCTTCCCCATGCCACCGTTGCTTCCCTGCCTGCCATGGGTGAAGGAGTCCTGCCTGTCCTTGCCCACACTTGGCCAGAGCTTCTCCCAGGAAAGACGTGGGAAGGCACATGCATCTGCTGTTTCCGCCGCCGATGTTTTTTCTCCACCTGGCTTGGCATGTCCATAAGGCCAATGAGCCGATCCATAGCAGGGTGGATGTTGTAAGCTTCTTACAACATCTGCCCAGCTACAGATTGGCATTAGAGACATGCCAAGCCAGACGGAGGGGGAAAGGATGGCAGTGTTGATGGCAGTGGTGACAACGGTGGGAGCGAGGGCGTGGGCCAGATGGAATGGTGCTGTGGTGAGGATCTGGCCCACACACCATAGATTGAGAACCCCTGTTCTATGATTCTAATTTCAACAGCATAACCAATTTTCTTATCAAAGAATTTTATCAACTGTATTTCAAAATAACTGCTCAGGAATAACAAACACTGAAGTGTAATACACAACGCATGCATAGTGTTAATGTTTAACCCATTTTATTATAAGCAAAGAAAACATCAAACATTAGGAATCTTTAGAATTTTATAATAATCTTAGGACTGCAAAGTTGGAAGGGGCCTTATTAATCTTTGAGTCAAGAAGGCACAGTGGGGAATCAAACTCCCAAACCAGATATTTTAAAACAGTTAACTATCCAGCAATTTGTGATACATTGTCAAAGCCTTTTGCCCTTTTAAAGAAGTGATATTATTTGTCACAGCTCTAGATAAAAGAAAGATAATTGGTGCTCTCTAAATATTTTGGAGCTCATTTAAGTCCCACTCATCCCAGTATGGTGGATGGAGAAGTCCAAAGCATGTCTAAGGCAAGAATTCTTTGACTTCTGTTATAGACAAACTTGGTCTTATCAGTTTTGCTGCCCGAGCCAGAAAGGCCTATAAATCCTGCAACAGAACCTTGGGTTTATTTCATGAGTCAGCCAGGCTTGACTCTTGGCTGAGGAAAAAGGAAGAAAACTAAGCAGAGACAAAGAAAGCTCAAAATCTCTGGGGGAAATGGCTAAAACCAAGCCCAGCTGATCAGTGGTTTATCTCTTAATATTCAGTGGGAGCCCTAAAATTATGAGCAGGCATCCTTCAAATTTAAGGAGGCCCAAATACAACAGAAGAATGCACCACCAAGGAACAATCTCATTGCCTCTTCAGTTCCTAAAAAAAAAAAAAAGACCCTCCTGTCTTGCATTTTCATCTTCAGGAATGGAACAGATTGAAATAATTTATGACCTCTTATGTTTCTAATGCAAAGGACTGTCTGCTTTTCCCCCTAGCCTGAACATAAAACCCCCTAAATACCCCCCCCCATTGAATTTTTAAAGACAACCCCTTCAAAAACCATCACTTGTGCCAAAGGGACAACAATAGCAACGTGACCAACAGTCAAATGCAGCCCCTGACATGTGCAGCTTTCTAAATAGCAACATTCTTTGTGCCCATGTATGCTAATGACATTCCTTCTGCTTGGCAAACTCTGTCTCCAATTTAAAACAACAACAACAACACAGAGCCTATATATATATATATATATATATATATATATATATATATATATATATATATATATATATATATATATATATATATATATATATATATATATATATATATATATATATATATATATATATATATATAAAACACGCGCATGTGTGTGTGTGTGTGTGTGTGTGTTAAAATTTCACCTCTACTTACTTGGCAAGAAATTAGCTGAGAAAGTTTTTGTGTGTGCATGTTGCAGCCTACACACCTCACTCAAGAAGACCTAACTGTACAAGAAAATAGACTTTCCCCCTGTTTTATCAAAAATAAATGTCTCCTCTTGCAAGAGTGCTCAAAAAACATGGTCCTTAGAAGCAAAACCAAGAGGGTATTACACAGATACCTTTTTAAAAAAATCTCAGCAGTAAAGCCACCTTGTAAATCACTACTTCTTCCTGATCACTTGTAGCAAGGAAAGAATTGCCACAAGTGCACAAGTGACTAGGTAGGTTTTTTTTAAAAATAACAATTGCTTCTCTCTTTGATTTAGGCCACAAATTAACACAGAGATGCCAAAGTAGGCAGAATAATATGCTTTTGTGGGCTAAAAAATATTGTGCAGGTTTATTTGGAAAATTGCTCCGAAATTGTGGCTACATTTCTTTTTTAAAAGTTTCCTAGAGGAAAAAAGTGTGTTTTTATCTGCACTATACCAAATTCAGCTCTAACATATACCTTTATCTACACATATTTATGGAATTCGTCTAATAGTGATTAATCAATAAGGTTTCCCCCCTCTGTGATGATTTTGTTCACCAATGTTGGCTTTGATATGCTGGTCCCAACACCATTAAGATGGTTAAAAGACTGAAAGTAAATTTCAGAATCACACATCAGTCCCAGCAAAGCCACTTTTCCCACACATGTGAAATGTCAAGCATGAAAGTTTCACCCACAGTTAGTACTAAACATGGCATAAGCCAAAATCTCATATCTCCTCTTTCAAAACCTAGTTAAAAACCAAATATGATATGAACTTCCTCAAAGTTTGAAGTTGGACCTGGAAAGTTGTGTGCCTTCAGGCTAATTCACTCCAGCAAACCATACAGCTGTCAGCAGTGAGAGAGGAGGAACTCAGCCTTTTTTTTAAAAAAAAATGTTTGTTAACAATTTCAATCCTCTCTTGCTCACACCTGACGTTTGAATCTGCTTCTTACCTCCTTCCATTACTATTAGGTTTCCCCCTTTCTTTCAAAGGCTTAGTGAATGGGGTGGGGGTGGGGGTGGGGTGGGGTAATTGGTTGTCTAGCTGTCCTAGCGTTATATTATGAAGTTTTTAAAAGTAGAGAGAGAGAGAAGAATGATAAGGGAAAGGAAGATAAAAGCAGATGAAGGCACCAGGTGTAAGGAGAAGATTCAAACAACAGCCACTTTCCCTGCTACATTGCTACTTTTGTGCTGCTAGCTGGAATGGTTTCAAATACAGACGCTACAAACCACTCCACATTGGTTCAAGAAATCACACCATCTGAACTGATGCAAATGAATTCAATGGAAAATAATGTGAACCAGTACCAATCTTGAAGTGTTTTCCACATTATTTGTCAGTGTAGGCCAGGGGTGGCCAACCTTGGTGCCCTAGGTGTTCTTGGACTTCAATTCCCAGAAGCCCTGATCAGCAGGTGTGCTTACATGGGCTTTTGGTAATTGAAGTCCAAGAATACCTGGGGAACCAAGGTTGGCCACCCCGGTGTAGGTGCTCTCAAGTAGTCACATCCTTCTCTTTTTCTGCTGACAGTGACATGACCCCTGCTTGCTTGAAAGTTATTCACATAAGCACAAACCCAGATAAACTAGTTGTTGTTGTTGGTGTTTTTTTTGCTTGCATTATTAACCTACATGCATGCAGGAATCTTTCTTGTGCAGACACATCACTTTCATGTTGAAAAAAGTTACAAGAGAGAACGGAAGAAGTAGGTGCTACTTTCTAAGTGTGTTGGGACAAGTAGCTAAGTAATTAAAACATAAGGCCTTCTCCTTGTTCCTTCCTCACTGTCCATCCCCTAAACAGCTACATTTCAAATGTATATTTATTAAGGCAATGATATGCCTTTTGCTTACATAATTTGAAAAACATCACACATGCACACACATGCAGCGCACATACCTGCATGGTGCAATAAATCAGGCAAAATTAATGTGTTTAATATATTTATGTCAGTTTATACAAAGCAGAAGGAAAGCAGGAGATGAAACTTTGAAAACACTGGTCGTTTCTCCTCTCAGATCCCTAGAAATGCTTCCCCACCTTGAGCTGATTTGAAAAACAATCAGAAGTCACAGTTGAGAGTTTCCAGTGATTAACATACTGAGTCGGGTTTGCTCGAGTGGGTGGCATAGAAATTTGAATTATAAAATAAAATAATATAAATAAAATATTAAGCACAACTTTTGTGTCTAAAAATTCCAGCCAGGGGGACTTTTGTCGTCCAAGAACTTTAGAGCCCCAAATGAGGAATTCAAATAATCAGACTAACACTCCAAATCATACAACGTTTATTTTAGAGTGTATGCATGAGACTACACCATTTTTATTTTATACAAATTAATTTCAAACTATGTGCACACTTTCTGCCTCCAACCTCATGATTGACAATACAGATTATGTAGGCAGAGGTGAAAGCTCAGAAGAATCCCACTGTTTTAAAGGCTCTGATTACATGTTAAAAAGAAGAGTTCTATTGATCTTTAAATCATCTGATCTGTGTGAACTCTGAAATTGCAAGTTTTGACACTGCGTAATATCTACCTTAGATAATGGCTAGTCTTTACCAACCGGCCATATTTTATTGAATCAAAATGAATTGTACTAAATAGTATCCAGTTCTGCCCTTCATTCTGCCCTTTCTGTTTTCAACACATAGTATTGTTTGATGTGAAATAATAGTAATAATTTTGTTGGAGTTGGTAACATAAATGTAATGTATTACTGCAATGAGATGCAATGGATTGTGATTTTACAATTAGGGCACATTTCCATGCATGCTAGTTAATAGTAAAAATATATTGTAGAATGAGACTCAAGACACACTGGTAGATGAAGATGGAGGAGCCAGATAAACAGAACACTTTCCTTTTCAGCCCACAACCACAATCTCTCAATTCCTCTACCCCTATCTAAAGCCAACCAATATGCCAAGAGAGTAATTTCTCATTTTCCCTCAGCTATTGTGCTATTTTGAAGTGAAGCTCTCTTCGCCAAAAACCTGGTTGCAAGGTTTTTGACAAATAAAACCAGGGAGTGTTGTACTTCTACTTCTAAATCTTCTAGTCTTTAAAATGCCACAAGACTCTTGTTTGGAACCACTATGACACATGCATATGACCTACAAATTATCACAAGAAAGAGCTTTTTTGCACACAACATTTGTTCAGCTTTATTTAACCCCAAGAGGCCAGTGCTTTCCCCCGCTGTCTACATGGCACAAGACTGAAACAGTAGTTAAACAGGAAAAACAGTCTTGCTTTCCAGGGTGTTTTATACTACCACCGACCTACCTGTGATTGGGGTTTGTTTGTTGCACATTGCAAACTGGAAACCATTCAGAGGCACCAACATTTCTTTGTTTCATGTAATGTCGTGTAACAGCACTAGGATAATAGCTGCCACTGGCCTTTAAAGTTTCTTTAAGCCCAAAGTATCACTCCACCACCCATCACTCCACCACCATCTGTGTAGAATTAGCACCACAGTATTGTTCAGCGAAAAAACAGATGGCAACTGTGATACTGTGGCTTGCAAGGATGTTCATACTCCATTTAGCCACAAGAGTGCAAAAATGAGGAAATGGAAAAAAATAAAAGAGGAATACTGCGGTACAGTTGAAACAGACAAAAGTGGGAAGGTTTGGGCACAGCGTGTTAATGAAAGAATGATATGGATGGATGGTAGGTGGGAGAAACATAGGAAGGGGGAATGAGGCTGGACCTTTTTAAGGCAGAGAAGATGGTGAAAAGGGAGGCAATATGAATCAGCAGAAGAGAGATGTCAGGGGACCATTGTTACATTATCAGAATGCAAATACAGTAGCAGGGTGATTTATGCAAAACAGTTCAAATCAGCAATAAAAATCCTGGAACAAAAGGAAACAATACAATTGTGTGGATGAGCCCAATTCCACCAAGTACCCAAATCTAAAAAGGATTGTTACCCAATGGAGGGAAGAATAGGATGTAAGAACCTACACCACTGTTTCCCAACCTTTGTTTTTTGGACAACAATTCCCAGAAGCCTAAGTCAATCCCCCAAATCACTGATCAGCCAATGTACTGACTGAGGCTTCTGGGAATTGAAGTCCCCCTGTGGGGTGTGTGCCACTGGTCTACACTAAAAAGGGAACTCTCCAACAATAGACAAATAATTGGAATTTATTCACTGGCTGCCTTTTTAATCTGTCCTTCTGGTACATGGCCCACTGCATGCACCGAAGAATCCCTAATATTAGCACTAGGAAGAGGCAGTAGGTACTTCTTTCCCTCCTGCCATTAGCTAGAAGGAATCCCAAGAAGGGGATGTGGCTTTGAGAGCACCCAAGGTTATGAAACCACTGTTGTTGTCAAGTCTTCTCTAACTTATGGTGAGCTTATGAATGAGATATCTCCAAAATGTCCTTCCCCAGCAGCCCTACTCAACTCCTACAAGTTATAGTCCGTGGTCTTCTCTCTTTCCTGTTGTCTTCCAACTTCCCCAGCATTGCTGTCTTTCCCAGACAGTATTGCCTTCTCATGGAGTGCCCAAAGTAGGACAGCCTCAGCAACACCATTTTTGCCTCCAGAAACATTTCAAGCTTGGATTGTTCTGGGACCCACATGTTTGTCTTTTCGGCAGTCCAGGGTTTCTGAAGAACTCTTCTCCAGCACCATATTTCAAATGAATATTTTTTTTCTGTTAGTTTTCTTTACTCTCTAGTTTTCACTCGCATACATGGTGACACAACAGGGTGGATTATCTTGGTCTCCAGTGACACATCCTTGCATTTGATTATCTTTCCTAATTCCTTTATTGCTGCCCTTCCAAGTTTCAGCCTTCCTCTGATATATATTTTTGTCTGCTGTCTCTAATGAAACAACTAGTGGACTAGGTTATGACCCACTGTACTTTACCTTCAGGTCTCAGTGAGCTCCCATATCTTCTAGTGCAGGAGTAGTCAACCTTTTAAAGCAGGGGGCCAGGCCATGCTTTCTCAGACAGCTTCGGGGGCTGGATGGCCATTTTGCCCTTCCTCCACCACATGGCACTTCATGGTTTGGTGGAGGCAGGGGGAACCATGAAATGGCACCACTACAGGCCGCACCCGGGCCACAGGTTGAGAATCCCTGTTCTAGTGCTTCATATACCAGAAATATATCGCAAGCTTCTATTTACATGGAGTTCTGCTACCTGGCCAATGGAGAAAGCAGTGAAGGCAGTTGAGTACAATGTTATCACTGTCTTTGCCAGCATGCAGTGGGAATATTATATGCTCCGATTTGCGCTTACTATCTTTCCTCATTTTTCTTCTACCATTTGTTCTCTAATTGCCAGCTGGCCAGTTTCATTGCCTGCAGTACTCTGAGATTACCAAGGAAATATCCAAGCAACACCAGAGGGGAGAGAGTCATCAGGACTGCATTTGGTAACCAATCACATCTCACACTACTTTAGAGAGGCTAAAGCAGTGATGACGAACATTTTAGAGATGGAGTGCCCAAACTGCAACCCAAAACCGACTTATTTATCTCAAAGTTCCAACACAGCTACAGGGAGGAAGGAAATGCTCCCACTAGGCTGCTGGGCAGAGGGGTGGGGTGAACTCTGTGATAGGGGAGGGAGGAAATACTTCCATTGGGCTGCTGGGCAGAGGGGTGGGGCAAACTCTGTGCTGGCATGACTGCACGGGTGCCCACAGAGAGGACTCTGAGTGCCACCTCTGGCACGCATGCCATAGGTTCTCCACCACTGGGCTAAAGGCTCAGCAGAATCTATAGCTTATTCACAAACCTCTTGGTGCGAGGCTGGGATCTTCTGTAGATTGTATGCAATCAGGTCTGAGAACCTTTGTCAGCCGCAGGAAAACCAACACTGGAAGATCATGTTACACACACGCACGCACACGCACACACGTGCATACCCGTGTGCGCGCGCACACACACACACACACACACACACACACAGATATACATGGGGGAGCACTCTAATTACTGTATTTGTTGGGCTCATGCTGTAAGTTTTTTGAAGCCAGTGGGCATGGCCTGCTGCCATATTACGTGGACCATATTAGCAGACTACCATTTACGATTGCTTCTTGTGTTGGAAGGTGAGTTGATCTCCTCTCCTGGGTCCCCTGGGTTGGGGGAACAAAAGGGTTCTGTCCCCCCAACCCTTCCAGAGCTAGGGGACCAGGCAGAGAGGGGATCCTCCGCAGGACACCCCACTATTAAAGAGAAGAAAGCAAGCGGTTTCTACTCTTCAACAATGGAGTGTTAGAGGGGGGTGGGATCAATCCCCTCTCCTGGGTGTCCTGGGTCCAGCAGGGTTGGGGACACAGACCCCTTTTGTCCCCCAAACTATTCCAAACCCAGGGGACCAGGGAGAGGGGAACTAATCCACCCCCACCCTTCAACACTCCGTTGTTAAAGAGAAGAAACCGCTTGCTTTCTTCTCTTTAAAAACGGAGTGTTTGGGGGGTTGCGATCCCCCTCTCTGCTAAGTCCCCTGGGATCAGGAGGGTTGGGGAGACAGACCTCTTTTGTCCCCCCAAACCTCCCATACCCAGGGGACCAGGGAGAGGGGATCGATTCCACCCCTCCCAAACACTCCATTTTTAAAGAGAAGAAACCGCTGGGTTTCTTCTCTTTAAAAATGAAGTGTTTGGGGGGTTGTGATCCCCCCTCTGCTGGCTCCCCTGGGTCCAGAAGGATTGGGGGGACAGACCCCTTTTGTCCCCCCAAGCCTCCCAACCCCAGGGGAGCCAGCGGAGAGGGGGATCACAACCCCCCCAACCATTGGTATTAAAGGGAAAACTCTGATCGGGTTTTCACTTTTAATATCAGGGGGTGGGGTGGATTTGATCCCCTCTCCTGGGTCCCGTGGGTCCATGAGGGTTGGGGAAACAAAAGGAATCTGTCCTCCCAACCCTTCTGGACCCAGGGGAGCCAGCGGAGAGGGGGATCACAACCCCCCCACCCACTAATATTAAAGGGGAAACCCCGATCTACTTTCATGACTCCACACAATCAAAGCACCATAAAGCAATGTTTTGGGGCAACTAACATGGCGGATTGTCAGATTAGTCAGCTTCACATTTGTGACATCATGTCATCTCCTGTTTTTTATACCTCCATGATAATAGTGGCCTATAGTGGGCTATTTTGGTAATAACGGGGTGCATCTTATACGCCGGCAAATATGGTATATTTTGAAAAGTTATATATTATGAAAAGTTTAAATTCAGGATAGTGTGAGCTTTATGTTTAACGTCAGAGCCCAAAAAGAATAAACTTGTGGAGGCATAAGATGCAAAAAGAGAAAAAAAGAATAACAATTTATATGATTTCAGAATATTAAGATTTCTTTGAGGATTGTCCCGCCACCGACCCTCGGCCCCGACAACGCCAAGGGAATGAAAACAATGGCAGCTGCGGCAGCCAGGCAGTGGAGTCTCGCTCCCACCCTCCCTCTCCGGGTCCTGTTTGCCTGGGAGGGGGGAAATAAAAAGCTGGCTGCAGCCCCCAGCACCAGACGTCCCACCATCAACCCTCAGCCCCAACAACGCTGAGGGAACAAAAGTGATGGCAGCTGCGGTGGCAGGGCAGTGGAGTCTCGCTCCCACCCTCCCTCTCCGGGTCCTGTTTGCCCGGGAGGGGGGAAATAAAAAGCTGGCTGCAGCCCCCAGCACCAGACGTCCCACCATCAACCCTCAGCCCCAACAACGCTGAGGGAACAAAAGTGATGGCAGCTGCGGTGGCAGGGCAGTGGAGTCTCGCTCCCACCCTCCCTCTCCGGGTCCTGTTTGCCCGGGAGGGGGGAAATAAAAAGCTGGCTGCAGCTCCCAGCACCAGACGTCCCACCATCAACCCTCAGCCCCGACAACGCTGAGGGAACAAAAGTGACGGCAGCTGCGGCAGCCAGGCAGTGGAGTCTCGCTCCCACCCTCCCTCTCCGGGTCCTGTTTGCCCAGGAGGGGGGAAATAAAAAGCTGGCTGCAGCCCCCAGCACCAGACGTCCCACCATCAACCCTCAGCCCTGACAACGCTGAGGGAACAAAAGTGACGGCAGCTGCGGTGGCCGGGCAGTGGAGTCTCGCTCCCGCCCTCCCTCTCTGGGTCCTGTTTGCCCAGGGAGTGGGGGAATGAAAAGCTAGCCTCAGCCCCCAGCGCCAGACATCTCACCATCGAATCTCGGCCCTGACAACGCAGAGGGAATGAAAGTGACTGCAGCTGTGGCAGCCAGGCGGTGGAGTCTCACTCCCGCCCTTCCACCCTTTTCCTCTGTGCTTGGCATTTAATTAGAACTTTAGAAGTTGCTGAGATGTCAGCACTTCTGCTTTTCTCTTTCTGGACTTTCCTGGGGTTGGGGTGTGTGGAGCAGGGAATTGTTGAGCCAGTATTATTGTGGTTTTTCTATGGTATGCTGCTCTTTACCTTGTATTGTAACTTGTAATATTGTATCTGGGCCTTTGGCTATGTTATATTTTTGAATATTGTATTTATTATTGCATTTTGAATTTTTTATCCTGTATGTAAACCCCTTGGGTTACCTTGGGGTTATTTATATGCTGTTAGCCACCCTGAGTCGGCCATGTGCTGAATAGGGCAGGGTATAAATTGAATAAACATAAACATTTTATCAAATGAAATAAACTACGTTCTTGCATGTGCCTACACTAGTTATTTTTTTTACTTCTGAAATGATTTATTTTATTGCAGTTTGTTTGTTTGGTTTGCCACCTTTTTCCTCATAAGGAACCCAATGTGGCTCACAATAATTAAAACCATACTAAGATCACAGTTTTTAAAATACCATGAAAACAATATTTCTGCCCATCTAGTGAAAAATTCACTACTTTGAGCAGGATGTACAATTATAAAAATAGAAACCACCCACAATACAGCCAGATTTCAAAATAAAATGCAGTATAGATAAAAATAATAATGTACATAAACATTAAGGCGGCGAGACAAACATAGGAGGCAAAGTTACTCTCTGAGGGGAATGATGTTAGCAAATGGTTCTTTGAACAGCTCTGTTTTCAGACATCTTTTAAACATACGTGTCAAGTTTTGTATTTGAAAATAAGGGAAATCCAGCATCGCTGGGCAGTTGCTGCGCCGGTGCACATGCACAGTACAGGTTTTGGCTTTTTCTTCTGTGCAAGGCACCATGGGGGCCATAGTTCCTGGCTCATTTTGCATCAGTGTGCATGTGCAGTATGGGTTTTGCCTTTTCTTTGTGTGCAAGGCACCATGGGGGCTGTAGTTCCTGGGCCATTTTGCACCAGTGCACATGCACAGTATGAGTTTTGCCTTTTCCTTCCACGAAAAGGCGCCATGGAGGCTGTAGTTCCCAGCCCATTTTTTTAAAAAAAGTATAGAATACGGAAGATTTACGGGAAAATACAAATATGGGATGATGGCGGGAAAGAGGGGTAAATAACGGGAGTTTCCTGGCCAATACGAGAGACTTGACAGCTATGCTTTTAAGAACTGTGAGGGAGCTGGCTGGGCATAGTTCCTGTGGTAATGTATTCCACAGGGTGGACATCACAACTGAGAAGGTTTAATTTTCAGTTTTTGCCTTTCTGGCTTCTCTTGGTGTAGGTTGATATAATCGCCAGGCCTGGGAGGACCGGGTTGGATGGGCAGTTATTCTTTGGGAAATATACTCAGACATTTGTCAATGTTAAAACCAAGGTTAAAAAGCATTTTAAAAAATTCTTTTAAAACATGCAAGAATTTCTAGATTTAATAAATATAGCATTCCCGAGACAATGTTTATTGCTTAAAAGCATCCCTGAAAAGAAAGGTCTTTGCTTGGCAATGGAATAACAATAGGAAGGGGTTCAACCTGGCTTCACAGGGCAGAGCATTTCAGAGTAGGAGCAGGCACTGTGAAAGCTCTCTCAGCCTCTTTAGCCAGGATGAAGGGAAAATCCAACAATAACTGGAACATAAGAAATAGCAGCCTTATTGGCTTCTTACATCAAGAGACGATTCAGTCCACTATGATGTTTCCCAAAAGATCCAGCTCCAGCACACTTAAGGTTAAGGTCACCCATGCTCAAAAGCCAGCCATATCTGACTCTAGAGTACAGCCCAAAATCCAGTTCTGTCTGCATCACTACACCAGAGCACACAGAACACTATCACCTTCCCACCAAATTGGTACCTATTTATCTACTTGCAATTCCTTGCTTTAAAAGTACTAGGTTGGCAGGATCTGGGACAGAGATGGGAACTCACTCGGGACTCGAACGGCTGACCTGCTGACCTTCCAGTCATCAAGTTCAGTGTCTTAACTACTAAGCCACCACAGTCTAAACTCTTAAATTTGGACACTGATGAGGCAAGACCAGCCCTAGACCAAACCATTATCCAGGCAAGTAATATCTTTGGTGTGGTGGAGGCAGTGTGAGAGCCACATGAAAAGGTGCCACTGGCCACATCTGGCCCACAGGCCACAGGTTGAGAATCCCTGGCCTATAGCTTAGTGGAATTTTCTCCATGTATTATCAAGGAACATCTTCCTAATGAAAGAATTTGAATTTGCAAACATAAAATGAAAGACATGGTATGAAACTCATGTTCATTCTATTGTTCATTCTATTCTTTTTTTAATGTCTTGCTCATTATTATTATTATAGACATAGAGTGGCTTCTGACTATATTTTGTGAGATTCATCATTATTAAAACAATCTTTGCTTGAATGAGAATCAAATCAATTCATTTTAATAGGAGGACCTTCAATTTCAGGTGAAGCCAATCAGAAGAAGAAAGGAGCATCACCCAGCAAAGTCTTAAACACCTAATAGGAGATGGTAAATCTAATGTGAATTAATGTGGAAAATTTTCTTTTTAAAAACTTGATTGAACTTAAGCAGAACTGACATAACAGTGCAAATTAACTTTGTACAAAAAGTACATCTCAAGAAAGCAATAAAAAATCATTTCATTAACAATCTATATTTAAACAATAGTATTGACTTATTTTGTGGCATATGGCTTTTATAATGGTGTCTTTGTACCAGCTCCTGCCAATCTAGCAGTTCGAAAGCAAGAAATTGCAAGTAGAAAAATAGGGACCACTTTGGTGGGAAGGTAACAGCGTTCCATGCCTGCCACATGACCACGGAAACATCTGCAGAAGCAGACAGTACTGGCTATTTGGCTTTGAAACAGAGATGAGCACTGAACCCTAGAGTCAGATACGACTGGCTTTCAAGCATAGGAAACCATTACATTTATAATGGTCAACAAGAGTGGATTTTAATACTGGAATACAGTACCTGAATATGATGGAAAGAAAGAGTTTCATGGACATATCATTAGCCAACTCAAAGAGCAAAAGACCAAACAAAGAGGTATAACTATATTATTGCTAGTGATGTATATGGCAAAAACATTCATTTTTCTATTACAGTGATACCTCATACAACGTCCAAACTTGGTTCCACAAGTTTGGACTTTATACGGATTTGGACTTTGTATGAGGCATGCAAAATCCTTGCTGTGATGCCTCATACAATGTCATTTCCATAGAGATACATGGTACTGTAACAGCACAGACTTCAGGACAAAGTCAAGGAAACAGACAGGAAACTGACAGAACTTTAAGAAATCATTTTCTAAAGGCTAAATACATTACAAAAACATGTCAAACGACTCTGATTGTCCAAGAACCTGAAGAATGCTGCAAAAATCCCAGGAATGCTTCTAAAAATTCTGACGAAAAATTTCAAAAAAATCCAAAATCGCGCTCAAAACCACTCCTAAACACTCTTCACCTCGTGCAAAACGCACAAGAGCAATGCACGCATGTGTCCTGCCTTTTATACTGCCCAGGCACAATGCAACCTGGGGAAAACCCCAACGCCTCATACAAAGTCGCAGCGACTTTGTATGAGGCAACTTTTTTCAAGGAATTAGGCGATGTTGTATGAATTCGATGTTGTACGAAGCGGACTTTGTATGAGGTATTACTGTACTTCAGATTTCTCTGGGGGTGATCCTCTTTCACTTTTGAATTTGTTTATTTATCTACTTGATGTATTTATACCCCACCTATCTAGGTTGATGAGTTCCTACTCTATGTAGCTTACAAAATTGTATCTTTTGTGCACCAACCTTTTAGTCTGATATGAAAGAGACTACCTCTTTTAGGTCATGTTATTTCATTTTTTTTCTCCATTCATTGTCCCAACTCCTTCCCAACACTGAAGGAAATAAAACAGTTCTCTTGAAAAACATGAAAATAGCCTTATCCTTATAGAAGAAAGATATTTTCCTTGAAGGGCAAGAAACCCAAAAGAAAACCCCAAACCAGTTTTATCCTGGAATAGCATGATTCAAACAAAGAAGAAAAAAGAAAGAGGGAACAAATGAGGGAGACTTCAGATAGTCTCATAGTTGCTTGGGGATGAATTGTCTGGAAAAATGGGTCTTAAAACATGTACAAGATTTTTCAAATTGATATGATACAGAGAGGGAGAGAAGGTGGAATTTTAGTTGAATTTTGGTGCTCAATCCAACCCTACCTATCTGTCTCAGCCACTTTTTCTTCCCTTCCCACTGACTGAATTCAGCAGTTTCCAGTGGAGGAAACACTTCTTTGGTAGAGCTCCCTTATCACCCATTTCCCTCAGAAACTTTCTCACCTGCTGTCTCTTATTCCTCTTCCCACTTTCTTTTCATTCTTAACCAGTCCCTCTTCACCATCTCTCTCCTCATTAGCTCCCTTACCTATTCTCAGATATTTATTGTTGACTTCCCACTTCACCTACTTTTGTGAAGCTCTGCTGTCTACTAAATCTCACCTGTTCCCACCATTTCAACACAACCACCATCAAGTTGTGCTAACTTCCTTGCCAACTTTGAAGTACGGTACTCCATTTTCACTTTGGCACAGGGATCTCTCTCATAGCCACAAGGAGTGAATGAACCAAAGACAGAGCAGAACGGTCATCTTACCAGGATCTAACCAATGTACAACTTCAATAGCCCCATCTCGCTCAGATTTTATAGTTGACTATGCCCTAGGGATGCTATGCAATGAAACATTTCTTAGGTAATTTTGATAGACAAATATTTAACAGGTGAAAGAAATGATTTTTTAAAAGTGAGAAACATGAAGGGGAAACAACGTTCACATCCCTCTTTTATTATCATGAAGCAATTATGTTTAAGAGGCTCTCTTTCAGGAATCAGTGAAAGAACAAGAAAATAAAAAAAAGTCTCCTGTGTACAGTATTTTGAAATGTAATTCACCATGAAAAATCCCAACCCTAACCACTACCATACAGTATAAGACTCCATAGCTGAAAGCACCAATATGTAGATGTTGTCATATTCAATGCACTTGCAATACTTAGGCTGCATTAAACTAATCAGAACCTTGGGTTCATCTGGTCTCTGGTGAAATACAGTACTGGACTTTTAACACTTCAGGCATAGGTTTTACCCAAGCCTGCTTCCCAGGAGCTTTTAGCCAGAGATACCAGAGTCAAACCTGCAGCCTATCATGTTTCCGCTGTATGTACCCCTGAGCAATGACAACTTTCCAGCAGACTCTTTGTAAAGACCAGTGCTTGATGAGATATGGAAAAGAATGTGGCGTGTGCATTCTCATTAGCATAAATATTAAAAAAATAAATTAACAGAAATACATACATTCAGGCACTGGAGTCCCATTTAAAAGCATAACTCACATTTTTGCATCTAATTCACAAAATACTCACAGAACATTTAGTTATTATTTGAAGGAAGAGATTCAAATGGTGTGGAAAAAATGGTAGCTCGCAAAGGAGGCACTGGCTGATTTCCTGTGCATGCCCCACACCCACCCAGTCCTTGTTCAGACATATGCCCAGCAATGCAACAAGGACGTCCTTAATGGGTAGCAATTCATGGCCAAACCTCATGCATCTTCCTGTATACAAGCATAAATTGGCATTAAGACTCTAGCCAATATTTGAAGTGGAGCAACAGCTTTGTCAATGTTCTCAGAGAATCAGAACTGTTAATGGGAGACAAAGAAGAAGGCACCTCTTGGGAATGCATAAGAACAAGCAGCCTGAAATAATGTTATGGCAGTATATACATCAGGGGTTCACAACCTACAGACCTCAGTGCCAATTAATCCAGCCCATGGTGAGGACCCCACCGCCACCACTGGAAGCACCGAAAATGTGCTGGAAGCACCAAAACTGCTCAAAAAATGGGCCACCCTTGTTCCTGCTGCCACAGGAAGTGGTGGAAGCAGCAAAAAAACTTCTGTGAATGCTTCCACTGCTGCTGCCAGAAGTGGCAGAAGCAGTGCGAGGAACCATGCCTCCGGCCCGCTCAGCTATCTGAGTGGGCATGGTCATCTACTTCTTGCTCCTAAACTGGTTTAACAGTCCATTTCTTATCCTGAGTATTCTCATCCTATGAGGCGAGCAAGATCTTTTTAATAGTTTAATTTCCATATCTTCCACAAACTACAATCACCACAATTCTTTAAACAAAAATCACCACGCTTTATAAACTTGTTAGTAATGCAAACGCATAAGCTCTTTTGTTTGTGTTCCCTCAAAACAATCTCACCAAGTACTTTGTCTATCAAGTATTCAAAATCAAATTTAAAATCCTAACAAAAGCTGCTACCTTGAAGCATATTTTAAACCTCTGCCTGTTAAATGCTCAGGGGGTGTTCCCGTTTTCTTTGAAAAATCCAGCCTCCTCCCTTTCCTAGTTACTGTTTGAAAGTATTGGTCTTGCAAAATCAAATCATCTTTTTCGAGAGGTGAAATGAGCAAGCAGCAATGCCAGTCAAAGGGGGGGGGGGGGAGGGAGGGGGAAATGTAGAGCAGAAGCACGAGTTCTCCTGTTCCACCCTAACAACAGGCAATCTCACAGGGTTCATTTGCACGTCCCCTGGTGTGGTTTTCTGCAACTGGCTGGGAACTGATGTTGTCCTTAGAATCACTCTGGAGAGATGATCTCAGGAGAAGGGAATCGTTGCTAGCAGTTCCAGGAAGCAGATCAACACGCCAGAGAGCTTGCTGCTCTCAGTCATTTTCCTTTTATAACATGATGTATTTATACCCAAGAGAAGCTCTGCTCACGTGCGGCAACTCTGTGGGTCAGGCAGCAGCCTTCTGTCTCTACCCGGTTTAAAACATTAAGGCAAACAGGAACAGAGATGCAAAGGAAAGATCCTGACACTGATATGACACACACAGAGAGAGAGATAAGTTGTTCTGCTTATACCCAAGGACCAACCAGGCAATGGCAGGAACTCCATATGTTATGTGTTAAATCCAAATTGTCATTCTTCTTTAGCTAGACCCACTAAATCAGTGAGCCATGGCATGTCAACCATAAGGTAAGTCCCATTTGGAGACCATATACCATATTAGAAAAAAGAGTAGAGACCTGTGAAGGTGTTACAGCTATGGAAATTGGTCTTTATGAATGGAAAGTCAAAGTCTCAGAATTAGAAGCCTACAGCCCTTCATCCATTTCTAATAGTGACACACCAGCTGAATTAGTTGCTTACTACAACCCTATGCCTGACAGGCTTAATCCAGTTCTTTCTTAGAAACAGGCTGCAGGAAACAAGATACAGGGCCTCCATTTCACTACCCAAACTGTCTCTAATTTACAAAAGAATTTCCTAGTATCCAGTGATGTAAATGACCTTACTCTCTTTTGTATTCTGGAAACTAAAAGGACTTTTCCACTCAGGGTAGTCTTTGAAGATATTCCTTAAGCAACTAACCCGAATCCTCTGAAGATTTTTTTCGCACTCTTCTTAAAACATTTATTTCTATGAAGGAATGTGCAAACATACACCAAATGCCTTAAAATAGCTCGTTTCTCTCTGTAGAAATGTGACCTTTTTCTTCTTTGAAACACAGATTGCACAGGAAAAGTTACAAGAGCTTGAGAGCCCTAATTGTAATCATTCACTACAAATAAGCATCTAAAAACCTAGCCAATCTAAACAAATAGCAGGCAGTATTTACTTTACTAAATATCATTAAATTAATAAGCAGACAGGCAATCTGCAACGGGCTTTGAAGAATGTCTCCTTTTTGCAGAGAAAGAAGAAAAATGTATGTAGCATATGTAAGTTTGGAAAGCTTTTATTAAGAAGAAATGAAGATATTCAGAAGGACTGTCAATACATGGCCCTTTCTACGATGGTTGTACAAAAACTATGTTCTCTTTAGAAAATGGAGATGATATTGCTAACCCTTTTTTCTTCCAAGTTTTCTAGGTGAAACACACATACACACACACACACACACACAGACACACACACACACACAGACACACACACACACACACACACACACACACACACACACACACACACACACACACACACACACACACAGAGGTCTTCTGATTTTTATCTTGTTTTCTATGCTGCTGGCTCTTAGTCTGTGTTTAAAGATGTTTTTAAAAACCTTTGTTTTCTTTTTCAAATATGTTTTAAGTTGTCTTGAGTAGGAAAACTTTTTAATAATAATAATAATAATAATAATAATAATAATAATAATAATAATAATAATAATAATAATAATAATAATAATAATAATCCCAACCACTATTCCAAAATCATATATTACCAGAATGATGAATAGCTAAAGTCCTTGTTCTATTCCTTTCTAAAATGGCATGCAGGCTGTAAAATCAAGCTGAAAATGAGCTCTCTACAAGGTTGTTTATTAGAGGTTGACTCAAACCCATCTTCCACTCCAGCTTTGTTTATACATACAAGAAATACCAGCATGTTTTAGGCATAAAGATTAGCTGTTCTCTTATTTTGCTTTTGCCCACTACTCTGTCAACCACTGCCTACTGTGTTTCGGGATTTTACACAGCTAATGCAACTGTTGCACAGATAATGCAAACTACAGTTTGTGATACAGTACTGTATTATTAAATAAAATGCCTCTGAATCCCTGTCAAGAGCCAGTTATTAGAAATCTCTCCTACCCATTACTAAGTTCAATATGTGACCTCTGACTAACCCCAGTCAATTCAATACATGGGTACTCATATGAAAGCTCATAAATATGACCTACAGGGTTCAATGGGTCTCAGTTCCACCTATCTACAGCACTCCAGCCCTAATACATGTAGACAAGGACTGCAAGGTTTAACTGATAGATCAATCAGTTGAAGGTTTGATTGATTACTACTCATGGAAGCTAATTCAAAACTGTGAGACAGAGTTTAATCTTGCTCCCATTTTGAGGATATTTCAGTTTGGATGTCTTTCTTCAGTAGTTAATCTGCAAATACTATAAGTAGCCTCTCCATCAAATGGAGGGAAGAAACTGACTAAACTGGAGACTCACAATTATTTTTCAACATCTCTTAAAGAGGTCTATATAGGAAGTTGTTTACATTTCAAATGAATTGATTTATCTATTAATCAGCTAACAAGCATGTGATAACTCAACTAAAATTATTTAATTGGTTGATGTCCCTACTAACTGAATAGAGGGCTGCAACAAAGAGAGAATGATTATGGGGCAAGTAATAATTTAAGCCATCAGACATTTTGCACTGAACAGGCTAGGTAGAGTTTATTATTATTATTATTATTATTATTATTATTATTATTATTATTATTATTATTATTATTATTTAATTAAACAATTTGTTTCTTGAATTTGGATTGGATATAAGCACAAGGCTGGTACAACGCTCTTTTTGCAACAGATGGGGACCTGTCACTTTGGTTGATTCTTAATTCCTATGGATCCATGTTTTAAACTCATTGGTGGGTGCTTTAAGGAGATCTATCACTGTAATTAATAAAATGCATTAAATATGCTATACAACCAACTCCTGGAATAAGAGTATGTGTCATGCTACAACTGTAAGAGTGGGGAATTATGTGATTAAGTTATCAGTCCATCAATTGTCACACTGCTAATCAGTAACTACAAGGACAAATAACCTCTACCACAGTGAGATCATTGGATGAATATGCTGGGGAACCACAGTATGAAGTACAGTATATAAAGTTTCTGAAATGTTTACTTTTCACTACCTGGGGTGTGTGTGTGTGTGTGTGTGTGTCAGAGCATAAAAAACAAACAAAAATCAATGTCCTTCATTTTGGTAGGTTAGATTTGAGACCCACAAAGGCAATCCGATACCCCATTGTCTGTGGCCCAAAGCGAGGGAAATGTGTTGCAGTCGATGAACCCCAGTGAGCTGATCATCTGAGTCTCACATTTGGAGGAGGGGAGGTCAGCAGGTTAAGCCAACACTCACCTCATCTTCTGCAGACCTTCCTCCTAAACAGACAGCTGGTCTAATCATTATCCCAGAAGCTAGAGAAAGCTTGTGGGCAGTTGCCTAGCAACCATCAACTGGAGGTAACTTGGACGCAGTAGGGAGATAAAGGGACCGGTTGCCTTAAAACCATCTGTGGGTTTGCATCAGTCCCCTCCACCCAAGCATGAAGATGAAACTAGCTCCTGCTTATCCTTCTATGGACGATTTCTGAAAGATACCACACATATCCCAACAGAGGAATGATACATGTATTTGTCAGCTCCCACAGAAGGGGCTCTTGAAAGGAGCATTCTGTTCCTAGCAGAAGTGGCCCTTTAATCACCTTTGCCAAAGAGTTTCCTTCTGCATGATGCTGTTTTAGTCTCTTGTTATATATTGGGCACATTGTGAGAAAGCAAGACTCTCTGGAAAAGACAGGAATGCCTGGGGAAGTAGAAGGCAGCAGGAAATGAGGAAGACCAAACATGAGATCAATTGAATCCATGAGGGAAGCTACAGGCTGGAGTTTGCAAGACCTGAATAGGGTTGTTGAAGACAGGAAATTTTTGGAAATCTCTTTTTCCTAAGACCACCGTAAGTCAGAAATGACTAGACAGCACATAACCGCAACAACAAATCTACCACTTGTCTTCGGTAGGAAATAAACACAGGTTCAGAACGTATTAGTCCTCACTGATAAATAAATAGAACTGCTAGAATAGCCAAATTTACTCTAAATTCGGCATTCTGGCTACTGTCCAGCCAAAGGACTAGGACCTCACAAGTGAAGCAGAAGATTGATAGCCATCCGGTGTACCAGATGATTACCTTTGCCCAACTGCAAGTTTGAAGCGTGGAACAAATGTTCAGATAAATAACTGAAGCAGTTCTTAGGCATTAGCAGAAGTGTCACAAAGACACTCCTCCATGCAAATGTTGCTGATAGATTCCTAGATTCCCAGGGTCAGTTCAGATATAGTGACAAATCATAGTTCATTTTACAAAATGAGTTTTGGTGCACCCTGATTTTCCACAGCTCTTTACTTTTTGGACACATTGCAGAGATTAGACACCTCTGCTGCCAAACTGTGACAAACCATATTTTTCCATAGCATATAAGTAATATAGTAATTGGCATTTCCCTTTTTCAGCTGTGGTACTGTTGAGAGTCTAAGACCAGCAAAGGGTACTATGTACCCAAGAGGCCATTAACATTTGCTTTGTGTGGAATACTCAAGGAGTAGTTTAGCTATTTAAAGAAATCCATAGAAAGTGCCTTGTCAGAAGACCTCAAAGTTTTAGGGCTTCATAGCTTCAGACAGACCCATTCAAATTGCAATTCCAGTATGCTATATATTTTCCACCAGAATTTGTAAGGTTAAAAGTCAATCCAAAATACATTACAACTGTTACTCTGGAAAACTACGATTTCACAAGTCTCAGAAAGGCAATGATTACAATTGCCCAGGATAACTGAGTCAAATGGTGCTTGTAAACACCATTGCCAGAAATACCATGATATGGCCAAACTCCAGTAAGAAAGAGAAGAGTGCTAGTAAGAGTTGCCAATAGTAGTATTTCTGTAAAACGAACCTTCCCCTTCAAAAATAAAAGTTCGCAATGCACAAGAGGCAGCATACAGGTTAACTCCAGATTCAGAATCTAAATTCTTCATGACATAAATTGAACATTTTACCTTTAGGTAGTTCGCATTTAGAAACAAAAACTGCTGGTCTGTCTTGAGCCTCACACTCGATGTTGATGAAAAGATGCAAAACTTGATGGAAAATCTGTCTTGTATGGCTACTTCCTCAGACTCTATCTGGTAAGAAAAATAATAGAACAAATTTGTATTTACATTTTTAAGATTTTTATTTCCATCATATCTTTGTTCTGTGTTGTTCAGAGCAGTTTTAACCATACAACAGCTTTGTCTGATGGTGGTAAAAGCAGAGACTGTGAGCGTCTCAAGATCATTTCATGAGTTTTCTACTCTAGCAGGAGAGGTTAGCAATTGTATGCTGTAGACCAGGGGTTCCCAACTTTTTTTGTCCATGGGCCTGACCATGCCTCCCGGGCAGATGAGTGAGCTGGACCATGCCCCCAGAAATGGAAGTGGGCACATTTATGGATGACGTAAACGCACCCACTTCCGTGTTTATGGCATGCACGGTTGTGTTTTATGGTTGATGTAAACATGTCTGCTTCCACTTCTGGGTGCAGTGGAGGTGGTGGCAGGCCACATGAAATGGTGCCACAGGCTGTAGTTTGGGAACTCCTGCTGTAGAATATAACTACAGAATTTCTAGCCAGCATGTTCTACCAAATAGTTACTTGATCCTCAATTTCTGACACCCAAACTCAACCTTTTGGTGAATATCTTCTAAATGTTTCACAAAACTGCAGTTTCTTTGCAATTAAGAGACCATTCCAAATTGTGATTGTTCATTTCTATGGAGTGGAGCCACTGTGTTACATGAAACATACTGTACACTATGTTTGCCATTTCAATATTACACAGCTTAAATGAAAAAACTGTTTGTGTGAATAGGGGTCTTTTGGGGGTTGTTCAACTTGGACACCAGCATGTCATTGAAAATACACTTCCAGTATGTATTACATTTCACTTTTTGAGGGTCATTTCACACATTACAAAGGAACAACTCCTTTGTCTGATGCATATTCACCGTGGAGCTATAACAAATCTCAGTTCCCTGACAACCATACTATTGTGACACAAGTATTTCAACATTCTTTTTTTGTACTTTGCACACTAAAACATAAAAGTAAAACATAAAACAAGCTAATAGTAGTCAGCGGTTAGAAACACATTGTTGAAAATTAATTTATTATCTTAAATTGTTTAAGTTTTCAGCAGTGATTACATATTGTTATTTTAATCATTAAAAAGGCAAACAAAATTAATTTCAATATATTCTCAGCATGTTTACTTGTGGCCATTTGTAGCAATTCTCAGTTATAGTTTGATGTTCAACATTTAAAGGTCTAACTAATTAACCAACAAAAATAAATGTATTAATATTCTGAGACTAGCAAATGTGACCAGCTTAATGATTTAACATAAATTCATTGACACTACAGCTAATGCTTCCATGCTCTGATTAGATGTAATTGTTCAAAAGGTCCACTTTTGATAGCAAACCCATCATGCTTCCCACATTGGCTGCATATGTGCAACTTACAAGAAGCCAAAATTTCAAAGCTCAGAAGAGTGGATTTCCCTCTATCTCAGTGCTTACTCAGCGAATCACTGCATCTAACAAATCTTTTGTTCTTTGCCTCTTGGACTCCTCTTCCACATCACTTAAAGGCTTATTCTCCACCTTGGTTAATATCTCCAGACATGGTAGGTCTCCTGACTCCCCATCCAAAAGTTTCCTGCTGTTGTCCATATCACAGTTGCTGGCCCACCATTAAAACAAACATGGAAAAGCAAACCATGCTAAACCCAAGCCTACTGAACCCATGCTGAGAATGAATGACTACCACAAAAAGCAAAAAAGACACAGATGAGGTAAATTAGATCCTTCCACTGAAGAACACTGATGCAAAGGGTTTTTCCCTGTTTCTTCCTTTACCCAATAACCAAGAACAGGCTGCATGCAAATCTAGGGCCTTTCACCTTCATCAGTTCTTATAAGACAACAGATGGTCAACTACTGGTTGCTAAGCATTACATTAGTAGCTAAGCAGCTCACCACAGCAGAAGCCATTGTGCTATATTCTTACTAAATTTATTTTGAATCTGGCTGAATTTTTAAATGATCCACATACCAAAACCATACTAAAATCAAAATAGCAACAAACCCATGCCATTTCTTATCTTTGCACATCTTATTCAGATTTGCTTTTAATTTTTTTTCCTTTTAAGGAAGAAAGCACATCCTGGAGGAAAACGATATGGAAAATCTAGTTGATAATATCAACTAGACCACGAGGGAAGTAAATATCTCTCAATAGAGCTGCAAACTTCAGCCACTTTTAATCAGTAGATTGATCTGTTAAATAGGGCAATTTTAGGGGGGAAAGATAGCTGATTATTATTAAAGGATGCACTTGTTTCTTTAAATGCTGTTTTTCTGCTGGAATATAAAATGAAAAATATTAAACATATGATTTCCTTAAAATGGAAATAAGGAGTAGCTTGACTGCTGGAAGGCATTATAAGATGATTTGGGTAAAATGCTAATTTGATTTTAATCACTGGTTTGAAAGACCCATGATTTAGCAATGAAGGACTTATCTACATGGGCTCATTTGAAGCAGGCTGGTAAAGGCTAAACAGAGTCACTTAAAGATTGGTTAGAGGCCTGGCATGGTATTTGGTATGATCTTTGCACACAAATGTCATACTTCAATCCACCTTATTTGGTCTGCCTTTTGAAAATAAGAAAAACAAAACAAAATCTCAATATCTTCTTGCATCTGGGAGGAAGTTTTCAATTCTTACTTGAACCCTAACATTCTTAAACTGGCCAAAGTATCTTTGTGTCTTTTTTGAGGTGTATATTTGCACAATACCAAAACTAAAGTTGAAGGCTCGGGGCAAACTCTGAATATGAATTCTAAAAACTTTGGATATAGCAGAATCCCAGCACTGTGAACACCCATTTCCTACAGAATTTACCCCCAACTACGGTAACTGCATAGCTGCCTTTCCAAACAGAAACACACGCTCTGCCTGCAGATCTGGTCCCACCCCTTGTGACAGAAAGTTATGAGCAGAGGTGACGCCTGTTTAGACACTTCTCTGTTGGCTGCACTATACCAATGCACAGTTTCCAAGCAGGAAATCCCACTGACCTCTAATTGCTCTTATGTCAGTTCTGGCGTTTGTGCTACTGAATGTGTCTCCTCCTTTCTGCTCTCAACACAGAAAGTGGATGCACTGAACTACTTTCTGCTTCCTTGTTGCTCTGAGGTTATTCCACACATTGTTTTCCTTGGTGCCTCTATAGCAGCAAACCAAAGCTTTCCACCAGGTTGACAAATGACAGAGAGCTATAATCAGTGATGGCACTCAGACTGATGCACCAATGAACCTCTGTGATATATTAGGTTAGAATATGAGGCAGGTTTCTGTTGGGATTTTATAATAACCTTGCAAGCTACTTGTAGTTGGAGGGACTGGGTGGGTCTTTTCTGGGCTTAGGTGAATCTCTATCTATCCACTACTAAACAATTGTTCCTTCCCACCTTTGGATTCTGAGAGACTCCTGCCTCTCTCTGCTCTGTGTTCGTTCCCACATCTCTTGTCGGGTTGGTCTCACTTGTTTGTTGTTGCGGCCCTGTTTGTTTGTTTGGTTGCTAGTTTACATGTAGCAAAGAAAGCAGGCTGCACATGTCTGTAATTCCAAGTAACCACACATAAAGGAATTTTAACACACACACACACACGCATAAATGTCTCAGAGTAAATTAGTGAGATTTTGAGTGCCAGTTAATGAGAAAGGGGTGGATTCTGGGTGACTTGCACCAATTTTCTTCTGCATGTCCCTGCACTTCTACTGCACTGCTAAAAGAAATTCAAAAACTCTGCAATGGGTCTAACTCTTGAATGAAAATAATGGTAACAATCTCATAGCAGTTCAAAGACTCCTGTCTAGACCATCCCATAAGCAGAAAAGGTAGTACTTCAAAAAAAGCCAATCTCAGAGTTCCTGACTTTCAATCTCCATGCTAAACAGGCATCCCCTGAGCAGAGTTTCTCCAGCAGAAATCTTTTCAATACCCAGAATAATTTCTGACATGAAATTATTATTATTATTAGTCCATATTTGGCATTCAGGACCACTGAGCAACACTTTCACGTATCATTAATATCAATGTGCAAGGAAGAGTAAAACAAAAACAAAAGAAAAATGAAGAAAAATGCAAGGATCGCTTCCCACCCACCCAGAGCCTTTCCATTGCCTGGGATGGAGTGCACGTGTGCCTGCTCATCGCCGCTCCCACCCACCCCAGCCACTCTCGGGAGGGAGGGCTGAAAAGCTGCCGCTGATGCCGCCACACCAGAGGGTCACCTTCCGCCCACCCAGAGCCTTTTCATCACCCGGGATGGAGTGCACATGTGTCTGCTTGCCGCCGCTCCTGCCCCCTGAGCCTCTCTCGCTCGGGAGGGCTGAATAGCCGCTGCTGACATCGTCACACCAGAGGGTAACCTCCCGTCCACCCGGAGCCTCTCCATCGCCCGGGGAGGCATATCTTGTGCTTTGCTTGGTCTTGGTCTTTCGAGGTTACCCCTTGGGACTGTAATACTATTGTATTTTACAATAGTCTGTTTGTAACTGTACTTCTTTATTTATTGTATTTATTGAATTTTGTGGTATAATTATTACTGTTAGTTTGCCATTGTATTTGTTTGAGCGTTTTGTGAACCGCTTTGAGTTTGTCTGCGGACATAGAAAAACAGTATATAAGTACATTAAATAAATAAATAAATAAATAAGGAGTTGGGTTTAATAGATTAAATTGGAATAATTGATCAAAAAAATTGTCTACAGGCTTTGATAACATTTTTAAAAGCAACACAACTACAGTATATGAATCTCTACTCTGATACAAGTGTCATTGAATTCAGCAGGATGTCTTCCCAGAGGAATGTGTACAGGTTAATGGGTATTCTCTTACTTTATAAGATTGGAGGCAGTTAGTTTCAAGGAAGGTTGTTGGCTACGCCACATAGCTTGCATTTGTTGTTTTTCCTTTTCCCCACTTTGTTTTCCTAGTTTTTGCAAACCATATTATTCCTGATTAGTTGAAACAAGGCTATAAATCTTTTAACCAAACAAATAATAAGGATAGCACATCGTTCTATTACACAGAAGCCAATGCTGAAATTTTAAGAGGAGGAAAGCATTTTCCTAGAAAACCTCAACAATGCTTGCCTTTCCTTTTCTTTTTTAACCAATCAGCCCTCTTCTAAAGTTCTTTTCCACCCTTTCTTTTCTTGGGAATCTGGGGTGATGGGGACAGTCAGTGACACAAAGACTGATACACTTCAATGGTTTAGCCACGGGCCTGGAGAGCACAGCTGCAAGTTATAAATGTCCAGGCAAGCAAACATGAGTGGCATCTCACCTCCTCTGCAAAATATTCCAAGCAATTAGAATAGCACTTTCAGCTCTCCTTGCAAGTTGCTGAGATGGGGCATTATATACCAGCAGCCAGGTGAAAGGGGCAGGTTAAGGAAAAGACTTCTCATTACTGTTGTTTTTAATTTCCCAGGAACAAAAACTCACTCATTCCAGAACACGGGTTCAGTTCTTTCTCTGTCTTGCGCTCAATTAAGCCAGAGGTTTAGCTGTATGGATGAGATATTTCAGATTCAAAAACTCCTAGTCTCTTAATTTGGCAGGAATGCCCCAGGCCGAAGCATAGCTGTCAAGTACGCCTTATTGGCCAGGAAAACTTCTTATTTTACCTTCTTTCCTGCCATCATCCCTTATTAATTAGACTGCAATGCCCTATTGCCGCCATTGGAGGGCAGCACAGGATAAGCATAGCTGTCAAGTATCCCTTATTTGCCGGGAAATTTCCCTTATTTCCAAATCCAAAACTTGACAGGTATTGGCCGAAGTATGAGAGTAAGGTCTCCCTTGCTCAAAGCCAGTCATGTCCAATTGTAGGGAGCCATGCTAGTCTCCATTTACAGCCAAAAAGCTAGTGCTGTCTGCAGACATTTCTGTGGTCATGTGGCAGGCATGACTGATTAGACACCAGAGTACATGGAATGCTGTTCTTTTCCTGCCAAAGTGGTACCTATTTATCTACTTGCAATTTCTTGTTTTTGAACTGTTAGGTTGGCGAGCGGTAGGACAGGTGATGGGAGCACACAGTACTTGAATCTCAAACTGATGACCTGCCAACCTTCCAGTAGTCAGGTTCAACATTTTAACCTCTAAGCCACTGCAGCCATTATGAGAATAGGAGCCCTCAATCCGGCAAGAGGCAGATGAGTTCCCTCACCTTCCTGGTGTTCCTACACCGCTTCCTCAAGCTGTTAGGGGAGAACCCCACTACACTATAGGAGTCTGCCTCCATCAGAACCTGTCCCTCCATGTACTCTTGTGAGCTGCAGGAAACATGTGTGGCTCCCACAATGCAGTGAGGCACTTTTCTTACATTTTTCAGAAGTGGTGTTGTACCAGTACAGAAGTGAAGGGAGTTGTTATTCCTCCTGCCATTTTGAGTGCTTCTGGTTCCATAATTCAGCCTGGAGACATCTTACCAAATTCTAAAACGAGGAGTCATTGAATTCTTAATATCCTATCCATACAGTTCTTATCTGACAGATCAGCACTTTCAGGAATAATTACTCCTATAATTTGTGGATCTTAAAGTGGGTTAGTAAACGGAGACCAGGGCTACACAGAAAGAGCCTCTTCAAAGATTGTGGTATTTTTGAACCACAATCGGGCATACCCTGGTAATGGCAATCTTGTGTTGCCAGCTAATCTTTCTCACACTAGATCAGGTAAAAAGAATATGGAATGAACTCACCTTCATTTTGGCAATTTCAAGGCTGGCCTAGACATGGAAAAACAGAGACCACATTTCCTTAAAAGATTATCTTTGTTTGTCCAATCAATCAGTGGAAATTGTGTTAATGAACTCTTGGCTCAAAGACAACAAAGGGTCAGTTTTTTATCCTTCATCTCTCGTAGAGAGTGGACACATTTTCAGTTGGGGTTACTGCTGCTAGCGGGTAGTGCAGCAGTAAATAAGATACTCTTAGATGATAACTCCCATCACCCCTAACCAGTGTAGGGGTGATGGGAGTGTATCACCTCACAAGGTACAGTCCCATGCACCTCTCAAGTCTATGGTGGAAAGGTGGAGTATGAAGATGATTGAATTAATCAGTGATGGCTGAAAATTGAATATATGGGTTTAGGACAAATTCCTACTAGTCAATATTTCAAACGTCCACCATAAACCATGTAAGAGTAACTCAGATATAAAACAGCAGGCATTCTTGAAAAGTTCAGCAAGCCCGGACCTTGATATTAACACTAGCCTCAAATCCTTCTCTAGCTTCAATAATGAAGAAAACATTATTTCTGCTGCCACCCATGTGTGCCAAAAGTGCTAGTGGCACTAGAAGCACTAAATAGCAAAAAGGAAGGAGAAATCACCATTTTTTCTCTTTCCGCAACCACTAATATCAAAGCAACAAGGCAGCTAAGAAATTAAAAGCATAGTGAGTTTAAGAAGTCACAAAGAAAGTCAAGCTTCTTTCTAGGGAGTTGAGGGAGGAAAGAGCCTGGCTTATTTCTAAGGTGATACAGAAATGCAATAGAAATTCATCCATTGTGGGAGGGAGGGAAAGAGTCCACATTAAGTTTCAGATGAACTGCATGTCCTGGAAAGGGAGAAAGCAGGAGTGAAATGGCCAACATATGTAAAGATGTGCAGCTATATTCTATCCATCCCCTCTCAACTGATTTCAGCAGGAGTTCTTCTTCCATCTGTTTGCAGCCTAACAGTGTCTTCAAGAATGGGCAAACACAAATGTCTTCTCTGCTTGGAAATATCTTGTGTGTGTAATACTTGGTTGTCAGAAAGAAAATAACAGTCTTTCTCAGGAAAAGCCCAAGGTTGGAAGCACGAAATAGCAAAAAGAGTAGCTTGCAGCAAAAGCAGGGCCTGTCAAGTTGGTCTAAGATTATACTTTTTCAAAGCCTGCACAGATGTTTCGGCAGGGAAACAGCCATCTGTCAAACAATGGGCTTAAATGGGCCACTCTGTCTCATAGCTGTCAGTACCCTCCCTGACACTTCTGCCAATCGTTTCTCCCACAAACATGAACTCACAGTCTCCCAAATCACTAACAATTGAAATAACCTTCTTTTTTTTTGGGGGGGGGGGCAGTAGAAGAATATAAGTTGTCTGAATTGAAACTGGGAACTCATTTCACTCTTCCCACTCAACCTGAGAATATCCTCAGAAGAAACTGCTTCTTCCTTCTCGATTCTGGTTAGAGGAGCAAGCAGAGTTTTGGCAGGTCCCCTCCTCTCATGAGCGATTTTCTCCTTTGGAAGTGAATGAATGGTCCAAACTATATCTGAGAAACAGCTTTAGCAGAGTGACCTACCTTCCGCAGCAGAAATTTACTGGTTGTTGTTGTTGTTCAGTTGCATAATTGAGTCCAACCCTTTGCGACCCCATGGACCATTGCACAGCAGGCACCCCTATCATCCAGCATCCTTCACATCCTGCTCAGCTCTACACCCATTGCGTCAACAATGCCATCTAGCCATCTCATCCTCTGCTTCTCCCTTCTCCTTTTGCCTTCAATCTTTCCCAGCATCAAAAGGCCTTCTTGAGTGAATCCTCTCTTCTTATTTGGTGGCCAAAGTATTTAGCTTCATCTTCAATATTTCTCCTTCCAAGAGCAGTCAGGTTTGATTTCCTTCAGGAATAACTTATTTGATCTCTTTGCTGTCCAGGGTACTCCCAAAATTCTCCTCCAGCACCACATCTCAAAGGTGTCTATTCTTCTGTGCTCAGCCTTCCTTATACTCCGGCTCTCACAACCATATGTTACTACTGGAAATACCATTGCTTTAACTATGTGGACCTTTGTTGGCAGGGGAATGTCTCTACTTTTTATTATGTTTTCTAGGTTTCTCATAGCTTGCCTCCTAAGAATTAATTGTCTTTTTCTTTCATGAGTATCATCTGCATATCTCAGGTTGTTGATGTTTCTCCCAGCAATTTTAATTCCAGCTTGTGATTCATCCAGCCCTGCATTGCCCCTTATGTACTCTGCATATAAGTTAAAATAAGCAGGGTGACAATGTGGTAGAGCATTACCATAGGGCCATGATGACAAACCTTGGCACTCCAGATGTTCTTTGATTTCAATTCCCAGAAGCCCAAGCCCCCATGTGAATCCACACGAATGAGTTTACTGCGATTCACCTGGCCCGCGCTGCACTCGTCACTCCTGGAAGCGGAAGTAAACACATTTTACTTCCACTTTTGGGAGCGATGAGGGCAGCGCAGGCTGGATGAATTGCAGTAAACCCATTCGTGTGGATTCACAGGGGGCTTGGGCTTCTGGGAATTGAAGTCCAAGAACATCTGGAGTGCCAAGGTTCGCCATCACAGTCATAGGGTGACAAGATGGTAGAACATTACATCTTTCAGAGATGCAGCAAACAACTTCCTCTGTGAAACTGTTGCTTTGGTTACTTGGGAAGTTTTTTCTATCAACCTTTGCAAATATTGTATATGGCAGGAAGGGTTTTTTATGGCAATGTGGTGCCCCTCCCCTTCAATTTACACGAATTACCCCATTTCATCTCCACAGTCTTTCCATCCTTTCCTAAGAATAAATAAGAGAGAGCTTAAACCATGCAAGAAGCAACGGGTTTGTAAAAACCAATGTTATTTGTCATTCGCTAGAAAACCAGTTTATACTGATATGAGGACCACATTTGAGATTACCGTTTCACACTTCTGATGCTGTAAAGTCTGGATGTGATGGATTTTGCTTTAATTCACAAGTCCCAAGTAGAAGCATAAGCTTGGTGTGACTTACAACAGCCTGCTCAGCCTAACCATCTACAACCCTATCAAAAGTTAAGGGGAGTGTGTATTCTTGTTGATTACCGTATTTATTCGAGTATAACGCGCACTCGTGTATAACGCGCACCCCTAATTTTCCATGAAACCTCGGTATAAAATTCTTGAGTCGCGCGGCCCGGGAGCGCGGGTGGCTGGCGGTAGCGCCTCCCCCGGAAGGTTCCCGTCTCGTCCCTGCGGGTGCGTGCAGGTGAGCGGCAGCGGCAGCGGGACCTGGGCGCCTGCCGCCGCCTGGGAGGAGGGCCGTGGCGTGCTCCGTGCCTACCCGGCGCCGGCTCTTGAGTCGCGCGGCCCGGGAGCGTGGGTGGCTGGCGGTAGCGCCTCCCCCGGAAGGTTCCCGTCTCGTCCCTGCGGGTGCGTGCAGGTGAGCGGCGGCGGCAGCGGGACCTGGGCGCCTGCCGCCGCCTGGGAGGAGGGCCGTGGCGTGCTCCGTGCCTACCCGGCGCCGGCTCTTGAGTCGCGCGGCCCGGGAGCTCGGGTGGCTGGCGGTAGCGCCTCCCCCGGAGGGTTCCCTTCTCGTCCCGGCGGGTGCGTGCGGGTGAGTAAAAGAGGCTCGTTTATAACGCGCACCCAGTCCTCGTGTATAACGCGCACCCAAACTTTGATTTCTTTTTTTGGTACAAAATTTTGCGCGTTATACACGAATAAATACGGTAGCTTATTTTCATCAACAATGAAATTTCTTCAGAGGCATGTGCCTTGGCAATCAGATTTGCAAAGGAAGCTGGGGTTTACCTTCAAATGAACTATTGCAAGCCAAAGCTCATGGGAGTGTAAGACAGATGAAGAAAAGTACACACTATATAGGAAACATGAATTCAAATTCCCCCTCTACAATGGAAGCTCACTGTTATGTGGCAACGGTAAAGCTATTCCTTAATACCTTATATACTTCAGAAATCCTATTAAGCTCACCATTAGGCAAAAAGGCTTGACAGCACAGAAATGCAAAATTTTGAAGTTGGAAAGCTGTAGCTCATTTATACACGTAACTGTTTCTACACTATATCATTCCCATACCTCTCCACTATTATGAAGGTCACATGGCAAACAAGACAAAATGGGGTGGCTGCAGTCTGATGCTTGTGGGGCTGGGAAAGGTGTAAGAAGTAAGTGTGTTGCTGATACTGTACTTCACTATGACAAAAGGCTTCCTACATTACTCTTTGCTTAGTACCTTTACCTGTTATCTTCCCAGCAATATGACTTTGGGCAAAAGAGAAGTTTGTCTCCAGAAATCTACAAACAGCTCTGTCTGCTCTTAGATATTACACAGTTTAAAATCACATTAAAAACAATAAAATCACACTCAACACTACAATCCAATAAGGTGCAGTAAAAGAAGCAAAAAAGCTAGAACAACCTTTAAAAATAGACACCATATAAATCTTTGTGTGCCTAAAAATAATTAAAAATAATATTTGGCTTTCTGATAAAAGTGAGCAAAGGTGAGTCGAGTTTTATTCCCTACTCTGAATGCTGGACCAGAACAAGCTTTTGCATTTTTCACCATTATTTCTGAACTGCCCATTCCTTAGGTTCAGCACTGCAAACTATCAAAGCTAGGAACACTTCTTTTTCTTTTTAAAGTGAGCTCTCAGAATTGTAATAGTGCCATAGAATGCACAGGTGTGAACTGGGGTAGTATTCGTACCAAGTACGGTTCATTTTAAAATACTCTTCACAGATTTTGCAAACCATGCATTCCAACTTAGCCCAGTATATATCCTCCACCAAAAAAAAAAAAGACTGAGAGAGAGAGATATTTTACTATTTAGAATACTGGTGTCAGGCTGCCATGCTTGAAAATGCTCTGCCACTATTACCTTATCTGTAACTTTGTTTTCTAAATAAACCACATAAATAGGCTCCCTTTGATTGCTCAGAACATCCAGCATTAAGTGCTGGGGCATAGCTTTAGGCATAATTGTACAACTGAATTCATCTGCTGCCTAATTATCATGCATTTTGCATTTATTTCTGCCAATTAAAAAAGGCAGAAACTATTAACAACTTTTACATAAATACTGTATTTGTTCTTTGCAAGAGACATGAGGCTAATTTGCCAGCGATTAACCGATTATCTAATTTTATAGCTGTCACTCTCTTTACCACACCCACTAGCAAAATAACAAAAAGGTCCCAGAAGTTAGAGTCCTTCACAAAATCTCTACAGTTTGAGTCCTTCACAAAATCTCTACAGTTCATGCCGCCATCACATATTTCTTAGGTTTGCATAATTCTTTCAATATCTTTGCACCACCATCTCCTCTCAAGTGAACAAGTCTAGTTCCTCCTTATTCATTCATTCATAAACCACCAATTTCAGTGTGAATTGTGATTTCAGATTACAAACTCAAACCCATCAAAACATGGTTTTCATTGAAGTACTAGAACTAAATCTATCCTTTAAAGAAGTTTGTGAAATGTGTATTCAGATAGACATGTTTGTGTTCCTGCACACTTCACAAAGCAGTGATTAACTACAGGAATGGAGGAGGGAATTACTTTATAAAGGTGAAAAAGAAAGAGGGAGAGAGTGTGTGTGTTGTTGTTACAAGCTGTCCAGTCATCTCCAATTTAAAGTGACATTATGAATGTGAGATCTCAAAAATGTCTGGTCTTCAACAGCCCCACCCAGTCTTGCAAATTGAAGCCTATATTTTCTGTTAAGGAATCAACCCACCTTCTGTTTGACCATCTTTTTTCCTGCTTCCACCTTTCCCAGCATTATTGTCTTTTCCAGAGAATCCTGCCTTTTCATGATGTGCCCAAAGTAGAACCTCAATTTCATCATTTTTGTCCCCTAAAATAGTTTGGGCTTGAGTTGTCCTAAGATCCATTGTTTATTTTTCTGAGGGAGTGTGTGTGTGTGTGTGTGTGTACATATTGTCCATATTTTCACACAAATGGCAGGGAATCGACTGTTATTGTTTACAGGAAACCTTATAGTGTGGTAGGCAAGGCCTCAGGGCTTGGGGGCCAAACTCAAGTTCCTACACTCCACCAGGGTCTACATGTTGGTTTCCACTCCTTTACCCCTACTCATGGTTGAGGTTGAGATTCATTTCTTCTTCCTGAATGTGGAGCTGGAACAGGAGAATGTGTCACTTTTGTGTTGTCATGGTCGTCATCATCATCATCATCACCACCTTTGAGTAAGTTGCCTCTTAGGCTTTCTTTTTGAGGCAGAAGGTCCTAAACTCCCCCCCCCCCCCCATCAATAAGCTCTTTGAACATCTGGCTCTTTTGAAGCCCCCCCCCCCCCCCAATATCTGTGGACACAGTTTTAGAACAAGAATACTGCTGCTTCAAGAGCAGCAGTCTTAGCTAGAGTAAAACCATAATTACCTAAATTAAAATGGTAACTAGAATATGTAAATTAGCTACAGTCTTCCAGCTCTGTTTTATATATAAACAGAAGTGTCATCTTGTATGTTCTTTATACAAATCCACACACCTGCACCGATCACACTGTAACTTGGCACACACCTACCTTGGGCTGGAGAGATGGTCATGTTGGGGGTCCAGTGGCCCGTTTCAGGGTTTATGCCCCCAAGAAAAGGTCACCATGGGGGCACCCCAACTCGCCAGGGAAAACGGTCAGGGAAGATGGTACCACGCATGCGTGACGATCCATGTGTGCAACATGGCCTCCCGGTGTGCCAGGCGATAACGTGCCAGGGAGGCCACATTGTGTGCGCAGACCAACCTTCCCTGGTAGGGGCCCCAGACCCCACCAGCAGAAAAGGAGGTGATGCATGACGCGGCCACTTCCAACATGGCAGCTGAGACGATGGGGAAAGATGGGTGCTGCGAGGAGGTGAGGAGTGGCTGCTGTGCGGTGGACTGCCACAGCCACCACCGGCCGCCCTGCCGTCACCACATGCCCTGGCCCGGCACCGGCCTAGAGGTGGCCACGGCGAGGGCTGGCAGTGCTGACTGGGGACCGCCCACCACCACCGCCACACAGCTGTGCTTGCTGCACCGGCAGCTAAGCAGGCCCCATGCCAGGCTCCACACGCTTCAGAGGGAGCCCAGGTCGCTAGGACAACAGGGGTGTCAGACCCTGCCTGGTTAGGTAAGCGCAGGGATAAATCCCCAGGCAAGGTCGGGTAATTGGCTAGCTATCTTTATATAGGCAACAGGATTGTTGAATCACTAAAAGCATTTTAACATCCTGCTGAAAAACAGGAAGACATAGTTTTATAGTTTTACTTTTCAATAGTGTTAGAAAAAGAGAACTAATAGTGGGGTGGGGTGGAACTAATTCTTTTTATAAAGTAACTTTTCACACTCCAAAATTTATGTCAAAGTATAACAAGAATTTCTGCAAATGAGCCAATGTGTGTTGGAATGGTGACAAAGAAAGAAATCCCAATATACTGTAGTTTCCAACTGTAGTTTCCATGGTTTTTAAGATCTCTGGCTAAGAATTGTTCAAGGGAACATTCTAGAAGCCCCCCCCCCCCAATATCTGTGGACACAGTTTTAGAACAAGAATACTGCTGCTTCAAGAGCAGCAGTCTTAGCCAGAGTAAAACCATAATTACCTAAATTAAAATGATAACTAGAATATGTAAATTAGCTACAGACTTCCAGCTCTGTAAAATTTTTGATCAGGTCCTAAGTACAGATTACATTACATATTATGTATATGTTTACCTTTTTAATTTAATGCCACAAAAGAGGCAATTTAGATCATAGGTTTCAATGGGTTCAGTGAGGAAAACTAAAAGGAATAGAATTATACCTTCCTCCCTCCTGGGTGGCAAGAAGGGCAAGAATAAAAGCAGACACGGCCTCCTTACCAGGGACTACAAAGGCCTTTACAAGAAGTGAAGCAAATAATAACTATGTTTATCTAAAAGTATTTTAAAAGAGCAGGTGTAAATCCTGCCACTTGGAATGATTCCCTGTCTATAACAAACAGAGCAAATAAGTTCATTTTCCTCAAACAATTTAATGCATATTAAACCAAGTATAGGCTCGTCTCATAACAGTGAATTTATTGAATATTAGTTGGCATACTGTTATGACCAGCTTTATTTGTGTTCTCTTGGGAGTCTTGTTTTTGACCCCTACAGCCTCTTCAGTCTTGTAATTGTCTCCTCAACCTGCAGCACAGTTCTGCCTGCTACAGCTCTCTTGATGCCACTTGGTTAATCTGGTATGAAGGCAAAGAAAGAAACAGAATTTATGCTTTTAGGTTCATAGCCATTGAAAATTAAAATGAACGGTGATGTGCACATGCGCATGTGCGCGCGCACACACACACGCACACACACACACACACACACACACACACAAAGCAGAGAGAAAATAGCCAATGCTTCAGTTGTAGTTTCTAAGTATATGTTACCACCTGCACAGTTTCTGACAATCTGATAAATAGCAGGTTAGTTCATATTCTCCCCAGCCCCGGGTTTTCTGTGTGCATAAAATAAGACTACAAACCAGCAAAACTTATTTGATTTATTTGGAATGTGAGCACCAAAGAACAATGCTTTTGTAATTGCCGTTTGCAGAAGAATTGTTTTTAAATTTAAAATTACCTTCAAATCATTCAAAAAATAATAGCCCTTCTCTCTGCCTGCTTTCCACCCACTGAGCACCTTCAACTGCTGATTTCCTGGTGATGTCACTCTTACGAACCAGGGCAAACCTGGAAAGCATAATCACAGAATTGGTACTTACACTCCTATTGATAGCTGGCTTCTAATTTGTATGGAGCACGGTATTAGAGCAGATGGAGCTAAAGAGCCACTATGTGAAGCCGCCTTTTACTCTGACTACTAACCTCAGCACAAAGCAGTTTGCTGCCTCTTTCCAAGAGTTCCTATGCATGACAAATAATCCTTCATCAAGCATTCTTGCTAGCATTGTGCATCCACTTGCAAAAAAGAAAGAAGTGAAAAAGAACACAACTTCAACAGTAATCTAGCTGCTAAATACACTATGTTTTCATAGATGAATTTTGGGGAAGGGGGAGAGCACCTGTTTTTCTGTTGTTGTTATTGTTATTATTGTTGTTGTTGCTGCTGCTGCTGCTGTTCAGTCACACAATTGAGTCTGACCCTTTACAACCCCATGGACCACCACATGCCAGGCTCTTCTGTCATCTGCCATCTTCCATAGATCTTCTCCAGCACCACAGTGCGCTCAGCCTTCCTTATGGCCCAGCTCTCACAGCCATACATTACTACTGGGAAGACCATTGCTTTAACTATGCGGACTTCTGCCGGCAGAGTGGTGTCTCTATTTTTTATTATGCTGCCTAGATTTGCCATAGCTTGCCTCCCAAGGAGTAAGCATCTTTTGATTTCATGGCTTCAGTCATCGTCTGGAGTGATCTTAGATCCCAAGAAGGTAAAGTCTGTCACGGCTTCCATTTCCATACAGCTTTTTAAAAATATCTTACTTGGCATCATTCTGCTCATACCTGCTACCGTTAATAAAGGGAGGAGCTATATGTTGCAGGAGATCATGTGTATGGGAAAGTGATTGACATACGTCTGTCTCTGCACACATGTGCATGGTGTATCCCTGTGGGCTGCAAATGATGAGATCTTATCCATGGGGCCACTTACTCAAGGTGACAAGACCATACAGAGCAACAGATGCTCAGCAAATTTTGCCCAATCCTGTTTGGAGGCCAGATAAAATACTTTGCTACCAACCTTTAAATTTCTGGATGAGTTGATGCCATAGCTCCCCTGGGAGCAAACCACTAGAATTTTATATTTGTTAACGTACATAAGCCAGCAGATTGAGTAGAATTTATGCATGGTCATACCTGTCAAGTTTTGGACATGAAAATAAGGGAAATTGTCTCTCCCCCTTAACACCCTCTTTCCCAGGAGAAGAGACAATGAGCCAATTGGCTTCAAGTATAAATGAAATTTGCATACAACATAAAGAGGATATTTCAGTGGTTTTGTCTTAAACACATTTTTAAAAATGAAATTAAGGTACACAAGGCTAAGACAGTAGACAATTAGGTGATATAAGTGTGAAAAACAGTTCCATGAAAAATCACCATAATATGAAATGCTGTCGCAGCAGAGAATGAGGAAAGAGATTTAAAATAGAATTATTACAGTAAGGCTAGCCTGTAAGAGCTGGCCTGCTGCCTTTTTCCCCCGTGAGGGGCAGCAGTGGTGCTAAGGGCAGTACCTAAGGGGGTGCTTCCTTCTCCACCAGGGGGAGCCCAACACTCCGCTCTGATATGAGGAACATACCTCATGAATAAAGATATAATAATAATCCAATAATACACGTACATTCCCCCTGGATTTTTTTTTTAAAAAGATAAGGGAGATTATTTTTAAAATACGTGATGGCGGTAAGCGGGCTAAATTATGGGGTTTTCCCAGGCAAAACAGGATACTTGACAGCTATGTGCATGGTAGACATACAACTTACATTAATATACCATGACATAGCTTCCTTTCTTCTCCTTCATGTTGACACTCTTGCCCATGTGCAACTTTCAAGGCATTAACATCAACCTCATTGGAAACAATAAAGACAATGACAGCAAACACAAATATGTGGGTGTAATTAATATCATGCTTATTCCCAAAAACTAAAATCATCTAGAAAATCCCAGGCTCTGTAAGACTTTGAGGCAAATTAAATGCCTCTATATGGTATAAGCTTCTACATAGAAAAACATTTTGACTTTGATCTACATGGGAGAAATTGTTGGGAACATCAGCAACTTCATTTGCATTCAGCATGTATATGACACAATCTAGGAAACCATATACTTATGACATTTGGGGTGGGGAGACGCCCAGACACTTAGCCTTCTTTCATTCACAGCCACAACAAGCCCATTGTCCCTAGTCACACCAATAAGCAGGGATGATGGTAGCTACTGTATAAAAGCAGCACTATATCTAATTTTGTCCACTGGGAGAAAAGGTGGCCTGTAAAACAAACAAACAATGATGGGAAAGCACTGTTGTACATATCTGGGTCTTTATAAGTGATGGATATTTAAGAACATCCCAAGTAATATCAAAATTGTGATGGCTTTATTCAGACATCATACCAGAGTACGGTGAAGATTTTGCCGGGCATCTAAACAATGTATTGGCACAAATGAACTGAAAAACAATTGTTGCTAACCAACTCGAATTGGAAGATACGGTTTCAAATGGTTTTGCAAACAAGGTTTGTGGTACATATGATTGATTAGCAACCTGAAACCATATTTATAGGCATCATTCCACAGAGAATGGGGGGGGGGAAGCAACTGTGGTTTGTTGTTTAGGCCTTCCATCTAGCAACAAAATGAATATTAGACTTACTAGTCTAAATTCAACAGTTAATCTGCATTTTAATCACTTTTGTGAACTCCATAATTGCTTTTGTGAACTCCACACACAACCATCACTATGAAATTGATTTGAAAGATGAAGTCACGTGACATAGATTAGATAGAACGTAACAAAGAGTGGGCATGTAGAGGCTTGGTAAAATGTTTAAATTTCTTCAAAAAGGTTATGCAACCTTTAGGTCAGGAGTTGCCATCCTTTTGAAGTTGGGGGCCGGGTCAGACAGATGGCGGGCTGGACTGGTGGTCCAGCCGCCACTGCTGCTGCTGCCAAAATCGGATGTGGATTCAATAATGGCTGTTGTAAATGTGTTTACAACAGCCCTGAATGAGTCTGTGGCTGTCATAAATGCATTTACAACAGCCATAAATGAGTCCGCAGCTGTCGTAAGTGTGTTTACATCAGCTGCAAATGAGTCCACAGCTGATTCCAGCGGCAGAAGCAGTGGCTGTGGTGGTAGCTGGAGTGAGGGCATGGGTTGGTTGATTTGGTGTCATGGGTCAGATCTAGCCCACAGGCCATAGATTGCCTATTCCTGCTTTAGGTGTTTCTTCTGGCTAACGCAAAACTTCCTAGGTTCTACCAGAAACAACAACAACAACAACACAGAGGTCTAAGCCCTAAGGTGAAAATAAGAGATATTATAAATACTAAAATCCACTCTTGAAACAGCTCAGAAACAGCTCACCAAAACCAGGATTTTGCTGTCCAAGCCATGCTGTCAGCTCAGTAACTGCCTGTCCTTAAGAAATTATGTTATGTCGTGGTCGAAGTATAATCCAAACAAACTTCAGCAAGAGGATGTTCTTTGGTTGTTTAAAAAGAAGTGGGGGGTCAGTCATCACACATTGTTATTGTCCACTATGCATGTAAATATCACATGTGGGGACACATACACAAGCCTCATTCACAGCCAGAAGAAACCTGCTGTGAGGATGATTGATAACACATAGCAAAGAACTACCACCAGCAGCAACTGCACTCCTGTCATGATTTACATGGCAGTCCCCATCATTATTGTACTAAACTTTGAGTTGTTTAGACAGGCAAAGCAACATGTAGCATCCAGTCAAGCATGCTACCTCGTCTTTTATGAGTGGAATCCAAGCCACCACCACCCCACCACCACCAATCTTTATATATGTTGATTAGTGTAAACCTAGCAAATTCAGAAATTGTAGTTATAGGTGAGATGACTAACTCAGTTTAGAAAGATTCCCCTTCAGAATTATCACACAGTCAGTTTTTATCAGGACTGGGTCTGGAGTGATTTCAGGCCTCAACACCAGAAGTTCCCTTTTACAGGAAATCCCATTCTTGAGTGAGAGATCTGGTAAAATTAAATTCTCATGTCACAGTAACACATTCACCCCCTATTTTTAAATGCACAAAGTTTTAATTTCATTGGTTTAAGGAGGATCATGTGCAGCTGATATATTTATAGTGCACGTGCTTAGTGGGACATTTGTCCAACATAGCAACATGCCTGTGCCCTGTTAACAGAGCTGCCGTCGGGGGGGGGGGGGGTGGTGTACAAGAAGGATGGCTGTCCAGGGCCCGAGAGCTAACAGGGGCCCGGTGCTCAGCTGTGTGATTTTTTTTAAAAAAAACTTGTTTGCATTTTTTTACTTGCTAGGCCGGGCCCCAGCGCGCCGCTCAGCTGTGAAATTTTTTATTTTTTTATTTTATTTTACTTTTTTAAAAACAGCAGTGTGCAGGCCCGGCACCACTGTGGATGCCCCTATCCGGAGGCAGGGTCAAGTCTTCAGCCCACGAGGCACACCGGTCCAGCAGAGACCCCGGGCCGGAGGCGGCGGCTGGGCTTCAGGCAAAGGTTTTCTCCCACTCCGGCTAAAGGGAGGGGCTCTGAAAGAACTGGGGGGTGGCAGCAGGGGGAGCTGAGGTGATATTGCCGGCAGCCAGACTGCCCCTCTCCTGTCTCCTCTGCCGGGCGGGTCTTGGCGCCACAGCAGCATTGCTGGAACAATGAGTGCAGGCAGTACCATGCTCAGCCAGAGGGAGAGTGGCCCGACGGGAGGAAGGCGCTCCTCAGGAGCAGCCAGAGCCCCTCTTTCCCACCGCCCACCTGTGAGTTTCGCCTGGCGCGCCTCTTCTCTCGACTGGTGGGGAGGTGAGTGTTATTATTCCTCTCCTCGGAAGCACAGGGCGAGAGAGCGCCTTTCATCCCTTCCCGCCAACTGTGCCCAGCGCAAAACCCCTTCTTTGCCAAAATCAGCTTTGTTGTCTCCCCAGTCAGGACTTCCTGCCTAAATTGTGCTGCTCACCCACCACTCTGGTGAAGGCAAGGTAAAGGTAAAGGTTTCCCTTGCTCGAAAGTGCTAAGACGCTGACTGGGAGGCGGAAGGTTAGCAGTTCGATTCCCGAGTACTGCAGGACAGAATGAGCTCCCGTCTTTGTCCCAGCTCCTGCCAACCTAGCAGTTCAAAAGCAAGACATTGCAAGTAGATAAATAGGGACCACTTTGGTGGGAAGGTAACAGTTGTGATGGGCAAATTAAAAAGGAAGACATTTATTCTCATTAATTTTAATTGTGTGAAGTAGAAATGTCCAGTTAGAATTTTATTCTATGATGTAATGTTAATTACCAGATGTTAGCCTGACATTCTTTCACACACCCACATATTGACGCCAAGATCTGAAGACCCTAAGTCTGAGAATCTGACAGGCTCATCTATCACACTAGATAAGAGATGGGGACATGAGATAACAGTCTCATGTCACACTTGCAGGTGCAAATACACAGCTGGCAGAGTCCAGGTGTCCAGTCTTGATGTCGCCAAAATGAGATAACTGGGAAGTTTGACATTTTTTCAATGGGGGTGTATGAAAGAAAAAAGTATAAATACTGATACCTTTTAGTGTTCAAAAAGGTCGGCTTTTCTCATGCCTGAGAAATGCTGCTTGTCTTTTCTTTTCTTTTCCTTAGAAATCGGACAATGTAGGTCTGATCTCTATGGAGGGGCCCCTGGTCCCAAAGATACTTTTTATTTAGTCAGCTTAGTTATTCATGTTTGTTTTATGATTTCTGTTTTGTATTTTTAAATGTCTATTTTAACCGCATAATAATCTACCTCATTTTTGTAAACCAATAAAGGCTGCCAATTTGATGATTTTAGTGGTCCTTGGTTTATTCTATTTTAAATGAGAAAGGGGAGATTTTTAGAAGTCCAGCATAAGCCATAAATTTAAGGTTTTGTCAGGAAGGCCAGATTCCAGAAGCAGAGGAGAGAGTCAAGATGACGGGGCCTCTCCGAAGATTGTTATGAGAACAACGTTATCTTTTGGTACTTTCTTGCACCGAAGCAATCGTTTCATCTCAAGGTAAAAGCTGGACTCTCAGAGTGCCTGAGCAGGAGAGGGAGTGTAAAAAGGCTATGTTTGGGTTTCAAAGGAAACAGTCTCATAAATCCCTCATAGCTATTTTTTAATTGTCAGCTGAGGCTGACTAATCAGAGAAACAGTGCACCTCAAAACACTGCCTGCAAAAGTTACCCTGAGCAGGAAAATCTCTGAGAAAGTTCTACACTGCCTCTGCACTATAAATCTTCCAGGCTGCTGTCTGTTCAGTCACTCAGAACAGAGTTGTCAGTCTGAAAGAGGGCCCGCGACAACAGTGTTATGTGCGCTCCAGTACCTAGTCATGCCTGCCACATGACCACGGAAATGTCTGCAGAAGCAGACAGCGCTGGCTCTTCGGCTTTGAAACAGAGATGAGCGCTGGTGAAGGCAAACAGAATCTCAAATCGTCAAAGCCCCTCGGGTACTACTCCCCTTTTAGACTACAAGTGAAACTTGGAAAATTACAATATCGTGATGAGGGACTAGTTTTTTTTAATCATTTTATTAAATATATATCCATCATAATTCTATGGAAACGTACGTGCAAATGTTCATTCATTTCACTTAAAAGGTGAAACAAATATAATATATGAGATAGACTCACTACATACAAAGCGAGAGATGTCATGCCTTAATTTGTTATAACTGTGATGATCATGATGTATGACATACAGGAGATTATATGGTGATTATGGGGTTCATGGGATTGGGTTTTTTTGGGGTTTATCATAAGATGTAAGCCATAAGCATCAATATTATAACAAAGTATGGCATGAACCAGCACTGCAGCGGCTCAAGTGGCTAAGACGCTGACTGGGAGGTGGGAGGTCAGCAGTTCGATTCCCAAGTACTGCAGGATGGAATGAGCTCCCGTCTTTGTCCCAGCTTCTGCCAACCTAGCAGTTTGAAAGCAAGAAATTGCAAGCAGATAAATAGGGGCCACTTCGGTGGGAAGGTAACAGCATTGTGCGCTCTGGTGTCTAGTCATGCCTGCCACATGACCACAGAAACGTCTGCAGAAGCAGACAGCGCTGGCTCTTCAGCTTTGAAACAGAGATCAGCACTGCACCCTAGAGTCGGATACAACTGGCTTTCGAGCAACGGAAACCTTTACCTTTTAATTATGTTCTTGTTGATATAAAAATCTGTTTTGGGGGCATAATGTGTGGCATATTAAAGACTAAGTGCTGTATTTTAATGTGAGCTTTTGTGGATCAAGGCCACTGGCTCTTTGGCTGTAATCAGAAATGAGGACTGAACTCTAAAGTTGGATACCACTGCCCGTCGATTTATTTTGGGAAATTGTGTATTCCACCCACCACCACCACCCCAATGCGAGGAGAAAGAAAAGTGTCTGTGTGTCGGGGGTGGGGGGGTGGGGTGGGGCAATAGGATTGCTCAGTACAGGGCCCAGAAATTTCTGATGGTGGCCCGGCCTGTTAAATGTATATATTATTGTTACTTTACCCTTTAGAGCCTGTTACATGGTTATGTCACTCCCACTCTCCAAGAAGTAAACAGCTTTTAAGTAAATAAATCAGCCAGAGAGGTTTGAAATGGAAAAAGAGAATTTTATCTAAGTTTTTCGTGTAAAAGCACAACAAAATACAATCACACATGATCATGGTACATCATAATAATGCATATATGCATGGTTTTGGATCCATCAGATCCAAGGACCCCCATCAAAGATACAGCCAGCTTTTTATACTTTTCACGAAGCCTGCACACATGTTCTTCAGTCCAGATGGTCCCTCAGGGCATTAGGCATTTTCACCTTTATCTTGATGTTACACATTCTAACTCACATATGCTATTATGTACATTCACCCTGTCCTCATGCTAGTCACATTTATAACATGTACAGTGGTAAACATGTCTGCTTATTTCAGATAAGACCCTTTGGGTGTGTTTCTCAGCAAGCTAGCTGTAAACAACTTAACTAGAGGTTTTCAAATAATTCCAAGATGGCTCTGCTTATGTATACATTGTATACATTGCTTTGTAAAGGAATATGTTAACAAATATAAAAGTATGCTATTTTCCCATAAGAGTTGTTGTTGTTCAGTCGCACAGTCGATTCCGACCCTTTGCGACCCCATGGACCATTTTCCTCCAGGCGCCTCTGTCCTCTACCATCCCCCTCAGCCCTCCCAGCTCTGTGCCCATTGTGTCTACAATGCCATCTAGCCATCTCATCCTTGGCCTCCCCCTTCTTCTTTTGCCCCCCACCTTTCCCAACATCAATGCCTTCTCAAGTGAATCCTCCCTTCTCATTTGATGTCCAAAGTATTTTAGCTTCATCTTTACTATTTGACCTTCCAATGAGCAGTCAGGGTTAATTTCTTCTAAGATTGACCTATTTGTTCTCCTCGCTGTCCAGGGGACTCTCAAAACCCTCCTCCAACACCACATTTCAAAGGCATCTATTCTTCTGCGTTCAGCCTTCCTAATTGTCCAGCTCTCACATCCATACATTACTACTGGGAAAACCATTGCTTTGACTATTCTAATTTTTGTTTGCAATGTAATGTCTCTGCTTTTCACTATGTTCCCCAGGTTTCTCATCGCTTGTCTCCCAAGAATCAGTCGCCTTTTTATTTCATGGCTGCAATCCCCATCTGCAGTGATCTTTGATCCTAAGAAAGTAAAATCTGTCACTGCTTCTACTTCTTCCCCGTCTGTTTTCCAGGAACTGATGGGGCCTGTTGCCATTATCTTGGTTTTCTTGATATTGAGTCTCAAGCCAGCTTTTGCACTCTCCTCCTTCAGCCCAATCAAGAGATTCTTTAGGTCTTCCTCACTTTCTGCCATTAGGGTGGTATCGTCTGCATATCTCAGATTATTGATGTTTCTCCCAGCGATTTTAATCCCATATTGTGATTCCTCCATCCCTGCACTGCGCATTATGTGCTCTGTGTATAGGTTGAATAAGCATGGTGACAAAATGCAGCCTTGTCTTACTCCTTTTCCTATTCCAAACCACTCTGTTATTCCATGTTCTGTCCTAACTGTTGCTTCTTGGTTCATGTACAGATTTCTCAGGAGGCATATGAGGTGCTCTGGTATTCCCATCTCTTTAATTACTTGCCACATCTTGTTGTGGTCCACACAGTCAAATGCCTTAGTGTAGTCAATAAAACAAAAGTAAACTTGTTTCTGGTATTCCTTTGTTTTCTCCATGATCCAGCGTATGTTGGCGATGTGGTCTCTAGTCCCCCTGCCTCTTCTGAAACCAGCCTGCACCTCTGGTAATTCTCTCTCCACATGCTGCTGAAGTCTGTCCTGTATTATCTTGAGCATCACCTTGCTGGCATGTGGGATGAGCGTGATTGTTCGATAATTTGAACATTCTTTGGCATTGCCCTTTTTTGGGATTGGGACGTATACTGATCTTTTCCAATCCTGTGGCCACTGTTTTGTTTTCCAAATCTGCTGGCATATTGAATGCAGTAATTTGACGCCATCATCTTTTAGTGCTTTGGAAAATTCAACTGGGATACCATCATCTCCACTAGCTTTGTTGTTTGCAGTGCTCTTTAGGGCCTTTATGACTTCACTCTCCAGGATGTCTGGCTCAAGTTCAATTTCTTCATCATTGTGATTATCAGGAGTGTTGAGGTCCTTTTTGTAAAGTTCCTCTGTGTACTCTTTCCATCTTTTCTTAATTTCTTCTTCATCAGCTAGCTCCTTTCCGTCTTTGTCCCTTATCATGGTCATTTTTGCTTTAAATGTTCCCTTGATTTCCCCAATTTTTTTGAAAAGATCTCTGGTTCTGCCTCTTTTGTTGTTTTCCTCCATTTCTCTGCACTGTTCTTTTAGGTAGTTTTCCTTATCTCTCCTTGCTTTTCTTTGAAATTCTGTGTTCAAATGGTTATAGTTTTTCCTTTCTCCTTTGACTTTTGCGTTCCTTCTTTCCTCTGGTATTTTAAGAGCCTCATCAGACAACCACTTTGCTTTCTTACTCTTCTTTTCTTTTGGTATGGTTTTCTTAGCTGCTTCCTGCATGATGTGCCTCATCTCCGTCCATAATTCTTCCGGTACTCTGTCTACCGAGTCTAAGCCATTAAATCTGATCATCACCTCCACCGTGTATTCTTTAGGGATGCTGTCTAGGTGATATCTTTCTGGTCTCCGTGTTTTCCCTATTTTCTTTAGTCTAAGCCTGAATTTTGCGATCAGTAGGTTGTGATCTGAGCCACAGTCTGCTCCAGGTCTTGTTTTTGCTGACTGTATGGAGGTTCTCCATCTTTGGCTGCAGAGTATGTAGTCAATCTGGTTTCGGTGTTGGCCATCTGGTGATGTCCATGTGTAAAGTCGCCTCTTGTGTTGCTGGAAGAGAGTGTTTGCTATGACCAGTGCGTTCTCTTGGCAGAACTCTATCAATCTTTGCCCTGCTTCATTCTGTGTTCCAAGACCAAATTTGCCTGTTATTCCCTCCACTTTTTGATTTCCTACTTTGGCATTCCAGTCTCCTAATATAATTTGGACATCATTTCTTGGTGTCTGTTCTATGAGGTGTTGTAAGTCCTCATAGAACTGGTCCATTGTGGCTTCATCTGCACCAGTGGTTGGTGCGTATATTTGGATCACAGTGACATTGAAAGGTTTGCCTTGAAATCTGACTGACATCATTCTGTCATTTTTGAGATTGTATCCCATTACTGCTTTTCTCACTCTTTTATTGACAATTATGGCCCATTAGAGTATCAGTTATATATTTGATTTTTTTTTGTGATGGTAGGGTTGTGTGCCCAGAGAAAAATCCTAGGTACAGGCAGATTTACAATTGTCCTTTTGCCTAGCACAGAGAGCAAACTAGAAGTGAAATGTTGAGTGAGCTAAAAATGACATCTTGGTTGTGCCTACTGGCAGGGGCTAAGAGGGTAGCTGTTTTAAAAATAGCGATGCAATTATGCTAACAAGCAAACAGACTTCTATGCACTACAGATACAACTGAGACTTTCCTCTAAAGCTTCTGCAGTTGACACAAGAAACTACAAACCCAGTTTTAAAACGATGGATGGAAAGAAAAATAATCAAAGTCAGCATGTAGCCACACCAATTATTCTGACTTCTAGTCCATAGAATATAAACATTAAGGGCAGACTGCCAGGGCGGTCACATAAGGGCTTCATGCTGACCACCATTACCACTGAGAATTTGGTTCTCTTTGGTAAAAGGTTCAGAGCTGATCAAGTTCATGCCCTGCCTGACAAGCCATTGCTGACCTCAGCAAGAATATTCTGTAAAGTCAGTAGCATCTTTCTTTTATCCACTTGAGCTCTCTGTCTCTCTCTGATAGCTCACATTCCCTCATGGGTACTGTTTTACTTCCTTCAGGAAAATACTTGTTCCTGAAAGAGGTACTTGTCCCTGCAAGAGCACTGGCTGCATGCAGTGAATGGGAGAGCGGAGATACACAGGCCTGGTTCTTTCAAGAAGAACTACAAAATGAGTCTCTCCTGGGATCTGGATGTAATTCATCAATTCATCCTCACCCCCCCCCTTCCTTTTCAAGGCGGTGGTGGTGGTGGTGGTGGTGGTGGTGGTGGTGGTGGTGGGGATCAATAGGATTTGTGCAGCAAAACTGATTATGATGGGGGAAACTCTGCAACAACATTGATTTGTTTAAATATGGCACAATAGCAGAGGAACAAGTTGTCAAGGGGGAGAGGGGGGGGATTGTGTATTCCACCACCAAAAATGAGGTAATACATTATCAGGCCATGACTAAATAAGTTTGTATTCAAACAAAACAAAATATGTTTGCAACTCATAACAAATAAATAAAAAGAAACACTCTCTCCTGTATTGCAAAAGAAGGAGGCACAGAAGAGCAATCCATCAAACAAGTACCAATTGCTCTGGAGAAGAGTCAAGCCACCAGCACAGTGAAGTACTGTATAGTGTTTTTAAACAAAAAACATTGCCACTCTATACAACCACAGAGACCTTAAGCCAGGGGTACACAACCTACGGCCCATGGTCCAGACCCAGCCCACAGCAACATTTCATGTGGCCCACCGCCCTCACTCCCACCACCACCAGAAGCGCTGGGAGTGGTGAAAACAGCCGAAAGCACACTGTGAATGCACACATACGCCCCACTGTCAGAAGCAGTAAAAACAGCCAAAAACACACTGTAAATGCACCTGCAGTTGTTGTAAATGTCTTTACATCAGCTGCAGGTACATTTTACGGCAGCATTTATGGTGGGGGACCCATGTTTCCAGCCCACCCAGCTGTTTGAGAGGGGCGTGGTCTGGACTGTGGTGGGAAAACATTGAGAATCCCTGCCTTAAGCCTTAACTGTACGTGCATGCACACACACGCACACGTACACGCATGCATGCGTGCGTGCGTGCACGCACGCACACACGCACGCACGCACACACGCACACACACACCTATATAATGTTAACATCATTGTTGTGGGCATCTTAGCATTAAGGGTTAAGGTCAGATTCATCATCCAGGGCATGTCACAAAAGTTGAATCAAGTAGGAAACTCTGTACACTATTCAAACCTTCATCACCACCAACCCCAAATTCTTAGAGAGTTCTTACAGTGTTTTCAGTTATGGAGCTGTTGTGTATTGAGGCACATTTGCAAGTAGCGCAAGGAGTGCTCTTGCAAGAGGAAAATGGCAGTTTTCCGCCATTCTAAACAGAAGCCTAAAGTGGCATGAAAACCCTGCAAAAGGGTGTGCTTGTTATGCTAATCCAAGCACTAGCATTGGTTACAGCTTTGGATCCTGTTCTCCATTGGTAAATTGCATATATTCCCTGTTATGATTGGTTAGTTAGGTTTGTCTGGGCGGGTCGCTGCCTTGTATCTAGGAGCCACTACTGAGGAAACACTATATAAGACCCACACGTAAACAAGGGTGGGCCGGGCCGGATCTATACTTCCTACTCTGTATAGGTAGCCTGGGTAGCGCTAAGCCTGGGTCCCTCCCTTGTGCTATGCTTCTATGGTAGCTAGTTTATTGCCCACTGCAGGTAAGAGTCCGGAAGGACTGACTCCACTAGGATTGTATAGCCATCTTGGTATCCGGAACACCTTGTAAGCTCATCTCTGTTAAATAAAGACTGTTGCTGTTTGTTCATCATTGTCTCGAACTGGTGCTAATAAGGGCCGGATATAACAGGAGCATATTAAAGAACCCAGGATTAGCGCTACCCAGGCTACCTGTATAGAGTAGGAAGTATAGATCTGGTCCGGCCCCACTTTACAGTGTCTCCTATATAAGCATAAGCACAATATATAAAAAATCCATCAGGACAACGCCCCACTCGGCAAGGTTCGCAAAAAACAGTCACAACCAAGATCAACATAGTCACATGAGGCAGGGCTCGGAGAGGGAAGGGTGCACACCTTTCTCTCATCCTGGCCGAAGATGAGGGCTCTGGGTGAGGGAAGGAGTCCCAGCGACAGCGGCAGCTTTGGTTGCGCCTTTTCATGCCCTCCGAGCAAGGCAGGGCTTGGAGTTGGAGGGGCGCACACCTGTCTCTCGTCCCGGCCGATGATGAGGGCTCCGGGCGAGGGGGGAAATGCACAATATACAACAGGAACACAGTTCGGTTCCAACAAGGACCACCAGAAGATGTTCAATGCATTGCAGCTGACTGCATTGGCTGTAACTGAATGGTATCATATTAAAGAACCAATGGTATTTTAAAAGGGAACGGATGTTGTTGTTGCACTGCCCAACTCTTTCCTATGAAATAGATAAACACATGCAGTGGTGAAGCTGTTGCTGACAATCATAAATAGCTAATTATTAGAGTTGTTGTGCCACTGTAAGTTTCTTGTCAGAGCAAGGAGAAATGAACCTCTCCTTCCTTATATAAAGAGGAATAAGAATTATGCCAGAATAACAGAGCAAGAGAAAATCATTTCCACAGTTGTATGTTAAAGATTAGAACTTCTTATCTGTTGTCAAGAAAGAGAGGCCTAGGATGGAGCAAAATGTCCACTGTGCTGCTGGAACATACCAGTCTGTTGCACAACCACATTTCAGTACACTTAATAGGGAGAAACTGCCCATAAAAAAACAAAAGAAACTGGCATACATTTTAGGAGGTAGAACAGCTGAAGGACTATCTGGTGCATCTCACTATCTTTGTTGTTGTTGTTCAGTCGCACAGTCGGTTCCAACCCTTTGCGACCCTATGGACCATTGTTCTCCAGGCGCCTCTGTCCTCCACCATCCCCCTCAGCCCTCCCAGCTCTGTGCCCATTGTGTCTACAATGCCATCTAGCCATCTCATCCTTGGCCTCCCCCTTCTTCTTTTGCCCTCCACCTTTCCCAACATCAATGCCTTCTCAAGTGAATCCTCCCTTCTCATTTGATGTCCAAAGTATTTTAGCTTCGTCTTTACTATTTGACCTTCCAATGAGCAGTCAGGGTTAATTTCTTCTAAGATTGACCTATTTGTTCTCCTCGCTGTCCAGGGGACTCTCAAAACCCTCCTCCAACACCACATTTCAAAGGCATCTATTCTTCTGCGTTCAGCCTTCCTAATTGTCCAGCTCTCACATCCGTACATTACTACTGGGAAAACCATTGCTTTGACTATTCTAATTTTTGTTTTCAATGTGATGTCTCTGCTTTTCACTATGTTCCCCAGGTTTCTCATTGCTTGTCTCCCAAGAATCAGTCTCCTTTTTATTTCATGGCTACAATCCCCATCTGCAGTGATCTTTGATCCTAAGAAAGTAAAATCTGTCACTGCTTCTACTTCTTCCCCATCTATTTTCCATGAACTGATTGGGCCTGTTGCCATTATCTTGGTTTTCTTGATATTGAGTCTCAAGCCAGCTTTTGCACTCTCCTCCTTCAGCCCAATCAAGAGATTCTTTAGGTCTTCCTCACTTTCTGCCATTAGGGTGGTATCGTCTGCATATCTCAGATTATTGATGTTTCTCCCAGCGATTTTAATCCCATATTGTGATTCCTCCATCCCTGCACTGCGCATTATGTGCTCTGTGTATAGGTTGAATAGGCATGGTGACAAAATGCAGCCTTGTCTTACTCCTTTCCCTATTCCAAACCACTCTGTCATTCCGTGTTCTGTCCTAACTGTTGCTTCTTGGTTCATGTACAGATTTCTCAGGAGGCATATGAGGTGCTCTGGTATTCCCATCTCTTTAATTACTTGCCACATCTTGTTGTGGTCCACACAGTCAAATGCCTTAGTGTAGTCAATAAAACAAAAGTAAACTTGTTTCTGGTATTCCTTTGTTTTCTCCATGATCCAGCGTATGTTGGCAATGTGGTCTCTAGTCCCCCTGCCTCTTCTGAAACCTGCCTGCACCTCTGGTAATTCTCTTTCCACATGCTGCTGAAGTCTATCCTGTATTATCTTGAGCATCACCTTACTGGCGTGTGGGATGAGCGCGATTGTTCGATAATTTGAACATTCTTTGGCATTGCCCTTTTTTGGGATTGGGACGTATACTGATCTTTTCCAATCCTGTGGCCATTGTTTTGTTTTCCAAATCTGCTGGCATATTGAATGCAGTAATTTGACGCCATCATCTTTTAGCGCTTTGAAAAATTCAACTGGGATACCATCATCTCCACTAGCTTTGTTGTTTGCAGTGCTCTTTAGGGCCTTTATGACTTCGCTCTCCAGGATGTCTGGCTCAAGTTCTACTTCTTCATCACTGTGATTGTCAGGAGTGTTGAGGTCCTTTTTGTAGAGTTCCTCTGTGTACTCTTCCCATCTTTTCTTAATCTCTTCTGCATCAGCTAGCTCCTTTCCTTCTTTGTCCCTTATCATGGTCATTTTTGCTTTAAATGTTCCCTTAATTTCCCCGATTTTTTTGAAAAGATCTCTGGTTCTGCCTCTTTTGTTGTTTTCCTCCATTTCTCTGCACTGTTCTTTTAGGTAGTTTTCCTTATCTCTCCTTGCTTTTCTTTGAAATTCTGTGTTCAGATGATTGTAGTTTTTCTTTTCTCCTTTGGCTTTTGCGTTCCTTCTTTCCTCTGCTATTTTAAGAGCCTCATCAGACAACCACTTTGCTTTCTTACTCTTCTTTTCTTTTGGTATGGTTTTCTTTGCTGCTTCCTGCATGATGTGCCTCATCTCCGTCCATAATTCTTCCGGTACTCTGTCTACCGAATCTAGGCCATTAAATCTGTTCATCACCTCCACCGTGTATTCTTTAGGGATGCTGTCTAGGTGATATCTTTCTGGTCTCCGTGTTTTCCCTATTTTCTTTAGTCTAAGCCTGAATTTTGCGATCAATAGGTTGTGATCTGAGCCACAGTCTGCTCCAGGTCTTGTTTTTGCTGACTGTATGGAGGTTCTCCATCTTTGGCTGCAGAGTATGTAGTCAATCTGGTTTCGGTGTTGGCCATCTGGTGATGTCCATGTGTAAAGTCGCCTCTTGTGTTGCTGGAAGAGAGTGTTTGCTATGACCAGTGCGTTCTCTTGGCAGAACTCTATCAATCTTTGCCCTGCTTCATTCTGTGTTCCAAGACCAAATTTGCCTGTTATTCCCTCCACTTTTTGATTTCCTACTTTGGCATTCCAGTCTCCTAATATAATTTGGACATCATTTCTTGGTGTCTGTTCTATGAGGTGTTCTAGGTCCTCATAGAACTGGTCCATTGTGGCTTCATCTGCACCAGTCGTTGGTGCGTATATTTGGATCACAGTGACATTGAAAGGTTTGCCTTGAATTCTGACTGACATCATTCTGTCATTTTTGAGATTGTATCCCATTACTGCTTTTCTCACTCTTTTATTGACAATTATGGCTACTCCATTTCTTCTAAGGTTTTCTTGTCCACAGTAGTAGATATGATGGTTTCCAGAGCTGAATTCACCCATCCCTGTCCATTTTAGCTCACTGATGCCCAAGATGTCAATGCTTATTCTTTCCATCTCATTTTTTACCACTTCCAGTTTACCTTGGTTCATTGATCTCACATTCCACGTCCCTATGCAGTATTGCTCCTTACAACATTGCATTTTCCCTCCCCCTTTCCTGTCCCTCCCCTTTCTCCCCTCTGTGGTGTTAAGCATCCTGTATCACCTAGCCTGCCCCTTTGTTTTGCCTTTTGTTTTGGTCAATAGGGTTCTCTTGGCAAGATTTGTGGCGTGGTTTGCCGGTGTCTACGCCATTTTTCTCTCCTCATACATTTTATCACAGTTTTTAAAAGTTTAAAACATTTAAGACAACATATTATCATGCATATTATCACACTTTAAAACACAGTCTCTATGTCAGTTTCTATGTTTAGTCAGTATAAAGTCTCTATGTCAGTTGCTATATTAGGTCTTCTACATTTGCATATCTGCTACTTATCCTTTGCCTTGGACTCTGGCTCTCCTCCTCCTCCTCACCCCCCACCCCCCCTGGGGGTGGCTGCCCGGCGGCGGCGGCGGCAGGCCCTTTTGCCGCTCGCCCGGCTCTCCTCCTCTTCCTCACCCCCTGGCTGGGGATGGCTGCCTGCCTGGCGGCGGCGGCGGCAGGCCCTTTTGCCGCTCGCCAGGCTCTCCTCCTCTTCCTCACCCCCCGGCTGGGGATGGCTGCCTGGCGGCGGTGGCGGCAGGCCCTTTTGCCGCTCGCCCGGCTCTCCTCCTCTTCCTCACCCCCCGGCTGGGGATGGCTGCCTGGCGGCGGCGGCGGCAGGCCCTTTTGCCGCTCGCCCGGCTCTCCTCCTCTTCCTCACCCCCCAGCTGGGGATGGCTGCCTGGCGGCGGCGGCGACAGGCCCTTTTGCCGCTCGCCCGGCTCTCCTCCTCTTCCTCACCCCCCGGCTGGGGATGGCTGCCTGGCGGCGGCGGCGGCAGACCCTTTTGCCGCTTGCCCGGCTCTCCTCCTTTTCCTCACCCCCCGGCTGGGGGTGGCTGCCCGGCGGCGGCAGACCCTTTTGCCGCTCGCCCGGCTCTCCTCCTCGTCCTCACCCCCTGGCTGGTGGTGGCTATCTTTAGGAAGAAGTAAAGATCAAAATAGCATAAACAAGAGGTTTTGTATTAGAAATATGATGATAAATCTAAAGGAAGGAGGAAAGGCCAGCAGTTAGGAAAATATATTGTAGTTGGATCAAGGAATTAAAAGAATGCAGAAAGCGGAAAGGGAGTCTAGGGAGGATTCAGAAGAGCTGGGACTATTCTTTGTGGTGGCTTTCACTGTGAGAGATAGCTGCTGAATAAACATAACTGGACTGCTTTTAAGAGGGAGACTACCTGAAGACCTAATGAAAGAATTTAAATTCTAGGACTATTTTACAAGTTAAAAAGCCACTGGGTCAAGATGACATACATCCAAGAGTCAAGGGAGGTACTTAGGGACAATATGCAACTTGTCAGTAAAATCAGCCTCTTTAATGTAGTTGGTGAGAAGCCAAAATAAAAGGGAATCCTGGGAGAGCAAGGCTATTATAAATCAGTTAGGTAAATGTATAGTGAACAAAAATTAATGGAAAGCATTATTAAAGTCAGAATTGCTGAACAAATGGAGGAACAAGTCTTACTGAAGAAAGATCAGCATGGTCTCTGCCAAGGGAAGTCCTGTCTCATTAAAAGATTTAGAATTCTTTGATAATGTCAATAAGCACATGAATGGAGTAACCCAGCAGACATTGTAGTTTGGAACTGAAAACTGTTTGTAATGAAGTATTTGTGTATTGACTCACCAGTCTACTGAGCAGGTATGAGATTATGACAAGTGGTTCTCTTGTGGGACCAATAACTATTTAAAATACCAAAACAAATCGAGAGCAGTAAGCAGATGGTCCTCATAGGAAATGACAGCAAGCAGTAGTCCTGGGATCTTCTGCATTAGAACTGGTGCTACTTAATTTATACTTAAGCAACCTGGAATCATACAGCATTGATAAAATAGCTACATCTCCAAATAACACCAAATTAATTCAGACAGACCAGTATTCTACATGAATCGGCAACCAAATGTTATATAAGGCTCCTTGAATGAAACATATAGGGATGGAACTAGAACAAAAACAAAACCAAAACTGCCATTTTACACAAGTATACATGCTGAGGGATCTGAACTCAAAGCAAACATCAACTCAGAGTCCTGAAAATCCACTACAGGAAAACATTAGAAAGCAGACTTTTAAAAATGAGTACATTTCATCGTGATGAAATTTAATGTACAACTGTATTCAGAATACTTCACACCGTTATTATTGTTATGTATATCACATAAAGGTATATTTCAGTGATGCACTGCAAAAATTTTTTTACTGCCTACTCTGTGGGCTGGCCAAATCTGTGGGTGACGCCAAATCTGTGGGCATGGCCAAACACCCTGCATTATGGGCTATGGAAGTGGGCATGGCCAACCAAGTGGGCATGGCCTGGGGAATTTCCGCTACCGGTTCTGCAGAACCTGACAGAACCTGCAGCAGTGCATCACTGGTATATTTCAGAGATAGGAAGAGGTGCAAAAAACTGAAAGTAAACTGATATAGGAATAAAACAATGTTCTCTACAAAATCAACATAAGTTACATTTAGAGAATTTTTAATAATAAAATTTAGAAGGCAAATTGTTAGGGTTTATATTTTTATGGATAGAAGAGGAATATGTGGGAGTAACAGGGATATCAATTTTGCCTTTCATTCATTCATTTCAATTCATATGCTGTTTTCTCCTTTTAAAAGGACACGTGATAACTCACAGATTATTAAAACATAGGACAACTAAAAATAAATGTAACCTTATGTTAAAAACATTTAAAATATAATAGTATTAAAACAGTTTTAATGAAATAAACACTAATAATTATTTAAGCAACAAGAATAATGTGCAATATCCCAAAAATCAAAGCCTCTTTGTTGCCCATTTCTGAATTTAAAAGCCTGTCTAAAAAGAAAGTCTTCACCTGTCTCCTGAAGGACAGGAGGGAGGAAGAAAATCTAGCCTTCCATGGAAGTGTGTCCCACAATCTGTGGGCACCCATTCAAAAGGCCATTTCATGCATCCTCACCAGGTGTTCCTGTCAGGGCTGTGGGACTGTGAGGAGTTCCTCTGAGGATATTGAGAACTGGGGAGGCTAATATGGGAGATATCAAGATTTATGATTACTCAGCGAGCCTGGTTGGCAGGAGATCTGGAACAGGTTAAAAAAAAAAGTACACTTCACATTGTTTAGTTATTGATCTTATAATATCTACAAGGTCTGTGGTAATGATCAGCATTAGCCACAACTAAATGGGATCTTTGCATTGAAAGGCACCATGTATACCACAGGATACCAGTTGGTGTTTTGGAAATATTTACAATAGTGAGAGATGTACTTGGTTCACATTCAAATGACTTCCTACATACTTCCAGGGGTTGTTTTGAGTCATTTGTTTTTGCCTTTTGTAAAGTGCCTAAGTGTTCGCTAGTGCTAGGAAAGCCTTGGAATCAGCTTTCTAGAAAAGCTTTATTCCTGAGTTGCATTTAGCCCATGCCTGATTGGTGTCAAACCAGTGAAAAACCAGTGGAGATTTTTACACAGTGAATACTTTTAACAGCCCAGCTCTGAATAGGGCATCATTAGTTTTCTTGATTAGATGTCTGATATGCCCCAGACTGGAGAGTAAGGGCAGCATTCTCCCTCCAAGTATTATTTATAAACCTTGTGATGGAATTCATTTCGCAACACCAGCATTCTGGCTCTCTAGTTCACGGGATTTAGCCTAAGGCAGTAGCAAAACAACGTAGTAGGAAAACAAGAGCTCCCAGCTTGTCCAAATATTTCTAGAGCAGGGTTTATGCAATCTGCAGAACATGAAGTTCTTGAGAATTGTGCTCAGTTGATAGGTGAAAGAACACATTTGAAAGGCAACTTCGTTTGCCAACCAGCTTTCAACAAATATGTACACAAGCTGTGCCTGCAGACTCTTACTTGCAAGTCACCACGGCCGCCCCCACCTATGGCAGGAAAGGTTTCATAATGGATTATCATTCTTTATTTCCAAATTAGAAAATCATTTGCACAAGAAAAAAAAGGAACAATCTCAGGCAGGGTGAAATTTATACAGTACTCTGGTGTTGGTTTTAGTATTGTTCCTTAACAGACAAAAAGTCCAGGTTTCTGGTCCACCTGCAATTCAAGCCTTTGGACATGGAAGCCCCACATCCCTTATTACAGCCTTGTAGTTGATCACTTCTCAATCTTGATGCTGCTAAGAGTTGCTGGGGTCAAGCACTGGCACAAACTACATGTGCTGAGTTCAGGACTCAAGAATTTTGAACCCTCTATGGGTTGCCTCACTGTCACTCCCATCAGCCCCAGAGAGCATGACCAATAGTTAGGGTTAATGAGAGCTGCACTTCAGTGTGTGGAGAGTCAAAGGTATCCCATGATGGTAGAGATTTAAACATCAATACAATAGATTCAGAATGTTTTTTGGTCCCATTTATACACACATGCACTAAGATGGGAGTCCTGGCCACACAGTAACCACCAGAATTACTTCAGCAAGGTCAAGCAGGGATCTTGCATGTTCAGTCATCAGAGGAGAAGGGTAATGACAGAGGGGAAGGCCCATGTGACTTGTCCCAAACATGTAGGTCTTTCATGTCCAACTTTTGGCTACCACAAAGAAACACAATCCAGAGTTTTACATCTTAATCAACATACATAATTGGAACACAAAACATATCCCAGTCTTTTCCCAGCAGATCTAGGAAAGACTCTCACTTGCTGAAACCCTGGACAGCTGTTGTCAATCAGTATATCCACTACTGAGCTAAATTGGACTTGACTTCATTCTTCCCAAGATGGTGAGGGTGTTGTATGATCATACCTTAGGACAGGAGTTCTCAACCTTTTTAAGACGGGGGCCGGGTCACGCTCCCTCAGACAGCTTTAGGGGCCGGATGACCATTTTGTCCTTCCTCCACCACATGGCACTTCCTGCTGTGGTGGAGGTGGTGGTGGGGCCACATGAAATGGTTCCATGGGCCACATCTGGCCCATGGGTCACATGTTGAGAATCCTTGCCTTTGGAACTCACAAGATACCGTATGTACTAACATTTTGTGCCCACTCCTCCAGGTTCTATCCATTACTCCTTCTTCCTTCACAGATACAGAATGAATATTTATTACAAGTAGAAAGTATCCTAACTTAATTTCCTTTAACTTTTAATTCACATGTGCATGCACACACATACATCAAGTCATTGTAGCATCTTCCTCCTAATCATTAGCTGCAGTTTTATTGAAGTCTTCTGGGCTTTGTTGTAGTAGAAAGTAAGTCATGGAAAAACCTTTGGATTTCAATATTCAAAATGCTATTGTTAGCTTGGGGAAGTTCAACATTTTAGTCCAAGAAATAAACTTTGCCAAGCTCAGCATTCTAATAAATACAGTAAAACCTCTACTTACATAAAAAGTCTGTTCCGTAGGCTTTTATGTAAATTGGTTTTTTACTTAACACAAAGCAAGCCCATAGGAAAAATGAATTTTTACGTAGCAAATCCATAATAAAAATTATTTAAAATGATTTTAAATTATGGATGCATATGAAATATAGATAACATTCAAACAAATCAAAATATTAAAATGATTAGACTGTTTTTGGCCAGAAGCAGGCTACTTCGGTAGTATTATCTCAGTTGTTTACTAGATCTTCTTTTGTACACATAGTAGGGCATAAATTGCATGTACATAAATACTGTATTGATTGAATTTTACTTCATTCAGAGAAAAATTGTCCTTTATCCAAATAGCCACATTTTATTTTATTATTCTTTGCTCTTCCTATTCCAGCCAGAATAATCTCCTGGTAGGAATCACTCTTTGTCATTCATCTTTTCAGCAAGGTATGTTGTTTTTGCTCTCAAAAGGTTTAGCCTAGCTTTTTCTGGTTTAATATTTAAAATTAGGAAGGTGTGCAGAAAGCTTTTTCTCAAATTTACCCATCATCTAGATCAGTGTTTCCCAAACTATGTTCCACAGAACACTGGTGGACTTCAATTCCTAGAAACCTAAGTCAGTACATTGGCTAATCAGTGCTTTGGGGAACTGACTTAAGACTTCTGGGAATTGAAGTCCAAAAACCAACGTTTGGGAAACGCTGATTTAGAGGGCTGGTATCCATTAATTAGATGGGCTTGGTACTATATTATATTATTTTATTTGTTATTTGCTTGCACTTCTCAATAATAGACTTTTTCAGTCACAGAGGTTTGCTGCAGCCAATAACAATTCTTCATAAATCATCATTGTTTGCCATGTGCTAATTTATATCATACAGCACTAACACATTCTGCTATGGACATGGACACAATTGTTGCTCTTATTGCTTGGGGATGAGCACCCAGTCTGAAACATCCAATTTCCCAAGTATGTTATTTCTTGTGACAACTTTCTCTATGATATTTCTTCTTGTTGTTCTGACATATCCGAATTTGAATACAGATGGATCCTCATGGCGATCAGCCATGAAGATTGTCCTGAGAATATAATGCAGTGGCCTTTCATCTGCCTTCTGCATCGCAGCATGACACCCATACCACTGATCCAGTTCCGCAAGTCACTTTCTGGTCCACAGTTCTTTTTGTACACAAAGTCCTAATCAGTCCCAGGCCAGTATTGATGAAGCTGCTGCCCTCCATCAAGATGGATTCAACTTGGATTGAATCTACTTGGGAACCATCACTCTTCCCTGTGGACTTTAGCACGCAAGCTGATAGTCCTCAGAACTGTCAGGTTAGTTAACTGATGCCTGACCCTCAGTGTTTAGTTGCTGGCAGTATGATCGATTCTACTCTACAGTATTTCCATAGACGGACAACCTGGCCAGACTATGATGTTTAGACATATTTTTTTGATCCACAGTGATGACCAAATTCTTTGGTAGGGGACAATGTTCCAAAAATCTTGCCTTTCCAGCTAACTCAGAGTTTCTTCTTTGCTTTTCTCCTCATTAAACGGAAAGCAAGTACTGTACCCATATTTTAAAGGGTTTGATTTCAGTTGGCTGTTTTTTATAATACAGTATATGGAAAGATCTTCTAATGTAGAGATTAGCTGATGCTTGATGGACTCAAAGGTTACCCCCTTGACTGTCAAGGGGGACTTAATAGGAGCCTCCCGGAAGAATGGAAAGCATTGCAAGTACTGTATACTTGAGTATCCCCTGGGCAATGGCATGCAACTGCTAATCCTTCCTATCCAGAAGGGTTGCATCATAAACTTCCTGGAGGTAGAGTTTAAATATATGACATCCACAGCTGAAATCTGACAGTCAACGTTTCTTCTTAACATGCTTGAACATTTTAAACTCTATATATCAAAACTGTGAAGGAAAGAAAAAAAAGGAAACCCAGCCTACATACCTAAGAAAGTTGAGATGCAAAGAAACATTTAAGCTCTTAAAGGCTGTGTCAGAGCTTTACAAGCTTTGCATTACTCTAGCAAATCTTTAACTGCCAGCCACGGTGACAGCGGGTAAACAAAGGATTTTTCCATGAATTCATTAGCTAGGTTATGTGTCTGAGAGACAGATTACCAACACAATTTACCTCTAACAGTCTCCTGCCAGCCTTCAGCCAAAGATACTAATTGATACTACAAACCAGTTTACACCTTTCAGTTCTGCGAATGATCTTTCTTTATTCGTATCAGATGTACCACCAGCATATAACAACATACAAAACTAAAATTAACACATCTACAAACAAAATAGAATTAGAAAGGGCTAGATGACATCTGCCCAATATCGGGCCACTTCAACAAAATTTCCTCTTGCCAGCATAAGGTCCTCCTCAATGCATGTTGAAGGGCATCATGTGCATTGTATTATATGGGAGATAGTTTGTACTTCTCATTCACACAGGCTGTCATCTACAGGGAAACCTCTCATTCTCAGATTAGCCCTTGATTTTCCTATCTCTGCACACAATCTATTTAAAGTTTTCCACACAGGCCATGATTATTCTTGGTCAGGCAGTAGAGAGTCATGTGGTCCTGCCCAGTTATCTGGTAGCTCCTTGCTCGCCTTCCATAGTTCTAAGGCGGTCTATGGTAGCTGGTTGCTCCCCAGCAAATCAGGTGGCAGTGTGGCACTTGTGGGGGATTTATAGACTACATATAAAGTTATGCGGGTGGGTGGTTGCTTTTTTTTTTTGCCACCAGTGGAAACTGAAGACAAAGAATAATAGTGAATGCAACCATTAATGGACTTGATGAACATAATAAGCAGTTGTGCATGTAATGCAAATTAGGCTGCACATATCTGGAAGAATGGAATATGGCAATCATATAAGTTCAGCAACTGAATGCTAGCATGTACAAACAGGTATAATTTTTCTTCAGAGCACCTCAAATGTATTGCTTTTCCAATTGAATCTGTTCACATATTCAGGAACTATCCATAATAATGTATATGAAAAAAGTAGAAGGGAAAAAGTCAATATATGAACTAGACATAATAGGCTGAGAAATGTAGTAAGTAGAATTATTAGTATCTATAGATCTCAGACGCTTGAATTGTAAGGGGGGTGGATTTCTTGCTTTTGCTGTTAGTTCTGTATATTAACAACAACAGTCAACTTGGTATTGGGGAGGACAGCAGATCCTCCTACCTTTCATCTTACAACCAATTCACATAGGTCCACCAGATACAATTCTACAATTCACAAGTGTGTATTAACTTTATCCCTATGGGGTCTTGCATACCAAGAGACTCTTATGAGCAAATTAATAGTTAAGAGTCATGCATTTAAAAGCCTTGTTTTAAATCAGGTCATAAGTAAATTTTAGATGTCTCTATTCCAGGCTAACCTTAAAGCATGACAATTCAGTAATAACTCCGTAATTATTTCAGAGTTCCACAAAGAATGTAATTTGCCTTTCCTAACCGAGTGCAAGCTCCCATTGGTTATCTGATACAAAGTCTTTTTTTTTCCACACAAGGACAAAGCTTCCAATTATTCTCGTAGCAAACCATTCAAACCACAACATGCTCAGGGAATTACCACAACCCTTCAGAGATTCTCCACAGCACCAAATGTAATTCTGGTGTCAGGCAGGACTACTTCTGTTTAAAAGCTTGAGATAGTTCGTGGCCTTAAGGATTATATGCTTTCTCATGTGTTCATAGTAAATCTCTCCACTCTTCAGCTCCATCTGAGCCCATACCGCCGCCACCCCATAAGGACAACCACAGAACAACATGCGGAACTTTCACACATCACAGTCTCAGTCATTAATTCAGGCCTAGACAGCTTGTTTCCTCTCAAACAAAAAGCAGTCTGCTAGATGCACCTCCCTAGGTAAGGGTAAAGGTTTCCCTTGCTCGAAAGCCAGTCGTATCCAACTCTAGGGTTCAGTGCTCATCTCTGTTTCAAAGACAAAGAGCCAGTACTGTCTGCTTCTGCAGACATTTCTATGGCCATGTGGCAGCCATGACTAGACACCATAGTGCACAGAATGCTGTTACCTTCCCACTGAAGCGGTCCCTATTTATCTACTTGCAATTTCTTGCTTTCAGTGGAAGGTTATCCAGCATGCATTATGCCATCCTATGTGACTGTTGCATAGGGCTTGGTGAGGCACACTTATAACAATTTAAAAGGTTAGCATTCCAATTGCACAGAATTCTTCTTTAGGTTTCCTTTGCTCGAAAGCCAGTTGTAACCGACTCTAGGGTGCAGTGCTCATCTCTGTTTCAAAGCCGAAGAGCCAGCGTTGTCTGCTTCTGCAGATGTTTCCGTGGTCGTGTGGCACACATTACTAGACACGGAACGCTGTTACCTTCCCACCGAAGTGGCCCCTATTTATCTACTTGCAATTTCTAGCTTTCGAACTGCTAGGTTGGCAGGAGCTGGGACAAAGATGGGAGCTCATTCCATCCTGCAGTACTCGGGAATCGAACTGCTGACCTTCCGCCCCCACCCCAGTCAGCGTTTTAGCCACTTAAGCAAGAAGATTAAAACACAGCAACAGCAGCAGCAATTATGCTACTCGGATCGCAGCCTGTTGCAAATTCATTGCACATTGCCAATTTTAGCCAGTGTGGTTTAGAAATCTACGCTCCGTACCTGCACCACTAATAAAGTTTGAAGCATATGCATTATTTTACAACTTCTTATAAACTTCAGGATCAAGCCGAAGACAGACAGACTTGGCTTCAATTTCCCTGTTGTGCATCCCTACAAGGTACTTGAAGGATTATTCTGTTGGTTGGTTTGAGGTCTGTTTTTTTTTTAAAGACACTCTTGTTTTTCATACATAGTTCTGGCAGAAGATCCCATGTATTTCTGTAAGATATACCAAATAAAATCATTCATACTGACATGTGAGGCAGCCCTTGGGGCTTGCAGGGCTGATTGTTCTCCAAATGAAGAGTAGTCAGTTGGTTTGGGAAGCCTGAGAAACTTAATTTGATTACAGCCTAGCTGTTTTTGTTAGTGAGAGTTGGTTAAAGGTAAATGTCACCCTTGCTCAAAAGCCAGAAATCCAGTCATATCTGACTCTAGAGTTCAGTGCTCGTCTCTGTTTATAGTCAAAGAGCCAGTGCTGTCTGTGTTTGCAGATGTTCCTGTGGACATATGGCAGGCATGCCTTGTGCACACAGAATGCTGTTTACTTTGCCACCGAAGTGGTACCTATTTATCTACTTGCAATTTCTTACTTTCAAACCACTAGTTTGGCAAGAGCTGGGATAGAAACCTGCAGTACTGTATTTCGGTCGAACTGTTGACCTGCCAACCTTCCAGTCAAGAGTAGGTTAACCCTTTCCTATACCAAAGGTTGAAAACATTTTAGAAAACTTCATGAACCTTTCTAAGGGGAGTTCAAAGCAACTAAAATGTGGAACATGTTTTTTATTTACAGCCACTTAGGTTCCTCAGACTTTTTTGTGCTTGGAGGTGGAGAATGAATGCCAAACATTGAATAACAATTAACATTTCTGGAAACAGAGATATGTCTGGAGTGCCTGCTGGGTAAAGAGTCAGTGTAGGCCACCTTTCATAGTATTACTTAGTTGTATAAGAAACAAATTCCAGCCCAAAAGGAAAATAAAAAAATATCTTGTGGCAGCTTTCCAAGCACCAAATTACCAATCCTTGTAAGGAAGCGTGTGGATAATGCTAATAAACTGGTTAACAATTACATTGTTTAGAAATATAAAAACTAACTCTTAACTCTTTACAACTTATGCATTGCTGCACCCCCCAAATAATAATAATAATAATAATAATAATAATAATAATAATAATAATAATAATAATAATAATAATAATAATAATAATAATAATAATAATAATAATAATAATAATAATAATAATAATAATAATAATAATAATAATCTCCAAGCACTTTTAGCAACTGAATTTTAGCTGAATCAATACATTCTATTACCCCAACTGTTCTGTAGGATAACTATGACTTTTAAGTCTAGTTTCTATTTTCACAGCCTCTTACTTTCTCAGATGATCAGCCCATAGAGACAGGGTTGTTGAATACCTAGGGTAAGCTGGATTTTACTCTACAGGAGCATTATTTAATGGTAATTGACATTCATTATTATATAGCATCATTACCAATAACAACACTAAGGCCAAAACAATATTGATAGCAACCATGCAGAATCTCATCTCTTTTGGTGAGCTTTCTTTCAGGCAATCAGTTGTGCAACTAGTTGTGTGCCCTATTTCACAGCCAGTCTTGCAAAGAAGAGCTTGCAAGAAGGAGAAATGTTGACACATGTACCCTTATGCACACACCGGTGCAATTTTGGCTTTAGCATTTCAGAATTGCTTCTCAGCTTATGGAACACTTTCCCTACATTAATTTTATTGTTGTGTGCTAGCATGCCACTTCCAGCTTATGATGATCCCATGAATTAATGATCTCCTTAAAAGACTATCATTAATAGACCAACTTGGGTCTTGCAATCTCTTCTATACAGTCCTTCCTTGCATTTCATAACTGTCTGATTGAAAATGTTGTTTTCTACTCCACTTTAGTTGCTCACACCAAATGTTGCAATGTGCAAATTTTTAATTTTTCTTACAGACTCAAATTTAACTTGATCTATACTTACTCCATGTTCCCCTGCTGTTACCTGGTAGTAGCCACTCCATCGCTAATGGAACTAACACTTCTCTGCAGATGAAGCAACCATTACTCCTTTAAAGCAGTGTTTCCCGACCTTTCATTTTTGGACTTCAGTTCCCAGAAGCCTGAATCAATTCCCAAAGGCACTGATCAGCCTTATGGAAATTGAAGGCTTATTAGGCTTATAGGAATTTAAGTCCCCCTGTGGGGCACGTTGGGAACCACTGTTTCAAAGGGACCAATGCTTCTTCCTCTAGCGTCCTAGCTTTAACTGGTCTACCATGGGTAACCTTGCTCTGTCTCCCAGATTCTCAGTGGAGTCTAGTGTCCTCAAATTGTTGCTCTCAGCTACCCTGGCACACTGAAAATTCTCACCATGTTTAGGTTTGCATCCCAAGAGAGACATTAATCCATAAAATGACAATAACCCTGAGTCATGTCAGTACAGTGGTACCTCATACAACGGTTTTAATCCATTCCATGGGACTCGTTGTTGTACGAAAAAAATTCTATATGATGCATGCATCATGTAGCCATGTTCCCTATGGGATGCATCATACAATGAATATCTCTATGGGGAAAATCGTACAACAACAAAAATTCATTGTACGATTTTCCCATAGAGATGCAGTGCATCGTATAACAATTTTAGTTGTTGTACGGGGCACAATGTTTTTTTTTCCTTCAAATCCTCATTGTTGTACAATTTAATTGCTGTATGGGGCATTCGTTATACTAGGTTCTACTGTATTAGGTTCAGCATCTATAGTTTTAGGCTTTTTACACGGTGTCTGAGCTAAAGAGAGCTATGTGTTTGTTTATGTGAACTGCAGCCTGCCCATTAAAATGAGGTCTTGTTGCCCATTTCCCATACTTTTCCCCACTGTCTGCCAACCCACTGTAAAGTAGACCAGCTGTACAAACCAGCTGGTGTTCCTTTAAATGAATTGGCAAGCAGTGGCCTTACAATACATTTTTAAAAAACCAAGACCGTTTTTTGTTTTCTTCTACAAAGGATACTTGAAAGCAGCGATTTGGAATTGGAAATTAACCCCTAGCGAAGGCTGATCTACCACGTGATTTGCATAACGAGCAAATAATCAGCATAACAAGAAAATAAGACTGCCTAAACTGTGGAGAAGATGCTGTCATGTGTACATCATAAATTATTGATGTTTCTTCCACCAATTTTCACTCCTCCTTCATCTGAATCTGATCTGGCTTTCTATACAATATGTTCTGCAAACAGATTGAACAGATAAGTAGTTAAAAATGCACCCTTGTCAGACATCTTTACTTGTATAACACCATTCTCTTTCTCTATATTCTGTCCTAACAGTAGTTTCTTGTCCACAATATGCATTACACATCAGGACAACCAAGTGCTGGGGCACACCCATTTATTGCAGAACAATTTACAGTATAGTTTTTCATGATCTACACCAGGGGTTCTCAACCTATTGCCCGCAGGCGTAATCCAGGCACAGAACTCATTAATATGGCCTGCAGTGGCTACTTAGGCACCGCCAGAAGCTTCCCTCATCACCAAAAGTCCAAAACATCACTTAACATGGTGGAGGTGGCAATTGTGCTGTTTCTGCAGCTTCTTGCACAGCCTCCTCCACTTCCCACAGTAGCGGGAGGGCTTGTGGAGCATTTTCACTCCATTTTGGGATTTTTTTGCCATGTCCCTGCTGAGTTTCGGCAGCTAATATGCACTATTTTGGGCCACAGATTACCCAAGCATCTGCACATAAGGAAGGGATGCTTTACCTTTTAGGTGACTTTGCATTTAAAAGCAACAATCTCTGAATGTAGTTGTTGCTGTCTGAAATAGCAAGCATTCTGAAAACGTAAGACAGCGATTTCACCTTCTTTGTTCCATACAAATACACACATGCATACACACCAACAAAATGAAATGACAGCACTGTACCACCAAAACCTGCCATGCCAAGGGCAAACTGCAGATGCAAACCAAGCCACGAATGCGGCAGACAAAAGTAGGCTGTGTTTTGCTTACTGCTAATAATGCTGCTTCACTTCATTAAAAGCTGCTTATAATTTTATGTGCTCTTGTTTGATTAATTAACCTCTGGCTAAAATGAATGAGCTCTTGATTTAGGGATGCTTCTAATGTGACACTGGTGAGCCATGGATCACACATTCCCAATCATTCCTTTTTATTACCCGTCTTTGTACATCTCACCAATTGTGGCTTCCAAACTCTCTCTTCCCTCGCTTTCACAATCGCTTCCAACCAAGCTACAATGGCATGCAAAATGTTATTAGGGTGATGAGGAGAAAGATGCCATAATCCACCATTGACCTACAAATGTGCAAGCTCTCTGCAGTCCAGAGTTGGTACCATCTATAAATTAATGGAGATCACAAGCACAGTGTGGGGAGAAGTGGGGGATAAAAGAAAAGAAAAGGAAGGGACATTATAATGATTTGCCTGTGTATATTATAGGGACCTAGATTTATTTCTACATGAAGAAAGTGGGAGAGCAGTGAGAACAAACCATTTCTGTAGAAGAGGAAAATCCCTGTGTATTCTGGCCAAGGTTATGTCTGGTATGTAAGAAGCAGGGATCTGGTTCTGCAAAGAGGCTCTATTTGCACTGATGAGAGATCAACAGCTAGAAGCCTCAGGGCTAAATCAGCCCCCTTGAGTACTAGTAGCATCCTGTCCATAGTTCAGCTCAACCAGAGCAGTCAAATGCACATGCATGAGGTCTGTGGCGACTGAAATTGTGACTTCTTCCCAAGATGTCTGAATAACTCAGGAAATCCAAGGACCAGAGGATTAGGAGTTTGATTCCTCACTCTGCCTAGTAGAAGAGCAAACTGTGTGGGTTTGAGCATGTTGCACAGTTCCAGGACACCCCAGATGAAAGAAATGGTGAACTATCTAAGGAACACTGGAAGGAGTTGGAATTAATTTGATGACATGTAATTATTAATTATGAATTCCTCTGGGAAATGCTGGAGAAAGGAAGGTACTCTAATTAAGTCCCCTTTTGCTTCTCCTAAGTACCTTGCAGAGGAGGCACTTGTAGATCATGTTTTACAGAGTACTTCTGGGGCCACAAACAGGAATCTGGTACATGAGTGACATAGGAAAATACAGGTGAAACTCTGAAAGTTAGAATATCGTGCAAATGTTCATTCATTTCACTTAAAAGGTGAAACAAATGTGTGAGATAGACTCACTAAATGCAAAGCGAGAGATGTCATGCCTTACTTTGTTATAATTGTGATGATCAAGACATACAGTGTACATGAGATTGTGTGATGATTATGGAGTACATGAGATTGGGGAGTTGGGGTTTTCATAAGCTGTAAGGCATAAGCATCAATATTATAACAAAGTAAGGCTTGAACTATCTCGCTTTGCATGTAATGAGTCTATTTCATATATTTGTTTCACCTTTTAAGTTGCATTACTGAACTAAATGAACATTTGCACAATATTCTAATTTTCCGAGTTTCACCAGAATACCTGTGAGTGCAGAATAAGGTGCTTCTGGGCTTGGCTAGAAGGTAATATAGCCTTATTTTAAAAGAGAGGCAGCAGAGAAAGTCTACATAATGAATTTTTAACATGGGTGAGCTCCAAATCAACTAGATTACAGCTACACACTCAGATTTGCCAGGGATCTTCACAAAGCTTAGGACAGGGGTTCCCAACCTACAGCCCGTGGGCAGGCCCTGGTCTCCAATGCCATTCAATCCACCAAGTGGAAGCGAGCGTGTTTACGTCAGCCATAAAACATGCCCAGGCATGCACAAACACATATGCGGTTGATGAAAATGCAGAAGTGGGTGCATTTATGACAGCCGTTAATGTGCTCGTTTTCACTTCTGGTGGAAATGGACCAGCCCACTCAACTGTTCTGGGGGCGTGGTCAGGCCCATGGCACAAAAAGTTTGGCCACCCCTTGCTTAGTATATCCTATATGCAAAAAAAAAACAACAAAAAACACCCCTAATCTTATAATACTTCTGAAATTTCTATCAGGCATAAATTCTGAATGAATGAAAAAGTTTCACTTTTTAAAGAGTCCCAACACAAATATTAGTTTTCCATGCATAATGACACCTTCAAAGTTCAACTCTCATCCACTTTTATCAGTGACTAATCGCCAAGAAAGCAGCTGTATCCTGCTGCAGTAGCTTTAGAAATGTTTAATACTTGCCGAATTAGAAACCAACTTCAAACCTATCTCAAAGGCTTTGTTCATAAATAATTATTAAGTCAATATCCTGCTGAAATGCTGCCTGAGGCCTCCAAAGCTTTGCACTTGATTTACGTAAGAGCAAAACACAAACAAAGCATGCTTGACACACTGAAAGCTAAGTGATAACAGACACTGCTTAACATATTAGAGTGTCAAACTCCTGAAACATTGTATAGTAGGTAAAAGTATTATTTTCTTTCTTTTTACAGATTGCCACTATATAAAGGAAGTCAACAAAAGTTAATTACAGCACTACCATTGTGATTTGAAGAAGATGTTATTTTGTGATTTGAAGAAGAGGTTCTAAAGAGAGTATAATCATCAGTACAGAAAAGATGTGTAAGCATATTTTGAAGCCACTAGCAAATAGAGCATCAGAATCACAAATGCTGTTGGGCATCTTACCTGTGGTATACTGTGGCAGACCAGACTTGAAAGGTCTAGATGTGAACTCTGATGGCAATGCTAAGCTCTTAGAAAGGTTGCCACTCAGGTATTCAAATCAGTCCTGACATGCATACCTTCCTGTCTAGCTACCAATACTAGATAAAGCTTAGCCCTGAATGGATTTGGAAGTCTGATAAATCTATCATTTCAGACGAGCCCTCTTTCTCCTCCTCCCAGAAACACTATTACCTACTACCAGTCTCCATGGATCACAGATTACTTGTCTGAAGTAAATAAGTAACTACTATTCTCAAGCAAGATTTGGGGGACAGTTAGACAACTGGGATTAGTTGTGCTATTTTTTAAGAGGATGAGAAAAGAGAGTGACATCTCCTTCTCAGTCATGAAGTTAAGAATGTCTTATGCATTTGGCATACATTACTGCATAAAAAGGCTAAGAAAGCAACAGAGAGGCAGTGGCATGGCAGCAGCTTCAAGAAAATCCAATTGGCTCCACAAGTTTAATTTGTCAATGGGATACTGTTGTCCTGAACTTCAGGTTGTGAGGTCTCCCCTCACACCCTCCACTGTAAAGTTGGAATGAATTCTATCCACAAATCAGCTTGATGACCCACCCAGCTGAACCACAGCATTAATATTTATTCCATACAGTTGTTTTTTTAAAGTAGTTATCTCACCAAAGTACAAATGATTTTCCTCATTATCAAAAGTTTTGCCTTAACAGCACCTCACAAAGTGAAAAAGTGAATGCTTTTTCAGGCTTGCCAAAGGTTATGCCTAGCATTCTCAGAAAGATCATAGTAGAAGATCAAGGGCCATGTCCAGGATGCTTTAGTCCATGGTCCTTTCAGGTTTCCTCAAAACCAATCTCACTCTCTCTTAAAAGAAAATCCTTTCCCAAAATAATCAGGCAGGAAAGTTTCATTGTTATTATGTACCATCAAGTCGTCTCCAACTCATGATGACCTTTTGAATGAGAGATCTCCAAAATGTCTTTTCTTCAACAACCCTACTCAGTTCTTAAAGGCATGAGCCTGTAGGGAGTTACTCTATCTCATATTTGGTCTTCCTCTTTTCCTGCTGCCTTCAACCTTTCTCAGCATTATTGTCTTTTCCAGAGAATCTTGCCTTCTCATAAGGTACTCAAAGAAGGACATCCTTAGCTTTATTAATTTTTCCTCCAGAGAATGTTCAGGCTTCATTTCCCCCCACTATGACCCACTTGTTTATCTTACTGGCAGTCCAGGGTATCCATAGAGTAATCTTCCAGCACTATATTTTTATAGCCAGCACTCAATCCCCTCACACACACACCCCCCGCAGCTTTCTTTAATGTCCAGTTTTTGCATTCATACATGGTGTTCAAGAACACAATAATATGAATGGTCTCAGTCTCTAGCAATACATCCTTACACTTGATGAACTTTTCTAATGCCTTCATTGCTACTCTTTCACGGCTCATTTATCTGATTTCTTGTCTACAATCCCTGTTTGAGCACATGATTGAACCAAGGTATACAAAAGCTTTCACCATCTCATTTTCAGGAAATACATGACTACATGAAGTACCGTATTTTCCGGCGTATAAGACGACTGGGCATATAAGACGACCCCCAACTTTTCCAGTTAAAATATAGAGTTTGGAATATACTTGCTGTATAAGATTACCTCTCTTCCAATGCACACCAAATAAAAATTAACCCACACTCAACCCGAAGACGCGCAGCCCTCCGAGTCGAATGGGCAGGTTCTGGTGGAGAGCCAATCCACGCTCACGTTCTCCTCCTCAAGGTACCGGAAGATGTGTGCAGCTTGCTTCCCCTTGCTTCATACTCCCCGCACAGAGCAGGGACTCGGCCGCGGCACCCCCCACCATATGCGCCGAACATATGAAGCAAGGGGAAACAAGCTGCAGTTAAGTACCTGTCCTATAAGACGACCCCCGACTTTGACACAGATTTTTCAGGGTTAAAAAGTAGTCTTATACGCCAGAAAATACAGTAACTATTATAGAGGTATTAACATGGCAGATATAATGGTGGGTGGTGGAGGAAGACAGCCATGATAAACAATACACAACTATCAATAATAAAAATTATTAGTTCTCTCTACAGATATATATGCATTATTCATCTATGTCTTAACAATTGGATGGGAGAATATCAGGTCATCTTCCATCAAAAATCTTTGTTTGCTGATTGGTGAACAGTTTATAACTGCAACAAGGGACCTAAATGTGCACAATTTTGAGTGTGATATGCCTAACAAATGTTTGACATGAACTAGTCAAGCCACAACTCATCATTAGGGTCTTACTCAAAAATGGTTTGGCTGAGTCATTTTTTTACCTATCTTCATAATAAATACTTTTTCATTTCTTTATTTAGGTACAGTGTCATACCCCATCTCTCAAACTTAATTTGGGATTTTGCAGTACCAGAGCATGATTTATTTTTCATCAGTAACCAGTGCCCAGGTACTTGGTACCAGTGGTACATGCCAACGTTCAAGCCACAATCTTATGAAATTGTTTAAGCCAATACTGTCTTTTTAATGAGAAATTAATACAAAGGAGGATTGAAACAAAGCAGGGATAATAATAATTTCGTGTCATAAATTATTCTGGGTTGAAAGGATTTTTGCTGGAGAAGCTCCGCTCAGGAGATGCCCAAATCAGGTTCCTTTCATGTCCCCAAGATCTTTTCCCACCGAAGTGGTCTCTATTTATCTACTTGTAATTTCTTGCTTTCAAACTGCTAGGTTGGCAGGAGCTGGGATAGAGATGGGCACTCAAACCGTCATGCAGTACCTGGGTCTCAAACTGCTGACTTGCTGGTCTTCCACCTAACAAGCCAAGCTTCTTAACCACTGAACCACTGCAGGGATGACAACACTACAGTAACCATTTTGTTTTTTCATCTTGATGCAATGTTGTTAAATGCATTTTTGGTGACAAAAATGGCTGCCCGGTTTTGAGTACAACTATCTGATGTCAAATATTGAACATAGTTTTCACAGAGAGGGATCCTCCTCAGATGAATAAAGCAAGGGAATGTTTGCAGTTTTATGATGGGTATTTCCAGATTTCTGCAAGGGGTAGGAGTGGGGGTGGTATACTAGCATAACAGACCCTCTTTACACTACTCCAGGCACTCAAGAATTTATTATTATTATTATTATTATTATTATTATTATTATTATTATTATTATTATTATTATTATTATTATTATTATTATTATTATTATTATTATTATTATTATTATTATTTACAAATCAACCATTTGGTTCACAGTCGAGGACTGGAACAAAATTGCCAGTTCAAGCCTTAAACAAGGACCTAAGAACTGTTAAGGTAACGTCTGAGTATATATGCAGTTCCTAGTACTGTACAGTACTGTAGAGTTGGTTTTTTAGAGAGTTGGGCTGTTCAAATCAGATAAGTCCAAAATTTTCAAATATCTAGGGAGTCCTTTGGGTACTGCTCTAGGGGCTCCGATGACTATGGGTACTATCGTGTTTAGGGAATGAAGAAGCAGACCAGTGAAGTATTGAAATTCAGCTCTTTATTAATGGGGTTTGAACACAGTTTGGATGGGGCAAAACTCGGACTTATATACACTATAAACAGTAACAGTAACAATAATACAACAAGCCCATTGGCTAACAGAGTGTCCACATTTTCGATCCACTTATTTGCATAAGAATAGATACATGAGAAAATATACATTCCGCTCCTATAAACAGTAACAATAATTCAACAAGCCCATTGGCTAACAGAGTGTGCACAGTTAGCATACATAACATTCTTCCCCCCTAGGTAAAAACAAAATCCTTTAACCAGAATGGCAGTCTAGTTTCCCTTCTGGGCCAGACGCTTGGCTGAGCCGGCTCAGGGGCTTGTAGGATGGGCGACCCGGCTGGAGTGAGGGATTGACTAGAGGGGGAGGATTGTAAACCCAAATTAAAGCCCCATTTGTCAGATGGAGGAGCAGGGGATCACTCAAAACCAAAATCTAATTCTGTGGATGAATAAGACAACTCAGGGTCCCTCCTGTGTGTACTAAGAGTGGAGGGCGACTCCAAGCAAAATTGGTCATTATCAATAAAGGAATCCAGAGTGCTAGTGTAGGGGTACACCTGGCCGGAATAGGGGAGCATTTCACAGATTCCCCTTGAAATCGGTTCCTAGAAGACACTTTTGGGTCAATGTTGGCTTGCTGCTTACTATTACCTCAGCCCCCTGGGTTTAAATGGGTGGGGGCCAACCCTAGCGTTGAGTGTCTGTATTCATCTTGTGGGCCCAGTATTCTGGGTCTCAATTGATCCGTGTACCTCCTCCAGATCAGGCCAGTGGCTCTTTCGATTCTGTAAGAAATAGGACCAGTTCATCGATCACAAACCCAGGCACCCACGTAGGGCCACCAGCTGCATAACTGTGGCAATGTACAGGGTCTCTGGACGAGAAACCCTTCTGGTGTTGGATTGCTATATTTGTGCCTTTGTCCTCTACCCTAGAGGGATCCAATCTGTCCAGCAAAGATGACAGTTTCCTTCGCTGGAGCAATTCAGCAGGGGATAGCCCTGAGGCAAGGGGGGTGAGCCTATATGTGAAAAGAAACTGGCATAACTGGAGCTCCAAATCCCCTTCACCCATACGCCGAAGCACGTCTTCAGTTGTGCGCACCTGCCGCTCTACCTGGCCATTGGTGGCTGGGTGGAATGGGGTGGCAGTAATGTGCCTAATTGCATTCCTTTCCATGAAGGATTGGAATTCTGCAGATGTGAATGTGGATGCGTTGTCGGACACCAGCACATCTGAAAGTCCAAATGCTGCAAACAGCCTCCTTAGGTGCATTATCGTGGTGGTTGAAGTGGTATTAGGCACCCTAATCACTTCCAGCCACTTAGAGAATGAATCCACAACCAACAAAAATAAGGCACCCCTAAATGGACCTGCAAAATTTATGTGCAACCTGGACCACGGGCCCCGAGCAGAATCCCATTCCTGAGAGGGAAGGTGGGATTGCTCTGGGTGAGAAGATTGACAACTGGCACAAGTGCCGACCATTTGTTCTATGTCTTGGTCCAGTTAAGACCACCAAAAGAAACTATAGGCAAGGGGTTTGGAACGGACAATTCCCAGGGGACTTGTGTGAAGTAGATGTAAAACCTTTTTCCTGAGAGCAACAGGAATGACCACCTGCTGGCCCCATAGAAGGCAACCTCATTCTACTGACAGTTCCAAATGCTTGCGGTGGAATGTTCTGAATTCCTCAGCTAGAGGAGAGACAGGCCAGCCTTTTGTACCCAAGACATTACTTTAGTCAATGTTACATCCTTGGCCATAGCCTTGGCTATATCTGAGGGGGCAACAGGGGGCGAGTTGAAAGCCTCAGTCATAAGGACCTGGTGGTCGCTTTTGATCTCACAATCAGCTTCCCCGACCCCTGGCAGTGGAGAACGTGACAGGGCATCAGCATGGCTGATGTTCTTGCCGGGCCTTTGCACCAAAGTAAAATTGTAAGTATTTAGTAAAATTGCTCAATGCAACATCCTTGGGAACAGAATTTGAGGCGTGGGCTTCCCGTTCACAAAGATTCCAAGGAGGGGCTTGTGGTCAGTTATGATGGTAAAAGGCCTTCCGTAAAGGTAATTGTGGAATTTCTTAGTGCCTGCCACGATTGCCAATGCCTCCCTGTCTGGCTGAAGGTAATTTTTCTCAGGCTTTGAGAGTGAACGGGAATAGAATGCTACGGGGGCTTCCCTCCCGTCATTTAGTACATGGCATGACACAGCTCCCACTCCCACAGGGGATGCATCACACACAAGTACAACTTCTTTGTTAGGATCCAAATGAGTTAATACAGCATCCGAAGATAGCAGCCTTTTGAGTTCTAGGAACGCTTTCTCCTGGCAATGGCCCCAGTGCCAAACAGTATCTTTCTTAATAAGCCGATGTAATGGTTCGGCAACTGAGGCTTTGCAATGGAGAAAAGCATGATAGAAGTTTAACAATCCTAGAAATGATTGCAATTCGGCTTTACATTTTGGCTTGGGTGCATTTTGCACGGCCGCCACCTTGGAGTCAGAGGGCATGTTACCTTGGGGTGTAATTCAGTACCCCAGGAACTCCACTTCCTGTGCCAAAAACAGACATTTGTCTCTTCTGAGACGTAGACCAGCCCTCTCGAAATGTGAGAGGACTCGATCGAGCCTGGCCGCTAGTTCAACAGTGTCCTTAGCGGTGATCATGACATCGTCAAAATATGGCATGACACCGGGCAAACCTTTTGAAATATTCCGGGGGCCACATTCACCCCAAATTGTAGTCTAGTTACCTTAAATGCCCCCCCCCATGTGTTACTATGGTCTGGGCTATGGCAGCAGCAGGAGACACAGTCAATTGTTGGTAAACCTGGGCAAGGTCAAGTTTTGCGAAGCAATTTCCTCCATGCAAGGAGGCAAGAAGGTGGCTTGCCACGGGCACAGGATATGCGTTCAGGTGAATAGCTTTATTGATGGTACACTTGTAGTCAGCGCATATCCTGACCTCCCCGTTACTTTTCAAAGCAGTCACTATTGGTGTCTCCCACTCTGCGGAGTCCACTGGCACTAGGATGCCCTGCCCCACCAGTTTGTCCAGCTCGGCTTCTTTCTTCTCCTTTAAAGCAAATGGTACCCGGCATGGCTTCATCCGGATTGGCCAGATGGTTGGGTCAAGCTCAAAGTCCACAGGGGGTCCTTTGTCTAACCCTAAACCATAACCCTAAACCAGGATGTGCAGCACAAACATCCCGGATTGGATCAGCGTCTATTGCGTGAATGCCAGATTCCCAGGGGCCTAAACCATTGGGTCCCAATAAGACAGTTAGTGTCCTGCTTAACTACAACTAATGGCAAGGAGGTGTGAATGTTTTTCAATTTGACCAAGAAATTTCCCACCCCCAGGACTGGAATCTGGCAACCTTGCACATCCCGGAGGGAGGTTTTAAAAGATTTGAGCTTGAGCCGAGAGGCAGGGGGAATTCTCAAAACTCCCACTGTGGGATTATGGAAAAGGTAGTACATTAATCCACCTCCATCTTGAAGGGGACGTCCTGCAGGCTCAGGTCTGCGAAGATATGTTCGCTGACAATGCCCACTTGGCACGGCTCAGGCTCTGGTGACACTTTGGCGGTGGACGTTTTGTGGTGATGACTCTTCTTGGACTCCGGTGCTGGAGTTCTTTGCTTTCGCTGTCGGCATACTTTAGCAATGTGCCCTCATCGCCCGCAGTTGTGGCATTCTGCAGTGTGGAAGGGGCACTTCCTGCGGTCATGCTGGGCTCCGCAGCCATCACACTTGCAAAGGAATTTCTTCCCTCGATCGTCACGGTGCTCTCGGTGCTTTCGTCGGACCGCTCAGACTTCTCCTTCTGTGTCGCTGGACTCTGATGAAGAGGTGGAACCAGGTGATTCTGAAGAGGATAAAGATGAATTTTGCAGAGCTTGCACAGCTGAGTCGGTGGCACTGGTGGTGGAGTGGTGATGCTGGAAAAGCTTGATGCTGGACCCTGCGGCCTCAGACGCTGCCGCCTCTTTTAGGACAACCTTGAAAGTTAGCGTCTTCCTGATCATGAGGCGACATTGAGCATCTTCGTCCCTCATGCCGGCCAGCAGATGGTCCCGGAGTGCTTCTTTGATGTTGTCCCACTTGCACGGGGTGGCAGCAATGCGCAGAGTGGCAGCGTAGTCTGCTCCCTTCTGTGGAAGGCCACCCTGGCCGGGAAGATCGAGACCTCTGGCTGCAGGTGTTTCCTCAGTGCGGACATGATTTCTGCAAGTTGCACCACATCCACGTCCCTTGGGAGAACGAGGTGGGTTGCCAGCTCAAGCGTCTCAGAACCACACTGAGCAAGGAAACAGGAGCGCTTCTGGTCTTCGTTGGTGATCTTCTGCGAGGCCATTGCGTGGCGGAATTGGTGTTCATATGTCGCCCATTTCTCTGGACACGCTGGGTCAAATGGGCCAATGTTGCTGCCCTTTGGGGATGCCATCCCACCTTCATCTCCAGTTTCGTGTTTAGGGAATGAAGAAGCAGACGAGTGAAGTAGTGAAATTCAGCTCTTTATTAGTGGGGTTTGAAAACAGTTTGGATGGGGCAAAACTCGGACTTATATACACTATAAACAGTAGCAGTAACAATAATACAACAAGCCCATTGGCTAACAGAGTGTGCACATTTTTGATCCACTTATTTGCATAAGAATAGATACATGAGAAAAGATACATTCTGCTCCTGTCAGAAAACACAGTTAACATACATAACAGGTACAACAAAAGATTTCTTCTTCCATAGATTCTTGACTTCAATTTGCAAATCATGATATTTTGTGATTTTCCCCCTTTTGTTTGTCTTCAACTTGTGCATCTCCTGGTATAGTAATGTGAATAAACAAGACCTTCTTTTTTTCCACAACAGTTATATGAGGTATGGTGTGAGGCAGATATCGGTTTGTTTGAATTTTAGAAGTCCAATAGGATTTTGACTCTCCCATTTTCTAGAACTTTCTCTACTTTATGTTCCCAATGATTTTTACTGTATTCAAATCCAAACTTCTGCAAAGTTTCCAAAGTTTCCAATGAATAATTTTTGCAACCTTGTTATGGCGTTATGGCATTGCAAATAATCAGTCTGTGAAATTTTGCTACATCTGCTGATCAGATGATCTACTGTTTCATCCTTTTCATTATAAAGCTGCCATTTGCTATTGTTGGATACATGCTGTATTTTTGTCTTCATGCAATCCTTCTGTTTCCTTCTTCAAAACTCCTGCTCTCAACCGTCCCCATTTCAGCTTTCGGTCAGCCTAGCCTTCTATGTTTTTCAAATATTGACCATGCATAGGCTTGTTTTTCCAGTATGCAGCTTGACTTTCTATTCTTTCCTTTCTGTATTCAGCTTTCTTCTTCACTGTTTTTAAAAGCCCTCCTTTGTTCACTTGCTGAAGCATAGGCTTTTTACTTTTACACATTTACAATAGCTGCAGGTGCATGTACAGCAGTGTTTTGCAGATGCGTGGGTATGTTTTACTTCCACTTCTAGTGTGAGGAACCACATGACCAGCCCACACAACCATGTGACCGTCCGATGGCCTGAAAAATTTGGGCACCCTTGCTATAAAGAATGCAGTGGTTCCCATGCCCCACGGGGGCCTTTGATTCCCAGAAGCCTAAGTCAGTATATTGGCTGCTCCGTGCTTTGGGGAATTGACTTAGGCTTCTGGGAACTTGTTGTGTATTGAAGCACAATTGCAAAGTAGTGTGGGAGTGCTCTTGCAAAAGGAAGATTGTTTTAATTGTTTTATATTGTATTCTATTTTTATTTTCGTTTTCCCCTCTTCCTTATTTTTATTTATTTATTTATTGTTAAATTTTTATACCGCCCACTCAGCCAAAGCCGACTCCATGCGGTTCACAACAGTGGGTAAAAACAGATAAAAACAAATAAAACAGATAAAAACCAGCAATAAGAACCCACCCCTAAAAAGAGAGGGGTGCAGGAACTGAAGAAACCATGGGGCAGGCATCCTCCCCTATATTAACCACCCAACGGAAGCCACCCCTCTACCTGCACCCCAAACTTGGCCCGCCAGCCAGGTTTTTAGATCTTTTCTAAAGGGCAACAACTCTGCCTGGAGACGCAGTTCCACAGGCAGGAGGTTCCAAAGGGCAGGTGCGGACACAGAGAAGGCTCTCCTCCTTGTGCCAGAGAGGCGAGCCCCCCTGGCCGATGGCACTGTTAGAGAGCCCCTCCGGTCCGCTCTGGTTGGATGGACAGACGTCCTTAGGGCGATGCCGTCTCTAAGGTAACCTGGCCCACTACCATATAGTGATTTAAAGGTCAAAACCAGCACCTTGAATTGCACCCGGAGGCAAACGGGTAACCAGTGCAGCTCTCGCAGCAGTGGTGAGGCATAGGCATAACGTCCACACCCCATCACCACCCGCGCCGCCACATTCTGGACCAGCTGCAGCCTCCGAATGGTCCTTTTTCCTCTTTTGTTGTTAGCCGCCCTGAGTGGTGATTGGTTAGTTACATCCGTGTGGCGGGTAGCTACCTTGTATCCAGGAGCTACCGCCGGAGAGACGCTATATAAGCCCCATGGGAACACCAGGGTGGGGCTGGACCGGATCTATACTTCCCACACACCAGTTGGGTAGCCGGGTAGCACTATGCCCTGGGTCCCTCCACTGCTGTGCTTCATGGTAGCACGTATATTGCCCAAAGACGGGTAAGAGTCCGGAGGGACTGAATACGCTGGGATTGTATAGCCATCTCAGGATCCGGGAACGCCTTGTAAGCTCATCGCTTGTTGACTGTTAATAAAGCCTGTTGCTGTTTGTTACATCGTTGTCCTGGACTAGTGCTTATAAGGTCCGGATCCAACAGAACTGAAGTCCAAAAACCAAAGGTTGAGAAACACTGGATTAGAGTTACCAGTGCATGTTTACATTATCACTTCTTGAAAAATGTTAAACTTCCATTAATATCTTCTGTGCAGACGAAATAAACTTTGCTAACTTTATCCAAATGTTATCTTATGCATAAATCAATAAACACATACATTTTACTCATATTTCTGTCTGCCAGCATTCTTAATAATTATGTGAAGTGTGCTATGTAAAAGTCAAAATCACCTATTCAAAGCTTTGATTACTCAAACATTAATATGAGCATATCTAAGTTGTTTTATACAAATAAGTTACACAAGCAACAGGATTGTTTTATACAAACAACTAAAAACTGATAATACTGGATTCAAGCAGCCATTAACAAGGCATTTTAGGGATGGCATAATATTGTTTGTAGCTGTAAAATTGCAAGGTAAAGTTTATATGGGCTAAGATTCTTGCTCATAAATGTGGCACTTATCTGTGCCAATTTAATTCCGCAATGAACTGTTTGGTCAGGGCAACCAATAAATTCAACAGAAATATTTAACATGTCTATATAAAAGGAACTCATGAATTATTATTTTTTGTAACCTGCATAGAGTTATTCTAAGATATAGCCAGATGTTTTTCCCCTCTAATTCTAAATTTTCATTGTTCTAAATGCAAGATTATGTTTATATTCCAGTTTTAATGGTAATGTTGACAGACGTCTTGACTTCCTAAAAAAAATTTTTCTCCCTGCCTCAGAATAACACAGAAGGCAGGTTTACACTTAACTATGCAGTAAAAACCCTACTTATTAAAAAAAGTCTGTTCTGTAGGCTTTTGCTTAAATCGGTTTTTTATGTAACTCGAAGCAATCTCATAGGAAATCATGTAAATCGGAACATGGTTTTAGCACAAAATCATTATGTTAGTTGAATTTTATGTAACTGGAGGCATTTGTAAGTCGGGGTTTTACTGTATTTTTATTTAGGCTTTGGGAAAGCTTTAGGTTTAGTGATAGCTCTCATAGGCTGCTACAGGGTTTTCATAAAAACTGGCTTACTAACATGATTATGGGAGCACATCTATGCTTGTAAGGAGATGGTATCAGTCATCTTGACCGCAATTATTTTTTTAAGGTCAAAGCTAAAGATAATTACTTTAAAATATAAATAACTAGATTCAACAAGTAACCCCCTCCCAAACATTCCAACAAACTAAATACCCTCAAACAGTTTCAAATTTTTGGAAGAAAGGCAAACAGGCATAGCGCCAGTTAACAACCAAGGTAATCAAATCAAGTACAGCACAGTGGTGCCTCCCTTAAAGAGCATAATCATTCGATGGGATTGCTCTTTAAGCGAGTTTGCTCTTTAAACGAAACACCATTGTACATACCTGTCAAGTTTTGGATTTGGAAATAAGGGAAATTTCCCGGCAAATACAGGATACTTGACAGCTATGCTTATCCTGTGCTGCCTTCCAATGGTGGCAATAGGGCATTGCAGTCTAATTAATAAGGGATGATGGCGGGAAAGAAGGTAAAATAAGGGGTTTTCCCAGCCAATAAGGGATACTTGACAGCTATGCCATTGTAAGTAACCAATTGTCACTTCGGGGGTGGTGAACCCCGATGTAGTTGTTTAGCGAGTTTTTGGTTGGTTTTAGTTGTTAAGCGAGACAACCATTCAGAGAAAATTCTGCTCTTTAAGCGAGTTAGTCAATAAGTGAGGTGCTCTTTATGAGAGGTTTTACTGTAGTTACAAAATTGGTTGCAAGTGATCATGCAACCAATTTTGTAACTACTGTAACTAGTCAGATGACAGACACCCCAGCAAAGTTGAGGGAAACGCTTGCACAGATAATGTGGCATGCATTTTCCCCTCAACAGGATTCTGGTTTATACTAACTGTTATTGGGACGATCACCTGTGACACAAAGTTTTGTCTTTTGTACATTCAATGTAGGGAAGGGAAAGCAAACCCTTTCATTGCCAGCCTGAATATTTCACTATTTTGTCCTTTGACAAACCCTGAAATAAATGTTTCCCTGCAGTTTTTTTAGGGTCAGGGAAGACATAATGTGGAGCAATTAGTTAACCATCATTAAGAAACTGGAAGTATGCTTGTTACTCTTTCCAATGAGGTCCCTCATTCCCTGTTGGCCTTAAATTTTATATCAACACTACCTTTAACCACATTTAATGTTACTAATCACAGCTCCCTCTTGGATTTCAAGCTGCTTAACACATTTCTGGTTACTAAAAGAGCCTGGTCAGCAAAAACAGCTATTAACATCAGTGTTGATACAATAATTCGGGTACAGTTTTTGTTAGGCATAAGGAGCCTGAGAGGAGGGGAAACCAGATGAGTATGAACAACCTTCTAGAGTTAGGTGCACATCTGCCCTCATAGGAACATAGGATCTGTCATTCACTGAGACCACCGACTCATTTAGTCCTCAGTTATCAATTCTGACCAATAGCGTATCAATAGTGTTTCAGACAAGATGATGTTACAGCCCTGTCTAGAAATACTGGTAGTCATCACTATGTAAGGTGAAATGTTGATTCAACATTAAAAAGAAGGCTGCCTGTGAAAGATACACAAACCAGGAAGAACATGTCAAGGTATTTAAAACAACTTCTTACTGTGTTTACAAAACAACAGTGGAATACTCTTAACATAGGTTGGCAATCAAAATTAACTGTGAAGCAACGTAGACTAAAACTTTCAGCACAGATTAATTCAGACTTTTCCCATCTCTCCCACCCACCCCAGGAGGAAATTTAAGAAGCAGAACACCTAAACAGGGAAGTATAATTACCTTTTGACTCTCTGAAGAGGCCACCGTCACGTCAATTAGCTTGCAGAAACTCTTAACAAACGGGAAAGGGAGGAGAGAATGATGACAGCTGGGAGTGATGTCTGTATGCACGAAGTCTCTCCTAAGAGGAAAAATATAGCAGAGAAAAGTTCACCTCCATGTTTGAAATGGTGTTTGTATTAATTCTACCTGCTGCAGTGCACTGGGATTTAAAACACATGAAAACATGTATTCTAATCTAAAAATGTACATTGTTCAATCTGATAGAAATCAATGCTAGAAAAATATAAACACAACAGATGCAGATTCAACAGAGTCCTGATAAATGGTACACAGTACGGTTTTAAAAGGACAACTCAAGCAATGAAGGAGTCCATATATAAGATTATGTGAAAGATAAATTTTCACTTAAATTACAGTTGTGAGACTGGGGTGGATTAAACCTGTGGTGAAAGCCCTCCTGTTTCAGTCCTATAATAATTATGAAAGTAATTGCTTAGTTGCTTAACATGCCATCTAACTGTCCAGAAGGAACAAGTTAAAATTAAGTCCACAGTAAGAAGAATGCTCAAGTCACAATATGTTGTGGAAGTATTTTAATGTATTTAATCGTTACCCCCTTAATGCCAGTGAGTCAAGTGTCTTTATTACAAAGGTAGTACATTTGTATGTTTTTTTTTTGTTGTGAAATGCTTGATGAGCATCATCTGTGGCATCCCTTCCACAATCTTGCCGGAAAGTCATTATTATTCTGAGTTTACTGATGGAGAACTACAGCTGAGCAGCTATATCTTTCTCAAGATCACCCAATGAGATCTTCACAATATCACACAACCAAAACCGACACTCTGATCAGTGACTTACTAGCAAACACAATTTAAACTAACATAATAAAAAGGTAAAGGGGGGGGAGGAGACACACCATAATTGGTGATGTAAATCAAATATATCAACTTTAATTTAATTATTATAACAATCAGATTATTATAATGCATTGTCCCAAGTCTGCTTTAGACAGATCTATGATGAAAAATCTCCCAGACCTTAACAAAAAGAATAATGATAATTATGCAAGGACTTAGGTGGCAGAGGCACTTAATAACCACTGTACTTGTCAAATCTGAGGTAGGAAAAGAAGAAACAAGATGGAGTAGTTGGAAGCCTAAACAGGGAGCAGATTACCCTACAAGGTATTGTTTCAGGTCCCACTCCTTTATAACCTATGCACCAATGCACTTTGCACCAGCTTGTAAGAACATGGAAGTTCAGCTTGGCTTGACATGTCTCTATGTGAACAGACACTCACCACACAATGTGGAAGCAAATAGAATTAGTCAACAGCGAGTTCAGCATGACAACAGAACCCAAACATTCAATCTAATCAAATTTAAGTGATAATTGAAGAGAAAACAGCTGTGTTCACAGTCCTCCTACAAAGATTTTCAACTGTAAATTTTTCTAATGGGCTTAGTCCAATCATTTTCCTAAGCCATACTATGTGCAAAAAAAACCAAAAAAACACAAAAACCCCAAGCCTGCAGCCAGCACAGTACGAGCCAGGATTTCATTAGAGCTCACACTGAGTAGGATAATTTCTGGTCACTGCCTAGACCCAGAGAACCAAAATTAAATCAGGTGCTCTTAAATGTAGCCAGGGGGTAGACTGGTTGGGAGGTCTGGGGAGGTGTTGTCCTAAAAAAAAAGGCACTTTTTAATTCTGTGTCAAAACCCAACTCTTACTCCTGCACTTGACCTTAAGAACAATCATCTGAAGAGCAAGCAGAGGGAAGCCACCCAAGAATATCAATGATGCATCCTCAGTTTTTAGTCAATGTATGGGGCAGGCTCAATGGCACTGCTAGTAAATTCTGTGCCAGCTTCATAATTTTACCTTCCCTTTCTCATCTGTCACATGCACTATAGCTCTCTTCAGGATTTAGCAACCTCTCAGTTTTGTGCACATGCCTAGGACAGAATGCCTAGGACAGTGATGTCTAACACTGGCACTCCAGGTGTTCTTGGCCTTCAATTATAAGAGGCCCAAGTCAGCACTCCTGCTGATTAGGGCTTCTGGGAATTGAAATCCAAGAACACCTGGAGAGCCAATGGTCTAGTCCTACTTTCTCCCTCACCACTTGCAGCAGCAAGTCTGAAGAGAAGATTCTTGCTTACATGTATCCTCCATACCTGACCAAGACCCTTGGACAGCTTAATGCATTGAGACTAATCATGGGCCTTTGAAGGTATTGTGACTCAAATTCCAAATTCTCAGCTGCATAATTTCCCCTGGTATTTGTAATATGGATCTTGGGCTTGACTTGAAAAAAGATAGGAGGAGCAACATTGTGTATCTAAGCAATGCAAGAAAGCTGAGGGAGCTGGGTGGCCTACAGCAGAAACTGTTGTTTGTGGAGAAAGGAAGGCCCATTCAGATGGAAGAGGAGAATATGTCCAGCCTCAAGAGACATCAAGTTGTATGAAAAGAAAAGGAATTTGGAGCATGGAAAAAGCATTTACAGTCACAGTTGATTTTGTAAGAAAAAAAGATAGCCATAGACCAGTTTCTGAGGCTTGGGAAGAGATGTTAATCAGAAGTACTTAAACCTGGCCAGAATCTTGTGGGTTATGCCCACCAGCATAACTCAAATTTGTGTAAATCTCAACTATGAGCTGGTGCAAGGTAAGAAGTCAGCCCGGACCTTTGCTATGGCACCCCAGCTGTGTGATTTGGCAAAAAGTATACAGTGGTACCTCGGATAAAGTCCGATTTGGATAAAGTCATGGTTTTCATGCACACATGATGCATCACACAAAGTCCAAAACTGCTAAAAAATGGACGTTATCCGAGGTATTTGGTATAGGAACCTCAGATATTTTTGGGACGTTATCCGATGCATCACCCATTTGATTCGGATAAAGTCCAAAATTGGGTAAAGTCCAAACATGTGGAACAGAGTTTGGATGTTATCCGAGGTTCTACTGTACTGACGTCTTAACCTGCTGCAATTACAGCTAAAATTTACACCAAAGGCATTATTACCAACATAATCCTGGCCCTTGGTTTAAACAATTGCTGATACTTGCCTTACATGTTTTTCTTTTTTGTGCTCCTGTCCTGACTGAGTGAAGGACAGTTGTCTTGACCGAACCCTACCCCTTAACTCCAAGTGATTATATCAGGCAGGTTTTCTAGGGCAGCCATCTCTCAGATAAAACTCTGATTTGATACTAACCTTCCACTGTCAGAATAATTTGGAAAGAATATCCTTCAGTGAGTCCTACCCTCACCCAGCACCTATGCTACTTTGAGGCAATTACAAAGATAACTCTGTTACAATACAGAACAATAAGCCTGGCAGCTTCAAGCAGCTTCCACCTATAACAAACTATGGCATTTTGTGGAACAGCCTTTTGTTGTTATTGTTGCCACTGTGCTGTCAAACACCTGCTGTTTTAACCTATATTTCTGTATGTTTGACACTCCACGGATTTCTGTTTCTTGCCACTACAATTATGAGATGATCCCTTGGAACTTTCTGCCCATTACATCAAAATTCAGACACATACATTTAAGTGCTTTCCTGCTTAAAAGTATATGATAATAATTCCGTGTCAGAAATTATTCTGGGTTGAAAAGATTTTTGCAGAAGAAACTCTGCTCAGGGAATGCCCAAATGAAGCTCCTTTCATGTCCCCAAGAGCTAGGACAGAGACAGGTGCTCAATCCATCATGCAATACCCGGGTCTCAAACTGCCACCGCAGCCCCAAAAAACAATGTCTTCCAGTTATCTCCCCAAGGTGACCAAGTTCAGGTGTGGCAAAACAGAGTTTTTCTTAATTGCATTATTCAGCAAATGCTGAAGTCTCTGCCTACATGCATCCTTTTTAGAAGTCACATTTATGTTTCCTGCCACCAACAGCCCATAATGACTGCCAGCTGTATTTTATAAAGTTAGTGGGCAACTGTCTGGCCACAAAGCTCTCCAAGTACGAGCCAATTTTGTGATGGTATCAAATCACCAATGTCTGAAAACTCATTTCCTCCAGTCATTGTCATCTCCTCAACAGAACCACAACTATATTTTGGGAGAAAAGAAACATTTTATAATGTGATGCTGCTACCCCGACACATTTAAAGAAAACTATGTGTATCCTACTTCAGAAATTATTTTCCCTTTCCTCTCTCTGCACTCTTAGCTCACCATCCTTATATCTAAGGGTTGTCAGTTAATTTCAATGAAAGCAATACAGTGGGGTTGGGTGACAATTTCCTCCTTGGGCCAAACATCTGAAGAAGGTTGCAAAAAAGCAATATTATTGTGGACATGACTGCCAAAATGTATTGAATGATCCTTCAAATTTTACTTTGGAAAGACATAAACACAGAGTTTCATCCCCATGTTAGTCCTTTGAGGCATTCTTGTTTAAGGTACATAAACACATGAAAAGACCAGCTCCCTCCTTTATCACATGGCTTACACAAGAAGTGACAAGAAATGGAAAACAACATGTACACATGGGAATTCATCATGTTCCTTGATATAAAAAGTTCTGGCTCAGATGAGACACCCCAATGCTTACTGGATGTACTCCACTACAGATTTGTCACATGACCCCAGCAGCTATAGAGCATACCCGTCAAGTGTGGCTCCGGAAAATATGGGACCTGCGCAGAACCCTTCTATGCACAGAAGGGTTCTACACATGTGCAGAAGGGTTCTGCACATACACGCAGTATGCACAGTAACTAATTTCCCCACCGGTCAAATTACGGGATGGCGGCAGGAAAGTGGACGAAGCGGCCTGGAAATACGGGAAATCCCGGCCAATCCGGGATACTTGTCAGGTATGCTATAGAAAGGTAAGTTGTCACACACATAAAAATCCAAACTAGAAAGCATTATTACCAGCAAGACAGTGCTGTGGGTTCTGGCTAAAGTATGCAGTGGCCAGGAAGAGGTTCGCACCTGGCAAGGTGGTAAATATATGTATCTGTATATATTACATGTACTTGTTAATGGGTAGAACGGGGGCACCCAAACTATGGCCCGTGGGCCCAATTAGGCCCCTGCATATCATTAATGTGGCCTGCAGTGAGCATCTGGGCTCTGATCATTAAATAACACAGTGGAAATTTGCTACTAGAAACAAAATTAAACAACATGTTTCTACAGATCAGGGGGCCGTGAGAAAGCATGATAGAGAAGGATGGTCAAACAAACTGATGCCATATTGATCTTCTCTGAGGAACCTCTGCTGTTATGCTCAAATGTTTTCCACCACAGACAGGACAGCCAACACAGAGCTATGTTTAGTTTTTCAATTGCTTTATTCTTTATTTTGAAATTTAATTATCTTACTTATTCAGAGAACTGGAGGCATTCATTTTTGGCATAAATAGTTCCATTAGATCAGGGATTCTCAACCATTTCGCGCCATGGGCCAGACAACTCCCCCTCAGACAGCTGAGCGAGCTGGACATGTGGTTCTCCCTGCCGCAAACGCTGCCATAAACCATGATGGGCATGTTTGCGCATGCACATACATGTGTGTGTGTTTGTGCATGCACAGGCATGTTTATGGCTGTTGTAAATCTGCTTGCACTTCTGGGGTCATTGCCATGGGCCGGATGGAATGGTGTCATGGGCTATAGGTTGCAACCCCCTGCATTAGATGCTGCATACTTAGAATTAATGGAGAGAGGCACTAGTTGATCCCTCAAGTCTACCCAGAGTATTCTAACCATTAATTCTCTGAGCCTGTTTAAATCCAGGCCAGTTTCTTTTTTAAAAGTGTGGGCACCATTTTTAAAAATACACAGTAAGTGCATTAAATTATTGATAGCCATTAAACGAATGGAGGGGGGAGGAGATCAAACCACCTCTCAGCTTTTATCAATCATTAATGTAGTTTCCACTGGAGCATCTCACTGGGTAGATATCGCAAAGCACTGTGCACTGAACACAAACCCAGGGGGCATGACTTTATTTTTGGAAGGAATAAAAATACAAAATTCTGTGCGGTCAAGATGCAAGGGGTGGGGGGAGATTTTTTTTTGTTGGGAACAAAGAACTGAGCCAGAAAGAGTCACACTCCTTCATACCAAAGTCTTTTTCAAATATTACATGTTCATAAAGCTGTCATCAAAGATACTTCTTGCAAGGAAATGCAGCCATTCTCATTTCTTGGATGAAATGCACTAAATTAAACAAGTGCTTCCTTGCAAACACAAGTTCCACTTATGTGCAAGCAGACTTCAGCAAAAACACAGATTACTACCAAAAATGAAAGTTCCATATCAAGTTCACTGTCACCATATTGTGTCACACAGGCAGCTTTCCCACTGCACCAATATTTACTCTATAATAACATAATTATACTGTGTTCCATAATGTAGAACAACCAAAAAACATAGAGTGGATAACAGGAATCCTGTGGGATTTGGAGATTTTAATTGTTTTGGTTAATACTGATAAAAACATGCATAGCAATTTCCCTTTTAAAATTAAAGGATTCTGATGTCATTCTTGCATCTGATGAAACCTGGATGCAGTCCACAAAAGCATGGACCAAATAGAATGTGCTAACCTTCAAGGTGCCACAAGACTCTGTGTTCTTGTTATTCATTAATAACCTGGAGGCAAGCTATTTCTTTTTATCACTCACACACAATGTTTTCTTTCTTTTCTCAGCATGATGCCCGACTAAAAAAGCGAGCAAGTAGATGCATAAAAATTTATAAACAGAATCAAAACATTTTAAAGAGTTCTTTCCACTTCATACATTGTTGGAAATAATGAGAACAGAGTGGATTGCAAAGTAAAACTGTGAGGAGTACATCTAATTATGACACAAGAACCACTTGGCCAACAGTGGTGCGGCAGAAATAAATTCTTGTGGAGTTTCCCGTTTACCACTGAAGGCATAAATTTATAATTAAATTTTTTTTCAGGAGCAAAAAGTATAAAAATACAACAATTGTCAAACAAATATTTGATCACTATGCATGGAGTTCCACTTAATTTGATAATAATGATTTGTTTTAGAACATTAGTTAAAACTTAACTTGTGCAGTGATAACTACTTTGAACATTAACTGGCAATAGTCCTCACTTCCACACTTGTGCAGGTGGCAAAGTCAATTCGCTTACAAATCCAGAAAAACTGAAGGTGTGCTTAGAGGCCGCTGCAACACAACTAAAATATTTCAGAAGTGCTCAGTAAAAGCCACAAGTGGATTTGGCACGTTTGAGAATAGAAGAGCAACCCTGCTGAATTAGACCAAAAGACATATTTAGTCCTGTGTTTCCCATGGTGGCTAACCAAGAATTCTCTCGGGAAGCTCACACATCAGATTTGAGGGTCAGACTCCTGTCTCCACTGTTGCTTCCCAGTAACTGGCATTTCTGCTTGTGATGGTGGGATTTATCCAGGGGACTATGGCGGCTTAGTGGTTAAGATACTGAAATTGATGACTGGAAGATCAGCAATTCAAGACCTGAATGCTGCACAATGGAGCAAGCTCCTGGTTCTGGCTCAACTCCTGCCAACCTAGCAGTTTGAAAGCAAGAAATTTCTAGTAGATAAATAGGTACTACTTTAGCGGAAAAGTTAACAGCAGTCCATGTGCTCCAGTATCTAGTCATAAAGAGAGCAAAGGCCAAATGGTGTAAATATTTGCAAGATAAAAGAAACTGTTTGAGGCAAAATGGTCTTGAGAACAAGGGTTAGTTGCTAGGATGTTGAATTTCAAAAACAGACAGTCTGTCTTGCAAAAAAAAAACACAATACTTCTGCTTATAAGTATTTATTAGTATCCAATTGGGTTCAGGGACGTTAAACAACATGGGTGCCTGCTGTACCTATCTGTGGATCTGTCCCTGCAATAAAAAAATATGTGGGCAAATCCACAAGACCTGTCAGGATTCGCGTTGGTGAAGCCGATTGGCTCATTGTCCTTTAACACCCTCTTTCCCAGAAAGAGAAGAGACAATGAGCCAATTGGCTTCAAGTATATTTGCATACAACATAAAGAGGATATTTCAGTTGTCCTGTCTTAAACACAAATTTTTGAAAAATGAAATTGAGGTACACAAGGCTAAGACAGTAGACAATTAATAAGTGTAAAAAAAAGTTCCATAAAAAAATCACCACATTGTAAAATGATGTGGGAGCGAATGGAGAAAGGGGTTTAAAATAAAAGTATTTATCTCTTCCATTGCAGCTGAGGCTTGCCTATGGGGGCTGGCTTGCTGTATTGTTCCCCATGAGGGGCAGCAGTGGTGCTAAGGGGAGTGCCTAGGGGGTGCTTACTCCTCTCCCCCCCCCCCGAAGGGGAACCCAACACTCCTCCTCCCTGGCTCTGTTATGAGGAACATACACCATGACACCTTGGTTTTATAAAAAAATATAGATATATGGTGGGGAAAAGGGGTAAAATATGGTAATTTCCCAGCCAAAATGGGATACTTGACAGCTATGGCCTGGGACTCATGAGGAGTTTTGTGTACCAAAATGGCTCCGGACCAGAAAGTGACTCACGGAACTGGATCAGTGGTTATGGGTGTCACACTGCAATGCAGAAGGCAAATGGAAGGCCACTGCATTATATTGCTCCCAGGACAATCTTCATGGCTGATTGCCATGAGAATAGCCAATATTTAGAATCATATATGGCACTTAAAGAAGAAGGAAGCAAATTAGAATTTGTGCTGATGATTATGGCTGGAGACTTTACGTTAGTTTCTTTGATTTGATTCCTATATAATAGAATGCCAGTTCCCTCAATATTGAGCTTGATGCAATGCATTGATTTTATTATTAATAAAGAATGTTTGCAAGTCATACCTTGCTCTCAGAGCTTCTCCTTCAACACTCAAGTCCCAGTTCTACACTAGCTCTTAAAAACCAGTGCTGTTTAGCTTTGTAACTTCCTGAAGCTGAACCACATTAATAATAATTTTGTGTCAGAAATTATTCTGGGTTGAAAGGATTTTTTGCTGGAGAAACACTGCTCAAGGGATGCCCGAATGAGACTCTTTTCATGTCCCCAAGATTACATGCCCATACTCACTTGGGTGAACATGATAGCCAAGCAGGAAATTTGAATTCAGTTAAACTTATGTCAGAACAGCATATAGACAACATTTCTCTCTCTTTCTACGTTTTTGTCACCGTTTCATGGTTGTGGATCAAGTTGGTACAGGGGGGCAAAGCTACTTCCTCTATCTTTCTTCTGGTGTGTGACGAACTGTGTTGTAAACTCACCAATCATCCCGCTTGGGATACACCTGTCCTACAGCCTTGCCAGGAAGATTGGGCCTGGACAAACATTGCTGTCTATTGTTTCTCAGCCAGAAAACAGTTGCACTTTGGACCTTTTGTTGGACTTGACTGTGCACTTTCACAAAATGTTTCCTGCAACCATATGGTAGCTTGGAAACACAAAAAATAATAATAAGGCACACACACGTATGCATACACCACTAAGGTTCATATAAAACATAACTGTACACTTCAGTTGCTATGTTAAGTTTACATTTAGTACACCCCTGCGTAGCACTAACTTTAGTTTCTTGCTAGCTGGCTCTAACTGCACAGCATTTGCTTTACCTGCCCATAATTATGATTCCTCAGAACTTCTAAGGGTAGCCAGCCAGATAGCTTTGGAAGGCCACCAAGCAGATCCTGAAAGTCATGGACATCCCTCTTAATATCATATGTTCACATGGATACTGTCATCTTTGGGGGGGGGGGGGTGGAGACACTCATTCACACTACTACAAAGCCAGACACAAATGTAAATTTGCCCCCACATAAGTGCTTGACAAGTGTTACCCGTTTGAAGCTCAGTTGCAGAGTTGTGGCTAAAACACATGTTTGGTAGGGAACAATACACACACAAACATGTACAAACAGACAAAGCACATGTTGTTGCAGCATTCCTGGGCTTTTACCTTTTATGCATAAACAGAATCTCTTACTAAAGAATTATATTGCATGAATATAAAAAGGGAGAGAGAAATGGCCACCATTTTGGTAGTACAGGTCTCACACACCCTTTATTGATAGGAGATATGTCTTGAGACCAATTGTAGATACCTGAAACTGCAAATAACAGTGACCCCTATATTTACAACACAGATCATGTCCTCTAGTGGCCAGCTCTGATAATGTGCCATAGAAATAAATATACAGTGATACCTCATACAACGTCCAAACTTGGTTCCACAAGTTTGGACTTTATACAGATTTGGACTTTGTATGAGGCATGCAAAATCCTAGCCGTGATGCCTCATACAACATCCAAATCCTTGCCGTGATGCCTCGTACAATGTTGTTTCCATAGAGATATATTGTACTGTTACAGCACAGACTTCAGGGCAAAGCCAAGGAAACAGACAGGAAACTGACAGAACTTTAAGAAAACATTGTCTAAAGGCTATATACATTACAAAAACATGTCAAACTACCCTGATTGTCCAAGAACCTGAAGAATGCTGCAAAAATCCCAGGAATGCTTCTAAAAATTCTGATGAAAAATTCAGAAAAATCCAAAATCACGCTCAAAACCACTCCTAAACACTCTTTGCATTGTGCAAAACCCACAAGAGCAATGCACACATGTGTCCTGTCTTTTATACTGCCTAGGCACAATGCAACCTGGGAAAAACTGAATGCCCCATACAAAGTCAGGCGACTTTGTATGAGGTAACTTTTTTCAAGAAATTAGGCGATGTTGTATGAATTCGATCTTGTATGAAGCGGACTTTGTATGAGGTATTACTGTATACAGTAAAACCTCTACATAAGATTTTTTCCCCAGTTTCATGAGGTTATTTGTATGTTGAAAAAATTGTGTTGGAAACACATTGCATTACCAGAAGAGGCCACTAGATGTCACCATATATTTTTGTATGTTGAATTTTTCCTATTAAAAATTTGTATGTCGATTTTTTTAGCCAGAATTTCTATTTGTTAGCCAGAATTTCTATTTGTATGTTGAATTTTTTGTAAGTCACACTGTTTGTATGTCAGGGTTCCACTGTTGTATGTATTTCAGGGATTTTCTATTGAATATTTTTAGACCCGTGGATAACTGAAACTGCTGATAATGAACCCACAGGTATTGGAGAGTAACATGTACTGACAATTTCCTATTACTCTGCAGGAAAGGATCTCCATATCATTTTTGTTTTCCTCAATGTTAGAGACAATGGAGATCACATGGTGGAAAGTTAGCACCAGAATCTGCAGAGAGTCAGTCTGCTATAGCAGGATAAATAGACCAGTCTGTTTATTTGTACTTTTGTATAAGCCTGGGCTACAGACTTGAAATCCAGTGTGGATTAGTGGATGGAGTGATAAACTAAGATTTAGGAGGCCTGGGTTTGAACTCTGCTTGGACATGGAAATTTATGGGGTATGTGTAGAGTAAAACTACTCCTTAAAAACCTCACTTACCTTAAAAGCCCTATTAGGGTCATATAAATCAGTTCTGGCATGAGGACACATAACAAAAATAACTGATGTATGCTTGCCCTAAATCAATGTTTCTGAATAAGGAACACTTTTCTTCCAAGCTCACATTCCACCATTCAGTTCAAACAGACCTCCCAAGTGGCTTATTTTTATTAGAATGAAAACAACTTTCATATCTTAATTTGTCAAATTAAAGTATGCTACCTCAAAATAGCACCATAAAGATCAGCTGTGATTATCATTTAAAAAATTTATAATGATGACAAAAGACTCAGAACCAAGTGTGCCTTACCAGAAGGACAGAGATGTACTCCACACTTGTCTTTACAGAACAGGACAAAAACATTTAGAGTATGAAAGATTAACAATGATGCACTCACACAGCCATCTGCCTGCTGGGAGTCTCTAATTACCCAATCATTTGGTGCATATAGATTGGAAACAAGAACTTAAAGAAGATTTATGGTGTTCTGGAAATAATAGGCAGCAGCCAGCAATACGGGCCAAACACACAACTTTATTCGGAATAAGAATAGGTCACCAGAGCTAACCACACACCCTCACATTCCTTATTTATCTCTGATCAAAACTGACAGTTGGGGGGGGGGGACCATTGGAACCGTTGACAGCTCTGTCTCGTGCACTTCTCATTCAGAACCTTCCCGAACTCTCGTGAGACTTCGGACCATAGTAAAACAAATACATATTAAAGTCTATCACAACAAAGACAAAATGGCAAACACGTTTCCTTAAATACACAACAAGATTGCAAGGAAGAACTTAGAGAAAGACATCTTAAAGGAGGCCTTCTTGTAAAGATCTAATTGGCAGTCAGTCACCTGCGTTCTGAGAGTAATTAAACAATCTTGTCCTACACAATGCACAGCCTGACTGGAATTACCAGAGCAATGAACCATTCAGAGATCCAGTAGACAGACTTTGTTGGATGTGTGTAAGTGAGTATTATTTTAATGCACTTACTTCTTCTTGTACATAAACCATTCTGGTGTGTTATGCTATTTCAGCATTACTAGACTAATGTGAGCATCTCCGAGCCCAGATATTTTTAAGCATTAAAAACAATGCTGCTAGCCAAAAGCACAACAAACCTTGAAGCCAGCAAAGCCTTGATGCCTTTACTGTGGCATAGCCAACTGCAAATCCCACCGTGCAGCTATTGTGCTATGCCACAACCAAGGTGGATAAGCTTTCATCTGAATTCTACTGATGTGTGACAGAACAAGTTTAAAAAAGCCACTTCAAAAATTCCAAAACATTATATTTTGGAGCAGTATATTCTCTGCCATACCTGCTGTTTAAGAAGCAGCTTGCATCTGCTCTTGTTGGCTTCATGTTGATGGATGCTTGGGGGAAATCCCAGGAAAGGACAGAAAGATCCAGCTCAGAACATTTTTTTGAGAGGCTACGCTCAGAATTTGCAGAACAACAGAAATTCAATCAATGAACAAATTAAAGGAACAGAAGTCTCTACAGGGAGCTGGCTAGAATTTGTCTGAATCTTTATCCAGAGAAGTCTTATGTAGGCCCGCCAGCTGCACTCCTTTAACTAAAAACTCCAAGGACTGAACCAAAGACACCTGGACAGGGAAAGCACATACAGTACTGTGCAACTGAACTAGAATCAAGATACAGCTGTCTCTCAATCCAAGGTTTAACTCCTACAGACAAGGAAATGGTGGGTGGAGAACCCATATTACAGAAATAAGGGATGAAGGAAGTGGAAAGATTTAAGCAGCATTATATGGCCCATCTTTCCACTTCCCTTCATCCCTTATTTCTGTAACTAAATCCATTTATTACGTGAAATAATATAGTGAAATTTTTAATAGTTATATATACTATAACTGGCCAGATTAACCAAAGAAAAATAAGAGATTTAACCATAACACCAAGCATAATTTAATACATTTTGTTCCCAAAATATATTAAAAGAGTGCCAGTCACTCTCAGAATTCCTTGTGATTTTATCACTCTTCTCTTAAACTAATATTCAGTAAACCAAGAATGTAGTTCACATCTGTAGACTCTTGAAATCCACACTTGAATTGCAGAAGCTTTTAGGTTATGGCAGTGTGGTGTGATTTTTGTAACAAGCTATCAAGCTGATGTTTCCCATCACTTGCTAAGGGATGCTTTTAACTCTGGAAATGAAGTTGGGGTCTTTACCGCATAAAGAATGCACTCCACAACTGAGACCTACTCACCACCTCCACCTATAGTTCCCATCCTCCAACAATGATAAACCTGTCACTATTTGTTGTGCAAACATCCACATTGGACAACATGCTCCAGGCAGGGCTCATCCAGAATACAAGACAGGAACTCTTGAACCCTAAGCAAGAATTCTGGCAATAGACCAAACCAGCAAGCCAATATCTATCCTACTGTGAAGGAAACATGCAGGGAGAACTTCTCTAAGAAAATAGAAGCAACTTATACACACACCATAGGCAGGTACAACAATGAATACATTGGTTTGGATACTGGCTTAGAGCCTTATCATTTTAAAAGGCATTCACATAAACCACCTGTTGTGTATTAAGGCACATTTGCAAGTAGCGCGGGCAGCGCCTTGCAAGAAGAAAATGGCAGTTTCCCGCCATCCAAATTAGGAGCATAAAGTGGCGTGAAAACCCCCTGCACAGGGCACGCTCATTATGCTAATCCAAGCACTGTGATTGGTTTCAGTTTTGGCAATTGGTTAATTGCCATTGCCTGCTCCCCATTGGTTAATTACATATATACCCTGTTATGATTGGTTAATTATGGTTATCCAGTGGGTCGCTACTTTGTATCATGAGGACACCGCCGGGGAGACACTATATAAGCCCCACGGGTAAACAAGGGTGGGGATGGACCAGATCTATACTACCACTCCACACAGGTAGCCAGCAATGTGCTAAGCCTGGGTCTCCTCCAATATGCTACTGCTTCTTCAGTAGCTAGCCTTTGCCTCCTACATGGCAAGATTCCAGAGGGACTGATTCCAGTGGGATTGTATAGCCATCTCTGTGTCCGGAACGCCTTGTAAGCTCACACCTTAAAGACTGTTGAATAAAGACTTGTTGCTGTTCTGTTCTTCATTGTCTGGACTATTACTTATAAGGGCCGGACATAACACCACCCAAGATTAAATAACTGTATACAATGTCTTAATACAGCGATATAACAGAACTATATACCACAAATGCATCATTGGATGAATCCATTAGGAACATTGGAGGCTGTTGGGGTCTGGATGGGGGACAACGGGCTACAACTGAACCACAGCAAGACTGAGTGGCTATGGATTAGGGACCCTGCATTATCTCTTTGGTCCTGGATGGGGCTATTTTGCCCCAGACAGACCTGGTGCGCAACGTCGGGGTCCTCCTGGTCTCACGACTACTGCTCGAAGAGCAGGTGGCAGTCGTGGCCAGGAGGGCTTTTGCACAACTTCATGTAATTCACCAGTTGCACCCACTCCTAGACCAGGACTCTTTGCTCATGGTCAGACATGTAATGCGCTTTACAGGGGGCAGCCCTTGACGACCGTTCTGAGGCTGCAGATGGTCCAGAATGCAGCTACCCGGGTGGTGATGGGATGTGGGCGTTATGCCCGCACCTCGCTGCTGCTCCGGAGCTGCACTGGTTACCAGTTTGCCTCTGGGTGCAGTTCAAGGTGCTGGTAATGACCTTTAAAGCCCTACATGGTAGTGGGCCAGGATAACTAAGAGACCGTGTCACCCCAAGAATGTCTGTCCGTCCAACCAGAGGACTGGAGGGGCTTTCTAATTGTACCATTGGCTAGAGGGGCTTGTCTCTCTAGCACAAGAAGGAGGGCCTTCTCTGTGTCCGCACCAGCCCTTTGGAACCTCCTGCCAATAGAGTTACGGCTGCAGACAGAATTGCTACCCTTCATGAATGAACTTAAAACCTGGCTGGCAGGGCAGGTGTGGGGCACTAACGGAGGAGTGACCCCCACCTGCTGGCTTGTTTAAATAAACAATCTGGATCTTTTTTAAGGATGTGGTTGGTGGTTTTTAATGGGATGGCTTTAAAATGATTTTATATCTGTTTTATATCTGTCTTTGTATCTGTTTTTATGCTTTTTATCTGTTAGCCACCCAGAGTTGCCTCGACTAGGGGGCAGTGAATTTTAAGAGGTTACTCACCACCAGCCACAGACCTCACAGTACACATGGATCTACAGAAGACAAACCATGTTATAGGTACAGATGCTAACTATGTTCCCATAACTGCACTGCATCCGTGATTGATGCATCTATTAATTTCCCAATGTGAGACCGACCAAATGACCATCATTCACCAGCAAAGGGCATTCAACATACAATAACACAGGGCAGTCTTTACACAAAAGGCTTAACAATCCAAGTCAGAAACATTGGAGTGGGGTGGGGGGAGAGAGAAATCAGTCAGCCTCTCCTGTATCTCCAGCAACATAATTTCACAGACAATTCCCAATGAGGAAACAGCTGAACAGGAATGCACCAGGAAATTATACTCTCCTCTGTGACTTATATGGGAACAAATTTTAAAAGAATATTGGGGGGAAAAACTGCATTGCATTATTCTAAAAGACACATATATAAATCTCCAGTTCAAGATGATGATAATGACTTCCAATGTCCTTAAATTGCTTGCAACCTATAGATTTTAGGGAGTACCTCTCCCAGATATACCTGATCATTATGATCTGCTACAGCGGAAAGGCTCCTCCACAGCTCACCACTAAGGGTTTGCAAAAACAAAAATTTGTTTTCCCTACATTGAAAAGACTCCTTGTACTTGCTAGAAGGTGATGGGGATTTTATTTATGTTATTTATTTATTCATATATATATCCTGCCCTTTTAGTGCAAGCACCACTCAGCTGTCAAAACAAGAAAAGAATTGCTCCCCACACCCCCTAGAGGACACAAAGGGACTTTCTGACCCATTTACTCCCAATTTCATTTTTACTTTTTGGGGGTGTAGACAGTGTGGTACTGTGGCTGGTTTTGACCAGTTCTGGCGATTTCATAGTAGAAATTCCAGGCCATGCCTACCTGGCCAACCACACTCACCTCTTGGCCTCCCTTTCCCAGCGCCACCGGAAACATGTCCCATTTGCCTCACCTAGGACCGAAGCCGCACTTTCATCTCTGCACTTCCCTTGCACCTTCGGCCCTGAGCAAGGCAAATGGGACGCATTTCTGGCGGCCCTTGGAAGGGGAGACTTGCCAGTGTCAGCCCACCAACCCACCTGCTCACCTCCCAGCAGCGCCGCCAGCAGGGATGCATTTCCAGCAGCGCTGGGAAGGGGAGCCCAGCCAGCGCCAGCCCACCAACTCACCCCACTCACCTCCCAGCAGCGCCACTGCTTTGGGACTCCTTAGTCCTCCTCCTCATCTCCACAAAGAAAGAGAGCAAGGTAGATTTTTTCTTGGGGGGAGGGGTTTGAGGCCATGCCCACAGATAGCCACATCCACAGATAGCCATGCCCACCAAGTGGGTAGTAAAAAAAATTCACAGTACATCACTGGAGAAGGCTAGAGTTCTGGGGGCCACATTTGGTGCTCTTTTAGATTTTTTAAAATGTGATTTGTCACTTACACACTATTCTCTGATCAGCCTATACAGGGTGGGTTAGAAATACTTTGATTTATAAACTAATATCTGTGGTACTATTCACCTATTGTTTGTAGTCAACAACTGTTTGCTTTAATCACTGTTAACGCTTCCTGCATTTCAGTTCCCTCTCACTCCATCGGATGCAGTCTCTTGCTCACCCAGGCATGTTTGCAATCATCTGCCGACTAAGACAACACTCCATGCATCTGATAAACTGAGCTGCCCTCCACAAAATGGTATGCAGAACAAACCAGTACTGGCTACAAATTCATTTTGGAGTGTGTGCTAAAAGGTCTCCTCTCCTTTAATGCCTGCCCGAGTCTCCATTTTCAGTTAGCAGATCTCAGGGTCCCAGTAAAAAGCAACAACGGATAAGCAGAACCCTCCCAGCCCTGAACTAAAAAGCTTAATTTGTTGCCCTTGAGACTACAAGGGTATACTCTGAGTGGAGGCAAACCTTCTTGGGATTTCTGAAACTAGATGGGTGAATAAATCAAAATTTTCAGTTGCTGAGACTGAGCATCTGTGCTGTTCCTTTTTCCCCTCTACAATTGCCAAGATGAGATTTGAGAAAACAACAACAACAACATGCAAATTTGCTAAATAGGTAAATTTTAGAAAGAGTTCATTTTTTTAAACTCACACAGAATTTGCAGTGCCCAAAGAGATAAGTGAGAGATGTGAATGTTGAATACGTTCAACTCTGTCCAGAATCTCAGAAAGTACTGTACACACATATCAGCTAAAAAGAGTGCTAGTTGGGCTCACTGCTGTAATTTCTACTCTACTGAGTCGTTGACAGAGAGTGTTGATGAAAGCAGCAGCTTGCCCAATGTCAAGCTTGCTTTTGTACACATGCTCAGCACTTTCATAGAGCAAAGTCTCATGTATGTTTGTGGGCCAAAGCTATCAAAAATACAAGCCTCATGCAGTCCATTCAGCTGAGTACTCTTACTGCAACCATCCAAGTGCAATTTTATTTACTGAATAAGCATCTCAGCTCAAACCACTGATGAAAAATTAAGGGGAATCTCCCACAGAATTACAGGCTTGTTTGGGACTAGATCAACTTAACTTGAAGAAATAAAAAAAGAATTGGCATGGAAGAATGACGGTTGGCCATCAATAAGTATATTTTCCCCTGCTGTTGTCCACAGTGCTTATTATCTCTTTTGTTGCTGCTCAGGCACTTTTGCCTTGTTGACACATCCTTGACCAGGTACCAACCCAGGAAAGATTGTGATATTTTTAAGGTTAACGTAGCCTTTATGACATGCTATATGGTGATGTCAAATGGGATCAAATGGGAGCTAATGCTTCCACTCTCTAAGGACACAGAACAGAAGTCATGAAGGTCTTTCCATCATGAACACTGATCAGCTGTGTGGTACAAAATGACAGCAAGAAGTGGGATATGGTGGATTCTGTTACACCTCAAAATGTAACCCTACCCATGTTTATATAGGACAGCTTACTACAACCCACCATTTCAGCATTAGTGTGGTGTTAGCCATTTCAGGAGCACTATGAAAATTCCCTGCCCTTGTAGTGAAACGGATTTGTGACAATGAACAGCAATCAGTGAGACGGTGTGTATGTAAAAACAGAATGAAATAAAGGAAATCTTAGTATTATCGTCTTCTTTCTCCGGCTTCCCCTCCCTTTCCCCCTACAGGAATAAATTGATCTTTAAAAGCTTGGCCTGCTCAGTTATTACACTGTTCCTTTGTCTCCCATCTCAAGCAGATGAAATCAGTTGCAATTCAAGGCTAATTCAATCTCTAATTACCTTAGGATCATAATGGCCCTGATTTTATATGTTAACATTAATTTTATCATGTTAGATATTTCACGGATTTGCCATTTCTTGCTAATCCAGACCAGCTCTTTGCTATAATTTTTAATAAGAGGAAAAGCAACAGGGGAAGGAGCAAAGAGAACAGAAAAGATAAGATAAATGTTATATTAACTCATGACAATGTCTACAAGCAGCCTTATTTCTCCAAGGAAGACTAGTGTGGTTCTTCCTTTTACAAAGAATAATAACATAATCCAATATTGGTTGTTTGGCTCTGTTCCAATTTTTAACATAGAATGAAAAAACCCCAAAATAAAATTTCTGCATCCATAAAAGTCAAACAAGACATGGGGGAAACATGATTAAGGAAAACATTGAAGCATTCATGTATATTAAGAATGGAAACTGTACATTTTTTCCACTGATTGGCCTATTTTATTTGTTTATTAAAAGTATTGATGAACCATTTTTCTACCCACCAGAGTTCCCAAAAGTTATATGCAATACAGATAAAAAGCACTGTTTAAAAGCAAGCACAAAACAGCAACAATTTAGAAAATAAAAATCAAGGCCTCATGGGGACTATACAGTACTGACTGTTCACTGGGAGCTCAGGAAAACCAGAGCTAGAATATCCTAGTTCAATGATGGTGAACCTTTGCACTCCACTCAATTCCCAGAAGCCCTGATCAGCAGGAAATTGACGTCCGAGAACTGCTTGAGTGCCAAGGTTAGCCATCACTGCCCCAGTTTCTCAGTTTTCCTGGTCTGCTCACAGTAACTGCATAAAAAAAAGTAAAAACATGATATGAGTCCTGCTCTCAAACAAAAGAAAGAAAGAAACTAATCCATGACCCTCATTTCTTTTTCCCATTTGAGTAAGAGAGTACCATTCTAAAACATTGTTTGTTTATTTATTTTTGTGCTTGAAATTATTGTCACTAATTTCAAATGAAAACTATATAGACCTCTCACCGCAGCTTTAGTGAAGAACAGGTCTGTGGAAAATAAGGCCCAATATTTTTGAAGTCATATAAAACACAGGTGTCTTTCTTTTCTTTGTTCATACCAGAGCATTGCACAATTTAAAATTATGGATGTATATGAAATACAGACCAGAAATAGGCTATTTAAATAGTGTTATCTCAGTCATTTACTATATTTTCTTATTTACACATAGTAGGGCATAAATTGCATGCCCATAAATGCTGCAATGATTGTATTTCCTCATGTTCACAGAAACTTTCTCCTGTATCCAAATAGCCAAGTTTTACTTGATTATTCTTTAATCTTCCTACTTTGCTTCAAAGCCTATTTAAGTGACTTTCAGATAGTCCTGCCAGAATCTAGTCCTGGTGGCAAACACTCTTTGTGATTCATCCATTTGGCAAGGTGTTTTTGTTCTTCGTAGGTTTAGCCTAGCCTCTTCTGGATTAATATTTAGAACTTGAGAGGTGTGCAGAAAACGTTTCCTTGATTTCAGTCATCATCTAGGGCAGGGGTAGTCAACCTTGGTGCCCCAGGTGTTCTTGGACTTCAATTTCCAGAAACCCGGATCAGCAGGTGTGCTTACTTGGCCTTCTCATAATTGAAGTCCAAGAACACCTGGGGCATCAAGGTTGGCCACCTCTGATCTAGGGGGTTGGTATCTATGAAGTGGAGGGGTCTGATGCTGTATTATCTCATTTTATTACTTTCTTTTGTTGTTGTTCAGTTGCACAGTCGACTCCGACCCTTTGCGACCCCATGGACCATTTTCCTCCAGGCGCCTCTGTCCTCCACCATCCCCTTCAGCTCTCCCAGCTCTGTGCCCATTGTGTCTACAATGCCATCTAGCCATCTCATCCTTGGCCTCCCCCTTCTTCTTTTGCCCTCCACCTTTCCCAACATCAATGCCTTCTCAAGTGAATCCTCCCTTCTCATTTGATGTCCAAAGTACTTTAGCTTCATCTTTACTATTTGACCTTCCAATGAGCAGTCAGGGTTAATTTCTTCTAAGATTGACCTATTTGTTCTCCTCGCTGTCCAGGGGACTCTCAAAACCCTCCTCCAACACCACATTTCAAAGGCATCTATTCTTCTACGTTCAGCCTTCCTAATTGTCCAGCTCTCACATCCATACATTACAACTGGGAAAACCATTGCTTTGACTATTCTAATTTTTGTTTGCAATGTGATGTCTCTGCTTTTCACTATGTTCCCCAGGTTTCTCATCGCTTGTCTCCCAAGAATCAGTTGCCTTTTTATTTCATGGCTACAATCCCCATCTGCAGTGATCTTTGATCCTAAGAAAGTAAAATCTGTCACTGCTTCTACTTCTTCCCCGTCTATTTTCCAGGAACTGATTGGGCCTGTTGCCATTATCTTGGTTTTCTTGATATTGAGTCTCAAGCCAGCTTTTGCACTCTCCTCCTTCAGCCCAATCAAGAGATTCTTTAGGTCTTCCTCACTTTCTGCCATTAGGGTGGTATCGTCTGCATATCTCAGATTGTTGATGTTTCTCCCAGCGATTTTAATCCCATATTGTGATTCCTCCATCCCTGCACTGCGCATTATGTGCTCTGTGTATAGGTTGAATAAGCATGGTGACAAAATGCAGCCTTGTCTTACTCCTTTTCCTATTCCAAACCACTCTGTTATTCCATGTTCTGTCCTAACTGTTGCTTCTTGGTTCATGTACATTTTATCTATTACTTTCTATTATTTTATTTATTACTTTCTATCACCTCTAAAAACATTAGATCAGCTAGTAAGAGATTCATTTGAATGTCTACAGAACCTTCCTACTCTGCTAGGATGCTTTGAAGACAAAATAATTTAAAGCTTCCCTCAGCCTGTCCTATCCACAAACCTTGCTCTTACAACATTTTTACCTTGTGAAGAAGAAATGCAGAGATCTTGAAGATTTGCCCACATTTTCATACCCTTTTGGCCTCACAAAAATAGAACCTAACATATATTTGGAATAAGCTTTGTAGGAGTCTACTTCTTCTACTTGAATACATAGCAATCTTCCTATATTCAGACTACAAGCCTCCTAAGAATGAAGCAACTTACACCTATCTATTTTTGAATCAAGGTGTTTTTTCCTAATAGTCATTGCTACCTTTGTTTTCATTGCACTCATTTAGAAACCAGAAACTCACCTCCAAAAGATACTGGCTTTGGAGGAAAACTTGTTGGTTTGACTTCTTTTAAAAAGAAATCTGGGAGCTTATATGCTCAGGTTGGTGTAAACGCTACCAGCTCCTGCAGGCCATTCCTCATTCCACACCATGATGCCAGTCTTTAGTTTACCCGGATTTAGTGGCAGCCAATATTTAGAGGATTAACAAGCACTAATTTGTGACAGGTTATTTTACCTCTGCTAAAATTAGAATTGTAACATCAAAAAAAATGTGGTTACAAAAAGACTTAAATAAATGGGTAGCATTTTTCTTGATAGTTTCCCCTCTTGACAAGTGGAAGTACAATAGTCAACTTTTCTCTGGAAGCAAAAAAAGGTGTTACGTTTGGTATCCCGAGCCAACCTATGGGAAATATATTTTTGAGCCATGATTTAATTGGCCAGTTTCACAAACCCACAATACCATTTGGCACAGTTGGCAGGATCTGAGAAAGAGCCAGAAACATAACATGGATATTAAAGGCCAGGAAAAAAAGAGCATTGGCAGAATACTTGAGGGAAAATTGCCCAGCATCTGCCTTGGCTTAAACCCCTGCTATTAGCTCCTCATTTTGGTATGAATTAAAGTCAATCTAAATGGGTGGCACTTGGATTGAGCAAATACTGGCTGAAGCTAAAGAAGCAATCAGAATCCGTTATTTTTCAGCCTGCTTTGCCCCTGCAACTCATGTTTCAAAACACACAGAATACCTAGAACCCCGTGAGGCTCTTGGGAATGGAAGAGCCAGAATCACATTCATCCAATGCTGAATATCATTTTATGAAAACATGGATGCCTGAACTGTAGTTCAGGATTTTTTTAAAAATGTGTGTGTTTTTAATTAATTAATTAATATAAAAGCAAGCAAGCAGGCAGGTGTAATTACTGCCCTCAAGAGCTGCATACTCAAACAGATTTGGGTGAATAAAATGAAAAGAGAAAAATGTTTTGTCACCCCAAGCTTCCATCTCATGCCTAGAACACAGATCCTAGACAGAAATCATCATTTTCAAATGGATAGGTATCTCTATTTCAGGCACTGTGCTATCATGGATAGATGGAACTCAGGAAACCTGGCTTGAAATCTTTACTCAGACATAGAAACTCATTGGTGGGAGTGGTAGTAGTAGGCAAACCATTCCTTAAACATCTCATGTGCCTTAAATATTGTACTAGAATGACCGTATGTCAGAATTGACCTAATGGCACATAATATCTAAAATTCACAGCTAGCGCTTAATAATAATTGATCATATTATGAATTACACCAGCAGATTTGAAACACAATATTAAATGCCACATTGAAATCACAGTCATTCCCTTATCTCTACTCTCCTAAACTATATAAATATATCCTCTGGTTTTAGTAGTCTCCTCTGCTTCTCCATTTCCATCCCCTCCGCTTGAGTTTCTGTCCTCAATCTATCTTCATGTTCTTTCACAAGTCTTTTCCCTTCTCCCTTACACAATTGTTCTTAACAGATGCTTAGAGGAATATATTTCCCCTTTACCTCAAACTTATAGCTTCCAAAGAATTTAAAAGACAGTTTGCTGTGTTTGTACAATAAACTAAGGCACTGTCAAGTTTGATGACATATTAGTTTGTCATTTCTAACAGACATAGCTGTGTGAACAGATTAGCCAGTACTACATAATTTAATAAAAGTTATCACCTATTTCTTCTTGACACTGCCAGATATTCCTCATAAAATTCTACTGTCTATAGTAGATAGTGACAGATACAGAGACTGTTCAACACCAGTTTGGATTCCTCACAAAACATGGTGGAAAGCCATACATACAGAAGACCTGTTTAAAGTCACACAGGATGGGGGAATTCAGCTATGTCTGTTGATATTCGCTGATGTGAGCAAAAGGTTCCTTGGCTTTTCAAGGCCAACTGAATGATTCTATTGACTTCTCACTTCATTCAGAATGTAATTGCTTGGAATGGGTAAGGCAATTACATATTTTAATCCAAACCACAGAATAACCTGAGGGTATCCAAGACAGATCAAACTCTGAATTTAAACTCCATGTGGAAGTTTCTTCTTCTTCTTTGAGAAAAGCAGAAAAAATACCAAAACCTTGTTGGGTTGTCTCCACGTATATCTTTCTGCTAGGTGGTGCAATAATTCTGCCTTGACAAAAGCCTCTTTTCATCCTTGCAAAAGCTATGACATAAGTAGTATTATGTCCTTTGAAAGGTCAGTGCTGAGGATGGCGTCTGGGGCTTACTCTGACCTCAAGATCTTTTCTGATTGCAACTTCCTTGAGCCCTAGCCAACACAGGCAATGTTGAAATCATGGAAGCTGTGCTTCAATACATCTGAAGAAACGCACATTCTCCAGCTCTGTTTCAAGTATTTGCCTCCACCCCTTGTTACACCACAGCTTATGCAACCCCTAGTTGTAGCCCTAGTTGGCTACTAAGACAGCTAGACTACAATCCCTTAGACTTTTTCCACTAGCATTATATTAGGTACAATGATGAATCAATGAAAATTTGTGCATAATATTTTGATTGCTTATCTACAGTGTTTTCCTACTGTCCTGTTCCTTTTCACCCGACACGTGATCACTCACCTGCATTATGCTACCAAGAAAAAATATTCCTGAACCTTACAGGGCAGATTTTACCAGTGACTAATGGAAGTGGCTGAAATGCAAGAACACACCATGGAGAGTCTTTGCCTCTCAACATGTGGGTTAACGTCAGTTTCCACCATATTTGAACATTAGTCATGCCGCCTAGGACTGATAAGAACTGGAATTCAACAACATTCAGAGAAACACAGTCTCTGAAGCCCTGCCTGATATAAGAGCTAAAAATGGTAACTATACAAACTAATTCAGAAGGGGGGCAGCCAAGCACTTAGAAAGACACCATTTTATTTGCTACATCCTTTCTTTGCAGGCGCACCCCCCAATAAAGGACTCAGACACTGATGAAAGTGGATAACGGCATTGGGCCACATTTATTGATTCATGCCCTAGTCCGAATTATAAATTTCTATTGGTAATTGACCAATCATAATTCTTAAGGCAAGCAGGCCGAAGTAACACTGGTAAGGTACCACCCAAAATTGCCAACGGCAATTGTTACAATGTATCTATTTGTATCAATTTGTTTGTTGACAACAAACAAATTGTTGACCGTAGTCAATATCTAACTAATGACCCCACCCTCTGACGCGTATCCGTAAAATCACGGGGTGATGCATGCTGTCTAGCTGTAGCCATCACCCCGTCGCCTAGTTCGTCGTTGACCGGACAACGTTTAACCAACTTATGCCTGTCTAGTGTTGTCCAGTCAATTGCGAACCTGCCGGATACCTGTGGGTCATAAATGTTTACCTTACCAGTGCTACCCGCCACACGGAGGGGCTTCAAAGAAGGCCCGACGCCCCACCCAGACCGTCAGCTCGGTCAACAGGCCTGCTCGCCAATCACCCAACAGGAGGTCCATACCTCCTCGCGACAGATAGACCCCATCCCCTGCATAAAGGTCATAATTTTGTAGACTAATGGCGGGGTGACGACTGACCCACCCCCAAGCCCTGTTGACAAGGAAACGCGCCACCGCCCTATTTACCATGCATCTAGCGCGGTCAAGGGCCAGGAGGTCGAAACCTCCTCTATACGCATGGCGCGGAACCATGTCCGACCAAACAAGGGTTGTGGCGGGCCATACGTAATGCAGGTAGGCAAGGTCGCCACAAATCGCATGCTTCAGCAATAACCTGGCCCAAATCATTGCCCCCAAGGTGTATGATCAGAATGTCAGGCGGGTCAGCATTCCGGCCTGAAAAAAGGAAGGGCAACAGCTCCCGCCATAACATCCCGGGCTTACCATGCCATGTGAGACTTGCGTATGCACCCAGTCCCAGTCGGGGTCCCCACTCTGTCGCCGCAGCGTAACGCGCTGCCCTGTGCACGTAGCTATGGCCCACCAGCCATACTGTCACCGGTGTAATACGACACCCAGGGTCTGTAAGGAAAATGAGGAAGAGAAAGGTACGGTGACTTAACTGGTACTCACGGCGGAAGTGGGCGCACATAAAACTGAAAACATTGCGAGCCCCACCTTCCCATGCTGCGTATGTCAGCCCCGGAGTACCCAAAAGCAGCTGCAGTGGACGCCGCCCCTATCCTGAAGGAATGGGTGCCATAACGGGCCCCCGGGAGGCCGACACTGGCCAGCGCTTTGCCTGTCACCTTCCAAAATTGAAATTTAGTAAGGGGAGACCCATCTTGGTGACAGAAAAACAGGCCATGGTGCGTGCCACGCAGTGCAATAAACTCCTGTAGGGCACCAACCGGAAAGATGTCTGCCAAAGAACACCATAGCAGTCTTACACCACTGCCTACGCCATGCTGATCTGTCTTAGAGGACCGTATCCTCAACTGAGCCCAGTCTTTGGCAACATATACATCTTCGAGTTCCAGTGCCCTACGACTTGCATCCGCCTTAGACAGCATCACAAGCTCGCTGATGCGGAGCGCTCCAAAAAATGCCACCGTTGTGGCTGCATGAAATAGGGCTGCCTCATATCTATCAAAACAGAGGCCACGCCAGCCCCGGGCCAATTGGGTAAGAACCCCTGGGGAAATCGGGTGGCGGTCGTCCGGGCAACGCCCACGCTCCCGCACCCACCCCTCCAAAACATGTCTCACACGGAAGTCAGTGGTACTGTCCACATGACCTCCCACCTTGGCCATAAAAGCCAACGCTGACAGCCTAGATGCTATGGTACGAGGTGCAAGGCCCTGGTCATGCAGGTAAACCATGAACCGCAGTACATGGGTTACCGGGATCGGCCAGGTTCCTGGCAGCCGGAATTGTGTACAGAATGCTCTGAAAGAATTAAATGCGTGGTGATACGCCTTACGTGTGCGTGGCGCTAGTGACAAGCCAATCGCCCGGTTCACCTCTCCTTGCCAATGGTCCATATCTCGTCCGGGAGTGGCGAGGGAAATTCCTCCGCATCCGGGGCCAAGGCACGGAACCGGGGGATCTGCAGGCGGGACAAAGCGTCAGCAATATCATTATTGACCCCCGGGACATGCCTGGCCCTGAAGAGGACGTTGAGGCGCAGGCTGCGCAACACAAACTGGCGCACTAGGTCCATGACCCTGGGCGATTTGGAAGTCTGTGAATTGACAATGTGAACAACGGCCGCATTGTCACACCAGAAATGTACAACCGAGTTGGCCCACTCCTCGCCCCATAGCATCAAAGCACCCAGGATAGGGAAAAATTCCAGATACGTGAGATCACACAGGCGACCCGTGCCTGCCCAGGCCGGTGGCCACCCACCATAGGCCCACTTCCCATTGAAGTACATCCCATAACCCAGGGATCCCGAGGCATCGGACTGAATCTGAAAGCGAGGGGAAGCCATGAGGTCAGACCTCCAAAATGACACCCCATTGAACCCCCTCAGGAACTGTAGCCAGACAAGCATGTCTGCCCTGATACCCCGGGTAAGCCTAACCCTATGGTGGGGCCTGGATAATCCTGCCATGGCGTCGCACAAGCGCCGAGCAAATGCCCTGCCCGGTGCGACGACCCTGCAAGCGAAATTGAGGTGACCATGTAGCACCTGCAGTTCCTTCAATGATGCCTTGCGCTTGGCCAGCAAGTCCGAGATAAGGGCCACTATCCTTGACACCTTATCCCGCGGTAACCTAGAAGCCTGCGCTACCGTGTCAATCTCCACCCCCAGGAAGACTAGCTGGGTAGATGGGCCCTCGGTCTTTTCGGGCGCTAAAGGGACACCAAGTTCCTCCATTAGCGTCTGAAATGTGTTGAGGAGACGTGTACATATGTCCCAGCCCCGTTCACCCCCGAATAAAAAGTCATCCAGGTAATGGGCTACAGACCGGGACCCTGACCTGCGGACGATAGCCCACTCTAGGAAGGTGCTGAAGCGCTCGAAAGCCGAGCATGATATGGAACATCCAAAAGGCATGGCCTTATCAAAGTAATATTCACCCCGGAACTTGAAACCCAGCAATTCAAAGTCACCCGGGTGCACCGGCAAGAGGCGAAATGCCGACTTAATGTCGCACTTAGCCAACAGCGCACCCGGGCCACATGAGCGCACCATGCGCAGCGCATGGTCAAAAGATGTATACCTGACTGAACAAAGGTCATCAGGGATAGCATCATTGACCGATCGGCCGGCTGGGTAGGACAAGTGATGAATAAGGCGAAACTCGCCCGGTGACTTTTTGGGCACCAAGCCCAAGGGCGATACCTTAAGATTGGGAAACGGGGGTGAAGGGAAAGGTCCGGCGACCCTGCCCGCATCAACCTCCTTATTAATGCTGGCAGCAGCCACCTCCTCCCTCCCCCTAAGGGACAAAAGGTTGGGGGCATCCTGAGGGGACCTATCACCCATGAAAGGGATACGGAACCCCTGTCTAAAACCCTGAAGGAGGTAATCCGCATCCTCCTCCCTCGGGTACAATGCGAGCCAACGCTCCAACATGTCCACATCAATTGGGGAGGGAGCCTTTCGGTGAACCAGCTCCATCTGCGGCAGTCTTGCCAGCCCCCTGTCCGCCCCTCCCTCTGCCCCGTATCCCTCCAGGCCTGGGACAGGCAGAGGCCGCATGGGGGCCAGCACAGGAGGGACACTCATGCCTGTACTTGCAATTCTTCCTATTGCAGGAACCATTGGACGAGAAAGTCCAGCACAGCAGGCGGGCTGGAACCCCCTGCCCTGCCACCTGGCGGGGTACCTGTGCTGGGGCCGCTCGCTGGACCGCATGTCCACAATGGTATCTCTCCCCGGGCGCGTGGCGCATGGGAGTCATGTACAGAAGCCAAAGCCTCTGGCAGGGCTCGTCCCACCTCATCTCGGGGTGCAGGGGAATCCGCATACGGAATTCCTCGTCATAAGCCAACCACGACGGGCCCGGGAAGTCGACCATCGCCCGATAGATGTTGTCCAAATACTGGACCATCGGAATTGCCAAATCCGGCCGGGCCCTAAGGTAGACCGCCATGTATATGAGGTACGCCGGCAACCAATTGGCCCACGTACGTGGAGGCTTGCGACGACGTGCCTGCTCCTTATCCTTCTCGTCTTGCCCCTCCCTCTCCTCCTTGGTGGGCTCTCTGTTAAGGAGGGAGAAGATATCCACATACTCCCCCCGCCAGATCTTCTCTTTGGTGGTCTGGGCCAAATGGTCACCTAATGGCAAGGAATACCCCACTGTCGGCAAGGCCAACACAGGTACAGTAGAAACTGCGGGCATCTGGAAAGGGGCCTGGACTAACCCGGTCACCCCCGAAACATTCCCAACTGGGTAAGAAACACCCCCAACCACGGGGCCCTGGGTGATAGTTGACGTCACCGGGTGGGGCATCAGCGACTGGACCGCCGCGCCACCCGTGCGAGGCCAAGGCCATTGAAAAGCCCCCCCCCAGCATGGCCACGTGTGTAGGTGCACTAGTTTGGACCGCATACTCACATGCTGCACCCCCATGGGCCGCCCCCACCGGGGGTTCCGGCCCATTGGGGGCATCGGAGCTCACGACCGCTGTAGAGCTCGTCGACGGGGCTTGACCCGCACCGGCCTGTTGGTTGGGGAGCTGCGAGGCAGTGGCCGACGCCGGGCCACGCGCCTCAGGCAGCTCGACCCGTCCCGTCGCCTGCCGCTGACCAGCAGATGACGCATCGAACTGCACCCCAAAAGGGGCCCCAGGGTGACTAACCCGGGCCAGGGATGCCTCAAGGGCCGCAACGCGGGCCAGGAGGGCCTCCACGCTGACCTGGCCACCTAAAACAAGGGGGTGCGAAGGGCCAGCCGGCCCGCTAACTACAGGCAGCGGTACAGGTCCCTGTACCCCGGGGCCCGAATAGGGCCACGACCCTAAACCCGGGCCCGGTAGAACCGAGGGAGCACCCTGCCAGGGAAGGGGACCACACCACCCCCCTAGGCTGGAAGCCCCCAGAGCGAGCTGCGCCCCGATGGAGGAAGGCCCAGCGGAATGGGCCACGCCAGCAGCGGTGGCCACCGCTTGTGGGCCGAGGGGCGCGGCCCCTACTGGCCCCATGCGCGGGCCCCCAGCCTCCGGCCAAGGGGGAATTAACCCCATCCCACTGGTCCCGGTGGGTTCAGGCAGAGGAGGCTGCTGGGGAGGCGCAACCGTGGTCCTCCGACCCGGATTGCGCCTCCGTACTGCCCGAGCCGCGCTCGCAGCTGCCTTCTTCTTCGAGGGCATCGTAGCTAACCGATGGGAAGCCGAAAAAGAGAAAAACCAGCAGCCAAGAGGCTTCCCGGTGAAGGGTAAGAGCGACGGAGGTAAGAGGGAAAAACTTCTCCGCTCCGTCGCTTCGCAAAATGGCAGCGCGGCTGCCTCGTGGTCACCCCTTTTATAAGGGAGCTGGCCACGCCCCCTAACTACCCGGATGCCTTCGTCCGGTGGGGGGCCCCCACAAAGAGCGCGGCGGCCATTTTGGTGCCGCGCTTGCATTCTACAAACACAGTTGATGATAACTACCCTTCCAAAGGAAAAGTTAGAATAGATGAGAGTTGAATAATAGATTTTAGGATCACAAAACAGCCAACATTTATTTGCTCTAACTAATTCTCTTCCTCCTTTAGGATTCTGAGCATGACGGTTTTTTTTTTAAAGGCAACAATGAAAGCTCTGTTATGTGTTATGATATCAATAGACGTTAAGGCTTAAATGAAATAAATCTTTCAATTTTGCTTTGTAAAATCTCCAGGCTGGGCAATACATCGTACTATTCAGGAATGGGAACCCTGCTCCCTCCCATCCCCAATATTACTGGACGGCACCTCCTATGGTCCCTAATACTGACTATGTTGTGTAGGAATAAAGGGACTTGCAGCTCAACAACATATGAAACACCAAAAATAATCCCCACTCCAAGTATAAGTGGCCATTTTAAAAATTGCAACACATTCAATGTGACAACAGTTGGATTAAACTCCTACTTTTACTGGTTAGGTCAGCCTTGCAACACTCAGAGAAGACTAGGGTAATACAGGTTTAATGAATATGTCAAGTAACTTGGCCTCAAAACACTGGAAGCATTCAAGAGAGAATTGGACAACCATCTGCTATATCAGCTTTGATTCGGATTCCTGCATTGAGCAGGGGGTTGGACTAGATGGCCTAAGAGGCCCCTTCCAACTCAGTTAGTCTATGATTCTATTTGATAACCCCAGCTAGAGTAAAACTATTGACTCAAGTACAGCATGATGAATCAATACTTATAAAGATTCCACTGATTTACTCTAGTTCGGACTACCATCTGGATTCAGGCTCTTATCTGAGAGAAGGGTCAACTCAAAGTAAATGAAGGAGGGAGGATGAGGTGTGCAGTTCACTTTTTGCTCTTAGAGCACTGCTTGGGGAGGCTGAAGCCACCAAAGCTGCTGTATGATCTTATAATTCTAATAATTAATATACCTGCACACCAACATAGCGTCCAATGGAGCTTAAGCTGTAAAGCAAGAGATATTCAAAAATAATATGTGAAAAAACAGACCCCTTTTCTAAGTTAAAATCTGGCTGTCCCTTATTTGTGCTCTATTATCTCTCTTCATAAAACTGCTTCTTCCTTCATTCCTTGATTAATCTAAACTGATACAGACAGATAATTTAACAAGGCTTACACTAAAAAAAATTGTGCTATAAGGTTCTCAATATAAAGAGACAGTGTTATACATGTTCCATACACAAAGTCAGCCGTGTGAGCCATATACAAAACAAATGCAGAAGGAGAAGGTGATACCTTTTCTGGATTACCATTTTAGTGATCCAAAAAAGGTATTGCCTTCTCCTTCTGCATTTGTTGTACATGTGTATGTCTTTGGAGAATGCACTTGGGTTGTTACAAATTGTTAACTTATGTTAAAGAAGTATATAATGGAGACATGAATAACACTTGATAATGTATCTGTGCCTAACATAGTCCAAGTCACTATGAGATGGAATCTTCAAAATCATGTCAAATATTAATACATTTGTCAGATCTTTCTCAGCAGGATTCTGGCAAAACCACAAATATGTGCCCAAATTTATTTCACTATTATTATCTTCACACCAACACTACCAATCAAGTGAAAATCTTAAATCTGGCATTGTAAAAAAAAAAATGTAAATCACACCACACTTCTTAAACTGTGCCAAACTCAAGTTATGTGCTCTAATTTCACGGAAGCAAATTTAACCAGGAAGGGAGGGGTTGGGTTATTTTCTTTGTCTTTGTTTTGAAGGACACTATGTATGTCATGCAACTGGCCTATCACTAGCTACCTGGCTGGGAGCCAAATTCAAGCCTGTAGCAAATAGACTGGGAGGGATGACAGAGCTCTCCTGATTTCTTGGGAAAGGCTGTATATACAATGGCCAGCTCCAGAGCTTGCCAAAAGGAAAGTATATTCTATCTGAAGTCCACAGCAGGAGTAGGAAATAGCTGATCCTTCACATGCTTTAGACTACAATTCCACATATCCTTTGCCATTGGCCATGAAGACTGGGGCTTCTGGGGGCTGAATTCTAAACAACTCTGGAAGGCCCAAGGTTCTCTGCCTCTGGTTGCAGCCTTCAGTTGACAAGACTCAGGCAGCAAACAGGTCAGACAAAATATCGGTTCTCTCTCACTGTGCCCATTACTCCTTTACATTTTTGTGGATCAGATAACTCTTGATTCTACAGAAAAAAAATTGAAAACTGTTCCCATGAAGGAGTAAGCTTGTAGCTCAGCTAACCAGCTGAGGTACCAACCCTTCTGAACTTTATGGATGGTTGAGCCCACTGGTTTCCAGCTTAAGGGGGTTTGAAGAAATTCCAAAAATGGCAGAGTTCTGTGATATTGTCATTTTAAAAATTCTGATGCTACAAACTTCTACAATCTATAAATTACTAGAACGATGGCGTTCTAAAAAAAAAAGAAAGCAATTTTTACTAGTTTTAAGTTTTAAAATAATTTCATTCCGTTTCTGTGTTTAATTCAAATTTTAAATTATAAAGTGATTTTGTTTGGTTAAAAAGTGGCTGAGAGATGATAAAGAGGATGGTAGAGAGGTGTGAGGGTTTCATAAAGAATAAAATGAAGGATTGTGGTGCTGAAATGTTTTGGCCATTTCTGGTTTACCCAGTTAGGCTGCCACATGGGATTGAATGTTTCAACATGCACCCATTCTATGGGTGCTCATAAGGTTTTGAAAGAGATTCCTCTCCCTTCCCCTTTCAAACATTCATTGTAGAGACTTATTTCTAAGCAAGTAATTTCACAGTCATCACTGTCAAACAATTGATCACCACAGTCAATCAGCTGGGTTTGGTCTGCGCCTCTGGCAAGTGTTCTTCAAAACTTTGAGAAGAGTCCCTTCAAATCTTCAAGCCTCCTCTTGACATTTTACAAGCAGTTCCAGGTTTCAAAAGTTGGCAGCATTTCCAAACAAGGAGGAAAATGGCCAGACTGTTCCTGTCAAGACTGGAGATGGCCAATAATCCTTCCTTCTATGCTGAGAGCTGGTTGAATAGCTCAGTGAGTTAGGCATCTGGCTGCAGAGCAAATGGTTGGGAGTCCAATTCCCCACCATGTATCCCAGTAGAGCTGTCTTGGGCAAGCTATCCCAGGATGCTTGCAGAAGAAAGGGCACGATAGACTGCTTCTGAGTAGCCTTTATCTGGAAACCCTGATAGGGGTTGTTATACATCAAAACTGACTTGATGACACATGATTATTATTTATTATAAGTTGGGAGAAGAATGCCAATTGTATGATCTGACAGGAGATGGGGAACAAGACACCTGAACTACTAGGAAATACAAGGGTCCTTTATTTAGTTAGAGAGATTTAGTAGGTGGTCATCTAACAAAATGCCATTCGACTACAGGGAAATATCAAGAAAGTTATTGTATATACCAGCGGTTCACAACCTTCAGCCTGCAGGCCGAATCTGGCCAATGACAGCAAATCATCTGGCCTATGGTGATGACCCCAGAAGTGGAAGCAGACATGTTTACGACAGCCGTAAACACACCCACATCCATGCATGCACAAACTTCCCCACACATGCGCAAATGCGCCCACTGCAGTTTATGGTAGTGTTTATGGTGGTGGTGGGGAACCACGTGTCCAGCCAGCTCAGCTGTCTGAGGGGGAGTGTTCCAGCCCATGGCATGAAAAGGTTGAGAAACCCTGGTATAGACTGACAAAACTTAAGAGAACATTCGATGCTTTCCTGTATGTTGTCAACACATGTATCTGAGACAGAGGCAGCTTCACAAAAAACGAAACAGTCCTTTTTCTCCTTTCCCATATGTAACAATACTAATGATGTCACCCAAAAGCAAGACTAAGGAGCCATCACACTTGCCCAATTATTATAAGAATTAAAGTCCTGTTCCAAATACAGCTGAGGTGACCTTTGCCAACTCTCCTCCCAGTTATCCAGCTTGCCATACTAGCTACAAAGGTGCAGGCAATCTGTGAGAGGAAACAAGAACAAATGGCTCAAAAACAAGCTGACAGCAAATCCAACACATAAGCAATCACCACAGTGAGAACAGATCAGTGCTATGGGTGTTTCTGGACAGCTTATAGCAGGGGTGCCCAAACGTTTCAGGCTATGGGCCGTTCACATGGGTCAGGGGAATGTTTTACTTCTGTACAGGCACATTTTACTCCCGCTCCTGGGAAGGAACTTCTGAGTTTTTCAGAAATTTGGACTCTGAGGTTTGTTGCTGTTCTAGCACACAATGTTTCCCAAAATGTACATATTCACTTTGATTAGCCAATTAAGCAAGGATTTATTTTGGCTTGACACATGCCTAACAGTTGTGTCCAATACTTTCCTTTAGATCAGTGGTTCCTAATGTGGGGCCCTCACACCACAGGGAGACTTCAATTCCCAGAAACCTGTTAGTACATTGGATTATTATTATTATTATTATTATTATTATTATTATTATTATTATTATTATTATTATTATTATTATTATTATTATTATTATTATTATTAGACTTGTATGCCGCCCCACTCACAAAGTGACTCTGGGTGGCTAACAAAGATACTAAATATACAGTTACAATTACAAGGTACCACATTATCATAACACAAATACAGTGCTTTGGGGGATTAATTTAGGCTTCTGGGAATTGAAGTCCAAAAACCAAAGGTTGGGAAATACTGCTTTAGATTATACAGGGTAAGGTAAAGGTTGCCTTTGCTCGAAAGCCAGTCATATCTGACTCTAGGGTTCAGTGCTCATCTCTATTTGTAGCCAAAGAACCAGCATTGTCTGCATCTGCAGATGTTTACATGGACACGTGGCAGGCATGCCTCAACATCAGAGTGCATGGAATGCTGTTTATCTTCCCGATGAAGTGGTACCTATTCATCTACTTGCAATTTCTTGCTTTTGAACTGCTAGTTTTGCAGGAGCTGTGAGAGACTGGAACCACTTGAGCCACCATAGTACCATTTATAAAGGGTACAGATAAAATATTCAAAGATGAACATAACTGGACATCATTACTTTGGTGGACTGCACCCCCCAGAATCTCCTAGATGGCTGGAAGAGCCTGTGAATTGCAATCATGAGGAAATCAATGGCTTCAAGCAAAAGACTAAACAAGGACAAACCCCAAACTTTATCTATCTGCCTGCATATTCCAGCCAGCCTGTACAGGGTTATGTTCCAATACAACCTGCCTTATCAGTATTTGCTCTTAGCAAATGACTCTATTTATTTTTCCTTAAACCTCCCAATATGTGTCTCACTTTCCATCCATTTACACCCTTCTGACCTAACCTTGCAAAAAAGCCGCCATTTGATCTTTACAATAACTAACAAGGAAGAAGTGCTAGACTTGGCCACAGGTAATACAGTTACAGTACAGTAAGACCCCTACTTACAAAAAAAAAGTCCATTCTGTAGGCTTTTGCTTAAATCGATTTTTTTTTGTAATTCAAAAGAAACCAATAGGAAAAATCATTTTACGTAACTTGAAGCAAACCCATAGGAAAAATGATTTTTTTTATGTAAATCGAAGCAAACACATAGGGAAATGAATTTTTACGTAACTCGAAGCAAACCCATAGAAAATCATGTAAATTGGGACATGGGTTTAGCATAAAATAATTATGTAAGTCAAATTTTATGTAGCTCGAGGTATTTGTAAGTCAGGGTTTTACTGTACTGTACAGTACTGTACTTAATTTAATTTAATTTAATTTAATTCTTCAATTTTTATCCCGCCCACTCGGGCGAACCCGACTCAGGGTGGCATACAAGAATTAAAAACATACAGAAACAGTTTAAAACCCTAGATCATCCACCCAGATACCCACCCTCCTACCCCCACCCTATTTAAAAAAGCTAAAAGGGGAATAGGAGGAATGCAGAAATACAGAAGGCGGGACACTAACTGGAGATGAGCCAGCAGGCTGGGGTTGTATTCCCATTAGGAATACTTCCATTTTCAACCAATGGTATATATGACAAAAAATACTTGAATGGGTTGAGTGGCACATGCTTCAATGGAACCCCTTGTTGCATAACTAACATGGCTACTACAACTGTACAGTCTCATCATGATGACCCACAACCTTTCATTGCAATGCACAGAGTTTGAGTGGCATGCAACATATGCTTGCTTACTATGATCTTTGTTCAGGACTCTCCATGGTTCACCAATCATCCAAGCAGAGCATACAGAATAATGGCCATGATTTAAGTAAGTTTCAGAGTAGAAAATGTTGATTCACTTATGAATAGAAGACATTACTTTTTTTCACAAATAGGCAAGCTGAGATTTCATTTCCTATTTCAGTGAGGCTGCTCCACGAAGCAGCTATGCGGACTTTCCTTTGTGTAAAGATTTCTATCCATGCAACAATGCATATCCAACCTAGAACTCTTATGAAGCACCATAAATGTAACTTCTTAAAACAACCTGCCCCCTTATTACACATACTTCCCCAAAGAGTTTAAAGCATTGCAGCTTGTACATTGTGGTGATGTTAACAAAAGCCCTGTGTTAGCATGAACTCTGTACCCCATGGAATACCTCTTGCTTGTCCTGTTTTGTATCATTTAGTCTTGTGTTGCTTCTCCATAGGGAGGCAGGGAGCTATGCAGAGTGATGTGATTTGGCCTGTGATTTTTTAAATGGCCATTGTCTCCATATTGCAAGCATGCATTAGCAGCCATGAGAAGTAAAAGCTAGCTTTAAAAGTGAGCAGGGAGGCCAGTTCCTATGCCTAGCAGCACATTTCTTTCTTGTGCTCCAGCAGTTGAAGCCTTTGAAAAATGAAGGAAATAACTCAGTAACTCCAGCTTGCTTGCATTAGCTAAATACCCAGATATGCAAGCGCTGTTCACTTAGCCATGAATGCATATGAGCATTGGGGAGCATTTGAGCAGCCAATCAGAAACACAAACAACACTGCTTTCTTTTAAAAAATGATATTCCTCTCCTTAAGCATTTAAAAAGCTCAGTTAGCACTGCAGCCACCCACAGAAAATGGCAGGGAAGGCCACATGTGTAGCAAGCACAAGACACAGAAGCGACAGAAATTGATAAAACCTTCATCACATGCCTGACACCCCATATATCAAAGCCCTAAATCTCATTCTCTGCTTGCCTCCAATTTCCATCAAAGCCTGCCAGCTGCACATTTATTGAGAAGTTTGTGATCTGACAGCCACTGTATTACCAACATTAATGATGCATCAGTCTCTAGAATTACTGGGGAAACAGTCCAATTGATTTTATTATTATACACAGTTTCTCGCATTTCATTTTCTGGCAGCTCCCAAACACAATCCTTAGCAGTAAACCCAAACAGTTAAAAAGCCCATATTCAAATACACCAGGGCTCAGATTTGGTTACACTGTTTCATTCACCTTTTCTTTCTTGACAGCACAGACACATCCAGATATCCCTGTGTTAACATAAGAACATCCTTGCTGGAACAGGCCACAGGAGCCCATCCAGTCCAGCATTCTGTCTCATCATTTGCTTCAGGGGATTCCCAAGCAGATGCCTTCACCTGCTTAGGATTCCCTGGAAATAGCATTGAGAGATATTCTGCCTAACTCTCCAACCCGGAGGTTGTCCTTAAGTATCCATAATTATAGCCATTGCTACACTTGTCCTCCATGAACTTGTCTAATCCTTTCTTAAAGCTGTCAAGACTGACAGCTGTCACCACTTCTTCTGGCAGGGAGTCCCATAGACCAGCGATCCTCTGGGTGAAAAAGTACTTTCTCTTATTTGTTTGAGAACTAGTGTCCAAAAGTTTCATGGAGTGCCTCTTAGTTCTAGTGTTGTGCAATAGGGAAAACAGCTTTTCCTTATCTACTTTGCCCACACCGTGCATGATTTTATAAACTTCAATCAGGTCACCTCTTAGACGCCGTCGTTCAAGAGTGAAGAGGCCCAACCGTTGCAGCCACAGATGGTAAGGAAGGTGTTCCAGTCCCCTAATCATTCTGGTTGCCCTCCTCTGCACTTTTTCCAGATCCTTAATATCCTTCTGGAGGTATGGCGACCAGAACTGTACACAGTATTCCAGATGGGCCTCACCATAGATTTATAAAGAGGCAAAATGACACTTGCAGACTTATTTTCTATACCCTTCCTAATGATCCCTAGCATTGAGTTTGCTTTTTTCACTGCTGAGGCACACTGGGTTGACACCTTCATTGAGCTGTCCACCAGGACACCAAGGTCCCTTTCCTGGTTTGTCGCAGAGAGTTCAGACCCCATCAGTTTATTAATATAATTGTGGTTTTTTTGCCCCAACGTGCATCACTCTGCACTTACTAATGTTGAAGCTCATTTGCCACTGTTTTGCCCACTCCCCCAGTGTCAAGAGATCCCTCTGGAGCTCCTCACAATCTCTCACAGTTTTGGCTGTGAGTCGTTGGCCCTCCACTGATTTTCTTTGCTTACTGCAGTGCAGCAACACAGAATGTGCTGGTGATGATATTCATTCATTTGGACTAGGAGTGTCACTCAGCCCTCAAAAAGCAGAGTCACAAACAACCATTCAGGACAAGACCCCTTCAACATTCAAAGATTCAGACTCCATGCGTCCTTTCTCTGTTACTAATGACAAAAAGATATATTCCCAAACAAGACATGCAGATTCATTCCCAGATGTTATTAGCCCACAACTGGTGTTTTATTTTAAGATAGCCTGTTTTAGCACACTTTTGTTTTACTGGCTTCCACAACCTACTAAGAGGAATAAAAAAGATTAGATATTTGTAGGAGGAGGATGACGAGAGTGTGTGTGTATGTTGACTGTTCTAGGGGCAATAAAGCAACAGTTGGGTTTTTTCTTTATTTGGACAGATTTGTGTGTCCCAAGAACTGGTGGGAGAGGACAGTGGCCTTCAGCTCCTCTAACATTACATGTTTTCTGCTTGTTTTCCCCCACCTCCACCACCCCATCTTTCTTCTTTTAGGAAATGATTATTGTGTTCTAAGGATAGGAAGTCAACACAATGACTGTCTTGGAAAGGTACATGATGAATTAAAGTGAATATCAACGCTAACTTTTTTTTTAAAAAAAAAAATCTGGATCGAATACACAAAGCAAGGCATCTGGAATGAAACTGTACTGGCACCACTAAATCCACCAGAACTTGAAATCAGGGTTGGAAGTTAACTATTAAGTCTGATTAAAAGGGAAGCTGGTCAGCCTAAGAAATAGATAAAACAATTTGATGTGGATAATGCATAGATGTTGGTTGAAGGTTGAGACCATCTTATCTTGACAGGTGAAAAGAAGAAAATATGTTACACCATGCAAAAAATACATGGTGTATTTTAGTCTGCGTATGCCTCATGACCATTTTGAAGGTCTCCACCCTCCATAAATCTTAGGGGGGGGGGACAGGAAAATATTTTTCTTCTCTTAGAGCAGGGGTCCCCAAACTTTTTAAACCAGGGGCTGGTTCATGCCCTCTCAGACTGTTGAGGGACAAAACTGGTGGTCCCACCATCATCACTGGCAGTGTGTGTGGAGTAGTGGGGCCTCAGGGTGGTCATGCAGCAGTGTTGAGACCACCCTGAGCCTCCACTACTTCACACGCACCACCACCGGTGGTGGTTGGACCACCCCAAGCCCCCACCAGTCCACACACACCACCACCGGTGGTGGCAGGACCACCCCAAGCAACCCACCACTTCACACACACCACTACCAGTGGTGGCAGGACCACCCCAAGCCACCCACCACTCCACACACACCACTGCCACTGGTGGCAGCCACCCCAGGACAACCCACCACTCCATCCCCACACTGCTTCCCTGCTTACCAGCCTGGAGTAGGTGCATGGCATTGGTGAAGGAGGAATCCAGGCTGTCCTTCTCACCTGTGCTTGGCCAGAGCGGCCACCAAGAAAGACATGTGCGGACACATGCAGCCATCACTTCTGCCGCCGCCGCCACCACCACTTCAATCTTTGTCCCCTCGACTTGGCTTGGTGTGTCCCTAATGACACTCCATATCAGGGAGGATGTTGTAAGCCTTACAACATCCGCCCTGCTATGGAGCATCAGCAGGGACACGTCAAGCCAAGTGGAGGGGACAAGGATTGAGGTGGCAGCAGCAGAAGCAGTGGATGGAGCGGTGGTGGGGAGAGGGGGAATAACTTGATGCCACAGGTGAGGATCCCTGTGTTAGAGGCATCAAGGGACAGCAGGCCTTCAGTTCAGAAAAAAAAATCCCCAAACCCAAAATGCTAAATCTAAAATTGGGCAGTTTGCAATGTTTTCCCTTTCTCTCATTAAAAATAAACAAATTTCTATTTGTAATTTTAGTGGCCTGATAAAGATTAGCCATCCATTGGATTGTCACCATTGTATTACGCAATAAGAGGCACCAACTCAGGGTAAAAACAAATAACAGGTAATGTGCATGCCTCGTTACACAAGAAATTGTTGTTTTGCTGGAAGTAATCTTTTTTTAAAATAACCCTTCCATCTTTTGGGGAATCACTTCAGCTCAACTCCCCAAAGTATTAGGGCTACTGCTAGACTAAATAGGTCTACCGTAGCTTGGACATAGATAATGAACAGGTGGGAGGGTTGTGATTGCTGGGAAAGAACTCACACTGGGCCATGACACAAATGGTCCAAAATGTGAGCTATACACCCATGTCATCACACCCTCAATCTGATATAGCATGGCTCTTCTTCCTAAATTCCACTTTTTAAAAATGTTTGATGCCGTGCCTTTGAACAGTACCTTCCATAGAACCAGGTTATCAGAGCTAGCATCAAGGAAATTCAGGTAGTATTTTTGATTGAAATGTGTAACAAGTGGTTCTAAAAGCTGAACTGAACATAAATAATCCACCACCATCCTGCCCAGCTGCAAAAGCACTAATGATGGCCTCTGGAAGTAATATGGGATAAGAGGATCTATTTCATCTGTTTGTTTGTCCAACTTAACAGATGTGCTCTTAACTTCTTGGTTGTAAACTGCACCGTTATCAGTGAAGCAGGAAGTGCAGATCTTGTTTCTTGTAAAAGCAAGCCAGTGTAAATTACAAATGGTAAGTGATTGCTCTGTGTGGCTTGAAATAAGGACTGCCTTTGTTGTGAGTGGAATGGGAATGGAAGGAGAGAGATAATAGTCTTTAATAAAAATAGTGATAATGTTCAACTTGCTTACAATATATGAAAAGAGACCTAGAAGGTATTTCCTTTCTCCCCAAATAATATTTAGACATTTTCATCTTCTTCAATGGAATAAAACATTTGGAGTATCAACCTTCCACTTTAAATCGTTTTTAAACTTTAGAAATTTATTGGTGTTGTTTTTTTAAAGTACGGTACCAGCTGGCAATGTGTCTGGGGGTGTACACATTGAATTGGTGCAGCCATGTAGTGACAAATGTGAGCAACAAGATGTTATTACTAATTTTAATATCACCTTTGCCACAAACTCAGAAGGAGATCTCCATTGTAATTTATAGTAAAAGGTAAAGGTTTCCCTTGCTCGAAAGCCAGTCGTATCTGAATCTAGGGTGCAGTGCTCATCTCTGTTTCTAAGCTGAAGAGCCAGCGCTGTCTGCTTCTGCAGACATTTCCGTGGTCATGTGGCAGGCATGACTAGACACCGGAGTGCACGGAATGCTATTACCTTCCCACCGAAGTGGTCCCTATTTATCTGCTTGCATTTTCTTGCTTTCGAACTGCTAGGTTGGCAGGAGCTGGGATGAAGACGGGAGCTCATTTCCATCCTGCAGTACTCGGGAATCAAACTGCTGACCTTCCACTTCCCAGTCAGTGTCTTAGCCACTTGAGCCACTGCAGTCCTGTAATTTATATAGTAAGTTATTTCTTCTGCAATGTGGGGAAGTTATACCAGCCTATCTGTCACAAGGCTTGGGGCGATGAGTGTGAAATACCTGGGCACATCTAAACAGTCTTCACTGACATTGTGATATGCATGCAATCTATGTGAACTTGTACACAGAAACAAGCCCAAGCACCATTCCAGAGTAAAGCCAGTCCCCCACTACAGATCTATTTCACAATAAAGCTTCACATCCATATATATGTGACTTCTCTTCCAATAAGATAAGGATGGTACCACTTGGGCTCAATCTGTGCTTAACTCCAGACTTCCCAGTCAAACTCATATACACTAGAACACTACTGGATTTCACAGTATAGTCAAGAAAACAAGGGCAAAGATACTTCTGATGCTGGTGATATTGACTGCAAACAATGTAGTAACAAGAAAGCTCACTCACTATGCCGAGCATGTTTTAAGCAGCATCAAAGTTTAGTCCATCAAACTAAAAGGAAAATTGTTTCCTGACCCTGAATTGCACAGCAAACACTTCCAAAAATATACCCACCCATAGACATACACACAATATTTAAAACATACAGAATGAGAGAGAAGCTTGCTTTTTAAAGCATCAAACAACACTTCCAACAAGGCTGCCATGGATCTCTGAGGAATGCAGTTAAGTATTTAGACTTGGGGTTCCAGCATACAGCCCCAATCTCTTTCTGTGCTGCTCTCCAAACTGTTTATCTACTGCTATCACCCTCAAATCATTTCCCCTCCGACCCACACTGTTCTTCCTTCCTCAAACAGTACCATCTACTTCTGATTTTCCTGTCATTTTCTTAGATAAAACACAATCGCAATGGTGAGTCTTCTGGTCTCCATGGTTCTCCTGTCAGCCCCCTCTTAGTCTTATCCCCCACACTAGGATTTTAGACATTCTGGGTACTTGGCTAGCCAGCAGAGCTCAGGGAACTAAAACATTAACTTTTCTTCATTGGTCTCTGGATGTTTACTTTTGATCTAAATTGTGTAGCTTAATAATTGTTTTAGATTTTGATTTAAGATATGGCCCTCTTTAGACATTGGGTGCTCTAATGTAGCCCCCCGCCAATGTTCCCAAAGGTTGGGGGACCAATGACTTAACCCATATATTTATTTAGCATGACCAAATTATTGCCAGCTACAGAGGTAATCCCTTCCTTGACCTATATAATATATGCAATCTTCCGTTTTAGAACCATATTACCTCAGAACTCTAATGTAGCAATGTGTGCCAATTGTGGCCAACCAAAGGACATACAGATGAAGGGCATGATCCCTCTCACCTGACTGACTCTACCAACTAGCACTGTGGAGATCTGTTTGCCCATCATTAACTCCCCAAATTCAACTTATCCCCTTTCAGAGCTAACTGTGCCACTGCCCATCACTGTATTTTATGGCAGCAAATTCTCCATAAGAACAGCCTTGCTGGAACAGGCCACAGCCCATCCAGTCCAGCATTTTGTCTCACACAGTGGCTCACCATTTGCTTCAGGGTATTCCCAAGCAGATGCCTTCACCTGTTTAGGATTCCCTGCAAATGGCATTGAGAGATATCCTGCCTATCTCTCCAACCCAGAGGTTGTCCTTAGGTATCCATAATTATAGCCATTGATACCCTTGTCCTCCATGAACTGACAGCCACTGTATTACCAACATTAATGATGCATCAGTCTCTAGAATTACTGGGGAAACAGTCCAATTGATTTTATTATTATACACAGTTTCTCGCATTTCATTTTCTGGCAGCTCCGAAACACAATCCTTAGCAGTAAACCCAAACAGTTAAAAAGCCCATATTCAAATACACCAGGGCTCAGATTTGGTTACACTGTTTCATTCACCTTTTCTTTCTTGACAGCACAGACACCCTTGTCCTCCATGAACTTGTCTAATCCTTTCTTAAAGCTGTCAAGACTGACAGCTGTCACCACTTCATCTGGCACGGAGTTCCATAGACCAGTGATCCTCTGGGTGAAAAAGTACTTATTTGTTTGAGAACTAGCACCCAAAAGTTTCATGAAGTGCTCCCTAGTTCTAGTGTTATGAAATAGGGAAAACAGTTTTTCCTTATCTACTTTGTCCACACCGTGCATGATTTTATAAACTTCAATCAGGTCACCTCTTAGACGCCGTCGTTCAAGAATGAAAAGGCCCAACCGTTGCAGCCTCAGATGGTAAGGAAGGTGTTCCAGTCCCCTAATTATTCTGGTTGCCCTCCTCTGCACTTTTCCCAGTTCCATAATATCCTTCTGGAGGTATGGCGACCAGAACTGTACACAGTCTTCCAGATGGGGCCTCACCATAGATTTATAAAGAGGCAAAATGACACTTGCTGACTTATTTTCTATACCCTTCTTAATGATCCCTAGCATTGAATTTGGTTTTTTCACTGCTGAGGCACACTGGGTTGACACCTTCATTGAGCTGTCCACCAGGACACCAAGGTCCCTTTCCTGGTTTGTCGCAGAGAGTTATGTCTCGTGCGCCTCTCCTGAAAGCTTACGCCAATGAATTTCACTGAAAAATTTCAACTCACATGTGGCAGAGAGAACCTTCCCTACTCTCTTGCTACCTCCTATGCATAGTATTATAAACCTCTGTCATATCAATTCTTTGCAGCAATTTTATTCAAAATTCATTCAAATCAACACACTGAGGCCAATTAAGAACTTGAGAAAGGCCTGCAGTCATCAAGGGAGAGAAAGCAAGATGGAAATATTTGTTCCGCTTTCTGTTCCCAACCCTCATATTAGCTTTACAAGCTACCATGCATTAAGAGAAGTTTACACAGGCTCAAAGTGGTCTGATAATCCATTATTACTTACTATAGCAATAATAATTAAGCTCTTGGGAATGGACAGGAAATGTACATATCTGAATAGGAAAATGAGACTTGAGAGGAAAAGACCTCCATCCTCCCAAGTTTGCAAGTACCAAACGCTGTCATGACAACCACATGCGGAAGATACCATGTCAGGCAGAAGACATCTTATTAATGACAGCTTATGTCAAACAAACGGGTTCTTAAAAGAAGCAGCTAATTATCTAAAGACATGAATTCTACAAGGACAGAAAAAAAATGTGTTCAGCATGATTTCCCATCAGTTGATTAGTTTTAATCCATGTGACACTCCTGTTACTCAATTTAAGTCATTCAATGCTATAAACACATTACAACAAACTTGGAAAGAGGATCCACAGTATGAGAAAAGAAAAGCACTCTGTAAAAAAAGGTGCCAGTCACACATGGTTGAAAAATCCATGCAAAGAAATATTGAGCTCATTGCTAGCCTTCCTGTAGGCTCAGGAATGTTCATTTTCTGGTTTAGGGGTCCTAGAATCTTCCAGCTAAGCTCTTTGTCCTTCTAGCCCAGTATTGGTAGGCATGAACTCTCAAATGGTCTGGGGAGGGCATTTCCCATCCTTCACCATCTGATTCTTGAGATCTCAGAGACTTAGTCTTCCATGTACAAAATATAAGCCCTACCACTGAGATACAGTTTGCCTCTTCCCCATAAAAATAAGAGTTTGAATGTATTATTTAGTGAGTGGTAGCCTTTTCCAACACAGGTACCCACCTGCAAACATTTCTGCACCTTTCCTTGGCAAAGAAGGCCAGGTTGGACAGGGACAAAGAAGCTAGCAATGCTGCTGGTTATACTCACAGCTTTGGAAATGGTGAGAGATGTCACAAAGGGCCCAGAAGTGTACTGAAGGATCTCAGCCCAGCAACTACCTATCCCTTCCCACTTACAGCTGAATATTGCAGGAACCCACATTTCAGGACGTTTCCATGTACTGTACCACAATCTAAGGAGGATGTAAGTATCTGTGACTATTACACTATCCTCTAAAAGCAAAACCTACAGGTAAGCAACTGATAGCTCAGCAGCATAGACCACACCTTAAAATACTACTCTCCTCTGATTCTGTGCCTTCCCTTATTCTCTTGCACAACCAATAGGGATGGCCCAAAACAATTTTGTGTCTGAGGAAAAAGGCAAGACATTTCCTTCTGCTGGAGTCTGCCATGCATGTACTGTACAGTGGTACCTCATACAATGATGTTAATCCATTCCACAGGGCTCATTGTTGTACGAAACAATTACTATACAATACATGCATCGTATAGCGATTTTCCCTATAGGATGCATCGTACAACGATTATCATTTTTTGCTAAGTGGTTTTTCCCATTGAAAAATTGTTGTATGATTTTTTCCATATGGAAAATTGTTATGCGGGACACCTTTCCCCCCAAAAAAACCTAATTGTTATGCAATTTCATTGTTATATGGGGTGATTGTTGTATGAGGTTTCACTGTATGTATACATTTATTCATTGCAATACCTTTTTACTCAGGTTTGTAGGAAAGATCTTCCCAGGATTACTTATGAATGCTGCCTCTAATCACTGTCCTGTTGTTGCTTTTAATATAATGGCTGAAATCCCGCTTGTTGTACATCAACAAAATGTACTGAGAAATTGACTCATCAAATCAGCATCAGCATTAATAATAATAATAATAATAATAATAATAATAATAATAATAATAATAATAATAATAATAATAATAATTATTATTATTATTATTATTATTATTATTATTATTATTATTATTATTATTATTATTATTATTATTATTATTATTATTATTATTATTATTATTATTATCATCGATTGAAATGTTTTTTTTGTGGAGGAAACTGCACTCAAGGAATACCCAAATGAGGCTCCTTTCATGTCCCCAAGATCTGGGATACAGACAGGTCCTCAAACCATCATGCAGTACCCAGGTCTCAAACTGCTGACTGGCCAGCCCTTCCAGCTAACAAGGTGAGCTTCTTAACCACTGAGCTTCTTAACCACAGTCCCTTATCCTCACTGATTCGATGGGTCTACTCCATTTGTAACTTACTGCATAAAGTAACAAAAGTTCAGCCACCATATATTGGATAGAGGACTCTGATCAGATATTGGCTTAAACATGGAATGCATAAACTGACAAAATATGAATGTTTTATAAATACAAGTAAAACAAAACAGCAAAGCTACCTTTTCTAAAAGAGAGGTTGACAATTTTAAATTCCTCTTACAGACATTAACTGGAGGGGCAGCAGAATGTTACTTCACTTCTGGTGACAGGATAGTGCCCTTGTGGCACTCAAGGGCTGCATTATAACTTTGGGGTGTCCAGTGACCCAGCTGACACATACAACTCCCTGACAACTCCCCCGTTGCCACTTGCTCAGTACTCCAGCATCTGCTCACTGCCCATGCCAGCAAATCCTCCAAACTCATCCACATCAGTATCAATGTGTGTCTCAACAGGGAAGCACAGTAACGTCTGTACACTCTTCATGCCGTTTGCCATACAGAATTAGCCAGCTGTCTCTATGGCTGATTACTCAGCTTCTTCCCAAAGGTGCTGGGTGTTGGACATGAGAGAAAGCTACTATTCACGGGAATGACTAGCCAAGGTCAACATATAACAAGCATCAGGAAGAGAACAGGCAAGGAGCCAAGGGGAAAGGATGGGGGTGGCTACTGCCTTCCATCATCCTCCATAAGGAAAAATTTTTTGACCCTGCCAAATGGCTTACAACAGTATACCAATCCTGGGGAAAGGTATTTCTAACCCAGCCACATTGGGGAGTTCAGCAAACTTGAGAGGAAGCATGTAGGCCTAGAAGAGTATTTATGGATAATATCATTGTCTTGGCAAATTAGAAAGTCCTAGGAATTCATCCTTGCAAGCCCTGGCCAAACCATTGCATAGAGCCCATCAAGGCGCTTTTGGACTTGATAGTGCAATCAACTCCAGCTAAAAGAGCCAATGGTGTGAGACAACAATGAGAGATGCGATTCAGCCAAGGTCAGCACCATGTTCAATATTTACAGATACTGAACTCTAGCTATGTTAACAATTGTATGTCTACCTCTGGAGTTCCACAGGTTTGCAAATGCTGAACAGGACATTGTTTCCCATTCCTGTCTAGATGCATTTAATATTTGCATATCTCCTTTATGGATGCTGAATCTCAAAACCTATCACGGAACACAACCTTTTCCCACTGTAATAGAATAACCTACCTCTAGGTTATCCTATTGGTTGGTTCTGACTTGGCAGAGGGACATGGGATGACAATTTTATTGGTAAATTTATGACTCTACAACTGGGGGTCTTCATTGTGTACATGATCATGGAGAAAGAAAGGGTAATAAAAACTCCATGTGACTCTCTTAACCAATCGAGGGCTTGCCTGAACTTTTGAGTTGAGAGAGGAGAGGCAGCCTCGAGGAGACTTGCCTGGGAGGCTGAACTGAAAAGCAGCCAAAATGGAGCTCTTGGAATAGGGGGGCGGGGCGGCTCCACACACACACACCCCCCAACAGCCTGCTCTTTTAATTTCTTTTCTTTGAATTGCTTTTAAGGAACTGTATTTTGAACTTTGCTATGCTTATAATACAATTATGAAAATGCTTGAAGAGACTTGGAGTGATTTATTTGCTTGACACTACCTGATTTACCTGATGGAGAAGCCTGAACTGAGAGGGCCAGATCTGGGCCAGAGGGCCAGTTCTGGTACACTCTCGCAATCCCATTGCCAGGAAGCTGGAAAAGCTTGGCCTGGATGTAAGCGGATTGTTACACCCACCACAGGCTGTACCCACCCCGACTCACAGCCATATGGGCCAGAGGCTTGGTCGTTCCCACTGCTTCCAGTGCTTCCAGTGTCTGTGGCAACACAGTGGTTTTTTGAGGGGGAAAACACTGTGGCGGTGGTGGCGGCTGCCGCCGCCACAGAAACCGGAGGTACCAAAATGCCAGTTTCTATGGTGGTGGCAGCAATCACAGCATTTTCAGCTGCTTTTGCAGCCTCCACCACTTCCCATGGTGGCGGGAGGGTATGCAGAGCATTTTCACTCCATTTTTAAAAAAATCACTGTGTATTTGCCACTAAAACGTGGTGTTTTTGGCACTTCCAAAGGCAGGGGGAAGCTTCCGGCGGTGCCTAGGTTTCCACTGCAGGCCAGATTAATTAGCGCCATGGGCCCGATTAGGCCTGTGGGCCATAGGTTGGGAACTCCTGCTGTAAGCAGATCCTCTTACGTAATGTGGACTAGGAGTTCACTCCAACCCATCTGCCACAATGTTTTGGGAAATAAGAGCTACGTTCTCTCCTCTTGCCTAGCTACAGAGCAAGAAGCATTAAACTGCTTGACAGCTTTTGCATGGGAAAAGCTGCATGCATTTTTAATTAGGAATACAAGTTATGTTTCACTTGTCAGGCATGGGCTAATCTTCAGCCTCACACCCTATCTTGAAACAGAGTAAATAAAGTCTTAACTGTCTGGGAAGCTGCAGTATATCATTGTAAAGCAAGGAACTTATATACAGTATTAATAAAAGTGCTGTTAAAGTCTAACTAAACGACACAGCATTGTTTTCTGTGAATAACACTTGGGTACATTAAAGGTAAAGGTTTCCCTTGCTCGAAAGCCAGTCATATCCAACTCTAGGGTTCAGTGCTCATCTGTTTCAAAGCCGACAAGCCAGCACTGTCTGCTTCTGCAGACATTTCCATGGTCATGTGGCAGGCATGACTAGACACTGGAGTGCATGGAATGCTGTTACCTTCCCACCAAATTCGTCCCCATTTATGTAATTACAATTTCTTGCTTTCAAACTGTGAGGTTGGCAGGAGCTGGGACAAAGACAGGAGCTCATTCTGTCCTGCAGTACTCAGGAATCGAACTTCTGCCTCCCAGTCAGCATCTTAGCCACTTGAGTCACTGCTTTAGAGCCCTGAAAACAGATAAGATGGTCCCCAAGGTTCCTAGTGGCCACAAGGGGACAAGAGGACTTTTGAGAATTTTTCTTCTCCCTCCATTTTCAAAAATGGAGATGTAGACAACAGCAGTGTTGGGGTGCTACAGTTGGGTGCCTGGGGACCATGTTTAAATGACTCATTTAAGAAGAGAAGAATCTTTCCTGACAGACCATGGTTTCTCAGGAATGGCACATGGGACTATACAGACCTTTTTTCAGTTTTCTCCTTGTTCCTCTTGATAAGATAGCTTTGGTGTAAGAAAGAGACTTTACTTTGATTTTCTGTTCTTTCAAGCCTTGGAAACTGTTATTTTTAAAATCTGCCAAACCAAGATATTTTTAAATACTCCTCCAAGCTTGGAGGGAGATTTTAGATGACAGTTTTCTGCTTTAGGAGTATCACAGGAAATTGTAGTTTGAGAAAACAAGATGGCTTTCCCAATGCTGACATATACATAAAGTAGAGAAAGGGATGGACCATATCAACACATGGCTTCTTCCTAAAGCAATACTGCTACATTTGTCATGCTTCATGCTTTCATAGTACAGTACTCTTTTAAAACGTTGCTGGATTGGGAATAAAAGTTAACATTTCATTTCTCCATAGGGAATAGGCAGCTTTCTCCTATGTTTATAGGCATTCACTTCTAGTTATTTTTGGTTGCTGTGATGCACTGCCCCCTTCGTCTCTTGGACAAAGCTCTGGCCTCACCTTCTTGTCTCCAAGGAGTGGTTCTCTGGGTTCATAACCTGCTTTCTGCCCAATATAGGGAGACAAAGCGGCTCTCCGTAATATGAAATAAAATGTACACTTAAAATACACCATGAACAAATATTGAAGAGGTTTAAATTAAAGGCATATTTTAGAGCAATTAAAAACACAGTCTGAAAGTATCACTGAGAAAAAGACAGCCACCATACTTGTAACAAGTTTCTTCCTCGACAACCTGTCTGTTGCTAATGCTCGTTATATATTGGCCGTAAGCCATCTTGAAAAGAGTGAGAGACAGATGGACGGACAGACATATGTTCAATAGAGGGAAAGTGCTTCTGGGAGGAAGCAGAACTCTTCTATTCAAGAGGCAGAAATGGCCTCTTGTTGTTCATTTGAACTGAAGGAGAAAGGTCTCCTTCAAGATCTGACAGGCCTCCAGAAACATATGAGCACCATCAACTCTCTATCTGAGTTCTAAATACTTCCCCATCTTCCTTGAACTATTGTATATTGTGTGTGTGGGAGATTTTAAAGCTATCAGTTAATGATGGTCATCCCCTTTCCACCACTGAACCATACCTGCTCTCTCTCACTGTTGGTTTGTGCTGACAACAGCAACAAAACCTCGCTGGTGACAAATAAGGTTTGTTGGCAAAGTTAGCTGCAGTCCTAGGATGTGAGCCAAACCTCCCTTAACAATAGGAAAAACACTACAACTCTAACTGTTCAAAATGTTATTTGACTTGTAAAGCCTCCTTCGTTGCAGTCTCTGCTCCTGAATGCCAGTCACATTCAGAAGACAAACTATTTCCTCTTAAGCACATACAATACTGTTAGAGTTGTAAAGAAGCAGTAATAGGAGAAGCAGGCACTTGAGCCAGGCTGGGGCGGGGGAGTTCCTGCGTATGGAGATGGTGCTCAAAATGATGGTAGAATTCTTAAAAGCTGGTAAAAAGGCTTAATTCAGTATAATGATTTACTAAGTGACAAGTAAAAGAGATTTACTGTGACAGCTTGTAAGGAGACCAACATAAATAAAAATTGCCACTTACCCTTTGTACAACTAAAAGCATAAGCCAGTAGGAAGGGCTCTACAGAACCAGCCTAACCATGCCCACCCACATTCTTCACAATTCAGATCAACCATGGGGTAAGGTGGAAAGAGGTGGGGAGAGGGTTGGGGGAATCCACCAACACATCAGATCTACTGACGTGAGAGAGAGAAAACTGTGTGCCTGTAAAGAGAAACAGGAAATTAAACCCAGAGATAATTTCTGCATAGCCCATTTAGATTAGAATACACCCCAGAGAGTCCTTATGATTATTGTGCTTCAGTAATCTTGGAAACCATTACAATCTTAGAACTTCAGAGCTGGAAGGGACCCTACAGATCATTAAGTCCAGACACTGTCAAGGAGGCTCAGTGGGAAATCAAACTCTCAACCTCCAGCTTTGCAGACAGATACCTAAGCTACTGAGCTACTGTATCTAAAAGTTCACTGTTGCAAGCTCTCCTGTTACAATGCAAAGGATTTGAAAGTGAACAATGAACAGCCATTACCTCTGCAGAAGTTCTGATCCTCATATGTTGATATAAATGGATCAGCAATTGTAAACTTTTGTATATAAGGATGGTTCTGTCTTGCTGGATCTGTCCAAAAGATCAGTTTGTCCATTATCTTAATCTACCTTGGAACATCTGGTAAGGCTAAAAGGGGAGTATAAGGGCAACAGTCTCCCATCTGTGCTTTGCCACAACTTGTGGGATACAATTTCTGAACAACACATGATTCATCCTTTTCTGGCCGTTTTACCAGAAAACTCAGATGATAATACCCTGTGAGTCAAGTAATATCGTGTTATTTGGCAGGTTCGTAACATCTTGTTTATTCCCCACCCTATCTACTTAGGAATTTTTATATTGTTATGCATGTGAGAGCTCAACTGCATTGGGTGAATTAGCCAGGTTATAGACTTGTTGTTTTGGTCTTACTGAACCCAGTCATTTGGGTTTTGGTCTAAACAGGTCGTCTATGGTCTTAGGAAGTTTTCACTTGACTTGACTACAGCATCATGAATGGGGTGGGGGGATTTTTCAATTGCATTTTATTGTGAACCTACCTTAATCTACACTTTTTTCCAAATCAACACACAAATTACATCATAGCTACCTTTCAGTATTCCCAAATGTTGCAAGGCACACCTTTAACAAAAAAAAACTGCATACAAAAATGCATTTGTTAGAAAAGTGTGACTATTATTTAAAATGATGTGTGAAAATCTAATAGTGTACTTCTGCATCAAATGGTGCATTTCAGTATTCAACGTAAGTGGTACCAAGCCTTCCTCTTCTTGTTTAAGCTGCTGCAGTCCTCCATGGTGCCAAAGACTGACTCAGGAGTTCTCCAGCCTTTCCGAGGAGGATTTTGGTTGTGAAAGGTGTTGCAAGAAGGAGGGAGAAAGGAATAGTGATTTTAGCAGAAGCAGCAGGCTCCAACAAAATAACACCATTCAATCTAGGCTATTACATTAGGGAATGCCACTTACTAAACTGAAGGATTAGGCAAAGCTGATAACAAAAATGCAAATATCAGGAAAATATGCATATGATCTACTTTTCAAAGGATTTCTTTTTTAAAAAGTTGTAAATTGGGCTAAAAGTAGAAGAAAGAAGCTTGGGAAAAGACTAAATCAAAAGGCACATAGACTGACAGATTCATTCATTCTCCCCACTCTGAATGTGGAAGATCTATTCAGCTGTCCTGACAAGTAAACCACATATAGAGTAGCTATTATCTTACACATGAATCAAAGAAGCAGAGAACCACCACCTCCAAACTGGAATTGGCCCCAAACAGCTGCCAATCAACTAAACCTCTAATCCCAAATTTATACCCCTCGTCCCAGAATTAAATCAGTATACAACCACTATAAATTTTGGAAGTGCCTGCCACTGAAGAAACTACATGTCCGTATCATCATCTATCTTTTTGGGAGGGAAACTAATTTTAATTCTTTCTACTTTGTGGCCAAAACTAATATCTATAAATGTAGCTTTTATTTACCTCCTCTTTCCCAGCCCTAAACCAAGTTATGCTACTTGATTATTATTTTTAAAAAGTTTGCATTTCAAGCAATGCAAACTATGAACTATTGAAGAGGATGGCATATAGATGAAATGAAATCAGTACAGCTTTCATGTAGGAGCTATTATGGCTCAAGTATATTATTGAAATGGAGAAATATTTCATATTCTCAAATTTGATGGAAAAAATGTTTTAAGAAAGCCTTCCGCAGTGAAGGAAAGAAGTAATTTATTGCACTGTGAGTTAAAATACTTGTAAGAACAACAGTACAGTATTTATCCTTTCAAAAAACCACCTTTCCCTTTTATTTTACCCTATGGAAATCTATTTGGTTAGTTCAGGGTTCAGCAAACTTTGTTCTCCAGATGTTCAAGACTTCAATTCCCAGAAGCCCTGATCATCAGGTGTACTGACTTGGGCTTCTGGTAATTGAAGTCCCAAAATACCTGGAGAGCCAAGTTTGCTGACCCTTAGGTTAGTTACACATTAGGCCACTGAATCATTAAAAGCCAAACCAGTCAACAACATTACATATATCAAGTTATTTTATCTGATAAGTACCTTGTGGTATTGGCTAAAGAGGCCCTACTCAATGTCATTGAGAAGTGCTCACATACTAATGTTCTAAAGATGAGACAACCAAGGCTCTACAATGTCAACCCTTTATTCTATTGGGACAACCTTCCAGCAGTAGATTCCAGTGATAGAATCTGGGACCTTTTGAATTGCAATTACTGTATGACTTAGCATGGAACTACAGCTCTTCCAACTGTCAAAGAATAACAATTTAGCCACCCCAAAATGCAACGCAAAGCAGTTTTTAATTTTTTTAAAAAAACTAAGTCAACGTTTGCAACTTAAAGATCATTTGGGCCTTCTGCCTTTATCTGAGTCATCGTCCTCTGACAACTTCCACGTGCATTTAGGGTTCTCCCCACGATGAAATGGCTACCATCTGCAGAGAGAGAACCTGGCACCCCAACTTGTATACACCAAGTCTCTGTGCCATGTTCCTGCCTCACAAGTCACATTTGCAGGTTCTTTCTTGAAGTCACTGTCTCTCAAGCTGTATTTACTCAAGTGTTGCCATCCACTGAAGCAAACTCAGTTTGGCTTCCAGCTGTGTGGCAAAAAGCATTTAAAAGGAACCTGGCTAAGAACCAGCTACTTCTTTGTGCTGCATTGAATTTCTGTCAGCTGCACAGTCCTTTGAAAGCAACATCTCTGCCCAGTTCTACTAGTCTCCCCCCAAAACAACAACAACAAAACCAACAACAACAACCCCATCTCTCCAGAAAGGCCTGAACTCCAGAGAGGGGAAAGCTGTATTTTGCCTCTACTGCTTTCCCTCCTATTAATCCTTCTCGTTTTGCTCAACTCAGAATGAGCATGTATATCCACATACTTCCCATTATACAAGGAAGTGGCTTTCCCTCAAAACCATTTCCTACTTTTTAAAAAGCCTCATATACTGTAAGATTCACCACATTTAGTACTGCCGAAAAACAGCGGATGTGGATCACTATTGCTCAACAGGCTCTTTCTCCACATTCATCCCTCCCTCATAGAAAAGCAGATATTATGAGGAGAGAGAAAGGAGACAGGAAACAATAAAACCAAACTCCATCCACCTAGTACTACCACACTCATGCACGCCTGGAGCAATGGATGAGATGGAAAAAAAAAATCTTGTCCAGTATATTGTATAACTTTTGGCCTTCCAGATTCTTCAGACTACAATTCCAACAGTCCCTTGCCACCTGCTATGGTGGGATGAGAAGGCGGAGAATAGCTAGAGTCCAAAAGACTTGAAGGACCAAAGGGTAAATGCCAAGGCAGCTTGACTGGGAGTGGAGACTCTTTGGTGATCTTGGACCAGTCACTTCCTTTCCCAACCTTACAGGTGTAAAGATGTGTTGGGAAAGAGAGAAAAGGCAAGTTATAAGATTGTAAATAAATACACATCAGCAGTTTGCACAGGATAGTGGGAAGCTCAGAAAGAGAAGCAAAAGACAGAGATGCCTCTCTTGTTGCCACCCTGTATTGGGAAAGACAAGATACACAACCTCTGAAGATAGAGATTGCAGTAAGTCATCAAGAGTTACTGCTTTGTCTGTCCTCCACCAGTTCGCCAAGCTTTTCTTACAGCAGTTGAAGCTAGAGAGCATTCTTGTGGTAATGAATTTAATATTTAAAGGATGTCTTGTGGGTAACCAGTTAGTTTGGGAATATAACCAAATGTGTAGTCAACTGAGGGAAAGCCCAAGGATGATGGAAAAAGAATAAAGGATAAAAGTGCCTGAATAACTAGACAGTTGTTCATTACAGGTGACAAGGCTGATCCATTTGGTGACTCATTCAGTGATGATGGTGCTCAAAATGCATTGCAACTAAGGGCAAGTAGGGAAGCTGCACAAAACTTGAGGATTTGTTTTGCTACATACAGTACCAGCCTATATTTCATAGCCTGACTTGCTGCCTTCTGGTGTAGTAAATAATTCAGAGTTGAGCTAAGATTTAATTGTTGGACCCATTACCTTTTATACATGGAATGGAAAGTGGGAAGAGTAATCATGTCTTCTGCCTCAGACTGCAAAATATCTTGGGTTGACTCTTCCAACAAACACATGACTATACCAGAAAACCTTAAGAGTCACAAGAGGTTTCAAAATTCTTTCTGACTAAATCAACTCAGAAATTTTTGGGCCACTTCTCTCTCAGATTTTATCACCAATGGATTATCTGAAGACAGTGTCAAATGCTTGGTCCTTTCTTTGCCTTTAGTTTGCATGTTCAACATGGATAATTTGCCCCCATCCACAGATATAATTCCCATCACCACCAGAATGCAGACTGTAAACAGGTCAATAGCTGTCAAGGTCAATTTGAGGAAAGTACAGTACGTAATATAAGCCATGAAAATTGTTAACAACTCCATCCGCACACAGTGAAAAACAACTTTTAGAATTTAATTTTTGTAAATGTACAACCTGATACTATTAGAATCAAACCTATGGTACCATAACCTTAGTTTATTAAGATAATTCATACAAGCAAAATACCACAGCTTTGTTATTTTCTAGATACAGTATCTTCTTTACAATTCCTACAGAAATAGACAGTTTCCAATGAAGGATCCAAATTGCATCTCATGGAAATGCTAGCAAATATGTTCAAACGATAATTCATATCCAAGTGAGAAGTTTCATAAAGACAGTAAAACAAAGGAAAGCACAGTAGAACAAATAGAAGAAACATATCCAATTATCTACGTTCATTAGAAAAATGTTTTCGTTAAAACATGTGCAGCTGACACAGTAAATAAAGCCCCCCTTCCAGTGATGATGTTAGCTGTGTCAACTAGTATTAGCTATCTAGATTGTATTAATTTATTCTGTATCACCCTTTTTCAAAAGATGCTTAGGGTGATATGCAATGTTTTATTGCTCCTTCCACCCCAATTTTCATCCTCATAGTTCTGAGAGGATGGATTGAGAAAAACAACTGGCTTCACACAGTGAGCTTTATCACTACAGTGGAACCTCGGTTAACAAATGGCTCGATTAACATAAGAATTGCATAACAAAAGGAAATCCATAGAAAATAGTGGCTCAATTTATGAATTTTTTTCTGAATGGATGAATTGGTTTTCAATGCACTCCTATGGAAAACCACATTTTGGTTAATGTATTTTGGTTTTCAGTGCATTCCTATCAGAAATTGCATTCAATGTATTCCTATGGGAAATTTGGTTAAATTAATTTTCACTGTAAGAAATGTACAGTACTCGGGTGTAGGAATGTATCTGGATTCTGTCAGGCTGTCTCTGACACATTTTGTAAACAAAAGCCTCTTTGCTTGCATGAGAGACAACGCTCCTTATCTCTCCTTATTTGGGTTCTGACATTCTGATTGATTATGTAGCTTAAGTTTCGTTTCTGGTATACTCTGCTTGCTTAAGTTTCGTTTCTGGGATACTCTGCTTGAATAAAGAGAAGCCATTAGTATCCTTTGTTCAGCCAAGGACAGCAGTCGTGTTTTCTGTCCCTCTCTGTTCTTTCCTTACTCTGAGCCTAATGAAGCTGGACTTCATTTCTATCTGGGGCAATAAACTGCTCTGTTAGATGAGGCTGATTATCTTTACATGAATCAGATTCCAACAAGTGGCGCCCCGTCGTGAGGCCATTGAATGAAATTCAAAGGAATGCTTTGAAGCAGCAATCAGCAATTAACACCTCATAATTGGCGACCAGGGACAAGGTCTTCTTCATTCACCTACGACCAGGCAAAAAGGTCCGACCGGGAAGGTCATAAATCAAGCGCTTGAGAAAACATCACAACAGGGTGAGTGAAAATTAAAAAAAAAAGATTTTTTTTAATCATGGGGTGTGTGCTGGCGTCGCAAATGCAGGAACTTTGTAAAGATATCTCAGATCTTTTGAATAACAATGGGAAACGAGCGGATGAGAAGGAGATACAAAAGCTAGTCAAAGCTATAGGAAAAAACTGTCATTGGGTTAAATATGATGAATGTTTGGACTTAAAACAGTGGAAACAGATTGGGAGAGAAATGCAGAAGCATAATGGAATTTCTGTATCAGTGCTATTTACATGGGAGGAAGTCAGAGACTGCCTTCAGAGACTCACTCCAAAGAATATTCTGTTGTCTCAGGGGCTTGATGGCCCCCTCCCACAGCTTTTGCCTCCAGACAAGGGAGGGGCTATGGCAACTGCCCCTCCATCATATGAGCAACAACAGCATAAGCCCCCTGATGTGGGTGGAAATGGAGATGGGACATTATATCCTGCCTTGCAGCAATCAAGCACTTTTAGCCCTACAAAAGACCTGTTCACTGCTGCAATACTGCCTGCCGAGTCTAAAAAACAACTAGTGCCAGCTGATAGGGAACAAATGGTGGGGACCTCATCACGGATTGAAGCTCTTTAATGCATGCAGAGTGGCAGGAAGCAAGGAGTGTGTTTCAAAGAGCAGCATAGGAGATCTCAGTCCGCCCTTGAAGCAGCCCTCATCACAAAAGCAGAAGCTGAGGGGTAAACTTGATACCTCACGTGTGGCCAAGAAGTGGGAGGATGGCCCAGAGGAGGAATGCAGAAAACCCAAGCAAAAGGGGTCTTCTTGCAAATACAACCTTACAGATGCAGTTTGTCATCAAGTTGAGATTCAGATGCTGCAGATGAAAAAAGTACAGAGGAAAAGGGGGGTGGATCCCTCCTCGATGGACAGCAGGCTGGTGCAAAAATACAAGGAGTTTTTGGCTGATTTTGAACTGCCCAACCCTCAAACAAAGAGATCAGAGTGGGCTGTCTCAAGTTTCCAGCATCAGGATGGCAGGGAAAGCAACGGGAAATTCCCTGTACTATTCTTCTGTGTGAAAGCTGCTTGCAAATTCTGGAGAAGTTCTTTGTGCTTTCACACCTCATCGGCCTGCCTTAATACAGATGGGTGTGACTGGAGCAAGAAGGAATGTGTGTTTGCCTGAAAAGCAGAAAAGGGGGGTCTGGGTGTCTTGTGAATTCAGTGAGAGTTAATTTATGGCTTAGTTTCAGCTTGCCATGCCAAGAACTGTGCTGGAGAGAAGATAGTGTTTAAGAAGAAACATTTGGACTTTTAATTTGGACATTTTAATTGGACTAAAAAGTTTGTGTGGACTCTAAGCAAAGAATTGGCTTTGTTTGCATTTTAAAACCTGAAAACCTTTTTTAAGCAACCTGCTCATGCTATGAGTGTGAAATGCTCTAATGATATTTGTACTGTATTGATTTACCATGCTATGCTGGTTTTAAGTTATTGAATGCAATGGAGACCTACTTCATGTAAGGAAGAAGAGAAATGTTCATGTTTTGTTCATGCTTAAATGTTTGCTTATTCTCTTGCAGGGACCTGTCTTTGCTTATGTTATATTTTGTCTTATGAAACTGCATTTCTCAAGGTACCTCCAGAAGTACATGGAAGAGTTTTCAGTGCCCTACACATGTAAATGGGTTTGTGACATTGCATTTGTGTTAAATGTCAGGCATGTTTCATGTTTAGTTACATGGTACTAGTAATAACAGGGCATGCTCCTGTTTCTTAGGGGAGTGTCTGCCTAAGCCATTGGTCGTTTATTGGCAACAAGGGGATCCTGAATGGAAGGATTCCTGCTGGAGCAATCCGCCCATGGAGAGAGAAGAAGGTTACTCAGCTCCAGGATGGTGGTTCACCAGTAAACTAAATTTGCTGACATTTGTTCTTTTCTTTCTTACTGTGCTTCCAGCTGTAAGAACAATGCCTCATGGGGGCAACCCCAACTTTTGGATTCGTCATGCTAACTATATGTTTGAGGTTCATGGTAAGAATGCAACGTTATACTATGAGCATCCACTGGCAGTGTCTCAAATGGCTTTTCTTCCGGCATTGTTCAACACGCCAGAGTTGGGTATTGGACATTTGCAACATCTTGCTAGGTCTACACTCTTCTCTAATCCTCCAGAACAATTTAACAACACCCGCTGGCGAAGCATGACATTCAAGAAATACACTAAAGGACTTTGTTTCTGCTGTCATAGTTCTGGAGTCTGGAATAGTAAATGGAAGCACTGGACTCAAGCAAAAAGGGTTTTGCGGAATGTAGGCAATTATACGGGTTGTGATGATTATTTTTGGTTATGGGGTAGTTATAACAGTTCTTATAAGCTTAATTATACCTTGTTTAACACTACTATTGAAGATATATATGATGTGTTTCCTATGTTTACTCCTGATTATTCTGCTATAGATAGTGGTTCAATTTGCAATGGATGGCAAATCAAGGATCCCAACATGTGGTTCTTTTTTAATGGAGTTGCCACGAATTTCCATCCAGGACAATATCAATGTGCAGCATTGGGTTATTTTACCTTACAGACTGGCCATAGATTACCTGTTAGCAAAATCCAGAGGATTTTGTAAACTGGTTGGGAACCAGGGATGTCGGGTGAAATTCCAGGATCTGAATAATACTATTGAGAAAGAACTTCAGAATTTACAGGAGAGCATTATTAACAATGTACGCACTGATGTTAATCTCTTTGATTGGGTGACTTCTTGGTTGCCTGATTTATCTGTCCTTAGACGAGTTTTCTTTTATGGGTTCATTATTATTATCTGCCTTATACCTTTGTGTTTTTGCATTAATTGTATTCCTAATCTTATTTCTATGTGTAACACATGTCCACTGCGTAGAAGGGAGACATCGGGTTTTGCACGACGGCAATTGTACTCAATGAGGTATCATCCTCCGGAACAAGGTACCATGAGTCAGGAGGGGTACGATGTCCAGGAGGACAGTGATGATGTATATGGAGGAGTAGTTATGGAGTATGGTGACATGCAGGGGTATGATTAGCCATCCCTCTCTCAAATTTAAATGAAAAAGGAGGACAGGTAGGAATGTATCTGGATTCTGTCAGGCTGTCTCTGACACATTTTGTAAACAAAAGCCTCTTTGCTTGCATGAGAGACAACGCTCCTTATCTCTCCTTATTTGGGTTCTGACATTCTGATTGATTATGTAGCTTAAGTTTCGTTTCTGGTATACTCTGCTTGCTTAAGTTTTGTTTCTGGGATACTCTGCTTGAATAAAGAGAAGCCATTAGTATCCTTTGTTCAGCCAAGGACAGCAGTCGTGTTTTCTGTCCCTCTCTGTTCTTTCCTTACTCTGAGCCTAATGAAGCTGGACTTCGTGGACTCTTAAGTTTCTATCTGGGGCAATAAACTGCTCTGTTAGATGAGGCTGATTATCTTTACATGAATCAGATTCCAACACTCGGGGGAGTATGCAATAATTATGTTAACCGAGGTACCACTGTACAGTATTTGTTCTGAATCTAGCCCTGTTAAGTCATTATTAAGTTGTCCTGATAACATGTGGAGTGAATAGGATTGTGCTAGCCCCACCCTCTCCATCATCCCTTCTATCAGATAAAGAAACAGTCTGAAAGGAAAAGACTATTGTGTCCATGCAGGTACTCTGTATGAGCCAGATCTTGGGCTGTTCTGCATTCTAGTTCACATGGGGAACCAGACACGTGCTGGTATATCGGGCAATTGGGCTTTGTCCCACCCCGCCCCTGCCTCTGGTGCCTTGGGGCACCAATAGCAATGTATGGGATTCCCCACCCCAACACCCAAATAGATGCCCCCAACACTCCCTGTCCAGCGCCTTCCCATGGTGCCCTGCACACCCGTGCGGGGAACCTACAGGGATACAGCTGTTTCACCTCTTCCAACAGTCTTTTTCCATGATGAAAGCACTGAGTTAGAAGATGTGCCCAGCAGATAAGAAAAAGCTCCCATGAAATGCACCACAAGTGAAAACGAAAGTCCATAATATAGGAGGCACACCACATCAAGCCCCGAAGTGGCAGCCGTTCTCTTAATTGCATCATTGTGACTGGCTGTGCAATATAGAAAGTCACCTCCATGTGCAGAGAAGGTGGTTTCTGAACAGTTATCAGAAGCCAGAGTAATAATTCTTACCTGGAAAGCGCTGTTTGCAGCTGCTCGGCGATTTGTCAGCACACATACCACTCTCTCCTCATGATTTATGAGGTTCTATCCAGCACTGAGCCTTCTATTACTGTCCTCATTTATTGCCTGCAGCCATCACTCTTAGGAGCAATTCCACAGTTGGTTTTGCAGGTGAAGTATCAAAAAGATATTTAGAGCACACACCTAGGCACATGGTTTTAATCAAGCACAATTGGCTAGTTGCAGTAAATGGCCATAAGGACACAAAGTACAACAACAAATACGGTCAGATGCTAAATGAAAGTACAGCAGCCTACACAGTGCCTCATGAGCTGGGAAGGGTCCAGCTCAAGCTTCACTTAGGCAAGCCATGACCCCCCCCCCCCCCCCGGCCAATCTGCCAAAAGGGGTCTAATTTGTAGGACTGTCATAGGGCTTATTGAGAAAAACTTCAAGTACACTACAAAAACGTTCTTAAACTAAGGAATGCTATTAAAGATACCTAACAAGCAATATACTGTATTATATATTTTAGTCTGCAATTCACCAACATCACCACCACATTGGTCACATTTAAATACCTACATTCTCTGCCATTTTTAACACTATAAGATTCAAACAGAACTTTTGAAGGTCCTCTTTCTCTGACTTCTATGTGGAGATCATAGTACAGAAAGCACACATATGAAAGAAGCAGTTTATAACAGCTTTCTCCACTTATCCGTGCTACTGATGTAGAGAAACAAGTCTCTCTAGATCAGTGGTTCTCAAAGTTTTCATGCCGTGGGCCAGACACCACACACACACACATGGAGGGGGGGAAGAGGCATGGAGGCTTCCTGGACACACATTTCTGTTATCATTGGTGTGTGCCGGTCGTGCCAATCATGCCATTTTCATGGCTTTGTCCACAGTCTCCACCACTTCCCAGGGTGGTGGAAGGCTGTTTGGAACAATTTCGCTCTTTCCGGATGATTTTCAAATGCTTCCTACTTCACTACAGTTGCTAGAATGTGCCGCCAGGCAACTTCCTGGTTCCGCACTAGGAACCAAGACAATGACGCAAGCTCCCCCCAGCACCGGAAGTTGCCCAGCGGCGTGTCTAGAGGTGCCTGGGTTCTCACTGCAGGCCAGGTTAATGATATGCACAGACCAGATTAGGCTAAGGGGCCAGGGGTTGCGAACACCTGCTCTAGATAGTCCACTGTCTGAAATGAGGGCATTAAAAAGCAATTTGGACAAGGCAAGCAAACAACAGCAACAGTGTAACAGGGGATAGCGTCAGACTCAAAGCTGATGTTTACTTCAGTCTTTTGCAACTCACATGACACATAACATAAACACGAAGAGAAATTGTGGCACACTTGAAGAGCAACAAGGTCTCCCCTCCACAGAGTGTGATCTGTCCTTCTACTTGCCTGCTCCATTTCATATTGATACTTCCAGGTGAAGAATACACCACCAGGTTGACTTCTGGAATGTAGGATTCCTGTCTACATCTAAGTGGACTCTAAGATCAGATGTAGATACCTAGTTCTGTGTTCCGCTAACAGGGGAGGGTTCCCTGTTTCTCATATGTAGGTACAGAAAGACTGGGAGACAAAATCAATAAATGGTGGAAATTGTTGTGCTCTATCTGTTGTTAGACTCATAATGGACATTTATTTAGTATATTTTTATACCGCTTTCCTCACCTATTGGTTACCCAAAGCGGTTTACAGACAAACAAAGATGGTAAATTACATAAAACTTGAAATACAATTAAACATTGTGGCTGAACATCTGAGGGAGCCTAAGAGATGGCATCCAGGCTCAACATCAGTGATGGAGCCTAGTACACAACATCTTCTGTAACATCCTCAGGCATCTTAAGGCCCATGTCATGGGTAACAGCCACTCCCACTCCCCTCCAACCGGCTGAGGAGAGTTGCTCAGGGGTCTCTGTGGCTGGGACGAAGGTGGAAAATGTCCTCCTGCCACAGAGCAACGGTCGCTTCCAATCCCCTCCAATTGGCGGAGGGGAGGAGCTCAGGGGGCTCTGTGGCAGGGACGAAGGTGGAAAATGTCCTCCTGCCATGGAGCAATGGTCGCTCCCACTCCCCTCCAACCAGCTGAGAATCCCAGCAGTTTTTAGATACAATATGTAGCCATTTATTGACACCAGTTTTTAAGGCTTACAGCTATTTTAAACTGTTATTACTTTCTTACTGTGAGATTTTATTGTTTCAAACATTTTGACTGTTTTAATGATGGGTTTGGACTCCATGTAGGAATTGGCATTTGTTGATCCATTTGAACTTTCCTTCTGTTTTCCTACATGTTATTTGTATATCACTATGAATCTTTTTTACATACGCTTCTTAGCTGTTACTGAGGTGTACACACCCCTTTATAGACTACTCTGCAGAAAGCCTTAAATTGGAACTGCAGTGTCTAACTGGTGGCCCTCTAGATTTTTTAAAAAATTGCAGCTACAGAGGACAGAAGCTGCAGTGCTCCATCAATGGACATTTACTGGTTTTCAAGTTGGTTTGCCTTGTACTAAACAATACTAAATGGCTTTTGCGCCATCCCTATTGCATTCAAACACATACATCCAAAATAGACTCATAAAACAATAGATTTCAGAGATCAGGATGGTGTACAAGTTTAGTCCACAAGAGTAAAAATACAAGGAAACCCAGACTTTAATGGGGTTTAAATGGTGGCACTATTTCTATTCATCTGATGTATGGAAGTCCTTCCTTTCCAATCAAATACAGATGCAAATAAATCTTCTGAAAAGGCCCAAACTCCAAGGTTTTTGCCAAGAGAGGCTTGTTCTGACTGAACTAATTAGAAGTCATTCTCAATGTCACATCTTATCCTTGGGATGCTCTTTCCAATAAGCTTCCACTGACACCAATTCTGCTTAAAATAATGCCAGCATCATGGTAGTAACTGAAAGTATTGTGTTGGTTTGCTTAGTTTGATTTGCTCAGCTATTTAACAAATAATAACAAAATCCTATTGGCTAGTTACACCAATGCAACTGCAAGTGTATAAATCATGGGGGAAATTGTTTGTGTCCTTTATCACACACCAACTCACATGACCATGCATAGAGGTATACGAACAGCAACTTAATAACTAAAGGCATGCAGACCATGACAATTTACACCAGGGATTCTCAACCTGTAGCCTGTGGGCCGGATGTGGTCCACAGCACCATTTCATGTGGACCCCCACTACACCAGGAAGTGTCATGTGGTGGAAGAAGAGCAAGATGGCTGTCTGGCCCCCAAAACTGTCTGAGGGAGCGTGACCCGGCCTCCGGTTTAAAAAGGTTGAGTACTCCTGATTTACACTATGCCAGTATAACTCACCAATGTAATTCTGACTTTGATCATTTGGCATTTTTAGATTCACCTAAAACACACTGGATGCAACATATGTACTTCTGCTTGGCAAATAGCAAGCAGAAGAGGACACACAGGGAAGATAAGCCAGTAAGGCTGTTGGTAAACACATTGTTTCGGAAAGTTGCAAGAACAAGAAGGTCCTGGCCCGAGGGAGTTCAACAGATATAACAAAAATCTCAGAAAGAAGGGAATTCATCCTAGCCGCATGGCTCACTCTTCAAATGCCAACCCTTTTATTCCCTAAACAAGTACAGAGTACACTGAAGTTTCATTACAGTATCATGGGGAATTAATTTAAAATATGTCACATCAAAGTAAAGATCAATCTTCATTAGACAAGTAACACACTTATTAGGTTGCAAGTGGAGTGATGATATCATCACAAGCTAGACAGAGAAGTAAAGTAGTCAGATGATAAAGTGAAACTAAACTGCCACTGCTGGTGAGGTTATTAAAAGTAACATGCAAGTTAAATTGCATTTTAAATAAGAGAATGTGGCAAAAGGGTGGCTGAAAATGTGCACCTTGTTAGTTTGAATTTCATTTTACCGATCAACTGTTTTTCAAACTTGGCCTTTGTGGGATTTTAAACTAATTTCTACCTAACCTTCTTACCACATTCAAAGTGGCTTAAATTTATAGCAAAGGCTGAAAATGGCACTGAAAGTTTAACATCACAAGGATACGTCTGACCCTTTCTCTCTCTCTGTCTTTCTCCCTGATGACAATTTCCAACACTGCTGAGGGATTCTGCTTGTTCAGTTAAACATTGGCAAAATTAACTTTTCTAAGTGATGAGAGATTTCTAAAAGAAAAAAATGTATAAGCTTCTGAACTCGTTTTCTACTAGAAAAGGAAGAACACACATCTATTCCTAAGGATTTATGAAACACTTGTAGTGTTTCTTCTCTTTGATGAAAAAGAAAATCTTGATACATCATGGGGTGTGGGTTCTGCACACACAATTGGCATACTGTCCCTGACAGAACCACAGTTATGGGAGAACACTCCTTCGAGCCTTTGGTTCCGAGGGGACAGAAATTGGGGAGCGGAATAATATAGTTTAATTCACCGATCGCTGACCTAACAGGTGGGCAAAATATCACCAGATGGTTAACTCGAGAGGCACGTAATGAGTAATCTCGCATCTGCAGATGCTCTTAGCCCAAAAGTCAACCTAAGCGCCTTGTTTGCTCCCGATAACAATGAACAATGCATGTCCCCGGTAGTTAATTAGATAGATAAGAAACTTCCCCCGAAATCATCCCTAATGGGTAACTTGTGTAATCTTGGTGTGCAGACTCAGGGCTTTCCTGTAACGGCTATGCACAACGTATGCTCGCAGCCAAGCTAGGCAGAGGTATAAAGTGAAGTGCCTTTTTGCCAATAAACGCTGGTCTTCGTTCCATCTTGCCTCATGTGTCTTGCTTGACCAGTCTCCTCTGGCCCACATCGGGCCCCAATCCAAAAATGGGGGGTGGGGGGCCACCACCAAGCATCAGCTGCTAGGAAATTGATTTAACCTTGGTCTCCTCTGACAACCTTTGCTAACTCCCAGAAACCCTATTTTATTAATTCAAATGGGGAACAGATATCTTTCGAAGAGCATGCACATAAAATGTTTGTAGAGCTTTTGGTCTGATATAGCCTTTCTTCCTCAAGTTGCCTAATCCAAGGAAAGGATTCAGAAATTGGAACATAGCTTTCTAGTGTGCATTCTGTGGAGTGGGCATGGTACCATTACTTTAAGGCCTCCCTTGCTTGAAAGCCAGTCATAATTGACTCTAGCGTTTGGTGCTCACCACTATTTACAACCAGAGCCAGCGCTGTCTGCATTTGCAAACATTTCCATGGACATGTGGTAGGCATAACTAGATGCTAGTGTGCACAAAACACTATTACCTTCCCACCAAAGTGGTATCTATTTGTAGTCTCTTGCTTTTGAACTGCTATGTTGGCATGACCTGGAGCAGAGACGGGAGCTCACTCTGTCGTGCAGCACTTGGGTCTCAATCTGCTGACCTGCCATCTTCCAGTCACTGAGTTCAGTGACTTAACCACTAAGCCACTGCACTGAGAAGTTAAACAGTGTGTCTCTTTCTCTGTTGTATGTGTTATACTTCCTCACATCTTTGCTTCATCATTTCATGTAGCCCAAAACAGCCCTTTGAAATATGTTGGCGCTGAGGAACTACAATCACATCTCTTCAGTTCTTGCTTCTGTTCTTTCCCATCAAGAGTAGTACAGATCATGCACTCATCATTTTTTGTTGGAATTTGTGTGTAGTATATTTACACATAAACTTCCATTTTAAAAAGCCAATAAATTTAATTCTCTAAAAAAATTCTATGTGGGAAATTGTGCCTCTGGATCATACCCGTCAAGTGTGGCTCTGGAAAACACAGGAACTGCTCTGGCCCGGGTGTGCATGCACACCAACAACTCCTTTGAGCATGTGCAGAACCCCTTTGTGCATTAGCAGAATTGCCTCTGTTGGGTGCACATGCACAGTAACCCCTTTCCCCGCTGTTCAAAATACGGGATGGTGGTTGGAAAGGGGAAGAACGAGCACTGAAATACAGGAAATCCCAGCCAATATGGGATACTTGACAGGTATGCTCTGGATCCACAATTCAAAATGCCAGGAAATTGCCTGATATTGCTGCATAATATTGTTTCCATGTTGTCAGGCAGAAAAAGGATGCCAAAATTTGCATAGCAAAGGTGAAACTTAATGTTGACAACACCAATAGTCGCAGTCAAGATGGTCTACCTTCCCATAGAGAATAGTACCATTCATACAAGGCAAGAGAAAATCCCATAAGCTGATTTCCCCCACCCACCCCACCCCTTAATCAGTTAACCATTCCTCATTCACACACAAAGCAATTGTTATGGCTGGTTTTGTACAAGTGTGAATGGTAGTGAGCACAAGAGGGGATCTTGTAGACCATCTTGACTGCTACCATCCGTGTTGTCAAATTCAAGCTAACCTTTGCTATGTAAAGCTTGCCATCTTTTTTCCTGCTGACAATTCAGGCCCAATATTGTGTAGCAATATTGGGCTATTACTTGGAATTTTAAATTGGGACACAAGCACAAAATCCCACATTCGTAATCCAGTCTTTTTAAAATGCATTAAATATGTATATGTATGATTTGTTTGTTTCTATTAGAAGCTATTTTGATCATAATTTAGAAGAGTAGCACGGCAGTAATGTTTAAATGAATGTATCCCTCTGTTCATATACACAATGCATCATGTGAAAATGGCTTACTGATCCAAGTTATTAGTCTTCAACTATATTTTCTGCTTAAAATTGCAGCTCAGCTGGTATCAGTTTTGATTTCACATTTGGAAAGAAAAGATTATTATTCTAGCCAGTATAATATACCAACTCTCACACAGCTTTAATTTGGAAAAGCAAACCAGTAAGACAAAGACATATCAACACTCAGTGTTAGATCCCTTTGCATAGAACATAATGTTTAAGGTCTTGAGAAAATAACAAGTAAATACATGTTCATGAAGTGGAGGCAAATAAAGAGATCTTTTGTCCTTAGAATCTAGAAACAGAATGGCAAGGAGTTTTTACTAGTTAAAACATCCTAGTTGATCTTGCTTCCTTACAATCCTAAACTGTTGTCATTCTGCACATTTTTTAAAAAAATTGCTTGTTAAAAGATTATTGAAAACCTTCACTTGACAAAATTCATCTTTCAACTTGGCTAGCCATTATGTACCTGTAAAATATTTCATGATGATTTCAGATCAGAGTGATACTGTTCTACTTCCTTCTACTTTCACAACCACATGTGCTTCTAAGTGTTATGCAAACAAATTTTATCCTTTCATTAAGAATCATGATGGCAATGATCTGTACCAAGGAGACAGAAGACATGGGCCATAACTGAACTGCAGAGCAACAGGATAGAAGCAGGATTAACCAAATTAATCATCTTTCTCTTACATGGATTTCTGACATTAGGTTGTTCAGGGAGTTTGTTCAGTTTTAAAGTGTATCAACATGATCTGCTCCTCCAGATTTGATGTGTAAATCAGAATGCAATTAGCTACCCTCCGGCATTCTCAGCTTTAAAAAAAAAGCATCCCAAAATCTACATAAAAATATTACTTTTGAGTAGAGAAAAATATTTTTAAATCCATTTCTTATGATAAATCATTCTAAAGTGTGTTTTAAATTATTTATTTTCATTAATTAAAAAAGACAGATTCATTTGTAAATAAGATGGGCTAGAGTTATCAGTGAACATAAGAACAACTGCCACAGACCTGAAATAGATTGATCAAGTCATCCTTGATTAGAAATGTAAAGAAGCTAAGAAGAAATAAGGCACCCTGACCAGAAGGGAAGTGGAGAAGTTGACTTTGTTCTCATTTAAGGAAGAACTTGTATCTAACCTGCATTATTTTAGACTGTAAATGGAGATTCACATGGTGGAATATGTGGTCCCACCTGCTGTAGTATAGTTCAGACACTAATTTATTGCCTCACTAAGTACAGGGTTGAACAATTAGGGAGATGTGTGTGTCTGCTCATCACCAGATGAGAGATTTCCATGTGGCCTGCCTCATAGAAACAAATGATGTAGAGAGTGTCTCCCCCACCCCTTTGGGACCAGTTTTATGGCAGATCATGTTCATGATGCTGGATCATCTAATTCTGCACCTCTCAATCCTGCAATGTTCTCAAAGATTAAAGCCTACAATTTTATTCAGCTCAAGAATGTAGAATGGCAATTATGGGGCAAATATTGTGATTTTTATACTTCCCTTCCCCTTGAGTAGGGATTGCCTTTCACGTAACATAACTAAAACCTTTTCCCAGGGGAAAGTTTTTAGCAGCACATCAACTATAATTTGCAGGACGTCTCTTTAACAGAGAGGCTTAAAAGACAACTCCCTCCCTTGAAAAATATATATGGCTTCTTTAGAAAACTAGCTGTTTGGCAGAAACAGGCAAGTCTAGGGTCATTTGTTGCTATTGACTGCTTCCTTTGTTTATTTATATAATGCCTTTTTAATTTTTCTTCTCTTACTTTTAGTTTCGTTATTCAGTCGAGATAAAGCAAAGCAAAGGCAATCACACTTCTATACCACCCCATAGTGCTTAGTGCGCTCTCTGGGATGTTCACAAGTTAATTAACATTTGTTCCCAACCTTGGAAGGCTGAGTCAACCCTGATTCCTGGTCAGGATCAAACTCACAACCTTTTGGTTGCAGTACAGCAGTTTAACCACTGTGCCACCAGGCATTCTTTCCCCAACACTAAAGGCTATGTATTGTCACATTTTAAAAAGCAAGGGGATTCCTTAAGGAGGGGGAAATAAACCTTTGGTTTAATACATAAAAACAATACTGTACTTGAAGCTGTATTCTCAAAAACATGTCCATTCAGACAACATATCAACACCTCTCACCCCAAACTCAGGCCCCCAGAGCACTCTTCCAGTTCCTTAATTTCTACTCCAAATAAACACTACAGCACAATGGCTATAGCCATCCCACACTGTGTGGCATTTTATTAGTGGCATTGAAGAGCTGAAACTGATTCAGGCTTTGAGAGTGACAACATATGCAAACAGCAGATTTCCAGTTTAGTCTCATGTATAGTTACATAACCTTGGCTAGGTCGAGCCCAAATGAGTCATATTTGGGTGAAGGAAGTCCTGCTGTATTTAGTGGGCTGTATCCTAGGTCATCAGAGTGGAGCTGTGCTCTAGTAACTACTTGGGGTGGAAGTTGTGATACAAGAAGGTTGTGTCTGTGCTCCTATTTGGAAGGGGATAATGATAATCTGTGCTCTTAATGGTCTTCTGTTTTGAAAAGCACAGCTTCAGCAATTAACTTTTTTGCTTTAAATAAAAGTATTTTCTTCCAATTTTGGCAGTACAATATTGGAGTTCAGGAAGAGTCAGGGAAAATACATTGGGAGTACTGTTTGATCTTAGAATCACAGTTAACAACTGGCTTTTTTAAAATTTATTTTTACAAAGGGGCCTTATTTACAACTGAGCAGCTGACAAACTGGTTACAAGTCAAAGAAAAAGCATGACTAGCTCCACCCTACACAGTCATGTCTAGGTGAGTCCAAATGCAAGCAAATTTTTCTCTCCCCAACCCCGCCCCTGATGCAAATGTTTTTTTTAATAAATAAAAAAAACACCTTAAGAGCAACAATGTTAAAAGTTGTAAAGTTTCTTGTATCATGTTGCTTTTTTTATAGTGACCAGGGCAAAGGCAGTTACTTTTTAACATTTTGACAATAACAATGTAAACAGTATAAACACACATTTAGCAGAATGAGAGGTCCATGCAGAAACATCAAGCAATGAGGTCTTTTGAGCACACAGAATTCATTCTGTTACTTACCTTTTTCCTGGCTGAAGGCAGGAAAACATGCCTTCACAGTTTTGTGATGAATGTAGTTTAGGCACCAATCGACAAAACAAAGACTAAGTCACCAAGGCCCAATGGCATTTCACCCACAACTGCTTGGAAGCAACCCATTTGTGAAAATTTTGATCTTGTAACTAAAAAAAGAAAGAAGAAGCCTAACTCACCTCTAAAACAAATCTCTTCAGAAAAGTGCCCCCCCCAAAAAAAAAACCCCCAACAACAACAAAACTTTATTCTGTTGTGAGGGAGAGAGAGTGGGATGGGATTTCCAAGAAAGACACTAAATAATTAAAAACAAAATGATACTAACTGGGTGAAAAACCAATCCCAACCTATTCAAAGGATCTAAACTGGCTTCAAGGGAGAAGATCTAGGGCTGAATTCAGGAGTATGCAGTGGTGGGATTCAAATATTTTTATTGGCTACTCTGTGGTCATGGTATGGTGGGTGACCAGGGGAAAGCCCTGCGGTGCACCCAAATTAGGACTACTTTATTTCAAAACTTGGATGGACAGGGACAGCCAGAATTTCTGCTACCAGTTTGGGCAAACTGGTGCAAACCTGCTGAACCGCAGTAGGAATTTGAGAACCAGAACACTAGAGCCTTCAGAATCTCACTGTTTGGATGCAAGCAAACCATTATCGCTCTCTTTTTTAAAAAAGTTAATTTATTTCTATCCTTTTGTTTGAGGGTATTTTATTTTCTCCCCTTGCATGCTTTAGTTTTTCCTTTTATGACTGAGGACAATGGAAATAAAATAAAAACAAATGTTTAAAAATTCTGTTTATGCACATATGCCCAGTAACCAAATTCCAAATTGGGAAGGGTCCTGAGCAGAGGCATTCCAGCTGTGCATGAGTTTGAAGGTGCAAGGCTAGCTCTAGGACAGAGTAGGCAGTGACAGCTGTCATTCTTATTCATTTGGACATTTTCCTAGCAAGCAAACAAAGCACAGCTCAATTATATGCATTGAATCTACTCAAGAGTTAACACATGTCGACAGTTTTCATGCCTGCAATGCACAGCCCAGCACTCCATTCAATAGTTTTCCTGCCAACTGTGCAGGAAACTTTCTGAACTTTAAAGACCATCCAATCTGCAACCACTGGATACATCTAGCCCACAGATCACAGCTTCTCCATCCCTGCTATTTACCTCAAATGTATATCCAATTGTGTTCAGCAAGCCTGACCCCTCCCCCAGGTAACTTGGTAGAGTGTCCTGTTCTCAGCCTGCCAAATATTTTGGATGGGTAAAATTCTTCTACATGTCTATTCAGAAGAAAGTCCCAATGAATTCAATGAAACTTAATTCATCCCAAACAGGTGTAGAATTGCAACCTAAAACGACCATGATCTTCTCTAAAAGGGAGACTCACAGGTTTCTTTCTGTTTAGACAGGACAAAAATTACTATGACTATAATACAGGTTTAGAAAGCTATGGCCGTTGGACAGAGGGACAATTCTTCAGTCTCAAAATATACGAGTGCAGCATTATATACTAAAACTGAGTAGTACAGTGATACCTCATACAACGTCCAAACTTGGTTCCACAAGTTTGGACTTTATACGGATTTGGACTTTGTGTGAGGCATGCAAAATCCTAGCTGTGATGCCTCATACAACGTCCAAATCCTTGCCATGATGCGTACAACGTCATTTCCATAGAGATACATTGTACTGTAACAGCACAGACTTCAGGGCAAAGTCAAGGAAACAGACAGGAAACTGACAGAACTTTAAGAAATCATTGTCTAAAGGCTAAATAAATTACAAAAACATGTCAAACAACCCTGATTTTAGGGACAAACCAACCTGGGGGAAAACCCCAATGCCTCATACAAAGTCGCAGCGACTTTGTAATGAGGCAACGTTTTTCAAGGAATTAGGCGATGTTGTATGAATTCGATGTTGTACGAAGCGGACTTTGTATGAGGTATTACTGTAATAGGTAAAGGTAAAGTTCGCCCTTGCTCAAAAGCCATCCATATCTGACTCTAGGGTTCAGTGCTCATCTGTGTTTACAGCCAAAGAGCTAGCGCTGCCTGTGTTTGCAGATGCTTCCATGGACATGTGGCAGGCTGTAGCCCAGTGAAGACTGCAGGGGGGGGGGAATGCAGCGCTGGGGCCAAACGGTAAGCAATACAAAGGGGAAATGAAACCATTTGTAGGATACTTGTTAAAGAAATATTGTAATCCAGTATTTGGTTATTAATCAAGTCTTTTTAAGTCAAATGAATAATAGTCACTTGAAGAGTGTCACCAAATAAAATTGTACTTTATGATTCAAGTCAATAATAACGATGTGATATGAATAATCAAGTCAATTTGTGGTGATTCAAATAAAGTAATTCAATAATCAGGTCTATTCAAAGTGATTTAAAAAAAGGAATTCAAAGCCCATGCCGGCTATTGTTTGACTTTTCAGAACTTGTGTTCCTTCCTCCAGAATCATTAAAGATGTTTAAAGCTTTTTCTCTTAGTTTTTATTGCGTCATTCGCCTCTAAATGCAATTTCTACCTCATGCGAGTGGACGCTGAATTACTTTGAATTACTTTTTTGAAATCACTTTGAATAGACCTGATTATTGAATTACTTTATTTGAAATCACCACGAATTGACTTGATTATTCATATCACATCATTATTATTGACTTGAATCATAAAGTAAAATTTTATTTGGTGACACTCTTCAAGTGACTATTATTCATTTGACTTATAAATACTTGATTAATAACCAAGTACTGGATTATGATATTTCTTTAACAAGCATCCTACAAACGGTTTCATTTCCCCTTTGGACTGCAGGAAAAAAAACCATGCAGACTTCAAAATATGTGCAGAGAAAATTGGTACTAGAGGTACAAATCTGAGCAGTGTAAGAAGCAAACATGCTAAGAGTCACAGGTCCAGCTGCACTCAAAGCTTTCCTTTTAAAATCTCTAGTTGTCATACTAGGCTTGTTCAAGGTAGACAGGGCAAGGGTCAAGTCTATATTCAGTGAAGCCTCAGCTTTCCCTGCAGAAGGGCCCAAGATGTTCAATCTCCAGCCTCTCTAGGCAAGGCTGAAAAAGACTGCAGCCTGAAACACTGAATATAATACTATGTGAGATGGACCAAAGGTCAATCTAAGTCTCTAAGACTCAGTGTAAACTATCTGATCACTCCAGTTATGGCAGAAAACCCTCTTGGGGGATATTCAGCAGTTCTTTTTGACTCTTGATGCTTCTTCCATGCCTGCACCCATCACAAAACTAAATCTGCTACTATTTAAAGAAGTGTTCTACAAGATAGTTAAAGAATGATTGTGTGCCATCAAGTCAATTCTGACTTATGGTGACTTTTTTCAAATTTTCCATGCAGAGAGTACTCAGAAGTCATTTACTATTCTCTTTTTCTTGTGACTGTGCAGCTTGTCTAAGGCCATACAGGTTAGTTCTTCTGGGATGTCCCAGCCTTGGTTATCACAGCCAGGTCCCTAGTTCACTGAGCTATCGGGCCACCTTTGATCATATTGCCTTGTCCGTATCTCTAAGGAAGTGGCCTCTATTATGTCCCATCATACCATGTCCACCCTTTTGGCTCAGAATGTGCTTAAGCTGTGTTCCTCCTTTGTCAATAATAGCACCAACAGATATACATGAATAAGAAACAGGCTCAATATTGACTCAGCATTCCATCCTTCTGCTGGTAAAATGAGTACCCAGCATGTTGGAGACAAAATGCTAATTACTTATGAACCACCCAGAGAATGGTTTAAGTGCTATGGGATGGTATATCAGCAAAATTGCAATTGCTATTTGCATTTTGCATCAAGGTGGACACTGCAATTACCCGTATGCCTCCAGAAGGTTGTTTCTTAACTGGCAGGATGGCTCAGTGAATTAAGTACCTGGCTGCTGAGCCAGAAGTCTCCACAGTGAGAGACCTCTGGGAGAAGACCAGACTATAATGCCTTAAGCAAACTACAGATCCCAAAACATCTAAAGAAAAGGGGTCTGGTAAACTACTTCTGAATACTCTATACCAGCATTTCCCATTCTTTGCTTTTTGTACTTCAATTCCCAGAAGTCTAAGGCAATTCCCCAAAGCACTGATCAGCCAATGTACTGACTTAGGCTTCTGAGAATTGAACTCCACCAATGTTCTGCAGAACATAGTTTGGGAAACACTGCTCTATACCTTGAAGACCCTGTAAAACCATAAATCAAAACTGACTTGACAGAACATAAATTTTAATTAGGTCGTTTCTTAGTTGAGTTTCATTGTTCTTCCTATCTCAAAAAAAAAAAAAAAACAACACCCAACAACTATTTTTAATGTCCATACTTACTTTTGTTGGGCTGCTAGTGAGCTCACTTTGGACAGGCTACCTTTTGAATTGTTAACACAACATCAGTAATCTGCAACACAGGCGAGGGTGTGCATTTTCATGCACAGTGGCTTGAAACCACCTGGAACTATAACCCAGTGATGGCAAACCTTGGCACTCCAGCTGGTCTTGAACTTCAATTCCAAGAAGCCCTGATCAGCAGGACTGCTGACTTGGGGTTCTGGTAATTGAAGTCCAAAAACAGCTGGAGTGCCATGGTTTCACCTTCACTGCTATAACCTGTAGGCTGGGGCATTCAGCCCAAGGTGAAAATTAGAAGAGGAATAATACAGAACACCCTCTCAAGACTACATCATCAGAACTCTTCTTGGAACCCCTTTTCATAACTCCACCTGAGATAAATGGAACAGTAGAGACAGACTCGCTACCCTTATGACTTCTGAAAATCAAAGAGATCCTCCATAAGTAAGTATAAAACCTCATTGTGCCTTAAGGTGGATGCCACCTGCCTTAAAGTCCTTCTTTTCTTTTGTGCCAAGTAATAAAGAGACAGCACAGCACTTTCTTTGGGAGAGAATAAACAAAGGTACAACTCAGCCATTTCTCCATAATGTACAAGACTCATATAATAAAACTCAGCAAGATCTTATCACCAAAACACTTTCATCAAAATTAAAGACACTGAGCAATTATAATGGCTTATTCTTATTAGCTGAAGCCACTGCTACCTTTCACAACCAGCTAGTCGTCTTTCTAAAAATGTCTGGAATCAAGAACCTGCTCCTAGCTAAACACAGCCAGTACTCTCCTTACACATCAGCTATTAACACAGCAGTAACATTACCTTTGCCATACATAAATGATAGGATGTCTTTAAGGTAACACAAACTCCTTTACTTTGGAAGCACTTATTCCACCTTTATTTACCTGCTAAATGTTTTCTCAAATGAACACAAAGATAAAAATGCTTGCCAACATTTCATTCCCTCTGAATTTGAAAGGAAACATTCACAATTTGGTCATATTATGGAGCAGCCTGACTCCTTGGCATGGTCAGTGTTTCAAAACATTGGGGGCGGTGTATGTGTGTGCTGAACTGTAACTCCCAGACTCCCCAGCCAGCCTGCTGGTGGATTATGGAAACTGTACTCCAAAGCACAATTTCCAGGCTCTGGCTCAGACCAAGGAGCAAAAGCTTAACTTGGGCCTAGGCCTAATCCCTTTTGGTTTATGGGCAAAAGCAGACATCCTTGCAGTTCTTTCCTTAGCAATGCCCTGCTGCTAGGCCAGACCACCAGTTTAAGGCACAGGTTAAGCTTTAACAAAACTGGTAAGATCCACTTCCAAAATGCCATCTTTTAAGCAACAACAAAAACTTTTCACAAAGGCTCACCTTTACTTTTGTGCGTACGCATGCATGCACACATGCACACATGCACACACACACACACACACACACACACACACACACACACACACACACACACACACACACACACACACACACACACACTAAATAACCTCATCTAACACTTTCTGGGGCAGGGGAATAGACAGCCAATGCTTAATGTAAAACAAAGGTTTTTATTTTTATTTTAAAAATCTAAATAATTTACACATAAAGAATATTCCACTATTCTTATTTCCTGGAGTGCACACTTGACCATGCATTATTATCAGTCTATGCCGGGGTGCCCAAACTATGGCCTACGGGCCAGATTTGGCCTGTAGTGCCAATTAATCTGGCCCACGCTGCCCTCACCGCTCCTGGAAGTGGAAGTAAAACATGCATGCATGGGTGCCAAAAGCACCTGCACATGTGCAGAACATGTTTATGACAGATGTGGGTCATTTACAGCAGTATTCTGCACATACATGCACAGGTGCATTCGGCACATGTGCATGCATATTCTACTTCTGCAACTGGCCCATGGCACAAAAAAGTTTGGGCACCCCTCATCTATGCAGTGTTCCTCAAATACTAACCAAGCATCGTGGTTTAATTTATGAGGCAGAGTCAAGACTGCCTGGGTCACAAGCAACAGGCAACCATGGTTTTATTTACATTCCTCTAAGCGGGGAGCACCATAGTACATGCTTTCCTTACTCTTTTCCTCCTTTCTCATACCCACAAGGAGGTAAAAAGTACGTTCTTCCAATACTGAATGTGGCATATCTCACTGTGACATTTCAATCTTTGATTTTTTTAAAACAATCTTGTATTTGTTTTCTGTATGGATCACACGGCTGTCTTTGTTTGTTTATTTCAACTTAAGTAACTATTATTTGGCTTAATGTCCTGCTCTGCTGTCACAAACCACTATTTAAAGAAAGGACATGGTCCCTGCTTCAAACATGGTGGATATTACGACAGTCATCTAAAAGAAGAAATAGCTAGAACCCATAATATTCCAGAACAGGTAGAGTGTTCCTTTGGATTACAGATTAAATGCCTTGCCCTGTAACCTATACTAGAAAATCATTTCTCTTTTCAGTTAATGTGTAATTGACACAGTGTTTCTCTTCAGCTGGCTTGGCTACCATACCCTATCTTGGTTACAGATTTTATTCAAAGAACTCCGTGTTGAGATGAATGGAATTTCAGTGTCAACTTTCTTATCAGAAACTGTGTTAAATTTGCCTCTGAAGGCAAAATGGGGATAAGTGGAACCAAAATGCATCTATCCTTCCCAATTCCAACTTAGGAAACTGTCTCACAGCTTGGCTGCAATTCCCTCAAGGCACCCATGGGGGGCTGAAGCACTCCTACTTGAATGTTTTCTTGCTCCGGCAAAGGGAGCTTGGAGCAAACAGTCAACAGCTCTGACCTTGTAACAGATACCAAATGGGAAGGAACTGAATGCTGCCTCTGAACAGGAGATAAAATACCAATGCCAAGAAGGGAGCAAATCACAGAAAGGGTGGTGTGCGGTTTCAGCGAGCCAGACGATAAAGGACTGCAGAAAGATGTCCTAGGATTAGCACATCTGTTTTATAGATCAGCTCTCCACCAGCCAACCGGACAGAAAATCTTGCGGAAAAGGGATATCTAGACCTTTTTTAAAGTGACTTTTCCAAGCTACATGAAAAATCAAAATATCTTGTACCATGCAGTCATGAACATCACAGTGGAAGCCTGGAGGACTCTTTCCACCGACACTACTAGACCCTTGCTCTTTCCAGCTACACAGATTTCTCTTTCCTGTGCACAGACTTTGGTGCTGTATCGGCCCATATCGGAGCTGAAGCAGTAGAGACCCAATGTGGTAGGGCAGTGATGGCAAACCTTTTGGAGACCGAGTACCCAAACTGCAACCCCAAACCCACTTATTTATTACAAAGTGCCAACATAGCAACAGGGGAGGCGAAAAAGCTCCCTTTGGGTGACTGGGCAGAGGGAACTCTATGCTGGAGGGAGGGAGGAAGTGCTCCCATTTGGCTGCTGGGCAGAGGGGTGGGGTGAATACTGTGCTGGGGTGACTGCATGGGTGCCCACAGAGAAGGCTCCAAGTGCCATCTCTGGCACATGTGCCATAGGTTCAGTACCACTGTGGTAGGGTGTCCTGTAATGCATAGCCCTACAGCTGAAGCAAGGTTTCTTCTTTCCTTTCTTGGTAAGGTAAAGGTATCTCTTGCTCGAAAGCCAGTCATGTCCAACTCTAGGGGCCAATGCTCACCTGTTTACAGCCCAAGAGCCAGCACTGTCTGCATCTGCATGTGGCGGGCATGACTAGATGCTGGAGCACAAGGAATGATGTTACCTTTCCTTCTGAAGTGGTATTTATCTACCAGTAATTTCTTGCTTTTGAACTGCTAGGTTGGCAGGAGCTGGGGCAGACAATGGGAGCTCATTCTGTCATGCAGCACTTAACCGTATGTACTTGAATATAAGCTGACCCAAGTATAAGCCAATGTACCTAATTTTGACCTGAAAACCCGGGAAAATAGATTGACCCAAGTATAAGCCGAGGGTGGGAAATGCAGCAGCTGCAAGTGAGTTTCAATAATTAAAATACATGAAAATACAGTAAAATTAATTAAATCATTGGCGCATCTCAATCCGGCACAGTCTTGGGACCCTCATGGTTGTTGACCTGAGTATAAGACATGTCCCCCTTTTGGGGCTCATTTTTGGGGCTCAAAAATTCAGCTTATACTCGAGTATATACAATAGGTCTTAAACTGTCAATCCTCCAATTGTCATCATTTTAACCATTAAGCCACTGCGGCCCCAGAACAAATCCCAAACACAGTAGAAGGGGGAGGATATTATAGTTCCCTTACTTCTTCTTCCAATGGTTTTCTACTGGGAGGAAGGAGGAACTAGAGCCAAAGAGAAATTACAACACCCAGATGCATTTAGTCCAGACTCTTACTGAGGGGGACATTATACTTATACTACTGAAGTGAAGGAAGCAAAACGGGTTACCATTAAAATGGATGTTTATGTGAAATGGCCTGGAACCTCATTCATTCGTCATATTTAGGACAAATCCAGAATTCAGAACAATTTGGTTCAATCTGTTGCAAAGGATCCAGTTCTTCCATCTCAGGATTTTAGTCAAGATTAATATAGACTGCCAGAAAATTTCTGACCACTTACTTCTGGACTTGGCTTTTATTCAATGAAACCAAATTATGGGTTCTTGGTGGTGATGCAACTGGCTGACCAAAGTTCTGTACAGGAGTTTTATTGGTGGCTTGCAAAAAGCATGATAATGCCGTCTGATTTTTGTAGCTCCAATGGGAACAGCAAAAGCAAGGGACCTGTGTTACCTGAGTTCTAATCAAATCCTCTCTCAAAGCATGCTGTGTTGCCAGAGCACTGCTAGACTGGATTTGACTGGCTATGGCTCCAGTTGTGCAGAACCAACAGACAATTTTTTAAAATAAAAAATTGAATGCTCTGACAGTCACTGGGAAACTCTGGTTTTCTGGTTCCCATTGTACAAACAATAAGGAAGCTAGAGATGCAGTTTCAATTGGATCATGCAGAGTCCACCAAAAGCATGCCATATGAGTCTTGTTTTGAGTTTGCTCTTGCTCTTGCAGTAGCTCAAGTGGCTAAGACACTAACTGGGAGGCGGAAGGTCAGCAGTTCGATTCCCGAGTACTGCAGGATGGAATGAGCTCCCGTCGTCGTCCCAGCTCCTGCTAACCTAGTAGTTTGAAAGCAAGAAATTGCAAGTAGATAAATAGGGACCACTTTGGTGGAAAGGTAACTACATTCCATGCATTCTGGTATCTAGTCATGCCTGCTACACGACTATGGAAATGTCTGCAGAAGCAGACAGCGCTGGCTCTTCAGCTTTGAAACAGAGATGAGCACTGAACCCTAGAGTCTGATATGACTGGCTTTCGAGCAAGGGAAACCTTTACCTATACCTTGTATGTGAAGAGAGGAAACTGAGAGTTTTGGGGGATAGTTTGTTACAAACTATGGCTTGCTGTTGGGTCTTAACCTTATAAAACATATTGTGCAAAATGCAATCAAAATATGGTTTGGAACCCTGCTTGGTAGACAAACTATGGTTTTGGTATTAATCAGGATCAGATGCCGGCTTAGCTACTGGACAGAGAATGTAATTGCTGGATTGCTGCTGCTTGTTAGATGCACAGAGGAATATGTTAGATGAACAGAGAAAGGTAGCTCCAGGCATCCATATACATGCAGAATGTTACACACACACACCTGACTTACTCATAGTTTCTCAGGCTCTAGTTCCATTCAGATATGTTATCTGAAGCTATAAGAAGAGTTCCAGCTTCTTTTCACCTGTCACTCTCTTCAAGCAGAGAGTGACAGTCTGAAGAGGAAAGCTTTGGCTCTGAGCAGGAATTTTTCAGGTCCCCCCCTCTCCTGGGGAGGCTTTATGTGTAGCAGAAGATTCCTTTTTTAGACCATCCCTCTCCAAGCAAAGAGAGGAGAAGGTTGGGTCTAGATCTCCCCCCCTCTCTCTCTCACACACACAAGCTAAAATTAACCCTTTCTTGGTCATCCAAATAGGGTTTCTGTTACTCCACCCACAATGGCACCAATAAAAATAGCATGCCACCCTTAAATTCTTCCCCATTTTGTACCCAGGGCCTCTTCCCATATTCTCCATGCCTGCTTGTGAAGTAGGGAAGAAGAGTAGAGAGTTTGCCATCAGTCTTTCAGACTCTGAAATCTTTGCTGGTAATTTGACCAGACTCTCTCAGGAGGGCACATTTATTTTCCATCTGGTACAAACAAAACCAAAGGCATTGGCTGCATACATATTCTGCATGAGAAGGAAATAATTCACACATCCATTCATACATTAAATATTTGACTCCTACTTCTATCATAAAAAAGGAGCAGTATACATACACTTCCACAGAGAACACATCTATACATATCTATACATCTTCCTAGAGATTAATGTAAAAGCTGACCATCTAAAACTAAATATAATTATGTCCCAGGGCCAGCCCCTCCCACCCAGGAGGGGATAAGAACATCCCGGCTCTGGTGGGCCAACCATCACCACTGCTGCTGACACCGCAGCTGTGCCGGGTCCAGCCCCTCCCAGCCCGGGAGGGGATAAGATTGTCCTGGCTCCAGCAGGCCGACCATCGTCCTCGGCTGGGCAAGGAGGCCCACCGGCTTCGTGCACCAGGACTCGCAACATCTCCCGGCACTCTCGGGCCCTGCCCCCTTTGGGCTTGGAAGGGGCAAAGAGGCCTCACAGTAATGGATGCCAGGACCAACACCATTGCCAGCATCTCGGGCCCCACCTCCGGTCAGGACTTAAAGACCGTAGAGGCAGCTGGACTTTTGCCACCCCCTCCAGTTTTCTTTGCGGGGCAAAGAGGCTGTGATGTTTCTGTACTCTATTGAGATGTTACTAGACTTTTTTGTATCTTGTATTTTGTTCTTTGCTATATTGTATTCACTATTGTATCTTGTATTTTGTTTTTGCTCTATTGTATCTTTGTTCTGATGGGTTGTGAGCTTCCTTGAGTCGCGCTTGCTGAGTAGGGCGGCATATAAATCAAATAAACGTAAACATAAACATTAAGATAACTACATGAAGCTGTGCACTGGGCATCTCCTCTTGGTAATTGGATAGGATTTCCTCCTTTCAAGCAAGGCCACTTTAGTGGTCTCATGAATGCATTTATTACACTGTGCTACTACAGTTTGGTCATCAGTATTCAGTGATTTTATGCTTGTTTTCAGATATATATTTTCTTCTGCACCATATAGGTGTGTTGGAGTTTTGTACAAGACGTTTCATCACCCTCATTGTTCTTTGAGCTGAGCAAAGCAGTGCCTAAAGTTGTGTATACAATTAGCAAACATTTTTTACCATATGATCTAAATCTGCTAACGTTTTTCTTTCTTCTGTTACCATTTTTCTCTTTCTTCAGGGAGGGGGCGACAATAGAAATCAAATTAAATAAACAAATAAAAACTTCAATAAATAAAACAGAAGACTTTGCAGGGAGGTGGTAAACTTCCCCGAGCCCTTCCAGAAGCAGCTATTATTAAAAGTAGTAGATTCCCAAAATAGAACAATCACCCTTGATTTCTCTGTGCATCTTTGGCTGCTGAGCAGAAAACTCATTCATGGAAGCAGATTGTTTTACAAAGGCAGTGACAGCAGCAACATTGGCACCAGGAGGTTATTGCTGACTATTAGCTATGCCAACCCCCTTGGCTCACAGGGGCTACTCTGTACACACTTGTTGTCACAGCTGAATTCTCTGGAGGCCACATCAGATCTGGAAAAAGCTCATGAAGCCTGAATTGCTGGGTTGAGCCTTACACAAACTGCACCACATGGAAGCCCAAAAGTAACAAAGTTTGAACAAGGTGTGCAATTTGCATTTTACCCAGACTACAGAGATGACTAGAAATGGATCCTAAATAAAATAAAAAATTCACCATCTCACCCTGTCACAATATGTCCCTGACATTCTCTCTTATTTCTCATCCCAATGTTCATCTAATATGCTCTCATGCCAACCACACAAATGTGTTGGCAACAGTAACTGACTCAAGGTACAATGCACGCTGCTAAATGAATTTGAACCAAGATCCGACAAACAACTTTTAAAGGACACAAATGTTCTTCCTTTGAATCTTATCATTCTGACGGCTTTTTCTCCATACACAAGGTCTGTGCTGGAGTGAAATGCCTTAAAAAAATACCCACAAAAGGGAGAAATTTACCTTTAAAGATTTCCCTTGATGGGATGTCTTGATAGTCCCATTAAACTAATTTTCCACATACCTAATGACCAACAGTTGATGTTTACAGAGAACATTAGAACTACAAAATAGTATGGACACCCTTCCTTTACCTCAACCAGTGTTTCCCAACCCTTGGTTTTTGGACTTCAATTCCCAGAAACTTTCCCCAAAGCACTGATCAGCCAATATACTGACTTAGGCTTCTGAGAATTGAAGTTGGGAACCACTGGCTTAAATCATCACAGCATGAAGACACTTCCTGATGTTCTTGATCTATTCAATCTTTTTTATTTTACTTACGCCAAAAATGACAGGTTTACTGGGCTAGGTATTTTTATCCCAATCCATTTTTATTGTCTGTGTAACTACAGACACACACCCAGAGGAAAAGTGTTTCAAATAATTCACTAAAGGTAGATTCAGATAAAGAGGAAGTAGGTTCTGCTACACAACTCAGTCACATTATTGTACTAGAAGAGCCATTAATTTAAAAGTATATGTATTTTTCTCATTAGAGGTTTAACTCCTTATAATTTGGCCCATACACCTGACTGCATGAGATCTTACATTCTTGCTCAACATTTGATTGACCCCTCCTCTCCTTACTACAATATTCTTTCAGCAAGAGGATGAGAGTATGCAGGTGGGGTCATAAAAATATTTTCGACTATAGGAATGGCATAGACACATCATGAACAAATAAGCCATAGGAAAAGTTCTGAGTGGAAACATCTGTAATGGTGTTTTTCTACTTAAAGTTGTCTCGTAAACTCTTGGGGTGGCTTTCGGGAGATGATCTGCAGAAAGTCTTATATCCTGCTTTTGCTCCATGTACAATGCTATTCCTACAGGCTTCCATACCATCCATCTTGTGTAGTATTAATTTTTATACTGGTGTTGATTTACCCCCAAGGAACCATATAATGATTTTAATTCCACTCAGCACTAAACTAAACAGGCTGGTTAGAGAAGCTCTTTTGGTAGCAAAGATTCTTCCAGGGACACTTAATGATCACACAGTTAAACAACATTACTTATTCCTATATTTAAAGTACTGAGACTGCAAACATTGTTCACCCATGAAATTGTTCTCCAAAATCTCTGGAATATACATGATATTAAATTCAAACTGCTCTTGTACAAAGAAAGCAAAAAAAAAGTCCTCCTTTCTGAACTGTTACTTCTTAAGGCCAGGAATCCAATGCCAGAAACTAAACTGTGAGTTTTTGTTGACCTTTAGTATTACTTTGTGGAATGGCAAGGGGGAGGAGCGGGAGAGAAACAAGAGTTGAGAAAAGCCAAACCAGCCTCTATGTCTGAAGTTACAAAATGATCCACTTTGCTGTTGTCAAAGACAAAATAGTTCTTGACTCACTAATTGGTAGTTGGAAGTTGTGTCTAAAACTTTTAAAAACACTCTCTGAAAGATGAAACAAAGAGTTCTGTGGCATTTAATGACTAACTGTTTACTATAGCATAAGCTTTCGTGGACTACAGCCCACTTAAACATGAAATGTTCTAAACTGTAGCACTACAGACAATCATTATATCATTTCCGTGTAAGGTTTTCTGTTGTTACCATAAGCAATAAAACCTTGGAGAAGTTTCTTGAAGCTTGTTTGTTTGCTAGCTACCCTTCTCTCGCTCCCCCCTCCCACAAATGTAGATTTCATAGGCCTGTTTTTCAAATGGCTCTCTACTCCCTTCCACCCAATAATACTCTCAAGACTCAGAGCAAAACACCATCAACAAAATGCATGCAACTAGTCTGAAAGTCACACGTGTTCCATTGCAAGATCTTGCTTTCAATGTGCCTTTTGTTTGCTGGCTGGTGTTTCAACATCCTCAACTTGAACAGAAAAAGGTCAGCCTTAGTCTTCTGGCTTTCATAAACCTGAATCAAGCCCTGCCAAAAGGAAGATTGATGTTGTAGTAAATTTGCCTTGATCAAAAGAAAGGGGTGGGGGAGGAAGAGACAGCCATTGAAGGTAGAGACCAACTTTGCAAGATGAATTTCAATTCTCTCCTAAAAGGAGATAGCCATGCTTAGAAGAATGCAGTTTAAGTCACTTCCTTTCTCATCAAAGCCAATGCCTCAATGTGTATGTAGATCCATTTAGAGTTATAAATGCCTGCTCCAGCATGCTTGCAAATAATTCACAACAGTTACTAGTCAATTTTTCAAAAACTAAAATCCACCTGTGTTTTGTATCCAAGTTAGTCATTTGTGATATAAAAGGGGCGAGGAAAGAACCCTTGAAATATCCCTGCCAGGTCACTACTATAATGCAAATAAGAAAAGACTTCTCACTTGTAGAACTTGGCACTTTTTAAGCTGCACTTTCCCAGTTACATTTTAAACAATCCTGTGACAGTCCTTTGTGGGCTAGGAAGAAAGAGCTTTTAAAACTTTTGTTTAAAAATAAATAAATAAAAAGTTGCTATCAGGTTACTCAGAGGTATTTCCCACTCACCAAGTGCCACAGTAGAAAAAAAACCCACACACGCACCCGTGCATGCGTGTGTGCATGCGCGCACACGCGCACACACACACACACAGAGTTGTTCCCAAAGCAGACCACAACAATTCTTTTACTTCATACAACCATGCAATCATTACATGAAAAGTTGCATTATTTTACACAACGATGAGCAGAGACTAACCTAACCCAACGAGTCCATTACTGAGTTTCCAACTTTAATCTTGGCCCAAACTTGAGCCCGTTACCCAGGCTAAAACCAAACCAGGTGACCATGAACCTTGTAAGCCTCATTTGTAAACCTCCCCAGGACAGTTCTCCAGAAAGGAAACCATGACATCTTTGTGGAGCAACTCCACCATTGACATCTCCAGTATGTCTAAGGCCAAGTCCCAATGCTGCAGCTTCGTGAGAAGCTCAGAATTGTTGAAATACTGATCCCAACGTTGTGGTGGAGGTGGTTAGGTTGCCAAGTAAACCAAAGCAGCCCCACTCCACCAGAACTTTTGAATAGGCTTTTGCCCTTTCAGATGTTATAAGCCCATCGCCTTGCAGAGGCACAAAGCTGCATTCAAAGTTTCTAAGCAGCCATTTCCATCTTTAAAAGAAAGCACAGCTAGGTAGCACCCCAAAGACTGGGCCTAGGCATTCATCTCCCTCCACTCCTGTTCTTGCTCTTACTGTCTCTTAGAAACCTTTGAGAGGGCATTTGTTCAAGCTGCCAAGTTAAATCCTCCACTCTCATGTCAATGCATTTGAAGGCGGGGGTTGTGGGTGGTGATGGTGGCGAAGGGATCAGTCAGAAGTCTCCCTCTCACTTAGGCCCGGCTGAAGGAGACACAGGCTTGTGTGCAGGCGCGGGCGAGCAGGGGCAGGGACACACACACAGTCATTCCCCCTAGAGAATCATTAAGCCCTCTGCAGATCAGTAACTAAAGCCCTATAATATATACAAGTGCAGAAAAGCAGGCCTAGATGATGACAGGGAGATGGGACTTTAAAACCCTGGGCACTGTCTCAGCCTCCCTCGGTGTCTGCAGCTCCTTGGCTGACCCAGCAAAACACCTCTATTGTGCCTGGTTGCTCCCTCTTCAGCCCCAGTCGATTATTTGAGAAGACTTGGGATTATAGAAGCAAAGAAGAACTGGAAGAAGAAGCAGGCATTTCTGAAGTTCTCTCTCTCCCAATAATAATAATAATAATAAAAGTTAGCAACACAATCAAAGCTTTAAACACGTGTTCCCAACACACACAGAGAGAGAGACAGAGATCCAAAGGTTTTCCAGGGCAGGAAAAGAAGAGGAACGTCTAGAATCGATACTACCCACAGACAGACAAAATCTTCCATTTATTTCTTGAAGTCAATTTAGGAGATCTCTAAAAGATCAGGACCAGACATCTCAGGTTAAGCTCAGATGGCTCCCATTTTTAATGTTTACATTCCGCAAGTGCCTTTTAAGTGCAGTTGACACACACACATATAGATACAGTATAGCTATAGATACATATATATCAATTCTTCCCTTTCTTTAAATGTAGCCAGACAGCCCAAGCTACTCCCCCGTGAAAGCGATCCCCTCCTCTTCCCCCTCCCTCCCACCATAGCAAGAGAGCAGGATCCTTCCTCTCCCTCTCCACACACCCCCCCCCCCTTCCTGGACAGATGTAAAGTGTGGGGAGGAGAGAGGGAGGGAAAGAAAACCTTCCTGGCTTTCTCCTCCTGCCTTTGCCAAAGAGGCCCCAAGTCCCAACTGGCTTTCAGAAATCCAGACACAAGGAATTTACACTCGCTCAGGCTTCCCAACGCCCGGAAAACAAGCTCAGCCTTTCCTCCCTCCCTCCCTCCCTCCATCTCCCAGGCTCAGCTCGGTGGCGCCCCCCCCCCTTCCCACAGCAAACCCTCCCCCCGGATCGATCGCTTCGGTTCTTGCGCGGAAATCGACGCATTCCCTGTTCGAATCCCAGTTAGGGCAAAGCGAGACAAGCCCGGGAAGGGAGGAGGGAACAGGCAGCCCCAGCAGACAGCAAGAAAGGAGAGGGAGGGGAAAAAATTGTTGGGGGGTGGTGGGGGTGGATTGGGGGGGGGGGGAGAGAGAAAAACCCAACCAGAATCTCCCCGGTTTATTTTTTTTAAAAAAACCTCCTTTGTTTTTATACAAGATAATTTCGGCGGTGGCGCCCGATTCCTCCCCACCCCCACCCCCACCCCCCAACTCCGAATCAAGCATGCCGAAATCGCAACCTTGTTATCGGCTTGCAAACTTCAGACCCCGCACACACGGAACACCTTTTGTAGCTCTCTTCCCAAACTGAGAAGGTTGATTTTTTTTGGGGGGGGGGGCGTCCCCCCCACCCCTCTGCATCCGATCCCAACATGCCCACCGATTTCTTGATCTCTTTAAAATAAAAATAATTTTAAAAAGCGATTCCCAGGCAAGGTTTGGCTGCTCGTTTTCTTAAATCTGTCTTTTTCTGCCCCCCCCCTTTTTTTTACAGTAGCGAAAAATCAAAATATTAACATCGCGAGTTAAATCAAGTACTGTAGCCCACCCCCGCCCCCCTTTTTCTCTTCCACCCCCGATTCGGGATCTCTCGGTTTTACCTCCGGTGCTTGGCGGAGCCCCACACACCGCCGAACAACACAAACACAACCGGCCCCTTTAAGGAGTCTTCACACTCTTTTTTCCTGGATTTCTCTCTCCCGCGCGCGCACCCCTCCTCTTTCCCCAGTCCCTTCCTTCGCACCACCAAACAGAAACCACACAGATCTCTCCCCACATCGGCATTACGATCTCGCGCCTGCAGTTCTCTCATTCTCGATTTACTCCCCCCATTGTCTCCAGTCCCGAGGCTGGAAGGAAGGGAGCCGTGCACGAAGTGAGACACAGAAAGCGAGACGAAACTTACCTACGGCTTTTGGAACTGGGCAGAATTAGGAAGGCTGCCACACCGGGATGGGGTGGAGAGACAAATTTTCATAAAGAAGGGGAAAAAAGCAGGCAGTGGAAATTTTTTTAAAAAAGAAAAAGAAAATATAATTTAAAATATTCCCTCTTCCCAGTTGGATGTGCAGGTCTTGCTCAGGTGGGATTTTTGCTATATATTTATAAAGCTAATTTGTGGGTTTATTTTTCCCCTCCCCGACCCCAAAAACAGCAAAAAAAAAAAACAAACCCGTCTCTTATTTCTTGCCTTTAAAAAAAAATACACCTCCCACAGACAGTGAAAAGGAGCTCAGTGTTAGGGGAAGAATAAGTGAATCAACTCGCAGAGAGAGCAGAGCAAGTTGAAGTGTCAAATTACATTGGCTATTTTATTACCAAAGGGCCCTGCTTCTGGCTGTTGGCAAAATCTGTCCCAGATTCCTATCTGAAAGGGAGCGCTCGGTCTCTCTCTCGATCCTACGGGGATGCTTCGCTTTCCTCTCCTCCTCCCACTTCTTTTTCAGCGCCTCTCCCCCCCCTCACCCCTTTGGATCTCACCTTCTGACCACCTAAAGTTAAAAATCTTTCCGATCCAAGCAAATAAGGGACTTCCAATGTGTTTGTCTCCCTCCCCTACAAAGGGATGAACTTCCTCTCTCGAAACCTTTGCCACGCTTGTTTATTAAAAAAATAATAATAACCGGAGACTTGGAGGTAGTGAAGGGGGGGGGGCACACAATCTTTTGCAGCTCCCCCCCCAAAAAAATAATAATCAACACACACACACACACACACACACACACACACACACACACACAATCGCCCGTCCTTACAGGAAAAAAAACCTCCACGCTCCCTCCTGCGCGAAACTGATGCACTTGGAAAGTGAGAGATGTAGTTTGACACGCTCATTTTGTGTTATTGTGTCGCTCGCTTTCTCTCCCTCTGTAGATCAATGGATGGAAACGGTATTTGATTGGCATGCTAAAAAAAAAAAATCGAGCATTTTGATACATTCCTTCCTAATTTATTTATTGGCGATGGGGGGAGCTTCTGTGTGTGTGTGTGTGTTTGTGTGTGTCACAGCTAGCCAAACCGGCGGCTTTCACGAGCCCTCCCTCTTTCACACACACGCGTGTGAACCCCACGGGGTGTACGTGTGGGGGGGTTTGGTGGCCCGGGGGCGGCTGCTTTTTTGGACCGCCCAGCGGTCGGATCCTGTGGTTTACTGGCGAGGGGTGAACCCCGCAGGGATCTCCCCGGACTCGATCGCAGGTAAAGCCACATGCCTTTTCCTTTCCTCGACCCCCCCACCGATGCTTCGGAGGCAAAGCAGCAGCCACGGCGCACGCGCGGGCACTTACTCCAGAGTAAACAATGCAATCGTCCACCCACCCCCTCGTTTTGGAAAAGGGAGGCGGAGGCGACAACCGAGGGCACGGCTTGCCAAAATAAAATAAAATAAAATAGATTTTTTCCCCCTCCCCCGTCCTTCAAGGGGTGAAACCCTAATATTTAAGAGAGATTTCCTAGACCCACTGGGCGGCCAACCTGGAGTCGGAAAGAGGGGGGGGCGCTGTCCCTTAACCTGCACAGCCGGAGCTTTCTTTAAGAAGGCAGGGCCAAAGAGAGAGAAGGGGAGGGGACACCAGTTCGTGCCTCGGTGGAGGAAGGAAAGCTCTGCTAGCTAAGCCTGAAGGCTGCGAAGGGGATCCACGTTAATTGAAAGGGTGGTATTATTATTTTTAAAAAAAGGTCTCACAAATCCCCACCTCGTTACACACCCACCCTCCATTATAGTAATGCAAAGGAGGGGTCTTTTAAATGGAAGGGCGTTTTACGGTCTCCTTGATTTTCTCTCCTTTTCCATTAACGGCCCCCACCCATGCCCGGTGTGTGAATGAATGTGTAAGGCGGGCGGGGGGCGGCGGATACTGTGTGTGTGTGTTACCCCCTCTTTATCCTGCTCCTCCTCCCCAGCGCGCTCTTAAATCCTTTTGCGACGACGCCTTTTGCGACAGCTCGCCCGCCGCGCCGCAGGGCACTTCTTCCTCAAGGCTGCCTTTTCCCCGACGGCAGGGCAGGCCAGCTAGGAAGCAGGCGGCGGGAAGGGGGGGGGAGCCAAGAGTGAAGGGGCTCAAAAAATAAATAAAGAGGTTTCCAATCTGTTCTGAATTTTATTTTATGGGGAGAAGGGGGGGGGTTATGCTTCTTGCAAGATCGCCCACAGTATCTCCCCCCCAAAAAAACAAAACAACAACAAAAACCCAAGGTTTTTCTTATTTTTATGACAGTCACTTGAATTGGTGAGTTGGTTGTTTGCTAGATTATTGCAACGGAAGGCGAGCCCTTGAAAGGGCGCCCCTCGGGTCTTCATGCCCCGTCCCGCGGGCTTACTTGGAAGTAAGCCGTCGTCTCTGGGTGGGCCACCTCTTGGGGCTGCAGCAACCTTCCTACACTGGCGGGACGAGAGGACGACGCCCCCGATCCGGCTTTGTGTGGGGCTTGTGTAAACCACAAGGAAGGGGTGCGTGGCGTCGGGAATGCCTTGAATTATCTGACGCCGTCCTGTCTGATCTCCCTTTTCACTGTCTAGGATCCCTGGTGGCGAGCCTTGGCTCTCCAGGTGTTCTTGGACTTCAATTCCCAGAAGCCCAAGTCAAGCACGCCTGCTCATCAGGGCTTCTGGGAATTGAAGTCCAAGAACAGAGCCAATCTTTTCAGCCATTCCAAAGCCCCCTAACCCAGTGATGGAGAACCTTGGCACGCCAGGTCTTATTGGACTTCAATTCCCAGAAGCTCAAGGCAGCACTCCTGCTGATCAGGGCTTCTGGGAACTGAAGTCCAAGAACAGCTGGAGTGCCAAGGTTCGCCACCACTGCCCTAACCCCATACCTCTTTCCCAACGCGATCTCTCGTCTTTCCCAAGAGCATTTCCCAAGGGCCCCAACAACATTTTGTGGTCTTAACTCCTACTGTAGTTCCCCCAGTGGTTCCCACACACACACTTAACCCAGTTTACATGTAGGCAGCGCGATCCTAGGTTTCCTCAGAAGTAAGAAACGCGGCAGTGGCTCAAGTGGCTAAGAAGCTGACTGGGAGGCGGAAGGTCAGCAGTTCGATTCCCGAGTCCTGCAGGACGGAATGAGCTCCCGGCTCCTGCCCACCTAGCAGTTCGAAAGCAAGAAATTGCAAGTAGATAAATAGGGACCACTGCGGTGGGAAAGGTAACAGCGTTCCGTGCGCTCCGGTGTCTAGTCATGCCTGCCACATGACCACGGAAACGTCTGCAGAAGCAGACAGCGCTGGCTCTTCGGTTTTGAAACATGAGCACTGAACCCTTAGATTTGGATACGACTGGCTTCCGAGCAAGGGATGCCTTTACCTTTGCTAAGAAACGTGGCGGTTGGCTTCGAAGTGAGGAGCCACAGGAGTCAGTTTACTTATGGATGTGCAATCAAAGGTACTGAATGCACTCCCTTATCAAACATGCATAGGATCGGGTTTGCGTGGCCTCTAGTTAAAGCGCACAACTCACCACCCTTATTGACTTAGATTTAGACTTGGATCCTCCCATGCTATGTAAGCATATCGGGTAGTCCATCCTTATGGCTTCCCTGCTAAATCCTAAACTATTGTTAGCCACAGGTTGAGCTCCGTGTGGGCGGCAAGGTTGCGAGTTTAGGGAAACGCAAGTGTTTCGGCGTAATGGATCATTAATTAATTTCGATTCGCCTGCTTCGCCCTTTGCTCACACCAGTAGCATTAGGGTTCAGATCCCTAATTTAACGCTCATCCTGAATTTCCATCATCCAGCGACAGTGGTTCCCCCACCCTGTCTTTTGCTGTTGTACGTGTGCCTGTCGGAACAGCAGTGTACCAGGCACGGGGGGGGCGGGGCGGGGGGGGCAATCTGGGACTCAGTCCATGGCTCCGGTTCCGTGTAAACAACGCTTAACCATTGGTGGTGAGTAATTAACAGCCGCCTCCTGAGTCTGCTTGCTCAAAAGTAAACTTTCCAGAGCGTAAGGAGGAAGCTGCCGGATGTAAAGCAAAAGCGATCACACTTAATACACCCCACATAGTGCTTAGTACACTCTCTGGTGGAAGGTTCACAAGTTAATTATTTAACATTTTGCCCCCAGCATGCTGGGTACTCATTTTACCGACCTCGGAAGGATGGAAGGCTGAGTCACCCCTGGCCTGGTGAGGATCGAACTCACAACCTTTTGGTTGCAGTACAGTTTAAACGCTGCGCCACCATGGTAGTGGTTAAACATGCACAGACTTGTGTGAGCTTTCCGAGGAGTAAGACGTGACGGACCCCCCCCCCCCCCTAATAAACAGATGCAGGATCGGGGCTCTTAATTCAAAATACAATTAGTGAAAGAAAATCCCTAATGAAAAATTGGGACCCGACGCGCGCTGGTTTGTAGTGGGCCCTTTGGAGAAAAATACACGGCCACATCTCCGGTATTAATACTGAAACGATGGCTAAGACGCTGACTGGAAGGCGGGAGGTCAGCAGTTCGATTCCCGAGTACTGCAGGACGGAATGAGCGCCCGTCTTTGTCCCAGCTCCTGCCAACCTAGCAGTTCGAAAGCAAGACATTGCAAGTAGATAAATAGGAAGGTCAGCAGTTCGATTCCCGAGTCCTGCAGGATGGAATGAGCTCCCGTCTTTGTCCCAGCTCCTGCCAACCTAGCAGTTCGAAAGCAAGAAATTGCAAGGAGATAAATAGGGACCACTTCGGTGGGAAGGTAAACAGCGTTCCGTGCGCTCCGGTGTCTTCTAGTCATGCCTGCCACATGACCACGGAAACGTCTGCAGCGCTGGCTCTTCGGCTTTGAAGCAGAGATGAGCACTGAACCCTAGAGTCGGATACGACTGGCTTTCGAGCAAGGGAAACCTTTACCTTTAAATAGGAACCACTTCGGTGGGAAGGGAAACGGCGTTCCGTGCGCTCCGGTGTCTAGTCATGCCTGCCACATGACCGCACGGAAACGTCTGCAGAAGCAGGCAGCGCTGGCTCTTCGGCTTTGAATTAGAGATGAGCACTGAACCCTAGAGTCGGATACGACTGGCTTTCGAGTAAGGGAAACTTTTACCTTAACGGAGGGGGGGGGTCATCCCTCCCCCGCTAAGGACAAGGACTCAAGTCTACTCGTAAAGAAAGTAAGAGCAACTTGGGGTAACACTGCAATCGCCGCCCAGCACCGCCGCAGTCCAGGTGACTGGCGAGCGAGCGGGTTCCGGCGTCCGCGTTTTGCAGGCAGCCGCCGTGTCAGATGGAGAGCTCTGAATAACAAAGACAAGTTTGAGAGCAGCCGCCGCCGCCGCCGCCGCCGCAGCGCTGGCTGAGTGACGTCAGGGAACAATGCCTGTGCCAACAGCTTTCCCTCTTCGCCACACAGACGCACACATACACCGCGCGCGCACCAGGGCTCCTCCTCGGCGATTCAGCTCCTTAAAGGGACACTGGCCCTTTTAAGCCCCGCAGGACTCCAAGGGAAAAGGTCTTCGCAAGCTCTTTTCTCCCCCGCCCGCTTTCCCTTTGGCCAGCCGGTTCATTCAGCTGCTGCTTGGCGGTGGGCGCAGTCTTTTACATCAGGAGTGCCCAAACTATGGGCCGGATCCGGCCCCCCCCCATGCCAGTTCATCCGACCGTGAAGCCCTTGTTGCTCCCGGAAGCGGAAGTAAAACACCCCCGTACGTGCGCGTTTTACTTCTGCTTCTGGGAGCAACAAGGGCTTCATGGGTCGGATGAACTGGCATCGGGGGCCGGATCCGGCCCACAGGCCATAGTGACCGGCCCATGGCCTGAAAAGTTTAGGCGCTCCTGTTTCTAGACCCATCTCCTTATTACCGATAAGGCAGAAGAATGTAGGATAAATGTAAAAAATAGTGGTTTTTTTTAAAAAAATGTGGTTAGGGGCTATTCAACAATTATGTGATCCATTTTTTGGCGGAGAAACTGACCCCCCATGTAATCCGACTGTAATTTTAGCTTTGAACCTCCCTCCCCCCCTTTAAAATTACATAGTCCAGAGCTTTTGTATCGAAACTCTAATTTTTAGAGCTTTTCACTATTGGTGAAATAGAAATAGACTGCGCAAGCAATTGAATAATCTCAAATCGGATCAAAATTCCCAGAGATAATTTTTAAACCTAAAAAAAAAACCACCATGATTCAAAACCATAACAGCTCCAAATGGACTACCAAAACCATAACAGCTCCAAATGGACTACGTCATCTTTGACCTGACGCCCCTCCCCAACATAATTTTTCTGTAATTCAGATGACAGACCCCCTCCCTCCTTGAGGATCACATAATTGTTGAACGGCCCCTTGGGAGAGGTTTATATCTCCTTGTATACCCCATTCCGATGCTGAGTTAAAATATTGTTGAATGCTCTCTTTTTTAAAATATAATTTTATTGAAGTTTCTTACAACATAAATACAACCACAATACAGTTTTACATAAATACCGACAATCACCAACACCCCTTTCCCCTCCCCGGTGCTATACAATAGTTAAGGTGCCTGCATAGCATGTTTTTAAATTGCAGCTCATATGCCTTCCCAAAATTTACACTCATCCTGAGAGGGTTTGACCCCATCCTTACTTGACAATCCATAAATAACAAAAGGTTTCCAGATTTCCCAAAATATGTTATTCTTTATTTCTCCCTTTATAAATTTCAATTCCGATGTTAGTTTGTCGTTCAGTGCTAAGTGATAAAGGAACATTTGCCTGTTTGTACCATCTTTCTTTGTTTGTTAAAAGTTTATTTTTCCACTCAGAAGCTATTATTTGTCTTGCTACTGACAGTAATATGACCAGCAGCTCTTTCTTTTCTCCAAATTAGTATCTTCGACCTCTCCTAATAAAATGATTTTGGGATTTAACACAATGACTGTTTCTAAAATTTTGCCCAATTCATTTTCTATCATCTTCCAAAATTTCTTGGTGTATCCACAACCATGTGGAGATAAGTACCGACCTCTTGGGTAAGACATCCATAATTAAGGAATGAATTGCATAAATATTAATGGTCCTCTAAAGCCAAATAATCGACTGGTTACTTCAAATAGATAGATTTTAGCTAGGCTATTTACTGGACCTTATCACCTTTTTAAGGTTGGCAAGGAAGTCACATAATGGGCATATCAGCATAATGGGCAGGTATCATTTTTTTAATTTCCAATGTGTACATCCTTTGGCACTTAATTGGGAAGGCAGAACAGAAAGATTACCCAAGGAACACTGCACACAAAAGGGCAAACATGCAAATGTTCTTTTGCTTCCCCCCTTGCTTGCCTCAGGCCTGGTTGTTCAAGACCCTTGCACAGAAGAAGCATGGCCAGGTGCGTGATGGACAACATACAAAATGGTGCATAGCCCCTGTGCAATTGTCTTGTTACACTCTGTCATCCCAGCAGGGTTCTGTCCAAATGCACTTAGAACCAAGACAGATTTTTCTCTGTTAGGGTCAAGACTATGTACTCGAGCAAACAACTTGTGCCAGATGTTGTTACTAGTCCCTGTTAGCCTGTTTAGTGGTGAGGGGATGATGAGATTTGTAGTCCAACAAATTTGAGAAGACCCTTGGTGGCAAAGTGCCAACTGGGAATGATGGGCATTGTGAAAGGTGGCTGTGGGGAGATAATGACACTACCCCCCCAGCTCTGAAATGGTTAAAAGCATATGAATATATATATATTACAGAAGTAGAATTTGCTTGCTTACCAGTTAATGAATTTAAGAGGGCTTGCTGACCGGGAAGGGATGTCCCCCAATTGAGGAATAGTTATGAGTGTAGACAGAGAGTTTTTGCCAGAAGACAGAAAATATAAGGTCACTCTGAAATAAGTTGTGTCCTTGGTTTTTAAGTAGAGCAGCACTTGGGATGTCTAATGAATGGAAAGTCCTTGACTAATAAGCATGCCTGTCAACTCGCGGCTCCAGAAAAACGGGACCTGCGCACATTGCTTGTGCGCAGGTCGCTTTCCACGCATGCATGGAAGGGTTTTACCTCTCCCACGCATGCACGGAAGCGCTACACCGCTTGTGCAGCCCCTACGCAAGCGGCGTAGCGCTTCTGTGCATGCACGGAAAGCGTTTCCCCCTGCTGCCAAATAACGGGGTTTTGGCAGCGCGGGGCGGGTTATGATGTCAATCGACGTCAAATTACGGGGTTTTCCCGGCCAAATCAGGATGGTTGACAGGTATGCTAATAAGGAAGGAATAAGGCAGGTCACAGTGAACCCCTCTCTGTGTCCTTAGCTAATAGCCACTGGTAACAATTTCCACATGCAAGAATGTTGCACCAATTAACCCAAGCCAGATGGCCATGTTAGGTTAGAAATCCACTGAGTGAGGGGATAAAGCCATTGAAGATGAAGCAGCACTTTAGCTGGAGAGATAAAAGATTGGGGACTTAGCCCACAGACTTTGGCTCGCTCCATACATCAGAAGTTCTTGCTCCTATTTCTTATTCAGTTTCAGTTCTGTTTTACTTAGAGAGGTGTCTAATAAAGCTTTGTTTCTTGACCCACCGAGTGCTTATTGTCTCTGTTGTCCTAAAAGAACCTGAGCCCATCAGCTTGGTTTGTGCTGGCCTGCTTGGCAAGATGGGTGGCTCAACAAATCTCTAGAGCCGGGGTGCCCAAACTATGTCCCGTGGGCCGAATCGAGCCCATTGCACCAAATCATCTGGCCTGTGCTACCCTTGCTGCTCCCAGAAGCAGAAAAAACCCACAACTGTGCATGCACATGATGTACCCATGCATGCACATAACACTGGCATAAATGACCTGCAGCTGTCATAAATGCATTTACAACAGCTGTGGGACATTTGCGGGAGTTTTATGTGCATGAATGGGTGTGTTATGCACATGTACATTTTACTTCTGCTTCCAGTGGAGGAACCACATGACGGGCACACTTAACCATGTGACCAGCCCACATCCTGAAACGTTTGGGCACCCCTGCTCTAGAGCCAGGTCCGTGCTGACCATTTGGGACATAGGGACAAGTCCCGGTGTGCCCCAGTGACTGGTGCCCCCAAAGGTTGGCAGGAATATGTCACTTGGTGGCTACAATACATGTCCAGCACCCTTTTAGCATAGCCAGCACGGCCTTGTCTAGAGCAGTGTTTCCCAACCTTTGGTTTTTTGACTTCAATTCCCAGAAGCCTAAGTCAATTCCCCAAAGCACTGATCAGCCAATGTACTGACTTAGGCTTTGGGGAATTGAAGTCCCCTCCATGGGACGTGGCCCCCACATTGGGAACCACTGGCTTAGAGTATAGGCAGTTTGTAATTTGGGAAGAACAAGAGCCCATCCACTTCATCCATGAGCTGACCCTATATGATATGACTCCTTGGCCTCTGTTGTCCCTTACACTCCAATTATCCCTCATGCGATGTTGTGTTCTGTAAAGCTGTGCCTTTAACAATGTACCTAGCCATGTGGTAACAATGTAACCTTTCTGTGTGCAACATTATAACCTTCAGCTGTATCACTGTAACCCTTATAAGAGGACGCGAGCTAGTGACCACTAGATGGCAATAGCGAGCGTCCAGCTCTCATGGCCCAGATTCACCCTTGATCAGCAGCGCGGGAAGATTCCCGCCACCTCCTCACCTGGACAAGAAGGGCGTGACCTTCTATGACGTCACGCAGGCAGCAACCAATAGACTGTCAACGAGCCACATTCAAATGTATAGCCAGCTGTATATATTGAGCTACCCATCCGCCATTACGACATGTTCCTCTGGATCATCATGCAATAAACCTGTGTTAAGCCAACCCTTTGGCTGTTTCATTGTCTTTGGTCCCATACACTAAATTGGCGACGAAGGTGGGATATGGCTGCCCATGGGACCAAGACATGCGCCGGTTTCGAAATCAGGAAACCGGGAGACTGGGAGATCTTCGAAATGGACTTCCAGGGAGCACTGGTTGAATCCGAAGTCATGGATGAGGCAAAGAAAAGGGCCATCTTCACCAGGATGCTTGGACAAGAAACCAAAAGAACCTTGGTGGACCTGATCGCACCAAAAAGGGTGAGCGATTTCAAGGCCAAAGAGCTCCTACAGATGCTGCGCGAGTATTTCCGGCCCTCGACGGCGATGTTTCCCGCTCGGAGCACGTTCTGGAGGCGAGTCCAAGCGCCCGGGGAGACGGTCGCCGCCTTCGTGGCGGCCCTGTGACTGGCTGCCGGCCCGTGTAAATGGGAGAATGTTGAAATCACCCTCAGGGACTGCGTGCTATGCGGCCTGAACGACGCCGAGACTCAGCGCACGTTGATGAACCAAGAGCCACCCCCCACGTTGCAGGAGGTCCTGAAAGCGGCACAGGCCGCGGAAGCCACAAAGGCTGGGGTGCAAGAGCTCCAGGACTGGCGGCCGAAGACGAGCAAGGCAGAGGCATCGGTGCATGCAGCCCGGCGAACTTCAAAATCGTCCGCAGAGAGCAGCGACGACGAGGACGTCCGGAGGGTCCGGAAAGAGGGCCGGCGGTGCGACGGCTGTGGAGCGGCCCACGACCGCGCCAAATGCCCGTTCAGAAAGGCCGAGTGTCACAACTGCGGCCGCCGCGGGCACATCGCCAAAGTATGCAGAAAGAGGCGCGAGGCCTGGAGGAGCTCGGCAGACCGTTCAACGGGACAAGACCGTTCGACGAGACCCAAAGACGGCGCCCAGGCCACGAGGAAGCGGGACGGCGTGGGCCGCATCTCCGACGGCAGCGAGGACGACGCCCCAGTATTCAGCGTGTCCGCGGGACACCCCCGTTACTTTGTTGAGGTACTAGTGCAAGGGGTCCCCATTAGGATGGAAATTGATTCGGGTTCCTCTTATTCAATTATTTCCCAGAGGGAGTTTTTGAGAATTGCCCCCCACATGCGACCCAAGCTCAAAGCGTTGAGGTCCACGCTACGGGACGTGCAAGGGAACAGTATTCCAGTGCTGGGGGTTGGAGAATTTCAGGTCAAATTTAAGAAGCACGCCGCGGCTCTCTCCCTAGTCGTGCTTAAAGGGGGGAATTGCAGCCTCCTCGGAACTCAATGGTTTCAGCCCCTGGGGTTGTTTATTGGGGGGGTGCACGCCGTTGGGACTGACCCGGTGCAGGAGGTGTGCGACGCGCACCCCGAAGTTTTCAAAAAAGGACTGGGGAAATTCAAGGGGCCCCCAGTGACATTCGACCTAGACCCGGAGGTCCGTCCAATACGACTCAAACCGCGCCGGGTGCCATTTGCACTCAAGGACAAAATAGAGGCGGAACTGGACAAATTGGTGGGCCAGGGGATCCTTGTTCCTGTTGATTCTGCGGAGTGGGAAACTCCAATTGTAACAGCACTAAAGGCAAATGGGGAGGTCCGCATATGCGCTGATTATAAGTGCACCATCAATAAGGCGATCCGCCCTAATGCGTATCCGGTGCCGGTAGTCAGCCATCTGCTTGCCAGGTTGCACGGGGGAAAGTGTTTCGCTAAGCTCGACTTGGCACAGGCCTACCAGCAGCTTTCAGTGTCCCCTGCCGCAGCTGCTGCACAGACCATAGTCACTCATAAGGGGGCGTTCCAGGTGACGCGCCTTCAATTCGGCGTAAATTCGGCGCCTGGAATTTTCCAGTCACTCGTGGAATGCCTCCTGAAGGGGCTAGAGGGGGTGTTGCCTTATTTTGATGACGTGTTGATAACGGGGGGGAGTCGGGCTGAATTGGCCAAGAGACTGGGAAAGGTTCTGGCAATATTCGAAAAGGCGGGGTTGAGACTGCGAAAAGACAAATGCGTCTTCTTCGCGACCGAGGTTGAGTTCCTAGGGTTTCGTGTGACTCCTGAGGGGATAAAACCATCCAAATCTAAGGTAGCCACCATTAAGAAGGCCCCTCGCCCCACCTCCAAGGCCGAGCTGCAGTCGTTCCTAGGGGTGCTTAACTTTTACCACTCCTTCCTCCCCCGGAAGGCAGCGGTGGCCGAACCGCTACACAAACTGCTTAAAAAGGACGAGGCATGGAAGTGGGGCGATGACCAAGAGAGGGCATTTAGTGAACTGAAACATCTCCTGGCGTCTGATGCCATACTGACCCATTTCAACCCCAAACGCCCGGTGGTCCTGATCTGTGATGCATCCCCGGTGGGGGTGGGGGCGGTGCTGTGCCACGTGCTAGAAAACGGAAGGGAGGCCCCGATAGCATTCTACTCCAGGTCCCTGTCCCAAGCGGAGAGAAATTATTTACAGACAGACAGGGAAGCGCTAGCGATAATTGCGGGGACGAAAAAATTTCACGATTTTCTGTACGGCCGCCCTTTCACTATCGTGACTGACCACAAACCCCTGCTAGGCATTTTTACTGCAGATAAGCCCACGCCACAGATCCTGTCCCCGAGGATGCTTAGGTGGGCCATCTTCCTCAATGCGTATCAGCACGCGTTGGTGTACAGACCCGGGAAGGAAATTAGCCATGCGGACGCCCTGTCGAGATCCCCCTTCCCCAGGATAGCAGCCACGTGGGCGGGGAGGAGACAGACCACCAGGTACTGATGATAGAGGTCCTAGACTCACCTCCAATATTGCCCACCGACATCGCCAAAGCGACCGGCAAGGACAATACCTTGGCGAAGGTTAGCTCATTGGTGCAGAAAGGGTGGCCTGCATCTTCCCCGGCAGCGGAATTCGACCCGTTCTTCCGGAAAAAACTAGAGTTGTCCCTAGAGAGGGGGTGCCTTCTGTGGGGCCAGCGGGTAGTGATCCCTACGTCCCTACGACTGCGGGTGCTCAAACTGCTGCACGTCAGCCACCCCGGGATTGTACGCTCCAAGGCCCTGGCCCGGAGCTATTTCTGGTGGCCCCAGTTAGACGCCGACATCGAGCACATGGTCGGCACTTGTGAGAGTTGCCAATGCTCCAGACCAGAGGAGGCCTGCCTTCTCCACAGGGAGTGGGACGCGGCTAAGGGGCCGTGGTCCCGAATACACATAGATTTCGCGGGCCCGTTCCAAGGAACGCTGTTTCTCCTTGTTGTGGATGCTTTCTCCAAGTGGTTGGAGGTCATCCCAGTCACGAGCACCTCCTCGGCCGCGACGATAAAGCATTTGCGGAGAGTTTTTCCCACGTTCGGCATACCCGACACACTAATTAGCGATAACGCTAGTTGTTTCACGTCCGCTGAGTTCAGGGCATTCACGGAGATTAACGCCATCCGGCATATCACCTCCGCCCCTTTCCATCCGGCCACCAACGGCCAAGTAGAGCGCCTCGTCCGCACCACAAAGGACGCGCTGCGGCGCATGGGCCCCGGGGACCTCAACCTACAAGTGTGTCAGTTCCTGCTAGGATACAGGGTGACCCCGTTGGCGTCAGGATACTCCCCCGCAGAGCTCTTAATGCGCAGGAAACTGACCACCATCCTCACTAGGCTAGACCCCACGAGAGTAGAAGACAAGGGAAGGAACATCGGGCTAGAGGCCACAAAGAGTTTCAGCGTAGGCGCCCCTGTGCATTGCAGGAACTACGCCAGCGCGGGCCCAGCCTGGGTACCGGGCGTTGTCGTGGAGCAAACCGGCCCCGTGTCGTACTGCGTGGAGACCAGCTCAGGTTTGCTGTGGAGGCGGCACGCGGACCAGCTCCGGCGCAGGGTCCCCGATGAGCAGGGCACAGACCAAAAGGAACAAGACTCAGCGTTAGGGTTCTCCCCCACCCGTTCAGCCCAAGGGGGAGGAGAGGGGGGCCACGGGTCCCCACCAAGGGGGGAGGAAAGGGAGTCTGTTCTCATAGATATCCTGCGGGATCTTTCGGAGGAGGAGGAACCCGACCCCATACATATCTCGCGGGATTCCCCCACAAATATGGATACCCCAACGGAGTTAGGATTTGATTTTCAGAGCCGGGGGAGTTTTTCGGAGTGGTCCCCCACCCGTCCAAGCGAGAAGAGGGGTTTTTCGTTAGCCCCGAGCGCCCCCGGTCTGCCCACAATGGAGTTTTTCCCTTCCCCTAAAGCCGCCAAACCACGGCAAGCAGCTAACAAGTCTCCCTCTCCCGTTTCAGGACAAGGGACCAGGGAACAAAGAAGTGGTAGCGCCCCCTGGGCAGGTCAGCCCACATCACGGCCCAAACGCACTTGCAATAAGCCATCTTGGCTGAGAGACTTCATCTCATCCTAGGGGGGAGGGATGTTGTGTTCTGTAAAGCTGTGCCTTTAACAATGTACCTAGCCATGTGGTAACAATGTAACCTTTCTGTGTGCAACATTATAACCTTCAGCTGTATCACTGTAACCCTTATAAGAGGACGCGAGCTAGTGACCACTAGATGGCAATAGCGAGCGTCCAGCTCTCATGGCCCAGATTCACCCTTGATCAGCAGCGCGGGAAGATTCCCGCCACCTCCTCACCTGGACAAGAAGGGCGTGACCTTCTATGACGTCATGCAGGCAGCAACCAATAGACTGTCAACGAGCCACATTCAAATGTATAGCCAGCTGTATATATTGAGCTACCCATCCGCCATTACCACATGTTCCTCCGGATCATCATGCAATAAACCTGTGTTAAGCCAACCCTTCGGCTGTTTCATTGTCTTTGGTCCCATACACTAAATACACTCTTATCCCACCAAACAGGGCACAGTTCTTCCTCGCCCTATGTCTTGTGTGCAATGTTGGCCCAGCCTTGCTTCTTCCTTGGTACCTCCTCATCACTTCATCCCTGTATCTCCACCACCCACTGGTTCTATAATTCCTATTTCTTAAGCCAGCACACACTCTGTTCCTAGCCACAGACTTCAGAAGCCATTCGTTCTCTCCAGCACAACAGGCCTAGTCCTTCCCACAGTCCAGAGGCAGCGCATGGAGGAAAGACATCAGCTGCTCCTTTTCATCACTGTCAACAATTGCTCACCCATGCCAACAGGAGAAACAGAGCAATAGCAAAGGTTACTGGCGAGGTCTTTAATGAGCCAAAGTCAACAAAGCTACCTAAGCAGGCTGACTGTAGAGCTTTCTTCAAGTCCTTCTCCCAGTATTTTTTTGTCACTCACGTTTCTGACTTCCTCTCACCTGTTTCTTAATATCCTTATTTCTGTGCTTTCTGTCCACTAGCTTCTCTTCCATTTACCACCACGTGAAGCGTTTAAGCCTAACCAAACAAACAATTCATTTGGGCACAGGAACTGCACATGGCATCTTCTGACTAATACCTTCTCCATGATTCACATTTTTTAAAAATAGTTTACCCACAGTTGACCCACTGTCTGTGGTGTACATGCTTGTAAAATGCAAGCCTGTGAATGCGAAAGCCATGTGAATTGCATTGCTGACCATTTAGCATTCTGCTATTGCTGAGGCATATTTTAATTTTGGGGAAAGAAACTTCTGGGTTTTTTAAGTTAAAGGTCGCCCTTGCTCAAAAGCCAGTCATATCTGATTCTAGGGGTCGGTGCTTGTAAGGATACAGTTCAGATTATATAACAGAAAACTGACCCTGTATCTGCTAAAACAGGACCTGACTGTTGCTGAGTGTTAAACCTCTGTTTATAGCCAAAGAGCCAGCACTGTTTGCACCTGCAGATGTTTCTGTGGTCATGACTATACACCAGAGTGTACAGAACGCTGTTTACCCTCCCACCAAAGTGGTACCTATTTATCTACTTGTAATTTGTTGATTTTGAACAGTTAGGTTGGCAGCAGCTGGGACAGGGAGAGAATTTCACTCCATCATGCAGCACTCAGGTCCCAAACTGCTGACCTCCCAACCTTCCAGTCATCAAGCTCAGCATCTTAACTACTGAGCCACTGCAGTCACAGGGTTTTTAAAGTATATCCCTAAAGGTCATCCTCAGTGGCCAATGACCACTTTAAACGAACCACAAATATTTGGGTAAAAAGTCTGTCTTTGACATTGAGGGAATTAAAAAAAAAAGCTATCTAGCACTGATTCGGAATGTAATGGTACTGCAAGACCAAAGCATAACAGGGAGCTCACAAAATGTCACTTTGTCAGATCTTGGGGGAAAAAAACAATGGCAGAAACAGTTCTTTTCCCTGAGTGGCAGAACCTTTATAAAACCTCACCACTGCAGTGCCACCAGTTCATGCTGTTGGCATCAACATTAAGGATGAAAGCATTTGTTTCTTTCACACTCATGTGCAAAAATGCTGACTGGAAGGCGGAAGATCAGCAGTTCGATTCCCGAATGCTGCAGGACGGAACGAGCTCCCATCTTTGTCCCGGCGCCTGCCAACCTAACCGTTCAAAATCAAAAAATTGCAAGTAGATAAATAGGGACCACTTCAGTGGCAAGGTAAACTTTGTTCTGTGTGGTCCGGTGTCTAGTCATGCCTGCCACATGACCATGGAAACGTCTGCAGAAGCAAACTGTGCTGGCTCTTCAGCTTTGAAACAGAGATGAGCACTGAAACCTAGAGTCGGATACGACTGGTTTTTGAGCAAGGGAAACCTTTATCTTTACTTACACAGCAACTGAACACGGTGTTTGGAGGTGCTATCAATAAGAGAAGAGATAAGAAGAATAAGAACATTTCCCACAGATTAAACAAACTTTCACAAATAACACTTTGAATAAAACAGGGCTTTAAAGCAGATAATGCCAGTTATGCAATGTTATGCTGCTGCTTTCTTACATGAACATTTTAAGGCTTGAAGAATTGGATTGAGTGCTTATGTCTTTTTAAGCAATCACATTCATTTTGTGTGTTCTTTGTTTCTCTGAGGGAAAATACATTGGCTTTATACAGATATAGTTTCTGAAAATTACAAAGAACCTGACAGGTAAAAAAAAAGGTGGTGGGTGGGGGTGGGAAGAGCCAGTCCTTTTCTTGCTCTCCTCTGTAGGTGAGAATATTGTTGAGTTTGGAAATTTGTTAATGAGCTGTCTTGTAGAGTCAAGACAGCATAAATTGGAAAGAACAATTAATTTTTTTAACATTCTTAATCAATACCATAAATGTAGTGCAGTACATGTAGATATTGTTCATTCTTGTTATTTTAATTGTGATGTGTCTGGAAGGTTTCCTTAGGGCTGATGCTAGGAAGCTTATACATTAATAAACAATGGTCACAATCCTGGTGTGTAAATTATGCCAGAATAAAGGAAATGAGATCACCTGAAGCAGAAGACTTTTACTATTTAAAGATTTCTCACTGCTAAAACTTAAGCACATTGCACACAATTTGGATGGCTTTGTGGACAATCCCGAATCAAAGCACAGGTCTCTAAATTAATGGCAATTTAATTCATGCGAAAATCTGCAAGACAGCAACCCCCTTTGAAATCTTGCACAAATTAGGTTGGTTCTGATTAACTGATCACTATTTTGATTCCCAAAAACATTTAGTGGTGATTTTCTGGCCTACATTTGTACTATATCCAGCAGCTCAATATGGTGTAGTTCTTATAAATCAAGTATTGCATTGAAGTATGGTCTTTTGACCATTGTTATTATGGAGCATCAAGTTATCTCCAATTTATGGAAACCCTATGAATGAGAGATCTCCAAAATGTCCTGTCTGGAACCACCTTGCTTAGCTCTTGTGACCACAAGCTTCCATTACTATCTTCCCCTTTTTTTCTGCTGCTTTCCACCATTCCCGGAATTATTGTCTGTTCTAGAATCTTGCCTTCTTATAATGTGCTCAAAGTATAATAGCATCAGCTTCATTATTTTTTCCTCCAGAGAGAGTTCAGTCTTGATTTGTGGTAGGACCAATTTTGTTCATTTTTCTAGCAGTCCAGGATATCCCTGGAGTTTTCCTCCAACACCATTATTTCAGATGAGTCAGATTTTTCCTCTGCTGCTTATTTTTACTGTCTGACTTTCACATGTGTGAATGATCTCCAGTGACACATCCTTATGCTTAATGATATTTTCTAATTCCTTCATTGCTGCCCTTCTGATCCTTGGTCTTCTGATTTCCATTTGTATTTTCGGACATTCACATATAATTTTCCCTGCATCATTCACAACGTATTAGTGCACAGCTTGATAAAAACTAATATGGGTTGAAAACTAGTACTGTAATTTAAAAAAAAACAATTTCAGTGCTCTAATAAAGGTATCATCTGCCCTTGCTTCTGTAAACACAATTGATTCAAATGGGCCTTATCCAGTTATGAACTACTGCATTAAAGTCACAACTAGATTAGGCCCATTTGAATCAATGGGATTTACAGAGGAGATGACTCACCAAATCACCACTGATTCAGTGGGCCTACTCTAATACAATTTACTATGTATTTTAGTCACTCATAATCACTGCTGTCAAGTTTTGGATTTGAAAATAAGGGAAATTTCCTGGACAAAATGGGAAACTTGACAGCTATCCTTATCCTGTGCAGCCCTCCAGTGGCGACATTAAGGCATTGCAATCTGACTGATATGGGACGCCGCCGGGAAAGAGGGTAAAATACGGGAGGTTCCTGGCCAACACAGGACACTTGACAGCTATGCTCATAATTTCCCCAGTGCTAAACCTGGCCATTAGAGGAAAGTAAAATGGTGCCTCTTATACTTGCTGGTAAGTAAAATGGTGCCTCTTATACTTGTTGGTAAGCACCAGAGGGCACTTTGAGTTGAGCTCCCTGAAGCTTAGAACTGGGCCTGGCTAATTTTTTTAGCATAACCTACACCTGTGATGGCAAACCTTGGCACTCCAGGTGTTCTTGGACTTCAATTCCCAGAAGCCCAAGTCAGATCTCCTGCTGATCAGGGCTTCTGGGAATTGAAGTTCAAGAACCACTGGAGTGCCAAGGTTTGCCATCACTGACCTACACCAATAAAACAGAATATTTTTGCTCAGCATATTTTAGTCGTCATATTGAGGATTATAGCCTGACTTCCCTGCTGTTATTACAGAATAGTGAAGACTCTACTGCTCACATTATGCATATCATATTAGTAGACCTTACAATAACCCTAGTTTAAAGGCCAAGAGGGTGCTAGGTTGAGGTGTTTGAAGGTTTTTTTTTTGTTAAATGAATACTAGAAGAAACCATACTTCTCCCACCCCAATGTTTCAAAATATGCCTCAGCAGCTGCAGGATGTACAACCGTTTGGTATGGATTTTAAGAAGCATTAGTGCTCACGTGGGGACATTTACATGCATCTGTTTTATGAGGTACGATTGCCCCTCTGTTCACACAAAGATGTGCATGCATGCACACACAGAGGACTACACTACTCCATGTTGTTTGAAAGGGCTCCAGGATCTGGAGAGGTCTTCTACAAGATGCAGGTGGCTGCTTGGTAGAAGAAAGGCTAGCGATTAGGAAATTTTCTTTCTGTGAACCTTCTGGTTATTTGTCTTAGAGGATAGAGGACAAATGCATGTTGGGTTGGGTCCACTCAGAGATTCTGCTCTGAAGATAGTGCCCAATCACAAAGAAGGGTTAGAGCTGCAGTAACCCACACTCCCAGAATTTTAACACAGTTTGACTCAAAAGCCAGAGAAAGAAAGTAGTAATGTGTCAAGAAAAAGCTCCAAAAATTAGAAATTGGCACTGTCCTAGGTAAGGGCAGTTAAACCAGATGGGCTTGACTTTTGTTTAGTCTTAGTGAAATTTCTTGTTCTAAAAATTCATGTCTGATATGGAAATACTTCATGATCCTCACTGCAACCATTCTGTGAAGCCTATTGTTAATTCATTTTATAGCTGGAGAACCAAGGCTATGTCTGAGCTAGGCTTGGACCAGCCAGGAGACCATTTACAGAAACAAGCCTTATATGAAGCAGATGGATAAAGGGAGACATGGCTACATGGCCATAGCTAGTAGCCATGTTTACAGGACACTTGCCTTGACATCAATTAGACTACAAAACACATTGGGAACAACTCATTTTGTCCAATATAAGGAGTGTGCAGAAAATGGGATCATTTTTACCATCTATGGCAGATGGTAACTAATTTTGCTCAGATATAATTGGTTTTCTATGGTAAATGGAAACGATATTATGTGTCATATTAGCATTTTCAAAGCATTTGTGTGCAGTACCGTAACTTTACAAGACAATTATTTAACAAGCATGGTGCTTAGCAACAAGTTCCAATCTGAAAATAAAACTACTTCTGTAGATGCATATTCACCCCTGCCCACTTCATTTCATGCAGCTCCCCCCGATGGCTTAGTGGTTAAGATGCTGAGCTGGAGACTGGAAGGTTGGGTTTCAATACCCGAGGGCTGCACTTGCGGACATGAAAGGAGCCTCATTCAGACATCCCCTGAGTGGAGTTTCTCCAGCAAAAATCCTTTCCACCCAGAGTAATCTCTGACATGAAGTTGTTATTATTACTTCATTTCATTTTTTAAACCAAAGCAATGTCTTGATTAGCAAGTCGGAAGAAGCACCCTGCTTCTAAGTTATACTATTTGTAATGGCATGGTTCAGTGTAACTCTTACTCCTGGGGAATGATGATCAAAGCTGAATTCTATGATCATATCTATCTATCTATCTATCACATTTTTACTGCTGCCCTCTCGCAGAGGCAACTCAGGGCACCTTGCACATATAAAAATACCACAGATAAAAACTCTACAGAACAATAGGATAAAATACATTAAAATATTAAATTGTTAAAATTTAAAAATTTAAAAATACTTTCCCCAGTGCCACATCCTTAAATTCTAACACTAACACTAAAACACTGAAAGCTGGGAGCCAGGGTGGCACTCAAATGAGCCAGCCAGGAGTGGCTATCTCCCCAGCCCCCCCCCCCCAGCCAGGTTTTGAGGTATTACTAACATGGTCTAAACACAACCGTTTCCAAATCCAATATCATTAGGAGTGCTTGGATTTCTCAGATGTTTATCAAGTGGCCCTCAAAGTGATGATCATTAAAACCAGAGAAGCTATGATTCAGTTGACTGAAAGACCACTACCTCCATTCAGCCATAGTTTCTTCTAAAAAGATTTCTTGGCTCAGTGTCTATGCCACCATGAATAATGTCTACTAGTCTCACTCTTATGGCTGATGAAGTGGACTTGATCCATAAAAGCTAACATTAAAATACAACAGTTAGTCTTTATTTATTTATTTTTTGTATTTTTGTTTTGTTTACTCTCTGATATGCTTGAAACCAGTGATGCATTGCAAAAATTTTTACTACCCCCACCCTGGGTGTGGCTAACTCTGTGGGCCACACCCACTTGGTCAGCCACACCATGGCCTAGGATAGGGAGGTGGGCATGGCCGGGCAAGTGGACGTGGCCAGGGGGAATTTCTGCTACCAGTTCTCGGGATCCAGTGGGAACCTGGAGCAGTACCCCACTGCTTGAAACACAGACTAACCCGGCTACCATTTCAAAAATTTCAACTATCTACTAGGAATCTGTAGTCTGTCTTTACACAAATGTGTAAGTGTGGACACAATCTGGGGTATTTGTGCACTTCTGGTATGTACGCATGCTACTTGAGACACACCGGTGATGTCATGTGGGTGCACACACACACACACACACACACACACACACACACACACACACACACACACACATGTGGGTGCATCTCCTATGAGGGGTGGGGGATTTCAGCCTCCCCTTTTCCATCCCCATTGGTGGAGGGAGAGGGAAGTGTGGGGAAGTGGCACTGCCTTTGGCAGCACGGAGCAAGGCTTGCCCACAATGGCATGCATGCCGACAGAAAGGGCTCTGCATGCCACTTCTGGCACGCATGCCATAGGTTCACCTAAACTGCTATAGATCATCAAGTCAAGCTCCTGTCAAGGAGGCACAATGAAGAATTGAACTCTTAAATTCTGGCTTTGCAGCCAGACACCAAAACCACTGAGCTATCCAAAAACCATCTCCCCCTCTTCCATTCTTCATGTTGAATCTGACATTCTGTAAGGTTGGAGATGTTCAATTAAAAAAAAAAGATTGCTCTGATTAGAATTCAGGGGAAAGGAAGGGAAACGGAGGAATATGCTAAATTAGAAACAACAGACAATGATTTTATGCAGCCTACCTTACGTATGGTCTTCCCTTCCCTTTCCTGCTCTAAGTCTGTTGAATAAATCATCCCGGACGTGTCATGGGGCTTTCCTAGTGCCACGGATTTTGAAATGGGGAAGTATTGTGAAGGCTCCAGAAATTTCCCTAATGCAGCGATCCACATCCTCAAAGGCTGCTGAAGCGAGGGGACTGAGCCAGAGACTGCTCGTAGTGGGGACAAAGCGTGATCGCCGCTGATGCTGCCATGGCTGATGTTGTAAATGACATCAGGTGGTGGGGGCGGTCCTAGGAGAGCTCGGGTACTCAACCCAGGCTGGATTAATTATATGCATGAGCCTAATTGGGCCCACGGGCCATAGTATGGGCACCGCTGGTTTAGAAACTTGTTTCTGGTGTCATCCAGCATACTGTGCTCTCACAGTCACAAAGCTGCAATGGGAGGAGGCCTCAACATCTCTAACTTTATGCCTGGAAAGAAAAAGAAAAGAAAGGGAGAGAGATGGAAAAGACAGAAAAGTAGAGTCTGGAGTGAAAGGTTTTCCGCTACTTTCTTTTTTAAATGGAAAAGAACTTGAGTTGCTTTCCCCTTCCCCTGAAGAAACATAATTGCTGATGAACAGTAGATGAGGAGACTGGGAAAGGAAGAGGTGAAATCCCAGGTGATGTGAAGGAAGAGAAGGATTCCTGAAAATGCAATGAACTAGTGCCTATATTCTTTTGAAGACTTTAGAAATGGAGACCAAGGGGGAAATTTGATAGCACTGTTATAATTCCTGAAAGATAAAGAGGAAAGGAAGGATCTGTTCTCCATCATCCCAGAGTGCAGGACGAAACTACAGGAAGCTAGATATGGGCTGAATATCAGGAAAAGCTTCTTGATGGTTAGAATAGTACAACAGTGGAATCTACTGCCTTGAGAGGCAGTGAGCACTCCAACACTGGAAGCATTCGAGAGACAACTGGACAGCCATCTGTCATATCTGCTTTGATTCGGACTCCTGCATTGAGCAGGGGGTTGGAATTGATGGCCTAAAATACCCCTTCCATCTCAGTTATTCTATGACTTTTCCTTACATCCATCATGATGGCAGACTTAGGAAGTTCCTCGATGCACCTATGAGATCAGGGTTTTTCTATTGACAGCCAAAAATACAAGTTGGCGGGAAGGATAAAGCAGATTGTCCTGATCAGCAAATTGCTATTTCCCTGTAGCCAGAAGCCATTCTTGTCTGGGAAGCAAGTTAGTGGGGTGTCAATTGATTAAAGCCCTCTAAACAATTTGTCACCCACCTTTTTAACTAATTAATTGATTAACAGATTTAATTTAAACCAATTAACCTGTTAAGAAAGCTTCAGTATAAATACTCATTTGAGATATTTGGGGAAATGTGAACTAATTCAAAATTTAAGGAGGTTGCTGGCTAATTGTTTGCAGAGTTTTCTGTTTAAAAATTGTTAACCAATTACTGTTATACCCAGAGTCATAACAATGTCAAAATGTCTTGAAGTCTCAGTCCCATTGATTAAAACTTATCCTCACCTAAGTCAGGTGTCTGCTCCTTTTAATAAAATAAGATGTTAGAGATGCAATGCCATTGGAGTCCTCTCGCACTAGGATCTGCCTCCCAAGGTTCAGCTAACAGAAGATTACCTGTTCCTTTCCATACCACAATCTTCCAGCAATTCTAGGAGATTGGAGAACTGGTGAGCAAGGTTTGTGCAAGTCCTCGAATCAGATGCAATCCACAGAGTAATGCATAGAGTTGCTTTGTAGGAATCAGAAAAGCCCTCCCCACCCTTCTACTTGCTGGACCATTTCTGTACCACTACATTATCAATTCCTACCATCACATTCCCTCTATAGAACTGTAGAATCACTGAGTTGGAAGGGAACTTTTAGGCCATCGAGTCCAACCCCTTACTCAATGCAGGAATCTGCATTAAAGCAGATATGATAGAAGGCTGTTCAAGTCTCTATTGAATGCTTCTGATGTTGGAACATTCACCATCTCTTGAGGCAGTTGGTTCCACTGTTGTACAATTCTAGCCATTAAGACGTTTTTCCATGCTCCTGTCCCAGACACTTCCAAATGTATTTGCTGACAGGACCTTTTATGTGGTCTAATCCCTGGGAAAGAAAGGGTAGAACTATACACTGGGACCATTGTGCCTCAACCATGAAGTGAATAACCAGGTGACAGTGCTGTGTACCTGCACAAAAGCAATGGCTGTGAAGGAAATGGGAAGTCTCCGTAGACCTCTGTGGGGTAGTTCCACACAGTACAGGATTTGACTTTAGTTGATGAATTAACTACTAAAAGGGATGGGGATGTTACTGGATCTCAGCTCCCATGATCCCCCACTACTTCTTGCACAGGTACAAGAGATGGGAGCTGTAATCAGACTACATGCAAAGGGGCTTATATCCCTCATCCTGGATTAAATGATGCAGCTTTGCCAGTTACTTAGATGGTTTTGCAGAATTTGTAACTGTGGGATGGCATCCCAGTTATTTATAGACTGCCCTCGTCTAATTCAGGTTATTGATCAATGTTTTCAGGAGGCCCAGGCATGCTGGGATAGCACCATCTCAGCAACCAGATCTTATCAAGGTACAATGTTCCTGCTCCTTTGTTTTTACACTTCATTGCTTTTCCTTTGAGAGGAATATAAACCCCAATAATTTTACCTAGCAGTTCAGATATTAAAAAGATGGATACTGTTTAGTCAACGTGAGCTATAAATCACTCCCTTTGATGCCCATTATTAAAGTGTGGGATGAATAAACTCAGCCTTCTTAAGTAAGTGATGATGATATTGTGCCCATGCAGTCATTTCATTATAATAACACAGATGATGTGCCATTAGCATCTCACCTTAATAGCATATTAATTTGCAATTAATTTTCTTTTCTTATTCAAGAATCAACTTGCTAACGAGCCACAACTTTTAAGGGAATGGCTAAACCGCTTTGCAAAGACTGAAACTGTGGTCTTTGCAGGTCTGATATCAAATCACTGCTTTTCAGCACTGTATTGGACCAATTCGGAAGTCAGCTTTAGAAACCATAGCTGTTCAATGGAGTATTTCAATTGAATTCACAATTCACAACTCTTTGCTTGCTACAGCATGAAGAGGAACCGTGCATGGATCCACAGCCATCTAATTCCCAACAACACAGAAAAAAAGTAATTCTAATTGGACTCGTCTAGAGGGTAAAAACAAGGAATTGGACTTCTACATTGAATACTTTCACCACTGTGCCCAAGCAGAAATAATCAGCCGGGGACATAATTCAACACACCATCTCAGCCAAACAGAGCGTGAGGCCATAAACAGCCTCAAAAATAATCCCAACATCATCATCAAAGAGGCAGACAAGGATGGTGCTGTAGTTGTCATGGACAAATCCAACTACACACAAGAAGCTGACACACAATTATCCAACTCTACATTCCACCAGCCCCTAACTATGGACCCAACTGCCAAATATCAAAAGGAATTACAAAACCTTCTAAAAACTGTTCCTGGAAATATATGTGACCGAATCTTGAGTTACACTATGCAAGAACTCCCATAACAATTACTTAATTGCTTTACTAGATAACCAAGGATCCACCCAGTTTGGGGTGAGTAGCATGTATTCCTCCCCACACAGTTGGACTGCAATTCCCATCAGTATAATGCAACATGTGAGGGGTGATCGGAGTTGAAGTCCAACATTATTAGAAGGGCAACAAAGTCTCTTTTCAATGCATTCCTATGGGAAACCACACTTTGCCATGGTGGGCAAAGGGCTAACTCAGGATGGGCCAAGCCCACCCTGGCCACCCCCTGGCTACAGCCCTGATCAAAACTCTTGTCAAAGGATCATTGGGAATTAAACTGAAAATAGAAGTATCAACAATACCTTTATATAAACTGATGGTAGAGCCTCACTTGGAATACTGTAGACAGTGTTGGTCATCTTCCCTCAAAATGGGTGGGAATTGTGCAGGAAAGGGCAACCCAAAGGATGAAGGGACAGAACCTCTGTGAGGAAATTGTTGTGTATGTAACAGTATTACTTTAAGAATGTATGAATATAACCTGACAATGATTACAATGTAACCCAGCTGTTAAAGGAACGCGAGCTAGCTACCCATAGAGGGCAGCTGCGAGCGTTCAACTCACATGGTTCAAATTCCCCCAATCACCGGCAGCCGCGGGAACCTTCCCGCACAAGGAACACCTGGAGAAGATGGGTGTGACTCAGAATGACGTCACACAGGTAGCAGCCAATGAGCTACCGTGCAACCCTTTTCAAATGTATTACTGCAGTATAAAATGAGCTGTACCTCTGCCATTACCACATGTTCATCCTGACCATCATGAAATAAAGCTGTGTTTTAGCCCTCACTGCGGCTCCTTCTTTGTCTTCCATGCAAGACACTAAATTGGCGAGGAGGGTGGGATACATGGCGCATCCCAAGATCAAGCCTCACCAGTTCGACATCAGCGATCCCGAGCATTTGGAGCTGTACGAGTGCCAGTTTCAGCACGCCATGGACGCTGCAGGCATATGGCAGTGGGCCAGGATACCTTAGAGACCGCATCGTCCCAAGAGTGTCTGCCCGTCCAACCAGAGCGGACCAGAGGGGTTCTCTAATGGTGCCATCAGTTAGGGGTGCACATCTGTCCAGCACCCGAAGGAGGGCCTTCTCCGTGTCCGCACCAACTCTCTGGAACCTCCTGCCAACAGATCTAAGACTTCAAAGAGAATTGCTGCCCTTCAGGAAAGGATTGAAGACCTGGCTGGCAGGGCAGGTGTGGGGCCCGAATGGGAACACGGTCCCCGCCTGCTGGCTTAAGTAAAGAATTAAGAACTCTCTCTTCTTCTTTTTATAGTGGGTGGGATGGGTGGGTGGGATATGGTTTTTTTTTAAAGTGGGTGGGATATGGGGCTTTTAAAGTGTTTTTATGTGTTTTTAGAACTTGTTGTAATGCCGCCCTGAGTCGGGTTCTGCCTGAGTGGGCGGCATATATAAATATGACTATTAAATTAAATTAAATTAAATTAAATTAAATTAAATTAAATTAAATTAAATCGACAACGAAGGGAAGGTGCCCTCGCACTTCCTAGCCCAGGTGGGGCCGGCCACGCTGCGCATCCTGATGAACCTGGTGGCTCCCCGGAAGGTCGACGTGGTGTCCATTGACCGCATCCTGGTGATACTGAGGGAGCACTTCCAGCCGCCCGTTTCCATTTTCCCGGCCCGGGTTGCGTTCCACAGGCAGGATCAGCACCCAGGAGAATCCATATCCGCCTACACGGCGGCCCTCAGGCTGGCGGCCGTCCACTGCCAATGGGAGGACCAGGACATAGCCCACTGAGACCGCATGCTGTGCAGCCTGAGGGACGAGGAGGTCCAGAGGAAGTTGATGACCCACGACCATCGCCTCACGTTCAACGAGGTACTGTGAGAGGCCCAAGCAGCCAAGGCAGCGAGGAGCGGGGTCAGAGTTTTTAAGTCCCGAGCGGCCACACCAGAGAGGGCCAAGTCACCCGTGCAAGCGCCCTGGCCAACCTCGGTGCAGGCCGCCTGGCGGGCCCCCAGACAGCCCAGAGGCACCCCAGCAACCTAGGAGGAGTCATCCACGATGGCGGACTCCTGCTCCAGCGAGGCCAACGACGTGCAGAGAGTAAAGAAGCATGGAGAGAAGCGCCAAACCAGCGAGCGAGGAAGCCACCATTGCGATGGCTGCGGGGCATCTCATGACCGGACGAGGTGCCCATTCCGGAAGGCTGAATGCCACAACTGCGGCCGGAAGGGCTACATCGCCAGGGTCTGCAGGCGCGGGCAAACCAAGGACAAGGGCGCATCGAGACACCCTCAAGCACACCAACGCAAGGCAGCTGGCATCGGAAAGGTCTCAACCAACGACAACGTGGCAGACGTGAACCGCGTGGGCCTGGAGTACCGGTGCTTCTACGTAGAGGTACTGTTACAAGGGGTTCCAGTGAGGATGGAAATAGACTCGGGGTCGTCCTACTCCATCCTGTCCCAGAAGGAGTTCATGCGCATTCCCCCAAATGCGGCCCAAGTTGCGGGCCATGAAGTCGTACTTACGGGACATGCAGTGTTATGGGATCCCAGTGTTGGGGGTGGGGAACTTCACAGTGAAGTTCAAAAGTTTCACAGAAAAACTGCCCTTAATGGTTCTCAAGGGGGAAAGATGTTGCCTTTTGGGAACCCAGTGGTTTGCTCCCCTGGGAATTGAACTGTCCGGCATTAACGCCATAGAGACTGACCCAAATCGGGATGTGTGCAATGTGCACCCGGACGTTTTCAAGAAGGGGCTTGGGACTTACAAGGCCCCCCCCGGTTTCTTTTGAGTTGGACCCAGAAATCCAGCCCATACGTCTCAAGCCAAGAAGAGTTCCCTTTGCCCTCAAGGACAAGATTGAGGCGGAACTGGACAAATTGGTGGGGCAGGGAATTTTAGTTCCAGTTGATTCCGCGGAGTGGGAAACTCCGATTGTTACAGCCTTAAAATCCAACGGGAAGGTCAGAATTTGCGCTGACTACAAATGTACAATTAACAAGGCCATCCGCCAAATGCATATCCAGTGCCAGTAGTTAGCTACTTACTGGCCACGTTGCATGGGGGGAGGTGTTTTGCCAAGCTAGACCTGGCGCAGGTGTACCAGCAGCTCACAGTAACCCCAGCTGCTGCCGCTGCGCAAACTATCGTTACGCATAAGGGGGCATTCAAGGTAACGCGCCTACAGTTCGGTGTAAATTCGGCCCCTGGGATCTTCCCGTCCCTTGTGGAACACCTTTTAAAGGGTCTTCCAGGTGTGCTCCCATATTTTGACGACGTTTTGATAACAGCGGGGAGCGAATCAGAACTAGTGAGAAGACTAGACAGGGTCCTCTCTGTATTCGAGAGAGCGGGACTGAGGTTGAGAAGGGACAAATGTGTATTCTTCGCAAGGGAGGTAGAGTTTCTCGGGTTCAAGATAACCCCGGAGGGCATGAAGCCATCCGAGTCCAAGGTTGCGGCTGTGCAAAACGCCCCTCACCCCACCGCGAAACCGGAACTGCAGTCATTTCTAGGGCTCCTGAATTTTTACCATTCCTTCTTGCCAAGGAAGGCATCTGTCGCAGAACCACTGCACGGACTACTTAAGAAAGATGCGGTTTGGCAGTGGGGAGATAGGCAGGAGAAAGCATTCAAAGAGCTCAAGATGCTCTTATCCTCAGATGCTGTCCTGACTCATTTCGACCCGAGGAAACCAGTAGTTTTGGTCTGTGATGCATCACCAGTGGGGGTGGGTGCGGTGCTGTGCCACGTGTTAGAGAGCGGGTGGGAAGCCCCGGTTGCCTTCTATTCCAGGTCACTTTCAAAGGTGGAGCGCAACTACGTGCAGACAGATAGAGAGGCTCTGGCCATAATTGCGGGAACAAAGAAGTTCCACAATTTCCTATACGGCCGCAAGTTCATGGTTGTGACTGATCATAAGCCCCTTTTGGGAATTTTTACTACAGGCAAGCCCACCCCACAAATTCTGTCCCCCAGAATGCTACGTTGGGCGATTTTCCTTAATGCCTACCAGTACAAGCTGGTCCATCGCCCAGGGAAGGAGATCTCCCATACAGATGTGCTGTCCCAATCTCCCCTCCCTAGTTTAGGAGACCCCGAATGCGAGGTAGAGCAGGACCACCAAGTTCTGCTGATCGAGTCTCTCGACTCGCCCCCCATAGTTCCCACAGACCTCGCCAAAGCCACGGCAGCCAACAAAATCCTGTCCCAAGTCAGTTCCTGGGTAAGGAAAGGGTGGCCCACAACTCCCCCCGAGGAGGAATTCAAATCATTTTTCAGGCGCAGGGTAGAGCTTTCCCTTGAAAGAGGCTGCCTTCTCTGGGGCCAGCGGGTAGTCATCCCAGAGAAGTTACGAGCTAAGGTGCTGAGGCTTCTGCATACCAGCCACCTGGGAATATTGCGTTCCGAAGCACTGGCCAGAAGCTACTTCTGGTGGCCCCAGATAGACGCAGATATAGAGCATTTGGTGGGCACATGCGAGAGCTGCCAGAGCTCTTGGCCGAGGAGTCCCAGCTGCCCCATAGGGAATGGGACACGGCCCGCGGGCCGTGGTCTCGAGTACACGTCGACTTCGCTAGCCCCTTCCGTGGGTCCATGTTTCTGCTGATAGTCGACTCATACCCTAAGTGGTTGGAGGTCATTCCCATTCCCAACACCTCTTCTGCCGCAACCGTTAAACAGTTGCGCAAGGTGTTCAGTTGCTTCGGCCTGCCGGACGTCCTTGTTAGCGATAACGCCAGTACCTTCACTTCTGCGGAATTCAAGGCATTCATTGAGAGGAACGCCATCCGGCACATCACCTCTGCCCCATTTCACCCCGCCACAAATGGTCAGGTAGAGCGCCAAGTGCGCACTACGAAAGACGCACTGCGGCGCATGGGTCCCGGTGAGTTGAACCTCCAACTGTGTCAGTTCCTCATCTGTTATAGGGTAACTCCCCTAGCTTCAGGATTGTTGCCGGCTGAGCTCCTCATGCAGAGGAAGCCGGTAACACTTTTTGATCGGTTGGATCCGACCAGGATGGAGAATGAGAGGAGGAATACAGAGTTAGGAAGCTCCAAAAGTTTTGCGGTAGGGGACCTGGTTCACTGCAGAAACTATGCAATCTCGGGTCCCATGTGGGTTCCAGGAACGGTCATTGAGCAAATGGGGCCAGTGTCTTACAGGGTCGAGACTAGCACAGGTCTACTCTGGAGAAGGCACGCTGACCAACTCCGAAGGTGAGTTACCAGGGAAAGAGAGTCAGCGTTAGGGTCCTCCCCCACCCGCGTAACCCAAGGGGGAGACATGGGGACGTCCTCAGGTACAAATGCATACCCTGGATTCTCAGACGAGGAGGAGGATACTTTGAAAGAGTGGAATGAGTTTGACTTTATGTTACCGTACCAGGGGGGTGTCGCGGAGTGGTCCCCCACCCATCCGAGCGAGAAGAGGGGTTTTAGTTCAGCCCCTGGTACCTCCAGTCCTCCCAGTCCTTTTGTTTTAGAGTATACCCCATCACCAAGACCCCCCAAACCAGGCAGCAGGGGGAAGTTCATTCTCTCCATCCCCAAGAACTCTGAGGTAGCGCAAGTACGCCGGTTGCAGGCACAAGAGACCAGGGCGAGACAACAAGGGTCTCCTCGTCGGTCCTGAGGTTTGTGCTGGGGGGTGGTCCCCAGGCGCCACGAGCAACAGGCAGGGGTTCACATCTCAGCTGCATGTCCTGTTTCTTCCTCCCAACACAAGGTTGTCACAGAGTCCCCGTCAGACGACTAATGAGTCTCCCGTTTCCATTGCAGGACGAGAGTCTGCGGAACTTGGAGCCCCTAGTACCCCTGAGCTCAGCCAAGCAGTCGTACGCCCCAAGCACACATGCGGGAAACCACAATGGTTGAGGGATTTCGTCCCATCCTAGGGGGGAGGAGTGTTGTGTATGTAACAGTATTACTTTAAGAATGTATAAATGTAACCTGACAATGATTACAATGTAACCCAGCTGTTAAAGGAACGCGAGCTAGCTACCCATAGAGGGCAGCTGCGAGCGTTCAACTCACATGGTTCAAATTCCCCCAATCACCGGCAGCCGCGGGAACCTTCCCCCACAAGGAACACCTGGAGAAGATGAGCGTGACTCAGAATGACGTCACGCAGGTAGCAGCCAATGAGCTACCGTGCAACCCTTTTCAAATGTATTACTGCAGTATAAAATGAGCTGTACCTCCGCCATTACCACATGTTCATCCTGACCATTATGAAATAAAGCTGTGTTTTAGCCCTCACTGCGGCTCCTTCTTTGTCTTCCGTGCAAGACACTAAAGAAATGTTACAATATTTAGAACTGTTTGCAAAGGGTCAGACTCGACTGTGTGACTGAACAACAACAACAACAACAACAACAACAACAACAACAACAACAAAAACAAAAACAGCACATTACTCCAAAAAAGGCAAGGTGTATTATTGTATTGAATCAGATAATGCATGAAGAAAATAGATGGGGGCAACCTTTATCTCTGTTGAGTTGCTTTCAGTCAGAGCTTTTACTTTCCAACCCCTTTGCTTTACTCATAGAAGCAGACAATGATTCTAATCTAGACAATGAAGTTTTCAGTTTGCAACCCTTCCACATTTCCTCCTCCTTCCGTTTAATAGGGGAAAATCCATTAAGGAAAATATATGGGATAGCTGCTCAATGCTACTTCATTGTGATCAGTAAGAACTTTCTCTCTTTTTGCAGAGAGAAGCATGTACTTAATTATAAGAATCTTGGATCGTCCAGTGCAGTAGGAGATTCAAAAAAGAGAAAAGGAAATCATTTCTCACAGAGTACATCAGGGCCGCCATCAGGGCAGTACTACCTGTACTGCTGCATAGGGCCCAGAGCTGACAGGGGCCCTGCTGCTGCCACCCATAACTGTGACAATACTATGTGTGTGTAATTTTTCACCCAGAGGATCACTGGTCTATGGAACTCCCTGCCAAAAGAAGTGGTGACAGCTGTCAGTCTTGACAGCTTTAAGAAAGGATTAGACAAGTTCATGGAGGACAAGGTTATCAATGGCTATAATTATGGATACCTAAGGACAACCTCCGGGTTGGAGAGATAGGCAAGACATCTTTCAATGCCATTTCCAGGGAATCCTAAGCAGGTGAAGGCATCTGCTTGGGAATACCCTGAAGCAAATGGTGAGCCACTGTGTGAGACAGAATGCTGGACTGGATGGGCTGTGGCCTGTTCCACCAAGGCTGTTCTTATGTTCTTGTGTGTGTGTGGGGGGGGGGGGGGGGAGAGGGGGGGGGGCAATAGGATTGCTCAGTATGGGGCCCAGAAATTTCTGATGGCAGCCTTGGAGTACATAGGTGAACAATGATTCCACTACCACAAAATGTGGCATTGGCCCCCAAGTTGGATGCTTCTAAAAAAAGACTCAAGAAGGATAAGGCTATCAAAGGCTGCTGATCATTATGGGTCCATTTCTCTTCCGGTATCAGAGATAATACACCACAGAAATCAGTCACTGGATGACATGGACAGAAAGGTGTTGCTCATCCATTCATGTCTGCTGAGGGTCTCTCAAAGCCTGGCTCTTCTAGGGACAAAATCCTGGTCCAGATTTTCCTATATTATTGTTTAGGGACCACAAGATATAGGCCAGAATGGGGCAATAGGTCTTGTCTTGTAACAGGGACTGACACATCAAAACTGTTTCTCCCGACCCAACAACTTTAGGGAAAAGAGCCAATCAGGAGATAAAGCAATCACCCAAAGGCAAATGAAATATCCCCCTTTCATCTACATGGAAGGGAAATTGTGGATGGGCCAGACCAACTACTTTTAGAAGGATCAAAGGTCAATTTAGCAAACCAACTGCAGACTGGAAGATTGTTAACTGATAGCAGCATCTGCATCCAGCCTTTAACCAGACCACGTGCAGGCTTCAAATGCACCACACTTGTGATTCAATTGTGCTCAACTGGTGTGGTATAGTCTAAGGCCCCTCTTGGGTAAGCAGAGACAGACAACGGTGCCAAATCAAGCTGCACTCTGTGGTAGGTCTAGCCACAAGGGCACTCGGTTGACTCTGCTAAACTCATTTCTCTCCTATAACAGAAGACAGATTGGAATCCTTCTCCCTAGAGAATGGTGTGTTAAACCAGACCTTCCCTTTACCCTGCCCCACACAGCTGCAATGTCATGTTTATTTGTTTGGTTGTTCTGTCTTATTACAATGAAAACCGGATGAACAGTTTGTGAAACAGACTGTATAACATTCAAATAGTATCATCCCTAGTCTTGTCATACTAGGCTAACATATATTTACTAGGGAGGTAGTCCCACTGAATCCAATGATGGGGCATCCAAATAACCATTAGCAGCTAAGACTGTGCACCAAATAATTCCTGAGGCTCCACCCCAGCCCATGATTCCATCAGAATACTGTTGCTTAGTCTCATTTCTTGTAATCAGATGCCTGCACACTAGGTTTCTATGTATGTTTGATTCTGTCTTGTGATACAAAATTATAAGCATAGAATATGGCCCATCAAACAGATTTTGAAACTGTAAATTTCCTTTTCAAAGCAACAAGAGCAAGTAAGAAAAGATGACTTCACAAGATGAAAAGATGACTTCACAAGCTACTGATATTTTGATAAGAATTGTCTAATTTGCTGTGGACAACTGTGGTTAATTGATGAGGTGCTGGGGCACATCTCAGTTGTGTGCCTGGCCACATGTCCAACTGTGCAACCAAAATGCACCCCAGCTACTTATCAATTAGTCACAGTAAGCCGTGGCAAGTTATACAAATCTTACACAAAAAACTAATAGAGTTCCAGCCATGCTGCAACTGTTTCTACCACTACTAAGCATAATATTTCTTTTCTTTGTCAAATGCACACAACCTCAAGAGGACTAACTAGCTTGCCATGGGGCTCTTCATTGTGGGGATTAGAAAACAAATGAGAAATGTTTGATCTTCCAGATATCTTGGATTTCAGCTTTCAGGATTCTCCCCAGCACAGTCAATGGCAGGAGCTTGTGAGAATTGTATTCCAAAACATATGGTGAGCCAAAGTGCCTCTACTTCTGGCTTAGGACGAAGGGCCATCAGTCTATAAAGTAGTTGGAAGACACAGCAGGAACATACACATACAACCAGTGGTGGGCTCCAAAAAAATTTACTACCACACTATGGCCGTGGTATGGTTGGCGTGACCAGAAAGAAAGCCCTGCGTTGCACCCGAATTAGGACTACTTTATTTCAAAACTTGGATGGACGGAGCCAGCCAGAATTTCTGCTACTGGTTCTGGTGAACTGGTAGGAACCTGCTGATGCCCACCACTGCATACAACAATACCTCAGAGCAGGGCTAGTGAGAGAGAATGGCTTGAGGAAATTCTAGAGCTCTGCGCTGAAAGGCCTGTTAGTTTTCATTTCCCCATAGGCCAATTCTTCTCAATCTTCTCAGTTATTCCAAGGACAAATCCTGGTTCTTTTTTTTTTTAAAAAATATTTTTTTAATTAAATTTTTCAAACAAAATTACATCATATAAAAATAAAACAAGAAACATACATAAAAATACATAATACAATTGCGTACAAATTATATCTGTTTGGAATCTAACACCGTATTACAATTAAACAAATTCTTTAAATCACCTATACGCTATTAGCCTATCCTTGTTAATTACAGGTAAAACTTTTTATCATAACTTTGAATACGTTGTAATATTTAATACCTACATTCATTAATAGTAATAACACAATAATAAGTAAATAATATGAAAATAAAAACTAACAAAAAAGAACATTAATACACCCTGTGATATTTACATTGCCCTGGAGAAGTCAGGATGTCTTGATATTTTCCTTCCAAAAACTTCTCTGATCAGGTACAGGTTTATTTATTTCATCCCCTCTAAGTGAGTAATCCACAAAAGCCTTCCAAATGTTCTAAAATCTGTTCTCTTTAATAATACACCTTTTTATTTATCTCCCAAGTTAATTTGTCATTCAATGCTAAATTCCACATTTCTTTATACCATTCTTCTATCTTTATTCTTATATCATTTTTCCAATTCCTAGCAATACATTGTCTACCAGTTGTAAGCATTATTTCTAATAATTCTTTTTCATCCTTATTTAAATTAAGGCATTCCACATCTGTTAACGTGGTGATACTTGACCCCAGTTTAATTTTCTTGCCCATAATTTCACCAATCTCTTTTTCGACTTTTTTCCCAAAAGTCTTTAACCACAGTACAGCTCCACCACATATGTTCATATGTACCAATTTCCTCTTTGCTTCTCCAACACATTTTATCTTTTTTGTTATCAATCTGATGTAACCTCACTGGGGTCAAAAACCACCTCTACAACATTTTATAATTATGTTCCTTTATTCTAACTGACAAAGTTCTCATTATCCTCTTTTTCCACTTATGCCTCCATACATCTTTTTCTATTTTTATATTCAAATCCTGCTCCCAACTTGCTTTTAAATCCTCCTGTGGATTACCCTCCTTATTCAAAATTATATACAATTTACTGACTAAACCCTTAATATTTCCATCTCCCTTTCTTAATTTCAAAATCAACTCCTCAAATTCCGTCTTTTCTCTATCCAGCTCAGGTTCTCTCAAATATTTACTATTCCATTTATTTACCAATGCAGTCTGAAACCAAATTCATTTGCCCAAACAAATATGTTCTTTTATCAATATCTATACAGGTCCGTAACCAGTATTTCAGCAAGAAAACTTCATTTTTATCCAATACTTCTTTTAACCTTTTATCTATCTTTATTGGGAAATTTGCCATATCCTCCATTTCAATAATCGGTGAGATATTCGGGGCCAGAACCTTCTTTACTTTTCCTCAAGAAATCATCAATCCCTTCATCATTGTGTTTTTGGTTACAACTTTTCCAGTATTGGCTCCTAAAAAAACCATTTTACCTATGTGCTTATAATCCTTCATTTCAATTCATTCCCATATTGCTTTTTCCCTAGCCAAGATCTTCACAACATTCTTAATTTGAAAAGCTCGATAATATACCAACAAATTCGGCATCCCTAATCCACCTTCTTTCTGGGATAAATACCAATTTTTTTGATAATCTAGACCTCTTTCCACCATTACAAAATTCATTAATCAATTTTTGAAACTCCTTAATTTCCTTCTCTTTCATTTGAATTGCTAAAGCATCAAATAAAAAATTAAGTCTAGGTAAAAGCATCACTTTACTAAGTGCAATTATTTCAAAACATGACAGTTTCAACTTTTGAAATTTTTTAATTTTTACTTTAATTTCATTTTTCAAACTGTCATAGTTCAATCTCTTAAGCTCTTCAAGACTACTTGAAATATTTATCCCCAAGTATTTCAATTTATCTTTAATTTGAATATTACCCATTCCTTTTATCCTCTCCTGATCTTCCTTTCCTATATTACATAACATCATTTCCGATTTATCTTCAATCCTGCAATATCCTCAAAGACCTTTAAATGCTCTTGAATCCTAACCAATGCCTTCTTGGGGTGCTTAGCAATTATCAGGGTATCATCAGCATATAAATTTATCTTAGTTCCCATAACCCCTTCTATTTCCCCATCTTCTCTTAAGCTTTTGCTAATAACTCCATTGCCATAATGAACAAAATCAGAGATAATGGGCAGCCCTGTCTCGTGCCTGGTTCTAAATTTATCTCATCAGTAACCTCATCGTTTACTCTGACAATAGCTGTACCTTGTTGATATAATTGATCAATTATCCTTCTAAACTTATCACCAAATCCATAACATTTAATTATTTCCTTAATTGAAGCCCATTGTAATGAATCAAATGCCTTGAAAATATCTAAAGATACTAATCCCACTTTTTCCTTTGTTTGTCTCACAGTGTCTAAAAAATCTACCATTCTTCTTGTCAAGTCCTCCATATGTCTCCCCTTCAATAAGCCCACCTGGTCTACATTTATATAATTGCCCATGAAACTATTTAGCCTATTTGCCAATATCGCTGTAAAGATCTTGGCATCTTGATTAATCAACGAAATAGGTCTATAGGATTCCACTTTTTCTAAGTCCTTTCCAGGTTTTGGCAGCAATACAATCGTGGTCCTATACCATGAAGTCAGAATTTGTCCCCCTTCTAATATATAGTTATACAATTTCACCAATTTTGAAACTACTATATCTTTAAATTCTTTATAAAAATCAGCAGGTAATCCATCTTCCCCACGTGCTTTCCCCGTTTTCAAACTAGCTATTACCTCTTTTACCTCTTTTTCTGTTATTCGTTCCTCCATTTAATCCTTATGTTCCTGCTTTATACCACCCTCTTTTTGCTTCTCTAATTGTTTTTTAAGCTTATCCACATCTATCTCTTTTTTTTGCATATAACGCTTGATAAAAATCTCTCACAATTTTACATTTATCTCTAATCTTATTACATCTCAATCCTTGTTCATTTATCAAAACTCCAATTTCTCTTTTTTCTCTCTTTGCTTTAGCTGCTCTTGCTAACATTTTTGAATTTTTATTGCTGTATTCAAAATATTCTATTTTTAAATAGACAAGGTCCCTTTTCACTTTTTCTATGTCCTTTCCTATCAACTCAGTCTTTAATGTTTGCAAATTATCAAAAACCATCCTATCCTTTGTCCTTGCATGTTCCTCCTGCAACCTCTTTATCTCACTCTCAATTTTGTTCTGTGACATCTTAATTTTGTAATATCTAATACTAGCTAGTCTGATACTTTCCCCTCTAAAAACCGACTTCATAGCATCCCAAACCATGTTAAAATTTACCTCATCATTGTCATTCCAATACCAATTTTCCTTCCAACTCTCCATGATTTGTTCTTTACATTTATGGTCCTTAAATAATTTATCATCATATCTCCAGATACTTCTCGACTTCTTTTTAGCCTCAATCCTCATTTCCATCAGCACTTTAGTATGATCTGATTCTTTAAAAATTCCAATTTCTATATCCTCTATGTTTCTAACCGAATTCTCCATTACAAATATATAGTCAATTCTGGAGTATGAATTATGGACCTGTGAAAAATATGTACCGTATTTTCTGGCGTATAAGATGACTTTTTAACCCCGAAAAATCTGTGCCAAAGTTGGGGGTCGTCTTATACGCCGGGTACTCTGGAGCCAGGGGCCGCCCGGCAGGGAAAGCCATTCGCCGCCGCTGCACGAGGCCTCTGGAGCAAGGGGCTGCCAGGATACCACCACCCCCAGCCTTGCAGCGGAGGTGGTGAATGGCTTTCCCTGCCGGTCAGCTGCTGCTCCTCCTCCTCCTCCTCACCCCCGGCTGGGGGTGGTGGTGCAGAGGAGAAGGAGCATCAGCTGACTGGTGGGGAAAATCAGCCGCCGCCGCAAGGCCTCCAGAGCAAGGGGCCGCCCAGATACCACCACCCTCAGCCTTGCGGCTGCGGCTGGCTCCCCCCCGCCGGTCAGCTCCTCCTCCTCCTCCTCACCCCCCAACCCCAGCTGGGGTGGTGGTATCCATGAGCCACACCTCCCTGCCCCCTTCACCAGCGGGGAAGGTAAAAGGAGCCCTGTCGGGCTCGAAGACACCGTGAGCTGCACCTCCCCGCCCCTTTCACTGGCGGGGAAGGTAAAAGGAGCCCCATCAGGCTCGGAGATGCCGCGAGCCGCACCTTCCTTTTACCTTCCCCGCCGGTGAAGGGGGCGGAGAGGTGCGGCTCGCGGTGGCTCCGAGCCCAACAGGGCTCATTTTACCTTTCCTGCCAGTGAAGGGGGCGGAGAGGTGTGGCTCGCGGTGGCTCCGAGCCCGACAGGGCTCCTTTTACCTTTCCCGCCGGTGAAGGGGGCAGAGAGGTGCGGCTCGCGGTGGCTCCGAGCCCGACAGGGCTCCTTTTACCTTTCCCACTGGTGAAGGGGGCAGAGAGGTGCGGCTCGCGGTGGCTCCGAGCCCAACAGGGCTCCTTTTACCTTTCCCGCCGGTGAAGGGGGCAGAGAGGTGCGGCTTGCAGTGGCTCTGAGCCCGACAGGGCTCCTTTTAACTTTTCTGCCAGTGAAGGGGGCGGAGAGGTGCGGCTCGCAGTGGCTCCGAGCCCGACAGGGCTCCTTTTACCTTTCCCGCCGGTGAAGGGGCTGGAGAGGTGCGGCTCGCGGTGGCTCCGAGCCCGACAGGGCTCCTTTTACCTTTCCCGCTGGTGAAGGGGGCGGAGAGGTGCGGCTCATGGTGGCTCCGAGCCCGACAGGGCTCCTTTTACCTTTCCCACCAGTGAAGGGGGTAGAGAGGTGCGGCTCGCGATGGCTCCAAGCCCGACAGGGCTCCTTTTACCTTTCCCGCCGGTGAAGGGGGCGGAGAGGTGCGGCTCGCGGTGGCTCCGAGCCCGACAGGGCTCCTTTTACCTTTCCCGCTGGTGAAGGGGGCGGGGATGCCGCGAGCTGCACCTCCCCGCCTCCTTCACCGGCGGGGAAGGTAAAAGGAGCCCCATCAGGCTCAGAGATGCCGTGAGCCGCACCTTCCTTTTACCTTCCCCACCGGTGAAAGGGGCGGGGAGTGCGGCTCGTGGCGGCTCCGAGCCTGATGGGGCTCCTTTTACCTTCTCCGCCAGTGAAGGGGCGGAGAGGTGCGGCTCGTGGTGGCTCCGAGCCCGACAGGGCTCCTTTTACCTTCCCCGCTGGTGAAGGAGGAGGGGATGACGCGAGCACATGTAACCAGCATGTGGGGGACAAAACTTAGTGGTTAAGGCGCTGAACTTGGAGCCTGGAAGGTTGGGTTTCAATACCCAAAGGCATGAAAGGAGCCTCATTCGGGCATCCCATGAGTGGAGATTCGCCAGCAAAAATCTTTTCAACCCAGAGTAACCGAAGACGCCGCCGTTGGAAGAGGGGTAGTCATACGGCGAGTATATTGCAAACTCTACATTTTAACTAGAAAAGTTGGGGGTCGTCTTATACGCCCAGTTGCCTTATACGCCGGAAAATACGGTATATACCCTTTCTGGCCCCTTAGTCTCTCTCCAAGTATCTTTCAAACCTAAAGATACCATCCAATTATCTAATATCTGTCCTTAAATTCCTTTTCCACATCTTGATATATTTGTGCAGTCTAAATTTGATCTTACTAAATTGAAATCACCGGCCACAATCATCTTTACTGTTTTCTCTTTTACCAATATTTTATGATTTTTTTCTAAAAAGTCAACTTGATGATCATTTGGAGCATATAAATTCACCAGAGTTAATTCCTCATCATCTATTTTCCCCTTTACTATCAAATATCTACCCTCCGGATCCGAAATACTATTTATTATCTCAAAGCCCAGCCTATTTGAAATCAAAATTGCCACTCCTCTTGCCTTTGATGTGCCATATGACCTCTCGTAATGTTGCATCCATCCCAGAAAATTTTTATTAGTATCCTGAGATTTTTTATGAGTTTCCTGCAAAAAGACTATCCGGCCTGTCCTTCCTCAGCACTGATTCAATCCTCCTGCTCTTAACTGGAGAACCTGTAACTTTCACATTCCATGTTAACATTTTAATACTCCTCATAATATAATTAGCCACACTCTTCTTCCACCCCTGAATTCTCCATTAGGCGTGACACCTTCTAACCCACAATAATTAAAACAATGCTTACAACAAAAAACACTCAATTCTACCCTCCCCAATTCTTTATCCAAAAAAGCCACCTTCATCTTCCGAAGAGGGGGGGGGGGACATGTAAGATGTGCTGAACAGCAATAACTCTAGCGCTACTCTTCTTATTAATAAAATCAATCAATGTATCTAATCTCCCTTTAAGACTCATTAGCTTCAGTCCTTTCACCTATTTCCCTCCTTTTTGACCTTTACTTTCCCCTACATCAACTGGTACCAATGATTGTAAATCAACCTCAGTCTCTCCTGTTTCCTAATTACAGTGATATCTCATACAACGTCCAAACTTGGTTCTACAAGTTTGGACTTTATACGTATTTGGACTTTGTATGAGGCATGCAAAATCCTAGCTGCAATGCCTCATACAACGTCCAAATCCTTGCCGCAATGCCTCGTACAACATCGTTTCCATAGAGATACATTGTACTGTAACAGCACAGACTTCAGGGCAAAGTCAAGGAAATAGACAGAAAACTGACAGAACTTTAAGAAATCATTGTTTTTTGGGGGAGCTGGCTAAGATGGCCGCTGTGTAACATCTAGTTTTGGACGCTCGCGCTCAACAAAGTGGTAAACAATGGGAAGGAGCAGAACAGAAAAAATTTAAAGTGGCAAAGCCTAAAGATAAGATCCTTGCCTGTCTCCGTGGAAAGTTTGGTGAGCTTTTGGGGCTGGCTGATCGAAGTTCGAGAGATTCTCTGGCGGTGGAAGCTACGGCGGCAGTCGCGGCTTTTCTGCTGGAGCTAAAGAACGGGATCAGCAAGACTGTGGAGAAGGCGTTTGGAATCGGCTTTGAAAGGGGCAAGAGGAGCCTGAGTGTGAAGTAATTTGCATGTAAGTGCCTGTGGGGAGCTACATTCTCAGTGCAAGCTATAAAACCAGTTGGGATCTTTTTTTTTTTTTTTTTTAAAGAAAAAAAAAAAGAGAGCTGAGTCTTTGAAATGGAAAAGGTGGAGGCTTGAAATGGCGACGGTCAGGGAAAACGAAAGTGACTGTGCGAGGGTTGTGATTTTTTTCTATACTCCAGAGGACCGCGCCACGTTTTGATATCAACAAAGGTGGATTAATTTTTGTTTTTTCTCTCTCTCTCTCATCTCTGGGCTGGAATATTGGAGAAACTGTGGGAGTTTCTTTTTTTCTTTTGCTTAAGCTGTCTGCTCCTTGCAGGAAGAGGGGGAAGAGGGGGGGCCTTTTCTCACTTAAAAGTTAAGGCACTCGCTGGAGAATGATGCTTTAAATACCCATCTCAAAGGAAGGAATGTGTGGCTTTGATTGCTGGTTTCTTTACTGTGTGGATTGAGGAATATCTTGCTCATCACCCCAACCCCTCAGAAGCTGGATTTTTCTTTTCCTCCTGAGCCCCCCCCCCTCAACAACTGGGCTAACTGTTTCTCTGAAGCCTGTTTTTTTTCTGTGGCTGGAAGACGTTTGTTTGGACCGCTGGCTTTGGGGGAAACGATCTGTTGTGGTCAATAATTTTTTTTTTTTTATTTTTAATCTGCCTGCTTGGAGAGTTGTTTCCTTTAGTTTCATCGTTGTGGATTACAGTATTTTGGTACCTTCTGCTGACATAAGAACTTTCCTGCTGTAACTGTGGAACCAATGACTGCAGTGTTGTAAGCCTTACTATATTGACAAACTGTTACAGCGATCTGCAACATTGGGTTTGAAATACAGTGGATTATTATGGAAAAAGTTACAAGAGGAAAAGCGAAGGAGGAAGAACAAGTTGTAAAGTCTAAGACGACTGGAAAAACAACAGTGGGTGAATCTGCTCAACCATCATCTATGTCTACAGTGCCAATGGACCAGACGCAAATTATGGTGGAAATGGGTAAATTGATGCAAAAATTCGAGAAAAGTGAGGCTTCAAGGGTGAAAGATAGAAATGAAATAATTAAAGGGCAAGAAAAGATGATGTCAACATTGAATGATTATACAAAAAAAATGGATTTAAATTTGAATAAATTTGCGGGAATGCTGAAAGTGGTTCAAATTGAGGTGGATACTGTAAAGAGGGAAGTAAAAGGGACCCAGGAGGTGGTGCGGGACAGTAAGCTAAAAATGCTGGAACAAGAAATGAGGATTGATGTTGTGGAAGATTTGATGAGAAAGCAGAATATTCTGATCCGTCAGGTACCGGAACGGACCCCGGATTTGTTAAGAGAGAGGGTGGTTCAGTGGTTAAATGGTCTAAAAATGGGGAAGGAATTTGTTCAGGAGGATTTAGGAAGTGTGTTCCGGGTGGGTCCAAGAAGAGGGAGAATGGCACAAAGAAATGTGCTGGTTAAATTTGCAAATTGGGCAGATAAACTAAAAGTAATGGCTCATCTGAAAAGAGCAGGTTCTGATGCGTTGAAACTTGATGGTTCAGAGGTTGAAGTCTATAATGATATTTCATTAAAAGAAAGAACATGGAGGTACAAGATGAGGCCTGTTACTAAATTGTTGAGGAGTAAAAACATAAGGTATAATTGGAGATTTCCACAACAATTGCGCTTTTTCTATGAAAAAAGAATGCAAGTTATTGATGAAGGCACTAACCCATTGGAATATTTGAGTATGTTGGGATTGGTACAAGCAGATTCAGAAGAATGGAAAAATCTTAAGAAGGAAATGATGGATTCTGGAGCTTTGGGAAGGGAACAAGGGAGGGAGGAAGCTGGCGGGGCAACAGGTGGAACACCTCAGCGAGGGGAGGAGGAGGAGGAGCTGTCTTTGATTATGGTGGAAGAGGAGATAGGCAAGGAACAATGAGATCTGGATAGTAGCAAGCTTAAGTACTTAATAGAGGTAGAATGGGCAAATAGCGCATAGCGCCGGCAGTAGGGCACGTCTTGCAGGTCCCCCCTCTCCCCTCTTTGGTTGACAGAGGCGACTTTTCGTTGGAAGGTGGGGAGAGTGAAAATGTGTGTTATATGTAGTGGTATGGTGGTAGGGTTGTTGGTGGCACGCCCGATGGAGAGTTTAAAGTTGGAAGAAGAAATTGGATATGGGAAGTATTAAAATAATATCATGGAATGTGAAAGGTACAGGTTCTGTTCTCAAGAGACGGAGGTTGGAATTGGCGTTGAAAAAAGATAGACCAGATATTTTGTTTTTACAGGAGACACATCAGAAGTCAAAAGATACGAATAAACTTTTTTTAGGTTGGATGCAACATTATGAGATGGCGTTTGGAACATCTAAAGCAAGAGGGGTGGCAACTATGATTTCTAGAAAGTTAGGATTTGAAATCACAAAAAAGATTGTTGATCAGGAGGGTAGGTACTTGTTGTTAAGAGGAAAATTGGAGGATGAGGAAATCTTGTTGGTAAATATTTATGCTCCGAATGACCACCAAACAGTGTTTCTCGAAAAAATTCGGAAAATAGTGGAGTTGGAAAATGTTGCTAAAACTATTGTGGCTGGTGATTTTAATTTGATTAGGTCAGGATTAGATTGCACAAATATAGCTAGAAGTGGAACTGGTGTGAAAGGGAAGGTGATGGATAATTGGATGAAAGCTACGGGTTTGAAGGACTCGTGGAGAGAGTTTAAAGGTTTAGAAAGAGCATATTCTTTTTTTTCTCACGTGCATGGGACTTATTCGAGAATAGATTATGTTTTTCTTTCGGAAAATTTAATTGGGGATATAGAAGGCACGGAAATCGGGATTATTAAGGAATCGGATCATGCTAAAGTATATTTGGAACTGAAAGTACAAAAAAATACTCAAAGAGTCAGAAATTGGAGGTACGATCCTAATTTGTTCAAAGATCAGAAGAGTAAAGAGCTAATTATGGAAAGCTGGAAAGAAAGTTGGCAATGGAACGATAATAATGAGGTTAATTTTAACGTTGTGTGGGATACCATGAAGTCGGTATTTAGGGGTGAAAGCATAAAATTGGCAAGCTTTAAATATAAAAAGAATAAAGCAGAGTACATAGAAAAAGAAAGGGAAATAAAACAATTACAGGTAGAACACGCAAACAGTAAGGATAAAAAAATTTTTTTGAAACTACAAGGACTTAAGGCAGAAGTAATGGGTAAAGATATAGACAAAGTTAAACGAGATTTGATTTATCTAAATAGGGAATATTTTGAATTTAGTAATAAGAACTCAAAATTATTAGCAAGGGCAGCTAAGGTTAAAAGGGAAAAGAGAGAAATTGGGGTGTTAGTGGATAGGCAAGGTTCAAGGTGCAATAAGAATAGCGATAAATGTAAAATAGTTAGAGAATTTTACCAGGAGCTATATGCAAAAAAAGAAATAGATAAAGAAAAGCTTAAGAAGATATTGGAGAGGCAGTTAGGAAATGGGATAAAACAAGAGCACAGGGAGAAAATGGAGGAAAAAATAACTGATAAAGAGGTTAGGGGGGTAATAAGTGGATTGAAGATAGGGAAAGCCCCGGGGGATGATGGATTATCAACAGAGTTCTATAAAGAATTCAAAGAGGTAGTGGTTCCGAAATTGGTGAAATTATACAATTATATATTGGATGGAGGATCAATTCCGACCTCATGGTATAACACCACAATTGTTCTTTTGCCAAAACCTGGAAAGAATTTGGAAAGAGTGGATTCGTACAGACCAATTTCGCTTATAAACCAAGATGCGAAGATCTTCACAGCAATATTGGCTAATCGTTTAAATAGTTTTATGGGGGAATATATAGAGGTTGATCAAGTTGGGTTTTTAAAAGGACGACACATGGCGGATTTGACTAGAAGGGTATTAGATTTAATAGACAATGTCAATCAAACAAAGGAAAAAGTGGGACTACTATCATTGGATATTTTTAAGGCATTCGATTCACTGCAGTGGTCTTCAATTAAGGAAATAGTTAGAAAATATGGGTTTGGGGATAAATTTAATAGGGTTATAGATTTACTATATCAAAAAGGAAATGCTAAGGTTAGAGTGAATGAGGAGCTAACGGACTTGGTAAAGCTAGAGGCGGGTACTAGGCAGGGTTGTCCTTTATCTCCTATCTTGTTCATAATGGCAATGGAGATTTTAGCTAAAAGTATAAGGGAAGATTCAAATATAGAAGGGATTATGGGTAATAAAGTGAGTATGTATGCAGACGATACATTGCTTATGGTGAAGCACCCGGAACAGGTAATGGATAGGATTAAAGATCATTTACAAATATTTCAAGCTATAACTGGATTAAAGATAAACTGGGATAAGTCTGAATTGATGTTGTGTAATTTGAAAGTGAGCGAGATGGGTAGGACGGTGTCGACACTTAACATACAAGTTAAAGAGAAGCTGAAGTATTTAGGGATAATCATTTCAAATAAATTAGAAGATCTTAAACGATTGAACTACGACAGCTTGAGAATCGAATTTAAGAATAAAATACAAGAACTCCAGAAGTTAAAGCTGTCATGGTTCGGAAGGATTGCTATGTGTAAAATGATACTGCTACCAAAGATTAATTTTTTATTTGATACACTAGCGATCCATTTAAAAGAGAAAGAAATTAATGAGTTTCAAAAAATGTTTAATGGGTTCTGTAATGGAGGAAAAAAATCTAGGCTTCCAAAGAAACTATGGTATATGTCTCAGAAAAAAGGGGGTTTGGGTATGCCTAATTTGCTAGTATATTATCGAGCATTTCAAGTCAGGAATGTTGTGAAGATCTTGGCAAGAGAAAAGGTGATTTGGGAACAATTGGAAATGAAAGAGTACAGAAATATTGGAAACTTGATTTTCTTGGGAATGAAGGATAAGGTGAAAAGGTCAAACAATACTATGATGAAAGGTCTCATGGAGGTATGGAAGAAGGTAAAAAAAGATATGGTTCCGAATCTCTCTCCAATTTTGGAATTGACTGATATGATGTGTTTCCCAATAAAATTAGATAAAGAAAAAATGGAAATATTGGATAAAAATGGGAGGTTGTTATTGAAGGATTGGTTAAAAGCATGTGAAGTTGATGACGAGCGGAAAAAAATGTTTGAGATTTTAAATCTGAACTGGTTTCAGAAGTTAAAGGTGGATAATTGGAATAAAAAATATAAAAAAGAAATAGGGATAGATAGAGTATATACAGAATTTGAGGAATTGGTAAGGAAGATTAGAAAAGGGGAAAGCAGTACTAAAGGTCTTGTAAGCAAGCTTTATAATATATTGAATAGAGGTGCAGATCCACAGGAGGACTTGAAACGGAAGTGGGAACAAAACTTGAATATAAAAATTGGGGAGATTGAATGGAAAAACAAATGGAAAAAGAGAATTATGAGAACAATGTCTGTAAGAATTAAAGAACATAATTTCAAAATGTTGTGGCAATGGTACCTGACACCATTAAGACTTTACCAGATGGATAATAAAAGAGATAAGTTATGTTGGAGATGTAAAGAATATGACGGAACATATGAACATATGTGGTGGAGCTGTAAAAAAATAAGGGATTTCTGGGCAAGAATAGAAAATGAGTGTGATGAAATATTGGGTAAAAGTGTTAAGTTGGTGTCCGGTACCATTCTTTTAACGAATGTGGAAGGTTTGGGTTTAAATAAGGAGGAAAAAGAACTATTGGAAATCATATTGACAACAGGTAGACAATGTATAGCTAGAAATTGGAAAAACGATATAGATATACAGATTGGAGAATGGTATAAAGAAATGTGGAGTTTAGCACTGAATGATAAATTGACATGGGAGATTAAAGTCAAAAGAGATAATTTAAAAGAGAATAGATTCTGGAATATATGGAAACCGTTTGTGGATCACTCTATTATGGCAAGCGATAGTTCAGGACCAGTACCATCACAAAGAAGCTTCTGGAATTGAGTAGAAAATAAACTCTCCGGGCATTGTATATATACACAGGGTGATTATTATTGGTTAAAAAAAAAAAAAAAAGATTAGTGCTAGTACAGAAAGTTTTTTCTATCATTTTGGATATTGAAATAATGGTTTTTAATATTTGGTGGTTAAATAGCAGTTAACGAGTATAGATATTGTTATGTGCTAGCATATAGTAATGTCTGTTAGTATGATATTAAGGATTTGTTAGTGTATTGTATCGTTAATGTATTGTTAATGCTTTTTTTTTTTTCGTTTTCTGTATGTCTATTAAAAACTCAATAAAATTTATAAAAAAAAAAAAAGAAATCATTGTTTAAAGGCTAAAAACATTACAAAACATGTCAAACAACCTTAATTGTCCAAGAACCTGAAAAATGCTGCAAAAATCCCAGGAATGCTTCTAAAAATTCTGACGAAAAAATTCAAAAAAATCCAAAATCGCACTCAAAACCACTCCTAAACACTCTTCGCCTCATGCAAAACCCGCAAGAGCAATGCAAGCATGTGTCCTGCCTTTTATACTGCCCAGGCACAATGCAACCTGGGAAAGCCCCCAATGCCTCATACAAAGTCGCACGACTTTGTATGAGGCAACTTTTTTCAAGGAATTAGGTGATGTTGTGTGAATCCGATGTTGTATGAAGTGGACTTTGTATGAGGTATTATGTATTGCTTCTATGAAGATGGGGAAGAATTTTTTTGAAAATTGGCTCATGTGTAGTTTTCTCCATTTTGTCAGGAGGAATTCCAAGGGGTTTTGAAACCATCACCCACTAACACCATTGGTCCAGAGTTCCAAATGTCCAGATCACCTGTGGATTTGGGACTTGTAGGAGGAGAACATGTCAGGGGACACAGCTGTAGAGGGGCAGAGTAGCTCACAGGGGCAAAAAAAGAGCTGGGAGAGTTAACTGTGGTGGAGGTTTAGACAGAGGTGGGAGTGAAGGAGCTAGAACCTTGAGCAGTCTGGAAACAGGGGAAGAAATGTTGCCTGCAGAATGAACTTTTATATTTAAACAAGACCTCTGGACAGGGGATGGGGCCTGCTTTAGGGTCCCTCTGGAAAAAGCAAAATGGCAGGCAAAATACTGGATAGTGGTAAAACCCTCCTATTGGGCAGAGTGAAAAGGGTGTGAATGCTGGCGGAGATAGGGTTAGACCCATGAACAGAGGTGCTGGAGGAAGACTGATCGATCAGAGGGTATCCTGGGAGTCTACTTGACCTGCTACTTGTCCTCATTGCCAGAGGCTTGTGAACTGGTTTTAGGATAAGAGGCAAGCTGGAATAGGCAGAGGGCTACAGTGAAGAAACTAATAGTTTGATCTGTTGACGTTTATGCTAAGTTCTGTTATTCAACCACTTGTTGTCTATTAATAAAGTTTCTGTTGCACTGCATAGAAGTTTGAAGTCTCTTTTTCCAAGATGTAGGAAAGGAGTTGGGCTACACTTTCCTTCCCTCACTTTGCCCCACCTGTACCTGAAAACCCATGCAAGCCAAAATCACCCCTCCACCCATCTATCTGCAATTCTCATTGGCCCCACCTCTTGACTGCCACACTACTTGGATGGAGAAGATTATAATGTTGGTGACACCACTAGTGGCTTTCAAGCCTGCTGATTGAAATGAGCTTCCTAAGATTTGAGAGGTCATTACAGGCTCTGATAGTTGAACATATCATGGGTTGAACCTCAGATCCTGTGCTTGTACTTGGCTTGCCATCTGAGACAGAAATGCAGACACCAGAACAGTGTTGTCGTAAGTACTGTGACTTCACAACAAACATGAATGAACCAGGGGAATTTGATAGGGTGGGTGGGTGAAGAATGAACCTTCCACCTCCCTGCAAATAGTGTTGGATATTTATTTTCTAAAACTATTCTCTGAACACCCCAAGCCACTGTTATGCTATAGTTAGTATATTATACTACAAAAGGAATAAAGTGTTATAATGTAATTTTGGTTATACCTTTGTTACCGTAAAAAGGAATTAATGATATGTTACTCATGATTTGTAGTTAGTGATTTCCAGGCTCTTCTTTTCGGATGGAAAATGAAAAGCAGGCAGATAAACTTTGGCACCATACAACAGTGGGAGGAGAGGATTCAGTCTGTGATGCTTGGTGTCATGTCCCTGTTTTCATTTGTTAAATGTGGGAGGCTATATAACAAAATTAAGCAACAGCTTAAAACAGAAAGCACAAGCAAGTATCTGTTTCATTTGCCGGAGAACTTTCAGAGCCTGATTAACTCATTTGAAGATACTCTTTGTTAACAAGCCTGCTCTTGTACAGAAAGTGTTAGGGGAAATTTACTGACCTCGAGAGTCAGAATGTTCCTTTTAATCTCTTCCAAATTATGCAATCAGACCCCACATGTGACAACAAAATCATGCTCAATCTGGCATGTGATGATTAACTTAAGAGCAGAGACTGAAAGTAAATTATGACTAAAAGAGGCCTTCTGGTGATGAAGGATCATCTCGTCTCAGATTAAAAAAAAAACCTCCACTAATATGCCAAGCAGGAGCAGCAGCTGCTATGCTAAGAAAAAGCCAAACAAAATACCAGAACGTTTTGGAATACTTGGTTGCCTGGGCTTTATTATTTAGTTCCCCAGAAAGGTATTATTGGCCACATCTTTCATGTATTTATAAATTCAATGTAGGAATTAAAATATTTATAAAACACCTTAGACTAAATAATTACACACAGAATGTAAATCAATATTGTACACTTTCGAGTAAGCAGTGAAAGCTTCCTTAAAAGACAGCTGTTATTAAAATACAATTAAATTCTTAAAGGGTTCTCTAAAAAACCAACACTGAGGGAAGTGTGTGGATTTCCTGAGGGAGTGTGTTCCTCATATGAGGAGCCACCTCCAGAAAGAAGTCATCTTCTCTGCCACCTACAAGCCTGAGAACTTTTACCAGTGGGCCAGAAAGGATTGTCTCAGAAGCTGATCTTAAGCATCAGTAGATTTCTGAAAGGGATCCTTTGGAAAGCCTGATCCCCAAAATTTGGAGGCTTTACAACAGGGGTTCCCAACCTTTTTATGTCGTGGGCCTGACCATGGCCCCGGACAGCTGAACAGGCCAGACCACACCCCCAGAAGTGGAAGTAAATGCGCCTGCTTCCGCATTTACGACACATTTATGGCTGATGAATTTGCTCCACTTCCGGGAAATGGTGGTACAGGCCGGGTTCAGCCTCTACGCCATAGGTTGGGAACCGCTGCTTTAGAAGCTCAATGTTGGTACTTGAAATTATGCCAGGAAACAAGCAGACAGCCCATTTAAGTGGTATAGCAGGCCAGTCCTGATTAAAAAGAATGTAAATGAAATTAAGGCATGAGTTCCTTATGAGATAAAAGTGTAATTTACTTTGGAGGAGGGGTCCTATATACATCATTTTGTATATAAATTGGCATCTATTTTTGACTCTGTTTCTGTGACCTTAACAACAAACTGGACATAAGGAATTAAGGAGCTGGATCTCTGTCAATTACTTTACATCCCTACAATATGATCATAACCACCTGCATAGGTTTTGTGTTTTACCCAGGTGTAAAAAGATAGAAGAGAAAGTGCAAAGGAAAAAAAGTTGGAGAGAAAATAAGATTAAAAAGACATTGGCCTTCATGGTCTGGCTTTAATTTAATGTAACAGGATCAATAAGAAGTATGATATTTCCACTTCATAATCAAAATGGTGGATACACCCTCTGATGTGATGGATGCAGTTACTGTCCATCCAAAGCATGGGAATTTCTGGTTCATAGACTTCCAAAATGACCTCAGTCTCACCTTAATTTGCACATGATTGTTAACTGTTGCTTGCTGATGCTTGAACTTTATCAAATTCCTCGTATCCTATGAATTAGATTCCAAACTACCGCTGAACAGCTCCTGAGTCAATGGGTTGATCAGGTGGTTCTCTAATATTAAACAGACCTTTCTGCTCTTTATTCATGTTTAACCTTTGTATGTGGTCTATTTCCCTGCCTTTAATATCAGTTTGATCTATAGAAGGCTTTCCTCACTATTAAAAGCTGTGCAGTTAAGAGTTACACAAGCAAGAGCAGTTTTGTAAAAAAAATACTGGTAGGACAGGCCTTGGTAGTCATCCTTAATCTTGCCTTAGGCACTAAAGAGCTGATTTGCACTTCTCCAGGACTTTAGGAAAGTGGTTCAAAAATAGTACAGCAGCACTGTGAACATTTACACAGGGATTTTCTTTGCAGTTGGTCTAATCCCCTTATGTTACACCTCTTTGTTTCTTAAAAGAGAAAAGATCATAAATCTGAACAGGATTTGCTAGTTTTATTATATTTTCCCAAAGTGCTTTTTGAGGCTCTTCAACACAGAACAAATCCACAGTAGACTAAAGTCAAAGTTCCTTCCCCTGTCCCATTTTTCTGTCTAATGGCCCTGTAATTAAGTCACCTCTGATATCGCCATGAGAACCAATTGTTTTGTAAAAGGAGAAGCTATTTCATGGCAGCTTAACTGGCTGGGAAGTGCAATTGACCCCCTCCCCATGAAGCAGAATAATGATCTTATATGTCATCTACTGAGTGTCTCATCTGTTTCAGCATTGGCAAATTTGACTGGCATTGGCTTTCTTGGGGTTTGGGCTGGAATTGCCAGAAATTCAACCTGGTACCTTAGGCGTGCAAAACATGTGACATACCACTTCAAGACTTCCCGATCTTTGGTTCTTGGACTTCAATTCCCAGAAGCCTAAGCCAATTCCCCAAAGCACTGATCAGCCAATGTACTGACTCAGGCTTCTGGGAACTGAAGTCCACCAGTGTTCTATGGAACACAGTTTGGGGAACTTTGCATGACTAAGCTATGGCCCCTTCTCAAAACACATCCAGTAGTAGTTGCTTTATTGATAAAAATCAAAGCATTTCCTAATATACCTGCATAAGGACACTCTGGCCCCCTCCCCAAGATAAAGAAGGGCTAGTTGGAGCCACTTGTATCGTGTGTCTTCCAGAGAAAACCAGGAAAACAGGGTGAACAACCAAGGTCCATTCTTCCTCTGCAGAACAAGGCACTATAGAGAGGTTTTCCTCACCAGAGCTGGTTCAAGGCATTTGCTGCTTGAGGTGAAGAACAAGATGATCACCCCCACTCATTCCATGCAACTAAACAGCTAGTTGAGTTATCTTCCACTCTGGCAAAAGATATGTTGTCATCCATTGTACCTGATTGCAACAGCCTAGCAGAGAGAGAACAAGGCAGATTTGTGACACACAGATCTCTGCTCTAACGGCTTACTGCTACCAACAAGGAATTGCTTCCTGGTGAGGCCATTTTGTTGCACTTAATAATAGAGCATTCCCTGGCTGCCACAAATGCCAGTTGCCCTTGGAATGTAGAGTGGAGAACTGTCCTGCAGATGCTACCAACTGACAGACAAAAGGCCTCTAGCTCACTATATCATGTATGTCTAAGTAGGTCCCCTTGCCACCATGTATGAAACCTAAGAACTCACCAGTGTATTTTAACATTGCCAGACTGATTTTCCTCTAGTCTTTTCTCTCCTCTCCCCTTAGGCATGTTGTCTTTTTAGTCTGTAAAACTCAGGGCAAGGGGTCTGTCTCTCTTTTATTTGGACACCATGCCTGCAAATGGCCCTATCTTGGTCTTTTGATTGAAGTTAGTTGCTTTGGGAAACCTTATTTATCTGGGGAAATGAGAATACAATAGATAAATAATGACATTAAAACATAACAGATAAAAGTAATGGTGACTTAAAGGAGTTTCTCTCATAATGTAATTCTAGCATGGGAACCTCTGTAAATAAAATGACAGGATGGTGCACAGAAACCTTAGACAAAGGGAAGAGTATTACAGTGACATGAAAAAGAAAAAAAGGATTACAATGTGAGGAAAAGCTACTACAGTAGCAGCAGCCAGGACTGCTTTCTAGCAGCTTAGACTGCTGTGCTAAATGTGGCCTCATTTGGGTCAACTCTCCTCAATTATTCACATGCTAGCGACTTCCCCATTGAATTACTATAATCTAGTAGTTTAAAAATTTGCCTTTTGAAGATGATTTAGAAATCAAGTGAGGCAAAATGGGGTTGTCCAAATATTAGTGGGGGGCTATGCAGTGAAAACTTGTAACTTCTAAATATACCAGTTTCAATGGTTGCCAGAGGCTCAGAGTATTAAAGACCATTCTTCCCCTTTATTAACCTGGTTATGTTTTTGAGATCAGTGGTGGCGATCCTATTTGTGTGCCTAACTGTAAGGTTGATTCGGTTGGGTGAGAACAAAGAATAGAGGCTTAATGGTGGTGGCCTGAAGCTCGTAAAACCAAGAGTATGACCAGATAAGGTGACAGTTCTGTGTGATATACGTGCTCTGTACAGCATTGCAATAGACCAGCTGCATGATTCAGATGTACATTTTAAAGCCCTTATGCTGCATTTCAACTCTTCATACATAGGGTGATGCTCACAACATTTCTTCTCTACACTCATAAGAACATAAGAACAGCCTTGCTGGAACAGGCCACAGCCCATCCAGTCCAGCATTCTGTCTCACACAGTGGCTCACCATTTCCTTCAGGGTATTCCTAAGCAGATGCCTTCACCTGCTTAGGATTCCCTGGAAATGGCATTGAGAGATATCCTGCCTATCTCTCCAACCCCGAGGGTGTCCTCAAGTATCCATAATTATAGCTATTGATACCCTTGTCCTCCATGAACTTGTCTAATCCTTTCTTAAAGCTGTCAAGACTGACAGCTGTCACCACTTCTTCCACTCACCACTCATGCCACTATCTATTCTGATCCATTAGCTTTTTCTGCCAATATCACTACCTTCTTCTCTATCCTTTACAGTCCTTTTATAACTTGATCTTGCCCATTCTCTGCCTGTTCTGGAGCAAAGACTACATAAGAGCTATAGCTCTTGCCTATATAAATTCAATTAAAAATTAACAGCTGATCTGGTGCTGCAATGGTTTAATAGTGAATTTAGTACACAAATAAAAGGTAAAGGTTTCCCTTGCTCGAAAGCCAGTTGTATCTGACTCTAGGGTCCAGTGCTCATCAATGTTTCAAAGCCGAAGAGTCAGCACTGTCTGCTTCTGCAGACGTTTCCGTGGTCACATGACATGCATGACTAGACACCAGAGCACACGAAATGCTGTTTACCTTCCCACCAAAGTGGTCCCTATTTATCTCCTTGCAATTTCTTGCTTTCGAACTGCTAGGTTGGCAGGAGCTGGGACAAAGATGGGAGCTCATTTCATCCTGCAGTACTCGGGAATTGAACAGCTGACCTCCTGCCTTCCAGTCAGCATCTTAGTCTCTTGAGTACATTTTGTGTATTGAGATAATAATAATAATAATAATAATAATAATAATAATAATAATAATAATAATAATAATAATAATAATAATAATAATAATAATAACTTATCATTACTTGTTAAAATGGAAAATCACACCATTCTAGTTAAAGGTAATTTTGGTGCGCCTTCCCCGGTTCAAGGCGTGCTCTTATGCAAATGTGTTACACCCAATTGGGTACTATTTTTGATCCTAGCAGGGATTTGTCATTGCTTAAATATAACACTACTGATTGGGTAATTAAGGTTGTCCAAAAGGGTTGCTACCTTGTAGCATTGGGTAACAGCCACTCGGATGCTATATAAGCGCCGCTTGCAAATAGGGCGTTGACTTTTGGTTCACATGCTCGCACGGCACACACATGTGTGGAGTACCTTCAGTAGGCGCAGGAGCAGGACTAATCCTGGGTAGCAGAATAGCAGAATGAGCGCAGCCAACTCATGTATAAACTCATGTCTATTAAGCTGTAGTATTGTTCCAAGAGTTATGAATAAACCATTGCATCGTTGTTTAAATCTCCACTCGTTGACCTCTTCATTTTAAAAAGCTTAAGACACAACATTTGGCGACGAAGGTGGGATCTCCAGAGGTCCAGATGGCTGATCTCATTCCTGTTGGTATCGAACCATTCAACATCAACTTGAGAACTACTTCATTGCAATGAAGCTTGACTTGACCCTGAGAAAGGCGACCTTCCTAGCCCACTGTGGATTAGCTACTTTCAAGATTGTGTCCAGACTGCTGCTGCTCACTGCCTTGCAGAAAATTTCCATGTAGGGTTTGCGGGATCTTCTTCAAAACTACTTCCAGTCTTAGACTGCACTCCAACAGGCAGAATTGCCAGGTCTAGCTATGACCCTCGACGACATTGCGGAGATTGTGGGATTCGCCCTCCAGGGATTTCTAGGAAAACTCCAGGGGACATGGGCATCCACACAGGGGAATGTTGCACTGTGTCAAGGCTGTGGCAGGCGCCACATGTGACAAGATTGCCCGTTCAAGAATGCAGAGTGCCATTTATGTGGTAAAAAGGGCCACATCTTCAAGATGCTGCCAGCATTCGGAGTTTGCTGCCAGTGAGAAGGGCTGTCCAAAGGAGACGTACTTCATCTCCAAGGTCTACACCAGCCATGGTTTTGTCAGCTTGGTCCAAGAGCTGATGGACAGGTTCGTCGTCAACAACCACTTGGAATGGGTGCTGTTTTGCATGGAAATGGATTCGGGATCGTTCCTCTCCATCATGGCCAAATGTGAGTTCCAGTGCATTCCAGTTGCAAACTGCCCTAAGTTTAGGGCCCTGCCAAACAAGTTGGTGGATTTGCAAGGCCATCATGTTCCGGTGCGGGGCATAGGCAACTTTGAAGTTTTCTTCAACAATATTTCCACACGTCTACCTCTCGTGGTGTGCAAAGTGGGTAAGGCCAATCTTTTGGGGTCCCAGTGGTTTGGGCCCCTAGGCATTTCTTTCATGGGTATAAATTTGGGTGGGAGCGAACCTGTCTTTAGTGTTGAAGATGAGGCCCCGAGTGCGCCAATTTTTGGGACGGGTTTATTTAATGGTCACCCAGAACATTTGTACTTTAATAAAGACTTTGCACTATGGACTTCCATCATGTGTGCAATGCTTAATTGACTGCCCAAACTGACTGTGACTTTGCTAACTTTGAGGAACATTCTAAGCAGACTTGTGTCTCTCCCAAAGACTTTGGACTGTGTGAAGTGCCTGAACTTTTGCAGCAGGGTGACTTTGAGCCGACAAACCTCAAGTTTTGGGACAGTTTAGCAATTGGGTTTGGACACTTAAATTGGGTTTGGATTTTACATGTGCAACTTTGAGGGATCCTCTTTTGTCACAAGTTGTAATGTGGGTTCGAATGGGGTGGCCGCCACCACCTATTCCTGCAAAGTTTACGGTTTTCTACAAGAACCGGGAGAAGCTAACATTCTTGGGAGGCTGCTTATTTTGGTTAAGCAAAACTGTTACTCCGTCCCGGGTTCAGAATAAGGTTCTGCATAATATACTGTCTGGGTCTGCTGATCTTGCTCGATCTCACTGGAGTGCATGGAATGCTGTTACCTTCCCCACAGAAGCAGTACCTATCTATCTTCTTGCAATTTCTTGCTCCCAAAATGCTAGGTTGACAGGAGCTGGGACAGATGATGGACACTCACTCCACTGCAAAGCACTTGGGTCTTGAACTGCTGACCTGTCAACCTCCTAGTCATCAAGCCCAACATCTTAACCAATAAGCCACTGTGGCCCCATGGACCATGTTACAGGATACAAATAGCCATATTTCTAAACTGGAAGAAGAGACCTTCTGTAGAAGTCAACCCTGGCCTTAAAAAACTGAAGTAAATACATAAAAATAGGAAAGATGGAAACAGAGGCCAGACTATACTTAGGCACACCTGAGATAATTATGATGGGGCACTTCTTAGAACAATAGTGTTGGAGTATGGTGGAGGCATGTGGGAATCTGATAGGGATGAACCATAAGCCAAGCTCATGAGAGTGCAAACACTCCTGTTTGGCTTCTGAGTTTTCCCCGAGAGATGTCCTGCATCCCTTTACTATGTTTCAGTCTTTCCCTGAAAAAATGTCAGTACACATGTAATCAAGGTCTAAGCTTCTACTATGGAGAGACTGATCACGCAGGTTTCATCAGGCTAGTATGCTATCTTAGCTGCTCTAAACAATCAGGACTCTAATCACGTACTGTAGCTTGCATGATTCTCACACGGTATCCTAATGTTAGAAACAATGTATGCTGAATGTAACCTATGGCTGAATACTCTCTATTGTTCACTATGCAACCCATTTTGCTCCCTTTCTACTGAATGCACTATTGTACCTGTATTCTTATCTGCTGTTGAATTTTGGCAATAAAAGATACTGGTTGGGGTGGTTCGAGTGAGTTCTCCCCAGACAGTTGGCTGGACCATATCTCTGTCTGGGCATTTCATGGTGTCTGGATTTCCTCCTGCAACACAATCGCCCAGCTCCTTCAAAGGCCAGGAAGCTTGTTGGCCCATCCTTTCTCCCTCATAACCCAAGTTAACATTCACTATCCTTCTGTATGTGACATTGCCCACTAGGCCAGCATTGCCATGGAAAATGCCAATAACGTTCATTGTTCCATCCCCATGGCAATTCTCTCATGATCTCATCCTCAGGTGGATACTAGATTTTTTATCAGATCATTCACAACGGGTCAGGATGGGCTCTCATGTCTCTGCGGATCTCAGTATAAGTACAGGGATGCCACAGGGGTGTGTGCTGAGCCCGCTTCTGTACATGCTTTACACATATGATTGTGTTCCCAGTTACCCCAGCAATAAGATCATCAAGTTTGCTGACAACACAATGGTGGTTGGTCTGATTACTGCTGGGGAGGGGGAGTTGGCTTACAGGAAGGAGGTTGAGATGCTGACTGAGTGGTGTAGGGAAAACAATTTATTCCTCAATGTAAAAAAGACAAAAGAGATCATTGTGGACTTTAGAAAATGCAAATTGAACATCCAGCCACTTATTATTGAAGGGAATTGTGTGGAACAGGTCTTGGTGTTTCGATTTCTGGGAATGGAGCTGAGGGATGATCTAACATGGGGAGCAAACACCAAAGATCTGATGAAGAGAGCACAGCAGAGGTTATACTTCTTGAGAATCATCAGGAAGAACAATCTTTCAAAGGACCTGCTGTTGGCATTCTACCACTGTACCATAGAGAGTGTGTTAACCTATGGTCTGTGTGTATGGTTTGGGAGTTGTACAGCTAGGGAAAGAACAATGCTGTCCAGGGTCATAAAGACTGTGGAGGGAATAATCGGGCATACTCTTCCCACTCTAGATCAAATCTATGCCACCAGGTGTTATAAGAAAGTTGTAGAGATTGCGCAAGATAGTACGCACCCTGGAAATGATCTTTTTCAGCTTCTGCCTTCTAGAAGAAGGTATAGGGTCATAAAGACCAGGACCAGCCGCTTGAGAAATAGTTTCTACCCAAAAGCAGTTCTGGCTTTGAATGCAGTGCAATGCAGTCTATGAGGGAGCTTCTGTATATAGTTTTTAGAGTTTTTAGAGTTTTAGAGCTTTTAAGTGGTTAAATGTGTATATGTGGGGTGGGAGTATGTTGATGATTTTGTATAGTTGTATTTTGTTTAGGTTTTGTTGGATTGAGAAGTGTTTTCCCCCCCAATCTCGTTGTTCTGTGTAGGACAATGACAATAAAGATTTATCTATCTATCTACCCTCCCCCTACCTAAAGCATATCTAGGACCTGCTGTCACCCTAACATTCATACCACTGTTGTCACATATTAGAACAATACAGCAGGATTGTTGCCACCAGCTGTGGCCCTCTCAACTGGTACAACTCAATTTTAGGGTTTTTCTGTTAGAATATGGATACAAGGGTACCTCTACGATTGCACCTGCAGTGAGCGAGTGGTCTTTGCCATGCCTCCCCCCTGTAGATGTTAAGGAGATGGCATGAAATGATGGCATTGGTTGTACGGAGAGTAGGTGGGGCAATAGCGCAGAGGGGTCTGGTGGCTGCTGGAACGTTCTTTGAGGGTTGGTTTTTTGATGGAGCAGGTTGTGCGAGTGATTTTGGAGGAGCTATTATGTTGAGGAAAAGAGGTCAGGGAATTGCTGGATGGGAGGAATCCATTCCTCCCAAGAAGCAATCGAGTAAGGAGGCAGTTTCTGAATTGTCTGATGAGGAAACTATGGAGGAGTTGGCCCCTTTTGTAGCGAGGCTCTGGGCTCTGGAGATGGGAGAGGACCCTCCACATTTCCAGAGCTTGCCGGCATTGAAGAAGGGGCCAAAGGAGGTGGGGGGAGGATCAGGAGTTAAGTTTCATAAAGGAGTTTGAAATGTGGGTTTTGCAATTGGAAAGCCAGAGGTTGGCCATCCCGCCTACGCAGTTGCCTCTGTGCTCCATGCCCCTGTGGTTATGGTTTTGTTATCTATTTGTTAAATAAACAAAGTGGCCCATTTTTATTCCACATCGTTGTCTGTCCAGTTATTATTATTTTTTTTGGGGGGATGGGGTGGAAAAGTCTCCCACTTTGTCCTTATTTGTTTTTCAGGTATGTTTCTTGGGTACACAGAAAGAGTCTCCTTGAAGATTGTGTTAATTTTAACCACAATTCGGTGTACTCCAGGCAACGGCAATCGTGTGCCTGCTAATCTTTCTCACACTAGCTCAGGCTAGCTTTGACTTCACCAAAATGGTGGCTTCATTTTGGCAGTTTCACTTCCTAGACTCAGAAGAAGGAGGTACGTTTCTTGTGCATCAATTCACTCTAACAAATTGGAGATGGGTAATGGCTTAGTGATGAGCTTGAAGACCGGAAGGAAGGCAGGGCAGCAGTTCGAGACCTGAGTGTTGCATTGCTGAGTGAGCACTGATCATTTGTCCCAGCTCCTGCCAACCTAGCAGTTCGAAAGCAAGAAATTGCAAGTAGATAAATAGGTACTGCTTCAGTGGGAATGGTTAACAGCATTTCATGCACTCCAGAGTCTAGTCATGCCTGCTACATGACCACAGAAATGTCTGCAAACCCAGCCAGCTCTTTGGCTGTTAATGTATTTAAGCACTGCCCCCTAGAGTCAGGCAAGACTGGCTTTTGAGCAAGGGAGACTTTTACCTACTATAGCTATACCTTACCAAGAAAGGAGACACAGGCAGTGCTGGATCTTTGGCTGTAAACAGAGATGGGCACCGCTCTCTAGAGTTAAACATGACTGACTTTCAAGCAAGGGAGACCTCTAACACATGGAAAGAATCACAAAAGATTCACAATAATGATTTTTTTGACACCAAACTCTCACTATGTGTAGATTCATCTTATTCATTTGGAGATCAGTCTCTGTTGGCAAACCAAATGAGTGGGAGCTCTAACTGTTATATACGCAGATATACAGTAGTACCTCATACAATGATTTTAATCCATTCCATGGGGCTCGTTGTTGTACGAAACAATTGTTATACGATGCATGCGTTGTATAGTGATTTTCCCAATGGGATGCATCGTACAACGATTTTTTTCGCTAAGTGGTTTTTCCCATTGAAAAATTGTTGTACGATTTTTCCATAGGGAAAATTGTTATGCAGGACGCCATTTCCCCCCAAAAGCTAACTGTTATACGATTTCTGGCATGCTTCCACTGTATGTTCAATCCTTAACTTAACCATAATAAGTTTTATTAAAAGATCTTTAGGATGCCTTTGTAGCTGATAAATGTGTAAGTACGCATGAAAATTACATGTATTTGTATTAATCATGTAAATGCATAATAATTTCATTTTAAGGACTTCCCATCATAAATTTCTGAAAAGAATGTACAAATTTGTCATTGCAGGACAGTTGCCATAGAACAATGGCAAAATAAGAATGAAGTGTGGATTTAACATGTGAAAACAATTTTAATCAGGTAGCTCTGTAGTAATAATAAGTTAGTAACCCTGTGAGCATAGCCCGTCTAATTCTCTTTCTCTGTAAATTGACTTCAAAAACTAAATCTAATCCATGTTCTGGATTCTTTTCAACCATTGTTGTCTCTAGCTTGTTGACTTGTATTTTGGCTGATTTAATCACAAGGACAGTCAACTTTTTAAAATCTCCTTCACAGGCACCTTTTAAAGTACTGTAATTACTACTGGCTCTTAGAGAAGATATACGAGATTCTGTTATACAGCAGCAAAATAATTGGTGTAGAGTCAGTTTGGTCAGGTTATCCTGCTATTGTAATAGGAGTAGACCATACTGCCAGTGACTCAACGTTGAGTGTCAGGTGGCGGTTAACTAACCTGACATCACTGAGGACTAATAATCATGGGTGGTGAAGTCCACGTGGAAGGGTGATGGTCCCCAAGTGGATTAAATCCCACTTGAATCCTTAATGGAGGACAGCAGCATCAATACTGGCTTGGGGCTTATAAAGGACTTTGCATGGCAAAAGGGCTCAGGACAAGAAAATGATTCGTGGAACTGGATGTACAGGTGTCATGCTGCTTTGCGGAAGGCAGATGAAAGACCACTGCATTATGAGGTGAGAAAGGGAAAAGGAGAAGAAGAGGAAGAGTGCCATTCTCTTGCTTGGTGGTCTCCAGAGAACCACTGCTGATCCCTGAGCTTCATCATCATCATCTATATATATATGAAATGAACCTGCGGTCTTGTGGGTGCACAATAGAAAACCACACCCCCGCACTGATCGCACTGAAACCGGGTGTGCACCCTACCTTAAGTGCAGGAGAGCATGACTGGAGTGGTCCGGCAGACTGTGGTGGGGTGGCCCCCCTGAAAACCGGGCACAAAGAGGGTGCCCCCTGCTGCCGGGGAACACTGCACCAGTGCACATGCGCTGAAGTCTACACATGTGCAGAAGAACAGCAACAGTGCACACGCATGGAACTCTGCAACACCATTGGAATCGGCATTCCAGCCGCTCCCTGCAGCCATGTTGGATAGGGTGTGGGCTAATGCGGAAGATGCGGCAGCGGCATGGACGAGCCATGCGGCGGGTGCGGAACCACTCCACCACCCTCAAGCGTCATGCCCAAGGACCCCGGGAACCCGAGGAATGCCAGACGCAGTGGAAGCATGCCAGATGCTGGCAGCAGTGGCCAAGAGAGGGGGCGAGAGGAGCCGGCACACGCAACCGAGGACCCCAGGAACATGGGGTCCACCGGACTAGCGCAAGGCTGGCATTCATGTCAGCACCCATGCCAGCGCCCAAGAAAGAGGCAAGAGGGGTGGCGGCACATGCAACCAAGGACCCCAGGAAGGAGACGCAATGGGCGGTTCACCAAGGTAAGCCTAGAGAGGTGCATGAGGCATAGCGGCATTGGAGCTGAAAACCAGCTCTGCACGAAAGCTGCCACGCCTTCAGCAAGGCTGCCGGCAACAGCAGCTGCAGCCCTGGCTCTTATCTTTCACTCTCCCAGCCCAGCGGTTCGAGCAGATGAGCCAACCTTGCTCTCCATGCCCTGCTCTCCCCATGGCCATGGCTCTTTTATTTCCCTCTCCTGGGTTTCCCAGCCACCCCCACAGATTCCAAATACCCCATTCCCTTTTCCCAGGGATGTGGCCAGGAAGTGGTCGGGGGGTTATCCACCCCCCCGTACTACCAACCTGCCCCTCACCCCACCCTGGGATGTCAATGTTGTGTGTTTGTGATTCTCTCTGTGTGATGGGTGCCTTGCCTGCCCTCTCTAACTGCATTTTGCCATTTTGCATTTTCCGCCGGCCCAAGGAAAAAACTCTGCCCCATGATCATAGCCCACTGGGAGATGTAGTTCCAGCAACTTTCCAACCCACTTCCCCCCACATCTTGGCCTCCTTTTCCCCATCACTTGCCATCGTGGCAGAAGGCGTGGTTGCCTGCCAGGAGGTATCGTTGCCTGGAGAACAGGTGATAGGGAAATGGGGGCTGGGAAGTGGGGGAGAAGTGGGTGGTGGACACTGCATCACATGTCAAGAAAAATGGAATCTGACAGTCCCCCTCCACCCCTAAATGAAAGAAATAATTATGCACTGGCATTTTGCCTTCCCCTTCCCACTTTCTAGACTTTGGGACAACTTTACACTGTGTGAAATGTTTCAAAGTCTCTTTGTTTTTCCAGATCACCCTTCTTAAGGTACAGGATTGCTGCAGATAAGATTCCCTGAGGAGAAATTAGGATACAGTAACACCTCTGTGCCAGACTGAAGTATACCCTGTGACGGACACAGAGAGTATACTCTGTTACGGGTATGTTGTCTGGGTGTGTGTCGTGTGTCAGGGAGTGTTATGTGTCAGGTGGTGTGGTGGGTGTCGGGGTGTGGGTGTTGTGCAAGTGTGTTGTGTCGTGTATGATGTGTGTGGCTGTGGTGAGGTGGGTTGTGTCTCTCTGTGAGTAGGGTTATTGTGTGGGTATGTCGTGTGTTGGTGTGTGTTGTGTGGGTGTGTTGCATCACATGTGATGTCTCTGGGTGTGGTGTGTGCATGCTGTGTGTCAGGGTTTATTTATTTATTTATTTAAAATCAATTGTTTTTTGCCGCCCGATCAGGTAAACCTGACTCTGGGCGGCTCACAACAAGTTAAAACATGCATAAAAAAACAATTGAACCATTAAAAACCCAACATACCCACCCACCTATCCCATTCATCTTTAAAAGACTACCCACATTAAAACTGGCTGCATTGAAATTAAAAGAAATGGGGGTTTATTTAATAAGCCAACAGGCGGGGACCATCCTTCCATCTGGGCCCCACACCTGTCCCGCCAACCAGGTTTTTAGGTCTTTTCTGAAAGGTAGCAGCTCCGTCTGCTCCTGCAGCTCTACTGGTAGGAGGTTCCACAAGGCTGGTGCGGACACAGAAAAGGCCCTCCTTCGTGTACCAGAGAGACGAGCCCCTCTGGTAGATGGTACAATTAGGGAGCCCCTCCGGTCTGCTCTGGTTGGACAGGTGGACACTCTTTGGATGATGCGGTCTCTAAGGTATCCTGGCCCACTACCATGAAGGGCTTTAAAGGTCAAAACCAGCACCTTGTACTGCACCCGGAGGCAAACTGGTAACCAGTGCAGCTCCTGAAGTAATGGTGAGGCACGGTCATAACGCCCGCACCCCATCACCACCCGGGCTGCTGCATTCTGGACCAACTGCAACCTCCGAATGGTTGTCAAGGGCAGCCCCATGTAGAGCGCATTGCAATAATCTAGCCTGGAGGTGACCAGAGCATTCATGGAGGACAAGGGTATCAATGGCTATAATTATAGATACTTAAGGACAACCTCGGGGTTGGAGAGATAGGCAGGATATCTCTCAGTGTCATTTCCAGGGAATCCTAAGCAGGTGAAGGCATCTCCTTGGGAATACCCTGAAGGAAATGGTGAGCCACTGTGTGAGACAGAATGCTGGACTGGATGGGCTGTGGCCTGTTCCAGCAAGGCTGTTCTTATGTTCTATGTGTGACCCTGAGCAGGGAGTCCCGGTCCAGGAGCGAATGCAACTGACGGATGATGCGAAGCTGTGCGAAAGCCCTCCTGGCCACGGCCACCACCTGATCTACAAGTAGCAGCCCCGAATCCAGGAGGACCCCTAAGTTGCGTACCAGGTCTGTCTGGGGCAAAGCAGTCCCATTCAAGACCAAAGTTGGTAGCTCCTTGGATAACATGGGACCCCCCCCCCCCCCATCCAAAGCCACTCAGTCTTGGAGGGATTCAATTGTAGCCTGTTGTGCCCCATAAGAACATAAGAACATAAGAACAGCCTTGCTGGAACAGGCCACAGCCCATCCAGTCCAGCATTCTGTCTCACACAGTGGCTCACCATTTCCTTCAGGGTATTCCCAAGCAGATGCCTTCACCTGCTTAGGATTCCCTGGAAATGATATTGAGAGATATCCTGCCTATCTCTCCAACCCGCAGGTTGTCCTTAAGTATCCATAATTATAGCCATTGATACTCTTGTCCTCCATGAACTTGTCTAATCCTTTCTTAAAGCTGTCAAGACTGACAGCTGTCACCACTTCTTCTGGCAGGGAGTTCCATAGACCAGTAATCCTCTGGGTGAAAAAGTACTTTCTCTTATTTGTTTGAGAACTAGTACCCAAAAGTTTCATGGAGTGTCCCCTAGTTCTAGTGTTATGAGATAGGGAAAACAGTTTTTCCTTATCTACTTTGTCCACACCGTGCATGATTTTATAAACTTCAATCAGGTCATCTCTTAGACGTCGTCGTTCAAGAGTGAAGAGGCCCAAACGTTGCAGCCTCAGATGGTAAGGAAGGTGTTCCAGTCCCCTAATCATTCTGGTTGCCCTCCTCTGCACTTTTTCCAGCTCCATAATATCCTTCTGGAGGTATGGCGACCAGAACTGTACACAGTATTCCAGGTGGGGCCTCACCATAGATTTATAAAGAGGCAAAATGACACTTGCTGACTTATTTTCTATACCCTTCCTAATGATCCCTAGCATTGAGTTTGCTTTTTTCACTGCTGAGGCACACTGGGTTGACACCTTCATTGAGCTGTCCACCAGGACACCAAGGTCCCTTTCCTGGTTTGTCGCAGAGAGTTCAGACCCCATCAGTTTATAAATGTAATTGGGGTTCTTTGCCCCAACATGCATCACTCTGCACTTACTAATGTTGAAACTCATTTGCCACTGTTTTGCCCACTCCCCCAGTGTCGAGAGATCCCTCTGGAGCTCCTCACAATCTCTCACAGTTTTCACTGCCCTGCATAATTTAGTGTCGTCAGCAAATTTGGCTACCTTGCTTTTTACTCCTACCTCTAGATCATTTATGAAGAGGTTGAAAAGCAGGGGTCCCAGTACTGAACCTTGGGGGACCCCACTCTTTACTTCCCTCCACTTGGAGAAGTGTCCATTTAGTGCTACCCTCTGTTTCCTGTCCCTTAGCCAGTTGCTGATCCAGGACAAGACCTGTCCCTTTATTCCATGACTGGTAAGTTTATTCAAGAGCCTTTGGTGTGGGACCTTGTCAAAAGCCTTCTGAAAGTCCAGATAAACAATGTCAACTGGATCCCCCTTATCCACATGCTTGTTGACACTCTCAAAAAATTCCAACAGATTAGTGAGGCATGATTTGCCCTTGCAAAAGCCATGTTGGCTCTCCTTTAGCAGCGCCTTCTCTTCTATGTGCCTATTAATTCTATCTTTTAGGATGGTTTCCATCACTTTACCTGGGACACATGTCAAACTGACAGGTCGGTAATTTCCTGGATCACCCCTGGATCCTTTTTTGAAAATTGGTGTTACATTCGCTACCTTCCAGTCATCAGGCACAAAGCCTGATTTGAGGGAAAGATTATATATTTTGGCTAGGAGATCAGCAATTTCATCTTTAAGTTCTCTGAGAACTCGTGGATGGATGCCATCTGGTCCTGGTGATTTGTTAGTGTTTAGCTTAACAAGACATGCAAGGACCTCCTCCCTGGTTATTTCTATCTGGCTTAATTCTTCGGTTTCCCTCCCTACGAAGATAGGCTCTGTTTTGGGCATGTGGCCTCTGTCTTCTTCAGTGAATACTGAAGCAAAGAATTCATTGAGTCTCTCTGCAATCTCTGTTTCCTCTTTAATAACCCCTTGCCTTCCATTGTCATCTAATGGTCCAATGGCCTTCCTAGTTGGGTTCTTACTTCTAATGTACTTAAAGAAGTCTTTGTTATTTCTCTGAGTATTTTTAGCTATACGCTCCTCAAAGTCTTGCTTTGCTTTCCTGATTGTTGCCTTGCATTTGTTCTGCCAGAATTTATGTTCCTGCCTGCTGTCCTCATTCGGACAAGCCTTCCATCTTCTAAATGAGCTTTTCTTGCTCTTGATCACTTCCCGAACAACTCCTGTAAGCCACATCGGAGTCCTCTTGGACCTGGCAGTGCCCTTTTTCCTTTTGGGTATGCATTCCAATTGAGCCTCTGTTATTGTTTTTGTAAACAGCCTCCATGCCTCTTGGAGTGTTTGGACTCTCTCAGTTTTCCCTTTCAGCTTCTTTTTTACTAGTTTCCTCAACTTTGGGAAATTTCCTTTTTGAAAATTTAAGGTCTCTGTGTTAGATTTTATCAGTGACTTGCGGTCTATGATCAAGTTAAACATAATTGAGTTGTGGTCACTGTTCCCTATTGGATCAGTCACATTAACATCTTGCACCAGATCCTGAGTATTACTCAGGATCAAGTCAAGGATTCTTGTACCTCTAGTTGGGTCTTCAACCATCTGTCCCAGGGAACAATCATTTAGCATATCTAGGAACTTTATCTCTTTATCATGTGCTGAACAACAGTTCACCCAGTCTATGTGAGGGTAATTGAAGTCCCCCATTATAACCAGGCTTCCCTTCTTGGATGCCTCCTTTACAACATTCTCCAACTGCCAGTCTCCCTCAAGAGTTTGGGTCGGAGGCCGATAGTATATGCCTACTGTTAGACCATCCTTGTGGCCTGGTACTCTTACCCACAGAGCTTCTAATGGTGACTCCAAATCACCTAGATATTCCAATTCATACGATTCTATCACTTCTTTGACATACAAGGCCACACCACCTCCCATTTGCCCCTTCCTATCTTTCCTGTACAGTTTGTAGCCTGGGATAACTGTATCCCATTGATTATCATCCGTCCACCAGGTTTCAGTGATACCAATAATATCAATATTCTTATCTATTGCTAAGTATTCCAGCTCCCCTATTTTGTTCCGGAGGCTTCTGGCATTTGTATACAAGCATTTATATATGCTTTTCTGAGACAGTCTTTTGTGTCCAGTTGCATTGTTAGACTGCCTCTTGCATCCTTCTGCTAGAATGCTAGTGACTAGCTCCTCGCTCTGCTCAGTAAATTTTGCATCCTCCTCACTACTCAAGTACACACTTTCCCGAACCGGATGCTGCCCTGCTCCTGTCGGCTTTCCCCCAGTTATCAGTTTAAAAGCTGCTCTGCAACCACTTCCAGACATCTGGATAGGACATTGACTGCATCACTGGGGTCCCCATGGGCCGAGATATATAACTGGGTATCATCAGCATACTGATGATACCTCACCCCATGGGAACGGATAACCTCACCCAACGGCTTCATGTATATTTCAAATAGGAGAGAGCCCTGAGCCCTGAGCACCCCACACTGTAGGGGCCTAGCACTGGACCTCTCACTCTCCAAACACACTGACTGGGTACGGCCCTCCAGAAATGAGGAAAACCAGGACAACACAGTGCCCTGGATCCCCAAACCTTTGAGCCGTTCCAGAAGGATACCGTGGTCAATGGTATCGAAAGCCGCTGAGAGATCCAGAAGAGCCAGGATGGATGGATGACCCCTGTCCCGCTCCCACAAGAGATCATCAACCAGTGTTACCAATGCCGTCTCTGTACCATATCCAGTCCTGAAACCCAATTGAAAGGGGTCCACATAATCCGCTTCATCCAGGACCCCCTGCAACTGCTGCATCACCACCTTCTCCAATACCTTCCCTAAGAAAGGGAGTTTGGAGACCGGCCTATAATTAGCTAGAGCTGCTGGGTCGAGAGATTGTTTCTTCAGGAGGGGGTGCACTAGAGCATGTTTTAATGGTGCAGGAAACACCCCCTCCCATAGTGAAGCATTTATTATAGCCCCAACCCAGCCTCCGGTCACTCCCTTGGAGGCTTTTACCAACCAAGTGAGACAGGGATCCAAAGGGCAGGAGGTGGTGCAAACAGCTGCAAGAAGCCTGTCCACTTCCTCAGGGACAACTGGATCGAACTGATCCCAGATAACACAGCCAGACTGGGCTCTGGTCCCCTCCCGACCCTCTCCATCCATGCCAGGATTAAACCCTGAGCGAATCTGAGCAATTTTCTCCACCTGCAAAAACCTCAGCCAAACCCTGCCAACCGGGCACTGGCCCCTCTCTACCAAAGAGATACCTGGCAACCCGGAACAGAGCGGCTGGGTGATTATCTGCAGAGGCAATGAGGGTGGTGAAGAATTGCTGCTTCACCACTCCCATCGCCACCAGGTAGGTCTTAATAGCAGCCCTAGCCAGTGTCCAGTCGGAATCACTCTGGGTCTTCACCCAGCGGTGCTCTTGGCATCTCTTTGCCCGTTTAAGCTCCCGCAGTTCTTCTGTGAACCATGGGGAAGATCGAACCCCACGGGCTCGGAGAGGCCGTAGTGGAGCAATTTCATCCAAGGCAGCCATAGTCGACCTGTGCCATAGGTCAACAAGCACCTCGGAAGAATCATATAACCGATCCAGGGGAAAAAAACCCAGTTCCCTCTGGAATCCATCAGGATCCATCAGTCGCTGGGAGTGGGCCATTTTAATAGGCCCTGCCTCCTTGCGATGAACCGCTGCCCCCTGGAAGTCCAGAGTCACCAGATAGTGATCTGACCATGGCACAGGTATAGTGTCTAATTTCTGTAATTTCAGATCACTCTGCCACCGCCCCAACAAAAAAACTAGGTCCGGCGTGTTGCCACTGCCCCTGGTTGGGCCCTGAATTTCCTGAGTCAGGTCCATGGCTGCCATGGAAGCCATGAACTCCTGTGCCACCTCAGACCCCACCCCCAGTGAAGGCAAGTTGAAGTCCCCCAGTACCATCAGCCTAGGGAACTCCAACGCCAACCCAGAGATGGCCTCAAGGAGCTCAGGCAGGGAGTCCCTTACCCTGCAAGAGGGCAGGTACAGGAGTAAGACTCCCAACTGACCCCTAGGACCCAATCGCAGAAGCAGCACCTCACAACCCGGAATTTGTGGAGCAGTTGCCCTGGCGACTCCCAATGACTCCCTAGCAATAATGGCGACGCCACTGTCCCTTCCCTCATCCCTTGGCTGGTGCCAGATACCGAACCCAGCTGGACACATTTCTGATAGAGTTACACCATCCTCCGATCTCAGCCAGGTTTCGGTGACGCATGCCAGGTCAGCCCGTGCTTCCAAGATAGCACCTTGAATTAAAGGAGCCTTATTACAGACCAACCTGGAATTCAACAGCAGCAGCCTAAGGGCAGGGTCACCCTGGATCAGTTGCTCAGGACCTAGAGGTGTAACCAAGGGGCTAGAATGCTGAACAGATCCCACACATCGGATCCGCGTCCTCCAAGTGTGGCCCACCCCTTGGTACCTGCCATATCATCCCCTGCCCATCACTACCTCAATCCGAACCCCAGAAACCTCCTCACCTCCCGACGGAGTGCCACCCCTCTGTCCTGGCTGGCAGGATGACATTTCCATCACCTTATTAAAAACCCGCTGTTGAGAAAACTGCCCCAAACCTCTCGCCAGCCAGCTGAGTCAAGGTGTTGTAAAGACTCCTCCATAGTGCCTCCTTTGCAGCCCCTGCAAGGGGCAGAGGGAGGCAGAGGAAGGTGGGCACCAAGACGCCAATATCAAGGGTAACCCAATTCCGCCAAAGCTCATGCCGGCTGTCAGCACAGGTGTTGCTCGTGGCGCTGGCGGCGGTGACGGTCCCACAGAAGCCCTCCACCCCCTCCGAATCTAAGGAGGAGAACGCTGAGGGTGACAGGCAGGGGCCGCAGGTCCTTTTAAACCTGCCGCCAGCACAGGTGTTGCTCATGGCGCTGGTGGCAGCGGCGGTCCCGCAGAAACCCTCCACCCCCTCCGAATCCAGGGAGGAGGATGCTGAGGCTGATAGGCAGGGGTCGCAGGTCCTTTTAAACCTGCCACCAGCGCAGGTGTTGCTCGTGGCGCTGGCGGCGGTGGCAGTCCTGCAGGAGCCCTCCACCCCCTCCAAATCCAGGAAGGAGGATGCTGAGGCTGATAGGCAGGGGCCACAGGTCCTTTTAAACCTGCCGCCAGCACAGGTGTTGCTCATGGCGCTGGTGGTGGTGGTGGTCCTGCAGAAGCCCTCCACCCCCTCCGAATCCAGGGAGGAGGATGCTGAGGCTGATAGGCAGGGGTCGCAGGTCCTTTTAAACCTGCCACCAGTGCAGGTGTTGCTCGTGGTGCTGGCGGCGGTGGCGGTCCTGCAGAAGCCGTCCACCCCCTCCAAATACAGGAAGGAGGATGCTGAGGCTGATAGGCAGGGGCCACAGGTCCTTTTAAACCTGCCACCAGCACAGGTGTTGCTCGTGGTGCTGGTGGCGGTGGCGGTCCCACAGAAACCCTCCACCCCCTCCAAATCCAGGGAGGAGGACGCTGAGGTTGTGTTTTGTGACACCACCTAACACAATACAACAAATTTGGCCCCGACCAATGCCAGGTGGAACACGAGTAACAGCAGTGGGGTGGGATGGGGGATGGGGGGGCAGGCCCGGGCCTCTCCTCTGGCCGGATTTGGTCCCTCACCCGGGCAACACCGGGCATCCCGCTAGTTTTCCATATTATGGGAATAATATAATTTATTTAAAGCAGTTTAACCTATATATTTTTTAAAAAAACAGTCTTCCAGAGAAGCTAACATTGAATTAAAGACTCAAGACAGCCTCACTCCAAAGACCGAAAGTACAAGGAAAACAGAGCAGGAGAGAAAAGAGTTGGAACACTCTTGGGCACTATTACTCCATGTTACCAATTTCTTAACAGTTGGGCTAAAAAAATAGTTCAAGGAGAGAAAGATCCAGATGTTGGTGAGCTGATGGTAGCCTGCAATCCTTTCTCTCCCCTCCCTCACAGCTGCCAGGTGTTAGTTGCTAGAGGAAGGAAATATTGCTTCCCAGCAGAACTAATGGTGTTTCAGTCATCTCTTTCTCCCCCTCTGCTACTGCCTGCTCAAATGGCTACTGCCAGCTAAAAATATTGAGGCTGCAACTACACTAAAACTTAATTTCTCAACAACTTCACTCATTTCACATGACTTAAGCATTCTGGTGTGCCCTTTTTGAACCACACTACAGCTTCTGTTCTGGCAGCCCAGCACAGAGGCTTCCTGGCTACTCATGGTGCTGAGGCTGGGGCTTGTCATATGGCAGAAACAGATCAACTGGAGCTGTCCCATAGGCAAATACAGCATGGCTGCCCAAACAGTGCCATGGAGATTTCCCAGCCACCTTGGCACTGGCTGGCTGCAATATTGTTTTTTGGCGGGTTGGAGGGCAGTTCCAGCAGCAACTTCCCCCCCCCTTCCATATTTTAAAAGGGCAAAGCTGCCCCAACCCCAGCATTGTCAGTAGTGGTTTGATGCCTCCCAATGTTGGTCAGCCTGCAGACCAGGAACTTCTCTATGTCCTGTTTTAATGTGAGGATTTACATTAAAGTAAAGGTAAAGGTTGCCTTTGCTTGAAAGCCAGTCATATCCAACTCTAGGGTTCAGTGCTCATCTGTGTTTATAGTCAAAGAGCCAGTGATGTCTGCCTCTGCAGATGTTTCCATGGACATATGGCAGGCATGAGTAGACACCGGAGTGCACAGAACACTGTTTCCAGTCCCACTGAAGTAGTACCTATTTATCAACTTGCAATTTCTTGCTTTCAAACTGCTAGGTTGGCAGGAGCTGGGACAGAGACGGGAGCTCACTTGGTCATGCAGCACTTGGGTCTCAAACTGCTGACCTGCCAACCTTCCAGTCATCAAATTCAGCGTCTTAATGACTAAGCCACTGCAGTCCACTGCATTAAAGTAGGGTGTGTTAAATAGGCAGTTTCACGTCTCTTCTCAGATAACTCACTGTAAAAACTTTGCAGGTGGCTAAACCATAAAACACCTCAGGATTTGCTTCTTTTATACCATGGGTGATTCATATTTGTTTTGGCTTCCTGCATGTTCTTCCTTTTTTGGAAAAAAAGGTTTGATATACGAGAATAGTGCTATAACACTCTATCACCTTATTTCTAGGTCTTTGTTCTTCTGAAATGAACATTTCTGTGATTTTGTACTAGGAATGCTGCCATTTCCCCCCAAAAAACACTGTGAACCCTTTCAAAACTAAGGAGCAGCATATTTCGTTTTATCTCAGTTGCTTTTTCTACCCGTGTTGTCTGGGGAATAGATGGGGAGATAAGTACAGCAAATAGATTAAAGACCTAGTAGTGAGGTGATATGGTGTTATAGTACTAGTCTCATCTATTAAAAAAAAGAGTAGCGATCACTTGAGAGGAAGATGGGTGGAGGTGGGATCAGTGGTGGGCATTAGCAGGTTCACACCAGTACATGCATACCGGTAGTAAAAATGGTTGGTCCCACCCACCTCTCCACCCTGCCCCTCCTTCTCCTCCTAGAAGAGGCTTCGGAGGGGGCTGGCTCCATTTCCCCCTTCATCAAACACTTCTCCTGGGCTCTATTTCACCCCAAAGCACACCCCCAGCCACTCCGGAGTGGTTGGCGAGGTATTTCGGGTTGAAACGGAGCCCAGGAAAAGCCTTGGAGGAAGGGGGAAATGGGTTCAGAGAGCTATGAAAATAGAAGCCTCTTCTATTTTTGTTGTGTTCTAATGGTTTTATCTTCCACATGGATTACAATGTATCTGAGCCAATGTAACCTTGCCTATAGCAACAATGTAACCTTCAGCTGTATCATATGAATCCTGTAATAGGACGCGAGCTAATGACCACCAGCTGGCAGCAGCGAGCGTCCAAGCTCTCTTGGTCCAAACTCATCAAAGGCAACAGCGCGGGAAGTTTTCCCGCCACCACCTACACCTGGACAAGAAGGGCGTGACCAGCAATGACGTCACGCAGACAGTAGCCAATGGGCTACCATGCAACCACGTTCAAATGTATTACTACTGTATATAAAGAGCTATCGATCCGCCATTACCTCATGTTCCCTCTGTCCACGATGCAATAAACCTGAGTTAACCCAGCCCGAGGCTGTGTCCTGTGTCTTAGTTCTCATACACTAAATTGGCGACGAAGGTGGGATTATGGATCCCCAAGGAACAGCTAGGGCACAGAGCGGGTTCAACATCACCAAACCGCAAGACTGGGAGCTGTTTGAGATGGACTTCCAGGCGGCACTGGTGGAACTCAAAGTCAAAGAAGACGACGAGGAGAGGAAGAGGGCCATCCTCACCAGAATGCTTGGGTTAGAAACCAAGCGGACGCTGGTGGGCATCATCGCTCCGAAGAAGGTGAGCGAATTTAAGGCAGACGACATCATGAAGCTGCTGCGAGAGCGCTTCCGACCCTCGAGGGCAATGTTTCCCGCTCGGAGCGCGTTTTGGAGGCGAGTCCAAGCGCCGGACGAGTCGGTTGAGGCGTTCGTGACCGCCATGAGGATAGCCGCCGGCCCCTGTAGATGGGACAACCTAGAGATGGCCCTCAGGGACGGCGTGCTGTGTGGCCTGAAGGACAGGGAGGTGCAGCGCAGCTTGATGAACAAGGAGCCGCCACCCACGCTGGCGGAGGTCGTAGAGGCCGCGGAAGCCGCGGAGTCCACGAATGCTGGAGTGGACGAGATGCACCAGTGGCGTGAGTGGCGTCCTAGAGCCGGCAAGGCGGAAAATTCGGTGCACGGGAAGTCCGGACAGTCGGTGCACGCAACTCGACGGGCCTCAAAGTCGTCTACGGAAGGCAGCGACGGCGAGGAGGTCCAGAAGGTCCGAAAAGGTGGGCGCCGCTGCGATGGTTGCGGAGCGGCCCATGAGCGCGCGAGGTGCCCATTCAGAAAGGCCGAGTGTTACACCTGCGGCCGTCGGGGGCACATCGCCAGGGCATGCAGAAAACGGAAGGAGGGCCGGAGGCAGTCACAAGACCGTTCGACCAGACCGGACCGTCCAGCGAGGTCCAAAGATGGCGCCCAGACCACGAGGAAGCAGGACGGCGTGGGCCGCGTCTCGGACGACAGCGAGGACGACGCCCCAGTGTTCAGCGTGTCCGCGGGACAGTCCCATTACTTCGTTGAGGTACTAGTACAAGGGGCCCCTATTAGGATGGAAATTGACTCGGGGTCCTCCTATTCTATAATTCCCCAGAAAGAGTTCTTGAAAATCGACCCCCACGTGCGGCCCAAACTTAAAACGTTGAGGTCCACGCTACGAGATGTACAGGGAAACAGCATTCCGGTGTTGGGGGTCGGAAAGTTTCGGGTCAGCTTTAAGAGACATTCTGCGGAACTGCCCCTAGTTGTCCTTAAGGGGGGGAGTTGTAGCCTCCTAGGGACGCAGTGGTTTCAGCCCTTAGGCTTGTTCATAGGGGGAGTGCATACAGTGGGAGAGGACCCAATACAAGCGGTTTGCGATGCGCATCCCGCCGTCTTTGAAAAAGGACTTGGGAAGTTCAAGGGACCCCCTGTAGCCTTCGACCTAGACCCGGAGGTCCGCCCGATAAGACTCAAACCGCGCAGGGTGCCGTTCGCACTCAAGGACAAAATAGAGGCGGAACTGGACAAACTGGTGGGCCAGGGGATTCTTATTCCTGTTGATTCCGCGGAGTGGGAAACTCCAATTGTAACAGCTCTGAAGGCCAACGGGGAGGTGCGCATTTGCGCTGATTATAAGTGTACAATTAACAAGGCGATCCGCCCTAATGCATACCCGGTGCCGGTGGTCAGCCACCTTTTGGCCAGGCTGAATGGGGGAAAGTGTTTCGCTAAACTCGATTTGGCACAAGCCTATCAGCAACTCCCCGTAACTCCCGCCACGGCCGCGGCACAAACGATAGTTACACACAAAGGGGCGTTCCAGGTGTCGCGCTTACAGTTCGGCGTGAACTCGGCACCCGGCCTTTTTCAGTCGCTTGTGGAACGCCTCCTGAAGGGGCTGGAGGGGGTGTTGCCTTATTTTGATGACGTGTTGATAACAGGGGGGTGTGAGGCCGAACTGGCTAAGAGATTGGATAAAGTACTAACTGTTTTCGAGAAAGCGGGGCTGAGACTGAGGAAGGACAAATGTGTTTTCTTCGAAACTGAGGTCGAGTTTCTAGGGTTCCGGATCACACCCGAGGGAATTAAGCCGTCTAAATCCAAAGTAGCAGCCATAAAGAAGGCCCCTCGCCCCACATCCAAAACCGAGTTACAGTCATTCCTGGGGCTCCTCAATTTTTACCATACATTCCTCCCACGGAAGGCGTCCGTGGCCGAACCGCTTCATCGGTTACTTAAAAAGGAGGAGACATGGATGTGGGGTGACGAGCACGAGAGGGCGTTCAAAGAACTAAAGCAACTCTTAACATCCGAGGCAATCCTGACGCATTTCGACCCCAAACGGCCAGTGGTCTTAGTCTGTGATGCATCCCCGGTGGGGGTGGGGGCGGTGCTGTGCCACGTGTTGGATGACGGAAGGGAGGCCCCGGTAGCGTTTTATTCAAGGTCCCTGTCCCAAGCGGAGCGCAATTACGCACAAACCGACAGGGAGGCATTAGCAATAGTAGCCGGAACCAAAAAATTTCACGATTTTTTGTATGGCCGCCCGTTCAAAATCGTGACTGATCACAAGCCCCTGTTAGGGATTTTCACGGCAAGCAAGCCCACGCCGCAGATCCTGTCCCCGAGGATGCTGCGATGGGCTATTTTTCTCAACGCATACCAACACGAGTTGGAGTACCGTCCCGGAAAGGAGATCAGCCATGCTGATGCACTTTCGAGATCTCCTTTGCCCTTGTCGGACGACCAAAAGGCGAGAGTAGAAAGAGACCGCCAGGTGTTGCTAATTGAGGTCTTAGACGCACCCCCAATAGTACCAGCCGACATTGCTAGGGCGACAGGCAAGGACAGGACGCTGGAGAAAGTTAGTTCATGGGTACAGAAGGGGTGGCCGGCATCGTCCCCAGGCACAGAATTCGACCCATTTTTTCGGAAAAAGCTAGAGTTGTCCCTAGAAAGGGGGTGCCTGTTATGGGGCCAACGGGTGGTGGTCCCTACATCCCTGCGTCCGAGGGTGCTCGAACTGCTGCACGTCAGCCACCCGGGCATCGTTCGTTCAAAGGCGCTGGCCCGGAGTTATTTTTGGTGGCCACAGCTAGACACAGACATTGAGCACATGGTCGGCACTTGCGAGGCATGCCAGGGATCCCGACCAGAGGCGGCCCGTCTCCCGCATAGGGAATGGGACACAGCAAGGGGGCCTTGGTCCAGAGTGCACGTAGATTTCGCTGGCCCATTCCGGGGAACCATGTTCCTCCTGGTGGTGGATGCGTTCTCCAAGTGGCTGGAGGTTATCCCAGTCAAGAGCACATCCTCCGCCACTACAATTAGTCAACTGAGGAGAGTCTTTTCCACGTTCGGTTTACCCGACACTTTAGTCAGCGATAACGCTAGTTGCTTCACCTCCGCGGAGTTCGGGGCATTTATGGAGGCAAATGCCATTCGGCATGTCACATCCGCACCGTTTCACCCGGCCACGAATGGCCAAGTGGAACGGCTGGTGCGTACAACAAAGGATGCGCTGCGGCGCATGGGCCCGGGGGACCTAAATCACCAAGTATGTCAGTTCTTATTAGCGTATAGGGTGACCCCCTTGGCGTCAGGTTACTCGCCGGCAGAGCTCTTGATGCGGCGAAAACTGACCACGCTCCTGTCCAGGCTAGACCCGACGAGAGTCGAGGATAAAGGGAAAAACATAGGGTTGGCAGTCTCGAAAGGTTTCGCCGCCGGCGACCCTGTTCACTGCAGGAACTATGCCAGCGCAGGGCCAGCCTGGGTACCAGGGACGGTTGTAGAACAAACGGGGCCAGTGTCGTACCGGGTCGAGACTAACACCGGCCTCCTCTGGAGGAGGCACGCAAACCAACTGAGGCACCGAGTGAGTGGGCCAGTCAGTGGGGCGCAGCAACAAGATTCAGCGTTAGGGTTCTCCCCCACCCGTTTAGCCCAAGGGGGAGACAGCAGCGGACAACAGTCCCAAGCAAGGGGGAAGGCAGAAGCAGCGGCCCTGACTCATACCCTTTTGATACGCCAGTCCTATCAGAGGCCGGGGAAGGGGGAGAGGAGTTCGTGACCGCTGCCCCCGAAGGTAATTTTGATTTTGATTTTGCGAGCCGGGGGGGTTTTCAGGAGTGTTCCCCCACCCATCCAAGCGAGAAGAGGGGTTTTTCGTTAGCCCCCAGTGCCCCCGGTTCTTCCCTAAGAAAGAGCACACTTCCAAACAACGCCGCGGAGCCGCGGCAAGTCACTAACGAGTCTCCCTCTCCAATTACAGGACAGGAAACCAGGGAACAAAGAAAAGGTAGCAAACCCGGGGAAAGGCAGCCTGCATCGAGACCCCAGCGTGTTCGAAATAAGCCATCTTGGCTGAGAGACTTTGTCTCATCCTAGGGGGGGGGGGAGTGTGTTTAAGTGTGGGCTCGAGACTTTGTCTCATCCTAGGGGGGAGGGGTGTTGTGTTCTAATGGTTTTATCTTCCACATGGATTACAATGTATCTGAGCCAATGTAACCTTGCCTATAGCAACAATGTAACCTTCAGCTGTATCATATGAATCCTGTAATAGGACGCGAGCTAATGACCACCAGCTGGCAGCAGCGAGCGTCCAAGCTCTCTTGGTCCAAACTCATCAAAGGCAACAGCGCGGGAAGTTTTCCCGCCACCACCTACACCTGGACAAGAAGGGCGTGACCAGCAATGACGTCACGCAGACAGTAGCCAATGGGCTACCATGCAACCACGTTCAAATGTATTACTACTGTATATAAAGAGCTATCGATCCGCCATTACCTCATGTTCCCTCTGTCCACGATGCAATAAACCTGAGTTAACCCAGCCCGAGGCTGTGTCCTGTGTCTTAGTTCTCATACACTAAAATTTTCATCACTCTATAGCGAACCTCTGAAGCCATTTCCCCTTTGTCCAAGGCTTTTCCAAGGGTTCCATTTCACCCCAATGCACATCTCCAGCCACTCTGGCTCTATAGTGAAGAGCAGTCACATGGCCAACAGGCCACACCCACCCAGTCACATGGCCATGCCCACAGTGTGGTAGGAACATTTTTTGATGCCCACCACTGGGTGGGATCATGGAAAAGAAAGAAAGAAGTGGGGGGCTGTAGGTTGGATTGGAAGGCCAATTGCATCACCAGTGTGGATTCTGATCCAATCTGCAAGCCCAATGTGAGCACTCATGATGATTTCAATCATAGTTGTGGCTGTGAATCAAACCACAATGTAGTTATATCCTTACTGTGGGCTATCTGAAATGTGTAGTTTCTGTCTGACATAAATGTTGTTGCATTACTTATAATTATCCAACTACTGAGATAACATATAGTAAGTGCCTTAAAACATTTTTAAAAACACCTATATAAATAATAGTGTTTTTGGGATCAGGTGTTAGATTGGCTTGCCAGCAGAACAACATACAGTACATCCTAGAATATATGTCCCTTCCTGACACTGTTCCAGCAATAGGACAAAATCCCTACATTCAGTTAAAAACAATATAAGATGGTTGCCAATGGGATGTGACACCAATCTGTGCATATTTATTCCATTCACACATTGGTGTCATTCTTTTAGTGTAAACATATATGAATTCAATGCAAACTTAACAATTGAAATATACAAAGGGGCTCCAAGGTACAGCTGTGCTAGAAATTGAAGTGAAAAGAACTTAGAATAGACTATCAAAGAGGTGGTCGGAAAGGTTTCATGATTTGAATGGGAGAAAATGACAAAACTCAGAGAGAGGAAGCAAGCAACTTGCCCATTTTGGCCTCTGCTGACATTCTTTGCCTAACTTAGTATCTAAAATTATATCCAGTCTTGCCAGTACAAAGATGACTTGCTAGCTCTCCATTTTGCACCAGCAAAGGAACCTGAGAACTCTGTCACTACACAAACAACAGTGCACCTACCGTGGTGATACTGTATTTTCTAAAATGGAGGGCTGCCCTTTTCTATAATTCCTGTTCCACACAGAACTACAGACTATGCAGGGTGAATTCTAACAGTATCACGTCACCTGGTAAATTCCATTCAAATGTCCTCAGAACCTTCCTCTTCCATTTTGTCTCAAAACAGCATGCAGATTATTTGGCTTTAAGCATGTCTCCCCATCCCCTTTTCCTCCTTCCCAATGTGCTTTTAACAAATTTCCTGACAGAGATTTGAAGGTCTCTCAGTGGAATGACAAGCCCAGTGGAATGAAATTACCTACTATGGTAATGTAGACCGTACAGCCAGAGACTCAACGCCAAGTGTTCGGTGGTGGTTAAATAATCTGACTCCCTAAAGGGGCCAATGTCTATGGGTGGATGAGCCCCTTTAGGTGGAGTGATAGCCCCCTCAGTGGAGGAAATGCCATTGGAAACCATCATATTGGGCTCAATGGCAAAATGAGTGGAAAAGGCACTACTTCACTATTCTGATTCCCAATGGTCATGGAGGTAGAAGATGCCATTCCAGATGGATTGGCTGTGAAGGCACACCTTGTCAATATCCTTAAGGCTGTGGCAGTCCATTGCAATCCTGAGGTCAAATCCTGCATGTCTCATTTCATATGTACCACAGGAGATGGCTCCGTGATCACAATGTGTGGGTAACTTCATGGCAAGCTGGGATCCACCTTAAATAAATTCACGCCAATGGCATTTTTCCTGTTTGTCATTCTTTTTCAACGATTTTGGGGGAAAATGTATACTCGGTTACAAGTAGCAGCCGATGACAACTTAACAATCTTCCTTCTTGAGTTGATAGACGTGGACCCAGAAGTGTTCAGGAATCCATAACTTATTTTCTTGGTAGAAACTTTTGAAGTGGTAGTTGTGTTGTTTTGTTTTGTTTACTCTCTTATTTTCTTGGGGGGACTTTAACAGAGTTAATATGACACTTTTTTTAGCTGCAGCAGGGCCTCTTAGAGACTGAGAGAAGCAAATGGTCCACTTCCAATTTTTGAGGCTCTAGAAAACAAAGAAATGACCAAAATGAGGTTACAAACATTGTAAGTGTATTTAAACATAAGGTCCTTTTGTTTCTGGGAAAGGAAAAATGGCTTAGGTAGTCTTCTATATCCATTCTGAACATACAGCACCTTAACAGCCCACTTAGCTTTCTATGATATCTTTATTATCTTTGTAGGATGATGGCTAGAGCCAAAGTAGCAGATAACTTGGAATAAATCCAGCTCTACGGAATCTAACACCCCTGTGTGTGCATGAACTAAAAAGTAAATACCTACAGTCCTATATGTACTTGGGATAGATGACACGAATGTGAATACATATGCTTGCACTATGACTGTAGGAATGTCTTTAACAAAGTTCAATATGGCAAGCTAATTGAGCTGTTGGTAAACAAAAGTCTCGATTCAAGAGGCATTTGTTTAATTGGCAATCTGTACTGGCAACAAACACAGCACTGAAAATTGTAGAGGAGATGACAAGAATACGCAGAGATATAAAAAATAGGACAAATATGTACACTGTCTACATTGTTTATCAGCTTATATTCTTATAATATATTTAGAGAAGTGCTTCCTAATTTAAGCAGAAGTTTTATTGTTAGCGACATCTGATATGCAGACAGTAGAGTATTACTGACAATTTAAATGTTCTTCAAAGATAGTCAATTAATTAATTAATTAACGCTTCTAAAAATTAACAATTAATAATTAAAAAATCAGGGTAGCCAGCAAAAAGCAAGTACATACTTTGAGATCAGGTTGAGTAAGCAGTCAGCCCAAAGACTGAACAGAGGTGGCCCGGAGCAGTTTCTTGAAGAATAAGAATAAGAATATAATGTTGAAGAAATACATAAAATTGATTTTGAGGGGGGGCGTGGCTAAGATGGCCGACGAGTAACATCTTGATTTGGACGCTCGCGCTTACAAAAGTGGTAATTAATGTGAACGAGTAAAATGGGGAAATTTTAAAGTGGTATTTTTTGTCGATAAGACTCCTGCTTGCCTATTTGGAAAGTTTTGAAGTCGGGCGGTCGAAGTTTGGGAGGTTTCCTTGGTAGGTGAGGCTCGCGATGGAAGCCGCGGCTTTCCCTGCCGAGGAGCTGAGAACGGGACCAGTGAGACGGCAGAGATTTGAGGCGGCAGTAAAATCGGCAAGAAAACAACTCTACGTAAGTTCATGAAAGTCTACGTGGAAAAGTTAAAGCTAACTGGGGATTTTGCTTAGAAGAGCCCGGACTTGGAAGTGGGTGTGGAAGTGGATAAAATCGGTCTGTCGACCCATTAATGGTGGCGGTCCTGGAAAACGAAAGTGATTGTGTTTTGGTTTATGGCTTCCCTGCGCCCCAGGAGAACCGCGGCGTGCTTTGGCGACAGTAAAGTGGTTAAAGAAGTTTTTGTCTGGGCTCCAGTTTTTGAAGGTTTCAGCGTGTTTCGAGTCTAAAGAGCGTGGGCAAAGTTTGCCGACTCACAGAGGAAGAAGGGGGGTTTCCCCCTGAAGTTAATGTACCCGCTGGAAAAGGGCGCTTTGATTCGTTCGCTTCAAGAGAAGGATTAACTTGCTTTTTATTCCTTCACCGTGTGGATTATAAATAACATTCTTTTTTTCTTTGGATATATTGCTCCTCCTGTTTTTTTCTCTTTGCTTGGATTTTGGGCTTTTTTCTCTTCTCACCCCCCTTCCTGGTGGCTTTGACTCAAATGAAAAAATCTGGGTGACCGTTTCCTTGGAGCCTCTACTTTTGTGGTTTGAGGGCGAATATTTGGACTACCTGCTTTGGGGAAACGGATCGGATGTGGATTATTCTTTTTTTTCTTTTTGTTTGGAGCATATTCCAGTTCCTGGTTTTTTGTGGATTACAGCAATTAATTTTTAGCTGGATTTCTTCCTCCCTATAAGCTTCGTCTGACCTGTTTGGATAGATGGCACTAGTGGTTGCAGCGGCACAGGCTTGACTGGACTGACTACGATTTTGTAACGTTCTGCAACGCTGGACTCTTTGATTGGGCGTCATCATGGATAAAGGCACAAGAGGGAAAGCAAAAGAGGAAGAACCAGTGGTGAAGTCTAAGAGGAAAGAAAAAGCACCAATGGAAGAGGTCCCTCAGTCTTCATCACCGCCACCTGAACCCTATGATCATACTCAAATTATGGTGGAAATTGGTAAATTGTTCCAGAAATTGGAGAAGAATGAGGAATCAAGGGTGAAAGATAGAAATGAAATGATGAAAAAACAAGATAAGGTGGTATCATCTGTTGCAGATTTCTCAAAAAAAGTGGATTTAAGTTTGCAAAAAATAGAGGGAAATGTGAAATTGGTTCAAAGTGAGGTAAATGTTATAAAAAAGGAAATAAAAGGGACTCAGGAGGCGGTGCGGGAGAATAAGCTGAAATTGGAAGAACATGAGAAAAGGATTGATGCTGTGGAAGATATGATGAGAAAGCAGAACATTGTGATCCGTCAGGTGGTTGAACGGACACCGGACCAGCTAAGAGAAAGAGTGGTTCAGTGGTTAAATGGTTTGAATATGGGGAAGGAATTTGTACAGGAAGATACTGTAAGTGCATTCAGGGTGGGCCCAAGAAGAGGGAAAGTGGTTCAAAGAAATGTTCTGGTAAAATTTGCAAATTGGGGTGATAAGCTTAGAGTAATGGCTTTTTTGAAACAAGCTGGGCCTGACGCCCTGAAATTTGATGGTTCTGATGTAGAAGTATACAATGATATCTCATTGAAAGAAAGAACGTGGAGATATAAGATGAGACCTGTAATTAAATTGTTGATGAGTAAAAACATAAGGTACAACTGGAGATTTCCACAGCAATTGCGCTTTTTTATGAGAAAAGAATGCAAGTAATTGATGAAGGGACCGATCCATTGGAGTATTTGAGTTTGCTGGAGTTGGTAAAAACAGGTTCGGAAGAGTGGATAAATTTTAAGAAAGAACTGTTGGAATCGGGTGCTCTAGGGAGGGAGTATGAGAGGGCAGAGGCTGGTGGTGCCACAGGTGGAACACTGCAGGGAAAAGAAGAGGAGGAGCTGTCCTGATCATGGTGGAGGAGGAGGCAAGTAAGGAGCAATGAGAAATAGATTAATAAAAATCAAATCATTTAAGCATTATAGAAGGGTGAGTAGCGCGTAGCACTGGTTGGTAGGCGCATCTTGCATGTCCCCCCTCTCCCCTCTTTGGTTGTCGAAGGCGTCTTTTCCCCCGAAGAAAGTGGGGAGAGCGATAGCATGTGTTCTATGTAGAATTTTGTGTTTTTGGGGGAAGGGGTTGGTGATGGCACGCCCAATGGAGAGTTTAGAAGTTAGAAAGGAAATAGATTATGGGAAATATTAAAATATTAACTTGGAATGCGAAGGGTACAGGTTCTGTTCTTAAGAGGCAGAGGTTGGAATTGTCTCTGAAGAAAGATAGACCCGATATAGTGTTCTTACAGGAAACGCACCAGAAGTCAAAAGACACGAACAAACTTTTTTTGGGATGGATTCAACATTATGAGATGGCGTTTGGTACTTCAAAAGCGAGAGGAGTGGCAATTATGATTTCTAAAAAATTAGGATTTGAGATTATAAAAAGTGTTGCTGATCAGGAGGGTAGATATTTGATTGTAAGAGGAAAAATAGAAGACGAGGAAATTATGTTGGTAAATATATATGCTCCAAATGATCATCAAGCGGATTTCTTAGAAAAGGTTCGGAAAGTAGTGGAGCTAGAAAATGTCGCAAAAACTATTGTGGCTGGAGACTTTAACTTGATAACGTCAGATTTAGACTGTACGAATTTAGCAAGATGTGGAATTGGCTTGAAAGGGAAGGTTTTAGACAAATGGATGGTTGCGATGGGTTTGAAGGATTCTTGGAGAGAGATCAAGGGCTCGGAAAGGGCATATTCTTTTTTTTCACACGTCCATGGGACCTACTCGAGAATAGATTACGTCTTTCTCACAGAAAATCTGATTAAAAATATTGAGGGTATGGAAATTGGGATTTTTAAGGAATCAGACCATGCCAAAGTAATTTTGGAACTGAAATTACAAAAAGATATCAGAAAAGGAAGAGGTTGGAGGTATGATTCTAACTTATTTAAAGACCAAAAATGTAAAGAGCAAATCATGGAAAGGTGGAAAGAAAGTTGGCAGTGGAACGATAACAATGAAGCTAATTTTAATGTTGTTTGGGATACCATGAAGTCGGTTTTCAGAGGGAAAAGTATAAAGTTGGCGAGTATTAAGTATAAAAGACATAAGGTAGACCAGATAGAAAAAGAAATAAAGCAGTTACAGGATGACCATTCAAAAAGTAAAGATAAATTTTTTCGCTAAATTGCAAAGACTTAAGGCAGAGTTAATGGGTAAGGATATAGATAAAGTTACAAGGGATCTGATTTATCTAAATAAAGAGTATTTTGAATTTAGTAATAGAAACTCAAGATTATTAGCAAGAGCAGCTAAGGCTAAAAGGGAAAAAAGAGAAATTGGGGTGTTGGTTAATAAACAAGGGTTAAGATGTAATAAGAATAGGGATAAATGTAAAATTGTGAAGGAATTTTATCAAGCACTATATGCAAAAAAGGAGGTAGATGTGGAGAGGCTTAAAGGGATTTTGGAGAGACAGCTAGGGAATGGAATAAAACAGGAACATCGAGAAAAAATGGAGGAAAGGGTTACTGATAAAGAGGTAAAGGAGGTAATTAGTGGGTTGAAGTTGGGGAAAGCCCCGGGAGACGACGGATTATCGACAGTATTTTATAAAGAATTTAAAGATGTTGTGGTTCCAAAGTTAGTGAAGCTATATAATTATATTTTAGATGGAGGACAAATTCTGACTTCATGGTATAGTACCATAATCGTTCTGCTGCCAAAACCGGGAAAGAATCTGGGAAAGGTGGAATCATATAGACCAATCTCTCTTATAAACCAGGACACCAAGATCTTCACAGCAATACTGGCTAATCGTCTAAACAGTTTTATGGGGGAATGTATAAATGTTGACCAAGTTGGTTTTTTAAAAGGTAGGCACATGGCTGACTTGACTAGAAGGGTATTAGATCTAATTGATAATGTTAATCAAACGAAGGAAAAGGTGGGTTTATTATCATTAGACATTTTTAAGGCATTCGACTCATTACAATGGTCTTCAATCAAGGAAATAGTCAGAAATTATGGATTTGGGGATAGATTTAGAAGGGTAATTGATCTATTATACCAAAAAGGGAGTGCTAGGATTAGAGTAAAAGAGGAGGTTACGGATGTGGTAAAGCTTGAGGCAGGTACCAGGCAGGGTTGTCCATTATCTCCTATCCTGTTTATTATGGCAATGGAAATATTAGCTAAAAATATAAGGGACGATCCAACATAGAAGGGATATTGGGTAATAAAGTGAGTATGTATGCAGACGATACGCTGTTAATGGTGAAACATCCAGAGGTGGTAATGGATAGGATTAAAGACCAACTTCAGGAATTTGAGGCTATAACTGGATTGATGATAAATTGGGATAAATCAGAATTGATGCTGTGTAACATGGGGGTAAAGGAGATGGGAAAGATAGTGGGGACATTTAATATACAAATTAAAGAAAAGTTGAAATATCTGGGGATAACTATTTCAAACAAATTGGAAGAACTTAAAAGATTGAATTATGACAGTTTGAAAGTAGAATTTAAGAACAAATTACAAGAGTTTCAAAAGTTGAATCTGTCATGGTTTGGGAGGATTGCAATTTGCAAAATGATATTGCTGCCGAAGATTAATTTTTTATTTGACGCACTTGCGATCCATTTGAAGGAGAAGGAAATCAATGAGTTTCAAAAGATGTTCAATAATTTTTGTAATGGAGGAAAAAAATCTAGACTTCCAAAGAAGCTTTGGTACTTATCTCAGAAAGAAGGGGGTTTGGGTATGCCAAATTTGTTAGCATACTATTGAGCATTCCAAATTAAGAATGTTGTGAAGATCTTGGCAAGAGAAAAGGCAATTTGGGAGGAAATGGAGATGAAAGAATACAGGGATATTGGCAAAATGATCTTTTTGGGAATTAAGGATAAACCGATAAAGACAAACAATACTATGATGAGAGGTCTCATGGAGGTGTGGAAAAGAGTAAAGAAAGATATGGTCCCAAATCTCTCTCCAATTTTAGAATTGACTGATATGGTGTGTTTTCTGATAAAAATAGATAAGGAAAAAAGGGAAATACTGGATAAAAAGGAAATGTCTTTATTGAAGGATTGGTTAAAAGTTTGTGATGATGAAACCAAGAGGAAAAAAATATTTGAAAAGTTAAAATTGGACTGGTTTCAGAAATTGAAGGTTGATAATTGGAATAAAATATATAGAAGAGAAGTAGGGATAGATAGAACAAAGACCGAATTTGAAGAATTGGTATTAAAGATCAGAAAAGGGGAAAAGAACATTAAGGGTCTAGTAAGCAAACTTTACATTATACTGAATAAGGGTAAAGATCCACAGGAAGACTTGAAACAGAAGTGGGAACAAAATTTGAACATAAAAATAGGAGATGTTGAATGGAGAAATAAATGGAAAAAGAGGATAATGAGAACAATGTCAGTAAGAATTAAGGAACATAATTTTAAAATGTTGTGGCAATGGTACTTGACACCACTGAGGCTCCATCAGATGGATAATAAAAGGGATAATCTATGCTGGAGATGCAAAGAAATGGTTGGAACTTATGAACATATGTGGTGGAGTTGCAAAAAAATAAATGAATTTTGGAGAAGAATAGAAGGAGAGATTGGGGAAATAATGGATAAAAGAATTAAGTTGGTGTCAGGTACAATTCTATTAACAGATGTGGAAGGTATGGGTTTGAATAAGGAGGAAAAATAATTATTGGAAATTATGTTAACTACAGGTAGACAATGCATTGCCAGAAATTGGAAAAAATGATGTATTTATACAGACTAGAGAGTGGTATAAGGAAATGTGGAGTCTAGCATTGAATGACAAACTGACATGGGAGATAAAAGTAAAAAGGGATAAATTAAAAGAAAACAGATTTTGGAGTATTTGGAAGCCGTTTGTGGATCACTCTCTTATGGCTAGGGACAGTTTTGGACCTGTACCATCTCAAAGTGGGTTTTGGAGATGATATAGATACTAAACTCTCTGGGCATTGTAAATATTCACTGGGTGTTGTGTAACTAGTAAAGAAATAAAAAAATAGTTGTAATACTGAAAGCTCTTATGAATGTTATGGTTATAGTAATAACCTATAATGTGGGTATTTAATATTGTGGGTTATATTGCAAACAACTAGCTTAATCAATATTATGTGCTATTTTCTACGAGCTTGATGTAATATTGTATTGTATTGTTATTGTTTTTTTCCTGTATGTTTATTAGTTTTATCTTTTGCTTTTTGGAAATAAATAAAAATTATAAAAAAAATAAAAAATTTGATTTTGAGAATACAGAAAACTATACCTTGGATAATGTTTGCATCAGATAACACTAAAACCGCATAACGATAAGCAATCTGGGGAAAAAATTGCATCACATAATGTTAAAATTCTATGGGATGCATCAGATAACGTTCACTAAAGTCTGTGCCGGTTACAATGTATCTCTATGGAGTTTTAACGTTAATCCGATGCATCCCATAGGATTTTAAAGTTATCCGATGCATGCATCGTATAACGTAAAAAATCGGATAACACTAAGACTTGTGGAACCAAGTTTTAGCATTAGCCGAGGTTTTACTGTATTGCCATGTATTTTGGGGCTAATGGAATTATGGACTTTTTGAAGAACTTGCCTCTAAGGGTTAAATGGAATAATAAGAGGAAGAAAAGGGTGATGACCAAATGGCCTTGAGGGGTTTTAAAAGTGCAGCTAGCTGAAAGCACTTAAAAAAAGGCTTTATCTCTCTTCCGTCCCAGAGCCAGCCTTGGGGCTTTATTATAGTTGGGAGTGATTGATGTGGGACACTTGTGCTCAGATGAGCTAACCTCTGGGTAGGTTGCGTCTATGGAGAAAATTTCCTGTGACCCTAGCATCCCAAATTCCCATTGGCTGGAGTATGATCAGCATATGGAACAAGGGGTATAACCATGAGCTAGGAACAGCTAGAGGTTGGTATGGGTTTTGGCTTTCCTGCAAGGGTTGCCCTGTGGAGCACTGGAGAGAGTAGTTTGCATAGTATAGTGGACAATTGATGTGCAAGTCTTGCTATTCAGCTGTTCAAGGTCATAATATTACACTCTTTTGTTCCCTTCACAATTAGGCAAAGTCTGTGTGCATCAAAAAGTTTACCAGCTTTTACTTGGCTTCTAATTATTTATTTTTAGTTTTAACAAATTTTTGTTTGTTAAACCAATTTTGGAGCTGTGACATTCACTGGGTGTTTTGGGTCACCCTTGCTCGAAAGCCAGTCATATCCTACTCTAGGGTTCAGTGCTCATCTCTGTTTACAGCCAAAGAGCCAGCACTGTCTGCATCTGCAGATGTTTCTGTGGACATGTGACATGCATACCTCGACATCAGAGTGCACGGATGTTATGTATGTAACTCAAGTGAAATGTGATTGAAATCGAACATGTAACTCAAGTGAAATGTGAGTGTAATCGGATCTAACAATCCTCCATTTTCCCTTCTCTTTCCCCTTGTGTAAATATCACGGGACTTGTTTGACCCACTAACTGCTGGCTACTGCGTATCAATCTGCAAACATCAAAACGGAGCAATGTTTACCTTCCCACTAAAGTTGTGCCTATTAATCTGCTTGCAATTTCTTGCTTTCAAACTGCTAGGTTGGCAGGAGCTGGGACAGAGACAGGAGCTTATTCCATTGTGCAGTACTCAGGTTTCAAACTGCTGACCTGCCAACTTTCCAGTTGTCAAGTTCAGCGTCTTAACCATTTGAGACACCATAGTCCTCTGCCTTTTTTCAGAGTGCAGCTTTCATGTGTTGAAAGTGAAGTATGAGGGGCAGGTTAAGCATACTCCCTCTCACATGTGGAGAACACACACTTTAAAAATGCCTAAATGAGGCAAGAGGGATGAAAGAACCCAGCAGTTAAGTTTATTTCATTTCATTTATTATTTATACCCCGCTTTCCTCGACCCAATGGGTGACCCAAAGCGGAATTTATAACATAGAAAAAGTATACAATATACAGTATATCAAAATGCAATACAATAAAGAGTACAGTTACAATTACGAGTGCGAATTACAAGCTACAAGTCATAAAATACAATATCAAATACAAAAATACAAAAGGGAAATAGCAATACAGTAAAACAACTAAACAGTAAAATACAGCAATCAATACAGGAACAACATATCAGTAGAAACAATACCATATCGAAGCATCAATACAAGAAGAGGCAAGTCAGCAGCAATGACATCTGCAGAGGCTGAGTCGGCATCCCTCTTTTAAATCCTCCGAGTAGGTGGGCTCGAAGAGTGGAGATGGCAGGGAGACAACGGCCGCAAAGGGTCTTCCTTCCCCTGCAGGGGCCTGTGCAGGCCCCCCCACTCCTCCCAGTTACCCCAACCGGGAGGAGGGGCTCCATGCCTCGGTGTGAGTGGCAGGAAAGCAGCGGCCGCAAAAGGTCTTCCATCCTCCGCAGGGGTCGGCACAGGTGCCCCCACTCCTCCCAGTTTGCCTGACTGGGAGGAGGAGCTCCAAAGTATTACATCATAGAACTACATAGTTCATCAGGCTGTTTCCCACAAAATCTAAGCAGGTGCTTATGGACAACCTGTAATCAGGTTTTGACAATGATAGGCTTTGCCTACTGTTTCCCTGCAATTAATATTGCAAAGCATACAGTCTTAGATGCTAGAGTTAGCATATGTTGATCACAATTCGGGGTGGGAAAACATTTTGATATCTTTTGTGGCACATTGAAACTATCTATTTCATACCTGCCGAGTCTTAAAGCATATCTGGCCTCAGAAATCTGTACATTTACAAGGCCTAGTGTATACTTTCAAGAGCAGAAAACCACACATTCATTTTGAAATGTCTGTGTAGAAGTGTATACAATTCCCAAATGTGCGCACACACGCTCTAGTCATTGGGGGAAATGTTTAGAAAGTTGCGCATGTTTGGAAGTGAATGCGAAGGAATGCATACGTTGTGGAAAGACATACATATTTGCATGATAAAAGTAAAAAAAAGTTCGGCAACCCGATATGAAGAAAGGTGGGATAGGAATACAGGTGGAATTCAGAGAAAGTTGGAGGGGGGGGGGCAGAGCTGGGATTTTAAAAATTTTTAATACTCCTACTCATCACTGGTAATCTCATGATCCATAAATGAATTCCAATCTCCCTATAAAGCCATCCCCTTTGGTGGTCATCCCTACATTTGTAGGGGGTGGTGGTGAAGGAAAGAAGTATGACATCACAGTGTGAAGCAGTATTTCCTTTTATCTGTCCTCACTCACCCATAGTTCAACTTCAGTGGATGACCTTTGGGTTGTAGGCTTCTAATAGAGGAAAATGCCAATCACAAACAAAGACTGCCAAGCCTCACCCTTGTAGAGTGGAAAAGAAGATGAAGAAAAGACAGGAAAGTGTCATATTGCTATGAGGAGGAGACTGCACACGGAAAACATTGGCCAAGGACAAGATTTCAGGGCTTATGGAAAAGCAGGAGCCTTTTGCTAAGGGAGGGGAAGGGAGGAACTGAGATAAGCAACAAGGAAAGCCACAACAGCACTATGTGAGGATTAACTCCTCAAGAGCTCCCTTTACAGGGCACAGCAAACAGGAGATACAGGTTTTGAGCCTTGTTGCAAGGAGTGGTAACAATCATGTCTATCTGACTCATGTTTTGCATGCCTGGACAGACACAGTTTGTCAAAAAAAAAAAAAAAGGGGGGGAGAGTTACAGTAGGACAAGAGATCACCTTAGGCAGGGTAGCATCTTCTTCAAAAAGTCAGAGGTACAGGTAGACAACACAGCTGGGGATGCCAGTTGGTCGATTTCTCTCCCCCCCCCCCCATTCTAGACATACACACAAGATGCCTATCCACAAACTGAACTAAATATAGAAAATACACAGATTTAATGAGTCATATCTCTATGAAACAGAGCTCACATGCATAAGAGTCCAAGGTTCAGCTCTCAAGTGTAGTTTTCTGGTAGATACAGCTTGATAATTCACCATTCCCCCCTCCTCCAGGCTCATTTATAGCGTAAAGCTGTGGGGGCTGCTTTTTATTGCTCAATGCCCAATAGACTGTTATTATCCACCAATGCCACCTCTATGCCGTTACCAGAGTTGTGACCAGATCACTAGTGAGCTATGTGGAGCTTACTCTATTACTTTTGCTAATGAGTCAAGTAGACAGTGTGTGGAGACTTGACAGATTCTGAGCTCACCCAGGGAAAATGGCAGCTCTACAGTTGTGACTCCCCAACATTACAGTGCTATACAGTATGTGCAGCGGAAAATGTCTCTCAAAACACACTTGAAAAGAGGAATGACACCACCGCTTCCTGCCATTCTCTTGTGTCATAGTAGGAATATGATTGCACCCTAAAGCTTTATTGTGTTCAAATGTGCTTTTAAAATTGAGGATGTTTCTTTGAAGTAGATAATTGTATGATGTAGTAAAGTATGGTGTACTGTAGATTACATATGTTAATTCCCTATATGAAGCTGAGAAAATACATTCCCTGGTATAACTATAGAATAAAAACACTTCCACAACCCCCACAAACATATAAGCAACACAGAGAACAAGTTTTTATTTAAGGTAGTGATAGTTCTTTGATGTGATGGTTGGTAGAACTGGAACTATGGGAGCTGCACTGGTTACCGGTATGCCTCTGGGTGCAATTTAAGGTGCTGGTTTTGACCTTTAAATCCCTTCATGGCATTGGACCTGGGTACTTAAGAGACCGCATCATCCCAAGGTTATCAGCCTGTCCAACAAGGGTAGACAGGAGGGGCGCTTTGGTGGTCTCATCAGTAAAAGAAGCATCTCTGATGAGGACCAGAAGGAGAGCCTTCTCTGTGTCTGCTCCAGCCCTCTGGAACCTCCTTCCATCAGAATTGCGCCTCCAGTCGGAGCTACTCCCCATCAGGAAGATGTTGAAAACCTGGCTCTGCCAATGGGTGTGGGGCATGTTAGGCTCCACATCTCAAGCCCATTGCCTTATTTAGCCTGCCTGTTGTGGGATTGAGCCCCTCCCCCCTCTCGTTCTTTGATAAGCCTGTTTTACTGTGGTTGGAGGGAGGGTAGCTTTTAACTAGGGTAGCTTTTAGTGATGATGATGTTAGTTTTTATGTGTTTTAATTTTGCTTTTTGCTGAGGTTTTATATATATCTGTTGTTGCCGCCCTGAGTGGTCTAGAAGGGCAGGGTAAAAATAAATAAACAAATAAATAAAACTAATTGCAAAAAATATGAAGACCAATAAGGACAAATTGCAAAATTTTGGAAATTTTACCATTCCAACTATGGAATGCCTTATAAAGCCACAAGAAATTGTTCACATTAGTAAAATTCACTAATTTAGTTAGAATAAGAGAGGATAAGCAAAAAAAATTGCAAAGTTTGTTTAAGATATATTAAATAATAATTTAAACATGACCTAGAAACTTTCTTTTTAAAAAAAAATAAGCAAAATATACTATTATATTTGTGAGATCCTGTAGAGTATTTCTCTTTTGCTAGGTTGTCTTCCTGATTTGCAAACAGAATTTAAAAAAATAATAACAACAACCCTAATTGCAGATTAAAATTGGACCAATGGATTGTAAGAATATGAAAATAAAAACATATCCTGGGGGAAAAAACAGAAATGGTCTTAAAAGCAGTTTTCAACCTTTTTTAAACAGACAAACTAGTCTGACCGCTGAAGTGTGATTATATACTATTTTTTTTAATGATACTTCCTTACACCAAGCTGTTTGGAAAAAGGTAACATTTCTGTGGCAAGATCAGTCACACTTCATGTAAACATGTTTGGGTATGATGTGGATGGTGGTTAACAGAAAGAAGCAGCCCAGGTCATACCCTTGATGTAGGAATTAAATTTATAGAAGGAAGGAGAGGGATAGTGGAAACACAGAGTAGCAGACACCTGTGCTTTTAGAAGGGGCTCCAGAGAATAAAACTGTCTTACCGTCCTACTAGCCTAGCATACCTGTTGAATAGCAGTCAAATGTAGCAGCTTAAAGTACAGTGGTACCTCATACAACGATTTTAATCTGTTCCACAGGGCTCATTGTTGTATGAATCAATTGCTATATGATGCATGCATTGTATAGTGATTTCCCCATGGGATGCATCGTACAATGATTTTTTTTTGCTAAGTGATTTTTCCCATTGAAAATTTGTTGTACGATTTTTTCCATAGGGAAAATTGTTGTGTGGGAGACCATTTTCCCTCAAAACCTAATTGTTATGTGATTTTGTTGCTATGCGGGACGATTGTTGTATGAGGTTCCACTGTAACTAGGTTTTGTTGAGTAATCTGGGGGAAGATTCACAGACACTGCAGAATAACTTTGCAGCTGTGATTTAACAGGATGAAAATAAGGACATTCTTTTATTCTTGTAAATTTTGATCCCATTAAAAATTCAGTTCTTTAAATAAAACCTCCAGTTTAGGATGTAGGCTGTTGTAACTTTGTATCCATTATTCAAAATGCCAGGGAGTTGCCTGATATTGCTGCACAACATCATGTCTGCATTGCCAGCAATAAATAAATAAATAAATAAATAAATAATCTCAAGAGTTACATAGCAAAGGGCAGCTTGAATGTTGACAACACCTATGGCAGCAGCCAAGATGGTCTACAGCAGTGTTTGCAACCTTTTAAAACTGGGGGCCTTTGGTGATGGTGGTGGGAACACCCCAAGCTCCTATCATCCCCCCTCCACACACACATGCCACTGATGCTTCCTTGCTTACCAGCCTGCCATAGGTGAAGGAGGGGTCCTGCCTGTCCTTGCCTGCACTCAGCCAGAGCAGTGACTGGGAAAGATGAGGGTGCACCCTTGCCCCCTCTGCCTGTCTTGGTGTGTCCCTAACGCCACTTCATAGCAGGGCAGATGTTGTAAGCCTTCTTACAATGTCTGCCCTACTATGGAGCATAGTTAGGGACATGCCAAGCCAGGTGGAGGTGAAATGGAGAGCAGCAGTGGGAGTGAGAGCACGATCTAGATGGAATGGTGCCATGGGTTGGATCCAGCCCGTGGACCATAGGTTGAGAACCCCTGGTTTACAGACACAATCTTGTGCTCACTACCTTTCGCACTTGTCAAAAAACAGTCATTACAATTGCTTTGTCTTTTGTAAGGAGTGATTAACTGATGAAAAAAGAAGTCAGCTTCTGTGATTTTTCCTTGCTTGGTGTCTCTTTGTGAATGGTACTATTCTCTATGTGAACACAGAGCATTCTGATCATACCTGTCAACCATCTCGATTTGGCCGGTATTACCCTGTAATTTGACATCGATTGACGTCATAACCCGCCCTGCGCTGCCAAAACCCCGTAATTTGGCAGCGGGGGAAAACACTTTCCACACATGTGTGGAAGCACTACGCCACTTGCACAGCCCCTACGCAAGCGGCGTAGCGCTTCCATGCATGCGTGGAAAGCGACCTGCGCACAAGCGATCTATGCAAGTCCCGTTTTTTCGGAGCCGCGGGTTGACAGGTATGATTCTGATTGCTGTAACTGGTGTTGTCAACATTCAGACTGCCCTTTGCTATGCAAAATTTGACATATTTTCTCCTGTTGGCCACAGGCATAATACTGTGCAGCATATCAGGTCATTTCCTGCCACTTTAAACCATGGATATAGAAGCACAGTATTCCACATTCACAAACTGGATTTTTAAAAAATGAATTGAATTTCCTGGCTTTTCAAAATGGAAGTTTAAGATTAAATGCACTACACACATATTCCAACAGAAACTGCCCTCATGTGGAATTATCTGGTGCCAGAAGATCCCAGAAGATGAGCACATGATCTCTCATATGGTTGGTGAGAGAGGGAAAGGACAGCTGGGATGTTGCTCTAATCCAGTGTTCCATTTTTTTTGGGGACTTCAATTCCCAGAAGCCTAAATCAATTCCCCAAAGCACTGATCAGCCAAAGTACTGACGTAGGCTTCTGGGAATCGAAGTCCCCTAGTGTTCTGTGGAACATAGTTTGGGAAATGCTGCATCTCTCATGACAAAATATTTTGAAGGACTGTTTTGGACTTAATGAGATTTTGAAGCAAAGATGTGAGAAAGTGCAACACATGTAGCAGAAAAACACACACCCTTTGATTTCTCATGTAAACTAATGTTGCCATGCCTGCTCCACAGAATGAGACTAGAAAGCAATAATCCATTTTCTCAGCCTTTTCCTGGATTAGGCAATCTCTCCGAGGGGCGGGGGCGAGGAAGCTATATTGAACCAAAAGCTTTTCAAACATGTTTTTCTGTATGTTTTCCAAAAAGATGGCCCCTCAGCTTTTGGAGAAATAAAAGGAGAGCTGGGAGTTAGCAAAGATTCTCATTGGAGACCAAGGTCAAGTTCATTCATAGTATGTAAAAGAAAGATAGGGAAGAAAGACAGTGGGGATCAAGCCATTTGAAGTGTGATGTTGGAATTGACCCTTACAAATACCATAGACAGACATAAAGCAGAAAAGTGGGTGTTCACTGAAGTCAAGCATGAAGTTTCTCTAGAGCAAAAATGAGTAAATTGGACCTACCATGCACATCTATATATAAAAAGCAAAAAGGTATGTTAGTGTGTCCTGCATACGTTCAACCCACCCCCCTGAAACCCAGGCGAGACCTGCCTTGCCTGTACCATCCAACAAAGAAGGGGGTCTGGATGCCACAGGTGGGGCACCAGCCCCACCAGAGAATATCACCACAATGGTGATGGCACACCTATGTCACAACCAGGCGTACAGTCGTGCCTGCAGATGTGGCTGAGCTAGGCACCACCGTAGGCGCAGCCTCTGTCCTGCCGCCCGATCAAGCCTCCACCGCGCTGCCTCTAGATAGGGCCAGACAAGCCAGCAGAATAGGTGCAACCTTTGCCCTGCCACCCCACAAGGCCTGCACCTTCCCTTACGGATAACTACCTGTCACCCTAGCCACTCCCCCTTGCTGTTCCGAACTAGACTAGCCTCAAAACAGTGAGGGGGATATCCCAAGGCAGAGAGGAGGTGGAAGAGGGGTGAGAAAAGTGTCTGCCTCCACCCCCTCCCTGCCTCCTCCTCCTGGGTGATGGGAGAGGAGGCAGAAAAGGGGTGTGGATTGCACCCACCTCGCCCCCTCTCTGCCTCCTCCCCCAGGTGCTGGAAGTGAAGGGGGAACAGGAGCACAGATCACACATGCCACAACATCCCTGCCTGCCCCCACCTCTGAAGGTACTGGCAGCGTGGGGGGCAGGCTCTGGTACCTACAGCCAGGTTGGGTAATTACCTCCGGATGCTGTAATTACCCCTCCCTGAGCTGTGGACCACCCGGCCTCCCACCCAGCACTGCCATCCACACCACTGGGCGGGGCTGCCAGGCCACCGGAGATGGCCACCGTGCCCCTCATGATGCTGCTGCATGCCAGGCTGCCCACCCAGCACCCCAATCCCCTAAACTAAACAGGGATGCAAGTCCGCTGGAGGCAGCCACAGCGCCCCTCCCAATGCGGCCACAAGACCTACCTCCACCACTTCACCACGAACCACCTTCAGTAAATTTGGCCTTGGCATAGACCAACACGCCAAAAAACCATCCCCGGGGTGAAACCCGGACACAAATGCTAGTATAATAAAAATACAGAACCAATCAGAAATGACAATATAGCTGGGAAATGTGAATTGGGTGGAAGGAGTAAAAGAAGATAAAGATTTGAGTGACTTGGTTGCAGTATTCTGGTCTGGAATTTCCTTTTAAACAAGATATATGGGAACTGTGCACCTTGCTTCTTAAATCAAATGCCACATTTGGAAAGCTTCCAGAGACATAGTCTGGTTGGAATCAAGACATATGCTCAATACTTGCTTTAACTTAAAATATATGTTGTGGGTTGTTTCATGACAATTTGGACAGTAACTTCCTTTTTATTTTATTTTTATTTTTTTAGAATCTTGCAAAAGCCTGGGAGGGGAGATACAGTTATTAATCATTGGTTGATTGTTATTTGGAAATCTAACAACATACATTACCACCCTAATTCCAAGAAGAACTTTGCCACTCCAAGAGACAGGGCTGGTATATGCAGATATTCTCATGGAAGTAGCACTGCAATTGAAAATACTAATTTTGTAATGTGTTGTTACAGAAACATGATCTGTGACTCACAGCAGCAAACAATACAATGAAGAGGATTGATATGATTCCCTATGATACTACTTTATGCATTTCAACACTTAATATGGTAACAGGATGGAAGAACCTGTTCTAGGAAATGTGTTTTTCAGAACAACTCTATTACTGAATTCTTTTCCCTGTTCTAGTGAGGACCAAGAATGCATTTCGGTGTGTCTTGATACTGGCAAATTGATAGCAGGCTGCTGTGGACCAAATAGGGTTGTTTGAAGTCCGTTTGCCATTTGATGGTCATATGGTATATTGGATCTCCTAGTGACCCTATTTAGCCTTTTCCAGCCCACTCCTAATAAGACATGAAGAGAATCCCCTACTATCTCTTTAGAAAGCAGTTTGGTGAAGAAAATGGTGCTAACTTTAGGTAAAGGTAAAGGTTTCCCTTGCTCGAAAGCCCGTCGTATCCAACTCTAGGGTTCAGTGCTCATCTCTGTTTCAAAGCTAAAGAGCCAGCACTGTATGCTTCTGCAGACGTTTCAGTGGTCATGTGGCAGGCATGACTAGACACCAGAGCACACGGAACACTGTTACCTTCCCACCGAAGTGGTCCCTATTTATCTACTTGCAATTTCTTGCTTTCGAACTGTTAGGTTGGCAGGAGCTGGGACAAAGACGGGAGCTCATTCTGTCCTGCAGGACTCGGGAATCGAACTGCTGACCTTCCACCTCCCAGTCAGCGTCTTATCCACTTGAGCCACTGCAGCCCCTTTGGTGCTAACCTTAATGTGACCACATATTGGGGGCTGGCATGCTGATCTTTCTTACTGTTTATCACAATCCTTACATTCCGTCTCTTGCAATCAAAATTAAGTTCACTTCTGACAAACTCTTGTAAGATACTTGCAGAGAAAAAAGAAGAGTAATTTCATATGCTTTGCTATTTAAATTAAGGAGCTGAAGGACAGCTAAATATAGGCACTTGGTAGAAATTTCACACAGTTATCTTGGCATTTCCTCTGAAAAGGGAACTGTGACTCAGAAGCATATCCTAAAATATTTGGAAGTATGTGCAACAATTGCCTCGTGCTTGCCAGGAAAGCAGAAAAACTTGTTACACAGGGTAGATGACAGTGTATTTGGTGTTTTAATATTGGTGCCCTCCCTTTCCCCCTCCCTCAGCTTTAAAAAATAAGAAAAACCCTAGTTTTGCCATTAAAAAGGAGAGATAAAGACAAATAGGAAAAAAGAGAGAGATAAATCCAGAAAGCAAACTTCATTGCTTTTAATCATTAGAAAGCATTAGGAACTGAAATACTTGCAGACAAATTTCCCAAATAATCATGTTCTAAAACAAAGATTAAAAATAATTGTTACATTGAAAGTATCTTGCCTCCTTATGCAGCTCTCACAGTGTTGCCTACAATAATAACAGAGTTACCAATAGCAAGATAGCTTATTTCTTCAAAGGCAAGCCAGCTAGGGTGCTTACCTTCTTGTAAGTTACCATATTTGCCAGCGTATAGGATGCATCAGAGTATAAGATGCACCCCATTATTACCAAAATAGCACACTATAGGCCACTATATACAGTACAAGATGCCCTCCATTTTTCCAGTGTATTTTAAAAGTGTGTGTGTGTGTGTGTGTGGGAGTGGGCCTTATGCATCTGCAAATATGGTACTTATATGATGTCCCCTGAACCCAGTTTACAGAGACCAGACCCCTACCCAAAAATGGTGGCTGATTGTTCTCAGGCTATGCTGTGTAGAAAGAACCTGGATTTATCCAGGTGTTGCTGACACCACAATCTACAGATGTACAGAGGCCCAGTTCAGGGGTGGCCAACCTTGGTGCCCCAGGTCTTCTTGGACTTCAATTCCCAGAAACCCTGATCAGCAGGTGTGCTTACTTGGGCTTCTGGTAAGTGAAGTCCAGGGACACCTGGGGCACTAAGGTTGGCCACCCTTGCCCTAGCTAGTAACAGGCTTTTGATATCAAAGCAAGAAACACTAAAGATTCTGTGTTATGAATCTATCTATCTAGATCTATAAAAGAGAGATGTTCCCTTATGGGTACTTAATATGAATCCACACCCCTGTTAGAGTCCCTGACCACAATGTTCACAGAGTTACTTGGTGGTACAGAGAAGGTCATAGTCGAGGTCCAGAGGCAAGGTTCGGGGTGCGCTCCCAAAAAAATGAGAAAAACAGAAAAACTACACCCCCAGTGGCCACTGCAGCACACTGTGGCCAATCAGAGAGGCCAGCATGAGCATGGCAGAGGTGGGATGATGACGCAGCCAATTGGGAAAGGGTGTGTGGCCAGAGAGGCCATTGGCCTCCAGAAAGCACTGACTCAAGCCCCGTCACCTTGGGCTGGGCCTGCAGGGGAAGGGGGAAGGAGGTGCTATGGAGCTCAGCTGCCCGATGTGGCTGGCCTTTCTCTCTCTCTCTCTCTCTCTCTCTGTGTTCAGAGGAATGAATGGAGTGTGTGTGGAGAGGCACAATGTGTGTGTGTGTGTGTGGAGAGAGATAGTACATGTAGAGAGGGATTATGTGTGTGGGGATGGCTGGAGTGTGTGTGGAGAGGGCTGGTGTGTGTGTGTGAAGAGATAGTGTGTGTGGTGAGGGCTGGTGTGTATGTGTGTTTAGAGAGATGGGTGGAGAGTGTGTGGAGAGGAATGGTGTGTGTGTGTGGAGAGGGATAGTCTGTGTGGGGACGGACAGTGTGTGTGTGTGTTCAGAGGGATGGTGTGTGTGTGTGTGTGGAGAGGGATGGTGTGTGTGTGTGTGTAGAGAGAGATCATGCATGTAGAGAGGGAGTGTGTGTGTGTGTTTGTTCAGAGGGATGGCTGGAGTTTGTGTGGAGAAGGCTGGTGTGTGTGGGAATGGATAGTATGTGTGGAGATGGATGGATGGATGGATGGTGTGTGTGCGTGTGTGTTTAGAGGGATGGATGGAGTGTGTGTGGAGAGGAATGGTGTGTGTGTGTGTGTGTGGAGAGGGATAGTCTGTGTGGGGAGGGATGGTGTGTGTGTGTGTCTGTGTGGGGAGGGATGGTGTGTGTGTGTGTGTGTGTGTGTGTGTGTGTGTGTGTGTGTGTGTGTGTGTGTGTGTGTGTGTGTGTGTGTGTGTGAGTAGAGACAGGCTCTGGAGTAGGCAAAGAGGGTTTCATTTTGATTTGTTTAGTCTGATATGCTAGCACCACATGCAAACATTTTAAATGTTTAATTTTGTGCAAACATATCAGAGAGTAAACAAAGCAAGTTTTCAGAGAAAGTTTTCGCCTCACGCCAGAATGCGACTGCACACACCATGCTGCAAGGGTGCAAGTGTGGGCCCAGATAACCCCCACATGGACCAGAGCACCGAAAACATGGGGCAACACTAGCACACCCACAGCATGCACCAATGGACCCCGTGGGTCGTGCCACCACCACCCCAATCATCCCCGGGCGAATCCGGGCACTAAGCTAGTCAAGCAATATGTGTTGGACTACTACAGGTAAAATTAAGAGAGACAAAATTGAATTTAGGGAGGTTAAATTATATACTCATTAAATGGTTTGCATGAATCAATTTTTATGAATAGCTATTTTGTGATTATTCACATACATTTGTTGTTGTTGTCAACTGCAACTGTTTTGATGTGTCAGTCCCTGTTACAAGAGAAGCACTATTGCCCCTTTCTAGCCTTTATGCTGTGGTCCCAAAACAATAATATAGGAAAATCTGGACCAGCATTTCATCCCTAGAAGAGCCAGCCTTTAAGAGACCCACACCAGACATGAATGGATGAGCAACGCCATTTTGTTCATGTCAGCCAGGGACTGATTTCTGTGGTGTATTACCTCTGTTCGACAGTGGTGGCTGCAACTCATATCTAAAATGCATTTTTTTTCCTGAAGCAGGAAAAATGCTGTTGGAATGAATTTATTTAAGGTGTATCCCAGCTTGCTATGAAGTGACCCAAACACTATGATCACAGAGTCATCTCTTGTAGCACATATGAAATGAAACATGCAGGATTTAACACTGGGACTGCAATGGACTCCCACAGCCTTGAGGATATGGACAAGGTGTGCCTTCATAGCCAGTCCATCTGGCATGGCCTCTTCCACTTCCAGAGTTCCTCCTCCATTCATTTTGCCGTTGGACCCATTGTGATGGTTTCCAGTGGCATTTCCTCCACTGAGGAGACCATCACCCCACCTAAAGGTGCTCATTCGCCTGTAACCATTGGCCCTTTTAGGGAGTCAGGTTAGTTAACCACCACCTAACACTCGGCGTTGAGTCGCTGGCTGTATGGTCTACTCCATTACTGTAGCGGGATGTCCGGCCAGACATGCATTCACATACATTTAAAAGTAAGAAAAGGGTGGCCAGGTACAAAGAATGAAGTAAAGGTCTCCCTTGCTCGAAAACCAGTCATATCTGACTCTAGCCAAAGAACCAGCATTGTCTGTGTGTGCAGACATTTTGTTGACATGTGCCAGGCATGCCTAGACACTGGAGTGCACGAAACACTGTTTACTTTCCCACTGAAGTGGTCCCTATTTATCTACTTGCAATTTCTTGCTTTCGAACTGCTAGGTTGGCAGGAGCTGGGACAGAGATGGGAGCTCACTCCGTCATGCAGCATTTGGGTCTCAAACTGCTGACCTGCTGCCTTCCAGTCAGCGTCTTAACCACTTGAGACATTGCAGAAAGAAGGAAAGACAGCCTAATTAATGGACAAGCTAGGTCCTGGCATTAAAGGGGACATGGGTTCAAAGAAAAGGGGGGCGTGGCCAAGATGGCCACCGAGTAACATCTAGATTCGGACGCTCGCGCTTAACAAAGTGGTAATTAATGTGCCGGAGTGAAATGGAGAAGTTTTAAAGCGGTAAATTCTAAAGATAAGAACCTTGCCTGTCTTTTTGAAAAATTTTGGGATCTTTTGAGGCTGGATGGTCGAAGTTCGGGAGGCTTCTCTGGCTGAAGCTGTGACGGTAGTCGCGGCTTTTCTGCCGAGGAACCGAGAACGGGACCAGCGAGACTGCTGAGAAGGCTTTGGAACTGGCAAGAAGTTGTTTGGTACGAGAACAGCCTGCATGTAAGTGCATGAATGGAGCTTTAAACTTTAAAATTGGCTGGTTTTTTTTTTAAAATGAGCTCGGACTCTGAAATGGCAGCGGGTGGAAGCGGATGAAAGCAAGCGGAGGTTCCGTTAATGGCGGCGGTCCTGGAAAATGAAAGTGAGTGTGTTTGGGCTATGGTTTCTTTCACACACCAGAAGATCGCGCCACGTTTTGACAACAACAAAGTGGATTAATTATCCTTGTCTGGGCTACAACATTGGAAGGCGACTGGGAGTTCCCCGGCTTAAACTGCTTGGAGAAAGTTTTCCGTTCCTTAGAAAGAGAAGGGGTTTTTTTTTACCCAAAAGTTAAGGCAGCCGCTGGAAAATGGCGTTTTTATTGTCCGCTTCAAGAGAAGGATTGGGTGGCTCTTGCCTTTTGGCTCCTTCACCGTGTGGATTATAAATACCTGTTTGTTTACTGTGGAATTTACTGCTCCTCACCCCTTCTCCTCGCTGGTTGGATTTTGGGCTTTTTCTCCCTCTGGTCTCCCCCCCTCTTTTTTCTTTGGCAGCTTGGTTTTTTTTAAAGGAGAAGCTTGGGCTGACTGTTCCCTTGAAGCCCTTTTACTGCAGTTGGAAGACGATTGATCGGATTACTTGCTTTGGGGAAACGGACCTGCTGTGGATCAACATCTTTTGCTCTTCTTTTTTTTTCTCTGAGCTGCCTGTTGGGAGAATTGTTTCCTTCTGTTTTACCTCTGTGGATTACAGTAACTTTTTGATCTTCTGCTTGCATATAAATTTCCCTATTGGATCTGTGGAACCAGTGGTTGCAGTGTTACAAGCTTTACTTCAGTGACTAACTTTTACAACGAACTGCAGCATTGGGCTTTTTACATATTACATTACTATGGATAAAGGTACAAGAGGGAAAGCAAAGGAAGAAGAACCAGTTGTAAAGCCCAAAAAGAAAGAAAAAGCACCAATGGAGGAATCCACTCAGTCTTCATCCCCGCCCACAGTGTCATATGATCAGACTCAAATTATGGTGGAAATTGGCAAATTGTTTCAAAAATTGGAGAAAAATGAGGATTCAAGGGTGAAAGATAGAAATGAAATGATGAAAAAACAAGATAAGGTGATGTCATCAGTTGCAGATTTTGCAAAAAAAGTGGACTTAAGTTTGAAAAAAATTGAGGGAAATGTAAAATTGGTTCAAACCGAGGTAAATGCCATAAAGAAGGAGGTAAAATGGACTCAGGAGGTGGTGCGGGAGAACAAGCTGAAATTGGAGGAACAAGAGAGAAGGATAGATGCTGTGGAAGATATGATGAGAAAGCAGAACATTGTGATCCGTCAGGTGGTGGAACGCACTCCGGACTTGTTAAGAGAAAGGGTGGTTCAGTGGCTAAATGGTTTGAATATGGGGAAAGAATTTGTTCAGGAAGATTTTGTAAGCGTTTTCCGGGTGGGCCCAAGAAGAGGGAGGGTGGTTCAAAGAAATGTGTTGGTTAAATTTGCGAATTGGGCAGATAAGTTAAAAGTAATGGCACATCTGAAACGAGTTGGTTCTGATGCGTTGAAATTTGATGGCTCAGATGTGGAAGTCTATAACGATATCTCATTAAAAGAAAGTACTTGGAGGTATAAGATGATGCCTATCATTAAATTATTGATGAGTAAAAATATAAGGTATAATTGGAGATTTCCGCAACAATTACGTTTCTTTTATAACAAAAGAATGCAAGTTATTGATGAAGGTACTAATCCATTGGAATATTTGAGCCTGTTGGAACTGGTAAAGGCAGATTCGGAAGAATGGAAAAATCTTAAGAAGGAACTGATGGATTCTGGAGTTTTGGGGAGGGAATATGAGAGGGAGGAAGCCGGTGGGGCTACAGGTGGAACACCACAGCGAGGCGAGGAGGAAGAGGAGCCGTCTTTGATCATGGTGGAGGAGGAGATAGGTAAGGAGTAACGAGCATTAGATTTTAGTAATTTTAAGCAGTTAATAGAGGTAGAATGGGCAAATAGCGCGTAGCGCTGGTAGTAAGGCGCATCTTGCATGTCCCCCCTCTCCCCTCTTTGGTCGACAGAGGCGGCTTTTCGCGGGAAAGTGGGGAGAGTGAAAGTGTGTGTTTTATGTAGCTGGTATGGTGATAGGGTTGTTGGTGGCACGCCCGATGGAGAGTTTAAAGCTGGGAAAAGAATTTGGTTATGGGAAGTATTAAAATAATTTCGTGGAATGTAAAAGGTACAGGTTCTGTTCTTAAGAGACGGAGATTGGAATTGGCGTTGAAAAAAGATCGACCAGATATATTGTTTTTACAGGAAACACATCAGAAGTCAAAAGATACGAATAAACTTTATTTGGGATGGATGCAACATTATGAGATGGCGTTTGGTACTTCAAAAGCAAGAGGGGTGGCAATTATGATTTCTAGGAAGTTGGGATTTGAAATTACAAAAAAGATTGTTGATCAAGAGGGTAGATATCTGTTGCTAAGAGGAAAATTAGAGGATGAGGAAATTATGTTAGTAAATATTTATGCCCCGAACGACCATCAAGCAGAGTTTCTTGAAAAAATTCGGAAAATAGTGGAGTTGGAAAATGTTGCAAAAACTATTGTGGCTGGTGATTTTAATTTGATAAGGTCAGGATTAGATTGCACAAACATAGCTAGAAGTGGAATTGGTTTGAAAGCGAAGGTGTTGGATAATTGGATGGATGTTATGGGCTTGAAGGATTCGTGGAGAGAGTTTAAGGGCTCGGAAAGAGCATATTCCTTTTTTTCACACGTCCATGGGACCTACTCAAGAATAGATTATGTTTTACTTTCGGAAAATTTAATTGGGGATATAGAAGGTACGGAAATTGGGATTATTAAGGAATCGGACCATGCTAAAGTATATTTGGAACTGAAAGCACAAAAAATATTCGAAGAGTAAGAAATTGGAGGTATGATCCTAATTTGTTTAAAGATCAGAAAAGTAAAGAGGCAATTATGGAAAGTTGGAAAGAAAGTTGGCAGTGGAACGATAATAATGAGGTTAATTTTAACGTTGTATGGGATACCATGAAGTCAGTTTTTAGGGGGGAAAGTATAAAATTGGCAAGCTTTAAATATAAAAAATATAAAGCAGAACAGGCAGAAAAAGAAACAGAAATAAAACAATTACAGGAGGAGCATGCAGAAAACAAAGATAAAAATTTTTTAACGAAATTACAAGGACTTAAGGCAGAAGTAATGGGTAAGGATATTGATAAAGTTAAAAGAGACTTGATTTACCTAAATAGAGAATATTTTGAATTTAGTAATAAGAATTCAAAATTATTAGCAAGAGCAGCCAAGGTTAAAAGGGAAAAAAGAGAAATTGGGGTATTGGTTGACAGGCAAGGTTCAAGGTGTAACAAGAATAAGGACAAATGTAAAATTATTAGGGAATTTTACCAAGTATTATATGCAAAAAAGGAAGTAGATTTGGAGAAGCTTAAAAAGATACTGGAGAGACAGTTAGGGAATGGAATAAAACAAGAGCATAGGGAGAAAATGGAGGAAAGGATAACTGATAAAGAGGTTAAGGAGGTAATAAGTGGACTGAAGATAGGGAAAGCCCCGGGGGATGATGGATTATCGACAGAGTTTTATAAAGAATTTAAAGAGGTGGTGGCCCCAAAATTGGTGAAGTTATATAATTACATACTAGATGGAGGATCAATTCCGACTTCATGGTATAACACTACAATCGTTCTTTTGCCAAAGCCTGGTAAGAATTTGGAAAGAGTGGATTCGTACAGACCAATTTCACTTATAAATCAAGATGCGAAGATCTTCACAGCAATATTGGCTAACCGTTTAAATAGTTTCATGGGGGAATATATAAATGTTGATCAAGTTGGGTTTTTAAAAGGACGACATATGGCGGATCTGACTAGAAGGGTATTAGATTTAATAGACAGCGTTAATCAAACAAAGGAAAAGGTGGGATTATTATCATTGGATATTTTTAAGGCTTTTGATTCATTGCAGTGGTCTTCAATTAAGGAAATAGTTAAGAAATATGGATTTGGGGACAAATTCAATAGGGTTATAGATTTACTATATCAAAAAGGAAATGCTAGGGTTAGAGTAAATGAGGAGTTTACGGATGTGGTAAAGCTAGAGGCTGGTACTAGGCAGGGCTGTCCATTATCTTCTATCCTGTTTATTATGGCAATGGAGATTTTAGCTAAAAGCATAAGGGATGATCAAAACATAGAAGGGATTATGGGTAATAAAGTGAGTATGTATGCAGACGACACACTGCTTATGGTGAAGCGCCCGGAGCTGGTAATGGACAGGATTAAAGATCATTTACAGGTATTTCAAGCTATAACTGGATTAAAGATAAATTGGGATAAATCAGAACTGATGTTATGTAATTTGAAACCAAGTGAGATGGGTAAGATAGTGTCGACACTTAATATACAAATTAAAGACAAACTGAAATATTTGGGGATAATTATTTCAAACTAATTAGAAGAACTTAAATGATTGAACTATGACAGCTTGAAAATGGAATTTAAGAACAAAATACAAGAACTTCAGAAGTTAAAGCTGTCATGGTTCGGAAGGATTGCTATGTGTAAAATGATATTGTTACCAAAGATTAACTTTTTATTTGATACAATAGCGATCCATCTGAAAGAGAAAGAAATTAATGAGTTTCAAAAGATGTTTAATGGCTTTTGTAATGGAGGCAAAAAATCTAGGCTCCCAAAGAAGCTATGGTACCTGTCTCAAAAGAAAGGGGGTTTGTGTATGCCAAATTTGCTAGCATATTATTGAGCTTTTCAAGTTAAGAATGTTGTGAAGATTTTGGCAAGAGAAAAGACAATCTGGGAGCAATTGGAGATGAAGGAATATAGAAATATTGGAAATATGATTTTTTTGGGAATAAAGGATAGGGTGAAAAGGTCAAATAATACTATGATGAGAGGTCTCATGGAGGTATGGAAGAAGGTAAAAAAGGACATGGTTCCAAATCTCTCTCCAATTGTGGAATTGACCAACATGATGTGTTTCCCAATAAAGTTAGATAAGGAAAAAATGGAAATATTGGATAAAAATGGGATACTTTTATTGAAGGATTGGTTAAAAACTTGTGATTCTGATGTGGAGCGGAAAAAAATATTTGAGATATTAAATCTGAATTGGTTTCAGAAGTTGAAGGTGGACAATTGGAATAAAAAATATAAAAAAGAAGTGGGGTTAGATAGAATACACATAGAATTTGAGGAGTTGGTAAGGAAGATTAGAAAAGGGGAAAGTAGTATTAAAGGTCTTGTAAGTAAGCTTTATAACATACTGAATAGAGGTGCAGATCCACAGGAGGATTTGAAACGGAAGTGGGAACAAAATTTGAATATAACAATTGGGGAGATTGAGTGGAAAAACAAATGGAAAAAGAGGATTATGAGAACAATGTCCGTAAGAATTAAAGAACATAATTTCAAAATGTTGTGGCAATGGTACTTGACGCCATTAAGACTTTACCAGATGAATAATAAAAGAGATAAGTTATGCTGGAGATGTAGAGAATCCGACGGAACATATGAACATATGTGGTGGAGCTGTAAAAAAATAAGGGATTTTTGGGGAAGAATAGAAGGTGAGCTTGGTGAAATACTGGGTAAAAGTGTTAAGCTGGTGTCAAGTACCATTCTTTTAACGAATGTGGAAGGTTTGGGTTTAAACAAAGAGGAAAAAGAATTATTGGAAATTGTATTGACAATGGGTAGACAATGTATAGCTAGAAATTGGAAATATGATATTGATATACAGATTGGAGAGTGGTATAAAGAAATGTGGAGTTTAGCACTGAATGATAAATTGACATGGGAGATTAAAGTGAAAAGAGATAACTTAAAAGAGGATAGATTTTGGAATATATGGAAACCATTTGTGGACCATTCTTGTATGGCAAATGATAGTTCAGGACCAGTACCATCTCAAAAAAGTTTCTGGAGATGAGCAGAAAATAAACTCTCCGGGCAATGTATATATTCACAGGGTGATTATTATTTATCCAAAGATTAGTAGTAGCACAGAAAGTCCTTATTATTTTGGATTTGGAAATAATGGTTTTTAATATTTGGTGGTCATATAGTAATTAATGAGTTTAGATATTGTTATGTGCTAACATTTAGTAACGTTTGTTAAGATGATACTATGGATTTGTTTGTGTATTGTATTGTTAGTCATTGTCCTTTTTTCTTTTTTCTGTATGTCTTAAAAAATTCAATAAAAATTATAAAAAAAAAGTAAGAAAAGGGTGGCCAGGTACAAAGAATGAAGTAAAGGTCTCCCTTGCTCGAAAACCAGTCATATCTGACTCTAGCCAAAGAACCAGCATTGTCTGTGTGTGCAGACATTTTGTTGACATGTGCCAGGCATGCCTAGACACGGGAGTGCACGAAACACTGTTTACTTTCCCACTGAAGTGGTCCCTATTTATCTACTTGCAATTTCTTGCTTTCGAACTGCTAGGTTGGCAGGAGCTGGGACAGAGATGGGAGCTCACTCCGTCATGCAGCATTCGGGTCTCAAACTGCTGACCTGCTGCCTTCCAGTCAGCGTCTTAACCACTTGAGCCATTGCAGAAAGAAGGAAAGACAGCCTAATTAATGGACAAGCTAGGTCCTGGCATTAAAGGGGACATGGGTTCAAAATCTGCTTTAACTATAAGAACACCCTTTCATGACACCACAAGTATCTTCTGCCTTTATTGCTATGGCAGTAAAGGGTCAAATAATTTCTCACTGGTTTGGAAATGAAAGATCTGTTGCAAGAGAACCAAGGAATTACCAAACCAGCGTGGGACTAAGCATGCTGGAGTTCTATGCCACTCTTAATTCTTGAGAGTATTTGTGTTCTGAAGCCTGTGTAGAAACAGGCACCATGACAAGATTCTGTTATTATTAGGATACTCCCTCTTAAATCAATAAGAGAGAAAAATCTTCTTTCTTGTTTCATCACAATCAATAGATTTTTCCCCCCATGTTAACTATGAGTGGAAATTTTCATTTTAGCAAAGGAAATATTAGGCAGAATTTCCATATTTTGGTTAGAATGGGATTAGAATATTGAATTAGAGTACCAACCAATTAAAGAACTCTATTTAATAGTTTTTCCACCTTGTTTTCTACATAAACATAAACAGATTTGCATGTTACCTAAAAATGTTTTAGAGATGTTGACAGAAATGCAGGTAAATGACAGTTAAGCAGAGCAAACATTACTGTTAATTTTTTATTTTTTATTTTCTCTTATAATAGCATACAGTATGTGCAAATAGGTACAGGCAGACGGAGGCATGCATACACACAAATAAATAAACATTTCTTTAATTCATAAATAGGCTAACTAAAATGTTTCATCACTTTTTCTTTTTCTTCTTCTTCCAGATCAAACTATAAACTGCAAAAACGAAGCCACCTTATTGGTTTTTGTCACTGGCCAAAATTAAACCATTGTTGGCACATATTTCTGGTAGTAGCTGACAGATCTGCATGTGAGCCGGGTTCTGTGTCTCTCCTTTCACACAGCATGTTGTTGTCCACCAGCAGCCCTCACACGAGCATGTTGGTCTTACATTTAAATCAGAAGTTCCCAACCTATGGCCCATGGGCTGTAGACAGACCACAATGCCATTTCATGTGGCCCACCACTGTTTCTGCCACACCCAGAAGTGGAAGCAGACACATTTACATCAGTCATAAAATGCACCCACACATACACAAATGTGCCCGCACCTGTCACAAATGCAGAATTGGGTGCATTTACATCAGCTGTAAATGTGACTGCTTCCACTTCCGGGGCTGTGGTCTGGCTCACTCAGCTGTTCAGGGAGCATGGTCAGGCCCACGGCATGAAAAGGTTGGAAACCCCTGATTTAGATACTCCAATCCTCAGCCTATTCAGGGTCCTTCCTCCAAGTGACATATAGGAGGACAGGTTCCTCAGACATATCCTCCTTTAATGTTATTCTTCATCCAGTGGGATCCCTCCTCCACCCTCCAATTTGATTTTTCTCTTGGGTAGCATCAAGAATGTTTGTTCTTGGTGTAAAGTGTCTCACTTGTTAAAAAAAATTCCAACCAACTAATCAGGTAACACATTTGTTGATTAATCTACCAATTAGTGTTATTAACTTTAAGCATTATTCTTATCTACTAAGGTTTGAGCATTGAAAGATGAATCATGTTCTCAAGTGGTGAGTGTTCTTTCCCCAAAATTATATATCCATGTTTAATATCAAGGAGATTATAGCCCATATAAACATATATTGAATTACACTCAGCTTCTTGACTTAAATGTCCTTTTACCGACTGAAATCCAGTAGTAAATCAGAACTAGAGAAAGCTCATTGAATCAATAGCATTTATGGATGAGATGACTCATCAAATCCTTACTGATTCAATGGGCTTACTCTAGTTGTGGCTTACTACTGGACTTCAGCCAATATTTTGGCAGGAGCATACAGCATTGCCATGGACTAGTGGCTTGAGGAATGCAGAATAGGAATTTTATCTCCACCACCAACGCTCTTATGACATAAAGGGGAGCAGCCACAAAAAGGTCTTTGAACCAGTGGCTGAGGTCAGGTCAGGCAGTATTCCCGAATCTTTTGAAAAGCTTCTGCTTAAGACTTGCATGCTAGAATGCAACATTCCTATGTACAGTATATATAAACTCCACTGAAAATAGTAAAACTTCTTTTTTAGAAGTCTTGTATAGTAACAGCACCATAGTGATACAAAGATTTGCCATGAAATGATATGCTTTTGGGGGTTCTTAGATGTTGCTTTTTAATATTGTTAGTTGTCAATTTTTAAATATATATATATATATATATATATATATATATATATATATATATATATATATATATATATATATATATATATATATATATATATATATATATATATATATATATATATATATATATATATATATATATATATATATATATATATATAGCATGCTGTGTTTATTATCTTGTTTTAACTGACTATGAGCAACCTTGAGACTTTCATGGGGAGAAAAATAGTAGGTAAATAAAATGAACAAGCAGACAACTAATTGACAATGCTCTGACCTTTTCTTCTTGTTCAAGTGCCATATCCATTCTGAATATTGGCTATCATCATGGCGATAGTCTTCCTGTTCTTAACTCCTTGGAACAGTTCTTCTGAGGACATGCCACTCTCAGGTTCTTCAGCCACGAAGTCCGTCTATGTCCAGAGCCTCTCTTCCCAAGGATCTTCCCTTGCATAATGAGTTGGAATATTCTGTGCTTCATGTCATTCCTCATTATATGCCCAAATTTTTGGAGCTTTCTGTGTTTAATGGTCTTAAACAGTTCTTGTTCTTTATCCATCTGGCACAACACTTCTAAATTAGTAACATAGTCAACCCATGATATCCTTAGCAGCTGTTTGTAAGATCCACATTTCAAAAGCTTTGATTCTCTTTTTAGATGCTTTAGTCAATGTCCAAGCTAAGACTCCATATAGCAACACTGGGAATAGGTAACATCTCACTATTCAGATCATTGTAGTGAGAGTTCGATCTCTACTGCATAACAAATATTGCATTTGTATGAAGGTGGATCTTGCTTTTTTATTCATATTTTAATCTCTACCACAGGATCCCACATTTCATTTAACATACACCCAAATAGATAATTTTATCCACTCTTGCAGTTTCTTGTGTTCCTGCCATTAGCTCTGACCTTTGTTGGGGAATTTTTTTTACTTGTAGTGCATCCATCTTCTTGACTCACTTAGTGGTAGGACTGGTTATATTGTGCTTTATCGATTCACCAAAATTAAGCAAGACCTCCCTGCTAGCTATGTATTTAATGCAGCATCTGGTTTAATCATTAGTATTGCACAGTTCATGTCAGACAATGAAAACCATAATACAAATGGTTTTAGCGCCTCCAACGCCTGCCCCCTGGTCAGTCGGGCCAGGGGAGAGAACACCTGGGGCGAGGCTGGTGGGCAGTTTAAAAGGGACTCTCCTCACCGCTGCCGTCAGCACCTCCAACGCCCTCCCCCTGGTCAGTCAGGCCAGGGGAGAGAACACCTGGGGCGAGGCTGGTGGGCAGTTAAAAGGGACTCTCCTCACCGCCGCCATCAGCACCTCCAATTCCCGCCCCCTGGTCAGTCGGGCCAGGGGAGAGAACACCTGGGGCGAGGCTGGCGGGTGGTTTAAAAGGGACTCTCCTCACCGCCACCATCAGCGCCTCCAACGCCCACCCCCTAGTCAGTCGGGCCAGGGGAGAGAACACCCGGGATGAGGCTGGTGGGCGGTTTAAAAGGGACTCTCCTCACCACCACCGCCGTCAGGGCCTCCAATGCACAACTCCCCACTGCCGCCGCACACCTCATAGCTGCAGTCACTCTCAGGGCCAATCGGACTCCTGCTGCTGTTACTGCCGCCACCATTGATGTTGAGAAGCTCTGGTGTCGGTTTCTCATGGCCAGAGGGACTGCGCAGAGTTCCTTCCCCCATTTTGGCGGGGGGAGTTGTAGCATCTGCACTTGCACCCCGCAACTGGAGGGACTTTGCTGCTGCCGGATGTTGCTGATACTAAGTATGTTGAGCTTTGCTCTGTTATGTTTGTGGTACTATGGCATATTTATTTTGTACTGATTTGTAATTTTGTAACTTGTAATTTGAAATTGTATACTTGATTGTATTTTGTGTGTTGTTCATATTGTTATATTGTATTTCATTTGTTATACTGTATTTGATTTACCTGTTGTAAGCTGCCCTGAGTCGGCCTGGGCCGAGTAGGGTGGGGTATAAATCGAATTAATAATAATAATAATAATAATAATAATAATAATAATAATAATAATAATAATAATAATAATAATAATAATAATAATAATAATAATAATAATAATAATAATAATAATAATAATAATACAGTATTTGCCTATGTATATGTTTTTTCTTCATTTATTTTTTTAGAAATTTTTTTATTGAATTTTTAAAACAATATTACAACATAATAAAAAAAGACAATCATACATAAAAATCTGAACAAATATAGACAATTTATAACTAATTTCATACCTATACAATACCAAAACTAAATATTGATTAAAAAAAGACAAGAATAAACATCTCTGGAAAATGCCAGTTGATTATGACTTATTTCTTGTATCTTTCATACCATTATCAAAAATCCAAACAGTTTTTAATATTTATTCTTATTATTACTTAAACCTAGTCTAATTTCACTTCAAAATCTACACAGTTTAATATATCTGTTAAGTCAAACTTCTAAGTCATGAATACTATAACAAAAAAGTTAAAAACTGGCAAATTTCAAATTTCAAATAATAATAATAATAATAATAATAATAATAATAATAATAATAATAATAATAATAATAATAATAATAATAATAATAATAATAATAATAATAATAATAATAATAATAATAATAATAATAATTAAACACCCAGTGCTTTATACACTGCCCTGGAAAAACCAGAGTGTCACTCTATTTTCCTTTCCAAAAACTCATTTGATCGGGTACAGGTCTATTCTTTTCATCGCCTTTCAAAGAGTAATCCACAAATGCTTGCCAAATATTCCAAAATCTATTCTCTTTCACAATACCCTTTTTAACATTTATCTTATATGTTAATTTGTCATTCAGTGCTAGATCCCACATTTCCTTGTACCATTCCTCAATTTTCATATTCACATCATTTTTTCATTTTCTAGCGATATACAATCTACCTGTTGTCAACATTATTTCTAGTAACTCTTTTTTATCTTTGCTTAAATTTGTACCTTCCACATCTGTCAGCATGATGGTATTTGGTCCGAACTTTATTCTCCCCCCCCCCCCTAATAATTTCGCTTATCTCATTTTAAATTTTATCCCAGAAATCCTTTACCACGTTGCAACTCCACCACATGCTATATATATGTTTGCCTGTTTGCCTGACAGCACAGATTTTGCATTTCAGGAAGGTTATGGCTTATGTTATGGCCTTGAAATAAGGCTGTACAGACATTCTTTGCTTTGCAAAGTGGATCTTAGTTATCTATGTTCCTAATATCTTGTAGCCAAGCCATAATAGTTGGATTTTTTAAAAAAAGAACAGATACTTTCCTTCACTCTTACATATCCATAGATTACAGATTTATCACTGATTGATAGTCTTGTGCTACTAAAGTACTGTAGCATTATGACACTCCTGTAAAATGGAAGGAGGAGTGTTTTCAAATTTCAAAAAGGTGTCTGTAAATTGAATCTACAACTGCCACTGAGTTGGGACTCCTCAAGGAAAAAGCCACACATGGTGAATAAGTCTCTTTTCATCTGCCGTCTCTGGAAACTACTCCTGGAATTTTTTTACTGGAAAACTGCAGGACTGTCATCAGCTGACATTTTGTCCTCTTTTTGCAGCCAAAGTTTATCCCTGTATGACAAGGGGCTGGGAATTCTAGGATTCTTAAGTTTAAGCACACAGGAGGCAAACTCCACAATCAACAACCATACAAAAGGTGGAAAGTTGCAGAAATCTTTCCTGTCAAGGATTTGCCAAACAGCGCCCTGGCTGACTACTTTTGCTCCATAGGCAGCTGCTTTCTCTCAGTTTTTCCTGATAGGGAATGAAAATCAAGTGCTGCCAAGAAAGTTTGGGCTCCAGGCCTGACTTGGCTGCTGTTTCCCTTTCCACTCCTGTTACTTGGCTTCCTGTCTCATTGCTCCCTTTCCTGCCCTGTTTAAATAACTAGCTTTTGCATTTCACACACAGTGATGACACAGCTCTGGCTGGCCTTATTCTTGATTCCTTTCAAAGCTGCACAGCTTTTAAAATCAGGGATATGGAGTAGCAGGGACAATGCATTCTCAGTGACTTCTACCCCTTTCCATAAACAATCGGGGTGGGAGTGGGGCATGATTAGTCGTCAAAGAGTCAGTGGCCAATATGTAAGGTAGATTCTTTGGAAAAATGGGAGTTCCATAGGGCTATAATGGACATAGATGGAGGAAAGTGTTGATATGTGGTTTCCACCAAGACGTCTGTACTTCCTAGGCTGGAAGAACAAATGTTTGGAGTGTTGAAAAGCTTTCTGGAACAGAATAAATCCTTTGAATGGAGATGAGCAAAATATAAAAAGAGGAACTGGTTGCTTGAATCATTAGGGAAACCAAAGCTGAGTTGTGGGATGATACCCCTTGTGTGTGTGGTGCTTTGTTTCTTTTGCCCTAAATCACAGGAACTTCCACTTTTCTTTTCTACTCCTTCCTTTCTTTGGCTTCTTCATGTCATTTGTGTTTTTTCTTTACAGGAGAATATTTGTTGAGGAACACCCACTAAAACCATAACAATGAAACTTGCAACCTATTCAGATCATAGGTTGATAAACAGGAGCAGGGCAGGAATGTTGTTGGTGTTTTACATGTTTTGTAGACACATTTTGTAGAGTAAACAATTTTAGTTGGAGCAGATCCATAGCTGTTAGGTTAATTGTACATGGGATAGGAATCTGGGATTTTGTGAGGATAGTAATTTTCCATTTTTCCTGGTTTCCATTTAGGAAACTGGAACATGAAAAAATTTGGAATGAATTGATGAACTTACATTTTGGTTGTAGTGAATTTAAAACTGTCACATGGGAAGTGTTGTTGAAATTTTTCTTGTTCAAATAATCAAGTCTTGTTCAAATAATCAACCAAGTCAACACACTGAATCATCCTGGTCTAGCTATAGGTGCTGAGCAATCACCAGACTCTGAGATTATTTATGGCTCTCATCTTTGCCAACTTCTAGAAATAACTGAGCTTCATAAGCAAATCCTGTTCCGTCTTAGGAGTTCACTTTTGACATGAGCAAAACAGTGTTTGAAGAAGGACCATGGTTGCTCTTCCATATAAAATAACACCAGAGATTTGCTGTTGGACTTCCAGGGTTTAGGACTCCTGTTAAAGTCTCATGTAGTTATGGTGTTTTCCTAGGTCTCCAAATAAGAAGATACATTTTAGTGCTGGAGGAGACTGTTCAAGGTGCATTTAAAGCCATCCACCTATCCACCTATTTCCAGTCAATGCTAGGGCTTAATGGTTCAACTAAAAGGTATTTTTATGCATGTTAGTCTTGTGCACACCAAAAGTCAGGAATAAGGGAGAGGACTCAGAAAGAACTGGTGGATATTTGACTTGGACCTATTTCATCATTTTGAGGAAGGCAGAAAGTGGATCACTACATCACAATGCGAGCCCTGGCAACATATAGCTGAGGTGCATGATCTTGGGGTGAGGGCATGGGTTGCTGTGAAGACTTCCTCAAGTCACCAAACACAGTGTGGGGTCCAGAAAAACATGCTATGTACTGTGTGTTGAAGGTATATAGCAGGTGAGCCCAAACTATGGCCCACAGGCCCAATTAGGCCCCTGCATTTCATTAATACAGCCCACGGTAAGCACCCGGGCTCATCGCGGACCGCCCCCTGCCCCCACTGCCTGATGTCAGCAGTGGTGGCGGTGGTGATCACACTTTGCAGGCGCACCCCCCAATAACGGACACAGACAACATTGAAAGTGGATAACAGCATCGGGCCACATTTATTGATTCAATGCCCTAGTCCGAATTATAAATTTGTATTGGTAAAACGACCAATCATAATTCTTAAGGCAAGCAGGCCGAAGTAACACTGGTAAGGTACCACCCCAAAATTGCCAACGGCAGTTGGTTACAATGTATCAATTTGTATCAATTTGTTTGTTGACAACAAACAAATTGTTGACCGTAGTCAATATCTAACTCATGACCCCACCCTCTGACGCGTATCCGTGAAATCACGGGGTGATGCATGCTGGTTAGCTATCGTCATCACCCCGTCGCCTGGTTCATCGTTGACTAATTTATTCCTGTCTAGTGTTGTCCAGTCAATTGCGAACCTGCCGGATACCTGTGGGTCATACTGTTTACCTTACCAGTGCTACCCGCCACACGGAGGGGCTTCAAAGAAGGCCTGACCCCCCCCCCAGACCGTCAGCTCGGTCAACAGGCCTGCTCGCCAATCACCCAACAGGAGGTCCATACCTCCTCGCGACAGATGGACCCCATCCCCTGCGTACAAGTCATAATTTTGTAGGCTAATAGCGGGGTGATGACTGACCCGTCCCCAAGCCCTGTCGGCAAGAAACCGCGCCACCGCCCTATTGACCGTGCGCCTAGCGCGGTCAAGGGCCAGGAGGTTAACGCCCCCTCTATAAGAATGTCGCGGGACAATGTCCGACCAAACCAGGGTTGTGGCAGGCCAGACATAATGCAAGTAGGCGAGGTCCTCGCAAATCGCATGCTTGAGCGATAAGCCGGTGACCTGGCCCAAATCATTGCCCCACATGTGGATGATGAGAATGTCAGGCAGGTCAGCACCCAGGCCAGAAAAAAGGAAAGGCCGCAGCTCCCGCCATAACATCCCAGGCTTACCATGCCATGTGAGACTGGCGTATTCACCCAGTCCCAGTCGGGGTCCCCACTCTGTCGCCGCAGCATAACGCGCTGCCCTGTGCACATAGCTGTGGCCCACCAGCCATACTGTCACCGGTGTAATACGACACCCAGGGTCTGTAAGAAAATTGAGAAAAAAGGCGGTAAGGTGACTGGATTGGTACTCATGGCGGGAGTGGGCGCACATAAAACTGAAAACATTGCGAGCCCCACCTCCCCATGCTACGTATGTCAGCCCCAGAGTACCCAAAAGCAGCTGCTGTAGAGGCTGCACCAATACGGAATGAATGTGTGCCATAACGGGCACCTGGTAGGCCCACCCTGGTGAGGGCTCTGCCTGTCACCTTCCAAAACTGAAATTTAGTAAGGGGAGACCCATCTTGGTGACAGAAAAACGGGCCGTGGTGCATGCCACGCAGTGCCAGGTACTCCTGTAGGGCACCAACCGGACAGATGTCTGCCAAAGAACACCGTAGCAGTCTTACACCACTGCCTACGCCATGCTGATCTGTTTTAGAGGAGCGTATCCTCAACTGAGCCCAGTCTTTGGCGACATAGACATCTTCGAGTTCCAGTGCCCTACAACTTGCATCCGCCTTAGACAGCATCACAAGTTCGCTGATGCGGAGCGCTCCAAAAAATGCCACCGTTGTGGCTGCATGGAAAAGGGCTGCCTCATAATGATCAAAACAGAGGCCTGGCCAGCCCCGGGCCAACTGGGTAAGAACCCCTGGGGAAATAGGGTGCCGTTCGTCCGGGCAATGCCCGCGCTCGCGCACCCACCCCTCCAAAACATGTCTCACACGGAAGTCAGAGGTGCTGTCCACATGACCTCCCACTTTGGCCATAAAAGCCAACGCCGAGAGCTTGGATGCTATGGTGCGAGGTGCAAGGCCCTGTGCATGCAGGTGAACCATGAACCGCAGAACATGGTCCACCGGGATAGGCCAGGTCTCTGGCAGGTGAAATTGAGCAGAAAATGCCCTGTAAGAATTGAATGCTTGTTGATACGCCTTACGCGTGCGTGGCGCTAGTGACAGGCCCATCGCCCGGTTCACCTCTCCTTGCCAATAGTCCACATCTCGTCCGGGAGTGGCGAGGGAAATTCCTCCGCATCCGGGGCCAAGGCGCGGAACCGGGAGATCTGCAGGCGGGACAAAGCGTCAGCAATATCATTATTAATCCCTGGAACATGCCTGGCCCTGAACAAGACATTGAGGCGCAGGCAGCGCAACACAAAATGGCGCACTAGTTCCATGACCCTGGGCGATTTGGAAGTCTGTGCATTGACAATGTGAACAATAGCAGCATTGTCACACCAGAAATGCACAACCGAATTAGCCCACTGCTCGCCCCATAGCATCAAAGCCCCCAGAATAGGGAAAAATTCCAGGTATGTGAGATCCCGCAGGCGACCCGTGCCTGCCCAGGCCGGTGGCCACCCACCATAGGCCCACTTCCCATTGAAGTACATCCCATAACCCAGGGATCCTGAGGCATCAGACTGGATCTGAAAATTGGGGGATGCCAGGAGGTCAGACCTCCAAAATGAGACCCCATTGAACTCCCTCAGGAATTGCAACCAGGCAAACATGTCTGCCCTGATACCCCGGGTAAGCCTAACTCTATGGTGGGGCCTGGATAACCCTGCCATGGCGTCGCATAAGCGCCGGGCAAAAGCTCTGCCCGGTGCGACCACCCTGCAAGCGAAATTGAGGTGACCATGTAGCACCTGCAGTTCCCTCAGTGATGCCTTGCGCTTGGCCAGCAAATCCGAGATAAGGGCCACTATCCTGGACACCTTATCGCCCGGCAACCTAGAAGCCTGCGCTACTGTGTCAATCTCCACCCCCAGGAATACTAGCTTGGTAGATGGGCCCTCGGTCTTTTCGGGCGCTAAAGGGACACCGAGTTCCTCCATTAGCGTCTGAAATGTGTTGAGGAGACGTGTGCACGTGTCCCAGCCCCGTTCACCCCCGAATAAAAAGTCATCCAGGTAATGGGCTACAGACCGAGACCCTGACCTGCGGACGAAAGCCCACTCTTGGAAGGTACTAAAACGCTTGAAGGCCGAACATGATATGGAACAGCCAAAAGGCATGGCCTTATCAAAATAATATTCACCCTTAAATTTGAAACCCAGCAACTCAAAGTCGCCCGGATGCACTGGCAAAAGCCGACTTAATGTCGCACTTGGCCAGCAGGGCACCCGGGCCACAAGAGCGCACCATGCGCAGCGCCTGGTCAAACGATGTATACCTGACTGAACAAAGGTCATCAGGGATAGCATCATTGACCGAACGGCCGGCTGGGTAGGACAAATGATGAATAAGGCGAAACTCGCCTAGGGACTTTTTGGGGACCAAGCCCAGTGGCGACACCTTAAGATTGGGAAACGGGGGTGCAGGGAAAGGTCCAGCGACCCTGCCCGCATCTAACTCCTTTTGAATGCTGGCCGCGGCCACATCCTCCCTCCCTCTGAGGGATAAAAGGTTAGGGGCATCCTGAGGGGACCTATCACCCATGAAAGGGATACGGAATCCCTGCCTAAAACCCTGAAGGAGATACTCCCCATCCTCCCCCTTCGGGTACGATGCGAGCCAACGCTCCAGCATGTCCACATTAATTGGGGAGGGGGCCTTTTGGAGAACCAGCTCCATCCGTGGCAGTCTTGCCAGCCCACTGTCCGCCCCTCCCTCTGCCCCGTGTCCCTCCAGGCCTGGGACAGGCGGAGGCTGCGTGGGGGCCCGAACATGTGGGACACTCATGCCTGTACTTGCAATTCTTCCTATTACAGGAACCATTGGACGAGAAAGTCCAGCACAGCAGGCGGGCTGGAACCCCCTGCCCCGCCGCTTTGCGGTAACCTGCGCCGGAGCTGCTCGCTGGACCGCATGTCCACAATGGTATCTGTCCCCCGGGGCGGGGCGTGTGGGCGTCATGTACAAAAGCCAAAGCCTCTGGCACGGCTCGTCCCATCTCATCTCGGGGTGAAGGGGAATCCTCATACGGAATTCCTCGTCATAGGCTAACCACGAGGGGCCTGGGAAATCAACCATCGCCCTGTATATGTTGTCCAAATATTGGACCATGGGAATAGCCAAATCCGGCCGCGCCCTCAAGTACACCGCCATGTATATTAAATAAGCAGGGAGCCAGTTGGCCCAGGTACGTGGCGGCTTACGGCGACGTGCCTGCTCCTTGTCCTTCTCATCCTGTCCCTCCCTTTCCTCCTTGGTGGGCTCTCTGTTCAGGAGTGAGAAGATATCTACATACTCCCCCCGCCATATCTTTTCTCTGGTAGTCTGTGCCAAGTGATCACCCAGTGGCAAGGAATACCCAGCCGTCGGCAAAGCCGAAAAAGGCACCGCAGCCATAGGAAAAGGGGCCTGAGCTAGCCCAGCCACCCCCAGAACATTCCCCGCAGTGTAAGAACAAGTACCCACCCCAGTGCCCAGGGTGGCAGTCGTCGTCGCCGGGTGGGGTGCCGACAGCGTGGCCCCCGCACCACCCGCGCGAGGCCAAGGCCATTGAAAAGCCCCCCCCCCATATTGGGAATGTGTGTGGATGTACTTGCTTGCACCGTATACTCACATGTTGCACCCCCGCGGGCTGCCCCCACCGGGGGTTCCGGCCCACTGGGGGCGTCGGAGCTCACGACCGACGTAGAGCTCATCACCGGGGCCTGACCCGCACCTGGCTGCTGACTGGGGAGCTGCGAGGCAGTGGCCGAAACCACGCCACGCGCCTGCAGCAGCTCAACCCTCCCTGTCGGCTGTTGTCCTCCTGCCGACAGCGCCGCAAAAGGGACCCCAAAGGGGGCCCCCGCCTGACTGGCCCGAGCCAACGACGCTTCCAGGGCCGCAATACGGGCCAGTAAGGCTGCCACGTCAACCTGGGGCCAAGGGCCGGCCGGCCCGCCCGGTCCACGCGTGGGTACAGGTCCCTGTACCCCAGGACCCGAATATGGCCATTGGCCAGCACCGAAACCCGGCAGGGTCGGTGGAGAAACCTGCCAAGGCAGGGGGCCGCACCACCCCCCAAAGCTAGAGGGCCCAGGGGGAGGCTGCGACCCAAGAGCAGCAGGCCCAACAGGGTGGGCAGGTGCAGGAGCGGTGTCCACCGCTCGCGGGCCGCGGGCCGGAACCCCTTCCGCGCCCGTATTCTGTTCGCCCACTCCGGGCCAAGGGGCAATAGACCCCATTCCGCCAGCCCCGGCCGGGGCCTGCGAAGGCGGCTGCTGAGGAGGCGGAACCGCGGTCCTCCGACCTGGGTTGCGCCTCCTAACAGCGCGAGCCGCACTCGAAGCTGCCTTCTTCTTCGAAGGCATCTCTACTGAAGCAAAGGGAAGCCGAAAAGGAAGAATCGCTACCAAAAGGCTTCCCGGTAAGCTAAAGAGCGACGGAGACACAGGGGAAAAGACTTCTCCGCTCCGTCGCTGAGGTAAAATGGCAGCTCGGCTGCCTCGTGGCCACCCCTTTTATAAGGGAGCTGGCCATGCCCCTAACTACCCGGATTCTCAGTCCTGTGGGGGGGGGGCCGCAAAGAGCGCGGCGGCCATTTTGGCGCCGCGCTTGCATTGTCCCGGCTGCTCCAAGCAGCCTCTTGCTCGGTCCCATCCACTCTGCAGCATTTGTCAAAGCTGATCTCTGTATTGGAGAAATCTTCAGAGCCTCTTCTGTTTCAAATTCTGTGGTGCAAGGAGAGCCCCCTGGTGCATCCAGGATGATGTCACCGCAGCGTGCCAGGTTTACCCTTCCTAGAAAAACGGCCAAATGGTATAACTGGGTACAGGTACAACAAACCGTTGGTACTGGTGCAATGAAAATAATGATGTACTTGAATTCAGTAAAATAAAAATTGTATTGAATTCATACACGTGTATGAATTCAATACAATTTTTATTCATACACGTGTATGAATTCAATACAATTTTTATTTCACTGAAGTCAAGTACATCATTATTTTCATTGCGCCAGTACCAATGGTTTGTTGTACCTGTACCCAGGTTTACCCTTCCAGCACCATGGATTTTGAAACAGAGGAGGCAAAGGCTGCATAGGGGATGTGACCGACCAAGTGACTGCTCGGAGCAGCCCGGATAAAGCACGATCACCGTTGCCACCACCAACACTGATGACATTAAAACTGTCAGCAGTGGGAGCAGCCCGCCTCCGGCCCTCACAGCTGTGTGTCGGAGGGGGGACTGGCCCACAAATAAAAAGTTTGGGTACCACTGGCATATAGTGTCATTGACTGGATAATTCTGATTTGCAGCTACTAATACGAGCAATTATTTGCATGAATGGGGGAGCTTAGAATCATCTAAACCAGTCTCTCTGGTTGCCTGCTCTGCACACAGACCAGTATTTTTCTTCTCTACTTGCAGCTTCTCTGTGTCCTTGTTCCAGTCCTTTTCAGTTGGGCCTTTCAGCTGAGACAATAGTCTACACCACACTCAAGCTCTCTGTTAATCTCTTGCAAGTTGTGAATGCAGAGCTACTTCCAAGGTCCATTCCACTTCCTAGTCCCAGGTCTGGCATTTCTCCTTGTAGAAACATGGGATAACTGAGTTGGAAGGTGTCTATGAGGCCATCAAGCCTAGCCCCTCAGCGCATGAATCTAAATCAAACCAGATTTGACAGAGGGTTTGTCCTAGTTTCTCTTGAATTCCTACAGCATTGGAGTGCTCATGTACTTGGCTACCAATGGTGTAATGTTAACATTGTCTCATTTTAAACATTGTGAGTAGTCCTTTCCCTCCAGATCCATTGTTTAGTCTTTTTAAATTTAGATATACCGTTTATAAAACATTCCCAATCGCCAAAAGTGTCAGATGCTGAGGGCACTCTCCTTGACTTAATAGCTGAAAGTTTTGGAGGGTGGGTCCAACCTCCTGCTCATAGTCTCTAGTTTCAGTTCCATCAGACTATGTACTAATTTTTGGAAAGTGGAATATATGAAGACATGGTCCAAATCAGACATGGTCATTATCAATTTCTCACCAAGATGATCACACCCTAAAACACATTTAGAAATGTGTACCACCTTTGTAGATGATGTTTTACAGTAAAACCTTGGGTTATGAATGCATCAGTTAACGTTTGCCGCCGTTAACTGACAAATCCTACCAAAATGATGCCCCGGTTTATGGGTTGTTTTTCCAGTTTATGACCAGGAAATAGATCCACAGCACTATTTTAGACTCTAAAATGGTGGCCCTGTGCCCCCCACCATGGAAGTTGCGATTCTTCACTTACTGCTGCTGCTACTCCTTCTGTGGCATTGGTGTTGGTGGCATTTTTGCCACTATTTCCACACTATCCGCCACTTCTACCAGCAGTGGGAGAGTGTGGGGATCATATCCGCTCAGTTCTAGTCTTTGTCCAAGCTCCCTGAACAGCCAGGAATGTGTGCCTCCCCCAGGGCAGCTGCATGGAAAAGGTAGTGAGATCACTTAGTCCCTTTTGTGGTGGTGGGGAAAGATTGTGTCTGACATTTTTTTGATTTTTTGACATTTTTTTGCAATTTTTTTGATTATTTTTAGGGACCATTTTTTCCCCAATGCATTACTATGGGAAAACATCTTTTGGTTTATGATTTTTGTTGTCAGAATGGACCAATGCTGTAAACCAGGGTTTTACTGTGTTTTCTTCATGGTTTAACTTTTTGGTTTGCTCATGGCAAGTGTTGCTTGTTTGCTCTTACAAAAACAATATAATTCAGCAAGTAGGGAGGAAGGAAGGGAAAAAGGAAACTTCTTTATAATTATCACTGAAATATAGTGAGGAACAGTAGAACCATTCAATACATTTTCTAAGGCCATTTATAAGATAATTTACCAGGCATTTCCCCCAAGAAACCTATTACATTGTGTGTGCATATATATCTATATATCTATATATCTATCAATATCAATATCAATATCAATATCAATATCAATATCAATATCAATATCAATATCAATATCAATATCAATATCAATATCAATATCAATATCTATCTATCTACACACACACACACACACACACACACACACACACACACACACACACACACACACACACACACACACACACACACACGTGTGTGTATAACTTGATTTCAGCCAAATGAGTCCATAGTGTTGTCTTCTAGGAGTTCAATGTAGGGAAACAGGAAGGACAAAAGTAAAACAGGCAATGCAAATGCACCAGTGAGTTCTGGCTAGGGAAATCTATGATAGGTTTCAATCCCTGGTTGTTTCTGCAAATAAACCAACTACATGAGGTAGGATGTAGCAATAGGTAGCAATTGCCAAAACGGTTCAAAAGACATTGGAATTACTCCTACCAGTTTATGCTTCAAACAAAAGTCCAAGAGGTCTCCTGTAAAATAATAATAATCAAAGATTTATTATATGCAAAAAGATAGATAAAAAAGCAGGAATATAAAATGTTATAAAAATAAAAGGAACATTAATTCCCCCCTCCTTTTCCATTGTTAAAACAAGAAAGGAAGTGTTACCTATATTTATTTCCTGGCCTAGCCATCTAATATGATAGAGGCTGCATTTTTCTACTGTCTACTCACAAGCTTCTTTTTATTCATTTATTTATATTAATTTTTATTAAAAAAATTTAACAGACATACAGAAAAAAAAAGAAAACAATAACATTACAATACAGTAATACCTCAAAGATAACCTCAATGCAATATTAACTCACATTCATAGAGGCTAGCGCATAACAATACTTAAACTAATTGTTTACCATATAACCACAATGTTAGATACCACAATGTAAAATATTACTCAATCAAACAATATGAGCTTTCTAAGCTACCTCTATTATAATTTTTTAATAATTACAAATCACCCTGTGAATATATACAATGCCCGGAGAGTTTAGTTGCTATTTCAACTCCAAAAACCTCTTTGAGATGGTGCAGGTCCTGAACTGTCATTTACCATAAAAGAATGCACCACAAACGGTTTCCATATATTCCAAAACCTATTCTCTTTTAAATTATCTCGTTTCACTTTAATCTCCCATGTCAATTTGTCATTCAATGCTAGGCTCCACATTTCCTTATACCATTCTCCGATCTGTATATTTACATCATTTTTCCAATTTCTAGCTATACATTGTATACCTGTGGTCAATACAATTTCCAATAATTCTTTTTCCTCCTTATTCAAACCCAAACCTTCCACATTTGTTAAAAGAATGGTACCTGACACCAACTTGACCTTTTTACCCAATATTTCACCAAACTCCCCTTCTATTCTTCCCCAAAAATCCCTTATTTTTTTACAACTCCACCATTTGTGTTCATATGTTCCATCTGTTTCTTTACATCTCCAACATAACTTATCTCTTTTATTATCCATCTGATAAAGCCTTAGTGGTGTCAAGTACCATTGCCAAAACATTTTAAAATTATGTTCTTTAATTCTTACAGACATTGTTCTCATGATCCTCTTTTTCCATTTGTTTCTCCATTCAACCTCCCCAATTTTTATATTCAAATTTTGTTCCCACTTCCGTTTCAAGTCTTCCTGTGGATCATTACCCTTGTTCAATATAATATAAAGTTTGCTTACAAGACCCTTGATACCTCTTTCCCCTTTTCTGATCTTTATTACCAAATCCTCAAATTCCGTCTTATTTCTATCTATCCCTGCTTCTCTTTTATATTTTTTATTCTAGTTATCCGCCTTTAATTTCTGAAACCAATCCAAATTTAGCTTCTCAAATATTTTTTCCTCTTAGTATCATCATCACAAACTTTTAACCAATCCTTCAATAAAAGCACCCCATTTTTATCCAATATTTCCATTTTTCCTTATCTATTTTTATTGGGAAACTCCCCATATCCGTCAATTCCAAAATTGGAGAGAGATTTGGGACTATATCTTTCTTTACTTTCTTCCACACTTCCATGAGACCTCTCATCATAGTATTATTTGACCTTTTCACCTTGTCCTTTGTTCCCAAAAAAATCATACTACCAATGTCTCTATATTCTTTCATCTCCAGTTGCTCCCAAATTGTCTTTTCTCTTGCCAAAATCTTCACAACATTCTTAATTTGAAATGCTCGATAATATGCTAACAAATTTGGCATACCCAAACCCCCTTTTTTTCTGAGACAAGTACCATAGTTTCTTTGGAAGTCTAGATTTTTTACCACCATTACAAAAACCATTGAACATCTTTTGAAACTCATTAATTTCCTTCTCCTTCAGATGGATTGCTAGTGCATCAAATAAAAAGTTAATCTTTGGTAACAATATCATTTTACAAATAGCGATCCTTCCGAACCATGACAGCTTCAACTTCTGAAACTCTTGTATTTTATTCTTAAATTCCGCTCTGAAGCTGTCATAGTTCAATCGTTTAAGTTCCTCTAATTTATTTGAGATAATTATCCCCAAATACTTCAGCTTATCTTTAATTTGTATATTAAGTGTCTCCACTATCCTACCCATCTCACTTGCTCCCAAATTACACAACATCAATTCTGATTTATCCCAATTTATCATTAATCCAGTTATAGCTTCAAATACCTGTAAGTGATCTTTGATCCTGTCCATTACCAGCTCCGGATGTTTCACCATAAGCAGTGTATCATCCGCATACATGCTCACTTTGTTACCCATAATCCCTTCTATATTTAAATCATCCCTTATATTTTTAGCTAGAATCTCCATTGCCATAATAAACAAAATAGGAGATAATGGACAGCCCTGCCTAGTACCAGCTTCTAAATTCACTACATCAGTAAACTCCTCATTTACTCTAACCCTAGCATTCCCTTTTTGATATAATAAGTCTATTACCCTATTGAATCTATCCACAAACCCATATTTTTTAACTATTTCCTTAATTGAAGACCACTGTAATGAGTCGAATGCCTTAAAAATGTCTAATGATAATAAGCCCACCTTTTCCTTAGTTTGGTTAACGTTATCAATTAAATCTAATACCCTTCTAGTCAAATCCGCCATATGCCGACCTTTTAGAAACCCAACTTGATCTACATTTATATATTCCCCCATAAAACTGTTTAATCGGTTAGCCAATATTGCTGTGAAGATCTTAGCATCCTGATTTATAAGTGAAATTGATCTGTACGATTCCACTCTTTCCAGATTCTTGCCAGGCTTTGGCAGTAGAACGATTGTGGTGTTATACCATGAAGTCGGAATTGATCCTCCATCTAAAATATAATTATATAACTTCACCAATTTTGGAACCACCACCTCCTTAAATTCTTTGTAAAACTCTGTCGATAATCCATCATCCCCCGGAGCTTTCCCCGTCTTCAACTCACTAATCACCTCCTTAACCTCTTTATCATTAATCCTTTCCTCCATTTTCTCCCTATGTTCTTGTTTTATTCCATTCCCTAACTGTCTCTCCAATATCTTTTTAAGCTTCTCCAGGTCTACTTCCTTTTTTGCTTATAATAGCTGATAAAATTCCCTGACAATTTTACATTTATCTCCGTTCTTATTACACCTTGAACCTCGCTTATCAACCAATACCCCTATTTCTCTTTTTTCCCTTTTAGCCTTGGCTGCTCTTGCTAATAGTTTTGAACTTCTACTACTGAATTCAAAATATTCTCTATTTAAATAAATCAAATCTCGTTTAACTTTATCAATATCCTTACCCATTAGTTCTGCTTTAAGCCTTTGTAATTTCGTAAAAAAAAATTTATCTTTACTTTTCGCATGATCCTCCTGTAATTGTTTTGTTTCTCTTTCTTTTTCTATCTGTTCTGCTTTATATTTTTTATATTTAAAACTCGCCAGTTTTATACTTTCCCCCCTAAAAACCGACTTCATGGTATCCCATACCACGTTAAAATTAACCTCATTATTATTGTTCCACTGCCAACTTTCTTTCCATCTTCCCATAATCTGCTCTTTACATTTCTGATCTTTAAACAAATTAGGATTGTACCTCCAATTTCTTACTCTTCGAGTATCTTTTTGTACTTTCAATTCCAGATATACTTTAGCATGATCCGATTCCTTAATAATCCCAATTTCCATTCCTTCTATGTCTTTGATCAAATTTTCGGTAAGAAAAACATAATCTATTCTTGAGTAGGTCCCATTAACATGTGAAAAAAAAGAGTATGCCCTTTCAGAGCCCCTAAACTCTCTCCAAGAATCCTTCAAACCCGTAACATCCATCCATTTATCCAGAACCTTCCCTTTCAAGCCAATTCCACTTCTTGATATATTTGTACAATCTAGCCCTGACTTTATCAAATTAAAATCTCCAGCCACAATAGTTTTTGCAACATTCTCTAGTTCCACTATTTTCCGAATTTTTTCAAGGAACTCCGCTTGATGATCGTTTGGAGCATAAATATTTACCAACATGATTTCCTCATCCTCCAATTTTCCTCTTACTATCAAATATCTACCCTCTTGGTCAACAACCCTTTTTGTAATCTCAAATCCTAATTTTTTAGAAATCATGATTGCCACCCCTCTTGCTTTTGATGTTCCAAACACCATCTCATAGTATTGCATCCATCCCAAAAAAAGTCTATTCGTGTCTTTTGACTTCTGATGGGTTTCCTGTAAAAACAATATATCTGGTCTATCTTTCTTCAGCGCCAGTTCCAGTCTCCGTCTCTTAAAAACAGAACCTGTACCCTTCACATTCCATGATATTATTTTAATACTTCCCATAACCTACTTCCTTTTCAAGCTCTAAACTCTCCATCGGGCGTGCCACCAACCACCCCTTACCCCTATACCATACAAAACTACATAGAACACACACTGTCACTCTCCCCACTTTCTTACAAAAAAGCCGCCTTTGACAACCAAAGAGGGGAGAGGGGGGACATGCAAGATGTGCCTTCCTACCGGTGCTACGCGCTACTCACCTTTCTATATCAATTAAATGCTTTAAATTGTTATAATCTGATTCTCATTACTCCTTACTTGTCTCCTCCTCCACCATGATCAACGACAGCTCCTCCTCCTCCTCCGTTCGCTGCGGTGTTCCACCTGTTGCCCCACCAGCCTCCTCCCTCCCGTATTCCCTCCCCAATGCTCCCGATTCCATCAATTCCTTCTTAAGATTTATCCATTCTTCCGAATCTACTTTTACCAGTTCCAACAAGCTCAAATACTCCAATGGATTGGTCCCTTCATCAATTACTTGCATTCTTTTATCATCAAAAAAGCGCAGTTGCTGCGGAAATCTCCAATTGTACCTTATATTTTTACTCATCAATAATTTGGTTACAGGCCTCATCTTATACCTCCAAGTTCTTTCTTTCAACGAAATATCATTGTAAACTTCTACGTCAGAGCCATTAAATTTCAAAGCATCAGGACCAGCTCGTTTCAAATGGGCCATTACTTTTAGCTTATCTGCCCAATTTGCGAATTTTACCAACACATTTCTTTGAACCACCCTCCCTCTTCTTGTGCCCACCTTTCTTGTGCCCACACTTACAAAATCTTCCTGGACAAATTCTTTTCCCATATTCAAACCATTTTACCACTGAACCACTCTTTCCCTTAACAAGTCCGGAGTTCGTTCCACGACCTGACGGATCACAATGTTCTGCTTTCTCATCATATCTTCCACAGCATCAATCCTTCTCTCTTGTTCCTCCAATTTCAGCTTATTCTCCCGCACCACCTCCTGAGTCCCTTTTATTTCCTTTTTTATGGCAGTTACCTCGGTTTGAACCAATTTCACATTTCCCTTAATTTTTTTCAAACTTAAGTCCACCTTTTTTGAAAAATCTGCAACAGATGATACCACCTTATCTTGCTTTTTCATCATTTCATTTCTGTCTTTCACCCTTGAATCCTCATTCTTCTCCAATTTCTGAAACAGCTTGCCAATTTCCACCATAATTTGGGTTTGATCGTAGGGCACTGTGGGCGGGAATGAAGACTGAGGGGCTTCCTCCATTGGTACTTTTTCCTTCTTCTTAGGCTTAACAGCTGGATCTTCTTCCTTTGCTTTCCCTCTTGTCCCTCTATCCACAATAGTATAAAATCCCAAAGTTGCAGATCGTTGTAAAAATTAGTCAAACAAATAAGCCTATAATGCTGCAACCCCTGGTTCCACAAGTCCAACAGGGAAACTTATATTAAGCAGAAGTCCAAAGAGTTATTGTAATCCACAAAAAAGGGCAGAAGGAACCAATACTCCCAACAGGCAGCTGAGAAGAAGAAAAAAAAGAAGGGTGAAAAAGAAAATAATAATCCACAGCGGGTCCGTTTCCCCAAAGCAATCAGTCCAGCCAGTCGTCTTCCACACTGCAATGTAAGTGCTCCAAGGAAACAGTCACCCAAGACTTCTCCTTTAAATCCAAGCCGCCGAAAAGTAAAAAGAAAAAAAGGGAGGGGAGACTGGAGGGAGAAAAAGCCCAAAATCCAAACAGGAAAGCAGGAGAAGTGAGAAGCAATATTTTCCAAAAAAATTAAGTATTTATAATCCACATGGTGAAGGAGCAAAAAGAAGCCCAATTAATCCTTCTCTTGAAGCGGACAAGTCAAAACGCCATTTTCCAGCGGCTGCCTTAACTTCTGGGTAAAAGCCCCCCTTCTTCTTCTGTGGAACGGCAGACTTTTTCCAAACACTTTAAGCTGGGAAATTCACTGTTACCTTCCAATATTATAGCCCAGACAAGTATTTTTTTAAACCACTTTGTAATCGTCAAAACACGACGTGGTCCTTCTGGGGTGCGAAAAAAACATAAACCCAAACACGATCACTTTCGTTTTCCAGAACCGCCGCCATTAACGAAACAACCACTTGTTTTCATCTACTTCCACCCATTTCCATTTCAAAGCCCGGGCTCATTAAACAAGATCTCCAGCTGAGTTTAATCTTTAGTACTCCATTCATGCACTTACATGCAGCTGTTTTCGTGCCAAACAACTTCTTGCCAGCTCCAAAGCTTCTCCGCAGTCTCGCTGGTCCCGTTCTCGGCTCCTCGGCAGAAAAGCCGCGACTGCCGTCGCAGGCCTCACCCGCCCAGGAAAACCTCCCGAATTTCGACCATCCGACTTCAAAAGTTCCCAAAATTTTCCAAAAAGACAAGCAAGATTCTTATCTACAGAAGTTGCCACTTTAAAAGTTTCCCTTTTTCACTCCAACACATTAATTACCACTTTGTTAAGCGCGAGCATCCGAATCAAGATGTTACTCGTCGGCCATCTTAGCCAATATCAATATCAATATCTATCTATCTATCTATCTATCTATCTATCTATCTATCTATCTACACACACACACACACACACACACACACACACACACACACACACACGTGTGTGTGTATAACTTGATTTCAGCCATTGAGTCCATAGTGTTGTCTTCTAGGAGTTCAATGTAGGGAAACAGGAAGAACAAAAGTAAAACAGGCAATGCAAATGCACCAGTGAGTTCTGGCTAGGGAAATCTATGATAGGTTTCAATCCCTGGTTGTTTCTGCAAATAAACCAACTACATGAGGTAGGATGTAGCAATAGGTAGCAATTGCCAAAAAGGTTCAAAAGACATTGGAATTACTCCTACCAGTTTATGCTTCAAATAAAAGTCCAAGAGGTCTTCTGTAAAATAATAATAATCAAAGATTTATTATATGCAAAAAGATAGACAAAAAATCAGGAATATAAAATGTTATAAAAATAAAAGGAACATTAATTCCCCCCTCCTTTTCCATTGTTAAAACAAGAAAGGAAGTGTTACCTATATTTATTTCCTGGCCTAGCCATCTAATATGAAAGAGGCTACATTTTTCTACTGTCTACTCACAAGCTTCTGTAGTCATCCTTCTCTAGTTAAAACATGTTGTTTCTCTCTCTATTCTAAGACTAGCTATTTTGCCTGGCCTTGCCAGGCAGGTATTGATTATTATTTTTTGGTGTTGGGGTGGATTTTTTTGCGGTGTGTGTGTGTGGTGGTGGCAAAGGAAGAAGGGGATGGCCAAATACATGCAAGGGTGAGAGGCAGGTATCCACCAGGGAAGGCACCTCCCCTGACAGATTCCTGCCTCTCACCCTTGCCACTCTCCCTCTGCTGTTTTGAAGACAGCCCTTGAAATAGCAGAGGGGAAGTGGCAAGGGCGAGAGGCAGGAATCCATCAGGGGAGGTACCTACCCTAGCGGATACCGGCCTGGCACATTTGCATTTTTCCTTCCGCTGTTTCAAGGGCTGTATTCCAAACAGCAGAGGGGAAATTGCAGGGCAAGAGGCAGGAATCTGTCAGGGTTGGCTCCTCCCCTGAAGGATTCCTGTCTCTCGCCCTTGACGTTCTCCTTCTGCTGTTTTGAGGGCTGTCTTCGAAACAGCAGAGGGGTAATTGCAGGGCCAGAGGCAGGAATCCATCAGGGGAGGAACCTATGCTGGCGGATCCCTGCCTGGCGCCTCCTCCTGGGGAAGTGGCTCACTTCCCTTGGTAGGCAGGGGCTGAAGGCAGCCATGCTTTCAGCCCCCACCCCCCATGGAAGGCACTTGCTTCACTCCGGGAGGCGATGGCGGAATGGAGCGCCGTTCTCTGCCTTCATCTCCCAAGAAAGTGGCTCACTTGTCGCTTCCTTTGGTAGGCAGGGGCCGAAGGCAGCCATGCTTTCCGCCCCACCCCCATGGTAGGCGCTCGCTTCCCTCCAGGAGATGAAGGTGGAATGGAACACCATTCTCTGTCTTTGCCGCCCGGGGAAGTGGTTCGCTTCCCTCAGTTGGCGGGGGCCGAAGGCAGCTGTGCTTTCGCCCCCCTCCATGTGGTAGGCGCTCACTTCCCTCCAGGAGGTGAAGGCAGAATGGAGTGCCGTTCTCTGCCTTCACCTCCTGGGGAAGTGACTCGCTTCCTTCAGTAGGTGGGGGCCAAAGGCAGCTGTGCTTTCGGCCCCCGCCCCCCGTGGTAGGCACTCGCTTCCCTCCAAGAGGTGAAGGCAGAAAAGAGCGCCGTTCTCTGCTTTTGCCTCCTGGGGAACTGGCTCGCTTCTCTCGGTAGGCAGGGGCTAATGGCAGCCATGCTTTTGGCCTTTGCCTCCTCCCCCCATGGTAGGCGGTCGCTTCCCTCTGGGAGGCAAAGGTGGAACAGAGCGCTGTTCTCTGACTTTGCCTCCCAGGAATGTGGCTCACTTCCCTTAGTAGGTGGGGGCCAAAGGCAGCCGTGCATTTGGCCCCTGGCCCCTGGGGTAGGCACTCATTTCCCTCCATGCAGCATGGCAGAATGGAGTGCCATTCTCTGCCCTCGCCTTCCAGGGGAAGTGGCTCTCTTCCCTCGGTAGGCAGGGGCCAAAGGCAGGCGTGCTTTTGGCCCCTGTCCCTGGTAGGTACTCATTTCCCTCCATGAGGCAATGGCAGAACGGAGCCCCATATTCTGCCCTCGCCTTCCAGGGGAAGTGGCTCGCTTCCCTCAGTGGGTGGGGGCCGAAGGCAGGCGTGCATTTGGCCCCCACCCCCAGTGGTAGGCACTCGCATGTCAGCCATTTTTTCCTGCGCGCGTCAGCTGTCCCGCCTCCTCTGTGCTCATGTCCTCATGCCTGATTGGCTGAGGCATGCCATGGCACGGAGGATGCTGGGAAGTGTAGTTTTTTTGTTTTTGCATGTTTGTGGGGCATTGGCCCCACTCTCGACTTTCGGACCCTTGTGGCGATGGTGTCAAGGACAAAAGGTAAGTGTGGCCGGCGCATTACGGGATAGGCTGCACGTGTGAGGACACACATTCTGCACACACACGGCCCAACCCCCTTATAGGTATAGATTAACAAAAACCCATCTTCCATCCATTGTCACACCTTTTCTCTCTCCTATCCAATAAGATTCCAACTTTCAACGTTCATCATCTTCCTTTGTGTTATCACACCCCCAGGTTGTTTTGCGTATTTCCAGAGGACAAGAATTTGCACCCAAGCACTTCAAGGTCAAATCCCACCCCTCTGGTTTCTCTAGGAATTCACCCCCTCTGAGGAAGGAAAGTGAACAAACAGAATCCATTATAAGTCACAAAGTCAAGTCTCCATTTCAACTTCCTTACAGCTGGTGTTGCCTAAAGCTGCATAACTTTAGGAAGCAGATTGTCTCAAGTTAAGATATCACTATAGATATGATCAGCTGCATTCTGAGTTGTATGATTCAGAGTGCAATTAATAATATCTACAGGGATTTCTGTTCTTGGGAAATTTGTCTCCAAAAGTCACAACATTTTCACAGCTGCATAAGAGGATTTTAGCCATCATTTGGAAGAGAGCAAGTGGTGGCATTTATTTATTTAATAACTGTCTGCCCTGCCAGTGCCATTGCAGTGCCCATAGGCTCCTTTTAAAAAATGGACCTTGAGTTCTTTAACAGTTAGAATGGAGGGAACTGTTTCCTTTTATTCAAAGCATCTTCCCAGTTTAAATGATTTACTTTATTCATTTGTAATCTACAGACCTCAATTCTTTCCCATAAGCATTAATCATCTAATCTGACACTTCTTCATCACCAGCCATTATTTCTGTATACTCTGTAAAGATGGACTGAGCATCCATTGTCATTTGGTGCTTTTAAAATCTACTGTACAGTTATGAAATATTAAAAGAATAAATGTTTGCCTTTGTATAGAATCCAATTTTTCTCTACAGCTATTTTATGAAAGTACGAGATTATTTTTTTGGTTGTTAAAACATTCCTTTAATGGGATCAAGTTCACCATGACTGTGATTTTGTCAACAATTCTGAGGCTTTACATTTATTTTCATGATTTATCACGGAATGTTAGCACTAAGAGCCCACTCAGAGTACACGTGTATAACAAAGCCCTTTGTAATTTCCCAACAAATTGAAGCCTCTGAGTCTTCTAGGACCCCAGACCTTAGTTGGGTTTAGAGACCAGTACCTTCTAACCTGACTGCTTCTTGGAAGGACAGGCACTGAAGCAGAAGCTCAAATACTTTGGCCACCAAATGAGAAGAGAGGACTGAATGGAAAAAGCCATGATGCTTGGAAAGATCAAAGGCAAAAGGACAAGGATTTGACAGAGGACCAGATGGTTAGACAGTATCATTGACATGGTGGGCATGGATCTGGGCAAACTCCAGAGGATGATGAATGACAGAGGAGCCTGACATGCTGTTGTCCATGGTGTCATGAAAGGTCAGATTCAACTGTACGACTGAACAAAAACAAACCTTCTACCCAGTACATTAGTCTTTATTGTACATGATCATATGCCCTTACAAAACAGAACATGATTTAAAACATTTTGTAAAAATTATCTAATAAAACCAGGTATAATATACCCATTACATATTAAGTTCTATTCAAGCCATGCCTTGAAGGTAACAAGGAAACCTGAACTGGGATTGTTGCATATCTAGGTTTGGAGATAACTGTTTATGGCCTGGCATCATTATGATGCTGGTGTAGCAACACATATTATACAGTTCATGCTACCTTGTGATAAACAGGCAACTGATTCAAGGAACGTACAAGCTAAATTATAAGTGTTCTCCCTGACAAGGCTCAAACCTGAATAAAAGACACACAGAATGTACTACCCCATCCTTTAGATGACATTTGAGTCCAATTACTATCCAAGTCTACATCAGCATGTTTGTCCTTTCAATTTTCTATGAAGATCCCATTCCTGTAAATGGGGAAACACAAAAGGCAAGGCCAGTTCATAGACAAAATGGTGAGGAAAACAGAAAGGCTTCTGGTCAGGGTATCAGCAGTTGCAAAATAATTTGCTCCCTGCCCCCCTTCCCAGCCACTAGGAGAAAGACTTAAGGGGAATATCTTTCTTGTTTGTTAGTCAGACTTATATGTTGCAAAATTAATGATAAACCATTACTCTGGGTGTTTTTTTAAAATAACAGATAAAAAGTCCCATCCACTACCTCAATCCAAAACACAGCATTTAAGATGCATAATATAAGAAAGAAAGAAAGAAGCAAACAAACAAGCAAGCAAACAAGCAAGCAAGCAAGCAAACAAACAAACAAACAAATTGACTAACAAACAATGAGCACAATAACATTAATAGTTATCTTTGGAGTTAATTATAAATAGGTGAGTTGATGAAAAGGACTGATGCAGAGGAGAAAATTGGACAAAACTTCTTTATAAAGCTCTGTTTTCACCCATTTGTGGATGGTTGGAGGATGAAAGTTTGACAAACTTCCAAAGGAAGTAAGTTCCATAATGTCAGACTACTACCAAGAAGATCCAGTTTTTTTGTTGACATCTTCCATTCCTCCTTCAGTGTGCCCATAAGTAATAGTGATGCCAAAGAGAAGGGGGTGACATGAGCAGAAGTCCTTTGAGAATGATTCTCTGACAGGTAGCAAAGTCGCAAACCATATAGGGTGTTGTATGTTAATATCAACAACTTGAACTTGGCATGGAAACATGAAGTAAGCCAGTGCAGGTGGGCCAGGATCAGGAAATATGATTGGATTTCTGTGACCCTGAAACTAATCATGTCACTGCATTCTGGACCTTCTGAAGCAACTGTACTATCTTCAAGGTCAGCCCCATGTAGAGAGCACTGTACTAATCATTTTTTGAGATTATCAATGCATGAGCTAGTATTGTCACATATTTCCCATCCAGGTAGGAGCATAAGTGGATAATCTGCCATAGATGGGAAAAAGTGGACCTGGTATAGCTGATACATGCTCCTCCTTAGAGAAAGCAGGGTCCAGTATAATACTAAAGATATGGATCTGGTCCTTTAGGAGAAGGTAACCCCCATCCAGACCAGACAAATTACTACCTCCCCTATGTGATGGGCCTCCCAAGCAGTGGTGGGCTTCAAAACAATTTACTACCACACTGTGGGTGTGGCATGGTGGGCGTGGCCAGGGGAAAAGCCCTGCATTGCACCCGAATTAGGACTAATTTATTTCAAAACTTTGATGGGTGGGGCCAGCCAGAATTTCTGGTACCGGTTCTGGTGAACTGGTGAGAATCTGCTGATGCCCACCACTGCTCCCAACAATAAGATCTCCTTCTTGTCTTAATACAATTTCATCCTGTTACCCCTTGTTTAGTCCATTACTGCAGCCAACAACATTCTAGGACCTGGATAGAATATACTGTAGATTATGTAAAAGAAAGATTACATGTTGCATGTGATGTCATCAGAATACAGTGGATTCCAAATTGCTGGATTACATCCCCCAAGAGTTTCATATAGAAGCAATAGGGAGATGACCAATCCCTGTGGAACCCCATAACTTTGGACTCACAGAGTCAAAACAGCTTCCCCAAACTGAACATAATCATCAAGGAAAGACTAGAGTCAGTATATCCTGAATCTCCTAAATCTGTCCAGGAGGGCAACATGCTCAACAATATTAAAAGCTGCTGAAAGATCCAGGAGAACTAGCAGATTTCATTCCTTCAGTCAGCCTCCCTTAAAAGGTCACTTTGCATTGTGACCAGTGCAGTCTCAGTACTAGAGTGCAGCCTAAACTCTGAATAGAATAGATCCAAAATATTTGGCAATCATTGAGACGGGAATGAGTGAAGGACTTTAGAAAGGCAGTGGGCATAGTTACCTTTGATTACTTCATAAAAGAGCAGTGCAGGAAGACTGCTTTTCTATTCTTTTCATAGTTTCTCACCCCCCTCCTTTAAATGGATCTCAAATCAGTGGTGATGCAGCCATGGGCTTTGGTAACTGAATCCATGTCTTTATACCAGGATCATATTTAAGGTAAAGAGCATTCTCTCCTTCTTTGTTTTGTCCAACACAATGTCTTCCTTAGTTTTTCCTTCTTTTCTCAATTCTAATCCTGATGCCCAAAAGCCTGATCTAACACAAGGGATCTGTGGGGCCTCCACTCCATGCTGTTAATGCCTCTGGGTTCTTTGCTCTGTCCCACGGTTGCCATGGAAATGCACAAATAGGCCTGATCCACTCTGTGTCTATACATTCATCCAAAGCCAGTGCTTTGTCCCTACTATTTAAATATGGTGGGGCAGAGGAATGATAAGGTTAGAAGCAAGGACATTCAAAAAGTAGGAAATGGGAAAGCCTAAGAAAAGAGTGAGTACTGAAACATATCCTTCAACATATTTCACACAAATCAAAAAGTGTGATATCTATCAAATCTTGTCTCCCTTTCTAAATGAAGGGCTTCTTTATAAAAACTGATTTGGTTCTGCTGTTTACAAAGGAAATAATGGTTGGAAGTAGGATAACAGCTATTTGATCTCTTGGGGCAGAAAAATGAAAATGGAAAACCATTTTTACAATTGTGAAAGGGAAGAGGGGTAGATGCTGTAGTTGTCATGTAACAGTGAATAAGCCCTAGTGGTGTGTTTAGCTCCATTAAAAATTATGCAACCATCAAATAGTGACCATCTTTGGCTATGAGTCCCTTCTTCTGGCAATGCTCTGAAAAACCATGAAGCTTTCCAAGGTTGCAGATGTGGAGGGTATGTAACTTCATTAACCACAGATATTCCTGATGGTCTTGGATGTTCCCTTTACTTAATAGCACAATGGGAATCTAAACTCCTGTTCCCTGGATCCACAATTAAGCAATCCAACCTGTTGAGCTGTACCAAGAGCTTTAGGAAACTAAATTTTGCCCATAACATTTGAGAATCAACAGCAGACTAAATTCTCTCTGTCTCTCTTCATTATTGAATCAGTAACAAAGTTACACTCCAGTGTGGTAAATACCTCAGTTGTTCTAATGAGTTTGTAGATGGCATTTTTGGTTTTTAAAAGGGCAAGGTCTTTAATATCAGCACCCTAAACAATACACCAAATATATGCTCCTTACTTTTCACCCTTGCTAAGCTATACCCTAGGATTCAATTAAACCCTTTACATTGTTCAGTGACTTATTGTAAATTACACCTTTGATTTCTGGTCTAATGAAAAGGTGCTAATTACCTTTTTAAGTGCTCCTTTAATGCTTTGCAGTGACATAAAGCATTAGTGTAGCAGACTTGCCTGCCGGAACCTTCCAGAGTGTTCTCCCCCACAGCTTTGTTTAATCAACCCTTTTGCATTTCTGCTTTCCTTTTCTCCTCCCCTCCAAGGCCCCTACCCAGTGCTAGCTCTTCTGTAGATGAATAAATCTCCTATATTGTTTGCTGAAATTGGCTGTCTTTTAGCCTAATGAAAACAGAAACAGATCAGTGTCTGAAAAGATCCCCTTTCTTTGTCATGTTTGCTTATTTTTCTTCCTGTGTTCCAAATTGCCAGGATTTCTACCTCTGCTAACTTAGCATAAGTGTGGTTTTCTTCAGAGCATCTTGGCAAAGCCACAGGCTGCAGAGTCTGGATAATATCTGTTAAATAATGAATGTAGCATTGCTTTTTCTCTCACACACACTCATGACAATTGAATTCAGAAGTCCACATTTTTCAAAGCTATTGGATGAACAAACATTTGAGTCTATGCTCAGTCACTCAGAAATATTCCATTACAACTAAAAAACTGTACCCAAGTTGTTGTGTATTTAATAAAAATGTATTCGCCAATTTGATTTCTTCCTCAGTAAAAAGTAACGCAAAGAAGTCTTCAAGAAAGGACTTGGTACTTATGTGGGGCCACTGGTCTCATTTGAACTTGACCCGGCTGTATGGCCTATCTGCCTTAAGCCATGCCATGTTCCTTTCACCCTTAAGGACAAGATAGAGGCAGAGATAGATAAGCTTGTGGGTCAAGGTATTTTGGTTCCCGTTGATTCTGCAGAGTGGGAAACACCTATTGTGACAGCCATAAAGTCAAATGGGGAGGTTAGGATCTGTGCAGACTACAAGTGCACGATCAACAAAGCCATTCAGCCCAATGCATACCCAGTCCCTGTTGTGAGCCACCTGCTGGCTACATTACATGGGGGAAAGTGCTTCACTAAATTAGATTTGGCCCAGGCCTACCAGCAGCTGATGGTCACACCTGCTGCTGCTGTAATGCAAATGATAGTTACCCATAAAGGGGCTTTCAAAGTCACATGTTTACAGTTCGGGGTTAATGCAGCCCCCGGTATATTTCAATTGCTCGTGGAGCATCTCCTTAAGGGCCTCCCAGGGTTCTTCCCTATTTCGATGATGTTTTAATTACTGTGGGGGATGAATTCGAACTTGCAGACAGGTTGGACCAGGTTTTGCAGAGGTTTGAAATGGCAGGGCTGTGTTTGCGTAAAGATAAATGTGTATTCTTTGCTAAGGAGGTTGAATTTCTTGGTTTTAAAATTACTCCCGAGGGGGTCAACCCCTCCAAATCTAAGGTCTCCACTGTCCATGATGCCCCCTGGCCATCTTCTAAGTCCGAGTTATAGTACTTCCTGGGCCTGCTACATTTTTACCACTTCTTTCTGCCCAGGAAACCATTTGTAGCAGAGCCACTTCATCGCCTTCTTAAGAAAAACGTGGTTGTTCTTAAAATTTTATTTTTTAAAGTAGTTTTTAATTTATTATCATCTTAAAAAATTGCATTTCCAATCTTTTCTATTTCCTGTAATTCCACTTTTTCCCAATTATATTCCTCTTGTGCTAATATCTTAATAACGTTCCTTAAATGATATGCAACATAGTAATTTTTAATGTTCGGTATACCCAACCCACCCTCCTTTTGAGTTAAGTACCAAAGTTTTTTAAAAATCCTTGCCCTTTTACCTCCATTACAAAAATCATTAATCAAACTTTGAAAAGATCTAATCTCATCCTCTTTCAATCGAATCAATAAAGTATCAAACAAAAAATTAATTTTCGGCAGTAATTTCATCTTAACTAGTGCAATTCTTCCGAACCATGATAGTTTTGATTTTTTATATTGTTGTATCTTTTCTTTAAGTTCTTTATATAATTTATCATAATTTAACTTTTTTAATCTATCAAATTTATTCAAAATATTTATTCCTAAATACCTCGTACTATCCTTAATCTGTATCTTATAATTATTTTTAATTTTTTCTAATTCCTCCTTTATATTAAAAAATGGCCTCAGATTTCTACCAATTTACACTTAATCCTGTCATTTCCTGAAAATTCTTTAAATGTGATTTTATTTTTGGTAAAAAAAATTGTGTTTTTTTAAAATATTGTCAAGGTGTCATCAGCATACATGTTAACCTTATAACCACATATACCTTCTATTTCCTTGTAGTCTCTTATTACATTTGCCAACACCTCCATTGCCATTATAAAAAGAGTTGCCGATAGGGGATCACCTTGCCTAGTGCCGGCTTCTAATCTTATATCATCTGTATATTCATTATTTACCCTTACTTTCGCTGTACTCGGTTGATAAAGTTGTTGAATTGTTTTTATAAATTTTTACCCAAATCCATAATTTTTAATTATTTCATTAATAGTTGCCCATTGTAAGGAATCAAAGGCCTTATGATATCCAATGCTAGCACTGCTACTCTTTCTTTACTCTGTTCTGCAATATACATTAAATTCACTACCTTTTTTGTCAAATCTGCCATATATCATTTTTTCATAAAACCTACTTGATCATTATTAATATAATTATTCATAAATTTGTTTAACCGATTTGTTAGAACAGCAGTAAAAAATTTAGTTTCCTGGTTGTTTAATGATATAGGTGTATAAGATTCTATTTTTTTCTGCATTTTTGTTAGGTTTGAGTATTAGGATTATATTAGTTTTGTACCATGAAGCTGGTACCTTACCTCCATTCAACACATAGTTAAATACTCTCCTTAATTTTGGAACTACTATATCTGTGAACTCCTTATAGTACTCAACTGGGAAACCATCTTCTTCTGGGGATTTATTTATCTTTAACTTATTTATTACAGTAATAATTTCTTTTTCATCTATCTCTTCTTCCAAACTATTTTTATGATCCTGTGCTAATTTAGTTGTAATCCATTTTTATATATTCTTCCAATTTTTCCTTGTGAATTTCTCTCTTCGTATACAACTCCCTATAAAACTCTTTTATTATTTCTATTTTTTCACTTGCTTTATTACATCTTATTCCCACCTTATTTATTAGTACACCAATTTCTCTTTCCTCCTTTTTTCTTTCGCTGCTCTTGCCAGCAATTTTGAATTCTTATTGTTATATTCAAAGAATTCTCTTTTAAAATAAATCAAATTTGTTTTTACTCTCTCAATATCTTTCCCAGTTAATTCCATTCTAAGCCTTTGCAACTTTCCAAAAGTCATTTTATCCTTTGTTTTTGTGTGTTCTTCTTGCAATATTTTTACTTCTTCCTCAATCTTTTTTTGTTTATCTTTCAATTGTCTAAATACTCTACTCGATAATTTAATACATTCACCTCTCATTACTGCTTTCATTGCGTCCCATAGAATGTCCTCAGTCACATTACCTTTATCATTATACTCCCAATACTGATGCCATTTTTTATTATCCAGTCATTGCTTTGTTCCTTAAACAATTTTGCCTCATATCTCCATATATATTTCCTTTGTGCATTACTATCTATATTTAATTCCATTTTCATATTTGCGTGATCAGATTCTCTTATTAGGCCAATCACAATGTTTTCTATCTTATCAATCAAGTCTTCTGATACTAATATATAATCAATTCTAAAGTAAGTGTTGTGCATATGTTAATAATAAGTATATCCTTTTTCTGTACCTCTTATCTCCCTCCAAGAGTCACATAACTTCATTTTCTTAACTCATTTCTCCATAAGTCCCTCATTTTTACTTTTATGCTTAAAGGAATTGTTGTATCCATAGCTGACCTAGTTATGTTAAAATCCCCTGCTATTATCATTTTTAATGTTTTCTCACTCTCTAATTGAGGGTATAATTTTTCTAGGAATTTTTCTTGGTTTTCATTAGATGCATATACATTTATTAATATTACTTCCTCATTCCCAATTGAGCCTTTTAATATCAAAAATCTTCCTTCTGGATCAATGATTATTTTTTCTTTAACAAACCCTATTCTTTTTGAAATCAATATTGCTACACCCTTTGATTTTGATGTGCAAAATGCTTTATCATAATATTGTACCAAATTAAAATATAAATTATTTACATCATTAGCTTTCTGATGTGTCTCCTGAAGAAATATAATGTCTGATTTATCTCTCCTTAATGCAGCTTCCAATCTTTTTCTTTTAATTTGTGAGCCATCACCTTTGATGTTCCATGTCATAATCTTAATCTGTTTCATAATCTCTGATTAATTTTATTATAGTTCCAACATAATCTCTGAAAGGCTTGTGCTCCAATACATAGACAAATATGATTACAAACATAAAACTGCCCCATAAACCCACATATATTACATAACTAATGCAGAATAAACAGCACATAACATAGCTTATCATACTCCCCATCTTTTCTACTGAAGTGGCCCTTGATAAACAAGGATGCGGAGGGGGGAAGGTATAGAGCTATAAAGAACATGATATCTGTCGCTACTTACTTCTTTCAATATTATTGCCACTATATTTTAATATATTATTCCATTATTATGTCATTAAAAACCAATATAAAACAAGGGAAAAAAAGACCCAACATTTTTAATTATTACTTCAGACTTATCTTTATCACTCAAAATTTCTTACTCATAATTTCCTAACACAGATATGGCATCCTTAATATCTTTCCACTGTTGTGAACTATATTCCAATGTCAAAAGATCTAACCTTTACATCCCTTCCTTAAGAATATGTTTCTTTGCTTGGTATGTAAATATTAATTGTCTTGGTGGTCTCCAATTGTATCTTATCTCTTTATCCCTTAGCAGTTTAGTTATTGGCTTAATTTGCTTTCACCAAATTCTCTCTTCTCTAGGCAAATCAAGGTAAATTTAAATGTAGTTATCTTCCAATTTTGGTCAGTGTCCCATTGTTTTGATATGTAGTATCACACAGGATTTCAGCCCTTCATTTGTAAACTTTAATAACACATTTCTGTTTACTGAGTTTCTTTTTGGACCTAACCTATAAACACGAACAATATCCTCGGGCATAAAAAACTTTATCCATTTTAGCTCATTTAACCATCCTAAAATTCTTGGTTCCAATTGATCCAGAACATTTTAGCTTTTAAATTGGTCCACAATCAAATCAATTCTTTTCTCTTAACTCTCTAGCTTTAACACACTCTCTTTAACCTTCTCTTGAGTGTCATCAACTCTTTTCCCTAGTACCTCTACTTCCTTAACATGCCCAGAGAATTTTCGCTACTGAAATTAATAGACATATATTGGTAATTTTACCTTTTAAGATTAAGCATACATATAACTAATAGTTTACACCCCACATAAAGTAATTAAAATACAAGCATAACAACAATAGTAACATTGTAGTCCTCCCCACCTTTTTTGTCAACATCAAGAAGGAAAACCCTTGGGTATCAAGGAGGGGAGGGGGGAATGTGGCAAGATCACAGAGCGAGCATCATAATTGCCGCTATTAACATTTTATCAAACTGATTGAACATGACTTCTAGCCTACTTCTAAGTTACCCTTTTCATGAAGTCCAGATATTAATAACACCTCTTGTAGTTCCTCCCATTCTTTAGATTTATATTTAATAATGTTGGCTTCTGCCAAAACATCAAGAACAAACAGTTTTTCCTTAATAATATTTACTTTTCCCAGGTGAATGAATTTTAGTTGACATGGAGGCTTCCAGTTATACTTTAACCCTTTATCTCTCAATTTTTTTGTAATTGGTTTAATTAGTTTTCGCCAAAATTTGTTCCTCTGAGGGCAGGTCGTGATAAACTTCTATGTCATTACCTTCCAATTTCAATGTATTTGGACCTCCCCTTTTTAATTGTGACATCACTCTAAGATTTAGTCCTTCATTTTTTAAATCTTACTAGCACATTTCTATTTATTTGTCTATTTCCCTTGGCTCCTAATCTATGTGCACTGATGATGTCATCAGGCATAAATTTCCTATCCATTTCTAGATCGTTTAGCCAAGCTATTATTCTTGTCTTAAGTTGGTCTGGCACAGCTTCCGAAATGTTTCTAATAATTACATTCTGCCTTTTAGACTGATCTTCTATGTGTTCCACTCTCTTTTCTAAGGTATCTATTTTGGATTCATTTTGTTTTACCATCTTCTGTGTTACCTCTACTTTGTTTCCTAACACTTCAGCCTCCTTTGCATTCATATTTATTGTGTCTTTTAGCTCCCCCATCTCTTTCATAATGTTTTGTGTTTGTGTATGGGTAACTTCTACCATGCTTTCAACCATTTCTAAAAGTTTTTGTTGAAACTTTTCTAAACTGTCCTGTTGCATTTTAAAAAACTTCTGATTGTCGCTAGATCTTTGCTTTTCCAATGTGTGAATTTTTTTATTCAGAAATCCTTCTAGCCTATCTAGTCCTTCTTCAATGGTGTCACTTTCCACTTCAAGTCCACCTACTTGTTGTGTCCTCCATCTCTTGTTGTGTTTTAATTTTTTCCTAATGTTCTAGTGTTTTTGTTACAGTTTTATTTTTTTACCACTAATATGCACTTTCTGACCACTGTCTCTAATCAACTTTATGGCATAGGCACAATATAAATAAATTAGTTAATTAGGCATTAAACATTCATGCAGAAGGAAAGAAAAACTTATTCAAAAAGGAGCTACTGTTCCTGACAGGTGTGAGTAATAGGTACTGATTATAACACAAGGTTAGATGCAGAAGAACAGCAAACATGTTTGTCAGTTCAAGGTCAATGTGGAGGTTTCTTATCTATATCTCCTTGAATGCTTCAGTCCAGCAAAGTCAGGGAGCAGGATTTAAATTTAAAAATAAGTGAGTTAGATTGGAAGAGTAAATGGAAAAAGAGGGTTATGAAGGGCTTATCGGTTAGGATTAAAGAACATAATTGTAAATTACTATGGAGATGGTATCTAACAGCTGTAAGGCTACATCAAATTTGCAATTAGAACTCAAAAATGTGTTGGAGGTGTAAGGATACCATAGGAACTTATATTCATATGTGGTGGGAGTGCAGAGTGTTAAATCAATTTTGGATTGAAATTATGAAGGAAATAAAAGAGATAATTGCTGAAGATATAAAAATAGAGGCTAATATGGTACTGCTAATGGAGACGAATGATCTAAACATTGTTAAATATAAGAAAGATTTGATAATCATTATGACAACAGTCGCAAGATTATGTATAGCATGTATTTGGAAGAGCGGAGATTTGTTGAATATTAAAGAATGGTATAACGAAATGTGGTCGATTGCATTAAATGATAAGCTCTCATGGGAATTAAACCAAAAAAAAGGGAATTATAAAGGAAAATAATTTTTATGAGATATGGAACCCATATTTGACTTACACATTAAAAAGAAAGAAAGGTAACGCGCCAGCAGCAGATCAAATGAATTTCTGGAAGTAACGGGTATTTAAAAGAAAACATAATCTCTGAGAATTTGTATATATCACTGAGGTTTATATTATTTTGTTGCTAATAGAAGTGTGCTGTATTCAATTCAATTCAATTCAATTCAATTTTAATTTTTACCCCGCCCTACTCAGCTTGTAGGCCGACTCAGGGCAGCTTCCAACATAATTAAAGATACAACAAAACAAAATATAATAAACATACAAAATGTCAATAAAAATAAATATCATACAATCGGAACAAAAATGCAATGAACACAATTCCTATAAAACAACATATAAACAGAATATCAGCAAACCCTGAAACACAGTAACAAAAATAAAGCAATCAGGCAAAAATACATCAAAAATATAATAATCAGAGCATGAATACATATGTCATGGCTATTTGGGTGAAATTTAAGGTGTAAAAAGTTTTATAAAGTAAATTTTGGAAAAGGTAGTATAAGAAAAAGACAGTTTAAAATGATTTATAATATAAATTATATAAATATAAAAGTGAAAAATAACATTGAAAATGAAAAACATTGTAACAACATTGTGGACCATAGCATATTGTTTTTTTTCTTCTTCTCTTCTTCTCTTTTTCTTTTTACATTTGTATTTGTATTGAAATGTTTTTGTATTTGTATATTTTTAGTGTCTGTAACAAAAATCAATTAAAAAATTAAAAAAGAAAGAAAGACGTGGTTTGGAGGTGGGGGCAGAGCCAAGAAGAGGCATTCAAAGAGTTAAACGAGCTGTTGTCCTCTGAGGCAGTCATAACTCATTTTGACCCCTGAAAGCCTATACTGTTTTAGAGCAAACGGAACCAGTCTCTTACTGGGTAAAAATGGGAAATGGCCTTCTTTGGCGGTAACATGCAGACCAAATCAGCAATAGAGTAATGGACCAGTCACTGGAAGGACAGGGAGAACCACTTGATTTTAGGGTGCCCTCAGCCAACAAAACTCACAAAAGTTCCACGTTAGAGTACTCCCCCACTCGCTTATTCCAAGAGGGAGATGAAGAGGGCTCAGCCCTGCTTTCTAATTCTAAGTGATCACCTTTGTCTCTTGCACAGGGCTCACAGGTGTCTGGTAATTCTTCTATTGATTTGCAGGATCGGGGGGAGTTTTTTTAGTGTTCCCCTACTCATCCATGCAAGAAATGGGGTTATGATCTTTCCCCTGCCCCCCCCCCCATTCTCCAGTGTTTGAGTCTACCTCTACTGATACCAAAAAGAGGGACTTTTGCATTGAGTCGTCCCCTACTCATTGTAAAAGGATGGAATTTCAGTTCAGTTCTTCCCCTTTAGATTGTGGTTTTGAGCGTTTCCCTGCTCAATCCTCTACAAAATGGGATTATGAGTTGGTATCTCCCCTTCCTATTTCAAGTTCTGAAACCGGCCATTGCCCCCACCATGCTATTAGTTCTATCTTCCCCAGCTAGCCCCAGGGCTCCGCTACCTGATCAAGCATCAGTGTGGCCAAAAAGATGTTGTGGTCCCCCTCAATGGTTACAGGACTTTGTGCGATTCTAGCGGGGAGGGATGTTGTGTATTTAATAAAAATTTATTCACCATTTTCGTTTCTCCCTCAGTTAAAAGTAACCCGAGATTGGGGTTTCACCCCATTATGCTTTGAGAAGCACGAATTGTATCTAGTCCAGGATCACCTCATTCTCTCCTAAGTACTATTAACCAATCCAGTTAATTCCCGCCTAAATGTAACTACCTTTACCTATATATAAGTCGCTGTGGCACAGTTGAAATTGTGTTCATATTATCAAATAAAGTTACGTGTTTGGCCCGTTATGCTGCCTGCTGCTCGTTATTTCAAGAAACTAAACAAGTCATATCCCAACCTGATAGTCAGAAGCCACAAAAGGGCTGTGCCAGCCTCCAGACAATTTGTGTCTGCTTTGTATATTCAAATGGGAACACAAGGATGGCACTTTACCAGCTAACTCCTCCTTTGGCTTCATCCTTCATCCCCCACACTTATTTTTTGTATTGTAAAGATGTGATATTTTACATGTATAGAGTGCTAAACAAATTAAGAGGGTATAGAAGAAAGCATTCTTGAAAATTAACAGTATGCTTTAAAATCAAGGTTTGAATAGCAGCATATTATAAGTTACTGCAAAACAGACAGCTAGCCTTGGCCAGGTCTGAAGGCATGTTCACCATCCATAAACATTGCCTGCCAAAAGAGTTTCTTTCATGGCTGAGAGTCAAGCCGTGGGAGAGAACCGAAAAGAGAATTGAAACAACTGGCATTCAAGTTGTCATGTGTAATATCACCATAGATGGTGCCTACAGGTGCTACAGTATTCTGATTGCTTAGTGCACAAGAGTACTTGGTGCAGCATAGTAGACACACCTTTATTCCTCCAGGCTCAAAATAATAACATTTATTGTCATAGTGACAGCCTGACAGATTCTGAGTTACAAGTCGTTGTAGGTAAAGGAGGTGCAAATACGGTAGAAATTCCTATTACCATTTTTGTTGGTGCACCAATCCCTGTACTTCAAAGCTCAGCAGCAAAGATTGTAAGTGGTGGGATTTAGCAGGTTTGCCCCAGTTCACCAGAAATGGTAGCAGAAATTCTGGCTGACCCCACCCATCCAAGTTTTGAAATAAAGTAGTCCTAATTTGGGTGCAACACAGGGCTTTCCCCATGGCCATGCCCACCATACCATGCCCACACAGTAGGTAGTAAAAAAACTGGAATCCCACCACTGGCTGAAGAAGAGATAAAGTGTAAATAAAGGTCAGAAAAGATAACCAGGAAGCAAGGAGCAAAGGATGCCAGAAGAACACTGTTATTATGGGGAGGAAAGCTTTTTTCACAATTTGTTCAATTAATTTTATATTTGCTCATGCTCTAGGCCAGGGTTTCTCAGCTTTGGGCCGCCAGATGTTCTTGGACTTCAAATCCCAGAAACCCTGATCAGCAGGTGTGCTGACTTGGGCTTCTGGCAATTGAAGTACAAGAACACCTGGGGATGCAAAGTAGAGAAACCCTGCTCTAGGCTATTTACTATGTACGTTTGTTAAGGTATTTAGATGTGACTTAACTGAGAATTAATTTTTCATAATGTAGAGAGTATACTTTTGTAATACTTTTTATTACTAATTATTTGTAACATTTGCTTGCAGTCAGATTACTCAATTCATGAGCACCTTAGCAAGTTTTGTTAAAGCATTTTTGTTAGAGTAGTTGTATATCTTCTATTTAGTTCATTAGGTTTTCACAGAACATTACATATTTAAAATAAATTTTAGATATCCAATAGTCAAAAAACAATAGAAAACAATATAATACATTTATATCTGCTTGCATGCACCTTTGATAAAAGGAAGAAACAGATTTTTCCAGACATTCAGCTCATTTGTTTTGCACGGGGAGAAGAAAAAAGATATTCAGAAGAAGGGAGTAAACTGTGCAAAATACTCCTTTGAATAATACTGGACTCAACCCTTTTAGGATAAATGCTAGCTGTGATAAACACAGTCTTCTGATCTGTCCTTATAAATCTATAAACTTCTATAGGACCCTTAAGGAGATGTTCAGGTGTCAAGACCCCTAACCTAACAACATTACTGTTGTTGGCATGGCTCTCTTCAAAATTTACTTGGTTACTGACATTTCATGGGGAGCAGACCATCTGAATTCTTAGTTCCTTGTTAGAGACAGTCCCAGGTCTTCCTAGGAAGATGGAATGGCTGTTATATTGGTTCACATTTATTGAATTGATATGCCTGGAGATTCTTCCTATGCTGGCCTTGTGATGGAGGAGTGTATGTATGGAGTTGTTCTCCATTATACTATTTAAAACCATATTACATTTTTCCAGCCTGGTGTTCTCCAGATGTTTTGGACTAGAGCTCATCAGCTTTCCTGCTCATTGACTTTGCTGCCTACAGTATAGCTTATGGAAACTGAAGTCCAAAATATTTTGAGGGCACCAGATTGGGGAAAGTTACATGACAATGTAGTTCAAATGTGACTTATACATACACAAGCCTATTATACTAACTAACTTCCACTCTTCTCCTTATAAACTACTGGCTGGAGTTCTAATAGTATAAGGATATTTTGGACTAGTATAAATTTATCCCACCAGTTTATGAGAAAACCTAGTTTTGTTTGCCTTTCCACTTGTAATCTGAGACTAGAACCAGCATCTGGCAGTATTTGATAGATGATATGCAACTGTATTAGGTAGGGCTGTACACCAGCTTTGGCCAGATCCTGATCTTGAACCAAATTGGCCCAATTCAGGATAGTTTGTATGAAGTTGATCACATTCATTTCCAGGATCAAGTAAAATGGTCTAAGAGAATTTGGCCTGATTTGGCAAGTTGGATTTCCAAAATTTTGCGGGAAGGGGGCAGACTTCAAGAAGGGATTATGCAAATATAAGAGATGGTGTCATGACTTGAAGGAAAGTTTGGACACTGACATTTTTGGAATACAATCTGAGGGGGAAAATATCACCACCACTCTCCAATCGTAGTGCTTGTAGGAAGGGATTATTTGAGGTCATTTAAGTTAAATAGTCAAATATCTCACATAGCTCTTCATTTAGTGCACTACTAAGCAGATTATACAACAGAGGGGAGCCATTGATTACTCAGACTCTCTGTATTTCTTTTCTTCCCACTGCTTTGACTTATGAATTAGAGTATACCCTAATCTTGTATTTACTAATTTGTTTACTATGTGTGCATCTATGTACATTTCTGATAACGAAATTTATTCTCCTCTCCCCATTGGCCCCATTTGTTATTATATATTTCAATTGCTTTTTCCATGCGCTTCTTTTACATTTTTCTTTCTCTTTTTTGCCGGTGTGTTTATGTGTCGACTAAACAAGTACAAAAGGGCAAATGATTTCAGAGTCTTTTGGGGGAAAAAAATCACCAAATTTGGTGAATGTGTGTCATACATGTGTATCATGCTCAGTGACTATCTGAGCTGCTTAGTCAGGTAGAATTTAATGCCTCAGACTCCTGTGCATTTTAGCTCATGCTGTTGTTTTAATTGTACATTTAACATCCTGAGCCAGCTGGAAGGTGCATGGGTGGAGAGGTAGAGTACAAATCACCATCATGTTGGCAATGGCTAGCAGTTTCCAGACCCTTTATGTACAGAAGGCTTTCTCTACCAACAGTGGTAAGTGGCCATTCTGCTGTCAAGAGTTCTGTGACAAAATGCAGTTGAAAATCTTCTGTTAGACAAGAGTTCAGCAGAGTGCGTTTATCTACGTATGCACATGCTGATTTTCTTTCCATTAGATTTCAGTTTAAAATTCATTCTAGCTTATTTTATTATTACTTCTAAAGAAGATTACATTTGTCCTAGTTTGAGTGTGGGATGTTCTTTTAGTTTTAACCCAGACACATCTCTCTGCTCTATATAAAAAGGATACACAGTGGAACCTCGTACAACAATTGCCCCATATAGCAACGGAATCGCATAACAATTAGGTTTTGAGGAGAAAACTGTGTCCCGCATAACAATTTTCCCTATGGAAAAAAATTGTACAACAATTTTTCAATAGGAAAACCCACTTAGCAAAATAATAATAATAATAATAATTGTTGTATGATGCATCCCATAGGGGAACTCACTATACGATGCATGTATCATATAGCAATTGTTTCATATAAAAATGAGCACCATGGAACAGATTAAAATCATTCTGCCTCTTACTGCCTCTTCATTTCTCCCCCACTATATTTCCCTCTTTACTCTGGTGGAATATGTTTAAATAGTGTTTCTTCAGGTTCTGGCATCTGAAATACACAGATTTTCCCCTCCTTAGAATAAAATTTGAAGCAGATTTCACTTCCAGGGTTGGCTTACGTCATTTCGTTGTGTGAGATGGGACAGGAAATGGCATCCACTATTCATGTCAAGTAGTACTCAAAGCCTGCTGAAATATTTTGGCACATGAGGCAGAGAATCCGCCAAGCACTTTCCCTCCATCTTTAGCCATAGAAATGCCACAATGAAGTACCTAATAATTTGCTGTCCCTTTATGACAATATGTTTTGCTCTCTATGCACAATGAAAGATCCAACCCTATTCATGTCTGCACTTATATTTTATTGATCCCAGAAGAATATCTTAGACATCCTTGTATCTATGGAACAGTCTGACAAACATTGCCACCTGCTGTCCCACAGTTTCCTATGTCTGTCAGGGTTCAGGTGTATAAATGTAATTTCTGGGCCACAGAAATTGTTCCGTGCCTGCCATGGGCTCTACTGAAAAATCTCTTTGTATTTGTATTATCTCCTTAGGGCAAACAGTGGTACAGTAGAACCAGTGCTAGGGATGTAACTGGTGAACATGTTTGCATTTATTTCATTTTGGGCTGTTTCATTTTAAATATTTCTTATGTATTCTTCTTTTTTGAAAATTAATGGGTAAATCTCTTCCATGTTTCTTACTCATGCTTTTTGGCACTCAAAAAGCCATTGAGAATCCTTAAAAATTACACCAAAAACAGAAGTAAGGCAATAGAAAATTTTTTTTTTGCTTGCCTGGTGCTGGCAGCCCAACTCCTCCCTCTCCAAACTTTAGTGCATTGCACATGGTGCTGCCAGTGCCCGTGACTCACAGTGCCAACTGTACCAACAAGTTATTTTCAGATCACACAGTTATACAGACAGAGAAGGCTTGTGTGCTTGAATGAGAAACCTTTGGAATGCAAGAGAGGGTGCAGGATGGCTTTAGAAATGAGTGAGAAAGGAGTGAGTTTGACTAGCTGCCATCTTGCACAATTTTCTCTTTCCTTCCTCCTTAGTTGGGTTTGGCTGGTTCCTGGCAAGCCTAGCCCGATCAAGTCCAATTCTCATTACTGGTCTTTTCCTTTCACCCACACAAGGTCAATAAGAAGACCTTGTGTTTAATCCTGCACACAAACTGTGCAGATGTGCCACTGCACCCAATCTCATGGCATCAGGCAGGCAAACAACCAGCATTATAGATCAACTCCTCCCTCCCTCTTTTTGATTCCCATTTTATGTTTCCTTCTCTAAAAATTTCAAAAGTACACCCACACTTTTGCCTTGCCAGCTTTCTTATTTGATAATTTAATTTAATAGATTTATATACCGCCCTTTCCAAAGGACTCTGGGCAGTGTACACAAGTTAAAACCAATATACAGGTAAAACAATTAAAAAAAACTTTAAAAACATAACAATATAACCCACCCACCCCCCGCTGTGTCATCTATTATCTATAAACAAATATAAAATCTACAAAAACCTTAAAAAATAATTACAGGAGGGGGGAAGTCACAGATGAGCCAAAAATGGGAGCTTGTTGACAATCCCAGCTCCCAGACCCATTTTGCCAACCACATCTTCAATTCTTTCCTAAATGGTAGCAACTGGGCCTGGAGGTGTAGTTCTACTGGGAGGAGGTTCCATAGGGGCTATGACTGAGAAGGCCCTTTTCCTTGTGCTGGAGAAGCGAGCCTCCCCAAGAGTTGGCACCTGAAGGGTGCCCTCTCGGTTTGCTCTTGTGGGATGGGTCGATGTACTAGGAATGATACTGTCCCTGAGGTACCCTGGTCCACTACCATGAAGGGCTTTAAAGGTGACAACCAGCACCTTGAATTGCACCCAGAGACATATGGGCAGCCAGTGCAGCTCCCACAGCAGTGGTGAGGCACAGGCTAAATGCATACCTGTCAAGTTTCTGGAAATGTCTGTCAACCCCCCGTATTTTACACTCTTTCCTGCCACCATCCCATATTAGTTAGACTGCAATTAGACTGGAGTTAGACTGGAGGCCAGCACAGGATAAGCATAGCTGTCCAGTTTCCTGTTTTGGCCGTGAAATTTCCCTTATTTGTCAGAAATTTCCCAAAACTTGACAGGTAAGACTAAATGACTACACCCCACCACTGTGTGGGCTGTCACATTCTGCACCAACTGCAGTCTTTGGATAATCATGAAGGGCAGCCCCATGTAGAGCACATTACAACAGTCCAAACGGGAGGTGACCAGGGCATGGGTGACCATGAGCAAGGCCTCCCAGTCCAGGAGTGGGCACAATTGATTAATAACATGCACTTGCCTGAAGGCCCACCTGGCCACAGGTGTAACTTGCTCCTGGAGCAGAAGCTGCAAGTCCAGGAGGACCCCCAGGTTGTGCACCTGGCCAGATTGGGGCAATGGTGCCCCATCCCAAACCAGCAGTGATAACTCCTTATGAGGATCAGGTCCCCTCACCCACAGCCACTCAGTCTTGCCAGGATTCAGCTGTAGTCCGTTGTCCCCCATCCAGACCCTAACCGCTCCATCACTGGGATCACCATGGACAGAAATATACAACTGAGTATCATCATCATATTGATGATATCTCACCCCGTGGGATTGGATGATCTCACCCAGCGGTTTCATGTAGATGTTAAAGACAAACTGCAGTCTCCAGATGATTAGCATGTTTTAGGAAGATATTATGGAGATATAAGGAAATAAGGTGTTATGGAGATGCAGTGGTACCTCATACAATGATTTTAATCCATTCCATGGGGCTCATTGTTGTATGAAAAAATTGCTATACGATGCATAGCGATTTTCCCTATGGGATGCATCGTACAATGATATTTTTTTTTTGCTAAGTGATTTTTCCCATTGAAAAATTGTTGTATGATTTTTTCATAGGGAAAGTTGTTGTATAGGACACCATCCCCACACCAACCTAATTGTTATGCGATTTCATTGCTATACGGGGTGATTGTTGTATGAGGTTCCACTGTATAAGCAAGAAGAGATAAGGAAACTTTCTTAAATGTACAGAGCAAAGAAATAGAGGAAAACATCAGAAATCTTTTCAAAAAAATTGGGGAAATCAAGGGAACATTTAAAGGAAAAATGACCATGATAAGGGACAAAAATGGCACGGAGTTATCTGATGCAGAAAAGATTAAGAAAATATGGCAAGAGTACACAGAGGAACTGTACAAAAAGGAACTCTGATTATCACTGATAACCATAGTATGAGAACATTGATCTTGAGCCAGATATCCTAGAGCGTGAAGTCAGGAAGGCATTGCAAACAAATAACCAGTGGAGATGATGGTATTCCAGTTGAATTATTCAAAGCCCTAAAAGATGATGGAATTAAAGCATTGCACTCTATATGCCAGCAGATTTGGAAAACACAGCATTGGTCACAGGACCGGAAAAAGTCAGTATATGTTCCAATCCCAAAAAAGGGTATTGCCAAAGAATGCTCAAATTATCGAACAATTGCACTCATCCCACATGCTAGCAACATTATGCTCAAGATAATACAGGATAGGTTTCAGCAGCACGTGGAGAGAGAATTACCAGACGTGCAGGCTGGTTTCTGAAGAGGCAGGGGAACTAGAGATCAGATTGCCAACATATGCTGGATCATGGAGAAAACAAAGGAATATCAGAAACATGTCTACTTCTGTTTCATTGACCACACCAAGGCCTTTGACTGTGTGGATCGCAATTAAATGTGACAAGTAATTAAAGATATGGGATACCAGAGCAGCTTATATGCCTCATGAGAAATCTGTACATGAGTCAAGAAGTAACAGTTAGGACAGGATATGTAATGATGGAGCAGTTTGGAATAGGAAAAGGAATAAAACAAGGCTGCATTTTGTCACTCTGCTTATTTAACTTATACACAGAGCACACAATGAACAGTGCAGTGTTGGACAAATCACAAGCTGGAATCAAAATTGCTGGGAGAAACATCAACAATTTGAGATATGCAGATGATAACACGCTAATTGCAGAAAGTGAGAAAGACCTAAAAAATCTCCTGCTTAGATTTAAGGAAGAGAGTGCAAAAGCTAGCTTGACACTCAACATCAAGAAAACCAAGATAATGGCAACAGGCCCCATCAGTCCCTGGAAAATAGATGGGGAAGAAGTAGAAGCAGTGACAGATTTTACTTTCTTAGGATCCAAGATCTCTGCAGATGGTGATTGTAGCCATGAAATAAAAAGGTGACTGATTCTTGGGAGACAAACTATGAGAAACCTGGGGAATATAGTTAAAAGTAGAGACATCACCTTGCAAACAAAAGTCCACATTGTCAAACAATGGTACTTGCAGTGGTAATGTATGGGTGTGAGAGCTGGATCATGAGGGAAGCTGAGTGAAGAAGAATAGATGTCTTTGTAATGTGGTATTGGACGGAGGAGAGTTTTGAGTGTACCTTGGACAGCGAGGAGAACAAATAAGTCGATCTTAGAAGAAATCAACCCTGACTGCTCCTTGTAAAGTCAAATAGTAAAGATGAAGCAAAAGTACATTGGACATCAAATGAGAAGAGAGGATTCCCTTGTGAAGGCCTTGATTCTGGGAAAGGTTGAGGGCAAGGGAAGAAAGGGGCGGCAGAAAATGAGATGGCTGGATGGTATTGTTGATGCAATGGCCACATAGCTGGGTGGGTCGAGGAGAATGGTGGATGATAGAGATGCCTGGTGGGCAATGGTTCCTAGTGTCACAAAGGATTGGAATTGACTGTGTGACTGAACAACAACAAAATAGTTTAGTTACACTACATACATTTGCCCCGTGAAGCTGTGGAAACTGAAGTTTTATGCACAGTGGCAGCTAACAAACTGAGACAAACTTTTCAGTATCTTTAGTGATGTGCAGTTTCAGGATTATCCAGAGGAAGCCATTGGGGTGATATAAAACCCATCTATGCTCATGGTGCAGATAGAGATTTCATATTATGTTGATTTGGAGACAGAGAAATGAAGCATATTAGTGAAGCTCCCATCATGAGAGATAATATGTGGGCCTTTACACTTTACAGATCTCTGTTCAAAGCATGTTTTATAATATTTTGAAACTGATTCTTAGGATGTTAATATTCGTCATTATGGGATTTGATATGTGAACATATATGCTCCCCGCTTTTGAATTCTATCTATATGTTATTTCTAATTTTGGTTTATTACCTTATGCAACATGAAAAGGCACACAATATAGGTGAAAAAGATAAGTTACTGCAGCATGGTCTACAGAGGAATGTGTCATGAGCATGTGGTGTGAATTTAGCTTCATCCTTAATTCATCAGGCAGCCCTAAGAAAATTATCATCTTTGAGGGTTGCCTTCTATCCCATAATTACCCAGATAATAAACCTAGGGTTGAAGTCCTCCCCATCCAGTTTTCAGAGCAAGGAGATGTGTGCCAGGGGAAGGAAGGAGGGGAAGGAGCACAGCAGGTTGGGGAAGAAGCCACACAGTGGCAGAAGGGGCTAGTTAAGGCAAAGGAAGGAATAGAGTGGGGATGGTGGGACCAGAACGCATAACATCAGCAGCAATGCAAGGGCAAATTTGTGTCCCTCTTTTTCCTTTGAACAAATCCATTGTGATTAAATCCATCTCTTTTGGGAGTCCACAAAACAATCCAGTGAAACAGTGAGCCTCTCCCCCATAACTTTAAGAATAGAATAGAGTAAATCTTTATTGTCGTTGTTCCCTTATGGGAACAATGAAATTTCTCGGTTGCTATATCAACTCAAAATAAGGCATTTCACATGAATTTAAAACAGCTACAAAAACAGTAATTAAAACAGTACAATACAGTACAATACAGTACCATATCTTACTATCTTAACTATCTTACAATGGGTACACAGAGAAAGCCTCCTTGAAGATTGTGGTATTTTTGTCCTGGCTAATCTTTCTCACACTAGGTCAGGCAAAAGGAACTGTGGAATGAATTCAACATAAGGTGGCTTCATTTTGGCAGTTTCACATCTGGTCTAGACACAGAAGAAGAATATAATCATATCTTACCATTGTGTGTTATTTTGGGCTTCATTATTCTTTGTTGTTTTAGTTATTTATGAAATTTCTCTTAATTTGTTGTACGCTGCCCAGAGTGGGAGAATATTCCAGATTGGTGGAAAATAAATAAATAAAAATGCCCTCCTTTGCTTCTAAACAAAAGTCCCTGCAGTTGTACTCCCCGAAGCCTACTGGTTTAAAACAAAGCGCATGTTCTCAGGGCATCTTGTTTCCATAAGAAAACTGCAGGGATGTTCGCTACTGAACCTCCATTCACATCTGGCAAAATGGAGGGAAAGCTGATGGTGGGTTAGTGGGGACCAAAGCAACTTTATGTGCATTATAGTTTGCAAACAACAACAACAACACATGCACACACGCACAAGGCCAGGGTAACATATTCTGAAAACTCAGGGGGCCTGATCACATAGACAAGTCTCTGCATGTAGGAAGTGTGTGACAATCTCCCATGCAGAGAAGATTTAGGATCATAACCTGTGGCCAAAACCCCACCCTCCCTCTGCCTCACCACATGTGTTTAATAAACACAGATGGTCTCAAGAGCAAGGCTACTCTTGATCCTGTAAGTTCCAGGACTGTGCCTTGAAGCAGACCCCTAGCAGATGTAAGACTTTGGTAACTCTGCTGACTTTTCCGAGTTACATCAGTTTGCAGTAGCATTAAATGACCCAGAATCTGGGAGGGAATGCGCCTGGCCTGCTACTTTCAATGATTCTCAAACTGAAGCCTCTCCTAAAAATCTATGAGACAGCACTTTGTTTCTTCATCACAACAGCAGTGGCTACATCACTGCTGGAAATGGCAGGAAAGGACAGAGGGAAACAAACACAGAGCAGAGCAACAGGGGAAAAAAATGAAATATATAATAATCTGGAACAGTCAATTTTCTCAGATCCTAACTACAGATCCTTTGAAGAAATACAACGGGACAGAAGGGACTCAGTTTCAGATGGAAAGTCAGCTAAATAGGTGAATGAGTTCGGTTTAAAATGCTGTCGTTAATCTGAGCCAAACTTAATTAAAAACTAAACTAAACCAAAACAGCCGGATCTAGGAAGTGGTGCTGACCTTTGCACTGACTGTTTTCCTGTTCTCCATTCCAACTGTTAATCATCAGCTTCCACTTATAGCAGGCTGGAGGATCTGGCAAGATAGCCACAAACTATTATTTTCTGAAGAGTATTTGACATCAAAGACTTAAAATGAAACAATTTTACTCAGAAGCAAAATTCATTGGTTTATTCTCTTTGCTGGTTTAATTGATGTAATCTGGGCCAAGAACCCTTGTAGGGGTAAAATGGGTCTATCACTTTACAGGACTTGCCAGTAACAAGTCATGCATTAGACCAAATCCAGAGCTTCAAAACATTTTTATGGGGGTGGGGGGGATATAGTCTGCAGATCCACCAACTAGAAAGGCCAGGATCTGTAATACAAAAGTGTAACTTTCCCACACTGTGCTAAAGCTACTAGGATGGGCATCAAATGTCTGGAATGTGCAGGGAAATGACATAAATGGCCACAATACCTGCCTCTGATTTTTATCTCCTCATCTGTTCGACTCCTTCCACTGGCTCCTGCCTTAGTTAAGGCTTCAGTTTCCTGTCATATTCAGCTGAAGACTACCCCATGCCCATTGTGTGAAATAAAAAGGAGCACCTTTGTGACATTCGCCACTCTTAGTCCAATGACTGCTCTTGCCATCCCATCCCCCCAAAAAGATGAGACACACACCAACATGGAATAAAACTGGGCCTTTATTAATGATTAACCAAAACTGCAGGTGCTTGAAAAAATGCAGAGATAGCTGACCGTCAGTCAGGAGGAGGGGACCTCCAGGAGGGGAGACCCAACTCCTCCACCCTCAAACTGGTGGTGTGCAAGGGTCCCCCACCTGGCCCAGATTCGGAGGGAAACCCCTCCTCCTCCCAAAAACCATTGACCTCTCTGCATTTTCCGCCTACCTACAACCGCACCCTGCCGAATAGCCCTCCACTGTTGTTTGGAATGAGGTAGGTGAAAACAACCCTGGCGGGGACCAATTTACCAATTCCTACCTGGCCCAAAATATTGCAAATGACTTTTCCACTCCAAAGAACAGGGCGGGCGGGTGGGTCATTGAAAACCTGCACCATAATAACAATCCAGAAGCAACAATTACAAAATTCAACCACCTATACTACTGCCCAATCCCTGAGCCTTCATGCCAGTGACCCCTCCCCCAAAGGAGGGGAGGCATGGCAAAGGTCCCTCGCTCAACACAGCCGTGATCGTGAAGGCTTCCTTGTCTCAGAGAACAGCTCGTATCTCAAATCTCTTTTGCCAGTGATGGAAGGCTGCACTCATGTGGAGGTGATCCTCTGGACCCTGTCCAGCCAATCTGAACTACCCAACATATTGTGGGCTATTTAGATTTAGTAAGACCACCTAATGCAAGCTAGACCCAACTTAAAAGAAGGATGCAGAGTCTACTAATTGGACACAATCTTCTGGCTGGAACTCAGTTTGAACCACCACCATTGTCACTGTCATAATTATTGTCCTCTGCCCCCATAATCTGATACACACAGGCTATTACATCCTCCCCAGTTAAAGTTTGTTAATATGGTCAAGCAATTTATGCAACCAGAAATAAATACATGGAACAAATAGATGTACAGTGTAGATTATAGTGGTTGATTTGCAATGCCTGATAAGACATTGTTCTGGCATGACTCTCAGCCCTAACCGTACTTGGGGCTATCTGGTGAAGCTTCCATTCTGAGACTTAGCATAGCCAACAGTTTTTCCAGTCTTGTTTCAGATTCCTGTGCAAAGTCAATTTTCAAAGCTGTTCTGCAGGCATAATGCAGCTGCCTAGGTGATGCAGCATGCCCAGCCATGTCAGTGCCTCAGTTTGAGGACAAAGGATTATCAGGTTTAAGAGCACTAGTTGTAGTCTGAGGGAATTGCTGTGCTTTTCTGGCAATGAGATAGATATCAGAGTGAGCAGTACTAAAAAAGGTGAAAAGATAGATTTTTTAAAAATGTGAGGTAGCTTGAAAGGCTGGTTGCTCATCTCTAGTTTTTTCTCATTAGGTGCCAAAGCTCACTGGCTTGGTGCAAAGTGTTTATATGAGTGCTGTGCTTGTAACAATATCAGCATGGCAAAAAAAGAACAAATTAGAGGAGAGAATGGATAATACAGCTTGTAGGCTCATGCTCTTGGTCCCACAGGTTCTGTTGGAGAAAGGTAGGGAGAGGGGTATCAACAGCAGTCTTGTTGGCAGCAATGACATAGATCCTGGGGTTGAAACCCCTCCCTATATGATGGTAGGTAGCGGTCCACAAGTCATCCTAGCATTGTAGGACCTGGACGAACTCATGTTCTGTGAGTGTTGTCCTGAAGGGGGGCCTTCACACATGCCTCCACGGGCACTCCATTTGGGTTATGATGGCCCACTAACCTCAGTCTTCCTTTGCAGATGGAAAGATGGCCACACTTTGTTTTGAAGCTGGGAAATATGGTAGCTCAGCTGAGACACAATCCTTTAAAAATTGCCCCCTTCCCACTTGTGACACAGAGCAGACCCGGCTCTGCGAAACTGCCCCCTGAAGATAGTTTTTACCTTCAAAGTCTGGAAGGCCTCAGTTGATAACATTCCCAGGCCTGACAAGGGATGCAGGTGTCCTTGTCAAAATAACCATGGCAATCTTATTACTCCCAAGCCAATGTCCTCTTTGAATAGAGTCCACTCTCAAGGTTAAGCCCTTGCAACGATGCAGCCTTTAGCTTGGCCACAGCCTCTTATTTTGGTTAGCCTCCGCTCTCTCTCTTGGTTCAAAGTCGAGGCTTTCTCGATGTCTTTGAGATGTTTTATTGAAGAAGTATTTTCATCCACAAAATAAGCAGAATACAGATTGAAGCAATAAATCTAACTAAACTTTTAATCCCTAAATACACTAACATGTCCATAGGTAGGACCCCTATATCTATCCTAGACTTAAGACATCTAATCAAAATAAGAAATAGCTAACTTTTCTAAGAAGCCATTGTGTCGGAAACCAAGTCCGTTTGCCCAGCTGGTTTTGGCAAAGACTTAGAGCTGCAAATGGGCCAGAAGGCCCCCATTTCTTCCTAGAGAATCATCTTGATATTGAGACTCGCGTAGGCTCTCATTTGTCTGGAAAAAGGTTCCCTGATCTCTCTATATTGGTCTCTAACTTAATGGTTTTTTAAAATCTAATTTGGGTTAACTCACACCTCCCTCTGGAATGTGAGTTATGTGGGAATGTTGTGTCTAACAGGTCTTTTCCAAGACACATGATGTAACTAATGCTATAACCCCTCTCACAGGTGTTCATGTGTCCCATGATGCTGCATGAGATTTTTACCTTTCCCCTCTCTTCTTGGGTGATGGTTGAAAGTGTGAATGTCAAAGTGTAACTGACAGGTGAAAGTGTCTTCTTCCTGTTAAGGACTGGGTGGAATTCCTCTTCCCTATTTTGAGTACACGGTGGAGGTCATGAACAGATTTAATGTCCTGTACCTGATAGACAGAGTACCAGAAGAATTATGGACAGAGACGCGGGACATCATGCAGGAGGCAGCAAGAGAAACCATACCAAAAGAAAAGAAAGGTAAGAAAGCAACGTGGTTGTCTGATGAGGCCCTTAAAATAGCAGAGGAAAGAAGGAATGCAAAAGTCCAAGGAGAAAGGAAAAAATACAACCACCTGAATACAGAATTTCAAAGGAAAGCAAGGAGAGATAAGTAAAACTACCTGAACGAACAGTGCAAAGAAATGGAGAAAAACAACAAAAGAGGCAGGACTAGAGATCTTTTAAAAAAAATTGGGGAAATCAAGGGAACATTTAAAGCAAAAAGGACCATGATAAGGGACAAAGATGGAAAGGAGTTAGCTGAAGCAGAAGAGATCAAAAAAAGATGGCAAGAGTACACAGAGGAACTCTACAAAAAGGACCTCAACACTCCTGTTAATAACAATAATGACAAATTTGAACTTGAACCAGACATTCTGGAGAGTGAAGTCAGAAAGGCCCTAAAAAGCACTGCAAACAACAAAGCTAGTGGAAATGATGGTATCCCAGTTGAATTTTTCAAAGCCCTAAAAGATGATGGAATCAAACTACTGCATTCAATATGCCAGCAAATTTGGAAAACAAAACAGTGGCCACAGGATTGGAAAAGATCAGTGTACGTTCCAATCCCCAAAAAAGGCAATGCCAAAGAATGCTCAAATTACCGAACAATTGTGCTCATCCCACATGCCAGCAAGGTGATGCTCAAGATAATATAGGATAGACTTCAGCAGTACATGGAGAGAGAACTACCAGAGGTGCAGGCTGGTTTCAGAAGAGGCAGGGGGACTAGAGACCACATTGCCAACATACGTTGGATCATGGAGAAAACAAAAGAATACCAGAAACAAGTCTACTTTTGTTTTATTGACTACACCAAGGCTTTTGACTGTGTGGACCACAACAAAATGTGGCAAGTAATTAAAGAGATGGGAATAGCAGAACACCTCATATCATGAGAAATCTGTACACAAACCAAGAAGCAACAGTTAGGACAGAACACGGAATGACAGAGTGGTTTGGAATAGGAAAAGGAGTAAGACAAGGCTGCATTTTATCACCCTGCTTATTCAATCTATACACAGAGCACATAATGCGCAATGCAGGGATGGAGGAATCACAACATGGGATCAAAATTGCTGGGAGAAACATCAACAATTTGAGATATGCAGATGATACCACCCTAATGCCAGAAAGTGAGGAAGACTTAAAGAACCTCTTGATTGGATTGAAGGAGGAGAGTGCAAAAGCTGGCTTGAGACTTAATATCAAGAAAACCAAGATAATGGCAACAGGTCCGATCAGTCCCTGGAAAATAGATGGGGAAGAAGTAGAAGCAGTGACAGATTTTACTTTCCTGGGATCTAAGATCACTGCAGATGGTGAGTGTAGCCATGAAATAAAAAGACGATTGATTATGGGGAGACAAGCTATGAGAAACCTGGGGAATATAGTGAAAAGCAGAGACATCACCTTGAAAATAAAAATTCGCATAGTCAAAGCAATGGTATTCCCAGTGGTAATGTATGGGTGTGAGAGCTGGACCATTAGGAAGGCTGAGAGCAGAAGAATAGATGCCTTTGAGATGTGGTGTTGGAGGAGAGTCCTGAGATTCCCTTGGACAGCGAGGAGAACAAATAGGACAATACTGGAAGAAATCAATCCTGACTGTTCATTGGAGGGACAAATAGTGAAGATGAAGCTAAAGTACTTTGGACATCAAATGAGAAGGGAGGACTCACTTGAGAAGGCCTTGATGCTTGGAAAGGTTGAGGGCAAGAGAAGAAGGGGGCGTCCAAAGATGAGATGGATAGATGTTATTGTGGACACAATGGGCACAGAGCTTGGTGGGCTGAGGAGAATGGTGGAGGACAGAGGTGCCTGGAGGAAAATGATCCATGGGGTCGCAAAGGGTCGGAATCGACTGTGCGACTGAACAACAACAACAATTTTGAGTTGAATGACCCATTGTTACCTTGGGTTTACCTCCATTCAAATCCAAATGTGCATGCTTGAGAAATCCTTGCAGGTGTGTAACTGCCTGACAACTCTGCTTAGCAACCAAGATGCCTCATGACGTATTCCTGTCTGGAATGTGTATTGGAATGCAAATGACATAAGTGTGCCTTCCTTGAAAGTTAGCCTTACTCAAACTTAAGAGTGTACTAAAGTATAATGTAACTAAATAAATATAAGGAAATTCAAGGATAATAACGTCCCTTGGGATTCTCACGACAAGTGTTACAGATAAAGCTGGATGGAAGCTCTAGCAGACATAGTGGCAAATACTGTAAGCCAATGGACCCATTTTATCCCCTCCCTGGATTCTGAGTCCAGTTATATAGCCTATATCTGCTTATTTTTACAATCAGTTTGCCCAGAAGTACTACTACCATCACCACCCCATCTCTGTAACACTACCAGCTCACCCCCAAATATCACAAAGGCCCATTCCCTCATCTCAGGTTTTTTGGTGTCTTGCACGGAAGACAAAGAAGGAGTCGCAATAAGGACTAACACAGGTTTATTGGTTGATGATCAGAACGAACATGTGGTAATGGCGGAGATACATCACATTATATACAGTAATGAAACAATGAAACACATTTGAATCTGGTTGCACGGTGGCTCATTGGCTGCCACCGTTGGGGGCGTCGTCTTGAGGCACGCCCCCCTCTTCTGTAGTTCTTCATGCGGAGAAGTTTCCCGCGGCTGTCCGTGATTTGGGGATTGAACCATGTGAGTATGAACGCTCGCACCCGCCCTTGATGGGCGGCTCGCTCGCGTTCCTTTGGCAGCTGTGATACATTGTAATATGGGGCTGGTTACATTCATTTACTTAAAGCAACAGTGTTCTTGCATACACAACATCCCTCCCCCCTAGGATGGGACGAAGTCCCTTAACCATTGTGGCTTCCCGCACGTGCGTCTGGGGCGCGTGTCAGCCTGCCCTAATACAGGGGAGCCCGTGGCTCCTGGTCCCGCGCGGTCTTGTCCTGCAATGTAAGGTGGGGACTCGTTAGTGGTTCTGTGATGAGGCTGCGGTGACCTTGCCTGTGGGGACGGGAACGGAATGAACAGTTGGGAAGTGAACCCTTGCCTACCGCCTGTAGGACCCGGGGACCCCCCTAGTACGAACCTCGGGACTGACGATGAAACCCTTGTGGCCCCGCTGTCTCCCGCTGCCTGTTCGGGGGTCTGGGGATTTGCGGCTGGCGAGATTCCGCTGGCTGCCTGTCTCTGTGGCGCTTGTCTCTTGGGGGCCGGGGCTATGGTGTACTCTAGCAAGCTCGTGCTGCGAGGACTGAAGGTACCAGGGGCTGAACTGAAACCCCTCTTCTCGCTAGGACGGGTGGGGGACCACTCCGCTAACTCCCCCTGGTACGGGAAATTATAGTCAAACTCTTGATCCTGGTCATAGTCGGGGACAAACTGATTCCTCTCTTTAACTTCGCCCTCGTGCGCCTCCGTGTCTCCCCCTTGGGTAATGCGGGTGGGGGAGGACCCTAACGCTGATTCCCCCTCACTAGTGACTCGCCTTCGGAGCTGATCGGCGTGCCGTCTCCATGTTAGCCCTGAGTTCGTCTCGACCCTGTAGGAGACTGGCCCCGTTTGCTCGATGATTGTCCCCGGCACCCACGCTGGCCCCGAGGCCGCGTAGTTCCTGCAATGAACCGGGTCCCCTGTGGAGAAGTTCTTGGAGCTCCCCCCCCTAAATTTATATTTCTCCCCTCATCCTCCACCCTGGACGGATCCATCCGGTCAAACAGCGTTGCCGGGCGCCTCTTCATAAGCAGCTCGGCCGGGGAGAACCCTGAAGCTAGGGGGGTGGTCCTGTAGGTGATTAGGAACTGGCACAGGTGTAGGTTCAGGTCGCCGGGACCCATGCGCCGCAGTGCGTCTTTCGTCGTGCGCACTTGGCGCTCCACCTGACCGTTTGTGGCGGGGTGGAATGGGGCAGCAGTAATGTGTCTGATTGCGTTCCTCTCCATGAAGGTTTGGAACTCGGTCGACGTGAAGCAACTTGCGTTGTCGCTTACGAGGACGTCTGGCAGGCCGAAGCAAGCAAAGAGTTTGCGCAACTGCTTTATGGTTGTCGCGGAGGAGGTGCTGCTCACGGGGATTACCTCCAACCACTTGGAGTAGGAGTCGACAACCAGTAGGAACGTGGCCCCGCGGAAAGGCCCCGCGAAGTCGACATGGATACGAGACCACGGCCCGCGGGCTGTGTCCCACTCTCTATGGGGCAATCGGGACTCCTCGGGCCGGGAGCTCTGGCAGCTCTCGCACGTGCCCACTAGACGCTCTATGTCAGCGTCTATCTGTGGCCACCAAAAGAAACTTCTGGCTAGGGCTTTGGACCGCACGATCCCCGGGTGACTGGTGTGTAGTAACTTCAGTACCCTTGCCCTTAATTTCTCTGGGATAATCACCCGCTGGCCCCAGAGTAGACAGCCCCTTTCCAGGGAAAGTTCCACCCTGCGCCTACAGAACGGTTTGAACGGTTCCTCTGGGGGAGTAGTGGGCCACCCCTTTTTCACCCATGAGCTAACCTGGGCTAGGATCTTGTCGGCCGCCGTGGCTTTGGCGAGGTCGGCCGGGACAATGGGGGGTGAGTCGAGGGACTCGATTAACATGACCTGGTCTACCTCGCATGCGGAATTCCCCAAGTTAGGGAGGGGAGATCGGGACAGGGCGTCTGCATGGGAGATCTCCTTCCCTGGGCGGTAGACTAACTCGTATTGGTAGGCGTTGAGGAATATGGCCCAACGCAACATCCTGGGAGAGAGAATTTGGGGGGTAGGTTTGCCGGTAGTGAAGATCCCCAGAAGCGGCTTGTGATCAGTCACTACCGTAAACTCGCGGCCGTATAGAAAATCATGAAACTTTTTGGTCCCTGCGATTATGGCCAGTGCCTCCCTGTCTGTCTGCGCGTAATTGCGCTCAGCCTTCGAAAGGGACCTGGAGTAGTAAGCCACGGGGGCCTCCCGCCCGCTCTCTAACACGTGGCACAGGACCGCCCCCACCCCCACCGGGGACGCATCACACACCAGAACCACTGGCTTCCTAGGGTCGAAATGTGTCAGAACCGCATCTGAGGAGAGGAGTGATTTTAGTTCTCGGAAGGCTCTCTCTTGTTTGTCCCCCCACCGCCAAACCGCGTCCTTTTTTAACAAGGCGTGCAGTGGCTCCGCAACCGATGCCTTCCTAGGCAGGAACGAGTGATAGAAGTTAAGGAGCCCCAGAAACGACTGCAGCTCCGGTTTTGCGGTGGGGCGGGGGGCATTCTGTACGGCTGCAACCTTGGACTCTGAGGGCCTGATCCCCTCTGGGGTTACTTTGAAACCTAGGAACTCAACCTCCCTCGCAAAAAACACACACTTGTCCTTCCTTAGTCGAAGCCCCGCTTTCTCGAAGACTGAGAGGACCCCATCTAGTCTTTTAGCTAGTTCTACCTCGCTCCCCGCTGTTATCAGCACATCGTCGAAGTATGGTAGAACTCCTGGAAGCCCCTTTAACAGGCGTTCCACGAGGGATTGGAAGATCCCGGGGGCCGAGTTCACGCCGAACTGAAGGCGCGTTACCTTAAATGCCCCCTTATGCGTTACTATGGTCTGCGCAGCGGCAGCGGCTGGGGTCACTGAAAGTTGCTGATAGGCCTGGGCTAGGTCTAACTTGGCGAAACACCTCCCCCCATGGAGTGTGGCCAGCAGGTGGCTGACCACGGGCACTGGGTATGCATTTGGCCGAATGGCCTTGTTGATCGTACATTTATAGTCCGCACAAATCCTGACCTCCCCGTTCGATTTAAGGGCCGTAACAATCGGCGTCTCCCACTCTGCCGAATCAACTGGAACCAAAATCCCCTGCCCCACTAATTTGTCCAGTTCCGCCTCGATCTTGTCCTTGAGTGCGAAGGGCACCCTCCTCGGCTTAAGGCGGATGGGCCGGATTTCTGGGTCCAACTCGAATGAAACTGGGGGCCCCCTGTAAGTCCCGAGCCCCTTTTTAAAAACGTCCGGGTGCGCATTGCAAACGTCCTGCATTGGGTCAGTCTCTATGGCATGGATGCCGGACAGTTCTATTCCCAGGGGAGCAAACCACTGCGTCCCTAGGAGGCAACACTTCCCCCCCTTGAGGACCACTAGGGGCAGCCTTTCGGAGAAATTCTTGAACTTCACCTTGAATTTCCCCACCCCCAACACTGGGATCCCGTTTCCCTGTACGTCCCGCAGATGGGACCGCATGGCCCGCAACTTGGGCCGCGCCTCTGGGGGGATGCGCAAGTACTCCCTCTGGGACAGTATGGAGTATGACGACCCTGAGTCTATCTCCATTTTCACGGGGCACCCCTGCAACTGTACCTCCACGTAGAATCGCCGGTGCTTCAGGGCCACGCGGTGCACGCCGTCCTCGCCGCGAATGGTGGACACCTTCCTGGAACCGGCCGCCTTCCGCTGGTGGTGCTGGGGGTGGCTGGAACTGCCTTTGCTCTCGGGTCGCCCGCGCCTGCAAACTCGGGCGATGTGCCCCTTTCGACCGCAATTGTGGCACTCGGCCTTGCGGAAGGGACACCTCGTGCGGTCGTGGGCCGCGCCACAGCCGTCGCAGCGGCGGTCCTGCCGCTCTCGGTCTTGCCGCCGCTCCCCGCGCTTCCTCACTCTCTGGACGCCGTCGTCCTCGCTGGTGTAGGAGTCCGCCGTTACGGACGAGTCGTCGGAGGCCTCTGGGGTGCCGGCGGGCGACCTAGGTGCCCGCCAGGCTGCCTTCGCTGGGGTCCGCCGTGCCGCTTGAACGGGGGACTTGGCCCGCTCGGACGCTGTGCTGCGGGCCTTGAACACCTTGACCCCGCTCCTGGCCGCCTCAGCCGCTTGCGCCTCTCGCAACACCTCATTGAACGAAAGGTGCTCGTCGCGGGTCATGAGCTTCCGTTGCAGCTCCTCGTCCCGCAGGCCGCACAGCAGGCGGTCTCGTAGGGCCTGGTTCAAATCGTCCCACTTGCAGTGCACAGCCGCCAGCCTGAGGGCCGCTGCGTAGTCGGACACGGACTCGCCTGGACGCTGGTCTCGCCGGTGGAACGCGACCCGGGCCGGAAAAATCGAGACTGGGGGCTGGAAGTGTGCCCTCAGCAGCTCCAGGAGTTGGTCGATCGGCACGGCTTCGACCTTCTTTGGCGCCACCAAGTTCATGAGGATGCGCAGCGTGGCCGGTCCCACCTGGGCCAGGAAATGGGAGCGGATCAGCGCGTCGTCGTCGACGCCGGCTGCTTCCATCGCGTGCCGAAACTGGCACTCGTAGAGCTCCCACTGGTCAGGCTCGCTGACGTCGAAATGGTACGTCTTGACTCTGGGATTCGCCATGATCCCACCTTCGTCGCCAATTTGGTGTCTTGCACGGAAGACAAAGAAGGAGTCGCAATAAGGACTAACACAGGTTTATTGGTTGATGATCAGAACGAACATGTGGTAATGGCGGAGATACATCACATTATATACAGTAATGAAACAATGAAACACATTTGAATCTGGTTGCACGGTGGCTCATTGGCTGCCACCGTTGGGGGCGTCGTCTTGAGGCACGCCCCCCTCTTCTGTAGTTCTTCATGCGGAGAAGTTTCCCGCGGCTGTCCGTGATTTGGGGATTGAACCATGTGAGTATGAACGCTCGCACCCGCCCTTGATGGGCGGCTCGCTCGCGTTCCTTTGGCAGCTGTGATACATTGTAATATGGGGCTGGTTACATTCATTTACTTAAAGCAACAGTGTTCTTGCATACACAACAGGTTTTGGCAATGACTCTGAGAAAACTAGATGCTTCAGTACTGGCAACCCTGAGAAGGCTCTTTCTCAGAGGCATGCTGTGAGGGTGAGGGAGAGATAAGTCAGAAATTGCCTGCACTCTCCATGCTGTGCTTCACTACAAGATTGCAAATGCTGTCTTAAATAATAATTAAAGTTACTTTAAAAATATGTATTGTGCTGACCTTGTTTCGAGTTGATATATATGTTGACTTTAAAATTATATAAACTATAGACAATTAGATAATCAAAGGAACAGCTTTAATGCAGGCCAAAATTACATGCTTATAAAGCTCAGCCAAAGAGGCTGGACATAGACCTGCTGGATGCAGATGGGAGACAGAGGTATTGCCATGGCAGAAGTGACTGCACCAATTGAGGATTAAAGTGGTCGATTACATATTTTGAATCCTTGCCATTGTTAAACACTTCACACAAATAGGAAATGCTAAATCCCAGGCAAATGCCTGACCTTCAACCTTTATGCCTGATGTGTTAATGTTTTCTTTGCATGGTGTTTTATGTAAGAAGACCTTCACAAGTGGGATTGTTCTCCACAAATTGAAAACAGTAGAGTCCATCCTACTATCTCCTCAACATCTCTCATTCTTCTGCCTGCAAAGAACAGGTCTAACATCTAGTCTAACATCTAAAACAGTGGGTCATGGATGTTTTGGGACTAAAACTCAAAGAAACTTTCATTTACCATTGGCTGTGCTGGCCAATATTTCTGGAAGCTGTAGTTCAAGAACATCTGGTGACCCAAGGTTTGGAACTGTGGATCTCAAAGATAATCATTCTTCTGCCAGGCAACTGGGCCCACATGCCCTGAGAAGGAGTTATGCAGTTGGTAGGTGCACATACTGTACATTAACCATCTTAAGCAACAACCACAAGAACTTGAAAATAGAGGAGTTTACAGTTAAGCTTTATACATTATACAATTCAGAATATATAATCAAAAAAGTAAATTACAGTATAGACAAAATGGACACATAACAGCATACATAGTAAGCATATACATACCCAGACCTATGAAAACAGTTAGAGGCAGAAATATTAATAGAGCCCAGTAACATTCCCATTTCTAACCAGGTAGGCTATTTCAACACACACTATGCTTCTACAGTTAAAATATCCATACAATAAGGCAGGATTTATTATACAGTACTTTGCAGAAAACTGATTCCATAATGTCAGCAAAAATTGTTCATACAAATATAAAAAAAACTTATTGAGAATAACCCCCTCCATACATACACAGAAGTGCACAGGTACGTTGTTCTTCAAGAAAGTGAGGTGTGTAGACTTACATCCCTGGCTGGAAAGTAATGCTTTGATAAGAGATGAAAAGAAATACATTTTATAATATAATAACTTAGGCCTATATCTTGAATTATATGTTTGCAATAAACAGATTGCTGGCTTCCTAGAAATCTTTGAGTTGTTTTCCTGCTTCACTTTTGTACCCTAGACCAAATTTACCAATAACATTTAGTTCTGCTTTGCTTCCTACTTCTGTGTTCCAGTCACCTAGGCTTATAAACAAGTCTTGTTTTGAGGTGTGATACATTTCTCTTGGGTACTTGTGTAAAATCTTTCAATTTCATCTTCAGCATCAGTAGTTAGCACGTACAATTGAATGATGGTTACATTGATAGATTTCCCATGGAGTCTGATTGATATTATTTTATTGGACTTTGAATTATAGCTCCTAACAGCCTGTACTATATATTGCAGGCGCACCCCCCCAATGATGGACTCAGACACAAATGAAAGTGGATAACGGCATGGGCCACATTTATTGATTCAAGCCCTAGTCCGAATTATAAATTTCTATTGGTAAAACGACCAATCATAATTCTTAAGGCAAGCAGGCCGAAGTAACACTGGTAAGGTACCACCCAAAATTGCCAACGGCAATTGTTACAATGTATCTATTTGTATCAATTTGTTTGTTGACAACAAACAAATTGTTGACCGTAGTCAATATCTAACTAATGACCCCACCCTCTGACGTGTATCCGTAAAATCAGGGGGTGATTCCAGCTGTCTAGTGGTAACCATCACCCCCTTGCCTGGTTCGTCGTTGACCGGACAACGTTTAAACAACTTATGCCTATCTAGTGTTGTCCAGTCAATTGCGAACCTGCCGGATACCTGTGGGTCATAAATGTTTACCTTACCAGTGCTACCCGCCACCTGGAGAGGCTTCAATAAAGGCTCGACGCCCCCCCCAAGACCGTCAGCTCGGTCGACAGGCCTGCTCGCCAATCACCCAGCAGGAGGTCCATACCTCCTCGCGACAGATGGACCCCATCCCCTGAATAAAGCCCATAATTTTGCAGACTAATGGCGGGATGATGACTGACCCACCCCCAGCCCTTGGTAGAAAGGAATCGGGCCACCGCCCTGTTCACCATGCGCCGAGCGCGGTCCAGGGCCTGGAGGTCGAAGCCTCCCCGATAAGCGTGCCGTGGGACCATATCTGACCAAACAAGGGTTGTGGCGGGCCATACGTAATGTAAGTAGGCAAGGTCCGCGCAAATCGCATGCTTCAGCGATAAGCCAGTGACCTGACCCAAGTCATTACCCCCAAGGTGTATGATCAGAATGTCGGGCGGGTCGGCACTCCTCGATGAAAAGAGGAATGGCAAAAGCTCCCGCCACAACATACCGGGCTTACCGTGCCATGTGAAATGTGCGTATGCACCCAGTCCCAGTCGGGGTCCCCAATCTGTCGCCGCAGCGTAACGCGCTGCCCTGTGCACGTAGCTGTGGCCCACCAGCCATACTGTCACCGGTGTGATACGACACCCAGGGTCTGTCAAGGGAAAAAACAGGGAAGGAAAGATACATGGTGACTCATAAGGTACTCACGGTGGGAGTGGGCGAACATAAAACTGGAAACAGTGTGAGTCCCACCTCCCCATGCTGCGTATGTCAGCCCCAGAGTACCCATAAGCAGCCGCAGTAGAGGCCGCCCCAATTCTAAATGAATGGGTGCCATAACTGGCCCCAGGGAGGCCAACTCTGGCCAGTGCCTTCCCTGTCACCTTCCAAAACTGAAATTTAGTGAGGGGAGACCCATCTTGGTGACAGAAAAACGGGCCATGGTGCGTGCCACGCAGTGCAAGGAACTCCTGTAGGGCACTAACCGGACAGATGTCTGCCAATGAACATCGTAGCAGTCTTATTCCACTGCCTACGCCATGCTGATCTGTTTTAGAGGAGCGTATCCTCAACTGAGCCCAATCATTGCAAACATAGACATCTTCGAGTTCCAGTGCCCTACGACTTGCATCCGCCTTAGACAGCATCACAAGCTCGCTGATGCGGAGCGCTCCAAAAAAGGCCACCGTTGTAGCCGCACGAAACAGGGCTGCCTCATACCTATCGAAACATAGGTCATGCCAGCCTCGTGCCAGTTGGGTAAGTACCCCAGGGGAAATTGGGTGACGATCGTCCAGGCAACGCCCACGTTCCCGCACCCACCCCTCCAAAACATGTCTCACACGGAAATCAGCGGTGCTGTCCGCATGACCTCCCACCTTGGCCATAAAGGCCAGCGCTGATAGCCTAGATGCTATGGTGCGTGGTGCCAAGCCCTGGGCGTGCAGGTAAACCATAAAACGGAGGATGTGGGCCACTGGGATCGGCCAGGTATCTGGCAAGCAATATTGGGAACAAAAAGTTCGAAATGAAACCAACGCGTGGTGATACGCCTTACGCGTGCGTGGCGCCAGTGACATGCCTATCGCCCGGTTCACCTCTCCTTGCCAATTGTCCATATCTCCTGCGGTAGTGGCGAGGGAAATTCCTCCGCATCCGGAGCCAAGGCACGGAACCGGGAGATCTGCAGGCGGGACAAAGCGTCAGCAATATCATTATTCACCCCCGGGACATGCCTGGCTCTGAACAGTACATTGAGGCGCAGGCTGCGCAATACAAACTGGCGCACAAGATCCATGACCCTGGGAGATTTAGAGGTCTGTGAGTTGACAATGTGGACAACAGCCGCGTTGTCACACCAGAAATGCACCACAGAGTTGGCCCACTCCTCACCCCATAGCATCAAGGCCCCCAGTATGGGAAAAAATTCCAAATATGTGAGATCCCTCAGGCGGCCCGTGCCTGACCAGGCTGGTGGCCATCCACCATATGCCCACTTCCCATTGAAGTACATCCCATAACCCAGGGATCCCGAGGCATCAGACTGAATTTGAAAGTGGGGCGAAGCCAGGAGGTCAGACCTCCAAAATGAGACCCCATTGAACTCTCTCAAGAACTGGAGCCATACGTGCAGATCTGCCCTGATGCCCCGTGTCAGTCTCGCCCTATGATGGGGCCTGGATAAGCCTGCCATGGCGTCGCACAAGCGCCGAGCAAAGGCCCTGCCAGGTGCGACCACCCTGCAAGCGAAATTGAGGTGGCCATGTAGCACCTGCAATTCCCGAAGGGATGCCTTGCGCTTAGCCAGCAAGTCCGATATAAGGGCAACTATCCGCGCCACCTTGTCTGCGGGCAACCTAGAAGCCTGCGCTACCGTTTCAATTTCCACCCCCAGGAATATTAACTTATCGGACGGGCCTTCGGTCTTTTCGGGCGCTAAAGGGACACCGAGTTCCTCCATTAGCGTCTGAAATGTATTGAGGAGACGTGTACACGTGTCCCAGCCCCGTTCACCCCCGAATAAAAAGTCATCCAGGTAATGGGCTACAGACCGAGACCCTGACCTACGGACAAATGCCCACTGCAGGAAGGTACTGAAACGCTCGAAAGCCGAGCAGGATATGGAACAGCCGAATGGCATGGCTTTGTCAAAATAATATTCACCCCGGAATTTGAAACCCAGCAACTCGAAGTCACCCGGGTGCACGGGTAAGAGGCGAAACGCCGACTTAATGTCACACTTAGCCAACAATGCACCTGGGCCACATGAGCGCACCATGCGCAATGCCTGGTCAAAGGATGTATACCTGACAGAACAAAGGTCATCAGGGATAGCATCATTGACCGAATGGCCGGCTGGATAGGACAAATGGTGAATCAGGCGAAACTCGCCCGGGGACTTCTTGGGCACTAGTCCTAGCGGAGACACTTTAACGTTGCTGAACGGGGGTGCGGGGAAAGGGCCGGCGACCCTGCCCGCAGCAATCTCCTTATTAATGCTGGCGGCAGCCACCTCCTCCCTTCCCCTAAGTGACAAAAGGTTAGGCGCATCCTGCGGTGACCTATCCCCCGTGAAAGGAATACGAAAACCCAGTTGAAAACCCTGAAGGAGGTACACAGCGTCTGCTCTCCTCGGGTACGATGCGAGCCAACGCTCCAGCATGTCGACATTAATTGGGGAGGGGGCCTTTTGGTGAACCCGCTCCCTCCATGGCAGCCTTGCCTGCCCCTTGTCCGCCCCTACCCCTGCCCTTGTATCCTCCTGGTCTGGGACAGGCGGAGGCAGCATGGGGGCCAGAACAAGAGGGGCACTCATGCTTGTACTTGCAATTTTTCCTGTTGCAAGAACCACTGGACGAGAAGGTCCAGCACAGCAGGCGGGCTGGAACCCCCTGCCCCGCCGCTTGGCGGGGTACCTGTACTGGGGCCGCTCGTTGGACTGCATGTCCACAATGGTATCTCTCCCCAGGCGCCGGGCGCGTGGGGGTCATATACAGAAGCCACAGCTTCTGGCAGGGCTCATCCCACCTCATCTCTGGGTGCAGCGGAATTCTCATGCGGAACTCTTCGTCGTAAGCCAGCCATGACGGGCCCGGGAAGTCAACCATAGCCCGGTAAATATTGTCCAGATATTGGACCATGGGAATAGCCAAATCCGGCCTAGCCCTGAGATAAACGGCCATGTAAATCAGGTACGCTGGCAGCCAATTTGCCCACGTGCGTGGCGGCTTACGACGACGTGCCTGCTCCTTATCCTTCTCGTCCAGCCCTTCCCTCTCCTCCTTGGTCGGCTCCCTATTTAGAAGTGAGAAGATATCTACGTACTCGCCCCTCCAAATCTTTTCCTTGGTAGGCTGGGCCAAATGGTCCCCCAAGGGCAAGGAATACCCTGCTGTTGGTAAAGCCGACACCGGCACCGAGGGAACTACGGGTAAGGTAAATTGAGCCTGAGCCAGCCCTGGGATCCCCAATACATTTCCCAGCACATTGGGGGCAGCACCCCGCCCCAAGCCCGGTGTCGCGGGTAGAGTCGATGGGTGGGCCGGGGGCCATTGGGCCGCCGTGTCACCCGAGCGAGGCCAAGGCCATTGAACAGCCCCTCCCGATGAAGTCAGTTGTGTGGGTGCATTAATTTGGACTGCATACTCACCCGCTGCACCCCCGCGGGCCGCCCCCACCGGGGGTTCCGGCCCACTGGGGGCGTCGGAGCTCACGACCGAAGTTGAGCTCGCCGACGGAGCCAGACCAGCACCAGACTGTTGCACCTGCGGGGTGGGGAGCTGCGAGGCAGTGGCTGCCACCAGCCCACACACCTCAGGCAGCTCAACCCGACCCATCACCGGCCGTTGTTCGGCGGCCAAAGGAGGAACCTGGAAACCTAGAGGTACCCCTACTTGGTTGGCCCTCGCCAAGGACGCTTCAAGGGCCGCAACCCGAGCGAGAAGGGCCTCCACGTCGACGTAGGGCCCGGCCCCGACAGGGGGCAATTGGGCAACCGGCCCAAAATTCACGGGTACCTGACTAGGTCCCTGAGCCCGAGGGGCCAGATAAGGCCAAGAGCCCATGCTCAGCCCCTGGGGAGTCGTAGGAATGCCCTGCAAGGGCAGGGAACCCAACCACCCTCCGTGGCTCGCACCCCCCATGGGGAACTGCGTACCCGGGCAAGAAGGCCCTACCGGACGAACCATGGCAGGAGCCGTGGTCGTCGTTTGCGGGCCAAGGGCCGAGGCCCCGTCCGGGGCTGCGGGTATGCTCCGCGCGTCAGGCCAAGGAGCTACCGATCCCATCCCACCGTTCCCGGTGGGATCCGCTAGAGGTGGCTGCGGAACGGGCGCAGTCGCGGTCCTCCGACCCGGCTGACACCTCCGCGCCGATCGAGCCACGTTCGCGGCTGCCTTCTTCTTCGAGGGCATGGCCAATGCAGCTAAGAGTCTAAATAAAAGAGAAAGCTGCCCGAAAAGGCTTCCCCCAAGAAAACACGATCGACGGAGGTAAGGAGGAAAAACTTCTCCGCTCCATCGGTTCGCCAAAATGGCAGCACGGCTGCCTCGTGGCCAGCCCTTTTATTAGGGTGCTGGCCACGCCCCTAACTACCCGGATGGTTTCGTCCGGTGGGGGGGGGGCCCGCAAAGAGCGCGGCGGCCATTTTGGCACCGCACTTCCATTGTCTCAGTATTAGAGTCACTCCATTTCTTCTAAGTTGGTGATTTCCAGAGTAGAACACTTTGTAGTTGTCTGGCTGAAAATATCCATTCTAATCAATTTTACTTCATTGACACCAAGCATTGCAATGTTTATACTTTCAATTTATTGCTTTCTCAATTCCATTTATACTTTTCATGTTCTAATTGTATATGTTGCACAGCATAGGACTTTCCTTTCACTTCTGAGCATGTCAACCACTAGATGTTCTTTTAACTTTAATCTAGATGCATCATTAGGAATAGTGTTGTTGTAAATATACTTTGCTCTTCCCCAGTATCTGGTTGAAACTATATCTTGTTTCATTTTGGACTATCATCCTAGGGCTTTCATGTTATGAAAAGTTCAGAAGTGCTTTACTGTTGCTGTTACCTTTACCTGAAGTTTCAGAAGTGCTTATTGTTGCCTCCAACTTTCAAGGTAAGAAGAGTTCAACTATGGTTTACCATTACCATCTTCTGTGCAGTACTAACAAAAGTTAGTTTGAGTGCCACTTCTTTATTACTTTGTAAGTATATAAAACAAGTGCTTTCTGTTTTGGTACTGTAGTTTTTACAAGGGATCGATTTACTTTTATTGATCCTTAATAAAAAATGTATGGGTTTAAAGTGTTCTCTCAAACAGTATAAATTAATTGTTATTGCACTACAGAAAAGAAGAAACTGAATTGCAATAATTAACATTTCCTGGCACCCTATCTAGATGGCATGTTGCAGAAATAAGCTGAAGGTATTAGGGGAGTGAAGAATGCTGCCAACACTAACATATGCCTATTCACCATTCTTATTCTTACTGTATGCCAACTTATTTTAATAGAGAGAAGGGAAGATTCAGAAGTGTTAGAAGGCTGGTCATCTAAAGCTCAGAACCAAAGTTCAGATCCACCCATGTCTAGGAATTTCATCCTCTTGTTTTCAGCTCTCAGGAGTTAAATAACAGCTTGTCAGTAGAATATGTTGCATCAAGAGACAGTCAGTTCTTCTTTCCTGTATGTATGTAAGTAGAGAGTAGCCAGTTGCCTGTCAGAGATGCTGCAGTTGAAGATTCTCTGCTAAGCAGGGATTGGATTAGATTGGTTCCAAGATCTCTTCCATCTCTGTGATGCTAAGGAACAACCTAAGTAATTATATCAGAAAATGGCAGTAGTAAAATCAGTGTCAGGTATTGCCTTTATTGAACCACTAAATACCATGAAAAGGTCATCTTTCAAGTCCATAGGAGTCAAAATCAGGCTGGGCATTAAAGGACTAATGGGGCAGCAATAAAGGTAAAGGTGCATGGAATGCTATTTACCTTCCCACCAAAGTAGTCCCTATTTATCTACTTGCAATTTCTTGCTTTCGAACTGCTAGGTTGGCAGGAGCTGGGACAAAGATGGGAGCTCATTCCATCCTGCAGTATTCAGGTATCGAATGGCAGCAATAGAAAAGTATGTAATGAATACATAGTGAAAGCAAAGCATCTGAAGTTGAATACTGAAGTTACTGAATCAGAAGTCTTGGAACTTTGCTTTCACTTCAAATCCTGTGGCTTCAACAGTAAGCCAAGATGAATTTTCATCTTTTCTATCTCTACTATGCCCCAAACTCTTTTCAAGCCAAGTCAGATGAAGAGTCTGTATTTTGGATGACACTTTAGTTGTCCAACAAAATAAAACTTTCTTTTGGATTTTGCTTATGGACCATATAGCTATTTTTCTTTTATGTCCTTTATTACCCTTTTTTTGTTTGCTTGCTATTAGTAACCAGGAAGATAGTTCACCCTCAGTAGGTTGAATAAAGTGAAACTGGCAACAGCAATAGCAATGTCAAGAAGAATGTAAAGTATACAACAGGAGTCTCAAGGAGCAATCGGTTGAGGCTTTCCGAAGTGCAAGTCCTGTCTGGCCTTGGGAATTGATATATAGCAGTCTGCACAATTGGACCGCTAAACTGGAAACCAATCAAAGCCTGAGAAGGGCCAGGTTCTAGTCTAATGGGCAGAAAGACCCTATGTCGACTCTCTAAGCTAGCAGCTTCTAAACTCTAGGTTTCCATAGCAACCTGATGAGCTCAGTGTCAGAATTATCCTAGTCCCCAGAAACTGTAGAGTGGGAAATTATTTAAGGTTAACCACAAGTTATACTGAGAACAAATGAAGATACTTTAATAACCTCTGGAGAAACAATTAATGTATATTGTTTTTCTCTTTTTCAGCGGTGTTCTCAAGTATGGTTGTATTGAACATACATCTTCACTTTTGACAGCTCCCTCCCAGTTTAGCTACTCCTCTTATTCTTCCAAGTTTCCCCTTTTGTCATTCTTTTTATTGTTTCATTTGTTGTGATACTGTACTTTCACTTACAGTAATACTTGATGAAAGTATATTTTCTGCAAAAAATATAAATATACAAACACACATCTATAACCATACACAAACATAAAAAATGCAAAGAATGCAGGAGGGAGGCGATACCTTTAGGTAAAGGTAAAGGTCACCATTGCTCAAAAGCCAGTTGTATCCGACTCTAGGGAAAGTTACATTACTTACTTGTTTTGTGTTTGTGAGGTTCTGAGGTTATGAAACCACCCTGTGCCTTGTTCAGAATGCAACATTAGGGAATGTACTCAGAAACATTCCTAAAACATAGCAAAGGGATGACATCATTGGGATTAGTGCCACTAGTGGGCAGAAACACCTGAGTTAGAGACAGAAGATTCTCAAACTTTCACTTTGCCTCCAGGGTTCAACAACTCTTAATAAATGGTCATTCACCTTGCCAATGAGTTGGGAGGGGTGCCCAGGAAGGGGGCCATCATGATCCAGACCTGACCTTTCCCAAATGACACCTGAACTCCCAGAACCGGAACTAGGAGGATGGTGTGTGGGGGAAGGGCCGAATGGGGATTGGGCAAACTTGACAGATAAGATAAGGATCTGACCCCCACCTATGGGAACCACTTTCCAGATCTGTGGGAAGCCAAGACTTTCCCACAAGAACCGCATTCCAGAGAGGGGAAATTCTGTATAAAACCCCTTGATTTTAGCTAGTAAAAGAGGAACATCTTCAGGACAGTGGGAGCCTGTGATGGTCATCGCCTTATCAAGAACAGCGATCTGGACTTAAAAAATATTCGAACACATGGGGCTGAAATAGGCCAACTCTTAGCCGATTTTACATCAAGGCTGGGACTCTGTCTCACAGCGAGATGGAATACTTAGAAAACTTAGCATTTTTCTTATTTTAATAAGTTTAGAATTAAAGTAGAATAGGAACCCTACTATGGGTTATAGCTTTCTAGGGAAATGTTTTTAGCATTATTAGTTAGTTTATTAGTCGGTTTCCTGAAATGGATTATTTTTGGATTTCCATTATTTCTTCAATAAATCTACAAAGACAACGTTGCGTCTTTTTTCTGTGAACCTGGATAGACAGGGTTCATGTGCCAAGGTAACACTGGGGATTGTACAGCTGTCAATTGCTACTTTCCCATGAAGAAGTTCAGGGGACTTTGGGGAGAAGGAGAGAGGATCAAAAGGAATACTGGCTCAGGCTTTCTGATAACACATCCCAGGCTGGACTGTGGGAGTATTTTATCTCAATGCCTGGAGGTCTGACTGAGGCTTGAGTTAAAAAGACAAGACCGCCATTTCGTCCAACAAAAGGTGATTGCTCAAGGCTTGTCCAGTTTGTCCTTGTGAGGGGGTCTCTCCAGTGGACTGATATCTGGCAGAGATGACCCCACAGCCCCACGAGAACCCCACTGACATTTATCATCATAGGAGATTGGAATGCCAAAGTAGGAAGTCAAAATGTAAATGGAACAACAGGCAAGTTTGGCCTTGGAGTACAGAATGAAGCAGGGCAAAGGCTAATAGAGTTCTGCCAAGAGAATGCACTGGTCACAGCAAATACCCGCTTCCAACAGCATAAGAGGTGACTCTACACATGGACATCACCAGATGGCCAACACTGAAAGTAGGTTGATTGCATACTCTGAAGCCAAAGATGGAAAAGCTCTATACCAGGGGCACCCAAACTACGGCCCGTGGGCCCAATTAGGCCCATGCATCTCATTAATCAGGCCTGCAGTGAGAACTGGGGCATTACCAGGCATGCCCCCCTGCCACCCGTCTAATGTCACTTATAGCGGTGGTAGTCATGGCAGTTGCACTTTCTCCCTGTTGTCCTGAACTTGGCTCTGCACATTCCCAAGACAGCAGAAACCCCTGCCAAAGTGGATCGCTGCCTTGTAAAAAAAAAATCTGCATTCCCCTCTTTGAAATCCACAGCATTAGGGACCTCACTGCAATGACTACATTTTCCAGACTCCCTCAGTGCCATGGGCCAAGGGAGTCTGGGAAATGTAGTCATTGTTGTGAAGTCCCTAATGCTGCAGATTTCAAAGAGGGGATGCAGCAAAAAAAAATTACAAGACAGCAATCCAATTTAGCAGGGGTTTCTGCTGTCTTGGGGACGAGCAGAGCCACGTTTAGGACAACAGGGAGAAAGTGCGACCACCACAACCACCGCCGCTTTGGATGATGCCAAAAATGTAAGCAACCGGAGGAACCCGCCTCTGGCCCCCACACCTGTGTGTTGGGGGCAGGACCGGCTAGACTAAAAAAATGTTTGGGCACCCATGCTCTATACAGTCAGCAAAGACAAGACTGGGAGTGGACTGTGGTTCACATCATGAGCTACTGATTGCCAAATTCAGGCTTAGATTAAAGAAAGTAGGGGGAACAATTAGGCCACACAGGTATGATCTAGATTACATTCCTCATGAAAATATGGTGGAAGTGAAGAACAGATTTAAGGGATTAGAGTTGGCAGACAGAGTGCCTGAAGAATTATGAACTGAGATTCACAGCATCATAGAGGAGGCAGCACTTAGAACTATCCCAAAGGAAAAGAAATGCGAGAAAGCAAAATGATTGTCTATTGAGGCTCTTCAAATAGCTGAAGAAAGAAGGGAAACAAAAAGCAAAGGTGAAAGAGAACGATTCACTCAGCTGAATGCAGAATTCCAATGAAAAGCAAGGAGAGACAAGGAGGTCTTCTTAAATGAACAGTGCAATATAATAGAGGAAAATAACAGAAGGGGAAAGACTAGAGATCTCTTCAGGAAAATTGCGGAAATTAAGGGAACATATCAAGCAAAAATGACCATGATAAAGGAGAAAAATGGTAGGGACCAAACAGATACATGATTGATTAGGAAAAGATGGCAAGAATACACAGAAGAACTCTACAAAAAAGATCTTAATGTCCCTAATAACCAAAATGGTGAGATCAATGGTGAGATCACTGACCTTACACCAGACATTCAGGAGAGTGAAGCCCTAAAAGAAGATTCAATTAAAATGTTGCACTCAATATGCCAGCAGATTTGGAAAATGCAGCAGTGGCCACAGGTTTGGAAAAGGTCAGTCTACTGTATGTTCCAATTTCAAAGAAGGGAAATGCCAAAGAATGCTCAAATTATTGTACAATTGCACTCATGCTCAAGATCTTACAGGCTAGGTTTCAGCAGTATGTTTATCAACTACTTCCAGAAGTACAGGCAGGGTTCTGAAGAGGTAGGGGAACAAGAGACTAAATTGCAAACATTCACTGGATCATGGAGAAATCAGGGGAGTACCAGAAAAAAAGTCTACTTTTGTTTCATGGATTACACCAAAGCCTTTGTCTGTGTGGACCACAATAAACTATGGCAAGTTTATTGGGAGTCCCAGACCACCTCATCTGTCTTCTGAGAAAACTGAATGTGAGCCAAGAAGCAACAGTTAGGACAGGATATGGAACTACTGATTGGTTTAGAATAGGAAAAGGAGTACAACAAGGCTGCATATTGCCACCATGCTTATTCAACCTATATACAGAGTACATCATACGTAATGCAGGGCTGAATTAAGCACAAGCTGGAATTAAGATTGCTGGGAGGAACAGAAACAACCTGAGATATGCAGATGACACTACCCTAATGGCAAAAAGTGAAGAAGACCTAAAGAGCCTCTTGATCAGGGTAAAAGAGGACAGTGCAAAGGCTGGCCTGAAACTCAACATCCTAAAACCTCAATATCATGGGATCCGGCCCCATCATTCCCTGGCAAATAGAAGGGGAAGAAATGGGAGCAGTGACAGACTTTACTTTCATGGGATCTAAGATCACTGCAGATGGAGACTGCAGCCATGAAATAAAAAGACGCTTACTTCTTGGGAGGCAAGCTATAGCAAACCTAGGCAGCATAATAAAAAGTAGAGACATCAATCTGCCAACAAAAGTCCACATAGTCAAAGCAATGGCCTTCCCAGTAGTAATGTATGGCTGTGAGAGTTGGATCATAAGGAAGGCTGAGTGCAAAATAATAGACACCTTTGAACTGTGGTGCTGGAGAAGACTCTTGAGGGTCCCCTGGACTGTAAGGAGATCAAATCAGTCAATCCTGAAGGAAATCAATCCTGACTTTCATTAGAAGGACAAGTGCTGAAGCTGAAGCTCAAGTACTTTAGCCACCAAATGAGAAGAGAGGACTCACTTGAGAAGGCCTTGAAGCTGGGAAAGATTGAAGGCAAAAAGAGAAGGGGCAGCAGAGGATGAGGTTGCTAGATGGCTTTGTTGATGCAATGGGCATGGATTTGTGTGGGCTGTGGAGAATGACAGAGGAGACTGGCGTGCAGTATTCCATGGGGTCGCAAAGGGTTGAACTCAACTGTGCAACTGAACAAAAATAAACATGATGGATTTGGCAACTGATAGTTCTTATCCACAAGGAACGGTCTACCAAGTTCAGAATTGTATTTTTGAGTACATCATTAAACTGATCAGAATGATGTTATTAAATTTCCCATTAGATTATGGATAAATGCATGGTTCTTTCTCCCTCTCCCCCCCCCTCTCTCTCTCTGTGTGTGTGTGTGTGCGTGCGTGCGCGTGCGCGTGCGCGCGCATGCGCATGCAGAATAGAGTGGTCTGAATGAGCTTTAGTTTAGGGACAAAACACCTAAATGACCTGAAATCGTCATACTAAGAAATAATTTGCTGTTATTATTATTATTTTGTTGCAGGAGCATTTCAACAACCTGGAGAGTGGGAGGTCGAGCCCTAGGCCCCTCAAATATGGGGTGCCTCTGGGTTTGGTGCTGTCCCCTCTCCTATTTAACATCTACATGAAGCCGCTGGGTGAGATCATCTGTTCCCACGGGGTGCGGTACCATCAGTACACGGATGACACTCAGTTGTACATCTCGGCCCGTGGTGATCTCAGCAATGCTATCGAAGTCCTGTCTGGGTGTCTGAAAGCTGTGGGGGTCTGTGGGGTCCAATGGGCTACAACTGAATCCCAGCAAGACTGAGTGGCTATGGATTGGGGGCCCTGTGCTGCCCAGGGAATTACCATCTTTGGTTTTGGATGGGGCTGTCTTGCCCCAGACAAACCTGGTGCACAACTTGGGGGTCCTCCTGGACTTGTGGCTGCTGCTAGAAGAACAGGTGGCCAGGAGGGTTTTCGCACAGCTTCGATTAATTTGCCTGTTGTGCCTGTTCCTGGACAGGGACTCCCTGGTCATGGTCACTCATGCTCTGGTCACCTCCAGACTAGATTACTGCAATGCGCTCTACATGGGGCTGCTCTTGATGACCATTCGGAGGCTACAGCTGGTCCAGAATGAGGCAGCCCGGGTGGTGATGGGGTGTGGACATTATGCCCATGCCTCACCACTGCTTCGGGAGCTGCACTGGTTACCAGTTTGCCTCCTGATGCAATTCAAGGTGCTGGTTTTGACCTTTAAAGCCCTACATGACAGTGGGCCAGGATACCTAAGAGACCTCATCACCCTAAGGATGTCTGTCCATTCAACCAGGGTGGACCGGAGGGGCTCTCTTATTGGACCATCCGCTAGATGGGCTCGCCCCTCTAGCACAAGGAGGAGGGCCTTCTCCGTGTCCGCACCGGCTCTCTGGAACATCTTACCAACAGAGCTACATCTCCAGATGGAATTGCTGCCCTTCAGAAAAGAACTTAAAACCTGACCGGCAGGCCAAGAATGGGGTCAGGTGGAAGGGTGACTTCCGTTGAGTGGCTGGTATAGTGAAATTCTGGCTCCCTCGGTCCCTGCACCCTTTTTAGTGGGAGGGTAGTTTTAAGCAGTTTTTAATCTTGTTTTTATTATGACTATGAACTGCCCTGAGTTGGCCTTGGCCAAATGGGCGGTATAGAAATCAAAATAAACAAACAAATAAATAAAATAATAACCTCAAAGCAATGTTGACACAGGATGTTCAGCTCTCTCCCAGCCATGGATTCCACTGTAGATTTCTTTGTGTGGGATTGCCACATCAGAGTAAACCAAATATGTCCACAACAATGAAAAATATTAATTGCAAAAGTTACACAGATAATCAGCATGAGGAGACATTGGGTAGCTGTTCTTAGTAGACATCCTATGAAGTGAAAGGAGAACACAAGGGTTTAGTTGTGCTGAGAGTAACTAATGCAAGCGCGGCACCAAAATGGCCGCCGCGCTCTTTGCGCCCCCCCCCACTGGACTTGGACATCCGGGTAGTTAGGGGGGCATGCCATTTTGCGAAGCGACGGAGAGGAGAAGTTTTTCCCCAATTGCTCCATCGCTCTTCACTTTAGCCTCTTCTGGGCAGCGGTTTTTTCTTCGCTCCGTTTTCTTCGGCTTCCCAACAATTCGCGGCAATGCCTTCCAAAAAGAAGGCAATGGCGAATGCGGTTCGCCCTTCCAGGAGGCGCCAGCCGGGTCGGAGGACCGCGACTGCGCCCCCTCAGCAGGCCCCCTTTATGGGGGCACCCACCGGGACTGATGGGATGGGGTCGATTGCTCCTTGGCCTGAGGCTGGGCAGCCTCAGACCGGCCCGGCAGGGGCTGCGGCCCCCGGCCCGCAATTGGCGGCCACCGGCCCGGGCCTGGCGCATAACCAGCCTGGGCCTTCGGACCTTGGCACGCAGCTTCCAGCGGTGGGCTTTAACCAAGGGGGTTGGCTGGGTTCCCTTCCCTGGCAGGGCATGCCCCCGGCCCCTCCGGGGCCGGTGGTTGGGGCATGGCCATATTCAGGCCCCGGGGTCCAGAGACCTGGCCCGGCACCTGTGACCATTGGGCCGGCTGGCCCTATGCCCCCATCAGCATTGGGGGCTATGTAAACGTTGATGCCCTACTGGCCCGCGTAGCGGCCCTGGAGGCATCTTTGGGGATAGTTAATCCATCCGGGGCACCTTTTAGTTTACAGGTCAACACAACGTCTGCCGGTCCTCGGCAGGCGGCCGAATGGGTTGAGCTGCCTGAGGCACGTAGGTCGGCGCCAGCCGTGGCCTCGCAGCTCCCCACTCAGCAGATGCCGACAGCAGGTAGTGGTCAGGCCCCATCTACGAGCTCGGTTGCGGCCGCGAGCTCCGACGCCCGCAGTGGGCTGGAACCCCCGGTGGGGGCGGCCCATGGGGGTGCAACTTGTGAGTATACGGTTCAAGCTAGTGCACCCACACCACAACCCACAACGGGGGGAGGCGTACAGTGGCCGTGGCCTCGCCTGGCTGGGGCAGCGGGTCAGCCGCCGCCGGCCCATCCGGGGACGGCTCCACCACTCCAAGGCCCCACTTGGGGCGGGGCACCCTGTCCTGCAGGGAACCTACTGGGGGTGGCGGGGCTGGTCCAGGCTCCTTTCATGGTGCCCAGCACTGTCAATGTGCCGGTGTCGGCGTTTCCGACAGCAGGTTATTTGTTACCCCTCGGGGATCATCTGGCCCAGGCCACCAAGGAAAAGATCTGGCGGGGGGAGTATGTGGACATTTTCTCCCTCTTGAATAGAGAACCCACCAAAGAGGAGAGGGAGGGGCAGGACGAGAAGGACAAGGAGCAGTCACGTCAATGTAAGCTGCCACACATGTGGGCCAACTGGTTACCCGCGTACCTTATATACATGGCGGTGTACCTCAGGGCCCGTCCTGACCTGGCGATTCCGATGGTCCGGTATTTGGACAACATATACCGGGCGATGGTTGATTTCCCTGGCCCATCGTGGTTGGCTTACGACAAGGAATTCCGTATGAGAGTACCCCTACACCCAGAGATGAGGTGGGATGAGCCCTGCCAGAAGCTGTGGCTTGTGTACATGACCCCCACGCGCCCTGCACCAGGGGAGAGGTACCATTGTGGACATGCGGTCCAGCGAGCTGCTCCAGCCCAGGCACCCCGCCAGGTGGCGGGGCAGGGGGTTCCAGCCCGCCTGCTGTGTTGGGGCTTCTCGGCCAATGGTGCGTGCAACAGGAAGCAGTGTCGATACAGGCACGAGTGTCCCTCTTGTGCTGGCCCCCATGCCGCCTCCGCGTGTCCTAGGGCAGGCGGACTGCGGGGCAGAGGTAGAGGTGGACAGGGAGCGGGCAGAACTGCCGCGGAGGGAGCTGGTCAAGCAAAAGGCCCCCTCCCCAATTAATGTGGACATGTTGGAGTGTTGGCTCACGATGTACCCGAGGAGGGCGGATGCAGCTTACCTGCTTGAGGGTTTCCAGCAGGGGTTTCACATTCCTTTCACAGGGGACAGGTCCCCCCAAGACGCCCCCAACCTGTTGTCACTCAGGGGAAGGGAGGAGGTGGCTGCCATGAGCATTGCTAAGGAGGTTAATGCTGGCAGGGTCGCTGGCCCTTTCCCTGTCCCACCATTTCCCAATCTCAAGGTTTCCCCGTTAGGGTTAGTGCCCAAGAAGTAACCGGGGGAATTCCGTTTGATACACCACTTGTCTTACTCGGCTGGCCGTTCGGTCAACGATGCTATCCCTGATGACCTCTGTTCGGTCAGGTATACATCTTTTGACCAGGCCCTGCGCATGGTGTGCTCATGTGGCCCGGGTGCACTACTGGCTAAGTGCGACATTAAGTCCGCGTTCCGTCTCCTGCCAGTGCACCTGAGTGACTTTGAGTTGCTGGGTTACAAGTTCCGGGGTGAATTTTATTTTGACAAGGCCATGCCTTTTGGCTGCTCCATTTCATGCTCGGCATTTGAACGCTTCAGCACCTTCCTGCAGTGGGCTTTTGTTCGCAGGTCAGGGTCTCGGTCTGTAGCCCACTACCTTGATGATTTCTTATTCGGGGGTGAACGGGGCTGGGACACGTGCACGCGTCTCCTAACTACATTTCAGACGCTAATGAAGGAACTTGGTGTCCCTTTAGCGCCCGAAAAGACCGAGGGCCCTTCAACCAAGCTCACATTTCTGGGGGTGGAGATTGACACGGTCGTGCAAGCATCCAGGTTACCTGTCGATAAGGTTTCATGGATCGTTGTACTCATTTTGGACTTGCTGGCCAAACGCAAGGTGTCCCTTCGGGAGCTCCAGGTGTTACATGGTCACCTCAATTTCGCTTGCAGGGTCGTCGCACCTGGCAGAGCATTTGCTCGACGCTTGTGCGACGCCATGACTGGCTTGGCCAGGCCCCACCACAGGGTCCGACTGAACAAGGGCATGAGGGCTGATATGCTCATCTGGCTTCAGTTCCTGAGGGAATTCAACGGGGTGTCATTTTGGAGGTCCGACCTTTTGGTTTCCCCTCGTTTTCAGGTTCAGTCGGATGCATCAGGGTCCCTGGGTTATGGGATTGACTTCGAAGGGAAGTGGGCCTACGGCAGATGGCCGCCAGCCTGGTGGGGCACGGATCGTTTGCGCGATCTCACGTACCTGGAATTTTTCCCCATTCTGGGAGCTTTGATGCTATGGGGCGAGGAGTGGGCCAATTCGGTCGTTCATTTCTGGTGTGACAATGCGGCAGTTGTCCACATTGTCAACTCACAGACGTCAAAATCTCCCAGGGTTATGGAGCTGGTTCGCCAGTTTGTGTCACGCAGCCTACGCCTCAATGTGCTTTTTAGGGCCAGACATGTTCCATGTATTAATAATGATATCGCTGATGCTTTGTCCCGCCTGCAGATCCCCCGGTTCCGTGCCTTGGCCCCGGACGCAGAGGAATTTCCCTCGCCGCTCCCGGACGAGATATGGACGCTTGGCAAGGAGAGGTGAACCGGGCGATCGGCATGTCGCTCGCGCCCCGCATGCGTAAGGCGTATAACCATGCATTCAGTTCATTCAGGGCCTTTTGTGCCCGATCCCAGCTACCTGAAAGTTGGCCCATCCCAGTGGCTCACGTCCTCCAATTTATGGTTTACTTACATACCCAGGGCTTAGCTCCCCGCACCATAGCATCCAGGCTGTCAGCGGTGGCATTCATGGCCAAGGTGGGTGGTTTTGCTGACAGCACAAATGATTTTTGCATACGACATGTTTTGGAAGGGTGGATGCGGGAACGTGGGCGCAGCCCGGACGACCGCCACCTGATTTCTCCAGGGGTACTTACCCACCTAGCACGGGGCTGGCATGACCTGTGTTTCGACAGGTATGAGGCAGCCCTGTTTCATGCGGCTACAACGGTGGCCTTTTTTGGGGCGCTCCGCATCAGTGAGCTGGTGCTACTATCTAAGGCGGATGCGAGTCGTAGGGCACTGGAACTCGAAGATGTCTATGTTTCCAATGATTGGGCTCAGCTGAGGATACGCTCCTCTAAGGTTGATCAGCACGGTGTAGGCAGTGGTGTAAGACTGCTACGATGTTCCATGGCAGACATCTGTCCGGTTGGTGCCCTACAGGAGTTCCTTGCACTACGAGGTACGCACCCTGGCCCGTTTTTCTGTCACCAAGATGGGTCTCCCCTTACTAAATTTCAATTTTGGAAGGTGACCGGTAAGGCACTAGCCAGTGTTGGCCTCCCTGGGGCTCGCTACGGCACCCATTCATTCAGGATAGGGGCGGCTTCCACCGCAGCGGCGTTTGGGTACTCTGGGGCTGAGATACGCAACATGGGAAGGTGGGGATCATGATGTTTTCAGTTGTATGTTCGCCCTCTTCAGCCGTGAGTACCAGTTAAGTCACTGCCCTGTTTCCTTTTTTCCTTGACAGACCCTGGGTGTCGTCTTACACCGGTGACAGTATGGCTGGTGGGCCACAGCTATGTGCACAGGGCAGCGCAGTTTGCTGCGGCGACAGAGTGGGGACCCCGACTGGGACTGGGTGCATCCGCAAGTCTTAGGTGGTATGGTAAGTGCGGAATGTTATGGCGGGAACTGTTGCCATTCCTTTTCTCCATCAGGAATGCTGACCCACCTGATGTCCTGATTATACACCTTGGGGGTAATGATTTGGGACAGGTCATGGGCCTATCGCTGAAGCATGCGATTTGTGGTGACCTGGCCTACTTGCATTATGTGTGGCCTGCCACAACCCTGCTTTGGTCGGACATGATACCGCGGCACGCTTACAGGGGAGGGTTTAACCTCCAGGCCCTTGATTGGGCTCGGCGCTCGGTGAACAGGGCTATTGCCCGGTTCTTTCTGGACAAGGGTTGGGGGCACGTCATACGACACCCCACCATCAGTCTCCAAAATTATGAGCTTTACACAGGGGATGGGGTCCATCTGTCACCGGGAGGTATGGACCTCTTATTGGGAGATTGGCGAACAGGCCTGTTGACCGAGCTGACAGTCTGGGGGGGGGGGGGGGGTGAGCCTTTGTTGAAGCCTCCCCGTGTGGCGGGTAGCACTGGTAAGGTAAACATTTATGACCCACAGGTATCCGGCAGGTTCGCAATTGACTGGACAACACTAGACAGGCACAAGTTGGTTAACGTTGTCCGGTCAACGATGAACCAGGCAATGGGGTGATGGCACGAGCTAGGCAGCATGCATCACCCCGTTATTTTACGGATACGCGTCAGAGGGTGGGGTCAGTAGTTAGATTATTGACTACAGTCAACAATTTGTTTGTTGTCAACAAACAAATTGATACAAATGGATACATTGTAACCAATTGCCGTTGGCAATTTTGGGTGGAACCTTACCAGTGTTACTTCGGCCTGCTTGCCTTAAGAATTATAATTGGTTGAATACCAATAGAAATTTATAATTCAGACTAGGGCATGAATCAATAAATGTGGCCCAATGCCGTTATCCACTTTTACCAGTGTCTGAGTCCTTTATTGGGGGGTGCGCCTGCAAAGGGTATTATAGGAATGCAGAGGAATAAGTTCATGGGAGGTATGCTCATAAATTCTATATATGGCAGATTTGCACCTGATAATTTTTACTTTCAAGAGCAGTGTTTGCTGCTAGAATTCTGAATCCCTGTTGGTTCCTCTGGATTCATGAATGGCACATAACACTATTTACTATGGTATCCTTCTGAGCCATCTCTTTTGTATGGGATTAAAGGCATTCTTTTTTAGAGTGATTCTAGAAGGTGTTTAGCAACTTCTGTGCTATCATCATGCTGGTATCACCCAGTTTTCTTCTCATTTCCATCTATATTTAAAGCAATTGTTCAAGCTGTATGCTAGTGTCCAATGTCTCTAGTGAACTGGATGTGGACAAACAAATCAAAACTTCTCCAGGTCTGTTCAAAATCAGACTGGGTAATGCTGTGATGGATAAGATTTCACATTTCCTGAAGGCTGATTGCTGTGTTTAACTCTGAACCTGAATGTCTAGCTTTCAGCAGAAGTCAGGACTGTGTTTACACAGTGAAAGCTAGTACACCAATTGTACCCACAATCCTGGAGATGTCAGATATGGCCATGGTGAAATGTGCCTTACTTTGATACATCCTAATTAGAATACAGTAATATGCTGAAAATATGCTAGAAACTCCCACATGTTTAGAATGCTATGGCTAGTGAGTTGACTTGAACTAGTTACAGAAAGTGTGATTATCTCAGCAGCTTTACTGGCTACTTGGTTTGTTTCCAAGAGAAATTCAGAGATTGGTCATGACCATTAAAACAGTAGATGTCTTGGGACTCAGATATCTGAAAGATTGCATTTTCCCATGTGAGCCATTCTGCATTTTAATTACTTAGTATGAGGTTGTTCTCTCAGTTCAACCTGAGAGACAAGGTTTAGTGAGGGTATGAGAAAGAGTCCCCATGACAGCTCCTAGAATTTGAATCTTCCTGCTGAAGGGAGTTTAGGTTGGTTCTCTTTGTTTTCCTTCTGACAGCAAGGGGGTGGGGGATCAGTCAGAAATTCAACATTTAAGCATTATTTTGCTAATGAAGTTGGGGGGGGGGTTGCATGTGTGTGTTTGTAAGTAACTGATCAGCCTCCTTTGGTATGATGTAGGCATGTTCTTTTTGAAGGGAGATAAAATAATCACACCCATGTTCAGTGGTCAGCAGTTATTTCTCATACTGCAAGATATGTGATGCTGTGGAGCCTCTTGGCAACATTGGGCACTGATTTTGTAAGGAATTTGGTCTAAGGTTCAGATGGGATTTCAATTGGAATAGTCTGCCAAAAGAAAATAAGTCAAAATTCAACCCTGATACTAAGCAAATAATTTTTAGAGCTCTCACCACCGTCTCTGCTATATTTTAATAAATGTACAGCTGCAGAATGACTTATATTATATCTCACTTATCTTGTGTCATTAACCAAGAAGAGATTTTAAGGGGGTTGAGTGGGTGGGATATCCCCATTGAAATCTTATTCATATGTTTTATTATATGCTCCAGCATGGGCACCACTTTAGTTTAATAGCATGTTGGATGATGGTACAAATTTATAGTTAAAGGTTTACCTCACAGACAGCTGGAATGAATAACAATAAATTAATTTAAAGTGCTAGAAAAGTGCTCCCCATAGAATATGGTGCCTATGTGCTCCGGGGCAATAATTTACAAATGTATGTCTTTTATAATCCTGAGCTAAAGTCTTGAAAGCAGCTAGTTAAAAAGCAGTCACATGGCATAAATTATTTTTATTAATATTTCAATTGCATGATAAGGGTGGGCAACCACAGTCATTAGTATGAGATGGCTTTCATTTATGACCAGGACATAAGGTGGCTGGTAGCCAAAGCCAGAGATACCACCACAGTTCCTGTCATGGCCATCATTTGCTAGTGGGATATGTGTAACATGAAATGTTCCTGATTCAAGTTGCACAAGCCCTTTTGAAGATGCATGTGAGTAGCAAAGGAGCATAATGAAGCTTTCTCCAGGGCAGTACCATTTAGAGTTTTCTTCATATGATTTATGTGGTTCTGATGCTGTCAATGACTCTGTATGTAATGGGAAAGTGAAAAAAGTACAATACTCCTCCATGTTTGACAGAAAATTCCATATTGCCACATGTTTACACTGTAGTAAGTTACTGCTTCAAAATGCCTGTGGGTAGGTAGGGTTGCCATAATTCTCTCCCACCAAACCGGGACAGCCACGTGACATCATTGCATTCTTCAAATTGCACATGCATTGGATTGGGCAGTCAGGGAGACCGTGGCTCTAAGGCCCCACAGAATCACCAACTAGGGCAGACAGCCTTCGTCAGTTTAAAATAAACTGTAGTCAAGAGGTTTTCCCCATGTGATTCTTCTTGCAAAAGACTATTCTTGATGGTTCTATTTTTATTTTTTTGAATAAAATTTCTTGGGCCACTCTTGATACCACCCTTCCTCCCCTTCACACACACCACACTGAAGTAGACTCACTATCAAATCCCACATGTGGATCCCTTGGAAGAAAGTTCTAAAGAGGGGCCTGGAATGGCAATGCAGTCCATGGTGCCTCTGTTGGGACTTATTTTGGAGGAGTAACTTTGCAATGGAGGACTCTTCACTTTCTGTCCTCCCTGTTCCCTTCCTTTTTTGATATGGGTATTTTTGCTCCCTCCCAGCTTTCGAGGGAAAGGTCTGAGGATGACTCCTTGTCCCCCAAACTTCAAGGTGAACCAAGGGATTTTTGCAGAGTTATTTCACTGCCTCCATGCCTTTCTTTCAATTATCTTGCTTGCAAATGTCTCCCCTCCTTGGCGGGTTTCTCTGGGTGCTGAGAATTGAATGAAACATGGGAGGTAGTGAATTAACTCTTTGCAAAAATCCCTTGGTGAAGGGTGATCTTGCTTCCTTTGTTCAAATTTAAAAACCCACGACTTTTACATGTTTTTTTCTTGAAGCGGCCGGGACAGCTTGAATCCGGGAAAATCCTGGAAAACTGGGACATATGGCAAATCTATGGGTAGGTATCTATTAATGTTCTAATTATTGGTGACTGAATGAATGGGCTAGCAGTTGGTCAACAGATAAAAAGGTCAAGTGACCATTCAGATAGCTTTGCTCATAAAAGGTATAGTTTTAACTGGTTAAATGCTGCAATCCCATATTCACAACTAGCTTTATACTCCTAACTCAGAGGTAAGCCCATGCTCCCCACCACCACTGAGATTAATTTCCAGGTCAATACTCGGTTGCGATGCTATCTAGTGACTAGCTTCATTAAAATCAAGAAGTCTCTTATTTTCACATAAATAGGTGAAGCTATGTAGTTTTGAAATACAAGTAAGACAAGCAGCCCTCAATTTGACAGTGGAAGGTACTGATGAAGACAATTTAACTTGTTTTTGAGAGGAGAACATCACTTCTGGGATGATATCAGAGGATTAGAGAAAAGTCTTGCCTGCAGGGAAAGAAATGTGCAAAAAAAGAACAACAGGAGTAAGGCCAAGTCATAAATTGGCAGCTTTTAGAAGGAAGCTGGATTTTCTAGTTGCAGTGGTATCACAGTCAATGCCAAATCAACATTCAAGAGAAAGGGTTTGATGTTCAGCAAGGAAACGCAGCAGCCAGCATAATGGGGCCAAACACAAACTTTATTTTGGGAACTGAACATGGAGAGTAATGGCGCAGCAGCACCTATATATACAATACAGAATAGATACATTTGGGCGGGAAGCAACTGGATTGGTTGGGAGAACAGTGGGGTGATCGTGGGGTGACAGAGACTGTGAAGCCTTTCATGCTTCTCATTAGAAATGGCAGGAACCCAAGTCCTGTGAGAGTTTAGTTTCAAAAAGAACAAAAAATGGAGGATCACCCAATCCCAACAATTAAATACATACGTTAAACAACACATTCAGTTACATACACAACAAAGGGTCATTTTCATAATGTTTGCTATTCATGCTCTCATGATAGAAGGTCAGAAAATGAAAATTTTGTTGTTGTTGAAGTACAGCTCCCAGAATCTCACAGCCATGATGGTGAGTGGCCATAATGGCTAGAGGATTCTGGAAAGTTTACTGGGATAAGGAATTAGACTAAGAGGCTGATTGATTGATTGATTGATTGATTGATTGAATTTTTATTTCTATATTGCCTTTCTTACCCAGCAGACAACTCAAGGCGGTTCACAGCAGTAATATACATGATACAAAATACAAAATCTAACAAGCAGCAGCAGCAATAGCAATACAATAGTTACAAGATAATCTATACAATCAATATCAATATGACAATAAAAGTAACAAAGGTCCCAGAAATACAATGTTCAATCCCCACACAATACAGTACAGTAGCAGAGACATATCAAACATGTTATAAAACACTATAATACATATAGACTGCCAAAACAGCATACAATAGAACAAAGATGTATCTCAAGACAGTCCCTTCTCGTCCTTCCAAACCTGGGTGGGTGTGGGTGGGTGGGGGCAAGAATGCCAGCAGGTGCATAAGTCCATGTGCTCCTAGCCGGGAGTGTCCTCACCTCTGCCGAAGCTGAGTCTATGTTCTAAGTCCTCAGGCGGTGGCAGTCTTCGGCCCTTTATCCCTCCTGCAAGGGATGGGAGAGGAGGGTGGACCCCCTGCAGCTGTGGCCATGGACTTTGAGCAGTAGCAGCGTTCTTCTGGCCCGGCTTGCTGTTCAGTCCACTGCAATAACCATCTGGTTCACCCTTAGACAGTGATCAGGTAACAACATCTTTGTTGAAGTTAACCAGCCAACTTCCAGAGCAGTCCTATCCATACCTTGCTTACTGTTATCTTTGTCAGGAACTTCTACTTTTTCTGCTGTGGGAGGATAGCTCTGGTATGAATCTGTTCTGGCATGTATGATTGCTGGAACTGATCTAAAGCAAGCCTTCAAATTTGAATTTGTTAATACATTGAAGTAGCTTAATAAGCAAGCCACTTCAGGATATTGACAAACCAACCACTTCCTTTGATCCTTGGCAGAGGGGCAGTGGAAGTGGAAGTGAAAATGAAAAATTTAAGACTGTGTAATAGATCATCACTGATGTGCTGCTTCAGTGAGTCAAAAGATTTGAATCAGTGAATAATATAAAAACTGCCAGCAGTTTTGACTGCCAGCAGTTTCTCAACTGTCCTTTTAAAAGGAGGCAAAGAGGGACTACACAAGAAGGATTTCCATGTGAACAGGAGAGTTTTATTACATTACACTAATCAAGCTCAACTGTTCTAAAGTAGCCCTCACTACCTTGCTCCCAGCCACTACTGTAGTGTTACCCTAAGTCTTGAAGAGACTTGGACCTGGATAGGATTCATGATTGAGGGGTCCCTTCAGAAAAAAAATATGGCTAGGGGCCTTTCCTACCCTTGCATCCATCTGTAAGATCTTAGGGGAGGCCTTAAGTAAGGGACTTAGTTTGGTGTGGCAGGCAGATTCAGGGTGCCTTATTTTTCAGTAACAATATCCTGGAAATTAAGATATCCACATGGGGAAGATGAAGAGAGAGAGAGAGAGAAATAGATCAGATTTTTCAGATTCTGATCTAAATCATTATTTCTCACATGCCTTTATTTTTCAAAGCATTTCACCTTTCTGAGACTATTCACCTAAGACACAACTACCTAAAGGACAAAGGAAGTAAAAGCTGTCAAGGTATACCCACAGTGATTTTATTTGGTTTAATATAATGTTTTCCTGTTTATAGGAAGTAGCCTGCACTACAAGTTTAGGTTGCTATTCCTATTGCTTTGATGCTTCTGTAAGACCCATAAAATATGAAAGTCAAAAACAGTGCCTTGAGGCTTTGTAGGAGTTGAAGATCAATGCTTTAATGTGCAGATTTAAAAATACTTACACATACAGATGTGGGAATGACTCCACCTGCAAAAGCAAAATGGAAACTCACCTCCAATTAGAATTTCTCAGTATTTTCAGTTGAGGTAACCCTTTTGAAACAAACTTTAGGTTCTTGAAAATTGAATTAATTGTCACATCGTGGGTTACCGGCAGTGGTGGGCATCAGCAGGTTCACACCAGTACACTAGAACCAGTAGCAGAAATTCTGGCTGGGCCCGTCCATCTAAGTTTTGAAATAAAGTACTGTAGTCTTAATTCAGGTGCAATGCAGGGCTTTTCCCCCTGGCCACACCCACCATACCACGGCCATAGTGTGGTAGCAATTTTTTTTGAGCCCACCACTGGTTACAGGAAGCCAGATATAGGCTGGATGTCAGTAAAAATGTCCTATCTGTTAGGGCAAGGAGAGAGACAGCTCGGGTGTAAGTTAACAACGGTTGCGAGAAGTCCACCTGAAAAATTGGGCAATAGAATGCTTTTAAGAATGGTCTTTAATGTGACATGGGGAACATGAAATATAGGAGAAAGAGCCCCTGGAAAGCGAATTGGGATAATAAAATGCGTTTACGAGTGTATTGACACAATAAAGTCATACAATAATTATATCATATTCTAAACACTATTAGTGAACTTGGATATGTATCATGTATCTTGTAAAACACGTAGCTAGAAAGACATATAGGATAAGCCTCTAAGGGTAATACAAATACAAGTTTCAAAATCACAGTAATTGTGCAGGAAAATATTCTGTCATAGCACGTGTATCAGATAAAGTACTTGGTATAACCCAACAATGAGGCTGAGAAGCCTATGAAATAATGTTCGTTGAAAAGCGAAGTTCCAGGAGTGACAATGGCAGTAATTCTGTATAATACTTCGAGACTGTAACTGGAGGTTTGTGCCTTTGAGTAGCTTTCTTGGAAGTTGTCTGCACTGAGGGTCACGGTACTCCAAATGTTCGAAACCATGTGAGGAGTATTCACCAAATGGACAAAGGCAGAATTTCACAGTCTTTCACAGTCGATATTCGTCCGTTTTGCTTGGATATTTCGTATCTTTTTCAAGATTCTTGAAAATAGTTACTTTGTACACGCTCTACAGTTGCCTCTTGGTGCTTACTCTTACTCCAGCCCAGTAAGAGTAAGCACCAGGAGGCAACTGTAGAGCTCGTACAAGATACATGACTTTATACATATCCAAGTTCGCTAATAGTGTTTAGAATATGATATAATTATTGTATGACTTTATTGTGTCAATACACTCGTAAACGCATTTTATTATCCCAATTCGCTTTCCAGGCGCTCTTTCTCCTATATTTCATGTTCCCCATGTCACATTAAATAGCATTCTTAAAAGCATTCTATTGCCCAATCTATCTGTTAGGGCAGCATAACAAATGAATGAATTACCACGAGAGGTGGTGAGTGCTCTTACGCGGGTGGCTTTCAAGAGAAAACCGGAGAACAAGCTGTCATATTGCTTTGATTTGAATTCCTGTAGTAGGGGGTTTTGGTGTATGAGAACCAAGACACAGGACACAGCCACGGGCTGGTTTAACTCAGGTTTATTGCATGGTGGTCAGAGGGAACATGAGGTAATGGCGGATCAATAGCTCTTTATATACAGTAGTAACATATTCGAAAGTGGCTCCACGATAGCCCATTGGCCACTGTCTGCGTGACGTCATTGCTGGTCACGCCCTTCTTGTCCAGGTGTAGGTAGTGGCGGGAAACTTCCCGCGCTGTGGCTCTTTGATGAGTTTGGACCAAGAGAGCTTGGACGCTCACTGCTGCCAGCTGGTGGTCATTAGCTCGCGTCCTATTACAGGGTTTATAGTGATACAGCTGAAGGTTACATTGTTACCCGTAGGCAAGGTTACATTGGTTAAGATACATTGTTATCACATGTAGAAGGTTACACTATTAGAACACAACACTCCTCCCCCCTAGGATGAGACGAAGTCTCTCAGCCAAGATGGCTTATTTCGAACACGCTGGGGTCTCGGTGCGGGCTGCCTTTCCCCGGATTTGCTACCTTCTCTTTGTTCCCTGGCTTCCTGTCCTGTAATTGGAGAGGGAGACTTGTTAGTGACTTGCCGCGGCTCTGCGGCTTTGTTGGGAGGTGTGTGCTTTGTTTGGGAAGAACCGGGGGCACTGGGGGCTAACGAAAAACCCCTCTTCTCGCTTGGATGGGTGGGGGAACACTCCCAAAACCCCCCCCGGCTCGCAAAATCAAATTCGGAATCAACTTCGGGGATGGCGGTCGCAAATTCCTCTCCCTCTTCCCCGGGCTCGGATAGAGCCGGCGTATCAAAAGGATATGAGTCGGGACCGCTGCTCCCCCTCCCTATTTGGGCCTGTTGCCCATTGTTGTCTCCCCCTTGGGCTAAACGGGTGGGGGAGGACCCTAACGCCGAGGCATTCTCCGTGCCGTCCATGGATTGCTTCCTGGGCACCCGGCTCCGGAGCTGATCCGCATGCCGCCTCCATAATAGACCGGTGCTCGTTTCCACCCGATATGACACTGGCCCCGTCTGTTCTACAACTCTCCCCGGTACCCAGGCTGGCCCTGCGCTGGCGTAGTTCCTGCAATGCACAGGATCGCCGGCGGCGAACCCTTTCAACACCGCTGCCCCTACGTTCTTCCCTTTGTCCTCGACCCGCGTCGGGTCTAACCTGGACAGAATCGTGGTCAGTTTTCTCCGCATCAGCAGCTCTGCCGGCGAGTATCCGGATGCTAAGGGGGTCACCCTATACGCTAATAAGAACTGACATACTTGGTGATTCAGGTCCCCCGAGCCCATGCGCCGCAGCGCATCCTTTGTTGTACGCACCAGCCGTTCCACTTGGCCATTCGTGGCCGGGTGGAATGGTGCGGATGTGACGTGCCGAATGGCGTTTGCCTCCATGAATGCCCTGAACTCAGCGGACGTGAAACAACTAGCGTTATCGCTGACCAGAGTGTCGGGTAAACCGAACGTGGAAAAGACCCTCCTTAAATGGCTAATTGTAGTGGCGGAGGATGTGCTCCTTACCGGAATAACTTCCAGCCACTTGGAGTACGCATCCACTACCAGGAGAAAAATGGTTCCCCGGAACGGGCCAGCGAAATCTACGTGCACTCTGGACCACGGCCCCCTTGCTGCGTCCCATTCCCTATGCGGGAGACGGGCCTCCTCCGGTCGGGAGCCCTGGCATGCCTCACAAGTGCCGATCATGTGCTCTATGTCTGCGTCCAGCTGTGGCCACCAGAAGTAACTCCGGGCCAGCGCCTTGGAACGGACGATCCCCGGGTGGCTGACGTGCAGCAGTTTGAGCACCCTCGGTCGCAGGGATGTAGGGACCACCACCCGTTGGCCCCACAACAGGCACCCCCTCTCTAGGGACAACTCTATTTTTTTCCGAAAAAATGGGTCGAATTCCGTACCTGGGGAGGACGCCGGCCACCCCTTCTGTACCCATGAGCTTACTTTCTCCAGTGTTCTATCCTTGCCTGTCGCCCTGGCAATGTCGGCTGGTACTATCGGGGGTGAATCTAAAACCTCTATTAGCAATACCTGGCGGTCTCTCTCTACCCCTGCCTTTTGGTCGCCCGACAAGGGCAAAGGAGACCTTGAGAGTGCGTCTGCATGGCTGATCTCCTTCCCGGGCCGGTATTCCAACTTGTGTTGGTATGCGTTGAGAAAGATAGCCCACCGCAGCATTCTCGGGGACAGGATCTGCGGCGTGGGCTTATTTGCAGTGAAAATTCCTAACAGGGGCTTGTGATCGGTCACGATCTTGAACGGGCGACCATACAGAAAATCGTGGAATTTTTTGGTTCCCGCTACTATCGCTAATGCCTCCCTGTCGGTCTGTGCGTAATTCCGCTCTGCTTGGGACAGGGACCTTGAATAAAACGCTATCGGGGCCTCCCTTCCGTCGTCCAACACGTGGCAAAGCACCGCCCCCACCCCCACCGGGGACGCGTCACAGACTAAGACCACTGGCCGTTTGGGGTCGAAATGAGTCAGGATTGCCTCGGATGTTAGGAGTTGCTTTAACTCTTTAAACGCCCTCTCTTGCTCGTCACCCCACAGCCATGTTTCCTCCTTTTTAAGCAACCGATGGAGCGGTTCGGCCACAGACGCCTTCCGTGGAAGGAAGGTATGGTAAAAATTGAGGAGCCCCAGAAATGACTGTAGTTCGGCTTTGGATGTGGGGCGAGGAGCCTTCTTGATGGCGGTTACTTTGGATTTGGACGGCCTAATTCCCTCGGGCGTGACCCGGAACCCTAAAAACTCAACCTCTGTTTCGAAAAAAACGCATTTGTCTTTCCTCAGTCGCAGCCCCGCTTTCTCGAACACAGTCAGTACTTTATCCAATCTCTTTGCCAGTTCGGCCTCACTCCCCCCTGTTATCAATACGTCATCAAAATAAGGCAACACCCCCTCCAGCCCCTTCAGGAGGCGTTCCACAAGCGACTGAAAAAGGCCGGGTGCCGAGTTCACGCCGAACTGTAAACGCGACACCTGGAACGCCCCTTTGTGTGTAACTATTGTTTGTGCCGCTGCCGTGGCGGGAGTTACAGGGAGTTGCTGGTAGGCTTGTGCTAAATCGAGCTTAGCGAAACACTTTCCCCCATTCAGCCTGGCCAGAAGGTGGCTGACCACCGGCACCGGGTATGCATTAGGGCGGATCGCCTTGTTAATTGTACACTTATAATCAGCGCAAATGCGCACCTCCCCGTTAGCCTTTAGTGCTGTTACAATTGGAGTTTCCCACTCCGCGGAATCAACAGGAACAAGAATCCCCTGGCCCACCAGTTTGTCCAGTTCCGCCTCTATTTTGTCCTTTAGTGCGAACGGCACCCTGCGCGGTTTGAGTCTTATCGGGCGGACCTCCGGGTCTAGGTCGAAGGCTACAGGGGGTCCCTTGAACTTTCCCAGTCCTTTTTCAAAAACGGCGGGGTGCGCGTCGCACACCGCTTGTATTGGGTCCACACCCACGGCATGCACCCCCCTATGAACAACCCTAAAGGCTGAAACCACTGCGTCCCGAGGAGGCTACAACTTCCCCCCTTGAGGACAACTAGGGGGAGTTCCGCAGAATGTCTCTTGAAATGGACCCGAAATTTCCCGACCCCCAACACTGGAATGCTGTTCCCCTGTACGTCTCGAAGCGTGGACCTCAACGTTTTAAGTTTGGGCCGCACGTGGGGGTCGATTTTCAAGAACTCTCTCTGGGGAATTATAGAATAGGAGGACCCCGAGTCAATTTCCATTATGATAGGGGCCCCTTGTACTAGTACCTCAACGAAGTAATGGGGCTGTCCCGCGGACACGCTGAACACGGGAGCGTCGTCCTCGCTGTCGTCCGAGACACGGCCCACGCCGTCCTGCTTTCTCGTGGTCCGGGCGCCATCTTTGGACCTCGCTGGACGGTCCGGTCTGGCCGAACGGTCTTGTGAATGCCTCCGGCCCTCTTTCCGCTTCCTGCACGCCTTGGCGATGTGCCCCCGACGGCCGCAGTTGTAACATTCAGTTTTTCTGAATGGGCACCTCGCACGCTCATGGGCCGCTCCGCAACCATCGCAGCGGCGCCCTCCCTTTCGTACCTTCTGGACCTCCTCGCCGTCGCTGCCATCCGTAGACGACTTCGAGGTCCGCCGGGTCGCGTGCACCGACTGTCCGGACTTTCCGTGCACCGAATTCTCCGCTTTGCCGGCCCTAGGACGCCACTCACGCCACTGGTGCATTTCGTCTACTCCAGCATTCGTGGATTCCGCGGCTTCCGCGGCCTCTACAACCTCTGTCAGCGTGGGAGGTGGCTCCTTGTTCATCAGGCTGCGCTGCACTTCCTTGTCCTTCAGGCCACACAGAACTCCGTCCCTGAGGGCCATTTCTAGGTTGTCCCATCTGCAGGGGGCGGCGGCTATTCTCATGGCTGTTACGAAGGCCTCGACCGACTCGTCCGGCGCTTGGACTCGCCTCCAAAACGCGCTCCGAGCGGGAAACATTGCCCTCGAGGGTCGGAAACGCTCATGCAGCAGTTTCATGATGTCATCGGCTTTGAAATCACTCATCTTCTTCGGTGCAATAATGCCCACCAGCGTTCGCTTGGTTTCTATCCCAAGCATGCGGGTGAGGATGGCCCTCTTCCTTTCCTCGTCGTCCTCTTTGACTTTGAGTTCCACCAGTGCCGCCTGGAAGTCCATCTCAAAGAGCTCCCAGTCTTGCGGTGTGGTGATGTTGAACCCGCTCTGTGCCCTGGCTCCTTGGGGATCCATTATCCCACCTTCGTCGCCAATTTGGTGTATGAGAACCAAGACACAGGACACAGCCACGGGCTGGTTTAACTCAGGTTTATTGCATGGTGGTCAGAGGGAACATGAGGTAATGGCGGATCAATAGCTCTTTATATACAGTAGTAACATATTCGAAAGTGGCTCCACGATAGCCCATTGGCCACTGTCTGCGTGACGTCATTGCTGGTCACGCCCTTCTTGTCCAGGTGTAGGTAGTGGCGGGAAACTTCCCGCGCTGTGGCTCTTTGATGAGTTTGGACCAAGAGAGCTTGGACGCTCGCTGCTGCCAGCTGGTGGTCATTAGCTCGCGTCCTATTACAGGGTTTATAGTGATACAGCTGAAGGTTACATTGTTACCCGTAGGCAAGGTTACATTGGTTAAGATACATTGTTATCACATGTAGAAGGTTACACTATTAGAACACAACAGGGGTTGGACATGATGGCCTCATAGGTCCCTTCCAACTTGATCTGGCTCAGTATTGCTAGAAGGAGAATGCTGACTAGAGGCATCTTTGCTCTGTTCTAAGGTGTGAGAGAAGGAGAAAGATCAAATAAATACAGAGATAATAGGATCTGAAGCTGTTTGTACCACTGTGAGTGAAAACACTGAGGAGACGCCAGGAGAGACACGGAGGGAGGTAAGGGGGGAAATGGAGAGGATGTAGGAATGATGGACTAATAGAATTGCTGCAATGACAGTCATGCCACACAAGAATAGGAGACTTCAGGGAAATCAGTTAAAGCTATATTGATTCCCTTTAGAAGTGATGAAAAAACCCAATGCCATCAGCTGCCAGGGAACCGTTTTGTGCAGGAGCTGCAACCTCTTGATGGTTTGCTTTTATTAATGATCTTCATTTTTTTTACCAAAGACCACAATGTTAAAAAAGACACCACCATCTGCCCCCCTTTCCTTGCACCTCCTCCAGTTAGTAATAGGAGCTGCAATCAAAGCAAGCTCAGGAAAAAGAAAGGAAGTGGTGCATTCATAAAGCCAACTGTAGCCTCAGGCAACAGAGGAAAGGAAGATGGATAAAAAGAGCTAGGAAGAAGGGGTGGGGGGCGAGAGGGAGAGCAGGCGAGCCATTGCAAGAGCATTAAAATCCTGCCCTCATGCTTTTCCTGAGCACAGTTCACCTAATCAGCTCCAGAGCTCCCGGCTCACAGTAGTGGGAAACAGAACACATCAAATCCATATCACTTTCCTGTTGATGCTTCTTTGTAAGGAATGCTCTTCTCACCAGTACTGCAAAGGAAAGGAGGAGGAGAAAAAGAAATGTGATATTTTCCTTCATGAAATGGTGGCCCTGTTTTCCATTTTTTTGTATGCCCATACAGAAAAAAGAAGTTAAGCCAACCCTCAGATGGACTAAATAGTTCATAGATGAAAGAAGGATATTCCCACATAATTTTAATATGTCTGTAATTGAACACCCTGTCTGGCCAGGTTATTCTGCTATGGTATAGAGTAGATCGTACTGCCAGTGGCTTAATGCCCAGTTCTTGGGGACATGAAAGGAGTCTCACTTGGGTGTTCCCAGAGCCACGTTTCTTCTGCAAAAATCCTTTCAACACAGAATAATTTATGACATGAATTATTATAACACCGATATTCAGGCAGTGGTTAACTAACCTGACTACCCTGAGGACTAACTGCCTTGGGTGGTGAAGTACACAGGGAAGGGTGATAGTCCCCAAATGGATTAAATCCCACTTGAATCCCACTTGGCCTGGGGCTGAGGAGAACTTTGCATGGCAAAAGGGCTCAGGACCAGAAAGTGACTCACTGAACTAGATCAGTGGTATGGGTGTCATACTGCGATACGGAAGGCAAATTGAAGACCACTGGATTATATTGTTTCCAGGAGAATCTTCATGGCTGATCACCATGATGATAGCCAATATTTGGAATCAGGTTAGGCATTTGAAGAAGAAATTTAACAAGACTGTTCTAATGCCAGACATCACTTTCACACACACAGAGAGTACAATCATATGCACATGTGTAAATAAACACATACTGTACATGTTACTGAAGGATCTTTACTGTTATATGTTGCCAGTCTCTTCTCTGCTTCATCTGATCCTGCTTTGGGTAGTAAACTGACTGTAATAAATTTGTTAAAAATGGATCCATACAACAACTTAAAGAAGGCTTAAGTTGCTTGGAGTGTACAATATACCAATGGACCTGATTCTGTGGATTGTAGAATAGCTGTGTTGCAAGCACACTCTGCAATATTTACTCTTTGGCTAGGTAGTTGCAGGATGGATAATGGATGTAAAGCCAGGGCACTTGGCAGCATGTTCAGAATGCTTACTTTAAATATAAAAATAAAGTAAAATTAAGTCACCCCCAATTTCTCCATAAAATACTTAATAAGGGAAATAAACAGAAAGAACACTTTCAAAGGGCCAGGTTAGGAACAAAACATCAGAGTTGTCTTCCCAAAGCTTTCCAAAACAACTAAAAATAGCCTATGGTCTTACTAATTTATTGTGTTTTTTGTGGAAGATTTTGAAGCAAGTTGTATTAGTAAATTCAGTATGAGAACTGCTTGTTAAAAATGGCACTAAGTCCTTGATCTTGTAATTCTGTGTTTGTACTGTATTACCTTACAGTATTTCCTTTCTTATTTGCTAGCACCTCTTGATATACTTCTAGAGGGCCAAAGCCAATCAAATGCTAGGATACTACCTTATGCCACCTTATGGCATATGCCACACCAGACAAACTTCCTTATGCCACACCAGACAAACTTCTTGGTGTGGTGGAGGCAGGGGGGTTGGTTGGTTGAGAATCCCTGAGCTTGAACATTCATCTGATTTCCCCAGCAACTGTGCCTGCATTGGAATTTAACCAAGAATCAATGGTTTTGAATAGAATGGCAGCAATTTCTGTTGGGCCATGGTCGATAGTATGGAGGTGGTTCATAATTTTACGTTCTCAACTATAGGATGCAGATAGTAGTTCAGACCCACCCAAAAATAACTGTTGCTATAATTACTGATTTAAAAGAGGTCTTCAAATAATACTCCATGTGTGATAAAGGGAGTAGGGCTGGACATCCCACCCTGCCCCCAAATCAGGGCACTTTCCACAGGTGTGAGAAGAGGCACTAAGCACACTTCATTGTCTATGCACAAACTGCACCCATTTTGAGAGAACCCGATCTGTTCTTTTTCTTGACACAATATTGGTCATCGAAATATTCCAGAGATATTGATTGCAATTTGAACACTAAGAAAAAGCAGTTCCAAGGTTGTAATAGGGCTCAGCTTCCAACATGTTTGTGCAAAATTCAATTGTATCTTCTTGAATGTGAAGAGCGTGGCCATTGGTAGAGCCAGACAAAGTCTGATTCTTGAACTGGTCCTTGGGTTAAGAATTAAGGTGTACAGAGGCAGAGGCTAACAATAAATCTATGATGCAAATATCTAAGGTCACACTTGCCAATCTAGAGATTTTCTGATATTTTGGATTTTAATTTCATTCAGCCCCAGACAGCATAGCCAAGGGCTAGAAATGCTGGGAATTGTCAAGAATCTCCCAAGAGCATCTGACTCGACAAGGAGGATTTAAGTTGGACAGCTATTATATTTGCAAATATGTTGTCATTAAACAATACATAAGCTAAAAAACTCAAATGACATCCAGTTGGCTCAACTCTGCCTGGCATAAATGGTGATGATATCATCAGCAATGTTAGGCTTTATTTTAATATAACTTGAAACTTCTTATCCTGCTTTTTTCAGGTTTTGAGGCTCCTTATGGATCCCTTTTTTGAGATAGTAACAATCTTACATGCTTTCTAACACTGGGTATCAGTGGGAGGGGTCTTTTTCAAGCAAAAACAGATTTTATTTTCCCTCTAACATTGTTAAAGTTCTATTTGCAGGCGCACCCCCCAAAAAAGGACTCAGACACTGGTGAAAGTGGATAACGGCATTGGGCCACATTTATTGATTCATGCCCTAGTCCGAATTATAAATTTCGATTGGTACTCAACCAATTATAATTCTTAAGGCAAGCAGGCCGCAGTAAGGTACCTCCCAAAATTGCCAACGGCAATTGGTTACAATGTATCCATTTGTATCAATTTGTTTGTTGGCAACAAACAAATTGTTGACCGTAGTCAATAAACTAACTACTGACCCCACCCTCTGACGCGTATCCGTAAAATAACGGGGTGATGCATGCTGCCTAGATCGTGCCATCACCCCATTGCCTGGTTCGTCGTTGACCGGACAACGTTAACCAACTTGTGCCTATCTAGTGTTGGCCAGTCAATTGCGAACCTGCCGGATACCTGTGGGTCATAAATATTTACCTTACCAGTGCTACCCGCCACACGGGGAGGCTTCAATAAAGACTCACCGCCCCCCCCCCAGACCGTCAGCTCGGTCGCCAGGCCTGCTTGCATTGCATCCAGAACGAGGTACATACCTCTGACCGACAGGTGGACCCCTTCTCCTGCCTACCATCAAAATTTTTTGTAAGCCTATCATCCGGACTCCAATGGCCGTCTCACAGCCATGCTCAGAACGGGACGTAGCCACAGCCCCGTCCAGTGACTGCCGGAACAGTCCGAACTAGTGAGATCCGCATCTCCCTAAATTGGTGTCTCAGCACGATGTCAGACCATAGCGACCGTATGTAAGCCATACGTGATACAAAATGCCAGGTCACAGCCCCTCGACAGTTTAATAACAGCAGTGATCCGTATAAGACCGCTGCCGCCGAGGCGCCTGTAAAACATTGGGCGGTCCAGCATCCCTGTCAGACAGCAGGAATGGCCACAGTTCCCACCCCCATGTGCTGCGCATGCCATACCATAGCATACGTGCGGATGCACACAGCCCAGCCGGGGTCCACTCTCTGTCGCTGCAGCATATACTGCTGCCCAGTGTACATAGCTGCGGCCCACCAGCCCCCTGCCACCGGTGTGCTGAGACCCCTAGGATCTGTAAAAGAGGAGAAAAAGGTGAAGGACATAACTAGGTACTCGTACAGTGAGGGGACATACCTGTCTGAAATTGCGCGTAGACGCATATCCACCTCCGAGTACCCCAAACGTAGCCGCGATCAACGCGACGCCTATCTTAAGGAAATGGTGCCAAAACGGGCACCAAACCGCGAAACGCGGCACCGGTCACCCTCAGGGACCGTACTAAGGTAAGGGTAGACCCATCCCGGTGGCAGAAAACAGGCTGGGGCGCGCAGCAGGCACTGTCGAAAATTCAGGCAGGGCACCAACCGGACAGATGTCTCAAAAACTTCGCAGCAGTATACACCACTGCCTGCACCGTGCTGAATAACCCGTGAGGACCGCATCCCCACTCGAGCCCACTCATGTGTGAAAGAGACATCTTCGAGTTCCAGTGCCCTACGAGACACATCTGCCTTACACCGGTGGCACCAACTCTGGCACCCACTCACTGATGGGGAGTGCTCCAATAAGGCTACCATGGTAGCTGCGTGGCCAAGAGCCACCTCACACCTATCTGAACATAAGCAATGCCAGCCTCGTGCAAGGTGGGTAGAAACTCTGGGAACAGGGGTGACGTGCGTAAGGGCGGCGAACACGTTCCCGTGTCCATCCCTCCCAAACACGACGCCTGAATGCAGAGTGATACGCCTTACGCATGCGAGGTGCCAACGACATGTCCGGTTCCCCTCTCCTCGCCAAACGTCCAACCCTCAGCCAAAAGTGGCGAGTGGAATCCCTCTGCTTCCAGAGTACGGCACGGAACCAGGTGATTTGCGGTGGTGGAGAGGGAAGAATGTTATTATAAATACCCATAACATGTCTGGCCTAGAACAGCACATTTAGGCGTAGGCTTCTCAAAAGAATAGACAGACTAATGTCATGACCTTGGGGGATTTGCATGTCTGGGTGTTGACAATGTTCACCACTGCCGCATTGTCACACCGAAATTGGACCACTGAGTAGGCCCACCCCTTGCACCATACCATCAGTGCTCTCCAAATGGGAAAAAACGCAAGGAAGGTAAGATCGCGGGGTGATCCGTGGACCCACCCTCGGAGTAAACCCCATAAGTCCGGGCAACGGAAGTATCTGACCGTACTAGATATCTAGGGCAGACCACTAGGTCTGATCTCCCATAAGAGACCCCTCTAAACCCAGGAGTAATTTGAGCCAGAGCAAACAAATTAAGGGGGGGCAATGAATTAACTACAATTCCCAAGGGCACACTCGATGTTTGGCAATCAATGCCAAAATCGCTATGGACATCCAAGCCACCGTATCAATGGTTAACCTGGATGCCCGCGTGACAGCATCGAGGCAGAAATGTGATGTTAGAACATGGGACCTCGGTCTATTCAGGCGCCAAGGGGACACCCAGTTCCCACCTGAGTGTCTGAATCGTGATGAGGAGACGCGTACACGTGTCCAAGCCCCGTTTAACCTCAGACCCAAAAGTTGTCGAGGTAATGGGCTGGAGACCGAGACCCCAACCCGTGAGCAAATGCCCAGTGAATGAAAGTCCCACCTCGGTCGGGTGCTGAACCTGAATTAATGCATTCAGAAAGGGATTGGCCGGAATTAGTATGGAAAATAAGGAAGGGGGAAATTGGAATTAAAGGGTTGGTTAGTAAAATTTATAAAATAATAAATGTAGAAGGTAAACCACAAGAAATATTAAGAAATACATGGGAACAGGATCTGAATATGAAGATAACGGAAAAGGAGTGGCAAAATAAATGGAGAAAAAGAATTATGAGATCCCTGTCGGTTAGAATAAAGGAACATAACTTTAAAATGTTATGGAGGTGGTACCTGACCCCTATGAAATTACATCAGATAGATAATAATAATAATAAAATGTGTTGGAGGTGTAAAAACACCTTGGGTACATATGTTCATATGTGGCACGATTGTAAAGTGGTAGAAAATTTTTGGTTAAAAATTGAGACCGAGATAGGAAAAATCTTGGGATTGCGTCTTAAGTTGGGGCCGGGCACCACCCTATTGACCGATGTTGATAATGTTAATATAGACAAAGATAAGAAAGAGTTGTTGTCAATGATGCTTGTAATGGCAAGAATGTGTATTGCAAAAAATTGGAAAAGTGAAGTAATGTTAAAGGTGGAAGATTGGTACGGGCAGATGTGGGATCTCGCATTGAATGAAAAACTAACATGGGAGTTAAACTTTAAGAAAGGTATAGTAAAAGAAAATAGATTCTGGAATATATGGCGAAAATTTGTTGAATATTCATTGACGAGAGAAGGAACACATAAATTGACACCAGACAAAATGAAATTTTGGGAACAATAGAAACGAATGGGAGATCCCACAACCTCCTAGGACAATGTATATAGCACTGGGTGACAAAGTATATAATTGTATGTAATATATAGTTTGTATTTTTTTCTCTTCTTTTATATGAATGTAATGTGGTTTTTCTCTTCAGGGTGAATGTATTCAATGTATTTTTGCTCATTTTTTTTTATATGTATCGTATTGTATTGTAACGTTATGAATGTATTAACTTTGTAATTTGTCTGAAAAATTAATAAAAAAATATTAAAAAAAAAGAAAGGGATTGGCCTTATCTAATTAAAATTCCCCTCCAAACCTAAAAACCCGATAGGTCTAAAACCTTGGGGTGCACTGGCAAAAAAAAACTGGAAGCCGAGTGCATATCACACTGTGCCAAAACAGCACCAGCATTGCGTGAGCCCGCCACCCATGGTAGCCGAGGCAACTACGAGTACCTGACCAAACAAGGTCATCAGGAAAGTCATCCCTGAACGGAGCACCCACAGGGCAAGCTGAATGGAGGATTATATTACATTCACCCTTTTCCTAGCTCAGTATGAGCTTCATGGGGGATACCTTCGACTAAGGAAAGGTGGTTCCCAGGAGGGCCCCTGCTACTCTCATAGCCCCCCAACTTCCATAACTGTGGACAGCGGAGCCCCCTCTCCGTGACCCAAGAAGGGAACCAGATAGTCGCATCCTGGGGCCCCCAACACCCCCGAATGGATACAAAAGCCCCATTGAAAACCCTCCAGCAGGTCTCCCGCCCCATCCCTTCTTGGATGAACTGAGTGACATCCCTCCAGGCTGACCATAATTGGGGTGGGGGGGCCATGACAAAGTTAGTTGCTTCAGACGGAGCTCTGTTCGCCCCTGTGCACCCCCTTTTAAGTCGGTAATGACCATGGTGCTTAGTACACACATCGTCAGCTGAGCAGGCCGAACACAGTAGGCGGGCCAGAACCCCCCGCCTGACCAGTTTGCGTGGAGCCAGTGTCTGAACAGCCCGCTGCTCAGCATGACCACCATGGTACCCATCACCAGGCACCAGTCTCGTGGGAATGATGTGCACGAGCACATTTGCTGACAGGACTCATCCCACCTCCCCTCGGGATAGAGAGCCCCCCTCGTCCACATTCCTCACCATGAGCCAACCGTCATGGGCCCATCCGATCGACATCAGGATGGCCCAAACAGGGCAAGCCCTGCGGCATACCACCATACGTACAAGGTATGCCGACAACCAGTTGGCCCTAAGGTGCGTGGTGGCTAATGACGATGGGACATCTCTTTGTCTCAGCCGTCCTGTCCTTCTCTCCCCTCACAGTGGGCTCGCAGTTCAATGGGAGAATATCCACATGTCCCCCTTCTGCCCTTACCCCTCATGGCCTGCGGCCAATAATCAACCGGGGCAAGTAATAGCCGTCCATCGGCAAAGCCCTTGACGGCACGTTCTGTATAAAGGGGGCCTACGCAGCAGGATCTAGACAGCCCCTGCAATGCCCAGCACTGTCCCGGGGGTGGACACTCCAGTGCGTGGTGGCTTACTATGGCGGGACCACACAATGTCTCTGTCCTCCTGTCTGTACCTCCTATCCTTATTTGGGTCTCGGTTCATAGGGAGAATATATCCACGCATTCCCCCCCCCCCCACCAAATCTGTCCCTTCCTGATCTGGGCCAGATGATCACCAGGGGACAATGAATAACCAATCATCGGCAAGGCCTTTGCCGGTACATGATGTACACCGGGCATACGCAGCGGGACCTGGACAGCCCATGCGATGCCATGTACTGCCCCGGGGCAGAAACCCCCACCCCCAAGGTGTGCCATAATGCAACCAAGGGGCACTGGGATAGGATGGCAAGTGATGCCCCACTAGCCTCTAATTGGCAAGGAGAAGAGCACTGAACCACACCGCTGCAAGTGGACTGTGATTTGGGTGTATTCAACTTGACCCAATACTCACTAGTTGCACCCCCGTGAGCCGCCCCCACTGGGGGTTCCGGCACACAGTGGGCGTCGGAGCTCGCGACCGAAATCGAGCTCTAGGACGACCTCCAACGCACTCCAATCGCTGTTCCGGACAAACAGGGAGCTGCGAGACAGCGGCAGGCACAGGCTGGACTGTCTCAATAAGCTCGACCTGGCCAGCCGCCTGTTGCAGAGTGGCAGCGGTCGAAGTAGCCGGCGGACACAAAGGGGGCCCGGTAGATAGGAAAAGGACCCCCACCCACTGGATTGCTAAGGATGCCTCCAGTACAGCCAAACGTGCTAATCAGGCACCCCCTGCCACAGTAAACCCCCAGTAGGTGGGCCAGGTGGGCCGGATGGTCCGATAGGAATTGTGCCAGAGGCCCTGAATTGAGAGCCTGTGCCAGAATAAGCCATGCCCCAAAATTCCAGCCCCTAATGGGAAAAACCATGCTGTAAGCCAGCACCAGGCCCTCCCCCCAATTGTCCCGGCCATGGCCGGCAACCGTGGACCGAGGGCCGCATCCTCCGAAGGGCCGGCCTGAGGGTGAAAACGGAACGGCACGGGAGCTCATCCTGTCCTGCGTGCACAGAAATTGAAACACTGACCTTAAACAACCCAGTCAACTTCTGAGGCACTGGAGACACTGCAGTCCTACTTAAAGTTTGGGCACCCCTGAGTTAGGAAAAGGAGTGAGCGACGGAGCCAATAGGCTAGAAAGCCAAAAGGAAGCCTCGAATAGAGGCTAGCAAACTCAAGCCTCTTGCAAAGAGGCAGAAGGGAATAAAGCGACGGAGAAAACTTCTCCTCTCCGTCGCTTTTTTTTTTACACTCACCAGCTAACTCAAGGAGCATAGAACAGCACGATCCCTATCCAGGGATCAGCACCCGCTGACTGGAAAGCCGGAGACCGAGAGCCTTTTGCAATGCTCAGGAATCAAACTCCGACCCTCCAGGCAGCGAGTTCGGCATCTTAATCCCCTGAGCCACTGCGGTCCGACAGAGCGACGGAGAAAAACTTCTCCTCTCCGTCGCTTTCGCAAAATGGCAGCTCGGCTGCCTCGTGGCCACCCCTTTTAAAGGGTGCTAGCCACGCCCCCTAACTACCCGGATGTCCAAGTCCGGTGGGGGGGGGGGGGCTGCAAAGAGCGCAGCAGCCATTTTGGCGCCGCGCTAGCATTCTGTTTGTGGCTTATCCCTCTTATCCCTTTGCCTTTCTTTCATTATTTTACTTTCTTTGCTAACCTCTCACCTTTATAGACAGCATGGAGAATATGTCTTCCACATGCTTGTCCCCCTTCTGATTGTAACTAAAGATTGCAACTGTAAGTCAAGATTGTGGATTCCCCATGCCCCAATGGCATGGAACGGCCTGCACAGAGGCCACTTCGGTGAGAACGCTCCTGGCCCGTGGGCTCTGCGGGCAGAGAAATTAAGGGGGCGGTGGATTAATAATAGGGTTTGATTCACCCACTTCTGACCTGACCTACGGCTCTGCCAAGTAAGCAGCTCACTAACTTCTGTTACATATTAGGCAAACACTCATCTCCGAGTTTAGCGTAATCCTTGGTGCAAATAGTGGCCATATTTACCCCGGTCTAAGCCCCAGACAATGGTGTTTCCCCTGTCAATGTTTGCCCACATTAATTAACTTCCCCAAGAGAGATTTCCCATTAACCCGGGTAGATGGGTGATGTGATTTTCTGTCAGATGACGGTTTTTTCCTGCCTTGCCTTCTGATCTATAAATGTAGATACTTTTCCTCCAATAAACCACTGATCTGATCTCGCTCCATATTGCCTCGTATCGTTCCTTGATTAGTCTCTTCCGGGACCTAACGACCGTCCGAGCGGCCCCGATTCCTACATCTGGTGACCCCGAGACATGATTTACTCGAGAGTAAGCGACCCCCGAGCGGTCTACTCGAGGGTAAGTGATCACACCGTCCGGTTCTGCGCTTGAACCGCGTCCGATCATCCCGGAGGACAGCGCGGCAGCCCGGCCGGTAAACCAGCCGGTCGGGAGAACGGCCCAAGCGGCGAGGCATTCCAGAGAGGCTTCCTACAGCTTGCTCCCAACTTTCGCGGCGGCTTGCAGGTTACGGAAAAACGCTTTCCGCTCAGGGTCAGCTGTGAACCCCTGACAGCGCAGAGGCCACCGAGGGCCTGTGGCAGCAGTCCACGCTCCGAGCTCTACCCAGAGAATCGTCGCCAGAGCCTATTACCTTGCTCAAAGACGCGTCGACTCGTCCCGAGGAGGAAACTTCGGAGGACCCACGCAGGTAATATGGGGACTTGTCCTCAGCGACAAGGTCCGTCCGCTAGCCAAAGAACTCGTGAGGAAGAGTTCAGAATCCTGGCCAGGGTATTTCAGTTGTGTTTTCACAGCCGAGAGCTACCGAGACTTTTGGCGTACCTAAGGGAACACTGCCTGCTTTACCCAGAAGTAGGTACGTTAACCCTTAAGCTTTGGGATCAGATAGGAGACTGCATTCAGCAACCCTCGAAAGCTCCAGGAGGCGTAATTCGCACATGGGGCAAATGTAGGAAACTCTTAGCGGAGATAGAACCAGTCCGGGTAGAGGCCAAAGAACCCCCAGCGCCAGCCGAACCATCGGCGCCCACGGCGCTCTATCCGTCATTGCAGTTTAGGCAGAGTAGCGTAAAGAGCTTTCCCTCGGTGACAGCTGCAGACGTCACCGACGGAATGCAAGGAATGAGGAGCGCAGGCGCTTCTCTGACAGCTACAGGTTCCCAAGCTACCAAGAGTGCCCTTCAGCGCACAGTTGAGGAAGAACTTAGGAAGGGGGAATTGCCAGCAGAAGAACTAGCTGAGCTTAGTCAGATTTGTCCAATTCGCATGGAAATGGATGCCCTCATAGGGGCCCAGCAGATAGTTCATTCACCAGTCCCATATAAGCTTCTCATGGCTATACGGAAGGCCATTTCAGAGACAGGGCTTCAGAGTCGGTTTACTAGGGGCACGCTTCAGCAAGTGTGCGAGAATACCATGTTCATTCCACATGACTGGAAAGCCGTCATGCGGATGATGCTCAACCCTAGCCAGTATTTGATTTGGGACAGCGAGTTTCGCCTTGAGGCTCAGACTAGGGCTGCCAGGATGGGAGGCGCAGTACTTCCTGACCAGTTATATGGTTCAGGTGCCTTCGAATCCATTGATGCCCAGATCAATTTGCCACTCGCCACCCTTCAGATGTCAGCCGAGGCTGCCTTTAGGGCTTTTTTCAAGGTTCCAGCAACTGGCAAAGCGGCTAAAAATTACACCGCAATTAAGCAGGGAGCCCAGGAGCCCTACATGGACTTCATCAATCGCTTGGAGGAAGCGATCAGTAGGCAGATCGACAACGAGCAAGCCCAACAAGAGCTCATGATGAAGTTAGCCAAGGACAATGCCAATTTAGACTGCCGTAAAATCTTGCAGTCCCTGGGCAATCGTCCCGACTTGACTCTCATGGATATGATTAGAGCTTGCGCCAACGTTGGCACAGAATCCTATAAAATGGGTTTGCTAGTGGCAGCGGTGCAAGGGGGTAAAAGACCCAAAAGTAAAAATCAAGGGACATGTCACAATTGTGGCAAGGTCGGTCACTTCGCGAGGGAGTGCCGATCCAAGGGAGGCGGACAAAGTTCCGGCCGTTCCAAGGCTCCAAACACCCTGTGTCCGAAGTGCAAGAAAGGCTACCATTGGGCCAGGAACTGTCCGAGTTCGGGAAACCGGAACCCGGGCATGTCTCTGGCCCCGGTCCAAACAGAGGCTTCCTTCGCTCAGAGCTCGCCAGAGCTAGATTAGGTTTCAGTCACATTCCAGGCATTGCAAGGGCACAGGCCAGCCCCAAGGGTAGTACAGGGCTAGAATTGACTTGTCAGGCAGACGTTACATGTGACCTGCCAGGCACAGTCTATCTGGTGGACTCCCAGTACATGGGACCCCTGCCCAAAGGCTTTATAGGTTTAGTTTTGCCCCGCAGTGTAGCCAGAGCATGCGGAATTCTTGTAATTCCAGGAGTCATTGACTCCAATTTTTCAGGCGTTCTCCAAGTTCAGCTTTGGACTCACTTACCCCAGACAATTCACAAAGGAGACACATTAGCGCAACTGATCATGGTTCCTTGTCACTCGCCAGCAGACAGCCAGGGAAGGCTCAGGGACAGCTCAGAGTCCCGGTCAGAGGACCGCTCGAGCGCCAGTGAGGCAGTACAAGGATACCAGGTCTTAGCGACAGTGGAGACCAACATTGAGTGGAAACAGCGCCCAGTTATTGAGGTATTTCTGAATAAAAGATCATTTTCAGGGTTGTTAGATACCGGAGATGATGTGAGCATGATAAGCAGAAGCCAGTGGCCACGGGAGTGGGCCATTGAGCCGGTCTCCGATGTGTGGGGGGTAGGCGGCATTCAGGAAGCGTTTAGGAGCCGGGAGTGGGTGACGGTCACAATCCCAAAGGCTGATGGCACAGCGGTAATTCGGCTGCACATTCTTGACGTGCACATTAACCTTTGGGGGCGAGATATTTTACAGCAGTACGGTGCTACGCTTACCTTTGGGTAATGGCGTTGCCACTTAAATGGCTCACCGATACGCCGGTCTGGGTAGGACAATGGCCGGTAGTGGGAAAGAAATTAGTCGCCCTCAAGCAGCTGGTTAAAGAACAGCTAGACGCAGGACATATAGAGCAGTCCACTAGTCCTTGGAATTCGCCCAATTTTGTCATCAAAAAGAAGTCGGGGAAGTGGCGACTCCTCCACGATCTCAGAGAGATCAATAAATGCATACAGCCAATGGGTCCGCTTCAATGCGGCATCCCAAATCCTAATATGATTCCCGAGGGGTGGGAGATCTTAGTTGTAGATCTCAAGGATTGCTTTTACATGATTCCCTTAGACCCCAGGGACCGGGAAAGGTTTGCCATTACGGTGCCGGTTGTGAACCACAGTGAGCCCACACAGCGTTACGCGTGGAAATTTTTGCCACAGGGCATGCTCAATTCACCCACCCTGTGCCAAATCTATGTTCACAACGCACTGGCAAGGTTCCGAAACCTTTACCCCAAAGCCTTAGTTTGTCATTTCATGGATGATATCTTGGTCGCGGTGCCGCAACTCGGCAGCGAAATGTTTTCAGACCTCCAGGCCAGCCTGGGGGAGAAAGGTTTACTCATTGCCCCAGAGAAAGTGCAGAGAACCGAGCCCTTCTCATACTTGGGTCATCGGCTTCTCCGCTCTTTCGCAGCACCAGTTTTGCCCCAAATCAACTTGAAGGATTCAGTCACCTTGGTGGAATTCCAGGAGGTTCTAGGGAATATTAATTGGGCCAGACCGTATTTCCGATTGGATACGGATCTTCTGAAACCGCTCTTCTCGCTGCTCACATTAGGTAAGCAGCCGGCAGACCGGATACACATTTCTCGAGAAGCGCGCTTGGCTTTCGAAAAGGTCAACCAGGTTCTCAGCCAAAGGTGGGTGGACAGGATCGCTCAGGGGCCCTATGCTCCGATCCTGAACTTGTATATCGTGCGGGCAGGATCCATGTTCACCGGAGCTCTAGGAGTAGATTCCGAGAAAGGAGCGAGCATCGTGGAATGGGTGTACTTGCCGAACACCTCTTCCCGAAACATCATTCCTCCCCAGGAATTGGTTTCCGCGGTGGTCTACCGCGGAAGGCTGAGAGCTAGGGACATCTCAGGGCATGACTTAGCCAAAATCGTAGTCCCGTTCACCAAAGAACAGATTCAGCAGTTGATGCAGCTCGGTGACTCGCTTCCAATTGCGTTGGAAGGATTCACCGGATGCTTGGCATACCACTTGCCAAAAGACCCCAGACTTGTCTCGCTTCAAACGCAGACAGTCAGCTTGTTCGAATTGCTCTCGCTGGTTCCGCTTCAGGGGGCCAGGACAGTTTTCACTGATGGAGGCCGCACATATGGTGTCTTGATTTGGCAGGAGGGCCAGGCTTGGCGCACGCTGTTAACTCTTCCACAGAAGTCCACGCAGCGGGCAGAGTTGGCAGCGGTGAACCTTGCCTTGCGCACCTTCGCCAAAGAGCGCCTAAACATCATTACTGATAGCCAGTATGTCAGGAATTTGCTTCACAGTCTACCGGGAGCATACATTACTCCCGCGATACACAAGAATTTGCTTAGCCTGTTTCTCACTGCTCAATTTCATTTGCGAAACCGCACGGAGCCGCTCTATATTGCCCACATCCGAAGTCACCAAGACCTACCGGGTCCGATTTCCGCGGGCAATAGCAGAGCGGATGCGGCGGCAAAGGAAATTCAGCAACGTTCAGTGTTAGGTGTTTTCACTACGCCAATTCAGAGTCATGCATTCTTTCACCAAAATGCCAAAGCGCTTGCCAGACAGTTCAATCTGCCACTCTCTCAAGCCCAAGACATAGTTCGCTCTTGCCAGCATTGTGCAGGGGCACCGGGGGGGCCCTCGTGGGGGGTCAACCCACGAGGGACAGAGGCTAACCAGGTGTGGCAGATGGACGTCACGCATGTTCCGCAGTTTGGCAGATGGTAGTACATGCACGTCTGCATAGACACTTTTTCTCAATTCGTTTGGGCAACGGCGCAGAAAGGGGAGACTGCATCCCACGTGGAGCAGCACCTCCTTTCCTGCATTGCGGCCATGGGCAAACCACGGCACGTGAAAACCGATAACGCCCCGTCCTACAGCTCTAGGCAGTTGACCGCCTTCATGGCCACCTGGGACATTTAGCATACTTTTGGCGTTCCTTACAATCCGCAGGGGCAAGCGATTGTGTAACGAGTCAATCGGACGCTCAAGTCCTATATTGACAAACAAACAGAAAGGGGGGAGCCACCAGCCCTCCCCAAGTCACAGGCTCAGGCACAGAATTGTCTGAATAAGGTATTGTTCACGTACAATCACCTTAATGTTTTTTCGGATTGCATGCCGCAGGAGAAGCACTTCCGCCGTTCGGAAGCTCTCCCGCGACTGATGGTCCGATACCGGGTGCCACCGGACCCTTCATGGAGGGGCCCGACGCCACTCGTAACCTGGGGAAGAGGGTATGCTGCAGTTATGTCTCCTACAGGTGTCGTTTGGATTCCAGCTCGGTGTGACAAGCCTCACTTGGAACCACATGGCGTGGACCCAGGCCGACCCGAGTCCGATCCCGGAGATGGAGGACCTCACTCTGACCGAGAGGACCCGACGGAAGAAACGGCCACAGATGACAGCACCAAAGATCACCTGGGGGATGGTCAAGGTCCTTTGCAGTAAGGCTGAGGATGTCATCCGGCGCAAGGAGAAGGAGCCAACGCCGGAGAACCTCACGGCTGCAATCTTTGCCCGAATTCATGCCAACACCGTGGCAGTCACCATCATCCGGACCCTCTCCCTACTTGCGGGGGGAGGCGTTCAGGCTTCCTCATTGAAGGCCAACGATTTGATGCCAGGTGGAGACCTCTCTGCCAGGATGCATTACAACATATGGGAAAGGTTGGCGGGTCTCGTGAACCAGTCCGATTTTTGCCTGAAGCAGGACATCGGTTCTGCCTCGATCCTGAGCACCTGCCTCATCCCAGTGTGCCACTCTCCAGGTGCGCACCCCAGGGATGGGGACTGGCTTGTGAAACGGATTTTCAGCCCATACATCCCAGCAGCTTCCTCAGAATATGCTCGCTGGGAGATGCGGCTCACCATGACCTTGCCGGCTGATGCAGCCACTCTCCACACTCCTCGGGTGCGGTCAGCCCGAACTCTACCTGTGCTCGAATGATCGGCTGCGCCTCAGCTGGTCGAACCCGGCGCCGATGCCTCAACGTTGGCAGTGGCAATTGGACTTGTGATAACCCAGTGACACTTGGTTCAATGTATGCTCATGTTACCCTACCATCTGGTTGGTTCTTTACATGTAATCAGTACACTTGGAACTACATTCCTGCAAATGTCTCAGATACTATATGTTGTATCAGTCGTTTAACACTGTTACTCCCTACTAAGGATATGGTCACCCCAAGCACAAATGTTACGAATGTTTCAGCACCCGTATGACACACTCGCACCACCCAGTTAGACAGCTCATGTGAGAGCAGCTTTAGAGTAATGAGTTCAGCCGAATATCTCTCGCTGGCAGTCAGCATTTTTGGCGTGCCAGGCTTAGCCGTCGGCAACGCTCGGAGAATTGGTCGACTGGCTTGCGGACTAGCTAAAGCCATTAACCATACCTCCTCAGCGATAGCGCTGCTCAACCAAGAGCAGGCAGAGCTTCGCCATGCCATACTTGACAATCGAGCGGCTATAGACTATCTCTTATTGCTACATCATCTGGGTTGCGAATCTTTTCATGGTATGTGTTGTTTTAATCTCACTGATAACTCCCGTAAGGTACAGAGCCAGCTCACAGACCTCCACACCATAGTCGAGGGCATCAGGGAGGGTTCTGCATGGGGAACTTGGCTGAGTTCATTGTGGAACTGGATGTGGTCATGGATTCCGTGGGGGTGGCTTCACATGGTGCTCAAAGTGATTGTGGGGGTGATTATACTAGGCATAGCAGTATGCTGCTTTGCGCAATGCATTCCCTCACTGATATCAAGGTATCACTCCCGGAGGGAACCCCGAAGCACCATTCCCGCTCAACAGCTGATGCCCCTCTTGCGCAGAGTCGCCGGTCAGGCTCTTAAGTAAAACAAAAAGGGGAGATGTGGATTCCCCATGCCCCAATGGCATGGAACAGCCCGCGCAGAGGCCACTTCGGTGAGAACGCTCCTGGCCCGTGGGCTCTGCGGGCAGAGAAATTAAGGGGGGTGGATTAATAATAGGGTTTGATTCACCCACTTCTGACCTGACCTATGGCTCTGCCAAGTAAGCAGCTCGCTAACTTCTGTTACATATTAGGCAAACACTCATCTCCGAGTTTAGCGTAATCCCTGGTGCAAATAGTGGCCATATTTACCCGAGTCTAAGCCCCAGACAATGGTGTTTCCCCTGTCAATGTTTGCCCACGTTAATTAACTTCCCCAAGAGAGATTTCCCATTAACCCGGGTAGATGGGTGATGTGATTTTCTGTCAGATGACGGTTTTTTCCTGCCTTGCCTTCTGATCTATAAATGTAGATACTTTTCCTCCAATAAACCACTGATCTGATCTCGCTCCATATTGCCTCGTATCGTTCCTTGATCAGTCTCCTCCGGGACCTAACGGCCGTCCTAGCGGCCCCAATTCCTACACAAGATACCTCTTTCTACTTAAATGCTTCTTGAGTGTTTTTGAACATAGAAAGTGTTGGTGTGTGGGTTAGTACTAAGATTTGAGTTACTCTCCCACATGTTTTCTCTGTGTGTTTGTCATTTGTACCTGATACTCTGCTAAATATAGAAAGGAATTACTCAAATTTGCCAATGCCCTTTTGGATAAGAAGCTCACCTTGTTAGATGGAAGGCCAGCAAGTCGGCAGTTCAAAACCCGGGTACTGCATGACAGATTGAGCGACCGTCTCTGTTCCAGCTCTTGGGGACACTGAAGGAGCTTCATTTGGGCATCACCTGAGCAGAGTTTCTCCTGCAAAAATCCTTTCAACCCAGATTAATTTCTGACATGAAATTATAATTATAATTATAATTATAATTATAATTATAATTATAATTATTGTTGTTGTTGTTGTTTTTACAGGGCTTGTGAACCCTGTAACAAATTAATTAGCATTTTGCCCCCAACATGCTGGTTATTCATTTTACCAACTTTGGAAGGATGGAAAGCTGAGTCAACCTAGAGCCCAGGTCAGGATCAAACGTACAACCTTTTGGTTGCAGTACATCAGTTTAACCACTGCACCACAAGGGCACCAGGGAAGAGGAAGGGTTGCCATACTCTCCAGCCAGCTGCATTTTACCTGGTTTTCTGTTGTGCGGTAATACCAGAATCTATTCTAACTTGGATTGTCTGCTTTCATTTTTATTCTTGTAAAAGGCAAGTTTCTAACCTCATAGAACCAGAGGTAAATATCAACATGTGCAGACTCTCTTTCACCAGAACAACAATTTTGTGGCAGATATTATTCTGGGTTGAAAGGATTGAAGGAGGTTGTTAATATGGAATGAAGGATCTTGACTACAGATATTCAATTAAGCCCCTGAACTATCAGCTGCTTGAGGATGGCACCCCTGACTTGAAAGACAATATAGCCATCCACGTGGTCTTTGCAATTTGCTACTTCCTGGCATTGGCTGCGGGGAAGTCGAGCACATCTGGGACTCCCGGGTAATTTGTATTTGCAATTTTTATATTTGATACTGTATTTTTATATTGATATTGTATTTTTATATATATACTGTTCTGTCTCTATTGCTATATTACTGTGTTGCTTATATTGTACCCTATTGTCATGGATATGTTGTTTGCCTCCTTGAGTTGGCATTTGGCTGAAAAAAGCGGGGTATAAATAAAAATTGAATTGAATTGAATTGAATGTATATGTTCATACATGAGAAGGAATTCTTATCAGCTATGACAAGAAATTCCTTTTGAGTGCCAGGTTTCAGAACCAATAGCCAATTGTTAGCAATTCCAGTTTCTAAGGCAACCAAATACTCCCTACAAACACTGGGAGGGAAATCCAGCTTCTATGGCAAAATTCCCACTCTCTCCAGCAGCACTTGGATATTATCCCCTCCCCCCCCACTCCCCAAACAAAAAAGCTAATTGAAATGATATCATAGGAAAGACACTTCCAGGAAATGGTTATGCACACAGGTAGGATACTTATCTGAATCATAGATGGAAAGAAGGGGATTTTGTAAAAACACTCCTCAAGGACTTGCAGCTGGCAGAACATTCCTATAATTCTCTGCTTTATCATGAAAAGATATGAAATAACCACTTTGGGCAGAAGACTCAAAACTTTTATTCCTCTGATCTGTGGACTTTCATGTAAGAATCCTAATCTCTTTATCAATGTTTAGTATTCTGTCCTTCTGTGCCTCCAGAAATTACAGTGGAGGGGGAGGAATGCCCTCAGGCCTCTGCTGTTTCTGTCACCCTGCATGTGCGGGCCCCTCACCAGCAGCCTCCATGTTCCAATCATTGGCAAGGAAAGTCAAAAGCAGAAAGCTTGTTCTCTGCAGATATCAGTGCATCTTGGAAAAGTTACTTTTCTAGATTGCAACTTCCAGAGATGCCCAACTTGAAAGGTGACAGGCAAGGTTGTCAGGAAGAATACATAAGGTGGCTAGAGGATTCTGGGAAATGTAATCCAAAAATGAGACATTTCCCACCAGGTTTGGAGATTGAACCCTGCATGACCAGGGTTCCAAATTAGAGAAAGAGTTGACAGACAAAGAACAGCTTTTTATTCAATACTAGCAGAGGTTGCCCGGTGTTGCCGGGCTGTTTTAAATGGTGTTGAAAGGTTTTTGTTTTATGTTTATACAAACGAGGTTAGTCTGTAATTGTGATTTTTTTAAATGTTTATTTATACGCACAGGCTGTTATAAACTGTGATTAGCTTTTGTTTGTTTGTTTGTTTTTTGATTTAAAAAGAGGAAAGGATGATATAATTTTTTATAATTATTTTATTTATGCAAATAATGTTTTACTCTGTGAAATTTTTTTAATAGTTGTACCTTGGATAAGAATTTTAAAAATGTGTAAGTATATGTTTGTTTAAATTTAATTTTTTTAAACTGTGTTTAGATGTTTTGACTTGTTTTTGAGTGAAAACTGTATACAGGATTTTAAAAATGTTTGTATTATATTCTTTAGTGATTTATTTCTGTGAATATTTATGACTGTTTTTTCTCCTATGGCCTGTGGGTGGGGCTGTTGAGGTTTTAATTGATTTTGACTGTTTTTCTTTACTGGCCTGTGGGTGTCGCTTCTTCTGGTAAGTAGTCTCTTTCTTTCCTCATTTGAGTTCCGGTCGTCATGAAGGAAGGTCGTTTGGGTGAGTTGTCTGGTTTAATTTCTTTTGTGTTTTTTTTAAAAAAATTTGGGGGGGGGGTGTTTGTGTGTGTTATTGTTGTTTTTGGATGTTTTTTTAATTAATGGTTTTTTGGGGTAAGTAATTTTTTGGTGTGTGTGTGTGTCTGTGTGTGTTATTTCTTGTTGTTTTTGGATGTTTTTGTTGTTGTTTTTAATTAATGGTTTTTTTGGGGGGTTAAGTAAAGTCAGAGGGTGCAGCACCGTCCTCTGGCTTTGCTTACCTGGGAATAGGTTTACTTTCAAGGGGGGGGGGGCGAAGGCACCATTGCCTTTGCTCCTGCTTGAGAGCGAAACTCTTTTGGGGTAAGTAAAGTCACCGGGTGCAGCGGCGTCTGCTGGCTTTGCTTACCTGGGAATGCGTTCACTTTCAAGGTTGGGCGAAGGCAATGATGCCTTCGCCCTCCCTTGTAAGCAAAACACTTACTGTTAAAGTAAAGGCAACGGCCGGAGCACCGTCCAGTGCCTTTGCTTTGGGGAGGAATTGTTTTTCTTTCAAGGGGGGGGGGCAAAGGCATCAGTACCTTCCCCCCTTGAACTCCCTCTGATTTTGTGGTTTTTTTGCACCCCGGCTCCATGATTGTTGAGGCCGGGCGTAGTCTCAGCGTGTCTTTGGTGGGGTAGCATGGTGGAGAGGGAGTCACTCTCCTCCCCGCTGTTCCGTGCATGAATGCCGGTGGGTGTTTGCATTTTGTTGAGGCCTGTGGTGGTCTCGGCGTGTCTTTGGCAGGGTAGTGTGGAGGAGAGGGAGTCCCTCTCCTCCCCATTGCTCCATGCATGAACGCCGGCGGGTGTTTGCGTGGACTTGCGTTGACGTTGTGGTTTTAATTTGTATTTTTCATGCAGCGGCTTCCTCAGTGTTCATGGCGCGCAGGATGCTGGGGCTTGTAGTTATGGGTTTGTGCTTTGTGTTTGTGCTGCATTTTTTAAAAATGGTTTTATTTTGATTGGCCGCGGTGCATTTCTGAACGTTCCTTGCGCCGCGCCACGCCAGAGCCTCTCAGCCTGATTGGCTCTGGCATGGCGCGGCGCAAGGAATGTTGGGAAATGAAGTTGTCTCCCTTTTTTCATGTTTGTGGGGCTGTTACCCCACTGCCGGTTTTCTTAATCCTTCGTTGACCTGTGGACCCAGTTCGCCTGTGTGCACGAATGGTGGGTGTGGGTTAGTAGGGCCAGGTTTAGGAACCTATACGAACTTCCAACAATTAACCCTTGGTTTTATAGGTTAAGATGTGAAAGGCATGAAGGGAACAATGGATGGGTGGGGTCAGAAAAAAAACCATATCCACTCTTTTCCTCACTTTCTTTCCTTTGCTGCATGCATAGTGGAACAGCCAATTGTTTTAAATAATTGAGTTCTCCAAGTACTTGTACTGGATTGAATTCACACACTTCCATTTCGACATTTGAGATATTTATCATATGTGTGGTTTCTGAGATATTTTATTTCACTGGTAATAGTAGTTTGCCTTGTAGAGTTTGGCAGAACTGTGAGTTAAGAGATCTAGTTCCTTTCTGCTCCAGCAAAACACATTTTTAGCTCTAGGTAACTTGGGCTGAGGTTGCTTAGTGGTTAAGACACTGAACTTGATGACTGGAAGGTCAGCAGGTCAGCAGTTCAAGATCTGAGTGCTGCACAACAGAGTGAGCTCCCATCTGTTCCAGCTCCTGCCAACCTAGCAGTTTGAAAGCAAGAAATTGCAAGTAGATAATAGGGACTACTTTGGTGGGAAGGTAAACAGTGTTTCGTGCACTCCAGCATCTAGTCATGCCTGCCACATGACCACAGGAATGTCTGCAGGTGCAGACAGTGCTGTTTCTTTGACGATAAATTGAGAAGAGCATCAAACACTAGATTTGAATATGACTGGGTTTCGAGCAAGGGCAACCTTTAGCTTTACCTAACTTGGACTGAAGTAAACTGAAGCCTTAGACTTGGCCATTGTCAGATTTTCCTTCTTCACTCCTGCATCTATTTCTTTTTTAGCACTATGTGTGTGAGAGAGAGACTTTCCTTTTTCAGTCTGATGCTCCATCCTCTATTTCTTTTAGCCCTGTGTCCAGTTCACAATTGTTACTAAAACTCTTGACATGCACCTGAAGCAAAAACCTTTGAAACTCTTCATCTTCAAAACATTTACTTACCTCACTGAATGTTCTACCAGAATTGATACTATGGGAATTGAAACATAACCATTTGAGATTTATAACTATTTATGGCGACATACTTCATTATTAAACGCAACACTCCAGTTCATCATTAATTGAAAAATGAGCCCATTACTTATTCTCATTTGCAAATCCAGACTGATATGGCAGCAAGCGGAACTTTGTTTATATCCAGTGCTTCCAACAATTATATTTAAGATCCTCAGCAAATTAGACCAGATACTGTAGAAGGATGATCATTCTTGGTGTCTCTGAATTTATGCTAGTTGAAGGAAATACTTTTAAAAGCTGACTGATTCCATTGCAAGAGGAGCACCATGTATAGATATTGGTATGGGCTTGCTTCTGAACAGTCAAGGTGTTCTGTGATTTGGGTGGAGAGAAGAAATGATGGGGGTAAGGTCCCTCCTCAGATCACAAATTTCCAGTGGATATAGTAAGAAATTTTTATTTCATCATCACCTAGGGTATAAGCTGTTTTGGATCTGTTTTTTTGGGAGAAAGGCAAGTGCTAAATAAAACATAGGTAGGAATGGATGCTAGGAAAGATCTAAGGTTATGCAGTGGCTGTAGATCTGAATGGACTATGGAGAATAGCAGATGACAGAGGAGCCTGGCATGCTGTGGTTCATGGGGTCGCAAAGGGTCAGATCCCACTGTGCGACTGAACAACAAAGAATGGATGAATGAATAAATGTCTCTGTTAACCTTATGTAAATAAATACTATCTCATTTGTTTTACTGTTCTGAGATGTTTTGAATTACGAGATACAGTGGTACCTTGCTTAAAGAGCATAATGTGTTCCATGGGATTGCTCTTTAAGGGAGTTTGCTCTTTAAGTGAAACACCATTGTAAGTGACCAATTGTAACTTCTGGTGGGGGGGATTGCGAACCCCGTTTTAGTTGTTAAGCGAGTTTTTGGTTGGTTTTTAGTTGTTAAGTGAGGTGACCATTCAGAAAACAATCTGCTCTTTAAGCGAGTTAGTCTCTAAGTGAGGTGGTCTTTATATGAGGTTTTACTGTAAACCGATTGCATTCAGAGATATCATAGCCTGATTTTCATTTTCTCTTTTTAAAAATGCAGTTCTTCCTTTGGGCATAGTAGCAGTAGAAGAAGATGGTTCATCAGACATTGTTATTTTGTTTTTCTTACAGGGCAACAAAGATATTTCAGTAGAAGCTAGCTTTTTGTCTGTAGGGTCATGACCGTCAAGGTGATAAAGTGTCTTCCTGAGCAACAAATATTTGAGTGCAGTGCTAAGTATTTGTGGAAAGGAGAGTACATATTTTTCAAATAATGAATTGTCCAGGGTGGCAGCAGAGATGAGTCCACATCTGTGGAACCTGAGGCATTTCATTTGGAACCAAAATACATTTGTTCCATTAATAATGTACTCATTTATCATGACCAAAAAGGAATAGTGATATTTGTTCAACAAAAACCACCTTAAAGCTGAACTATGGCTGCTTGGGAGGGAGAATAACCTCTATTTTTTAGAGTGTGAGAATCTTTTACAGTTAAGGAGTATTCTATACATTTCTCTAACCTTGCCAATGAAATCCCACCATCTGAGGAACAGTGGGTGATGCAAGCTTACTTCTTGTAAATTTATCACTGATTAAAGGGAACAGTTTTTAAACAAAATTAAGTATCTACATATGTGGGGCAAGATAGGAATATGTGAAGCGGATTTATAATCAGCCCTCTAGTACCCAGGCTAAGGGTTGTCTTTCTTCCTTTCTGTCTTCTGTAATTGTCCGTACCTAATCCTGAAATATATGCCATGCTCTTCTTTCCCTTTTCTTTTTCTAAACCATATCAATGAGATACTTCCTGTAGGTTGTGGTTGCTATATGTTTGGCAAGCAGATGGTTTTCAAAAGGTGGCTTTGCGACATCAGCTTTCATTAAGCCAATCCTCTGCGTCAACTCAGAATTTCTTACTCATTGCCTTCGTCTCAATCTGGGTCATGATTGATGGAAAGCAGGACACCTTGAAGTCCAGCAGATGTCTTCAGGCTGTAATTCCTATCAGCCCCTGTCAACACAGTGAATGGGGAAGGCTGATGTGAACTGTAGTCCACCAACATGGTGCTCACCCCTGTACCTGCCCACTGTTCATTTGATGACAGACCACGTGCAAGTAGGAGTTTGGCAAGATCTCCAGGGCCACAGGTTCTCAGCCTCTGCTCAAAGGCATTTCCACCCACCCATGCTACCACTGATGATTTAATTGGAACCACATGCTCACAATGTATGCATTCTGCTGCTGAAGTTCAGCCCTTGCTCTGGCAATAAACCTACCTTCTCTAGTTGTTTAACTGCAGAGATATTAAATCAGTCTATTTCTCCTCCATGTTGTTTTTAAATATGTTCACTTATTTAAAAATGCTGTTTTGTGGCATCTGTACAGTGAGTGAGGGGAAAGGGGAATAAAGATAAAAGCAAATATCTGACAAAAAGTGTCCACATATTTAAATGTTATTTTAAAATAGACAGAAAACAAACATTTCCCGAAGTATTTGCTCTCAAAATACACTTTTAAAACAGTCCTCCCATATTCTGAGAAGCAGAAAATCTGATGGATAAATAAAGTTTCAATCTTGTCAAATCAGGTCAACTTGAAATGGAGTTTGGAAAAACCAAGTTCTTCAGGTATCCTTATGTCAGATGTGAAGAATTCCCTTGCAGTGTTTGCATATAAGCTGAATAAAGGAGCATATAAAGCAAAAGGTTGGCGAGGTATATGACATGATTTCCCAGCTCTCCTCAATGAATCAAGGCAAGACACTGATGTAAATGTAGATTTGGAGTTAACTGGCAACCCACTTTACTCTGAGATGCACTGACAGAAACTTCTCCTTCTTGTCTGCAGCTTCTCTACTCTGTTCCAGAAACACTGCTTGCAACTCATACCTCTATCCCCATGATTTGTAGGACTGGAGAGAGAATGGTTTGGGACATGCTGGGGAAGACCATGTAGGTCTTCCAGAATGGTTACACTTCAGACTGAAGATATTGGGTAGGATCGTATTAGATCCCCAAACTTTTTTGTACTACGATTGGTTTCAAGCTAAACAATTTTTCCATGGGCCAGTAAATTGGGGTGGTGGGATTGGATGATGCAAGCACATAATAAAATATGATCAAGTGTGCACTGTGCACAGGCAGGGGGAGGAGCCCTGTTGTAGCTCAAAAACAAGGAGGAGGGGCCCAGTCACATGCCAGCCACACTGTTCGACTCGGGCAGTGAAGTATCACATTGCACACAGGCGATGGGTGGGGCTCTGCTGTAGTTAAGCAACATAGAGGAGGGGCCCGGCCACCTGCCTGTCTGCTGTGTCTGAAGCCCGTGTTCAGTCTATTCGCTGGGCAGACCCAGTGGAGCATTGTTGAGGCTGCCCTCAGGGCTCCCAGTGCTACCCACCCCAGTGGTCCACTTCAGGACAGCCCGCGACCCGGTGGTTGAGGACCCCTGCATTAGACTACCCCCACACTGCCAGACTGTTGTGTATGCATGCAGTTCAGCTGCTCGTCATTAGCGCAGCTGATGGAGCTCTCGTGGCTCCAATTTAAGTAAAGGTAAAGGTTTCCCTTGCTCGAAAGCCAGTCGTATCCGACTCTAGGGTGCAGTGCTCATCTCTGTTTCCAAGCCGAAGAGCCAGCGCTGTCTGCTTCTGCAGACATTTCCGTGGTCATGTGGCAGGCATGACTAGACACCGGAGCGCACGGAATGCTGTTACCTTCCCACCGATTTACCCAATGAGTAACTAGCATGGGAAACCTTCCCACCACAGGTGAACTATGTCAGGTATGCAGTACGTCAGAAAGACGTCACCAATACTGCAACCAATAGGCGCCTTCGGGCGAGATTCAAATGTATTATGTACCATATATAAGGAGGCAAGGCTCCGCCATTGCCTCATGTACAGATTGACCATGTTACAATAAAGTAGTGTTTAGCCCATCTGCTGGCTCATGTGCAATCAATCTGCCTACATCAAATTGGTGACGAAGGTGGGATAATGGCTTCCCACAGGGTCACCCTCTCTCCGTTCGATACCTCCCAGCCGGAGTCATGAGACCTCTATGAGGAACAGTTTCTGTACACGATGGACACGGAGAAGATCGAGGGCGAAGTGCAAAGGCGAGCCTGCCTACTGCCTCAGTGCGGGTTGCCAACCCTGGAACTGGCAAGGAACCTCCTGATGCCGAGGGTACTCAAGACGGTACCACTGGTCAAAATCCTCGCTGCTCTGTGGGCACATTTCCACCCAAAGGTGTCCGTGTTCCTGGCAAGATTGGCGTTTAGCCGGCGAGACCAATGCCCTGGAGAAACTGTGGTGGAGTACATAGGCATGCTGATGCTGGCGGCCATTCCATGCCAGTGGGGAGCCTTCCTAGCCGAGGCGTTGCGAGACCATCTCCTACTTGGCTTGCGGGATGAAGAGGCTCAGCGGAAATTGTTAGCCCGAGACGAGGACATCACATTCGAGCAGGTCTTGTGGGCCGCACAAGCTGCTGAGGCAGTAAAGGACGGAGTATGGGCATGCAGGATGAGATCCGCAGCCCTGGGAAGCTTGGCATCCATGGTGCAAGCCCACAGCTGTTCGTCACATCGTGCACAAGAGTCGAGAGCCGCTGCAGCCGCCGCCACATCCTCTTCGGGATCCAGCAAGAGCGACAGCGAACCAGAGGTCCAGAAGGTGAGGAAAAGGCCATCCAAAAAGAGAGACACCACCAAAGCAAGCTGATGCTGCGAGGGGTGCGGGGGGCTCACATGACTGGAAGAAATGCCCTTTCGAGAAGGCAGAGTGCCACAATTGCGGATGTTTGGGACATATAGCGAAGGTGTGCAGACAACGCAGAAGCCGAGACCCTGACCGGACCAGCGCTATGGCTGAAAGGACGAGGCTGTCCAGAAAGTTCATGCGGGGGACACCATGGTGAGAAGTGTGTTGGACAGACGCACCTGTTTTTTTTGTGAAGGTACTGTTGCAGGGGGTCCAAGTAAAGATGGAGGTGGATTCAGGGACCGCCTATTCCATAGTCTCACAGATGGAGTTTCTGTGAATACCCCCTAGGGACCGCCCTAAACTGAGAGCCCTCAGGACGAACTTGTTCAGGGTAACTACATTCTGATCCTGGGGGTGGGAAATTTCACCATCCCTTTCAAAAACTTCACGAGGAAGTTGCCCTTGGTGGTTCTTAAGGGGGGTCCAGTTGTCTTCTAGGGACCCAGTGGTTCGAACCGCTGGGCATTGCACTGACTGGCATCAACACCGTCCAAGGTGACCCCATTCAGAATGTGTGCAATGCACATCCCACAGGCTTCGAGAAAGGACTTGAGGAGTACAGGGGGCCTCCAGTGGACTTTGATATTGACCTTCTGTTTGCTATGTACGGCTCAAGCTGCGAAGAGTGCCTTTTGCAATAAAGGACAAAATCAAAGCGGAACTGGACAAACTGGTGGGTCAGGGGATTTTTGTTCCGGTGGACTCCTCAGATTGGGAGACATCAATTGTAACTGCCATGAAATCTAATGGAGGTAGAATTTGTGCTGATTACAAGTGTACAATCAATAAGGCAATTCGCCCCAATGCCTACCCAGTGCCAGTAGTTACCCACTTGCTGGCCAAGTTACATGGGGGTAAATGCTTTGCGAAGTTGGACCTAGCACAGGCTTACCAACAGTTAACGGTTACACCTGCGGCCGCAGCTGCCCAGATGATAGTTACACACAAGGGTGCATTTAAGGTGATGCGCCTCCAGTTCGGCGTGAACTCAGCCCCCGGGATATTTCAGGCGCTTGTGGAATGCCTCCTTAAGGGTCTCCCCAGGGTCTTGCCATATTTTGACGATGTATTGATAACAGCTGGGGATGAGTCAGAGCTAGCCCAGAGGTTAGACCAGGTACTATCTGTGTTCGAGAGGGCTGGGTTATGCCTGAGAAGGGACAAATGTGTGTTCTACGCAAACGAGGTCGAGTTTCTGGGGTTTCAAATCACCCCTGACAGGGTAAAACCATCGAAATCCAAGGTTGTGGCAGTACAGGATGCCCCCAGACCAGCCGCCAAACCAGAGCTACAGTCATTCTTAGGCCTCCTGAACTTCTACCACTCCTTCCTCCCACGGAAGGCATCCATGGTGGAGCCGCTGCACTACTTACTGAAGAAGGATGCAGTCTGGGGGGGGAGGGTCAAGAGTGGGTGTTCAATGAGTTAAAGCGGCTCCTCTCTTCTGAGGTGATATTAACTCATTTTTACCCCAGAAAGCCCATAGTACTTGTGTGTGATGCCTCACCGGTGGGGGTCAGGGCTGTCCTCTGTCACGTACTCGAGAACGGGAGGGAGGCACCGATTGTGTTCTTCTCGAGATCCCTCTCGAAAGCAGAGCACAACTATGCACAGATGGATAGGGAAGCCTTCACAATCATCGCAGGGACGAAGAAATTCCATGATTTCTTGTATGGGAGGGAGTTTACCATTGTCACAGACCACAAGCCCCTCCTGGGAATCTTTGTCACGGCCAAGCCCACTCCCCAGATTCTATCCCTACAAATGTTATGAAGGGCAATTTTTTAAAATGCGTACCAGTTCACACTGGTGCATCACCCAGGGGAAGACAACACTCATGCAGATGCGCTTTCCAGGTTTCTCGACTCACCCCCATTGTGTCCTCAGATATCACCAAGGCAACCGCCAAAGACAAGGTTCTGTCCCAGGCATTGGCATGGGTAAAGAAGGGCTGGCCCACAATGTCCCCATCCAAGGAACTTGCATCGTTCTTCAGGACACGTTTTGAGCTCTCACTCGAGAGAGGATGCCTCCTCTGGGGCCAGAGGATAGTAATTCCTGAGGTTTTTTTGAACCAAGGTGCTCCATTTGCTACACACTAGTCACCTGGGGATCGTGAAGTCGAAAGCTCTGGCAAGGAGCTATTTCTGGTGGCCCAACGTAGATAAGGACATAGAGGAGTTGGTGGGTGCATGTGAGAGTTGCCAACACTCACGGCCAAAGGAGCACAGATTACCCCCCAGGGAGTGGGACACAGCCTGCGGACCGTGGTCAAGGATCCACTTGGACTTTGCAGGGCCATTCCAGGGTACAATGTTCTTGTTAGTGGTTGATGCATTCTCGAAATGGCTGGAGGTCATTCCAGTGTGAAACACGTCCTCCGCAGCCACAGTCAAACACCTGATGAAGGTGTTCACGTGTTTTGGCCTGCCTGATGTGTTAATTTTGGATAATGCAACCACATTCACGTCCACCGAATTTCAGGCATTCCTCGAACGGAATGTGATCAGCCATGTTACCTCCGCTCTGTTTCACCCTGCCACAAACGGTCAAGTACAGTGCCTGGTCCGCACTACAAAGGAGGCACTAAGGAGGATGGGTCAGGGGGGTCTGGAGCTACAGCTCTGCAAATTCCTCCTGTGTTATAGGGTTACTCCACTTGCATCGAGGCAATCACCTGCAGAGATTCTGATGCGAAGAAGACTCACAACATTGTTTGACTGCTTGGATCCTTCCAGGGTGGAGGATAGAAGCACGAATGTGGTGGTAGATCAGAGGAAAGTGTTCGGGGCAGGCGATCCAGTGTACTGCAGAAATTAAGTGAGCTCAGGGCCAGCGTGGGTACCCAGAGAAGTGGTGGAACAAACCGGACCCGTATCATACCACGTAAAGATGGGGTCAGGGTTGCTGTGGCGGAGATACGCCGATCAGCTTAGGAGAAGAGTCACGGATGCCATGGGGAAAAGTGGGTATTTTGATGAGTCAGTGTTAGGGTTGCCCCCCACCCATGTAACCCAAGGGGGGAACAGGACTCAACAGGCCGCATAGACCCACAGTAGACTGTCTCCCAACCTGGAGATGAACAACCCCACTTTAATTTTTTGTTACAGGATGGGGGGAGTTTTCGTGAGTGTTCCCCCACTCGTCCCAGTGAGCAGTGGGGTTTTGAGTTGTCCCAGAGGTCCCCCCATCCTCCCCAACACAGAGATACCCCATCCCTGCCCTTGCCGGTTTTTGATGGGACACTGCAGTTTTCCCAGGGAGAAGGTTCAGGCGCAACAGCTGATTCCGGCAGCACCGCTGAATCGACCGGCTGACCGCAGCATGCCTGCCGGCCCCCACAATGGTTGAGGGACTTCATCCCATCCTAGGGGGGGAGGGATGTTGTGTATGAATGCAGTTCAGCTGCTTGCCATTAGCACAACTGATGGAGCTCACGTGGCTCCAATTCACCCAATGAATAACTAGCGTGGGAAACCTTCCCACCACAGGTGAACTATGTCAGGTATGCAGTACGTCAGAAAGACGTCACCAATACTGCAACCAATAGGCGCCTTAAGGTGAGATTCAAATGTATTATGTACCATATATAAGGAGGCAAGGCTCCGCCATTGCCTCATGTACAGATTGACCATGTTACAATAAAGTAGTGTTTAGCCCATCTGCCGGCTCGTGTGCAATCAATCTGCCTACTTCAAACAGACACAGGAGACAAACAATGGAGATTAACTGTGGCATTCTACTTAAGGGGTTTGTCCTCTCTGCATGGTATGTTTTGTTTAAATCATAAGCGGAAATTGAGAGATGAAAGGCCTCTTCTGTGTTCAAAAGTAGCATTTTTCTTGAGAAGCTATATGTTGTGTTGGTACACAGGTAAATCTGTTTCTGAAACTGTTGCTGTTACCACTAACCTAGAACATTGGAAGTCAGTGATGTAGTTGTTAATTTGCCACCTTTCTTAAAAATGCAAACTGAAAACATTCATAATTGGGTTTGCAACATTATTTAAAAGCTAGTCCTAGAGAACACTTGAGAATACTTTGTGTTTGGAAACAAATTAAAATGCAGTTGAGTTGATGCAGGAGTTGGACTAATGCAGTCAGCAAAAGAAATGCTGGTAGTTTTTGAAGATTCTTCAAGGGTAGAGTGTACTGTAGTAATTTTAAAAGGGCAGGGTTATATCTGAAATTATTGCAGCCAGGTAGGCTTTCTTCAAGAAGGAACACAATCAGAAGATCAAAGTATGGTAAATATGTAGTCAACCACAGCAGCTACAGGGCCTTTCAGGAGAAATGCCTGGTCCTGAAGCACCCTGAAGTTGAGAACCTGATTCTACTATCCAACCATTTTAATTTTTTCTGGCCAGCTGCAAAACACATCTCTGCAGGCTCCACTTCAGAATCATGACTGTTTAGGAAGCTGTCCATGTGATTTTTTTTTTAAAGAGAGAACTGACATCTGTTTTGAAGGACTGTAAAAGGGTGGTCCTCCTTTTGAGGCACATAGGGTCACCTGGTCATTGTCTTTCCCACTCAGATGAGATGCATTATAATTCTGTTTAAATTATTAAAAAAATCCTTATTCTGCATCTGAATATATAAATTGACACATGCAATTGCAAACTGCTGTTCCCTCTTGTTCTTTTTCTTCTAAAAGCATGCTATCTTCCTTAGTAACATGAAAATGGACAGCTTACTGTTTAGTCATATACATGTATGCACACCCACATGGCCATGTGTTCAGGAAGGGCTGTAACTTCAGATCTCCCATCTTGGCTGCTTATGTGTCCTTTCAGCAGCCAGCAGCTACCACCAGCCATGAATGTAATTTCATTTAAGGAGCCGTTGTCAAGCCAAGAGTGTTTTTCTTATTAGCTGAACAAGGGACTAGAGGAAAAAGTAATTTCTTCAACATAATGGCTACTACAAAGCAAGGTTCCCAGTAAACAGCTTGTTTCTCTTCTTCCATCAGATGGGCAAGAAAAACAGCTACATCAATCTTTTGTTATGGATCCATTGTGACTTATATGATCAGAATTGTTTCCTGCTAATTACAAAAGCAGTGGATGCTGATGTGACTATTGCTCAGATAACACACAGCTTTGAATCGAATAACCAACCTGCTGCTCTCCATTAGCATTCTGATGCTGGTCAAAATCTATTAATCCAGCAATATGTCCTCCTGCCAACTGAAACAAGGCCCCAGAGTTCTGAACAATGCTGAGAGCAAAATGCTATTATGCGAAATGGAGTTATAGATCTTGTAAGTTAAAAATAAATAAATAAGTGTAAGGTATTTTCAGCTGTCAGGACTTGACAGACTCTTTTGGTCTGGTCCTTCTGCTTAAAGTAATACAGTTACTCATTAATGTAGAGCTTGGAAATTATATATATGCTAATTGCAGGTTATAGTTATATATATATATGTACATATAAACACATGCGCACGCACACACACGCACACACACAACCCCTGAAGACTGTGAGTACTTTAATGCATCTGAGCAACAGCATGCAGCTGGCTTATCCTTCCTATCCAAACGTTTTGCACTGTACACTCATTGATGAGCAAAATGACCCAACGGTCTTTTGTGGGACCACAAATGACAATAAGTTGTACAAATGTAGAGGGCATGTCTTCATCAAAATAGGAAATCCTATCTTTACTTTGCTACAAACTGATGTGACATCCCTCGTGTCCAAGAAATTCACAGGGGAACTGATTGGCATCAACCAAAGTTTTCTGGGATGTGTCTAATTGCTTGGAGGCTCCCAAAACATTACGGAAATGCTATTTTTGTAAGACCAGGTATTATAGTCCTCTTAATGGACTAGATTGAAGTGGACAATATAGAACTCTTGGCTGTATGTATAGATTTATAAACCACTTAATTTTGCTTGAAGAACCTAATATGAAAAACCAAAACACTCACATTCTGGTTGGAGATTTCAATAACCGTAGCAGCATTTGGGGCTATGAACAGGATGATGAAAATGGTGAAACTGTTATAAAATGGCCAGAATCCCATTTAATGTTCCTATACATGATCCTAAACTACCCAGTTCATTTAACAATGGTAGGTGGCAAAGAGGTTACAGTCCAGATATAATTTTTGTTAGTAAGTCCATAGCTCAACAATGAATTAGGAGTTTAGGCGACCCAGTTCCCAACACTCAGCAGAGCCCTATTGTATGTCAGATTTACTCAGCCACCCAGCCACAATTTATACCATTCTCTAGGACAGTGTTTCCCAAACTTTGGGTTTTGGATTTCAATTCCCAGAAGCCTAAGTCAATTCCCCAAAGCACTTATCAGTCAATGTACTGACTTAGGCTTCTGGGAATTGAAGTCCACCAGTGTTTCGCAGAACATAGTTTTGGAAACTCTGATCTAGGAAGTATGATTAATAAAGCAGCTGGGAAAAGTTGACAACAATGCTAGACACAATTATTATTCAGTTTGCCCCTCAACAAGAGACCTATGGTCAATTTGCAACTTCCATTTTGAAATGTTCCAAGAGGGTGCTGGACCAGGTTTCATTCTGGAAACACATGCACAAAATGTAGATTATATTTCAAATATTGAAGAAAATCCTTTTAGTGAACATATAGAAAAGGCTGGGAGAAATTTGGTCTCAACTCTTGCAGAAACAAAAAGAACTTGCTGGATAGACATTCACTGGGGGCAAAGAGGCTTCCCGGCCACGCCACTGGCCGGAGCCCTGGGCCCCGCCCCCTCGCCCTAAGACTTGAAAGGCGAGGGGGACGCCCAGCGGAACGCCACCGCCGCACACCTGGCCCCACTGGGGGTGAAGAGGCTTCCCGGCCACGCCACCGGCCGGAGCCCTGGGCCCCGCCCCCTTGCCCTAGGACTTAAAAGGCGAGGGGGACGCCCAGCGGAATGCCATCGCCGCACACCTGGCCCTGCTGGGGGCGAAGAGGCTTCCAGGCCCCGCCCTCCCCCTTTGAGGGTCTCTGAAGGCATGGGAATTTGTGGGTGGTTCTAGCTGATTTGTATTTATTGCATTTTTGTATTGTAGTTGGTGTAATACCATTTACTGTTGTGTAATTTTGTACTGTTGTTTTGCTTGTGAAATTGTATTTTGGTTTGTATTGGTGCTATATTGTATTTCTGTACGTTATGCATTGTGAACCGCTTTGAGTTGTCTGCTGGACGAGGAAAGCAGTATATAAGAATAAATTTCAATTCAATTTCAATAACATAGCTTGACATGGCAAGAACTAGCCTGAAAACTTGGAGATTACTGAAAATGATCTGAACAAAAAGGACATTTCATTCAAATATAATTTCAAACCAAAAGGTACACCAGCTGCTCTGGCTAGGGAAGATCAACCAATCTTTCTTTGCAGGCGCACCCCCCAATAAAGGACTCAGACACTGATGAAAGTGGATAACGGCATTGGGCCACATTTATTGATTCATGCCCTAGTCCGAATTATAAATTTCTATTGGTAATTGACCAATCATAATTCTTAAGGCAAGCAGGCCGAAGTAACACTGGTAAGGTACCACCCAAAATTGCCCACGGCAATTGTTACAATGTATCTATTTGTATCAATTTGTTTGTTGACAACAAACAAATTGTTGACCGTAGTCAATATCTAACTAATGACCCCACCCTCTGACGCGTATCCGTAAATTCACGGGGTGATGCATGCTGTCTAGCTGTAGCCATCACCCCATCGCCTAGTTCGTCGTTGACCGGACAACGTTTAACCAACTTATGCCTGTCTAGTGTTGTCTAGTCAATTGCGAACCTGCCGGATACCTGTGGGTCATAAATGTTTACCAGTGCTACCCGCCACACGGAGGGGCTTCAAAGAAGACTCGACGCCCCCCCCCCAGACCGTCAGCTCGGTCAACAGGCCTGCTCGCCAGTCCACTAACCAGAGGTCCATACCTCCCTGCGACAGATGGGCGCCATCCCCTGAGTAAAGCTGGTAATTTTGCAGACTGATGGCGGGGAGGCTAATGACGCGTCCCCCACCCTTGTCGAAATGGAACCGGGCAATAGCCCCGTTCACGGAGCGTCGGCTCAGTCAAGAGCCCTGAGGCCGAACGCTCCCCTGTAAGCGTACCGCGGTATCGTGTCCGACCAATTGAGGGTTGTCGCAGGCCACACATAATGTGAGTAGGGCAGGTCACTGCAAATCGCAAGGTTCCGCGATAGGCCAGTGACATGTCCCAAGCCATCGCCCCCAAGGTACATAACCAGGACATAGGTGAGTCAGCATCCCTGATTTTAGAAAAGGAATGGCAACAGTTCCCGCCATAACATGCCGCGCTTACCATGCCACCTGAGACGTGCGGATGCACCCAGTCCCAGTCGGGGTCCCCACTCTGTCGCCGCAGCGTAACGCGCTGCCCCGTGCAGCGTAACGCGCTGCCCTGTGCACGTGGCCATGGCCCACCAGCCATACTGTCACCGGTGTAATACGACACCCAGGGTCTGTCAAGGAAAAAAAAAGGGGGGGAGAAACAGTGCAGTGACTAAACTGGTATTCACGGTTGAAGAGGGTGAACACAAAACTGAAAACATTGTGATCCCCACCCTCCCATGCGGCGTTTGTCAGCCCCGGAGTACCCAAAAACAGCTGCAGTAGAAGCCACCCCTATCCTGAACGAATGGGTGCCGCAACGAGCCCCAGAGAGGCCAACACTGTCTAGTGCCTTCCCGGCACTCTCCAAAATTGAAATTTAGTAAGGGGAGACCCATCTTGGTGACAGAAAAACGGGCCATGGTGGATGCCACGCAGTGCAAGAAACTCCTGTAGGGCACCAACCGGACAGATGTCTGCCAAAGAACACCGTAGCAGTCTTACACCACTGCCTACGCCATGCTGATCTGTCTTAGAGGAGCGTATCCTCAACTGAGCCCAGTCTTTGGCAACATAGACATCCTCGAGTTCCAGTGCCCTATGACTTGCATCCGCCTTAGACAGCATCACAAGCTCGCTGATGCGGAGCGCTCCAAAAAGGCCACCATCGTAGCCGCATGAATTGGGCTGCCTCGTACTTATCAAAACAGAGGCCATGCCAGCCCCGGGCCAGTTGGGTAAGAACCTCTGGGGAAATCGGGTGGCGGTCGTCCGGGCAACGCCCACGCTCCCGCACCCACCCCTCCAAAACATGTCTCACACGGAAGTCAGCGGTACTATCCACATGGCCGCCCACCTTGGCCATAAAAGCCAACGCTGACAGCCTAGATGCTATGGTGCGAGGTGCAAGGCCCTGGGCATGCAGGTAAACCATGAACCGAAGTACATGGGTCACTGGGATCGGCCAGGTCTCTGGCAGCCGGAATTGGGTACAGAAATCTCCGAAAGAATTGAATGCGTGGTGATACGCCTTACGCGTGCGTGGCGCTAGTGACAAGCCAATTGCCCGGTTCACCTCTCCTTGCCAATGGTCCATATCTCATCCGGGAGTGGCGAGGAAAATTCCTCCGCATCCGGGGCCAAGGCACGGAACCGGGAGATCTGCAGGCGGGACAAAGCGTCAGCGATATCATTAGTGACCCCCGGAACATGCCTGGCCCCGAAGAGGACATTGAGGCGCAGGCTGCGCAACACAAACTGGCGCACTAGGTCCATGACCCTGGGCGATTTGGAAGTCTGTGAGTTGACAATGTGTACAACGGCCACATTGTCACACCAGAAATGGACAACCGAGTTGGCCCACTCCTCGCCCCATAGCATCAAAGCCCCCAGGATAGGGAAAATTCCAGGTACGTGAGATCACGCAGGCGACCCGTGCCTGCCCAGGCTGGTGGCCACCCACCATAGGCCCACTTCCCATCGAAGTACATCCCATAACCCAGGGATCCCGAAGCATCGGACTGTAGCTGAAAGCGGGGGGAAGCCAGGAGGTCAGACCTCCAAAATGATACTCCATTGAACTCCCTCAGGAACTGGAGCCAGATAAGCATATCTGCCCTGATACCCCGGGTGAATCTAACCCTATGGTGGGGCCTAAATAAGTCTGTCATGGCGTCGCACAAGCGCCAAGCAGATGCCCTGCCCGGTGCGACGACCCTGCAAGCGAAATTGAGGTGACCATGTAGCACCTGCAGTCCCCTCAGAGATGCCTTGCGTTTAGCAAGCAAGTCTGAGATAAGGGCCATTATCCTCGACACCTTATCCCCCGGTAACCTAGAAGCCTGTGCTACCGTGTCAATCTCCACCACGAGGAATACTAGCTTAGTAGATGGGCCCTCGGTCTTTTCGGGCGCTAAAGGGACACCGAGTTCCTCCATTAGCGTCTGAAATGTGTTGAGGAGACGTGTGCACGTGTCCCAGCCCCGTTCACCCCCGAATAAAAATTCATCCAGGTAATGGGCTACAGACCGGGACCCTGACCTGCGGACAAAAGCCCACTGTAGGAAGGTACTGAAACGCTCGAAAGCCGAGCATGAGATGAAACAGCCAAAAGGCATGGCCTTATCAAAGTAATATTCACCCCGGAACTTAAAAACCCAGCAACTCAAAGTCGCCCGGGTGCACCGGCAGGAGGCGAAACGCCGACTTGATGTCGCACTGAGCCAACAGCGCACCCGGGCCACATGAGCGCACCATGCGCAGCGCTCGGTCAAAAGATGCATACCCGACTGAGCAAAGATCATCAGGGATAGCATCAATCACCGATCGGCCGGCTGGGTGGGACAAGTGATGAATCAGGCGAAACTCGCCCGGTGATTTTTTGGGCACTAAGCCCAAGGGTGATACCTTAAGATTAGGGAACGGGGGTGTCGGGAAAGGGCCAGCGACCCAGCCCGCATCGACCTCCTTAGTAATGCTGGCAGCAGCTACCTCCTCCCTCCCCCTAAGGGACAAAAGGTTGGGGGCATCCTGGGGGTACCTGTCACCCACGAAAGGAATACTGAACCCCCGTCTAAAACCCTGAAGGAGGTAAACCGCATCCTCCTCCTTCGGGTACAATGCGAGCCAACGCTCCAACATGTCCACATTAATTGGGGAGGGGGCCTTTCGGTGAACCAGCTCCCTCTGCGGCAGTTTTGCCAGTCCCGTGTCCACCCCTTCCTCTGCCCCGCATCCCTCCAGGCCTGGGACAGGCGGAGGCCGCATGGGGGCCAGCACAGGAGGGACACTCATGCCTGTACTTGCAATTCTTCCTGTTGCAGGAACCATTGGACAGAAAGTCCAGCACAGCAGGCGGGCTGGAACCCCCTGCCCCGCCACCTGGCGGGGTGCCTGTGCTGGGGCCGCTCGCTGGACCGCATGTCCACAATGGTATCATTCCCCGGGCGCAGGGCGCGTGGGAGTCATGTACAGAAGCCACAGCCTCTGGCAGGGCTCATCCCACCTCATCTTGGGGTGCAGGGGAATCCACATACGGAATTCCTCGTCATTAGCAAACTACGACGGGCCCGGGAAGTCAACCATCGCCCGGTAAATGTTGTCCAAATACTGGACCATCGGAATTGCCAAATCCGGCCGAGCCCTGAGGCAGACCGCCATGTATATGAGGTAGGCCGGCAACCAGTTGGCCCACGTATGTGGTGGCATGCGACAACATGCCTGCTCCTTATCCTTCTCATCTTGCCCCTCCCTCTCCTCCTTGGTGGGCTCTCTGTTAAGGAGGGAGAAGATGTCCACATACTCCCCCCGCCAGATCTTCTCTTTGGGGGTCTGGGCCAAATGGTCCCCCAGTGGCAAGGAATACCCTGCTGTCGGCAAAGCCGGCACAGGTACGGTGGAAACTGCGGGCGTCTGTAAAGGAGCCTGGACTAACCCGGTCACCCCTAGAAGATTCCCGACTGGGTAAGAAGCACCCCCCACCATGGGGCCCTGGGTGATAGTTGAAGTCACCGGGTGGGGCGTCGGCGACTGAACCGCCGCACCACCCGTGCGAGGCCAAGGCCATTGAAAAGCCCCCCCCAACGTGGCCATGTGTGTAGGTGCACTAGTTTGGACCGCATACTCACATGCTGCACCCCCATGGGCCGCCCCCACCGGGGGTTCCGACCCACTGGGGGCGTCGGAGCTCACGACCGCCATAGAGCTCGTCGACGGGGCTTGATCAGCACCGGCCTGTGGATTGGGGAGCTGCGAGGCAGTGGCCAAAGCCGGGCCACGCGCCTCAGGCAGCTCAACCCGTCCCGTCGCCTGCCGCTGCCCAGCAGACGATGCATCGACCTGCACCCCAAAAGGGGCCCCAGGGTGACTAACCCGGGCCAGGGACGCCTCAAGGGCCACAACGCGAGCCAGGAGAGCCTCCACGCTGACATAGCCACCTAAACCAAGGGGGGGCAAAGGGGAACGGTGGCCACCGCTTGCGGGCCGAGGGCCGTGGCCCCTACTGGGCCCGTACGCGGACTCCCAGCCTCCGGCCAAGGGGGAATTAACCCCATCCCACCGGTCCCGGTGGGCTCGGGCATAGGAGGCTGCTGGGGAGGCGCAGCCGCGGTCCTCTGACCCGGATTGCGCCTCCGCGCAGAACGAGCCGCGTTCGCAGTCGCCTTCTTCTTTGAGGGCATTGCAGCTAGCCGATGGGAAGCCGAAAAAGGAGAAAATCAGCAGCCAAGAGGCTTCCCGGTGAGGGTAAAAGCGACGGAGGTAAGAGGGAAAAACCTCTCCGCTCCGTCACTTCGCAAAATGGCAGCTCGGCTGCCTCATGGCCGCCCCTTATATAAGGGTGCCGGCCATGCCCCTTAACTACCCGGATGCCTTCGTCCGATGGGGGGGGGCCCGCAAAGGGCGCGGCGGCCATTTTGGCGCCGCGCTCGCATTCTTTCATGTCAGAGGCACCACCAGTATATAACAACATAAAAAGCTAAAATTAACATATCTAAAACAAAAAAGAATTAAAAGGACGAGATGACATTTGCTCAATATCAGGCCACCTCAACAACATTTCCTTTTGCCAACATAAGGTCCTCCTCATTGCACGTTGAAGGGCATTGTGTGCATTGTATCATATGGGCGATTGTTTGCTCTTCTCTGCATTCACACAGGCTACCATCTGCAGGGAAACCCCACTTTCTCAGAGTAGCCCTTGATCTTCCTACCCCGGCACACAGTCTGTTTAAAGCTTTCCTCACAGGCCACGGTTGTTCGTGGCCAGGTGGTAGAGAATCATGTGGTTCTGCCCAGTGATTTGGTAGCTCCTCGCTTGCCTTCCAAAGTGCTAGGGCAGTCTGAGGGGGCTGGTTGTTGGGGTGGGGATTAGTTGTGAGGAAGCTATGCCTTGATTTCAGTCTCTGCTTTGGTGGATGGTGTTCAAATAACAGGTGTGTTTCCAAGGATCTTGCTTTGACCCACTCTTTCTGAGCAGCACTTTCTCAGTGAAATGTTGGTGGAGGGATGCCAGCTAGGTACAGTGGATCCCCACACAATGACAAAGCTTGGTTCCAAGTGTTGCATCGTTATGTGCAATACATAATTAATTGCGAGTTCTCGCATAACGACGGGGGAAAATGGCTTCCTATGGAGACACCTCGAATAATGATGTTTCCATTGAAATGCATTGCAATCAACACAGACTACAAGTCAAGTCAAGGGAAACATGCTGGAAACTTGTTTCCGACACCCCATGATCCCTCTGGGAGGTGCTGCAATGAACAACCTCCAGCTGATGATGGAAGTTTCCCTGCTGTTTTGGCTTATAGCACCACCTGGAGGGGTCACGGGGTGTTGGAAACGTGGATAGGGTCCCTTGAGCCTCCCAGAGAGGGCTGAGGTGGAATGGGTAAAAAAAAATCAGTCACCATGGAAATTTTTTCACCCATTTCAGCTTCTCTGCCAGCCCTGGTGCCTCTGTTAGCCTCAAGGGAGGTGATCCACGCTGTTTCCGACACCCCATGATCCCCACCTGGGCGGTGTTGCAAGGAAAAAACTCCAGCTGATAAAGGAGTTTCCCCTCAGCATTTTGTCTTCTAGCAGCATGGCGGGGACTCATGGGAGGTCAGAAACAGCCAAGGTCGCCTCCCTGGAGCCTGACAGAGGCCCGAGGGCTGTCTCTGTCTACCCCCACAAAAAGGATGATGTGGTCTCCTACCTGTTCATGCTGCTTGGAGATGAAAAAATTGCCATCTTTGGGTCCCTGTGTCCGACTCTCCACCTACCCAGGAGTGTCTGGGAGGCTGGGAGGACCTATTCTGTGCTGTTCCCACCTTCCTAGCACTTCCCTGGCCCACCCAACAGCTGAGAAAAGTTGCAGCTGCCATCTTATTTTTTTATTTTTCAATAACCCTTTGAGATGGGTGCCAAACATATGGTGTTACCTGCCGGGCTGCCCGAGCCCGGTCCCGATCTTGGCTTGCAGAGGGGGAAGAGCATGAGAGAGGGCTCTGGACTCCAAGCCCCTAAACCTTCTCTCCTCAGGCTTCAGGGCAATTATAGACTCCTATGACTCATTACAATTCTGCCCCAAAACCTTGTATGTTCTGCCTGAATCACTCCTCTTATCTCCTTCCTGGCCCTCTCGACGATGCTTCAAGGACAACCCATGGGAGAATTTGCAGTAGCGTGACAAACAGATGTAAACTTAAACTGGTGTTGTAAGGATCCCTCACACACCTTGGACTCAATCCTTCCAACTATCTTTTTAGAAGAGACCTTGTGTGGACTCCTCGTTGTATTGGATCAAAGAATAAAATATAGTCAATAAAGCAATCTTTTCTTCAAGCAAAGCATAGCCATAGTGAAAAGCAAAACTTGACTTAAAATTAAAATAAAACTTCCCATGGTAGGGTAAAAGCTATTCAAGTTTCTAGCAAACTTATCTAGCAAACTACTCTAGACGCAAAGCCTACTCAACACTTTGTCTAATAAAATAAGAAATGCGATAGTTTCTAAAAGTAGCTTCTCCAAGCTTTTAGAATATCTTCAATGTCCGAAGATACTCAGAACATTGGCAAAGTATGAAAGCCTGAATATTTCTAAGTACAGTAATACCTCAGATAACTATCCATTCAGAGAATGACGAAATCGCATAATGATGCGTCCGATGAAAAAAATCCAAAAAAATGTTGTTATGTGGGCATTTGGTAGCGATGCACTGGATAACAATGTTTTTTGGTGAGTTTTTTGTTGTTATCCAGGGCATCTCCCATAGCAATCGCATAATGTCAAAAAATGGATAACAACACAACTTGTGGAACCATGTTTTGTCATTATCCAGGGTTCCACTGTATTCAGCCTTCAATTCCAGACTAAGTCTGATGACTAGCCTGCTTCCCTTCTGATAAAGGTCAAATAGTCGGCCGGTCCCGGCCTCATCTTCTTCTTCAGAATTCCATTGTAGTTCCATAGATCAAAGGCTCTCACTGAATCCCACGAAGATCTCTCTAACTAGCCTAAAACTGGTCCTTTTATTTCCAAAAGTGGCTCACCTCCACCTAAGGAATGTCAGGTGTCCTTTAGCTAGATCAAGAGATAAGATTTCTGTTATCTCTGTAAGATCTCCCAAGGTCATGTTACCAGGATCAGACCTTATTCCTGACAAGGTGCCAAAGTTTTCACCTCCCCCTTCTCTGGGTGATTGACCTCTTCAAGTTTAAAGTGTATGAAATTGCCCTGAGGCATTTTATGGGTAATCCTTCCCTTGATAACTAATCCTGCCACTAGGGGCACTCATCCCTGTTGCATAATGTCTCACAGGGAATTCTCAATGCAAAGTTGCATAGGGAAGTTTCATTTCTCCAAACAAAATGCTGCTGTGTTCAACTGAATCACAGCGAAACATTCTAGTGAGCTTATTCTCATAACTAAAGCTTCCAAATTTATGACATATGGATGTATTTTATTTCTGCTGTCTATCTCTGGATTCTTGTCTTGTAATTTCTCTGTTCCAGAATGGCAACATTTAAGTCTTGATAGCATGTCTAGAACAAAGGATGAACTCACACAATTGTCAATAGATGCTGAAGGTTAAACTCATTAGTAAAGGTTAGTGCCAAGTGTTTGTCTTGTATTCTCCTGCTATTTGCAATTCAATAGGGCAAACATTCAAAACTTATCTGAATAACAATCAGTGATCATCTGCTATAGTCAGTTGTAAAAAGCCATATTGATTTGCATACTTATCTGTTATGCTAACCAATCACTCTGTACCTCTGTACCTGATGTTTATAAATTGATGCCGTGAAGTCTCACTCCTGTGTCTGATGAACTGGACATTTAGCACTTTAAAGCAGTTAGTCTTTAAAGTGCTATAACATTTTTGCTTTATTTTGTTTACTCTCTGATATACTAAACTTTAATATCTTTAATCCACTTCTTAGAATTTAGGCATCCACTGCTGCCCATTGCTGTCTATTCACACATGGTAGCAAAACCTTTTTCCTTCTTTACCACTCACCTTTTAGGTTTGTCTCTTGAATTGGAGAAGCAAAGCAACTCCCTTTGACTTCAGCTGATGTCCTGACATTTTGTGGACTTAGCTCTATGGAAATCTACAAAGATATTTACCATGGACAGGTCCTTCTAATTTGCTGATTGCTGGATTGGTGAAGGAATTGCACACACCATGCTTCCAGTGTAATACTCTTAGCTAGTGAAGAAATGCAGCCCTAAAACTCTTCCTGTGTTTTATTTCCTTTATAAATAATATCAACCATTTAATTCTGGTGTGTGTGTGTGTGCACAGATGTGTGCATGTGTTATTCTCCACACATCCATTCCCATCACTAGAAGGAATGTCTTACTGTAATTTGAGGCAGTCTGTGGTCTTTTAAACATATTGTTTTCAGTTTGGAGCACTGGCAGAATAAGAACCTGGAAAAGTTATTGTTTGTTGGATAACAACCCACTGAATTCCCCACTTAGCAAGACCTTTAAAAAAGCAAGTTATCTAAATTATACTAACAAAAGGAAAGAAAAATGTAAAGAATAAAAACAGAAGACCTGCCTTTTAAAGTGTGAAATGATGGAGAATGGTTTTTAAGCGCTTTGATAATGGAGGGAGATTATACAGACAGAATCAGTGATGCTCTGCAAAAAAAATTACTACCCCATGGGTGTGGCTAATTCTGTGGGCATAGCTAACTCTGTGGGCCATGGCCACTTGGCTTCCCTATACTATGGTCTGGGGAGGGAGGTGGGTGTGGCCGGCCGAGTGGGCATGGCTTGGGGGAATTTCCGCTAATGTTGCCCGAGCACCTGTGGGCACCAGGAGCAGCTCAACACTGGCAGAATGTAAGGCTCTTGTGGCTTCAGATTTGCTCTCCAACTGTTGAGAACTGTGATAGGCCAGTCCTACCATTAAGCAATGTGAGAAGACCACCTCAGTCAGTAGACCAAGAATATTAGAGAAAGCAGGAAACATTTAGTTATTTACACTATTATTACTGTTCTTTACTGCTAGAGATAGAGAATGGTGTCCTTGGGATTTTCTAATGCCTGTGACAAAATAATTTTGTTTTTGTTTATTATGTCCCTTGACCTAGCTGAATAGAAAATGCTATTTGTTGCATTCCCCAGGTAGCAAAATATCACAAGAAGGGGTGGGTGGGCAGACATATCATACTTATTGTTCTCCTGGCCCCCATTCACACTAATTAAATGAGCAGCAAATTATTACAGTGAAACACCTCAATAGAGCTCTCACTACTAAAGACTCTCACAATCTTGACTGGCATTTCTGGTGTTAAAGATGATAAGGCCATGTTGTGCAGGTACCAATTTCAGATGCTAGGGGGCTTGTACCATAGAGATGGAGGCCCAGAAGGAATTGGTTGTTGTTGCTGCTGCACCAAATATTCATTTTGCTATGAAGACTCTGCTCTACAGGTCATTCTTGTAGTCTTCATTTTATGGTTGTGTTACAAATTTGACTGACACAGTGTACATCTTTTTGAGAAGAGTTCATATCCAAGGCATGTTGGAGATGCCTCAAGTTTGGCACCTGACCTGCAGTAAACATATGGTATGGATATAACCTGCATTTCATTAAATAGCCTATTTACTTGAATAATTTAACTTTGGTGATTATCTCAGCTGCTTTGCTGTTACTTCAGAGGCTATAAATAAATAAATAAATCTGAACCCCAAATCAGTCTTGACAAGATTATGCTAATGGCAAGTTACAGTTAGGGCTCCTTAGGAACAAACAATTCAGTGTTCTCATCCTCAGTGAATCATGTTTTCTGGTTTCTGACATCACAAACTGTTTCCAAACAGCCTGAGTACATTCCTTGTAGCTTGACAGGTTTAGGAGATTAGAAGTGAATAAAAGCTTTACGGAGAGGCATGGAGAATAGCTCCAACTGTGGTGATGTCACTGACATCTTTTGCTTGCTGTGAGACAAGATTGCTACCAGGTAGTATCATTACTTCTTCCTGGAAACTGCACAGATGGCAAGCTCAGACTGAATAAGGACAGTTAAATAGGGACACATTGACCAGGATGTGCAATGTCATGCCCTGGACACAGACCCATGGCTCAGGAACTGCTGCATGGCCAGCCTTCAAAGAAGAAGAGTGTCCCAAAGTTGACATTCCTGTGCAGTGTGGAGGCTGTGCTAGGGGTGCACTGCTTTAGCAGGTTGGTTCTGGCTTCCAGTTGGATGGTTTGAACTGTGGGGTTGCAGATTCAGACCAGGCAAAAGGGAGGTTTCCTCCAAGACTGTGCTGACTCTCTATATAAATGGGAGCCACCTGAACAGCTGGCATTCCAGCCTTTGCTGACCCTTTGACCCTGATATCCAAGCATGTGTTTCTAGGGTGTAGCATGTACTGTTCATGTTTATATTCAGAGTAAGGTATGATTTCTCATTATAACTTTATGGAGTGGTTTGGTGAGATGGGTTCTGTGTTAGGGAGACAAAATACAGTATGTGGATTGACTCCTCTTTTTTATACAATCCTTGTAAGGGTGAGCTGGAGTGAAGATGCAGTTAGGTGACTGTGTGTGCAGGAGGCTCTGCTTCACCCCACCCATTTGATAGGAAGCTGATCAAAAGGGTTATATTGGGCGGATATTCCAGTCTCCTCATCTGCAGGACTCATTCCAGTTCTGAGCTTGGGGACACTACTATAGCAACTGATAAAGTTGTTGTCTTACTTTTTCCATCATTCAGTGTGTCTGAAGTCATTTCTGTCACACACACCCCTCTAGAGTTGGGAATAACTTCAGCACAAGGAACATATTAAGAACAAGTGGAGGTCTATTCAATATTTAAACCATGCTCTCATTCTGGAGGAAAAAAGTGAAAAGAAATAAAAAATTCTTACGGTAAAAATAGTTTTGTGTCAGTAATTATTCTGGCTTGAAAGGATTTTTGCTGGAGAAACTCCATTCAAGGGACACCAAAATGAGGCTCCTTTCATGTCCCCAAGTTCTTTCCCACCAATGTGGTCCCTATTTATTTACTGGCAACTTCTTGCTTTCGATCTGCTAGGTTGGCAGGAGCTGGGACAGAAACAGGCGCTCAATCTCCCATGCAGTACCCAAGTCTCGAACTGCTGACTTGCTGGCCTCCCAGCTAACAAGGCAAGCTTCTTAATAACTGAGCCTCTGCAGCCCCTATTCTTAAGGTGAACTTATCCTTTAACCATTTCTTTTCTTTTTAAAAACAAATGGTGGCAATGACACATTGGGGCAATTTAAATGACAGTAGTGGACTTTTGCCAGGAGATAACGTGGCCCAAAGTTTAATTTTCAATTCCGAGGCATAGTTTAGGACAAAATATGTTAAGACAATATTACCATGAGAACATAATCACTGTATTAAAAGCTTTTTAAAGTGTCTATAAGAAACCTCAAGGACACAAAAAGTAGAGATAGAGAAAAAAGGGAAATTAAAATTAAAATTAAATCATTATTCCAAGCATGAAGGGAAACAGAACTGTAGGGCTTTTAACAGATGAGACACTGATTCTGTGTCTAGAAACAGTGCGTTCTTAAGAGGAAAAGACTATCTGCTGCTTCTAACATAACTCACTTTAATCTGCATTGCTTTTTTTTTTAATTGTTCAGCTGGGACATAATGGGGCTTGGTTTTCATGCTGATGTCTCAACCATGCACATTAGTTTGCATACTTGGAGGGATAACTCGGGAAGAGAAGGAAATAAATATTTCCTTAATGTGTGATGTAACCCATAACTATTCTTCAAATGTTACAGAAATGTTACTTTTAAAAATTTTGTGTATACAAACTACTGCAATAGTTCCAGGATTAAATTAAATGAAATAAAAATTATGTAACTACTAGGATTGCTGGGCCTCAGGATACACTTGAAGTCTCAGAGAATTGCTCTGCTTCTCCAGGTTTTGTGGTAGTGAAAGAATCCTGAGATGAGCAGCACAGAAGGAGAAGATAGGTGGACCTCTGTGGAAGAGGTATCTTAAAATAGTGGAAATCAATCCCCAGCTGACAAATGCAACATGCATTTTTATAGATATGCAATATTTCAGATGGCACAGTGGACTCAATTGCATGTATCAATACCTCTCTGTTCCTCTTAGTGCTGGTTATTTGAACACATCACTGTTTGACTCTTTGTTTCATGTGGATCAAGAAATGGAATACCAACAACATAGTTCATGAACCTTCTTGCTGCACAAGCCTTGGCAATAGTACCACAGAGCCTGGGAAATCCCCTCTCCCTCTTGAATCTCATCTGTGACACCACAAATGTTGCTACCTAATACCACAGCCTCATTCTTAGACTTGGATTTAGTCCAGAAATGTCATGGGGTGGGATGAAGTTGTCCTGGCAACTCTGCTAACTCCAGTTCTACAAAAAGAAAAGCCAAAACATGTAGCATTTATAAATTATGTCAACATTCAACTAAAAGATCACAGTTTCTCACATTTTGTGTAACTACAAACTTAGGCTATGGAAATTACTGTATTGACTATATAGGTCAGTAAAAGTATATCCTGGATGGCAGAGGAGTCTGACATGCAGTGGTCCATGGGGTGTCAAAGGGTAGGACTCAACTGTATGACTGAACAACAACAAAGGTACTGTATATCCTATGATCAATGGAATCTCTTTCTACCTTGAGATATCTATCTGATTTCAGTTCTGGCAATGTGATGACAATTGGTTTGATCTCTTTGAAGCATGGACTCTTTTACAACCTGAATAGGAGAAAGTATCTGTTGGCTCTGTTGGACCTCTTGATATTTTTGGATGAAATTTATTGTGGTATCTTTCTGGGTTGTCCCTCAGAGTTTCGTTTGTTATCTTCTGTTACTTAATATTTACATGAAACAATGTCCAGAGTTTTAGGATTAGTGTCTGTGTGCAGATGACACCCAACCTAACGTTGCTTAGAAGGGGACCATAAGGGCAAAACCATATTGTAGAAAGCTAAATCGCTCTGGCTTCCACTGCACGATAGTACTCCTATCATGAAGTGTCTGCTTGATTACCTGATTTTTCTTAATTATAAAGAATGATAATTAAAGTAATCTCTATTTCATTGATTTAGTTCAAATGATGTTTTGTTGTTTTGTTTAAGACTAATCAAATGGCCTAAAATACATCATCAGCCCAATGAGTCAAAATCATGCCAATGAGTGAAATGGCAGCTAGATGGTGCCTAAGAGTTCATGACAGGTATATGCTTTTAAGTACATCAGATGTATCCATCTTCCATACTTATGCAGATATATTCTGGAGCATTATACTATCAGTGGTATAATATAAGTTGGTGTATTTCAACAAGAGGCAAAGAAAATCATATGTTGATAATGTAAAACAATTCCATTCTAGAATTAAAATTATTAGCGTTAATTGTCAACTTTTATCAACAATCAACCAGATGTTAATTTTCAAAATCAATGTTTCACATGCCATTCAACAGTATAATTTTCTGGGTAAATGATAATTTAGTGTTTGTCATGACTTTTTAATGAGCAACAATATTTGGGTATCATGGGCTGAAAAATTAACTTTCCTAAACTCTGTTCATCAATCTGTGATGGGGTTCAATTAGCGATCTCTAATATGAGAATAGAGATGTCCTCTGTAGTCTTCAGTGAATTTCCCCCATCTTTGCAGTGTCTGAGATGATGGCATCACATCCTGGAAAATGGCAGCTTTTTATAAAAATCAAATCAATCTGTAGAGGGAAAGAAGCAGGTCATCCAAGATTAAGAAAGCACCATATATTTTTAAGAAGACTAAGAATAAAACTACCCAAAGCCAAAATGCCCTCATATCTTAAGGACTGCAGATGATGCACAGGAATAATAGTTTTAGCCAGCTCAAGTTCATATTTAGTTATGCAGCTCAAGCTAGGTCACAGATGTTCTTCAGTAGACTAGAGTCTGCTTTTGCTAATCCCCTATTAATCTGCCAGTAGAGCTATGCTGGCTTTATTGCCAGCAGGTTCTTAGCAGACAGATTCTGCTACTCAGTAGTGGCACAGTCAAAGTCTTATTTGCTTTCTGGGATTTACCCAATTTCAGATGGCTGGTGTGGTGGGATTTTTAGCAGATATATCACTCAACTACCACTGCAGTGCTCTGCCAGGAGAGGGAGCTGGGACTCCTATATTCAATAGCCTTTAATGTCATTGCTGCCCACAATATGATGGTGTTTGTATGACTATTGAGCACTCACTCAGGGATATACCAGGGAAGGTTGCCTGATTTCCAAAACACAAAAAAATGAACAATGCTGGATACAGGAGCGGATTCTTATGAGTGTTTCTTGATTATACTGTATTCCAACAAGGGTTCCCATTCACAAAATATTTGGATGATATATTTGAGACAGCCCCTGATTTAGGATTTTTTTTATTGTGATACAATAGTATCATACAGTACAGGTGAAACTCGGAAAATTAGAATATTGTGCAAATGTTCATTCATTTCACTTAAAAGGTGAAACAAATATATGAGATAGACTCACTACATGCAAAGCGAGAGATGGGCCTCCGACCCAAACTCTTGAGGGAGACTGGCAGTTGGAGAATGTTGTAAAGGAGGCATCCAAGAAGGGAAGCCTGGTTATAATGGGGGACTTCAATTACCCTCACATAGACTGGGTGAACTGTTGTTCAGCACATGATAAAGAGATAAAGTTCCTAGATATGCTATAAGATTGTTCCCTGGGACAGATGGTTGAAGACCCAACTAGAGGTACAAGAATCCTTGACTTGATCCTGAGTAATACTCAGGATCTGATGCAAGATGTTAATGTGACTGATCCAATAGGGAACAGTGACCACAACTCAATTATGTTTAACTTGATCATAGACCACAAGTCACTGATAAAATCTAACACAGAGACCTTAAATTTTCTAAAAGGAAATTTCCCAAAGATGAGGAAACTAGTAAAAAAGAAGCTGAAAGGGAAAATTGAGAGAGTCCAAACACTCCAAGAGGCATGGAGACTGTTTACAAAAACAATAACAGAGGCCCAATTGGAATGCATACCCAAAAGGAAAAAGGGCACTGCCAGGTCCAAGAGGACTCCAATGTGGCTTACAGGAGCTGTTCGGGAAGTGATCAAGAGCAAGAAAAGCTCATTTAGAAGATGGAAGGCTTGTCTGAATGAGGACAGCAGGCAGAAACATAAATTCTGGCAGAACAAATGCAAGGCAACAATCAGGAAAGCAAAGCAAGACTTTGAGGAGCGTATAGCTAAAAATATTCAGAGAAATAACAAAGACTTCTTTAAGTACATTAGAGGTAAGAACCCAACTAGGAAGGCCATTGGACCATTAGATGACAATGGAAGGCAAGGGGTTATTAAAGAGGAAACAGAGATTGCAGAGAGACTCAATGAATTCTTTGCTTCAGTATTCACTGAAGAAGACAGAGACCACATGCCCAAAACAGAGCCTATCTTTGTAGGGAGAGAAACCGAAGAATTAAGGCAGATAGAAATAACCAGGGAGGAGGTCCTTGCATGTCTTGTTAAACTAAACAGTAACAAATCACCAGGACCAGATGGCATCCATCCACGAGTTCTCAGGGAACTTAAAGATGAAATTGCTGATCTCCTAGCCAAAATATATAATCTTTCCCTCAAATCAGGCTTTGTGCCTGATGACTGGAAGGTACCGAATGTAACACCAATTTTCAAAAAAGGATCCAGGGGTGATCCAGGAAATTACCGACCTGTCAGTTTGACATGTGTCCCAGGTAAAGTGATGGAAACCATCCTGAAAGATAGAATTAATAGGCACATAGAAGAGGAGGCGCTGCTAAAGGAGAGCCAACATGGCTTTTACAAGGGCAAATCATGCCTCACTAATCTGTTGGAATTTTTTGAGAGTGTCAACAAGCATGTGGATAAGGGGATCTAGTTGACATTGTTTATCTGGACTTTCAGAAGGCTTTTGACAAGGTCCCACACCAAAGGCTCTTGAATAAACTTACCAGTCATGGAATAAAGGGACAGGTCTTGTCCTGGATCAGCAACTGGCTAAGGGACAGGAAACAGAGGGTAGCACTAAATGGACACTTCTCCAAGTGGAGGGAAGTAAAGAGTGGGGTCCCCCAAGGTTCAGTACTGGGACCCCTGCTTTTCAACCTCTTCATAAATGATCTAGAGGTAGGAGTAAAAAGCAAGGTAGCCAAATTTGCTGACGACACTAAATTATACAGGGTAGTGAAAACTGTGAGAGATTGTGAGGAGCTCCAGAGGGATCTCTTGACACTGGGGGAGTGGGTAAAACAGTGGCAAATGAGCTTCAACATTAGTAAGTGCAGAGTGATGCATGTTGGGGCAAAGAACCCCAATTACATTTATAAACTGATGGGGTCTGAACTCTCTGCGACAAATCAGGAAAGGGACCTTGGTGTCCTGGTGGACAACTCAATGAAGGTGTCAACCCAGTGTGCCTCAGCAGTGAAAAAAGCAAACTCAATGCTAGGGATCATTAGGAGGGGTATAGAAAATAAGTCAGCAAGTGTCATTTTGCCTCTTTATAAATCTATGGTGAGGCCACATCTGGAATACTGTGTACAGTTCTGGTCGCCATACCTCCAGAAGGATATTATGGAGCTGGAAAAAGTGCAGAGGAGGGCAACCAGAATGATTAGGGGACTGGAACACCTTCCTTACCATCTGAGACTGCAACGGTTGGGCCTCTTCACTCTTGAACGACGATGTGTAAGAGGTGACCTGATTGATGTTTATAAAATCATGCATGGTGTGGACAAAGTAGATAAGGAAAAACTGTTTTCCCTATCACATAACACTAGAACTAGGGGACACTCCATGAAACTTTTGGGTACTAGTTCTCAAACAAATAAGAGAAAGTACTTTTTCACCCAGAGGATTACTGGTCTATGGAACTCCCTGCCAGAAGAAGTGGTGACAGCTGTCAGTCTTGACAGCTTTAAGAAAGGATTAGACAAGTTCATGGAGGACAAGGGTATCAATTGCTATAATTATGGATACTTAAGGACAACCTCCGGGTTGGAGAGATAGGCAGGATATCTCTCAATGCCATTTCCAGGGAATCCTAAGCAGGTGAAGGCATCTGCTTGGGAATACCCTGAAGGAAATGGTGAGCCACTGTGTGAGACAGAATGCTGGACTGGATGAGCTGTGGCCTGTTCCAGCAAGGCTGTTCTTATGTTCTTATGTTCTTATGATGTCATGCCTTAATTCATTATAATTGTGATGATCATGGCATACAGTGTACATGAGAATATGCGATGATTATGGGGTACATGAGATTGTGGGGGTTGGGATTTTCATAAGCTGTAAGCCATAAGCATCAATATTATAATAAATTAATGCTTGAACTATCTCGCTTTGCATGTAATGAGTCTACCTCATATATTTGTTTCACCTTTTAAGTTGCATTAAGTTGAACCGAATGAACATTTGCACAATGTATATTGCATTGTATCCTACTACGGCATCTTTGTAAGCTGCTTCAAGAACCCAGTGAGAACTAGTAATGAAAGAAGCTCATTTTAAGAGACAAATTATTGCACAAACTTATTTTTTTCTTCAATAATGTTTTCCATGTTAGTCATTTTATAGAAGGAGTGTATCGAATTACAGCTTGTATTTCTCAAGATCAGTCCATAATAAGCAGAAAATATATTCTAATGAAGTTTGCCCATATTTATTTGTGGAGGCAGAACGGTATGGCTATAAAAACTTCAGCCAGTTCTGCTCTTATTTTTAAGTCAGGAGTCTCTGTTTCAGCTCCTGCCAACCTAGCAGTTTAAAAGCAAGACATTGCAAGTAGATAAATAGGTACCACTTTGGTGAGAAGGCAAACGGCATTCCATGCACTCAGGTGTTGAGGCATGCTTGTCATACGTCCATGGAAACGTCTGCAAATGCAGAAAGTGCTGGCTTTTTGGCTATAAACAGAGATGAGCACTGAACCCTAGAGTCGGATATGACTGGATTTCGAGCAAGGGCGACCTTTATCTAAATAAGTAAATAAGGACTTTCTGGAAGCAATGTCATTTGAAAAGAGATGTAGAAATTTAACATACACTTTTAACATGCTTGCCTGAAAATGGAAATTGTTCTTCATGATAATAAGGGCCGCAATGGTCTTTAGGTACTGGTGACCTGTTTTTCAATTCCTTATTTAATAATTAACATTAAAACACTGTGATCTACAGTTAATATTATAATCATGATAATCCTTGACACAAGGAGTGGCCAGATTTCTCATTATTTGTCTTGATAAAAGCTTGCTACCTTGCGATCACCAACTCAGCACAATGATGATATTGCACTAGTTACTAGAATAAGCAGCCAAAGAATTAGATCTGGCTGTGGTTGCTGCATGACTCCATTGGTATAGCTAAGGCTAGTAGAGTGACTTAAGACATTCACAGCACAATCTTACATTTGTTTACACCAGGCTGGTCAGTCTGCATCCATCACTCTAAATTTCATATTGTGCTCAGCCTTAATTCAACATCCCTCTGCCCGTGATCAGTTCAGACCTTCCACAAGAGCAATCCGTCCAACATTCTGTGCAGCAGGGAGGCAGATGGAGAAAGAGCTCTCATCAATTTGATGTACCGTATTTTCCGGCGTATAAGACGACTGGGCGTATAAGACGACCCCCAACTTTTCCAGTTAAAATATAGAGTTTGGAATATACTTGCCATATAAGACTACCTCTCTTCCAATGCACACCAAATAAAAATTAACCCACACTCAGCCTGAAGACGCACAGCCCTCCGAGTCGAATGGGCAGGTTCTGGTGGAGAGCCAATACACGCTCACGTTCTCCTCCTCGGGGTACAGGAAGATGTGTGCAGCTTGCTTCCCCTTGCTTCATACTCCCCGCACAGAGCAGGGACTCGGCCGCGGCACCCCCCGCCATATGCGCCGGACATATGAAGCAAGGGGAAACAAGCTGCAGTTAAGTACCTGTCCTATAAGACGACCCCTGACTTTGGCACAGATTTTTCGGGGTTAAAAATTAGTCTTATACACCAGAAAATACAGTAATTGAATCTCAGACTTAACTCTTATTATACTGGTGCTGTAAGATTGGCATTATTATTTACTAAGAGGGGTCGTTTGTGGTTATATTGTGTTGTGTCTATCTTGTATTATTTATGTGTATTGTGGATTGTTTGTGTTACTGTAAACTGCTTAGAGTAGTGTTTTATGCCAATTATGGCAGGTTACAAACTGAATGAAGGAATGAATGAATGAGTCTCTCCCCACATTGAGCTCTGGTGATGTGGTATCCCCAATATATTACCCCTAAAGATAGGAAGCATGTGGTTTATTGAGGTGCAGTGCAGTTGGTATCACATTATTTTGTTTTCAATGTGTCTGTATGAAGGTGGACCTCTGGGACAGAGTATGGATTCTCTTGGTGTCTCCAACTGAAATAGCCAAGTTGGTATCGGTTTTGTACTGGGGTTTCTTCAGTTTGTTGCACTGGAAAACCTCAACAATCACTGCTGAGTCCACTTCGTCAAGAATGGCTCATGGACAGTTCACTACATAGGGGATATTAGATTTACTGGGACTTAAGGCCTCTGTTAGGTCCATGTCAGGAACCTAATAGATATAGACCTTTTCTTGATGGTTCTTGGGGAATTTTTCCTGTCTTAGCATGCAGTTTTGTCAAAGCTCTAGTTAGTCAACCTATGGTGTGGAGTAATTGTCACATTCATAGACATGATCATTACTGAGTGTCCTCTCCTATAGAATTTATTTATTTATTTATTTATAGTCATATTTGTATATGCCGCCCACTCAGGCAGAACCCGACTCAGGGCGGCATTACAACAATTCTAAAAACACATAAAAAACGTTATAAAAAACCCACATCCCACCCCCTTTAAAAAAAACCCATATCCCACCCAACAAAGTCACCTAGTTGCCTTGGGCAGTGAAGCAAATGGAGTTGCAACTAGAGTAATGGTGGTGAAAAGCTTGGAATGAGTATGGTTGAGCATGAGGTAGAACTCATAAGAAGGCTTATGCTATGGAAATGCTAACTGTGAAGAAAGCATTCTTCTCAGCCAACATTGCACCTGCTCAAATTCATTCAATGGAACTCTCTTGAGTAGTTAAAAGACTATTATACCATGGTTCACAAGAGGAGATCATAGACTATTCTGTTCTGTGAACAATTTACAAAACACTTTGCAGATGACAAATTGTTGATGTTTGTTGACTTTGCTGCTGCACTTTTTGCCTCGAAGAAGTGGTGATTGGGCCTCTGCACAGAAAGCCTTTCCTGAAACCTGATGCTCTAGATAATTACTAGCCAGTCTCCCATGTTGCATTTTTTGGGCCAGGTACTGGAGCATGAAGTGGCCTCTGAGTTTCACAAATTCCCAAATGAGACTGATTAGCTAGATCCATTTCAATCTGATTTCAGGTCGAGTTATGGCGTACAGACAGCTTTGGGCATAGTGATGGATGACTTACATAGACAAGTGAATGGGAACAATGTGTTCCTATCAGTTCTGCTAGACCTTTCAAGTTCGTTTGGTGTTGCCAATCGTTGCATCCTTCTGGGCTGCATCTCTGTGATGGGATTTGGAGGCACTGTTTTGCAATGATTCCAATGCTTTCTGGAGGAATGAGTCCAATGGTACAGGAGGATTCCCAGTCAATGCCTTGACTATTGCTTTGCGGGATCCCTCAGTTGTTCCCCATGCTAGTAAAATTTACATAAAATAATTGAGAAAGGTTTGCCACTGGTATTCTAAAGACTCCCAACTCCATTTTTCCTTTCCATCTAAATTTGGGTAAACTGTTTCAGTTCTAAAATAATGGACTAGAGGAAGGCAAACAAGTTGAAAATTAATCCTGACAAGACAGAAGTGCTCCTTTTCAGTTCAAAGGCATATTGGGGAACAGGAATTCAACGTGTGCTAGATGCGGATGCATTCCCTCTGAAGACTCAACTTGTACAAGGGACCACATGGCTTTTTTCTTATTTTAGTGAACTTTGGAATATATCATGAATGGCATGATCTACAATGAAACATGGGCATTTAGGTCACCAGTCATATCAGGGTTCATCTCTGTTTATAGCCAAAGAGCCAGCACTGTCTGTGTCTGCAGATGTTTCTGTGGACATGTGTCAGGTATGCCTCAACACCAGAGTGCACAGAACACTGTTTACCTTCCCACCAAAGTGGTACCAATTTATCTCCTTTCAATTTCTTGCTTTCAAACTGCTAGGTTGGCAGGAGCTGGGACAGAGCTTGGAGCTCTCTCTGTTGTGCAGTACTTGGGTCTCGAATTGCTGACCTGCTGACCTTCCCATAATCAAGTACAACATCTTAACCACTAAGCCACTGCACTCCCCTTAACATAACTCAAATGGGACCAGAATCTGACCACAACAGCTTCCTCTAGTCACTACGTAATATTATTAATCTGGCTGCAATTGATTTATTCTAGTGGGTAAAATAAATGCTATCCCAACTTCCCTGACACAGGGTTTGCCACATTTCAGAGTCTGTAATCCTCAGTTTTAAACAGACTTTTAATAAAGACATCTGCCATGCAAAATGAGTTTTGGAACATTTCAGGTTTCCCTCCCCTGCACCATCCACAGCACCAGTCTGATGAAGGTATACATGTACAGGATTGAAAGCTATCTTCTGTGTGTGGTTTTTTTAGTGATTGAATAAAGGTTTTTACCCACCTTTGCCTTTGGAAGTATTTCTACAGGCCTGGAATCTCAGGTTTTGGTGGTGACAAGGAATGCATTTACACAGTTAAGAGGTAGTGTGCCAGCTGCACCTACATAGTTTCTTAGTCACATCCTACATGGAAGACCAGGCAGGCTGCCTCTGAAGACTACTGTATTTGGAAACTTCAATTACTCCCAAATGTTGTGGTCAGTTGTAGGAACCATATAGCAATCCTGTTATAACAAATTCACTAGTTACTGATCCATTTCTGCAAACAGTTCAAAGTCTGAGCTATGATTTTTACATTTCTGTACCATTTGGGTCTAGGATATTGGAAAGAATGTGATCTTTCATGTAAGCCTGCCCTAGGCTTTGAGTTCTTCAGGAGAGGCCCCTCTTCAGAATGACATTTGGTGAGATAAAGATCCTTCTTACTGGCTGCTCCCCAAATGTAGAACTCTCTGTTTAGGAAGGCTAGGTTAGGCAAGTTCCTGATGTCATTAATCCAGCCAGTGATGAGCTACAAATTTTTTTTACTACCCACACCCTGGGCATGGCTAACTCTGTGGGCGTGGCTATCTCTGTGGGCCACACCCACTTGGTCAGCCACACCATGGCCTGGGCTATGGAGCAAGGCGTGGTCAACCAAGTGGGCATGGCCTGGGGGAATTTCCACTACCGGTTCCCGGGATCAGGTGGGAACCTGGAGCAGCACATCACTGAATCCAGCATAAGAAAGCTTATTTAGGCAAACCTTTGACATGTAATTGACTGCCAAGGATAGGTGCTTTTACAGAACTTTTAGATAGCTAATTTGTAATTGTTTTTAATGCAAGCTTTTAAATAGTTTTTAATCGCATTCTGTTTTTAATATTGAAAAGTATTTTAATTATATTTTAATAAAAATAGCACACTGTTTTGTAACTGTACTTATTTTAAAGAACACGGTGAACTACCTTGGATTCTAGTTTCTAGCAGAAAGGCAGGTTTGAAACGAGATGCAATCACATCACATCACATCCATCAATAAAATCATGAGAGCATAAACATAAAGATACATTCTTAGTAGCTGTCTCCAGTGATATAGTAAACTCATGGTTGATAAGGCTAAAGTGCTGGGAATTTCTGATTAACAGGAGCTATGATATGGCCTGCAACAACCCTCAAGCTTCCCCTGTTCCCTATGGGCTTTTGTGGCTATAGTCCCCATAAGTGGGAGAGAAATTACTTATTCTAGTAATATAGCAGAGTGTTTCAAGAGCTCTTTCTTGTAATATAGTGGATTTGAGAGCATTCTATTAATGAACTGGCCACAATGCCTCTCTCCGGCATTCGCAACACCGGGTCCCGGGGATGGAGGACTCAAAAGGACGCTGCCCCAATAAATAATTATGGGTTTGGTATAAAATTTAAAAGTATTATAGACCAACTATATCAATATGGCTCTGCTAAGGTGACGTAAATGAAGCTTTTATGGAGGAGGTAGAGCTTAAGGCTGGAACTCGCCAAGGCTGTCCACTATCACCAATTTTGTTTATAATGGCAATGGAGTTATTGGTGAACACGATAAGGAAAGATAAAAACATTGAAGGTGTGGAAGGGAATAAAATTAGTCTGTATGCAGATGATACTTAATAATTATGAAAACCCCAAAAAAGAGTCTTAGAGAAAGTACAATGGTATCATGAGGAGTTTGGGGAAATGACAGGATTAAGAATAAATTGGGACAAATCTGAAATAATATTTGCTAACATTGATAAAAAGGAACGAGAGGAGATTAAAGCAAAATATCATATTTAGGCTAAAGATAGTTTGAAATACTTGGAGAGAAATATATCAAATAAATTTGAGGAGTTAAAAAAAATACGATAAACAGAAAAGAGAAATGAAGGAAAAAACCTAACAATACAAGTGGCTGAACCTGTCTTGGTTCGGTAGAATAGCACTGTGTAAAATTAAAGTACTACTGAGACTTAACTTCTTGTTTGATGCTCTACTAATACAACTTAAAGAAAAGGAGGTAAAAGATTTTAAGAAAATTCTGAACGATTATTGTAATGGGGGTAAGAGACCAAGAATACCAAAAAAATTGTGGTACTTATCACTGAAAGAGGGTGGACTGGGAATACCAAATATTGGTAACTATTACAAGGCTTTTCAATTTTAAAATGTGGTAATTTTTTTAATGAAGGATGAGTTAATATGGGAGCAAATGGAAATGAAAGAGTTGAATCACTTTGGTAAAGCAGCTTTTTTTGGATAAAGAAGTAATAAAAAATAAACCTAAAAATAGAATGATAAAAAACAATATTGAATTTATGGAAGGAATTGAAAAAGAGTTTAGCACCGGATGTATCCCCAATTATGGACATGGAAGATTTAAAGAATTTTCCTGTAAAGATAGATATGAACGTGAAGGATGTGTTCCTGAAAAATGATATGTTCCTGCTAAAGGATTGGATTCGGATATGTAAAAACAAGGAAAAAAGATTGGAGATATATGGATAAAGTAATCTGAACTGGTTTCAAGTTATGTTATTGAATAAATGGAACAATAAATATATTCTGGAAACCATTCTAACAAGAGACAGGATAGAGTTTGAAGAGTTGATATTTAAAATAAGAAAGGGAGAGGTAGGAATTAAGGGCCTTGTTACTATACTATATAAGATGTTAAATCGTGATAGTGGATCACAAGAAATATTAAGAAAAAAATGGGAAAAAGATTTGAATATTAGAATTTTGACTGTAAATTGGAGGAATAAATGAAAGAGAAGGGTTATGAGATCCATGTCAGTGAGAGTTAAAGAACATAATCATAAAATGCTGTAGATGTGGTACGTGACACCAGTCAGGCTAAATCAGATGGACCGTACTAAAACAAAAATGTGTTGGAGATGTAAGACTGTTATAGGGACTTATGAACACATGTGGTGGAGTTGTGAGGTGGTTAAAGATTTTTGGGTAAAAATAGAAAAAGAAATATCGGAAATTGAGCCTTAAGTACCTCCCTACTGATGGAACTTGATAATATGAACATTGAAGAGAATAAAAAAGAATTGTTAACAATAATATTGACAACTGCAAAACAATGTATTGCTAGAAATTGGAAGAATGACCTTACAGTGGAAACAGACGAATGGTACAGAAAAATGTGGCAAATTGCATTAAATGGCAAGCTAACATGGGAATTGAAAGTCAAAAGAGGTATGACAGATAAAAATAAATTTGGACTATACATTGTTAGAAGGTAAAGGTGGCAGACCAGCACCAAATCAAATGAGTTTTTGGTTATAATATGAGAAGATAAGTAGTCCCGCAATTAACCATGGCCTTGTACATAGCATGGGATTTATATTTTATATCTAAGATTGTTTTTAAGATAGTGTATATCTTATATTAAAACAACATAAGCTAAAATAATATGGTTGAAATAAGGTCAAAATGAATATATGCTATCTTTTTTAGTACTGTGACTATTATTGTGTTATCCTATTTTTATTGTTGACATGTAGTTTTGTATTCTTATTGTTATTTTGTACTGTGTTAGATGTTTTTTTCCTTTTTAAAAAAGTATTTTTGTCATTTAGTGTAAAACTTAATAAAAATTATATTAAAAAAGGATGCTGCCCTGTGCCGCCAAGGACTCGTCTTGCCTCTCCCCGGGACTCACAACACCTGGTCCCGGGGATAGGAGGCCAGGAGCTGCCACTGTGTCCCCACCTTCCGAGCCCCAGACGGCTCAAAAGGATGCTGCCCCGTGCCACCTGAAGACTTAGCCCTCTTTCCTGGCCTGGCATTTGCCACGGGGAAGAGTGAAAGTGAACTCCTGGGCTCATATCGGCATGGCAGAGACTTTATAAAGTCAAGTGCTGCTGCTGCCTTGTTTTGACCTGCTTCCCTCGCCTGGTCTTGACCACGGGAGCCCTTCTTCTTTTCTTTTCTTTCACACTTTTTATGTTGTATGTTTACTGACATTGTATCCTTTTATTTCTGCTGCTGCCTGCTTCAGGCAGCATGCCCCAATGTGAACCACTTGGAGTCTCCTCGGGAAGAGGCAAGCGGTATATAAATAAAACATTATTATTATTATTATTATTATTATTATTATTATTATTATTATTATTATTATTATTATTATTATTATTATTATTATTATTATTATTATTATTATTATTATTATTATTATTATTATTATTATTATTATCTTTACAAAAACATCTGATTCTTATTTGTTGATATCACTTTACATGATCAGATTTTTGGACTCTCTTGTGTTAGGGTGGCTCTGTCATGATGAGTATATATTTTTCTAGATTTATCATCACAACACCACTTGCTGTGCATAGGTGTAAGATTTCTTTCCTTTAAAGGGTGGTGAAAGTGTAGACCTAAGCAATTTGTGTAAATGCGCTAAATGCTTCAGGGTGGCTATTTGTGATCAGGACAGACTTTCGTGATTTCATGTTCTTGTTAATTTGTTTTAGAAGTGACTGCCCAAGGTTCTGACATTTCATGAAGTGAAGGAGGAAGGAGACACGTAGAGCTCTTGATTTAAATGAATGAAAAATTGTTTGGGAATTCTCTTGTTTTCATTTTGGACTGAGGGGGGAGTGGAAATTTGAATCTCTCCCCCAGTATGCTAGTGAGCAATGACCTGAAAAACAACATTCCATTTTTCCAGGACATTCCCTTAGTAACTCTCCTTACAAGAGGGCTTAGGACAGGAGTTCTCAACCTTTCTAAGCCAGGGGCTGGGTCACACTCCCTCAGACAGCTTTGGGGGCTGGTTGGCCATTTTGCCCTTCCTCCACCACATGGCACTTTCTGGAGTGGTGGAGGCAGTTGGGGGGAGGGCATGAAATGGTGCCACGGGCAGCACTAGGCCCACAGGCCACAGATTGAGAATCCCTGGCTTAGGATAAAGAATGATGAACAACTATTTCCCATGCTAGAATCATGATTGCATCTATTTATTCCAACAGACAATTTATTACATAAGTACATTGTGCAGCAATGTATTGGCCCCAGAGGCTTTATCTCAGTTTCAGAATCACCCCCTCTTCCTGGTGCAAAGTTTGTGCCAAATCCCAATACAGCCAGAGGGAGTGTATGCTGGATCATACAGGCAAGATGAAACCTGTGCTCATGAAAAGTGTTGGTGCTCAACCATGTTTGTTAGCATCATTCCTAATAAAAGTGTTTTCCCTTGTTGCAAGCTGACTCCAGAGAGGGAGAAGACAAAAACATTCTGTCATTTCCCTTTCTACTAGCAGAGAGAGTCAAGGAAATATTTTAAACGAATCTGATGTGGATGTAGTCTTTCTTGACATCAAATGGACAACAAATATTGAAGGCTGACTACTTTACAGGGACCAGGAGAAGGATGGTAGTTTATTTAGCTCTAGAGTGCAACTGAAGGTAATAATCGGTGAGTGTAAGCAGAGCAACTGGAAAGTTGTGACTACTGCTCCCTAGAAACCTTGTCAGATATTGTCTGACTCTATTTAATGGTAAAGCCAGTCCTGCCATGATTATATCACCAATTATTAAAAGGATAAATTATCTATATACACCTAAAATATACCATATTTTCATATTAGTCAATGTATCTTCAGTTAGAATTGTTTTGACCAGGAGGAGATCTCAAAGTGAGAGATAGCATAGTGTTGAACTAGGATTTAGGAAACCTGGGTTGAGAGCCCTGTTTGGCCATGGACACTCACTTGGGGGTTGGCAATGGTAAACCATTTCTAGAAACCCCTGTTGGGATTGTCCAAATTCAGAAGTAACCCGATTACATATAACAATAACTTTCAACATGCAGAGTTGGTTCTTGCTTTGGAAAGAATGGAAATGGAAGTGTATACTATCCATGGATGAATTGCCTCCTACCCTGCTTGTCCTGGTGATGGCTACTTCCTCCAGGGATGGGAGGTGCCCCATAGACTAATCAAATAAACAATGCTTTAATTATTTGATTGGTCTTAAGTCCGAGTACTGCATGATGGAGTGAGCTGCAGTCTCTGTCCCAGCTCCTGCCAAACTAGCAGTTCGAAAGCAAGAAATTGCAAGTCATTAAATAGGGACCACTTCGGTGGGAAGGTAAACAGTGTTCTGTGCACTCTGGTGTCTAGGCATGCCTGCCACATTTCCACAGATATGTCTGTAGACACAGACAGCTCTGGCTCTTTGGCTATAAATGGAGATTAGCACCAAACCCAAGAGTCGGATATGACTGACTTTCAAGGAAGGATGACTTTTACCTTTCACTAAGCCCATTCTTCCTCTCAACCAAGAGGTTCTGCCAGAATCATGAAATGGGCTTTCAGTTCTAGTAATGGACTGACTAGCACTGATGCTCCTTTCTGCCACATGTCATTCTTGTGACAAGAGGAATTGTTGGTTGGGCTGTTATGGAAATCTCACACAAGGGCAGGGTAAGAACTAGGCAGAGATCCTGACTCATAGAAATGAACTACTCAGGAAGGAGAAATCCATGCAAAGACAAGCCATGATCCTGGAGGCAGGAAAGAAAAGGAACTGAAGCAAGAAAGAGCTAAGCAAAGAAGGAATAAACTTCACAGCTCTTAAGGTCAGGAAGGCTTCTGTGCTGTGGAATGTGAAGAATGCTAAACTAGCTGGTTCAGTGCCAAAGTAGTCAAGGGAAGTAGTTGTTAGCTAGACTGTGAAAAAGGAATGCTCCCAGCCTATGGTCAGTATCATCTTGTCACCAACCCTAAAATGACCAAGATGCCTGGGGAAATATGTGGAGGTCTGCATTTATTTTATCTCAAATCATAGTATAACTGTCATACATCAGAATTGACAGCACACAATAATTATTATATTACTTCATTGTCACAACTTTGGCATAACACATTGCCAAAGTCTGCAGGCAGCGGCGCAAGGACCAGAAAAGCTCGTCAGACCGTTCGCCGAGGACCAGGGAAGGCGCCCGGCCAGCGAGGAAGCAGGACGGCGTGGGCCGCATCTCCGACGACAGCGGCGACGACACCCCAGTTTACAGCGTATCCTTGGGACACCCCCGTTACTTTGTTGAGGTACTAGTGCAAGGGGCCCCCGTTAGAATGGAGATAGACTTGGGTTCCTCATATTCAATCATGTCCCAGCGGGAGTTTTTGGGGATTTCCCCCCACGTGCGGCCCAAGCTCAAAGCGCTGAGGTCAACGTTGCGGGACGTGCAGGGGAACAGCATTCCGGTGTTGGGGGTTGGAAAATTCAAGGTCAAATATAAGCAACATGCTGCGGAACTTCCCCTGGTTGTCCTCAAAGGGGGAAGCTGCAGCCTCCTGGGGACTCAATGGTTTAAGCCCCTGGGTTTGTTCATCGGGGGGGTGCATGCCGTTGGGACTGACCCAGTGCAGGAGGTGTGTGACGCGCACCCCGAAGTCTTCAAAGAGGGACTCGGAAAATTCAAGGGGCCCCCAGTTGCGTTCGACGTGGACCCGGAGGTCTGCCCAATAAGACTCAAACCGCGCAGAGTGCCTTTTGCACTTAAGGACAAGATAGAGGCGGAACTGGACAAATTGGTGGGCCAAGGGATTCTTGTTCCTTTTGATTCTGCGGAGTGGGAAACTCCGATTGTAACAGCCCTGAAGGCCAACGGGGAGGTCCGAATATGCGCTGATTATAAGTGCACCATTAATAAGGCGATTAGGCCAAATGCGTATCTGGTGCTGGTAGTCAGCCACCTGTTGGCCAGGTTACATGGGGGGAAATGCTTTGCAAAACTTGACCTAGCGCAAGCCTACCAGCAACTCTCCGTCACCCCAGCTGCTGCTGCTGCGCAAACGATAGTCACTCACAAGGGGGCGTTCCAGGTGACGCACCTACAGTTCGGCGTGAACTCGGCGCCAGGCATCTTCCAGTCGCTCGTGGAATGCCTCTTAAAGGGGCTAGAAGGGGTGTTGCCATACTTTGATGACGTGTTGATAACGGGGGGAGCGAGGCAGAATTGGCCGAAAGGCTAGACAAAGTGCTGACGGTGTTCGAAAAGGCGGGGTTGAGGTTGCGAAAAGACAAATGCGTTTTCTTCGCGAAAGAGGTTGAGTTCTTGGGTTTCAGGGTAACCCCTGCGGGAATCAAACCCTCCAAATCCAAGGTGGCTGCCATTCAAAATGCCCCTCGCCCCACTTCCAAGCCCGAATTGCAGTCGTTCCTAGGGCTCTTAAACTTCTACCACTCCTTCCTGCCCCGGAAGGCTTCGGTAGCAGAGCCGCTCCATAAGTTACTCAAGAAGGACGAGGCGTGGAAATGGGGCGAGAGCCAGGGGAGGGCATTCGTTGAACTAAAACAGCTCCTAGCATCAGACGCAATTTTAACCCATTTTGACCCCAAGAGACCAGTAGTTCTGGTATGTGACGCGTCCCCGGTGGGGGTGGGGGCGGTTCTGTGCCATGTGTTGGAAAACGGGCGGGAAGCCCCGGTAGCGTTCTACTCAAGATCCCTGTCCCAGGCAGAGCGGAACTATGCACAGACAGACAGGGAGGCACTAGCGATAATTGCTGGGACCAAAAAGTTCAACGATTTCCTCTATGGCCGCCCCTTTACCATAGTGACCGACCACAAGCCCCTGCTAGGCATTTTTACTGCAGACAAGCCCACGCCACAGATCCTGTCCCCTAGGATGCTCAGGTGGGCCATTTTTTTGAACGCGTACCAGAACGCGCTGGTGTATCGCCCTGGAAAGGATATAAGCCACGCGGACGCCTTGTCGAGGTTACCCCTCCCCCACACAAGCAGCCACGTGTGCGAGGTTGAGCAAGACCGCCAGGTGCTCATGATTGAGGTCTTAGAGTCGCCCCCCCATACTGCCCACAGAGATCGCCAAGGCGACAGGCAAGGACAAGACGCTGGCCCTAGTCAGTTCTTGGGTGCAGAAAGGGTGGCCATCATCCTCCCCGGCGGCGGAGTTCGCCCCATTTTTTCAGAAAAAGCTAGAATTGTCCTTAGAGAGGGGGTGCCTCCTGTGGGGCCAGCGGGTAATCGTCCCTGAATCCCTGAGAGCGAGGGTGCTTAAACTGCTGCACGTCAGCCACCCCGGAATTGTCCGCTCCAAGGCACTGGCCAGGAGCTACTTCTGGTGGCCCCAGTTGGACGCCGATATCGAGCACATGGTGGGCACTTGCGTGAGCTGCCAGAGCTCCCGGCCCGAAGAAGCTCGCCTTCCGCACAGGGAATGGGACATGGCAAAGGGACCGTGGTCCCGCGTGCACATTGACTTCGCGGGCCCCTTCAGAGGATCACTTTTTCTCCTCATAGTGGATGCTTACTCCAAGTGGTTGGAGGCAATCCCGGTTGCGAACACCTCCTCAGCCACAACTATTAAACATTTGCGAAGGGTGTTCAGCACGTTCGGTATACCCGACACCCTCATTAGCGATAACGCAAGTTGCTTCATGTCTGCTGAGTGCAGGGCATTCACCGAGATCAACGCCATCCGGCACATCACCTCCGCTCCCTTCCACCCGGCGACAAATGGCCAGGTAGAACGTCTCGTGCACACCACCAAAGACGCGCTGAGGCGCATGGGCCCCGGGGATTTAAACTTGCAAGTGTGTCAGTTTTTACTGGGATACAGGGTAACCCCCCTAGCGTCAGGGTACTCGCCCGCAGAGCTCCTAATGCGCAGGAAGCTGACTATGATACTGACCAGGTTAGACCCCACAAGGGTGGAAGACACTGGGAGGAACATCGGGGTATCGGGCACGAAGAGTTTCAAAATAGGCGCCCCGGTTCATTGCAGAAACTACACTAGCGCAGGGCCGGCCTGGGTCCCGGGCGTAGTCATTGGGCAGACAGGCCCCGTGTCGTATTGCGTAGAGACCAGCACGGGTCTACTCTGGAGGCGACACGCAGACCAACTCCGGCACCGGATCCCCGAAAACCCGGGCGCCGACGGCGCAGGAAAGGATTCAACGTTAGGGTTCTCCCCCACCCGTTCAGCCCAAGGGGGAGGAGATGGGGGCCAGCGGTCCCCACCATGGGGGGAAGGGTCCCCACCAAGGGGGGAAGGGAATAAGTTTGTCCCCATAGATATCCTGAGAGACACCCCCATAGATACCCCAGTAGATGATTTTGAGTTTGAGTTACAAAACCGGGGGTTTTTTTTGGAGTGGTCCCCCACCCATCCAAGTGAGAAGCGGGGTTTTGCGTTAGCCCCCAGTGCCCCCGGTTTTCCCACACTGGAGTTTGTCCCTACCCCGAAAGCCGCAGAACCGCGGCAAGCCACTAACGAGTCTCACTCTCCCTTTGCAGGACAAGAGACAAGGGAACAAAGAAGCAGTAGCGCCCCCGGGTCAAGTCAGCCAGCATCGCGCCCAAAACGCGTTTGCAATAAGCCATCTTGGATGAGAGACTTCGTCTCATCCTAGGGGGGAGGGATGTTGTGTTCTAAATACTATGCCTTTAAACAATGTAACAATCACCAGCTGTAACAATGTAACCCATTGTAATAGGATGCGAGCTAATGACCACCAGGTGGCAATAGCGAGCGCCCAGCTCACACGGTTCCAATTCCCCAAAGAACTACAGCGCGGGAAGATTCCCGCCACCACCTCACCTGGACAAGAAGGGCGTGACCAGGAATGACGTCACGCAGACAGTAGCCAATGGGCTATCGAGGAGCCACATTCAAATGTATAGCCACCATATATATTGAGCTGTTCGTCCACCATTACCACATGTTCCCCCGGACCACCATGCAATAAAGATGTGCTAAGCCAACCATTCGGCTGTTCTTGTGTCTTGGTTCTCATACACAAAAAGGTGGGAGGGATTTTTAATAGGGATGTTTTTTAAAAAGATTTTATCATTGATGTTTTATTGTCTTCTATGTTTTTATTTGTGAGCCGTCTGGAGTCGCTTCGGCGAGGGGGCAGCAATACAAATGTAAAAATTAAATTAAATTAAATTTAAAATTTCCACCAAAATGCAACAGCATTACACACATAGAGCAAGCATAAAAGCAAAAACCCAAAATGCAAACAGCCCATGCAGAGCTGATGCATTAGCTAGTTTATGTGAGGAGCAAAACATTTTAAATTTTTCTGACTGTATACAATTCTATGATATGTGCAAACATCAACCCTATGAATTTGCAAAATCTCTCTGAGACCAACAGCAAATGAACAAATAAATCCCAGACATTGTGCAGCAGGGACAAACATCTGGCATTTCTTCCTTCTAATCTAGAATTAGTGTGTATGTGGGGTGTGTGGGTTAAAATGGAAAAATGCATCATCAGATACAGTTTCCAGATACTCAGAACCTGTTAGAAGCCAGAGCTCACTTTCTAATTTAAAAAGTCAAATTTCTTCTGTCCAGGCTTATCTATCTACACCAGTAGTTCCCAAACCTTTTTTGGCCATGCCCCACCTAAGCATCTCTAAAATCCTGAGGTCACCACCCCACTCCACCTCCTGGTGACATATAATTCTTATTATTCAAAAAAGTGAATTCCTATTCATGTGGAGGAAGCCTAAAAGGCCATTCACTATTAATTACTCATTCTTGAATTGCCCCCCTTAAAAATCAAATTGCCCACCTTTGGACATGAGTCCCATGTTGGCAGGGCTGTAGCCAGGGGTTAGCTAGGGTGGGTGTTGCCCACCTTGAGTTAGCAGTTTGCCCACCCTCAAACTCCCGGCTGTTTATATGTATGATATATACCTGTATATATGACATTGTTGCCCATCCTGAAAAAATACTGACCCACTACATCTAGAATCCTGGCTACGGCCCTGCATGTTGGGAACCACTGATATACACACCTTTCACCACTTTCCAGTAATCTGAAAGTGGGAAGAACAGGGCGTGTGTCTGTCTGTCTGGTATTTCAAATAACCTTGTATTTGTGGCAGAACAGCATGAAATGAGTATATCACATCCACAGAATGAGTGAGGTGTATGGGAGGACAAAGGACCAAGTCATGGCTGCCTTTGTGTCTTGCCCAAGCATAGGGTTTCTATGGCAGGGCCCTGTTGGCTTTGGGTGTGCCTCAATGCCTCTGATTATTAATCACAATAAACAATATAACCAATTGTACGGCAAGGAAAGCTGCCGTGATAAGGGCTCTCTTCTGCCAGGACAGGAAACATGGTGTCTGCACCTCCCTTTCTCCCCTGACGTGGGAAACAAGCAGCAGAGAGAAAGCAAACATGGCCTGCTCTGTGTACTTTAAAGGGAGGGTTGTGATGGAGGAGAATCCTCTTTACATAAAATCAAAGGTGTATAACAGGAGAGAGAGAGAGAGTATGTGTGTGTGAGAGAGAGAGAGACTGTGGATTTTACTCACTGCTGACAGCTTCATGTTTATTTATTTGACCAAAAGGAACAGCTACCAAAGCAAGGGAAAAAGTGTGATCATTTCATTCCCAGATCAAATAATCCCACACAGAGCATGTTCTCATCAAAGTCAGTGATTACTTGAGGGGGAGCGAATACAATGAGCATTATTAAATGAAGCTTCCTCCTTAAAAGGACACCTCACATTAAGGAGTTTAGCATAAGTAATAATTCCGCCTTGAAAGTGGATGTGAGAAGAAACATTCCAGCCAATGGTAAGGGAGGGAGAGAGAGATAGGCCTGTCGGTTTCTAGAGACCTCACATGTTTTCCTGGCTCTCTGATCCTGGTTAGTATTTTTCCATTATTTCCCAAATGCTCGTTGATATGTCTTTACAGATGGATTTTCCACAGTCAAACCAATCAATCCCTTTACAAATGGACAACACACACACTCACACTCACACTCACACTCACACTCACACACACACACACACACACACACACACACACACACACACACACACACACACACACACACACACACACACACACACCAGTTGGGTTTACAGATGATGTGGCAGTAGTGGATATGGCAGGTAAGGTACTTGCGAGGATCATCTGCAACCAGATGGAGGAGTTCAGCGAAGGAGCTCATGGACTGTCCGAAAGCCAACATGGATTTCGGAAGGCGAGAACTACCGTGGATGCCATAAAGGTAGTCATAGATAATGCCCATAAGGCCATAGAAGGCAAATGCTGGAAGAGAGGTGCCAAGAAGTACTGTTCTATCATCATCTTGGACGTGAGGAATGCATTCAATTCAGCGAACTGGGATCGTATCCTGGATGTGCTTAGATTGATGGAGGTTCTGAAGTACATCAGATGCATAAGCATGAGTTATTTCACTGATTGAACCTTGATGTATAACACTGATGCTGGACTTCGAACCTATAACATCACTGATGGTTCCACAAGGTTCAGTGCTCAGCCCCTTATTGTGGAATATTATGTATGACGGGGTGCTTCGGTTGCCTATGCCAGTAGGGACAAGGACAGTTGGGTTTGCAGACAATGTGGTGGTAGTGGTTGTTGCCAAACATCTGAAGGAAGTTGTCCAAACCACAAACGAGAGTGTTGCCAAAATTCATCAGTGGCTCTTGTTAGCTTGAGCAGATCATAAGACTGAGGCAGTTCTCATGACCAGTAGGAAAGCTAGAGAGACCATCACCCTTACTGTTGGAGGCTGCAGTATACTCTCACAGCCATCACTGCAATATCTGGGTGTCCAGATAGATGCCAGGCTATGCTTTGATGAGCATTTGCAAATTGTGAGTGCAAGGGCTGGAGCAGTATGTAATTCATTGACAAGGAGCATGCCAAATATTGGAGGCCTGCGGCAGACTCACCAAAGGCTCCTCTCGAGCGTTGTTAGTTCCGTGTTGTTGTATGCAGCCCCAATTTGGTTGGAAGCTATGGCAGGGACATTGTACATGTGACAAATAACCTTGATATACCATAGGAGTGCCCTGTGGGTGGCTCAGGCATTTCGAACAGTCTCATACAATGCTGTGTGTGTCATTGCCAATATGATGCCGATCCATCTGATGGCAGAGGAATGGGTGGACAATTACTGGCGAAGGTGAGAAAATCAGGTGACGGAATGATGCACAATTGCTACAGAAGCCAGGATAGAGAGGACAGCACGATGGCAGCAGATCTGGGATACATTGACAAAGGGACGATGGACTCATCGTCCCATCCTGGACGTTAACACGTGGTCAACAAGACAGCACGGAGAAGTGGATTATTATCTCATGCATCTGTTGACAGGCCATGGCTGCTTCAGTGCCTACCAACACCATTTTACGCTGGATGATCATACTTTGTGCTCTGTCTGCCAGCCCTGCAGGAAGACGCGGAGCATGTTTTTTTTTTCACTGACCACTCTTTGAAGCAGAATGGGAAATTCTACAGAAGCATCTTCGACAACAGTTGTCTCTGGAAGACATCATTGGCGAGATATTGAACAGGGAGACTACCTGGGTCGTGGTGTCCAATTATGCGGCCGCGTCATCTTGGAACTTAGATGTGTGGAGAAACTGAGTAGAGGGCAGCCAGAGGCATAGAGGAGGAGGGTGAATAGTCAAATTGGAGGAGGGTTTTTTAATAGCCAGTCTGCCACCTGCGAAATAATGCCTGATGGTGGTTCCGCAGGGTGGCAGGCAGTGGTGGGCATGAGCAGGTTTGCACCAGCTTGCCAGAACCGGTAGCAGAAATTCTGGCTGGCTCCACCCCAAGTTTTGAAATAAAGTAGTCTTAATTTGGGTACAATGCAGGGTTTTCCCCCTGGCCACACCCACCATACCACACCCACAGTGGGAGGTGGTTTTAGTGTGTAAAAATCCCACACACTGTGGGATCCAACACACTGTGAAGCAAGGGCTCCACAGTGTCTTTTGAAGATTTCCACCTGTTCTAATTAAACACACACACACACACACACATGCACGCATACGCACGCACGCACGCACACACGCACGCACACACACACACACACACACACACACAGAGCAAACCATGCTTTGAGCAATGTGTTTTGCTTTGAAGCACATGGGCAACTTCCAAAGCCTAGACAACTGCTCACCAAAAGTAGAAATGCTAGCCAACAGCCCCTTAAAGTCACTGCATCAGGTAGTATAGATGCAGGAGAGGGGGATATCATTTACTATACCTGGGGATCTTACACCAGGATGTGAGAGGATCTGGATTATATTTTTCTACAATGTCCTTCAAGAAATCTCCACTGGGCAAACAAAGGGTATTCTCAAGGCAATAGATGAATAAACATGAAATTGTTACAGGATCCAGAAATAGGAAGTGAACATTTAATCTTTCTCAGATGCTCTGATTTTTTTTAAAAAGAAAATCACAATAAAATTATAAGGAAGAGGAAGTGATAGATCAAGAATTCATACAAATGTTTGATTGTGTGAAGGAGACCTTAAAGCACAGTGATATCCTTGCTTCCCTGAACAGTTTCCTTCTGTTTCCCTCATGCTGTTTATAATTGAGGCTATTTCTCTTTAAAAAGGCAGAATACACATTTTGAAGTGCTAATTGCTTTCTACCACTAGCTCTTGCACTTTTGTGCTTGAAGAGGTTATTTGTAACCTATGAAAGTCAGGCTCTATTACAAACTTAATAAGCTTGAATTAACTTCTCCTGTGTTTGCATTTTAAAGTTATTTTTTTTAAAAAAAACACACGAGGATGTCAGCAAAACACTGCCCTATATTGCTTAGGAGTGCAGGTTTACTTTTGAGTAAACAAGTGATGGACTCACATGCTTTGACTGTGATGCCAAATCTACACAGGGTTGTGTTCAGTTATGGCTGCCAGATATGAAGAAAGCACAAAGGAAATGATTAATTAAGGCAGACAACAGATGTAATCTGTATACAAACAAGCACAGCTCTGTTATGTGTAGTTTCAAGAACACTCAGTGACTTAATCAGTTATTTGGGATCTGGACAAGTTGTTTGTGGTTTTTGGGCTTCCTACATATGCTGCAAGTATCAGACAACTATATTTACATTAAATTCATATCCTCCTGTAATGATCTTGGATTTTGTTCCATAGTTAGCCTCCTTAATTATATAAGATCTGTTGGACTGACAGCATTGGGAGAAGTATAATGGGGTATAATTGTGTGCATATGAAGAAAATGTCTGTTGGCTCCAACCTGAACCTCCACATCTTGATAGTTGTTCTGCAAAAGATGACGTGCAGACAGTGTGGTAGAACAGATGTGTGCCCACTTACACAGACCATCTCAGTATGTACAGACAGATGACTGTATAGAGGATGAGAACTAGGCTGATGAATGTAATCCCAATTGCTTGGTGTTTATTTCTCCCATACTGTCATTCAACCAGGCAACTTTTGTTAATACTTCCTGCTCACATACATTTCTAGTCTAGTATAACCAGCCTTGGTTGCACTGTCCTTGCCTGTAAATATATAATATACAATATGCAGAATGGTCACCCAATTTCTGTGCCATGAGTTACTGAGTTATTTAGAGGGGAGAACAGAGGTATGTCCTCTGGGTTATGTCTTTCCACAAGCAAGGGGAAATATGGTACCCCAGATTTTTTAAACTACAACCTGCTACTGTTGGCCATGCTTCCTGGGCCCAGTGATGTTGTAGACTCAAACTTCTGGAGTGCTGTTTGTTTTCAGCTGCTACCATAGGTGAAGCATGTACTATAGACGTTTGAATATTGTCTTGACAATGAAACAGCATGTGTGGATTTTCATGCAGCAAGTGGGAAGGTATTTCTTGTCTAGTCATACCTGCTTCATGTCCATGGAAACAAGGAAACATGCCTGCCTCATGGAAACATGCCTGCTTCATGTCCATGGCTTTCAAGCAAGGGCAACCTTTTTTAGCAGCTGGAGCACTTTGGGACTAGTGAGATGGAGAACAGCTAACAGTAGGTGGAGCTAATAAGTCTCAATAGGCTGATCCAACTGCCAGTCATCACCATCATCATGAGAGCTGGAAGATACTTTATAGACCATCAAGACCATGTCCTGTCAAGGTGGTACAGTGGGGAGTTGACGTCTGTCCGTCCAACCAGAGCGGACTGGAGGGGCTCTCTAATTGTTCCATCAGCCAGAGGGGCTCGCCTCTCTGGCACAAGGAGGAGAGCCTTCTCCGTGTCTGCACCAGCCCTCTGGAACCTCCTGCCAACAGAGCTACGTCTCCGGACGGAATTGCTGCCTTTCAGAAAAGAACTTAAAACCTGGCTGGCGGGTCAAGTGTGGGGTGCAGGTGGAAGGGTAACATCCATTGAGTGGTTGGTGTAGAAGAACTCTTCCCCATGGTGCCTTTGGATCCTGCAGCCCTTGTTTTTAGGGGGTGGGTAGTTTTAACTGTTTTTAACATGTTTTTTAATTTTAATTGTGAATCGCCCTGAGTTGGCTTTGGCCGAGTGAGCGGTATATAAATGTGACAATTAAATTAAATTAAATTAATTAATAAACCTCCTGTACAGGAGCAGGTGCACAACCAAACCAAACCCTCTGAAGCAACTTATCATTAAGACCATGGTAGGGTTGGAGTCCCTAAATGCAAGACCAACATGCTTAAGGTGGGCCTGCTGGTAGACAACAACATGCTGTGTGAATGTGGAAAGACACAGAATCTGCCACATTTACTGGTCTACTGGTTACTGCCAGAAACTTGTACTAATGAGGATTTAAGTTTGGCCAATGACAAAGCAAAGAAAGTGGCTTCATTTTGGAAGTCCAGGGTTCTAGATAGGCCCACCTCCACAAACTGGGTCTGTTGCAAACAAAAATGATTTATATGGAAAATTATTGATAGATTAAAAGCATTATTAGCTCATACACACATACACCCACACACACATCATATTTCCAGTCTTGCAAACTTTGAGAATTCACATTAGCAAACTCCAAGATAAAAAATTCCAAGATAAGAAAAAGCGGGTCATCAGATGTTACGGTCAGGAGAGTTGGTTGACGAACTCAGCAGTTTCTCTTTTCTAAAATGCTGACACTTTTTAAATAAAAGCAAATTGCAGGCGCACCCCCCCCAATAACGGACACAGACAACATTGAAAGTGGATAACAGCATAGGGCCACATTTATTGATTCAATGCCCTAGTCCGAATTATAAATTTGTATTGGTAAAACGACCAATCATAATTCCTAAGGCAAGCAGGCCGAAGTAACACTGGTAAGGTACCACCCCAAAATTGCCAACGGCAATTGGTTACAATGTATCAATTTGTATCAATTTGTTTGTTGACAACAAACAAATTGTTGACCGTAGTCAATAACTAACTTATGACCCCACCCTCTGACGCGTATCCGTGAAATCACAGGGGTGATGCATGCTGGTTAGCAATCGTCATCACCCCATCGCCTGGTTCGTCGTTGACCGGACAACGTTTAACTAATTTATTCCTGTCTAGTGTTGTCCAGTCAATTGCGAACCTGCCAGATACTTGTGGGTCATACTGTTTACCTTACCAGTGCTACCCGCCAATGTGACCAAAGTCAACAGTAGGAACACAGAAAGACCCCTATATCAAACCATAGCAACAGTGTGGGATGGGCAAAAAAGCCAGGACCCGGAGCCAATATGGGTCCCAACCAAAAATTCCCACCCGGCCCCGAAGCGACCATAATATCACACTGTTAACTAGGGAGGGGGTGGAGGGGAAAAAACTTCTCCGCTCCGTCGCTGAGGTAAAATGGCAGCTCGGCTGCCTCGTGGCCACCCCTTTTATAAGGGAGCTGGCCACGCCCCTAACTACCCGGATTCTCTGTCCTGTGGGGGGGGGGGGCCCGCAAAGGGCGCGGCGGCCATTTTGGCGCCGCGCTTGCATTGCAGGCGCACCCCCCCAATAACGGACACAGACAACATTGAAAGTGGATAACAGCATAGGGCCACATTTATTGATTCAATGCCCTAGTCCGAATTATAAATTTGTATTGGTAAAACGACCAATCATAATTCCTAAGGCAAGCAGGCCGAAGTAACACTGGTAAGGTACCACCCCAAAATTGCCAACGGCAATTGGTTACAATGTATCAATTTGTATCAATTTGTTTGTTGACAACAAACAAATTGTTGACCGTAGTCAATAACTAACTTATGACCCCACCCTCTGACGCGTATCCGTGAAATCACAAGGGTGATGCATGCTGGTTAGCAATCGTCATCACCCCATCGCCTGGTTCGTCGTTGACCGGACAACGTTTAACTAATTTATTCCTGTCTAGTGTTGTCCAGTCAATTGCGAACCTGCCGGATACTTGTGGGTCATACTGTTTACCTTACCAGTGCTACCCGCCACACGGAGGGGCTTCGAAGAAGACCTGACGCCCCCCCCAGACCGTCAGCTCGGTCAACAGGCCTGCTCGCCCATCACCCAACAGGAGGTCCATACCTCCTCGCGACAGATGGACCCCATCCCCTGCGTACATGTCATAATTTTGTAGACTAATATTGGGGTGATGACTAACCCATCCCCAAGCCCTGGTGGCAAGAAACCGCGCCACTGCCTTATTGACCGTGCGCCTAACGCGGTCAAGGGCCAGGAGGTTAACGCCCCCTCTGTAAGAATGGCGTGGAACAATGTCCGACCAAACCAGGGTTGTGGCAGGCCAGACATAATGCAAGTAGGCGAGTTCCTCGCAAATCGCATGCTTGAGCGATAAGCCGGTGACCTGGCCCAAATCATTGCCCCCCCAGGTGGATGATGAGAATGTCAGGCGGGTCAGCACCCAGGCCAGAAAAAAGGAAAGGCCGCAGCTCCCGCCATAACATCCCAGGCTTACCATGCCATGCGAGACTGGCGTGTTCACCCAGTCCCAGTCGGGGTCCACTCTGTCGCCGCAGCGTAACGCGCTGCCCTGTGCACATAGCTGTGGCCCACCAGCCATACTGTCACCGGTGTAATACGACACCCAGGGTCTGTAAGAAAATTGAGAAAAAAGGCGGTAAGGCGACTCGATTGGTACTCATGGCAGGAGTGGGCGCACATAAAACTGAAAACATTGCGAGCCCCACCTCCCCATGCTGCGTATGTCAGCCCCAGAGTACCCAAAAGCAGCTGCTGTAGAGGCTGCACCAATACGGAATGAATGTGTGCCATAACGGGCACCTGGTAGGCCCACCCTGGTGAGGGCTCTGGCTGTCACCTTCCAAAACTGAAATTTAGTAAGGGGAGACCCATCTTGGTGACAGAAAAACGGGCCGTGGTGCGTGCCACGCAGTGCCAGGAATTCCTGTAGGGCACCAACCGGACAGATGTCTGCCAAAGAACACCGTAGCAGTCTTACACCACTGCCTACGCCATGCTGATCTGTCTTAGAGGAGCGTATCCTCAACTGGGCCCAGTCCTTGGCAACATAGACATCCTCGAGTTCCAGTGCCCTACACCTGCATCCGCCTTATACAGCATCTCAAGCTCGCTGTTGCGGAGCGCTCCAAAAAGGCCACCGTTGTAGCCGCATGAAGTGGGCTGCCTCATTTCCAAAACAGAGGCCAGGCCAGCCCCGGGCCAATTGGGTAAAAACCCTGGGAAAATCTTGCATCCGCCTTACTCAGCATCTCAAGCTCGCCGATGCGGAGGGCTCCAAAAAGGCCACCGTTGTAGCCGCATAAAGTGGGCTGCCTCATTTATCAAAACTGAGGCCAGGCCAGCCCCGGGCCAATTGGGTAAAAACCCTGGGAAACTCTTGCATCCGCCTTACTCAGCATCTCAAGCTCGCCGACGCGGAGGGCTCCAAAAAGGCCACCGTTGTAGCCGCATGAAGTGGGCTGCCTCATCTATCAAAACAGAGGCCAGGCCAGCCCCGGGCCAACTGGGTCAAAAAAACCCTGGGTAAATGGGGTGGCGGTCGCCCGGGAAACGCCCGGGCACGCGCACCCACCCCTCCCAACATGTCTCACCCGGAAGTCATTGGTGCTGTCCACACGACCTCACACTTTGGCCATAAAAGCCAACCCGACAGCTGAGATGCTATGGTGCGTGGTGCAAGGCCCTGGGGATACAGGTAAATCGTGAACCGCAGAACATGGGCTACTGGAAAAGGCCAGGTTCCTGGCAGTCGGAATCGTGTACATAATACTCTAAAGGAACTAAATGCGTGGTGATACGCCTTACTCATGCATGGCACTAGTGACAGGCCAATCGCCCGGTTCACCTCTCCTTGCCAACGGTCCATCTCACATCCGGGAGTGGCGAGGGAAATTCCTCCGCATCCGGGGGCCGAGGCACGGAACCGGGAGATCTGCAGGCGGGACAAAGCAGCAGCAATATCATTAACAACCCCTGGGACATGCCTGGCCCTGAAGGGAACATTGAGGCACAGGTTGCATAACACAAACCAACTAACTAGCTCCATAACCCCGGGCGATTTGGAATTCTGTGCAGTGACGATGCGGAAAACAGCCGCGTTGCCATGCCAAAGTTGCACAACCGAGTTGGCCCACCCCTTGCCCCATAGCATCAAAGCACCCAGGATATGGAAACATTCCAGATACGTGAGACCATGCAGGCAACTCTTGCCTGCCCAGGATGGTGGCCACCCACCATAGGCCCACTTCCAATTGAAGTACATCCCAGAAACCCAGGAATCGTGAGGCATCGGACCGCATCTGAAAGCAAGGGGGAGCCAGGAAATCAGACCCCAAAATGACACCCCGTTGAACTACCTCTGGATCTATGGCCAGACAAGCACGTCTGCCCCGATACCCCGGGTAAATCTGAGCCTGTGATGGGGCCGGGATAATCCCGCCATGGCGTCGCACCAGCGCAGAGCAAATGCCCTGCCCGGTGCGACGACCCTGCCAGCGAAACTGGGGTGACCATGTAGCACCAGAAGTTCCCTCAGTGATGCCATGCGCCCGGCCAGCAAGACCGAGACAAGGGCCACTAGTCTTGACACCTTATCCTGCTGCAACCTAGAATCCTGCGCTATCGTGCTACTCTCCACCCCAGGAATACTAGCTGTGGAGATGGGCCCTCGGTCTTTTCGGGCGCTAAAGGGACACCAAGTTCCTCCATTAGCATCTGAAATGTGTTGAGGAGACGTGTGTACGTGTCCCAGCCCCGTTCAGCCCCGAATAAAACCATCCAGGGAATGGGCTAGAGACCGGGACCCTGACCTGCGGACAAAAGCGCAATCTAGGAAAAAGGTGAAACGCTCGAATACCGAGCCCCAACGGAATAGCCAAAAGGCATGGCATCATTGAATCATATGCTCCCCAGGACGGGGGTGCGGGACAATGCCAACGACCCTGCCCGCATAGACCCTTTTGTCACAGCTGGCAGCAGCAACCTCCTCCCTCCCCTTAAGGGATAAAAGACTGGGGGCATCCTGAGGGGGCCTATTACCCATGAAAGGGATCCAGAACCCCTGCCTAGAACCCTGAAGAGATACCCGCATCCTCACCCTTTGGGCACCATGTGAGCCAACGCTCCAACACGTCCACCTTAAATGGGGAGGGAGCCCTTCGGTGAACTAGATCCATCTGCGGCAGTCTTGCAAGCCCCCTGTCTGCCCCACCCTCTGCCCCGCCTCCGTCTAGGCCTGGGACAGGCAGAGGCCGCATGGGGGCCAACACAGGTGGGACACTCCTGTCTGTATTTGCAAGTCTTCCCATTAGAGGAGCCATTGGACAAAAAAGTCCAGCACAGCAGGCGGGCTGGAACCCCCCGCCCCGCCCCCTGGCAGGTGACCTGTGCTGGGGCCGCCCGCTGAACCGCATGCCCACAATGATATATCTCCCCAGGTGCAGGGCGCGTGGGCGTCACGTACAAAAGCCCAACCTCTGGCCTGGCTCATCCCGCCTAATCTCGGGGTGCGGGGAAATCCGCCTACGGCATCCCTCGTCACAAGCCAACCACGCTGAGCCCGGAAAGTAGATCATCGCCCGGTAGGCGTTGTCCAAATACTGGACCATCGGAATTGCCAAATCCGGCCATGCCCTAAGGTACACCGCCATGCATACGATGCAGGCCGGCAACCCTATGGCCCACATACTTGGTGGCTTGCGACAACATGCCTGCCGCTGTCCTTCTCATTCTGCCCCTCCCTCTCTCCTTGGTGGGCACACTGTTTAGGAATGAGAAGATATCCACGTACTCCCCCCGCCAAATTTACTCACTGGCGGCCTGTGCCAAGTGGTCACTCATCGGTAAGGAATAGGGGCTTGGACCAACCCGGCCACCCAAAACATTCCCCTAAGGGTAGGGAACACCCCCCACCACGGGGCCCTGGGTGTTAGCTGTCATCGCCGGGTGAGGCGTCAGCGGGCGCACCGCCGCACCACCCGCGCGAGGCCAAGGCGATTGGAAAGCCCCCCCCCCATATTGGGAATGTGTGTGGATGTACTCGCTTACACCGTATACTCACATGCTGCACCCCCGCGGGCCGCCCCCACCAGGGGTTCCGGCCCACTGGGGGCGTCGGAGCTCACGACCGACGTAGAGCTCATCACCGGGGAACCTGCACCTGGCTGCTGGCTGGGGAGCTGCGAGGCAGTGGCCGAAACCGCGCCACGCGCCTGCAGCAGCTCAACCCTCCCTGTCGGCTGTTGTCCTCCTGCCGACAGCGCCTCAAAAGGAACCCCAAAGGAGGGGGGGCCCCCGCCTGACTTCCACGTTAACCTGGGGCGAAGGGCCGGCTGGCCCGCCTGGTCCAGGCGTGGGTACAGGCCCCTGTACCCCAGGACCCGAATATGGCCATTGGCCAGCACCAAAGCCCGGCAGGGTCGGTGGAGAAACCTGCCAAGGCAGGGGGGGCGACCCAAGAGGAGCAGGCCGAACAGGGTGGGCAGGTGGAAGAGCGGTGTCCACCGCTCGTGGGCCGCGGGCCGGAACCCCTTCCGCGCCCACACTCTGGTTGCCCACTCCGGGCGAAGGGGCAATAGACCCCATTCCGCCGGCCCCGGCAGGGGCGGGCAAAGGCGGCTGCTGAGGAGGCGGCACCGCGGTCCTCCGACCTGGGTTGCGCCTCCCAACCGCGCGAGCTGCACTCGAAGCTGCCTTCTTCTTCGAAGGCATCTCCACCGAAGCAAAGGGAAGCCAGCAAGGCAGAATCGCTACCCAAAAGGCTTCCCGGTAGGCTCAAGAGCGACGGAGACACAGGGAAAAAACTTCTCCGCTCCGTTGCGGAGGTAAAATGGCAGCTCGGCTGCCTCGTGGCCACCCCTTTTATAAGGGAGCTGGCCACGCCCCTAACTACCCGGATTCTCTGTCCTGTGGGGGGGGGGGGCCGCAAAGGGCGCGGCGGCCATTTTGGCGCCGCGCTTGCATCATGTTTTCAGTTTTATGTTAAAGAAAAACCCTTTATCCTTTTCTTCTCTCATCCCATCCACAAATAAAGAAACAAAATGACCAGAATTTGGCTCAGACAGAGAGGACCACACAAACCATTTAGTCACACTACCTGTATTTCCCTGGTGTGGATAAGCTGTTTTGGGCGTGGGCAAATGTGCTGATGGCTGGGGAATTCTTCCTGTCCTGTACCCCTCCTTGCACTCAAGTCCTCCTGACTTTCCAGTGCACCAGGAAATCACAAGGTGAAACATTTTAACTCTTGCACCAACTCTGCAATGTAGAAATACCAAAATGCCATCAAAATACACAGGTTCCTGACTGAGGTTAGATTGGATTTATCAACTACAACCCTCTTCTTTCCAGAATGATCCAACAGTTGTGAAATGTTACATTTTATTTAAAGTGCTGGAAATTGTTTCATAAAGAACAAAGTCCCAGACAATTTTCAAAATTAAAGTAATACCAAAAAAGTTGTAGAGCAAGATAAGGCTTGCTTAGAAAGTCTTTTGAGGCACAGTTCCAAAACAATTCCCAGAGAAAAAAATAAGAAAAACTAACCACCCTAAGCTAATATGGTTCTGAAGAACTTCAGCATGGTTCCAGAGCATATACAAAGTATAGGTTAAGCAGCACATAACATCAAGTGAATAAAGCATTCTAAGGCATACTAGGCTAAACTAAGTGGATTCACTATCCATTTTTATATCCATCAAGATCCTTCAGGGAGATAAACTAATCAACATCAAATCACTCCAGACTTTTTCAAAGAAAGGGTAAATCCCTAAAAGTAACTTCTCCTCCCTGCTCCTCTCTCTCCAGTTGAAATCATTCCCTGCCTAATTAGTTTGGTAGCAACAGAGTGAGTTAAAACCATGAAGATTTCTTTTTCCCATGTGCTAAGACACAGCTGGTAAGCTCTAGCAATTAATTCACCATTTCTCTCCTTTCCCCAGGTATAACTGTCCCAGATTTTAGCTGAGTTTCAAAGGTGATCAAACTCATCATCCCCCAATGACAAAACAACAAAGTTTTTTTAAAAATACTATATACCATTTCACTATCAGATCCTAATGGTGTATAAGTGTTAATCTGGAATTATAAACTTGGTGCCAAGGGCAGTGATGCACTGAATTTTTTTTTTACTACCTACTCTGTGGGCAGGGCCAAATTTGTGGGCAGGACCAAATCTATGGGCATGGACAAACATCTTGCATTAAGGGCTATGGAGGTGGGTGTGGCCAACCAAGTGGGCATGGCCTGAGGGAATTTCCGCTACTGGTTCTGCAGAACCTGACAGAACCTGCTGCAGTGCATCACTGGCCAAGGGATGAATCAATTTGTGGAATGGGGCACAATGCACAGGAAGATTATATACTAAAGTTTTCATAGCACCACTCCAGGATTTTGCTACCAGGTTGAATTCAAGCCAACACAGGGGTTGAGGAGATGACTTGTAGTCTTTTCATTGCAAGATTTGATGGGAAACAATGTGAGAGATTCTGGGCCTACTTCCTATGTTCCTGTTGGTAGCTGAGTTTCTTTTTTCAGATCAAAGAGTAGCAAGGCATATAGACAGTATAGGTTGAATAAGCAGCAGGGAACTAGTGAAGGGGAACAAAGGATGAGCAATTTTGGTTACTAATAGGCAGTCTAGAGATAGGGAAATTTTTGCAGATATACTGTACAAGCATAGCTCTTGTTTTCTTCCTCAGCAATGCTTCCCAAAACAGATCTTGAAGTATACACTAGATAGCTGGTGTCTAATATTAAGTCTACAGATTTTGTTGGAGTATAACTTCTGATTGTTGGCAATCTTTCCAGGAGCTCCTAGGAGTTGACATCCATCAATCTCTGGCATCCAAGTTTGAGAACTGCCATGACAGTATGGGACTGGTGTTCCATAATATTCTGATTTCCATGATCAAGGATAGGCATGGTGTGTAGGCTGTGTGAGGGGTACTTCATTCCAAAATGTCAGGAGACATCTCTAGCAAATAAGAATCCTATTCAAGGAGGATTCTCTTTCCTTGATGCTCATAAGTCAGGCATTTCTTTTCAGAAGCTTCTGTAATGGAAGGAAGAAGAAAACAATGATTGATATGCATAATTCCTGAATTGATTCCTCCTCACTAATTCCACAATAGCACCTGACAGTCCACTGTAGTTGAGTAGATACCTTTAGCTTGGAACTCTTACCTGTTGTGTCCTTGGTCCTAGGCTGACAGAGATAAGGAAATACAAGAAACAATTTATGAGTTACCCTGCTTTGCCAAATCTACCCCCCCCCCCTAAAAACAGTTTTTAACCTGCAACACACTGTGTTGCTAGTAGGTTCAACCTCCAGGCCTACCAATTAAAGGACAGGTCCTACAAAGGAAGAACAGTAGGAATAAAGATGGGAGAATGATATCAGATTGGCAGAGAAGGAATGAAGCCAGAATCAGAGATTAGCAACAGCCCATAAGAAGAGCTGAAAGCACACTGACTCCGGGTGCAGCTATGGCAGCAGCAAACAGTGAGCCACTGTGGGCTGGTTTGGAAGGGTTGGACTTGATTAGGAATGATCTAATCATGCCTAACTATTCAAATGGAAATCGCTCCTACCAATATTTTGAATGGGCTTAATAAGTGAACCACTTCTGGATATGGGGAAATTAAGCACTTTCCCTGCTTGGCAGGGGGCAGGGAAGTGAAATAAAGTGGTTTTTTTACTGTTTAAGCCCATGGTTCACAACATGGGGCACATGTCCCACAAGGGGGCAATTTGATTTTATGGGGGGGGGGGGGGGCATTCGATAATGAGTTCATAACAGTTAATGTTTCTCCATGTGAATAGGAGTTCACTTTTATAACAACAAAAATATTATTATTATTATTATTATTATTATTATTATTATTATTATTATTATTATTATTATTATTATTATTATTATTATTATTATTATTATTATTATTATTATTATTATTATTATTATTACTACTACTAGTCATGTGGTGGTGGGCATCAGGATCTTAGAGATGTTTAGGTGGTGCATGGCCCAAAAAAAGTTGGGAACCACTGGTTTAAGCCTATCCGTGCTCAGCAGAGGACATGGGAAGTGAATGTTTAAGGCTATCACTTAAACTCCTGTTTTTGGTCTGAGATATGGGCTTTTAACAGGGATCTACAGATGTTCTGGTACTGGGCTGCTTTTCCCTTGCTGGGATGAAAGTGGTAGATTTACTCAATGGCCTTTAATCTCTCTAAGTGTCTTTATTTCACTTCCCCAGTCTTAGGGCTACTGACAATTGGCACAGATATCTCTCCAGCTGCAAGCAGGGAAATAAGTTCCCTATGAGTGACTGCTCATTCATTCTTTGAAGCCAAGCTGGCTTTCCTCTTGTCCTGGTGTTGCTTTTTCAATGGGTGAAACAAAGGAAGGAAAATGTGCAGGCCAAAAAAAAAGTTGGAAGAGAAATGTTTGCTTTTGACAAAGGACATACAATATGTGCTCTTTTTAAGATAGCACAAGAAATAATAGTGTTGGTATTTCGATGTGCTGTGTTGTGCTGCTGTGCCTAGATTGGGCAAAACTCTCTGACTTTGGAAATAGGCAATAGCTATGCCACTGCTTTGAGGGGAAACTGCTAATAAATGACTGGGCATTTCAACAATAGGCTCCAAAGTTGGCAGACCTTTTCCAATTTGACCTCAGGGAGGCCTCATTTGATTGTAATTGTTAACCATATTTAAAATGAATCACATACCAAGCTGATGGTTCTTGGTGATTCTTTCACTGCCTTGAACAAAAAACTGCACCATTGGGTTTTATCCTTTGGTGTCCTGTGTAAATATTCTCTAATATGGAATGTGTAGCCATCTGATATAGTTGAATTGCATTCCCAACAATCAAGGCCACCATAGCCAATGTTAAGTAGTAGCAATTACAGTCTAACAACACCTGGAGAGCTGCACATTTCTGATTCTTGCTCCAGCTTATTGGCTTTACTTGCGGTAGCAGTAGTGGGTGGAGAGGGCTAAACCTGCTTATTTTATGGTATATTTACATTTTCCAGGCATAAGCTCATTTTGTCTCAATTCTTGCACTAGTTTGTCCATATGCATTATCTGCATATTTTCTCATGATCTTTCACATGCATTTTGGATGCATTGGTTCTGGCAGATGCATTTCTACAAATAGCTTGCCCTAATTTGTGCTTTTTAAAATGTGTCTTCCTCCAGTGCACAGATAAGTGTATTCTGGTCCACATATTAATTGTGAGAAGTTTGAATTAAAAAGAGGATAGAACTGTTTTCTCCTTAGTATCTTCTGGTGGGTCAGGATTGCATTCATTCATCCCCCCCCCCCACTTGCCCAACTGATTTCAATTCATTCAAAGTTTTAGTGGCCTATGCAATTTTTAAATGCTACATATGGTACATCCAGTCTTGTCTGGATGCATGTAGGCTCATGTACAGACAGATCTTGAACACAAGGAAGCTGAAGTTCAGCATTAGCAAGCACAATTCTTCTTTACTTCCTATCTGCAGAATGCAAAGGTATCTTTCCAGCAGGCATGTGCTGGCCCACCAGGATACATCCTGCAGCACCCCAGTACCTGGTGCCCCCCAGAGGCAGGCAGAATATATCTGGCACAGCCTGCCCCAAGCTGGAACCTCCCAGGTGGCGGGGTGCTGTTTCCGTCGGGCAAGTATTGCTGTGTACCAACCAGCCCGGCCCCTGCCATGGCTGCTTGGTACAACCAGCCCTGCCCCCAGTGGGCAGCAGCAGCAGCACTGGGCCAGATTCCTCCAAGGGCAAAGGCAGGGGGCAGGAGTCTTTGAGCCTTTGTACCAGCAGCAACAGAAGGGGCTCCCCTCGGGGCCTGCCCCCTTTCTTCACCCTCTGAATCCAACCTGGGAGAGGCAGGGCCCAATGAGCTTTTCTTCCACAGCATTGACTCAGGGGGCTCTCTGGCTTCCCCCTTCATTCCCTCGGTCACTCCCATGAGCAGGTTCAGGAGGAAGTTGTGAGCTCCCCCCTCCCCCCAAGAGAAGGCAAGTCCTTCTTCTGCTTCTGGTCTGACCCCGCCACTAAGCTGGAGGAGCAATGGAAAGGTGGGTGAGTGGGTGGGTGGTGGGCAGTGGAAAGGTGACTCTGAGGGTATCCCTGTTGCCTTTCTAATAGTTCCCGGGGGCAACCTTCTCTCCCGTCCCCTTGGCTGCCACCCATCGCTTGGTCCACACAGCGTGGCACACAGCAATGTATAGGATTCCCTCCAACCACCCCCCCAATAGGTGCCCCCATCACTCCCTGTCCACCCATGGTGCCCTGCACACCCCTGCTTTCCAGCATATGGTTGTGAATATATCAAATTGCCTTTTATGATGGATTTTATTTATTTATTTATTTTTGGAATATAAGAAGAAAGTGGAGATTGTAGTGTCTCAGAAGATAGCTTTGATCTAGAATTAACCTGTCACTAATAATAAAGCCTTATGTTTGCCATTTCCCCAAGCTATGAGAAGTTCAAGAGGCAACATTTTATGCAATAATAGTGGGGAGAATATAGGATTTTGTTGGGGTACACAGAAAGAACCTCCTTGAAGGTTGTGGTATTTTTCAATCACAATCAGGCGTACCCTGGTAACAGCAACATTGTATTGCTGGCTAACCTTTCTCACACTAGGTCAGGTGAAAGGAACTGTAGAATGAACTCACCAACAGGTAGCTTCATTTTGGCAGTTCAACATCTGGCCTAGACATGGAAAAAGAAAGTTTTTTATTTTTATTGTTTTGCTAAGACATCTGTTTATAAATGTACAGAATGAGATGGAGGGACTGACAAATAGCATGCTCATGTCATTTAATTTAAAATTATTTCTATTTTGTCTCATGCACTGAGTATTTTACAAGTGCCTAAACTCCTAATTAGGTGGATTATGTGTCAATTTTCTGTACCTCGCTCCTATAAAAATGCAGGCTTCATCCTGCTCGTTTAACCCAGCTACATTTATGCATCATTGGTCATTAGTAAAGCATATTTTGCTAAAAGCTAAACAGTAGCTTAAAAGATATCTTTTTATTGGTACCATACAATAGTATTTCTGCCATAATATTGTTTCAGTCGCCTTGTACTGCATGGGGAGATGATTCTGTGTCTGTTTTGTTATGAGGGAGAGAGAGTACCAGAGAGTTTTGTGTCATTTTTATAGTACCTATTTATTTACAAATATCCAGGTTGAACAGGGTTTTCTGGGAGGCACCCAAGCAGGTATTATTTGTCTTGAAACACTGCCAGGCATTCCAAAACAACAGCATATTTTCCCCAAAGCTACTTCTTGGCAGGCAGCTATAAACCCTGGCTTCAGCTCTCGTTCTCTAGGGAGACAGGATCTGTAAAATTGTTTCCCTCAGCCTGCATCCAAGGAATGGGCAAAATAGCATTTGACCATCCACAATGATTTGCAGGTAGCACCAGGTTATACAGAAGCCTGCAGGGATCATCCTCTGGGCACTTTATATGGCAGAATAATATATATCTCATATAAGTACTGTATATTCATTCCATCTCATTCTTATACTTCTTCCAACTGCAACATACTCCCTGCCACCACAGCCCCAAATATATGCACAATGAAGAATGTCTGCAAAACTTAGACGAGAGAGAAACTTAAGTATATTTCTTTATTTCTGGCACCAAACCTCAGTTTCACAACCCAGAAGACTTTTTCAATCAAAAGGTATTATATATTACTTTAATGAAATCACAAAAAAAGCCCAGTAATCCAACAACCTGGGAATCCAGAAAAGGAAAGGAGTGAGGGATAAAGTGGGTGGATATGGTGGGAAAATATCCAAGTAAATCCTCAGTGGGAAAGAGGTTATAACAGAATGTGCATGATTAAAGACCAAGAGATGTCCACATTCTTAATTTTATTAAATTTAGACACTCTGCGATTATGAACTGGAGAGGGAAGCCTCTAGCAAATTACAAGATATAAAATGTATTAATTTATTAACTCTGATTTATACTTCACTCTGTCTTAAGACTGCTTTTACTTGGCACCTAGAGAAGCATGGTTGAGGCTTTTTCTATAGTGGCTCCCATTTGCTCATTGGAGCATTTTTCCCCTTATATCGCTGGGGTGATTTACACAATGGCATGCCAGGTGGGTGACAGCAAGCCCAGGTGAAGATATTTGACTAATGTGGCATCTCACCATACAGTCAAGCTCTTTGCTGGGCCCACTCCCCAATAATAAGATGGACACTTGTGATGGATTTAAATTGGGCCACTTTATTAATTCGTAAACTGTGTTGCGGCAAACGGGCCGCAATGGCACTGGTAAAGAGTAAGCCTAATTGCCAATCGTAATTTGGCAACGTTGTATCCATTTGTTTGCCAATCATATTTGGCAAAATTGTATCCATTTATTTTGCCAATCATATTTGGCAACATTGTTGGCCACACCTGGTTGGCCTCTGTCCCTCATGGGTTGACCCCCCACGAGGGGCCCCCCACCACCCCTGCACATTGTGGGCAGGAACGGACTATGCCCTGAGCTTGGGAAAGTGGCAGGTTGAACTGCCATGCAAGTGCTGTGGCATATTGGTGAAAAAATGCATGACGTTGAATCGGAGTTGTGAAGACTCCCAAAACTGACCTGTAGGAATGCATCTGGATTCTGTCAGGCTGTCTCTGACACATTTTGTAAACAAAAGCCTCTTTGCTCACTGAGAGACAGCGCTCCTTATCTCTCTTTCTTTGGGTTCTGACACTTCTGATTGGTTGTTTGGCCTTAGGTTTTGTCTCTGTTAGGTTTCGTTTCTGCTATACAATGCTTGCCCAAGTTTCGTTTCTCGCTCTCTCTGCCTGAATATAGAAAAAGGCTTCAGTAGCGTTTTGACCAGCTGAAGAGAGCAGGCGTGTTTTTGTGTGTCTCTGTTTTCTCCCTACTCAAAGCCTAATGAAGCAGGACTTCATGGGACTGATTGCTATCGTAAAGATCTGAGGATATAAACTGCTGCTAATGAGGCTGACTGAATAAAGAAGATATCTTTACATGAAGCAGAATTCCAACAACTGGTGCCCCGTCGTGAGGCCAATTGAATGAAATTCAAAGGAATGCTTTGAACTCTGCTTCAGCAATTAACACCTCATAATCGACCGGGGAAGGTCTCATTCACCTACGACCAGGCAAAAGGTCAGACCGGAGGAAAGGTCATTCGAGCTCGAAATTCATCCAATTTTATATTGGGTCCCATTAGGTGAGTGAAGAAAAATATAATTTTTTTTAATTATGGGATGTTTGCTTTCTTCAGAAATGCAGGAACTTTGTAAAGATATCTCAGATCTTTTGCATGAGAATGGGCGAAAGGTAGATGAGAAGAAGATACAGCAGCTGGTTAAAGTTATAGCAAAATTCTGTCCTTGGTTTAAATATGAAGGTCTGGACTTAAAACAGTGGAAACAGATTGGGAGAGAAATGCAGAAGCATAATGGAATTTCTGTGTCAATATTATTTACATGGGAGGCAGTTAGGGACTGCCTTCAGAGACTTACTCCAAAAAATATTTTATTGTCTCAAAGACTTGATGGCCATCCCCTCCCACAGCTTTTGCCTTCAGAGAAGGGGGGGGGGGCATGGCAACTGCCCCTCCATCATATGAGAAACAGCCTCCTGATGGGGGTGAAGGTGGAAATGGAGATGGGACATTATGTCCTGACTTGCAACAATCAGGCACTTTTAGCCCTACCAAAACACAATTCTCTGCTGCGTTAACGGCAGCTGTGCTGGACATGCAATCTCCTGAAATATACCCAGTGATAAGGGGGGCTCCGGCTGTGGGCAACGCACTGGCTGTCCCAGATAGGTATGAAACCCTCCATTACAAATATCTGAAGGAACTAAGAGTCAGCATACGTGACTATGGATTTAATGCACCTTTTACTAAAGCTTTGTTGGAAGCCATTGCATCTCAAAAATTGCTACCAGTGGATTGGAAACAGATGATCAAAGCGCTTTTGCCCCCAGCAGAAGCCATGCTCTGCTTGCAAGAGTGGAGGGATGTGGCTTGGGAGGTTCATCATACACGCCCTGCACTCACAATGGATATGTAATGTGGGGAGGGAAATTTTGCCAACCCCACACAGCAATTGGCCCTCAATGATGCCCAGCTGGGAGAGATTGCTCAGATAGTCATGCGGGCCTGGAGTAAGATTCCTTCCAAAGGGGATAGCTCCGTTGCTGGATTTGCAGCAATTAGGCAGGGCCCTAAAGAGAATTACACTGAGTTCATTAACAGACTCATGACTGCTCTCAGCCGCCAGGTGGAAAATGTGCCGGCACGGGAAATGCTCATGAAACAACTGGCTTTTGAAAATGCCAATGAGGATTGTAAAGGGGCTCTGACAGCTGTTTATGCTAGGCCAGGAACATCTATAGCAGACATGATGAAAGTTTGTCAAAATGTGGGGACTCACAGTTACAAGGCTCAACTTCTGGCAGCTGCAGTTCAATTGCCCACAACTCAGGCTCAGAATAAACGTTGTTTTGGTTGTGGGAAGGAAGGACATTTTAAAGCACAATGTCGCTCCTCTCAAAAGCAGGCAGCACGCCCTTCAAGGAAGTGTCCCATTTGCCAGAAAGGGTACCATTGGGCCAATCAGTGCCGCTCAAATCCTGATGCCAATCCCTCAGCTGCTCAGCACAAAGACTCTGACTTTTCTCCACAGCAGCAGGGAAATGGGAGTGCGGGCCAGGCTCGGGCCCAGGCAAAATAATAGGGCTACCAGAGGTCAGTGAAGAAGCAATAGAGGAGGTTTTGCAAGAGATGGCAGAAGATATGGAACTTGCCCAAGAAATGATTTCACGATATAGAAAAAACCATCCTCTAAAAGAAGGACTTTTATTGAGGTTATCTAAGGACTGTACTTTTACTATGCCAGGGTGTGTGGAGGCTCTTCCCACACTGGTTGATGATGTTAATTTCCAGGGCATGATGGGCATCGTTCTTCCTTGCCCAGACGCCTTACCCGCTTCTGTACACATTGCAGCAGGGTCAGTTACATTGGGTCACCAAGAAATTGTCATCCCTGCTTCAGCCACGCAACATCTCACCCTGCCTAAGGGACAACCTGTAGGACGCCTTCATCTGCTCCCACTAGGGACCACTGTAACTCCATCCCAGGAGGGGACTGCAACAGCGGCTATGGCGGTGATACAAATCACCGAGGATAGACCGACCCGCTCGCTGATTATGGGTGGACGTTCAGTGTTTGGATTGGTCGATACAGGAGCCGATATTTCAGTGGTGGCAAAAAAAGATTGGCCAACTGGATGGGCCGTCCGCCCCTGTAGGGAAGTTTATGGGGTGGGCGGGTACGAGCCAGCACAGCAGAGTGTTCATCCAATCGTCTTTGAGACCTCAGGGGGAACAAAAGTTTCTCTTCACCCCCTGATTATGGATATTCCTATTACTCTGTGGGGCCGGGATCTCCTGGCTAAAACAGGGTGTACCTTGCAGACAAATTTTTGATACGGGCCTCCCCTGCAGCGCCGTTGCATGCACTTCCACTACAATGGAAAAACACCCCACCAGTGTGGACGGATCAATGGCCGCTCTCAAAAGAAAAGCTCCAAGCGGCGGAGGCCCTTGTACAGGAGCAATTAAATCTGGGACATATTCAAACAACCACTAGTCCTTGGAACTCTCCGATTTTTGTGGTGAAAAAGAAGTCTGGAAAATGGCGATTGTTACATGATTTGAGGAAAGTTAATGAGCACATCTTGCCAATGGGACCTCTACAATCTGGACTTCCTAATCCGAACATGATTCTGGAAGATCATCAACTCATGGTTATAGATTTGAAGGACTGTTTTTATACAATCTTGCTAGCGCCACAAGACAGAGAAAAATTTGCATTTACATTGCCAGTATACAATAATGAACATCCTACTCAACAGTTTGAATGGTGTGTCTTGCCTATGGGTATGGCCAACTCGCCGACTCTATGCCAACATTTTGTGAACAAGGCTTTGGAACCTTTCAGGCAACGCCATCCAGAGGTTAAAGTCTATCATTACACAGATGACATTTTATTGCATGGTCCACAAGTCACGGAGAAACACCTGCAGGACCTAGCAGACATTTTGCAACAAGCGGGCTTGATCATAGCTCCTGAAAAAGTGCAGCGGATGTATCCATTCCAATATCTGGGACATAGGCTCTCAGCTACAGCTTCAACTCCGCTATTGCCAACAATAGCTATTCCAGAGCAGTTCACTCTTGTACAATTGCAACGATTGCTAGGGAACATAAATTGGGCTCGTCCTTTCTTGGCCCTGAGCACGGAGGAACTGTCACCACTCTTTGCTGCTCTTTGCAGGCGCACCCCCCCAATAACGGACACAGACAACATTGACAGTGGATAACAGCATCGGGCCACATTTATTGATTCAATGCCCTAGTCCGAATTATAAATTTGTATTGGTAAAACGACCAATCATAATTCTTAAGGCAAGCAGGCCGACGTAACACTGGTAAGGTACCACCCCAAAATTGCCAACGGCAGTTGGCTACAATGTATCAATTTGTATCAATTTGTTTGTTGACAACAAACAAATTGTTGACCGTAGTCAATATCTAACTCATGACCCCACCCTCTGACGCGTATCCGTGAAATCACGGGGTGATGCATGCTGTTAGCTATCGTCATCACCCCGTCGCCTGGTTCATCGTTGACCGGACAACGTTTAACTAATTTATTCCTGTCTAGTGTTGTCCAGTCAATTGCGAACCTGCCGGATACCTGTGGGTCATACTGTTTACCTTACCAGTGCTACCCGCCAATGTGACCTAAGTCAACAGTAAGAACATAAGAAGACCCCTATATCAAACCATAGCAACAGTGTGGGATGGGCAAAAAAGCCAGGACCCGGAAGCCAATATGGGTCCCGGCCAAAAATTCCCACCCGGCCCCGAAGCGACCAAAATATCACACTGTTAACTAGGGAGGGGGTGGAGGGGAAAAGACTTCTCCGCTCTGTCGCTGGGGTAAAATGGCAGCTTGGCTGCCTCGTGGCCACCCCTTTTATAAGGGAGCTGGCCACGCCCCTAACTACCCGGATTCTTTGTCCTGTGGGGGGGGGCCCGCAAAGAGCCCGGCGGCCATTTTGGCGCCGCGCTTGCATTGCAGGCGCACCCCCCCAATAACGGACACAGACAACATTGAAAGTGGATAACAGCATCGGGCCACATTTATTGATTCAATGCCCTAGTCCGAATTATAAATTTGTATTGGTAAAACGACCAATCATAATTCTTAAGGCAAGCAGGCCGACGTAACACTGGTAAGGTACCACCCCAAAATTGCCAACGGCAGTTGGCTACAATGTATCAATTTGTATCAATTTGTTTGTTGACAACAAACAAATTGTTGACCGTAGTCAATATCTAACTCATGACCCCACCCTCTGACGCGTATCCGTGAAATCACGGGGTGATGCATGCTGGTTAGCTATCGTCATCACCCCGTCGCCTGGTTCATCGTTGACCGGACAACGTTTAACTAATTTATTCCTGTCTAGTGTTGTCCAGTCAATTGCGAACCTGCCGGATACCTGTGGGTCATACTGTTTACCTTACCAGTGCTACCCGCCACACGGAGGGGCTTCAAAGAAGGCCTGACGCCCCCCCCCCAGACCGTCAGCTCGGTCAACAGGCCTGCTCGCCAATCACCTAACAGGAGGTCCATACCTCCTCGCGACAGATGGACCCCATCCCCTGCGTACAAGTCATAATTTTGTAGGCTAATAACGGGGTGATGACTGACCCGTCCCCAAGCCCTGTCGGCAAGAAACCGCGCCACCGCCCTATTGACCGTGCGCCTAGCGCGGTCAAGGGCCAGGAGGTTAACGCCCCCTCTATAAGAATGTCGCGGGACAATGTCCGACCAAACCAGGGTTGTGGCAGGCCAGACATAATGCAAGTAGGCGAGGTCCTCGCAAATCGCATGCTTGAGCGATAAGCCGGTGACCTGGCCCAAATCATTGCCCCCCAGGTGGATGATGAGAATGTCAGGCGGGTCAGCACCCAGGCCAGAAAAAAGGAAAGGCCGCAGCTCCCGCCATAACATCCCAGGCTTACCATGCCATGTGAGACTGGCGTGTTCACCCAGTCCCAGCCATACTGTCACCGGTGTAATACGACACCCAGGGTCTGTAAGAAAATTGAGAAAAAAGGCGGTAAGGTGACTGGATTGGTACTCATGGCGGGAGTGGGCGCACATAAAACTGAAAACATTGCGAGCCCCACCTCCCCATGCTACGTATGTCAGCCCCAGAGTACCCAAAAGCAGCTGCTGTAGAGGCTGCACCAATACGGAATGAATGTGTGCCATATCGGGCACCTGGTAGGCCCACCCTGGTGAGGGCTCTGCCTGTCACCTTCCAAAACTGAAATTTAGTAAGGGGAGACCCATCTTGGTGACAGAAAAACGGGCCGTGGTGCATGCCACGCAGTGCCAGGTAATCCTGTAGGGCACCAACCGGACAGATGTCTGCCAAAGAACACCGTAGCAGTCTTACACCACTGCCTACGCCATGCTGATCTGTTTTAGAGGAGCGTATCCTCAACTGGGCCCAGTCTTTGGCAACATAGACATCTTCGAGTTCCAGTGCCCTACAACTTGCATCCGCCTTAGACAGCATCACAAGTTCGCTGATGCGGAGCGCTCCAAAAAATGCCACCGTTGTGGCTGCATGGAAAAGGGCTGCCTCATAATGATCAAAACAGAGGCCTGGCCAGCCCCGGGCCAACTGGGTAAGAACCCCTGGGGAAATGGGGTGCCGGTCGTCCGGGCAACGCCCGCGCTCGCGCACCCACCCCTCCAAAACATGTCTCACACGGAAGTCAGAGGTGCTGTCCTCATGACCTCCCACTTTGGCCATAAAAGCCAACGCCGAGAGCTTGGATGCTATGGTGCGAGGTGCGAGGCCCTGTGTATGCAGGTGAACCATGAACCGCAGAACATGGTCCACCGGGATAGGCCAGGTCTCTGGCAGGTGAAATTGAGCAGAAAATGCCCTGTAAGAATTGAATGCTTGTTGATACACCTTACGCGTGCGTGGCGCTAGTGACAGGCCAATCGCCCGGTTCACCTCTCCTTGCCAATAGTCCACATCTCGTCCGGGAGTGGCGAGGGAAATTCCTCCGCATCCGGGGCCAAGGCGTGGAACCGGGAGATCTGCAGGCGGGACAAAGCGTCAGCAATATCATTATTAATCCCTGGGACATGCCTGGCCCTGAACAAGACGTTGAGGCGCAGGCAGCGCAGCACAAAATGGCGCACTAGTTCCATAACCCTGGGCGATTTGGAAGTCTGTGCATTGACAATGTGGACAACAGCAGCATTGTCACACCAGAAATGCACAACCGAGTTAGCCCACTGCTTGCCCCATAGCATCAAAGCCCCCAGAATAGGGAAAAATTCCAAGTATGTGAGATCCCGCAGGCGACCCGTGCCTGCCCAGGCCGGTGGCCACCCACCATAGGCCCACTTCCCATTGAAGTACATCCCATAACCCAGGGATCCTGAGGCATCAGACTGGATCTGAAAATTGGGGGATGCCAGGAGGTCAGACCTCCAAAATGAGACCCCATTGAACTCCCTCAGGAATTGCAACCAGACAAACATGTCTGCCCTGATACCCCGGGTAAGCCTGACTCTATGGTGGGGCCTGGATAACCCTGCCATGGCGTCGCATAAGCGCCGGGCAAAAGCCCTGCCCGGTGCGACCACCCTGCAAGCGAAATTGAGGTGACCATGCAGCACCTGCAGTTCCCTCAGTGATGCCTTACGCTTGGCCAGCAAATCTGAGATAAGGGCCACTATCCTGGACACCTTATCGCCCGGTAACCTAGAAGCCTGCGCTACTGTGTCAATCTCCACCCCAGGAATACTAGCTTGTTAGATGAGCCCTCGGTCTTTTCGGGCGCTAAAGGGACACCGAGTTCCTCCATTAGCGTCTGAAATGTGTTGAGGAGACGTGTGCACGTGTCCCAGCCCCGTTCACCCCCGAATAAAAAGTCATCCAGGTAATGGGCTACAGACCGGGACCCTGACCTGCGGACGAAAGCCCACTCTAGGAAGGTACTAAAACGCTCGAAGGCCGAACATGATATGGAGCAGCCAAAAGGCATGGCCTTATCAAAATAATATTCACCCTTAAATTTGAAACCCAGCAACTCAAAGTCGCCCGGATGCACTGGCAAGAGGCGAAAAGCCGACTTAATGTCGCACTTGGCCAGCAGGGCACCCGGGCCACACGAGCGCACCATGCGCAGCGCTTGGTCAAACGATGTATACCTGACTGAACAAAGGTCATCAGGGATAGCATCATTGACCGATCGGCCGGCTGGGTAGGACAAATGATGGATAAGGCGAAACTCGCCTAAGGACTTTTTGGGGACCAAGCCCAGTGGCGACACCTTAAGATTGGGAAACGGGGGTGCAGGGAAAGGTCCAGCGACCCTGCCCGCATCTAACTCCTTTCTAATGCTGGCCGCAGCCACGTCCTCCCTACCTCTGAGGGATAACAGGTTGGGGGCATCCTGAGGGGACCTATCACCCATGAAAGGGATACGGAATCCCTGCTTAAAACCCTGAAGGAGATACTCCCCATCCTCCCCCTTCGGGTACGATGCGAGCCAACGCTCCAGCATGTCCACATTAATTGGGGAGGGGGCCTTTTGGAGAACCAGCTCCATCCGTGGCAGTCTTGCCAGCCCACTGTCCGCCCCTCCCTCTGCCCCGTGTCCCTCCAGGCCTGGGACAGGCGGAGGCTGCGTGGGGGCCCGAACACGTGGGACACTCATGCCTGTACTTGCAATTCTTCCTATTACAGGAACCATTGGACGAGAAAGTCCAGCACAGCAGGCGGGCTGGAACCCCCTGCCCTGCCGCTTGGCGGGTAACCTGCGCCGGAGCTGCTCGCTGGACCGCATGTCCACAATGGTATCTGTCCCCCGGGGCGGGGCGTGTGGGCGTCATGTACAACAGCCAAAGCCTCTGGCACGGCTCATCCCATCTCATCTCGGGGTGAAGGGGAATCCTCATACGGAATTCCTCGTCATAAGCTAACCACGAGGGGCCTGGGAAATCAACCATCGCCCTGTATATGTTGTCCAAATATTGGACCATGGGAATAGCCAAATCCGGCCGCACCCTCAAGTACACCGCCATGTATATTAAATAAGCAGGGAGCCAGTTGGCCCAGGTACGTGGCGGCTTACGGCGACGTGCCAGCTCCTTGTCCTTCTCATCCTGTCCCTCCCTTTCCTCCTTGGTGGGCTCTCTGTTCAGGAGTGAGAAGATATCTACATACTCCCCCCGCCATATCTTTTCTCTCTGGTAGTCTGTGCCAAGTGATCACCCAGTGGCAAGGAATACCCAGCCGTCGGCAAAGCTGAAAAAGGCACCGCAGGCATAGGAAAAGGGGCCTGAGCTAGCACAGCCACCCCCAGGACATTCCCAACAGTGTAAGAAGAAGTACCCACCCCAGTGCCCAGGGTGGCAGTCGTCGTCGCCGGGTGGGGTGCCGACAGCGTGGCCCCCGCACCACCCGCGCGAGGCCAAGGCCATTGAAAAGCCCCCCCCCCATATTGGGAATGTGTGTGGATGTACTTGCTTGCACCGTATACTCACATGCTGCACCCCCGCGGGCCGCCCCCACCGGGGGTTCCGGCCCACTGGGGGCGTCGGAGCTCACGACCGATGTAGAGCTCATCACCGGGGCCTGACCCGCACCTGGCTGCTGACTGGGGAGCTGCGAGGCAGTGGCGGAAACCGCGCCACGCGCCTGCAGCAGCTCAACCCTCCCTGTCGGCTGTTGTCCTCCTGCCGACATCGCCGCAAAAGGGACCCCAAAGGGGGCCCCCGCCTGACTGGCCTGAGCCAACGACGCTTCCAGGGCCGCAATACGGGCCAGTAAGGTTGCCACGTCGACCTGGGGCCAAGGGCCGGCCGGCCCGCCCGGTCCAGGCGTGGGTACAGGTCCCTGTACCCCAGGACCCGAATATGGCCATTGGCCAGCACCAGAGCCCGGCAGGGTCGGTGGAGAAACCTGCCAAGGCAGGGGGCCGCACCACCCCCCAAGGCTAGAGGGCCCAGGGGGAGGCTGCGACCCAAGAGCAGCAGGCCCAACAGGGTGGGCAGGTGCAGGAGCGGTGTCCACCGCTCGCGGGCCGCTGGCCGGAATCCCTTCCGCACCCGCATTCTGTTCGCCCACTCCGGGCCAAGGGGCAATAGACCCCATTTCGCGAGCCCCGGCCGGGGCCTGCGAGGGCGGCTGCTGAGGAGGCGGCACCGCGGTCCTCCGACCTGGGTTGCGCCTCCTAACAGCGCGAGCCGCACTCGAAGCTGCCTTCTTCTTCGAAGGCATCTCTACTAGAGCAAAGGAAAGCCGAAAAGGAAGAACCGCTACCAAAAGGCTTCCCGGTAAGCTAAGGAGCGACGGAGACACAGGGGAAAAGACTTCTCCGCTCCGTCGCTGAGGTAAAATGGCAGCTCGGCTGCCTCGTGGCCACCCCTTTTATAAGGGAGCTGGCCACGCCCCTAACTACCCGGATTCTTTGTCCTGTGGGGGGGGGCCCCGCAAAGAGCGCGGCGGCCATTTTGGCGCCGCGCTTGCATTCTGGACACACTTCTCCAGCGGACATCATTCCCTGCACAACGGAGATGCGTACAGCTCTTCAACGCCTCAACGAAAAGCTGCATACCATCGCTGTGGATCAGGTGCCCTCAGGCACCATTGCGCTGGCATGCGCTCTTCTTCCTACACCGAGGCTGCCCACTGCGGTTTTGTTCGCGCCTGTCAACGCTCAGAAGGTGGCCATCGTGGAATGGCTGCACTTGGCGCACACTTCCTCGAAAAACTGTTATCGCCTGCCTGATGCGATTGCTGATCTTTTCCTCAAATGCCGTACTAGGGCAAAGCATTTGACTGGCTATGACGTTGACTTTGTTTGTTTTCCTTTTTCACAGGATCAGCTAACCGCCTTGCTACAGCATTCTGAGGCATTTCAGGTGGCCATGGCGGACTTTGTGGGACAAGTTAAATTTAACCCCCCCAAGGATAAGCGGTTTACCTTGCTGAATCTCACTTCTTACTCCCTGTCATCCCCGCTTTGCATGCAACCTATCTTGCATGCCATTACTCTTTTCTCAGATGGCTCCCCCTCCCGTGGAGTCCTTACATGGCAGGGTCCTACTGGGGAATGGGAGGTTGTTTTTACAGGACCTCAAGCATCGGTCCAGCGGTCGGAACTGGCAGCGGTCATACTTGCTTTCTCTACATTTTCTGATGTGCCTTTTAACCTGATTGTGGATGCTCAATATGTTTACCGCCTTGTCTTTACTTTAGCTCAAGCTTATTTGTCTCCATCGATGGATAGGGATCTTTTTGCTTTATTCCAACAGCTTCAAGGTTTTCTTACTAACCGTACGGTCCCATTCTTTATTGCCCACATACGCTCTCACACAAGGATTCCAGGTTATCTGACGGAGGGCAATGCACGAGCAGATTCTGCTCTCCGAGACTCTGCTGAGGTTTTTTCTCTCTTTGATAACCCCATTGACAGTCATGCAATGTTTCATCAATCTGCTAAGGTTTTGCATAAACGATTTTCCATTCCTATGTCACAGGCTAGAGACATTGTGTCATCCTGTGCTTCCTGTACGAAGTCTCCTATATTCCTGCCATTTGATGCTGTTAATCCTCGAGGAACAGAAGCCAATCAGCTATGGCAGATGGATGTCACGCAAGTACCTGCTTTGGCTCCGCTTTCTAAGTTACATGTGACTGTTGATACCTTCTCTGGATTTATATGGGCTACACCCTTACGGGGTGAAACATCCAGACATGTTATACAACATTGCATTCGTTCGTTTGCGGCAATGGGTAAACCTAAAAGCCTTAAGACAGACAATGGGCCATCATATGTTTCTTCTGCCTTTCAGGACTTTTGCCGTCAGTGGGACATTAAGCTAACCCATGGAATACCCTATAACTCGACTGGACAGGCGATTGTTGAAAGAGCCCACCTGACATTCAAAAATTTGTTACACAAGCAAGTGGGAGATAGAGGGGTTCCTGTGGCTGAAATACCTACAGCTGTTGCTAAAGTACTGTATACTCTTAATTTTCTTCTTGCTCCCCATAACAGGTCACACTCTCCAGTCGAATTGCATTTCAGGACCGAGGAGTGTCTTCCTAAGCCATTGGTCGTTTATCGGCAGCAACCCGATCCTGAGTGGAAGGGTCCTGTACCTCTAATCACCTGGGGACGAGGATACGCAGCGGTTTCTACAACCTCAGGACCTGTGTGGATTCCTGCCCGAGCGATCCGCCCATGGAGAGAGAAGAAGGTTACTCAGCTCCAGGATGGTGGTTCACCAGTAAACTAACTTTGCTGACATTTGTTTTCTTTCTTACTGTGCTTCCAGCTGTAAGAACAATACCTCATGGGGGCAACCCCAACTTTTGGATTCGTCATGCTAACTATATGTTTGAGGTTCATGGTATACTATGAGCATCCACTGGCAGTGTCTCAAATGGCTTTTCTTCCGGCATTGTTCAACACACCTGAGCTGGTTATTGGACATTTGCAACATTTTGATAGGTCTACACTCTTCTCTAATCCTCCAGAACAATTTAACAACATCCGTTGGCGAAGCATGACATTCAAGAAATACACTAAAGGACTTTGTTTCTGCTGTCATAGTTCTGGAGTCTGGAATAGTAAATGGAAATACTGGACTCAAGCAAAAAGGGTTTTGCAGAATGTAGGCAATTATACGGGTTGTGATGATTATTTTTGGTTATGGGGTAGTTATAACAGTTCTTATAAGCTTAATTATACCTTGTTTAACACTACTATTGAAGATATATATGATGTATTTCCTATGTTTACTCCTGATTATTCTGCTATAGATAGTGGTTCAATTTGCAATGGATGGCAAATCAAGGATCCCAACATGTGGTTCTTTTTTAATGGAGTTGCCACGAATTTCCACCCAGGACAATATCAATGTGCAGCATTGGGTTATTTTATCTGAATAATACTATTGAGAAAGAACTTCAGAATTTACAGGAGAGTATTACTAACAATGTACGCACTGATGTTAATCTCTTTGATTGGGTGACTTCTTGGTTGCCTGATTTATCTGTCCTTAGACAAGTTTTCTTTTATGGGTTTATTATTATTATCTGCTTTATACCTTTGTATTTTTGCATTAATTGTATTCCTAATCTTATTTCTATGTGTAACACATGTCCATTGCGTAGAAGGGAGACATCGAGTTTTGCACGACGGCAATTGTACTCAATGAGGTATCACCCTCCGGAACAAAGTACCAGGAGTCAGGAGGGGTACGATGTCCAGGAGGACAGTGATGATGTATATGGAGGAGTAGTTATGGAGTATGATGACATGCAGGGGTATGATTAGCCGTCCCTCTCTCGAATTTAAATGAAAAAGGAGGACATGTAGGAATGCATCTGGATTCTGTCAGGCTGTCTCTGACACATTTTGTAAACAAAAGCCTCTTTGCTCACTGAGAGACAGCGCTCCTTATCTCTCTTTCTTTGGGTCCTTACACTTCTGATTGGTTGTTTGGCCTTAGGTTTTGTCTCTGTTAGGTTTCGTTTCTGCTATACAATGCTTGCCCAAGTTTCGTTTCTCGCTCTCTCTGCCTGAATATAGAAAAAGGCTTCAGTAGCGTTTTGACCAGCTGAAGAGAGCAGGCGTGTTTTTGTGTGTCTCTGTTTTCTCCCTACTCAAAGCCTAATGAAGCAGGACTTCATGGGACTGATTGCTATCGTAAAGATCTGAGGATATAAACTGCTGCTAATGAGGCTGACTGAATAAAGAAGATATCTTTACATGAAGCAGAATTCCAACACTGACCTCTGCTGAATTTCCTTTGCGGCAGCATCTGCTCTGCTATTGCCCACGGAAATGGGTCCAGGTAGATCCTGGTGACATCTAATGTGGGCGATATAGAGTGCTTCGGTGCGGTTATGCAAATGAAATTGAGTCGTGAGGAAAAGATCTAACAAGTTTTTGTCTATCGCGGGAGTGATGTAGGCTCCTGGTAGACTGTGAAGCAAATTCCAGACATACTGGCTGTCAGTGATGATATTCAAGCATTCCTTGGCAAAGGTGCGCAAGGCGAGGTTCACTGCTGCCAATTCCACCCTCTGCGTGGATTTCTGCAAAAGAGTCAGAAGCGTGCGCCAAGCCTGTTCCTCTTGCCAAGTAAGAACGCCATATGTTCGACTCCCATCTGTGAACACTGTCCTAGCCCCCTGAAATGGAACCAGGGACAATAACTCACACAAACTGACTGTCTGCATCTGAAGTGAGACAAGTCTGGGGTCTTTTGGCAAACGGTATGCCAAACATCCTGTGAATCCCTCTAATGCAAACGGAAGTGAGTCACTGAGCTGTATCAGCTGCTGGATCTGATCCTTTGTGAATGGAACGATTTTCACTAAATCGTGCCCTGAGATGTCCCTTGCTCTCAACCTTCCTCGGTAAATTACTGCGGAAACCAGTTCCTGTGGAGGAACAATGTTTCAGGAAGAAGTGTGTGGTAAATACACCTATTCCACGATTTTCGCCTTTTGCTCAGAGTCTACCCCTAGAGCTCCGGTGAACATGGCTCCGGTTCGGACTATGTACAGGTTCAGAACAGGAGCGTATGGCCCCTGACTAATCCTGTCCACCCATCTCTGGCTGAGAACTTGGTTGACCTTTTCGAGAGTCAAGCGAGCCTTTTGAGGAATGTGTATCCGGTCTGCTGGCTACTTACCTAGCATTAGCAGCAAGGAGAGTGGCTTCAGGAGTTCCGTATCTAGCCTGAAATACGGTCTAGCCCAATTGATATTCCCCAGAATCTGTTGCAATTCTACGAGAGTGACTGAGTATTTGAGGTTGATTTGTGGCAAAACCGGTGCCGCGAAAGAACGGAGAAGCCGATGGCCCAAGTATGAAAAGGGCTCGGTTCTCTGAACTTTCTCTGGGGCGATGAGTAACCGATGAGTAACCCCTTTTCCCCCAGAGTAGTCTGGAGGTCTTTAAATATTTCACTGCTGAGTTGCAGTGCTGCGATCAAAATATCATCCATAAAATGACACACTAAGACTGTGGGGTGAAGGTTTTGAAACTTTTCCAGTGTGTCGTGAACATAAATTTGGCACAGGGTGGGCGAATTGAGCATCCCCTGTGGCAAAAATTTCCATGTGTAACGTTGCGTAGGCTCTCTGTGGTTCACGACTGGCACCGTAAAAGCAAACTTTTCCCGATCCCTTACATCTAAAGGAATGGTGTAAAAACAGTCTTTCAAGTCTACGACCAGGATCTCCCAACCCTCGGGGATCATGTTTGGATTTGGGATGCTGCATTGAAGCGGACCCATTGGCTGAATACACTTATTGATCTCTCTTAGATCGTGAAGGAGTCACCACTTCCCTGACTTCTTTTTAAAGACGAATATGGGCGAATTCCAGGGACTGGTGGACTGTTCTATATGTCCTGCATCTAGCTGTTCTTTAACCAGCTGTTTTAGGGCAACTAATTTCTCCCCTACTACCGGCCATTGCTCTACCCAGACTGGCGTGTTGGTAAGCCATTTGAGTGGTAGAGCCATTACAACAAAGATAAGAGTGGCACAGTACTGTTGTAAGATGTCTCACCCCCAGAGGTTGACATGCACATCCAAGATATGTGGCCGAATGACTGCTGTGCCTTCAGATTCGGGGATCGTGACTTCTACCCAATCTTGGCTTCTAAACACTTCCTGGACACCGCCTACCCCCCACACATCGGAGACCTGCTCGAGAGCCCACTCGTGTGGCCACTGACTCTGGCTGACCACGCTGACGTCAGCTCCGGTATCTAATAGCCCATCAAAAGGTTTTTAAATTCAAAAATACCTTTATGACTGGCCGCCGCTTCCACTCTATGTTGGTTTCTACTGTCGCTAAGACCTGGTATCCTTGTATTGCCCCTTTTGCGCTCGAGCGGTCTTCCGACCCGGACTCTGAGCTGTCCCTGAGCCTTTCCTGGCTGCCTGCTTGCGGGTGACAAGGAACCATGATTAGTTGTTCTAACGTGTCTCCTCTGTGAATGGTTTGTGGTAGGTGCGTCCAAAGTTGAACCTGGAGTACACCCGAAAAATTAAAGTCAACGACTCCTGGAATCACTAAGATTCCTTGTGTTCCTGCAATACTGCGGGGCAAAACTAAACCTACATAGCCCTTAGGCAGGGGTCCCATGTATTGGGAATCGACCAGATAGACAGTGCCTGGCAAGTCACAAGTGACTTCTGACGGGCAAGTCAAATCTAGTCCAGCACTGCCCTTAGGTCTGGCCTGCGCCTCCAGAATGCAGGGTGGAATGTGCCAGGAATCTAATCCAGCTCTGGCTCTCCCAGATCGGCTTTGGTCTCTGTTTGGACCGGGGCCAGAGACGTGCCCGTGCTCCGGTTCCCCGAATTCAGGCAGTTCCTGGCCCAGTGGAAGCCATTGTGACATCGGGGGCACTGGGTGGTCGGAGCCTTGGGACGACCCGTGTTTTGGCCATTGCTCTTTTTGGATCGGCATTCTCTAGCATAATGACCAATCTTGCCACAATTGTGATATGCTCCCTTGGTCTTGTCTTTGGATTTCCTACCACCTTGCACCACTGCTGCCAACAGTCCCATCTTGTAGGAATCTGTTCCAACGTCAGCACAAGCCCTGATCATGTCAATAAGTGTCAGATTGGGACAACTGCCCAGTGACTGCAAGATTTTATGGCAGTCAAGGGTGGCATTGTCTTTCGCCAGTTTCATCATAAGCTCCTGTTGGGCTTGTTCGTTGTCTATCTGCCTACTGACCGCTTCCTCCAATCTGTTAATAAAGTCCATGTAGGACTCCTGGGCACCCTGTTTGACTGCTGTGTAGTTTTTGGCTGCTTTGCCAGCTGCCGGGACCTTGAGATATGCCCTAAAGGCTGGCTCAGCCGCCAGGTGAAGTGTGGCGAGTGGCAAGGTAATCTGCGCGTCAATGGGTTTGAACTGACCCAACCCATATAGCTGGTCAGGAAGTACTGCTTCTCCCATCTTGGCAGCCCTTGCCTGTGCTTCGAGCCGATACTCGCTGTCCCATAGCAAATACTGGCTGGGGTTAAGCATCATTCTCATGACGGCCTTCCAGTCGTATGGAATGAGCATCATTGTCTCACACACCTGCTGAAGTGTGCCCCTAGTGAAACGACTCTGGAGTCCTGTTTCTGTGATTGCCTTCCCTATTGCCGTGAGCAATTTGTACGGAACCGGTGAATGGATTGTCTGCTGTTGGCCCATGAGGGCATCCACCTCTATGCGGACTGGGCATAACTGCCTAAGCTCAGCTAGTTCTTCCGATGACAACTCCTCCTTGGTGGTTTCTTCTTCCACCATGCGCTGGATGGAACTTTTGGCTATCTGGGAACTTTTAACTGTCTGGGAACCACCAGCGTTTCCCATACCTTGCATTCCTTCAGTGACGTCTAGAGCTGTCACTGAAGGAAAGCTCCCTAAGCCTCCCTGTTTAACCTGAAGTGACGGATAGAGACCCATCGAGGCTGATGGTTCTGACTGCACTGGGGGGTTCTTGTTCTCTATCTGAACTGGGTCTACCTCTTTGATGAGCTTCATACACTTGCTCCATGTGCTAATCACCTTAGCTGGAGCTCTTGGTTCTTGCTTAATGCAGGTCCCTATCCTATCCCAAAGTTGGAGACTAAGCATGCCCGTTTCTGAATAAAACAGACAGTGCTCCCCCAAGTACACCAAAAGATCCGCTAACTGGGTGCTGTGAATGCGAGTATGATTTACCCTGGCCAGGGCTTTGAGTTCCATTAAGTGAACTCTCTGATTAGCAGTCGGACGTTGCCCCTGCAGACGTCCCCATATTACCCTTTGAAGTTGCCTCCGCAGGACGAGTTAGCGCGTCTGGGTTAGGTAACTGGATTCAGTGCGATGGACCTCTGGGAAGGACTTGGAACATGGGCTGCTGCCACAGGCCCTTGGTGGCCTCTGTGATGATGTCAGGGTTCACAGCCAACCCTGAGCATTCGGAACGCGTTTCCGATGCGCAAGATGCCTCAGAGCTTTGGAGCATGCTCTGCCTCTCGAATGCCTCATAGCGTAGCTGTCACTCAGACTGGATGGCTTTTCAACCTGAACCGCTGCGCTGCCTCTGGGAGAACTTGGATGCGGTTCTGGCATAGAACCGGACCAAGGGTGTTGCTACTCACGAGTAGGATCATGTCGGGGTCACCATATGTTGGATTGGGGCCTGATGTGAGCCGGAGGGTCCCGGAGGAGACTGGTCAAGCAAGACACGTGAGGCAAGATGGAGTGAAGACCAGCGTTTATTGGCAAAAAGACACTTCACTTTATACCTCTGCCTAGCTTGGCTGCGTGCATACATTGCGCATAGCCGTTACAGGAAAGCCCTGAGTCTGCACATCGAGATAACACAAGTTACCCATTAGGGATGACTTCACCGGGGGAAGTTTCTTATCTATCTAATTAACTACCGGGGACATGCATTGTTCATTGTTATCGGGAGCAAACATGTGCTTAGGTTGACTCTAGAGCTTAGAGCATCTGTGGATGCGAGATTACCCATTACGTGCCTATCGAGTTAACCATCTGGCGATTTTTTGCCCTCTATTGTCTGACCCGTCTGTTTGGTCAGTGTTCGGTGAATTAAACTATATCTATTATTCCGCTCCCCAATTTCTGTCCCCTCGGAACCAGCAGCTTGAAGGAGTGTTCTCCCATAACCGTGATTCTGTCAGGGACAGTGTGCCAATTGTGTGCGCGGAACCCACACAGAAGTTACTATGCAAAAAGTTACTACTTTTCTGAGATTAACCCTTTCTGAGTCAGAAAGGCTGAACAACTGATCCACAGACAGATCCAACTAAAACTACATCCAGACACAAAGTTCAGAGTGGAAAGCATTTACTTTTGGAAGGAAGAAACTTTTTGCCTGTTGACTGGTTGTTTAGATTCAAAAACAGGCAATGGTTATGTTCGTTAAGTGCTGGTGCTTCCCATCTCTTTCTTAGTGTGTAAAGTAAAGCCTGATGGGAACGCCTGCTGTAAACTCAACAAAACTGCCCCTGGGTGACCAAGGAAGCATTAGGGCTGCAGATAAGCGAAAGGTAAGGTTTCCCTTGCTCAAAAGCCAGTCATATCCAACTCTAGGGTTCAGTGCTAATCTCTGTTTCAAAGCTGAAGAGCCAGTGCTGTCTGCTTCTGCAGACGTTTCCATGGTCATGTGGCAGGCATCACTAGACACCGGAGCTCACGGAACACTGTTACCTTCCTACCAAAGTGGTCCCTATTTATCTACTTGCAATTTCTTGCTTTCAAACTGCTAGGTTGGCAGGAGCTGGGACAAAAATAGGAGCGCATTCCATCCTGCAGTACTCGGGAATCGAACTGTCTCCCAGTCAGCATCTTAGCCACTTAAGCCACTGCAGATCCATCCCAAATTGTTTGCTTTTTGTAGAGTTTCACATGTTAGAAGAAATAGTTCATCAGGCTTGTCACATTTCACAGTGCCAATAACACTGCATCACAAAAAAATAAATATTATCTGGTACTTGGTCTAATTCATGTGTCATATACTAAATGAAGTGTGTTGAATCCAAATCTAAACTCCAGTTCTGCCTAGGACATCAGAATCTTATGTGAGAAAATCTCACCCTCTTGGTTAGGTTCTTGTGTTGGTCACACAGTGTCTAGGTGATTTGGAGTCACCATTAGAAACTCTGTGGGTAAGAGTACCAGGCCACAAGGATGGTCTAACAGTGGGCATATACTATCGGCCTCCGACCCAAAATCCTGAGGGAGACTGGCAGTTGGAGAATGTTGTTAATGAGGCATCCAAGAAAGGAAGCCTAGTTATAATGGGGGACTTCAATTATCCTCACACAGAATGGGTGAACTGTTGTTCAGCACATGGTAAAGAGATAAAGTTCCTAGATATGCGAAATGATTGTTCCCTGGGACAGATGGTTGAAGACCCAACTAGAGGTACAAGAATCCTTGACTTGATCCTCAGGATCTGGTGCAAGATGGTAATGTGACTGATCCAATAGGGAACAGTGACCCCAACTCAATTATGTTTAACTTGATCATAGACCGCAAGTCAGTGATAAAATCTAACACAGAGACCTTAAATTTTCAAAAAGGAAATTTACCAAAAATGAGGAAACTAGTAAAAAAGAAGCTGAAAGGGAAAATTGAGAGAGTCCAAACACTCCAAGAGGCATGGAGGCTGTTTACAAAAACAATAACAGAGGCCCAATTGGAATGCATGCCCAAAAGGAAAAAGGGCACTGCCAGGTCCAAGAGGACTCCGATGTGGCTTACAGGAGCTGTTCGGGAAGTGACCAAAAGCAAGAAAAGCTCATTTAGAAGATGGAAGGCTTGTCTGAATGAGGACAGCAGGCAGAAACATAAATTCTGGCAGAACAAATGCAAGGCAACAATCAGGAAAGCAAAGCAGACTTTGAGGAGTGTATAGCTAAAAATACTCAGAGAAATAACAAAGACTTCTTTAAGTACATTAGAGGTAAGAACCCAACTAGGAAGGCCATTGGACCATTAGATGACAATGGAAGGCAAGGGGTTATTAAAGAGGAAACAGAGATTGCAGAGAAACTCAATGAATTCTTTGCTTCAGTATTATTCACTGAAGAAGACAGAGACCACATGCCCAAAACAGAGCCTATCTTCGTAGGGAGGGTAACCGAAGAATTAAGCCAGATAGAAATAACCAGGGACGAGGTCCTTGCATGTCTTGTTAAACTAAATGCTAACATATCACCAGGACCAGATGGCATCCATCCACGAGTTCTCAGGGAACTTAAAGATGAAATTGCTGATCTCCTAGCCAAAATATATAATCTTTCCCTCAAATCAGGCTTTGTGCCTGATGACTGGAAGGTAGCGAATGTAACACCAATTTTCAAAAAAGGATCCAGGGGTGATCCAGGAAATTACTGACCAGTTAGTTTGATTTGTGTCCCAGGTAAAGTGATGGAAACCATCCTAAAAGATAGAATTAATAGGGATATAGAAGAGAATGCACTGCTAAAGGAGAGCCAACATGGCTTTTGCAAGCGCAAATCATGCCTCATTAATATGTTGGAATTTTTTGAGAGTGCCAACAAGCATATGGATAAGGTGGATCCAGTTGACATTGTTTATCTGGACTTTCAGCAGGCTTTTGACAAGGTCCCGCACCAAAGGCTCTTGAATAAACTCACCAGTCATGGAATAAAGGGACAGGTCTTGTCCTGGATCAACAACTGGCTAAGGGACAGGAAACAGAGGGTAGCACTAAATGGACACTTCTCCAAGTGGAGGGAAGTAAAGAGTGGGGTCCCCCGAGGTTCAGTACTGGAACCCCTGCTTTTCAACCTCTTCCTAAATGATCTAGAAGTAGGAGTAAATAGCAAGGTAGCCAAATTTGCTGACAACACTAAATTATACAGGGTAGTGAAAACTGTGAGAGATTGTGAGGAGCTCCAGAGGGATCTCTTAACACTGGGGGAGTGGGCAAAACAATGGCAAATGAGCTTCAACATTAGTAAGTGCAGAGTGATGCATGTTGGTGCAAAAAACCCCAATTACATTTATAAACTGATGGGATTTGAACTCTCTGTGACAAACCAGGAAAAGGACCTTGGTGTCCTGGTGGACAACTCAATGAAGGTGTCAACCCAGTGGGCCTCAGCAGTGAAAAAAGCAAACTCAATGCTAGGGATCATTAGGAAGGGTCTAGAAAATAAGTCAGCAAGTGTCATTTTGCCTCTTTATAAATCTATGGTGAGGCCCCATCTGGAATACTGTGTACAGTTCTGGTCGCCATACCTGCAGAAGGATATTACGGAGTTGGAAAAAGTGCATAGGAGGGCAACCAGAATGATTAGGGGACTGGAACACCTTCCTTACCATCTGAGGCTGCAATGGTTGGGCCTCTTCACTCTTGAATGACGGCGTCTAAGAGGTGACCTGATTGATGTTTATAAAATCATGCACGGTGTGGACATAGTAGATAAGGAAAAACTGTTTTCCCTATCACATAACACCAGAACTAGGGGGCACTCCATGAAACCTTTGGGTGGTAGTTCTCAAACAAATAAGAGAAAGTACTTTTTCACCCAGAGGGTCACTGGTCTATGAAACTCCCTGCCAGAAGAAGTGGTGACAGCTGTCAGTTTTGACAGCTTCAAGAAAGGATTAGACAAGTTCATGGAGGACAAGAGTATCAATGGTTATAATTATGGATACCTAAGAACAACCTCTGTTCTTATGTATATTTGCCACAAATATGGCAAAAATTGTCCAGTTTATTAACACAGCTGCACCTACTCATCTTTAGCTCAAAACAGACTCACTGTGCCCTAGCTGTACTATCCAATAAGATGGTTTCACACTAGAGACAAGCCCTTGGTCCATCTAGCCTTATATATCTATTTCTGACATCAGCTCACTGACTTGCCCAGACATGCAAGGCTGCTGCTGGAATATGCATGCCACCAGTGGATGCGATTCAGCTGAGGCAGCAGCAGGCATAGTAGTAGCTGCAATTGTTATAATGTTCCCATGTAAAAATAAATTACCCAATTGCTGGCCATTTGAACAGCTATAGCACGTCTTAAATTCTTTACATGATAGGCAAATTTTGAGTTCAGATTTGGTATCAGCACACTCAATATCATGTAAATCACATGTATTATTCCCAGTAGCAAAATTGTTGTGCAGTGAATAAGAGTGACTACATATCTTCCATTTACATTGCTTGTTTAATCTATTGTAACCCATATTGTATTGCTGTCAACAGCAGATCTTATTTTCTAACATATCTTCATATCAGACAGAGATGTAATTTTTCATTAGAGTTGATTCATTTGGAATCGAGTGATTGGTGTACTTCTCCAAAAAATGCCTAAGGCTACCACTACCTAATTTCCGTAAGGGAATATTTGAAGCAACCATCATTGTACTGAGATCATTACCAAATTCTAACTGCATATTTGATGAACCTAAAGTTGAAAAGGAGACATTACCTGTTCTCAGTGAAGGTAAATCTTGCTAAACAACTCTTGTGTTTCGCAGTGTCACAATGTTGTTGAATATTAAAAGCTTTTGGGCCAATACCTTAACTTCACACAATTTACAAAACAAAATAGAACTATCACCACTGAAAACCTGCTCCTCAAATTCTTGAACAAGATGCTGTAATTTCACACTCAGTGAATATCTACTTTTAGGCATGTTGAAATCAGATTGCAGCTCTCATGTGACTTCACCACCTTCAATGCACACAGTGAGCGAGCAAATGAGAGAAGGTGGGAGGCTAATTCTCACTCTTGTTTCCAATCCTGATCAATTAAATTCAATTCGGTTGAACAGGTCTTAGCCTGCTTAGTTCCTGGAAGGGTGACCCTTTGACAGCCCCATGTATTTTCTTGAATTCCATGTAGTAAAGATAGGATCAAAAGTTAATCAATATTAATATTTCAAGTAGAGATGAAATGATTGGAATGGTGGGTGCCCAACTTTGACATTTTGGTCCATAAGCCACCAATGGTTAGCAGCAGTGGTGGGCTCCCAAAAAAATTACTACCATACTGTGGGCGTGGTATGGTGGGTGTGGCCAGGGGGAAAGCCCTGCATTGCACCCGAATTAGGAATACTTTATTTCAAAACTTGAATGGGCAGGGCCAGCCAGAATTTCTGCTACCAGTTCTGGCCAACAGGTGCGAACATGCTGATTCCCACCACTGGTTATCAGTGATATGAACATAGCCAAAGAAGTAGAAATCATATCATAGATAAAAAGCCTGCTTAGTCTGCTTTTGGATGGGAGATCTTAGTAATACCAACCACAAAATACTGTGCAGCTACTGATCCACTTTAACACATTTTCTGTGCTAAGGAAAAATAGAGGCATTCAAGGAAAACAAGGTAGTGGGTTATTTACAAATGGAGGATACTATGATGTGAATCTCCTCTAAAAATTTGTGTCTGAGGCAGCGTGGTTATACAATAAAATTCTCCTATATTGGCATTTTTATTTTAAGTTTAGGGGATATTTCCTAATTACATCCCCAAATCCTGCTGGTTATTTACACCTATACAAGTGCAGTGACATAAATTGTAATGGCAAAGTGCCACTAGTTAATGAGTCAAGATTTGTATTTCTTATCATGTGCCACAGAGGTTATAAGTAGTGACTTATTAACTAGCAGCAATTTGCTGCTGACTGAATTTAGGCCAGCATAAGTGATCAGTAAGATTCAGGTACAATTATCTTTCAAATACCATCTTCAAGGTACAGTACTTTAGATGGATTATTCATTTTACAAGTAAAAAAAGCCTCTAAAGGTTGAGTCTGTTGAACAGACCTGCATAATTGTGCAGCTGGTGAAATACCTGCCATTGTGGTGAGAAGAGAGAGATCCCACATCTGCATACCTTGTTGTCGGATTTGCCCACACCCCCCCCCCCCTCTCTTGGTCATGCCAGATTGAGACAACCCTCCGGGAACTGGCTTTTCTGCATATTGATTTTGATTTTTATTCCTTACAGGACATTTCTTGTGTCACGGGTCTCTTTCAAAGACTCTGTGTCTAACACACATTTTGCCTTGCTCACATTTGTGCATGAAATCATACCATGGCAACTGGATTGCCCCTTGGGATGTTGGAGAGAGGATTGCTTGTCTATCACCATGTTAAGGTAACCTTTATACTAAACGTTGACACAATTCTTGTCTTTTTTTTCTTACAGAGGAAAGAACTCTTGCATCTTTCTATATGGTGGGTGCTCTTGCTTTTCTCCACACACTTGGATAATTACAGAGTTGACTGTAGAAAGCCCCCATCAAGTCCCAGTACATTTTTAGTGTTGTTACAACATACAATGGTACCTCGGATAAAGTCCGATTCGGATAAAGTCGTGGTTTTCATGCACACATGATGCTTTGTATAAAGTCCAGAACTGCTAAAAAATGGATGTTATCTGAGGTATTTAGTATAGGAACCTTGGATAAAGTCAATTTTTGGACATTATCTGATGCATCACCCATTTGATTCGGATAAAGTCCAAAATTGGATAAAGTCCAAACTTGTTGAATGGAGTTTGGACTTTATCCAAGGTTCTACTGTACTGTACTAAAAAGCAGGGCTTCTTCCCACTTCTCATTATTGACTAGGAAGAATGAGAGAGAGCACCTTGTTGCAATTCTTATGGATGGGGTCTAACAATCTCATTCACTCGGCATTTCCCTCACCTTCATGAGGAACAAAAAGTGATACATACAGAGAGAGAAAGAGAGACCTCATAATATCAGGCCCCAAGAGTGATTTAGCTGCACACCTCAAAAAGGCAATAGCAGAGGCAGTCCCTAGATATTTTGCAGTCCGAGACGGCCGCAAAGGGATAGGAAGAGGCACTTGGTAAAAAAAAAAAAAGCATGATACTCAAAGTTTTGGGAACATGAGACAGAAAATATTCTTTGTTTACCTCTGCTGAGCCTTGATAGGAAAACATAACTATAACAAGTAATAATTAACTTTTTCTTTTTCTTTTTCGTCCTACCTGTAATCCTGACACATACAGCAGCCATTTTGGGCTCTTGTAGCACCAACTGTGGGTGGAAGAAGGTAAGAAACAACTGACATTTTGGAAGCATCTCTTTATTGTTTGGTTATGTTATGTTCTACTTACAGTGGGTGAGTAGACAAGATAACTTAATCACCAATTCAGGATGACAGTTGTTAACTTCATAAATTAGAATGAATATGGAACTTGACTGGGCATGTGGTTGCTGTGTTGATTGTACACCTTGGGTGTTCCTAGCCTCTGTCTTTGTTTGCTATTTTGCGTTTGCCTGCACTCTGCTTAAAGGACAGCTTGGTGCAATATCAGGTCCCCCTCGGCCACTCCTCCCCCTCCCCACTTTGGAATATTTGCCCTGTGACTCATGTGCAACAGCAGCAGGAGGAAAAAACGGAAAAAGAAATCAGAAGACCACCCAGTTAAACGAGAATGTGCTAAAACCTTTGCATTGGTAACAGGTTTATGTGTTGAGTTTAATAGCTTCATGTCCTTGGAAGCTGCTACAGTTACTCTGGCATGTTCGCAAAGCTTCTTCTTGTACCTGATTAGAAACTCTGTTTGTGTTGTCTCCATCTTTTGTTAAGTTCTGAAAGGTAAACAAATACACCCTTTAAAAATACCTCCGGCAATTTGGAACTGCCAACAAAAGCAGCTCTAACTAGATTGCTTCATGGAATATTTTCTCTCTGATTGTTTCTTTTCCTTGCTTGTTAGCTTTGGAGAGATAGAACTATTTCCACTGTTTTGCTTTTGCTCTACATTTCCTTGCATCACAACCTCCACCCCACCCCGACAAACCTGCATGCACTCATGCATAAAAGATCACTCTTAGCCACTACTCCAAGAAAAGCAAATATTTTCATATTTGTTTCATCTTGGGTTCTTTTGGGGTGTAACTTTTGTTTTCCATGCACGTCTTTCATTTTCCCTAAAAAGGAATGTCTCTTTTGGAGCATTTGTTTTTGAGTTATAGAAACTACTTTTGGGGAAAAAACAGAGACTAGGCAATAGATAATCAAGCTACTCACCACATACAGAGACAGCAAATAAAGTGGTTTGCCCATTTCGAGAGAATGTCTTGGAATTCCATACCTTACAAGGCGTATGTGAAAAGAGAAGAAGGACAAAGACCACGAGGTAGACTCAGAGGAAGGTGGAGAGATAGAATCAAAGAAACATTACAAGAACACCAAATAACACTGGTGGAGGCTACTAGAAATACCAGAACAGGAACCTTACATCTCCCTTGACACCAGATGGGCAAAAACAAGAAGCAAAGAAGAAGTAGATGCAAACAACAGTACTTGAGAAGGAAAAATCATGCAGGCCCTACATTATTTATCTATTTATTTATTTCTGTCATTTATACCCCGCTTTCCTCTCCCAAGGGAGACCCAAAGTGGCCAAACAGCATATGAAATAGTAATTAAAACAACACAGTTAAATCATCAATCAAATATAAACACATAAACACACATAAACACATATAAACACACACACACACACATCCCCAAAGCCCCACTAAGTTATTCATGTTTAACAGTTCGGAGAGTAAACAAAACTATATATATATATATATATATATATATATATATATATATATATATATATATATATATATATATATATATATATATATATATATATATATATATCTTTATTGTCATTGTCCTGCACAGAACAACGAGATTGGGGGGGGGAAAACACTTATCAACCCAACAAAACCTAAACAAAAACACAACTATACAAAATTATCAACATACTCCCACCCCACATATACACATTTAACCCCTAAAAAGCTCTAAAGCTCTAAAAACTCTAAAAACTATATACAGAAGCTCCCTCATAGACTGCATTGCACTGCATTCAAAGCCAGAACCGCTTTTGGTTAGAAACTATTTCTCAAGCGGGTGGTCCTAGTCTTTATATATATTTTTGTTATATTGTGATTTTTCTTAATCCATAATGTTTGTGTCTTTTTGTTATTACTTTAAATTTAAAATAAAACTTTAAAAATAATAAATTTAAGCTCCATCTCTGGTTTTGAAGACAGTGTTGCTTACCAAACCCATCACGGAATCTTCTTCTCATATCTTCAGAATGATCCAGATATCTTTTGGAGCAGGGGTCCTCAACACCTGGGCCATGGACCAGTGCTGGTGCCATGGGCTGTCCCGAACTGGGCCGTGGGGTAGGGTGATGCTGGGATCCCAGATGGCAGTCTTTTGCCCTCAACATGCTCCACCAGGTCTGCTCAGCTAATGGAATGAGAGCAGGGCAGACACAGCAGGTAGACAGGTGACCAGGCCCCTCCTCTACATTGCTTAACTATGATGGGGCTCCACCCCCACCTGTGTGCAGTGTGATACCTCACTGCCCGAGTTGAATGGTGTAGATGGCAAGCAGCTGGGCCCCTCCTCCTTGTTTTTGAGCTACAGCAGGGCTCCTCCCCTCTCCTGTGTGTAGTGAGGTATCACACTACCCATATTTAAGCTGTAGCTGGCAGATGGGAGAAATTAAAAATCCCACCACCCCCACTTACTGGTCCATGGGAAAATTGTTTAGCATGATCATTTAGTCTACTAGTCCTGCTCAAGTCAGAATTTACAGTGCAACTGGACCATCTCTGCAGATTGCTGCCCAGTTTCCGTTAATTATCTATACCTATAAAGAGGGACTTTAACTGTTGGACTCCGGCATATGCTCCCACACCCATCCATAGTATCCCATAGCGAGCCACCTGCACTCGCCTTAATCCGGACCACAGAGCACCGCAAGGTTCCTGAAGTCGGCATTGGGGCAATAGCCCCACGAACACAGACAAAGGAAAACAACTTCAATTCCCAACATCCTCTGTGCTGCACCTCAGCCAATCAGGCTGACAGGCACGAGCAAAGAGAACGTTGGGAAACACAGCACGCCCAATTGAAACCGAGCCACAGAAAAAAAGCCGCCGCATGAATGTGAACAAAATAAAGTAAACTTCAAATCCCAGCTTCCTCTGCGCCATGACCACTTCAGCCAATCATGCTGAAAGGCGCGAGCGCACAGAACACTGACAGCTGTGTGCGAAATAAAATAAAATAAAATTAAAAATGCCTCACCCAACAGGAGTGCAAGGCCCCCACATGTGGATGCAGCGCCTCATGGCCTCGCAAAAAAAAAAAAAAACCCACAAAAAACCATGAGACAAACACCACCCTTCTTTCCTGGAGCAATGGGGAGCAGAGGGACTACCTCTCCTACCCGCTTCCCCACCGAAGACAGGGCGAGACCACCACCGGCCTCAAGGTAAGTTAAACCTGGGTGGGGGGGAAAAGCAGCAGGCAGCAATTTGTCAGGGGAAGCACCCTCGCTGGCAGATGACTGGATTCTGCCTTTCTAATACCCACACCGCTATTTCGAGAATTAGCACGAAACAGTGGTGGAGGTAATAGAAAAGCAGCAGCCAGCAATCCGCAAGGAAAAGCACCACCCCTTATGGATTGTTGCCTGCCGATCCCCCCGTTAGGTAAGCTAGGTAAAAAAGGAGGCCCAGAGAAGAGAACTATCGTCAAGCAGATAGCTCTTCTCTGCCTCCTTTTCACCCAACCTACCTAACGAGCATTACCGGTCGAAGAGCGAGCTGACTGCCGGCTCTTCCTTTTCCCCATCGCTGCATCAAAACCTAATTTTGAAGCAGCAATGGGAAAAAAGAAGAAACAACAGACAGGCCGTTGTTTGCACAACAAGACACAACAACAACAAAACCCAACAGTAAACCAAAACGCAAAGCACCAAAATTAATAAAACACACATAAATAAATAAATAAATAAATAAATAAATAAATAAATAAATAAAATAAACCCATTAAATAACAAAACAATAAACAACAAAATCAACAAAAAACACCCGAAATACCATAAAAGCACACTAGAAACACCTATCTACAACACGAAAATACCTAACTCAAACAACAAAAATAGCACAAATTAAACAAATAAAGACGAAAGAAATCAGAAAAATAAATAATAACCAGAAATAAAAAAAAACAATTAAACACATCTAAAACCCAAAATAAAAACAAAGGAACCAGCAGAAACACTTTGGGGGTTTAAGTAGAAACTCTACTTAAACCCCCAAGCCTAACACCACAAAATCAAAACAAAAAAACAACAACCCCTGAACAAAAAATCAAGAGAACTCACCAAACACGTTCTCCCTCAACGAGTCTGGGACAGAACTGAATAAACAATAAAGAAAGACTACTCACAGCCCCACCTAGAGACTGGAAGAGTAAAAACAGTCATCATTAAATTTTTAAAAAGCAAAAGCAATACTCTTAACCCTCTTAACCACAGCCCCAACTAGAAGCCGGAAGAGTAAACAGTCAAAAAAATAATTAAACAAACAAAATAATAAATAAATAAATAAATAAATAAATAAACACAAATTCAAAATCACCACCACCCAAACCATCCCTAACAAAAAAAAAAAACAACCCAAAAAACTGCCAGGCAAAAATCTTAATAACAGCTCCACCTAGAGGCCGGAAAAGTAAATACAGTCAAAATAAATGAAAATAATCAGAATTAAAATGACAAATATAAATTAAATAAATCAAATAAAGTCACAAACCACAAATGCAAAACACCCCCACCCAAACCACCCCTAACCAAAAAACACAAATAAAAACTGCCCGGCTGGCCAGGCACAAATATGCTAGTTCTAAAATAAAGGACAGTCTACCAGCTCCTGACACAGTAGGGCCACTGATGGTGTTTTTCAGATTTTTAGGATTCCCCCCCCCCCCCCCATCCTGCTGTTCCCAAAGTATTCCCCAGGATCAACTATTTTGCCAAGGAACCTTTTTCTGGGTGGGAGGGGAGGAAATTAAATTACTGGCATGGCTAAAGATATCATAATGTAGCATGACTTTATGTTATTGGATTTCAGCCAAACTCTTTTACTGTTGAAGAGCTCTTAAGGTCAGGAAATGTTCCATGATGTTAGAGTGACATTTCTGTCCCTGTAATTTATACCCTTTAGTTCTAATTCTTGCCCTCTAAAGTAAGAAATAATACATCAGTGCTGTCTTCTGTCTAATGTAGGAATTCCACAAGAGAGTCTGCAAGTAAGACAATTTCACTGAAGTGATTCTTCTCCTCTAAAGGAGACTGGCAGAAGTGTAATAACATGTGCTTATGCCCCCTTATGTTATCACACATTCCTTTAAGGTAAAGGTAAAGGTCACCCTTGTGCTAAAGCCAGTGGTATCCAACTCTAGGGTTCAGTGCTCATCTCTGTTTCATAGCCGAAGAGCCAGCATTGTCTGCTTCTGCAGACGTTTCCGTGGTCATGTGGCAGGCATGACTAGACACCGGAGTGCACAGAGCACTGTTTACCTTCCCACCAAAGTCGTCCCTATTTATCTACTTGCAATTTCTTACTTTCAAACTGCTAGGTTGGCAGGAGCTGGGACAAAGACGGGAGCTCATTCCATCCTGCAGTATTCAGGTATCGAACTGCTGACCTGCTGTCTCCCAGTCAGTATCTTAGCCACTTGAGCCACTGCAGTCACATAACCAGAAAAGGGAGGTTGTTTGTGGCTCCTCATCTATCATATGGGTGGTATGCTACATTAAGACTACGCATTTGGTCTTTGCTTTTTCCCCTTAGACCCAGCAGATTGTTTCCAATGGTCTCAGAAAGCATTCTTGAAAATATATTTTGTGAGCCATCAGACAGAAAAATAGCTCACATTCTGGATTGCTTATGGCATGGCCCAGTGCAAGCACCAGAGATCGTGAACCAGCAAAAACCTGCTCTATGCCCACGCTTGGAGCTTATTGGTCTAAGAGCAGAGCTACTCTTTTGGGGGCAAAGGGCAAGACTGGAAACATTGTCCATGGATGGAAAGGCCACTTTAAAGGAGATTGCTCCTAGCAAACCAACACTTAGCAACTTGATCAGATGCTATTCTTTCACACCATCTGTTCACACACTTCCTTTCAGAAATGGCTCACTCTTTTGCTTGGGGGACTAGCTCTCCCCCACTACATATTCTCCTGTGCTTGGCAAATCTGTGGAGAGTAACAAGATTAGCAGTTTCCTGCTGAAGCCAGATATTCCTAATGCTGCTCAGACTGGCAGGAAGAAAAGAGTTAATTCACAAGAGCAGTGGTACGGTACATATTATGTTTCAGTCTTTTGATTTAAGAAATTCTGATATCCAAATGGAGGAAAGGCCATAGGCAGGTCAGGAGTGGAGATGTAAAATGAATACAGTAATACCCTCCATAACGTTAAACAAACTTATGTGGTTTAACGTTATGTGGTTTTTAATGTTATGTGGCTTTTAACGTTGTGTGATACAGTGCTATACAGTACTATATATATACTATACTATACTATACAGTACTGTATTGCACAACTGTATATGTACTTCCCACTGGCCGGACGGTCCGGGGAGGGAGTCTGGTGGCAGTGGCATTGGCGGTGATGATTTTGAGGCCACCAACGCTGCCACCGATGGACTCCCTCCCCAGCCTGTCCAGCTAGGGGGGAGTTGGAGCAGCTGTTGCTGCAGACCCCGGCGCCGGCAGACTCCTTCCCCGGCCCATCCAGACACCTCCTGCTCACCTCAGAAGGCAAGGGGAGAAGCACTTCATCCCTTGCGTTCTGAGGCCAGCCCGGGCTCAGCCTGCGTGCACCCCCTGCTTGCCTCAGAAGGCAAGGGGAGAAGCACTTCACCCCTTGCCTGCTGAGGCCAGCCCGGGCTCAGCCCAGGTGCACCCCCAGATCACCTTGGAAGGCAAGGGGAGAAGCACTTTGTCCCTTGCCTTCTGAGATGAGCAGGGGGGGTGCATGGGCTAAGCCTGAGCTGGCCTCAGAAGGCAAGGGGCAAAGCGCTTGTTCGCCCCTTGCATTCTGAGGCCAGCCCGGGCTCAGCCCACAAACCCCATGCTCACCTCTTTCGAAAGGAAGCCAGGTTCAGAGGCTCGGAACCCTGGCTTCCTTCAGAAGGAGGGAGGCAATCCACTCGCCCTCCTCCTTCCAAAGGAAGCCGGGCTCAGGGGATCCCAACCCTGGCTTCCTTCAGAAGGAGGGAGATGATCCGCTCATCCCCTCCTTCAGAAGGAAGCCAGGCTCAGAGGTTTCGAACATTGGTAGCAGGGTCCGCAGCAGCAGATGCTCCCACTTCCCACTGGCCAGATGGTCTGGGGAGGGAGTCCAGTGGTGTTGGCATTGGTGGCAGTGCTTTTGAGGCCACTACCACCACTGCCGATGGACTCCCTCCCTGGACTGTCCAGCTGGTGGGAAGTGGGAGCATCTGCTGCTGCAGACCCTGTCACTGCTGGACTCCTTCCCCGGCCCGGCCGGATGGATGGGCCGGGGAAGGAGGCTGCCGCTGCCGGCGTTGGTGACATTGGCAGCATTGGCAGCATTGATTTTGAGGCTACAAATGCCACTGCCACAGCTGCTGTTCCCACTTCCCACTGGCCGGACAGGCCGGGGAAGGAGTCCGGTGGCAGAGGCATTGGTGGCCTCAAAATTGCCTCCACCATTGCCGCCACCGCTAGACTCCCTCCCCGCCCACCCAACGTTAACTTAACATTGTGTGGCACAAATTTTCCCTCAAATTTCTTGACATTTTTCAGTTTTAATGTTGTGCAGTGCACACATTAAGTGGGGTACCAGTGTATTTGCAAAATGCTTCCCCCGGTGGTGTAATGGTTAAGGCACTAGGCTTGGAGAACAGAAAAACACAGGTTCGATTACTGAGAACTGCATGATGGGGGACATGAAAGGAGCCTCATTCGGGCATCCCTGCAAAAATCCTTTCAACCCAGAGTACTCTCTGAAACGAAAACAAACCTCCCTTGGAAAGATACACTGATGAGGAATTCTCAAGCATTGGAAAGATACACTGATGAGGAATTTTCAAGCATTGGGAAATTCTTTACCTCTAGGCAAGTGTGAAACAAGGGAGCAAGTGTTTCCTTATTTGTATCTCTGCATTTTGTGCAAGCTGTAGCTACATAAAACTAGTGTCCTTTTCTTCTGAGAAACAAAGCACCATACGGGTGGAATTTCATCCATGAACACATACCGTACTTACAGATGCTCATCTGGGCAATACTGAGACCTCCTTTTAGACCTTCATTTCTTGCTACAATACTTCCTGGGGATGATAGATCTTCAGGAGACAACAAAACTACCACAGCCGGCAATGTGGTGGCAGCTTCCTTCATGGAGGCATTGGAATTAAAAGACAAAAGCAAAATATATATATATTATGACGCACCCCTAACAGGGCCTTCTATTTTATTCCTTGTATTTATTTGTGCTGTCAATTTTCTTCCATCTTATGATAACCTCATGTACAGACCTCAGAAACATCCAGCATTAATAGCCCTGCTCAGGTCTTACAAACAAAATATGGTGGCTTCCATTTTTGAATGGGCAGTTCTTTAGGCCTGAAAATATCCCCAGAAACACTTTTCTGCCCTTCTCTTTATTCCTGTACCTTCCCACACTGTATTCTCTGCCTCTTTTCCTTAACTGTCCGGCAACATTGGCTTGTCTAGTTTTCTTTCACCTCTTTCCAATTCATAGCCTGTTCTGCATATGCCTCTTCCCAATAGAACTGGGTATTTGTAAGAATTTAATAATAATAATAATAATAATAATAATAATAATAATAATAATAATAATAATAATAATAATAATAATAATAATAATAATAATAATAATAAATTATTATTATTATTATTATTATTATTATTATTATTATTATTATTATTATTATTATTATTATTATTATTATTATTATTATTATTATTATTATTATTTATACCCCACTCTACTTAAGCACAGGGCCAACTCAGGGCAGCTTACAACAAAATGAAAAAATACAATATAATCTTACATAATACAATAGAAAAAAGCAATAAGTACAGAATATCAATAATACAATAACAATGACATCTCTCGGTTAAAAAATCAAGAAAAAATACAACACAATTCTCCTCCCTCTCATCAAACTGGTGAAGGGCGGGCAGATGAGCGTCCGGGTCTGTAGCAGCAGCAGCCAGGTCTTAGTATAGCCACTGCACCACCTATCACAGCTGCAACTAATCTCGTCTCCTTCCTCCTGCCGAACCAGCCAGGGGCGGGCAAACGTCCGGATCCATGGCAGGTGAAGGCTGTTTGGGGGTGTTGGTGTTTCCTAGGGTGCCTTGAGACGCAGGAGTTCCTGCTGGTGTCTAGCCTCCAGCCTGGAGCCATGAGACCAGCTGCCTCGACTGCCCGCTGAACAACCAGGCCAGGGGAGGAGCGTGAAGCCTTGTGGAGGTGATGGGGGGTGGTGGCTTTTATCGCCTTGTTGCCGCGAGACCAGGCCACTTTCCCTTCTCACAGAGACAGCAGGAGAGAACATTTTATCAAGGCTTTGTTTTCTGAGCGGTGACTTTCCATAGCATCATGCCATCTCATCAATTGGTGACAAGGGCTTCAATGCCATCAGTCATGTTCCATATAGATAGCTATATGTCTTTCTTACAGCCATTTTCTAAACCTTCACAAGAAATCATTCTTTTCCAATTGACAGTTTGTGGAGCAATCCAATAGCTTTAGTTGAAGCTTTTGTCCATTTCCCAAACATCCACCCCTCATTCTCCTTGAGAGTGATATATAAAGGACAGATCAAGAAATGTAACGAAGAGGGCAGAGCTTGTTTAAAATATTCAGTTGTCAGGGGAAAGGAGGAAAGAAAATACATTCCCCGACCTTGACCACCCAGTGTTTACATTCAAAAAGAGTTTCAAAACATTCTTTGGATGATTTTTTCAGCAAAAAAGAATAATTGGAAATACATGTTCATTACGTACACACAAGAAGCCCAATTTTTCTCTTCAGCAGAGCAAAGGCTGCTGCACTTCAGCCAATTTTATTCAAGTTTCTAAAACAATAACAGTGCAAAACTTCACTTCCTTCTATTGGAATCCAAAGAATTCCTTTGTTCACAAAGGCAACTATCCTCCAGTAACATTATCTGACCTGCTTGGATGTTGCATGAGTACGAAGGAGACGCTAAAATCAAAGAGAACTTGTTTAAGCATTAAACTTTTTAAAAATTAAGAAATGCAGACTTTAAACATAAAGCTATTTTGTAAGAGATTGCTTGAAATAATTCAGCTCAATAAAATCGCTTTTAAAGGCTTGGCATATTTAAGCATTACTCTGTAAAATAAGAATATATTCTCCAAGGAATGGTTACGCACACAAAGTCTTAAAACCATGGACATTATTCCTCACCTTAAACCAAAGTGAGAGGTGTTTAGAATTGGAATTTTCCACTCCACCAAACCTGGGTAGCCAAATTTGCATGTTATTCAAATTATATAGCATTATTTGCATAATGTGCAGAGTCATATATTATGCAATTTTACCATGTTAATTCTTGAATTGTTTTTCTACCAATATGTTTCAGCTGGCTGGATACCTCTTTGGTTTAGATATCTGACTACAGAGCCAGAGATTAGGAGTTTGATTTCCCCACTGTGCCTCCAGGGAGGAGAGCCAGCCCTTGTTGACTAGGATAAATTGCACAGTTCCACAGTGACCCCTGAAGAAGGGGATGGTAAACCACTTTTTTTGTATCATCTACCTAGAAAATCTAGGAAGGGGTCACCATAAGTCAGAAATAACTTGACGGCACATAATAATTATTATGCTCCACCTTGCCATCATTTATGTACTGTACTAACCTCTGATTTGAGACTGCCAGTATAGTGTATTAGTTAGAATGTTGCTCCTCGGAGTAATGTATCATCAAGTTGCTTCCATTTTATATTGACTCTAGCAGGTTTTTAAGATAGGTGAAATGTTCAGGGACTGGGTTTACCATCACTACGCCCCCACCACACCCCCGGTGAGATTCCATGATGAGGCAGGTATTTGAACCCTGGTATTATTATTATTATTATTATTATTATTATTATTATTATTATTATTATTATTATTATTATTATTATTATTATTATTATTATTATTATTATTATTATTATTATTATTATTATTATTAAGTTTTATTTCTATCCCGCTTTCCTGACACAAGTGCCACTCAAAGCGGCTTACAATATATATAAATACAATAAACAGAGCAAAACATACAATAGAATACAAAAGGCAATACACAATTAATACAATCAAAACATCAAATTATGCAAAAGATACAATACAGAATAAACAATATGCAATACTGTATAATAGGAATACAATACATATAAGCATAATATCATACATAAAATGACAATGGGGGGAAGGGGGAGGGGGAAGTCACATAAAAATAATAATAATAACACATACATTATAAAAATTACAGAATTAACCTCAACCACCCAGCAGCCACAAAGGTGCCCAATGGTTCAAAAGACCGTAAGGGCTGCTGCGTCGACAGCAGTGGTTCCCACCTGTCACTCCCCTCGTGGAGAACGAGTCCCAGACAGGGCAAAAGACAGAAGTCCTAAAATAAGCGACTTTGGTCCCCCAAGCGATGGTGTGGCTGCGGGGTGAGCGCGGACCTCTCTGCGGCGGTGGCGGTGGCGGTGGCGGCGGTGGCGGCTGCGGTGGCTTTTCACCCCTGTCTCCACTCCCGGGGCCGATGGCGTGGGCTCCCGGGCGAGACAAGGAGCTCCTCGAGGGGCCGGCATCGGCGGCGTCCTTTTCTGCTCTCCGGGCGGGCAGGCCCGGAGAGCAAAGGCAGCTGCGGCGGCTCCCACCTGTCTCCACTCCCGGGGCCAATGGCGTGGGCTCCCGGGCAAGACAGGGAGCTCCTCGAGGGGCCGGCGTCGGCGGCGTCCTTTTCTGCTCTCCGGGCGGGTGGGCCCGGAGAGCGAAGGCAGCTGCGGCGGCTCCCACCTGTCTCCACTCCCGGGGCCGATGGCGTGGGCTCCCGGGCGAGACAGGGAGCTCCTCGAGGGGCCGGCATCGGCGGCGTCCTTTTCTGCTCTCCGGGCGGGCAGGTACCCCATGTCTTAATCCAGGAGTTCTCAACCTCTTTAATTCGGGGGCTGGGTCATGCTCTCTTAGACAGTTTATGGGGCTGGACAGCCATTTTGCCCTTCCACTACCACATGGTACTTCGTGGTGTGGTGGAGGTGGTGGTGGGCCACATGAAATGGTGCTGTGGGCTGCATCTGGCCCACGGGCTGCAGGTTGAGAATCCCTGTTATAATCTGTCAGTTCTCTCCAGCATACCAAACACTGGTTTCTTGGGACCTTTCTGCCAAACCTATGTCCCATGCTTGTTTTTTGGACAAAAAGGCCACATATGTACATACACATATATACACATGCACAAGCAAGTGACAATCCAGTGTACCACCCCTTCCTAATTCCTGGCCAAACCATTAGCTGCTGTTTTGTTTCATTGCTTTGTGGCATATTATAGTAGGGAAATTATACCACAACTTGAAAATTTACTCTTTGGACTACATCTTCCAGAATCCACCGGTCAGTATAGTCACATTCCAGGGTAGCTGGGGGGAATTCTGGGATTTGCAGTTGAAGAAAGTAACTTTGCCAATTTCTGCTTCCTAGAAAGTAGAGATGCATCAAAATAGAATCTGATGTTTCTGTAAAGCCAATAAAATCCCTGATTCAGGGAGGTATTCTGAGTTATTAAACAGCGATAAAATAAAGTGAAAGGGGGGGGGGATGGGAGAAGATTTGGGCAACAACTCTATTGCTAATGAAAGACAATTGGAAACATTATCAATATGTGACCCAAAGACATTAAATAAATGCCACTGAATACAGTTGCTTGTTGTTCCTGCTTCTTCGACTTCTTCTGTGTCTAGGCCAGATGTGAAACTGCCAATATGAAGCTACCTTTGGGTGTGTTCATTCTCCAGTTCTTTTTGCCTGACCTAGTGTGAGAAAGATTAGCTGGCACAAGGTTACCCATTGGCCAGGGTACACCCATTGTTTCTGCTGATGTTGATTTAAGTTTGGTTATAATCACTGCAGTGACAACTCTGTAGTCAGCTATTTCATGTTCGGCTTAGATTACCACAGGGGTATTACCTGGATTAAAGAGTTTAGTGGAAGAGTAATTTTTCACAGAAATTAGATGCTCCACAAATATGTTTGACTTATGTTGTACTTTCTGTTTCCTCTCTGCAGTTGATGGAGTGGTTTGCATGCTAGCTATTCATAGGGGAGTTGATGTAACCTGAGAGTGCAAAATACCCCTGGTAAATTTACCATGGCAAACAAGGGTGAGAGGCCAGCATTAGTGAAAGTTGCATGACTTCATACTCCACTTATTATTTGGGAATTATTGATAACTGGTTACTTCAGGAAGCTTTCCCCATTTAGCCCCTGTGTTCACATCCTGGCATCCTACTGAGAGTGAACTATAATATTTGAAGACTGGCAGAGACAGTTTACTACTGATTTCACTGCCCCCGAAGAATATTCATCTTTTGCTCCAGGATGGAGCATTGGAAAAACACAGCCCTTTCCACATTTTCAGCATGGCTTTACTCAAACATCTTGCTTACATCCTTTAAAAAATCTTTGATCTGTGAGGTGAATTTCTAGTGGTGGCCTAGTGTGTCGGTGGTTGCACACTGCAGTGGTATAGATAAAGAAGACTTTGCCAGAAGTGGTTGACACTAAAGGTGTGCAGATCTGTGTTTTTGTATTACAACTCTTAGGATTCAACAGGAAACTCTTCTGGGAGACGTTGCCCAAAACTACACATCTGCAGACCTCTAGTTGGTACATTCTCCATTCTCAAAACTGAAATATCCCCAACTGATTCATTATGAAACTAATGTATCTGAAAGAACCAGAGTGCAGAAATCGACCATTTTTGTTTCTTTCTTTGTTTATAGAGATTACAACATGTCCTTATCGGAAGGTACACGTGTGTTCTTGCTATAGCTTCAAGGATTGCTAAACAGAGGCTGGAAACATATTCAAATAATGTCATATTTCCTGCTTTTTTGGTGCTGAGAGCCCAGCTTTATCCTCTTTCTGATATGTGAATGTGCAGTTAGTACAAGGGTAGCCAGTGTTAAAGTTTTAGTAATCAATTATGTGCATATGTTCATATCCCTTCCCACTGCAATCATAGAAACCTGTGTTGCATTCAGTGACACATGTCTTTAATTTACTCTATTGGAAGAGAGGATGCCACGGTCACTCACTGTTTGGAAGCATTCTGCTAGGAGTCAGTGTGGGATTTTGTTTTCTTAGAATGCACCTAAAAATGCTAAGACACAAAATTGACCTTCTATATAGAGAACCCCCCCCACACACACACACACACACACACACAGAAAGACTGGTGTTAGAATGCCAGTGCAATTTAGGAAGCAGTGCACCCTGCTTGTATTAGTTGATATTATTGTGCTCACCTCTCTCATGCACTTCATCCCTCTCCTACTGTGCATCCATTCCCTTGAGGCTGGAGGTATGTACAGGAGCTGATCCTTGCCAACACTGATTTATCCTTATCACTTCTGGCCCAGCCATGTTGATAGCCACTTGGCAGAGTTCTACCAGAGTCTGTTCCCAATAGTGAGGCATCTCCCATTAAAGATTGCTGATCTTATTTATTTACCTGTCTAATTTTGAAGACCCATCAAAAATTGCAAACCAAATTTACGATTCTGCATGCGTTCACTGATACTTCTCATGAGGCCACTTCCTGTTTATTAAGTAAAGATTTCTGTAAAGGTTGGGTTAGGGATTATTTATTTATTTATTTGGCTTATATCCCACGCATCTGGGATACACTCCCACTCTGGGCCATACCTGTCAAGTTTCAGGAAATTTCTGTAAAAACCCCATATTGTACACTCTTTCCTGCCATCATCCCATATTAGTTAGACTGCAATTAGACTGGAGTTAGACTGGAAGCTAGCACAGGATAAGCAAAGTTGTCCAATTTCCTGTTCTGGCCAGGAAATTTCTCTTATTTCACAGAAATTTCCCGAAACTTGACAGGTATGCTCTGGGTGGCTCACAATGTTAAAAAGAGCAGAATAGACACCATAAAACCATAGGGAAAATAAACCATCATGCCATGGCAATTTTACAAGGATGCTATTATCTTGATAACTGTGGACAATATTAACTAATATCACTAATATCAAAATCTTAACCTATAAAAGCAAGGGTTAACCGTTGGAACTTGCTATAGGTTCCTACGGCTGGCCCTACTTGCCTGCACTCACTCTTCGGGAACACGGGCAGACTGGGTCCGCAGGTCAACGAAGGATTGAGTAAAGCGGCAGTGGGGCAACAGCCCCACAAATGTGAAAAAAGGGAAACAACTTCATTTCCCAATGTTCTTTGCACTGCGCTGCGCCACAGCCAATCAGGCTGAGAGGCAGGAGCACAAAGAACGTGGGGAAATGCGGTGCGGCCAATCAAAAATGAGCCGCACGAAAAAAAAAGAAGCACAAAGGGAAAGCACAAATGAAAAAATACAATCCCCATTGTCCTGCGCGCCATGATAGCACAGAACTCTGAGAAAGCCGGCATGTCCCAGGGAAGCCAGCCCCCAGTAAGTAAAGCCCCCCACCGCTGGGCTTCCTAACCGTGGGCGGCAAGGCAGCCCCCGGTAAGGGAAGCCCAACCCCCCACCGCTGGGCTTCCTTACCACGGGCCGCAAGGCAGCCCCCAGTAAGGGAAGGCCACACACACCCCGCCGCTGGGCTTCCCTTACCATGGGCCACAAGGCAGCCCCCGGTAAGGGAAGCCCACCCCCCGCCGCTGGGCTTCCTTACCGTGGGCCGCAAGGCAGCCCCCAGTAAGGGAAGCCCACACACCCCCTGCCGCTGGGCTTCCTTACTGCGGGCCGCAAGGCAGCCCCCGGTAAGGGAAGCCCACCCCCCTGCCGCTGGGCTTCCTTACCGTGGGCTGCAAGGCAGCCCCCAGTAAGGAAAGCCCACACACACCCTGCCGCTGGGCTTCCTTACTGTGGGCCGCAAGACAGCCCACGGTAAGGGAAGCCCACACACCCCCTGCTGTTGGGCTTCCTTACCATGGGCCGCAAGGCATCCCACGGTAAGGGAAGCCCACCCCCTGCCACTGGGTTTCCTTACCGTGGGCCACAAGGCAGCCCACGGTAAGGGAAGCCCACATACACACCCCACCACTGGGCTTCCTTACCGCGGGCCACAAGGTAGCCCACGGTAAGGAAGCCCACCCCCACCCCACCCCGCTGCAAGGCAGCGCCCGGTAAGGGAAGCCCACAACCCCCCTGCTGCTGGGCTTCCTTACCGCGGGCCGCAAGGCAGCCCATGGTAAGGGAAGCCCACACCCCCTGCCACTGGGCTTCCTTACCACGGGCTGCAAGGCAGCCCACGGTAAGGGAAGCCCACACACACACCCCACCGCTGGGCTTCCTTACCATGAGCCGCAAGGCAGCCCACGGTAAGTGAAGCCCACACATACCCCGCCGCTGGGCTTCCTTACCATGAGCCGCAAGGCAGCCCATGGTAAGTGAAGCCCACACATACCCTACCGCTGGGCTTCCTTACCGCGAGCCGCAAGGCAGCCCATGGTAAGGGAAGCCCACCCCCCTGCCACTGGGCTTCCTTACTGTGGGCCACAAGGCAGCCCCTGGTGAGGGAAGCCCACAACATCCCCCTCCCCCGCCGCTGGGCTTCCTTACCTCGAGCTAGCCAGGGAAGCCAGCCCCTCTCTCTCTCTCTCTCACACACACACACACACACACACACACACACTCACAGCTTCTCTTTCTCTCTCTCTCTGTCACACATACACAGCTTCTCTTTCTCTCCCTCTCTCTCACACACAGCTTCTCTTTCTCTCTCTCTCTCTCTCTCTCACACACACACACACATCTTCTCTTTCTTTCTCCCTCTCTCTCTCTCTCACACTCATACATATTCCTGTTCTGCTCCTTTCCCTAATGAGCTCTCTCTCTCACACACACACACACAGCTTCTCTTTCTTTCTTTCTCTCTTTCTCTCTCTCTCTCACACACAGCTTCTCTCTCTCTCACACACACACACATATTCCTCTTCTACTCTTTTCCCTAATGAGCTCTCTCTCTCACACACAAACACACACACAGCTTCTCTCTCTCTCTCTCTCTCACACACACACACACACACATGACACTCATGCCTTGCCATAAATTTTTAATATGTGTGTTGGTGATTGGAGTGGTATTCTATGGGTGGTGGTGGTTGTGCACACCCAAAACCACCCTTAACCACCAACACACACTTTTGAAAAAAGACACATCATAAAACATTATTTGGTAAAATAAAAAAAGGAAACAAATATATCATCCTTTGTTCTTTTTTTAACCCCCCCCCAAAAACAACAACAACAACAACAGCAACAACAACACCACACACACCAAAAACTGATCACAGTTTATAACAGCCCGGCAACGGCATCCTCCTCAGTCCACACAACTCCGTACCCATTGTATCTACAATGCCATCTAGCCATCTCATCCTTGGCCGTCCACTTTTTCTTTTACCCACCACCTTCCCCAGCATTAAGGCCGTCTCAAGTGAATCCTCTCTTCTCATTTGATGTCTAAAATACTTCAGCTTCATCTTTACTATTTGACCTTATAATGAGCACTCAGGGCTAATCTCTTCTACTATTGACCTATTTGTTCTTCTCGCTGTCCAAGGGACTCTCAAAACTCTCCTCCAGCACCACATCTCAAAGGCATCTATTTTTCTTCGCTCAGCCTTTCTAATGGTCCATTAAAAAAAAAACATTTTAAACAGCCCGGCAACGCCGGGTAACCTCTGCTAGTATTAATTATTATTATTATCATTGTGAAATTCTGGGGATTCACTGTATTTTCACTTATATAACAAAGGCAGTATCTTTTACTTACAAATTATCACATTTCCTGTAAAAGGTATAGATAATAAATGTGCTATTTTGAATTCCCTTGCATGCTTAAGGCTGCAATTCTGTACATAAATTTCTAGGATAAACACCTGCTGAGCACAGTGACATTCCAGATTAAGATTCTAGTGTTTCTTGAGTTACAGAAGTATTTCAATAATCCATCAAATGGTGTTCATTTCAGGTGAAAATTCTGGAAGCGTCTTCTCGCACAGCATCATACAGTACATGAGAAAGGAAAATGTCAATGATTTCAAGATAAAAGCTATAATGGATGTGAAAGCTATTTCCTGCTTGTTTTTGTCCCTTCTAGAGTATTCCTTGACATACTTTGTGGAGCCATTTTCATTTGGGAGCAACTGGCAAGACTTGCCCAGAATGTTTGTCTGTCAGAGGTTCAAAAACAAGAGGGCAATCCCTCTGCTTTCATGTACAATCTTCATGACTGATTGCCAGGATGATAGCTAATATTTGGAATCAGATATGGCATTTGAAGCAGAAGAATATCATGGAATGTTACTCCAACTAAGAAAGGCATGAGCATACAAACAAGGAAGACATCTGAGTGTATTGTATTGTATTTACTATTTGTCCCATCCTTCCTTGGATGGCATGGATTTCTCTTCACCATAATGTGTTTATCTTCACAATAACCTATGAGATACATTTTGCTGGCTGAAGAAGAGCTTCTGATTGATTTACCAAGTAGATGGTGTCTGGCTTAACCAGTAGCCAAAAGCCATCCATATACAGTAATACTTCATACAAAGTCCACTTCATACAATATTGAATTCATACAACATCTCCTAATTCCTTGAAAAAAGTTTCCTCATACAAAGACACTGCGAGGCATTGGGGTTTTTCCCAGGTTGCATTGTGCCTGGGCAGTATAAAAGGCAGGACACATGCGTGCATTGCTCATGTGGGTTTTGCAAGAGGTGAAGAGTAGTTAGGAGTGGTTTTGAGCATGATTTTGGGTTTTTTTGATTTTTTGTCAGAATTTTTAGAAGCATTCCTGGGATTTTTGCAGCATTCTTCAGGTTCTTGGACAATCAGGGTTGTTTGACATGTTTTTGTAATGTTTTTAGCCTTTATACAATGATTTCTTAAAGCTCTGTCAGTTTCGTGTCTGTTTCCTTGACTTTGCCCTGAAGTCTGTGTTGTTACAGTACAATGTATTTCTATGGAAATAACATTGTACTAGGCATCGCGGCAAGGATTTGGACGTTGTATGAGGCATCGCGGATAGGATTTTGCATGCCTCATACAAAGTCCAAATCCATATAAAGTCCAAACTTGCGGAACCAAGTGGTACTGTATAAAAACACATTAGCTTTTAGCCATTAGTGTTATGTGAGATGTATCTCAATTTTTTGAAGATAAAAGTATCAGGACACAAATGTATGTGTATGCACACACTTTATCCTGCCTTCTTCCTTTTCCTTCTCCATTATCTATTTTTTCTCTTTTGTAACATAGCCATGAAACTGATAATCTCTACACATTTTAGTTTTTTAAAAAATAAAATAAAAATAAAACCCTCCTCCTTCAAGTTAACCCCCCCCCCCCCCCCACTCCAGTCCAAATTGAATTCTAATACAAACAGTGCCCTTGTTCCTTTTTTTATGGCCAGGCCAATGCCTCTGGAGCATCAACTATCCACTTGGAAAAACAAAACCTCTTTTTGTTTTGCACAAGCAGCATAATTACGTGGATGCAACCATTGTGTTGAAATAATCTGCTGCTTATCTCTGTTTTGCCTTTGAGACCAGCTCTCATACAAACCCATTTGAATAAAATATCTTGTTTATCTCCAGGAAGACTCTGCCTCTAGGAATAAAAATTAATGGAAGGCATCAATAATCAGAAGGGGGGAAATGTATGCCAATGTGTGAAACTGTGAACATTTCCCCATCCCATTCAATTGATAATGGAGATGTTATTCCAGCATCTTTCCATCTGCAGATAATTGAAAGGAAATAGCTGCAATAATGAAATCACCACTCATAGGTGACAAATCAATTCATTTATGACACTTACGTTGTCAAGCTGAGCCATTTTATTGCTCAATGGAAGCCTCTTAAATTAATAAAAACTGTTAAATTCATAAAATACCATGTACCAAATAAGGGAATTGGGGGTGGAGGGAAGTTTGAATCATTAAAGGAATATAAAACTAATAAATACCAGCTTGAGATTGTCTGAAGGAAAGCCTTATTCTTAAGGAAGATGCAGTGTGGTTGTAATAAACTGCAATATATTCTCACTATACATAGCAGTTGGGAAGAGGCCCAATTTGCACATTTCATATGTGGAAATGGGAGAGGGCAAACTCAAAGTGTTCACATCAACTGCTACATTAGAAATATGTTGTGGTGTGCTTGCTTTTTAAATAAAATTTGATTTTTATAGCAAGAAACAAAGTTGTTATTGCGTCTTGTTTAACACAATTTAACTCAGCTGGGATTGTTTTAAAACAGTGGTGATTGTGTAGGGAGACAGGAAGTAAGGTAAAGAGACATCACAATTACTTAATATCTAACCCTAACATCTGGGTATCCAAATTGCACATTTTTGCTTTGTAATGTTGCCCTGTCTATTTGAAGAAGATATTAGCAATTATCTATCAAGGGATGATCATCTTGTCCATCACATATCCACATAGCTATGCAAGGAGCAAAGCAAGAGGTGTCCAGAATCTTCTTGGATGGAGAGAAAGAAATTCAAGTTCACAGAGATTGTAGATAAATGCATCCATCATTAGCTCTGTGACTGTTGTGTCCGGCCCTTATAAGCAATAATCCAGGCAACGATGAACAGAATAACAACAGGAGTTTATTGAACAGTCTTTCAGGTTACACTCACAAGGCGCTCCTGACATAAGATGGCTACACTTGTCCCATGTAGTTGGCCCCCCGAGTTTCCTACTGTAGAGGCAGTGACTAAGCTACACCTTGGCGTGATAGCGTCACGAGGCTTAGCCCGAGGCTTAGCCCGATGCTGGCTAACCTGTGCGGTATTGTGAAGTATAGATCCGGTCCGCCCCCACCCTTGTTTACCCATGGGGCTTATATAGTGTCTCCCCGGTGATGACTCCTTGCTACAATGTAGTAACCCACCAGACAATCATAACCAACCAATCATAACAGGATATACAAATATTAACCAATCAGGAACAGGATCCAAAGTTGTAACCAATCACAGATCTCTAATTAGCATAATGAGTGTGCCCAGAGAGGGAGATTTCACACCAACTTTAGCTCCTAATCTGGATGACGGGAAACCACCATTTTATCTTGCAAGGTGTTGCCTGCGCAACTTGCAATTCTGCCTTAATACACAACAGTGACCCTATTAATGAAAGCAGACAAATACATATCAGTTTTCCACCACCAGGACAAGGCTATTCTCCCTTCTCCCTCTGCTTTGTTTCAATGACTTCTATGCTGATTAATGTTCACAACAACAAAGTATACATTTGAAAACTGCACACAAACATGTAATGTTTTAGATGAAAGAGCAGTGCATTAAAATAGGAAAATTAGTAAAGCTGCATACCAAAATATAGATAAATGGTAAGAGAGATAGAAGAATCTGGGCCTCCCATGTAAGAATCTGGGCCTAAATTTAATGTAACACTAGCAGAGGAAAACAGTGCACCACTGGCTTCCCCAGTTAACATTTGCTCTTGCGTGTAGATATACTAGTCAATGTATAACTGACTCTGCCACAAATTTGGTAACTAGTTTTGTGGATAATGACACATATTTTAATTTAACATTTTTAATATTATACAACAAAAAAGATAATGAGATTATATAATTAAAGAAAATAACATATATAATATATAATATGTTCATCTACTACCTACGGAACCTGAAGAAATATTACATTATTATTTTTCCACATATACCCCAACAACACACATAGTTGTTTCTCATGCACATTTCCATCTCCAAAAAGATAACACTTCCTGTTCTGAGATTTTTCCTTTGCCTTTCACTAACACATAATCCAAAAATTCTTCCCCCAAAACTTACAATTTATTACCATTCATCAAGTTGCGAATCAAATTTTACTTTCCAATTTTTACTTATAATTAATCTTACAGTTGTAACCAGTATGACAATCATTTCCTCTTTCTTACCATTCCAATTGTGCACTCTGAAGCTGTATAACAATGCAATTATAGGACACATTTCCAAATTAATTGACAATATCTCATTCAATTTCAGCAAAACAAAACAAAAAAACTCCATATTTTCTTCATATCCTTACACTCCCACCACAGAAGGAAATAGGTACTAACTTCCTGTTTGCATCTCCAAAAATTTTTGAGCATCTGACTCACGATAATTCAACCTTACTTCTGTTAGATGCTCCTTAGAAGGTCAAATAGTAAAGATGAAGCTAAAGTCTTTGGACATCAAATGAGAAGAGAGGATTCACTTGAGAAAGCCTTGAACCTGGAAAAGGTTGAGGGTAAAAGAAGAAGTGGGTGGCCAAAAATGAGATGGCTAGATGGTATTGTAGATGCAATGGCCACAGAGCTGGGCGGGCTGAGGAGGATGGTGGAGGACAGAGGTGCCTGGCGGGCAAAGGTCCACGGGGTCACAAAGGGTCAGAATCTACTGTGTGACTGAACAACAACAGCAAAATGATTTTACAACAATTCTCTTTAATCCCAAGAGACATATTTTTCAAAAACCTTTGTTTCCATATTTTTGGCCATTCTTCCTATTTTATATAATACTACATAAGTCTATTTACCAGCTACTGTTAAATACTGCTGTTGGTTGTCTGATTCTAGTAAGATTCGCTGGTTATATTTTCCTCTGTTTAATCAATACCTCAAATTTTGTTAATCTTCTACAATTTCCATTTTTTTTACTTATATCCAATTGTATCATATTATACCTCCTCCTCCTTCCTCTTCCTCCTCCTCGTCTAGGCCATACATGAAACTGCCAAAATGAAACCACCTTTTGGTTGGAAAGATTAGCTGGGACAATGAGGACATTGCCTGGGGTATGCTCAATTGTGGCTCAAAAATACCACAATCTTTTTGAGGAGGCTCTTTCTGTGTACCCCATGATTCCACTGAATATTGGCCTTCGATGGGCCAAAAATACTGATGAGATTCTGAGAAGCAGAAGGAAAATAAGCCTGGAAGATTTCCTTATTCTTATTCCTACTTCTTTCCACCACTAAAAAACAGTCAACTGCAAGAGGTAGACATGTCATTGCTTTAAGCCAGGAGTTCTCAACCTTTTAAAGCTGGGGGCTGGGTCATGCTCCCTCAGATAGCTTTGGGAGTTGGATGACCATTTTGCCCTTCCTCCACCGCATGGCACTTCCTGGTGTGGTGGAGGCAGTATGGGGCCCACATGAAATGGTGCTGTGGGGCGCATCCAGCCCCTGGGCTGCAGGTTGAGAATCCTTGCTTTAAGCTATAGCATCTCTCAAATGTTGCACATCCTACTGAAACAAAAGATAAATTTGAATCAACAGAAGAATCAAGGAAGATTTTTTTTTGCCACATTTAGTGGAAACATCTCATTCACCCTTAATAATATTCTTGTGCCGTCAAATCAATTCTGACTCATGATGACCTCTTCCAGGATTGTTTTAAGATAGAGAATACACAACAGTGATTTATGATTCCCTTCTTCTGCGGGCATTCTAGGACTGTGCAGCTCACTCAGGTCAATGTGACCTGGCTCTTCTGCAATGCACTGTGGGAACCACTGGCTCCACAGCCAAGTACCTAAACCACTGAGTTATCCAGCCAGTTCTGAGGACCTTTAGTGTGAAGAAACTGGGAGTTAGAGAATTATGGTTTTTGGAATGAAGGCCTGATGGATGGCACCTGGAATAGGTGCTTTGAGTTTATTGTTGACAAAGGAAAGTGGTATATAAGTTCAAATATAATAATAATAATAATAATAATAATAATAATAATAATAATAATAATAATAATAATAATAATAATAATAATAATAATAATAATAATAGGAAGGCTAGGAGAACTGGGAGGAAAGATCATCCATTTGCTAATGGAAAGCCACACCAGATGTATTTTATCTGCCTTCTCCCAGTGATATTCAAGCAAATTCATTTTGATTGGAACCTTAGACAAAGCCTGCCATGTAGCTAAATGTTAGTATCCTTACACTACTGCTCTCTTTTAAAAATTCTTCACATTATGAAGAGGTATTTATGATTCATGAGCTCTCCTTGGACATTAGGTGCAATTATGAGCATGGGAAACTCCTTTGGACTATCAATTGCACCTCGCCTCACCCCAAGAAAAAGATTAAAAGAAATAGAAACTTTGCCTTTGCCATTTGCAACAGTGATCAGAAGTGGTGGTGGGGAGAGAGAGGAGGCCAATCAGTATATAATGAGACAAGCGGCTCCACACTTGACAATCCAGCACATAAAACAAGTGTCAAAAGTATTTGACAGCACGAAATGAGACTAAAATGTTAGCATTAATTGCTAGTCAGTGCTGCATTACCAGCCCCATAATCCAAATCAATTATGAGGATTTGCACCAGTTGAGGGGGAGGGGTAAGGGGGAGGATTTTGGAAGCCTGTCAGCTTGAGGGTGTCATTATTTAATAGTGATATGACTACATAAAGTTCTGATTGGAGTACTGAGGGAGTCACAGCCTCCCATTTTCAGGGTTGGAAGGGAAAATCGGCACAATCAAGATATTGTAAAGGGAAGCTGACAGGTGTAGTGCTAAACAAGGTTGGTTTGAATAAAAGATGCACTTCCCACATAAGGATCTCAGCTTGCATAGTGTGTTTTTTTAAAAAAAAACAAGACTTAAATGAAAGCTACCTATGGGGTCTGTCAAAACAGTTATCAAAAATTAGAGAGACTAATTTCCCACCCCAAAAGTTTTATAATACATATTTTTGACACATTTCTTTTCAGCAAGTGTAATAATGATCATTTGAGCAATTTTCTGCTGTGATTAATTTTGTGAACATCTTATGACTTAACAGTGCCAACAGCAAGAGAAATTTTCCAGCTGATCCAAGGCACATTTATTCAGAATACATAATACCTATTGAGCTTTGTCAGACTCAAAATCAGTTGAAGTACTGCTCTTGCTCGTTAATGATGACCTTGACTAATTTTACAGAGTTCATTGAGACATACCTCCTAGTACAGACTGCAGCATCAATATGGTGTCTTAGCTGGGTATTAGCTGCATTTCATTTCATCCATTCAATTGTCACAAACCTTCATTTTTCTTTTCCTACAGTGACTTCCTTGGGGTAATGAACATAGTTGTTTGGATTCACATTTTGTCAAATGTTATTTCCAAATGAATTCTTGCAAAACCAAGAGCCATACAATTTTGGTGTGCATGAGAATGCATCATAGACCCAACCTAGAATTCCAGATTCTATCTCAGATGTTCTTTGTGCATTAGGTTAGCACATGTTATTTTACTAAGATTTTCTCCTGTTGCAATACAGGGTTCTAGCTATTACAATACATCTTTAGTGAGCTCTTGGATGAAAGACTGTAATGTAGACTGTAAAAAAACCCCCTGATATCCCTTGATATACAGGTGGTGAATGTTCTAAATGTTTTAAGAGAGAAAGACCAAAATGTGAAGTATTGATTGAACAGAGAAAAATATATTCAGAAAAGGATTGGTAAACAAAATATATAGAATCTTACTAGAATCAGACAATGTACACAGAAATGTAAGTAATGTGCAAGAAAGCTATACATTCCTGTATTTGAATTTTTTTGGAAACACCCTGCAGTTACACCTTTCCCTATAAAAAGGGGATGTTATGAATACTTGTGATTTCTCTTGCTTGCTTTTTCTTTCTTGTTGATTTTAGGCTGTCTTTACTCAAGATAAGATCTCTACAAGAAATCCAATCCCTGTGAAATCTCTCACTTCCCAACAAAAATAAAATGGAAAATGCGAGGGATGCTAGTTTTTCTGGTCTTTGTTGTTGTTCAGTTGCACAGTCGATTCCGACTCTTTGCGACCCCATGGACCATTTTCCTCCAGGCTCCTCTGTCCTCCACCATCCTCCTCAGCCCGCCCAGCTCTGTGCCCGCTGTGTCTACAATGCCATCTAGCCATCTCATCTTTGGATGCCCCCTTCTTCTCTTGCCCTCTACCTTTCCCAGCATCAAAGCCTTCTCAAGTGAGACCTCCCTTCTCATTTGATGTCCAAATTACTTCATCTTCATCTTCACTATTTGTCCCTCCAATGAACAGTCAGGTTTGATTTCCTCCAGTATTGACCTATTTGTTCTCTTTGCTATCCAAGGGACTCTCAGGACTCTCCTCCAACACCACATCTCAAAGGCATCTATTCTTCTGTGCTCAGCCTTCCTAATGGTCCAGCACTCACTCCCATACATTACCACTGGGAATACCATTGCTTTGATTATGTGAATTTTTGTTTTCAAGGTGATGTCTCTGCTTTTCACTATATTCCCCAGGTTTCTCATTGCTTGTCTCCCCATCATCAATCGTCTTTTTATTTCATGGCTACAGTCGCCATCTGCAGTGATTTTAGATCCCAGGAAAGTAAAATCTGTCACTGCTTCTACTTCTACCCCATCTATTTTCCAGGAACTGATCGGACCTGTTGCCATTATCTTGGTTTTCTTAATATTAAGTCTTAAGCCAGCTTTTGCACTTTCCTCCTTCAATCCAATCAAGAGGTTCTCAGTAATTTGCTAAAAATATCTGTCTCTTTTCAGAACTAGTGTCCTTTCCTTTTCTAAAGCAAAATATGCATACACAGCAAACACAGAACAACTGTCTGACTCTTTTTTATATGAGGATTGAAAAATACTTTGCATGCACCCTTGCCAATTCTGGAGCAAATTGCAAAGTATTTTCCAATGTAGTCACACCCTTAGATAGACTTCAACTAGCATGTTACTCAGTTGGCTGTGATTTCAGTATCTTTTATGATGTTTTCAGCTATATTTCTGCATACAGATGAGTAAGTAAGCATTTGCGTAGAATGACCTGAGGTATGGAAAGATGAGTTTGAAACTACTTCTTGGACTATAGCTCCCAGAATTGCCCGGCCAGCATGGAAATTGTAATCCTAAGAATAAAATTTCCAAGGGCTGGATTCCATTCATTTACTTCTCCTTCTTCTATACCAAAGTAAAAACTACTGAAGAATTACCTATTCTCTGTATGCATTTAATTAAAATGTTCTCAACCTATGGCCCACAGGCCAGATCCAGCCCGCAACACCATTCCATCCACCTTGCATCGCTGTCGCTCTTGTCCTTTTCCCCTCCGCCTGGCTTGGCATGTCCCTAATGCTACTCCGTAGGAGGGCAGATGTTGTATGCAGGCTTACAACATCCACCCTGCTACAGATCAGTGTTAGGAACATGCCAAGCCAGGCGGAGAGCAAAAGGATTGCAGCAGTGGAAGTGGCAGATGCCCACGGCTGCCTGCGTCCTTCCTGGGTGCCGTTCTAGCTGAGCATAGGCAAGGACAGGCAGGACTCCTCCTTCACCCATGGCTGGCTGGTAAACAGGAAAGCATCAGTGTGGGGAGGGAGAGTGTTTGTGGGCTGGACTGGTGGAATGGGGGAAAAGTGTTGGTGGGTCAGACTGGTTGTGTGTGGGGCAGTGTTGGTGGTGGCAGCGGTAGCCTGTGGGGGAGTGTTGGCAGGCCACATTGGTGTCCTCCCCCTGCTGCAGCCCCCATCAAAGGCAGCAGCGAAGGCAGCAGTGGTGGTGAGATGGGACACCAGTACAGCCCGCCAACAGTCTGAGGGGTGTGATTTGGCCCCCAGCTTTAAAAGGTTAGAACCGCTGTTTTAATTTGTAACTTCACTCTGCTCTCTCTCTCTCCCTCTCTCTCTCTCCCTCCCCCCCTCTCTTGGTAATGCTGAAATTGTGACAGAATCAGAAGTCAGAAACTGTTATAATTAGATGATACTGGTACACAAATGTAGAGCTAGGAGTAACAAAATAATTCACAAAAAAGACATTGGGTAGTTAAGGTAATATTTAATTATACCAATTGTTTGTATTTATATACAGTTTGGTGATGGTTGGAAGGCTTCCAAACTCAGTCTGCAGTGGGACTAACCATGAGACTAACTCACTGGTGGGTTGCCTTCTCTTCCAGGACTGTAGAGTGATTAGACACACAAGACTTGATTTTTGCCCTTAGAAGCTTCTAAATAGACTAGCAGAACAAAATATTGATTGCTGAGCCCTTATGACAGCTGGGCTCAGATTCAACGACAAACCTTGAGCCCTACTGAAAATTGTTTTTATCGAACTACATAAAAACCTGATTTAGCAGAGTTCCCGAGTCTTTCTGTTTTGAACCCATTTTTCTTTCTTCTAAACACATCTCTCTGAGGAAATTAATCTCTCAGGAAAGAACAGGCAGTTCACCCTGAGCCAGGAGTTATGTGTAAAGAAAAGGAAGTTAGGGAAAAAATCAGAGAAAAGTGTGAATGCTTATGAGTCTTTCCTATTGTAAAAATCACAAGAAGGAAATGTAAAAATAAGACAAGGAGAAAATCTTCTGTTTGTGATTTCACAACTCTGTGATAACACTAGTTGTCCACTGACAACCCAGTATAGCCTGTAGGTGTATCTAAAGTCCACTGAATATCTGATGTGTCTTCATGTTTCAGTGGTGGGCATTAGCAGGTTCGCCCCAGTTCACCAGAACCAGTAGCAGAAATTCTGGCTGGCCCTGCCCATCCAAGTTTTGAAATAAATAGTCCTAATTTGGGTGCAACACATGGCTTTCCCCCTGGTCACGCCCACCATACCATGCCCACAATGTGGTAGTAATTTTTTTGGACCCCGTCACTGCATGTTCTGTGTTATTTACACTGTACTTTTTTGTACTTTAATAAATTTTAATGGATTAAATAAACAGGATTCTACTCTGTCTGTTCCAGTTTTGTTTAAGTTAATGCTACAAATGATACTTTCTTGGTACTATATTACATCCTCCAATAACAAAGTTACAACCAAATTATACAATTTGTAACTTATATAATTCATTCTGCAGTGGTAATGGTAACTTTTGGCTTCCATTCTTTAGTTATTGGGATGTGACTTATTAACAGAAACCTAATTCTACCTCTCCAGTTTGGAGTGCATTTTAAAAGCATGTAGGTAAGCAAAGGGGAGACTCCCCCCCCCAAGTGCAGAGGGGTAGGGGGGTTGGGGGAGAGATAATTTATTTTATCTACACAGTTTGTAACTGTTCCCAAGAATTTTATGCTTTTTCTTGTTCCAATGAGTCAGTTTCAATTATAGTCAATCCTCACATAACAACGTGTTCAGATAGCGTCATTTTCACTTAACGATGCATCATCATGAGCCACGTGTTCCCCCGCATAATGGCATTTTAACGTCATTATCCAGATAACAATGCTAAAAATAACCGTCATTATCCGGATAACGACGCTAAGAATGTCGTTATGTAGGAAACTCCATAGAAACCCACATTACGATGAAAATCACTTAACAATGCTACTTGGGGAACCAAGTAATGTCATTATGCAAGGGTCCACTGTAATTATTGGGGAGGTTGCAGATTCTTTCTTGTAAAGGAACACTTGTGTATATTCTCTTGTTTCTTGTACCCCTATACTTTTTCTTGGTCTGTGGAAAAAGCTGTCCGTGTCACTAGGATTTGAATCCTTGTCTAGGGGAAACAATGTGGTTGCTCTTCTTCCTTTCCAGATTATACTGTTGGGTTATGTTATGTATATGGTGTCGGAAAGGTACTTTCTTGACCCTTCTCTGTACTGCTTAACAGAGGACCATTTATTATATTGTTGAGGCAGGCATAAATCCATTCCAAGAGGTTTATCTGCTTTATTTTTGCAGGCAGCATTATGAGATGCGCTTACTTCTGATTGTCTAGAAATATCTGGCAATGAAAATGGCGATGCAGGACTTATTTGAAATTTCAAGTATTCCCAAACATCTACCCTTATGCCTCCTCCCTTCCGATGATACTTTCAAAATCCAGCTAACCAGGGGTTAGATCAGTGATGGGCAGTCTTGGCCCTCCAGCTGTTCTTGAACTTCAATTCCCAGAGGCCCTGATCAGCAGGAGTGCTGATTTGGGCTTCTGGGAATTGAAGTTCAAGAACAGCTGGAGGGCCAAGACTGCCCATCACTGGGTTACCTAAAAATTTACCTCAATCAGGAAGAGACTTCAGCAGCTTGGTAACACTCCTTTTCAAAGAACAAAAACCATAATGAAGACTCCTTCTCTCTGGAATTCACACTCCCTGATAAAGATCTGATTTATGGCCTCCCTTCTGGTTTCTGTAAACTGGATTCTAAACCTTCTCCTCTTTAAGGTGTGAGGAGAATAAAAATACACTACTACAATTCTTCAAATATAGCAGCTTTTTATTAATACAAAAATAGAGTAAAATAGTATGCGGATAAAGGCAGTTTAAACATAAAGCATAAAACAATAAGAATGGCTAAGCTAGCTAAATAAGACAAAGTTGGGCTACGGTGAGCCCCCATTAATATCAGATTTGAGATCTGACATTTATGGCATGTTGAAAAAGAAACCGGGCAGAGCCACCCCCTGACATGGGATGTCTGCTGCTGAGATGCTAAAAGTCTCAGTTTTTATACCTTTTTCTCACTCACACACCACCCTTCTCGAAACTAGAGAAAATTCCCCAAATATGACATAAGAAGACAAATTGGTTGGACCTCTGGACATCCAGCTGAAGGTTAGACACCTGCATATTACGTGAGGCGCTTATCAGAGATCTCATCTTTATGTGAAAGATGGGACAGTTAGATTCCCAGGCAAAGATATCCTTGGGACTATGAGAATGAGTGAGAAAAGGAGTACTAACTAGTACCTGGGCATTTAACAATTTTCTAATTGGCAATAACTCATAAAGCACTATAAAGCATTAAATGGCTAAACATTTTCTACTTCCCACAGAAATAATGAAAATCAATGTCTTCCTTTGAATTTCCCATTGCATATGGCAGGGCTGCAATTAATGAATTTGGCACCCAAAGGCAAGTGGCACTGTCTCCTATTCACTCTGCCATGAAGCATGGGCACAACTCCTGCAAGAAAATTCAAGAAAATATAGTAACCTCAAAAGTGGTGAAAAGTTTGTGTTTTCCAAGCAAGCAAGCAAGCAAGCAAGCAAGCAAGCAAGCAAGCAAGCAAGCAAGCAAGCAAGCAAGCAAGCAAGCAAGCAAGCAAGCAAAGCAAGGCAAGGCAAGGCAAGGCAAGGCAAGGCAAGGCAAGGCAAAGCAAGGCAAGGCAAGGCAAGGCAAGGCAAGGCAATGCAATGCAAGGCAAGGCAAGGAAGTTAGGTCCTCAGTTATCCTGCTTTGATTACTGCTCTCCTCTATAGGCCTCTTCACTCTTGAATGACGACGTCTAAGAGGTGATCTGATTGAAGTTTATAAAATCATACATGGTATGGACAAAGTAGATAAGGAAAAACTGTTTTCCCTATCGCACAACACTAGAACTAAGAGGCACTCCATGAAACTTTTGGGTACTAGTTCTCAAACACATTGTCAACAACCAGACGTGCAAATCCCCCAGGGCCTTGGCATTGGTTTGTCAAGTCTTTTTGAGAAGCCTACGCCTAAATGTGCTGTTCAGGGCCAGACATGTTCCAGGTATTAATAACGATATTGCTGATGCTTTATCCCGCCTGCAGATCCCCTGGTTCCGTGCCTTGCTCCAGAAGCAGAGGGATTCCACTCGCCACTCCCGGCTGATATTTGGACGTTTGGCGAGGAGAGGTGAACCGGGCATGTCATTGGCACCTCACACGCGTAAGGCGTATCAACATGCTTTCATGCGATTTAGAACTTTTTGCGAGTAACTACAGTTACCTCAAGTGTGGTCAATATCTGTGGACCAGGTTTTACAATGCATGTTTATCTTCGCAGTCAGGGTTTGTCCCCCCGTACTATAGCCTTCAGTCTTTCGGCACTGGCGTTTTATGGCCAACGGGGGTGGGGGTTCAATGACTGCGTGAGTTACTTCCGCATGCGTCGTGTTTTGGAGGGGTGGACACGTGAACGTGTCTGCCACCCGGACACGCGTCACCCCAGTTCGCCAGAGTTTCTGACCCACCTTGCACGAGGCTGGCATGACTTATGTTCGGATAGGTGTGGAGTGGCTCTTGGTCACGCAGCTACCACGGTAGCCTTTTTGGGAGCGCTCCGCATCAGTGAGTGGGTGCCAGAGTTGGTACCATCTGTGTAAGGCGGATGTGTCTCGTAGGGCACTGGAACTCGACGATGTCTATGTCACACATGAGTGGGCTCAATTGGGGATACGGTCCTCAAAGGTTGTTCAGCACGGCGTAGGCAGTGGAGTTAGACTGCTACGAAGTTTCATTGGAGACATCTGTCCGGTTGGTGCCCTACATGAATTTTCGGCAGTGCCTGCTGCACGCCCCAGCCTGTTTTTCTGCCACCAGGATGGGTCTACCCTTACCAAAGTAAAGTTACTGAGGGTGACCGGTGCCGCGCTTCGCAGTGTGGGGCCCGTTTTGGCACTCATTTATTTAGGATAGGCTACGTTTGGGGTACTCGGAGGCGGATATGAGTGTACGCGTAATTTCTTATATGTACGTCCCCTCACTGTATGAGTACCTAGTTATGTCCTTCACCTCTTCTCCTCTTTTACAGATCCTGTGTGTCTCTGCACACCGGTGGCAGTGGGGCTGGTGGGCCGCAGCTATGTACACTGGGCAGCAGTATATGCTGCGGCGACAGAGAGTGGACCCCGACTTGGGCTGTGTGCACCCGCACGTATGCGATGGTATGGTATGCGCGGCACAAGGGGGCGGGAAATGTGGCCATTCCTGATGTCCGTCAGGGATGCTGGACCGCCCGATGTTCTTATTAGGCACCTCGGCGGCAATGATCTTATACGGATCACTGCTATTCCTAAACTGTCGAGGGGCAGTGACCTGGCGTTTTATATCATGTATGGCTTACACACGGTCGCTATGGTCTAACATCGTGCCGAGACACCAATTTAGGGGAGACGTGATCTCCGTGGTTCGGACTGTTCCGGCAGTCAGTGGACAGGGCTGTTGCTCGGTCCCTTGCTGAGCATGGCTGGGAGACAGCCATTGGAACCTGCGGATAGGCTTACAAAAATTTTTGCTGGTAGGCAGGAGATGGGGTCCACCTGTCGGCTGGAGGTATGTACCTCTTTCTGGGTGTGGTGCAAGCAGGCCTGGCGACTGAGCTGACGGTCTGGGGGGGGCGGTGAGTCATCATGGACGCCTCCCCGTGTGGCGAGTAGCACTGGTAAGGTAAAGATTTATGACCCAGAGGTATCCGGCAGGTTCGCAATTGACTGGCCAACACTTAGACAGGTACAGGGGTAATAGCTTTGGCCGGTCAACGACGAACCAGACAAGGGGTGATGGCAGGAGCTTAACAGCCTGCATCACCTTGAGATTTAATGGATACACGTCATAGGATGGTGTCAGTAGATAGTTTATTGACTCCGGTCAACAATTTGTTTGTGTCAACAAACAAATTGATACAAATAGTTACATGTAGCCAATTGCCATTGGCATTTTGGGTGGAACCTTACCAGTGTTACTGTGGCCTGCTTGCCTCAAAGAATTACAATTGGATGATTACACCAATTGAAAGTTATAATTTGGACTAGGGCATTATTCAATAAAAGTGGCCTGATGCCTTTATCCATATACCGGTGTCTGAGTCTTTCTTTGGGGGGTGCGCCTGCAATGAAAGCGCAGCGCCAAAATGGCCGCCACGCTCTTTGCGGGCCCCCCCACCTGGACTCAGACATCCGGGTGAGTTAGGGGGCGTGGCCACCCCTCTATAAAAGGGGTGGCCACGAGGCAGCCGAGCTGCCATTTTAGAATTGCGACGGAGAGGAGAAGTTTTCCCCTCCACCCCCTCCCTAGTGAACAGTGTGAATTTTTGGTCGCTTCGGGGCCGGGTGGGAATTTTTGGCCTGGACCTACAATTGGCACCTTGGTTCTGGCTTTTTTGCCCATCCCACACTGTTGCTAGTGTTTGAGCAAAGGAGTTAGTTGACTTTGGTCACTTTGGCGGGTAGCACTGGTAAGGTAAAGATTTATGACCCAGAGGTATCCGGCAGGTTCGCAATTGACTGGCCAACACTTAGACAGGTAAAGGGGTAATAGCTTTAGCCGGTCAACGACGAACCAGGCAAGGGGTGATGGCAGGAGCTTAACAGCCTGCATCACCTTGAGATTTAACGGATACACGTCATAGGGTGGGGTCAGTAGATAGTTTATTGACTCCGGTCAACAATTTGTTTGTGTCAACAAACAAATTGATACAGATAGTTACATGTAGCCAATTGCCATTGGCATTTTGGGTGGAACCTTACCAGTGTTACTGCGGCCTGCTTGCCTTAAAGAATTACAATTGGATGATTACACCAATTGAAAGTTATAATTCGGACTAGGGCATTATTCAATAAAAGTGGCCCGATGCCTTTATCCATATACCGGTGTCTGAGTCTTTCTTTGGGGGGGTGCGCCTGCAAAGTACTTTCTCTTATTTGTTTGAGAACTAGTACCCAAAAGTTTCATGGAGTGTCCCCTAGTTCTAGTGTTATGCGATAGGGAAAACAACATCCACATTGTAGTGGTGTTAATGGAGCCTTGGCATATAGGGCTGTATGATGGCTCTCCCCCATCTTCTAAATGCCACTAATTTAAAAGGGCAGCAAACTGTCTGAATATATTTCCTAGTTAAATATACAGAAATAATTTGTTCATAATTTATGAAATATTTGTCAAAATGACGCTTTTAAAAAAAAGATCATGCTAAACTGGGCAAAACAACATTGTATTTATTACTGCAACCATGGAAACCACATAAATTCCCATTTGTCAAGCTATTCATTTGCCATCTTCAACTGAGGAATTTGTACTTGCTAGGTGTGTTACACATGTACACTTATAAGCAGCTGGTTTTGTGATTTTTTTCCATATGCATATTCACAGGATAAAAATGCTCATCTTCCTCCTAATTTGCAAATGTGTGTGTGTGTGTGTGTGTGTGTGTGTGTGTGTGTGTATGAGGGGAGCTCAGTACTTCTCAGAATGCTCCTAGGGGTTCAAATATATAGGTAGAGATCAAGAGGTGGGAGTGGAAGGAGAGAAATCAGGCATTATTTTTGTCAATGAGTTCTGTGACTTGTGAACTTTGTGCCCAGCTTTACTTCCCATTCCCAAAACAATCTCTCCATCCCTCTTTAACTTTGGCACTTAACACAGAGACATCAAGCAAAGGAAAATCCCACAAACTGACTGCCAGCAAAATGTTATCTATGCTTTGAATGAACCTGTGTGCAGAAGAACAGGCTGCTCCTTAGAAGGTCAAATAGTAAAGATGAAGCTAAAGTACTTTGGACATCAAATTAGAAGAGTGGATTCACTTGAGAAAGCCTTGATGCTGGGAAAGGTGGAGGGCAAAAGAAGATGGGGGTGGCAGAAAATGAGATGGATAGATGGTATTGTAGACGCAGTGGGCACAGAGCTGGGCAGGTTGAGGAAGATAGTGGAGGACAGAGGTGCCTGGCGGCAATGGTTCACAGGATCACAAAGAGTCAAAATCGACTGTGCGACTGAACAACAACAAAATTTATAACAATGTTCCAAGTTATAGCCGTACATTTCCACCTTCTTAAAGAACTTCCAGGAACATAATTACAGGAAATGCAGAAGGGATTCTTTCTAAATAACAAATAGCATGTGCGACTAACATTCTCCTTAATGGCAAGCAAAATTTGTCTTCTCAGTTTATAATCTTCTGGTTTATAAAGTCAGTTGCTTATGCAGGGGACAGGGAGGGACAGCTTAATTTTTTTTAATGTTATAACTCAAAAACCCTTTGCTGAAACTTCCCCAAATTTGGCAGAGAACTGGAGCCTAGTATGCTGCTGATCCAAAGTTTAAAAATTACAATTTTTCCTTTGGAAAATCCTCTTTTTTAAGAATTGCCTTGTAGAACATTATTTTTCTCTGCCAGCAAAATAACTTCACTGCATTCCCAGGTCTGTGACTGCAATGGCCTTTAACCTAGTAACATCCAGGTGTGCTAGACTGGGAAAAATAGGGTAATAATTCATGCATCTGGAAGACATGTAAGAGGAAGATGTCACAATCTTGGTTCATTAAGCTTATTATTAACTTCACTCTTTTGCTTTGTGTGTGTGTATACTTGACATTCTGTACAGATTAGTCATTCTGTAGTGTAATGAGTTTACTCACTGCTAGGAGAATGAGGCATGGAAGGAAGAGATCCCTTAATAACCCAATCTCAACCTTTCCCCTGTTTGACACCTGAACTCCCATATCTGGAGATGAGGGGGGGATGGGTGTCCTTGAAAGATAAAGATCTAACATTGAGATTGGGAGAAGGATGACCTTGAGAGATAGGATAAGGATCTAGCCTTGAGATACCTATAGTATCATTCCTAAGGTGAGAGTAAACTACTCTTATAGCTTTAAAAACCCTAGCCGAGGCTTGTCTTTAGGAGCTTTGGGGATCTTTGGATTGCTATCTTTTTGTTGAGAGAGGAAGACGAAGGACTGGCATCATGTAGCTGAATGGGACTTACATTCTGCACCTTGACTCTGGTCTTTGAAATTTCTGGGAACTTTTTATTTCTTTACTATACTTTATGCTGCTATGGAAAACAACTGAAAAAATAAAGTCAACTTGGAATGTTTTCTGGGTCTGACTTCAACTGGGCATAGCTGAGGCACTTTGCATTCTGCTTTCAACCATGCTACTTTTGGAAACATCTACACTCCCTGGCACTAGGAGAAACCATGACCACTAGGTCCAGCGGAGAGGCGATGACTGCTGTAGAGGGAGGTACAGATGATTGAACAACATACAGCTTTTGTCAAAGCAGGTTCCTCTTGGATCGGCAGGCTGGGATCATAACAGAAGAAATCTGGACTATAGCAATCTGCTTTGGAATTTAGTATTTAATAGTTAAAAGTAGAGACATCACCTTACAAACAAAAATTTATATAGTCAAGGCAATGGTATTCCCGGTGGTAATGTATGGTTGTGAAAGCTGGACCATAAGGAGAGCTGAGCACAGAAGAATAGACACCTTTGAAATGTGGTGTTGGAGGAGAGTTTTCAGAGTCGTATGGACAGCGAGGAGAACAAATAGGGGAATCTTAGAAGAAATCAACCCTGACTGCTCATTAGAAGGACAAATAATAAAGATGAAGCTAAAGAACTTTGGTCATCAAATGAGAAGAGAGGATTCACTTGAGAAAGCCTTGATGGTGGGAAAGGTGGAGGGCAAAAGAAGAAGGGGGCGGCCAAAAATTAGATGGGTAGGTGGTATTGTAGATGCAATGGGCACAGAGCTGGGCGGGTTGAGGAGGATAGTGGAGGACAGAGTTGCCTGGCAGGCAATGGTCAGTGGGATTGCAAAAGGTCAGAATCAACTGTGTGACTAAACAACAACAAAATTAATAGTTTGAGCCACTAGCATAAATAGGTGTAACATGACATGAAGTCCCTTGAGTCATTTTCCCCTTCTGAAATAATGAATGGCCTGACTTTCCTCAATTTACCACATTAAAAACTGACCTTGCTCTTTGGAAAATATTTCAGCAGTTTTCTGGCCACATATTCTTTTCTACTTTCTCTAATTTTGTCCTTCTTAGTAGAGACCCTGAAACATCTGCAATAAATTGCACATGGAACCAGTTTTAAAATGGGCTCCATTCTAAAGTGGTGAGACCTCTAAAGTTCCATTAAACCTTTTGGCAGCCACAGAGAACCTTTCCTGCTACCCCATTTAACAATAATTTTAATTGATGTAATAGTGATGATACTCCTGGGAAACTGTAGGCAAAGATGACACTACATGTAGCAAAGTGCAGGAAGCATGGAGAAACTTAAGTAGCTTAATCCAAGACTGGATCTTAGATGAAGGTATTTCTCAGAAAAAAACTTATCTATGGGCAATTTTCCAAAATAATGACTCTTCCAGTTTTGGTAGCCCTGGGTGAGTTTATCTCAGTAGTATGTGGTTTGAAATCACTACTACATTTTGTTTTCTAAAGTTAAATTGTATTAGAAGTATTGTGGGGATGAGTAGGGGAAATAAGAAACAGTCACAAAACATGAGGTTTACTTTAGCTTTTGATCACTGCTAGAATCAGATACAGTGAGTTCTGTACAAGCTATCCAACGCTAGCAAGAGTATTTGTCTCAAGAGATTCAAATCAGGACAATGCAAGCGCAGTGCCAAAATGGCCGCTGTGCTCTTTGCGCCCCCCCCCACCCGGACGCAGACATCCGGGTTAGTCGGGGGCGTGGCCACCCCTCTATAAAAGAGGTGGCCACGAGGCAGCCTTGCTGCCATTTTAAGAGAAGCGACGGAGTGGAGAAGTTCGCTCCGACGCTTCTCCACCCGGCTTGATCGCCTTTCCCTCTTACAATTTTGATCGGGGGATATTTCTCCCCCGATCAGCGCGGCACTGCTTGGGTGGCTATGGCACCCAAGTGCAAGTCTCAGGCGGCCCATAGGCCGCGACCTAGGGGGAGGGCTCTGCCCACCCCTTGACCTCCTTGGGGCAACCACCGGACTGGAGGGCTCGGGCAGCCGCCCCACAGGAGGGTGGCAGGGTTACAATCCCCACTGCCACCAATGAGGGTGACCAGGCCTCTGCCTACCCGCCCAGTTGGAGGACTCGGGCGGGGGCTGCGCAGGCCTGCTTCCCTGGGGTTTCTACCCTTATCCAACCGTTGCCCGACATGGGGCATAGCTGCCCATTTGGGCACGGCGTGGGATTGCGCCCCACCATTCCACCGGCCCCCCATGGGCCGGATTATTGGGCATGCCCCTATTCTGGCCAGGGATTGCCACACGGTTTTATCCCTCCGCCCGGTCATCAATTGCCCGGCGGGCCATCTGGCCCATCCGGCCCACCTTATTCTGGTGGGTCTGACGCTGTGGATGCTCTCCTTGCCCGCATATTGGCACTCGAGGCATCTATAGGAATTGCTCCACCACCTTCGGTTGGTGGGCTTGGAAGCTCTTCAGCTCTGGCCCACATGCCGGCTACGGCCGCACAGCGGGCTGCCAACAGGGTTAAGCTGCTGGAGGCCATCAGGCCAGTGCAGCTCCCCATCAGGCCATTACAGCAGGGCATTACACCGGGGACCGGTCCTGCTTGGCAGGGACGCACCGGGTCACAGAGCTTGATGGCCGTCGCGAGCTCCGACGCCCACCGCGGGCTGGAACCCCCAGTGGGGGTGGCCCATGGGGGTGCACCGAGTGAGTATCCTGGTCAAATCAGCACACCGTGACACTAGCTCTTAACACTGGGGGTGGGTGGGTGGGGTACGGTGGCCATGGCCGCAACAGGCCAAATACCCCCAGTTTCTTACAGGTGTGACCGCCCCAATGTTTCCGCCTAACTTCTCAGGGGTCCAATAGGGCCTATTATGTGTTCCCCCACTCCAATCCATGCCGACAACGGCCCTGCCGATGGCCAGTTGCTCCCTACCCCTGGGACCATTTATCCCAGGCTACTAGGGAGAAGATATGGCATGGGGAATATATTGCCATTTTCACCTTCCTGCACCGTGAACCCACTGAGGAGTAGAGGGAGGGGCTGGACGACAGGGACAAGGAGTTGTCCCGTCATTGTAACCTGCCTCGCACTTGGGCCAATTGGTTACCGGCCTATTTGATATCCATGGCTGAATATCTAAGGGCCCATGCTGATTTGGCCATCCCAATGGTCCAGTACCTTGACAATGTTTACCGGGCTGTGGTTGATTTCCCTGGCCCGTCATGGTTGGCCTATGACGAAGAACTTAGGATGGGGCTGGTCCTTCACCCTGAGAGGCAGTGGGACGAGCCCTGCTAGCAGTTGTGGCTACTGTATATGACCCCTACACGGCCAGCGCCTATGCTCCGTACTAAAAGTCTATTTGCAGGCAACTTCCTCTGTGGCTTTCTTTGGGGCTATGAGAATCAGTTAGCTGGTCACACTTTCAATAGGGGACATGTTCTGCAGGGCACTGGAACTGGAAGATGTGTCGCTTGACCAGGAGTAGGCTCTGTGGAGGATTCGCTCCTCAAGGACCGGTCAGCGGGGAAAGGGTAGTAGCATGATGCTGCCATCTGTCCGGTTGGTGCCCTACATGCGTTTGTGGCAGCGCGTGGTTCATGCCCTGGCCTGGTGTTCTGCTACCAAGATCAGTCTCCCCTTACCAAATTACAATTCAGGAGGGTTACCAGGATGGCGCTTCACAGTGCGGGGGTTCCTGGGGCTCTTTACGGTACCCATTCATTACGGATAGGCGCTGCATCAACTGTGGCTGCAGTTGGGTACTTGGAGCCTGACATACGTTGCATGGGCAGGAGGGGATTTGCGCCTTTTTTCTCCGTCTGTTCGTCCCCTCACTGCATGAGTGCCTTGTTATGCCCTCAATTCTCTCTCCTTCTCTTACAGACCCTGTGTGTTTCCGCACACCGGTGCAGTGTGGCTGGTGGGCCACAATTTATGTGCATTGGGCGGCACAGTACGTTGCTTCGTCAGAGTGGGGACCCCATCTCGGGCTACGTGCAACCGCGCGTATGCAGTGGTATGGTGTGCACGGCATGAGGTGGCAGGAACTGTTGCCATTCCTGATGTCCATTGGGGATGCTGGACCGCCAGATGTTTTAATTCTGCACCTCGGAGGCAATGATCTTGCACAAAACATAGAACACTGGCCTGAACTTAAAGAATTCTGAGTGCAGTGACCTGGTGTTTCATTACCATTTATGGCCGTACACACAGTTGCTATGGTCAGACATCATGCCGAGGCACTATTGTAGGGGAGGCATTGACCCCCGTGGTTGGACCATGCCCGGCGGTCAGTGATCAGGGCTATTGCCTGGTTCCTTATCGAGAATGGCTTGGGGGACAGCCATTCGTCATCCAGGGATAGGGTTACAGGATTTTAGCCTGTATTCTGGAGATGGGGTTCACCTGTCAGCAAGAGGATGCACCTCTTTTGAATGATGTACAAGCGGGCCTGGTGACCGAATTGTCAGTCAGGGGGGGCAGATCTCTGATGCAATTTTGGCAATGTTTGCCAAGTGTAAGGTGTCTCTCCGGGAGTTGCAGGTGCTTCACGGCCACCTCAACTTCGCCTGCAGAGTGGTGACACCAGGCAGAGCCTTCGCCAGGTGTCTGTGTGACACTATGGTGGGGCCTTTCTAAACGACACCACAGGGTACGGCTGACTAGGGGTTCACGAGCAGACCTTTCGGTTTGGCTCACATTCTTAATGGACTTTAATGGCGTATCCTCCTGGAGATCTGAGCTTATGGTCAGCCCCCAGTTTCAAATACAGTCGGATGCCTCCGGCTCCCTGGGCTATGGGATTTATTTTGAAGGACAGTGGGCCTGTGGTCAATGGCCTCAGGCATGTCAGGGCACGGATCGCTTATGCAATCTTACATTCCTGGAGTTTTTTCCAATTTTGGAGGGCCCTTATATTCTGGGGGGACAGGTGGGCTAATTCGGTGGTTCACTTTTGGTGTGACAATGCTGCGGTAGTGCACATTGTCAATGCTCAAACGTCTAAATCCCCCAGAGTCATAGCCTTAGCTCGCCAATTTGTTCTTAGGTCCTTGCGCCCTAATGTGCTCTTCAGGGCCAGACATGTGCCAGGCATTAATAACGATATTGCTGACGCTTTATCCCGCCTGCAGATCTCCCGGTTCCGTGCCTTGGCTCCAGACGCAGAGAAACTTCCCTCTCCACTCCCGGCCAAGATATGAACATTAGGTGAGGAGAGGTGAACCGGGCGATCAATATGTCTTTGGCACCTCGCACGCGTAAGGCGTATCAGCATACACTCCTTCAATTTAGGACTTTTTGTAGGCAAAGGCAGTTGCCTGAAATGTGACCAATACCGGTCAACCAGGTTTTACAGTATATGGTGCACCTTCATGATCAGGGATTTGGCCCCACACACCATCGCCACCAGGCTTTCCACCTTGACATTCATGGCTAGGGCACAGGGCTTTATTGACTGGGTGAGTGACTTCCGCATACGCCATGTATTGGAAGGGTGGACACGTGAACGTGGCCGCCGCCCGGACACACGTCACCCTCTTTCACCAGGTATTCTGACCCACTTTGCACGAGGTCGGCATAGACTGTGTTACGATAGGTATGAGGAGTCTCTTTTTCATGCAGCTACCACCGTAGCTTTCTTTGGAGCTCTGAGAATCAGCGAGCTGGTCCCATTGTCAAAGGGGGACGTGTTGCGTAGGGCACTGGAACTCGAAGATGTGTCTATCAACCAGGAGTGGGCTCAGTGGAGGATTCGTTCCTTGAAGGCTGATCAGCATGGAGTAGGCAGCGATGTTAGACTGCTACGATGTACATTTGCTGACATCTGTCTGGTTGGTGCCCTACATGCAATTTTGGCAGTGCGTGGTGTATGCCCTGGCCCATTGTTCTGCCACCAGGATGGGTCTCCCATTACCAAATTTCAGTTCTGGAGGGTGATCGGTACGGCACTTCACAGTGTGGGCCTCCCTGGGGCTCGTTATGGCACCCATTCATTCAGGATAGGCGCTGCATCAACTGCGACTGCGTTTTGGTACTCCGAGGCTGATATATGTTGGATGGGCAGGCGGGGGGTCCGTGCTTTTTTCCTTATATGTACGTCCCCTCACTGTATGAGTACCTAGTTATGGCCTTAATTCCTTCTCCTTCTTTTACAGACCCTGTGTGTCTACGCACACCAGTGGCAGTGGGGCTGGTGGGCCACAGTTATGTGCACTGGGCGGCACAGTATGCTGCATCGTTGGAGTGGGGACCCCATCTTGGGCTGCGTGCATCCGCACGCATGCGGTGGTATGGTATGCGCGGCATGAGATGGCGGGAACTGTTGCCATTCCTGATGTCCATCAAGGATGCTGGACCGCCTGATGTTGTGATTCTGCACCTCGGCGGCAATGATCTTGCATAGATCACTGGCCTTTCCTTTAAAATGTCGGTGTGCAGTGACCTGGCATTTCTACATCATTTATGGCCGTACACACGGTTGCTATGGTCTGACATCGTGCCGAGACACTGTTATAGAGGAGGCATGGATCTCCGTGGTTTGGACTGTGCCCGGCAGTCAGTGAACAGGGCTGTTGCCTGGTTTCTTGTTGAGAATGGCTTCGGGACAGCCATTCGACACCCGGGGATAGGGTTGCAGGATTTTAGCCTGTATGCAGGAGATGGGGTCCACCTGTCAGCCAGAGGTATGAACCTCTTTCTGGAGGACGTGCAAGTCGGCCTGGCGACCGAGCTGATGGTCTGGGGGCAGCGGTGAGTCATCATGGACACCTCCCCATGTGGCGGGTAGCACTGGTAAGGTAAAGATTTATGACCCATAGGTATCCAGCAGGTTCGCAATTGACTGGCCAACACGTAGATAGGTACAGGGGAAACAGGATTGGCCGGTCAAGGGTGAACCATGAAAGGGGTGATATTAGGAGCTTCACAGCCTGCATCACCTTGATATTTGGACGGATACACATCATAGGGTGGGGTCAGTAGATAGTATATTGACTTTGGTGAACAATTTGTTTGTGTCAACAAACAAATTGATACATGTAGCCAATAACCACTGGCATTTTGGGGGAAACCTTACCAGTGCTACTGCGGCCTGCTTGCCTTAAAGAATTACAATTGGATGATACACCAATTGAAAGTGATAATTCGGACTAGGGCATTATTCAATAAAAGTGGCCCAATGCCTTTAATCCAATACCGGTGTCTGAGTCTTTATTTGGGTGGGTGTGCCTGCAATGCAAGCGTGGTGCCAAAATGGCTGCCGTGCTCTTTGCGGGCCCCCCCCACCCGGACGCAGACATCCGGGTTAGTCAGGGGGCGTGGCCACCCCTCTATAAAAGGGGTGGCCACGAGGCTGCCTCACTGCCATTTTAAGAGAAGCGATGGAGCGGAGAAGTTTTTCCCTCCACCCTCTCCCTAGTGGACAGTGTGATTTTCTGGTCGCTTTGGGGCTGGGTGGGAATTTTTGGTTGAACCTACAATTGGCACTTTTGGTTCTTGGCTTTTTCGCCCATCCCATACTGTTACTAGTGTTTGAGATATGGGGTAAGTTGACTTTGGTCACTTTTGGCGGGTAGCACTGGTAAGGTAAAGATTTATGACCCATAGGTATCCGGCAGGTTCGCAATTGACTGGCCAACACATAGATAGGTACAGGGGAAACAGGATTGGCCGGTCAAGGGCGAACCATGAAAGGGGTGATGTTAGGAGCTTCACAGCCTGCATCACCTTGATATTTGGACAGATAAACTTCATAGGGTGGGATCAGTAGATAGTATATTGACTTCGGTCAACAACTTGTTTGTGTCAACAAACAAATTAGCATTTTGGGGGAAACCTTACCAGTGCTACTGCGGCCTGCTTGCCTTAAAGAATTACAATTGAATGATACACCAATTGAAAGTGATAATTCGGACTAGGGCATTATTCAATAAAAGTGGCCCAATGCCTTTAATCCAATACCGGTGTCTGAGTCTTTATTTGGGTGGATGCGCCTGCAAAGTAAATGCTTACTTACTTGTTTAATGTTGGATGTGGCTAAATCATCTTCATTTACCTGAGTACAGTAATACCTCATACAAAGTCCACTTTGAACAACATTGGATTCATACAACATCGCCTAATTCCTTGAAAAAAGTTGCCTCATACAAAGTCACTGCGACTTTGTATGAGGCATTGGAGTTTCTCCCAGGTTGCATTGTGCCTGGGCAGTATAAAAGGCAGGACTCATGCGTGCATTACTCTTGTGAGTTTTGCATGAGGCAAAGAGTGTTTAGGAGCGGGTTTTTTTTTTTTTAAAAAAAAAAACATTTCATCAGAATTTTTAGAAGCATTCCTGGGATTTTTGCAGCATTCTTCAGGTTCTTGGACCATTCTTTGGCACAGTGTAAAGGTAGGTAAATGAGGTTTTCTGTTTCTGATTGGCTTGGGGTGGGGAGGTGGATGGGGAGGGCAATTTTTTGGTGGGGTGGGCAATTGTTTGGTGTTTGCTGCTGTGATTTTTAAAAACAGATTGCATGCTCCATAATTTTTCTTATGTTGGTCTTTTTTTGGGGGGGGCACTGTTGGGTGGGGTGGGCAGTTGTTTGGCATTTGCTGCTGTTTGGATGATTAACACTGTGCTGCATGATGGGACATGTTAACTTTTAAACCTGCACTTCATAAAGTTTTCAAAAGTTGAAAACTTGTTGTATGGCTTGTCCCCTAAAATCAGGGTTGTTTGCCATGTTTTTGTAATGTATTTAGCCTTTAGACAATGATTTCTTAAAGTTCTGTCAGTTTCCTGTTTGTTTCTTTGACTTTGCCCTGAAGTCTGTGCTGTTTGAAATGACGTTGTACGCGGCATTGTGGCAAGGATTTGGATGTTGTATGAGGCATCGTGGCCAGGATTTTGCATGCATCATACAAAGTCCAAATCTGTATAAAGTCCAAACTTGTGGAACCAAGTTTGGACATTGTATGAGGTATCACTGTAAATCATAAAACTACATCTAACCAATGTAACCAAACTTTTCTGAGTTGGTCATTTCTTTTCTTACAGTTGTTGCTACAAACTAGCAAATTATGCTATATAGTATAGTCCTTTAGCTTTTTCCTAAGTTCCAGTAGTAACTACAGTACAGTAAAACCCTGACTTACAAATGGCCCGAGTTACATAAAATTCGACTTACAAAATGATTTTGTACTAAAACCATGTCCCGATTTACACAATTTCCTAGGGGTTTGCTTTGAGTAACATAAAGATTCTTTTTCCTCTGGATTTTCCTATGCTTCGATCTACATAAAAATTTCATTTTTCCTATGGGTTTGCTTCAAGTTACATAAAAATTTGACTTAAAAAAGCCTATGGAACAGACTTTTTTCATAACTAGGGTTTTTACTGTATTGTTGAATATAAAGAGTCCTTAAATTAGGATTAAAGACAGTTTGAAGAAGAGGAAAAAGTCGCTAAGCAGGGCTTTTTGTACCATGACAAGGATTTAAAAGTGTGCAACACAGGGGAAGGGTCAACATAAGACCTTGTCTCTTAACAACACAGGTGTGATTTAACCAAGGGGATTGCAGCTAAGACATGGCCATAAAGTTGATGAAGATCTCTCCATTCAAGATTCTTACTGTACATGCTGAGAGGAAGAATGGCGAAGGCCAAAAAGGGTTTCATATTTTAGTGGAGGTTTTTTTAAAAAAAATACGTCGTGTTTTTCTTAATGAAAAGCAGCAATACCTCACATTCCAGCTGCCTTGCAGATGGCTGGGGAAGCACGAGGCCTTAAACCATATGCTGCAGATTTTAGCAAGAGAACACTAATGAGTGTTTCACTTTCTACAGTTCTGCAAACAAGGGGGTGAGGAAAAGAAAAGATTAAAATTAGGTTTGCCATGTGCTCAAAATTTTATACACAGGTTCAGTATTTCACCCTCTAGGTCATTGTTGGATATATAGGATATATAGCTGAAGAACACAGAAACGTTCAGGATTCTACGGCCTCTGTATCCAGTCACTGTATTTCACTGAGTTTGCCTGCCACCATGGCTTATCTCCTATTGCTTATTGCAGGCGCACCCCCCAAAAAAGGACTCGGACACCAGTATAAGTGGATAACGGCATTGGGCCACATTTATTGATTCATGCCCTAGTCCGAATTATAAATTTCGATTGGTACTCAACCAATTATAATTCTTAAGGCAAGCAGGCCGCAGTAACACTGGTAAGGTTCATCCCAAAATTGCCAACGGCAATTGGCTACAATGTATCCATTTGTATCCATTTGTTTGTTTACAACAAACAAATTGTTGACCGTAGTCAATAAACTAACTACTGACCCCACCCTCTGATGCGTATCCGTAAAATAACAGGGTGATGCATGCTGCCTAGCTCGTGCCATCACCCCATTGCCTGGTTCGTCGTTGACCGGACAACGTTTACCAACTTGTGCCTATCTAGTGTTGGCCAGTCAATTGCGAACCTGCCGGATACCTGTGGGTCATAAATATTTACCTTACCAGTGCTACCCGCCACACGGGGAGGCTTCAATAAAGACTCACCACCACCCCCCCCCCCCCAGACCGCCAGCTCGGTCAACAGGCCTGCTTGCAAATCTTCCAAAAAGAGGTTCATACCTCCGGGCGACAGATGGACCCCATCCCCTGTATAAAGATCACAATTTTGGAGACTAATGGTGGGGTGTCGGATGACGCGCCCCCAACCCTTGTCTATAACGAACCAGGCTACTGCCCTGTTCACCGAGCGGTGAGCACTGTCAAGGGCCTGGAGGTTAATGCCCCCCCTGTAAGCGTGACACGGTATGATGTCCGACCAAATCAGGGTTGTGGCAGGCCACACATAATGCAAGTAAGACAGGTCACCGCAGATCGCATGTTTCAACGACAGGCCCGTGACCTGGCCTAAATCATTGCCCCCAAGGTGTATCACCAGGACATCAGGCGGGTCAGCATCCCTGATGGAAAAAAGGAATGGCAACAGTTCCCGCCATAACATCCCGTGCTTACCGTACCACCTGAGACATGCGGACGCACGTAGTCCCAGCTGGAGTCCCCACTCTGTCGCCGCAGCATACTGCACTGCCCAGTGCACGTACCTGTGGCCCACCAGCCATACTGCCACCGGTGTGAGTCGACACCCAGGGTCTGTCAAGGAAAAAAGGAAACAGGACAGTGACTTAACTGGTACTCACAATTGAAGAGGGCGAACGTACAACTGGAAACACTGTGATCCCCACCTTCCCATCTGGCGTATCTCAGCCCCAGAGTACCCAAATGCAGCCGCGGTAGAAGCAGCTCCTATTCTAAAAGAATGGGTGCCGTAACGAGCCCCGGGGAGGCCAACACTGGACAGTGCCTTACCGGTCTCCTTCCAAAATTGAAATTTAGTAAGGGGAGACCCATCTTGGTGGCAGAAAAATGGGCCAGGGTGCGTACCACGCAGTGCAAGGAACTCTCGTAGGGCACCAACCGGACAGATGTCTGCAATGGAACATCGTAGCTGTCTTACACCACTGCCTACGCCGTGCTGATCGACCTTTGAGGAGCGTATCCTCAACTGAGCCCACTCATCGGAAACATAGACATCTTCGAATTCCAGTGCCCTACGTGTCGCATCCGCCTTAGACAGTATCACCAGCTCACTGATGCGGAGCGCTCCAAAAAAGGCCACCGTGGTAGCCGCATGAAAGAGAGCTGCCTCATACCTGTCAAAACACAGGTCATGCCAGCCCCGTGCAAGGCGGGTAAGGACCCCTGGAGAAATCGGGTGGCGGTTGTCCGGGCAGCGTCCACGTTCCCATGTCCACCCTTCCAAAACGTGTCGTATACGGAAGTCAGTTGTGCTGTCAGCATAACCCCCCACTTTGGCCCTGAATGCCAGTGCTGACAGCCTGGATGCTATGGTGCGGGGAGCTAGGCCCTGATTGTGTAGGTAAACCATGAATTGAAGGACATGTGCCACTGGAATGGGCCAAATCTCGGGCAAGCGGAATTGCGCACAAAAAGCCTGAAATTTAGTTAATGCATGGTGATACGCCTTACGCGTGCGGGGTGCCAGCGACATGCCGATCGCCCGGTTCACCTCTCCTTGCCAAACGTCCATATCTCGTCCGGGAGCGGGGAGGGAAATTCCTCTGCGTCCGGAGCCAAGGCGCGGAACCGGGGGATCTGCAGGCGGGACAAAGCATCAGCAATGTCGTTATTAATACCTGGTACATGTCTGGCCCTAAATAGAACATTGAGGCGTAGGCTACGCAAGACAAACTGGCGCACTAACTCCATAACCCTGGGTGATTTAGACGTCTGTGAGTTGACAATGTGCACAACCGCAGCATTGTCACACCAGAAATGAACAACTGAAATGGCCCACTCCGCACCCCATAGCATCAAAGCTCCTAGTATGGGAAAGAACTCGAGGAACGTAAGATCGCGTAAACAATCCATGCCCCTCCAAGCTGGAGGCCATCGGCCGTAGGCCCACCTCCTCTCAAAGTAAATCCCATAACCCAGGGACCCTGATGCGTCCGACTGAACCTGGAAGCGAGGGGACACCAGAAGGTCAGATCTCCAAAATGATACCCCATTGAATTCCTTAAGGAACTTAAGCCAAATCAGCATATCAGCCTTCGTGCCCTTGTTCAGTCGGACCCTATGATAGGGCCTGGATAGGCCAGCCATGGCGTCGCACAAGCGTTGAGCAAAAGCTCTGCCAGGCGTGACCACCCTGCAGGCAAAGTTAAGGTGACCATGCAGCAATTGGAGCTCACGAAGTGACACCTTGCGTTTGGCCAGTAAGGCGAAAATCAATGCAGTGATCCTCGAAACCTTGTCAATGGGTAACCTGGATGCCTGTAAAACCGTGTCAATTTCAATACCCAGGAACGTGAGCTTGGTTGAAGGGCCCTCGGTCTTTTTGGGCGCTAAAGGGACACCAAGTTCCTTCATTAGCGTCTGAAATGTGTTGAGGAGACGCATACACGTGTCCCAGCCCCGTTCACCCCCGAACAAGAAATCATCGAGGTAGTGGGCTACAGACCGAGACCCAGACCTACGAACAAAGGCCCACTGGAGGAAGGTGCTAAAACGTTCAAATGCCGAGCAAGAGATGGAGCAGCCAAAAGGCATGGCTTTATCAACATAAAACTTGCCCTGGAATCTGAAACCTAGCAACTCGAAGTCGCCCGGGTGCACCGGCAGCAGACGGAATGCAGACTTAATGTCACCCTTTGCCAATAGTGCACCCGGGCCACAAGAGCGCACCATGCGCAGGGCCTGGTCGAACAAAGGTCATCAGGGATGGCATCATTGACCGAATGGCCAGCCGGGTATGACAGGTGGTGAATCAAACGAAATTCTCCCGGTGTCTTTTTGGGCACTAACCCCAAAGGGGAAACCTTCAGGTTGGGAAAGGGTGGAACATGAAAGGGGCCAGCAACCCTGCATGCATTAACCTCCTTAGCAATACTCAGGGCGGCCACCTCCTCCCTGCCCTTAAGAGAAAGTAAGTTGGGGGCATCTTGGGGGCACCTATCCCCTGTGAACGGAATGCGGAACCCCCGCTGGAAACCCTCGAGCAGGTAACCTGCGTCTTCCCTCCTCGGGTATGTTGCGAGCCAACGCTCCAACATGACCACATTAACTGGGGAGGGGGCCTTTTGGGTGACCAGCTCCCTCAGCGGCAGGTCTGCCCGCTCCCTGTCCACCTCTACCCCTGCCCCGAGACCCGCCTGCTTGCGGACACGCAGCGGCGGCGTGGGGGCCAGCGCAAGAGGGACACTCGTGCTTGTATCGGCACTGTTTTCTATTGCACGCACCATTGGCCGAGAAGCTCCAACACAGCAGGCGGGTTGGAACCCCCTGCCCCGCCACCTGGCGGGGTGCCTGAGCTGGAGCGGCTCGCTGGACCGCATGTCCACAATGATACCTCTCCCCAGGCGCGGGGCGCGTGGGGGTCATATACAGAAGCCAGAGCTTCTGGCAGGGCTCGTCCCACCTCATCTCCGGGTGTAGGGGCACTCTCATTCGAAATTCCTCATCGTAAGCCAACCACGATGGGCCAGGGAAATCAACCATTGCCCTGTAAATATTGTCCAAATATTGGACCATCGGGATGGCCAGATCGGGCCGGGCCTTGAGGTACACCGCCATGTATATGAGATATGCGGGCAACCAGTTGGCCCATGTGCATGGTGGCTTGCGACGGCGGGACTGCTCTTTGTCCTTCTCATCCTGCCCCTCCCTCTCCTCTTTGGTGGGTTCCCTGTTCAATAGGGAGAAAATGTCTACGTATTCTCCCCGCCAAATCTTCTCCCTCGTGGCCTGAGCCAAATGATCCCCAAGGGGCAAAGAATACCCCGCTGTCGGGAATGCCGACACCGGCACATTAGCAGTGCGGGACATCAAGAAAGGGACCTGAACTGCCCCCGTGACCCCCGTTGCATTCCCTGCGGCGTAAGCCCCCCCCCACAGGGGGACCTGTAAGCGGCAAAGCCGCACCTGGGTAAGCCAGGGGCTGCTGTCCCCCCGCCCCGACCTGACGAGGCCATGGCCACTGGAGACCCTCCCCCATAGTGGATGGTGGTGTGGGAGCATTAACTTGAACCGGATACTCACAGGGTGCACCCCCATGGGCCACCCCCACTGGGGGTTCCGGCCCACGGTGAGCGTCGGAGCTCGCGACTGCAATCGAGCTCTGAGGACACATCTGACCGCCACCTGCCGGTGGTGTCTGCTGCACGGGGAGCTGCGAGGCTGCGGCGGGTGCCGACCTGTGCGCCTCGAGCAGCTCAACCCGGCCGGCTGCCTGCTGAAGATTGTCAGCCACCGCAGTGACCTGTCGGCCAAAAGGTGCCCCAGATGGGTTAGATATCCCCAGGGATGCCTCCAAGGCCGCTACGTCCACCGTCACAGAGCCCCCGTCACAGAGCCCCCTGCGTAAAGGGGGCCAAGCGGGCCGAACGGCCCACCGATCGCAGGTCCTGGGCCTGGTGCCAAGGCACTTGGGCCCGAGTAGGGCCATGCCCAAAACTCTGGCCCCCGAGGGGCCGGGGGCATGCCCTGCCGGGGAATTGTACCCAGCCCTCCACCCTGGTTGAAACCTGTGGCCGGGGGATGCGGGCCGGGGGCCGGAGGCCCGGCCGCGCCATGCCCACCCACCTGCCCCAAGCCCATGGCCGGCAATTGCTGGCCGGGGGCCGCAGCCCCCGCGGGGCCAGTCTGGGGCTGTATAGCCTCGGGCCATGGACTAATCTGCCCCATCCCACCGGACCCAGTGGCAGCCTCCTCAAAGGGGGCCTGTTGGGTGGGCGCAGTCGCGGTCCTCCGACCCGGCTGCCGCCTCCTGGATGGGCGAACTGAATTCGCCATAGCCTTCTTCTTGGAAGGCATTGCAGAAACCCTGAAGAATGGTGGGAAGCCTAAGAAGAAGGCAAAGAGCCAAGCTGTCTGCTGCCGAAAAAAGGAGGCTTCCCTGCTAAGCGAAGAGCGACGGGGAAAAAACTTCTCCGCTCTGTCGCTTTCGCAAAATGGCAGCTCGGCTGCCTCGTGGCCACCCCTTTTAAAGAGGGCTGGCCACGCCCCCTAACTACCCGGATGTCCGAGTCCGGTGGGGGGGGGCGCAAAGAGCGCGGCGGCCATTTTGGCGCCGCGCTTGCATTGTATGGGTTTAATTGTTCTCTACTAAGATGCAGCTGATCTTTTATGTTATGTGTTCAAAACAACCATCTTTGACCCCATCCATGTTTATCCTCTGTCTTTGGTTCAGAAATGTATGACAGTACATTATAATATATTATATATATTATAATATAAGGTTCTTTTTGTTGCCTATTCTAGTGGAACCCCAGCATGCAGTAACCAGAGAGCCAGGAAAGACTAGCCTGACGTAAAGGAAGTTGTTTTATATTGTTTGTCTGTAATTACAATTAAAAGTTTATTTCCTGCCCCACAGGTCTCCTTACCATATTTGCATGTCTTAAGGACTTTGATTTACTCAGGTCTTCTCTCTCTTGTTTTCTGCCTTGGAAGAGGAAATATGTCCTTTTGAGCCCCTCCATTTTCCAGGCCACATGTCTGGAGAAAGACTTTACTTCTTTCTAAAACAACTTTACCAAGACTCCTGAACACATGTACAGTGATACCTCATACAACGTCCAAACTTGGTTCCACAAGTTTGGACTTTATATGGATTTGGACTTTGTATGAGGCATGCAAAATCCTAGCCACGATGCCTCATACAACGTCCGAATCCATGCCGCGATGCCTCGTACAACGTCGTTTCCATAGAGATACATTGTACTGTAACAGCACAGGGCAAAGTCAAGGAAACAGACAGGAAACTGACAGAACTTTAAGAAATCATTGTCTAAAGGCTAAAAACATATAAAAACATGTCAAAAAACCCTGATTGTCCAAGAACCTGAAGAATGCTGCAAAAATCCCAGGAATGCATCTAAAAATTTTGATGAAAAAAATCAAAAAAATCCAAAATCATGCTCACAACCACTCCTAAACACTCTTTGCCCATGCAAAACTCACAAGAGCATTGCATGCATGTGTCCTGCCTTTTATACTGCCCAGGCACAATGCAACCTGAAAAAACCCAATGCCTCATACAAACTCGTACGACTTTGTATGAGGCAACTTTTTTCAAAGAATTAGGCGATGTTGTATGAATCCGATGTTGTATGAAGCGGACTTTGTATGAGGTGTTACTGTATCTTATGATCTCATTTTATGAGTAAATTATATTTGTCTTCCTCTCAAGTATCTAGTCCAAGTGTGTTTGTTTGCTGGGCTTAAAAGGGGTGAACTGGGAGACTTGCATTCAAACATAAAATTGCCTAAAACCTCCCATTTTGCTGTGTAGCTGCTACAAATAACTTAACAGGTCACAGGTAAAAACTGAGGCAGAAATAAAAATTTTAAAAGTCTTATTGTTTGAAGCAAGGTTTTTTTGGGTTATTTTTCTAAGTGTGCACTTTTCTCTCTCGCTATCTCCCCCATACACATAGCCAGCTAAGAAAAAAGATAATGAGACATTTTTGGCTTGTTTGTTGTCAAAATGAAGAAAAAAACAAGATAGATTTAACCCAGCTAATGGAATCATATGGCAAGCTCCCCATACTCATCAATTTAAATTTTAGACAATGGCATGAGCATTACAGAGGATGATTAGGCACAAAATAAGAGCTGGGAAGGAAGCTTATATGGCTGGCAGATGCGCTGAGATAGAGGAGTACTAAAATAGGCATAATTTTTCCAATGTACATAAAAAGATCAGAGAAGTTACTGGTAGAAGACAACAGAAGATACATGCATTGTTAAAAGGCAAGGATGGGATTTTTGTGGTGGAAATAAGGGATAAGATCAATATATGGAAAGAATACACAGGAGAGTTGTTTAGCAAAGAAAGAGGTGAACAGTCTGTCATAAATGGCAATACTGGACTACCAATACTAGAGAGTGAGGTTCTAGGAGCTTTGCAAAGATCCAAAGATGGGAAAGCAAGAGGCTCAGATGACATCCCAGTAGAAACTTTGAAACTTCTGTCTGAACTTAACATCAAAGAACTGACAGACTTTTAAAACACCATTTATGACTTGGAAGGGATCCTTCCAAGTAATTGACTGCTATCAACCTTTGTTACACTGCAAAAACAACAACAACAAAAAAAAAACCAAATGCAAAGTCCTGTGAGTAGTACAGAACAATTAGCCTCATGAGACATGCTCTTAAGGTCTTCTTGAAAATCATCCACAGTAAAATTTATAAGAAGTGTGAAGAAAGCACAGGTGAAACACAATTTGGCTTCTGGAATTCTATGGGTACCAGAGAGGCACTGTGCTCATACAAAGATGTAGGGACATAAGATGCGATGTGCATGCATGTTTTATAGATTATGCAAAAGCCTTTGACAGATGCCAGCATGAGAAGATGATCATTGCACTGAAGAAAATAGGTGTAGATGATAAAAATATCAGAATCATCACCAACCTTTAATGGAATCAGACAGCCCAAGTCAGAGTGGAAGAGCAGCTGACAGAGCAGGTTCAAATTCACAGAGGTGTGTGACAAGCACTATCAAATTTAAACATTGGCATTAAAATTAATGGAAAATACCTGAATAAAATCCGATGTGTTGTTGACACAGTGTTGTTGGCCACAAACTTTGTAGATCTTCAGTTGATGTGGATCAAGTTAGAGCTTCCAGCACATAATATCGTTTGGACCTAAATACAAAGAAGATGAAATATCTGGTTATAAGCGAAACACCAACTCATGACAAGCTAATGGCAGGAGCACAAGAAATCGAAAGAATGGATAAAGTTGTCTATTTGGGGAGTATGTTAAATGAAAATTGGGATCCCAAGGTAGAGATTAAAATACAAATAGAAAAAGCAAGATCCACCTTCATAAAAATGCAACATTTCTTAAGCAGTAGAGATCGAACTCTTGCTACAGAGATCTGAATAGTGAGATGTTACGTATTCCCAGTGTTGCTATATGTTGCTTTCCAATCAGAACTGCTCTGTTACTCCTGAGTAATCACGTCAGGGTCATCATATGTTGTAATGGTCTGTGGGAGTCGAGGTGCTGAACTCAAGGAAGGCACACGAAACTGAAGTATGATGGTAAAAGCCCGCCCTGAGTCCTTGGTTGGTCTATATTTATTAGCTTGCATTCTGGATCACTTGCGCACAGACTGCACATGACCCCCTATAACAGAAGGCTTGCTTACATAGTAGTTGCTGGCTAGGGTACATTTGCAAGCCTAAGAAAGTACTGCATGCCTAGGTTCGACATAGGCAGAATAATCAGCAGATGTAGCGAGACTCACTGTTTCTGCCTTATCTCAATCCTAGAAAACTCTGTGTACCTATGCATAACTATTTTGTCTAGTTGCGGTTTGCTTTTGCTCAGCTCAGTCCGTGGACGTGAGCCAGATACTGTATGCTGTTTACTAGGCATTGTGACATTTGGTTGACTTTTGTCCTACTACTTTCAGCACCCCAGCCAAGGAAACATGGAGTTACTACTGCTCCCTATTACTATTGGCCCGTACCCAATTTCCTTTCCGTTCGAGCCAGGTTGGTCTCGAGCTTGTTTGCATAGCCTGATAAGCCCATTGGGAAAGGTAGCTGTCCAATTAGTGACCTGGGCAACCCACAATTGAAGCTTTTGAAATGTGGATCTACAGATGACTGCTAAGGATATCATGGGCTGACCATGTACTAATGCAAAAGTGTTGTGCTGGACAGATAAAGAAGAAGAACTGTTTACGACCATTGAACAAAAGAATGCAAGCGCAGCGCCAAAATGGCAGCCGCGCTCTTTGCGCCCCCCCCACCGGACTTGGACATCCGGGTAGTCAGGGGGGCGTGGCGAGCACCCTTTAAAAGGGGTGGCCACGAGGCAGCCGAGCTGCCATTATTGCGAAGCGACGGAGAGGAGAAGTTTTTCCCCAATTGCTCCGTCGCTCTCTCTCCTTCTTAGAGGCAAGACCTTTAGAAGCGTAGGAGCAGAGGAATTCGCTCCGTAGCTTCCTCCTTGCAAAATCAGCTTAGAAGCGACGGGGCAGAGGAATTTGCTCTGTCGCTTCTTCCTTTGTTAGCCTCTGTTGGGGCTCCCTTTCTGCAAGATGCTGGCTAGCTCAGCGGTTTAAGTCTTCAGCTTTGAAGACAAAGGTTGGGAGTTCGATTCCCCACTTTTCCTTTGCATCTTTGCGAGGGGCTTAATTAGGTCAGCAGTCTGATACCTTGGCTGCGGCCAGAAAGGTAGGTCTTTGGCCTCTCATTTATGCCTTCTTGTAAGAAGGCTTAGGCGGGCAGTGGTCGGGTCGGATGACCGCGACTGCACCCCCTCGATTGGACCTCCAACCGGAGGCTCCCACTGGAATTGGTGGGATGGGGCAGCTCAGGCTGCGGCCCACGGCCCTCCGCCCTCAGACTGGCCCTACAGGGGCTTCGGCCCTCGGCCCTCAATCCCTGGCCATGGGTGTGGAGCAGGGGGGGAGGGCCTGGTGCGGTTGCACAGCAGGGCTTCCCCGGCCCTTCATGGGCCGGAGTTTGGGCATGGCCATTTTAGGGCCTGGCAATCAAGTAGGGACCCTGGACCGTTGCCAGGTGGGCCGTCCGGCCCACCTGGCCCCACTGATGCAGCGGGTTGGCATGCATTACTGGCCCACGTGGTGGCACTAGAGGTACCCCTAGGGATTGGCCATTCAGAGGATTCGGCACACGCCTGCCGGCTACGGGCCGGAACAATTGGGAGGAGGGCCTGGCGCTGGCTCACAGCGTTTTTTGCCCGTTAGGGGCCGGGTTTCGGACAGGGCCCTATTCTGGCCCAGGTTCCCAAAATGGGGGCCTCTGGCGCTATACCGAGTGGGCCGTCCGGCCCACCTGGCCCACCTACTAAGGGTTTTCGTGGCAGGCCCCTTTCCTAACGACAGAGCCCCTTTGTGTCTGCCGGCTACTTTGATCGCGGCCACTATCCAGAAGGCGGCCAGCTGGATCGTGCTTCTCATGACACGCCGGCCTGTGTCCGCTGCTGTCTCGCGGCTCCCCGTTTCTCTGGATCTGCGGCGGGTGCGTATTGGAGGTCGCCCCAGAGCTCGATTTCGGTCGCAAGCTCCGACGCCCACCGTGGGCCGGAACCCCCGGTGGGGGCGGCTCACGAGGGTGCAACTTGTGAGTATTACGTTCAAGTTGAATTCACACACATCACAGTCCATTCCCGGTGGGGGCAGTGCTCTTGGCCTTGCCGATTTGAGGCTGGGGGGCATCGCTTGCCATCCTATACCAGTGCCCCTTGGTCACATTCTGGCACGACGTTTGGGGGTGGGGGTTTACGCTCCCGCGGTACGTGGCATCACAGGGGCTGTCCAGGTCCCGCTGTGCATGTCCGCTGTACATCATGCTCCAGCAAGGGCACTGCCGTCGACTGGTTATTCATGCCCCCCCCCTAGTGATCATCTGCTCCAGATCGTGAGGGGGCAGATTTGGTGGGGGGGAGGAGTACGTGGATATATATTAGCCCTATGAACTGAGACCCGAATGGGGATAGGGGGTACGGGCAGGTCGATAGAGACAGCGTGTGGTCCCCCGTAGTAAGCCACCATGCACTGAGGCGTCCGCCCTCGGAATAGTGTTGGGCATCGTGGGGGCTGTATGGATCCTGCTGCGTAGGCCCCGTTACATAGGACGTCCCGTCGAGGGCCTGGCCGATGATCGGCTACTACTGGCCCCGGTTGATTATTGGCCGCAGGCCATCGGGGGCAAAGGCCGTAGGAGGACATGTGGGAGTTCTCCCTGTTGAACCGCGAGCCCACTGGCGAGAGAGAGACGGATGGGACGGCTGAGGCAAAGAGATGTCCCACTGTCGTTAGCCACCGTGCACCTTGGGGGCCCACTATCCTGGTCGATCGGATGGGCCCATTACAGTTGGCTCATCGTGGGGGATGTGGAAGAGGGTGGCTATAGATATCCCGGGAGAAGAGGGACGAGTTCTGTCACCAAGGGTGCTCATGTACATCAGTACCACTGAACGGTGCCTGGTGATGGGCACCATGGTGGTCATGCTGAGCTGCGGGCTGTTCAGACACTGGCCCCAAGCAAACTGGTTGGGCAGGGGGTTGCGGCCCGCCCACTGTGTTCGGCCTGCTCAGCTGACGATGTGTGTTCTAAGCATCACGGTCGTGACCGACTAGTGCGCAGGGGCGATCAGAGCTCCGTCTGAACCAAATATTCTTGTTGTTAGGCCCCCCCCGGCCCTATTATAGTCAGCCTGGGGGGGATGTCACTCTGTCTCCCAAGAAGCGAGGGGGCGGGAAACCTGCCGGGGGGTTTTCAATGGGGTTTTTTTATCCATTCGGGGTGTTGGGGGCCCCAGGATGTTACTGATCTGATTCCCTTCCAGGGTAACGGGGAGGGGTCTCCACTGTCCACAACTAGGAAGCTGGGGCCTACGAGAGTGGCGGGGGCACGTCTTGGAACCACCTTTCCTTAGTCCCCATGAAGCTCGTACTGAGCTGGTCAAAGGGTGCATATCATTATCCTCCATTCAGCTTACCCTGGGGGTGCTCTGGGCTGGGATGCCCTTCCTGATGGCCTTGTTCAGTCAGGTACTCGTAGTTGCCTCTGCTGCTATGGGTGGGCGCGCCCATGCAATTTTGGTGCTGTTTTGGCACAGTGTGATATTCACTCAGCCTTCAGCTTTTGCCAGTGCATCCCATGATTTAGCCTTATTGGGTTTTAGGTGCGAGCGGGAATTTAATTAGATAAGCCTTACCCCCCTTCTGCCAGCATTCATTCAGGTTCAGTACCCGACCGATATGGGACTTTCGTTCAGTGGGCATCTGCTCACGGGTTGGGGTCTCGGTCTCCAGCCCACCGCCTCGACTACTTGGGGTCCGGGGTTAAACGGGGCTTGGACACGCGTGCACATCTCCTCATCACAATTCAGACACTCAGGTGGGACCTGGGTGTCCCCTTGGGGCCTGAATAGACCGAGGCCCCATCTTCTAACCTCTCATTTCTGCCTTTGGCATTGATTGCCAAACATATAGTATGCCCTTCGGGATTGTAGTTCATGTATTGCCTTCTTATTCGGGGGTCACTTAGTGGGGATCAGACCTAGTGGTCTGCCTTAAGATATCTGGCGCGGTCGGATACCACCGGCCTCTCACTTATGGGGTTTGCTCTAATGGTGGGTGCCCGGATTGCTCCCGCGATCACAGTGATGGTGTTTTTCCCCCTGTTTTGGGGAGCAGTGCGCCTATGGTGCAATGGGTGGGCCTACTCAGTGGTCCAGTTGCTGCGTGGCAATGCGGCAGTGGTGCGCATTGTCAACGCCCTGAAATGCTAATCCCCGGGCCCTGACTGTAGTTTGTCTATTCGTTTGCAAGCCTACGCCGCAATGTGCTGTTCCAGGCCAGACATGTCCTGGGTATGAATAATGACCTTACTGTGGCTTTTCCCCACCAGCGGATCGCCCGTTCCCGTGCTTTTATCCAGGAGCGGAGGAATTCCACTTGCCACTTTGGCCAATAGCTGGAAGTTAGGCGAGCTGAAGGGGACCGGACATGTCATTGGCGCATCGCACGCGTAAGGCGTATCACTATGAGTTCATGTGTCGTGTCAGGGACGGGTGGATGCGAGAACATGCCCACTGCCCCTGCATGCGTCACTTTTCTGCCCAGCATTTTGACACACCTCGCACGAGGTGGCATACTCATGTACAGATAGGCAGGAGGTGGCTCTTAGCCAAGCAGCTACTATGGTAGCCTTGGGGAGCACTCCACATCATTGAGAGGGTCCCAGAGTTGGTACCACATGTGTAAGGCGGAAGTGTCTCGTAGGGCACTGGAACTCGACGATGTCTCTGGCACATGAGTGGGCTCGAGTGGGGATGCGGTCCTCATGGGTTTTTCAGCACGGTAGGCAGTGGTGTATACTGCTACAAGACATTTGAGGCATCTGTCCGGTTGGTGCCCTACATGGTTTTTGACAGTGCCTGCTGCGCACCCCAGCCTGTTTTCTGCCACCTGGATGGGTCTACCCTTACCATAGTACAGTCCCTGAGGGTGCCCGGTGCCGGGTTTAGCGGAACAGGGCCCGTTTTGGCACCTTTTACTTAATGTAGGCATCGCGCTTATCGCGGCTACGTTTGGGGTACTCCGAGGTGGATATGCGTCTATGCGCAATTTCAGATAGGTACGTCCCCTCATAGTACGAGTGCCCGTTATGCCCTTCACCTTTTGTCTCATCTTTTACAGATCCTAGGGGTCTCAACACGCCGGTGGCAGGGGGCTGGTGGGCCGCAGCTATGTACACTGGGCAGCGGTGCGGGCTGCAGCGACAGTGCGTGGACCCCGGCCAGGCTGTGTGCATCCGCACGATGGCTATGGTATGGTATGAGTGGCACATGGGGCGGGGACCGAGGCCATTCCTGCTGTCTGCCAGGGATGCTCAACAGCTCCTGGAGTTTAAATTACGTATGGCCTACATACGGTTGCATGGTCTAACATTGTGCCGAGACACCAATTCAGGGGAGATGCGGATCTCCCTTGTTCAGACTTTTTACATAAATTTCACTTGTAAGCGGATGAAGGGGTCCACCTGTCGGCCAGAGGTATGTACCTCGTTCTTGGAGTGCGGCAAGCAGGCCTGGCGACCGAGCTGACGGTCTTGGGGGGGGGGGCGGTGAGTCTTTATTGAAGCCTCCCCGTGTGGCGGGTAGCACTGGTAAGGTAAACATTTATGACCCACAGGTATCCGGCAGGTTCGCAAGTGACTGGACAACACTAGATAGGCATAAATTGTTTAACGTTGTCCGGTCAACGACGAACCAGGCAATGGGGTGATGGCACGTGCTAGGCAGCAGGCATCACCCCGTTATTTTACGGATACGCGTCAGAGGGTGGGGTCAGTAGTTAGGTTATTGACTACGGTCAACAATTTGTTTGTTGTCAACAAACAAATTGATACAAATGGATACATTGTAACCAATTGCCATTGGCAATTTTGGGTGGAACCTTACCAGTGTTACTCCGGCCTGCTTGCCTTAAGAATTATAATTGGTTGAATACCAATGGAAATTTATAATTCGGACTAGGGCATGAATCAATAAATGTGGCCCAATGCCGTTCTTTCACCAGTGTCTGAGTCCTTTATTGGGGGGGTGCACCTGCAAAGCTCCAATACTTTGGGCATATCATGAGGAATGACATGAGTATAGAATACTCCAACTTGTTATGCAAGGGAAGATCCCTGGGAAGAAAGGCCCTGGATGTAGGGGGACTTCATGGCTGATGAACCTGAGAGACTGGTGTGGATGTCCTCAGAAGAACTGTTCTGAGGAGTTAAGAACAGGAAGACTATTGCCATGATGATAGCCAATATTTTGAACAGATATGGTACTTGAAGAAGAAGAATCTGCTGAAACCTAATTTCCTTCTGCCAAAGCCTTGAACAGCTTTTAGCCACTTCTCTTATTCTGGGAATGACCTCAAGCAGCTGTCCTTGCTTTGCTGATTTCTGGTTGAGGCTAAGAAGAGAGAAAGGCAAATCAACTGTTGATTGCCTTTCACCTATCTTGTACAGTTTCAACTTTTTTATATACTTTGGTAAGTTCTGTTAAAACTTTGGCCAATAGCTGGAAGTTAGGCGAGCTGAAGGGGACCGGACATGTCATTGACAGAGGCCCGCGCTCACCCCGTAGCCACACCATCGCTTGGGGGATTGAGCCCACCTGTGCCCGCCGCTGCCGCCGCCCCCTCCGAGCCACGCCTGGCTGGAGGGGTGAAAAGCCGCCGCCGCTGCTGCAGAGAGGCCCGCGCTCACCCCGTAGCCACACCATCGCTCGGGGGATTGAGCCCACCTGCGCCCGCCGCTGCCGCCCCCCCCCTCCGAGCCACGCCTGGCTGGAGGGGTGAAAAGCCGCCGCCGCCGCAGAGAGGCCCGCGCTCACCCTGTAGCCACACCATCGCTCGGGGGATTGAGCCCACCTGCGCCCGCCGTTGCCGCCGCCCCCTCCGAGCCACGCCTGGCTGGAGGGGTGAAAAGCCGCCGCCGCCGCCGCCGCCGCCGCCGCCGCCGCCGCCGCCACCGCCGCCGCCGCCGCCGCCGCCGCCGCCGCCGCCGCAGAGAGGCCCGCGCTCACCCCGTAGCCACACCATCGCTCGGGGGATTGAGCCCACCTGCGCCCGCCGCTGCCGCCACCCCCTCCGAGCCATGCCTGGCTGGAGGGGTGAAAAGCCGCCGCCGCAGAGAGGCCCAATCTCACCCCGTAGCCACACCATCGCTCGGGGGATTGAGCCCACCTGCGCCCGCCGTTGCCACCGCCCCCTCCGAGCCACGCCTGGCTGGAGGGGTGAAAAGCCGCCGCCGCCGCCGCAGAGAGGCCCGTGCTCACCCTGTAGCCACACCATCGCTCGGGGGATTGAGCCCACCTGCGCCCGCCGCTGCCGCCGCCCCCTCCGAGCCATGCCTGGCTGGAGGGGTGAAAAGCCGCCGCCACCGCAGAGAGGCCCACGCTCACCCCGTAGCCACACCATCGCTCGGGGGATTGAGCCCACCTGCGCCCGCCGCTGCCGCCGCCCCCTCCGAGCCATGCCTGGCTGGAGGGGTGAAAAGCCGCCGCCGCAGAGAGGCCCGCGCTCACCCCTCAGCCACACCATCGCTTGGGGGACTCGTTCTGGGACTCGTTCTCCACGAGGGGAGTGACAGGTGGGAACCACTGCTGTTGACGCAGCTGCCCTTATGGTCTTTTGAACCATTGGGCACTTTTGTGGCTGCTGGGTGGTTGAGATTAATTGTGTAATTTTTATAATGTATGTGTTATTATTATTTTTATGTGACTTCCCCCTCCCCCTTCCCCCCATTGTCATTTTATTCATGATATTATGCTTATATGTATTGTATTCCTATTATACAGTATTGTATACTGTTTATTCTGTATTGTAGTTTTTTGCATAATTTGATGTTTTGATTGTATTAATTGTGTATTGCCTTTTGTATTCTATTGTATATTTTGCTCTGTTTATTGTATTTATATATGTTGTAAGCCGCTTTGAGTGGCACTTGTGTCAGGAAAGCGGGATAGAAATAAAACTTAATAATAATAATAAAAACTTAATAATAATAAAACAAAATAGTAGCATATCCCACTTTAGGTTTCTCACCTTTTCTGGTGGCTTTTGTGCCTTTAGCAAACTGAGAGTTGATGGAATGTTTGTCTGTCTGCAACTTTAGAAAAGCTAAAACATGTTGGCTCAAATTTTGAGATTCCAGAAATCAGTGGTAGAAACCTTTACCTTTTTTTCCTGGTCTGTAACTGCCAAAAACCATGGCCATGAGATAGCTGGAATCATGCCAGTTGGGTTTTTGTGATCCAAGAATGCAACTTGACCAAGTTCTGATGGGAATGGCCAAATGATACCTTACAAAAGCTCTTAGTCCTCTATTCTGTATAGACTGAGTTGGCAATGGCATCAATTTATGCTTGACTAATGCTTTTTTAATCTAGCTGTTGTTGGGGTGGGTGGGAAGAGTGTTTACTTGTTATTGTGAACTGCCTAGTGTAGTGTTTATCAGAATGGAAATGAAATGAAATAAATCTTTTTTTTCTTAATTTATGTCATTGGAGATTACCTTCCCAAGGCAAAGAGCAGCTTCCAGCGAGGTGACTCCTGTCTTGTAAAGAAATGTCTTTACTCCCCATCAGTATCTTCTTTGTTCTTGATGCTCATACCCTCCCTGGCTGTTGTTTATATTTTAAAATAATATCTGAACTGCACTCATGCTTGAGGATTCCCCTTCCCCAAACAGCATTTACTTAAATTCTCTGTGGAGGAAGAATGATTATTAAATCATTGTAAGTCTCTTCTGCGGATATGCCCAGTGAGGTATAGTAATCAAACTGATTTGGAAGAAAATTGCAGAAAAATCAATGGGACACTTCCAAACAAATGTGTCTAGGGTTGGGGCATGTGCCATCACTTGAACATAAACACATCTTAGCAGCTTATGCCTTGACATTTAGATGCTGATTCTAAAAGGAAGAGGCAATAAAGCATTTTCTTCAGAGACAGGGTGGTAACTGAGTTTATGAGGAGTCACAAACATGATGTCTTAAAAAAGCTTTTATGAAAATTAAATGTTGATATTTATGCTCTTAATATGTTGAAGAATCATCCAGATCTTTGGCGTAGATGAGGCCATTAAGAAAATGTATTGAGAGGGTAAAATCCATCAATGTTGGGTGACATGGGTGTCAATAGTAAATAATCATAAATTCTTCTTCCTGGTTCTCTGCTTGCTGTAAAAACTGATGTATTAAGCACAGTCTTTCTTGGCCTTTGGTTTAGGCAATCAAGGGCTAGCTTCTGTTCCTAGCTCCCAAAGGCATTGACTGGGAGTAATTCTGCCAACTTCAGTGGAACTGTATTGAGGGGTGGGCTCAGATCAATATCTGTCCCCAGAAGGGTAGCAAGAGGTGATTTTCTTTGGCTTGATGTGCAAAGCAAAAGAGGTCAGGCAGGGAGCAGTGGTCTCACAAGCAAAAGCATTGGCAAAAAATAAAAGCAGAAATTTGCTCAGTCAGTGGAGGGGTGACATGTTGGTCTTCATGGGGTGGATACCATTAGAAGCTGGCAGTAGTGCCACTATTTATTCAGATATGTGCCATTTGCATGCTGTGAGTACGACACATTTCCCTCCTGGCAGCTTACATTTTCTATTTTATTACCAAGGAAGCTGTAAACAAACAACCCAATAGAGGCACGACCCATTATAATGAAGCCTGGAAAAGAAGTATTTTCTGGTTGCCTTTTATTATATTTAGCTCCATTTCTGATGTCTCCTGATACCAAATATTAATCTGTCAGCTTTCTAGGACAGGGATCTGTATTGTAATATTTTAGGCAAAATGGTTTGTTCGACTATTGCAGCAGTCTGGTGTGTGATTGGAAAGACAGTTCTGGAATTTGGCAAGGAAGTAATCAGTACTACCTTGATCATGTAGACACCTTCATTGAGCGTCAGTGGGCTGCTCTCTTTTATAGGCACCATGGACATATTGATGCTATATACATTTAATACTATTACAGATAACTAAACTTGGGTGCCCTCTTGCTTTTTAGGCAAAATGATATGTCAATAACACAGAACAGGATTTTCAGTATTTTTGGTAGAAGGGTGAGACACCAGCAGCTTATAGTCTCAGTGAAAGGACCCAATGTTTACTGTAAACTTGGTATAAAATGTCGAGTGAATTGTCCTTTCAAATTATGGTGTCCACAAATGTCTGACTGGAGAAAAAACTTGGTGCAGCGTGGATTGAAGGATTGCTCAAGTGAAGGATAAAAAGTTTGCTCTGAAAATAAGAACCTTTTCAGCACAAACATGGCCCCCATATAGACAGGCACTGAGAAAGGATCTTCCACCAAGTTTCATGGGTAAAGTATCTCTCCTGAATCCAAGTTTCCACCATACCATACTCCTTCACAAAATGCTAATGTGCTTATATAGCAAACTCCTGTTCTGAATTATCTTTATTCATTCATTAATGATGGCATGAAAGTGTCCCAGTTAGATTGAGCATTGGGGTAACAGTTCTGAAACCTGCATCTAAGAAATAATCTAACCTGTGTCTTGCTTAATAATCTTGAAAGCACCTGTCATAGGTTTCATATTCTATGGGCATTTGAAGTCAGCCTTATTTACAGACATAACGTCTGCAATTTACCTGAATGCAAGTATTCATCAAAGACAGATTGACAAAAATAATCTTAAGAAGGAAGGTGCAAAGGACTGGTATGATACAAATGGAAAAACTAATCATTACATAAGCAGACATTATTATTAGGAATGATAAAAACAGCTACAGAATACAGTATATGAATGTTTCTTAGGTCTGTAATGGGCTTGGTTAACCTCCTGCCCTATAAATGGCTTACATCTATTCCTTCATGTGTTAAAAGAACATATGAGATGGATCATGAAGGATCATTACCTTGTCCTATCCAGTGTCCTTGTCATGCCCAGTAGCCACCCTATATGAATTTGTAGCGTTTTGGAAGGTGCTCTTTGCAAGTACCAAAGTGTGTCAGTAAAGCTACATCACATGTAGGGAGACCCCATTCCTCATGTGGAGGATCTCTCTTTATGCACATGGGTGTGATCTCAGAGCTATTTCAGTGTAAGTAAATGTGTAGATGTGCCATAAATGTGTATGATATCAGAGGAAAATGTGGTGATGCCCCTTGCATGTTCTTTCAGTGCATACTCCCCTCCTATTTACTCAACAGGGCAAGGTAGTGATTAGATCATTTGGCTACAGTTGAGGTGACCTGGGTTCAAATCCTCTTTTGGCCATAAAACATACTGGACAACTTGGAGCATTCACAACTTCTTGGCCTAGCCCTACCTCACAGGCATCTTATGAGGACAAAGAGGGGCAAGGAGAACTGTATAGGCCACCTGGAGCTCATTGGAGAAAAGGAAAATGTGAATGTAACGAATAAATCGAGGAATAATAGATGAATGGGCATACTCCTTTCCTCTGATTAGTCAATCACACATTGATCACTTAAAGATGCCTGGTTCATATACTTCTTAAAAAAAATATGGGGAATTCTGCAGAAATGAAATTACTGGAGATCTGCAAGATGAAGGGAACCAGGTCTGTCTTCTCCTGAAGGTTCTTTCACTCCAGAAATGTCTCTTAGCCAGGCCTAACATCATCACCCATCTGGAATATTGAAGTTCCTCTGTGATAAGCAAGGTGATGTTGTAAATCTTGATAGGAGAACGAAGGTTTTGCTTTTCTTGCTTCTCCATACAAGACAGGGACCTATTGGAACTTTTCTACCTGGATTGCGGACCTACTTTTATATTCCACGCTATAAATCAGGCACAAAATGACTTTTGCTCGCTCACTCTGTGTCAGACCATTGTAGCCTGTTCTAAAAATCTAGTCATTCAAGAGGCGTGCTGAGTTCCTTTCACCTGCTTTCATCCAATCTCTCCCACACAGTAAGAAGGAATAAAGGTGAAGCTTTAAACCCAGATTCTTAACAAATAGTAAGACAAACATTGAAATAATTCTGTCTGACTCAAGGTCTCAGAGATGGCATATCTCCACCAAAATTGTTATAAGAATTCATCTCTTCTTAGCTGGATTTACCTGTCTGCTGTCCTGTACACATTCTCACCTGGTGAACAAATTAGCCTCTTCTTTTCTCTCTGTTTCCCAATCTGTTGTAGCTATTTCCTAAAACTTTTATCTCAGTGCTTATTGGATCAATAGGTATTTGACATGTAAAAGATTTAAAAAGTGACTTTGTAACATCAGCAAAGATTTAGTCAATCCCTGCTTTCAATTCAGATTCTCTCACTCCTTGCCATGGTGCAGGGATGGGAAGCATGTTGCCCTCTCAACTGCAACTGCCATGATTCCTCCACATTGGTCATTATGGCAATACAGTCCTGTAGTTGGTGAAGAATGTAGGCAAAATTATCTGGGAGACAGCATGTTAAAAAGCTGCTGCTGTTGTGGTTGCGGTTGCGGTTGTGGTGGTGGTGTTGCATAGTGAAGACCAACCCTTTGTGACCTTATGGACCACTGCACACTAGGCACCCCTGTCCTCCACCATCCTCTGCAGCCCATTCAGCTTTATACCCTTTGCATCAACAATGCTATCTAGCCACCTCTTCCTCTGCCATCCCCTTCTCCTTTTGATCTTTCCCTTGCATCAAAGCCTTCTTGACTAAGTCCTCTCTTCTCATTTGGTGTCCAAAGTACTTTAGCTTCATCTTCAATATTTGTCCTTCCAAGGAGCAGTCAGGGTTGATTTCCTTCAGGATCAACTTATTTGTTCCCTTTGCTGTCCAGAGTACTTTCAAAAATTTTCCTCCAGCATCACATTTCAAAGGCGTCTATTCTTCTGTGTTGTTCATCCACTGTTCTTCATTTATCCAAAATGTCTGACCTGGCTTGCTCTTGAGAGGTAGTATAGACAATACAGGAGATAAGACAAGGGCATTCTAGTCTGTTCAAGCCCTTAAATAGTCCTAACAAAGAGAAAACATTTGTGATCATCTAAGCTTGATTGAGGACTGCAGTGGCTTATTGGTTAAGATGCTAAACTTGATGATGGGAAGGTCAGGAGCTCAGGAGTTTGAGGCCTGAGAGCTGCATAACAGAGTGAGCTTCCATCTCTATCCCAGCTCCTGCCAAGCTAGCAGTTCAAAATCAAGAAATTGTAAGTAGATAAATAGGCACTGCTTCGGTGGGAAAGGTAACAGCATTCTGTGCACTCCAGCATCTAGTCATGTCTCCCACATGGCCATGGAAACATCTGCAGACACTGTCGGCACTGGCTCTTTGGCTGTAAATGGAGATGAGTACCACAGCCTAGAGTTGGATACGACTGGCTTTCAAGCAAGGGGGACCTTTGTCTAAGCTTGATTCAGAAAGAAGTAAAACCAAGGTAAAAATGATTTTCTATTAAAGCACTAGGAAGTGCTAAGGGGGAAAATGCAAAGGTTAAGGCAGATTTTTTTAATTTGTTATGTGGTAGTATTATTCCACCCTGATCAATAAAAGCATTAACAAAGCCATAGTATGTTGGCAAAGACAGCAGTTTCCCCAATTCAGAGTTATATGCTGCTTCTATGCTGTTCCATTACACATGACTGAAACCCTGAGTGGATGTGAAGGGCCATCCATGTACACTGCAGCCTTATTTCAAGCACACCATAACAAGTGACGTTCAATGTCTAGACCAAAAAGGAAGGACAAGGGTTATGCTGATGTAATACCATTACATACAACTCTGCAGAAAATGCCTAGCAGCTCCCTTACAGGTTTCCTTTCTCCTCCCGACCCCGACCCCTTTCAGGCAAGTGGTACTGGGCATTTCAAAGCAGCTGAGGCAGCTTGTAGCATAATATTAGAACATTTATTTATGAATCTAGGGCCATGATGGTGGACCTTGGCACTCCAGATGTTCTTGCACTTCATATCCCAGAAGCCCAAGCACCGTGTGAATTCACAGGGCACTTGGACTTCTGGGAATTGAAGTCCAAAAACATCTGGAGTGCCAAAGTTTCCCATTGAAGTTCTAGTGTCTCTTTCTGGTTCTTTATTTTAGGCTAAAAAAAAATGCCTATTCTTGTGGGGGTGGATGCCAGGCATGGGGAGAGAATGTTTATGTATGTGAAGCCTCCCCAATTGGGCTCCTTCCAGATAAATTGTATTATAAATCCCATAAGCTACAGCGAGCACCAAAATGGACATGTTGGCTGGGAGTGTGTGTAGGGGTGGGTGGAATTGTGGGTTTAAGATATGCCAGATCAGCAGTTTCTCATTCTTTAAGGTTTGAAGAATGGACCCATGTAGTGTCAAAGAGGACAGCTCCTGTAAAAGACTGTTGAAAAATATACATGTATGTATGTATATCTACATGAGAGAATGAGAAAGACAGGGCATGTTTTTCACTATCCCCTAAACAAATGTTATATACACACTTTCAATCTAAGCAGGAACTCTTGATGCCCACTGGCTAGAGGTAGAGAAGAAAGGAACATTTGAAAGGGACAGTATTTGGGAAGGCTAGTTTATTGTGCCTCTGGTTGATACAGTAAAATCCAGAAGTGCCTGCTAGCCTTCTCCAATTCTTTGTGTTAATTGGGCAGCTGGGTCAGGGTGAAGTGCAGATTTCACCCTTGTTGCTACTAGAGCTCATTTTCCCATAGCAGATAATCTGAACTAGCATGTGTGAGGGGGATAGTGAGATAAAATGAATACTCCCCTCCCTCAATTTTTCTACAGTTACTTGTTTAGATTGCTACTGCTGGACTCACTTCCTTCCTCCTCTTAATTCTATCTGTCCTCCTTCTTCAAGTGCCATATCAGATTCCAAATATTGGCTCTCATCATGGCAATCAGCCATAAAGATTATCCTGGGAACAATATAATGCAGTGGTTTTCCTTTTGCCTTCCAAATGGTAGTGATGGGTCGTAGGCATTATGCCCATGCCTCACCACTGCTCCGAGAGCTGCACTGGTTACTGGTGTGCCTCTGGGTGCAATTCAAGGTGCTGGTCTTGACCTTCAAAGCCCTACATGGCAGCAGACCAGGATACTTAAGGGACCGCGTCACTCTGAGGTACTCCGCCCATCCTACTAGGGCAGACGAGAGTGGCTCTTTGTTGGTCCTGCCCACTAAAGAGGCACATATGGTGGGGACTAGAACAGGAGCCTTTTCTGTGTTTGCCCCAGCCTTGTGGAACCTCTTACCATCAGAACGTTGCCTCCAGACAGAGCTGCTCCCCTTCAGGAAGGCCCTTAAGACCTGGTTGTGCCAGCTGTAATGGCCCAGTCCCGCTGGCTGGTATGATGGCCTGCTGTAACACACCTGTCAGTTTTTATTACACCTGTCTGTTTTTTTTATCTCTCCCCCTTGTCCCCTGTCCCTTCCCCTCCCTTGTAAAGCTCATTTTAACTTTTTAATATCACTTTTGGCATTGTTTAAATCTCTTTTAACAGTTTTTAAATTTTGTCTATGTATCTTTTTCTTAAGGGGCTAGGGAGGTTGGGGTGGATATTGTTGTTTTAGCCTGTATGTATTTTAACTGCCATGTAAGCTGCCTTGGGTCATCCATGGATGAGGAAGGCGGGGTAGAAATTTGTAAAATAAACAATAGTGTGAAACCCTTACCACTGATTCAGTTCTGGAGTCACTTTCTGCTCTTGAGCCCTTTTGGCACACAAAGTCCTCATCAGTCCCAGGTCGCTACCCTCCATCAAGATGAATTCAAGTTTGATTGAATCCACTTGGAGACCCCCACCCTTCCCTGTGGACTTTGCCACCCAAGGCAGTTAGTCCTCAGCATTGTCAGGTTAGTTAACCATCACCTGACGATTGGCACTGAGTCACTGGCAGTATGGTCTACTCTGTTACCATTGCAGGGTAACATGGCCAGACTAAGTTATTTGTCCTACACCTAGCTATAAGAGTTGTGGCAGTATAAGTATGTCTGAGGAGACTTGTAAACATGGAAACCAGTTTGAGAGGTTTTGTAAATAAGATCAGAACATTATTCTTTCAGCACTGCACATGAATGATTTCCTAAACAGTTAAAAGTAAATCCTGCCACATTTGACCAACTTTGAAACCCCCAATCTTTCACTTTCTTCTCTTTGTTTTGCAGCTGTCCTTAAGAACCTTCCTTGAGCCTTATATGGCAAAAGGACTTTAATCTTTTAAAGATTTACCAATGTATGATAAATAAGAACTATAACTGCATGCCATCAGGTTGATTCCAATCAATGGCAATCCTTTTCAGGGATTTCTGGATAGAGAATACACAGATATGGCTTACTCTTCCTTTCCTCTGGACATGCGCTGGTAGTGTGCAGTTCACCTTTGATTGGTCAGGCTGGCTCTTCTCCTGGGAGGCACAGTGAGAAATTGAACTGTCAGCCTCTCAGTTGGCTATAATAATTGTGTTCCATCAAGTATAATCTGAATTATGGTGACACTTTTCAAGGTTTTCTCAGTAAGGAGTACACAGTGTAATATATTATGTTTATGTTTGTATTGTTATTTGTAAAAAAAATCTTAATCTGTTGCATGCCACCTAGAATGGGAGCATATGCCAGATATTTGGGATATAAGTGTAATAAATAAATAAATCAGAAGTGGCTTACCATTCCCTTATTCTGGAGGCATCCTGGTACTGTTAAGCTTACCCAAGGCTGGCTCTTCTGGGCTGCACAGTGTGGATTTGAACTTGGTTCTGTACACAGATACCTAACTCTCTAAGCCAGGGGTTCCCAACCTTTGGCCTGTGGGCCGGCCCCAGCCCATGACACCATTTCATCCAGCCTGTCACCACATCCACTGCACTTGGAAGTCAGCCGTAAAATGCAGTACTCGGGTTTACATCAGCTGTAAAATGTGCCCACACATGCACAAATGCATCAGCAGCTGTCATAAACATGGATGTGGGAACATTTACGACAGCCATAAATGCACCTGCTTCCTCTTCCGGGGGACATAGGCTAGCCTGCAGCGTAAAAAAAAAAAAGGCTGGCCACACCTGCTCTAAGCTATCTAGCCAGCCCAAACTAATAATAAAATGAAAGGGAAGCAAGCACATATTTACACCATTTCTCCCTCGATAGAGGGAAATTGCTATATGGCACATTTCTTGGTCTAGCTTACTTTCTTGCTGATTTTCAGTTTTGTGACTTCCTTTGCTGTCCTGAATCCTAATGACCTTTGCAGAAATGAAAAGAAAGAAAGAAATTGCATTTTTTTCCATTCACAGAACCACTGTATTAGAAAAACAGAAAAGATGTTGATGATATTTGGATATGAGTTTAAATCACATTCAGGTCACTGAAGGTTTACAATATTATATCCCCTGAAAATCAGTTCATGTGGGCAATCTGAAGCTAGTAAAGGAAACTGAGCTGATCTAAATGTACTCACAGTTTCTTTACGGATATTTCCATCAGTGTGGAAAGTATATCTTCTTTTTGCTATTTCTTTTTGGCACTTCTTCATTTATTTTTATTTTTTATACTTATTCATTCTCGGTCATTCTCTACTGTCTTCAGGTAATACCATTATGGTCTACTTACTGATGACTTTTTGTTGCTAGAAAGGAGTCACTGAAGTCCACTGGGAAAAGTCCATTGAGAAGACAAGCAAATTTTGATATCACTTGATTCAATCATTATCTCTGATGCTGAAGGAGAGGAAAGAGAAACCATCTTTCCAATTAATCTAGAAAATGTGAAGAAATAGCAAATGAAAAAAAGTCATAAAAGCAGGAGGCTAGAGGAAATAATGTCTACAGATAGGATTGAGCTACAAAAGTAACTATTTGCACAATCTGGATGCCTTTGGTAGAAGATTTCAGACTTATCAGAATTGTTAGTTTCTACCTGATAGTGCAGTGGCTCAAGTGGTTAAGATGATGACTGGGAGGTGGGAGTTCTGCAGTTCTAAACCCGAGTACTGCATGATGAAATGAGTGCCCATCTCTGTTCCAGCTCCTGCCAGCCTAGCAGTTCAAAAGCAAGAAATTGCAAGTAGATAAATAGCTACCGAAGCTCTCCTGGGCCCCCACCATCGGCCCAGGATGGGAGCCACCTGCGGCAACCGGCCCCGCCTCCCTCCGGCCCTGCCTCGACCGGAGGGATAAGAGACGTTGCGCCACAGACGGGACACCGCGCCGAAGCTCTCCTGGGCCCCCACCATCGGCCCAGGATGGGAGCCACCTGCGGCAGCCGGCCCTGCCTCCCTCCGGCCCTGCCTCGACCGGAGGGATAAGAGACGCTGCGCCGCAGACGGGACACCGCGCCGAAGCTCTCCTGGGCCCCCACCATCGGCCCAGGATGGGAGCCACCTGCGGCAACCGGCCCCACCTCCCTCTGGCCCTGCCTCGACCGGAGGGATAAGAGACGTTGCGCCGCAGACGGGACACCGCGCCGAAGCTCTCCTGGGCCCCAACCATCGGCCCAGGATGGGAGCCACCTGCGGCAACCGGCCCCACCTCCCTCCGGCCCTGCCTCGACCGGAGGGATAAGAGACGCTGCGCCGCAAATGGGACACCGCGCCGAAGCTCTCCTGGGCCCCCACCATCGGCCCAGGATGGGAGCCACCTGCGGCAACCGGCCCCGCCTCTCTCCGGTCCGGCATTTGCCGCGAGGGGACAGCGAGCACCTGAGCTTCCTTGTTGTGCACATGTAAGTGCAGACTGTAGTATATACTTTCTAGTTTATATATTGTGGACAGAGATTTTGTAATTGTATTTTTGGTTGATGATTTTTGCTGTATTCATTGTATGTTATTGTATTTTGTATTTATTGTCCGCTGTGTAAACCGCCCTGAGTCGGGTCCGCCTGAGTGAGCGGTATATAAGCGTGAAAATTAAATTAAATTAAAATTAAATTAAATTAAATTAAATTAAATTACCACTTTGGTGCACTTCAGCGTCTAGGCATGCCTGCCACACGCCCATGGAAATGTCTGCAAATGCAGACAGTGCTGGATCTTCGGCTATAAACAGAGATGAGCACTGAACCATAGAGTCAGATACGACTGGCTTTCGAGCAAGAGTGACCTTTACCTTTAAAGGTTTCCCTTGCTCGAAAGCCAGTCATATCCTACTCTAGGGTGCACTGCTCATCTCTGTTTCAAAGCCGAAGAGCCAACACTGTCTGCTTCTGTAGTCATGTGGCAGGCATGAATAGACACCGGAGCGCATGGAATGCTGTTACCTTCCCACCAAAGTGGTCCCTATTTTAACTACTTGCAATTTCTTGCTTTCATACTGCTAGGTTGGCAGGAGCTGGGACAATGTCGGGAGCTCATTCCATCCTGCAGTACTTGGGAATCGAACTGCTGACCTTCCACCTCCCAGTCAGCGTCTTATCCACTTGAGCCACTGCAGTATCCCCGACCTTTACCTTTACCTACCTGATATTTGAGAATAGAGAATATTTGAAAAGGACACCATATTATTCTAGATTTGACTATATTTCTTGCCTATTGGAAAACTTGGCTATATTTGAAGAATGGCAAAATCAGTGCTTACACTCTCTCTCTCTCTCTCTCTCTCTCTCTCTCTCTCTCTCTGAATTTAGGAAGGGAGGATTAAACAAGCTCCATTTTCAGAGGGAAAATATGTTGGCCTGTTGCCAGCTGTTACACATTCAAGAGGTATAGCATAATTTATTCAGCAGTAATGTAAAGTTTTGTTAGCAGATTTTTTGCTGGCTGCATTACTAATGTTCCATTAAATCGTCCAGCTCTGTATTAAAAGAAAGATCTATGTGCTCTGTACACACTTGCAACAATAATGCTTGACAATAATTACAATGACACTCATGTGTAGGTGGTCTGGTAGGCACAAACAGCACAATATTTCTATTTAATAAGTGCTTGATCAAACATGTTAGCAAACAGTTTTTGAAATGTGGGAAGGTAAGATGATAACAACAAAAAATGATGTTAGAATGTCTGTTTCTTCTTTTATTATTCATGTGTACGAAAATAAAAACCTACGCATGACAAAATCCCACTTGCATCAAAGCTTTGCAAAATCTCAAAGCTGCATACTCTTACACAAAAAGAGATGTGGGTTGTTGTGATACAATCCTTTTTGTCATTGTTTAAGAAGTAGAAAATGTAAACTAACCACACCTTTAAATCATCCAGGTCTCATATGTACAGCTGGATATTAGCCTATCATACACTTTCGCCCTATGGATAGGTCTGTGTTTTAGGCATCTGGTTGTAGAACCAGAGGTTGAGAGTTCAGTTCCCCACTGTGTCTCCTTGACAGGGGCTGGACAAAATGATACACAGGGTCCCTTCCAGCTCTGCAGTTCTAAAATGACGATGATGGGGAGATTAAGGGGCTGTGTACCATGTTTCATGCATATCCTTAGTCAAGGAAGGTCTTTTTACCTAAGGCAAAGTACAAGCTGACACCCCCACCACACCACACCCACCACCAAACAGAAACTCACTGGACTCAAACCTGATCAGTCACAGGGATTAAGAGTTGTCAAGCCTTCTGGTGCTAGTGTCAGGGGATGCTATGCTCCCCAGAGTTTCTAGGAGATACATTTCATGACAGGCAATGCTGAAGTAAGATAGAAATAATCTGAATCTATTTCTCTACCCCTTGCCATCTGATGTCACAGTTTGCCGGTTCTCTGTGAATCTGTACCTATAAGGAAGAGGTGTAAATGTACGTATGTGGCAGGCATTCCCACACCCCTGGAGCCGATCCTGTAATGTTTTGTAAACATCTATCTTTCATCACCGAGATCAGCCCTGCGAGGGTCTAGAGTCCGATAGTGGGGCCTGCACCCCACAAATAAAGAAAAATGAACTGTGCATGCATGCAATTTCAGAGAGGGGCTAGCAGTGCACAGAGCCATTGGAGAGCATTGCACACTCAGCAGTGCACTTACACAGAAAAAACAACACACCAGTGAGAAGCCCAGCCAAGCCTTGGAGAAGGTAGCTGTGGACCGTGGGGGCTCCGTCTCCCGGCACAAGAAGAGGAGAGGGAGGGAGGGCTGGTGGGGGAAGGGGGAAATGGAGTGGCTCCAGGACGCCCACCCACTTCCTTGGCCTACCCCCCACCCACCCCAGGAAACCCTCCCTCCCTCTACGCTCCCCAACGGTACCCAGGGGTGAGGTGGCAGGGGCTGGCAGGGAGGGAAGGAGACACCAGAGATCCCCTTCAAGATATTCATACACTGGGGTGTGGGGGGAAAGGATTCCAATGGCACACCCTCCCAATCTGAGCTCAATATAGTAGCACTCACCTTGCTATCTAGGCTTCCATGTGGACTACAATTCCCACCATGCATTGCAAGGCATCCAAGGCCAGACCTGCTACAAACCTTGTGACAGGGATTGTCCCCTTTCCTGCTGCCTTCAATTGGGCGCAACCAGCAGGAAATGGAAAGCTCCCCGTCTCAAGGTTCTAAGCAGGGTCGGCCTACAGAGCAACACAATGTGTGGTGGGAATTGTAGTCCCTGTGGAAGCCTCACATGCAAGGCGCGTTATATTATACTGAGGACACACTGGGAGGGGGAGCTATTGGCATTCCCACCATACCGCCGTAAAAGCTTCTGCTTTACCTCTGCAAGTAGCCCATCACTGTTCCCCTGAGCATGCTGTGTGTGTGTGTGTTGTGTGTGTGTGTGTGTGTGTGTGTGTGTGTGTGTGTGTGTGTGTGTGTGTGTGTGTGTGTGTGTGTGTGTGTGTGTGTGTGTGTGTGTGTGAGTGAGTGAGTGAGTGAGAGACTGTGGGAAAGTGCCTGAGAGTGTGTGGGAAAGAGAGAGGGAGATGGAGACAGAGACTAGGTGTGTGTCAGACAGGTAGACTTGGGACAGTGTGTATCGGGGTGTGGGGGAGAATCGGCTAGTATCTGTATATATATAAAGCAGAGGTGTCCTCTTGTGGGTCCTGAATACAAATTCACACCCCTGTACCAATTGGGCTGGAATTTGCACTTGCGAGATGGTCACTGTGGTGGTCCTGAAAGTCCATGTCATAGCTGGCACCCCATAATGTGAAAAAACAAAAAAAACTAAATCCCCCAGCACCCACTGCAGCAAGACATGGCCAATCAAGGAGGCCTGCCCATGTACAGGAGAGGTGAAGCAAAGGCCTTGTGGCCACCAGACAAATGTCTGCCATGCACACTATCCATCCTCACAGGCAATCCAGGAGGGTGCATGTAAACAGAGCCGTACATGAGGGTCTGGGTGAGGAGCCAACGTACCACATGGCCCTGTCAAAAATGGTGGCACCGGAGACAATGGAGGGCAAAGGGGCGCAAGGAGGCGGTGGAGGCAGTGGCAGCAGGAACAATGATGGGGCCGGGCTGAGGCATGGCCAGAAACAGCCGCCCGCCACCCCAAGAGACACCCCGCAAGAACAGGGCTGCAAATGCCCCATCCCCATGGGACAAAAGGCCATGAAAGAGGCAGCAGCAGCACATCGGGATCCCGGATGGCCAGGACAATGGAGGAGCCAGACCACACCAGCATGGGAAAAGGGGGGGGAATGGGGCATGAACCTGGGGGCCCTCGAATAATGGGGAAGCCAGGCCCCCCTGGCAGGGTGAGTGAGGGGAAAAGCGGCTGCAATGGAGATGAGCCTGCGCCGGCCACGGGGCGCTTTGTAGGGAGCACGGGTGGTAAGGAAAACGGGGCAGAAAGACCCTGCCTGGCCGGGTATGCACAGGCATAGCGCCCCGGGCGAAGCTGGGTACTCAGCTAGTGTATTTATAATAGTGGGATTTGTTCAGTGAGGGTATAAGAAAGCATATCATTCAAAGCAATGGCAGAAAGTGGTATTCCAATGTCATGAGCCTATTTCCACCATTTTGAAATGGGGTATAGGTCATCTTGAAAATTTGGTGTTAAAATGGAACAGATTGTGCCTCTAATGGTCCTGGTGACAGGTGAACTGTCATGTTTGTTATTAATTTTGTGTGCTTCATTTTCCTTGGCCGATTTTTAAAATTTGTAGTCATATGTATATTTTCTTGCTTGTTGCATTTGTAAAATATTATTATTATTATTATTATTATTATTATTATTATTATTATTATTATTATTATTATTATTATTATTATTATTAATAATAATAATAATAATAATAATAATAATAATAATAATAATAATAATAATAATAATAATAATAATAATAATAATAATAATAAAGCAACTCTACTTCCAATATTATGTTAGCTGAATGGTCTAGTTTGGCCCTCACTGTATTCAGTAGCTTCTTCTCAGCTAAGTGTGCATAAGCGTGAAGCTTGTAGTGTGCAATATAGACAAAGTTAAGCACTTTAAAGTCTTGTTGATATAAAGGCAACCACTGTGGCTTTAATGTGTTTTGACTGGATCCTATATTTGCATTATAACACTCTGTGAAAAAAAGTATACACACACAAACACACAGAGAGAGAGAGAGAGAGAGAGAGAGGAGTAAAACCCCAACTTACGAAAAAAAGTCTGTTCCATAGGCTTTTTCTTATGTTAACTTTTTATGTAACTTGAAGCAAACACATAGGAAAAAATATTTTTCATGTAACTTGAAGCAAATCCATAGGAAAAATGAAATTTTATGTAAATTGAAGCATAGGAAAACCCATAGGAAAAAGCATCTTCATGTAATGTGAAGCAAACCCATAGGAAATTGTGTAAATCAGGACATGGTTTTAGCACAAAATCATTTTGTAAGTTGAATATTTTTATTTGTCAAAGTACTCAGACATTGTTCACCATTCACTTCTTCTGAGGGTGTTTTCAGACTGTCTGGTTTGCTTAGGACTACAGAGGTGGCTCTTCTCTCAGGAGGCACAGTGGGAATCAAACTTGCAAATTAAAGCCCCTGAGCTATTGAGTCAAACGTTTGGGTTTAGTTGAGATATAATATTTGCCATTTCACCCAAGTTAAATCTTCTTGCTAAACTGTAGTATACTCTATTCCTCTTACCATTAGCACCAAGGAGGTTCACTGGGACTTTCTTTTGTGAATGGAGGCACCAAAAATAAGTATGGATCCCATGGGAGAGAAAGAAGGAAGATAAAAGAGTAATGTATAGATAGTTGGGAAGTAAGGTGATATTTCCATACGTATTATCACCATATGGTGTATGTCACATTCATTAAATATTAATGAACAATTTTAATTATGTACTATCAAGCTAATTGTGACTTATGACAATCCTCTTCAGGGGTTTTTATGTAGAGAGTACTCAGAATTGGTTTTCCACTCTTTTCATCTGGATTCACCCTTAAACAGTGCAGCTTGCCCAAAGTCACACAGGCTGGCTCTTCTCTCAGGAGGCACAGTGGGGAGTAGAGCTTCCAACCTTTGACTCCACAGCCAGATACATAACTCACTTCAGCTATCCAGCTGGCTAAACGTGAATTACGTTGTCCTAAATGCAAGTCTTAATTCCCAACTAGATTATATCAATTGAATCAATGACATTGAATCAAACTCTTTTTGATTCAGTAATTTTTCTCTAGTTGGGACTAACAAGTGGAATTTAAGCCCTAATTCTTTTCCTCTCTGTATTTGTTGCAAGTGATATGATAGGAATCAGGAAACCTGAGTTCAAATCTCAATTGGACTGCATAAATACATTGTGAGGTGCCAATAGTTGAACTGCTTGCTACATGTCATGATATAACATGAAAACCCTATTATAGTCACTTGATGGTGCTACAGTTAATAGTTTTTTGGTTGGAGGCAATCATAATCTTCACATTTCTCCCAATGATTGATATCTGGGTGAGTTAATAATAGTCATGACAGTGACTGTTAAACAATAATGTGTTCAATCAACCAACCAACCAACTAACCAATCTTATGGTCCAAGACCAGCATAGTACAGCAAAAAACAAAAAAACAAACAGAAATTTAAATACATATTAAAATGAGCCTTTCTGCTCTGAGTTAATGGGGTATTGCAGGCGCACCCCCCCAATAACGGACACAGACAACATTGAAAGTGGATAACAGCATAGGGCCACATTTATTGATTCAATGCCCTAGTCCGAATTATAAATTTGAATTGGTAAAACGACCAATCATAATTCCTAAGGCAAGCAGGCCGAAGTAACACTGGTAAGGTACCACCCCAAAATTGCCAACGGCAATTGGTTACAATGTATCAATTTGTATCAATTTGTTTGTTGACAACAAACAAATTGTTGACCGTAGTCAATAACTAACTCATGACCCCACCCTCTGACGCGTATCCGTGAAATCACAGGGGTGATGCATGCTGGTTAGCAATCGTCATCACCCCATCGCCTGGTTCGTCGTTGACCGGACAACGTTTAACTAATTTATTCCTGTCTAGTGTTGTCCAGTCAATTGCGAACCTGCCGGATACTTGTGGGTCATACTGTTTACCTTACCAGTGCTACCCGCCAATGTGACCAAAGTCAACATTAGGAACACAGAAAGACCCCTATATCAAACCATAGCAACAGTGTGGGATGGGCAAAAAAGCCAGGACCCGGAAGCCAATATGGGTCCCAGCCAAAAATTCCCACCCGGCCCCGAAGCGACCAAAATATCACACTGTTAACTAGGGAGGGAGTGGAGGGGAAAAGACTTCTCCGCTCCGTCGCTGAGGTAAAATGGCAGCTCGGCTGCCTCGTGGCCACCCCTTTTATAAGGGAGCTGGCCACGCCCCTAACTACCCGGATTCTCTGTCCTGTGGGGGGGGCCCGCAAAGGGCGCGGCGGCCATTTTGGCGCCGCGCTTGCATTGCAGGCGCACCCCCCAATAACGGACACAGACAACATTGAAAGTGGATAACAGCATAGGGCCACATTTATTGATTCAATGCCCTAGTCCGAATTATAAATTTGTATTGGTAAAACGACCAATCATAATTCCTAAGGCAAGCAGGCCGAAGTAACAATGGTAAGGTACCACCCCAAAATTGCCAACGGCAATTGGTTACAATGTATCCATTTGTATCAATTTGTTTGTTGACAACAAACAAATTGTTGACCGTAGTCAATAACTAACTCATGACCCCACCCTCTGACGCGTATCCGTGAAATCACAGGGGTGATGCATGCTGGTTAGCAATCGTCATCACCCCATCGCCTGGTTCGTCGTTGACCGGACAACGTTTAACTAATTTATTCCTGTCTAGTGTTGTCCAGTCAATTGCGAACCTGCCGGATACTTGTGGGTCATACTGTTTACCTTACCAGTGCTACCCGCCACACGGAGGGGCTTCAAAGAAGACCTGACGCCCCCCCCCAGACCGTCAGCTCGGTCAACAGGCCTGCTCGCCAATCACCCAACAGGAGGTCCATACCTCCTCGCGACAGATGGGCCCCATCCCCTGCGTACAAGTCATAATTTTGTAGGCTAATATCGGGGTGATGACTGACCCGTCCCCAAGCCCTGTCGGCAAGAAACCGCGCCACCGCCCTATTGACCGCGCGCCTAGCGCGGTCAAGGGCCAGGAGGTTAACGCCCCCTCTATAAGAATGGTGCGGGACAATGTCCGACCAAACCAGGGTTGTGGCAGGCCAGACATAATGCAAGTAGGCGAGGTCCTCGCAAATCGCATGCTTGAGCGATAAGCCGGTGACCTGGCCCAAATCATTGCCCCCCAGGTGGATGATGAGAATGTCAGGCGGGTCAGCACCCAGGCCAGAAAAAAGGAAAGGCCGCAGCTCCCGCCATAACATCCCAGGCTTACCATGCCATGCGAGACTGGCGTGTTCACCCAGTCCCAGTCGGGGTCCCCACTCTGTCGCCGCAGCGTAACGCGCTGCCCTGTGCACATAGCTGTGGCCCACCAGCCATACTGTCACCGGTGTAATACGACACCCAGGGTCTGTAAGAAAATTGAGAAAAAAGGCGGTAAGGTGACTGGATTGGTACTCATGGCGGGAGTGGGCGCACATAAAACTGAAAACATTGTGAGCCCCACCTCCCCATGCTGCGTATGTCAGCCCCAGAGTACCCAAAAGCAGCTGCTGTAGAGGCTGCACCAATACGGAATGAATGTGTGCCATTACGGGCACCTGGTAGGCCCACCCTGGTGAGGGCTCTGGCTGTCACCTTCCAAAACTGAAATTTAGTAAGGGGAGACCCATCTTGGTGACAGAAAAACGGGCCGTGGTGCATGCCACGCAGTGCCAGGAATTCCTGTAGGGCACCAACCGGACAGATGTCTGCCAAAGAACACCGTAGCAGTCTTACACCACTGCCTACGCCATGCTGATCTGTTTTAGAGGAGCGTATCCTCAACTGGGCCCAGTCTTTGGCAACATAGACATCTTCGAGTTCCAGTGCCCTACCACTTGCATCCGCCTTAGACAGCATCACGAGTTCACTGACGCGGAGCACTCCAAAAAATGCCACCGTTGTGGCTGCATGAAAAAGGGCTGCCTCATAATGATCAAAACAGAGGCCTGGCCAGCCCCGGGCCAACTGGGTAAGAACCCCTGGGGAAATAGGGTGCCGGTCGTCCGGGCAACGCCCGCGCTCGCGCACCCACCCCTCCAAAACATGTCTCACACGGAAGTCAGAGGTGGTATCCACATGACCTCCCACTTTGGCCATAAAAGCCAACGCCGAGAGCTTGGATGCTATGGTGCGAGGTGCGATGCCCTGTGCATGCAGGTGAACCATGAACCGCAGAACATGGTCCACCGGGATAGGCCAGGTCTCTGGCAGGTAACATTGAGCAGAAAATGCCCTGTAAGAATTGAATGCTTGTTGGTACGCCTTACGCGTGCGTGGCGCTAGTGACAGGCCAATCGCCCGGTTCACCTCTCCTTGCCAATAATCCACATCTCGTCCGGGAGTGGCGAGGGAAATTCCTCCGCATCCGGGGCCAAGGCGCGGAACCTGGAGATCTGCAGGCGGGACAAAGCGTCAGCAATATCATTATTAATCCCTGGGACATGCCTGGCCCTGAACAAGACGTTGAGGCGCAGGCTGCGCAGCACAAAATGGCGCACTAGTTCCATAACCCTGGGCGATTTGGAAGTCTGTGCATTGACAATGTGGACAACAGCAGCATTGTCACACCCAAAATGCACCACCGAATTAGCCCACTGTTCGCCCCATAGCATCAAAGCCCCCAGAATAGGGAAAAATTCCAGGTATGTGAGATCCCGCAGGCGACCTGTGCCTGCCCATGCCGGTGGCCACCCACCATAGGCCCACTTCCCATTGAAGTACATCCCATAACCCAGGGATCCTGAGGCATCAGACTGGATCTGAAAATTGGGGGATGCCAGGAGGTCAGACCTCCAAAATGAGACCCCATTGAACTCCCTCAGCAATTGCAACCAGACAAACATGTCTGCCCTGATACCCCGGGTAAGCTTGACTCTGTGGTGGGGCCTGGATAACCCTGCCATGGCGTCGCATAAGCGCCGGGCAAAAGCCCTGCCCGGTGCGACCACCCTGCAAGCAAAATTGAGGTGACCATGTAGCACCTGCAGTTCCCTCAGGGATGCCTTACGCTTGGCCAGCAATTCCGAGATAAGGGCCACTATCCTGGACACCTTATCACCCGGCAACCTAGAAGCCTGCACTACTGTGTCAATCTCAACCCCCAGGAATACTAGCTTGGTAGATGGGCCCTCGGTCTTTTCGGGCGCTAAAGGGACACCAAGTTCCTCCATTAGCGTCTGAAATGTGTTGAGGAGACGTGTGCACGTGTCCCAGCCCCATTCACCCCCGAATAAAAATCATCCAGGTAATGGGCTACAGACCGGGACCCTGACCTGCGGACGAAAGCCCACTCTAGGAAGGTACTAAAACGCTCGAATGCCGAGCATGATATGGAGCAGCCAAAAGGCATGGCCTTATCAAAATAATATTCACCCTTAAATTTAAAACCCAGCAACTCAAAGTCGCCCGGATGCACTGGCAAGAGGCGAAAAGCCGACTTAATGTCACACTTGGCCAGCAAGGCACCCGGGCCACACGAGCGTACCATGCGCAATGCATGGTCAAACGATGTATACCTGACTGAACAGAGGTCATCAGGAATAGCATCATTGACCGATCGGCCGGCTGGGTAGGACAAATGATGAATAAGGCGAAACTCGCCTAGGGACTTTTTGGGGACCAAGCCCAGTGGCGACACCTTAAAATTGGGAAACGGGGGTGCAGGGAAAGGTCCAGCGACCCTGCCCGCATCTAACTCTTTCTTAATGCTGGCCGCAGCCACATCCTCCCTCCCTCTGAGGGATAACAGGTTGGGGGCATCCTGAGGGGACCTATCACCAATAAAAGGAATACGGAATCCCTGCTTAAAACCCTGAAGGAGATACTCCCCATCCTCCCCCTTCGGGTACGATGCGAGCCAACGCTCCAGCATGTCCACATTATTTGGGGAGGGGGCCTTTTGGAGAACCAGCTCCATCCGAGGCAGTCTTGCCAGCCCACTGTCCACCCCTCCCTCTGCCTCGTGCCCCCCCAGGTCTGGGACAGGCAGAGGCTGCGTGGGGGCCCGAACATGTGGGACACTCATGCTTATACCTGCAATTCTTTCTATTGCAGGAACCATTGGACGAGAAAGTCCAGCACAGCAGGCGGGCTGGAACCCCCTGCCCCGCCGCCTGGCGGGTAACCTGTGCTGGAGCCGCTCGCTGGACCGCATGTCCGCAATGGTATCTATCTCCCGGGGCAGGGCGTGTAGGCGTCATATACAAGAGCCAAAGCCTCTGGCACGGCTCATCCCATCTCATCTCGGGGTGGAGGGGAATCCTCATACGGAATTCCTCATCATACGCTAGCCATGAGGGGCCCGGGAAATCAACCATTGCCCTGTATATATTGTCCAAATATTGGACCATGGGAATAGCTAAATCCGGCCGCGCCCTCAAATACACCGCCATGTATATTAAATAAGCGGGGAGCCAATTGGCCCAGGTACGCGGCGGCTTACGGCGGCGTGCCTGCTCCTTGTCCTTCTCATCCTGTCCCTCCCTTTCCTCCTTGGTGGGCTCTCTGTTCAGGAGTGAGAAGATATCTACGTATTCCCCCCGCCATATCTTTTCTCTGGTAGTCTGTGCCAAGTGATCACCTAGTGGCAAGGAATACCCCGCCGTCGGCAAAGCCGAAAAAGGCACAGCCGGCCTAGGAAAAGGGGCCTGAGCTAAACCAGCCACCCCCAGCACATTCCCCGGAGTGTAAGAACAAGTACCCACCCCAGTACCCAAGGTGGCAGTCGTCGTCGCCGGGTGGGTTGCCGATAGCGTGGCCCCCGCACCACCTGCGCGAGGCCAAGGCCATTGAAAGACCCCCCCCATATTGGGGATGTGTGTGGATGTACTCGCTTGCACCGTATACTCACATGCTGCACCCCCGCGGGCCGCCCCCACCGGGGTTTCCGGCCCACTGGGGGCGTCGGAGCTCATGACCGACGTAGAGCTCATCACCGGGGCTTGACCCGCACCTGGCTGCTGGCTGGGGAGCTGCGAGGCAGTGGCCGAAACCGCGCCACGCGCCTGCAGCAGCTCGACCCTCCCTGCCGGCTGTTGTCCTCCTGCCGACATCGCCTCAAAAGGGACCCCGAAGGGGGCGCCCGCCTGACTGGCCCGAGCCAACGACGCTTCCAGGGCCGCGATGCGGGCCAATAAGGTGTCCACGTTGACCAGGGGCAAAGGGCCGGCCGGCCCGCCTGGTCCAGGCGCGGGTGCAGGTCCCTGTACCCCAGGACCCGAATATGGCCATTGGCCAGCACCGAAGCCCGGCAGGGTCGGTGAGAAACCTGCCAAGGCAGGGGGCCGCACCACCCCCCAAGGCTGGAGGGCCCCGGGGGAGGCTGCGACCCAAGATGAGTAGGCCCAACAGGGTGGGCAGGTGGAGGAGCGGTGTCCACCGCTCGCGGGCCGCGGGCCGGAACGCCTTCCGCGCCCGCACTCTGATCGGGCCAAGGGGCAATAGACCCCATTCCGCTGGCCCCGGCAGGGGCCGGCAAAGGCGGCTGTTGAGGAGGCGGCACCGCGGTCCTCCGACCTGGGTTGCGCCTCCTAACAGCGCGAGCTGCACTAGAAGCTGCCTTCTTCTTCGAAGGCATCTCCACCGAAGCAAGAAGGGAAGCCAGCAAGGAAGAACCGCTACCAAAAAGGCTTCCCGGTAGGCTAAAGTGCGACGGAGACACAGGGGAAAAGACTTCTCCGCTCCGTCGCTGAGGTAAAATGGCAGCTCGGCTGCCTCGTGGCCACCCCTTTTATAAGGGAGCTGGCCACGCCCCTAACTACCCGGATTCTCTGTCCTGTGGGGGGGGGGCCGCAAAGGGCGCGGCGGCCATTTTGGCGCCGCGCTTGCATTAGATTAGTACTTAAGACAGACATCCTGAAGAAGGGACATCAACAATGTGTGCCATCAACTCTCACACACCAGGGGCTAATCACAGGGGAGTCAGTGTGCAACTCCATCTCTCCATGTTGCAGGATGACACCTACACCGGGAAGCAGAGACCCTTAATCTCCTCTCCCAATTTGATATTATTCTAGTGCAGGAGACCTGGACAAAGATAGACATGATCATCTCTCTAAATGGATATCACTCACATGCAATAGAGGTGTCTGCAAAACTGGGTGAGGTCATCTCAAAGGTGAACTGGGATTACTAATTTCCAACCTTTCTATGTCCAGCCACCACACCACTTAGCCCTCTCAACCAACTGGCGATGACTGCCACGATCCAGCTAGGAGCCATTACACTACTGGTAATAAATGTACAGATATACCTACCTCAACAACACAAGAAATCTGAAAGCAATAGCTTCTGGAACAAACTTGAAAACTATATCCTTGAGTTAATGCTAACCCCCTCAAAAACCATTTGTGTTACTTGGGGATGACTTAAATGACAGAATGAGCAAGATGACAGTGCACTGTTTGCATGTTACCACCTTCCCATTGCTGGTCTTGGACCATATGCTGGTCTTGGACCTGGAGGCTGAACTCCCACACCTCAACCACATCTCTAAAAATAAGAAGAGAAACTATGTAGGGCTTTGCCTAGCAAAAATGGCCATCAGAATCCAGCTCCAAGTACTAAATGGCAATCTCCCCACAGACAACCAGAAGAATTCACCTTCCTCTTAGGCTTTAAAACTAGCACAGAGGACTACTTGCTTATCTCCAGGAACCTTTTCCTCCTGACAGAGAACTTCAAAGTTAGTCCCCATCTCGAAAGTGACCATTTCCCTATCTGCTTACAAATTATGCTCCCTACTCAGCAACTCCATCTGGAGAAACAATTTCCCCTATCCATTCTACCCACAGGACAAGGCAAATGTCATTTCAGATGGTCTCCACTCCTTAATGAGAAGATGAAAAAACTGCTAATGGAGCAACCCATGCAGAAACTTCGCCAGGACCTAATGTCTGCATACACATTCTAGGATCCTTTGTCTGCATATACAAACATAATTTGTGAATGCTAACAATATCTAAGCCACAAGGTCAGCTCCCATGTCAAGACAACCTTGTACCCTTCCAGGCCATGGAACTGTATAGAGGCCAAAAAAAGCTTACCACTGCCTATCATGCACACAGAGGCAATGTTGGCCCTTCTGCCACGTAGTCCAGTGCTTTCTAAACCTCAAAAAGGATTACAAATGGCTATTTTCTTGTAAGGGGAAAAAAGAAGCAATAAGGGCCACCTGGTCACAGCTTGTTCAGGCAGCCAGATCAAAAGATTCAGTCCTGTTCTGGTGTATCACTAATACCAGTACTAAGTCAAACCAGCCATAGCTAAAAGTCCACATCTCCCCCCCCCCCCCCCAAGAAGTATGGGAGAACCAGTATAGGCAACTTTAATAGGATACAGCTACAGATATAGACCCCCTGACTGATGATTTAGAAAGCCTTCCCAACTGGCTACCAGTATTTAAGTCAGAAATTGACTCTCTCATTACCCAACTTCTCGCAGACAAGGCCCCATGGGTGATTCTTATCCCCCTCCTATCCACCCAGAATGGCTAAAAAACAACAATGAGTTAGAAAAAACATATCTAGAAAAAGCAACTGAAATTCCAAATTCTCGCTGTTCAAATAGACTATTCCTGTTCAAAGCTATTTAGCAAAACACAAATAACTGTTATTGCCCAGTGTGGCCTAAATCTGATTTCCTTTTGCTCATCCACCATCAATATTCAATAGCAGGTTGTACTTTACCAAGTTAAGTCAGAGAGACCCAAGACTAATAAGATTCACAAACATTCTTATTCTCTGTCAGGCCTGCTACCTTCCATAGCTTTCTCAACAATCTAATATTTGTTATTCATTATACCACCCTGAAAACATATTTAACTGTTCCATTGTAGAAAACATACTGTATATTTATAATTTAGTGTCACATAGTGTTGTGTATGTAACCAAATGTAATGTGAATGAATCGGATCTAGCGATCCTCCTTGTAACCAAGTGTATTGTGAATGAATCAGATCTAGCGATCCTCCATGTTCCCCCTTCCGTCCCCCCCCCTTGTGAATACTCCTATTGTATAGATACTGTGTATGCATGGAGTAGTCTGCCACTCACATAGGATTCAGCTGTCAGCGATAGCACAGCTGAAAGAGTTCAGCTCATGTGGCTCCAATCACCCAATCAGTGATTAGCGCGGGAAACCTTCCTGCCACAGGTGAGCCACGCCAGGTATGCATTACGTCAGAATGACATCACTGACACAGTAATCAATGGGTGCCTTCGGGCAAAATTCAAATGTACTGTACCATATATAAGGAGCTGCGTCTCCACCATTACCTCATGTTCAGATTGACTACCATGCAATAAAGATGTGTTTGGCCCCCTGATTGCTGCCTACTGCATATCAATCTGCAAACATCAAACATAGTAATGGGGAATATATTTTATAGGATCCTTTATTATCATTTTGTGCCGCTATCCAGGTTGTATCTAGGAAGAGAGTCCATAGTTTCAGCCTATCTTACTGTTTCTTCCAGGGCTGAATTATGGTTGTTAGTCTCCTTTCACTATTAATAAACAGAGAGAAAGAGAGTGGCCAGGGGAGAAAGAGGTGGCTGGTGGTGGGGAGAACAAGCTGTAGTTATGTCATCTATATCTATTGCACTCAAGGCAAGAGCAGTGATGTTAGTTTGAATCTTTGGGATAGCAGGGTGAGTTCAGGACAAAGCAAGAGCTTCATTTTACAAGTTCCTGGGTTTTGTCAGCTTGAGTTATGATATTCCAAGAAGACTCTCACTCATACACACACAAATGCACACATGTAAAGAAAGAAGAGAACAGGAAAGCAGAAGCGATGCCACCGGTCCTATCACTGCAGGCAGAGATCTTGTCAGATCTCATAAGTTAAAACAGGGTCAGCCCAGGTCAGTTCATGGATGAGAGGGTACCAGTGACTCTCATTTACTCAACTCAAACTCATAGCAAAGGATATTACGGTCCTGCTGCCTGTGGTAGAAAGGAGGTCACAGTTTGGAATATACACTGTATACACTCATTGAACTATTGAGTTTGCATGTACCCTAGTCTAGCCCCTTGATGCAGAAGGGAATCCATATCTCAAGTGTTACTGAGAGATGGACATCCAAACTCTCTTTTAAAAAGTCCAACAAGGAATTGTCTATTACCCTTTGAGAACATATCATGTCCTCCCCACACACTTGGGCATGTACAAATTACATTTAGGGTGTGTATTGAGGATGTGTGGGAGCAGTCCCAGATCATCACCATCACCATCACCATCAGTAGTAAGATTTGACTGGATTAAAGATGAACAGAGAAGTCAATGTTGAGAGGAGGTGAATAATCTTATAGGGCATAGTAAAATACCTTACTGTAGTGCTTTTAACCTTGTAAAACAAGGGGTTTCTTTGCTACCACATTGCTCAAATACTTCCAAACCAGCATAATGAGAGCAAGAAAAAACACATGATGGAGAGTCAGATTGTGTACACAACCATTGTTGTTAATAAGTGTTTAGTGCCAATAAACATAATGAATAAGGTTACTTTTGGAGTCCAGCCCTGCAATAATTTTTCTTACATTAATAACTCAGATGTGTTTGGGATTTTTTTAAAAAATGTATACTCACTCAAAGCAGCATGTCTGCAATTATTGACAATAGAATGCAGGATTTCATTAAGCAAACAACACAACCAATTTGAGTTGAAGGATTGATTTTCAGAGGAAAGAAAGCATCTGGAAGTGGCCAGCCAACAGTTCCTATCCCTCCTTCTTTAATAGAAATTGCCAACTGATTTAAATTAGGTTTCCTCACATTTGCTCCTGAGCTGTGAACTTGGAGTGTAAACTAATAAATCTGGAGTTGGCCCAAAAGAAAAAAAGGGCAGAGGGAAGCAGCCACTACTTCTTCAAAGGCACAAAGAAAAATCAAGCCTTGTTTTCAGTAATCTATGTGTACTCAAAAATTGAAGCTTAGACCAAAAACTCATTCAACTGGCAATACAATTGTCTACATGGTTTACTGGCTTCTGGTTTCTGCCTAAAACAGTACCTTTAGCTACAAATTTTAGTAGGTGGAAACGTTCATCTATATACCCTGAAATGCTTCATCTATTGATTTTTGTATTGCGATGTGCTATTCAAAGAATAAAAGTAGGCCAGCCCCCCAGTCCCATTGCATTTAAACATGGAATCCTTTCCACACAGAGCTGTACCAGCTTATCTTATAAGCATGAGTTTGAATGTATGCCATGATTCTGCCATGATTTTGTGGAAGTGCAGAAACCCAACACGCTGTGGTGTTGAATTTCTGCATATGTTGCTCTACCAACATCAACTTGATTAGACATAGTTTCAAGGCCCAAAGGTGACACCAACCTCAGCAGGCCATACTTGTACTGGAAGCGAAAGCAGAAACAGCAAGCAGGAAAGGTAAAGACTAGACCTGCAAGGCAGAACAGTTAGACACCTAAGAGGGATAGAGATGACTTTGAGACACAAAGGACCATGATTGGCAAGAGGAAGAGTACTAGTTCTGGAGCAGTGTTCATGTTGTGTATTCAAGTAAATTGCAAGTTGCTCCAGCAATGCTTTGCAAAGACAAAATGGTGATTTCCCGCAATCGGAATCAAGAGCAAGGATTGGCATGTATTCTTCCTTTCTTGGTGCGCTCCTTATGTTAATTAGAGTGCTATGATTGGGTACAGTTTTGGATCCTGTTCCTGATTGATTAAAACTGATGTATTAGGGTTATGATTGGTTAGTTAAGGTTATCTGGTGGGTTACTACAATGTATCACAGAGTGACCGCCACCAAGCACAACAGGTAAACTAGGGTGTGGCCAGGCCAGATCTATGCTTCCCAATATCTGTGCAGGTTACCTCACCAGGCTAGCCTTGGGTCCTCTCCATACGCTCACATGCAGGTGTAGCTCAGTATATACCACAGGGGTAGATTTCAGAGAGACCGATTACTTGGGACTTGTTTAGCCATCTGTTGCCCGGATATCCTTGTAATTGTGGCCTGCCGTTGTTCATTGTTCTGTTCATCGTTTGCTGGACTGTTATTTACAAGTGACAGACATGACAGTTTCCCAACCTTTTGGTTTTTGGACTTCAGTTCCCAGAAGCCTAAGTCAATTCCCCAAAGCACTGATCAGCCAATGTACTGACTTAGGCTTCTGGGAATTAAAGTCCCCCTGTGGCATGTGGGCCCCATGTTGGGAACCACTGGTCTAGAGACTAGGCAAACCTAATGATTCTGGTCTGCCATGAAAGCAAGCACAAGATAACAAAACCACACAAAGGTCATCTACTTCATTATAAACAACAAGCAGAAATAAGAATCCCTATAAAAGAAATTTTCCACATGTCTGAGTGGCAAAATATTAAATTCTTCACAAAATGTACCTCTTCATCCTGGGATGCTCTTTTTTGGTCCTGTTATGAGTTTGTCTTGTTTGAAATTGGCCCAGATTTTGTTGCTTCCTTGACATACTCAAGTAGGTAAAGCATTTCAGAACAATCAGGGTGTTTTAACCCTGACTCTGCTTCTTGAAAAGCTGGATGTTTCAGAGGTCCCCATGCCTGTTTTGCTATATGCTGAAAATTGCTCATCTTTAGAACAACTTGATGCTGGTATCATAGCAAGTCTAAGTGGGATGACCAGCATCAAGTCTATCCTGGTTGTTTAGAATCTGTTTCTGCTGATGTTGACTGAAGATGCAGAGAAAGCATCAGCAGTAAGGCATCCAACCACAAGCCACCTTAATATTTATTACTTGTGGCAGATGAAGGGTGTTTTGTGTGCTCAACTTATAGCAGACCCATTAGGGTTTCCAAGGTATATGATATGTTCAAGGAGGGACTTTCCATTGCCACTCCCCAGTGAGCTTCTGTGGTTGAGTGAGGATTTAAACCCAGGTCTGAGTCCTATTTCAACAGTCTATCCACTACAGTAAACAGTTATTTTCTGTAAAGACTCCCCTACCACACAGACAGACCAACACACACACTATGAAAAAAAACTAGGCAACACAGCCATGGCATCCTGTGCCCAAACATGTCATCAGCACCAGTTACCTGTCAACAAAGATATACAAAAGTCCATGAGGCAGGCGAGATGAGATTATAGAAGCTAATAAAGTTTAGAAATATCAAAAGCAGCAAAGTATCAGGCTGCAAGATAAAGGGGACCTGTGCAAGAGTTAAGTCAAAAGCATTGCAAGGTTACTGGATTTCAGTGGACAACAGTCAGGGAAACTGCAACAAGCAAATTAATACACAGTCTATGATCTCACATACTGAGTTTTCATCAGAAAAGGAGTCCAAGGTGTTTGGGAGTTTCTAAAGAAAGGAATTCTAAAGGCACACTTATATAAGCAATTCCAAGAAGGAAAAAAAGGTGGAAGACAATTTGGGTTCAAAGAAAGCTTAAAAACAAAAGATGAAATACTTAGAAAGTGGAAAGAAAGCCAAGCTACAAAGGAAGACTACAGTAGGGAAGAAATGGAGGGATAGTGTTAGGAAGGAATGGGCTGAGGTTAGCAAAAGATGCTAAAAGCAACAACAAAAAAGCATTCTTCAGGTATATGTGCAGCAAAAGACAGAGAAAAGAAATAGTGGCTCAGTTACTCAGTAGGGATGGGAAATGATAACAGATGACAAAGAAAAGGCAAAACTTCTCAATTTCTATTTTAGTTTGTTCTTTTCCCAAAAGGCAGTCTCTCTAGAAAAGGTAAAGGTCACCCTTGCTCGAAATCCAGTCATATTCGACTCTAGGGTTCAGTGCTCATCTCTGTTTATAGCCAAAGAGCCAGCGCTGTCTGCATCTGCAGACATTCCTGTGGACATGTCGCAGGCATGCCTCAACACCAGAGTGCACAGAACACTGTTTACCTTCCAACCAAAGTGGTCCCTATTTCTCTACGTGCAATTTCTTGCTTTCAGACTGCTAGGTTGGCAGGAGTTGGAACAGAGATGGGAGTTCACTCTGTCATGCAGTACCCAGGGAATCGAACTCTGACCTCCCAGTCTCTCTAGGCAACTGTAAAATATATAGTGAGAGGACAGGATTGTAGCTTGAGATTGATAAATAAATAAATAGTTATGGAATACCTGATTACATTGAATGATTTCAGTCTCCAGTGATGGAGGAACTGCATTTAAGACTGTTGAAGGAACTGACTAAAGAGATCTCAGATCCGCTCTATATAATTTTCTTGAAATCATGGAGGTGAAATGCCAGATAGCTGAAGGAGGCCAACATTCTCTGTATCTTCAAAAAGGGCAAAAATGAAAAACCCTTTCAGACCAGTCAGTCTGAATCAATCCCAGGGAAAATTCTGGAGCACATTATAAAGCGATCTCTCTGTAATCACCTTGAAAACAATGTAGTAATAACTAGAAGCCAAACAATCCAGATGAATCTTATCTTATTTTTTGATCAGGTAACTTCTTTGGTAGATGGCGGGAGTGCTGTAGACATAATACATCTTTACTTTAGCGAAGCCTTTAACAAAGTGCTCCATGTTATTCTGATTAGCAAGATAACTAAGGAGTGGGCTGGATAGCAAAGTGTCAGATAGATACATAGTTGATTACAGCATCATACTCCTAGTTTGACTTCTTCTCAAACTAGAAAGAGGTAACAAGTGGGGTAACAAGACTCACCACTGACCCCAGAGCTCTTCAACATTTTTATAAATGCCTTGGAAAATGAGTACAGTCTATGGAATACTTACCAAATATGCAGATAACATAAGATTGGGTGGAATAGCTAACACCTTGAATAGCTAATACCTTGGAAGACAAGAACAAAATTCATAAAGATTTTGGTAAGTTTGAATACTGGGCTGAAAACAGCAGGATGAAATTTAACAGAGATAACTGCAAAGTTCTACACCTAGTGAAGAAAACCAGCTATACAGTTACAAGAAGAGGGATACTTGGCTCAGTAATACTATGAGTAAGAAGGATCTTACTGTGTTACTGAGATGTTACTGTATAAAAATGGGATGTGGCCGTGCGTGTCCGGCACGCATGTCCACACCCGTCCATACTATCCCATAATGAGCTGCCAATACTTACCTTACCTCCCGAAGACCAACCCCGCAAGGGTCTGGAAGCTGACAGTGGTGCCAATGCCCCATGGTCAGGAACCAAAAAAACCAGGTCCCCAGCATCCTCTGCGCCGCGGTGCGCCTTAGCAAATCAGGCACGAGGATGCGAACACAGAGGAGGTTGGACAGTCATCACGTGCAACAGAAAAAAATGCCTCACGCGCCTTTCCCCCCCTCAACCGCAGCAACAGCAGAGATTGCCCGGCAGTTTGGTCAGGGGAGAGGAAGGCGGGGAGGAGACACAACAAAACACGAAGGGTCTCTCCAGCAGCACTAAAAAGCCGACTCCCCAATGCCACTGCTGCCGCAGTACCCACTGCCACTGCCTCAGCAGTGTTTGCCCGGTAGGTCGGCCGTGGGAGAAGGAAGCTGAGAGGAGAGACCCAAAAATTCAAAGGTACACAGCTGGAGTGGCGGCGATGGAAACGGCAGTGGTGAGGTGGCTTTTTAGACCCATCGGAGAGACCCTTCGAATTGTGGGACTCTCCACCCCGCCTCCTTCGCTCCCGGCCAAACTGCCGGGCAAACTCTGCTGGGGCGGCGATGGCGGGAACAGCGATGGCAGAAGAGAGGCGGCTTTTCAGGGCCACCAGAGAGACCCTTCATGTTGCGGGTCTCTCCTCCCCGCCTCCTTCTCTGCCAGCTGAAATGCTGGGCAAAATCCGCTGGACCGACATTGGCGGGAGTAGCGGTGGCAGTGGAGGTGGAGAGGCAGCTTTGTGTGAGTGTGTTGTGCCGGGTGTGCAGTGTTAGGTGTGTTGTGTGTGTGTGTGGTGTGTGTGTATATATTGTGTGTGTGGGATATATTGTGTGTGTGTGTCCTGTGTGGGTGTGTGCTGTGTCGGTGTGTGTTGTGTGGGTTTGCTGTGTGGATTTGCTGTGTTGTGTGCAATGTATGTGGCTGTGGTGGGTGTGGGTTGTGTGTCAAGCATATGATATGTGTGTGAGTGTGTGTATAGTGTGGGGTGTCATGTGTGTTGTGCCATGTGTAATGTGTGTGGCTGTGGTGGGTGTGGGTTGTCAGTTATGTGTGTGTGTCATGTGAGTTGTGAGTTGTGTGTGTGTCATGTATGCATGTTGTGTTTGTGTGTATTATGTGTGGGGGAGAGCACCTTCCCAGATGGATCCCTGCCACCAACACAAACTCCATACCTTCCCAGTAAGGCACAATAACTAGTTCTATTATATTGAGTACTTCATTTTTGCTGTATTGTATTCTTGTTTGATATGTTGTGAGCCGCCCTGGGTTGGTGTATGCTGAGTGAGCGGCATAAAAATCAAATAAAATTAAATTAAATTAAATCTTGGGACTGTTGCAGATCACAAGCTGAAGGAGTTGACAGTGCAATGTGGCAGCAAAAAAAGGCAAATGTCATTTTAGGTTGAACTAGCTTATTGCCTGGCGTTGCTGGGGGTTATTGATTTTTTTTTTAATTGTGGGAAGGTATGTATGGCAGGGCGAGAAGCAGGTATCTATCAGGGGAGGCGCTCTCCCTGGCGGATCTCTGCCTGGCACTTTTGCATTTTCCCCTCCGCTGTTTCGAGGGCTGGATCAAAACAGCAAAGGGGAAAATGCAAAGACGCCAGGGGACACAGCAATGGGAAGAGGGGAGCTGACAGACAGGCCACTCTTGGTCTGTGGATGTGCGTTCCCAGATGAAGTGTGGCCTATCTGTCAGCTTTCCTTTTCCCCATCACTGTTTTGAGTGCTGCTCTCAACACAGTGTTGTGAAGAGGGGAGCTGGCAGGCCGCACTTCATCCGGGAATGCACATTCCTGAGTGGAAAGTAGCCTGCCTGTCAGGGAAGGGGTTCACTTTTCTGGGCAGGCAAGGAATGAACGGTGCTCCACATTCTGCCCTTGCCTCCTGAAAAAGGGGCACATTTTCTCCAGCAAGCAAGGGCCTAAGGGAGTGCCGCGTCTGGCCCTTGCCTCCCGGAGGAGGGGGTTCTTGTCTCCTTGCCCACATCCAGTGTTGCGCACGGCGTTTGTTTTTTTGGGCATGCGCAGACTGTGCTGCGCATGGGATTCCCCCCCTTGCACTGTGTCTCAAACAGTGATGGCGCATGGACCTTTCTCTCCCCCCTCCATTTGCACACACACAGTGCTTTTTTCATCTTGGTAGGGGTCCCGGACCCTCACAGCGATGATCTCAGGGACAAAAGTTTAGTGTGCACTGCACATAATGGGATAGGCTGGACGTGTGTAGAAATGCTTTCCGCACACCCCCGGCCCAACCCCTTTCTTATAGGTATAGATTAACAGAAGTATAGTCCCAAAAACATGTGAGGTACTAGTCCCCATCTACAATATTTGGTATTGGTTAGACCACATCTAGAGTACTGTGTATAATTCTGGATACCACACTTTCAGAAGGATGCCAATCAACTGGAACAAATTCAGAGGAGCACAATGAAAATGAACAAGGCCTTGAAAGACTAAAGGGACTTGACACGTTTATCCTTGAGAAAAGAAGACGGAGAGGGGGATAGGATAGTAATTTTCAAATAGTTGAAAGATAGTCATAAAGAGGATGGTCAGGGTCTGTTTTCAATCATCCCCAAGTGCAGAATATGCAATAATGGGTTACAGGAAGCCAGATATAGGCTGAATATCAGGAAAATGTCTTAACTGTTAGAACAGAATAACAATTGAATTAATTACCTCCAGAGGTGGTGAGTGTTCCAATGCTGAAGGCATTCAAGAGAAAAATGGAAAACCATCTGTCATATCTGCATTGATTTGTATTCCTGCATTAGGTAGGGAGATGGACTAGTTCCCTTCCAACCCAGGATTTTAATTCATGTATTTCTCTTGTTTCTGTCTTCTTCTCCCTTCTCTTTTTAATAATAATAAGAAATTTTGTTATCTTCATTACATCCAAAAGGCAGTCTTTGTTTTGTTGGGGCTGCAGCTTTATCATAAGGGACAGGGTTCAACCTACAATTTCCCATTTCCCATTGCATTGTGTTTTCCAGGGAGTCTTCAGTCCTGGCAGAAATCATGGGACTGCTTTCCTGCCTATCATGGAGACATACTTATCTTCATGTTCTGATAGCTTCTGGAAAGCAATTTAATTGGGATGGCCTTTCACTGTGTATTTATTGCTGTGTATCTATTTTGAATTGAATTGTATTGATTTTGCTGTTTCACTGAACTGTATTAATATGTATTTATTTGTTTTTTATGTTGACATTCATTGTATCACTTCTTTTTACTTGCTGTTCACTGCTTTGAGTCACCTTTGGGCTGAGAAAATGTGGTATACAAATAAAAAATGGAATGGAATGGAACTGTAGAATTCTTTGCAGGCGCACCCCCCCAATAACGGACACAGACAACATTGAAAGTGGATAACAGCACCGGGCCACATTTATTGATTCAATGCCCTAGTCCGAATTATAAATTTGTATTGGTAAAACGACCAATCATAATTCATAAGGCAAGCAGGCCGAAGTAACACTGGTAAGGTACCACCCCAAAATTGCCAACGGCAATTGGTTACAATGTATCAATTTGTATCAATTTGTTTGTTAACAACAAACAAATTGTTGACCGTAGTCAATAACTAACTCATGACCCCACCCTCTGACGCGTATCCGTGAAATCACAGGGGTGATGCATGCTGGTTAGCAGTCGTCATCACCCCATCGCCTGGTTCGTCGTTGACCGGACAACGTTTAACTAATTTATTCCTGTCTAGTGTTGTCCAGTCAATTGCGAACCTGCCGGATACTTGTGGGTCATACTGTTTACCTTACCAGTGCTACCCGCCAATGTGACCAAAGTCAACGTTATGAACACAGAAGACCCCTATATCAAACCATAGCAACAGTGTGGGATGGGCAAAAAAGCCAGGACCCGGAAGCCAATATGGGTCCCAGCCAAAAATTCCCACCCGGCCCCGAAGCGACCAAAATATCACACTGTTAACTAGGGAGGGGGTGGAGGGGAAAAGACTTCTCCGCTCCGTCGCTGAGGTAAAATGGCAGCTCGGCTGCCTCGTGGCCATCCCTTTTATAAGGGAGCTGGCCACGCCCCTAACTACCCGGATTCTCTGTCCTGTGGGGGGGGGGCCCGCAAAGGGCGCGGTGGCCATTTTGGCGCCGCGCTTGCATTGCAGGCGCACCCCCCCAATAACGGACACAGACAACATTGAAAGTGGATAACAGCACCGGGCCACATTTATTGATTCAATGCCCTAGTCCGAATTATAAATTTGTATTGGTAAAACGACCAATCATAATTCATAAGGCAAGCAGGCCGAAGTAACACTGGTAAGGTACCACCCCAAAATTGCCAACGGCAATTGGTTACAATGTATCAATTTGTATCAATTTGTTTGTTAACAACAAACAAATTGTTGACCGTAGTCAATAACTAACTCATGACCCCACCCTCTGACGCGTATCCGTGAAATCACAGGGGTGATGCATGCTGGTTAGCAATCGTCATCACCCCATCGCCTGGTTCGTCGTTGACCGGACAACGTTTAACTAATTTATTCCTGTCTAGTGTTGTCCAGTCAATTGCGAACCTGCCGGATACTTGTGGGTCATACTGTTTACCTTACCAGTGCTACCCGCCACACGGAGGGGCTTCAAAGAAGACCTGACGCCCCCCCCAGACCGTCAGCTCGGTCAACAGGCCTGCTCGCCAATCACCCAACAGGAGGTCCATACCTCCTCGCGACAGATGGACCCCATCCCCTGCATACAAGTCATAATTTTGCAGGCTAATATCGGGGTAATGACTGACCCGTCCCCAAGCCCTGTCGGCAAGAAACCGCGCCACCGCCCTATTGACCGTGCGCCTAGCACGGTCAAGGGCCATGAGGTTAACGCCCCCTCTGTAAGAATGGCGCGGAACAATGTCCGACCACACCAGGGTTGTGGCAGGCCAGACATAATGCAAGTAGGCGAGTTCCTCGCAAATCGCATGCTTGAGCGATAAGCCGGTGACCTGGCCCAAATCATTGCCCCCCAGGTGGATAATGAGAATGTCAGGCAGGTCAGCACCCAGGCCAGAAAAAGGGAAAGGCCGCAGCTCCCGCCATAACATCCCAGGCTTACCATGCCATGTGAGACTGGCGTGTTCACCCAGTCCCAGTCGGGGTCCACTCTGTCGCCGCAGCGTAACGCGCTGCCCTGTGCACATAGCTGTGGCCCACCAGCCATACTGTCACCGGTGTAATACGACACCCAGGGTCTGTAAGAAAATTGAGAAAAAGGCGGTAAGGTGACTGGATTGGTACTCATGGCGGGGGTGGGCGCACATAAAACTGAAAACATTGCGAGCCCCACGTCCCCATGCTGCGTATGTCAGCCCCAGAGTACCCAAAAGCAGCTGCTGTAGAGGCTGCACCAATACGGAACGAATGTGTGCCATAACGGGCACCTGGTAGGCCCACCCTGATGAGGGCTCTGGCTGTCACCTTCCAAAACTGAAATTTAGTAAGGGGAGACCCATCTTGGTGACAGAAAAACGGGCCGTGGTGCATGCCACGCAGTGCCAGGAATTCCTGTAGGGCACCAACCGGACAGATGTCTGCCAAAGAACAACGTAGCAGTCTTACACCACTGCCTACGCCATGCTGATCTGTTTTAGAGGAGCGTATCCTCAACTGGGCCCAGTCTTTGGCTACATAGACATCTTCGAGTTCCAGTGCCCTACCACTTGCATCCGCCTTAGACAGCATCACGAGTTCGCTGACGCGGAGCGCTCCAAAAAATGCCACCGTTGTGGCTGCATGGAAAAGGGCTGCCTCATAATGATCAAAACAGAGGCCTGGCCAGCCCCGGGCCAACTGGGTAAGAACCCCTGGGGAAATAGGGTGCCGGTCGTCCAGGCAACGCCCGCGCTCGCGCACCCACCCCTCCAAAACATGTCTCACACGGAAGTCAGAGGTGGTATCCACATGACCTCCCACTTTGGCCATAAAAGCCAACGCCGAGAGCTTGGATGCTATGGTGCGAGGTGCGAGGCCCTGTGCATGCAGGTGAACCATGAACCGCAGAACATGGTCCACCGGGATAGGCCAGGTCTCTGGCAGGTGACATTGAGCCGAAAATGCCCTGTAAGAATTGAATGCTTGTTGGTACGCCTTACGCGTGCGTGGCGCTAGTGACAGGCCAATCGCCCGGTTCACCTCTCCTTGCCAATAGTCCAGATCTCGTCCGGGAGTGGCGAGGGAAATTCCTCCGCATCCGGGGCCAAGGCGCGGAACCGGGAGATCTGCAGGCGGGACAAAGCGTCAGCAATATCATTATTAATCCCAGGGACGTGCCTGGCCCTGAACAAGACGTTGAGGCGCAGGCAGCGCAGCACAAAATGGCGCACTAGTTCCATAACCCTGGGCGATTTGGAAGTCTGTGCATTAACGATGTGGACAACAGCAGCATTGTCGCACCAGAAATGCACCACCGAATTAGCCCACTGTTCGCCCCATAGCATCAAAGCCCCCAGAATAGGGAAAAATTCCAGGTATGTGAGATCCCGCAGGCGACCTGTGCCTGCCCATGCCGGTGGCCACCCACCATAGGCCCACTTCCCATTGAAGTACATCCCATAACCCAGGGATCCTGAGGCATCAGACTGGATCTGAAAATCGGGAGATGCCAGGAGGTCAGACCTCCAAAATGAGACCCCATTGAACTCCCTCAGGAATTGCAACCAGACAAACATGTCTGCCCTGATACCCCGGGTAAGCCTAACTCTGTGGTGGGGCCTGGATAACCCTGCCATGGCGTCGCATAAGCGCCGGGCAAAAGCCCTGCCCGGTACGACCACCCTGCAGGCAAAATTGAGGTGACCATGTAGCACCTGCAGTTCCCTCAGGGATGCCTTACGCTTGGCCAGCAATTCCGAGATAAGGGTCACTATCCTGGACACCTTATCACCCGGCAGCCTAGAAGCCTGCACTACTGTGTCAATCTCAACCCCCAGGAATACTAGCTTGGTAGATGGGCCCTCGGTCTTTTCGGGCGCTAAAGGGACACCAAGTTCCTCCATTAGCGTCTGAAATGTATTGAGGAGACGTGTGCACGTGTCCCAGCCCCGTTCACCCCCGAATAAAAAATCATCCAGGTAATGGGCTACAGACCGGGACCCTGACCTGTGGACGAAAGCCCACTCTAGGAAGGTACTAAAACGCTCGAATGCCGAGCATGATATGGAGCAGCCAAAAGGCATGGCCTTATCAAAATAATATTCACCCTTAAATTTAAAACCCAGCAACTCAAAGTCGCCCGGATGCACTGGCAAGAGGCGAAAAGCCGACTTAATGTCACATTTGGCCAGTAAGGCACCCGGGCCACACGAGCGTACCATGCGCAATGCATGGTCAAACGATGTATACCTGACTGAACAGAGGTCATCAGGAATAGCATCATTGACCGATCGGCCGGCTGGGTAGGACAAATGATGAATAAGGCGAAACTCGCCTAGGGACTTTTTGGGGACCAAGCCCAGTGGCGACACCTTAAAATTGGGAAACGGGGGTGCAGGGAAAGGTCCAGCGACCCTGCCCGCATCTAACTCTTTCTTAATGCTGGCCGCAGCCACATCCTCCCTCCCTCTGAGGGATAACAGGTTGGGGGCATCCTGAGGGGACCTATCACCCATGAAAGGAATACGGAATCCCTGCTTAAAACCCTGAAGGAGATACTCCCCATCTTCCCCCTTCGGGTACGATGCGAGCCAACGCTCCAGCATGTCCACATTAATTGGGGAGGGGGCCTTTTGGAGAACCAGCTCCATCCGAGGCAGTCTTGCCAGCCAACTGTCCACCCCTCCCTCTGCCTCGTGTCCCCCCAGGTCTGGGACAGGCAGAGGCTGCGTGGGGGCCTGAACATGTGGGACACTCATGCTTATACCTGCAATTCTTTCTATTGCAGGAACCATTGGACGAGAAAGTCCAGCACAGCAGGCGGGCTGGAACCCCCTGCCCCGCCGCCTGGCGGGTAACCTGCGCTGGAGCCGCTCGCTGGACCGCATGTCCGCAATGGTATCTATCTCCCGGGGCAGGGCGTGTAGGCGTCATATACAAGAGCCAAAGCCTCTGGCACGGCTCGTCCCATCTCATCTCGGGGTGGAGGCGAATCCTCATACGGAATTCCTCATCATACGCTAGCCAAGAGGGGCCCGGGAAATCAACCATTGCCCTGTATATATTGTCCAAATATTGGACCATGGGGATAGCTAAATCCGGCCGCGCCCTCAAATACACCGCCATGTATATTAAATAAGCGGGGAGCCAATTGGCCCAGGTACGCGGCGGCTTACGGCGGCGTGCCTGCTCCTTGTCCTTCTCATCCTGTCCCTCCCTTTCCTCCTTGGTGGGCTCTCTGTTCAGGAGTGAGAAGATATCAATGTATTCCCCCCGCCATATCTTTTCTCTGGTAGTCTGTGCCAAATGATCACCTAGTGGCAAGGAATACCCCGCCGTCGGCAAAGCCGAAAAAGGCACAGCCGGCCTAGGAAAAGGGGCCTGAGCTAAACCAGCCACCCCCAGCACATTCCCCGGAGTGTAAGAACAAGTACCCACCCCAGTACCCAAGGTGGCAGTCGTCGTCGCCGGGTGGGTAGCCGATAGCGTGGCCCCCGCACCACCCGCGCGAGGCCAAGGCCATTGAAAGACCCCCCCCATATTGGGGATGTGTGTGGATGTACTCGCTTGCACCGTATACTCACATGCCGCACCCCCGCGGGCCGCCCCCACCGGGGGTTCCGGCCCACTGGGGGCGTCGGAGCTCACGACCGACGTAGAGCTCATCACCGGGGCTTGACCCGCACCTGGCTGCTGGCTGGGGAGCTGCGAGGCAGTGGCCGGAACCGCGCCACGCGCCTGCAGCAGCTCGACCCTCCCTGCCGGCTGTTGTCCTCCTGCCGCCATCGCCTCAACAGGGACCCCGAAGGGAGCGCCCGCCTGACTGGCCCGTGCCAACGACGCTTCCAGGGCCGCGATGCGGGCCAATAAGGTGTCCACGTTGACCAGGGGCAAAGGGCCGGCCGGCCCGCCTGGTCCAGGCGCGGGTGCAGGTCCCTGCACCCCAGGACCCGAATATGGCCATTGGCCAGCACCGAAGCCCGGCAGGGTCGGTGGAGAAACCTGCCAAGGCAGGGAGCCGCACCACCCCCCGAGGCTGGAGGGCCCCGGGGGAGGCTGCGACCCAAGATAAGTAGGCCCAACAGGGTGGGCAGATGGAGGAGCGGTGTCCACCGCTCGCGGGCCGCGGGCCGGAACGCCTTCCGCGCCCGCACTCTGATCGGGCCAAGGGGCAATAGACCCCATTCCGCTGGCCCCGGCAGGGGCCGGCAAAGGCGGCTGTTGAGGAGGCGGCACCGCGGTCCTCCGACCTGGGTTGCGCCTCCTAACAGCGCGAGCTGCACTAGAAGCTGCCTTCTTCTTCGAAGGCATCTCCACCGAAGCAAGAAGGGAAGCCAGCAAGGCAGGACTGCTACCAAAAAGGCTTCCCGGTAGGCTAAAGCGCGACGGAGACACAGGGGAAAAGACTTCTCCGCTCCGTCGCTGAGGTAAAATGGCAGCTCGGCTGCCTCGTGGCCATCCCTTTTATAAGGGAGCTGGCCACGCCCCTAACTACCCGGATTCTCTGTCCTGTGGGGGGGCCCCGCAAAGGGCGCGGCGGCCATTTTGGCGCCACGCTTGCATTGCTGAAAGAAGGCTGTCAACGTATCTTTCCACTAGCTTTTAGGTCACAGATTAAAGACATCAGTTTTACAAAACATTCAAGGAAGTATGTGTAACAGTTGATATTTCAAACCTGGTGTTTGTGTGTTTCCTCTCATGAGCATATTGGTTTGGGAATGTTGGCTTAATCTCTTTGGATGCTTTGCATGGTGTTGAATGGATCTGATTATATAAAAGTTGCCTTGGAGATCTGCATGGATTGAAAACAGGGTGCAAATTAAATATCTAAATGTTATTACACTGAACTTTTCTAAGTGGAAAATCTAGGTTTGCAAAAGCATTCATCTCCAAAGCAGTTTTTTTTAAGTGGAACAAGGTGAAGTGAATTTGCATATGAAAACCAATATTTCATCATGCACATCTTCTTCTGATAATAGAAAATTATCTCCAAGGAGGTACAGCTCTGCGGAAATCTAATTGGACTTCGAAAAACTTGTGAAAAGAAACCTCTTTAATACCACATTTTAACATATGCAAATCTTTGATATTGTTTAAAAACAGATACCTCCCAGCATATGGGCTCAATATGGTGTGCATGCAATTCATGCATGTAACTTCCATTGACATGAAAGGAGTCTGTGAGCATCTCTGGCTGAGCTAACTATAGCGTTAACAAGGAGCTCACAATTACAGACAATTACCTCAGGCTTTTTGCACCTGGTGCTTACAAGGTACCTTTGTTAGTAGGATTCCTTGCAGGAGAAAATATTTTTCCAGCCATCACTCTTCAAGCATCTGAAAAGAATCTTTCCACCGCAGGGAATGCTCTTGCAGCATATGAGGAAAAAAAACCTCACTGAGAAATATTGTGGCTTAAGGCAGGAGTGGAGAATATGTACCTCTCCAGATGTTGTTGGCCTTCAGTTCCCATTAGCCCTCTCTAGTACTGTCAACAACAGTGAAATCTGCAGTCCAGCAACAGGTAGAGAGTCACAAGTTCCCTATCTTTGGTTTGGGTAGTACCACTTCAGAACAGAGATCACATGAGGACACTGTTCCTACCCAAATACTATGTTCCCAAAATCAGGACATCGAGACTATTAGACATGAAGACCTCTCCTTGACAACTACTTTGAATTTGCTGAATGGAGGAGCATCAACTAGGGAGAGTCACTCCTTCCTGTCAGAAGAGATACTGTCCAGACATAAGTTTACCACCTGAGTCTATATAGGAAATATGGAGACTAAGAGATTTCCATATACTGTAACATAGTTGGTCAATGGGCATAGAGCTGAGCAGGCTGTGGAGGAAGATAGAGGATAGTGGTGCCTGATGTGCAGTGGTGCATGAGGTCGCAAAGGGTCGGATTCAGTGGCGGGCATCAGCTGGTTCACACTGGATTGCCTGTACTGGTAGCAAAACTGGCTGGCCATGTCCACCTCCCTGCCCTGACACACCCCACCCATCACCCCACCCCTCCCCATACTCTCCCCATACTCTGGGCATGACCAAGAACCAAGGAGAAAAGGAGCAGGAAGAGCTGCCAGAGCCAGGGGCAAGGAGGAGGAGGAGCCATGTTAGGTTTCCCTATGTTCCCCTATAACCACCATGCCCTCCCCTTGGGGAATTGTCATGGGAGCAGGGGAAGCCCACCAGCACACCTTCCTTTACTGCCCACCTCCCCGCCCCACCCTCCTCCCGGGGGTGAGGAGCAAGAGGAAGCCACCCAATGTGACTGGCCTGGGCTAGGCTGGGACATGGCACTCCTGCCATTTGGGCACTCCTGCCTCCACACCCTGGGTGGTCCTGAGGCAAGGAGAAAGAGGGAGCTCAGCTGCCCGATGCAGCTGACACAGCTGGCCTGGCCACCTCTGCCATTTGGGTGCTCCTGCCTCCGCCACCCCTCCCCCTATGGTCCCAGGGTGAGGAGGAAGAGGGACCTGCCCAATGCAGCTGGCCTGGGCCAGGCCAGGCCACACTTCTGCAGCCACCATTTGGGTGCTCCTGCCTCTGCCCCCTGGTGGTCCTGGGGCGAGGAGGAAGAGGGAGCTCAGCTGCCCAACACAGCGCCCCGGCCAGGCCATGTTTCTGCTGCCACTGCATGGGCACTCCTGCTTCCACTGTCCCCTGGTGGTCCCGGTGGGAGGCAGAAGAGGGAGAGGGAGCTTCCCAACATGGCTGGCCTGGGCCGGGCCAGGCCACACTTCCTCTGCTGCCACTTGGGTGCTCCTGCCTCTGCCCCCCCCTGTTGTCCCGGGGTGAACAGGAAGAGGGAGCTCAGCTGCTCGACATGGCTGGCCTGGCTCAGGCTAGGCCTTGTTTCCACTGCCACCACTTGCGTGCTCCTACTGCCACTGCTCCCTCCCCTGGTGAGGAGGAAGAGGGGCCGTAGTTTGGGCACCCCTTTTCTAGGGGTTTGTGGGGAGGGAAGAGAGAAGGAAAATATCCCAGATCAATGTAATAAATAAATTATTTCCCCAAAAGGATCTCTGCTCCCTCCCTCCCTGTCCAAGATCTCTCACTCTCTCACACACACCTCTCTCCAGGTGCCAGCCTGAGGGAAGGGAACGGGAAAAGAGGGGGAGAGACTGCAATTTTGCATAGCAAACCAATTAGAATGCCGTCGCCTTCTCCGTGCTGGGGCTTCAGGGCTCCCCCCTTCTCACTCTCCTGCCCCACCACTGACATTATCATGGGGATTCCCTTCCCAATGGGCTGGGCGGCAGTTGAAAAAAGAGTTTAAAGTGGGACTCTCAGTGAGTCCCCTGAATGAAGGCTCGGGCTGTTCTAGTCTTCCTTCTTCTTTTCTGCTTCCCTCCCCCTTGTGCTTCTCTCGCAAGGGAGAAGCCCGGCTTTAGTCTCGGCGTGATCCCACCAACCAGGAACTAAGCTGGCTCCCGAGCCTCGTGAGACTTGTCCTCACGGGCAGGCAGCTGAATCCCGAAGAGGAGGAGAGGGCGGGGAGCTACTGCACTGATGCTCATCACATCCAAAAATACGATTGGGCAACAGAAGAGGGAGTACCTCCTCCCCCCCCTGCCAAATTATGGTGTTTTGGCAGCGCGGGTCAGGAAATGGTGCAAATTGGCACCAAATTATGGGGTAATCCCGGCCAAATCGGGATGGTTGACAGGTATGCTCCACACACACCTTGGTGGTCCCAGGGCAAGGGGGAAGAGGGAGCCACTAAATGTGGCTGGGCCAAGCAGGGACATGCCCAGGTGTCTGCCGCCTGCCCCTTCTGGGTAAGTCTGTCTGTCTTTTTGTTTTGCTTACTTTCCAGTGTGTGTGTGTAAGTTTGTCTGTCTTTTTTTGTTTACTTTGCTCTCTCTCTCTCTCTCTTTCTGTGTGTGTGTGTGTGTGTGTGTGAGAGAGAGAGGAGGGGGTCTGGAGCAGGCTAAGGGTGTTTCATTTTATTTTGTTTACTCTGATATGCTTGAAACACAGACTGACACAGCTACCATTTAAAAAGTTTTATTCTGTGCAAGCATATCAGAGTAAACAAAACAAAAAGACAAAAATGTTGCACCTAAAAGACTAACTGCTGTATTTTAATGTGAGCTTTTGTGGATCAAGTCCACTGGCTCTTTAGCTATAAACAGGGATGAGTACTGAACCCTAGAGTTGGATACAATGGCTTTCGAGCAAGGGCAGACTTTTCCTATTAACAGAAGATCCCTTTTTGGTATTCACATTTGCTGAGGTTAGTAAAGGTAAAGATCTCCCTTGCTCAAAAGCCAGTCATAGGGTACAGTGCTCATCTCCATTTACAGCCAAAGAGCCAGTGCTTTCTGTGTTTGCAGACATTTTCATGGCCATGTGGCAGGCATGACTAGATCACATGGCCACACCCAGCATGTCACATGCCCAGATTTGGCCCTGTCCACAGATTTGGCCGCATCCACAGAGTTAGCCCCGTTCACAGTGTGGTAGTAAATTTTTTTGATGCCCATCACTGGTCGGACTCGACTATTTGACTGAACAACAACAAAGTTGGTCACTACCTTTTTCCTCTTTGCATGATATTGATGGAGAGGATACTTTCATGCCCTATAGTAAATAAATCTTAGAACAGACCCTGCCTCCCTAGTTGTTGTGTCCAAGCATTGTATTGCTTGATGTTTTAGCTTTGCCGTAAGTCTAAGGCAAAGCTGCACGCTATTTTCCAAAGGCATGAATTTCAAACAAGCCACCTCAGTTTCTGATTTGCTGTAGTGAATGTTTCCGCTTCTTCGGACACCCACACAAATGTATCCTCTTGTGTTGTAGCTGTTCTTACTTTATAAAAGCAGGGCACCTTGCCCATTGTATTAGTCTGATTTCCTGAGCTGTTAATAAATCACTTGTTGTTTGACCCTATCTTGCTGGTCAGAGTACTTCGTACAACCGGACTCAACACTAGTGCAAGTGATATTGGTTGTTCTTGTGCGAGAGCAGCTGGCAGTAATTGAGAACAAGACCAGAGAAGATGGTAAGATTAGTCAACTTAGGGTTGCCATAATTCTTTCCCAACAAACCGGGACAGCCATGTGATGTCATTGCATTCTTCAAACTGTGCATGCATTGGATGGGGCTGTTGAGGAGACCTACTGGAGCACCTTTGTCCTCACCCTCATGTGACCCTCTTTTCCTCATTCTCCTTTCACAGACCTTCAATTTATCCTATCACCAGGCTGCCTGTCAGCTGGGAGGTGGATTCAGTGACCCCCCCCCCCCGCACTTCTGCTGAGGCCCTCTGCTTACCGATGACCAGGCCATGCTGATCAACCCAATCTCCTTCTTCTTCTTCAGCCACCAAGCTGCTGTGGCTGCTGCTACAGATGCTGGTTGGTGCTTAAGTAGAGGCACTGATCTAAGGCAGCAAGAAAAAAAGCGAGATTTTTTTTCAAACTAAGAGCATGCCCCTTGGTTTGAAACTTTGCAAATCCAGGACTTTTCAATTATTTTTACAGAACTGGCCGGGATGATCAAAATTTGGGAAATTCCTGGTTTTCCAGGACATATGGCACGTACCTGTCAACTTTCCCGGATTGGCTGGGATTTCCCGATTTTCAACGCTGATCTGCGCCATTTCCCGCCCGCAGCTGCCAAAACCCCGGAATTGGCAGCGGGGGAAAAAGAGGTACTGCACATCCCTTCTGTGCAGATCGCCTTCTATGCATGCATAGAAGGCTTTTATGCTTGTGTAGAACCCTTCTACACTTGCGTAGAACCCTTCTACGTTTGCGTAGAACCCTTTTACGCATGTGTAGAAGGCGATCTGCACAGAACCGCTCTGTGCAGGTCCTGTATTTTCCAGAGCCGCAGTTGACAGGTATGATATGGCAACCCTAAGTCAACTGTGCCATGTAAGAGATTGATATAAAACTCTCTTATTCCTGCAGAAGTGGGTGGGAATTGACAAAGTTCGAAAAAATATTTTGGACTCAGCTCCCATCAACCCCTGACATCACTGGAGTTTTATAGGAGCTGAGGTCTCTCCTAACCTTCCTATCTTCTTGATTCAGGCAAGGCATCTCCGTCATTTGGAGCACAGTTTCTTTGCTGGTTGAGCCTGCCCTGCAAGACTTCAGAGCTCAAAAAGTCCCTCTGTTGGCCTCCACCACTTCAGTGTTAGTATCAAAGACTGTCATGATTAAACTGCATCGGAAAGCTCCAGGACTGAAATGTAAACCAAGACAGGAAGGCAACATCCTGTAAGCTAATTTCTTTTTACTAGGGTTATAAATTTTATAGATTGTGTAGAAGGAACATGTGTTTAGCCTGTGTCTGTCCAGTGAAGCAACAAAGACCTGTTTTTTAATTGTTACCCATGTGGTTCTGAGCACTTTTTGCCTTAAGGGAGAATTTCAACTCTGAGGTTTTATCAAAACTAAGCCCATAATAGTCTCAGAGTTCTTTTGTTTCTGTTTTTTTTAAAAAATTATCCTAGGAATTGAACAGTCTCTTTTATTAGAAGAGCACAAGTTAGAAAAAGCATGGAGAGACTGATTGGGACAGCATGCCACCAAACCCCCTGCATATCTTAAATTATTGCTGTTTCTTCCATCAATTTTAACTCTGTGTTCATCCTACTCTAGTCTGGGTCTCTATATGATGTATTCTGTGTACAGATTGAACAGATAAGAGATTATAAAGTTCCCTGGCCAGAGTCTTTTGCTTATAGAAAACCATTCTATCTCTCCATATTCTGTTGTAACAGTAAAAAAATTTGCCCATAATATAGGTCAGGAGAATCAAGTGCTGTAAAGGTTTCCCTTGCTCGAAAGCCAGTCATATCCGACTCTAGGGTTCAGTGCTCACCTCTGTTTCAAAGCCAAAGAGCCAGTGCTGTCTGCTTCTGCAGACATTTATGTGGCCATGTGGCAGGCATGACTAGACACTGGAGCACATGGAATGCTGTTACCTTCCCACCAAAGTGGTCCCTATTTATCTACTTGCAATTTCTTGCTTTCGAACTGCTAGGTTGGCAGGAGCTGGGACAAAGACGGGAGCTCATTGTGTCCTGCAGTACTCGGGAATCGAACTGCTGACCTTCCACCTCCCAGTCAGCATCTTAGACACTCGAGCCATTGCAGCCCCAATCAAGTGCTGAGGCACCCCTATTTATTCCAGAACAGGCCATAGTTTCTCAGGATCCACACAGTCAAAGACTTTGTTGGAATCTATAATGAATAGGCTGAACTTCTAAAATTCTTTGTAATGCTCCTGTTTCTATCAGATATTTAAAAAATGATCACAGGTTCTTTTTCCTTTTTGGAATCCAGTTTAAATGTCAATTATTTCTCTCTACATATAAGGTAAAAGCCTTTCTTACAACACTGCTAGTGTCACCTTGCTTGCATGGAAAACTAAAGCAATGGCCCTATAATTCCTGCACTCCTTGGCATCTTCTTTCTTGGAGACTGGAACATATATTAAACATTTCCAGGCTGTGGTATATTGTATTGTTTTCCATAATTGTTGGCATATTCTTGTCAGCATGTTGACAAATTCTCTCTGTGTGGTTTGAAATACTAGTTACCTCCCATATTCACAAATTTGGTACCCATGGTTTTACTAATCTGTGATCTGAAAATATTCTGTGAAAAAGGCCTCTAAAATATGTAATAAATACATATTTCAAATGTGCATTACCACGTACAATTTAATGTTGAATAGGAATACTGTTCTAATGACCCATGTTTCCACAGGAGCCATTTCATGAGCACATATGAAGATTGGTGGAGGCACTTCCATCCCAACCCCCTTGTTTGTATGACTACAGTATTTATACTAAATACAGGGTTCTCTGCTTTCTGTATTTTCAGACATTCACAGAAGATCTGGGAATTTCCCAAAGGGTATGCAGCAGTTCAGTAATTTCAGAGGAGGGCAGCAAACATGTCAATGGGACAAGAAACCAAGCCTTTTGATGAAATACTGACAGAAATGGTTGTGTTTAGCCTTGAGAAAATGAGACTTCCTAGTAATCAGGTGGAAGACTGCTATCAAAGTGAGTTCACTAGTTGAATTTATTGACTACTAGCATATTTTGCCCGGCAAGCCGGGCAGATTTAACTTTTGCAGCCCAGTATAGGTGTGTGTGTGTGTGTGTGTGTGTGTGTGTGTGTGTGTATGTGTGTGAGTGTGTGTGAGAGAGAGACAGACAGACAGACAAAAGCAGTCTAGCAGAGGGTGTGTGTATATGTGTTTGAGTGAGAGAGAGAATGAGAGAGAGAGAGAGGGAGGGAGAGAGAGAGAGAGTGAGAGAAAGAGGAGGGTGCCATTAAGGAGGCTGCGTGTGGTGCGGGTGAGTCAGGAGGGAAGGGGGAGGTGTTAGGTTGTTTTCCCCCTTTCCCTGCCTGGGGTGTTGGGGGGGGGAGAGAGCAGGGAAGGTAGGATTTGGATTTTTTCTGTATCCCACTTTCCCTATAGTGGGGGGGTGGGAGGCCTTTCCCCCCATTAACTGTTTCAAAGGTTGTTCGAAACAGTTAATGGGGAAAAAACAAAGGTAGCAGGAAGCTATTTGTGAGGGGAGGCTCTCTCCCAGGAAGAGCGCCTCCCCTGATGAAGTGTTGACTGCTGTTTCCCCCCTGCCCTCAACTTATCTTGAGGCTGGCGGGGTCCTTGTAACATCTTTGTCGGGATAGCGTGGAGGAGGGGGAATCCCTCTTCTTCCCAGTGCCCCATGGATGAAGGCTGGCAATGACATTGCTGGGGCCACGGGTAGATGAGGGACTACCCCTCCTTCTTGTAACCCCGCTGAAGCTGCTGCGAGGCCAGTGGCAGCCTGGCTCACCAGGATGGCAGGTATGGCTTTCCTCCGGGAGATGAAGTGTCTTCTGGAGGGAAGTTGTTTGCTGGCGTTACAGCAGTTTTTAAAACCATGCGTGCCCGCTTACCCAGTGTTCTACATGCTCGCGTCCTTCAGCCTGATTGGCAGAGGGGTGGTGTGGTGCAGTGGACACTGCACCATGTAGTTCTTTTTCTGCCTGTGTTCATGGGGCGGTTGCCCCACTCGCGACTGGTGGACCCATGCGACGATGCTCCAAGGGTGGTAAGGTAAGTGTAGGCGGCTCTGTTAGGGATAGTAGGGATGGGTGTGGGCATGCATGCCGGACACCAACCGCCCATGCCCCTTCTTATAGGTAAAGATGTTTCTAATTAATCAGTGGCTAACCCAAACAATAACATTCCTTAGTTGTGTTTACTAGGTGTGAATAATTTTTTTTAAAAAAAGGTAAACAACACATCCAAAAACTGTTAGAAAGAACCAAGTCCAACTCCACTGCTTTCAATGCAGATTTTTTGTTTGTTTATGTCAAAGATATTTTATAGCTTCACAGACTTGGTATCGGTGGCCAGTATGTGATTAGCTGTACAGTGATACCTCATACAACGTCCAAACTTGGTTCCACAAGTTTGGACTTTATACGGATTTGGACTTTGTATGAGGCATGCAAAATCCTAGCCGCGATGCCTCATACAACATCCAAATCCTTGCCGCGATGCCTCGTACAACGTCATTTCCATAGAGATACATTGTACTGTAACAACACAGACTTCAGGGCAAAGTCAAGGAAACAGACAGGAAGCTGACAGAACTTTAAGAAATCATTGTCTAAAGGCTAAAAACATTACAAAAACATGTCAAACAACCCTGATTGTCCAAGAACCTGAGGAATGCTGCAAAAATCCCAGGAATGCTTCTAAAAATTCTGACAAAAAAAATCAAAAAAAAATCCAAAATCACGCTCAAAACCACTCCTAAACACTCTTTGCCTCGTGCAAAACCCACAAGAGCATTGCATGCATGTGTCCTGCTTTTTATACTGCCTAGTCACAATGCAACCTGGGGGAAACCCCAATGCCTCATACAAAGTTGCAGGAGAAGGGGAAGGAGAACCACCCAAAATAGAAGGGCAATAAAAAGTGTATCCTCTTTAATATATGTCCGAGTAGGATTCAGATTTAGAAAAGAGCAAGGAGCAACTACAATCTCAATTAAAGTAACATTCAGGACTGGTAATACATAAAGTAGCAAAAGGTCATGTAAAATTCACTAATATATAACCATATACAAGGAACAAAACCATAAAATAAACCACACCTATATAAAACATCATAAACATGGTAATGTACTATACTAAGTAGATTATAATGGTTCAGAATGGTTCAAAATGTCCATCATCATGAATAAAATTACAAATCTGATCAAGGTCCATGAAATTAGTGAATATCAATCTCTGCAGCAGAAGAATCCGTGCGGATAAAGTCTTTGTAAATCTCAAAGGAAAAGCAGAACATCAGAGTCGATATCCCTCTGGTGAATCAAGGATATTTCGGGATATTTATCGAGAATCTACAATGAAATATTTATCTTGAAAATGCCCAAAGTACTAAATACATGTATCACAAAATACAGACATGGTATCTAAAAATAAAGTCAAATAATCTTAATCAACAATTACCTGAAAAAGAACTATATTGAGCATGCTCATAGACAACCTCTCTCGCAATCTCTTACAGTGTTCGAGCGTTAAAGCTATGTGTCACTGTGCTGGTTATTTAAAGGAATTAAACGAGGGCTCGTGAGGCTAATCAAGCAGTCGAAATGGAGATTTTTAAAGGTAGACCAATATAGAATTAGTAACTAAATTAGAGAAAAGCGGAAAGGTCCTGATCCATATTCATTCCGTGCAGAATTAATGTGGCAAAATGGTGTATGTAATACATTTCCCTCTGGAGAAGGAAGCGCTCCATGTCCATAATTTGGTGTTTCTGTGGTGAGTATAGCTCGAGTATAACCACCTTCATGTCATGTCAGGGATGGTTTTTTTCTAAAAAAATGAGACACCATCGGAGCTTGTACAATTTTGTTCCTGATGCGAGATTGATGTTTGCCTAATCTGATTTTAAGTGGACGTCTGGATTGCCCTATATATGCCAAATTGCAGGCACAGAGAATCTTATATATGCAATCACACGAATTGCAATTGGAGAATTTGGATAATTGTACCTTAAAGTTGCTAGTGGGTATAGACACCTCATCAGTACACCACATGTTGGAACAAAATTTACAATGGCCACAAGGATGGTGGCCAGCTGGGAACTGCAATGTGTCAGTGTGTCGTGACAGGCAATCAGTCCTGGAGACCATGCTGGCTATGGTTCTGGTCCTGCGGAAACCTACAGTTGGTCTGCCAGCACATCCTGGAACCAGGTCCAGGATGTCCCAGTGTTTCATGATGGCTTTTTTTGATGTTATGAGCCAACGGAGTGAAGTCCAGGGACCAAAAGATGTTGGAGACTGGTGATCTGTCTTTGCGCTGAAAAAGGGAACGTCTAGGATGTGATTTAACTTTAGTTAATGCAGAGTTAATGACTCTGGCTGGATAGCCCCTCGCACGTAATGAATCATTGATCTTATCTGCTGCTTTAAGGAAATCAGAGTTAACGGTCGAATTTCTCTTAGCACTGAGGAGGAGGCTGTAGGGAATGTTAGTTTTTAAAGAGTGAGGATGAAATGAATGAAATTGAAGAAACGCCTGTCGATCGGTGGGCTTGTGATATAGTTTCATTTTTAGAGTACTATCAGAAATAAAAAGTGTAAGATCTAGGAAGGGTAAAGACAGGGGATCAATATTGTGTGTGAACATTAAATTCTCATGTAAGGAATTAGTCCAATACATGAAATCTACAACTAAAGAGGAATTCCTGAATACAAACAACAAGTGATCTATGTATCTCCTGTAAGTTATTACCTCTGTAAAAATGGACTAACTGAAGGGTCAAGAATGAAAGTTTTCTCAAAAATTAATCATAAAGATGTTTGCTACTGAAGGAGCAAAATTGGACCCCATCAATACCCCTTGTGACTGTAAATAATATGAGTTCTCAAATCTAAAAAAATTGTGTTCAAAACAAATATCGAGAATATCCAAAAGAAAATGAGACGGGGGGTCGGGATCAGACCGTGTAGATAAATGATGTTCAATGATGGTACGTGCTTCTTGTAAGGGTATGTTTGTATAAAGGGAGGAGACATCAAGAGTAAGTAAAACGGAATCCGAGGGAACCTTGTAATTTTCCAAAAGTTGGATAAAGTGTGCCGCATCCCTAACATACGATGGGGCTTCTGATGCAAATTGTCTGATGTAATGGTCTATGTAAACAGATAGGGGTTCTAACAAGGAATTATTGGCAGAAATAATGGGTCTACAGGGGATGTTGGGTGAAAGTGGTGTGATTTTATGGACCTTGGGCAGCATGTGAAAAATAGGGACCCGGGGAAATTTATTTAACAAAAACCGGAAGGTGGATTCAGTTATATACCCCAAAGAAAGTCCCTCCTGCAAAACTACCGAAATGATTTTTGAAACATGGGAGGTGAGATTGTTCTGTAACTTATGATAGAAATTTTCACTGGGCAATTGTCTCTGTGCCTCCTTGAGATAGTCAGTTTTATTCATGACCACTATGCCTCCACCCTTATGAGCTGCCTTAAGTTTGATACTAGGATCATTGCCTAAGCCGTGCAGGAGGTGAACATCCTCTTGCGGTAGATTATATGAAAAACGAAAGTTGCTCTCAAGAGCGGCAATGTCGCGGAGTACCAAATGCTTAAATACCTCAATGGGAGCATTATCTACTGGTGGAATAAAAGTAGAGCGGGGGAAAAATATTCCTGTGTCCTCCAGTGTCATCTTTGAAGAATGCATGTAATTTCAACAATCGGATAAGTTTGAAGATGTCTATACGTGTGCAAAAGGATGAATATTTAGGGGTTGGAACGAAACCTAGCCCAAGATTTAATAATTGGGATTCCCTTACCGTTAACGCTCTGTGGGATAAATTAAACACCAAGGAGGCAGTTACTTCTTCCTTGTCCGTCTGGGATTGCATAGTTCTAAAAAATCCATTCTGGTGGTATTCTTGCTCCATCATCATACAAAGTCGCAGCAACGTTGTATGAGACAACTTTTTCCAAGGAATTAGGCGATGTTGTATGAATTTGATGTTGTACGGAGTGGACTTTGTATGAGGTATTACTGTATACTTGCTAGGGTTGGAGTGTTGATCACAGCTTTGGATGCAGCAGGAAAAATAACAAATTAAATGGTGTAAGAAATCAGGAGCCTAGCCCCTCCAAAGCAAAGTTTTTAATTCAGGTAGCTTTCTTTCAGAGGGAATATTTAATGTGGTCTGCATTTTTAAGCTAATTGACCTAATTAAATCTTCCTGAACTGATATGTGGATTAAAATGGTTATAACTCAGATTCAGCATCTCTCCAAAATGTAGGATGCAGTCATTGGCTGAAAGTTTGCACACACAATGTTTATGTTGGAAGAAAAGCATATTAGATATTTATTTTGCCAGAAACGCATATAAAAAGGAGTTTGTTAGGTAAAGGTATATATAAAATGTCTGTGTAAAATGGAAAGGAGTAAACAAAAATAAGTGTGGGCTAAAATGGCCACAGAGTACTGGAGAAATTGGATGGAATGCATTTAATATTGAATACATGTGAAATGGATCCTGCCTGGATATAAACTGAATTACACACTCCACTACTCTTCCACTGTACTACCTACATTTCCCTGATTTCCAAAACCAGCAAAGGATAACTTTGACCCTGCATTTTGTCATGATTCAAAGGGGAACTGTGAAGATAGGTCTTTCAGGCTAGAAACACTGATCATAATGGAAGCGTGGCGCAAAAATGGCCGCCGCGCTCTTTGCGGCCCCCCCCCCCCACCGGACGAAACCATCCGGGTAGTTAGGGGCATGGCCAGCACCCTAATAAAAGGGCTGGCCACGAGGCAGCCGTGCTGCCATTTTGGCGAACCGACGGAGCGGAGAAGTTTTTCCTCCTTACCTCCGTCACTCGCGTCCTCTTGAGGGAAGCCTTTTCGGGCAGCTTTCTCCTTTTGTTTTTAGGCTTCCTAGCTACATTAGCCATGCCCTCGAAGAAGAAGGCAGCCGCGAACGTGGCTCGATCGGCGTGGAGGCGTCAGCCGGGTCGGAGGACCGCGACTGCGCCCGTTCCGCAGCCACCTCTAGCGGACTCCACCGGGAACGGTGGGATGGGATCGGTAGCTCCTTGGCCTGATGCGCGGAGCATACCCGCGGCCCCGGACGGGGCCTCGGCCCTTGGCCCGCAAACAACGAACACGGCCCCTGCCATGGTTCGTGCGGTGGGGCCGTCTTGCCCGGGTGCGCAGTTCCCTATGGGGGGTGCGAGCCACGGAGGGTGGTTGGGTTCCCTGCCTTTACAGGGCGTTCCTACGGCTTCCCAGGGGCTGGGCATGGGCTCTTGGCCTTATCTGGCCCCTGGGGCTCAGGGACCTGGACAGGTACCCATGAATTATGGGCCGGTTGCCCAATTGCCCCCTGTCGGGGCCGGGCCCTATGTCGACGTGGAGGTCCTCCTTGCCAGGGTAGCGGCCCTTGAAGCGTCCTTGGCGAGGGCCAACCAAACAGGGGTATCTCTGGGTTTTCAGGTACCCCCTTTGGCCGCCGAACAACGGCCGGTGATGGGTCGGGTCGGGCCGCCTGAGGCGTGTGGGCCGGTGGTGGCCACTGTCTCGCAGCTCCCCACCCCACAGGTGCAGCAGTCTGGTGCTGGTTTGGCTCCGTCGACGAGCTCAGCTTCGGTCGTGAGCTCCGACGCCCCTAGCGGGCCGGAACCCCCGGTGGGGGCGGCCCGCGGGGGTGCAGCGGGTGAGTATGCAGTCCAAGCTAATGCACCCACACAACTGACTTCATTGGGGGGGCTGTTCAATGGCCTTGGCCTCGCTCGGGTGGCACGGCGGCCCAATGGCCCCCGGCCCACCCAGCGGCTTTGCCCATGACACAGGGCTTGGGGCGGGGTGGTGCCCCCAATGTGCTTGGAAATGTGTTGGGGATCCCCAGGCTGGCTCAGGCTCATTTTACTTTACCCGTAGTTCCCTCGGTGCCGGTGTCGGCTTTGCCAACAGCAGGGTATTCCTTGCCCTTGGGGGACCATTTGGCCCAGTCTACCAAGGAAAAGATTTGGAGGGGCGAGTACGTAGATATCTTCTCACTTCTAAATAGGGAGCCGACCAAGGAGGAGAGGGAAGGGCTGGACGAGAAGGATAAGGAGCAGGCACGTCGTCGTAAGCCGCCACGCACGTGGGCAAATTGGCTGCCAGCTTACCTGATTTACATGGCTGTTTACCTCAGGGCTAGGCCGGATTTGACTATTCCCATGGTCCAATATCTGGACAATATTTACCGGGCTATGGTTGACTTCCCGGGTCTGTCATGGCTGGCTTACGATGAAGAGTTCCGCATGAGAATTCCGCTGCACCCAGAGATGAGGTGGGATGAGCCCTGCCAGAAGCTGTGGCTTCTGTATATGACCCCCACGCGCCCCGCGCCTGGGGAGAGATACCATTGTGGACATGCGGTCCAACGAGCGGCCCCAGTGCAGGTACCCCGCCAAGTGGCGGGGCAGTGGGTTCCAGCCCGCCTGCTGTGCTGGACCTTCTCGTCCAATGGTTCTTGCAACAGGAAAAATTGCAAGTACAAGCATGAGTGCCCCTCTTGTTCTGGCCCCCATGCCGCCTCCGCCTGTCCCAGGCCAGGAGGATACAGGGGCAGGGGTAGGGGCGGACAAGGGGCAGGCAGGACTGCCATGGAAGGAGCGGGTTCACCGAAAGGCCCCCTCCCCAATTAAGGTTGATATGCTGGAGCGTTGGCTCGCATTGTACCCGAAGAAAGCAGACGCTGTGTACCTCCTTCAGGGTTTTCAACTGGGTTTCCGTATTCCTTTCACGGGGGATAGGTCACCGCAGGACGCACCCAACCTTTTGTCACTTAGAGGACGGGAGGAGGTGGCTGCCGCCAGCATTAATAAGGAGGTCGCTGCGGGCAGGGTCGCCGGCCCTTTCCCCGCGCCCCCTTTCCCCAACCTTAAAGTGTCTCCTTTAGGACTAGTGCCCAAGAAGTCCCCGGGCGAGTTCCGCCTGATTCATCACTTGTCATACCCAGCCGGTCATTCGGTCAATGATGCTATCCCTGAGGACCTTTGTTCTGTCAGGTATACATCATTTGACCAGGCATTGCGCATGGTGCGCTCATGTGGCCCGGGTGCACTGTTGGCTAAGTGTGACATTAAGTCGGCTTTTCGCCTCCTGCCGGTGCACCCGGGTGACTTTGAGTTGCTGGGTTTCAAATTCCGGGGTGAATATTATTTTGACAAAGCCATGCCATTCGGCTGTTCCATATCCTGCTCGGCTTTCGAGCGTTTCAGTACATTCCTGCAGTGGGCATTTGTCCGTAGGTCAGGGTCTCGGTCTGTAGCCCATTACCTGGATGACTTTTTGTTCAGGGGTGAACGGGGCTGGGACACGTGCACACGTCTCCTCAATACATTTCAGACGCTAATGCAGGAACTCGGTGTCCCTTTAGCGCCCGAAAAGACCGAAGGCCCATCTGATAAGTTAATATTCCTGGGGGTGGAAATTGACACGGTAGCGCAGGCTTCTAGGTTGCCCGCAGACAAGGTGGCAAGGATAGTTGCCCTTATATCGGACTTACTGGCTAAGCGCAAGGCATCCCTTCGGGAATTGCAGGTGCTACATGGCCAACTCAATTTCGCTTGCAGGGTGGTTGCACCTGGCAGGGCCTTTGCTCGGCGCTTGTGCGACGCCATGGCAGGCTTATCCAGGCCCCATCATAGGGTGAGACTGACACGGGGCATCAGGGCAGATCTGCACGTATGGCTCCAGTTCTTGAGGGAGTTCAATGGGGTCTCATTTTGGAGGTCTGACCTCCTGGCTTCGCCCCAATTTCAAATTCAGTCTGATGCCTCGGGATCCCTGGGTTATGGGATGTACTTCAATGGGAAGTGGGCATATGGTGGATTGCCACCAGCCTGGTCAGGCACGGGTCGCCTGAGGGATCTCACATATTTGGAATTTTTTCCCATACTGGGGGCCTTGATGCTATGGGGTGAGGAGTGGGCCAACTCTGTGGTGCATTTCTGGTGTGACAATGCGGCTGTTGTCCACATTGTCAACTCACAGACCTCTAAATCTCCCAGGGTCATGGATCTTGTGCGCCAGTTTGTATTGCGCAGCCTGCTCCTCAATGAACTGTTCAGAGCCAGGCATGTCCTGGGGGTGAATAATGATATTGCTGACGCTTTGTCCCGCCTGCAGATCTCCCGGTTCCGTGCCTTGGCTCCCGATGCGGAGGAATTTCCCTAGCCACTACCGCAGGAGATATGGACCATTGGCAAGGAGAGGTGAACCGGGCGATAGGCATGTCACTGGCGCCACGCACGCGTAAGGCGTATCACCACGCGTTGGTTTCATTTCGGACCTTTTGTTCCCAATATTGCTTGCCAGATACCTGGCCGATCCCAGTGGCCCACATCCTCCGTACCATAGCATCACGCACCATAGCATCTAGGCTATCAGCGCTGGCTTTTATGGCCAAGGTGGGAGGTCATGCGGACAGTACCGCTGATTTCCGTGTGAGACATGTTTTGGAGGGGTGGGTGCGGGAACGTGGGCGTTGCCTGGACGACCGTCACCCAATTTCCCCTGGGGTACTTACCCAAATGGCACGAGGCTGGCATGACCTATGTTTCGATAGGTATGAGGCAGCCCTGTTTCGTGCGGCTACAACGGTGGCCTTTTTTGGAGCGCTCCGCATCAGCGAGCTTGTGATGCTGTCTAAGGCGGATGCAAGTCGTAGGGCACTGGAACTCGAAGATGTCTATGTTTGCAATGATTGGGCTCAGTTGAGGATACGCTCCTCTAAAACAGATCAGCATGGCGTAGGCAGTGGAGTAAGACTGCTACGATGTTCATTGGCAGACATCTGTCCGGTTGGTGCCCTACAGGAGTTCCTTGCACTGCGTGGCACGCACTATGGCCCGTTTTTCTGTCACCAAGATGGGTCTCCCCTCACTAAATTTCAGTTTTGGAAGGTGACAGGGAAGGCACTGGCCAGAGTCGGCCTCCCTGGGGCCCGTTACGGCACCCATTCATTTAGAATTGGGGCGGCCTCTACTGCGACTGCTTATGGGTACTCCGGGGCTGACATACGCAGCATGGGGAGGTGGGACTCACACTGTTTCCAGTTTTATGTTCGCCCACTCCCACCGTGAGTACCTTCTGAGTCACCATGTATCTCTCCTTCCCTGTTTTTTCCCTTGACAGACCCTGGGTGTCGTATCACACCGGTGACAGTATGGCTGGTGGGCCATAGCTACGTGCACAGGGCAGCGCGTTACGCTGCGGCGACAGATTGGGGACCCCGACTGGGACTGGGTGCATACGCATATTTCACATGGCACGGTGAGCCCGGTATGTTGTGGCGGGAGCTTTTGCCATTCCTCTTTTCGTCGAGGAGTGCCGACCCGCCCGACATTCTGATCATACCTTGGGGGTAATGACTTGGGTCAGGTCACTGGCTTATCGCTGAAGCATGCGATTTGCGCGGACCTCGCCTACTTACATTACGTATGGCCCACCACAACCCTTGTTTGGTCAGATATGGTCCCACGGCACGCTTATAGGGGAGGCTTCGACCTCCAGGCCCTGGACCGCGCTCGGCGCATGGTAAACAGGGCGGTGGCCCGATTCCTTTCGACCAAGGGCTGGGGGCGGGTCAGTCATCATCCCGCCATTAGTTTGCAAAATTTTGGGCTTTATTCAGGGGATGGGGTCCATCTGTCGCGAGGAGGTATGGACCTCCTGCTGGGTGATTGGCGAGCAGGCCTGTCGACCGAGCTGACGGTCTTGGGGGGGGCGTCGAGCCTTTATTGAAGCCTCTCCGGGTGGCGGGTAGCACTGGTAAGGTAAACATTTATGACCCACAGGTATCCGGCAGGTTCGCAATTGACTGGACAACACTAGATAGGCATAAGTTGTTTAAACGTTGTCCGGTCAACGACGAACCAGGCAAGGGGGTGATGGTTACCACTAGACAGCTGGAATCACCCCCTGATTTTACGGATACACGTCAGAGGGTGGAGTCATTAGTTAGATATTGACTACGGTCAACAATTTGTTTGTTGTCAACAAACAAATTGATACAAATAGATACATTGTAACAATTGTCGTTGGCAATTTTGGGTGGTACCTTACCAGTGTTACTGCGGCCTGCTTGCCTTAAGAATTATGATTGGTCATTTTACCAATAGAAATTTATAATTCGGACTAGGGCTTGAATCAATAAATGTGGCCCATGCCATTATCCACTTTCATTTGTGTCTGAGTCCATCATTGGGGGGGTGCGCCTGCAATGGAAGCGCGGCGCCAAAATGGCCGCCACGCTCTTTGCGGCCCCCCCCACCGGACAAAACCATCCGGGTAGTTAGGGTCGTGGCCAGCACCCTAATAAAAGGGCTGGCCACGAGGCAGCCGTGCTGCCATTTTGGCGAACCGACGGAGCGGAGAAGTTTTTCCCCTCCACCCCCTCCCTAGTTAACAGTGTGATTTCTTGGTCGCTTTGGGGCCGGGTGGGAATTTTTGGCTGGGACTCGCTATTGGCCCTTGAGTCCCGGTTTTTTCGCCCATCCCACACTGTTGCTATCGTTTGATATAGGGGTTGTTCTGTGCTGCTGTTGACTTTGGTCACATTGGCGGGTAGCACTGGTAAGGTAAACATTTATGACCCACAGGTATCCGGCAGGTTCGCAATTGACTGGACAACACTAGATAGGCATAAGTTGTTTAAACGTTGTCCAGTCAACGACGAACCAGGCAAGGGGGTGATGGTTACCACTAGACAGCTGGAATCACCCCCTGATTTTACGGATACACGTCAGAGGGTGGGGTCATTAGTTAGATATTGACTACGGTCAACAATTTGTTTGTTGTCAACAAACAAATTGATACAAATAGATACATTGTAACAATTGCCGTTGGCAATTTTGGGTGGTACCTTACCAGTGTTACTTCGGCCTGCTTGCCTTAAGAATTATGATTGGTCGTTTTACCAATAGAAATTTATAATTCGGACTAGGGCTTGAATCAATAAATGTGGCCCATGCCGTTATCCACTTTCATTTGTGTCTGGGTCCATCATTGGGGGGGGGGGTGCGCCTGCAATGCCTTGTTAGCTATTGCAATAAGACTTTTGTTGCCAGATGGGTACCTTTCACCCCATACCTGCAGTGGGTGAGAGGCCTTTGCTACACCTCAATTTGCTATTGGCCTGGCACCATCAGTGTGGAGATTTCTGATTGGGTAGTTAGTGTAGAGGGAGTGTGGGGTTGTTTGCAGTGCTTTGTGGGTTCTTTGTTGGGGTTTGGATTTCAATGAAGCAGGGAGTGTTCTTAGGGCTTCGTTGAAACAGGAATTATGTCTAGGAAAAGGGGACAAGGTGGTGCAGGGGGTGGGATGATCTGATTCCTGTCAAGATACCACAGGGTAAGGAGGTGCTGTCCGAATTCTTGAATGATGAGGGGGCAGCAGAGCTTGCTCCTTTGGGGGACAGGATCAGAACTTTAGAGAGGGAACAAGGCAATAACCCACCACCTTTTGCTAGTCTAGGAGGTTTGAAAAAGGGAGCAAATAGGGGTTTTGGCAATCGAGATCCTGGGGCCAAAGGCAAGGGGGAGCAGGTGTCGCACCAGGGGGAGATGACTCAAAAGTGGGGGTGGTGAGATAGGAGGTGCCTATTGCACAGAGGAAGAGTGGGGGTGGTGTGAGTAAGGATGTTGGCATGGCCACAAGCGTGGCAGAGGTGGCTAAGGTGAAGTATGTTGGGGTGCAAATGGAGGAATGAGGGGCAGTGGAGTCAGGATTATTGGGTTCTAAGATGGCGGAGACAGGGGAGAAAGAGTGGGAAAAGGAGACACCTAGTGGAGACAAGAGCAGGGAGGGGAAAGAAGGGGAGGTTCTGTTGGTTAAGAAGTCAGTGTCGCCTTTTGTCCAAGGCGACAAAGGAAAAGATTTTGAAAGGGGAATATGTGGACCTTTTTTCATTGTTGAATAGGGAGGTGGAGGTTAAGGATGCAGAAAAGTTGGATGAGAGAGAGAAGGAGATCATTAAGAAGAAGAAGACGCTGAGGTGCTGGGGGAGTTGGCTGCTGGCTTACATCATTTACATGGGGGTTATTATTAACAAAAGGCCAGAAATGGTGATGGAGCTTTTTAAGTACTTCGAACTCATGTATAGGGCATATACGGATTTTGCAGGGGTTGCATGGATGAGATATGATGAATCTTTCTGAACAAAAATGGAACATTACCCCAAAATTAGTTGGAGGGAACCCCACTCCTTGCTATGGCTCCAATGTATGACACCGATCAGGATTCTGACGGAAGAGAGACATGATAGTGGGCATTTAGTTTTGCATAGCAATGCAGCACCTACCCCTCTCCCAGGCAGGGGCAGTCGGTTCTACCCTGGCTGGTGTGCTAAGAGTTTAACTTGCATGGGTATTGTTCCAGAAAACCATGCAAATACAGGCATGGTTGTTCCCAGAGTGGGGGGATGCATCCAATCATGTCGTGTCCAAGGAATGGAAAGCAAAAGGGAAGAGGGACTCCTATACAAGGTAGGCAAGGGGGGAACCAATCCTCTGGTAACAAGGTACCCCAGTCCAATTAAGGTGGAGGCATTAGAATGTTGGTTGGTTAGGTATCCGCTGCCACCATCTCCACCGCGAAGGCGCCGTGCTCCTCTCCTGGCCCAGCTGGTCAGCGAGAGTGGTAGCAGCTGGCCTCGTAGCTCCGGGGCTACAAAAGCTCCGCCACCATCTCCGCCACAAAGGCGCAACACTCCTCTCCTGGCCCGGCCGCGTGAGTCACCACCTGCTTGGTTTTCTCTCTGGTCTGGTTGCCCCTGGGAGTTACAGATAGTGGTCATTCCTGCAGATAGGATGACAGGAGCCATCGTTAACATAGTTCCAGCTGATGCCATGGCCACTGCTTGGAGTCAGCTGTGTTGGGACGGAGGGCGACCGGACTATGCGGGTCTACAACTTTGTCGTCCTGCCGGGTTTTGAAAGCAGGCAAGGCTTGTTTCTTTGGTGTCTCTGGTCACTGTTTGAGATGTTGTTGGGGTGGGGTGGGGGTGGGGGGTTGGTATATTGTACATTGTTAAGTACATTAAGTTTTGCTCTGTTACATTGTGATTCTATGGTATATTTATTTTGTACTGATTTGTAATTTTGTAATTTGTAATTTGCAATTGTATGCTATTGGATTTTGTGTGATTGTTTATATTGTTATATTGTATTTCATTTGTTATACTGTATTTGATTTATCTGTTGTAAGCCGCCCTGAGTCGGCCCTGGTCGAGTAGGGAGGGGTATAAATCGAATAAATAAATAAATAAATATCCTCATAGGTATTTTTCTTTTTTATTTTCTCCTGTTCCTCCTTGTCTATGTTGCACAATATCATTTCAGATTTATCTCAATTTATTCTTTTTTAAAAAACTTTATTAAGAGGAAAAATAAACAAATACAAATCCATATGTGTATACAATAAGAAAGAATACATATACATCCACCTCTTATAATATAGTATTTCATAGCAAAAATAAAAGAGAGGGAGAGAAAAAGACTTAAACTGGAATAACATAAGAGGAAAAAAGAGGAAGAAAAAATTAACCCCCATTGACATTTGTAAATGGGGATGAAGATAACACCCATGATCTGTTGGGATTGTCCACGAGGAATTCTGTGCCAATTAATCTCATTTATCTTTCCAAAATAGGATCGTATCAGGGTTGGGTTAATCTCGTTGTCATCTGATAGTGCAAATTCAACAAAGGGACCCCAAATATCCCAAAATGGGATCTTCACTATTACCCCTTTTCTCTGATGGATTTGTATGGTTAATTTCTCATTAAGTGCCAATTGCCAAATATCTGAATACCATCTGGCTTTGCTGATACCTACTCCACCTTTTCACTCCTTAGCAATTAGATGTCTTGCTACCATTACTAATGATAACAATAATTCTTTTTTTTGTGTGTCATCCAGATGTAAATCATCAAGTTTACCCAGTATTGCTATCTTAGGACTTAACACAATTGTTGTTTTTAATATTTTACTTAATTCTTCTTCTATAACATTCCAAAAATTCCTTAAGTGGTCACATGACCACCACATATGAATATATGTCCCCTTCCTTTTGTTACATCTGCAACAGAGATCTAAATTCTTGTTGTTCATTAGATGGAGTTTGGCCGGAGTGAGGTACCACCACCAGAGAACCTTACAGTTGTGTTCTTTCTCCTTAATTGATAGTGATTTCATACTTCTATGGGTCCATTTCCCCCCCCCCCCAACTTTCATCCTTAATTTTTAGTCCCAAATCTTCTTCCCAGATTTTTAAAGCTATTTGTTAGAGTTTAACAAATGGTATATTCCACCTACTAAACCTTTTAAATTCATATTTCCCTGTCTCACTCCAAAAATTAAATCATTGACCTATCAGTTATATTCCTTTTCCTCATATGTCTGTCCCACGCTTCCACCTGGTGTTCTTGTAACCAGGATAGGTTTAATTCCTCGTAAATAATTTTCCTTTGTTGATAACATTTACCTTTATCCAACCAATCCTTAAATGATTGTACTTTTTTACGTAGTAAAATATCTCTTGTAATTGTCGTTAATACTAGTGGCCAATTTTGATAATCTAGTATTTCCATTATAGGTGAGAAATTTGGTGATAATTTAGAATTCAAGCCTCTCCAAATTTAAAATATATTCTTTAAAGAGAAGATACAAATTGGTGGAGTAATCTTTTGGTCACCTAAGAATAATTCACCCCTCCTTTTTCTGAATTCTACATAGTCTAATGCCTGATTTGGCACAGATTGATGATTTAATAATTTAATAATTTTCTTTAAGTTAAACGCTCTGTAATAATTTTTGACATTCGGAATATTTAACCCTCCCACTTTATTTCTAATATACCATAAACATTTATTAATTCTTGGCTTTTTCCCGTTATTACAAAAATCATTAATTTCTGCCAAAATCTAAGATCAGTTTCTTTTATGTGTATTGGCAAATTTTCTAATAAAAAATTCAATTTTGGCATAATTTTCATCTTGCACAGATTAATTCTCCCTAACCATGATAATTTCAATAATTTCAGTTGATCTATAATCAGTTTTAATTCATCTTTTAATTTGTTGAAATTAATTTTATACAAATCCTTAACATCATCTGATACCATTATTCCCAAGTATCTCGTTTTATCTTTTATTCTAATTTTGTATTTACTAGTGATCTCTTTCTTTTCAGCCTCTGATAGGTTACAAGTGATAGCTTCTGTCTTTTCCCAGTTTATTTTTAAACCTGTAACCTCTTCAAATAAATTTAAATGATAATGGATTCTACTAATATTTTGGAGAGGGTCTTTAACTACTAGCAAAGTATCATCCACGAATAAACTAATTTTTTACTTTCAATACCTATTAAACCTTCATCTTGCCGTATAGTTGATGCTAATAACTCCATTGCCAATATGAATAAAGATGGAGAAAGCAGACAGCCTTGTCTCGTACCCACCTTAATGTTAATTTCCTCACTTAACCTGTTATTCATTTTCATTCTTGACACCGAATCATTATATAGTTGATCAATTGCATGTCTGAATTTAGAGCCAAATTCTAATTTGAGACATATTTCTTTTATAGTAGACCACTGAATTGAATCAAAATCTTTATAAATATCAAGCACCAATATACAAACTTTGTCTTTATTCTTTTTTATCAAATATAAAACATTAATTAATCTACTTATCAATCCATCCATCTGTCTTCCCTTCAAGAAACCCGATTGATCCCTTAGGCAACATGAAAGCAGAGAGCAGATTTCATGGTTCACCTAGCTAGCGGGTGACATGATATTCAAATGGCTGAAAAATAATAATATGCAAATGGATTTGATTTCTCAAGTTCATTTGCATGTGTTGAACATTGTCATAGAGATGTCTACCAATGCGTGGACTCCTCACTGAATAATGACTTCAAAATATCCAAGGTAAGGTTCATAGCTGCAAATATTGCTACGTTGAAATCTCCAACTAAAACATGAGTGTTTTGGCTCTCTTTATTAGATGGCTTCTTAAAAGCACAATGATATATTATATGGTTTATAAATCAATGTTACTATGGATATAGCAAGTTTGATACTCAAGATATCCTCTTTAGCATAGCCCATTGAGATGGCTATATTACCTGGTATTACAAAAATGGCACTTATTGTCTGTGGGATTTCTCAACAGCTAGAGACATCCCATGAAATTTTAATCAATGCTGATCAGTTCCTTTGTGATCTTCTTGGACACAAATTATGCTTCATTTCTACTTGTGCAGTGCTTCTGGACAGGAAGGATTAGCTGTCTGCATGTCATTTCCCTAAGTAATGCATGAATGGATGCACAATGGTCTCCACTGTTTGAGGAGGCTCCTTCTGTGTACTCCATGATGTCACTATGCAAGTGTAAGACCTGCTGTTCAAGCAGTTTGCACATTTTACGAGTTAGGGCAGGGATACTATCCAATCTGTGTGTGCAAGTGTGTGTGCTACTAGATAAGCTTCTTTGTGTATCTGTTCATGCAAGTAGTTGTGTATCTAGTTTAACACCAAGTTGAACAACTCCTTGCATAACTGCTTGTACAACAATGTAATATAGCACAAACATGCTGGGGGGGGGGGGGATTTTGACTTTGACAGTGTTATGTTGGGTATAGGCCATTCAAAGCAATGGCAAGCATAGTTGCAAAATAACTATTGCACTTATATACTGTCCCATAATGCTTAGGGCACTCTCTGGCTGGTTCACAAGGTAATTAATTAGCAGTCTCCTTTTACAAAGGAGAACTCAGGGAGTGTTTTGGCATGGGAATGTTAGTTTGAATAGTAGCCCTGTTGTGTTGAGTCCCACCTCCAGAGTGTTGGATGCAAGTTTACACCCATTGCTTCACTAATTGGGCTGTTCTGTGTTTCCTTGTCCTTGGAACAAAATGTGATCAACCTCACAGGAGCTGGCAGCCTTCTCATTTGTTTATTAAATGCTCAAGATTCTGCATTAACCAGCTGACATTTCTTTCACATGGAAAGAGTGACAAATGGGAGCATTATGTAACTCTCATCATCTCACCCCACTCATGATTGATATCAGGTTATTCTGAAACTAAGCCTGTAAATAATATTACTCAATATCATATTTGTGTCAAGTGCTGTGTTTATTCTGGAAGCCTGAGTCTACAGCCATTGGAACACAGTTCCTCCTGCCCTCAAAAGGAAGAAAACAAATCTAAAAAAGGGCAGTGGAAGGCATATGGCAAGATTTTCCCTTTCCATCTAGGCTTATTTGTGTGAAACTTACAGTGGGACTTCTGTGTCTTGGGGTGGGAGCCTGGAAACTCCGGTTGGTGAGCTCACTGTTTCTTGCATCCTAAAAAAAGCAGATCAGATCCTTCTTGGACACAGACTGGCATAACCTTGCCTGTAGAAACAGCTGGGGCAATTCATGTCAAGAGCCAAGAACAGAGGTTTCCAAACTTAGAGCCTGGGGCACCAATTCATGTGCCCCCCCCCATGGCCCCACCGCTTCCACCATACCCGGAAGTCTCAAGTGTGGTTCCTTTTTAATGTACAGGGTGGCCCGTAAGTCCCTACCTACAGAGTACACTGATACACTGGATTTATAAGTATATGGATGGGTAGGGTCTTACGCCCCTCCCCCCAGTAAATAGCATCTCAAAGCTATTTGCATCAAAAAGGAACCATACATGGTACAGCTTCTGGTAGCACCAGCACTGGGAGTGAGTGCAGCAGGTCACATGAAACAGTGCCGTGGGGGTGGGGAGAACCATTGGAGGCCTGGCCTTGTGTCACACACCCTGGGACCCCAGCCCCACAAGGAAGGAGTAGCAAGTCCTACTTACTCTTTCCTCGAACAGGCAATCCAACTCAGTCAGGGAGGGAAATTTGAAGTCTCCTTTGAGGGTTGATGTCTCCCTCCCTCCTTCCAGGGAGAAACAAAATGGCTGTCCTTTGAAGCTGTTCGGACAAAAAAGCTACCTCAAAATGGCTCTCCTTATTGTACAGGCAGGGAACAATGGCTGTCTGGCCCTTGAAGCTGACTGAGGGAGGGTGACCAGGCCCCAGGCTTGAAAAGGTTGGGAACCCCTGGCCAAGAGCCTATTCCTCAGTTGTGACTAGATTTCCTCAACTGTGCCCTTATCCACAAATAATAGCCCTCTGTGAAAACTATTCATGAAAATTAGTTGTAAGGCTAAGTAATGGTTGAAAATCTCAGGCATAAACTCTTGGGAAAGTCTTCAGTGCTGACGGTGTGTGTCCATAGCTTATATTAAGAGAATGTCTAACTCAACAACTGTTTTTTGTCTCCTGATTTTAATTAATGTATTCCTTATTAAAGGTGGCATTAAAATACTGTATATTTTTATTTACATTAAGAAATATAGTAACCTAGCATTCCTGCATCAATGAAAGGATTCTTTTCATATGTAGCTTCACTTACCCTGAGAAGCCCATCAGTTAAACTTTATTCTCTACTGAATGAGAGAAAAATAATGGAAAACCTTGACATAATTTTAATTTTAAATAAACTAATTAAACCACAAAGACATATTATCTGTTATCCAGTATATCTGATTATTACTTTAAAACAAAAGACAAACTTTTTGATATATATTTTTAAAAAATCTTTTTTCCTGCCATCTATAGCAGAATTGAAAAGAACCCAAATGTGAAATATTCTCCATGCTTTCCTCTACCTATTAACATTTTCAAACTGGTAAAATCACTTTTTATTTGACAACTTGCACTGTCTATTGCTTTAGAGAAGGGATTACTCTTTATTTTCTCAAACTGCATTTTTCAAAATGTGATATATATGCGATTGTTAGCTGCTGAAGGGAATCTGGCCTTCCTTCAAGAAAGTGCTTCTGTTGCAGAAAAATCCTCTTTCCCAGCACTCAGAGTGGGAAGTTTTGTTACAGTGCAAAGGCATTTCCAGTTAATGGTTCTATTTAAACTATACATGAACACGCACACAACATTTTGTGGCGCTGTGGACTTGGCCACGGATTTGGCCGCTGGGGCGTGGGGACGGACATCACCCCCTGCCCAGCTTAGACTTCTGACTCCGAGGCCTGGACTCTTGCAGTCCAATTCTTGTTTTGGGATGTTTTGACTTGGGTGACTTTTATTGTTGTGTGCTAATTGTATTCTGTTAATTGTATCATGTTCTCTAGTGTATGCTAATTGTATCTTGTTTTATATTGTATTGGATGTGATATTGTTGTTAGCCGCCCTGAATCGCATCTGTGAGTGGGCGGCATATAAATCCAAGTTATTATTATTATTATTATTATTATTATTATTATTATTATTATTATTATTATTATTATTATTATTATTATTATTATTATTATTATTATTATTATTATTATTATTATTATTATTATTATTATTATTTCATTTCACAAAACTCTTTGAAAAGCTAGAGTGTATGCTATGTTGGTTGATGCACTTCATGTCGGTAGGTGAAATGGTCTGACAATGGAACCGTGAACAAGCACCTTACTTCAATTTTTTTTTCAGTTTTGAAAGTTTAAAAGGCAGTTTCTTATTAGAATTGACCTAACTGGAGAGTCTCTACATGATGTACACGTAGAGAGGTAGAACACAAGTCTCTGCTTGTGGGCATTACTGCTAGCCCAAAACTCCACTGTTTACGCATGGGATGGTGTGTTCAACTGCTGTAAAAGGGAGCCTCTGTTGGGTACCTTGTTTCTTTCTAGAAAGAATAGTGACTTGACTGGCCTCTTTATGATGGCTGGGGATTTTGAAAGTTGTCATCCAAGAAAACAACAACAACATAACTTCTCCTATCACTGGGTCCTGCAGGGCAAGTATTCACAGGGCCAACCTATATATGAGTAACAAATTCCCATTTACGATGGACTTTCCACAGCATGTGGACTCCAGAGGATGTGGCTTATTAGGAGCATAAGGGGGGGGGGGGTAGTGAAACAAATGTTATCCCCTTTAATGCAAGTGAAAATGTATGAAAATACAGTTGAAACAAGTTTGATAGAACGTTACATATACCAATACAAAACAAACAGATCAGTATAAATAAAATGCCATGAAAGATGACTAAAGGCAGCAGATCAATAAAGACAGCAGATCAGTATAAAGAAACAAATTAGAAACCAGAAAGTAATTAAATTCAGTTCCGGTAGTAAAATAATGAATAATTTCAACTATTATTATTAAACATAAATGGCATAGATGAATTTAAAAAGCACTATAATTTGGCAACTGAAATTCGATAAAGTTGGTGGCAGAGGAACATTTCTATAGATGGTGCTTCACAGACAGGGTGGCACCACAGCAAAAGCATAGTTGCTATGCCCTCTGAAGATTGGGACACTCAGGAAAGGACTTCCAAAGATGTGTTTTACAGCAGGGCTCCCCAATCACTGGGCTGTGGACTGAGGCCAGGCCATGGACTGTCTCAAAATGGGCCGCGGTGGGTGGGTAGTGCTGGGATCCCTGGTGGCAACCTTCAGCCCTTGCCGTGCTCTGCTGGGTCTGCCTGGCAGGGGGGCAGGTTGGGGAGGTGGGCAGAATTCAGACACAGCAGATGTGTGGACCCCACCTCCATGTTGTTTAACTGCAGCAGGTCTCCGCCCACCACCTGCATGCAGTGTTATGCCTCACTGCCTGAATTGGATGGTATAGCTGGCAGGCAGCTGGGCCCCTTCTCCTTGTTTTTGAGCTGCATTGGGGCTCTTCCCTCTGCCTGTGTGCACTTTGTCATATTTTGTTGTGTGCTTGTGCCGTCCGGTCCCACCACCCCCACTTGGCAGTCCATGGAAAGGTTGTTTGGCATGAAGTGGTCCATGGTGCAGGAAAGGGTGGGAACTCCTGTTTTACAGGATGGCTCGTGCCCATTAATTCTAGTGTGTATCTAGAGAGAATTAAACAGATTAAGGATTTTTAGAATACTGTAGATGATGTAGAGCTCAAGCATTCTTCAGTCAGATAGGCCTTCAATACCATCTGGAAGCAACACTACAGCTTGCCTTCCTAGAAGGTATTAATCACAACTAGGTCGTGCATTTTAACTATGAGGACAGAAATGTGCCACAAATGAACAGGCTTTCCTTTCCTTCTCTAGAAAAAAACCAACAAACTAAATTTCATTATATCAATCTTGCAACACATATTCACTTTTGCATTAACTCTATGCTAGCAATCAAGCAGAGCTGATTTTTTTTCTGTGTGCTCATATTAATAGATGAAATCATTATTGTTTCAGGTTGCTCTGAGGGAGAAGGCTGCCATGTTTCATCTATCCAGCTCAATAAACAGTGGAATTCAATTTCTAATGGAGAAGGACATAAAATGGGGAGCAAGGGGGAATCATAGCTGGATCAGGTGGGAAAAGAGGTCAAGATTTGCAGAATTTTGTGTACTTTGCAGAAAAGTAAGTTAGAATTGTGTACCTAAGCAATTCAAATTATGCCGTGAAAACATATATCATAGCATTTATAGATAAGGCTGTGTATACTTTTTAAAAAGAAAAGAAATCTGCACCTAATTGTGTATCCCAAAATCTAAAATTTGCCACTCATATGTAAATCATGTGCCTATTTTCTTTAATTTCTCTTATTCTGTGCAAATTATTTTAGTTTGGTTCCCCCCACTCATAGGAAGGAGCAAGGTGCCATACAGAATACTGTAGCCACATCCCATGCCATTAGACAATATTATTTAGCAGTTATTCTGATTCAATTCAAGGAGAGGCTTCAATGATTTTTTACTTACTAGCAAAATGCCTGTAGTTTTCATCTTCAGGGTTTCTGTGCAGAGCGATGACTCATATATCACAATCATCTCTCTGTCTGTGAAACAGGGGTCCAGACACTCTGATTTTGTTGCATCTGGCCCTTATAAGCAATAGTCCAGACAACGATGAACAGAATCACAACAGGAGTTTATTTTAACAGTCTTTCAGGTTACGCTTACAAGGTGCTCTGGATATAAGATGGCTATAGGAATCCCATGGAATCAGTCCCTCTGGAATCTGCCATAGAAGAGGCAAATCCTAAGCTACACTAAAAGCGTTAGCATATGGAGGAGACCCAGGCTTAGCATATTACTGGCTACCTGTATGGTAATGGGTAGTATAGATCCAGTCTGGCCCCAACCTTGTTTACCCATGGGGTTTATGTGTCTCCCCGGCGGTGGCTCCCTGATGCAAAGTAGTGACCCGCCAGACAATCATAACCAAACAATCATAACATGATATATATGTATTAACCAATGAAGAACAGGATCTAAAACTGTAACCAATCACAAAACTCTGATTAGCATAATGAGTGTGCTCAAAGAGGGAGATTTTGCACCATCTTTAGCTCCTAATTTGGAGGGCAGGAAACTGCCATTTTCTCTTTGCAAGGCGTTGTCCGCGCAACTTGCAATTGTGCCTTAATACTCAACAGATTTACAGATCTGGGGAACACAGCTTCTGTGGAGTTTAGAAATTGCACCGTTTTGGAACACAATTCCCAGAATCCCCAACAAGCTGAAACTAGGTCAGGATGACGGGGCTTTGACCCAAAGTGCCAAAAATGTAGGAGAAGCAAACACTTGCAGACAGATTGGTGCAAACATGTCTGTTAGATTTTGCTCCTGGAAGATTGTGAATCTGCCTGGCCTGAAAGTGCATAGTGGCTCAAACTGCTGAACTCAGGAGGACAGAAACACAAAATAAGTTGGCTCAGCACAGAAACAATGTGGTCATTGTGCACTCAATTGAAGGTCTGGTCTCTATTCCTCTCTTTCCCATCCCTGCACATGCTAATCTCACATGACCCAAGTTTAGCTAATAGGGCAGTGAAGCCCCCATCACTAGAGTTGCTAGTTACATCTCAGAGTCATAATAGAACATTTCCAAGTTGTCCAGAGAGTATCCTCAAGTATTCTGTTTTACTTATTCCACAAAAAGCAGAGCCTGTTGGAGATCAAAGGGTTCCTAAGGAAAGGACCATTTCCAGTGGTTGCCACCCATTTCTCAAATCCAATCTGTAATCCTCTTCATAAACTTGATATGTATTTATGACTTAGTATATATGACAATACATTTGCACACATGGATCTTTGCAAAATCACACACAAATAATTCACTGAAAGGTCACTGGTATTGTGAATTTCTTCACAAATTATGACAGCTTCAGAATGTTTATACAGTGCTGACTATGCAAAGCTGTGTTGTCAGCCTTATATATGAGTAGGAACTGTTTGTACTATTTGTTTCAGCTGCTGAAACATATGATGATGAATAAACAGCTAGTGACACGTGTTCCCCTGAGCCTGGAAGTTTTTAGGTTCAGAGCTGCCCTTTAGTTTGTTTCTTTTTAAATTTACTTTTACTCTACTTTTAGGGCAAGAAACCACAAACACACTTAAAATAAAAATGTTAAATACAAAATTATCGACTTACAAATATCGAGAAAACTAAACAAACACACAGCGAGAAATGAAATCACATTCTATTTTAATGTTTGTAATCTTATTGCCATTGTAATGGCCTGTTGTTTTAAACTGTTTTGTAAGCTGGGTTGGCTCTCAATTCTGAGAGAAAGGTGACAAATAAATGAAACAGACAAAGAAAGAAAATATTCAGATGGACTGAAAAAGCATTTGGCAGAATTTTTAATATGTCTTCAGTTGACATACTGTATCTAGGACTCAAAAGAAGGGGTCAAACTGTGTTCACAAGAAGAAGAGTTCCATAACTATAAAATTAACTAACATTAATTTTCCTTTAGAATCGAATAGAATAAATCTTTATTGTCATTGTCGCCTTGCAGGAACAATGAAATTTCTCGTTTGCTATATCAAGTCAAAATAAGGCACTCCATATGAATTTAAAACTACAAAAACACTGATTAAAACAGTACAATACAGTACCATATGACAAATAAAATATTATAAAATAAGATGACTTCAGAGTCTAGGGTTTCCATTGAAGGCCAAAATTGATCTAGAGAAGAAGCTGTTCATAAGACGGCTCATTCTTGCCTTCATTGTTCTATATCTCCTTACTAATGGCACCAGCTTGAAGAAGCGGTGACCAGGATGTGATGGATCTCCTAATATATCTAATGATTTTCTGTGGCACCTGGTGGTATAAATTTGTTCTAAGGTGGAAAGTGAACAACAAATAATACTCTCTGCTGTTTTAATAATTCTGTGCAACACTGTCCTATCCCAATAAGTAAAACTTCCATACCACACACATAAACCATAAGTGAGCATGCTCTCAATGGCACAGTGATAGATGGCAAGCAGCAGCTTTTGCGGAAGATGATTTTTCCTTAAAGTTCTCAAGAAATACAGTCTCTGCTGCGCCTTCTTCACAAACCCCCTTGTGTTGGTACTCCAGGACAGATTCTCCTGTAACAAAATGCCCATAAATCTAAACGTTGTTACCCTCTCCACACAGGTTCTGTCAATCAAAAGTGGCTGGACGTCGGTTTTCTGCCTCCTAAAAGCCACCACAAGCTCCTTTGTTTTCTTTGTGTTAATGAGCAAATTATTGGTTCTACACCACTTTGTCAAACACTCTACTTCATCTTTATAGGCCATCTCACCCTCCTTATCAGAGATGAGCCCAATCACGGTCGTGTCATCTGCAAATTTAACAATCCTATTGCTAGGGTGAGCAGAGACACAATCAAACGTATAGAGAATATAAAGGAGTGGGCTAAGCACACATTCCTGTGGTGTTCCAGTATTAGTACTAAGCATATTAGAGGTATAAGGGCCCAACCTGACCCTCTGGTAGTGATCCGACAGAAAATCCAATATCCACCCACAAAGTGATGGCAGGAGCCCCAGATCTCCCAATTTAGATATCAGACGTCGCGGTAGAATGGTGTTAAATGCCAAGCTAGTTGTGAACTTGAGAACAAGTCTTTTTAGGCTGATCTCAAGGCCCAGCAAGTTCATACAGATGTAGTTGATCCTTCAGATGATGTTTCCCCCAACCACTCAGGTCACCTTATCAATACTTTAAACTATGCCTAGAAACAAATGATAACTATTCTAACTGATGTAAAACAACTATGGCTTGGTTAAATTTCTCCAGCTCAGTCAACATCTGGTCATTATATTTCACAATACCTGAAGGTTTTTATTTCTTCCCAAAGGCAGATAGAGCAGTATGCTAACTAAATCAAGATATAACCAGTGAGTGCATATAATGGTGACTGGGTTTACTTTCTTCAAATAGAGTTACAGAAGTCAGCACATCAGGCCAGACTGGTAGAAGACACTTCTGTCCACTCAAGTCACCTGCCACTTCATAGATACAACTAGAGCTAAACATCACTCCAAATAGAATACTAGAATTTAACTTTTTAAAGAAATGAATAGCAGCTGTTATTTATAAGGGAGAGATGAAATACCATGTATTCCAGGGAAACTGTTGAAGTTGGAATTAAAGATATGCTCCACTATCCTGGCTGTAACTATTAGGAATCAAACCTGATACTATCTGTGTAGTTCCACACTTTCATTTACATATTCCTAGCCTGTGTTTTGTTTCTTGAGTCATACAAGTTAGAGTTTCTAAGAAAGTTTCCTCTATGATGTTATTCCTTAATACATACTGTAAAGGGCAAGTTCTTATCAGACACATATGAATCTCCAGAGGAGATTTGCAATACAGCCACTCTATGAAAACCATATGGTATTTGCAGGCTCATAGGGCTTTTAATACACAGGGCATATGTTCTCAGAGACAAAATGAAACCACCATGCAACTAACATTTAATTTATTTCTCTGGCAAATGAGCTACAGTCCTCTCTGTTGGGTGGCTGAAGGAATGGTCTAGATAAGGAGGAATGTGTTTTAGCTGTCCTTTCTAAAGTTGCTGTAGAAAAGGGGTTGGATGGTTGTCTTAGAGCAAACCAGTAAAGATGTCTGATAAGGAAAATAAGTGTGGGAACAATGGTTTCAATTTGAGTTTTTGACCACATATGGGTAGACTGAGTGTTTGAAATGCTACTTATTTGGACTGCCAATCACAAAATCCTTCAGCCAGCAGGGCAATTGGCTGTAGCATTTGTAGACCAAACTCTGGTTCCTCATAAGCAACTCCATCTCCTGTCATTTGTTTGTTTATATGCTGAGGATTGAGTTTAATTCTAAGCATATGTCTGTATTTCAAATATTGGGCATATATTGGATATACTGTATATATGACCCAGCCTGTGCCCTTGAGGAAACATTCAAACCTGCTCAGTCTGAAATCCATGACCATATGTGTCTACTTCTGGTTCATCTTCCATGAGAAACAAACCAAAAACACTGCGGCAAAGAAGCAAAATTAAATGTAAATGTGGAGAAAAGGACACACTATAAACAATCTCACAGTTTCTGTTGGGCATGGGAAGATGAAATATTAGAAATCAAGATTATAAAGAGATAGCTGAAATCAGATTCATAGATGAATTCCATAGTGTGTAGGACCAGAGATCTTTTTTTAAAAAAAATTGGAGAAAACAAGGGAACTTTTAAAGTGAAAATGACCATGATAAGGGACAAAAATGGCAAGGAGATAGCTGATGCAGAAGAGATAAAGAAAAGATGGAAGGAATACACAGAGGAACTCTACAAAAAGGACCTCAACACCCCTGATAATCATAATGATGAGAACATTGAACTTGACCCAGACATCCTAGATAGTGAAGGCCCTAAAAAGCACTGCAAACAACAAAGCCAGTGGAGATGATGGTATTCCAGTTGAATTATTCAAAGCCCTAAAAGATGATGAAATTAAAGCATTGCACTCTATATGCCAGCAGATTTGGAAAACACAACAATGGCCACAGGATTGAAAAAGATCGGTATATGTTCCAATCCCAAAAAAGGACAATGCCAAAGATTGCTCAAATTATCGAACAATTGTGCTCATCCCACACGCTAGCAAGGTGATGCTCAAGATAATACAGGATAGATTACATCAGCATGTGGAGAGAGAATTACCAGAACTGCAGGCTGGGTTCTGAAGAGGCAGGGGAACTAAAGACCACATTGCCAACATACGCTGGATTATGGAGAAAACAAAGGAATATCAGAAACAAGTCTACTTCTGTTTCATTGACTACACCAAGGCCTTTGACTGTGTGGACCACAACAAAATGTGGCAAGTAATTAAAGAAATGGGAATACCAGAAGACCTTATATGCCTCATGAGAAATCTGTACATGAGTCAAGAAGCAACAGTTAGGACAGAGTACAGAATGATGGAGTGCTTTGGAATAGGAAAAGGAGTAAGACAAGGCTGCATTTTGTCACCCTGCTTATTCAACTTATACACAGAGCACATAATTTGAAATGCAGTGTTTGGACGAATCACAAGTTGGGATCAAAAATGCTGGGAGAAACATCAACAATTTGAGATATGCAGATGATACTACCCTAATGGCAGAAAGTGAGGAACACCTAAAGAAAATCCTGCTTAGGTTGAAAGAGGATAGTGCAAAAGCTGGCTTGAGACTCAACATCTTGAAAACCAAGATAATGATAACAGGCCCTATCAATCCCTTGAAAATAGATGGGGAAGTAGAAGCAGTGAAAGATTTTACTTTCTTAGGATCCAAGATCACTGCAAATGGTGATTGCAGCCATGAAATAAAAAGGCAACTGATTCTTCTTGGGAGACAAGGTATGAGAAACCTGAGGAACATAATGAAAAGTAGAGATATCACCTTGCAAACAAAATTTTGCATAGTCAAGGCAATGGTATTCCTGGTGGTAATGTATGGTTGTGAGAGCTGGACCATAAGGAAAACTGAGTGCAGAAGAATAGACGCCTTTGAAATATGTTGTTGGAGGAGAGTCTTGAGAGTACCCTGGAGAGCAAGTAGAACGAATAGGTGGATCTTAGAATAAATCAACACTGACTGCTCCTTAGAAAGTCAAATAGTAAAGATGAAGTCATAAATGTCTGTATATTTGTATGTCAATCAATTTATGTGGGTCGTGGGGTATCAGTTATATGTATGCTCAAAGCTGAAAAGTAAATGTACAAATAGATTTTCATCACACTCAATTGCGAATGTTCTCTTGAATTTAAGGTTCACATGACAAAGAGTAAATCCTGATAATTTCAAATATGGTTAGAATCTTAATATGGAATGTGAAAGGCTTGGGCTCCCTAATAAAAAGAAAATGAATTGAAGTTGTAATTAGGAAAAAATAAACCAGATATAATATTTATTCAGGAGACTCACCAGAAAAATGAGAAAGTTAATAATTTATCATTTGGATGGATAACCATTTATGAGAAAGCGTTTGGAATATCTAAAGCAAGGTGAGTTGCAATATGAACATCAAGACGGTTAGGATTTGTCAAATTAAAGAGTATCACTGATTCTGAAGGAAGGTATATAATTATAAAGAGATTAATAGACAATGAAGACATTTTACTGGTCAACATTTATGCCCCAAATCAAAAACATCACCTTAAAAGAAAATACAAACAAAATAATAGTGGCAGGGGACTTTAATTTAACCAAGTCATATACAGACTCAACATATGTAGTAAGACAAAAATAGGAACTAAAAAGATATTGGACATATGGATGCAACAATTAGGACTTAAAGGGTAAACAAAATGCATATACATATTACTCTCATGTTCATAACTCATACTCAAGAATTGACTATGTTATGGTTACACACTATTTCATTAACACATTAGAAAATGCAGAGGTGGGAATTTTTAGGGAATCAGACCATGCTAAAATGATAGTAGACTTAAAAGTATCAGTAAAAAAGGAGAAAAACAATAACAAATGGAGATATGACTCAAACATATTTTAAAAGCAAGAAGACAAGGAGGAAATTATTAAAAAGTGGGAGGAATTTAATTTAATTTAATTTAATAGTCATATTTATATATGCCGCCCACTCAGGCAGAACCCGACTCAGGGCGGCATTACATCAAGTTCTAAAAACACATAAAAACACTTTAAAAGACCCACATCCCACCCACTTTAAAAGACCCATATCCCACCCACCCATCCCACCCACTATAAAAAGAAGAAGAGAGAGTTCTTAATTGTTTACATAAGCCAGCAGGCGGGGACCGTGTTCCCATTCGGGCCCCACACCTGCCCTGCCAGCAAGGTCTTCAATCCTTTCCTGAAGGGCAGCAATTCTCTTTGAAGTCTTAGATCTGTTGGCAGGAGGTTCCAGAGAGTTGGTGCGGACACGGAGAAGGCCCTCCTTCGGGTGCTGGATAGATGTGCACCCCTAGCTGATGGCACTATTAGAGAGCCCCTCCGGTCCGCTCTGGTTGGACGGGCAGACACTCTTGGGACGATGCGGTCTCTAATGCTGGAGACTAAATGATACAGGAGATGTATCAGATGGCATTCTTTGGGACACAATGAAATCAGTCTTCAGGGGCGAAAGCATTAAATTAGCGAGTATTGTTGGAGTATGGTGGGGGCATGTGGGAATCTGATAGGGACGAACCATAAGCCAAGTTCATGAGAGTGCAAACACTCCTGTTTGGCTTCTGAGTTTTCCCCGAGAGATGTCCTGCATCCTTTTGCTAGGTTTCAATCTTTCCCTGAAAGAATGTCAGTACACATGTAATCAAGGTCTAAGCTTCTACTATGGATAGACTGATCATGCAGGTTTCACGAGGCTAGTATGCTATCTTAGCTGCTCTAACCAATCAGGACTCTAATCATGTACTGTAGCTTGCATGATTCTCACACGGTATCCTAATGTTAGAAACAATGTATGCCAAATGTAACCTACTGCTGAATACTCTCTATTGTTCACTATGCAACCCATTTTGCTCCCTTTCTACTGAATGCACTATTGTTCCTGTATTCTTATCTGCTGTTGAATTTTGGCAATAAAAGATACTGGTTCGGGTGGTTCGAGAAAACTCTCCACAGACAGTCAGCTGTGTCAAAAGGTGATAGATTGGCCCTTCTTCTGTACTGCCGAACAGAGAGCCATTTTTAATAGTGTCAAGGCAGGCATAAATTCCTTCCTAGAGGTTTATCTGCTTTTTCTTTTGCAGGCAGCATTTTGAGATGCGCTCACCTCTCTTCGTCCAGAAATATCTGGCAATTAAAATGGTGATGCGGGACTTATAGGAATGTCAAGTATTCCCAAACATCTACTTTATACCTCCTCCCTTTTGATGACACTTTCAGAGTCCAGCTAACCAGGGGTTTATATAAAAATTACCTCAATCAGGAAGAGACTCCTTTACCAAGAATGGCACTTTTAATGAAGTCTTCTTCTTCCCTTTGAAATTAACTCCTCCTGGCAAAGACCTAATTTATGGCCTCCCTCTCCCTTGGTTTTTGAATGCTGGATTATAAGGCTTCTCCTCTTTAAGCTTTGAGGAGAATAAAAATACGCTACTACAATTCTTCAAATATAGCAGCTTTTATTGGTACAAAAATAAAGTAAAATAGCATACGGATAAAGGCAGTTCAAATAGAAACATAAAATAATAGAAATGGCTAATCTAGCTAAATAGGTAAAAAGTTGGGCCCTGATGATCCCCCATTAAACATTAGACCAACTGTCTAACATTTAAGCATATTGAAAAAGAAAATGGGCAGAATCATCCCAGGCTGTGGGATGTCTGCTGTTGAGAAGCTAATTTTCCCAGTTTTTATACATTTTCCCCAATCACACCTCCCCTTCTCAAAATATGTGAAAATTCCCCAAATATGACATGAGGAGACAAATAGACTGGACATTTGGACATCCAGCTGTGTGTTATGCACCTGCACATTACGTGAGCTGCTTATCTTAGATTCCATCTTTGGTATCTTTATGTGATAGATGGAACTGTCAGATTCCCAGACTAAGTTGTCTTTGGGACAGGCGTTGATGAGACCATGGGATTGTGATTCTAACTAACACCTGGTCATGCAACAATTTTATAAAATTGGCATTACCTCATAAGCACTAATTGACTAGACATTCTTCTACTTCACACAGAAATAAATGAAAATTAATGGCATCCTTTGAATTTCCATTACAGGCTGGACCATATCTCTGTCTGGGCATTTCATGGTTTCAGGATTTCCTCCTGCAACAGAGTATTAAAAACAAACAATATAAAGAGAAGCAAAAGCATATTTAATTTAATTTAATTTAATTATCACATTTATATACCGCTCACTCGGCCAAAGCCAACTCAGGGCGGTTCACAATAAAAATTAAAAACACAAGTTAAAACAGTTAAAACTACCCACCCCCTAAAAACAAGGGCTGCAGGATCCAAAGGCACCATGGGGAAGAGTTCTTCTACACCAACCACCCAATGGCGGTTACCCTTCCACCTGCACCCCACACTTGACCCGCCAGCCAGGTTTTAAGATCTTTTCTGAAAGGCAGCAATTCTGTCCGGAGACGTAGCTCTGTTGGCAGGAGGTTCCAGAGGGCCGGTGCAGACACGGAGAAGGCTCTCCTCCTTGTGCCAGAGAGGCGAGCCCCTCTGGCTGATGGAACAATTAGAGAGCCCCTCCGGTCCGCTCTGGTTGGACGGACAGACGTCCTCAGGGCGATGCAGTCTCTTAGGTAACCCGGCCCACTACCATATAGGGCTTTAAAGGTCAAAACCAGCACCTTGAATTGCACCCGGAGACAAACTGGCAACCAGTGCAGCTCCCGGAGCAGTGGCAAAGCACGGGCATAACGCCCAAACCCCATCACCACCCGGGCTGCCGCATTTTGGACCAGCTGTAGCCTCCGAATGGTCGTCAAGGGCAGCCCCATGTAGAGCGCATTGCAATAATCTAGTCTGGAGGTAACCAGAGCGTGAGTGACCATGAGCAAGGAGTCCCGGTCCAGGAGTGGGCGCAACTGGCGGATCACCCGAAGTTGGGCGAAAGCCCTCCTGGTCACAGCCGCCACCTGTTCCTCTAGCAGTAGCCGTGAATCCAGGAGGACCCCCAAGTTGCGCACCGGGTCTGTCTGGGGCAAAATAGCCCCATCCAGAACCAACGATGGTAGCTCCTGGGTTAACACAGGACCCCCTATCCATAGCCACTCAGTCTTGCTGGGATTCAGTTGTAGCCCGTTAGCCCCCATCCAGACCCCCACAGCTTCCAGGCATCTGGAAAGGACTTTGACGGCATCACTGGGGTCCCCATGGGCTGAGATGTACAACTGAGTGTCATCCGCGTACTGATGGTACCGCACCCCATGGGAACAAATGATCTCACCCAGCGGCTTCATGTAGATGTTAAATAGGAGAGGAGAGAGCACCGAGCCCTGAGGCACCCCCCATTTGAGGGGCCTAGGACTGGACCTCTCACTCTCCAACCACACCGACTGGGTACGACCCCTCAGAAATGAGGAAAACCAGGACCACACATTACCCTGGATTCCCAATCCTCGGAGCCGTCCCAGAAGGATACCGTGGTCAAAGGTATCGAAAGCCGCTGAGAGGTCAAGAAGAGCAAGGACGGATGGGTGACCACCATCCCGCTCCCGCCAGAGATCATCCATCAGTGCGACCAATGCCGTCTCGGTACCATATCCCGGCCTGAATCCTGACTGAAAGGGGTCCAGATAATCCGCTTCATCCAGCACCCCCTGCAGCCGACACGCCACTGCCTTCTCCAACACCTTCCCTAAAAAGGGGAGGTTAGAGACAGGCCTATAGTTGGTTAGGACAGCTGGGTCGAGGGAAGGTTTCTTCAGGAGGGGGCGCACCAAAGCATGTTTTAAAGGTGCAGGAAACACCCCCTCCCGCAATGATGCATTGATCACAGCCCCAACCCAGTCACCTGTCACCGCCTTGGAGGCTTTCACCAACCAGGTGGGACAGGGGTCCAATGGGCAGGTAGTGGCGCGCACAGCTGCAAGGAGCCTGTCCACTTCATCAGGGGCAACTGGATCAAACCGGTCCCAGATGGTATGGCAAGACTGTACTCCAGCTCCCTCCGGAAGTGGAGATCAAACAACTTCAGAAAGAACACATAAAGACTAACGACAAAAATACATTTGATAAATTGCAACAACTAAAAACAGAATTAATTGGGAAATACATAGAAACAGTTAAAAGGAACTTAATTTACCTAAAAAGAAATTATTTTGAATACAGTAACAAAACTCTAAAATTTTAGCAAGGGCAGCTGTAGGAAAAAAAAAAGAAATAAGAGAAACAAGAGTACTAATTGATAATCATGGAAACCGATGCAACAAAATAAAATGAAAAGTAGAAATAGCCAGGCAATTTTACCAAAAATCTCTATTCACAAAAAGTTAAAAATGGAAGTGTTGAAATATATTAAAAACTGGTCAAAAGCTAAGGTTAGTCAAGAACACAAACTGATGATGGAAATGCCCATTTCAGAAAAAGAGGTAACTTCAACAATAGACAAATTAAAGATAGGATAGATACCGGGTGAAGACAGACTGGCGACTGAAATTTATAAAGAACTTTTTAAAAATGATATTTCCAAAAATTACAAGAATATTTAATTATGTGTTTGAAGGAGAAAAAAGTCCTGATACATGGTTTAAATCAATCATAATACTAATCCCGAAGGCCGGGAAAGATGAAGAGAGAATGGAGTCTTATAGACCTATATCACTATTAAATCAAGACTTAATTTTTTTTACAGTAATACTTGCAAATAAACTGAACAAATTTATGGGAGAATATATAAAGACTGATAAGGTAGGATTTATGAAAGCGAGATACCTATCTGATTTACCAAGGAGAGTAGTCGCATTAATGCACATTGCAGAGCAGAGTAAAGAAGGAATTGGACTAATATCCTTAGATATATACAAAGCATTTGACTCTTTCCAATGGCCAACTATCAAAGAAACAGTGAGAAACTACGGGTTTGGATCTAAATTTACAAAAGTAATTGATAATCTATACCAGCAAAGTAATGCACAGATAAAACTGAATGACATTCTTGTTCCAGACATAAAGCTAATAGCAGGAACAAAACAGGGAGATCCCCTATCCTCAATACTACTGTATTTATAATGGTAATCAAAATGTTTGCAAATGTTATCAGAGAAAACACAGAACTAAAAGGAATAAATAATAACAAAATTAATTTGCATGCCGATGACACCCTATTAATAGTAAAAGAACCTCAAAATGCACTAGCCAAAATACAAATCCACCTCAAAAATTTTCAAGCTGCAACTGGACTAAAAATAAATTGGGATAAATCTGAAATAATACTTTTCAGTGTAAGTAAGGAAACCCAGAACACCATTAAGATTAATCTCAATATTAATATAAAAATAATGCTAAATACTTAGGAGTAAAAATCTGTAATCAATATGAGGAACTAAAAAAATTAAATTTTGACGCACTTGTAACAGAAATAAAAGGAATGTTAACCCAATACAAAAAACTAAAATTATCATGGTTTGGAAGAACAGCTTTAATCAAAAAGAAGATTATACCAAAAATTACTTTTATATTTAATAAATGATTATTGTATGGTGGAAAGAGACCGAGAATCTTGAACTCATTATGGTATAAAGATCAAAAAAGTGGTGGGTTAGGATTACCAGATATTAAGAAATACTATAAGGCATATCAATTAAAGAATATCATCAAGATTTTAATGAAGACTGATACCTTATAGGAAAATATCAGGATGATTGAACTAAATACAGTTGGGAAAGCAATATTTTTAGGCAAAAAAAGTTAAAATTAATTACAATAACAAAATTTTAAAGACACTATTAGATACTTGGCACTCTGTGAAAAGTAAAATTGCTCCAGGAACATCTCCTATAATTAAATTGAAGGACTTAAAGACTTTCCCAATAACACTAGCTGGTAGAATTGAGGAGGTACTTCAACATAATGAGGTAGTGTTGTTAAAAGACTGGATAGAGTTTTGCAAAAATACAGAAAATAAAATACGTATTTTCACACAAACAAAATTAAACTAGATTCAAATTGCAGCAATTAACAAATGGAATAGGAGCTTTCTTAGTAAAATAAATTTAAATAGAAATATGACAGAATTTGAGAAATTAGTAAGTAATATAAGATTAGAAAAAACAGAATTAAAAGGACTAATCAGCAAATTATACAAAATATTAAATGACATGAAATACCCTGGAGACATTATGAGAGAGATTTGGGGAAATGATCTAAATATTCGCAGCAGTGAAAAAAGCCGGAAACAAAAAAAAAAAGAGTTATGAGAAATTTATCAATTAGACTGAAGGAACACAATTATAAAGTTCTGTGGAAATGGTACTTAACTCTGGTCTGATTGAACCAGATGGACCAAGCTAAATCTAACATATGTTGGAGATGTAAAAACAAAGATGGAACCTATCTCCACATGTGGTGGGAGTGTGAAGTGGTAAGAAAATTTTGGACAAAAGTAGAAAAAGAAGTAACGGAAGTACTAGGGACCAACATTAAATTTGATGCATCTAGTGTACTAGTTTTTGAATTTAACAATATGAATTTAAATCAATGTGAGGCTGATTTGTTATCCATCATAATAACAACTCCAAGAATATGTATAGCCACTAAATGGAAAAGAGAAGAATCTCTAAAAATTGAAAACTGGTACACAGAAATTTGGATGATCGCACTCAATGACAAGCTTACATTGGAGATAAACATTAAAAAGGTATTATAAGGTATTATAAGTAAAAACAAATTCTTTGAGATTTGGAAGCCCTTTATAGAACACACCATAACTAAAGGAAAAGGGAACAAGCCTCCATTGGAATAATTATCTTTTTGGAAAGAAAATCAATGATTGTGTGTACACATTTTCAGAGAATGTGCAATCTCCTCAGATGATGACATTAACGATTTAATCAGCAGATTGAGTTATGTTTTGTAGTATGTTTTGCCTTTGTTTGTTTTGTATCTTTATATTTTGTATTGTTGTATATTTTGTTGTTCCACATTATTCAATAATTTTTTTTATTTATTTTTTTAAAAGATGAAGCTAAAGTACTTTGGACATCAAATGAGAAGAGAGGATTCACTTGAGAAAGCCTTGATTCTGGGAAAGGTGGAGGGCAAAAGAAGAAGGGGCAGCCAAAATGAGATGGCTAGTTGGTATTGTAGATGCAATAGGGACAGAGTTGGGCGGGTAGAGGAGGATGGTGGAGGACAGAGGTGCCTGGCGGGTAATGGTCCATGGGGTCACAAAGGGTCGGAATCGACTGTGTGACTGAACAACAAAATCATCCAGAACTTCTTATTTCATTATGCACATTCATAAACAGATTTTCCTACAGCCTTTTGTATGAATCACACTCTATCCAAAGATGGGGATGAGCAATCCCCCCCGCTTTTTTTTTATATTGGAGATTCATTGAAATCAGTCAACAGGTGCTGCAAGAGATGGTCGTAAAAAGAACCTGAATTTATCCATGAAAGTTCACATTGGGATATAAAAGTTAGTCTTTAGCCACTAAGTTTCTGTACTTTTTGTTTTCTCTGGATCTGTTTTAGGGACATGACACCTCTCAACACTATGGGCAGAACCCCAACAAGCAGTGGCTGATAGTTGTACCAAAAAAAGAGAAAGCATTAATTAGACAGGTAATGGCTTAGGGAGGAAAGACAAACCCCACTTCCTTGACTGTGTGATATTTCCAATCAAAGCCCATGCAGCAATCATCCTTCCACAATTGCATGTACATACATTTATTCCTACTGTTGTAATAATAATCCAGTAACTCTGTAATTACAATTTCATAGAATTTAGTGAACAAAGCTAAATGAAAAGAGAAAGAAAAACAAGACTTTTCTAGGATGCAAAAGACTATCCGAATGGTCCAGAAATTCCTCCAGCCAGAATTCTGAGATCTTTAGCCAGGAAATTAAAGTCCTCACAGGAGGTTTTAATTACAACTAAGAAGTAAAGACGCCATCATAAATTCTGTTCCTGTAAATAAAACAAAGAAAAAGAGTGAGAAAGGTTGAGTACTGTGCAACCTGCAAGAGATTAGGAGATTAGTAATTTTTGCAAAGCACCATTACTGAACCTAATAAGCAAAAAGACTACCAGTCCCATAATTACTTGCAGCTTCTGGAGAATTTAGCCTGTTCCATCTGTTTTCTCTGTCTTCTTCCGAGGAAGCAATTTGCTGAAATATATGGAAGCTTAAGAAATGGCAGAATTGCATTATGGGGCTGGGGTGCTAACTCTGAGAAAGCATTGAATCAACAGCATATTTCCCCTCTCCATTCATGCAAACCATACCACATTAAAACAAAATCTGTACAAATGCAACATTTTTGTTGATGGGGCAGCCATTTATCTGTCTGCCAGTGACTTCTAATTCTTAAAAAATCTCCTCTGCACAGTAGTTTATTATATAATATATATATATATACACTAGTAATTTATATAGGTACTGTAGTGAGGTTTCAGATTATAATTATCTTTCACTTCCTTTTGGCTGTGACAGTGAGAGGTTGTTTCCCACCTGAGCACTCACATGGCTTCTTGGTATCTTATTTCTGCCTATAATATCATGGAACATTTTTGTCCCATCATATTAATTGTGTAGATCAAAAAGGTACTCTAATAGGAAAATGCCATTGTGAAGAGATATACCCCAGGGGTAGAGAAGAGGTTCTTCTTTGGCTCTTGGCAGTACTAGTTTTGGGCACACAAAGTCCCACTGAGCTACCCTCACACTCCAGCCAGGAGAAAAGCTCTTCACCCCTTCCACGTTTCTCCAATCCAAGCTTGGAGTGTGCCTTCCAAAAGGGAAAGGCAAAAACAGGCTGAGTCTTAATATACTGGCCCTTTCTCTTCTGTAGCTGGCCTGAGTGGTTGCCACCCTCTGTATGTAGCCAGGTAGCTGAGAACTGAGGTACTGGATTTTAAACCTAGAGCACCCCAGTTAACATCTTGATGCAAACCTAAGTTTAGTATCAAAACAAAACAAGACAGGACAAAAAAACAAGGCTTGACTAGATGACACATACATACCCCAAAGAAAAGGAGCTTCACCCACAAACTGACTCAGGAGTGGGGAGTAATTCTGCCAAATTGCTAGTCAAATAAAAGCTGTTAAAAACCTTTCAGTCTACATAAACGTCTGCCAACCCTGATAGGGACAAAAGAGTGGAACCTGGAACTGCCTTGTGGGTGTTTAACCAGACTAGTGCATCAATCTTTCTCCAATCTACATGGTGCCTACTCTTGCTGGTGCTCCATGGTGAAACCCTTCCAGGACACTACCAATGGCTTGGGTTAGATGGTTGACTTAAACCATTCACCAATCCACACAGGAAAACCAAACCCTAATTAACCTCCATGATGTTCCCAGGAGAGACAAATACCCATTGCTCCATCTCCTGATGTTGTTCTCCCAATGGGAAATTTGGGTGCTAAGGTCATTGGCCTAATTTCTCCCCAGATCCAGCCTGTCCAAAGATTTCCTGATCCTAGCACATGTTCACAATTAATCCATCCCCAGCTGTAATTAAAATCAGGGCTGGTTCCAGGGGTGGAAGGGAGATAAGGAGGTCTTCCAGCACTCTCAGTCAGCTTTGGTTGGACCCTGTTTTTCAGTTTTGACCCTCTTGGGACAAGTTCCTCACAGCCATATATTTCATGAGATATGTTTTGTCCCAACCATTTTGTCATCTCTCATACAGATGGACTGATGGACTGGATGCGACACAACACACAAATTACATGTACTGACTGAATCTCAAGTTTGTAGATCTGGTTCTACATGACTTCTGAACAGAAACCTATCCTAATCCCAGTCTGCTTTCATGAGAGTTAAAATGTGTTATTTTCTTATACATGAATTCTGCATAACATGGTCCTACTAAAAAAAAACAACAACCCAGAGTTTTACTGAAGGGGGTCAAAATATGATAATTTTGAGAACAAATATTTGTCATGAGCTAATAGGAAAAAAAAGTCTTATAAGCTTTTGTTTCTTTCCCCATACTTTAAGTTCCTAAATTTTAGCAGCCATTGAAGAACTACTTCAGGGAAAATACTTTGATCTCATGTTTTGATTCTGCATTTGAATTGACATGGTCATTTTTTCCTTTGGAATCAAAGTTCTGCAGAATGATTTAAACATATTTTTAAAAGAAAGTGGCCACTGGCAAAACCCCCCCCCCCCCTTTACACACACACACGCACACAAACACCCCACACCAACCACTGGTTGGAAGGTGGTGTTGTTTGATGATTTTGACACAGAAGACCAAACCTTGGAGCTGAATTGAAATTCATTGATGTGCCTGCCATCTTCCCACTGGCAGTGAAAATAGCACTAGTGGACACTGAAAGACCCACTGTAGATTTTTATATGTAATTTTGTCATTCAATATCCTGCTGCTTTTATCATTTTTTTTTCATATCCTCCCTCCTCTCCCAGAAACTTTAAGGATTTAATTCTGTTTAGCCTTAATTTTAAAATGACTGTCGGTAAGGTAAGGTGACCTATACGCTCTTCTTACCCATCATTGCCTAAAGTGATAGTTTAATGTGAATTTGGAATTTTCTCTGGAAGTGAAAAATATAAAGAATTGATGGGAAACTAAATAGGTTTCAGCAGCATTTTTAGAAGTGTGTCCCCCCTTCATGCAGAGTTCAGCACATCCAACTCATATTCAAAGTAAATATGGTACACCTTAGTTCAATACTGTAGTGGATTCAGATAGGTGGCTTACACTATTAAAATTCAGATATAACAAAATAAGGTTCAACACACCTGCTTAGCCATAAAGCTTCCTGGTTGAGCCTCAGGCAGTGTGTCCATTCAGCTTATTTTTGTTCTCCAAAAGGCTATTGGGATACTAGAATACCATCCTGAGAACGTTGAAGAGTGACCAGGAAACAAAAATAACAACTACCTCAAAGTGAATCTATTTAAGCCTAAAGTAATTAACTTCACTAAGGAGTCACTTTTGTTTTACTTTATATTAAGGCATTTCATCCCTTCTTTTTATTCCAGCAGCAACAAGAGTTCTTCCGAGAAAGTAAATAAAATGAGAAAAGCACTAACAAGTAATGAAGCAGTAAGATTAAACTGTAGATAAAACAAAGCAAGCTTCCTGATAGATAGATAGATAGATAGATAGATAGATAGATAGATAGAATGAATTTAAATGGAACAGCCATTTTGAAAAGTCTGACAGACCTTTCCCCATAAAAGGTCATTTAAAAAAAGGTGTTAAGCAAGCATACAGTTTGGAGGGAATTGCAGTTTTGGTGCTGGAATGAAGAAGTCCCTTTCTTAAAATATCAGGGGACAGCAGTAATAGAAGGGCCTGCAGAGCAGAGCTTATTTTGCAAGACATTGCATGTGAGAAAAGGCCATCCTTTTAACATCCTGATTCAAGGTAGCTGTGTTTGTGGAGGGGGTCGGGCTTGAATGTTAAGGCAAGGCTGAATCTAGTTTCACACTAGTAGTTTTTAAATGAGTAGCTTTTAAAGTGCCACAGGTTCTCGCTTTCTGGTCCACTTTTAAAGAATAAACTTTATTTATTTATTTATTTATTTATTTACTGAACATACCCCACCCATCTGAGATGGACTCCCACTCTAGGTGGCTTACACTATTAAAAGAACAAAACAAACACCATTAAGACAATAAAACAACCCCCACCCACCTTATCAAAATCAGAACTATGATCCTACTGCTTCTGTCTTGCCTGGTCCAATTCTCAGTCATTCTTTCTGCCACATCTGGAGAGCAGAACTTAAAAAGTTATATTTGAGGGATTACATCTCTCAAAATCCCACACAAAGAATTGTCAGGGAAAAATGTGGTCCAAAAGTAACTTTTCCATGCTCTGTTGGAAAGCACCTAATTCAAACACTGTCGTCAGCTTCCTCTAGCGGTTTTACTTTGCTCCACCCCTCTCTTTCACATCAGTGATACTTCTAAAGTATCTGTGCATAACAACACACTGCAAAGAAACTGTTTAATGTCAAGTAATCAGGGAGGTGCTTGAATGTTATCTTAATTGGGAGTAGCACTCTCATAGAGATCTGGCAACAACAGACAATTCTCTTTGGTTTTTTGAACATGTTTTTCCAGCTGGTCATGGAAGAATGTAATCCTTGTAATATATTTGGTTTTGTTTCTCTTTTTATTGGTAGAATGGCTTGTCGTTCTTGCACCACTGACCCTGTGGGCTTTTGTAGCAGGTAGGAAAATATGGCCCTGTCCATTCCACACACCCTCCTTAATGAGGAACACTTTTGCAGCTGGCTTTCTCTATGGACTTTTGCAAAATTGTCATGCTGCAGACAGAGAACAAAGACTCCCTAGCCTTTAAGTTCTCACTGGGAGATCAGCCACTTCTCTAAACATGTTCTACACAAGTGGAGGGAGAACCATGAGGCCAACTTTTCCTCAGATGCAAGACTTTGGGTGGTTCACACCAGCAATGACTGACATAGTTGTCTGGTGTTGTAGTTCATAACTAGTTATGCCACTTTCTTGGCTTTGCCATTGGCCAAACTTAAGTCTTCATCGGTGAATGTTTCTGGCAGTAATCTAAAAACTTGTAAATGAGCCGGATTCTGTATCTCTCCACATTCACATCACGAGTTTTTGTCAGCCTGCAGCATACCTGTCAACTGCGGCTCCGGAAAATACGGGACCTGCACAGAACGGTTCTGCGCAGATTGCCTTCTATGCATGCGTAGAAGGCTTTTACGCTTGCGTAGAACCCTTCTATGCTTGTGTAGAACCATGCATGCGTAGAAGGCTTTTACAATCCACTTCTGCGCAGATTGCCTTCTACGCATGTGTAGAAGGGTTCTTTTTTAAATTTTTTTTATTGATTTTTCAAAATATATAACAACATTCAAGACATAAAAACATAAAAATACATATACATCAAAAATAAAGAAAGGACAAAAAATCTGTCATAGCCTTGAATTCTATTTCAATATAAAATATTCTTACTTACACACTATACTTTTATCTTGTTATTAACCATTATCTTCCATGTCTAATCCACATTTTTCAACTCTACTTTTATATCCATACTTTACTTTTATTAAACTCTTCAACCTTGCCAAGGTCTATTATACATCCATTTTAAGATTTACAAAGTATTTTCCAAAAACAATATCAAACTCATCACATTACATACATCATCACCCTGTGCTATGTACATTGCCCTGGAGGATGTGGGATTTCCCATTAATTTCTATTGTCCCCAAAATTTCATTTGGTCTGGTGTCAGTTTATTTGTTCCGTCTCTCGTCAATGAATAATCAACAAATTTTCGCCATATATTCCAAAATCTATTTTCTTTTATTATACCTTTTTTAAAATTTAACTCCCATGTTAATTTTTCATTTAATGCGAGATCCCACATCTGCTTATACCACTCCTCCACCTTTAACACTAAGTCATTTTTCCAATTTTTTGCGATACACATTCTAGCTATTACAAGCATCATGGACAACAATTCTTTCTTATCATTATCTAAATTCATATTGTCTACGTCCGTCAGCAAAATGTTATTTGGCCCCAATTTGAGACGCAATCCCATAATCTTATCAATCTCGTTCTCAATTTTTGCCCAAAAATTTTCTACCACCTTGCATTCATACCACATTTGGACATATGTGCCCAACTTATTTTTACATCTCCAACACATTTTATTATTGTGTAATATGATGTAATCTCATATGGGTCAAATACCACTTCCATAACATTTTAAAATTATGTTCCTTTACCCTGACCGACAAAGATCTCATAATTCTTTTTCTCCATTTATTTTGCCATTCCTTTTCTGTTATCTTCATATTCAAATCTTGTTCCCATGTGTTTCTTAATATTTCTTGTGAATTAACTTCTGTATTTATTATTTTATAAATTTTGCTAACCATTCCTTTAATTCCAATTTCCTTCTTCCTTATCTTCCACACTAATTACTCAAATTTTGTCCTATGTCTTTCCAGGTTCTGTTCCCTCAAATATTTATTATTCCACTTGTTCACCATCGCTATCTGAAACCAATTCAACTTCATCTGAGTGTATAGCTCTCGTTTCATCACTTTATCTTTGCAGACTCGTATCCAATCTTTCAGCAGGAAAGCCCCATTCGTCAGCAAGATTTCTCTCATCTCATTGTCCATTCTTATTGGAAACTTTCTCAAATCTTCTATTTCAATTATCGGTGAAATATTCGGAACTAATTTCATTTTGACCTTCTTCCATACTCCCAACATTGACCTCAGCATTCTATTTTTAACTGGTGTTTTCCATGTTTCCTTATCTAAGAAAAGGCTCTTACCCACTTCCTTTAGTTCCTTCATTTCAATTTCCTCCCAAATAACCGGCTCCTTCATTAAAATCTTAACTACATTCTTTATATGAAATGCTTTATAATAATTCTTTAAGTTAGAAATTCCTAGACCCCCTTCTTTTTGAGATAAATACCACATTCTCTTTGAAATTCTAGGTCTGCGTCCCCCATTACAATAATTATTTAATAATTTTTGAAATTCCTTAATTTTTTTATCCGTCAGTTGAATTGGTAAGGCATCAAACAAAAAATTTAATTTTGGTAGTAACATCATTTTAGCCAACGCTATTCTGAGGAACCAAGACAACCTTAATTTTTGGTATTGCAAAATTTTATCTTTAAATTCTTTCTTTTGTTTATCATAATTTAATCTTTTCAAATCATCCAATTTATTAGAGATATTTATCCCTAGATATTTCAGACTCTCTTTAATCTGCAGTTTAAATTCATCCCTTATTTTCCCTTGCTCATCCTTTTCAATATTACTTAAAATCATTTCAGATTTATCCCAATTTATCTTCAGGCCTGTTATTTGTTCAAATTCCATTAAATGTTTTTGGATGCTTTCCAAGGTCCTTCTAGGGTGTTTCATAATTATCAAAGTATCATCCGCATATAAACTAATTTTGTTTTCCATTATTCCTTCTATACTTTTATCTTCCCTTATTGTATTTGCTAATATTTCCATCGCCATAATAAATAATATTGGTGATAAAGGGCACCCTTGTCTTGTCCAAGCCTCTAATCTCACTTCCTCAGTGAGGCCATCATTAACCCTAATATTGGCGTATCCTTGTTGATGTAGTTGTTCTATTGTTTTTATGAACCTATCACCAAATCCATAACTTCTAATTATCTCGTTAATTGTTATCCATTGCAAGGAGTCGAATGCCTTGAAGATATCTAATGATAATAATCCAACTTTCTCCTTATTTTGCCCTGCAACATCAATCAGGTCTACAACTCTCCTTACTAAATCTGCCATGTGCCTACCTTTCACAAATCCGGCCTGATCTTTATTTATATATTTATCCATAAAACTGTTTAATCTATTTGCCAGTATCGCCGTAAAAATCTTGGCATCTTGATTTGTCAGAGAGATGGGCCTATATGACTCTACCTTTTCTGGGTCTTTTCCTGGTTTTGGTAATAAAACAATTATTGTTCTATACCATGATGGTGGTATCTGTTCCCCATTAAGTATGCCGTTATACAATTTTAACAATTTTAGAATTACTATATCCTTGAACTCTTTATAAAATTCTGCAGGTAATCCATCTTCTCCCGGTGATTTATCTGCTTTCAATTTAGTTATTACTTCTTTTATCTCTTTTTCAGTTATTAACTCTTCCATTTTTTGTTTATGTTCCTGACTTATTTTATTTTTAACTTGCATTCCCAATTTATCTTTTAATTTATCTATATTTACCTTCTTTTTAGAATATAAATCTTGGTAAAATTCTCTAACCACCTTACATTTATCTTTAATCTTGTTATGTCTTATACCTTCCTTATCTACTAAAGTCCCTATTTCTCTTCTGCTTCTTTTTTCCTTACCGCTCTTGCTAAAAGTTTTGAATTTTTATTACTGTATTCGAAATATTCCCTTTTTAAATACACCAAATCTCTTTTCACCTTTTCAATGTCTTTTCCTATTAATTCCTTCTTTAAGCCCTGCATTCTTTCATAAACTTTTCTATCCTTGGTTATTGCATGTTTCTCCTGCAACCATTTAATCTCTTTTTCGATTTCTTCTTGCTTACTTTTTAACTGTTTATTTTTAATGTTTACCAACCTGATACTCTCACCTCTGAATATTGCTTTCATTGTATCCCATACAATACCAAATCTAATGTCCCCTGTATCATTCCACTTCCAATTTTCTTCCCATTTTTCTACCATTTGCTCTTTACACTTTATATCTCTGAACAATTTAGCATTATATCTCCAATTTTTCCTAATCTTTGTAGCATCTATTTTTATTTCCAACAATACTTTTGCATGGTCAGACTCTTTGAAAATTCCTATTTCTATATCTTCTAAATTTCTTGTCAAATTATCAGTAACAAATATATAATCTATTCTGGAATACGTGTTATAGACTTGTGAGAAAAATGTGTAAACCCTTTCCAATCCTTTAAGTTCCCTCCATGTATCTTTCAACCCTAGAGATTTCAACCAATTATTTAACACAACATTTTATTTCCTCCCACACATCTTGTTATGTTTGTACTATCTATATTTGATCTTATTAAATTAAAATCTCCAGCTACAATCATTTTTGTTGTTTTTTTCCTTCTCCAATATTCGGTACACCTTATCTAAAAAGCTATTTTGATGTTCGTTTGGCACATACAAATTCACCAACGTTATTTCCTCCTCATCTATTTTCCCCTTTACTATCAGGTATCTACCTTCTGGGCCTGAGATACTTTTTACCATCTCGAATCCCAACCTGTTTGATATCAAAGTTGCAACCCCTCTAGCCTTTGAAGTACCATATGCTTTTTCATAAAACTGAGTCCATCCTAAAAATAGCTTGTTGGTTTCTTCCGATTTCTGATGGGTTTCCTGCAGAAAGATTATATCCGGTCTATCTTTTCTGAGTGCTGCTTCTAATCTCCTTCTCTTCACTTGACAACCAGTACCTTTCACATTCCATGTTATTACTTTTATATTCCTCATCTATTATTTTCCTCCCATAATTTTTTACATTTCCCACTTCCTCCTACAGGCATGTGATTAACATGTAACATTTCCTTCACCTTAAACAAATAAAGAAAATAAAGAGATAAAAAAGAACAACTAAAGAATACACACTATACATTCTACTACTAACCCTCCCCATTTTTTTACAAATAGCCTCTGAAATACAATGGGGGGAGGGGGGAGGTGCGACAGACTGTGTGAGCCCCGAGGAGGTCTGAACCTAATCTCCACCCAGAACAATTCCTCCTTCCGCACCTTTAGGCATGTTCTCATTTCCGTTGTTCTCCCGCCTTATATATCCACCAGATATAATCAATTCTTCCTTAAGATCAAACCACTCTTTAGTTCCTGCTTCCAGTAACTTTGCATCTACCATTACATCCAAAACATTAGGACCTTCACTTATCAAATAACGTCTTCCCAGGTAGAGGAAACTTAATTGTCGTGGAAATTTCCAATTATACCTTATTCCTTTATCCTGGAATCGCTTTGTGATTGGTTTCATCGATTGTCTCCATAAGCGGTCCTCAATTGGAATGTCATTGTACACTTCGATGTCAAAGCCTTCCATTTTTAACACTTCTGCTCCTTTTTCCCGTATAAGAGCCATTAAACGCAGCTTGTCTGACACATTAGCAAATTTTAACAACACATTCCTTGACCCAGTTTTGCCCCTTCTTGAACCCAGCCTAAATACACTTACAACATCCTGTGGTGTAAAACCATCTTCCATGATTTCGTCCAACCATTTCACTATTCTTTCTTTTAATTTATCTGGGGAGTTCTCTGGCAATTTTCTGATTATGACATTTGCTCCTCTTACATGTTCTTCTACGGTTTCTAATCTCTTTTCATGATCTTGAAACTTATTTTCTCTTTCTTTCTCTCTCTTTCTCAATTCCATAACCTCCACCTTAATCGTTGCCTGTTCTTTTTTAATAACTTCTTGTTCTTTTTTAAGCTTATCTTGTCCTTTTTTCAAACCATCAATTCCCTTCAAGATGTCTGCCCTCATATCTTGCATATCTTGTTTTCGTTCTTGTTTATCTTGAGCCAACATGTTCCCAATTTTATATTCCAGATTGTCCACCTTCTCGTTAAATCTTTCAAAATCAGATTTAAGTCCTTGCCCCCCCTTCATTGCCAATGTTGTTGGTGTTGTTACTGTAGCTGTGGTTGCGATCGTTGTCAGTGTTGTCCCTGCTGTCGCCGCTGTAGTTGTTACAGTTGTTGTAGCCATTGTTGCTGTTGTTACCTTTGCTGTTGTTATAACAATTGTTTTTACCGCAGTTGGTGCAATCATAGTTGGGGATATTATTGTCTTCTGCTGCTGTTGCTGTTGTAGTTGTTGTGCTATCTTCTTCACTGTCTCTTGCTCCTCCAAATCCTTCATCTCTTGTTGCGTTGTTTTCTTCATCTCGTCCTCCTCCTCCTCCAACCTTGTAAGCCTTCTAAAACTCCTGTCCGAAGAGGTTGGTCTTTCCACTCTTGTCCAGGCCAATTTCTTCTCCTTCTCTCTCCCTCTCCCCTGCCGTTTCATCCAAATATATTTCCAATTACGTGACTTTAACAATTTACCTGAACAATTTACTTTTTAGGTCCGCCTTATATATTGACTCTAACCAATTTTAATATACTTATTTCCAAGTACAGTATTAGACCTTTATCCTCCCCTCCCCCTCCCCCTCTATCAAATATATGTATGTATACCTATGTATGCATATACACACACATATATAAATATATGTATATACATCCACCAATGTTCAAATCAATATAGGGATGGGGGAAAAAGATGAGAAAAAAAATCCCAATTCAGACCAAATTAATTTCCCTCTTAAATTTTAATATTTTACCCCCGGATGAACAAAAAAAGGAGAGGGAGAAAGAAAGAAGGGGGAAGAAAAGAAAAAGAAAAAAAAGAAAAAAATCCTTATCAAAAAGAGTAAAAAAAAGAAAAATTTGATCACTGTTCTTCCACTTTATTCCCTATTTAATCCTCCATCTTCATCTCCCAATGGGAGGGGGGATAAGGAAAGGGAGAAAAAGAAGAAAAAGGAGTCCAGCAAAAAAAGATGAAAAAACCACAGCAGGAAGGCAAAAAGAAAAAAGTCATCAATATTTGTCCCACAAAAAAAAGCTGATATTTTATTTCTCTTCCTTCAACTGACTTTATGTTACTGTTGCAGCTTACAAACACTGTCCAACTTAAAAGACAAAAAAGAAAAAATAACCCTTATATTGTTGCAGGCCGAGAAAAAACAAAAACAAAAAGCAAGGACCAGGTCAGGCGTCTGCTCTCCAGGATTCAAAGGAAACAACACTTTATCTCTCACAGCACATTTCAAGGCCCCAGCACCATCTTATTCCTCTTTACGCCTCAGAAAAAATATGCAAGACAAAGCCAGATCCAATTCTCCAAAAGTCCAAGTTCTTCTTCTTCTTCCTCTCCTTCTCTTTAATACCCAAATTTCAAAGTCCAAAACTCAGACAGCAACGAGGAAGGGAAAGGGAAAAAAGAAAACAAAAGGTCCCGGTATTATCACCGTTACTTGGCCCTGGCTTATCAGTGCTCCACTGACGTGAAAAAAAAAAAAAAAAAAAGGTCCGGTCCTAATTACTTCACTTTTCTTCTCCCTTTCTCCTTCCCCGTCTATTTTTACAAATTTGCTCTCCGTCAGGGCTTCTCCACTTCTCCGCTTAAGCAATTTTCCGGCACCGCTAGGCTCCGCGCGGCTCCGATCGAAAGGGCCAGCGAGGCCGAGCGAGGCTCGCTTCAGCTTCCCCCTTTCGGATCCCCACCGGGCTTACCCTTTTCGATCCGGTCGTCCGCTTATCTGTTTGCCTGCATTTTATCGGGCTTTGCCAGCGAGCCGATCTCCACACCGTTTTCCAAACTGTCAGTTCTTCAGCTAAGAGCTTTGTTGAGTCGGCGCCATTATGGGCCGCCCATCCCCCGCTCTTTCCAAGATCGAAACTCACGTTTTTCTCCCTTTCTCGGCACAGCTTTGGACCAACCAAGGTAATTTCCGCAACTATTTTTTCTTATAGATATTCTAATCCATTTTTTTACAAGTTTCAGGAACTATTCTCACTTTTAACAGTCACTTTCGTTTCCCTCCTTTCTGAGCGGAAGAAAGTTCACTCCTCTCAGCTCTCCATCTTGACACGCCCCCCTGTAGAAGGGTTCTACGCAAGCGTAAAAACCTTCTACGCATGCATAGAAGGTGATTTGCGCAGAAGGGATGTGCAGTACCTCTTTCCCCCCTGCTGCCAAATCCAGGGTTTTGGCAGCTGCGGGTGGGAAATGGTGCAAATCAGCGCCGAAAATCGGGAAATCCCGGCCAATCCGGGAAGGTTGACAGGTATGGCCTGCAGCCTCCTCTTGAACATGTTAGTCTTGCATTTAGGCACACTGATCCTCAGTCTATTCAAGGTCCTCAAAGTGACATGGGGGAGGCAGGTTGGGTTCCTCAGCCATATCACCCTTTAATGTTGGTCCTTGCCCAGTGAGCTCCTTCCTCCATCTTCTTATTTGGTTTTGCTCTTCTGTACCCTCAAGAATGTTTGTTCTTGCAATAAAGCTCTTCCTGGATCTGAGTCAGCATTCTTGAGGCACATATCCATTCAGAGAATGTCAAGTGTCATTCTCTTGCTTAGTTGTCTTGGCATCTGCTGCTACTTCTCTCCTTATCTTACGTGGAGCAATACCAACAAGAGGGTATATTTTTTCAACTGGTATAGGTTGGAGTCATCCTGTCACTATATGCATGGCTTCATTAACAGGTTTCGATTTGGTGTTAGTGGGCAAGGTTGCCGCCCAGGGTATGCCCAATTGTATTTACAGTCTTCGAGGAGGCTCTTTCTGTGTACCCCACCATTAGGGATGGAATTTTGGGATTCTTCTTCTTGTTCTGCCATATCTGAATCTGAATGTTGGCAATCCTCCTGGCGATCAGCCATGAAGACTGTCCTGATAATATAATGCAGTGCCTTTCATCTGCCTTCTGCATCGCATCATGACACTCATATCACTGATTCAGTTCTGTGAGTCACTTTCTGGGCCTGAGCACTTTTGGCACATAAAATCTTCATTAGCGCCAGGCCAGTATTGATGAAGCTGCTGTCCTCCATCAGGATGGATTCAAGTGGGATTTAATCCACTTGGGGACCATCACCCTTCCCTGTGGACTTTTGGGTTAAGATGAATAAAAAGCAACATGGAAATTTGTTCTTTGGACCCTTCTGTTGCTTTACAGAAGACAGCCTTGGAAATACTGATCATCCATTTGAAGAAATTAAAGGAACGCGGCTCTTCTGTGTTCTCAGGGATTCTCTGTCTCCTTCATCTACTCTGTATGTGTAAAACCAGTTCGCACTGATATTATACCTATTCTCTCCCCTCCTTCCTCATCTGGCTGTCAGACATTTCCTTGCCCTGGCAGCCCTGTTGTTCTTTCTCCTTCCTCCTGTTAGCACAGTTTGTGTTCCTATGCCAAAACCAACCCCCATAGTTTCCCCTTGTTCATGTCATCGCTTCTCTGCTCTTCCTTTCCCAGATAGCCTCATTCTTTCCCCTCCAAAGATGAGGAAATGAATCAAAAGCCACTAGAAAGAGGCCTCCTTTTTTGTGGTAAACAAGATGAGTGATATATGAAGAGAAGACAAGAGAAAATTGAAGAAGCACCACTGGAATGAAATGAAAGTTCCCAATGTGCACATATCTGTTTACCACAACCTCTTAGTAACAGAACTGCACAGTCTGTGACAATAGTGAGGTGTTTGCCAATGACTCCTTTTTTGGTGCCAGTTGACAAAACAACAAAAGTATGAACAGATGTCTTTACATCTCTTCCTTCACTCTCCTTTTTCCTGCTTCATCCTGTTGCTCTTTCCTTATGGCTTTCATTTTTGTCTCAACAGTCAATTGGACATTAGCCATAGACATTAGCTATTCTCATTCTTCAAGGAAGCTTTTGCCAAAATATTTGGCTGGTCTCAGGATTACCTTGATTTTGTTTGGTACACCAATCTAATGTGATGTTTGGAGCATGTCGGCAAAGGGAATTGGAAAACTGAGTTTGATTTAAAATTAGATCTAGGAAATAACAAGAAATGAACAAATTAATGTCAGAGCTCGGAAGAGACAATGGTCATGCTGGTAGGGAGATAATAATAATAATAATAATAATAATAATAATAATAATAATAATAATAATAATAATAATAATAATAATAATAATAATAATAATAATAATAATAATAATAATAAGTTTTATTTATATCCTGCTTTCCTCGCACGCATGCCACTCAAAGCAGTCTACAACAAAAGAAAGCCTTCTCACAATATATAAAACATTACGTAGAAATAACAAACACAGCAATAAAAAATAAATATAATGCAATTATTCCAAATCAAGATACACAATACAATATTCAATAGGCATCAAAAATAAGTATCACAAAGCAATATAATCAAAATATCAAAATTCAATACAGTATGCTATTATATAATAGAACAACATTCTATCACTACCCCAGCACACAAATCCAGCCTGCCCGGCCTTCTAAGTCGGAGGGGGGGTAAGCGTCCTGGCAGGTGGGGTGGCCGGGGAGAGCCTCTTCACCCCCAGCCGGGGCCAGGAACCATGGCAAGCAGTGGGGGTAGCATCTGGCATCTAGCCTGATCCCTGCCTTTTAAGTCCAAGGGGGGCAGGCCTGAGTGTACCAGCAGGTGGGGTGGCCAGGGAGAACCTCTTCGCCACTAGCCGGGGCCAGGAAACACAGTGGCAGTGGCAGTGGCATCCGGTGTCATGCCTGCCCCCTTTTAAGTCTGAGGGGGGCAGGGCCTGAGCATCCTGGCAGGTGGGGTGGCTGGGGAGAGCCTCTTCACCCCTAGCCGGGGCCAGGTGGTGTCCGATGTCCAGCCTGCCCACCACCTTTTAAGTCTGAGGGGTGGGGGTGGGGACCGAGTGTCCCAGCAGGTGGGGTGGCTGGGGAGAGCCTCTCCCCCCCAGCCAGGGCCAGAAACCATGGCAGTGGTGGCAGTGGCATCTGGCATCCAGCCTGCCCCCTGCCTTTTAAGTCCAAGGGGGAACTGGACCCCATCATCATGGCAGTTGGGGTGGCCGGGGAGAGCCTCTTCACCTCCAGCTGGGGTCAGGAACCACGGTGGCGGTGGCATCCGGCATCCAGCCTGCCCCCACCTTTTAAGTGTGAGGGGGTGGGGCCTGAGCATCCCAGCAGGTGGGGTAGCCGGGGAGAGCTTCTTTGCCCCCAGCTGGGGCCAGGAACCGCAGCAGCAGTGGTAGTGGTGTCCGGCATCCAGCCTGCCCCCGCCTTTTAAGTCCGAGTGGGGTCCAAGTGTCCCGGCAGGTGGGGTGGCCAGGGAGAGCCTCTACACCCCAGCCAGGGCCAGGAACCACGGCGGGGGTGGCATCCGGCATCCAGCCTGCCCCCCCATTTTAAGTCCAAGGGGGGCAGGGCCCGAGCATCCTGGCAGGTGGGGTGGCCAGGGAGAGACTCTTTGCCGCAGTCAGGGCCAGGAGCTGCGGCGGTGGCAGTGGCATCCGGCGTCCTGCCTGCCCCCTGCCTTTTGAGTCCGCGGGGAGCAGGGCCTGAGCATCCCGGCAGGTGGGGTGGCCGGGGAGAGCCTCTTCGCCCCCAGCCAGGGCCAGGAACCACGGCGGCGGTGGCTGTGCTGGTAGTGAGATTCTGATTGCTGTGGGACAAAAAAAATAACTTTTAAAAGTTCTGCTTATAATTATTACCTTGTTTTCAATAACCAAGAGATATCGCTATATAGCTCACTGTGTGAGAACACCTGGCTCTGGTGCTCAGGAGTTTGGTTCTTCACTATACCATGGAGAAGAAAATCCAGCCTATGTTGTCTTGAGCAAACTACACAGCATCCCAAGAAGAAAAGAAAAGGTGAATCACTTCTGAGTCCTAGATGCCTAGAAAGTGGTGGAAAAGATAATCATAGCTCATAACTTAGTGGCAAATAGTAATAATTATTACGAAATAACTAATTTTGCATTAAGGTTCTAAGATAATGAGGGATATGTTTACTTCTTTTGCAGTGTAACTTAACCATCTTAAAAGTACTTTTGTAATGTGTGGCCTCTTTACTTAAGTGTGTTTCCTATTGCAGCTAGTGGCTAATAGCATTCAAAAGTGCTTTTTAGAAGTGACCGAAAGGAAAATTTTAGTCCCTTCTTAATAAAAAGTGGCAAAGTGTTACCTTTTAAAATGGTTAACTACAATGGCAACAAATTTCACAGGAGTGGGACCAGGCAGGGTTTTAACTTGAAAAATAACTATTTTTTTTAACAAAATAACTTTCTATCTTCAAATTATTATATAAAATCATTTCCTCCATTTTTGTAAATAAGTCCTCTGAGTCTGAGAGATTGGTTTCCATCTAAATGTTTCTGATGGTGTCCACTGATGAATCAGTTGGAAACTATGCTCACAAGGTCTATCTGAGATGCATAGCAAGAGATCTGCTTATTGAGGGAGGTGTCTCACCATCCAGTAGAGTGCAGCTGTCTTTCCACTGGAAATGGTAGCCATTTGGCAAGGCAGAGTTAACACAGTGCAGCTGTTTAAAACATGAAGTCAATATGATGTGATGTTGGGACTTTCCAGCTTGTGAGAATTGCCTTCTTCAGTGCCACAACAACAGCACATTTGATAGTGCAGCCGATTCCACATATGTCAATAATGAAGCCAAATATGTGGCGTCAGTTCTGTAGACCACAATCAGATTATTCACTGGCAACCTCTCTCCCTCCTTCTCTCTCCCCAGCTTCTCCTACTGTTGGCTGATTTTTTTAGTATGCAGGCATATTTTTGGGAGGTTTGATGTACAAACAAGCCTTCTAGCACCAAGCTCTCAATTTTTAATTTAGAAACCACTTTTCCTCTCTCTACTGAGCCCCAATAAAGATTAAAAGGGGTGCTTGGAAATTTACTTGTGTATGAAGTAATTTTGTAGAGAAATGTCACTGTAATATAATTAGGGTGTTCCTCCATCTTTAAAAGGGTGTGTTTGCATGTTTAGTGTTACATGTGGCATGCTTTATTGTTTCATCATTGTGACATGACTGCCATATCTGCTTTGATTTACCTCATTATTTCTTGACTACTGCAAATTTTTCATGTTTTGCTTGCAGACATTTTGGGGATCTACATTCATTCCAAGGCAAGGTGGAGAGGTTGGGAGCTTACCCATCATGACTTCATGCGGGAGTGTAGAGGAAGAATGATGGGAAATGTGTATAGATTATGATATAATATGCATGTCACCACACAGAAACAGACACACAGGCACGCACGCACACTCACCGAGTGGCAAATGAAATCTTAAAATAATTTCTTCTGGGAAAAGTTACCTCAAACTTGGACTGGTCCTGAAAATCTTGTACTGATAAATTGTGCAGTAAAGACAATAATGGAAAAGGGAAAGGCTAGAAAGAGGAGGAAAATGGGATAAAAGAACTCTAAAAAGTTTAGGGTTGGAAACATTGTCAGATGTAGGCATCAGTTTTGACTCTCTGTGATACACTACAAACTGCAGATGTGTCCCCTCCTTTCCCTCTTCCAAAACTGCAAGTGACCAGATGTTCATTGCAGGGTTTGGGGGTGAAAACAAAAGATTCCAACACATTAACAAGGCTATGTGATTTCCTTTGGAGGAAGATTGTTTCTCCTGGATACTTTCTGGAGCAGCAAATTTCCTCTTTTGAGTAAGCTTTTCTTTCCCAACAAATGAGTGGTCCAGAGGAAGTGGGGGTCATGGAACCACAAAATCCAGGCATGGACTGTATGTAGTTTTTGAGCTGTATACTGTTGTTTAATGGCTTGGACACATGATCAAGAACAGCAGTGGTGCAAAAAGCCAAAGGTTACATGTTGACTTGAAATGGTCAACTTTTTGGCTGATGTTTCTTTAGTGTATGGGACCAAAGACACCAGGACAGCCGAAGAGCTGGCTTAACACAACTTTATTACATGCTGGTCAGAGGGAACATGTGGTAATGGCGGACGAACAGCTCAATATATACGGTGGCTATACATTTGGATGTGGCTCCTTGACAGTCTATTGGCTACTGCCCGCGTGACCTCATTTCAGGTCACGCCCTTCTTGTCCAGGTGAAGGTGGTGGCGGGAATCTTCCCGCGCTGTTGCTCTTAGGTGAGTCTTGGACCAATGAGCTTGGACGCTCGCTATTGCCATCTAGTGGTCACTAGCTCGCGTCCTATTAGGGTTATAGTGATGCAGCTGAGGTTACAATGTTACACATGGAAAAGGTTACATTGGATACACATGGATAGATACATTGTTTAAAGGCACATGCTTTAGAACACAACAGTTTCAAAATGGACATAAACCTAACTGAAACAAATCAACATAACATGATTTTAATAGTGTGTTTTATGCTACAAATTGTGTGGCCAATGGGGGTGAGGTGGGGGGGGGGGAGAGGAAGGTCTGCATAGCCTTAATGGCTGTGTAGCAGAAGACACTTTAGATGAGCATAGCTTCTTTTTTTCTACCCCTTCAAGAAAAGTTGCACTATTCAAAATTAATTTTTCTATACAACTATGAAGGTAGTACAGTAACTTTGCTGGTTTCCTTTGACTAATGTCATGGGAAATATAAATCAAATCCTTTTGGAATCAATTCTTTCTGGGAGCTGAGACTTTCCAGGATTCACAACTGCTGCCAATAGTTTTGTGTCTTTTTAATGATTCTCTTTCTACAAGCAGACTTTGGAAATAAACTATTTCCTAGAAAAGCATTTTAAAGAGAGAGAGAATGAGAATGACAATAAGAGAGCAAGAGTGTGTTATTGCCAAGGATGAAGAAACTATATAAAGAAGGGAAGGTGCTCAAAAGTTGCAAACCAGGGTTCAACCCCACATAGTATGGGATTACCCCTTGGAATAATTCTGAGGGTTTAGATAGCTGTCCTTATCAGGGTAATGAATTGAGGCCTTTCCACACCGCTGAAAAGCCCTATCTCCCAAATATAGATTTGCTTTTTCTTGTTGCCAGGTGTGGTACATAACAGACCTGGGGAGATGAATTGTATGAATACTCTCAAGGAGTGCAATTATTATTTGGCTATTGCTTTGGAGTACTTAAAATTCTGCTTAATTCTATCCTGATATTCACAGGAAGAAATGTAAAACTCAGAAGAATGTTTTAGGTAATATGCAGGAGCTGGTGTTTACTTAAGGCTCCTAGAAGAAAATTCTTACCAACATGAAAACTGTTTTGGAAACACAAGAAAGGGAACAGGGCTACCAAAACAAATAATAGCTTACTAAGGAAGGAATCCTTAGCAGATTCAATGTACTCATTAACACATAACACACATCAGACCTCATTCTCACCAAGTTGTAAACTGTCTGTCTGGGCTATATCACTTTTCACTGTAGAGATAGGTCATTATTTAATCTTTATAATACAATCTCTCCCCCCCCCCCTGTGTACAGAATACTAGCATGTCAGGAGAAACTCCAGGCTGGAATCCTTCTCCCTGATTTGCTAATTTTCTATGGGGAGGGATTTCTTTCTTCCACTGGAGGAACATTCAATTTGCAATCTGAGGTTGTTCAGCCCAGAGTTAATGCTCCACAACCAAGGCATCATTAATCTTCTCTCCCATATACATGTAATTATAGTCTTGTATAGTTTTGGTTATCAATTACTTGGCTGTGTTCTCTGTTGGATTTGCACTAATAATTCATAAGACTGAAAGTTCAGCAAACTAATCCGTCATTTGGAGGGCCTGGGCTGGGATACTTAAGAGAGTTTCAGTGTCAGCAATTAAATTAATTTGTACAAATGACATTGTTTTACATTGAGTCAAACCCAGTGCTGGCTGGTTGGGGGGCAATCTCAGCAGTTGTCCAAGGTGCCAAGCTGATGGGGTGCCAAGCTGAGCTCAGTGGTTGTATTTTGTTGAATGAGAAGCAAAAAGATGACAGGAATGGCTGAGAAAACAAAACAAAACTGAAAGTATTAAAAGGAAACCCTGTGATAGTTGTTGCAACCTTTCAGAGAAGTGTTCTGAAAGTGTTCTGGGACTGGCACTTTTCATAGCCTGGGAATGACACACCTCCTACACTGCTGTGTTTTGCAGCTTTCACAACCAATACATTTTGGCAGTACTGCAGAGTTTCAGGGCCCTTTGCCTTAATACCATTAGACCTGCCCTGGCTCTGCTACAATGCCCAACAGAATTCTTGCTATGTTGCTTAGTTTCCTGCTGTGTATTGAGGCACTATTGCAAGTAGCCCAGGGAGCGCTCTTGCAATAGGAAAATGGCAGTTGCCCGGCAATCTAATTAGAGGCCTTAAGTGGCACGAAATCCCCTGTAAATGGGCCGCTAGTTATGTTATTCCAAGCCCCATCATTGGTCACAGTTTTGGATCCTGCTCTCCATTGGTTACTTTCATATATTATCTGTACTGATTGGTTAGTTACATTTGTCCGGCGGATTGCTACCTTGTATCCAATAGCCTCCGCCAGGAAGACACTATATAAGCCCCATGGACAAGCAGGGGTGGGGCCAGGCCGGATCTATACTTACTACACTGCACAGGTAGCCTGGGTAGCACTAAGCCTGGGTCCCTCCATTATGCTACAATTCTCAGTAGCTAGTTATTGTCCATTGCTGAGTACAGGTTCGGAGGGACTGACTCTGTAGGATTGTATAGCCATCTCAGGATCTGGAACACCTTGTAAGCTAATCCTTACTGACTGTTATAATAAAGCCTGTTGCTGTTTGTTCATCGTTGTCTCGGACTCGTGCTTATAAGGGCCAGATTTCCTCAAAATGAAAAAAAAAGGTTTTCTTAAAAAGAAGCACTGTATCACAGCATATAGTCGTGACAGAATGGGACCTCTTTCCAGCCATTTTACATGATTGTGTGTCAAACACTTGTAGGTGTTAATCTGAGGCTTAAATTATCACATAAAGTTTTTGTATACTCTGAATCTGCAGACGCACAAGTTAAAGTCATTCTTTTTGCCTCTTCAGTTAAACCTGAAATGGCTGCACAATTTTTCTTTGGCAGGCTGTACACCAATTGCAGTAAAGTGAAGTCTTTTCTCTGTGCCTGGCCAGCAATAGGGAGAGCACTGGGAGGCCAGACTTATGACTGCCCCAGGGCATACAGCCCCAATTACTGAGGCTGCTGTAAAGAGAGAATGCACAGGAAAGGCTTTCAGGAGGTATTCTGTAGCACAGCAGGTCACAGGAAGAACTCAAGTCTTGATGGGGAGGGAGAGGACTGAGTCAGTCAGCAAGCACCATCTGAAATTCCCAGGCATGGTTGCACTGGAGAGTATTTTTGTGAGTTAGTTTAAGAAAAGGCATAGAGTGATATGTGGCCAGATCTTAAGGAAGGACTCTTTTCTGAGGGAGTAAACGGAAAGGCCAGCAATGGGCTACAATCAAAAGGCATGTGAAGCCCAGTCCCAGGAACTGTGTGGATGTTTCTTGTCACTAGTAGGGAAGAAGTAACAGAACAAGTGGGTGGAGCTAGGTTAATAGGCAGAGCCAAGGACAAAAGTCAATACTGATACCCATATGCTGGCCAGCAAGCAAGCATTCACGTGTGTGACAGAAAAGGAAAACAGGCAGGACCCTGAACTTGCAGTTCTAGTCAGGGCCATAGCCAGGGGGTGGCCAGGGAGGGCATTGCCCACCCTGAGTTAGCAGTTGGCCCATCCTCAAACTCCCAGCTGCTTATATATATGACATTGCCCCAGCACAAGGAGGAAGTGATCCTCAAGATTCTCAAAGTGTCTGTATGCATTGACCCCAGTACGTGGTATCCAGCTTTGTTCACCAGTATGTGAGTCCTTGAATGAGGCAGCTGGAAAGTCCTCTCCTCAAGATGATATATGACCTGAGCTCTGTAAGCCATCATGCAAGGCTGAAAACTAGAAAGAACTAGTCATTAGTACATTTTACCCAATACCATATCCTCATTCCAGATGCTTTCCAAGATATCAGGCTGAAATTTTCCCGATCCTAACGTATGAAAGTATCGTTAGAGATTTCTAGGTGAGATGTTCATAATGCTGAACAGCAGTCATCTTAGATTTTTTGTGCTTATTAAAATCACAAAACATGTAAAACAATAAGATTACTCCCTATGGTGGCTTAGAGGTTAAGACGCTGAGTTTGAAGACTGGAAGGTCGGGGTTCAATACCCAAGTGCTGCATAATGGATCTTGGGGACATCCCTTGAGCAGAGATTTTCTAGCAAAAATCCTTTCAACCCAGAGTAATTTCTGACATGACATTTATTTAGTTTATCTTTCATAAAGAAAAGTACCATCATTGCAGACTTGATTAAACACTTTATAAATAAGGTAGGGAATGCATTAAATTGTTTAGTATACCAGAAAGCACCCTTTCAAAGAAGCAGATCAAAGCTGTATTTATTAATCCAGCCAAATCTTGGCAGTACAAACCAATATTTTCATAGTGCTAGAGTTGATGAAAGGGACTGCAGTGGCTCAAGTGGCTAAGACGCTGACTGGGAGGCAGAAGGTCAGCAGTTCAATTCCTGAGTACTGCAGGGCAGAATGAGCTCCCGTCTTTGTCCCAGCTCCTGCCAACTTAGCAGTTCGAATGCCTGAAATTGCAGGTAGATAAATAGGGACCACTTCAGTGGGAAGGTATCAGCCTTCTGTACGCTCCGGTGTCTAGTCACGCCTGCCACATATTTAGATTTGTATTGCCGCCCACTCGGCAAGCGACTCTGGGTGGCTCACCACATCAAGATCATCAAAACATAAAATTACCCACCTTAAACATTAAAGAACCATTAAAAATGCTAAAAACTACCCCCACCCCACCCAGTGAAATGATAACTAAAAGTGTGAGCTGCCCTCATTAAAAATGCCAACAAAGGGAGGGGGGGTGTTACCCCCACACCTGCTTTGCCAGCTAGGTTTTTAGCTCTTTCCTGAAGGGCAACAGCTTTGTCTGGAGACGCAGCTCTGTCTGCATGAGGTTCCACAAGGCTGGAGCAGATGTCGAGAAGACCCTCCTTCTAGTGCTAGAGAGACTAGTCTCTCTAGCTGATGGTACTTTTAAGGACCCCCTCTGGTCTGCTCTAGTGGGACGGACAGATGACCTTGGAGTAGCGCGGTCTCATAAGTACCCTGGACCACTACCAAGTAGGGCTTTAAAGGTAATTGCCAGCATCTTGAATTGCACCCGGAGGCGCACTGGCAACCAATGCTACTCCCGTAGCAGGGGTGAGGCATGGGCATAACGTCCACACCCCATCACCACATGGGCAGCCACATTTTGGACCAGCTGCAGCTTGGTGAGTGTTGTCACACACTGCTCTCTTTTTACAATTTCTCACAGTGTGTGTGTCTGTCTATCCTGCTATCTGCATTGACCACCTTGAGGTCTGTGGGAAATGTGACAATTCAGATGCCATTTTTGGAAATGTATAGTCAAAGTAGGAATTAAAGGTAAAGGTCACCCTTGCTCAAAAGCCAGTCATATCCAACTCTAGGGTTCAGTGCTCATCTCTGTTTATAGTCAAAGAGCCAGTGCTGTCTGTGTCTGCAGACGTTTCTGTGGAATTAGCATAAGGCTAAAACCATCAACTTGCTGTCTTTGAAGTTAACTCATTCAAAAATATTTAGAATGGGATCATGAATATGAAACACGCAGTTCTTTATCCACGTGACAAAACTCATCCACCTCAGAAATGGATTTTGTCCCTTCTGTCCACATCCCAATTTTTAATTTTTTTAACTTCTGGTCCCATGACTGCTTGTAGAAAGATCCCTGTTGCAAAGAATTGCCTTTAAAGTGAACTAGGCTAGGATGTTTCTCCATACAGAAATGTTGTTCTTTTTCAAGCTATTGATGCATGATACAGATGACCTTGCTTATTACATGTGGGCAGAGGCTAAGTAAAACATAATGACTGACTAGAAACTATTGTGGATTTATTTGTAAGATTATGGTGAAGTTGACTCACAGTGACCTAACTTTATCTTATTGTCATGTGTAGTGAATCAGCTCTTGTTTTCTGTTTTCTCCATTCGTATAATGCATTCCCTCCTCCTCCTTTATTTTCCTAACTTTTTTGTCCTAATTAACGGCCCTATTTACAACAGTTTTCTTCTTCCTAATTATTTGTTCTTTTTGAAATTGATGTGTTTGCTCAGCCAGTTCCAAGATGGAATTGTCTTTCCTTGGTGTGTTTTTCTGCCTTTCTGGGAGTACAACAAATTAAGGAGGGAGTATATGACTAGAATCCTGCAGTGCCAAAAGATGAGAAGCTGAATTGATTCCTGACCCAAAATGAACCTTCAGTATCAAGGAGGGCCAGCTGTTTCAGATGCTGAGATCCTCTGGATTGAACAGAAGTCATTCAGAAGAAAACTTCAAAGGCAACCATAACATAATTTTATTTGTATGTTTGGCTTATGTCCCATTGACCTCATCTTCAGGGTTCTCATCTTAATGTTTTCAGTTCATGCTGAAACAGAAACATAAATGAAGGGTCAGGATCAGTTCAGTGTAATTTATGATGCTGAAAATGTACAAAGATATTTGGCACATAAACTACCTGCAATACTTGTGTACAAACACCCATAAAAAGCTTGCTTTGATATTATTCCCAAACTCTTAGCAAAGTACTACTAAAATGTCCATGTAAATGTAATGGGAAGGAAAGCAGATCCACAGCTACTGTATCTAGAGAACCTTTGAATGACCTGCAGATCTTGACTATCAGCCTGCTTGTTCAAATGGCAATCTGATAAAAATTCGATCCTTAGAAAACCCTTAGTTTATAAATGTGCTTCTGTATCCATAGTTCAATATACAAGGAAATGGATGAATATTGATGCACAATATTGTGGCTGCATTGTCAGCAGGGGAAAGGACTACAAGTTTTACACAACAAAAGACAGCTTAAATGTTGATAACACCAATGGCAGCAGTCAAGATGGTCTATAGCAGTGGTGGTGAACCTATGGCAGCCATTCACAAACCTCGGCCTGTGGGCCTAATCTGGCCCATACATATAATTAATCTGGCACACGGTGGTCACACGGGCACCTCTAGGACTGCCCTCCCACCCCCACCTGCCCCCAACAGCAGAAGTTACAATACATCACTTACCACAACAGTGGCATCAGCAGCGATTGCATCAGTTTAGTGGCATTTTACACAGTCTCCACCATTTCTCACGGCAGTGGGTAGCTTTGGGGAGCATAATTGCTCTGTTTTGGGTACTCTCTGATGCTCCTCCTTGGTGCTTCAGTAGGGAAAGTGTGCCATTCTAGGACTTCCTGGTTTTGCATTGGGTGCCCATGTGATGATGTCACCACCTGGGAGCTCAGTGCAGAACCAGAAAGTCATAAAATGGTGCACTTTACCTGCTGAAGCACCACAGAGGAGCAACAGAACCCACCCCACCCTCCCAAAAAAATGGAGTGATGCTCTGCAAAGCCTCTCGCTGCTGGGAGAAACAGTGCACACTGTGAAAATGCTGCTAGACTGATGCAATCTCCACAGCCACTCCTGGAAACATAAAACAGAGGGGCCAAACAGTGGAGTGAATCAACCGGCCAAAGAAAAAACATTTGCAGCACAATCCAAAAAAGCAGACAACACTGTTTCATAAACTTCTTGAATGTAGTTGAATTCATTTATTGTTGAAACCAAAAAGAATGTACTACTTACTTATTACTCATAGCACGGGAATGTAAGTAACATATAGAGGCTTCGGATGCGTATAAAATAGAGAAGATTGGAATAGACTCTTTTTGGCTTCTGGAAATATAAGCACTGGGAGCAACACACCTCTGCCCCCCGCAGATGCATGTTGGGGCATGTCTGGCCCATGGCAGTAAAATGTTGTGAACCCCTGACCTACGGCACATGTGCCAGATGTGGCACTCCCAGCCCTCTCTGTTGGCATGTGTACCATCTCCCCAGGACTGAGTTCACCCTGCCCCCCTGCCCAGCAGCCTAATGGGAGTGCTTCCTCCCTCCCCCAGCACAGAGTTCACCCACCCCTCTGTCCAGCAGCCGAAAAGGAGTGCTTTCTTCCCCCAACACAGAGTTCACCCACCCCTCTGCCCAGCAGCCCAATTGAAGTGCTTCCTTCCTCCCCCAGCACAGAGTTTGCCTGCCCCTCTATTTGGGCACTCAGTCTCTAAAAGGTTCACCATCACTGGTCTATAGGATCATCTCTTGTGCTCACTACCATTCACACTTGTCCAAAAATAGTCATGGCAATTGTAGTGAAGTTGGGTGAGGAACAGTAAACTAATAAAAAAAAAAGAAGTCAGCTTTTCTCTTACTTGAGGTCTCTGTATGAATGGTTTTATTCTCTGTGTAAATGTAGAACATCTTGTCTGCTAAATGTTAGATTCTCGCAAGAAGTAGGCTAGGTAGCATAGTGTGGGTTAAACATAGTGATTCTTTATTCAGATCGGGAGACGAGACTGGGCCTTATGTGGGGGGAGATGGTATCTTATATACAGAGGTTTTCCCATTCAACAACAAAGGAACATACCAGTGGACAATCATAGTTTACTACAACCATTTGGTCCTGCGCTGCTTTGAAATGTGCCCCTCCTTTTGAAGAGGGCGCCCCTCTGCAGATTCTGGCGGATTCTCTTCACGCGATGTGTCCCTTTGAAGTGAGGTATCTCTGGCCCTCTCTGGGCCAGAGTTAGAGTTATGCCACAGGACCCAGAGCTGCATTTGATCAGTGTGTCTCCTCCAAATTGCACCATTCTCCATTTGCACTCTGTAAGACACTGGGCAAGTCTGTTCCAACACTTCCCTGCCCAACCATGGAGGCCCGTTGGCATAATTCCTGCAGTGGACTGGTTGCCCAACCTCAAAACCTTTTAAATTTGGAATGTCTATATTAAGGCCCTGATCCTCTTGGCACTGAGGATCTAAACGGTCAAAAACAGTCAGCAGTTTCCTTTTCATTAATAGTTTGGCTGGCGACAGCCCTGAGGCCAATGGGTTGACCCTGTAGAACAGCAAAAACTGACACAACTGCAGTTCCAAATCCCCAGGTCCCATGCTGAGAGCGCGTATTTGACCGTCCGTACCTGCCTCTCGGCTTGACCATTTGTGGCAGGGTGAAAAGGAGTGGCCGTGATGTGTCTAATCCCATTACGATTTAGGAAATCCTGGAATTCTGCTGACATGAAACTAGATGCGTTGTCGGTCACCACGATGTCAGGCAGGCCTAGGGTACTAAAGACCCACCTTAATTTGCGGATTGTGGTGGCAGAGGAAGTTCCTGACCCTGGGATGACATCTACCCACTTGGAAAAGGAATCTACAGTAATCAGAAGTGTTGTTCCCCTGAAATCTATATGGATCCGAGACCAGGGGCCTCTGGCCATGTCCCATTCCCTGCGGGGGAGACATGGTTCCTCGGGCCGTGAAGCCTGACATTCCCTGCATTTACCCACCCAAGCCTCAATGTCCAGGTCTAATCGGGGCCACCAGAAGTAGCTTCGCGCTAGTGCTTTTGACCTGACAATACCCGGGTGGCTAACATGGAGCATGTGGAGCACTTTGTTCCGAAGTGCAGATGGGACGACCACTCTGTCCCCCCAAACCAAGCAACCCCGCTCCAGTGACAGCTCGTTTCTCTTGGAGTAGAATACCCTGAATTCCTCAGGGGTTGGTGGCGATGGCCACCCCTTCTGAACCCACACGACAACCTTTGACAGGAGTGGGTCTTTTTTTGTTTGGGCTGCTATGTCAGCAGCGGAGATCGGGGGAGAGTCTAAAACATCCAACATGAGGACCTGTTCTTCCACCTCAATTCGACCCATATACTCAACAGGAGATCTGGACAGAGCATCTGTGTTGCTAATGCTGATACCAGGGCGATGTTGGAGCATGTACTGGTATGCCTGAAAGAACATTGCCCAGCGTAACATCCGCGGAGACAGGATCAGGGGGGTGGGCTTGTCTGGCACAAATATACCAAGCAGCGGTTTGTGGTCGGTGATAATCGTGAAAGCCCTTCCATAAATGAAGTCATGATATTTCTTAGTTTCAGCAATTATGGCCAGCGCCTCTCTATCAATCTGAGCATAGTTTTTCTCTGCCGCCGTTAAAGACCTGGAGTAATATGCGATAGGCGCTTCTTTCCCTCCCCCCATGTCATGGCACAGTACAGTCCCAACCCCCACCGGCAAGGCATCACATACAAGAAAATGCAAGCGCGGCGCCAAAATGGCCGCCGCGCCCTTTGCGGGCCCCCCCCCACAGGACAGAGAATCCGGGTAGTTAGGGGCGTGGCCAGCTCCCTTATAAAAGGGGTGGCCACGAGGCAGCCGAGCTGCCATTTTACCTCAGCGACGGAGTGGAGAAGTCTTTTCCCTGTGTCTCCGTCGCTCTTTAACTTACCGGGAAGCCTTTTGGCGGCGATTTTCCTTTTTGGCTTCCCTTCACTCCGGTGGAGATGCCTTCGAAGAAGAAGGCAGCTTCGAGTGCGGCTCGCGCTGTTAGGAGGCGCAACCCAGGTCGGAGGACCGCGGTGCCGCCTCCCCAGCAGCCGCCGTTGCAGGCCCCTGCCGGGACCGGCGGAATGGGGTCTATTGCCCCTTGGCCCGGAGCGGGCGAACAGAGTGCGGGCGCGGTAGGGGCTCCGGCCCGCGGCCCGCGAGCGGTGGACACCGCTCCTGCATCTGCCCACCAGGTTGGGCCTGCTGCTCTTGGGTCGCAGCCTCCCCCTGGGCCCTCTAGCCTTGGGGGGTGGTGCGGCCCCCTGCCTTGGCAGGTTTCTCCACCAACCCTGCCGGGCTTCGGTGTTGGCCAATGGCCATATTCGGGTCCTGGGGTACAGGGACCTGTACCCACGCCTGGACCGTGCGGGCCGGCCGGCCCTTGGCCCCAGGTCAACGTGGAAGCCTTACTGGCCCGCCTTGCGGCCCTTGAAGCGTCGTTGGCTCGGGCCAGTCAGGCGGGGCCCCCCTCCTTTGGGGGTTCCTTTTGAGGTGCTGTCGGCAGGAGGACAACAGCCGACAGGGAGGGTTGAGCTGCTGCAGGCGCGTGGCGCGGTTTCGGCCACTGCCTCGCAGCTCCCCAGCCAGCAGCCAGGTGCAGGTCCCCCGGTGATGAGCTCTATGTCGGTCGTGAGCTCCGACGCCCCCAGTGGGCCGGAACCCCCGGTGGGGGCGGCCCGCGGGGGTGCAGCATGTGAGTATACGGTGTAAGCGAGTACATCCACACACATTCCCAATATGGGGGGGGGGGCTTTCCAATGGCCTTGGCCTCGCGCGGGTGGTGTGGCGGTGCACCCGCTGACGCCTCACCCGGCGATGACAGCTAACACCCAGGGCCCCGTGGTGGGGGGTGTTCCCTACCTTAGGGGAATGTTTTGGGTGGTCGGGTTGGTCCAAGCCCCTATTCCTTACCGATGAGTGACCACTTGGCACAGGCCGCCAGAGAGTAAATTTGGCGGGGGGAGTACATGGATATCTTCTCACTCCTAAACAGTGTGCCCACCAAGGAGAGAGGGAGGGGCAGAATGAGAAGGATAGTGGCAGGCACGTTATCGCAAGCCACCAAGTATGTGGGCCAAATGGTTGCCGGCCTGCATCATATGCATGGCGGTGTACCTTAGGGCCCGGCCGGATCTGGCAATTCCGATGGCCCAGTATTTGGACAATGCCTACCGGGCGATGGTTTACTTTCCGGGCCCAGCGTGGTTGGCTGGTGACGAGGAATGCCGTAGGCGGATTTCCCCGCACCCCGAGATTAGGCGAGATGAGCCAGGCCAGAGGCTGCGGCTTTTGTACGTTACGCCCACGCGCCCTGCACCCGGGGAGATATACCATTGGGGGCATGCGGGTCAGCGGGCGGCCCCAGCACAGGTCACCTGCCAGGGGGCAGGGCGGGGGGTTCCAGCCCGCCTTGCTGTGCTGGACTTTCTTGTCCAATGGCTCCTCTAATGGGAAGACTTGCAAATACAGACAGGAGTGTCCCACCTGTGTTGGCCCCCATGCGGCCTCCGCCTGTCCCAGGCCTGGAAGGATGCGGGGCAGAGGGTGGGGCGGACAGGGGGCTGGCAAGACTGCCGCAGATGGATCTAGTTCACCTAAGGGCTCCCTCCCCATTTAAGGTGGACATGTTGGAGCTTTGGCTCACACGGTATCCGAAGGGAGAGGATGCAGGTTATCTCCTTCAGGGTTCTAGGCAGGGGTTCCGGATCCCTTTCATGGGTAATAGGTTCCCTCAGGATGCCCCCAATCTTTTATCCCTTAAGGGGAGGGAGGAGGTGGCTGCTGCCAGCTTTGACATAGGGTCCATGCGGGCAGGGTCGTTGGCCAATCCCCGTTCCGGGGAGCATATTATTTCAATGTTGCCATGCCTTTTGGCTATTCCATTGGGGCTCGGTATTCGAGCGTTTCACCACTTTCCTAGATTGCGCTTTTATCCGCAGGTCAGGGTCCCGGTCTGTAGCCCATTCCCTGGATGGTTTTATTCGGGGCTGAACGGGGCTGGGACACGTACACACGTCTCCTCAACACATTTCAGACGCTAATGGAGGAACTGGTGTCCCTTTAGCGCCCGAAAAGACCGAGGGCCCATCTCCACAGCTAGTATTCCTGGGGTGGAGAGTAATACGGTAGCGCAGAATTCTAGGTTGCAGCGGGATAAGGTGTCAAGGCTAGTGGCCCTTGTCTCGGTCTTGCTGGCCGAGCGCATGGCATCACTGAGGGAACTCCTGGTGCTACATGGTCACCCCAGTTTCGCTGGCAGGGTCGTCGCACCAGGCAGGGCATTTGCTCTGCGCTGGGGCGACTCCATGGCGGGATTATTCAGGCCCCACCACAGGCTCAGATTTACCTGGGGTATCGGGGCAGACGTGCTTGTCTGGCCATAGATCCAGAGGTAGTTCAACGGGGTGTCATTTTGGGGTCTGATCTCCTGGCTCCCCCTTGCTTTCAGATGCAGTCCGATGCCTCAGGATTCCTGGGTTTATGGGATGTACTTCAATGGGAAGTGGGCCTATGGTGGGTGGCCACTATCCTGGGCAGGCAAGGGTTGCCTGCATGGTCTCACGGAGCTGGAATGTTTCCCTATCCTGGGTGCTTTGATGCTATGGGGCAAAGAGTGGGCCAACTCGGTTGTGCAATTTTGGCATGGCAACGCGGCTGTGGTCCGCATCGTCACTGCACAGATTTCCAAATTGCCCGGGGTTATGGAGCTAGTGCGTTGGTTTGTGTTATGCAACCTGTGCCTCAACGTGCCCTTCAGGGCCAGGCATGTCCCAAGGGTTGATAATGATATTGCTGCTGCTTTGTCCCGCCTGCAGATCTCCCGGTTCCGTGCCTCGGCCCCCGGATGCGGAGGAATTTCCCTTGCCACTCCCGGACGAGAGATGGAACGTTGGCAAGGAGAAGGTGAACCGGGCGATTGGCCTGTCACTAGTGCCATGCATAAGTAAGGCGTACCACCATGCATTTAGTTCCTTCAGAGTATTACTGTACCTGATTCTGACTGCCAGGAACCTGGCCGATCCCAGTAGCCCATGTTCTGCGGTTCATGGTTTACCTGTATGCCCAGGGCCTTGCACCACGCACCATAGCATCTCAGCTGTCGGGTTGGCTTTTATGGCCAAAGTGGGAGGTCGTGTGGACAGCACCAATGACTTCCGGGTGAGACATGTTTGGGAGGGGTGGGTGCGCGTGCGCGGGCGTTTCCCGGGCGACCGCCACCCCATTTACCCAGGGGTTTTTTACCCAGTTGGCCCGGGGCTGGCCTGGCCTCTGTTTTGATAGATGAGGCAGCCCACTTCATGCGGCTACAATGGTGGCCTTTTTTGGAGCCCCCCGCATCGGCGAGCTTGAGATGCTGAGTAAGGCGGATGCAAGATTTTCCCAGGGTTTTTTACCCAATTGGCCCGGGGCTGGCCTGGCCTCAGTTTTGATAAATGAGGCAGCCCACTTCATGCGGCTACAACGGTGGCCTTTTTGGAGCCCTCCGCATCGGCGAGCTTGAGATGCTGAGTAAGGCGGATGCAAGATTTTCCCAGGGTTTTTACCCAATTGGCCCGGGGCTGGCCTGGCCTCTGTTTTGGAAATGAGGCAGCCCACTTCATGCGGCTACAACGGTGGCCTTTTTTGGAGCGCTCCGCACCGGCGAGCTTGAGATGCTGTATAAGGCGGATGCAAGTTGTAGGGCACTGGAACTCGAGGATGTCTATGTTGCCAAAGACTGGGCCCAGTTGAGGATATGCTCCTCTAAGACAGATCAGCATGGCGTAGGCAGTGGTGTAAGACTGCTACGGTGTTCTTTGGCAGACATCTGTCCGGTTGGTGCCCTACAGGAGTTCCTGGCACTGCGTGGCATGCACCATGGCCCGTTTTTCTGTCACCAAGATGGGTCTCCCCTTACTAAATTTCAGTTTTGGAAGGTGACAGGCAGAGCCCTCACCAGGGTGGGCCTACCAGGTGCCCGTTATGGCACACATTCATTCCGTACTGGTGCAGCCTCTACAGCAGCTGGTTTTGGGTACTCTGGGGCTGACATACGCAGCATGGGGAGGTGGGGCTCGCAATGTTTTCAGTTTTATGTGCGCCCACTTCCGCCATGAGTACCAATCCAGTCACCTTACCGTCTTTTTCTCAATTTTTCTCAATTTTCTTACAGACCCTGGGTGTCGTATTACACCGGTGACAGTATGGCTGGTGGGCCACAGCTATGTGCACAGGGCAGCGCGTTACGCTGCGGCGACAGAGTGGGGACCCCGACGGGGACTGGGTGAACACTCCAGTCTCACATGGCATGGTAAGCCTGGGATGTTATGGCGGGAGCTGCGGCCTTCCCTTTTTTCTGGCCTGAGTGCTGACCCGCCTGACATTCTCATCATCCACCTTGGGGGCAATGATTTGTGCCAGGTCACCGGCTTATCGCTCAAGCATGCGATTTGCGAGGACCTCGCCTACTTGCATTATGTCTGGCCTGCCACAACCCTAGTTTGGTCGGACATTATTACGCGCCTTTCTTATAGAGGGGGCGTTCACCTCCTGGCCCTTGACCGCGCTAGGCGCACGGTCAATAGGGCGGTGGCGCGGTTTCTTGCCGACAGGGCTTGGGGACGGGTCAGTCATCACCCCGATATTAGTCTACAAAATTACAACTTGTACGTAGGGGATGGGGTCCATCTGTCGCGAGGAGGTATGGACCTCCTGTTAGGTGATTGGCGAGCAGGCCTGTTGACCGAGCTGACGGTCTGGGTGGGGGCGTCAGGTCTTCTTTGAAGCCCCTCCGTGTGGCGGGTAGCACTGGTAAGGTAAACAGTATGACCCACAGGTATCCGGCAGGTTCGCAATTGACTGGACAACACTAGACAGGAATAAATTAGTTAAACGTTGTCCGGTCAACGACGAACCAGGCGACGGGGTGATGACGATTGCTAACCAGCATGCATCACCCCTGTGATTTCACGGATACGCGTCAGAGGGTGGGGTCATGAGTTAGATATTGACTACGGTCAATAATTTGTTTGTTGTCAACAAACAAATTGATACAATTTGATACATTGTAACCAATTGCCGTTGGCAATTTTGGGTGGTACCTTACCAGTGTTACTTCGGCCTGCTTGCCTTAAGAATTATGATTGGTCGTTTTACCAATACAAATTTATAATTCGGACTAGGGCATTGAATCAATAAATGTGGCCCGATGCTGTTATCCACTTTCAATGTTGTCTGTGTCCGTTATTGGGGGGGTGCGCCTGCAAAGGGGCTTCTTCAGATCGTAATGTGTAAGGACAGCATCCGAAGTCAACAGCTCCTTGACTTCCCGGAATGCCTTTTCCTGGGGAGGCCCCCACTGCCACACCACCTGTTTCTTCAGCAAACGATGCAGGGGCTCAGCTACAGTCGCCTTTCGGGGTAGAAAGGAGTGATAGAAGTTTAAGAGACCCCAAAATGCCTGGAGCTCAGTCTTTGAAGTGGGACATGGGGCTTCCCAGACTGTCTGAACTTTGGAGTTGGAGGGCTTGAATCCAGCAGGGGTGATTTTGAACCCCAAGAATTCAACCTCATGAGCAAAGAAACAACACTTCTCCCTTTTTACCCGCAATCCCGCATTTTGGAAACGCTCCAGCACCTTCCCCAGTTTAGTGGCCAGGTCCCCCTTGTTTGTCCCAGATATCAACACGTCATCAAAATAAGGCAGCACCCCAGGGAGACCCTTCAATAACCTTTCCACAAGAGCCTGAAAAAGTCCCGGCGCCGCATTAACCCCAAACTGTAGATGTTTCACTCGGAATGCACCCTTATGAGTAGTAATAGTCTGATACAATGCAGATTCAGGGGTAACAGGCACTTGTTGATATGCTTGGGCTAAGGCCAGTTTAGCAAAACACTTTCCCCCATGGAGGGTGGCCAGCAAGTGGCTAACCACTGGAACAGGATAAGTATTAGCTCGGATAGCCTTATTAATTGTTCATTTGTAGTCCGCGCAGATGCGGATGTCCCCATTTGCCTTGATAGCTGTGACTATTGATGTCTCCCATGGAGCAGAGTCCACTGGCGCCAGAATGCCCTGTGCCACCAGCTTGTCCAGTTCCGCTTCAATGTGATCTTTCAGCGCGAAAGGCACCCTCCGTGGCTTCATGCGAATGGGCTGGACAGTTGGGTCCAGCTCAAAATTAACAGAGGCCCCCTTGAATGTACCCAGCCCGGAACGGAAAACATCTGGGTAGCGTTCACACACAGCCTGAATGGGGTCAGCCTTAACCACGTAAATTCCCGAGAGCCCAATACCCAGGGGCCCAAACCACTGCACACCAAAAAGGTTATTCCTACCGGTCTTCACCACGACTAGGGGAAGCTTTGCTGAGATGGCTTTGAACCACACATCAAAATTGCCGATTCCCAACACCGGAATGTGTTGACCTTGCACATCGGTCAGGTTGACCCGCAGAGCCCGCAGTTTCGGTTGGTCTGCTGGAGGAAGTTGAAAGAATTCCCTCTGTGAGATGATTGAGTATGCTGACCCTGAGTCGATCTCCATGCGGACGGGGCACCCTTGGAGGCGAACATCGACAAAAACCTCCCAGACACTGCCTGTACACCAGATGATGTCTTCCTTCTGACGCGGACCTTCGAAATTGGGTGTTCCATCCGGCGATGACCTCTGTCCGCCGGGTGACCCTTGCATCGCTGGCAGCACACCCGTGCAATGTGCCCCTTCTGCCCACACTTGTGGCATTCGGCAGTCTTGAATGGGCACTGTGAGCAGAGGTGCCTTCCCCCACAGCCTTGGCACGGTGCAATGTTGCTCCTTGACGCTTGGGGGGTTTGCTGGTGAACCATCCCGACAGTACCCTCCTCTTCTGCATTGTCTGTATCCACTGGATTAGCACACTGATGCAGTTGGACGGCCGATTCTCCTCGGGCAGGAGCAGCAGGTTTGGCATGGAAGATTTTCACTCCGGAGTATGCAGCCTCGGATGCAGAGCCTCTTCCAGGACCTGGGCAAAAGTCAACATATTTCTCTTCATCAGCTGCCGCTGAGTAGCTTCGTCCCTGAGGCCCACGAGAAGCCGGTCTCTTAGGGCCTCCTCCAGGTCATGCCATTGGCACGGCACGGCAGCATGTCAAAGAGCTACAACGTATTTGGTGACTGACTCCCCCTCCTTCTGGTCTCGCCGGTAAAAGGCAACCCTGGCTGGGAAGATGGAAACGACGGGCTTGAAGTGTTCTCAGAGCATTTTTTCTTAATTACCAGGCAATGTAAAATGACAAGATGGGTGGAATAGGCACCAAAATTCTGCTAACATCAAATAAGACTGCCCTCAGTTTGTTAATCTATGTTTGCAAAATGGCTGACATTAAACTTCACCGAAAATCGGCTTCTTTCGTGGCTTATTTTTGGTTCATCTGGTTTTCTTTCTTTCTCTTCATTTCAAATTTTGAATTATTTAAACTTCACCTATTCACAGTTGTGTCATCTTGGAATTATGTTGCTTGTCCAGCTACTATCAACATCTTCATCTTTGCTGATTTGTTGCATTGCTCCTTGAAACTTTACATAATTACACCAAATGAAGCAGCCTCCTTGGTGTGTCATTGCACTCAGTCGCTCAGTTTCTTACATGCTGTTGCACAAACTGTGTGGAGCTATACTTTTACATACAAGAAACAATTTTGCACTAAAAAAAGAGCACTTTCCAGCATTTCCTGGCACCATTTTGTCTGCAACATCTAGGCTGACTCTCAGCACTTTTTCTTTTTCATGCGGTGGGTGATAAGGTACCTGGTGATGTCACACCATTTACAGATTTTATAGTGAAAGAGTTACAAATGTTGGAGAAATAGAAATCCTGCAGTGGGTATGTCAGGGCCGTAGCCAGGATTCTAGATTGGGAGGGGGGGAATTTTTTCAGGAGGGGCAATAAAATTACTGAAGGGGAGACAATGTCACACTCACATATATAACACTAGCATATTTTGGCCGGTGGTGCCGGGCTCTTTAAAATGGCTTTGGAAGGATTTTGTTTTAGATTTATGCAAACGAGGTTAGTTTTTAATTGTGGTTTTTTAATTTTTTATTTTTACACATGGGCTGTTATAAACTGTGATTTTTTATTTTTGGTTTTTGGTTTTTAAAAAGAGGAAAGGATGATATAATTTTTTATAATTATTGTATTTAACCAAATAATGTATTACTATGTTATTCTTGGATAATAATTTTTAAAATGTGTAAGAATATTTTTTTAAAAAACCAATGTTTCCATACTGTGTTTAGATGTGGTTTTTTTGAGTGAAAACTTATTTCTTTTTTTTAATTATTTGTGATTAGTGTGAATATATTTGAATGTTTTGATAACTTATTTCAGTAATTTGGGAATTATTTGTAATTATTTTGAATATTTTTGAATGTTTTTTCTCTTGAGGCCTCTGGGTGGGACTGGTGAGCTTTTCTTGTATTTTACTATTTTTCTCTACTGTCCTCTGGGTGTCGCTTCTTCTTCCGGTAAGTAGTCTCTTTCTTTCCTCAGTTTAGTTCCGGTCGTCATGGAGTGAGTACGCCTCCTGGTAAGGTCTCTGGTTTTATTTATTTTTGGGGGGGTTTGTTTTGGGTTGGGGGCGGGGTCTGTGTGTTTTTTCTTGTTTGTTTTTTGATGTTTTTGTGTTTCCTTTTTCTGTTTTTTATTTTTGACTGTTTTTGGATTGTGTTTTTGGATGTTTTTGTGTTTACTTTTTCTGTTCTTATTTTGGTTTTGATTATTTTTGACTGTTTTTGAATTGTGTTGTTTTGTGTTGGGGGTGGGGGTATTTCCATTGACCGGTCTTGGGGGCTGGACCGCAGAAATACCATCGCCGCTTCATGCGGTGTTGGGGTGGTTTTTTTCCGTGGGCTGGCCTTGGTGGCTGGACCACGTGAATCCCATCACCGCTTGATGCGGCATGGGGGAGGTATTTTTATGGGCCGGCCTGGGTGGCCGGACCACAGAAATTGTATTGCCACTTACATGCAATGTTGGGGTGGGAGTATTTCTGTGGGCTGGGCTGGGTGGCTGGACCATGGGAATTCCCATCGCCGCTTGATGCGGCGTTAGGGTGGGGGTATTTCCGTGGGTCGGCCTGGGTGGCCAGACCACGGGAATTCCCATTGCCGCTTGATGCGGCGTTGGGGTGGGGGTATTTTCATGGGCCGGCCTGGGTGGCCGGACCACGGGAATCCCATCGCCGCTGTATGTGGTGGTGGTGGGGGGGGTTTCGCGGCCTGCCTTTTTTATTTTTATTTTCCCCACGCCGGCTGCCTCAGCATTCTGCACGCTCATGGCGCACAGGACACTGGGGCTTGTAGTTTGGCGTGTGCGTTTTTGGCTTGTGCAGCTCTTTTTCCTGCGGGTTTGATTTTGAATGGCTGCAGCACGTTTCCGAACATTCCTTTTGCTCACGCTGCTCAGCCTGATTGGTTCTGGTGCAGTGCAGCACAAGGAACGTTGGGAATTGAAGTTCCCTTTTTTTGTTTGCGTCCGGAGAGCTCCTGCCCCACTGGCGCAAAATTCAACCCGACAGTTACCTGCGAACCCCGGTCGGGCGAGTGCACGGAGGCTCGGACGGGACTAGTGGGGCCTGGCTAAACATCCTTTGTCACATTCCAACGGTTAACGCACCATTTTATAGGCATAGATTGTCATCACCGGGTGGGTTAGGGTGGCGGGCTGTTAGTTCAGGAGGGTTTTTGTCCCCCTGCCCCCTGGCTACAGCCCGGCTTTACATCCTATGTTGTTGTTCTTTGTTGCTAACTTGATTGATAAAGTTTTGTCCTCAATCTGGCATTTCTCTCTCTCTGCGCTTCCTACTTCCATTGTTTTTATTGATAGGTGATAGCTTTCCCTTCTTTCTCTGACCAACCAGCAGGAATGGAAAGCTCTTCTTTTTCGTTTGACTGTAACTACTTTTTTCTACTTTAAATGCTTCTACTGTATTTTTCAATCAATCAAATTCTTTATTACAGCCCAAGGCCAGTGTTACAATATCACAAAATCAAACTGCTTGACACAAGTGAGGCAACCTAATAAAACTATCACAAAATCATGAACACTAGGTTATTTATACAATAGCAACATACAACCAGAATTTCAAGGGTTGTTATTTCTATGTCCTGCAGACATATTCTATGACAGTCAAGTTGTAATCTGGAAGCATTTTCCTTATTCCTTTGATTTTATCTTGCCTTTACGAATACAAGTTACATACCATGCGAATCTAGCAACCGCTATCGTCGTATCTTGCCCTTCACCCGATAAAAGAATATTCAGTGTCCTGACTTTATTGTTAGACTTCAAGTTCGGAAAAACACTAAAAAGGTCTCTCCTGGGTTTATTATATAGGGGACACTCTAGCAGAACATGCTCAGAGGTTTCTATCATATTTAACTTGCATGGTCATAAACGCTCGAGTGCTGGGACTTTCTTAAAGAAATCCTCCCTGTAGGAGGAGGGAAGCATGTGAAGGAACGTCTATGATTCGGATTTCTTATTAAAGACAAGTATGCTAAGGGCATAGCAACATTGAAAGTTGATCTATCAAACAATGGGGAAACTAGTTTACTTAAATCATTTTGGCGATGTATATCGAGAATTCTTTGTTTTATTAACTCTCTAGCATGAATAGATCCTAAGGAAAGTGTATCATGGGGCAAAGGTTAATTAGAATTGAGCTGATCATGTTGTAGGATTTTAAAAATTGAATACTTTGTTAATTAAGGTGAATAACCAAAATGTCTAAAGATAAAACCGCCACCTTCTGTGTCATCTATGATGCTGCAAGTGTGTCATTCTTATATTACAATAGCAATCTTCTTCTTCTTCTTTGCCTCCTCTTTTACCCCATCAGGTGTTGAGGGTGATGCAAGCTTCTTGTTCTGGCACTTATAGTGGCTTCCACCAGTGTTACTGAGTATTATTGTAATATTTCTTTGATGTTATCTCTCAAGCTTCCTCTGGGTCTGCCTCATGGAATTTGTCCTTCTCCTCTTTTCACATATGCTTTGTAAGGTATGGAATTCCATGACATTCTCTCCAAATGGGCAAACCACTTTATTTGTTGTCTCTTTATGTAGTGCAAAATTGGTTATGTTCCACTTCTTTCCCTTATAACCTTATTCCTGATTTTATCACTTCTAGTCACTCCAGCAGCCTTCCTCACACATCTCATTTCCGTAATGTCTAACTTTTGCTTATGTTTTGTTGTAAGTGTCCATGTTTGGCACTGGTAATATAAGGTGGGAATGAATATGCATTATATTAGGTGTTTCTTTGTGCTGATTGTTATTGCCTTGTGTTGTAAGGGTGGAGCTGACTGTCCAAATATTTGGTTTGCTGCACTGTATGTTAATCTCTTCATCCATTTTGCAATTTTCAGTAAATGTGGTTCATAGGTATTTAAACTCTACAATATATGTAGGACTTGACTCGGGAAGACTGCTTTGTACTAAAAGAACTGGTAGTCTCCAACTTGCAACTTGAGAGAATAGACTTCTTTCTTAGTGTGCAGCAGGAAAACAGGAAAACATATTTCATCTGCTTTCATGACATCACAACTTTAGGAAGAAACTTGTAATGCTTCTGGGATTATTTGGAAGCCACTTTGTTGCCTCATTTATTTAGATTTATATCACTGTTTTCTTCTCATATGTCCCCATTTAATACTATAAAATTTGCAGCATCATCTCATTGGAAGAATTGATGTTCTCCAACTTAGTATCAGGAAAGAAATATGAATTTTAAAATATTTGTGTTTCTGTATGCAGAAAGAGAAGGAGGATATGCTTTTTAAAAATGGGAAGAAAAAGAATATGCATTTTCCCATCAGTTCTACATGTTGCTTTTATAACATCCTGTTGGAGTAATACGTTTTGTAACAAGAGATGTCTATTATTCCATATTAAATCTGTTAAAAGGTAGAAAACCAAATTGTGCATTCTATTTCTTATAGGATAAAAATACTTGCACAAACTATGTACGCTTCCGTTTAAACTTAAAATTAAAATAGGCGGACACCACCATACATTTAAAATTGTGCTAGGATGTTTTTCTAAAATAGAAATATGAAGATGAGGTGAACATAAAAGTATTTTCTCTATAGTCAGAAGGTGATTGCTGTTGTTTGATTCACAGCCTCAATTACCATTAGAGTGTAATGAGCACTCACATTGCAGGCGCACCCCCCAAAGAAAGACTCAGACACCGGTATATGGATAAAGGCATTGGGCCACTTTTATTGAATAATGCCCTAGTCCGAATTATAACTTGCAATTGGTGTATTCATCCAATTGTGATTGTTAAGGCAAGCAGGCCGCAGTAACACTGGTAAGGTTCCTCCCAAAATTGCCAATGGCAATTGGCTACAATGTATCCATTTGTATCAATTTGTTTGTTGATACAAACAAATTGTTGACCGGAGTCAATAAGCATCTACTGACCCCACCCTATGACGTGTATCCGTCAAATCACGGGGTGATGCATACTGAAAAGCTCCTGCCATCACCCCTTGCCTGGTTCGTCGTTGACCGGTCAAAGCTATTACACCTGTACCTGTCTAAGTGTTGGCCAGTCAATTGTGAACCTGCCGGATACCTCTGGGTCATAAATCTTTACCTTACCAGTGCTACCAGCCAAAAGTGATCAAAGTCAAAGAAACCCCTTTGCTCAAACACTAGCAACAGTGTGGGATGGGCAAAAAAGCCAGAAACCAAGGGCCAATTGTGGGTTCAGGCCAAAAATTCCCACCCGGCCACAAAGCGACCAAAATATCACACTGTTCACTAGGGAGGGGGTGGAGGGAAAAACTTCTCCTCTCCGTCGCTCTTTTTAAAATGGCAGCTCGTCTGCCTTGTGGCCACCCCTTTTATAGAGGGGTGGCCACGCCCCCTAACTCACCCGGATGTCTGAGTCCGGGTGGGTGGGGGCCCCCGCAAAGAGCGTGGCGGCCATTTTGGCACCGCGCTTTCATTGCAGGCGCACCCCCCAAAGAAAGACTCAGACAACGGTATATGGATAAAGGCATTGGGCCACTTTTATTGAATAATGCCCTAGTCCGAATTATAACTTTCAATTGGTGTATTCATCCAATTGTGATTGTTAAGGCAAGCAGGCCGGAGTAACACTGGTAAGGTTCCTCCCAAAATTGCCAATGGCAATTGGCTACAATGTATCCATTTGTATCAATTTGTTTGTTGATACAAACAAATTGTTGACCGGAGTCAATAAGCTATCTACTGACCCCACCCTATGACGTGTATCCGTCAAATCACGGGGTGATGCATGCTGAAAAGCTCCTGCCATCACCCCTTGCCTGGTTCGTCATTGACCGGTCAAAGCTATTACACCTGTACCTGTCTAAGTGTTGGCCAGTCAATTGCGAACCTGCCGTATACCTCTGGATCATAAATCTTTACCTTACCAGTGCTACCCGCCACACGGGGAGGCGTCCATGATGACTCACCGCCCCCCCAAGACCGTCAGCTCGGTCACCAGGCCTGCTTGCACCACACCCAGAACGAGGTACATACCTCCAGCCGACAGGTGGACCCCTTCTCCTGCCTACCGGCAAATTTTTTGTAAGCCTATCCTCAGGTGTCCAATGGCTGTCTCCCAGCCATGCTCAGCAAGGGCCCGAGCAACAGCCCTGTCCACTGACTGCCGGAACAGTCCGAACCACGGAGATCCACGTCTCCCCTAAATTGGTGTCTCGGCACGATGTTAGACCATAGCGACCGTGTGTAAGCCATACGTGATATAAAACGCCAGGTCACAGCCCCTCGACAGTTTAGTAACAGCAGTGATCCGTATAAGATCGCTGCCGCCGAGGTGCCTATTAAGAACATCGGGTGGTCCAGCATCCCCGACGGACATCAGGAATGGCCACAGTTCCCGCCCCCTTGTGCCGCGCATACCATACCATCGCATACGTGCGGATGCACACAGCCCAAGTCGGGGTCCACTCTCTGTCGCCGCAGCATATACTGCTGCCCAGTGTACATAGCTGCGGCCCACCAGCCCCACTGCCACCGGTGTGTAGAGACACACAGGATCTGTAAAAGAGGAGAAGAGGTTAAGGACATAACTAGGTACTCGTACAGTGAGGGCACGTACATATAAGAAATTGCGCGTACACGCATGTACACCTCCGAGTACCCCAAACGTAGCCGCGATCAACGCGACGCCTATCCTAAATAAATGGGTGCCAAAACGGGCCCCCACACCGCGAAGCGCGGCACCGGTCACCCTCAGTAACATTACTTCGGCAAGGGTAGACCTATCCTGGTGGCAGAAAAACAGGCTGGGGCGCGCAGCAGGCACTATCGAAAATTCATGTAGGGCACCAACCGGACAGATGTCTCCAATAAAGCTTTGTAGCAGTCTGACTCCACTGCCTACGCCGTGCTGAACAACCTGTGAGGACCGTATCCCCACTTGAGCCCACTCATGTGTGACAGAGACATCATCGAGTTCCAGTGCCCTATGAGACACATCCGCCTTACACAGATGGTACCAACTCTGGAGCGGAGCGCTCCAAAAAGGCTACCGTGGTAGCTGCGTGACCAAGAGCCACTTCACACCTATCCGAACATAAGTAATGCCAGCCTCGTGCAAGGTGGGTCAGAAACTCTGGGAACTGGGGTGACGCGTGTCTGGGCGGCGGACACATTCCCGTTTCCACCCCTCCAAAACACGACGCATGAACGCATGGTGATACGCCTTACGCGTGCGAGGTGCCAATGACATGCCCGGTTCACCTCTCCTCGCCAAAGTCCAAATATCGGCCGGGAGTGGCGGGTAGAATTCATCTGCTTCCGGGGTAAGGCACGGAACCGGGGGATCTGCAGGCGGGATAAAGCAGCAGCAATGTTGTTATTAATACCTGGAACATGTCTGGCCCAGAACAGCACATTTAGGCGTAGGCTTCTCAAAAAGAATAGACAAACTAATGTCATGACCCTGGGGGATTTGCATGTCTGGGTGTTGACAATGCGCACCACTGCCGCATTATCACACTGAAAATGGACCACTGAGTAGGCCCACTCATCGCCCTATAGCATCAGTGCTCCCCAAAATGGGAAGAAACTCAAGGAAGGTAAGATCGCGGAGGCGATCCGTGCCAAGCCATGTGTGCTGCCATTGGCCGTAAGTCCACCTACCCTCAGAGTAAACCCCCATAAGTCAGGGAGCCGGAGGCATCTGACCGTACTTGAAATCTAGGGCAGACCATCAGGTCTGATCTCCAAGAAGAGACCCCGTTAAAACCCAGGAGTAATTTGAGCCAGACCGGAAGGTCCACCCGTATGCCCCTGATCAGCCGGACCCTGTGTTGATGTTTTAACAGGCCAGCCATGGCGTCACACAGGCGCCTGGCCAATGCTCTGCCGGGTGGAACCACCCTGCAGGCAAAATTAAGGTGGCCATGAAGTAACTGCAGCTCACAAGGGAACACTTTATGTTCAGCAATCAATGCCAAAATCGCCACAGAGATCCGAGCCACCTTATTCATGGTTAACCCGGATGCCCGTGCGACAGAGTCGATTTAGAAATGTGAGCTTAGTAGCTGGGCCCTCGGTCTTTTCAGGCGCCAGGGGGACACCCAGTTCCCACCTGAGTGTCTGAAATGTAGTGAGGAGACGCGTGCACGTATCCGAGCCCCGTTCACCCCCGAACCAAAAGTCGTCGAGGTAATGGGCTAGAGACCGAGACCCCGACCTGCAAGCAAAGGCCCACTGAATGAAAGTCCCGAATCGTTCGAATGCTGAACATGAATTAACTCAGTCAGAAGGGGTTGGCCTTATCTAAGTAAAATTCCCCTTGGAACCTAAAAAACCCAATAGCTCTAAATCCATTGGGTGCACTGGCAGTAATCTGAAAGCCGAGTGCATATCACACTGTGCCAGGAAAGCACCGGGACTGCATGAGCGTGCCACCCATAGGGGCTGAACCAACTACGAGTACCTGACTGAACAAGGTCATCAGGAATGGCATCCCTGACTGGATAACCCACAGGGTAAGCTAAATGAAGGTTTAAATGACATTCACCCTGGTTCTACCTCGGTACTAGCCTCATAGGGGAGACGTTCAACTTAGGAAAGGTGGTTCCAAGAAGGGACCCGCTACTCTCATAGCCCCAACTCCCGTAGCTGTGCACAGTGGAGCCACCTCTTCGTTACCTTTCAAGGGAACCAGATTAGTAGCATCCTGGGACCCCTAACACCCCTGAATGGAATACAAAAGCCCCATTGAAAACCCTCCAGCAGGTACCCCGCATCATCCCTTCTTGGATGAGCTGAGTGCCATCGCTCCAGCCTGAGTACACTTATTGGGGAGGGGGGGCTTTGACAAGGCTAGTTCTTTCAGATGGGGCTCTGATCGCCCCCTGTGCACCCCTACCTCTGCCCCGTAACCCACCAACCCGCGGGCACGCGGAGGCGGCGTAAGGGCCAGCGCAAAAGGGGACACCAAGTCGGTAACGACACTGGCACTTAGTACACACGTCGCCAGCTGAGTAGGTCGAACACAGCAGGCGGGCTGGAACCCCCTGCCCGACCAGTTAGCGTGGAACCTGCATCTGAGCAGCCCGCTGCACAGCATGACCACCATGGTACCTATCACCAGGCGCCAGTCACGTGGGAGTCATGTACACGAGCACAATTGCTGACAGGGCTCATCCCACCTCCTCTCAGGGTGTAGGGCCACCCTCATCCATATTCCTCATCGTAAGCCAACTGCGATGGGCCCATCAAATCAACCATCGCCCTGTAAATATTAGCAATGGATGGAACCATTGGGATGGCCCAATCAGGCCGGGCCCTGCGGCATACCACCATATATATAAGGTATGCCGACAACAAATTGGCCCCAGGTGCGCGGTGGCTTACGACGATGGGACAGCTCTTTGTCTCTGTCGTCCTGTCCCTCTCTCTCCTCCTCAGTGGGCTCACAGTTCAATAGGGAGAATATCCACATATCCTCCTCCAGACCCTACCCCTCGTGACATGCGGCAAATGATCACCCAGGGGCAAGGAATAACCAGCCGTCGGCAAAGCCATCGATGACACGTTCTGTATAAAGGGCATACGCAGCAGGACCCGGACAGCCCCTGCTATGCTTGGCAGTGCCCCAGGGGTGGACACCCCCGCCCTTAACGAGTGACCTGTGGCAAATAATCACCCAGGGGCAAGGAATAACCAGCCGTCGGCAAAGCCATCGATGGCACGTTCTGTATAAAGGGCATATGCAGCAGGACCCGGACTGCCCCTGCGATGCTCGGCACTGCCCCGGGGGCGGACACCCCCGCGCTTAACGAGGGACCATTTAGCACCATGGGATACTGGGATAAGATGGTAACTGATGCCCGCTCGCATCAACTTGACGAGGCCAGGGCCACTAAACCCCACCACCGTAAGTGGGCTGTGGTGTTGGTGCACTTAAATTGAACCTGATACTCACTAGGTGCACCCCCGTGAGCCGCCCCCACCAGGGGTTCCGGCCCGTGGCGGGCGGCGGAGCTTGCAACCAGAATCGAGCTCTGGGATCACCCCCGACTGCTTCCAGCCTGGACATCAGGTAGAACGGGGAGCTGCGAGACACCAGCTGAGCCGTCCGGACCGTCTCGCGCAGCTCGACCCGGTTGGCCGCCTGCTGAAGCATAGTGGCCGGCAAGGTAGCCGGGTTGATGAAGGGGCCCCTGTTGAAAAAAAAAAGAAGTGCCCCCCGCTCCGGAGGAGGCTAGCATAAGGCGGGGCGGGTGGGCCGGACGGCCGACTAGGCAGTTGGAAAGGTAACCCAAATTGGTGAGCCAGGGCCAGAATAGGGCCATGCCCAAAACTCCGGCCCATGAGGGGCCGGAGGGGAAACGGGTTGGATGACCACACCAGGCCCTCCCACGCTGCCCTGACCCATGGCCGGTAACGGTGGGCCGGGGGCCGAAGGCCCTGAGGGGCCGGCCTGTAGCTGGCCAGCCACCGAGTTGGAGCCCAGCTGCCAAGGAACTGCGGGCCGAGGGCCGAAGCCCCTGAGGGGCCGGCCATCCAAGGGCCAAGTACCAGTCTGAATCACCCCACCGGTATCGGTGGGCAAGGCTGTGATAGTGCCCTGCCGCGGGTGCGCAGCCCTGGTCCTCCGACCTGAAGGCTGCCCCCCGTCCTGCGCAGGGCCCGCGAAAGTCCTCCCCTTGGGCTGCGGTTTCGTTGCCGGGGCCTTCCGTTTGTGAGGCATATCTTCCCAGAAAGAGCAGGATCCCTCTGCAGGGATCAAAATCTTAGGGCCAAAAAACACAGAGCAAAGCAAGCTAAGGCTCTGTTAATTCTCCTTTCCCAGCCGGGAAGGATCAAGGGCTAAAGAGCCGCAGAGTACAGACAAACAGCGACGGAGAAAACTTCTCCTCTCCGTCGCTCTTTTTAAAATGGCAGCTCGTCTGCCTCGTGGCCACCCCTTTTATAGAGGAGTGGCCACGCCCCCTAACTCACCCGGATGTCTGAGTCCGGGTGGGGGGGGGGGGCGCAAAGAGCGCGGCGGCCATTTTGGCGCCGCGCTTTCATTGGCTTAAAAATTGAATGGGAAGTTCAGTGTTCACACTGGTGATGCAATTGGCCTTCCAATCCAACCCACAGCCCCTTATTTCCTTCCTTTCCATGATCCCACCTGCACTTGTCTTTCCTTCATTCAACTCCAGCTCTTTTATTTAAAAAAAACATCAATGAAAGTAGTGCTATATCACTATCACCTTATAGCTAGAGTATTGTTCTTATGGTTATTTCTTATATTTATCTCCCCATCCATTGCCCAGATGACATCCGTAGAAGAAGCAATGAAGACAAAATGAATTGTATTGCCCTTTGGTTTTGTAAGGGTTACACCAGGAGTTCTCAACCTTTTAAAGCTGTGTGCCAGATCACACCCCCTCAGACTGTTGGTGCGCTGGACTGGTGTCCTGTCACCACCACCCCTGCAACCACTACTGCCTTCCGCAGTGGCTAGGGGGAAACACCAGTCCTGCCCACCAACACTCCCTCCCATGTCTCTGATGCCTCTCCCAACACTCTCACACACACCATCAGTCTGGTCTGCCAACATTTCCCCCCACACTGCTGACGCTACCCCTGCCACTGCCGCTGCCGTTTCCTCTGCTGCTGCCAACACTCACACACACACCGCTGCCACCAGCACGCCCCCATGCTACCAGTAAGGCCCAAAAACACTCCCTCCACACGGATGACAATGCCATTTCCCTGCTTACCGGCCTGTCATGAATGAAGGAGTGGTCCTGCCTGTCCTTGCCCATGCTCGGCCAAAGTAGCACCTGGAAGGATGCAGGCTGAGGTGTGCATCTTCTACTTCCACTTCTGCTTCTGATGCCACCCTTTCCCCCTCCACCTGGCTTGGCATGTCCCGAACACCAATCCGTACCAAGGCGGATGTTGTAAGCCTTCTTACAACATCTGTCCTGCTATGAAGCAGTATTAGGGATGCATCAAGCCAGGCAGAGAGGGAAAGGATGGCAGAAATGGTGGTGGGAATGAGGGTGTAGGCTGGGTGCAGTGGTGGGCATCAGCAGGTTTGCACCAGTTCACCAGAACTGGTAGCAGAAATTCTGGCTGGCCCTGCCTATCCAAGTTTTGAAATAAAGTAGTCCTAATTTGGGTGCAATGTAGGGCTTTTCCCCTGGCCACGCCCACCATGCCACACTCACAGTGTGGTAGTAAATTTTTTTGGAGGCCACCACTGGCTGGATGGAATGGTGCCCTAGGCTGGATCCAGACCACAGGCTGTAGGTTGATAGCCCCTGGGTTACACAGTGTTCTGGAAAAGGTGGCAATATTCCAAATACATTGCAGGACATTTTCTTGCAGGGACAAAGGCATGATGATCTAATGCTGTTCTCATGAATGTAATAATTTTTTTTAAAAGGGGGGGGGGATTATTTGGACAAATGAAACAATACAAGGATGTGTTACCACAGCCCTGAACATCATACCTAACTGCTTATGTTACTGAATACTGCCTTACATACATACATCTTTACATATACAGTGATACCTCATACAATGTCCAAACTTGGTTCCACAAGTTTGGACTTTATACGGATTTTGACTTTGTATGAGGCTTGCAAAATCCTAGCCACGATGCCTCATATAACGTCCAAATCCTTGCCGCGATGCCTTGTACAACGTCATTTCCATAGAGATACATTGTACTGTAACAGCACAGACTTCAGGGCAAAGTCAAGGAAACAGACAGGAAACTGACAGAACTTTAAGAAATCATGGTCTAAAGGCTAAAAACATTACAAAAACTTGTCAAGCAACCCTGATTGTCCAAGAACCTGAAGAATGCTGCAAAAATCCCAGGAATGCTTCTAAAAGTTCTGATGAAAAAATTCAAAAAAATCCAAAATTGCACTCAAAACCACTCCTAAACACTCTTTGCCTCGTGCAAAACCCACAAGAGCAATGCACACACGTGTCCTGCCTTTTATACTGCCCAGGCACAATGCAACCTGGGAAAACCCCAATGCCTCATACAATGTCACACGACTTTGTATGAGGCAACTTTTTTCAAGGAATTAGGTGATGTTGTATGAATCCGATGTTGTATGAAGCGGACTTTGTATGACGTATTACTGTATCTAAATGGGGAAAAAATCTTTTGAATCAATCCAACATCCGAAAAGTAAAAGCCCTCCATCACTACAGAAAAAAAGACACTTTGGATTTAGCCTGTTGCATGTGGGCAGGAAAAAAATAAATCCAAAATCACCCATTTTAGAAGCAGAGCAAATTTGGATGTACTTGATGGTGTAGTCAGCTGCTGACTTGGTGCAGGTGGAGTTAAAGTGTTGAAATTGTAGAATGAAAAAACTCGGGAATATGCTGGATATGTTCTGGTATGGTTCTTCTCTCATTAGCTGTGGAGTAAGTTGTAAGCAGGATGAGAGAAGTTACGGTTGGAGGCTCCAATCCAAAAACAAGGGTGGGTAACTTTTTAAATTTGATCACCAGAATACAAAAACCAAGTGTACTTTCAAGCCCTGCAGACTCTTCTGTTGCATCTAGAACAGAGGTCAGCAAACTTGGCTCTCCAGATGTTCTTGGACTTCAATTCCCAGAATCCCTGATCAGTAGGTATACAGACTTGGGCTTCTAGTAATTTAAGTCCAAGAACATATGGAGAGCAAAGTTTGCTGACCCCTGGTCTAGAACAATAAAGGTTCTTGTGGCACTTTAGAATCTTAAAGGTTTTATTTGGTATGCAAGTTCAGGGGCTTCAACCTTCTTGCATCTGATGAAATGGACTGATGTCCACAAAAGCCTATCTCAAAACCTGGTAGTTTTAAGTTCCTTTTGTCATCGATGGTGAAGAAAAGCAATAGTGGCTTTTTTATCTACATCTGTTACATGTGTTCATGGACTTTCAAGAATCATATCATGGGCCACAAAATGCTGAATGATATGGAGACTCCAGCTAGGCATGGGGAAACCAGCAAGTATATTTAGAATGTAAGAACATAAGAACAGCCTTGCTGGAACAGGCCACAGCCCATCCAGTCCAGCATTCTGTCTCACACAGTGGCTCACCATTTCCTTCAGGGTATTCCCAATTAGATGCCTTCACCTGCTTAGGATTCCCTGGAAATGGCATTGAGAGATATCCTGCCTATCTCTCCAACCCGGAGGTTGTCCTTAAGTATCCATAATTATACCCATTGATACCCTTGTCCTCCATGAACTTGTCTAATCCTTTCTTAGGCATTTCTGAGGCGTTTCATTGCTCCACCTCCCCATCTCAGGTTATTTTTATTATTAAGATGAAAAAGTTTGCAAATGTTGATAAACTATTTCCACTTCCATTTGCAATGGCCAAATTCAATAGACACTGCTATTGCCAGCATGGATAAAAACATATTCTGTCCACTTGCCTTACAAATATTAAAAATGAGAAACCTCAAAGGAAAAAAAAGGCATCATAATCTGAAACCGGCATGGTTGAATATATAAAGATTCAAATTCAAGTTTCTAAGCAGCAAACACTCATATCTCTATATTTGGTTAGATGAACTTCCTTGTTTTGATTTACTCATTCGTTTTTTTTAAAAAATGATGTTTTTTCTATCCAGACTATGAAGGAATTGATGAATTTTGACAAATGTTTTAAATGTGAACTGAACTAAAATTTCATATTTATCTGCTTTCCACAGATAAATGTGGGGAAAATACAATTTAAAACACACACACAAAATACAAGATTTGAATATAGACACAGGTTAACCTCATTTCCTCCTTTGTCATGAATCTAAGAAAAGTCCACAAAATGATGTGGGGGAGGGGGACATGTAGAAAAGAATGAGGACTGTTTTCCTAAAATATTTTATTGAGAGATCTTCTGAAAAAGATATTTCCATACAACACACAACAAGCAAACAGACTTTAATTGCAAATAGATTTTTCTAAAAGAACTAGGAAACATGGAGGAAACATATGAATGTACCTGCTGATCACAGCAGGGTTGCACTTTACCATCTTCCAACCAACAGATCCTGGTAATGTCAAATCAATTCATGTATCCTCTAATTCAAACAATGCACGTCATTAAGCTGTAGTTATCTCATTCTGCCACTCTAATTCATTATTTTAAAACTATGCTTCCTGTGCCTGGCATCTGCTCCTCAACAAACCCAACAGATAAAGGGTGATCATAGTGTATGAGTCAGTTTCCGTCCCAGCATTATAGAGTTTTTTTTAAAAAAGAAAAAATGCAAGCGGAAATGTTAAAATGGGAAATAAAAGCATCTGTGTCAGAGAGAATATATTCCTCCTACTCCTCCCTTTGGACTATAACCCTATTTAGTTGTTACCAGTTGAACACTGAGGAGCAGCTACCACATTCCACTCCTTTATTGTTCTCCTTGTGTGAGCAGGGATGAGCTTGAAGAGAAAAATTTCCTGCTGTTTTATAAATTCTATAAACTGGCAGGATAAGCTCAGTGGTTTAGACATCTGGCTGCGAAGCCAGAGTTTGGAAGTATGATTTCCCACTGTGCCTTTTTGGGAAAAGAGCCAGCCTGTGTGGCCTTGAACAAACTGCACAGTCTATGGATGACACATGAGGAGAATAGAAGAGTAAACCATTTCTGAATATTCTCTATCTAGAAAACACTGGAAAGGGTCACCATAAATTTGAATTGATTTGATGGCATTGATGAAAGGTGCACATGGTCCACTGGATGCTTGGACTGGAATTTTGGAACCCCATTGCTTGAGTTCTAGCCCTGGGCCTAAGAGTCAGTTAGATATGTTCTGATAATATAGCTTATCAGCTACATTATCTAAAAGCATTTCTATCCCCCCTCCCTATCACCTTAGTTTATATATAACTTTTTACACACACACACACTGTGTGTGTGTGTGTGTGTGTGTGTGTGTGTGTGTGTGTGTGTGTGTAAAAAAGTTATATATAACCTAAGGTGCAAACAAACATTGCAAACAAAAATTAGAATAGTCAAAGCAATGGTATTCCCAGTGGTAATGTACGGATGCGAGAGCTGGACAATTAGGAAGGCTGAACGCAGAAGAATAGATGCCTTTGAAATGTGGTGTTGGAGGAGAGTTTTGAGAGTACTCTGGACAGTGAGGAGAACAAATAGGTTAATCTTAGAAGAAATTAACCCTGACTGCTCTTTGGAAGGTCAAATAGTAAAGATGAAGCTAAAGTACTTTGGGCATCAAATGAGAAGGGAGGACTCACTTGAGAAGGCCTTGATGTTGGGAAAGGTGGAGGGCAAAAGAAGAGGGGGGAGGCCAAAGATGAGATGGCTAGATGGTCTTGTAGATACAATGGGCACAGAACTGGGAGTGCTGAGGGGGATGGTGGAGGACAGAGGCGCCTGGAGAACAATGGTCCATCGGGTCACAAAGGGTCGGAATCGACTGTGCGACTCAACAACAACAACAACCTAAGGTGATGGGAGGGGGGAGAAATGCTTTTAGATAATTCACCTGCTAAAAAAAGAAATCATAGCTTATTAAATTATCCTATACCCTCTATCCCCTACCCAACTTAAGATTTAACTATCCCTTTCTTAGTTAGCTTTATTGGATTTCTTCCAGCCCTATGTTTTAATGGTTATCATCTAGTATTTTCCCTCCCCCCACTTTCTTACAATGGTCTCTATTTGGATAGAATATAAATAAAGTTGAAGAACATTAATCTACCAGTTCATCCTTTTCTGTCCTCCATTCCCCTTTGAATTAGAATATTTTTGGAATTCCCACTGCTATAATCATTTATTATCAATTAGTTCTTCAGTGTTTACTCCCATCCGGCATGTCTACTAAAAATATAAAAACCCTCACTCAGTATCATTGACTCTTCCTCAAATCTTCACATCCATGTCCACATCCCTCTTCTCTGTGAAATCTCAAGTAGATCTTCTTTCATTCTTGATGTCTCATGTGTCTTGTTCAAACTACCATTTGACATGCACCTGCACTACTTCGCCATTATAGGACAACTGTCCAGATTTTTTTTGCTGCTTTCAAAAACATTTCTGTTTTATGGAAATTTGCCAATATCTTGTGGGGTCATTCATCCTGGTTTCAGTTCCACTCTATATAATCTCTGAGGGCCATGGTGTTGAACCACTGTAAAACTTTATCTACATTTCACTCTGGGAACCCATGTACAGGCAGCTTAACATTTTCCCTCTGTCCTCCAGGTTGATCATTTTTTTGAGGGGAAAAATCAGTAAATTCCATGCATGTATAATTTTCCAATTTTTGTGCTGACCCTTCTATTAATCTGCTTAATGTATGTATCTGGAGTTTTAACTTCATCCCTAATTTGAGATAATGCTTTATAAATCTCAGCCTTAATCCCAGTTCCAGATTTCCCAGTTCTTGGGAAACTGAAGCTCTTCCTGCTGAGCATTCTGTTCTATCAATTTCTTCATATGATGAAGTAGTGCAACATTTTCTTTAGCCATCTTCTGTTCAGGAAGAGCTCTTAGCACTCTGAAATGGGTCTTCAAAAGGGTCTTCAAAAGCAGAGTATACATTTCTTGGTTTCACTAGTAAGGTAGCTCTATCATCCCCTTCACCCTGAAATCCAAAAGGTTTTCTTTCCTCTTTCTTCTTATCTTTTTTGTGATCTCTGAGCACACTTCTAATACACCAGATTCACCAGATACCTCAGCCATTTCAACTCTCTGTAACCTTAATGAGGTCAAAGCCTGTTTTAAATCTGTCAAGATTTGATGGATAGGGTGAGATATATCACACACTCAAGCCTTTCCATTCCCTCCCCTTTTCTGTCATATGGGCATTCAAGATGCTCCTGGAGTTTCCTGTGGAGGGGGAAAGCTATTTAAAAAACAAAAACAAAAAACCACCCCTTGGTTAGCAATAGATGGGAAAATCTTCCTCTTTTCAAAATATATAAAGATATGAATGATTTCAGGTCAAAAGTAAACAGAAGCATCTATGAAGCAGAGATGAGCACTGAACCCTAGAGTTGGATATGCCTGGCTTTCAAGCAAGGGTGAACTTTACCTTTTTAAAATCACACACACACGCACACACACACACACACACACACACACACACACACACACACACACACACACACGATTGAAGTAGATTCACCCTCAAACTCAATGCAGCCTTCGTTTCCCTCCGGAAGGAGAAAAACAGGAGACAGGAAGGGACTTATTTTGCAATGGACAACTCTTCACTTTCTGTCCTACCTCTCTAGGAATAGTGACTCTATGAAATTAACCCTTTGTTCCTGGGATTTTTACATGGTTTTTCTTGAACCAGCCAGGACTGCTTCAACCCGGGAAAATCCCAGGAAATCAGAACATATGGCAACTATAAACTTGAGATGTTGTTGGTTTGCAAGTTGTGATCAGAGCTGTTAATAATAGATTTTCTGTCTCTACAGTTGTACGTATTAAGAGAAAGCAGCAAATAAAGAAAAATCCATGCTGAAGACTTCTCACTGAACATCAGAATAATGTCTTTGTCAAAGAAGGGGAGCAATGTTCTTGCAGTCATGAAGTAGAAAATATTTATTTTCTCCTTTTTGATGATGTCACTAAACAGTGTTTTCTGAAAATGTAATGAGACAGTGTAACATCTGGGAATGGATGACTCCTTTTGTGTATGGTTTGGTCTAAGGCTCTCATCAGTCCAAAGGTGCCATGCCAAATTTGATCTATAACTAATATTTTTTTTAAAAAAAATTAAAAGAAGGTCCAGTGTTTCTTAGAAGTAATTTTCTGTTTGCCCCCTTCCTAGTAAAGGTCAAGGTTGCCCTTGCTCAAAAGCCAGTTGTATCCAACTCTAAGGTTCAATGCTCATCCTCTTCCTACCATCCAGTAAAAACCAAATCTATATATACCCAACCTGTCCCAGGGGTACTCATTTACTGATTTATTTGGTTTATAAACCTCTGTATCTCATAGATACAGGGTGGAGTACAGGAACGTTTTAGAAATGCATTATTATTTATTTAATATATTTATATACCGCCCTAATCCAGTGGACTCTGGTCCGTGTACATGGGCCAACGAGCACCTCACTGACCATACAATAAAACAAATTAAAACCAATATAAAAACAATTAAAAACCCTTAAGAACATTTGGCAATATTGCCCACCACTGTGTCATTTTGCTATCTAGAAAAATATATAAAATCAGCATAACATAAACATTAAAATTGGTTATAGAAGGGGGGAAGCCTCTGACGAACCAGAAAGTGGAGCTTTTTGACAATTCTGACCCCCAGACCCATTTTGCCAACCACGTCTTCAGTTCTTCCTTAAATGGTAGCAACTGGGCCTGGAGGCTTAGTTCTACCGGGAGGCGGTTCCATAATGTGGGGGCTATGACTGAAAAGGCCCTTTTCCTCATGCTGGAGAGGCGGGCCTCCCCAACGGATTGTATCTGAATGGTGTCCTCTTGGTTTGCTCTTATGGGAGAGCAAAGGGCTCACAGTCTAAGGATTGGCAATACAGTAGTACCCCATATAACAAAAAAGCTCTGTTCCACAATTTTTTTTCTTTATGCGAATCATAATGGCGATTCCCCACCAATAGCCAATAGCACCAAAATGCTTCATTATACAAATTTTTCATTGTACAAAGGGGGAGAGAGAAAAGTCAGTTGAATTGAAATGGCATTTTATACAAACACTTATAAAAAGGATGTGGTTATAGATGCCAGCCCTTTCCATTTCTAATTCTCTGATCATTTAAGTTGGTGCAATGGGCACAGTATCATGCCTCTTTTTCTGTGGCAAGAGCATTTGCCTGTGAGGGTAAGGAAAAGAAGTGTTGATCTTCAAGGCACTTGCTCCTAGGTTTTAGCATGTCCTCTTCTACAGGGTTCAGCTCCAATTCTCCACTGTTTTCTTTTGCAAAGGATATAAATATCCCCCTTAAAGTTCAACAGATAGATTTCCTCCACATTTTTCTTGCTATCATTGTCATTATTAATCTAACAGGCTTCAATTTTGTTTGTTTTCTTCTTAAATTGTTGTAATATGATGTTTTTGTCTCAGCCACCTGGAAGAAGCAAGATAAAAATGATTTACTGTAAATGAGTAAACAAAAAGCAAGATGGAAAAGAAAGTGGAAGCACACCAAAATACCTGCAAATGGATCTCCAAACCAAGAATTGTTGTTGTCGAGTCCAACCCTTTGTGACTCCATGGGCCACCACGTCAGACTCCTCTGTCATCTGCCATCATCCAAAGCCTAGCCAGATCTACACCCACTGCGTCAACGATACCATCTAGCCATCTCATCCTCTGCTGCCCCTTCTCCTTTTGCCTTCGATCTTTCCCAGCATCAGGGCCTTCTCCAGTGAGTCCTCTCTTCTCATTTGGTGGCCAAAGTACTTGAGCTCTAGCTTCAGTATTTGTCCTCCCAAGGAGTAGTCAGGATTGATTTCCTTTAGGATTGACTGATTTGATCTCTTTGCAGTCCAGGGGGCTCTCAAGTGTCTGCTCCAGCACCACAGTTCAAAGGTATCTGTCTATTCTTCTGCACTCAGCCTTCCTTATGGTCCAGCTCTCACAGCTGTACATTACTACTGGGAAGACTATTGCTTTAACTATGCAGACATTTGTCGACAGGGTGATGTCTCTACTTTTTATTATGCTGCCTAAGCTCATAGCTTGCCTCCCAAGGAGCAAGCATCTTTTTATTTCGTGGCTGCAGTCACCATCTGCAGTGATCTTAGATCCCACAAAGGTAAAGTCCATCACTGCTTCCATTTCTTCCCCATCTATTTGCCAGGGAGTGGGGCTGGAACAAGAATAGCAAGTAACATTCTTATTTTCATTAATTCCAGAATACAGACCATTATTACACTTTCTCCTTTTCATCTGTCTGTATATGGAAGCAACCAACCTTATACTGTCTCAGAGCCTTGGTTTGTCTATTAGTGTCATTTTTGACTGATAGTGACACTCCAGGGTTTTGGGCAGGATTCTTTCCTACCCCTCACCTGTCTTCCATCCAAGCACTATTCAGGTCAGATTTACTGAAGTTTACTGATTTACTGAGCTGACAAAAAGGACTGGGTGTGCTCAGTTTTGATATAGTGGTTCTATGTCCAGGGCATGATGTTGTTTTACCTGCCTTAGAAACACACACAGCCCCCACCTCATCTTTTATGGCCACCTTTTATGGCCAATTCTCAACTATATAACCTTTCCTATCACTCCTTCCTCCCCATTTTACAGGCAGATGGCTTTTCTCTTCACAGCTGAAATGTATTTCTCCTATGCATTTGTTTTTGTTTTTTTTCCAAAAAGGGAAATATGCTATACTAGAAGTGCAGAAGGTCCTACCTTTGAGAGCCAACAGCCCTGTTGGGTGGAAAGAGGAGAGCAGAGGATAGGTGGTAAAACATTTAGGATTACCTAGACTTCACAATTACAGAGTGATACCAGGAAGTAGCCCAATGACTAGGAGACATCCAGCAGAAGGTACTATTTCCCCAGTTAGAATAGTTCTAGTCCACTTGCAGGCGGCCAACTGGATTTCAAGTTGTCCACTTCATTATCTGTAACATTCACCCCAAACCAAGCATGAGAGCACCTACAGATGATCATATAAGGCTGACCAAAACCCATTTTTCTTCTACTTCTTCTTCTTCAAGATCTAGAAAGGCTGCAGTGAGAGACATGCAAGAACATATATCTACATAGACTCAACAGTAATGCAATCATCTTCTCAAAGCAGAATTGGAAAGACTGTCAGTGATTTATATGAGGTTTATAAAGCCCAGATTTAAACTCCTTATATTGGCAGTTTTATATGAAAACATCTCAATTGCTCAGACGTTTCAGCTGCCGTTATCCCCACTTTAAGAAATAAATCTCTATCCACTAGTTTCAGGCCAAATTTCCAAGAAATATGGATTCCTAAAAGTCCCAGCCATTTCAAAAGATGTGGTGAGAGTGGAGAAAATATCCACAAGAAAATGTATGGACGCTTTATTCTACAGCCCAGTGGTTCATAACAATCTTCATATATTACATCATGCAGAGCAGAACTCTTATGTGTTGAAGATTCTGGTTAGCCATCAAAGGCAGGGGTTTACACCCTATGGCCCGTGGGCTGAATCTGGCCAATGGCATCAAATAATCCATTCACCAACCTTGCTCCAGCTGCCCATGCTGCCACTGGGATTGGTCGTGGACTTGTTTACCACCACGTAAATGTGTTTATGATAGTTGTAAATGAGTCAGCAGATGTCATAAATGCATTTACTACAGCCGTAAAGAAGTCTGTAGCCATCGTAAATATGTTTACTACAGCCATGAATGAGTCTGTGGCCACTGGAAATGCATTTACAACAGCTGGAAATGAGTCCCCGGCAGTCGTAAATGCATTTACGTCAGCCACAGATACATTTTATGGCAGCATTTATAGCAGGGGGAACCATTAGTCTGGCCTTCAGCTGAAAAACATTGAGAACTTCTGATCTAAGGTGCATAGTTGCTTTCCCCTTGACATACCTGTAACATATCCCGGATTGGCTGGGAAATCCCGTATTTCACTGCTCCATCACGCCCCTTCCTGCAGCCATCCCGTAATTTGACCGGCCAGGGGTTACTGCGCATGTGCACAGGGGTTACTGGTTTACTGCGCATGTGCAGTAACCCCTTTCCTGGCCAAAGGGGTTACTGCATATGTGCGCAGGGGTTACTGCACATGTGCGCCGCTGTGTCTTACGGCCATGCATGTGCACTAACCCCTTTCCTGCCTGCCACCTGGAAACTTACTGCACATGCGTGCCTGGCTCCTGGATTTTGAAAACCATGGCTGGACAGGTATGCCCCTTGAAGAAGATTCTGCAGGTGAGAAGCAACCTATGCACTTGTTTTCTTTCTGTTTCACATTTTCAGATCACAGTTGTCAATGGCTATGATGAGACCAAGACAACTATCCCATATGGCCTGAGATCATAGCAAAAAAATAGGTCAGTCCATTCACTTCTGCCTGTCATTACTAGATGTTGCAAATAAGTAATAAGTGTACCAGTGCAAATCAGCTTTATACTTCCCAAATAACAATGCTTCTGCTAAGATCTTAGCACCAGCAAGAAAGCTACTACAAAAGCTTTTTAAGGCAAAAGTTCATTGATTCTGGGCAGGAAGTGGCCAACTGAACCTCAAGATGCTCCATAACACTTAGTAGTTTTTGCTGCAATAGATTAATATGGCCATCCCTCTATAATTCTCCATAATGTGTAATTCTCAAAGAAACATACATTATTTTCAGTGTAATCAGAGGACCTCAAACAATGGCACTCCTTTTTTAAAGTCTTAAATAAAATTATACTAATCCTTCTGGAATAACATGTAAAAAATAAGTATTATGTTGGAATTTTGCTCCTAGCATTCTTCTTCCGCACACTGCACAGATAAGAGTATTTTTCAGGAGATACTTAAGGATGCAGTGCAAGGAGCTGGACTTTTCTTACGTCTCTTCCATTATCAGAAATTTAATAACTGTGCAGGTAATAGTGCAATAAATATTGTGCATAATTTTTCTTAAACAATATATAGGATTTCATGTACCCATGAAAGCTGGTGTGTTCTTTAATAAACAAGCTGTTAGAAATAATGTATTCAATGCATAATAATTACATTTGAATAAGCAACCTGAGGAAAATCATATAATCTTTAAAACAAATGGAATAATGGATTGAGAGTATTTGACTAGCTTTGTAGTACAATATTGGATGACAGTACACATGCCACTTTAAATAGTATTGTCACATGTAATTAATACCGATATATATATTTCTCTCGCTCTGATAAAAGTGATTCTTGTTCGAACATAAACTCCTGTGGTGGTTTTTTTTTTTTTTGAAAGATACCAACGCAAAATGGAAAGAAAAGCAGAAGACTGCTGGAAATTCATTAAGTGTAGATGCATTTTATAAATACACTTTTTCTTTTTTTAAAATCAAAATTTAAATAAGGATAGAGAATAAATACATCGATCTATACTTATTGCCCTCTTGCAAGAGCCTGCAGGGATTGTCAAGCAAGCAGATAAACAGTAGCAGTATTTGGTTCCAGAGGTGGAATCTAAACAGCAAGGAAGCAGTTCCTCTGGTGGCTAAACAGTTAAGGAACTGAGATGGAAGGTCGGGTTTCGATACCCGATAGCTACACTTTGGGGACATGAAAGAAGCCTCATTTAGGCATCCCCTAAAAATCCTTTCAACCCAGAGTAATCTCTGACATGAAATTATCAGCAGCAAGGACAGTTTTGCATGACACAAGAGGGATTAAACGGTATCCTGATCAAATTTACCTCCTGAATACTAACATTCAAAAGCAAGGGATTTCATTTTTTAAAGGCACTCACAGTGTTTTTTATGGGTTTGTGGCACCCAAGTGGTCATTATTATTGTAACTCATTGTTGTGTGCATTATTAAGCAAAAAAATCTGGGGCTAACGGTTAGGAATGCTAGAAAAAATAACACCGTTAAGGCCAATACCAGACTATACAGAAAACCCACTGATCGCAACGCATATTTAAGTTACCATTCTTTCCATCCAGTTCATCTACGCAACAACATTCCCCTCAGTTTAATGTCCCGTGCTAAGAGGAATTCTTCCTCAGAGAAAGATTTTAGAAAAGCAGCTGAGGACATTGATAAAAGACTGGCTACTAGGGGATATCCCAAAAGCATTACGTGTAGTGCTTTCAATAGAGTGGCATACACCTAGAAAATGTTTACTTTCTAACACTTCTACGAAGCTTCAGGACAATAGGATTTATTGGTCTATGGAATACTTGCCACTGGCAATCAACATCAAAAAATCCATCTTGCACCATTGGCATCTCCTGGAGGAGATCAAAGCGTGCGAACAAAGACCAAGAATTGGTTTCTGTCATACTAAAACTATTGGGAACATGATATCCAGGAGTGAAAGTCTCATTAGATCCACCCCGACTGATCTTCTCATTGGACATTACAAATGCCAACATTGCAATTTTTGTAAACACACTTGGGACACAAAAGAAATTTCTTTTCCTCGATTGGGTTTTTACCGTAGACTTAATTTTTTCCACAATTGTGGCACTGTCAGTTGTATTTATCTAATAATCTGTCCGTGCAACAAGATTTATGTGGGCCAGACCAGCAGGCCACTCCGCATTCGTGTAGCGGAACATAAATCTCGTATACGCAATCAGATTATGACAGCACCCATGGTTTCACATTTTGTTAACATGAATCATTCTCATGAGGATTTGAAATTTACAGTTATAGAGGTAGTTAAACCACAACGTTTTTCTACAGCTAATATAGATAAAATTCTTTTGAAAAGAGAAGCTTTTTACGTACATGTATTAAAATCTTTAGCAACAAGAGGATTGAATCATGATATCGACCTTTCATGTTTTCTTTAATTGTGTATTCTGATAAGTAGAGTATGTTAGTCCTTTGTAGGGCAAGGGAACATATGCTGAGTCATCTTTTAACAGTATAACTTTAAGGGACTATTTTTGAATAATAGGGCCATTCTAATTTAAAATACATATTGCTAATTTCACCGATTGTGTAAAGAGGGTTAAATACGTGGTTCTTGTTAACATTATTTGGCACCAAGAGAGAAAAGTGTGTGAGGCCATTAACATGAAAGGGTAAGCGAGCTGCATTTGCAATTGAATTCATCCTTATTTTTATTAACAAGTGGCACCTTTGGTAGTAAATGATCGTATGTTTGAAGTTATTTGTATTTTGTATTTTAGTCATGCTTGACTAAACTACAATGTGATGTTTAAAATTGTTAATGTTTATTGTAGATACGTTATTATCTTCCTGATGAAGAGTCTCGAAAACCGTATATCAAAACGGGTTTGAAGAGGTTAATGAAGGAAGCTTAGCACAGTTAAAGACACAGTATTTCCAGTCAAGCCATATAACCAAGCGTTTTCATGTAGTCAAGCTAAGACACATTAAGAACTTCCAGCAGACTTTTACCAAAGATTTACAGACGCTGCACAGTTTTCAGTTTTGCTTATTTTCTCCATATAGAGTGCTTACATTCATAAGAAGATATATTTGGATTTTGTATATAGTGAATCAACTATTTTTGGTTTTGGTGAAACAGAAGATAAAGTACATTGAAATTTATGAACTGTTTCTTCATTATTATTCTTACCATCAGACACAGGATTCTACCTTTTTCTACTGATTGTGTGCATTATTAAGACACTTTGTTGTCATTATGAGCAAGCCATCAAAACACACACAATACTCTCTAGCATCCATTCTCAAAATTGCAACCTTAAAGTACTTATCTTGCCAAATAGGATTGGTTTTTAAAAGGCACATAAACTGAAATGTCCCTCTAAATGTCTTTGAATGTCCTTAGGAAGTAACTTTTTACATGTTCATTACTCAGAGACAACTCTGCCATGATTCTTATGTTATTTTTGAAAAGTAATTTAGTTCTACCCTTGTTTCCGCTAAAATAAGTGCCAATAAGTAACTACTTATAACGTAGTTCCCTCTAAGACAGGGTTTCCCAAACTTTCATTTCATTTAATTTATTAGATTTGTATGCTGCCCTACTCGACAGTGTGACTCAGAGTGGCTAACATTCCATGAAACAACAATATTAAACATAAAATATAAATACAACATCGTAATACAATATAGTCGATACAATCCATATAACTAACCATAGAAATGACAATGAAATACAATAAGGCTGCTCTCTGTCCCTTCCCCAGCCAGGGGAGGGCAGGGCCTTGAGCAGCTGTGGCAGCAGCAACAGCGGTCTTTGACCAACCACGAGGCCAGACAATTCTTTTATCCCCTCCTGGCCAGGAAGAGGATACAGAATATAAAGGCACCCTAGTAACCCCAGAGTCTTTTCAACCCTCTGGCCTGGCGGTAGCAGGAAGATGGAGACGACGTCCGGTGCTGCTTCTTGACCCTGGCCGATTGTGAAGGCTGCGGGGAGAACTGGCCAGGAGGGTTGGCGTCCACAGCTGTTTCTTGTCCTGGCCGATGGTGTGGGCTGCAGGGAGAAGCAGTGAGGTCCTCCAGCGTGGCTGTGGCATCTCTTTCAACCCTCCAGCCAGGTGGAAAAAATTGGTTTTTGGACTTCAATTCCCAGAAGCCTAAATCAATTCCTCAAATCACTGATCAGCTAATGTACTGACCTAGGCTTCTGGGAATTGAAATCTCCCTGTGGGACATGTGTCCCACATTGTGAACCACAGCTCTAAACACTGAAAAGTTCCACCCCTTTGCTGAAATTTAATGTGAATTCAGTAGACTTTGAACTATGCACAACTACTGTACACCTTCATCAAACTCAGGCATGCTCCCTCCCATCTTTTCGAGGATGGGTCTTGTTATGGTCCTACAGCAAAAGAGCATAGCTTTGGGAGCAACAAATGATTGAGTCAGAAGCAACTTATTAAAAACATCACATTAGGTCTTTTTAGGTTGATATGGCATTTCAAGAGCATTCTGTTTAGGATAATAATTCTTGTGGGGAGAAATTACTGGCCAAGCCTTATGGTGTTTTCTAAGAAATGTCTGTTTGGGAAAAGTGGATGCAAGCATTCAGACAATGCTGATCTTTAATGGAGTGGTAGGAAAAAAAATCAGCCCTCCACATATTTTAGACTACCTCTTCCTTACAATCCCTTAACTGTAGTCAGATTGTTGAGGGCTTTGGTGAGCTGCAATACAAAACAGGTAGAGAACTGAAGTTTTTTCACCCTTACATGGTTTGGTTTCTCTTCCAATTGTATAAATCTTCCACCTTTTATAACTGCTATTTTTGTTTGGTAGATTTTTGTTGTTGCATGTACTGATCTCACTCAACCTTGCTGGAAGGAGTAGACACAATTTTTGATTCTGGAGCACTAATTAGTCATCTCTATTTATTTGATTATTGAAATTAAAAAAGAAAAGAAAAAACACCTGGTTTTAGAGTGGAAATAAGACACTTGATGCTTAAGCTCCACAAAACCAAGAAATTGGACACTAAGACACTAAGACTAATCAGAAATGATATTCTGCAGCATCACAAATTGTAATGGTTTACAGTTTATCATCCATGCATCTTAATTTTTCTCAGTGTTTCAGGCACAAATCTAGATGGGTAGAATGGAATATCCACCATGAGCAAAGATGTTCTGGTCCTCTGTTCTTTTATGAAGCAGCTGAACCTTACCATATTGCTAGATAAATCCTCCTAGAAATTGATTCATGGCTATAGGCCACTGGCATAATGGATTAGATAGTGAAAAAGAGGGAGGCGACTTTTCTGATGTGTGGGGGTGTGGGGTTTAGAAGTGATACTGTTTGCTATGGCTAGAGTTGGCTGCTTTTTAAAGCCTGATTCCATAACACTGTTGGACTTATGACGCTGCCATCATAATGTCAAGGACCTTTTGAAAAATGTATTTCTGCTTCATTTTTTAAAGAGAGGCAATGAGAAACAATGTGTGTTGGTAGAGTATAGATGGGGACCTGCTCTTGAGCATAAAAGTTTATTTATCCATTTTTCAGTGCATTTCTAAGTAGTAAAGTTTCGTTACACTACCATCAAATGGATAGCAATAGCAATTACACTTATATACTACCCGATGGCACTTAGTGCACTCTCTGGGTGGTTCACAAGGTTATTAGCATGTCGGCCCCAACATACTGGGTACTCATTCTGACCTCAGAAGGAGGAAAGGCTGAGTCAACCTTGTGCTGGGTCAGGATGAAACTCACAGTGTTTGGGCTGTAGTACAGAAGTTTAACCACAACCAGGCTCCCAGGTTGTTTCCTGACCCAATGAGTGATTTATGGTCTTAGGCCCTATCTCATTAGAAGTCCCACCTTCCTGGAAGTCCATAAATCCTTTAAGGAAGGGTGAAACATTGATGTGATCCAGCCCTTGTCAGACTCTGAAGATGACCTGGATTAGGAGGCACTCCCTATGCCCACCCCAGTTCTGCCTCCCCAGCCTGTAGCTGAACCTGAACCCCAGCCTGCAGCTGAACCTGAGGATATCTTGAACCAGGAACCTCAGCCTGCTTCTGGCCCAACTCAGATTTCTCATGCAAATGACATGTCAGCTCAGAGATCTGACTCTGACAGCAATAAGCCCTCAGCCAAGGATGGTGCCAAAAAGATCTGTGGCTGAGACATAAAAAAGCCAGAGCTCGTTATCTGAGGAGGCTCCCAGCTGATACCAATTAGCTGGGAGACTTCTTAAGCATGCTTGTCTCACTAGACAAGCATTGGTACAATTTTCCTCTGTGCAAAGACCGACACACTGCTTGACTTCAGATACATGTGATTGCCTGCCATGACCCTGACTTCTCTGCCAACCCTGATGACACCCCTGGACATCCTTTGGACTAGATGCTCACTTGAGCTTGTTTGAACTACCAGTAAACAGACCTCGGCTTGCTCTTTGGACTTTGCTATTTGGATTCTCTTTAAATAGACTGCTGCCAGGACTCTCTGTGTAACGCTGCTGCGCGGTGACCCTGCCAGCTGAGATAGGTCAGCAAAAACATCTTGAGCAAGTCAGATCACTCATGCTGTTTGGGATGAAGAGGTTGGTATTCCTAATAGTCACATGACCATAAATGGCCCCACATTAGAATATTTGACTGAAAGTACAATCTTGATTGGGAGTATGGTTAAATATTCTATTGTGTCCTCCTTATGTATCTTGGGCATCGATTTTGGTAACTGGATGCATATCTTAAAATAAATGGGGAATCATTTTTAAAACTAAAGTCACAACAATATTTTATCCTTTCCAAACTGAGAATTAACTGGTGGATTTTATAAGAGCAATTCTGAGGAAAAAACCAGTTGTAGAAACATACTTCCAAGGAAATTAAAATATATTTCTTGATGATTATGTCAACCAGTGGCACTTATCCAACATGTTTAAGAGGTAGCATCTACGTCCAGTTCATCTCAAGGTGTAATATACTGGGTGATGTTGGATAAAAAAGGTGAAGGAGAAAAGTCCCCAGATTTCTTCTAACTTCTTTTCTAAGGTCTCATGATTGGTTTCAAAGCCTCATTCAAGATGATCTTTGATGGAGGTGTAAGCAAAATGTGAATCTCTGAGTGATTTTCAGTACATTGACAGAGACCTCTGACTTACACTTGTTTGACAAAAGCAGCAACAAAGTAGCACCTTCCAAATGATCTGCTGAATTGGAGAAACCTTGGGATTATGAGCAACAGAGTTGGGCATGGAGTATGAGCCTATTAGGTACTGCTACTCAAGAGAGATTGCTGAGCTCAGAACTTTTGTGTCAGATAGGTGGTTCTAGGGCAATGTTTCACAACCTTTGGTTTTTGGATTTCAATTCCCACAAGCGTAGGTCAATTATCCAAAGCATTGATCAGCCAATGTACTGACTTAGGTGTCTGGGAATTGAAGTCCCCCTGTGGGGTGTGTGCCCCACATTGGGAACTACTACTCTAGGGTGAGGCATAGAAATGGGTGGCCCTCAAGAAGTTATAGGGTTGCAACTGCTTTCAATCCCAGCCTGCAAGATTAGCCATGAAGGATTCTAGGGGTTGCTATTCAACAATATGTGGAAGGCCACAAGAGCCCTACTATGTTCTGTTCTAATAAAAATGAAAATATATCCTGCCAACCTGACATTTGCTCTACCTTAGCTCTAGTGTGTATTGGAGTGCCTCTCCTAAACAGTACTCCCCAAGATGTTCTATCACTGTGTGAGCATTGAAGCTAAATTTAGTCAAAGAAGCAATAAAAATATTATTTCCAGAAGTGCGGGTATAGGTCTTTCAGGTTATTACTGTCAGCTGGAGATGATTCTATATTTCACAGAGTTGAAACCAATATACAGTGAAGTTTACTAATCATTGAGTTTTTGCTAATTCCGCTGACCCAATTCTGAAACGAAAACTTAATCTTATTGTGGGAGCAATCAGACCCATGAGCTTGAAAAAATAGAAGAGGCTTATGTGAACTAAGCCTTCATCTTAAATACAAGGATGCCACTGCTCCACTTCTGAAGTATAACATGAGACACCAAGTGAGACAAGGTAAATCAAGGGGAGTTTCTCAAGGGGGCAAAGTACAGGCTGTATAAAAATGTGAGGCTAATATGCATATTTATGGAGAACTGAGAGGACACATATGCATTTATGCTATGATTGAAGTTGATTTGCAACACTTTTGTACAATCAAATAGCTTTCTTATGTTCATCTTGTGGAGAAAAGAAAGATCATCAGTCATTCATGTTTCCTCTTGAAAAGGCCATCAAAGAAACAGGAGCCCCTTATTCTAAATTGCTAATACAATACACAACAAAGGTAGCCCTGTGGGAAGTGTGGGCATATGAGAAAGATACATTTGGATGTACTGGTTTGGTGAGCATTGTCATAAATATTCATCATTCTGTTAGCAAGAAGTTAAGAACTAGCAGAATTTTATGCACCCGAGAGGACAACTTTATCAGTCCAACACTGAAGAAATGAGTAAAAGAAGTCACATGAGATGCATTTAGGGTTCTAAAAATCCATCACAGCAGATTTGCTAAATATATTCCTGCAGATACTAACAAGCATGTCTTCTAATAACTCACTACATGCATAAAATGAATGAATATGTGGATCAGTCTATACCTGTAAAGTCCAGAAGGAGATATGCATTTCATATTAAAGCATAAGGTAATACAGGGATGGGAATATGAACATAGCTTTCAACAAAGACTTAAAGTAACATTATCTACACAATGATTAACAACAGAAATAGTTTGAGATTTAGGCAAACAAGCAAAGAAGAAGGTTAAAACAGAGTGCATAACGTTCAACATGGCATAGAAGTACCCTTATCCAAGAGCTGGCAATGCCAATTCCTGGAATTTGGGAAAGTATCAACAATCTAGAACCAAATGGGAACCAATTTTATAGAAAATTAAATGGTGGGTTCAGGGAGAGGAAGATGTGAAACTGCTGGCTAGGAAGGGGGGAATTGAATTCCAGATGTTTCCAACTTCATCTCCTATAGTCCATGATCAGTGGAAGCAGGCATGAGTGAAGGGGATTGAAGTCCAAAACATCTTAAGATCCAAGTTTAGCTCCACGCACCCATCATATTGTTTTTATTGGGTAACATCAATCTTGCATTCACTAAAACTGGGTTTCAATGGGAGATGGGCCCACTAAGAATCTGACTTTTGCAGAGCCCCTTCTACGATGCAAGTGGTGAAGTCTGCTCTACACTTTCCCACAAAAACTGCTTGCACCAGAAACCCATATTTGCCTTGTATTCTGCTATGTTTGCAATGACTTTGCCCCAATCATGTCCCATTTCTTCTAAATTATTTGTTACAAATCCCATTGCCCTGGAGAACTCATCATTTGATAAGTGTTTTCCTTAGAAACACGGATCAACCAGATTTGTAGCAAAATGAATATCTCTGCAACAAAAGTTCTTTCTTTCCCTTATTATTTTAAAAAATCTCTGCTCCTCATTCTTTAGTCTGGGTGTTTTTACTAACAGTCCTTCAGGTCCTGTTATTTTCCTTGTTATTTCAGAAAACATTTCAGGTACCTGAGACAAACGTGTGTTATCAGATTCTTTTTCCAAAACAATCTTCCTTATTTGTTTATCGAGTGGTAAACCATCTTGAATAAAAGTTGCTTGTAGAACTTCCTTTCTGTCCAGGAGACTTTTCAGCATTATCGTTATTCCTCCCCATATGGTAATAGATGGCAGTTTCTGTGTTTTTGCAGAATTCTTCTGAGACCCCTTTACTTTTCTCCTTTTGAATGCTCATGAATGTTTTTGAATGATGTGATGTTTCTTAACAAACTTGATAATTTTCTTAGCACCTGACTGAAGATTTTCCATTGCCTTTAACTTCATTATGTCATAAAATAGCAAAATTAAACAATGTGCTGCACAACCAAATGTTTTCACTTGCGGAATTTTTTCATGAATGATGTTTCATGGGTGCTAAAAGTATTTTTTAGTTTCTTATGTATGACAAACTTATTTTATTACATATTAATCTTAATGAAATAAGCATTTCTTGTACTGTTGATATACATATAAAATAAAAAAATCTGAATGAAACTTGCAGAAATTACAAAGAAAAAGTATTTTCCCAATTTTCCCCAATTTTCTAGGTGTCCCACCCAAAATTCCAGGGTTCCCCCCTCCTTTTAAAATTCCCAGGAATTTTATATCTCTAGTTGTGAGACATGATTTTAATCCCTAAACTAAAGTCTTGGTTGAAATCTGCATTATTGGAGCAGTGTGATGTACTACCCATAGTGGTGTCCCAGGTTCCTCGCATTGACGATGGTAATTCCTGTCCTGCTACATTGTTGCTCCACCTTAAAATCATACAATCTGTAACTTTCCACCCAGTATCAATTGCATTCACAGTTTCAGAGAAACCTTTCAAAGTTTCGTGTTTTGCCATCATAAGCCCATATGGTAAAAACAGCTGGGCTTGAGAGGAAGGCTGCATATGCTGGTGTGTATTCCCTGTTATTTCTACAGGAAACAAACATGGCTAAATAAACTCTGGACCCTGGCTTGTAGAGAAAACTACAATTCTGATTCCTGCTGGGTTAGGACATCATACTAAACAAATACCAGAGGGACAGTACAGTACCTGGTTTTGTTGCAGTGGAAGCAATAGGTAAATACATTCCAACACTTTGGTTTATTCATAACAGGCCAGAGGATGTAAATTCTGGCTTATTGTGACATATAAATGTACACTGTTTATTAAGGAGAATTATGGAGGACTTTTGGAGACTTCTTTATTGTGATATGTATACTAGAGCATTGGCTTAGTTTTTGAGGTGTCATAAAGGAACAGTCGTCAACTATATCTGTAACCTGAGAGAAAGAAAAGCCATTGCTTTCTTAAAAGTGAAAACTGCAGGTCAAAATATATGGACATCTCAATGAAAAGAAGGGACATTTCCCCAACCTGACTGGTCCACACATCCTCTCTATTTGTCTTACTTAGAGTATAATTTTCATCATCCCAGGCAACTCCCTATTATGAAAGTCCCTCAAGGACTTTCATGCGAGTTTACTCACTCCACAAGTCAATTGCAGCCTTTGGAGTACCACAGGTATCTTCCATCTACTCTTTCCTTGGGTAACTTCTATTCTCAGCTTTGTACCATTATCATTCAGATGGCTGCAGAGATCAGTAGGGACAAATGGGGAAGAAGATAGTAAAAAGATCAGAACAACGGGGAGTCTGTTGCACAAAATTCTGGGAGAAAAAGTACCCAGTGTCTTAAAGGATGCATGTGAGATGCTGACCAAAAGGAGAAAGAATGGCAAGATGGTTTTAAGTTGGCTTTAAAAAGGTGCTGGAGGTGATAGTTGTGAATAAAACACCTTAAATAAATTACACAAACACAATTCTCAATTACCTTTCAGGATATTAGTACCCAGTTTGGGAACAACTTTTGTGGCAAGTATTTGATATTCAGACTACCAACCTGTCTGTAATTAGGTTTCCCTGCAGAGTGGAAAGAGATACATTTCTTCTTCCTTTTTTGGTCAGTACTTTATGCAGCTGCTTGCTTTGTGATCTGCCAGTCGAGAGTTAGAAGGTGCCTCTTTAAAACAAAAAGCAACAACCCCAAACCAGCTGCCTTTAATTGGAGCCACATGGAAACTGGTCAGGGTGTTTTCTCTGCTGTGCTTATGTACACAGGCAGGCTTTCAGTTTGCATGCACAGAGCCTTCCTGTTCTCAGCTACCAGGTGCTATTGTTTTGTGTGCAACTGGTTACCTGGTAACCTTCCCCAAATGTGCTGAAATGGCGAAAGTGCAGGAGAGGCTTTGCAAGCAGAAATGAAGGGAGGTATTCATTAAAATGGTCCTCTTTGTCATACACTGCATTCTGAGGGCACTTGTCAGTGTGTACATCCTGACTGGGAAGTGGACTGGGAGGAAACTGGTATCACTGGACATCTCTTGAAGCCCATAACCTGGCAGAATAGGAACTGCCAGTCCCTGAAACCTGCTGTTTCTTCTTCTATGTTGTTGCTCTTTCATCATCTGTTCTTTATCCTAACAAGATGTGATAGGACTCCAAATGTAAATCATTGCTTACTTTTGTTCTCACAGGTGACTTTTTTTTAAAAAATGATAAATTCGTTCTCTAATTAAAAGTTAGGGATGTAACTGGGGAAATGCAAAAGTAGCTTTTGTGCAAAATTTGTAATTTTGTGCAAATTATGACATTTCTGATCAAAATACATTTTTTTAGAGAAGCAAAGTTTTTTGTGCAAACTTCCACTTTTTCCTCTAAGGCTAGTGCTGACCAAAATAAGAGCATTATTATTTTTGCTGTTGTGTGAGGGAAAAAAAACACCTTAAAAAAGGTGACATTTTTGACAGGTTTCTTCAGGCCCTTTCATCTGACATAGATAAGAATATTTGTTCCTGTTTGTTAGAAGCTTAGACAGGAGGAGGGGAAAGGAGCAGCTGCTTCCTTCTATGACATTTCAGAGCAAGTGCCCACTGGGCCAAGAGAATATTTAGAAGGATGGCAGTAAGAGCAATGAGGATGGGGAAGTCGGCAGGCATCTTGATGGACTACAGATAATGTTTTCCACAAATGGTCCCTCCAAATTTGGAATAATCATTGATCCACTGTTATATACTCAGAAGGCAAAGGTTATATAGATGTATGATTGAAAATGAAAAACAAACAAAGGAGGAACCCTTGTATATGTTGTAAATATATTCTCAATCATCTCAGAATGTAGGACACGTAATAATGGGCTAAAATTACAGGAACCCAGATTTTGGTTGAATATAAGAAAAAAAACTTAACTGTTAGCGCATTACGAAAATGGTGCCAATTATCTAAGGAGGTGATGAGTGCTCCATCGCTGGAACCATTCAAGAGAAAAATGGACATCTATCTGTCACATCTACTTTGACTTGGATTCCTGTACTGAACAGGGGGTTGAATTTTATTGCCCTATAGGCTCATTCTAACTCAATTATTCTATGAGTCTATGATATTGCAACTTTTAATAAACACAATAAAATTCACTGGAATTGTGCAGATGGCCTTTCATATTATGTAGGAGGTGGATAGAACAGGTGCTTGGAAATCATGTACTATAAATACATTGTTGTAGGTCAGCTGTGCTTGGGGTTCTATGGAAGACTGTGTCAAGAAAATTTTCTATTAGACCTTCTTGGTTATCACAGAGTGGCTTAAACTCATCTGATAAGGAGAACCTCACATGTCAGAGATTATGTTTTGCTATTTTGTCTGATTTTTACAATTTTCTATGTAGATGTATTGGAGATGTGAAATCCATGTTCAAACTCTGCTTAACTACAGAGCTTTCTTGGTGTCCTTGGGTCAAACCATACCTCATCAGCTAACACTATGTTAATTGTTTTCAAGATAAAAATGGAATGAGGACTCATGCAAAAAAGTCTTGTACTTTACTGGTGCATACTAACTGTAGGAATCGGGGCCGCTAAGGGCCGGAGGTCCCAGAGGAGACTGATCAAGAAACGATACGAGGCAGTATGGAGCGAGATCAGATCAGTGGTTTATTGAGGGAAAACTTCAGCATATATAGAAGTAAAAGCGCAACGGTGGCAAAACCGTCATCTGACAGAAATCACATCACCTATTTGCTCAGGTTAATGAGGAATCTCTCTAAGGGAAGTTAATTAACTTAGACAAACACTGACAGGGGAAGCTCCATTGTCCAGAGCTTAGACTGGGGTAAACATGGCTTCTATTTGCGCCCGGGATAAGGCTAAACTCGGAGATGAGTGATTACCTTAATGGGTAATGGGGTTAGGTATTCGCTCTCTCAGCAGAACCGCTGGTCAGGTCAAGGAATTGGGTGAATCAAACCCTATCATTAATCCACCCCCCTTAATTTCTCTGCCCGCAGAAACCACGGGCCAGGAATTTTCTCGACTGAAGAGGCCTCTGCCAGGGTCGTTCCATGCCCACAGGGCATGGGGAATCCACACTAACAAACAAGTGTTGACCTTCTTCTAGGACAAACAGTTCCCTATCCTACCATGATTTGCCTAAATTGAAAGCCTGTGTTATCTTTAATGATGTATGAGGAATATGCAAGCTAAATTTCCATTTCTCTTTTCCTCCAGTGAGCTGAAAACAACATACATGGCTGTCTCCTTCTTGTTTGACCCTCACAGTGCCCTGCTGAGGCATATCAACCAGAAACAGAGACAGAGAGAAATGACAAGCCCAAAGTCACTTGATAAAAATGGCGACTGGAACCTGGATCTCCCAACTCCCCATTCAATATTCCTCTTATCTATAGGAGAGTCATCTGGTGGGCACCACATTGCCTAGACCTGACATATAGGTTTGCAGTGTAAACCAAGACATTGGGCAGCACATCAGGAGAAATTTCTGAGAGACTGTGGGATAAAGCACAACAAGTTGAATAAGAGGTATGTGTGGTGGTAATGAGAGTCTAAGGTGTAGTTTTTTCCCCTTAAGTGCCTATCATTTTCAAAATGCTTGGTGTACAGATTTTGAAGACGCTTGAAACTGACAAGAGACACTATTAGGATCCCATGATTTCTTATCTGAAGGAAACAAAATCCCATAACACTAACCTAGACATCTCCCTTGTTTCAAGAAAGATGGAGTACTAAGCAGTGTATAGTTTTGTTTGGTAGGTCCTTTGAGTAGACTTCAGCATGTAAGGAAAGACTTTCCAACCTGTTCCTGACCTGGGAGAGAAATCTGGAAAACCTTTAGGATCTTTTAGATCTCATTGTGATTTGAAAGAGAAGAGCTCACAGAAGTTTCAACTGGTGCAATAGTTATTGCTCTGTAGAGTCTGAAGATAGTTTGGAATAGCTACATAAAAGGCTGCTTTTTATATACATATTTTATTGTTTTTGGTTTTTGCATTTTCAGAATTGTCTTTAACATAGATTTTAGTGCTAGGAACCACTTTCAGGATTTTTAAAATAGCAGATGGTTTAAACATTTTCAACACAATTAAAAAGGGGGAACATATTTTTAGAGACTTTTAGTCTCAAAAAAGCACACTATGTTTGATTTTTCCTGTACCACTTTAAAGTGCTTTTAAAAGAAGAAATAAATGAAAAAGAATACATAAAATACTGTAAATTAATTCAGGGAACACAATAAAAAGCCCAAACAGCATGAACAGGCAGACTCAATGTAAATATTACGGTAGTTGTAAGAATATGTTAAGCTCTCTTGTTTTGTGGATGCAATTTTGGATGGGTTTAGAAACACACAGTTATCACACTGGAGATCCTTGGGGCATGTGTCATTCCAGGCTGCATTTTGCATATTTCAATTAGGAGAAAACTCCCTCATTTGGGATTCAAGCATTATTTCAGCAGCAGGTACTCTGGGTTTTAATTTTTCATTTCTAAAGCATCTTGATCAATTACTATCAGCAACTCATGTAGTTTTATTCAGATACTTTTTCTGAAGATGATTTCAACCAAAAGTTGTTTTTTCCTTTCCAGTGTAAAAAATGAAATACAGGAGGAAGTGTTATGGGTCATTCAGTGGAGCTTAGGGATGATCCTCTGGCTAGGTTAGAATGATTCTGGATAAAGTATGTGACCTCTCTCAGTATTCAAACAAGATACAACATGGAGGCATCCTCTTGGCCATTTTTTTTGTTGCAGAACAAAAAGAACTATTTCCTTGAATTAAGGGAAGAGGGAGTGACCATAGGAGGATGTGAACAATGGTTAATTATTAGCAAAGTTGAAGTTTAACAAGATACCTTTGCCAACTGGCATCTCACCCAACTGATTACTTTAAATGCAGCATTCCTGCCCTTATTCTGACATTACTCATACTGGGGAATCAAGCCTATGACAAAAGGTATATGAGGACACCAGACCCCCCCCCTCCCAATGATGTTCAAGACATGTGTTCTGACTTGGCAGGTTAGCTGCAGCATCTCTTTCTGAAACAATTGAGGTGCTGCTACCTCCAAGCAACAACTCTCAGGTAACTAATTCCCCTATCTAGAACATTCCCAAGGGAAGAGGAGCAGGGCCCAGAGAAGTAAACAAAATCCCAGCAGCAGCCAGGCTGGTGACAGGTTTAAAGAAATGTGATCATATTTCCCCAGCCTTGGCAGGCCTGCACTGGTTACTTGTTGCTTATCTTGTCAGATACAAGGTGTTAATGTTATCATACAAGGCCCTATATGGTTTGGGAACTTGCTATTTGTCGGACCCAAAGCAACTCCCCACATCTCCTGGTCATCACAGTCGACGCAGCTCCAGGTACCAACCCTGAGGATGGCTTGAAAGTCTTTAACCAGAAATAGAGCCTTCTCAGAGATGGCACCAACACTGTGGAATACACTGGTGGAGCTGCACCAGGCCCCATCACTGGCTACCTTTACAAAACAATTAAAATGCTCTTCTTCAAGGAGGCCTTTCTGGATGTTGTTCCCTTATTGATATATTAGCCAGTTAGGTACAGGTCCCTAGACACCAATTAATTTACTTTACTTTACGATGTATTTGTTGGTGGTGGGTTTTGTTTTGCTGTGAGTATTGTTGTTATTTGTTTTCTGTTTGTTCACCACCCAGAGTGGGATAACACCCAGATGGACAATATAGAAATTCAATGACTAAATAAATAAATAAACAAATAAATAGAATATGGCAGCCCTGAATTAGACATGCAGAGAAAATGTGGCATAACTATTTATTTTTTATTTATTTGTTGTATTTATTGGCTGTGTTTATCCCAATGGAGAAAGTGCACAAGAAAATGTAGGAAGAAGAAAAACAATAGTAGGATGGGCTGGGATAATAAATTTGAACCTAGGGGAAACTGAGTGCAGTAAAACCCAAGCTTATGACTGCCCTGCATTACGTTTGCCATGGTTTACAATGGCAAATTAAATTACAGTAATACCTCATACAAAGTCCGCTTCGTACAACATCGAATTCATACAACACCACCTAATTCCTTGAAAAAAGTTGCCTCATACAAAGTTGCTATGACTTTGTATGAGGCATTGGAGTTTTTCCCCAGGTTGCATTGTGCCTGGGCAGTATAAAAGGCAGGATGCATGCATGCATTGCTCTTGTGGGTTTTGAGCATGGCTTTGGATTTTTTTGAATTTTTTCATCAGAATTTTTGGAAGCATTCCTAGAATTTTTGCAGAATTCTTCAGGTTCTTGGACCATTCTTTGGCACAGTGGAAAGGTAGGTAAATGAGGTTTTCTGTTTCCGATTGGCTTGGGGTGGGGAGATGGATGGGGGAGGGCAATTTTTTGGTGGGGTGGGCAATTGTTTGGTGTTTGCTGCTCTGGTTTTTAAAAACAGATTGCATGCTCCATAATTTTTCTTATGTTGGTCTTTTTTGGGGGAGCACTGTTTGGTGGGGTGGGCAATTGTTTGGTGTTTGCTGCTGTTTGGATGATTAACACTGTGCTGCATGATGGGACATGTTGGTATCCATTTTGTTCCTGCTTCCATCCAGTAATTGTTTACAGTAGCTTGTACAAAATGGATGATAGGCCACATGGCTGCAGATTAACACTGTGCTGCATGATGGGACATGTTAATTTTTAAACCTGTACTTCATGAAGTTTCAAAACATGTTGTATGGTTTGTCCCCTAAAATCAGGGTTGTTTGACATGTTTTTTTTAATGTATTTAGCCTTTAGACAATGATTTCTTAAAGTTCTGCCAGTTTCCTGTCTGTTTCCTTGACTTTGCCCTGAAGTCTGTGCTGTTGCAGTACAATGTATCTCTATGGAAACGATGTTGTACGAGGCATTGCGGCAAGGATTTGGATGTTGTATGAGGCATCGCTGCTAGGATTTTGCATGCCTCATACAAAGTCCAAATCCGTATAAAGTCCAAACTTGTGGAACCAAGTTTGGATGTTGTATGAGGTATCATTGTCAATTAATTCACCGGTTTACAACTATTTTTTGGTTTCTGAACGAAACTTGTGCTATTTTAAACTCTAAAATGGTGGCTCCTGCCATATTAGAGTTTAAAATGGCACCCACCCCCTCCGCCGGAAATTGCAATGCAGTGCTTACCACTGCTGAGGTGGCAGTGTTGGTGGCATTGGCGGCAGCATTGCTGCCACTATTTCCGGACTGTTCACTACCCCTGTTGGCACCGGGAGAGACTGGGGACCTTATCCTCTCAGTTCCCACATTCCTCCGAGCTCCCTGGGCAGTGTTATTTTTGGTCTGTTCAGGACTTTTTGTTTTCAATGCATTCCTAGGGAAAACCTGCTTTGGTTTATGATTTGTTTGTGTTACGACAGAGGCTTTTACAGTAGTAATAGAATACATTTCCATGCTTTTTAGTATACAAAATAAGTTGGTTGAACTTGATACTTACTGAAATCAATAGTAACAGTAACTTGTTCAGTTGATGTCAATGAGTCCTAAGTGAGAAAATCAATTAACAAGTTTATTGTTTTAGGCAAAGGCCAGGACAAAGACACATTGCAACTTAGAACAAATTAATGCAAGCATACAAATAACGAATGTTCAGCCCAGCATCACAACGAAGCTGGAATACTAATAGTAATCACATGCCACCAAGTTATTTAGGGTTTTCTAGGTAGAGAGTACTCAGGAGTTATTTACCATTCACTTCTTCTGGGGGTAGCCAGGGACTGTGCAGCTTGCCCAAGTCTTCTCCAGCTGGTTCTTTCCCTGGGAGGCTCAGCATGGAATCAAACTCCCAACCTCCAGTTCCAGCCAGATGTCTAACTCAGTAAACTCTCCAGTCAGCTCATAACTGAAATCCTGGGGTTTCTATATTCCCACATGTTTATAGATTTGTAGCAGTTTCCACTATTTCACACTGTACTGATCAGCTTGATCTTCCATTAGATGCTAAAAAACAAATGACTTATTTTCAATGCTTCCTTTAAAGCAGGTGTGGCCAAACTAAGGCCCGCGGGCTGGATCCAGCCCCTGATGTCCTCGCCGCTCCCAGAAGCAGAAGTAAAATGTGCCTGCACATGCGCAGAATGCTGCATTTTATTTCCGCTTCCAGTGGGAAGAAACATGTGACTGGCCTGCAATCCTTCTTGCTCTCTTTCTTTGGAATATATATTCCAGAGAGAGAGAGAGAGAGAGAATACATCTCCCAGAATCCCAGTAGCCCTCCTGATTGATAAATTCTTGGAATTAGACTCCAAATATATATTTCCAAACTCTGGACTCCCAGAAATAATTGCTCCATGTGTCTTCAGTCCTGCTTTCCTCCAGAACTGCTACTATTGTTTTCTCAGCAATGGCTTTGCTTTTAGATTTAGCAGCTGCTGCTACCGTATCAATAGAGAAGCCACTGAAGACCCAATCCCTGTTGCATTGATGTCAAGCAAAGCTACCATTGGTCTCAGAAGGATTGCAAACAAGCCTCAAGTTAGGGAATGCAGGATAAGATCAGCTTCCCTTGGGTTGTGAAGTACACATTTCCATGCTAACAAAAGTTCCATTATAGTCACTGGGGCTTCATCACCTGGAGAGGGAGATGAAGCTGCACCTGCTCACAAAGTATTTTTTTAAGAAGTCTAAATTGTGTTGGGGCTTTTGGGAATGATCCCTGTTGCATTGGCTTTCTTTTCCAGCTTCCTGGAGGAAACATCATGAAAGAAAACTTTCACATTCATGTCTGCTTGATGTGTGCTCACTTTCTGTATCTCCTTCATTTGAGCAAAATGCTTTATCAATTCATGACAAAATGCAACCATTCAAAAACTGATTTCTGAGCTCTATGAAAACTAATTATTTTGTTGCTGTTTTTATTTCTGGATGAGAAAAGGTGAATATTTTCTGTGGAACTCTGAAATTCTGCAAATTTTCTCCACTAATTGGTTGGCTGCAGCCAATGACAGCTTCCTTGTTCATCACTGGATTAGCCACATGGGTGATCAAACTTAATCCAAGATCACTCAGTGAATAGGATGGCATCATAAGTGTTGTTTTGCCACCCAGATGCGAGTCTTTGATGACATTGCTGAAGTAGGCTTGTTAGGTCTCAAACTGACAGCTGAAATCTCATAGAATAGCTATGCTTTCATGGCTCCCTAGGCCATGGCTGTGGTTTTTTTTTAAAGGTATACTAGATATGTATTAGGGATAAAAGTTGTCAGTTGGAAACTGATGAATATGAAGCTGGAAAAATGGTGGGAAAGTAGATAGGTTTTGCGTATCTCTTCTTTAAGAACTTAAACAAAAGGCGCAGTCATATAATGCTATCTATATAAGAACACTAGCATAGTTTGCCCAGCATTGCCGGGCTGTTTTAAATTGTGTTATAAGGTTTTTTTGTTTTTTTGGTAACGTATGTAAAAAGGAGGTTATTTTGTTATTTTTTGGAATTTTTTTTATTTATGCACAATTTTTGTGTGTTGACGGGCTGTTATAAACTGTGATCAGCTTTTGGGGGGGGTATTTTTGTGGATTAAAAAAAGAACAAAGGATGATATAATTTTTTCAAATTGTTTTATTTAACCAAATAATGTTTTAGTTTGTGGGTGTTTTTTAAATAGTTGTACCGTAGGTAATAATTTTAAAAATGTGAAAGTACATTGTTTTTTACATTCAATGTTTTTAAACTGTGTTTAGATGTTTTGGGTTTTTATTTGAGTTGAAACTCAGCACAGGATTTTAGAAATCTTTTTATTTTATTTTTTTGACATATGTTTGTGATTTGTGTAAAATTGTGATTCATTGTTATGTTTTTGACTTGTTTTTACTGTTATGGGCTCCAGGTGGGGCTGTTGAGTCTTTCTGAGTTGTTTTTACTATTCTGCCCTGCAGGTGGGGCTGCTAGGGGTTTTTCTTTCATTTCACGTGTTTTTTCTCTCCTGGCCTCTGGGTGGGGCTTCTTCCGGTAAGTAGTCTCTTTGTTTCTTCATTTCTGCTCCAGTCGTCATGGAGGGAGGTCGTACTGGTGAGTTGTCTGGTTTTTTCCTTCTTCTGGGGTTTTTCTTTGTTTTGTTTTTGTGGTGGTGGGCTGGGAGGTGTTTCTGTTTGTTCTTTTTTGTCTTGGTTGGGTTTTAGGTTTGTGTAATTGGTTTGGTTTTTTCTGGTTTAATTTAATTTTTCTTTTTTCATTGTTGTTTATTTTTGTAATTAGTTGTTGTTTGTTTGTGTAATTTGTGGGTTTTTTCATGTTGTAGTTAGGTGTTTTGTTTGTGGTTTTGTGGTATTGTTGAAGTTTTTGTTTGTGTATTTTGTGGTTTATTTCTTTTTGTTGATTAATGTTTTTTTAAATTATTGATTTATTTTTGTTTTATTATTTTAAAATAATTTTGGTGTTTGTTTTTGGTGGTTACTTTAGGTTGAAGAATGGGCTGCCTGTGGGTTTCTCTGGGTTTGGAGGCAGTCAGCCTGTTCTTCTCCTGGGAAGGTTGCTTAGGTAGGTCGGGGGAGAGGGAGGAGGCAGAGAAGAGCTTTCTGTGCCTAACGATGGTTCTCTCCTCTCTGTCTCCTTTTTCTCCCAGCTTACCTAACCGGAGAATCGCAGGCAGCAATCCGTAAGGGGTGGGGCTCTTCCTTGTGGATTGCTGGCTGTTGTTTTTGTATTCTGAAATACAAAGGCATCAGCCAGCCATCCGCCAGGGAGGGTGCTTCCCCTGACGAAGTGCTGGCTGTTTAGGGGTTTTTGCCCACCCCAGCTCAACATTTCTTGAGGCCGGTGGTGGTCTCGCCATGTCTTTGGCAGGGAAGCATGGAGGAGAGGGAGTCCCTTTTCTCCCCGTTGCTCTGGGAAAGAAGGATAGCGGGTGTCTCACTGTGGTGTTTTGTGGCTTGTTTGTTTTGCGTGGCTGTGAGGCACTGCATCCGCCAGAGGCAGACTTGTGCTCCCATTGTGTTTTGTATTTTTATTTTTTGCGTGCTGGCTTTCTCAGTGTTCTGCACACTCATGGTGCGCAGGACGCTGGGGATTGTAGTTTTGCGTTTGTGGTTTCCGTTTGTGCAGGGTTTTTTTCTGTGGCTTGATTTTGATTGGCCATGGCGCATTTCCCAACATTCTTTTTGCTTGCGCCTCTCAGCCTGATTGGCTGTGGCACTGCGCGGTGCAAAGAATATTGGGTAGTGAAGTTCTTTTTCTTTGTTTGACTTCGTGGGGCTCTTGCCCCACTGGCACATTTCTAAAATATTTTTTGACCTCTCTACCCAGTTCGGGCAAGTTCAGGAGGCTTGGTATGGGATAGTGTGGCCGGGTGCAGGAGCCTTTGTCAAGTTCCAATGGTTAACACTTGGATTTATAGGTATAGATAAGAACAGCCTTGCTGGAATAGGCCACATCCCATCCAGTCCAGCATTCTGTCTCACACAGTGGATCACCATTTGCTTTAGGGTATTCCCAAGCAGATGCCTTCACCTGCTTAGGATTCCCTGGAAATGGCATTGAGAGATATCCTGCCTATCTCTGCAACCCAGAGGTTGTCCTTAGGTATCCATAATTATAGCCATTGATACCTTTGTCCTCCATGAACTTGTCTAATCATTTCTAAAAGCTGTCAAGACTGACAGCTGTCACCACTTCTTCTGGCAGGGAGATCCATAGACCATATACAGGTCAGAAAGTCCCAGCTCCTGGCAACCTAGCAATTCAATAGCAAGAAATTGCAAGTACAGTGATACCCCATACAACTTCCAAACCTGGTTCCACAAGTTTGGACTTTATACAGATTTGGACTTTGTATTAGGCATGCAAAATCCTAGCTGTGATGCCTCATACAACATCCAAATCCTTGCCGTGATGCCTCATACAACGTCATTTCCATAGAGATACATTGTACTTTAACAGCACAGACTTCAGGGCAAAGTCAAGGAAACAGACAGGAAACTGACAGAACTTTAAGAAATCGTTGTCTAAAGGCTAAAAACATTACAAAAACATGTCAAACAACCCTGATTGTCCAACAACCTGAAGAATGCTGCAAAAATCCCAGGAATGCTTCTAAAAATTCTGATGAAAAAATCAAAAAAATCCAAAATCATGCTCAAAACCACTCCAAAACACTCTTCGCCTCATGCAAAACCCACAAGAGCAATGCACTCATGTGTCCTTCCTTTTATACTGCCCAGGCACAATGCAACCTGGGAAAACCCCAATGCCTCATACAAAGTCGCACGACTTTGTATGAGGCAACTTTTTTCAAGGAATTAGGCGATGTTGTATGAATCCAATGTTGTATGAAGCGGACTTTGTATGAGGTATTACTGTAGATAAATAGGGACCACTTTGATGGGAAAAGATCTTGGGGACAAGAAAGGAGCCTGATTCAGGCATTCCCTGAGTAGAGTTCTTCCAGCAAAAATCCTTTCAAACTAGAATAATTTCTGACAAAAAATTATTATATATAGTGTTTTGATTCCATACTTAATCATATTGCCTAAACCATGTTAAAAGAGTTTATGCTTTTAAGCTGAAACATTGCCTTCATCAATACTGAGAGTCTTCAGACTCTATCTGCAGTGTACATGGGATCCTTTTAATCCACTAGTTAGTTGAGTTGCAAACTTCTCAGGTGATCACAGTGAAGGCTGGAGAAGATATGGAGCAAAAGCTTTCCTGAACATTTGTCTTTGGCTTTTTTGGGTGGATGGGTGTGAGGGAAGAGTCAGACCAGTTGTCTGTGCAATTGTAAAATGACATTTCTATTATTATTATTTTTTTTAAAAAGCCTGCTTCAGGGAGGAAGATAAGATCTCCAATTGAGCAGTGCTGAAGGAGGAAAACAATTGCTTTTGGTATGCAAGATGGCTTACTTCACGTTGCATTCAGACATTTGCTAGAGGGAAGTAATCCAGCCCTGTTTCCAGTTCTCATTTCCATTCTACCTAAGGAGGATGACAAGTTGAATTGGAAGACCTCCATTCTCTGCAAGATCTCTGAAGGGATGCTCTGCATATAATGCATGAGGATTCCTATACTAAAACAGATCTTCTTGAGAAAACCTAGAAGCCTATGTTCCACAACTGATAATATTTTAAATTTCAATGTATCCCAAGGGAAAATTCTGTACCTTTTAAGTTCTAGCAAGTCCCTTTTGTTCTGGACATCCCTTTTTCCTCAGTTCTACCTCCCACAAATAGGTCTCTGCTTCAGTTTTCTCTATTTCCTAATGTAGCAGGGAAATAAAACTGGAAATGGACAGGGATAAACACTCAGTTCTGAGTATATGTGATTAGAGAGTACCTCAGTAGGGCTACTTAAACTTTTCTCAAAGGTACACCAAGGAACCTTCTCTGGCCTGATGTTTTGGCTCTCCAACCTTAGGGCTTGAGATGTCATTGACCTAGCAACCTTCCTTTTCAATAACAAATCAAAATTTATTGCAAAAAAAGTTGAAAAATGGTGGGTCAGGGAGTTGGAGTTTTCTTTCTATTTATTTATTCATTTATTAGTTCAAATTTATATTGCAGCCAACTCACCGTAGTTACTCTAGCGACTTTTGGCATTATTGAAGAGGGAAAACATCAGAAGTTGCCAATTCAGTCAGCATTTTTTTATAGGTGCAACCTATAAAACTGTGTCCTTTGGGCAACTAATATTGGGGACTGAAAGGGCAATGAAATCCACCATCCACCATGCCTGACTGAGAGTTTACCACTTTCTCCTCTGCTTCCACTCATGTCTTATCCACTTTCGCACAGTTTGGCTCCTTATTTGTCAGATTTAATCTGGGTTCATACTCTTACATCCTACATTATTTTTGTTTTCCCTTTCCATCCTCCTTGGTTTTATTCTGATTTCTGGATCAGGTACAAGAACCATCTTGCTACTGGATGGGTGGAAAGAACCCAACAATTACGAAAACTTAAGAGAGTTTGTATGGAAGGATCTTAATTTACATAAACTTAATTTTCATTTTGTGTCCTTTCCTTTCTGCATGTCTTCATATTTTCTTTTTCATATCTTCCCTCAACATCTCCCTGAACTTTGATTTACCTTCCACCTTTCAGTTTAGGAATGAACATTCTGAAATTGAAAAGTAGTGGGTCAAAAAAAGTTTACCAGCATACCACCCTGAGCTCACCTGATCTTGTCTGATCTTACAAGCTAAACAAGGGAGGCCCAGTTGTTTATCTGGAGGGAGACTGCCTAGTAATTCCAGGGGCTAGGAAAGAATCCTCCTGTAACCCTGGAGAACTGCTGCTAGCAGAGTGTTGACAGTTCTGTGCTTGGTAGACCAAGGGTGTGACGCACTAGAAGGCAACCTGGCAACAGTTCAGAGCAATTCAGAACTATTCAAACCATTTTGAAGGATTTTCATTAATATGGCCCTGGCTTTCAATGCAAGAATGCAAACCTTTTTGTTTTTGTTTTGCTTGGTGAAAAGAGAAAATACCAAATGAAATATGGGAAAGAATTTGCAACTTTATTTACATGATTGCAAATATCCAAACTGTATCAATGACAAATGGTGTGGGAGCAAGGAAGTGGTGGGTGATGAGGTTGAGTTTTTAGAAACATCTGGCCATTAATCTTAGCATTGGAGACTTCTAGAGCATTGGCAAGCCCAACTCCAGCTGTCCTGGGGACTGTTGCTTCTGCATTAGCAGGTAAATTGGCCAGATGGCCTTCAGTTTTACTACTGTTTCTGATATGGATAGTGAGTTCTGCTCCCTGATGAGCAACATGCCTTCCAAAAATTGATCATTTGTATCCACCTTTTGACCACTCTGAAACAATCTAATTATTGAAGAAACCCCTATCATGATTAGAGCAGAGGACAAAATAGAAGCTTGTTTCCTACTTCAAAAGAAAACAGCCAGAAGCATGGAATGTAGGTCGGGAGAAGTTGGAATTAATTTTTGACAGCTGCAGCTTCACATATTTTTTGCCATCAACTGAATGAAGCTGGGCTTTATTCCTTCCTCTACTCTACATCTTAGTAAAAGGCAGAGAGCCATATAAAACATAAATATAAGGATGGACATGTCAAACATAAAACTTAGCTTTGACGCAATAGGGCTCGAATGGACTTCAGTTACATGCAACCAATGGTCTGATCATCATAAGCAATGTGTTGAATGTCTTGTGTTTTTTGAAAGCTCCGGAAGCCAAGCTGGGGGGCAGGGGGAATTGGCTCTCCATTGTGTGGGCTTCACACAGAGGAGCTTAATCACATTTTTCTATGAATGTATTTATATATTCAATTCCATGGGTTGCTTTTCCAGCTCTGGTATCAAATTGCCAAAAGCTAAGTAAGTACCAGGAAAAAAACAATCTATACTATTGAATACTGTTGTTAGCAGCAAAAGTTGTTCCTTCCAAAATCGAGCAATTACAGCTTTTGTAACTGCCAACACACAAACAAAGCATGGAACAGAATGATAATCAGCAACTCTTACACAGATAGAAGTGGCAAAAGGCTAGAGAAATCCTTGAGAGTTCATATTAACGTGACAGTCATTTGCATGTGTGGAAATTAACATGTAAATTGCAAAATAGCCAAATAAGCATATGCTATGTATTTATATTTACATTACAAAAATTCATATCTAGGTTAAATACAGCACTTGGAAAAAGTGGAAACCAGGACTGTTAATCTATAATTATAAGTTAAAGAGTTAAAAGGGAGCTTCCTTATTTTTTAAAAAATATTTATTTAATTGGTAATTATGTAAAGTTTCCCATGCTCATTCTTATAGAAGATATAAATATATATACTTAATAGTTGTAATTATAGTGAAGAACACATAATCAGTAATAATCATGTGTTAGGTTGCCATGAATCACTGTTTAATGCTCTAATGCTGAATACATTGAGTATAATTCTCAGCTGGCCAAAATCCAAATGAGGTTTTTTACACCAGCACATAATAATCAGTATATACCTTGTTGGTGAATTTCCCCAAATTAAAACATTAGGATTTACACTTGCAGCTTCATGTCAAGTCATGCAAATTGGCATGCAACAACAAATGCCTACACTAACTTCTTAACATGTGGCAATTTGCCTGTTTACATCAATTGCATTAGACTCAGGGTTTGAACAATAGGCCTTTTGCCACTTTTAAATAACTTTATCATTTGCTTGTTTACTGAATACATTTTGCCACCTTCTAAAAGTGAGTCTCATGGCTAATAAATGCCTCATGATGTTGCAGGGTGGTGCCTACTGCTTTGTGAGAGATAAAAATTGACCATTTCCATTTTTATTATATGAGAATATTGAAACTCTTACAAGCTATACTGGAATCTTTTACTTTTTTAATAGGCAAAGTCTAGTGCTAGGAACCTAGTAGAATCACTGAAAACTGAACCCCAGCATGACCAAAGTGAATTATGTAGGCTGGATGGAGTTGCACCTCTTTATCACATAATGGATTTATCACATAAATAATGGAGTAGTTGCTAGAGAGCCTCCGATACTAAATGTACCTCTGCTTCCTTAGACACAAAATGACAACATATCCAGCCTTGTGACAGTTGAGGCAAGACTCTACCTCTTTTCAACAGTTTCTTTTAGCTGCAGTAAGCTAAGGTTACATGGCATCTCATTGCCTGGATTCTTCACACAGAAGAAACAGGGCTTTTGTACTAGTCAGTCAGGGCCGCCATCAGGGGGGACCATCAGGACTACCGTCCCGGGCCAGGAGATGACGGGGGTTTGGCGCTGCCGGGAAACCACTGATCTGTGCATGCGCAAACAAATGGCGCATGCGCAGGAAACCATGAGGGCATGGCAGCGCCGGGAAACCACTGATCTGCACATGCGCAAACAAACAACGCATGAGCACAAAACCTCAGGGGTGTGGCAAAAATGCGTGTGTGGAAGTGGCGCATACTGGGCCTGAAAATTTCTGACGCTGGCCCTGTAGTCAGTTCTTCAAGCTGAAAGTTGAGAATCTAGATCTCCAAGGAATGTAATGAGTTGTTTGGTTCATATTAACTTTTTAGTCCTCCATACACCTGAAGACACAGTTGAATTAGCACCTGGAGTAGCTAAACAACCAATGCTAAGCCTTCAGGACATCAGGAGAGATTTCTCCCTACTTAGATGCCTTTTACAATGAGTAGACATATTAAAAATTCTGACCATACCTAGTTATCTGGGAATCTCTGTCTGGAGTTATACATTATATGTTGGGGCAGGAACCAAAGCATTTTGTCACATGAGCCATTGAATTTTGCCAGATCAGTTATTGGACAACTGTGCTTGAGAGGCACAGGTGGAAGCAACTGCTAGATCCCAAACTGGGCAAGCTGAACTGCAGCCCATCTGTCATTGTCGTGAGCTGGAGCACTTGCTTTCCTAGGGTCTACTTCTCATAGGTCAACTCTTTCATTGTGCAGTGCCTGAGGACAAATTGTCTTAGTGGGCTAGACCCTCAGTGTGATGTCTTTATCAGCCAAGGTACAATGTTAGGTAAGTACAAAAACAAGATAAGGTAGGGAGCCAGATAATCAGAAGCCCACAAAGGAGATAGGCAGATCAGAGAAATCCAAAGACATAATCCAAGTAGAGTCTAAAAGTCAATCCAGGCCACTAGTCACTACAAACAAACAGGTAGATTTGAGTAAGCAGAGCCAAGCCAGTTCAAAGTGTCATAAATAACCACATAGTCAAAAACAAAGGTCTGAATGCAAAACAGACAAGACCTGGACTCAGAAGAGACACTGTCACCACAAAAACACAATTCCAAGTTGAGGGTTTATATACCTGGCTTGCTAGAAACCCACCTATAGCTGAACTGTAAGCTCCTAAATGCTGGTGTCCCTTGAAGAAAATAGTTTATTGAAGGAGGTATTTTACTCTCAAGGAAGCCTTTTCTCCCAAATTCCTTGCAGCTGAATACGTCACCCAGGAGACTCCATCTGGCCTAAGTCTTCAATTTGTGGTATTTGTATGAGCTGGAAGAGGACATAATCTCTCCCCCCCCCAATTGCTTTTTGTCTGTAACCTCCATGATCAAATGCAGAGATGCAATCATCATGGACATTGGCCTCCTGGAGTTCATGTCCTGTGGGATCCAGCCATTTCTCATCCATATCAGATTCAATGTCACTGGCTTGTTCTCAGTGGAAGAATAATCCACTAATGATTCTTACTCCAACATAGCAGGCTTGACCACCTTCAACCCTTGCACCTTGCCATTCTACCTCCTCCACTTAATCTGTGTATTTGAAGATATCCATCTCAGCTTGAAACATTAAAATAGTCCTATTCTAGTAGCTAGATTACTCAGTGGTTTAGGCAGCTAGCTACAGAGTTCAGCATTCAGTTCTTCACTGTGTTCCTGGGGAAAGAGTCAACCTATGTGGCCTTTGGAAAACTGCAGAATCCCATGATACCTTGTGTGGCAACTGGTCCATCTAGATCAGGGGTCAGCAAACTTGGCTTTCCAGATGTTCCTGGACTTCAATTCCCAGAAGCCCTGATCAGCAGGTGTACTGACTTGCGCTTCTAGTAACTGGTCCAAGAACACCTGGAGAGCCATGTTTGCTGACCCCTGATCTAGATAAATATTAAATGGTTCAATGGACTGATTTAATATAAGATAGCATCATATATTCACATTTTTCTATTATGACTACAAATTTCTGTAGACAAGGTCTTTAGCCCTTCCAGTACCAATCTATTCAAGAAATGTAAATTTTATTGAACAAGTTGTCAATGGAAAAATGTACAACATAAAAATAAATATAATAACATCATTTTAATGCTACTTAACTGCAGTCCCAGGACTAAACCATGTGCTATCTTGGAGCAACAGATTATAACAGCATGTTCCCCTAACATGGACCCTCTTTGTCTGATGCTTGTTAAGCAGGGTCTCTGTTTGGCAACGAAACCTTCCCAGCACTGCTACCACAAATCCTTTTTTTAGCAAAGAAGCCAAAGATTAAATCCAGGATCTGGTGCATGAACAATGCCTTTATCTGTTGAGCTATAAGCTTTGCTGTAATATAGGCCCTCAGCCTGACTGTTTAAGAAACACTGAAGTAAGGGTGAGTCCTCTACTGCCTTCTGCAGATGATGGTCATCTTTAAGGGATTTTTAAGGTGCATCCTGCATTGAAGAGGAAGGAATTGGATTGACTGACCTCCTAGAATTCTTCCATATCAATAATGATCTTATTGCACATCTTTAGTAGTAGTAGTAGTAGTAGTAGTAGTAGTAATAATAATAATAATAATAATAATAATAATAATAATAATAATAATAATAATAATTTCATGCCAGAATTTATTCTGGGTTGAAAGATTTTTTGCGGAAGAAACTTCACTCGGGAAATGCCCAAATGAGGCTCCTTTCATGTTCCCAAGAGCTGGGACAGAGATGAGCACTCAGTCCATCATGCAGTACCCAAGTCTCGACTTACCAGTCTTCTAGCTAAAAAGGTGAGCATCTTAGCCACTTAACCACTGCAGCCCCTACATCTTTAATGAAAATCAAATCATAGGAATTCAAAAATACAAATATTTTTACAGCAGGAGAGGATGTGTGTCTCTGTGTGTGTGCGCGCACGCGTGTGCACGCGCACGCATGCACACAATGTACCAACATATTAATTTTGCTTTAGAAACTTTTGCAAAATTTGCTTTGCTATTTGCAAGCACTTATGTGCCTTTATTATAGTACATTTCTGTGACCAGGAACTGAACTGATGGTCAGTGTGGTTTGCCTTATGTGTACCTGTTGGATTGGGGCCCAATGCGGGCCGGAAGGTCCCAGAGAAGACTGGTCAAGTAAAGACATGTGAGGCAAGATGGAGCGAAGACCAGCGTTTGTTGATCAGAAGGCTCTGAATTATATACTCTGCCTAGCTTGACCGCGTGCATATGTTGCGCATGGCCATTACAGGAAAGCCGCAAGTCTGCACTTTAAGATTACACAAGTTACTCATTAGGGGTGACTTCATCAGGGGAAGTTCCTTATCTATCTAATTTACTACCAGGGGGACATGCATTGTCTACTGCTATCGGGAGTAAACATCTGCCTGAGTTGACTCTTCAGCTCAGAGTCTCTGCGGAGGCAGGATTACCCATTACATGTTTATCGAGATCACCACCTGGCGATCTTTTTCCCTCTACAGTCCGAACTGCCTGTCAGGTCAGCGATCGGTGAATTAAACTACTATTAATTCGCACCCCAATGTCTGTCCCTTTGGAACCAGGTTCTAAGGAGCGTTCCACCAAGCCGTGGTTCTGTCAGGGACACTATGCCAATTGTGTGCGCGGAACCCACATGTACCCTTCATGTAGATAAAACTCTCATACATTTACCTTAGCCACACATGAACAAAGATATAGGCTCCAAATCCATTCAAAATATCTTCAGCACCTATTAATGCACTGTATATGTCTATTCCTCATCTTATATTTGCATTTCCCTTTCCCTTTTTACTCTTTTCCTCCTTTTTTGTATTTGTATTTTTGTATTTCTGTATTTTTTTGAATTTTGTATTTTTTTTGTATTTATAATTTATAAAGTCATACTGTATATGCAAACACATATAGTGAAAATGTGGCACTTGGCTGTCAAAGACATTTTATTTCATTGTAAACTAATCATGTATTAATCTAGCAAACCCATGTGCACCCCTGCAACAAAAGCTTGCATACATAGCTGCAGAGAATATGGGACATCTCGCTGCAAACTTTGCAAGAAGCTTCACTGTCCAACTGACTGGCAGTGGTTCTTTAATACTGATTGAAGCTGCTTTGAGGATACATATCAAGCCTAAATTAATTTGAGACCAACTGAGAATTAAATGCAAACTCTTAGACTGTCTAGTGCCACTTCATGGTTATGTTCTAAATTCCTATGTGAGCATAATGACACTTTGCTAGTATATTCATAAATTTATTAATAATTATAAATGAATACGCTCACCATCTCATGAAAAAAAAGATCTCTGGACCTTTGATGAATATGACTCTATTGATGGAGGTGAATCTGTTATTAACAACACAGTCAGCTATAAAATTGTTACCTATTTTAACTTTGAATGAAAAATGAAACTGACAAATTATCATTGCACTTTGTGTCATTATGGTTCATTAGCTCATAAACCTCACAAAAGCAACAGAGAAAATATAACAGCCATACAATGCCAATAAAAAAGTAAAGAATGAAAATAATTTGTAATTATTCCATTTTGTTCTGAGCTTTTAATCTCTTATCACTGAGAGGAATCTTTGAAGAATTCAGACATCACTGTTTTATAATATTAGTCATCAAGCAGACACTGACTCTTAAAAGGGTATTAGAAGTAAGCAAGAAAAGAAACAAATAGCTCAAACAGGTACCATATTGAAAAATGAGGAAGTCAATGCTATTAAAAGCACGGAAAGAGAGTCCAAACAAACATAAAACAAAGAAACAAAGTTGCTAAATTGTTGCTACAGAAATCTTGGGATCAAAAATTTGTAGAGCTAGAGAAGACCCAAAGGATCAAGTCCAATCCATTCATAGAGCAGGAAATCCCCACAAGTTCCTGACATTAGCCTCTATTTAAATGTGATGAAGAATTCACCATCTCCCAAGGTAGTAAATTCTATTGCCAAACAGCTCTAACTCTGAGGAAATTCTTCCAAATGTTAAATTGAAACCTATTTTTTTGCAGTTTGAATCCATTGGTTCTAGTCCTATCTTTGCTCCATATTTCATGTAATAGCCCTTCAAATATTGAAATGTGGAAATCATATCACTTCTTTACTTTCTCTTTTACAGGCTAAACATACTCAATTCCCTCAATTATTCATCACAAAACTTGGTTTCCAGGCCTTTTACTTTCTTCATTGTCTTCCTACCAGTCTGTCCAGGTTATCCTGCTAAGGTAATAGAGTAGACTATACTACCAACAATCCAATGCTTATTGTCAGGTGGTGGATAACTAACTAACAACCCTGAGGACTACTAATGACCTTGGGTGGTGAAGTCCACAGAGAAGGGTGATGGTTCCCAAGTGGATTAAATCCCACTTGAATCCATCTTGATGTTGGGCAACAGCTTCATCAATACTGGTCTCGGGTTGATTAGGACTTTGTTTGGCAAAAGGGCTCAGGACCAGAAAGTAACCTTGTGGAACTGGCTCAGTGGTAAGGGTGTCACACTGCAATGCAGAAGGCAAATGGAAGACTACTGCATTATATTGTTCCCAGGACAATTTTCATGGTTGATCACCATGATGATAGGCAATATTTAGAATCGGATACAGCACTTGAAGAAAAAGAAGAATTTTCTTCCTCTGAACATACTTCAGCTTGTTAATCGCCTTCTTAAATTGTTTTGCCCAGATCTGTATTGATTATTCCTGGTGATGTCCAACCAATCAAAATAGATTATTATCGTTTCCTTAACTTCCCTTGATCTGAGCACTAGACACTATGCTTATGAAATGTGCAGATGCTACCAATCTGATAGGGGTAGTTAATACTCCAGTATCCTGATCAGCAGCACTATGTACAGGCACAAAACACAACATTTTCTTCATAGGCTGTTTGTCAACTTTTTCTACATTCTGTTCACTTGGCCAATTTCCTCTATGCCATGTTTTATTAAACTATTTTGTCAGAACTCTATACTTTTCCTATTTAGCCTTCCTACTCCATCTCTTGTGTTTGACTTTGTCACTATACCTTTTAATTCCTGCCTCCTAGATATCCTTCTTATTGAATATGCCTGCTTTGGCATTACAGGTCCTGAACGCAGAACCACTATGAAGTTTTTATTTTGACTAGGTGATCTCATCACTTTCTTCATAGGATGATGTTTATGAAGATTTTATGCTGCCTAATTCATCTTATCAAAATATTAATGAATATTCTAAAATATCACATGTATTCAGGCAATAGGAGTCAGAAAACACCCTGCTGCTTGCAGAAAAAAACACCCATACTGCCACAGTTTTAATATACACAGAGAAATGGTGAAGGGAGGAAGCTTACATGGAAAATGGAAACTTTATACAAAGAACAACTTAAGGTCTGTCTCTAGTTTCCCCAGACAAGGATCAAGTGCAGAGATAGAATCATCCTTTGCCAGAGAACCAGAATTAATCTTAGCATACAATGATGTACTAATGACCTGCTATGAGGCATTGGCCCAAGTTAAATGCAAAAAATGCATAGAGATGCTCACTATATAGCTAACTAATGTTATAATTTTCTCTTTTAAAATGTGCTTTTAAATTATTTTGAACAGTTTTTGCTCAATAGTTTTAATACATAGCTATATATTTTCAGGAGTGTTGAGGTCCTTTTTGTAAAGTTCCTCTGTGTACTCTTTCCATCTTTTCTTAATTTCTTCTGCATCAGCTAGCTCCTTTCCGTCTTTGTCCCTTATCATGGTCATTTTTGCTTTAAATGTTCCCTTGATTTCCCCAATTTTTTTGAAAAGATCTCTGGTTCTGCCTTTTTTGTTGTTTTCCTCCATTTCTCTGCACTGTTCTTTTCGGTAGTTTTCCTTATCTCTCCTTGCTTTTCTTTGAAATTCTGTGTTCAAATGGTTGTAGTTTTTCCTTTCTCCTTTGACTTTTGCGTTCCTTCTTTCCTCTGCTATTTTAAGAGCCTCATCAGACAACCACTTTGCTTTCTTACTCTTCTTTTCTTTTGGTATGGTTTTCTTTGCTGCTTCCTGCATTTACAAAAAGGACCTCAACACTCCTGATAATCACAATGATGAAGAAATTGAACTTGAGCCAGACATCCTGGAGAGTGAAGTCATAAAGGCCCTAAAGAGCACTGCAAACAACAAAGCTAGTGGAGATGATGGTATCCCAGTTGAATTTTTCAAAGCGCTAAAAGATGATGGCGTCAAATTACTGCATTCAATATGCCAGCAGATTTGGAAAACAAAACAGTGGCCACAGGATTGGAAAAGATCAGTATACGTTCCAATCCCAAAAAAGGGCAATGCCAAAGAATGTTCAAATTATCGAACAATCGCGCTCATCCCACATGCCAGCAAGGTGATGCTCAAGATAATACAGGACAGACTTCAGCAGCATGTGGAGAGAGAATTACCAGAGGTGCAGGCTGGTTTCAGAAGAGGCAGGGGGACTAGAGACCACATCGCCAACATACGCTGGATCATGGAGAAAACAAAGGAATACCAGAAACAAGTTTACTTTTGTTTTATTGACTACACTAAGGCATTTGACTGTGTGGACCACAACAAGATGTGGCAAGTAATTAAAGAGATGGGAATATCAGAGCACCTCATATGCCTCCTGAGAAATCTGTACATGAACCAAGAAGCAACAGTTAGGACAGAACATGGAATAACAGAGTGATTTGGAATAGGAAAAGGAGTAAGACAAGGCTGCATTTTGTCACCATGCTTATTCAACCTATACACAGAGCACATAATGCGCAGTGCAGGGATGGAGGAATCACAATATGGGATTAAAATCGCTGGGAGAAACATCAATAATCTGAGATATGCAGACGATACCACCCTAATGGCAGAAAGTGAGGAAGACCTAAAGAATCTCTTGATTGGGCTGAAGGAGGAGAGTGCAAAAGCTGGCTTGAGACTCAATATCAAGAAAACCAAGATAATGGCAACAGGCCCCATCAGTTCCTGGAAAATAGACGGGGAAGTAGAAGCAGTGACAGATTTTACTTTCTTAGGATCAAAGATCACTGCAGATGGGGATTGCAGCCATGAAATAAAAAGGCGACTGATTCTTGGGAGACAAGCGATGAGAAACCTGGGGAACATAGTGAAAAGCAGAGACATTACATTGCAAACAAAAATTAGAATAGTCAAAGCAATGGTTTTCCCAGTAGTAATGTATGGATGTGAGAGCTGGACAATTAGGAAGGCTGAACGCAGAAGAATAGATGCCTTTAAAATGTGGTGTTGGAGGAGGGTTTTGAGAGTCCCCTGGACAGCGAGGAGAACAAATAGGTCAATCTTAGAAGAAATTAACCCTGACTGCTCATTGGAAGGTCAAATAGTAAAGATGAAGCTAAAATACTTTGGACAGCAAATGAGAAGGGAGGATTCACTTGAGAAGGCATTGATGTTGGGAAAGGTGGAGGGCAAAAGAAGAAGGGGGAGGCCAAGGATGAGATGGCTAGATGGTATTATAGACACAATGGGCACAGAGCTGGGAGGGCTGAGGGGGATGGTAGAGGACAGAGGCGCCTGGAGGAAAATGGTCCATGGGGTCACAAAGGGTCGGAGTCGACTGTGCGACTGAACAACAACAATATATTTTCAATATTGAAACTAATTGTATTTTTAATTATCTGTACATTTGTCTTACAAATATATTGGAAGCCAGCTGGAGAAAAGTGGAGTAGAAATACAGTGAATGAAATAAATTAATGAGTTGTATTCCTGATTCTTTTTTAAGAGATAAAAACATTGGCATTGGTGGTCAAAATTTATGAACAGATTGCCAGGACTTCCTACCAAACATTATCCAGTTTGCTGAACTGTATCCTTAAAATATATAACAATAACAAAATGGAGACAGCAAGAGCCTGTGTGACTGAGAGCAACTGATATTCTTGGCTCTGAGCAAAGGCAATGATGATTTGTGTTGTGGTGGACATTGAATGCATGACCTGAAATTAAAGGAGCAGCAGTTCTTAGTTTAAGAGAACTGACCCAGAAGGTCAGCCAGGAAAAAAAAAAGAAAACTTTTTTCCTGAGGCAAGCAGAACTTTCTGTGATGCAACTGCCAGCCATGGATAAAACCAGGGCACTAAATCATTCACTCTGGGTAGAACAAATTTCCATTTCTCTATATCAAAGGAAGAACTTTTAAAATCAGGATCCAGGTCACACTCCCTCAGACAGCTTCAGGGGCCGGATGGCTATTTTGCCCTTCCTCCACCACATGGAACTTCCTGGTGTGGTGGAGGCGGGGGGGGGGGGATATGAAATGGTGCGGCAGGTGGCATCTGGCCCATGGGCCACAGGTTGAGAATCCCTGCTCTAGGCCATTCACACAATAGATGCTAGGCATGAAGGACAAACTCGTTAGCTTATGTGTAATGCTACAATATTTGTCTTTCATCCATCTGCTAACCATTTGCAATTCAAAAGGGCAAAGCTTCATAACTAACCTGAAGAACAGGTATTACCAGTTGTAAAAAAAACCCCACCACATTGACTTATATTTGTTATGTTAACCATTCTGTACCTCTGTACCTGGTGTGTATAAATTGATGCCATAAAGTCTCACTTTTATGTCCGATGATCCACAAATGCTAACATTTAAATACAGCAGTTAGTCTTTAAAGTGCCACAATCTTTTTTTGTCTTTTTTGTTTACTCTCTGATATATTTATTATACAGTATATTACAATGAGGGCACTGCCATAAAAAGTAATGTTAAAATATTTGAAATGAATAAATTCCTTCTACGATAATTTATTAAAACAGAAAGCTGTTTGCATTAGTTTAACCTTGTTTTTTTATTTAAAAAAATACATATTATGAAAGATAGGTATTATCACTTATTGCCGAGTGGAGGTTCTATGAAATAAGGAGATAAGACTCTGAGTACCAAATACCACAGAGAATGTGAGATGGCCATAGCTGTGAATCAAAGTCAGAAATATGCTTAATCTGTATTTAGAAGTTTAATTAAGTGGTGAAAGGTATGTATTCTAGCACAAGCTTTTCTCATCAATATATGTTCATCTCCAGCAGGTTTTCTTTTCTTTTTCTTTTTTTGGATGGCCTTCAGAAGATAAACACATGCTTAATTTTGCAAATGTAAATATACATCTCTAACAAATTGTGTTGTCTAAAGAGGAACACTGCTAATTGCAAAGATCATTTTCTAATTATATGCTCAAAACAGTTTGGCCCACAGATACTTTCCTGTAGGCATCTGGATGTATTTGTTGTTGAAAAGTCATGCAGGGTGAGAAGAATTACCATTGAAATATTTATACTGTAGGGCAGCATATAAATATGTTCCATTAATAAATAAAAGTAATGTTGCCTGATGCAAAAAAAAATCACTTCTTTTCTACTGCAATCAATGAAAATAATGATATGTTTTAATGAAAGCATATCAGAGTGACTACCAACTATCCAAAAATGCAGTGAAGCATCTGTTACTTGATTTGCCCATTTCAGACTGAGTGTTGAAATATCTTATAAGTGAGATATATGTGATTTTCTTGAAGAAATGGTGCAGTCATGCCTTATTAAATTGGAAAACCACTGTCTGAAAAGGTGCATTATAATTTTCTCCTGAGGCATGAAGAGATTTTCTAAAACAATTCTTTCCCTACCAAACCAGTGCAACTTGGGGTAGCTGAAGAGGTAATATATCTTTCTGTGATATATCTCCCCATCTGCTATTTTTAAATACCCAAGGAAATCTGTGGGATTTTTTTAAAATAAAAGGGAATAGTAACACCTGCATATCCATCTCATACATATTAACTCAAAAGTATCTCACTGAGTTCATTGAAATTTTTTGTCAAGTTAAGTCCGCACGAGGTTTTGCCTTAATGGCATCTCACTGAACAGGTGAAGAGACATGTTCAGCACATTATAAAGAGATAAAGTTCCTAGATATACTAAATGATTGTTCCCTGGGACAGATGGTTGAAGACTCAACTAGAGGTACAAGAATCCTTGACTTGATCCTGAGTAATACTCAGGAACTGGTGCAAGATGGTAGTGTGACTGATCCAATAGGGTACAGTGACCACAACTCAATTATGTTTAACTTGATCATAGATTGCAAATCACTGATAAAATCTGACACAGAGACCTTAAATTTTCAAAAAGGAAATTTCCCAAAGATGAGAAAATTAGTTTAAAAAAAAGAAGCTGAAAGGGAAAATTGAGAGAGTCCAAACACTCCATGCATACCCCAAAGGAAAAAGGGCACTGCCAGGTCCAAGAGGACTCCAATGTGGCTTACAGGAGCTGCTCGGGAAGTGATCAAAAGCAAGAAAAGCTCATTTAGAAGATGGAAGGCTTGCCCGAATGAGGACAGCAGGCAGAAACATAAATCTGGCAGAACAAATGCAAGGCAACAATCAGGAAAGCAAAGCAAGACTTTGAGGAGCGTATAGCTAAAAACACTCAGAGAAATAACAAATACTTCTTCAAGTACATTAGATGTAAGAACCCAACTAGGAAGGCCATTAGACCATTAGACGACAATGGAAAGCAAGGGGTTATTAAAGAGGAAACATAGATTGCAGAGAGACTCAATGAATTCTTTGCTTCAGTATTCACTGAAGAAGACAGAGACCACATGCCCAAAACAGAGCTTATCTTCGTAGGGAGGGAAACCGAAAAATTAACCCAGATAGAAATAACCAGTGAGGAGGTCCTTGCATGTCTTGTTAAACTAAATGCTAACAAATCGCCAGGACCAGATGACATCCATCCACGAGTTCTCAGGGAACTTAAAGATGAAATTGCTGATCTCCTAGCCAAAATATATAATCTTTCCCTAAAATCAGGCTTTGTGCCTGATGACTGGAAGGTAGCGAATGTAACACCAATTTTCAAAAAACGATCCAGGGGTGATCCAGGAAATTACTGACCAGTCAGTTTGATTTGTGTCCAGGTAAAGCGATGGAAACCATCCTAAAAGATAGAATTAATAGGCACATAGAAGAGAATGCACTGCTAAAGGAGAGCCAACATGGCTTTTGCAAGGGCAAATCATGTCTCACTAATTTGTTGGATTTTTTTGAGAGTGTCCACAATCATGTGGATAAGGGGGATCCAGTCAACATTGTTTATCTGGACTTTCAGAAGGCTTTTGACAAGGTCCCGCACCAAAGGCTCTTGAATAAACTTGCTAGACATGGAATAAAGGGACAGCTCTTGTCCTGGATCAGCAACTGGCTAAGGGACAATAAACAGAGAGTAGCACTAAATGGACACTTCTCCAAGTGGAGGGAATTAAAGAGTGGGGTCCCCCAAGGTTCAGTACTTGGACCCCTGCATTTGAACCTCTTCATAAATGATCTAGAAGTAGGAGTTAATAGCAAGGTAGCCAAATTTGCTGATGACACTAGATTATACAGGGTAGTGAAAACTGTAAGAGATTATGAGGAGCTCCAGAGGGATCTCTTAACACTGGGGGAGTGGGCAAAACAGTGGCAGATGAGCTTCAACATTAGTAAGTGCAGAGTGATGCATGTTGGGGAGGGGGACTCCAATTACATTTATAAACTGATGGGGTCAGAACTCTCTGCAACAAACCAGGAAAGGGACCTTGGTATCCTGGCAGACAGCTCAATGAAGGTGTCAACCCAGTGTACCTCAGCAGTGAAAAAAGCAAACTCATTGCTAGGGATCTTTAGGAAGGGTATAGAAAATAAGTCAGCAAGTGTCATTTTGCCTCTTTATAAATCTATGGTGAGGCCCCATCTGGAATACTGTGTACAGTTCTGGTTGCCAAACCTCCAGAAGGATATTATGGAGCTGGAAAAAGTACAGAGGAGGGCAACCAGAATGATTAGTGGACGGGAACACCTTCCTTACCATCTGAGGTTGCAACAGTTGGGCCTCTTCACTCTTGAACGATGGTGTCTAAGAGGTGACCTGATTGAAGTTTATAAAATCATGCATGGTTTGGACAAAGTAGATAAGGAAAAACTGTTTTCCCTTTTGCACAACACTAGAACTAGGGGGCATCCCATGAAACTTTTAAGTACTAGCTCTCGAACAAATGAGAGAATGAAAGCGCGGCACCAAAATGGCCACCACGCTCTTTGCGCCCCCCCACCCGGACTCAGACATCCGGGTGAGATAGGGGGCGTGGCCACCCCTCTATAAAAGGGGTGGGCATGAGGCAGCCAAGCTGCCATTTTAGAATTGCGACGGAGAGGAGAAGTTTTCTCCGTCGCTGTTTTTCTCTTAGTCTTCGGCTATTGAGCCCTTGCAGTTCGTTCCCGGCTGGGAAAGGAGGATTAACGCACGTGGAGCCTCGGATTGCTTGGCTACTGCGGTGCTTAGGCGCTAGGAGTTAGATCCCTGGATAGGGATCCTGCTTTTCTTCTCCTAGGGAGACATGGCTCCCAAGTGGAAGGCCCCGGCGCTAAAGCTGTGGTCGAGGGGAAGAACTTTTACCGGCCCTGTGCCAGACGGGGGCCAGCCATTGGGTCGGAGGACCAGGGCTGCGCCCCCACGGCAGGGCAATGTGCCAGCCTTGCCCAATACTTTCTGACTTACCTTGCACGAGGCTGGCATGACTTATGTTCGGATAGGTGTGAAGTGGCTCTGGGTCATGCAGCTACCACGGTAGCCTTTTTGGAGCACTCCGCATCAGTGAGTTGGTGCCAGAGTTGGTACCATTGTGTAAGGCGGATGTGTCTCGTAGGGCACTGGAACTCGACGATGTCTATGTCACACATGAGTGGGCTCAATTGGGGATACGGTCCTCAAAGGTTTTTCAGCACGGCGTAGGCAGTGGAGTTAGACTGCTACGAAGTTTCATTGGAGACATCTGTCTGGTTGGTGCCCTATATGAATTTTCGGCAGTGCCTGCTGCGCGCCCCAGCCTGTTTTTCTGCCACCAGGATGGGTCTACCCTTACCAAAGTAAAGTTACTGAGGGTGACTGGTGCCGTGCTTCGCAGTGTGGGGCCCGTTTTTGGCACCCATTTATTTAGGATAGGCGTCGCATTGATCGCGGCTACGTTTGGGGTACTCGGAGGCGGATATATGTGTATGCGTAATTTCTTATATGTACATCCCCTCACTGTATGAGTACCTAGTTATGTCCTTCACCTCTTCTCCTCTTTTACAGATCCTGTGTGTCTCTGCACACCATTGGCAGTGGGGCTGGTGGGCCGCAGCAATGTACACTGGGCAGCAGTATATGCTGCGGCGACAGAGAGTGGACCCCGACTTGCGCTGTGTGCATCCGCACGTATGCGATGGTATGGTATGTGCGGCACAAGGGGACGGGAACTGTGGCCATTCCTGATGTCCGTCAGGGATGCTGGACCGCCCGATGTTCTTATTAGGCACCTCGGCAGCAATGATCTTATACGGATCACTGCTATTCCTAAACTGTCGAGGGGCAGTGACCTGGTGTTTTATATCATGTATGGCTTACACACGGTCACCATGGTCTAACACCGTGCCGAGACACCAATTTAGGGGAGACGTGGATCTCTGTGGTTCTGACTGTTCCAGCAGTCAGTGGACAGGGCTGTGGCTCGGTCCCTTGCTGAGCATGGCTGGGAGACAGCCATTGGAAACCTGCGGATAGGCTTACAAAAATTTTTGTTGGTAGGCAGGAGATGGGGTCCACCTGTCGGCTGGAGGTATGTACCTCTTTCTGGGCGTGGTGCAAGCAGGCCTGGCGACCGAGCTGATGGTCTGGGGGGGGGGGGCGGTGAGTCATCATGGACGCCTCCCCGTGTGGCGGGTAGCAGTGGTAAGGTAAAGATTTATGACCCAGAGGTATCCGGCAGGTTCGCAATTGACTGGCCAACACTTAGACAGGTACAGGGGTAATAGCTTTGGCCGGTCAACGATGAACCAGGCAAGGGGTGATGGCAGGAGCTTAACAGCCTGCATCACCTTGAGATTTAACGGATACACGTCATAGGGTGGGGTCAGTAGATAGTTTATTGACTCCGGTCAACAATTTGTTTGTGTCAACAAACAAATTGATACAAATAGTTACATGTAGCCAATTGCCATTGGCATTTTGGGTGAAACCTTACCAGTGTTACTGCGGGCTGCTTGCCTTAAAGAATTACAATTGGATGATTACACCAATTGATAGTTATAATTCGGACTAGGGCATTATTCAATAAAAGTGGCCCGATGCCTTTATCCATATACCGGTGTCTGAGTCTTTCTTTGGGGGGGGGGTGCGCCTGCAAAGTACTTTTTCTCCCAGAAGATCACTGGTCTATGGAACTCCCTGCCAGAAGAAGTGGTGACAGCTGTCAGTTTTGAGAGCTTTAAGAAAGGATTAGACAAGTTCATGGAGGACAAGGGTATCAATGGCTATAATTATGGAAACCTAAGGACAACCTCCAGGTTGGAGAGATAGGCAGGATATCTCTCAATGCCATTTCCTGGGAATCCTAAGCAGGTGAAGGCATCCGTTCGGGAATACCCTGAAGCAAATGGTGAGTCACTGTGTGAGACAGAATGCTGGACTGGATGGGCTGTGGCCTGTTCCAGCAAGACTGTTTTTATGTTCTCATGAGACCAATCTATTCATTACCAATGCATACCTGTGGCTCTTCATCTGATCTAGCACTTTTGAAATGATTAGCATGCTTTTGTGAATGAGACCCCAGGGAGGAATTTATTTTGTAGGTTTAGTCAATATGTCTGACATATATCGCTGAGAATGTGTCTGACTTCTGCTTTAGTGAGGGTCAAAACAGATGATAGGTGAACTGCACTTAAGACTTCTGTTTCCTTATATTTTTTTACAAAATGGCTGGAATGAGTGGGGTTTCAGGAGCAGAACTGCATGGCCCTGTTTCAATGTGGACCTTTCTTTGTACACAATAGTCCTAAAATAAGAGGTCACATCAGTTGTCTTTCTGTAGGATAAACTCCTGCAGCTGTTTCATTAGTGAAAGGGTTAAAGAACCTTCCAGCTGTACCATGATCTAAAACCTGACTTCCCTGGCTGTTATTTTCAAAGAAACAAACCCAAGACACCTTCAATATTTGCATGACATATATCTCAATGTATCATCTGCTTTGAGCTTTTTGTCAAAGGGTGTGATCAGAGGGTGACATAAAATCATGTTGGATCATGCTGGAAAAATGTGATATCCTTTAAAGCAACCCATCCACCTATGATCTGCTCCCGCCTACTTCCTAAAAATAAAATCCTTCTTTCTGGGTTGCCCAGGTCACTGATTGGACAGCAACCTTTCCTGATAGGTTTGTTCGGCGAGAACACCGCCTCGAAAACCAACCGAGCTTTCCCGGAAAGGAAATTGTGTACGGGCTAATAGTAATAGGGAGCAGTAGTGACTCCATGTTTCCTTGGCTGGGGACGCTGAGAGAAGTAGGTCAAATGACCTAAGATGAAACACCCAGTAGAGACTCAAGGTCTAGCAAACACCACACGGCATCCAGCTCATGTCCACGGACTGAGCTGTGCAAAGGCAAACCACAGCTAGACCAAACAGCTAAGCATAGATGCCCAAAGTTACAAGGACTCTGAGATAAGACTAAAACAGTGAGTCTCGCTACATTTGCTGATTAGTCTGCCTATGGCCAACCTTGGCACTTCTTCCTCTTCTACACACAAACAGGAAAGGAGAGACCATATAACTCATGAACATGACAGCAAAAAGCAGAAATAACAATGCCTAAGTATATAAAAAGGCACAAATATAAAAAGTTTATCTGTTTTTAATTAATGAGAAATTCCCTTTTAGCTCTTTCTTTTTTATTCATATCAGAGGCACCACAAGCATATAACACAAAAAGCTAAAATAAACATATCTAAAACAAACAAGAATTAGATGACATCCGCCTAATATCAGGCCACATCAACAGCATTTCCTCTTGCCAACATAAGGTCCTCCTCAGTGCACGTTGAGGGGCATTGTGTGCATTGCATCATATGGGCAATAGTTTGCTCTTCTTTGCATTCACACGGGCTGTCATCTACAGGGAAACACCACTTTCGCAGGTTAGCCCTTGATCTTCCTACCCCTGCACACAGTCTATTTAAAGCTTTCCACACAGACCATGATTGTTTTTGGCCAGATGGTAAAGAGTCATGTGGTTCTGCCCAGTTACCTGGTAGCTCCTTGCTTGCTTCCCAAAGTTCTAGGGTGGTTTGTGGGGGCTGGATGTTTGGAGGGGGGGCAGAAGTTGTGAGGAAGCTATGTCTTGATTTCAGTCTCTGCTTTGGTGGTTGATGATCAAATAGCAGGTGTGTTTCCGAGGATCTTGCTTTTAACCCACACTTTCTCAGCAGGACTTTCTCGGCACAATTTTGGTAGAGGGATGCCAGCTAAGTAATATACTTTTTGTAGGGTTGGTTTTAGACATCCTGTGACCAATCTCACTGTTTCATTTAGTGCTACATCCATTTGCTTTGCATGAATTGTTCTGTTCCACACTGGACTAGCATTCTTGCAGAGTAACATAAAGCTAGCACAGGAGTTCTTAATGTGTGTGGTTGGGCACTCCAATTTGTGCCTGTTATTTTCCTCAAAATATTGTTCCTGGCAAAAACCTTCTGTTTGGTATTTAGGCAGTGGGTCTTGAAGCCTTAGTACACATACTCAAATACTCTGCTTAGGACATCTATTCTTCCCTTGTTCTCTCAGCCTATAACCACTTGAAGGTTTGGATGTGATCCATCTTATATTAACTGTTTCTTCATCTCATGGATGATAGCAGGAAGAACCATGCACAGCAGTGTTTCACTGAAATGAATTGGATGTATGACTGCTTATCTTGGGAGAATTAGACTACAAACCTCTTGAGGCAAAGGGACCATTTTTTTATCATATTGCTCAACAAAAATGCTACAGTATGTACACTGAATGGCACTATCCTCACAATCAATGCCACCACTGCCATACATGAAACAAAAATGTTCAACTTGATTAATGCTGTCCTGTATTGTAAGAATAATTGCTTCTGTTGAACAGAGGGTGGGGGGAATCTGAGAGTCAAGATCAAAAGAGTTTCTCCCCAAACTGCAAGAATGAAGGTGGTTGTTTTGATATAGGATAGTAAAACAAAATTGCAAGTCCATGAAAGGGAAAATTTAGAGAAATCATTTATAATTCCAGAAAACTCTGCAAATTTTTCATGACTAAATTGAGAAGGAGAGATGGGTGGAAATATTATTTATTTATTTATTTATAGTTCAAATTTCTATGGCACCCAATCAGGTGAACCCGACTCATATTTCTTTCTTTCTCGGCTAGGTGATCTGTGATTATGCTGCATCCCAAGATGTTTATTTTGATGGGTCCCTGATAATTTTGCAAATTTTGTATGCTATCAAGAATTACCATCAGAGAGGAACACAACATGGTGGTTCTTCAGCTCTGCAATGACAAGGGTAAAGTATTCAAAGGTAAATTTTTAACCAATGGGATACAAAATAAAGACAGAACCAAAGAAAGGATGATGAAAAACATCTATCTAGCTACTCTCTGACAGGCAAAGACACACTCTTCAGGCATTTTGTAGATGGAAGGCTACTTCTTCCTACACCTAAGCTGAGAAACAAGAAATATCAGACCAGATGGCTCATACAATCTTGTATGCTGCCAAGTACATTTAATAAGTCTAAATCCCTTAGGATTTCTGTTATACAAATTATTCCAGGCCTCAAATAATATGAACAATAACTGATTTCCAATCTAGCAACCACTGTTTGTGAAGTAGGAACATAACATTGATTAGTCTCAGAAGTTCCATAGTAATAAAAAACAGAATACACCTTGCTGGAAAAGAAAATATTAGCAAGCACCCATTTTTCTGCCACTTCAGATTGTTCCAGATATTCCCAGTCCATGGGTGGTCAAGGGAATAGTCAGTGGGGAGGTCACTGGCAATTACTTCTTTCTGCATCCTCTGGTTTACACCACTTGCTTACCAAAGCCAACAGGATACACAGCTAGTCATCGAAAGAATATGAGGGCTCTCTCAAAGGTGCTTGCTCATATGTATTTAAATATATTAAATATATTATGTGGATGGCTTGCCACTGGCTTTACCCAAGGTCATGTTTTCTGCTATCCACCCTTCAGAAAAGTAGAAATACTTCAGGAATTTGATCAGGTAGCCAGATGGAAAGCTGATTGCACACTGTATATATCATGATGAGCTAAATTGTATAGTCTGTGCTGATTTACATATGGTCATGGCCTGCAACCTTTTTCTGCACTGAGGCACAACTAAAGTAGAAGTATGATTGTGAGAATGATAAGAGTCATATGACACAGATGCACTGCTAGAAATGAATAAGCTCTAGCCCTCTAAACCAGGGCTCCTCAACCTATGCCCCATGGACTGGATCTGGCCCATGACACTAAATCATCTGGGCCATGCCCTTGTTTCATCTGCTGCCACAGCTGCCTCAATCTCTATCTCCTCCACTTGGCTTGGTGTGTCCCTAATGGTGCTCCACAGCAGGGCAGATGTTGTAAGGCTGACAATATCCACTCTGCTACAGAGCGCTGTTAGGGACAGCCAATCCAAGTGGTGGAGACAAGGATTGATGTGGCTGTGGCAGAAGCAGTGGCAGAAGCAGCAGTAGGTGCATTTCCACCAGCTGTGGATGTGTTTTCGGTGGCTGCAGGGACATTTCTGGTGGCCAAGGATGTGTTTCTGGCAGCCGTAGGAGTGTTTCTTTCACCCACGTGATGCAGCTCCTCAAGGCCAGTAAGCAGAGGAGTGGTGGGGAGAGTGGGGGAGCTTTTGGGGAATGTGGTGGGCTCAAGGTGGTCGCCACCACCCCCAAAGGTGATGGTGATGATCAGGGGACCACCAGTTGGCCCCTTAACTGTCTGAGGGAGTGTGACTGCTAAGCTTTAAAAGTTTGAGGACCCCTGCTCTAAACATTCTTACACAAATCTATCTGAAAATAGTGGGCTTATTAAACTGGTCAAATACCTATACAGCAAAACCCCTACTTACGTAAAACATCTATTCTGTAGACTTTTGCTTAAATCAGTTTTTTATGTAATTCAAAGCAGCTTAAATCAGCTTTTTATGTAACTCAAAGCAAACCCATAGGAAAAAAGATTTTTTTACATAACTCAAAGCAAAGCCATAGGAAGAATGAAATTTTTATGTAAATCGAAGCAAACCCATAGGGAAATGAATTTTTGTGTAATTCGAGGCAAACCCATAGGAAAAAGAAACTTCATGTAACTCAAAGCAAACCCATAGGAAATTGTGTAAATCGGGTCATGGTTTTAGCACAAAATCATTATGTAAGTGAAATTTTATGTAACTCGAGGCATTTGTAAGTCGGGGTTTTACTGTATATCTAACCTGGACTCTTCTCCAGCTTGCCATCACTGGAGGGTATAGAAGGCTGCCCAAGAAGATATTATTAAAATATTATTAAAAGACTATTGACACTCAGACTACCATGCCATCTGTAGCTAGTTGTTGCTCCAGTAGGATATATAAAGGCCTTCCCTTCCCTTTTGGGAAGGTAATTCCATATTTGTCCTGCATTAACTCACAGGAGCTGAGACAACTACTACTAAATGCAGATTGAACTTATGACAGTTGAAAAAAAATTCAGGGATGTTATGTAAATCAACATGGTACCAGTAGATATTGCCCAGCAGGACACTCTAAGATGGAGAACATTTTACATTTTCTAACATAATGCCTCTGTGTACAAATTTGAGAGATTAATAGCTTAAACACTTAACAACAGGGTTCAAGAACAACTCCACATTACATGCAATTTTATTTCCTCTAGCTAACACAATCTCTAATATATTCTATTGGATTGCTAAATTCATTTAACAAGCCAAGGAAAGACAGAACTCATTGCCTGCTTCACAATCTCTACACGTTAATATTACAACATGGTACTTCCTTGAAAATGCTTATTTTCTTATTGTATGATTTTCTGATGGTTTATATGTATTTATATTGGATGTTAACTAGGATCTCTTAAGATAAAGCCTGACTGGCTATGAAGCAATAAAGTAAATAAATAAATAAATAAATACCAAAATCAAACCAGTTTTCCCTAATCTGACACTTTGCAGATGTGATAAATTATAATTGGCATCACTCCAGACAGCCTAACCACTGAGATGTCTGTTTGGGGAAGATGGAAGTTGTAGTGCAGCCAATTTGAAGGGTAAATTGTTAGGGAAAGCAACATTAAATTATTTTATTTTATTTCATTTTCATTTCATTTATTATTTATATCCTGCTTTCCTCTGCCCAATGGGTGACCCAAAGCAGCCTTTACAACATGAAAAAATATACAGTATATAGAGTCAAAATGCAATGCAACAAATAGAATAAAGAATATAGTTACAGTACAGATACAAAATTACAAACTACAAGTCAAAAAAGCTATACAAATTAGAAATCCCTTAGAACAAAACAATATCAATTCTGAGGCAACATATCAATAATGCAAGCGCGGCGCCAAAATGGCCGCCGCGCCCTTTGCGGGCCCCCCCCCCACAGGACAGAGAATCCGGGTAGTTAGGGGCGGGGCCACCGCCTTGATAAAAGGGGTGGCCACGAGGCAGCCGTGCTGCCATTTTGCCTCAGCGACGGAGCGGAGAAGTTTTTCCCCTGCGTCTCCGTCGCTCGTTGGTGCTACCGGGAAGCCTTTTAGTTCCTTTTACTAGCTAGCTTCCCTTTCTGCTGCGGTGAGATGCCTTCCAAAAAGAAGGCTGCTGCGAATGCAGCTCGGGTGGTTCGGAGGTGTAATCCGGGTCGGAGGACCGCGGTGCCGCCTCCCCAGCAGCCACCTTTGCCATCCCCGGCCGGGGCTGGTGGCATGGGGGCTATCGCCCCTTGGCCCGATCAAAGTGCGGGCGCGGAGGGAGCTCCGGCCCGCGGCCCGCGAGCGGTGGGCACCGCTCATCCTCCTGCTCAATCGGTTGGGCCTATTCCTGTCGGGCCGCAGCCTCTCCCGGGGCCCTCTAGCCTTGGGGGGTGGCCCGGCTCCCTGCCTTGGCAGGTTAATCCACCAGCCCTCCCGGGCTTTGGCGGTAGTCAATGGCAATATACGGCCCTTACTGGCCCGTATTGCGGCCCTCGAGGCGTCTTTGGCCCGGGCCAGTCAGGCAGGTGCCCCCTTTGGGGTACCTTTTGAGGCGCTAACGGCAGCAGGACAACAGCCGGCGGGGAGGGTTGAGCTGCTGCAGGCGGGTGGCGCGGCTACGGCCACTGCCTCGCAGCTCCCCAGCCAGCAACCTGGTGCGGGTCAAGCCCCGGTGATGAGCTCTACATCGGTCGTGAGCTCCGACGCCCCCAGTGGGCCAGAACCCCCGGTGGGGGCGTCCCGCGGGGGTGCAGCATGTGAGTATACGGTGCAAACGAGTACATCTACACATATTCCCAATATAGGGGGGGCCTTTCAGTGGCCTTGGCCTCGCTCGGGTGGTGCGGGGACTACCCCTCTGGTGCCCCACCCGGCGACAACGACTGCCACCATGCCCACGGGGGTGGGCCTAGGCTCTTACACTGCTGGTAATGTCTTGGGGGTGGCAGGGTTAGCTCAGGCTCCCTTTACCAGGCCTGTTGTTCCCTTTTCGGCTTTGCCGACGGCAGGGTATTCCTTGCCACTGGGTGATCACTTGGCACAGGCTACCAGAGAAAAGATTTGGAGGGGGGAGTATGTAGATATCTTCTCACTCCTGAACAGAGAGCCCACCAAGGAAGAAAGGGAGGGTCAGGATGAGAAGGACAAGGAGCAGGCGCGCCGCCGTAAGCCGCCGCGTACCTGGGCCAATTGGCTCCCCGCTTATTTGATATACATGGCGGTATATTTGAGGGCGCGGCCGGATCTAGCTATCCCCATGGTCCAATATTTGGACAACATATATAGGGCGATGGTAGATTTCCCGGGCCCCTCATGGCTAGCATATGATGAGGAATTCCGTATGAGGATTCCCCTCCACCCTGAGATGAGATGGGATGAGCCCTGCCAGAGGCTGTGGCTCTTGTATATGACACCCACACGCCCTGCCCCGGGGGATAGATACCATTGTGGACATGCGGTCCAGCGAGCAGCTCCAGCGCAGGTTACCCGCCAATCGGCGGGGCAGGGGGTTCCAGCCCGCCTGCTGTGCTGGACTTTCTCGTCAAATGGTTCCTGCAGTCGAAAGAACTGCAGATACAAGCATGAGTGTCCCACATGTTCCGGTCCCCACGCAGCCTCGGCTTGTCCCAAGCCTGGGGGGGCGCGAGGCAGAGGGAGGGGTGGACAGTGGGCTGGCAAGGCTGCCACGGATGGAGCTAGTTCTCCAAAAGGCACCCTCCCCAATTAAGGTGGACATGCTGGAGCGCTGGCTCGCATCGTACCCAAGGGGAGAGGACAGAGAGTATCTCATTCAAGGTTTTAAGCAGGGATTTCGTATCCCTTTTATGGGTGATAGATCCCCTCAGGATGCTCCCAACCTGTTATCCCTCAGAGGAAGGGAGGAGGTAGCCGCGGCCAGCATTAAAAAGGAGTTAGACGCGGGCAGGGTCGCTGGACCTTTTCCCGCACCCCCGTTTCCCAACCTTAAGGTTTCACCATTGGGTTTGGTCCCCAAAAAGTCCCTGGGTGAGTTTCGCCTTATTCATCATTTGTCCTACCCAGCCGGCCGATCGGTCAACGATGCTATACCTGATGACCTTTGTTCGGTCAGGTATACATCGTTTGACCATGCGCTGCGCATGGTGCGCTTGTGTGGCCCAGGCGCCTTGCTGGCCAAGTGCGACATTAAGTCAGCTTTTCGCCTCTTGCCGGTGCACCCGGGTGACTTCGAATTGCTGGGTTTTAAATTTAAAGGGGAATATTATTTTGATAAGGCCATGCCCTTCGGTTGCTCTATCTCATGCTCGGCCTTTGAGCGTTTTAGTACCTTCATAGAGTGGGCTTTTGTCCGCAGGTCAGGGTCCCGGTCTGTAGCCCATTACCTGGATGACTTTTTATTCGGGGGTGAACGGGGCTGGGACACGTGTGCACGTCTCCTCAATACATTTCAGACGCTAATGCAGGAACTGGGTGTCCCTTTAGCGCCCGAAAAGACCGAGGGCCCATCGACCAAGTTAGTATTCCTGGGGGTTGAGATTGACACAGTAGCACAGGCTTCTAGGTTGCCGGGTGATAAGGTGTCCAGGATAGTGACCCTGATCTCGGAATTGCTGGCCAAGCGTAAGGCATCCCTGAGGGAACTGCAGGTGCTACATGGGCACCTTAATTTTGCCTGCAGGGTGGTCGCACCGGGCAGGGCTTTTGCACGGCGCTTATGCGACGCCATGGCAGGGTTATCCAGGCCCCACCACAGAGTCAGGCTTACCCGGGGTATCAGGGCAGACATGTTCGTCTGGTTGCAATTCCTGAGGGATTTTAATGGGGTCTCATTTTGGAGGTCGGACCTCCTAGCATCCCCCAATTTCCAGATCCAGTCTGATGCCTCAGGATCCCTGGGTTATGGGATGTACTTCAATGGCAAGTGGGCCTATGGTGGGTGGCCACCGGCATGGGCAGGCACAGGTCGCCTGCGGGATCTCACATACCTTGAATTTTTTCCCATTCTGGGGGCTTTGATGCTATGGGGCGAACAGTGGGCTAATTCGGTGGTGCATTTTTGGTGCGACAATGCTGCCGTGGTACACATTGTCAAAGCACAGACTTCTAAATCGCCCAGGGTCATGGATCTAGTGCGCCAATTTGTGCTGCGCTGCCTGCGCCTTAATGTCTTGTTCAGGGCCAGGCATGTTCCAGGGGTTAATAATGATATTGCTGACGCTTTGTCCCGCCTGCAGATCTCCCGGTTCCGCGCCTTGGCCCCGGATGCGGAGGAATTTCCCTCGCTACTCCCGGACGAGATGTGGACTATTGGCAAGGAGAAGTGAACCGGGCGATTGGCCTGTCACTAGCGCCACGCACGCGTAAGGCGTATCAACAAGCATTCAATTCATATAGGGCTTTTGCCACTCAATTTCACTGGCCAGAGACCTGGCCTATCCCGTTGGACCATGTTCTGCGGTTCATGGTCCACCTCCACGCACAGGGCCTTGCACCTCGCACCATAGCATCCAAGCTCTCGGCGTTGGCTTTTATGGCCAAAGTAGGGGGTCATGTGGATACCACCTCTGACTTCCGTGTGAGACACGTTTTGGAGGGGTGGGTGCGCGAGCGCGGGCGTTGCCCGGACGACCGGCACCCTATTTCCCCAGGGGTTCTTACCCAGTTGGCCCGGGGCTGGCCAGGCCTCTGTTTTGATCATTATGAGGCAGCCCTTTTTCATGCAGCCACAACGGTGGCATTTTTTGGAGCGCTCCGCGTCAGCGAACTCGTGATGCTGTCTAAGGCGGATGCAAGTGGTAGGGCACTGGAACTCGGAGATGTCTACGTTGCCAAAGACTGGGCCCAGTTGAGGATTCGCTCCTCAAAAACAGATCAGCACGGCGTAGGCAGTGGAGTAAGACTGCTACGGTGTTCTTTGGCAGACATCTGTCCGGTTGGTGCCCTACAGGAGTACCTGGCACTGCGTGGCATGCACCACGGCCCGTTTTTCTGTCACCAAGATGGGTCTCCCCTTACTAAATTTCAGTTTTGGAAGGTGACAGCCATAGCCCTCACCAGGGTGGGTTTTTCAGGTGCCCGTTATGGCACACATTCGTTCCGTATTGGTGCAGCCTCTACAGCAGCTGCTTTTGGGTACTCGGGGGCTGACATACGCAGCATGGGGAGGTGGGGCTCACAGTGTTTTCAGTTTTATGTGCGCCCACTCCCGCCATGAGTACCAATTCAGTCACCTTACCTTCCTTTTTTCTCAATTTTATTACAGACCCTGGGTGTCGTATTACACCGGTGACAGTATGGCTGGTGGGCCACAGCTATGTGCACAGGGCAGCGCGTTACGCTGCGGCGACAGATTGGGGACCCCGACTGGGACTGGGTGACCACGCCAGTCTCGCATGGCATGGTAAGCCTGGGATGTTATGGCAGGAGCTGAGGCCTTTCCTTTTTTCTGGCCTGGGGGCTGACCCGCCTGACATTCTAATTATCCACCTGGGGGGCAATGATTTGGGCCAGGTCACCGGCTTATCGCTCAAGCATGCGATTTGCGAGGAACTCGCCTACTTGCACTATGTCTGGCCTGCCACAACCCTGGTTTGGTCGGACATTGTTCCGCGCCACTCTTACAGAGGGGGCGTTAACCTCCTTGCGCTTGACCGCGCGAGGCGCGCGGTCAACAAGGCGGTGGCGCGGTTTCTTACCACCAGGGCTTGGGGACGGGTTAGTCATCACCCCGATATTAGTCTGCAAAATTATGACCTGTATGCAGGGGATGGGGTCCATCTGTCGCGAGGAGGTATGGACCTCCTGTTGGGTGACTGGCGAGCAGGCCTGTTGACCGAGCTGACGGTCTGGGGGGGGGCGTCAGGTCTTCTGTGAAGCCCCTCCGTGTGGCGGGTAGCACTGGTAAGGTAAACAGTATGACCCACAAGTATCCGGCAGGTTCGCAATTGACTGGACAACACTAGACAGGAATAAATTAGTTAAACGTTGTCCGGTCAACGACGAACCAGGCGATGGGGTGATGGTGATTGCTAACCAGCATGCATCACCCCTGTGATTTCACGGATACGCGTCAGAGGGTGGGGTCATGAGTTAGTTATTGACTACGGTCAACAATTTGTTTGTTGTTGACAAACAAATTGATACAAATTGATACATTGTAACCAATTGCCGTTGGCAATTTTGGGGTGGTACCTTACCAGTGTTACTTCGGCCTGCTTGCCTTAGGAATTATGATTGGTCGTTTTACCAATACAAATTTATAATTCGGACTAGGGCATTGAATCAATAAATGTGGCCCTTTGCTGTTATCCACTTTCAATGTTGTCTGTGTCCGTTATTGGGGGGGTGCGCCTGCAATGCAAGCGCGGCGCCAAAATGGCCGCCGCGCCCTTTGTGGGCCCCCCCCCACAGGACAGAGAATCCGGGTAGTTAGGGGCGGGGCCACCGCCTTGATAAAAGGGGTGGCCACGAGGCAGCCGTGCTGCCATTTTGCCTCAGCGACGGAGCGGAGAAGTTTTTCCCCTCCACCCCCTCCCTAGTTAACAGTGTGATTATGGTCGCTTCGGGGCCGGGTGGGAATTTTTGGTTGGGACCCATATTGGCTTCGGGTCCTGGCTTTTTTGCCCACCCCACACTGTGGCTATGGTTTGATATAGGGGTCTTTCTCCATTACTACTGTTGACTTTGGTCACATGGGCGGGTAGCACTGGTAAGGTAAACAGTATGACCCACAAGTATCCGGCAGGTTCGCAATTGACTGGACAACACTAGACAGGAATAAATTAGTTAAACGTTGTCCGGTCAACGACGAACCAGGCGATGGGGTGATGGTGATTGCTAACCAGCATGCATCACCCCTGTGATTTCACGGATACGCGTCAGAGGGTGGGGTCATGAGTTAGTTATTGACTACGGTCAACAATTTGTTTGTTGTTGACAAACAAATTGATACAAATTGATACATTGTAACCAATTGCCGTTGGCAATTTTGGGGTGGTACCTTACCAGTGTTACTTCGGCCTGCTTGCCTTAGGAATTATGATTGGTCGTTTTACCAATACAAATTTATAATTCGGACTAGGGCATTGAATCAATAAATGTGGCCCTTTGCTGTTATCCACTTTCAATGTTGTCTGTGTCCGTTATTGGGGGGGTGCGCCTGCAAAGAGAACAGTATCATCTCAACAACAGCACTACCATGGTCCCCCTGCCCCTACCAAGACAAGTCCAAAAACGGCGGGGGGGGGGTAGGGGGAATGAGGACCAACCATCCACCACTGTCCTGACCCCTTAAGTCCTGGCTGGGCAGCAAAGTTCTAGGCACTGACAATGAAGATAGTCCCGGCCACGGGAAATGCCCATCAACTATGCTTCCAGTTCTCATGGCTGGCCGGGCCAAAGGAGGAGATGGGATGGTGACAGCTGGAGGAGCACTGGCGGCGGCTCTCAAAGTCAAAACTCCCTTCAGCGGTGTCAGTCCTCCTCCCGCTGGTTCAGCCGGGAGGGAAAGGGAATACTCGGTGTCCTTGTCATCGGCGGCGGCGGCCCCAGTGTTAAAGCTGCTTGCCAAAACCTCCTCATTAACAAGTCTGGACATTTTTCCATATCTTTTGTGTAAGTGAAAAGAAAGTGTTAGGCTTTAAAACTCCTGTCTCTTTAAGATACAAATTAACTACAACCCATTATTTAGAGAGCACACTGGCTTTGGAAAGTGCATCAGGATAGATTTAAAGATTAGTAGACTATTTACCTATTTTATTTTTGGTACACATGTAGGGGGGAACAATTAAGTGTGCGGATTTGAAAAGTAACCATGCCGGTTTAACAATACTGCAATCCTAATAAAAGAAAAGCAAATCCTAATTTAAAAAAATTAGAAACAAGAAAGAGATTTAATCCCAAAATGGACTTCACAAAAGAGCAATCTTAGTAGAAGAAAATCAAAACAAAATCAACCAGAAGCAAGAGATGTTGACAAAAATGCAAACGAACCAAAGCTAGAGAATGATGTTGGTGGTGAGATTGTTCAGAAAGGGTAAAATGGAAGAAGCTGAATAAACCACTTAGGGGTGAGATTTCTGGAGAGCTAGGAATTCTGTAGGGAAGGCCTCCTATTTTATAGAGGCCAATGCAGGCATTCAATAAAATGAAATTGAGAGCATAACTGCATCAGAAAATCTTTCGTCAGGATGTGATGGAATGAGGGCTTATAACAAGAAGCGTTTCCTGGGATAATCAGATCTTAAAATTTAAGCCGATTTAAAGATGAAACAACTGGGCCAAGCTGGGCCCAGAAACCAACTGGATGGAGAGACACAGTGCATGGCTATCTTTCTACATATAACGAAATCAGACAGAAGCCCAGTCATAAACACTTGAGACTGACTGAGACAGGGGATGAATTCTGTGAGCAAGAAAAGCAATGACAAACAAGCAAGCAAACAAAATTATGTCTGCAGGACAGCATCTCAGTGTCATCCTGGATTTTAAACATATAAATTAGGAGGTTTGACACAATGTTAAACTACAGAAGAGTCCAAGACAAAAAAAAGGCATTAGCAGAAAGATTGTAGCTCCAGAAATGTAGATTAAAATCTACTGGTTTTGTTGTTGCTGCTGCTCAGTCTTGCCTAGAGAAACACTTTGAATACTAAAAATGCAACATTAAATGCTAAATGTTTAGTGATTTGTTCCCACAAAGGTAAGTCATAGTCGTTGTCATTGTTGTCACTCCATTGTGTAGCACTTTGGTCTTAAACTGCTGACCTGCCGACCTTCCACTGAAAGTAACACAGTAGTATTTTTATGGCATGCAGATCTGGTCTCAGGAAATGTTAGAGGAGGTGGTTCAAGAATTGCCTTAAAGCCACCTCACAGCAAATTGTGTTTAGTGCCTCTGCCTGTGTTATGTTGTGGGGGTTAAGATGATAAAGTGAATAGGAGGATAAAATGATTTATACCACAAAATCCAGCTTGGCTTAAAGGCTGGTAGCTCCAGCTCTATGGAATGTGCTACCAGAGGAGCTATGTTTGATTAACTCCTTAGGGATGTTTAAGAAACAACTGAAGACCTTTCTATTTGAGGAGGCCTTTAGCAGTTTGTTGAAGACCAAATAGGAGACCCTCCCATTGCCTTTCTGTCACAAGAGTTTGGGGTCCTCGTTTCTGGTTTTGATTAGGTGGGTGGAGGTTGTTTTTATTCTATTAATGGAGTTTGTTTCATTTTTAAAAATAGTTTAAGGTGCACAGATTGGGAGTTCTTCCCAGATGGGCACTGGGCAGGGTATAAGTCCAATAAATAACATAAAAATAAATTAAATAATTGCCAAAAAGACAGCCTCTAAAACACAAATGATTCATTTTTATGTGGATGGATACATGACTTGTGTTTTTTAAAATGTTATCTCTTTTTGTGTAGCTGTTATTTCACACTTTGTCAAATAACCCAGGAAATTTTTCATCCAACAGCATTACGAGGATTGTTGTCAGCAGCCAGTCCGAATGTCTGGAGAGAATAGTAATTTTGTATCTATAAAAAGGCCTGGAAACCAGGGAAGAGTACTCTTTGTTTCCATGTGTATGGGATTACTGATTCCTTCCAGCTTAATTTTTGCTGCCTGTCTGCCTCAGTACCATCTTGAATCCTTTCCTTTTTTGCCTATTTTTTCTTGATTCTCCCCCCACACCAATACACAGACTTTCTTAGGAATATTTTTGCTGCTGTTTACTTGGTCTGCCAGCCTGGTGCTGCCCACTGGATTCTTGAAGAAATGAGCTGATGGAGGGAGAAAAAAGATCTCTATTCTATAATAGATTTTTGGGGAGGGCTTTGATTGTACTTTTTGTTTTTATTGGCTTGCCTACTTTTGTTGATTTGGCGGAGAAAGGGCTGTATATATGCTATTTATTTTGTTATCCCCCACTTTGAGAGGAGGGGTTTGCTTTCCTTGGCAGATAGATTCTTTAGACATGTTATTTGGTTAATTTAGCGTCTATGTATTCTGTTAAATGTATATACTGTATTTGGTAGGTTTCTGGGGGACTGTTTCTGAGGTGATATGTAGAATGGGGGCAGACATTATAACTGGCCAATATGACACTGTGCTATGTTGGTAGTTGTTGGTTGTACTGCTGCCTGCTTTTCATATATAATGATTCACTATTGCCTTGGCTCTCTACTTTTTTTGAGCAGTTTTTAGGGACTTTTCAGGGATTTTGTAGCATCAGAAAACCCAAATGGGGAAACATGAAATGAATGCCATGCTAGCTGTGGGCTATTGGAAATTCTAGTCTAAACAATAAACTTTTCCCTTCTTTAGTTTGGAAACACATTTTTTTCACACTGTGCATCTTTCCCATAGGGATGTTTACTATACAGTTTGTGAACTCATGTAACATGATCCCAGTATCCTCATTTCCAGGGCCACTCTTCCTACACCTGGTGAGTAAAGCAGCATGGCCAAGGCAGCACCATGAAGGAAATTGAACCAAGAGATATGAAAGCAGTAACTGAGGTCCAACATTATTTTTGTTGTTGTTCAGTCACACAGTCGATTCCAACCCCGTGTGACCCCATGGACTATTTCATACCAGTCACCCCATGTCCTCCACTATCCTCCTCAACCTGCCCAACTCTGTGCCCATTGCATCCACAGTACCATCTAACCATCTCATTTTCTGCCCCCCTTCTTCTTTTGCCCTCCACCTTTCCCAGCATCAAGGCTTTCTCAAGTGAATCCTCTCTTCTCATTTGATGTCCAAAGTACCTTAACTTCACCTTCACTAATTGACCTTCCAAGGAGCAGTCAAGGTTGATTTCTCCTAACATTTTATTTATTTATTTACTAGCTATTGTGCCCAGCCTTGCCGGGCAGGTTTGGAATGTGCAGCCCAGCAGGTAGGAGTGTGTGTGAGTGTGTGTGTGTATGTGTGTGAGAGAGAAGCATATCTATATCTATATCTATATCTATATCTATATCTATATCTATATCTATATCTATCTATCTATCTATCTATCTATCTCTATCTCTATCTCTATCTCTATCTCTATCTCTATCTCTATCTCTATATCTATATCTATATCTATACCTATACCTATACCTATACCTATATCTATCTATCTATCTATCTATCTATAGATAGATAGATAGATAGATAGATAGATAGAGATAGAGATAGATATAGAGATAGATATAGATATAGATATAGATATAGATATAGATATAGATATATGGGGTAGTTTTGGGCCCTGCAGAGAGGTGGAGGCAGGGAAGGGGGGAGGTTGATGCATTCTGCCCCCCTTTCCCTGCCTTGTTGGGGTTCTTTAACAGCGAGGGGAGTTTTCCCCATTGCTGTTTTGAGAGCAGCTCTCAAAACAGTGATGGGGAAAAGGGGAGCTGACATTCAGGTCACACTTCACCCTGGAGCACGCATCCCTGAACGAAGAACGACCTGACTGTTGCCTTCCCTTTTCCCCATTGCTGTGTCAAGAGCAGCTCTCGACACAGCAAGGGAGAAAGGGGGAGTTGACAGTCAGGCTGCACTTCATCTGGGAACATGCATTCCAGGACAAAGTGTGGCCTGACTGTCATCTCCCTTTTTCCCATCGCTGTTTTGAGTGCTTCTCTCAACACAGTGATGGGAGGAGGTGAGACGACAGTAAGGCCGCATATCATCCAGGAACGCATGTCCCCGGGTACGGCCTGACTGTCATCTCCCCTTTTCCCCATAGTTGTTTTGAGAGCTGCTTTTGAACCAGCGATGGGGAAAAGGGGAGCCAACAGTCATGCCTCATTTCGTCCGGGAATACGCGTCCCCTGACTAAGTGTGGCCTAACTGTCAGTTTTCAATTTTTCCCTTCACTGTTTCGAGAGCTTCTCTCAACACAGCAATTGGAGGAGGTGAGCTTTCCCCATCACTGTTTCGAGTGCAGCTCTCGAAACATTGATGGTGGAAAGGAGAGCTGACAGTCAGGCTGCACTTCATCTGGGAATGCGCGTTTCTGAATGAAGTGCGGCCTGACTGTCATTTCCCCTTGCACCGGCCTTGCCACGGCTTTGGCAAGGTAATAGGGAGGAGGGGGAACCCCTCTTCTCTCCGCGGCCCTGGGGATGAAGGCCAGCACTGGCCTTGCTGTGGCTTTGGCAGGGTTTCTGGGAGGAGTGGGAGCCCCTCTTCTCTCCATGGTCCCATGGATGAAGGCCGGCGTCGGCCTTGCCACGGCTTTGGCGGGGTAACGGAGGAAAAGGTGCATGCGATGGCCTTTTGTTTTCTGTCACGCATGCCGGCTGTCCCGCCTTTTCTGCGCTTGCATCCTCATGCCTGATTGGCTGAGGTGTCCTGTGGTGCAGAGGATGCTGGGGACCATAGTTTTTAACTTTTTCCCCCATTCATGGGGCATTGGCGCCACTCTCTGTTCCCAGACCCTCGCACAATGCCATCCAGGAGGTAAGGTAAGTGTGACCAGCTCATTACTGGATGGGCTGGACATGTGCAGACACACATGCCCAACACTCACGGCCCAACCCTCTTCTTATAGTTAACGATTGTTCAACTTATATGCTGCACCACTCACTGGAAGCAACTCTGGGTGGCTTACAATATGTCGCAGTTACAATCAAATAGATAGACATATTTGTTCTCCTCACTGTCCAGGGTACTCTCAAGACTCTCCTCCAACACCACATTTCAAAGGTGCTATCTGTGTTTTGCTTCAGATTCCAAAATATAATCACTTCTGATAATAAACCCACACATCCTTCTGTCTGTGTGCTCCTTGGATTTTATTTTTTTTTCCTTATCAAAATTTATCCTGCCATCCCTTCGGCTTAAGCTATATAAAAAGAAATAGTAGTCTTTAAGTGAGGCCCTTGCACAAATTAAATGTGCTTGTCTAGAAGTGAAGGCGCCATCAACAGCAAGTAGTATCTGTGTCAGCAGGTTTTTCGGGCTTGGTCTGCATCTGTGGAAGAAATACTGGTTTGAACAACACTGGAGACAGCTGCAAACATTCTTCCTTGGATGAGGTAAGGACAACGGGAGGAAATGGGTGGCATTTTTCTTCATCTCTGTCAAAGCCCAGGCACTGCAAGGGGGTGGGCTAGTATAGGGGTGGAAGAATGCTTTAAGAGCAAGGTATGATGCTTGCTATATGAACAAAAAAGCCTGGCTTTAAGTTTTTAAACATAAAAAATTAAACAAATCAAGGAAGCAAGCAAACACATGCAGGGAATAGCAGGGATGACTCTTTCCTATGTGCAAAGCACACACTCAAAATGACAGAGAAAAGATAAATCTTATGGCATCATAGACACGTCTGCCAGCCAGCCAGAACATTATGTTTGGGAGCAAGGTTTGCCCTTAGCTTTTGTTTTCAAACAGCTGAAGATTTGAAAGGGAAAACAAGCTCATTCATGAATAACACACCTGTGATGTTTTCAGGTTGTTGTTGTTTGTGGATGCTTGAACATCTATTCCAATGAATGAGTTAATTCATTTTTAAACATTTGACTATGGAAACAAACCCTCAGGCCTTAATGCAGGGGTGCCCAAATTTTTTGGGCCATGGGTTCAGGGAGCCAGTCACTATGGCCCGTGGGCTGGATCTGACCCCTGATGCCAATTCATCCGGCCCACAAAGCCCTCATTGCTCCTGGAAGTGGAAGTAAAATGCACCAGTATGGGTGCGTTTTACTTCTGCTTCCAGAAGCAAACAAGGACTTTATGGGCTAGATGAATTGGCATCAGGGGCCAAATCTGGCCCACAGGTCATAGTTTGGGCACCCCTGCCTTAATGTTTTCTGAGGGAGGAGATTGAACTCCAGAGCTCATGGGATTTACCTAAGATCTCCACATGCTAAGCAACCAGAAAACATACCACCGTGAAACCTTTAGCTAGTGGCTTGTTTCATAAATTTACCCTGCTATTAATGTAAGCAGCTTCATTTTTTTAAAAAGGGAAAACATAGCTGGAGTTGGGCTTTGCACTTGAGCTACACCGACTAGCATTTTCCCATGGTTTGAACAGTACAGTACTGTACTCTGTTTCTCCAGGCATCAGCCTCTGTGAATGGCAAGTTTCCACCTTACAGCAGACCCATAGTGAAGAAAGAGGTTGGAATGGATGATCTCCCTCTTTACATAAGTGTGAGGTGCTTAATTTGAGATGTCACTAGTGGAGACATAAATCTATAATTATAGTTCAATCACTAGTGACATTTTAGCTTAACTGACCTACAGTTCTGCTGTTCTTCCTCTGGTTTTCTGTGGACTTGGTGCTAGTTGCCTAAAGCTGAATGGGGATAAAACAATCCCCAAATACTTATGATTAAATTTCATTTTAGTAAAAATTACTATCATCTCCTTCTTGCTAGCTTTGCTAAAGGTCATGTTATACTTGCCTGACTCTCACTAAAAATGCCCTATTGTCTAGCCTAGTTGGAGTCCCCCATCACTTGAAATATCTGGTCATGCAACTTGGCTTCCTATGCCTTTCTTGTTCCCAATTGGCTACCATCTAGCTTGATGAAGAATTCTGTACATTGAAAAGATTGCACATTTTACCCATATACAGTTGAGTCTCATAAATGTAACATTTACCTGTAGATTTGGGATTTTGTTTTATCCTATAGCTCAACATAACCTCACCTCCTTCTCTTCTTTTTAAGAAGAATTGTTTCTTAAAAAAATTTGAAGTTTTGATTTGGTAGGGACACAAGAGATGGATTTCCTTTGGTCCTTTCAGATGGAGCATTTATTAATACCATTTTTTATGTCTTTTAGTGATTTACCAGTCCCTTCTTGGAGTACTCTGAATGTAGATTTTGCCAATGGCTATTCAAGCTGGCCCTTCTGCCATTTGGGAATCAAACTACTGTACTGACTCCTGGTTCTGAAAACAGGTATTCCAACTCACTGAACTATTCAGCCAGCTTTCTCAGATTAGTGTAGTTCAAATGGATTAATTGTCATTTTGAGTTGAGTTTTAAAAATGCTTTAATTGTGTTTTGCAATATTCCATTTTGTTAGCTTATTTAAAACTCAGGCTGTAGAGAAAGGTGAATTATAAATTCAACAAATAAATGAATGAATGTCAGCCAATAATTAATTTGTTAAATCTCCTCCATAGACCAAGATGAAGGCACAAGTCCTTTCCTGATGGAAATAAAAGAGTGGAAAGATAAGAGAATTTTACCTCTGCACCAGGATGATTTTTGTCACGCCTATAAATCTCCAGATGATCTCTTGGAGCCAGGAAATTAGCTCCTGTGGTAGTTACAGTGTTATTATACCAGTGACTCTCACACTGTGCCCTGCAGTAAAGTATTGTGGTATTTAATGCAAAAATTGTGGGGTGAGGGGAATAAAATCTAGGAGCAGATAATGCCTCCCTCTATCTCCAGCCAAGAACTTGGTATGAGAGGATGTGTACATGCATCCTCTCTCACTGCATACTGCATTCATAACATTTAAATTTCTAGATCCTGGCCTTTGCAATTAAAGGTAATTGTATATACTGTAATACCTCATACAAAGTCTGCTTCATACAACATCGGATTCATACAACATCACCTAATTCCTTGAAAAAAGTTCCCTCATACAACGTTGCTGCGACTTTGTATGAGGCATTGGGGTTTTCCCAGGTTGCATTGTGCCTGGGCAGTATAAAAGGCAGGACACATGCATGCATTGCTCTTGTGGGTTTTGCACAAGGCGAAGAGTGTTTAGGAGTGGTTTTGAGTGCCATTTTGGGGTTTTTTGATTTTTTTGTCAGAATTTTTAGAAGCATTCCTGGGATTTTTGCAGCATTCTTCAGGTTCTTGGACAATCAGGGTTGTTTGACATGTTTTCATAATGTATTTAGCCTTTAGACAATGATTTCTTAAAGTTCTGTCAGTTTCCTGTCTGTTTCCATGACTTTGCCCTGAAGTCTGTGCTGTTACAGTAAAATGTATTTCTATGGAAACGACGTTGTACGAGGCATCGCGGCAAGGATTTGGACGTTGTATGAGGCATTGCAGATAGGATTTTGCATGCCTCATACAAAGTCCAAATCCATATAAAGTCCAGACTTGTGGAACCAAGTTTGGACATTGTATGAGGTATCACTGTATTGTTCAATGAATATTAACATTATTTATAATTCATTTTCTTATTACTTTGTTTCCTGTTGTTGTGCATTTTAAAAAAATACTGCAGAGTTGGATGGGGGGTGATCATTCAGGGCCTGTCTATACAGGGGAATGTGGAGCAGCCTGTTCCATGCTGAAAAGCTTCTTATCTGCACTGTGATACATTTCATATCTCACTTGAGCTACTGTTATGTCAACACTGGAGATGTTTGATCTGCCATGACAAAGTTCCACACTTGTCTTTGGTTTCCTTCAATTGCTTCAATCCCCTTCCTGCTCCCTTCCCCACCTTTTTTCCATGGGCTGTGACAACTTTTCTTTTATTTAGTTGTTTATTTTATTAACTCAAGTGGCATAGTGAAACAGCAATGTATCTATTCAGCATGACATCTGAAACACTGTGTCAAAAGAAACCTCCAATGGATCTCCATTTACACATGCGGCAGAGCAGGATAATTAGCAGCATGGCAAAAAAACGGTGGCCCCAGCACTTTTGCCAAAAAGCAGTGAGACTGGTGTAAAAAGGGGCGGGATGGAGCATCAAAACACATATGGACATTGTAATATGTGGCGAGCCAAACCACAGAAAATCCAATTGCAAAAGTAAGCTATTTGTCAGTGTAGACATTCAGTCCCAATTTTAAAAGATCAAATTGTTGTTATCTATCTAGATCAGGCGTAGGGAACCTGCGGCCTTGAGTGGAGAATGGGCTTCTGGGATTTGAAGTCCAAGTATACCTGGAGGTCCAAGTTTGGGAAGCCCTGGCCTAGAGAGAACAGGCTAGTCCTCCAGGTGTTCTGGAACTTCATTTCCCAGAAGCTCAGGGTCCCCTCAAGACCATAGGTTCCCCACATGTGGTCAAAATGTACACTGAACAGGAGCTTGTAGGAAAATGACAAGTACGTTAAAATCCAAGGTATTAACTTATCAATGGTGGACTGTGCACTCAGGAAGAAGTTGGGGTGCTCCAGTGGCTACAAGAAGCGGACAGCTTCAGCCCAGACCAACTCCCAACATGAGCGTGGTAAGTGCTAATCTAGATATGCTCTCTTTTTAGGGATAATCTTTGGTAAGCAGACAGTGTGAGCTCCCAAGGCAGGATGCCACAACTGAGATGGCCATATTGAATATTGTATTTGGCTGAATCATTGCCCCCTATGAGTCATGACCAGGCGTTCCCCATACATAGCTCCCCTGTATACTGAGGTACATAGGATTTAGAATGAGCTGGGGCTTTCCTTGTACAAGAGACTGAAGAGTGGGAAGAAGGGCAAGAGGAGATTAAAGTGACTGAGATAAAGAAAGGTTCAAGAAGGTTATAACAGGGAGGAGATAGAGAACTAGATAAAGGAACAAGTGATCACAATGATAGAAGAAGACTGGGTGAAGGGACTATGAGTTTAGGAGGAGGAGGAAAATGAGGAGGAGGCAGAGAAGAAGAAACCAAGGGAAGAGTTGGACAAGGAGGAATAGGACGAGATCAGTACTGAAGAGCATTCAGGTGAGGGAAATACACTGAACTATGTCAACTCCTCTGAGGTTGCCTTTCCACTCCAAGAAGCATCCCAGTATGGGAGAGATTGTCTGTCTGTGTGTGCCCATAGAGGAGGCTGAGAGTCAGACATGAAAAGAAGCCCCCAAATCACTCTTATTGGGGGGAGAGGGGGAGAGAGAGAGAGAGAGATAGAGAGCAGTGAAAGAGATGACTGACAGAGAGAGAGGAACCAGTGACAGACATTGGCTGCTTTTGGGGACTGTCCTGACCATACCTGTCAACCATCCTGTTTTACCCAGGAAAACCCCCTTTTTTTGCCCCTCTTCCCGCCCCCTCCCGTTTTATTAATTTCCCCGTATTTTTCCTTATTTCCCTCCATCTGGAGCCCGTGGCCTCCTCCCTGCCTCTTCCAGCCAATCCTCCGGAGGAAATAGGGATCCTTACCAACCTAGCAGTTTGAAAGCAGGAAATTGCATGTAGATAAATAGTGACCACTTCGGTGGGAAGGTAACAGGGTTCCCCTTTTGTCCCCACAACCCCCTGAACCCAGGGACCCAGGAGAGGGGATCGATTCCATCCCCCCTAATACTCCGTTTTTAAAGAGAAGAAACCAATTGGTTTCTTCTCTTTAATAACGGGGTATCCTGTGGGGGGATCCCCTCTCTGCCGGTTCTCCTAGCTCTGGAAGGGTTGGGGGGATTTGGCCATGCCCACTGATTTGGCCATGCCCACTGATTTGGCCACACCCACCTATTTGGCCATGCCCACCAATTTGGCCATGCGCACAAAATTTCCCTTATTTTCAAAGCCAAAAGTTGACAGGTATGGTCCTGACAGAGGTCCTTGCAGAATCACCTGTCCAGATTGCAAGTGGCAGTTGAAGCTGATTTGATGACAGCATGTGGAGAGAGAACTACCAGAAGTGCAGGCTGGGATCCAAAGAGGTAGGGGAACTAGAGACCAAATTGCCAACATATTTTGGATCATGGAGAAAACAAAGGAATACCAGAAACAAGTCTACTTCTGTTTCATTGACTACACCAAGATCTTTAACTGTGTGGACCACAATAAAATGTGGCAAGTAATTAAAGAAATGGGAATACCAGAACACCTTATATCTCATGAGAAATATGTACATGAGTCAAGAAGCAACAGTTAGGTCAGGAAATGAAATGACAGAGTGGTTTGGAATAGGAAAAGGAGTAAGACAAGGCTGTATTTTGTCATCCTGATTATTTAACTTATATACAGAGCACATAATGCACAATGCAGGGATGGACAAATCACAAGTTGGAATTAAAATCGCTGGGAGAAACATCAATAATTTGAGATATGCAGATGATACTACTCTAAATGGCAGAAAGTGAAGAAGACCTAAAGTAGCTCTTGCTTAGGCTGAAAGAAGAGAGTGCAAAACCTGGCTTGAGACTTAACATCAAGAAAACCAAGATAATGGCAACAGGTCCTATCAGTCCCTGGAAAATAGATGGGGAAGAAGCAGAAGCAGTGACAGACTTTATATTCTTAGGATCCAAGATCACTGCAGATGGTAACTGCAGGCATGAAATAAAAAGGTGACTAATTCTTGGGAGACAAGCTATGAGAAACCTGGGGAACATAGTTAAAAGTAGAGACATCACCTTGCAAACAAAAGTCTGCATAGTCAAAGCAAATATTTAGGAGGGGCAGCATTCTATCTAGGGAGGTTCCGGAGAATCATATAGGTGTTGTGACGGGCATGGGGCGGTATGGCGGGTACCGTGGGGCGGGCCGCACTCGGGGAATGCGGGTCCGATGTTTAAATGCGGTCCCTCAGTCCAGCCCTGCAGGTACATCTCTGGGCCCTGAGCAGCAGATCCGGAGTGACCACGCCCTTAGGCTGCTGCTGGTGAATGCCAGATCGGTTTGTAATAAGGCCCCCCTGATTCAGGATGCCATCCAGGAAGGGCTGGCCGACCTGGCATGCATCACCGAAACCTGGCTGACTCCTGAAGATGGAGTACCTCTTGCGGACATGTGTCCAGCTGGGTTCGGTATCTGGCACCAGCCTAGAGGTGAGGGGAGGGGCGGTGGTGTTGCCATTGTTGCCAGGGAGTCTTTGGGAGTTGCTAGGGCCACTGCTCCACAAGTGGCTGGTTGTGAGGCCCTGCTTCTACGGCTGGGCCCCAAGGGTCAGTTGGGGATCTTACTCCTGTACCTGCCCCCTTGCAGGGTAAGGGATGCCCTGCCTGAGCTCCTCGAGGCCGCCTCGATGCTGGCGTTGGAGTTCCCGAGGCTTATGGTTCTGGGGGACTTCAATTTGCCATCGCTGGGGATGGCTTCTGAGGTGGCAAGGGAGTTCATGGCTTCCATGGCAGCCATGGGCCTGACTCAGGTAGTTCGGGGTCCGACCAGGGGCAGTGGTCACATGCCAGACCTAGTTTTCTTGTCGGAGCAGTGGCAGAGTGATCTAAGACTACAGGATTTAGTCATCTCACCTGTGCCATGGTCAGATCACTATCTGGTGACTCTTGACTTTCTGGGGGCAACACTTCATCGTAGGGAGGCAGGGCCTATTAAAATGGTCCGCCCTCGGCGACTAATGGATCCAGACGGATTCCAGAGGGAACTGGGGGATGTTCCTCTGGATCGACTACACGATTCACCCGAGGCACTCGTCGACCTGTGGAATAGGACGACAACAGTAGCCTTGGATGAAATCGTGCCACTGCGGCCTCTCCGCGCCCGGGGGATTAGGTCATCTCCGTGGTTCACAGATGAACTGCGCGAACTCAAACGGGCAAAGAGACGCCTAGAGCGCCGCTGGGTGAAGACCCAGGATGACTCCGATTGGACACTAGCTAGAGCTGCTATTAGGGCCTACCTAGTGGTGATGGGGGTGGTGAGGCGGCAATACTTCACCGCCCTTATTGCCTCCACTGATAATCGCCCAGCCGCCCTGTTCCGGGTAACCAGGTCCCTCCTCGGTAGGGGGAGATCGGTGCCCGGTTGGCAGGGTTCGGCTGAGGACTTTGCTGACCATCTGGTGGAGAAAATCGATCGGATTCGTTCAGGATTGAACCCTGGCGTGGATGGGGAGAGTCGGGGAGGTGCCGGGGCACAGTCTTGCTGTACGATCTGGGATCAGTTTGATCCTGTTGTCCCTGATGAAGTGGACAGGCTCCTTGCAGCTGTTCGTGCCACTACATGTCCTTTGGACCCCTGTCCCACTTGGTTGGTGAAAGCCTCCAAGGAGGTAACAGGTAGCTGGGTTGGGGGGGATAATAAATGCTTCTTTACGGGAGGGGGTATTTCCTGCACAGCTAAAACATGCTTTGGTGCGACCCCTCCTGAAGAAAATGTCCCTCGACCCAGCTGTCCTTAACAACTACAGGCCGGTTTCCAACCTGCCCTTTCTGGGTAAGGTTTTGGAGAAGGCGGTGGCGCGCCAGCTGCAGAGTGTCCTGGAGGAAGCGGATTATCTAGACCCCTTTCAATCAGGGTTCAGGCCCGGGTATGGAACGGAGACGGCATTGGTCGCACTGATGGATGATCTCTGGCGGGAGCGGGACGGGGGTTGTCCATCCGTCCTTGCTCTTCTTGACCTCTCAGCGGCCTTCGATACCGTCGACCACGGTATCCTTCTGGAACGGCTCGAAGGACTGGGGATCCAGGGCACTGTGTTGTCCTGGTTTTCCTCTTTTCTGGAGGGCCGTACCCAGTTGGTGTGGTTAGAGAGTGAGAGGTCCAGCCCTAGGCCCCTCAAGTATGGGGTGCCTCAGGGCTCTGTGCTCTCTCCTCTCTTATTTAACATCTACATGAAGCCACTGGGTGAGATCATTCGTTCCCACGGGGTGCGGTACCATCAGTACGCGGATGATACTCAGCTGTACATCTCGGCCCGTGGGGACCCCAGTGATGCTGTTGAAATCCTATCCGGATGCCTGGAGGCCATTGGGGTCTGGATGGGGGTCAATGGGCTTCGGCTGAATCCCGGCAAGACAGAGTGGCTGTGGATAGGGGGCCCCGTGTTATCCAGGGAGTTACCACCTTTGGTACTGGATGGGGCTGTTTTGCCCCAGACAGACCCAGTGCGCAACTTGGGGGTCCTCCTGGACTCATGGCTGCTGCTAGAAGAACAAGTAGCAGCTGTGGCCAGGAGGGCTTTTGCCCAACTTCGGGTGATTCGCCAATTGCGCACGCTCCTGGACCGGGGCTCCTTGCTTATGGTCACCCATGCTCTGGTTACTTCCCGACTAGATTATTGTAATGCGCTCTACATGGGGCTGCCCTTGACGACCATTCGGAGGCTGCAGCTGGTCCAGAATGCGGCGGCCCGGGTGGTGATGGGGTGTGGGCGATATGCCCATGCCTCACCGCTACTTCGGGAGCTGCACTGGTTACCAGTTTGTCTCCGGGTGCAATTTAAGGTGCTGGTTTTGACCTTTAAAGCCCTATATGGCAGGGGGCCAGGATACCTTAGAGACCGCATCGTCCCAAGAGTGTCTGCCCGTCCAACCAGAGCAGACCGGAGGGGCTCTCTAATAGTGCCATCAACTAGGGGTGCACATCTGTCTAGCACCCGAAGGAGGGCCTTCTCCGTGTCCGCACCAACTCTCTGGAACCTCCTGCCAATAGACCTAAGACTCCAAAGTGAACTGCTGCCCTTCAGGAAAGGAGTGAAGACCTGGCTGGCAGGGCAGGTGTGGGGCCCGAATGGGACTATGGTGCCCGCCTGCTGGCTTTTATAAGAACTCTCTCTTCTTTCCTTTTGTATAGTAGGTGGATGGGGTTGGGTGGGATATGGGTTTTTAAATGGGGTGGGATGTGGGTTTTATAATGTTTTTTATGTATTTTTAGAATTGTTGTAATGCCGCCCTGAGTTGGGTTCTGCCTGAGTGGGCGGCATATACAAATATGACTATAAATAAATAAATAAAAAATAAATAAATAGGTCGATCTTAGAAGAAATCAATCCTGACTGCTCCTTGCAAGGTCAAATAGTGAATATGAAGCTAAAGTAAAGTTCTTTGGACATCAAATGAGAAGAGTGGATTCACTTGAGAAGGCCTTTATGCTGCGAAAGATCAAGGGCAAGAGAAGGGGGGGGCAGCAGAAAATGAGATGGTTAGATGGTATTGTGGATGCAATGGACACAGAGATGGGTGGGTTGAGGAGGATGGTGGAGGATAGGGGTGCCTGGTGTGTGGTGGTCCATGTGGTCACAGTCAACTGTGCAACTGTACAACAAAAGTCAAATAAATAGTATTTCCGGTAGTAATGTATGTTTGTAAGAGCTGAGTGCAGAAGAATAGACACCTTTGAAAAGTGGTGTTGGAGGAGAATTTTGAGAATACCCTGGACAGAAAAGAGAATAACCAGGTTGATCTTAAAAGAAATCAAACCCAATTGCTCCCTGGAAAATCAAATATTGAAGATGAAGCTAAAGTACTTTGGACGTCAAATGAAAAAAAGAGGATTCACTTGAGAAAGCCTTGATGCTGGGAAAGGTGGAGGGCAAAAGAAGAAGGGGGCAGCAGAGAATGAGATGGCTAGATGGCATTGTTGACACAATGGGCACATGCTGGGTAGGTTGAGTAGGATGATGGATAGGGTGCCTGGGGTGCGATGTTCCATGGGGTCGCAAAGGGTTGGACTCAGTTATGCAACTGAACAACAACAAAAGCTAAACATCTGGAAGCTGTCTTAAATAAAAAGGGGGCATGAAGAAATAAGGACCTGGAGACTGAAACTGAGTCACATGTTTGTATATTAAATATTTGCTGAAGAGAAAGGTTATTAAAGCTTGTTACTGCCCCTGATCATGAAAGAATATTGTGTTTGGGAATCATGAATGAGTCAGGATTTGATAACAGTTCTGTTCTAGCCTCTGACCTGTTAATGAGAGGTCACCAAGAAAAGTAGCCTTTTTCTTCCACTTTATTTCCATGCTAGAGAAACGTTTGCCTCCAAAATCCTTGTCTGTGAAGCTGCTATAAGAGAATCAAAAGCAGGGTTGGGAAGGAAATTGTGTGCATGTGCGTAGTGTAGCCAAATAAGCAAGGAACCCCAAATACGCTCATGCATCCAGAAGTGTTGGTAAGATCAGGTAATAAGATCAGATCCAAAGTCACAGCCGTAAAGACATGATCCTGCTTTAGTATGTGAAATTCTGACACAAATCACCACCGGAGGCTTCAAAGGCCTCTCTGGCAGGTATGAGGGTGAATTACCTGTTTCAGATCTGAGTGACTGTTGAAAGCGTACACTTTGCCTCTGAAGAAAAGTGAGTAAGATCTGAAAATGGCTATACTGTATGTCAGTTTTGCAACTGCCAAGATAGTCAGATCTTCTGTCTCATGAAGACGTAGAGGGATGTGGGAGGGTGTTGGTGGAGAGGAACATATTATGCTCACTTGTCAAAAACATCTACCTTGCTGTCTATACAGACAACAGGAAAACAACGTTTCAAAAGGAATCAAAGTAAATAACCAAGCAATAACAAAATCAAAGTCGTAAGAGCTCTTCAAGATGGAGCACGTGTCCTGTTATCTTTTGTATTTCTTTTCTCTCATTTGCTGATGAAGGTTCATGGGATTTATCAGGAGCTTTGACTTGAAAGCTGGTGGTCTGCCACTGAACTGTTTCGCTGTTTTATGGTTGTGTTTGTCTTGTACATGCACTTGCCAGTGACCACCAACTTTTGTAAAGTTTCTTACATGGAATATCTTACTTATAATATTGAAACTCTGTAAAGCCTAAGGCTGTTCATCTTGGGAAGATCCATAGTGCTAAACTCTACCCCAGAGTATAAAGCTGAATTGAAATTAAAGGTTTCTTTGAGATGGAAAAGGTCTGGCTAATCAGAGGTTTGAGGAGGAGGGAACTACGTAGTATGACATGAGTCAGAAAGGGCATCATTTGGAAATGAATAAGAATTCAAATATGGTTACTGTGAAATATAGAACAAATTACCCATGTGGAAGACCTCTAAAATAGACACCTACACCATATCTGAACCCTAACCTGTATTCATACAGCTAAAGAGCGGAAGAGCATGGAGAACTTTCGTCACTTCCATGTACTTTGCTACAATAAACTGGCATATCTGTTTTGTTAATTGGATTAAAAGAAACAAATTTTGAAATGATGAGGAAATGTCTAAACTAAATGTTAGGGAACTAATTGTAGACCTCAGATACCATCCTTGCTAATTGTACTCTTTTAAACTAAACTATAATCTTCAGCATAATTTCATAATTCTCACATTGGAATCAGTGTTAAATGCACCTCATTTAAAAAGTGGTAGTGGACACATGATTCCAATATCTGTTTACTGAAGTGCACTGTACAAGCATGGGAGGGTGAAAGTGACTCTGTTTGTGCATGTATACATGAATGTGTGAGCATGACTGCTGTTATGAATACCGAAGCATGGTAAAACAGGTGCGTCTTCACTACTAGAGAATCCTCAGGAGAACATTTTCTGCAAGTTCAGCTTCTCCTTCATTTGCAAGTTTCCTGAATGAAATATAAGATTTTAAATACATTTTCTCTTTTCTTTTTGGGGTTGGGAGTCATTAACAGACATTAGCTGGATAAATAGGGGGAAGTGGTTTTTAAACTGTTTGCAAACTTAATGTGAAGAGCCCAGCCTTGCAAATTATCACATCTAATCAGGGATGCACACTTCACTGCTTCAGTAATTGTACTAGTATTAGTCAAATTCTTGTTGTCTCCTCATTAGCCATGAAAAGGAAGCTCAAGATCTACTTCATTAGAGGATTCTGGAAATAAATGGTTAGGAAATAGGAAAAAAGGAATAAATGTACTTGATATGCAAGGAACAACTGTGGAGAAGACAAGGGTTAGGAAGGTTCAACCATTATGACAGAACTCTTGTCTTAATCACTAAACCTGTTTCTTAACCAATGCATTTTCCTGATTTTGTTTGTTTGAGGGAAGAATCCATTCAACCTATTATATCTGAGTGGCCTGGTAAACATTGATTTGATGCTGTCAATTTTGCCTTGAAACTAATATTATCAGAAGAGTCAAAATGTGCCTTCTCAAAAATGACTTAAGCTGCAGTCATATGCTTGTTAGCTGGAAGGCTGGCAAGTCGGCAGTTCAAGATCTGGGTATTGCATGATGGATTGAGCACCTTCTCTGTTATAGCTCTTGGGGGCAAGAAAGGAGCCTCATTTGGGTGTCCCCTGAGCGGAGTTTCTTCCGCAAAAATCCTTTCAACCCAGCATAATTTCTGACATGAAATAATAATAATAATAATAATAATAATAATAATAATAATAATTATTATTATTATTATTATTATTATTATTATTATTATTATTATTATTATTATTATTATTATTATCATTATCATTATTATTATTATTATTATTATTATTATTATTATTATTATTATTATTATTATTATTATTATTATTATTATTATTATTATTATAATATGTATGAAGGGGTAAAATTCACTGAAACTGTTGAGGCTTGCTTTTGAGTAAGACAGGAGTAGGATTGAGGTACTAGATTGTTTTCTTTTGTGTGGCATGATTTTTTTCTTTCCTGGATTAGTCAATTAGGTGATTTTGCCAAAATCTAAGCAATCATGTTAACACTAATATTTTTCACAGGAATTAAAATTAACCAATCCTTGCTTGTAACCTAAGAAACATTTAGCCTTTAGTTCAGAGGATGACATGCAAATGGAAACAGGAAGATTAACATTAAGATGGTCAGAGCTAAGCATGTGATGGCATGACTGGGGACAAGTGAGGTCATTTAAAGAAATAGGTAGACAATTACAAGCAAAAAATACAAAAAAATTGCTGGGTGGGTGGGGGAGTAGCCATACATTGGCACTCCAACCAAAATTTAAAGAGCATTATACAAAATGGCAAGTCATCTTAAGTTTCATAATGCCAATGAAATAGGGGTGAAAGAATTAAGATAATATTAATTCTGTTTTAAAAGTAAAAATTATTTTCTCAGTACTCTGTAAAGTTAAACAGATCAGATTGACGTGCCACTTAGATAGGATGACAAGGCTAAAAGTACAAGCTCAGCACTGTTTGTACAGCTGACAGAGAAACGTAAATAATATTTGTGTGACATGACATGTTCTAAACAACAACACTGAATGTTCTAACCTGAACTTAATGAAATGTCAGAAGATTAATTAATAATTTTGGCTTTATCCCATAGTGATGTAATGTGTAGAAGTTTCCAAAATTTATGCTATAAAAGGATGGCTCTGAAAATGTATATTCATTCAGGGAATAATTTAGCTTGGAAAAGCTTTCCTGAATCTATTAATATTGATTAATATTAATAAAACTCCTAAATCTGTCTTAGCGTGTGGAATGTGAATTTGTCTAGTTCAGAATTCCATAACACCAACATGTCCTTGGTTAGGTTTTCTAGCACAGTGAACCTGCAGTGTGCCACCCTAGCAACCCAGTGCATGCAGAAAGAGGGAAACAACACCTAGATGTGCCTGAGGTATACAGAAATGTATCTTATTCTACAATTTCCCAGAGAGCCATTCAAAAGGGAACATTTGGTTGCTCACATGACACTTCTTATTTGCCATCACCTTGCTCACCTCTTCCACATCTCTCATTTACCACTGATCTCAGTGAAGAGTCTGTTTCAGTCATAATGCTGATATAATAATTGTGTGCCTTCAAGTTATGATGACCCTTTCCCAGGGTTTTCTAGTTAGAGAATAGACTGAATTTGTTTACCATTCCTTTTTTCCGGGGGGGGGTGTCATTTGGGACTGTGCAGCTTGCCCAAGTGTGCACAGGTTGGTTCTTCTCACAGGAATGACAGTGGAGAATCAAAGTCCCAATCTCTGTCTCCACAGCCAGAGCTCACCACAGAGCTAAGCCAACCAGCTATATGGGAATAATATCAACTGGGTATTTCTTCAGGATAAGAAATACTATGTGACTATCTCATGGGTGGAAATCAAAGGCTCTGTACCTGGCTGGAACAAATGTTCTGCCACCTGCAGAAATGTGTTTTAGCCCTTTTTTCATCCTCCCCATAACCGTTGAAGAAGCATAGGAATGAAAGCACCAGATGAGGCTGTGCAACTTTTGGTGATTGATGTTTCTTCACTTGTGTTTAGCAGATATAAGAGATACTCCACTTAAATATCTGAAGACTTGCTGTATTCTTCAGTATTCACACTGAAACCATTACATAGAAAAATTATAGTCTGCCAATATGTGTTTATCACTCAATGTGGCTTACTCACCAACATTACAACAATAAAACCAGACAACAATTGCAATACAGTGCCACAAGGCAGCCGAGCTGCCATTTTAAAATAGCGACGGAGAGGAGAAGTTTTCTCCATCACTGTTCCTTCGACTCTTCGGCTCTTTAGCCCTTACTCTTTCCCGGCTTGGAAGGAAGGATTCGCACAGAGCCTTTGGCTTGCTGCCTGCTCTGTGCTTTTTGCGCTGATCCCTGGAAAGGGATCCTGCTCTTTCTAACAGATATGCCTCCCAAACAGAAGGCCCCGGCGATGAAGCCGCGGCCAAAGGGGAGGACTTTTGCGGGCCCTGCGCAGGACGGGGGGCAGCCCTCAGGTCGGAGGACCAGGGCTGCGCCCCCGCGGCAGGGCACTACCCCAGCTTTACCCACCGATACCGGTGGGGCGATGCAGGCTTGTGCTTGGCCCTCGGCTGGCCAGCCTCCGGCCGGCCCTTCAGGGGCTTCGGCCCTCGGCCCGCAGTTGCCGGCCATGGGTCAGGACAGCGTGGGAGGGCCTGGTGTGAGTGCACAGCACGTTCCCCCTCCGGCCCCTCATGGGCCGGAGTTTTGGGCATGGCCCTATTCGGGCCCAGGCTCTCACTTTGGGGTTCCTGGTCAAACGCCTAGTGGGCCATCCGGCCCACCCGGCCCACTTTATACTGGGGGATCTGTGGCAGTGGACGCGTTGCTGACGCGTTTAGCTGTGCTTGAGGCATCCTTGGGGATTGCACACAACCCCATGGGAGGGGGCCCTTCTCTCTCTGCTGGGGGCCGTTCGTGCCCACCAGCTACCTTGACTACTGCCACACTGCAACAGGCGGCCAGCCGGGTTGAGCTGCTTGAGACACTCCGGCCTGCGCCTGCCGGTGTCTTGCAGCACCCTGTTCGTCCAGAGCTACAGCCTTGGAGTGATCAGGTGTGGCCCCCAGAGCTCGATTCCGGTCGCGAGCTCCGACGCCCGCCATGGGCCAGAACCCCCAGTGGGGGCGGCTCACGGGGGTGCACCTAGTGAGTATCAGGTTCAAGTTAATGCACCCACATCACAGTCCACTTCCGGTGGTGGGGTTCAGTGGCCATGGCCTCGTCAAGTCAAGGCGAGTGGGCATCAGTTGCCAGCCTATCCCAGTGCCCCTTGGTTCCATGCTGGCACAACATTGGGGGCGGGGGTTTCCGCCCCTGGGGCAGTGCCGGGCATCGCAGGGGCTGTCCAGGTTCCTCTGCGTATGCCCCGTGTACCTAATGTGCCGGTGACGGCCTTGCCGACGGCTGGTTATTCATTGCCCCTTGGTGATCATTTGTCCCAGGTCACGAGGGAAAAGATTTGGCGGGGGGAGTACGTGGATATATTCTCCCTATTGAACTGTGAGCCCACTAAGGAGGAGAGAGAGGGACAGGACGACAGAGACAAAGAACTGTCCCGCCGTTGTAAGCCACCACGCACCTGGGCCAACTGGCTGCCCACATATCTTATTTATATGGCGGTGTATCTTAGGGCCCGGCCTGACCTGGCCATTCCTATGGTCCAATATTTGGACAATATTTACAGGGCGATAGTGGATTTTCCTGGCCCATCGTGGTTGGCTTACGATGAGGAATTTAGAATGAGGGTGCCCTTGCACCCAGAGATGAGATGGGATGAGCCCTGTCAGAAATTGTGGCTTTTGTACATGACCCCCACGTGTCCGGCGCCTGGGGATAGGTACCATTGTGGCCATGCCGTTCAGCGAGCTGCTCCAACACAGGCTCCCCGCCAGCCGGCGGGGCAGGGGGTTCCAGCCCACTTGCTGTGTTGGAGCTTCTCGGCTAATGGCGTGTGCAATAAGCGGCAGTGCGGATACAAACATGAGTGTCCCTCTTGTGCTGGCCCCCACGCCGCCGCCGCGTGCCCGCGTGCCGGTGGGTCACGGGGCAGAGGTAGAGGTGGACAGGGAGCAGGCAGAGCTTCTGCTGATGGAGCTAGCCAGACAAAAGGCCCCCTCCCCAGTTAATGTATATATGTTGGAGCGCTGGATCTCAACTTATCCGAGGAGAGAGGATGCGAGGTACCTCCTGGAGGGTTTTCAGTGGGGCTTCCGTTTCCCATTCAAAGGAGTGTGGGGACCCCAAGATGCACCCAATTTACTGTCCCTGAAGGGTAGGGAGGAGGTGGCTGCCCTGAGTATTGCCAAAGAGGTAGAGGCCAAGAGGGTAGCTGGCCCCTTTTCTGTACCACCCTTCCCCAACCTGAAGGTCTCCCCTCTGGGGTTGGTACCCAAAAAGGTCCCGGGGGAATTTCGTTTAATCCACCATTTATCGTACCCGGCGGGTTATTCTGTCAATGACGCTATTCCTGATGACCTTTGTTCGGTCAGGTATACGTCTTTTGACCAAGCCCTGCGAATGGTGCGCTCTTGTGGTCCTGGTGCCCTCGTGGCAAAATGTGACATTAAATCGGCATTCCGATTGTTGCCAGTGCACCCGGGGGACTTTGAACTATTGGGTTTTAGATTCCAAGGGAAGTTTTATGTAGATAAGGCCATGCCTTTTGGCTGCTCTATATCCTGTTCAGCATTTGAACGTTTTAGCACTTTCCTTCAGTGGGCCTTTGTTCGCAGGTCCGGGTCTCGGTCTGTAGCCCATTACCTCGATGACTTTTTGTTCGGGGGTGAACGGGGCTTGGACACGTGCACGCATCTCCTCACCACATTTCAGACGCTAATGCAGGAACTGGGTGTCCCTTTAGCGCCCGAAAAGACCGAGGGCCCATCAACTACGCTCACATTTCTGGGTATTGAAATTGACACGGTCGCACAGGCATCCCGGTTACCCATTGATAAGGTCACCCGGATCTCCGCGATGGTTTTGGCCTTGCTGGCCAAACGTAAAGTGTCACTTCGTGAGCTTCAGGTTCTACATGGCCACCTTAACTTTGCCTGCAGGGTGGTCATGCCTGGCAGAGCATTTGCTCAGCGCCTATGCGACGCCATGTCTAGCCTGTCAAGGCGCCATCATAGGGTCCAACTGACCATGGGCATGAGGGCTGACCTTTTGGTTTGGCTCACATTCCTGCGGGACTTCAACGGGGTCTCCTTTTGGAGATCCGACCTTTTAGTTTCCCCTAGGTTTCAAGTACAGTCGGATGCCTCCGGCTCCCTGGGATATGGGATTTACTTTGAGGGGAGATGGGCTTATGGCCAATGGCCTCCAGCTTGGCGGGGCACGGATCGCCTCCGCGATCTTACATTCCTTGAGTTCTTTCCAATCCTGGGAGCTTTGATGCTATGGGGCGAGGAGTGGGCCGACTTAGTGGTCCACTTTTGGCGGTAGTGCACATTGTTAATGCTCAGACGTCAAAATCACCCAGGGTGATGGCTTTAGTTCGCCAGTTTGTGCTACGTAGCCTACGCCTGAATGTGCTTTTTAGGGCCAGACATGTACCAGGCATTAATAATGATATTGCCGATGCTTTATCCCGCCTGCAGATCCCCCGGTTCCGCGCCTTGGCTCCGGACGCAGAGGAATTCCCCTCGCCACTCCCGGCCGAGATTTGGACATTTGGCAAGGAGAGGTGAACCGGGCGATCGGCATGTCTTTGGCGCCCCGCACGCGTAAGGCGTATCATCATGCTTTCGTTCAATTTATAAATTTTTGCATGCAACTTCAGTTGCCCGAAGTGTGGCCCATTCCAGTGGAACAAGTTTTACAATTTATGGTTTATCTGCACAGTCAGGGCCTTGCTCCCCACACTATAGCATCCAGGCTGTCAGCACTGGCATTTATGGCCAAGGTGAGGGGTTTTGCTGACAGCATGAACGATTTTCTCATACGACATGTTTTGGAGGGGTGGACACGGGAACGTGGCCACAGCCCGGACACTCGCCACCCAATTTCCCCAGGGGTGCTTACCCACCTTGCACGAGGCTGGCATGACCTGTGTTTTGACAGGTATGTGGCGGCTCTTTTTCATGCAGCTACCACGGTGGCCTTCTTTGGAGTGCTCCGCATCAGTGAGTTGGTACTACTGTCTAAGGCGGATGCGACTCGTAGGGCACTGGAACTCGACGATGTCTATGTTTCTAATGAGTGGGCTCAGTTGAGGATACGGTCCTCAAAAGTTGATCAGCACGGCGTAGGCAGTAGAGTTAGACTGCTACGATGTTCCATTGCAGACATCTGTCCAGTTGGTGCCCTACAGGAGTTCTTGGCAGTGGGTGGCACGCACCCTGGCCCGTTTTTCTGCCACCAAGATGGGTCTCCCCTTACTAAATTTCAATTTTGGAAGGTGACCGGTATGGCACTATCCAGTGTTGGCCTCCCAGGGGCTCGTTACAGCACCCATTCGTTTAGGATATGTGCTGCTTCAACTGCGGCTGCATTTGGGTACTCTGAGACTGATATACGCCGGATGGGAAGATGGGGATCTATGCATTTTGCATTATATGTTCGCCCTCTCCAGGTATGAGTACCAGTTAAGTCACTGTTCTCTTTTTTCTCTTACAGTCCCTGTGTGTCCCCGCACACCGGTGGCAGTATGGCTGGTGGGCCACAGTTACGTACACTGGGCAGCGCAGTATGCTGCAGCGACAGAGTGGGGACCCCAGCTTGGACTGTGTGCAACCGCACGTGTACGTTGGTACGGTAAGCGTGGAATGAGATGGCGGGAACTGTTGCCATTCATTTTTTCCATCAGGGATGCTGAACCGCCAGATGTCCTTGTACTGCACCTCGGGGGCAATGACCTCGCTCAGGTCACTGGCCTTTCTTTAAAATTCACAATTTGCAGTGACCTAGCTTATTTGCATTATGTGTGGCCGTCCACACGGCTGCTATGGTCGGACATCATACCACGTCATGCTTACAGGGGAGGTATTGACCTCCCTGCCGTTGACCGTGCTCGCCGCTCGGTGAACAGGGCAGTTGCCCGGTTCTTGGCAGACAAGAGTTTGGGGATGGTCATCCGACACCCCACCATTAGTTTACAAAATTATGATCTTTATGCAGGGGATGGGGTCCACCTGTCGGCTAGAGGTATGAACCTCTTTTTGGAAGATTTGCAAGCAGGCCTGTTGACCGAGCTGACGGTCGGGGGGGGGGGGAGCGGTGAGTCTTCATTGAAGCCTCCCCGTGTGGCGGGTAGCACTGGTAAGGTAAATATATATGACCCATAGGTATCCGGCAGGTTCGCAATTGACTGGCCAACACTTAGACAGGTACAGGTATAATAACGTTGACCGGTCAACGACGAACCAGGCAAGGGGTGATGGCAGGAGCTTTTCAGCATGCATCACCCCGTGATTTGACGGATACACGTCAGAGGGTGGGGTCAGTAGATAGTTTATTGACTACGGTCAACAATTTGTTTGTGTCAACAAACAAATTGATACAAATGGATACATTGTAGCCAATTGCCATTGGCAAATTTTGGGAGGAACCTTACCAATGTTACTGTGGCCTGCTTGCCTTAAGAATTATAATTGGATGAGTACCAATTGAAAGCTATAATTCGGACTAGGGCATTATTCAATAAAAGTGGCCCAATGCCTTTATCCATATACTGAGTCTTTCTTTTTTTTTTTTTTTTTTGGGGGGGGGCGCCTGCAAAGCAGTTGGCTGTTTTAAAAAAAGATGCAAACCACAACTACAATGTATGTAATCATTAAAAAAAGGACTGCAGTGGCTCAAGTGGCTAAGACACTGACTGGCAGGCAGAAGGTCAGCAGTTCGATTCCCAAGTACTGCAGGACGGAATGAGCTCCCGTCTTTGTCACAACTCCTGCCAACCTAGCAGTTCGAAAGCAATAAATTGCAAGTAGATCAATAGGGACCACTTCGGTCCCAGTGCTGCCTCTTTGGCTTCGAAACAGAGATGAGCACTGAACCCTAGAATCAGATACGACTGGCTTTTGAGCAAGGGAAACCCAAGCAGCAAAGCAACAACCATTGCTATTTTGTCAAATCTGCACTATTTTGTTTAATTTGGGCAAAAGTATATGTTGTTCATATTCTCCTTTTGAGAGCACCACAAAATTCTTCACTTTTGCATGAGGTGAGAAGAATTATTCTGCAATTCCTTGTCTTATGTGTAAGAATGAAAAAAGCTACAATTGACACAATTCTTATTCATTCATATACCTCTATGCTCTATGCTCACCAGAGTAGGAAGAATATATGAGAATCCTGTGTTTAGCAAATTTGCTGAACTAGAAATTGTGATTTAAAACTAGTCACATAAATTTCAGCTTGTTTAGCAATTGACTTATCTTATTTTAAATCATGATTTCTATTTTTACGTAACAAAAAAGGGAGGGATCTGCTAATATGAATTTTTATTATTTATTAATTACACTTATATACTTCTCATCTAGGAGATGATCTCACTCTGGGTGGTTCACAATGTTCTTACGGATCACAACATTAAAGTGAAAGTGAATCTCCTGCTGGCAGAATATGAATGTAAATATTGGAGTCAAGACTTTGTCTAGGATCCTTCTGCTCACCAATGCTATGATAACCTATGTTTTAGTGTTTCACGTTTACATCTCATTTCTTTTGTGGAAGGTTTTTTAAAATTAATTTATTAATTAATACTGGCTTCTTCATAAAGTATGCTCCATTCTTGAGTTCAGTCTCAAATGCCATCATCCCTATTTCTGGGGCTGTGTTGGATCAGTGGTTAAGAAGCTTGCGTTGTTACCTGGAAGGCTGGCAAGTTGGCAAGTTGAGACCAGGGTACTGCATGATGGATTGAGCATCTGTCTCTTTCCCAGATCCTGCCAACCTAGCAGATCAAAAGCAAGAAATTGCAAGTAGCTAAATAGAGACCACTTTAGTGGGAAAATATCTTGGAGAAATGAAAGAAGCCTCATTCAGGTGTCCCGTGAGTGGAGTTTCTCCAGCAAAAATCATTTCATCCCAGAATAATTTCTGACACAAAATTGTTATTATTATTATTATTATTATTATTATTATTATTATTATTATTATTATTATTATTATTATTATTATTATTATTATTATTATTATTATTATTATTATCTGCTTCTTTCACTGGCTGAGCTTTCCTGAGCTTCATAGAACTAGGAATGGTCTAAAGAGGGAATCAATCATACATCAAGCAAAACATGCAAAGGTTGTGAGATTTTGCTCTGGAGTCCACTACATACATGCATGAGAAGAGGAAATGTTTTGCACTTTTATGTGACAATTTTATTCATTAGGCACATTTGCTGATAGGAAGATAATACCAATTACCGTCACACTGAATTTTTACATTTAGCCTCTGGAAAGGTCACCACGCATACCCAACTTACTTACTTACTTACTTACTTACTTACTTACTTACTTACTTACTTACTGTGGCGTATTTCTTAAGTATATTGCATTCCCAAGCCCAAAGAGGGGTGAGAGCGCTGGCAGGTGTTGTGGGTCTTGGCACCTCAGCTAAGGCCGAAGTCCATGGGTGGCGGAGGAGGAGAGTTCATCCACCCACCGTTGCAGCAGCCTTTTAACTCAGCCCGGGGCCAAGGTCCGGGAATGCTGGCAGGTGTTGCAGATCCTGGTGCTAGGAACCAGTGGGCCTCCTCACCCCAGCCAAAGCCAAAATCCATGGGCAGCAGCGGTGGAGAGTCCATCCATCCGCCGTCATGGCAGCCTTTTGACTCAGCCCAGGGGCAGGACCTGGGAGCACTGGCAGGTGTTGGGGGTCCTGGCACTTGGAGCCGGAGGGCCTCCTCAACCCAGTCAAGGCCGAAGTCCGTGGGCGGCGGCAGCACAGAGCAAAAACTCTTTTTGGACCCCTTGCTGCACAATTTGCTTAACCAATTGTTATTTAATTAGTTTTGCAACTGTTTTCTCATTCTTTAAAAAATGTACAGATTTTAAAAATAATTGTTACTATGCACTGAATGCCTGGATCTAGAAAAATAGAAAAATAGTCAATAAGCAACTTTGAATTCTTCCCACAAGCTTTTAGAAGCTGTTTGAGTATCCCCTGAGGAAAAGATTCACAAGACTTGTCACAAATTTGGAACAAGACATGCTGTCCAAGAAACTACTTATAAACTGACAGTGAACTCCTGTCAGATGTAGATGTTTTAATGAAACCTCAATATTGTTTTGCTCAGAGGGCTGGAGTACTTGGAAAGATTATCCCTGGACTCAGCAAATAATCTAATCATGAATTTGGAGTCTCAGTACATATGAGTCCTATATTCCTTACAATGTCTACAAATCATCTTCAAAGATCTCATCTTTCCTAATCATAACAGTGTCAAACAGTTACCATGGCAGCCATTAAACAGGACTAAAAGGATAGAAAATCCTCTAAAACTATTGAGCTAAAATTATGTTTGGAAATACACCATGAAAAAGTCTCAGATAGCCAGAGCTGTAATTAGAGTAAGGCACCTGGGGCTTTGAGATGGGGCATGGGAAATGAGAGGGTTTCGACATTTGCTCATGGAACCAACCCAACAAAAACTGCCCAGGCAGAAAGAAACACAAACCAGGGAGATTGAGCATAGATTTAATATGGAGGAGCGGTGAGGAGCAGCAGTTGAGCATTGAGCCCAGCCATAAAACCACCACTGCCACCACCGGACACCCTTGGCAGGCCCCTGCCTGGAGGGAGGAGCAGCAAGGAGCAGCAGCTGCGCAGTGGGCCTGGACATAGAACCGCCGCTGCCACCAGATGTTTCTTGTGACTGTGGTTAGGATGTATACATTTCTTTCTTTCTTTTTGAAATGTTTTTGTGATTTGATGCGTTGTAGTTGTGATTGTAATTATTTTGCTCTTTGTTAGCTGCCCAGAGTTACTTTGTGAGTGGGGTGGCATACAAGTTGGATAATAAATAAATAAATAAATAAATAAATAAATAAATAAATAAATAAATAAATAAATAAATAAATAAATAAAATACTCAAGCCAACACATTCCTTCCCTTTCCTCCATTTGGAGAAGCAAGGGACTTATGTGAGACTGTTATTTGTAGATTTTAGTTCTGCTTTTAATACTATTCTTCCGCATAGACTGGTGCCCAAATTATTAGATCTGGGGCTTCTGCCATGCTTATGCAGGTGGATACTAGATTTTCCATTAGATCATTCCCAACGGGTCAGGATGGGCTCTCATGTCTCTGCAGATCTCAGTATAAGTACGGGGACACCACAGGGGTGTGTGCTGAACTCGCTTCTGTACACGCTTTACACATATGATTGTGTTCCCAGTTATCCCAGCAATAAGATCATCAAGTTTGCAGATGACACAATGGTGGTGGGTCTGATTACTGCTGGGGAGGGGGATTCGGCTTACAGGAAGGAGGTTGAGATGCTGACTGAGTGGTGTAGGGAAAACAATTTATTCCTCAATGTAAAAAAGACAAAAGAGATCATTGTGGACTTTAGAAAATGCAAATTGAACATCCAGCCACTTATTATTGAAGGGAATTGTGTGGAACAGGTCTCGGTGTTTCGATTTCTGAGAATGGAGCTGAGGGATGATCTAACATGGGGAGCAAACACCAAAGCTCTGATGAAGAGAGCACAGCAGAGGTTATACTTCTTGAGAATCCTCAGGAAGAACAATCTTTCAAAGGACCTACTGTTGGCATTCTACCACTGTACCATAGAGAGTGTGTTAACCTATGGTCTGTGTGTATGGTTTGGGAGTTGTACAGCTAGGGAAAGAACAATGCTGTCCAGGGTCATAAAGACTGCGGAGCAGATAATCGGGCGTACTCTTCCCATTCTAGATCAAATCTATGCCACCAGATGTTATAAGAAAGCTGTAGAGATTGCACAAGATAGTATGCACCCCGGGAATGATCTCTTTCAGCTTCTGCCTTCTAGAACAAGGTATAGGGTCATAAAGACCAGGACCAGCCGCTTGAGAAATAGTTTCTACCCAAAAGCAGTTCTGGCTTTGAATACAGTGCAATGCAGTCTATGAGGGAGCTTCTGTATATAGTTTTAGAGTTTTTAGAGTTTTTAGAGTTTTAGAGCTTTTAGGGGTTAAATGTGTATATGTGGGATGGGAGTATGTTGATAATTTTGAATAGTTGTATTTTGTTTAGGTTTTGTTGGGTTGATAAGTGTTTCCCCACCCCCAATCTCATTGTTCTGTGCAGGACAATGACAATAAAGATTTATCTATCTATCTATCTATCTATCTATCTATCTATCATGTCCCTGCATCTGTCAGTCTCACTTGAACTATGCCTATTCAATAGAGTGGTGAAGCCAGGACAGCAGGATGGCTAGTTACAGCTGTATGAATGGTCATCTGAGTTTCTTTGGGGAGAAATGCTACATTTAATTGCATTCTGGATGGTGCTTTTCATCAAGTGTTTTCATGTGCAAAATGTACTGGAATTACACATGAGTTGTGACAGTTGCATGCATAAAGCAAAATTGCTTCACATTTGTATGCTACTGTAGTCACTGGTTTCCATTTAGACATCATCCTATCAAACCTAATTCAGAGCAATGAAGAATAAAATCTAATTCAGAGCAACAAATAATAAAAACAAGCTATACATTTCTACATCTAGTACAGTTTGTTCAGAACTCTCAGAATATGAATATTCTTTAATATTATGAAGAAGTTAGAGTTTCTAGGTTTTTTGTTTGCAAAGATACAGTGGGAGCTTTGCCTAAGAATTTAGACTCAGCTCCTAATGAAGTATGCTAAAGCCAATTGCCACAATGCACAGTCAGCATGCATCATTTCAGATAGGTCTGCAGCACATCTAGTTACTGAACTTCCTTACCCACAATTATTTGAATGAGAACATGTATCTTTACATTAATGGCACTGCCATGGATGCCTCTGTGGCTTTACAGCAGGGGTGTCCAAACTACAGCCCATGGGCCAGATACAGCCCCCTAAGCCATTCCATCAGGCCTGAAACACCCTCACCAAACCAAGAAGTAAATACGGATGCTTCATCACATGCTTGGCCATATTTACCTCCTGGATCGGTGCGGACGTCCTCGTGCATGCAGAGAAGTGTCTGTATTTGCTTCCTGGTTTGGCTCATCCACACCGAACTGGGAAGTAAATATGGCTGCTTTCGTGCATGTGCAGAAGCATCCACGCCGAACCATGTGCAAACATGCCCTGTTCCAGGGGTGTGGTCAGGCCCCAAACCCAAAAAAAATGGGCAACCTTGCAGCATGCCAGCATTTGGTAGGTAGAATTTAGAACAATGTTATCTCAACTCCTGCCCCCCAAATCCTCTCCACAACCTGAGATATTGGCTGCAGTTTTTACCATCCAGACTCATGGACTGATAGCACTTGAGATGTTCCAGCAGGACTTCAATATCTTTCACCCCATCATCATGTTGAGTCTAGCCAAGTGCATAACAGGTTCATTTTCTGAATACTAACCTGCCATATGGAGGACATGAAAAGAGCTTTCTTGAACGATATGAAGCATTGAAGGACATTTGGGTGTGTCTTGGACAACAGCTTTAAACTTGACTAATATTTTCAGTCCAAAAGCATCTAAAGAGAAATAGAGAGATCTAAAGAGAAGGGATTTTAATCTCATTTCTTAAAACAAAATGTTTGCCCTACAAAGGAACTTTTCAGGACCAAATATGACTATTTTTTCTGTAAATATTGAGGGTCTGTCTATATACAAAGAAGAACTGGTGTAGGACCAATGCCAAAAATAGAACTGTGATTTCTTATGGATACAGGAGACTTATAGAGATGGGCATCAGAAAAGACATAAATTTCAGGTATGCAGCTTGTAGAAGAGATGCTCCACCAACAATATGGCCTGATATCCAAGTCTGTTTTACTACTACTATCTCAGAGATAAATAATATAGAAGCAATAACTGTAGAGTTAAATGACTGCATGGTAACCTCAGTGTACAAACCACCGTTAGTTGAGATTAAAGGTGATGAATTTAATACAATTAATACAGATAAAATATTTTTGTCATTGGTGATTTCAATAGCCATAGTAGCCTCTGAGGGTACATGGACAATGATAGGAAACTGGAGGTCCTAATTCAGATGGTGGATTTAAATAACCTGGCCCTTCTACATGACTACAAACTTCCAGAGTCATTCAATAGTAGAAGGTGGCACAGGTGATACAACCCAAATTTGATATTTGTGTGTGACCATATAATTCACCAATGTGCCAAGACAGTCTGCTCACTCATCCTGAACTCTCAACACTGGCCAATTATGTGTCACATTGTTGCTGCATTTCAACCTTACATCATACCCCACAGATGCAGATATAATTTTTAAAAAGCTGACTGGCCCAAGTAAACTAGAAATGTCTAGATTGTTGTTGTGAAAAAAAGAAAAAATGCATTGCAAAAACTCAGACTTATCCACTTCCCTCCAGGCTGAATGGCAGAGGGGAAAAGTTCGGCAGCAGTGGCAGCAGCGACGTTCTTCTGACCGGCTGACTGTGCCGCACAGCTGTTCCCATTTCCCTCAAGGCCAGGCCGGCAGAGGGAAGAGCATTGGCAGCAGTGGCATCCTTATGGCCGGCCGGCCATGCCACTCAGGTGTCCTTCATTCCCGCTCAGCTGTTCTCCATTCCCTCAGGCTGGCCTGGCTGAGGGAAGAGTCTGGTGGTGCTGCTGTCGGCATCGATGTTCTTATGGCCGGCTGGCTGCGCCACTCAGCTGTTCTTCATTCCCTCAAGGCCGGCCCGGCTGAGGGGAGAGTCCACTAATGTTTGAAACAGTGTGCAATCACCAGTATCTGGTGGAAAACTAAGGCTATAGCAGTCCTAAAACCAGGTAAAGATGCTCATAATCCTAAGAGTTATCACCCAAGAGTTATCATAAAATCTTTGAAAGAATGATACAAAGTCAGCTCACAGTACCCATAGAACTCTCCCTCATACTGCAGCAGGCTAGCTTTCACCTCCCCTCAAAAGCACACCACACAATTACTTTACCTAAGCCCATCAGAGATGGATTTCAAAAGGGCAATGTAACACAAAGTTTTGAAACAGATATGTAATTAACAAATGATATCTTACATCTTTCCTTAGTATTGAATTGAAGCATACCATGGGATTGTGGTAATAAAAAAAACCTGATCATATATTCATTAATAATAATATCTCAGTGCCATCAAGTCAGTTCTGACTTATGGTGGCTCTTTCCAGGGTTTTCAAAGCAGAGAATACTCAGAAGTGGTTTACCATTCCCTTCTTCTGTGGGGCCCTGAAAGTGTACAGATTTGTCATGGCTACACAGGCTGGCTTCTCTACCAGGAGTCATAGTGGGGACTCAAACTCCCAATCTCTGACTCAGATAACTAAACAACTGAGCTTTCCAGCCACTATATATAAATTATTATCAAGTCTTATTATTGAGATTTTAATATGTTGTGTCATACATATATAATATCTATAAATTAATTTAACATCAGCACTACAGACATTAGAACAAAGTATTACAAATATTACAAACACATTTTTACTCAAAGACATTGTCCTGATTAACGTTATTACTGCAAATCCTGGCGGAATTAATAATGACAGCATTTATTATCAAGTTATACTGATGTGGTGAGGGAGGAGGGGAGGAAATAGTTAGCCTAATTAAAATTTGGAAATCACTTAAAGGCTTTTCCAAAATGTAGATGCTCGTTTTATGGTAATCAGCTCTGTGTGGAAAAAGAAGCTGGAGGGGTTTTTATTGTGTTGGGGAAAATGATGTTCCCCATAAATGCTGAATTATTGCTTCTGTTGATGGTTGGGATGCAAGTGATGGTTATGAAAAGGAACAAGCATGGAATTATGGGAGGTGTAAGATGTGCCCAAAAAACAGAAGAAGGTATGGGTGATGGGTTCCTCCCCCACCCACTTAGGAAGTAATAATATCTTTCTGGATGGACTATCTAAAAACATTTTTCAGTGCAGTATGGAGCATCATGGTAGGTGGAGGGCACCTAGATAGATTTTCCCAACTTACCCATGTGAAAAATGCAGAGGGATTTTGGAGTCTCTAACTGTGTCGCTCTGTCGAATCCTGCTTCTAATATACTCAGTACACATCATCATAACACACTGGGCCTGAGTAGGTGGTTTTGGTGAAGACTCTGAAGAGTCATAGCTTGTTACAAGATGAGCAATTGTTTAAAATGCAAAGAGCTACTCCTACCTCTCCAGATGTTTGTTGCATTGCAAATCCCTTTGGGTCCAAGTAGGCTGGAACAGTAGTGACATGTGATGGAATCTACAAGCCAATGACATGTGGAACCAAAAGCAGTATTTGAGTTACTGGCTTGTTCCTCACCCATAGTTTGGGAGCTGAAGGAAATTCCCTTTAAGAGTAATGGGGTTGCTACTCATATCAGAGGAAGACACAGAGTAAGTCATAGACTATTGGATGATCTATGATTCCGAGAATGGGCTGGTGTGTGCAAATTGCTGCTTGAGAAACCCAATGTTTTTCAGGCCATGCCCTGCCTAAGCATCTGTAAAATCCTGATCCCCCTCCCCCCAGTTACATATAATTCTTATTATTCAGAAAGTGAACTCCTATTCACATGGAGGAAGCCTAAAAGACCATCCACTGTTAACTAACTCAATCTCAAACCCCCCCCCCCTTAAAAAACAAGTTGCCCACCTGTGGGAACCACGGGTCTAAGGATTAAATTATATGTTAAGGAGAATCTATACTCCCTGTAATTAATCCATTTTCCTTTCCATTAGAGGTTACATGGATTAACTGTCTGGTTGGACATCTATGGTAATGGAGTAGACCATACAGCCAGCAACTCAACACCAAGTGTTAGGCAGTGGTTAACTAACCTGACTCCCTGAAGGGGCCAATGGCTATGGGCAGATGAGCCCCTTTAGGTGGAGTGATGGTCACCCTCAGTGGAGGAAATGCCAGTGGAAACCATAATATTGGGCCCAATGGCAAAATGAGCAGATGAGGAACTCTGATTCCCAATGACCATGGAGGTGAAAGAGGCCATGCCAGGTGGACTGGCTGTGAAGGTGCACCTTGTCCATATCCTCAAGGCTGTGGCAGTCCATTGCAGTCCTGGTGTTAAATCCTGCATGTCGCGCTTCTTGTGTGCCATGGGTGATGGCTCTGAGATCATAGTGTGTGGGTCACTTCCTGGCAAGATTGGATCCACCTTAAACAAATCCATGCCAGTGACATTTTCCTGCTTCAAGGAAAAATGCATTCTCAGATACAAGTTGCAGTCGAGTACATGGAATAGCAGTCACACTTACATGTTGCACCCTACAACTATACCCTGCAAGGACCAAATACATAGCAAAGCATGCTGAATGCAATATACATAGCTTGGGGAAATCACAAATAGATGTATTTCGCTCTATGAAGGGTGCACCTCTTCTAAACACATATTAATCATACTGTCTGGTTTAATTCTTCAGCAACATGATGTCAGAGAAATAGTTTGCTACATTGAACAATTCAGAAATAGTTACATGTTGACAAATCAATTCTGACTTATGGCAAACCTTTTCTAGGTAGTGGGCATTCAGAAGTGGTTTACCACTCCTTTCTTTTGGGGGTTTCTCCTGCAAAGTACAATAATGAATCAAATACTCATCTCTAGCTATGCAATAGATATCCCAGTCACTAACCTATCCAGTTAGCTCCTGAATGACTCAAGTGTTGGCCTATTTGCCATGGGGTTCCAGAGGCTGTACTTTAGCCCCTGACTTAAAAAAAAAATACAGTTATGTGAAAATAATGGATGAATTCATTTGGAGTAAGATGTAATTAATACACCGTTGTCACCCAGATCTGCTTCCATTTTTTTCTCAGATAGTCTTCAGTTTTATACTGTCTGAGATCCTACTATGTGTTGGGTATTTTTGAATTTTCGTAAATTGCATTGTAATTAAACAGTAGAAGTACAGTTTGAAGGAACAGCCTCACCATCCACTCCTTGTTACCATACTAGCACTTAATATTGAAGAATCAGTCAAAGGCAACTTAAGTAGAAAGAATTTTTTTAAAGAAAATTCATAGTTGTAGTTGCTTAGGTACATCAGATGAATAAAGAGAAAAATATGTTGGTCTCAGAAGAGAAACACACATGCAGTTGCATGCTTAAAGATCAGGAAGGGAAGCTAAGCAAACAAACTGTTCATTGGTTAGTACTGAATGACAGACAATCACCTTAACCCACAAAAGTCTCTTAATATTGTTAAATCTCCAACACCCCTCTTCAAGTCTAATTTTGTTTCCCAGGCGATAGAGAAGCATGCTGGGCCCAAAATCTGTTATTCAGCTCTATGAGCAACTGTCAACCTGTTGTTGTTGTGTAACTTGCTGGCTGGCTTTTTAACTGGTAGAGCCAGTTAACTGGTGCACAGGGATAACTAGAGAAAGAATGAGAGAGAATTGAAAAAGAATCAGAGTAAACATTTCCCAGTAGATGATATTTAATTTTTAATTTGCCCAGCATGCCACCAGCAGCATCTTAGTTATTGCCTTGTTACTGAATTAAAACAGAGCAAGAGAAAGAGAGATAGAAAGAGGACTTGTACTTATATTATCCTTGGTTTAGTATAGGGATGGCCAAACTTTTTGTGCCAGGGGCCTGACCATGCCCCTGAAACAACTGAGTGGGTGTGACCACATCCTTGGAAGTAGGTATGTTTGCACATGTGCATCAGGAACCACTTCCGGGAGTGGTTCTGGATGTGTTTGTGCATGCGCACATGCATCCACACCACTCCCAGAAGTGGTTCCACCCCTCCTGGAAGTGGTTTTATCACTCCTGGAAGTGGTTCTGGACATTTCTGCGCATGTGGAAATGCATCCCCACCACTCTCAGAAGTGGTTTTGTCACTCCTGGAAGTGGTTCCGCACATCTCTGTGCATGTTCAAATGCATCCCTGCCACTCCCAGAAGTGGCTCTGGACATTTCTATGCATACAAAAATGCATCCATGCCACTCCCAGAAGTGGTTTCACCCCTCCCGGAAGTGGTTCTGGACGTGCATGCACATTGGTGGACGCATCCCCCATCCACTTCCAGGAGCGGCGAGGGCATTGCAGGACTGATGAATTGGTGTTGTGGGCCTGATACAGCTGGTGGGCCATAGTTTGGGCACCCATGGTTTAGTGTTTTAAAATGCAGATTGTCCTGGCAGTAAAAAAAAAGTTTCAACTGAAAAACTCAATATTAGGGTGATACCTTTTTTTATGTTAACTGAAATTAAGAAAAGAACAGAGGGGGCAATATCATGTTCAAGCTTTTGGGGTCACACGACCTCTTTGTGACACAAGATTTTAATTTAATTTAATTTAATAGTCATATTTATATATATGCCGCCCACTCAGGTAGAACCCGACTCAGGGCAGCATTACAACAAGTTCTAAAAACACATAAAAACACTTTAAAAGACCCATATCCCACCCACTTTAAAAGACCCATATCCCACCCACCCATCCCACCCACTATAAAAAGAAGAAGAGAGAGTTCTTAATTGTTTACATAAGCCAGCAGGCGGGTACCGTGTTCCCATTAGGGCCCCACACCTGCCCTGCCAGACAGGTCTTCAATCCTTTCCTGAAGGACAGCAATTCTCTTTGAAGTCTTAGATCTGTTGGCAGGAGGTTCCAGAGGGTTGGTGCAGACACGGAGAAGGCCCTCCTTTGGGTGCTGGATATATGTGCACCCCAAGCTGATGGCACTATTAGAGAGCCTCTCCGGTCCGCTCTGGTTGGACGGGCAGACACTCTTGGGATGATGCGGTCTCTAAGGTATCCTGGCCCACTGCCATATAGGGCTTTAAAGGTCAAAACCAGCACCTTGAATTGCACCCGGAGACAAACTGGTAACCAGTGCAGCTCCCGAAGTAGCGATGAGGCATGGGCATATCGTCCACATCCCATCACCACCCGGGCTGCCACATTCTGGACCAGCTGCAGCCTCCGAATGGTCGTCAAGGGCAGCCCCATTTAGAGCGCATTACAATAATCTAGTCGGGAAGTGACCAGAGCATGGGTGACCATAAGCAAGGAGCCCCGGTCCAGGAGCGTGCGCAACTGGCGAATCACCTGAAGTTGGGCAAAAAGCCCTCCTGGCCACAGCTGCTACCTGTTCTTCTAGCAGCAGCCGCGAGTCCAGAAGGACCCCCAAGTTGCACACTGGGTCTGTCTGGGGCAAAACAGCCCCATCCAGTATCAAAGATGGTAGCTCCCTGGATAACACGGGGCCCCTTATCCACAGCCACTCTGTCTTGCTGGGATTCAGCCGAAGCCCATTGGCCCCCATCCAGACCCCAATGGCCTCCAGGCATCCGGATAGGATTTCAACAGCATCACTGGGGTCCCCACGGGCCGAGATGTACAACTGGGTGTCATCCACGTACTGATGGTACCGCACCGCGTGGGAATGAATGATCTCACCCAGTGACTTCATGTAGATGTTAAATAGGAGAGGAGAGAGCACCCAGCCCTGAGGCACCCCATACTTGAGGAGCCTAGGGCTGGACCTCTCACTCTCCAACCACACCTACTGGGTATGGCCCTCCAGAAAAGAGGAAAACCAGTACAACACGGTGCCCTGGATCCCCAGTCCTTTGAGCCGTTGCAGAAGGATACCGTGGTCAACGGTATCGAAGGCTGCTGAGAGGTCAAGAAGAGCAAGGACAGATGGATAACCCCCGTCCCGCTCCCACCAGAGATCATCCATCAGTGCGACCAATGCCGTCTCCATACCATACCCGGGCCTGAATCCTGATTGAAAGGGGTCTAGATAATCCGCTTCCTCCAGGACACTCTGCAGCTGGCACGCCACCGCCTTCTCCAAAACCTTACCCAGAAAGGGCAGGTTGGAAACCGGCCTGTAGTTGTTAAGGACAGCTGGGATGTTACAAAAAGTAATTTCTGAAAAACTGCTTTGATTGAGGATGCCATCAGCCTTATGCCGTGTAAGCCACAGTAAGAGCTTACTTCACTTATATACATTAGCATGCTTCTTTTTTTTTTTGGTAAGTGGTTTTCAGAAGTGAAATTTTATTGAAGTTTGATTTCACAAACTCAGAAAGACCGCAATTGCCTTCCTGCAACATTAACATGCTTTCAGCTCTAATTACACACTATTTCTAATGTGTGTTTCTATCCTAAGACACACAGTGGCCAGGGCTAAAGGATGCACTTGGGAAAGTCAGCAGTAGCCTATTCCCTGAAATCTGAGACCAGGAAAGGAAGCCTTTGTGATGTCACAGAAGCAGCAGAGATAAGACTTGGGAAGGAAGTGCACCAGGGGCTGAGCCAGTGTGCCAGCTAAGTATGGTGGCACTAGCTTTAAGGACACATCCCAGCAGGACTATCCAAATCTCTCCCACCCCTTCAGACATGAAACAAAGGCCCTCCCTCACTGTAGCTATTGTCATTTTCACACAAACAGGCATTGAAAAGGAAGGAAACTATGTCCTATAGATGTTGGCCCCTCCACTCTTTCCTATGCTGTTACTGGGGAAGGGAAAGTTAAAGGGATGGGGCACAATAAAATATTGAAATTAGAAGCTGACTCAAAGGCTTCCTTTGAACCACAGAAGGTGGAGAAAAAGGCCCAAGTGATTTCTCTGGACATTGATTCCATCTGCCTTGGCTCAGATAACACACCTCAGAGCCAGGCATTTCTGTAAAAGGGTTGTAATTTGAGTTAGCTGCTGTGCTGTTTGGTACTGTCTGCTGCCTGCTGGAAGAAGAATATGATCATGCACTGCTTTTGATGGGAAAGAGTTGATGGGGCTGCATTGATGCTGCATTTTGGGGAAGATGCCCATAGCAGCAGCTCACCCTATGAAAAGGACCATTGCATTTGAGGGGGTGGCAATGAGAGAGAATAAAGCAAAAGCAAAGCAATCACATTTCTATACTGCCCCATAGTGCTAAGTGCACTCTTTGGGTGGTTGACAAGTTAATTAGCACTTTGTGTCCAACATGCTAAGTACTCATTTTACCGACCTTGGAAGGCTGGAAGGCTGAGTCAACATTGATCCCTGGTCAGGACTGAACTCACAAATTTTTGGTTGCACTACAGCAGTTTAACCACTGAGTAAACAGGGCACATTTGCCACACTCGACACTCTGCCACCTGAGATGCCTTCCTTAGTGCAGTTGATGGGATGCCTAGCTCTGCCCTACACAAAAGTAAAACTTTATTGCATCACTCATTCTGAGATTTGTCTGCTCTGTTGTGTTTCATATGTGACTCATCGTGGCTTTGTCTTGTGTGTACCTTCATCCATCTGCTTCATGACAGCACAGTCTACACATCAGTGGCTCCACCTGAGGGATCTTTTCTGCCTGTCATAGCCATCATTTCAATGAATTTCAAAACAAAAGTCAAGTGAAAAGTTGCTTCTGGGCTAGGAAGCTTAAAGAAGGAGGCCCCATCTATAGCATCGAGACCAACATGTATGTATGCATGTATGTATGTATTTCTCCCTGTAGAGGGGCCCAAAGCAGCTTGCAAATTGCTTAAAAACAGATAGAATACTGGAATACTATACACTATTAAAATAATTAAACCTATTCATTGCATACAAAATAAAATCTCTTTAACCTGTCAATGTAGACGAGCATAAGGAAATCTTTAAAACAAGGGTGGGTGACACCCAGCCTATAGGCTGCATGCAGTTCTTCCCTAGCAACTTTTGCAAAACCCAACAAGCTATCTATTTAAAAAAATGAATAGCTAAGACCACAACACATATAAAGTACTAGCTGATTACCCGGCTTTGCTTGGATTTTTCATTTCTTTATCATAGGCCAGCCTTTCCCTCTTGGAAACCTCATTGGGTGTATGTGGGTCACTCCTACTGTGAAAACTACAACTGAGCTCAGAGGGCTACAGCTGAGCTAGTCAGATGATGTCACAATCTCTACCTACCTGAGACTATGACATCAGCTCAATTACATCACTGGGAAACACACACATTGTATAGATCAATTGCTTCCCAATTTGGGGGGCATACGGGCCCCCATGGGTTTTGAGACCCCCACAGTGCTGATCTCCCAAGCCCAAGTTATGTATGTGCAAATTTCAGTTACATCTGTCCAGGGGTGTGGGAGCCTATGGACCACATACAAAGAGACACTTCTGTTTTTTATATATATATAGATAACTGTTCATCTTTTGTTATCCAGATTTCCTATAAAACCTGCTTCTTGCTTTATTATGAAACTTTTTCCCCTTGAAGAATCCAGACATATCTCACAATTCTAGTAACCCAATCCATTCTGCACTTTTGGGGTGTTGGGGCTCCTCAAAATATAAGGAAGGGGGTCACAGAGAGGGATGCAGCAATGAGTTAGAATTACTTTCTCCTGCATTTGAATTTATAACCCTCAAGTTTTTTCTTCCTTGATTGTGTGGCTTTAAAATCTTGGCTCCAAACCTGAATGGAAATAAATTGTTTTGCACCTACAAGGGGCATGTTCAATGGGGATAGCTATCACAGGACAAAGATGACCACACTGTTCTCCTACATTGGTGTATAGCTGTTAAAGATGTGGAGCATACACACACAAAGAGGAGCACTTATGTAAGTTCAAGACCCAGACTTTGAAGTACTAAGTATTCAAAATCCTTGGCCTCACTGGGCAAATGTATCAATTTTGAATTCTCGTACTCTTCTTCTTCTCCTTTCGTGTCCTGATCAAACCCTGGACTGCCAAAATGAAGCCACTTTCTTGGCTTTGTCATTGACAAAACCTAATCCTCATCGGTGAATGTTTCTGGCAGTAATCAGCAGACCAGTAAATGAGCTGGATTCTGTATCTCTCTGAATTCATACTGCATGTTGTTTTCCTCCAGCAGCCTTCATTTGAGCATGTTAGTCTTACATTTAGGGACTCCAATCCTTAGCCAATTTATGGTCCTCCAAATGATGTAGAAGAGGTTGAGTTTCTCATCTATATCCTCCTTTAATGACATACCCTAAAAACCATAAACAACAGAAGAACCTTGGGATGGAACAGGGTGGGGTTGGGGGCAGAGCAGCTCCCTCTATACTTTTAAGAAAAGCCAGAACTCAGTCTAAGACTCAAAGTGGCATATCATTTTTTGATGCTGTGCTGATTTTGGCAACAACTAATACTACTACTACTACTACTACTACTACTACTGTTGTTGTTGTTGTTGTTGTTGTTGTTGTTGTTGTTGTTGTTGTTTTGTTTTGTTTTGTTTTGTTTTGTTTTGTTTTGTTTTGGTTTGGTTTGGTTTGGTTTGGTTTGGTTTGGTTTTTTGTCTTTGTCTTTGTCTTTGTTTTTGTTTTTGTTTTTGTTTTTGTTTTTGTTTTTGTTTTTGTTTTTGTTTTTGTTTTTGTAGTAGTAGTAGTAGTAGTAGTAGTAGTAGTAGTAGTAGTAGCAACACTCATTGGAGGAGATGACAGATGTTTAATTGAAATGAATGATGTAATTGCCGCCCACTGACACCCTTACAACTGTCTGGTTGCATCAGATCAGGCAATCACACAGTGTAAAATGCAGAAAAAGCAATGCCAGCCCAAGTGGAGCAAAATAAGAGTATGCTGTCAGCTGGGGATTAAAAAGACAGTTCCCCACTAAAGACAGGTAATTTCCTACTGGAGTTCTCCACACTTTGGTTTATGTCAAACAGCCACCAGTTTTTCACTCAATTTCATTCGTACCAAAAACAGTGCAAACTGCCAAGCACATGGCCAATATAATTGGCCAATGAGTCAAGTACGAAAAATTTTAAAGTACTCTCTTTCCCCTTAGGAACTGCAGTAGCTTACTGGTTAAGACGCTGAACTTGATGACTGGAAGGTCAACAGGTCAGTTGTTTGAGACCTGAGTGCTGTATGACGGAGTAAGCTCCCATCTCTGTCCCAGCTCCTGCCAACCTAGCTGTTCGAAAGCAAGAAATTGTAAGTAGTTAAATATGTACCACTTCAGTGGGAAGGTAAACAGTGTTCCGTGTCTAGTCCACATGTCCTTGGAAACATCTGCAGAGACAGAAAGCAGAGATGAGCCCCGAACACCAGAGTCATATAAGACTTGTTTTTGAGCATGGGTGACCTCTTTCTACTTTAGTGACTTAGATTTTATTTGGCTTTGAGTTGTGCAATATTTATTCTATTTTTCCCCTTATTTGTTAAACTATGAAGAAGCTGCCTTAAAAGCCAATGGAGGGGGAGGGGCACCTCAAGAAAGAGCAGTAAGGATTAAAAGAGATAAATAAACAAGCATAGATTTGAAATGAGACTCAAAATCCAGATGTTTCTACTCTGGCTCTCTCTCCTTTGCAACGGTAGCTCTCAGAAATCATTATTAGTTCCTGCTCCCTGGAATTTTCTTACTGTGGTTAAAGATGAGTTACTGCATGGTTCCTGTTAATGGAGGCATACTTCTTTGAGACATAAGTACATGCTAGCTTTAAAGAAGGGGCTCGGTACTTTTTTATGGCATATGACCCATTTCAGCACTGCTTTATCATCTGCTAGCATGTGCACACAAACTAATCAGCTATTCACTACCTTTTGCCCCCTGAGGGCACCTTTCAATGAGGAAGACCATTGATTGTTTTTTTTAACCATCAGACACACAAACCATGAGCCATTCCATGCATTATTCTGTCCCCTGTGGTACATTCTGCAAGGAAACCAGCCATTTCATTTCATCACATGCTCACAAAGCAGGCAAAGTAGCTTGCAATATAGTGCTTTGGAAATTCAGATGTTTACATCTGCCCTCCCCACTCCAGGAAAGAGACACTTTCCCTTAACTTAGAAGCCTTCCCAAAGGGTTTTTATTCAATTTTATTAGAATATTCAGTGATAAGAAAATATTGTAAAAAGGAGAGTTGAGACTTAAAAGACAGAATAAATAGGCACGCTGCACAATTAGTGTATTTTCACACTTTTAACTCTCTGTGGAAATATCCCACCAACCATAGATCTATTCAATCATTGTTAAAATGTGTGTAATCCACACATGACAAGGGGAGTGGGCTGGACCCACTTCATCTGTCTTTGCATTTCTCAGGCAAAACCAGGCTGTCTGACGAAAGATAAGCTGTTCTAACTGTGTAGACTCCCCACATGAGTCAGAGCTTAGATTGTGTTTTGTTTTCTTCTGCATTCTGGCTACTATGGTTAAAACAACCTTTCCCTTGCTAACCAGTTGCCTTCACAAGAGGAAAGTAAGAATGAGCCAATTATCCCATGAGAGCACACATATTTTAATAACAAGATAGGGCTCACATTTTAACTAGGTACCACATTCACAATTTACAGAGGTAATATTTTTTCCCCAGAGGCTCAGGCCAAAACCACTTCTTTTTTTCAATGAATTGATCTGGCATTTGAAAAGTTAGAAGGCAAGTCTCTAAATTAGTCTGCTGAGCTCATACCTCAGAACCCTCTTCACACCATGGTCTATCTTGAAAATCTGGTTCTGGACTAATTTCCTTTTATGCCAAAGTCAAAACATATGTAGACAGATGGGTGTGGACCTCAATGGTATAGCTTGACTTTTGAGCTGTAAAAGTAAATTCCTGTGAAACAAGATATTGAGCATTTGATGGATGAAGATAAGGACAGTGAGGGATACAGTGCTGCCCATCTTCTTCACATAAACATTTCAACACTTGACTGTCATCTGACAGTAATGCAGAAATATGTAGAAACCAAGTTGCGGGGCGTGGCTAAGATGGCCGACGAGTAACATCTTGATCCGGACGCTCCACTTATGAAAGTGGTAATCAATGGGATGGAGTGAAATGGAAAATTTTTAAAGTTGTAATTTCTGTGGCTAAGACTCCTGCTTGCCTTTTTGGAAAATTTCGGAAAGTTTTGAGGTCGGATGGTCGAAGTTCGGGAGGTTTTCCTTGGTGGGTGAGGCCTGCAACGGCAGTCGCGGCTTTTCTGCCGAGGAGCCGAGAACGGGACCAGCGAGACTGCAGAGGAGTACTGGAATTGGCAAGAATGGAAGCGTGGCGCCAAAATGGCCGCCGTGCTCTTTGCGGGCCCCCCCCACCGGACGAAACCATCCGGGTAGTTAGGGGCGTGGCCAGCACCCTAATAAAAGGGGCTGGCCACGAGGCAGCCGTGCTGCCATTTTGGCGAACCGACAGAGCGGAGAAGTTTTTCTTTCCTCCTTAACTCCATCGCTCGTGTCCTCTTGGGGGAAGCCTTTTCGGGCAGCTTTCTCTTGTTTTAGGCTTCCTAGCTACCTTAGCCATGCCCTCGAAGAAGAAGGCAGCCGCGAACGTGGCTCAATCGGCGCGGAGGCGTCAGCCGGGTCGGAGGACCGCGACTGCACCCGTTCCGCAGCCACCTTTAGCAGACCCCACCGGGAACGGTGGGATGGGATCGGTAGCTCCTTGGCCTGATGCGCGGAGCATACCTGCTGCCCCGGACGGGGCCTCGGCCCTTGGCCCCTGCCATGGTCTGTGCGGCGGGGCCCTCTTGCCCGGGTGCGCTATTCCCTATGGGGGGTGCGAGCCACGGAGGGTGGTTGGGTTCCCTGCCTTTGCAGGGCGTTCCCACGGCTCCCCAGGGGCTGAGCATGGGCTCTTGGCCTTATCTGGCCCCTGGGGCTCAGGGACCTGGACAGGTACCCGTGAATTATGGGCCGGTTGCCCAATTGCCCCCTGTTGAGGCCGGGGCCTATGTCGATGTGGAGGCCCTCCTGGCACGGGTGGCGGCCCTTGAAGTGTCCTTGGCAAGGACCAACCAAACAGGGGTGTATCTAGGTTTTCAGGTGCCCCCTTTGGCCGCCGAACAGCGGCCGGCGATGGGTCGGGTTGAGCTGCCTGAGGCACGCGGGCCGGTGGAGGCCACTGCCTCGCAGCTCCCCACCCCACAGGTGCAGCAGTCTGGTGCTGGTCTGGCCCCGTCGACGAGCTCAGCTTCGGTCGTGAGCTCCGACGCCCCCAGCGGGCCGGAACCCCCGGTGGGGGCGGCCCGCGGGGGTGCAGCGGGTGAGTATGCAGTCCAAGCTAATGCACCCACACAACTGACTTCCTTGGGGGGGCTGTTCAATGGCCTTGGCCTCGCTCGGGTGGCCCGGCGGCCCAATGGCCCCCGGCCCACCCAGCGACTTTGCCCGTGACACAGGGCCTGGGTTGGGGTGGTGCCCCCAATGTGCTGAAAATGTGTTGGGGATCCCCGGGCTGGCTCAGGCTCATTTTCCTTTGCCCGTAGTTCCCTCAGTGCCGGTGTCGGCTTTGCCAACAGCAGGGTATTCCTTGCCCTTGGGGGACCATTTGGCCCAGTCTACCAAGGAAAAGATTTGGAGGAGCGAGTATGTAGATATCTTCTCCCTGCTAAATAGGGAGCCAACCAAGGAAGAGAGGGAAGGGCTGGACGAGAAGGATAAGGAGCAGGCACGTCGTCGTAAGCCGCCACGCACGTGGGCAAATTGGTTGCCAGCGTACCTGATTTACATGGCCGTTTACCTCAGGGCTAGGCCGGATTTGGCTATCCCTATGGTCCAGTATCTGGACAATATTTACCGGGCTATGGTTGACTTCCCGGGTCCGTCATGGCTGGTTTACGACGAAGAATTCAGCATGAGGATTCCACTGCACCCAGAGATGAGGTGGGATGAGCCCTGCCAGAAGCTGTGGCTTCTGTATATGACCCCCACGCACCCGGCGCCTGGGGAGAGATACCATTGTGGACATGCGGTCCAACGAGCGGCCCCGGTACAGGTACCCCGCCAAGTGGCGGGGCAGGGGGTTCCAGCCCGCCTGCTGTGCTGGACCTTCTCGTCCAATGGTTCTTGCAACAGGAAAAATTGCAAGTACAAGCATGAGTGCCCCTCTTGTTCTGGCCCCCATGCTGCCTCCGCCTGTCCCAGGCCGGGAGGATACGGGGGCAGGGGTAGGGGCGGACAAGGGGCAGGTAAGACTGCCATGGAGGGAGCGGGTTCACCAAAAGGCCCCCTCCCCGATTAATGTCGACATGCTGGAGAGTTGGCTCGCATTGTACCCGAGGAGAGCAGACGCTGTGTACCTCCTTCAGGGTTTTCAACTGGGTTTTCGTATTCCTTTCACGGGGGATAGGTCACCGCAGAATGCACCTAACCTTTCGTCACTTAGGGGAGGGGAGGAGGTGGCTGCCGCCAGCATTAATAAGGAGATTGCTGCGGGCAGGGTCGCTGGCCCTTTCCCCGCACCCCCGTTCCACAACCTTACAGTGTCTCCGCTAGGACTAGTGCCCAAGAAGTCCCCGGGCGAGTTCCGCCTGATTCACCATTTGTCCTACCCAGCCGGCCACTCGGTCAATGATGCTATCCCTGATGACCTTTGTTCTGTCGGGTATACATCCTTTGACCAGGCATTGCGCATGGTGCGCTCATGTGGCCCGGGTGCACTGTTGGCTAAGTGTGACATTAAGTCGGCGTTTTGCCTTTTGCACGTGCACCCGGGTGACTTCGAGTTGCTGGGTTTCAAATTCCGGGGTGAATATTATTTTGACAAAGCCATGCCATTCGGCTGTTCCATATCCTGCTCGGCTTTCGAGCGTTTCAGTACCTTCCTGCAGTGGGCATTTGTCCGTAGGTCAGGGTCTCGGTCTGTAGCCCATTACCTGGATGACTTTTTATTCGGGGGTGAACGGGGCTGGGACACGTACACACGTCTCCTCAACACATTTCAGACGCTAATGGAGGAACTCGGTGTCCCTTTAGCGCCCGAAAAGACCGAAGGCCCGTCTAATAAGTTAATATTCCTGGGGGTGGAAATTGACACGGTAGCGCAGGCGTCTAGGTTGCCCGCAGACAAGGTGTCAAGGATAGTGGCCCTTATATCGGACTTGCTGGCTAAGCGCAAGGCATCCCTTCGGGGATTGTAGGTGCCACATGGACATCTCAATTTCGCTTGCAGGGTGGTCGCACCTGGCAGGGCATTTGCTCGGCGCTTGTGCGACGCCATGGCAGGCTTATCCAGGCCCCATCATAGGGCGAGATTGACACGGGGCATCAGGGCAGATCTGCACGTATGGCTCCAGTTCCTGAGGGAGTTCAATGGGGTCTCATTTTGGAGGTCTGACCTCCTGGCTTCGCCCCAATTTCAAATTCAGTCTGATGCCTCGGGATCCCTTGGTTATGGGATGTACTTCAATGGGAAGTGGGCATATGGTGGATGGCCACCAGCCTGGTCAGGCACGGGTCGCCTGAGGGATCTCACATATTTGGAATTTTTCCCCATACTGGGGGCCTTGATGCTATGGGGTGAGGAGTGGGCCAACTCTGTGGTGCATTTCTGGTGTGACAATGCGGCTGTTGTCCACATTGTCAACTCACAGACCTTTAAATCTCCCAGGGTCATGGATCTTGTGCGCCAGTTTGTATTGCGCAGCCTGCGCCTCAATGTACTGTTCAGAGCCAGGCATGTCCCGGGGGTGAATAATGATATTGCTGACGCTTTGTCCCGCCTGCAGATCTCCCGGTTCCGTGCCTTGGCTCCGGATGCGGAGGAATTTCCCTCGCCACTACTGCAGGAGATATGGACCATTGGCAAGGAGAGGTGAACCGGGCGATAGGCATGTTACTGGCGCCACGCACGCGTAAGGCGTATCACCACGCGTTGGTTGCATTTCGGACCTTTTGTTCCCAATCTCGCCTGCCAGATACCTGGCCGATCCCAGTGGCCCACATCCTCCGTTTCATGGTTTACCTGCACGCCCAGGGCCTGGCACCCCGCACCATGGCATCTAGGCTATCAGCGCTGGCTTTTATGGCCAAGGTGGGAGGTCACGCGGACAGTACCGCTGATTTCCGTGTGAGACATGTTTTGGAGGGGGGGTGCGGGAACGTGGGCGTTGCCTGGACGACCGTCACCCAATTTCCCCTGGGGTACTTACCCAACTGGCACGAGGCTGGCATGACCTATGTTTCGATAGGTATGAGGCAGCCCTGTTTCGTGCGGCTACAACAGTGGCCTTTTTTGGAGCGCTCCGCATCAGCGAGCTTATGATGCTGTCTAAGGCGGATGCAAGTCGTAGGGCACTGGAACTTGAAGATGTCTATGTTGCTATGATTGGGCTCAGTTGAGGATACGCTCCTCTAAAACAGATCAGCACGGCGTAGGCAGTTGAGTAATACTGCTACGATGTTCCTTGGAAGACATCTGTCCGGTTGGTGCCCTACAGGAGTTTCTTGCACTGTGTGGCACGCACCATGCCCCGTTTTTCTGTCACCAGGGTGGGTTTCCCCTCACTCAGCCATTCCTGCAGGATGGGGGCGGTTTCTACTGCAGCTACTTTTGGGTACTCTGGGGCTGAAATACGCCGCATGGGAAGGTGGGGATCACATTTTTTTCAGTTTTGTGTTCACCCTCTTCAACCGTGAGTGCCAGTTTAGTCACTGCACTGTTTCTCACCCCCCCTTTTTTTCCTTGACAGACCCTGGGTGTCGTTTTACACCGGTGACAGTAGGGCTGGTGGGCCATTGCCACGTGCACAGGGCAGCGCGTTACGCAGCACAGGGCAGCGCGTTACGCTGCACAGGGCAGCGCGTTACGCTGCGGCGACAGAGTGGGACCCCGACTGGGACTGGGTGCATCCGCACATCTCAGGTGGTGTGGTAAGCGCGGCATGTTATGGCGGGAACTGTTGCCATTCCTTTTCTACATCAGGGATGCTGACTCGCCTGATGTCCTGGTTATTCACCTTGGGGGCAATGGTTTCGGACAGGTCACTGGCCTATCGCCGAAGCTTGCGATTTGCAGTCACCTGGCCTACTCGCATTATGTGTGGCCTGCCACACCCCTCATTGGTCGGACATGATACCGCAGTACGCTTACAGGGGAGCGTTTGGCCTCCAGGCGCTTGACCGGGCTCGTCGCTCCAGGGCTATTGCCCGGTTCCTTTTTGATATGGGTTGGGGACGCGTCATTCGCCTCCCCATCATCAGTCTGCAAAATTATGAGCTTTATTCAGGGGAGGGGGCCCATCTGTCGCGAGGAGGTATGGACCTCCTGCTGAGTGATTGGCGAGCAGGCCTGTCGACCGAGCTGACGGTCTTGGGGGGGGGGGCGTCGAGCCTTTATTGAAGCCTCTCCGGGTGGCGGGTAGCACTGGTAAGGTAAACATTTATGACCCACAGGTATCCGGCAGGTTCGCAATTGACTGGACAACACTAGATAGGCATAAGTTGTTTAAACGTTGTCCGGTCAACTACGAACCAGGCGAGGGGGTGATGGTTACCACTAGACAGCTGGAATCACCCCCTGATTTTGCGGATACACGTCAGAGGGTGGGGTCATTAGTTAGATATTGACTACGGTCAACAATTTGTTTGTTGTCAACAAACAAATTGATACAAATAGATACATTGTAACAATTGCCGTTGGCAATTTTGGGTGGTACCTTACCAGTGTTACTTCGGCCTGCTTGCCTTAAGAATTATGATTGGTCGTTTTACCAATAGAAATTTATAATTCGGACTAGGGCTTGAATCAATAAATGTGGCCCAATGCCGTTATCCACTTTCATTTGTGTCTGAGTCCATCATTGGGGGGGTGCGCCTGCAAACTGTTTGGCATGAAAACAACTGCATGTAAGTGCATGAAAGGACATATGGAATATTAAAGCTCAAAGTTGGCTGGGGACTTTGTTTAGAAGAGCCTGGACTCTGAAATGGAAATGGGTGGAAGTAGATGAAACCGAGTGGCTGTTTCGTTAATGGCAGCGGTCCTGGAAAACGAAAGTGATCGTGTTTGGGTTTTTGGTTTCTTCGCACCCCAGGAGAACCGCGGCACGTTTTGGCGATAACAAAGTGGTTTAAAAAGTTATTGTCTGGGCTATAATATTGGAAGGTAGCAGTGTGTTTCCCAGCTTGAAGTGTGTGGGAAAAGTTTGCGGTTCCACAGAAGAAGAAGGGGGGCTTTAACCCCGAAGTTAAGGAAGCCGCTGAATAATGGCGTTTTGATTTGTCCGCCTCAAGAGAAGGTTTAATAGGGCTTTTTTTTGCCCCTTCACCGTGTGGATTACAAATACTTTTTTTTCTTCTGGAGTATATTGCTTCTCACGCCTTTTTCCTTTCCTGCTTGGATTTTGGGCTTCTTTTTCCTTTCATCTCCCCCTCCCCTTTTTTTTGGCGGCTCGGACTTAAACGAGAAGTTCTGCATGACTGTTTCCTTGGAACCTTTATTTTTGTAGTTTGGAAAACGATCAGTTGGATTGCTTGCCTTGGGGAAACGGATTTGTTGTGGATTCTGCTGCCTGTTGGGAGTACATTTTGATTCCTTCTGCCTTTTTTGTGGAGTACAGTATTTAAATTGGATTTCTTCCTACATACAAGTTTTCCTTCTACACTTGTGGAACCAGGGGTTGCAGTGTTACAGGTTTTATCTGATTGACTAATTTCCACAACGTTCTGCAACATTGGACTTGGATATACTGTATTATTATGGATAAAGGTACAAGAGGGAAAGCAAAGGAAGAAGAGCCAGTTGTGAAGCCTAAGAAGAAAGAAAAAGTACCAATGGAGGAAACCTCTCAGTCTTCATCTCCCCCTACAGTGCCCTATGATCAAACCCAAATTATGGTGGAAATTGGCAAGTTGTTTCAGAAATTGGAGAAGAATGAGGATTCAAGGGTGAAAGATAGAAATGAAATGATGAAAAAGCAAGATAAGGTGGTATCATCTGTTGCAGATTTTTCAAAAAAAGGTGGATTTAAGTTTGAAAAAAATAGAGGGAAATGTGAAACTGGTTCAAACTGAGGTAATTGCCATAAAAAAGGAAATAAAAGGGACTCAGGAGGTGGTGCGGGAGAATAAGCTGAAATTGGATGAACAAGAGAGAAGGATTGATGCTGTGGAAGATATGATGAGAATGTTGTGATCTGTCAGGTCGTGGAACGGACACCGGACTTGTTAAGAGAAAGAGTGGTTCAGTGGTTAAATGGTTTGAATATGGGAAAAGAATTTGTCCAGGAAGATTTTGTAAGTGTATTTCGGGTGGGCCCAAGAAGAGGGAGGGTGGTTCAAAGAAATGTGTTGGTAAAATTTGCAAATTGGGCCGATAAGCTAAGAGTAATGGCCCATTTAAAACGAGCTGGTCCTGATGCCCTGAAATTTGATGGTTCTGACGTAGAAGTTTATAATGATATTTCATTGAAAGAAAGAACGTGGAGATATAAGATGAGGCCTGTAACTAAATTGTTGATGAGTAAAAATATAAGGTATAATTGGAGATTTCCACAGCAACTGCGCTTTTTTTATGACAAAAGAATGCAAGTAATTGATGAAGGGGCCAATCCATTGGAGTACTTGAGCTTGTTGGAATTGGTAAAAATAGATTCGGAAGAATGGATAAATCTTAAGAAGGAATTGATGGAATCGGGAGCTTTGGGGAGGGAGTATGAGAGGGAGGAAGCTGATGGGGCAACAGGTGGAACACCGCAGCGAAGGGAAGAGGAGGAGGAGCTGTCGTTGATCATGGTGGAGGAGGAGACAAGTAAGGAGCAATGAGATTTAGATTATAACAATTTAAAGCATTTAATTGATATAGAAAGGTGAATAGCGCATAGCACCGGTAGGAAGGCACATCTTGCATGTACCCCCTCTCCCCTCTTTGGTGGTCAAAGGCGGCTTTTTTTTGTAAGAAGGTGGGGAGAGAGATATTGTGTGTTGTATGTAGCTTTGTGTGGTATAGGGGTAAGGGGTTGTTGGTGGCACGCCCAATGGAGAGTTTAGAGCTTAGAAGGGAGATAGGTTATGGGTAGTATCAAAATAATATCATGGAACGTGAAGGGTACAGGTTCTGTTCTTAAGAGACGGAGACTGGAATTGGCGCTGAAGAAAGATAGACCCGATATACTGTTCTTACAGGAAACACATCAGAAGTCAAAAGACACGAATAAACTTTTTTTGGGATGGATGCAACATTATGAGATGGCGTTTGGAACTTCAAAAGCAAGAGGGGTAGCAATCATGATTTCTAAAAAACTAGGATTTGAGATTACAAAAAGTATTGTTGATCAAGAGGGCAGATATTTGATTGTGAGAGGAAAAATAGAGGATGAGGAAATCATGTTGGTAAATATTTATGCTCCAAACGATCATCAAGCGGAATTCTTAGAAAAGGTTCGGAAAATAGTGGAATTAGAGAATGTTCCAAAAACTATTGTGGCGGGAGATTTTAATTTGATAAGGTCGGGGCTAGAGTGTACAAACATAGCAAGAAGTGGAATTGGTTTGAAAGGGAAGGTTCTGGATAAATGGATGGATGCAATGGGTTTGAAGGATTCTTGGAGAGAGTTTAAGGGCTCAGAAAGGGCATATTCTTTTTTTTCCACATGTTCATGGGACCTACTCAAGAACAGATTATGTTTTTCTTACGGAAAATTTGATCAAAGATATAGAAGGAATGGAAATTGGGATCATTAAGGAATCGGATCATGCCAAACTATATTTGGAATTGAAAATACAAAAAGATATTCGAAGAGGAAGAAGTTGGAGGTATGATCCTAATTTGTTTAAAGATCAGAAGTGTAAAAAGCAGATTATGGAAAGTTGGAAAGAAAGCTGGCAGTGGAACGACAATAATGAGGTTAATTTTAATGTTGTATGGGATACCATGAAGTCGGTTTTTAGGGGGGAAAGCATAAAGTTGGCGAGTTTTAAATATAAAAGATATAAAGTAGAACAGATAGAAAAAGAAAGAGAAATAAAGCAGTTACAGGAAGATCATGTGAAAAGTAAAGATAAAAAAATCCTCACGAAATTACAAAGACTTAAAGCAGAATTAATGGGTAAGGATATTGATAAAGTTAAACGAGATTTGATTTACTTAAATAGAGAATACTTTGAATTTAGCAACAGAAGCTCAAAATTATTAGCAAGAGCAGCTAAGGCTAAAAGGGAAAAAAGAAATAGGGGTATTGGTTAATAAACAAGGTTTAAGGTGTAATAAGAATAGAGATAAATGTAAAATCGTTAGGGAATTTTATCAAGTATTATATGCAAAAAAGGAAGTAGATTTGGAGAGGCTCAAAAAGATATTGGAGAGACAGTTAGGGAATGGAATAAAACAAGAACATAGAGAGAAAATGGAGGAAAGGATCAGTGATAAAGAGGTTAAGGAGGTAATTAGTGGGTTGGAGATGGGGAAAGCTCCGGGGGATGATGGATTATCGACAGAGTTTTATAAAGAATTCAAAGAAGTAGTGGTTCCAAAATTGGTGAAGCTATATAATTACATTTTAGATGGAGGATCAATCCCAACTTCATGGTATAACACTACAATCGTTCTACTGCCAAAGCCTGGTAAGAATCTGGAAAGAGTGGAATCGTACAGACCAATTTCTCTTATAAATCAGGATGCCAAGATATTCACAGCAATTCTGGCTAATCGTCTAAATAGTTTTATGGGGGAATATATAAATGTTGATCAAGTTGGGTTTTTAAAGGGTCGGCATATGGCGGACTTGACTAGAAGGGTATTAGATTTAATTGATAATGTTAATCAAACAAAGGAAAAGGTGGGTTTATTATCATTAGATATTTTTAAGGCATTTGATTCATTACAGTGGTCTTCAATCAAGGAAATAGTTAAAAATTACGGGTTTGGGGATAGATTTAATAGGGTAATAGACTTATTATATCAAAAAGGGAATGCTAGGATTAGAGTAAATGAGGAGCTTACTGATGTGGTAAATCTAGAGGCAGGTACTAGGCAGGGCTGTCCATTATCTCCTATCCTGTTTATTATGGCAATGGAGATATTAGCTAAAAATATAAGGGATGATTTAAATATAGAAGGGATTATGGGTAATAAAGTGAGTATGTATGCGGATGATACATTGGACAGGATTAAAGATCATCTACAGGTATTTGAAGCTATAACTGGATTAATGATAAACTGGGATAAATCAGAATTGATGTTGTGTAATTTGGGGGTAGGTGAGATAGACAAGATAGTGGAAGTATTTAATATACAAATTAAAGATAAGCTGAAATATTTGGGGATAACTATTTCAAATAAATTAGAAGAACTTAAACGATTGAATTATGACAGCTTGAGAGCCGAATTCAAGAATAAAATACAAGAGTTTCAGAAGTTGAAGCTGTCATGGTTCGGAAGGATTGCAATTTGTAAAATGATATTGCTACCAAAGATTAATTTTTTATTTGATGCATTAGCGATCCATTTGAAGGAGAAGGAGATTAATGAGTTTCAAAAGATGTTTAATTGTTTCTGTAATGGAGGTAAAAGATCTAGACTTTCAAAGAAGCTCTGGTATCTGTCTCAGAAAGAAGGGGGTCTGGGCATGCCAAATTTGTTAGCATATTATCGTGCATTTCAAATTAAGAATGTTGTGAAAATTTTGGCAAGAGAAAAGACAATTTGGGAGCAACTGGAGATGAAAGAATATAGAAATATTGGCAATATGATTTTTTTGGGAATAAAGGATAAGCTGAAAAGGCCAAATAATACTATGATGAGAGGTCTCATGGAAGTGTGGAAAAAGGTAAAGATAGATATGGTCCCAAATCTTTCTCCAATTTTGGAATTGACTGATATGGTGTGTTTCCCAATAAAATTAGATAAGGAAAAAAAAGGAAATATTGGATAAAAATGGGATGTTTTTACTGAAGGACTGGTTGAAAGCTTGTGATGATGATACTAAGAGGAAAAAAATATTTGAGAAGTTAAATTTGGACAGGTTTCAGAAATTAAAGGTGGATAATTGGAATAAAAAATATAAAAGAGAAGTAGGGATAGCTAGAATTAAGACGGAATTTGAGGAATTGGTAATAAAGATCAGAAAAGGGGAAAGAGGTATTAAGGGTCTTGTAAGCAAACTTTATATTATATTGAATAAGGGTAAAGATCCACAGGAAGACCTGAAACGGAAGTGGGAACAAAATTTGAATATAAAAATTGGGGAGGTTGAATGGAGAAATAAATGGAAAAAGAGGATCATGAGAACAATGTCTGTAAGAATTAAAGAACATAATTTTAAAATGTTGTGGCAATGGTACTTGACACCACTAAGGCTTTATCAGATGGATAATAAAAGAGATAAGTTATGTTGGAGATGCAAAGAAACTGATGGAACATATGAACATATGTGGTGGAGTTGTAAAAAAATAAGGGATTTTTGGGGAAGAATAGAAGGGGAGTTTGGTGAAATATTGGGTAAAAATGATAAGTTGGTGTCAGGTACCATTCTTTTAACAAATGTGGAAGGTTTGGGTTTGAATAAGGAGGAAAAAGAATTATTGGAAATTGTATTAACTACAGGTAGACAATGCATAGCTAGAAATTGGAAAAATGATGTAGATATACAGATCGGAGAATGGTATAAGGAAATATGGAGTCTAGCATTGAATGACAAATTGACATGGGAGATTAAAGTGAAACGAGATAATTTAAAAGAGAATAGGTTTTGGAATATATGGAAAACGTTTGTGGAGCACTCTCTTATGGTAAATGATAGCTCAGGACCTGTACCATCTCAAAGAGGTTTTTGGAGTTGAAATAGAAACTAAACTCTCCGGGCATTGTATATATTCACAGGGTGATTTGTAATTATTAAAAAATTATAATAGAGGTAGCACAGAAAGCTCTTATTGTTTGATTGTGTAATATTCTATATTGTGGTATCTAACATTGGTGGTTATATGGTAAACAATTAGTTTAAGTACTGTTATGTGCTAGCCTCTATGAATGTGAGTTAATATTGCATTGATGTTATTTTTGAGTTATTATTGTATTGTATTGTTACTGTTTTCTTTTTTTTGTATGTCTGTCAAAAAATTTAATAAAAATCATTTTTAAAAAAAGAAACCAAGTTGCTCTTGTAAATCCTGATCTCAAAACCTATAGATTAGTTTCATTTATATCCCACCATTTCTTAAGTGCCCTCAAACTGACCTATATTCCTCCTTCTGCTGTTCTCACAAAAACCCCAAGATGTAGACAGGTTAACTAAGAGGGACTGGCGAAGGTCACCAAGTGATCTTCATGGCTCAATGGGCATGTCATTTTCCCCAGTACAAGTTCAACACACTGATTCTGCATGTGCTCTTAAGCAGAGCTGCTGCTGAGGAGAGCCAAATAAAGGAAGTGAGCACTGGTAATTTTTGGACATGCTTGCAGTTGGAGTAGAGCTGCTTTAGAAGACTATGCACCTAATGGTGCGCAATATTTCAAACAAAAACCTAAGGAAGAATATATTCTTACTAGATAGAAAGGTAGTAAACGTGTAAATTTTTCATGCCCAGAATACTGCACTTCTTAAAATGGATTCTGAGGGAGCAGCTGTAGTTACCTGCAACACTTGTGCCATGTTTGTGTTCTTGCCAAAGCACATGGAGAACTACACATGCAGCAAGTGCAAGCTGGTTGCACTACTAGAAGTGAAGGTCCAGCAGCTAGAGACCCACATATCTAACCATCAACAAATTAAGGAGCTTGAGCTGTTCTTGGCTAACAGGAGCTGTTTGAGAAGTGATCAAAAGCAAGAAAAGCACATTTAGAAGATGGAAGGCATGTCCAAATGAGGACAGCAGGCACAAACATAAATTATGGCAGAACAAATGCAAGGCAACAATCAAGAAAGGAAAGCAAGACTTTGAGGAGCGTATAGCTAAAAACACTCAGAGAAATAACAAAGACTTCTTTAAGAACATTAGAAGTAAGAACCCAACTAGGAAGGTTTAGTGTCTTGCACGGAAGACAAAGAAGGAGTCGCAGGAAGGACTAACACAGGTTTATTCATTGATGCTCAGCACGAACATGAGGTAATGGGGCAGATACATTTCATTATATACCATAACACAATACATTTGAATCTTGTTGCACGGTAGCTCATTGGCTGCTACCGGCGTGGCCTCGCCCAGGTCATGCCTCTCTTCTGCAGTTGTTTTCTCTTCTGCAGTTGTTTTCTGTAGCTCCTGATCATGTGGGGAATTTCCCGCGGCTGTTTGTGATTTGGGCAATGTGGACCATGTGAGACTGAACGCTCGCAGCTGCCCTCTATGGGCGGCTTGCTCGCGTTCCTTAACAGCTGAGATACATTGTGATTGTGGACTGGTTACAGTCATATATTTAAAGTAACATTGTACATGCATACATAACAGAAGGCCATTGGACCATTAGACAAAAATGGAAGGCAAGGGGTTATTAAAGAGGAAACAGAGATTGCAGAGAGACTCAATGAATTCTTTGCTTCAGTATTCACTGAAGAAGACAGAGACCACATGCCCAAAACAGAGCCTATCTTCGTAGGGAGGGAAACTGAACAATTAAGCCAGATAGAAATAACCAGGGAGGAGGTCCTTGCATGTCTTGTTAAACTAAATGCTAACAAATCACCAGGACCAGATGGCATCCATCCACGAGTTCTCAGGGAACTTAAAGATGAAATTGCTGATCTCCTAGCCAAAATATATAATCTTTCCCTCAAATCAGGTTTTGTGCCTGATGACTGGAAAGTAGCAAATGTAATACCAATTTTCAAAAAAGGATCCAGGGGTGATCCAGGAAATTACCAACCGGTCAGTTTGACATGTGTCCCAGGTAAAGTGATGGAAATCTTCCTAAAAGATAGAATGAATAGGCACATAGAAGAGAAGGCGCTGCTAAAGGAGAGCCAACATGGCTTTTGCAAGGGCAAATCATACCTCACTAATCTGTTTTTTGAGAGTGTCAACAAGCATGTGGATAAAGGGGTTCCAGTTGACATTGTTTACCTGGACTTTCAGAAAGCTTTTGACAAGGTCCTGCACCAAAGGCTCTTGAATAAACTTGCCAGACATGGAATAAAGGGACAGGTCTTGTCCTGGATCAGCAACTGGCTAAGGGATAGGAAACAGAGGGTAGCACTAAATGGACACTTCTCCAAGTGGAGGGAAGTAAAGAGAGGGGTCCCCTAAGGTTCAGTACTCGGAGCCCTGCTTTTCAACTTCTTCATAAATGATCTAGAAGTAGGAGTAAATAGCAAGGTAGCCAAATTTGCTGACGACACTAAAATATACAGGGTAGTGAAAACTGTGAGAGATTGTGAGGAGCTCCAGAGGGATCTCTTGACACTGGGGGAGTGGGCAAACCAGTGGCAAATGAGCTTCAACATTAATAAGTGCAGAGTGATGCACATTGGGGCAAAAACCCCAATTACATCTATAAACTGATGGAGTCGGAACTCTTTGCAACAAACCAGGAAAGGGACCTTGGCGTCCTGGTGGACAGCTCAATGAAGGTGTCAACCCAGTGTGCCTCAGCAGTGAAAAAAGCAAACTCAATGCTAGGGATCATTAGGAAGGGTATAGAAAATAAGTCAGCAAGTGTCATTTTGCCTCTTTATAAATCTATGGTGAGGCCCCATCTGAAATAATGTGTACAGTTCTGGTTGCCATACCTCCAGAAGGATATTATGGAGCTGGATATTATGGAACTGGTTCTTTCGTGACAGCACATGCTCAGAGCAAGGGGTCTTTGCCTTGCCTCTCTCCCCCCCGGTAGCTTTGGATGATGGGACAGCGATGTGGATACTGCTCATTGGCTGTTTCGTAAGAGGTTAGTTAGAACTGTTGGCTGTAAGTCTTCATTGCAGGTTGGGATTTTGTTGTCCTCCCACCCACCCTGAACATCGAAGGAGGCTCCGGCTGGTCGTGAACTTTGTTCAGGCCAGGTAGGAATTTTGGGGATTTGTGATTGGCTTGTCGGATCCTTTTTTTGCCTACTTGTCATCGATAATTAAGGGTTATTTTTGGCGCACGTTTTGAACGGATTGGTGGAGGGTGCGGAGGGAGAAGGGAGAACAGGTAGAGGGAGGAGCAGGATCCATTTAATTTTGGCAGGGTTTATAGGTCCCACCCCAGATGGGGCATGACCTAGCTAGGCTCCTCCCTAAAGAAATTTTGGGCTCTCCCTCTGTACCTCTATGCCTCTGCGTAGGGCCTGTTACTTTATGACATAAATAAAGTGACCTTTTCTCCACGTCATTGTCTGGTCTTTTGTGTGTGTGTGTGTGTGGGGGGGGAGGGCAGGGATGGTGAGGCAAGGATATTATGGAGATGGAAAAAGTGCAGAGGAGGGCAACCAGAATGATTGGGGGACTGGAACAGCTTCCTTACCATCTGAGGCTGTAACGGTTGGGCCTCTTCACTTTTGAAGAAAGGTGTCTAAGAGGTGACCTGATTGAAGTTTATAAAATCATGCACGGTGTGGACAAAGTAGATAAGGAAAAACTGTTTTCCCTATGGCACAAGACTAGAACCAGGGGACACTCCATGAAACTTTTGGGTACTAGTTCTCAAACAAATAAGAGAAAGTACTTTTTCACCCAGAGGATCACTGGTCTATGGAACTCCCTGCCAGAAGAAGTGGTGACAGCTGTCAGTCTTGACAGCTTTAAGAAAGCATTAGACAAGTTCATGGAGGACAAGGGTATCAATGGCTATAATTATGGATACCTAAGTACAATCTCCAGGTTGGAGAGATAGGCAGGATATCTCTCAATGCCATTTCCAGGGAATCCTAACCAGGTGAAGGCATTTGCTTGGGAATACCCTGAAGCAAATGGTGAGCCACTGTGTGAGACAGAATGCTGGAGTGGATGGGCTGTGGCCTGTTCCAGCAAGGCTGGTCTTATGTTTTTATGTTCTTATGACCATTAGCCTGTTAGCAAAGCAAACAGCAGCTAAGGTGAAATTGTGGATTGAGGTCCAAAAAAGAAAAGAAAATCAGACTGGTTCCCACAGCACACTTCCCTCTTAGGAAATAAATCACAATCACACTTTTTAATCTAGGAAAATAAGGAAGTAAGTATTTACTAGAGAAATGTGTTTAAACAGGAAGAGGACCAGAGTCTTAGTTCTAGGCAATTAGCATGCAGGGGGACATGACTGCTCCTTCATGTCTTGAGAAGAAAGAAAAATGTCTCGTCACCAAAAGACAATCAAGCAGGAGAAGGTGAGAAAGAGAGGAAATAACATCAGTAATCCTAGGATTATTAATCTAGACTGGAGCAAGATTAGCATAGGTCAGGTAGCAGGTACAGGACAGCACAGTAAACCTGAAGAGGTCCTTTCCTACTGTTCAGCTATTCCCATTCAAAGACATGCATCTTCAGTGTAGGCTAAGTTGCATTCAATCACTTGAAATATACCACCTTGGCTTTCCATTAGCATATTATTGATAAATACTTTTGAATATTGTTTGAACATCAGAATAAGTGCTACATGGTCTATAAATATCTGATAAGCTGTTCTTTTTGGGATAGTTAACTGCACTTGATTGCAATATTAGTTCATAGCTCTAATTTCCATATTTTTCACTCTTACTATTTAAGAGTAATTTGATATCTGGCACATTTTTAAATGAGAGCATTTAAGCATTAAATATTGAAACCAACGATCAGAACAGAAATCAAGATGGAAATCAAGTATTCAGTGACTGAACAAGCTTTTGTGTTTAATAAGATTTGATAATTGGCAATTATCAATTGGCATTTATTCCTTGTAACTGAACATTGTCATAAAATATGTTCATTGTAACTTATATGAAATCAAGTTGGGTTGGGAAACTTTTTAGCTGGGGAAACATCTCATCTGGATGGCCTTGTTACAGCTTGGGAATGCAAGCGGGCTTGGCATTCTCCAGAAATCTCAGGTAATGGGTATGACCTGGCATGCTTCTGCTATGATATGTCTTTTATTAGGCAGCTATGTCAGATACAATCATTGCAAAATGACAGAGACCTGGTTGCTGACATTTATGCCTTAGTGATTTTTAGATTTCATCACCATAATGCATTTTGCATGAGAGTGTCTTGAAAATGAATTGGAAAGGTTAAATTTGGGCTTGTTGTTGTTGTTGTTGTTGTTGTTGTTGTTCAGTCACACAGTCAAGTCTGTCCCTTTGTGACCCCATGGACTACTGCACACCAGGCTCCTCTGTCATCTGCCATTATCCGTAGCCCACCCAGATCTACGCCCATGGCCATCTAGTCATCTCATCCTCTGCCACCACCTTCTCCTTTTGCCTTCAATCTCTCCCAGCAACAGGGCTTTCTCCAGTGAACTCTCTCTTCTCATTTGGTCGCCAAAGTACTTGAGCTTCAGCTTCAGTATTTGTCCTTCAAAGAAGCAGTCAGGGTTGATTTCCTTTGGGATGGATTGATCTGATCTTGCAGTCCAGGGGGCTCTCAGGAATCTTCTCCAGCACTACAGTTCAGAGGCATCTATTCTTCTATGCTCAGGGCTAGCCTTCCTCAAACCAGGGCCGTATCATATGTATATTCACCCACCCACATGTAGAATCCTGGCTACGGCTCTGCCTCATATATATATGACATTGTTGCCCGTCCTGAAAAAATATTCACCCACCCACATCTAGAATCCTGGCTACGGCCCTGCCTCAAACAGAGTTACTCCAATTAATGGGTGGGATGTAAGGGGTTGGGTTTTAGTAGGTTTTTCTTTTCTTTTTAAGTGATGAGGCAGATTTCAAGGATTAAAAGCAAAACCACTAATGATGCTTTTAGTGGCTGCTAATTAGTGGAGGGTGGGATGATCCTCACTCCATGGCACCAAAATTCTGAAAACACTGGAAGTGTGTTTGGTTGTACTGGCAGGAACTTTTCTCACCCAGCTAACTTGCTTTGTTTTCTGATTCTTCTTATAGACAAAAACACCTTCTTTGCAAGTCTAATTTTTCAGACAAAAAATCTACCTAAATCACATCTGGATCACTAATGTGATATCCATTCAACTGTCAGATTAACCTTGACATATTCCTTGGCTCAATCATCTTTAGAGCAACAGGGTAAGAAGTATACATTGCTTCCAGCAGTGAGCAACACCTGACTGAGTAAGTACACATACCTTCCTACCATTTGGTGAGCATTCTCTAGTCAGAATAGATAATCCAGCTGTAATGAAGGGCCTGAAGCTCTCCTGATGCCCAAAGGGAAATGAATGAATGAGCTATTCCTCTGGCATGACTCCAGACTCCTTGTGGAAATTAACTGGCTTCACAATGGCATTATGAATAATTGAACATCAAGGCAGCCTCTTCCCTCTGAAAACAATAAGGGAAGGCTGAGGCATTTGTAGGGCATTGTGGAAAATGTGCTGCAGCCTCTCCCAGTACTGCTGCTTTCAGGATGAGCATAAATAAGGAATATTGGCTGCCAAAGCTTACAGTCACTTATTCTTATGCAGCAGAAACATTCAGAACTGGGTGAGGGAAATGCAGCACCCACCCATCCCTAGGCTGAAACCAAGCATAATTACTAGAAAACCTTCTCTCTCTTGCAAATGCTCTCTCTCTCTCTCTCTCTCTTTCTTTTAACTGCATTTCAGAAGAGGATTTTGACCAAATATATTGGAACCCATCTTTATCAAACATTCATGTGTTGTGTGAGAGATAAAAACAGGAATCCATAATTCATACAGCAGAATGTATTACCAAGTGCGAATGAGAGGCTGAATTTAAATGAGGGAGGTCTGAACAATATATTTCTGGGAGGCATCATCTTCAATCATTTACATTATTCACCAGAATTTTTTTCCTGAATAGTAAATCTTAAATATATATATTTGGTTTACTGAGAATGTGTATGTAAATACATGCACAAAGGCATAAGTATGCATAGAAAAACAAAGACACACCCAAAAGTAGACCAACCTGTAAATCAGTCACAATAACATATTGAAAATATACTTAAGTAGTAGCTATTTAATAGCCAAAAAGATCACCCCAACTTAGGGTATTTTCCCCTATATATTTCTCAAACTGTAATAGCCATTATGGATGGCTAAATGACAGAAAGTCACTGTCTTCTTTATGAGTATGATGGAGGTCTGTACTCACCTACAAGCTGTATTGAATGTGATAGGACATAATTATGAATAACGATATGTAAAAAATAATTACAGCTTCAAAGTTCACCTAGTTCAGGAGTAGATGAGTTTTGGATGCCCAGGGGACCATATTTAAGTCCCCGGGATCTGCCAAGGGTCCCTTATTTACCCACAACCTGAAATTCAAATACAGTAGTACCTCATACAAAGTCCGCTTCATACAACATTGAATTCATACAACAACGCCTAATTTCTTGAAATAAATTACCTCATACAAAGTCACTCGACTTTGTATGAGGCATTCAGTTTTTTCCAGGTTGCATTGTTCCTGGGCAGTATAAAAGACAGGACACATGTGTGCATTGCTCTTGTGGGTTTTGTACAAGGCAAAGAGTGTTTAGGAGTGGTTTTGAGCATGATTTTGGATTTTTTTTGAATTTTTCATGAGAATTTTTAGAAGCATTCCTGGGATTTTTGCAGCATTCTTCAGGTTCTTGGACAATCAGAGTTGTTTGACATGTTTTTGTAATGTATTTAGCCTTTAGACAATGTTTTCTTAAAGTTCTGTCAGTTTCCTGTCTGTTTCCTTGACTTTGCCCTGAAGTCTGTGCTGTTACAGTACAATGTATATCTATGGAAACGACGTTGTACGAGCATACCTGTCAACTTTTGACTTTGAAAATAAGGGAAATTTTGTGGGCATAGCCAAATCAGTGGGTGTGGCCAAATCAGTGGGTGTGGCCAAATCAGTGGGCTTTGTTAAATCGGTGGGCATGGCCAAATCCCCCCAACCCTTCCAGAGCTAGGGGAACCAGCAGAGAGGGGATCCCGTCACAGACACCCCGTTATTAAAGAGAAGAAACCAAGTGGTTTCTTCTCTTTAAAAATGGAGTGTTGGGGGGGGGGGATGGAATTGATCCCCTCTCCTGGGTCCCCTGGGTTCAGGGGGTTGTGGGGACAAAAGGGATCTGTCCCCCAAACCCTTCCAGAACTAGGGGAGCCGGCAGAGAGGGGATCCCCCCACAAGACACCCCGTTATTAAAGAGAAGAAACCAAGTGGTTTCTTCTCTTTAACAACAGTGTGTGTGTGTGGGGGGGGGATGGAATTGATCCCCTCTCCTGGGTCCCCTGGGTTCAGGGGGTTGTGGGGACAAAAGGAGTCTGTCTCCCAAACCCTTCCAGAGCTAGGGGAGCTGGCAGAGTGGGGATCCCCCCACAGTACAACCTGTTATTAAAGAGAAGAAACCAAGTGGTCTCTTTAAAAATGGAGTGTTGGGGGGGATGGAATCGATCCCCTCTCCTGGGTCCCCTGGGTTCAGGGGGTTGTGGGGACAAAAGGTGTCTGTCCCCCAACCCTTCTTGCCCTAGGGGAGCCAGTGGAGAGGGGGATCGCACCCCCCCCACACACCCACTGATATTAAAGGGGAATCCCTGATCGGGTTTTCCTTTGTAATATCAGGGGGTGGGGTGGATTCGATCCCTTCTCCTGAGTCCCGTAGGTCCAGGAAGGTTGGGGGAACAACTCCGGAGCTGGGCAGGGGCCACCTGGACTGGAGACCACCACCCCCAGCCAGGATTGAGGAGAAGGAGGAGGACCAGTTGAGCGGCCCCGGCTCTGGAGGCCCTGCAGTGGTGGCAGTAGCTGGCCTTCCCGCTGCTCAGCTGCTGCTCCTCCTCCTCCTCACCCCCGGCTGGGGGTGGTGGTCTCCAGTCTGGGTGGCTCCCGCCCAGCTTTGGATGGAGGGAAATAAGGGAAAATATGGGGAAACTAATAAAACAGGAGGGGGCGGGATGAGGGGTAAAAATAAGGGCTTTGCCCGGGTAAAATGGGATGGTTGACAGGTATGTGTATGAGGCATCGCAGCAAGGATTTGGACGTTGTATGAGGGATCGCGGCTAGGATTTTGCATGCCTCATACAAAGTCCAAATTCGTATAAAGTCCAAACTTGTGGAACCAAGTTTGGATATTGTATGAGGTATCACTGTACTGTAGCTGCATTTCCGGTATTGGGTTCGTAAAATTTAGGAGTGTGCAACAAATTATGCAATTTGGAACAATAAAGTGTGTTTTGGTTTTAAGGGAAACTGCCACTTTGGAGGCTCACAAATCTGGCGATTTCTCTTGTCCTTTTATTTGCCAAAAATATTTTAGTTGGGAGGCAGTCTTGTGGAGGGGCTTGGGAACTTCAAAAAGGGATGGAAGCTCTGACTTGGTAGCTATGTTGTCTATCCTGGTCTAATTTGCAGCAATGGTTTTCTAGATAATTCGAGATAATACCTCAGCCACATCACCAGAGCATCACTGAGATTTACTTACTTCCTTGGATTTAGATCCTTTCATGATAGGTAGCTTATTGGGCAGCAAGGGATCTCCAAAGATTTTGGTTTTGGGCAAGTACTTTGACATCCTCCCATGTCAATTTCATGTTGACTAAAGTGAAGTAGTGAAACCACAACTTCAGAATTGGATGGTCTATCTGTCCGTTTGTCCATCCATCCATCTCAGTGAGAGAGAGAGAGAGGGGGAGAGAGCGAAAGCAGTCAGAGGTGGGGGAAGACCCCTAGAAGATACAAAGGGAGGGTGGTTTTGAAAAAAGGGCCAGTCTGTAGACACATGAGCTAGCAGCTGCCTTCATTCCTTTCCCTTCAATCTGAATAAGGTAGCTGTTCTTATTTCTCCTAAAAGTTCATAGTCTTGGCAGTCTTATGCATATCTTTCCTCTCCTTCAATTTTTTAGCCTCTATACAGTCTATCACAAACACAGCCTATATATTTGTTTGTGGGTCCTGTAAAGGCTCCGACACCCCCGGACTGAACCCCCTGAGATTTGGCGCACACCTACCTTGGGCATCCAGCATCATAAACATTGGTGTCCCAAGCCCCTTGGGGTGGGGGTACACCCCCAAATTGATCCATTTTCCAATGGTCTGTTGCCCAAAGAACTGGTGACATCACCCAGGATTGTGACATTATTAGCCTTTCCCTCTGAGCTCAGCTGTAGTTTTCATAGTAGGTGGAAGGCAAATGGGCATGCAAGATCAGCACTGTGGGGGTCACAAGACACAAAGGGGAGGTTCCATTGGGAAGGGTGAGGTTGGTAGGTGACCATCAATGGAGACGCAGGAGGGAAGGGAGGAGGGACCCACATCCAAAACTATACGTACCCGAGCGAAGCCGGGTAAGTAGCTAGTTGAATATACATTTTAGAATCATTCTTTTGGAGGCCATCAAATACAACCAACTGGCCCCACTCTTCCCAGCTTGATTATGGCCTCTTCTTTCTGATTTGACCCTTACTTAATGTTATATTCTCCTCTCTATTTTCTTAATTCTGCCACCTGGTCCTTCCCCAACTTTTCCTCTTTTTGGTACCTTATTTACACGCATGTCTTTGAAACAGAGATGAGCACTGAACCCTAGAGTCAGATACGACTGGCTTTCGAGCAAGGGAAACCTTTACCTTTACCCATCATTCCCTCCACTTGATTTTCCTCCCTTGCCAGATCTTTTACATCACTACATCTTTGTTTTAAAATCTTATGAATCTCTGTTACTTTCTTACCTGTCTCCTTTTCTTAATTTGCCTTGTCTCTGCTTTGCCTGGTCTGCTCTCTTCTTTTGACTAATGCTTTATTTACCATGCCTGTTTCACACCTCTGTCCTCTGCCTCTAAAGGTAATGGTCACCCTTGCTCGAAAGCCAGTTGTATCCAACTCTAGGGTTCAGTGCTCATCTCTGTTTCATAGTTAAAGAGCCAGCACTGCCCGCTTCTGCAGACGTTTCTGTGGTCATGTGGCAGGCATGACTAGACACTGAAGTGCATGGAGCGCAGTTTACCTTCCCACCGAAATGGTCCCTATTTATCTACTTGCAATTTCTTGCTTTCAAATTGCTAGGTTGGCAGGAGTTGGGACAAAAATGGGAGCTCATTCCATCCTTCAGTATTCGGGTATTGAACTGCTGATCTGCTGCCTTCCAGGCAGCGCCTGCTTTCTTTAGCTCAGATAGGCTACCTTTTCCTTCCTTTTATGTCTTTAAACAGAATATTAACACCTTTCACTTCTCTTGAAGTTTCTCCTTTCTTCTGCCTTTTTGTTCTTTCACTTTCTTCATTGTCTTATCTTTACCATAGATTGTAAACCTCTGGGTAAGGATTATTCATAACTGTCCATGAAGTACTGTACGAATAGCAAACATTACTGCTATTAATTTGAGTGTAATGTGGCCCTTGGTATTGAAAGGTTGCCCACCCACAGTAGAGGGTCATTTTTAGGTTGTCAGCAGAGAGATGAAAGCTGTTGGGTTTGGAGTCGCCATTCTTCCATTGCAGCCCCATTAATGAGAACAATACTAAGACTCAGTGCCCCATTATATATTCTATCTGCGTCTGTGCTGCTTTATTGAAACCTAATAAACCTTCCCCTCCTACATAATTACTTTTGAAATTCAATGTAGTGTTGCCCCAGTCCACACCCTTCTCCCCGTTACACTCTTGTACTCACCATTTTTCCCTTTTGTAATTAAAATGGAGAAATCTGTGCATTAGTTTTCTTTACACATTATACAAAAACAGAGAAATTAATTAAGAAGTCTATATTTCTATTTCAAGGTTCAAATGTTTTCGATGAGTAGAACGTGCTCTCAAAAACCTGCAGCCTTAGATGAGCTGCTTGCTTTCCCAAGGCAGCCAGTCCATCTTCTTTTGTTTTCTCCAATTGATTACTGAGTGGATATGATCTGCCAGTGACCACATTCCAGATGCTGGGACATCAGCAATGCTTACACATCACTGAAAAATGAAGGCAAAACATACAATTATTTGTATATTCTAATTCATATGTATAGATGTAAATTTGTCATGGTATTTATAATTTAAATAGAATTATACTGATACCTCATACAACATTTTTAATCCATTCCACAGGGCTCGTTGTTGTACGAAATAATTGCTATATGGTGCATGCATTGTATAGTGATTTTCCCTAGGGGATGCATCATACAACATTTTTTTTCTTCGCTAAGTGGTTTTTCCCATTGAAAAATTGTTGTATGGATTTTTTCCATAGGGAAAATTGTAATGCGGGATGCCATTTCCCCCCAAAACCTAATTGTTATGCAATTTCATTGCTATACAGGGTGATTGTTGTATGAGATTCTACTGTACAGTAAAACCCCAACTTATGTATGCCTCGAGTTACGTAAAATTTGACTTACATAATGATTTTTGTACTAAAACCATATCCCGATTTATGTAAATGTCCCAATTTACATAATACAATTTCTTATGGGTTTGCTTTGTGTTATATACAAAAATTCATATTTTCCTATGGGTTTGCTTCGATGTACGTAAAAATCATTTTCCTATGGGTTTGCTTCAAGTTACATAAAAAAGTCATTTTCCCTATGGGTTTGCTTCAAGTTAAGTAAAAACTGATTTATGCAAAAGCCTACGGATCAGACTTTTTACGTATGTAGGGTTTTACTGTATCTTGATTCCAGCAATGGCATGGTGACTCTGCTAAGCCTGGTTTCCATGTACCGCTAAATAGGAGGGGGCACCACTAAGGCATCTGAAATCTCTCTTTATTGAAATTCTTGCCACAGATAACGTGTTAAAGCAGCCAATTACCTCTCTTTCCTCTCTTAAGCACACCACCATCTCACATTCACATAATCCCTCCCTAAAACTCACTTGAGTCTTTTGAACTAGCAAATCTGTCCAAATTGTCTTGGGGGAATTTTGATTCAACGTGGAGTGGAAGCTGACCACTTTGCTTCAAGCCACACTACATACAAATCAACTCCAACCAGGCTGATTTGGTTAAGGAAGTGACAATGCATAGCTTCATTCATAGATGGTTTATGATAGAGACAGTGTTACCTCCCTCATTCCCAATTTTGAAACAAGGCATCCATCACCCTGCCCCACAGCCACTCCAAATCCTACTAAAACACTCTCCCAGCTTTACTTTTCCTCATTTGCACTCAGCAATAATAACATGGTAATAAAGTGGCCTGCCATACTGGATTGTTTTAAAGAATACTACAAATTTTCCCAAGTGCTACAGCAATGTGTTCAGCTTGCAGCAGGCAATCACATCATGCTTTGTGTTTGTTTTGCATACTAACATGGATATGGGAAGGGCCAGCATTTAACAAACATAATCATTGCCTGTTTTCTAAATCTAAATAGCCAGTCAGCAGGCTAAATGTTTCTTCCCTCCAAAAGTAACTGTTTTCCACTCTGTATATATACTGAGATCTCTGTGTGGGTCATGTGTAGCTGAGTCTGTCTATTCTGTCTGAGTGGTTCAGCTGTTCAGCCTAGTTCTTTCTGACTCAAAATGTGTTAGTCTCAGAAGGCCAATAATATAGTACCTTCTTCCAACCATCATTTGCTTGAGATATTTTTTACATCCTGCTTTTTGCAACTAAGCTGCAGTTGAATTCCTGTATTATTAATTTTTGCCATCTACCAGACAACTTTATTTGAACACAAGCCTTTTAAGTAAACTTTCCTTTGTTTCTGCTAAAGCTATGTCTGAGTATCTGTTCAATATTTGAATTAAGAATAAAGGGATGGGGAATTCAGAGGGGCTTGCATTTCAAAGTTTTCAGCTTTAATCCTTGGCTACATGGTAGCTGCAACACTCTGCAAAGGTTATCCAACAAAAGGCTATTATTATCATGCCAGTGGTTGTACAGTACACACTGTGGTATAGTGGATAGAGTGATGGACTAGGACTCAGGAGACCTGGTTTCAAATCCCTACTTAGCCATGGAAACTCACTTGGAGTATGACAATGGTAAAACCACTTCTTAAATGTCCTATTTACCCAAAAGCCCTGTTAAGATTGCTGTATGTCAGTTCCGAATAGGAGGTACATGACACAATGGTTACACAAACATTACTAAAAATGCTACAGTGATAAATATATCTCAACACTAGCAGCACTTGAGAAAGACAGGGATAGCCTATTTGCATTTTTCCCCTAATAATGATGATCGTTTTGTTTTCATCTGCTGTGGGGAAGCAAAAAGAGGAAAAGATTTGGCCTTGTTAAAAGACTAATCACTTTCAGGCACTTGTTTGGTGAGCAGCAAGATTCACACTGAATCTTTTTACAGCATTACTCCTGACATCTTACAACCTAAACTATTAAACATTCATCAATAGAAATTTAACATCCATCTTCTCTTTGATATTTCAACTGCTTGCTACATAAGACAACAAGGCTTCCCTGCAACTCAGCGTGGTGGCAGGACATCAAAGGACACCTCTGCAGCTAGCCCTCTTCAAGCCGTTTCTCTGTATTTAGAAAGCAGAGTTGTCACTTGGGATCAGTGAGAGCAACACAGGAGCTTTGCAGTGGTATATGTATTGTACACACAATCCATCACGAGGCATCTTGTAAGCCTGCCTCTTATTGTTGCCTGTGAGAACAAAAAGCTACACTTTTTTTCCTCCTTACCTGCAAGATATTCTGTCAGTCACAGCAATAGTTTTCACATGTGTAACAATGATCCTTGTGCAACCTGCATCAACTGTACAAATTGGGTACGGTAAGTAATCTAAAATAGCTGTGCTCCCGCTGGGTAAATTCCAAAAACTGAAGCATGAGATGGTTGGTCTTTGTCTTTCTGATCAACCAGCCAGTCCTTTTGTGGCCCAAGGTGTGTGTGTGTGTGTGTGTGTGTGTGTGTGTGTGTGTGCGCACGCACATGGCTTCCCAAAGAGAAAAAACACTAGTTTTATGCAGAGACATTTTGGACTAATAACAGAAAGCTAGATGGGGAAAGCCCCCAGTATAATTCTTACACTGGAGGGGAGAAATCTTTTTTTAATATTTTTAATTAGAATTTTTAACACAGATTAAACAATAATACAACAATAATACATACATTGGAAAAAAGAAGACAAACCTAACAAATTTTCACAACCTATCCTAATACATTATTAAACCTATCTTTATGAATAACAATTAAATATTTTAAACTGTATTTTAAATGTGGCTTAATAGTTAATTTCTAAGTTCAACATTAATAATAATACAAATACTAAATGATAATAAAAATAAAAATGATAATAATACACCCTGTGTTTTTTACAGTGCCCTGGAGAAATTAGATTGTCTTAGTATTTTCATTCTAAAAACTTCTTTGATCAGGTACAGGTCTATTTATTTCATCCCCTCTAAGTGAGTAATCCACAAAAGCCTGCCAAATATTCCAAAATCTGTTCTCTTTAACAATACCCCCTTTTTAATTTATCTCCCAAGTTAATTTATCATTCAATGCTAAATTCCACATTTCTTTATACTATTCTTCAATCTTTATATTTACATCATTTTTCCAATTTCTAGCAATACATTGTCTATCCGTAGTAAGCATTATTTCTAATAACTCTTTTTCATCCTTGTTTATATTAAAACATTCCACATCTGTTAGCATAGTGGTACCGGGCCCGAGCTTAATTTTTTTACCCATAATTTCACCAATCTCTTTCTCAACTTTTTTCCAAAAATCTTTAACCATTATACAACTCCACCACATATGCTCATATGTTCCTATTGTATCTTTGCATCTCCAACACATTTTATCTTTTTCATTATCGATCTGGTATAGCCTTACTGGGGTCATATACCACCTCCACAACATTTTATAATTATGTTCCTTTATTCTAACCGACATAGTTCTCATTATCCTCTTTTTCCATTTATTCTTCCATATATCATTTTCTATCTTTTAATTCAATTCTTGCTCCCAACTTGTTTTCAAGTCATCCTGTGGATTACCCTCATTTAAAATTACATACAGTTTTCTAACTATTCCCTTAATATTTCTATTTCCCTTTCTTATTTTTGAAATCAACTCCTCAAACTCCGTCTTCTCTCTTTCCAACTCAGGTTCACTCAAATATTTACTATTCCATTTGTTTACCAATGCTATCTGGAACCAATTCAACTTCATTTGCCCAAACAAATTCTTCTATCAATATCCGTACAGGACCATAACCAGTCTTTCAGCAGGAAAACTTCATTCTTATCCAATACTTCTTTTACCCTTTTATCTATCTTTATTGGAAAATTTGCCATATCCTCCAATTCAATAAACGGAGAGATATTTGGGGCCAGAACCTTCTTTACTTTTTTCCATGAACACATTAATCCCTTCATCATAGTGTTTTTGGTTGCTATTTTCCCCATATTGCCTCTTAAAAGACCATTTTACCTATATGATTAAATTCCTTCATCTCAATTTCTTCCCAAATTACTTTTTCCCTAGCCAAGATCTTCACAACATTCTTAATTTGAAAAGCTCGGTAATATACCAACAAATTCGGCATTCCTAATCCACCTTCTTTCTGTGATAAACTTTTTTTTGATAATCTAGACCTCTTTCCACCGTTACAAAAATTATTTATCAATTTTTGAAACTCCTTCAGCTTAACTTTGACTGTTAAAAAAATTGGAGTTCAAATAGGATTTTTTTTAAAAATGGGTAAATGTCATGTGGTGCTTGTCATGTTTTTCATGTTCTTTGAAGAAACCTTGCCAAAACAAGTCCTTTAACCTTATAGCCAGCACTGCAAAGCACTTTTCTTATGTCTCCATCTATACCTGTGTTTCCCTACCTTTGGGGTTTTTGGACTTCAATTCCCAGAAGCCTAAGTCAATTCCTGAAAGCACTGGTCAGCCAATGTACTGACTTAGGCTTCTGGGAATTGAGGTCCCCCTGTGGAGCATGGGCCCCACATTGGGAACTATTGATCTATACAATTAATTCTGAAATGGGATACAAAATAACAGGAAGAGAGAAGGGACACCACAGGAATGCAGACACAGTAGCAAATAAAATTGAGGGTGAACCGGGTATGAGCACAAAGCATTAGTCTACCTCCAAAGCATCTATCCCCATAGAAAACACTAAATGAATATTATTAGATGGATCTTAGTTATTACTTAGCCATTTTGTTTTAACCTATTAGCTGGCCATTTCATTAATCAATTATTAGAAGACTGCAGAATATTCCTCCAGCTTTATACATGATTAATTAGATCTTTTGCAGGGTGCCATTTAATTTTGCAAAGGTTGTATTTTGACAAGCACTTAACCAGTTAACCAGCCAAGTAATTAATGTTTATTCTTTAGATTTTGTTCAACCAGAGGTAAGAATCTCCCCCCACCTCTTTTTGGCAGCTTGCTTTTTCTTCTGTTCAGTACAAGGCCACTTGGATTGCCTGGGGTTTCCCACTTCTCACAGAAAAGCCTATACTGACATGAAAGGTTAAGGAATGAAAGCTGCCATTATAAAACTGAGCCCACCACAGGGCTGTAGCCAGAGGGGGCTGGGGGGGGGGGGGCAAAAACCCTCCTGAGCTAATTCCGGAGTGGTTGGGGATGTGCTTTGGGGTGAAACGGAGCCCAGGAAAAGCCTTGAACATGGGGGAAATGGCTTCAGAGGTTTGCTATACAGTGATGAAAATAGAAGAGGCTTCTACATCTTTACCTATAAATCTGAGCGTTAACCGTTGTAATTTGACAAAGGATCCTGCACCCAGCCATACTAACCCGTACCGAGCATTCGTGCACTTGCCCAAACTGGGTTCGCAGGTAACTGTTGGGTTGAGAAATGCGGCAGTGGGGCAGGAGACCCACGAATGCAAAAAACAAAAAAACAAAAAGGACTTCACTACCCAACATCCTATGCACCGCGTCATGCCACAGTCAATCGGGCTGAGAGGCGCGAGCAAAAAGAATGTTGGGAAATGCGCCGCAGCCAATCAAAATTGAGCCGCAGGGAAAAAAACGCCGCACAAATGGAAACCACAAACACAAAACTACAAGCCCCAGTGTCCTACGCACCATAAGCACGCAGAATGCTGAGAAAGACGGCGCGCGAAAAATAAAAATAAAAAACACAACAGGAACACAAGTCTGCCACAAGCGGGCACAGCACCTCACAGCCACGCAAACACCTGCATAGGGATGCAAGTCCGCCACAGGCGGACGCAGCGCCTCACAGCCACGCAAAAACCCGCACAGGAATGCAAGTCTGCCACAGGTGGAAGCAGCGCCTCACAGCCATGCAAACACCCGCCGGTCTTCTTTCATGGAGCAACAGGGAGGAGAGGGACTCCCTCTCCTCTACACTACCCCGCCGAAGACAAGGCGAGACCACCACTGGCCTCAAGAAAAGTTGAGCCGGGGTGAAAAAAACCCACAAAACAGGGGAGGGGGTGTTTCAAGGGGGGGAAAGGTACTGATGCCTTCACCCCCCCTTGAAAGCAAAACAATTCCTCCACAAAGCAAAGGCAGTGAACGGCGCTCCGGCCACTGCCTTTACTTTACGAGTGTTTCATTTTCAAGGGAGGGCGAAGGCATCAGTGCCTTCCCCCACCCCTTGAAAGCAAAACAATTCCTCCACAAAGCAAAGGCAGCGAACAGCGCTCCGGCCATTGCCTTCGCCTACCGGAGGTACTCACCCGGCAGCAGCCTCCCCTCTCTCCCTCACACACTCACACACACACACACACACACCTAACCACCTAACAAAAATAAAACCATAATTAAAAACAACCATTACTTAAAACAAAAAACACAAAAAAACACAAAACCACTTACACAAACAAGAAAAAGTAAACAAACACACAAAAAACCAAACCAATTAAACCTAAAAATAAAACAATACAACAACAACCAAACATAAAAACCTCCCAGGCAACAACCACAAAAGCAAAATAAACCAAATGCCCAAAATAAAGGAAACCAGCCAACTCATCAGCATGTCCTGCCTCCACGATGACCGAAACACAAATGAAGACAGAAAGAGATTACCTACTAGAAGAAGCACCACCCAGAGGCCAGGAGAGAAAAAATACTCAAAGTAAACGAGATCCACTAGCAGCCCCACCTGCAGGTCACAATAGTAAAAACAATTCAAAAAGACACAACAGCCCCACCTGCAGGCCACAAGAGTAAAAACAAGTCAAAAACATAACACAAAATCACAATTTTACACAAAAGGCCACAAGAGTAAAAACAAGTCAAAAACATAACACAAAATCAGAATTTTACACAAATCACCAACATATGTCAATAAAATAAAATAAAAACATTTCTAATATCCTGTGTTGAGTTTTAACTCAAATAAAAACCCAAAACATCTAAACACAGTTTAAAAACATTGAATGTAAAAAACATTTACTTTTACATTTTTAAAATTATTACCTACGGTACAACTATTTTTTTAAAAAACCCACAAACTAAAACATTATTCGGTTAAATAAAACAATTTGAAAAAATTATATCATACTTTGTTCTTTTTCTAATCCACAAAAAAAGCTGATCACAGTTTATAACAGCCCAGCCAAAAAACAATTTGTATAAATAAACATTTTAAAAATGACAATTACAGACTAAGCAATTTTTTGCAAACATTAACAAAAAATAACCTTCCAACACAGTTTAAAACAGCCCGGCACCGCCGGGCAAACTATGCTAGTAAGACATAAGATTAAAGCACATAGTTCTTTCTCCCTCTCATGATACAGAATGTGGGAGAGAATGACTGGATTGGGACATTGGAAATCTTCAATTTTCTTTTAATTTTCCAACCCCTAGACCAGAGAGACTTTCTAGGGCTTGGGAGAGCATAGGAAGGATATAGCTATGGTAACACCCTGCTGAATATTCTGATGACAATATGTGGAAACATCAAGTGTTAAAGGTAAAGGTTTCACTTGCTCAAAAGCCAGTCGTATCCGATTCTAGGGTGCAATGCTCATCTCTGTTTCCAAGCCGAAGAGCCAGCGCTGTTTGCTTCTACAGATATTTCCGTGGTCATGTGGCAGGCATGACTAGACACCAGAGTGCACGGAATGCTGTTACCTTCTCACCAAAGTGGTCCTTATTTATCTACTTGAAATTTCTTGCTTTCGAACTGCTAGGTTGGCAAGAGGTGGGACAAAGACGGGAGCTCATTCCAACCTGCAGGATTCGGGAATCAAACTGCTGACCTTCTGCTTCCCAGGCAGCGTCTTAGCCTCTTGAGCCACTGCAGTTCCTATCAAGTGTTTAGGATCATCATTTTCATTATCATTCAGGTCCCATGTTCAGGATCTGCTGCTTTTGTGAGTAGGAATGGATTCCTTTCTAAAATAATTACCTGCTGCTCTCTTGTTGATGAGTACAGTTTGCAAATAGCAGCAAGATCTGAAGAAGAAGAAGAAGAAATCTCCTTTCATTTCTATTCTTGATTCTTCACAGTAAAAATAATCTCTGGAATTGCTACTCTTGTTCACACACTCAAAATATCCATTAATTACACTTTTATTTTAGTTCTTAAACATAATCAACTAGGGAATGACCACTTAAACATTCTTTTGCCTGTTTCCTGAACACAAAGCAATCAAACAAATTACACTTATATACCAACCCACAGCGCTTAGTGCACTCACTGAGCTGTTCACAAATTAATTAGCATTTTGCTCCCAACATGCTGAGTACTCATTTTACCAACCTTGGAAGGATGGAAGGCTGAGTCAACCTTGTGTCGTGGCCAGGATTGAACTCACAACCTTTTGGTTGCGGTAAAGGTAAAGGTAAAGGTAAAGGTTTCCCTTGCTGTAACGCTTTTACCTTCCCACCGAAGTGGTCCCTATTTATCTACTTGCAATTTCTTGCTTTCCAACTGCTAGGTTGGCAGGAGCTGGGAAGAAGACGGGAGCTCATTTCCGTCCTGCAGTACAGCAGTTTAACTACTGTGACACACACACACACACACACACACACACACACACACACACACACACACACACACACACACACGCAAAGAGACAAAATGCATCTTTTTGAAAAATGCCAAAATTTATACATCTGCATACATCTGAAAATGCAACCTGGATACACCTGAAAATGCATACACACTAAGATGCATTAATCAATAAGACAAATATGCACATGAATGCATCAAGCAGTATTTCACAGAAAGGCACATTTTTTAAAAAAGCATACAAATATTCATGCACAAAAATATGCACATATTTGTGTGCAAGAAAGAGGGAAATCTCCCAGTGTGATCTAGAACTAGGATGTGATGTGAATACCAACAGGATTAAGAGAAGAAAAGTGAGATTTGTCTTCTCTTAACACAACGACAAATATACACCAAAGAAGGCATTGACAAGGCACATGAAGGATGAAACCTGCAGAGCAAAGAAAATGCTGACCAGCTCATTCTTTCCTCTTCATTTTGGAAGAATTTGCTGTAGAGCCAATGCTTAACTACTGCTTTCAAAAGTTGAGAGATGTAACCCAGTGCTTGTAATAAAAACAAGCATTCTCGTGCTGTGAATGGTATCCATTGCTGGGTAAAGCATCATTTAGAGAGGGTTGGAGAAAGCAGATTATACATAACCATAATTTTAAAGCATATAATCACTGACAGGCAGAATCAGTGCTGCACATCTGGAATAGAATACTGCCTGCATAAAACAAACAATGGAGGAGAAGAAGAAGAAAAGCAGGAGCAGGAGGAATCATCCTTTACTGAAAACTGAAAGCAGAGAAGTAGATGTAAATGCTTCTTATTTGGTTCAATGAATTTGAATGGTAGACCTCTCCTGGCCTTTTTATGATCCAAATGGATCAAATGCATGAATTGAAAGCTGTGAGGTACTGTTCAAATAAAATGAGTCCTGGATGGTTTTCAAAATATAAAGCAGAAATTCTCAATCTTTTTAAGCCAGGGGTCGGGTTATGCTCCCTCAGACATTTTGCCCTTCCTCCACCACGTGGCACTTCCTGGTGTGGTGGTGGGGCCACATGAAATGACACTGTTGACCACATTTGGCCCACAGGCCACAGGTTGAGAATCCCTGACAGAAAGTCTTGAAGACCATCTTATACTGGTCATATTTAAACCATTTTATTTGGAATTCCTCATGGGTTTCACCTACATAGAAGAAACCTCTTAATTTCACCTTGATTTCCTGTTCCTCTCAAATCACAATCAAGAGCAATTTCAGCTGCTAATGGGATATGGAAACTAGGTGTTCGTTTCTCAGTAGACAGTGAAATGTTTTTGCCAAGCCACATGCAATTATTAGACTAATTTCAAAAACTTCACTGTATTGTTTGTTCATGCTTCTTGAAGAGTGACCTGGTCCTTCTTGTTAGATGGGCAGTGGGGTACACAGAAAGGGCCTCCTTGAAGATGGTGGTATTTTTGAACCACAATCAGGCAACAGCCACCTTGTGCTGGCTAATCTTTCTCACATGATGTCAGGTGGAAGGTGTTGGATTGGGGCCGTGAAGCGGCCCTTAGGGTCCCGGAGGAGACTGGTCAAAGGAACGACACGAGACAAGATGGAGCGAAGACCAGTGGTTTATTGAGGGAAAAGCATCAGCATATATAGGAATAGAAGGCAACGTGTGATAGAACCGTCATCTGACAGAAAATCACATCACCCATTTACCCGGGTTAATGGGGAATCTCTCTTGGGGAAGTTAATTAACTAGGGCAAACACTGACAGGGGAAATCCATTGTTCGTGGCTTACACCAGGGTAAACATGGCCACTATTTGCACTAGAGCTTGGGCTCTTCTGTGAGTGAGTAATTGCCTAATCGCTAACAGGAGTTAGCAATCTCGCTTCCCTCAGCAGAACTGTCGGTCAGGTCAGATGTGGGTGAATCAACCCTATGATTATTAATCCGCTCCCCAATTTCCTTACTGGCAAGGGCCAGTGACCAGGAACCTTCTTCGACCGGTGTAACCTCTGCCAGGGGCTGTATTATGCCAATTGTGCTCGCGGATCCCGCACTCCCCCTTTTTCTGTTATTTTTGAACCTGACAGATGGCCCTGCGCAAGAGGGGCATCAGCTGGTGTGTAGGAATGACGTTTCGGGGCTCCCCCCACGGGGGACATCTCGATAGCAATGAGGGAATACATTGCATGAAACAACATCCTGCTATGCTCAGTATAATCACTCCCACAATCACTTTGAGCGTTGTCTGGAGCCACCCCCATGGGAGCCATGACCATAATGAATCCCACCACCCCCATGAAGAATCCTCCTTGATGTTCTTGACTAGGGTGTGGAGGTCCGTGAGCTGGCTCTGTACTTTACGGGTGTTGTCTGTGAGATTAAAGCAACACATGCTGTGGACAGATTCGCAACCCAAATGATGTAACAACAGAAGGTAGTTTATCGCTGCCCGATTGTCTAGGATGGCATGGCGAAGTTCTGCCTGCTCCTGGTTGAGCAGCACTATCACTGAGGAGGTATGGTTAATGGCTTTTGCTAATCCGCAAGCCAATTGACCGATTCTCCGAGCGTTGCCGACGGCTAAGCCTGGCACGCTGAGTATGCTGACTGCCAACGAGACGTACTCAGCTGGACTCAGAACCCTAATGTTGCTATCACATGAGCTGTCTAACTGGGTGGCACGGGTGTGCCGTATGGGTGCGGAAACATTTGTGCTTGGAACAATCATATCCCTAGTGGGGAGTAACAATGTCAAGCGACTGATACAACATATGGAATCTGATACATTTGCGGGGATGTAATTCCAAGTGTACTGATTGCATGTAAAGAACCAACCTGAAGGTAGGGTAACATGAGCATACATAGAACCAAGTGTCTCTGGGTTATTACAAGTCCAGTTGCCGCTGCCAGCGTCAAGGCAGCGGCGCCGAATCCGGCCGACTGCGGAGCAGCCGGTCATTCGAGCACAAGTAGAGTTCGGGCTGACCGCCACTCGAGGGGTGTGGAGAGTGGCTGCATCAGCCGGTAAAGTCATGGTCAGCTGCATTCCCCAGCGAGCGTATGCTGAGAAACTTGTTGGGAGAAATGGACCGAAAATCCGCCTCACCAGCCAGTCGCCATCCCTGGTGTGCGCGTCTGGAGTGTGGCACACTGGGATGAGACAGGTGCTCAGAATTGAGGCAGAACCGATGTCCTGCTTCAGGCAAAAATCGGACTGGTTGACGAGACCCGCCAACCTTTCCCATAGGTTGTAGTGCATCCGGGCAGAGAGGTCTCCGCCTGGCATCAGATCGCTGGCCTTTAGTGAGGCTGCCTGAACGCTTCCCCCCACTAATAGGGAGAGGGTCAGGATTATGGTGACTGCCATGGTGTTGGCGGTGATCAGGGAAAAAACTGCAGACACGACGTTCTCCGGCGTTGGTTCCCAGTCCTCGTGCCGGACAACGTCCTCGGCCTCATGGCAAAGGGTCTTGACCATCCCCTAGGTGACCTTCGGCTCCGTCCGCTGTCGCCGCTTCTTCCGCCGGGTCCCCTCGGTCAGGGTGAGGTCCTCCATCTCCGGGATTGGACTTGGGTCGGCCTGGGTCCACGCCATGTGGTTCCAAGTGAGGCTTAACGCACCGGGCTGGAATCCAGATAACACCTGTAGGAGACATAACTGCAGCATACCCTCTTCCCCAGGTTACGAGTGGCGCCGGGCCCCTCCAGGAAGGGTCCGGTGGCACCCGGTAATGGACCAGCAGCCGCGGGAGAGCTTCCGAGCGGCAGAAGTGTTTCTCCTGCAGCGTGCAATCGGAAAAAACATTAAGGTGATTGTACGTGAACAACACCTTGTTCAGACAATGCTGTGCCTGACCCTGTGACTTGGGGAGGGCTGGTGGCTCCCCCCTTTCTGTTTGTTTGTCAATGTAGGACTTGAGTGTCCGATTGACTCGTTCCACAATCGCTTGCCCCTGCGGATTGTAAGGAACGCCAAAGGTATGCTTGATATCCCAGGTGGCCATGAAGTTAGCTAACTGCCTGGAGCTGTAGGATGGGGCGATATCAGTTTTCACGTGCCGTGGTTTGCCCATCGCCGCGAAGCAGGAAAGGAGATTCTGCTCCACGTGGGAAGCTGTCTCCCCCTTTTGTGCCGTTGCCCAAACGAATTGTGAAAAGGTATCAATGCAAACGTGCATGTACCGCCATCTGCCAAACTGCGGAACATGGGTGACATCCATTTGCCACACCTGGTTAGCCTCTGTCCCTCATGGGTTGACCCCCCACGAGGGCCCCCCGGTGCCCCTGCACAATGCTGACAAGAGCGAACTATGCCTTGGGCTTGAGAAAGCGGCAGATTAAACTGTCTGGTGAGTGCTTTGGCATTCTGATGGAAGAATGCATGACTCTGAATTGGAGTAGTGAAAACACCTAACACTGATCGTTGCTGAATTTCCTTTGCGGCCGCATCCGCTCTGCTATTGCCCGCGGAAATCGGACCCGGTAGGTCCTGGTGACTTCGGATGTGGGCAATATAGAGCGCTTCCGTGTGGTTTCGCAAGTGAAATTGAGTTGTGAGGAACAGACTCAGCAAATTTTTGTCTATCGCAGGAGTGATGTATGCTCCCGGTAGACTGTGAAGCAAATTCCTAACATACTGACTGTCAGTAATAATGTTGAGGTGCTCTTTCGCGAAGGTGCGCAAAGCAAGGTTCACCGCTGCCAACTCTGCCCGCTGTGCGGACTTCTGTGGAAGAGTTAGCAGCGTGCGCCAAGCCTGGCCCTCCTGCCAAGTTAAGACACCATATGTGCGACCCCCATCCGTAAAAACTGTTCCGGCCCCCTGAAGTGGAACCAGCGAGATCAATTCATACAAGGTGATTGTCTACGTTTGAAGCGAGACAAGTCTGGGGTCCTTTGGCAAGTGGTATGCCAAGCATCCGGTGAATCCCTCCAAGGCAATTGGAAGCGAGTCACCGAGCTGCATCAGCTGCTGAACCTGCTCTTTGGTGAATGGGATCACGATTTTTGCTAAGTCATGCCCTGAAATGTCCCTTGCTCTCAGCCTGCCGCGGTAAACCACCGCGGAGACCAACTCTTGGGGAGGAACGATGTTTCGGGAAGAGGTGTTCGGCAAATACACCCATTCCACGATACTCGCCCCTTTCTCGGAGTCCACTCCTAGGGCTCCAGTGAACATGGATCCTGCCCGAACGATGTACAAGTTCAGGATCGGGGCATATGGCCCCTGAGTAATCCTGTCCACCCACCTTTGGCTGAGAATTTGGTTGACTTTCTCGAGAGTCAAGCGTGCCTCTCGAGGAATTTGTATCCGGTCTACCGGCTGCTTACCTAGCGTTAGCAGCGAGAAGAGCGGCTTTAGAAGATCCGTATCCAATCTGAAATACGGTCTGGCCCAATTAATGTTACCTAAAACCTGCTGCAATTCTACCAAGGTGACCGAGTCTTTTAAGTTGATCTGGGGCAAAACTGGTGCTGCGAAAGAACGGAGAAGCCGATGACCCAAGTATGAGAAGGGTTCGGTTCTCTAAACTTTCTCCGGGGCAATGAGTAACCCTTTTTCCCCCAGGCTGGCCTGGAGGTCTTTAAACATTTCGCTGCCGAGTTGCGGCGCTGCGACCAAGATATCATCCATGAAATGGCATACTAAGGCTGTGGGATGAAGGTTTCGAAACTTTGCCAGTGCGTTGTGAACATAAATTTGGCACAGGGTGGGCGAATTGAGCATCCTCTGTGGCAAATACTTCCACGTGTAACGCTGCGTGGGCTCACTGTGGTTCACAACCGGCACCGTAAAGGCGAACCTTTCCCGGTCCCTCGGATCTAGGGGAATGGTGTAAAAACAATCCTTAAGGTCTACGACCAGGATCTCCCAACCCTCGGGAATCATATTTGGATTCGGGATGCCGCATTGGAGCGGACCCATTGGCTGTATACACTTATTGATCTCTCTGAGATCGTGGAGGAGTCGCCACTTCCCCAACTTTTTCTTGATGACAAAAATGGGCGAATTCCAAGGACTAGTGGACTGCTCTATGTGTCCTGCGTCTAGCTGTTCTTTAACCAGTTGCTTCAGGGCAACTAACTTCTCCCCCACTACCGGCCATTGTTCTACCCAGACTGGTGTGTTGGTGAGCCATTTAAGTGGTAGAGCCATTACCCGAAGGTAAGAGTGGCTCGGTATTGCTGTAAAATGTCTCGCCCCCAAAGGTTGATGTGCACGTCCAGAATGTGCGGCCGAATGACCGCCGTGCCGTCAGCCTTAGGGATCGTGACTTCCACCCCATCCCGGCTTCTAAACGCTTCTTGGATGCCGCCTACCCCCCACACATCGGAGACCGGCTCAATAGCCCATTCCTTCGGCCACTGACTTCGGCTGATAACGCTGACGTCAGCTCTGGTATTCAGCAACCCTGAGAATGATTTTTTATTCAAAAATACCTCAATAACTGGTCGCTGTTTCCATTCTATGTTGGTCTCCACTGTCGCTAAGACCTGGTATCCTTGCACTGCCTCACCTGCGCTCGAGCGGTCTTCTGACCCGAACTCGGAGCTGCCCCTGAGCCTTCCCTGGCTATCTGCTGGCGAGTTACAAGGAACCATAATCAGTTGCGCTAACATGTCTCCCTTGTGAATGGTTTGGGGTTGGTGCGTCCAGAGTTGAACTTGGAGAACACCCGAAAAATTGGAGTCAATGACTCCCGGAATTACAAGAATTCCACGTGCTCCTGCGACACTACGAGGCAAAACTAAGCCTATGAAGCATTTGGGTAGTGGTCCCATGTACTGGGAATCCACCAGATAGACTGTGCCTGGCAGGTCGCATGTGACGTCTGCCTGGCAAGTCAATTGTAGCCCTGTACTACCTTTGGGGCTGGCCTGCGCCTTTGCAATGCCTGGAATGTGATTGGAATCTAATCCAGCTCTGGCGTGCCCAGAGCGAGGGAAGCCTCTGTTTGGACCGGGGCCAGAGACATGCCCACGTTCCGGTTTCCCGAATTCGGACAATTCCTGGCCCAGTGAAGGCCCTTATTGCATTTTGTACATGGGGTGGTTGGAGCCTTGGGACGGCCGGTGCGCTGGCCGCCGCCTCTGGATCGGCAGTCCTTAGCGAAGTGACCGATCTTGCCACAATTGTGACATGCTCCCTTGATCCGGGGTCTCCTGCCTCCTTGCACCGCCGCTGCCAACAGACCCATTTTGTAGGAATCTGTGCCAACGTCGGCGCATGCCCTAATCATATCTGTGAGAGTCAGGTCGGGACGATTTCCCAGGGACTGCAAGATCTTACGGCAGTCGAGATTGGCGTTGTCTTTGGCCAATTTCATCATGAGCTCTTGCTGGGCTTGCTCATTATCGATCTGTCTACTGATCGCTTCCTCTAACCGATTGATAAAGTCCATGTAGGACTCCTGGGATCCCTGTTTGACCGCTGTGTAATTTTTGGCTGCTTTGCCAGCTGCCGGGACTTTGAGATAAGCCTTGAAGGCTGTCTCCGCTGCCATGTGGAGTGTGGCGAGCGGCAGGGCGACTTGCGCATCAACGGATTCGAACGGACCTGAACCATATAGCTGGTCAGGAATTACCGCTCCGCACATCCTGGCGCCCCTTGCCTGCGCTTCGAGACGATACTCGCTGTCCCATAGCAGATACTGGCTGGGGTTGAGCATCATTCGCATGACGGCTTTCCAGTCGTACGGAATGAGCATCATGGTCTCGCACACTTGCTGAAGCTTGCCCCTAGTGAATCGGCACTGGAGTCCTGTCTCTGTGATGGCTTTCCGTATGGCCATGAGTAGCTTATACGGAACTGGTGAATGAATTGCTTGCTGCTGGCCCGTGAGGGCATCTACCTCTATGTGAACTGGGCATAGCTGCCTAAGCTCAGCTAGATCTTCTGCTGGCAATTCCCCCTTGCTGATTTCTGCCTCAGCCATGCGCTGAACCGCGCTCTTGGTAGCTAGGGAACCCGTATCTGTCAATGAAGCGCCAGCGCTTCCCATCTTACGCATTCCGTCGGTGACGTCTGCAGCTGTCACCGAGGGAAAGCTCCCTACACTACTCTGCTTGAGCTGGAGTGACGGATAGAGAGCCGTTGGGGCTGATGGCTCTGCCTGCGCTGGGGGTTTCTGGGCTTCTATCCTGACTGGATCATCCTCTGCTAAGAGCTTCCTACATTTGCTCCATGTGCTAATTATGCTGTCTGGAGCTTTTGGTGCTTGCCGAATGCAGGCTCCTATCCGATCCCAAAGTGTGAGGTCAAGTACGGCTGCTTCTGGATAAAGCGGACAATTGGCCTCCAGGTACGCTAAGAGTTCCACTAACTTCCTGCTGTGAAGACGTAATTTAAAAACCCTGGCCAGGGCCATGAATTCCATTATATGAATTCTCTGGTTAGCAGATGGACATTGCCGCTGAGGACAAGTCCCCATATTAGCTGCCGGGTCCTTCGAAGGGCTTCTTCTCGGGACGAATTCGACGCGTCCTTTTAGGCAATAGGTCGCAGCGTGATGAATCTCTGGGATGGCGCTTGGAGCGTGGACTGCTGCCACGGGCCCTCGATGGCCTCTGCGCTGGTATCAGGGTTTCACAGCCTGCCCCTGGGTGGAACGCGTTTCTGCGATGCAAGCCGTAGGAGGAATCTCTGGAATGCCTCGCCGCATAGCTGTCACCCTGGCCGGATGGCTTTCCGACCAGAGCCGTTGCGCTGCACTCCGGGACGAGTCGGACACGGTTCTAGCGTAGAACCGGACCGCGTAGATCGCTTACTCTCGGGTAGGATCACATCTCAGGGTCACCAGATGTTGGATTGGGGCCGTGAAGCGGCCCTTAGGGTCCCGGAGGAGACTGGTCAAAGGAACGACATGAGACAAGATGGAGCAAAGACCAGTGGTTTATTGAGGGAAAAGCATCAGCATATATAGGAATAGAAGGCAACGTGTGATAGAACCGTCATCTGACAGAAAATCACATCACCCATTTACCCGGGTTAATGGGGAATCTCTCTTGGGGAAGTTAATTAACTAGGGCAAACACTGACAGGGGAAATCCATTGTTCGTGGCTTACACCAGGGTAAACATGGCCACTATTTGCACTAGAGCTTGGTCTCTTCTGTGAGTGAGTAATTGCCTAATCACTAACAGGAGTTAGCGATCTTGCTTCCCTCAGCAGAACTGTCGGTCAGGTCAGATGTGGGTGAATCAACCCTATGATTATTAATCCGTTCCCCAATTTCCTTACTGGCAAGGGCCAGTGACCAGGAACCTTCTTCGACCAGTGTAACCTCTGCCAGGGGCCGTATTATACCAATTGTGCTCGCGGATCCCGCAGGAAGGAAGTATGGAATGAACTCACCACAAGGTGGCTTCATTCTGACAGTTTAAAGGCTAACCTAGACATGAAAGAAGAAGAAAGGCAGTAAGTTAGACACAGAAAAAAGAGCTGAGATTATCTATTTTTGTCCACTTCCATAGCTGGTGGCAACCTGTGTAGAAATCTGATCCATGTAAAGATAATCAGCCTCATCTAACAGCAGTTTATAGCCCCAGATCTTTTAAGAGAGAGTTAAAAGGTCTAACGGAGTCCAGCTCATTAGACAGAGTAAGAAGGAAAAAGAGACAGAGAGAAAACACGACTGCAGTCTTTGGCTGAACAAAGGCATAATAATGGCGTCTCTTTATTCAAACAGAGTATATCAGAAACGAAACTTAAGCTACATAGCCAATCAGAATGTCAGAACCCAAATAAGGAGAATTCTTCTCACTATTCTACACATGCCCAAAATCCAGCGTTGTCTCTCATGCAAGCAAAGAGGCCTTTGTTTACAAAATGTGTCAGAAGACAGGAGACAGAAACCAGATACATTCCCACATGTCCTCCTTTTTCATTAAAATTTGAGAGAGAGAGACGGCTAATCATACCCCTGCATGTCATCATACTCCATAACTACTCCTCCATATACATCATCACTGTCCTCCTGGACATCGTACCCCTCCTGACTCCTGGTACCTTGTTCCGGAGGATGATACCTCATTGAGTACAATTGCCATCGTGCAAAACCCGATGTCTCCCTTCTACGCAGTGGACATGCGTTACACATAGAAATAAGATTAGGAATACAATAAATGCAAAAACACAAAGGTATAAGGCAGATAATAATAATGAACCCATAAAAGAAAACTTGTCTAAGGACGGACAAATCAGGCAACCAAGAAGTAAGCCAATCAAAGAGATTAACATCAGTGCGTACATTGTTAGTAATGCTCTCCTGTAAATTCTGAAGTTCTTTCTCAATAGTATTATTCAGATCCTGGAATTTTACCCGACATCCCTGGTTCCCGACCAGTTTACAAAATCCTCCGGATTTTGCTAACAGGTAATCTATGGCCAGTCTGTCCTGCATTTGGTCTTGATGAAGCTCAGTGATTTCCATTTGAAGATCCTGTATGACCCTCCCTGTGGCATTGATTGATTTCTCCAGCCTACAGGTGAGTCCCAAAATGGACCTTCTATTCTCCTGGGAAATGGCACCTGGGTATGATCCCAAGGTGAGTGCTCCAGTGATAGCACCCACTATAGCTCTCCCCCAGGAGCTACCATCAGAAAGCTGAACATCGATTATCACTTCATCATTGCAACCAGGACCCATCGGGCCAGCAACAGCTCTCCGGCGCCGTGTATCTGCCTGAAGCGGCATTTGCACTTGTACGGGTAGGGTAAAATAACCCAATGCTGCACATTGATATTGTCCTGGATGGAAATTCGTGGCAACTCCATTAAAAAAGAACCACATGTTAGGATCCTTAATTTGCCATCCATTGCAAATTGAACCACTATCTATAGCAGAATAATCAGGAGTAAACATAGGAAACACATCATATATATCTTCAATAGTTGTGTTAAACAAGGTATAATTAAGCTTATAAGAACTGTTATAACTACCCCATAACCAAAAATAATCATCACAACCCGTATAATTGCCTACATTCCGCAAAACCCTTTTTGCTTGAGTCCAGTGCTTCCATTTACTAGTCCAGACTCCAGAACTATGACAGCAGAAACAAAGTCCTTTAGTGTATTTCTTGAATGTCATGCTTCGCCAGCGTGTGTTGTTAAATTGTTCTGGGGGATTGGAGAAGAGTGTAGACCTATCAAGATGTTGCAAGTGTCCAATAACCAACTCAGGCGTGTTGAACAATGCCGGAAGAAAGGCCATTTGAGACACTGCCAGTGGATGCTCATAGTATAACGTTGCATTCTTACCATGAACCTCAAACATATAGTTAGCATGACGAATCCAAAAGTTGGGGTTGCCCCCATGAGTCATTGTTCTTACAGCTGGAAGCACAGTAAGAAAGAAAAGAACAAATGTCAGCAAAGTTAGTCTACTGGTGAACCACCATCCTGGAGCTGAGTAACCTTCTTCTCTCTCCATGGGCGGATCGCTCGAGCAGGAATCCACACAAGTCCTGAGGTTGTAGAAACCGCTGCGTATCCTCGTCCCTAGGTGATTAGAGGCACAGGACCTTTCCACTCAGGATCGGGTTGCTGCCGATAAACGACCAATGGGTTAGGAAGACACTCCTCGGTCCTGAAATGCAATTCGACTGGAGAGTGTGACCTGTTATGGGGAGCAAGAAGAAAATTAAGAGTATACAGTACTTTAGCAACAGCTGTGGGTATTTCAGCCACAGGAACCCCTCTATCTCCCACTTGCTTGTGTAACAAATTTTTGAATGTCAGGTGGGCTCTTTCAACAATCGCCTGTCCAGTCGAGTTATAGGGTATTCCATGGGTTAGCTTAATGTCCCACTGACGGCAAAAGTCCTGAAAGGCAGAAGAAACATAAGATGGCCTATTGTCTGTCTTAAGGCTTTTAGGTTTACCCATTACCGCAAACGAACGAATGCAATGTTGTATAACATGTCTGGATGTTTCCCCCCGTAAGGGTGTAGCCCATATAAATCCAGAGAAGGTATCAACAGTCACATGTAACTTAGAAAGCGGAGCCAAAGCAGGTACTTGCGTGACATCCATCTGCCATAGCTGATTGGCTTCTGTTCCTCGAGGATTAACAGCATCAAATGGCAGGAATATAGGAGACATCGTACAGGAAGCACAGGATGACACAATGTCTCTAGCCTGTGACATAGAAATGGAAAATCGTTTATGCAAAACCTTAGCAGATTGATGAAACATTGCATGACTGTCAATGGGGTTGTCAAAGAGAGAAAAAACCTCAGCAGAGTCCCGGAGAGCAGAATCTGCTCGTGCATTGCCCTCCGTCAAATAACCTGGGATCCTTGTGTGAGAGCGTATGTGGGCAATGAAGAATGGGACCGTACGGTTGGAAAGAAAACCTTGAAGCTGTTGGAATAAAGCAAAAAGATCCCTATCCATCGATGGAGACAAATAAGCTTGAGCTAAAGTAAAAACAAGGCGGTAAACATATTGAGTATCCACAATTAGGTTAAAAGGCACATCAGAAAACGTAGAGAAAGCAAGTATGACCGCTGCCAGTTCCGACCACTGGGCCGATGCTTGAGGTCCTGTAAAAACAACCTCCCATTCCTCAGTAGGACCCTGCCATGTAAGGACTCCACGGGAGGGGGAGCCATCCGAGAAAAGAGTAACGGCATGCAAGATAGGTTGCATGCAAAGTGGGGATGACAGGGAGTAAGAAGTGAGATTCAGCAAGGTAAACCGCTTATCTTTGGGGGGGTTAAATTTAACTTGTCCCACAAAGTCCGCCATGGCCACCTGAAATGCCTCAGAATGCTGTAGCAAGGCGCTTAGTTGATCCTGCGAAAAAGGAAAACAAACAAAGTCAACGTCATAGCCAGTCAAATGCTTTGCCCTAGTACGGCATTTGAGGAAAAGATCAGCAATCGCATCATGCAGGCGATAACAGTTTTTCGAGGGAGTGTGCGCCAAGTGTAGCCATTCCACGATGGCCACCTTCTGAGCGTTGACAGGCGCGAACAAAACAGCAGTGGGCAGCCTCGGTGTGGGAAGAAGAGCGCATGCCAGCGCAATGGTGCCTGAGGGCACCCGATCCACAGCGATGGTATGCAGCTTTTCGTTGAGGCGTTGAAGAGCTGTACGCATCTCCGTTGTGCAGGGAATGATGTCCGCTGGAGAAGTGTGTCCAGAAAGAGCAGCAAGGAGTGGTGACAGTTCCTCAGTGCTCAGGGCCAAGAAGGGATGAGCCCAATTTATGTTCCCTAGCAATTGTTGCAATTGTACAAGAGTGAACTGCTCTGGAATAGCTATTGTTGGCAATAGCGGAGTCGAAGCGGTAGCTGAGAGCCTATGTCCCAGATATTGGAATGGATACATCCACTGCACTTTTTCAGGAGCTATGATCAAGCCCGCTTGTTGCAAAATGTCTGCTAGGTCCTGCAGGTGTTTCTCCGTGACTTGTGGACCATGCAATAAAATGTCATCTGTGTAATGATAGACTTTAACCTCTGGATGACGTTGCCTGAAAGGTTCCAAAGCCATGTTCACAAAATGTTGGCATAGAGTCGGGGAGTTGGCCATACCCATAGGCAAGACACACCATTCAAACCGTTGAGTAGGATGTTCATTATTGTATACTGGCAATGTAAATGCAAATTTTTCTCTGTCTTGTGGCGCTAGCAAGATTGTATAAAAACAGTCCTTCAAATCTATGACCATGAGTTGATGATCTTCCGGAATCATGTTTGGATTAGGGAGTCCAGATTGTAGAGGTCCCATTGGCAAGATGTGCTCATTAACTTTTCTCAAATCATGCAACAATCTCCATTTTCCAGACTTCACCACAAAAATTGGAGAGTTCCAAGGACTAGTGGTTGTTTGAATATGTCCCAGATTTAATTGCTCCTGTACAAGGGCCTCCGCCGCCTGGAGCTTTTCTCTTGAGAGCGGCCATTAATCCGTCCACACTGGCGGGGTGTTTTTCCATTGTAGTGGAAGTGCATGCAACGGCGCTGCAGGGGAGGCCCGTATCAAAAATTTGTCTGCAAGGTACACCCTGTTTTAGCCAGGAGATCCCGGCCCCACAGAGTAATAGGAATATCCATAATCAGCGGGTGAAGAGAAACTTTTGTTCCCCCTGAGGTCTCAAAGACGATTGGATGAACACTCTGCTGTGCTGGCTCATACCCGCCCACCCCAAAAACTTCCCTACAGGGGCGGACGGCCCATCCAGTTGGCCAATCTTTTTTTGCCACCACTGAAATATCGGCTCCTGTATCAATTAGTCCAGACACTGAACGTCCACCCATAATCAGCGAGCGGGTCGGTCTATCCTCGGTGATTTGTATCACCGCCATAGCTGCTGTTACAGTCCCCTCCTGGGATGGAGTTACAGTGGTCCCTAGTGGGAGCAGATGAAGGCGTCCTACAGGTTGTCCCTTAGGCAGGGTGAGATGCTGCGTGGCTGATGCAGGGATGACAATTTCTTGGTGACCCAATGTAACTGACCCTGCTGCAATGTGTACAGAAGCGGGCAAGGCATCTGGGCAAGGAAGAACAATGCCCATCATGCCCTGGGGAATAACATCATCAACCAGTGTGGGAAGAGCCTCCACACACCCAGGCACAGTAAAAGTACAGTCCTTGGATAACCTCAATAATAGCCCTTCTTTTAGAGGATGGTTTTTTCTATATCGTGAAATCATTTCTTGGGCAAGTTCCATATCTTCTTCCATCTCTTCCAAAACCTCCGCTATCGCTTCCTCACTGACCTCTGTCAGCCCTATTATTTTGCCTGGGCCCGAGCATGGCCGCACTCCCATTTCCCTGCTGCTGTGGAGAAGAGTCAGAGTCTTTGTGCTGAGCAGCTGAGGGGTTGGCATTAGGATTTGAGCGGCACTGATTGGCCCAATGGTACCCCTTCTGACAAATGGGACATTTCCTTGAAGGGCGTGCTGCCGGCTTTTGAGAGGAGCGACATTGTGCTTTAAAATGCCCTTCTTTCCCACAGCCAAAGCAACATTTGTTTTGAGCCTGAGTTGTGGGCAACTGAACTGCAGCTGCCAGAAGTTGAGCCTTGTAACTGTGAGTCCCCACATTTTGACAAACTTTCATCATGTCTGCTATCGATGTGCCTGGTCGAGCATAAACAGCTGTCAGAGCCCCCTTACAATCCTCATTGGCATTTTCAAAAGCCAGTTGTTTCATGAGCATTTCCCGTGCCGGGACATTTTCCACCTGGCGGCTGAGGGCAGTCATGAGTCTGTTAATGAACTCAGTGTAATTCTCTTTAGGCCCCTGCCTTATTGCTGCAAACCCAGCAACTGAGCTATCCCCTTTGGAAGGAATCTTACTCCAGGCGCGCATGACTATCTGTGCAATATCTCCCAGCTGGGCATCAGTGAGTGCCAACTGCTGTGTGGGGTTGGCAAAATTTCCCTCCCCACATAACATATCCATCGTGAGTGCAGGGCGTGTGTGATGAACCTCCCAAGCCACATCCCTCCACTCTTGCAAGCAGAGCATGGCTTCTGCAGGAGGCAGGAGTGCTTTGATCATCTGTTTCCAATCAACTGGTAGCAATTTTTGAGAAGCAATGGCTTCCAACAGAGCTTTTGTAAAAGGTGCATTAACCCCATAGTCACGTATGCTGACTTTTAGTTCCTTCAGATATTTGTAATGGAGGGTTTCATATCTATCTGGGACTGCCAGTGCATTGCCAACAGCCGGAGCCCCCCGGATCACTGGGTATATCTCAGGAGATTCCACATCCAGCACAGCTGCAGTTAAAGCAGCAGAGAACAGGTCTTTTGTAGGGCTAAAAGTGCTTGATTGCTGCAAGGCAGGATATAATGTCCCATCTCCTTTTCCACCCCCATCCCCATCAGGGGGCTCATGCTGTTGTTTCTCATATGATGGAGGGGCAGTTGTCATAGCCCCTCCCTTGGCTGGAGGCAAAAGCTGTGGAAGGGGACCATCAAGTCTTTGAGACAATAACATATTTTTTGGAGTAAGTCTTTGAAGGCAGTTTCTGACTTCCTCCCACGTAAATTGCACTGAAACAGAAATTCTCTCATGCTTTTGCAATTCATTCCCAATCTGTTTCCACTGTTTTAGTCCAAACATTCATCATATTTAACCCAAGGACAGATTTTTCCTATAACTTGGACCCGTTGCTGTATTTCCTTCTTATCAGCCCTTTTCCCATTGTTATTCAAAAGATCTGAGATATCTTTACAAAGCTCCTGCTTTTGCAAAGCAAGCACGCACTCCATGATAATTTTTTTTTCACTCACCCTGTGGGACCCAATGTAGAATTGGATGAATTTCGAGCGCTCGAATGACCTTTCCTCTGGTCGTGAGTGAGTGGACCTTGTCCCGGTCGCAATTATGAGGTGCTAATTAGGTGCTAATTGCTGCTTGCTGAAGCAGATATCTTCAAAGCATTCCTTTGAATTTCATTCAAATGCCTCGCGACGGAGCACCACTTGTAGAAATCTGATCCATGTAAAGATAATCAGCCTCATCTAACAGCAGTTTATAGCCCCAGATCTTTTAAGAGAGAGTTAAAAGGTCTAACGGAGTCCAGCTCATTAGACAGAGTAAGAAGGAAAAAGAGACAGAGAGAAAACACGACTGCAGTCTTTGGCTGAACAAAGGCATAATAATGGCGTCTCTTTATTCAAACAGAGTATATCAGAAATGAAACTTAAGCTACATAGCCAATCAGAATGTCAGAACCCAAATAAGGAGAAATAAGGAGAATTCTTCTCACTATTCTACGCATGCCCAAAATCCAGCGTTGTCTCTCATGCAAGCAAAGAGGCCTTTGTTTACAAAATGTGTCAGAAGACAGGAGATAGAAACCAGATACATTCCCACAAACCTGTCCTTGACAGCATTGTTGCTATGTGCCATCAAGTCACCTCTGCCTTATAGGGACACTATGAATAGATGACTTCCAAGAAGTTCTGTTATTCACAGCCCAGCTAAGGTCTTATAGATCAAATGTCTTGACTTCCTTAATTGAGTCAATTCATACCATGGTAGGTCTTCCTCTTTTCCTACTACTTTCCACTTTCCTAGCATTATTAGTTTTTCCCCCAGTGAGTCTTATTTTTTCCAGGTTATCTCCAAATTATGATCCCCTTAGTTTATTCATTTTAACTTCTAGTGCCAGTTAGAGCTCAATTTCCTCTGGGGATGTGCAGTAGCTTAGGAGAAATGTGTCCAAATGAGAAAGAGCAGAAATGTATGTGAATTTCTAGATCAGCTACAGGGCAAAAAAAAAAGAAGCCCCCAGTTACTGTCGAGTCAGTTGTGTGCCCCAAAAATCACTAAAGGTTTTTCCAGCCCTTTTTTTTGTGTGTTTTTTTTTTGGGGGGGGTGGATTTGAAAAGTTGAAATTTTGAAAACAAAATTGGTAACACTTGCTGAAAGAAAGGAAGGAAATACTAAAGTAAAAGATGGACAGCTGAAGCCTTGGTGAAAGCCAAAATCTCTCCTGCAAACTCCAACTCCTGATCTCCTGGGGAGAACTTAGACCAACCTTATTGGATGTTACTTATTCCTGTGCACTCAGCCAAGTGGCAATTTTGCATCCAAGCATGGTGAAGAGAAGCTGCTATATCATTTACTAGACTGGCCACATTCCAGAATGGTTTCCTGCTTTTCATTAACTATAACTTTTCATTACACTTAGGATTGAGTATGTGAATTAATGTGGGTTAGATGGAGGTTTTTGAAGGGCTAGTCAAAAAGTGCTAGAATTACCCTGCTGTTGGCTGATGGATGAGGAAGTACAGGAGTCAACCAAGGAATACAGTGCATAATATGCAAGCAGCCAAGGCCACAAGAAAGCTGTTAGTATGTTGTTCTACATCCTAAAGGTCTACCACTTCCCCACAATTGAGGAACTGCATATCACTCTCCATCCCAGGGCATAGTCCTTTGTTTTAGATTCAGACTTTGCAAAATTTTGTCCCAAAACTGGAAACATGCAAATAAATTTAAATACCTGCCCCTGCACAAATGAGAGAACAAACTTGTTCAGAAAACCTCCAAACAAAATCAGGTCATTTTGGCCATAATCTTTTCAGCAAATATTTCAAAACCAACCACACATCTCTAGAATCCACAAACTTGTCTGTCTGGCAGTGTGTGTATCTGTAAAGCTCTCCCCCAAAACTATATTTTGAATAAGTCAATTTTTTAAATTGGCTTTCTTCATCATTCAGCTTTTCCATCTGTTCATTGAAAATAGGGAAGAATAAAAGGAATAACAGAATATCCACACATGGAGACTGTTATCCATGCATCCTCCATGCTTGGAGGTTGGGGAAGAGGAGAAATCCAAACAAGAAGAGAAGAAATCCAAAACAGGAAAGAAGAGTTGTGTGTTAGATTTGGGAAAAGTAACCCTACTTTGGCAGCAGGCAAGTGAGAAAGGTTAATCGCATATACTGTACATTTGTTATTAGCCCAACAAGACTTTCCATGAGGTCTAAAAATGGATATGATTTAGTCCTCATACCTCAAATTGCTTGTGTTATGCAAAATCTCATTACAGGAGCCACACCATTTCTTCTGAGTTTGTCATTTCAAAAGAAAAGCAGATTGTAATTATCTGAATGAAATGTCTTATTCTAGTTATTGTGTCCAAGCCTTATTTCTAAAAGACACTATGAGCACTATAAAGTCTACAGCGAGTAGCACACCTTTTGCAAAGGTACCAATTTCAAACTACTGTACTGTCAAAAAGAGCTGATTCGTCAGTACAAACTTTCCCGCTTCTCCGGAAGCCCGCCGAAATGTATCCACTTCTGTAACTGCCATACTCACTGTATATAAGCTGGCCACCTTGTACATGTTCCCCAGTCCAATTTCCTGAGCTGATAATAAATCACTTGTGTTTGACCCAATCCTGCTGGTCAGAATACTTCTTATGCCCTGGACTCAACACTAGTCCATTTCGGTTTCACTATATTGCAACGTTTAGAACAGTGTTTCCCAACCTTTGGTTTTTGGACTTCAATCCCCAGAAGCCTAAGTCAGTACATTGGCTGATCAGTGCTTTGGGGAATAGACTTAGGCTTCTGGGAATTGAAGTCTGAAAGCCAAAGGTTGGGAAACACTGGTTGAGACATTTAATTTCTTATTTTATGATTTCAAACATGCCTTGATTAATACTTTTTACATTCCTTTTCTAATTATATGCACTATGTAGCATCAGACTTTCATTGTATCATTCTGTATATTAGCAACAAGATGTCTTTTCTTACTTTAAGCTAGCTGCTTCATTTATGACAGCACTATTGGTACTTATCCTTTGCTCTTCCCCAGTAACTAATTGAGTGCTTACTATTGCAGGCGCACCCCCCCCAATAATGGACTCAGACACAAATGAAAGTGGATAACGGCATTGGGCCACATTTAATGATTCATGCCCTAGTCCGAATTATAAATTTCTATTGGTAAAACGACCAATCATAATTCTTAAGGCAAGCAGGCCGAAGTAACACTGGTAAGGTACCACCCAAAATTGCCAACGGCAATTGTTACAATGTATCTATTTGTATCAATTTGTTTGTTGACAACAAACAAATTGTTGACCGTAGTCAATATCTAACTAATGACCCCACCCTCTGACGTGTATCCGTAAAATCAGGGGGTGATGCCAGCTGTCTAGTTGTAACCATCACCCCCTTGCCTGGTTCGTCGTTGACCGGACAACGTTTAAACAACTTATGCCTATCTAGTGTTGTCCAGTCAATTGCGAACCTGCCGGATACCTGTGGGTCATAAATGTTTACCTTACCAGTGCTACCCGCCCATGTGACCAAAGTCAACAGCAGCACAGAACAAACCCCTATATCAAACCATAGCAACAGTGTGGGATGGGCAAAAAAGCCAGGACTCAAGGGCCAATAGCGAGTCCCAGCCAAAAATTCCCACCCGGCCCAGAAGCGACCAAGAAATCACACTGTTAACTAGGGAGGGGGTGGAGGGGAAAAACTTCTCCGCTCCGTCGCATCGCCAAAATGGCAGCACGGCTGCCTCGTGGCCAGCCCTTTTATTAGGGTGCTGGCCATGCCCCTAACTACCCGGATGGCTTCATCCGGTGGGGGGGGCCCGCAAAGAGCGCGGCGGCCATTTTGGTGCCACGCTTCCATTGCAGGCGCACCCCCCCAATAATGGACTCAGACACAAATGAAAGTGGATAACGGCATTGGGCCACATTTATTGATTCATGCCCTAGTCCGAATTATAAATTTCTATTGGTAAAACGACCAATCATAATTCTTAAGGCGAGCAGGCCGAAGTAACACTGGTAAGGTACCACCCAAAATTGCCAACGGCAATTGTTACAATGTATCTATTTGTATCAATTTGTTTGTTGACAACAAACAAATTGTTGACCGTAGTCAATATCTAACTAATGACCCCACCCTCTGATGTGTATCCGTAAAATCAGGAGGTGATGCCAGCTGTCTAGTTGTAACCATCACCCCCTCGCCTGGTTCGTCGTTGACCGGACAACGTTTAAACAACTTATGCCTATCTAGTGTTGTCCAGTCAATTGCGAACCTGCCGGATACCTGTGGGTCATAAATGTTTACCTTACCAGTGCTACCCGCCCATGTGACCAAAGTCAACAGCAGCACAGAACAAACCCCTATATCAAACCATAGCAACAGTGTGGGATGGGCAAAAAAGCCAGGACTCAAGGGCCAATAGCGAGTCCCAGCCAAAAATTCCCACCCGGCCCAGAAGCGACCAAGAAATCACACTGTTAACTAGGGAGGGGGTGGAGGGGAAAAACTTCTCCGCTCCGTCGCTTCGCCAAAATGGCAGCACAGCTGCCTCGTGGCCAGCCCTTTTATTAGGGTGCTGGCCACGCCCCTAACTACCCAGATGGCTTCATCCGGTGGGGGGGCCCCGCAAAGAGCGCGGCGGCCATTTTGGTGCCACGCTTCCATTGCAGGCGCACCCCCCCAATAATGGACTCAGACACAAATGAAAGTGGATAACGGCATTGGGCCACATTTATTGATTCATGCCCTAGTCCGAATTATAAATTTCTATTGGTAAAACGACCAATCATAATTCTTAAGGCAAGCAGGCCGAAGTAACACTGGTAAGGTACCACCCAAAATTGCCAACGGCAATTGTTACAATGTATCTATTTGTATCAATTTGTTTGTTGACAACAAACAAATTGTTGACCGTAGTCAATATCTAACTAATAACCCCACCCTCTGATGTGTATCCGTAAAATCAGGGGGTGATGCCAGCTGTCTAGTTGTAACCATCACCCCCTCGCCTGGTTCGTCGTTGACCGGACAACGTTTAAACAACTTATGCCTATCTAGTGTTGTCCAGTCAATTGCGAACCTGCCGGATACCTGTGGGTCATAAATGTTTACCTTACCAGTGCTACCCGCCACCCGGATAGGCTTCAATTAAAGCTCGACCCCCCCCAAGACCGTCAGCTCGGTCGACAGGCCTGCTCGCCAATCGCCCAGCAGGAGGTCCATACCTCCTCACGACAGATGGACCCCATCCCCTGAATAAAGGCCATAATTTTGCAAACTGATGGCGGGATGACGACTGACCCGCCCCCAGCCCTTGGTCGAAAGGAATCGGGCCACAGCCCTGTTCACCATGCGCCTAGCGCGGTCCAAGGACTGAAGGTCAAAGCCTCCCCTATAAGCGTGCCGTGGGACCATATCTGACCAAACAAGGGTTGTGGCGGGCCATACGTAATGTAAGTAGGCGAGGTCACCGCAAATCGCATGCTTCAGCGATAAGCCAGTGACCTGTCCCAAGTCATTACCCCCAAGATGTATGATCAGAATGTCGGGCGGGTCAGCATTCCTTGCCGAAAAGAGGAATGGCAAGAGCTCCCGCCACAACATACCGGGCTTACCGTACCATGTGAGACTTGCGTATGCACCCAGTCCCAGTCGGGGTCCCCAATCTGTCGCCGCAGCGTAACGCGCTGCCCTGTGCACATAGCTATGGCCCACCAGCCATACTGTCACCGGTGTGATACGACACCCAGGGTCTGTCAAGGGAAAAAACAGGGAAGGAAGAGATGTGTGGTGACTAAAACGGTACTCACGGTGGGAGTGGGCGAACATAAAACTGGAAACACTGCGAGCCCCACCTCCCGATGCTGCGTATGTCAGCCCCGGAGTACCCATAAGCAGCCGCAGTAGAGGCCGCCCCAATTCTAAACGAATGGGTGCCGTAACGGGCCCCAGGGAGGCCCACACTAGCCAGTGCCTTCCCAGTCACCTTCCAAAATTGAAATTTAGTGAGGGGAGACCCATCTTGGTGACAGAAAAACGGGCCATGGTGCGTGCCACGCAGTGCAAGGAACTCCTGTAGGGCACCAACCAGACAGATGTCTGCCAAGGAACATCGTAGCAGTCTTACACCACTGCCTACGCCGTGCTGATCTGTTTTAGAGGAGCGTATCCTCAACTGAGCCCAATTATTGCAAACATAGACATCTTCGAGTTCCAGTGCCCTACGACTTGCATCCGCCTTAGACAGCATCACAAGCTCGCTGATGCGGAGCGCTCCAAAAAAGGCCACCGTTGTAGCCGCATGAAACAGGGCTGCCTCATACCTATCGAAACATAGGTCATGCCAGCCCCGTGCCAGCTGGGTAAGGACCCCCGGGGAAATTGGGTGGCGGTCGTCCAGGCTACGCCCACGTTCCCGCACCCACCCCTCCAAAACGTGTCTCACACGGAAATCAGCGGTACTGTCCGCATGACCTCCCACCTTGGCCATGAAAGCCAGCGCTGATAGCCTAGATGCTATGGTGCGGGGTGCAAGGCCCTGGGCGTGCAGTTAAACCATGAAACGAAGGAGGTGGGCCACTGGGATCGGCCAGGTATCTGGCAGTCGAGATTGGGTACAGAAAGTCTGAAAGGAAACCAACGCGTGGTGATACACCTTACGCGTGCGTGGCGCCAGCGACATGCCGATCGCCCGGTTCACCTCTCCTTGCCAAAGGTCCATATCTCCTCCGGGAGTGGCGAGGGAAATTCCTCCGCATCCGGGGCCAAGGCACGGAACCGGGAGATCTGCAGGCGGGACAAAGCGTCAGCAATATCGTTATTGACCCCCGGGACATGCATGGCCCTGAACAGTACATTGAGGCGCAGGCTGCGCAATACAAACTGGCGCACGAGGTCCATGACCCTGGGAGATTTAGAGGTCTGTGAGTTGACAATGTGGACAACGGCCGCATTGTCACACCAGAAATGCACCACAGAGTTGGCCCACTCCTCACCCCATAGCATCAAAGCCCCCAGTATGGGAAAAAATTCCAAATATGTGAGATCCCTCAGGCGACCCGTGCCTGACCAGGCTGGTGGCCATCCACCATAGGCCCACTTCCCATTGAAGTACATCCCATAACCAAGGGATCCCGAGGCATCAGACTGAATCTGAAAGTGAGGTGAAGCCAGGAGGTCGGACCTCCAAAATGAGACCCCATTGAACTCCCTCAGGAACTGGAGCCATATGTGCATATCTGCCCTGATGCCCCGTGTCAATCTCACCCTATGATGGGGCCTGGATAAGCCTGCCATGGCATCGCACAAGCGCCGAGCAAATGCCCTTCCAGGTGCGACCACCCTGCAAGCGAAATTAAGGTGTCCATGTAGCACCTGCAGTTCCCGAAGGGATGCCTTGCGCTTAGCCAGCAAGTCCGATATAAGGGCCACTATCCTTGACACCTTGTCTCCCGGCAACCTAGATGCCTGCGCTACCGTGTCAATCTCCACCCCCAGGAATACTAACTTATTAGACGGGCCTTCGGTCTTTTCGAGCGCTAAAGGGACACCAAGTTCCTCCATTAGCGTCTGAAATGTATTAAGGAGACGTGTGCACGTGTCCCAGCCCCGTTCACCCCCGAACAAAAAGTCATCCAGGTAATGGGCTACAGACCGAGACCCTGACCTACGGACAAATGCCCACTGCAGGAATGTACTGAAACGCTCGAAAGCCGAGCAGGATATGGAACAGCCGAATGGCATGGCTTTGTCAAAATAATATTCACGCCGGAATTTGAAACCCAGCAACTCAAAGTCACCCGGGTGCACTGGCAGGAGACGAAAAGCCGACTTAATGTCACACTTAGCCAACAGTGCACCCGGGCCACAAGAGCGCACCATGCGCAATGCCTGGTCGAAGGATGTATACCTGACCGAACAAAGGTCATCAGGGATAGCATCATTGACCGAGTGACCGGCTGGGGAGGACAAGTGATGAATCAGGTGGAACTCACCCGGGGACTTCTTGGGCACTAGTCCTAGAGGAGACACTTTAAGGTTGGGGAACGGGGGCGCGGGGAAAGGGCCAGCGACCCTGCCCGCATCAATCTCCTTATTAATGCTGGCGGCAGCCACCTCCTCCCTTCCTCTAAGTGACAAAAGGTTGGGTGCGTCTTGCGGTGACCTATCCCCCGTGAAAGGAATACGAAACCCCAGTTGAAAACCCTGAAGGAGGTACACTGCATCTGCTCTCTTCGGGTACAATGCGAGCCAACGCTCAAGCATGTCAACATTAATTGGGGAGGGGGCCTTTTGGTGGACCCGCTCACTCTGCGGCAGTCCTACCTGCCCCTTGTCCGTCCCTACCCCTGCCCCTGAATCCTCCCGGCCTGGGACAGGCGGAGGCAGCATGGGGGCCAGAACAAGAGGGGCACTCGTGCTTGTACTTGCAATTTTTCCTGTTGCAAGAGCCATTGGACGAGAAGGTCCAGCACAGCAGGCGGGCTGGAACCCCCTGCCCCGCCACTTGGCGGGGAACCTGCACCGGGACCGCACGTTGGACCGCATGTCCACAATGGTATATCTCCCCTGGCGCCGGGCGCGTGGGGGTCATATACAGAAGCCACAGCTTCTGGCAGGGCTCATCCCACCTCATCTCTGGGTGCAGTGTAATCCTCATGCGGAATTCTTCATCGTAAGCCAGCCACGACGGACCCGGGAAGTCAACCATGGTCCGGTAAATGTTGTCCAGATACTGGACCATAGGGATGGCCAAATCCGGCCTAGCTCTGAGGTAAACGGACATGTAAATTAGGTACGCTGGCAACCAATTTGCCCACGTGCGTGGCGGCTTACGACGACGTGCCTGCTCCTTATCCTTCTCGTCCAGCCCTTCCCTCTCTTCCTTGGTTGGCTCCCTATTAAGAAGGGAGAAGATGTCTACGTACTCGCCCCTCCAGATCTTTTCCTTGGTGGACTGGGCCAGATGGTCCCCCAGGGGCAAGGAATACCCTGCTGTCGGTAATGCCGACACCGGCACAGAGGGAACTGCGGGCAAAGCAAAAGGGGCCTGCACCAGCCCGGGGATCCCCAACACATTCCCTACCACATAGGGGGCACCACCCCGACCCGGGCCCTGGGTCAGGGATGAAGTCGCCGGGTGGGCCGGGGGCAATTGGACCGCCGGGCCACCCGTGCGAGGCCATGGCCACTGGAAAGCCCCCCCCCAGGGAAGTCAGTTGTGTGGGTGCACTAGCTTGAACTGCATACTCACCCGATGCACCCCCACGGGCCGCCCCCACCGGGTGTTCCGGCCCGCTGGGGGCGTCGGAGCTCAGGACCGAAGCTGAGCTCGTCGACGGGGCCAGACCAGCACCAGACCGCTGCACCTGTTGAGTGGGGAGCTGCGAGGCAGTGGCCGCCACCGGCCCGCGTGCCTCAGGCAGCTCAACCCGACCCGTCGCCAGCCGCTGTTCGGCAGCCAAAGGGTCAACCTGGAATCCGAGAGATGCCCCCGCTTGATTGGCCCTCGCCAAGGATGCCTCAAGGGCCGCTACACGGGCCAGAAGGGCCTCCACGTTAACATAGGCCCCAGCCCTGACAGGGGGCAAATGGGCAGCCGGCCCATAAGTCACGGGTACCTGTCCAGATCCCTGGGCCCCAGGGGCCAGATAAGGCCAAGAGCCCATGCTCGGCCCCTGGGGAGCCGTGGGCACGCCCTGCCAAGGCAGGGAACCTACAACCCCCCGTGGCTCGCTCCCCCCATGGGGAACTGTGCGCCCGGGCAAGAGGGCCCAGCCGCACGGACCATGCCGGGAGCAGTGGTCACCGTTTGCGGGCCAAGGGCCGAGGCCCCGTCCGGGGCAGCCTGCGCGCAACAACCATGCAGCGGGCCAAGGGGCCAACGATCCCATCCCACCGGTCCCGGTGGGCTCCGCTAAAGGTGGCTGCTGGGCAGGCGCAGTCGCGGTCCTCCGACCCGGCTGACGCCTCCGTGCCGATCGAGCCACGTTCGCAGCTGCCTTCTTCTTAGAGGGCATAGCTGGGTAGCTAGGAAGCCGAAGAAAAGAAAAAAGCTGCCCAAAAAGGCTTCCCCTGGAAGGACACGAGCGACGGAGGTAAGAGGGAAAAACTTCTCCGCTCCGTCGCTTCGCCAAAATGGCAGCACGGCTGTCTCGTGGCCAGCCCTTTTATTAGGGTGCTGGCCACGCCCCTAACTACCCGGATGGCTTCGTCCGGTGGGGGGGGGGCGCAAAGAGCACGGCGGCCATTTTGGCACCACGCTTCCAATATGGCAATCTTATCTTCCAACACTATCTCTTGGTTTATTTTAGAATGAAATGTATTCTAGTCAATTGCAGGTCAGTTTAGGGTTTTTGAGGTCTAACATATTCAGAAAGGGTTATCATTGTCTTCTTCAGTGCAATAGCAACAGGAATTACCTTGAGTGTCACTGCTATTGTCTATGTAAATTTATTTGCTAGTGTCAAGTCCATATGCTGCCTAGTAACTTCCCTTCAGAGTTTATCAGACAATAGATCATGCTGAATCTATTGATTCTTTTCTGATGAAGCAACCAATTGTTTCTGCAAAGAATGGATGGATCTTATTCTAGTGTTTCAAGTTCATCCTTTTTGCCTTGGGGACAGGCTAAATACTGAGATTAATTATCCAATCAAGCCTTCTGTTGATCTTGCTCTCAGCTTCCATGACACTCACACCCACTCAACAAGTTAAGGCAAACATCTAAGAGGGAGAGTGTTAGAATGCAGGCCATGAAAGTAGAGCCCTGCAGGAATTCAGTTTTTAAGATAAGATTTGCCATTCCAAATCTGGAGGATGAAACCTTTCATCAAACCAAGCAAGTTATATCTATGATTCAGCAAGGGATCTTATGGTGCCCAAGCACTGGTACTATCTTTCAAGTCATGTTTGCCCAACATTTTCACTAGTATCTTTTAAGACTGCATGGTTAGCAACATTGGGGGGAAACTCTGCACTTGTTAATACTGACCAATTTTTATCAGTGGCAACTGTTTTCTACTTACAGTAGATGATGTACTGTTTCCCCCCTCTTCTGCTGTTTAGCATTATTTATTCCAGTTCAGTTTGATTTTAATAATTTATTGTGCTTTTTCAAACAAATTGATCTTTGTGTTATCATCTGATCAAACAGGAAATTCATTTAAGTGCATTTACTTAAATAAATAAAAACTTCAAATCTCAGTACAGGAAATAGTCCTGAATCACAAGCACCTTTAAGATGTACTTGATATCAGCTGCACTATTTGTTTGTTTGCTTGTACATACCAAAATGCTTATACTATCTTTCCTTCTTAAAAATGGCCACAGGCAGTTCACAAAACATCTAGACAAGGGGTCCTCAACCTTTTAAAGCCAGGGGCCAGCTCATGCTCCCTCAGACTGTTGAGGGGCCGGACTGGTGGTCAATCCGCTGCCACCTTCAGCATTTGTGGCGGCATCAGTGGGGGGAGAGGGGGGTGGCTTTGGGTGGTTTTTGTAGCTGCGGGAACACCCTGAACTTCAAACACTCCCCCACACACTGTCACAGCTGCCAGCAGGACCACCCTGAGCCCCCCTCCACACCACCACCACCACCACCAGCAACCACCCAGAGCCACCTCCCACTCACTGCTTCCCTCCTTACCAGCCTGGAGGAGCTGCAATGCATGGGTGAAGGAGGGGTCCAGGCTGTCCTTCTTGCCTACGCTCAGCCAGAGTGGCCCCTGGGAAAGATGCATGTGGCTGAGGGTAGCCACTGCTTCTGCCACTGCCGTCTCAATCCTTGTCCCCTCTGCTTGGCTTGGCATATCCCTAATGATGCTCTGTAGCAGGGAAGATGTTGTAAGCCTTACTATAACCCTAGAATCGGATACGACTGACTTTTGAGCAAGGGTGACCTTTACCTTACCTTTTGGAGCATCTCTTCTGAAGATCTTCTACCCATCTCTAATAATCCTTTCTCACAATGATGCTTCAGGTAGCTACTCAGAGAGAGGTCACAAAATTTGTGCCAGGAATCAGACTTTCTCAGTGGTGATACCATTGGTTTGGAATGGTCTACCAATGGAAATTCATCAGGCACCTTCCAGGTTTTCCAAGGAATCACTGAAAATTAAGATTTAGAGACATTTTCACCCTTGATAGGACTTTTAATTTTATATGCTCTAGGACAGTGTTTCCCACCCTTTGGTTTTTGGGGCTTCAATTCCCAGAAGCCTACGTCAAGGGGTGGTTCATCCCATATTTTGCTTCCACTTTGCAATATAAATCTTTCCTAGAACCTCAATTCCAACTATATTCTGTTTGGTTTCACTAATATAGGCTATGTTGAAGCAGTGAATAAGATTCATAGCAGACTCTAGAAAAAATTCTTTTAGAAATACAACATCCAGGATTCTTCAGTCAGAAGAGTCACCTAATATGTTGGCTAGGGATTTTGGATGTTGTAGCCCATGAAATTAACTTTTCTGATACTTGCTTCTTAATAAATACAAAGTTTTCTTGTGTTCACATTTATGAGGTTGTAAGATCAAGGAGCACATGTTGGCTCAGTGGTTGGCAAGTCAGCAGTTTGCGACCCGAGTGGTGCATGAGAGAATGAGCTCCAGTCCTCTGCTCCAGCTCCTGACATTCTAGCAGTTCAAAAGAAAAGGCTAAATTGGATAATCAGTGTGAAAGGTAACAGTGTTCTTTGTGTCTAGTCATACCTGCCACATGACCATGGAAATGTCTCCAGGCACAGGCACCATTGGCTCTTGGCTGCAAACAGAGATGATCACCATCCCCTAGATGGTGAAATGGACTTGGTCCACAAAAGCTAATATTAAAATACAGAAGTTAGTGTTTTTCATCTTTTTTGTTTTATTTGGGTTGCTTTCTGATATGACACCACCTAGAGTCGAACATGACTGGCTTTCGAGGAATGGAGATCTTTACCTTCACCTTTAAGACCCAGGACATGACTTCACAGCTCTTTTGGAGCAGAATGGTGAGAGATAAATTGGGTCACAAGAGATCCGGTATGCCATTTGGTGCAACCCTCACATCCAAGTGATGTACAGAGGTCGCTTTGACAATAAGTGGCTTAAGAAGAGAGCCACTTCAAGATATTAAAAAAAATTAAATACTTCCTTTGCTCTGTGAAGGGACAGAGGAAGTTAAAATAATTTTTAAAGTGTATTAGGATACTAAATGACTTAAAAATTAAAAACCAGATTTTTTGCTGCCACCATTTCTCTGTTTCTGTTTCCAGCTGGTCAGACTGTGCATAAGGTGAAGAAATGTGACAGTGTTCTCAACACTGTTGGATGAGGGAAGCATGTGAAGTGTTTATATGCCTCCAACATGTGTGGGATGGAGGAAGACGTAAGGGTTGGCAAGGATGATGATAAGCTAATATGCATATCTGTGTCAGAGTTCAAAAGTGGGGAAAAGACATGGAAGAAAACCTGGTGAGATATTTTTTTCTCATCGTCTTGCTGAATCAAGTTCTTATCACACTTTGATTCCAGCTGTGGCTTTCTCAGCAGGTAGTATGTTGCAGTTTCTGATGCAGAAGATACTTATAAATGCCCTTGTTCACAGCAAAAGAGTGTTTTGAAACATTGGGAAACCTGATAAGAGAAGAAATGGTCAATTGATGTGAATTTTTTTTACTCCGATGTGAAAAGTAAAAAGGCCAGCATTTTTTCATCAGCAGAACCATTTGCAACATGGTGGGGGTTCTTGTGCAAAGCCCATATACATTGTACAATACCTGTCTGAACAAAATTGCAATTTTTAAAATGTTAAACGCACCTCCCCAAAACACATTACCTTGAGTTTTGTACAACACAAAAACCAAAAGAAAAATACAGTGGAACCTCATTCAACAATTGCCCCATATAGCAACAAAATCGCATAACAATTAGGTTTTGGGGGCAAATTGTTGTCGTGCATAACAATTTTCCCTATGGAAAAAATTGTACAACAATTTTTCAATGGGAAAAAACCACTTAGTAAAAAGAATTGCTGTACGATGCATCCCATAGGGAAAATCGCTATACGAAGCATGTATCATATAACAATTGTTTCATACAACAATGAGCCCCATGGAACGGATTAAAATCGTTGTATGAGGTACCACTGTATTCTCATAATCTTGCCTAGTGAGGAGGAACTTGGGGATGTTTAGTTCTCACTTGCAAGAATAACAGCAACAATTTATATTGCTGATTGATACCCTCCCTTTGCCTTTCTGTCACAAGATTTGGGGTCCTCAGTTCTGAATTTGATTAGATGCGTGGTGGTGGTTTTATTGTCTTAAGGGTGTTTGTTTTCTTTTTTTATAGTGTAAGCCACCCAGAGAGGGAGTCCATCCCAGATGGGTGGGGTATTAGTCCAATAAATAAATAAATGCCTTTTCTCCACCAAGTTGCTTGTACATACCATATCGTAGACACCCATGTGCTCCTTCTCCCTGCAACAAACCACAGTCTATGTAATCTTTTCACACATATGCCAAATATGTGGGCTTGCATACACACATACATATGCATGTGCACACATGTGTGTGCACATACACAAACCTTTTGTCTTCCCACTACACTACCATATGTGTTCACAAATAAGTACCCCACTCATTGGCTCCTTATCTCAACCTCTCTCCCTTTCCACTAGCTCATATTAATGTTTGGGGCACTGTTGATAAAGCTGAAGAAGAAGACAGAGAGGCATCCTAGATCAAGCAGAGAAACATGCAATTGATTTGGAATGATAGTGGGTCAAGCATGCTAAGACAGTTTCAACACCGGCACAGATTTTCTGCCATTAGCAAGAAAATCTGTGACAGATAACACTGTGCTGTTTTCTTGATCATCTAGTTAAGCATATTTGACTTGTGGACCACAACAAAATGTGGCAAGTAATTAAAGAGATGGGAATACCAGAACAACTCATATGCCTCATGAGAAATCTGTACATGAGTCAAGAAGCAACAGCTAGGACAGAATACGGAATGACAGAGTGGTTTAGAATAGGAAAAGGAGTAAGACAAGGCTGCATTTTATCACCCTGCTTCTTCAACTTATACACAGAGCACATGATGCACAATGCAGGGATGGAGGAATCACAATATGGGATCAAAAATGCTGGGAGAAACATCAACAATCTGAGATATGCAGACAATACCACCCTAATGGCAGAAAGTGAGGAAGACCTAAACAATCTCTTGATTGGGTTGAAGGAGGAAAGTGCAAGGGCTGGCTTGAGACTCAATATCAAGAAAACTAAGATAATAGCAACAGGCCTTATCAGTCCCTGGAAAATAGAAGTAGAAGCAGTGACAGATTTTACTTTCTTAGGATCAAAGATCCCTGCAGATGGTGACTGCAGCCATGAAATCAAAAGGTGACTGATTATGGGGAGACAAGCTATGAGAAACCTGGGGAACATAGTGAAAAGTAGAGACATCACCTTGCAAACAAAAATTCGTATAGTCAAAGCAAGTCAAAGCAATGGTATTCCTGGTGGTAATGTATGGGTGTGAGAGCTGGACCATTAGGAAAGCTGAGCGCAGAAGAATAGATGCCTTTGAAATGTGGTGTTAGAGGAGAGTTTTGAGAGTCCCCTGGATAGTGAGGAGAACAAATAGGTCAATCTTAGAAGAAATCAACCCTGACTGCTCCTTAGAAGGTCAAATAGTAATGATGAAGCTGAAGTACTTTGGACATATAATGAGAAGGGAGGATTCACTTGAGAAGGCCTTGATGCTGGGAAAGGTGGAGGGCAAAAGAAGAAGGGGGCAGCCAAAGATTAGATGGCTGGGCTGGGTGAGGAAGATGGTGGAGGACAGAGGTGCCTGGAGGGCAATGGTCCATAGGATCGGAATTGACTGTGCGACTGAACCATAACAACAACAAAAAGTGGTTTCACTGCCATACCTGTAAGCAAAATCCTAAGGCTATTATTGTGGTCTCTGGATGTCCCCTGTTTTAAAAAAATATGCTGCAAAAAGAAAGCATGTTTTCACTCTTGAAAATCTCCATGAATGCTGCATTTGCAATAAATCAGGGTTTAACCTTGCCCTAACTCAAACCACAAGAATGAAATCAGAATGGTTTCCTGCAAACATTCTCTTTAGATTGTTCATATTTTTCCTCATTATCATGGCTGGTGCAGCTTTTTATGTGACCCTGCAAAGGATACCTGCTCAGGCTTTGCTTCTTGCCCATCAATAACCAGCCACAAACACATTGAATTTGGAAATTGATTGGAAATAGTAAGAACTACATATTTGCAAAGGTATTTACTGTGAGTCAGCTTCAAATAAGCATGAATCTGCTTGCTACACATGTCCTGATTTCATGTAATTTCTCACATCAAAACAGGATAAAGTGGAACCTTGTAGAACAAATGCCCCCATAGTGAAAAAAATTGCATAATTGTATTTTTTAATAAAAAAATGTTGTCCTGCATAATGGAAAAATGGTACAACAAATTTTCAATGGGAAAAACCACTTAGTGAAAAAAATTGTTGTACGAATAGTGAACAGACCGATAGAATGAATTAAAATGGTTATATTGGGTTTTACTGTATTGTAATGATCCCAGGGACTAAATCATCTGAATTCAACCCCACCTTTACAATTAATTTTCCTACCACCTTTCTCCTGGAGTGTAGCCTAGAGCCCTTGTTGCTCCAAGGTGTGTAGCTTGGGGCTATAGAAAATCTCCTCTAGGTTTTTCCTGGTTGCTAGTCCACAACAACCTGACCAAGAAGACAAATAGCACAGAGTACCGATTTCCAGCTGTGGTTGTTGCTCAGATTTCCCTATGTTGGTTGGTAGATATTCCCCTGGAGAGATTTCTTTCTTGTTTAAGATTCTTTCTGGTAGTGAGGGAGTGATAAGAGCAAAATGTTTATATTCTGTTAGTTGGCCAGTTGGAGAAAGAGTTCCATTTCGATCTTCTTTTTCTCTCTTTTCTTCTTTCTTGCTGCTCCCATGCTTTTTGTTGAGGTGGGTCATGTTAGGGGGGCTTTTCCTCTATATTTTCTTGTTCCTGGGTGGAGGTCTGCCCTTGGCTGACATTTCTGGGGACTTGGAAATGCTCAGACAATGGTAGGAGCTAGTGGACTGAGCTTTTAGCTTTGAACTGTTAGCTTCTGGTTTTTACAGAGAGAAATCTGTTTAATCCCAGTGGCCTGGTTTCGATAACTCCCCAGGACAGATTCCAATCAGCATGGAAAAGAACAATTCAATCCAGACTGCAGTGCAGTACCTTGGCTTTCCCCAACCTCTCATATAGGCCACGAGCCACGACCAGATGAAATAGGCCATCAAAGAGAGAACACTAGACATGGAAAGGTAAACTGACCTAACCAGGGCCCAAACCTTTCTGGCTCCAGAGACTTGGAGACACATTGTTGCCCCAGCCTGGTACCTACTTGCTCCAATTTGAGACACCTAGTCACCAGAGGGCATTTACGTTAGCCCGCTGTCAGGCCCTCCCTTCTACGGTTCTCGAGGGAAAGTCCCAAAGGACACTAAACTCAAAGAGACAATGCCCCTGTGACACTGGAGATATTGAACCATAGAACATGTTCTCTGCATCTGCCCTTTTTATAGAGACACTAGCAGAGTTTGTCCGGCATTGCCGGGCTGTTTTAAATTGTGTTGTAAGGTATTGTTGGTTTTTTTTTTGGTAATTAATTTAAAAAAGATGCTAGTCTGTAATTGTTTTTTTAAATTTTTATTTATGTACAATTTTTTATGTTGTCATTTGTTAAATTAATTGTATTGTTTTGATACTGTAAAGTAATAATAACTTGTAATTTGTATTTTTTCTAATGTATTTTTGTATATTTGTTTAACATACATGTTATTTTTAGTTACAGAATTTTTTTAAAAAGAAGAAATATATTAACATTTATAATGTAAACATATAGATTTTTAATAAACATTTTTGTTCTATAATATTTAAATTATTTATAACTTTAACTATATACATGTTTTTTAAAAAGTTTTCTGTTGATGGTTTCTTTGTGTGTTGTTTTCATAATCTGGAAAAAATGAAAATATATATTCAAATATGTATATAATTTTTTTGTTTACTCTTCTTTTGTTAATTTGCTTACCTTCACATATTTTAGATTTGCATCTGTGTTTTATTTTTTTTCTGTAAAAAAGTAGAAAATTAATTTAGTATAGTTATTTTATTTAATGAATAGAATGTTTTTTTAAGTATCAATTTTTAAAATAAATATTATTGATTACATTGATTTGTATTTTTTTAACATAATTATTACTTCACATAATTATTGTTGTTGTTCAGTCGCACAGTCGATTCCGACCCTTTGCGACCCTATGGACCATTTTCCTCCAGGCACCTCTATCCTCCACCATTCTCCTCAGCCCACCAAGCCCTGTGCCCATTGTGTCCACAATACCATCTATCCATCTCATCTTTGTATGCCCCCTTCTTCTCTTGCCCTCCAACTTTCCCAGCGTCAAGGCCTTCTCAAGTGAGTCCTCCCTTCTCATTTGATGTCCAAAGTACTTTAGCTTCATCTTCACTATTTGTCCCTCCAATGACCAGTCAGGATTGATTTCTTCCAGTATTGACCTATTTGTTCTCTTTGCTGTCCAAGGGACTTTCAGGACTCTCCTCCAACACCACATCTCAAAGGCATCTATTCTTCTGCGCTCAGCCTTCCTAATGGTCCAGCTCTCACACCCATACATTACCACTGGGAATACCATTGCTTTGTCTATGCGAATCTTTGTTTTCAAGGTGATTTCTCTGCTTTTCACTATATTCCCCAGGTTTCTCATAGCTTGTCTCCCCATAATCAGTCTTCTTTTTATTTCATGGCTATAGTCGCCATCTGCAGTTATCTTAGATCCTAGGAAAGTAAAATCTGTCACTGCTTCTACTTCTTCCCCATCTATTTTCCAGGGACTGATCGGACCTGTTGCCATTATCTTGGTTTTCTTGATATTAAGTCTCAAGCCAGCTTTAGCACTCTATTCATTCAATCCAATCAAGAGGTTCTTTAGGTCTTCCTCACTTTCTGCCATTAGGGTGGTATCGTCTGCATATCTGAAATTGTTGATGTTTCTCCCAGCAATTTTGATCCCATATTGTGATTCCTCCATCCCTGCATTGCGCATTATGTGCTCTGTGTATAGTTTGAATAAGCAGGGTGATAAAATGCAGCCTTGTCTTACTCCTTTTCCTATTCCAAACCACTCTGTCATTCCGTGTTCTGTCCTAACTGTTGCTTCTTGGTTCGTGTACAGATTTCTCATGAGACATATGAAGTGTTCTGGTATTCCAATCTGGTATTCCCATAATTATTACTTACCTATAAATATGTTATTTGTTGTTGTTTTTCTGTTCCTGATTTAAATCTGTCATTTCTGTAAAATAGACAAAATACATTGTATTATTTTGTAAAATTAATGGATAGTGTGATCTAAGGATTGATTCATTTACCTGTTGAATGTTGATCTTGATTGTTTTTAATACCAATGAAGTGATTCAGCAATAACAGCGCTAATGGTATGTTGATGTTGGTTGGGGGTTTGAGCATAAATAAAAGTTGTCTCTGGATTATAAAATTGATGGGAATAATTGTTGAATGATTGTTTTGTTTGTGTTCTTCTGTTTTATTGTTCCTGATGTCTTCTTCTTTAGTTTCTGGAATTGTGTATATTTGTTTATTCTTGAAAGTTCTTTGAGTAATTGTTTCATTCTCTGGTATTTGTTTGTTATTGATTTTTCAATTATTTCTTCAAGTTCTTTATTATCATTTTTAAGTGTTTGCTGTGGTATTATTTCTTTTTTTCTTACAATTGGGATTTCTTTCCATGGTAATATTTCTTTTCTTCTAACAATTTGAATTTCTTTCAATGGTAATTGATCTATTTCACTGTCATCTCCTTCTTTGGTTTTTGGAATTGTGTATTGTTTTTCATTTATTATTGTTGTTTTATTTTGCTGTTCTATTTCTCTAATTTTATTTTTATTATTTTTCTATTATTTGTTCAATTTCCTTATTAAGGTTTTCAGTGGTATTGTCGTTATCATTTTTAAGTGTTTGCTTTAGTTTAATTTCTTTTCTTCTAACAATTGGTATTTCTTTGCATTTCAAGTCTTCTATTTCACTATCATATTTTTCTTTGTTTTTTGAAATTGTGCATTGTTGTTCATTTATTAGTTTTATTTTTTTGGTCTTTAATTTCTGTAATACCTTTCTTATTAATTTTTTCAATTATTTGTTGAAGTTCTTTATTTTTAATTTCAGATATATTGTTTTGTTTTTCATTTGTAATGCTTTCATTTGATTGTATTTGTTTTTCAAATAATGGTTGTAATTGTTGTTTTTTATTTTGCATTTTAAATTGCATATCATTTTGACTTTCTAAATTGTGGTCTTTTTCCTGCATTTTTAGTATTGGTTGTTTCATATGTTCTTCTTTTTCTTCTTCTGAATTAGCTACTTCGATAAATATAACTTTGAATTCAACAGTTTCCAGAATGGTATATTCATTCACTTTTGTATAATATTAATTTTCTAATTTAGAATTTACATTAATTTTATCAAAATTTCTTTGTCTTATAAGGTTACCTTGGTTTCTGTTTTGATTGCTGTGTAGTGTTCTGATGCCAAATTCGTTATCTTCCATTTCATTTTTTGGGTCTATTTCTCCTTGTCTAGTTTCGTTTTGTTTGTCCCTTATTCTGTACCCTCATCCGCATAGTGTCCGTTTTATTGGTTGCATTTTTGTTTTTTGCTTAGTTTGCTTTGGAATATTATTATTTTATTTGTTTTATAACTCTGGTTGAAATCTTTACCGCCACTTTCTAATGCTCCCCTCAAGGTTTCTGGATCTTTCGTCCCCTATCTATATGTGTTTGGTTTTTTAAAAAAGATTTCGTTCTCGCGTGGAGTTTGCAAGCATAAGTTTTTTGCCTTTAGTTAGTCTATTTGCGTAGAAGTCATTCGCTTGCTGTTAGCACATTGCATAGATGTGGCTTTAGTTACGTTTCCCCTTTTTTGAGGATTTACAGCATGTACTTTGTTTACAGAAGAATATGCGGCTGAAGCTGCAAAGCATGCTGTTGGAATGTTTGCTATACGGGTGAATTTTCTATAAACAACTGTTGGTGGAAACTTTGTTTGTAGTTTGGTAAGCTTCAATGTTTCTTGCAATTAACTGGGTTTTTTGAGTAATGTAATTACAGCAATCTTAAAGAGGGTTAATGGCTGGTTCTTTATTTAGTTATAATGTACATTTTTTGTGCTGATTACTTTTCAGATTTAATGTGTTACGTATTATTTTGATTTTTGCAGCACTTGTTGGTGAACAATATTTTTAGTTTGATTGTTTGTTGCAAGTATGAATAAATTATCTGCTGAAACCACTCGAGAACATGCAACATATAGTTGTCCGTGAGAAAAACATGGCTTTGAAAGATGAACTCCACAATGTTGCAGTGTCTGACCTTGCAATTTATTTCTGGTAATTGCGAATGCTAGTCGAACAGGGAATTGAAGTCTTTTAAATGGTATTGTTTGATCACTTTGAATCAATGGAATACGTGGAATGCAAACAGATTCCCCTGCTCCTTTTCCTGTAATAATTGTGGCTTCTATTATGTTTGGCATGAGGTTTTTCACACACAGTCTAGTGCCATTACATAACTTTGGTGGATTTAAATTTCTTAGTAAAATAATTGGTGCTCCTTCTTTCAGGAGTAGTTGGTGAGAAGGCATTCCTGGTATTTCCAAGGAGTTCAAAAATTCAGTAGGGAAATTAACAGCATCATCTTTGTCTATCACAGTATCAATAGATTTGTATACAGTACATTGATCTGGTAACGTGTCAAGAATGTCCTGATTTATACTGTTAACATCCTTGTTCCTTGCTGCTAAGATAGCTCTTTGTTTAAGCCATTCATGATGTTGATAATTGTCAGTAATGTCTGGGTGTACTGAATTTATAAGTTCGAATGCAGATGTTACCATGGTGCAGAAATATTCTGGAAATTCAATGTTATTTTCTTCATTTTTTTTTGTACTTTTCCATCACCTATTTGTAGAAGAAAGTTAGTAAAGAGTTCAGTGTCTGCATTTTGTCTTACTCTCATGTTTTCTGTTAAGGTAATGGTTTGAACATCTTTCCATAAATATGATTGGTTGATAAACGCATTGATTTGGTCTGCAGGTGTAGATTTTAGTATTACTGGGAGTGTTTGTCTGAAATCTCCACAAAGAAGTAATAGAAGTCCACCCCTTATTTTTTCATTTTCTCTTATGTCTTTAAGAGTTATGTGTAAGGCTTCAATAGTTTTTTTATGTGCCATTGTACATTCATCCCAGACAATAATTTTTGTTTCTTTTTGAACTTTTGCACATGCACTACCTTTTGTTATATTACATGTTGGGGTTTCCTGTTTAGCTATGTCAAGTGGTATTTGGAGTGCAGAATGAGAAGTTCTTCCTCCTTCCATTAATGTTGCTGCTATTCCTGATGATGCCATGGCTAATGCAACATTTCCTTCTGAACATATTTCTGCTAGAATTAAGTTTGTGAGGAAAGTTTTTCCTGTTCCTCCAGAAGCTTGTAGGAAAATTATTCCTCCATCTTCTGTGGTTAGTTGTGTCATTATTTTGTCATAGGCATATTTCTGTTCATCATTAAGCAGTGGTGTGTTTTGATTTATGTATTCTTTTAATATTTCAATGTCATAGTTTGTTTCCCTTATATAATCTGCATTTAAGGCATCTCCTTGATTGCGTGTTGGTGCTGATAGGCCAAGAGCTTCCAGAGTTTTGTTAGTTATGCGTATGCATTTGTCTTTGATTTCAATTAAAGCCATGTTGTATATATCTGCTCCATACTCAATGTTTAATGTGGGATGTTCTTTTCTGGCTTTCATTAGCGTATCTTCACTTAGTCAGTTTTTAAATATTTCCCACAAATGTAGTGGGTTTGATGGACTACCTTTCAGAAAAGACTTAAAAACCTGGTTGGCGGGACAGGTGTGGGGCCCAAATGGAAGGATGGTCCCTGCCTGTTGGCTTATTAAATAAGTCCCCATTTCTTTTAATTTCATTGTAGACTGTTTTTAACTTGGGTAGTCTTTTAATGATAAATGGGATAGGTGGGTGGGTATGTTGGGTTTTTAATGGCTCAACTGTTTTTTATGTATGTTTTAACTTGTTGTGAGCTGCCCAGAGTCGGGTTTACCTGATTGGGCGGCATAAAAATTTGAATTTAAATAAATAAATAAAATACATGAAGTGAGTATTATTGCTAGTAAAGTTCTCATTTGGTGTGGCATAGAAATCATTGCTGCTTCTTGCAAAGTTGTTTCCCAATGTTGATAAGCTTCTAACAAACCCATGTGCTGGCAAACTTCTCTGTATGTTTCCATCAGTTTTCCATCCACTGTTTTGAGTTCTTGAAAAGATGTTGGTCCAGGTATTGTATGGAGCAGCATTCTCAAATAGAAACATTCTGAATTATTTGGATGCACAGTGTATAGTCTGCCTATTGCATCACTTTGATAAATTTTGTATTCAGGTACATAAGTGCCAGTTTTTCTGCGGCAGATTTGTTTCTTAGTTTTATTACAGGTGTAATACTTTGCCACATTATGATATAGTATGGTTTTGGCAAAATTCATATTTCTTGCACAGTTTTAAAAAAGGAGTTAATGTTGTTTCTTGAGGATTTTCTGCGACACTTGTTGCTGTTTCTGGAGTAAAATATACTCTTTGGCCATTTTCTAGGTGTACACTTAGAAGAAGGACTCTTGGATGTCTATCATGTATGTGGAAGCCTAGAATGCTCCAAAAACCCTCATTAGTACTAATGTACCTTCCACATTGATACTGTAAAATCTCATCATTTTTGTTTGTGTTTCTAATATCATAAATGGCCATGTCGCTGCTTTTATTTATATATTTGCACACATACTTTATTGATTTAACACTATTACAATATTCCACATTAATGTGTGCTTTGAATATTTTTGATAGTAGAGGATAGTATGGCACTATCCAAGTGTTGTCTTCTACTATTTCTCCTTGTGTTTTCATTTTTATTTTAGTTGTGTTCCCTCCATCCTCTAGAGAATGCCATCTGTATTGTGGGTATCCATCTTCTGAAGTTTGTGTTTCTTTCAGTAATGCTCTGGGGTATGTTTTGGTGCAAGTTTTCTCTTTCATGCATGGTGCTTGTGGGTTAAGAAGACCACAGGGTCCATGAATCATGTTTTTCTTAACAATGGCATGTAGTTCAATGTCTTTGTTTTCGTTGGGTATTTCAGCACATATTATTTTATCAATTTTAGTGGGATGTATTTTGCTTTTTAGTCGTATCAAGTTGTGAGAATGTGGCAACCCATGATTCTGCCATTCAATCGTATACATCCAACAATTACATTCACCAAATATCTGATTTTTTGTAATAAGATTAATTAATTGTGTTTGTTTTTGTCTGAACACTCTTGAAATTAGGTCATGTCTGTCATTAGCTGTTTCATCATTTCTGAGGTAATTTTTTTACCTCAAGCCATGTTGGGTTACATGTAAATGTTACAAATAAGTCTGGTCTTGCATGTTTCCTTACATAGGTCATAGCATCCTGAGTATATCCATGCATATGCCTTGGGCTGCTGGTATATGTTGCTGGCAGGATGAGCAGTGTTCCAATGTTTGTTAGGTTACAATATTGTGCTACAGCATCCTTTAAATGTATGTACTGTTCTGCTCTGAGAGATTTTTGGTTTGTTCTAATGTATAGTAGTCTTTCACTCTCTATTTTTGCATACATATCCACAACGAACTGATTTAACAATTTTCTGCAGTGGATTATGTGGTTTTGTTATTCATTTCTAACCATTAGAATGTAGGAGTAGTAGTCCATGGCTGAATTTTTTTTATCAGTTTCCTTTCCAGTTTTTGGATCAATGCGTTTCAAGTTAAAATGATATCCATCCTCACCATATGGGAAAAGTATGGGATACTGAAGAGCATCATAGGAGCGATGTGTGTCTGATATACATTGCAGTTTTTTGTCATGTCATTTAAGTATTATATCTCTTGGATGGAAAGTTTCTCCAGAAATGAGTGCTGCGACTTCATTTGTCTCTGGCGCATTGTATCACCGTATATGTTCTCCTGTTGGAGTTTTGTCTGCAGCTATGACAATTTTGTATACATTTGTTGGCATGTTTTGCATTGCATTTTGGAAAGTGCGGATGAGATTATTGTGTTGATGTAAGATTCTTTGTATTCTTAGTACAATATGTTGTTTTGTTCCTTCAATGTATGTACATCATTGTGCTGTTTCTTTTTATTCATCTCCCATGAAATAAATTTGCAGGAACTTTGGTTGTTCTTCTGGTAGTGGTAGTAGTGAACCAATATTGTGGTAAATCTGTCCTTGAATTGTGAATGTTGGATTGAATCCTTTATGTTGTATAATGGCTGTGGCTCCAAATGAAGTCATTTGAAAACATGAGTTGTATTTTCGAATATTCTTTAAGAAATGTTTTGAATCTGCTGTTACTCCACTTGTGTAATCTATCAGTTCTTGTGGTGGTATTTGCTGTTGAAATCTAATTTTTCCTTCTTTACAACATAGTGATTGGGTTTCTGTTTTGAATTTTCTGGCTTGGCAGAATTGGCAAATTGTGTCTAGATTACCAATATCTAAGTTAGCATTTTCTGAATAATTAATTGCTGGATCATAGGAGAAGGAAGCCATTTTTAATTTTAATTTCTTAGCTTTACTTCTCTCTTTTCGTAATGCTCTTGTCTTTCTATTCTGTTCTAATCTCATATCATGTCTCTTTGTGATTTCATTTGCCCTTGATGTACTGTCAATTTCTCTATGTTCTGTTAACATGGTCTCATGTTCCTAAGAAGATGTTTGTTCTCTCTTTCCGGCATATTTCTTTTTGCATTTATTAAGTTATTTTTCCCTTTCTTGTGATGTTTCTTGTGTTTTGTCTAGTCTTCTTTTCCATGTTTTGCATGTTATTTGTCCTATATTTACACTTTTTTAGGCATTCTGATTTTCAATTCTAACAAATAAATATTATATTAAAATATATTATTATTAATTCAGTATTAAAATATTTGTTGTATATTTTCGTTGTTGTAACTTGTAAATGGTTTACTAATTTGAAAGAGGCAATAATGCACTTTTCTGTAACTATGATTTATGTGAAAAGTATTTTTTAATGAATTAGTTTTTTCACATGAGGTAATAATGCACTTTTGTGTAAGTATCGTTTATGTAGAAGACTTTGTTTTTTAAACTTGTACTATGGTCCCTCATTTTTGGTGAAATTTTTCTGTGTTCAGTCAGTAGTTTATTGTATTTCTCTCATACCAATTTATTTAATGTCTTCATGAGGCAATTATTTTCAGTGGAAATATTTTTACTCTCTTAATAATTAGTAAATAATTTTGCATTACTGTAATGTTAAGTATTGTACTCTTTTCTCATTGTTCTCAGTCAATAATTATTGGTCCGTAAGTTAAATGTCATTTTTAAAAAAAAATTCTTCAAGTCCTGCAGCATATGAAGTAGAATATGTTTCTGAAAATATTTTTTTTATTATGTATGCTGCAATAGTTAGTGGAGTCTTCTCCGTAATTTATTCAGGCATTATTGTGCATAATTGTGACAATTATTTCTTCCGTTAAATGTGTTTGGTTTTGAAATTTCTTCAATAACTTTAAGATATAGTTTAAATTTTTGTGAAATACATATAGTATGATTGCAAAGGTACATTGTTTTCAGTTTATGTGCTCAAATACTACATAGAGTATGCTCCTTAAATATTTTAAGGCGCAATTTAACATAACCATAATGGTTATTTTGCCTCAAAAGTGTGAGGGGTTTGTGATGTGGTGCCTTTTATGGGATTTTTCCCCCACGCTTCTACCAATGTTTGAAGCATTTGCACCGTTCAACATGATTGGCTGCATTGCTGTAATCGCGTAGGATGCTGGAATTTGTAGTGTAATTTGTTCTGTCAGCATTTGGTTGCCATTTTTTAAAATTTAATTTTAAATTACGTTACGTATGCGTTGTGTATGTATTACGTGGATTAATGAGCAGCAATGCATCATTTATTTTTCGTGTTTTTGTACAGAGGAAAGGATTTTTTAGACGGTTTATTTTATTTATTTATTTATTTGTTATATTTGTATACCGCCTTACTCACAGAAGGCAACTCATAATTTATTCTACATTCTATGCACTCATGCCGTTCAGCTATATTAGCTGACATTCTATAGGCGCAAAGGACACTGGGACATGAAGTTTAATTTGTGATTTTACCGATCCTACATTGTAATATTTTCTACAGCTTTATTTTGATTGGCTGCAGTGCATCTCACAACGTTCTATTTGGTCACACTTCTCAACCTAATTGGCTGTGGCACGGTGTGGTGCACAGGATGTTGGGTAGTGAAGTCCTTTTTCTTTGTTTGCATTTGTGGGGCTCTTGCCCTGCTGCCACATTTCTCAACCCTGCAGTAACCTCCGGACTGGGTTCGGGCGAGTGCAGGAGGATCGGTACGGGCTAGTATGGCCGGGTGCGGGAGCCTTTGTCACAATCCAATGGTTAACGCTCGGATTTATAGGTATAGATTGGAACAAGTTCATATCTCTACTGCTCTGCAGGTATCTTGGCTGGCCAAACAGCATATACACCCACTGGCTGCTATCTGATGAAAGCCCCACCTTCACCCACAACACTGCCAGGTTCTGTGCCTCAGCATATAAGATCAGAAAAACAATCCTGGCAGGTCCTTCAGCTAAATAAACTACTAGTGCTACATCATAGGCTTAGTAATAGTTAATAATAATAATTTCATGTCAGAAATTATTCTGTGTTGAAAGGATTTTTGCTGCAGAAACTCCACTCAGGGGACACCTGAATGAGGCTCCTTTCATGTCCCCCAGAGCTGGGACAGAGACTGGCGCTCAATCTGTCATGCGGTACCTGGGTATCGAACTGCCAACTTGCTGGCCTTCCAGCTAATAAGGTGAGCTTCTTAACCACTGAGCCACCACAGTAATAGTTGTAACACTATTAATCTTAAATACTAATTTACTACTCCTTAGCTCTGAGCAAAAATGCTCCTTTAAGAATACATTTTAAGTACCAGCATTTTAACTTCTGTTCTTTTTACAGAACTATGCTGGACCATGATAAAGCTTGATTGATTTACTGATTTGTATATCTAGTGTAGTATGAGGCCTTCTTGGCTCGGGCACTTTCTTTGGACACACTCAACCCTGGCAACTCCAAAGATGACGCATTTGTAAATTATTTAAAATTTTATTTAAAAGAGCAAAAAGGTTTCAAAAAGTAAAAAAAAATACAAAAATTTCAAAAGCAAAGCAATAAAGCAATAATTCAAAGCTTATATATATATATATATATATATATATATATATATATATATATATATATATATATATATATATATATATATATATATATATATATATATATATATATATATATATATATATATATATATATATATGAAACTCAGCCTCTTCCACTATCCAAAGACAAAATAATAAACAAACCATTTAAACTATTCTCTAATTAAGAAAAATGCACAGCCATCCAGAGATTATGTTGCTAGCTCTCGATTCTGCTCCAAGTAAATTATATAGTTGAAGAACAAAGAAAGACTAACTTGAAAACCAACTCTAGCTCTAACTACAACTCCCATCTTGCTGCCATCCATTCTTCTTCTTCTTGCCTCCTCCTAGAATTAACAAATCAGGTAACATCACATCATAGCAATTAGTTTTGTTTCCCCAATTCCATCTTTCTCATGAGAATGTTTTATTGCCAATTAGTTGTGGAATTCCGGTTGGTACATTGCTGTATCTTTCACCATTACTTTTGAACTTTGATTCTTGAGCTTGTCAGGGACCTGAAAGAGACAGCTTGGAAAAACAAGACATTCTCTTCACATTTTGTTGTAATGGTCCGCAGGAGTCGTAGTGCTGAACTCAAGGAAGGCACACGAGACTGAAGTATGATGGAAAAAGCCAGCCCCGATACCCTGGGGTGGTCTGTATTTATTGACTACAATTGAGAGCAATCACGTATACCCCTCGTGTGTCCCCCGTGACAGAAAGCTGCTACGTGGCACTTGGCTGGTTGAGTTACACTTACCAGCCTGCATGCCCAGGTTAGCCATAAGCATACTAATCAGCGGATTGTGGTGAGACTTACTGTTGCCGTCTTATCAAGGGACTGGAAGACTTCGTATACCTATGCATAGCTATTTGGTCTAGCTGTGGTTGGTGTCTGCTCAGCCCTACATGCGGACATGAGCCAGACACCATATGCTGTTTATGAGACCTTGGGTCTCTTACCTCCTGACATTTATCCCAGTGCTGTTAAAGCTCCCAGCCAAGGAAAACATGGAGTCGCTAATGCTCCCTACTGCTATAAGCCTGTACCCAATTTCCTTTCCGGTAAATTCCAGTTGGTATTCGAAGCAGTGTTCTCATCAAAAGAACCCATCGGGAAAGGTTGCTGTCCAATTAGCGACCCGGGAAAACCACATTCCCCTTTTCTTTGTTTTCTAAAGCAACTTGGCTAAGAACTTGACAGACATAAGGCATAATCTGTCGTGGTGTGATTGTTTCCTGATGTCTCCATCCTGGGTGGCACATGGACAGGAGCGAGGGGATGCATTGCGCAAAGCAGCATAGCATGACTCCCACTACCACAACACCAGTGGTGACCTTAAGCATCATTTGCAACCAGTTCCATGGCACCCAGGACCAGAGCACATTCCATAAACCCCATCTGGTATCCTGCTGAATGTGTGAGACTGTTTTTCCCAAGTCAGTGATTTGACTTTGGATTCTACAGGAATTATCTGTGAGATTGAAGCAACACATGTTGTGAATTGTCTCGCATCCTAAGTGATGGAGAAGAAGCAAATAATCAATAGCTGCTTGGTTATCTAATACTGCATGCCTAATTTCTACTTGCTCTTGATTAAGTAAGGCAATAGCAGAAGAAGTATGATTGAGACCTTTGACCAGGACACATGCCAATTGGCTAAGCCTACGAGCTAAGCCTGCTGCGAGTCCAGGTACTCTGACTAGACTTACCACTAAGGCAACATACTCTGCTTTACTGAGTAGCCTTACACTGCTATCACAAGTTTAGTCAAACTGGGATGCTTGTGTGATCCGCGCTGGCTGAGGTGCTGCTTGGTATGGTGTAAGCATTTCCCATTTTGGGAAAACCAGTGTTAAACGGCTAATACAGCAAAATGATTCTGATACATTGGTTGGAATATAGTTCCATGTACGTTGGTTGCAAGTGAAAAACCACCCCGTGGGCAAAATGACATGATTATACATGATACCAATAACATCTGGATGATTACATTTCCAAGTCTCTTTTCCTGGGTCAAGGCAACTGTGGTGAGCTTCCCTAACTGAGGATCATCCTGTCATCTTGGCACAAAATGTGTCTGGGCTGATTGCCACTCTGGGTGTGTTTAGAGTGACTGCATCAGCAGGCAAAGTTTTTGTGACATGAGTCCCCCAGTTTATGTAAGTTGCATATGTGATTCTGCGGTAACGTCCAAGTACACATTTCGGTACCCACTCAATGTCCCGGGTCTGCTCTCCTGGAGCATGGCAGACTGGGACAAGGCAGTTGCTCAACAATGTAGCAGGGTCCGCATCCTGCTTAATGCAAAAGTCAGATTGGTTGACAAGTCCAGCAAGTCTTTCCCAAATGTTATATTGGAACCTGGCACTTAAGTCCTCGCCAGGCTTCAAGTCCCCAGAGGAAGACCCGACCCCTGCCCCCAGAAGCAAGAAAAGAATCAGGACAACCATCAGGGAATTGTAAGTGATTTGGGCTAGCACTGTGGCCACCATGTTCTGTGGAGTGGGCTCAGTGTGTTGCTCAGCCATGGTGGACATGGCATCATCACACAGGGTTTTGACCATTCCCCATGTGATTTTCACGTCTGGTCTCGGCCGAAATCGTCTCCTCCGTCTGGGTCCCCCGGGTCAGACTCATTCCTTCCATCTCGGGCAGGGGGTCCTGGACCAATCGCCTCCACACCATGGGGCTCAAGATACGGTTTTACACAACGAGCTGGAAACCAAATGACACCTGTAGGAGACATAATCGCTGCATACCCTCTTCCCCACAATACCAGGGGGCCGGACCCTTCCAAGAAGGATCCGGCAGGACCTGATAACGCACTATGGGGTGTGGGAGGCATTCCCGAGTACAGAAATGCTTCTCCTGCGGGGTGCAGTCAGCAAAGATGTTAAGATGATTGTACATGAACAAAACCTTATGCAAGCACTGCTGTGCCTGAGCCTGAATTCTTGGCATGGCTACCTCTTTCCTTCTTTCTTGTTTTTCAATATAAAACTTTAGCATCCGGTTCACCCATTCAACAATGGCTTGTCCTTGGGGGTTGTATGGTATGCCAAAAATGTGCCTAACGTCCCAGATGGCCAAGAATGTGGCTAGCTGTCTGGAGCTATAGGCTGGCAAATTGTCGGTTTTCAAGCGATCTGGTTTGCCCATGACCGCGAAACATGCCAAGAGATGTTGCTCTACATGAGTTGCAGATTTGCATTTCTGAGCCGTAGCCCAGACGAACTGCGAGAAAGTATCGATAGAGATGTGCATGAACTGCCATCTCCCAAATTGTGGGATGTGCATCACGTCCATTTGCCACAGTTGGTTAGCTCCTGTACCTCTTGGGTTAACCCCCCATGCTGGTCCCCCAGGTGTTCCTGTACATTGCTAGCAGGAACAAACTATTCCTTGAGTTTGTGACAATGGCAGATTGAACTGCCTTGTCAGTGACTTTGCATTCTGGTGGAATAATGTGTGGCTTTGGATCGGGGTCGAAAAAATTCCTACAACCAACTTCTGCTGTGCTTCCCTTGCAGCTGCGTTTGCTCTACTGTTGCCCTCCGAGAGAAGACCAGGCAGATCCTGGTGACTTCTAATGTGGGCGACATAGAGCTTTTCCTTGCGGTTACGCAAATGGAGGACAAGTTCATGGGATACAAGGGTATCAATGGCTATAATTATGGATACTTAAGGACAACCTCCGGGTTGGAGAGATAGGCAGGATCTCTCTCAATGCCATTTCCAGGGAATCCTAAGCAGGTGAAGGCATCTGCTTGGGAATACCCTGAAGGAAATGGTGAGCCACTGTGTGAGACAGAATGCTGGACTGGATGGGCTGTGGCCTGTTCCAGCAAGGCTGTTCTTATGTTCTTATGTATGGTCAAGAACAAACTTAACAAGTTTTTGTCTATCGCAGGAGTGATGTAGGCTCCTGGCAGACTGTGAATCAAGTTTCTCACATACTGACTATCCGTGATGATGTTCAATGGCTCCTGGGTGAATGTCCTTATGGCAAGGTTCGCTGCCGCCAGTTCTGCCCTTTGAGCAGATTTCTGCAGAAGTGTCAACAGAGTTTTCCAAGCCTGCCCCTTGAGCCATGTAAGAACACCATACACTTTTCCCCCATCAGTGAATGCTGTCTTCGCTCCTTTAAGTGGGATCAAGGACAACATTCCCTCCAATTTGACTGTCCGCATCTGTAGCAAAATAAGTCTCGGGTCTTTTGGTAAATGGTATGCCAAATTCCCTGTAAATCCTTCAAATGCAATCGGGAGAGAGTCTCCTAACTGCATGAGTCTTTCTACTTGATCTTTGGTGAAAGGGACCATTTTGGCTAGATCATGTCCTGAAATGTCTCTCGCTCTCAGCCTCCCTCTACAGACCACTGTCGCTACCAGCTCTTGGGGAGGGGCGGCGTTGTGGGATGGGGTGCTCGGTAGGTACACCCATTCCACTATCTTGCCCCCCGGTGAACATGGTCCCAGTTCTGACTATATACAGATTCAAGACCTGCGCGCCTGCCTCCTCGCTGATTCTATCTACCCATCTCTGGCCGAGAACACGGTTTACCTCCTGAAGAGTCAGTTTCACCTCTCGCGTGATGCATATGCGATCGGTTGGCTGCTTTCTTTGTGTAAGCAGCGAGAAGAGCGGCTTTAAAAGCTCTGTATCTAATCTGAAATACGGTCTGGCCCAATTGATGTTGCCTAGAACCTGTTGGAGTTCTACCAATGTAATGGAATCCTTAATAAGGCCCCTAGGCAGCACTGGTGCTGCATAAGATCTAAGAAGCCGGTGACCCAAATACAAATAGGGTTCAGTTCTCTGAACTTTTTCTGGCGCAATAATCAATCCTTTCTCCCCCAGAGTGCTCTGAAGGTCACAGAATGTGTCACTTCCTAATTTTGGTGCACGGCAATCAAAATGTCATCCATGAAATAGCAGACTAAGACTTTGGGGTGCAGGTTCTGGAACCTTTCCAGTGCACCGTGGACATAAATTTGGCACAGAGTATACCCTGTGGCAAAAATTTCCATACAAACCTTTGAGTTGGTTCCTTATGATTGACAACTGGCACCATAAAGGCAAACCTCTCCCTGTTCTTAGGATTTAGGGGGATGGTGTAAAAACAGTATTTCAAGTCACCGACCAGAATTTCCCACCCCTCGGGGATCAAGTTTGGATTGGGGATGATGCACTGAAGTGGTACCATGGGTTGAATGCACTTGTTGATTTCCCTCAAATTGTGAAGAAGTCGCCATTTGCCCGACTTCTTCTTGATGATGAAGATGGGAGAATTCCATGGACTTGTGGAATGCTCTATGTGTCCTGCTTCAAGCTGCTCTTTAACAAGCTGCTTCGAAGCCACTAATTTCTCCCCAACTATGGGCCACTGGTCTATCCATACCAGCTCATCAGTTAACCATTTGAGTGGTAGGGCCATCACCCAAACGTTAGGGTTGCACGATACTGCTGCAGAATGTCTCTACCCCAGAGATTGATAGGCACATTCAAAATGTGGGGTCGGATGACCGCTGTGCCCTCTGCCTCCGGAATAGTGACCTCTACCCAGTCACGGCTCCTGAAAGTTTCCTAAACTCCTCCTACTCCCCACACATCTTTCACTGGCTCGATGGCCCACTCCGGGGGCCACAAATCCTTGCTGATTACACTGATATCTGCTCCTGTATCTAACAGTCCTTCAAACGATCTGTCATTCAGAAATACCTTAATGACTGGTCGCTGTTTCCACTCTATGCTCTGTTACACTGTCGCTATAACCTGGAATCCTTCTACTGCCTCTTCCTCCCTCCGTTGGTCTGTCGACCCGAATCCTGCGTCTCCTCTGACAACTTCCTTGCCCCCACCTGGCAGATGATAGGGAACCATGAACAACTGCGCTGCTGAGTCTCCTTTGCTAATTGCCTGGGGCAACTGTGTCCAAAGCTGGATCTTAATGATTCCAGTGTAATCGGAGTTGATGACTCCCGAGATCACAAAGATTCCCTTCTTCCCAGCACTGCTCCGAGGCAAGACTATTCCCACAATGTTGCAGGGCAAGGGTCCCTGATACTGGGAATTGACCAGATAGACTGTGCCTGGCAGGTCTCAAGTGACGTACTCCTGGCACACCAAATCCAGTCCTGCACTGCCTGTGCCTTGGAGACGCTGGGTGTCAGAATGGATGTTGCTACTGGGATCCCTGCCCTGAGGCTGTCATCCCTATTTGAACTGGGGCTAAGGACACACCTGCTATTCGGTTTCCCGAATTGGGGCATTCACGTGCCCAATGGAAGCTGTTGTGGCACCTTTGACACTGGGTGGTTGGATCGGGTAGATGGCCAGATGATCGGCTGACCCCCTTATGTTGGGGAAGTTTCGACCTACAGTCTTTCGCAAAGTGTCCTGCCTTGCCACACCGGTGGCAGGCACCCTTGACCTTGTTCTTGGGCCAGTTTCCCCCTTGCACTGCCGCTGCTAACAGACCCATTTTGTAAGAGTCTGTCCCAACGTCAGTGTAAGCTCGGATCATGTCCGTGAGCGTCAGATCAGGACAATGACCCATTGCCTGCAAAACCTTGCGGCAATCAAGGTTGGCATTGTCCTTTGCCAGTTTCATCATGAGATCTTCCTGTGCTTCCTGGTTATCTACCTGCCTACTTATAGCTTCTTCTAGCCTATTGATGAAATCCATGTAGGGCTCTTGCACACCCTGTTTGATGGTGGTGTAATTCTTAGCTCCCTTGCCAGAAGCTGGAACCTTGAGATATGCCCTGAAAGCAGTCTCAGAAGCCAGCTGGAGTGTGACTGCTGGCAGGAGGGACTGCGCTTGAATGGACTCGAACTGCCCCAAGCCGTAAAGTTGCTCCGGGATCACTGCTCCACCCATCTTTGCTGCCCTAGCCTATGCTTCCATCCTGTACTTGCTATCCCACAAAAGGTACTGACTGGGGCTCAACATTATCCGCATGATGTTTTTCCAGTCATGAGGAATGAGTAAGGCGCATTCACAGAGCTGGCAGTACGTGCCCTTTGAGAATCTGCTTTGAAAACCTGTCTCTACGATGGCTTTGCGGATTTCCGCAAACAACTTGTATGGAATTGGGGTGTACACTGCCGTTTGATCGCCTGTTAGGGCGTCTGTTTCCAGGCGGACTGGACATAGCTGTTGAAGTGCGGCCAACTCATCAGCCGGTATCCTTCCTTTGCATATTTCCTCCTCTACCCTCAATTGAAAGGGACTTTTGGTTGTCCGGGGAGCGCCTGCACTTCCCGAATTTCCATCCCCTTCCGCGGCTGCTGCAGGCACTGCTGGAGGAGTGTCCTCCATGCCCCCCTGTCTAAAGTGGATGATTGGGCAGAGATGTGTGGGAGCTGATGGTTCCTCGTACACTGGAAGTACCAGGGAAGTATCAATCTCTGCTCGGACTGATTGGCTGCTGAAATTGCCTGTCTACACTTACTCCAAATTTCAATGATGTCAGCAGGAGCCCTGGGCTCCTGCTTAAGGCAATATCCTATCCTATCCCAAACCTCAGGCGCCATTGTGCCTGCTTCTGGGTAGAACAAACAATGCTCTCCCAGATGCTTTACCAGTGCCATCAGACGTTGTCGACTGACACCAATGTGGTGTCGCCTGGCCAGGGCTTTGAGGTTTCTGCAATGAGCCTCTTGCCTGATGGTCAAGTGCTTCCCCAAGCGTGTCCCCATTACCACCCGGTGGGGAGTTTCCCAGATGCCCTACACAACTTACGAGGTGACACGATCACGGGACAAATCCGAGTGGCACGGCTGGGCAGGTGAAGCACAGGACGATGTCCCTCAGGCTTGGTGTAAGGAAGGGGACCGCAGCCACAGTTGCCGTGCATCCACTGCTCTGCCTTCTGCTGTTATGGTGCTCGGCTTTCCCCGACTGTGGAACACGTCCATTCCCATGCATGAGGTCCGCCGGAGTGTGAGTGTGCTGCCTCCCTTGAGAGTGTTCCGAGTTCCGACTGGAGATGTTTTCCAGTCAGAACTCCTCCGCTACTCCCGAGTAGACACGTCGAGGGTCACCATCTGTTGTAATGGTCCACAGGTGCTGAACTCAAGGAAGGCACACGAGAGTGAAGTATGATGAAAAAGGCCAGCCCTAATTCCCTGGGCTGGTCTGTATTTATTGACTACAATTGAGAGCAATCACGTATACCCCTCGTGTGACCCCCGTGACAGAAAGCTGCTACATGGCACTTGGCTGGTTGGGTTACACTTACCAGCCTGTGTGCCCAGGTTAGCCATAAGCATACTAATCAGTGGATTGTGGCAAGACTTACTGTTGCCACCTTATCAAGGGACTGGAAGACTTCGTGTACCTATGCATAGCTATTTAGTCTAGCTGTGGTTGGTATCTGCTCAGCCCTACATGCAGACGTGAGCCAGACACCGTATGCTGTTTATGAGACCTTGGGTCTCTTACCTCCTGACATTTGTCCCAGTGCTGTTAAAGCCCCCAGCCAAGGAAAACATGGAGTCACTAATGCTCCCTACTGCTATAAGCCCGTACTCAATTTCCTTTCCGGTAAATTCCGGTTGGTCTTCGAAGCGGTGTTCTCGCCAAAAGAACCCATCGGGAAAGGTTGCTGCCCAATTAGCGACCCAGGCAAACCACAACATTTCTTCTGCATTCCAGATGTTAACCCTTTATTGGGGAAAGTGAACAAGGCAGCAGCCATTTTAACTTAAGGCCTTCTTTCTATGCATTGCAGATGTCACTGGCTGGATACACTGGGGCTGGAGCAGCAGCTGTGAGTCCTTGCCCTCTCTCCATATGTGAAGAAAAAGACAATGCTGAAGCTGACGCTAAAGAGAAGGACAATATAGGAACTCAGGCAGTGCTGGGAGGTGTCCCAGGTATCTCTGCATGCTTTTGCCTTGCTAGGATCTATGGAAGCCCTTCTGTAGTTTACAAAAATGTGGACTAGGCATCATTTTTAAACTGTAGGACAAATTGTGCCATATACAATGACAGGAGTCACTGCAAATTCCACCTGGAATTTGTCCAGGAAAGGGCTAAAAACCTGGCTGGCAAAGCAGGTGTGGGGCACCAGAGATGTGGTGACCCTTGGTGCCTGCTGGCTGATTTAGTAAGAACACTCCCTCTTTAAATCTCTTTTAATCTGTAGGAGTCGGAGTAATTTTTGGTGGCAGTTTTAATGGGTTTTTTAATGGTTTTTAAAATGTGATTGGTTTTATTTTCTGTGAGCCACCCAGAGTCTTCAGAGTTGGGCAATATAGATCAGAAAAATAATAAATAAATAAATAAAATTTCTGGAGCAGGTAATTTTTGCCTCAATCTCTGTTAGATGTATGACATTAAATTCTCCTTTGATTACAGTTAGTCTTTTATTAACCCTGAGAAATCATGAGTCATGTAGATTGCACTTAAGTTTAGAGGATCATACAGTATGCCCTAATCAAATATCTTGAGTGATAAGAGGGAGATGATTATTAAAGATGCAGTAAACACACAATCTGATTCAGCCTAATATAGATACAGTATAAATAGGCTGGAACCATCTAATAAAAATCAAGGCTAGCCATCTGTGCTTGCTTGCAACCTGATTATGTGAGCTGACCAAAAGAGTCCCCATCTTCATATTCTTTGCTGACAGCTGTTCTTATCTTTTTTATGTTGCTTGCAAACTCTTATTGGCTCTTCATTAAGAATTTATTAGTACTTGTAAGAGCTCATTGATAAGAATATGCAAGAATATTTGTACAATGCATACATGTTCGGGTCAGTCATGAGAAATTTCACTGTTTGGCACTAGAAACAGTGGAGTCCTGGTGGTGAAGTGCTTAAACTGCTGTACTGCAGCCAAAACATTGTGAGTTCGATCCTGATGAGTATCAAGGTTGACTCAGCCTTCCTTCCTTCCAAGGTCAGGAAAATGAGTACCCAGCATGATGGGGGCAAAATGTTACCTGTGAACCACCCAGAGAGTACTCTAAGCACTATGGTGTGGTATATAAGTGTAATTGCTATTGCTACATTGTGCTGAGTCCTTTTAACTAACATAGTTGTTGGTCATGCTGGCCAGGGAATACCGGAAAGTGTAGCCCAAAAGTTGTTTTTCCAAGCTTAGAGAAACAGTATACTGGTTACTAGATGCTGGGGGAAGCAACAGAGAAAAGTTTGTGCCTTTCACTTTATAGGCTCCTTGACAATTCTAGATGCCTGTTGTCACAAGAAAATACCAGGCCCTCTTGGTCGAAGTAAGTTCATACATTGTGGATATTAATTAACATTTGTGTGGCCTCAAGTCAATTATGACTTATGATGACCCTTTCCAGGGTTTTCAAAGTACAGAATATACAGAAATGATTTACCATTCCCTTCTTCTGAGGTCACCCTGGGACTGTGCAGCTTGCCCAAAGCCACTCAGCTTGTTCTTCTCTCAAAAGGCACAGTGGGGAACTGAATTCCCAATCTCTGGCTTTACAGCCAGACACCTAAATCCTTGGGCTATCCATCCAGATATCTTGGATGTTACTTACTATGAAATACATCTATTTTTTCAGTATTTTGTTCTGTTACCTCTACCAATTACATCACCTGTTGTTGGCCTCATGACAGTGCAAAAAGGGCAATGACTGAGTCCATTACTACTATTGCCAACTGTTTTCCAACTGTGGAATGCTTTCTTCAGATGTTCACCAAAGTTCAAGGAACTTCAAGAGGTAAAAACTTTATAGTGGAACAGGCTTTTCATGGCCAAGAAACAAAACATTTCAGTGATAGAGGCTTACTTTCTGAAATGTGTAATGTAATGCCTTTTTTGTATGAATGTACAGTAACTGGTAGGATTGCAGTGGCTTAGTGGCTAAGATGCTGAACTTGATGACTAGAAAGTTGGCAAGTCAACAGTTCAAGACCTGAGTGCCATGCAGTGGAGTCATCTGTCCCAGCTCCTGCCAACCTAGTCATTCAAAAGCAAGAAATTGCAAGAAGATAAATAGGTACCACTTTGGTGGGAAGGTAACAACATTCTTTGTGCTCCAGTGTCCATTCATGCCTGCCACATGACCACATACATGTCTGCAGATGCAGAAGGCCTGGTATATATACCACAGAATGATATTTTTCCATACCTACCACGTAAAATAAAATAAAGTTTTGCTCGCTAAAATTTCCCTTTTTTTAAATTTAGGTTGAATGCTGCCCACATATTTATAAAATGCTGAAGCATTTGCTGAATACTTATACTGTATTTTACATTCTGTGGTCTATGACCTCAGCTTTTTACATTAGACAGTATGTGTAATGATTACTATATGGCAGCAACTGCTATAGTAGATAATAATATTTGATGGGTGACATTAATATTATGTAGATTTTGACAGTATAGAGAGCAGAGTGCCTGCAAGACTTCATATCTGCCACCTGCCCAAACAGATAAAAATGTCTTTGATAATCTGCTTAGTTCCCAGTGGAAGTGACTCTTGTTTACATCAGGCAGCCAGTCCAGTGTCTGTTCACAAACCTGGATTTATAGTAGACTAAACACATAAAGCTAGATCCAGAGAGCCAGATTATCAGTGGTGCAATAGGAGAAGATGGTCATGGGCCCTCAGTGGTTTGGGGACTAAAGCCATTGCCATGTAATAACACTTGCATGATTGCTGTTTTAATTTAACAATGAAAACTTCAGTTGTGTAAAGAGAATTACTTGTATAAGAAAGTATCATCATAATCAAATACTTATTACGGTCCAAGACCAGCATAGAACAACAAAAGGAACATAAATTAAAATGAGTGTACTTAAAATATACCAAGAGACAAAAGTTAATATAAGGGTGCTTAAAAAGTAACATTTCTGCTCAGAGTAAAGGAGTGGTAAAATTAGTACATAAGATCAATAATGTTACAACTATTAGTAAGCCTATTCTGTAGCACTAGTAGTTTATTTGGCTGAAGGTCCTGCCAGAATTGTTTTTCTAATCTTATATGCTGAGGTGCAGAACCTGGCAGTGTTGTGGGTGAAGGTTAGCCTTTCAGCATATAGCAGCCAGTGGGTGTATGCGCTGATTGACAGGCCAGGACACTTGCAGAGCAGTGGAAATATGAACTTGTTCCTGATGTCTCTATAAAAAAGGGCAGCTTCTCAGCCTTTTGGTTATGATCAAGTGTAGTATAAGAAAGTAAGAAAAGCATGAGGTTAACTGTTAGACTCAATGAGGTTGGGAAGCTGAAAATGTGCTCACATAAGAGAATTGCTGCTGCTATCAAATTTTGGGTTTTGTTTTTTTTTAATTTTTTTATTTATTATTCATTTATTATAAATTATATTCATTTATTTAATGTCCATGCCATTCATCCTTCAATAGTTTTTCCATATGAACTGAGGAGGGCTATTCAAACTGCTGCAGGGTCCTAGCCACCAAGTTAAGCATCTGGCTCTGAAGCCAGAGGTTGTGAGTTCTGTTGCCCACTGGACATCCCAAAAGACCCACCCTGTTTACTTCTGAGTTCTCTCTACCTGGAAAACCCTGAAAAGGGTCACCATAAATTGGGAGCACAATTGTTATTAAATATATGCTCTGGGAGACAGTAAGACCCTCAACCCCATAGAATGGTGTGGAACAAGGAATAAGAACTGCAGTAGTTGAAGGAATTGGCAGAATTCATGGGAACATCACTTTGTGTAATGTCCTTTGGTTTAGTTGGTACAAGATAACTTTCCTCAAATCCATAATTTTTGATTGTTGCTAGTTGTGGGAAATCCAAAATTGTGGTTGGCTTGGCTGGAACTCCCTTAATTCTCTCATTTGCATTCCCATCTTTGTAATGGCGGCTTTGTGATTATAGAGCTATCAAATAAGGTGACAGAGGCTGCTGTTATACAACTATTGTAAGTCTCACTTTGCTGGCTTCATCATTGTGCTGCTCTTTAACCCATCACACAGTGTGATCTGGACATTGTATAGTGATGGCATTGCAGCACGGAAGGACCTGAACTATTTAAATTATGGTCAATGTCACACAAATATTTTATAGCAAACATAAATATGAGAGATGTATCCTTCCCATGTATGAGAAAATATTAGAACACCTCTTTTCAAGATGATATTTGTTACCTGCATTTTACATAACCACATACATTAAAATATTAAGCATTTTTAGAGACAGCTGCCCAGTTCAGCAGATGAATGTTTTCTCACATGCAAGTAAATGTATTAAAGTATTAACTGGGTAATGATAGAGCCCATATCATTACAATACACCAGTGGACAGCTTCTATGACTTAAACCACATAACTGAAAAGTAAGCAAAGTAAAACCCCGGTTCACGATTTTAGTTCATTCCGACAGTTTTGTCGGAATCTGGATCAATCATGAACCAAAACACATTTTCCCATAGGAATGCATTGAAAATAAAAAAACATTCCTGACCTCCCCCCCCAAAAAAATAAACAAACCAAAAAATGCCAGATGCGTGGTAAAGGAGAATATAAATGAGGGAGCTAAGCACCCTGCCTTTCTCAACCATGTCTGGGCTCCTGCGTATTTTCCTCAGGGTCGACATTGGGCAATGAACAGGAGTGGTTTGTTCTGCTGCCAGGGCTGGTCACATTCAAGGCTCCTCCACTGAAGACGTTGCAGCAAGGTGAGGTGAACCACTCATCTCTCCCCCTTCTGTGCCTGGGTCAGTGTTGTAAGGGGGGGAGGCAAATACAGTGGGATGACCTTGCCTTGCACATTCACAGCCCCTCTTCCAGAGCCGTTGCTAAGGCACTGGATTTAAAAGACATCCAGTGCTTTAGCAATGTCTTCAAAAGGGGTGCTGTGAAGGTGCAAGGCAAGGTCGCCCCACTGTGATTGTGGCACCCAGAGTCCAAAATGGCTATGGGTGGTCTTATATACCCCCCCAGGTGCAATGCACTCTGGGGAATTCCTGGTCATATAGCAAAAAAAGTCATAAAATAGGACATCATTTCCTATAGATTTCCAGTTGTGAACCACAGCAAATGTAAGCCAAAGTGATTGAGAACTGAGGTTTTACTGCATTTGCATTTCAAGGTTATTTTGAAATAGAAGTCAGAACTAAAGTTCAAGTGAATCTAATGTATGACGAATAACTAAAAACTAAGCAAGAGAGTGACCCTTGACATCCTCTGAATGGATATGTGCCTCAAGTCACCCAACTCAGATCCAGGAAGAGCTTTATGGTAAGAACAAACATTTTTGTGGGTAGACAAGAGCAGAACCAAATTAGAAGATGGAGGAAGGAGCTCACTTGACAAAGAACAACATTAAAGGAGGATATGGCTGATGAATTCAACCTCCACTACCTCACTTGGAGGACCCTGAATAGGCTGAGAGTTGGAGTGCCTAAATGCAAGACCAACATGCTCAAATGTATGAATGGGAAGAGATACAGAATCCAGATCATTTGCTGGTGTGCTAGTTACTACTGGAAACATGTACCGGTGAGGATTTACCTTTGGCCAACAACAAAGCCAAGAAGGTGGCTTTATTTTGGCAATTTAAAGTCTGATCTAGACATGAAAGAAGAATATTGGGAACAGAAATTTTAATACTATCAGGACAAGCAGTACTGAGTCAAGACACATTGAGATGCTAAGCTACGTAAGGTTTAAAGAGTCTAACAGGATAAGACCCCAAACATGCAATAGTCTAATAGAAGGGGCAATGAATACAGAAATAAATAACACTTTGTATTTATTTTGGAACCTTTCCCCACTGTTTCCTTTAAAGAAAGTGAAACTTAAAATTTAGCCAAGGATATTGTATTGTATCATGATGAGTTTTTGATACTTAGAGAACTGTTTTAAGCTGGGGTGAGGTGGAGTAGTAAACTTCCTGGATACAGAAGCTGCCATCAGACTCTATAGAAAGCATGTTACAAAGCAGGGGTCTCCAAACACCAGACCATGGACCGATTCTATTAGAATATTGTAAGTTTTGGGTCTTAAATTGTTAGACTCTTTAAACCTTACGTAGCTTAGCGTCTCAATGTGTTTTGACTCAGTACTGCATTGGTTGTCCCGAACTAGGCTGTGGGGGTGGCTGGCACTAGGAGCCCTGATGGCAGCCTTCTGTCCTCAATGTGCTCCACCAGGTCTGCCTGGCAAACTGAGCAAGAGCACAGGCTTCAGACACAGCAGATGGGCAGGTGGCTGGGCCCCTCCTCCATGTTGTTTAACTATGGTGGGGCTCCACACCCCACCTGTGTGCAGTGTGATACCTTACTTTATTGTATTTTATTATGCGCTTGCACTGTCCAATCCCACCACCCTCACTTACCATTCTGTGGAAAAGGTGTACACACATACACACACCACCACCAACAACAACAACAGCAAAAAGGCCTGAAAAGCCAATACAGTCATGGAAGTAGGTTCTTCTCCAGCTTAGTGAAATGCAGTTGTCTGCAGGTATGTGTTTGTGAGTTTTAACTACCAGAGTTCTCTCTAGGGCAGGGGTTCCCAACCTACGGCTCATGAGCAGGACCTGGCCCCTGACACCATCCCATCCAGCCCATCACTGCCTCCACTGCACCCAGAAGTAGAAGTGGGCACATTTATGTCAGCTGTAAAATGCACCCACATGTATACAAATGTGCCCGTGGCTGTCATAAATGCGGAAGTGGGAGCATTTATCTGCTGTAAATTTGCCTGCTTCTGTTTCTGGAGGCAAGGTGAAGTGTTCTGTGTCAAGCAACACCATAAAAAAGAATCAGGAGATGGTATCTAAAAATTTCAGTAAGATAACCAATTTTAAAAAATTCAAAATTAACATAGAAAATAACATATAAATACAAATACAAAAATACACAAACAACTTTACAAACCTATATATTTATATATTTATTTTTTTCTAATTTTTATAGCTGTCCAACTCAAAATGACTCTGGGCAGCTCACAACATTAAAAACAGCACCGCAGTCCAAAACATAAAATACTACAAAGAATAAAAGAACGAGGATTAAAATATAAAATATCTATAAAACAGAGGTATGGTCTTGTATGTGCTCCAAAGGCTCCCACACCCCTGGACCAATCCTGCTGAAATTTGGTGCATACATACCTTGGGCTGGAGAGATCAGCACTGTGGGGGTCACAAGCCCCATGGGGGGTGTACAACCCCCAAATTGGGAAGTAATTTATTTATACAATGTGTGTGTTTCCCAGTGATGTAATTGAGCTGAAGTCATAGTCCCAGGTAGGCTGAGATTGTGACATCATCTAACTAGCTCAGCTGTAGCCCTCGGAGTTCAGCTGTAGTTTTCACAGTAGGTGAAAGGCAAATGGGGGCCTGGTCAGGCTGGCACTGTGGTGGCAATGGAGGCCCTTGAGAGGGCTGGGAGGGTGCAGGAGCTCCGAGGGCTCCTCAATGGCTGTGTGCCACTTCTCTCACCAGGTGACCAGACACATGTATGGGAAGGATAAGGGCGGTAAGTGTCCATTGATGGAGGAGAGGGGTGGGTGAGGGAAGAAAGATGGAGGAAGGGAGACCGGGTTGACCCACATACACCCCACAAGGTTTCCAAGAGGGAAAGGCTGGCCTACGTTAAAGAAATGAAATACCCGAGCAAAGCGGGGTAATCAGCTAGTAAAATATAAAATACAAACTACTATGTGCACCCACCACCAGTGAAATATTATATACCTTCATTTAACTATTCTCTATATCAGTGATGGTGAACCTTGGTACTCCAGCTGTTCTTGATCTTCAATTCTCAGAAGCTCTGATCAGCAGGAGTGCTGACTTGGGCTTCTGGGAATTTAAGTCCAAGAACACCTGGAGTGCCAAGGTTCACCATCACTGCTCTATAGAAATGCTCTATCATTACTATATATGAAGACTGTGGTTGCTGAAGTGGTAAAGATGCTGAACTTGATGAGTGGAAGATCAGCAGTTCAAGTGCTGCATGATGGAGTGAGGTTCTGTCTCTGTCCCAGCTCCTGCCAAACTAGCAATTCAAAAACAAGAAATTGCAAGTAGATAAATAGGGACCACTTTGGTGGGAAGGTAAACAGCATTCCATGTGTCTAGTCATGCCTGCCACATGGCCACAGAAACTTCTGTAGATACAGACAGCACTGGCTCTATGGCTATAAACAGAGATGAGCACTTAACCCTAGAGTCAGATATGACTGGCATTCATACAAGGGGGACCTTTACCTTTATCATTACACCTTATTTATATATTTATAGACAACTAATTGTTGGCCCTAATGGAGAGGGAAAGGAGATGTCATTTGGGTTCCATTTTAAGTAGCAAAATTTCTTTGGAAAGCATAGCAGTGACTCCAGACTGTATTCTGCATGATTGCTGTATTGTCACATAGTGCTTTATATTCTCTCCCTCCCTGCTCTCTCATTTTCATTCTCTCACACACAAATATGCACTCCCATGTGTGTATGTATGTCTGCTTATTTCTCTGCTTTATTAGCATTAGACTTAAAAGGATACTCCTACTTCTTAAATGTTGACTTTTGAGGGTAGATGTTTTCATTGCTTTTTGGGAGGAGTGTAATTGGTATTTTAACCCTGTTAGTACATAATCCTAGTCTTGCTAACCATGATGTACATTGGGAGAGAAATGTTGCTCCAGAACATGAATTCCTTATGGATATGGAGGCAAGAGGCATCTGATGTAAGAAGTCTATTAATAGGGTGTTTTCCGACTTGTGGGTTTCCAAAAAGTGGTTGTGGATTAGGGAACCTGGGTTCCAAATCAGCTTCCAAGCCCACTCTAGCTTCCTGTTCATTGATTAAGTAAATGCCTTTTTTCTTAGTTTACCTAATGGAATGATAATGAGACAGAAGGCAAGTTCCTCCTCATCATTGAGAACCTGATGGCTGCATAATTACTGGGTATCTATGGCACATATTTCACTTATGCTGTCTGATATAATAGAAAGTTGTGGTTTAAATAAACAAATGCTGCCTAATTAGTACTAATTGAGATAAAAATAAGGGGCATGTGCTCTCCCAGCCTTATTAATAAATGGATGTGTTCCTTTGGCAAGTCTGTTGTTTATTTTCTATCTGTCATCCTTTGGTTTTGACAAGTAAATTGATTTAGCTAAAGCAATAAAAATATCAGAAGGGTCTGTTGCTGCAATCATTATTTGGGGTTAGAAAAACAAACAATCTTTCTTTTAAAAAATACTCATCATAGCCAATGATTATAGGCACCAGATCTCTGTTAGGAATTCCCTAACTGTGTGTCATTGCAAGCTCAAACTGAGCAGTTAGTGTGAGAAATACTATATTAAATGATGGATGTACCCCACCCACAAAGGAGGTTTTCTACTGTGCCTCTGTTTGATTGATTGTTCTGGCCTTGTCTCCTTCTAGTCAAACCTTCACTGTGGCTGAATAATTCCACCACACTGCTGAATCAGATTGGATTGTGTCTTTCAATCACTCCTGGGAGAGAAATGTTGCCAAATTATCCCGCCTGTGACTTGTTGTATTTCTGATAAGGGCTTCTATCAAGAGGTGTGCTCTCCTTCTGGCCCAGAAGAGTGTCAGAATTTGCAGCTGTTCCTCTAAGTCCTGCAGGACTGGACCCTCACCCTGCTGCAGCAGCTAAACCCCACCTGAGAGCCCTGGGGAAGGTTCTGGCCCTTCATAGGCTCCACCTGGAGTCCTTGGGTGGCTTAGCAATATAAGAACCAGCCCTTCCTCCCTGCAGTTTTCTCAGCAATGAACAGTGGCAGATTTGAAACTGCTTGGCTCCTTGTGTTTGTCTGCCTTGTTTTTGTCTTTATCCTGATTCCTGCTTCTTCCCAGCTCCTGGTTCTTGTGAATTCACTTGCTTGTTGAACTGTCCTTCCTTGTTCCAGCCCTTGAAGATACATTGTCTTCAGCAACAAAGGACAGCAGACCTATAGTTGCTTGGCTCTTGGATCTCCTGCCCCTTTTCTGTATTTTGTAAGGTCTCTTGCCTTATTCCTGCTTTCCAGAAGATCTCCTGCCTTGTTCTTGTTCCTGAAGACTCCCTGCTTTGCAGGCGCACCCCCCAAAGAAAGACTCAGACACCGGTATATGGATAAAGGCATCGGGCCACTTTTATTGAATAATGCCCTAGTCCGAATTATAACTTTCAATTGGTGTAAACATCCAATTGTAATTCTTTAAGGCAAGCAGGCCGCAGTAACACTGGTAAGGTTCCTCCCAAAATGCCAATGGCAATTGGCTACATGTAACTATTTGTATCAATCTGTTTGTTAACACAAACAAATTGTTGACCGGAGTCAATAAACTATCTACTGACCCCACCCTATGTATCCATTAAATATCAAGGTGATGCAGGCTGTGAAGCTCCTGCCATCACCCCTTGCCTGGTTTGCCCTTGACCGGCTAAACCTATTTCCCCTGTACCTGTCTACGTGTTGGCCAGTCAATTGCGAACCTGCTGGATACCTATGGGTCATAAATCTTTACCTTACCAGTGCTACCCGCCACACAGGGAGGCATCCATGATGACTCACCGCCCACCCTCCCCAGACCATCAGCTCGGTCACCAGGCCTGCTTGCACCTCATCCAAAAGAGGTACATACCTCTAGCTGACAGGTGGACCCCAGATCCTGCTTACAGGTCAAATTTTCTGTAAGCCTATCCTCAAATATCTAATGGCTATCCCCCAAGCCATTCTCAGCAAGGAGTCGGGCAACAGCCCTGTCCACTGACCGCCGGGACGGTCCAAACTGCAGAGATCCATGTCTCCTCTAAATTGGTGTCTCGGCATGATGTTAGACCGTAGCGACCATGTGTAAGCCATAAATGGTATAAAACGCCAGGTCACTGCACCTCGACAGTGTAAGTAAAGGTCAGTGATCCATGTGAGATCATTGCCGCCAAGGTGCAGAATAAGAACATCAGGCAATCCAGCATCCCTGATGGACATCAGGAATGGCAACAGTTCCCGCCCGTTCATGCCGCGCATACATACCACCGCATACGTGCGGATGCACGCAGCCCGAGCTGGGGTCCACACTCTGTCGCCACAGCATATACTGCCGCCCAGTGTACATAGCTGCGGCCCACCAGCCCCACTGCCACCGGTGTGCGGAGACACACAGGATCTGTAAAAGAGGAGAAGGGGTTAAGGACATAACTAGGTACTCATACAGTGAGGGGACGTACATATAGAAAAATTACGCACAGACCCCCACGTGCCCACCTACATCCGCCTCCGAGCACCCCAAACGCAGCCGCCGTCAATGCGATGCCTATTCGAAGTAAATGGGTGCCATAACGGGCTCCACACTGGGAAGCACGATACCGGTCACCCTTTGGAACTTAAATTTGGTAAGTATAGACCCATCTTGGTGGCAGAAAAACAGGCTAGGGAGCGCAGCAGGCACTGCCAATCGCATGTAGGGCACCAACCGGAACGATGTCAGCAAATGTACGTCATGGCCGTATACACCACTGCCCACTCCATGCTGATCGGCCTTCGAGGGACGAATCCCCAACTGAGCCCACTCTTGTTTGATATAGACGTCTTTGAGTTCCAGTGCCCTACAAAACACGTCCCCCTTTGACCATGGGACCAGCTCGCTGAGTCGTCGAGCTCCAGAAAAAGGCTACATCGGTAGCTGCATGAAAGGAGACTCCTCCTACCTACTGTGATATAGTCTATGCCAACCTCGTGCAAGGTGGGTCAGAATATCTGTGAGAATAGTGCAACTTGTGTCAGGCGGCAGCAACGGACACGTGTCCACCCCCCTAATACATGGCTTATTCAGAAGACCCTAGCATAGTCAGGGAAGCCCCGTGCTTTGGCCATAAGTATCAATGCTCAAAGCCTGGTGGCTATTGTGCGTGGAGCCAACCCCGGATCATAGGGCAGACTATACAATCTAAAGCCCAGTCGACCAATGTCGGCTGCATATTGGGCAATTGCCTTTACCAACAAAAAGGCCCTAAAGTGAAGGATTGGATGCCGATGCGCAGTGCACGTGCGAGTTACCAATACATGCAATTCGCCCGGTTCGCGTCTCCTAGCCAAATGACCATACCACAGCCAGGAGTGGAGAGGGTAGCCACAAGCATCCGTAGCCCAGCCGCAGAACCGGGTGATCTGCAGGCGGGGGAAAGCATAAGCAATATCGTTATAAATGACTGGCACATGTTTAGCCCAAAGAAGCGCCTTAAAGCGCATGAACCCCAGAACAATATGCAAGCTGAGGCCATGACTCAGGTGATTTAGACGTTCGGGCATTGACAATGTGCACCACCGCAGCATTACCACGCCAAAAGTGAAGCACAGAATCAGGCCGCCTGTCCCCCAGAGCATAATGGGTACCCAGAATTGAGAAGATATATGAGAAACATAAGATCGCGTACATGATCCGTGCCCTGACATCCCTGGGGCCAATGACCATAGACCCTTGTCCTGAATTAAATCCCCCCACCCGGGGAGCCGGAGGCATCTGACTGTACTTGTAACTGGGATGGAGAAGATATGTTAGAAACATAAGATCGCGTAAACGATCCGTGCCCTGACATCCCTGGGGCCAATGACCATAGACCACTGTCCTTAATTAAATCCCCTCACCCGGGGAGCAGGAGGCATCCGACTGTACATGTAACTGGGGCTGACCAGAAGCTCAGGCCTCCCGATGCGGCAGCATGGAAGTCCTGCGGTAATGTGAGCCAAACCAACAGGTCCGCTCGTAAACTCCTAATCAGCTGTACCCCGCAGCTTCGTTTAACGAGACCCGCCCTAGCGTGACCCAGGCACTAGGCGAAAGCACTGCCTGTTATTACCACTCTGCAGGCAAAGTTGATGCGGCCCTGCATCACATGCGACTCTCGTAGAGGCACCTTCCACCTGGCAACATTGCCACCTTGCAGCAGGGGCCACTCACACTGACCGACACTTCGGTCATCTGGCCCTCTTGCACGTCATTCAAAAGAGAGGTGCCTCGGCTTGTTGACCGGTGAACCCCATCTCCAGAATACAGGCCAAATTCCTGTAACCCTATCCCCAGACTACAAATGGCTGTCCCCAGGCCATTCTAGATAAAGAACCAGGCAGCAGCCCTGTTCACTGACCGTTGGGCTCGGTCCAAACGCTGGGACAAAGTGTCAGCCATGATATTGCATAGGCATGATATATGACCATAGCAATCGTGTAGACGGCCATAAATGGCAAAGAAACGCCAGGTCCCTGCACTCGGAAGTCTTTAAGTCCGGGCCAGCAATCCGGTAAGATCACCGCCTCCGAAGTGCAGCATTAAAACATGTGGCGGCCCACCATCCCCAATGGACATCAGGAATGTCAACAGTTTCCGCCACCTCTATGCCATGCACCCATACCACTGCATACGCGCGGTTACGCATCGTCCAAGATGGGGTCCCCATTCTAACAAAGGAGCATACTGCGCCGCCCCAGTGCACAGAGTTGTGTCCCACCAGCCACACTACCACCAGCATGCAGGAACACACTGTGTCTGTAAAATAAGGAGGGAGAATAGAGGGCAGACAAGGCACTCATTCAGTGCAGGGACGAATGGACAGAGGAAATTGGGCAATTCACACCTGCCCCTGCAACATATGTCGGGCTCTGGGCACCCAAATGGAGCCGCAGCTGATGCGGCGCCCAACCAGGAGGAATGGGTACCAATTTCAGTTCAGTCAAGGTAGACCCGGCTTGGTGGCAGATGACAGGCCGGGAAGCGAACCAAGGGCTGACACAAACACCTGTGGGGGAGCGACCAGACATATGGCAGCGCCAGGCTAGTAGCCTCTCCTGGGTGATCAGCCCCTGAGGAGCGAAGCCTCACCAAAGCCCACTCCTGATCACACAACCCGTGATCTAGCGCCAGTGCCCTGCAAAACATGTCCCCCTTTAAAGGTAGTAGCAGCTAACTCAATCTGGGAGCTCCAGATCAAGGTACAAGTGGTTGCCCAAAAATGGACTCTCCGCACGCAGCATAAGCGGTGCCACGTAAGAGTCACATACAGTAACCACACTCGCTAACAGGGGTCGTCGCTGGCCTCATAGGGGAAGGGGCCGCCGTAAGCCTAAGGTCTTGACGTATGCTAACCATGATGGGCCAGGGAAAACAACCACGGCCCTGCCATCATTGTCCCAGCACTGCACCATTGGAACAGCCAAATGAGGACGGGCCCTCATACATCCTGCCATGGATGCCGAATAGGCCGGCAACCAATCGGCCCCATAGGGGGGGAGGGGGCAGGTTGCGGCGACGGGGCAACACCTTGACCCTGTCATCCTACCCCTGATCCCCTGATCAGTGTGTTCACAATGCAGGAGGGTGAAAATGTGAATATATTCCCCAGACCACAGTGCCCAGCTAATAGCCCAGTAGAAGAGGGCACCCAGGGGCATAGAGCAAGCGGCCAACAGCAGAACCACCGTTGGCACTGATTGTAGTGATAAACACATAACCGGCCCTATGGGCCCAGGGGAAGTAAATAAAGGCATAGGGGCGGTAACCCCAATAAGAACCAGAGTGTAATTGCCTTGCTGCAACTATGGCCACTACACACTCCCCCAGCGTGACAAGCTAGTGTCAGAGGTGTGCTAACTTGACCAGGATACTCACTCGGTGCACCCCCACGAGCCGCCCCCACTGGGGGTTCCGGCCCGTGGCGGGCGTCGGAGTCCGCAATGTCCCTCTAGCTCCGTGTTCCCGTGCGTCCCGGGCCGGATGGGGAGCTGCGAGGCGCCAGCCTATGCTGGCCCGAAGCCTCCGGCAGCTCAACCCTGTTGGCAGCCCACTGTGTAGCCATGGCCGGCACGTGGGCCAGGGATGCCTCCATTGCCGAAGTGGAGGTGAGGGAGAATCCGCAACACCTAACCCACCAAGACGAGGTGGGCCGGATGGCCCACCGGGTAATTGATACAGGAGGGGCAATAAGCAGCAGGGATAAGAACCCCAGCATGGCAGGCCTGTACCACCCCCTGCCCGAGCCCACAGCCTGGGCTCGTGGGACCTGCGGGTTGCCATCCGAGCCCTCCGGCCCAGTGGAACCACACATAATAAAGGGGTGGGCAGAGCCCACCCCATTGAAGCATCCCTTTCTGCAGTGCTCGGAATCGAACCGCTGACTTTCAGCCTCTCAGTCAGCCTCTTAGCCGCCCGAGCCACTGCAGTCCAGAACGAAATCAAGCCTCTTGCAAAGAGGCAAGCAAAGTTCTATGAAGGGCAGGGAAAGCCCTTCTGCTCGGCGCAGCTTGACTGCCGGAGACCTCCTGAAGGATCCCTGGCCAGGGATCAAATCCTGAGCCCTGAGTACCGCAGTAGCGAAGAGAAGGTACGAAGGGCAAAACTCTAGGCAAAAACGCGACAGAGAAAACTTCTCCGCTCCGTAGCATTTCTAAAATGGCAGCTCGGCTGCCTCGTGGCCACCCCTTTTATAGAGGTGTGGCCACGCCCCCTAACTCACCTGGATGTCTGAGTCCGGGTGGGGGGGGCTGCAAAGAGTGCGGCGGCCATTTTGGCGCCGCGCTTTCATTTTTCCTGGTTCCTGTGCACTGTTGCTGAGCCTTGTCTGGCTCCTGACTGTCCATCCTTGCCTTGCTCCAACCCCTGAAAATACTTTTCCTTGTCTATTCTCCCAGTTATATGACTTATAGTTCATTTGGACTGCACATTCATTGTCTGAACTAGTCTTGCTTTCTTGGCTTGATTTGGTTTTGACTTTGAACTGAGATATGGTTATTGTTTGGCCTGTTACCTAGTTGTCCTGGTGTTTAACTCTGGACTGATATATGGTTACTGTTTGGCCTGTTTGTCCTGGTGTTTGCGTCACCAGCTAGCCATACCCAGACCCTGACAAAGAGTCACACAGACAGAAGGACAAAAGATTGGCTTTACTAGTTTTTCACACTAAAAGAAGCAATTAGTTGGGTCTGTTTTGGAAACACTAATATGTGGGATAAGAGTGTAAGAATCACAGCATCTCTGATAATTAAATATGACACCCTTTCCTCTGTTGTAATGGAAAAATTGTGGTTGGGGGGAAGGCAACTATCCAGAAGATAAGTGGATGTATGCCAGGGGCATAAATGGAACACAGTTAAAGAGATCCAAAAAGGGCCCACCCAAAGAGAGGCTTTTGCAGAGGGAAGAATGATTCACAGCTTTGCAGGAATTCTTGATTTCATCATGTTTGCCTGAGAAAGAGAAGCTAAAGAACAGAGAAACAGAAAACAACAGGGGAACATTTCAAAATGCCTGTTTTTGTTAAAGCAACAACATACTGGGAGCTACATGGATGTGTCTATTCTTTAGGTGTTTATGTAAAGATTTAAGTGAGAGGGATGTTATATACATATTTGAGCAAATATAATCCTCAAAGGCATTGAACCCTTCTGACATACTGTGATAGACTTTCAGGTGGGTCATGTAAACAAATGCAGATAATCAGCAACTTGCAAAACATGGTCAAGGATAACGTAGTATATGTTGTACAGCAGCAAATTCAGAATAATTTTCTACTGAAAATTGTTTAATAGTATATTCTTATTTCATGTCCCAATTAAACCCTAGACCACCAAAATGAAGCCACTTTCTTGTCTTTGTCATTGGCCAAACTTAAGTCCTTGTTGGTGCATGTTTCTGGCAGTAATAGGCAGACCAGTAAAGAGGAACACATTCAAAAACTTAATACATCTACAACATGATTTAGCCGGCCATCTTACTGGCTAGCCAGGAGCTTTTATAGGCATGTAACCAAGATGTCTAGAGACCAGTGCATTACAACTGCCCAAAGAACATAAATAAATCACACAGTGCAGTGGGAATTTCCCATATTATGTAAAAGATTCATTTTTTAAAAAACAACAATTTTGTTTATTGCACTGTGGCATAACCATGAAACAACATGACTGGTAGATTAAGCAGAAGTGACCTTCTTTTTCTGCCAAATCCAAACAGTGGCTATCCTCATTGCGAGCAGCCATGAAGACTATCCTGAGAATATAATGCAGTGAACTTTCATCTGCCTTCCACATCACAGCATGACACTATACCACTGATCCAGTTCCGCGAGTCACTCTTTGATCCTGAGCCCTTTTTAGCATGCAAAGTCCTCATCAGCCCCAGGCCAGTATTGATGAAGCTGCTGCTCTCTATCAAGATGGATTCAAGTGGAATTTAATCCACTTGGGGCCCATCACCCTTCCCTGTGGACTTCTGCACCCACGTGCGTTAGTCCTCAGGGTTGTCAGGTTAATTAACCACCACCTGACATTTGGCTTTCAGTCGCTGGCAGTATGGTCTACTCTATTCCATAGCTGGATAACCTGGCCAAACTTTACTATTGTACTTGGTATGTTTTAGTTATGTGATATTTGTGTACAGTGGTGGGATTCAGCAGGTTTGCCCCATTTCGCCAGAACTGGTAGCAGAAATTCTGACTGGCCCTGCCCATCCAAGTTTTGAAATAATTCAGGTGCCAACGCAGGGCTTTCCCCCCGGCCATGCCCACCATACCATGCCCACAGAGTAGGTAGTATTTTTTTAAATCACACCACTGTTTATATCCCACATTTGTCGTACCTGAATAGCTAATTAAAAAGTGGCTTTGCAGGCGCACCCCCCCAATAACGGACACAGACAACATTGAAAGTGGATAACAGCATAGGGCCACATTTATTGATTCAATGCCCTAGTCCGAATTATAAATTTGTATTGGTAAAACGACCAATCATAATTCCTAAGGCAAGCAGGCCGAAGTAACACTGGTAAGGTACCACCCCAAAATTGCCAACGGCAATTGGTTACAATGTATCAATTTGTATCAATTTGTTTGTTGACAACAAACAAATTGTTGACCGTAGTCAATAACTAACTCATGACCCCACCCTCTGACGCGTATCCGTGAAATCACAGGGGTGATGCATGCTGGTTAGCAATCGTCATCACCCCATCGCCTGATTCGTCGTTGACCGGACAACGTTTAACTAATTTATTCCTGTCTAGTGTTGTCCAGTCAATTGCGAACCTGCCGGATACTTGTGGGTCATACTGTTTACCTTACCAGTGCTACCCGCCAATGTGACCAAAGTCAACATTAGGAACACAGAAAGACCCCTATATCAAACCATAGCAACAGTGTGGGATGGGCAAAAAAGCCAGGACCCGGAAGCCAATATGGGTCCCAGCCAAAAATTCCCACCCGGCCCCGAAGCGACCAAAATATCACACTGTTAACTAGGGAGGGGGTGGAGGGGAAAAGACTTCTCCGCTCCGTCGCTGAGGTAAAATGGCAGCTCGGCTGCCTCGTGGCCACCCCTTTTATAAGGGAGCTGGCCACGCCCCTAACTACCCGGATTCTCTGTCCTGTGGGGGGGGCCCCGCAAAGGGCGCGGCGGCCATTTTGGCACCGCGCTTGCATTGCAGGCGCACCCCCCCAATAACGGACACAGACAACATTGAAAGTGGATAACAGCATAGGGCCACATTTATTGATTCAATGCCCTAGTCCGAATTATAAATTTGTATTGGTAAAACGACCAATCATAATTCCTAAGGCAAGCAGGCCGAAGTAACACTGGTAAGGTACCACCCCAAAATTGCCAACGGCAATTGGTTACAATGTATCAATTTGTATCAATTTGTTTGTTGACAACAAACAAATTGTTGACCGTAGTCAATAACTAACTCATGACCCCACCCTCTGACGCGTATCCGTGAAATCACAGGGGTGATGCATGCTGGTTAGCAATCGTCATCACCCCATCGCCTGATTCGTCGTTGACCGGACAACGTTTAACTAATTTATTCCTGTCTAGTGTTGTCCAGTCAATTGCGAACCTGCCGGATACTTGTGGGTCATACTGTTTACCTTACCAGTGCTACCCGCCACACGGAGGGGCTTCGAAGAAGACCTGACGCCCCCACCCAGACCGTCAGCTCGGTCAACAGGCCTGCTCGCCAATCACCTAACAGGAGGTCCATACCTCCTCGCGACAGATGGACCCCATCCCCTGCGTACAAGTCATAATTTTGTAGACTGATATCGGGGTGATGACTGACCCGTCCCCAAGCCCTGTCAGCAAGAAACCGCGCCACCGCCCCGTTGACCGTGCGCCTAGCGCGGTCAAGGGCCAGGAGGTGAACGCCCCCTCTATAGAAAGGCGCGGGATAATGTCCACCAAACTAGGGTTGTGGCAGGCCAGACATAATGCAAGTAGGCGAGGTCCTCGCAAATCGCATGCTTGAGCGATAAGCCGGTGACCTGGCACAAATCATTGCCCCCAAGGTAGATGATGAGAATGTCAGGCGGGTCAGCACTCAGGCCAGAAAAGGGAAAGGCCGCAGCCCCCGCCATAACATCCCAGGCTTACCATGCCATGCGAGACTGGCGTGTTCACCCAGTCCCAGTCGGGGTCCACTCTGTCGCCGCAGCGTAACGCGCTGCCCTGTGCACATAGCTGTGGCCCACCAGCCATACTGTCACCGGTGTAATACGACACCCAGGGTCTGCAAGAAAATTGAGAAAAAAGGCGGTAAGGTGACTGGATTGGTACTCATGGCAGGAGTGGGCGCACATAAAACTGAAAACATTGCGAGCCCCACCTCCCCATGCTGCGTATGTCAGCCCCAGAGTACCCAAAAGCAGCTGCTGTAGCGGCTGCACCAATACGGAATGAATGTGTGCCATAACGGGCACCTGGTAGGCCCACCCTGGTGAGGGCTCTTGCTGTCACCTTCCAAAACTGAAATTTAGTAAGGGGAGACCCATCTTGGTGACAGAAAAACGGGCCGTGGTGCCTGCCACGCAGTGCCAGGAATTCCTGTAGGGCACCAACCGGACAGATGTCTGCCAAAGAACACCGTAGCAGTCTTACACCACTGCCTACGCCATGCTGATCTGTCTTAGAGGAGCGTATCCTCAACTGGGCCCAGTCTTTGGCAATATAGACATCCTCGAGTTCCAGTGCCCTACACTTGCATCCGCCTTATACAGCATCTCAAGCTCGCTGTCGCGGAGCGCTCCAAAAAGGCCACCGTTGTAGCCGCATGAAGTGGGCTGCCTCATTTCCAAAACAGAGGCCAGGCCAGCCCCGGGCCAATTGGGTAAAAACCCTGGGAAAAGCTTGCATCCGCCTTACTCAGCATCTCAAGCTCGCCGACGCGGAGGGCTCCAAAAAGGCCACCGTTGTAGCCGCATAAAGTGGGCTGCCTCATTTCTTAAAACTGAGGCCAGGCCAGCCCCGGGCCACTTGGGTAAAAACCCTGGGAAACTCTTGCATCCGCCTTACTCAGCATCTCAAGCTCGCCGACGCGGAGGACTCCAAAAAGGCCACCGTTGTAGCCGCATGAAGTGGGCTGCCTCATCTATCAAAACAGAGGCCAGGCCAGCCCCGGGCCAACTGGGTCAAAAAACCCCTGGGTAAATGGGGTGGCGGTCGCCCGGGAAACGCCCGGACACGCGCACCCACCCCTCCCAACATGTCTCACCCGGAAGTCATTGGTGCTGTCCACACGACCTCCCACCTTGGCCATAAAAGCCAACCCGACAGCTGAGATGCTATGGTGCGTGGTGCAAGGCCCTGGGGATACAGGTAAATCGTGAACCGCAGAACATGGGCTACTGGAAAAGGCCAGGTTCCTGGCAGTCAGAATCGGGTACATAATACTCTAAAGGAACTAAATGCGTGGTGATACGCCTTACTCATGCATGGCGCTAGTGACAGGCCAATCGCCCGGTTCACCTCTCCTTGCCAACGGTCCATCTCACATCCGGGAGTGGCGAGGGAAATTCCTCCGCATCCGGGGGCCGAGGCACGGAACCGGGAGATCTGCAGGCGGGACAAAGCAGCAGCAATATCATTATCAACCCTTGGGACATGCCTGGCCCTGAAGGGAACGTTGAGGCACAGGTTGCATAACACAAACCAACTAACTAGCTCCATAACCCCGGGCGATTTGGAATCCTGTGCAGTGACGATGCGGAACAGCCGCGTTGCCATGCCCAAGTTGCACAACCGAGTTGGCCCACCTCTTGCCCCATAGCATCAAAGCACCCAGGATAGGGAAACATTCCAGATACGTGAGACCATGCAGGCAACCCTTTGCCTGCCCAGGATGGTGGCCACCCACCATAGGCCCACTTCCAATTGAAGTACATCCCAGAAACCCAGGAATCATGAGGCATCGGACCGCATCTGAAAGCAAGGGGGAGCCAGGAAATCAGACCCCAAAATGACACCCCGTTGAACTACCTCTGAATCTATGGCCAGACAAGCACGTATGCCCCGATACCCTGGGTAAATCTGAGCCTGTGATGGGGCCTGGATAATCCCGCCATGGCGTCGCACAAGCGCAGAGCAAATGCCCTGCCCGGTGCGACGACCCTGCCAGCGAAACTGGGGTGACCATGTAGCACCAGAAGTTACCTCAGTGATGCCATGCGCCCGGCCAGCAAGACCGAGACAAGGGCCACTAGCCTTGACACCTTATCCTGCTGCAACCTAGAATCCTGCGCTATCGTGTTACTCTCCACCCCAGGAATACTAGCTGTGGAGATGGGCCCTCGGTCTTTTCGGGCGCTAAAGGGACACCAAGTTCCTCCATTAGCGTCTGAAATGTGATGAGGAGACGTGGGTACGTGTCCCAGCCCCGTTCAGCCCCGAATAAAACCATCCAGGGAATGGGCTACAGACCGGGACCCTGACCTGCGGACAAAAGCGCAATCTAGGAAAATGGTGAAACGCTCGAATACCGAGCCCCAAAGGAATAGCCAAAAGGCATGGCATCATTGAACAATATGCTCCCCAGGACGGGGGTGCGGGACAATGCCAACGACCCTGCCCGCATAGACCCTTTCGTCAAAGCTGGCAGCAGCCACCTCCTCCCTCCCCTTAAGGGATAAAAGATTGGGGGCATCCTGAGGGGACCTATTACCCATGAAAGGGATCCGGAACCCCTGTCTAGAACCCTGAAGGATACCCGCATCCTCACCCTTCAGGCACCATGTGAGCCAACGCTCCAACATGTCCACCTTAAATGGGGAGGGAGCCCTTCGGTGAACTAGATCCATCTGCGGCAGTCTTGCCAGCCCCCTGTCTGCCCCACCCTCTGCCCCGCATCCTTCTAGGCCTGGGACAGGCAGAGGCCGCATGGGGCCCAACACAGGTGGGACACTCCTGTCTGTATTTGCAAGTCTTCCCCTTAGAGGAGCCATTGGACAAAAAGTCCAGCACAGCCGGCGGGCTGGAACCCCCCGCCCCGCCCCCTGGCAGGTGACCTGTGCTGGGGCCGCCCGCTGAACCGCATGCCCACAATGGTATATCTCCCCGGGTGCAGGGCGCGTGGGCGTCACGTACAAAAGCCACAGCCTCTGGCCTGGCTCATCCTGCCTAATCTCGGGGTGCGGGGAAATTCGCCTACGGCATCCCTCGTCACAAGCCAACCACGCTGGGCCCGGAAAGTAAATCATCGCCCGGTAGGCATTGTCCAAATACTGGACCATCGGAATTGCCAAATCCGGCCATGCCCTAAGGTACACCGCCATGCATACGATGCAGGCCGGCAACCATTTGGCCCACATACTTGGTGGCTTGCGACAACGTGCCTGCCACTATCCTTCTCATTCTGCCCCTCCCTCTCTCCTTGGTGGGCACACTGTTTAGGAATGAGAAGATATCCACGTACTCCCCCCGCCAAATTTACTCTCTGGCGGCCTGTGCCAAGTGGTCACTCATCGGTATGGAATAGGGGCTTGGACCAACCCGGCCACCCAAAACATTCCCCTAAGGGTAGGGAACACCCCCCACCACGGGGCCCTGGGTGTTAGCTGTCATCGCCGGGTGAGGCGTCAGCGGGTGCACCGCCGCACCACCCGCGCGAGGCCAAAGCGATTGGAAAGCCCCCCCCCCATATTGGGAATGTGTGTGGATGTACTCGCTTACACCGTATACTCACATGCTGCACCCCCGCGGGCCGCCCCCACCGGGGGTTCCGGCCCACTGGGGGCGTCGGAGCTCACGACCGACGTAGAGCTCATCCCCGGAGAACCTGCACCTGGCCGCTGGCTGGGGAGCTGCGAGGCAGTGGCCGAAACCGCGCCACGCGCCTGCAGCAGCTCAACCCTCCCCGTCGGCTGTTGTCCTCCTGAAGACAGCGCCTCAAAAGGAACCCCAAAGGAGGGGGGGCCCCCGCCTGACTTCCACGTTAACCTGGGGCGAAGGGCCGGCTGGCCCGCCTGGTCCATGCGTGGGTACAGGCCCCTGTACCCAGGACCCGAAAGCAGGTGGAGGAGCGGTGTCCACCGCTCGCGGGCCGCGGGCCGGAACCCCTTCCGCGCCCGCACTCTGGTTGCCCACTCCGGGCGAAGGGGCAATAGACCCCATTCCGCCGGCCCCGGCAGGGGCGAGCAAAGGCGGCAGCTGAGGAGGCAGCACCGCGGTCCTCCGACCTGGGTTGCGCCTCCTAACCGCGCGAGCTGCACTCGGAGCTGCCTTCTTCTTCGAAGGCATTTCCACCGAAGCAAAGGGAAGCCGGCAAGGCAGAATCGCTACCCAAAAGGCTTCCCGGTAGGCTCAAGAGCGACGGAGACACAGGGGAAAAGACTTCTCCGCTCCGTCGCTGAGGTAAAATGGCAGCTCGGCTGCCTCGTGGCCACCCCTTTTATAAGGGAGCTGGCCACGCCCCTAACTACCCGGATTCTCTGTCCTGTGGGGGGGGCCCGCAAAGGGCGCGGCGGCCATTTTGGCGCCGCGCTTGCATTTATTCTGTTAAGACTCTATGGATTATCATAACTGAATGAAAAATACTCTGCCATTATCATATTATTGGCCATTATAAGGTAGGCCACCCTGTGTAGGCAGAAGACAGCTGTTGTTTTTATAAAAGCCCACCAACAACAATAGTTCCCAGTAATAAGAGGGCTGGGTTCAGGCATCAAGGACACAAGGACATCATGCCTGCCTCCTACACAAAATATCTTTCAAAGGACTGAGAGAGCATGGGACCAAGCTCTCCATTACATCTTCTTCTGACAGCTGCAGCACCATTGGTAGCCCGAAAAGGCAGGGCAACAGCATACAAGGACATGGGACCTCCAGTGTTCTCTTGCAATACCAAGCTTTTTTGGGAGACTATCAACAAACATGCCTATGGAGCGGTTGTCTCCTAGCATCAGATGGCACAACCTGCTTCCATGTGGAAAGCAAATTGAGACCATGGGACAATCTTGGTTTGTTTGTTTTTTGCCCCTCCCCTCCCCACTTCCTGGAATTCCTGGTTCAAGAGTTGAGTCCCTGCACAAACCCACAAATATACATATTCAATTGAAAATAGAAGTGATTTGCTGATTGAGGGGAATAATTCCAGAATTCACATTTTTTCACTCCTTCTCTAGCTGTTTCAGGAATGTGCCTAGACAAGCAATGATAATCTCTTTCAGATGCTCTTTAGTCACACTCTTCTCTTGTGTACACACTGCACAGCTATGTGCTGTAGTGGATAAATCAAATAGCCTTTGCAATTACTAGGGGTATCTGTGAGTGGATAAATGCAAAGGCAGGCTCAGGCCAATTCTCTTGCCATGATATGTGAGCTGGAGTAGCTAGTCATTAAGCTAGAGAGAAGACTCACTGGCATAGGTCACATATTAGGGATGGAAAGAAACCCAGTCCTGTCTATGCCAGAAATAATTTGGAGCCACTGGATTATGTTGCTGGGTAGCATCTTGACATTTGCCATTCTAAACTGAGTTCCAGATTTGAAATAAATATGTTCGTATCTCTTGATTATTTAGCTTTTGGCAAACATCAACTATGAGACTTTGTAAACTATAAATAGCAAACACTGATACAAAATACAATATATATATATATTTATGTTTATTTCATGTGAATTTTAAAATTCCCTTTTAGTTTACATTTATGGATAATTGATGTTATAATAAAATAAATAAAACAATATTTAATACATAAGCTCCAATCTAAACCCATCAAATGTCAGCACAAAAGCAAAGAAGAATGGGCAGAAGCACATTATAATAGCAATTACACTTATATACCACCCAATGGTTCAAAAGTTAATTAGCATTTTGCCTCCAACACACTGGAAACTCATTTTACCAACCTCAGAAGGATGGAAGGCTAAGTCACCTTGACTTAAAATCACAACCTTATTGCTGCAATACAACTGTTTGGCCACAACCTTATTGCTGCAATACAGCTGTTTAGCCACTGGATGACTAGGGCTCCTCCATAATCACAGATTAGATGCAAACTTAACCTATAGAACTGCAGCAAGGTAACGATTCCCATTGCTCTACCTCCACAATCGCAATAAGTTTTCTTTGGCTCAGGGATACAGTACAAAGAATGGAAAAATGAAGGTACTCCTATATAATTTCCATTATCCCTTGGGTGGGTTTTTTCCTATGGTTTTATGGTGTCTTTTTTGCTCTTTTTAACATTGTGAGCTACCCAGAGTGGGAGTATGTCACAAATGGGCAGGGTATAAGTCAAATAATAATAAATATGTGGGGTTAGTGCTCAACGCTGCTTCAGCTGACCTTTTATGAGCCCAGCTGGCCTTCAGCCATCATGGCTAACTAGTTCTTCACTCAAAAACATTTACTTTAGAATGCAAATATATTGACATTAAAGCTGAATTCCTATATGCACAAATAGGTAAGAGTCTTATTGAACCAATTGAGGCTTAACTCTGAGTACACATATGTTCAGTGTCTTAATTAAAGAATGCATGGAGTACTTGCTTATCTAATCTATATCTATAAAGCAGAGATGTCCCTTTGTGGGTCCTGAATACAAATCCACACCCCTTAACTGTCCATGACCAAACTTTGCACGCAATTACCTGGTGCGACAGAGAAGGTCAATGTCAGGATCCAGACTGCAATGTGGGGGCCCAGTGCCCAACAAAAAACTACAAGTTCCAGAAGCCCCTGTGGCATGCCACAGCCAATAGGGGCAGCCAGTGCCAGTGTGCGAGGGTTGGAGCAACGGCCGTGCAGCCGCCACACCAACAGCCGCAATGGACACCGGCCCACAAAAACAAACAGTGGCCTTAGGAGACAGAGACAAAGACAGAGGGAAGCTGGGGTGGTGCAGGGATCCCTGCCTGCCTGCCAGCCTGCCTCGCTGCTACAGATGCTAGCCACACAAAAAACCAAACTGTGGCCATTCACAGCCACCCAATGAGGTGCCTCATGACAGGAGGGCCACAATGCCTCCCAAACCCAACTGAAAAAAAAAGCCAGAGAAGGAGGCATGAGGCAGCAGTGGAAGACAGGGACCCGAGCCACCCTCGGGCCGTCATGCCGGAAACAATGGAGGCTGGGACGATGGAGAAGTCACACTGTGCAAAGCAGGCAAACCAAAGGTAAACATGGCAATGGCACAGAAGGCACTATGCCGGGCATGGGACAACATGGCAGGAGAACGGGGGCCAGGGGCAATGAGGGAGCTGAACCCCCATGGCAGGATGCATGGAGGAAAACTGTACCCACCTTTCTTGAACAGGGAGGGCCTCCCTCATCTGCCATCACTGCAATCTGAACTCTCGCTGAGCCCTCCGGCCAACAGACCGGGGCCTGGGCTGATTCTCCCACCGGCCGTGTGATTGGTGCCTCCTCCCCTGGGCTGCCACAGCCTGCCATGGCTGAGAAGGAGGAGGAGGAGGTGGTGCAGGATGAAACACATTAAGGGGCAGCTCCAGCGGCGGCGGCAGCCCTGGTGGCCCTCCTTGCCTGGCCCAACAATGCAAAACTGAGCAGACCGTTGGGGGGGCGGGCCAGCCAGCCCCAAATCCAAACCTCCATTTTTCTTTCACCTGCCATCCAGCAGAATACACATCCCAGCAGTACATGCGCAAAGGAGAAGTCTTGCTGGGAGGTGTAGTTGCCTAGAGAACAGGCAAAAGGGGAAAGGAGGCAGGAAGGTGGGCATAAAAACTGCTGGAACTACACCTCTCAGCAGCCTCAGTACCCACATGCACCGGGACAGATTGTCCCCTCATGCAGGGATAGGGCTCCCCCTGAATGGGGCCCAGGCTCTGACTCTAAGACTGGCCACCCAGCCACCAGCGGCAAAAAAAGAGAAAACACACCACCGCCACCACTCCTGCCGCACACAGCAATGCAACCATGGGGGTTGAGCCAACACCCACACACACACTCTGGGCGCAGCCAGGCACCCAGCTAGTGTATACTAAAGCTAAAGTGGCTCAGAGATAAGAAGGCACATTAGTCACAGGGTCAACCTATGATATCCTTAGCAGCCATCTGTAGATCCACATTTGAAAAGCTTTGAATTTCTTTTCAGATGCATGTGGCCATCTCTGTGTACAAGGCTGTGTACAAGCTCAGGGTTTCATTATAAACTGTACTAGTCTGAACATGGTGGTAGTGGGTTATGGATTTGACAACAAATTGCTGAAAATTAAGTAACACCAGACTAGTTAATTTAACAACCAATTATTTGAAATGCAACAAGTGCTCATGTATTATAAAGTGAGAAGAAATCTTCTTGAGAGCTAGTGTTGTGTGATCAACAAAATGTTGGACTAAGAACCAGGAGACCTTTGTTCAAATTTTCACTCAGCCACAGACACTCAATAGGTGTGTCAATGGTGAACCATTCTTCCCCCTCCTCCATCCATCAAGTGTCAAGGGAGATACAAGGTTCTTGCTCTAACACTTCTAGTGACCTCCACCAGTGTTATTTGGTGTTCTTGTACTATACCTGTAATGAATCAAAATGGAGCCTTTGCTTTTTGTGAGTTAAAGTAGTTACTGAGTTCTTTGTTAACTGGGCTGGGGGTAAAGAAAGCCTGGGAAATGGCCTTCTAGCCAGGTGATGATTACTTTACTCTTGAACATTGTTAAAACAGGCAGAAACTGTGAGACTGGAATTAGGAATGGTGGGCATTGTGTCCTGTTATTTTATTGGTTAATATCCAGGAAAAGGTGTGATGAGAGATGAAAAATGGGTTTTGCTATATTGGAATATAGAAGGAGAAGTGCCATGATTATTACTATGTGTCACATGGACTTATCTGGTGGAGAAAGGCACATACTATGCTTGGTTGTGAGTAAACAGTATAAAGATGTAATCAAATGTATTAGCTGGTTAGACCAAGAAATATAGATAAATATGCCTTGTTTGTTTTATTCTGTAAAAGCGGAAAAGTAAAAATGTTGATGTTGTTGTTGTTATTTATTTATACCCCACCCTCCTGGTGCAAGCACCACTCAACTTTTGGATTTGAAAATAAGGGAAATTCTGGCCACACCCCTCTGTGGGTGTGGTCAAATCTGTGGGCATGGCCAAATATAGCCATGTGACTTGCTGGACTGTAGTCATGCCTGCCACATGGCCATGAAAATGTCTGAAAACACAGATAGCACTGGCTCTTTGGCTGTAAATGGAGATGAGCACTGTACCCTAGAGTTGGATACGACTGGCAGATTGTACTTTCTTAGGATCAAAGATCTCTGCAGATGGTGATTGCAGCCGTGAAATAAAAAGGTGGCTGATGCTTGGGAAACAAGCTATGAGAAACCTGGGGAACATAGTTAAAAGTAGAGGCATCACCTTGAAAACAAAAAAATTGCATAGTCAAAGCAATGGTATTCCTTGTAGTAATGTATGGGTGTGAGAGCTGGACCATTAGGAAAGCTGAGCGCAGGAAAATAGATGCCTTTGTAATGTGGTGTTAGAAATAGGTCGATCCTGGAAGAAATCAACCATGACTGCTCATTAAAGGTCAAAGAGTAAAAATGATGCTAAAGTACTTTGGACATTAAATGAGAAGAGAGGATTCACTTGAGAAAGCCTTGATGCTGGGAAAGGTGGAGGATAAAAGAAGGGGGTGGCCAAAATAAGATGGCTAGATGGTATTGTAGATGCAATGGGCACAAAGCTGTGTGGGCCAAAGAACTCTTTCCCCATTTTCTTGGGGGACTTTTGTTTTGTTTTCTTTCTTGTTTACTCAGTGGCTTAAGTGACAAAGATGCTGACTGGGAGGCAGAAGGTTTGGTGTTCTGAAACCAAGATAATGGAAGCAGACGTAGTCTGGCTTAACACATCTTTATTGCATGGAGTACAGTGCGAACATGTGGTAATGGCGGAGGTACAGCTCTTTTTATACGGTCACTATACATTTGAATGTGGTTATGCGGTAGCCCATTGGCTACTGTCAGAGAGACGTCATCCTGAGACACACCCCTCTTGTCCAGGTGTATCTGTGATGGGAAGGTTTCCCACGGCCGGGGTGATTGGGGAATATGAACCATGTGAGTTGGATGCTCACTGCTACCACCACTGGTAGCAGTTCGCATTATTATGCAGCTGGATACAATGTCTCAATACAAGCTATGATAAGTATGCATTTCCTGTGGAACCGATTACATTCATCTTTAAAGGCACAAGTATACAGTTACAATCCATACACAACACCTCTCCCCCCCTAGGATGGGACGAAGTCCCTCAACCAATGTGGTTTTCCGCATGTGCACTTGGGACGTGCGGCTGCTGTGCTTGGTTCGGGGACCCTCACACTTCTCTGCTCTCCTGGTTCTTGCCCTGCAATGGGAGGGATTGACTCGTTAGCGGTTTGCTATGGCCGAGCGGCCTCTGACTGCAAATATGGGGAACTGGTGTTTTTCATTTGCGCTGGCCCCGACTGGGCTGTAAACGTGGGGTAGGGGTGAACTCTAATGCCGAGAAACTGGGGGCTCTTGGGACTAACAGAAAACCCCTCTCTTCACTTGGACGGTGTGGGACCACTCCGAAAAAAAAAACCCCGGTTTCGCAAATCAACATCACAATCAAACTCTTCCTCTTGGTCAAACCCTCTCCTCTCTTCCCAGGTCTCCATTGTGTCCCCAGGATATGGATTTGTATCAACCCCATCCCCCCTAGGGGAGAACCGACACTCTGCATTCGAACGCGAGGGGTACCCTGTGTCTCCCCCTTGGAATAAATGGGTGGAGGAGAACCCTAACGCTGAATTCTGGGGCTGGTTTTCAGTGTCCTGCCTCTTGGTAACCCTTCACCTCAGTTGGTCAGCATGCGTTCTCCAGAGTAGACCTGTGCTGGTATCTGCACAGTACGAGACTGGCCCCGTTTGCTCAATGATTATCCCCGGGACCAGGCTGGCCCTGCGGCCACGTAATTTCTACAATAAACAGGCTCTCCTATTCCAAAACTTTTGGTGCTTCCCAATTCTATGTTCCTCCCTTTATCCTCCACCTTGGTTGGATCCAACCTAGTCAGAAGTGTTGCGGGTTTCCTGCGGATGAGGAGCTCTGCAGGCAAGAGCCCAGACGTCAGTGGCGTCACCCTGTAGCACAGCAGGAACTGGCACAGTTGCCGGTTCAGATCTCCGGGGCCCATTCTCCGCAATACTTCCTTTGTTGTTCGCACCAGACGTTCGGCCTGACCATTCATGGCGGGGTGAAAAGGGGTGGAGGTGATGTGACGAATGGCGTTTCTCTCAATGAATGCCTGGAATTCTGCAGACGTGAAAGTACTGGCGTTGTCGCTCACAAGCACATCCGGTATCCCAAAACAACTAAACACCTTGCGCAAATGCTTTACTGTTGTGGATGAGGAGGTGCTGGACATGGGGATAACCTCCAACCACTTGGAGTATTCGTCCACTATTAACAGAAAAAGGGAGCCTCTGAAAGGACCTGCAAAATCGATGTGTACCTGAGACCATGGCCCCTGGGCAGTGTCCCATTCTCTGTGGGGAAGTCGGGACTCCTGGGGACGAGAACTTTGGCACCCCTCGCAAGTGCCAACCATGTGCTCTATGTCAGCGTCCATTTGGGGCCACCAGAAGTAGCTTCGGGCCAGCGCTTTAGAGAGAACAATCCCGGGGTGGCTGATGTGTAATAGGTTGAGGCTTTTCGAGCGCAAGGAGTCGAGCGCAACCACCCGCTGGTCCCATAGGATGCAGCCTCTCTCTATGGAAAGCTCATCCCTTTTCCTTTTTTAAAAAAATATTTTTATTGAATTTTTAACATAAAAACAATATATAAAGACCAACTTCAAAATCACATACAATAAGAAAAGCAACAACAAGTCATAAGTCTATAATTCTGTTGTGACTCGGTATTATATTGCTTCCCCCTTCAGTCTTGTAATTATATTTATTAATACTAAATTTTTATCCAATACCAAATCTGAAAGTTTTGTTTTTTCACCATCTCAGTATACATTACATACTCTCTGTTATATCTTATATCCACCAAGTGACAATTCTAATTCATACTTTTAGTACAAACACAACAAAACTAAATATAAGAGTAAACAATTTAACCAATATTAAAAAGAAAAAGAAAAAACTAACCACCATGTGTTATTTACATTGCCCTGGAGAGCACGGAGTTTCTCAGTAAAATCATTCCCAAAAGCTCTTGTGAGCAGGTATAGGTCTATTCAACTCTTCACCCTTCAATGAGTAATCCACAAAGGTTTTCCAAACCTTCCAGAATCTATTTTCTTTAATAATACCCTTTTTCATATTTATCCCATGTGTTAACTTATCATTCAATGCTAAATCCCATATTTCCTTATACCATTCCTCAATTTTTATATATACTTCATTTTTCCATTTTCTCGCAATACACATTCTACGCGTTGTCAGCATTATTTATAATAACACTTTTTTTTATCTTTGCTTAAGTTTATATCTTCCACCTCTGTCAGCATAATGGTATTTGAACCCAGTTTGATTTTTGTTCCCATAATTTCATTTATTTCGTTCTCAATTCCTTCCCAAAATTATTTACCACTCTACAATTCCACCACATATGTTCGTATGTACCCAGTGCAGTCTTACACGCCAACACATTTTATCATTCTTTTTATTTATCTGATGTAATCTCACTGGGGTCAAATACCATCTCCACAACATTTTATAATTGTGCTCCTTTATGCTTACCGGCAGAGTTCTCATAATTCTTTTCTTCCATTTATTTTTCCAATTTTGATCCTCTATCTTTATCCCTAGATCCTGTTCCCATCTTACTTTCAATTCCTCCTGTGGATTACCTTCCTTGTTTATCATTATATATATTTTGCTCACCAGCCCCTTTATTCATCTTTGTCCCTTTCTTATTTTTAGAACTAGTTCTTCAAATTCAGTCCTCTCTCTTTCTAATCCAGCTTCATTCAAAAATTTACAATTCCACTTATTTACCATCCCTATCTTAAGTCAATTCAATTTCATTTGTAAATACAAAGTTGTTTTTCTCTCATTATCTCTACAGGCCCGTATCCAGTCTTTCAGCAGGAAAACTTCATTTTTTTCTAATACTTCTTTAATCCTTTTATTACTTTTTATTGGAAAGTCTGCAATATCCTCCAATTCAATAATGGGGGAAGTATCTGGTACCAACACCTTCCTCACTTTTTTCCATATTCCTAATGTTGTCCTCATCATTTTATTTTTAATATCTACTTTCCCAATGCCACTTCCTAAAAAACTATTTTTCCCATATAACTAAGTTCTTTCATTTCAATTTCTTCCCAAATTACCTTTTCCCTTGCTAAAATCTTCACAACGTTGTTAATTTGAAATGCTCTATAGTATGTCATTAAATTTGGCATTCCTAATCCCCCATCTTTCTGGGATTAATACCAATTTTTTTTAGCCAATCTAGTTCTTTTCCCCCAGTTACAAAAACTATTAATCATTGTTTGAAACTCATTAATTTCCTTATCCTTAAATTGAATTGGAAGTGCATCAAATAAAAAAAATGATTCTTGGCAATAACATCATTTTACTCATTGCTATTCTTCCAAACCAAGACAACTTCAATCTTTGTAACCCCTGTATTCTAATCTTAAATTCTTTTTTCAATTTTACGTAATTCAATTTCTTAAGGACTTCAGTTTTATTTGAAATATTTATCCCTAAATATTTCATATTATCCTTAATTTGTAGGTTACTTTTATCTTTTGACAATCTTCTTTACTCAATTACATAATATCGTTTCTGATTTATCCCAATTTATTCTCAAACCTGTGATATCTTCAAAATCCTTTAATAACGTTTGTATTCTATCCAATGCCTTTACCAGATGTTTAGTTATTATCAAAGTATCGTCCGCATAAAGATTTATCTTATTGCCTAAGACCCCATCTATTTCTTTATCTTCCCTTACAGCTTTTGCCAGCATTTCCATTGCCATAATAAATAAAAATGGAAAGTGGGCAGCCCTGCCTTGTACCTGCTTCTAATTTCACTTCTTCTGTATCCTCATTATTTACTCTTACTATTGCAGTACCTTGCTGATATAATTGTTCAATTGTCTTTCTAAATTTATCTCCAAATCCATAGCATTTGATTATCTTGTTAATTGTTACCCATTGTAAAGAATCAAATGCCTTAAAAATATCTAATGATAATAAGCCTACTTTTTCTTTTGTTTGTCCTACCACATCTATTAAATCTATAACTCTTCTTGTCAAATCCGACATATGTCTACCTTTCAAAAAATCCACCTGATCCTCATTTATATAATTACCCATAAAATTATTCAATCTATTGGCCAATATTGCTGTGAAGATCTTAGCATCTTGATTTATCAATGAAATTGGTCTATATGATTCGACTTTTTCCAAATCCTTCCCAGGTTTTGGCAAGAACACTATTATGGTCCTATACCATGAAGTCGGGATTTGTCCACCTTCCATTATATAATTATAAAGTTTAGTCAATTTTGGAACCACTAAATCTTTAAACTCCTTATAAAACTCGGCCGGTAAGCCATCTTCTCCAGGTGCTTTATCCATTTTTAATCTAGCAATGACATCTTTTATTTCTTTTTCCGTAATCTGGTCTTCCATTCTATTCCGATGTTCCTGGTCTATCTTGTTAATTATTTGTTTCTCCAATTGTTTTTTAAATTTCATCTCATCTATCTTCTTTTTTGCATATAAATCTTGATAAAACTCTTTCACAATTTTACATTTATCCCCGGTTCTATTGCATTTAACCCCATCTTTATTACTCAAAACTCTAATCTCTCTTTTTTCTCTCTTTTCCTTTGCAGCCCTCGCTAATAATTTTGAATTCTTATTGCTATATTCAAAATATTCTCTTTCTAAATATACCAAATCTCTTTTTATCTTGTCTATATCTTTTCCTATTAATTCAGTCTTTAATCTTTGCATATTATAAAATACCTTCTTATCCATAGTTGTTGCATGCTGTTCTTGTAAATGTTTTATCTCAGTCTCAATTTTATCTTGCACCACTTTACATTGTTTATTTCTAATACTAGCCAATTTAATACTCTCCCCTCTAAAAACCGACTTCATGGCATCCCATACCACATTGAAATTTACCTCATCCGTGTCGTTCCAATACCAACTCTCCTTCCAATTCTCCATTATTTGCTCTTTAATTTTAGGTTCCTTATATAATTTAGCATCATACCTCCATACCCTTCTCTTTTTCCCCCGATCCTCTTTTCTCAGTTCTATTATCATTTTTGCATGATCTGATTCTTTAAAAATACCTACGTCTGCTTCATCAGTACTTTTAATTATATTCTCTGATACAAATATATAATCTATTCTAGAATATGAATTATGTACATGTGAAAAATAGGTGTAGACCCTTTCCGACCCCTTAAACTCTCTCCATGTATCCTTCAACCCTAGTGCTGCCATCCAGTTATCCAAAATCGGCTTCTTAATTCTTTTCCCACATCTTAATATATCTGTACAATCTAAATTTGACCTTATTAAATTAAAGTCTCCAGCTACTATCATTTTTGTCGTCCTCCCTCTCTCTCTAATATTTTATACATTTTCTCTAATAAAAGCTCTTGCTGGTCATTTGGGGCATATATATTCACCAATGTTACTTCTTCTTCATCAATCTTTCCTTTTACAATTAGGTATCTGCCCTCCGGATCGGAAATACTACTTGTCATTTCAAAACCCACTTGAGTCGAAATCAAAATAGCTACCCCTCTTGCTTTTGAGGTACCAAATGCTTTTTCATAATATTGAATCCATTTTAAGAATATCTTATTTGTATCATGAGATTTTTGATGAGTTTCCTGAAGAAAGACCACATCTGGCCTGTCCCTTCTTAGGGCTGATTGAATTCTTCCCCTCTTAACTTGAGACCCTGTACCCTTCACATTCCATGTTAAAACCTTAATACTTCTCATACCTTAAAACTTAAAGCTCCTCTATAACCTCCGATTTCTCCAATAGGCGTGCACCTTTCATCCCCACAGTTAAAACTAAACCTACTACATAAAACATTCATCTCTACCCTCCCCACCTTTTCTTACCCAAAAAAGCCACCTTTGTACCCAAAGAGAGGGAGGGGGGAACGTGGAAGATGTGTCTTCTTAAGATAAAAAAATGCTCCAGCGCTATTACTGTAATACATTTAAACTTCTACCCCTCTGTTTTTAAATTTTAATAACTTCTCTCTCCCCCACTCTATCTATCTTAGAATCTCTCCTCCTAATACTTCACCCTTCTCCTGCCCCTTTCTCTGCCTTTGATCCCTCCACCCCCAACCTCCCCCTCCTGCTCTGAGCCTCTGTAATCTCTTCTTATTCCTCCAGACTCTAACAGCTCCTTCCTTAATGTCAACCACTCTCTTGAAGACACTTCAACCAAGTCAATTGAACTCAAACAATCAAGTGCATCCGTTTCTAGATCAATTACATGCATTTTCTTGTCATGAAAAAAAATCTTAACTGCTGCGGAAATCTCCAATTGTATTTTATCCCTCGCAAAATCAACAAATTAGTCACTGGTTTCATTTTATATTGCCAAACACGTTCATTAACTGCAATGTCATTGTATACCTCCACATCGTTACCAACAATTTTCAAAACACCTGACCCAGCTTGTTTTATAAAAGCCATCACCTTTAACTTGTCTCCCCAATTTGTAAATTTAACCAAAACATTTCTCGGAGCACTTTTCCCTCTTCTTGCACCCAATCTATAAACCTTTGTAATATCTTCATTAACAAAGTCTTTCCCCATTTTCAAATTATTCAACCAATCAATTATTCTATCCTTCAGCTGGTCAGGTGATTTCTCAGACAAATGATGTATCACAATATTCTGCTTTCTCATCATCTTTTCCACCAGATCTAACCTTTTCTCCTGGACCTCAACTTTCAGTTTAACATCTTTATTCTCCTCATGCAATCCTTTCATATCTGTTTACATCAATTTCATATCTCTTTGCATCAAATTAACATTTGTTTCCATCTTTTGAAAGGTATAAACAACTTTATGAGCAAAATTTTGAAACATTGTAGCCAATTTATCTTGCTTTCCCATAATTTCATTTTTATCTTTCCCCCTTGCCTCATTAATATCCCGGAAACCTTTCACATTTGCCTCCTCCATTCATTCAAATTTCTGAAACAATTTACCCATTTCAACCATTAATTGTATTTGGTCCATTACAGCAGGCTCTGGTGACGGTGTTTATGGAGGTGCATCTTCCGCGGTGGCCTACTCCTTCTTCTTAGGTCACACCACCTCCTTCTCCCTTCCTTTCCCTTTCACAAATTTATCCATTGTGGTGTCAATCAACAGTTTCAAAGCAACTTCAAAGTCACCAATTTCTTGATCTAGATCCAATATCAACAAGTGAAGTTCCTAAATTGCTCCACTCACTTTGTATAAATTTATATAAATTTAGTCCCAGCCAATGATATTTATTCCAATCGAAAAAGGAGAAAGAAAAAGAAAGACCACTGCATTTTTCTTATAATCCAAATTCAAAAACTTTTCCAAGCACCAGGTTTTAAATAAAGATCTAGGACTGTGTTAGAAAAAACCAAAAAACAAAAAACTAAAGTCCCACTAATGTAACACAGCCAAATTATTAAAGGAAAAGCCAGCCCAGAAGGAGAATAGAGAGAAAAAAGTTTTCTTATTGTGACTCCAAGGAGCAAGTGTCGAATCTCAGTATCCCAATTACAAGACTGTATCTATTTGTATCCGTCTGTAACCAGCTCAAAGCAGCAGGGCAACAGATTTAAAAACAACCACTGTATATCCAAACGTGTCAGAATATATCCAGGCTCCCTCTCTTCTCGCTAATCCCGTTGATTCCACAGTCTGTTATAATCCAATTGCAATGTTGTATCCAAATTTCATGAGGGTGAAAAGATCGGTAACAATATATCCAAACACAGGAGGGGGAGAGGAGAGAAGTAGGAAAAAAAAGCACTCTTGTAATCCACTCAGCACTTTCTCCATTCGAAACTCAGGGAGGAGTATTCCAAAGTAAAAATCCACCAAGATGAGGAGTAAAGCAAGCAAAAAATATCACTTGGGGAAAAGGAAAATTATGCAGGATTGAGTATTTAAAGCAAGGAAACAATAACCCCCAAATCCACAGTATCTTGCAGTGCCTGGGAACCTCCGGGGCCAAGACTGATCTCACCCCTCCTCCTCCTCCTCCTCCTCCTCTGCCCGTACTTCCGAAAACCTATCTATCTTTGCACTTTCCTTATTCTTTCTTTCTTCTTTCTTCAACCTTCTCAGCACCTTTTCTAATCCTCTCTAACACTCTCGAAAGTCCAAACAATCTCCGTGCTTCCTTCTCCCTCTCCACTTTCACTTAACTTTCGCCATTACTCATCCTTTTCCTTCTCGTTCTCTCACCTGATTCCTCCCTCCTTTGTCACTTGCCTTTCCACAACCGGGCTCTCACTGCCTCGGTCCTCAGAGGTCCCACCATCTGCCGCGTCCTCTTCCAGCCATCTTTTAACTTTTCATAAACTTTTCTGGTCCCCCTCCTTGGATGTCTCGCCCGCCCGCAGCATGGCTGGCTTAGCCCACGGCTTTCGCCATTTGCCTTACCAATCGCCTTCGCTCCACACGCTTTGACTCCAGGAAATTATGACCAAAGAAAAACACCTTGATTTAGATGGATATAAATCTCGTTGTTGATGGGTTTTAAAAAGTTTTTTATGTGGTAGATCTCATTTATATCCGCATTGTATAGCGCAAGCAATTAAGGAAGATGTTAATCCTCCACCATCTTGGCTCATCCCTTTTCCTAACATAAGCTGTGAATTCCTCCCCGGGGGAAACTGTTGGCCACCCTTTCTGAACCCAGGAGCTCACTCGGGAAAGGGTCTTATCCTTTTCCGTGGCTTTGGCAAGGTCTGCGGGGACTATCGGGGGTGAGTCAAGGGCTTCGATCAGAAGCACTTGGTGGTCTCCTACTACCTCACACTTAGGGTCTCCTAACTGTGGCAGGGGCGACCTGGAAAGAGCATCTGCATGGCTAATGTCTTTTCCCGGGCGGTGGACCAGCATGTGCTGGTATGCATTGAGAAAGACAGCCCATCGAAGCATTCTGGGGGACAGAATCTGTGGCGTGGGCTTGCCTGTGGTGAAGATGCCTAGTAAGGGTTTGTGGTTGGTCACAACAGTGAATGGTCGACCATACAGGAAGTTGTGGAATTTCTTTGTTCCTGCAACTATGGCCAGAGCCTCCCTGTCCGTTTGCATGTAATTGTGCTCTGCCCATGATAGCGATCTAGAGTAGAATGCTACTGGGGCCTCCCGCCCATTGTTTAACACATGGCACAGTACTGCCCCCACCCCTACTGGTGAGGCATCGCATACTAGAACTACGGGCTTTCTGGTGTCAAAGTGAGTCAGGACCGCTTCTGAGGATAGAAGTCTCTTCAATTCTTTAAACACATTTTCCTGACTGTCTCCCCACCGCCAAACTGCATCCTTCTTAAGTAACTTATGCAGTGGCTCCGCAACCGACACTTTCCTAGGCAGGAAGGAATGGTAGAAATTCAGGAGCCCTAGGAATGACTGCAGCTCTGGCATTTTGGATGGCCACAACCTTTGATTCAGAGGGCTTTACTCCGTCGGGTTATTTTAAACCCAAGGAACTCGACTTCCCTCGCTAGGAACACACACTTGCTTTTCTTTAACCTCAACCCTCCACTCCGCAGAGTCCACTGGAACCAAAAAACCCTGGCCCACCAATTTGTCCAGTTCTGCTTCTATTTTGTCTTTCAGGGCGAATGGGACCCTCCTAGGCTTGAGCCGAATGGGCCGGATTTCCGGCTCCAAATCAAATGAAACTGGGGGGCCCTTGAATTTCCCGAGCCACTTTTCGAATACTGTTGGGTGTAGACTGTAAATGTCCTGGATGGGGTCAGACCCGATGGCGTGGATCCCCTCTATTGAAATTCCCAGGGGCCTGAACCACTGTGTTCCCAGGAGACAACAAACCCCCTCCTTCAGGACTACTAGGGGCAGCTTCTCCCTGTGGTGTTTGAATTGTACCGAGAATTCCCCCACCCCCAACAATGGGATTCTGACCCCTTGAACGTCCCGCAGCTGAGTCTTTAGGGCCTTGAGTTTGGGTCGCTTATTTGGGGGAATGCGCAGGAATTCCCTCTGGGAAATATTGGAGTACGACGACCCCGAGTCTATTTCCATTCTAACTGGGACCCCCTGTAACAGTACCTCAACAAAAAAATGGGGGTGCCCTAAAGACACACTGTGGACGGCCACGTCGTCGTCCTCAAGGGCCGTCCGGTATGCACTTTAGGCTTATGGGTCGCTGTCATCGAAGACTCTGTCTATGCCATCCTGCCTCTGTGGGGTGTTCCGCAGGGTGCATTCCACCGGACCCCTGCTCTCGCCTCGCGGGTGTCTCCACACCTTGGCGATGAGGCCCCACCGGCCGCAGTTGTGGCACTTGGCTTTCCTAAATGGGCACTTGCTTTGGTCGTGGGATGCTCCACAGCTGTCGCATCAGCGGTCCCCTTGCGTGCGGTTCCTCCCCTCTGCCCACCTTTTTTGTACCGTTCGGACGTTGTCCTCCTCGCTGGAGCAAGATGTCTCTGGGCACGATGGGGGTCTCCTCAGCACCTGCGGAGCACGCCATGTGGCTTGTACCATGGCGGCCGACCCCTCTAGAGCTGGGGGCCATACTCTGAATGTCTTTACCCCACTCCTCGCAGCCTCAACAGCCAGGGCTTCACTCAGCGCCTCTTTTAGGGTCAGGTCTCGGCCCCACTGCATTAACCTCCTCTGGGTCTCCTCGTCCCGTAGACCTGTCAGCAGCCGGTCCCTGAGCATCACATCTAAGTTCTCCCACTTGCACGGGCCGGCCAATACTCGCAAGGCCACCACGTAGTCCCCCACGGACTCACCCAGATGCTGGTCTTGTCTCAGAAAGGCTACTCGGGCCGGAAAAAAGGTCCCCTTCAGCTTGAAATGTCCCCGCAGGACTGTTAGGATCTCCTTGAGGGGTACCGTATCTGCTTTTTTGGTGCCAGGAGGCCAACCAGCAGCTCCAGAGTGGGGAAACTGATGCTCGTGAGGAGGTGGGACCGTTTCTTTCCCTCGTCGGTAACGTCGGCAGCATCCATCACATTTTGGAAATGAAGCTCGTATAGATCCCATCGTTCGGGATGTCTCACGTCGAATTCAGAAATCTTCGACTTCTGGGACACCATATCCCACCTTCATCGCCAATTTGGTGTTCTGAAACCAAGACAATGGAAGCAGCCGTAGTCTGTCTTAACACATCTTTATTGCATGGAGTACAGTGCAAACATGTGGTAATGGCAGGGTTACAGCTCTTTTTATACGGTAGCCTATTGGCTACTGTCAGAGAGATGTCATCCTGAGACACACCCCTCTTGTCCAGGTGTATCTATGGCGGGAAGGTTTCCCGTGGCCGGGGTGATTGGGGAATATGAACCATGTGAGCTGGATGCTCACTGCTACCACCACTGGTAGCAGTTCGCATTATTATGCAGCTGGATACAATGTCTCAATACAAGCTATGATAAGTATGCATTTTCTGTGGAACCGGTTACATTCATCTTTAAAGGCACAAGTATACAGTTACAATCCATACACAACAGAAGGTCAGCAGTTTGATTCCCGAGTACTGCAGGATGGAATGAGCTCCCGTCTTTGTCCTAGCTCCTGCCATCCTAGCAGTTCAAAAGCAAGAAATTGAAAGTAGTGAAATAGGGACCACTTTGGTGGGAAGGTAACAGCATTCTGTGTGCTCTGTCAAGTCACCTGCCACATGACCACAGAAATGTCTGCAGATGCAAACAACGCTGGCTCTTCGGCTTTGAAACAGAGATGAGCACTGAACCCTAGAGTCGGACACAATTGGCTTTTGAGCAAGGGCGACCCTTTACCTTTACCAAACTCAGATCCCATTACACAACTGTGAAAGCACACTGGATCTATGAGCTCTGATAATTCTTCCCGTGTATTTTGGATCTGCTCTCTTGTACAAAAATCAGCTTCTTGCTCTAAAAATTGGCCGCTGTAGGAATCTGTGATTGTGATGGTGTTATGTCTAAGTGTACTCACTTCAAAGGGACACAGCGCGTGAAGTGGATCCGCCAGAAGGACGCCCTCTTCAAAGGAGGGACACATATCAAAGCGGCGCTGTAGACCAAATGGGTGTAGTAAACTGTGATTGTCCGCTGGTATGTTTCCTTGTTGTTGAAACGGAAAACCGCTGTATATAAGATACCATCTTTCCCCACATCCTCAGTCTTGTCTCCCGATCTGAATAAAGAGTCACTATGCTTAACCCACACGCTGCGTTCTAGTCTACTTCTTGCAAGAATCTAACATTGGCGACGAAGGTGGGATATGGCTGCTACTGCATCTTCATTCGGACTGTTTGACATTGCAAAGCCGGAGGCATGGCCCATGTACAAGATCCAGTTCGAGAACTTTGTAATCGCTGGGGAGATCGAGGATGAAGGGCGACAGAAGGCGTTGTTCCTGGCCCATTGTGGTTTGCCCACGATTGAGCTGGCCGGGCATCTGCTGCTGCCACAGGCACTGAGGGAAGCCCCATTGACCGACATCCTGGCGGTGCTCCGAGAACACTTCAAGCCCATCGTTTCCATCTTCCCAGCCATGGTTGCCTTTTACTGGCGAGATCAGAAGGAGGGGGAGTCGGTCGCTGAGTACATTGCGGCTCTCCGACAGGCTGCCGTGCCGTGCCAATGGCATGACCTGGAGGAGGCCTTAAGAGACCGGCTTCTCGTGGGCCTCAGGGACGAAGCTACTCAGGGGCAGCTGATGAAGAGAAATAGGTTGACTTTTGCCCAGGTCCTGGAAGAAGCTTTGGCATCCGAGGCTGCGCACGCCGGGGTGAAAATCCTCCATGCCGAAACTGCTGCTCCTGCCCGTGGTGAGTCGGCAGTCCAGCTGCATCAGTGCGCTACTCCAGTGGATACAGACAATGCGTCAGAGGAGGGTACTGTCGGGAGGGTTCGCCAGCAAACCCCACAAGCTTCAAGGAGCAACATCGCGCCATGCCAAGGCTGTGGGGGAAGGCACCTCTGCTCACGGTGCCCGTTCAAGACGGCCGAATGCCACAAGTGTGGGCGGAAGGGGCACATTGCATGGGTGTGCCGCCAGCGATCCGAAGGTCACCCCGGGGACAGAGGTCAGCGCAGGATGGAACACCCAATTTCGAAGGTCCGCGTTGGAAGGAAGACATCATCTGGTGTACAGTCAGCGTCCGGGAGGTTCTTCGTCGATGTGCACCTCCAAGGGTGCCCAGTCCGCATGGAGATCGACTCAGGGTCAGCATACTCAATCATCTCACAGAGGGAATTTTTTCAACTTCCTCCAGCAGACCGGCCGAAACTGCGGGCTCTGCAGGTCAACCTGACCGATGTGCAAGGTCGACACATTCCAGTGTTGGGAATCAGAAATTTTGATGTGCGGTTCAAGGCCATCTCAGCAAAGCTTCCCCTAGTCGTGGTGAAGACCGGTAGGAATAACCTTTTGGGTGTGCAGTGGTTTGGGCCCCTGGGTATTGGGTTTTCGGGAATTAATGCGGTTAAGGCCAACCCCATTCAGGCTGTGTGTGAACGCTATCCAGATGTTTTCCGTCCCGGGCTGGGTACGTTCAAGGGGGCCCCTGTTCATTTTGAGCTGGACCCAACTGTCCAACCCATTCGCATGAAGCCACGGAGGGTGCCATTTGCCCTGAAAGACCGCATTGAAGCGGAGCTGGACAAGCTGGTGGCACAGGGCATCCTGGAGCCCGTGGACTCTGCTCCATGGGAGACACCTATAGTCACTGCTATCAAGGCGAACGGGGACATCCGCATCTGCGCGGACTACAAATGCACGATTAATAAGGCTATCCGAGCTAATTCTTATCCTGTTCCAGTGGTTAGCCATTTGCTGGCCACCCTCCATGGGGGAAAGTGTTTTGCTAAACTGGACTTGGCCCAAGCATATCAGCAAGTGCCTGTTAGCCCGGAATCTGCGTTGTGTCAGACTATTACTACTCATAAGGGTGCATTCCGTGTGAACCGTCTTCAGTTCGGGGTTAGTACGGCTCCGGGTCTTTTTCAGGCTCTGGTGGAAAGGTTATTGAAGGGTCTCCCTGGGGTGCTGACTTTTTTTGACGACGTATTGATATCTGGGACAGACAAGGGGGACCTGGCCACTAAACTGGGGAAGGTGCTGGAGCGTTTCCAAAATGCGGGGTTGCGGGTAAAAAGGGAGAAGTGTTGTTTTTTTGCTCACGAGGTTGAATTCTTGGGGTTCAAAATCACGCCTGCCGGCATCAAGCCCTCTGAATCCAAAGTTCAGGCAGTCTGGGAAGCCCCACGTCCCACTTCAAAGACTGAGCTCCAGGCATTTTTGGGTCTCTTGAACTTCTATCACTCCTTTCTACCCCGAAAGGCGACTGTAGCTGAGCCCCTGCATCAGTTGCTGAGGGAACAGGTGGTGTGGCAGTGGGGGCCTCCTCAGGAAAGGGCATTCCGGGAAGTCAAGGAGCTGTTGACTTCGGATGCTGTCCTAACACATTACGATCCGAAGAAGCCCCTTTTGCTTGTATGTGATGCGTCGCTGGTGGGGGTTGGGGCTGTCCTGTGCCATGACATGGGGGGAGGGAAAGAAGTGCCTATCGCATATTACTCCAGGTCGTTAACGGTGGCTGAAAAAAACTATGCTCAGATTGATAGAGAGGCGCTGGCCATAATCGCTGGAACGAAGAAATTTCATGACTTCATTTATGGGAGGGCTGTCACGATTATCACAGACCACAAACCGCTCCTAGGTATTTTTGTGCCAGACAAGCCCACCCCCCAAATCCTGTCCCCGCAGATGTTACGCTGGGCAATGTTCCTTCAGGCGTACCAGTACACGCTCCAACATCGCCCAGGTATCAGCATTAGCCACGCAGACGCTCTGTCCAGATCCCCTGTTGAGTATGTGGGTCGAATTGAGGCGGAAGGACAGGTTCTTATGTTGGACATGTTAGACTCTCCCCCGATCTCCGCTGCTGACATAGCAGCCCAAACAAAAAATAAGACCCCCTCCTGTCAAAGGTTGTCATGTGGGTTCAGAAGGGGTGGCCGTTGCCACCGACCCCTGAGGAATTCAGGGTGTTCTACTCCAAGAGAAACGAACTGTCACTGGAGTGGGGTTGCTTGGTTTGGGGGGACAGAGTAGTCGTCCCATCTGCACTTCGGAACAAGGTGCTCCGCACACTCCATGTTAGCCACCCAGGTATTGTCAGGTCAAAAGCGCTAGCGTGAAGCTACTTCTGGTGGCCCCGATTGGACCTGGACATTGAGGCTTGGGTGGGGAAATGCAGGGAATGTCAGGCTTCAAGTCCCGAAGAACCACGTCTTCCCCGCAGGGAGTGGGATACGGCCAGAGGCCCCTGGTCTCGGATTCATATAGATTTTGCTGGACCTTTCAGGGGAACAACACTTCTGATTATTGTAGATTCCTTTTCCAAGTGGGTAGATGTCATCCCAGTGTCAGGAACTTCCTCTGCCACCACAATCCGCAAATTAAGGCGGGTCTTTAGTATCCTAGGCCTGCCCGACATCGTGGTTACCGACAACGCGTCGAGCTTCATGTCGGCAGAATTCCAGGCTTTCCTAAGTCGTAATGGGATTAGACACATCACGGCCGCTCCTTTTCACCCTGCCACTAACGGTCAGGCCGAGAGGCAGGTACGGACGGTCAAAGACGCGCTCTCACGCATGGGACCAGGGGATTTGGAGTTGCAGTTGTGTCAATTTCTGCTGTCCTACAGGGTCACCCCATTGGCCTCAGGGTTGTCGCCAGCCAAACTGTTAATGAAAAGGAAGCTGCCAACTGTTTTTGACCGTTTAGATCCTCAGCGCCAAGAGGATCGGGGCCTCAATATAGACATTCCGAATTTAAAGGGTTTTGAGGTTGGGCAACCAGTCCACTGCAGGAATTATGCCAACGGGCCTCCTTGGTTGGGGGGGAGGTGTTGGAACAGACTGGCCCGGTGTCTTACAGAGTGCAAATGGAGAATGGCGCGATTTGGAGGAGACACACAGATCAAATGCGGCTCCGGGTCCTGGGGCAGAACTCTAACTCCTGCCCAGGGAGGGAGCCACAAGGGGAAATAAGGGGAGATATGGAGAGTGATATGGAGTGGGACCCCCTGCCCACGTCTTCCCCAGAGCCCGAGGCGGGAGGGGAAGCTACCCCGAGCTCAGAGGCAGGAACGGAAGGGGGCCACTCTGAGCTCTACCCCCACTTCCGAACCAGTTGGGGTGTCCGTTGAGCCTACCCTGGTGCCAGAGACGCACGGGCGGCCCAGACGAGTTTGTGGGCCACCCATCCATTGGGGAAAGGTTGTTTCTCACTGAGGGGGGAGGGATGTTATGTCTAAGTGTACTCACTTCAAAGGGACACAGCGTGTGAAGTGGATCCGCCAGAAGGGCACCCTCTTCAAAGGAGGGGCACATATCAAAGTGGCGCTGTAGACCAAATGGGGGTAGTAAACTGTGATTGTCCGCTGGTATGTTTCCTTGTTGTTGAAACGGAAAACCGCTGTATATAAGATACCATCTTTCCCCACATCCTCAGTCTTGTCTCCCGATCTGAATAAAGAGTCACTATGCTTAACCCACACGCTGCGTTCTAGTCTACTTCTTGCAAGAATGTAGGAATGTATCTGGTTTCTGTCTCCTGTCTTCTGACACATTTTGTAAACAAAAGCCTCTTTGCTTGCATGAGAGACAACACTCCTTATCTCTCCTTATTTGGGGTCTGACATTCTGATTGATTATGTAGCTTAAGTTTCGTTTCTGGTATACTCTGCTTGAATAAAGAGAAGCGATTAGTATCCTTTGTTCAGCCAAAGACTGCAGTCATGTTTTCTGTCTCTCTCTGTTCTTTCCTTACTCTGAGCCTAATGAAGCTGGACTTCGTGGACTCTTAAGTTTCTCTCTTAAAAGATCTGAGGATATAAACTGCTGCTTCATGAAACAGATTGAGAAGAGATCTTTACATGAATCAGATTTCTACAACTGGTGCCCCGTCGCGAGGCCATTGAATGAAATTCAAAGGAATGCTTTGAAGAGATCTGCTTCAGCAATTAGCACCTAATTATCACCTCATCGACCGGGACAAGGTCTCATTCACCCCGACCGGGAAGGTCATAAATCGAGCGCTCGAAATTCATCCAAACCTTGGGTCCCACACTAGGTGAGTGACAAAAGAAAAAGAAAAATATTATTTTTTTATCATGGGGTGCGTGCTTACTTCGCAAACGCAGGAGCTTTGTAAAGATATCTCAGATCTTTTGAATAACAATGGGCGAAAGGCTGATGAGAAGGAGATACAGCAGCTGGTCAAAGCTATAGGGAAAATCAGTCCTTGGGTTAAATATGATGAATGTTTGGACTTAAAACAGTGGAAACAGACTGGGAGAGAAATGCAGAAGCATAATGGAATTTCTGTATCAGTGCTATTTACATGGGAGGAAGTCAGAGACTGCCTTCAAAGACTCACTCCAGAGAATATTCTGTTGTCTCAGGGGCTTGCTGGCCCCCTCCCAAAGCTTTTGCCCCCAGCCAAGGGAGGGGCTATGGCAACTGCCCCTCCATCATATGAGCAACAACAGCTTAAGCCCCCTGATGGGGATGTGGGTGGAAAAGAAGATGGGACATTATATCCTGCCTTGCAGCAATCAAGCACTTTTAGCCCTACAAAAACACTGTTCTCTGCTGCTTTAACTGCAGCTGTGCTGGACGTGCAATCTACTGAAATATACCCAGTGATCAGGGGGACTCCGGCTGTGGGCAATGCACCGGCAGTCCCAGATAGATATGAAACCCTCCATTACAAATATCTGAAGGAACTAAGAGTCAGCATACGTGACTATGGGTTTAATGCACCTTTTACAAAAGCTCTGTTGGAAGCCATTGCTTCTCAAAAATTGCTACCAGTTGATTGGAAACAGATGATTAAAGCACTCCTGCCTCCTGCAGAAGCTATGCTCTGCTTGCAAGAGTGGAGGGATGTGGCTTGGGAGGTACATCATACACACCCTGCACTCACGATGGATATGTTATGTGGGGAGGGAAATTTTGCCAACCCCACACAGCAGTTGGCACTCACTGATGCCCAGTTGGGAGATATTGCACAGATAGTCATGCGCGCCTGGAGTAAGATTCCTTCCAAAGGAGATAGCTCAGTTGCTGCGTTTGCAGCAATTAGGCAGGGCCCTAAAGAGAATTACACTGAGTTCATTAACAGACTCATGACTGCCCTCAGCCGCCAGGTGGAAAATGTCCCGGCACGGGAAATGCTCATGAAACAACTGGCTTTTGAAAATGCCAATGAGGATTGTAAGGGCGCTCTGACAGCTGTTTATGCTAGGCCAGGAACATCTATAGCAGACATGATGAAAGTTTGTCAAAATGTGGGGACTCACAGTTACAAGGCTCAACTTCTGGCAGCTGCAGTTCAATTGCCCACAACTCAGGCTCAAAACAAATGTTTTGGCTGTGGAAAAGAAGGGCATTTTAAAGCACAATGTCACTCCTCTCAAAAGCAGGCAGCACGCCCTTCAAGGAAGTGTCCCATTTGCCAGAAAGGGTACCATTGGGCCAATCAGTGCCGCTCAAATCCTAATGCCAACCCCTCAGCTGCTCAGCACAAAGACTCTGACTTTTCTCCACAGCAGCAGGGAAATGGGAGTGCGGGCCTTGCTTGGGCCCAGGCAAAATAATAGGGCTACCAGAGGTCAGTGAGGAAGCAATACAGGAAGTTTTGGAAGAGATGGCAGAAGATATGGAACTTGCCCAAGAAATGATTTCACGATATAGAAAAAACCGTCCTCTAAAAGAAGGGCTATTATTGAGGTTATCTAAGGACTGTACTTTTACTATGCCAGGGTGTGTGGAGGCTCTTCCCACACTGGTTGATGATGTTAATTTCCAGGGCATGATGGGCATTGTTCTTCCTTGCCCAGACGCCTTGCCCGCTTCTGTACACATTGCAGCAGGGTCAGTTACATTGGGTCACCAAGAAATTGTCATCCCTGCATCAGCCACGCAACATCTCACCCTGCCTAAGGGACAACCTGTAGGACGCCTTCATCTGCTCCCACTAGGGACCACTGCAACTCCATCCCAGGAGGGGACTGTAACAGCAGCTATGGCGGTGATACAAATCACCGAGGATAGACCGACCCGCTCGCTGATTATGGGTGGACGTTCAGTGTCTGGATTGGTCGATACAGGAGCCGATATTTCAGTGGTGGCAAAAAAAGATTGGCCGACTGGATGGGCCGTCCGCCCCTGTAGGGAAGTTTATGGGGTGGGCGGGTACGAGCCAGCACAGCAAAGTGTTCATCCAATCGTCTTTGAGACCTCAGGGGGAATGAAAGTTTCTCTTCACCCGCTGATAATGGATATTCCTATTACTCTGTGGGGCCGGGATCTCCTGGCTAAAACAGGGTGTACCTTGCAGACAAATTTTTGATACGGGCCTCCCCTGCAGCGCCGTTGCATGCACTTCCACTACAATGGAAAAACACCCCGCCAGTGTGGACGGATCAATGGCCGCTCTCAAGAGAAAAGCTCCAGGCGGCGGAGGACCTTGTACAGGAGCAATTAAATCTGGGACATATTCAAACAACCACTAGTCCTTGGAACTCTCCAATTTTTGTGGTGAAAAAGAAGTCTGGAAAATGGAGATTGTTGCATGATTTGAGAAAAGTTAATGAGCACATCTTGCCAATGGGACCTCTACAATCTGGATTTCCTAATCCGAACATGATTCCGGAAGATCATCAACTCATGGTCATAGATTTGAAGGACTGTTTTTATACAATCTTGCTAGCGCCACAAGATAGAGAAAAATTTGCATTTACATTGCCAGTATACAATAATGAACATCCTACTCAACGGTTTGAATGGTGTGTCTTGCCTATGGGTATGGCCAACTCGCTGACTCTATGCCAACATTTTGTGAACATGGCTTTGGAACCTTTCAGGCAACGTCATCCAGAGGTTAAAGTCTATCATTACACAGATGACATTTTATTGCATGGTCCACAAGTCACGGAGAAACACCTGCAGGACCTAGCAGACATTTTGCAACAAGCGGGCTTGATCATAGCTCCTGAAAAAGTACAGCGGATGTATCCATTCCAATATCTGGGACATAGGCTCTCAGCTACAGCTTCAACTCCGCTATTGCCAACGATAGCTATTCCAGAGCAGTTCACTCTTGTACAATTGCAACAATTGCTAGGGAACATAAATTGGGCTCGTCCTTTCTTGGCCCTGAGCACGTAGGAACTGTCACCACTCTTTGCTGCTCTTTCTGGACACACTTCTCCAGCAGACATCATTCCCTGCACAACGGAGATGCGTACAGCTCTTCAACGCCTCAACGAAAAGCTGCATACCATCGCTGTGGATCGGGTGCCCTCAGGCACCATTGCGCTGGCATGCGCTCTTCTTTCTACACCGAGGCTGCCCACTGCTGTTTTGTTCGCGCCTGTCAACGCTCAGAAGGTGGCCATCGTGGAATGGCTACACTTGGCACACACTCCCTCGAAAAACTGTTATCGCCTGCCTGATGCGATTGCTGATCTTTTCCTCAAATGCCGTACTAGGGCAAAGCATTTGACTGGCTATGATATTGACTTTGTTTGTTTTCCTTTTTCGCAGGATCAGCTAACAGCCTTGCTACAGCATTCTGAGGCATTTCAGGTGGCCATGGCGGACTTTGTGGGACAAGTTAAATTTAACCCCCCCAAGGATAAGCGGTTTACCTTGCTGAATCTCACTTCTTACTCCCTGTCATCCCCGCTTTGTATGCAACCTATCTTGCATGCCGTTACTCTTTTTTCGGATGGCTCCCCCTCCCGTGGAGTCCTTACATGGCAGGGTCCTACTGGGGAATGGGAGGTTGTTTTTACAGGGTCCTACTGGGGAATGGGAGGTTGTTTTTACAGATGCTGGGTCAAGCATCGGCCCAGCGGTCGGAACTGGCAGCGGTCATACTTGCTTTCTCTACGTTTTCTGATGTGCCTTTTAACCTGATTGTGGATACTCAATATGTTACCGCCTTGTCTTTACCTTAGCTCAAGCTTATTTGTCTCCATCGATGGATAGGGATCTTTTTGCTTTATTCCAACAGCTTCAAGGTTTTCTTTCCAACCGTATGGTCCCATTCTTCATTGCCCACATACGCTCTCACACAAGGATCCCAGGTTATTTGACGGAGGGCAATGCACGAGCAGATTCTGCTCTCCGAGACTCTGCTGAGGTTTTTTCTCTCTTTGAAAACCCCATTGACAGTCATGCAATGTTTCATCAATCTGCTAAGGTTTTGCATAAACGATTTTCCATTCCTATGTCACAGGCTAGAGACATTGTGTCGTCCTGTGCTTCCTGTACGAAGTCTCCTATATTCCTGCCATTTGATGCTGTTAATCCTCGAGGAACAGAAGCTAATCAGCTATGGCAGATGGATGTCACGCAAGTACCTGCTTTGGCTCCACTTTCTAAGTTACATGTGACTGTTGATACCTTCTCTGGATTTATATGGGCTACACCCTTACAGGGTGAAACATCCAGACATGTTATACAACATTGCATTTGTTCGTTTGCGGTAATGGGTAAACCTAAAAGCCTTAAGACAGACAATGGGTCATCATATGTTTCTTCTGCCTTTCAGGACTTTTGCCGTCAGTGGGACATTAAGCTAACCCATGGAATACCCTATAACTCGAATGGACAGGCGATTGTTGAAAGAGCCCACCTGACATTCAAAAATTTGTTACACAAGCAAGTGGGAGATAGAGGGGTTCCTGTGGCTGAAATACCTACAGCTGTTGCTAAAGTACTGTATACTCTTAATTTTCTTCTTGCTCCCCATAACAGGTCACACTCTCCAGTCGAATTGCATTTCAGGACCGAGGAGTGTCTTCCTAAGCCATTGGTCGTTTATCGGCAGCAACCCGATCCTGAGTGGAAGGGTCCTGTGCCTCTAATCACCTGGGGACGAGGATACGCAGCGGTTTCTACAACCTCAGGACCTGTGTGGATTCCTTCTCGAGTGATCCGCCCATGGAGAGAGAAGAAGGTTACTCAGCTCCAGGATGGTGGTTCACCAGTAAACTAAATTTGCTGACATTTGTTCTTTTCTTTCTTACTGTGCTTCCAGCTGTAAGAACAATGCCTCATGGGGGCAACCCCAACTTTTGGATTCGTCATGCTAACTATATGTTTGAAGTTCATGGTAAGAATGCAACGTTATACCATGAGCATCCACTGGCAGTGTCTCGAATGGCCTTTCTTCCGGCATTGTTCAACACGCCAGAGTTGGTTATTGGACATTTGCAACATATTGATAGATCTACACTCTTCTCTAATCCTCCAGAACAATTTAACAACACCCGCTGGCGAAGCATGACATTCAAGAAATACACTAAAGGACTTTGTTTCTGCTGTCATAGTTCTGGAGTCTGGAATAGTAAATGGAAGCACTGGACTCAAGCAAAAAGGCTTTTGCGAATGTAGGCAATTATACGGGTTGTGATGATTATTTTTGGTTATGGGGTAGTTATAACAGTTCTTATAAGTTTAATTATACCTTGTTTAACACTACTATTGAAGATATATATGATGTGTTTCCTATGTTTACTCCTGATTATTCTGCTATAGATAGTGGTTCAATTTGCAATGGATGGCAAATCAAGGATCCTAACATGTTGTTCTTTTTTAATGGAGTTGCCACGAATTTCCATCCAGGACAATATCAGTGTGCAGCATTGGGTTATTTTACCTTACAGACTGGCCATAGATTACCTGTTAGCAAAATCCGGAGGATTTTGTAAACTGGTCGGGAACCAGGGATGTCGGGTAAAATTCCAGGATCTGAATAGAGCATTATTAACAATGTACGCACTGATGTTAATCTCTTTGATTGGGTGACTCCTTGGTTGCCTGATTTATCTGTCCTTAGACAAGTTTTCTTTTATGGGTTCATTTTTATTATCTGCCTTATACCTTTGTGTTTTGCATTACTTGTATTCCTAATCTTATTTCTATGTGTAACACATGTCCACTGCGTAGAAGGGAGACATCGGGTTTTGCACGACGGCAATTGTACTCAATGAGGTATCATCCTCCGGAACAAGGTACCATGAGTCAGGAGGGGTACGATGTCCAGGAGGACAGTGATGATGTATATGGAGGAGTAGTTATGGAGTATGATGACATGCAGGGGTATGATTAGCCGTCTCTCTCTCTCTCAAATTTAAATGAAAAAGGAGGACATGTAGGAATGTATCTGGTTTCTGTCTCCTGTCTTCTGACACATTTTGTAAACAAAAGCCTCTTTGCTTGCATGAGAGACAACGCTCCTTATCTCTCCTTATTTGGGGTCTGACATTCTGATTGATTATGTAGCTTAAGTTTCGTTTCTGGTATACTCTGCTTGAATAAAGAGAAGCGATTAGTATCCTTTGTTCAGCCAAAGACTGCAGTCATGTTTTCTGTCTCTCTCTGTTCTTTCCTTACTCTGAGCCTAATGAAGCTGGACTTCGTGGACTCTTAAGTTTCTCTCTTAAAAGATCTGAGGATATAAACTGCTGCTTCATGAAACAGATTGAGAAGAGATCTTTACATGAATCAGATTTCTACACAAGAATCTAACAGATGGTGAACCTGGGCACTCTAGATACGACTGGCTTTCGAGCAAGGGGAACCTTTAACTTTAGCATATAGTGATCAAGGACCATCCCCCCCATCCCTCCCAAGTTAACTCTAGAACAGAAATGGAACACCCCAACTCTCTCTCTCTCATATAGTGATCAAGCACCATCTCCCACCCCCACCCCCAAGTTAACTCTAGAACAAAAATGGAACCCCCCCTCTCTCTCATATAGTGTAGGAATCTATGACTGTGATGATGAACCTTGGCACTCTATAGATACGACTGGCTTTCGAGCAAGGGAAACCTTTACCTTTAGCATATAGTGATCAAGCACCCCCCACCCCACCCAAGTTAACTCTAGAACAGAAATGGAACCCCCCTCTCTCTCATATAGTGATCAAGCACCATCTCCCACCCCCACCCCCACCAAGTTAACTCTAGAACAGAAACGGAACCCCCACCTCCCTCCCTCTCTCATATAGTGATCAAGCACCACCACCACCACCCACCACCCCTCCCAAGTTAACTCTAGAACAGAAATGGAACCCCCTCTCTCTCATATAGTGATCAGGCACCATCTCCCACCCCCACCCCCAAGTTAACTGTAGAACATGAATGGAACCCCCACCCCCCTCTCTCTCATATAGTGATCAAGCACCATCTCTCACCCCCACCCCCCAAGTTAACTCTAGAAATGGAAGCCTCCCTCCAGCCAGGAGGCAGGGCAGAAACAGCTCAATAAAGCATGAGAGTGAGAGAGAAGTCTCTGCCCCCAGACCAAGAGCTGATTTGCCCCTGCATATATGAAATATTGCTCACCTCTAGAGTAGACTCCCATCCCTCCCAGCATGGTGGCTCCGACCAGCTCAGTAGCAAAAATGAAGCAGCCTCCATATTGGCAACGTGGCAGGAGGAAAATGAAAGAGAAAATACAGAACGCCCCTCCCACCACCTTCTCTCTCTCCGCTTCCACAAGCGAAAGGCCTGCCACACACTGACCTCTGGTGGCCAGAAAAGCATACTGCAGCTTCACCTGTGAGGGCTCCGGTCAGGATATTTTTTAAAAAAATAAGGGAAAATATGGGAAAATTAATAAAATGGGAGGGGGGAGGGAAGAGGGGTAAAAATAAGGGTTTTCCCAGGGTAAAACAGGATGGTTGACAGGTATGCACTCAGGTTGGCTTACAATATAAAACAGTTATAGATCACAAGGTTACATATTAAATGTTACAATATAAAATGTTACAAGGTTACAATATAGCAACAGTAATACAAGACACATTGTAGCAAAAAATACTATTTGTACATATAACATATGAGCAGAAGGACATAGTTTATACCTAAGACACAATTTGTCACTAAAACCAAAAGGTCAGGGTCGTCAAACGGAGCCCAGGCTTAATGCTACCAGTGGAGCCCAGGGCTCAACCTCACACACGGAATCCAGAGTCCAATCGCAAAGTCCTTATCAGGGGTGTTGAGGTCCTTTTTGTAGAGTTCCTCTGTGTACTCTTGCCATCTTTTCTTAATCTCTTGTGCATCAGCTAACTCCTTGCTGCTTTTGGCCTTTATCATGGTCATTTTTGCTTTAAATGTTCCCTTGATTTCCCCATTTTTTATAAAAAAAATCTCTAGTCCTACCCCTTATGTTGTTTTTCTCTATTTCTTAGCACTGTTCATTTAGGTAGGTTTCCTTATCTTTCCTTGCTTTCCTTTGATATTTTGTATTCATTTCTTTTTTGTCTTTTACATTCCTTCTTTCCTCTGATATTTTAAGAGCCTCATCAGACAACCACTTTGCTTTCTTATGCTTCTTTTATTTTGGTATGGTTTTCCTTGCTGCCACCTGTATGATGTCCCGCACCTCTGTCCATAATTCTTCTGGCACTCTGTCTATCAAGTTTAAGCCATTAAATCTGTTCCACACCTCCACTGTGTATTCCTTAGAGATATTGTCTAGGTCATATTTGTCTGGCCTAATTGTTTTCTCTATTTTCTTTACTCTAAGCCTGAATTTTGCAATCAGTAGATTATGATCTGAGCCACAGTCTGCTCCATGTCTTGTTTTTGCTGATTGTATGGAGGTTCTCCATCTATGGCTGCAGAGTATGTAATCAATCTGGTTTTGATGTCGTCCATCTGGTGATGTCCATGTGTAAAGTCTCCTCTTGTGTTGCTGGAAGAGGGTGTTTGCTATGACCAGTGCATCCTCTTGGCAGAACTCTATTAGCCTTTGCCCTGCTTCATTCTGTGTTCCATGACCAAACTTGTCTGTTATTCCATTTACTTTTTGATTTCCTACTTTGGCATTCCAATCTCCTATGATAAATGTGCACATCATTTCTTGGTGTCTGTTCTATGAGGTGTTGTAGGTCCTCATAGAACTGGTCAACTATGGCTTCATCTGCACCAGTGGTTGGTGCGTATATTTGGATTACAGTTGTATTGAAAGGTTTGCCTTGGATTCTGACTGAAATCATTCTGTCATTTTAAAGATTATATCCCATTACTGCTTTTCTCACTTTATTGACAGTTATGACTACTACATTTTTTCTGAGATTTTCTTGTCCACAGTACTAGATATGATGGTTTCCAGAGCTGAATTCACCCATCCCTGTCCATTTTAACTCACTAATTCCCAAGATGTCAATGCTTATTCTTTCCATTACCCTTTTTACCACTTCCAGCTTTCCTTGATTCATAGCTCTCACATTCCATGTCCCTATGCAGTATTGTTCCTTACAACACCATATTTCTCATCCCACTTTCCTATCCACCCCCCCCCTCTTCTGACCTGGTGGGCTAAGCATCCTGTTTCATCTATTTTGTCCCTTTGTTTTGCCTTTTCTTCTAGTCCATAGAGTTCTCTAGGCAAACTTCCTGATGTGGTTTGCCATTTTCTGTGCCAGTATTTTACTGTTATAAATATTATCACAATTTTACACAAAGTAACAGACTAAAATTAAGTTGATTAATGCTGGATATATGAAACAAGAAGTTATATATGTAGTCAAAAGTCACTGGGAGAGGTGCAATTGGCAATAACATTTGAAAGAGTGCTTCAGTCTACTCACTGAGATCTATTCAAAATATCTGGGATTGTTTTCCAATCAGATCTCTTCTCAACAACCATGTTTGAATCATCCCTTGCCTTGTGAATTTGTATTTTGTCTTGGTTAATTGCAAGTGAAATCCACAGCTCTCCCACCCAATATCCCACTTTGAGTTGAGCTTCCTCAGAATGACACCTCTGTCTCACAAGTATTTGGGAAAGAAGCAGAAATTTGTGTTGAACAGTGCTAGTTGAAGAACCGTAGCTCTGATTATCAGAGCAACTGAGACATGATGTTCCCTTGACATCCTCTGTTAGAAAAGGAGGGGGAAGGAATAAAAGAAAAAGGCTGGATCTGTCCATTTGTACAGCAGCCACAAGTTATTCTCCCCTACCCAGAATGCACTGGATTCTAAAAATAATAATACTTTAAAGTATTAATCAGTTGAAGTCAATATTATTAGTTCTGGCATCCATGAATCTGAATGGAATTTTAAAAATAAACTAGTTGCATTGAAATGACATTAAGTAAAGCTAAAGGTCAGCCTTGCTAGGAAAGCCTGTCATATCTGACTCTATGGTCCAGTGCTCATCTCTGTTTACAGCCAAATGTCTGTGTCTGCAGACATTTCTGTGGTCATGTGGCAAGCATGCCTAGACACCGAAGTGCAAAGATTGCTGTTTACCTTCCCACCGAAGTGGTACCTATTTATCTACCTGCAATTGCTTGCTTTTGAACTGCTGGGTTAGCAGGAGCTGGGACAGAGACGGGAGTGCACTCCTTTGTGAAGCACCCATGTCTTGAACTGCTGACTTGTCTACCTTCCAGTCATCAAGTTCAGCATCTTAACAACTAAGCCACTTGCAATCCCACAATAACATTAGACTGCATTAAAATCAGGTGTCCTTGTTTGCGGGGAGCAGACATGCTTGATGCCTTTGACTTCCGAGGCCTTTTCCATTGCCAGTGAAACCTCTAAAGACCACAGCAAAATTTCTGCATGATTGCTGGTAAAGGAGCCAGCTAGCACAGTGTGTACCAAAGAGATCCCTTGAAGAATTGCATGTTAGAGTTGCTGCATTTATGAATAAAAGTTGAGCATTATCATTTTTAATAGGAATTATAACAGCTAGAGGGAGAAGTAGGGCAGCACTGTGATCAGTGCAAAAGGAAAACACTCTAACCATTTTAATTAACTGTATTTTAATAGCTTTGGTTATAATTGAATAATTTAAATACCAAGGGGAAACACTTAAATCTCCTAAAAGCTTTCTTTTTATTTACATTTTAAATACCGGTCTTGGAGAAAGAATGATAGAAGGAGGGCTGGGAAGAAGACGGATGGGAGGCGAGCGCTCCTTATCCCTGCAGCTGCCAGACTAACAGGAAGTATTTATGGGATCTTAGCAACGGCTCTGCAATAGCTCAAGACCAAGGCCTAATGATTTCCCTCCCCTTCTTCCTCCTCCTGTGCGGAAAATATTACACAATCTCTTGGTGCTATTACCCTTGACTTGTGGAGCCATAAAAAAAGTGCAGAGAAGGGAGGGCGGAAATGGAGAAAACCAAAGATAATAATCTATAATCCAGTTTCTCATTTATTCACCAGGATTGAGAAGAGCACCACAGGAAATGAAAATGTGGGATAAGTACAATAGGCTCATTTTGCCAACCTTAGGAAATCTCTGAGCCTCTCCTACTCTGTTCTCCTATACAGCAGGGCTGGGCCATGTGCCATTATAGAGAGGCATTGACCTTTTGGATAGGCAATGAAAAGCAGGAGGAGCATCTGACTCAATCAAACTGCTTGGCCTGACCCTCCATTGCTAAGATGGCCCCACTGTGATCAAAGAAGGCTCGAGCACCATTAGTACTTTTGTAGTGTTGTGGTCAGCCACTCCTTCACCTGCAAATCTTCCCAAAGAGACATGTGAAGTGGAAATCGAACTTTATTTGGCCAAAAAAACAACCATGTGGACTATTTCCAAAAAAGTGGAGGATAACCCACATATAGCAGACATGTTACAACCCTTTTATTGTCTCAGTCCACCAGTCTGTGCAGTCACATAACTCAAGAACTTTCCATTGTGAACTTTTAACCCTGTGTTTTTTTTCCTACTTTTCATTCCTAGCGCAGGTATAACAATACAAACACAAAATGGCAGTAGTTATGCTAAGCAAAGACATACAAAGCACATCAGTAGAAGTTTGTTTTTAGGGAAATGTAGCTTTCCATGCAAGTTATACATGTCAAAATCCCTTCTTTTATACATTTATCCAATGTAGAGGAGCTTTGTCCTCTTTTGCACAAGATTTATTATGTGTTAATTCTGAGCCGCTTTGAGGATCCTTACCTTCTCTTCTTCCTTTTACACTTTTTGTTGAACTTTCTAATAGTCAATGAGCAGCTATTCTTCACCCTTTCTTTTCAGATTTTTTAAAATTACAGCTCCCCCCTGACTGTATGGATCCCCCCTCCTTAGCCCATTACCCTGTATCTGATCCTAATATGTCTCCCTCCTGCCCTAGTCTCTGGATGAAAGTATAATGTACAGTTGATGCCTCTGAATGAGAATGTCATTTCTCCCACACCAGAACATGCAGCAGGAAACCCTGTTAACCCAGAAATGAAACTCAACAACTTATTTTTTTATATATATAAATTTGCTGAAATCCTGTTTCTCAGCATAGTACTATGCTAGCCAACAGAATTTTAGCCACAGTGTTGCAGACTGATAACATGTATATTGTACAAGTACTCCTAGTACACCTTCACAGTGACATAGCAACACAAACATGAGCCATTACAAAAGAAAATATGGGAAGAGTCAATAACTAAATGGTAACATACATGCTTCACACTCAGGGAGTCCCAGATTCTGCTGAAACTTGTATTTTAATCCTTGGAGAATAACTCATTGCAAGCTAGTCACTTATAATTAATTCTTTCTAAATAGCTTAGGCATAACTAGGTTGTGTTGATACCAGATGTTAATGCAGACTGATAGCTCCACTTTTTGTAGTGTAGCAATTAAACACAATTTTTAAGAGTTACTAAGCTGGAGGTGATGGTGGAATGTTACACGGTTCTGGGATTGGTTCCTGCTACTCCTCAGTCTGTTTCATCATGCTTTGTTATGAGTGTTGGAGGCAATAGTGAGGTGGACATAAAGAGAGTGTTTTTTTTTTGTACCATAGGCCAATACTTTTAGCTTTTCTGTTTTAAAAAACATCGAAAAAACAACTTTTCTAGCATTTAGTTATTTTTCACAAAGAGAGAAGTAAAATGTTAGTTTTGAAAGTTATAACTATAGTACTAACTACTTTGGGAGACGATACCTATAACTGCAACAGATTATAAAAATAACTGATTACTTAATAAAATTAACTTTTCAAGCTCTGCAAAGGATCACCTTCGTTCTGGCTCTGCAAAAAAAAAAAAAAATCCATCTCCTCATGGTACTGTTCCAGGTTGCTAGAAGCAGAACAAGTGTCTGGTCAACAGAAAGAAACAAAATGAGACAAGGGAATGCACGAAAAAAAAATGTTTTTCTAGAAAACCAGGTGTTTCAAATTATGTTAGGGGGGAAATATAGCATTGATGAGAAAATCCATAACGGTAGTAAATGCAAGACATTGTCATCAGTCTGTCCCATCTCCATGTTCTGGCATTCTGGAAGTTGCAGAGGGGGGACCAGAAGATTTTCCAACCCTCTGATTCCATGAATGAGACTGGAAAGTCGTTTGATAAAAGCCTAATCTTGAAGCAGCCATAGATTTGAGTTTCTCCTGTGTATAGAATGGCTTCTCTCTTCTACCTCTTGCAAGGAAGCTACACTCTACAGTTATTGCAATATGATTCCATTTTGTGACCTTGTCCAGAGCAATCCTGGGATGTGTACTTTAGTGAGGGTCTCTGACTTCTTTATCAGAGAGCTTTTTTGGGTAATCTTTGCAGAGTGGTTCAGCTAGTATGTCCCTAAGGAATAAGGCTGAATATTTTGAAAAGCAAACCTTCCTGAATTCTCCTTGTCTTTCTTCTTAGTTCATATTGAACAAATGCTCAGGCACAGCTTTAAGAAAAGGAAAAAGCATGCTTCCTTACAAGGGTTGTGTTCAAATAAAGTTGTCATAAAAATGACCAAACTATAATACAGCAGTTCACTTCATCTTAATTGCAAAACACAAGATGAAAGAAATATATCTCAAGTTACTAGGTTTTTGAGACTAGCTTACCTCCAAGCCTGGACAGAGTCCTGGGTGAATGGGGTTGTTTCCTCTTCCTGTCACAAAAGGCAGGCAGGGAATGAATGACGATTGATGTTGCTGTGCATCAGTGCAGGGACATGGTGTGCAGGGTTTTTAATACCAGAACCACACCCAGCACTAGCCTCTTGCCTCATGGAATCTACTTTACCTGTGGAATCTTCCCACCTGCCCATCCTGCAATCAAGGGATGCTACTGAGTTGCCAATTGGGGCCAGATAGGAATTATTGGGGCCAGCTTCATATTGGCTACTGGATCTGGTCAGTTTTTTGCCTATCCCATTTCTGTATTGTGGGAAATTATGGCATTAGCTGGGTGGAATTGGCAGGTAGTGCTGGGTTAAGGTGGCAGCAGTGATTCCCTCAGGGCATTTTTGATGAGGCAGAAGCTGTAGCCTGCGCTGGGTTTGTGTGAATCCATGGGGATGTGGGGAACGCCATGAGGCAGACATGCGGTATGACCAAGATGTACTCAGGAGAGAGGAAGTGGAAACTGTCACATGGATGCCTCCTGGAAAAGCCGTCCCACCAGTGGCTAGCATGTGCAGCACTGAGTGGTGGCTAGGGATTCACCCATCCAGACCAGTGAGGAGGAGATTAGCTTCCCCTGCTCTGGTGCCAGGTTATGCACTACCAGCCCCTCAGTTGGTCCTAGGCATGAACATTTTAATAAACATAAACATAGCCCGAGTCTTGAACCACAACAGATTGTCTCTGACCTCTTTGTTTTGCGGTGGGAGTGGAAACACATGTTGAGTCAGAAAGAGCTAGGCTGAACAACTGAACACTCTAGCAGACTAAAACTAATCTAGTACACACCTAGACACAGAGTTTAGAGTAAAAAGCAGTTACATTTATAAGGAAGAAACATTTAGCTTGCCAATTGGCTGTTTAGATTCAAAACAAGCAGTGACTATGTTTGTTAAATGCTGGTCCTTCCCGTCTTCATGTTACTGTTGAAAAACACAAAGCATGATGGGACTGACTGCTGTAAAATCAGCATGCTCTGATCATACCTGTCAAGTCGTGGTTTTGCTAATCTGGGAGCCAGCCATGCATGTGCAGTAAATTTCCAGGAAATGGGTTACTGCACATGCGTGGCCATCAGAGACAGCGGCATGCATGCATAGAATGCAAGCGCGGCGCCAAAATGGCCGCCGCGCCCTTTGCAGCCCCCCCCATAGGACGAAGGCATCCGGGTAGTTAGGGGCGTGGCCAGCTCCCTTATAAAAGGGGTGGCCATGAGGCAGCCGAGCTGCCATTTTACGAAGCGACGGAGCGGAGAAGTTTTTCCCCTCTTGTCTCCGTCGCTCTTACCTTGCCAGGGAAGCCTTTTTGGCGGCGAATTTTCTCTTTTGGCTTCCCTTAGATTTCCTTGCGATGCCTGCGAAGAAGAGGGCGGCCGCGAGCGCGGCTCGCGCTGTTAGGAGGCGCAATCCGGGTCGGAGGACCGCGGTTGTGCCTCCCCGGCAGCCGCCTTTGCTGGTACCCACCGGGACCGGTGGAATGGGGTCTATTCCCCCTTGCCCGGAGGCGGGGGACCCGAGCATGGGTCAAGTGAGGGCTGTGGCCCGGGGCCGGAAGCGGTGGACGCCGCTCCTGGTGCTTCCCATCCTGTTGGGCCTCCAGCGGCGGGGGCGCAGCTCACCCCGGGGCCTTCTAGCCTTGGGGGGTGGTGTGGCCCCTTGCCCTGGCAGGTACCTACATCGGCCCTACCGGGCCTCGGCGTGGGGCGATGGCCCTATTAGGGTCCCGGGGTACAGGGACCTGTACCTGTGCCTGTAGCAGGAGGGCCGGCCGGCCCTTGGCCCCATGTCAGCGTGGAGGTCTTACTGGCCCGTGTTGCGGCCCTTGAGGCGTCCTTGGCTTGGGCCAGCCATGCTGGGGCTCCCTTTGGGGTTCATTTCGACGCGTCGTCTGCTGGGCAGCGGCAGGCGACGGGACGGGTTGAGCTGCTTGAGGCGTGGCACAACCTCGGCCACTGCCTCGCAGCTCCCCAACCAACAGGCCGGTGTGGGTCAGCCCCCAGTGACGAGCTCTACGGCGGTCGGGAGCTCCGACGCCCCCAGTGGGTCGGAACCCCCGGTGGGGGCGGCCGCGGGGGTGCAGCACGTGAGTATGCGGTCCAAACTAGTGCACCTACACACGTGGCCACGTTTGGGGGGGGGCTTTCCAATGGCCTTGGCCTCGCGTGGGTGGTGCGGCGGTGCACCCGCTGACGCCCCACCCGGCGATGACAACTACCACCCAGGGCCCCGTGGTGGGGGGTGTTCCCTACCCCGAGGGGAATGTTTTGGGTGGCCGGGTTGGTCCAAGCCCCTATTCCTTACCGCTGAGTGACCACTTGGCACAGGCCAACAGAGAGTAAATTTGGCGGGGGGAGTACGTGGATATCTTCTCACTCCTAAACAGAGGGCCCACCAAGGAGGAGAGGGAGGGGCAGAATGAGAAGGATAGTGGCAGGCACGTCGTCGCAAGCCACCAAGTATGTGGGCCAAATGGTTGCCGGCCTGCATCATATGCATGGCGGTGTACCTTAGGGCCCGGCCGGATTTGGCAATTCCGATGGTCCAGTATTTGGACAACGTCTACTGGGCGATGGTTTACTTTCCGGGCCCATCGTGGTTGGCTTGTGACGTGGAATGCCGTAGGCGGATTTCCCCGCACCCCGAGATTAGGGTCCAGCAGGCGGCCCCAGCACAGGTCACCGGCCAGGGGGCGGGGCGGGGGGTTCCAGCCCGCCTGCGGTGCTGGACTTTCTTGTCCAATGGCTCCTGCAATGGGAAGAATGGCAAATACAGACAGGAGTGTCCCACCTGTGTGGGCCCCCATGCGGCCTCTGCCTGTCCCAGGCCTAGAGGGATGCGGGGCAGAGGGTGGGGCAGACAGGGGGCTGGCAAGACTGCCGCAGATGGATCTAGTCCACCGAAGGCCTCCCTCCCCAATTAAGGTGGGCATGTTGGAGCGTTGGCTCACATTGTACCCGAAGGGAGAGGATGCGGGTTATCTCCTTCAGGGTTCTAGGCAGGGGTTCCGGATCCCTTTCATGGGTAACAGGTCCCCTCAGGATGCCCCCGATCTTTTATCCCTTTGGGGGGAGGGAGGAGGTGGTTGCTGCCAGCTTTGACAAGAGGGTCTATGCGGGCAGGGTCGTTGGCACTGTCCCTGCACCCCCGTCCCGGGGAGCACATTATTTCAATGATGCCATGCCTTTGGGCTATTCCATTGGGGCTCGGTATTCGAGCGTTTCACCACTTTCCTAGAGTGGGCCTTTGTCCGCAGGTCAGGGTCCCGGTCTGTAGCCCATTCCCTGGATGGTTTTATTCGGGGCTGAACGGGGCTGGGACACGTACACACGTCTCCTCAACACATTTCAGACGCTAATGGAGGAACTTGGTGTCCCTTTAGCACCCGAAAAGACCGAGGGCCCATCTCCACAGCTAGTATTCCTGGGGTGGAGAGTGACACGGTAGCGCAGGATTCTAGGTTGCAGCGGGATAAGGTGTCAAGGCTAGTGGCCCTTATCTCGTACTTGCTGGCCGAGCGCATGGCATCACTGAGGGAACTTCTGGTGCTACATGGTCACCCCAATTTCGCTGGCAGGGTCATCGCACCGGGCAGGGCATTTGCTCCGCGCTGGTGCGACGCTATGGCAGTATTATCCAGGCCCCACCATAGGCTTAGATTTACCCGGGGTATCAGGGCAGACGTGCTTGTCTGGCCATAGATCCAGAGGTAGTTCAACGGGGTGTCGTTTTGGAGTCTGATCTCCTGGCTCCCCCTTGCTTTCAGATGCAGTCCGATGCCTCAGGATTCCTGGGTTATGGGATGTACTTCAATTGGAAGTGGGCCTATGGTGGGTGGCCATTATCCTGGGCAGGCAAGGGTCGCCTGCATGGTCTCACGTATCTGGAATGTTCCCTATCCTGGGTGCTTTGATGCTATGGGGCAAGGAGTGGGCCAACTCGGTTGTGCAATGTTGGCGTGACACTGCGGCTCTTGCCCGCATCGTCAATGCACAGATTTCCAAATCGCCCGGGGTTATTGACCTAGTGCGCGAGTTTGTGTTATGCAGCCTGTGCCTCAACTTTCTCTTCAGGGCCAGGCATGTCCCAAGGGTTGATAATGATATTGCTGCTGCTTTGTCCCGCCTGCAGATCTCCCGGTTCCGTGCCTCGGCCCCGGATGCGGAGGACTTTCCCTCGCCACTCCCGGACGAGAGATGGAACGTTGCAGGGAGAAGTGACCCAGGCGATTGGCCTGTCACTAGCGCCATGCATGAGTAAGGCGTATCACCACGCATTTAGTTCCTTCAGAGCATTATGTACCCAATTTGACTGCCAGGAACCTGGCCGATCCCAGTAGCCCATGTTCTGCGGTTCATGGTTTACCTGTATGCCCAGGGCCTTGCACCACGCACCATAGCATCTCAGCTGTCAGGGTTGGCTTTTATGGCCAAAGTGGGAGGTCGTGTGGATAGCACCAATGACTTCCGTGTGAGACATGTTTGGGAAGGGTGGGTGTGCGTGCGCGGGCGTTTCCCGGGCGACCGCCACCCGATTTACCCAGGGGTTTTTACCCAATTGGCCCGGGGCTGGCCTGGCCTCTGTTTTGATAGATGAGGCAGCCCATTTCATGCGGCTACTACGGTGGCCTTTTTGGAGGCGCTCCGCATCAGCGAGCTTGAGATGCTGAATAAGGCGGTTGCAAGATTTTCCCAGGGTTTTTACCCAATTGGCCCGGGGCTGGCCTGGCCTCAGTTTTGATAAATAAGGCAGCCCACTTCATGCGGCTACAACGGTGGCCTTTATGGAGCGCTCCGCATCGACGAGCTTGAGATGCTGAGTAAGGCGGTTGCAAGATTTTCCCAGGGTTTTTTACCCAATTGGCCCGGGGTTGGCCTGGCCTCTGTTTTGATAGATGAGGCAGCCCATTTCATGCGGCTACTACGGTGGCCTTTTTGGAGGCGCTCCGCGTCAGCGAGCTTGAGATGCTGAATAAGGCGGATGCAAGATTTTCCCAGGGTTTTTACCCAATTGGCCCGGGGCTGGCCTGGCCTCTGTTTGGATGAATGAGGCAGCCCACTTCATGCGGCTACAACGGTGGCCTTTTTGGAGCGCTCCGCATCAGCGAGCTTGAGATGCTGTATAAGGCGGATGCAAGTCGTAGGGCACTGGAACTCGGAGATGTCTGTGTGGACAATATTGGGCTCAGTTGGGCATATGCTCATCTAAAACGAATCAGCACGGCGTAGGCAGTGGAGTAGACTGCTGCGATGTTCCTCGACAGACATCTGTCCGGTTGGTGCCCTACAGGATTTCCGTGCACTGTGTGGCACGCACCATGGCACGTTTTTCTGTCACCGAGGTGGGTCTTCTATTCCTAAATCCCAATTTGGAGAGTGGTGGGAAGGCACTAGACAGTGTTGGCCTCTCAGGGGCTCGTTGCGGCGCCCGTTCGCTCTGCATAGGGGCGGCTTCTGCTGCAGTTGTTTTTTGGGTACTACAGGGCTGAAATACGCCGCATGGGAGGGTCGGGATCACAATGTTTTCAGTTTTGTCTTCGCCCTCCTCAACTGTGAGTACCAGTTTTAGTCACTGCACTGTTTCTCCCCCCCTTCCCTTTTTTTTTTTTACTTGACAGACCCTGGGTGTCGTTTTACACCGGTGACAGTATGCCTGGTGGGCCGTAGCCAGGTGCACGGGGCAGCGCGTTACGCTGCATGGGGCAGCGCGTTACGCTGCGGCGACAGAGTGGGTACCCGACTGGAACAGGGTGCATCCGCACGTCGGACACGATACCGCGGTACGCTTACAGGGGGGCGTTCGGCCTCGGGGCTCTTGACTGAGCCGACGCTCCGTGAATGGGGCTATTGCCCGGTTCCCTTGACAAGGGCGGGGGATGCGTCATTAGCCTCCCCGCCATCAGTCTGCAAATTTACGAGCTTTACTCAGGGGATGGGGCCCATCTGTCGCAGGGAGGTATGGACCTCTGGATTACTGGACTGGCGAGCAGGCCTGTCGACCGAGCTGACGGTCTTGGGGGGGGCGGTGATCCTTTGCAAGCCTCCCCATGTGGCGGGTATCACTGGTAAGGTAAACATTATGACCCACAGGTATCCGGCAGGTTCGCAATTGACTGGACATCAATAGACAGGCATAAGTTGGTTAAACGTTGTCCGGTCAACGACGAACTAGGCGACGGGGTGATGGCGATAGCTAGCCAGCATGCATCACCCCGTGATTCCACGGATACGCGTCAGAGGGTGGGGTCATTAGTTAGATATTGACTACGGTCAACAATTTGTTTGTTGTAAACAAACATATTGATACAAATCGATACATTGTAACCAATTGCCGTTGGCAATTTTGGGGTGGTACCTTACCAGTGTTACTTCGGCCTGCTTGCCTTAAGAATTATGATTGGTCGTTTTACCAATAGAAATTTATAATTCGGACTAGGGCATGAATCAATAAATGTGGCCCGATGCTGTTATCCACTTTTACCGGTGTCTGAGTCCTTTATTGGGGGGTGCGCCTGCAATGCAAGTGTGGCGCCAAAATGGCCGCCGCGCCCTTTGCGGGGCCCCCCCATAGGACGAAGGCATCCGGGTAGTTAGGGGCGTGGCCAGCTCCCTTATAAAAGGGGTGGCCATGAGGCAGCCGAGCTGCCATTTTACGAAGCGACGGAGCGGAGAAGTTTTTCCCCTCCACCCCCTCCCTAGTTAACAGTGTGATATTTTGGTCGCTTCGGGGCCGGGTGGGAATTTTTGGCTGGGACCCACAATTGGCTCTCGGGTCCTGGTTTTTTCGCCCATCCCACACTGTTGCTATGGTTTGATATAGGGGTTTCTGTGATGCTGTTGACTTGGTCACATGGGCGGGTATCACTGGTAAGGTAAACATTATGACCCACAGGTATCCGGCAGGTTCGCAATTGACTGGACAACAATAGACAGGCATAAGTTGGTTAAACGTTGTCCGGTCAACGACGAACTAGGCGACGGGGTGATGGCGATAGCTAGCCAGCATGCATCACCCCGTGATTCCACGGATACGCGTCAGAGGGTGGGGTCATTAGTTAGATATTGACTACGGTCAACAATTTGTTTGTTGTAAACAAACATATTGATACAAATCGATACATTGTAACCAATTGCCGTTGGCAATTTTGGGGTGGTACCTTACCAGTGTTACTTCGGCCTGCTTGCCTTAAGAATTATGATTGGTCATTTTACCAATAGAAATTTATAATTCGGACTAGGGCATGAATCAATAAATGTGGCCCGATGCTGTTATCCACTTTTACCGGTGTCTGAGTCCTTTATTGGGGGGTGCGCCTGCAAACCCCTTTGGCCAAGAAAGGGGTTACTGCGCATGTGTGGCCATCAGAGGCAGCAGTGCGCATACGCAGTAACCCCTTTCCTGCCATCCAAAATTACGGGATGGTGGCGGGAATGAGATGGGCGGAGCGATGAAATACGGGATATCCCGGCTAATCCGGGATACTGTACTTGACAGGTATGGCCCTGATGCACTCTGCAGAATTACATCATAGAATTCTAACTCAATCTGTGAACCACCTACCTTGGCCAGATTGCTATGGAGAGCAATGGTTAGAGTTCCATTGTCTGAAAACAACATTTGATTTTTGGAGAACTTGTATAAGTAAAGAAAGCTATGTAAATTCAGTGAAATTAGGATATATTGTTTTGCAAAAATTCAGATCTTCAAATAGTGCAAGATTCCAGTCTTTTCCTGCTGTGAGAGCCTTCTGTATTGGGGGATGGGGGGACACTTGCAAAATATACGTATCCCTATTATATTGAATTTTTTTTGGTGTAGCTAGAAGTATGTGATAATTAAAATAAAAATGGTGTTTATCTACTTAATCTCTCCTCTTATGCCCTGAGCATGTAATGCAATCTATTTCTTTCTGATAAGTGACAGTGGAAATTAAATAATACTTGTCAGAAACTGACATCATCTCCAATGACACAACTGGTAATCTGGGTGGCATTCATTAGATGATGCTTTTTTAAAAATGATATGCTAAAGCCCTGACAAAATACATGCTCCAGTTCATTATCCATCAGCTAGGAGGGATGGGCTGTTTGTGTTTAAATATTTAAATAGCTTGTTTTCATGTTCTTTAACTGATTACAGAAAGAGAGCCTATTAAATATGAATTATTTGTATTAAAAAGGACTACAAAAAAGCTTTCTGACCCCTTTTAGTGTTCCAGAAATAATGAGTAGCAGCCAGCAATATGGGCCAAACACATAACTTTATTACAGGGTTAAGAACATAATTTTAACTGCGCCACAGCGACTTATATACAGATGTGGAAAGATACATTTTGGCGGGCTTTAACAGGATTGGTTGAAGGAGAGTGGGGTGATCGAGGACTTGTTCTCAATTGCGCTTCTCAGAGTAAAATGGCGTGAACCTGAATCTCGCGTTACTTAGAACTGAGGGGAACATAAAATGGTGGACAAATTATATTCAATACACAACACACACACCCTTAGGATTGCACAAAACCATTAAGCCATTGCAGGGGGCCACATGATCTTTTTGGCCGCACTGGCACCTGGTCAGTTGGCTGAACCCTAGGGCTCTCTGAGGAATGTATTGGTTGTTCCGCAATGATAGTCTGCTAGGACTAATAGCATGTCAGGAGCAATTGCCTGTTTCTGAATTAGACCTAGGGAGGGGAGAAACCAACTCAAAGTCCCATTTTGTAAATGAAGGAGCAGGCAATTGCTCATACTCAAACCCAGAATTTGAAGGGGGAAAACCAAACTGAAAGTCCCTCTGATGACCATGAGTGGAGGGTGAATCAACACAACTTCCTCATTTTGAGTATGAGTAGGGGTAGACTCAAACACTGGAAGGCAGAGGGGCCCCATGGGAGAAATCATAACCCTGTTTTTCACATGGACGAGTAGGGGAATACTCAAAAAACTCCCCCTGGTCCTGTAAAACAATGGATGAATTACCAGGTTCCTGAGACTCCTTTGGATGCTTAGAATTATAAAGCTGGGGATTACAAACTGAGCCTACTTCGTCTCCCCCTTGGAATAAATGGGTGGGGGAGAACCCTAACACAGAATCGTAGTGAGCCTCGTCATCTCCAGGCACCCCAAACTCAAAACTGTCCTCCTGTTCTACCAGTGAGTGGTCTGTTACCCTATGTCTGATTTGTTCAGCATGTTGCCGCCAAAGTAAGCCATTTCCCAGTTTAACCTGGTAGGAGACTGGTCCCGTTTGCTCTATGACAGTACCTGGAACCGAAGCCAGCCCTCTTGCAACGTAATTCCGGCAATGCACAGGGTCCCCTACCACAAAACCTTTTCTCTGCCCAATTCCTATATTAACCCCCTATCCTCCACCCTGGAAGCTTCCAACCTATCCTTCAAAGTGGTTGGCTTTCTGTGCATGAGAATGTCAGCTGGAGACAAACCTGAGGCCAGAGGGGTAACCCAATAGGTTAAAAGGAATTGACAGATCTGTAGGTCAATGTCTCCTGGCCCCATACGATGTAAAGTTCCTTAGTTGTACGGACCTGTCGTTCAACCTGGCCATTGGTGGAAGGATGAAATGGGGCAGACGTAATTTGTCAGATGGCGTTTCTCTCAAGAAATGCCTGAAATTTGACAGACGTAAAAGTAGTGGTATTGTCGGAAACAAGCACATCCGGTAGGCCAAAACAGATGAAAATCCTGTGTAGCTGTTTAATAGTCACAGCTGAGGTGGCACTAGGGACAGGGATTACCTCTAGCCACTTTGAGGATGAATCAACCACTAGAAAAAATAAGGTGCCTCAAAACGAACTGGTGAAATCCACAAGGATTCATGACCACGGTCTGCGAGCCGTGTCTCATTCCCATGAGGGAAGTCAGAACTCCTCAGGGTGAGAACTCTGGAAGCTATTGCAAGTGCCTACTAACTGCTCTATGTCTGACTCTACTTGCGGTCACCAGAAATAGCTCCGTGCCAAGGCTTTGGAGCACACGATTTCCGGATGGCTAATGTGCAGAAGCTTAAGGACTTTTGGCTGCAACACAGCAAAGACCACTACCCACTGACCCCATAATAAAATCCCCTCTCGAATGACAGCTTGAACCGCTTCCTATAGAATGCTCTGAACTCCTCTGAAGGGGGAACTGTGGGCCAAGTAACCTTCTTGGAACAACAGCTTATCCTTAGCCATAGCCTTAGTGATGTCTGCAGGAACTATGGGGGGTGAATCGAGAGATTCGGTCATCAGTACCTGATAATCTTGCTCTATCTCACAGTCTGGCTTCCTAAGGTCAGGCAATGGGGACCTTGAGAGGGCATCGGCATGGCCTATGTCCTTCCCTAGGTGATGAATTAATTTAAACTGGTATGCGTTTAGAAATATAGCCCTTCTCAGCATTCAGGGAGAAAGTATTTGTGGAGTGGGCTTTGAAATAACAAAGATTCCTAGCAGGCGCTTGTGGTCCATCATAATTGTAAAGTCTCTCCCATACAGAAAATTGTGAAACTTTTCCCCCCTGCAACTATGGCCAGAGCCTCATGGTCAGTCTGTGCATAGTTTCTCTCATCTTTGGAAAGGGTCTTTGAATAAAAAGCAATTTGGGCCTCCACTCCACTATCCAATGTATGGCAAAGGACAGCCCCCACCCTTACTGGTGATGCATCACAAACCAATACCATGGGTTTTCGGGGATCGAAATGGGTGAGGACTGCCTCAGAGGACAGCAGCTCCTTTTACTCTCTGAAAGACTTGCCTTGGCTCTGCCCCCACCTCCAAACTGCATCTTTCTTGAGAAGACAATGCAGTGGCTAGGCTACAGATGCCTTCCTGGGCAGGAAGGAGTGGTAAAAGTTAAGCAAACTCAGGAAAGACTGCAACTCGGACTTAGAAGATGCCCGGGGGACATTACATAGAGCAAAACCCGGTCCAACCTTTCTGCCAGTTCGAATTCATCCCTTGCAGTGACTAAAACATCGTCGAAATAGTGGAGGACCCCAGGGAGACCCTTAAGTAGACGCTCTACAAGCGATTGGAATATACTGGGGGCTGCATTGACCCCGAACTACAAACGGGTGACTTTGAAAGCCCATCTATGAGTGACAATCGTTTGCATAACTGCAGCAGAAGGCATGACCATAGCTGCTGGTATGCTTGGGTTAAATCCAATTTAGCAAAACACTTCCCCCCCATGTAAGGTGGTCAGCAGGTGGCTGACAACAGGGACTGGATATGCATTGGGCTGAATAGCTTTCTTGATTGGGCACTTATAGTCTGTGATAGATCCTAACCTCCCCATTTGACTTAATGGCAGTCACAATAGGAGTTTCCCATTTGGCAGAATCAACAGGAACCAGAGTACCTTGACCCACAAGCTTATCAATTTTCGCCTCTATCTTGTCCTTAAGAGCAAAGGGAACAAGACGAGGTTTAAGGTGGATTGGCCATACATCTGGGTCAAGTTCAAATGAGACCAGGGGGAGGGGGGCACATAAGTTGCAAGTCCTTTTTTGAAAACCTCCGGGTGCGCGTTGCAAATGATCAGAACTCACAGCATTTATTCCAGATAGTCTTATTCCCAGCAGTTCGAACCACTGGATCCCCAGCAAACAATTAGTTCCTTGTTTCACTACCACAAGGGACAATTTGGTGCGAATTTTCTTGAAACATACAGAGAAATCCCCCACCCCCAAATTGGAATGTGGCACCCTTTAACGTCTTGGAGGGATGTCTTCAATGCCTGCAACTTAGGGTGTGAGGCGGGGGGAATTTTTAGGAAGTATTTTTGGGGCAAGATGGAATAAGACGTACCCAAGTCCACCTCCATACACATTGGGATGCCTTGCAGCTGCAGCTCCATGAAGTAACAAGTGGTCACATTGGACACACTGCTGACTGAACCCCCCGATGAGTTCTTGGTGATGTCTGCTCTCGGTCATCTCAGCCGCTCGTCCAACTCTGGGGATGGCCTGCTCTGCTGGTGGCACACTTTTGGCAATGTGCCCTTGCTTGCTGCAATGGTGGCAGTCCATGTTCAGAATGGACACTTTGCTGGTCATGCCTGCACCCACAGCTGTCGCATTTCTTCAGGACCCTTGGAGCATGCTTTTCCTTCTTCTTCTGGACCTTTCCGACCCCTCCATCCTCATCACTGGACCCGGACATGGACGAAGATGTTGGCGACACTGAGGAGGAGGAGGATGACAATGATGAACAGCAGTGGGCCTGTACAGCAGACTCTGGAGCCCCGGAGGTGACAGACCACTGCTTGAAGGATTTCACCCCCGACCTGGCTGCCTCGGATACCAATGCCTCCTTCAAACAGACTTGAAGGTCAGTGTGTTGCGGGTCATCAGCCTGCGTTGAGCCCCTTCATCCCGAAGTCTGGCTAGCAGGCGGTCATGTAGGGCATCCTCGATGTTTGGCCACTGGCAAGGGGCCACTGTGAGTCTCAGGGCAGCAGCATAGTCGGCCACAGACTCTCCGGGTCATTGGTCATGGCGGTGAAATGCGACCTGGGCAGGGAAATTCGTGACCATTGGTTGGAAGTGATTTCGAAGGGCCATCAGGATATCAGTGAGGGGAACATCGTCAATATCCCATGGCAATAGCAGGTGAATGGTCAACTTGAGGGTAGCCTGACCACATCTTGCAAAGAAACACGATCTCCTCAGATCTTGCTCTACGATACTGTCTGCCATGGCATGTTTGAATTGTTTTTCATAAAGGAGCCATTTCTCTGGTGCTGTAATGTCAAAAGGGCCGACAGAATTCTTGTAGGACACCACCCTATCCTTGTCACCAATTTAGTGTGCCAGAAATAATGAGTAGCAGCCAGCAATATGGGCAAAACACATAACTTTATTACAGGGTTATGAACACAATTTTAACTGCGCTACAGCAACTTATATACAGGTGCGGAAAGATACATTTTGGTGGGCTTTAACAGGATTGGTTGAAGAAGAGTGGGGTAATTGAGGACTTGTTCTCAATTGTGCTTCTCGGAGAAAAATGGCGTGAACCCCAATCTCGTGTTACTTAGAACTGAGGGGAACATAAAATGGTGGACAAATTATATTCAATACACAATAGCCCCCCTTCCAAATTTTCCTTTTTTTGGTTTAACCTTTCTTTCACCTTTGGTCTGCAATTATTCATTCAGTAGTTTCACGAGGGCTACTATCAGCAGCCAATCAGAATGTCTATGTCTCCCTCCATCTTGGATCTATTCCTTTCTTACACTTTTTAATTTGAGTTTTGGGGCATTCCTCCCATTTCTTTCAATAGTTCTGCTTCTGCCAAGGCAGGTATATAAACCTTTTGTGTGTATTTTACTTATTTCTTTCATGTAAAATTTCAGTATGTAGATGAGAGCAGATGCTTTCCCTGTTTTTCTATTCATTATCAATGTTATTTGGTTAATTTACTGTTGTTTATTCTGTTAAAGGTGTATATTTTGGTGGGGTTTTCAGGAGTTTTGTTTATTTGTGTGTAGGGGAAGAGAGGTGTGGACCTTGTGACTGTGCCAATCTGCCACCAGACTGTGTGAGTGTAATACAGTAAAATTGTCTTGGTTTACGTTTGCTGTGGCTTACGGCCTCACATTTAATTTTTAAAAATCCTGGGTTATGACTGATTTCTGAGATACGATCATCCCCCTCCCCCACAAAAACAAATGACTGATCTTCCTACCTTTTCCACACCATTTGAGGACCTTATCCATTGGCGACAATGGGACCTTCAGAGCGGTAAACACTGCATTCTCACTTTGGGTGAGGTGGGAGGCAGCCATCTTATGTCCTAAAATGGTGGTGTTGGACATTTTGTTCTACAAAGATTTCTGGGAAATGTAGTCCTGAACAACAAAATGGCTTGTGGAGTCCGCATACACAATTGGCACAGCTGTCCCTGACAGAACCACAGTTATGGGAGAACACTCCTTCGAGCCGTTTGTTTTGAGAGGACAGAAATTGGGGAGCGGAATATTAGATATAGTTTGATTCACCAATTGCTGACCTGACAGGCAGCTAGGACAATAGCGGGCAAAGATCACCAGATGGTTAACTCGATAGGCACGAAATGAGTAATCTCGCATCCGCAGAAGCTCTAAGCCTTAGAGTCAACTTCAGCCACTTGTTTGCTCCCGATAACGATGAACAATGCATGTCCCCGGTAGTTAATTAGTTAGATAAGGAACTTCCCCCAGTGAAGTCACCCCTAATTAGTAACTTGTGTAATCATGATGTGCAGACTCAGGGCTTTCCTGTAAATGGCTATGCACCAACGTATGCACGCAGCCAAGCCAGGCAGGGTATAAAGTCTTCTGCTTTCTGATCAATAAACACTGGTCTTCGCTCCATCTTGCCTGACATGTCTTGCTTGACCAGTCTCCTCCGGGATCCTCTGGCCCACATCGGGCCCCAATCCAACATATGGTGACACCGACGTGATCCTACTTGTGAGTAGTGATACTCTTGGTCCGGTTCTATGCCAGAGCTGCATCCAAGTCTTCCCAGAGGCAGCGCAGCGGTTCAGGTTGGAAAGCTATCCGATCTGAGTGACAGCTACGCTAAGAGGCATTCCAGAGGCAGAGCGTACTACAAACCTCTGAGGTATCTTGTGCATCGGAAATGCATTCTGAACGCTCAGGGTCGGCTGTGAACCCTGACGCCATCGCAGAGGCCACCGAGGGCCTGTGGCAGCAGTCCGCATTCTGACTCCTTCCCAGAGGTCTGTCGCAATGAATCCAGTTACCTAACCCAGATGCGTCGACTCATCCTGCAGAGGCAACTTCAAAGGACTGGCATGTAATATGGGGACTTGTCCACAGTGGCAATGTCTGACTGCTAACCAGAGAGTTCAGTTAATGGAACTCAAAGCCCTGGCCAGGGTAAATCGTACACGCATTCACAGCACCCAGTTAGCTGATCTTTTGGTGTACTTGGGTGAGCATTGTCTGTTTTATCCAGAAAGGGGCATGCTTAGTCTCCAACTTTGGGACAGGATAGGGACCTGCATTAAGCAAGAACCAAGAGCCCCGGATAAGGTGATTAGCACATGGAGTAAGTGTAGGAAGCTCATAGCAGAGGTAGACCCAGTCCGGATAGAGACCGAGAACCCCGCAGTGCAGTCAGAGCCATCAGCCCCAATGGGTCTCTATCCATCACTTCAGTTTAAGCAGGGAGGCTTAGGGAGCTTTCCCTCAGTGACAGCTGCAGACGTCACTGAAGGAATGCAAGGTATGGTAAACGGTGGCGGTTCCCAGACAGTTAAAAGTTCCCAGATAGCCAAAAGTGCCATCCAGTGCATGGTAGAGGAAGAAACCAGCAAGGGGGAGTTGTCAGCGGAAGACCTAGCTGAACTTAGGCAGTTATGCCCAGTCTGCATAGAGGTGGATGCCCTCCCGGTTAAACAGCAAATGATCCATTCGTCAGTTCCGTACAAATTGCTCATGGCAATACGGAAGGCAATCACTGAGACAGGACTCCAGAGTCGCTTCACAAGGGGCACACTTCAGCAGGTGTGTGAGACAATGATGCTCATTCCATACGACTGGAAGGCTGTCATGAGAATGATGCTCAACCCCAGCCAGTATTTGCTATGGGACAGTGAGTATTGACTCGAAGCACAGACAAGGGCTGCCAGGATGGGAGGAGCAGTACTTCCTGACCAGCTATATGGGTCAGGCCAGTTCGAACCCATCGATGTGCAGATTACCTTGCCACTTGCCATGCTTCACCTGGCAGCTGAGACAGCCTTTAGGGCACATCTCAAGGTCCCGGCAGCTGGCAAAGCAGCCAAAAATTACACAGCAGTCAAACAGGGCACCCAGGAGTCCTACATGGACTTTATTTACAGATTGGAGGAAGCGGTCAGTAGGCAGATAGACAACGAGCAAGCCCAACAGGAGCTCATGATGAAGCTGGTGAAAGACAACGCCAACCTTGACTGCTGTAAAATCTTGCAGTCACTGGGCAATCGTCCCGATCAGATGCTTACTGACATGATCAGGGTTTGTGCCGATGTTGGTACATATTCCTACAAAATGGGTCTGTTGGCAGCGGCGGTGCAAGGCGGCAGGGGACCCAAAGGCAAGACCAAAGGAGCATGTCACAATTGTGGCAAGATCGGTCATTTTGCTAGAGAATGCCGATCTAAAAAGGGCAACGGCCAAAACACGGGTCGTCCCAAGGCTCCGACCACCCAATGCCCCCGATATCACAATGGGTTCCACTGGGCCAGGAACTGTCCGAATTCGGGAAACTGGAGCACGGGCATCTTTGGCCCCAGTCCAAACAGAGACCATAGCCACTCTGGGAAAGCCAGAGCTGGATTAGATTCTCGGCACATTCCACCCTGCATTCTGGAGGCGCAGGCCAGACCTAAGGGCAGTGCGGGACTAGATTTGACTTGCCAATCAGAAGTCACATGTGACTTGCCAGGCACAGTCTATCTGGTCAATTCCCAATACATGGGACTCCTGCCTAAGGGCTACATAGGTTTAGTTTTGCCCCGTAGTATCGCAGGAACGCGAGGAATCTTAGTGATCCCAGGAGTCACTGACTCCAATTTTTTGGGTGTACTCCAGGTTCAACTTTGGACACACCTACCACAAACCATTCACAGAGGAGACACGTTAGCGCAACTGATCATGGTTCCTTGTCGCCCTCAAGCAGGCAGCCAGGAAAGGCTCAGGGACAGCTCAGAGTCCCGGTTGGCAGACTGCTCAAGCGCAGAAGGGGCGGTACAAGGATACCAGGTCTTAGCGACAGTGGAAACCAACATAGAGTGGAAGCGGCGGCCAGTCATAAAGGTATTTTTGAATAAAAAACCTTTTGATGGGCTGTTAGAATCCAGGCATTCCCAAATCCGTTGCCAGAGGTGAAGGGATTGACCCTGACAGGGGAAACCAAGTGGAGGAGGTGACGACAGCAGATGACAGCGCTGAAGATCACCTGGGAGATGGTCAAGTCCCTGTGCCAGGAGGTGACTGACATCGTGCGGCAGCAGAACGTGGAACCAACGCCGGAGAACATCGTGGTTGAAGTTTGGTCCCAGATCACCTTCAATTCCTTGATGATCATCTTGATCCTTTCCTTGCTTTTGGGGGGAGGGGTTCAAGCCACTTCATTGTAAGCAGAAAACCTAATGCCAGGTGGAGATCTCTCTGCCCAGCTGCACTACAACATTTGGGAAAGATTGGCAAACCTCGTCAATCAGTCCAATTTTTGCTTGAGGCAGAACACCTATTCTGCCTCTCTTCTTAGTACTTGTCTCATCCCAGTGTGTCACTCCCCAGATGCGCGCATCAGGAACGGCGACTGGTTAGTGAAGCGGATTTTTGGCCCGTTTCACAAGACCACGTACTTGACATATGCGCACTGGGGAACCCAAGTCATGAAAGTCTTACCAGCTGATGCGGCCACTCTGTACACTCCCCGAGTGGTGGTCAGCCTGAACTCAACTTGTGCTCGCATGACCGGCTGTTCCACGGTTGAAGGGCCACATCACCATTGCCTCGACCCCGGCAACAGCACTTGGACTTGTAATCATCCAGAGACTATTAACTCAATGTTTGTTCATGTCACTTTGCCTTCAGGCTGGTTCTTTACATGTAACCAGCACACTTGGAACTACATTCCTGCAAATGTATCTGATTCCTTCTGTTGTATCAGTCGTTTGACACTGTTGCTTCCCACTAAGGATATGGTAGCCCCAAGCACCGATGTATCTGCCCACACACGGCACGTTCGTGCCACCCAGTTAGATAGTTCATGTGACAGCAATATCAGGGTTCTGAACAAAGCTGAGTATGTCTCATTGTCGGTCAGTTTGTTCGGCGTGCCAGGCTTAGCCATAGGCAATGCTTGCAGGATTGGTCAATTGGCTTGCCCTCTGGCAAAAGCCATTAATCATACCTCCTCAGCGATAGCACTGCTCAATCAGGAGCAGACGGAGCTTCATCATGCTATATTGGATAATCGAGCAGCTATCGATTACCTCCTACTCTTACACCATTTTGGTTGCGAGACAGTCCATGGCATGTGTTGTTTTAACCTCACGGATAACTCTCGCAAGGTACAAAGTCAGATCACAGATCTCCATACCCTGGTTAGGAATATCAAAGACGATGCCGCGTGGGGGTGATGGAATTCGTTATGGTCGTGGTTTCCATGGGAATGGCTACAAACAACATTCAAGGTAATTGTTGGTGTCGTAATCTTGGGGATAGCGGTCTGCTGTTTTGTGCAATGTATTCCTTCATTGCTGTCAAGGTGTCCCCCATGGAGGAAACCCCAGAATGTCCTCACTCCACATCAGTTGATGCCACTCTTGCGCCGAGCCATCTGTCAGGTCCAATTAAAAAAATAAAGGGGGAGTGTGGATTCCGCGTACACAATTGGCACAGCTGTCCCTGACAGAACCACAGTTATGGGAGAACACTCCTTCGAGCCGTTGGTTTCGAGGGGACAGAAATTGTGGAGCGGAATATTCAATATAGTTTGATTCACCGATTGCTGACCTGACAGGCAGCTAGGACAATAGAGGGCCAAAGATTGCCAGATGGTTAACTCAATAGGCACATAATGAGTAATCTCGCATCTGCAGAAGCTCTAAGCCTTAGAGTCAACTTCAGCCACTTGTTTGCTCCCGATAACGATGAACAATGCATGTCCCCGGTAGTTAATTAGTTAGATAAGGAACTTCCCCCGGTGAAGTCACCCCTAATTAGTAACTTGCGTAATCATGATGTGCAGACTCAGGGCTTTCCTGTAAATGGCTATGCACCAACGTATGCACGCAGCCAAGCCAGGCAGGGTATAAAGTCTTCTGCTTTCTGATCAATAAACACTGGTCTTCGCTCCATCTTGCCTGACGTGTCTTGCTTGACCAGTCTCCTCCAGGACCTTCCACCCCACATCGGGCCCCGATCCAACAATGGCTGACATAACCATTTTAGGATATAAGATGGCTGCCTCCCACCCTACCCAAAGTTAGAATGCTGTGTTTACTGCTCTGAAGGTCCCATTGTCATTGTCAGATAAGGACCCCAAATGGCATGGAAAAAGTAGGGAGATGGCTCCATTGGTTTTGTGGGTGGTGGGGGGCGATTGCATCTGGCATTTTTTGTGTGTTTTTTGTGCTTTTGTATTTTTTAAATATCATTTTTGTTCCAGTCGGGTCCTCCCCATGCATCCCTATGGGATATCATAATCTGGTTTATTACCATTTCAGGTTATGACAGAGACTGTTGGAATGGACCTTCGTCATAACCCGAGGTTTTACTGTAATATAATCTCATGCCTGCATAGAGCTCATGATAAACTGGAGCAGTTAATATTGGTTTTCCACACCTTTTGGAGTGCCCGAAACCTGAAATGAGATTACCAGAAAAAGGTGGTTTCTTCTGTGCAAAATGAAAGGACTGATGCATGAAAAACACAGAAACAAAACAGTCTCCCCAAATGGAATCCAAAACAAAAATGAAAAAGTTTGCTATGCACACAGCTATCATTTACTCTGTGCCATCTGAAGTTTATGTCATCCAGGTAACACCTTCTGTCATATCTTGACATCTGAAGGACAGTAATTCCAGATAGTTTATATAATAGTATAGAGTGTGTATAGATAAACAATAATGGACCTTCTGGAAGCCACCTTTTGACTTACAGGTGTGTACTCTTGACAAGTAATTTCATTTTGCTAATAACAAGTGGTATAGCATAGGAAGCAGCTTTTTGGCAAGCCACCTAGTACACTTGCTCAGTATTGTAGATTTATTTTTTTAGCTTAATATTGTCTATAGGCAGTACTGAACTAAGTGGAGTATGGCTTGCAATACGTTTCCTATGCTGTACCTGTAGATTAACAATCTTCCACAACACAGTACTAATGGGAGTTTTAGATCCAAATCAGCTCTAATCACCATGGCCAAAGATTAAGAATGGGATTTGTAGTCCAAACTATCTGGAGGATGCCATATTGCATATCTACAGTGTCTAGCAGTGGTTCCTTGGGGTTTCAGAGAGTAATCTTTCTCAGCCCTACCTGGAGATGGCAGAGTCTGAATATGGGAATTTTTGCATGAAAAAACAAACTACATGGGCTTTATAAATTTTTGGGAGGGTTTAGCTATAAAACTGTTTTTATCTATTAAAATAAATAAATTGCTTAACTAAAATTGGATCAAAATTCTTCTCTTGTGGCCCAAATCTAATGAAATTTCTCACAATTTTTAAAATATATTGCAATTCTGACCCTCTTATACCTCATTTATTTATAATCCTAACCCTATGCCTTTCTTCCAGAGACTGCAGTGGCTCAAGTGGCTAAGATGCTGGCTGGGAGGCAGAAGGTCAGCAGTTTGATTCCTGAGTACTGCAGGACAGAATGAACTGCTGTCTTTGTCCCAGCTCCTGCCAACCTAGCAGTTTGAAAGCAAGAAATTGCAAGTTGATAAATAGGGACCTCTTCGTTGGGAAGGTAACAGCGTTCTGTGCACTACGATGTCTAGTCATGCCTGCCACATGACCACAGAAACGTCTGCAGAAGCAGACAGTGCTGGCTCTTTGGCTTTGAAACAGAGATGAGCACTGAACCCTAGTGTCATATACGACTGGCTTTTGAGCAAGGGAAACCTTTACCTTAACCTTTACTATGCCTTTCTTCACAAATATTTTCACTTGTTCATTACCTTGCTCTCATTTTCCTTCAGAATGTCATCAGGTAGCAAAATCTAATTAGTTGTGTCAACATTGTGAAATCAACCTTTCCCCTCAAAAATGTCAATACTACCAATGTATCAAAAACTCATGATTAACAATCATATTATGCTGACAGAATTCTGGCTTGTAGTAACTGCTGGTTTGCTAGCACACACACACACACACACACACACACACACACACACACACACACACACACACACACACACACACACACACACACACACACACACACACACACCATGTTTTCAAGATTTTTTATTGAATATTTTTAGACCCATGGATAACTAAAACTGAATACTGAACCCACTGATGACCTGAAATACATGTAGATAACACGACGGTGATCAGGCTCATCTCTGATAAGGAGGGTGAGACAGCCTATAGAGATGAGGTGAAGCGGTTGATAAAGTGGTCTAGAACTAATAATCTGCTCCTCAAAATATGGAAAACAAAGGAGCTTGTGGTGGATTTTAGGAGGCAGAGAACTGATGTCCAGCCACTTTTGATTGAGGGAATTTGTGTGGAGAGGGTAGCTACATTCAGATTTCTGGACATTGAGATACATTGGGGTGTCAACACAAGGGGGCTTGCGAAGAAGGCGCAGCAGAGACTGTATTTTTTGAGAACTTTAAGGAAAAACCATCTTCCACAAAAGCTGCTGCTTGCCTTCTATCGCTGCACTATTGAGAGCATGCCCACTTATGGCTTATGTGTGTGGTATGGGAGTAACACAACAATCATGTAGCACTTTTTATAACTATATTTCCTATCCTCAGTTTATAATGTTGTTTATATTAGAGTCGTTTTTATATATACCCCAATTTTTAGATATTATCCTCTGATGTACTTCTCTATATTGTATTTATTTGTCTTGTTCATGTGTATATTTAATCTAGCCATGCACGGTTTTTTATGCCACAAATATAGTTATATAGACTGTTGTCTTGGACTTATCTTTATTCAGATTGTTGCATTATATACATCTTGCTACATTTTTGCCTTCTGGCCATGAACGGATTTTTCTTCTTCCCAGTACCTGTTTGACCCTACTTCCATCACAGAATTATTAAAACAGCAGAGAATGTTATCGGCTGTCCACTCTCCACTTTAGAACAAATTTATACCATCAGGTGCCATACAAAAGGATTAGAAATATTAGGAGACCCATCACATCCTAGTCACCGCTTCTTCGAGCTTCTACCATCAGGATGGAGGTGTAGAACAATAAAGATAAAAATGAGCCGTCTCAAGAACAGTTTCTTCTCTAGAGCAATTTTGGCCTTAAATTGAAACTCTGGACTCTGAAGTCATCTTATTTTAAATTTTAAATTTTTATATTGTAATGTATTGTACTGTCTTAATTAGTGTTTCTGTAATTGTGGAGTATGTCTTATTTTGAGTTGATATATAGCAACCAAGACGTTTCATTGTTCCTGCAAGGGGACAATGACAATAAAGATTTAGATAAGATAAAAGATAGATAAAATCTTTATTGTCATTGTCCTGCACAGAACAACGAGATTGGGGGGGGGGGAGAAAAACACACTTATCAACCCAACAAAACCTAACCAAAATACAACTATACTATCTATCTATCTATCTATCTATCTAGCTATCTATCTATCTATCTAGCTAGCTAGCTAGCTACCTACCTACTTACCTACCTACATATCTATTATTTGTCCAGACATTTTCTAGAAAAATCCTTGCAATCTGTATCTTACTGGATCACACAATCACAGAAAGATCATTGTATAAAGCTCGTCTTTTGTTTAACCAATTGCATGAACGGTCATGCAACAGGCGCCTCCTCAAGTGGAGAAACAGCTTTTATGCTCTGAATAAAATACTGCTCTACATTTCCCACCTGTATTTATTCTTTTCATCTGCATGTGGTTTTTAGCCATTTGGCTATTATGTCATCTGCTGTGTGGAATGTTGTTGCAGAGATTTTTACCAATGTGAAGACACCTTTAATATAATTAATTTAATTTAATAGTCATACTTATATGCCGCCCAAACAGGTAGAAGCCGACTCAGGGCAGCATTACAGCAAATTATAAAAACATATAAAAACACTTAAAACCCCATATCCCACCCACCCAGCCCACTTAGTATAAAAGAGGGGGTTCTTAATTGTTTATATAAGCCAGAAGGCGGGGACAGTATTCCCATTAGTACCCCACACCTGCCCTGGCAGCCAGGTCTTCAATCCTTTCCTGAAGGGCAGCAATTCTGTTTGAAGTCTTAGATCTGTTGTCAGGAGGTTCCAGAGAGTTGGTACAGACATGGAGAAGGCCCTCCTTCGGGTGCTGGATAGATGTGCTCCCCTAGTTGATGGCACTATTAGAGAGCTCCTCCGGTCCGCTCTGGTTGGACAGGCAGACACTCTTGGGATGATGCAGTCTCTAAGGTATCCTGGGCAACTACCATTTAGGGCTTTAAATGTCAAAACCAGCACCTTGAATTGCACCCGGAGGCAAACTGGTAACCAGTGCAGCTCCCGAAGTAGTGGCGAGTCACGGGCATATCGTCTGCACCCCATCCCCACCTGGGCCACCGCATTCTGGACCAGCTGCAGCCTCCGAATGGTCATCAAGGGCAACCCCATGTAGAGCACATTACAGTAATCTGCCTTGCTGAAATAACGACTCTGAGTTATCCAAGGTAAGGTTTTTATTCTTTGATGATTTTTTTTTTTGCAATAGCCTTCATGGCAAATATCAATAAAAATAAATAGGTGGCAAGTCAGGCAAAGAACGTGCAAAAACTAAACCCAGCAGAGGGACATTTATCCTTCAGCAGAACAGAGAGTGCAAATTAAGGTATAAACCCAAATTTTCTTTGGTTGTAATTTGAAATATGCTTTGTTTTCTTCCCACAAAATCCCATGGTACCTCCCAAAAAACTTAGTCTCAGAGGGTTTTCTAGTTTTCAGACCAAGTTTTTAAAGCATGAAGCAGTTGAGTGGAGGGTGAGCGAAAGTGGAATTGTTCAGTCTCAGTTCTGCTTGATTCTCTCCATCTGCCAATAAAGGTCCAGGGAGACATTCTGGCTGGAATCAGAAGCAGAAACATTTGAGACAATTTGGGAGATCAACTGTTATATCCTGCTTTACCATGGGCTACAGGACTCACCATCTAGAATTTTGACTAAAATGTTTTTTGGGTTGTTGTTGTTGCTTTTTTTTGGGGGGGGGCCCTTCAAGTTCCTTCTCAGTAAAACATGTGAAGAAATGTATAACAATAATTATTGTTATTGTATGCCATTGAGTTGATTTTGACTTGTGGAAACCATTTCCAGAATTTTCTAAACTAATTAGTTTATTTAAAATGGCTATCCTTTAAACATTGCATTCAGAATATTTAAACATTATGCACTATAGGAAAAAAGGGCATTCTTATTATAGTTTGTGAAAACAGCTGCATAGAAAAAGGCATTATTAAATTGCTTGGGAAGACAGAGCGCATTATCCATTTTCAGTACTGAATTTTTTTAATATAAAAGCAAAAGTTTTTTTTAAAAAGGCTATTATTGGCAGGAAACAAGGGGTGGTAGTGGTGGAAGAAAGCACTGTTTCCAAGTAGGCTAGAGTGATATAAAACAATTGTTTTCCACACTAAATTATGACAATTTTGTTGGAACATGAACCTGTTTTGATTAGCAAAGAGTTTTTCTCATTAAGTTGTTTGGCAGAATTAACTAAAAGACCCACCCACCCCCCTCTCTCTCAGGTTTTGAAGATAATGTGTTGATGGATCATTGGTCATTTTATTTGCTAAAATTGTCTACATGACCAAAATAGAAATGATTAGCTTCACTACAAATGGGCATGATTCACGAAGACTTCAGCCAGTCCATTTACACTGCATTGACATGTCATATCCAATAGCTCTTCCCTGACTAGCTGTCATTCCTGAAGAACAAATATAATACAGAACAATATCATACAGAAATTATGCAGCACAACTTTACAGACCTCTGCATTAAGTCATTTACACTGCACCAGAATACTGTACCCCTGTTTGGTTAAACAGAGCTCATGTACGCAAGGTTGGTGCACAGCTAAATACCACCATGCACATTCTATCCAGTTCAGAATCCAGAACTACCAGACTCTGTTCAAGACCTCCACATTTATCCAGTGCCACTATTGAAGGCAATGAAGAGTTCAACCTGCAGGATGCACGGAGAAGAGATTGGTTGGGAAAAGTGCCATACCAGTACCAGAATTTTCAATGTGTAACTGAAACATCACCCAGTTTTGATCAACTTTGCAAGATATGGACTAACCTTAATAGAATATGTACAGGGCACAGTAGATGTGAGTACTTTTTGCATAAATAGAGGAAACTACCATCACCAGCATGTGATGTAATGGTGCCTCTTCTTTTAGCATGATAGAAAGCTAACACAGCACAGAATTGGTGAAAAGATGGAACCAGCTTGGAACTCTGGCAGTACCACTTTATACACAGATTAGCTTATTGCCCAGCCTTGCTGGGCAGGTATTGATTTTGTTTTGGTAGTGGGGTGGCTTTGGGGTGGAGGCTTATTTTGGATGAGATGATTCACTTGATTAAGCCTTGATGCTGTTATTTTATTTACCTGTTGTGTAGTCCTCCTGCCTGGATGTAGCAATGTGGCTTTGATTCTTTTTTATTTGTTCTTGTTGGATTTTGTCTGTCTGTTCTTGGCTATTTGTTCTGTGGTAGAATGGTAAGAAGAGTTTATTTGTGTTTTGAACTGCAGTGATTTTTGCTTAATGTGTGAGTATTAAGTTTGGTAAATCATTTAGGTTTTCTATTTTTTGGAGTAATATTTTTTTGTTTTAAGTGAAGGTTTGTCTTGTATTATTCTTTATTTCTCTACTTATTTGTTGACATTGTTATTTATCTATTTTTTACTTAATGGATTGGTGATTTATTGTTTTTATTTATGGGTTGTTTTGCCCTCCTGCCTGATGGTGGGGCTGTAGCTTTGTGGCTGTGATTTCTTGTTACTTGCTTTTTTTGGTGTTCTTCTCTTTGTGTTTTAGCTATTACTTCTGTGGAGGAAAGGTAGGAAGAGTTGTTTTGCTTAATTATTTTCCTTTATTTCCTATGTCACTGTAGAGTGTTAAGCATGTTTTGTGATGGAAAGTAAGGGGTCTGTGGTTTTGTTTGATTTTGATGTTTGTTGTTATGGTGTTTGGCCCCCAAGTAAGTAAGTAAGTAAGTAAGTAAGTAAGTAAGTAAGTAAGTAAGTAAGTAAGTAAGTGTATGTGTGCGTGCGTGCGTGCGTGCGTGCGTGCGTGCGTGCGTGCGTGCGTGCGTGCATGCATGCAGGCATGCAGGCATGCGAGCATGTGTGTGTGTGTGTGTGTGTGTGTATTTGTGTTTGCCCTTGTTTGTGATCTGTTTGTTGAGTAATGATGTTTTTTCTCTCCCACGTCTCGGAGACAGGGAAGTGGGGGAGGCAATCCGTTCCCCCTTCCCTGTCTTTGCCTGGGGGGGGGGTGAGGCAGGGAAGGGTGGGGAGGCGGATGCATTCCATTTTCCCTTCCCTGCTGGCACCTGTGGGGGGAGGCAGAGAAGGGGGAGGTGGACGTGTTCTGTTCTACCTCCCCTGCCAGCACCCATGGGGGGGGAGGCAGGGAAGGGGGAGGTGGATGCATTCCATTCTCCCTTCCCTGCCGGTGCCGGGGGGGGGGATAGTGCACGTTGTGCACCATCGACTGTTGTGTTGTTGTTGTTTTCTCACAAAGCGGCTGTCCCGCCTCCTCTGCACTCATGTCCTCCTGCCTGATTGGCTGAGGCATGCCGCAGCACGGAGTATGTTGGGACTCATAGGTTTTTTTGTCCACATTCGTGGGGCATTAGCCCCACTCTTGAGCCCCTGACCCTTGCGGCGCTGATCTCTGGGACAAAAGGTATGGAAGGCGCATTACGGGATAGGCTGGATGGGTGTGGACACCGGACATGCACGGCCCAACCCCATTCTTATATGTTAAGATATTCAAAAGGGATTATCAAGCTGAAGAACTAGAACCTTGTTACAGATATCAGCGTAAATCCATGCAATACAAATAACACAACCGGGTGCATAATCTCTATCACAGAAAAGGGTGTTAGACCCTAATTTCAATTATGGACTAAGAAGAGAATCATCAAGGTGCTCGATGTAATATACAACAGTCTATGTGGTTCACTTAATATACTATTACTAGGACACAACAGATGTATTCTAATATTTGTGGATGATTTTCTTGAGGGTTTTTGTCACCTACTTGCTGAAAAGTGTAAGACAAATGAAATGCTCACAACGTATATGGCCGTGGTCAGCAACAATTTTTAAAGAAAACCCAAAGCCTTTCCAGATGGACAATAGTGGGGAGTACCTTTTGCACCACACAGAAGCTTTCCTGGAGGAACAGGGTGTTTTGCAGAGAAGAATGCATGTTCAAAACAGGAAATCTACACCTATGTTTGAAAATGGATGTTTGGGGCTTCCAGTTATCTCAAAACCCAGAACAAAGAATGAGACAGCAACACAAGCTGACACTTACACTCTTACACTGTTTAATAAGGCCACAATCCTGTCAATTTAAAAACAACTTAAAACTTTCAGGTTACCTGCAAAAGTGACATTATCCCTCAGTAATGGATCAAATATCAATTAATTTGTTATATTATTTAAATGTATATATTGCCCATCTGACCGTAGAATCACTCTGGGTGGTGTCTGCATAACAAAGAAATTAAACAAGAAATAAACATCAGACAGAAGAATAAAACCACACACATACGCGCACGCGCACACACACCACACACACAAAAAAAAATGAGAATTGCAATAAATGCTAAATAAAAATGGGTACAATGATGGCAGCAGAATTATTTAAGTGAAGGAGAATATAGTGTAATATGGTTACAGATTAGTTATTGCAGCTAAGCCAGAGAAATACAATAAATATTTGTCACCACTTCAAAGGTCTAACTCAGACTGAGATTTTTGTAATCTGCATATATATGTACATTTTATTACAGTACTTCAATTTTGTCCTGCTGAATGTGTTGACTCAGAGGTAAGTCTTATTGAATTGAATGAGGCGTACTTCTGCATAAATGGTTACAGTATTACAGCCTTCATATGTTAAACGGTATATTACAATGCAACTCAATTTCTCAGATATCTTCAAGAAAACATAAAGAACATTAGGTGAGAAGTGGTTTAATTTAGATCAGGCATTAATTAACATGGAGAATTCAAAATGGTATTAGACGTTTTTATACACAGTAGGTGATGTGTGAATTTGTAGGCATTATTAATATATAAAGTTAGGCTTGTTACAGTTAAGTTTATGATTCTTTTTGACAAGAGCTATCAGGAGTGAAAGAATGTTTATGGCATGGCTCTCTTTCTTCCTCAGACACAGGGTGGGATGGAAATTTGATTTAGAGAATATGACAGATGTCAAAGAAATTGATGTATTGGGAGACATTTCCATTAACATGCTTGCGGGCATGCGGAAAGTAGGGTAAATAGTTGCCATCCCTTTCCAGCAACAAGAAATTAGGGAGCTGGAAATTACTTCTGAGTGCAGTGAGATCAGCACTTTGGTTCATACCATGTTTCCCCGATTATAGGACCTCCTCCCATAATAAGACCCCCCTTTTCCCCCCTGCCTTTGAAATATAAGGCCCCACCAGAAAATAAGACCCCCTTACCTCCTGCATGGCTCTGGACAGAGGCCACGCGGCCGCGGCGGTAGCTGGCTTTTCTTCCCACCGCAGCCCAGCTCCTCCTCACCCCCGGCTGGGGGTGTGGTCTCTGAGTCTGGGTGGCCCACGCCCGGCTCCGGACCGCGGCGGTAGCTGGCCTTCCTTCGCACCATGGCCCAGCTCCTCCTCACCCCCAGCTGGGGCTGTGGTCTCCGGGTCCGGGTGGCCCATGCCCGGCTCCAGACCATGGCCGTGGTGGTAGCTGGCTTTTCTTCCTGCCGCGGCCCAGCTCCTCCTCACCCCGGCTGGGGGTGTGGTCTCCAGGTCCGGGCGGCCCCCGCCCGGCTCCGGATGGAGGCTACGCAGCTGCGGTGGTAGCTGGCCTTCCTTCCTGCCGCAGCCCAGCTCCTCCTCACCCCAGCTGGCGGTGTGGTTTCCGGGTCCGGGCGGCCCATGCCTGGCTCCAGACCGAGGCTGTAGCAGTAGCTGGCTTTCCTTTCCGCCACGGCCCATCTCCTCCTCACCCCCAGCTGGGGGTATGGTCTCCAGGTCCGGGCGGCCCATGCCCGGCTCCGGATGGAGGCTACGCGGCCACGGCGGTAGCTGGCCTTCCTTCCCACCGCAGCCCAGCTCTTCCTCACCCCCAGCTGGGGGTGTGGTCTCCAGGTCCGGGCGGCCCACGCCCGGCTCCAGACCAAGGCCATGGCGGTAGCTGGCTTTCTTTCCCACCGCGGCCCAGCTCCTCCTCACCCCTGGCTGGGGGTGTGGTCTCCAGGTCCAGCCGGGGGTGAGGAGGAGCTGGGCCATGGCAGGAAGGAAGGCCAGCTACCGCCACAGCTGCATAGCCTCCGTCCGGAGCCGGGCGTGGGCTGCCCAGACCCAGAGACCACACACACAGCCAGGGGTGATGAGGAGCTGGGCTGCAGCGGGAAGGAAAGCCAGCTACCGCCGCGGCTGCGGTCCAGAGTTGGGCGTGGGCGGCCTGGACCCGGAGACCACACCCCCAGCCAGGGGTGAGGAGGAGCTGGGCCGTGGTGGGAAGGAAGGCCAGCTACATCCGCGGCCGCGTGGCCTCCAGCCCGGACCTGGAGACCACACCCCCAGCTGGGAAAAATAAGACATCCCCAAAAATAAGACATTGTGCTGATTTTGAAATTTTAAAAAATATAAGACAGTGTCTTATATTCGGGGAAACAGGGTACCATATGCTCTTGGGGGTTGTGGTGGCTCAGTGGTTAAGAAGTTTGCCTTGTTACCTGGAAGGCTGGCAAGTGAGCAGTTCGAGACCTGGGTATTGCATGATGGATTGAGCACCCATCTCCATCCCAGTTCTTGGGGACATGAAAGGAGCCTCATTTGGGTGTTACTTAAGCAGAGTTTCTTTCGCAAAAATCCTTTCAACTCAGAATAATTTCTGACACGAAATTCTTATTACCATTTGCTCTTGACCAGAGTAATCCTAAAACTGCTCACAAGATTTTTTTTTAAAAGCAGAGGTTTTTGCCTATCCTCTTTCCAGCAATTTTACAGCATTCTTTGACAGACATGTTTCTCAAACATTTCCATCTTGTCACTTATCATCTCAGGAACAGCATCAGCATATAGCCAAGTCTCATTGGTAACACTCTGGTCATTATGCTATTCATAATCTGATGGGTGTTTAAGGGACATGATATGTGTAGACGAGTGAGGAAGGAGGATAAATGATGATGTGATGCAGGTTGGGGGAGCAGGATGGTGCAAATGAGTAACAGCCCTGAGGGAAGCTACGGCCTATATACAGCAGGGTCACTGCACCAGCACAACATATTACTACAGTTAGCACTCCAGTGATACATATTGCAGTTTTTATTATACAAATGGTTGTGCAAAGGGTTGCACAGAGGTTGGGACAACAACCTGGCCAATTGCTGCAACCCAAGTGCGACGTGCTATTGGGATTTTTTTTTTGCCAGTGTTAGAAGAAATTCAGGACAATATTCAAGATGAAAGTAAAAGGCAGTTATTTCCATCATCAAAGTACTTCCAATGCAAAAATGAGAAATGTTAGTTTTATCCTCAAACCAAACCCACAGAATATGTAATACATAATGATTACCTTGGTTTCCTCTTCTTATTTATTCCCTATTCAGGTGCATTTATTTTATGGAATTGTGCGCTCACATTTTAGTTTTCAATCATTCTGCATTGCACAATCATGCTTATAAAATCTAATACCTTGCTCTGCTAAACTACAGGTCTGTTCTCTAATAGTGAGACACATTGCTCAGACCATACTGTATGCACAGTTTGAAATGTCTGGGAATTGATCTGGATTTTTTTTTAAAAAATAAACTTAGCAAAGTTGTCAACTTAATTGAGGCAGCACTAGATATTTGTGATAATTTTTCATGATGACCACAAGGCAGATTTTGGAGACAACATAATGGACTTCATTAAATAATTGAAGATGACATGAGGTTATTATCAGGAGGCACCAACACCCTAAAGTCCTTGTGAGGCATGAGAAGAAGCCAAGTGCTAGTTAAATCCTTGCAGACATGGTAATTTTACACACACATCTCCAAGTTTCTGTCTGCCTTGAAACAAAGCAAAATTCTCTGTACCTTAGAATAATGGTGCTGGAGAAGGGAAGACAATTTCTTAAAAGGAAAATTAAAATGGGTTTCTAATACAGTATTATAGTTAAGAGCATCATTCTCAAACAAAGTCTTAATCTTCTGTGCCCTCTTTTAATAATGCAAGCGAGGCGCCAAAATGGCCGCCGCGCTCTTTGCGGGCCCCCCCCAGGACGAAGAATCCGGGTAGTTTAGGGCGTGGCCAGCTCCCTTATAAAAGGGGTGGCCACGAGGCAGCCGTGCTGCCATTTTAGCTAAAGCGACGGAGCGGAGAAGTTTTTCCCTGTGTCTCCGTCGCTCCTTACCTTGCAGGAAGCCTTTTGGCGGCGAATCTTCTTTTCGGCTTCCCTTTCCTGCGATTGAGATGCCTTCGAAGAAGAAGGCAGCTTCGAGTGCGGCTCGAGCTGTGAGGAGGCGCAACCCGGGTCGGAGGACCACGGTGGCGCCTCCCCAGCAGCCGCCTGTCCAGGCCCCCGCTGGGGCCGGCGGAATGGGGTCCATCGCCCCTTGGCCGGACGCGGGGAATCGGAATGCGGGCGCGGCAGGGGCTCCGGCCCGCGGCCCGCGAGCGGTGGACACCGCTACTCTCTCTGCCCATCCTGTTGGGCCTGCCTCTCTTCCTCCTGGGCCTTCTAGCCTGGGCGGGTGGTGTGGTCCCCTACCTTGGCAGGTTCCTGCACCGACCCTACCGGGCTTCGGTGTTGGGCAATGGCCCTATTCGGGTCCTGGGGTACAGGGACCTGTACCCGCGCCTGGACTTGGCGGGCCGGCCGGCCCTTGGCCCCAGATCGACGTGCAGGCCTTACTGGCCCGCCTTGCGGCCCTCGAAGCGTCTTTAGCTCGGGCCAGCCAGGCTGGGGCTCCCTTTGGCGTCCCTTTTGCGGCGCCGTCGGCGGGAGGACAACAGGCGGCGGGCAGGGTTGAGCTGCCTCAGGCGGGTGGCGCGGCTTCGGCCACTGCCCCACAGCTCCCCAGCCAGCAGACGAGTGCAGGTCAGGCCCCGATGATGAGCTCTACGTCGGTCGTGAGCTCCGACGCCCCCAGTGGACCGGAACCCCCGGTGGGGGCGGCCCACGGGGGTGCAGCATGTGAGTATACGGTACAAGCCAGTACACCTGCACACATTGCTTCTATGGGGGGAGCTTTTCAATGGCCTTGGCCTCGCTCGGGTGGTGCGGTGGCACAGCAGCCGGCACCCCACTCGGCGACGGTAACTGCCACCCAGGGCACCGGGGTGGGTAGTTTTTCTTACACTGCGGGGAATGTACTGGGGGTGGCTGGGTTGGCTCAGGCCCCTTTCCCGGTGTCTGTGGTGCCTTTTTCGGCCTTACCAACTGCGGGGTACTCCTTGCCACTGGGTGACCACTTGGCACAGGCCACCAAGGAAAAGATTTGGCGGGGGGAGTATGTAGATATCTTCTCACTCCTGAACAGAGAGCCCACCAAGGAGGAAAGGGAGGGACAGGATGAGAAGGATAAGGAGCAGGCACGTCGTCGTAAGCCGCCACGTACCTGGGCCAACTGGCTGCCGGCTTATTTAATTTACATGGCAGTGTATCTGAGGGCGCGGCCGGAGTTGGCTATTCCGATGGTCCAATATTTGGACAACATATACAGGGCAATGGTTGATTTCCCGGGCCCTTCGTGGCTGGCTTATGACGAGGAATTCCGTATGCGGATTCCCCTCCACCCGGAGATGAGGTGGGACGAGCCGTGCCAGAGGCTTTGGCTTCTGTACATGACGCCCACGCGCCCCGCGCCAGGGGACAGATACCATTGCGGACATGCGGTCCAGCGAGCTGTCCCAGCACAGGTTACCCGCCAAGTGGTGGGGCAGGGGGTTCCAGCCCGCCTGCTGTGCTGGACTTTTTCGTCCAATGGTTCCTGCAATAAGAAGAATTGCAAATACAGGCATGAGTGTCCCACCTGTTCGGGCCCCCACGCAGCCTCCGCCTGTCCCAGGCCTGGGGGGACACGGGGCAGAGGGAGGGGCGGACAGTGGGCTGGCAAGGCTGCCACAGATGGAGCTGGTTCACTGAAAGGCCCCCTCCCCAATTAAGGTGGACATGTTGGAGCGTTGGCTCACAGTGTACCCGAAGGGGGAGGATGGGGAGTATCTCCTTCAAGGCTTTAAGTACGGGTTCCGCATCCCTTTCATGGGTGATAGGTCCCCTCAGGATGCCCCCAATCTTTTGTCCCTCAAGGGGAGGGAGGAGGTGGCTGCTGCCAGTATTAGGACCCAGTTAGATGAGGGCAGGGTCGCTAGCCCTTTCCCTTCACCCCCGTTTCCCAACCTTAAGGTGTCGCCCCTAGGCTTGGTTCCCAAAAAGTCTCAAGGCGAGTTTCGCCTTATTCATCATTTATCCTACCCAGCCGGCCGGTCGGTCAATGATGCTATCCCTGATGACCTTTGTTCAGTCAGGTATACGTCTTCTGACCACGCGCTGCGCATGGTGCGCTCGTGTGGCCCGGGTGCCCTGCTGGCCAAGTGCGACATTAAGTCGGCCTTTCGCCTCCTGCCGGTGCATCCGGGTGACTTTGAGTTGCTGGGTTTCAAATTTCGGGGCGAATATTATTTTGATAAGGCCATGCCTTTTGGCTGTTCCATATCATGCTCGGCCTTTGAGCGTTTTAGTACCTTCTTAGAGTGGGCTTTCGTCCGCAGGTCAGGGTCCCGGTCTGTAGCCCATTACCTGGATGACTTTTTATTCGGGGGTGAACGGGGCTGGGACACGTGCACACGTCTCCTCAACACATTTCAGACGCTAATGGAGGAACTCGGTGTCCCTTTAGCGCCCGAAAAGACCGAGGGCCCATCTACCAAGTTAGTATTCCTGGGGGTGGAGATTGACACGTTAGCGCAGGCTTCTAGGTTACCGGAGGATAAGGTGTCCAGGATAGTGGCCCTTATCTCGGAGTTGATGGCCAAGCGCAAGGCATCACTGAGGGAACTGCAGGTGCTACATGGTCACCTAAATTTCGCTTGCAGGGTGGTCGCTCCCGGGCAAGGCTTTTGCTCGACGCTTATGCGACGCCATGGCAGGGTTATCCAGGCCCCACCACAGAGTTAGACTTACCCGGGGTATCAGGGCAGACATGTTTGTCTGGTTACAGTTCCTGAGGGAGTTCAATGGGGTCTCATTTTGGAGGTCTGACCTCCTGGCATCCCCCAATTTTCAGATCCAGTCTGATGCCCCAGGATCCCTGGGTTATGGGATGTACTTCAATGGGAAGTGGGCCTATGGTGGGTGGCCACCGGCCTGGGCAGGCACTGATCGCCTGCGAGATCTCACATACCTTGAATTTTTTCCTATACTAGGGGCTTTGATGCTATGGGGCGAGGAATGGGCCAACTCGGTCGTGCATTTCTGGTGTGACAACGCTGCTGTTGTCCACATCCAAATCGCCCAGGGTTATGGACCTAGTGCGCCATTTTGTGCTGCGCTGCCTGCGCCTCAACGTTTTGTTCAGAGCCAGGCATGTCCCAGGGATTAATAATGATATTGCTGACGCTTTGTCCCGCCTGCAGATCTCCCGGTTCCGTGCCTTGGCCCCGGATGCGGAGGAATTTCCCTCGCCACTCCCGGATGAGATATGGACCATTGGCAAGGAGAGGTGAACCGGGCGATTGGCCTGTCACTAGCGCCCGCACGCGTAAGGCGTATCAACAAGCATTTAATTCTTACAGGGCATTTGCTGCTCAATTTCACCTGCCAGAGACCTGGCCTATCCCGGTTGACCATGTTCTGCGGTTCATGGTCCACCTGCATGCTCTCGGCCTCGCACCTCGCACCATAGCATCCAAGCTCTCGGCGCTGGCTTTTATGGCCAAAGTAGGGGGTCATGTGGACAGCACCTCTGACTTCCGTGTGAGACATGTTTTGGAGGGGTGGGTGCGCGAGCGCGGGCATTGCCCGGACGACCGGCACCCTATTTCCCCAGGGGTTCTTACCCAGTTGGCCCGGGGCTGGCCAAGCCTCTGTTTTGATCATTATGAGGCAGCCCTTTTTCATGCAGCCACAACGGTGGCATTTTTTGGAGCGCTCCGCATCAGCGAACTTGTGATGCTGTCTAAGGCGGATGCAAGTTGTAGGGCACTGGAACTTGAGGATGTCTATGTTGCCAAAGACTGGGCCCAGTTGAGGATACGTTCCTCCAAGTCAGATCAGCATGGCGTAGGCAGTGGCGTAAGACTGCTACGGTGTTCTTTGGCAGACATCTGTCCGGTTGGTGCCCTACAGGAGTTCCTGGCACTGCGTGGCATGCACCATGGCCCGTTTTTCTGTCACCAAGATGGGTCTCCCCTTACTAAATTTCAGTTTTGGAAGGTGACAGGCAGAGCCCTCGCCAGGGTGGGCCTACCAGGTGCCCGTTATGGCACACATTCATTTCGTATTGGGGCAGCCTCTACAGCAGCTGCTTTTGGGTACTCCGGGGCTGACATACGCAGCATGGGAAGGTGGGGCTCGCAATGTTTTCAGTTTTATGTGCGCCCACTTCCACCGTGAGTACCAATCCAATCACCTTACCTTCCTTTTTTCTCAATTTTTCTTACAGACCCTGGGTGTCGTGTTACACCGGTGACAGTATGGCTGGTGGGCCACAGCTATGTGCACAGGGCAGCGTGTTATGCTGCGGCGACAGAGTGGGGACCCCGACTGGGACTGGGTGAACACGCCAGTCTCACATGGCATGGTAAGCCTGGGATGTTATGGCGGGAGCTGCTGCCTTTCCTGTTTTCAAGCAGGAGTGCTGACCCGCCTGACATTCTCATCATACACCTTGGGGGCAACGATTTGGGTCAGGTCACCGGCTTATCGCTCAAGCACGCGATTTGCGAGGACCTTGCCTACTTGCACTACGTCTGGCCTGCCACAACCCTGGTTTGGTTGGACATGATCCCGCGCCATTCTTACAGAGGGGGCATTGACCTCCTGGCCCTTGACCGCGCTAGGCGCGCGGTCAATGGGGCGGTGGCGCGGTTCCTTGCCGACAAGGCTTGGGGACGGGTCAGTCGTCACCCCGCTATTAGCCTACGAAATTATGACTTGTATGCAGGGGATGGGGTCCATCTGTCGCGAGGAGGTATGGACCTCCTGTTGGGTGATTGGCGAGCAGGCCTGTTGACCGAGCTGACGGTCTGGGGGGGGGGCGTCAGGCCTTCTTTGAAGCCCCTCCGTGTGGCGGGTAGCACTGGTAAGGTAAACAGTATGACCCACAGGTATCCGGCAGGTTCGCAATTGACTGGACAACACTAGACAGGAACAAATTAGTTAAACGTTGTCCGGTCAACGACGAACCAGGCGACGGGGTGATGGCGATAGCTAGCCAGCATGCATCACCCCGTGATTTCACGGATACGAGTCAGAGGGTGGGGTCATGAGTTAGATATTGACTACGGTCAACAATTTGTTTGTTGTCAACAAACAAATTGATACATTGTAACCAATTGCCGTTGGCAATTTTGGGGTGGTACCTTACCAGTGTTACTTCGGCCTGCTTGCCTTAAGAATTATGATTGGTCGTTTTACCAATACAAATTTATAATTCGGATTAGGGCATTGAATCAATAAATGTGGCCCGATGCTGTTATCCACTTTCAATGTTGTCTGAGTCCGTTATTGGGGGGGTGCGCCTGCAATGCAAGCGCGGCGCCAAAATGGCCACCGCGCTCTTTGCGGGCCCCCCCCCAGGACAAAGAATCCGGGTAGTTTAGGGCGTGGCCAGCTCCCTTATAAAAGGGGTGGCCACGAGGCAGCCGTGCTGCCATTTTAGTTAAAGCGACGGAGCGGAGAAGTTTTTCCCCTCCACCCCCTCCCTAGTTAACAGTGTGATATTTTGGTCGCTTCGGGGCCGGGTGGGAATTTTTGGTTGGGACCCACATTGGCTTCCGGGTCCTGGCTTTTTTGCCCATCCCACACTGTTGCTATGGTTTGATATAGGGGTTCCTTTCGTTTCTACTGTTGACTCCGGTCACATTGGCGGGTAGCACTGGTAAGGTAAACAGTATGACCCACAGGTATCCGGCAGGTTCGCAATTGACTGGACAACACTAGACAGGAACAAATTAGTTAAACGTTGTCCGGTCAATGACGAACCAGGCGACGGGGTGATGGCGATAGCTAGCCAGCATGCATCACCCCGTGATTTCACGGATACGAGTCAGAGGGTGGGGTCATGAGTTAGATATTGACTACGGTCAACAATTTGTTTGTTGTCAATAAACAAATTGATACAAATTGATACATTGTAACCAATTGCCGTTGGCAATTTTGGGGTGGTACCTTACCAGTGTTACTTCGGCCTGCTTGCCTTAAGAATTATGATTGGTCGTTTTACCAATACAAATTTATAATTCGGATTAGGGCATTGAATCAATAAATGTGGCCCGATGCTGTTATCCACTTTCAATGTTGTCTGAGTCCGTTATTGGGGGGGTGCGCCTGCAATAGTGTGCCCTCAAGTAATTTCCAAATTATAGAGACTCAAGGCTTTCTAGATAGAGAGTACTGTATTCAGAAGTGGTTTACTATTTCCTCCTTCAAGGGGCACCCTAAGATTGTGCAGCTTCCCCAAGGCCATAGAACTAGCTGTTCTGGAATTCACAGTGCAAAATCGAATTCCCAACCTCTGGCTTTGGAGCCAAAGACCTAAACCACCTAGCTATCCAGCCAGCTGTATGTTAATGTTGGGAGAGCAGTAATTTAAGCAATCTTTCAATTTTGTGATATCAGCCTTCACAGGATTCCCATGCTTACATCCTGAAAATCAGTCAGCAAACAAAACAAGTTGATCTGCAAACTCCTGATGGTGAATGAGGCTCCAGTTCTCAAGCAGGTCAGTTAAGAACATAAGAACAGCCTTGCTGGAACAGGCCACAGCCCATCCAGTCCAGCATTCTGTCTCACACAGTTCATGCTTTCCTCCCTCTGCTTCCAGTTTTCTTTTCCAATTTTCTATTTAGGAATGCTTTAAAGCATGGGGAATACATACATGCTAAAGAGGGAATGCTACCTCTAACCATTTCATTTTCCCTTTAGTCATGGAAATACAAATGATGGAAGAGGGGAGGTTGCTGTTAGATATATGCAGAGGAAAAATGTTGGGGTTTCTTTCATTTTTTCCAGAGCTTACCTCTTTCATTTTCATATTTTACATGTAATGGTCCTTTCATTTCACCTTAAAAAAATGGAAAATACTCGTTTGGGTCATTCATTTCATGTTTCCCCATTTAGACAGTAAAAGCCTGTTGGATCCGGCTCTTATAAGTACTAGTCCAGGACAACGATGTAACAAACAGCAACAAGCTTTATTAACAGTCAAATAGAGATGAGCTTAAAAGGCGTTCCCAGGTCCCGAGATGGCTATTCAATCCTAGCGTATTCAGTCCCTCCAGACTCTTGCCCCACCTAGGGCAATCTACATGCTACCATGAAGCGCAGCAGTGGAGGGACCCAGGGCATAGTGCTAACTGGCTACCAAACTGGTGTGTGGGAAGTATAGATCCAGACCGGCCCCATCCTGGAGTTCCCATGGGGCTTATATAGTGTCTCTCCGGCGATAGCTCCTGGATACAAGGAAGGAGACCCGCCGGACAGATGTAACTAACCAATCATAACTGGGGATAACTTTAATTAACCAATGGAGAACAGGATCCAAAGTGTAACCAATCACAGGGCTTGGTTTAGTTTAACAAGTGCACCCTTTTGCAGTGGTTTCACGCCACTTTTGGCTTTTTGCTAGAATGGTGGGAAACCGCCATTTTCCCTTTGCAAGAGCGCTCCTGTGCTTCTTTGCAAATGAGCCTCAATACACAACAAAGCCCTAAAGAATACTTAGAACATGCTCGTAAACAGAAAGCCTATGGAAGTGTCCATTTCTCAGTTCATGTCATACAAAGACATGATTAACCAGATTACCCCCTCATACTAGTCCTATGCACTGAGCATAAAATGGCAGTGTGAGTTCAGTAGTATCCACTGAGCACAACAGAGGAGTTCTTGGCCTGGGGTGCAAAATAGAAAAGATGGAGGTAGCCAGGCAACCAAGCACTGGTTGCTTGACATATAGAGACAACCACTCATCATAGCAATCAACTAATCACAACACCAAGATCAGCAATGCCCCAAAGTGTGGCCAAACATATAATCAACAACAACCTACACAGCCCAGTGGCATAATGGCACAGTCAGAAAATCCACCTTCCTAGCTCTCAACCTCACAGAAGCAAACAAAATATTCTATGCCCCCTCAGTTCCCATCAAAACATACCTCTTGTTGAGTCTGAATATTAAATGTAACACGGCAGCAGCTTGGGTGGTTAACCAACAAGTAGTTTATCATAGCTCAGTTTAGATTAAATCAGACTGCATCGGCCTGCTTTGGACTGGGGAAAACAGGATGAGGTAGCAACATATATACAGACAGAATGGCAGTTACATTGATACATTTGCCTGGACTTAATGTGGGAAACCTGTGTAAACCAATCAGGGAATATTACAAACATATGAATAAGGCGCCTTACAGAAAGGGGCATGAATACAGCAAAGACTTAATGGTGAACATAACTTAAAGCAATATGCATAGATAACATTTGGACATAACACCTCTTTAACAGAATAAAAAAATAAAATGACCACATAATCTATACCTATAAAAAGAGGGTTGGGCCATGGGTGTCCGGAATGTGTATCCTAACACGTCCAGCCCATCCTGTAATGTGCCGGCCATACTTAACTTATGTCCTTGACAACATCACTGTGACGGTCTGGGAACCAAGAGTGGGGCCAATGCCCCACAAACGCAGAAACAAATGAAAACTATGCTACACAGCATCCTCTGCACTGCAGCACACCTCAGCCAATCAGGTTGAAGGACACAAGCGCAGAGGTGTCAGGACAGCCAGTGTGCACCAAAAAACCAGCCAACACACAGGCGCCTACTATGGGGGGCAGGGGCTGAAAGCACAGCTGCCTTTGGCCCCCACCTACCGAGGAAAGTGAGCCACCTCCCCGGGAGACGAAGGCAGAAAATGGCGCTCTGTTCCATCTTCACCTCCTGGAGGGAAGTGAGCACCTTCCACGAGGGACGGGGGCTCAAAGCACTGCTGCCTTTGGCCCCCCGCCAACCAAGGGAAGCAAGCCAATTCCCTGGGAGATGAAGACAGAGAACGTTGCTCCTTTCCGCCTTCGCCTCCCGGAGGGAAGCAAGCGTCTTCCATTGGGGGCAGGGGCCAAAAGCACAGCTGCCTTCGGCCCCCACCTATGAAGGGAAGCGAGCCACTTCCCCGGGAGGAGGCGCCAGGCAGGGATCCACCAGGGTAGGCTCCTCATCTGACGGATTCCTGACTCTAACCCTGCAATTACATCTCTGCTGTTTTGAAAACAGCCCTTGAAATAATGGAGGGAGATATGTCAAGGGCAAGAGACAGGAATCCATCAGGGGAGATGCCAACCCTGACAGATTCCTGCCTCTCGCCCTGCAATTTCCCTCTGCTGTTTTGAAGACAGCCCTTGGAAAAAGCAGAAGGGAAAATGCAAAGGTGCCAGGCAGGGATCCGCCAGGGTAGGCACATCCCCTGACAGATTCCTGCTTCTTGCCCTTGCCATTTCCCCTCCGCTGTATCGAGGGCTGTCTTTGAAACAGTGGAAGGAGAATGGCAAGGGCAAGAGGCAGGAATCCATCAGGGGCCTTCCCTGGCGGATCCCTGCCTCTCACCCTTGCCATGTCTTTGGCCATCCCCTTCTTCCTTTGCCACCACCACCACCACCCAAACTACCCCAATAACAAAAAGCTATTAATTTTAAAAAAATCAGCCAAACAGGGACAGCCTTCTCTTGCATGCAAGGGGGAATATAGCAAAACAAAAACAAATTAACACCCCACAACATGTATTTTTCCTGAATATATTTTGGGGATGGGAAGAATAAACCTGGAAGGAGGTTTGCCTACAAACTGAAGGTACACCACATTTTCAAAGTAGGTGGCTAAATGTAGTGACCCCAACCTGTTTAATAGACTTTTATTACTCCCATTTTCAGGGTTTTTGCCCCTCTGATCTGAAACCATACAAATGCATGCAAATACTAGTGAAACTGAAGAGAGAGAAAATAGGGCCAAACCAACTCCAGATCAGCTTGGAGTGAGCTGGCTACAATTTGTGTAGCAAACATTTGGTGCAGTCTGGTGAGCTTACTGCCAGTCTTCATAGAGGTCTCCAGTTTCACAGGAAGAAGGCAGGTTTCACTAGGTAGATTGTTTTTCCACCTATCTTAGTCTCCAGGACAATATAGGCTACCACTCAATTTTGACATACAGTAGTCCCCCGCATAACGAAAAAGCTCCATTCCACAGAGCTCTTTGCTATGCGTTTTTTCCATTATGTGGATCAAATGGGTGATACCCCATATAATGGGGGAAATGTTCGTTATATGGGGTTTTCATTAAGCGGGGTATACCCTGCTTAAGGAAAACCCCTCATAATGAAGAAAAATCGTTATGTGGGGTATCACGCTGAGCACACAAACACTTCATTGTACGAATTTTTCATTATACGAATCATTCATTATGCTGGGTTCCACTGTAATTTGTTTAAATGTCAAAAATTTCTCCTTTAACAGATGACAGCAAAGAAAAGGCCTCATAAAAACAGATTTAAAATGTTGCTGTCAAGTACTAATTTGAACTCATATTCCAGAGAACATGCTGCCACTATGCATCCTCCATCTGTGACTTCAGCAGTAAAAGCACAATATATAAAGTTTTAATTTCAATGCTTATTTATAACACTTGATGGAGAAAGCAACCCATGACCATTCAGCTAGCTTTCTGGTGGGAAGGGAAGGGGGGCAGCACATTACACTTATGCAAAAACTAAGTCCAAGTAGCCTAGATTTTTACCACAACCACACATAAAGATATATATATTTAGGCTATCTGTTTCAGCCATGAAAAAACAGTGTAGGCTAAATACCAAGCCCTGCCAAGTTGTTTTTTACCATTCTCGTTCCAACTGCAACAGAAGGTTAGCCCTTTTTTCTAATGGGGTCGCATTTATCTCAGCACATAATCTCATGAAAAGAAAATGGGATGGAAATTCCCTTATGATTATCATACTAGCCAGGAGGCCAAGCCGAGTGCATCTCCACTAATGCCACCAATTGTGCTCTGTTAAGGGAGAGAGTGGGGCTGCCGATGCCTGTGCGTAGCCATTTGCATGGCGATCGACAAAATGAAAGCAAGCTCTGCAGAGGGTGGCTCAACAAACTGCATTAAGAAATTGCTCTCAACAATGGCACATCTTAAAGCCTCAGCTGCAGACAGATTGTGGTATATTTCACCGGGGGAGGTCAAAAGCAGAATTGGATTTATATCCTTGTGTTTCCTGAGCCATACACCAGCTAATAATGTAGGAGGCTGAGTCCTGAATGGCATTAAAGGCTGTGAGTATTTGATGTTAATCAATGGCTGGCTGTCACAGTGGGAGTTTGCCCATCTCTGCCTTAACAGAGTTAAATTGTTACATCCAGCTGCGCTGGACCGGATTGAAACAAGCAGTCAATACTCTCTCCTCGGAATCAATATATAAAAATAACTCAGTGATGCAAGCAACCTGAGGAAAGTGTCAGGAAGAGTGGAGGAGGAGAAATGCTTTTTATATGTGTTTGACTATTAATATACAGAAAAAAACATGGGTTTTAAGGGACAAATAATTCCACACATAAATTTATGGGGAAGGTAAGAAATTTATTTCCCATTTGACATATTTGTGTGTCTCCCTACTCCCCTATGTGCTATCTACTCTCAGTGTCTTATATCAATCCCTACAAATGATCAGTAACAAACTCTGTACACAACATTGTGACATCACAAATCCTGATTGGGCTCAAGTGTGTGTGTGTGTGGGGGGGGGCACATGTAATATTTAGACAGAGGAAGAACTTACCTACTGGGTCAAAGTAAGTGGTTATCTAGTCCAGCCAGATTTTTTGAGCTTCTCATGCAATCTCAAATTAATTGTATTTTTACCAATTCCACCTGTAGTGGAACTCCGGATAATGACAAAACTCCGTTCCACGGAGTGCAGCGCTCTCCGGATTTTGATGTTATGTGGTCCCTATGGGAGTTGCTCTGGATAAGGACAAAAAATTTGTCATTATCCGGAGCATTGATACCAAATTCTGACTTTTTGGGTGGGTTTTTTTTTTTTGTGTGTGTGTGTGTTATGCAGAGCATCACGTGGTGTGATCCATTATGCGGATTTGGCGTTATCCAGTACCATTGTTATCTGGAGTTCCACTGTATTTATTTCCTTTCTGGTTTTATATCAGGTTGTAAGCCTTTCTTTCTTATCGCTACATTGAAATTAAAATACAGGATTTTTGTTGTTTCCTGAATTTCTCTTAAGGGGTAAATCTTCACACCTTGGAATCAGACTGAGATCATTCTGTTGTTTTTGAGATTGTATCCCATTACTGCTTTCTTCACTCTTTTATTGACTACAAGGGCCACTCCATTTCTTCTAAGGGATCCTTGGCCACAATAATAGATATAATGATCACGTGAATTAAATTGGCTCATTCCCATCCACTTTAGCTCACTGATTCCCAGGATGTCGATGTTCAGTCTTGCCATTTCATGTTTGACCACATTCAGCTTACCTTGATTCTTAGATCTTACATTCCAGTTCCTATGCAATATTCTTTACAGCATAAGACTTTCCTTTTGCTGTCAGACACATCCACAGTTGAGCATCCTTTCAGCTTTGATCCAGCCACTTCAGGCTTTCTGGGGCTACTTGTACTTGCACTTGTGAGAGAGAAATTTTGATTCACATTATTTGACATAAGTCCAGCCATATTAATTAAAAGTAGAATCAAAATGATATAAAGGGAGTCATCACATGGGTAAGAATGTTCTTTGTGGTTAGATCACTGTGACCTGACAGAAAAGAGGAACCTCAGCAGGTGACTCAAGACAGGGTCAGTGCTAACCACAACACGTGTCTCACATGTCTCTTGCTGACCACTAAATGTGAAATGACCTAATGTACTAAAAAAAGACAGGTTCAGAAGGTATATAAGGAAAGAGGAAAGAGAAACAAGTGGGCATTGCCAACACGGGATCATTTGTGAACCTGTCTTTGCTTTGCTCCAATTTCTATATTATTGTCCAATCTTTATGTTACATGCATCTCTTAAATATTTAGGTACTAGCCAATTGCCCAGCCTTGCTCACGTGCTCTCTCTCTCTCCCTCCCTCCCTCCCTCTCTCTCTCTCTCTCACACACACACACACACTCACACACTGCTCCTGCTCCTGCCTCACGCTCTGCTACTGCTACCGCCATATGGGCCTGGGAGCGTCCGTGCGGCTACCACATCCCAAAGAAAACAAAGTGGGCCTGCCACCTTGTCCTTTCCCATAAGCTGTGCCCAAATGGAGGACCTTTTTATGTTGTGTACCTGCCCAGGGAATGGCGGCCTCCGCCACCACCTCCTGTACCCGGGCTCCTGCTGAGGCCTTCCGGGCGTGTTCCGCTGCTCCCGCAGCATATTCAGCTGGGGAACCACCAGTCTGGCCTGTTCAGTTGTCTGAGGGGGCATGGCGGAGGGGTCCCATTGGGGCAGTGTTGGAGGATGGTAGGGGCATGTGGGAATCTGATAGGGAGGAACCATAAGCCAAGTTCACGAGGGTGCACACACTCCTGTTTGTCTCATGAGTTCCTCCCAGGAGATGCCTGCATCCTTTTACTATGTTTCAATATTTCCCTGAAAGAATGTCAGTACACATGTAATCAAGGTCTTAAGCTTCTGCTATAGAGAGACTGATCACGCAAGTTTCACGAGGCTAGTATTCTAACCAATCAGGACTCTGATCACGTACGGTAGCTTGCATGATTCTCACATGGTACCCTAATGTTAGAAACAATGTATGCCGAATGTAACCTACGGCTGAATATTCTCTATTGTTCCCTATGCCACCAATTCTGCTTCCTCTATATTGAATGCACTATTGTTCCTGTACTCTTATCTGCTGTTGAAATTTTGGCAATAAAATATACTGGTTGAGGTTGGTTCCTTCAAGCAGTTAGCTGGACCGTATCTGCTTGAGCATTTTCATGGTATCAGGATTTCCTCCCGCAACAGGGCAGCACTTGGCCCAGCCTGGCCTTGCCTCATTCCTGCCCTGCTGAAGGGTCACCCATGTTGTGGGCTGCCCCAGCTCCTCAGCAGCAGTGTGGCCACTGTCATGGGGGTCTGCCTGAGAGTGTCGGGGTGATGACCACTGCCCATGCCCACATGCCATGGTTCTGGCCAGATGTCTGTGGCCTAGCCTAATGAGACAGACACGGGCTCGAATGACAACAGTGCTGGGCACGAGCCACATCTCAATGGCTCTACACGCGACTACTCCCCCCCTGCTGAACTGTGCACATGTGCAGTACTTTTTTTTCAAATTTTGGGGGCTTCCCCCACCCCATAGGGTCCGGGACCTCCACAGTGCAGTATCACAAGCCCAAGGTAGGTGTGTGGCAAGTTTCAGCAGAATTGGTCCAGGGGTGTTTGTTCCTATAGGGAACATACAAACCCACATCTCTGTTTTATAGATATAGATAGACTGTACTTTATATAATGTTTTCTGATTTTATTTGACTTTGGTTTACAATAAATTACTTAATAATATTTTAAGATATTGTTCCTAGAATTCTTTTATGTGTAGCAGCAGGGGAAAATAGAAATAAAGTTTCTCCAACACTCTCTTCCCCAGTAGCATATGGGCCACTATCTGACCTGAGGGGCATATCTTCTGGCATCATAACTTTTATGCTTTTCATACTGCCCATGTGGTTTTCTTGGCAAGGGTTGCTATGTTTAATCTAAGTTCCCTGCTAGGACCTGTCCATCATGGGTGGCCCTATACAACATAGCCCATAACCTTATTCTTCTTGTTCTGCCATATCCAATTCCAAACATTGGTGATCCTCATGGCAATCAGCCATGAAGACTGTCCTGCAAATATAATGTCATGGTCTTTCATTTGCCTTCCGCATCACAGTGTGACACCCATACCACTGAGTCACTTTCTGATCCTGAGCCCTTTTGGCATGTAAAGTCCTCCTCAGCCTCAATCCAGTATTGATGAAGCTGCTGCCCTCCATCAATATCATATATTCTAATTCTGGCCAGAATTCTGGCTATGGTAATAGAGCAGACCATACTTCCAGCAACTCAATACTGAGCATCAGGCACCAGTTAACTAACCTGACAACCCTGAGAACTAGCGGTCTTGGCAAAGTCCACATGGAAGGGTGATTCCCCCTTGAATCTATCTTGATGGAGGGCAGCCCATAACCTAGGCAGCATAATAAAAAATAGAGAAATCACACTGGCAACAAAAGTCCACATAGTTAAAGTGATGGTCTTCCCAGTAAAAATGTAAGAGCTGGACCATAAGGAAGGCTGAGTGCAGAAGAATAGAAGCTTTCAAGCTGTGGTGCTAGAGAAGAATTTTAAGAGTTCCCTTGTCTCCAAGGAGATGAAATAAGTCATTCTTAAAGGAAATCAACTTTGACCACTCTTTGGAAGGACAGATACGGAAGCTGAAGCTCAAATACTTTGACCATCACATGAGAAGAGAGGACTCGCTGGAGAAGACCATGATGATAGGAAAGATTGTAGGCAAAAGGAGAAGGGGGCAGCATGGATAGACAGTATTATTGATGCAGTGGGCATGGATATGAGCAGACTCCAACGGATGGTTGATGACAAAGAAGCCTGATGTGATATGGTCCATGAGGTTGTGAAGGGTCAGCCTCAGCTGTATGATGACACGACAACAACCACTTCTCCCAACTGACTAAATCACATTTGTGAGTATCTTTTCAGCTGTGAACATTTTTACTATTTGTGTATAAAATTATACGTACTGTTTTGAACACTCATCATTTTTCCAAAATGCCTCATAAATGTGCAAATTCTGTAGCCTACGTTATTTTCTCTTTTTTTAAAGAAAAGGGCAAAAAAAACCACTCTGTACACTTACTGACATGTTAAAACCCAATGGAATTATTTGCTATCCCTACACACATTAATTCTGTCTTCTATGGTTTCTCCCAAAGAACCTATCACTGAATCATCTTGGTTAATAGCCCTAGGAAGACAGTTCATTCATGAAACTAGAAAAGCCATCTTTCTTCCTAGCTCTTACATAGTCCTGAAGTCTGTGAGAGAATCATTTGCTGTAATATTTGGATATCAAACATGCACTATCTAGTTTGATTTTAGTGATAGATTTGTTTTCATTTCTCTGCCATTGATTTTGGAATATTTGATGTTGTGCATCCAGAAATGGAAAAGCTGGACAGGGTCAGATCAAGTAAAGAATGGGGGCAAGAAAAGAAACTGAGATGCTCATTGATACTTGTAAGATTGAAATATTTGTATTAAAGCTTTTGCTGCCTCTGGGGGGAGCATTTGTTTCACTGTGACTAAATGGATTAATGTATTTGCATCCAGCATTACAATGACACAAAGCAGCCCTTTCATATTATATTATTAATTCATTTAACATGGATCTATTTCCTCCCTTTCAAAGAGCTCAGACCAATATACTCCAGAGGCTACTCTATTTTAATCTGACAGCCACCTTATATAAGGTAGGTTAAGCTAAAGGTATGGATCTGCCCACTGCATCTCCTAAACAGGGTTTCAGATTTAGGGGCTACATCCAGTGCTTATCCCAGTTAGGGCAGAATCACATGAATGAGTTGGACTTGTTAGTCAATAAGTAAAATCATGAGAGGATGGCTTGCTTCCCCCCTCCCCCCAAATGAGCTCATGGCTTGAAGCACAACCATAAGTGACCTGGTGTTCTCTCTCACTACACAACAGCACCAGTGGAGGGGAGGGTTGGTGGAATCAAGAAGAAATGGGCCCTGACTGGATCTTTGTTTGCATGCCCTACAATATCCAGCATAATAGTCATGTGGCACTTAGTGCTCAGAAAGATTTAGTTGGAGTCGTACGGAAAGATGGTGAAGTAAAATGATACAACTACATGAGAAACAAATCTTTATTGTCTAGGGGTGTATAATTGAAGCGACACCCACATGGAGCACTTTATTACAGAACACAATGTAATCAGCAGCAAGGCAAGGAAAAATCATGGCAGGAGTTTCTTTAACACACTAGTGCGGCAAAAGAACATAACCTGTGAGGTCCCTCTGGCCATTAAAAACTGCTCTTACTGCGGCTAGGTCACATTAGGTCAATGCAGCTGCATACATTACTATGTTCAGCAATAAAGGAAGCATTCACTTAACAGTGGTAGCCTGCAAGAGAGAACTTGGGCTGGCCCTTGGACAGACAGCACAAAGCCACATTAGGACTGCTTTATTGACAAGTTCTGAATGTTTATATGATTTGTAGCAGACATTAATGCTGCCTCCAAGTAAACCCTGTTCCACTGGTATTTTTGTCTAGAAAAACATTACATTAGATTGGAAATATGAAAAGTGATAGGCTTTAAATACACAATGTTGCACATAATGAATTATTGCAGAAAATACATATTTGTTTTGTCATTTGTTTATGTAATTATTATACTTATATCCCAACTTTCCTTTGAATGGTGGTACACGTGGCTCTCCTTCTCATCCCATCTTCACCCCACCACAAGCATTCTGTGTTTTGGGCCAAGCTGAGTATATGACTAGCCCATGTTAAACCAGTGACTTTCATGGCAAAAGCAAACATTTGAATTCGGGTCTCTCAGATCTTAATCCAGTACTCAAAGTACTAAATCAGAATACTCAAACAACTTGTAGATATTTGTCAGAAAGCTGAAAGACACTCCTTTTAAAATTCACTTTAGTTAACTGCAGAGAGTGTAAACATCAAGCAACCATCTAATTTTGACACAGCTTATCATCTCGTGCTCAGTTTATCCAAAGCTATGGTCAGCCCTGGAAAGAAGCATGCTAGAATGAAAATCCCATGATTTGCAGCAAAGATTCTGAGATGGAAAGAAAATAAGGGCAGGAAACAAATCAGTCATAATGTTGACAAGCTGGAATGAAAAATGCTGCAAAATGATGGTACATAGAGGTATAACCCACATGTGTTTATTCCTTTAAAAACTATGTTCAAGTGCATGTGTCTGCCCACACCATGGTCATGCCTCCCAGGAGAGAGTAGAAGCAAACCTTAGAAAATCTACAAACCACAGAGCTGGAATGGATCTTTATGGATCATCGAGCCCTGTCCTTGTCAAGAAGATACAGCCAGGAATTGAACTCCCAACCTCCTAAACCACTGTAGCAGCTGCCCAGCTTGAGAGATGAAGTCTTGTCAAAATGAAATGGTCAAAGTGGAATTTTGAGGGGTCTTCTCCTTTGCTTCCTTTTACCCCATCGAGTGTCAAGGGACTTTGAAGTGGGGGGGGGGCACTTTAGACTTCGTAATGTGAGAGGCCCTGTCTTGCTGTATTATTATCATCATCACATAAACTAATATTGTATTGAATTCTTATGAGACTCATTTTGAACTTGAAAACAAGGACCTTGAGAGATGAAAGCACATTACACTGAAGCAGCCATTCCTGAGTTTCTAATGAAAAACAAAAACAGCACCTTCCTTATTCCCCGAAATCTGCTCAAGAGGGATTTCAACTGACTCCTAATAGGCAGGCCATTCATTGTGTGCCTCTGTAGCTGATCTGAATAAATTGATGCCACGAGGTCTCACTCTTAGGTTTGATGAAGTGGACTTGATCCACAAACGTTCACATTTAAATGCAGGAGTTAGACTTTAAGGTGCCACAACTTTTTTGTTGTTTTGTTTTGTTTGCTCTCTGATATGCTTGCACAGACTAACACAGCTACAACTTCAAAAATGTCAAATAATAGGGAAGTATTCAAAAATGTAATTTACTGTCCAACTTTAAATGTTTTTATAATATATATCATTCAACAAATTCAAAAAAGTTCAGAAAAGGTATCAAATCTTTATTATTACAGCCAAAGGTCAGACAGAGTGCACCAGATAACACAACCATTCTGGTATCACATATAGAATAAAAGGATTTCCGACACACCGAGCATATACAGTAAAATATTAAAAAATAAAAATTTGTTTGAGAATCCTATAATACACACCATAGTATTTTACTTTAGTCTGACTGTCCCAAGTTCATGTTCGTGAATTTTAACACTGGAGGCTCACTATTTACTGAGCACTATTGGGGTCAAAAGACATGAATCGCCATACTTTTGCGAATGCAGGATGATTTCCATGCAAACCTGGCGACAGCGGCCGTCGTTGCCTTGGAACTGTCAGATAGTAATAAGCTCAAGTTTCTATTATCACTGGAGGCCAAGTACGGAACTGCTAAAAAGATCTCTTTTCTGAGATCTTCATAAAAGGGACACTCCAAAAGAATGTGCTCAGAATTTTCTATCTTGTTGGTGTGACAAGCACATATACGTTCACAAACTGGGATTTTCTTAAAAAGCCCCTCCCTAAATGCCGAGAGAAGCATATTGTGTCGAATGAGACTAAAAGAGTGTCTGTGGTCTCGGTTATTTAAAGACGAAAGATAGGACAATGGTTTAAGCACGTTAAAATGCGGCCATTCAAACAAGGAAGAGGTAACTTTGGTTAGATCTGTTTGGTGGTATATATCAGTTACCCTTTGTCTAATTTTCTCCCTAGCTTGATTTGGTCCCAGGGAAACAAGGTGAGTTTTAGAAATTCCATATGATGTCAAAACTGCTTCTATATGAGAAATCCAAGGGGAAGTTACATTATCTGCCATCATTAAGGTAAGTAGACCCACTGGAGAAAACAAAAGTTTCACCCAATACATAGCGGCACATGTTAATAATCTGGCCTTCACGGTTAGCATGCCCATTTCTAACCTTATGGCAGCATTAGAAATGCAAGATGGAGTCTGCATAATGAACCTCAGGAACTTAGATTGGACAATTTCTAAGGGATGGACACTCGATGCGGTGCTAAATGGGGCCCCATAAGACATTTGAGGAAGGGGTTTGGCTGAATACAGCCTTAGAGCGGCTACAACATTATAACCGCCTTTCTTCCAGAAAAAGTTTTGGATGGCGCCGGCACTACTTCTTGCCTTAGAGGCTAGGTGCATTATGTGTGAATTTTTGCTACCGTTAGATTGAAAGATTACCCCCAGGTAATTATAATAGTGGGTCTGTTCAATTACTTGTTGGTTTAGATACCACTGGTGTATTTTAGGTTTTGTGGCAAACACCATAGTTTTAGTTTTGGAGTAATTAATCTCCAGTTGGTTTTGGTGACAGTAATTGGCAAAGGTGAGAAGAACCCTACGCATCCCAATTTGCGACCTGGAAAGTACAACTGCATCGTCAGCGTAAAGAAGTATTGGGATATGCTTCGTACCCAGCTTTGGTGCATGGAAGTCCCTGCAGTTAAGACACTCTACGATGACATTTATATCTATATCAAATAATACAGGAGCTAAAACACAACCCTGCCTAACACCCCTTATCCGTTTTAATAGATCTAGACAAGTGTCCCTGCATGCTGCATTTTACCCTAATTGTTGTATTGTGGTGCAGCGCTTGAATTAGAAACAATAGCCGAGGGTCGATGGAGGCTTTCTCCAACTTTTCCCAAAGCAGTATCGTTGATACTGTGTCAAAAGCTGACTTCAAGTCAACGAAAGTGGTGTAGAGGGAAACAGTGGAGTTGGACGAGTATTTAAGAATAAGGTTCTGTAAAATAGCACAGTAGTCTATCGCAGATCTACCTTCTCTAAAGCCTGCCAGAAAAGGTATGCCGAAGGTCTTATAATTGCCTTATACATGTAAAATGTAAGTCTTCATAATTCCTTTGTAAATTACATGGTCCCACAACCCTTCTAGTAACAAGGTATTTTGTGTTTCTTCTTCTGGAGACTGTCATAACAAATCTATGAAGTAACATAAAATGGAGATCAAAATCCAAATAATTACAAAGGCATTGTCAAAAAATTCAAACTATTTTACACTATATTCCAAGTCAATGCATAAAAATTAATTACAAGACATAATAACTTACAAGAAGAACCCACCTTCTTAAGTGCATCTTGTACGTAATTTTTATGCATTGACTCAGAATATAGTGTAAAATAGTTTGAATTTTTTGAGAATGCCTTTGTAATTATTTTGATTTTGATCCATATATATAAATTTAAAGATGGACAGTAAATTACATTTTTTAATACAAATGGTTTTCCCCCTGTTTTTCCCCCCATATTGCACATGGTTTGGTCATATTGGGTTTGCTTTAACTTTAAGGAAATTGTATTTCAGATAATAGGGAGGCACCAAGTAGTGGAAACAAGACCAACAGTGATACACTTTTAATTGGGATGCTGGTAAAGGAAGAATCCATGGCTTCAAGTTTCCCCGACAATGCACAGTACAAGGGAACCACGCAAAATGAATTTGATGTTTTAAAAATGAAATTAGGGAAATAAGGTTTAATAGGCATTATGAAAACCTGGTGGGATAAGACTCATCACAGGAATGTAATCACTGAATGGTACAACTTATTCAAAATAATATGCTAAAGAGGAAGTGAGGAGTAGCATTAATGTAAAAAATGTTTGCATCTGCATGGAGACTTGGAGCATGGAAGTGGTTTTGAGATGAATTAGTATTGTGTCCTAGCATTATTTATTATAACCACCATTAGCACCATAAAGTCTATGGCACCATTTTCAAATCATTGTTAAAATAGCTGATTCGTCAGTACAAACTTCCCGCTTCTCCGAAACCCGCCAAAATGTATCAACCTGTGTAAGTGCCATTCTCACTGTATATAAGCTGGCCACCTTGTACATGTTCCCCAGTCCAGTATCTCTGAGCTGAATAATAAATCACTTGTGTTTGACCCGATCCTGTGGATCAGAATACTTCTTAAGCATCGGACTCAACAGTTAGGTAGAGGTAAAAGGAAAGGAAAACAGCAGTAATATTACACTGTGAATTGGCAAATCTTCATGCAAGACTGAAGACTTGGATGATGCATTCCTGGATGAAATTATTACACTTCAAAAAGGACTGACTACTTCTATATGCATTGGAGTCACACTATGCCAAGAATGCAAGTTTCATTACTTTTCTTGGTGATAATTTCACTTTCCAAGAGCTGTCCTGGATTTAAGAACATAAGAACAGCCTTGCTGGAACAGGCCACAGCCCATCCAGTCCAGCATTTTGTCTCGCACAGTGGCTCACCATTTCCTTCAGGGTATTCCCAAGCAGATGCCTTCACCTGCTTAGTATTCCCTGGAAATGATATTGAGAGATATCCTGCCTATCTCTCCAACCCGGAGGTTGTCCTTAAGTATCCATAATTATAGCCATTGATACTCTTGTCCTCCATGAACTTGTCTAATCCTTTCTTAAAGCTGTCAGGACTGACAGCTGTCACCACTTCTTCTGGCAGGGAGTTCCATAGACCAGTAATCCTCTGGGTGAAAAAGTACTTTCTCTTATTTGTTTGAGAATTAGTACCCAGAAGTTTCATGGATTTGTTCTTCATCAGTAGAGAAGAACTGGTCACCAAGATGACAGCAGTGGAAACCTTTGGTAGAAGTGACTATGCCCCTTGAAGATTAATTATACTGAGGAAAATAAAAAGCTGGGGGTAATAGGACATCCATACACTGGGCTTATGGAATCTCATGATCTAAAAGTTTCAAAGAGAAGAGATGACGTTTCTAAGAGATGACATACTGAAAGAAAAATAATGAGCAGTTCCTTCAAAGAAAAGAGGAAGACATCAAAAGCCATCTGGATGGCTGCACTGAGTTTTCAAATGAACTGAAATATAAAAGGGGTTTATATAGAAACTAGAGGGCAAATCAACAAGAAACAGTACAATCAGGTAGCCAGTGTGTATAGGTTCAAGGTCAAGAAGGCAAAATTTCAGAATGAGCTCAGGTGTGCAAGAGAGGTTAGAAATGACAAAAAGCTCCCTCTAGCCTGCTATAGTGAGTGCAAGATGAAGAACTACAAAGGAAGAAGTTCCCACCTGCTGTGGATAGAGAGGTATTAGTGCATGACAGCAGAACTGTTCAACATCTGCTTTGCTTCTATCTTCTCTAAAAATGAAAACATTGTATGCTTAATATATGAGAAAAGATGCAATGGGAGGACTTATACCTAAATTGGTGTTTGAGGGATCACTTAGCAAGGAGTGAGCGAGAAGGATTTGGGCAACACTGTGATCATCAAGAACCAGCACTGTTTCTTAAAAGCAAGTTATCCCATCTTATCTTTCTTTTGGATCAAGTAAAAAGTTTGGTAGACCGCAGGAGCACTGTAGATTAGGTATGATTTGATTGAAGCAATGCTTTGAACAAAGCTTTCCATGATATTCTTTGGGCCAGTCTAATAAAGCAATGAAGAACAAGAGAAAGAAAAGGCCACAGACTTAGGAGAGATATGTGCACAAAGACAGAGCATCTCTAGGCTGCCCTTTATGGGATAGGTCTGGGCTCACTAGTTTTCAGATTGCTTGAGGATTGGAGAGGGGCTCCAGGTTTTAGTCTGAATGCTGGTGAGGAGAAAAGAGTAGCTCCAGCCTGTCTTGGAAGAATTATGTTTTGAGGAGAGATTTAATTCACAGTAACTTGTGCTTTAACAAGAATAAAAAGCTACCACTTGCCACTGCAGGGTAAAACCACCTTTTCTGGTTTCTTCTCCATTCTTGTAACAGCTGCCTTAAATATAACTGGATGCCCTTAGATTTCTATTCTACCACTGAAACAAACCTTTTAAAGTTAAATCTGGCTTTCCCCAATTAATCAATCCAAATGTTTGTTGATTAATCTGCCAAATAAACCTAAGAACCATATGAGTAGGAAGAAGCCACAGAATAGCAGCAGCTGAAACAGCCCAGGCAATAACTGCCAGCTAGAATTTGTGAAGTCGCCTATTCTTGCTATGTAAATAGCTAAGTACATGGTAATCTGTCCCTTTTATATTTGAGAACGCTTTCATATTTTCCATGCTTGGCCTTCTGATAAGCATGGTAATTGTTAGAATTTCCATCTAATCATTTTTCATGAAATTACCTGCTAGTGTAAATGTAGGGCCTTTAGGAGAGCTTGGCCTTTTCCTTGTGAGGGGGAGGGGGATTGCAATGCTGCTCACATTTTTATCTGCTATCAATTTGCTTCTCTTCTGATCAGGAAACAGATTTCCTATGGGATGGCGCTGAAGCTGTGCTTTAGTGTTGTAAGGAACACAGAGAGCTTCATTCACTTAATCAACTGAATCAGCCCGAATTGCAGAGCTGAAATTAACTGGCTGTTAAAACTGCTCAAAAAATTTCAATGCAAATTTTGATGTCAAACATTTGGGAGATGCTCTATGAAAGCTCAACATGTTCATCAAACATTTGATGTCTGTTTTTGATGCCCAGTGGTATTTAGTTTCAGTTCTGGATATCTGACAGCTGATATTTTGCAGTATTTGATAGTTGGCATGCTATTACACGATGGTATATCATAGCAATTTTCCAGGTTCCTGTACTCAGGGAACACTTCCCATATTGATGTCTGCCAAAGACACTTGGCCCATCTGCCACAGGATAAGACTTTTAAACACTGCAGATGGGCAATGTTCATGTGTATGTATTCAGTACTCATAGCACACTATTGAACCTCGCAGTTATCTGAAGCATAATTAAAAAAATTGCAGTAAAATAAAAAAAATCCTGCTGTGGCTGTGCATTGTGGAGGTAATTTTATTATTGTATGCTAAGTTCATGGTGCTCTCCATCTTGGATAATTGCCTGTCTGCTGTGCCTCCATCTTGAATCCTTTCCTTTCTGGCCTTTTTCACTTGATTTTTGAGGAGGATTTCCTTCACCCATTTCTTTATATCATATTTGCTATCTCCAGGCAGCCTGCCTGTGACACTGTACCTCTTTAAGATTAATTTTAAGGCCACCTTTTTTGCTCTGGGGATTCTCCCCCCTATTTCTTTTCTATCAATGTTTTTTTCCCCTGCATAGCCTGCCTATTTTAGAGGAGATGGATTGTATATATTTGGCTTGATTTGCTTGCTTGATTTTCTTGGTTTTTTCGGAGAGGGGGGCTCATACCTGTCAAGTTTTGGGAAATTTCTGTCAACCCTCCGTATTTTACACTGTTTTCCGTCATCATCCCGTATTAGTTAGACTGCAATTAGACTGGAGTTAGACTGGAAGCCAGCACAGGATAAGCATATCTGTCCAGTTTCCTGTTTTGGCCGGGAAATTTCCCTTATTTGACAGAAATTTTCCGAAACCTGACAGGTATGGGGGGAGGGGCCTTGTGTGATCAACTGATGATATTGATGTGGAGGAGGCTGAAGAAAAAGAGTATGATAATATAGACTTGTGCTTGCATAGGTGGGATGATGATTTTTGTTCTCATGTATTGCTGCCGGTTTTTAGAATAGATTGGATTTCTGTTGCTTTGCCTCTACTTTCTTGGAGTAGATTTCAAGGATTCCTTAGGATATTTACAGTGGCAGAAAACAAAAACCAGTCAACTTCCTTCCATAGAGACATGTGAATGGGGGAAAAGATTATAGTAGTGTGAAATGAAGAAGCCAAAGGGCCTTTATCTGCATAAACAACTCAAGCAAATTCAACATGTTGACTTAATGAGTCATTTCACTCAGAAGGAAGTGAGTTTTGTCCCCAAACTGAGCCTGCCTTTTGGGCAGAATGCTGGTTCACTGGGTGCCCATTTGCCATTTTTATGCTGTCCTAGTAACATTTATATCATGAATATATCCCAGAAATAACCTGTTGCTCAGCCAAAATGTATTAGATAGGCTAGTTAGCTTTGTTATTTTCTGGTATGTTCTTCTTGATGAGTTTTTATCCGGTTGTTGTAATTTGCTCTATTATTCTTGGAAACGTTTTTTGTAACTGAATGGATCTTTTGCCATTTGGACTCTTGATTTCTCCCTCCTTTTAAAAAAATGAAATAAAATACAAATTAAAAATCTTTTCCAGCAAATGTCTGCATTTTTTTTCCTCAGAGGGTTTGTGGTATTTAAATCCAGGTCTTGCCTCAAACAGCTGCTGGGGATTTTGGTATTTTTAGTGAGTGTGATGGCAGTTATACCTTGCAAGGTAGGTACCTTGCTTTCCAGTGCCTAAGCTTATGGTTTTTGAGTTTGAACTCCCTGGTGCAGTGCCAAGTCAATTAGAGTGTTGGGAGTATAGGTTGCCAGGTAAAGGCTCATAGTGATTATTACAAACAATTCTTTCTTGGATTCACCCACTCCAGAATAAGAATGGTAGTGTGTGAAGGTGGCTCTAGAGAGGAAGCATTTGAATATGGTACCACAGTGACAATGTGTTCTTGCAAATTTTTTAATTCTTGGCCATTTCCCAGATTTCATGATGCTGGGGTTTACCACTATAACATCCCTCTGCATTGACGGGACATACCAGCTTCCCATGGAGACAATGCTCCAGTCTCATTTTCTGTTTTGTTTGTTTGTTTGCTTGATTTCAGGTTTTCCTTGTTCTGCTCAGAAAAATGCCAAATTCTGCCTAATGCTTTTTCCAATGTACCCTTTACAAGAACAGATGCCATTCTGCTGTGAAACTGTAATAATCCCATGCAGTTTGGCATTTCTTTCAGGGGGGAAAAATGACCGCTATACTTCTGAGAAGTCGTTTGAGATTTCTCAAGAGGGAAAAAACATCTTCTATAGAGAAATCTTGCTGTTTGTTTCTTACAGCAAGAGCCCTTTGAGATTCACCTCCCAAGCTTCACAAACAGGGGATTCATACAGCTATTCATTATCATACTATGTGATATATGGTACCACCTGCCACCAGTGCCCTTCTTTGATTTTTATGGAAGCAAAGAGGCCACTATGTGCAAACAAATAAAGTACATACTTTTGACTTCTGTAACAACATCCAGAAAATAATAGGGTGATATTTCAATCTTGTATCTGGAGATTCTGCTGCTGAAATGTGCAAGCTATTATTATTTGGCTAAAAACACTTGAATGGGAACTCTACATTTCACATTTCTGAACATGCATTAATTTGATTTTGCTTATTTATGATTTCATGAAGAAGCAGGGATGTATGTTCTCTCACAGGTTCGTAACAAATTAGGAAGATGGTGTTATCAACTGTTAATGCTCTTATGAATAGTGAGTGTCCTTCCTCTATTCACATTAGATAGTTCCCTCGGCAGAAGAAAATACTTCACACTTCTGGAGATGAGCTATAGTCCACAAAACCTGGGGGTGGGGGGAGAGAAACTCTTTTGTTTGGGGGTTTGGCCATTTTTGACCACTTTCTCTTTTACTATATCTGTTCCTCCTTTTTTGTCCCATGATTGTTGAGAGACTTCCAGAAAAGAAGGCTAAACTAGGTGATCTTAATTACTACATTGAAGTGAATTGGTGTCTGCACAGATGTGTATAGAATAATGTGGTTGAAAAGGACATGGCTTTCGAATGAAGGAGCTCTCCTCCAAATGCCAGTGTTTGGAAAGATCAGTTCCCTGGAGATTCCAGTAACCGTTCTTGGTGCCAAAGTTTCAAAAAAAAAATCCTCTCTTTTAGGAAGACGACACAAATGGAAGCTAGTGTTTTTAACAAATGAATCTCATAAAATATTCAGACTTCCAGAGAACAGCTTACGCTGAAAAAGAATCACAACTGGATGAGTAAACCATATAATGTAGAGGGGTGGGTGATATAGATTTTATAAATTTGTAATTCTGTCTTTATTGCCATGGGTTTGTACAGGATTCTTTAGTTTTTGTAGATGTTTTTCAAATGGAAATAGTGAGCAAATACAAGGAGGTTTTACATAGCAATGTATTGATAATAACGATATAATAATGACATCTCAAAATATGCTTTATAGGTACTGCTGATTCTGTGCACCTCAAAGAATTTTAAAGTCCAGCCCTAGAAACTACCTTTAACTTGGCCTTTTATGGCTGTGTGTGAGTCTGTGTATACAAACGAGAGGAAAGAGAACAGAGAGAACAGAAGTGCCCATGAGAGATGGAGCAAACAGATACACGAGAGAGGAAGTTTGTGCATTCAAGAAAGAGTGAGAGCAAGGGAATGTGTGCAAGAGAGTCTGAAAGAGTGGACATGTGTGCAACAAAGAAAGCATGTGGAAGAGAGATCATGAGGCTATGTGAAAGTTTAAAAACTCTTCTCTTCCCATCCACACTCATTCACTCATTCTCTTTCTTTTCTGCATATACCTGTATGTGCTTGTGTTCTCTCCTCTTCTGTGCAAAACACTTTGCAGGCTCACCCACCCAAATAAAGACTGAGACACCGGTATTGGATTAAAGGCATTGGGCCACTTTTATTGAATAATGCCCTAGTCCGAATTATAACTTTCAATTGGTGTATTGTAATTCTTTAAGGCAAGCAGGCCGCAGTAGCACTGGTAAGATTCTACCCAAAATGCCAAAGGCTATTGGCTATATGTATCAATTTGTATCAATTTGTTTGTTGTCACAAACAAATTGTTGGCCGAAGTCAATATACTATCTACTGACCCCACCCTCTGACGTGTATCCATCAAAATATCAAGGTGATGCAGGCTGTGAAGTTCATGGTTCGCCCTTGACCGGCCAATCCTGTTTCCCCTGTACCTATCTACATGTTGGCCAGTCAATTGCTAACCTGCCGGATACCTATGGGTCATAAATCTTTACCTTACCAGTGCTACCCACTATACGGGGAGGCGTCCATGATGACTCACTGCCCCCCCCCCCGACTGACAGCTCGGTCACCAGGCCCACTTGCACGTCCTCCAGAAAGAGGTGCATACCTCTGGCCGACAGGTGGACCCCATCTCCTGCATACAGGCTAAAATCCTGCAACCCTATCCCCGGGTGTCGGATGGCTGTCCACAAGCCATTCTCAACAAGGAACTGGGCAACAGCCCTGTTCACTGACTGCCGGGCACGGTCCAAACCATGGAGATCAATGCCTCCTCTATAACAGTGTCTCGGCACGATGTCAGACCATAGCAACCATGTGTACGGCCATAAATGATGTAGAAACGCCAGGTCACTGCACACCGACATTTTAAAGGGAAGGCCAGTGATCTGTACGAGATCATTGCCGCCGAGGTGCAGAATCAAAACATATGGCGTTCCAGCATCCCTGATGGACATCAGGAATGGCAACAGTTTCCGCCACCTCATGCCATGCACACCATACCATCGCATACGTGCGGATGCACGCAGCCCAAGATGGGGTCCCCACTCCAACGATGCAGCATACTGTGCCGCCCAGTGCACATAACTGTGGCCCACCAGCCACACTGCCACCGGTGTGCGTAGACACACAGGGTCTGTAAAAGAAAAAGAAAGAATTAAGGACATAACTAGGTACTCATGCAGTGAGGGGACGTACATATAATGAAAAACGCACGGATCCCCACCTGCCCATCCGACGTATATCAGCCTCCGAGTACCCAAATGCAGCCACAGTTGACGCGGCGCCTATCCTGAATGAATGGGTGCCATAACGAGCCCCAAGGAGGCCCACACTGTGAAGTGCTGTCCCGGTCACCCTCCAGAATTGAAATTTGGTAAGGGGAGACCCATCCTGGTGACAGAACAACAGGCCAGGGCGCATACCACGCACTGCCAAAAACGCGTGTAGGGCACCAACCGGACAGATGTCAGCAAATGTGCATCGTAGCAGTCTCACACCACTGCCTTCTCCATGCTGATCGGCCTTTGAGGAATGAATCCTCAACTGAACCCACTCCTGGTTGATAGATACATCTTCCAGTTCCAGTGCCCCATTTTGACAATGGGACCAGCTCGCTGATTCTCAGAGCTCCAAAGAAAGTTACGGTGGTAGCTGCATGAAAAAGAGACTCCTCATACCTATCATCACACAGTTTATGCCAACCTCGAGCAAGGTGGGACAGAATACATGGTGAAACAGGATGACGTGTGTCCGGGCAGTGGCCACGTTCACGTGTCCACCCTTCCAAGACATGGCGTATACGGAAGTCACCCATGCAGTCAGTAAAGCCCCATGCCTTGGCCATGAATGCCAAGGCCAAAAGCCTGATGGCGATGGTGCGTGAGGCCAATCCCTGACCATGAAGGTGCACCATATACTGTAAAACCTGGTCGACCAGTATCGGCCACATTTCAGGCAACTGCCTTTCCCTGCAAAAGGTCCTAAATTGAAGGAGTGTATGCTGATACGCCTTACGTGTGCGAGGTGCCAAAGACATGCCGATTGCCCGGTTCACCTCTCCTCGCCAAAGGTCCATATCTCGGCCGGGAGTGGAGAGGGAAGTTCCTCTGCGTCTGGAGCCAAGGTACGGAACCGGGAGATCTGCAGGCGGAATAAAGCGTCGGCAATATCGTTATTAATGCTTGGCACATGTCTGGCCCTGAAGAGCACATTAAGGCGCAAGGACCTAAGAACAAATTGGTGAACTAAGGCCATGACTCTGGGGGACTTAGACGTTTGGGCGTTGACAATGTGCACCACAGCAGCATTGTCACACCAAAAGTGAACCACAGAATTAGCCCACATGTCCCCCCAGAGCATAAGGGCACCCAAAATTGGAAAAAACTCCAGGAACATAAGATCGCGTAAGCGATCCGTGCCCTGCCATTCCTGGGGCCATTGACCATAGGCCCACTGTCCTTCAAAATAAATCCCATACCCAAGGGAGCCAGAGGCATCCGACTGTACTTGGAACTGAGGGCTGACCATAAGCTCAGATCTCCAAAAGGAGATGCCATTAAATTCCTGTAGGAAAGTGAGCCAAACCGACAGGTCTGCTCATAAACCCCTAGTCAGCCGTACCCTGTGGTGTTGTTTAGAAAGGCCCACCATAGCGTCACAAAGACACCTGGCGAAGCCTCTGCCTGGTGTCAACACCCTACAGGCGAAGTTGAGGTGGCTGTGAAGCACCTGCAACTCCCAGAGAGACACCTTACGCTTGGCAAGCATTGCCAAAATCGCATCAGAGATCCGAGTCATCTTTTCCATAGGCAATCTGGATGTCTGGGCGACAGTGTCGATGTCAATACCCAGAAAGGTAAGGGTGGTGGCTGGGCCCTCTGTCTTTTCAGGTGCTAGGGGGACACCCAGTTCCCCCATAATTACCTGAAACGTGGTGAGCAGGCGTCCACACGTGCCCGAGTCATGTCCACCCCCGAACAAAAAATCGTCGAGGCAGTGGGCTACATACCGGGATCCCGCCCTACGAACAAAAGCCCAATGGAGGATGGTGCTAAATCGTTCGAAGGCCGAGCACGAAATGGAACAGCCAAAAGGCATGGCCTTGTCCACATAAAACTTGCCCTGGAAACAAAAACCTAACAGCCCAAAGTCGTCCGGGTGCACCGGCAACAATCGGAATGCCGATTTGATATCACACTTTGCCATGACCATATGAGCGTACCATCTGCAAGGCCTGGTCAAAGGACGTATACCGAACAGAGCAAAGGTCATCCGGTATAGTGTCATTGACCGAGGAACCCGCAGGGTAAGAAAGGTGGTGAATCAGACGAAATTCACCTGTGGTCTTCTTAGGAACTAAACTCAGAGGGGATACCTTTAAATTAGGATATGGGGGGGTCGTTAAACGGCCCCACCACCCTCTGCTCTCTAACCTCTTTGGCTATCTTCTCCGCAGCAATGTCCTCATTACCCCTGAGAGACAGTAGGTTTGGGGCATCCTGAGGCCCGCGAACACCCTTGAACGGGATGCAGAAGCCAAACTTAAAACTCTCAAGCAGGTAGATCACATAATCCTGTCTAGGATAGGCGCGCAGCCATCGCTCAAGCACCGTGAAATTAATTGGTGAGGGGGCCTTTTGTATGGGTAGCGGTGTCAGAGGGAGCTCCAGCCGCCCCCTGGAATCCCCGTCCCCTGCCCCATGACCCATCGCGGAGGCGGCGTGAGGGCTGGAACAAGAAGGGCACTCGTGCCTAAATTTACACTGGCACCTGGTGCACACTCCATTGGTGGAGAAACTCCAACACAGCAGGCAGTCTGGAACCCCCTGCCCCGCCTGCTGGTGGGGAGTCTGTGTAGTAGCAGCCTGCTGTACGGCATGGCCACAGTGGTACTGGTCATTTGGCGCTGGCCACGTAGGGGTCATATACAGTAGCCACAACTGCTGGCAGGGCTCGTCCCACCGCATCTAAGGCTGAAGGGCCGCCCTCATCCTAAATTCTTCATCATAGGCCAACCATGACGGGCCAGGAAAATCGACAACGGCCCAGTAAATATTGTCCAGGTACTGGACCATTGGGATGGCCAAATGAGGACAGGCCCTGATATATACCGCCATGTATATCAAATAGGCCGGTAACCAATTGGCCCAAGTACGAGGCAGCTTACGACGACGGGACAACTCCTTGTCCCTGTCATCCTGCCCCTCCCTCTCCTCCTTAGTGGGTTCATGGTTAAGGAGGGTGAAAATGTCAATATATTCCCCCCACCATATCTTCTCCCTAGTAGCCTGGGATAAATGGTCACCCAGGGGTAAGGAGTAACCGGCTGTTTGCAGGGCTGCCGTTGGCACGGAGTGAAGTGGGGGAACATATAATGGGCCCTGTCAGACCCCAGAGAAGTTAGCCGGAACAGTTGGGGTGGTCACCCCTGTAAGAACCTGGGGATAATTAGGAGCCCAGGAGGTAACAGGGTAGTGTGCAGTGAACTGCCCTCCCACAGTAGCCTGTTGCGGCCATGGCCATTGGAAACCCCCCCCCCCCAGTGTTGTGAGTCAATGGCACCAGTGTGCTGACTTGACCAGGATACTCACCCGGTGCACCCCCATGGGCCGCCCCCACTGGGGGTCTTGGCCCATTGTGGGTGTCGGAGCTCGCGATGTTCATCGAGCTCTGAGCCTCCGGGCGTCCATGCCAAGCAGGCCCGGTCCCCAATGGAATGCCCTGCTGGAAGCACCAGCCTGCGCTGGCCTGATGGCCTCCAGCAGCTCAATCCTGTTGATCGCCCACCGCGTGGCAGTGGCAGGCATGTGGGCCACAGCCGAGGAGCTGCCAAGCCCACCCTCCATTGGTGGTGGTGCAATTCCCATGGATGCCTCGAGTGCCAATATGTGGGTAAGGAGAGCATCCATGGTGTCAGACCCACCAGAATAAGGTGGGCCAGATGGGCTGGACGGCCCACCGGGCAATTGGTGAGTGGGCAGAAGGGGAAAACCATGTGGCAATTCCTGGCCAGAATAGGGCCAGGCCCAATAATCCGGCCCATGGGGGGCCGGTGGAATGGCGGGGCGTGATCCTGTGCCGCGCCCAAATGGGCCGCTATGCCCCATGCCGGGCAAAGGGTAAATAGGGGCGGAAACCCCAGGGGAGCAGGCCCGCACAGCCCCCGCCTGAGTCCTGCGACTGGGCGGGCAAGCAATGGCCTGGTCACCCGCATTGGTGGCACTGGGAAAGGTAACGCTGCCGCCCCCCATGGGGCACCTGCCTAAGCCCTCTGGCCCGATGGCAGCCCCATAGAGGAGGTCTAGGGGGTAGGCCAAGCCCTCCCCCTTGGACGCGGCCTTGGGGCTGCAGGAGCCTTTCGCTTGGGTGCCATGGCCACCCAAGCGCTGAAGTACTGATCGAAGGAAAGATATCTTCTGATCAAGAATTAAGAAGGGAAAAAATCGGGAGGAGTACCAGCAGCGTCGGAGCAAACTTCTCCGCTCCGTCGCTGTTCTTTAAATGGCAGCAAAGCTGCCTCATGGCCACCCCTTTTATAAAGGGATGGCCATGCCCCCTAACTAACCCGGATGTCTTCGTCCGGGATGGGTGGGGCCCCGCAAAGAGCGCAGTGGCCATTTTGGCGCCGCGCTTACACTCTTACAAGACAAGTGTTCACAGTCTCAGGCGTAGATTCATCTTTTCTCACTCCCTCTGTTATGTTTGAAACTGTTTGTTCACTTTGCTCTGTGTGCTGGAAATTCTGTCACTTTTGTATACATCTGCATGCTCCCTCTTTCTTTCTTTCTTTCACATTCTTCTTTTCTCTTGCTCATGGACATCCACTTTCCCTCTCTGTCTTGGACACCCATCTACTCCTTCTCATTCTCTCATGCATGCTCATCACCCAAGATGAAGCAGGCGGAAGTTTTAGGGTGGGCAAACTGTTAACAGGGTGGGCAACGCCCACCCTGGCCACCCCCCTGGCTATGGCCCTAGGTTGGGATGGAGAGGAAATAGCACAACTTTTTCAGGATAGACTATGAATGGGTGGGGATAGAGGTATGTGCGCCTTAAGCAACACCTCCTCATCCACTTGTTTGTTTGCATTTCTTTGTCAGCTCTCTATTAGTGCTACTCTTTCTTCCTTAATTCTCCTCTCCTTACAATGCTTCCTCCACAAAGAATTGTCATGGTAGCTGGCAGCACAAAATGTAACTTCCCATGTTACTCCCCTGCTTTCTCTTTCACTGCTGATTTCTTTGCATCCATCAATAATGAGTAATAGCCAGACACTCACTGTTATTCCAATGTACCCCAAAAAGAGTAATTTACAGCCATGTCCAATGAAAGCAGAAAAGCAAATTCACTCTAGCTCACTCTATGTAATTTATCACCAAAGTAATTTGTAAAAGAAGAGTCATTTCTTCTCTGATATGTGTGTGTTTATCTTTCCATCTTCACCAGATCTCCAAAAATTGTAGAATATGTAACTTGTTTCTAAAGTAACTTGCAAAAAAGTAATGGCTTATTAGCTGTTTTTTGGCTGTGTGTGTGTGTGTGTGTGTGTGTATGCTTGTTTGTCTGTCTATTTTCTTCATGAGAGCTCCAAACTGTGACACTTGGTATCGCTATTTTACTTTAAAATTGTTTAATATATTTTAGCTAATAAAAATCAATATTTAGCTTTCCATACCATCTTCAGACACTGGAAAACATATTTCTCTATCCCAGTGTTTCCCAACCTTTGGTTTTTGGATTTTAGATCCCAGAAGCCTAAGTGAATTTCCCAAAGCACTAATCAGCCAATGTAATGGCTTAGGCTTCTGGGAATTGAAGTCTCCCCATGGGGTGTGAGCCCCACATTGGGAATCACAGCTCTAACCTTACCTAAGAGCAGAGAGGCTGCAGAGATCCATCAGACAAGCGAGAATGGCAAGGGGATGCTTCTGGATGCTTCTGCTGGTTATTCTTATTGTCCTGATTCCATAACTGTATTCAAATGGATAACTTTCAAATGGCAAAACTAAATCAAACTTTAGATAAGGAGAGTTTCTGTGGTCAAATTACTTTATATGAGGGATGGAAGTAACTATGGAGATTTATTATTATTGAGGCAAAAACTACATGCTTGTATGCCGTGGGGAAATGGGATTAAATCCACAGTGACTTCTGTAGCATCATATGATGATCAGTTCTCCTGAGTTTCAAAATGGCACACAACCTGGTTCTTCTCTGCTCCACACTGAAGTATCAAATAATACAATCCTTTTCCTTAGCAGTTGTCTGCTTGCCCTTTTCTTTTCCATACAGTTTTAATGATTGAGAAAGTAAGTCTAATGGGCTTATATTATGTTGTATTTGTTCTAACATGTATCTGTTTTCATTCAGATAAAACAAAGGTATGTTGATCTGTTTCTCAAATGTTTTGTTTTCAATAAAAACCAGGTAAGTGTTGTAACCATCTATTTTCATTATGTTGCTTTAAAACTGTCAAGCTAATAATTGTGTTATAAGTCTCCTTTGTTGTTCATCTGAAACATATCAGAATATTAGTTACTCTATGTTCTGCTAATGTTATATTAACTCAAATATAAGTTGATATAAATGTATTAAAATGTTCAATTACATTAAATTACATAGAATTATTAAGTGACTCAGTTACATTTAATGAAGCTTAAGTTTGCATTATTCATGCAATAATACTTTTGAATATCTCTGCCTGTTATGCTTAACTCTGAAGTAATTCATTATCCACAGTTACGGATTCCGGTCGCGAGCTCCGACGCCCGCCGTGGGCCGGAACCCCCAGTGGGGGCGGCTCACGGGGGTGCAACTAGTGAGTATCAGGTTCAAGTTAATGCACCCACATCACAATCCACTTCCAATGGTGGGGTTCAGTGGCCATGGCCTCGTAATGTCGAGGCGAGTGGGCATCAGTTGCAACCTTATCCTAGTGCCCCTTGGTTCCATACAGGTGCAACGTTGGGGGTGGGGGTTTCCACCCCCGGGCTAGTGCCAGGCATCGCAGGGACTGTCCAGGTTCCGCTGCGCATGCCCCGGGTACCTAATGTGCTGGTGACAGCTTTGCCAATGGCTGGTTATTCTTTGCCCCTTGGTGATCATTTGTCCCAGGTCACGAGGGAAAAGATTTGGCGGGGGGAGTACGTGGATATATTCTCCCTATTGAACCATGAGCCCACTAAGGAGGAGAGAGAGGGACAGGATGACAAAGACAAAGAGCTGTCCCGCTGTCGTAAGCCACCACGCACCTGGGCCAACTGGTTACCCGCATATCTTATTTATATGGCGGTGTATCTCAGGGCCCGGCCAGACCTGGCCATTCCTATGGTCCAATATTTGGACAATATTTACAGGGCGATGGTGGATTTTCCAGGCCCATCGTGGTTGGCTTACGATGAGGAATTCAGAATGAGGGTGCCATTGCACCCGGAGATGAGATGGGATGAGCCCTGTCAGAAATTGTGGCTATTGTACATGACCCCCACGCGTCCGGCGCCTGGGGATAGGTACCATTGTGGACATGCCGTTCAGCGAGCTGCTCCAACGCAGGCTTCCCGCCAGCTGGCGGGGCAGGGGGTTCCAGCCTGCTTGCTGTGTTGGAGCTTCTCGGCCAGCGGTGTGTGCAATAAGTGGCAGTGCCAATACAAACATGAGTGTCCCTCTTGCGCTGGCCACCACGCCGCCGCCGCGTGTCCGCGGGCCGGCGGGTCACGGGGCAGAGGTAGAGGTGGACAGGGAGCGGGCAGAGTGGCTGCTGAGGGAGCTAGCCAGACAAAAGTCCCCCTCCCCAGTTAATGTGTATATGTTGGAGCGATGGCTCTCAACTTATCCTAGGAGAGAGGATGCACAGTACCTCCTTGAGGGTTTCCAGTGGGGATTCCGAATACCATTCAAAGGAGTGCGGGGACCCCAAGATGCACCTAATTTAATCTCCCTGAAGGGTAGAGAGGAGGTGGCTGCCCTGAGTATTGCTAAGGAGGTTGGGGCCAAGAGGGTGGCAGGCCCCTTTTCTGTGCCACCCTTTCCCAACCTGAAGGTCTCCCCTCTGGGGTTGGTACCCAAGAAGGCCCCGGGGGAATTTCGTTTAATCCACCACTTATCGTACCCGGCGGGTTATTCTGTCAATGACGCTATCCCTGATGACCTTTGTTCGGTCAGGTATACGTCCTTTGACCAAGCCCTATGGATGGTGCGCTCTTGTGGTCCGGGTGCCCTCCTGGCAAAATGTGACATCAAATCGGCATTCCGATTGTTGCCAGTGCACCCTGAGGACTTTGAGCTATTGGGTTTTAGATTCCAAGGGAAGTTCTATGTAGATAAGGCCATGCCTTTTGGCTGCTCTATATCCTGTTCAGCATTTGAACGTTTTAGCACCTTCCTTCAGTGGGCCTTTGTTCGCAGGTCCGGGTCTCGGTCTGTAGCCCATTACCTCGATGACTTTTTGTTCGGGGGTGAACGGGGCTTGGACACGTGCACGCGTCTCCTCACCACATTTCAGATGCTAATGCAGGAACTGGGTGTCCCTTTAGCGCCCGAAAAGACCGAGGGCCCATCTACTACCCTCACATTTCTGGGTATCGAAATTGACACGGTCGCACAGGCATCCCGGATACCCATTGACAAGGTTACCCGGATCTCTGCAATGATTTTGGCCTTGCTGGCCAAACGTAAGGTGTCACTTAGAGAGCTTCAGGTACTGCATGGCCATCTTAACTTTGCCTGCAGGGTGGTTACGCCTGGCAGGGCATTTGCTCGGCGCCTGTGCGATGCCATGTCTGGCTTGACAAGGCGCCACCATAGGGTCCGACTAACCAGGGGCATGCAGGCTGACCTTTTGGTTTGGCTCTCATTCCTGCAGGACTTCAACGGGGTATCCTTTTGGAGGTCCGACCTTTTAGTTTCACCTAGGTTTCAAGTGCAGTCGGATGCCTCTGGCTCCCTGGGATATGGGATTTACTTCCAGGGGAGGTGGGCTTATGGCCAAGGGCCTCCAGAATGGCGGGGCACGGATCGCCTCCGCGATCTTACATTCCTTGAGTTTTTTCCAATCCTGGGAGCTTTGATGCTATGGGGCAAGAAGTGGGCCGACTCAGTGGTCCATTTTTGGTGTGACAATGCTGCAGTAGTGCACATTGTCAATGCTCAGACATCTAAATCACCCAGGGTGATGGCTTTAGTTCGCCAATTCGTGTTACGTAGCCTACGCCTTAACGTCCTTTTCAGGGCCAGACATGTACCAGGCATTGATAATGATATTGCTGATGCTTTATCCCGCCTGCAGATCCCCCGGTTCCGTGCCTTGGCTCCGGACGCAGAGGAATTCCCCTCGCCACTTCCGGCCGAGATCTGGACATTTGGCAAGGAGAGGTGAACCGGGCGATTGGCATGTCCTTGGCGCCCCGCACGCGTAAGGCGTACCATCATGCTTTAGTTCAATTTAATAGCTTTCGTACGCAACTTCAGTTGCCTGAGGCGTGGCCCATTCCAGTGGAACAGGTCTTACAATTCATGGTTCATTTACACAGTCAGGGCCTCGCTCCCCGCACTATAGCATCAAGGCTGTCAGCATTGGCATTTGTTGCCAAAGTGGGGGGTTTTGCCGACAGCACATGTTCCAGGTATTAATAATGATATTGCTGACGCTTTGTCCCGCCTGCAGATCCCCCGGTTCCGTGCCTTGGCCCCGGACGCAGAGGAATTTCCCTCGCCGCTCCCGGACGAGATATGGACGCTTGGCAAGGAGAGGTGAACCGGGCGATCGGCATGTTGCTCGCGCCCCGCACGCGTAAGGCGTATAACCAGGCATTCAGTTCATTCAGGGCCTTTTGTGCCCGATCCCGGATACCTGAAAGTTGGCCCATCCCAGTGGCTCACGTCCTCCAATTTATGGTTTACTTACATACCCAGGGCTTAGCTCCCCGCACCACAGCATCCAGGCTGTCAGCGCTGGCATTATGGCCAAGGTGGGTGGTTTTGCTGACAGCACAAATGATTTTAGCATACGACATGTTTTGGAAGGGTGGGTGCGGGAACGTGGGCGCAGCCCGGACGACTGCCACCCGATTTCTCCAGGGGTACTTACCCACCTTGCACGGGGCTGGCATGACCTGTGTTTCGACAGGTATGAGGCAAACCTGTTTCACGCGGCTACAACGGTGGCCTTTTTTGGGGCGCTCCGCATCAGTGAGCTGGTGCTACTGTCTAAGGCAGATGCGAGTCGTAGGGCACTGGAACTCGACGATGTCTATGTCTATAATGAGTGGGCTCAGTTGAGGATACGGTCCTCAAAAGTTGATCAGCATGGCGTAGGCAGTGGAGTTAGACTGCTACGATGTTCCATTGCAGACATCTGTCCAGTTGGTGCCCTACAGGAGTTCTTGGCAGTGCGTGGCACGCACCCTGGCCCATTTTTCTGCCACCAGGATGGGTCTCCCCTTACTAAATTTCAATTTTGGAAGGTGACCGGTATGGCACTTTCCAGTGTTGGCCTCCCTGGGGCGCGTTACGGCACCCATTCATTTAGAATCGGCGCTGCTTCAACTGCAGCCGCATTTGGGTACTCTGAGGCTGATATACGCCTTATGGGAAGATGGGATCTATGCGTTTTGCATTATATGTTCGTCCTCTTCAGACGTAAGTACCAATTAAGTCACTGTTCTCCTTTTTTCTCTTACAGACCCTGTGTGTCCATGCACACTGGTGGCAGTATGGCTGGTGGGCCACAGTTATGTGCACTGGGCAGCTCAGTATGCTGCGGCGACAGAGTGGGGACCCCAGCTTCGACTGCGTGCGGCCGCATGCATACGTTGGTACGGTAAGCGTGGAATGAGATGGCGGGAACTGTTGCCATTCCTTTTCTCCATTAGGGATGCTGAACCGCCCGATGTCCTTGTACTGCACCTCGGGGGCAATGACCTAGGCCAGGTCACTGGCCTTTGCTTAAAATTTGCAATTTGCAGAGACCTAGCTTATTTACACTATGTGTGGCCGTTCACCAGGCTGCTATGGTCGGACATCATACCACGTCACACTTACAGGGGAGGTATTGACCTCCGTGCCCTTGACCGCGCTTGGTGAACAGGGCAGTTGCCCGGTTCGTGACAGACAAGGGTTTGGGGATGGTCGTCCGACACCCCACCATTAGTTTACAAAATTACGATCTGTATGCAGGGGATGGGGTCCACCTGTCGGATAGAGGTATGAACCTCTTTTTGGAAGATTTGCAAGCAGGCCTGTTGACCGAGCTGACGGTCTGGGGGGGGGCGGTGAGTCTTCATTGAAGCCTCCCCGTGTGGCGGGTAGCACTGGTAAGGTAAAGATTTATGACCCATAGGTATCCGGCAGGTTCGCAATTGACTGGCCAACACTTAGACAGGTACAGATGTAATAACGTTGACCTGTCAACGACGAACCAGGCAAGGGGTGATGGCACGAGCTTTTCAGCATGCATCACCCTGTGATTTGACGGATACACGTCAGAGGGTGGGGTCAATAGATAGTTTATTGACTATGGTCAACAATTTGTTTGTCTCAACAAACAAATTGATACAAATGGATACATTGTAGCCAATTGCCGTTGGCAATTTTGGGAGGAACCTTATCAGTGTTACTGTGGCCTGCTTGCCTTAAAGAATTATAATTGGATGAGTACCAACTGAAAGTTATAATTCGGACTAGGGCATTATTCAATAAAAGTGGCCCAATGCCTTTATCCATATACCGCTGTCTGAGTCTTTCTTTGGGGGTGTGTGCCTGCAAAGCAATCAATAGCTGTAATGATAAAAATGGGGGGGGGGAGAACACACTCAATTATTGTTGAGGGGGGATTGTGAGGTTATGGCGCATCAAAATAACAACTTAGAAACAACTTAGTAATCTTGAAATGCAGGTGAAGAAACTGAGTAGGTGTTGTGTATGGGCAAAAGTGGACAAGGAAAGGTCCTATAACAGTCATGGCCAACCTTGGCACTCCAGGTGTTCTTGGACTTCAATTACTAGAAGCCCAAGTCAGCACTCCTGCTGATCAGGGCTTCTGGCAATTGAAGTCCAAGAACAACTGGAGTGCCAATGTTGGCCATCACTGTCCTATGAGAAGAAAGTGCAGGTCAGGATGACATGAGGGACCAGCTACAAAAAGTCCTGTGAAAAGTCCTGTATATTGGGGAGTAAACAACAACAACAAAAAATGTTGTGGCACTTTAAAGACTAACTGCTGTATAGTATTTTAATGTTAGCTTTCATGGATCAGGTCCACTTAAAGGTACATCTAAGTTAATTTGAAAGTGGGAAAGGAAAAAAAATGAATATGACAATATCAGATTATTTGGATGGCTTATATATGCCCTTGTTTGATGTTACAAAAAGGGGAGATTGATAGATCTCTAAACTCTGATGATAGGTAAGGATCTTTGTAAAGATGTGTGATGCTTGGTTATTTTTGATTATATTAATCTGTATCTTCCAGTTAATACTCTCCAATATGTTTTTGAAGTATATTTTGCTAAAATGCTTTTTAAGTGATTTGAGTTTAAACAGTTTTGTAACTAAGAAGTGTAGATGCCTCAGAAGATCCTATATTGTCATATTTCTTCTGAAGCAGTGTTTTTCAGGTTATTTTCAGGTTATATTTTCCTCATATTATAAAAGTAATTTATTAAGTTGTTTGTACTTTAACAGGCTTTGAAAGCCTATTCTATTTTTGTTCAAGAGCCCATGAAGTTTGTAGTAAAGTCTTAAATGTGCAATCATATCCTTATAATCTAACAATATGCTATACTTTGTTTGCTAAAAAAATGTTAAGTGATGAAAAAACTAATCTGGACATTCAGTTTTTTATAGTGAGATCATGAAAACACAGTGAGAAAGACATTCAAAACAAAAGGAATTTGCTTGAATTCAAAAGGTACAGAACATTTCCTTGGGATACACTTCAGTTTAAAACAAAATGACGAGGCAGGCGGCGGGAGAGGCCGCGATCCTCCACCGCCGCCACAGCGAGGAGCCTGCCCGCGGCCAGGAGCAGCCGCGAGACCACCCCAGCCGGGGGTGAGGACGACCAGGCAGGCGGTGGGAGAGGTCGCGATCCTCCACTGCCACTGCCGCGAGGAGGCTGCCCGCGGCCAGGAGCAGCTGCGAGACCACCCCAGCCGGGGGTGAGGATGACCAGGCAGGCGGCAGGAGAGGTCGCGATCCTCCACCGCCGCTGCCGCGAGGAGGCTGCCCGCGGCCAGGAGCAGCCACGAGACCACCCCAGCCGGGGGTGAGGACGACCAGGCAGGCGGCGGGAAAGGTCACCATCCGCCACCGCCGCCAGAGGCTGAGGAAGAGGAACAGCTGAGCCACGGGGGGAAACATCCACTGCCCGCCACTGCGATGTCCCTGGAGCAAGGGGCCGCCCAGAGACCACAACCCCACCTGGGGAGTGAGGACACAAGGATAAGTAGCTGATGTGAAAAAATGTAGCTGAATTAATATAGCAACTGACATAGAGACTTTACACTGACTTAATATAGCAATTAACATAGAGACTGTGTTTTAGAGTGTGATAATATGCATGATAATATGTTGTTTAAACTGTTTTAAACTTTTAAAACTGTGATATGATGTATGATGCGAGAAAAAAATGGCGTAGAAACCGGCAAACCACGCCACAAAGCTTGCCAAGAGAACCCTATTGACCAAAACAAAAGGCAAAACAAAGGAGCAGGCTTAACACCACAGAGTGGAGGAAGGGGAGGGACAGGAAAGGGGGAGGAGAAATGCAATGTTGTAAGGAGCAATACTGCATAGGGACATGGAATGTGAGATCAATGAACCAAGGTAAACTGGAAGTGGTAAAAAATGAGATGGAAAGAATAAGCATTGACATCTTGGGAATCAGTGAGCTAAAATGGACAGGGATGGGCGAATTCAGCTCTGGAAACCATCACATCTACTACTGTGGACAAGAAAACCTTAGAAGACACGGAGTAGCCATAATTGTCAATAAAAGAGTGAGAAGAGCAGTAATGGGATACAACCTCAAAAATGACAGAATGATGTCAGTAAGAATTCAGGGCAAACCCTTCAATGTTACTGTGATCCAAATATACGCACCAACCACGGGTGCAGATGAAGCCACAGTGGACCAGTTCTATGAGGACTTACAACACCTCATAGAACAAACACCAAGAAATGATGTCCAAATTATTTTAGGAGACTGGAATGCCAAAGTAGGCAATCAAAAAGTGGAGGGAATAACAGGCAAGTTCGGTCTTGGAACACAGAATGAAGCAGGGCAAAGATTGATAGAGTTCTGCCAAGAGAACGCACTGGTCATAGCAAACACCCTCTTCCAGCAACACAAGAGGCGACTTTACACATGGACATCACCAGATGGCCAACACCGAAACCAGATTGACTACATACTCTGCAGTCAAAGATGGAGAACCTCCATACAGTCAACAAAAACAAGACCTGGAGCAGACTGTGGCTCAGATCACAACCTACTGATTGCAAAATTCAGGCTTAGACTTAAGAAAATAGGGAAAACAAAGAGACCAGACAGATATCACCTAGACAGCATCCCTAAAGAATACACGGTGGAGGTGATGAACAGATTCAATGGCTTAGACTCAATAGATAGAGTGCCAGAAGAATTATGGACAGAGATGAGGGACATCATGCAGGAAGCAGCAAAGAAAACCATACCAAAACAAAAGAAGAGTAAGAAAGCAAAGTGGTTGTCTGATGAGGCTCTTAAAATAGCAAAGGAAAGAAGGAACGCAAAAGTCAAAGGAGACAGGAAAAAATACAATCATTTGAACACAGAATTTCAAAGAAAAGCAAGGAGAGATAAGGAAAACTACCTAAAAGAACAGTGCAAAGAAATGGAGGAAAACAACAAAAGAGGCAGAACCAGAGACCTTTTCAAAAAAATCCGGGCAATCAAGGGAACATTTAAAGCAAAAATGAACATGATAAGGGACAAAGATGGAAAGGAGCTAGCTGATGCAGAAGAGATTAAGAAAAAATGGAAAGAGTACACAGAGGAACTCTACAAAAAGGAACTCAACACTCCTGATAGTCACAATGATGAAGAAATTGAACCTGAGCCAGACATCCTGGAGAGTGAAGTCAGAAAGGCCCTAAAGAGCACTGCAAACAACAAAGCTAGTGGAGATGATGGTATCCCAGTTGAATTTTTCAAAGCTCTAAAAGATGATGGCATCAAATTACTGCATTCAATATGCCAGCAGATTTGGAAAACAAAACAGTGGCCACAGGACTGGAAAAGATCAGTATATGTTCCAATCCCAAAAAAGGGCAATGCCAAGGAATGTTCAAATTATCAAACAATTGCGCTCATCCCACACGCCAGCAAGGTGATGCTCAAGATAATACAGGATAGACTTCAGCAGCATGTGGAAAGAGAATTACCAGAGGTGCAGGCTAGTTTCAGAAGAGGCAGGGGGACTAGAGACCACATTGCCAACATACGTTGGATCATGGAGAAAACAAAGGAATACCAGAAACAAGTTTACTTTTGCTTTACTGACTACACTAAGGCATTTGATTGTGTGGATCACAACAAGATGTGGCAAGTGATTAAAGAGATGGGAATACCAGAGCACCTCATATGCCTCCTGAGAAATCTGTACATGAACCAAGAAGCAACAGTTAGGACAGAACACGGAATGACAGAGTGGTTTGGAATAGGAAAAGGAGTAAGACAAGGCTGCATTTTGTCACCCTGCTTATTCAACTTATACACAGAGCACATAATGCGCAATGCAGGGATGGAGGAATCACAATATGGGATCAAAATTCCTGGGAGAAACCTCAACAATCTGAGATATGCAGACAACACCACCCTAATGGCAGAAATTGAGGAAGACCTAAAGAATCTCTTGATCGGATTGAAGGAAGAGAGTGCAAAAGCTGGCTTGAGACTCAATATCAAGAAAACCAAGATAATGGCAACAGGCCCGATCAGTTCCTGGAAAATAGATGGGGAAGAAGTAGAAGCAGTGACAGATTTTACATTCTTAGGATCTAAGATCACTGCAGATGGGGATTGCAGCCATGAAATAAAAAGACGACTGATTCTTGGGAGACAAGCTATGAGAAACCTGGGGAACATAGTGAAAAGCAGAGACATCACCTTGAAAACAAAAATTAGAATAGTCAAAGCGATGGTATTCCCAGTGGTAATGTACGGATGTGAGAGCTGGACAATTAGGAAAGCTGAACGCAGAAGAATAGATGCCTTTGAAATGTGGTGTTGGAGGAGAGTTTTGAGGGTACCCTGGACAGCGAGGAGAACAAATAGGTCAATCTTTGAAGAAATCAACACTGACTGCTCATTGGAAGGTCAAATAGTAAAGATGAGGCTAAAGTACTTTGGGCATCAAATGAGAAGGGAGGATTCACTTGAGAAGGCCATGATGTTGGGAAAGGTGGAGGGCAAAAGAAGAAGGGGGAGGCCAAGGATGAGATGGATAGATGGTATTGTAGACACAATGGGCACAGAACTGGGAGGACTGAGGGGGATGGTGGAGGACAGAGGCGCCTGGAGAACTATGGTCCACAGGGTCACAAAGGGTCGGAATCGACTGTGCGACTGAACAACAACAAACAACAAACTCTGGAACATAGGCTTCTGGTTTGCTCCAGTACATACTGAGCATCTCACTTTGAGATGTGACAGCATCACCTGCAGATGAAGAAAAGGAGAGATAAAGTTCTATGTCATTCATATATTAATGACAATGAGCTCCAAATCTCCATATGCCTTCTCCTAGTGGTTACATATAGATATTAAAAAGCATTGAGGAAATGCCAATCTCTGAGTGACCCCACATTGGAGGTCCCAAGAAGTGGACACCACATCCCCAAGCTAAGCCACCTGAAATCAGCCCTCAAGGAAGGACTGGAACCACCAAAGGATGACATGCCTAAGTCTTAAATTTGAGAGCCATCTCAGAAGGATACTGTGGATGACTGTAGAAAAGAACACATAAATTTATTTATTTATTTATTTATTAAACTTATATTCCGCCCTTCAAGGAAAAACATTCCTACTCAGGGCAGCTTACAGCATAAAATTCAAAAATACAAACTGTCACAAATATTAAAATTTTGATATAAACCCCTCAAAACCCAAACACCCTAAAAGAAAGCCTATTTTATTCTGCCCAGTGGGGCAGAATAAAATGCCTAACAATCAGCTGTTGGTAAGATAAAAAAAGAAGCTTTCAATTGTTTTTTAAACATATGGAAAGATGGTACCAGGGGCAGCACCACTGGGAGGGAATTCCACAACATTGGTTGCCACCATCGAGAAGGCCCTCTTCCTAGTCACGGTCTTCCTAGCTAACCTTGGGATTGTCACCTGGAGCTGCATTGTCATGGAGTAGTGATGTGGGCTGTTGATCCAGGACCAGCAGGGTTATACTCTCCTTGTCTGCTTCCCTCAGGAGATTGTCTTGCACGGCAACCAATGAGGTTTGGGTTCCATAGTGTGGCCAAAACCCTGATTGAAATGTGTATACACTGGATCTCTTCCAGTTCTTGGAACTAAAGAACTGGAAGGGACCCTATGGATCATTGAGTCCAGCCCTGTCAAGGAGGTACAGTGGAGAATCAAACTTCCAATTTCTGGTACTGCAGCCAGATACCATTGAGCTATCTAGCAGTTACATCTCCCCACCCACCACCCACCCCCAACACAAGGTTTGATTTGTAAAGCAAGAGAACTGTCAAAATTATGGATTCCCCATAAGGATCCTGACTTTATTGATCCTTGTGTAGTAAACTTCATGCCCCCACCTTGCCTCCAAGATGATGTGAGATGGTGGGCTTAGCCTCTCTCAGAATAAATGTATGCTTTTGGATTCAAGCGGTGCAACTGGGGCAGGTTCACACTGAAGTGTGATCTTAACAAAATTCTCACCCACCCCTGCATAGAAATATTGGGAAGCAGAGCGGAAATTTATTCACACTAGAAACAGGAGTACTAAGAGCTTAGCTGAATGTCTCTGAAGATCCCCTCTCAACCACAGAGGAGGGACCACAAAGGGGGGTGTTGCACTCATAGGAATGGTTGGATCATGCTGAGAAGAAAAGCTTTTGTTCAGGAAACATCCTTTTTATGTTGATTTAAATGTGGGCCTTTGGAGAATTCAATTTATCCTTCTCCAATGACAAGGCCAACGTGATCACTTTTTTTCAGTGACTGTTAATTTAGACAGAGTTGTCAAAGAGCTGGGAATTATGACTATATTTTTTCTAATCAAGCTAAATTGTTGCTGTTAAGGCCAAAAGGGATATAAACACTACTTTGTTTCACCAAGGACTTTAAATGAGATATGAAGTTGAATATCAAGCCAATCAACTATGAGTCAATTATCTTCATTGATCCTAGCAGGGATTTGATAGCCTTGGTATCTTCAATCCATACTGCTTTTCCATTTGATGGGATGTGTGCCTGTCTTTCATGCATGTGACTAAGCTCATTTTATGAAACACAAAGGAGAATCCCAGGAGTGTCCACCTCACAGCTAGCATGGATTGGATGCAAACTAATTTCCATTTTATAACCAGACATTGATTAAATATTGACTAAATATTAAATTGATAACTTATGAGATGAGGTACGTGACAAAATCAGAATAATGGAGGAATATCAAAATGGACATGACTCTCCAGTTTTGAGATAGTTTTAAATCAAAATGTCAATTTGGGGGTTCAAAATTTTGCTTCCAACCATTGCTGTATCTATAAATGTTCATTTTATCTTCAGCCTTCAACAATTAATAAAAGAGCATATTGACCAATTAATTTACTGGCCGGGAGAAAGTGTCAAGCACTCATAATGATCCTGCTTTTACTCCAGCTGTCATTTGCTAAGATAGCAGTACACATACATAACCCTATTGTGCTAAAATATATGTATTTCTTATCTTGGTCTGTCTGATCATCTCTCAATGTCTCTCTTTCTATTTGGGATCAGACAGTCTGGATGTCATGCAGTCATTTCCCTCTTTAATGTGTTTATTCTGATGATGGTGGGTGGCCTTCTTCTTTTTCAGTTTTTAAATATTTTTAACCAAACCCTCTCTCCCACTCTAAAACATAGGTTAATGTAGGAGTCCATGCCATCAATCTCCCCTCTCCTCCAGACTGTGATGAATCTGCTGACGCTAATAGATACCACCTGCTGTTTTGCCTCTCTCTGTGAAGGATGACGATTGGGCTGTATTAGAGTTAAAACGGCAAGATTCCTCACAAGTTTTTTCATCTCTCCAGACTGCCTTCTTCAGACACAGCATGCCTTTGGGGTGGGAGGGTGGGGAGAGAGCACACTGTCTTTAATTTTCTACCTTTCTTAGGAAATGGTCCAGTATACTCTTTATTTTGAAGTAAATTCCATCTCAGCGCTTGTGGTGCAAAAACTGCATTGAATTGTGCAGTTCCAATACATTTCTCTTTGCAGGCGCACCCCCCCAATAACGGACACAGACAACATTGAAAGTGGATAACAGCATAGGGCCACATTTATTGATTCAATGCCCTAGTCCGAATTATAAATTTGTATTGGTAAAACGACCAAACATAATTCCTAAGGCAAGCAGGCCGAAGTAACACTGGTAAGGTACCACCCCAAAATTGCCAACGGCAATTGGTTACAATGTATCAATTTGTATCAATTTGTTTGTTGACAACAAACAAATTGTTGACCGTAGTCAATAACTAACTTATGACCCCACCCTCTGACGCGTATCCGTGAAATCACAGGGGTGATGCATGCTGGTTAGCAATCGTCATCACCCCATCGCCTGGTTCGTCGTTGACCGGACAACGTTTAACTAATTTATTCCTGTCTAGTGTTGTCCATTCAATTGCGAACCTGCCGGATACTTGTGGGTCATACTGTTTACCTTACCAGTGCTACCCGCCAATGTGACCAAAGTCAACAGTAGGAACACAGAAAGACCCCTATATCAAACCATAGCAACAGTGTGGGATGGGCAAAAAAGCCAGGACCCGGTGCCAATATGGGTCCCAACCAAAAATTCCCACCCGGCCCCGAAGCGACCATAATATCACACTGTTAACTAGGGAGGGGGTGGAGGGGAAAAAACTTCTCCGCTCCGTCGCTGAGGTAAAATGGCAGCTCGGCTGCCTCGTGGCCACCCCTTTTATAAGGGAGCTGGCCATGCCCCTAACTACCCGGATTCTCTGTCCTGTGGGGGGGGGCCCGCAAAGGGCGCGGCGGCCATTTTGGCGCCGCGCTTGCATTGCAGGCGCACCCCCCCAATAACGGACACAGACAACATTGAAAGTGGATAACAGCATAGGGCCACATTTATTGATTCAATGCCCTAGTCCGAATTATAAATTTGTATTGGTAAAACGACCAAACATAATTCCTAAGGCAAGCAGGCCGAAGTAACACTGGTAAGGTACCACCCCAAAATTGCCAACGGCAATTGGTTACAATGTATCAATTTGTATCAATTTGTTTGTTGACAACAAACAAATTGTTGACCGTAGTCAATAACTAACTTATGACCCCACCCTCTGACGCGTATCCGTGAAATCACAGGGGTGATGCATGCTGGTTAGCAATCGTCATCACCCCATCGCCTGGTTCGTCGTTGACCGGACAACGTTTAACTAATTTATTCCTGTCTAGTGTTGTCCATTCAATTGCGAACCTGCCGGATACTTGTGGGTCATACTGTTTACCTTACCAGTGCTACCCGCCAAACGGAGGGGCTTCAAAGAAGACCTGACGCCCCCCCCCCCCAGACCGTCAGCTCGGTCAACAGGCCTGCTCGCCAATCACCCAACAGGAGGTCCATACCTCCTCGCGACAGATGGACCCCATCCCCTGCGTACAAGTCATAATTTTGTAGACTAATATCGGGGTGATGACTAACCCGTCCCCAAGCCCTGGTGGTAAGAAACCGCGCCACTGCCTTATTGACCGCGCGCCTAGCGCGGTCAAGGGCCAGGAGGTTAACGCCCCCTCTGTAAGAATGGCGCGGAACAATGTCCGACCAAACCAGGGTTGTGGCAGGCCAGACATAATGCAAGTAGGCGAGTTCCTCGCAAATCGCATGCTTGAGCGATAAGCCGGTGACCTGGCCCAAATCATTGCCCCCCAGGTGGATGATTAGAATGTCAGGCGGGTCAGCACCCAGGCCAGAAAAAAGGAAAGGCCGCAGCTCCCGCCATAACATCCCAGGCTTACCATGCCATGCGAGACTGGCGTGGTCACCCAGTCCCAGTCGGGGTCCCCACTCTGTCGCCGCAGCGTAACGTGCTGCCCTGTGCACATAGCTGTGGCCCACCAGCCATACTGTCACCGGTGTAATACGACACCCAGGGTCTGTAAGAAATTGAGAAAAAAGGCGGTAAGGTGACTGGATTGGTACTCATGGCGGGAGTGGGCGCACATAAAACTGAAAACATTGCGAGCCCCACCTCCCCATGCTGCGTATGTCAGCCCCAGAGTACCCAAAAGCAGCTGCTGTAGAGGCTGCACCAATACGGAACGAATGTGTGCCATAACGGGCACCTGGTAGGCCCACCCTGGTGAGGGCTCTGGCTGTCACCTTCCAAAACTGAAATTTAGTAAGGGGAGACCCATCTTGGTGACAGAAAAACGGGCCGTGGTGCATGCCACGCTGTGCCAGGAATTCATGTAGGGCACCAACCGGACAGATGTCTGCCAAAGAACACCGTAGCAGTCTTACACCACTGCCTACGCCATGCTGATCTGTTTTAGAGGAGCGTATCCTCAACTGGGCCCAGTCTTTGGCAACATAGACATCCTCGAGTTCCAGTGCCCTACCACTTGCATCCGCCTTAGACAGCATCACGAGTTCGCTGACGCGGAGCGCTCCAAAAAATGCCACCGTTGTGGCTGCATGAAAAAGGGCTGCCTCATAATGATCAAAACAGAGGCCTGGCCAGCCCCGGGCCAACTGGGTAAGAACCCCTGGGGAAATAGGGTGCCGGTCGTCCGGGCAACGACCGCGCTCGCGCACCCACCCCTCCAAAACATGTCTCACCCGGAAGTCAGAGGTGGTATCCACATGACCCCCCACTTTGGCCATAAAAGCCAATGCCGAGAGCTTGGATGCTATGGTGCGAGGTGCGAGGCCCTGTGCATGCAGGTGAACCATGAAGCGCAGAACATGGTCCACCGGGATAGGCCAGGTCTCTGGCAAGAGAAATTGAGTAGCAAATGCCTTGTACGAATTGAATGCTTGTTGATACGCCTTACGCGTGCGTGGCGCTAGTGACAGGCCAATCGCCCGGTTCACCTCTCCTTGCCAATAGTCCACATCTCGTCCGGGAGTGGCGAGGGAAATTCCTCCGCATCCGGGGCCAAGGCGTGGAACCGGGAGATCTGCAGGCGGGACAAAGCGTCAGCAATATCATTATTAATCCCTGGGACATGCCTGGCCCTGAACAAGACGTTGAGGCGCAGGCAGCGCAGCACAAAATGGCGCACTAGATCCATGACCCTGGGCGATTTGGAAGTCTGTGAATTGACAATGTGTACAACAGCCGCATTGTCACACCAGAAATGCACCACCGAATTAGCCCACTGTTCGCCCCATAGCATCAAAGCCCCCAGAATGGGAAAAATTCCAGGTATGTGAGATCCCGCAGGCGACCTGTGCCTGTCCATGCCGGTGGCCACCCACCATAGGCCCACTTCCCATTGAAGTACATCCCATAACCCAGGGATCCTGAGGCATCAGACTGGATCTGGAAATTGGGGGATGCCAGGAGGTCAGACCTCCAAAATGAGACCCCATTAAACTCCCTCAGGAATTGCAACCAGACGAACATGTCTGCCCTGATACCCCGGGTGAGCCTGACTCTGTGGTGGGGCCTGGATAACCCTGCCATGGCGTCGCATAAGCGCCGGGCAAAAGCCCTGCCCGGTGCGACCACCCTGCAAGCAAAATTAAGGTGCCCATGTAGCACCTGCAGTTCCCTCAGGGATGCCTTACGCTTGGCCAGCAATACCGAGATAAGGTCCACTATCCTGGACACCTTATCACCCGGCAACCTAGAAGCCTGCACTACTGTGTCAATCTCAACCCCCAGGAATACTAGCTTGGTAGATGGGCCCTCGGTCTTTTCGGGCGCTAAAGGGACACCAAGTTCCTCCATTAGCGTCTGAAATGTGTTGAGGAGACGTGCGCACGTGTCCCAGCCCCGTTCACCCCCGAATAAAAAGTCATCCAGGTAATGGGCTACAGACCGGGACCCTGACCTGCGGAAGAAAGCCCACTCTAGGAAGGTACTAAAACGCTCGAAAGCCGAGCATGATATGGAGCAGCCAAAAGGCATGGCCTTATCAAAATAATATTCCCCCTTAAATTTAAAACCCAGCAACTCAAAGTCGCCCGGGTGCACTGGCAAGAGGCGAAAAGCTGACTTAATGTCACACTTGGCAAGCAGGGCACCCGGGCCACACGAGCGCACCATGCGCAGCGCATGGTCAAACGATGTATACCTGACTGAACAAAGGTCATCAGGGATAGCATCATTGACCGATCGGCCGGCTGGGTAGGACAAATGATGAATAAGGCGAAAGTCACCTAGGGACTTTTTGGGGACCAAACCCAGTGGCGAGACCTTAAGATTGGGAAACGGGGGTGCGGGGAAAGGTCCAGCGACCCTGCCCGCGTCTAACTCCTTTTTAATGCTGGCCGCAGCCACCTCCTCCCTTCCTCTGAGGGATAAAAGGTTGGGAGCATCCTGAGGGGACCTATCACCCATAAAAGGGATACGAAATCCCTGCTTAAAACCTTGAAGGAGATACTCCCCGTCCTCCCCCTTCGGGTACGATGCGAGCCAGCGCTCCAGCATGTCCACCTTAATTGGGGAGGGGGCCTTTTGGAGAACCAGCTCCATCCGAGGCAGTCTTGCCCGCCCACTGTCCACCCCTCCCTCTGCCTCGTGCCCCCCCAGGTCTGGGACAGGCAGAGGCTGCGTGGGGGCCCGAACATGTGGGACACTCATGCTTATACCTGCAGTTCTTTCGATTGCAGGAACCATTTGACGAGAAAGTCCAGCACAGCAGGCGGGCTGGAACCCCCTGCCCCGCCGCCTGGCGGGTAACCTGCGCTGGAGCCGCTCGCTGGACCGCATGTCCGCAATGATATCTATCCCCCGGGGCAGGGCGTGTGGGTGTCATATACAAAAGCCACAGCCTCTGGCACGGCTCATCCCATCTCATCTCGGGGTGGAGGGGAATCCTCATACGGAATTCCTCATCATATGCTAGCCATGAGGGGCCCGGGAAATCGACCATCACCCTATATATGTTGTCCAAATATTGGACCATGGGAATAGCTAAATCCGGCCGCGCCCTCAAATATACCGCCATGTATATCAAATAAGCGGGGAGCCAGTTGGCCCAGGTACGCGGCGGCTTACGGCGGCGTGCCTGCTCCTTTTCCTTCTCATCCTGACCCTCCCTTTCCTCCTTGGTGGGCTCTCTGTTCAGGAGTGAGAAGATATCTACGTACTCCCCTCGCCATATCTTTTCCCTAGTAGCCTGTGCCAGGTGATCACCCAATGGCAAGGAATACCCTGCCGTCGGCAAAGCCGAAAAGGGGACAGGCGGCCTGGTAAAAGGGGCCTGAGCTAACCCAGCCACCCCCAGAACATTCCCTGCAGTGTAAGGACCAATGCCCACCCCAGTGCCCAAGGTGGCAGTCGTCGTCGCCGGGTGGGTCGCCGACAGCGTGGTCCCCGCACCACCCGCGCGAGGCCAAGGCCATTGAAAGGCCCCCCCTAGATTGGGAATGTGTGTGGATGTACTCGCTTGCACCGTATACTCACATGCTGCACCCCCGCGGGCCGCCCCCACCGGGGGTTCCGGCCCACTGGGGGCGTCGGAGCTCACGACCGACGTAGAGCTCATCACCGGGGCTTGACCCGCACCTGGTTGCTGGCTGGGGAGCTGCGAGGCAGTGGCCGAAACCGCGCCACGCGCCTGCAGCAGCTCGACCCTCCCCGCCGGCTGTTGTCCTCCTGCCGACAACGACTCAAAAGGAACCCCGAAGGGGGCGCCCGCCTGACTGGCCCGAGCCAACGACGCCTCCAGGGCCACAATGCGGGCCAGCAAGGTGTCCACGTTGACCATGGACAAAGGGCCGGCCGGCCCGCCTGGTCCAGGCATGGGTACAGGTCCCTGTACCCCGGGACCCACATTTGGCCATTGGCCAGCACCGAAGCCCGGCAGGGTTGGTGGAGAAACTTGCCAAGGCAGGGGGCCGGACCACCCCCCAAGGCTAGAGGGCCCAGGGAGAGGCTGCGGCCCAAGAGGAGTAGGCCCGACAGAGTGGGCAGGAGCAGGAGCGGTGTCCACCGCTCGTGGGCCGCGGGCCGGAACCCCTTCCGCGCCCGCACTCTGATCGCCCACTCCGGGCCAAGGGGCAATAGACCCCATTCCGCTGGCCCCGGCCGGGGCTGGCAAAGGTGGCTGCTGAGGAGGCGGCACCGCGGTCCTCCGACCTGGGTTGCGCCTCCTAACAGCGCGAGCTGAACTCGAAGCTGCCTTCTTCTTCGAAGGCATCTCCACCGAAGCAGAAAAGGGAAGCCGGCAAGGCAGAATCGCTACCAAAAGGCTTCCCGGTAAACTAACGAGCGACGGAGACACAGGGAAAAAACTTCTCCGCTCCGTCGCTGAGGTAAAATGGCAGCTCGGCTGCCTCGTGGCCACCCCTTTTATAAGGGAGCTGGCCACGCCCCTAACTACCCGGATTCTCTGTCCTGTGGGGGGGGGCCCGCAAAGGGCGCGGCGGCCATTTTGGCGCCGCGCTTGCATTCTGACTCTCTGTGTTTGAATCTTTCAGTATTTAAAAGCTCAGCCACACCAAGTAGAGAAATCTGTTTCTCTTCCCCACCCCCACTCCTGTAGTGCTGGGTTAGGTAAAGGTAGTGGCTCAAGTAGCTAAGACGCTGACTGGGAGGTGGAAGGTTTGCAGTTCAATTCCCGAGTAATGCAGGACAGAATGAGCTCCCGTCTTTGTCCCAGCTCCTGCCAACCTAGCAGTTCGAAAGCAAGAAATTTCAAGTAGATAAATAGGGACCACTTCAGTGGGAAGGTAACCACATTCCGTGTGCTCCGGTGTCTAGTCATGCCTAACAGATGACCACGGAAACGTCTGCAGAAGCATACAACACTGGCTCTTCGGCTTTGAAACAGAGATGAGCACTAAATCATAGAGTGCTATGTTAAACTTCTAATTTCCAGTGATGTTGTCTGCCAAAGCTTGGACAAGATCCTCATTTGACTGTAAAACTCTCAGAATCTCCCCGGCAAAGATCCCCTTGTAATTGACACTGGCAGAGGGGATATGGAAACTGCAGTTCAGATTACCAACCTTACCAAAGGTACTGTGAGACACATTCATTTTTAGAAATGGGATCTGCATCCACAAAGCTGGTCCCAATCCCCCCTAATTGGCCCAAGAACTGCTACTGCATGGCCATTGTTCAAATGCCATTCCAGCCAGCTTCTATGGGGGAAAGAAGTGGAGAGTGGCAAACTATTTGGTTCAATATTCCTTGGCCTTCCTAGAAGAGCTGGGGAGGGGTATCCCCCTTTTCTTCAAAAGAAACCAAACAGCCCCTTCTTCTGTTTCCCACTCATTCTCCTCTCTCCCTTTTCTGTGATGAGAATGCAGCAAGAGTGGCACAGCCATATGATTAGGTACCACATCATCATTCAAAATAAAATAAAATAAAATGGAATTGCTGCTATTGTTCTGGGAGAAGTAAACATGCCAAAATAATTAAGCACTTGCCAAATAGAAGAGCAACCCAAACACATTGCAGCCACCCCCGCCCTCCGCAGAAGTGGTGGTTGTTTAGCAGCCTGAGATGAATACTAAAACTGGCTCGTGCGATGTCTCACTTGTACCACTTAATTTTGAACAAATATCACAACCCTTTTGATAGAGGTTGCCAAGGGGCTAAGCCACAAAGGCAAGCTCCATCATGATGATGTATGCACAGTTCACAAAGTGCTAAATCATTGCATTTGGCTCTGTGGCCCACAATTACACAAACAGCAGGTTTCAGGATCTAACCACCACCCCATACTTTCTTTTTCCTCTCGGCTACTACAGGCCATGAGAAAGGAAGAGTCTGAGCTCTTTGTGAGGAGCGTGACATTAACATATTGCATGTGTGTCTTACGATTTGCCCTTTTCAAAATGTCTGGTAGAATTTTGTGTTGGCAGAGTTGCTGCCAAATTCTGCAATAGCCAATAGGAGATCTATTGGAGTAGGGGTATCATTGGTATTTAGTTTGGTGTCCAGGTGTATGTTGTGTCATCCAAACAGGATCTAAATGAGACCTACCAGGTCTAGAGAAAGGGTATTAAGTGATGCTTCAATTTGTTCAGTTGTGCTGTTTGGAAGGATGATGAGTGTTGTGTACGGGATCCCAAGACTGAAATTTACCCAAGGGAAAAGAGCATGCAGAAATGTATGTGCTGAGATAGGGAAGGGAAAGTTACGTGTGCAGTATCTATTTTTGTATGTGTAGCCACCACTACCAGTCAATGACCAAAAAGTTATTGAGTCCTGAGAGATGCAACCCATTTCATCGGACACAGAGGTGGGAAGGTGGGGTATACTTTCTTGTGCTTAGTTATCTGTTAAATTTATTTTTGGGTTGTCTAGTAACTTACATTTTTTTTCTTTAGGCAGTCAGATTAGGCCTCAATTCTTAGCTTATTGGATATGAAGTAATACTAGGTGGATGCTTAAAAGTAAAGGTCACCCTTGCTCGAAAGCCAGTCGTATCCAACTCTAGGGTTCAGTGCTCATCTCTGTTTATAGCCAAAGAACCAGTGCTATCTGCATCTACAGACGTTTCCGTGGACATGTGGCAGGCATGCTTCAACACAAGAGTGCATGGAACACTGTTTACCTTCCCACCAAAGTGGTCCCTATTTATCTACTTGCAACTTCTTGCTTTCGAACTGCTAGGTTGGCAGGAGCTGGAACAGAGATGGAAGCTCAGTCTGTCCTGCAGTTCCTGGGAATTGAACTCTGACTTTCCAGTCATTGAGTTCAGCTTCTTAACCACTTGAGCCACCGCAGACCCTGAGTAGGTAATTAGGTGGAGCTTGTTTTGGTTTTCTTATAATAATTGTGCACCATCAAGCTACTTATGTTTTATGATGACCCTTCTCAGGATTTTCTAGAAAGAGAGTACTCAAAAATAGTTTACTCTTCCCTTCTATCTAGGGGAACCTTGGATCTGTGCAGTTTTCCTTGGGTTAGGGTAGCAAAGAAAAACCCCTCAAAGCTAAGGCCCCATCTTAAGAGCTACTGCTATCTATGGTAATGTAAGCATTTTACAATTCTGCTCACAATACTGTCCCCTAGTGGGCAAAAAGCAAATTCATATTGTTTACAAAATTTAAGATTGTGTGTTTTAGAACTCAGGCTTTGGTTGAAGCTGAATAATAAGGTGAAGCATGTGTGAAATACAGGAGAAAGCAAAATAAAACTGACTTATTTCTTATGTTTACATAACCTCTACATATTATAACTTCCAAAACAGAATCATCTCCAAATTGACAAATAACTAAGCTCTGGCCACTTGCTTCCAAATGTGGAACATTGAATTAATTTAACATTTTGATATACTATGTCCAGTACCACAGTTTTAGAAAAATAAGGGAAAGCAGGAATATTTCCAGAAGAGGAAGTCTAAGATAGTAAAGGTTCTGGACACCAAAGACTATGGAGAACAGCTGAAATAACTAGATATATTTTGTGGTGAAAACTAAAACCAGCCTTCAACTAAACTTGCAGTCACATTCATCATTGAACAAATTACCTCACAGACATGTATATTTAAAAAACTGAACACAAAATGTCCATGTGAATAGAAAGTGTACTGAAAATATTATATACTGGGAGGGGGGATACATACCTTGCACAAAAATGTGTACAAAGATGCATTAAAATGCATATACAGTAATACCTTGGATAACAACTAAACTTGGTTCCATACGTTTGATCGTTATCTGATTTTTAGCATTATCCAATGCATGCATTGGATAATGCTTTAAAAAAGCCCGGTTCCCTTTCTGAAGAAGAAAGGGAACAGGGGGCTGATTCCATGTGTGGAGTCCCCACTGCTCTTTTCAAAGAGGCAGGTGGATCGAGCCAAGACCCAAAGTTGGCAGGACTGGCATAGCCTAGGAAGGTGCTCAGACCACGGGTTTGTTTGGGGAGAGAGCGGGCAAGCACGTGCTCTCCCCAAACAAACCAGTGCTCAGACTGCAGGTTTCTTTGGATAGAGAGCGGGCAAGCATGTGCTCTCCCCAAACAAACCGGCACTCAGACCATGGGTTTGTTTGGGGAGAGAGTGGGCAAGTGCGCCTTGCCTTCTCCAGAAGGCACATGCCAAACAGAGTGGCCATACGCTGGCTGCCTTTCACCCTCCGGCCCTCTGAAAAGAGAAGCGGCCAAGTCCGGAAAGGGAAGTGGCCAGGCACTTGTCCGCTTCCCTTTCTGGAGAGCCAAACATGACTGCATCACATAACACTAAAATAGCATTATCCGATGCAATCCCCCCCCCCCCAAAAAAAATACCAGGTCGTTATCCAATTTTAGCGGTATGTGATGCAGTCGTTATCCAAGGTATTACTGTAATAGGTAAAATGCATGCAATCAAGATTTAGATTTCCAAAAAAAATAAGGAATCAGGAATGAGTGACCTTGACAGTAGAAATACAATAAACTACTGTGAAGATGATGAGTTTGCACATCTTTACCTCAGTAACTGAATGCAACACCAGTCGTAGCATGTGACAACATAAATACGTGTATGCTGGGTAGCCCATGAAGAGATAGGAAGTGACCCGAATGAAAACTGTGTAGCTATGCAAAATATACTAATCTGAAAAAAAATTATTTTAAGATTTTTGTGTGTCCTTGCCCACCTGTATTGGTTCTGGAAGTGTTTCCCAACAATGGCATCACATTTATAACAAGATGGCATGGCCATCACATTGTAACAGATCTAGAATGGCAAGTGCTGTGTGGTGTGAAACAAGGCTAGCCTTTGTCTCATGGCTATCCTCTCTTGAAAGGGAATCATACTGACTGAGATGCTGAAAGAGACAGGTGTTCTCCAGAGAATGCCTCCTGATTCACCAGGTGTTCTGGCGGCCCTTACTGCTGCCGCTCCTAATCTGCTGAACAGATGGCATCAATGGAGGTAGAAAGAGAAGAGAGCAGGAAATTGACTTCACTCTTCAGGCCTGCACTTTTTCTCCATAATCACCACTGCAGTCATACTCAGTTTTCTGAGAATGTACAGAATTGATCTTGCAGACAATCAAGGCGGGGGCGAAATCATTCACATGAATGATGTCCTTAAGAATATAATTCATTACTGAATTTTCACCAACTGGTCTGACAAGGAATGAAGACAGGAAGGATATTAAGAGCCCTTTAAGCCTAGATCATGATAAAATTATATGATATTCAGAAAAAAATAGTGGCGGTTTGCTTTGTTTTCTTTTTCTTTTGCAACAAACTATTTGCTTGTAGTAACCCTGTCTGACTTGTAGTTTCATTAGTTGAATATATATATATTCAATGCCATTAACAATGCCATTTAACCTTGCTATGATAGCTCCTGAAATCCCAGTCCAAAGTTTGATTGACATGTTGGGTCACGCCATTGGCATCCTTGGCTCATGAATAAGGCAAAAGGCAAAGTGCTCGCAAGGCTGACTAGTCTTTGTGTTGCAGATATCGCAATACAGCTTTCCCTCAACTGCCGCCAGTACATTACAAACCAAAGAAGGGGGGGAATAATTATTTGCCCTTACATTTAAGAGCACACCCAGTCTGCAAACTGTGTAGTGCTTTTATTAAAAAAAAGGGGGGGCAAGTCTCAATTTAGCTTCCCCAAAAAAGGAAGTGACCAAAAATTGGCCATGAAATCTTAACAATGGCCATATTGGATCAGGGCGATGGTTCATCGGACCCATTGTCTTATTTCTGCAAGTAGTCACTCTGTGTTGCAGGTGGCTGTTATGGCCAATCTGAACCTAAGAAAGAGTAAACCCCCTCTCGGCCTTGCTTACTAGCGTGTCGATGCTTGTGATCAGTTGTTGAAGAGAACAACTACTATCAAGCTATGGCACATGCGTTTGCATTTATTTGCAAATAAGTTACTGAATTTTTTTGTTTTGTTTTTGTTTTTTGCACAAGGCCCTCCTATTTTATGCTAAAAACAAAAAAGGGTCTTAAAAATTTAAATACATAATGCAAAATGGCCTTTTTGTGAGTGTTGTCACCAATGACAAAAGGAATGGTCCTCCCCCCCATCCCACATAGGACCAACATATTTTTTTTTTGTTGCTACAGTTGTCTATTTTTACTTCCAGATGGCTGGTTGTATCACGACACTCTTGTTGAGAAGGAGAAAAAAATACAAATACAGTAATACCTCATACAAAGTCCTCTTCATACAACATCGAATTCATACAACATCGTCTAATTTCTTGAAAAATGCTACCTCATACAAAGTCACTCGACTTTGTATGAGGCATTCAGTTTTTCCCAGGTTGCATTGTGCCTGGGCAGTATAAAAGACAGGACACATGCATGCATTGCTCTTGTGGGTTTTGCACAAGGCAAAGAGTGTTTAGGAGTGGTTTTGAGCATGATTTTGGGTTTTTTTCTTTATTTTCCATCAGAATTTTTAGAAGCATTCCTGGGATTTTTGCAGCAATCTTCAGGTTCTTTGACAATCAGGGTTGTTTGACATGTTTTTGTAATGTATTTAGCCTTTAGATAATGTTTTCTTAAAGTTCTGTCAGTTTCCTGTCTGTTTCCTTGACTTTGCCCTGAGGTCTGTGCTGTTACAGTACAATGTATCTCTATGGAAATGACGTTGTACGAGGCATCACAGCAAGGATTTGTCTGAGGCATCACGACTAGGATTTTGCATGCCTCATACAAAGTCCAAATCCGTATAAAGTCCAAACTTGTGGAACCAAGTTTGGACGTTGTATGAGGTATTACTGTATGCATTACACCATTACCCATTAGCAGACCTGCTCTGCTAAATTCTATAAAAGAATTGAGTCCCTGTGATGTGACTTTACCTTTACCTTTGGTAGCATGACAGATGCTACCATATCTACGGTGGTAGTTATTGTTATGTGCTGTCAAGCTGTCTCTGACTTATGGCAACCCAATGAATGAGATCTCTCCAAAATGTTATGTCCTCAACAGCCCTGCTCAACACTTGCAAGTTATAACCTATGGGTTCCCTTAGGGAATGAATCCATCTTTCATTTGGCCTTCCTTATTTTCTGCTGTCTTCCACCTTTCCTAGAATTTTTCTTTCCCCCCAGAGATTCTTGCCTTTTCATGATGAGCTTGAAGTAGGATAGCCTCAATTTGTTCATTTTTGCCCCCAGAGAGAGTTCAGGCTTCGCTTGCTTCAGGACCCATTTGTTTGTCTTTTTGGCAGTCCAGGATACCCACGAAGCTATCCTACAGCACCACATTTCTAACACATCATTTATTTTCCTGCCTGCTATCTTTACCATCCAGCATTTACACTTATATATGGTAATCAGGATTATAGTCATGTGGATGATCTTGGTCTTGGTCTCCAATAACTCCTCATTACACCTAATGATCTTTTCTAATTATTTCATTGCTGCCATTTGGAGTCTCAGTATTCTTTTGATTTCTTGGCTGCACACTCCACTTGGATTGATGATTGACCCTAGGCATACCAAATAATTCTCTGTCTCAATTTCCCCTTTGTCAACATTACAATTGACTAGTTCATTTGTAGTGATCATTTTTGTCTTCTTAAGGTTCAGCTGCAACCCTGCTTTCTCAATTTCTTCTGTCACTTTCATTAAAGTCATTTCAAGTCATTGCTGTTTTCTGCTAGCAAGATAGGACATCTACTACTCATGTAATGGCCAAAGTCCAGTCAACAATGCAATGAGTCAATGAGGATACTCAATAAATCAAATTATATTGAAACATATAATTGTTCTTTCATATACACACAGGAAAGGTTCGCTGAGTCTCATATGCACCATCTCAAAACTGCACAGAACTAGTGGTTAAATTTTGAACATTATTCTTTTTATATCATGCTCCATGTGCATTGGAGCACCTTACAGAGTAAAAGATCAAGAAGATAAGTCCCCTCCCCAAGAAACTTATTCAATTTCAAATGAGAAGGAGAGAAAAGAGAAGGAAGGAAAATTAAAAGAGAAAAATGACTACTGTACTAAGGAATATGTGTAAACAAGCAAATTTGCTCATATGTTGTCATTTTAGGGTAGAAACTTGCAAGTTCAGCTAATGCAAGCACGGCGCCAAATGGCCGCCGCACTCTTTGCGGGCCCCCCCCACCGGACTTGGACATCCGGGCAATTAGGGGGGGCGTGGCCAGCACCCTTTAAAAGGGGTGGCCACGAGGCAGCCGCGCTGCCATTTTGCGAAGCGACGGAGAGGAGAAGTTTTTCCCCAATTGCTCCGTCGCTCTTACCTTTAGCTGGGTAGCCTTTTTTGGGCAGCGGTTTTTTCTTCGCTCCTTTTTCTTCGGCTTCCCAGCAATTCGCGGCAATGCCTTCCAAAAAGAAGGCGATGGCGAATGTGGTTCGCTCATCCAGGAGGCGCCAGCCGGGTCGGAGGACCGCGACTGCGCCCCTTCAGCAGGCCCCCTTTCCGGGGGCACCCACCGGGACCGGTGGGTTGGGGTCGATTGCTCCTTGGCCCGAGGCTGGGCAGCCTCAGACCGGCCCGGCAGGGGCTGCAGCCCCCGGCCCGCAATTAGCGGCCACCGGCCCGGGCCTGGTGCATAACCAGGCTGGGCCTTCGGACCTTGGCATGCAGCTTCCAGCAGTGGGCTTTAACCAAGGGGGTTGGCTGGGTTCCCTTCCCTGGCAGGGCATGCCCCCGGCCCCTCCGGGGCCGGTGGTTGGGGCATGGCCATATTCGGGCAACGGGGTCCAGAGACCTGGCCCGGCACCTGCGACCAGTGGGGCGGCCGGCCCTATGCCCCTATCAGCGTTGGGGGCTATGTAAACGTTGATACCCTACTGGCCCGCGTAGCGGCCCTGGAGGCATCTTTGGGGATAGTTAATCCATCCGGGGCACCTTTTATTTTACAGGTCAACGCAACGTCTGCCGGTCCTCGGCAGGTGGCTGAACGGGTTGAGCTGCCTGAGGCACGTAGGTCAGCGCCAGCCGCGGCCTCGCAGCTCCCCACGCAGCAGATGCCACCAGCAGGTAGTGGTCAGGCCCCATCTACGAGCTCAGTTGCGGTCGCGAGCTCCGACGCCCGCAGTGGGCCGGAACCCCCGGTGGGGGCGGCCCATGGGGTGCAACTTGTGAGTATACGGTTCAAGCTAGTGCACCCACACCACAACCCACAACGGGGGGAGGCATACAGTGGCCGTGGCCTCGCCTGGCTGGGGTGGAGGGTCAGCCGCCGCCGGCCCATCTGGGGATGGCTCTACCACTCCAAGGCCCCCCTTGGGGCGGGGCACCCTGTCCTGCAGGGAATCTATTGGGGGTGGCGGGGCTGGTCCAGGCTCCTTTCATGGTGCCCAGCACGGTCAATGTGCCGGTGTCGGCGTTTCCAACAGCAGGTTATTTGTTACCCCTTGGGGATCATCTGGCCCAGGCCACCAAGGAAAAGATCTGGCGGGGGGAGTATGTGGATATTTTCTCCCTCTTGAATAGAGAACCCACCAAAGAGGAGAGGGAGGGGCAGGACAAGAAGGACAAGGAGCAGTCACGTCGACGTAAGCCACCACGCACGTGGGCCAACTGGTTACCCGTGTACCTTATATACATGGCGGTGTACCTCAGGGCCCGTCCTGACCTGGCTATTCCGATGGTCCAGTATTTGGACAACATATACCGGGCGATGGTTGATTTCCCTGGCCCGTCGTGGTTGGCTTACGACGAAGAATTCCGTATGAGAGTGCCCCTACACCCAGAGATGAGGTGGGATGGCCCTGCCAGAAGCTCTGGCTTCTGTACATGACCCCCACGCGCCCTGCGCCAGGGGAGAGGTACCATTGTGGACATGCGGTCCAGCGAGCTGCTCCAGCCCAGGCACCCCGCCAGGTGGCGGGGCAGGGGGTTCCAACCCGCCCGCTGTGTTGGAGCTTCTCGGCCAATGGTGCGTGCAACAGGAAGCAGTGTCGATACAGGCACGAGTGTCCCTCTTGTGCTGGCCCCCATGCCGCCTCCGCGTGTCCTAGGGCAGGCGGACTGCGGGGCAGAGGTAGAGGTGGACAGGGTGCGGGCAGAACTGCCACGGAGGGAGCTGGTCAAGCAAAAGGCCCCCTCCCCAATTAATGTGGACATGTTGGAGCGTTGGCGGATGCAGCTTACCTGCTTGAGGGTTTCCAGCAGGGGTTTCACATTCCTTTCACAGGGGACAGGTCCCCCCAAGATGCCCCCAATCTGTTGTCACTCAGGGGAAGGGAGGAGGTGGCTGCCATGAGCATTGCTAAGGAGGTTAATGCTGGCAGGGTCGCTGGCCCTTTCCCTGTCCCGCCATTTCCCAATCTCAAGGTTTCCCCGTTGGGGTTAGTGCCCAAGAAGTCACCGGGGGAATTCCGTTTGATACACTACTTGTCTTACCCGGCCGGCCGTTCGGTCAACGATGCTATCCCTGATGACCTTTGTTCGGTCTGGTATACATCTTTTGACCAGGCCCTGCGCATGGTGCGCTCATGTGGCCCGGGTGCACTACTGGCTAAGTGCGACATTAAGTCCACGTTCCGTCTCCTGCCAGTGCACCCGGGTGACTTTGAGTTGCTGGGTTTCAAGTTCCGGGGTGAATTTTATTTTGACAAGGCCATGCCTTTTGGCTGCTCCATTTCATGCTCGGCATTTGAACGCTTCATCACCTTCCTGCAGTGGGCCTTTGTTCGCAGGTCAGGGTCCCGGTCTGTAGCCCACTACCTTGATGATTTCTTATTCGGGGGTGAACGGGGCTGGGACACGTGCATGCGTCTCCTAAATACATTTTAGACACTAATGAAGGAACTTGGTGTCCCTTTAGCGCCCGAAAAGACCGAGGGCCCATCAACCAAGCTCACATTTCTGGGGGTGGAGATTGACACGGTTGTGCAAGCATCCAGGTTACCTGTTGATAAGGTTTCACGGATCGTTGCACTCATTTTGGACTTGCTGGCCAAACGCAAGGTGTCCCTTCGGGAGCTCCAGGTGTTACATGGTCACCTCAATTTCGCTTGCAGGGTGGTCGCACCTGGCAGAGCATTTGCTCGACGCTTGTGCGACGCCATGACTGGCTTGGCCAGGCCCCACCACAGGGTCCGACTGAACAAGGGCATGAGGGCTGATATGCTCATCTGGCTTCAGTTCCTGAGGGAATTCAACGGGGTGTCATTTTGGAGGTCCGACCTTTTGGTTTCCCCTCGTTTTCAGGTTCAGTCGGATGCATCAGGGTCCCTGGGTTATGGGATTTACTTCGAAGGGAAGTGGGCCTATGGCAGATGGCCGCCAGCCTGGTGGGGCACGGATCGTTCGCGCGATCTCACGTACCTGGAATTTTTCCCCATTCTGGGAGCTTTGATGCTATGGGGCGAGGAGTGGGCCAATTCGGTTGTTCATTTCTGGTGTGACAATGCGGCAGTTGTCCACATTGTCAACTCACAGACATCAAAATCTCCCAGGGTTATGGAGCTGGTTCGCCAGTTTGTGTTGCGCAGCCTACGCCTCAATGTGCTTTTTAGGGCCAGACATGTTCCAGGTATTAATAATGATATTGCTGACGCTTTGTCCCGCCTGCAGATCCCCCGGTTCCGTGCCTTGGCCCCAGACGCAGAGGAATTTCCCTCGCCGCTCCCGGATGAGATATGGGCGCTTGGCAAGGAGAGGTGAACCGGGCGATCGGCATGTCGCTCGCGCCCTGCACGCGTAAGGCGTATAACCAGGCATTCAGTTCATTCAGGGCCTTTTGTGCCCGATCCCGGCTACCTGAAAGTTGGCCCATCCCAGTGGCTCACGTTCTCCAATTTGTGGTTTAGTTACATACCCAGGGCTTAGCTCCCCGCACCACAGCATCCAGGCTGTCAGCGCTGGCATTATGGCCAAGGTGGGTGGTTTTGCTGACAGCACAAATGATTTTCGCATACGACATGTTTTGGAAGGGTGGGTGCGGGAATGTGGGCGCAGCCCGGACGACTGCCACCCGATTTCTCCAGGGGTACTAACCCACCTTGCACGGGGCTGGCATGACCTGTGTTTCGACAGGTATGAGGCAAACCTGTTTCACGCGGCTACAACGGTGGCCTTTTTTGGGGCGCTCCGCATCAGTGACCTGGTGCTACTGTCTAAGGCGGATGCGAGTCGTAGGGCACTGGAACTCGAAGATGTCTATGTTTCCAATGATTGGGCTCAGCTGAGGATACGCTCCTCTAAGGTTGATCAGCACGGTGTAGGCAGTGGTGTAAGACTGCTATGATGTTCCATGGCAGACATCTGTCCGGTTGGTGCCCTACAGGAGTTCCTTGCACTACGTGGTACGCACCCTGGCCCATTTTTCTGTCACCAAGATGGGTCTACCCTTACTAAATTTCAATTTTGGAAGGTGACCGGTAAGGCATTAGCCAGTGTTGGCCTCCCTGGGGCTCGCTACGGCACCCATTCATTCAGGATAGGGGCGGCTTCCACTGCAGCGGCGTTTGGGTACTCTGGGGCTGAGATACGCAACATGGGAAGGTGGGAATCACGATGTTTTCAGTTGTATGTTCGCCCTCTTCAACAGTGAGTACCAGTTAAGTCACTGCCCTGTTTCCTTTTTTCCTTGACAGACCCTGGGTGTCATCTTACACCGGTGACAGTATGGCTCGTGGGCCACAGCTATGTGCACAGGGCAGCACAGTTTGCTGCGGCGACAGAGTGGGGACCCCGACTGGGACTGGGTGCATCCGCAAGTCTCAGGTGGTACGTTAAGCGCGGAATGTTATGGTGGGAACTGTTGCCATTCCTTTTCTCCATCAGGAATGCTGACCCGCCTGATGTCCTGATTATACACCTTGGGGGTAATGATTTGGGACAGGTCACGGGCCTATCGCTGAAGCATGCGATTTGCGGTGACCTGGCCTACTTGCATTATGTGTGGCCTGCCACAACCCTGCTTTGGTCGGACATGATACCGCGGCACGCTTACAGGGGAGGGTTTAACCTCCAGGCCCTTGATCGGGCTCGGCGCTCAGTGAACAGGGCTATTGCCCGGTTCTTTCTGGACAAGGGTTGGGGGCGCGTCATACGACACCCCACCATCAGTCTCCAAAATTATGAGCTTTACACAGGGATGCGGTCCATCTGTCGCCGGGCGGTATGGACCTCTTGTTGGGAGATTGGCGAGCAGGCCTGTTGACCGAGCTGACGGTCTGGGGGGGGGGGGGGTGAGCCTTTGTTGAAGCCTCCCCGTGTGGCGGGTAGCACTGGTAAGGTAAACATTTATGGCCCACAGGTATCCTGCAGGTTCGCAATTGACTGGACAACACTAGACAGGCACAAGTTGGTTAACATTGTCCGGTCAACAATGAACCAGGCAATGGGGTGATGGCACGAGCTAGGCAACATGCATCACCCCGTTATTTTACGGATACGCGTCAGAGGGTGGGGTCAGTAGTTAGATTATTGACTACGGTCAACAATTTGTTTGTTGTCAACAAACAAATTGATACAAATGGATACATTGTAACCAATTGCCGTTGGCAATTTTGGGTGGAACCTTACCAGTGTTACTTCGGCCTGCTTGCCTTAAGAATTATAATTGGTTGAATACCAATAGAAATTTATAATTCGGACTAGGGCATGAATCAATAAATGTGGCCCAATGCTGTTATCCACTTTTACCAGTGTCTGAGTCCTTTATTGGGGCGTGCGCCTGCAAATGTATTCTTCATGTTTGCATGAAGACATAAGAAGGGCAGATCATCACTTTTGAAAACAGTAATTGCGTTTATTGGTGGAAAAAAATGGTCTATCACAATTGAGATAAGTTCACTGATGATCTTTTTAAACAAAGGCCCCATTATTATCAAGTAACCTACTGTCTACTGTGGTCTTTGCTATCTTAGAAAGGAAAAGGTGGGAATCAAGAAATAACTTTCAGTTTGGGATGAGATGAATTAACTATAACTATAGGATTGTTGCACTGCTACTGACATCTCCCCCCCCCCCCCCCGAGCGTTCAAGTTATTTAAATCGGTACAATTCATTGTTTGCCAAAATGTTGGATGAGCAGGAAGGACAAACTGCCCTTCAACAAACATAAACTCTTACCCTGAGTAGGTCATGGAGGATGATTGGTAGCCATACTCAGCATGCCTACAGTGTTGCTTGGGGGGGGGGGGATTGTACAAACAGGCCGATAGATAGCCAGTGTGCTTAGTGTTGGAGTAGGATCCCAGAGACCTGTGTTCAAACCCTGTTGAGCCACGAAATACAATGGGGGAGTTGAGCCAATGACAATTCACTTTACTTTGTGCCAGCACTGAATCCAGCCATTCTTTTTTAATCTGGATCTCTTAGAGAATAAAGATCAGTCCAAATCAAGTTTATTTGTTCCATAACTCAAGCTTCAACTAAAGCTGGTGGACAACTCAATTTCTACTCTCCTTTCTTGAAGCACCATTTTTAAATACATATAAAAACTCATTAGGTGTATGTTGAGTTTCTTTTTATTGAATTAAACCAACGTACCATGGGACTAACAGCTCATGTTTTATTTCTGGGGAGAAAGGCGGCCGGGTGTAGATCAAGAAGAGGGGGGAGGAGAAACCACCCAAAACAGAAGGGCAATAAAAATCTTAACAATGGCCATATTGGATCAGGGCGATGGTTCATCGGGCCCATTGTCTTATTTCTGCAAGTAGTCATTCTGCGTTGCAGGTGGCTGTTATGGCCAATCTGAACCTAAGAAAGAGTAAGCCCCCTCTCGGCCTTGCTTACTAGCGTGTCGATGCTTGTGATCAGTTGTTGAAGAGAACAACTACTATCAAGCTATGGCACATGTGTTTGCATTTATTCGCAAATAAGTTACTGAATTATTTTTTCTTTTTGTTTTTTGCACAAAGCCCTCCTATTTTATGCTAAAAACAAAAAGTGTCTTAAAAATTTAAATACATAATGCAAAATGGCTTTTGCAGGCGCACCCCCCCAATAACGGACACAGACAACATTGAAAGTGGATAACAGCATCGGGCCACATTTATTGATTCAATGCCCTAGTCCGAATTATAAATTTGTATTGGTAAAACGACCAATCATAATTCTTAAGGCAAGCAGGCCGACGTAACACTGGTAAGGTACCACCCCAAAATTGCCAACGGCAGTTGGCTACAATGTATCAATTTGTATCAATTTGTTTGTTGACAACAAACAAATTGTTGACCGTAGTCAATATCTAACTCATGACCCCACCCTCTGACGCGTATCCGTGAAATCACGGGGTGATGCATGCTGGTTAGCTATCGTCATCACCCCGTCGCCTGGTTCATCGTTGACCGGACAACGTTTAACTAATTTATTCCTGTCTAGTGTTGTCCAGTCAATTGCGAACCTGCCGGATACCTGTGGGTCATACTGTTTACCTTACCAGTGCTACCCGCCACACGGAGGGGCTTAAAAAAGGCCTGACGCCCCCCCCCAGACCGTCAGCTCGGTCAACAGGCCTGCTCGCCAATCACCTAACAGGAGGTCCATACCTCCTCGCGACAGATGGACCCCATCCCCTGCGTACAAGTCATAATTTTGTAGGCTAATAGCGGGGTGATGACTGACCCGTCCCCAAGCCCTGTCGGCAAGAAACCGCGCCACCGCCCTATTGACCGTGCGCCTAGCGCGGTCAAGGGCCAGGAGGTTAACGCCCCCTCTATAAGAATGTCGCGGGACAATGTCCGACCAAACCAGGGTTGTGGCAGGCCAGACATAATGCAAGTAGGCGAGTTCCTCGCAAATCGCATGCTTGAGCGATAAGCCGGTGACCTGGCCCAAATCATTGCCCCCCAGGTGGATGATGAGAATGTCAGGCGGGTCAGCACCCAGGCCAGAAAAAAGGAAAGGCCGCAGCTCCCGCCATAACATCCCAGGCTTACCATGCCATGTGAGACTGGCGTGTTCACCCAGTCCCAGTCGGGGTCCCCACTCTGTCGCCGCAGCGTAACGCGCTGCCCTGTGCACATAGCTGTGGCCCACCAGCCATACTGTCACCGGTGTAATACGACACCCAGGGTCTGTAAGAAAATTGAGAAAAAAGGCGGTAAGGTGACTGGATTGGTACTCATGGCGGGAGTGGGCGCACATAAAACTGAAAACATTGCGAGCCCCACCTCCCCATGCTACGTATGTCAGCCACAGAGTACCCAAAAGCAGCTGCTGTAGAGGCTGCACCAATACGGAATGAATGTGTGCCATATCGGGCACCTGGTAGGCCCACCCTGGTGAGGGCTCTGCCTGTCACCTTCCAAAACTGAAATTTAGTAAGGGGAGACCCATCTTGGTGACAGAAAAACGGGCCGTGGTGCGTGCCACGCAGTGCCAGGTACTCCTGTAGGGCACCAACCGGACAGATGTCTGCCAAAGAACACCGTAGCAGTCTTACACCACTGCCTACGCCATGCTGATCTGTTTTAGAGGAGCGTATCCTCAACTGGGCCCAGTCTTTGGCAACATAGACATCTTCGAGTTCCAGTGCCCTACAACTTGCATCCGCCTTAGACAGCATCACAAGTTCGCTGATGCGGAGCGCTCCAAAAAATGCCACCGTTGTGGCTGCATGGAAAAGGGCTGCCTCATAATGATCAAAACAGAGGCCTGGCCAGCCCCGGGCCAACTGGGTAAGAACCCCTGGGGAAATGGGGTGCCGGTCGTCCGGGCAACGCCCGCGCTCGCGCACCCACCCCTCCAAAACATGTCTCACACGGAAGTCAGAGGTGCTGTCCTCATGACCTCCCACTTTGGCCATAAAAGCCAACGCCGAGAGCTTGGATGCTATGGTGCGAGGTGCGAGGCCCTGTGTATGCAGGTGAACCATGAACCGCAGAACATGGTCCACCGGAATAGGCCAGGTCTCTGGCAGGTGAAATTGAGCAGAAAATGCCCTGTAAGAATTGAATGCTTGTTGATACGCCTTACGCGTGCGTGGCGCTAGTGACAGGCCAATCGCCCGGTTCACCTCTCCTTGCCAATAGTCCACATCTCGTCCGGGAGTGGCGAGGGAAATTCCTCCGCATCCGGGGCCAAGGCGCGGAACCGGGAGATCTGCAGGCGGGACAAAGCGTCAGCAATATCATTATTAATCCCTGGGACATGCCTGGCCCTGAACAAGACGTTGAGGCGCAGGCAGCGCAGCACAAAATGGCGCACTAGTTCCATAACCCTGGGCGATTTGGAAGTCTGTGCATTGACAATGTGGACAACAGCAGCATTGTCACACCAGAAATGCACAACCGAGTTAGCCCACTGCTCGCCCCATAGCATCAAAGCCCCCAGAATAGGGAAAAATTCCAGGTATGTGAGATCCCGCAGGCGACCCGTGCCTGCCCAGGCCGGTGGCCACCCACCATAGGCCCACTTCCCATTGAAGTACATCCCATAACACAGGGATCCTGAGGCATCAGACTGGATCTGAAAATTGGGGGATGCCAGGAGGTCAGACCTCCAAAATGAGACCCCATTGAACTCCCTCAGGAATTGCAACCAGACAAACATGTCTGCCCTGATACCCCGGGTAAGCCTGACTCTATGGTGGGGCCTGGATAACCCTGCCATGGCGTCGCATAAGCGCCGGGCAAAAGCCCTGCCCGGTGCGACCACCCTGCAAGCGAAATTGAGGTGACCATGCAGCACCTGCAGTTCCCTCAGTGATGCCTTACGCTTGGCCAGCAAATCCGAGATAAGGGCCACTATCCTGGACACCTTATCGCCCGGTAACCTAGAAGCCTGCGCTACTGTGTCAATCTCCACCCCCAGGAATACTAGCTTGTTAGATGGGCCCTCGGTCTTTTCGGGCGCTAAAGGGACACCGAGTTCCTCCATTAGCGTCTGAAATGTGTTGAGGAGACGTGTGCACGTGTCCCAGCCCCGTTCACCCCCGAATAAAAAGTCATCCAGGTAATGGGCTACAGACCGGGACCCTGACCTGCGGACGAAAGCCCACTCTAGGAAGGTACTAAAACGCTCGAAGGCCGAACATGATATGGAGCAGCCAAAAGGCATGGCCTTATCAAAATAATATTCACCCTTAAATTTGAAACCCAGCAACTCAAAGTCGCCCGGATGCACTGGCAAGAGGCGAAAAGCCGACTTAATGTCGCACTTGGCCAGCAGGGCACCCGGGCCACACGAGCGCACCATGCGCAGCGCATGGTCAAACGATGTATACCTGACTGAACAAAGGTCATCAGGGATAGCATCATTGACCGATCGGCCAGCTGGGTAGGACAAATGATGGATAAGGCGAAACTCGCCTAAGGACTTTTTGGGGACCAAGCCCAGTGGCGACACCTTAAGATTGGGAAACGGGGGTGCAGGGAAAGGTCCAGCGACCCTGCCCGCGTCTAACTCCTTTTTAATGCTGGCCGCAGCCACGTCCTCCCTACCTCTGAGGGATAAAAGGTTGGGGACATCCTGAGGGGACCTATCACCCATGAAAGGGATACGGAATCCCTGCTTAAAACCCTGAAGGAGATACTCCCCATCCTCCCCCTTTGGGTACGATGCGAGCCAACGCTCCAGCATGTCCACATTAATTGGGGAGGGGGCCTTTTGGAGAACCAGCTCCATCCGTGGCAGTCTTGCCAGCCCACTGTCCGCCCCTCCCTCTGCCCCGTGTCCCTCCAGGCCTGGGACAGGCGGAGGCTGCGTGGGGGCCCGAACACGTGGGACACTCATGCCTGTACTTGCAATTCCTCCTATTACAGGAACCATTGGACGAGAAAGTCCAGCACAGCAGGCGGGCTGGAACCCCCTGCCCCGCCGCTTGGCGGGTAACCTGCGCCGGAGCTGCTCGCTGGACCGCATGTCCACAATGGTATCTGTCCCCCGGGGCGGGGCGTGTGGGCGTCATGTACAACAGCCAAAGCCTCTGGCACGGCTCGTCCCATCTCATCTCGGGGTGAAGGGGAATCCTCATATGGAATTCCACGTCATAGGCTAACCACGAGGGGCCTGGGAAATCAACCATCGCCCTGTATATGTTGTCCAAATATTGGACCATGGGAATAGCCAAATCCGGCCACGCCCTCAAGTACACCGCCATGTATATTAAATAAGCAGGGAGCCAGTTGGCCCAGGTATGTGGCGGCTTACGGCGACGTGCCTGTTCCTTGTCCTTCTCATCCTGTCCCTCCCTTTCCTCCTTGGTGGGCTCTCTGTTCAGGAGTGAGAAGATATCTGCATACTCCCCCCGTCATATCTTTTCTCTGGTAGTCTGTGCCAAGTGATCACCCAGTGGCAAGGAATACCCAGCCGTCGGCAAAGCCGAAAAAGGCACCGCAGGCATAGGAAAAGGGGCCTGAGCTAGCCCAGCCACCCCCAGGACATTCCCAACAGTGTAAGAAGAAGTACCCACCCCAGTGCCCAGGGTGGCAGTCGTCGTCGCCGGGTGGGGTGCCGACAGCGTGGCCCCCGCACCACCCGCGCGAGGCCAAGGCCATTGAAAAGTCCCCCCCATATTGGGAATGTGTGTGGATGTACTTGCTTGCACCGTATACTCACATGCTGCACCCCCGCGGGCCGCCCCCACCGGGGTTTCCGGCCCACTGGGGGCGTCGGAGCTCACGACCGACGTAGAGCTCATCACCGGGGCCTGACCCGCACCTGGCTGCTGACTGGGGAGCTGCGAGGCAGTGGCGGAAACCGCGCCACGCGCCTGCAGCAGCTCAACCCTCCCCGTCGGCTGTTGTCCTCCTGCTGACATCGCCGCAAAAGGGACCCCAAAGGGGGCCCCCGCCTGACTGGCCCGAGCTAACGACGCTTCCAGGGCCGCAATACGGGCCAGTAAGGTTGCCACGTCGACCTGGGGCCAAGGGCCGGCCGGCCCGCCCGGTCCAGGCGTGGGTACAGGTCCCTGTACCCCAGGACCCGAATATGGCCATTGGCCAGCACCGGAGCCCGGCAGGGTCGGTGGAGTAACCTGCCAAGGCAGGGGGCCGCACCACCCCCCAAGGCTAGAGGGCCCAGGGGGAGGCTGCGACCCAAGAGCAGCAGGCCCAACAGGGTGGGCAGGTGCAGGAGCGGTGTCCACCGCTCGCGGGCCGCGGGCCGGAATCCCTTCCGCGCCCGCATTCTGTTCGCCCACTCCGGGCCAAGGGGCAATAGACCCCATTTCGCGAGCCCCGGCCGGGGCCTGCAAGGGCGGCTGCTGAGGAGGTGGCACCGCGGTCCTCCGACCTGGGTTGCGCCTCCTAACAGCACGAGCCGCACTCGAAGCTGCCTTCTTCTTCGAAGGCATCTCTACTAGAGCAAAGGAAAGCCGAAAAGGAAGAACCGCTACCAAAAGGCTTCCCGGTAAGCTAAGGGGCGACGGAGACACAGGGGAAAAGACTTCTCCGCTCCGTCGCTGAGGTAAAATGGCAGCTCGGCTGCCTCGTGGCCACCCCTTTTATAAGGGAGCTGGCCACGCCCCTAACTACCCGGATTCTTTGTCCTGTGGGGGGGGGCCCGCAAAGAGCGCGGCGGCCATTTTGGCGCTGCGCTTGCATTTTGTGAGTGTTGTCACCAATGACAAAAGGAATGGTCCCCCCCCCCATCCCACATAGGACCAACATTTTTTTTTTGTGCTACAGTTGTCTATTTCTACTTCCAGGTGGCTGGTTGTATCACGACACTCTTGTTGAGAAGGAGAAAAAATACATATACAGTAATACCTCATACAAAGTCCTCTTCTTGTTTTATTTCTGGCAGAATATTGCTGGGATGGGATTTAGATGTTGCATAGTATTTGGAAATACTTCCATCTGATCCCTTCTCAAAGTAAAATCAGCACTGATCTTTTCAGCATATTCTCTCCGTCATTCTCATCAAGTTTTAGCTAAGCAGATATTTCCATGCAAATGTTGTTTCTTGTTCAGGGAAAGCATGTGAGGAATTATGAGAGATGCTAGCTGATTTTTCCCAAGGCTAAGGAAAAAAATGTTCAGGGGAATTATGCAGATTTCAATAGTAAGCATCATCTCCCCAGACTGCTGAAATTTGCAAATAAGGTGAATTTATGTAGTCTGGGGAAATGATGCAAGGCACGCTTAACAGAATATTGTGGAAGGAAGGAAGGAAGGATTAGCAAGAGTCTCTGTAGGGATTGTTCTAGAATGGGTAGAAGGCTACAAAGTGACATTGGGGTACAGTGGAATCTCGATTAACAAATGGCTCAGTTAACATACAAATTGTATAACAAAAGGAAATCAATAGAAAATAGTGGCTTGGTTAATTGAATTTTTTTCTGAATGTATTAATTGGTTTTTAATGCATTCCTATGGGAAACCACATTTTGGTTAAAATATTTTGGTTTTCAATGCATTCATATGGAAAATTAGGTTAAAGCAATTTTTCACCATAAGAAATGTCATGGAGAACACATTATTTCCATTAACTGAGGTTCCATTGTATAATCTGTATACATAAATTTGTTAAAGTGTATTTGTCTGTATATATTAAAATAATGAATTTAGGCTTTTGGGGTGAGGCTGATGTCCCCTTGCTCTCTTGTGGGCATCTGAGGTGACTAATAATATGAAACAGAATAGTTCTAGGATATGTTGGGTGGTTTTTGAGTGTGCAGGATCCCTTTTTTGCTTTCACCAGACCAGAGTCTGGCCAGATTAGACCATACTGTCAGCAACTCAACATCGAGTATCAGGCAGTGGTTAACTAACCTGACAGCCATGAGGACAATTGGCTCAGGTGCCTAGATACACAGGGAAGGGTGATGGTCCCAAAACAGATTAAATCCCACTTGAATCCTGGGGGCTGTTCGTGATACCACCTGCTTGTTAGACTCATGCCCCACCTGGCTGATCAAATCTGCCAATGTGGTGACAGGCAGTTGGGTCAGAGTGATGGTAAATGCTTCTTTGCGGGAGGAAGTGTTTCCGGCATCATTGAAACATTCAAACATGTACTGGTGTGTCCCCTATTGAAGAAACCATCACTCAACTCAACAATATTGGACAGCTGAATCCTGACAAGACTGAGTGGCAGTGGGTTCGGGGTCCTGCGTTATCCCAGGAGCTACCATCTTTGGTGCTGGATGGGAATTTTTGCCCCAGACAGACCTGGAGTGTAATTTGGGGGTCCTCCTGGACTCATGACTACTGCTCGAAGAGCAGGTGGCAGTCATGGTCAGGAGGGCTTTTCTACAACTTTGTGTCATCCAACAATTACGCCCACCCCTGGACCGGGACTCCTTACTTTCAATCACCCATGCTCTTGTCACCTCCAGACTGGATTATTGCAATGCGCTCTACATGGGGCTGCCCTTGATAACCATTCGGAAGCTACAGCTGGTTCAGAATGTGGCTGCCCAGGTGGTGATGGGGTGCGGGCATTATGCCCGTGCCTCGCCGCTGCTACAGGAGCTGCATTGGTTGCCAGTATGCCTACGGGTGCAATTCAAGGTGCCTGTTTTGACCTTTAAAGCCCTTCATAATAGTGGGCCAGGCTACTTAAGAGACTGTGTTACCCCAAGGTTTTTGACCTGTCCTACGAGAGCAGATCGTAGGGGCTCCCTAGTGGTCCCATCAGCCAGGGAGGCACATCTCATTGGGACCAGGAGAAGAGCCTTCTCGGTATCTGCTCTGGCCCTATGGAACCTCCTGCCACTTGAAATGCACCTCCAGGCCGAGTTGCTTTCCTTCAGGAAGGCCTTAAAAACATGGCTATGCCAGCAGGTGTGGGGTACAACTGGTACCACAACCCAGCCCTGCTGGCTTATTTTGACTTGCCCTGGGTTCTTATTTACTCCTGCCCGGGTGTCCTTCTTTTTAAGGGGATTGGGGAGGTTTTATAATTGTTTTTAGATAGTTGTATAGTATTCAGTTTTAATTAGCATTGGGTATAAGTTTTAACTGACATTGTGAACCGCCCTGGGTCACTTAGGCAAAAAGGGTGGTTATATAAATCCAACAAATAAATAAATAAATCTTGATGAAGGGCAGCAACTTCATCAATACTGGCCTGGGCTGATGAGGACTTTGCATGCCACAAGGGCTCAGGACCAGAAAGTGACTTGCGGAACTGGATCAGTGGTATGGGTGTAATACTGCGATGTGGAAGGCAGATGAAAGTCCACTGCATTATATTCTCAGGACAGTCTTCATGGCTAATCACCATGATGATCGCCAATATTCGGATTCGGGTATGGCAGAAGAAGGCAGCCACAATGGGCCACCCCCTTTAGTGCCTCCAAAACTCTTTATTAAAAATTATTCTGATTCATTGGGGGTGGGGTGGGGGTGGGAAATGATTTGCCATTTAAAACAGTCCAGGGAAAGGTGGGCCCAAGCTATGCCAGCTCTGTTCTGATGAAAATTCCTCCAAACTAAAAAAATGCTGCTCATTTAAAAAAGTGAATGTTCCAATGTGAATGTTCCAATGCAGTCAGTTTACGTCTTTTATGTTTAGTTTCTCTATGTAATTTTGAATGTAATAGCCATTTATGTGTAATTCTTAAAACAATAGAATTCTTTTTTCATTTTCTGTTGTGCCGGAATCCTCTGCTTTTATTTCACACTGACTAAGAGAAGATGTTTCCCTATAGTTGTCACTCAAGCTGTCATCAAATTCCATGCAGCTTCAATAAGGTTGCCTCCACAGATGGCAACCCAGTGCCAAGTTACTTATTCTGCTCTGATACAACAGTGTGATACAGCTTACCTCATGTCCTGAGACCATGATGTTTTGCATCTTCCTATGTACATGACCATCCACTGAACTGTGCACAGTAGAATGCATAGCTGAGCAGGTTAAGTTATATAAAAGATTGTGGAGGCAGAGAGGAAGTTAACTGGGACTAGGGTTGCCAGATGCTATCCTAAAGCAGGACATGTCCTCAATTTCTATAATTTGTCCTCCCATCCTCCCTTACCTACTGTATGTATATGGACATACAGTAGGTAAGGGAGGATGGGAGGACAAATTATAGAAAAGGAGGACATGTCCTCCTTTAGGATACCATCTGGCAACCCTAACTGGGACCGACGATCTGCAATGTAATCTCAGTGGCATAGTGTTAAATTGAAATTTGCAGGTATTCTTCAGGACGGTGCCCATGAACAGTTCCCAATCAGAATCTAATCAGTCCACATCAACAAATACAGATCTTTTATAATGTAAATGACTCTTCATTGTATATTCCATAAAAAGTTACCTTCAAATACTTTGCATTAGAAGGGGTATAGCTTGCAACAGTATTCTGTCTGCGAAAATCAATTTCTCTTCCAAACTGCTATGAAAATTTCAGCTAAATTCAGACGTAACAGAGGGATACACAGATAGAACCTCCTCATAGATTGTGGTATTTTTGAACCACAATTGGGCATATCCCAGGCAGCAGCCACCTTGTGCCAGCTGAACTTTCTTACTCTAGGTCAGGTGAAAGGGCCTACAGAACGAATTCACCAAAAGGTGGCTTCATTTTGGCAGTTTCATATCTGGCCTAGACATGGAGGAGGAGGAGGGAGGAAACAAAGAAGACTGAGCCAGCTGGCAAGTGGTGACCTAGTCAGTGCTAATAAAAATCTCATAGGGTTCCAAACTGTGGCTCCATTACACCCGTGGGCAACCTCAAGTATGTATACAGGAACTAGGATTTTGCATTGGTTTCAGCAAAATGTAGAACCTCAATCCGAGTCACACCTATCTGGGCTGAGGTCAAATCAGAATGGTCATTTTTTTTATTTGAGGGCAAAGTGAAGATTATCTGGACTGACCTAGTGATTCAAGCATCTAAAATGACAGGAGAAAGCCAGACCACAGGGAAGGACAATGCAACTATTGATTGGGAAGCAGTAAGGATTGACAGGCTTTGTTCACTGACAGCCTTAACCTGTAATCTGAGATCAGGTGTTCACTTGGATCTCAGTGATTTTAGGGGACAAAGTTTAAAGACACCTCATACTCAACTCCTAAATGTTGCACATGGACTCCTCTCTTTAAAAGCCATCATGTTTTCAGGTACTGTGTACATCCATGTGAAAACAGGAAAGTTGCAACCATTTGGTCTTCTAAGGCAAGTCAGGGAGAGGGTTGGTGAGATGTGTTTCCAAATCAACCCCAGATCAGAGGAACAGAGGATAAGGTGTTGATGGATTTTGTTCAATTTTTAAAATCAGCAGAACATGAGGTAAAACAACAATTGCACAGAGGAGAGGGAGATCAACTAGGACTCAGGAGGCATAGGTTTGAATCCCCTCTCAGCAACAGAAACTAAATGGGGTTGTGGACCTATCAAACCCACTCCTTAAATATCTCACTTACCTTGAAAGCTTTATTAGGGTGGCTAAGAGTAAGTGCCATCTTGAAGGTACATCAGCAGTGTCATTTGGACTTATATCCCATCCTATTACCCAATAAGCCACTCTGGGTAGCAGACAAGCATAGATAAAACAGACATAATAATACAAACATAAAATGAAAATTAAGAAACAATCAGAATAACAGCAGGTTAAAATTAAGATGTACAATATAAAATATAGCATGAAATAAGGACTGGCCAATTAATAACAACAATATAGTAGTAATGCAAGGCCAAGAGACATATCTATCAGTACATTTGTGTAACACAGTATTAATGACTTATTAAAAATCACAAATATAAGTTAGCTTACAACCCTATCCACTGTTAATCTGGGTGGGCACCAAATATCATGGCTAGATGTGCATGCCAGGCTCCTTTGTTTAAAAGATGTTTTAAAATTGAAGCTGCAGACTCAGGTCAAAGATGTAGCTTTGAAGTTTTGCCTCTAGTGGTGTGGACTTTTTTCCCCAAGAGAGATTCCAAACCTTTCTAAAAAGGTCTGATCTGAGCTTTCAGTTTCCATTTTGAAAGCACCTACACTCCTGCACTCTTATGTTTCTTCTGCTCCTCTCACCACACTTCTGAAGATCAGTGTAAGATGGAAAGCTAGCTTATGTTTGGCAGTTTTCAGTCAACTTATAAAGGTATCACCCAACCATTGTCTTTGGATTTCATACAAGGACCACATACCTATTTTTTTAAACACCATACATGTTATTCATGGACTTATTTACAAATGCATAAACACAAGTCAATTGACTGTACAGGTGAGCTGTCTTCATGTAAAGCCAGGGTTTGAGATGCCATGAGATCAAATGAACAATATAATTAATTGTGATGGGATATTTAAAAATGCAAATAATTTTGGTCAGAAAATGATTAGCATAAAAGGGCTACAATATCACAGGCTATCCTTGATTGCACACATGTACAATTTTACACAAGTTTGGATTGTACAAGTTAAGTGTATTTATTTGGCAGTTTGTTTCAAACCTTAAACATATGGAGCACAGTAGAATTTCCCCAATTTTAACCTGCTAGATAATAACACTAAAATCCTTTTATTCTATAAAGAGCTTGCTTTTGCTGAATGGTATTAGAAATCAATAGCAAAAGAGACTGAAAATTAAGTAACGTGGTTAAGCACCTTAGAATAATACCATTTAAAGAGCTGATTAGAAATAAATATGCCAATTGACACATAGATCTGAAATAAAATGATTCTTAATCAATTTAAGCTGGTGAGAGAATGAGAGGCTTTTCACAATGAGAGGCTGGAGAATGCATTGTGCAACTCCTTGTCAAGAAAGACAAAAAGTCAGATCTTTATAGATGCAGCAGCTGCTCTAAAATGGAGAACAGATGAACTCCCAGGAAAACCAGGTGAGACAGAAAGGGAATCAGGATCTCCATTCACAACAGCAGAGCTAAGAATGACCATCACTGGTATTACAAGAATGGCTGTCCAAGGAGATTTGAGAGGATTACTTGGTTCAATTAAGGGTAAGCTCCTTAACCTACTAACCCATGATGATGCGCCAAGAAAGAAATGAAGTGACCATTGTGACCGGTCTCAAGCCGTCTGGATTTTGTTTGATGCACCTAATTATCAAGCCACCAGTTTGCAACATTGATGTAGCAGTGCAATCAGAAATTGGTCAAAGCCCTGCTTTCTACCAAAGGAGTTGGCTTTGTGTAATTAAGAAGTTCAGACACAAACCTTTTTTTAAAGAATCACTTAAAATACAGTGGCAAGCATTTTAGCAAGCAACCAAGCCAATTAAGTGAGATAGATAGATGGTTATGTATACAGCCAGAGGGGATTGGTGGTAACTGGGCCTTCAAAGAATATTGAATATATATAGGGAAGGGAACAAGTGGGTCCTAGAGCAAATCAAGCCTGAACTGTTTCTGGAGGCAAAAATGATGAAAGCTGAGGCTATCCTACTTTGGGTACATCATTAAAACACAAGACTCTCTGAAAAAGACAATAATGCTGGGAAAGGTCAAAGGCAACAGAAAAGAAAGTCAAATATGAGATAGAGTGACTCTCTCAAGGAAGCCACAGGCTTATATTTGCAAGAACAGAGCATGGTTGTTGAATACATGATATTTTGGAGATCTCTCATTAATAGGGTCATCAAAATGTCAGAGATTACTTGATGGTGCATAGAAACGACAGCAACACAGAAGGGCTGACATACAGCATCGTGCACAAGTCTTAGGCCACCAACAGCTGGTTTGGGGGAAATCTGATGAGTGTTTGGGGGGCATAATTCAGCCCCTAAACAACCTAGTCACACCAAAATTGGAGAGCCTTCTGCTGACTCTCTTCTTATCCCTCTTCAAGACTGATGAAGTTTGGAGTTATGCCCCCCTCCCCCCACAAAAATACTAATTGAATTACTGTATCCACAAATAGGGGATAGGTATCAGCCTAAGACTTTTGCACAGTACTATACGTGTGGCAGAATGGCATTGGGACACAACTGAAATGCACTGGCTGATTTAGGGGCCCAAAATGGAAAGACAAAATTTCCTTCCAGACAACCCAAATATGTCCATTGTTTGTTGTTCCCTTAAAAAGGATTTATTGTTATGTCTGCACAAATGTAACTGTACTCGACAAAAATCAAGGTCCAAGATCTTAACCAGAATCAGAAACCTGTTAGTCTATTTGAATATCAGTTTGGATATTTTTAGAGTCAAATAATAACACAGTCACCATAACATTTGAGGTACATTTTTGTGTTTAGATGTTCATGGATCACTTTTTTCACAAAATAGTGCCCCTATTTTGAAATCAAATAGAAGAAATCAACCCGGACTGCTCATTAGAAGGTCAAATAGTAAAGATGAAGCTGAAGTACTTTGGACATCAAATGAGAAGGGAGGATTCACTTGAGAAAGCCTTGATGCTAGGAAAGGTGGAGGGCAAAAGAAGAAGGGGGAGGCCAAAAATGAGATGGCTAGATGGTATTTTAGATGCAATGGGCACAGAGCTGGGCAGGTTGAGGAGGATGGTGGAGGACAGAGGTGCCTGGCGGGCAATGGTCCATGGCCTCGAAAGGGTTGGAATCGACTGTGTGACTGAACAACAAAAAAGTGCCCCTCCACCTAACATAAAACTAGGGCTTTACTTAAACCTGTTTTGAAGCCTTGCTTCTTTGTCATGTTTTTTAGTCAAAAAAGCAAACCTCCATGTGTATTACAAATACATGTTTACAACAGTTAACTGTTTACAACAGTTAATAATAGTACTACTTATACACTGTTTAGTGTATTAGAACCAAGACACAGGACACAGCCTCGGGCTGGGTTAACTCAGGTTTATTGCATGGTGGACAGAGGGAACATGAGGTAATGGCGGATCAATCGCTCTTTATATACGGTAGTAACACATTTGAACGTGGTTCCATGATAGCCCATTGGCTACTGTCTGCGTGACGTCATTGCTGGTCACGCCCTTCTTGTCCAGGTGTAGGTGGTGGCGGGAAAACTTCCCGCACTGTTGCCTTTGATGAGTTTGGACCAAGAGAGCTTGGACGCTCGCTGCTGCCAGCTGGTGGTCATTAGCTCGCGTCCGATTACAGGGTTTATGTGATACAGCTGAAGGTTACATCGTTACCCGTTGGCAAGGTTACATTGGTTAAGATACATTGTTATCCATGTAGAAGATTACTCCATTAGAACACAACACTCCTCCCCCCTAGGATGAGACGAAGTCTCGAACTCAACACTCCCCCCCCCCTAGGATGAGACGAAGTCTCTCAGCCAAGATGGCTTATTTCGAACACGCTGGGGTCTCGATGCGGGCTGCCTTTCCCCGGGTTTGCTACCTTCTCTTTGTCCCCTGTTTTCCTGTCCTGTAATTGGAGAGGGAGACTCGTTAGTGACTTGCCGCGGCTCCGCGGCGTTGTTGGGAGGTGTGTGCTTTATTAGGGAAGAACCGGGGGCACTGGGGGCTAACGAAAAACCCCTCTTCTCGCTTGGATGGGTGGGGGAACACTCCCGAAAACCCCCCCGGCTCGCAAAATCAAAATCAGAATTAAATTCGGGGGCAGCGGTCGCGAACTCCTCTCCCCCTTCCCCGGCCCCTGATAGAGCTGACGTATCAAAAGGGTATGAGTCGGGGCCGCTGCTTTCCCCCCTTGTTTGGGACTGTTGTCCGTTGCTGTCTCCCCCTTGGGCTAAACGGGTGGGGGAGAACCCTAACGCTGAATCCTGTTGCTGAGCCCCACTGACCGGCCCCCCACTCACTCGGTGCCTAAGTTGGTCCGCGTGCCTCCTCCAGAGGAGACCGGTGCTAGTCTCGACCCGGTACGACACTGGCCCCGTCTGTTCCACAACCGTCCCTGGTACCCAGGCTGGACCTGCGCTGGCGTAGTTCCTGCAATGCACAGGGTCGCCGACGGCGAAACCTTTCGAGACTGCCAACCCTATGTTTTTTCCTTTGTCCTCGACTCTCGTCGGGTCTAGCCTGGACAGGATCGTGGTCAGTTTTCGCCGCATCAGCAGCTCTGCCGGCGAGTAACCTGACGCTAGGGGGGTCACCCTATACGCTAATAAAAACTGACATACTTGGTGATTTAGGTCCCCTGGGCCCATGCGCCGCAGCGCATCCTTTGTTGTACGCACCAGCCGTTCCACTTGGCCATTCGTGGCCGGGTGAAACGGCGCGGATGTGACATGCCGAATGGCGTTTGCCTCCATGAATGCCCTGAACTCAGCGGAGGTGAAACAACTAGCGTTATCGCTGACCAAAGTGTCGGGTAGACCGAACGTGGAAAAGACTCTCCTTAGCTGGCTAATTGTAGTGGCGGAGGACGTGCTCTTTACTGGGATAACCTCCAGCCACTTGGAGAACGCATCCACTACCAGGAGAAACATGGTTCCTCGGAACGGGCCAGCGAAGTCTACGTGCACCCTGGACCATGGCCCCCTTGCTGCGTCCCATTCCCTATGCGGGAGACGGGCCTCCTCCGGTCGGGAGCCCTGGCATGCCTCACAAGTGCCGACCATGTGCTCAATGTCCGCGTCCAGCTGTGGCCACCAGAAGTAACTCCGGGCCAGCGCCTTGGAACGGACGATGCCCGGGTGGCTTACGTGCAGCAGTTCGAGTACCCTCGATCGCAGGGACGTAGGAACCACCACACGTTGACCCCACAAAAGGCACCCCCTCTCTAGGGACAACTCTATTTTTTTTCGAAAAAATGGGTCGAATTCCGTACCTGGGGATGACGCCGGCCACCCCTTCTGTAGCCATGAACTAACTTTCTCTAGCGTTCTGTCCTTGCCTGTCGCCCTAGCAATGTCGGCCGGTACTATTGGGGGTGAGTCTAAAACCTCTATTAACAAAACCTGGTGATCTCTCTCCGCCCTTTCCTTTTGGACGCCCGACAAGGGCAAAGGAGACCGCGAGAGTGCGTCTGCATGGCTGATCTCCTTTCCGGGCCGGTATTCCAACTCATGTTGGTATGCGTTGAGAAAAATAGCCCACCGCAGCATTCTTGGGGACAGGATCTGTGGCGTGGGCTTATTTGCAGTGAAAATTCCTAACAGGGGCTTGTGGTCAGTCACGATTTTGAACGGCCGACCATACAGAAAATCGTGAAATTTTTTGGTTCCCGCTACTATCGCTAATGCCTCCCTGTCGGTCTGTGCGTAATTACGCTCTGCTTGGGACAGGGACCTTGAATAAAACGCTATCGGGGCCTCCCTTCCGTCGTCCAACACGTGGCAAAGCACCGCCCCCACCCCCACCGGGGACGCATCACAAACTAAGACCACTGGCCGTTTGGGGTCGAAATGAGTTAGGATTGCCTCGGATGTTAGGAGTTGCTTTAACTCTTTAAAAGCCCTCTCTTGCTCGTCACCCCACAGCCATGTTTCCTCCTTTTTAAGCAACCGATGGAGCGGTTCGGCCACAGACGCCTTCCGTGGAAGGAAGGTATGGTAAAAATTTAGGAGCCCCAGGAATGACTGTAGTTCGGTTTTGGATGTGGGGCGAGGAGCCTGCTTGATGGCAGCTACTTTGGATTTGGACGGCTTAATTCCCTCGGGTGTGACATGGAACCCTAAAAACTCAACCTCTGTTTCGAAAAAAACGCATTTGTCTTTTCTCAGCCGCAGCCCCGCTTTCTCGAACACAGTCAGTACTTTATCCAATCTCTTTGCCAGTTCAGCCTCACTCCCCCCTGTTATCAACACGTCATCAAAATAAGGCAACACCCCCTCCAGCCCCTTCAGGAGGCGTTCCACAAGCGACTGAAAAAGGCCGGGTGCCGAGTTCACGCCGAACTGTAAACGCGACACCTGGAACGCCCCTTTGTGTGTGACTATCGTTTGTGCCGCGGCCGTGGCGGGAGTCACAGGGAGTTGCTGATAGGCTTGTGCCAAATCGAGTTTAGCGAAACACTTTCCCCCATTCAGCCTGGCCAGAAGGTGGCTGACCACCGGCACCGGGTATGCATTAGGGCGGATCGCCTTATTAATTGTACACTTATAATCAGCGCAAATGCGCACCTCCCCGTTAGCCTTCAGAGCGGTCACAATTGGAGTTTCCCACTCCGCGGAATCAACAGGAATAAGAATCCCCTGGCCCACCAGTTTGTCCAGTTCCGCCTCTATTTTGTCCTTTAATGCGAATGGCACCCTGCGTGGTTTGAGTCTTATCGGGCGGACCTCTGGGTCTAGGTCGAAGGCTACAGGGGGTCCCTTGAACTTTCCCAGTCCTTTTTCGAAAACGGCGGGATGCGCGTCGCACACCGCTTGTATTGGATCCACCCCCACTGTATGCACTCCCCCTATGAACAACCCTAGGGGCTGAAACCACTGCGTCCCTAGGAGGCTACAACTTCCCCCCTTAAGGACAACTAGGGGCAGTTCCGCAGAATGTCTCTTAAAACTGACCCGAAATTTCCCGACCCCCAACACCGGAATGCTGTTTCCCTGTACGTCTCGCAACGTGGACCTCAGCGTTTTAAGCTTGGGCCGCACGTGGGGGTCGATTTTCAAGAACTCTTTCTGGGGAATTATAGAGTAGGAGGACCCCGAGTCAATTTCCATCCTGATAGGGGCCCCTTGTACTAGTACCTCAACGAAGTAATGGGATTGTCCCGCGGACACGCTGAACACGGGGGCATCGACCTCGCTGTCGTCCGAGATGCGGCCCACGCCGTCCTGCTTCCTCGTGGTCTGGGCGCCATCTTTGGACCTCGCTGGACGGTCCGGTCTGGTCGAACGGTCTTGTGACTGCCTCCGGCCCTCCTTCCGCTTTCTGCATGCCTTGGCGATGTGCCCCCGGCGACCGCAGGTGTAACACTCAGCTTTTCTGAATGGGCACCTCGCGCGCTCATGGGCTGCTCCGCAACCATCGCAGCGGCGCCCTCCTTTTCGGACCTTCTGGACCTCCTCGCCGTCGCTGCCTTCTGTGGACGACTTCGAGGCTCGTCGGGTTGCGTGCACCGACTGCCCGGACCTTCCGTGCACCGAATTTTCCGCTTTTCCGGCTCTAGGACGCCACTCCCGCCACTGGTGCATTTCGTCCACTCCAGCATTCGTGGCTTCCGCGGCTTCCGCGGCCTCTACAACTTCAGCCAGCGTGGGTGGTGGCTCCTTGTTCATCAAGCTGCGCTGCACCTCCTTGTCCTTCAGGCCACACAGAACTCCGTCCCTGAGGGCCATCTCTAGGTTGTCCCATCTGCAGGGGACGGCGGCTATTCTCATGGCTGTTACGAATGCCTCAACCGACTCGTCCGGCGCTTGAACTCACCTCCAAAACACGCTCCGAGCGGGAAACATTGCCCTCGAGGGTCGGAAACGCTCGCGCAGCAGCTTCATAATGTCCTCGGCTTTGAAATCGCTCACCTTCTTCGGTGCAATGATGCCCACCAGCGTTCGCTTGGTGTCTATCCCAAGCATTCTGGTGAGGATGGCCCTCTTCCTCTCCTCGTCGTCTTCTTTGACTTTGAGTTCCACCAGTGCCGCCTGGAAGTCCATCTCAAAAAGCTCCCAGTCTTGCGGTTTGGTGATGTTGAACCCGCTCTGTGCCCTGGCTCCTTGGGGATCCATTATCCCACCTTCGTCGCCAATTTAGTGTATTAGAACCAAGACACAGGACACAGCCTCGGGCTGGGTTAACTCAGGTTTATTGCATGGTGGACAGAGGGAACATGAGGTAATGGCGGATCAATCGCTCTTTATATACGGTAGTAACACATTTGAACGTGGTTCCATGATAGCCCATTGGCTACTGTCTGCGTGACGTCATTGCTGGTCACGCCCTTCTTGTCCAGGTGTAGGTGGTGGCGGGAAAACTTCCCGCACTGTTGCCTTTGATGAGTTTGGACCAAGAGAGCTTGGACGCTCGCTGCTGCCAGCTGGTGGTCATTAGCTCGCGTCCGATTACAGGGTTTATGTGATACAGCTGAAGGTTACATCGTTACCCGTTGGCAAGGTTACATTGGTTAAGATACATTGTTATCCATGTAGAAGATTACTCCATTAGAACACAACACACTGCCAATCCATTTCTGACATATGGGCCTCTGTAGGTATAAAGTACTGTACTCCGAAGTGATTTACCACTGACTCCTTTTGCTGGCACACTGGGGCCATGTAGTTTGCCCAAGGCTATGTAACCTAGCTCTCATCCTGGGAAGCCATTGGGGGGATGAATTCTTGACCCTTGGCTTCACAGCCAGATGCTCTGACCCACTGAGACATCCCAACATTAATTACCTAGTGAATTGAACACTTTTAAAAAGTGGATCTCAAGATCAAAAGGTGCCCCTTTTTTATTTTGGGCAATACTCATGCTCTCCCCCCTAACATAAAAAACAAACCAAAATCCTTTAAAATTAAAAGAAAATGAGAAACGTTCCTGGGAAATCTTAAATTCTGGTAATATCTATTGGTGGATAAAAAATATTTTGGAAATGAAAATTTCCTAGCCCTTAGTATCTCTTCAAGCCCTGATGGAGGAAGGATACAGTCCCCAATTTGGGATTCAGTGCCTATTACATGCCGATTCCATATGCTGGTTGTCCAGAACCTGCATAATTTTGTAGGTTTGAATTCTCATCCCCATCCCTGCTCCTTATTTTGCCATTTCCCTGCGCGAAAGGAAATGGATTGCCCTAATGATCTCTGTGATGTTCAATAAAAGCCCACAAGCAGCAGCTGTGGCAAGCAAAAGCACATTAGACTGTGAAATGTACTGATGCTGTAGCATTCGGCAGCGCACCCTGGCTTGTCTTGAATACATTTCACATGGTGTACGCAGAGTCAGAGTCATTTCATTGTGTGGAAAAGTGTCTCATCTCCAGCAAGGAGACCTTGCCTGCTTTTTCCTGTCTGCCCTTCTCCTCTTTTTATTCAAGCTCCAAACTTGGCTCTTGTGCACCCTTTCCCTGGAGGCCCTGTGAAATCAAGTTGCCCTCTTCATGCCAGTGTGGCTTTTGTTCCATCTCAGATAGGCAGTCACAGACCGTAGATATCAGTATGGGAAAGTGGATGGAGCGAAGACACCCACCTCTAGTTATGTACATGAAGCTGTTTCATCTTTTAAAGCCAACAGCATCTGCAGCCTATTGCGGCAAGGAGAAACATACAGACATCACACTTGGTGCTAATAAATGTGTTTTCTGTTAAGTGGCTGTTGTAATGCTTTGCTTGTTTGCCTTCCTGGGCACACTTTCATCGTTCACTGTAGCACTAGTATTGCCTGGTAATTTATCTTGGACATTTACATTTCCAGTTTTCAGAGTACAAGCCTTTTAGATCAAGTAACTGTTCAGATATGCGATAAGGAAACATGCACACAGGGGCTCCCTGACAGAAATCCAAGAACAGCTTTGAGACAGCTTACAAGTTTCTTGATAGTCATAGCCCACAATTCACCTCCCCTTTGCAACATATTGAATGGCAAAATGCAATTAAGGGTTTTTGACAAAATTGTTTTGCATTTGTGGTTTGCTTTCATGCAGCATTTTTTTTCCTGCAGTTCAATTTCAATTGGCCACACCACATTTCCCAACATTCTTTTTGCTGGCGCCTCTCAGCCTGATTGGCTGCAGTGCGGTGCGGCACAGAGAATGTTGGGAATTGAAGTTGTTTCCCTTTGTTCGTGGGGCTCTTGCCCCACTGGCACATTTCTCGGCTGAGGACTTTGCTGACCATCTGGTGGAGAAAATCGATCGGATCCGCTCGGGGTTCAAACTTGGCGTGGACGGGGAGGGTCCGGGGGGAGCCAGTGCGCAGTCTTGCGGTGTTACCTGGGATCGGTTTGATCCTGTTGCCCGGGATGAAGTGGACAGGCTCCTTGCAGCGGTCCATGCCACTAATTGTCCATTGGATCCCTGTCCCGCCTGGCTGGTAAAAGCCTCTAAGACGGTGACAGGTGGCTGGGTCGGGGCTATAATTAACGCGTCTTTTCGAGAGGGGATATTTCCTGCACTGCTGAAACATGCTCTTGTGCGCCCCCTCCTGAAGAAGCCATCCCTCGATCCAGCAATCCTAACCAACTACAGACCTGTATCCAACCTTCCTTTTTTGGGGAAGGTTCTGGAGAAGGCAGTGGCACATCAGCTGCAGGGGGTGCTGGATGAAGCGGAATATCTGGACCCATTCCAGTCAGGATTCAGGCCTGGATATGGTACTGAGACTGCATTGGTCGCGCTGATGGATGATCTCTGGCGAGCGTGGGATGGCGGTCATCCGTCCATCCTTGCTCTTCTTGACCTCTCAGCAGCCTTCGATACCGTTGACCACGGTATCCTTCTGGAACGGCTCTGAGGATTGGGGATCCAGGGCACGGTGTGGTCCTGGTTTTCCTCATTTCTGAGGGGCCGGACCCAGTCGGTGTGGTTGGAGAGTGAGAGGTCAAGTCCTAGGCCCCTAAAATATGGGGTGCCTCAGGGCTCGGTACTCTCTCCTCTCCTATTTAACATCTACATGAAGCTGCTGGGTGAGATCATCCGTTCCCATGGGGTGCGGTACCACCAGTATGCGGATGACACACAGTTGTACATCTCGGCCCGTGGGAACCCCAGTGATGCAGTCAAAGTCCTTTCCAGCTGTCTGGAGGCTGTTGGGGTCTGGATGGGGGCAAATGGGCTACAGCTGAATCCTAGCAAGACTGAGTGGCTATGGATGGGGGGTCCTGTGTTATCCCGGGAGCTACCATCTTTGGTTTTGGATGGGGCTGTTTTGCCCAGACCAACCCGGTGCGCAACTTGGGGGTCCTCCTGGATTCGCGGCTGCTGCTAGAAGAACAGGTGGCGGCTGTGGCCAGGAGGGCCTTCGCCCAACTTCGGGTGATTCGCCAGTTGCGCCCACTCTTGGACCGAGACTCTTTGCTCATGGTCACTCACGCTCTGGTGACCTCCAGACTAGACTACTGTAATGCGCTCTACATGGGGCTGCCCTTGATGACCATTCGGAGGCTGCAGCTGGTCCAGAATGCCGCGGCCCGGGTGGTGATGGGGTGTGGACGTTATGCCCATGCCTCACCACTGCTTCGGGGGCTGCACTGGTTACCAGTTTGTCTCCGGGTGCAATTCAAGGTGCTGGTTTTGATCTTTAAAGCCCTACATGGTAGTGGGCCAGGGTATCTTAGAGACCGCATCGCCCTAAGGACGTCTGTCTGTCCAACCAGAGCGGACCGGAGGGGCTCTCTAATTGTGCCATCAGCCAGGGGGGCTCGCCTCTCTGGCACAAGGAGGAGGGCCTTCTCCGTGTCCGCACCAGCCCTTTGGAACCTCCTGCCTGTGGAACTGCGTCTCCAGACGGAGTTGTTGCCCTTTAGGAAGGAACTAAAGACCTGGCTGGCGGGCCAAGTTTGGGGTGCGGGTGGGGATGGGGGTACCGTTGGGTGGTTGGTATAGAGAAGTGTGCCTTCCCCCAAGGTCCCTTCGGTTCTTGCGCACCTTTTAGGGGTGGTTTTTTTTTACTTTTTTAACTTTTAACTTTTTTATCATGTGTCTTTTATGTATTTACTGTCCGCTATGTAAACCGCCCTGAGTTGGGTTGTACCTGAGTGGGTGGTATATAAGCGTGAAAAATAAATAAATAAACATCATTTTGTCATTCAATATACACAACTGTAACAGATGCTCTGGGTAGAATCCTGCTAGTGTTTGTGTATGGTGTTCTTGACTTGCAATGATCATCTGTGGCAAATTGACAAAGTGTCATTGTTTGTGCAGTTGGGCAGGCACATGACCAAGATGTTCCCTGGTTACTCAACAATTAGCTGCAAACGGCCCATTTTTCTCCTGGGAAGTTTTGTTAGGTAGGTCGGGGGAGAAGGAGGAGGCAGAGAAGAGCTATCTGTGCTTAATGATGGTTCTCTCTTCTATGTCTCCTTTTTCTCCTGGCTAACCTAACCAGAGATGGGCAGGCAGCAATCCGTAAGGGGTGGGGCTCTTCCTTCCAGATTGCTGGCTGTTGCTTTTGTATTTGGAAGTACAAAGGCATCAGCCAGTCATCTGCCAGAGAGGGTGCTTCCCCTGACAAACTGCTGCCTGCTTTTGGGGTTTTTTTTCCACCCCGGCTCAACTCTCCTTGAGGCTGGTGGTGGTCTTGCCGTGTCTTCGGTGGGGTAGCGTGGAGGAGAGGGAGTCCCTCTTCTCCCCATTGCTCTGGGAAAGAAGGACGGCGGGTGTCTCGCGGTGGAGTTTTGTGGCTTTTTGTTTTGCGTGGCTGTGAGGTACTGAGTCTGACTGCTGGTGACTTGTGCTCCCATTGTGTTTTGTAAGTTTATTTTTCGCGCACCGGCTTTCTCAGCATTCTGTGCGCTCATGGCGCACAGGACGCTGGGACTTGTAGTTTTGCATTTGTGGTTTGCTTTCATGCGGCATTTTTTCCTGCAGTTCAATTTCAATTGGCCGCACCACATTTCCCAACATTCTTTTTGCTGGCGCCTCTCAGCCTGTTTGGCTGCAGTGCGGTGCGGCACAGAGAATGTTGGGAATTGAAGTTGTTTCCCTTTGTTCGTGTTCGTGGGGCTCTTGCCCCACTGGCACATTTCTCAACCCTACAGTTACCTCCGTGCAGGAGGCTCGGTACGGGATAGTGTGGATGGGTGCAGAAGTCTTTGTCACATTCCAATGGTTAATGCTTGGATTTATAGGTATGGATGGGAAGATAGATGGAAAAACTTAGATGCTTTAAGATGTTTATAACAGCAGGGTGCAAAGTATGTTGATTACAACCCCCACCCCCACCCCATCTCAAAAAGCTTTTAATAAGAATTTTGTAAAATTCTGGAATTCCCTCATATTCAATATGGAAATAATGTTGTATTTAAATTGTCTGAATGGAGAAGCAAATGAAATTAGCAGATTTCTTCTATCTTTACTTCAGCTATTTGTCAACCCTCAGATCTGAACATGCAGCTGGCTTGGGGCCAAAAACCTGAGAAATTTAACACTATCCCTATACACCTGTGTTCCCTTTATACTGTCTCCCTCATTTTTATCAGGCCAACAAATGCCACAATTCTCAAGGGTTTACCAACCCTTAATGTTTTGACAATGACCCAATATGTCAAGTTTTATTCAAAGGAAGAAACAAAATTAATTCATAGTGAGAATTAAATGCTATTTAGCCTTGCCTGTATTCCCGTCAACTTGTCAATTTGTCTGGCTCTGATGTAATTACCTTTCATTTATGTCTTTAATCCTACGTGCCCTAGATCTTGCCTTCTCCTTTCCACCTTTGATTCAATCAAGCTATGTAGATGTATCACATCAAAGGAACAGATATGGTTAGGAAACCATGTTGCTGTGTATTTGGGATTCATGTTTCCCCCAGGTTTACATATCAGAAAAAAGCAAGGTGGATCATTTGCAAATGTGAAGAGTAAGTTCAGATGGCAAAACAGGAAAAAGCTATCTAGGCCCCATCACCAGAGCCAAACCAAGATATTTTGATGCCAGAAGCAAAGGACAAAATGAGATCTCCTCTTTCACCTATACAGACAAACCAGATGGGCATGAAAATCTCACTTCAGTAGCACTGAGGGGGAAATGACCTCCACTGCACTTGAGGACAGCAAGCTGGCACAAATAGTTTAGGTCAGACTATATAACACACATCGTTCCATTTTTGAAAGTCTCATTGCCATACCTGACTTCCAGACTCCTTCCCTGCAGCATGAGGCAACTGCCTCACTTTTCCTAAGAGCTGAGTTAACCCTTTTCTATTCTTGTCACTATGTATTTAGCTGTCCTATCCCAAGCCTCCAGCAATGGCTTGAACATAAGAATCGGTGTCAGAGGAACTAATCGAAGAGACTCCTGGACTAGCATGGGCTGAGACCCAAGAGCCAGTTACCAGACACTTCAGAGCAGAACAGATCCAACATCCTAAACCTGAGGCCTTCATTCTTGCCATACTTTTTGCATGTTTATCCACTCCAAAGTTAACCATAACCAGGTCCCTAATGACATTGATTCCTGTATTGGTAATTTCAAGGACTGATTACTACAATGCCTCCTATGTGAGACTTCCCCAGAACTTGGTATGAGAATTTCAGTGGGTCTAGAATTTAGCAGCCAGACTTTTTTCTCTCCATGTCAGAAGCACACAAAGGTGCTTCATGGGTTGAAAGGATTTTTGCTGGAAGAACTCCACCAACGTGATCCCTATTTATCTAATTGCAACTTCTTGCTTTTGAACTGCTAGTTTAGCAGCAGCTGGGACAGAGACGGATGCTCATTCCATCATGCAGTACTCGGGTCTTGAACTGCTGACTTGCTGATCATCTAGGTAACAAGGTGAGCTTCTTAACCACTGAGCCACTGCAGTCCCACCAATCATGGGTGTGGGTAGGTTTGCCCACATCTCCCTGAACCTGGCCAATCTGCATTGGCTTCCTGTCCATTACCATGCTAAATACAAGGTACAGTATTGGTGTTGACCTATATAGTCTTAAATGGTTTGGGACCTCACTACCTCTCAGACTGGCTGCTTCTGAGTGTATCTGCATGTCAAGCTCACTCTTTACTACCCCCAGAGAAGACAAGAGGAGGACAACGAACAGGCTGATCTATACATGTCAGACATTCTGTGTGCAACCCACAACAATAATAACATTACACACTTTTCTAAAGACACATCCCCCATCATTTTCTACTACAGAAGTGTTATCTTGTGAAATAGCACTTAGATCCATACTGGAAGCCAGTGCAACTGCAGATAGCTGGAATATGACCAAGCTATAGACTTCAGGGAGGCGGGGATTACAGAGTGAAGCAACATGACCCAAAATAAGTACATTCTCACTGATTCTGGTGAATCCATGGCACAATTGTTGCAGAATTCATCTCTGTGTGTGTGTGTGTGTTTGTGTGTGTGTGTGCATGTGTGGGTATTCCTGTGCTTAGAACAATTCAGTTCCCTACAACCTTAACTGTGTCTTTTTTCTATCCTGGATTTTTCCCAAGTGGTACAAAAAGCTTTTCTAACGCTTCACAGCTGGTGTTTCAAAGGCAGTCTTGGAAGGTTTTAGTATTGATCCCAAGAGACCACTACAGTCAAGAGGTCACAAAGATGATTTGTCATAAAAATGTTTGAGCAGAACCAGATATTTTGGGTAGTTTACAAATTTCTTCTTTTAAAAAGGTACAATCAAGTTTAACTTTAAAAAGGCTTAAGATTAAGAAAACTAGCCCCATCAATAAAAATGATTAAATTCAAGTAAATAAATTCAAACAATTAAAACTAACAACAGGTACCATCAAAAACACAGCAGTTCTGAGAAGCCTGGCTTATATGTGTATATTGATTGTCATTTGTTTGCCCGCTGTACATTTATCCTGGTCTCAGGCTTTTAATCTAAAAAATAAAAACAAAAGCCCAACAACATGAGATAACCAGGAGAAAAATGGAAGATGGTATGAATAAAAAGATGGTGGCTATTGACTTAGGGTGCAATTATACAGCAAGAGAAATGCAAGTGTACTAGCATTTACTCACTTTGAAGTCACACCAGGGGATTCAGGTCTGTTTGGTGACACAGAAAGAAAGGCAAAAGGCCGTGTTTGAAGCTTGTTTGCAGCTCTAGTGAAAGGTCTTGTTTGCAGCTTGTTTGCAGCTCTAGTGAAGTGCCTGTAAGAGGTGTGGTTCAAAGGAATTGCCATAATAAGCTGTAAAAAGTATTTTTCCCCTGTAGTTTCCCCACCCGCCTATGGTACTTATGTGCTTTAGCACAGCAGTGTTGGTACCAACCTGTTTTTTCTTGTCAGCTATGCAAGTTGTTTCTAAGATGCAAAAAAGTTGTTTCTAAGATGCAAAAATTTTAAAAGAACTTTGTTCATCCTTAGCTGGAAAGAAAATTAGAGTCTTGCTGAGACTTTCACCCTTAGATACTGTATTAAAAACAGAAGAAAAGATCTTGCTGATGAAGTTTGCTCACCATTCCTGACTATGTACTGGCTTGGTGGCTTTTCTACATCAGTTTACATCATCACATGCCTGAATCAATGTGAATTGATCCATTGTTTAGAAAAGTTGAAGTGCCAGCAACAGAAGAAAAACCTATGGAGATAGGGGGATTCCAACCTGATTTCCATTTCCTTTTGCAGTGTGTGATTAATAGAAAGGGATGTAAATCAACCTAAACCAATCCTGTAATATTCCTGCTCCTCACCTCCACCCTCCCCATAAAATCACACTTTCAGCTGCCCAGATAAATGTCAATATAATTTTTCTGTGTCTGATTAACAAAACCAGATGGCATTAGAAAATCTTCTTGCTGATTCTGTTTTCATTTTCCTTTATCTTCATGAGTTCATGTTTAATCTGGACCTTTTCCTACTCCCTTTGGACAAAAAGATTCCTCAGAAGCACTATGACGATAGATGGGAAAACGAAGGACCACCCCTAGGAGTTGATAGTTGGTAGTTCACCCAGTTGTGTCCAATTCTCCCTGCATCCATTCATAACAAGATAGCTCCTTAGAAGCCTTTCTTTAAACAGTTGAGAAAGGAAGAGGATACCGTAGGAGGAGAGCAGCAGCAAAAAGAAGATACAGTGGTACCACATACAATGATTTTAATCCGTTCCATGGGGCTCGTTGTTGTACAAAACAATTGCTATATGATGCATGCATCATATAGCGATTTTCCCTTTGGGAGGCATCATACATATTATTATTATTTTTGCTAAGTGGTTTTCCCCTTTGAAAAATTGGTGTACAATTTTTTTCATAGGGAAAATTGTTATGTGGGATGCCATTCCCCCTCCCAAAAAAACCTAATTGTTATGCAAATTTGTTGCTATATGGGTCGATTGTTGTATGAGGTTCCACTGTATTTGCAGGAGAGGAAAAGTATGAGGAGGCATAATTCTCTATAGGGTCTTCGCTGCGTCTCTTCTGGGCTCATTCCACCGGCCCAGGATGGGAGACGAGCGATAGTTGAGGCCGCCGGCGGTCCATTCCCTCCTGGCCCCGCCCACCAGGAGGCCTTCAAAAGAGCAGCCGGACCTGCCGTCCCTGAGGGTCTTCACCGCGTCTCTCCTGGGCTCATTCCACCGGCCCAGGATGGGAGACGAGCGAAAGCTGAGGATACCAGCGGTCCGTTCCCTCCTGGCCCCACCCGCCAGGAGGGCTTCAAAAGAGCAGCCAGACCTGCCGTCCCTGAGGGTCTTCGCCACGTCTCTCCTGGGCTCATTCCACCGGCCCAGGATGGGAGACGAGCGACAGCTGAGGCCACCGGCGGTCCATTCCCTCCTGGCCCCGCCCGCCAGGAGGGCTTCAAGGGAGCACCGGACCTGCCGTCCCTGAGGGTCTTCGCTGCGTCTCTCCTGGGCTCATTCCACCAGCCCAGGATGGGAGACGAGCGACAGCTGAGGCCGCCAGCGGTCTGTTCCCTCCTGGCCCCGCCCGCCAGGAGGGCTTCAAAAGAGCAGCTGGACCTGCCGTCCCTTGCCGTCCCTGAGGATCTTCGTCGTGTCTCTCCTGGGCTCATTCCACCGGCCCAGGATGGGAGATGAGCGACAGCTGAGGCAGCCGGCAGTCCGTTCCCTCCTGGCCCCACCCGCCAGGAGGGCTTCAAAAGAGCAGCCGGACCTGCCGTCCCTGAGGGTCTTTTCCGCGTCTCTCCTGGGCTCATTCCACCGGCCCAGGATGGGAGATGAGCGACAGCTGAGTCCGTTCCCTCCTGGCCCCGCCCACCAGGAGAGCTTCAAGGGAGCGCAGGAGCAGCTGCAGCTGTGTGGGGGCCAGGTGTTCCCTGGCTTTGCTGTGGTTGCGGACATTCAGCCTTTGGCTATGTTGCGGACTTTGGCAGCTGAAGACACTCTTAAGGCTCTTAAGGCTTGTTAAGGTCGTTGAGCTTGGGCTCCGACCTCCCCCCCCTTGGATCTTTTTGCTTATTCTGATTTAACTTGTACTGTATGATTCCTGACTTTGTTTTTTCTTCCCCCATTGCATTTATGCATTATGTTTTACTGTAATTGATATGTTGTTATCATTAATGTGCGGGCCATGGGATTCCATTTTGGGGACATTAGTAGCCGAGGGACTGTGTAATTAAATGTCTATTGTATAATTCGTTGTGTAATTTACTGTATTGTATTATTATTGTTTTCCTATTGTATTTTCATGCTGTTATATTGTGTCTATATTTGATTTGTTATGATTATGTTGTATTTTTGGATTTTTTTGTAGTATTATACTGTTATAATTGTATGTTTATTAATTGTATGTATATTAATTTTTTGTTGTAATTGTACTTATATTATTGTGTTGTAAGCCGCTCTGAGTTGGCCTTTTGGGCTGAGTGGAGCGGGGTATAAATCCAATAAACATAAACATAGCAAAGGCTATCAATGCAGGGAATATATACCAGAATATAGTCTATGAGCACCTATAATAAACTATAATCAAATATATAATCAAATATAATCAAACTATAATAAATAGTTACTCTAGGCAAAATCCTGTTGCAAAATACCATGTGGATAATTGTATGGGTTTCATAATTTGCCAGTAGTCATATGTGTCATGCAACTGCATGCATGTTCATTCTCACACTTTGTGGACAAGGGTAGTTATGAAAAACAACCAGTGACATTCCTCCTGAGCACTTAAGAGAAGCCTGTCTTGTAGGTCTTCTTATGATTCAGATTTGTGATATATGACTTTAATAAATGGGTTTGAAAGGCAGTTTTTTTCTTTCTTTCTTTCATTTGAGTTCTGCAATGTAAGTTCCTCTTTTGGAGGATGGTGCGAAGAAATAGAAGAGTATCCACTGTACTTAACAGGGCATAGTAACATAGGTCTAATGTTAGATGTGTCAATTACATTACATGTTTTCTTCAACTAAACAGTTACATGTTATACCGAGGCTGTGGTGAGATGCAAACAGATCTAAATGTAACCAAATCAAACGCTGAAAGGCAGATTACCAGTATTAATCAATTTAATGTTCTGTAATTGGCTGACAGCCCTTCTTTGCAGGCGCACCCCCCCAATAACGGACACAGACAACATTGAAAGTGGATAACAGCACCGGGCCACATTTATTGATTCAATGCCCTAGTCCGAATTATAAATTTGTATTGGTAAAACGACCAATCATAATTCATAAGGCAAGCAGGCCGAAGTAACACTGGTAAGGTACCACCCCAAAATTGCCAACGGCAATTGGTTACAATGTATCAATTTGTATCAATTTGTTTGTTAACAACAAACAAATTGTTGACCGTAGTCAATAACTAACTCATGACCCCACCCTCTGACGCGTATCCGTGAAATCACAGGGGTGATGCATGCTGGTTAGCAATCGTCATCACCCCATCGCCTGGTTCGTCGTTGACCGGACAACGTTTAACTAATTTATTCCTGTCTAGTGTTGTCCAGTCAATTGCGAACCTGCCGGATACTTGTGGGTCATACTGTTTACCTTACCAGTGCTACCCGCCACACGGAGGGGCTTCAAAGAAGACCTGACGCCCCCCCCAGACCGTCAGCTCGGTCAACAGGCCTGCTCGCCAATCACCCAACAGGAGGTCCATACCTCCTCGCGACAGATGGACCCCATCCCCTGCGTACAAGTCATAATTTTGCAGGCTAATATCGGGGTGATGACTGACCCGTCCCCAAGCCCTGTCGGCAAGAAACCGCGCCACCGCCCTATTGACCGTGCGCCTAGCACGGTCAAGGGCCATGAGGTTAACGCCCCCTCTGTAAGAATGGCGCGGAACAATGTCCGACCACACCAGGGTTGTGGCAGGCCAGACATAATGCAAGTAGGCGAGTTCCTCGCAAATCGCATGCTTGAGCGATAAGCCGGTGACCTGGCCCAAATCATTGCCCCCCAGGTGGATAATGAGAATGTCAGGCGGGTCAGCACCCAGGCCAGAAAAAAGGAAAGGCCGCAGCTCCCGCCATAACATCCCAGGCTTACCATGCCATGTGAGACTGGCGTGTTCACCCAGTCCCAGTCGGGGTCCCCACTCTGTCGCCGCAGCGTAACGCGCTGCCCTGTGCACATAGCTGTGGCCCACCAGCCATACTGTCACCGGTGTAATACGACACCCAGGGTCTGCAATAAAATTGAGAAAAAGGCGGTAAGGTGACTGGATTGGTACTCATGGCGGGAGTGGGCGCACATAAAACTGAAAACATTGCGAGCCCCACCTCCCCATGCTGCGTATGTCAGCCCCAGAGTACCCAAAAGCAGCTGCTGTAGAGGCTGCACCAATACGGAACGAATGTGTGCCATAACGGGCACCTGGTAGGCCCACCCTGGTGAGGGCTCTGGCTGTCACCTTCCAAAACTGAAATTTAGTAAGGGGAGACCCATCTTGGTGACAGAAAAACGGGCCGTGGTGCATGCCACGCAGTGCCAGGAATTCCTGTGGGGCACCAACCGGACAGATGTCTGCCAAAGAACACCGTAGCAGTCTTACACCACTGCCTACGCCATGCTGATCTGTTTTAGAGGAGCGTATCCTCAACTGGGCCCAGTCTTTGGCTACATAGACATCTTCGAGTTCCAGTGCCCTACCACTTGCATCCGCCTTAGACAGCATCACGAGTTCGCTGACGCGGAGCGCTCCAAAAAATGCCACCGTTGTGGCTGCATGGAAAAGGGCTGCCTCATAATGATCAAAACAGAGGCCTGGCCAGCCCCGGGCCAACTGGGTAAGAACCCCTGGGGAAATAGGGTGCCGGTCGTCCGGGCAACGCCCGCGCTCGCGCACCCACCCCTCCAAAACATGTCTCACACGGAAGTCAGAGGTGGTATCCACATGACCTCCCACTTTGGCCATAAAAGCCAACGCCGAGAGCTTGGATGCTATGGTGCGAGGTGCGAGGCCCTGTGCATGCAGGTGAACCATGAACCGCAGAACATGGTCCACCGGGATAGGCCAGGTCTCTGGCAGGTGACATTGAGCTGAAAATGCCCTGTAAGAATTGAATGCTTGTTGGTACGCCTTACGCGTGCGTGGCGCTAGTGACAGGCTAATCGCCCGGTTCACCTCTCCTTGCCAATAGTCCAGATCTCGTCCGGGAGTGGCGAGGGAAATTCCTCCGCATCCGGGGCCAAGGCGCGGAACCGGGAGATCTGCAGGCGGGACAAAGCGTCAGCAATATCATTATTAATCCCAGGGACATGCCTGGCCCTGAACAAGACGTTGAGGTGCAGGCAGCGCAGCACAAAATGGCGCACTAGTTCCATAACCCTGGGCGATTTGGAAGTCTGTGCATTAACGATGTGGACAACAGCAGCATTGTCGCACCAGAAATGCACCACTGAATTAGCCCACTGTTCGCCCCATAGCATCAAAGCCCCCAGAATAGGGAAAAATTCCAGGTATGTGAGATCCCGCAGGCGACCTGTGCCTGCCCATGCCGGTGGCCACCCACCATAGGCCCACTTCCCATTGAAGTACATCCCATAACCCAGGGATCCTGAGGCATCAGACTGGATCTGGAAATCGGGGGATGCCAGGAGGTCAGACCTCCAAAATGAGACCCCATTGAACTCCCTCAGGAATTGCAACCAGACAAACATGTCTGCCCTGATACCCCGGGTAAGCCTAACTCTGTGGTGGGGCCTGGATAACCCTGCCATGGCGTCGCATAAGCGCCGGGCAAAAGCCCTGCCCGGTACGACCACCCTGCAGGCAAAATTGAGGTGACCATGTAGCACCTGCAGTTCCCTCAGGGATGCCTTACGCTTGGCCAGCAATTCCGAGATAAGGGTCACTATCCTGGACACCTTATCACCCGGCAGCCTAGAAGCCTGCACTACTGTGTCAATCTCAACCCCCAGGAATACTAGCTTGGTAGATGGGCCCTCGGTCTTTTCGGGCGCTAAAGGGACACCAAGTTCCTCCATTAGCATCTGAAATGTATTGAGGAGACGTGTGCACGTGTCCCAGCCCCGTTCACCCCCGAATAAAAAATCATCCAGGTAATGGGCTACAGACCGGGACCCTGACCTGTGGACGAAAGCCCACTCTAGGAAGGTACTAAAACGCTCGAATGCCGAGCATGATATGGAGCAGCCAAAAGGCATGGCCTTATCAAAATAATATTCACCCTTAAATTTAAAACCCAGCAACTCAAAGTCGCCCGGATGCACTGGCAGGAGGCGAAAAGCCGACTTAATGTCACATTTGGCCAGCAAGGCACCCGGGCCACACGAGCGTACCATGCGCAATGCATGGTCAAACGATGTATACCTGACTGAACAGAGGTCATCAGGAATAGCATCATTGACCGATCGGCCGGCTGGGTAGGACAAATGATGAATAAGGCGAAACTCGCCTAGGGACTTTTTGGGGACCAAGCCCAGTGGCGACACCTTAAAATTGGGAAACGGGGGTGCAGGGAAAGGTCCAGCGACCCTGCCCGCATCTAACTCTTTCTTAATGCTGGCCGCAGCCACATCCTCCCTCCCTCTGAGGGATAACAGGTTGGGGGCATCCTGAGGGGACCTATCACCCATGAAAGGAATACGGAATCCCTGCTTAAAACCCTGAAGGAGATACTCCCCATCTTCCCCCTTCGGGTACGATGCGAGCCAACGCTCCAGCATGTCCACATTAATTGGGGAGGGGGCCTTTTGGAGAACCAGCTCCATCCGAGGCAGTCTTGCCAGCCAACTGTCCACCCCTCCCTCTGCCTCGTGCCCCCCCAGGTCTGGGACAGGCAGAGGCTGCGTGGGGGCCTGAACATGTGGGACACTCATGCTTATACCTGCAATTCTTTCTATTGCAGGAACCATTGGACGAGAAAGTCCAGCACAGCAGGCGGGCTGGAACCCCCTGCCCCGCCGCCTGGCGGGTAACCTGCGCTGGAGCCGCTCGCTGGACCGCATGTCCGCAATGGTATCTATCTCCCGGGGCAGGGCGTGTAGGCGTCATATACAATAGCCAAAGCCTCTGGCACGGCTCGTCCCATCTCATCTCGGGGTGGAGGGGAATCCTCATACGGAATTCCTCATCATACGCTAGCCAAGAGGGGCCCGGGAAATCAACCATTGCCCTGTATATATTGTCCAAATATTGGACCATGGGAATAGCTAAATCCGGCCGCGCCCTCAAATACACCGCCATGTATATTAAATAAGCGGGGAGCCAATTGGCCCAGGTACGCGGCGGCTTACGGCGGCGTGCCTGCTCCTTGTCCTTCTCATCCTGTCCCTCCCTTTCCTCCTTGGTGGGCTCTCTGTTCAGGAGTGAGAAGATATCTACGTATTCCCCCCGCCATATCTTTTCTCTGGTAGTCTGTGCCAAATGATCACCTAGTGGCAAGGAATACCCCGCCGTCGGCAAAGCCGAAAAAGGCACAGCCGGCCTAGGAAAAGGGGCCTGAGCTAAACCAGCCACCCCCAGCACATTCCCCGGAGTGTAAGAACAAGTACCCACCCCAGTACCCAAGGTGGCAGTCGTCGTCGCCGGGTGGGTAGCCGATAGCGTGGCCCCCGCACCACCCGCGCGAGGCCAAGGCCATTGACAGACCCCCCCCCCATATTGGGGATGTGTGTGGATGTACTCGCTTGCACCGTATACTCACATGCCGCACCCCCGCGGGCCGCCCCCACCGGGGGTTCCGGCCCACTGGGGGCGTCGGAGCTCACGACCGACGTAGAGCTCATCACCGGGGCTTGACCCGCACCTGGCTGCTGGCTGGGGAGCTGCGAGGCAGTGGCCGGAACCGCGCCACGCGCCTGCAGCAGCTCGACCCTCCCTGCCGGCTGTTGTCCTCCTGCCGCCATCGCCTCAAAAGGGACCCCGAAGGGAGCGCCCGCCTGACTGGCCCGCGCCAACGACGCTTCCAGGGCCGCGATGCGGGCCAATAAGGTGTCCACGTTGACCAGGGGCAAAGGGCCGGCCGGCCCGCCTGGTCCAGGCGCGGGTGCAGGTCCCTGCACCCCAGGACCCGAATATGGCCATTGGCCAGCACCGAAGCCCGGCAGGGTCGGTGGAGAAACCTGCCAAGGCAGGGAGCCGCACCACCCCCCGAGGCTGGAGGGCCCCGGGGGAGGCTGCGACCCAAGATGAGTAGGCCCAACAGGGTGGGCAGATGGAGGAGCGGTGTCCACCGCTCGCGGGCCGCGGGCCGGAACGCCTTCCGCGCCCGCACTCTGATCGGGCCAAGGGGCAATAGACCCCATTCCGCTGGCCCCGGCAGGGGCCGGCAAAGGCGGCTGTTGAGGAGGCGGCACCGCGGTCCTCCGACCTGGGTTGCGCCTCCTAACAGCGCGAGCTGCACTAGAAGCTGCCTTCTTCTTCGAAGGCATCTCCACCGAAGCAAGAAGGGAAGCCAGCAAGGCAGAACTGCTACCAAAAAGGCTTCCCGGTAGGCTAAAGCGCGACGGAGACACAGGGGAAAAGACTTCTCCGCTCCGTCGCTGAGGTAAAATGGCAGCTTGGCTGCCTCGTGGCCATCCCTTTTATAAGGGAGCTGGCCACGCCCCTAACTACCCGGATTCTCTGTCCTGTGGGGGGGGGGGCCGCAAAGGGTGCGGCGGCCATTTTGGCGCCGCGCTTGCAATATTATCACAAGCAGCAACTCTATACAGGTAACTTTACCTGGTTCTGCGCTAAAGCACCAGTTGCAGCAGAGGTGGGTGGGCTGCATTCAAATGCAAGGAAAGTTCCCACTGAACAATGCATGGGCTTCTCTTTCACAAATCCCTTTAGCTTTCCCAAGTTAAATATGATGCATGTGGGAAAAAGAGTGAAGTACATTAATTGCCTTATTCATCACATCATTAAAATTATAGGCCTTTTTGCAGAGTAGTCGCCGACGTGTTAGCAGCATTTTCTGGTATACATCATTAATAAAAGCATTCCGGTTAGTTGTATGTGAGATGTACTTTCTAAATAACTGTGCAGTGATTTGGGGCTCACTTATGCAACATATTGCTACAAACCATCCTAATACCCCTGGCGCTTGCTTAAATGCATTGGGCTAGTGACGGAATTAATGAGGCTGCCACTGCACCAGTATGCTGAGCACGCTCTCTCCTTTGCTGTTCTTTGTCTGCAGTGGGGTTCTTGTCTTTCTGAGCTGGCTGCTGCTCTGTCTCCAGGGCTGATCCTTGGATCAGATAATGAACAGTGTATTGGCTGGGTAGTGGGAAGGATTGCTGGGAGTGGGAGAACAGGAGAAGACTTATTATTCCTTCACTCCCAAACAAAACAAAATCATTGAACTGTCAGGGTCATTAAGGGCCCTGGGGTTGTCATGGAAACGACCTTTGGAGAGGTAGATGGCTGTAAATGAATGAGTGCCTGTATTGTGTGAATGCATGTAAGGGGGTCCGAGTTTTTGTTGGTGGCTTCTTTTCTCAAAAAAAGAAAGAAAAGAAAAAGATCAGATGGTCTGTATTGAATAAATATGCTTTATGAAGTGACTGGCTCTCTTTGGATGTAGCATCTGGGACCCAGAGAAACTGTATCAGACAACTTTTGTACAGATGGAGTTCCCCATTGTTCAAATACTTATCTTCTGCTCATGCACATGTACACACAAATCTATCCATGAATTTTTAGCTCTACCCTTCTCTTACAGGTTTTTTTTTCTTCCCAGGTGACTCATATGGAGAGTATCCATTGATAGTGAACCTCTTCCTCTTTAGCTACACAGCCCTCTATGTAAAGGAAGGCAGTGAAAGTAGAAATGAAGGGGGATAGGATTTGAGTGATCCCCTCATGTTACATTCACTCCTAGGCATATCACATTTGACATCTGGGCTACAATATTCTACCACACTGCTGGTGCCTAAAACTGGTGTTGGGAACTGAATCCCCCACTTTTGATTATTTGAGTTTTTCTATTTTCTCCCTCCCATCACCTGTTTATTTCCATTTTCATATTATTTTGTGACTATTTTTTTTAAAAAGTGCATCCAAATACATATACTGTACATATTTATGAGCCTTGCTCCTAATATACATGTTTGCAAATATCCTTCTCCAATTTCGCAGTCAATTTTCTCCAATGTCACAGTTTTACAATCACATTTCCTCAAAATAATGTTTCTCTGTGTGTTATTTTCACTAATATATGCATTTTCTGCTAGTATGCTTTTCCTTCTGCATGATGTGTAATTGGCAAATGCCACTGCAAAATTATGAAAAGCAAAAATCCAAGTGTTTAACTGCTCTTTGGTTTGTTGTTGTTGTTGCTGCTGCTGCTGTTGTTCCTGCTGTTGATGATGTTGTTCCTGCTGTTGATGATGTTGTTCCTGCTGCTGCTGCTGTTGCAGCTGCTGCAGATGCTGTTGCTGCTGCTGCTGCTGTTGTTGTGGTGGTGGTGTGTTGACAAGTCTTCTCTGACCTATGGCAACCCAATGAATGAGATATCTCCAAAATGTTTTATGCTCAACAACCCTGCTAAGCTCTTACAAACACAATCCATGTTATGTTTGGTCTTCCTCTTTTCCTGCTGCCTTCCACCTTTCCCAGCATTATTGTGTTTTCCAGAAAGCCTTGCCTTGTCATGATGTGCCCAAAATAAGACAGTCACAACTTTCATCATTTTTGCCTCCAAAGACAGTTCAAGCTTGGCTTGTTCTACTACCCACTTATTTGTCTTTCTAGTAGTCCCTTATAACAAAGCTCCAGCACTATATTTCAAATGAATCAGGTTTTTCCCCTGTTATCTTTCTTTACTGTCCAGCTTTCACATCCATACATGATGGTCAGGAATACAATAGTGTGACTGGACTTGGTCTCTAGTGAAACATCCTTATACTTGATGGTCTTTTCTAATCCCTTCATTGCTAGCCTTCCAAGTCCAAATCACCTTCTGATTTATTTCTTCACTCCAGTTTACTGACTGTGAAGTAGGCATGGTAAACTGAACACATGCCTTCCCTGTTCTCAGTCTGCAACACTTGTGATCCACAACCCCAAACATAACTCCTGAGCCATGAACGGTCATGTTTTTACCAAACATGTTGCAGGTATTCCTCTGCAAAAACAGAAGTGTTAGGTTGTCACCATATGTGACTTTTGAATTGAGTAGGATCTCAAAGTAGATCAATACAATAATGGGGAATATAGATAGCTCTGTGGGAGAATGAACATAGTCCTTACTTAGGAACAAATTCCTAATTCCTTGCCATAACCACTCCAGTTTTACCACCACCACTACTGCAGTATGTCATAATAGTAGTGCAACCAACTACATTTGTCTCACCAACTCATTTTTGACTTATAGTGACCATCATAGAGTTTTCAAGGCATGTGAGATATTTAAGGAACAGTTTTACTACTGCCCCTTGTGATGTTGCAGGTTTCCTCAGTCCTAGCCCACCACTCTAGCCCAGAGGTTCCCAACCTTTTCAAGCTGGGGGCCCAGTCACTCTCTCTCAGTCAGCATCAAGGGCTAGCCATTTTGCACTGCTTGCATGATGGGGGCAGCCGTTTTGTCCCAACAGCTTCAAAGGGGTGGCCATTTTGTTTCTCAAACACTCTTGGAGGGGTGGGGGCACATGAAATGGTGCTGTGGGCTGGATCCAGCCTGTGGGCCTTAGGTTGGAAACCCTTGCTCTAGCCACTACACAACATATTTTTCTAAATGCAAAGACAAAGAAGAATGGTGGGAAGGGGGAGAGAGAGAGAGAAAGCCAGTTCACAGTGACATTAATAAGGACAGAGCAATAAAAAATAGCATATAAATCAATACAAGCAGCAATACAAACTAAAGGATACAATTTCAAAAGCAGATAGAGTAGCTAAGTCTTCAGACCACTGTCTAAATAAATAGTGAGTGCTTACTTCTCCAATCTTGAGTCTCTTATCAATTCTAAGATATCAAACAATTTGTGAGTTTTTCTATTACAGATAACAATGGGGTAAAAGAGGAAGCAAAGAAGACAAATAACAAGCAGTGCATAAAAATCTTCAAATAACAAACAATTTTCAGAAACAGAATGAATAAATATCATATCTATGAACCAAAAAGAAGCCACTAATAGTCATAGCTTTAGTCACATGCCATGGAGAAACATTTATCTGCACTTTTATATTCTTCGGAATATACTGCATTGCAACAGACACATATAAATGATTATTGTACATCAAGACTGCAGATGCAATTAATAATACCAGACCTGAAAGTACTGTAAACTGATGGCTCATATAAGAACACCTAAAGTGCCTGTGGTTGCAAAAATGTCATTCCAAACTCACAATAGGGATGTCAACACATGCTTATTTTATTTTTGCAGGTAAACCATGTTTTTAAAAATGATGTCCCATTGAGGAAGATTACAACAATATCTATCTATCTATCTATCTATCTATCTATCTATCTATCTATCTATCATCATCTGTCTGTCTGTCTGTCCTAGATGGTGTTTACACAAACCACATTTTGTTGCTGCTGCTGAGAAAACAAAAAGCAACAGATGAAAGCTCTGGTATTTTTCTTCTCTGTGGGAGTGAAATATCTGCCTGTTTGCAGCTTTTTCAACAGGTTGTCTCAATATGTCGAGACAGCCTTTTTGCGGTTGAGGATGAGAAAATGTGCAAGGCATTCATTACTTTCTTAACTGACTAGGCTCAGAAACTGCAAGCAAATGCATGGTTTTTTTAAATATACACACAGCTCCTAGTGTCATTCATCAAAACAGGGATGCCTGCTTGATTGATTCTGAAATTATTCCTTTTTTTAAAAAAATTAATTTTTTATTACAATTCTAATAACAAAAATAAACATTACATCAAATACATCAATATATCAACATAAATAAACACACACATAACACCCAGTGATATTTACAATGCCCTATAGACTAAGTATATTATTTGTTTCCTACTTTTTTTCCAAAACCCAAGTTGATCAGGCATTGGTTTTCCTCCTTGGCCCTTATTTAATGTGTATTCCAAAAAATATTTCCAGATTTCATAAAATTTATTTTCTTTAATCATTCCCTTTTTAAAATGTAGTTCTAAAGTAAGTTTATCATTAAGTGCAATTGCTCACATTTCATTATACCACTCTTCAATTTTAAGCATTTTTTCTTCCTTCCAGTTTTGGGAAATGCATTGTCTCGCCGTTGTTAACATTATAGATAATAACTTTTTTTATACTTATCCATTCTAACATCATCAACATCTGTTAACAGGACCATACATGCATTCAGTTTAATATCTATAACAAATATTTTTTTGATTTCATTTTCAACTTTTGTCCAAAATTGTCTTATAATTCCACAGTTACCACCACATATGAGAATAAAAGCCCAGAGCATTTTTACATCTCCAACAAAATTGCGACTTTGTATTATCCATTTGACTTAAATGGACCGGTATCAGATACCATTTCCACAGGAGCTTGTAATTGTGCTCTTTTACCCTGACGGATAGTGTTCTCATTATTCTTTTCTTCCACATGTTTGACCATTTTGTCCTATCAATTTTAATTCCTAAATCCTGTTCCCAATCTATCCTCAGTACATCCTGTGCTTTATCATCCTGATTTAATAATTTATATATCTTACTAACCAGTCCTTTTATGCCCATATGGCCCGTTCTTAACTTATATATCATGTCCTCAAATAATGTCCTATTTCTTTCTGGGCTAAATTCTCCTAAATACTTTTTATTCCAATTACTTACCCTAATCATTTGTAAGCAATTTAAATTTAATTGCCTAAATAAATCTGATTTTTTCACCTCGTCCTTACATTTTTCTAACCAATTTTTTAACAAAAGCACATCATTTCTTACTAAAATTTCTTCTATTTTTATCTACATTTATTGGGAATGATTTCACATCTTTCAATTTAATAATTGGTGATAGACCAGGAGCCAATTTTCTCTTCAGAGTTAACCATGTATGTAATAACTCCTTTAGCAGTTTATTTTTCAAATTACTTAAGCTCTTAGTTCTATCTAGAAAAATTGCCTTTCCCACATTTAATAATTCACGCATTTCTATCCTTTCCTATATAATTTCTTCCCTCATTAATAATTTGCAAATACTCCTTAATTTAAATGCTATATAATAATTTTTAATATTTGGTATTCCTAACCCACCTAACTTCTGCGGAGTATACCAGAGAAGTTTTGGAATTCTTGCTCTTTTTCCTCCATTACAATAATTGTGGGTAAGAGTCTGAAATTTTTTAAACTCTTTCTCCCTAATTTGAATTTGTAAGTTATCAAACAAAAAGTTCAACCTAGGCAACAACTTCATCTTACAAAGTGCTATTCATCCGAACCAAGATAAATTCAATTTTGTATATTGCCGTATTTTTCTATCAATTCCACTTCTATTTTATCATAATTCATTTTCTTTAAGTCTTCAAACTTTTTTGTAATGTTTATCCCCAAATACTTTTAACTATTTCAATATCTTTTCCTATTGATTCCGTTTTAAGTCTTTGTAATTTTTCCAATATATCTTTATTTTTAGTTTTCACATATTCCTCCTGGAGATGCTTGATTTCATCTTCTAATTTCTTTTGCTTTTCTCTTAACTGTCTATTTTTATTCCAAGATAACTTAATACAATCCCCCCCTTAGCATTGCCTTCATCAAATCCCATAGCACTTCATCTGAAACATCGTTTGTATCATTTAGTCTCCATTTTTCCTCCCAGTTTTTTATCACCATATCTTTATTTTTTTGGTCTTTAAATAGCTTTCCATCATACTTCCAATTAATGTTTCTAATAATTTCATTTTCTAATTTGAGTTCAACAATTATTTTCGCATGATCTGACTCCTTTATTACACCAATTTCAATATTTTCTGTTTTACCAATCAAATTTTCTGACATCAATACATAATAAATTCTCGAATAGGAATTATGTACTTGAGAATAAAAAGTGTAACCTTCTTTTTGTCCTTTAATTTCTCTCCATACATCCTTAAGTCCTAGCTTCCTGATCCACAAACCCATATTTTTTTAGCTGCGCTTATTTGTCTTTTCATACTTGTAGTGTCCTGTTCAGAACTAATAAGGTTAAAATCGCCTGCAACTATTATTCTTCCTAATTTCCTTTTCTCCAAAATTTGATGCAGAGTTTCTAAAATTCTCCTTGCTTTTCATTTGGGGCATATATATTTACAAACGTTATTTCCACATTATCAATTAAACCATTTACAATGAGGTACCTTCCCTGTGGGTCAACTATACTGTCAATCTTTGAAAAACCAACCATTTTTGAAATTAAAATTGCCACCCCCTTGCTTTAGAACTCCCAAAAGACTTCTCATACAAATCAATCCACCCCAATTTTATATTATTAACATTATCTGTTTTTTGATGGGTCTCTTGCAAAAAAATTATGTTGGGTTTATCTTTTTTAATGGCCAATTCTAAGCGTTTTCTCTTTAATTGATTATCAGTGCCTTTCACATTCCACGAAAGTATTTTAATGCTCTTCATGTTTAAACAAACAAATTTCTCTACTTAGTCTCAACAGGGCAAGTGTACTACTACAAACAATACACCCGTTTTCCCACATATAAGACAACATAGAAAAAACATAACAAAGAATACATGAAAAAAAACAAATTCTTTACCCTCCCCACCTTTTCCATACAAAAAAAAAATTCACCCCTGAAAATTAAGGAGGGGAGGGAGGAATGGAGTAAGTGAGCATTCTTATACATTACGTGGACGTCTTCAGTGTCCCCTAACCTTTTGTTAGTTAATTTTTCTGCCACATTCTCTACTACTTTATTCTTCAGTTTCTTTGGAGTGAGTTGTATATATTCCAACTATTATCAAAGCTTCTTTGAGATCCTCCCACTCTTTATTATTATTATCTATGATTTTTCTTCTACCAGGACATCTAGAACAAACAATCCTTCTCTTATTACAAATGTTTTCCCTAAGTTGGTAAATTTCAATTTTTTCGAAAACATCCAGTGATACTCAATTCCTTTTCCCCTTAATTTCTTTGTGAGTGGTTAAATATGAGTTCTCCATACTCTTTCCTCCATTGAAATATCATTGAAGACTTCAATAGAATCCCCATCTAGCTTTAAAATAGTTGCACCATTTTTCTTTATGTGCTGCATCACACTTGTCTTAATTCCTTCATTTGTAAACTTTAGAAGCACATTTCTATTACCAATTATTGACTTTTTTAGATCCTAATCTAAAAACACTCACTATATCTTCATTATCAAACTTCCTTAGTTTCAGATCATTCAACCAATTCAGGATTCTAAACTTCAGCCGATCCGGTACCTTTTCTGAGATATTTCCAATTATCAAATTTCACTTTCTTGCTATCTCCTCTAGGAACTCTAATCTTTTTCCTTGATCATCCAACTTTATCTCTCTTTCTTTTGCCTTTTCTTGAACTTCTAGAACTTCCTTTGTCAATGTCTCAACTTCTTTAATGTTCATATTCATACCTTCTTTTAACTCTGATACTTCATTCATAATTTTTGTTGTGTCTACCTGCGTTGCTTCCAACATACCCTTGACCATTAACAACATTTTTTGTTGAAAGTTCTCAAGACTTTCTTGCTGCATTTTGATGAAATTCTGATTATCCCACGTGTTCTGTTCCTCCATTTTCTGAAATTTTGCTTGTAAAAAATTCTCCAATTTGTCCAAACTCATTTCTATACTCACTCTTGAGTCAGTCACTTTAACACTGAGGCTCCATTCTGGCCTGTTGTCTCCTGCCCCTCACAAATTATTCCTGAATGCTACTTGCTCTTAAAAGAAAGCTAGGCCCACCAAATAATCTGCCTTATTATGTAACTTTAGGCTGTGCACAGTTTTCAGGAAAATTGGTAAAGATTGATTGCATCAAGGGTATTTGTGCACTTCTGGGGTTATCATGGGACCGAGACAAGTGCTCAGAGGTGTCAAATGGGCAGAATGGTAACCCCACAGAACCCCTCATGCTAAAACTGGCATTTACATGTCATGATTAGAAATGGAGAAAAGGGAAAGAAAAAGTAAGGGTAATGCTTAATCGGTGGTAATTGTCTTTTCAAGACTAATAAGGGTTCTTCTGGAATTCAGTGATAATTAAGGGATCTATGGAGAAAAGGAACAAAACTTTATTATAATGATAACAAAGAGTAAAGTTTTTAAAAAATGAGTTGTAAAAGAAGAAAGTAGGAATAACCCCTCCTGTTCTGCGTGCCAGGAGCCCCTGAAGAAAGACAGAAGAAGAATTTTAGTAGTCTCATGTTGACCAGCATGTCTCCAAGGTCTGGCCAATGTGGAAGCTTAGCAATGGTCAAACCCCCAGCCCTTTTTAGCTAATATATTTGTTCATTACATCTGTCTATCAGCCAGTTTCTGGGATGTTTATACTGTATTTCATTAATTGCCTTTTTGTCATCATTATTCAGCAACAAGTGCCTGGATGAGTAGACATCTCTGTGATGAAACTCCACACAACTTGCAGTTTTCTAGCTGTTTAGATCACATCAGTTACCGGCCAGGCTGACCATAATGCGTCACTAACTGACAAAGTGAAAATAAGGCATCTTACTAATGAGCAAATTGGCATCAGGGCTGTGTTGGGCACCATGGGAGGGCACTGGACAGGGGTGAGGGGTGGTGACCAAGGGACAGTCACAGGGGAGAAGTGCTTGGTCGCCGGGAACTGCTTGGTCACTGCCCCTCACTTGCTTCGCCCAGTGTGCGGCACTTTAGAATAAACCATTGCTCCAAGCTGAAGGAGGGAACTTGGAGCAATGGCTTAATCTAAAGTGCAGTGCACCAGGTGGATAAAATAATAATAATATTATTTGCACCCTAAGGTGCCAGAGGCGAAGGTGCACCAGGATGAATCCCCCTCTCCTGGTGGCCCAGCCTATGCCCATTTGGCATCCAAACTGGGCATCAGATGTCACAGCATAACTCTTGCTAGGACAATCCAAACTGTCCTTATTTTTTTGAACTTCTTACCCAGAACATCAAGGGTAATGAACTTGATCATATGACTGGACTGGTTTCTGCCATATTCCAGCACTTGAAGTCTTCCCCATGTAAATTTAAGTAATATCTGATGCCTTGTGAGTGCCTAGTGGTAACACAGGCATTTTATGGCACCTTAAGCAATGGGCAGAGGGAGGAATACTGCTGCATACTGTATATGCCACACAAGCAATAAGGGAATAATGAAAGCCCTCCTTGTCATTCTTCCATGTTGTCAATACAGCAATGAAGAAGAAGAGTACTTTTTTTCCTCTCAAATGAACTTCTCTTGTTTTTTTTCTGCTACAAAATCATTAGCTAAATCTTTGAAGTTTATACTGTACCATACCATGGAGCAGAAATGGCAAATTGAAAGAGAAAGGGTGGAAAGTACTGGTGGAAAGATGGAAAGTTTCTCTTCTTTGCCTTTTAAGAAGAAATCTGTGGGTGATACAGAAAGCTGCTTGAGACTTCTTGTGGCACCTGAAAAAAAGAAGTGGGAAAATAAAGAAATAAAACAGAGTCCTGGTGCACCCTAACTTTGCTATTTGCCTTTCCCTTCCATAGGAAAAAAAGGTTTTCCACAGAGATCATTATGGACCTGGACATAGAATTGTAGTATCTCCAAAAAGTGCCCAGGGAATGTTAGGAAGAAATATGTACATATTTATTGAGGCATGTGTGGTGACAGGGTGCTGATCACTAGTAAAAACTGAGGATCAGAGCTTGGAGACCCTACAGTTGGCAGTTTCCATGTCCCCCAACTAGCATGATCACCATCCTCATGAGAGATATAATACTAAAAGTATTTTCCCCCAAATACTGCAAGTTCTAGTCATGAGTGTGTCCTTCACCTTCAGGCTCCCATATTTGAGTCACTTGAATTTGCTAACCTTCTAAGTCTCTGATTCGGGGGGGGGGGGGAACCTTCATAGCATAATCACACTCAAGCTATTACTCTTCAAAGGCACTTGAATTTTCATACTAGATATCAAATTATTTCTCTTTCATTATTTAGCCAATACTATCTAGATGTTAAAAGCTAAGTATGTTTCAATTAATGTTTTCCCTAATCCTTCCTTTTTCTTCAGATTATATGGATTAACAAATGTAAACTATTTTTTACTGTCATGCCTTTTGCTCCCGGGATCAACTCACTAGTCACTTTTCTCTGCACCTTTTCAAGTGTAATAATATCTACCTTTCCGCAGAAGGATGGAATGGTTCACTGGTAATTCTAACAAAGCTGCTGGCCTGTTTCCATGGCTCTGTATAATGAGGACATTTAACACAGTTAAGCAAATGTTTCTGTTCTTTGGTTCTTTTTCTTATTCTTCACCATTCTTTAGTGATATGTGATGCAGCTGAAATTAACCTCTCTGACATAAAAGCCAATGGTATCTCACTTTAGAATAGATACAGAGCCAAAGATGGGAAATTGCATTTACAAAGCAACCCACTGAAGCTACAAGCATTTCCTTTCAAAGGCTCTCAAGTGTGCCTGAAGTGAAAATTTTGGGAGGGAAAAAAATACTGTCAGCAACAGAGGGAATATAACCTAATTTTGAATCATACTAGTGCCAACTTGTGTCAAATATGAGTCTAAGGAGGTGTACTTTACAAACAGAACAGCACACAAATCTGCTTCGGGGGAGAGATCCAACCAGGAGTCCACTCTAAGGAAAAATACTCTGTAGACCATTTAAAGAAAGATGATGTTGTCCCCCTAGGGCTTTGGGTTCATCCTCCTCAGGCATTAACCACAATACACAGCTGTGCTTTCTCATAGTCATCCAAGGTACTTCAATCCTCTGTAAGCATCCAGTATAAATGTCCCCCTTATGGTCCAGAGTAGGCCAGAAGTCAGCTGCTGTTTGTTTACATTCCTGTCAGTTGAGATGCAAAGCATGGGACATGCCTTTCCTTGCTATTTAGCTTCTCTCTCTCACTTAGAACATGAGCAAATCAGCATCTGCTTGGTAGTGTTCCCAGATCCAGCAAAAATTTGGTCTTTCACAATATCTGGACTCAGTTCCCAGAAACCCACTTCCTATTGTTTAGTTTTGTTTTTCTTGTGCTTCCAACTTCAACTGAGTTTCCTTTAAAACTTAACATTACATTCAGTCTCAACCACCTATTAAAGGACTACAGCTATGTCCTTATAATTTCATTGTCAACACATAGGCTTCTTCATTTGATATCAAGTGATGGGCAGAAAGCAAGTTGCTGGAGAAAATGGATGAATGAAAGTTAACCCTTGTCTGCCAATGAAGATATGTCTTTCCACAGCTGCTGCTTTCAAATCCAGCATACAGGGTTTGCTCTGAAGCATCTATTTGTCTTTCTGTAGCTAGTTCTATTACAGAGGACAGGCACCTATCCCTCTTTTGCCAAGAATGGTCCTTATAGATTCTTCACAAAAGGTGAGAGTGGGTCATGCCTTGATCATGGTGGAGTGGGGAAAGGAATCTTTGCAATCAGTCTCTGAATGAATCTGTAACTCTTAAGAAATAAAAGAGATTTGGGGCAGATAGAGAACAGACAACGAGCATTTCACATCCTAGTTACTGTAACCTCTCCTGAGTAAACTGAGGAGGAGGGAATCAAGAATCCCAGGCCTTTGCACAACTCACTCCTGTTTTAGCCAGCATCCCCCTCACTTGTTGTTAGCCCCTCCAAACAGTACTCTGGATTGAGTCATTTCCTGGATCAATTTCTCCCCCCCAAAAGCCTCAGTGACAGTGGCTGCGAAAGGGGTCAGCTCCTCTTTGTAGATTGCCATCACTTTTTCATTTACACAGTCCAGTCCCAACTCTCAGTTCTTAAACCCATGTACAGCTTTATTCCAGATTGACCTAAGGTTTGTTCAATTAAGCTTTGAAGTACAGTACATGGAGCCCATGTGCATTGAGGGAAGTAGGCTAACCTTACACCTTTTGCCATTATTTTAATTACAGAAAGACAGGTGTCTGAAGAAAAGGAGGTCACTGCCCAAAACTTGGTTCTGGCTCACATGGGGAGGCTACCCAGATATTGCAGCCTCCACGGAAGGGGGTTTCCTTCATAAGAAAAGTGATTGTTCGTATGCCTGAATGTCCACTGTATATTAATAAAAGAAGAAACAGATCAATCATCTGGAAATGTCATGCTAGGAAGGAGAAACAAGCTGCCCTATCTCCATGAATTCACTTCTTTTCTCATAGTCATACCAGCCCGCTCATGTCCATTAAAAAAAAATGCCATTCCAAACAAATGATATCACTTCATACACTAATTGGCAGAAGTATAACAATGACATGCAAAGCACAACACAATGTTGGGAGAATGAGGAACAGGGGAAAATTCAAAACCCACTACATTGAATAGGGCTGTTAACATCTCATTTGAGTTCTTTTCTTACTCTAGCATTATATTCAATGATTTATTTAAATGCTGGGCTGAAGAAAGAGATTTTGCTGCCTGAAGCAGGTGCTTCCTATCCATCCAAATCCAGGTGTCCATCTCACTTTCCCCAGCAGTGAAATAATAACAATTTGCTACCCTTTTGTGGCACCCAAAATCTATTGCCTGAGATATCTACCTCATTCTGCTTCACTCCATTTAAATGGCTTAAGAAAGTCAACATGAACTAGAGTATTACTTCCTGCTCACTTCTGAAAATTATAGAATGGAGGATAAGTGAAGGCCTAGTTTCATCCCTCAGGATGTGAACCTCATGGGTGTCTGGCTTTTAAATTTGGAGAAAAGTCTCATACAAACTACTTCCCAAGAGCTTTTGTAGGTGGCTTGTATCGGCAGTGAAAGTAAATTAGAAACTGGATTTTACTCTTGCATTTACCTAATACAATCTAATCCACTGAGACAACCTGATATCATTTGATTTCATAATGTTGCATCTCTTTATACACAGCAGAAAGGTTTACATTGTTTTCCTAAGAAATAAGGGTTATGTTAAGAAGATAGCAGAGATGGAGAAGGGGAGGGGAAGGAGCTGAGAGGAGAGCCGTGAACCTAGGAATTCTTAGCTGGTTAATCGTCTCCTTTTTTGCTGATAAATTAAAGATTGCATTGCAATGAATTTGCATAATAACAATATGTGCCCTGTTGAGATAGTTGAGGAAGTGTGAGAAGTTATAATTTAGCAAATTAAAAGCTACCACTCATTGCTGAAAGGCAAGACAAACTGAAATATTTTCTTTTCAACAGATCAAAAACTAAAACGGTTTTATGAAAAACAAAACATCAGATATGCCTTTAACCTGACTACTCATGGATTTGAAAAAGAAAAGAAAACCTGTACTGAGTAACTTTGGGGAGCATGTTCTGAGCTCATGGGAATTGCAACGAAAGCGCGGCGCCTAAATGGCCGCCGTGCTCTTTGCAGGCCCCCCCCACCCGGACTCAGACATCCGGGTGAGTTAGGGGGCGTGGCCACCTCTCTATAAAAGGGGTGGCCACAAGGCAGATGAGCTGCCATTTTAGAAATAGCGACGGAGAGGAGAAGTTTTCTCCGTCGCTGTTGTTTTCAGTCTTCGGCTCTTTAGCCTTTGAGCCTTTCCCGGCTGGGAAAGGACGATTTGTGCACGCGGAGCCTTGGTTCCTTTGGCTACTGCATGCTTTGCCTGCTTTTTGATCCCTCGAAAGGGATTCTACTTTTGCTCGACATGCCTCCCAAACGGAAGGCGCCGGCGACGAAGCCGCGGCCACGGGGGAGGATTTTCCCTGGCCCTGCGCAGGATGGGGGACAGCCATCGGGTCGGAGGACCAGGGCTGCACCCCCGCTGCAGGGCACTATGCCAGCCTTGCCCACCGATACCGGTGGGGCGATTCAGGTTGGCACTTGGCAGTCGGGCTTGGCTGGCCAGTCACAGGCCGGCCCCTCAGGGGCTCCGGCCCTCAGCCCGTCTTTTCCTGCCATGGGCCAGGGCAGCGGGGGAGGGCCTGGTGCGGGCACGCAACCCGTTCCTCCTCTGGCCCCTCATGGGCCGGAGTTTTGGGCATGGCCCTATTCTGGCCCTGGCTCTCATTTCGGTGTCCCTTTCCAACTGCCTAGTGGGCCTTCCGGCCAACCCGGCCCACCTTATGCTGGGGGCTCTGTGGCAGTGGATGCTTTACTAGCACGTTTAGCAGTGCTGGAGGCATCCTTGGGGATTGCACAGCCTCCTGTGGGGGGGGGGGTGCTTCTCTTTCTGCCGGGTGTCCACCGGCTACCTCGACGGCCGCCATACTGCACCAGGCGGCCAGACGGGTTGAGCTGCTTGAGACGCTCCGGCCTGTGCCTGCCGGTGTCTCGTAGCTCCCTGTTCGTCCAGAGCTGCAGACGGGGAGCAATCAGGTGTGGCCCCAGAGCTCGATTCCGGTCGCGAGCTCCGACGCCCGCCGTGGGCCGGAACCCTCGGTGGGGGCGGCTCACGGGGGTGCACCTAGTGAGTATCAGGTTCAAATTAGTGCACCTACATCACAGCCCACTTCCAGTGGTGGGGTTCAGTGGCCCTGGCCTCGTCAAGTTGAGGCGAGTGGGCATCAGTTACCAGTCTATCCCAGTGCCCCTTGGTTTCAAAATGGCACCTCATTGAGGGCGGGGGTTTCCATCCCCGGGGCAGTGCCAGACATCGCAGGGGCTGTCCAGGTCCAGCTGCGTATGCCCCATATACATAATGTGCCGGTGATGGCTTTGCCGACGGCTGGTTATTCCTTGCCCCTGGGTGATCATTTGTCCCAGGTCACGAGGGAGAAGATTTGGCGGGGGGAGTACGTGGATATATTCTCCCTATTGAACTGTGAGCCCACTAAGGAGGAGAGAGAGGGACAGGACGACAGAGACAAAGAGCTGTCCCGTCGTTGTAAGCCACCACGCACCTGGGTCAACTGGTTGCCGGCATATCTTATTTATTTGGCGGTATACCTTAGGGACCGGCCTTATCTGGCCATTCATATGGTCCAATACTTGGACAATATTTACAGGGCGATGGTGGATTTCCCTGGCCCATCGTGGTTGGCTTACGATGAGGAATTTAGAATGAGGGTGCCCCTTCACCCGGAGATGAGATGGGATGAGCCCTGTCAAAAATTGTGGCTCTTGTACATGACCCCCACGCGTCCGGCGCCTGGGGACAGGTACCATTGTGGCCATGCCGTGCAGCGAGCTGCTCCAACACAGGCTCCCCGCCAGCCGGCGGGGCAGGGGGTTCCAGCCCGCTTGCTGTGTTGGAGCTTCTCGGCTAATGGCGTGTGCAATAAGCGACAGTGCCGATATAAACACGACTGTCCCTCTTGTGCTGGCCCCCATGCCGCCGCTGCATGCCCGCGGGCCAGTGGGTCACGGGGCAGAGGTAGAGGTGGACAGGGAGCAGGCAGAGCTTCTACTAATGGAGCTAGCCAGTCAAAAGGCAACCTCCCCAGTTAATGTGGAGCGATGGCTCTCAACTTATCCAAGGAGGGAGGACGCAAGGTACCTCCTGGAGGGTTTCCAGTGGGGCTTCCGTATCCCATTCAAAGGGGTGCGGGGACCCTAAGATGCCCCCAATTTACTTTCCCTGAAGGGTAAGGAGGAGGTAACTGCCCTGAGTATTGCCAAAGAAGTAGAGGCCAAGAGGGTGGCGGGCCCTTTTTCTGAACCACCATTCCCTAACCTGAAGGTCTCCCCTCTGGGGTTAGTACCTAAAAAGGCCCCGGGGGAATTTCGTTTAATCCACCATCTATCGTACCCGGCGGGTTACTCTGTCAATGATGCTATTCCTGATGACCTTTGTTCGGTCAGGTATACGTCGTTTGACCAAGCCCTACGGATGGTGCGCTCTTGTGGTCCTGGTGCCCTCCTGGCAAAATGTGACATTAAATCGGCATTCCGATTACTGCCAGTGCACCCGGGGGACTTTGAGCTATTCGGTTTTAGATTCCAAGGGAAGTTCTATGTAGACAAGACCATGCCTTTTGGCTGCTCTATTTCATGTTCAGCATTCGAACGTTTTAGCACTTTCCTTCAGTGGGCCTTTGTTCGCAGGTCCGGGTCTCGGTCTGGAGCCCATTACCTCGATGACTTTTTGTTCGGGGGTGAAAGGGGCTCGGACACGTGCACGCGTCTCCTCACTACATTTCAGACGCTAATGCGGGAACTGGGTGTCCCTTTAGCGCCCGAAAAGACCAAGGGCCCATCCTCTACGCTCACATTTCTGGGTATTGAAATTGACACGGTCGCACAGGCATCCCGGTTACCCATTGACAAGGTCACCCGGATCTCCGCGATGATTTTGGCCTTGCTGGCCAAACGCAAAGTGTCACTTCGTGAGCTTCAGGTACTTCATGGCCATCTTAACTTTGGCTGCAGGGTGGTTACGCCCGGCAGAGCATTTGCGCGGCACCTATGTGACGCCATGTCTGGCCTGTTAAAGCGCCATCACAGGGTCCGACTGACCAGGGGCATGCGGGCTGACCTTTTGGTTTGGCTTAAATTCCTGCGGGAATTTAATGGGGTCTCTTTTTGGAGATCCGACCTTTTGGTTTCCCCTAGATTCCAAGTACAGTCGGATGCCTCAGGCTCCCTGGGATATGAGATTTACTTTGAGGGGAGGTGGGCTTATGGCCAATGGCCTCCAGCATGGCGGGGCATGGATCGCCTCCGCGATCTTACATTCCTTGAGTTCTTTCCAATCCTGGGAGCTTTGATGCTATGGGGTGAGGAGTGGGCTGACTTAGTTGTCCATTTTTGGTGTGACAATGCGGCGGTAGTGCACATTGTCAACGCTCAGACGTCTAAGTCACCTAGGGTGATGGCGTTGGTCCATCAGTTTGTGTTACGTAGCCTGCGCCTGAATGTGCTTTTCAGGGCCAGACATGTACCAGGTATTAATAATGATATTGCTGATGCTTTATCCCGCCTGCAGATCCCCTGGTTCCGTGCCTTGGCTCCGGAAGCAGAGGAATTCCCGTCGCCACTCCTGGCCGTGATTTGGACATTTGGCAAGGAGAGGTGAACCGGGCGATCGGCATGTCTTTGGCACCTCACACGCGTAAGGCGTATCACCATGCTTTCGTTCAATTTAGAACCTTTTGTGTGCAACTTCAGTTGCCCGAAGTGTGGCCCATTCTAGTCGAACAAGTTTTACAATTTATGGTTTATTTACACAGTCAGGGTTTGGCTCCTCGCACTATAGCATCCAGGCTGTCGGCACTGGCATTTATGGCCAAAGTGAGGGGTTTTGCTGACTGCGTGAATGATTTCTGCATACGACATGTTTTGGAGGGGTGGACACGGGAACATGGCTGCCGCCCGGACACTCGCCACCCAATTTCACCAGGGGTACTGACCCACCTTGCACGAGGCTGGCATAAGCTGTGTTTTGATAAGTATGAGGTGGCTCTTTTTCACGCGGCTACCACGGTGGCCTTCTTTGGAGCGCTCCGCATCAGTGAGTTGGTACTACTGTCTAAGGTGGATGCGACTCGTAGGGCACTGGAACTCGACGATGTCTATGTCACTAATGAGTGGGCTCAGTTGAGGATACGGTCCTCAAAAGTTGATCAGCATGGCGTAGGCAGTGGAGTTAGACTGCTACGATGTTCCATTGCAGACATCTGTCCGGTTGGTGCCCTACAGGAGTTCTTGGCAGTGCGTGGCACGCACCCTGGCCTGTTTTTCTGCCACCAGGATGGGTCTCCCCTTACTAAATTTCAATTTTGGAAGGTGACCGGTATGGCACTATCCAGTGTTGGCCTCCCTGGGGCTCGTTACGGCACCCATTCATTTAGGATAGGTGCTGCATCCACTGCGGCTGCATTTGGGTACTCTGAGGCTGATATACGCCATATGGGAAGATGGGGATCTATGCGTTTTGCATTATATGTTCGCCCTCTTCAGGTATGAGTACCAGTTAAGTCATTGTTCTCTTTTCTTCTTTTACAGACCCTGTGTGTCCCCGCACACCGGTGGCAGTATGACTGGTGGGCCACAATTACGTGCACTGGGCAGCGCAGTATGCTGCGGCGACAGAGTGGGGAGCCCAGCTTGGACTGCGTGCAACCGCACGCATACGTTGGTACAGTAAGCGCGGAATGAGATGGCGGGAACTGTTGCCATTCCTGTTTTCCATCAGGGATGCTGAACCGCCTGATGTACTTGTACTGCACCTCGGGGGCAATGACCTCGCCCAGGTCACTAGCCTTTCTTTAAAATTCACGATTTGCAGTGACCTAGCTTATTTGCATTATGTGTGGCCGTCCACAAGGCTGCTATGGTCGGACATCATACCGCGTCATTCATACAGGGGAGGTATAGACCTCCGTGCCCTTGACCGCGCTCGCCGCTCGGTGAACAGGGCTGTTGCCCGGTTCTTGGCAGACAAGGGTTTGGGGATGGTCATCCAACACCCCACAATTAGTTTACAAAATTATGATCTTTATGCAGGGGATGGGGTCCACCTGTCGGCTAGAGGTATGAACCTCTTTTTGGAAGATTTGCAAGCAGGCCTGTTGACCGAGCTGACGGTCTGGGGGGGGGGGCGGTGAGTCTTCATTGAAGCCTCCCGTGTGGCGGGTAGCACTGGTAAGGTAAAGATTTATGACCCATAGGTATCCGGCAGGTTCGCAATTGACTGGCCAACACTTAGACAGGTACAGGTGTAATAGCTTTGACCGGTCAACGACGAAACAGGCAAGGGGTGATGGCAGGAGCTTTTCAGCATGCATCACCCGTGATTTGACGGATACACGTCAGAGGGTGGGGTCAGTAGATAGTGTATTGACTCCAGTCAACAATTTGTTTGTGTCACAAACAAATTGATACAAATGGATACATTGTAGCCAATTGCCATTGGCAATTTTGGGAGGAACCTTACCAGTGTTACTGCGGCCTGCTTGCCTTAAGAATTACAATTGGATGAATACACCAATTGAAAGTTACAATTCGGACTAGGGCATTATTCAATAAAAGTGGCCCAATGCCTTTATCCATATACCGGTGTCTGAGTCTTTCTTTGGGGGGTGCGCCTGCAATGTATTGCTAGGTATACAAATACCCTATGTCTTCAGTAGTGTTTATGGATGCAGACGGACATTCCATAACATTCAAAGTTCCACAGATAGTGGGGGGTGGGGGCAGGTCCACATGGATAAAACATGTTTTGACCTGCTGACATCCCATATTTTTAACACCTATGTCAGCCTGCCGGGAGATGGTATCTGAAAAGTCTCATGTCACCAAAATGCTAATGACATGCAGCTCTATCGCTCCTTTAACACCTCTGCAAAGGATGCTGTCCAACACCAGGAGTATTCCTTGGATATGACAAAGGAGTGGACAAAGGTGAAGAGATTGAAACTGTATTTGGACAACAAATAAGAGAGTTTGTCCGTCCTACCAGGGCGGATCGGAGGGGCTCCCTCAGTGTTCCATTGGTTAGAGGGGCTCGCCTCTCCAGCACAAGGAGGAGGGCCTTATCCGTGTTCACCCCAACCCTGCGGAACCTCCTGCCGGCAGAATAAGGCTACAGTCAGAATTGCTGCCTTTTAGGAAAGGGTTGAAAACCTGGCTGGCAGGGCAAGTCTGGGGGGCCGACGGTGTGTTGACTCCCGCTCATTGGCTCTGTTAGAGTTATTTGTCTCTCTTACTGAGTGTGGGGAGGGGAGGGTCTTTTTAGATATGGGATGGTTTTTAAAGAGTCTTTTATTGCTGTTTTTATGGGGTTTTCAAATATTTGTATGTGATTGTGCACCGCCCTGAGTTGCCCTATGGCAAGAGGGTGGGACATAAGTTCAAATAAATAAATAAGGATTGACTACTGAAATACTGTTTACACAAAGTGCTCTTGATACTGAAGCTACAGCGGGTCCAAAATGCAGCAGCTAAACTAATTTTGTGTGTGAGTGGGTTCAATCACATCTACCTAATTCTGGCTTGCCTACATTAGCTGTCGGTCCACTTCCTTGTCAGAATTAAGATTGCTACCCTACCCTCTAAAAAATGACAGAATTATTTCAGTCAGAATCCAAGGAAAACCATTCAATATCACATTAATTCAAGCCTACACACCAACCACTGGTGCAGATGAAGCCACAGTTGAGGATCTAGAATACCTCAAAGAACAGACACCAAGAAATGATGTCCGCATTATCATAGGAGATTGGAAATCAAAAAGTAAATGGAATAACAGGCAAGTTTGGTCTTGGAACACAGAATGAAGCAGGGCAAAGGCTAATAGAGTTCTGCCAAGAGAATGCACTGGTCATAGCAAACACCATCTTCCAGCAACACAAGAGGCAACTTTACACATGGACAATTCCAGATGCCAACATCGAAATCAGATAGATTATATACTCTGCAGCCAAAGATGGAGAACCTCCATACAGTCAGCAAAAACAAGACATGGAGCAGACTGTGGCTCAGATCACAATCTACTGATTGCAAAATTCAGAACATTTTCTATCAACATGTATATTAGCTGTTTGGTTAGGGGAAATGCTATCAGTTCTAATGTAGGACTCCTCATTTACCCTTTTGATTGCAATAAGGCCAATTACATCATTATTATGTGTATCCTATCAAATCTAGCAGCTTGAGCTTTCACTGACAAGGAAGAACTCATTATTTTGCTGTCTACTTACAATATTCTGGGTTTCACCATGCCAGATGTCTCAATAGCACAAGAAATTAAGAGATAGTGTATGTTTTCTTAGCTTTCAGCTAGTCCAAGCAACCCTTTTAAGAAAGAAGTGATATCAACATGGTCCCTAGATTCTAAGAGAGACTTACAATAAGTACATGGTTAAATAAATGACCTTTCTGAGAAGCCAGGCATATGCTAAGTTTTGTTTAATGAGCCAATTATTATTCTCATCCATTATTTTCCCAATTTCCATTTCTCCCCCAGCCCCCCATATTCCGAGATGACTTGACATTCCCACCACATATGCTTATACATCCCTGTTTCCCTTTTGACATCTCCAACAACTCTTAAATTTACTACTATCAAATTAATTTAAATGAACTGGTGTCAATTACCACCTCCACAAAATTTTATAATTGTGTTCTTTAACCTTTATCGAAAGATTTTTCACAGTTCTGGTTGTCCATTTCCTCCTCCAATTTTCTTCTAATATCTTTATATTCAAATCTGACTCCCAAATTTCTTGCAATGTATTTTATGATTCACTTTCTATATTCAAAATTATATAATATAATATAATATAATATAATATAATATAATATAATATAATATAATATAATATAATATAATATAATACAATACAATACAATACAATACAATACAATACAATACAATACAATACAATATAATATAATACACACACACACACACACACACACACAAGCAGAGTTTGCCCGGCATTGCCGGGCTGTTTTAAAGTGTGTCGGGCATTTTTAATGTGTTCGTTGGTGGTTATGGGTGTGCACAACCACCACCACCCATGCAATACCACTCCAATGACCAACATACACATTAAAAATTCCTGGCAAGGCAGGAGTGTCGTGTGTGTGTGTTGTATGTGTGTGTGTGTGTGTGAGAGAGAGAGAGAGAGAAGCAGTGTGTGTGTGTGTGTGAGAGAGAGAGAGAGAGAGAGAGAGAGAGAGGAAGAGAGACTGACAGATAGAGTAGACCACCAGAGGGAGCTAGTGAATTAGATAGAGTGAGGGACAGGGGAGGAGATAGTCAGACTCAGACAGAGGAGACAGAGAGTGGAGGCTATTTGCTGATGCTGCAATTGGTGCATGTATGTTTGGAATGGAGGGAAGGTTTGTTGTTAGGGGATTGTTCCACTGTGTGTGTGTGGGGTAGTGTTTCATGTGTGTGTGTGTGTGTGTGTGTGTGTGAGAGAGAGAGAGAGAGAGAGAGAGAGAGAAAGAAAGAAAGAAAGAGTTTTCTGTGAGTTGGCTGGGAAAGGATCTTTTGTCCCCAGCCAACCCAGAGAGAAGCAATTCCTTCTCTTCAGAAGGCAAAGGCATCTTTGCCTCCCAGACAGAAGGAATCCACATTACGGAGAGATGTTCCTTCTCTCCCGGTTGGCTTGGAAAGGAACTTCGGTTCCAGCCAACCCAGAGAGAAGCGATTCCTTCTCTTCGGAAGGCAAAGGCACCTTTGCCTCCTGGAGAGAAGGAATCCACATCACGGAGAGGTGTTCCTTCTCTCTCGGTTGGCTGGGCAAGGAACTTTCCCAGAGAGAAGCGTTTCCTTCACTTCGGAAGGCAAAGGCACCTTTGCATTTTCCAATGTTCTTTTTGCTCTCGGCTCTCAGCCTGATTGGCTGTGGTGCGGCACGGCACAAAGAATGTTTGGTATTGAAGTTCTTTTTCTTTATTTGAGTTTGTGGGGCTCTTGCCCCACTGGCACATTTCTAAAATATTTGTTGACCTCCGGACCCATTTCGGGCAAGTGCACGAAGGCTCGGTATGGGATAGTATGGCTGGATGTGGAATCCTTTGTCAAGTTCCAATGGTTAACGCTTGGATTTATAGGTATAGATAAGACATGGCTCTTCCAGCAGGTTTGGAGCACACTTGACTCTACCAGTCAAGAGTCAAGCCCAGTGGCTGATTTAGCCTATGTGAAGGGCTTGGTGATTCTGTTTTTAATGGGGGTAGGGTGTGGTGGGTTGTTTTTTTAATGATGATTTGTTTGTGTTTTTAATGCTGGCTTTAATTGGCCTTGTTAGGTTTGTCTTAGCTATTGTTGTTTAATTGTTTTTATTGTAATTTTTATTATATTGTTAGCCGTCCTGGGTGGTGTACTCACCAGGAGGGCGGGATATAAATGCACAAAAATAAATAAATAAATATATATATAATTCCAAGGGTATGTTTCTGCACCTGACCATCCTATCACGTACCGAGCCTCCTTCACTCGCCCGAACCCAGTCCGCAGGTTACTGCAGGGTTGCTGAAGGTGCCAGTGGGGCAAGAGCCCCATGAACGTGAAAAAAGGAAAAGAACTTTACTTCCCAAAGTCCTGTGCGCTGCACTGCACCATACCTCAGCCAATCAGGCTGAGAGGCATGAGCAAAAAGAACATTGGGAAATGCGGCACGGCCAATTAAAATCGAGCCACAGGGGAAAAAAACACCGCATGAACGCAAACAAAAATGCAAAACTCAAAGTCCCAGCATCTTACGCGCCGTGAGAATGCAGAAATTAAAATTAAAAAATGCAATGGGAGCGCAAGTCTGCCGCAGGCAGACACAGTGCGTCAACAGCCACACAAAACAAAAAGCCACAAACAACCATGGCAAGACCACTGCCGACCTTCTTTCCTGGAGCAACGGGGGGAAGAGGGACTCCCTCTCCTCCACGCTACCCCGCTGAAGACACGGCAAGACCACTGCCAGCCTTAAGGTACCTTGAGCCAGGGTGGAAAAAAATACCACCAGCAGGCAGCAATTTGTCAGGGGAAGCACCCTCCCTGGCAAATGACTAGCTGCTGTGTTTGTACTTCCGATGGAGGTAATACAAAAGCAGCAGCCAGCAATCCGCAAGGAAGAGCACCACACATTACGGATTGCTGCCTGCCAATCTCCGGTTAGGTAAGCCAGGAGAGAAAGGAGACAGAGAGGAGAGTACCATTGTCAGGCAGATAGCTCTTCTCTCCCTCCTTCTCCCCCGACCTACCTAATGAACCTTACCAGGGGAAGAACGGGCTGACTGCTGGCTCCTCCTTTTTCCCATTGCTGCATCAAAACCAAAATTTGAAGCAGCAATGGGGAAAAGAGGAACTGACAGGCAGCCCGTTCTTCATGCAAAAGTACACACCAACAACAAATACCAAAATTAATAAAAATTAATAAAACAAAAATAAATAAATAATTTTAAAAACCATTAATAAACAAAAAAGTAAACCACAAAATTCACAAACAAAAACATCCACAATACCACAAAAGCACAGACAAAACACCTAACTACAACATGAAAATACCTAACTCTAACAACACAACTACCACAAATTACACAAATAAACACCAATGAAATCACAAAAATAAACAAAACCAGAAATAAACAAACCAATTACACACATCTAAAGTCCAACCAAAACAAAAAAGAACAAACAGAAACACCTCCCAGCCCACCACCACAAAATCAAAAGAAAGAAAGATCCCAGAATAAATAAAACCAGAGAACTCACCAGCACCTGCTCCCTCCACGAGACCGGAACAGAAATAAAGAAACAAAGACTACTTACCAGAAGATGCCCCACCTAGAGGCCAGGAGAGAAAAAAACAACTGAAACAAAAAGAAAACCAGCACTATTACTAACAGCCCCACCTGCAGGCCAGAATATTAAAAACAAGTCAAAAACAAAACAGCCCCACCAAGAGGCCACAAGAGTAAAAACAAGTAAAAAAATAACAATAAATCAAAAGTTTACACAAATACCAAACATATGTTAAATAAATAAAATAAAAAGATTTATAACATCCTCTGTTTATTTTTAACTCACCCCCCCAAAAAAAAAGAAAAGAAAAAGTAAGAGACAATTTATAACAAAATCCATCAATTGTCTATTCAACCCGTACTGACAATACTTTCTGTTCCATTTGTTTATGGCCAGTATTTGAAACCAGTTCAAATTCAATTCCCTATATATTTCCTATTTCTTTTCTCTTTCCTCTCATAACTGTGAATTTATCCCATCCTTCTGTAATACCTCTTTCAATTTGACAAGCCTGAACTTTCTTTGGAAACAAAAAATGGTGAAACTGAGGCTGACATACCTTGACCATATCACAAGAAGACAAGATTTTCTGGAAAAGGCAATAGTGCTAGAAAGAGTTGAAGGCAGCAGGAATAAAGACCAAATATGACATGGATTGACTCCATAAAGGAAGCCACAGTTATGAGGTTACAAGAGTTTAGAAAGACTGTTGAGGATAGGACATTATGGAGGTCACTGATCCATAGAGTCACCATAGGTTGGAGGTACCTTGATGACAATAACAACAGCATAATGCCAATATGGCCAGTGGAGTGGAGATTAGTACCTTTAAAAGCTAACATACAAGAGCAAAAGGGGTTCTTTGGCTACTCTTGAAGGAGTGTACTTTTTAACTCCATGCTTGGGGATCCCAAGATCTGGTTGTGATTTCATTCTTTCCCTCTGCAGCTCGTATTTGTTTGTAAGTGAGACTCATGTTGTCTGTATCTTGATTTTTCTTGTTCTGTTTCCTTTCTTGATAATCTTAACAAATGTTGCTTAGATAATTTCTGGCATGATGAACCCTGAGCATCCAGAAGGTAAACTGAGCACAGATGTTAATTGTTCTGAATAACTCAAGGACTGTTTTGCATGCAGAGTCAGCTGAAGATGTTTAGTGTCACACATTTGCACTTTTAATAGAACAATAACCATAGATCTCGCCTGTGAACCTAGCAGTTCGAAAGCAAGAATTGCAAGTAGATAAATTAGGGACCACTTTGGTGGGAAGGTAAACAGCATTCCATGTGCTCCGGTGTCTAGTCATGCCAGCCACATGACCACGGAAACATCTGCAGAAGCAGACAGCGCTGGCTCTTTGGCTGTAAAAAGAGATGAGCACTGAACCCTAGAGTCAGATACAACTGGCTTTCAAGCAAGAGTGACCTTTACCTTTACCTTTAACCATAGACCTCAACACTGAGCTGGCAAATGAACTTTCTCCCAGCACATTTCCTCTAGCCTGCCTAGAAATATGGTTCAACCTGTGTTATCACAACATTTTAACCAAAGCAGACTTCACACAGTTTACCAGTTTTTCTGTCCAAGTGGAAAAATCTCTCCAGAATTTATGATGTCTTGGCATCCCGACATCCACCACTCCAGCTTTATATAACATTTTTCTGGTTTCTTGCTATATACTACTGAAATGCTTACTTACCACTGGACTCATCCAGCTTCTCATCAGTATTTGGATCTGTTCCTAGTGCATAGTCCTTTTCAAAGCTCTTAACAAACAGTGTGCTGAGACAGGATGTGGCAGTTCCACCAAGATTTTACTTACCTTAGTACATCCCTTCCAGAAGGAGAAGGCCAATGTACTTCTTCAGCTCAGTTGAATTAATGGTGTTCCAGCCTTTGATGTTGGTAGGTTAATATATGGCAATTTACGCCTCCAGCTAAGGCAAACATATGCCAACATACACCTTCAGATCTGTAGTATTAACTTGGTTTAATCATTTCTGATCCAATATCCTGAATACCTATAGTAAATCTCCATTTGTTTTACAGATTTTGTGGTAAGGGGTGTTTTCAGAGGCATCTGTTATTGTTTGGTCTAGGGCACTCCTGAATTATCTCTCTGGCTCTTCTGCAATGAACTATCTGCAGATATCTCTACAAGGCTATTCCATCCTTATATCTCATGCAGTGGTGGGCTCAATTTTTTTTTACTACCACACTGTGGGCGTGGTATGGTGGCCGTGGCCAGGGGAAAGCCCTGCGTTGCACCATAATTAGGACTACTTTATTTCAAAATTTGGATGGGAGGGGCCAGCCAGAATTTCTGCTACCAGTTCTGGTGAACTGGTGCAAACCTGCTGATGCCCACCACTGATCTCATGGCACCAGTACCTGGTATTTTCTGTAGTAATCATTTGCTGTCCCTCCATCTCAAGGAGTTCAGTACTTGGAGGACCGTGGCTATACGAACTCACTCTTCCACATATATCTCAGAACATTTCTGAAGGTAGTTGTGCTTGCAATTAACAAATTATCTCGAAGGACATTGTCTTCTGTTCTTGAGCAACTTTCAAACAAGTAACACTGAGTATTCAACTTCAAATATGCGGTAATCATTTTCAGAATCACTCTTGAAATAGCTGTCCAGTAAAAAAATGTTTTGCTCTTAAAATGCCAGGTACTGCACTCTGATGTCTAGACATGCCTGCCACATTTCAATGGAAATGCCTGCAAACACAGACAGTGCTGGCTCTTTGGCTATAAACAGGGATGAACACTGAACCGTAGAGTCAGATATGACTGGCTTTTAAGCAAGGGCAACCTTTACCTTTACTGCTTAACAGTTTACAAAGGCTCATCTCTCTCTGGTTTGAACATGCAGAAATTCAACTAGAGCAACTCTTGCTATAGCCAGCAAGAAGACTGACTTTTCACTTTTTTAAAAAAATCCTTAATTCATTTTGAAATAGCTCCCTTTTGCCTTCTATTTTTTCTCATCTCTTCTATGATGATGTCATAGAAAATGCAACATAGAAAATAATTGTGCAACTGTGGCCTCTCTCTTCCCACAGGTAGCGCTGGGCTCCCTGGTATACAGATGAGTTAAGGGAGCTGAAGCGGGTAAGGAGACGCCTGGAGTGCCGTTGGGTGAAGACCCGGAGTAAGTGCGACCAAACACGAGTTAGAGCCTATCTCGTGGCGATGAGGGTAGTGAAGTGCCAGTACTTCACCTCTCTCATCACCTCTGCTGATAATCATTCAGTGGCCCTGTTCTGGGTTACCAGGTCCCTCCTGGGTAGGGGGGTGCTGGGGCCCGGGTGGCGGGGCTCAACTGATGATTTTGCAGACCATCTGGCAGAGAACGTTGCTTGCATTCGCTCAGGATTTGATCCCAACGTGGAATTTTGCTTGAACCTGCATTGGCCTATTGGTTCTTGGTGTTTTCGCCCATCCCACACTGTTGCTGATGGTAGAGCTATGGAGTTATGGTTTTGTTTATCTCTTGGTCACTTTGGCAGCTAGCACTGGTAGGGAGAAAGTGCATGACCCATTTAATCTGGCAGATAGGCAGTTGGTTGGCCATAGGGAGGACAAGGTTGAGGCAAATTGGTTATGGCCAACCAGCTGATAACTAAACCTGTTGCCATGCTTAACCAGCATGCAACACCTCCATAATTGACCGGAGGCATTTTACAATCAGGAGCTAACAAATAGCATCCTGACAAGAGTCAACAACGTGTTTCAGTGGAAACAGGTTGTTGACAGGGTACCACAGTTTGTTGCAGTAGTAGCAAATTGTGACATGTATTCAATTGGGTTCGGAATTAAGATTCACTCCTTACCAGTGCTATTACGGCCCGTTTGGTCTTTAACAGTAGTTATGGAAAGTTTAAGATAAAATTTAATAAAGTGGCCCAATTTTTAATCCAATTCTGTGTCCATGTCGTTATTGGGGAGTGGGTCCGGCAAACAGGAAGAGGAGGTGTCGGCTTGCCTCAAATGCCAGAGGCAGGAAAATAACTTTACCAATCAAGATAGTGGCCGAGGACATTAAGCTATAAAGTCCTCTCACTGATACCCAGTGACAGTGTATGCAAGATTGCTATTACAGTATCCCTAAAAGAGACAGGGTAGAGGAGTATGTTTGAAGATGAATGAAAGTGTATAACCTATCCTGAGTCCAGTGAGATAATTGGCTGATAGTTGACTTCAGCAAGAGATCAGTGTGTACATTCATAACCATGTGGGTCTAATTAGAGATCATTCTATTTCAGGTTTCATTTCTTAGCTCCAGCATGCCTTGATTTTCTCAAATTGTTCTCAGGAGATGATGATAGGTAAATCAAAATCATCTTTGGTGTGGTATGCTATACTGTCCTTTCTTAAATCAGCAGCTAAGTCATTCTGAAGAGGTTGAATCCTTGCCTCCCTGGCTGCAAGTCACCCCCTTCTCCTTTATAATGGCAATGATACAGATGATTAAAAAGTGATTACACAATCAATATCAATGGCACTTTGTGGAATACAAAGTTATAATTCCTGTTCCGAGAAGCTTACAATCTAAAATTCCTTGAGCACTGGGGAAATAACAGAGCAAGACCTTTGGAAGGAAGTGGAGATACAGTACAGTACAAATAAGCAGGGAAAGTCTTTATGATTATTTCAGTTGTATATTGGGACTGCAGTGGCTCAGTGGTTAAGAATCTTGCCTTGTTAGCTGGAAGGTTGACAAGTCAGCAGTTCAAGACCCAAGTATTGCATGACAAAATGAGCACCTGTCTCTGACCCAGCTCCTGCCAACCTAGCAGTTCGAAAGCAAGAAATTGCAAGTAGATAAATAGAGACCACTACGGTGGGAAAATATCTTGATGACATGAAAGTAGACTCTTTCAGGCATCCCCTGAGCAGAGTTGCTCCAGCAAATATCCTTTCAACTCAGGAAAGATCTGAAAACATGGCGGGGCAGGTGTGGGGTCCTGAATATGTTGTGACCCCCACCTGCTGGTTGGTTTAATATCAAAGTAATTTTCCTCTATTTTAATGTGTGGGGGTTTTAATGGGGTTGTTCTTGTTTTAAGGGTTTTAAGATTTTATGCCGCCCAGAGTCTTTGTGAGTTGGGCGGCTATATAAATATGAATATAAATAAATAAATAAATAAAGCACCTTTGTGTGCTCCTGACATGATAAAAAAGAGTTGTATATAGTTATGACTAATGACAGGTTCAATAACTATCAGGCTTGACCACAAATACTGGCCCAGGTTCTGATAGTAACTTTGCTAATCTTCTGCAATGCAAGGTTCCAAACTCTAGGGGTTTGCTAGGATCTATAGGAATGCAATCTCAATACATTATTCTGCAGAACCTTAAAAACATATGGGTTTTGTTCCTGCATATTTTGAACCGCATTAAGTGTTCAAATAACCTGGACAATATGAAAAGCTTTATCCAACAGTTCCCAATTCCTGCCACCCCATTAGCAAGCTATACTGTATATGAAAAACATTTACAGGGATATGCTTTGCATATTAACTGTCACTCCCCCTCCCCTCCCCTCCCCCAACTCACAACTCTGGGTGGACTCAATTCAGATTAAAGACACCTGCTTTGAAACCTAGACAATGAAAAGAGTTGTCTTTTACTAACTGAGGGTTTTTCTACCCTTTTAGAGTACTGTATCTTGAAGCTAAGTCCAATACAGCCATAAAACAGGAAAGCATATGGTGAGAGCATGCTATAATGTATGGAAACTACAGTAATGCCCCCCCCCCCACTTTACAAGGTGATGTTTCCTTTAATTTCCTAAAGCATGTTAATGTAACCAGATAGTCACATTATGCCAGGTCATCTTTTTATGGTCAGTGTAATGATGTACCCATTAATTTACATCTCAAATATATCTTGTGTTTAGAGGTCCACACAGCTTATAGGAGAACATTCCTTTCTATTGAGCCTGGATGGAGTAGTTGGAGACAGGTATTAAATCAGCACTAGTACATTCATAACCATGTGGATCTAATTAGGTCGCGGAGCCAACTGTTGGAAAAGTAAAAGTCCTCTTTGTTAACGGAATAAGTTGGTTTGGTGAAAGCCTTCCTGCATTGCTCTTCAGAAAGAGGGCAGATGTTTTTCCACTTGGCAATGGTGTCAGAATACAAGAACAATATTTTGAATGTCTTGGCATACCATTTGTTCCTGGCTTTGTTCCAAAAAGGCTTCCAAGTGTGAAAGTTTCCTCCTATAAGGATTGTGTTTCATAATGGTGTGTGTGTGTGTGTGTGTGTGTGTGTGTGTGTATGTGTGTATTCCACATTATTATATTGTTCTGTTTAGGAGGAGGAAAGATTTCATTTAGTTTGCATAATGGAATCAATGTACTTATTTCACAACTCCAAAATCAATATGTGAACCAGTTGTGGAATCTGAGAAGGGAGAGCCTTTCCAGATATGAGATTACTAAAGTAGACTTGTTCTATTTTGGTGTAGAGCCTGACCTCCTCAGATATAATTGGTGTCCACATCGCTCACAATAAAAGTACAAGAGTATAATTGCCTTTTACCAGGCTGGGCGGATTTTTCTCAGATTTCAGGCTTGTCACCAAATTTCCATTTGTATTACCATATGACCTAGAATCTAAGCATTCATGAGAGAGAGAGAGAGAGAGAGAGAATTTTACAGCCTTCCTAACTGCTATTGGATGAAAAAATTCCCATGTGATTTAACAGACAGAGGGTGAAAAACAGGCACTGAAAAGTTACACAAAAGATGGGACAAGAAAGAAACACAAAATGTTCTTCCACTTCTAATTCAGCAATCTCTAAAAAAAATGTAAACTACACAAAAGAGAGCCTCTTTCATTTCTTGTTTTTTTTGTGTAGAGAAAAAGGGCCAAGAACTATGGTATATTAAGAACAATATAGGGGGTTAAATATTCCTAATGTTAAAAGATATTATCAAGCTTTCGCTTTGAAAAAAATAATAAAATTACTTTGCCATAGCTGTGAACAAGGAACAGAGACAGACTAAATAGAATTTAGAAAATTGAAGGGGGAGTTATTTTTAGGTCTATTTAAAGAAAAGATAAAATTTAATAGTCATAATCTGAAAACCCTATTTGCAATTTGGAGGGGATTAAAGAAAACTTTGGCTCCAAATTATTACCCTACATTAGAAATTTTAGATTTTCAAGATTGCCCATTACAGTTAACATTGAAGACGAAGGACCTTTAGAAACAAAATAAATCCCTATTATTTACAGATTGGATGAGGAAGTATACTGATTTCCATAACAGAAAAGATATTTATGACAAATTAAACCTAACTTGGCTACAAGTAAGATGGATGGAAGCGTGGGATAGATGTAAATGGGCTAATAATTTTCAATCTAGGTTATTAACCCCTTTTGAAGAATTACTTTTGAAGGTAAGACAAGGGAAAGGGAAACTAAAAGGTTTAGTTGGTAGAACATATCAACTGTTATCACCAGATGAGAAGGCACAAGAGATACTTAAAAAAACCTGGGAGGAAGATTTGGGTATTACGATTCAAGATGTAAATTGGAAAAAGAAATGGAGTCATAGGATCATGAAGTCAATGTCGATTAGAGAGAAAGAACACAATTGTAAATTATTATGAAGATGGATCTAACTCCGGTTAAACTTCACTTAATGTATAATAAAGTATCAGATATGTGTTGCAGGTGTTACAAAGAAAAAGGGACATATATGCATATGAGGTGGACATGTGAAAAGATAAGGTGTTTTTGGAAAACAATAGAAGAAGAATTAAATAAGATACTGGGTGTAACAATTGTATTAGATCCAAGACTAGCAATACTGGGGGAAACAGATCAATTAAATTTGGATGAGGGCAGAAGGGAATTACTGTTAACATTATTGCTGGTCGCAAGACAAGTGATTGCAAAAGAGTGGAAAAAGGGAGAAAACATCAATAAGAAGAGATGGTATGCAGAAGTGTGTCAATTAGCCCTCAACGAATAATTAACCTTACATCTACGATAAAAAAAGAGGGTTACCAATTAAAATGTCTTTTTGGGAAATATGGGAATTTTTTTGTTGATTACGTCTTAATTGGGAGAAAAGGGGTTCAACCAAGCCCAGACACGTTCCTTTTTTGGGAAAGAGATTTATAGTAATGTATATAAATTTAGAACTTACTGTCGATCTCCCCAACGGAAATGTTTCTTTTTTATCACTCTTTGATATTCTTTAAATATGCGATTTTAGTGAATTATTAATTTCTTAATTTTGCAGTTTGTATTTCTAGGTAATTTTATATCGTGTATTGATGTTTGTTCTTAGCGTTTTTAATGTATGTTTTCAATTATTAAAAATTTAAATAAATAAAAAAAGAAAAGAAAAAGGGCCAACTCCAATCTCTGCTGTCTTCAGTGGAACCATCTCTGGTTTGCATAAGTGCTGGGCAGAGATCACTAGGGCAAATGCAGAACACTCAAACCATTACATCTCTCTTTCCTGTATTTCCAACAATATTTGCAACCATGTATTTGCCTTGATATGACTCTTGGAATGTATTACTCTCATAAATGCCCTCCTAAGTAAAATAGATTTTACATTTCTGTAAATTTGCAAACAAATGTGACATACAGTAACTGTACTTATCATGAAGAAGAGTCAAAGATCCTTTCTTTAAATGCAGCCCCAAAAATCTCCCAGCAAACATAGTCAGACCCTGTCTTCTCTGAGAGATTTTGGATGATATGGTCTGTAGGAAACAGGGCCGCTAGGACGGCCGTTGGGTCCCGGAGGAGACTGATCAAGTAACAACACGAGGCAATATGGAGCGAGATCAGATCAGTGGTTTATTGAGGGAGAAGCATCATCATATATAGATCAGAAGGCAATGCAGGAAAGAATCGTCATCTGACAGAAAATCACATCACCCATTTACTCGAGTTAATGGGAAATCTCTCTTGGGGAAGTTAATTAACTCGGGCAAACACAGACAGGGGAAAACCATTGTTCGAGGCTTACGCCAGAGTAAATATGGCTTCTATTTGCACCAAAGATTACACTTAACTGCGAGTGAGTGATTGCCTAATGGGTAACAGAGGTTAGAGATCTGCTCTCTCAGCAGGATCGTGGGTCAGGTCAGATGTGGGTGAATCAACCCTCTGATTATTAATCCCCCCCCCGATTTCCGTACTGGCAAGGGCCAGTGACCAGGAACCTCCTTCGCCGGTGTAACCTCTGCCAGGGGCTGATTATGCCAATTGGGCATGCGGAATCCGCATCTCCCCTTTTTCTATTGTTTAGGAACCTGACAAGCGACCCTGCACAAGAGGGGCATCAGCTGATGAGCGGGAATGACGCTTCGGGGTTCCCCCCACAGGGGACACCTTGATAATAGTGAGGGAATACATTGCATGAAACAGCATCCTGCTATGCCTAGTATTATCACCCCCACAATCACTTGAAGCATCGTCTGGAGCCACCCCCATGGAAGCCATGACCACAAGGAACTCCACCAATCCCATATCGAACCCTGCTTAATGTTCTTGACTAGGGTGTGGAGGTCCGTGAGCTGGCTCTGGGCCTTGCGTGAGTTGTCAGTGAGATTAAAGCAACACATGCGATGGACAGATTCGCAACCCAAATGATGTAACAACAAAAGATAGTCTATAGCTGCCCGATTGTCAAGAATGGCATGGCGAAACTCTGCCTGCTCCTGGTTGAGCAGCGCTATCGCTGAGGAGGTATGGTTAATGGCTTTTACTAATCCGCAAGCCAGTTGACCAATTCTCCAAGCGTTGCCGACGGCTAAGCCTGGCACACCAAGTATGCTGACTGCCAACGAGACGTATTCAGCTGGACTAAGGACCCTGATGTTGCTATCACATGAGCTGTCTAACTGGGTGGCACGAGTGTGTCGTATGGGTGAGGGAACATCTGAAACATTTGTGCTTGGAACAATCATATCCTTAGTGGGGAGTAACAGTATCAAACGACTGATACAACATGTGGAGTCTGATACATTTGCGGGAATGTAGTTCCAAGTATACTGGTTACATGTAAAGAACCATCCTGAAGGTAGGGTAACATGAGCATACATTGAACCAAGTGTCTCTGGTTTATCACAAGTCCAGTTGCTGCTGCCAGTGTCGAGGCAGCGGCGCTGAGTTCGGCCGACTGCAGCGCAGCCGACCATTCGAGCACAAGTAGAGTTCGGACTGACCGCCACCCGCGGAGTGTGAAGAGTGGCTGCGTCAGCCGGTAAAGTCATTGTCAGCTGCATTCCCCCCCAGCGAGCGTATGCTGAGAAGCTCGCAGGGAGATGCGGACCGAAAATCCGCTTCAGCAGCCAGTCGCCATCCCTGGTGCGTGCATCTAGAGTGTGGCACACTGGGATGAGGCAGATGCTCAGAATGGAGGCAGAACCCGCGTCCTGCCTTAGGCAAAAATCGGACTGGTTGACGAGACCCGCCAACCTTTCCCATAAGTTGTAATGCATCCGGGCGGAAAGATCCTCGTCTGGCATCAAACCGTTGGCCTTTAGTGAGGCAGCCTGAACGCCTCCCCCAGCAAGTAGGGAGAGGGTCAGGATGATGGTGACTGCCACGGTGTTGGCAGTAATCAGGGAAAAAACTGCAGCTATGATGTTCTCCGGCGTTGGCTCCCTCTCCTCGCACCGGATGACGTCCTCGGCCTCACGGCAAAGGATCTTGACCATCCCCCAGGTGACCTTCGGCTCCGTCCGTTGTCGCCGCTTCTTCCGATGGGTCCCCTCGGTCAGGGTGAGGTCCTCCATCTCCGGGATCGGACTCGGGTCCGCCTGGGTCCACGCCATGTGGTTCCAAGTGAGGCTTAACACACCGAGCTGGGATCCAGATGACACCTGTAGGAGACATAACTGCAGCATACCCTCTTCCCCATGTTACAAGTGGTGCCAGGCCCCTCCAGGAAGGGTCCGGTGGCACCCGGTATCGGACCATTGGCCACGGGAGAGCTTCCGAACGGCGGAAGTGTTTCTCCTGCGGTGTGCAATCCGAAAAAACATTAAGGTGATTGTATGTAAACAATACCTTATTCAGACAATGCTGTGCCTGACCCTGTGACTTGGGGAGGGCTGGTGGCTCCCCCCTTTCTGTTTGTTTGTCAATATAGGACTTGAGTGTCCGATTGACTCGTTCCACAATCGCTTGCCCCTGCGGATTGTAAGGAACGCCAAAAGTATGCTTAATGTCCCAGGTGGCCATGAAGGCGGCCAGCTGCCTGGAGCTGTAGGACGGAGCGTTATCGGTTTTCACGTGCCGCGGTTTGCCCATTGCTGCGAAGCAGGAAAGGAGGTGCTGCTCCACGTGGGAAGCTGTCTCCCCTTTCTGTGCCGTTGCCCAAACGAATTGTGAAAAGGTATCAATGCAAACGTGCATGTACTGCCATCTGCCAAACTGCGGAACGTGCATGACATCCATCTGCCACACCTGGTTAGCCTCTGTCCCTCGTGGGGGCCCCCCCGGTGCCCCTGCACAATGCTGGCAAGAGCGAACTATGCCTTGGGCTTGAAAAAGTGGCAGATTGAACTGTCTGGCGAGCGCTTTGGCATTCTGATGAAAGAATGCATGACTCTGGATTGGAGTAGTGAAAACACCTAACACTGAACATTGCTGAATTTCCTTTGCAGCCGCATCTGCTCTGCTATTGCCCGTGGAAATCGGACCCAGTAGGTCTTGGTGACTTCGGATGTGGGCAATATAGAGCGCTTCTGTGCGGTTTCGCAAATGAAATTGAGCTGTGAGGAACAGACTCAGCAAATTCTTGTCTATCGCGGGAGTGATGTATGCTCCCGGTAGACTGTGAAGCAAATTCCTAACATACTGACTGTCGGTAATGATGTTTAGGCGCTCTTTGGCGAAGGTGCGCAAGGCAAGGTTCACCGCTGCCAATTCTGCCCGCTGCACGGACTTCTGTGGAAGAGTTAACAGCATGCGCCAAGCCTGGCCCTCCTGCCAAGTTAAGACACCATATGTGTGACCCCCATCAGTAAAAACTGTCCTGGCTCCCTGAAGCGGAACCAGCGAGAGCAATTCGAGCAAGCTGACTGTCTGCGTTTGAAGCGAGACAAGTCTGGGGTCTTTTGGCAAGTGGTATGCCAAGCATCTGGTGAATCCCTCCAAAGCAATTGGAAGCGAGTCACCGAGCTGCATCAATTGCTGAACCTGCTCTTTGGTAAACGGGACCACGATCTTTGCTAAATCGTGCCCTGAAATGTCCCTAGCCCTCAGCCTTCCGCGGTAAACCACCGCAGAGACCAATTCTTGGGGAGGAACGATGTTTCGGGAAGAGGTGTTCGGCAAGTACACCCATTCCACGATACTCGTCCCTTTCTCGGAGTCCACTCCTAGAGCTCCGGTGAACATGGATCCTGCCCGAACTATGTACAAGTTCAGGATCGGAGCATATGGCCCCTGAGCAATCCTGTCCACCCACCTTTGTCTGAGAACTTGGTTGACTTTCTCGAGAACCAAGCGTGCCTCTCGAGGAATTTGTATCCGGTCTGCCGGCTGCTTACCTAATGTGAGCAGCGAGAAGAGCGGCTTCAAAAGATCTGTATCCAATCGGAAATACGGTCTGGCCCAATTAATGTTTCCTAAAACCTGCTGCAATTCTACCAGGGTGACTGAGTCCTTCAAGTTGATTTGGGGCAAAACTGGTGCTGCGAAAGAGCGGAGAAGCCGATGACCCAAGTATGAGAAGGGCTCGGTTCTCTGCACTTTCTCCGGGGCAATGAGTAACCCTTTCTCCCCCAGGCTGGCCTGGAGGTCTGTAAACATTTCGCTGCCGAGTTGCGGCACGGCGACCAAGATATCATCCATGAAATGGCAAACTAAAGCTGTGGGATGAAGGTTTCAAAACTTTGCCAGTGCGTTGTGAACATAAATTTGGCACAGGGTGGGCAAATTGAGCATGCCCTGTGGCAAAAATTTCCACGCGTAACGCTGTGTGGGCTCACTGTGGTTCACAACCGGCACTGTAAAGGCGAACCTTTCCCTGTCCCTGGGGTCTAAGGGAATGGTGTAAAAGCAATCCTTGAGATCTACAACTAGGATCTCCCACCCCTCGGGAATCATATTTGGATTTGGGATGCCGCATTGAAGCGGACCCATTGGCTGTATACATTTATTGATCTCTCTGAGATTGTGGAGGAGTCGCCACTTCCCCGACTTCTTTTTGATGACAAAAATAGGCGAATTCCAAGGACTAGTGGACTGCTCTACATGTCCTGCGTCTAGCTGTTCTTTAACCAGTTGCTTTAGGGTGACTAATTTCTCTCCCACTACCGGCCATTGTTCCACCCAATGAGCCATTTAAGTGGCAACGCCATTACCCGAAGGTAAGAGTAGCACCATACTGCTGTACAATGTCTCGCCCCCAAAGGTTGATGTGCACGTCCAGAATGTGCGGCCGAATGACCGCTGTGCTGTCAGCCTTTGGAATCGTGACTTCCACCCACTCCTGGCTTCTAAACGCTTCTTGGATGCCGCCTACCCCCCACACATTGGAGACCTGCTCAATGGCCCACTCCCGTGGCCACTGGCTTCGGCTGACCACACTCACATCAGCTCCGGTATCTAATAATCCTGAAAATGATCTTTTATTCAGAAATACCTCAATAACTGGGCGCTGTTTCCACTCAATGTTAGTCTCCACTGTCGCTAAGACTTGGTATCCTTGCACTGCCTCACTGGCGCTCGAGCGGTCTGCTGACCCGGACTCTGAGCTGTCCCTGAGCCTTCCCTGGCTATCTGCTGGCGAGTGACAAGGAACCATGATCAGTTGCGCTAATGTGTCTCCTTTGCGAATTGTCTGGGGTAAGTGCGTCCAAAGCTGAACTTGGAGAACGCCTGGAAAATTGGAGTCAATGACTCCTGGAATTACAAGAATTCCGTGTGCTCCTGCTACACTGCGAGGCAAAACTAAACCTATAAAGCCCTTGGGCAGGGGTCCCATGTACTGGGAGTCCACCAAATAGACTGTGCCTGGCAGGTCGCATGTGACGTCCACCTGGCAAGTCAATTCTAGCCCTGTACTACCCTTGGGGCTGGCCTGTGCCTTCGCAATGTTAGGAATGTGATCGGAATCTAGTCTAGCTCTGACGCGCTCAGAGCAGGGGAAGCCTCTGTTTGGACCGGGGCCAGAGACGTGCCCGCGTTCCGGTTTCCCAAATTCAGACAGTATCTGGACCAATGTTAGCCTTTCTTACACTTCGGACACGGGGTGGTTGGAGCCTTGGAACGGCCGGAATTTTGTCCGCCTCCCTTGGATCGGCACTCCCTAGCAAAGTGACCGATCTTGCCACAATTGTGACATGCCCCTTGGTTTTTGCTCTTAGGTCTTCTACCCCCTTTCACCGCTGCTGCTAGCAAACCCATTTTATAGGATTCTGTGCCAACATCGGCGCAAGCTCTAATCATGTCCGTGAGAGTCAAGTCGGGACGATTGCCCAGTGACTGCAAGATCTTACGGCAGTCAAGATTGGCGTTGTCTTTGGCCAATTTCATCAGAGCTCTTGTTGGGCTTCCTCATTATCGATCTGCCTACTGATCGCTTCCTCTAAGCGATTGATAAAGTCCATGTAGGGCTCCTGGGCTCCCTGTTTGACTGCGGTGTAATTTTTGGCCGCTTTGCCAGTTGCTGGAACCTTGAGAAAAGCCTTGAAGGCAGCCTCGGCTGACATCTGAAGAGTGGCTAGTGGCAAGTTGGTCTGCACATCGATGGATTCGAAGGCACCTGAACCATATAGCTGGTCAGGAAGTACTGCGCCTCCCATCCTGGCAGCCCTTGTCTGAGCCTCGAGGCGATACTCGCTGTCCCATAGCAAATACTGGCTGGGGGTGAGCAATATCCGCATGACGGCTTTCCAGTCGTGCGGGATGAACATGGTATTCTCGCACACTTGCTGAAGCGTGCCCCTAGTGAACCGACTCTGGAGTCCTGTCTCTGTAATGGCCTTCCGTATAGCCATGAGAAGCTTATACGGGACTGGTGAATGAACTCCCTGCTGGTTCCCTGTGAGGGCATCCATTTCCAAGCAAATTGGACAAATCTGACTAAGCTCAGCTAGTTCTTCTGCTGGCAAATCCCCCTTCCTGATTTCTTCCTCAATTGTGCGCTGAAGGGCACTCTTGGTCTGGGAGCCTGTAGCTGTCAGAGAAGCGCCTGTGCTCCTCATACCATGCATTCTGTCGGTGACGTCTGCAGCTGTCACCGAGGGAAAGCTCCCTACACTACTCTGCTTAAACTGCAATGACGGATAGAGCGCCGTGGGCGCCGATGGCTCAACTGGTGCTGGGGGTTCTTTCGCCTCTACCCGGACTGGATCTATCTCCGCTAAGAGCTTCCTACATTTACTCCATGTGCAAATTATGCCCTCTGGAGCTTTCGGGGGTTGCTGAATGCAGTCTCCTATCTGATCCCAAAGCTGAAGGGTTAACATACCTACTTCTGGGTAAAGCAGGCAGTGTTCCCTTAGGTACACCAAAAGTCTCACTAGCTCTCCGCTGTGAAAACGTAACTGAAATACCCTGGCCAGGATTTTGAACTCTTCCTCATGAGTTCTTTGGCTAGTGGATGGACGTTGCCGCTGAGGACAAGTCCCCATATTACCTGCGGGGTTCTCCGAAGATTCCTCCTCGGGACGAGTCGACGCGTCTGAAGTTCAGGCAATAGGTTTTGGCGATGATTCTCTGGGTAGAGCTCGGAGCGTGGCCTGCTGCCACGGGCCCTCGGTGGTCTCTGCGCTGTCAGGGGTTCACAGCTGACCCTGAGCGGAATGCGTTTTTCCATAACTGCAAGCTGCCGCGAAAGTCGGGAGCAAGCTGTAGGATGCCTCTCTGTAATGCCTCGCCGCAGGGCCGTCTTCTCCGATCGGCTGGCTTACCGACCGGACTGCCGCACTGTCCTCCGGGACGATCGGACGCAGTTCTCATGTAGAACCGGACCGTGTGATCGCTTACTCTCGAGTAGATCATGTCGCTTACTCTCGAGTAGATCACGTCGCTTACTCTCGAGTAGATCACGTCGGGGTCACCAGGTGTAGGAATTGGGGCCGCTAGGACGTCCGTTGGGTCCCGGAGGAGACTGATCAAGTAACGACACGAGGCAATATGGAGCGAGATCAGATCAGTGGTTTATTGAGGGAGAAGCATCATCATATATAGATCAGAAGGCAATGCAGGAAAGAATCGTCATCTGACAGAAAATCACATCACCCATTTACTCGGGTTAATGGGAAATCTTGTAGGAATCCGATCCATGTAAACATCTATTCAGCCTCATGAGGAGCAGTTTATAGCCCCAGATAAGCAAAGGAAGAGTTAAAAGCTAACGAAGTCCAGCTTCATTAGGCAAGGAAGAAACAGAGATAGAGAGAACACACACACACACACATGACTGCAGTCTTGGCTGAACAAAAGTTAATCATGGCGTCTCTTTATTCAAACAGAGTATATCAGAAACAAAACTTAAGTCACATACAACCAATCAGAAATGTCCGAACCAAATAAGGAGAAATAAGGAGAATTCTTCTCACTGTTCTACGCATGCCCAAAATCCAGCATTGTCTCTCATGTATACAAAGAGGCCTTTGTTTACAAAATGTGAAGGCAGACAGGAAGACAGAAACATGATACATTCCCACATGTCCTCCTTTTTCATTTAAATTTGAGAGAGGGACGGCTAATCATACCCCTGCATGTCATCATACTCCATAACTACTCCTCCATATACATCATCACTGTCCTCCTGGACATCGTACCCCTCCTGACTCCTGGTACCTTGTTCCGGAGGATGATACCTCATTGAGTACAATTGCCGTCGTGCAAAACCCGATGTCTCCCTTCTACGCAGTGGACATGTGTTACACATAGAAATAAGATTAAGAATACAATAAATGCAAAAACACAAAGATATAAGGCAGATAATAATAATGAACCCATAAAAGAAAACTTGTCTAAGGACAGACAAATCAGGCAACCAAGAAGTCATCCAATCAAAGAGATTAACATCAGTGCATACATTGTTAGTAATGCTCTCCTGTAAATTCTGAAGTTCTTTCTCAATAGTATTATTCAGATCCTGGAATTTTACCCGACATCCCTGGTTCCCGACCAGTTTACAAAATCCTCCGGATTTTGCTAACAGGTAATCTATGGCCAGTCTGTCCTGCATTTGGTCTTGATGAAGCTCAGTGATTTCCATTTGAAGATCCCATATAACCCTCCCTGTGGCATTGATTGATTTCTCCAGCCTACAGGTGAGTCCCAAAATGGACCTTCTATTCTCCTGGGAAATGACACCTGGGTATGATCCCAATGTGAGTGCTCCAGTGATAACACCCCCTATAGCTCTCCCCCAGGAGCTACCATCAGAAAGCTGAACATCGATTATCACTTCATCATTGCAACCAGAACCCATCGGGCCGGCAACAGCTCTCCGGCTCCATGCATCTGCCTGAAGCGGCATTTGCACTTGTACGGGTAAGGTAAAATAACCCAATGCTGCACATTGATATTGGCCTGGATGGAAATTCGTGGCAACTCCATTAAAAAAGAACCACATGTTGGGATCCTTGATTTGCCATCAATTGCAAATTGAACCACTATCTATAGCAGAATAATCAGGAGTAAACATAGGAAACACATCATATATATCTTCAATAGTAGTGTTAAACAAGGTATAATTAAGCTTATAAGAACTGTTATAACTACCCCATAACCAAAAATAATCATCACAACCCGTATAATTGCCTACATTCCGCAAAACCCTTTTTGCTTGAGTCCAGTGCTTCCATTTACTATTCCAGACTCCAGAACTATGACAGCAGAAACAAAGCCCTTTAGTGTATTTCTTGAATGTCATGCTTTGCCAGCGGGTGTTGTTAAATTGTTCTGGGGGATTAGAGAAGAGTGTAGACCTATCAAGATGTTGCAAGTGTCCAATAACCAACTCAGGCGTGTTGAACAATGCCGGAAGAAAGGCCATTTGAGACACTGCCAGTGGATGCTCATAGTATAACGTTGCATTCTTACCATGAACCTCAAACATATAGTTAGCATGACGAAGCCAAAAGTTGGGGTTGCCCACATGAGTCATTGTTTTTACAGCTGGAAGCACAGTAAGAAAGAAAAGAACAAATGTCAGCAAATTTAGTCTACTGGTGAACCACCATCCTGGAGCTGAGTAACCTTCTTCTCTCTCCATGGGCGGATCGCTCGAGCAGGAATCCACACAGGTCCTGAGGTCGTAGAAACAGCTGCGTATCCTCGTCCCCAGGTGATTAGAGGCACAGGACCTTTCCACTCAGGATCCGGTTGCTGCCGATAAACGACCAATGGCTTAGGAAGACACTCCTCGGTCCTGAAATGCAATTCGACTGGAGAGTGTGACCTGTTATGGGGAGCAAGAAGAAAATTAAGAGTATACAGTACTTTAGCAACAGCTGTTGGTATTTCAGCCACAGGAACCCCTCTATCTCCCACTTGCTTGTGTAACAAATTTTTGAATGTCAGGTGGGCTCTTTCAACAATCGCCTGTCCAGTCGAGTTATAGGGTATTCCATGGGTTAACTTAATGTCCCACTGATGTCAAAAGTCCTGAAAGGCAGAAGAAACATATGATGGCCCATTGTCTGTCTTAAGGCCTTTAGGTTTACCCATTACCGCAAACGAACGAATGCAATGTTGTATAACATGTCTGGATGTTTCCCTCCGTAAGGGTGTAGCCCATATAAATCCAGAGAAGGTATCAACAGTCACATGTAACTTAGAAAGCGGAGCCAAAGCAGGTACTTGCGTGACATCCATCTGCCATAGCTGATTGGCTTCTGTTCCTCGAGGATTAACAGCATCAAACGGCAGGAATATAGGAGACTTCGTACAGGAAGCACAAGATGACACAATGTCTCTAGCCTGTGACATAGGAATGGAAAATCGTTTATGCAAAACCTTAGCAGATTGATGAAACATTGCATGCCTGTCAATGGGGTTGTCAAAGAGAGAAAAAACCTCAGCAGAGTCCCGGAGAGCAGAATCTGCTCATGCATTGCCCTCCGTCAAATAACCTGGGATCCTTGTGTGAGAGCGTATGTGGGCAATGAAGAATGGGACCGTACAGTTGGAAAGAAAACCTTGAAGCTGTTGGAATAAAGCAAAAAGATCCCTATCCATCGATGGAGACAAATAAGCTTGAGCTAAAGTAAAAATAAGGCGGTAAACATATTGAGTATCCACAATCAGGTTAAAAGGCACATCAGAAAACGTAGAGAAAGCAAGTATGACCGCTGCCAGTTCCGACCGCTGGGCCGATGCTTGAGGTCCTGTAAAAACAACCTCCCATTCCCCAGTAGGACCCTGCCATGTAAGGACTCCACGGGAGGGGGAGCCATCCGAGAAAAGAGTAACGGCATGCAAGATAGGTTGCATGCAAAGCGGGGATGACAGGGAGCAAGAAGTGAGATTCAGCAAGGTAAACCGCTTATCTTTGGGGGGGTTAAATTTAACTTGTCCCACAAAGTCCACCATGGCCACCTGAAATGCCTCAGAATGCTGTAGCAAGGCGGTTAGCTGATCCTGCGAAAAAGGAAAACAAACAAAGTCAACGTCATAGCCAGTCAAATGCTTTGCCCTAGTACGGCATTTGAGGAAAAGATCAGCAATCGCATCAGGCAGGCGATAACAGTTTTTCGAGGGAGTGTGCGCCAAGTGAAGCCATTCCACAATGGCCACCTTCTGAGCATTGACAGGTGCGAACAAAACAGCAGTGGGCAGCCTCGGTGTGGGAAGAAGAGCGCATGCCAGCGCAATAGTGCCTGAGGGCACCCGATCCACAGCGATGGTATGCAGCTTTTCGTTGAGGCGTTGAAGAGCTGTACGCATCTCCGTTGTGCAGGGAATGATGTCCGCTGGAGAAGTGTGTCCAGAAAGAGCAGCAAAGAGTGGTGACAGTTCCTCAGTGCTCAGGGCCAAGAAGGGATGAGCCCAATTTATGTTCCCTAGCAATTGTTGCAATTGTACAAGAGTGAACTGTTCTGGAATAGCTATTGTTGGCAATAGCGGAGTTGAAGCTGTAGCTGAGAGCCTATGTCCCAGATATTGGAATGGATACATCCGCTGCACTTTTTCAGGAGCTATGATCAAGCCCGCTTGTTGCAAAATGTCTGCTAGGTCCTGCAGGTGTTTCTCCGTGACTTGTGGACCATGCAATAAAATGTCATCTGTGTAATGATAGACTTTAACCTCTGGATGACGTTGCCTGAAAGGTTCCAAAGCCATGTTCACAAAATGTTGGCATAGAGTCGGCGAGTTGGCCATACCCATAGGCAAGACACACCATTCAAACCGTTGAGTAGGATGTTCATTATTGTATACTGGCAATGTTAACCTCTGGTAGCCCTATTATTTTGCCTGGGCCCGAGCATGGCCCGCACTCCCATTTCCCTGCTGCTGTGGAGAAGAGTCAGAGTCTTTGTCCTGAGCAGCTGAGGAGTTGGCATTAGGATTTGAGCGGCACTGATTGGCCCAATGGTACCCTTTCTGACAAATGGGACATTTCCTTGAAGGGCGTGCTGCCGGCTTTTGAGAGGAGCGACATTGTGCTTTAAAATGCCCTTCTTTTCCACAGCCAAAACAACGTTTGTTTTGAGCCTGAGTTGTGGGCAACTGAACTGCAGCTGCCAGAAGTTGAGCCTTGTAACTGTGAGTCCCCACATTTTGACAAACTTTCATCATGTCTGCTATCAATGTGCCTGGCCGAGCATAAACAGCTGTCAGAGCACCCTTACAATCCTCATTGGCATTTTCAAAAGCCAGTTGTTTCATGAGCATTTCCCGTGCCGGGACATTTTCCACCTGGCGGCTGAGGGCAGTCATGAGTCTGTTAATGAACTCAGTGTAATTCTCTTTAGGGCCCTGCCTAATTGCTGCAAACCCAGCAACTGAGCTCTCTCCTTTGGAAGGAATCTTACTCCAGGCACGCATGACTATCTGTGCAATATCTCCCAACTGGGCATCAGTGAGTGCCAACTGCTGTGTGGGGTTGGCAAAATTTCCCTCCCCACATAACATATCCATCGTGAGTGCAGGGCGTGTGTGATGTACCTCCCAAGCCACATCCCTCCACTCCTGCAAGCAGAGCATAGCTTCTGCAGGAGGCAGGAGTGCTTTGATCATCTGTTTCCAATCAGCTGGTATCAATTTTTGAGAAGCAATGGCTTCCAACAGAGCTTTTGTAAAAGGTGCATTAACCCAATAGTCACATATGCTGACTTTCAGTTCCTTCAGATATTTGTAATGGAGGGTTTCATATCTATCTGGGATTGCCGGTGCATTGCCAACAGCCGGAGCCCCCCTGATCACTGGGTATATTTCAGGAGATTCCACATCCAGCACAGCTGCAGTTAAAGCAGCAGAGAACAGGTCTTTTGTAGGGCTAAAAGTGCTTGATTGCTGCAAGGCAGGATATAATGTCCCATCTCCTTTTCCACCCCCATCCCCATCAGGGGGCTCATGCTGTTGTTTCTCATATGATGGAGGGGCAGTTGCCATAGTCCCTCCCTTGGCTGGAGGCAAAAGCTGTGGAAGGGGACCAGCAAGCCGCTGGGACAACAACATATTTTTTGGAGTAAGTCTTTGAAGGCAGTTTCTGACTTCACTCCAATTATATTGCACTGATAAAGAAATCCCATCATGCTTCTGCAATTCTCTCCCAATCTTTTCCCACTCTTTTAAGTCCAGACAATCATATTTAAACGAAGGACAGGTTTTTCCTACAACTTGGACCAGCTGCTGTATTTCCTTCTTATCAGCTCGTTTCCCATTCTTATGCAGAAGATATAAGATATCTTTACAAAGCTCCTGTTCTGGCGAGGCTAGCACACACCCCATAATTATTGTTTTTCACTCACCCTTTGAATTTCAAGCGCTTGAGTTGACCTTTCCTCTGGTCGGACCTTTCTGGTCGTAGGTGAATGAAGACCTTGCCCTGGTCGCAATGAGGTGCTAATTAGGTGCTAATTGCTGATTGCTGAAGCAGATATCTTCAAAGCATTCCTTTGAATTTCATTCAAACGCCTCGCGATGGGGCACCACTTGTAGGAGTCCGATTCATGTAAAGATCTCTAATCAGCCTCATTAGCAACAGTTTATAGCCCCAGATAAGCAAAGGAAGAGTTAAAAGCTAACGAAGTCCAGCTTCATTAGGCAAGGAAGAAACAGAGATAGAGAGAACACACACACACACACGACTGCAGTCTTGGCTGAACAAAAGGTAATCATGGCGTCTCTTTATTCAAACAGAGTATATCAGAAACAAAACTTAAGGCACATACAACCAATCAGAAATGTCCGAACCAAATAAGGAGAAATAAGGAGAATTCTTCTCACTGTTCTACGCATGCCCAAAATCCAGCGTTGTCTCTCATGTATACAAAGAGGCCTTTGTTTACAAAATGTGAAGGCAGACAGGAAGACAGAAACCAGATACATTCCCACAAAATCTCTCTTGGGGAAGTTAATTAACTCGGGCAAACACAGACAGGGGAAAACCATTGTTCGAGGCTTACGCCAGAGTAAATATGGCTTCTATTTGCACCAAAGATTGCGCTTAACTGCGAGTGAGTGATTGCCTAATGGGTAACGGAGGTTAGAGATCTGCTCTCTCAGCAGGATCGCGGGTCAGGTCAGATGTGGGGGAATCAACCCTCTGATTATTAATCCACCCCCCCCCCCGATTTCCGTACTGGCAAGGGCCAGTGACCAGGAACCTCCTTCGCCGGTGTAACCTCTGCCAGGGGCTGATTATGCCAATTGGGCATGCGGAATCCGCAATGGTCCCAAGAGGAAATTACCCATGCTCTGCTGTGAATTTAATACACAATTACAACATACCCCATTGGTAGTGAAATAAAACAGCAGCAGGTAGAATTTTTTTAGGATGGGTTTATACTGAGGAGAATTAGAACCAAAACATAGGAGGCACTATACTAGATTGGTACCTGTTTTAATCTACATGCCTAAACTCTTTTATATATGTCCACAGTGTAATGCAAGCAGAATTTTCTCAAGCTGAGAAATTACCTTTGTAAATTAAGTATATGACTTGGTGCCTATAGAACTGAAAAGTGAAATATGGTAAGAAAGTTAAGCTGGAATATTTTGAGTTATAATGATGCAATCAGTATTGTTTTGTTCCTGATTTCTGCAGTTTTCTCTGTAAAACCTAATAGCAAAGCTGACAGGCATCTAATGAGACTTATCTTAAAAAGCAGTGATTTGCATAGTTCCTGACCCTTTTTGTTTCCCCAAATTAATTTAAATTTAATTTAATTTAATTTTCACATTTGTATGTCGCCCAATCAGGAAGCCTGACTCAGGGCTACTCACACAACAATCATACAATACATATATATAACAATGCAAATATACAATATACTCAATACACAATACTCGATACACAATAATTATACAGTATTCAATACAAACAATATACATTATTCAATACAAACAATACTACATCACAATACTGCAGAGGCCTCTCTACCCCAGCCGCAAGTAAGTCTGGAGGGGGGGGGAGTCCTACTGCCCACCACCGCAGTGGCCTTTTGAGCCCTGGCCAGGGGCGGGGTCCAGAGCACTGCTGGTGGGGTGGTCCTGGTACCAATTGCCAAGGTGGCCTCTCTGCCCCGGATGCAGGAGTCCGAGGGCAGCGGTGAAGTTCTGCCGCTGCAGCAGCCTTTTGAGCTCAAAATTACCCAGTAAGGTAGGTGTGGCTGAAAAGCACTGGTTGGCCAAAAAGAGGAAGCAAGATCTGTGATGCTCTCTCTATTTCCCTATTCTGAGTCCAATACTTTAACCATTGCACTCTACTATCAGACCAGTGTTGCTACATAAATTATTTCAAGACTGAAACTGGGTCAGGGCACTAGAAATAATTAATTGAAATTAAATGATCTTCCTATCTTCCCCTCCCCACCATTTCAATTCCCAGGGTCACCCAGAATTCCCTTTTGCCCTGAAAAAGCCTTTGGGATCCTCGAGATGGAAAAAGTTGTTATGGGTCAAAAATGGTGTCAGATTATTGCTACTGGGATTGGGACTTCCAGCCGGGGTCTTTCAGTAATAATTTTAACTATTAAAACATTCAAAGGCTTCCTTGGGGCAAAAAGAATCCCTTAGGACCTGAAATGGAGAGGGGGGGAAAGCTTTTTAGTAATTTAAATTAATTATTACCAATGATAAGACCCAGTTTCTTTTTTTTTAAGGACATAATTAAAACAGCTTTATTAGATTTTTTTTAAAAAAAGCATACTGGTATATTGGGAGGTTTATAAATCAAAGTTGTACCATACCTGTCAAGTATCCCGGATTGGCCGGGATTTCCCGTATTTTGGCACCGATTTTCGTCCTTTCCCGCCCAGAGCAGCTGCTATCCTGGATCTTGGCAGAAGGGGGAAAGGAGTCACTGCGCATCCCTTCTGCACAGATCCCTTCCACGCATGCGCAGAACCCCTCTACGCATGCATAGAAGGGCTCCGTGCAGAAGGGGATGCGTAGAACCCTTCCATGCATGCGCAGAAGTGACCAGCGCAGAACAGCCCTGCGCAGGTCCGTTGTACGCAGGCGTAAAAGCCTTCTACACATGCGTAGAAGTGACCCGCACAGAACAGTTCTGCGCAGGTCCGTTGTACGCTTGACAGGTATGAGTTGTACATGCACAGCCAGTTCAGCACTTAAGATTAGAATGCTTCTATATCTTGCTACAAAACCACTATACATTATATAACCTTATCATTTGGAAAAAACCACTATACATTATATAACCTTATCATTTGGAAAATCACAAACATTTTCACAATATTCACCCAGTGTATTTACATCATCAGGAGTTTGCAAGATATCACATTTATTTTATCGGTTCCAAAAACATATTTGATCAGGTACAAGACAGCTCCTTTCTTTTTTCCCAATAATTTTTATTGAATTTTTAACATAAATACAATATATAAAGACCAACTTCAAAATCACATACAATAATAAAAGCAAAAACAAGTCATAAGTCTATAATTCTATTGTGACTCGGTATTATATTGCTTCCCCCTTCAGTCTTGTAATTATATTTATTAATACTAAATTTTTATCTAATACCAAATCTGAAATTTTTGTTTTTTCACCATCTCAGTGTACATTACATACTCTCTGTTATATCTTATATCCACCAAGTCACAATTCTCGCTCATGCTTTTAGTACAAACATAACAAAACTAAATATAAACAATTTAACCAATATGAAAAAGAAAAAAACTAACCACCATGTGTTATTTACATTGCCCTGGAGAGCAAGGAGTTTCTCAGTAAAATCATTCCGAAAAGCTCTTATGAGCAGGTACAGGTCTAATAAACTCTTCACCCTTCAATGAGTAATCCACAAAGATTTTCCAAACCTTCCAAAATCTATTTTCTTTAATAATACCCTTTTTCATATTTATCTCATGTGTTAACTTATCATTCCATGCTAAATCCCACATTTCCTTATACCATTCCTCAATTTTTATATTAACTTCATTTTTCCATTTTCTCGCAATACACATTCTACCCATTGTCAGCATTATTTCTAATAATGCTTTTTTATCTTTGCTTAAGTTTATATCTTCCACATCTGTCAGCATAATGGTATTTGAACCCAGTTTGATTTTTGTTCCCATAATTTCATTTATTTCGTTCTCAATTCCTTCCCAAAAAATCTTTACCACTCTACAATTCCACCACATATGCTCGAATGTACCCAGTGCAGTCTTACAACGCCAACACATTTTATCATTCTTTTTATTTATCTGATGTAATCTCACTGGGGTCAAATACCATCTCCACAACATTTTATAATTGTGCTACTTACCGGCAGAGTTCTCATAATTCTTTTCTTCCATTTATTTTTCCAATTTTGATCCTCTATCTTTATCCCTAGATCCTGTTCCCATCTTACTTTCAATTCCTCCATTTATTTTTCCAATTTTGATCCTCTATCTTTATCCCTAGATCCTGTTCCCATCTTACCTTCAATTCCTCTTACTTTCAATTCCTTACTTTCAATTGCTCACCAGCCCCTTTATTCCTCTTTATCCCTTTCTTATTTTTAGAACTAGTTCTTCAAATTCACTCCTCTCTCTTTCTAATCCAGCTTCATTCAAAAATTTACAATTCCACTTATTTACCATCCCTATCTGAAGCCAATTCAATTTCATTTGTAAATACAAAGTTGTTTTTCTCTCATTATCTCTACAGGCCCGTATCCAGTCTTTCAGCAGGAAAACTTCATTTTTACCTAATACTTCTTTAATCCTTTTAGTAATTTTTATTGGAAAATCTGCAATATTCTCCAATTCAGTAATGGGGGAAGTATCTGGTACCAACACCTTCCTCACTTTTTTCCATATTCCTAATGTTGTCCTCATCATTTTATTTTTAATATCTACTTTCCCAATGCCACTTCCTAAAAAAACTATTTTTCCCATATAACTAAGTTCTTTCATTTCAATTTCTTCCCAAATTACCTTTTCCCTTGCTAAAATCTTCACAATGTTCTTAATTTGAAATGCTCTATAGTATGTCATTAAATTTGGCATTCCTAATCCCCCATCTATCTGGGATAAATACCAAAACTTTTTAGCCAATCTAGTTCTTTTCCCCCGGTTACAAAAACTATTAATCATTGTTTGAAACTCATTAATTTCCTTATCTTTAAGTTGAATTGGAAGTGCATCAAATAAAAAATTGATTCTTAGCAATAACATCATTTTACTCATTGCTATTCTTCCAGCGCTGGCTCTTCGGCTTAGAAACAGAGATGAGCACTGCACCCTAGAGTCGGATACGACTGGCTTTCGAGCAAGGGAAACCTTTACCTTTACTATTCTTCCAAACCAAGACAACTTCAATCTTTGTAACCCCTGTATTCTAATCTTAAATTCTTTTTTCAATTTTACGTAATTCAATTTCTTAAGGTCTTCAATTTTGTTTGAAATATTTATCCCTAAATATTTCAAATTATCCTTGATTTGTAGGTTACTTTTTCCCTTTATCTTTTGTTGATCTTCTTTACTCATATTACATAATATCATTTCTGATTTATCCCAATTTATTCTCAAACCTGTGATATCTTCAAAATCCTTTAATAACGTTTGTATTCTATCCAATGCTTTTACCGGATGTTTAGTTATTATCAAAGTTTCATCTGCATAAAGATTTATCTTATTGCCTGAGATCACATCTATTTCTTTATCTTCCCTTACAGCTTTTGCCAGCATTTCCATTGCCATAATAAATAAAATTGGGGAAAGTAGGCAGCCCTGCCTAGTTCCTGCTTCTAATTTCACTTCTTCTGTATCCTCATTATTTACTCTTACTATTGCAGTACCTTGCTGATATAATTGTTCAATTGTCTTTCTAAATTTATCTCCAAATTCATAGCATTTGATAATCTCGTTAATTGTTACCCATTGTAAAGAATCAAATGCCTTAAAAATATCTAATGATAATAAGCCTACTTTTTCTTTTGTTTGTCCTACCACGTCTATTAAATCTATAACACTTTTTGTCAAATCCGACATACGGTATGTCTACCTTTCAAAAAACCCACCTGATCCTCATTTATATAATTACCCATAAAATTATTCAATCTATTGGCCAATATCGCTGTGAAGATCTTAGCATCTTGATTTATCAATGAAATTGGTCTATATGATTCGACTTTTTCAAAATCCTTCCCAGGTTTGGGCAACAACACTATTATGGTCCTATACCATGAAGTCGGGATTTGTCCACCTTCCATTATATAATTATAAAGTTTAGTCAATTTTGGAACCACTAATCTTTAAACTCCTTATAAAACTCGGCCGGTAAGCCATCTTCTCCAGGTGCTTTATCCGTTTTTAATCTAGCAATGACATCTTTTATTTCTTTTTCCGTAATCTGATCTTCCATTCTATTCTGATGTTCCTGGTCTATTTTATTAATTATTTGTTTATCCAATTGTTTTTTTTTAATTTCATCTCATCTATCTTCTTTTTTGCATATAGATCCTGATAATACTCTTTCACAATTTTACATTTATCCCCGGGTCTATTGCATCTAAGCCCATCTTTATTAATCAAAACTCCAATCTCTCTTTTTTCTCTCTTTTCCTTTGCGGCCCTCGCTAATAATTTTGAATTCTTATTGCTATATTCAAAATATTCTCTTTTTAAATATACCAAATCTCTTTTTACCTTGTCTATATCTTTTCCTATCAATTCAGTCTTTAATCTTTGCATATTATCAAATACCTTCTTATCCTTAGTTTTTGCATGCTGTTCTTGTAAATGTTTTATCTCAGTCTCAGTTTTATCTTGCGCCACTTTACATTGTTTATTTCTAATACTAGCCAATTTAATACTCTCCCCTCTAAAAACCGACTTCATGGTGTCCCATACCACATTGGAATTTACCTCATCCGTGTCATTCCAATACCAACTCTCCTTCCAATTCTCCATTATTTGTTCTTTAATTTTAGGTTCCTTATATAATTTAGCATCATACCTCCATACCCTTCTCTTTTTTCCCCGATCCCCTATTCTCAGTTCTATCATCATTTTTGCATGATCTGATTCTTTAAAAATACCTACGTCTGCCTCATCAATGCTTTTAATTATATTCTCTGATACAAATATATAATCTATTCTAGAATATGAATTATGTACATGTGAAAAATAGGTGTAGACCCTTTCTAACCCTTTAAACTCTCTCCATGTATCCTTCAACCCTAGTGCTGCCATCCAGTTATCCAAAATCGGCTTCTTAGTTCTTTTCCCACATCTTAATATATTTGTACAATCTAAATTTGACCTTATTAAATTGAAGTCTCCAGCCACTATCATTTTTGTCGTCTTCTCTCTCTCTAATATTTTATACATTTTCTCTAAAAAAAAGTTCTTGCTGGTCATCTGGGACATATATATTCACCAATGTTACTTCTTCTTCATCAATCTTTCCTTTTACAATCAGGTATCTACCCTCCAGATCGGAAATACTACTTGTCATTTCAAAACCCACCCGAGTTGAAATCAAAATAGCTACCCCTCTTGCTTTTGAGGTACCAAATGCTTTTTCATAATATTGCATCCATTTTAAGAATATCTTATTTGTATCATGAGATTTTTGATGAGTTTCCTGAAGAAAGACCACATCTGGCCTGTCCCTTCTTAGGGCTGATTGAATTCTTCCTCTCTTAACTTGAGACCCTGTACCCTTCACATTCCATGTTAAAACCTTAATACTTCTCATACCTTAAAACTTAAAGCTCCTCTATAACCTCCGATTTCTCCAATAGGCGTGCACCTTTCATCTCCATAGTTAAAACTAAACCTACTACATAAAACATTCATCAATACCCTCCCCACCTTTTCTTACCCAAAAAAGCTGCCTTTGTACCCAAAGAGAGGGAGGGGGGAACGTGGAAGATGTGTCTTCTTAAGATAAAAAAATGCTCCAGTGCTATTACCGTAATACATTTAAACTTCTACCCCTCTTTTTTAATTTAATAACTTCTCTCTCCCCCACTCTATCTATTTTAGAATCTCTCCTCCTAATACTTCACCCTTCTCCTGCCCCTTTCTCTGCCTTTGATCCCTCCTCCTCCTCCAACCGCCCCCTCCTGTTCTGAGCCTCTGTAATCTCTTCTTATTCCTCCAAACTCTAACAGCTCCTTCCTTAATGTCAACCACTCTCTTGACGACACTTCAACCAAGTCAATTGAACTGAAATAATCAAGTGCATCTGTTTCTAGATCAATTACATGCATTTTCTTGTCATGAAAAAATCTTAACTGCTGTGGAAATCTCCAATTGTATTTTATCCCTTGCAAAATCAACAATTTAGTCACTGGTTTCATTTTATATCACCAAACACGTTCATTAACTGCAATGTCATTGTATACCTCCACATCGTTACCATCAATTTTCAAAACATCTGACCCAGCTTGTTTTATAAAAGCCATCACCTTTAACTTGTCTCCCCAATTTGCAAATTTAACCAAACCATTTCTCGGAGCACTTTTCCCTCTTCTTGCACTCAATCTATAAACGTTTGCAATATCTTCATTAACAAAGTCTTTCCCCATTTTCAAATTATTCAGCCAATCAATTATTTTATCCTTCAGCTGGTCAGGTGATTTCTCAGACAAATGATGTATCACAATATTCTGCTTTCTCATCATCTCTTCCACCAGATCTAACCTTTTCTCCTGGACCTCAACTTTCAGTTTAACATCTTTATTCTCCTCATGCAATCCTTTCATATCTGTTTGCATCAATTTCATATCTCTTTGCATCAAATTAACATTTGTTTCCATCTTTTGAAAGGTATAATCAACTTTATGAGCAAAATCTTGAAACATTGTAGCCAATTTATCTTGCTTTCCCATTATTTCATTTTTATCTTTCCCCCTTGCCTCATTAATATCCTGGAAACCTTTCACATTTGCCTCCTCCATTTATTCAAATTTCTGAAACAATTTACCCATTTCAACCATTAATTGCATTTGGTCCATTACAGCAGGCTCTGGTGACGGTGTTGATGGAGGTGCATCTTCCGCGGCAGCCTTCTCCTTCTTCTTAGGTCACACCACCTCCTCCTCCCTTCCTTTCCCTTTCACAAATTTATCCATTGTGGTGTCAGTTTCAAAGCAACTTCAAAGTCCCCAATTTCTTGATCTAGATCCAATATCAACAAGTGAAGTTCCTAAATTACTCCACTCACTTTGTATAAATTTATATAAATTTAGTCCCAACCAATGATATTTATTCCAATCAAAAAAGGAGAAAGAAAAAGAAAGACCACTGCAAATTCAAAAACTTTTCCAAGCACCAGGTTTTAAATAAAGATCTAGGACTGTGTTAGAAAAAACCAAAAACCAAAAAACTAAAGTCCCACTAATGTAACACAGCCAAATTATTAAAGGAAAAGCCAGCCCAGAAGGAGAAGAGAGAGAAAAAAAGTGTTCTAATTGTGACTCCAAGGAGCAAGTGTCGAATCTCAGTATCCCAATTACAAGACTGTATCCATTTGTATCAGTCTGTAACCACTCAAAGCAGCAGGGCAACAGATTTAAAAACAACCACTGTATATCCAAATGTGTCAGAATATATCCAGGCTCCCTCTCTTTTCACTAATCCCATTGATGCCACAGTCTGTTATAATCCAATTGCAATGTTGTATCCAAATTTCATGAGGGTGAAAAGATTGGTAACAATATATCCAAACACAGGAGGGGGAGAGGAGAGAAGTAGGAAAAAAAGCACTCTTGTAATCCACTCAGCACTTTCTCCGTTCGAAACTCTGGGAGGAGTATTCCAAAGTAAAAATCCACCAAGATGGAGAGTAAAGCAAGCCAGAAATGTCACTTGGGGAAAAGGAAAAATATGCAGGATTGAGTATTTAAAGCAAGGAAACAATAACCCCCAAATCCACAGTATCTTGCAACGCCTGGGAACCTCCGGAGCCAAGACCGATCTTACCCCTCCTCCTCCTCCTGCTCTGCCTGTACTTCCGAAAACCTTCTATCTATCTTTGCACTTTCCTTATTCTTTCTTTCTTCTTTCTTCAACATTCTCAGCACCTTTTCTAATCCTCTCCAACACTCTCGAAAGTCCAAAACAATCTCCGTGCTTCCTTCTCCCTCTCCACTTTCACTTAACTTTCGATTTCACCACCGCCATTACTCATCCTTTACCTTCTCATTCTCTCTCCTGACTTTCTCCCTCCTTCATCACTTGCCTCTCCATAACCGGGCTCTCACTGCCTCGGTCCTCAGAGGTCCCACTGTCTGCCACATCCTCTTTCAGCCGTCTTTTAACTTTTCATAAACTTTTCTGGTCCTCCTCCTGGGATGTCTCGCCTGCCCGCAGCGCGGCTGGCTTAGCCCCCAGCTTCCGTCATTTGCCTTACCAGTCACCTTCGCTCCACACGCTTCGACTCTGGGAAATGATGACCAGAGAAAAACACCTTGATTTAGACGGATATAAATCTCATTGTTGATGGGTTTTTAAAAGCTTTTTATGTGGTAGATCTCATTTATAACCACATTGTATAGCACAAGCAATTAAAGAAGATGTTAATCCTCCGCCATCTTGGCCATGCCCCCAAGACCCGTTTTCTACCAGCATATCTAAACCAACAGGATTTTTCCCATTGGTAGGGGGGGGGTATCTTTTTTTGGGCCTATGTACGAATCCCAACATGAGATGCCACATCCAAGTGGCCGTTCTGTTGGTTTTGGTTTAGCCTTCATTTTAATTTCCCCAATCTCAAATTCTTAACTTCCCTTAGATATGAAGAAAAGGAGAATTTCATCAAATTCTTACAGCAAATGAATGGAATCTTGCAAAATCCCCAACGGTGCTAAAAAGCTTTATTCATAGTAATTCAGTTTTTTAAAAATCATTAGCAGTCAGAACCATGCCATTATTGGCCCTCTACTATCACATGTAGTCGTGCGCTCTCTCTCTCTCTCTCTCTCACACACACACACACACACACACACACACACACAAATCCTTAATATGAGTTCAAATAGATAAATATTTGCTATCACCAATTAAAATTATGCCCTACCAGTTAATCAGCAAAAGTACAAGTGGATCTACTTAGCAATTACAAACTGATTAATGCTGCGATTCTATGCATTTTATTCTTGGAATTTAGTCTTGTTGCACTCATGGGATTTAACTCCATATCAATGTACATAGGAATAGATCATACTGTAAAACTCACAGCCCAGAAAGTCTTGTTTTTAACTTCCTGCTTAATCTGTAGGTTTAGCATGCCAGTTCCATGCTATGTTGCTACAACACTGCTGCCCAAATAAGCTGTTTGATTGTTGTAAGCAGTTCCCTCTGAGGGATGCTTAAGATATTCAAAGCAGCTTTTCATGTAAAAGCTGAACATCTTTGTTAGCAATATTAGATTTTTGAATTTTAGGACTGTCTCTTAATCTTTTGTTTAAAGCTTTATTTTAAAGTGCTTTGGCATTACAGACACCAATATTTCAAAGACAAATTCTGGCACCTAGGCAGAATCCAGGGCAAGGGTCTGGTGAGGAATGAGCTTGACTACCTGTAGAGCCAAAAATAATACATTAATCTGTGGGAGAGAAGTCAAGAGCCATTTGGAACAAGTAACTCAAGAAAATGAACCTAGATCACAGGTCACATATATGTACATCTGCCATCAAGGAACTAAGCATGAAGAGCAAAACACAAACATACTCTCAGTTAAGCACATAGGAAAAGCAAACAGCCTCTTAAACTGTGGACCCTGCTGTCTTTCTAACTCCAACAGATCTGTGTGCTAGAGTAAATGGATTGACTCATGTCTAAGGTAAGGTAAAAGTCTCCCTTGCTTGAAAGTCAAACTGACTCTAGTGGGTGTTGCTCATCTCTGCTTACAGCCAAAGTTCCTGTGATGTCTGTGTCTGCAGACATTTTCATGATTATGTGGCTTGCATGACTAAATGCCAGTGTGCACAGAATGCTGTTACCTTTCCTGCTGAAGTGGTACCTATTTATCTAATTGTAATGTTCTTGCTTTCAAACTGCTAGGTTGGCAGGAGCTGGGGCAGACGATGAGAGCTCACTCTGTCATGTGGTTCCTGGGTCTTAAACTGCTGACCTGCTCATTGTCTTAACCAATAGGCCACCACAGCTCACCTCGAGCATACCTAAGGTCAGGTAATTGACCTGGTAGAAATTGACATCCCCTCCTCACTCTCCACTCCTGAGCAGCTTCTCTTCCTCCCTGAAATTGAGTTGTGCTGTGAAATACCTTAAGAAGAGGATCCCTGAACATCAGTTCAAGGCATCTTCTATGAGCAGTTCCTTTCCCTCCACAGAAGCCAGAGCCAACTCAGTATACACAGTATAAATACATGGTGTAACAATAACACATTTTCTTGTGGTAAAAGATGATACAATTGCCTTCCTTTGTCTTGCCCTCCAAAACTATCTTTGTTGTTGTTGTTGTTTTTGTTGTTTATTCTGTTTGGTCAGTAATGGAAAGCGACTTTTAAAGCACCTAATTGCCAAGGAGGGCAGATTGCATCATGTCTGGCATATTATCTGTAAGTTTTTCTCAGTTTACAATCTTCTGAGTTCTGTGGAACAAATAATAACCTGTTTTGAATCAGCAGAAACACAACAAACTGGTCTGGGGTCAGTATGTTTGTATAACTATGCAAATTGCTCCCTCTAATCACCTAAGTGTTCTTTGCAGTGGGGGCTGATTTGTTAATTTGCTCTCAGCCTGGGAAACTCCATAAAGCTTTATTAGTGCAGCCAAGGTTGCCAAACAAATACTGTTTCCTACATTTTTTGTGCATTCCACAAATACCACATGGGTGTGACGTTGGTTTCTTTAAATGGAACTTGATAGCCAAATCCGTGCCTAACCCGTGAGGTGGGTGCCTGCCTCTTTTCCCAAACTCTAAAACTGAATTGGGTTCTTGTTCAAATTGGTGCATAGAGTATGGTTGCAAAAAGGCCGCGAATGTTAGACTTAAAATGTGCAGGGGAGAACTGCTAGAAAGAAATTTATGTCAGCCCTGCTGTGATCCTTAATTTTCTTCCCTGGGAATGATCCACAATAATTTATGTTTGGCCTCCAATAATGCTTATAGGGGTGGACCCTGGTACATGTTGCTATCACAGAGTACCTGCCTGCATGCTTTTCCTCCTAATGTGAAAAAGAAAGTAAAAGAAATGTTCACCCACTGAAGATTACAGTACATAACAAGTGGGCTTCTGCCTTCCCGTGCTCTGCAAAAGAGGTACATCTTCCCAGGCCTTGTGGCAAAATAAATAATCAAGCAAGAGTCAATACATTTGTTTTACTTCAAGTAAAACATTTTCTTTTTTGTCCATAAAAGATCAAGATAAAACAGCCCTCCTTTGTAGGAGAAGGACAACAGCAAAACACATTTTCATTCTGGCCATGTATCTGTTCCCTTGCATGCACATAATACAGTGAGCGGTAGTCAGGGGGGCATGGTGGCTTGTTCATTAGAGGCTCTGCCTGCTGATAAATGACAGGGAATAGGTCCAGATCAAATGGCAGTGGTAGCCGTCAGATAGCCTCCCTGAATAATAGGCAGAAATTTGAACTAGTGACCTAGAAACGGAAGAATCTGTATGCCATTACCAGTTCCTCTGTGAAAGGCCCATATAGCCTCCTCTCTGTCTTTACCTAAGTAATAATTTCAGGGAAGATTTTGAGAAAGATTATAATTACATGTCTATTCCTCTTTTGTTAAAGCAGTCCAGCTTCCTTCCAAGGCTGTGCATATTGTGTTACAAGTTACAAACAAGCTGTGGGTACTCCCTGCTTCAGACAACTACGCACTTCTGCCCTAAGAAAACAATCAAGTGTTTGATTTGTACAGGTTATGCAATTAGAAGACATTTGTATAGTTCCAGCAAACTTGGGATGACTCAAACAGTTTAATAATTTATACTTATCTTGTTAGGAGTGTTAAAATCCCACCCACAACCACTGAAAAATTTATTAATTTATATGTTGAGATGTCAGTGTATTCCACATTCACATATTTCATAGCCACATTTTTTTTGTCTTACTAGCTTAGTGCCCGGCTTCACCCGGGGATGGTTGGGGGTGGAGGGTGGCACGCACCTGGGGTTGCGTTGGTACGCATTGTTGGGTGTGCTGGTGTGGCCCAATGTTTTCGGCATTCTGGTCCATGTGGGGGCCACCCTTGCAGCTTTGGTGTGTGCAGTCACATTTTGGCATGAGGGGGAAACTTGCTCTGAAAACTTGCTTTGTTTACTCTCTGATATATTCGCACAGAAGTAAACATTTTAAATGGTTGCACGTGGTGCAAGCATATCAGACTAAACAACTCGAAATGAAAACCCCTTAGCCTACTCCAGAGTTTGTCTCTACACACATACACACACACACACACCATCCCTCCCCACACAGACTATCCCTCTCCACACACACCCCATTCCTCTCCACACACACTCCATCCATCCCTCTAAACACACACACACACACCATCCCTCTCCACATAAACTATCCCTTCCCACACACTCCAGCCATCCCTCTAAACACACACACACACACACACACACACACACACACAACAACACACACACACTATCCCTCTCCACACACACTATCCCTCTCCACACATACTCCATTCATCCCTCTGAACACACACACACACACACACACACACACACGAGGCCAGCCGTGTCCTTTCATTCCTGGAAAGCGGGCATCATGCTGGAGCTGTCCCCTGAGAAAGTGAGGATGGGAATCGGGAGTGGGAAAGAGGAATGGGGCTCCTTTGCATCCTCCATCCATTCCTCCCTACTTAGACTGTCCTCCCTCCCCACATTCTGCCTTTGGGGCTGGCTTCGTCAGGGCCATTTCCCTTTATAGAATACTTGGAAAAGTCTCGCCCTTCCTGGTGGTTAACCTCGCCCTTCCTGGTGGTTTACCGCGTTACCCGACTGGGCCTTCACAGCATTGGCAGCAGCGGCTCACATTGCGGGAGGGGAGACTGTGGGTCTGACCTCCTCCTCTGCTGTGTCCTTTGAGGTGGGTGCAGTGCAGGTGTCAGTTGCTGCTGCTTTTGCGGCAGCGGCTAGTTCATCTTCATTTTTTGTCTTGCCACCACCGCTGCTGCCTGGCCGTGCCTGTTGGTTGTTGGTAGCATGCTCACGCCAGCACGAGGCCAATGGCCACTCTGGCCTAGCCCCCTTTCCTGATTGGCCACCTCTGCCATGCTCATGCTGGCCTCCCTGATTGGCCATGCCATGCTGTGGTGGCTGCTTGTACTTGTAGTTTTTTTCTCATTTGGGGGGAGCGTAGGGGCCCCCAATGGTCACGGTTCCCTGCCACAAACCAAGCTGGAGCAGCAAGGTAGGTGTGTGCCAAATTTCAGGGGGTTCAGTCCAGGGGTTTCAGAATGCATACAGAACATACAAACAAACACCTCGGTTTTATATATAGACTAGCATAGGTTTCCTGGCATTGCCGGACTGTTATAAATTGTGTCTTGCTTTTTGGATTTTTTTAGTTAAAAATCAACAGAGGATGCTATAAATCTTTTTATTTTATTTATTTAACTTATGTTTGTTATTTGTGTAAACTTTTGATTTTTTGTTATTTTTTGACTTGGTTTTACTCTTGTAGCCTCTAGGTGGGGCTGTTTTGTTTTTGACTTGTTTTTAATATTCTGGCCTGCAGGTAGGTGGGGCTGTTAGTAATAGTGTTGGTTTTCTTTTTGTTTCAGTTGTTTTTTCTCTCCTGGCCTCTAGGTGGGGCATCTTCCAGTAAGTAGTCTTTGTTTCTTCATTTCTGTTCCAGTCTTGTAGAGGGAGGACATGCTGGTGAGTTTGCTGGTTTTATTTATTCTGGGATCTTTCTTTGTTTTGATTTTGTGGTGGTGGGCTGGGAGGTGTTTCTGTTTGTTCTTTTTTGTTTTGGTTGGACTTTAAATGTGTGTAATTGGTTTGTTTATTTCTGGTTTTGTTTACTTTTGTGATTTCGTTGGTGTTTATTTGTGTAATTTGTGGTAGTTGTGTTGTTAGGGTTAGGTATTTTCGTGTTGTAGTTAGGTGTTTTGTATGTGCTTTTGTGGTATTGTGGATGTTTTTGTTTGTGGATTTTGTGGTTTACTTTTTTGTTTATTAATGGTTATTTTAAATTATTTATTTATTTTTGTTTTATTAATTTTGGTGTTTGTTGTTGGTGTATACTGTTGCGTGAAGAACGGGATGCCTGTCGGTTCCTCTTTTCCCCATTGCTGTTTCACATTTTGGTTTCGATGCAGCAATGGGGAAAAGGAGGAGCTGGCAGTCAGACCGTTCTTCTCCTGGTAAGGTTCGTTAGGTAGGTCAGGGGAGAAGGAGGCAGAGAAGAGCTATCTGCCTGATGATGGTTCTCTCCTCTATGTCTCCTTTCTCTCCTGACTTACCTAACCGGAGATTGGCAGGCAGCAATCCGTAAGGGGTGGTGCTCTTCCTTGCAGATTGCTGGCTGCTGCTTTTGTATTACCTCCACTGCTGTTTCATCTTAGTTCTCGAAACAGTGGTGCTGGAAGTACAAAGGCAGCACTCAGTCATTCACCAGGGAGGGTGCTTCTCCTGATGAACTGCTGCCTGCTGTTGGTTTTTTTGTTCACCCCGGCTCAAGGTACCTTGAGACCGGCGGTGGTCTCGCCGTGTCTTCGGCAGGGTAGCATGGGGGAGAGGGTATCCTTCTTCTCCCCGTTGCTCCAGGAAAGAAGGCCGGCAGGTGTCTCACTGTGGGTTTTTGTGGGTGTTTGTTTTGTGAGGTTGTTGAGGCACTCCATCCGCCTGTGGTGGACTTGCACTCCCATTACATTTTTAATTTTAATTTTTGTGCGCTGGCTTTCTCACTTTTCTGCGCACTCATGGCGCGTAGGATGCTGGGACTTTGAGTTTTGCATTTTTTGTTTGCGTTTGTGCGGTGGTTTTTTCTGTGGCTCGATTTTAATCTGTGCCACGTTTTCCAACGTTCTTTTTGCTCACACCTCTCAACCTGATTGGCTGAGGCGCGGTGCACAGGATGTTGGGAAGTGAAGTTCTTTTCCTTTTTCGCGTTCATGGGGCTCTTGCCCCACTGGCACCATCGGCAACCCTTCAGCAACCTGTGGGCCAGGTTCGGGCTAGTGCAGGAGGCTCAGTACGGGATAGGATGGACGAGTGCAGAAATGTATAGCAAGTTCCAACAGTTAACCCTTGGATTTATAGATATAGATTGAAGAATATAGATATAGATAGAAGAAGATAGATATAGATAGATAAATAGTAATATCATTTTGTGACATCAAGTCAATTTCTGACTTATGGAGACCCTTACCAGGGATTTCTAGGCACAGAATACAAAGAAATGGTTTATCATTTCTTTTTTCTGGGGGTGCCCTTGAACTGTGCAGCTTGCCCAAGGGCCACACCGGCTGTGTCTTCTCTCAGAAGGCAAGCAGGAAATTGAGCACACAACCTCTGGTTCTGCACTCAGATATCTAAACCTTTGAGCTATCCAGCCAGCTCCTTGCCCACTCTTCATTATATACCTTGAAAAAACTGCACATGTGAGTGCAATTCTACATTTCACATTCAAACACAGTTTGTGAGCATTCAGGTGTCTCCCCAAAACCTGAAGAGCCACCTCCTGCTCAAAATTCAGAAGATGGTTTTGAGCCCTGCCACTGGGGTACATGGAAAGAGCCTCCTTGAAGATTGTGGTATTTTTTAACCACAATCGGTCATACCCTGGTAACGACAACCTTCTGTTGCCAACTAATCTTTCTCACACTAGGTAAAGCAAAAGAAACTGCAGAATGAGTTCACCAAAAGGTACCTTCATTTTGGCAGTTTCCTGTCTGGCCTAGACATGGAAGAAGAAGAACAGTAAATATAAGAACATAAATAGAGCCCTGAAGAGCCAGGCAAATCATCCATATAATCTAGCATCCTTGTCTTTCCAGTGACCAAAAATGGTTACAAAAGGCCAAGGTCTGAAGGCAACCTCCCCATTTCCAAAACTGTTGTTCCTCATTTACTTAGTTCTTAATCATGGTGCCTCTGGTAATGGTGGCTTCTCCTACAGCTATCTTAGGTAACAACCTTGGACAAATCCATACTGCACAAATTTGTCTCTTGTTCTTTTCTGAGTATCTCAGGTGTTGGTCATTACTACACCTTGTAGCAGCAATTACCGTAAATCAATTATGCATTCTTTTCAGACATAATTCCTTATATCAGCCTGAAATCTACTGCACTAAATTGCATTGGATGACCTCCAGGCCTACTATTATGAAATAGGTAGCAAAGCTTCTTTGTAGCCATTTTCTTCATAATTTCTTCATAATTACATAAACTTATGTATTTACATAATTACATATATGTGTGTATTTACTGTGTATATTGTTTAATTGTCATTGAGCCACCATGAGTCGGGTTTCCTGATTGGGCGGCATACAAGTGCGAAAATTAAATTAAATTAAATTAAATTTTCTATCATATATTCCCCCATTTCCCCAATTTTTAAAACCAAAATGCACCCGAGACTTTAAACTGATTATTTTGTTTCCAATTTTCTGTACCTCTTCAAACTCCAAAACACCTTTATTTTTGTAGTGATGTGGCAATCAGAACTGTTCTGCTCTTTTCAATGATGCTTCCTAACAAGCTAACTGGGCAAGAGGTTAAGCTAACTAGCTATTAGTTTTCTAGAGCACATTTTAACGACTTCCTTTATGTCAGATACATTTCATTCCTCTAGGATGGAACACATGAATTTTAGGGACATGAAGAGATACGTCGGGATTTGGTTTCAGATATTTTTAAGACTGCCAACATTTGCTCATATAGGAAAGAATTTCAGATTTATTTTAAAAATGGAAGGCACAACTAATAAATTTCCGTAACCAAATCTGAAAATCTCACTACTTGTCTTTTAGAAGTGCTTGTCTGAAGCCATGTGTGTTCAGACATATTTGGGTTACTAAATTAAGGTGGCCACTGCTTCATTCTCCCTGGTTTCTCAACTTTAACAGATGTTTTGAAAACAGAAATAACATGGACCTCTCTGAGTAGATAGCAATTATACTTATAATATGACCAATCGAAAATGGTGGATAAATTCACTGCAGTTTTTTCTGAAGATTTTTTTTCCCAGGGGAAAGAAAGAAAAAAAATTCTTCAAATTTCAGATAAAAAGAAAATATAGATTTTTGTATAACTAAGAGGAGGAGGAGACAAAACTGATGGATTTCCTTATTGCTTGGTGTAAGGCAGTGATTCCCAACATGGAGCACACGTAAGCCAGTACATTGGCTGATCAGTGCTTTGGGGAATTGAAGTCCAAAAACCAAAGGTTGGGAAACACTGGTCTAAGGGCTAAGACCCAACATGCTGGAAATCTGTAGGAAGGTATGAGTTGTTCAATCTAGCAAGGCTGACATAGGCTGCAGTGACATCTCATTTGGATTACTGCAATGTGCTCCACATGGAGCTTTCTTTGAAGACTGTTCAGAAACGTCATCTCATTCATAAGAATGTAGCCAGACAGTTGTCCGTGGCTGTTTTCTGAGGAGGCCCTTACCTCAGTTTCACCACCTCCCCAAGCTCATTTAGCAAGGGCATGAGAGAAGGCTTTCTCAACAACTGTCCCCAGGCTTTGGAGTGAACTGCCTTGAGAAGCCAATTTTCTCTTCTCCCTCTCAAACTTGCATCATTAAGCAGTAAGTGTGGATCACAGTGATACTGTATTTATTAAGTTTTGAGATTTTAAGTTATTTTAAAATGTCTTCAAAATTGATTTATATTGGTTTTAATATTGACAGATATTTAATTGCTTTTAATGCAGCGGCTGAACTTGACAACTGGAAGGTCGGCAGGTCAGCAGTTCGAGACCTGACTGAGCATGACAGAGTGAGCTCCAGTCTCTGCCTTAGCTCTTGCCAAGCTAGCAGTTTGAAAGCAAGACTTTGCAAATAGATAGATAGGTACCACTTTGGTGGGAAGGTAAACAGTGTTCTGTACACTCTAGTCTAGTCATGCCTGCCACATGGCAATGGAAATGTCTGCAGATGCAGACAGCACTGGCTCTTTGGCTATAAATGGAGATGAGCACCGAACCCTAGAGTTGGATACAACTGGCTTTTGAGCAAGGGAAACCTGTAGTGTTTTTTAAAATGTGAGCATTGAATAGTTTAAATTGCTGTAAGTCACCTTGGGTCCCCCATGGAGAGAAATGAGGCATGAGAGAGAAGGGGGTCTAGCCAGATGTTAACAAGCCTAGTTTAGTTCTGCCAGCCCCAAAAAGTTATGTTTTGGACTATAATTCCCAAAGCCTCCTAGCTGGTCTGGCTACAAAACTAAAGGTTCAAAAATAATTGTCCCCCAAAGTACCTTTTTCTAAGCTCTAAAAATAAGAAAGGGGGAATGGAGGAGCTGAAAAGATTGTGACACTGTGATTTTACTTTTCTTTTCTGTAGCTACATGATGGATTGGTAGTGTAACCTAACTTGGGATACCAAGGGCTGACATAGACATTTCCGGGCCCGGTACATGCCCCCCCAAAATGTTGGCCACACACACACACACACACACACCGTGGTTTTTGCGCATGCATGGTCTGTTTGCACATGCGTACATCGGTGGTTTCCCAGTGCCACCATGCCCCCATGGTTTTCTGTGCATGTGTGGGTTGTTTACACATGCACACATCGTTTGTTTCCTGGCACTGATGGGCCCCTGTCATCTCCGGGCCTGGGACGGGAGTCCTACTTGTCCCCTCCTGATTGTGGCACTGGGGATACCTGGTGACATTGTAGCCTTCCCACTTCCCTCCACTTCATAATAAAGAAAGGCACATGGAAAAAACATATGGGTAAATGTAACACTTTGCTGCAGCCATTTGGAAGATGCATTAGCAAGGTAAGTATTAACAGAAGGGCTGCCCATCACTTGATTTCCCCCTCCCTTCCCTAAAATGACCACCTTTTATTACACTCAGGAGATCTTTATAAATCACCTTTTCATTTGGACGATTTTTAGATGGCCTCGTTATATACATTTTCTGGCTAAAACATGCTTGAATGTAACATAAAAAGCACTTGGCTTAACCCTCGTGTTAAAATATGCAGGGAATTGCCTTAATGGGCCAGCCAGATTGAAGGAAATATTTCAACCTTGGCAGACTTTGTAGATTTGAGAGTGATGCCGTTTGATCAATGTCAGCTTCAAGAGCAACCAGACTGCCGTTTGTGGAGTGTGTTCCAGGCAGGGAATTCCTTGGCATCTGCAGCTCAGATCTTCAATGCAAAAGACAGGAGAGGGCAATTCTTAAGGAACTGAGGAGGATTCCAAGTAGGAGGTGATGGTTGTGAAACATCTGGACTCATCAAGCGGTCTAGGCTTTTCAAAGAGCTGAGCCAAATGCATCTTACCAGTAGGAATGGAGAAGCCAGAAGCTTCCTCCTGTGCTGAGATGCAGATAGGACCTGGGGCAAGTTTGGCTGAAAATATTAACAGAAACTGGCCTTTGTATTGTGGCCACCCTTGATGTAGCAATCACGTGTCCAAATAACCATAGCCAAATAAGTAGCCATTTGGAGAGGTTTCACAGACAGGAATGATAAAGTAGGAGGATATATATAAGAAACTGAGGAAGGAAATGGTTACCTACCTGGATCAAGAGAGGTTTTGGTTTGATTATTAACGGATAATAGCAACTTTTAAGGAAAAGTTTCTTTTAGTGTTTCAAATTTTCACAGTTTTTTTTTTTTTACAAATACAGCTGTGATAGTCCTTTTTCAGCAACAACAAAAACAGAAGTTTTGTCATAATTCTAAGACTAGCTAATTTATTTCAGCGTGCATTTCTCTGGAATACAATCTACTTCTTCAAACACATGCATTTGAGTAATGCATCTTGCATTCAGTTGAGTAACTCCATAAATGCTAGTACAGTACAGTACTTGAATTTGAGACTTTGCATGTTTCTAAACAAACAAATTTGTACAGACACTTGGTGGCCTTTGCTGGACCCACTCCCCAATAACAAGACGGACACTTATGATAGATTTAAAATTGGGCCACTTTATTAACTTATAACTTTCGACTTTCAACTTTCCTTAACCAATGTTAAGGCAAACGGGCCGAAACAGCACTTGTAAGGAGTAAACACAATTTCAAGCTCTTAATTGGTTACAATGTATCTATTTGTTTACCAATGAAACAAATTGTTGACCCCCGTCAGAATGCTACATGTTAACTCGAGCCCCTGACGTAGATCTGGTAAAATCTCAAGGTGTTGCATGCTGTCTTGAGCATAGCATCATCCTGTTCATGATCCGCCCTTGATTGGCCATCTAAGTTTTCCCCTACCTTGTCCTCCAGGTGGCCAACCAATTGTGTACCTGCCGGATTCCTATGGGTCATCCACTTTCTCCTTACCAGTGCTAGCCGCCACACGGGGAGGACCACCAGCTCGGTCACCTGGCCCGCTTGCAATGCCACCAAAAAGAGGCCAATGCCTCGTGCAGAAAGGTGCACCCCATCTCCATGGTACAAACTGGGATCCTGTATCCAGATCATGGGGTGATGGACCAATGTCCCCGAACCATGTTCTGCAAAGTATCGGGCCAATGCCCAATAAACAAACTGCTGGGCCCGGTCAATGCGACGAGGATCAATACCTTCCCAGAAAAATGAACATGTGATGATCTGGGACCATACAATCCGGACCTGTGGCCAACTTTGGCAAATCAGGTCAAGGTCCCTCCTCATGGATATGATTAATTCCAGGCCAGTAATTTGGACCAGGTCATTACCACCTAGGTGTATCACCAATATATCAGGTGGAACAGAACCCCCATTAGACATAAAGAAAGGGATTAGTTCATGCCACCTCATTCATCGAAAACCATACCACCTCAAACGTGCAACAGTGCGAAGCCCCAGGTTCGTGCCCCAGGTGGACGAAGCAGCATGCTGGGCGGCCCAGAAAACATAACTGTGGCCCACTAGCCACACTCGTGCCAGTGCATCCATGTGCCCAGGATCTGAAATAGAACAGAGAGAACAAGTGCCAGCAATGTGCTCAATGCAACATGGAGTGAACATATGATCGAAAATGAGCAGATCTCCACCGGCCCATCCAACGGATGTCATCATCCGAGTACCTGAAAGCTGCAGCTGTTGATTCAGCACCTATATGGAATGAATGGGTACCATAATGTGCTCTGTGGAGCCCCAGGTTGGAAAGGGCTGTCCCTGTAACCCTCCAAAACTGGTATTTCATCAATGGGGATGCATGCTGGTGGCAGAAGAGGGGACCTTGGGTGGTGCCACGGACAGCCAAAAAGGATGTCAAGGCTAAGACTGGGAAAATCGCCTGGGTGCTGCAACTAAGGGGAGTGACAGTACTGCCACTGCCCTGCTGATCAGCCTTGGAATAACAGACCATCATTTTGGGCCGACCCGGGCAAGAGCGATATATCGTCCAGCTCTAGGGCCCTGCACAACCTATAATTACGTGAGAAGGCAACCAGTTCGCTTATTCTAAAAGCCCCGAAAAATGCTACCATGGTGGCAGCATGGAAAAGGGCTGCCTTGAACTGGTCATGGCAAAGAGCTGGCCAGGCTTCAGTCAGGCTCAAAAGAAGAGTCAGGGATACCGGTTGCCGCGTGTCAAAGCGAGGGCCACATTCATGAGCCCAACCCTCCAGGACCCTGCAGATACGGAAATCTCCCGTGGTATCCTGATAGCCCCGGGTCTTTGCAGCAAAAGCCAAAGCAGACAGGCGCCCTCATATGGTACGAGCAGCCAGTCCCAATCTATACAAGTGTACCATTTATTGCAATACATGGTCAACCGGAACGGGCCAAATGTCAGGCAGGGACAAGTTCTGATGGAATGTGAGAAAGGCCAGATAAATTTGGTGATATGCCATATGGGTGCGGCTGGCCAAGGACAAGCTGATGGCCCAGCTCACTTCTCCTCGCCAAATGTCCAAATCTCGTTCGGAAGTGGAGAGGCAAGCTCCTTGGCTTCTGGGGCTAAAGCCCAAAACCGGGTGATCTGCAGGCGGGATAAAGCATCGACAATATCATCGGTAATATCATTTCCAATGCCTGGCACATGCCTGGCCTTAAAAAGGACATTAAGGTGCAAGGAGCGCAATACAAACTGGCATACCAGAGCCATGAGCCTGGGAGAACGGGATGTTTGAGCATTGACAATTTGTACCACGGCAGCATTATTGCACCAGAAGTGAACCACAGAATTCTCCCAAATATCACCCCATAACATCAATGCACCCAAGATGAGAATTTTTCTAAAAAAAGGTTAAGTCCCTGAGTAGCTCCGTGCTTTGCCATGCATCGGGCCACTGTCCATAGTACCATCGGCCATTGAAATAAATGCCATACCCTAGTGACCCTGACGCATCCAACTGAACCTGAAATTTAGGCATGTCAGAAAGTTCCGCACACCAAAAGGAAACTCCATTGAAGTTGGCCAGAAAGGCTAGCCAGACACGAAGGTCGGCCTTCATCCCTCTCGTGAGCCAGACTCTGTGGTGCTTCTGAGATAAACCAACCATCGCACAGGCACCTAGCAAAAGCCCGGTCCGGTGTAACAACCCTGCAAGCAAAGTTGAGATATTCGTGAAGCACCTGCAGGTCATGGAGTGATACCTTATGCTTGGCCAGCATGGCTAAAATCACATCTATGATTTGGATGACCTTGTCCCTAGGTAACCTGGAGGTCTGTGCTATGGTGTCAATTTCGATCCCCAGAAATGTCAGCTTAGTGGCGGGGCCCTCAGTCTTTTCAGGGGCTAAAGGTACCCCCAGCTCAGTCATTAGCCCCTGAAAAGTGTGAAGCAGTTGTTTGCATTTTCCAGAGTCATGCTTCCCACTAAATAAAAAATTGTCCAAATAGTGAGCCACGGTGTGGGCCCCAGAATGGTGAACAAATGCCCAATGAAGGAAAGAACTAAAGTGTTTGAAGGCTGAGCAGGATATAGAACAGCCGAAAGGCATGGCCTTATCAACAAAATACTTTCCTTCAAAGCGAAAACCTAACAATTCAAAGTCATCTGGGTGCACAGGAAGAAGCCGGAAGGTGGATTTAATGTCACACTTGGCCAGCAGTGCCCCATGACCACAAGAACGGACCATCTGCAATGCCTGGTCAAAGGACATATATCGAACGGAACAGAGTTCCTCCAGTATAGCATCATTGACAGATGAGCCCGTTGGGTGAGACAGGTGATGTATCAGACAAAATTCACCTGATGATTTTTTGGGTAGCAAGCCAAGCGGGGACACATTTAGATTCGGATACGGGGGTTCGTTGAAAGGGCCAGCTACCCGTCCTTCCTGTACCTCCTTAAAAATCTTTGCCCGGGCCAGGTCCTCTTTACCCCTTAGTGATTGTAAATTGGGTGCATCCTGTGGTGCGTGAACACCTGCAAAAGGAATGCGAAAGCGCACGGAAAACCCTGCTAACAGATAAGCTGCGTTGGCCTACCTGGGGTAGACACGCAGCCAGCATTCCAGTACCTCAATTCAAATTGGGGAGGGGCCCTTTCACAGAGGGGCCCTTTCACAGATGGTGTTGCCTCTGAGGAGGCACGGCCCGCACCCTGTTGCCCACGACTCCTACCTCGCAACCCACCTGATCGAGGGCAAGTGACAGCTGAATGGGGTCCAGCGCAGATATAACACTCATGCCTAAATCTGCACTGCCTGTGGGTACAGCCGCCCGGGGATGAGAAGTTCCAGCACAGCAGGCGGGCTGGAACCCCCTGCCCCGCCGGCTGATGGGGAGACTGTGTGGTGCTGGGTCGCTGTATGACATGGCCACAGTGATAATGATCACCAGATGCAGGGCGTGATGGTGTCATGTACAGTAGTCAAAGCAACTGGTTGGGCTCATCCCAACACATCTCAGGGTGAAGGGCGGCCCGCATACGAAATTCCTCGTCGTAAGCGAGCCATGACTGACCTGGGAAATCAACATACGCCCTGTATATAATGTCCAGGTACTGAATTAAAGGGATTGCCAGGTCTGGGCGGGCCCTAATGGACACAGTGGCGTAAATCAAGTACGCCGGCAGCCAGTTGGCCCAGGTCCGAGGAGATTTACGATGGCGGGATAACTCCTTATCCCTGTCGTCCTCCTTTTCCTTCTCCTCCCTGGTTGGTTCCCTGTTGAGAAGGCCAAAGTTGGGGCGGTATGGTAGGCCATGTTAACCGGTGGGCCATAATTGGATATGGCATGTGGGATCCAGCAGGTGGGACCCCGAGTAAGACAGGTGGATAAGGTGCTCACCAAGTGCCAACCTGTGGGGCCGCAAGCATGGGGGCCTGAGTTGGAATTACAGGAGCCGACTGCTGCAGCCAGGGCCATTGAACTACAGAGGTTAACAGCCCAGGAGCCATGGTGTGTGAGTTCACTTGACAATTATACTCACCAGGTGCACTGCCCCCACCGGAGCATCAGAGCTCATGACCAAATTCGAGCCCACTGGACTGAACGACGAGGGCCCCAAAAGACCGGAGGTGCCTGCTTGGGTAGACGCAGCCTAACTGGCAGAGGTGGCCCGGCCATCTGGGACATCGCCAGCCACTGGGTAGCCTCAAGCTGTACTACTCTGGGGTTAAGCATAGCTGACAACTGAAGCCAGTCCATGGCCTCCTGGTCACGGCCCTGTGACATCGATTGACGCGCCGACCAGCGCATGCTAGTGGCATGCTCAAGGCCTGCAGCCCACTCCAAGGCAGCAATGCGATCCAGGAGTGCCCTAGCCTGAGCAGGCAAGGTCTCCTGCAGGGCCATTTTGGGCGCCCCTCTATCGGGACCCTGAAGCACCACTGGTGTGGCGGTGGGCCCAGTGGGGTCCCCCTCACTAAGGGGGATAGTTATTGCCTGACCTGGCCCAAAGCGAGCTCTGCCTCGCTGTGAAGCCCCATTGGGGGCTGATGGTCCAGGCCCAACCTGGGCCCTACGGCTCGGGGAAGGCCTGACTTCCAAAGTTGACGGCCTGGCTGAGGCCTAGTGTGGCTCAGCACCGGCCTAGTTGACCGGGCATGGCGCGAAGCCGAAGGCCTCCCCAAAGGGGTCTTTTTCAGAGCCATGGGGGGGCTGTGCAGACCACTCACCCCGAAACTCCCAATCAGCCCTGCTGGGGTTAAGACCCCCGCAGGGGTTGCAGCCGCAGTCGCATGGCGCTTGCTCTGCTCAGGCTTGGGCAGCCACGCTAAAGGGAGCAAAAAGGAGGACGGTACTGATGCTGAGAAACATCTAACATTTCTGGACAAAGTGGAAAAAAGCACCTATAAAGACCCCTGGACAGCATTCTTACGTGGCCATCCAGCCACACTCTGGCTCCCAAAAAAGTTACTTTGAGGGAAAATCTTGAAAGTTACAAAAGTTTGGTCTAAAGAAAATCTTTTCCTAACTATCTTTTCATTATTTCAACAATGAGAACATGAGGCGGCAGCATCAGGCAGCCCTTGAATCGTTATATTTCTCTTCTAGCATTGAGTGAGGACAGTTCCCCATATATCAAAACTTTCCATACACAGGGTGGGGGTGGGGGAGAGAAGATATATTTTATTACATTTTTGGTAATATAATTATATCTTCATTGTGGAGAAAAGAGAGGAATTAATTTTAAATAACTAGTCATTTGTAATTAAGATCTCTATTCCATCAATATGTTTGGAAAAGCTTCTGTATTAATTCCTGTAATGAGAAGTATAACTCTGTGAAGCTGGTCTTTTCCAGATTAAATATGAAGTTATCTATCAGAACTGCAGTGCTATTGACACAATTGTACTAATGAGAAATCTTAGTGAAATGAATTTAGTTCACACATTATAACAAAATAACCCAATTCACACTTTAGATAGATAGATAGATAAATCTTTATTGTCATTGTCCTGCACAGAACAACGAGATTGGGGGGAGGGGGACACTTAACAACCCAACAAGACCTAAACAAAATACATCTATACAAAATTATCAACATACTCCCACCCCACATATACACATATAACCCCTAAAAGCTCTAAAACTCTAAAAACTCTATACAGAAGCTCCCTCATAGACTGCATTGCACTGCATTCAAAACCAGAACCGCTTTTGGGTAGAAACTATTTCTCAAGCGGCTGGTCCTGGTCTTTATGACCCTATACCTTCTTCTAGAAGGCAAAAGCTGAGAGAGATCATTTCCAGGGTGTGTACTATCTTGCGCAATTTCTACAGCTTTCTTATAACACCTGGTGGCATAGATTTGATCTAGAGTGGGAAGAGTATGCCCGATTATCCCCTCCACAGTCTTTATGACCCTGGACAGCATTGTTCTTTCCCTAGCTGTACAACTCCCAAACCATACACACAGACCATAGGTTAACACACTCTCTATGGTACAGTGGTAGAATGCCAACAGCAGGTTCTTTGAAAGATTGTTCTTCGTGAGGATTCTCAAGAAGTATAACCTCGGCTGTGCTCTCTTCATCAGATCTTTGGTGTTTGCTCCCCATGTTAGATCATCCCTCAGCTCCATTCCCAGAAATCCAAACACCGAGACCTGTTCCACACAATTCCCTTCAATAATAAATGGCTGGATGTTTAATTTGCATTTTCTATAGTCCACAATGATCTCTTTTGTCTTTTTTACATTGAGGAATAAATTGTTTTCCCTACACCACTCCGTCAGCATCTCAACCTCCTTCCTGTAAGCCGACTCTCCCTCCCAGCAGTAATCAGACCCATTGTGTCATCTGCAAACTTGATCTTATTGCTGGGGTAACTGGGAACACAATCATATGTGTAAAGCGTGTACAGAAGTGGGCTCAGCACACACCCCTGCGGTGTCCCCGTACTTATACTAAGATCCGCAGAGACATGAGAGCCCATCCTGACCCGTTGGGAATGATCTGATAGAAAATCTAGTATCCACCTGCATAAGCATGGCGGAAGCCCCAGATCTAATAATTTGGGCACCAGTCTATGCAGAAGAATAGTATTAAAAGCAGAACTAAAATCCACAAATAACAGTCTTGCATAAGTTCCTTGTTTCTCCAAATGTGTTAGAACAGCATGTAGGGCCGTAGCCACAGCATCCTCCTTGGATCTCTTTCTCTTATTTGCAAATTGACAAGCGTCAAGTCCAACTGGTAAACAAGCCAAAAGTTGGTTCTGCACCAACTTTTCAAAGCATTTCATTATGACAGGTGTAAGCGCCACAGGGTGGAAGTCATTCAGACTATCTATGTTAGGATTTTTAGGCAGAGGTATAATAGTAGAGGATTTCAGACAAGGTGGGACAGTGGCTTGGGCCAAAGACTGATTAAAAATCTTCATAAAAGTTTCTGCCAGCTGTTCTGAGCAGTCTCTCAGTGCCCTACCAGCCACTCCATCAGGACCCATAGACTTGCTCACATTTATCCCTTTTAATATTCACCTCACTTCTCCCTCTTCCACCCTGGCAACATTCCCTAAGGGGAGTAATGATGATAACTCTGGCAACACTGCTGGATCTACTGCTGGTGTCACCTCAAATCGGGCGAAGAAGGTATTCAGCTCCTCCACCAGAGTTAAGTAAATATACAAACCAAAATGCAACTATTGTTCAACTGTTATACTTCTCTGAATTTTGTGATCTGACTGTTTAGCTCAGTGATTCCCAATGTGGGGCCCATGCCCCACAGGAGGACTTCAATTCCCAGAAGCCTAAGTCACTACTCTGGCTGATCAGTGCTTTGGGGAAGTAACTTAGGCTCCTGGGAATTAAATTCCAAAAACCAAAGGTTGAGAAACACTGGTCTAGCCAAAATGTATTGAAAACCCATGCATTCGAATAACTGGTTTACTGAAAGGTTTATGTTCTATATTTGTGCAAAATGTATACAAAACCAGAGTTGCATGTGTGTGTATAAAGATTTCTAGAAAATTGCATCTATACTGACTTGCAAATTAGTACAGAAAAAGGATGGAATGAACATGTGTGCAAAAGCACAAAAGTATTTTAAAAAGCAGAACAGATCAATCCATCCCTGGTGCTAAATGAAAGAAAACATAGGTTTCTATAAAAGTGGTACTTAGAAGAAAACAGACCTCCTTTTTACTATATTAAGAAGATTGTCATTTTTAGACCATCTGTATAAACATTGTTTGAACATCATGTTGCTTTCCTGGCCAAACGGGACATTTTTGCAGGGCAGCCATCCTTTTGGAATTTTATATGCACTTTCCTTGATTGGCAGCAGAACAACAAAATATTCATTATCTTTTTATAGGTTCAGTTTGCCAGAAAAAAGTAGACCACCATGCTTCTGATATGCAGTAATGAGCCTGTGCAAATTTTTACTGCTCAAAATGTTTCAGCCATGTCCAGGTACAGCTATGATGTGAACAGTATGTGCAAAGATTAAAATAAAAGCAAAGATAATCATGCTCATTTAAAGTCGGTGTACTGCTAGTCAAGAATGAGGGTGACATTCATACCTCTGGAACAGCCCCATCAAGCAAAACTAGGTTTCTGTCACAGTTAGAGCAGGTCTACCTACATGGATAGTTCCTTCGGTTAGAGTCAGGACAGAAATCAGGCCTGGAAAAAAATCAGTCTTATTTGAAAAGAATTCTCTGGAATTTCCCAACCAATACTGCTGCCATAGATAGTTAGTGGTTGAAGTACCTGCCCCTTGAATTTTAGTGACTAACGCAAGTCCTGAATTCTCCTCATCATCATAAGAACATAAGAACAGCCTTGCTGGAACAGGCCACAGCCCATCCAGTCCAGCATTCTGTCTCACACAGTGGCTCACCATTTCCTTCAGGGTATTCCCAAGCAGATGCCTGCTTAGGATTCCCTGGAAATGATATTGAGAGATATCCTGCCTATCTCTCCAACCCGGAGGTTGTCCTTAAGTATCCATAATTATAGCCATTGATACTCTTGTCCTCCATGAACTTGTCTAATCCTTTCTTAAAGCTGTCAAGACTAACAGCTGTCACCACTTCTTCTGGCAGGGAGTTCCATAGACCAGTAATCCTCTGGGTGAAAAAGTACTTTCTCTTATTTGTTTGAGAACTAGTACCCAAAAGTTTCATGGAGTGTCCCCTAGTTCTAGTGTTATGCGATAGGGAAAACAGTTTTTCCTTATCTACTTTGTCCACACCGTGCATGATTTTATAAACTTCAATCAGGTCACCTCTTAGACGTCGTCGTTCAAGAGTGAAGAGGCCCAACCGTTGCAGCCTCAGATGGTAAGGAAGGTGTTCCAGTACCCTAATCATTCTGGTTGCCCTCCTCTGCACTTTTTCCAGCTCCATAATATCCTTCTGGAGGTATGGCGACCAGAACTGTACACAATATTCCAGATGGGGCCTCACCATAGATTTATAAAGAGGCAAAATGACACTTGCTGACTTATTTTCTATACCCTTCCTAATGATCCCTAGCATTGAGTTTGCTTTTTTCACTGCTGAGGCACACTGGGTTGACACCTTCATTGAGTTGTCCACCAGGACACCAAGGTCCCTTTCCTGGTTTGTCGCAGAGAGTTCAGACCCCATCAGTTTATAAATGTAATTGGGGTTCTTTGCCCCAACATGCATCACTCTGCACTTACTAATGTTGAAACTCATTTGCCACTGTTTTGCCCACTCCCCCAGTGTCAAGAGATCCCTCTGGAGCTCCTCACAATCTCTCACAGTTTTCACTACCCTGTATAATTTAGTGTCGTCAGCAAATTTGGCTACCTTGCTTTTTACTCCTACCTCTAAATCATTTATGAAGAGGTTGAAAGGCAGGGGTCCCAGTACTGAACCTTGGGGGACCCCACTCTTTACTTCCCTCCACTTGGAGAAGTGTCCATTTAGTGCTACCCTCTGTTTCCTGTCCCTTAGCCAGTTGCTGATCCAGGACAAGACCTGTCCCTTTATTCCATGACTGGTAAGTTTATTCAAGAGCCTTTGTTGTGGGACCTTGTCAAAAGCCTTCTGAAAGTCCAGATAAACAATGTCAACTGGATCCCCCTTATCCACATGCTTGTTGACACTCTCAAAAAATTTCAACAGATTAGTGAGGCATGATTTGCCCTTGCAAAAGCCATGTTGTCTCTCCTTTAGCAGTGCCTTCTCTTCTATGTGCCTATTAATTCTATCTTTTAGGATGGTTTCCATCACTTTTCCTGGGACACATGTCAAACTGACAGGTCGGTAATTTCCTGGATCACCCCTGGATCCTTTTTTGAAAATTGGTGTTACATTCGCTACCTTCCAGTCATCAGGCACAAAGCCTGATTTGAGGGAAAGATTATATATTTTGGCTAGGAGATCAGCAATTTCATCTTTAAGTTCCCAGAGAACTCGTGGATGAATGCCATCTGGTCCTGGTGATTTGTTAGTGTTTAGTTTAACAAGACATGCAAGGACCTCCTCCCTGGTTATTTCTATCTGGCTTAATTCTTCGCTTTCCCTCCCTACGAAGATAGGCTCTGTTTTGGGCATGTGGTCTCTGTCTTCTTCAGTGAATACTGAAGCAAAGAATTCATTGAGTCTCTCTGCAATCTCTGTTTCCTCTTTAATAACCCCTTGCCTTCCATTGTCATCTAATGGTCCAATGGCCTTCCTAGTTGGGTTCTTACTTCTAATGTACTTAAAGAAGTCTTTGTTATTTCTCTGAATATTTTTAGCTATACGCTCCTCAAAGTCTTGCTTTGCTTTCCTGATTGTTGCCTTGCATTTGTTCTGCCAGAATTTATGTTTCTGCCTGCTGTCCTCATTCGGACAAGCCTTCCATCTTCTAAATGAGCTTCTCTTGCTCTTGATCACTTCCCGAACAGCTCCTGTAAGCCACATCGGAGTCCTCTTGGACCTGGCAGTGCCCTTTTTCCTTTTGGGTATGCATTCCAATTTGGCCTCTGTTATTGTTTTTGTAAACAGCCTCCATGCCTCTTGGAGTGTTTGGACTCTCTCAATTTTCCCTTTCAGCTTCTTTTTTACTAGTTTCCTCATCTTTGGGAAATTTCCTTTTTGAAAATTTAAGGTCTCTGTGTTAGATTTTATCAGTGACTTGCGGTCTATGATCAAGTTAAACATAATTGAGTTGTGGCCACTGTTCCCTCTTGGATCAGTCACATTAACATCTTGCACCAGATCCTGAGTATTACTCAGGATCAAGTCAAGGATTCTTGTACCTCTAGTTGGGTCTTCAACCATCTGTCCCAGGGAACAATCATTTAGCATATCTAGGAACTTTATCTCTTTATCATGTGCTGAACAACAGTTCACCCAGTCTATGTGAGGGTAATTGAAGTCCCCCATTATAACTAGGCTTCCCTTCTTGGATGCCTCCTTTACAACATTCTCCAACTGCCAGTCTCCCTCAAGAGTTTGGGTCAGAGGCCGATAGTATATGCCTACTGTTAGACCATCCTTGTGGCCTGGTACTCTTACCCACAGAGCTTCTAATGGTGACTCCAAATCACCTAGATATTCCAATTCATACGATTTTATCACTTCTTTGACATACAAGGCCACACCACCTCCTGTTTGCCCCTTCCTATCCTTCCTGTACAGTTTGTAGCCTGGGATAACTGTATCCCATTAGTTATCATCCGTCCACCAGGTTTCAGTGATACCAATAATATCAATATTCTTATCTATTGCTAAGTATTCCAGCTCCCCTATTTTGTTCCGGAGGCTTCTGGCATTTGTATACAAGCATTTATATATGCTTTTCTGACACAGTCTTTTGTGTCCAGTTGCATTGTTAGACTGCCTCTTGCATCCTTCTGATAGAATGCTAGTGACTAGCTCCTCGCTCTGCTCAGTAATTTTTGCATCCTCCTCACTACTCAAGTACACACTTTTCCGAACCGGATGCTGCCCAGCTCTTGTCGGCTGTCCCCCAGTTATCAGTTTAAAAGCTGCTCTGCAGCCTTTTTGATGTTGAGTGCCAGCAATCTGGTCCCATCATGGTTCAAATGCAACCCATCCCTCCTGAACAGATTTGGCTTGTCCCAAAATGTTCTCCAGTTCCTGACAAATCTGAAACCCTCCTCTCGACACCACCGCCTCATCCACGCATTGAGGCTTCTGAGCTCTGCCTGCCTGGTAGGTCCTGCGCGAGGGACAGGAAGCACTTCTGAAAATGCTACCTTGGAAGTCCGGGACTTCAATCTTCTTCCTAACAACCTGAATTTGGCTTCCAGGACAGACTGCTTAGCCTTCCCAACATCATTGGTACCAACGTGTACCATGACAACTGGCTCGTTCCCAGTTCTCTCTAACAATCTATCTAGATTTCTTGTGATGTCTGCAACTTTTGCACCTGGCAGGCAAGTCACCATACGGTTATCATGTGCATCACAAATCCATTTCTCTGTATTTCTAATTATTGAATCGCCTAGTACAAGGAGCCTCTCTCCTGCAATCTGTTCATCTACATGCACCTCATCAACCATATTAAGGGAGAAAAACTCAGTTTGTTCCTGTTGTTTATCTTCCTGGATCTCATCAAGTGTGATGAAGGAGAGATCATCAGGTGGAACCAGTTGTTCCTCTGTGTGTTCCTCATCAGGTGTGATGAGGGAAAGAGCCTCAAATTTATTCTGTAATTTCAGACTCTCAGAGTGATCCCCTACTCTTCTCCTCCTTTGAGTCACATTCCTCCAAACATCTCCCTCCTGAGTTAGTGAAGGGCCTAATCCCTCAGAACTGTGCCCTGTCTCTACTTTGTCCAGCATAGTCTGTTCCGCTCTGTCCAAGAACAGCTCAAGCTCCTTAATTTGTTGATGGTTAGATATGCGGGCCTCTAGCTGCTGGATCTTCTCTTCTAGTAGTGCAACCAGCTTGCACTTGCTGCAAGTGTAGTTCTCCATGTGCTTTGGCAAGAACACAAACATGGCACAAGTATTGCAGGTAACTACAACTGTTCCCTCAGAATCCATTTTAACAAGTGCAGTATTCTGGGCCTCAAAAATGTACACGTTTACTACCTTTCTACCTAGTAAGACTATATTCTTCCTTTGTTACTAGTTTGCGGGCCTCTAAAGCAGCTCTACTCCAACTGCAAAACTTACCAGTGCTCACTTCCTTTGTTTGGCTCTCCTCAGCAGCAGCTCTGCTTAAGAGCACATGCAGAGTCAAAAGGGCTGACCCTAAAAGAGCTCAGAGCTTTTAAAGACTAGTGTGGCTCCGCCCCTATGAGTCACAGTTCAGGGAAGGGCCTGGTGTGGCTCTGCCCCCCTGCTTCTGGAAGCTTCAAACTGCTTCCTCTGTTTGAACAGAGGTGGCTCTCAGCAGTTTAAATTATCAATTTAAATTAGTGGAGGGCTCTAAAGCAGCTCTACTCCAACTGCAAAACTTACCAGTGCTCACTTCCTTTGCTTGGCTCTCCTCAGCAGCAGCTCTGCTTAAGAGCACATGCAGAGTCAAAAGGGCTGACCCTGAAAGAGCTCAGAGCTTTTAAAGGCTAGTGTGGCTCCGCCCCTATGAGTCACAGTTCAGGGAAGGGCCTGGTGTGGCTCTGCCCCCCTGCTTCTGGAAGCTTCAAACTGCTTCCTCTGTTTGAACAGAGGTGGCTCTCAGCAGTTTAAATTATCAATTTAAATTAGTGGAGGGCTCTAAAGCAGCTCTACTCCAACTGCAAAACTTACCAGTGCTCACTTCCTTTGTTTGGCTCTCCTCAGCAGCAGCTCTGCTTAAGAGAACACGCAGAGTCAAAAGGGCTGACCCTGAAAGAGCTCAGAGCTTTTAAAGGCTAGTGTGGCTCCGCCCCTATGAGTCACAGTTCAGGGAAGGGCCTGGTGTGGCTCTGCCCCCCTGCTCCTGGAAGCTTCAAACTGCTTCCTCTGTTTGAACAGAGGTGGCTCTCAGCAGTTTAAATTATCAATTTAAATTAGTGGAGGGCTCTAAAGCAGCTCTACTCCAACTGCAAAACTTACCAGTGCTCACTTCCTTTGTTTGGCTCTCCTCAGCAGCAGCTCTGCTTAAGAGCACATGCAGAGTCAAAAGGGCATCATCAATGCCCCTGTTGGCTTTATGTCCTTCAGACTTGAAGAATATCAGTTAGTTTTTAAGTTGAAAGAAAGACAGACAGACAGACTTTCAATATGTGAAGAATCAGAAGATACTTATTTGAACACACCTACGTCATTCTTCAACAGTGTTTTCAGTATACCATATGAAAATAAGATAGGATATATCTTAATAATAGATTGTGTACTAAACATTCATTAATACATTAAAAGTCTGGAGAGGTTATACAACCTGAACTTGATGCTGAAAAGATGAGTGGTTGAGCAGGTCCACTTGTAATGGGGATGAAATTCCACAACTGGTTACAACAGCACTGCTAATTCTCACTCATCAATCATCACTTGCACTGCTTTAAGTTGCAGTGATGGAGGACACAAAGAAAAACCTGCTATGATAACAACAGACAAGCCTGTTGGTCTGCTGGCAGGTAATCTTTCATGTATCTAGGTTCAAAGCTATGTGAAGCTTCAAAAGTAAGCAGCAGCACTTGGAATAGAGCTTGAAAACAGAAAGTAAAGATTTTTTTCGGGAAGATATAGATCTGTTGGTTCTTAGATCAATGGATCCTGTTGAGCAACACATTGCAGAAATTTTTTTTGGCCATTCTATAAGTGGTATCAAAAATATCAAGCCTTTTTGTGTAAGAAGTGCCCCAGTGATACACAGACTAGACTCTCATAACTAGAAATGGGAAAAGCCTACCTGCCTAGATGTGGAATAGGAGTTTCCAAATCTGAGAAAATACTTCAAAACATTCAAAGTATTATTCAAAGCTCAAAAAGACACAGCCAAGGGAGAGTTCCACCACCATTACCAGTCTTCTAATCTGCCAGCTATTTGCAAGATGGTAGATTAGAGTTGAGAAGAGAAACCAAAGCATCTTGGGCAACAGTCAGCTCTACTGAATGAACTATGGAGGCTGTAAACATTTAGGTCAAAGTCCTACCCTGATGTGATAGGAGAAGACCTCTAGACATGCTAGCGCTTAGTTACATGCATTGTAGCTGTGAATTTAACTGTATCCTGAGAATGTTTGCATGCCAATGAAGGTTATCTACTGTCTCTCTCCTGAGAATGTTCCAAACCAGTGGGACAGTCTAAGCAGGGCCATAGCCAGGATTCTAGATGTGGATGAGCAAATATTTTTTTCAGAATGAGCAACAATATCTTATATATGTGTCATATATATAAGCAGCCCGAGGGTTGACAGTGGGCAAACTACTGACTCAAGGTGGGTAAAGCGTGGCTATGACCCTGAGTCTAAGGCAGTGATGATGAACCTTGGCACTCCAGGTGGTCTTGGACTTCAATTACCAGAAGCCCAAGTCAGCAATCCTGCTGATCAGGGTTTCTGGGAATTGAAGTTCAAGAACAGCTGAAGTGTCAAAGTTCTCCATCACTGTTCTAAGGAGATTCTTGAATGTCCAGGAGGCCAGGCTGGAGTGAGATGTGTGAAAAATGAAGAAACAAGGTCGATTAGGAAGCACATGACAAGGAAAGCCAAGAAGCAAGCTGACTTCTTGATACAGAGTGGATTCCTAATGGCATAAAGTAGTCAGAATAGAAATAATTGAACAAGCCAAAGTTAGTTATTAGACAGTCACATGACTAGGAATGATAGGAAAGGAAAGAACACAGAAAAACACTATGTTGCTGTCAACAGCTACTTTGGGGTGGTCAGTATCCTGATACAACTGTGGGTGGGAGACTACCTCTCACAGCTGCAGCTCCTCAGGAATCCTCATTTCCAAAGCATCCCAACACGCCTCCTAGGCAGAGCAATTCTGGCCAATTGCTTTATATGCCATCACTTCCTGGGGTTTGGGTAGCTGTATCTCATATTCTGCTACAGAGTCCCTCTTCTCTGGTGGGAGAAAATCTTCTGTAATTTTTCTGTAGGCCCAGAGACTGCCTTAGTCTCTTGTGGTTCCATGGGGAGAGTTGGAGGCTAAGGGCATGGGCTCTTGTGCTTTGGCAAAGACCTCTTCAGCTGGGATATATCATCATTGAGCCCCTGCTTTTAGGTGGACACTTCCAGCTGGGACATTACAGTTGGCTCTGGAAAAGAGCCAGGGATCAATTGGTTTTTAGGGTCATTCCTTATCTTTTTCTAGCATGATTCCTCACTGTGTTTGTATGTTTACAAAACTGGAGACTCTTGCTTTTCTGCCTTATTTGTCTCAGACAGATCACTTTGCCTTGAATTTCCAGACAGAAGGTTATCTTGATAAAGTACCAGGAAACACAAATGTGATTTCAGCTAGAACAATATGTCATTTGTAATGTATTATTTGATACCAAGGGGGGAATTGGTCCTGTGGAGATCACAGAACACAGAGAAGGAGCTACTAAAGGTATAGATCTGAACACATACTTATATGAAGTCATTTTGAGGCCTTTAATCCCAGTTCTATTTTAAAGAAAATTCTAGATGTTAGATTCCAAATAACCATAATTATTGCTTATATATATATATATATATATATATATATATATATATATATATATATATATATATATATATATATATATATATATATATATATATATATATATATATATATATATATATATGGTTTTTATTTATGTTGTGGAAGTTATGGTAGCTAATTGATGCTAATTAGTGAGGTGCTGGCCATGTGCCTGATCACATACCAATGATATCACCAGACACTCACATGAGGCCTCATTAATTAGCCTCAATCAACTGTGACTTCTATGATTTTGTTTCTACACATGGAGGCAGGGGGGAGGACAGCCACTTAATATCAGGAATAGCATTTTATTTACTTATTGTTAACTTTATGGTTGATTAAACTAAATCACACCAATAAGATTCTGTTACAGATTTTCAAAGCTAATCTGTGGGCTACTTTCTCTATCATTTAATATGCTCAAATGTCTAAGCACCTTGGTGTCTTACCCTATTTTTTGAGTTTGTTATCAAGTTTGAGAAAGCCAACTAGCCTTGATAGGTAACTGGCCTTCAGGGTGGTTTTTTTTATTATTAAAAAAAACAGCCCATCTACCAACATATCCAAATTACTCATTAGTTGTAGAGAGACCAGGTTGTTCCTTTAAAAAATTAACACACTCTCTTATGCATAAACATTTACCCTTCTGCAGAAATACAATTAGATTTCTTCTATTTTATGGTGTTTTTATAACTGTATTTCTCCAATAAAAAATAGATAATGCTTGCCTGCCCGATTACTGGAATGCAATTCTTGCTCTCCACAAGCAATCAAGGTCATTTACAAGCCTGTTGTAAATCCCAGCCTCAGGGTAAAATGGAAGTACCTGAAGCATTCCCCCACACATTTCTCTTCCCAAATCCTTTTGCAGGCGCACCCCCCAAAGAAAGACTCAGACACCGGTATATGGATAAAGGCATTGGGCCACATTTATTGAATCATGCCCTAGTCCGAATTATAAATTTCAATTGGTACTCAACCAATTATAATTCTTAAGGCAAGCAGGCCGCAGTAACACTGGTAAGGTTCCTCCCAAAATTGCCAACGGCAATTGGCTACAATGTATCCATTTGTATCATTTTGTTTGTTACTACAAACAAATTGTTGACCGTAGTCAATAAACTATCTACTGACCCCACCCTCTGACGTGTATCCGTCAAATCACGGGGTGATGCATGCTGAAGAGCTCCTGCCATCACCCCATTGCCTGGTTCGTCGTTGACCGGTCAACGTTATTAAACTTGTACCTGTCTAAGTGTTGGCCAGTCAATTGTGAACCTGCCGGATACCTATGGGTCATAAATCTTTACCTTACCAGTGCTACCCGCCACACGGGGAAGCTTCAATGAAGACTCACCGCCTCCCCCCCCCAGACCGTCAGCTCGGTCAACAGGCCTGCTTGCAAATCTTCCAAAAAGAGGTTCATACCTCTAGCCGACAGATGGACCCCATCCCCTGTATAAAGATCATAATTTTGTAAACTAATGGTGGGGTGTCGTATGACCCGCCCCAAACCCTTGTCTGCAAAGAACCGGGCCACTGCCCTGTTCACCGAGTGGCGAGCACGGTCAAGGGCATGGAGGTTAATACCCCCTCTGTAAGCGTGACGCGGTATGATGTCCGACCATAGCAGCGTTGTGGAAGGCCACACATAATGCAAATAAGCTAGGTCGCTGCAAATCGCATATTTTAAAGAAAGGCCAGTGACCTGGCCTAGGTCATTGCCCCCGAGGTGCAGCACCAGGACATCAGGCGGTTCAGCATCCCTGATGGAGAAAAGGAATGGCAACAGTTCCCGCCATAACATTCCACGCTTACCATACCACCTGATACATGCGGAGGCACGCAGTCCAAGCTGGGGTCCCCACTCTGTCACCGCAGCGTACTGTGCTGCCCAGTGCACATAGCTATGGCCCACCAGCCATACTGCCACCGGTGTGCGGGGACACACAGGGTCTGTAAGAGAAAAAGAGAACAGTGACTTAACTGGTACTCATGCTTGAAGAGGGCGAACATATAATGCAAAACACTTAGATCCCCATCTCCCCATATGGCGTATATCAGCCTCAGAGTACCCAAAAGCAGCCGCAGTAGAAGCAGCCCCTATTCTAAAAGAATGGGTGCCGTAACGAGCCCCGGGGAGGCCAACACTGGACAGTGCCTTACCGGTCACCTTCCAAAATTGAAATTTAGTCAGGGGAGACCCATCCTGGTGGCAGAAAAATGGGCCAGGGTGCGTGCCACGCACTGCAAGGAACTCCTGTTGGGCACCAACCGGACAGATGTCTGCAATGGAACATCGTAGCAGTCTAACACCACTGCCTACACCGTGCTGATCAACTTTTGAGGACCGTATCCTCAACTGAGCCCACTCATTAGAGACATAGACATCTTCGAGTTCCAGTGCCCTACGAGCTGCATCCGCCTTAGACAGTAGTACCAACTCACTGATGCGGAGTGCTCCAAAGAAGGCCACCGTGGTAGCCACATGAAAAAGAGCTGCCTCATACCTGTCAAAACATAGGTTAGGCCAGCCTCGTGCAAGGTGTGTATGCACCCCTGGGGAAATTGGGTGGCGAGTGTCCAGGTGGTGTCCACGTTCCCGTGTCCACCCCTCCAAAACATGTCGTATACGAAAATCATTCATGTTGTCAGCAAAACCCCTCACCTTGGCCATGAATGCCAGTGCTGACAGCCTGGATGCTATGGTGCGGGGAGCTAGGCCCAGACTGTGTAGGTAAACCATAAATTGAAGAACGTGTTCAACCGGAATGGGCCAGACTTCGGGCAACTGGAGTTGCACACAAAATTGTTTAAATTGATTAAATGCGTGTTGATATGCCTTACGCGTGCGGGGCGCGAGTGACATGCCGATCGCTCGGTTCACCTCTCCTTGCCAAATGTCCAAATCTCGTCCGGGAGTTGCGAGGGGAATTCCTCCATGTCCGGGGCCAAGGCGCGGAACCGGGGGATCTGCAGGCGGGATAAAGCATCAGCAATATCGTTATTAATGCCTGGAACATGTCTGGCCCTAAAGAGCACATTGAGGCGCAAGCTGCGTAACACAAACTGGCGAACTAACTCCATGACCCTGGGTGATTTAGATGTCTGAGAATTGACAATGTGGACCACCGCAGCATTGTCACACCAAAAATGGACTACTGAATTGGCCCACTCCTCACCCCATAGCATCAAAGCTCCCAGTATCGGGAAGAACTCGAGGATTGTGAGATCGCGTAGATGATCAGTGCCCCGCCATGCTGGAGGCCATTGGCCGTAGGCCCACCTCCCCTCAAAATAAATCCCGTATCCGAGTGACCCAGAGGCATCCGACTGAACCTGAAACCTAGGGGAGACCAAGAGCTCAGACCTCCAAAATGATACCCCATTGAATTCCCGCAGGAACTTAAGCCAAACCAACAGGTCAGCCCTCATGCCCCTGGTCAGTCGGACCCTGTGGTGGCGCCTCGATAGCCCAATCATGGCGTCACATAGGCGTCGAGCAAAAGCTCTGCCAGGTGTGACCACCCTGCAGGCAAAATTAAGATGACCATGTAGAACTTGGAGCACACGAAGTGACACCTTACGTTTGGCCAGCAAGGCCAACACCATTGCAGAGATCTGTGTGACCTTGTCCATAGGTAACCTGGATGTCTGCGCGACCGTGTCAATTTCAATACCCAGAAATGTGAGTGTAGTTGATGGGCCCTCGGTCTTTTCGGGCGCTAAAGGGACACCAAGTTCCTGCATTAGCGTCTGAAATGTAGTGAGGAGACGCGTGCACGTGTCCAAGCCCCATTCACCCCCGAACAAAAAATCGTCGAGGTAATGGGCTACAGACCGGGACCCAGACCTGTGAACAAAGGCCCACTGGAGAAAAGTGCTAAAGCATTCGAATGCTGAACAGGAAATAGAGCAGCCAAAAGGCATGGCTTTATTTACATAAAATTTCCCTTGAAATTTAAAACCCAATAACTCAAAGTCACCCGGGTGCACTGGCAACAATCGGAATGCCAATTTAATGTCACAGTTTGCCAGAAGTGCACCCGGGCCACAAGCGCGCACCATGCGCACGGCCTGGTCAAATGACGTATACCTGACTGAACAAAGATCATCAGGAATGGCATCATTGACCAAATGACCCACCGGGTATGATAAATGGTGAATTAGACGAAATTCACCAGGGACCTTTTTGGGAACCAAACCTAAAGGGGAAACCTTAAGATTGGGAAAGGGAGGCCTAGAAAAGGGGCCAGCTACCCTCCCTGCATTTACCTCCTTGGTAATACTTAGGGCGGCCACCTCCTCCCTACCCTTCAGGGAAAGCAAATTAGGAGCATCTTGGGGTCCCCGCACCCCCTTGAGTGGGATACGAAAACCGTACTGGAAACCTTCGAGTAGGTACCTCGCCTCGTCCCTCCTCGGGTAAGTCGAGAGCCACCTCTCTAACATAAATATGTTAACCGGGGAGGGGGCCTTTTGACTGACCAGCTCCTTCAGCGGCAGTTCTGCGCGCTCCCTGTCCACCTCTACCTCTGCCCCGTGACCCACCGGCTCGCGGACACACAGCGGCGGCGTGAGGCCAGTGCAAGAGGGACACTCGTGTTTGTATTGGCACTGTTTTCTATTTCATATGCCATTGGCCAAGAAACTCCAACACAGCAAGCGGGCTGGAACCCCCTGCCCGTCCACTTGGCGGGGAGCCTGCGTTGGAGTAGCTCGCTGGATGACATGGCCGCAATGGTACCTCTCCCCAGGCGCCGGGCGCGTGGGGGTCATGTATAAAAGCCACAACTTCTGGCATGGCTCATCCCATCTCATCTCCGGGTGTAAGGGCACCCTCATTCTGAATTCCTCATCATAAGCCAACCACGATGAGCCAGGAAAATCCACCATCGCCCTGTAAATATTATCCAAATATTGGACCATAGGGATGGCCAAATCGGGCCGGGCCCTGAGGTACACCGCCATATAAATGAGATATGCGGGTAACCAGTTGGCCCAAGTGTGAGGTGGCTTGCGACGACGAGACAGCTCTTTGTCTCTGTCATCCTGCCCCTCCTTCTCTTCCTTGGTGGGCTCACAGTTCAATAGGGAGAAAATATCAACATATTCCCCCCGCCAAATCTTTTCCCTCGTGGCCTGGGACAAATGATCCCCGAGGGGCAAGGAATACCCTGTCGTCGGCAATGCCGGCACTGTATTCACACGGGGCATTGGCAGCAGTGCCTGTACAGTGCCTGCGATAACCGGTACAGTCCTAGGGACAGAAACCCCCCCACCCAATGTTGTGCCAGTATTGGACCCATTGGCACCAGGGTAAGCTGGGAACTGATACCCACCCGCCTCTACAGAACGAGGCCATGGCCACTGGAAACTAACACCTGAAGTGGACTGTGTTGTGGGGACATTAGCTTGAACCTGATACTCACTGGGTGCACCCCCGTGAGCCGCCCCCACTGGGGGTTCCGGCCCACGGCGGGCGTCAGAGCTCGTGACCACAATCGAGCTCTGGGGCCACATCTGGCCACTCCCCGGCTGGAGTTCAGGACAAATGGGGAGCTGCGAGATCGCAGCCGGCGCAGGCCGGAGCGTCTCCAGCAGCTCAACCCTACTGGCCGCCTGCTGCAGAGTGGCGGCTGTCGAGGTGGAAGGCGGGCAAAAAGGAGCCCCAGTCGGCAGTGCAGTACCCCCTCCCGAGGGGTTGTTAATGACCCCCAAGGATGCTTCCAGCACGGCTAAACGTGCCAGCAATGCATCCACAGTTGCAGAACCCCCGGTATAAGGCGGGCAAGGTGGGCCACATGGCCCACCTGGTGGTACACTGGGGACCCCCATCTGGGCGCCAGGTCCTGACTAGGGCCATGCCCAAAACTCCGGCCCATGAGGGGCCGGAGGCAAGCCCTGCTGGGTGACCGGACCAGGCCCTCCCCCATTGTCTGGACCCATGGCCGGCAATTGCGGGCCGGGGGCCGAAGCCCCTGCAGGGCCATCCTGAGGCTGGAGAGCCGAGGGCCATGCCCTAATCTGCCCCATCCCACCGGTAACGGTGGGTGCCACCGATGCGGGGGCCTGTTGCGGGGGCGCAGTCGCGGTCCTCCGACCCGATTGCTGCCCCCTGGTAAGCACAGAGCCAGACAAGTGCCTCCCTCTTGGCCGCGGCTTGGTCGCCGGGGCCTTCCTTTTGGGAGGCATAGCTGCAGAAGATGATCCCTTTCCGGGGATCAGAAGCGCTGAAATGGCTGAACAGCTGAAGACTGGGCTGAAGAGCCGAAGAGAAATGAAGAGCGACGGAGAAAACTTCTCCTCTCCGTCGCTTCTTCTTAAAATGGCAGCTCGTCTGCCTCATGGCCACCCCTTTTATAGAGGGGTGGCCACGCCCCCTAACTCACCCGGATGTCTGCGTCCGGGTGGGTGGGGGGCCCGCAAAGAGTGCGGCGGCCATTTTGGCGCCGCACTTTCATTATCACTCAACATTACTGTTGAGTTTCCTCCCTTCTATTTTCTTACACTACTCAGTCATATGAGATAGAGAGGTAGAAACAATTTCTGGCATGCTGTGGGGGTCATGTTTTCTAGTGTTACACACAGAGGCATCAGACATATTGTAGAAAGCTTTCTACTTCATCCATTTCTCACTGCTACCATTACTATGATTCAGTTGCTTCACAATTATCCCTCCTGAGTTTCACCTATGCTAGTTTATTTCTTTGTCTTCTTTTCTCTTCACTTTTTCTTCCCCAAAGCAAAGGTACCATCATGTATGTTATCAATCCATTAGATTGCATTTCACAAAGCCCACTGTCCTCATTTCTCTGAGATAGTTGGGAACTTACCATTTTCTTCCCCTTCCTCATTTGACAAGATATGATTTTTTCAGATCTCATAAATATGTGTGCCCCATAGTTAAAAGGGACTGGCAGGGGTGGGGTTCTTCTTCTTCTTTCATGTCCAGGTCAAACTTTAGACTGCCAAAATGAAGCCACCTTCTTTGCTTTGTTGTTGGCCAAACTTATTCACCAGTACATGTTTCCGGTAATAATTGGCAGACCAGCAAATGAGCTAGATTCTGTATCTCTCCAGATTCACATAGCATGTTATAGTCTGCCAGGAGTCCCCACTTGAGCATGCTGGTCTTACATTTAGGGACTCCAACCACCAGTCTATTCAGGGTCCTCCAAGTGATATGGGGGAGGGAGAATTCCTCAGCCATATCATCCTTTAACGTTATGTCTTGTCTAGTGAGCTCCTTCCTCCATATTCTAGTTTGGTTTTGCTCTTGCATATCCTAAAAAAATGTTTGTTCTTGCAATAAAGCTCTTCCTCAATCTGAGTCAATGGACTTGAAGTACTTGAGGGGTGGGTGTGGGTGGGGAAAGCCTTCATGTGCATCACTAATTTTCATCAAGCAGCTCATTTTAAAACTTTCGCAATTGAAATTTCAGGTAGTTTGTACTTTTCAAAAGTGTAGGTTGTCCATCTTCTGTTACACCAAAGGCAAATGTTCAGCTTTGCCATTATGGCTATGATACACATGAAAGCCAAGCACACTCTGTTCCTTCTTGCTTCCTGTGATTTGATAATTAAAAGGCTACTTTCCATAAAACAAACCATGAGGAAGACTCTGTTTAGGATCCCTTCAGCAAGGGAAAACAGGATTGTTCCACAAAGTGAAGAGAAAGCAGGTTTTCTGCCATATACTAATTTTAGGGGATGAATTGTCAAATACAGTGTCATGGTGTACTTGCTTCTTGTTTGGAAGCAAATCCAACTCTGGAAAATTAACTTTAGACAATGAGGTGGATGTAGTTGCAATATTCATTGATTCTTGCTTTATGGAAATTATTTCAACTTTTGAATCTTCCATTATCAACCAACAAAAATATGCAGTTTTCAAGAGCCACACCAATAAATTTGCATATTATGCATACTGCTTGTATATTATGCAAATAAATCATGTGATGGATCATGAAAAGGTTCTAGCACACACATGCTATTTTCCCCACTTTGCAACATTACCTTATTGACAGGAATTAGAAAGTTGGGTTTTCTTGGGTTCTTTGCACATAATGCAAAGTTTCAACACCTATGACAAAATGGTTTGTACAGCCTGTGATGACTCTTCTTTGCTGCATTTTGGCTCTTTTTCTTCCACAGATCCTGCCCCTTTCAAAACTGAAGGAGATGAAATTATTTAGCAGGTATAGCTTTCCTTTGGATAAAGACTCTACTATGTCTGGGGAGTTGCTTGAGAGGTCTTCCATTACCCAGCCCCACCAATGTTCAGCCTTATGCCCACAATTTATGAGGGACTTGTGATGGCTCAATTTACAGTTGTTGTACAGATTACTGAGCTAACATAGGAAAAACGGTGTGTAGGAGGGGGGGACAGAACTAGAGAAAGTTACTTTTCTGGATTACTATTCCTAGAATTGCCTGCTCAGCATTGCCATTGGCTGTACTACCTGGAAAGGTCTGGGAGTTGTAGTCCAAAAAGGTAACTTTACCAAGATCTTCAAAAGCACATTTAAAATGTGAAATATTTGCTTTATCAAATATAGTATACAATGATAACAATGAGATAATTAAATAATGCCTCCCCAGAGTTCCTTCCACTGAGGAAACCAGCTTGTGCTTCCAAAATGGTGCTGAACACTCCCTGTCTCTGACAGAGAAGGCCTCCAACCTTTGACACAATGTTCCTTTCTATTTTAAAGCCATAGTAGTGTGTAGTTGTACACATGTTTATTCTGAAATAAAAACCACTGAGTTCAACAGGGCTTACCCTTTGCAAGGGGGGGGGGGTGTAGAATGGTTGCACATTCATAGAAACACATTTATCTACTTGTAGTCTGGAACAGGCAAGATTCACCAGGCCAATGGGTTACAACAGCAGCAGGAGCAGATTCTCCAAGCAGCAAAAAACAAAAACATAGAAGAAAAAATTTCCTCCCCCAAATCCAGTTTTTATCTTCTGTGACTTACCTTAAAGCAGTTGAAAACATTTGGACCAAACATCAAGACTTTCAAGCTCTTGAAAAGGCTAGTTCACATGGTCAAAGCAATGGTATTCCCAGTGGTAATGTATGGTTGTGAGAGCTGGACCATAAGGAAGGCTGAGCGCAGAAAAATAGATGTCTTTAAATGTGGTGTTGGATGAGAGTTTTGAGAGTACACTGGACAGTGAGGAGAACAAATAGGTCAATCTTAGAAGAAATCAACCCTCACTGCTCCTTAGAAGGTCAAATAGTAAAGATGAAGCTGAAGTACTTTGGACATCAAATGAGAAGAGAGGATTCGCCAGTAGGTAGGTCACAGACCGGACTCCTTCCACCCGGCCCAGCCAGCTGTGAGGAAGTGGGAGTGTAGCGATCAGCCCTGGGGTTGCAGAGGGAAAGTAACGAGACACGCATGAAGAGGGTCAGGTTGACGGCTTGATTGCTTTATTTTACAGCAAATATTTATAATCAAACTTCTAAGACTCCTAAAACTAGAGGTCAGCAGAGCTTCTCTCTGGCTACGTGATTAATAACTAACAAATATAATTGACAAGTGATCTTGACAGAAAGGCTTTCCCGGCTCTGTGGCTCCAGGAAATGTAAAGAATGCAAGCGCGGCGCCAAAATGGCCGCCGCGCCCTTTGCGGCCCCCCCCCCACAGGACAGAGAATCCGGGTAGTTAGGGGCGTGGCCAGCTCCCTTATAAAAGGGGTGGCCACGAGGCAGCCGAGCTGCCATTTTACCTCAGCGACGGAGCGGAGAAGTTTTTTCCCTGTTGCTCCGTCGCTCGTTAGCTTACCGGGAAGCCTTTTGGTAGCGATTCTGCCTTGCCGGCTTCCCTTTTTGCTTCGGTGGAGATGCCTTCAAAGAAGAAGGCAGCTTCGAGTTCAGCTCGCGCTGTTAGGAGGCGCAACCCAGGTCGGAGGACCACGGTGCCACCTCCTCAGCAGCCACCTTTGCCAGCCCCGGCCGGGGCCGGCGGAATGGGGTCTATTGCCCCTTGGCCCGGAATGGGCGATCAGAGTGCGGGCGCGGAAGGGGTTCCGGCCCGCGGCCCACGAGCGGTGGACACCGCTCCTGCTACTGCCCACTCTGTCGGGCCTACTCCTCTTGGGCCGCAGCCTCTCCCTGGGCCCTCTAGCCTTGGGGGGGGGGTGCGGCCCCCTGCCTTGGCAGGTTTCTCCACCAACCCTGCCGGGCTTTGGTGCTGGCCAATGGCCATATGGGGGTCCCGGGGTACAGGGACCTGTACCCACGCCTGGACTAGGCGGGCCGGCCGGCCCTTTACCCACGGTCAGCGTGGACACCTTGCTGGCCCGCATTGCGGCCCTAGAGGCGTCGTTGGCTCGGGCCAGTCAGGCGGGCGCCCCCTTCGGGGTTCCTTTTGAGGCGCTGTCGGCAGGAGGACAACAACTGGCGGAGAGGGTCGAGCTGCTGCAGGCGCGTGGCGCGGTTTCGGCCACTGCCTCGCAGCTCCCCAGCCAGCAACCAGGTGCGGGTCAAGCCCCGGTGATGAGCTCTACGTCGGTCGTGAGCTCCGACGCCCCCAGTGGGCTGGAACCCCCGGTGGGGGCGGCCCGCGGGGGTGCAGCATGTGAGTATACGGTGCAAGCGAGTACATCCACACACATTCCCAATCTGGGGGGGGGGCCTTTCAATGGCCTTGGCCTCGCGCGGGTGGTGCGGGGGCCACGCTGTCGGCTACCCACCCGGCGACGACGACTGCCACCTTGGGCACTGGGGTGGGCATTGGTCCTTACACTGCAGGGAATGTTCTGGGGGTGGCTGGGTTAGCTCAGGCCCCTTTTACCAGGCCGGCTGTCCCCTGAACAGAGAGCCCACCAAGGAGGAAAGGGAGGGTCAGGATGAGAAGGACAAGGAGCAGGCACGCCGCCGTAAGCCGCCGCGTGCCTGGGCCAACTGGCTCCCCGCTTATTTAATATACATGGCGGTATATTTGAGGGCGCGGCCAGATTTAGCTATTCCCATGGTCCAATATTTGGACAACATATATCGGGCGATGGTCGATTTCCCGGGCCCCTCATGGCTAGCATATGATGAGGAATTCCGTATGAGGATTCCCCTCCACCCCGAGATGAGATGGGATGAGCCGTGCCAGAGGCTCTGGCTTTTGTATATGACACCCACACGCCCTGCCCCGGGGGATAGATACCATTGCGGACATGCGGTCCAGCGAGCGGCTCCAGCTCAGGTTACCCGCCAGGCGGCGGGGCAGGGGGTTCCAGCCCGCCTGCTGTGCTGGACTTTCTCGTCAAATGGTTCCTGCAATCGAAAGAACTGCAGGTATAAGCATGAGTGTCCCACATGTTCTGGCCCCCACGCAGCCTCTGCTTGTCCCAGGCCTGGGGGGGCGCGAGGCAGGGGGAGGGGTGGACAGTGGGCTGGCAAGGCTGCCACGGATGGAGCTAGTTCTCCAAAAGGCCCCCTCCCCAATTAAGGTGGACATGCTGGAGCGCTGGCTCGCATCGTACCCGAAGGGGGAGGACGGGGAGTATCTCCTTCAAGGTTTTAAGCAGGGATTTCGTATCCCTTTTATGGGTGATAGGTCCCCTCAGGATGCTCCCAACCTTTTATCCCTCAGAGGTAGGGAGGAGGTGGCTGCGGCCAGCATTAAAAAGGAGTTAGACGCGGGCAGGGTCGCTGGACCTTTCCCCGCACCCCCGTTTCCCAATCTTAAGGTCTCGCCACTGGGTTTGGTCCCCAAAAAGTCCCTAGGTGAGTTTCGCCTTATTCATCATTTGTCCTACCCAGCCGGCCGATTGGTCAATGATGCTATCCCTGATGACCTTTGTTCAGTCAGGTATACATCGTTTGACCATGCGCTGCGCATGGTGCGCTCGTGCGGCCCGGGTGCCCTGCTGGCCAAGTGTGACATTAAGTCGGCTTTTCGCCTCTTGCCAGTGCACCCGGGCGACTTTGAGTTGCTGGGTTTTAAATTTAAGGGGGAATATTATTTTGATAAGGCCATGCCTTTTGGCTGCTCCATATCATGCTCGGCTTTCGAGCGTTTTAGTACCTTCCTAGAGTGGGCCTTCGTCCGCAGGTCAGGGTCCCGGTCTGTAGCCCATTACCTGGATGACTTTTTATTCGGGGGTAAACGGGGCTGGGACACGTGCGCACGTCTCCTCAACACATTTCAGACGCTAATGGAGGAACTTGGTGTCCCTTTAGCGCCCGAAAAGACCGAGGGCCCATCGACCAAGCTAGTATTCCTGGGGGTTGAGATTGACACAGTAGTGCAGGCTTCTAGGTTGCCGGGTGATAAGGTGTCCAGGATAGTGGCCCTTATCTCGGAATTGCTGGCCAAGCGTAAGGCATCCCTGAGGGAACTCCAGGTGCTACATGGGCACCTTAATTTTGCTTGTAGGGTGGTCGCACCGGGTAGGGCTTTTGCCCGGCGCTTATGCGACGCCATGGCAGGGTTATCCAGGCCCCACCACAGAGTCAGGCTCACCCGGGGTATCAGGGCAGACATGTTCATCTGGTTGCAATTCCTGAGGGAGTTTAATGGGGTCTCATTTTGGAGGTCTGACCTCTTGGCATCCCCCAATTTCCAGATCCAGTCTGATGCCTCAGGATCCCTGGGTTATGGGATGTACTTCAATGGGAAGTGGGCCTATGGTGGGTGGCCACCGGCATGGGCAGGCACAGGTCGCCTGTGGGATCTCACATACCTGGAATTTTTTCCCATTCTGGGGGCTTTGATGCTATGGGGCGAACAGTGGGCTAATTCGGTGGTGCATTTCTGGTGCGACAATGCGGCTGTTGTACACATTGTCAATGCACAAACTTCCAAATCGCCCAGGGTCATGGATCTAGTGCGCCATTTTGTGCTGCGCTGCCTGCGCCTCAACGTCTTGTTCAGGGCCAGGCATGTCCCAGGGGTTAATAATGATATTGCTGACGCTTTGTCCCGCCTGCAGATCTCCCGGTTCCGCGCCTTGGCCCCGGATGCGGAGGAATTTCCCTCGCCACTCCCGGACGAGATGTGGACTATTGGCAAGGAGAGGTGAACCGGGCGATTGGCCTGTCACTAGCGCCACGCACGCGCCACTGTTTAACAGCTCATCAATGAGATTTATCTCCAACTAACTGTGTCAAGAAAAGACTTAAAGCAGAAAATATAATGGAATATGAGGGCCCAAAAAGCCAAATTATGTCCAACCCCCCCCCCACACACACACACACACACAACAATATGAATATGACTTGTGTAATGACAGAAAGTTTCAACCTATCAGCAAAATGAAACATTTCATACCACTAAAAGGAGCAAAGTGTTGTGTGAAATCTCCACGTAGGTTGGGATACCACATTGAGCATGTAAGTGACTGTGAGTCAGTAGGGGGGCAGAAACCAGGTTTCAAAGGAAAATGAGGACTTTTGTTGTTGTTGTGCAGTTGCACAGTCAATTCCGACCCCTTGCAACCCCATGGAGTATCACATGACAGACACCCCTTTCCTCCACCATTGTTCACCACCCACCCAACTCTGTGTCCATTGCATCCACAATACCATCTAACCATCTCATTTTTGGCCACCCTCTTCTTCTTTTGCCCTTGACCTTTACCAGCATCAAGGCTTTCTCAAGTGAATTTTATTTTATTTTATTTGAGTTACTCTATTTGTATGCCGCCCACTCAGCATACGCTGACTCAGGGTGGCTCACAATAATCATGACATAATCACCAATGTACAAAGTAAACACACCACAATACAAAAATATAAATAATACAATATAATCAGTACAATCAATATAAATAATACAAGCACAAAAATGCAATACAGTAAGATCCACAGTGATACAATATACAAAATTTGATCACCCCCACAACAATACAGCAGCAAAAACATATCAAAAACAATGCATACAGTTATACAAAAATCCAGACCCAGCCCCCCACCACTAAGTCCACTCCCTCCAGGCCAAACAAGCCAAGGGAAGAATCAAGAGCCTCGACTCCAGTGGCATCGGCAGCTCCATGGCTGCAGGAGCCGCAGCACAGCTGCTCCCACTTCACCACAGCCGGCCGGGCTGAGGGAAGGAGTCCAGTGTGGTGGCCATGGCAGCAGCGAGGTCTTATGGCCACAGAGCTGTGGCACAGTTGTTCCCACTTCCCCATGGCCAGCTGGGCCAGGGGAATGAGTCCCGTGTTGCAGTGATGGTGGTGGTGAGGTTTTATGGCTGTGGGACCATGGCACAGCTGCTCCCACTTCCCCGCAGCTGCCCGGGCTGGTGGAAGGAGTCTGGTGCGGCAGCTATGGTCACAGCAAGATCTTATGGCCATGGAGCCATGGCACAACTGCTCCCAGTTTCTCACAGCCAACCGGGCCAGGGGAAGGAGTCCAGTATGGCAGCCACAGCAGCTGTGGCAGTGGTGAGGTCTTATGGCCACGGAGCCATGGCACAGCTGCTCCCATGTAGTGATGAGATATTAGTTTGAACCCATGCTCAGCATGAAAATTATATTTAGTTATTTAGAATATACGGGTTCTGATCAGTTGGGGAAGAGAAAACCACTCGGACAGCATTTCTATGAAAGTTAAAAATACACTCACAACATTCCATTCGTGGGACACAACTTGGAGGAACCCAAAAACTAATTAAACAGGGCAAACAGTCCCTTAATCCTTACTGACCAACATTCAACCATTTGGTATGGGTCATACTAATCCTATTGTTTTAGGTTCTTACCTAAATATTAACCAGTCTTGTTTGCAGGCGCACCCCCCCCAATAACGGACACAGACAACATTGAAAGTGGATAACAGCATAGGGCCACATTTATTGATTCAATGCCCTAGTCCGAATTATAAATTTGTATTGGTAAAACGACCAATCATAATTCCTAAGGCAAGCAGGCCGAAGTAACACTGGTAAGGTACCACCCCAAAATTGCCAACGGCAATTGGTTACAATGTATCAATTTGTATCAATTTGTTTGTTGACAACAAACAAATTGTTGACCGTAGTCAATAACTAACTTATGACCCCACCCTCTGACGCGTATCCGTGAAATCACAGGGGTGATGCATGCTGGTTAGCAATCGTCATCACCCCATCGCCTGGTTCGTCGTTGACCGGACAACGTTTAACTAATTTATTCCTGTCTAGTGTTGTCCAGTCAATTGCGAACCTGCCGGATACTTGTGGGTCATACTGTTTACCTTACCAGTGCTACCCGCCACACGGAGGGGCTTCAAAGAAGACCTGACGCCCCCCCCCCAGACCGTCAGCTCGGTCAACAGGCCTGCTCGCCAATCACCCAACAGGAGGTCCATACCTCCTCGCGACAGATGGACCCCATCCCCTGCGTACAAGTCATAATTTTGTAGACTAATATCGGGGTGATGACTAACCCGTCCCCAAGCCCTGGTGGCAAGAAACCGCGCCACTGCCTTATTGACCGCGCGCCTAGCGCGGTCAAGGGCCAGGAGGTTAACGCCCCCTCTGTAGGTTCGTCAGCAATCTGAGAGGAGTGCTATAGTTCTAGATTTCTGCATTGCCAGAGGGTTTTAATAGAAAACCCTTGTATTTTTTTCTTTCTATAATGCTGTGAGCTCCAACAGGTTTATTTCTGAGTAAAAAGAAGGTTTACCTCATGCCTCAACGTGATACAGCAGTGACCCTGGCTGTCTGACAGCTATAGTGGTTGGGGGTGTATTCACCCAGTAGGTTCAACCATGCCACAAAGGTGTCAGCTAGTGTTCCAGAATGGGGAGTTCTCTGTTCTGGAACCACAGGTCAGCTAATTGGGGTCAGGTACTTGGGCAATGCTCCTGGCCAGTGCATTGCTCTAATGTGGCCAACTTCAACATGAGCCCAGCCAGCTGTGTCATCACATTTAAAATGGCTAAAGGAGCATCAAAAGCACAGGCCTCAGTACCCCTGCATGCCATTAGACCCTGCTACAGTAGCAGTAGAACCTTCTGATGGCAAGAGGCTGGTAAAATCTCAAAATAGCAGGAGACAATGCTTCGATCTGTCACATCAAACTGATGTGTGAAACAGAGATAAACCAATTAATCAAATATGAACCCTTAAAGACTGATGTCTGAGTTAGCATACACAGGATTCCACTGCTGAGAATCCTCTCAGCAAGATATTATTCAATGCAACTAGTTTCAAAGCACTGGGTCTTGCAATTTACATGTATCTCCAGGCACTCCTAAAATAACATTAAGAACCTAACTATACCTTTTATCTCAAATAAATTATCATTTTGTTAATTTGACAAATTTGGGACCCACCTTTGTCTCTATGGTCTAATATCAAGTGGTGTTGAGGAGCTGCTGCTCAGAATAATAAAATGGAGTATGAATAATTCTGACACCATTTGGTATGTGAGGACACCTGCTCAGGAGAATGGAGTCACTATCTCCTTCATTCCAGTGTCTGTTTTGTTTTCCAAAATAAATGTTCCCTGCCACATTTTAAACCTATCAGTATGCCGACAGGTGTCTCAAGTCTTTTTGTTTGCAATGCATTTTAGTTTGTTGTTTTTAGAAGGGATGGGAAAAAGAGCAATTTGACTGGCAGCACAGCTGAAAACAGAGCTTGTGGAGTATAAAAACCCAATAATACAAAAGACAAGAGCTTACAACTCTGTTGAATCATGGTTGCTGCTCTTTGATAATACTCCCCCCCCCATTACAGTCAGTTACATCATTAATAGACGTGCAGAGATGCTGTTATGATTGCAACACATATTAATCAAAGACATGTTGTATGGAGGGGATATAAATTACAATCACACCCTTAGAAATCACACAGCTCTGTCTTTTTAAAAAATTAAATCTTTGATTGTGAATAGATCTGCCAAATCAGACCAAGGAATATTGAGTCCAGAATTCAATTTTTAAGCAACTCTGCCTCTAGAAGCTCACAAACAGGGAGAATGTGATTTTTTTGTCTAACCCTTTGCTTATCTTCAGCAACTGATATGATAAAGGTATATTATCGCTCAATAAAGAGGTTCCATTAATGTATAATGGCTAAGAAGTGTTGGAATAATATTCTGGAATATCTCCTCTCTTACACCACTTCTGCAACTAAGAATAGGCCATATCCATCCTTTCACTAGCTTTTTCTTGCTATCCTATTGCCCACTACAGAGAGAAACCTTCACCACTTCCTGTCTCTTTGCCTCCCAAACATTTCTAAATGTGAAGGTGTTAACATTTCCTTCCTAAGGATGGGCTATGCCTCACCCATTATATGTCCAGGCTTTGAAACATAGCCTTCTATGTAGACAGGGTAGGCTTACTTATCAAATATATTTTCTTTAAAAAACCTTCAGGATCAGAAAGTGATGCATGGAAACTGATCAGTGGTATGGTTGTCACACTGTGATGCAGAAGGCAAATGGAAGGCCACTGCATTATATTGCTCCCAGGACAGTCTTCATGACCATGATGATAGTCAATATTCAGAATCAGATACAGCACAAGAAGAAGAAATAAACTTAGCGCTTGAATACACTGTCCCTCTCAGACCTGTATGAAGTGGCATTTTGAAAGCTGGTTGAGGTGAGGAGGAAAATGCGGTTTGGTGCAAACCATATGTCTTGACAACATTTTGCTTCTTCTTTGGGGCTGCAATAGTCCTTACAGCCCTATAGCAGTGGCTTTTATCAGTAGCAAACATAGAAGTTAACAACCCTTTACAGCTGACAGGGAAAGCTATGGATGGGATGAAATATAGTGGGGTAATTCTGTTGACCTCCCTGATGGGGTCTCAAAATGGGGTACATTGGAGGAAAGTTGGGGGACATCTGGCCCGACCAACATATCCATGCACTCAGGCCAACCCATCCTAAGGAGCATGAATGCAACCTTTCAGTGATCTTTAGCTTTAAGTTCAGTTCCTGCCTGGTTCATTCCTGCAAGAGATAAATGAAAAGGTGACTTAAATGCTCACAGAGAACATAGTGACTGTTTTGCTCTGCTGTCAAAGGGAGCTCCTATCAGAGTTTCCCACATGCTTAAGGGTCTGAATTAAAATTTATAACCAAAGAGTTATCAGTGGCTATCACCCATGAATTTGTTGGACCCAAGCTATCCCAGCCTTTAGTCCAAATATGTTGTTGTATTGAAAGTAGATTTTTCGCCATCCCTTTGTATCAGCCATGGAATTGGATCTAGGGAGAAACATTGAGAAACACTGCTGTATTCCTTTTAAAACTCCATCATGCTAATGTCTCTAACTCCATTTTGTAGCATTTAATTCTGTACATTAATGTGTTATGTGAAAGAGTATTTTGCTCATGTTAATCTTCAACCAATCAATCAATATTTTAATAGGGACCTATTTTATCTGTTTTGCCTATGCTTTCCAAACCATACATTTAAATTATATGCCTTTAATTCTATATTCCCTCCCCTTTCCCCAAAAGTAAAATGTCCCACATACCTTAGCCCTTCCTTTCAGTGACTGTGAGTAATTTAAAATCATATATCCTATTACCAAGTCGTAAGCCTCAATGAACTCTGTGGCTAATATCCGGTGGCACAGTTATGCAAACAGTGTAATGTTAGAAGCAAATTGCTGCAAGTAAAATAATCTCCATAGGCAATATCTGTTGCACACCGAGTCACACAACTCAGTATGCAACAGATTTCTTAACTTACACCAAGTTCCTTCCAAAAATTACACCTTTTGTATAAATACTCCACAGGATAGTGTAATTTAACATGTGGATGAAAAGTATGCAAATTATTTTGCTTACCCCTTTCTCTACTCAGCCTATATAATGTTTTAAAGATATAGCTAGTAACAATTACTTTTTATTTTCTTATTTTAGAGCAGTAGTAAAAAATTGTGCACCCCCAGAATTTTTAGACCTGAAACACTATTAAGTAGCTGATCATATTAAACAAACAATAAACAAAATTCTTCTCAAGTGCTGTATCCAGTTCCAAATACAGTATTGGCTATCCTCAGGGTGATCAGCCATGAAGACTGTCCTGGGAGCAATATAATACAGTGGCCTTCTATTTGCCTTCAGTATTGCAGCATGACACCCATATCACTGATCCAGTTCCACAAGTCACTTTCTGGCCCTGAGCACTTTTGGTACAGAAAGTCCTCCTCAAACCCAGGCCAGTATTGATGAAACTGCTGCCCTCCATCTCAATGGTCTAAATCCACTTGGGGACCGTTACCATTCCCTGTGGACTTTGTCACTCAATGCTGTTAGTCATGAGAGTTGTCTGGTTAGTTAACTGCCATCTGACAATCAGCATTGGTATACTCTAATAAAGCAACACAATGGTTACATTACTTAAAAAACAACACCAAAAAATACTCACCCTTAAAAGTCCAAAGCACTGTCTAAAAAAGAACCTGTTTTCTGTCAGTGGAAAGGCAGTAGTTGTTCTTGATCTTTTATCTGTGTTGGCAGAAACTGTACAGTACTTTCTTTTCCTGTGGCAAAACCACATATTCCTCCCCTACAAAGGAGAATCAATCATAAGAATGTCTGCAATTACTGTGACACTAGCCTTTCTGGTGTTTGCATAAGGTTTAAATAACTTTGTGTGGTCAATTGCAGCTAATTGTTGCGGTGCTGGAGTAAAGTCTCAGACATGCAGTTGAGTGACTAGATGTGTGACTAAGAACCACTTTGGCACCTCATGAATTAATTACAGTTTACCATGGTAAATTAAACCATGGATACCCTCCCTGAACACCAGTTGGATTCTGACCACTCCATATTTCTGAACCAAATGAATGCAAGGGCTTGGGGAATGAAGGAAACAATTGGTAAAGCTGTAAACAGAGTGATGGGGAAATTGGAAGGTCAGGCCATTTTTCCCCCACCATCCTTTAGCAGGGGTTAATAGGTCTGATAATCTAATACATCAAAAGAGCATTAGGCTGGCTTGATAGGACTTGTACAGGGCACTGAATATAGATGAGTTCGAAAGAAAAGTCAACAAGCAAAACCTTGTTGAAGCAAAGCTTGAGAAACAAAGGAAAGACACCATCCTTGCACCTTACTTTCATCAACAGCTGCAGCCCTAGCTAAAACTCTTATTGAGGAAATATTATCTTCTCTCTGTCTCCAAAGAGACATTGCTTCCCCATACTTATGAAGATTGTTTCTGAGCAGCTTATACTTTGAACTGGCTTCGTGCCCCCATATTTATTTCTTCATGAGCAGGTGTTGTGAAGGAGAGCTGTTGTTTTTTCCTGGGCCTTTATTAAAGGATGGCCAGCTGCAAAAGAAAACTAGGCATTACTGAGCTGCTGTAGAAGTGGGGTGTGGGGAATTCAGCAGGTGCAGCCTTTTGAGCTCAGGAGCCCATGTTTTTCAGTCTGAAGGCCCAGTGAAAACCACAGCTAAAATCTTCAGTTTCAGGTCTGGGATCTGGCCTCTTACTGCTGCTTTGCAAACAAGTCCTCTCATGTCTTCAAGGCATGTGTTGGCAATGGTGAAAACAAAGCTCTTGTCACATCTGTTTCCTGTGGAGCTTTTCCACAAGAGTAAAAGAATACATGTACCTCTTTTTAAAACAGAGAAGCACATTTCCAGAAGTCTATTTCTTTTTCTGTTTTAAAGGCTGAAGTGCTCTGTCTTTTCTCACACCGTACAGTTATCAGGTATTCTCTTGCATTTGCAGACAATCAGATGTGGATGGAAGAGTGATTTCCAGAGAGGGCTGTGAGTAAGATCTATTTAGATCCTGTTTTAAGGCAAACAGAATGTGCATAAATTTGCATCCAGTCTTTTTTTAAAAGATATGGAAGGATGCACTGACATCTTTGGAAATGTATGAATGAAAATGAAACCGTAAATGAAATTTCCAACTGGACAAATTCAGAAAGTTCAGTGCAAACAAAAGTAAAGATAAAGGTGTCCCTTGCTCGAAAGCAGTGGTGTACTGCTCCAGGTTCCCACTGGATCCCGGGAACTGGTAGTGGAAATTTCCCCAGGCCACGCCCACATGGCCAGCCATGGCCACCTCCCTACCCCAGGCCATGGTGTGGCCACCAAGTGGGCATGGCCCACAGAGTTAGCCATGTCCACAGAGTTAGTCTCGCCCAGGGTAGGGGTAGTAATTGTTTTTTGCAGTGCATCACTGCTCGAAAGCCAGTCGTGTCCAACCCTAGGAGTGGTGTTCATCGCCATTTACAGCCCAAGAGCCTGGGCTGTCTGAGACTGCAGATGTTCCCATGGTCATGTAGCAGGCATGACTAGACACCAGAATGCATGGAACACTGTTACTTTTCCTGCTGATGTGGTGCCTATTTATCTACTTGCAATTTCTTGCTTTCGAACTGCTAGGTTGGCAGGAGCTGGGACAGATGACAGGCACTTAACTTTGAGCAGAATGCTCCTTTTAAGCACCCTCATTTTAACTTTTGTCTCTGGATATATTTTAAGTACCCTCATTTTAACTTCTGTTCCTTTTGCTGTTCTATGCTGTTCTTGGAACAGAATAAAGATTTGATTTGAGATTTGAAGCACTCACTCTGTTGTGAGGCACTTGGGACTCAAACTGCTGATCTACCAAACCTCCGGTCATCAAGTTCATTTTCTTAACCTCTAAGCCCCGAGCAAACAAAACTATGGGACAAATGAGGGAATAAAAACAGTTTGAAATTGACAGATTCATTAATTCTGACTTATAGATGAGGCTTTGTATTCTGCTATTGCCCCAATTCATTTATTGCTCTATTTATTTTTTTAAAAAAATCTTAGTATAGTATGAAAGATCTGTTAATTGCATCTGTCTGATTTGAAACATCTTTTCTTTTAAATAACACCTCTTGTGTTTTCTCTTTCAATTCTTGGATTCTGAGAATGACTGTGTAGGAAATAAGTATCTCCATCTCTGTTTTGCCAGCTTGAACCTAAAACTCTAGAATGGGGCAGTCACTCTATTCCCACAGATACCACACTCCATCCCTGGAAATAAAAATGCAATTCAAAAAATTAATAGCCAGAATCCATTTATGTATATAAGGTAGCATGAATCAAATGACCTAGTTCAGGGTTTTTCAACCATGGGCCCCCAGACGTTTTTGGACTTCAATTCCCGGAAGGACTGATCAGCAGGTAATTGAAGTCCAAGAACACCTGGAGGTTCAAAATTGATAAATCCTGGTCTACTTCATATTAGAGAATTGCTAACATGTCCCTGCTTGAATTCCTTTTCAGACACCACTTAATGTGACTGTTGAATGATGCAGAATAGAAGCATCAACTTCTCAACTAGTGACAATTAACTGATGGAATTTATTTCATTTGACATTTACTGATAGGTGATAGGTATCGTACTCGTCGGTCAGGCCCCAGCTTGTCCCACTGCCACCAACCTGGGACCCGGCCTTGAGATGACTTCCACTCCACCTGCTCTCACTGCTCGGCTCAGGCCTCGTTCCCGGACTAATGGAACGGTTTGCTGACCCAGAGAAAGAAAGAAAAATGGGCTTTTGGTAGCGTTGTGCAAGGGTGCCTTTACTAAGTTAACCCCAGCAGGGAAAACCAGTAAGGAAAATGGGGATCTAATGGAAAATGGCAATGCCTTAAAAAGTGTCGCAGATTGGAAAACTCTGCAATGCCCTCTGGAACTAGTAGCAGCTTCTTCCATTACATCCTGTTGACCCTTATCACAGCTTTCTTATGGGACTTTGGCCTTCTATGTTGTAGCTAGGTGAGGGAGAGGCAAGCACAGTCCTGGGAAGGTGAGACTCCCGAAATCTCTCCCCTCTCTAGCTCCTTGATTATTGGGCCCAGCTGCACTGGCAAAAATAACAGAGTCCGTGTTGTAAAGAAACAAGGTCTTATCTGAAAAATTCCCCTTCAACTCCTTCCTGGCTGGAAAGAGGCAGAAAAACAATTCTTGACAAAGAAAATCCTTTCAAAAGTCTATTGGAATAAAAGATAGAATATTCCAACATATCGTATAAAAATCCTCTCTAAACTACGCTATGAAAATACATATTTCTAAGAAAGTAAAATCAGAGATTCAAAAAGAAATACTGATCTAAAAAGAGTCAGGCTTATGAGCTGCCCATTCGGGTTACGGGTTGGATCTAATCTGGAAGATGAAGAGCAGCACCACGAGATGATCTGAGCGTCTCACATCTACCAACAGGTGGCTTGTCTGAGAATCGTGCTTCTCTCAGGTAATTATTCTGAGAACAGACGCTTTCCCAGCTTCACTGTCTGTGAACAGAGGGCAGGCTGACCTGCTGATTTTAATTGGGCAGAAGTTGGCTTCTGCATACTATAGTCTTCCAAAATGGATCCTTCTAAGCTAAGCAAAGTTAAAACATTTTAACAGAATAAAAACAGATTAAAACCATTAGCATCTAGGTTTTAAGCAAACAGAATAAAGAATAAAAATTTATTCTTCCCTGTCTATGAAATCACAACAATAGGAATCTGGCCTCTCTCACACATTCTCACACTGTCATCAACAGTTGCAGCTCTGGCTAAAACTGTATTGAGGAGATATTCTCTTCTCTCTGTTTCCAAAAAGACTTTGCTTCCCCATACTAATGAAGATTGTTTCTGTGCAGCTCCCACTTCTAAAAGGGTCCATGCCCACCCATTTCTTTCTTCATGAGCAGGTGTTGGGAAGGATTAGTTGTGTTTTGCTTGGCCTGAAAAGCCTGTTCATGCTAGCAAACAAGCTATTGCCCATTCATGACACCCACAACAACCTGCTGCTTCAATGGACATTTTCCCTTAGCCTAATGGCAGATTAGATTATCCTGCTACGGTAATAAAGTAGACCATACTTTCAGCAACTCAATACTGAGTGTCAGGTGGAGATTAACTAACCTGACAAACCTGAGGACTAATGGCTTGGGAGCCAAAGTCCACAGGGAAGGGTGATAGTCCTCAAGTGGATTACATCCCACTTGAATTCATCTTGATGGAGGGCTCCAGATTCATCAATACTGGTCTGGGGCTGATGAGGACTTTGCATGCTAAAAGGGTTCAAGACCAAAAAAGTGACTCATGGAACTGGACCAGTGGTATGGATGTCATGCTGCAATGTGGAAGGCAGATGAAAGGCCACTGCATTATATTTTCAGGACAGTCTTCATGGCTGACTGCCATGAGGATCGCCAATGTTCAGATTTGGATGCAGCAGCAGCAGCAGCAGCAGCAGAGGAAGAAGAAGAAGAAGAAGATCTATCCTTGCTTGTTTTGTATTTAGGTCTAGCAAGGGAATGTTTTCTCCTGGTGTAGACCAACACCACTTGTCTCCTTCCATTGTGTCATTATATATGACAGAACACTATATATATTGCTTCCGTTTAAGGTGATACATGATATCTCCTTATGAACCATAGGAAGCAAAAACCAAAGAGCTCATCTTCCTTTAGAAAAAGTTTCTTCACAGACTAATAATTGCTTCTTATTTTTAACTTGTGTTGATTCGAGCTGTGCTGCTTTCCAGCTAGGAAGAGCACTCTCTGTAGCAGCCCCATTAATTCCAAATGAATTCATTTTAATCAGTGTTATTACAGTAAATTGCAAATGCACTTCTAATGATCAGTCACTTTAAATAAAAGGTGTAACCATTTTCTGGTACGGTGTGATAATGATATAAATTTAATCCAAAATAAATAAAAAAATGAATACTAAATTCAAATGAGATTTAAAAATGACTAGCGAGGAAATTTAAATTTAAGCCTTTTGCTGTTGACGAATGCCCTCTGGATTCTCCTCAAGGGCATCTTTAAAGTGCAATTAATAAAATATGTAATTATGTTTTTAATCTATGTTTAATTAATTTTTTGCAATTTCTTTTCTTCTTTCTTCAGGTTTTATAACACAGCTAAAAGAATATCGCTTAAGGCTGGCAATAGACTTAAAGGTTTCCAACTAGTTAGTTTTTTCCCCGGAAAATAAGAGAGTTTGCTACTTTTTAAAACTTTCTGGAGAATGCTCCCCAAACTCCTCGCTGGTAGCACTGTGGCTTTTAATTAGAATTCCAGAGCTTGTATGTGACTGGGTGGGGCAAAAGTATGGAATATTCTGCCCCATAATGAAGTGATTGCCTCCAATGAATAGCCAAGCAATGCATTGCATGTCAGTAGCTGGCTGCTAGATCTTTTTTGTTCTTCTAAGTATGGATGGGGAGACTGATCAAGATCAGAGAATCTTCATGAGAGATGAGGGCCCAGCACATTGGGGCCCAAATGCTTCTTAACTTGTGAACTGCCCAGAGAGTACACTAAGTGCTATGGGGTAATATACAAATACAATTGCTAATCCTGATCAGCTATGCAGGCATGACTAGATCGCCAACCCAGTCACATGGCCATGCTCACAGAGTAGGCCATGCCCACAAATTAGGCCATGCCTACAAAGTAGGCCACACCCACAGTGTGGTAGTAAATTTTTTGGGAGCCCACCACTGGCTATGCCCACCCCACATGAGCAATATATATAGCCCAAACACGAACCATTAAAAGAAATAGACTATTTTGGGCCAATATATTGTAGAGGTATGGGGCACACAGTCTGAATTAGGATTACAGTGAAAGAGGGAGGAAGAGAAAAAGGAGTACAGCCTCTCAAATCTTCATGCTATGGCCCCAAACAAGATCAGTCCTCTAGACATATTTCTGACCAAAAGAGAGAGAGAGAGAGATTATGCAGATACATGTAGATTGATGCTGTAGCTGGTTAATAGTCATAATGGCTATACACCAGGAGCAGAAGTCTTCTGAATAGCAACATAGATTTTGAAGCCTGAATGAGTAACTGTGAGGGTCAGTGATGCACTGCAAAAAAAATTACTACCCCAACCCTGGGCGTGGCTAACTCTGTGGGCCATGCCCACTTGGCCGGCCATACCATGGCTTGGGGTAGGGAGGTGGGCATGCCTGGCCAAGTAGGCATGGCCTAGGGGAATTTTTGCTACCGGTTCCCGGGATCTGGTGGGAACCTGGAGCAGTACACCACTGGTGAGGGTGGAACTTCTTCTTGCCTCTTTGCATTATGTTTGTTTGATAAATTTTGCATGATTTTTCAGATAGTTTGTGGTCACGTTGTTCTTTTAAAAGCAGAATTATTGCAATTCTTGGGCAAAAATGATGTCTTTACTTCAAAATTTATTGGAAAAGGCTTGAGCTGGGCAGGATTTAGCAGCTTCTTGTGCAAAAGGATGAGTTAAAATTCCACCTGAAAACAAGGGTTGCCTTTCACTCCATATTTTGCTCCATATTTTGGAGGGGAAGGAACAGCTGTGGTTCCTTTCTGAGTGCTTTCTTTCCACCCTGAAAAATCCTAGGACGGAAGAAATGGCCTCTGAACAACTTCAGCTTGCTCACTCCAGCTTAGAGTCATTCCTGTCAACCCGCGGCTCCGGAAAAACGGGACCTGCGCACATCGCTTGTGTGCAGGTCACTTTCCACACATGCGTGGAAGGGTTTTACCCCTTCCACGCATGCACGGAAGCACTACGCTGCTTGTGCAGCCCCTACACAAGCGGCGCAGTGCTTCTGCGCATGTGTGGAAGGGGTAAAACCCTTCCACACATGCACAGAAAGCACTACACTGCTTGCGTAGGGGCTGCACAAGCGGCGTAGCGCTTCCGCGCATGTGCAGAAAGCATTTCCCCCGCTGCCAAATTACGGGGTTTTGACAGCGCGGGGCGGGTTATGACATCAATTGACGTCAAATTATGGGGTTTTCCCAGCCAAATTGGGATGGTTGACAGGTATGCTTAGAGTCTCCGCACGGTTCAGTATTACCCTGTTTGTAGAACCTGGAAGGCTTCAACACTGGGCAATTCCTTGGAGAAGACTAAATCTTCACACCCTTCTGCCTTTCTTGTTGTATGTTGTATTGTGTTTTCAGTGATTTTGGTACCCAATATAGCTGAAACCATAGACACCTTTGAACTGCAAAGAGATCAAATCAGTCCATCCTAAAGGAAATCAACCCTGACTGCTCCTTGGAAGGACAGATACTGAAGCTGAAGCTCAAGTACTTTGGGCACCAAATGAGAAAAGAGGACTCATTGGAGAAGGCCCTGATGCTGGGGAACATCAAAGGCAAAAGGAGAAGGGAGTGGCAGAAGATGAGATGGCTAGATGACATTGTTGATGCAGTGGACATAGATCTGGGCGGACTACAGAGGATGGTAGATGACAGAGAACCCAGGACCCTGGTGTGCTGTGGTCCATGGGGTCACGAAGGGTCGGACTCAACTGTGCAACTGAACAGCAACATCTGATAACAAAAAATTAAAATACCTGTTCCTTTTTCTTTTGTTCTAGTGCCTGTCCTTAAAAACTGCAAACTTCTTTGCTTGATATGCCTCTATGACATATTCCCATACGAATTTGCCAAAAAATATGTAAAAAACTGAGAAATTGGGGAACGTGGATTGTGGCCATTTTGGGAGAATTCAGGTTGTTGTTGTTTTTGTCTGTACCTGGGAACAGCTGGTTAGGAGAAAGGAAAATATCTGCCAGCAGCAAAATGGGGTTTGTTGCAAAGGCTCCCAGGTGTTGGAGTGGCTGACCACAAGGAAGACACACAAGACAATCATGCGGTGATGTCCAGCCCCAACCTGGGTCGGGTGGCACGTATTTATTACCCTGCCTTGGGGTGATGTACGCCTAGGATGTGTGTGACCCCCTAATACAGAAGGCTTGCATACGTGACCTCTTCCGGTGGTCGAGCTGCCACATCAGTTCTCAGAAGTTTCCCTGGGGTTGCTGAGTGTTGCTGAGCATCTAAGGGTTGCTGAACATCTTGAACCTAATTACCTTGGGCTGGTGAAACCCATTGTTCCTGCCCTAATCTCGGAGTCTATGTGTATTGACTCCGGGTGCCTAATTCTTCTGCTGTCTGGCACGGTTTATTTGACTAACCTAATCCTCGGCCATATGGGACTGCAGTGGCTCAAGTAGGTAAGACACTGACTGGGAAGTGGAAGGTCAGCAGTTTGATTCCCGAGTACTGCAGGACGGAATGAGCTCCCATCTTCATCCCAACTCCTGCCAATTTAGCAGTTCAAAAGCAAGAAATTGCAAGTAGATAAATAGGGACCACTTTGGTGGGAAGGTAACAGTGTTCTGTGCACTCCGGTGTCTAGTCATGCCTGCCACATGACCATGGAAACATCTGCAGAAGCAGACAGCGCTGGGCTCTTCGGCTTGGAAACAGAGATGAACACTGCACCCTAGAGTTGGATACGACTAGCTTTCGAGCAAGGCAAACCTTTACCTTACCTTAATCCGTGGCCAGAGGTGGAGGATTGTGTATTTCCATTAGAGTCATCATCTTTGACTTTTGCCCTATTTCTATTGTAGCCATCAGCCAAGGCTTTATGAATTGCCTCCCCTCCCCCAAACTTACTAACTAGCCCGTACTCCAATTGCCTTTCCAGCAAAGTCCGGTTGGTCCACGGATCTGTCGAAGGCCGGGGAAAGGTTTGGCCAGTTATTCACACAGGCAACCCACATTCCCCCTTCTTTTATTAGTTAAATGAGCCTGGCTGAGGGCACGGTAGATGTAAGGCATGATCTGCTTGGGCGTAATGGTCTCTCGGGATCTCTGCCATTAGGCATACGTTGACAAGAGTGAAGGAATGCACTGTGGAAAGCATAATTCCCACTACCACACTGCCAGCAATAGCTTTAAGCATTGTTTGCAACCACCCCCATGGCACCCAGGACCAGAGTTCATCCCACAACCCCCAGTTGGCATTCTCCCAGATGTGTTTAACCATGGTGTCAAGTTCGGTGATTTGACTCTGGACGTTGCGAGAATTGTCCATGAGGTTAAAACAACACATGTCCTGGACAGATTCGGTGTAAGAGTAGCAAATAGTCAATTGCTGCGCGGTTATCCAGAACCGCATGTCTGAGTTCAGCCTGCTCTTGGTTTAACATGGCAATGGCTGATGAGGTGTGATTGATGGCTTTTGCTAGCGCACACGCCAGCTGGCCAATCCTGCGTGCATTGCCTACTGCTAGTCTGGGCACCCCTATAATACTGACTGCTAGTGACACATACTCTGCCTTGCTAAGCATGGTGATATCACTGTCACATGTCTCATCAAGCTGGACCGATCGTATGGGCCAGGCTGGCCTTGGGGTGACTGGGTTTGGGGTGACCATCTCCCTTTCGGGAAGTACCAGGGTTAAGCAACTCACACAACAGTATGAGTCAGACATATTAGCGGGTATGTAGTTCCAAGTCCGTTGGTTACAAGTAAAAAACCATCCTGTAGGCAAAATAATATGAACATACACATAACTGATAGTCTCTGGTTGGGTACATTTCCAAGTCTCTTTCCCGGGACTCAGGCAACGGTGGTGCAGCTCCTTGGTTGTGGAGCAGCTGGTCATCCTGGCACAGGGCGTGCTTGGGCTGATGGCCACCTGAGGTGTGTAAAGGGTGACTGCATCAGTGGGCATAGTCTTTGTTACCTGAGTCCCCCAGTTTGCGTAAGTCGCGTGCGTAATTCGGTGATGATGCCCAAACGGGTGCACCCATTCAGTGTCCCCAGCCTGTTCTCCCAGAGTGTGACAAACTGGGATGAGGCATGTACTTAGTAAAGAAGCAGTGTCCATCGTTTGTTGCAAGCAAAAATCTGGTTGGTTGACAAGTCCGGCTAATTTCTCCCAAATGTTGTACTGGAGTCTGGCGGTTAAGTCTCCACCAGGTGTCAAGTCCCCATAAGAAGCTTGAACCCCTCCCCCCATCAGGAAGAAAAGGATCAAGATGACCATCAGGGAATTGTAGATGATTTGAACTAGCACTGTGGCCACCATGTTTTGCGGAGTGGGCTCAGTGTTTTGCTCCCTTAGGATGGACATGGCATCTTCACACAAGGTCTTGACCATCCCCCAGGTCACTCTCTGGTCTGGCCTCGGCCGGGGTCATCTGCTCCTCCTGGGTCCTCTCATCAGGCTCACTCCCTCCATCTCGGGCTGGGGGTCCAGGATTGCTCGGTTCCACGCCATGCGGCTTGAAGTGTGGTCTCACACAGTGGGCCGGAATCCCGACAGTTCCTGTGGGGGACATAATCACTGCATACCCTCTTCTCCATGTTATCAGGGGCACGGGACCTCTCCAGGAGGGGTCTGGCAGCACTCTGAATCGAACCAGGGGTCACAGGAGGATTTTCTACCGTCGGAAATACTTCTCCTGCAGAGTGCAGTCAGCAAAAATGTTAAGGTGGTTATAAGTAAATAAAACCTTGTGCAGGCATTGCTGTGTCTGACCATGGCTTTTTTGGGGGACTATCTCCTCCCTATCTGTTTGTTTTTCGATGTAGAACTTTAACATCCAGTTCACCCATTCAACAATGGCTTGTTCCTGGGGATTGTATAGAATGCCAAATGTGTGCTTTACGTCCCAAGTTGCTAGGAATGTGGCTAGCTGTTTGGAACTGTAAGCCGGTGCATTGTCAGTCTTCAAGTGGCCTGGTTTGCCCATGGCCGCGAAGCATGACAAGAGATGTTGCACTACATGGGTTGCAGCTTCTCCCTTCTGGGCCATGGCCCAGGCAAACTGTGAGAAAATGTCAATGGAGAGGTGCATATACTGCCATCTCCCAAATTGTGGGACCTGCATGACATCCATTTGCCAAATTTGATTAGCTTCTGTCCCCCGTGGGATAACTCCCCATGAGGGCCCCTCCCCCCGGTGTTCCTGCACATTGTGGGCAGGAACACACGATTCCCTGTGCTTGTGACAATGGCAGGTTAAACTGCCTTGCTAGCGCTTTGGTATTCTGGTGGAAGAATGCATGACTTAGAATCGGGGTTGTAAAGATGCCCAAGATCCATTTCTGGTGCACTTCTTTTGCGGCCACATCAGCCCTGCTGTTGCCCTCGGAGATGGGGCCAGGCAAATCCTGGTGGCTCCTGATGTGGGCTACATACAGCGCTTCTCTGCGGTGTCACAGGTGAAACTGCATAGTCAGGAATAGGCTTAGCAAATTCTTGTCTATGGCGGGAGTGATGTAAGCTCCCGGTAGACTGTGGATCAAATTCCTAGCATACTGACTATCTGTGACGATTTTCAGTGGATCCTGGGCGAATGTTTTCAAAGCGAGGTTCGCTGCTGCCAGCTCCGATCTCTGTGCTGATTTTTGTGGAAGTGTAGATTATGATAGCCACTTGCACATTAACAGAAAAGTAGACACAGTAATAATAACTATGGGCTGTCAAGTCAATCCTGAGTTATGGCTACCCTTTCCAGAGTTTCCTAAGTAGAGATTACTCGGAAGTGGTTCACCATTCTTCTCTTCTGGAGCCAGCTGGGTTTATGCAGCTTGGCCCTGACTGCACAGACTGGTTCTTCTTCCTGCCGGCACAGTGGGAAATCAAGATCCTGACCTCTGGCTCAACAGTCACATTTCCAAACCACTGAGCTATCAAGCCAGATTAAAGCAGGCACACATTACCAGTAAATAGAGGAGCAAAAAGAGCAACTAATTTGCAAAATAAAAATAAAAATGGAGATCCTAATTTGTATGTACAGGTACAAAATGGGAAAATTCTTTTCTAATAAACAAAATTATAAAATACATCAGCTGACCAGTGTGGTTTTTGAGTGTGCCCTCTGAGTTTAGCTGCTAACCACAGGTGGGCAAATTCTAAGTCTCTGTTCCCTTTTTGTGAGTCTTCACAAACAGTAAAGTCACTCGACAACACTTCAAAACAAGACTAGTCTTGGACAGTTCTTCAGATAAAATATTGTCCACTGTAAAATGAATACCCTAGACATAGTGATGTTGCAATCAATCATAACAAAAATGATCTATGAATTTATCATCAAGTGGGAATGAAACTTAGTTGCCATGTTCCTGCTGCTTATCATAGTAAATCATACCACAATAAGTTCCACTGAATCAACCAAGATTTGGTGAGTTAATTCCTCCATAGGTTTAATTGATTCACATGGTCCTACTCTAACTCCAACTCATTTTAGCATAGTAATTTGCAGTTAGAATAGGTCCATCTCAATCAATGGAACTTGCAGAAGACCTTACTCACTTAATTCAATACTGAAACAGGATTTTTTCCAGCCTGCTGCAAGACATCTTTTCACTTTTAGATTTTACTAAGTTACCACTACTCAGTCTTTTTACAATCACCCTTTGCAGGCGCACACCCCAATAAAGGACTCAGACACTGATGAAAGTGGATAACGGCATTGGGCCACATTTATTGATTCATGCCCTAGTCCGAATTATAAATTTCTATTGGTAATTGACCAATCATAATTCTTAAGGCAAGCAGGCCGAAGTAACACTGGTAAGGTACCACCCAAAATTGCCAACGGCAATTGTTACAATGTATCTATTTGTATCAATTTGTTTGTTGACAACAAACAAATTGTTGACCATAGTCAATATCTAACTAATGACCTCACCCTCTGACGCGTATCCGTAAAATCACGGGGTGATGCATGCTGTCTAGCTGTAGCCATCACCCCATCGCCTAGTTCGTCGTTGACCGGACAACGTTTAACCAACTTATGCCTGTCTAGTGTTGTCCAGTCAATTGCGAACCTGCCGGATACCTGTGGGTCATAAATGTTTACCTTACCAGTGCTACCCGCCCATGTGACCAAAGTCAACAGCAGCAACAGAAACCCCTATATCAAACCATAGCAACAGTGTGGGATGGGCAAAAAAGCCAGGACCCGAGAGCCAATTGTGGGTCCCAGCCAAAAATTCCCACCCGGCCCCAAAGCGACCAAAATATCACACTGTTAACTAGGGAGGGGGTGGGGGGGAAAACTTCTCCGCTCCGTCGCTTCGCAAAATGGCAGCTCGGCTGCCTCATGGCCGCCCCTTATATAAGGGTGCTGGCCACGCCCCTTAACTACCCGGATGCCTTCGTCCAATGGGGGGGCGCAAAGGGCGCAGCGGCCATTTTGGTGCCGCGCTCGCATTGCAGGCGCACCCCCCAATAAAGGACTCAGACACTGATGAAAGTGGATAACGGCATTGGGCCACATTTATTGATTCATGCCCTAGTCCGAATTATAAATTTCTATTGGTAATTGACCAATCATAATTCTTAAGGCAAGCAGGCCGAAGTAACACTGGTAAGGTACCACCCAAAATTGCCAACGGCAATTGTTACAATGTATCTATTTGTATCAATTTGTTTGTTGACAACAAACAAATTGTTGACCGTAGTCAATATCTAACTAATGACCCCACCCTCTGACGCGTATCCGTAAAATCACGGGGTGATGCATGCTGTCTAGCTGTAGCCATCACGCCATCGCCTAGTTCGTCGTTGACCGGACAACGTTTAATCAACTTATGCCTGTCTAGTGTTGTCCAGTCAATTGCGAACCTGCCGGATACCTGTGGGTCATAAATGTTTACCTTACCAGTGCTACCCGCCACACGGAGGGGCTTCAAAGAAGGCTCAACGCCCCCCCCCCAGACCGTCAGCTCGGTCAACCAGGCCTGCTCGCCAGTCCACTAACCAGAGGTCCATACCTCCCTGCGACAGATGGGCCCCATCCCCTGAGTAAAGCTCGTAATTTTGCAGACTGATGGCGGGGAGGCTAATGACACGTCCCCCACCCTTGTCGAAAAGGAACCGGGCAATAGCCCCGTTCACGGAGCGTCGGCTCAGTCAAGAGCCCCGAGGCCGAACGCTCCCCTGTAAGCGTACCGCGGTATCGTGTCCGACCAATTGAGGGTTGTCGCAGGCCACACATACTGTGAGTAGGGCAGGTCACTGCGAATCGTAAGGTTCCGCGATAGGCCAGTGACATGTCCCAAGCCATCGCCCCCAAGGTACATAACCAGGACATAGGCGAGTCAGCATCCCTGATGTAGAAAGGAATGGCAACAGTTCCCGCCATAACATGCCACGCTTACCATGCCACCTGAGACGTGCGGATGCACCCAGTCCCAGTCGGGGTCCCCACTCTGTCGCCGCAGCGTAACGCGCTGCCCTGTGCAGCGTAACGCGCTGCCCTGTGCAGCGTAACGTGCTGCCCCATGCAGCGTAATGCCTGCCCTGTGCACGTGGCCATGGCCCACCAGCCATACTGTCACCGGTGTAATACGACACCCAGGGTCTGTCAAGGAAAAAAAAAGGGGGGGAGAAAAAGTACAGTGACTAAACTGGTACTCACGGTTGAAGAGGGCGAACACAAAACTGAAAACATTGTGATCCCCACCCTCCCATGCGGCGTTTGTCAGCCCCGGAGTACCCAAAAACAGCTGCAGTAGAAGCCACCCCTATCCTGAACGAATGGGTGCCGCAACGAGCCCCAGAGAGGCCAACACTGTCTAGTGCCTTCCCGGCACCCTCCAAAATTGAAATTTAGTAAGGGGAGACCCATCTTGGTGACAGAAAAACGGGCCATGGTGGATGCCACGCAGTGCAAGAAACTCCTGTAGGGCACCAACCGGACAGATGTCTGCCAAAGAACACCGTAGCAGTCTTACACCACTGCCTACGCCATGCTGATCTGCCTTAGAGGAGCGCATCCTCAACTGAGCCCAGTCTTTGGCAACATAGACATCCTCGAGTTCCAGTGCCCTACGACTTGCTTCCGCCTTAGACAGCATCACAAGCTCGCTGATGCGGAGCGCTCCAAAAAGGGCACCGTCGTAGCCGCATGAATTGGGCTGCCTCGTACTTATCAAAAACAGAGGCCATGCCAGCCCCGGGCCAGTTGGGTAAGAACCCCTGGGGAAATCGGGTGGCGGTCGTCCGGGCAACGCCCACGCTCCCGCACCCACCCCTCCAAAACATGTCTCACACGGAAGTCAGCGGTACTATCCACATGACCACCCACCTTGGCCATAAAAGCCAACACTGACAGCCTAGATGCTATGGTGCGAGGTGCAAGGCCCTGGGCATGCAGGTAAACCATGAAACGAAGTACATGGGTCACTGGGATCGGCCAGGTTTCTGGCAGCCGGAATTGGGTACAGAAATCTCTGAAAGAATTGAATGCGTGGTGATACACCTTACGCGTGCGTGGCGCTAGTGACAAGCCAATCGCCCGGTTCACCTCTCCTTGCCAATGGTCCATATCTCGTCCGGGAGTGGCGAGGGAAATTCCTCCGCATCCGGGGCCAAGGCACGGAACCGGGAGATCTGCAGGCGGGACAAAGCGTCAGCGATATCATTATTGACCCCCGGGACATGCCTGGCCCTGAAGAGGACATTGAAGCGCAGGCTGCGCAACACAAACTGGCGCACTAGGTCCATGACCCTGGGCGATTTGGAAGTCTGTGAGTTGACAATGTGTACAACGGCCGCATTGTAACACCAGAAATAGACAACCGAGTTGGCCCACTCCTCGCCCCATAGCATCAAAGCCTCCAGGATAGGGAAAAATTCCAGGTACGTGAGATCACGCAGGCGACCCGTGCCTGCCCAGGCTGGTGGCCACCCACCATAGGCCCACTTCCCATTGAAGTACATCCCATAACCCAGGGATCCCGAAGCATTGGACTGTATCTGAAAGCGAGGGGAAGCCATGAGGTCAGACCTCCAAAATGATACTCCATTGCACTCCCTCAGGAACTGGAGCCAGATAAGCACATCTGCCCGGATACCCCGGGTGAGTCTAACCCTATGGTGGGGCCTAAATAAGCCTGTCATGGCGTCGCACAAGCGCCGAGCAGATGCCCTGCCCGGTGCGACGACCCTGCAAGAGAAATTGAGGTGACCATGTAGCACCTGCAGTCCCCTCAGTGATGCCTTGCATTTAGCAAGCAAGTCCGAGATAAGGGCCACTATCCTCGACACCTTATCCCCCGGTAACCTAGAAGCCTGCGCTACCGTGGCAATCTCCACCCCCAGGAATACTAGCTTAGTAGATGGGCCCTCGGTCTTTTCGGGTGCTAAAGGGACACCGAGTTCCTCCATTAGCGTCTGAAATGTGTTGAGGAGACGTGTGCACGTGTCCCAGCCCCGTTCACCCCCGAATAAAATTCATCCAGGTAATGGGCTACAGACCGGGACCCTGACCAGCGGACGAAAGCCCACTGTAGGAATGTACTGAAACGCTCGAAGGCCGAGCGTGATATGGAACAGCCAAAAGGCATGGCCTTATCAAAGTAATATTCACCCCGGAACTTAAAAACCCAGCAACTCAAAGTCGCCCGGGTGCACCGGCAGGAGGCGAAACGCCGACTTGATGTCGCACTGAGCCAACAGCGCCCCCGGGCCACATGAGCGCACCATGCGTAGCGCTCGGTCAAAAGATGCATACCCGACTGAGAAAAGGTCATCAGGGATAGCATCACCGACCGATCGGCCGGCTGGGTGGGACAAGTGATGAATCAGGCGAAACCCGACCAGTGACTTTTTGGGCACTAAGCCCAAGGGTAATACCTTAAGATTAGGGAACGGGGGTGTCGGGAAAGGGCCAGCGACCCTGCCCGCATCGACCTCCTTAATAATGCTGGCAGCAGCTACCTCCTCCCTCCCCCTAAGGGACAAAAGGTTGGGGGCTTCCTGGGGGGACCTATCACCCACGAAAGGAATACTGAACCCCCATCTAAAACCCTGAGGGAGGTAAACCGCATCCTCCTCCCTCGGGTACAATGCGAGCCAACGCTCCAACATGTCCACATTAATTGGGGAGGGGGCCTTTCGGTGAACCATCTCCCTCTGCGGCAATTTTGCCAGTCCCGTGTCCACCCCTTCCTCTGCCCCGCATCCCTCCAGGCCTGGGACAGGCGGAGGCCACATGGGGGCCAGCACAGGAGGGACACTCATGCCTGTACTTGTAATTCTTCCTGTTGCAGGAACCATTGGACGAGAAAGTCCAGCACAGCAGGCGGGCTGGAACCCCCTGCCCTGCCACCTGGCGGGGTGCCTGTGCTGGGGCCGCTCGCTGGACCGCACGTCCACAATGGTATCATTCCCCGGGCGCAGGGCGCGTGGGAGTCATGTACAGAAGCCACAGCCTCTGGCAGGGCTCATCCCACCTCATCTCGGGGTGCAGGGGAATCCGCATACGGAATTCCTCGTCATTAGCCAACCACGACGGGCCCGGGAAGTCAACCATCGCCCGGTAATGTTGTCCAAATACTGGACCATCGGAATCGCCAAATCCGGCCGAGCCCTGAGGCAGACCGCCATGTATACAAGGTAGGCCAGCAACCAGTTGGCCCACGTACGTGGTGGCATGCGACGACGCGCCTGCTCCTTATCCTTCTCATCTTGCCCCTCCCTCTCCTCCTTGGTGGGCTCTCTGTTAAGGAGGGAGAAGATGTCCACATACTCCCCCCGCCAGATCTTCTCTTTGGGGGTCTGGGCCAAATGGTCCCCCAGTGGCAAGGAATACCCTGCTGTCGGCAAAGCCGACACAGGTACGTTGGAAACTGCGAGCATCTGTAAAGGAGCCTGGACTAACCCGGTCACCCCTAGAAGATTCCTGACTGGGTAAGAAGCACCCCCCACCACGGGGCCCTGGGTGATAGTTGAAGTCACCGAGTGGAGCGTCGGCGACTGAACCGCCGCACCACCCGTGCGAGGCCAAGGCCATTGAAAAGCCCCCCCAAACGTGGCCATGTGTGTAGGTGCACTAGTTTGGACTGCATACTCACATGCTGCACCCCCATGGGCCGCCCCCACCGGGGGTTCCAACCCACTGGGGGCGTCGGAGCTCACGACTGCCATAGAGCTCGTCGACGGGGCTTGATCAGCACCGGCCTGTGGATTGGGGAGCTGCAAGGCAGTGGCCGAAGCCGGGCCACGCGCCTCAGACAGCTCGACCCGTCCCGTCGCCTGCCGCTGCCTAGCAGACGATGCATCGACCTGCACCCCAAAAGGGGCCCCAGGGTGACTAACCCGGGCCAGGGATGCCCAAGGGCCGCAACGCGGGCCAGGAGGGCCTCCACGCTGACTTAGCCACCTAAACCAAGGGGGGCAAAGGGGAGCGGTGGCCACCGCTTGCGGGCCGAGGGCCACGGCCCCTACTGGGCCCGTACGCGGACCCCCAGCCTCCGGCCAAGGGGGAATTAACCCCATCCCACCGGTCCCGGTGGGCATAGGAGGCTGCTGGGGAGGCGCAGCCGCGGTCCTCCGACCCGGAGTGCACCTCCGCGCAGAACGAGCCGCGTTCGGCGTCGCCTCCTTCTTTGAGGGCATTGCAGCTAGCCGATGGGAAGCCGAAAAGGGAGAAAATCAGCAGCCAAGAGGCTCCCCGGTGAGGGTAAAAGCGACGGAGGTAAGAGGGAAAAACTTCTCCGCTCCGTCGCTTCGCAAAATGGCAGCTTGGCTGCCTCATGGCCGCCCCTTATATAAGGGTGCTGGCCACGCCCCTTAACTACCCGGATGCCTTCGTCCGATGGGGGGGCCCGCAAAGGGCGCGGCGGCCATTTTGGCGCTGCGCTCGCATTCTATAACTGTTTGAAAAGCTGTATTCTATTTTGATTTATTTTTTCCCTTTTCAAGGCAGCCCTCGCCTAAATGTTCTGCCATGTTTTGAGCCTGTTTTGATTCCCTTAGTAGAAAGAAAAATAAACTCTGCCTCACTTTATAGTACTATCCAGCATTTTGCTTACATCATATGACTGAAAAAGGCCAAACCATTCTTGAAAACTTCAAAGCAAAGTGTTCCAATTAAATTCAAAATGAATAAGTACCATCAAAACATGTAGAAGGCCACCAAGCCAATTTGTTCATACAACTGCCAGCAAAGTCCTGTGTACTTGGCCTTAGGTAATCAAGCCATAAAGTCCAAGGAAAGTAAAATGTAACCATGCTATATTTCTGTACAGCAGAATCCTTGAACTTACATTGAACTCTGACCATGTGCATTCCACTGAGAATGAAGCTACATTTGCTGTGATCCTCCTAGCAGAGACTCTCATCAGAGTCACCAAGTGTACAGTATTGACATAAGAGACCAAGTGTCAGACACTTCTTCTTGTATTGTATTTACATAAAGGGTACTTGTAAATTCAGAGGGCAGCACTTGAATTTCTGATTAGATTGCCTTTGCAATAGGAGAGTTGCCATTGTTCTCACTCTCTAAGCCAGGGCAGTGAATTTATAATTCAATTGTAATCACCTATAGATCATGGATAGTTAACTCTCTCCTGTACAAAAATGTTTTTTTCCCATAAACCATCAGTGATCAGTGCTTATTTAACCTTTCACCAGCCTTTGCAGGTGAGGACTTTTCCGTTTTCTTGATGAAGAGTCAATTTTCATGATCAGCAAGGACACGATATATATGTGATGTGATGTGATGTGATGTGTGCAATGTCTCTAGTATTCATAATAATATTAGCTCAAGCCTATAGATCTAAAACTGGCTAGAGAAATGGCAGTAAAAAGATTTCACTTTTGTGATACAGAATAATATTGTAATCCATATAGAATCAGTAATCCATTTTGCAAATTTATTTACATTCTACTTATGTACTTCATTACCTATGAAGTGGTTCTCTCCAAAATACAGCTCAAAACAAAATTATGAACACTTGACTAATAAAAAAAATTTTTTAAGTAAGATAATGAAGACATATTACGCCCTCCATATCCATGGGGGATACATTCTGAGGACTACTGTGAATGCCTGAAACTGTACAAAGCAAAAAAAAAAAAAAAAAACACATTGTATATAGTGGCCATTAGTGGCCAGTTCTTCTAATTACACCTTTGTTGTGTCCGGCCCTTATAAGCAATAGTCCAGGCAATGATGAACAGAACAACAACAGTAGTTTATTGAACAGTCTTTCAGGTAACACTTACAAGGCGCTCCGGACACTAAATGGCTACACAAGTCCCATGTAGTTGGTCCCTCATGTTTCCTACCATAGAGGCAGTGACTAAGCTACACCTTGGCATGACAGCGTAAAGAGGAGACCCAGGCTTAGCCCGACGCTGGCTAACCTGTGTGGTAATGGGAAGTATAGATCCGGTCTAGCCCCACCCTTGTTTACCCATGGAGCTTATATAGAGTCTTCCTGGCAGCGACTCCTTGCTACAATGTAGTAACCCTCCGGACAAGCATAACCAACCAATCATAACAGGATATATAAGTATTAACCAATCAGGAAAAGGATACAAAGTTGTAACCAATCACAGAACTCTAATTAGCATAATGAGCGTGCCCAGAGAGGGAGATTTCATGCAAACTTTTGCTCCTAATTTGGATGGCAGGAAACCGCCATTATCTTTGCAAGGCGTTGCCTGCGCAACTTGCAATTCTGCCTTAATACACAACATCCCCCCCCCCTTAGATTTTTTTGTATGGATCCCCATGATGAACTATGATATCGAATCCTCATCCAATGAACCAACTAACTCCGAAACTTTAATGTTATGAAGCCACTTGGCACCCTCTAGGCTTGTGTTCAGTGACCTGTGATTTTTACTGGCATGCTGCCACCGCGAGGACAAAGAACCTTGCATCAGTGGGGGCTTAGTATTTGTATGGCCTATTGCAAACCAATCCTTCCTTGAGTGCAGCTTCTGGTGTTCTAGGGCTGATTTACTAGTCGCTCACCCTAAGTGTGATGCATGTAATGATGCCGCCTGCTCCAAGTTCCTGGCCCCATTTTCGAGAAGCAACCCTTTTACCTTGGAACTGGGCTGATTATCAGCTACAGCTGAGGCTTCCTCAGCACGATCCGCTCCTGGATCAACTCCATGAGCCACCTGCAACAAAGGGCTTGCTATGCACTCTCCTGTGTAGCCTGAGGAAAGCTCCCTTTTCTCCAGCTCTTGGAACCCTTGCGCTTTCTGCCCTTTTCACTCCAACTCTAGGGGATGTGCATGCTCCCACAACCCCTCCTTTCCTTCCTGGGATTGCAAGCCCGCACCCTGGCGCTCCTTTTCTACTCAGTCGATCCTCAGGGGATATGAACACTCCTGCGGCCCCCCTCTAACCCAGGGGATGATGAGCCCTTATCCGCCCAAGGGAAACCAGGAAACCTTCCTTCTTCGTGTGTGCCAGCGGCGCTGTGTTTGAGCACCCAAACCTCCATAGTGTGTTCAATACCTGGCCACCAAAAATAGCTGCGCACAACCACTTGTGAACAGACGATGTCAGTGGACCCCAATAACATGTACTGCAGTAATTTGTTCTGCAACCCACATGGAACAACAGTTTTGCAAAGCCTGAACAAGCACCCACCCAAAACCGAGAGTTTCTTGTGGTCATGGTAGTAGACATTTGTTTCCACATTGTATGGAGGTGGTGGCCACCCAATTTCTACCCACACAATGATATCAGATAACAAGGGGTCACTTTTTGACACTGTGGAAAAGTTCAGAGACAGTTTGAGCAAGGTCATAGATAAAGCGTTCCAAAAGTCAGGGTTTGCATAGCCCAATCCAGCCATGGGCAAAAGTTCTTGAGACTCAAACAATTCTGGACAGTCAATTTGTTGGGCAAAGACACTGTCTTTGTGCGCAACGTGTGCATAACAGTAAAACATGGAAGTTAACTCTTCAGTGGAGGAGTCTCTCTCAGGGTGCCCTTGGGACAAACCCTCCCCAAGTGGCAACAACACTTGGGGCTCGTCCTCTATGTAAAGGACCTGCTCACTCCCACCCCCAAGTAAATCCCCGTAAAGTAAATGCCTAGGGGACTGAACCACTGGGACCCAAAAACGTTTGTCTTACCTGCCTTAGCAACCACGAGGGGAAGGTTCATGTAGATGATGTTGTAGTGGACCTCAAAATTGCCAATGCCCCACACTGAAACATTACAACCCTGCTAGTCCACCAACTTGCCCTGTAGCCCTTTTAGCTGCAGCTATAGAGTCGGCAGAATGCGGTGATATTCACCCTCAGTCACAATGGAAAGAAAGGAACCCAAATACATCTCGAGACAAAAGGGAACCCCTTCGATGTGGATGTCCATGAAGAACCTGTCCTTTAGGTCTCATCTCTCATTGTCAACCCTGTGGCTTGTGAAGATCCTGGTGATGCAGAACTGTAGATTCGGCGAACCCTCAATGCATTGCTTACACACCTTGGAGATGTGGCCCGTCTTCCCGCACCGGTGGCACTGCACACTCTTGAAGAGACATTTCGTGTGGAGGTGTCATCTCCCGCAACCTTGGCACAGCGCAATAGACCCAGGCATTGGTGTTGGTGCCCTGTGGGAATTTATCTGGCTTCTGTCTGCCTGCCTTCTCCACATTTTGTAAACAAAGGTCCCTTTGTTAGGACATGAGATGACGCTTGCTTTGGAACATGCGCAGAAAGTGAGAAAAATGCTGATTCACCCTCCATATATGAGTCTGAGATTCTGATAGGCTAGGTGTGTATTACTCTTGTTTTTATATACTCTGTTGAATAAAGAGACGCCATGATTCCTTTGTTGAGCTCTAAGACTGCAGTCGTGTGTATGTTTTCTATCTCTGTGTTTCTTCCTTACTCTGCCTAATGGAGCTGGCCTTCGTTAGAATTCTTAATTCTTCCTTTGTTTATCTGGGGCTATAAACTACTCTGCCTGAGGCTGATTAGATCTTTACATGGATCGGATCGCGTCAAGTGGCGCTCCGTGGGAGGCTTCTTTGAACTCTGCTTGAGCAATTAGCACCTCATTATCGGTGACTGGAGAAAAAGGTCTATTGTCATTCACCCCCGACCAGAGGAAAAGGTCAGTCAAGCACTTGAAAATCATCCAAGTTTTACTTTGGATCCCACAGGGTGAGTGATCATGGGGGGTTCCCTAACATCGCAGCAGCAGGAGTTTTGTAAAGATCTCTCATATCTTCTGAATAAGAATGGGCAACGGGCAGATATGAAGGAGGTGCAACATTTGGTTCAAATTATAGGGAGAGTCTGTCCTTGGTATCAAAATGGCTATTTGGACTTAAAAGTTTGGGATAAGGTTGGGAATGAATTGCAGAAACATGCTGGAGTTTCTGTCCCAGTGCAATATACCTGGAATGAAGTCAGAAATTGTCTTCAAAGACTTACTCCAAAAAATATTTTGTTGTCCCAGAGGCTTGCTGCCCCACTGCCACAGCTTTTGCCCCCAGCCAAGGGAGGGACTCCGACTGCCCCTCCACCATATGAGAAACAACAGCATGAGCCCCCTGATGGAGGTGGGGGTGGAAATGGAGATGGGACATTATATCCTGCCTTGCAGCAATCAAGCACTGCTAGCGCTACTAAAACACCATTCTCTGCTGCTTTAACTGCAGCTGTGCTGGATGTGGAATCTGCTGAGATATACCCAGTGATTAGGGGGGCTCCGGCCATTGGAAATGCACCAGCAATCCCAGATAGATATGAAACCCTCCATTACAAATATCTGAAGGAACTGAAAGTCAGCATACGTGACTGTGGGGTTAATGCACCTTTTACAAAAGCTCTGTTGGAAGCCATTGCTTCTCAAAAATTGATACCAGCTGATTAGAAACAGATGATCAAAGCATTCCTGCTTCCTGCAGAAGCCATGCTCTGCTTGCAGGAGTGGAGGGATGTGGCTTGGGAGGTACATCACATGCGCCCTGCGCTCACGATGGATGTGTTATGTGGGGAGGGAAATTTTGCCAACCCCACACAGCAGTTGGCACTCACTGATGCCCAGTTGGGAGATATTGCACAGATAGTCATGCATGCCTGGAGTAAGATTCCTTCCAAGGGGGACAGCTCAGTTGCTGGGGCCTAAAGAGGATTACACTGAATTAATTAACAGACTCATGACTGCCCTCAACCGCCAAGTGGAAAATGTCCCAGCAAGGGAAATGCTCATGAAACAACTGGCTTTTGAAAATGCCAATGAGGATTGTAAGGGTGCTCTGACAGCTGTTTATGCTCTGCCAGGTACAACGATAGCAGACATGATGAAAGTTTGTCAAAATGTGGGGACTCACAGTTACAAGGCTCAACTTCTGGCGGCTGCAGTTCAGTTGCCCACAACTCAGGCCCAAAACAAACATTGTTTTGGTTGTGGAAAAGAAGGGCATTTTAAAGCACAATGTCGCTCCTCTCAAAAGCCAGCAGCACGTCCTTCAAGGAAATGTCCCATTTGTCAGAAGGGGTACCATTGGGCCAATCAGTGCCGCTCAAATCCTAACGCCAACCCCTCAGCTGCTCAGCACAAAGACTCTGGCTCTTCTCCACAGCAGCAGGGAAATGGGTTTGTGGGCCATGCTCGGGCCCAGGCAAAATAATAGGGCTGCCAGAGGTCAGTGAGGAAGCAATAGAGGAGATTTTGGAAGAAATGGAAGAAGATATGGGACTTGCCCAAGAAATGATTTCACGATATAGAAAGAACCATCCTCTAAAAGAAGGGCTATTATTGAGGTTATCTAAGGACTGTACCTTTACTGTGCCAGGGTGTGTGGAGGCTCTTCCCACACTGGTTGATGATGTTATTCCCCAGGGCATGGTGGGCATTGTTCTTCCTTGCCCAGACGCCTTGCCTGCTTCTGTACACATTGCAGCAGGGTCAGTTACACTGGGTCACCGAGAAATTGTCATCCCTGCATCAGCCACGCAACATCTCACCCTGCCTAAGGGACAACCTGTAGGACGTCTTCATCTGCTCCCACTAGGGACCACTGTAACTCCATCCCAGGAGGGGACTGTAACAGCGACTATGGCTGTGATACAAATCACCGAGGATAGACCAACCCGCTCACTGATTATGGGTGGACGTTCAGTGTCTGGACTAATCGATACAGGAGCCAATATTTCAGTGGTGGCAAAAAAGACTGGCCAACTGGATGGGCCGTCCGCCCCTGTAGGGAAGTTTTTGGGGTGGGCGGGTACGAGCCAGCACAACAGAGTGTTCATCCAATCGTCTTTGAGACCTCAGGGGAGACAAAAGTTTCTCTTCACCCACTGATTATGGATATTCCTATTACCCTGTGGGGCAGGGATCTCATGGCTAAAACAGGGTGTACTTTGCAGACAAATTTTTGATATGGGCCTCCCCTGAAGCGCTGTTGCATGCACTTCCACTACAATGGAAAAACACCCCACCAGTGTGGACAGATCAATGGCCGCTCTCAAGAGAAAAGCTCCAGGCGGTGGAAGCCCTTGTACAGGATCAATTAAGTCTGGGACATATTCAAACAACCACTAGTCCTTGGAACTCTCCGATTTTTGTGGTGAAAAAGAAGTCTGGAAAATGGAGATTGTTGCATGATTTGAGAAAAGTTAATGAGCACATATTGCCAATGGGACCTCTACAATCTGGGCTCCCTAATCCGAACATGGTTCCTGAAGATCACCAACTCATGGTCATAGATTTGAAGGACTGTTTTTATATAATCTTGCTAGCGCCACAAGATAGAGAAAAATTTGCATTTACATTGCCAGTATAGAATAATGAACATCCTACTCAATGGTTTGAATGGTGTGTCTTGCCTATGGGTATGGCCAACTCGCCGACTCTATGCCAACATTTTGTGAACATGGCTTTGGAACCTTTCAGGCAACACCATCCAGAGGTTAAAGTCTATCATTACACAGATTACATTTTATTGCATGGACCACAAGTCATGGAGAAACACCTGCAGGACCTAGCAGACATTTTGCAACAAGTGGGCTTGATCATAGCTCCTGAAAAAGTACAATGGATGTATCCATTCCAATATCTGGGGCATAGGCTCTCAGCTACAGCTTCAACTCCGCTGTTGCCAACAATAGCTAGTCCAGAGCAGTTCACTCTTGTACAATTGCAACAATTGCTAGGGAACATAAATTGGGCTCGTCCCTTCTTGGCCCTGAGCACTGAGGAACTGTCACCACTCTTTGCTGCTCTTTCTGGACACACTTCTCCAGCGAACATCATTCCCTGCACAACAGAGATGCGTGCAGCTCTTCAACGCCTCAATGAAAAGCTACATACCATCGATGTGGATCGGGTGCCCTCAGGCACCATCGCGCTGGCATGCGCTCTTCTTCCCACACCAAGGCTGCCCACTACTGTTTTGTTCGCACCTGTCAAGGCTCAGAAGGTGGCCATCGTGGAATGGCTTCACTTGGCGCACACTCCCTCGAAAAACTGTTATCGCCTGCATGATGCGATTGCTGATCTTTTCCTTAAATGCTGTACTAGGGCAAAACATTTGACTGGCTATGACGTTGACTTTGTTTGTTTTCCTTTTTCGCAGGATCAGCTAACCGCCTTACTACAGCATTCTGAGGCATTTCAGGTGGCCATGGCAGACTTTGTGGGACAAGTTAAATTTAACCCCCCCAAAGATAAGCGGTTTACCTTGCTGAATCTCACTTCTTACTCTCTGTCATCCCCGCTTTCCACGCAACCTATCTTGCATGCCATTACTCTTTTCTCGGATGGCTCCCCCTCCCGTGGAGTCCTTACATGGCAGGGTCCTACTGGGGAATGGGAAGTTGTTTTTACAGGACCTCAAGCATCGGCCCAGCGGTCGGAACTAGCAGCGGTCATACTTGCTTTCTCTACATTTTCTGATCTGCCTTTCAACCTGATTGTGGATACTCAATATGTTTACCACCTTATCTTTACTCTAGCTCAAGCTTATTTGTCTCCATCGATGGATAGGGATCTTTTTGCTTTATTCCAACAGCTTCAAGGTTTTCTTTCCAACCGTACAGTTCCATTCTTCATTGCCCACATACGCTCTCACACAAGGATTCCAGGATATTTGACTGAGGGCAATGCATGAGCAGATTCTGCTCTCTGGGACTCTGCTGAGGTTTTTTCTCTCTTTGACAACCCCATTGACAGTCATGCAATGTTTCATCAATCTGCTAAGGTTTTGCATAAACGATTTTCCATTCCTATGTCACAGGCTAGAGACATTGTGTCATCCTGTGCTTCCTGTACGAAGTCTCCTATATTCCTGCCATTTGATGCTGTTAATCCTCGAGGAACAGAAGCCAATCAGCTATGGCAGATGGATGTCACGCAAGTACCTGCTTTGGCTCTGCTTTCTAAGTTACATGTGATTGTTGATACCTTCTCTGGATTTATATGGGCTACACCCTTACGGGGGGAAACATCCAGACATGTTATACAACATTGCATTCGTTCGTTTGCGGTAATGGGTAAACCTAAAAGCCTTAAGACAGACAATGGGCCATCATATGTTTCTTCTGCCTTTTAGGACTTTTGCCGTCAATGGGACATTAAGTTAACCCATGGAATACCCTATAACTTGACTGGACAGGCGATTGTTGAAAGAGCCCACCTGACATTCAAAAATTTGTTACACAAGCAAGTGGGAGATAGAGGGGTTCCTGTGGCTGAAATACCTACAGCTGTTGCTAAAGTACTGTATACTCTTAATTTTCTTCTTGCTCCCCATAACAGGTCACACTCTCCAGTCGAATTGCATTTCAGGACCGAGGAGTGTCTTCCTAAGCCATTGGTCATTTATCGGCAACAACTGGATCCTGAGTGGAAGGGTCCTGTGCCTCTAATCACCTGGGGACGAGGATACGCAGCTGTTTCTACTACCTCAGGACCTGTGTGGGTTCCTGCCCGAGCGATCCACCCATGGAGAGAAAAGAAGGTTACTCAGCTCCAGGACAGTGGTTCACCAGTAAATTAAATTTGCTGACATTTGTTCTTTTCTTTCTTACTGTGCTTCCAGCTGTAAGAACAATGACTCATGGGGGCAACCCCAACTTTTGGCTTCGTCATGCTAACTATATGTTTGAGGTTCATGGTAAGAATGCAACGTTATACTATGAGCATCCACTGGCAGTGTCTCAAATGGCCTTTCTTAGTCAATATAATTTTGTTTTCCAAACAAAATTTTAATATACTGCCATGTTTTGAAGTACAGTTGCCAAGGCTGCAAGGTTGCACTTCCTTGTACCATTGTCTGGAGCATGTCTCATTAAACATACTGTGACTTGCTACTTAGTAAATTGGATAGTGGAGCTAAACTGTAACAATCTGAGTAAGTTTCCACCACCCCTTTCCCAAAGGCCTCCTTCGCTGAACCAGGAAGGAGAAGAGAGGGCTGGCAGCTGTATCAAGGCAGGGAGAGGTGGCTGCAAAGACCTTCCACCCAGCCCCTTTCCCAAAGGCCCCCTTCGCTGGACCAGGAAGGAGAAGAGAGGGCCGGCAGCTGTATCAAGGCAGGGAGAGGTGGCTGCAAAGACCTTCCACCCAGGCCCTTTCCCAAAGGCCTCCTTCGCTGGACCAGGAAGGAGAAGAGAGGGCCAGCAGTTGTATCAAGGCAGGGAGAGGTGGCTGCAAAGACCTTCCACCCAGCCCCTTTCCCAAAGGCCTCCTTCACTGGACCAGGAAGGAGAAGAGATGGCCGGCAGCTTTATCAAGGCAGGGAGAGGTGGGTGCAAAGACCTTCCACCCAGCCCCTTTCTCAAAGGCCTCCTTCGCTGGACCAGGAAGGAGAAGAGAGGGCCGGCAGCTGTATCAAGGCAGGAAGAGGTGGCTGCAAAGACCTTCCATCCAACCCCTTTCCCTGCTCCCTGCTCATTCCAGGAGCCCATGCCACCGGCTCCCGGGATTTGAGGCAGGTGGGAGCCATCACTTCTGCCTCCGCCCTCCCCACCTGGGGGGAAGAAAAAGGAGACGCCGATGCGGCGGCTCGCCAACGCTCCCTGCTCATTCCAGGAGCCCATGCCACCGGCTCCTGGGATTTGAGGCAGGTGGGAGCCATCACTTCTGCCTCCGCCCTCCCCACCTGGGGGGAAGAAAAAGGAGACGCCGACGCTGCGGCTCGCCAACGCTCCCTGCTTGTTCCAGGAGCCCATGCCACCGGCTCCCGGGATTTGAGGCAGGTGGGAGCCATCGCTTCTGCCTCCGCCCTCCCCAACTGGGGGGAAGAAAAAGGAGGCGCTGACGCCGGGGCTTGCCAGTGCTCCCTGCTCATTCCAGGAGCTCATGCTTGTTGCTGGAACCAGGGGGGGGATTGTGGATGGGGTGGGAAGAGAGAGAGTTGGTCCTGCCAGCCAGGAAGGAGGGGCAGCATTCCATCTAGGGGGGTTCCAGGGATCCATATAGGTGTTGTGACGGGCATGGGGCGGTATGGCGGGTACCGTGGGGTGGGCCGCACTCGGGGAATGCGGGTCCGATGTTTAAGTGCAGTCCCTCATTCCAGCCCTGCAGGTACATCTCTGGGCCCTGAGCAGCAGATCCAGAGTGACCCCGTCCTTAGGCTGCTGCTGGTGAATGCCAGATCGGTCTGTAATAAGGCCCCCCTGATCCAAGATTCTATTCAGGAGGGGCGGGCCGACCTGGCATGCATCACCAAAACCTGGCTGACACCTGAGGATGGAGTACCTCTTTCGGACATGTGTCCAGTTGGGTTCTGTATTTGGCACCAGCCTAGAGGTGAGGGGAGGGGCGGTGGTGTCGCCATTGTTGCCAGGGAGTCTTTGGGAATTGCTAGGGCCACTGCCCCACAAGTGTCTGGTTGTGAGGCCCTGCTTCTACGGTTGGGCCCCAAGGGTCAGTTGGGGATCTTACTCCTGTACCTGCCACCTTGCAGGGTAAGGGATGCCCTGCCTGAGCTCCTCGAAGCTGCCTCGATGCTGCGTTGGAGTTCCTGAGGCTTATGGTTCTGGGGGACTTCAATTTGCCATCATCGGGGATGGCTTCTGAGGTGGCAAGGGTGTTTATGGCTTCCATGGCAGCCATGGGCCTGACTCAGGTAGTTCGGGGTCCGACCAGGGGCAGTGGTCACATGCCAGACTTAGTTTTCTTGTTGGAGCAGTGGCAGAGTGATCTGAGATTACAGGACTTAGTCATCTCACCTGTGCCATGGTCAGATCACTATCTGGTGACTCTTGACTTTCTGGGGGCGACGCTTCATCGTAGGGAGGCAGGGCCTATTAAAATGGCCCGCCCTCGGCGACTAATGGATCCAGATGGATTCCAGAGGGAACTGGGGGATGTTCCTCTGGATCGGCTACACGATTCACCCGAGGCACTTGTCGACCTGTGGAACAGGACGGCAACAGCAGCCTTGGATGAAATCGTGCCACTGCGGCCTCTCCGCGCCCGTGGGGTTAGGTCATCCCCATGGTTCATGGATGAACTGCAGGAACTCAAACGGGCAAAGAGACACCTAGAGCGCCACTGGGTGAAGACCCAGGATGACTCCGATTGGACACTAGCTAGAGCTGCTATTAGGGCCTACCTAGTGGCGATGGGGGTGGTGAGGCGGCAATACTTCACCACCCTTATTGCCTCCGCTGATAATCGCCCAGCCGCCCTGTTCCAGGTAACCAGGTCCCTCCTCGGTAGGGGGAGATTGGTGCCTGGTTGGCAGGGTTCGGCTGAGGACTCGAATCGATCGGATTCGTTCAGGGCTGAATCCCGACGTGGATGGGGAGGGTCGGGGGGCACCGAAGCACAGTCTTGCTGTACAATCTGGGATCGGTTTGATCCTGTTGTCCCTGATGAAGTGGACAGGCTCCTTGCAGCTGTGTGTGCCACTACATGTCCTTTGGACCCCTGTCCCACCTGGTTGGTGAAAGCCTCCAAGGTGGCGACAGGTGGCTGGGTCGGGGCGATAATAAATGCATCATTACGGGAGGGGGTATTTCCTGCACCGCTACAACATGCTTTGATGCTCCCCCTCCTGAAGAAAATATCCCTTGACCCAGCTGTCCTTAACAACTACAGGCCGGGTCCAACCTGCCCTTTCTGGGTAAGGTTTTGGAGAAGGCGGTGGCGCGCCAGCTGCAGAGTGTATTGGAGGAAGCAGATTATCTAGACCCCTTTCAATCAGAATTCAGGCCCGGGTATGGTACGGAGACGGCATTGGTCGCACTGATGGATGATCTCTGGCGGGAGCGGGATGGGGGTTATCCATCCGTCCTTGCTCTTCTTGACCTCTCAGCAGCCTTCAATACCGTCGACCACGGTATCCTTCTGGAACGGCTCAAAGGACTGGGGATCCAGGGCACCGTGTTGTCCTAGTTTTCCTCTTTTCTGGAGGGCCGTACCCAGTCGGTGTGGTTAGAGAGTGAGAGGTCCAGCTCTAGGCTTCTCAAGTATGGGGTGCCTCAGGGTTCGGTGCTCTCTCCTCTCCTATTTAACATCTACATGAAGCCACTGGGTGAGATCATTCGTTCCCACGGGGTGCGGTACCATCAGTACACGGATGACACTCAGTTGTACATCTCGGCCCGTGGGGACCCCAGTGATGCTGTTGAAATCCTATCCGAATGCCTGGAGGCCATTGGGGTCTGGATGGGGGCCAATGGGTTTCGGCTGAATCCCAGCAAGACAGAGTGGCTGTGGATAAGGGGCCCTGTGTTGGGATCGTACCCGTGTTATCTTTGGTACTGGATGGGGCTGTTTTGCCCCAGACAGACCCAGTGCGCAACTTGGGGGTCCTTCTGGACTCGCGGCTACTGCTAGAAGAACAGGTAGTGGCTGTGGCCAGGAGGGCTTTTGCCCAACTTCGGGTGATTCGCCAGTTGCTCCTTGCTTATGGTCACCCATGCTCTGGTCACTTCCCGACTAGATTATTGTAATAAGCTCTACATGGGGCTGCCCTTGACGACCATTCAGAGGCTGCAGCTGGTCCAGAATGCGACAGCCCCGGTGGTGATGGGATGTGGGCAATATGCCCATGCCTCACCACTACTTCGGGAGCTGCACTGGTTACCAGTTTGTCTCCGGGTGCAATTCAAGGTGCTGGTTTTGACCTTTAAAGCCCTATATGGCAGTGGGCCAGGATACCTTAGAGACCGCATCATCCCAAGAGTGTCTGCCCGTCCAACCAGAGTGGACCGGTGGGGCTCTCTAATAGTGCCATCAGCTAGGGGTGCACATCTATCCAGCACCCGAAGGAGGGCCTTCTCCATGTCTGCACCAACTCTCTGGAACCTCCTGCCAACAGATCTAAGACTTCAAAGAGAATTGCTGCCCTTCAGGAAAGGATTGAAGACCTGGCTGGCAGGGCAGGTGTGGGGCCCGAATGGGAACACGGTCCCCGCCTGCTGGCTTATGTAAACAAGTAAGAACTCTCTCTTCTTCTTCTTTTTATAGTGGGTGGGATGGGTGGGTGGGATATGGGTCTTTTAAAGTGGGTGGGATGTGGGTCTTTTAAAGTATGTGTTTTTAGAACTTGTTGTAATGCCGCCCTGAGTCGGCTTCTGCCTGAGTGGGCGGCATATATAAATATGACTATTAAATTAAATTAAATTAAAATTTCTTCCAGCATTGTTCAACACGCCTGAGTTGGTTATTGGACACTTGCAACATATTGACAGGTCTACACTTTTCTCTAATCCCCCAGAACAATTTAACAACACCCGCTGGCGAAGCATGATGTTCAAGAAATACACTAAAGGGCTTTGTTTCTGCTGTCATAGTTCTGGGGTCTGGAATAGTAAATGGAAGCACTGGACTCAAGCAAAAAGGGTTTTGCGGAATGTAGGCAATTATACGGGATGTGATGATTATTTTTGGTTATGGGGTAGTTGTAACAGTTCTTATAATCTTAATTATACCTTGTTTAACACTACTATTGAAGATATATATGATGTGTTTCCTATGTTTACTCCTGATTATTCTGCTATAGATAGTGGTTCAATTTGCAATGGATGGCAAATTAAGGATCCCAATATGTGGTTCTTTTTTAATGGAGTTGCCACGAATTTCCACCCAGGACAATATCAATGTGCAGCATTGGGTTATTTTACCTTACCCTTACAAGTGCAAACACCGCTTCAGGCAGATGCATGGAGCCGGAGAGCTGTTGCCTGCTCGATGGGTTCTGGTTGCAATGATGAAGTGATAATCGATGTTCAGCTTTCTGATGGTAGCTCCTGGGGGAGAGCTATAGGGAGTGTTATCACTGGAGCACTCACCTTGGGATCGTACCCAGGTGTCATTTCCCAGGAGAATAGAAGGTCCATTTTGGGACTCACCTGTAGGCTGGAGAAATCAATCAACGCCACAGGGAGGGTTATATGGGATCTTCAGATGGAAATCACTGAGCTCCATCAAGACCAAATGCAGGACAGACTGGCCATAGATTACCTGTTAGCAAAATCTGGAGGATTTTGTAAACTGGTCGGGAACCAGGGATGTCGGGTAAAATTCCAGGATCTGAATAATACTATTGAGAAAGAACTTCAGAATTTACAGGAGAGCATTACTAATAATGTACGCACTGATGTTAATCTCTTTGATTGGATGACTTCTTGGTTGCCTGATCTGTCTGTCCTTAGACAAGTTTTCTTTTATGGGGTCATTACTATTATTTGCCTTATATTTTTATGTTTTTGCATTTATTGTATTCCTAATCTTATTTCTATGTGTAATACATGTCCACTGCGTAGAATGGAGACATCGGGTTTTGCACGACGGCAATTGTACTCGATGAGGTATCATCCTCTGGAACAAGGTACCAGGAGTCAGGAGGGGTACGATGTCCAGGAGGACAGTGATGAAGTATATGGAGGAGTAGTTATGGAGTATGCTGATATGCAGGGGTATGATTAGCCGTCCCTCTCTCAAAATTAAATGAAAAAGGAGGACATGTGGGAATTTATCTGGCTTCTGTCTGCCTGCTTTCTCCACATTTTGTAAACAAAGGTCCCTTTGTTAGGACATGAGATGACGCTTGCTTTGGAACATGCGCAGAAAGTGAGAAAAATGCTGATTCACCCTCCATATATGGGTCTGAGATTCTGATAGGCTAGGTGTGTATTACTCTTGTTTTTATATACTCTGTTGAATAAAGAGACGCCATGATTCCTTTGTTGAGCTCTAAGACTGCAGTCGTGTGTATGTTTTCTTTCTATCTCTGTGTTTCTTCCTTACTCTGCCTAATGGAGCTGGCCTTCGTTAGAATTCTTAATTCTTCCTTTGTTTATCTGGGGCTATAAACTACTCTGCCTGAGGCTGATTAGATCTTTACATGGATCGGATCGCATCAGTGCCCATGTTCCCTGTAGAGAGCTGAAGAGGCCACGGTGGACGTGGCTGGAGGTTTGTGAAGAAGCGGCCGTGGTTGTGGCTAGACCCTGCAGTTCTTTACTTTCGAAGGCTGCTTTGCACTAGAAGTGTTCGCGCAGAGTGTGCAGCAATGCCGACAGAGTGATTTGCTGCAGCATGTCAGGTGGCTGTAACTTCGAGACAATGTTGAAAGTCTCTAACCCACAGTGGGCCAAGAAGGTTGCCTTCCACAGAGTCAGGTCGGATTTTCTTATGGTGAAGGTGTACTTCGTAGTAAGGTGTACTTCGTAGTAAGGCCATAGTCGAGGCTTGCACGTGTCGAATGGTTGCATCCATAATGGGATTTGGTCAGCCATCTCATTTTTCTCCCATCCCATCCTCATCGCCAATTGTTGTGTCCGGCCCTTATAAGCAATAGTCCAGGCAACGATGAACAGAACAACAACAGTAGTTTATTGAACAGTCTTTCAGGTAACACTTACAAGGCACTCCAGATGTTAGATGGCTACACAAGCCCCATGTAGTCAGTCCCTCATGTTTCCTACCATAGAGGCAGTGACTAAGTTTCACCTTGGCATGATAGTGTAAAGAGGAGACCCAGGCTTAGCCTGACGCTGGCTAACCTGTGCAGTAATGGGAAGTTTAGATCTGGTCTGGCCCCACCCTTGTTTACCCGTGGAGCTTATATAGTGTCTCCCCGGTGGTGACTCCTCACTACAATGTAGTAACCCTCCGGACAAGCATAACCAACCAATCATAACAGGATATCGGTTGTAACCAATCACAGAACTCTAATTAGCATAATGAGCGTACCCAGAGAGGGAGATTTCATGCGAACTTTAGCTCCTAATTTGGATGGCGGGAAACCATCATTTTATCTTTGCAAGGTGTTGCCTGTGCAACTTGCAATTCTGCCTTAATATACAACAACCTTGGAAATAGTTTTTTTTAAAAAAGTTGTGTACCATTTTCAAGAAGTGGCTAAATTGAAACAGTAGATACTAATATTACAGAGGGGGAGGGGGGCTACTGTATCACATGTAAAGCAACATCAGCAGAGCAGTATTGATTTTATTCTAGCTGAAATCTCATTCAAACTTACTACTTTAATAAGCATAGGCTTCAAAAGGGAAGCTACTTGTCTTTACCTTTTCAAAGCAAAATTTGTAAGTAGTTTAAGATGACTTACAGCAATCCATAAAAATAAATGTAAAGTACACCATGTAAACCAGATGATGTCATCATCCTGCAAGCAAACTATTCAGTTTGCACTAAAAGCTTCCTATATTTCTCTTTTCAGGAGCTCAGGTCCCCCAGGGAGGGCCGGCCCAACCATAAGGCGAATGGAGGGGTCGCTCCAGGCGCCCACTCCCAGGGGGCGCTTCAGTGGTAAAGGGAAAAAAATATTTTTGGGGGTTTTCTATATTTTGATTGCGAGCGTATGGCATGTATGTTAGGGGTGACCAAGAGGGTGCCATAGTTGGATCTCGCTCCATCCTAAAACTTGCCTTGGGCCGGCACTGAGACCTAGGGCTCCATTTTTGACCTCTGGGGGTCTATTTTGGAGCCTTGGAATGAGTGGGAGTGGGAGCCTTTACCTGCCAAATATCACTGCCAGATTGTTGCCACCAAGATTGGGATTGCTGGCAGTGTCTGGTAACAAAGGATGATGTCAAATTCTCATCCTTTTCAACTACCATTGTTCTTGAAGGCTTCCCCAAGGCAAAGGTGAGCCCCAGAGAAACTCAGAATGTGAGGTGGGGACAGATTCAATAAATCAAATATCTTGGTTGCTGAGTGATGACATCATCCTACCGGCACATGCAGTGATGCACTGCAAAAAAATTACTACCTACTCTGTGGGCTGGCCAAATCTGTGGGTGGGGCCAAATCTATGGATGTGACCAAATATCCTGCATTATGAGCTATGGAGGTGGGCATGGCCAATGGGAATTTCCGCTAATGGTTCTGCAGAACCTGACAGTACCTGCTGCAGTGCATCACTGTGCACATGCAATGTTGTGCTAGAAGATTTCAGCTAATTAATCAGAGCATTCCCTACAGATGTTTCTTGAGTTGCAGCTCCCATCAGACTTCACTGTAGACTCTTACTGACCAAGGTTAATTGGAGTTTCACAAACACCTAGTGGGCTTAAATTACTGTAATAAACAGAGAGCAGATGGAAATAATTTTAGGGGCAATAAAAATCTGAAATGAAATGCACAGGATTATAGAGAAGACTAAAAAAGTACCCTTTAGAGCAGTGGTTCCCAATGTGGGGTCCACACCCCACAGGGGCACTTCATTTCCCAGAAGCTGAAGTCAGTACATTGGCTGATCAGTGCTTTGGGGAATTGACTTAGGCTTCTGGGAATTGAAGTCCAAAAACCTAAGGTTGGGAAACACTACTTTATAGCAGGGTGCCCAAACTTTTCAGGCTGAGGGCTGGTCACATGGTTCCTCCCACTGGAAGTGGAAGTGTCTGTGCATGTGCAAAATGCTGCCATAAATGCGCCCATGGCTGTTGAAAAGGCATTTACAACAGCTGTGGGTGCTTTATGGCAGCATTTTGTGCATGCATGGTCGCATTTTACTTCAATTTCTAGGAGTGGTGAGGGTGGTGTGGGACAGATTATCAGGCACCATGGGCCAGATCCAGCCTCCATGTTGTAGTTGGGGCACCCCTGCTTTAGAGGGAGGAAAGAAGAGGAAAAATTAAGGAAAAGTCAAGTCTTGGCAATTAAAATAAAAATAAAATCACCCATTTCTAAACCTAGGACTGACTTAACCAGGCAATTTAAATGAAAGGTATAATGCAAGTGTGGCACCAAAATGGCCGCCGCGCTCTTTGTGGGCCACCCACCCACCCAGACTCAGACATCCGGGTTAGTTAGGGGTCATGGCCACCCTCTTTAAAAGGGGTGGCCACGAGGCAGCCTGGCTGCCATTTTAGAAGCGACGGAGCGCAGAAGTTTGCTCTGTCGCTTCCCTGCTCGCCTCTTTTCAGGAGGCTTGATTTTGCTTGAATCTTTCTCATTTTACTAAGGATCTCCGTGGGGAGAAATATTTATGGGTCTCTCCCTTTTAACTCTCCTTGAACGGAGGTTTCACCGGACTGCAGTAGCTCAGGTGGCTAAGAGGCTGACTGGGAGCCAGAAGGTCAGCGGTTCGATTCCGGAGTACCGCAGGACGGGATACTTGGGGGAGGGCTCAGCCCACCCCCTCTATTTTTCGGGAGTGCCACCGGGCCGGAGGGCTCAGACGGCACCCCCGCAGGAGGGTGGTGGGGTTCTACGACACACTGCCACCACTGAGCTCAGGCTGAGGGCTCGGGCGGGAGGGGGGGCGGCACAGGCCTACTCCACTGGGATTCTTACCCCCGCTGCTTCTTTGCTTGGCTTGGGCATAGCAGCCCACTTGGGCACGGTGTGGGTTTCTGCCCCACCGTCATTCCTGCCCCTCATGGGCCAGATTACTGGGCATGCCCCTATTCTGGCCAGGGATTACCACATGGGTTTATCCCATATCAATTACCCGGTGGGGGCCATCCGGCCCATCCGGCCCACCTTATCCTGGAGGGTTGGATGCTGTGGATGCTCCCCTGCCTGCAATTCGGCACTGGAGGCATCACTGGTCATTGCTCCACCACCTTCGGATGGTGGGCACGCCAACTTGGCAGTTCCGGCCCACAAGCCGGCCATGGCTGCGCAGCGGGCCGCCAACAGGGTTGAGCTGCCGGAGGCCATCAGGCCAGCACAGGCTGGCTCCTCGCGGCTCCCCATCCGGCCTGGATGCATGGAAACACAGAGCTAGAGGGACATCGCGAACTCCGACGCTCACCACGGGCTGGAACCCCCAGTGGGGGCGGCTCGTGGGGGTGCACCGAGTGAGTATCCTGGTAAAATTAGCACACCTGTGTCACTAGCTCATAACGCTGGGGGGGTATAGTGGCCATGGTCGCAACAGGCCAATTACACTCTGGTTCTTACTGGGGTGACCGCCCCTATGCTTTTCCTTAATTTCTCTGGGCACGAAGGGCCGATTATGTGTTTACCCACTCCAATCCGTGCCAACGGTGGTTCTGCCTACGGCCGGTTACTCTATACCCCTGGGTGACCATTTGTCCCGGGCTATTAGCTAGACTATGTGGCTTGGTGAATATATTCACATTTTCTCCCTCTTGCAACGTGAACACACTGATGAGGGCATTGTGGGGCAGGGCGACAGGGACAAGGAGTTGCCCTGTCACAGCAAGCTGCCTCCCTATGGGGCCAATTGGTTACCAGCCTATTGGGCATCCATTGCAGGATATATAAGGGCCCGTCCTGATTTGGCCATCCCAATGTTCCAGTGCTTGGACAATGATTACCGGGCTGTGGTGGTTTTCCCTGGCCCGTCATGGTTAGCCTAGGTCAAGAATTTAGGATTAGGGTGGCCCTTCGCCCTGAGATGCCAGTGATGAGCCCTGTTAGCACTTGTAGTTAATATATATGACTCCTGCGTGCCAGCGCTTATGCTCCATGTGGAGGGCCTACTTTCGGGCAACCACATTTGTCCCTTGATCTGGAGCTCTCAGATTACGTTAGCTGCTGCCATCTTCAACAGGGGACATGTTTTGCAGGGCACTCGAAATAGATTATGTGTTGCTCGATTAGGAGTGGGCTCTGTTGAGGCTTCGCTGCTCAAGGGCCGATCAGCCGGAAGAGGGTACTAGCCTGGCACTGCCATATGTCCGGTTGCTTCCCCACAGGTGTTTGTGGCAGCGCGTGGTTCATGCCCTGGCCTGCCGTTTGCTACCAAGCCGGGTCTACCCTTACTGAAATAGAATTGGTACCCATTCCTTCCGGTTAGGCGCTGCATCAACTGCGGCTGCGTTTGGGTGCCTGGAGCCTGACATATGTTGCATGGGCAGGTGGGGATTTGTCCAATTTTTTCTGTCTGTCCGTCCCTTCACTGAATGAGTGCCTCGTTCTGCCCTCTATTCTCCCTCCTGATTTTACAGAACCTGTGTGTTTCTGCACACTGGTAGTAGTGTGGCTTGTGGGCCACAATTCTGTGCACTGGGGCGGCACAGTATGCTGCTTTGTCAAAATGGGGACCCCATCTCGGGCTATGCGTACCCGCGCGTATGCAGTGGTATGGTGTGCACGGCATATAGGTGGCGGGAACTGTTGACATTCCTGATGTCCATTGGGGATGCTGGGCCGCCACATGTTTTAATTCTGCACCTCGGAGGCAGTGATCTTGCACGGATTGCTGGCCCGGACTTATAGACTTCCGAGTGCAGGGATCTGGCATTTCTTAGCCATTTATGGCCGTCTACATGATTGCTATGGTCATACATCATGCCAAGGCAATATCATATGTGAGACTTTTACCCAGCGGTTGGACCGTGCCCGACGGTCAAGGAACAGGGCTGTTGTCTGGTTCCTTGTCTAGAATGGCTTGGGGACAGCCATTTGTCGTCTGGGGATAGGGTTACAGGAATTTGGCCTGTATTCTGGAGATGGGGTTCACTGGTCAACAAGTGGATGCACCTCTATTTGAATAACGTGCAAGAGGGCCAGGTGACCGAATTGTCAGTCAAGGGGAGCGGCCCCTGCTGCAATGTGGCACTGTTGCCAAGTGGAAGGCTGCATCAACTTTGCCTGCAGAGTGGTAACACCAGGCAGTGCTTTCGCCTAGTGTCTCAGACACACTATGGCGGGTCTCGATAAACGACACCGCTGGGTACGGCTGATTAGGGGTTTACGAGCGGACCTGTTGGTTTGGCTCACATTCTGCAGGACTTTCATGCTGTCTCCTTTTGGAGGTCTGAGCTTCTGGTCAGCCCCAGTTCCAACTACAGTCGGATGCCTCTGGCTCCCTGGGGTGGGGGGATTTATTTAAGGACAGTGTGCCTATGGTCATTGGCCCCAGGGATGGCAGGGCACGGATCGCTTACAATATCTTACGTTTCTGAAATTTTTTCTCAATTCTGGGTACCCTTTAGGCTCTGGGGGGACAGGTGGCTTAATTCTGTGCCTCGCTGTTGGTGTGGCAATGCTGCGGTATGCACATTGTCAGTGCCCAAACGTCTAAATCCACCAGAGTCATGGCCTTAGCTCGCCTATTGTTCTTGGGTCCGTGCGCTTTAAGGCGCTCCTTAGGGCTAAACATGTGCCAGGCATTAATAATGATATTGCTGATGCTTTAACCCACCTGCAGATCTCCCGGTTCCGTGACTGTGCTCCAGACGCTTGGGAACTACCCTCTCCACTCCTGGCTGAGATATGGTCATTTGGCAAGGAGATGTGAACCGGGAGAGTGGCATGCCTTGGCAACTCGCATGCGCACAGCGCATCAGCATCCACTCCTTCACTTTAGAGTCTTTTGTGGGCAAAGGCAATTGCCCAAAATGTGGCCAACATTGGTCGCCTAGGTTTTATAATGTATCATCCACCCTTATGATCTGGGGTTGGCTTCACGCACCATAGCCACCAGGCTTTACACCTTGATATTCATGGGCAGGGCACAGGGCTTTCCTGACTATGCGAGGGTCTTCTGCATACACCATGTATTCGACGGGTGGACACGTGTACATGGCCGCCGCCTGGACACACGTCACCCTATTCTCACAGATATTATGACCCACCTTGCATGAGGTTGGCATAGATGATGTTGCAGTAGGTAGGAGGAGTCTCTTTTCATGCAGCTACCGCTGTAGCTTTTTTTCCTGGAGCTCAACGACTCAGCGAGCTGGTCCCATGGTCAAAGGGGGACATGTTTTGTAGGGCACTGGAACTTGAAGATGTTTCTATCAACCAGGAGTGGGCTCAGTTGAGGATTTGTTCCTCAAAGGCTGATCAGCATGGAGTAGGCAGTGGTGTAGACTGCTATGATGTACATTTGCTGACATCTGTCCAGTTGGTGCCCTACATACAGTTTTGACAGTGCCTGCTGTGTGCCCTGCCCTGTTTTTTCTGCCACCAGGATGGGTCTCCCCTTACCAAACTTAAGTTCTGTAGGGTGACCGGTATCACGCTTCACAGTGTGGGGCCCGTTATGGCACCCATTCATTCAGGATAGCCATCACATTGACTACAGCTGCGTTTGGGTACTCGGAGGCGGATACGTGTGGGCACGTGGGGGTTTGCGCGTATTTTCCTTATATGTACGTCCCCTCACTGTATGAGTACCTAGTTATGTCCTTACTTCCTTTTCCTCTTTTACAGACCCTGTGTGTCTCCGCACACCGGTGGCAGTGGGGCTGGTGGGCCGCAGCTGTGTACACTGGGCGGCAGAATATGCTGCGGCGACAGAGTGTGGACCCCAGCTCGGACTGCATGCATCCGCACGTATGCGGTGGTATTGTATGCGCGGCATGGAAGGGCGGGAACTGTTGCCATTCCTGATGTCCATCAGGGATGCTGGACAGCCTGATGTTCTTATTCTGCACCTCGGCGGCAATGATCTCCACACGGATCACTGACCTTTCCTTAAAATGTCGAGGTGCAGTGACCTGGCGTTTTTACATCATTTATGGCCGTACACACGGTTGCTATGGTCTAACATCGTGCCGAGACACCGTTTTAGAGGAGACATGGTCCTCCATGGTTTGGACCGTCCCCGACAGTCAGTGGACAGGGCTGTTGCCCGGATCCTTGCTGAGAATGGCTTGGGGACAGCCAGTAGACATCCGAGGGTAGGCTTGCAAAAAATTTGACCTATAGGCAGGAAATGGGGTCCACCTGTCGGCCAGAGGTATGAACCTCTTTCTGGAAGATGTGCAAGCAGGCCTGGTGTCCAAGCTGACGGTCTGGGGGGGGCGGTGAGTCATCATGGACGCTTCCCCATGTGGCGGGTAGCACTGGGTAAGGTAAAGGTTTATGACACATAGGTATCCGGCAGGTTCGCAATTGACTGGCCAACACGTAGATAGGTACAGGGGAAACAGGTTTGGCCGGTCAAGGGCGAACTATGAAAGGGGTGATGTCAGGAGCTTCACAGCCTGCATTACCTTGATATTTGAACGGATACACGTCATAAGGTGGCATCAGTAGATAGTATATTGACTCCGTTCAACAATTTGTTTCTGTCAACAAACAAATTGATACAAATTGATACATGTAGCCAATTTCCATTGGCATTTAGGGTGGAACCTTACCAGTGCTACTACTGCCTGCTTGCCTTAAAGAATTACAATTGGATGATACACGAATTGAAAGTGATAATTCGGACTAGGGCATTATTCAATAAAAGTGGCCCGATGCCTTTAATCCAATACCGGTGTCTGAGTCTTTATTTGGGTGGGTGCACCTGCAAAGGCTGTTGACAGCACTTAGAAAGTTAGATGTTAAATGGCCAAAAGCCCTTATAAATTTAGAAACCTGATCTTTTGTTTCATTAAAAAAAATAAGCTAGAACCTATTTCTTCAATTTCTTGCAATAGCTGCCCTTCTAGCTACATGATTTTGAAAAAGAAATACAATTGAATTCAAAAGTTCCTTCAAGTTTTATTAACAGAATTATCATCCCAACACATTCAATCGTCATTCTGAGACTATTTCTGTTAAACGGTCTTTGATTTCAGATTGTTTGACTAACAATTACTTGTTATCACAAATGTCCACCTTTCAGTCCATCTGAACAGGTTGATAGTTTCAGCAGAGAACCGAACTATCTGAATACTCTAGATGAATTAGATCTGTTTGGCTTCTAGACCAAGCTGAGTAGTTAAATTGCCATGGTTGCTTGGTTGATGGCATTCTTTGGGAGATGGCAAGGAGCAGGTGGCCTATCACTCTTATAGCGGGCTATCATTTTAACTTCAACAATCATAATGCATACGTGTCATAAAGTCAATCCTGACTTATGGCAACTGTTTGCAAAGTTATCTAGGTACAGTGTACTCACAAGTGGTTTATCAGTCTCTTCTTCTGGAGGTGCTCTGGAACTGTGCAGCTTGTCTATGGCTATACATGATTGGTTCTTCTCTCAGGAGGAACATAGGGGAATTGAACTCTCAGCCTCTGGCTGTGCTGCCAGATGCTAACTCACAGAACTCTCCTGCCAATTTTCAACCCACATGACTAAAACAGAATCTAAGATATCTAGATCAGGGGTGCCCAAACTTTTTGGGCCATAGGCCGGTAACGTGGTTCCTCCCACCAGAAGCAGAAGTAAAACGTGCCTTGCAATCTGTTTTGCAACAGGATGAGACAGATTTTATGCTGCCATTTTCGCTGCTTAAGCCAGAGCTGACCAAACTACGAACCTGTGGGCCAAATCCAGCCCCCGAGCCAATTAATCCAGCCCGTGCCACCTTCGTCACTCCCGGATGCAGAAACAAAATATGCCCGTACACATTTTGCTTCCACTTCTGGGAGTGATGATGGTGGTGTGGGCCAGATGAATTGGCACCAGGGGCCGGATTTTGGCCCCCAGGCCATATTTTGGGCATCCCTGATCTAGATGCTTAGCTTGCTGATATGATTTCCATGTTCTCAGGCGTTAAGAGTGTCATTCTTGCATCACAATCGAGAACAGAGGCATGTATTAATTTTTTGTCATTGTCAAAGTCAAGGAGGAAAATCCTTTGACCCTCTAGATGAGCAGCAAAATGCATAACACCCATTCTAAGCAACAGGTTAAATAGGATGGTACTAGCAAGGAAGTTGGGATGTCACCAATTCCAACATGTTGAATGCAAGATAAATTTATTGACAACATAAGAAGTTATTCCATGAGGTCCTATGTCATCGATTGGTGTGATGTACAGATTAGAAAATGGGTGTTGCCAGAGGCAGCAGTGATAGAGAATTAGCTGTCCATTTGTAGACCCATTTGAAATGAGAAGGTCATGAAAAAGATTACCCTTTTCCACATGAAGGCAGCTGGTCTTGTATTCTGAGCCTAATCCATTTATTTAGGTTATTTTTCTGGGTTTATATAGCTGTGTAGCAGCTATAAGGGAATGCTACTGTTCCTGTCTTAATATCATACCAATCATTTCCTCTCCCCACTTTTTTTTACAATGCTATGATATGAACTGAAATTAAGCATCTAACTTTTATAGGATATAGTCTAATCGCCACTCAGATAATTCTCACTAAAATCTGTCTGCCTCTTTGCCTTTTCCAGGTCAAGAGATACTAGCTAGATTGCTTTTTATTAAATCAAAAGGGCATATTCTTCAAAAACTAGTAGCACGGGAAATTAAAAGCATCACACGAATTACTCCAGTCCCCAGTATAATTCAAATGTCCCTCTGGGGCCACCTGATATACACCGCTTTGATCTTTCCTTCCCCATGTAAACCACATGTAACCTCACTCCCCAAATTAAAAACACACCATTTTTAGTGTGGTTTTTAAATCTCTAGTCACCACAGTGGAAAATTCATTCAGTTCTGCTATGCCCTATGGCTCCGTCCCCTGCTCAAGATGATTTCTTATTTTATTTTCCATGGTGATCTGACTGAATTAGTCAGTGAAATGACCTTTCCTTCTTAGCAGGAGAAACTGGCTCATATTTTGCTGGTTTTATTTGTACTGAATTTTGAGCAAGAATTCAAACTCCTAACAAAATAGCAAAGCTTTTATCTAATGCATGACAAAACACAGCCCTCCTTGCAATTTTGATGTATGCATGTTGCTGTCAAATTTGAAGTTAAAGCATTCTCTCTCTCTCTCCCTCTCTCTTTCTCTCTGTTTTTTGCAATACAACCCTGACTTAAATCATAGCATAGTGAATGTTATGGGAAACCTTTATTACCTGATGTATAGTATTTAAAACTTGTGTTTCAGGGAGAGAAAAACTCATCTTCGAAGGTTTTGATGTAATGTTAGAACCATCGGAACCTCCATCACTGTCATGCCTCACCCAGTGTTATCCTCATTAGAACAGGAAGAGAAGGAGGAAATTCAGGAGGTTTAGCCAGTGTCAGGGAAGTCAGGTCAGGTAAAATACCATCAGATCCTGGCAGAACTCCCTCAGAATGTCAGAAAAGCAAAGCGAAGAGTTCTGCCTTCACAGGATGAAGAGACACAGACCCATACCTGTCAACCTTCCCGATTTGGCTGGGATTACCCCGTAATCCTGCGCCGATTGACGTCATTTCCCAACCCGCGCTGCCAAAACCCCATAATTTGGCAGCGGGGGAAAGGAAGTACTGTGCAGCCCTTCTGTGCAAGTTGCCTTCTACGCATGCGTAGAAGGGTTTTACACTCATGTAGAACCCTTCCATGCATGCGTGGAAGCCTACGCCACTTGCGTAGGGTGCTGTGCAAGTGGTGTAGCCTTCCACGCATGCGTGAAAGGCGATCTGCGGGAACTGCTCTGCGCAGGTCCCGTTTTTTTCGGAGCTGAGGGTTGACAGGTATGCACAGACCCAGGCCAAGACAGCATTGCAGGCTAAGAGTGTGAGAGAAGCTAAAACAGAACCAAACACAAACATGCTTTTAAAGAGCCTTGATTGAAGACCAAAGGCATGTGGGAGCAAATGAGAAGCAGTATAGATCTCCTTCTTGAGTCTTGGGTGATTAGCCCATGCAGCAAAGGTGGCTGTTGGGTCTGCTTGCTTTGCCTATGATGCATATCTGCTTTCCCTCTGAACCTTGGCTGGAAACATTCCCCACCTATGATCTCTGATCATGACTGACCTTGCAACTAGAATTTTCCTAAACCTCAGCACTTACCACCTTCACATACTCATGCCCAAAAATGAATGCCATTCTGACCTGCATGCTGATGCCCTTCAGCACACTCACTGAAGAATTCCACATGGAGGAAAGTGGGGCTTTCACCAGCCTCCTAGGCACTGCATGGCCTTTTTTTCTGAGAAGACATTATAACTATCTAATTCTTTTCTCTGCAGACTCAAGAGAAAAGCCTTCTCCAGCAGATTGCCCACCCAAGTTTTAAAATCTGTAGAGAGTACACTCCAGGTCATGTTCCATTTTGGATGCTAGCTTTAGCTCAACAATGAGCTAAGCCTCTATTTAGATATCCCAAAATGTATAAATGAAATCTCTCTTCTTTCTTACATTATTTCAGACTACATTAGCTGTATGTCCTCTTGTTGGAATGACAGTCCCACCAGAGGGCTGATCAAGTACAATCCTCTTTTTAAAAGATATCTTCTATTTGAAGTTGTCTTTTTTCAGCAGGCAGCACCTGAAGTTAGCAGGTACATAATTCCCCTGGTTACAGTCTTCCTCATTTGAGAAACATGCATCATAATTCTGTTTAGATTATATGTATAATCAATCTATACATATACATTCCAAGGGAATGTGGTGCATTAGTGGTTAAGAGCTTGAGCATGATGACTGGAAGGTTGGCAGGTTAGCAGTTCGAAACTCGAGTGCTGCATGATGGAATGAACTCCCATCTCTATCCCAGCTCCTGCCAACCTAGCAGTTCGAAATCAAGAAATTGCAAGTAGATAAACAGGTACCACTTCATGGTAAAGTAAACAGCATTCTGTGTACTCCGGTGTTGTTGTGTATTAAGGCACAATTGCAAGTAGTGCGGGCAGTGCCTTGCAAGAAGAAAATGGTGTTTTCCTGCCATCCAAATGAGAAGCCTAAAGTGGCGTGAAAAACCCCTGCACAGTGCACGCTCATTATGCTAATCCAAGCCCTGTGATTGGTTACCATTTTGGATCCTGTTCTCCATTGGTTAATTACGTGTATATACCCTGTTATGATTGGTTAGTCATGGTTATCTGGTGGATTGCTACTTTGTATCAAGGAACCACCATCAAGAAGACACTATATAAGCCCCACGAGTAAACAAGGGTGGGGCTGGACCAGATCTACACTTTCTACTCCGTACAGGTAGCCAGCAAGTGCTAAGCCTGGGTCTCCTCCATTATGCTATGCTTCTATGGTAGCTAGTTATTGCCTTGTACATGGCAAGAGTTCAGAGGGACTGACTCCACTGGGATTGTGTAGCCTTCTCTGTGTCCGGAGCGCCTTGTAAGCTCATCTCTAAAAGACTGTTGAATAAAGACTTGTTGCTGTTTTGTTCATCGTTGTCTGGACTGGTGCTTATAAGGGCCGGACATAACAGGTGTCTAGTCATTACCTGCCACATGACCATGGAAATGTCTGCAGAAGCAGAAAGCACTCACTTTTTGGCTGTAAACAGAGATGAGCACTAAACCCTAGAGTCAGATATGACTGGCTTTCGAACAAGGGTGAACTTTGCCTTTACCTATACATATAAGTTAGCACAAATCTGTCTCCACTTTTTTGATCTCTTGTTGGCGGAAAGGACAGGAGAGCTAGAATGAATAAATTCCAGGCCCACTGATCTTGTATAGTGGAGGTTCTCAAGGTTTTCGCACCACAGGCCAGACTACTCAACCTCAGACAGGTGAGTGGGTAGGACACAACTGTGGTGGGTGCATTTGTACATCTGCCTCCAATCATACCTGTCAAGTTTTGGATTTGGAAATAAGGGAAATTTCCTGGCAAATAAGGGATACTTGACAGCTATGCTTATCCTGTGCTGCCCTCCAATGGCAGCAGTAGGGCATTGCAGTCTAATTAATAAGGGATGACGGTGGGAAAGAGGGTAAAATAAGGGGTTTTCCCGGCCAATAAGGGATACTTGACAGCTATGCCTCCAATTCCAGGGTCGTCACCTTGGGCTGGATGGAATGGTGTTGGGGGCTGGAGGTGGGGCTGGGGCTGGTCCATGGACCATAGGTTGTGAACCTCTGTTCTACAGACTAGATTAGGACTGTTAATCAAAGGTTGTCCTCTCTCCAGTTAAAAGCAAAGTGACTGTGTGTGACTGGGTGTAAGGGCAAATGTGTAAACTTTTATCCTTCTTTGTCAGGATCTCCTTAGTGTAGCTGGCTACATAGTACTTGTGAAATTTGATTGTGTGGCCTGTTGTGAAAAGGGAAATGTGCCAAAGGAAGAAACTTGCTATGCAATTCCTTCTTAACATTCACAAATGTTAGTAGAATTTTGGACAATGACAGGAAGATGAACTGTCCCCTTGGTATTGCCCCAAAATTTAATTGGGACTCCAAAATCAGTCTTCAAAGCAGTCACTGAAACAACACTTCCAGACATGCCTCTTTGAGTCCAAGTTTTAATTCACCTTTCCTTGACTATCCGAACAGCTTCACAGTTAAAAAGCAGCATATAATATTGCAATAAATTAATTACATAAGTGTCTCACCATTAAAAAACACTTCAGTCCAGTTCTAGTGGCTTTGGGCTAGAGGGAAATATAAGAAACAGAAACCCAATTGTTTAAAAAATTAATACAATATAAGCAGTTTGGAAGCAGACAACACATTGGTAAACCCAGTGCCTGAAAAGCTAGCAAAATGTGATGACTGAACCTTTGACACAAAACTCTTTTAATAATTCTCAGGATCCAAATTAAGCAGGCCACTTTTCTGCTTCTTTATATATACGGCTTGTCAGGTTTTTGTCTCAGTCCATTAGTTTGCTGTAGAAAGAGCTTTATACACAAAGCAAGCTCCCCACTAGAACTGGGGAACCATTTATCTCAAGCATTAGAGCCCCAACCACTTGTGACCAGGCAGCACTGATCAGTTAAATCCCTGATGATTCCTTGGAGGGAATGAAGCGTGGCGCTTGGATACTAATGTGTCCCTGGTGATGCATTATTTTTAGTTCTTGTTTGGATTTGTTCATGCTTCCAAGAGCCGCTTGACAAAGTAAGGTCCCAAGGCAGAAATCTTGAAAATAAGTGAGTGCCGATGACAAGTGGAACCCAATTGTGCCTCCTGGGAAAAAGCTGGCATTGCTTCCTCATATTGCCAGGGTTACATATATGTCCATCTACGAAGGAAAAATGGTGGCAGAATGCTAAATGTTGGTCAAAACACAGGGCCATATGAGGTTATATGTCCTCAGTACCGATACCCAAGACTGTGGTGGCTCAAGTGGTTAAGACGCTGAACTTGCTGACTGGGAGGTCAGAGTTCAATTCCTAGGTAATGCATGATGGAGTGAGCTCCCATCTCTGTTCTAGCTCCTGCCAACCTAGCAGTTTGAAAGCAAGAAATTGCAAGTAGAAAAACAGGGACCACTTTAGTGAGGAGGTAAACAGCACTCCATGCACTCCGGTGTTGAGGCATGCCTGCCACATGGCCACGGAAATGTCTGCAGATGCAGACAGTGCTGCCTCTTTGGCTATAGACAGAGATGAACACTGAATTCTTGAGTTGGATGTGACTAGCTTTCGAGCAAGGGCAACATTTACCTTTACTTATCAATACCAAATAATCAAAATGCAGTAGCAGGATTGCCCTGCTTCAAGAAATAGGACCCTACTTCTGAACATTAATCAAATAAAAATGCACATTTATTTCTTTTCTGCACACTGTGCTCAGTTTTGTGTAACTGATTCAGACCAATATAGGTCCACAGAAGTAGAGGTACAAGCAGGCATTTATGCAATTAAGATATCCATAGCTCCTAAACCTAGGGCTGATCATAAATGCCCCACAACCCCACACAAATTTTCTCCTGTATTTGAGGCGGTAAATTAAAGAAGGAAGTTCTGCTTCATAAGGGAGATAAATCCTTTGAAAATTCATTCTTACTAGGTAACCAAGATTTTGAATGTTCTTTCTAAATATTCAGCTTTGTTTTAACACTACAAGACCTGGTGAAACTTCTCCAGATAGCTGCCATTTTGCCCCATTCCCCACAGCCTGGTCTCCAGAGCATGGGGGAAGTTGCTTTACTGTAGTGCAACTCCTATGCTAATTTTAGAGATGTGGTGAATTGTATTCTCAAAAAATAACCTTTCCCAAACTCTAATATGCCAGTCTGGCCAGGTTATCCTGCTATGGTAATATAGTAGACCATACTGCCAGCTGTTCAATGCTGAGTGTCAGCCGGTGGTTAACTAACCTGACAACCCTGAGGACTAATGGCTTGGGTGCCAAAGTCCCCAGGGAAGGGTGATGTTCCCCAAATGGATTAAATCCCACTTGAATCCATCTTCATGGAGGGTGGCAGTTTCATCACTACTGGCCTGGGGCTGATGAGGACTTTGTGTGCCAAAAGGGCTCAAGACCAGAAAGTGACTCATGGAACTGAATCAGTGGTATGGGTGTCATACTGTGATGTGGAAGGCAGATGAAAGGCCACAGCATTATATTCTCAGGACAGTCTTCATGGATTTGGATATGGCAGAAGAAGAAGAAAACTCTCATATAATAGTTCATTCTTCCAGACTGACAGTATGAAAAGATGGAATGAAAATAGCAGTCACTATGTTCTTCTTCTTGTTGTTTTTGGCAATTCCATTTTTTTAAAAAAAGGATGTTTCTGCCATTGTCATCTAACATGATCCTGCAAAATTTACAAATAATCTCACACCAGAATTGTGACTGCATTTCTGTTCTCCTAATCCTCCACTCCAGTTCTGAATGGAAAGTTCTCTTAGTTGCAAACCTCTAGCCAAGTGCTATATAATTCTGTTCCAGCTAACTGGCTGAGCTTTCAACAGCCATTACCCACTCACTTCCAAACACATCTTCTCAATCATTAGGGTGTGAAACTTGCTTTTAGAGGGGGAGTATTACTGAGTTTTTCAGAATAAGGTGTTTTGTGCCAAGGCAGCATCTGATTGTTATTAAAGAATAAACACTCTTGGCATTCCCTCATAGGTAATAAAATATAAGCAAGAACACTAATTTATGGCAACTGAAATTCCCAAATACAGGAGTTCTGAAGAATGTAAAAAGAGCCTGGGTGATCTATCCAAAAACTGTATTTAATCCATGATTCTATCCCTAGCCAAATAAATGCTTTTGAAAAGCTAAAGGAGATAATAAGCCATTTGTCGCTGCCACCTGATATTTATAGGTCTAATGTATGTGACCATGTAGGTTTAATTTACTTATTGTTGTTGACAGCCATAGCTAGACCTATCCTTCAGAATGTGTCTAAAGTGAGAGTAAAAGGGTGGCATTTAAACTAAACTTCAATTGCATTATGTTCAGATATAACTTTTATGCAGAGCAAAGCCTAGAGAGTTGATCAGGCTGGCATATAAGAACGCAATCATTGTGGCATGGAACATATGGAGCCACAAGCAAAACACAGCTGTGTGATCTATTCCTGAAAGTAAAGTTCTGGAGCAAAAAATACTTTTATTGGATCATTAAAATGTTACAAGTAAGATGAGCTTTCATGTTGTACAGCACTCTTTATCTGGCAAAGAAGGTATAAAACATGGGGGTTCAAGGGAATAAGCCAAACATTAGGCCAAATGTCATGCCCATGGTCCATGCCATCAGACCACCAGGGAAGCAAAATGGAGATTTAGATTCTATATGGAAGAGAGGTAGAAAGAACTGCATTGTTCAGGACCTGCTGTAATCTTGCAGCAGAAAACTGGTTTATCTTTCTTTCAGCAAAACAGCAGAAGGAATTTGAGTATCATATTAAGTCCACCTATTTGTGAGGAATTTAATTGATTTCAACTAACTACTAACAAAGACTTCACCTAGGCAGGGCAGAAGTGTCCCTTTTAAATTATTTGTTAAGCCCCGGTCATAATAGGAACCACCCAGACACATTGAGCAGTATAGAAATGTAGGTAAGTAAGTAAGTGGATGAAGACAACAAAGGGGGACTGATTTTTAGAACCTCAGAAGCTGTTCATTTCCCTATGTCTCACTTTATGTGGAAATCCAATTTGAATGTGAAGCCCAGTAAATAGGAGTATTGTATATCCCATGTTTACTCAGACTCTGGGGAAGGAGTAAATTTTTAATTAATCATTATTAACAAGAGACTGTGGTGGCTCAGTGGTTAAAGAAGCTCACCTTGTTAGCTGGAAGGTTGGCAAGTCAGTAGTAGATGTAGATGCACTCAAGTACTGCATGACGGAATGAATGCCAGCCTTTGTCCCAGCTCCTGCCAACCTAGCACTTCGAAAACAAGAAATTGCAAATGGATAAATAGGGACCACTTTGGTGGTAAAACATCTTGGGACATGAAAGGAACCTTATTTGGGTGTCCCCTGGGTGGAGTTCCTCCAGCAAAAAATCCTTTCAATCCAGAAATCACCTTTGTGTGCTTCTGACACAATAAAAAAAATCAACAACAAAAACAACAATAGAACAAGTTGGTTCTTCTTCTTCTTTGTGTCCCAATCAAATCCTAGACTGCCAAAATGATGCCACTTTCTTAGCTTTGTCATTGGCCAAACTTAAGTCCTCATTGGTGAATATTACTGGCAATAATTGGCAGAGCAGTAAATGAGCCGGATTCTGTATCTCTCCACATTCACACAGCATGTTGTTCTCTGCCAGCAGCCCCCACTTGAGCATGTTGGTCTTGCATTTAGGGATTCCAACCTTCAGCCTATTCAAGTTCCTCCAAGTGATGTAGGAGATGTTGTGTTTCTCAGGTATATCCTTTAATGTTGTTCCTTGTCCAGTGAGCTCCTTCTTCCATCTTCTAATTTGGTTTTCCTCTTGTGTACCCTCAAGAATATTTGTTCTTGCCATAAAGCTCTTCCTGGATCTGAGCTGGCAGATTTGAGGCCCATTCAGAGGATGTCAAGGGTTATTCTTTTGCTTAATTCTCTCAGCTTCTTCTGCTACTTCTCGCCTTATCTTAGGTGGAGCAATACCAACAAGAAGGTGTATTTTCTCAACTGGTGTAGGTTTGAGGCATTCTTTCACTATACACATGGCTTCATTAACAGTGATGTCAACTTCTTTCGCGTATGTAGATGCACTCCATACTGGAGCAGCATACTCTGCTTCATAGGTGCTCAGGGCCAAAGCTGATATACTCAGCATGGATGGTTGAGTTCTCCATTTATAGTTTGTGAGTTTCCTGATGCTATTGTCCCTTGTACTAACTTTGGCTTTGGGGGCTTTTGGTGTATGAAGACCAAGACACAGGACACAGCCTCGGGCTGGGTTAACTCAGGTTTATTGCATTGTGGACAGAGGGAACATGAGGTGATGGCGGATCGATAGCTCTTTTTATACAGCAGTAATACTTTTGAACGTGGTGCCATGGTAGCCCATTGGCTACTGCCTGCGTGACGTCATTGCGAGTCACGCCCTTCTTGTCCAGGTGTAGGTAGTGGCGGGAAAGCTTCCCGCGCTGTTGCCTTTGATGAGTTCGGACCAAGAGAGCTTGGATGCTCGCTGCTGCCAGCTGGTGGTCATTAGCTCGCGTCCTATTACAGGGTTTATATGATACAGCTGAAGGTTACATTGTTGCTATAGGCAAGGTTACATTGGCTCCGATACATTGTAATCCATGTGGAAGGAAAACCATTAGAACACAACACCCCTCCCCCCTAGGATGAGACAAAGTCTCGAGCCCCCACTCAAACACACTCCCCCCCTAGGAGACAAAGTCTCTCAGCCAAGATGGCTTATTTCGAACACGCTGGGGTCTCGATGCGGGCTGCCTTTGCCCGGGTTTGCTACCTTCTCTTTGTCCCCTGGTTTCCTGCCCTGTAATTGGAGAGGGAGACTCGTTAGTGACTTGCCGCGGCTCCGCGGCGTTGTTGGGAGGTGTGCTCTCTCTTGGGGAAGAACCGGGGGCACTGGGGACTAACGAAAAACCCCTCTTCTCGCTTGGATGGGTGGGGGAACACTCCTGAAAACCCCCCCGGCTCGCAAAACCAAAACCAAAATTACATTCGGGGGCAGCGGTCGCGAATTCCTCTCCCCCTTCCCCGGCCTCTGATGGAACTGGTTTATCAAAAGGATATGAGTCGGGGCCGCTGCTTCTTCCTTCCCCCCTTGCTTGGGACTGTTGTCCGCTGATGTCTCCCCCTTGGGCTAAGCGGGTGGGGGAGAACCCTAACGCTGAATCCTGTTGATGAGCCCCACTGTCTGGTACGCTCACTCGGTGCCTCAGCTGGTCCGCGTGCCTCCTCCAGAGGAGACCTGTGCTGGTCTCGACCCGGTACGACACTGGCCCCGTCTGTTCTACTACCGTCCCCGGCACCCAGGCTGGCCCTGCGCTGGCATAGTTTCTACAGTGAACAGGGTCGCCGGCGGCGAATCCTTTCGAGACTGCCAGCCCTATGTTTTTTCCCTTCTCCTCGACTCTCGTCGGGTCTAGCCTGGACAGAATCGTGGTCAGTTTTCGCCGCATCAAGAGCTCTGCCGGCGAGTAACCTGACGCTAAGGGGGTCACCCTATACGCTAATAAGAACTGACATACTTGGTGATTTAGGTCCCCCGGGCCCATGCGCCGAAGCGCATCCTTTGTTGTACGCACCAACCGTTCCACTTGGCCATTCGTGGCCGGGTGAAACGGTGCGGATGTGACATGCCGAATTGCGTTTGCCGCCATGAATGCTCCGAACTCCGAGGAGGTGAAGCAACTCGCGTTATCGCTGACTAACGTGTCGGGTAAACCGAACGTGGAAAAGACTCTCCGTAGCTGGCTAATTGTCGTAGCGGAGGACGTGCTCTTTACTGGGATAACCTCCAGCCACTTGGAGAACGCATCCACCACCAGGAGAAACATGGTTCCTCGGAATGGGCCAGCGAAATCTATGTGTACTCTGGACCACGGCCCCCTTGCTGCGTCCCATTCCCTATGCGGGAGGCGAGCCTCCTCTGGACGGGATCCCTGACATGCCTCACAAGTGCCGACCATGTGCTCAATGTCCGCGTCCAGTTGTGGCCACCAAAAATAACTGCGGGCCAGCGCTTTCGAACGAACGATCCCCGGGTGGCTGACGTGCAGCAGTTTGAGCACCCTCGGCCGCATGGATGTAGGGACCACCACCCGTTGGCCCCACAACAGGCACCCCCTTTCTAGGGACAGCTCTAGCCTTTTCCGAAAGAATGTGTCGAATTCCGTGCTCGGGGACGATGCCGGCCACCCCTTCTGTACCCATGAGCTAACTTTTTCCAGCGTTTTGTCCTTGCCTGTCGCCCTAGCAATATCGGCTGGTACTAGTGGGGGTGCGTCTAAGACCTCGATTAGCAACACCTGGCGGTCTCTTTCTACTCTAGCCTTTTGGTCATCCGACAGGGGCAAAGGGGATCTCGAAAGTGCATCAGCATGGCTGATCTCCTTTCCGGGCCGGTACTCCAACTCGTGTTGGTATGCGTTGAGAAAGATAGCCCAACGCAGCATTCTCGGGGATAGGATCTGCGGCGTGGGCTTGCTTGCCGTGAAGATCCCTAACAGGGGCTTGTGATCCGTTACAATTTTAAACGGGCGGCCATACAGAAAATCGTGGAACTTTTTGGTCCCCGCTACTATGGCTAATGCCTCCCTGTCGGTTTGTGCGTAATTTCGCTCTGCTTGGGACAGGGACCTTGAATAAAACGCAACCGGGGCCTCCCTTCCGTCATCCAACACGTGGCAAAGCACCGCCCCCACCCCCACCGGTGATGCATCGCAGACTAATACCACCGGCCGTTTGGGGTCGAAATGCGTTAGAATTGCGTCAGAGGTCAAGAGTTGCTTTAGCTCTTTGAATGCCCTCTCGTGCTCGTCACCCCACATCCATGTCTCCTCCTTTTTAAGCAACCGATGAAGCGGTTCGGCTACGGACGCTTTCCGCGGAAGGAATGTATGGTAAAAATTGAGGAGCCCCAGGAATGACTGTAGCTCGGTTTTGGATGTGGGGCGAGGGGCCTTCTTGATGGCTGCCACTTTGGATTTGGATGGCCTAATACCCTCGGGTGTGATTCGGAACCCTAAAAACTCGACCTCGGTTTCGAAAAAGACACATTTGTCCTTCCTCAGTCTCAGCCCCGCTTTCTCGAACACAGTTAGTACTTTGTCCAATCTTTTTGCCAGTTCGGCCTCACTCCCCCCTGTTATCAACACGTCATCAAAATAAGGCAACACCCCCTCCAGCCCCTTCAGGAGGCGTTCCACAAGCGACTGAAAAAGGCCGGGTGCCGAGTTCACGCCGAACTGTAAACGCGACACCTGGAACGCTCCTTTATGTGTGACTATCGTTTGGGCCGCGGCCGTGGCGGGAGTTACGGGGAGTTGCTGATAGGCTTGCGCTAGATCGAGCTTAGCGAAACACTTTCCCCCATTTAGCCTGGCCAAAAGGTGGCTGACCACCGGCACCGGGTATGCATTAGGGCGGATCGCCTTGTTAATTGTACACTTATAATCAGCGCAAATGCGCACCTCCCCGTTAGCCTTCAGAGCTGTTACAATTGGAGTTTCCCACTCCGCGGAATCAACAGGAATAAGAATCCCCTGGCCCACCAATTTGTCCAGTTCCGCCTCTATTTTGTCCTTTAGTGCGAAGGGCACCCTGCGCGGTTTGAGTCTTATCGGGCGGACCTCCGGGTCTAAGTCGAAGGCTACAGGGGGTCCCTTGAATTTTCCCAGTCCTTTTTTAAAAACGTCGGGATGCGCGTCGCACACCGCTTGTATTGGATCCCCCCCCACCGAATGTACTCCCCCTATGAACAGGCCTAAAGGCTGAAACCACTGTGTCCCAAGGAGGCTACAACTTCCCCCCTTGAGGACAACTAGGGGCAGTTCCGCAGAATGTCTCTTGAAATTAACCCGAAATTTCCCGACCCCCAATACCGGAATGCTGTTTCCCTGTACATCTCGTAGCGTGGACCTCAATGTTTTAAGTTTGGGCCGCACGTGGGGGTCGATTTTCAAGAACTCTTTCTGGGGGATTATGGAATAGGAGGACCCTGAGTCAATTTCCATCCTGATAGGGACCCCTTGTATTAGTACCTCAACGAAGTAATGGGACTGTCCCGTGGACACGCTGAACACCGGGGCGTCATCTTCGCTGCCGTCCGAGACGCGGCCCACGCCGTCCTTCTTCCTCGTGGTCTGGGCGCCATCTTTGGGCCTCGCGGGACGGTCCGGTCTGGTCGAACGGTCTGGTGACTGCCTCCGGCCCTCCTTTCTTTTTCTGCATGCCTTGGCAATGTGCCCCCGACGGCCGCAGGTGTAACATTCAGCCTTTCTAAATGGGCATCTCGCGCGTTCGTGGGCCGCCCCGCAACCATCGCAGCGGCGCCCCCCTTTTCGGACCTTCTGGACCTCCTCGCCGTCGCTGCCTTCCGAGGACGATTTTGAGGCCCGCCGAGTTGCGTGCACCGATTGTCCGGACTTCCCGTGCACCGAATTTTCTGCTTTGCCGGCCCTGGGACGCCACTCACGCCACTGGTGCATCTCGTCTACTCCAGCATTCGTGGACTCCGCGGCTTCGGCGGCCTCGACGACCTCTGCCAGCGTGGGTGGCGGCTCCTTGTTCATCAAGCTGCGCTGCACCTCCTTGTCTTTCAGGCCACACAGCACGCCATCCCTGAGGGCCATGTCTAGGATGTCGCCCCATTTGCAGGGGACGGCGGCTACCCTCATGGCGGCCACGAATGCCTCAACCGACTCGTCCGGCGCTTGGACTCGCCTCCAAAACGCGCTCCGAGCGGGAAACATCGCCCTCGAGGGTTGGAAGCGCTCCCGTAGCAGCTTCATGATGTCGTCCGCCTTAAATTGGCTCACCTTCTTCGGAGCGATGATGCCCACCAGCGTCCGCTTGGTTTCCACCCCGAGCATTCTGGTGAGGATGGCCCTCTTCCGCTCCTCATCGTCTTCCTTGACTTTGAGTTCCACCAGCGCCGCCTGGAAGTCCATCTCCAACAGCTCCCAGTCTTGCGGTTTGGTGATGTTGAACCCGCTCTGTGCCCTGGCTGCTCCTTGGGGATCCATTATCCCACCTTCGTCGCCAATTTGGTGTATGAAGACCAAGACACAGGACACAGCCTCGGGCTGGGTTAACTCAGGTTTATTGCATTGTGGACAGAGGGAACATGAGGTGATGGCGGATCGATAGCTCTTTTTATACAGCAGTAATACTTTTGAACGTGGTGCCATGGTAGCCCATTGGCTACTGCCTGCGTGACGTCATTGCGAGTCACGCCCTTCTTGTCCAGGTGTAGGTAGTGGCGGGAAAGCTTCCCGCGCTGTTGCCTTTGATGAGTTCGGACCAAGAGAGCTTGGACGCTCGCTGCTGCCAGCTGGTGGTCATTAGCTCGCGTCCTATTACAGGGTTTATATGATACAGCTGAAGGTTACATTGTTGCTATAGGCAAGGTTACATTGGCTCCGATACATTGTAATCCATGTGGAAGGAAAACCATTAGAACACAACAGGGCTGGAGGTGGGACTTTCAACAAGGCGGTGTAAAGGTGGTTGTTTTTTTAATAGTTAATTATTGTTATTTGTCAGTATTTGCTAGTGGTAATCTCAGGTCTTCTAGATGGAGCCATTAACAAGGTGACATAAAGGCTCCATCTAGAAGACATGAGATTACTACTAGCAAATATAGACAAATATCAATAATTTAAAAATACAAATTAAAAAGAGATACTAACAAATTGAAATTATGCAATATACATATGAACAAGAGCATTTGAAGCACATGTGTAAGTAACTTGCAAATAAAAGATGGAGCCACATGATTAAGTCCTTAGATCAACATTTGTTCTCGTTTGGCCCCAATCAGCAATAAGACTTGTGCTTGCAAAACAGCTGCCATTGCTAATTATTACTAATTTTTGTAATGATGTTTTGCAGCTACAGGAAACAATGTTTTTTAGAAACTGATTTTCCTTAGATCTTGGGCCAAGTGTAGAGAGAAGAACATTTTAGTGATATAATGGAGAGTACTTGAATTGCCTTGGTCACTTAAATGAAATAGAAGTATTGATTCAAACATTAGTGTGGTCTGAAAAAATAGTATTCTGAAATATTGGTCTTCATAATGCTGGAAATTTAAGTGCTGATTTGTACACAGAGTGAGTGGTCCTCCTCAGTATTGCTTTTGGAGCTGGGGAGGGATAGCACACTTCCATTTGCAAACAGACACAAATTGCTAACCAGGGACAATGCTCCTGTATGAAGGCATAGCCATCATACCTTATTTCTAAAGAAGGAGCAGGAATTATGTAGCACATAGGCCACATGGGTGTTCTCCAGTTGTTTTTGTGACACATGCAGCTCCCCAGAAGAAAAAGAAAAAACTTATATTCTTTATCAAATCTTCTAAATGGGAGGAATGTACCTTAGAAAACATGGTACAACTCGAAAATAAGGTATAATTCCCCATTGTGTGTTAGTAAAGAACTGTTTTTAAAAAAGATTAATCAAAATTGCTGTAGGATTATTCCCCTCAGACAAAATGGACTGGAGGAGCCTGGGCTCAAAAAAATGACCCCTAGATCCCTAGGCTTTGTCTGCTTCTATTTTGGGCAAGCTTGCTTACTTTACTTACATACCTACCTATTTACATGTGCCTGTATATCCCACCCTTTTGATGTAAGCACCACTCAGGGTGGCTTGCAATATACAAAAAAAATCACACTATATATAAAACAAATCAAAATATAATCTTCCAATAATAACCTAAGAGGCAAAATCAGATGGCATCAGAAAATATTAAAACCCTAACAATATTCATAGTAAGCACTACCAGCAGCAGTAAGAGGAGGCAAAAAATAAAAAATAAAAATCCAGGGCCACCGCTACAGAGTTCTCATGATTTTATAAGCCTTGAAAGTCTTGCTGACAAAAGTAAGTCTTTAGCAGTTTATAGAATTTTAATAGTGTAGGAGAACTTCTAATCTCCACTGGCAATTCATTCTAAAGTATGGAGGCTATGGTGGAGAAATCTCTCAATCTGGTTATTGCATTTTTTGCATTTCTAGGTGTACATGCCTGGGGGCTTTGGGTATGATTACTGAGGAAGAGGCACTTCCTCAGATAGTTTGGTCCCAAACCGTTCAAGGCTTTATAGGACAACACCAACACCTTGAATCTGGCACAGCGTACCATGGGGAACCAATGCAGACTAGCCAGGACTAGTGTGATACTGTATGGTCATATCAACCAATATTCACAACCAGCCTGGCCACCACATTTTGCACCCGCTGATTTCTCCATACCAGCCACAAGGGTAACCCAACACAGAGGGCATTTACAATAGTCAACTCTGAAGATTATCAGTGCATAGGCTAATGCTATCAGGGATCTCCTATTCAGGAAAGAGCAGAGCTGGGCTATCTGCCACAGATGGAAAATGTGAACTTGATCACCAATAACACCTGATTTTTCCAGAGTCAATGACTGGTCAAATTGCATGCTCAGATTACATACATTCTCCTTCGAAGGAAGAATGACACCCACCAAACTAATGGAAATCTTCTCTACCTGTGATCGGTTATCACCTCTGTCTTGTCCAGGTTCATCCCCCATCCAAACCGTTTCTGCCTCCAGGCACTTCTCCAGGCTCTGGATTGCAACCACTGCTGAAATGGAGGAGGAGAGACAGAGCTGTTAAGATGGGGTATGTTATTCGTTTATAATATGTGAAAGGATGGGAGGAAATTGACATTCTCTGCTTTTTCTCTTGTTACTCCTTTTCTGAGTGCTCTCTCATCTCTTGTCAGTGTTTGTTTCATTATGAAGGTCAGTGATTTATTACCTGGAACCTTATTGACATACTTGAGAATAAGTACTCCTGAACACAGGGGGAGATTTACCTCTGCACAAATACAGAACAACATCTAGCTATAAGTATTACTGCCTTAAGAGAACACTTCCTGGAAAAAACAATTTAGGTCTGGTGTCTAAAATTACCTTAATAATAATAATAATAATAATAATAATAATAATAATAATTTTGTGTCAGAAATTATTCTGGGTTGAAAGGATTTTTGCTGGAGAAACTCCGCTCAGGGGACACTCAAATGAGGCTCCTTTCATGATCTGAAGATCTTATCCTACCAAAATGTTCCCTATTTATCTACTTGCAATTTCTTGTTTCCAAACTGCTTGGTTGGCAGGAGCTGGGACAGAAACACGTGCTCATTCTGTCATGCAGTACTTGGGTCTCGAACTGCCAGCTTGCCAACCTTCCAGCTAACAAGGCAAGCCTCTTAACCACTGAGCCACCACAGCCCCTCACCTTGCTAAATCAGTATCTTGAAACCTCCTAATAACAGAGCTTTTCATCTGGACTCTAAACACTGGACAGGGTTGGTATTGTGATGAGCAAGAGACAGTTTATGACTGAGTCCTTTCAGCCACCATTTCCATGTGTTGCAGCCACTGATAACCCCTTCTTCCATAAATTCAAGGAATGCATATTTTAAAACTGCAGAAGTTTGTAGCAGGAAATACCCTTTTAAAAGAAGGTAAACAGCCTGAAAATTCCTTGATTCCTTGATTGACCAGACTATCAAGGGAAAAGTTCCTGCTGGTCTCAACTCATTTTCCATTCATTTCACTGCCATGCTCTTTTTCTCCAGGTTCAACCAAAACTCTTCACAATTGGGTCTTCCCATCTTTGGGGGGACCTGCCAAGAGTTTTTTTTTTCAACTCTGGGATACCGCTCAGTGACTGCTGTTGTCCAACACCCATCTGTCAATTGAGTGTCCAGCCCAGTGCAATTTCCGCTTGTGATACTCAGCAACAGCTTCATTTATTCTGCTTTGTTCTCTTATCTGGGCATTGGGGATGTGGTTGCGAAGGGACATCTTTAGCATTGAGCATTTCCATGGCTCTTATAGCTCTTCATAGTTCTTCTTCCTTAGCCTTCATGAATGATCATCTTTCACTCCCATAGAGGGCCACAGGCAGTACCTTCTAATTATAACGATTGACACATTGTTTCTTGTCAATTTTTCTCATTTAGCAAGTTTTCTTTTATGGAGTTTAATGCCATCCATCCCACTTTCTTTCTGTTCTCTGATTGTTGGTCATCCCAATCAGACAGTTGGGACAGACATATTGGCCGACCTGCTTGATGGGTTCATTCTCGATTTTTATCTGGAATTTCCGCTGGTTGCTTGACAGCATATATTTTGTCTTCATGGCATTCATTTTTAGGCCAACCTTTGTACTTTCCTACAATCTCGTTAATGTTCTTTTTGCTACATGAAATCACTGCATCCTAGCTGAATGCATTATTCTCTTTTTGTGGGAAAAGCCAAAGTGTAGTTGGCAAGTTAAGCCTTCTTCCTCCTATTTTATTTGCTGTACCAGTCTGAACAGGAGGTAGGAGCGTTGCTATGGCAACATCTGGAGGTTACCACTGATACCAAATAGCAAAGGTGGTGAGCACTTTTTGTCAGTAGTCCAGGATTCAAACTGTTTGCTGGACTATTCTACAGTACATAACAGATCAATAGAAATCAACACAACAATAGCAAACAAGGAATTAAGAAAAAGAAGCACCATGCTATTTTCTGGAGACAATTTCCCCATGTCTAATTTAGGTTTTCATTTTCTTTATATTTTTCCATATTGTGGATATCGTTCCCCTACTCATTTCTACAGTTAATACTGAAATATAGTCATAAGGGAGTTAGAAACTGATATGCATTTTATGAAGGTTGCTTAGAAGTGCACTGTGACACTACTTATTAGAGAAACCTGTTGGAAGGGAAAACCGCAAGCATAAAACAGCTGACAACTTGTTGTCCAGGGGGGGGGGGAGACGAACTGAAAGAAAATTATATGTTTGACAAAGATATGAACAATACCTTTAAAAAGACACTCATTCTGTTACTCACTATACTGAATAGTGTTATTGATACTGGCTCTTCATCTGCAAAAGTAACCAATTCTGTTGTGTGTTACTAATGTGGTGTTATGTTATGTGCCTACAAGTTGCCTCCAAACTATAGCAACCATAACTGGGTTTTCAGGGTATGTCAGATATTCCAGGAGTAGTTTTACCAGTGCCACTTCACCCCTCTGTGAGCTTCCATATTGAGCAGTGATTTGAACCCAGGTCTCCAAATCTGTCACATTCACCACAAAGCAACGGCTTTTACTAAGGTTTTTCCTTACCATTATTGGTGCAACATTCAGAAATAAAAGAAATTATTGCCCAATTTCCTTCAGTGGTCAATTAGGTTTACTGCAAATTGAAAATACTGAGAAAAACACATGACTCAGAATGGGCATTGGCTTCGGAACATAGTGTTCAATCAAAGTAGAAAAAGGCCATGGTGTTTTCCAGACTGGATACTGGGCAGTTCAAGAAGCCCCCAGCTATACTTTGGTTGGTTTGCACACACCTAAGTTTGCTCCAAAGTTTAGGGCAGGGGTTCCCAACCTTTTCATGCCAGGGGCTGGGCCACACTCTCTCAGTCAGCTTCGAGGGCCGGATGGCTATGTTGCCCTGCCTGCACAATGGGGGATGGCCATTTTGTCCCACATGCTTCAAAGGGAAAGCCATTTTGTTTCTTGAATACCCTTGGAGAAGTGGGGGCCACATGAAATGGCACCATGGACCAGATCTGGACTGCAGGCCTTTGGTTGGGAACCCCTGGTTTAGGGACTTAAAATATTAAAAACTGGACAAAAAAACATTGTGTCAGTTGCTGTAGCCAAAGAAGGACAGTAAGCAGAAGCACATTAACAACTGAAGCCCAAGTAATAGCTAGCATCTCTCTGGGGAAACTCCTAGGGAGGACTCGGATTGAACTAACCAAGCTCTATTTTCAACCATCCAACTGTACAAGTAGCAATTTTCTGTCCAGGCATGGTAAGGGAAGTAGCGCACTTCATTTGTTAGTTGTACTCTAGAGCTGTTTTACTTTTGCTTTTAGGTCCATGGGGTCACAAAGGATCGGAACCGACTGTGTGACTGAACAACAACAAGCTATATCATGTCTTCATCAAATTTAGGGTGGAAAGTGTGTAAGTGAATGTGAGATGCAGGACTGACTCTCCTGTGTGGGTTTTGATTGGGCAAATGAAAATGGCACAAAAGGTTATCTATCCCCTTCCTCATCATTGTTTTCTACCTTCTGTTATGTTCTAATGCCTGATGTGGACCTGTACTTGCAAGATCCAGAGATGAAGGGTATCAAATATGCAGCACCTTAATTTGGGCTAGGTAGTAAATCAGCACACTCAGGAGAGCTAGAATACTGTTAGGGGGGCATCTTCCACATCTACACTAGATGTTTTTTGTGAGCATGGCTCTCTGTGAAGATAAGGAAGTAGAAGAAAGAAAGGAAGCTAGTAAAGGCTTATCTTACAAATGGAAGGTCTACAACATTTCTACAGTTGGTGAAAATATGATGAAATCTCATTTAAAATATGCACAATGCCCAACATCCCAGATACTATCCCTTTTATTTTCCCCATTTGTGGTTTTTCACCCACTCTGAAAAATTACATATATTCACAAATATCTGTAGAAACATGAAAACCAATCATTTCAGGACATTTCCCCATAAGCTCTGGTGAAGTTGGTCCTGATGGGTAAATTAAATGTCTGATTACAAATTAGATCTTCATACACAAAGGGGATTTAGAGCTCCAGTTATGCCAGTTTCTTTTCACATATAGGCTCACCCCCTTGTCTCAGGACTGTCCCCTTTGGCGATGGACGTGTTGTGGTGATGACTCGTCTTGTGCACAGGCGCTGGAGGTCTTTGCTTTCGCTGTTGGCATACCTTAGCAATGTGCCCTCTTCGCCTGCAGTTGTGGCATTCTGCGGTGCAGAAGGGGCACTTCTTGCGGTCATGCCGGGCTCCGCAGGCCTCACACTTGCAAAGGAATTTCTTCTCCCGATTGTCACGGTGCTCTCGGTGCTTTTGTTGGACTGCTCGGACTTTTTCCTCTGTGTCGCTGGACTCCAATGAAGAGGTGGAACCAGGCGATGCTGAGGAGAATGAAGGTGAACTTTGCTGAGCTTGCACAGCTGAGTCGGTGGCACTGGTGGTGGAGTAGCGATGCCAGAAGAGCTTTATCCCAGACCGTGCGGCTTCAGACGCTACTGCCTCTTCTAGGACATCCGTGAAGGTTAGCGTCTTTCTGATCATGAGGCAACATTGAGCATCTTCATCCCTCATGCTGGCCAGCAGACGGTCCCGGAGTGCTTCTTCAATGTTGTCCCACTTGCACAGGGCGGCAGAGATGTGCAGCATGGTGGCGTAGTCTGCAGTGGATTCACCAGGTTGCTGCTCTCTTCTGTGGAAGGCCACCCTGGCCGGGAAGATCGAGACACCTGGCTGCAGGTGCCTTCTCAGTGTGGACATGATTTCTGCGAGTGGCACCACATCCAAGTCCCTTGGGAGAATGAGGTGGGTTGCCAACTCAAGCATCTCAGAACCGCACTGAGCAAGGAAACAGGAGCGCTTCTGGTTTCCGTCGGTGATTTTCTGCGAGGCCATTGCATGGCAGAACCAGCGTTTGTATGTTGCCCATTTCTCTGGATGTGCTGGGTCAAATGGGCCGATGTTGCTGCCTTGTGGAGACGCCATCCCACCTTCGTTGCCAGTTTCGTGTTCAGGGAATGAAGAAGCAGACAAATGAAGTAGTGAAATTCAGCTCTTTATTAGTGGGGTTTGAACACACTTTGGATGGGGCAAAACTCGGACTTATATACACTATAAACAGTAACAGTAACTATAATACAACAAGTCCATTGGCTAACAGATTGTGTGCATTTTTGATCCACTTATTTGCATAAGAATAGATACATTCCACTCCTGTCAGAAAACACAGTTGACATACATAACAATACACCTGACATTTTCTTGATTATGTCCCAACAGGATGAGCCTCAAGAACCAAAAATTACATTCACAATAGATTGGATTCCAGGCATGTTTCACGTTAAAGGTAAAGGTCACCTGTTGTGTATTAGGGCACAATTGCAGCACCTTGCAAGGAGAAAATGGCAGTTTCCCGCCATCCAAATTAGGAGCTAAAAGTGGTGTGAAATCTCCCTCTCTGAGCATGCTCATTATACTAATCAGAGTCCTGTGATTGGTTACAGTTTTGGATCCTGTTCCCCATTGGTTAATACATATATATTGTGATATGATTGGTTGGTTGTGCTTGTCCAGTGGGTTGCTACTTTGTATCAAGGAGCTACCACTTGGGAGACACTATATAAGTCCCATGGGTAAACAAGGGTGGGGCTGGACCAGATCTATACTACCCATTCTCCACAGGTATCTAGTACGTGCTAAGCCTGGGTCTCCTCCACACGCTAGCACTACTAGTGTAGTTTAGTCTTTGCCAATCTCCTACGGCAGATTCTGGAGGGAATGATTTCATGGGATTCATATAGCCATCTCTGTGTCCGGAGCACCTTGTAAGCTTTATCTGAAAGACTGTTTAACAAATGCCTGTTGCTGTTCTGTTCATCGCTGCCTTGACTATTGCTTATAATGGCCAGATGCGACATCACCCTTAATTGAAAGCCAGTCATATCTGACTCTAGGGTTCAATGCTCATCTCTGTTTATAACCAAAGAGCCAGTGCTGTCTGAGTCTGCAGACGTATCCATGGACATGTGGCAGGCATTCCTAGACACTGAAGTGCTTAGAATGCTACCTTCCCACAGAAGTGGTCCCTATTTATTTACTTGTAATTTCTTGCTTTTGAACTGCTAGGTTGGCAGGTGCCAGGACAGAGATGGGCACTCATTCTATCATGAAATACCCAGGTTTTGAACTGCTGACCTTCTGCCTCCCAGTAAACATCTTAACCACTTGAGCCACTGCAGCATTAGCTGTACTGTTTTTCACAGTGCCTGGCTACCATTGACTGAACCACATTAGCCAAAGATGGTTATATCCCCATGCAACTGTGAAACCACTCTCAGGAGCAGCTTGTTGTTTGAGTACCTGCCCTGAGTGATAATCCACTGAACTTGAAATAGCCACTTTCTTAGTGAAAAGCTTTTAGAGTGACTTTGGTTGCTCAGGCAGGCTATTGGATCCTTTCCAGGAACTATGCATTCAGCTTTATGGGTACCTAGTTTATGGAGGTTTCATGTATCCTTCAAAATTCTCCTCACAGTCCTGCTTCCTGACTTGTCTTCCGGCACTGATAAATTTTCAGTCCTGACTTTTGATTTGTTCCTTGATCTTACATCCTGGTTTGTCCTTTACTTGTGACCTCTAACTTTTGCTTTCCTGTTTCCATTTCCTGATTTGTTCTTTTAGTTTGTCTTCTGATTTGTTTTTCATTTCTTATGTGTTCTTCATATCAGACCATTAGTTTTCACCACTACATTTGTTTCCTGGACCCTGGAATACTTTAAATGGTTATCCACAGTGCAGTCTTGGCAGCCTTTCTTTATAGTTCAGAGTAGAAGATTTTTTGAAATACTATCCTTTAAAAAATAATTCATATATGCATCCCATCTGCTAGTAAACACTGGACTGCCTACTAGCTGTATTAAGAGAAAATAATCCTAAAGAACACTCATCATCATGAAAATTCATACCACAAATACTGTATTAGTAAATCCATCCAATTTTTTATACGTCTGTTAGGTGCGTGTTGTTTCTTATCACATTTATAGCACTAATTTAGGTTAGATATGCTATAGTCTAAAACCACCCATTCCAGCCCAAGTTAAGAAGATACTCATCTACTAGTAATAATACTGAGCTCTCTGTGAGATTATTTTTGTTATTGACCACATCCTTTTATGACCTAAAACTAGGAGATGAATCTATTTCACTTTCTAATATATTGTTTATGATTCCACCAAACTTGCTTCCAAAAAAGTAGAAGAGAAGAAAAATGTATAACACTCCACCCTTGAGGCTTACAAACTCTAACATCAACCTTCCTGTAAACCATAAATCTTTTTCTTAATGATAAATCTTTTTCTTAATGTGGAGAAGTCAAATGCCAGATCCATGCAAAGTGTATAACAGCTTTCCTTAACATTTATTGATCAGGGAGGACTTTTTCTTAGCATCAAACCATATCAGCCTCTATTGTAATTCTCCATTTAGGAAAATCCTCTCTAGGAATTTCCTCACACCCTTGACATTCGATATCTCCAACACACACTTAAAATATACTGTCTCAGTGCTGAAAAGCAATCATTGACATTCTAAGATCCAAGCTGTCTACAGGCAGCTATGGGAGGCCTCAGCATGCTAAAAACAGTGTGAAATTTGATGTTCTAGAACAGTAATGGTAAACCTTGGCACTCCAGGTGATCTTGGACTTCAATTCCCTGAAGCCCTGATCAGCAGGAGTGCTGACGTGGACTTCTGGTAGTTGAAATCCAAGATCACCTGGAGTGCCAAGGTTAGCCACCAGGGTTCTACTAGATCTTATGAAGTACTGAACATCTGCAACCTTTGACCATCTCATCAAATAAATGCCCATTGCTACTGATTTTACTGACGTTGTTCCACCCACCCACCCACCCACAAAAGTGATAGAAAACAACATTCACTTGTTCCACAGAGAGTAAAATATTTCAGTAAAGACAGATTTTCACATTGAATTATGCTAAATATTATCCAAATTAAAAATACTCTTTTTAAAAAGTTTACTCTTAAAGTTATTACTTTTGGTACAATAATGGAAAGTGGTAAATGTACCAGCAGATGATGATGATGATAGCCATTTTTATAGCATGTTGAAGCTGTTGAAGGGATTTATAGTAATATAAAAGTCCTGTAAAACAGTCCAGTATTTTTTTATGCTATCCAAATGTTACCTAATCCATGATTTTTTTTATTGTGGGACACCATCTCCCCTGGGAAAACAGGAATGATTTGATTTAGGAAGCAGCTAAATTCTGTCTTCTAAAGAAGACAGGTGATAGCTGTGCAACCATTTGCAGCATAGCTATTGTAATGCTGAATAAAATAACAGTTTTTACTCTTACTAATTTTTCCAATGCAGTGGAAAGACAATCAATACACTGGAGAAATCTGTTACAATAGAAACTTTTTTTAAAAAGGTCCTTTTTTCTGGTGAAATATCTGGAGTAAGGAGGGGGGGTGTTTTTTTTTTTTTAGCCACATCACAAGCTCAAGCTAGAAAATACAGATAGAACATGTTTTTTGGGAAGCTGCTTTCCCTTACAGTGAAAACTGGTTGTTTGTGATTTTCCTCAGTTGCACATCTTGTATTTAGTGTGTTTTGTTTTGTACTTGGCTGCTAGAACCTAAGTGCCAATTTAATTTGTGAGTCTGATTGGTAAGACACATATCTCAAAAGAAATACAGTCTTGAACAATGGAAATATAGTTAACATAGCTGAATATATCAGTTCTGCCTTAGATTTCTACCCTTATATTTTGCCCCATTCAATTTGTTAAATATCTGTCAAGAGGGGCAGTTCCTCTATAGGAAGAGAATACATAATAGAATCATAGAATAACTGAGCTGGAAGGGGCCTTTTAGGCCATCGAGTCCAATCCCTTGCTCACTACAAGAATCCAAATCAAAGCAGATACGACAGATGGCAGTCCAAATCTCTCTTGCATGCTTCCAGTGTTGGAGTCCTCATTACCTCTCAAGGAAGTTGGTTCCACTTTTGTACTGCTCTAACCATAAATAAGTTCCCCCCCTGATAGTTAGCCTATATCTGGCTTCCTTTAGTTTCATTCCATTATTATGTGTGTCCTACACTCTGGGGTGACCAAGAACAGATCCTGCCCCTCCTCTTTATGACCATTTTTCAGGTATTTGAAGAATGCTATTATATCCCCTCTCAGTCTCCTTTTCTCAAGGCTAAACATGCCCTGTTCTTTCAGTCTTTCCCCATATGGCTTGTGTTTCAGTCCCCTGATCATCCTTGTTGCCCTTCTCTGTACCGGCTCTGTACCTTTCTTTTAATTAAAAATAACATTTAGGCTCTTCTATCTTAAATGTAACTTTCTCAATAGAGTTGCTTTTTAATTTTAACTGTTTTGTATATTTTTATGGGTCTACTTTGGGACTGACCATCCAGGAATCTACACTTATCTAATTCTGCTAAACACATATCCACATAATTTGAGTTATGAATCCAGATTATCTGAAACAGCAGAATCCATGCTGAGGAAATGGCTTTGAAAATTTTAAAGAGGGAAGGGGAGGGGTATCGCTTTAGATACGGACATTTATGATATACACTTATGTGCGTTCCATATAGGTACATATATCAAGGTTTGTTTCAGACCCCTCCAGCAACAGCAGGGAACTACCATTTGTGTCTCACAACCAGTTGCTAGTAATATTTAAATTGAAATTAAAATTTGATAATTTGTCTATATTTCCGGGAGTGTTTGTCACTACTATTTTGGAAGGCAGCTCTAGCATTTGCAGCTGCTAGGCCTCACCTAAGAGCCTTAGAAAGATACTGGACTATGATAAACTCCACCTGAAGGCCTGGGACATGAGCTATATAAAAAGTTACTCCACTGGTAGTATGTTGCGGGAGGAAATTCTGATACCATGAAATGCCCAAGCAGAGATACGGTCCAGCCGGCTGCCTGGGGAGAGCTCTCTTGAACCACCCCAACCAGTATCTTTTATTGCCAAAATTCAACAGCAGATAAGAATACAGGAACAATGCAAGCGCGGCGTCAAAATGGCCGCCGCACTCTTTGCGGGCCCCCACACCGGACGAAGGCATCTGGGTAGTTAGGGGGCGTGGCCAGCACCCTTATATAAGGGGCGGCCACGAGGCAGCCGAGCTGCCATTTTGCGAAGCGACGGAGCGGAGAAGTTTTTCCCTCTTACCTCCGTCGCTCTTGCCTTTCACCGGGGAGCCTCTTGGCTGCTATTTTCTTGACTTTTTCCGGCTTCCCATCGGATAGCTGCTATGCCCTCTAAGAAGAAGGCGACTGCGAACGCGGCCCGTTCTGCGCGGAGGCGCCAGCCGGGTCGGAGGACCGCGGCTGCGCCTCCCCAGCAGCCTCCTTTGCCTGAGCCCACCGGGACCGGTGGGATGGGGCTGATTGCCCCTTGGCCCGAGGCGGGGTGTCCGCGTACCGGCCCAGCAGGGGACGCGGCCCCCGGCCCGCAAGCAGTGGCCACTGCCCCTGGCATGGCCCATTCTGCGCGGCCTTCTTCCATGGGTGCGCAGCTTCCTGTGGGGGGTTTCAGCCATGGGGGGTGGCTGGGTTCCGTCCCCTGGCAGGGTACCCCCCCTGCCCTGCAGGGGCCGGGCCTGGGGCCATGGCCGTATGCGGGCCCCGGGGTCCAGGGACCTGGGCCGGCGCCTGCAGCTGGTGGGCCGGCCGGCCCTTTGCCCCCACTTGGCTTAGGGGGCTACGTTAATGTGGAGGCCCTTCTGGCCCGCGTTGCGGCCCTCGAGGCATCCCTTGCGAGGGTTAACCACCCGGGGGTGCCTTTTGGGGTGCAGGTTGATGCTTCGTCTGCCGGTCAGCGGCAGGCGGCAGGACGGGTTGAGCTGCCCGAGGCGCGTGGGCCGGCATCGGCCACTGCCTCGCAGCTCCCCAATCAACAGGCTAGTGCTGGTCAGGCCCCGTCGACGAGCTCAACTGCTGTCGTGAGCTCCAATGCCCCCAGTGGGCCGGAACCCCCGGTGGGGGCGGCCCATGGGGCTGCAGCATGTGAGTATGCGGTTCAATCTAGTGCACCCACACACCTAGCCACATTGGGGGGGGCATTTCAGTGGCCGTGGCCTCGCACGGGTGGTGCGACGGTTCAGTTGCCGACGTCCCACCCGGTGACTTCACCTCTCACCCAGGGCCCCGTTATGGGTGGTGCCTCTTACTCAGTCGGGAATGTGTTAGGGGTGACCGGGTTGGTCCAGGCTCCTTTTCAGATGCCCGCAGTTCCCACCGTGCCGGTGTCGGCATTGCCGACAGCGGGGTATTCCTTGCCCCTGGGGGACCATTTGGCCCAGGCCACCAAAGAGAAGATCTGGCGTGGGGAGTATGTGGACATCTTCTCCCTTCTTAACAGAGAGCCCACCATGGAGGAGAGGGAGGGGCAGGATGAGAAGGATAAGGAACAGGCACGTCGTCATAAGCCGCCACGTACGAGGGCCAACTGGTTGCCGGCGTACCTCATATACATGGCGGTCTACCTCAGAGCCTGGCCGGATTTGGCAATTCCGATGGTCCAGTATTTGGACAACATTTACCGGGCGATGGTCTACTTCCCGGGCCCGTCGTGGTTGGCTTACGATGAGGAATTCCGTATGCGGATTCCCCTGCACCCGGAGATGAGGTGGGACGAGCCCTGCCAGAAGCTGTGGCTTCTGTACATGACTCCCACACGCCCTGCGCCTGGGGAAAGATACCATTGTGGACATGCGGTCCAGCAAGCGGCCCCAGCACAGACAGGTTCCAGCCTGCCTGCTGTGCTGGACTTTCTCGTCCAATGGTTCCTGCAATAGGAAGAATTGCCGGTACAGGCATGAGTGTCCCTCTTGCGCTGGCCCCCATGCGACCTCCGCCTGCCCCAGGCCTGGAGGGATGCGGGACAGAGGAAGGGGCGGACAAGGGGCTGGCAAGACTGCCGCAGAGGGAGCTGGTCCACCGAAAGGCCCCCTCCCCAATTAATGTGGACATGTTGGAGCATTGGCTCGCATTGTACCCGAGGGAGGCGGATGCGGTTTACCTGCTTCAGGGTTTTCGACTGGGGTTCCGTATTCCTTTCCTGGGTGATAGGTCCCCCCAAGATGCCCCCAACCTTTTGTCCCTTAGGGGAGGGAGGAGGTGGCTGCTGCCAGTATTACTAAGGAGGTTGATGCGGGCAGGGTCGCCGGCCCTTTCCCTGCACCCCCGTTCCCCAACCTTAAAGTGTCCCCCTTGGGCTTAGTGCCCAAGAAGTCACCGGGCGAGTTCCGCCTGATCCATCACTTGTCCTACCCAGCCGGCCGATCGGTCAATGATGCTATCCCTGATGACCTTTGCTCAGTCAGGTATACATCTTTTGACCAAGTGCTGCGCATGGTGCGCTCATGTGGCCCGGGTGCGCTGTTAGCTAAGTGCGACATTAAGTCTGCCTTTCACCTCCTGCCGGTTCACCCGGGTGACTTTGAGTTGCTGGGTTTCAAGTTCAGGGGTGAATATTATTTCGATAAGGCCATGCCTTTTGGCTGTTCCATATCATGCTCGGCCTTCGAGCGTTTCAGCACCTTCCTACAGTGGGCTTTTGTCCGCAGGTCTGGGTCCCGGTCTGTAGCCCATTACCTGGATGATTTTTTATTCGGGGGTGAACGGGGCTGGGACACGTGCACACGTCTCCTCAACACATTTCAGACGCTAATGGAGGAACTTGGTGTCCCTTTAGCGCCCGAAAAGACCGAGGGCCCATCTACACAGCTAGTCTTCCTGGGGGTGGAGATTGACACGGTAGCGCAGGCTTCCAGGTTACCGGAGGATAAGGTGTCCAGGATAGTGGCCCTCATCTCGGACTTGCTTGCTAAACGCAAGGCGTCATTGCGGGAACTGCAGGTGCTACATGGTCACCTCAATTTCGCTTGCAGGGTGGTTGCACCGGGCAGAACATTTTCTCGGCGCTTGTGCGACGCCATGACAGGCCTATCCAGGCCCCACCATAGGGTGAGACTGACCCGGGGTATCAGGGCAGATATGCTTATCTGGCTCCAGTTCCTGAGGGAGTTCAATGGGGTGTCATTTTGGAGGTCTGAACTTCTGGCTTCCCCTCATTTCCAGATACAGTCCGATGCCTCTGGGTCCCTGGGTTATGGGATGTACTTCAATGGGAAGTGGGCCTATGGTGGGTGGCCACCAGCCTGGTCAGGCACGGGTCACCTACGTGATCTTACGTATCTGGATTTTTTTCCCATCCTGGGGGCCTTGATGCTGTGGGGTGAGGAGTGGGCCAACTCGGTCGTTCATTTCTGGTGTGACAATGCGGCCGTTGTCCACATTGTCAACTCACAGACATCAAATCACCCAGGGTCATGGACCTGGTGCGCCAGTTTGTATTGTGCAGCCTGCGCCTTAATGTGCTGTTCAGGGCCAGGCATGTCCCGGGGGTCAATAATGATATCGCTGACGCTTTGTCCCGCCTGCAGATCTCCCGGTTCCGCGCCTTGGCCCCGGATGCGGAGGAATTTCCCTCGCCACTCCCGGACGAGATATGGACCATTGGCAAGGAGAGGTGAACCGGGCGATCGGCATGTCACTAGCGCCACGCACGCGTAAGGCGTATCACCACGCATTCAATTCTTTCAGAGCATTCTGTGCCCAATTTCGGCTGCCAGATACCTGGCCGATCCCGGTGGCCCATATACTTCAATTTATGGTTTACCTGCATTCCCAGGGCCTTGCACCTCGCACCATAGCATCCAGGCTGTCAGCGCTGGCTTTTATGGCCAAAGTAGGCGGTCATGTGGACAGTACCGCTGACTTCCGTGTGAGACACGTTTTGGAGGGGTGGGTGCGGGAGCATGGGCGTAGCCCGGACGACCGCCACCCAATTTCCCCTGGGGTTCTTACCCAACTGGCACGGGGCTGGCAGGACCTATGTTTTGATAGGTATGAGGCAGCCCTTTTTCATGCGGCTACAACAGTGGCCTTTTTTGGAGCGCTCCGCATCAGCAAGCTTGTGATGCTGTCTAAGGCGGATGCAAGTCGTAGGGCACTGGAACTCGAAGATGTCTATGTGGCCAAAGACTGGGCTCAGTTGAGGATACGCTCCTCTAAGACGGATCAGCATGGCGTAGGCAGTGGAGTGAGACTGCTACGGTGTTCTTTGGCAGACATCTGTCTGGTTGGTGCCCTACAGGAGTTCCTTGCACTGCGTGGCACCCACCATGGCCCGTTTTTCTGTCAGCAAGATGGGTCTCCCCTTACTAAATTTCAATTTTGGAAGGTGACCGGCAAAGCGCTGGCCGGTGTTGGCCTCCCAGGGGCCCGTTACGGCACCCATTCATTCAGAATAGGGGCGGCTTCCACGGCGGCTGCTTTTGGGTACTCCGGGGCTGAAATACGCCGTATGGGGAGGTGGGGATCGCAATGTTTTCAGTTTTATGTCCGCCCTCTTTCACCGTGAGTACCAGTCGAGTCACCGCAACTTTTCTCTCCCCTCGTTTTTTCCTTGACAGACCCTGGGTGTCGTATTACGCCGGTGACAGTATGGCTGGTGGGCCATAGCTACGTGCACAAGGCAGCGCGTTACGCTGTGGCAACAGAGTGGGGACCCCGACTGGGACTGGGTGCATATGCAAGTCTCACATGGTATGGTAAGCCCGGGATGTTATGGCGGGAGCTGTTGCCATTCCTTTTCTCAGGCCAGAATGCTGACCCGCCTGACATTCTGATCATACACCTTGGGGGCAATGATTTAGGTCAGGTCACCGGCCTATCGCTGAAGCATGCGATTTGCGGCGACCTCGCCTACCTACATTACGTGTGGCCCGCCACAACCCTCGTTTGGTCAGACATGGTGCCGCGGCACACTTATAGGGGAGGGTTCGACCTCCAGGCCCTTGACCGTGCTAGACACATGGTAAACAGGGCTGTTGCTCGGTTCATTGTCGACAGGGGTTGGGGGCGGGTCAGTCATCACCCCGCCATTAGTTTGCAAAATTATGACCTTTACGCAGGGGATGGGGTCCATCTGTCGCGAGGAGGTATGGACCTCCTGTTGGGTGATTGGCGAGCAGGCCTGTTGACCGAGCTGACGGTCTGGGGGGGGGGTGTCGAGCCTTCTTTGAAGCCTCTCCGTGTGGCGGGTAGCACTGGTAAGGTAAACATTTATGACCCACAGGTATCCGGCAGGTTCGCAATTGACTGGACAACACTAGACAGGCATAAGTTGGTTAAACGTTGTCCGGTCAATGACGAACCAGGCGACGGGTTGATGGCTACAGCTAGACAGCATGCATCACCCCGTGATTTTACGGATACGCGTCAGAGGGTGGGGTCATTAGTTAGATATTGACTACGGTCAACAATTTGTTTGTTGTCAACAAACAAATTGATACAAATAGATACATTGTAACAATTGCCGTCGGCAATTTTGGGTGGTACCTTACCAGTATTACTTCGGCCTGCTTGCCTTAAGAATTATAATTGGTCTATTACCATTAGAAGTTTATAATTCGGACTAGGGCATGAATCAATAAATGTGGCCCACTGCCGTTATCCACTCTCATCAGTGTCTGAGTCCTTTATTGGGGGGTGCGCCTGCAATGCAAGCGCGGTGCCAAAATGGCCGCCGCGCTCTTTGCGCCCCCCCCCAACCGGACGAAGGCATCCGGGTAGTTAGGGGGCGTGGCCAGCACCCTTATATAAGGGGCGGCCACGAGGCAGCCGAGCTGCCATTTTGCGAAGTGACGGAGCGGAGAAGTTTTTCCCCTCCACCCCCTCCCTAGTTAACAGTGTGATATTTTGGTCGCTTCGGGGCTGGGTGGGAATTTTTGGCTGGGACTCACAATTGGCTCTTGGGTCCTGGTTTTTCGCCCATCCCACACTGTTGCTATGGTTTGATATAGGGGTTTCTGTTGCTGCTGTTGACTTTGGTCACATGGGCGGGTAGCACTGGTAAGGTAAACATTTATGACCCACAGGTATCCGGCAGGTTCGCAATTGACTGGACAACACTAGACAGGCATAAGTTGGTTAAACGTTGTCCGGTCAACGACGAACCAGGCGACGGGGTGATGGCTACAGCTAGACAGCATGCATCACCCCGTGATTTTACGGATACGCGTCAGAGGGTGGGGTCATTAGTTAGATATTGACTACGGTCAACAATTTGTTTGTTGTCAACAAACAAATTGATACAAATAGATACATTGTAACAATTGCCGTCGGCAATTTTGGGTGGTACCTTACCAGTGTTACTTCGGCCTGCTTGCCTTAAGAATTATAATTGGTCAATTACCAATAGAAATTTATAATTCGGACTAGGGCATGAATCAATAAATGTGGCCCAATGCCGTTATCCACTTTCATTTGTGTCTGAGTCCTTTATTGGGGGGTGCGCCTGCAATAGTGCATTCAGTAGAAAGGGAGCAAAATGGGTTGCATAGTGAACAATTGAGAGTATTCAGCCATAGGTGATCAATCTCTCTATAGACCTTGAGTACATGCGTACTGACATTCTTTCAGGGAAATATTGAAACATAGTAAAGGGATGCAGGATAGCTTTCGGGAGGAGACTCAAAGCCAAACAAGAGTGTGTGCACTCTCATGGACTTGGCTTATGGTTCATCCCTATCAGATTCCCACATGCCCCCCCCCCCCATACTCCAACAGTAGTGGTCTTAGCAATGATGGTTATTAGAATTGTAGTATTTTGGTTCCCAAATTACTGCTGGTTCCTGTTTTGAAAGGTTTTTTTTATTAAAAAAAAAACTTTACTCCTGGTTCCTGCATGTCAACCATTCCCACTCATGTTGCAGGTCATATGTTGGACCTGATTTTCTTGATGCTGCAGAGAGGATCTGAGGGTGAGAGAATTTACCCTCACACCTTTGTCCATGTCAGATCATCCCCTGCTTCATTTTGGGGGTGACACAGACTTCCCACCTCCACAAGGAATCTGGACCTTTTAAAATGGTCCACCCTTACAGACTAATGGATGTTATTGGTTTCCAGAATGCTTAGCAAGGGTTTATGATCAAGTTGGCAGACAATACTGTCACTGCCCTGGTTGATATTTGGTCCATGGTGATGATCAGGGCATTGGCCACAATTGCTCCTAAATGCCAAATATTCAATCCTTTGAGATGGGTGTAGAAACAGCAGAGATAAAGTAAATGCATATGTTGGAGACCCATCTCAAAGGTTTGAATATTGGTGAAGGGTTTCTGGAATGTTATCAAATTTGATCCACCACAACTAGCAGGTTGTTATATGCTGCAATTTCCCACACCACCTTTACAGAACCTACTTCAGTAGAATTCTCATCCACCACCTCCTCACAGAACAAAAGAAGAACTTGGCACTTTGCCTGAGTCACTCACACTATTGTCAATAGATGCTGGGTCTGAAGTGTAAACTCATTAGCAAATATATAATGCCACAATGTTTGTTTTACATCCATCTACTAACCATTTGCAACTCAACAGGTGAAACTTCACAAATAATCTGAAAAACACCCAGAGATCTTCTGCTATTACCAGTTGTAAAAAAGCCATGTAGATTTGTATACTCATATGTTATACTAACAATTACTTGTGTACCTGATGTGTATAACTTGATACCATGAATGTTTGATGAAGTGGACTTGGTTCACAAAAGTTAACAATAAAATACATCAGTTAGTGTTTAAGGTGCCCCAATGCTTGTTTTTTTTTGTCTTTTTTTTGTTTATTCTCTAAAGTACATTGAGCCATTTAATTGTAAATCACAACTGATGCATTGCCACAAACGTACAGGATCTTATCTGACTTTGGTCACTGAGCAAGACCAGTCTTGATTAACACTTGGGTAGCAAACTAATGAGGAACACCAGAAATCTCCTCAAAGGTCTAGGAAAAGAACCTTCCTGAAACACTGGACAGCCATATTAGCCAATCAGAGTTTGCAATAATGGGTTAGATCAGGGGTGTCCAAACTACAGCCTGGGGGGGGGCAGATCTAGCCCCCAAGACATAGTGACCAGCTCCCTGAACCATGTGACCATCCCGCAGCCTGAAAAGTTTAGGCACCCCTGGGTTAGATAGACCCATGAACTCACTCACAATTAAGATAGTTCCCTGTGTGTGTTCCTCATTGTCCACATTTGCATAACACATTTCCTAGTCACAATGCTGGAGCATAACATGACAGAGCTCCCTCTTACACATAGCAGGAACAGGCATACATTGAAACTGGGAACTTAATATTCTTCTTATCTGGATGCATTTCCCCAGAGAGTTGTATATATAGAGAAACTAGTAAAAAGAGATATTTAGATGCCATCTCTTCCTCATAAACAACCAGCACCTTTCATTGGCAGCCCTTTCCCCATCTCTCAGGTTCTCTTGGGAATATTTGCTTCTCGGCAGGTGGAATTATTATGTTTGCCTTGACAGCACTGCAACAGCAGCAGCAACACCACCACATGGCTTATAATGAAGATTCAGAGTCCTATTACTATTGTTGGTAGCTGGTTATCTCATCCAAATGGTCTCACATATCAGGAGCAGGTGTCTCCACTGCTGCTATAAATAAAATGGTTTTTGGTCAGGCTCTTGATTTAAACTGAAAGGAAGAGCAAGCAGTCCTAGAGCTCCTCCCTTCATAAAAACAGCAAGCAGGCAAAGCAAAACACAAAAGCAAGCTGTTTACTGAAGCTTAATGTGCAGCAACAACAGAAATATATTTCAAAGTTAACTAAACAGTCATGTGGAAAACAATTATGCTGAAAGAGACAGTTTTATGTCAGTGCTTGCAATGCCATATTATGGTAAGGAAAAATATGAGATCTAATGGAGAATTTCCAGTCGTTCTTCTCTGTCCATGTTAGAAGCACCATAATTTAATTAATGATTGTAGCCTTATAACAAGCAACATAAAGAGCATTTAGGACAGGTAGCTATTGAGTATCAAATCCTCCATAGTATATGTTGATGGGAATATAGTACAGTACAACCCCAACTTACATATGCCTCGAGTTACATAAAGTTCCACATACATAATGATTTTGTGCTAAAACAATGTCCTGATTTATACAATTTCCTATGGGTTTGCTTCAAGTTATGTAAAAAAAATCATTTCCCTATGGGTTTGTTTCGATCAACATCCAAATTTCATTTTTCCTATGGGTTTGCTTTGAGTTACATAAAAAATTAATTTTTCCTATGGGTTTGCTTCTAGTTACATAAAAAACCAATTTAAGCAAAAGCCTACGGAACTGGCTTTTTCGTAATTAGGGGTTTTACTGTACAGCAGACTGCAGCCCAGGTGTGATGTCTTTCTTTGTATTTTGTTATCTAATTTTAATTCTAACATTATTTTGGCATGATCTGATTTTTTAATTATACCGACACTTATATCTTCAATTTTTTAAATCAAATTTTCTGAAATTAGGATGTAATCGATTCTGGAATAAGTGTTATATGCTTGCGAGTAATATGTGTAACCACTTTCACAACCTTTTATTTCTCTCCAAGTATCTTTTAAATTTAACATCTTGCACCATATGTCCATTATCTTCTTGTTACTATTAATGTGTCTTGTAGGATTCATAGTGTCTATGCTAGATCTAATTAAATTAAAGTCCCCTGCTACAATTAAATTTGCTGTTTTTCTCTTTCCAAAATTCTACACACTTTTTCTAAAAATTCCCTCTGTTTTTCATTTGGAGCATACACATTTACTAGGGTAATTTCTTCATCATTAATTAAGCCATTAATAATTAAATATCTACCATCAGGATCTGCAATGCACTTTGTTTTTACAAATCCTAACCTTCTAGAAGTTAGTATTGCTACACCTCTTGCTTTAGCATTTCCATATGCTTTTTCATAGTATTCTGTCCATCCCAATCGCAGATTATTTGTATTGTTATCTTTTTGATGGGTCTCCTGCAGGAAAATCAAATCGGGTTTATCCTTTCTGATAGCAGCTTCCAAGCGTTTTCTTTTTATCTGGTTTCCAGTGACATTAACGTTCCAAGTTAGCGCTTTAATATATTTCATCTTTATTATCCGATTTGTCTCTTGTTCCACTCAATCTCCAGCGAGCATGTGTATAAATATACCATATTTTTACCCACATAAAAAACAAGAGAAAAAACACATAAATGTTGACAAATAACAAACAGTTTAACAAATAACAAAAAATCGTTACCCTCCCCACCTTTTCAAAATAAAAGTGACCCTTGGATTCAAGGAGGGGAGGGGGGTGCGGCAAGAGTACAACCTAAGCATAACACGGATTCCGTCTTGTTTGTTTATATAATATACTTATTCTATTTTCCACTATCAATATTACTTAATGAAAATTGGTTTTCTTTTCCATTGTGAGCCGTATGAGTGTACATTCCTGCTATAATTAGTGCCTCTTTTAAATCTTTCCACTCTTGTGTGTCTTGTTCAATTACACTCGCTTCTACCAATAAATCTAATACATAAGTTCCTTCTTTAATCACAAATGTTTTCGCGGATTTTGTAAAATTAAGTTGCTTGGAGAACTTCCATGTATATATGATCTCTTTTTCTCGTAGTTTCTTAGTTACCGGCTTGATCTGTGATCTCCAAATTCGCTCATCAAGCAAGATGTCATTATACACTTCTACCTTATTTCCGTCTATATTCATTGCAGTTAGTCCCGCTTTTCTAATGTGCATCATTAAACTCATTTTCAGACCAACATTTGCAAATTTTAATAAGACCAATCTATTATCCTTACTTCTTTTCAGACCCAATCTATGCACACTTACAATATCATTAACAGAGAAATCTCTATCTGCCTTTAAACCATACTTCGATTAACATCCAAATTTCATTTTTCCTATGGGTTTGTTTTGAGTTACATAAAAAATTTAATTTTTCCTATGGGTTTGCTTCTAGTTACATAAAAAACCAATTTAAGCAAAAGCCTATGGGACTGACTTTTTCGTAATTAGGGGTTTTACTGTACAGCAGACTGCAGCCCAGGTGTGATGTCTTTTCTTCCCCTCACTTTCAAAGAACTGTGTTGGTGAAATCCCCCACTTTCTTAGGTCCACTTTTTTTCTGACCAATCCCCTGAATAGGCTATGTCATGATTTCATAATAACCCAGTTCTCTGTGTGATTGGAGGCTAAACTTCATGGAGTTCCATTTGTTTTAAGAGGCGGGCAGTTCTTTCCCATTATAGTCTTGGCATTCACTGCTGTTCCTTTAAGACACAATGATGTCTTTGGAAGAAACAGAACAGAATGAAAGATTGTGGCACCTTGAAGTCTGATTGCTATATTTTAATATGAGGTTTCATGGTTCAAGTTAACTTCTTCAGACATAAGAATGGGACTACATGGCAATCATGTCCTAGAAAAACATTTCCTTCATTTAGTCTCACCACACAAGCTGGTCAGGCCTGCTGAGACTTTAGGATCCAGTAGGCAATGAACACTCAGTGGTTGAGAAAACAAAGCTTTATTGAACAGATCTTCATGATAGAAACAAAATTGAAATTGAATAAGCAAGGAAGAATAAGAATCAAAGGCAAGAACAAAGGCAAAAGGATATCAAGCAAGAATTTCTTCTCCCTCTCCAGCTACACTGAGAGCCATGAGTAGGTACAGCTACTTGGTTGGGAGAGACTTTAGAGTTCTGCATAGGCCAGAGGGTGCCACCTCAGCATTTTCCACTTTGCTTCCTCTTGCCAGTCTCTGCTCTGCTCCGTGGGAGGAAGCCTGAAGATCTTCGGGCAGCTTCTCCTGAAGCTGCCCAAGCTGCCCGAAATGCTTCGGGCTTTCTCCCACGGAGCAGAGTGGAGAGTGGCAAGAGGAAGCGAAGCGGAAAATGCTGAGGTGCCATTTCCCTTTAAGGTATGGGTTTTGAACAGCAGCGTGCGCATGTCCGTCCTTGTAAAAAAATCTCTGCATCATGGGCCTGAGTAGGTAGCTGGTAGGCCCCTGGTCTTCTTGGGCAGGGCATCTAGCACCCTCTGGCCTATGCAGAGCTCCAAAGTCTGAGGGCTGAGCCTCCCTTCTTTTATATCCTCAACTAGGGCACTGTCTCATCCTCTTTGGCTCTGTGCCACTTACTTGAGTGATGTATAGATATCTCCAAACCCAAACAATGATATCTGGTTTGGACTAATTGCAATAATGTCCTTGCTGGTATTAGTTACATCAGGCTCATAACTGGCTTGTTAGCAATCAAGGATACTAGAAAAGGCACAGTGACCTATCTTATTCCTTTCTTATTCTTCTAAGGGGCTCTTCCCTGCTCATTAGACATTCCAGGTATAGATAGCACCAAGCTCACCTATTAGTCAAGGACACCAATAAGTCCAGAGCCATCTTATCTTCTCCATATTCTTCTGCCAAAAACCTCCCTACCTATTCTTATATGTTTACTAAATCTTACTAATTGGTCATTTCTCAGGAGAATTAACATTCCTTTTTATGCAGGAAGCCAACTCTATTTATGAGTAAAAATACATATAATTTTTAACAATTCCTAGAGCTTGTTGGAGGAAAATGGCAGTGCCACTATTCTCCTCGAGATCACAAAGGTCTTCTGCAAAGCCCATCATCCCTGGGTACTACAGATTTTAATCTAGAAGAGGTAGAGTGGGTATGTATTTGATGTAGATGCTCTGAGTGTTTTGCTGTTACTGTTACCATTCTCTGTATGTCACTGGGGGACAATGCCAGATCAATGACTGATTTCATCAGTAGGAGTTGACTTCAGGCACCTGCTAATGATTGTGCAGAAATTCTAGTGATGTCATAAATGATGTGGTCAAGTTACTTTGGATACCAAATAATATGGCTAACACAATGATGATGACATCATTATGAGCTAGCTGATTTAATGGCAGTGCAGTGAATCCACAGAAGCATACCAGCTAGGAGGAGGATTCAAGTTCTTCTCAGCCTTGCCTACCTTTACCTCCATTGTGAACAGGTAAATGGGCAGATGTAAGGAAAGGATGTGAAGGTTGACTGAAGGAGGGTGTGGGAATTGGACCCTAAAGTAATCCTAATGACATCACTGGGGTGCGAAGGGATCTAATCTCACATGAATCCAGGGTCACAATAAATTGAGTTATTTTCCAGATTTCTAAAGAAATATTTCTGGTATAGATGTTTGCTATTGCAATTTTGATGTTTAACAACTTGCACAAAATGAGAGTAACTGGAATGAAATACTGAATGATTTCTAGAAAATTTAAATTATGTGACAAGTTAGTCCAGAAACTGTCTCTGAGTAGTCCTCTTCCATTCTATCAGTAGAGGTTTTCCTCTAGAGATAATTAGTTTATGGCTTAGTTTCATTTTTGCTTAGGATGTGACTTCAGGTTCTTTGCTGAAAGGTGATCCACAATTTCACTGCCCCTCAATCCTTTGCCACCACATAGTGTTCAAAATAGGCTCTTTGTTTTTATTCCACCACCCAACATTTCCATTCTCAGGGCACACACTGTACACATCATAAAGCTTCATGTTCTACTGCTTTGTGTAAACTGCTCAGGTTCTGTAGACTTTGGAAAGGAGATAGGAGTTTATAGGCTGCCATTGAGTATATGGCTCTTCTTTCCAACAATGTTGAAGGTCATGCCCACTAGACTTGTAAACCACACATTTTGGGTTATATGGTTACAAATTCAGAGGCAAGGGAATTGCTTTTCTGGGGGAGGGAGAAGAAAATGTGAAGCATTCTTAGGATGCTGAATTTAACACAAATTACTTTAATCTCCCAGAATTGGCAGTAAGTGATATGAGGTGAAATCATGCCATGTAATGTTATTTAATTAACTGCTAATTTTTTTATTATTTCTGCTTCTACACCTTGCCATGCTGCCATTGAGTACATAGCTCTCCTTTCCCCTGCTGTATCCATGAAACAACCTTATGAAATAGGTTGGCCCAAAAGTGGTCCATGGTCACTCAGTGGCAATGTGAACCTGGATTTACCAAGTCCCAGCCTCAGCCTTTAATACAGATGAGAATAATGTTACTATTTATAGATATCTTGATTAGCAAAAGGTCCTAAATTTGTGTCAGTTTTCATCCAAATATTGAGGAATTCATAATGCATAGCATCTACCAAAATGTGGGTTATTTTAAACTACAGAACAGTGACTCTTCCATGATGGCAGCAGGGATAAGTAAAAAAAGCACTGAAGGGGAATGAAGAAATCAAGATGATGTGTGGTGGTGGCAACTGCTGGATGAATTTTTTAAAAAATCTATTTTGGGCAAGGTTCTTTCAAACCTGGACATGTACCCTGTGACTTTCACCCAAATTTTTTTTAAAAATATTTTTTAAAAAAAACCCAATTCCATTGAAAGTCTTCTAGTTTCATTTGGGTCTTCTGTAAAACACTAATGTTATCTACAGAGATACTTGCCTCTCTCCTTTCATCATATTCAGGACAAAGTTGAGACAGGACAGTAGCCTGCATCACTCGCTGAATGTTGGCACAGCTTCAGGTGCCGACCTCAAGACTGGCTAGGAAGGCTGTGACAAGGAGAAGGGCCTTCTCGGTGGTGGCACCAATGTTCTGGAATGTCATTCCAGCTGAGCTATGCCAGGCTCCATCCCTGCAATCTTTAACAAAAACAACTGTTCTTTGAGGAAGCCTTTGGGAATGTGCTGCCTATTTCTGGTTGTTAGATATGCTGCCTGACTCCTTTTCATCCTAAATAGGTTGTATTTTAAGGGTCCTGGATTGTGGTACTTTCTAGCTATTGTAATGTGTGGTGATGATTTGATTGGGTGTTTCATTGTGTGTAATTTTTAACTTTTGATCATTATGTGACTGTTTTTATGATGTTAGTCACCCTGAGTAGGGATAATTTTTCACCTAGAGGGGCAGGATATAAGTGTAAATAATAAATAAAAATAAATTATTCACCAGTAAGTCACATGTGGCCTTCTAACAGCTCTGATAAACAATTATGTTGTCCTTCAGGAGAACTGTAATGCAGAATGTCCCAGATATGTCACTAATTGTTTTAATTGAACCGAAAAACATGGCTGTTGATCAAGTGTAAATTGTGTGCTGTTGTTATTGCTGTTTTACCATTTCTCAGCAGAGCCTGATGGACCTCTCATTTTGGTTATTGCTGCATTGTGGCATCAGCCTGAGGCCTGACCCACCTAGATGACCTCCAGTTCAATCCCCACTAAAATGAATAGTGGAGTAAGAGTGAGTTCTGGAACAGAATTGGGCAGAGTGTGGCCCTTTGGATATTGCCAGAATTCAACCCCCACCCTCAGCAATCATAGCCAGCATGAAGGATATTGGAAGGTCCTACCCAACAACATGGGAAGGGCTGCCTTTTGCCCACCCTTATGCTAGATCATTCAAGATGTCCAAATCAACTCACAGCTTTCTCAGTCCAAAATTGGTGATCTGTGTGAAAATTCTGGGTCAGAATAATATGGAAAACAATATTCTGTATTTGTTTTCATGCAGTTCTGGGATCTGCTGTTATTATGGCTATGAGCCTTTTCTCTTTGAGGCAACCAATGGTCTCTGTAGAATCAACAGATTACCACAAATGTGCACTATTTGAGACAATGAATTGGCTTTCTGAACAATGTAATAGAACATAACTATAATTTCTGTCCCAGTGCTTCCTTTTTACCTGGCATACAACAAATCTCCTGCTTACAAAAAAAAATCAGATTATGCTAATCTTGAAAGCTGCAGGGCTATGTACTGAAACATCTATTTATATCTAGTAGGCAAAAGGAATGGATATTTTACCTAAGACATATTTTTAGAGCAACAAAACCATTTTCTTCTCCCCTTATCAACACCTAGAGATTCTCTTTCTGGAGACGTAGGCAAATGAAAAATGGAAATTAAAACTCAGATTCATTGCTTATCAGGCATGTTTTTGTAGCTCATGCATTTGGGGGAGTGATTTACATTGCAAAGGCTGAGCCACTGAAATGGCAAGGAGTCCTATTAATCTGGAGTAAGTAGTGTTGATTCCCTCACACTTCTCCCCCCCCCCCTTCTGGAAGATGAATCCTAATTTAAAGAAACAGCCCTCAAATCTCCATTATCATACCATTCAACTCTGGTTCTATAGTAAGTATTTCTTAAGTGGTAATTAGCATGCATGATTGAGGTATTGCACATCTGATATAAGTAGCATAACTTTCATAGCCCCCACCCCCTTCTACCTCTCCCTCTCCCCTCAATTTTAATGCTGGATCAGGGTTTAGTTCTGGAAATGAAATAAAAAATGGGAGGGAGGAAACTACCAGGCTGGATCATCCTGTCAGTTTTATGTGACATCAAGTCATTTCTGACTTAGGATGGCTCAAGGAATTAAAAACCTCAAAAAGGTCCCATAATTAAGAGCCCTATTCAGGTCTTATAGACTCAAAGCCATGATTTCCTCCATAGGGTTAATTCATCTCATATTTGCTTTTCCTCCTCTCCTGATGCCTTAAACATCTTCTGCCATTATTGTCTTTTCTGATGAGTCTTTTCTTCTTACAATGTGCCCAATTATGTTGCACATAAATGTCAAATAATAGTGCTTCCTTTTCTGCTGAAATGCCTTAAGTATATTTATATGTATTTTAAAAATGTATGACTGTTTTTAATGTGTGAGTTTTCCGTTGTTAGCTGCCCAGAGTAGGAACATCTCCTAAATGGGTGGGGTGCAGACAAGCAAGCAAGCAAACAAACAAACACCACCAGGGTTGGCACTGAAAAACTGGAGCATGCTTTAATTTATAAACATCATTGTCAGGATATTAATCTGAAGGTATGAGTCAGGAACAATCTTATCCACAAACTTACAAACACCACAAACTTACAAAATGTACAATTCATGCTAATGAAGTTAATGTGGTCCTTTGTGAAACAGGCCACATAGTTACAGGCTGTTTATGATCAAGACCTATAAATAAAAACTTCTTACTCATGGCTGTAGCACCTCCAGATGTAAGAGGACAAGTAGCAGTAGAAGTTGAGAAGAAAAAGCAAGAAATAGACACAAGGCACCCAGTGTTTGGACTTCAACATTACTCATCAAGTTTGAAGTCAAGGAAGACCTTCCTATAAAGAATGAAACCAATTCCATCCTCAGTTGAGGCTCATAATGCTGAACAATGGAAAAGAATATTACTCAGAGTGTTATGGGCAACAAAGAAGAAGCCAGCAGCAAGTTACCTTCTCCAGTATGGGACATGGAAGACACTTAATAGGCTATATTGATGATGGTGAACAATGTGAATGTTGTGAAAGATGAGACTTTGAACACCTGCTAATCTGAAGTAACTAATTTTATTTATTTATTTATTTATTGGATTTATATAACTGCCTTTTTCGCCTAAGCGACCCAAGGCAGCTCACAACATCAGTTAAAACCTATACCAATACTAATTAAAACCAAATATTATTAAATTATCTTAAAACATCCATAAAACCTCCCCAATCCCCTTAAAAAGAGGGGCACCTGGGCAGGAATAAATTAAAAAAAACGGGCAGGGCTAAATATGCCAGCAGGGCTGGGTTGTGGTACCAGTTGTATTTATTTATTTAATTTATATCCCGCCCTCCTGGTGGGAAACACCACTCAGGGTGGCTAAGAACAACAGAGGAAAGAGGAAAAAGGGGAAACAAAAATAAAAATAGAATACAATATAAAACAATTAAAAAACATTCACAGCTTAAAAAAACCAGCTAAAATCCACATTAAAACACATAAAACCTATGTGAACATTCAGAAAAACAACCCTCACCACCCACAATTAAAACTGAGATCGAAGACAGAACAGGCCTGTCTCCCCAGAAAGACAAGCCAGTGGGCCGGAGAGGTGGGGGCACTCATGCCCCACCCATGCTGAAACAACCATGTCTTCAGCATCTTCCTAAAGGGGAGCAGTTCCATCTGGAGGCGCACCTCAGGTGGAAGGAGGTTCCACAGGGCTGGGGCAGACATGGAGAAGGCTCTCTTCCTGGCCCCAATCAGATGTACCTCTCTCATTGATGGGACCACCACTGAGTCCCTCCTGTCTGCCCTTGTAGGATGGGCTGAATTGCTTGTGACGATGCGGTCTCTTAAGTAGCCTGGCCCAATACCATGAAGGGCTTTAAAGGTCAAAACCAGCACCTTGAATTGCACCCGGAGACACACCGGCAACCAGTGCAGGTCCCAGAGCAGTGGTGAGGCATGGGCATAATGCCCACGCCCCATCACTACCCGGGCAGCCACATTCTGGACCAGCTGAAGTCTCCGAATGGTCACCAAGGGCAGCCCCATGTAGAGCGTGTTACAATAATCCAATCTGGAGCGTGAGTGACCATGAGCAAGGAGTCCCGGTCCAGGAACAATTGGTAGATTATACAAAGCTGTGCAAAGGCCCTCCTAGCCATGGCTGCCACCTGCTCTTCGAGCAGTAGCCATGAATCTAGGAGGACCCCCAAGTTGTGCACCGGATCTGACTGGGGCAAAGATGCCCCAGCCAGGACCAAAGATGGTAGTTCCCGGGAAAACACGGGGCCCAGAACCCAAATCCACTCAGTCTTGCCAGGATTCAGCTGAAGCCTGTTGTCCCCCATCCAGACCTGGACAGCCTCCAGACACCTGGTTAGGACTTTGACAACATCACTCGGGTCCCACGGGCTGAGATGTACAGCTGGGTATCATCTGCATATTGATGATACCTCACCCTGTGGGAATGAATGATCTCACCCAGCGGTTTCATGTAGATATTAAACAATAGAGGTGAGAGTATCGAGCCCTGAGGCACCCCACATGGGAGCAACCTAGGGCTGGACAACCCGCTCTCTAAAGACACCGACTGAGTCCGGCTCATCAGAAATGAGGAAAACCAGGACAACACCGTGCCCTGGGCCCCCAAACCTTGGGAGCCAGCCCAGAAGATACCGTGGTCAACAGTATCAAAAGCTGCTGAGAGATCAAGAAGAGCAAGGACAGAGAGGTTGCCTCCATCCCGCTCCCACCAGAGATCATCCAAGAGTGCGACCAATGCTGTCTCGGTACCATAACCAGGCCTGAAACCTGAATGAAATGGGTCCAGATAATCTGTATCATCCAGATCCCCCTGGAGCTGCCGTGCCACTGCTTTTTCCAACACCTTCCCGATGAAGGGAAGGTTGGAAATCGGTCTGAAGTTTGTAATAATCATAGGGTCGAGCGATTGTTTCTTCAGGAGAGGGTGAACCAGCGCATGTTTGAAGACTGCTGGAACCACCCCCTCCCTCAGGGAAGCATTCAACCAAACTGCCCATTGTAGCCTTGGCTGCTTTAACCAGCCAGGCAGAGCAGTGATCTAATAAGTAAGTGATATCATGCAAGCTCCAAGGAGCCTGTCCACTTCATCAGGGCCAACTGGATCAAACTGATCCCAGATAACATGGCTAGACTCTGCTCCGGTCCTCTACAGGCAATCAATTTCCACATCAGGATTAAACCCCAAATGGATGCGAGCAACTTTCTCTGCAAGATGGTCAGTGAAATCATCCACTGTGCCCTGCCACCCAGGCCCAGGCACCTCCTTACCCAGAAGGGACCTAGTGACCCAGAACAGAGCTGCTGAACGATTGTCTGCAGAGGCAATGAGGGAGGTGAAGTATTGGTGCTTCACCACCCTTATCGCCACGAGGTAGGCTTTAATAGAGGCTCTAACCTGTGTTTGATCGCACTCGCATTGGGTCTTCACCCAACGGCGCTCCAGGCATCTCCTAACCCGCTTCATCTCCCTCGATTCATCTGTGTACCAGGGAGAGCTGTGCAATCCCCACACCTGCTGGCATAACCACATTTTTAAGGCCTTCCTGAAGGGGAGCAACTCTGCCTGGAGGTGCAGTTCAAGTGGCAGGAGGTTCCATAGGGCTGGAGCAGATACCAAGAAGGCTCTCCTCCTGGTCCCAGTGAGATGTGCTTCCCTGTCTGATGGGACCACTAGGGAGCCCCTATGGTCCGCTCTCGTAGGATGGGTTGAAAACCTTGAGATGATGCGGTCTCTTAAGTATCCTGGCCCACTACCATGACGGGCTTTAAAGTTCAAAACCAGCACCATGAATTACAACCAAAGGCACACTGGCAACCAATGCAGCTCCTGTAGCAGCGGCGAGCTACGGGCATAACACCTGCACCCTGTCACCACCTGGGCAGCCACATTCTGAACCAGCTGTAGCTTCCGGATGGTCATCAAGAGCAGCCCCATGTAGAGCACATTACAATAATACAGTTTGGAGGTGACCAGTGTGGGCAAAGTACAACAGCCTCAGTTAAGTCATTTTTGTTTCTCACAGCATCTCTAGTAACTTTCAATGTTCTGCACCAAAGGTTCTCAGACTATCATTCTACAGAGGTTCTGGCCTTCACTTCCCAAAATTCATCTGCCATACTGGCTAGGAATTCTAGGAGTTGATGTCCAAAACATCTGCAGGGCCACATTGCACTACTTAATAGAAGTCTTAAGAATGCAGGAATTGCTCAATATTTGGGAGCTCATCCTCTAAAGTAGTGGTACACAAACTATGGTGCACGGGCCCAATTAGGCTCATGCATATCATTAATCTGGCCAGGGCTGAGTACCCAGGCTCTCCGAGGACCGCCCCCACTGCCTGACACCACTTATGATGTCAGCTGTGGCGGTGGCGGTGGTGGCAGTGGTGATCACGCTTTTGTCCCTGCTGCTCCGAGAAGCCTCTGGCTCAATCCCCTTGCTTCAGTAGCCTTTGGGAACGTGGGTCGCTGTGTTGGGGAAATTTTTGGAGCCTTCCCCATTTAAAAATCCACGGAGCTAGAAGAGCCCCATGGCACGCTTGGGATGATGTCATTGAAATGTTCTAGTCCTCTTTAGATTAGTCTAATTCTTACTTGGATATTCCCTAATAATAATAATTTTGTGTCAGAGATTACTCTGGGTTGAAAAGATTTTTGCTGGAGTAACTCCGCTCAGGGGATGCCTGAATGAATCTCATTTCATGTTCCCTAAGCAATGGCTATACAATTGGGCTGCTGAGTGCAGTTCTACTATGGCAAAGCTTATTTTTAATTGTTACAGGAGGAAAGAAGAATTTTCTGGCTTCTGCATTATATATAGATATAGAAAGCATCTCTCCACCACCAAAACACCTTTTCCACTTCTGGGGTTATTCTTTTGTCCTTCTCTTCCTGCTACAAAAGTACAAGACAAGCAGAATGAAATACTTCTACTGATCATGATTTCTTATTTTGCAAAGTGGGGGAAAATCTATGCAGCCCTAACAGCCTGGCCAAGTTATCCTGCTATGGTAATAGAGTAGACCATACTGCTAATCAACACCAGGCGTCAGGTGGCGGTTAACTAACCTGACAACCCTGAGGACTAGTGGCATTGGCGGAGTCCACAGGGAAGGGTGGTGGTCCCCAAGTGGATTAAATCCTACATAAATCCATCATGATAGAGGGCATCAGCTTCATCAATACTGGCCTGGGGCTGATGAGGACTTTGCGTGATAAATGGGCTCAACACCAGAAAGTGAATTGCAGAGCTGGATCAGTGGTCTCGGTGTCATGCTGTGATGCAGAAGGCAGATGAAAGGCCACGGCATTATATTCACATGATAGTGTTCATGGCTGATCCCCATGATGATTACTAATATTCAGAATCTGATACGGCACAAGAAAAAGAAGCAGCAACAGCCCTAAAAGCAGTTCTAATAAATGTAGATTTATTTTAATCTCTGTTAGATGTACACAGTGATTGTCACAAGAAAGCAGAAGCACTGCAGGCCAATATCAGCAGCTCAATCAAAATAGAAGGGAAGCAATATACATGTTCTCTTCTATAACCAGAAATTGAAAACTGCAACTGATCTTGTACATTCTTCAGGTGTCCACATAGGGTATGGTTCTTCACTGCCCCCCTAGCTAGGACCTTACTTGGCTAACATGCTGCTTAATTCTTGAGCATGCATGTGCTTCTCAGCATGAACACAAGTGAACATAATCTGCTGTGATAAATGACAAATTATTGGTACTTCATTAAATACTGCTTCCAGACATTTCCTGTTTGGGGAGGTCTAACTAGCTACAAAGCAAAAGAATTAACTCCAAGCAGGATTAGGACAGTGGGCTCTTACATCTAGTAAGGAAAAACCCCATGCTATGATTATTTTATCACTACACTAGCAGAGGTTGCCCAGCATCGCCGGGCTGTTTAAAATGGGTTTGTTTTGATGCAGTGTAAAAATGAGGAATTTTGTTGTTTAAATAAATTTTTTTATTGATGTAAATGTATAATTTTTTGTAAAGTAGCAGGTGGTGTTGGCAATGTGTTCTGCTTTATTTTGAATGTTATTTCTGTCTTGGCCTCTGGGTGGAGCTTCTTCCGGTAAGTACTGTCTTTATTTATTTCTTTTCCAGCCGTCGTTGAGGGAGGACATGTGCTGGTGAGTTGCCTTGTGTTCTTTCTTTTGTGGTATTGGGGTTGGGGGTTGGATTTTTAATTGTTTGGTTTATTTTTGATGTGTTGTTGTCTGGCTTGGTGCTGTTTGTTTTTGGTTGTTTTTGTTTACTGTTTATTGTTTTGTGTTGGTATTATTGATTGGATTTGTGTTTTTTGGATGTTGTTGTTTGATATTGGTGGGGGGTGGCTTTCCTTAAGGCGGCGTGAGCTCTCTGTCTGTACCGCGTTAAGGAAGGCCATCGGTGGGGGTGGGGGTGGGGGTGTTTTTCTTAAGGCAATGTAGGCTCTCTGGCCATGGCACGTTAAGGAAGGCCATTGGCAGTGGGGGTGGGGGGCTTTCCTTAAGGCGGTGTGGGCTCTCTGGCCATGCCGTGTTAAGGAAGGCCATCAGCAGTGGGGGTGGGGGTCTTTCCTTAAGGCAGCATGGGCTCTCTATATGTACCGCGTTAAGGAAGGCCATTGGCAGTAGGGGTGGGGGGCTTTCCTTAAGGCGGCGTGGGCTCTCTGGTCGTACCACGTTAAGGAAGGCCATCGGCGTTGGGGGGGGCTTTCCGTACCGCGGTCTGTGTTGTTCTGAGGCGGTGCATTTTTTATTTTTATTTTTTGTGCGGTGCCTTTCTCAGCATTCTGTGCACTCATGGTGCACAGGACACTGGGAATTGTAGTTTTTCGTTTCTGTTTTTCCTTTGTGCTGCTTTTTTTTGTGCAGGTAGTTTTTGATTGGCCGTGGCACATTTTCCCGGGTTCTTTGTGCTCTCGGCTCTCAGCCTGATTGGCGGTGGGACGGCGTGGTGCAAAGAACATTGGGAAATGAAGTTGTTTCCCTTTTTCGCATTTGTGGGGCTCTTGCCCCACTGGCGCACTTCACAATCTTGCGTTTACCTGCATACCCAGTTCGGGCATGTGCACGAATGGTGAGAGCGGGCTAGTAGGACCTAGCTAAGGAGCCTATGCAAAGTTCCAACGGTTAACCCTCAATTTTATAGGTAAAGATAATCTATCCCATTTGTTTCAAGGGCTGGTTCAAATTTATGATGTAAATATATTCAAGCTAAACATGGGTAAACAGAACATCTGCAATACAGGATAATAAGACAGCCTCACATAGGAGGCAACTACATTGCAAAAAAGCATTGGAATTCCTCCAGGATGGATACCCTTAGATTCATAGCATTTTCCACTGACTACACAATGTACAGCTCAATATGAATCACCCATGACTACCTCACCCTCCTAATTCATAGGTTTTTTTTGCTTCCACTGGGGTTTAAAACTTTTTAATGTGTGATCCCTTGTGCTGATCCAATTGTGTTTGTGTGTGTTGTGCACACAAGTGCAGGGGTGGTGTTGATTGTTATATCTTAAGTCAGGTGTGTTTCCCATGACTATAGGGACACTTACTCCTGCAGGCTCTTTCTTTTCTTACCTCCCCTAAATTAATTTAATTTTTTGTTGTTAGAATTATCTACCTTAGACCTAAATTAATTGATCACTGGTATGCTGGTGGATACTTCCTATGTCTTCATTTCCTGATTAATTCACTGGATTACCTCTTGCATGGGCAATGTTGGCTATCAAGCACAAGACCTTTAGGCCTGTGTTTTGAGAAGGCCTGTCATTTTGTTATATCAAATTACCACTAGAGGACCTGTAAAGGGGGTGGGGGGTTAAAGAAAAAGTGCAAGCCACCCCAATGGTTATCTCTATTGTCTGTTTCCATCTTAAGATATACATGTTGATGCCAAAGTTTTTATTTTATTTTAAAAAAAATTTTTTTTGTAGGATCAAGAGTATAATTGGAGACAACAGATATCAGTCTAAGTCAGGGATTTTCAACCTGTGGCCCGCAAGCTGGATGTGGCCCACAGGACCATTTCATGTGGCCCAACACCACCTCCACCATACCCGGAAGTGCCATGTGGTGGAGGAAGGGCAAAATGGCCAGCCCCCCAAAGCTGTCTGAGGGAGCATGACCCAGACCCCAGTTTAAAAAGGTTGAGAACTCCTAGTATAAGTGAATATAGAATGCCCCACAATGTGTGTGAAAAATACCCCAATTTTCCCCTTCCTTCTCATTCCCTAAGAAGGGAAGAGAGGGAGGGAGAAAAAACATCATAACCACAAATTTTGAAATACGGGTCTTACAAATACTGCTTAATTTCATTCACAGACTTGAGCAAGTGTAAACATTTAACAGTGACATTGCCAGCTGCAGTTGTCTGAAGAAAATCTGGATATACTCACTTATATATATAATAAAAGGCATATTGCTCATGTACATATGGATATTCCTGAAAAGAGGCCCGGGTGAGAAATAAAAGCAGTCACACCTCCCAGTCTCTCCAGATACTCTCTTGCCATTCCTCCTGATATTTACACTTAGACCAGATGTTCTAAACACACACATACACACCATGTATGTATGTGTGTCTTTACACACACCCCCCCCCCACATGTGTCATGTGTGAGGAAGTAATAATGTTGGTCTCTCAATTTTTAAAAAAGGATTATTTTAATCTGTAATGGTTTTTTTTTTTTCTGGCAGCAACCTCTTACGGAAACATTTTGTCAGGTGGGAACAAAATGAAAATATCCAGGGTCTGTTTCAAAAGTTTTTCCCATGCAGGCCTGGTGTTTCTTATTTCCACTGGTATGGCAGCACCTACAAAACTTATGAACTATTGCAGAAGTCTTGGAATTCAATCCTGACATAAGCCAAGAATCATACAGAGGGGAATTGACTAAAATTGGAGTATAAAGCTGTCAAGAACACCTTAAACTGTTTAAAAAGCAAAGAGACAACAAAATGTCCCTATCGTTAAAAAGGAGGAACTACAGACCAACCAGCCTGACGTAAGGAAAATTCTGGGGCAGATTATAAAGTGATACCTCTACAAGTACCTTGTAAGCAATAAGTAGAAGTCAAATTGAATTTGTCAGGAACAAATCCTGCTAGACTAAACTTATCTCATTTTTTAATTTGAAAACATATTTGGTAAATGGTGGGAATGCTGTAAACCTCAGCAAAACCCTTGACAAAGAGTCTCATGATATTCTGATTAGTAAAATAATAAGGTGTGGCCTGGGCCAGGTGCTCTTCAACATTTTCATTAATGACTTGAATGTGAAATGAAGGGAATACTTATGAAATTTGCAGATAACACAAAATTGTGTGGAATAACTGAAACCTTGGAAGACAGGAACAGAATTTGAAAAGATCTTGCTAGGCTTGAGCATTGGGCTGAAAAATCTATACGTATAAATCTGAGCATTAACCATTGGAATATGACAAAGGATCCTGCACCCGGCCATACTAGCCAGTACCGAGCATTCATGCACTTGCTCGAACCGGGTTCGCAGGTAACTGTCCAGTTGAGAAATGCTCCAGTGGGGCATGAGACCCACGAACGCAAACAAAAAAGAAAATACTTCTATTCCCAACGTTCTTTGCACCGTGCCACACCACAGCCAATCAGGCTGAGAGGCACGAGCAAAAAGAACATTGGGAAACGCGCCACCGCCAATCAAAAACAAGCCACAAAAAAACCACTGCACAAACAGAAACCACAAATGCAAAACTACAAGCCCCAGTGTCCTGCACGCCATAAACACGCAGAATGCTGAGGAAGCCGCCGCGTGAACAATAAAAATACAATGCGCCACTGGGGTTCCCATGGCTTGGCCAGTGAGGCCAGGCCACGGGAAGGAAAGCCCCCCCACCGCTCCCAACACCTCCCCAACACCACCTGAAGCACCGCTGGGGTTCCCATAGCCCGGCCAGCCAGGCCAGGCCACAGGAAGGAAAGCCCCCCCGCTGCTGAGGTTCCTGTGGCCTGGCCAGTGAGGCCAGGCCATGGGAAGGAAAGCCCCCCTCCCCAATGCCACCTGAAGTGCTGCTGGGGTTCCCGCGACCTGGCTAGCGAGGCTAGGCCACAGGAAGGAAAGCCCCCACCACCACTGGGGTTCCCATGGCCCGGCCAGTGAGACCAGGCCATGGAAAGGAAAGCCCCACTCCCCAACGTGGCCTGAAGTGCCGCTGGGGTTAAAAACACTAACAAAAAACAAACAAACACCAAAAATCATTCAAAAATAATAAAAATAAATAATTAAACTATTAAACTATTAATTAAAACAAAAATAAGAAAAACACAAACAAAAACATCCACAAACACAAAAAACCACTTGCCGGGCAAACTATGCTAGTAACATAATAAAATTTGACAGGGATAAGTGCAAAGTCCTAAACCTATGGGGGGAAAGCAAAAGTACAGTTACAAGATGGGAGTTGCTTGGCTCATTATTACTACAAGTGAGAAGAATCTTGAAATTGTTGTAGATCACAAGTTGCTTCTTTTTCCGTGTCTAGGCCAGATGTGAAACTGCCAAACTGAAGGCACCAGCGGAATATGAGTCAACGGGTGTGATGTGGTTGCAAAAATGACAAGTGCTATTTTAGGCTACATTAACAGAAGTATAGTTTCCAATACCTGTGAGGTACTAGTTACATTCTATTAAGCACTAGTCAAACTTCACTGGGTCCAAATCTCAGTTTTATATCTGTAAAAATGCTGATTATCAGAACCTATGGCATGGCATCACCCTGCGAGGAATTAAGTAATTACTTTGAAGTAATTTATGTAGACCACTGTTGACCAACTATCGTGTTTCCCCAAAAATAAGACACTGTCTTATATTTATTTTTCCTCATGAAGACACATTATGGCTTATTTTCAGGGGATGTCTTATTTTCATTAAGTATGGTACAACATGGTATGCTGTATAGCCATGCCTATCACTATGTCTTATTTTTGGGGTATGGCTTATATTGCGCTAATGCTTAGAAATCCTGCTACAGCTTATTTTATGGGTATGTCTTATTTTCAGGGAAACAGGGTAGTATGTCAGGGGTGGGCAAAGATATGCCAATCCCTTCTCCAGACCTCTCTTCTGATGACATAATAATAATAATAATAATAATAATAATAATAATAATAATAATAATAATAATAATAATAATAATAATGATGATGATGATGATGATGATGATGATGATGATGATGATGTCAGGGAATCTCATCCTGAAGCCCGTGGCACCATTTCATGTAGTCGCCCAGTGCCTCCACCACACCTGGAAGTGCCAGGTAGGGCACAATGGCCATCTGGCCCCCAAAGCTGTCTGAGGGAGCATGACCAGGCCCCCGGCTTAAAAAGGTTGAGAACTCCTGGTTTACATAGTTTGCAGGAGCACAAAAAATGGCTCCCAGGTTTGATCCAGGAGCTAGCAGACTAGATCAAGCCTATATTTATCTTTCTGAATGTTAAAAAACTGCTATAAGATACTTGTTTCTCTTGCTAAGGCAAGCCGAAAAGCCTAAACTGCTGAGTTCTGAAGCACAGAACTAACCTGCAATGTTACTTTTTATCTCTTTTCACAGGCTGGGAAATCATGGAACTATAGAGGAGAAAAAATAATATTCAGCCATCCAGCTATGTGAAACAGCTTGCTTCAATGAGTAGCTTCCTACTCACTGAACCACAAATTTTGCCAATGAGGTATATAGGAAGAATTTTATTTGTAAATACTGTATATCTTGTTAAAGGTGAACTTGCCTGGTTTGGATTTCCCAATTGAAGATTCAAGCTGAAAGCAGTTACAGTTTGACATTGACATGTTTCTCAAGTTACTTAATTTAAAAAAAATGTGCCTAAGGAGCACAACTAACACAAGACAACTAACACAAGCACAGTCTTTTAGGAAATCAGAGAGCAAATAAAACAAAACAAGAACAAAAAGACAAAACAGTTGTGTCACTTTAAGGACTAACTCCTGTATTTATATATGAGCTTTCATGGATCATTTTAGGAAATGTTGCTTGCAAAAATGCATTCCTTCAGAAAAAAATATAGGAGCAATTTTTGTGAAAATGACCTTAGTTTTTATACAGACTATTCTTTTGTTTTTTAAAATCAAAACTAGTACAAAAGTGGGATTAAAAAGAATGTAAAGGTGATGCTGAAGTCAACAAAATAGATTATCCCTTGTATGGGTCCATCTAGTCCAGTTTTTTAAAACCTGATTGGTAGGTTTAATCCTTAGGTTCTCCGGGTACAATTCTGTCCTAACCTGAGTTGAAGACTGATGGTTTTCCCTGCTGATCTACTGTGCAAATACTAATCAGACTTAGCCTTGCTTAGTCTTGAAAATAAAATGAGACTGGTGTGTTCATAGTGATGTGATGATTCGTGTGGTAGAAATGAATGGTGCTTTTCAGGTCTAGGGAGTGTGATACTGGAGGTTATTACTGAGAGGGATATAGAATTGAACTCTACTTTGTATGCTTGGTAGGCAACTGTCCATATTGTTAAAAGTTATAGCCCTGTGTAAAATAACTGCCTAGTTTGTTTTGATTACACACTGTATTTTAGTTTCACCCACTTGTAAAATTCAGCTCCCCAGACCCTTCCTAATATGAATCTATTCCTGGGCCAAAAGTGGTCCCTTTCACTGAAAACTCAACAAGGGAACCGAATTTATTACAGTCTGAAAAGAGTATCTTCTGAATATATAAAATCGAGGTGTTGTGCTGTATATTACTCATACATGCCGACACTCCTGCACAAAGTCCCATGGGACCTACACCCATGCCTACCTTAACTTTCTGGTGTGTGTCGCGGGGGACCAGCAGTGCTCCTCAGCTTCTTCGGCCTGAAAAGGGGTCACACAGGGGTCACCCCCACCCACCAGAGACCCTGGCACGAGAAGATGGAGCTGTGCATGCATGCCAGGCCTTGATCACCACGACTGCGCATGCACGACAAACAAGAACTCCCAGTGTGCAGGGACTACTACATACGTGCTGGGCTGACCTGAAATCAGGACTCTGCCCAGACATCCAGGGATCAACCCAGTGGCCACAGCGGTGAGGCAGGTGCTGAAAGTCATGGAGCACAGATGCCGAGAGTCATGGAACACTGATACCGGTGCTGAGCCAACGCCAACAATATGCCCAGCAGCGAGCAGGGCCAATGGTCAGCCACCACAGGGACGAGCAAGGCTCCGAAAACTGTGGCACAGAGCTGCGACCACCAACCCATGCCGCCGAGACACCCGAGAGTGTCCGCCAACCCATGAGCATATGCATTTCAGGCAACTGGCTGCTAGAGCCCACACACCGGAGGGAGGAGATGTGCCGAGCCCACGCCAAGAACAGGAGACACACAGGGCCGTGGACACCGGGGATCATGGGTCACCCTTCTGGAGGCAGGGCCATGGCCTTACGCACACACGCCAGCCACAAAGCCCTTCAGACCATGCAGAACAGGACCATGCACAGGTAAGGCTACCTTTCGCATGGCCGCCTAGCTATGGAGGCAGGCCATGGCGAGCACGCGGGGGAAAGGCAGCAGGCCATGCGAATCGGCCCTCCATGGGCAGTGGCAACTGGGGGCCTCCATAGCGCACAATAAAGCTGGGGGCCACGTGGTTCACCCTTCCGCAGACAGCAGAGAGAGCAGGCCGATAATGGGGCACCCCGAAGCCACAGATGCTAGTGGTCCCCATGTCGCCCTAGATGAGGGGGGGGGGCTGTTTACTAACAAGTATTACAATAGATGGACAGACAACAACCAGACTAGACTACTGCAATGTGCTCAACATGCAGCTGCCCTTGACAACCATTTGGAGGCTGCAGCTGGTCCAGAATGTGGCGGCCTGGGTAGTGATGGGGCGTGGGTGTTATGCCCATGCCTCGTCCCTGCTCCGGGAGCTATACGGGTTACCAGTTTGCCTCCGAGTGCAATTCAAGGTGCTAGTTATGACCTTTAAAGCCCTATATGTTAGTGGGACAGGATACCTAAGAGACTGCATTGCCCTAAGAACATCTGTCCATCCAACCAGAGCGGACCGGAGGGGCTCCCTAGTTGTTTCATCACCTAGGGGAGCTCATCTCTCTGGAACAAGAAAAAGGGCCTTTTCTGTGTCCGCACCGGTCCTTTGGAACCTCCTGCCGGTTGAGCTACAGTTACAGACAGAGTTGCTGCCATTTAGGAAAGGACTTAAGACCTGGCTGGCAGGGCAGGTATGGGGCCCTGAGGGTAATGTGGCTCCTGCTCGCTGGCTCTTACCATAAGATGGCTTTTACTATAAGATGTATCATAAGATGCACCCTCTCTCTCCTGCATGAGGTGGGTGGGTTTTTAATTGGGGTAGGGATTTTAATTGTTTTTATTGTATGGGGTTTTAAATTTTGTAAGCCGCCTTGAGTCAGGCTTGCCTGAGTGGGCGGCGAATAAGTTGAACTATTAAATTAAATTAAAATTAAATTAAATTTAAATTAAATTAAATTAAACCAGCAAACAGGACTACCCCACCCTCAGGTACACACAAGACAGCCAAACAAACAAAAAACCCACAAAGGAACACCATCCGTCATCACCCACAGCATTAACAACAACGACCAACACGGCAGACACCCCAAGCACCTGCTGCAGACAACACACATCGTTGCCTGCCCCACGGTACGTATACCTCATTCTATCTCTATGTGTGAGTGACAAACACTGTTGGGAAGGAGAGAAAAAACATTTTAAAAAGGCAATGCCGGGCACCCCTGCTAGTTGATCTATATAATTCCAATTCCTGATATTCTAACAATGTCAAAACTGATTTAGGTAATATGGAAACTGTATGATGTATTAGGAATCTCTTTAAATAAATAAAACCATGTTTAATATATTTTACTCTGCTGAAAATTCAAAAGTTTGGCAAAGCAAAAGACATAGCAGAAGCAGAAGAAACAAGCCAGAAATTAGAACTAAAGAACAGAAATAGGCACCAGAGCTCAAGAATACCAAAGCTTAATGGGAATAGGAAGTTCTCTCATACTGCTTCCTGTCCAACAGTATATGATGATGAGATCAAACTATGAAAGGAGGATACTTCAAGGAAAAGTTGCCATTTGCTATTGAGTAGTTCATCACTTGGAACAACTCCATAAAGACATAGGCAACTGTTGGCATTCATCAACTCAGATCATGTTCAGAATTTGTTCTCTTACCAAGGGTAGTGTGGATGGTAGAAAGGTTAAGGAGAGTCCTCTCAGTGGCAGCATCCCAACTGTAGAACTGTGAAGGAAAAGTAATGCCCACTCTCCTGATATCTTTTGGGCAAATAGTTGAGGCACTCTTATTCTACGTGAATGGTAGTGCAGTGGTTAAACTGCTGTACTGCAACTAAAAGGTTGTGAGTTCAATCCTGACCAGGGTTCAAGGTTGACTCAGCCTTCCATCCTTCCAAGGTCAGTAAAATGAGGACCCAGCATGATGAGGGCAGTACCTAATTAACTTGTGAACCACCCAGAGAGTGCACCAAGAACTATGGGGTGATATATAAATGTGATTGCTTTGCTTTTTTCTGTTTTCTTTAATTCTGACTATTTTCACTTTTCCCCCTGTAATTGAGTATTGTAAGCCACCAGAGGTACATTTTACAGCTGACTGGATACTCGTTGATTGTTGGGAGTTCACTTCCCCACTGTGCTGCTGGGAAATGAGCTTCTGGGAAATGTGTGACCTCCAGAAGAAGGAACCAATAAACCACTTCTGTGTATTATCTTCCTAGAAAACCCTGGAAAGGATCTATATAAGCCATAATTGACTTGATGGGACACAATTATTCTAATAATAATAATTTTGTGTTAGAAATTATTCTGGGTTAAAAGGATTTTTGTTGGAGAAACTCTGCTCAGGGGATGCTCGAATGAGGCTCCTTTCATGTCCCCAAGATCTTTCTCCACCAAAGTGGTCCCTATTTATCTACTTGCAATTTCTTGCATTCGAACTGCTAGGTTGGCAGGAGCTGGGGCAGAGATGAAATAATAACAAATGGTTTGTTTGCTTGTTTTCCCCAACATTTTAAAAATTTGTAGGTTCTAGTGCCCATTAAGCATTCTTAGATGAGCTTTTATGTGGGGAGGGAGGTGGTTGCTCCATCTGATGAGCCTCATTCAGGCACCCCCTGAGTGTAGTTTCTCCCGCAAAAAATCCTTTCAACCCAGAGTAATTTCTGACATGAAATTTGTTTCTTTATCTGTGCTTCCACAAATGTAAGGAGGAAACTTACTGATTCCTTCTTGCTTCTTGGTGGCCCTGTTTTGGTTATAATCCTAATGGAGTCCATTATTAGAAGAAGATGAAGATGAAAACAAAGAGGAAAAGAGATGCCTTGCATATAAATAATACCAACATTCTTACAGAGCTTAATGCTATGTGATATATTTTGCAGCAAAAACCTGTGGACGCAGAAGAAAATAAAAGTTGGCTCTGTTGGTATAAGCGGTTTATTTCAAAGTGTAAATTCCAGGCCAACATAAGTAATTTTAGTCACATTCATTGCACGCAGGAAGAAGCATTGGTTGAAACCTCTTAGTGAAATCAGTGGGCCATCAAACCTTTGCTTGGAATCCTGCCTGCAATTTTCTTTTAAGATTGGGACACTGGGACATAATATGTTAAATGATGTGTAATGACTGGACAGGAAGCAGCATCCCAGTCCAAGGATTTTCAGTCAAGCTTCTCTAATTTTGTGTGACAGAGATAAATTTTGCTGTTGTTCTCCTCTCTGCCACTGAAGCATATTGTCCCTCTAGGTATTAACATTGTGGTCAGTGTCAGAACCATCTACTCTTGCCTGCTAGATGAGTTCTCGCTTTTCATCTGAATCTTCAGATACACGGCAATTAAGGTGGAGCACTTTGGTTTCCTCACAAAATCTGAACATCATGTTTGCAACTATTTTGATACCAGCATTCTAATATAATATAATTATATTATACTTATACTTACGTGTCATCAAGTCTTTTCTGAGTTGTAGCAACTCTTGCCAGAGTTTCCTAACTATTAAGTACTCAGAGGTAGTTTAGGTAAAGGTAAAGGTGTCCCTTGCTCGAAAGCCAGTCATATCCAACTCTAGGGTTCAGTGCTCATCTCTGTTTCATCATTACTGATCTATGGTATTTCTATATCCTTTAATAAAATAACATCTCTAAGTATTTAATATAAAAGCATGCATAAAACAACAGAGTATATTAAAAGAAATAACAAAGGAACAAAAAAATAATAAAGAAGTTCAATGTACAATTAAGTTTATCGTACAGGATTTCACCCCTGAATTGGGCACACTTATTGTTAAAGTTTAGTATTTTAACCACTGCACTAAGCCTGTACCATCTTACCATTTTTTTGCTGCCACTGTTGTTGTTTTTTTAATTTATTTACTGGCTGAAATCCTGTGTTTTAGCCTAGTTAGTCAGAATAGAGTAGGTCCCCTGAATCAGTGGGAATTCAGTGATTCAACTCTTCTATAAGTTCCATTGATTTAAATCAGATTTTTCTAATTGTGATTTACGTTGACATAGTAAATCACAACTACATTATGCCTAATTGAATCAATGGAACTTACAGAGGAGGCGACTCACTGAAACCTCCTGGTTCAGTACACTCACTTGTTAGGCTAAGCGACAGGATTTCAGCCACTAAAACATAATCGACTAGGGAATGCAGGTTTCTCTCTAAACAGAGTGGTTGAATAACATCACAGGAATCTGAAGTTTCAACAAGAGAAATTATGTTTTTATGTAGAAAAAGTATATTTAGCAAGATTTATCAGACCCCCATGGTGCAGTGGTTAAGCTGCAGTACTGCAGTCAAAATTCTGCTCACAGTCTAAGTTGACAGGATCATGGTTGATTCATTCTTCCACGGTCAGTAAAATGAGTGCCTAGATTGTTGGGGGCTAACTACTTTGTGAACCACCCAGAGAGTGATCTGAATGTTTGCCCTCACTTAACAACTAAAAACAACCAAAAACTCACTTAACAACTAAATTGGGGTTTGCAATCCTCCCACCTCAGAAGTCACAATTGGTCACTTACAATGGCAGTGGCGGCACTTTTTCTAAGTGTTTCGCTTAAAGAGCAACCCGCTTAAAGAGCAATCCTGTGGAACACATTATGCTCTTTAAGTGAGGTACCACTGTATAAGACAAAATTTGGTTGATTACTTCAACCAATGTTTGAGATTTGAGATCTATTCTATGAGCTTAGGCCAATGAAAATGATATTGTTCAAAGTTCACTTATTTTGAAGACATCCTTTGTGCCAGCATAATGTCGCAGCTACTGTTTTTTTATTAGGGATCATTAGAGGAATAGGGGCTGTGGTGGTTCAGTGGCTAAGAAGCTCACCTTGTTATCTGGAAGGCTGGCAAGTTGCTAGTTCGAGACCCAGGTACTGCATGACAGTTCGAGTGCCCGTCTCTGTTGCAGCTCCTGCCAACCTAGCAGTTCAAAAACAAGAAATTGTAAGTAGATAAATAGAGACCACTTTGGTGAGAAAATATCTTGAGGACATGAAAGGAACCTCATTCAGGCATCCCCTGAGTGGAGTTTCTCCAGCAAAATCCTTTCAACCCAGAATAATTTCTGACACAAAATTTTTATTATTAGATGAATCTCTATGTATGTACATCAGTTTGCATGGTGAGGTGTCATACAAAGAAACATGTCAGAACTGAGCCATAAACAGATGAGCAGATGAAGAGTAGAATGTGAAATCACAAACCTAGCTAGATCCAGAGATGTCTGAAGCTCAAGGGTAGATCTGCCATCTAGATTAACTGCCAGGTTAACTGAAGGCCCAGAACCAAGCCAACAGAAGAAGCTGGAATGGGTATGCTAGCAAGCAGAAAGATGGTAGGCAGATGGGAGTGTGACCAGTTTGCAAATCAGGAGGCTCCCAGTTTTTTCATGCCACTGTTTATACTGTTTTATATTAGCATACTAGTAGAAACCATGCAGCAGGGAAAAGCACTGCAGGAGCAAATATGTTTGTAGGGCCTTGTGGAACAAAGTAATGTGTGTGTCCACTATGAGTTACAGGCCAGATGTCAGCAAGAAGGCAACTCAGGTCAGAAAGCATAGCCTACTGTCAAGCCTCACAATCAGTACCTGTTTTTCCAAGTGAAACATAGAATAGATTTCTGTATTTTGCTTGAGCTCAGAGACCTGTACTGTTGCACAGCAGGCTGAAGATAACTCTGAAGTCTCCAGCTGGCTTTCTTTCAAACAACAGAACATAGCCCTGAAAAGCAGCAGTGCTTCATGGATATGTGTGTGTGTGGAAAATATCTACAATTATTTCCCATGAGGCACTGTGTTTCAATAACAATATTAAAGGAATTGGAAGTGAGTTGGAAAACAACTACTTTTATTCTGAAGCCATCAATTATGAGTCATACTCTTTAATGGGAAGAAAAACAGCTAGATATTCAAAGACAAGGAACGTTTTCGAATAAATAGAGGCACAGGAGAAGCAAAAGGAAAAACCTGGAGTAGTCACCATAGGATTCACAGAATGTTTAGACAAAGGTTTGAACTGCATCACCTTGAACCCCATGAGTAGTAAAATATACTCTCATCTAGTAAAAGAAGCAGCACAGAAAGTTTCCATGACTCTTTGGTTCTATTTCTGAGCAGGGCCATAGCCAGGATTCTAGATGTGGATGGGTGAATATTTTCTAAGGGTAGGCAACAAAGTCTCTTTTCAATGCATTTCTGTGGGAAACCACACCTTGCGAGGGTGGGCAAACTGCTCATTCTCGTTGTTCTGTTCAATCTCGTTGTTCAATCTTGTTGTTTTGTGCAGGACAATGACAATAAAGATTTATCATAGCATAGCATAGCATATCAACTGCAAGCTCAGGGTGGGCCAAGCCCCCCTGGGGACCCCATGGCTACAGCCCTGTTTCTGAGAAGAAATATTGTGCATTAGTATCTCTCATTGTTTTAAAAAACACTCAGGCAATGAAAGCGCGGCGCCAAAATGGCCACCGCACTCTTTGCGGGCCCCCACCCCGGACTCAGACATCCGGGTAGTTAGGGGGCATGGCCACCCCTCTATAAAAGGGGTGGCCACGAGGCAGCCGAGCTGCCATTTTGTAAAAGCGACGGAGAGGAGAAATTTTTTCTCCGTCGCTCTTCATCTTGCAGAGGGAAGCCTTCCGGGGCTGCAGCACCTTAGCGGTCTTGGCTGCTTGATTTTCGGCTTCCCAGCTAGCGGTTTTTGATCCCTGGATAGGGATCGCTCTTCATCTATGCCTCCTAAAAAGAAGGCTATGGCGAAGCAGGCTCGCCTGCGCAGGGGGCAGCAGTCGGGTCGGAGGACCGTGACTGCACCCCCTCATCAGGACCTCCAGCCGGAGGCTCCCACCGGGACCGGTGGGATGGGGCAGCTCAGGCCGTGGCCCGCGGCTCTTCGGCCTCAGACCGGCCCTTCAGGGGCTTCGGCCCCCGGCCCGCAAGTGCCGGCCATGGGCTTCGAACAGGGGGGAGGGCCGAGCGCGGTTGGGGCTTCAGCCCCCGGCCCGCAATTACCGGCCATGGGCTTTGAGCAGGGGGGAGGTCCTGGTGCGCCACAGCAAGGCTTACCCCCGGCCCCTCAGGGGCCGGAGTTCTGGGCATGGCCCTATCTGAGGCCGGGCTCTCAAGTGGCATCTGGGCCATTGCCCAGTGGGCCGTCCGGCCCACCTGGCCCACTTTATGCAGGGGGATCTGCGACAGTGGATGTGTTATTGGCCCGCGTGGCGGCGCTAGAGGCATCCCTAGGGATCACCAATAACCCCATTGGGGGGGGCTTCATTGCCATCTGGGGCTCCCTTCTGCCAGCCTGCTACCATGATGGCTGCCACTCTCCAGGAGGCTGCCAGTCGGGTCGAGTTGCTTGAGGCGCACAGGCCTGTGCCCGCTGCGGCCTTGCAACTCCCCGTGCAGCAGGCGCTACAGACAGGTAGTGGTTGGATATGTCCTCAGAGCTCGATTTCGGTCGCGAGCTCCGACGCCCGCCGTGGGCCGGAACCCCCAGTGGGGGCGGCTCACGGGGGTGCACCCTGTGAGTATCAGGTTCAAACTAATGTGCCCACATCACACTCCACTTCTGGGGATGGGTTCCAGTGGCCGTGGCCTCGTAATGTCGGGGCGGGGGGGCATCAGTTCCCGGCCTACCCGGGTGTGGCTTGGTCGCATGCTGGCGCAACATTGGGTGGGGGGGTTTCCGCCCCCGGGGCCACACTGGCTGTTGCAGGGACGGTACAGGCGCCTCCCCCGATACCCCGTACTAACACTGTACCGGTGTCTGCACTCTCGACAGCCGGGTATTCCTTGCCCCTCGGGGATCATTTGGCCCAGGCCACAAGGGAAAAGATTTGGCGGGGGGAGTACGTAGATATTTTCTCCTTATTGAACAGGGAACCCACCAAGGAAGAGAAAGAGGGCCAGGACGAGATGGACAAAGAGCTGTCCTGCCGTCGCAAGCCACCATACACATGGGCCAACTGGTTACCCGCATATCTCATTTATATGGCAGTGTACCTCAGGGCTCGGCCTGACCTGGCCATTCCTATGGTCCAATATTTGGACAATATTTACAGGGCAATGGTGGATTTTCCTGGCCCGTCGTGGTTGGCTTACGACGAGGAATTTCGAATGAGAGTGCCCTTACACCCAGAGATGAGGTGGGATGAGCCCTATCAGAAACTGTGGCTTTTATATATGACTCCCACGTGCCCGGCGCCTGGGGAGAGGTACCATTGTGGACATGCGGTCCAGCGAGCTGCTCCAACACAGACCCCCCGCCAGCTGGCGGGGCAGGGGGTTCCAGCCCGCCTGCTGTGTTGGAGCTTCTTGGCCAATGGTGTATGCAATAGGAAACAGTGCAGATACAAACATGAGTGTCCCTCTTGCGCTGGCCCCCACGCCGCCGCTGCGTGTCCACGAGCAGGTGGGCCACGGAGCAGAGGTAGAGGTGGACAAGGAGCGGGCAGACCTGCCGCTGATGGAACTGGTCATTCAAAAGGCCCCCTTCCCGGTTAACGTAGCTATGTTGGAGCGGTGGCTCTCAACTTACCCAAGGAGGGAGGATGCTAGGTACCTCCTCGAAGGTTTTCAGCGGGGCTTTCGCATCCCATTTAAAGGGGTGAGGTGCCCACAGGATGCCCCTAATCTACTTTCCCTGAAGGGTAGGGGGGAGGTTGCTGCCCTTAGTATTGCTAAGGAGGTTAAAGCAGGTAGGGTTGCTGGCACCTTTCCCATGCCACCCTTTACCAATCTGAAGGTTTCCCCTTTAGGGTTGGTGCCCAAAAAGACCCCTGGGGAGTTTCGTTTAATTCACCACCTGTCATACCCGGCAGGCCATTCGGTCAATGATGCCATTCCTGATGACCTTTGTTCGGTCAGGTATACATCATTCGACCAGGCTCTGCGCATGGTGCGCTCTTGTGGCCCGGGTGCACTTCTGGCAAAATGTGACATCAAGTCAGCATTCCGCTTGTTGCCTGTGCACCCGGGTGACTTTGAGTTATTGGGTTTTAAATTCCAGGGGAAATTTTATCTCGATAAAGCCATGCCTTTTGGCTGCTCTATTTCCTATTCAGCATTTGAACGTTTTAGCACTTTTCTCCAGTGGGCCTTTGTTCGCAGGTCTGGGTCCCGATCTGTAGCCCACTACCTCTATGATTTCTTGTTCAGGGGTGAACGGGGCTGGGACATGTGTACGCGTCTCCTTAATAAATTTCAGACACTAATGCAGGAACTCGGTGTCCCTTTAGCGCCCGAAAAGACCGAGGGCCCATCAACTAAGCTCACATTTCTGGGTATTGAAATTGACACTGTCTCGCAGGCATCCAGGTTACCCAGGGATAAGGTTACCCGGATCACTGCATTGATTTTGGCCTTACTGGCCAAACGCAAGGTGTCACTTCGTGAGCTCCAGGTTTTACATGGTCACCTTAACTTCGCTTGCAGGGTGGTCGCGCCTGGCAGAGCTTTTGCTCGACGCTTATGCGACGCCATGACTGGCCTATCCAGGTGCTATCACAGGGTCCGACTGAACAAGGGCATGAGGGCTGACATGTTGGTTTGGCTTAAATTCTTGAGGGACTTCAACGGGGTGTCATTTTGGAGATCTGACCTTTTGGTTTCCCCTAGGTTCCAGGTTCAGTCGGATGCCTCGGGGTCCCTCGGATATGGGATTTACTTTGAGGGAAGGTGGGCCTATGGCTGATGGCCTCCGGCCTGGTGGGGCACTGATCGTCTACGCGATCTGACATTCCTTGAGTTCTTCCCGATACTGGGAGCTTTGATGCTATGGGGCGAGGAGTGGGCCAATTCAGTGGTTCATTTCTGGTGTGACAATGCTGCGGTGGTGCACATTGCCAATTCCCAGACATCTAAATCACCCAGGGTTATGGAATTAGTTCGACAGTTTGTGTTGCGTTGCCTACACCTCAATGTGCTCTTCAGGGCCAGACATGTACCAGGCATCAATAACGATATTGCTGATGCTTTGTCCCGCCTGCAGATCCCCCGGTTCCGCGCCTTGGCTCCAGACGCAGAGGAGTTACCCTCGCAGCTTCCGGACGAGATTTGGACGTTTGGCAAGGAGAGGTGAACCGGGCGATCGGCATGTCGCTGGCACCCCGCACGTGTAAGGCGTATCACCATGCATTCAGTCAATTTAGAATATTTTGTGAGCAACTTCGATTGCCCGAGGTGTGGCCCATTCCAGTCGCGCACCTTCTCCAATTTATGGTCTACCTACATAGTCTGGGTCTAGCTCCCCACACCATAGCATCCAGGCTGTCAGCACTGGCATTTATGGCCAAAGTGAGGGGTTCTGCTGACAGCACGAACGATTTCCGTATACGACATGTTTTGGAGGGGTGGACGCAGGAACGTGGACATTGCCCGGACACTCGCCACCCAATTTCCCCAGGGGTTCTTACACACCTTGCACGAGGCTGGCATGACCTGTGTTTTGACAGGTATGAGGCAGCTCTGTTTCATGCGGCTACCACGGTGGCCTTTTTTTGGAGCCCTCCGCATCAGTGAGCTGGTGCTACTGTCTAAGGCGGATGCGGCTCGTAGGGCACTGGAACTCGAAGATGTCTATGTCTCTAGTGAGTGGGGTCAGTTGAGGATACGTTCCTCAAAGGTTGATCAGCACGGTGTAGGCAGTGGTGTTAGACTGCTACGATGTTCCATTGCAGACATCTGTCCGGTTGGTGCCCTACAAGAGTTCATTGCAATGCGTGGTACGCACCCTGGCCCGTTTTTCTGCCACCAAGATGGGTCTCCCCTTACTAAATTTCAATTTTGGAAGGTGACCGGTAAGGCGCTGTCCAGTGTTGGTCTCCCCGGGGCTCGTTACGGCACCCATTCCTTTAGAATAGGAGCTGCTTCTACTGCAGCCGCATTTGGGTACTCTGAGGCTGATATATGCCATATGGGGCAGTAGGGATCGAAGTGTTTTGAATTATACATTCGCCCTCTTCAAGTATGAGTACCAGATAAGTCACTGTCCTGTCTCTTTTTGTTTTACAGACCCTGTGTGTCGCCGCACACTGGTGGCAGTATGGCTGGTGGGCCACAGCTATGTGCACTGGGCAGCGCAGTACGCTGCGGCGACAGAATGGGGACCCCAGCTTGGACTACGTGCATCCGCATGTATCAGGTGGTATGGTAAGCGCGGAATGTTATGGCGGGAACTGTTGCCATTCCTTTTCTCCATCAGGGATGCTGAACCGCCTGATGTCCTAGTGCTGCACCTCGGGGGCAATGACCTGGGACAGGCCACTGGCCTTGCTTTAAAACATACGATTTGCAGTGACCTGGCTTATTTGCATTATGTGTGGCCTGCCAGAACCCTGCTATGGTCGGACATCATACCGCATCACGCTTACAGGGGGGGGTATCAACCTCCAGGCCCTTGACCGCGCTCGTCGCTCGGTGAACAGGGCAGTGGCCTGGTTCTTTGCTGACAAGGGTTTGGGGCGGGTCATCTGACACCCCAACATTAGTCTTCAAAATTATGACCTTTATACAGGGGATGGGGTCCATCTGTCACCCAGAGGTATGGATCTCTTTTTGGAAGATGTGCAAGCAGGCCTGTTGACCGAGCTGACAGTCTGGGGGGCGGGCGGTGACTCTTTATTAGCCTGCCCGTGTGGCGGGTAGCACTGGTAAGGTAAATATTTATGATCCACAGGTATCCGGCAGGTTCGCAATTGACTGGCCAACACTAGATAGGTACAAGTTGGTTAACGTTGACCGGTCAACGACGAACCAGGCAATGGGGTGATGGCACGAGCTATTCAGCATGCATCACCACGTGATTTTACGGATACACGTCAGAGGGTGGGGTCAGTAGATAGTTTATTGACTACGGTCAACAATTTGTTTGTTGTCAACAAACAAATTGATACAAATGGATACATTGTAGCCAATTGCCGTTGGCAATTTGGGAGGAACCTTACCAGTGTTACTGCGGCCTGCTTGCCTTAGGAATTATAATTGGCTGAGTACCAATTGAAATTTATAATTCGGACTAGGGCATGAATCAATAAATGTGGCCCAATGCCTTTATCCACTTATACCGGTGTCTGAGTCCTTTTTTGGGGGGTGCGCCTGCAAAGCTTTGTGTTAATATTTCTCACCTTTTTTGGATTGTTTGTTTGAGCCAACCACAAGTATCTTGGTGATTGTGGTGGTGGTAAAGCAGGATCCTAGATTTATTTATTTATGTTATTTATTTATTTATGGGGGCGGGCGAAAAATTGTTCAGGAGAGGCAATAATGTTGCACACAAATATATAACACTGGCATCCCGGGGTGGGATGGGGGGCACTGTTAGCTCAGGAGAGTTTTTGCCCCCTCCCAGTGCCCCTCTGGCTATGGCCCTGTGATGAAGAAGAAGAAGGAACAGGAAAAGGAAGAGGAAGAGGAAGAAAAATGGACCAGATTACCAGTGGATGCAGTAAAATCACACAAACAGGTCCACTGAAAAGATTGAAAGTCAAGCTGCAAACTGAAAACCTATGCATGGTCAGTACTTGAAAAACATAGAAGGAAAAGGTGACCTAAAACTGACATGGAGTTGGTTAAAAGCAGGAGTGTTGAAGAAGGAAATTGAACAATTGATCTTGGCAGCTTTGCCAACAAACTGCATGAAGACTAAAATACAGCATGTGTTCAATAATAGCAAATGCCAGCTTTGTAATGAAAAAGATGAAACAGATTAGGGGTGGCCAACCTTGGTGCTCCAGGTCTTCTTGGACTTCAATTACAAGAAGCCCAAGTCAGCACACTAATCAGGGCTTCTGGGAATTGAAGTTCAAAAACACCTGGAGCACCAAGGTTGGCTACCCCTACAGTAGATAATCAGACAAGCTGATGCAGCAACATTTAACAGACTGATTATTTGTAACACCATGACAAGGTTGCAAAAATTATTCATTGGAAACTTTGTCAAAAGTTTGTATTTGAATGCAGTAAAAATTATTTGGAACATCAGGTTAAGAAAGTTTTGAAAAATGAGAGTGTCAAGATACCATGGGACTTTAAAATTCAAACAGATAGATATCTGACTCACAACACACCTGTTATGGTATAGCAATGTCAATAAACTGGGCCTTCTTTTCGACAACAGGTGGAGGAATGAGCAAAGAGAAAGAAGGGGGGGAACAGGATAAGGACGGATGTCCTTAGGCTGCAATTCATCCTGTACCCACTATTGCAGAATGTGCCACAGCCTAGGAAATGTACAGATTTGTGTCATTTTCCAGATGTGGATCTTAGAAGAGAAAAGTTGCAAACCAACACAACAACAAAAAGAATAAACAACCCCATGATAGAATGAACATCTCATCTGTCTCTAATTATAGATATTTCCCTCTTGGTGGCTGCCTCGATAGCTCAGCAATACTATATAGGTATCTGGCTGCTAAGTCAAAGGTTGTTATTTTGGTACCCGGTTGTGCCTAATGGGAGTAGAACCAGCCTGTGTAGCCATAGGAAAGCTGCACAATCTCAGGGCACCCCCAAAGGATGGGAATGGTAAACTACTTCTGTGTATGCTCTAATAAGAAAACCCTGGGAATAGTAGCCATAAGTGAAGACTGACTTGACAGCACACAGTTATTATTACTAACTGTGACTTTGAGTATAAGACATGGATGACAAATGACATATTCTAATTCATCAGAAATCACTGGGAGAAAGCAGTATACCACATCTTTGTATGAGAAATCTTACTTCATTTTATTATTATTTTAATCAATTTATGTACTGCTTTACTCAATCTACATGCTGCTTATCAGCAGCACTCTTTGACAGGGTGCATACAAAAATTGGAGACACCCCCACCCTGGATATACACAAAGCAGTAAAAGCAGAAACATTCCGCAGAACAAGTGATGGCATGTTCAGTCAGCTGGCACACATAGGACATATTTTGATTTGTGTTAATTATATTACATAGGTTGATCACCCTATTACAAGGGGGGAAACTACACTCACTAAAAGAGAAATAACCACCAGATTAAAGATAAAGCAACACCATACTAGCCTACTGAGAAACTCACTATTATCCAGCCTATACTTGAAATTCATTGATGATAAATGCAGGCTTCCTAACATCATTAAACTGGAAAGCCAGTTGGCTCTGGTGTGGATGGATTCAGAGCCTCAACCTCAATCAAAAGTGCAATGAATGCTCAAATTAGGCTTGCAGAATGAATCGCAAATTAAATGTGCACACTAGCAATGTGACTGGCATTCCGATTTCATCTTTTTTCCCCATGATTCCACCTCCACCCATCTTTTCTTCCTGTAATCTTGGCTATTTTATGTTTTTTAACTAAATAGATCAGAATAGTGCTATTTCATCCTATCACCTTATTCCTAGGTCTTCATTTTTATGATTATTTCCTATATTTATCCATTTCTCAGACAACATCCAAAGCAGCATCAATTGAAATGAAATGAAAATTGATGCCCCTTAGTTTTGAAAGGTTTATGCAATGTTTCAGAAAATATGGCAACATTCCAAACACATTGCAACAATGTGTCTCCTTTCATAAGGAAAAAAGACTTGGAGATATGGTGATCTAGCACTATTCTCATATATTAAATACATTTTTAAAAGGAGGAGGATTGGGATAGAGAAAACAACCACAGTCCTGAACATCACACCCAACAGCTTACATTACCAAAAATGCTACCTACAAGGATCTATAGGGACCCCCTCCCCCGACAATCTTTTCAAACATCTGCACAGAAATAAATGTTTTTGAATTGCTCTTAAATAAAAAAAACTAAAGAAAACCTCAGTGGCACAGACAGATTCTATTCATCCTTTGCATCGTGCAGGCAGCAAAAAGTAATATGAAATAACTCATTTTAGAAGCTGGACAAATCTTGACATATTTCGTAGTATAGTCAGTTGTGAAGTAACATCTCTCCCAACCACTGCTTTTGGAGTTACAGAAATATAGTCACCTTATTTGTTTCCATTATATGTTACAGAGGAGAGTCAACATGGCAGTGTTTTCAATAACAGCCATAGCTTTGTTCTCTACTGTATTTCTACTAAAGCTGTCATGTGGTATCCATAGTCACACAGTAGTTACTCAAATGGAATTTGGTAGCACTCATTTCTCATTAGATATTGATTTGTGGTGCATTTGGCACTGCTAATTTATGGTATGCCCGTGTGCCTAGATTGGCCATCACCCTTTCCGAGGCGTTTGTTTGCTAATGCACACGGCTTGAGAATCAACACGGGCTCTGATGGAAGGGAAATTGGGTGTGGGCTAGATTAATTGGCATAAATCATAAAAGCCTTGGTTGAGGAATTGTGGAGGAAATAGGACAAAGGTAAAAAGTTGCTGACTCCAAGGTTGAACTCACTCTTCCTTCTGACCCAAGATAAGGTTGAGTAAGCACACTGAGTCAGCGGCTAAGGAAGTTAGTCCCGGAGACAGTTTACATGGTCTTCTGAGATAGGGCGAGAACAATGGGGTTTTGCCAACCCAGATCTTAGATAACTGCGGGTTTGCCAATTAATCACAAGACAATGCCCAGAGACAGGTGTTATCTTGACCCACCAGAAATGCCACGTATATATTAGCCTTCTGTGATGAAGTCCCATGCGCCTTAAGCACGGAGCTCTCGAGGCAGGGTAATAAATATGCCACCCAATTTAGGTCGGGACTGGACTTCATTGCACATTTCGTCTCATGTGCCTTCCTTGCGGCCAGTCACTCCGAAACTCCGCGGGCCGTTCCCAGACCGGGCGGCCCTCTCCGTCGGCCCTCGCAACACCATTGCAACACTAATTTATGCTTTTTGTATCTCACTAGGGAATTGCAGAAATATAACCTTCACACATCTTTGAAATAGTTTAGGTGCAGAATCAGTTCACATATTATATTGCAAGGCAGATCTTTAAAAGCTTTTACTTGAAAGAAAAATTATTTACAAGAAAAAGCTAACCTAACATGGAAAAGTGCTACTCACAGCCTTTTCTCTAATCCCAAACTGGTAATGTGCAACATAGAATGGTTCATTTTGTTATCTGCGTATTACCCACTCTGCAGTGAGTGTATCACCCTGGCTACTTCTGGAGTTCAAAGGAAATATGTCTGCAACAGAAGACAGCTCAGAACAGAACACAACTTTTTTTTACAGTAAATCATGTATGTCTTTCAATTAGAAGCATAAAAGCAAGTTCAGAATAATTATGGAAGTGAAACAAGTTAGATAAATAAGGCTTTACTGTGGTTTAGGTATCTGGTTCCAGAGCCAGTGGTTGGGAGTTTGATTCTCCATTGTACTTTTTTGGAAGATGAACCTACCGGTATGACCTTGGGCAAACTGCACAGTTCCGAGGGCTCCCCCTAGAAGAAAGACATGGGAAACTACTTCTATAAATTCTCAACATAGAAAACCCTGAAAATGGTTGCCATAAATTGGAATCGACTTGGCAGCATGCAATTATTATGATGTACTTGTAGATAAAATTATTCCCAGAGATAGAGATAAAGGAAAACATGTATGACAATGTTAACAATCAATAGCATCTTCTTTCATAACATACTACAGTAAAACCCCTACTTACGTAAAAAGTCTGTTCTGTAGGCTTTTATGTAAATCGGTTTTTTACTTAACTCGAAGCAAACCCATAGGAAAAATGATTTTTACATAACTCAAAGCAACCCCATAGGAAAAATGATTTTTTTTAACTTAACTCAAAGCAATCCCATAGGAAAATTATATTTATGTAAATTGAAGCAACCCCATAGGAAAAATGAATTGTTTTATGTTACTCAAATCAAAGCTGTAGGAAAAATGATTTTTTTACGTAACTCAAAGCAAACCCACAGGAAATTGTGTTATGTAAACTGGGACATTTATGTAAATTGGGACATTGTTTTAGTGCAAAAATCATTATGTAAGTTGAATTTTATGTAACTCGAGGCATATGTAAGTCGGGGTTTTAAAGTACATAACTATGACTGACTGTTCTCTCCTCCTGAGGCACAGATTGGAGAGATACTACCAAAATTGCAAAAACAGAGGAAGGTAAAGAACAGTGTTTAGAGAGGCTGCAACTATTTCCAGCCATCACATTTCCATTTATGTTCATTCATATAACCAGTCTATTCCACAGTAATTTGCAATTACAAGAAAGAAAAATGAATCTGTTCATGAGTATATGCTCAAAGATGTATTTTAATATGAGTTTAATGTATGATTACACCAAAATATACATTGACAAACTTTTTCTCCTAACACATAGCTTTCTAAAAGTACTTCATCCTGAAATATGTGTTCACATTTTGCTTCACTTTCAGCTAAATGTCTCAATCCAAATTTGAAGAAGAGCAAGGTCCATAACGCAGCCAAGTTCCAATTATGCATTCATCAAAAAACTGTAGACCAGGTTACTTTACAAATGCAGGTTGCATGGGAACCTTAATTATCTCTACCTGTCACCTTTCACTTAGGAAAGAAAGTGACTCTCTCTAACCCCACAGTACAGTTTATCTCCACAATTCTGTAGGGAAACAGAACTATTTCCCTTTGTGATAAATTGATCATTGCTTTTGCAGGATTAGCAGATATTTTCCCAATCCTCATCATCATAGCCATGTGAAGAAGAGGACAGACTTCTTCATATTTCATATACAAATATTAAAGGTCTAGAAGTCCTTACTCTTTTGTCTGACTATCCTTTGTACCAGATCTATTTGTTTGCCCAACAGCCATTGCATTTAGTGTTAAGAAAAGAGATAAGCATTTGGAAAACAAGAGGTCAAGAAGTTATATTGTCCCTCATGGGATTTTTAAGCAAGGTGAAGAACAAAACAAAAAACTCAAAAAACAGTGCTTGAGAAAAATGGAAAATCTTTAGTGCCTTCTTGCTAATTACTCTGTGCAGTTTGGAGTTAGTCTATCAGAAGCTAGAATTGCAAATAAAACAGAAGACAACACATGATACCCCAACACTCCAAAGATAACATGATAATGTCCATAACAAACATTAAATTTAAAACACATACATACACACCTGGGAAATATTTAAAATGCATTAATGTTTACATTGTGCAAAAACTGATGAAGCAACTAACCATCCAAGCCGAAAAGTGACAAAGTGGAAAAGAATAGAACTTTTAGCATTGAAAAATAGCTCTAAAGATATTATTCCCTTATCCCAAGGTAAATTGATTATACATATTGCAGACAAAAAGAACAAGTATTCCTGTCCTGAAAAAAGCCAATACTATAGATTATAATTCATATAAATCCATAAAGTAGTGAAATTCTAGGGGCTTTCCTTAGAGATTTATCCACCTCATAATACTATTTTGATATGGGGGAGGGGAGATCTGTTGTGTAGACTCACAAATGACCAGAGCAGAGGAACTTTCATCTTGGTTTTGTCTAAAAATCGCACCCGCATCAGCAGCATGATTATGATAATTTATCATTCATAACAAGAATACTTACTTTCTCAACCTCTTTGATCATGGTATCAGAAAGATCATATGGTTTGTTGTAACAGAAAAATGAAAATTGTGCAGCCTTTTACAGTCCAAAGATCCCACTCTACACACTCCCATCTGTACTTGGGAGTGTGCACCATTGGACATAGCCAGATTGATGTATAATTAACACACAGGATTGTGTGGAATGTTCAGATGATGACAACAAGATGGAAATTATGTGATATCTAAGTATTTTGGGCTAACTGGGTTCATAATAGGCTGAAATGTCCTCAGTGTCACATGAACCAGAGTCATATTGAAGGAAGGTGGGTTGCAAAAATCAAATCTTCAGGCATCTTCAGACATTTGACCCTTCATTGGTTTAAATTAAAGTGACTCAATGGTGTGTATCTTATAGGAAAAATCTAAAATTTGCTTGACAGATTCATTTGCTAAGTTTGCATGTGTGGTGGCTCAGTGGTTAAGAAGCTTGCCTTGTTAGCTGGATGGCCAGCAAGTCAGAAGTTCGAGACCAGGGTACTGCATGACTGTTTGAGTGTGCATCTCTGTCCCAGCCCTTGGGGACTTGAAAGGAGCCTTATTCAGGTGTCCCCTTAGTGGAGTTTCTCCAGCAAAAATCCTTTCAACCCAGAATAATTTCTGACATGAAATAATAATAATAATAATAATAATAATAATAATAATAATAATAATAATAATAATAATAATAATAATAATAATAATAATAATAATTTATTATTATTATTATTATTATTATTATTATTATTATTATTATTATTATTATTATTATTATTATTATTATTATTATTATTATTATTATAGAAGCTGTGTCCATATAATAGAGCTAATACATGGATCTGAGCATTCATGGCTGAAATGTTACAATCTTGATTTACCATGTTGTTATTTTTATTTGTTTAATTTTGTGAGTGGTGATGTACCAAAATATAGCTGTGGTTTGAAAAACAACATAACAATATTTGTGCCCTATGTACATATGTGCTAAATTAGGTAATTTAGCATTCTAAATCCAACTGCTAGTCCCAGCTACACTATACCAATAGAAATCAACTGTTGAATGGTGAGTTAAGGTTTATGTAAATCCCATCGATTCATTAAACGTCCCTCATTCTTTCTCTGCCAGAAGAGGACTGTGAGGCTCAGTTTACACATTTCTGGAGAATTCACCAGACTATGTTCCAGTAATAGTTGTGACAATCAAAATCCATCTTTGTCCAGTACTTGTTGAATTATTTATTTCTCTGTGTAGTTCCTGTAAGAAACCTTTCAGTCTTATTCCTTCTAAAACAGCTGATAACAAGATACTTCTCTTATAAACTATAACCTTGTGAACCATCCAGAGGAATCCTAACATTCTGGGGCAGTATTATAGGTTGTGGTGTTTGCTACGACTAGAATAACTGTGCAAAAGGATTCCAGCCACTGAGTTGAAGTACATGGTATGTCTTTGTTGCTCCTTATCTGAGGACTTTATGAATTGGTCATCTTAGGAGCTGCCTGGAGTGTTTCAAGAGAAGGCGTGATTGACCACTAGGGATAAAACTGGGAGTATCAGGTAGCTTCACTTTCCAGAGAATTGCAATTGTCGTGAGAATAATAGCATAATACTGCTGCAGAACTTTGCCAAAATGCATTGTTGTCTAAGGCATAAACAAGACAATATTCCCTCTACTCCTTCTGTAGAAACTGATTAGAGGTAGATAAAGCTTACTTCAGCTTGAACAACAGGGCAGGATTCTCACTATGCCTCAGGTCATCAGGTCACTATATGGGGAGCAGGACAGGCTGTGAGGAGAGAAGGGTTATGGGCGCTCATCGCTGCCCCATGAAGCATCTGCCACCTGAGGGGTTTGCCTTACTCTACCTGATAGTAGAGCTGACATAGTGGGGTTGTGATGTAGTGACTAATGTTCCAGAATATGGAGATAGCTTCATGGTTTCATATTGGGATCTGGTATGTCCTGAGTTAACAGCCCACATGTCTTAAAGCAGACGAGTGATTATTTGCACTTCAGTTGTTGTGGCGAAGCTGGTGTAAGTCTTCTTGGCTATTAACTCTGAAGGCTGCTTTAATTTAGAGGCTGTGTTTATTACCCCCAAACAACTTAACTAAATGAATTCTTCCCATTATAAGAATATACCAGTGAGCAATTTCTAAATCTGCAATCCCTCTTAAGCTCTTTTCTCTGTCTCTGTTCCATTTAAAACAAAAATGAGAGTGAATCCTCAGCAGCACTTAAAGGCATTTTTCAGTGAAATGACAGGATCATTGCAAAAGTTGAGCCTTCCTTTGGTGAACACCATGCTCAGATTAAAAAACACACCAAAGGATGTCTAGATAAGGAGATGACCCATTTGCTTTGCCAGTAATTCATTTCAGAGCAAACTAGCCCTATTCACTAGTCCATGAACATCCCATACATTTATACTCCCATTTTGTGCTGCAGTACATCAGTCTGACACCTGCTCTCAGGGGGAAAAGGCCTATGTGTTCTCCAAATGGCTTTTCAAATGAAAAATATGTGCAATAGCCTTTCATCTTGGGACACAAGGGTTCAAAGCCTTGATTAGGTCACCAATGAAAATGAGTTTCAGCAGTCTCATCCTACCACACCTTTGTGCACCAGATTTAAAAAAAACCACTCAGCAAGAATCCAATACAAGGTTTTTTTTAAAAAATATATTTTGTGAGTGAGTGAGTGAGCGTGCGTGCGTGCATGTGTGTGTGTGTGTGGTAAAACCTTGCATAAAGAGCACCTCACTGAGAGACTAAACCACTTAAAGTGCAGAATTTTCTCCAAATGGTCACCCTCGCTTAACCCCTAACAACAACCAAAAACTTGTTTAACAACTAATTCAGGGTTCACAATCCCCCTCCCAGAAGTCATGATCGGTCACTTACAATGGCAGCTGTGGCACATTTCCCTTTTTAAAAAAGTATTTTTTATTAATTTTCATGAAATAACAAAAATATAATAAACAATACAAAATGAAAGGTAAAAAAAGATACATAAACAAAAAACAAATTAATACATTAAGTTACATATACTCTATTATAATAGCATTGTAAACATTACCAATTCTTGAACCTCATTTATATTGTACCTTCTTACAACATATACCCCACAACTTACGTCTTTTCATAAACATTTATACTATATATCACTTGTCAGCAATTATGTTCTCATTATTTCATTACTTTTAATTGTATGTTTAACATTTCAAAAACTTATAAGGTTCAATCTAATATACTACAAAATAATAATTGATATATACAGTGGTCTTGGAACACAGAATGAAGCAGGGCAAAGATTGATAGAGTTCTGCCAAGAGAACGCACTGGTCATAGCAAACACTCTCTTCCAGCAACACAAGAGGCGACTTTACACATGGACATCACCAGATGGCCAACACCGAAACCAGATTGACTACATACTCTGCAGCCAAAGATGGAGACCCTCCATACAGTCAGCAAAAACAAGACCTGGAGCAGACTGTGGCTCAGATCACAACCTACTGATTGCAAAATTCAGGCTTAGACTAAAGAAAATAGGGAAAACACAGAGACCAGAAAGATATCACCTAGACAGCATTCCTAAAGAATACACGGTGGAGGTGATGAACAGATTTAATGGCTTAGACTCGGTAGACAGAGTACCGGAAGAATTATGGACGGAGATGAGGGACATCATGCAGGAAGCAGCAAAGAAAACCATACCAAAAGAAAAGAAGAGTAAGAAAGCAAAGTGGTTGTCTGATGAGGCTCTTAAAATAGCAGAGGAAAGAAGGAACGCAAAAGTCAAAGGAGAAAGGAAAAACTACAACCATTTGAACACAGAATTTCAAAGAAAAGCAAGGAGAGATAAGGAAAACTACATAAAAGAACAGTGCAGATAAATGGAGAAAAACAACAAAAGAGGCAGAACCAGAGATCTTTTCAAAAAAATTGGGGAAATCAAGGGAACATTTAAAGCAAAAATGACCATAAGGGACAAAGACGGAAAGGAGCTAGCTGATGCAGAAGAAATTAAGAAAAGATGGAAAGAGTACACAGAGGAACTTTACAAAAAGGACCTCAACACTCCTGATAATCACAATGATGAAGAAATTGAACTTGAGCCAGACATCCTGGAGAGTGAAGTCATAAAGGCCCTAAAGAGCACTGCAAACAACAAAGCTAGTGGAGATGATGGTATCCCAGTTGAATTTTTCAAAGCGCTAAAAGATGATGGCGTCAAATTACTGCATTCAATATGACAGCAGATTTGGAAAACAAAACAGTGGCCACAGGATTGGAAAAGATCAGTATACATCCCAATCCCAAAAAAGGGCAATGCCAAAGAATGTTCAAATTATCGAACAATCGCGCTCATCCCACATGCCAGCAAGGTGATGCTCAAGATAATACAGGACAGACTTCAGCAGCATGTGGAGAGACAATTACCAGAGGTGCAGGCTGGTTTCAGAAGAGGCAGGGGGACTAGAGACCACATCGCCAACATACGCTGGATCATGGAGAAAGGAATACCAGAAACAAGTTTACTTTTGTTTTGACTACACTAAGGCATTTGACTGTGTGGACAACAACAAGATGTGGCAAGTAATTAAAGAGATGGGAATACCAGAGCACCTCATATGCCTTCTGAGAAATCTGTACATGAACCAAGAAGCAACAGTTAGGACAGAACATGGAATAACAGAGTGGTTTGGAATAGGAAAAGGAGTAAGACAAGGCTGCATTTTGTCACCATGCTTATTCAACCTATACACAGAGCACATAATGCGCAGTGCAGGGATGGAGGAATCACAATATGGGATTAAAATCACTGGGAGAAACATCAATAATCTGAGATATGCAGACGATACCACCCTAATGGCAGAAAGTGAGGAAGACCTAAAAAATCTCTTGATTGGGCTGAAGGAGGAGAGTGCAAAAGCTGGCTTGAGACTCAATATCAAGAAAACCAAGATAATGGCAACAGGCCCCATCAGTTCCTGGAAAATAGACGGGGAAGAAGTAGAAGCAGTGACAGATTTTACTTTCTTAGGATCAAAGATCACTGCAGATGGGGATTGCAGCCATGAAATAAAAAGGCGACTGATTCTTGGGAGACAAGCGATGAGAAACCTGGGGAACATAGTGAAAAGCAGAGACATCACATTGCAAACAAAAATTAGAATAGTCAAAGCAATGGTTTTCCCAGTAGTAATGTATGGATGTGAGAGCTGGACAATTAGGAAGGCTGAACGCAGAAGAATAGATGCCTTTGAAATGTGGTGTTGGAGGAGGGTTTTGAGAGTCCCCTGGACAGCGAGGAGAACAAATAGGTCAATCTTAGAAGAAATTAACCCTGACTGCTCATTGGAAGGTCAAATAGTAAAGATGAAGCTAAAATACTTTGGACATCAAATGAGAAGGGAGGATTCACTTGAGAAGGCCTTGATGTTGGGAAAGGTGGAGGGCAAAAGAAGAAGGGGGAGGCCAAAGATGAGATGGCTAGATGGTATTATAGACACAATGGGCACAGAGCTGGGAGGGCTGAGGGGGATGGTAGAGGACAGAGGCGCCTGGAGGAAAATGGTCCATGGGGTCGCAAAGGGTCGGAGTCGACTGTGCGACTGAACAACAACAACAACATATACAGTGATGATATATACAAGCCATGAGGATCAGATTTATAATTTAATCTTCCCAAAAACGCATATGTTGAGGTACTGGTTTGTCTCCTTTATCCCCTATTAATACATGCTCCACCATACCTGTCAACTTTTGGCTTTGAAAACAAGGGAAATTTTGTGGGTGTAGCCAAATCAGTGGGTGTGGCCAAATCCCCCCAACCCTTCCAGAGCTAGAGGAACTGGCAGAGAGGGGATCCCCCCACAGGACATCCCATTATTAAAGAGAAGAAACCAAGTGGTTTCTTCTCTTTAAAAATGGAGTGTTGGGGGGGGGATGGAATCGATCCCCTGTCCTGGGTCCCCTGGGTTCAGGGGGTTGTGGGGACAAAAGGGGTCTGTCCCCGCAACCCTTCTGGCCCCAGGAGAGCCAGTGGAGAGGGGGATCGCAATCCCCCACCCACTGATACTAAAGGGGAAACCCCGATCAGGTTGTCCCTTTTAATATCAGGGGGTAGGGTGGATTCGACCCCCTCTCCTTGGTACCGTGGGTCCAGGAGGGTTGGGGGGACAACTCTGGAGCTGGGGAGGGGCTGCCTGGACTGGAGACCACCACCCCCAGCTGGGAGTGAGGAAGAGGAAGACCAGTTGAGTGGTCCAGGCTCCGGAGGCCCTGCAGCGGTGGCAGTAGCTGGCCTTCCTGCTGCTCAGCTGCTGCTGCTCCTCCTCTTCACCCCCGGCTGGGGGTGGTGGTCTCTGGTCCAGGTGGCCCCCACCCGGCTCTGGATGGAGGGAAATAAGGGAAAATACAGGGAAATTAATAAAACAGGTGGGGGCGGGAAGAGGGGTAAAAATAAGGGGTTTTCCCAGGTAAAATGGGATGGTTGACAGGTATGTGCTCCACAAATGGCCTCCATAATTCCCAGAACTTGTTCTCCTTCAAAATACCTTTCCTCACATTCAATTCATATGTCAATTTATCATTTAAGGCAATTTCCCACATTTCCTTATACCATTCATCTATTTTCAAAACTAAATCACTTTTCCATTTTCTTGCTATACATAGTCTTGCAGCTGTTAACATTATGGACAACAATTCTTTTTTATTTATGTTCATGTTTATGTTATCCAATTCTGTCAATAAGGCAATACTTGACTCCAGCTTAAAATCAACTTTAAAAATCTCTGATATCTCTTTCTCAATTAATTTCCAAAAAGCATCTGTCACTTTACAACTCCACCACATATGCTTATATGTTCCAAGATTGCTTTTACATCTCCAACAATTTCTCGTTCTGCTGTTATCCATTCGATGTAGCTTAATCGGAGTCAAGTACCACCTCCATAATATTTTATATATATGCACATTTAATCTAATCGAAAGATTTCTTATAATTCTTCTCTTCCATTTATTTTTCCAATTTGATTCGGGAATTCTTATATTTAAGTCCTCCTCCCATAACATTCTCAAGACATTTTGTGAGTTTTCATCCTTGTTTAAATTTTTTATATATTTTACTTACTAACCCTTTTATCCCCATTTCTACTTTTCTTATTTTGCAAATCATCTCTTCAAACTTTGTTTTATCCCTCTGTAAACTAACCTCATCTTTATATCTCTTCCCCATTTATTTATCAAAATTACTTGTAACCAATTCAATTTCATCTCTAAGCTCTTAGTTCAGTTTTATCACACTGCTGCTGCTTCTGTTTTAGATTATACTAGCATATTTTGCCCAGCAGTGTCGGGCTTTGTAAAATTGTGTTGGATAGTAAAGGGTTTCATTTTTTTTCTTGAACCAATGGTGCTGGGCTGTTTTAAATGATGTTGAAAGGTTTTGTGATTTTGTGGCTTCGAGGCACTGTGTCCGCCTGCAGCAGACTTGCGCTCCCAGTGTGTGTTTTATTTTTTGTGTGCCGGCTTCCTCAGGGCCAGGCTCTTTAAATTGGTTTTGGAAGGGTTTTTTTATGTTTATGCAAATTTTAATTTAATTTAATTTATTTAATGTAAATTATTATTTTTTAATTTAAAATTTAATTTTGGTTTTTTAAATCTTTATTTTTACGCATTTTTAATTTTTTGTTTTTTTGTTTTTTTTTTAGTGAAAAGTGATTTCTGGGTTTTTTGGTATTTTTTGAGATTAGTGTGAATATTTTTGAATGTTTTGATAACTTATTTGATTAATTTGGGAATTAATCTTATTAGTTACAATATTTTTGAATGTTTTTTCTCTTGTGGCCTCTGGGTGGGGGTGGTGAGCTTTTCTTCTACTCTACAATTTTTCTCTTCTGTCCTCTGGGTGTCGCTTCCAGTAAGTATTTTTTTTATTTTCTCAGTTGAGTTCCGGTCATCATGGAGTGAAGACGTCTCCTGGTAAGCTCTCTGGTTGTTGTTTTTTTGGGGGGTGTTGTGTTGGTTTTTTTTGGGAGGGTCTTTGTGATGTTTTTGTGGTTACTTTTTGGATGTTTTTGTGTTTCTTTTTGACTGTTTTTGTGACTGTTTTTGAATGTTTTTGTTTGTACTTTATTGGGGGGGGTCTTTTTCCCCACAGGCCAGCCTCAATCCCTGGCCCGTGGAAAGAAAAGGGCAGGGTGGTGGTCTTTTTTTTTCACAGGCCAGGCTCGATCCCTGGCCTGTGGAAAGAAAAGGGCAGGGGGTGTTCTTTTTTTTCGCAGGCCAGGCTCGATCCCTGGCCTGTTGAAAGAAAAGGGGGTGGTGGTCTTTTTTTTTCATGGGCCAGGCTTGAAGCCTGGCCCATGGAAAGGAAAGGGTGTGGGCAGGGTCTTTTTTTCATGGGCCAGGCTCAATCCCTGGCCCGTGGAAAGTAAGAGCAGCGGCAGCGGGTTTTTTTCAACTTTATTTTTTGCGCGCCAGCTGCCTCAGTGTTCTGCATGCTAATGGCACGCAGGACGCTGGGGCTTGTAGTTTTGCGTGCGTGTGTTTGGTTACTGCAGCGGTTTTTTCCCTGCGGCTTTTTTGTGATTGGCCGCGGCGCGTTTCTGAACGTTCCTTTTGCCACACCGCTCAGCTGATTGGCTCTGGTGCAGCGCGGCCAAGGAACGTTGGGAATTGAAGTTCCCTTTTCTTGTTTGTGTCCAGGGGGCTCCTGTCCCCAGCTGAAAATTTCAACCCGACAGTTACCTGCGAACCTCATTTGGGCGAGTGCACAGAGGCTCGGACGGGGCTAGTGGGGCCTGGTGCAACATCCTTTGTGACATTCCAATGGTTAACGCACCATTTTATAGGTATAGATCTTTATCCAATCTTTCAACAGAAACACATCCTTTCTCAAAAGTATGTCATTTATCCTTTTGTCTACTTTTACAGGAAACATCTTTATATCTTCCATATCCATTATTGGAGATACATCCGGTGCAAGTTTCCCCTTAGTGTTTTCCCAAACATCTAACATTGCTTTTGTCAACTGATGATTTGTCTTTATCTTTATCTCCTTATCCAAGAAAATTGCATTACCATTTCGTTGTAATTCTTTCATCTCTATCTGTTCCCAGATAACCTCAGACTTTGCTATAATCTTTGCAATATTTTTAATTGAAATACTCTATAATAATACTTACTATTCGGAAGACCCAGACCACCTTCTTTTTGCGGTACATACCATAAACTTTTTGTAATTCTTGGTCTTTTCCCTCCATTACAAAAAGTATTTAACATACTCTGAAAATTCTTTATATCTTTTCCCTTTAATTGAATCGGAAGAACATCAAATAAAAAGTTTATTTTTGGCAGTAACTTCATCTTACATAATGCAACCCTACTAAACCAAGACAAATTCAACTTATTATATTGTTTTATCCTTTCTTTAATTTCCATTCTTTGTTTATCATAATTCAGTTTCTTAAGTTCTTCAATTTTATTTGTAATATTTATTCCTAAATATTTAACACTATTTTTAATTTGTATATTATATCTTTCATTTATCTTTTTTTGTTCTTCTTCATCTACATTACAAAGAATTGCCTCTGATTTATCCCAATTCACTTTTAATCCTGTCATTTCCTCAAATTCCCTCAGATGTACCTGAATTCACTCCATTGCTTTTACTGGATTTTTCATTATAATCATCGTATCATCTGCATATAAACTAATTTTTAAATCTTCTATTCCTTCAATCTTTTTATCTTCCCTTATAAGTGTCGCTAATAGTACCATAGCCATCACGAATAATATCGGTGATAATGGACACCCTTGCCAAGTACCAGCTTCTACTTTTATATCATCTGTAAATATCTTATTCACTTTCACACGGCACTTTTTCCAAGTGTTTCATTTAAAGAACAGTCCCATGGAACATACAGTGGTACCTCATACAACAATGTTAATCTGTTCCATGGGGCTCACTGTTGTACGAAACAATTGCAATGCAAAAGGTCATAAAACAAAACATGTAGGGAGTGTGTGCCTTGCTTTTAAGCCCAATCAAAAGTCTTAAGAGGTGTGATGCATAGGGCCAGGTGGTGGAACAGCAAATTTGGCTGCTAGTTGCATGGGCACACGTCCCACAGAATGCTCTGTCATTCAGCAAGGCCACTGATGCCCTATGGGTCAGATCTGCATGATCCAGCAGGGCACTTGTTTCCAAGATTCCAGTGAACATGAAGTACAAAATACCTGTACAAGAAACCAGTCTTTTTCTCTCGTGGCTTTGACTTTATGGAATGCTCTACTATCTTATGTTCATTGGGCCCTATCCTCGTAAGCATTCTACAAGCTGAATGATATAGCAATAGTAATTACACTTTTATACCACCCCATAGCGCTTAGTGCACTCTCTGGGCAGTTCACAAGGTAATTAGCATTTTTGTCCCAACATGTTTGGTACTCATTTTACCAACCATGGAAGAATGGAAGGCTGTGTCAACTGTGAGTCTATCAGGATCAAATTTACATTGAGAACAGTTTTCAGCCGCAGTACTATAGTGATGGGATTCTGCCTCATTCCTACACTATAGTTTAACTGCTGTGCCACAAGGGCTCTATATAAGGAGTGATGCATGTTGGGGCAAAAAACCCCAATTACATTTATAAACTGATGGGGTCTGAACTCTCTGCGACAAACCAGGAAAGGGACCTTGGTGTCCTGGTGGACAACTCAATGAAGGTGTCAACCCAGTGTGCCTCAGCAGTGAAAAAAGCAAACTCAATGCTAGGGATCATTAGGAAGGGTATAGAAAATAAGTCAGCAAGTGTCATTTTGCCTCTTTATAAATCTGTGGTGAGGCCCCATCTGGAATACTGTGTACAGTTCTGGTCGCCATACCTCCAGAAGGATATTATGGAGCTGGAAAAAGTGCAGAGGAGGGCAACCAGAATGATCAGGGGACTGGAACACCTTAATTACCATCTGAGGCTGCAACGGTTGGGCCTCGTCACTCTTGAACGACGACGTCTAAGAGGTGACCTGATTGAAGTTTATAAAATCATGCACGTTGTGGACACAGTAGATAAGGAAAAACTGTTTTCCCTATCGCATAACACTAGAACTAGGGGATACTCCATGAAACTTTTGGGTACTAGTTCTCAAACAAATAAGAGAAAGTACTTTTTCACCCAGAGGATTACTGGTCTATGGAACTCCCTGCCAGAAGAAGTGGTGACAGCTGTCAGACTTGACAGCTTTAAGAAAGGATTAGACAAGTTCATGGAGGAGAAGAGTATCAATGGCTATAATTATGGATACTTAAGGACAACCTCTGGGTTGGAGAGATAGGCAGGATATCTCTCAATATCATTTCCAGGGAATCCTAAGCAGGTGAAGGCATCTGCTTGGGAATACCCTGAAGGAAATGGTGAGCCACTGTGTGAGACAGAATGCTGGACTGGATGGGCTGTGGCCTGTTCCAGCACGGCTGTTCTTATGTTCTTAAGGAGGCATTTTTAAAAAAATTTCCCTTGGATTAATCTAATCTGTTGCGGAAATTATTTCTTAATTTGCTGCTATCCCTGTATTTGATTCATGTTTAGTTGTCAAACATTCATTCATTATTTGTCTAATTTTATAGTTATATTTGTTATGGTGTTGTATATTTTATTGGGGTGTGTGCATTTTTTAAATGTATTCTATCTATGTTCTTGTTAACCACTCAGTATTGTTAGATGGGCAATGTAAACATTAAATGAAAAGATGGATGGAGCAATCTTCTTAACATTGTATGGTAAAGGCAATTTCTTTTTCCAGGTACTTGTTTGTAGGTAACCAAAATATTTTTGGATTTGCCTTTTGATGGGTTAACTCTGAAAGATATCCTAAAACAAACAAACCTTTAATCAATGCATTAAATAATCATAACAGCAAAGGCAAGAGGGTAGAGAACTGATCATACTGAGTGGTCATAGAATGCCAAAAAATCAAGTAACTGAGAATATTTGTCTGGATAACAAAGATGGGCTGGATCCTGAATGCCAGTCCACACTGTAAGGATTTTGTGATAGGTCCTATATCCAGAATTCACTTGCTATTCAGAGTGAGGTGAATGTTAAAATGCCTTTTGCATCACAGAGATAAAACAGATGAATAGGCATCTCTGTGTAATTCAGATAGGATACATGAGTCGAGCACTCCCTGAATATATATACTGGTTCCCCATACAAAAAGCCTGTTCAGTTGGAACAGTAAAACTAAATTAGAAATATTATTGATCACACCAAGTGCTTTTAACTCTACATCTGTTTCCAAAAGAGGGCAGCCAGAATGCTTGTGGAAAGCAGGCAAACCATAAGCAGAATGTGAATGTACTGGCATTCCCCATTCTTTCCAGTTAGCCTCTAGTATTCAGAGGTCTGCTTTCATGCCTAGAAGTCATTAGGAGGCCTCTTGGACCACCAACAAATGACTCCACACTATACAGTTCCAAAGGTGGATTATTTGCAGAAAGGAGAGAACTCACCACAGTGCACCTTCTGTACTTAGGGACAGATAGAGAGCAATGAATATAGGGAAACCACACCTAATTTCTCTCTGTTTTCCATTTTGCCCTCTGGGGACAAAGTATCATAGGAAGCACTGTATCCTAGAGCACCCCAAGGACGTTGAAATATTGTCCCCTTTGTAATCAGTCAGAAAAATAGATTCGACTCGTAGAGATGGGAAAGTCTGTAGAAAAGGATAAACAGCTTAGCAAAATATTAACAAGCTATTAATTCAGTTACATGTAATTTGGAACAGGCAAATTTGTAGCAGGTAAACTGACATTAAACTCATATATACGTTTATGTCAGGGAACTGCAATAAAACTTTGTGTGTGTGTGTGTGTGTGTGTGTGTGTGTGTGTGGGGAGCTACAAAAGTCTCATTTGTTGTGTTACTCCTCTTTCCCCTGATCCCTTTTTTGAGCTTTGGAAATATGGAAACAGCTACATCCAGTTTTGAAAAATCTACTTCCCATCTGCCTCAGTAAAAGCCATCTTCCACTTTCCTGCTTCCCCTTATAATCTCATCTTCTTACCCTCCCTCTTTTAATTGACTGGTTCCCAAAATGACAACACACACATCATCCCCCTGGACCTTTTTCTTTAAATGCTTTTCCTCTCTTTGTGTGCATAGAAGAAGAAGCCAGCGCATACTCAGCAACAGCATGAGTGAAGCCTGTTGGCAAGATTTTTCCTTTTTTTTAAAAAAAAACAACAACAACAAACAGGTAAGGGCAAATCATCTCTCTCTCTTGCAAAGCAAATAAGATGAGGAAGCCTTGATTAGAGCTTGTTAGGAAGTTCCTTTTTAACTATACTACCTGCTGAGCTATTGGAAGCAAGGTGTTAACAAGACTTCCTCTCTCTTCTTGTGTGGCCAGTTAATGTGAACAGACCCCAGGGAAACCTGAATCCCTTGGTGTGACTTCACAGTAAATGAAAACAAGTGAATTTGCCTTTCCTTTGTCACACAATAACTCAGTTGACTAACTCCATTTATTTCTGTTTGTCTCTATAGATGGTGTATGATAATCACTGTATCAAATCCCAACACACAAGCACTGATTTTAGGTTATTTTTTAAAAAAAATCTGTTTTATATGTTTTTAATCTGTTGGTAGCCGCCCTGAGTCAGTTCACCTGATTGGGCAGCATAAAAATTTGAAAATTAAATTAAATTAAATTAAAATAAAATAAAATAAATTGAATTGAATTGAATTGAATTGAATTGAATTGAATTGAATTGAATTGAATTAATTTATGCCTGCACAAATTCATGGGCACTTAACATCCAGGCTTTCTGTATTATATGCCTTATTCTGAAACTAGTTGCATAACTGTGTCTGTAGAACTGTTTACTAGATACGACATCTACTTTGGTGTGAATTTTGCACCTGCTTGAGCAGCTCTGAATTACACTAACATAGCCACATGGCAGGATTTTGGCCAGTGTCAACTATCTCTGTAGCTTTGCTTCTTCATACCCATATCCTCTTCTTCCCCTATATGCTCTGTCTTTGAACATTCACTTTACAAATACCAATTTCCTAGCTGAACTTAACATTTCCATCTCTATGCCCTCCTTAGATGCCCCCTTTCCCTATTACTCTGGTGCCTTTCCACCTATTCTATAATCCTCTTCTTCTATTGTCATACTCCAGTGCTGTTTTGAGACACAACTACTTACGACTGGAAATCGGCAGGTCAGCAGTTGGAGACCCAAGTGCTGCATGAGGGAGTGAGCGCCCGTCTCTGTCCCAGCTCCTGCCAACCCAGCAGTTTGAAAGCAAGAAATTGCAAGCAGATAAATAGGTACTGCTTCAGTGGAAAAGGTAACAAAGCTCTGTGCACTCTGGCATCTAGTCATGCCTGCCATATGGCCATGGAAACATCTGCAGACACAGACAGTGCTTGCTGTTTGGATGTAAATGGAGATGAGCACTGCATCCTAGAGTTGAATACAACTGGCTTTGAAGCAAGGGTGACTTTTACATTTACTCACATTTATTTATTTACTAGCATATTTGCCTGGGCTTCACCCCGGGGATGGTGGGGAGCATGCCGTACTGGATGGATGGCAGAGTTATCTGGTGTGGTGGGTGTGCTGGTGGGGAGCTGTGGTGGTCTGTGGAGCCGAGTGCATTTCCGGGCCAGATGTTGGCGCAGCAGCTACCTGAGGCAGCCTTGCTCACCCGGGGATGGGTGCCGTTTTGACTCGTGGTGCCCAAAAAGGAGGGGTGATCGAGGCAGACATGACCCGTGCTCTTCCCCATTCCCCTTCTCCCTCCCAGCGGCTCGGTAAGGAGGCGGGGGGGGTGTCAAAGCGGACTCGACTGGCATGCCCCCTCCCTTTCTGTGTTGAAGCAGGGAGGTGATGCAGACTCTGCTGTTGCTCCTCTTCCCCTTTCCTCCTGGAGCCTTGGGGGAATTGTGGTGTCACGTGGGAGGCTGGGCAGGCGACTGTGCCGGGAGTCTCAGTGGCAGGTGGAGGCTCAAACAGTGGTGGGTGCGTCTTCGCTCCCGAGGGCTGCTATGCGCTGTCTGTGCAGGGGCGTTTGAATTCCCCACACCTGTTCCTTGCCTGCACATGCGTGCAACATCCGTTGGCATTTTTTCTGTAAGACCGCCACCCTGTCTCCTCCATGCGCATTCCATCCTCTCCGATTGGCTGTGGCGTGTGTTCCATCTTCACAGATTGGCTACGGCATGTCACACTGGCTTTTTTTGGGAGGATATAGTTGTTTTGTTTTGTCTGTTGAGTGGGGCACTGAGCCCCCTGGCATGGTCCAGACCCCGACATTGACCGTCTCTCCAACGATAGGCAAGTGGTGTGCACACCGTGGACGGCAATAGTTAATGGGTGTTTGCAGGTTTTAGGGACCCACACAGGGACATTTGACTTTTATAGGTATAGATTTATTACATTTCTGTACCACCCATTTGGGTAGTATCCCACTCCAGGTGGTGTAGAAGCAGATATCAAATAACATGACAGAACACACAACAAATCAAAACAGACAACCAACAAATAAGTCTCAAAATAAAATAACTGGCATCTGAGGACATAGGGGATCAACCTGGTTGACTAATTTATAGCCATTAACTTATTTTTTCCTTTTCCTTTCCCTATTTTCCTTCCCATCCTTCCCTTTATATATGTATAAAAAGAGAGAGAGAGAGAGAGGAAAATGGTATATGCATACATCACCATACATCACCACAATACCTTGTATGAAGATTGGCCTACAGGAAAATAAAACACGTTGCCCTTCACATGAATCAGCTATTGAGCCAATGACAAAATGAAAGGCACTTGTCTAAACATCATTTACTTGATACTGCCCAGGACATGTATGGTTATTTCACACATTAATTGATGCCTAATTAATTTGATACAGCAATGGTACTTAATTGATAAGTGAAATACTCATCACCAGTTTGTTGAGTTACCACTTGCAAAGGCATTGATTTGAATTTGTAATGTGCAATTAATTACTCAAATAGCTAAGTGTACCTCTTAAGATAATTAGACTTCAATGGAGGCTTTATTTACAGGCTGTGGGCACTTCACAAGCAACAAATGCTTTATTAAATATAAATAGTCCACTTTGTTCAAGAGCCTCCCTGAAATGCTTTACATGCTGTTTTAGTGTGTCATGAGCTTCAGAAGAAAACTGTTTTTCCCCTCAAAAGCCAGGAGAAGGATGGCATGACCCAGGCAAAGAAATCAAATAAAGGATCCATTAATGTTGTTGCTTGGTAAAGGTAAAAGTCACCCTTGCTCGAAAGCCAATCATATCCGACTCTAGGACTTGGTGCTCACATCCATTTATAGCCAAAGAGCCAGTGATGTCTGCATCTGCAGAAATTTCCGTGGTCATGTAGCAGGCAGGACAAGAATGGGATGTTGTTGCTGCTGTATTAGCCTTCTGTCCCGATTTTGCATTATTTCCAACCATTGTTACTTCCATTCTGATTTGCCCCAATCTCAAAATCTTACATTCTTGTTAATTAATTTATTTTCCAAACTGCCACCTATGCTTGGGACTTTTCCACAGAACACCTAAATCAGGGGTGCCCAAACTATGGCCCGGGGGGTCAAATCTGGCCCCTGATGCCAATTCATTCGGCCCACAACACCCTCATTACTCCCGGAAGCAGAAGTAAAACACGTCCATACGGATTTGGTCCTTGGGCCATAGTGACCAGCCCCCTGAACCACATGACCGGTCCATGGTCTGAAATGTTTGGGCACCCCTGAGCTAAGTGATCTCCCTTTTATTCCAAAGTTCACTTAAAACCTTCCCTTGCTATCTTTGGATTACCCATTTAGTCTACATTCCTAATGAAATGTAATGTCTACCTTTAGGCATCTACCGTTGGTAAAATGCATCATGTAGTTTGTTTTCATTCATTCTGGTCATAACAGTTGAGAGGAAACAAAGAGGTCTGTCAGACAGCATGTTTATTTCCTATGTGAGCATCTCATGTCTGACAGGCCGGGCTGCTGCTGCTGCTAAGAAGAAATAAAATCAGTTGTATATTGTGATGGTAACTTAAGTATTGTTGTTGTTCTTTCTTGTTCTGTGTAAGGCTTCTCGTTTTTTCTTCAGTAATAAGGTTTTATGGAACCAGGGTTCTAACCCAACACCCAACCCTCCTCCTTTCTCACCTGGCCTTGCAACCAGCAATTATGTTATAATATAATTGGATTTTGACATTATGCACTGTATTTGGATAGTAAAGGAAAAAGCAAAACAATCACACTTCTATACCACCCCAACATGCTTAGTGCACTCTCTGGGCGGTTCACAAGTTAATTAGCATTTTGCCCCCAACATGCTGGGTACTCATTTTACTAACCTTGGATGGATGGAATGCTGAGTCAACCTTGAGCCCTGGTCAGGATTCAATTTACCTGTGCAGTGGCTCCTCGATTAACGACATGTTTGAATAGCGTCATTTCTGCTTAATGACGCATTGTCACTTGCCACGTGACTATCCGCACAATGACGAAAAACCATTGTTGTGCAGATTAACGATGTTTTTTAATGTCGTTGTGTAGATAATGACAGTTTTTTGCCACTAGATGGTGCAGCTGCCATTGAAAACCGCACAACAACATTTCCCCTATAGCGATGTTACTTGGGGAACCAAGCAACGTTGTTATGTGAGGGTCTACTGTACAACCTTTTGGTTGCAGTACAGCAGTTTAACCACTGCACCACCAGGACTCCATAGTAGGCAGTATCAGGAGCAGAATGATTGAAAAGGGTACTGCCACTGGCAGAGACTCTGCCTTTGCAAAGGCATGAACAATGGGCAGAGCATGAGAAAGTAAGGATGGTTTGGAGTTGAGTGGTGTGGCTAAGAATGAAAGAGTCAAGGACAGACTAAGATTTGAGAGAGAAAGAGTTAGGAATTAAAAGGGTGTGTGTAGCTGTGGTCTGGTATTTGCCTGAATAGCAAATGGGCCTATGTTGTGTTGGGAGTAAGGTTGCATACATAGGATCTTCCCACCCATACCACTGCTGTCCACCTCAAGAAGCATACAGCCCTATTCAGACCTCTGTGCTGAATGCCCGAAGAGATAGAGACAGAACTCACATGCACCGCTCTGTCTATGCCATTCACAGAATTATACACCTACATATAAAACCCCAAACAGGGCTTTTATGAATAACTACAAAGTCTACTTTTGAGTGTTTAGTGTATAGATCAGGAACTCAGTATTTTTAATTTGTAACAATGTATATATGTGCTAGAGGGTGACAAGGAGGCAAAATCAAGCATACAACTGTAACTAATAAACTAACCTTTCCTTTTCTAACCACATATAGTGCCTGTTCACTTTCATACAAAAGATTTGTGTAGAGCTGAAAACCCAGGGAACATTACAGAACTTATGTACAGTGGTACCTCATTTTATGAATGCTTCGTTTAATGTAATTTTCGCTTTACGAATGAAAATCCATTTGCAATAATGCCTCACTTTACGAATTTATTTTGCAATATGAAAAAGTTTCCCCAGGATGCATTGCACCTGGGAGGTTTATAGCAGCACCCATGTGCATGCGGCAATCTGTGTGTAGCAGGTGGTGTTGAGTGTGGAGGTATGGGAGCAGTTTTTGCATCTGGTTTTGGAGCTATTCTGGAAATTTTTTGCAGCGGTTTTGGGACATTTTGGAACTTTTTGGTGCATTTTTCAAGTGGTGGAAAGGTAGGGAGCTGAGCTTTGTCATTTGCAGGCCTTTTACTGTGTGTTCTTTAGTGGTTTCGGGATGTTTTGGAACTTTTTGGTGCATTTATCAAGCAGTGGAAAGGTAGGGAGCTGAGCTTCGTCATTTGCAGGCCTTTTACTGTGTGTTCTATGTGTAATGGGTGTTTACTGTGTGTTCTGTGTGTATTGCATTCATATGGGAAACTGTTTTTAATGCATTGCTATGGGAAGTCGCATTTTCATTATGGAGTCTGTTGGAGTGTTTTGCATTGAGTTTTGGAGCCGTTCTGGAATTTTTTTGCAGCAGTTTTGGGACTCTGGGAAAGGTAGAGAGCTGAGCTTCATCATTTGCTGCATCAAATTACAGCCAGAGAAATAAATTTCAGAAATGGAGGGTGGGGAAAAACCTATCAAAATGAGCGGGTCTTGAGCTGATGTAGTTCTGAGCCTAAAAGATCTTGTTAGAAGTCCTAGTTAAGGTAGGAGGAGCTCAATGCTTTTTACTGTGTGTTTTGCATTTTTTTAAACCTTTTTTCTGACCTCTGGAATGGATTAATTGGTTTTCAATGCATTTCTATGGGAAACCGCATTTCGGCTTACTAATTTTTCGTAAAACAAAATGTCCTGGGGTATGCATTAATTTCATAAAGTGAGGTACCACATTCTAGGTAATACTGACAACTGAATTTGATAAAGATATTGGTTAGCAGCATAATCCAGAAGGGAAAGAGAGTGGAAGAGTTTTTAATTTGTCTAAGGGGATGAATTTTGACCCAGTAGCTGCCATTAGAGAAGGGCAAGACCAGAATGGCAATTCATGGGGAGGGAGTTACCATAATGCTTGCAACCAGATCTTTCCAACAGCCATTACTAGAACCACTGGAAAGCAGGCCATTGGTAGGGTATGGAGAATGCCACAATACTCTAGTTACACAGGAATTTGCCTGTAGTAATGTGTCCATTGAGCTCCTGGCTTAACTGGGACTTCTAACAAGATATTTTAGGTTCAGAACTACATCAGCTCAACACCCATTCATTTTGATCCCCCCCTCCATTTCTGAAATTTATTTCTCTGGCTGTAATTGGATGCAGCAACCGACAAAATGAAAATCTCACTGTTTTTCAACTTACATTTTATATGCAAGAAACAGCTGAGTCTATGCAGTGCACATTACATATTGTAAAGCAGTAATCATTCTAATAGGTGGGTGCTGAGGATGATTACTAGCTTAGTGCATATAGAATAAATGGACTAGGGGGGAGAATAAAGCTAAAAGCAAGGCCGGATACTCAGAATATATCAGATTTAATCAGGCAAATGTATCCCTCCAGGCTACTTTTGCCTGACCTAAGCTTTCCATTGGGAAATGGGAGTTCAAAATAGTATTTCTGCAATGTAATTTCAGGTGCAATGAAGTCACATTAGGAAAGAGGCATGGAAGGTATTTCTCATGCTGGGATTTGCATGACTTGTAAAGTTAACACCTTGCAACCTGACGGCCTGGAATATGATTTCCAAACATCCGATGGCTCTCAGTTACATAGCTGCTGAATGGACACCCCAAAACCGATTCAAATTGAGCTATTACTTTTGTATTTATTTATTTATTGTGTTCACCCAGAACTGTATCCATGCTGTTACAGTAATTCCACATGTTCCTAGCTGAGTACAGCACAGCACGAACAAAGGTGGCCTGCAATCTTCTCTAAGCTATTTAATGCAGGACTTCTTTCAGTCTATTAGACTGGTTATCCAAATGGCTCTAAACAGTTCAACTGATTTATCAGCGACTCTACCAATTCTGGTGTATTTAACTTATTATAACATTTCATTTCCACTATCTTTTTTTGGTTTCAGGCTTGGGACGACATTTTAAAAGAATCATTGCTGCACGTATACTCATTGCAGTATAGGTGGTCTTCTTCAGGTGACTACAACTTCACCTGCAGTTCTATACATTAAATGTTTCTTAGGGTGGAAGGACAGGGATGGCTCATGGTCTAAGCAGGAGATCACATCACTACAGAATTTTGGAGTGACTATCTCCTTGATCAGAACATGTACCACCTTTGGGGGGCGGGGCAGGGAGAGGCCATAAAGTACCTTGCCTCCAATTAGTATCCATGCAAACACACTTCTAAAACAGACAAGGAAATGATATAGTCCCTACACATTCTATTGTTTTGCATGCTGCAGCTAATAAGGTTAATTTCTGAGTGGTTGAGCCGCATGGTACATTATTAAGTCAGCTTCTTTGAGACAGGATGAATGCAGCCCACATGTGTCTGAAAAGAGGGAGCACACTCTTCCAAGGCTAGTTTATGATATGTAATCCCCTGAAGTGGGCAATATGGCACCCTCAACATACTTTCATGTATACAAGCTGGCCAGACATGCCATTTGCCTTCACTCTTTGCAATGAGACAGTCATCTCCAGTGCACATGAATACAGCTAGCCAGCCTAGGTAGCTGAAACAGAACACATGGTTTGTACAGTACTGCCTGTTGGCAGCTTGGCATTCTGTTTCTTAGTTACATGGAATATGCATGAATCCAAGAAGAACTTGTGGTGTCTAACATAGTGATTCTCAGCCAATGGCATCTGCACACAGAAATAGCTAGGTGGGACATAAGTTTGATTGTTGTTGTTGTTCAGTTGTACAGTCAAAGCCAACCCTTTGTGACCCCATAGACCATCGTATGCCAGGCACCCCTATCCTCCACCATCCTCCTCAGCCCACACAGATCTATGCCCATTGCATCAACAATGTCATCTATCCACTTCATCCACTGGTTCCCCCTTCTCCTTTTGCCTTTGAGCTTTCCCAGCATCAGGGACTTCTCAAGTGAGTCCTCTCTTCTCATTTGGTGGCCAAAGTGTTTGAGTTTTATCTTCAGTATTTGTCCTTCCTGGAAGAAGTTAAGGTTATCATGATGATATTGTTCTCATGATGATATTTAGGTGTTTCAGGATCGATTGATCTGATCTCTTTGCCATCCAGGGTACTCTCAAAATCCTCTTCCAACACCACAGTTCAAATGTGTCTATTCTTCTGTGCTCAGCCTTCCTTATGGTCCAGCTCTCTTACTACTGGGAATATCATTGCTCTGATTATGCGGATTTTTGTCAGGAGAGTGATGTCTCTACTTTTTATTATGCTGCCCAGGTTTCTCATGGCTTGTCTCCAAAGAAGTAAGTGTCATTTTATTTTAGGGCTGCCATAACCTTCTGCAGTGATATTGGAACCCAAGAAGGTAAAGTCTGTCACTATTTCCAATTCTTCCCTTTCTATTTGCCAGGGAGTGACAGGGCAAGATGTCATTACAGTACAGTATCTTGGGTTATTTTATGTTGAGTCTCAGGCCAGCTTGTGCACTCTCTTCTTTCACCCTAATCAAGAGGTTCATTACGTCTTCTCCACTTTCTGCCATTATAATATCATCTGTGTAGCTCAGGTTGTTGATGTTTTTCCAGCACTCTTAATTCCATTTTGTGTTATAAGTTTGATAACAATTGTTAAAGGTTCATTTGCTCTTCAATCTCCATATCTTCCTGTATCTCTTTCGGACCCTACCTGCCACAGACCATCCATCAGCAACCTCTTGGCATGCTACTAGTAATTCTGAGAACTTAGTGCAGGGGTTCACAACCTTTTCAAGTCAGAGGGCAGGTCACACTCCCTCAGATTGTTGAGGGGGCTGGGCTGGTTGTCCCCCTGTCATTTACGGCTGTTGTAAACATGTTTACGAAGGCCATGGACTCATTTACAGCTGTCGTAAATACCATAAATGAGTCCACGTCCAATTCCGGTAGCTGTGGCTGGAGCAAGGGCAGGGCAGGATCAGGCCTGTGGGCCATAGGTTGAGAACCCCTGCTTTAGATCCATTAACTGTTCACAAGGCCCTTTTTTGGTATCTGGATTTAACTGACTCTAACAGTAAAAATTTGGAAAACATATTTCTACATCACACACACACACACACACACACACACACACACACACACACACACACACCAGCAGAATATACAAGTCTGTAGTAAACAGTCAAGCCTCTACGTAGTTTACTGATGCCTTTATCATCACTGAATCCCCATATAGACTGAATCTTTCCTTTGCAGATTTTTAAAAATTATTCAGCAATCAACAGGATGGCTAAATATGTATGCATATATTTGTGGGCTTCTCATGCATTCCTAAGCAACTAAAGGCCACCCTGGGGACACAAGCATGCAATTTGATATTTGAAATGCAAAGATTTAAGAGTAGACTTGTTACAGCTTAGAAAATGTACTCTTCTTTTCAATTATAGTATAGCTTTCTGACTATCCTGGTCATTGGTCATTGATGGCTGTGGATTCTGGGAACTGTCAACCAAAAAAGAAAATTTCCAATTCCCATTACTCATTCCCTATTGCCTAATTGACCATAATTAGATATGATTTTTTTTGCATCCAATTAATCTTTGTTTTGTACTCATCTTCGGTTATCTCCCACAAAATACTGATAATATTCTGAAATCTGTTACATGTTCAGGACTCTGATCTGAACAAGTAGAAAAATCATTCTTGCTCTGAAATCAAATACATTTACAGCATCCCCGGTTTTCTGTATTTTTTTTAGTTTCAGACACAGCCCTTTGAAACCAAATAAAATAAAGCACAACTAAAAATGAGTCATTATTTTAGCACAGCTGGAGACTAATGTGAAAAATACAGTAAATAGAATGTCATTTCAGCTGAAATATGATGGTCACATGTTGGGTTTCCTATTTCAGATTTTGTTACCCTTAGATCTGTTTTGAGTTTGCAGTTGCCTGAACAATGTGTTCAGGCAGCTATACATTCAGCTACAGTGAACTCCCGCCTAACGACGCATTCGACTAATGACATTTTTGATTAGTGATGCATTGTTAGCAGCAAAGGCACCATTTGCACAACGATGTCATGTTTCAACAGAGCCGCTTTTTTAGCGTTGTTATGCGAAAACATTGTTAATCGAGGTTTTCCCATAGGAAGCCGCTTTTTTAGTGTTGTGTGAAAACATCATTAATCGAGGTTTTCCCACGGGAAGTCACTTTTTAGTATCATTCTGCGGGAACTCACGATTAACAACGATTCATAATTAATGATGCTACTCATGGAACCAAACTTTGTTGTTAATCGAGGGTCTACTGTACTTGACATAAATAATTTATCTGCAAGCTGACTAGGCTGACAGTGCTTACATAATTGAAATTCAATCCCATGTACACAATCCAGATACTGTTGAAGCTTTCTGGGGTAGTGTACTGCATCAGCTTCTGGAATGGTGGCTCAAGGACCTAGGCTGCAAGAGCATATTTATTTCCAGAATGGGATATAGTCTTTCTTCTGCTGGTATGGAATAAGATCAAAACATCTTCCAAGAATATACTACATCCATCTGAATCTTTTCACCTGAAGTACAGGTTTTCAGTACAGTATGTTGATTTGTAAACACAAACTCCAAATAGGGATGATAATTTCTTCAAATTCTAGTAATAAGTAGAAACTAATTTCTGATTTTCAGCAAATACTGTATACTGAGAGGCAATGTGATGAACTACTTGGGGTGCTAGATTAGGAGAAATAAGTTCAAATCCCCACTGGGCCATGAAATGCCTTGGGTGACCTTGGGTCAGTCTCTTGTTCCCTACCTAATATGTTCACTGGGTTATTGTAAAAATGAAGTTGGAAAAATATATACAATGCCTTCAGCTCACCAGAAGAAAAGCAGGCTAGAAATGCAACATGTAAATGAATAAATATAATAATTTCCAAAATGCGGATTAATAGCAATATTTCAGCCTATACATTACACCCAAATAGCTCTGCCGTGAATTTATATTTTTCTGTTAAGAGAAAGTGTTTGATTGCTAATTGCTGCCCTTCCCCCAAACATGTAGTCTTTTGTGACTTCCAAGAGCATTAAGCCTGCAAATATGGTAAATTACTTACTCAACCCTTTAAAAATCTAAAGCTCCCAACAACTTTTTAGGAGGTTGAAAAGCCAGTGGAGGCTGTTATCTCAAATGTCACAAGGCAATGAATCATCTCCAGACTTTATTCCAGGCTTAATAGGAACTATCCAAGGCCCTGAACCATTAATCACCCCAAGAGATCTAGCACCTTGGATAGCTGCTTTAATGCTCACACTAAAGCATGAAGTGAATTCACTTCCCCATGACACTGGCGTTACCACTAGGTCAAATACATAGTCCTTTGTGTAAACAGTTCTGTACAGGGGAAAGAATGTGATGCAGGTGCCACAAATAATCAAGAGACCAAATGACACCTTGCTTGTTTCCCTCCTCTCCTTTCTTCACCTGTCCACTTTGTACATACCAAGCATTGCTTGTTGCAAGTGCCTTCCTGGTCTGACAGAAATGAGCATCGTGTTCTTGACTCTCCTGAAATTTCATGTAGTTACACGCCACTTCTCTAAGAGACCAGAATAAATTCATTCAATAATAACCAATAAAACAGATCATCTCTCATAGACAGTAACAGTCCCTATTAGCCCATAGTTGTTATCCATGCCTCCTAGAAAGACCTAATGATTCATGTTTTAAAAAATATTTTAGCTGTCTTCCTCCAAACATGATTACAATGATTATTTTAAAACATTATAAAATAGACTTACAACATGTAAAAAAGTCCAATGATAAAATCAGCAGATATAACAACAGGAGACAATCCCAGGATTCAGCCGATGAACTTTTTGGTCATTTTTCAATTCCTGAAGGTGTGCTAGAATGGAGCATGCCTAAAGTATGGCAATGCCATACCAGTTCATTCCAATGTCTAGCTGACACTGATTTGCCCAATTCCTTCTTGCTGTTATTTGAAATCCTGATTCTTACATGCTCTTTTTACTTTTCAGAGCCACTTCCAAAATAGAGTTCCTATGTGTCATAAACAGTGGACTTGATCCATGAAAGCTAACACTAAAATATAGCAATTTGTCTTTAAAGTACCACAATGGTTTTGTCTTTATTTTGTTGTTGCTGTTTTACTTTTTGATTTCTTTTGTTTCTCATCTGATACTCCCCAAATAATGTTGGAGGTTTTCCAGAAAGGCAATCTGTGAGGTGCATGGGAATCCTACTGGAAGGAAATCTCATCTCTCTTTTGATTGTGAGTAGAAGTGCTTCCTATTCATGCATGGAATCCTGAGAACAATCCTATTGATTTTATTTCTGTCCTTCATGGTGCTCTAAGTAGATTTCTATGCAATGATCTCAACTGACAAGAAGGCTTTAAAGGCAGAAAGGTATTCAGTATACTTAGATCAGAAAGCTCTGTGTTCTGTATGTCTCAAATGCTGGTATTTGACATCCTGTCTATTGAGACTGCCATGTTTCTGGGATCTATGAAGTTACCACTGTCAAAAAGAAGCAGTTATCTGTATTCAACTCTTGAACCAATGATGTAGTTTATTTTCTATATCCCTGGAATGGGCTGGGGATACTTTTTTTCTGCAATGAATTGCAATTCTGTTTGAGTGGCTTAGAACTCGGATGTTTCCTGTTTGAAAAATAAATGTACTATTATTTGTGCAGCTGGCAGTTGGCTTTCTTGTCCTTCCAAATGGGAAGAGAAATATGTTGCCAAGACAAAAACAGGTCTAAGTTTTATCTTCCTCCATCCAAGCACTTTGTTTTTAATACAGAATGAGAATTCATAAATAGATGGATTCCTGAAATATAGATATGTGAAATGCATTCATTGGAAAACACAATGCTCTCTAATGATGAATCCCAGCAGGAGGTTTTTAAAAAGTAGAAATAAATAAATTAATATCCATGGTTTTTATATAAACTCAAGCAATATCATTCACAGATAGACAGACAGACGAAAACTGTTTTTCACAATATTTCCAATGATTAATAAGTATATATACCTATAAACCCAAGGGTTAACTGTTGGAATGTGACAAAGGCTCCCGCACCCATCCACACTATCCCGTACCGAGCCTCCTGCACTTGCCCGAACCCAGTGCGGTGGTAACTGTAGGGTTGAGAAATGCACCAGTGGGGCAAGAGCCCCACGAACATGAACAAAGAGAAACAGCTTCAATTCCCAACACTCTCTGTGCTGCGCTGCACCACAGCCAATCAGACTGAGAGGCGTGAGCAAAAAGAACATTGGGAAATGTGGTGCAGCCAATTGAAATCGAGCAACAGAAAAAAAACGCTGCACAAAAGCAAACCACAAATGCAAAACTACAAGTCCCAGTGTCCTGTGCGCCATGAGTGTGCAGAATGCTGAGAAAGCCAGTGCACAAAAAATAAACTTACAAAACGCAATGGGACTGCAAGTTCCCAGCAGGCAGACTCAGCGCCTCACAGCCATGCAAAACAAAAAGCCACAAAATGCCACCGCGAAACACCCGCCGTCCTTCTTTCCCAGAGCAACAAGGAGAAGAGGGACTCCCTCTCCTCCACGCTACCCCTCCGAAGACATGGCAAGACCACCACCATCCTCAAGTAAAGTTGAGCCGGGGTGGAAAAAAACCCAAAACCAGGCAGCAGTTCATCAGGGTAAGCACCCTCCGTGGCGGATGACTGGCTGATGCCTTTGTATTTCCAAATACAAAAGCAGCAGCCAGCAATCCACAAGGAAGAGCCCCACCACTTACGGATCGCTGCCTGCCAATCTCCGGTTAGGTAAGCCGGGAGAAAAAGGTGACAGAGAGGAGAGAACCATCGTTAGGCAGAGAAAGCTCTTCTCTGCCTCCTCCTTCTCCCCCGACCTACCTAACGAAACTTCCCGTGAGAAGAACGGGCTGACTGCCTCCTCCTTCTTTCCCCCATTGCTGCATCTAAACCAAAATTCAAAGCAGCAATGTGGAAAAGAGAAACCCACAGGCAGCCCTTTCTTCAAGCTAAAGTAACCACCAAAAACAAACACCAAAATTAATAAAAAATAATAAAACAAAAATAAATCAAATATTAAAAAAACCCATTAATAAACAAAAAAACCACAAAATACACAAACAAAAACATCCACAATGACACAAAACCACATACAAAACCCCTAACTACGAAAAAAACCACAAATTACATGACGACGAACAACAACAACGAATTACACAAATAAACAACAATGAAATAAGAAAAATTAAACAAAATCAGAAATAACCAAACCAATTAAACAAACCTAAAACTCAACCAAAACAAAAAAGAACAAACAGAAACACCTCCCAGCCCACCACCACAAAAACAAAACAAAGAAAAACCCCAGAAGAAAGAAAACCAGACAACTCACCAGCACATTCTCCCTCCACAACGACCGGAACAAAAATGAGGAAACAAAGAGACTACTTACCGGAAGAAGCCCCACCCAGAGGCCAGGAGAGAAAAAAAGTGAAACTAAAACAAAACCATTAGCAGCCCCACCTGCAGGGCAGAATAATAAAAACTACTCAAAAAGACACAACAGCCCCACCTAGAGGCCACAAGAGTAAAAACAAGTCAAAAACATAACAATAAATCACAATTTTACACAAATCTCAAACATATGTCAAAAAATAAAATAAAAAGATTTATAACATCCTGTGTTGAGTTTTAACTCAAATAAAAAACCCCAAAACATTTAAACACAGTTTAAAAACATTGAATGTAAAAAAAAACATGTACTTCCACATTTTTAAAAATATTACCTATGGTACAACTATTTAAATAAACCCACAAACTAAAACATTATTTGTTTAAATAAAACAATTTGAAAAAATATATCATCCTTTGTTCTTTTTTTAATCCACAAAAAAAAACCCAAAATAAGCAGATCACAGTTTATAACAGCCCGGCATCGCCGGGCAAACTATGCTTGTACTTAATAAAATATTGGGATTCATTCTTTTGTCTTTGAATATAGAAGACAACAGGGAACAAATCTTCAGTAAAGGTGTGACTGCAATGACAAATAATGCGGGAAATGCTCCAGGATTGGGAGGGTCTGATTCATGTAATTTTCCCTTCATCACATGATGTAAAAATCAATGTGAATCAGCTCAAAGCTTTCCACTTCATTTTTTAAGTTTTTTCCTTTATTGCTGGGGCTTCTACTGAATGCCTTCATATCAGTTTAGGCTGTGTGACTGGATGAGCTGATGTAGATGGTTTGTGGCAATTCATCCCACTGACTACAGCAGCAGTGACAGAAGAGAGGCTGCTTTGCCAGTACTGGCTGCAATTTGAAAACTCTCTTCCCTATAGCTGTGTCTGCTTTCATCTTCCCTTCCTTCCCTTCCCATTCTGTTCTATTCCATTTCTTTTCATCACTCTTTCTTTTTAAAGGCTTGCTAATTTATGACTAATGTTTGACTCTTGTGCTCAATTACTAAGGCAGCTAGGTAACCAAAGTTGGGCGGGGTGGAGAGAGAGAACAAGGATTCAACTGAGAGAGAAGGGAGTTTTAAGGTGGCTCTATTCTAACCATGCCTCCTGCAAATCTGCAGAGCCAGAGCAAGCTAAAAACAAGGCAGAAGAGAAAACTTCCTCCAGTCTCTTTGCTAATTCTTCAAGAAGGGAAAGGGAAACAAGCAGACTCAAGCAGGAGTTGTTAGTAGGAAAATATTAGAATGATTAACATTCTGTAAACAAGATTGATTTTCTCCCCTCATTCCCACTGTGTGGGCACACCCTCACTTGTACAATAATGGTATTTCAAGTTACAGCCTTGTAGTTGGTCAGTTAGCATTTCAGCAGGGAATAAATCTGTATCAAGTTTTCTTCAGTGGGCATTCTTGGTTATGAGTTTAAAAATTGTCATCATTGTTGTTTTAATTTGTCAGATGGGATCAAATTTAATTTAATTGTCAAATTTATATACTGCCCACTTGGCCAAGGTCGACTCAGGGTGGTTCACAATTACAATTAACAACATGTTAAAAACAATTAAAACTACCTCCCCCCCCCCCAAACAAGGGGTGCAGGAACCGAAGGCTTCATGAGGAAGGAGTTTCTCTTCTTCTTCTCTTCTATATCAGCCACACAATGGAGGTTACCTTTTCACCTGCACCCCACACTTGGCCTGCCAGCCAGGTTTTAAGATCTTTTCTGAAGGGCAGCAATTCCATCCGGAGACGTAGCTTGGTTGGCAGGAGGTTCCAGAGGGCCGGCACAGACATGGAGAAGGCCCTCCTCCTTGTGCCAGAGAGGCGATCCCCTCTGGTTGATGGAACAATTAGGGAGCCCCTCCAGTCTGCTCTGGTTGGACGGACAGACATCCTTAGGGCAATGCAGTCTCTTAGGTATCCTGGCCCACTAAGCTAGCCTTCTCCAAATTTCTCCATGAGAATGCTAGGTGGTTACCAGTCCATATAAAGTGCAAACTCTGAACTTGGGAAAATATAATTTTTTGGGCTATAGCTCCCAGTCACCACAGAAAAAGGGAAGTGATATTTCAAAATCGTGGCATATTCAGGGTGGACTATTAGAAATTTATGAGCAGCCTATCAGAGCACCACATACTGTCTACACATGCTCTAGAACAAATGATGCTCCTCGGTTAGTTACATTTCCATGTGTTTTTATTTGCAAACTGTTTTCCATTATCTTTAGAATGTGTTATATTGTTTAGGTCATTGTGAAATGCTTGAAGAAAGCAAATAGAATAGACAAAAACAGCAGAGTAGAAAGAATGGATTTTTTATGGTAGTAAAAGATGGAAGGTATTTATTTATTTATTTATTTAATAGTTTATAGGCCACCTTTCTCTCCTTGGCAACCCAAGGCAGCTCTCATCAAATAAAACATCTTGTACGTTTAATACTCGTTGCTGAGAATAAAATGATTAAAATATTTAAAAACCCATAACCCCTTAAGTAAAACCCCAATAGGCTAAATGAGCCAGCAAGTCTGAGATGTGCTGCCAGACACACCCCATGCCTGCTGGCAGAGCCAGGTTTTTAGAGCCTTCCTGAAGGGGTACAGCTCTGCTGTAGGTAGTAGGAAAAGAAGAAGGTAATGGGAAAGAAGAAGACCAAACAAACATGAGGTGGATTGACTCCATGAGGAACATGAAGGAAGCAACGGGCTTGTGTCTGCAGGAGCTGAGCAGGGGTTTTGAGGACAGGACATTTCGAAGAGCTCTCATTCATAGGGTTGCCATGAGTTGGAGACACCTTGACAAGACGTAACAACAACAATAAAAGTGATAAATTAGGAATATTCATATCCATCAGCATAAATCCCAGTAGTGAACAAAGAAGTTATATTTCCTGTTGCACACCATTAGTGTGAGCTGTTACACAACAAGGAATGTAAATATCAACGTTTTATCTCATAACAATTTGCCCCTGAAATTTACATCAATGGACTTCCACTATTTAAATTATTCAACTAGATTCTGACCAATGAACTAATGGGTTAAAAGTAGGGTTATTGACCAAAGTTTAATTCCTTTACAGCTCTGGCTCTAATTACTCTTATTGTAAAAAAGCACTCTCTTTCACTGTGACCTTAACATTCTACTCACTTGTGGAGTGCAATATGATGGGAAGTCTTCCTCTGAAAGCCCAGTTGAATTCAGCTTTTTATTCACCCATTAGAAAATAACTGTATGGGCTGTCTATGCATACCTGTCAACCCGTGGCGCCACAAAAACGGGACCTGCGCACATCACTTGTGTGCAGGTTGCTTTCCATGCATGCATGGAAGGGTTTACCCCTTCCACGCATGCGCGGAAGTGCTACGCCACTTGCACAGCCCCTACGCAAGTGGCATAGCGCTTCCACGCATGCGCAGAAAGTGTTTCCCCCTGCTGTCAAATTACGGGATTTTGGCAGCGCGGGGCGGGTTATGACGTCAATAGATGTCGAATTACGGGGTTTTCCCAGCCAAATCGGGGTGGTTGACAGGTATGTGTCTATGATCCCACTGCACCTGCAGTTTTCACCCTACAATGACCACCTCTAAGATTCAGATCCAGCATGAATAGTTCCAGCCTTGGCTGTGATCCACACCCTCCGTCATATTTCCAGAGCATGTTGTGACCTAGTTGTGCCATTGATCATTTCCCTATGGCTCAGAGACGGGAATTAAAACAGGCAAGCCCTACATCAGAGCATCCGAGGGGAGGGAGAACTGGGGCTTGATTGGTGGGAGGAAGTATAATCCCATCACACTCTCAAGACATTTCACAGTTCACCTTCTTGTCATCAACAGTGTCAGGTTAGATCAGGGGGGAAAACCTATTAGAGCAGACTGGCAGAACTTTTCCTTATTGGCCTTTTTAGCAGAGCAGTTTCTGTCAAAAAGACAGGGAAATGATGAAACTGAGGGCCTGAACACTCTCGCCCATGAGACTCCCTTACCCAATATGAAAGTGTTATTGACTTTGACGCATGACTACAGGAGCCCCTCTTATCAAAGCCACAGTGAAATTGGATCTCCACTTCAAATAATGAATATTGCCAGGTCATCCTGGCTGTAATTCACATGTCACAAAAGCTGGATCAGCTACCTGAGCTTGCAAGCATTGCTGAATCGTTTTTCAGATCTCCCCTCCCCCTCTCTCTTTAACCTTAAGGGATAAGAACATAGCCTCTTTTTAAAAAAAAAACACAGAGAGAGAAAGCTGCCATCACTTTGAATCAGAATTCTTTGCAAGATATTAACAGGAACTACAGATGAGAAAAGTATTCCAAAAAGGTTTCATTCTTGGCTGTTTTTGATGACACTCTTCATTGAAATCCTTCCTGTACCAGAAAATCTGCATCAGCAAGATTTCCCGGCTTCCTGTGGAAATAAGATACTGTTTATTTTTAAATTTTGTTTGTTTTTTCACCTTATGGACTGCACAAAAAACTGGCAGCTCAATGCCCTTTCCAGGAGGTCTTGCAACAGGAAATGTGCTGTTTGGGGCCAAGATGGTAGTAATTCTACATAGATTTGTGTTTCTTCCAAACAAAATGTTTGCAAAACATCAAAGAAATGACACAAATTTCCTGTAAGATTTCTCAAGGGGAAAAATAAATTCATGTAGAGAAATCTCACTGTAAGAAAAATGGAAGGATATTTTTTTCTCAATTTCCTGCCAGGAACAACAGACTATGACAATCACTTTTCTGTTGGGTTATGCCAAGGGTTCCCAACCTAAGGCCCACAGGCTGGATCTGGCCTGTGGCACCATTTCATGTCCCCCCCCCAGTGGTGGGCTCCAAAAAAATTTATTACCACACTGTGGGTGTGGCCTACTCTGTGGGCATGGCCATGTGACTGGGTGGATGACCTAGTCATGCCTGCCACATGACCATGAAAATGTCTGCAAACACAGACTGCACTGGCCCTTTGGCTATAAATGGAGATGAGCACTGCACCCTAGAGTCAAATATGACTGGCTTTTGAGCAAGGGCAACTTTTATGTTCTGGTAGAAACACGAAGCAGCCGGCATAACAGGGCTAAACCGTTTATTGGGTAGTCAGAACATGGAGAACAGTGACACAGCACTGCTCATTATATACCCTCAGAAATGGATACATTTGGGTGGGAAGAGGCAGGAAGGAGAGGGGTAACTTGGAGGTTATCAGACCGGAGTGAAAACTGTACAAACTACATAGTTTAAACGGGAACACAGTCCCGTGATATTTACAAGACCAAGAAGAAGGAGACAAAATGGAGGATCTTAATGACTCCAAATAGTTCACAAACGTTACAGCATAAATTGTATTCAAACACAACATTCCTCCCCCCTAGGATGGGACAAAGTCCCTCAGCCATTGTGGTGGTTTACAAACCCTTTTGGGTCGCACTTGTACCTGGCTGAACTCGGATGTCTGAGGTAGACTTGGTTCCATAGAGTGATACCCCATACTGGGGGCTTGACCTGACCCATTTGCATTCAGGGAGCACTGACCCGCCTCAGAGTTGGAGCCAGGAGGGGGATGAACTAAATCAAAACCCGGTTTGAATGAAGCAGGAGCAGGGGGTTGCTCGAAATTAAAACTAGAATCAGGAGGGGTAAAACACAACAAAAAGTCCCACCTTTGAGAATACGAGTGGGGGGCGACTCAACAAAAGCTTGCCTCATTTGTTTGGGAGTTGAGGTATACTCAAATGTAGAAGTTTGGGGGGTTCCCTGTGAGAAATCATAGCCCCACTTTTCGTTTGGACAAGTGGAGGAACACTCTGTAAACTCCCCCCGATCCTGTAAATCAAAAGGTACATTTCCATGTTCTGAGCTTGCTGACGGCCTCCAAAAAAATTGGGGCTGGCTTGAGTCAGAGACAGGAATCATGGCTGTCTGCCAATCTACCTGCCTCGCATCCCCCTGGGCGTAAATGGGTGGGGGATGACCCTAACGTGGAACTACCATATGACGAGTCACCTGATACCTCTGAAAACTCTGTGACCCTGTGTCTGAGCTGGTCGGTGTGGTGCTGCCAAAGCAAACCCGTTCCTGTTTTGACATGATAGGACACTGGCCCCATTCGTTCCACCACAATGCCCAGAATCCAAGCTGGACCTGCGGCCACATAGTTCCGGCAGTGCACTGGATCCCCAGCAGAGAAAACCTTTTTGTGTGAAATTTCAACATTTACACCCCTATCCTCCACCCTGGAAGGATCTAACCGGTCGAGCAATGTGACCGGCCTCCTGCGCATTAAGAGTTTGGCTGGCGACAGCCCTGATGCCAGGGGCATTTTCCGGTGGCACACTAGGAATTGGCAACATTGTACCTCTATGTCCCCCTGACCCATGCAGTGAAGTGCCTTTTTAGTAGTGCAAACTTGACGTTCCACCTGACCATTGGTGGCACGGTGGAAAGGGGCAGAAGTTACATGCCGAATGGCGTTCCTCTCTAGAAATGCCTGAAATTTGGCAGAGGTGAACATTGTGGCGTTATCAGATACTAGCACGTCTGGTAACCTGAAACAACTGAACAACCTCTGGAACTGTTTGATAGTGACTGCAGAAGATGTACTAGGCATAGGAATTACCTCCAGCCATTTAGAAAACGAGTCAATCACCAGTCGGAACAGCATGCCCCGAAAAGGGCCTGCGAAATTGGCATGGATCCGTGACCACGGACCATGGGCAGTATCCCACTCCCTGGTGGGAAGCCAGAACTCCTCGGGATGGGAACTCTGGCAGCTCTGACAAGTGCCTACCAATTGCTCAATGTCATGGTCTACCTGGGGCCACCAGAAAAAAACTCCTGGCCAAAGCCTTTGAGCATACTATACCAGAGTGACTAATAGGTAGAAGCCTCAGTAACTTAGAGCATAGTGCGTAGTGCATAGGGATGGCCACCCTTTGACCCCATAGAAGGCAACCTCTCTTGAGTGTCTCCTAAAGAACACTTTAAACTCCTCCCCAAGAGAGGATGTGGGCCAGCCTTTCCTAACCCAGTAGATCACCTGGGATAGGAGTTTGTCTCATGCAGTTGCCTTAGCAATGTCAGAAGGTACAATGGGGGTTGAGTCGAGAGACTTGATTAACAGCATCTGAACATCCTGCTCAATTTCACAATCCGCCTCCCCCAGGTCTGGCAATGGAGACCTTGATAAAGTGTCAGCGTGGCTGATATCCTTACGTGGATGGTGCACCAGGGTATACTGATAAGCGTTCAAGAAAATGGCCTAATGTAGCATCCGGGGGGAAAGAATCTGGGGAGTTGGTTGGGAAGTTCGGAAAATTCCCAGCAAAGGCTTGTGGTCCATTACAATGCTAAATTCCCTCCCGTAGAGGAACTTCTTTGTTCCACCAACAATGGCCAGAGCCTCCCAACTGTCGGGGCATAGTTACACTTGGTTTTAGATAGGGACCTTGAATAGAAGACAATTGGGGCTTTTTTCCCCGTTCTCTAAGACATGACACAGGACAGCCCCCATCCCCACCGGTGATGCATCACATACAAGAACCAAAGGTTTCCTGGGATCAAAGTGAGTTAAGACCGCCCAAGATGAAAGAAGCTTTTTAACTCACTGAACGCACGATCTTGAGCCTGCCCCCACCACCCGACTGCATCTTTTTTAAGCAACCAGTGTAGTGGCTCCACCATGGAAGCCTTCCTTGGTAGGAATGAATGATGAAAGTTGAGCAGACCCAAGAAGGACTGCAACTCAGACTTTGTGGTTGGATGGGGGGCATTGCGGGCAGCAGCAACCTTTGAATCAGAGGGTTTAACTCCCTCGGGAGTGACCTTAAACCCAAGGAATTCCACTTCCCTTGCATGAAAACACATTTGTCCCTCCTAAGACGTAACCCCCCATTTTCAAAAACCTGCAACACCTGATCTAACCTGCTGGTTAGTTCGGACTTGCTCCCAGCGGTTATAAGGACATCATCAAAGTATGGGAGGACCCCGGGGAGACCCTTTTGTAAATGATCAACAAGTTACCTTGAAAGCCCCCTTGTGTGTAACAATGGTTTGTGCTGCCTCAGCAGCAGGTGTGACTGATAGTTGTTGATAGGCTTGTGCTAGGTCTAATTTGGCAAAGCATTTGCCCCCCATGTAGGGCAGCCAATAGATGACTAACCACCGGCACCGGATAAGCATTAGGCCGTATAGCCTTGTTAATGGTGCATTTATAATCTGCACATATCCTCACCTCCCCATTGGATTTGATCGCAGTTATGATAGGGGTCTCCCACACTCTGCCGAGTCCACCGGGACCAAAATCCCCTGGCCCACCAGTTTGGCCTCAATTTTGTCCTTTAAAGCAAATAGCACTTGTCATGGTTTCCACATGCGACCTTGTCTTGATTTTAAAGTGACATTTGATCCACGTAGTGTTTAGACACATATTGTAGTTTTCTTAGGCTTAGAAAGCCAGCTCTCATTTTAAAGCACATTGGAATGCTAGGCTGTTAGTCTGACATGACAGTGATGCATAGTTAGAATAGTTGCCTCCCCAAAGGGAGGAGGGAAAAGTGAGTGCCCAGGACTGGACACATTCCAAGAGACACCTGCAGTCCCACGAGGGAACTGATTGACAGCTAGGTCAGCTGACCACACCACGAGGGAGATGACGTCTCCACTCCTGTCAATCAAATTACAATTGCCAGGACACCTGCAGAATGGAACTTTCCCAGGGAATGCAAAGGTGGGGGCCACATGCCAAACAGATGGCATTTGCACCTGCAAATGTCCGCTGACAGCACGTCCCATTTTTCATGGGAACACAGGTGCTTTCCCATTAGATCACCACATTCCAAAGCACCTTTTCTCAATAAAAGGAGCCCACTTTGAGCACTCAGAGAGCACCTCTGGAGCAAGGGTGAAACCCTTGTCTCTCAACACCATAATCTTGATTTCAGCAGGAGCCCTTGTCCAACAGCTCCTCAATATGACTCTTCGGGGCTAAAACTCAGCCATGAGGGGCAGAACCGCCCCAAACCAGCACGCTTGAACCTGCTAGGGAGCTAGCAAGATTTTATTTCATTTATATGTTTTATTAGCTTGTGTTTTATGAAGTGTAGGTTAATTTAAAATCTGTATCCAGTATTGTGTTTCCTTCAATAAATCTTCAAAAGCCAGTCGTGTTTTGCCTGCCTTTGTAAAGGAGGAGAAGGAAACCCAGCAGAGCAGAAGTGGCTCCAATTGTCCTCATCACTTCAACACCGGAAGCTTTCCAGAAGTCAGTGAGAGGGATTGCTCTGTTTGTTAAGGGGAGGAGAAGTAGCAAATCATAAGCTGTGTGTCATAGACCTCAGCACTAAGAAGCCTAGCTTCTGCCAAGTGATCAATATTACCTGCCATATGCAGAAGGCTACTCTGTCCCTGACCCCAGTGAATCGGGCTAGGGGGAGGAGTGCTCATTAAGGCAAAGCAGGACACTGTATCGAAGGTCCACCCTACCGGGTGTTCCCAAAAGAAATATTCTGGGTGCCCAACATAGCTTTTGTGAAGCATTTTCCTCCCCCTACATCTCTGATATGGTGGCAGCCTAAAAGGATCCTGGAACCCATCGTCCACTGAAGTGACTCCAGGGTTCTCTTACCAGATGACAGCAAAGATGTCTAGAGAGCCAGCCAGCCAGATGGAAGGAGGTGAGTGAGGGTGTGTCTGCAGACCATGCAGCCATCACAGACAGAGGTGGGAGAAGAATCTTCCTGGGCGGAAGAGGGTCCTCTCAGAGCCTGCACACCCAGATCATCTTGCCAGCACCTTCCTGGGGCTGTCTCCATGCCATTGCCAGAGGAAAGGAGCAGAGGGAAGAATGTGGCAGCTTCTCCAATGTTCCAGCCCAGCGCTGCAAACCAGCAACTTCCAGTTCTTCAGAGTTGCTTCTAGAGCCATCAGCAGAAGCAGTACTGATCCATCAGCATCTTCCTTGCCAGCAGCAGCTGGAAAAAGTGCAGAGTTGTGTGTACGTTTGTGCACAGCACCAGAGACTTTCACAAAAATTCCGGTCATCAAAGGACTGATTTCGTAAGTTTGTAAAAACAAAGAACAATATCCTCAGCACTTAAGATCTGCAGACCTGTGTGTCTGCCTGTTGTTAGTTTTACTCCCTATATCACATTTGAAATAGTGGAAAGTAAATTGTACTGATATGTTCCTAATTAAGAAATGCCAGTTAAATGAGTAATGTCTCATTTAGGAAAAAGGGAACCATGTGGGTGGAGTCTGAATCAACATCCTTTGGTGAAGATCAGAATTCCAGAAAGCCCATCTCTTGGTAAGGGGAGGAATTTGGAGCCAGCGAGAAAGAAACTTTCAAAGCGGCTCCCTTTTGGAAAAAGTTCCAGCCTCTTTAACAAGAGTTAGCAGAAACTGGAGGAAGCTGAATGCTGAATCCAACCTCTGCAGGGTCCTAAAGAGAGAATCCGCCTTGCCTGAAGTGTTAGCAAGAGGGAAGGGAAGCGTCCTTTTCCCGATCTGACCAAGGGGGGTATGCAATTGATCAAGTCAATTCCCTAGTGTCAGGCAACCCAGAGAAAGATCAAAGCAGATCTCACTCTGTTCCTTCTTTGAAGATGAACAAATGTGAATTAAAAGGGAAATTCTGTGGTACACCGGTTACAGACTTCAGAACGGTTGTGTTTTGAGAGATTAGGCAGAATGTTTTGCCTGCACTCTCCTCTATCCAGTTCTTTAACTGGGAAGCAAAGGGTTAAAGATTCACAGATTCTGGGTGGAGAAGTCTGTGATCTTTGGAAAACCTAGCTGTGTATTAAAATGTTTGTCTGTTGTTTGTGTTGGTTAATGCTGAGAGAGAGCAAACACACTATTGGTGTCTGTGAAAATAAAGTCCTCTCTCTCCCAGCTCACATTTCAGTCTGGACAGTTGGTTGTGAGAAGGGAATGAAGAGGTGGAGTTGAGATAAATCACCTGCTTTCTAGCAAGCCAAAGTGTGGGGAAGAGAATTGTTTTCTGTCATCCCCCAGAGTGTGATTTCAAGAATAACATCTCAGAGAGATGAAGTTAATTCTTTTGAATGTAAAACCGAGGAAGGGAAACCTCAGATGGGAAGAGGAATTATTAGAATTGCAAACTAAGAATTGCCTCTGCTTTTCAGTCTAAGATCCTTTTGACCCAGTCTGAATGCTGAATTCCAGGGAAAGAGCAGCCTGTGTTTTAAAATGTTCTGAATGTGATTCAGTTGATTATAAAATTGTAATGCAGATAAATTTTGATGTACAATGCCTGTAAAAATGGCAAAAATAGAAAAATGGGTCCCTATTTGAGGTGACATGTCTTGATTTTAAATTGTGTAATATTATGCATAAGTAAAAGTGTAATAGTGGATAGATGGTATTGTAGACACAATGGGCACAGAGCTGGGAGGACTGAGGGGGATGGTGGAGGACAGAGGCGCCTGGAGAACGATGGTCCATAGGGTCGCAAAGGGTCGGAATCGACTGTGCGACTGAACAACAACAAAAAGTGTAATATGCTTTGTATAAATGTCTTTGCAGGCGCACCCCCCAAAGAAAGACTCAGACACCGGTATATGGATAAAGGCATCGGGGTACTTTTATTGAATAATGCCCTAGTCCTAATTATAACTTTCAATTGGTGTAATCATCCAATTGTAATTCTTTAAGGCAAGCAGGCCGCAGTAACACTGGTAAGGTTCCACCCAAAATGCCAATGGCAATTGGCTACATGTAACTATTTGTATCAATTTGTTTGTTGACACAAACAAATTGTTGACCGGAGTCAATAAACTATCTACTGACCCCACCCTATGACGTGTATCCGTTAAATCTCAAGGTGATGCAGGCTGTTAAGCTCCTGCCATCACCCCTTGAATGGTTCGTCGTTGACCAGCCAAAGCTATTACCCCTGTACCTGTCTAAGTGTTGGCCAGTCAATTGCGAACCTGCCGGATACCTCTGGGTCATAAATCTTTACCTTACCAGTGCTACCCGCCAAAGTGACCAAAGTCAACTAACCCCTTTGCTCAAACACTAGCAACAGTGTGGGATGGGCAAAAAAGCCAGAACCAAGGTGCCAATTGTAGGTTCGGGCCAAAAATTCCCACCCGGCCCCGAAGCAACCAAAAATTCACACTGTTCACTAGGGAGGGGGTGGAGGGGAAAACTTCTCCTCTCCGTCGGAATTCTAAAATGGCAGCTCGGCTGCCTCGTGGCCACCCCTTTTATAGAGGGGTGGCCATGCCCCGAACTCACCCAGATGTCTGAGTCCGGGTGGGGGGGGGCGCAAAGAGCGCAGCGGCCATTTTGGCGCCACACTTTCATTGCAGGCGCACCCCCCAAAGAAAGACTCAGACACCGGTATATGGATAAAGGCATCGGGCCACTTTTATTGAATAATGCCCTAGTCCAAATTATAACTTTCAATTGGTGTAATCATCCAATTGTAATTCTTTAAGGCAAGCAGGCCACAGTAACACTGGTAAGGTTGCATCCAAAATGCCAATGGCAATTGGCTACATGTAACTATTTGTATCAATTTGTTTGTTGACACAAACAAATTGTTGACCGGAGTCAATAAACTATCTACTGACCCCACCCCATGACGTGTATCTGTTAAATCTCAAGGTGATGCAGGCTGTTAAGCTCCTGCCATCACCCCTTGCCTGGTTCGTCGTTGACCGGCCAAAGCTATTGCCCCTGTACCTGTCTAAGTGTTGGCCAGTCAATTGCGAACCTGCCGGATACCTCTGGGTCATAAATCTTTACCTTACCAGGGCTACCCGCCACATGGGGAGGCATCCATGATGACTCACCGCCCCCCCCAGACCGTCAGCTCAGTCGCCAGGCCTGCTTGCACCACACCCAGAAAGAGGTACATACCTCCAGCCGTCAGGTGGACCCCTTCTCCTGCCTACCAGCAAAAAAATTTGTAAGCCTATCCGCAGGTGTCCAATGGCTGTCTCCCAGCCATGCTCAGCAAGGGACCGAGCAACAGCCGTGTCCACTGACTGCCGGAACAGTCCGAACCACGGAGATCCACGTCTCCCCTAAATTGGTGTCTTGGCATGATGTTAGACCATAGCGACCGTGTGTAAGCCATACATGATACAACACGCCAGGTCACTGCCCCTCGACAGTTTAGGAATAGCAGTGATCCGTATAAGATCATTGCCGCCGAGGTGCCTAATAAGAACATTGGGTGGTCCAGCATCCCTGACGGACATCAGGAATGGCCACAGTTCCCACCCCCTTGTGCCACGCATACCATACCATCGCATATGTGCGGATGCACACAGCCCAAGTCAGGGTCTACTCTCTGTCACCGCAGCATATACTGCTGCCCAGTGTACATAGCTGCGGCCCACTAGCCCCACTGCCACAGGTGTGCAGAGACACACAGGATCTGCAAAAGAGGAGAAGAGGTGAAGGACATAACTAGGTACTCATACAGTGAGGGGACGTACATATAAGAAATTACACGTACACACATATCCGCCTCCGAGTACCCCAAACGTAGCCGCAATTAACGCGACGCCTATCCTAAATAAATGGGTGCCAAAACGGGCCCCACACCGCGAAGCGCGGCACCGGTCACCCTCAGTAACTTTACTTTGGTAAGGGTAGACCCATCCTGGTGGCAGAAAAACAGGCTGGGGCGCACAGCAGGCACTGCCGAAAATTCATGTAGGGCACCAACCGGACAGATGTCTCCAATGAAACTTCGTAGCAGTCTAACTCCACTGCCTATGCCGTGCTGAACAACCTTTGAGGACCGTATCCCCAATTGAGCCCACTCATGTGTGACATAGACATTGTCGAGTTCCAGTACCCTATGAGACACATCCGCCTTACACAGATGGTACCAACTCTGGCACCCACTCACTGATGTGGAGCGCTCCAAAAAGGCTACTGTGGTAGCTGCGTGACCAAGAGCCACTCCACACCTATCCGAACATAAGTCATGCCAGCCTCGTGCAAGGTGGGTCAGAAACTCTGGCGAACTGGGGTGACGCGTGTCCGGGCGGCGGACACGTTCACGTGTCCACCCCTCCAAAACACGACGCATGTGGAAGTAACTCACGCAGTCATTGAAAACCCCCCATGTTGGCCATAAAATGCCAGTGTCGAAAGCCTGAAGGATATAGTACGGGGGGCCAAACCCTGACTGTGAAGATAAACATGCATTGTAAACCTGGTCCACAGATATTGACCACACTTGAGATAACTGTAGTTACTCGCAAAAAGTTCTAAATCGCATGAAAGCATGTTGATACGCCTTACGCGTGTGAGGTGCCAACAACATGCCCGGTTCACCTCTCCTCGCCAAACGTCCAAATATCGGCCAGGAGTGGCGAGTGGAATTCCTCTGCTTCTGGAGCAAGGCACGGAACCAGGGGATCTGCAGGCGGGATAAAGCATCAGCAATATCGTTATTAATACCTGGAACATGTCTGGCCCTGAACAGCACATTTAGGCGTAGGCTTCTCAAAAAGACTTGACAAACCAATGCCATGACCCTGGGGGTTTTGAACGTCTGGGTGTTGACAATGTGTGCCACAGCCGCATTGTCACACCAAAAATGGACCACTCAGTTGTCCCACTCATCGCCCCCTAGCATCAGTGCTCCCTAATTTGGGAAGAAACTCAAGGAAGGTAAGATCGCGGAGGCGATCCGTGCCCAGCCATGCATGAAGCCCTCGCTTGTAAGTCCCCCTACCCTCAGAGTAAACCCCCATAATCCAGGGAGTCGGAGGCATCCGACCGTACTTGAAATGTAGGGCAGACCATAAGGTCTGATCTCCAGGAAGAGACCCTGTTAAATCCCTGGAGGAATTTGAGCCAGACCGCAAGGTCCGCCCGTATGCTCCTGATCAGCCGGACCCTGTGGTGACGTTTAACAGGCCAGCCATGGCATCACTCATCGCCCCCTAGCATCAGTGCTCCCCAATTTGGGAAGAAACTCAAGGAAGGTAAGATCGTGGAGGCGATCCATGCCCAGCCATGCATGAAGCCCTCGGTTGTAAGTCCCCCTACCCTCAGAGTAAACCCCCATAATCCAGGGAGTCGGAGGCATCCTACCGTACTTGAAATGTAGGGCAGACCATAAGGTCTGATCTCCAGGAAGAGACCCCGTTAAATTCTGGAGGAATTTGAGCCAGACCGCAAGGTCCACCCGTATGCTCCTGATCAGCCGGACCCTGTGGTGACGTTTAACAGGCCAGCCATGGCATCACACAGGCGCCTGGCCAATGCTCTGCTGGGTGTAACCACCCTGCAGGCAAAGTTAAGGTGGCCATGAAGTAGCTGCAGCTCATGAGGGGACACTTTATGTTTGGCAATCAATGCCAAAATCGCCGCAGAGATCCGAGCCACCTTATCCATGGGTAACCCGGATGCCTGTGCGACAGAGTCTATTCCAATGCCTATAAATGTGAGCTTAATAGCTGGGCCCTCGGTCTATTCAGGCGCTAAGGGGACACCCAGTTCCCACATGAGTGTCTGAAATGTAGTGAGGAGACGCGTGCACGTGTCCAAGCTCCGTTCACCCCCGAGCCAAAAGTCATCGAGGTAATGGGCTAGAGACCGGGACCCTGACCTGCGAGCAAAGGCCCACTGAATGAAAGTATCGAATCGTTTGAATGCCGAACATGGAATAGAGCAGTCAAAAGGCATGGCCTTATCTAAGTCAAATTCCCCTTGGAACCTGAAACCCAATAGCTCAAAATCCCCTGGGTGCACTGGCAATAATCGGAAAGCCGAGTGCATATCAGACTGTGCCAGGAAAGCACCGGAACCGCATGAGCGTACCACCCTTAGGGGCTGAACAAACGACGTTTACCTGACTGAAAAAGGTCATCAGGAATGGCATCCCTGACTGAAGAACCCGCAGGGTAAGCTAAATGGCGGATTAGACGACATTCACCCTGGTTCTACTTCGGTACTAGCCACATAGGGGAGACCTTCAAATTAGGAAACGTGGTTCCAAGAAGGGGCCTGCTACTCTCATAGCCTCAACTCCCTTAGCTGTGCTCAGGGCAGTAACCTCTTCGTTACCTTTCAAGGGAACTAAATTAGTAGCATCTTGGGGCCCCTAACACCCCCGAATGGAATACAAAAGCCCCATTGGAAACCCTCCAGCAGGTACCTCGCATCATCCCTTCTTCGATAAGCTGAGTGTCATTGCTCCAGCATGAGTACACTAATTTTGGAGAGGGGACTTTGACATGGCTAGTTCCGTCAGACGGAGCTCTCATCGCCCCCTGTGCACCCCTACCTCTGCCCCGTAACCCACCAACCCGTGGGCACGCGGAGGTGGTGTATGGGCCAGCGCAAAAGGTGACACTCATGTCGGTAACGACACTGGCGCTTAGTACACACGTCGCTAGCTGAGCAGGTCCAACACAGCAGGCGGGCTGGAACCCCCTGCCCCACCAGTTAGCATGGAGCCTGTGTTGCAGCAGCCCACTGTACAGCATGACCACAATGGTACCTATCACCAGGCGCCAGTCACGTGGGAGTCATGTACAAGAGCAACAATTGCTGACAGGGCTCATCCCACCTCATCTCAGGATGTAGGGCCACCCTCATCCAAATTCCTCATCGTAAGCCAACTACGATGGGCCCATGAAATCAACCATCGCCCTGTAAATATTATCAAGGGATTGAACCATCGTGATGGCCCAATCAGGCCGGGCCCTGAGGCATACCACCATATATATAAGGTATGCCGGCAACCAGTTGGCCCAGGTGCGCGATGGCTTACGACGACGGGACAGCTCTTTGTCTCTGTTGTCCTGTCTCTCTCTCTCTTCCTCAGTGGGCTCACGGTTCAATAGGGAGAATATATCCACGTACTCCCCTCCAGATCTTATCCCTCGTGACCTGTGACAAATGATCACCCAGGGGCAAGGAATAACCAGCCGTCGGCAAAGCCATCATCGGCACATTCTGTATAAAGGGCATACGCAGCGGGACCTGGACAGCCCCTGCGATGTTCGGCACTGCCCCAGGGGCGGACACCCCCACCCTTAACGAGGGACCATTTAGAAACCATGGGATACTGGGATAGGATGGTAACTGATGCCCGCTCGCATCAACTTGATGAGGCCAGGGCCACTGAACCCCACCACTGTAAGTGGGCTGTGGTGTTGGTGCACTTAAATTGAACCTGATACTCACTAGGTGCACCCCCGTGAGCCACCCCCAATGGGGGTTCTGGCCCACGGCCGGCGTCGGAGCTTGCGACCGGAATCGAGCTCTGGGATCACCCCCGACTGCTCCCAGCCTGGACATCAGGTCGAACGGGGAGCTGCGAGACACCAGCTGGGGCCGGCCGGACCGTCTCAAGCAGCTCGACCCGGTTGGCTGCCCGCTGAAGCATAGCGGCCGGCAAGGTAGCCGGGGTCGACGAAGGGGCCCCTGTTGAAGAAAGAGTAGCACCCCCTCCGAAGGAGGCTGTGCAACGCCCAGGGATGCTTCCAGCACTGCTATCCGAGCTAACAGAGCATCCACTGCCCCAGAGACCCCAGTACAAAGTGGGCCGGTTGGGCCGGACGGCCCACTAGTCATATGAGGAAAAGGCAACCCAAAAGGAGAGCCAGTGCCAGAATAGGGCCCTGCCCAAAACTGTGGCCCATTGGGGGCCGGAGGAACAATGGGTTGGACACCCGCACCAGCCCCCCCCCCCCCCGGGCTGCCCTGTCCCATGCCCGGCAAAGGCGGGCCAAGGGCCAAAACCCTGGAGGGGCCGGCCTGTAGCTGACCAGCTACCAAGCTGGAACCCGGCTGCAAAGTGGTAGCCTGACCAGCCCCACTGGTACCAGTGGGCAAGGCTGGCACATCGCCCTGCCGTGGGGGCGCAGCCCTGGTCCTCCGACCCAAAGGCTGGCCCCCATCCGACGCAGGGTCGGTAAAAGTTCTTCCCCTTGGCCGCAGCTTCAGCTCCAGGGCCTTCCGCTTGGGAGCCATGTCTCCCTAGGAGAAGAAAGTTGCAGTAGGATCCCTATCCAGGGATCGAACTCCTAGCATTTAAGCACCACGGCAGCCAAGCAATCCAAGGCTCCGGGTGCTTCAATCCTCCTTTCCCAGCCGGGAAATGAATTGCAAAGGCTCAATAGCCGAAGACTAATAAGAAAAAACAGCGACGGAGAAAACTTCTCCTCTCCATCGCAATTCTAAAATGGCACCTTGGCTGCCTCGTGGCCACCCCTTTTATAGAGGGGTGGCCACGCCCCCTAACTCACCCAGATGTCTGAGTCCGGGTGGGGTGTGTGCAAAGAGTGGGGCGGCCATTTTGGCGCCGCGCTTTCATAAGATATAGAACTTAAGCTAGTTTTATTAAGAGTTAAGGTTCTGAGACTAAGTCATGTAGTCTATACTATAGACCAGTGTTTCCCAAACTTTGGTTCTTGGACTCCTTTTCCCAGAAGCCTAAGTCAATTCCTCAAAGCACTGATCAGCCAATATACTGACTTAGGCTTCTGGGAATTGAAGTCCCCTGTGGGGCATGGGGCCCATTTTGGGAACCACTGCTGTAGACATATGTTTTTGTATTCAGTTTAATACTTGCATTTATTTTAAATAGAATTTTGAATAAGGTAAAATGTAAACTGTTAAGATAACTTGTATAAGATAAGTTAGGTTTGTTTAGATATTGTGTCAATACACACAATTTAACCATTTAGAGTAAGTGTTGAAGATTCACACACACATAATGTTGTAGTTTGTGTCAAGTCCCATGTGAATACCAAAGATTTTGGCACAGTATGACATTGGGCTGCATCCCCATATGTCACACTGGGGGAAGAAAGGCGTGTCATGGTTTCCACATGCGACCTTGTCTTGATTTTAAGGTGACATTTGATCCACGTAGTGTTAAGACACATATTGTAGTTTTCTTAGGCTTAGAAAGCCAGCTCTCATTTTAAAGCACATTGGAATGCCAGGCTGTTAATCTGACATGACAGTGATGCATAGTTAGAATAGTTGCCTCCCCAAAGGGAGGAGGGAAAAGTGAGTGTCCAGGACTGGACACATTCCAAGAAACACCTGCAGTCCCATGAGGGAACTGATTGACAGCTAGGTCAGCTGACCACATCACGAGGGAGATGACGTCTCCACTCCTGTCAATCAAATTACAATTGCCAGGACACCTGCAGAATGGAACTTTCCCAGGGAATGCAAAGGTGGGGGCCACATGCCAAACAGATGGCATTTGCACCTGAAAATGTCCACGGACAGCACATCCCATTTTCATGGGAACACAGGTGCTTTCCCATTAGATCACCACATTCTCAATAAAAGGAGCCCACTTTAAGCACTCAGAGAGCACTTCTGGAGCTCCTCAATATGACTCTTCGGGGCTAAAACTCAGCCATGAGGGGCAGAACTGCCCCAAACCAGCAAGCTTGAACCTGCTAGGGAGCTAGCAAGATTTTATTTCATTTGTTTTATTAGCTTGTGTTTTATGTAATGTAGGTTAATTTAAGATCTGTATCCAGTATTGTGTTTCCTTCAATAAATCTTCAAAAGCCAGTCGTGTTTTGCCTGCCTTTGTAAAGGAGGAGAAGGAAACCCAGCAGAGCAGAAGTGGCTCCAATTGTCCTCATCACTTCAACACCAGAAGCCTTCCAGAAGTCGGTGAGAGGGATTGCTCTGTTTGTTAAGGGGAGGAGTAGCAGCAAATCATAACCTGTGTGTCATAGACCTCAGCACTAAGAAGCCTAGCTTCTGCCAAAGGATCAATATTACCTGCCATATGCAGAAGGCTACTCTGTCCCTGACCCCAGTGAATCGGGCTAGGGGGAGGAGTGCTCATTAAGGCAAAGCAGGATGCTGGATCAAAGGTCTGCCCTGCCGGGTGTTCCCAAAAGAAATATTCTGGGTTCCCAACATAGCCTTTGTGAGGAATTTTCCTCCCCCTACATCCCAGATAGCACTCTACAAGGTTTCAGGCAGATTGGCCACATGGCCGGATCAAGATTGAAGTACACTGGGGGACCTCTGTACTGTCCTAGACCTTTTTCAAAAACTGACAGGTGCGCATTACAGACATCCTGCACTGGGTCAGCATTGACGACATTGATGCCGGACAGTTTGATTCCTAATGGGTCAAACCACTGCATCCCCAGCAAGCAGTTCATGCCGCATTTGACCACTACAAGGGGCAGCTTAGTTTTAATGTTTTTGCAAACAACTGAGAAATCCCCAACCCCCAGGACTAGAATCAGGGAACCTTGCATGTCTCGGAGAGACATCTTTAGAGCCTGAAGTTTCGTGCAAAACTTTGGGGGGATTCTTAAAAATTTCAGCCAGCGGGTTGGTGTTGATGTCCCTGGGCACAACGAGGTGCATGGCCAGTTCAAGAGTGGCCAGGCCACAATGTGACAAGAAGCAGGAGCACTTCTTGTCCTCGTCGGCGATGTCCTGCGCTGCCATGGCATGGCAGAACTGCCACTCATACAGGAACCATTTTTCTGGAGCAGCCACATTGAAGGGAGTGAGGGTAGGTGTATGGGACGCTATTATCCCACCTTCATCGCCAATTTGATGTTCTGGTAGAAACACGAAGCAGCCAGCATAACAGGGCTAAACTGTTTATTGGGTAGTCAGAACATGGAGAACAGTGGTGCAGCACTGCTCATTATATACCCTCAGAAATGGATACATTTGGGTAGGAAGAGGCAGGAAGGAGAGGGGTAAATTGGAGGTTATTGGACCAGAGTGAAAACTGTACAAATGACATAGTTTAGGTGGGAACGCAGTCCCGCAATATTTACAAGACCAAGAAGAAGGAGACAAAATGGAGGATCGTAATGATCCCAAATAGTTCACAAATGTTACAGCATAAATTGGATTCAAACACAACAGCAACCTTTACCTTTACTAACCACTTGCAATTAAGCAGGGCCAAACTTCACAGCAAATTTGAATACCAATCAGGGATCTTCTGTTATTGGGGAGGGAGTAAGTGTTTGCCTTGCCAGCCAGGCCAAACGGCCAGCTCCCCATCTGGAACAGGTGTGGGGGTTCCTGGGGCCAATCAAATTGGTGTAGGGGGCAATATAGCAGGAGCCAATGGGTGGGCCACACATGGGGAACACAGGACCAATGTTTAGTATCTGTCCCCCATTATAGCCCCTCAGCTACACCTCTGGGACCTGGACAGCTGATCCAGAGTGACTCTTCCCTTAGGCTGCTGCTGGTGAATGCCAGGGTGGTCTGCAATAAGTCTCCTCTCCTTGCTGATGCTATACTGGGGGAGCAAGCTGACCTGGCATGCATCACTGAATCCTGGCTGACAACAAAGGATGGTGTTCTTCTCTCAGAGATGTGTCCGGCCAGGTTCGGTATTTGGCACCAGCCTAGGGATAAGGGAAAGGGTGGTGGCATTGCCATTGTAGCCAGAGAGTCACTGGGACTCACGAGAACCACGGCTCTGCAGATACCGGATTGTGAGACCCTGCTCCTTCAGTTGGGCCCTAAGGGTCAGTTGGGAATCTTGTACCTGCCCCCTTGCAGAGTTGCAGATTTCCTGCCTGAGCTTCTCGAGGCCGTCACAATGTTGCCATTGGAGTTACCCTCACTTATGGTGTTGGGAGACTTCAACCTGCCTTCATTGGGGGCTGGCTCCAAGGTAGCTTAGGAGTTCATGGCATCCATGGCAGCTGTGGGCCTGACTCAGGTAATTCAGGACCTGAAGAGGAGCAGTGGTTATACACTGGATTTAGTCTTTCTGTTGGGGCAGTGGCAGAGTGATCTGTAATTACAACATTTGCAAATAACACCTGTGCCATGGTCAGATCACTATCTTGTGTCTCTGGACTTTCGGGGTACAACACTTCACTGTAGGGAGGCTGAGCCTATTAAGTTGGCCCACCCTTGGTGACTGATGGATCTGGATGGTTTCCAAAGGGAAATGGTTTTTTTTCCTCTGGACCGGCTACACGATTCATCTGAGGCTCTTGTTGACCTCTGGTATGAGGGAGCGATGGCAGCCTTGGACTGTAATTGAGCCACTACAGCCTCTTTTGTGCATGGCAGCCCCCCACTTCCCCCTAGTTTACAGAGGAATTAAGGGAGTTTAAATTTGCAGAGATGCCAAGAGTGCCGCTGGATGAAGATTCAGAGTGATTCCAACCGAACACTGGTTAGAGCCGCTATTAGAGCCTACCTCGTGGTGATACAACTGGTGAAACGGCAATATTTCACCAACCTTGTTGCCTCTGCAGATAACCGCCCAGCAGCCATGTTCCGAGTGACTAGGTCCCGCTTTGGCAGAGGGGGATCTGGCCCCAGTTGGCAAGGGTCAGCTGAGGATTTTGCTGATTATCTGGTGGAGAAAATTGCTTCAATTCGCTCAAAGTAACCCTAACCTTAGCGTGGTTGCTGTGAATCTGGAGTTGACTGGAGTGCAGTCTGGCCAAGTTATCTGTGATTGGTTTGATCCAGTTGTCCCTGAGGAAGTGGACAGGCTCCTTGCATCTGTCTGCGCCACTGCCTGTCTATTAGACCCTTGTCCCACCTGGCTAGTGAAGGCGTCCAAGGCAATCACAAGTAGTTGGGTTGCGGCAATAGTCAACACTTCCTTGTGGGAGGGGGTGTTTCCTTCACCATTAAAACATGCTTTGGTGCACCACCTCCTGAAGAAGCCAGTGCTCGACCCAATGATATTGGCCACTACCAGCCTGTCTCCAACCTCCCCTTTTTAGGGAAGGTCCTGGAGAAGCCAGTGGTGCTACAGTTGCAGGGTGTTCTGGATGAAGCAGATTATCTGGACCCCTTTCAGTCAGTATTCTGGCCCAGATATGGTACTGAGTCTGCATTGGTCATGCTGCTGGATGATCTCGGGCAGGAGCGGGATGGAGGTCATCCATCCGTCATTGCTCTTCTTGACCTGTCAGAGGCCTTTGATACCATTGACCATGGTATCCTTCTGGGACGGCTCCAAAGACTGGGGATCTAGGACACTGTTTTGTATTGGTTTGCCTCATTTCTGAGGGGGCGGACCCAGTCGGTGTGTTTAGAGGATGGAGATGTCCAGGCCTAGGCCTCTCCAGTATGGGGTGCCTCAGGGCTCGGTTCTCTCCTCTCTTCTATTTAACATTTACATGAAGCCACTGGGAGATATCATCCATTCCCATGGAGTGAGATATCTTCAGTATGCTGATGATACTCAACTATACATCTCAGCCCATGGTGATGCCAGTGATGTACTCAGAGTCCTTTCCAGGTGCCTGGAGGCTTTTGGGACCTGGATGGGGGACAACGGGCTACAACTGAATCCTAAGAGAATGGCCAAACGGTAACAAATTCCACAAGCTCAAAAAGACCATTTGAGGCAACAATGATAACAAAGTTTTAATGTCCAAAATAATAATGAGTGATGCTTCTCACAACTGAAATACGTAAGTTAATGTTCACTCTTTCATATGTATCCAACAATTCTCTAAAGGAGTATCTTCAAAGTATATAGTAATGCATAATAAAATATTTGCAATGTTTCAAAAATTATATCTTCAACTGTATATTTCAAATCTCCAGTTTTCACTATAATAATTAGTGGGACCTGAAACTCGATCCGGATAATCGGTCTTTCATAATAGTACTTCCTCAGAAGTTCTTTTCTTTACTGTAACAAAGCACAAAATACATCAATAAAAACTGTCAATCTAATACAGATTATCCATCATTATCCTTATCGCATTTATTGTCTCGCTTATCACTCTCGCATCGGAAATGGCCTCTCTCGCCATCTCTTTAGTGCCCCTCGATGTTGAGAATGGTAAAGCGAATGACCCAATTTATTTAGTTCCTCATACTCACACGTGTGGCTGGTGAATTTATCCAAAGCCAAATTAAAGGTGTATCTACTGAATTTATCTGAAATTGTCAATAACACCCATCTAACCTGTTATTCTGTTATAGGAAACATGTTAAATCCAATTCACTATTAAGACCCCCTGGCGCTAATGTCCGTAATCTATGGATGTAGAAAGCTTCACACTGTTTAAGTGTTTTCTCAATGTTGACTTTCTGAAACTTTCCCGAATGCACCGTCTCCAGAATTAAAAACGTCAAGTCATCTGGAGTGTGGTTTTTTTCAATGAAATGTTCTACAAGCGGAGCTGTTAAATTCCGATTTCTAATGCATGATTTATGTTCTTAAATACGGTATTTAATTTGCCGTGACATCATCCCAATGTAAATCTTCTCACACGGACAAAAAATCAAGTATACGCATCCTGAAGTATCACAATTATAAAAGCCCTGTAATGTGAAAATGAAATTTGCGTATGGAATATTGACAACCTTCGTTTCTATTACATGCTTGCAACAACTACACTGCGAACATTTTTATTGGCCTGAAACTAGCTGTTTCTGAGGTTGCCTGATAGTACAATCGCTGTGTGTTACATAATTACCCAAAGTATTAGTGTGTTGGAAACCTATAAGTGGGCGTGTTCCACATCCTGGTAGATCGGTTACCAAAAACCAATATTTATATATACATTTCCTTATTTGGTTTGCTAGGGGTGAGTAGCTAGGGCTTTTGCACAACTTTGTGTCATATGCCAGTTATGCCCACTCCTAGATCAGGACTCCTTGCTTATGGTCACACACGTTCTAGTCACCTCCAGACTTGACTATTGCAATGCGCTCTACATGGGGCTGCCCTTGATGACAATTCAGAGGCTGCAACTGGTCCAGAATGCTGCTGCTTGGGTGGTGATGGGGTGCAGGCAGTATGCCCGTGCCTCACCACTGCTTCAGGAGCTGCACTAGTTGCCGGTGTGCCTCTGGGTGCAATTCAAGGTGCTGGTAATGACCTTTAAAGTCCAACATGGTAGTGGGCCAGGATACTTAAGAGACTGCAACATCCCAAGAACATCTGTCCATCCCACCAGAGCGGACCAGAGGCTCACAAATTGTTCCATCTGCTAGAGAGGCTCTCCTCTCTAGCACTAGAAGGAGGGCCTTCTCAGTGTCCGCTCCGACCCTATGAAACCTCTTACCAACCGAGTTGCATCTCCAGATGGAGTTGCTGCCCTTCAGGAAAGGTTTAAAAACCTGGCTGGCAGAGCAGGTGTGGGGCACCGGCAGTGCTTTGGCCGCAGACTGCTGGCTGATTTAAGAACTCTCTCTCCCTCTTTTTAAACTGGTGGGAGGGGAGGGAATGTTTTGTGGTAGTTTTTAATGGGGTTTTAATTGTGATTTTAAAATTGTGAAGGTTTTAATATATGTACGCCACCCAGAGTCTTTGGAATAGGGCGGCAATGCAAATCCTAAAAAATAAATAAATAAAATTAGGTAAAGGTAAAGGTTGCTCTTGCTCGAAAGCCGGTCGTATCTGACTCTAGGGTTCAGTGATCATCTCTGTTTATAGCCAAAGAGCCAGGGCTGTCTGCATCTGCAGACATTTCCATGGACATGTGGCAGGCATGCCTCAACACCTGAGTGCACAGAACACTGTTTACCTTCCCACCAATTTCTTGCTTTCAAACTGCTAGGTTGGCAGAAGCTGGGACAGAAACAGAAGCTCATTCCATCATGCAGTACCAGGGAATCGAACTTTGACCTTCCAGTCAGTGAGTTCAGCGTCTTAACCATTTGAGCCACCTCAGACCCAGATCAATTCCCAGATTCCCCTTAGCCTGTTCCAGAGTCTGCCCATCCACCCCCCACCCCACCCCCACACACATATTTTAAAGAGAAATGGCACCTTGGCAAATTCCCCTTTGCTTCCCCTCGCCAGGCTCTGCTCTGTTCCTTGGGGAAAAGTCTGCAGCACGTCGGGAGTTTTGGCAGCTTCTCCCAAAGTACTGCAGACTTTTCCCCATGGAATGGAGTGGAGCCTGCTGAGGGGAAGCAAAGGGGAATTTGCTGAAGTGCTGTTTCCCTTTAAAATATGGGCTTTGAACAGAGGTTGCAAGGGGCTGCACACACACACACACACACACAGAGAGAGAGGAGACTCACTTACCAGCCCAGAAGGTGCAGGAGTGGAGGACATGGGCAATGACAATGAGGGATGTAGGAATCGGGGCTGCTAGGACGGCCGTTAGGTCCCGGAGGAGACTGATCAAGGAATGACACGAGGCAATATGGAGCGAGATCAGATCAGTCATTTATTGAAGGAAAGGCATCATCATATATAGATCAGAAGGCAAGGCAGGAAAAAGCCGTCATCCGACAGAAAATCACATCACCCATTTACTCGGGTTAATGGGAAATCTCTCTTGGGGAAGTTAATTAACGTGGGCAAACACTGGCAGGGGAAAACTATTGTCTAGGGCTTAGACCAGGGTAAATATGGCCTCTATTTGCACCAGAGATTGCGCTTTACTCGGAGATGAGTAATTGCCTAATATGTAACAGAAGTTAGCGATCTGCTTACTTCGCAGAGCCGTCGGTCAGGTCAGAAGTGGGTGAATAAACCCTTATGATTTATACTATTAATCAGCCCCCCCAATTTCCGTACTGGCAAGGGCCAGTGACCAGGAATCTCTTTCGCCGGTGTAACCTCTGCCAGGGGCTAATAATGCCAATTGGCCATGCGGAATCTGCATCTCCTCTTTTCTTTTTACTTAGCAACCTGACCGGCGACTCTGCGCAAGATGGGCATCAGCTAATGAGCGGGAATGACGCTTCGGGGTTCCCTCCAGGAAAGACACCTTGATAGCACTGAGGGAATACATTGCATGAAACAGCATACTGCTATGCCTAGTATAATCACCCCCACAATCACTTTAAGCATCGTCTGAAGCCACCCCCATGGAAGTCACAACCATAATGAGTGCCACAACGAACTCCACCAATCTCCCCATGCAGAACCCTCTTTGATGTTCTTGACTAGGGTGTGGAGGTCCGTGAGCTGGCTTTGTACCTTACGGGAATTATCGGTGAGATTGAAGCAACACATGCCATGAACAGATTCGCAACCCAAATGATGTAACAATAAGAGATAGTCTATAGCCGCACGATTGTCAAGGATGGCATGGCGAAGCTCTGCCTGCTCCTGATTGAGCAGCGCTATTGCTGAGGAGGTATGGTTAATGGCTTTTGCTAAACCGCAAGCCAATTGACCAATTCTCCGAGCGTTGCTGATGGCTAAGCCTGGCACGCCAAGTATGCTGACTGCCAACGAGATGTATTCAGCGGGACTGAGGACCCTAATATTGCTATCACATGAGCTATCTAACTGGGTGGCGCGAGTGTGTCATATAGGTGCGGGAACATCTGAAACATTTGTGCTTGGAACAATCATATCCTTAGTGGGGAGCAACAGTGTCAAACGACTAATGCAACATGTGGAATCTGATACATTTGCGGGAATGTAGTTCCAAGTGTACTGATTACATGTAAAGAACCATCCTGAAGGTAGGGTAACATGAGCATACATTGAACCAAGTATCTCTGGTTTATCACAAGTCCAGTTGCTGCTGCCAGTGTCGAGGCAGCGGCGCTGAGTTCGGCCGACTGCAGCACAGCCGACCATTCGAGCACAAGTAGAGTTTGGGCTGACCGCCACTCAAGGAGTGTGGAGCGTGGCTGCGTCAGCCGGTAAAGTCATTGTCAACTGCATTCCCCCCCAGCGAGCGTATGCTGTGAAGCTTGCAGGGAGATGCGGACCGAAAATCCGCTTCAGCAGCCAGTCGCCATCCCTGGTGCGTTCATCTAGAGTGTGGCACACAGGGATGAGGCAGGTGCCCAGAATGGAGGCAGAACCAATGTCCTGCTTCAGGCAAAAATCGGACTGGTTGACGAGACCCGCCAACCTTTCCCATAAGTTGTAGTGCATCCTGGCTGAAAAATCTTCGCCTGGCATCAAGCCGTTGGCCTTTAGCGAGACTGCCTGAATGCCTTCCCCCGCAAATAGGGAGAGAATCAGGATGATGGTGACTGCCACGGTGTTGGCACTAATCTGGGCAAGGACTGCAGCCATGAAGTTCTCCGGTGTCGGTTCCTTCTCCTCGCGTCGGATGACATCCTCGGCCTCACGGCAAAGGATCTTGACCATTCCCCAGGTGACCTTCGGCTCCGTCCGTTGTCGACGCTTCTTCCGACGGGTCCCCTCAGTCAGGGTGAGGTCCTCCATCTCCGGGATCGGACTCGGATCCGCCTGGGTCCACGCCATGTGGTTCCAAGTGAGGCTTGACACACCGAGCTGGAATCCAAACGACACCTGTAGGAGACATAACTGCAGCATACCCTCTTCCCCAGGTTACGAGTGGCGCCGGGCCCCTCCATGAAGGGTCCAGTGGCACCCGGTATCGGACCATCGGTCGTGGGAGAGCTTCCGAACGGCGGAAATGCTTCTCCTGCGGCATGCAATCCGAAAAAACATTAAGGTGATTGTATGTGAACAATACCTTATTCAGACAATGTTGTGCCTGAGCCTGTGACTTGGGGAGGGCTGGTGGCTCCCCCTTTCTGTTTGTTTGTCAATATAGGACTTGAGTGTCCGATTGACTCGTTCCACAATCGCTTGCCCTTGCGGATTGTAAGGAACGCCAAAAGTATGCTTAATGTCCCAGGTGGCCATGAAGGCGGCCAGCTGCCTGGAGCTGTAGGACGGGGTGTTATCGGTTTTCACGTGCCGCGGCTTGCCCATTGCCGCGATGCAGGAAAGGAGGTGCTGCTCCACGTGGGAAGCAGTCTCCCCTTTCTGCGCCGTTGCCCAAACGAATTGTGAAAAGGTATCAATGCACACGTGCATGTACTGCCATCTGCCAAACTGCGGAACATGCATGACATCCATCTGCCACACCTGGTTAGCCTCTGTCCCTCGTAGGTTGACCCCCCACGAGGGCCCCCCCGGTGCCCCTGCACAATGCTGGCAAGAGCGAACTATGCCTTGGGCTTGAGAAAGTGGCAGATTGAACTGTCTGGCGAGCGCTGTGGCATTTTGGTGAAAGAATGCATGACTCTGAATTGGAGTAGTGAAAACACCTAACACTGAATGTTGCTGAATTTCCCTTGCCGCCGCATCCGCTCTGCTATTGCCCACGGAAATCGGACCCGGTAGGTCTTGGTGACTTCGGATGTGGGCAATATAGAGCGGTTCCGTGCGGTAACGCAAATGAAATTGAGCAGTGAGGAACAAACTCAGCAAATTCTTGTCTATCGCAGGAGTGATGTATGCTCCCGGTAGACTGTGAAGCAAATTCCTGACATACTGACTGTCAGTAATGATGTTTAGGCGCTCTTTGGCGAAGGTGCGCAGGGCAAGGTTCACCGCTGCCAACTCTGCCCGCTGCGTGGACTTTTGTGGAAGAGTTAACAGCGTGCGCCAAGCCTGGCCCTCCTGCCAAGTTAAGACACCATATGTGCGACCCCCATCCGTAAAAACTGTCCTGGCCCCCTGAAGCGGGACCAGCGAGAGCAATTCGAACAAGCTGACTGTCTGCGTTTGAAGCGAGACAAGTCTGGGGTCTTTCGGCAAGTGGTATGCCAAGCATCCGGTGAATCCCTCCAAAGCAATCGGGAGCGAGTCACCGAGCTGCATCAACTGCTGAACCTGCTCTTTGGTGAACGGGACCACGATCTTTGCTAAGTCGTGCCCTGAGATGTCCCTAGCTCTCAGCCTTCCACGGTAAACCACTGCGGAGACCAATTCTTGGGGAGGAACGATGTTTCGGGAAGAGGTGTTCGGCAAGTACACCCATTCCACGATACTCGCTCCTTTCTCGGAATCCACTCCTAGGGCTCCGGTGAACATGGATCCTGCCCGTACGATGTACAAATTCAGGATCGGAGCATATGGCCCTTGGGTGATTCTGTCTACACACCTCTGGCTGAGAATTTGGTTGACTTTCTCGAGAGCCAAGCGTGCTTCTTGAGAAATGTGTATCCGGTCTGCCGGCTGCTTACCCAATGTGAGCAGCGAGAAGAGCGGCTTCAAAAGATCCGTATCCAATCGGAAATACGGTCTGGCCCAATTAATGTTTCCTAAAACCTGCTGCAATTCTACCAGGGTGACTGAGTCCTTCAAGTTGATTTGGTGCAAAACTGGTGCTGCGAAAGAGCGGAGAAGCCGATGACCCAAGTATGAGAAGGGCTCGGTTCTCTGCACTTTCTCTGGGGCAATGAGTAACCCTTTCTCCCCCAGGCTGGCCTGGAGGTCTGCAAACATTTCGCTGCCGAGTTGCGGCACCGCAACCAAGATATCATCCATGAAATGGCAAACTAAGGCCTTGCGGTGAAGGTTTCGAAACTTTGCCAGCGCGTTGTGAACATAAATTTGGCACAGGGTGGGCGAATTGAGCATGCCCTGTGGCAAAAATTTCACTATGGTTCACAACCGGCACCGTAAAGGTGAACCTTTCCCCGTCCCTGGGGTCTAAGGGAATGGTGTAAAAGCAATCCTTGAGATCTACAACTAAGATCTCCCACCCCTCGGGAATCATATTTGGATTTGGGATGCCGCATTGAAGCGGACCCATTGGCTGTATGCACTTATTGATCTCTCTGTGGTCGTGGAGGAGTCGCCACTTCCCCGACTTCTTTTTGATGACAAAAACAGGCAAATTCCAAGGACTAGTGGACTGCTCTATATGTCCTGCGTCTAGCTGCTCTTTAACCAGCTGTTTAAGGGCGACTAATTTCTCTCCCACTACCGGCCATTGTTCCACCCAGACTGGCGTGTCGGTGAGCCATTTAAGTGGCAACGCCATTACCCAAAGGTAAGCGTAGCACCGTACTGCTGTAAAATGTCTCGCCCCCAAAGGTTGATGTGCACGTCAAGAATGTGCGGCCGAATGACCGCTGTGCCGTCAGCCTTTGGAATCGTGACTGTCACCCACTCCTGGCTCCTAAACGCTTCCTGGATGCCACCTACCCCCCACACATCGGAGACCGGCTCAATGGCCCACTCCCGTGGCCACTAGCTTCTGCTTATCACGCTCACATCAGCTCCGGTATCTAGCAACCCTGAAAATGATCTTTTATTCAGAAATACCTCAATAACTGGGCGCTGTTTCCACTCAATGTTGGTCTCCACTGTTGCTAAGACCTGGTATCCTTGTACTGCCTCACTGGCGCTCGAGCGGTCCTCTGACCGGGACTCTGAGCTGTCCCTGAGCCTTCCCTGGCTATCTGCTGGCGAGTGACAAGGAACCATAATCAGTTGTGCTAATGTGTCTCCTTTGTGAATGGTTTGGGGTAAGTGCGTCCAAAGCTGAACTTGGAGAATGCCTGAAAAATTGGAGTCGATGACTCCTGGAATTACAAGAATTCCGCGTGCTCCAGCTACACTGCGGGGCAAAACTAAACCTATAAAGCCCTTGGGCAGTGGACCCATGTACTGGGAATCCACCAGATAGACCGTGCCTGGCAGGTCGCATGTAATGTCTGCCTGACAAGTCAATTCTAGCCCTGTACTACCCTTGGGGCTGGCCTGTGCCCTCGCAATGTCTGGAATGTGATCGAAATCTAGTCTAGCTCTGGCGAGCTCTGAGTGAGGGAAGCCTCTGTTTGGACCGGGGCCAGAGACATGCCCGCGTTCCGGTTTCCCGAATTCGGGCAGTGCCTGGCCCAATGGTAGCCTTTCTTGCACTTCGGACATGGGGTGTTTGGAGCCTTGGAACGGCCGGAATTTTGTCCGCCCCCCTTGGATCGGCACTCCCTAGCGAAGTGACCGACCTTGCCACAAGTGTGACATGCCCCTTGGGTTCTGTTCTTGGGTTTTCTACCCCCTTGCACCGCTGCCGCTAGCAAACCCATTTTATAGGATTCTGTGCCAACGTCGGCGCAAGCTCTAATCATGTCCGTGAGAGTCAAGTCGGGACGATTACCCAGGGACTGCAAGATTTTACGGCAGTCTAAATTGGCGTTATCTTTGGCCAACTTCATCATGAGCTCTTGTTGGGCTTGCTCATTATCGATCTGCCTACTGATCGCTTCCTCCAAGCGATTGATGAAGTCCATTTAGGGCTCCTGGGCTCCCTGCTTAATTGCGGTGTAATTTTTAGCCGCCTTGCCAGTCGCTGGAACCTTGAAGAAAGCCCTAAAGGCAGCCTCGGCTGACATCTGGAGAGTGGCGAGTGGCAAGTTGATCTGGGCATCAATGGATTCGAAGGCACCTGAACCATATAGCTGGTCAGGAAGTACTGCACCTCCCATCCTGGCAGCCCTTGTCTGAGCCTCGAGGCGAAACTCGCTGTCCCATATCAAGTACTGGCTAGGGTTGAGCATCATCCGCATGATGGCTTTCCAGTCATGTGGAATGAACATGGTATTCTTGCACATTTGCTGAAGCGTGCCCCTAGTAAACCGACTCTGAAGCCCTGTCTCTGAAATGGCCTTCCGTATAGCCATGAGAAGCTTATACGGGACTGGTGAATGAACTATCTGCTTGGCCCCTGTGAGGGCATCCATTTCCATGCGGATTGGACAAATCTGACTAAGCTCAGCTAGTTCTTCTGCTGGCAATTCCCCCTTCCTAATCTCCTCTTCAATTGTGCGCTGAAGGGGACTCTTGGTAACTCGGGAACCTGGAGCTGTCAGAGAAGCGCCTGCGCTCCTCATTCCATGCATTCCGTCGGTGACGTCTGCAGCTGTCACCGAGGGAAAGCTCCCTACGCTACTCTGCCTAAACTGCAATGACGGATAGAGCGCCGTGGGCGCCGATGGCTCAGCTGGCACTGGGGGTTCTTTGGCCTCTACCTGGACTGGCTCTATCTCCGCTAAGAGCTTCCTACATTTACTCCATGTGTGAATTATGCCCTCTGGAGCTTCTAGACTGCTGAATGCAGTCTCCTATCTGATCCCAAAGCTGAAGGGTTAACTTACCTACTTCTGGGTAAAGCAGGCAGTGTTCCCTTAGGTACACCAAAAGTCTCGCTAGCTCCCTGCTGTGAAAACGTAACTGAAATACCCTGGCCAGGATTTTGAACTCTTCCTCACGAGTTCTTTGGCTAGCGGATGGACCTTGTCGCTGAGGACAAGTCCCCATATTACTTGCGGGGTCCTCCGAAGTTTCCTCCTCGGGACGAGTCGACGCGTCTTCGGGAAAGGTAATAGGCTTTGGAGACGATTCTCTGGGTAGAGTTCGGAGCGTGGACTGCTGCCACGGGCCCTCGGTGGCCTCTGCGCTGTCAGGGGTTCACAGCTGACCCTGAGCGGAACGCGTTTCCGTGCTGCAAGCCGCTGCGAAAGTCGGAGCAAGCTGTAGGATGCCTCTTGGTAATGCCTCGTCGCAGGACCGTCTTCCCGACCGGCTGGCTTACCGGCCGGGCTGCCGCGCTGTCCTCCGGGACAATCGGACGCGGTTCTGGCGTAGAACCGGACCGTGTGATCGCTTACTCTCGAGTAGATCACGTCAGGGTCACCAGGTGTAGGAATCGGGGCCGCTAGGATGGCCGTTAGGTCCCGGAGGAGACTGATCAAGGAACGACACGAGGCAATATGGAGCGAGATCAGATCAGTCCTTTATTGAAGGAAAGGCATCATCATATATAGATCAGAAGGCAAGGCAGGAAAAAGCCGTCATCCGACAGAAAATCACATCACCCATTTACTCGGGTTAATGGGAAATCTCTCTTGGGGAAGTTAATTAACGTGGGCAAACACTGGCAGGGGAAAACTATTGTCTAGGGCTTAGACCAGGGTAAATATTTGCACCAGAGATTGCGCTTAACTCAGAGATGAATAATTGCCTAATATGTAACAGAAGTTAGCGATCTGCTTACTCGGCAGAGCCGTCGGTCAGGTCAAAAGTGGGTGAATAAACCCTTATGATTTATACTATTAATCAGCCCCTCCAATTTCCGTACTGGCAAGGGCCAGTGACCAGGAACCTCTTTTGCCGGCGTAACCTCTGCCAGGGGCTAATAATGCCAATTGGCCATGCGGAATCCGCAGAGGGAGCCAAAGCCTGAGCCACCACCGGCCTCCCCCTCCTCCCACGTGGTGCAGCCACTTGGCCGGAGAAGGTCCGAGTGGCACTGCACCTAACTCAATGACACGCTGTCGTGCATGTGTGGGGAGGGAAATGGCCATGGCCACGGGGAATTTCTACTATTTCCCCCCTGCCCAAACTGGTCCGAACCGGTAGATGATCAACACTGGGGGGCACCCCTCCAAGGGCATTCGAGAAACAAAATAGTCACCCCTTTGAAGCTGCTGGGACAAAATGGACACCCCATTGTGCAGGCAGGGCAAAATGGCCATCTGGCCATCGAAGCTGGCTGAGAGAGCATGACCCAACCCCCGGCTTGAAAAGGTTTGGAAACCCTGGGTTATGCAAAACACTATCTCCATTCCAGCTGGGTGGTCATGTCTTTAATGGCTGTCTATTACTGATGGTGAGAAAGAATGCTCATCTCCTGTATGAATTTTCCTGCACTTTAAGATCTTTCTCAGGGGAAAATTGTACATTACAGAAAGGTTCTGATCAGGAAAGGGAATTTCTTAAATGCTGTCAGTTTATGGTTGCTAAAACAGGAGCTTACCTCCCAAAGTCTGCTAATAAGTATCTTTTTTTGTGTGTGTGCTTTGCACATAAAGAGACTTAATCTGAAGTGACAATTCTTCAGTCATGAACTTCTGTCCACATTAATAGTCACTCTCAACATAACAGATTTCCAGTTTTCAGTGATGGAGTATCAGTAATGTATAATTTGACCCTCTGAGGCTCTCATCAGTCCTCCGTAATACCGAGTCAGTAGATGGCTGCTCAGAACCAGAAATTGGAAATAACTGGTTAAAATTAATTAGCTTCCCTGTTTTTCTTGCAATTAGTTCAAAGTTCATTATTTTAGTCCTTAAAATGTCAGACAGTACTATTACCAATTTCCCATTATGTTAAATCATGACAGTCATCTTCAGCTATTTTAAGTGGCATTTTCAGGTTTAGCAGTTAAATGACTGGATAAATTGTTTGGAGCATCAACTTAGAATTTTAAGAATTCTATTTCTTGCCATCTGAAGTCAACATAATTTGATATCTGTAACAATTTAGAGTTGCTACATTGGCACTTCAGATAACATTTCCAACCTGTGCTGAAAACATGGTCTTCTCAACATGTGATCAGTTACAGTTTGATGCTCTCTGAGAAAAGTTGCTAACAGTTTTGGCTGCAGAGGAAATGACATTGTTGAGAACTCACATTTCTTCTGCCATTGCTTTTCACCTGCTCAGCCTGTACATTTCTAGGTAAATGACTGTCATCACAAAGAAAATGGTCAGCAGTTCTTTCCTATACCTCAGAGAAGTGTTAACCATGAAGACGTGTCTTACAAAGTACAAAATTATGTGAGCCAAAGAAACCAGAAGATCTGATTTCTCCTTTGCAAACATTACAGATTAAAGACAGTGGGAAGGTAGAAGAAATGGAGTAACACACAGTCCTGGAATAATGATGATACATAGAGTCCCAGCTGCCTCCATATATACCAAGGGTGGCCAACTTTTCATGCCATGGACCAATCATACACACCTTACACAGGTGAGCAGGATGGAGGCATTGTTCCTCCCGCCACTTCTGGTTGCATCAGCATTAGCAGGTGCATTCACGGCACAGTCCTGGCTGTTTTCATCGCTTCCACCACTTCCTGTGGTGGCAGAAGTGAGGGCAACACATTTTTGCGACACTTTCAGATTTTTTTCCAACACATTTTTGTCGTGTTTTGCAGCAATTTTGCAGCATTTTCAGCACTTCTGGCACATTTTTGGGGCTTCTGGTGGTGGTGGTTTCGGGATCTTCACCATGGGCTAGATTAACTGGTGCCATGGGCTGGATTAGGCCCACAGGCCATAGGTTGGGAACCTCGGATATATAACTGCACATACTCATACCTTGAGATCTTCAGTAAAGAACCACTCCCAGCTACAAGAACCACCCACTCACTTGGGGTGGATGACTGCCAGGAGATCTGCAACCTGCCTCATCTATTGCCCGGTTTAGGGGGGGATCACAAAGCAAAACAAAACAAACCTGCCCTCCTACAACCCCATCCCCTGAGTTCTAAAATTGAATTTTCTTCCTGCTGACAGTTCTATGCTGGTTTTATTACTCTGTGGCTCTTACAAGATAATCCAATACTCTGTATTGCCAAGGGAGAAGCTGCCTTGTCTCATATTGCTCAGAAAGGGAGGTAGAAACACAATGCTCAGAAATGTCCTCTTATAGCAGCATCAAAACAAGAGATGTCTTCTCCAAAGTCTACCAAAAATGTGTAGGCACTGCTCATCAATGGAGGGAGCCATTGACCTTAGAATGAGAAGGGAATGGCCCCAATGTGTTGGCATTCCTCAATTGACATTTCTCAGAAGTTCAGACAGCAATGCCTATTGCCAATCCCCAGACATGACTTTTAAGCTCCATGCTGGCACCATTTTGAAGCACAGTACTGCCAGGGGGGTAGGGAAGAGAGCCCACATACCACAGGAGTACTCAGATAGCTTCATAGGCAGGAGACCTCAAGAGAGGACACACCACTGGGCAAAAAAGGCTATCTTGTATTTGTCAGGAAGGGCCTGGAGAAAAGGAAGAGAAATTCTAGATGTGTCTTTTGGGAGGGGGAAGAGGATACTTCCTCCCAAATATATATTTAATATACATTGTGTTAAGCATTGTACATTGTAATATACCTGTAGTGGTGCACCCTATATGCACAAATTATGCTAACATAGCAATATATAACTCATTCCTATACCAGAAATAATCCTGCAAACTCTTAGGGAACACAGAGAAGAGAAGAAAGTTAGGAGCTAGAGCAAATACTATAGTCATAGAGTCTGGAGTCTGGGACATGTTGGCAAAAGAGTGAGGGAGGAGAATAAAAAACCCCACCTGTGCTCACATCTTAATTCTACCACAGTACAATCTGAATTAGACCTTAGTGACCATAAATTTGCTGTTGTTATATGCTCACAAATTGTTTCTGGCTTATACAGACACTATGAATTAATGACTTCTAAAAGATCTAACACACGTGACTCTGCCTCACAATGTTGAGTTGTGCATCCAATATTATGCACAGGATTGGATTAATCTTTCACTTTCAAATTCCTAAGGTTTTGGTTTTTCAAATATTCACTTTGATAATTTTTTCAATTTCCAGGGTTTTCTTTTTTAAAACTGAACTTTGAGGGCTTTCCTTAAAGTTCAAAAATGTATATTTTTCATTTTGACACTTCCTAATACAATTTTTCCCCAGTTTCATCTATTATGCACATTACTTTCTCAAGAATATTTGTATCAAGTCAGGGTTCATATTCCTAATTTTAATATGGCTAGATAATAGCATCTGGATGGATAGCTCAATTATTTAGGTATCTGGCTGCAGTCCCAGAGGTTGTGAGTTTGATTTCTCGCCATGCCTCCTGGGAGAAGAGCCCACCTGTGTAGACATGGGAAGGCTGCACAGTCCCAGAGCACCCCCAGATGAAGAGAATGGTAAATCACTTTTGTGTATTCTCTACTTAGAGAACACTAGAAATGATTGCCATAAGTGACAAATGACTTGACAGGTTCAAATAATATAATTATTAGATAATATCATAATTTTCAACCTATCTGAGGAATTTGCCAATAACAACAATGTGTGTGTGTGTGTGTGGGGGGGGGATGTGAGGCACAATGGGAGATTGAACTCCCAAATTCAGGCTCTTCAGTCAAATTGAACAATTTAAATTGTTCTTTTTCTTGTTGTTCAGTCACACAGTCGATTCTGACCCCATAGACCAGCACATGCCAGACACCCCTATCCTCCACCATCCTCCTCAGCCCACCCAGCTTTGTTTGCATGTGTTAAATTAACAGAATTGTTGGGGGGGGGTCCCTCTTACTTTTATGGTCCTCTGCTGGATCACCCCAAATGATCCTCGTTATTCTGCCTTGTTTTAAGCATTTAACCAGTTGGAACAACCATTTCAGAGGATAGTTTCCCCTGAGTATTTGGATGGTTCTGCCAGCATACCTCTAATGGAAATGATGTATATTGACAGAGCTGATATTCCACTGAGTTATGATTGCCAACATTTGGGGGTGGGGGTGGAGGGATATCCAAACCTCCTTGAATCTCTCCAGGGCTTGTACTTCACTTTCAGCTATTGCCATAGACCAAAGAGTAAAACAATTTCTTTTTCTTTTCTTTTTTATTAAGTTTTACAACAATACAAATTAGATATAAAAATTAAGATAAAAAAGATATATAAGTGAATACACAAAATAAAGAATTATATATAAAAAGCCATTTTACATTGACAAAGACGTATAAATGATATAGTGCACATAAAAAGGAAAATAAAAAAATGCATAAACATTTAATTATATTAAACTACTGTAAAATACTTAACTGTGTAGAATCAAAAGGTTAATAAACTCTATTGGTCAGACTGGATCTCATCTACAATTTTTAATATTAAATTTCCATTCTAATATACCAAACCAGTCTGAACTTTAAATAGGCATTGCTATTTTAATTTGCCCTGTTTACCTACTACACAACCAAGTTAGTAACACATTAATAACAATAAAAAAGTGGACACTTTTTCACTATTTCCAAAATCTGTGAAGTTCAGATACTGAACTGCTCCCATCAACTCTTGTGACTGTGGAATCAACAAACTGTTGCCATATTTGCCAAAATCTATTCTCTTTTATTATGCCCTTTTTCTTGTTCAATTCCCATGTTAATTTATCATTTCAAGCAAGGTCCCACATTTCCTTATACCAAACTCCCAACTTTGGGATCTGATCATTTTCCCACTGTCTCACTATACATTGTCTCGCTGTTGTCATACACAGAGATGGTAACTCACTTTTATCCTTGTCAAAGTTCATACTTCCTGTGTCTGTCAGCAACGCTATGTCTGGCCCCAGCTTGAGGTTCATCCCAAAAATTCTGGAGATTTCTTTCTCTATTTCCTCCCAAAATTGCTTTACCACCCTACAGCTCCACCACATATGTTTGTAAGTACCCAACTCATCAGTACATCTCCAACACATTTGAGTTTTATTTTTATCCATTTGATGTAACCTCACTGGGGTCAGATACCACCTCCATAACATTTTAAAATTATGTTCTTTTACTCTGACAGACATGGTTCACATGATGCTTTTCTTCCACTTGTTTTTCCATTCCATCTCTATGATATTAATCTTAAGATGTTGCTCGCATATTTTTCTTAATGTTTCTTGTGAACTGCCCTCTCTATTTATTATCTTGTAAATTTTACTCACCACGCCTTTTAGATCCATGTCTCCTTTTCTTACTTTCCACAGTAATTCCTCAAATTGTGTTTTATCTCTCTCCAATCTTACTTTGGCCAAATATTTACTATTCCATTTGTCTACTAATATCACCTGAAACCAATTCAATTTTAACTGTGTATATAACTCCAAATTTTTTCTCTTTATCCCTAATCTAATCCAGTCCTTCAGCAAGAAAATCTTGTTTTTATTCAAAATTTCCTTTACTTTACTGTCTAAATTTATTGGAAATTTTTAAATATCCTCTATTTCTATAAGCAGTGATACACCTGGGACTTAATCCTTTTTCACTTTTTTCAATTGTTTTCAAGGCGTTTGACTCTCTTCAATGGGTAACAATTAATGAGATAATTAATGCGTATGATTAGGAGATAAATTTAAGGGGGTGATTGATAAATTATATCACCATGGTTCTGCCTACATTAAAGTAAATGATGCTATTACTGATGAGGTTAAATTAGATGCAGGAATCCGACAGGGATGTCCCCTATCTCCAATATTATTTATTATGGCAATGGAGATTTTAGCAAGTGCCATAGGACAAGATAAGAACATTGAAGGAATTGCAGATAATGATGTCTGTATGCAGATGATACCTTAGTAATTCTAAAGCATCCTTTGAAGGCCTTAGATAGAATCTAGGAACATTAAAAGGATTTTGAGGAAATGACGGGATTAAGGATAAACTGGGACAAATCAGAGATGATATTGAGTAATATAGAACAAGAAGAGCAAAGGAAAATTAAGGATAAATTTAAAATACAGGTTAGAAATAGTTTGAAGTATTTGGGAATAAATATATCCTACAATTGGGAAGACCTTAAGAAATTAAACTATGAAGAACAAAAAAAAAGAAAGAAATTAGGGGAAAATACTACAGGATAGTAAATTGAAATTGTCTTGGTTTGGTAGAGTTGCTCTTTGTAAAATGATGTTATTACCAAGATTGAATTTTTTGTTTGATGCTCTACTGATCCAGTCAAGAGAGAAAGAAATTAAAGAATTTCAAACTATGTTTAATAACTATTGTAATGGTGGGCGTAGAACTAGAATTAATAGAGGTTTTTGGTATTTATCTCAGAAAGAAGGTGGATTGGGTTTACCAAACCTTAAATATTACTATAGAGCTTTTCAGGTTAAAAACATTGTAAAGATTCTGAGGAAGGAAAAGACAATTTGGGAGGAAATAGAGATGAAGGAAGTAAATCAATTTGGCAAGTTGTCATTCCTGGATAAAGAAATGAGTAAAATAGCTGTAAAAAACAGAGTAAAACAATTTCCCCCTGCATTTCCCCCTTTGAACACAAGGCACATGTTCTCCTTGCCTTGTTTACAAATAGAATTATGCTTCTAAGAAGAGATGGAAGAGATGGCTGCAAGGACCAAGAGGTGCTGTTACCCCTTGGGTAGTACAAGTATAGGGTTGCCTTCACAAGTTATCTCCCCTTTGATTCTGTTCAATTCCTTTTGCAAAATATCTGTGGAATAAAACTGATGGACAGAATTAAAATACTTCCAATATGAAATAATTATGAGAAAGTAACAAATTCAGTTCATTCAGTGGAGCCTCTTTCTTCCTTGCTGAGTTTTCAGGCATTCCACCCTATAGCTGATACTCTGCCAGAAGGAATGAATTTAGCAAGGCAAGTGAAGTGCTTTCCTGCCCTGTTAAATGTCTGGAAAAAAAATCCTTTGATGCCGGTTGCTGTTTATTTTTTCTGCTCTTGCTGAAGGAGGGTTTGTGGAATTTTGGGAAAGATATGATCTAAAGTTAAATCAAGGTAGCATTTTTATGAGCTTATACAGCTGTAGATGTGAGATCACCTACTAAAGTAGCATGGCCTGAGATCCTTTAGTGAGGCAGACAAGGGATGAAGGGAAGGGAAAGGGAAAGTGAGTTTTTTCATAACAGAATAGAACTTTCCAAAACTCTCAACACCGGTTGACATAGATCCTTTCAGTAATTCCCAAAGTTTGAGGAACATAGCTTTTTTTTTACTACCTCTCCCACTGTTGGGATCTGATTCATGTAAAGATAATCAATCAGCCAGCCTCATTAGCAGCAGTTTATATCCTCAGATCTTTTGAGATAGAAACTTAAGAGTCCACGAAGTCCAGCTTCATTAGGCTCAGAGTAAGGAAAGGAACAGAGAGAGTCAGAGAAAACACGTCTCCAGTCCTTGGCTGAACAAACGATACTAATCCTACTCTTTATTCAGGCAGAGTATAACAGAAACGAAACTTATTCAAGCAGTGTATACCAGAAACGAAACTTAAGCTAGATAATCAATCAGAATGTCAGAACCCAAATAAGGAGAGATAAGGAGCGTTGTCTCTCAGTGAGCAAAGAGGCTTTTGTTTACAAAATGTGTCAGAGGCAGCCTGACAGAATCCAGATGCATTCCCACATCCCACAATCCACTGATCATGCTGACAACTTCTCCAGGTTCTGTCAGTTGCAATACAGTACCGATTCTTTAAGGTTGATCTTTATAATTATTACTCCAGGTTACAAAAGGAGAACTTAGGCTGAGAAGCAGCTACTGGCAAAAAAAAAAAAAACAAAACACCCCGGAAAAACTATCAAGTGGTGTTGTGATAGCAGTTATCTGTGTATTTTGTGATTTCCTCCATTACCCTCTCTTTAGAATATTTGCACACAAAAATCTAGGACATACCTGTCAAGCACGGCTCTGGACAATACGGGACCTGCGCAGAACCCTTCTATGCATGCATAGAAGCCTTCTATGGATGCATAGAAGCCTTCTGCACATCCCCTTCTGTGCATGCATAGAAGTCTTCTGTGCATGTGTAGAAGGGTTTTGCACAGAAGGGGATGTACAGTAACTACTTTCCCCCTGCCATCAAATTACAGGATGGTGTCGGCTCCGGGCGGGAAAGTAGAAAAAGCGGTGCTGAATTACGGGAAATCCCGGCCAATATGGGATACTTGACAGGTATGTTCTAGGACCAGAACTGAAGGCAGCATAATATTTTCCAGTCTTTCCAGAATAGATGAAGACTGTGATTGTTCACCATCCTTGCCAATGAAGATGAGGCAAGCAAAGATTTGCATCCTTATACACAACACATTGTAGTTGTATATAAAATGAAAGGTAATCTTTTTTTATTTTTAATTAAATTCTGTTTACAATAGGTCAGGTTCAGCCTTAGAAACTAGTGGTCACAAAAATAATTCTAATGGGAGCAACTGTCTAATAAAAAAATTAATTTAATCATGATAGTCCCTGTTATAGTTATAGTTATAACTATAGTAAAGATAAAGTTCTCCTTTACTCAAAAGGCAGTCATATCTGACTCTAGGTGGCAGTGCTCATCCCCGTTTGCAGCCAGCCATGACTAGATGCTGAACTGCATAGAATGCTGTTACCTTTCCCGCCAAAGTGGTATCTATTTTTCTACTTGCAATTTCTTGCTTTCAAATTGCTAGGTTGGCAGGAGCTGGGACAGACATCAGGAGTTCACTCAATCCCACAGTACTGGGTCTCAAACTGCTGAACTGCCTACTTTCCTGTCTTCAGTTTCAACATCTTAACCACTAAGCAGTGATGCTCTGCAAAAAAATTTCTACCCCCACCATGGGCGTGGCTAATGCTGTGGGTGTGGCTAACTCTGTGGGCCATGCCCAATTGGCCTCCCTACACCATGGTCTGGGGTAGGGAGGTGTGCATGGCCAGCCAAGTGGGCGTGGCCTGGAGAAATTTCTGCTACCGGTGCCCGGGCACCTGCAGGCACTGGGAGCAGCTCAACACTGTCACTAAGCCATTGTGGCCCAATTATGTCGATAGTGCACAACATAAACAGCCTTCAGACATCTCACCAATGATGTTGGGCTAGGACTAAATCAACCAAGGCATATCATTTATTTTTCTTTTAAAAGATGCTTGACATATTTTAAGGTGTTTCTTTTAACTAGGACATATGGCTCTAAACATTATAATCCAAATAAAACTTCCCTAATTCCAAATAACCTCTTGTTTTGTCCTTCAAACTCTAGCTGCTAGAAGATATCAAATGTGTCTTTATAAACAGTCCTATCTTTTGCATTATATTTGTTATGTATGGACAAATCCACTTTTGCTTCCTCTCAGGTTCAGCTTTTTAAAAAGTCTCATTTATGAAGAAATTGGACTGTTATTCAAAATTCTCCTTAAACATGAAACAAATAAGATTCTCACCAAGCTGCACCAGCTCTATTTGCTAAGTACAGTATCATAAATCAGCACTATAATGTGACATTTTAAGCCTGTTCACCCAAGCAAGGCCTTTGACTTGGTAAGTAAATCTGTTCATCTTGATTTTTCCCACATTCAGATTTGTGTTTTTTTAAGTTAAATTCTCCTTGTATAATTTAAGTGAGTGTTTAAAAACTAAAACCAAATTAAATTATTTGCAATCTTTAAAACAAAGAGGGAAAATATGTGAAACTATTATTTAACTAAGGGGAAATCATTTGTAACAGTAAAATGTGGATGCAAAAGTAGAGACTTCTAAAACTGTTCATATTTTAAAGTTTTGTGCATTTGAAGACCATTGGGGGAGATATGAAAGCACCTTATTCTATATTTTTCATTTCCCTTTAAAAATAACAGTTCTCCACATTTCCAGTCTGGATTAATTTCAACTGGAAGAAACCAGGTGTAGATGGTGCCCACTGGTTATCATCCCTGACCTCATTGAAGCAATGTTATAGCTGTTTTTAAAACTGTTCTTAATAAGGCAAAAATAAAGTGTGTAAGAACATAGTTTAGGATTTTTTAAAAGGTTACACAGCTTGCCTTAAGCATAAACAGAAGTAGGAGACTATCATCTGAACCATAAGTGTATTTGCTAATGTGTATGTATTTAAGACCATCTGAGAAACCAGGCTGAAACCATGAATGAAGTGCTTGATGTGACTACTGTTAAAATGTTCTATCTCCTTCTAACTGAACATAAAAGTAATTCACCATGACAAGATGCAAATATGAAGAACTCCAAAGTGACAACAGCTGAACTATTCAAAAAGCTTTCCTTTACTTGGGTTGAAGAGTATTTGTTCCACTTTGCTCAGAATGTAAACAGTGCATCCTACTCATGGTATTAAGTTGAAAAGTATTTGTTGTAGTTGAAGTTCGATCTGCTTTTACACACAACTTAAAACATTCTGAAGATTCAAAGTAGAGGAAGGAATTGTGCCTTCTGGAATTCTGTGCTGTATTAGAGTAGCCCTGCACTATGTGAGAGCTTTGTTGAGGCCCGGAGGCTTGAGTGGTCTAACTTGGCAGTGATGCCCATTTCTCGCCAATGATGTTGGGCCAAGACTAAAACTCACCAAAATATCCCCTGCCAAATCCCTTAGGCAAGGTGAAAGTGGAGGGCACACATCATGGTCTGCCTAGCCAGAGGGTGGCATGATATCGAAATGGCTAATTTTTTTTTTTTTACAAAACCCGCATGTAAGTACACTTGGTTTCTCAAGTCCATTTGCATGTGTGGAACGTTGTCACGGAGATGTCTACCAATGTGTGGACTTCTCACTGAATAATGACTCCAAGGTATCCAAGTAGCTACTGCAATATGAAGTTAATTAATTCTTCCTCCTCAGAACTGTATTCACAAACAAGTAGTTAGGTTTCTTAAGAATACCTTTAAAAACACTTCAGCAAAACTGAATAAAGTCATGAGTGCCACCCAATAGACTTTATCCACAGTTCATGAATAGTATGTTTATCAGTCTCCAAGATGTTTTTGTTAAATAAACAAATTCTTTTTTTAGAAGTCTTGACTGACATGCACTTCACAAAATACATCTACTCTATTTGAACAAACCCCAAATTATTCCTCTGCTGCATACAGTAAGAAGCTCTGAAAATAAATAAAATTGTGTTTCAGAAATTCTTCTTCTTCTTCTTCATCCAAATATAAGCAATCATCATGGTGATCAGCTACAAAGACTCTCCTGAGAATATAATGCAGTGGCCTTTCATCTGCCTTCTGCATTGCAGCACGACCCCTGTACCACTGATCCAGTTCTGCAAGTTGCTTTCTGGTCCTGAGCCCTTTTGGCACGCAAAGTCTTCATCAGTCCCAGGCCAGTATTGATGAAGCTGCTGCCCTCCATCAAGATGGATTCAAGTGGGGTTTAATCCACTTGGGGACCATCACCCTTCCCTATGGACATCAGCATCTGTTAGTCCTGAGGGTTGTCAGGTTAGCTAACTGCCGCCTGACACTCAGTATTGAGTATGGTCTACTCTATTACCGTAGCAAGATAACCTGGCCAGACTTGCAAGAAATTTAATCCATATTTATATACAACAGCCACCCAAAATAATAATAATAATAATAATAATAATAATAATAATAATAATAATAATAATAATAATAATAATAATAATAATAATAATAATAATAATAATAATAATAATAATAATAATAATCATCATCATCATCATCATCATCATCATCATCATCATCATCATCATCATCATCTTGCAGTTGAAAAAGTCCTATGTAAATGTCTCAGCTTCAGTTTTGTATTTTTCTGAATCTAACCTGCATTCTCCCCACACCCCCACACATCTCTCTTTCCTAACAGAGTGCAAGACCTAGGCTTGTTTTTTTGCTTCATTATTTGTTTTTTGCAACACTGAAATGTAGATGCAAATCTGTATGCATCCTCCCACAGTTATCCAATTATGCACCATTTTTGTGCATTTTGTCTAACATAATTAGCTACCTTTTAATGACCATAGTTGATTTTTGTGTAGTTCTTTGATTAGTCTTTCACATTTTAAAATGCATACATCAATTTCTGAGCTGTGGATACCTGTGGAGGCCTCATAAATGGGCAGATTCTCAAAGCAGGACATGTTCTCTTTCACTGTGGACAAACCCCCTGTTCCTTGACATGATAGATAGATAGATAGATAGATAGATAGATAGATAGATAGATAGATAGATAGATAGATAGATAGATAGATAGATAGATAGATAGATATTGATTAGTCTTACAACATTATCAATAAAATCCAATAAAAATTTAAATTAAATAAATAAAACACAATACAAGGCAATGCAATGCATATAACTGGTACCAAAACAGAATATAAACAAAAAAATGCAGTGATAAAATTCCTATAATGTGATGATTCAACAGATTTAAGATTAGGTAAATGAATCTCCCATACAGGATACCCCAATTTCTTCATTATAATGAGTTCTTATAACAACTGCATTAGTTATAAACTAGAGTTCTACGTACAATATGCACATTTGTTCCCACAAGGAGATAAGACAATCTTTAATTTGGATCCCAGAATGCTATACAGTGATACCTCATACAACGTCCAAACTTGGTTCCACAAGTTTGGACTTTATACGGATTTGGACTTTGTATGAGGCATGCAAAATCCTAGCCATGTCATACAACATCCAAATCCTTGCCGCGATGCCTCGTACAACATCATTTCCATAGAGATACATTGTACTGTAACAGCACAGACTTCAGGGCAAAGTCAAGGAAACAGACAGGAAACTGACAGAACTTCAAGAAATCATTGTCTAAAGGCTAAATCTTAACCTATAAATCCAAGGGTTAACCGTTGGAACTGGCTATAGGTTGCTATGCCTCGCCCTACTTGCCTGCACTTACCCTTCGTGCACACAGCCGATCTGGGTACGCAGGTCAACGAAGGATTGAGAAAACCAGCAGTGGGTCAACAGCCCCACAAACGCGAAGAAAGGGAAACAACTTCACTTCCCAACATTCCTTTGCGCCGCGCCGCGCCAGAGCCAATCAGGCTGAGAGGCTCTTGCACGGCGCAGCGTTCGGAAACGCGCCGCAGCCAATCAAAAGAAAAGCATTTAAAAAAAACGCAGCACAAACACAAAGCACCAACCCATAACTACAAGCCCCAGCGTCCTGCGCGCCATGAGCACGCAGAACGCTGAGGAAACTGGTGCCTGAAAAATTAAAAAGAAAAACAACTCACCGCCTAACAGCCAAGCACACACCAGCCGCCTTTCTTTCCCTCACCCGCGGCGCCTGAAGGTCCCGACTGGAGTTTCCCCTTTAATATCAGTGGGTGGGGGTTGTGATCCCCCTCTCCGCTGGCTACCCTAGGGTTGGGAGGTTTGTGGGAACAAAAGGGGTATGTTTCCCAAACCCTTCTGAACTCAGGGAGTTCACCAGGGAGAGGGGATCGATTCCCACCCCCCTCCTTAAAACAACTCCGTCTTTTCTTCTCTTTAAAAACGGAGTTGTTTTAAGGAGGGGGGGGAGGGAATCGATCCGCTCACCCACTGATATTAAAGGGGAAACCCGATCTACTTTCACGTCTCCACACAAAGCACCATAACACACTAAAGCCCCCCTCCCCACCACCTAGCCCACCCTTCCTAACCCCAACGACCATGCCCCCTCCCCACCACCTAGCCCACCCTTCCTAACCCCAACGACCATGCCCCCCTCCCCACCACCTAGCCCACCCTTCCTAACCCCAACGACCATGCCCCCTCCCCACCACCTAGCCCACCCTTCCTAACCCCAACGACCATGCCCCCTCCCCACCACCTAGCCCACCCTTCCTAACCCCAATGACCATGCCCCCCTCCCCACCACCTAGCCCACCCTTCCTAACCCCAACAACCATGCCCCCCTCCCCACCACCTAGCCCACCCTTCCTAACCCCAACGACCATGCCCCCTCCCCACCACCTAGCCCACCCTTCCTAACCCCAACGACCATGCCCCCCTCCCCACCACCTAGCCCACCCTTCCTAACCCCAATGACCATGCCCCCGTCCCCACCACCTAGCCCACCCTTCCTAACCCCCAATGACCACGTACCTTCCCCACCACCAAATAAATAATTTTTTAAAAATTACTAAAAACACTCAAACACATCCAAAAATACACAAAAACAAAACACCAAAAACAATACGAAGTAAACAAAGACACAATCAAAAACAAAACAAACAGACAAAAATACAAATTCCAACCCCCCTCCCCCCCCCCCACACACACACAAAAGAAAGAAAACAAGCAAACTTACCAAAAGAGGTGCTACCTCCACCAGGACTGGAAAAGAAATGAATAAAGAAAGACACTACTTACCAGAAGATGCTCCACCCAGAGGCCAGGAGAGAAAAAAAAGTCAAAATACAATAACCCCTACCTGCACCACCTGCTGGCCAGCCCCAAACAAAAGGCCAGAAGAGTAAAAACAAATCAAAAACATAACACAAATTCACAATTTTACACAAAAGGTCACACCAATAAAAACAAGTTAAATTTTTTTACACTAAACACACTTTAACACAAATCACAAATATATGTCAATAAAATACAATAGAAACTTTTAAAAATCCTGTGCTGAGTTATAACTCAAATTTAAACTCAAAACATCTAAACACATTTTAAAAACATTCAATGTAAAAAACATTTACTTTTACATTATTAAAATTATGACCTACGGTACAACTAATTAAAAAAATTCAAAAAACTAAAACATTATTCGCTTACATAAAACAATTTGAAAAAATTATATCATACTTTCTTCTTTTATTAATCCTCAAAAAAAACCAAAAAAGCAGATCACAGTTAATAACAGCCAAGGCAAAAAAAAAATTACATAAATAAACATTTAAAAAATTAAAATTACAGACTAAGCAATTTTAAAAAAAAATTAACACAATTTAACCTTCCAACACAATGTAAAACTATTGCAAAAATAAAATTGGTTCATTTTTTATTAAAACACACAGGGGGAAAAGCCCGGCAACGCCGGGCAACCCTTGCTAGTACATTACAAAAACATGTCAAACAACCCTGATTGTCCAAGAACCTGAAGAATGCTGCAAAAATCCCAGGAATGCTTCTAAAAATTCTGATGAATTTTTTCTAAAAAAATATCCAAAATCATGCTCAAAACCACTCCTAAACACATGTGTCCTGCCTTTTATACTGCCCAGGCACAATGCAACCTGGGGAAAAACCCAATGCCTCATACAAAGTCACAGCGACTTTGTATGAGGCAACTTTTTTCAAGGAATTAGGCGATGTTGTATGAATCCGATGTTGTATGAAGTAGACTTTGTATGCGGTAGTACTGTACTGTACTTTCCAATAGAGATGAGATATATTTAAGCCTAATAGATGTATACAATTGGCATTTAAACAAAATATGAAAAATGTTTTCAACATCAAGAGAGCCACAAATACAAGTTCTTTCATACTATGGCAAGTGATGAAAATGACAATATTTAGCCACAGAATCAAGCAGCAAAATCTGGCTCTGCAATAATATCTTCCCAGAGAGTGTGTGGCAGATACTTTTTTGGTTGGAAAGTAACTTTATTTTTAGCTAGCCAACTTAAAGATCTATTTTTAGTCAATAATTTCATATCCATTTGTGTATAATGTCCAGGACTCTTTGCTTGAAAATATCCCTTGCCTGAGAGGACACTGAAAGCAGATGCTGCACAAACAACCCAAGATGTACAATAACTTCAAAAAGTTGGTTAACCCAGGAATTGAGTTTTTCCATCTTTAACTGTTCAATTAGACACAATTTGCAAAGTCTATCTGAATCCATTGACACAGTAAATCATGCTAGAGAAGACCCAATGAATCAATGGGGATTTAGTGAGTCAATTCTATTGCATGTTCCATTTTGCACAATAAGCAACACTTACAGTAGAGTACGTCAATTTGAAAGAATAGAGCTTACAAAGGAGATGCCCTACTCAATCACCATTGATTCAGTGGACCTAGCCTAGTAGGATATACTACACTAAGGAACAGGATTTTTGCCAATGAATCTCAGAAAGCGTGACAAGTCAAATTGAATGATTCCCCACTCACACCCACCCCACACCCACCCCACAAACCTAGACTGGAGTCCTCTACTCAACATACAGCTATTTTTAAACACCTGATCTAACTTGCTATTTGTGTTTGCTATCTGCACTACCTCCATTATATAATACCTGATCATCACCGTAGGTCCTGTGAACTTGTCCAAAATGACTTGGCTGCCATGTAGTCAAACTCCTCAACCACCCCCTAAAGACACAATCACCCTAAAAATGAATCTACATGCTTCTGTCCATGATGCATTTACTCTTCCAATATCTTCAGTGTTTTTGCATTTTTACATATGGCCTTGGCCCCACAGAACTACCTCACTAATATCTTAGGAGGATGCTATCACATGTGATGTGGTTGTGTGTGTGTGTGTGTGTGTGTGTGTGTGTGTGTGTGTGTGTGTGTGTGAGAGAGAGAGAGAGAGAGAGAGAGAGATGTGTCCCCCATGCACACAAATTGGTTTTCTTACCACCTTACAATTATGCCAAGTGACAACTAGGGTCATCCCACAATGGATGCTAGTAAAGGAAATCAGGAGTAGAAGGGTCATCCTCCAGAACCCTGGGGTGAAGATTGTATGCCACAGTTCATGGCATCAAGAAGAATAGGTTGTGGTGGGTTTTTTTTTAATGAATCACCACTTCTGCCAAAAGTAAGGGGGGATTAAAACATTGAGAGAATCTGAATACATTCCCTGAAAAAGGATGAACCTCCCCAAGCTTTCATCCCCGGAAAATATGGTGGTAAAAAGTGGACTGGAGCATTTTCAGCATGCTTCCAAAACTAAACTCTTTCCCCCCATTCATCTCATCTTTCTGGAAGCATCTGTGGCAGCTTTGGGAGAAATGGAGGAAGTAAACAAACAGAATAAGTGTTTTTCTCATATTATTCATATGTAACACTAAAAAGTTTAGGGGAAAGAGTTCAAAAGGGCTGGCAGAAATTAACCAATGCATTTAAAACATCATACAGTAAAACCTCGCGTAAAAAGGGCCTCGCTTAGAGACTAACTTGCTTAAAGAGCAGAATTTTTTCTGAATTGTTGCCTCACTTAACAACTAAAACCTACCAAAAACTCACTTAACAACTAAATCGGGGATCACAACGCCCCCCCCCCAAGTCACAATTGGTCACTTACAATGGTGTTTCACTTAAAGAGCAGAATCACTTAAAGAGCAATCCCATGGAATGCATTATGCTCTTTAAGTGAGGTGCCATTGTATTTAAAACAACATACCCTAATTGTTGGCATATAAGACCCACTTCTCCCCATTTAAAATACACTGTGAAAATGAAGTGTGTCTTGTACTGTATATAGTGGCTTAAAGGTAAAGGTCACCCTTGCTCGAAAGCTAGTCATATCCGATTCTAGGGTTCAGTGCTCATCTCTGTTTCATAGTTGAAAAGCCAGCACTGTCTATTTCTGCAGACGTTTCCGAGTCATGTAGCAGGCATGACTAGACAACGGAGTGCACAGAATGCTGTTTACCTTCCCTCTGAAGTGGTCCCTATCTATCTACTTGCAATTTCTTGCTTTCGAACTGCTGGGTTGGCAGGAGCTGGGACAAAGACGGGAGCTCATTCCTTCCTGCAGTATTTGGGTATCGAACTGCTGACCTGCCACTTTCCAGTCAGTGTATTAGCCACTTCAGCCACTGCAGTCCTATGGTGGAATATTTTGGTAATAACAGGGTGTATCTTATACTCTGATGCATTTTATATGCCAGTAAATATGGTATTTTGTTCCCATTCCTCTGTCGCTCAAGTAGGTAAGATGCTGACTGGGAAGCAGAAAGTCAGCAGTTCGATTCCCGAGTACTGCAGGACGGAGTGAACTCCCATCTTCATCCCAGCTCCTGCCAACCTAGCAGTTCGAAAGCAAGAAATTGCAAGTAGATAAATAGGGACCACTTTGGTGGGAAGGAAACAGTGTTCCGTGCGCTCCGGTGTCTAGTCATGCCTGCCACATGACCACGGAAACGTCTGCAGAAGCAGACAGCACTGGGCTCTTCAGCTTGGAAACAGAGATGAGCACTGCGCCCTAGATTCGGATATGACTAGCTTTCAAGCAAGGGAAACCTTTACCTTTACCTTTTCCTCTGTATGTATTTACAGTATGAATTTTGCTATCTCCATATCATAGCTAACAGGTTGTCAAGGATACTGGCGGTTCAGAAAAGATTTTCTTATCTCTTTCCTGGGCTTCAGGTTTAGCTGCCATCAGCATCCCTAGTGCAGAAGAGCAAAAACAGGGAAAGGCAAGAGGAAAGACACAGCTGGAAATCAAGACACTTTAAGAATGGGGATTTGAAAATGAGATTCATTTTGTTCACATTTCTGAATGAAAATACTTATTTATTACTTCATGACAGCGGAACAAAGTACCTCATTTATGAAGTTTTCACCAAGTCAAAATGTATTAAAAGCTGTGTGAATATTCAGGAAAGTAATATATGTGTAAAGAAAGCATGTGAAAAATGTACTTTTGCTTTAATCCATGGAAGGAATGCATTTATGACCACCAGATTTGGACAAATACTGTACTGAATAGAACTGGCCTGTCTGGGATCTGGATTGATGCAGAGTAGTCTGCTCCAGTTTTGATTTAAGCAAGGTTACAAACCAATGCAGAACTGTAGCAGAAATTCAACTGGAGGGGACACACATTGCTTCAGTCTTCTGATTTTTATAAAAGCTGAATTCAAAGGCATGTAGTGTGCAACCCCCTTAATCTGTCTGAGTCGAACTTGACAGCTTTTCTCATCTCTCTAAGGTCTAAGAAGGTCTACCATATGCCCAAGGTCTACCATGTGCCCAAGGTTAATGTATACTGTATCAGTCCCAAAAAAAAAAAAAAGCTACAACAGCTTTGGTTTTCCAGCACAAGTCAATGCAAGTAAACTGCAAGTTTACAGACCAACATGGATCTATGATACAAAATAAATCACTCCAGACCCAAATGAGGTATATACACACACTTAGAACTGGCCTCCAGACCAAAGTGGGTGATCCATGCATTGTCCAAATTTAAATGTGTACATTCTGAAAAGAACACACTAAAAATAAAGCAGAAATTTCTTAAAGAGAAAAAAGATATCATAACCCAGGGGTCCTCAATCTTTTTAAGCTGGGGGCTGGGTCATGCTCACAGTTGAGGGGCCAGACTCGTGGTCCCCTGTCACCTCCAAAGGTGGTGGCGGTGACAACCCCAAGGCCACCACACAGCACAAAAGTCCCCCACTCCCCTGCTCATCAGCCTGGAGGAGCTGCATGGCATGGATGAAGGAAATGCACCAGCGGCCACTGGAAACCCCCATAGCCACCAGAAACATACACATCCATGCAGCTACCAGAAACATGTCTGCAGCCTCTGGAAACATGCCTGCAGCGGTGGCTGCAGCAGAACTACTGGCTAGATTTGGTGCCATAGGCCAGATCCAGCCCGCAGGCCATAGGTTGAGGATCCCTGTCATAACCTGATAACTGAACAACAAAGACAATGGAAACAAGCAAACAGGAAGATAGGGTGGAGGCTTGCCTCAAGTGCCAGAAGCGAGGAAAGAATGTCACCAATTATGTTAGCAGCAAAGGAGAATCACACTAGGCTGTAAAGCTCCATCCCACTGATACCCATGCAGGATTGCTATTATACTGACACAATTGAGGGAGGGAGGCTGTGGACAGCACAAGAGGGGTGGGATTAGTTTCTTCTAGAAGGAAGAGAAAAGTTAGGTACTTCTGTGTCACAAGTCACTGATTATGAAGCAAAGAAAGTGCAGTTGTTGGGAGCAAATACTTCATTTGAATCAGCCATATTGCAATAATTGCTTGTACAAAATAATATGAAGAGGAGAGTGAAGTTTAGCACCTAGGACCACTATCCTATTGCTAGCCTCAACTACGGTAGACTTGCTGACTGAAATCATGTTCATGCAAATTAAGCCACTTAAAGCAGAGGAGGTCATCGACTAGGGCAGTTTCTTTGAAAATCAAACATAGCCTACTTCTGTCCCAAAGCACACACATCCCCCATGTAATCCCTTTCATCAATGAGAACCTATGGGGCTGCAGGATAAGGAGGAGAAAGTATTTAACTACTGAAAATAATTTTGCAATCAGCAGTGATTTTTGGTAATTAAAGATTTCTTCCTCTCATCCTCTAGCCCCCTTCTGTTCCTAGTGGTGACATCATCAGCCTTACATTGTGTAACTTAAGACAAACAAGATTTCAACTTCTGAATTAGTAAACTTACATAATTGTTACTTACCATTTAGCAATTGATTCCATGATCTTGCTTTACCTGGAACTAGCAATAGGAAAGTAGCGAAGATAGTTTACCTGGATTGTCCACCTTCCAGGACTCTTACACTAAGAGTGGTTTAGAGATTAGCCCTGCACTATTTGCTTGCTATTTTCTGCCTATAATCACTTACACTATTCCTTCAGTTACTACTATCAATCACGTCTCATAATCATTACAAAGCTGACTTGTGCTGCTTTACAGAAAGAGTGACCACATCTCTAAGAAAGTGTGCCCATTTTTGATAGTAGCTCTCTCAGAGCTCTCTTCTGAAGCAGAATGTGGGTTGGCAACTCATTTGGGTTCCTTTTCATTTCCACTGTTTCGTGTCAGACCATTATCTGCTGGAGTTAAATCAATACAACAGGTAAAACAAATTGCCATTGCCTCCAACTCTAATCCAATATTGTGGCAGAATTAATATCCCTCTCTCAACCCACCAGGGAGTTGGAGCTATTAAATCCTGAATTAAGGGTGTTCTGTTTTGCATGATACAGTACAGAGCCTTCCAGGGAGGAAGGGAAGGTTAGTGTCACTTTCAAACAAACACCTGCCTCTGGTACCACCTGCCTTTTTCATTATTACTCAGGGAAGCTCTCCACTTTCTATTAACCTTTCCTGTCTAATTTTTGGGTCTCTTTTGGCTGCTAGGCCCTGTATAGAATCTGAGAGCCAAGGATGAATTACTGCTGATGAGTTTATGGTATTAGAGAAGACTAGTTGGGGGGGGGTGAGGAAGATTCTCTGGTAACTAAATGGATAGGCTGATGTGGGATCCGCGAGCATAATTGGCATAACTGTCCCTGACAGAGGCTACACCGGTGAGAAAGCTCCTGGTCTCTGGGTTCTGCGGGGACAGAAATTGGGGAGCGGATTAATAGTCATAAGATTGATTCACCCATATCTGACCTGACAGGCAGTCCGGCAGGAGGAAATTGAATGTCCAACTTGCAGTTAGGAAATAGGTAATTCCGCACCTGCAGATTAGCCCAAGCCCTAGCGCAAATAGTGGCCATATTTACTCTTGTGCAAGCCATGAACAATGGATTTCCCCTGTCAGTATTTGCCTTAGTTAATTAATTTCCCCAAGAGAGATTCCCAATTAACCCGGGTAAACAGGTGATGTGATTTTCTGTCAGATGACGATTCTATCACACGCTGCCTTGAATTCCTATATATGATGATGATTTTCCCTCAATAAACCACTGGTCTTTGCTCCATCTTGTCTCGTGTCATTACTTGATCAGTCTCCTCCGGGACCCAAGGGCCGCTTCACGGCCCCAATCCAACAGGCTGACAGTTCCAAGAGTCAGATGTACAGTACAACACTTCTTGCTTGATACATTTTTGAGGCATAAATTCACAAACTTATTTATCCTCACTAGAAGTCTCTTTCTATGGCTCAAATCCTGTTGTTTAGTGTAGTAAGGCACAACTACTCGTATCTGAGCATATATTCTTTCCTGGAAGTAATTTTCTCAACTGATGGATGTGTCTCTGGTGACTCCATAAACCGATCCTGGCATGGAACATGCGGCCACACACAGTACACTGAACAGATGGTAGAGGGCGTGGTTGAGTTTGGTGAAGCTTCCATGTTTGTCGCTTAGTCTCTTCATGCCTGCAGTATTCCCCTTCAAAGTGATCGGTAGCAGACAAGATGGTTTGGCCCCAAAGTGGGTGATCTTCAGTTGCTGTCTCCCATGTTTATGGGTTTGTGGGTTTTTCATGGTTTGTTTCAGATGGTCCTTATAACGTTTCAAAGGAGCTCCAAGAAGTCTTGTGCCAGAGCTAAGTTCCCCATAAAGGATTTGGTGAGGAAGCCTGGAATCATCCATTTGATAGACATGCCCTAGTCATCTAAGGTGGATCCATCTAAGATGGAAGCTTCAATGCTGTTTAGATTTGCCTTCTCGAGGACTGCATTGTTGGTGACATAGTCATCCCACTTGATGTTCAGGATGGATCTTAGCTTCTGTTGGTGAAAGTGCTCAAGCTTTTTGATGTCCATGTTTCACAGCCATACAATAGCATTGAGATAACAACCGCTTGGTATACCATGAGCTTAGTCTGGATTGTCAAATCTTTGTTCCCGAAGACCCAGTGTGATAGATGACCAAAGGCAGAATGGGCAGCACCAATTCTCTTCACCACATCCTGTTCTCAGGTGCAGTTTTGTTATGTATGATAACTGTGTGTATTAAAACTGTCAAGATTCAACCGCCACATTCCCACCTAAACTGCTGTCAAACAGCGTCTCTGTTTGACAGCTGCGAGATCTTGGCAAATCGCGAAGTATCACGAGATTTCAAAGAGTGCGCAATTTAAAGTTTGACAGGCATGGTATGTATCTCTTTCATACAAATGAAGGGATTAAGAAGTGTACATAGGTTGATTGACCAATCGGCATTGTTCTTTGTTGTAACTGTATCTTTCTGTGTATGTATAAAAATCCATGTCTTGCCCCATCCAAGTTATGTTCAGACCCTCCAAATAAAGAGCTATATTTCACTTTCAATGCTTGTCGTCTCCAATTCCTGAACACCAAATTGGCAACGAAGGTGGGATGGCGTCCCCACAAGGAAGCAACATCGGTCCTTTCAAACCGGCCCACCAGGACAAGTGGGCAATCTACAAGCATCGGTTCTGCCATGCCATGGCGTCCCAGAAGATCACAGATGAAGCTCAGATGCGCTCCTGCTTACTGGCCCAGTGCGGATCCGAGACGCTGGAGCTGGCAATTTACCGCGTCCTTCCTCGGGATGTGGATGAAGTGCCGCTCGCTGAGGTCCTGGCAGTACTGAGGAAGCATCTACAGCCCGATGTGTTGATCTTCCTGGCCAGGGTGACATTTCACCAGAGGGAGCGGTGCCCAGGAGAGTCTATTGCTGAATACGCTGCTGCACTTCGCCTTGCTGCTGCACCTTGCAAGTGGGGCAACATTGAATAGGCACTCTAGGACCATCTGCTGGCCAGCATGAGGGACAAGATTGCCAACATCGCCATATGACCTGCAAGATGCTGACCTTTAAGTCCGTGCTGGACGAGGCACTAGCGTCTGAGGCCGCACGGTCCGGAGTAAAGCTGTTCCAGCATCGCCACACAACTGCCAGTGATACTGAATCAGCCGTTCAGGCCCACCACTGTTCATCTTCCTCATTGTCAGCATTTCCTGGCTCAACATCATCATCTGGGTCCAGCGACGATGAAAGCAAGGTCAGAGTGGTTCGTCGAAGGCCCCAGGAGCACTGCGACAACAGGGAGAAGAAACATCTCCAGAAATGCAATGGCTGCGGGGCCCGGCATGACAGCAAGAAGTGCCCGTTCCATACCACATAGTGCCACAACTGCGGATGAAAGGGCCACATAGCCATGGTATGCTGGCAGTGAAAGTGGAGACCTCCAATGCCGGAAGCCAAGCGTGGTCATCACCGTGAATCATCCATCACCAAGGTGTCCTCCGAGCCAGACCAGAGCCAGGTGGGCAACATCAGCAACTGGTTCTACGCCGACCTGAGTCTACAGGATGTCCCAGAATGGAAGTGGATTCAGGTACTACATTTTTAATAATTCCACAGCGGGAGTTCCTGAGGATTCCCCCGGCTTCTTGCCCTAAACTTAAGTCCCTTAAAATTTCCCTCTGGGATGTGCAGGGTCACCAGATTCTGGTCCTAGGGGTGGGTAACTTTGTGGTCCATTTCAAGACTATATGCACCACCTTGCCCTTAGTTGTGGTCAAACAGGGCACTAATAATCTGATAGGGATCCAGTGGTTCAAGCTCCTGGGGATCCGGCTATCTGGCATACATGCGATAGACTCTGACCCAATCTGGGACGTTTGTGCTGCACATCCTGAGGTATTCAAGATGGGTTTGGGATTGTACAAGGGGTCCCGTGTTGACTTTGAACTCGATCCTGCTATTCGGCCCATCTGAATGAAATCGCGCCGGGTACCCTTTGCCCTCAAAGAGAAAATAGAAGCAGAGTTGGACAAACTGGTTGGGCAGGGCATCCTGGTGCTGGTTGACTCCGCTGAATGGGAGACACGGATTGTGACAACACTAAAAAGCAATGGGGAGGTCAGGCTATGCACAGACTATGACTGCACAATAAATAAAGCCATTCGCCCGAACGCATATCCTGTGCCAGTAGTAAGCCATCTTCTTGCCTCCTTGCAAGGAGGAAACTGCTTTGTAAAACTTGACTTTGCCCAGGCTTACCAACAACTAACTGTGACACCTGCCGCTGCTGTGGCACAGACTATTGTTACACATAAGGGGGCATTTAAGGTGACCAGACTACAATTTGGGGTGTATGCAGCCCCCAGAATATTTCAGTCTCTTGTCGAACTTATTCTCAAGGGGTTGCCGGGGGTCCTGCCATACTTCAACAATGTCCTGATCACCGCTAAGGACACTGTCAAACTAGCGGCCAGGCTCAAAAAAGTTTTGTCATGTTTCGAGAAAGCAGGTCTGCGTCTTCGAAAAGACAAGTGTGTATTTTTGGCAAGTGAGTTAGAGTTCCTGGGATACAGGATTACCCCCCAAGGTATTATGCCCTCAGACACAAAAGTGGCAGCTGTGTGGAATGCACCCAGGCCAACATGGAAAGCAGAATTACAATCGTTTTTGAGACTGCTAAACTTCTATCACGCTTTTCTTCATCACAAAGCTTCAGTTGCCAAACCATTGCACCGGCTCCTAAAAAAGGACACTGTTTGGCACTGGGGCCATTGCCAGGAGAAAGCGTTCAAAGAGCTGAAAAATTACTGTCTTCTGATGCAGTGTTAACACATTTTGACCCTACCAAATGGGTCATCCTGGTGGGTGATGCATCCCTTGTGGGAGTCAGTGCTGTGTTGTGCCATGTGTTGAATGACGGGAGGTAAGCCCCCATAGCATTTTATTCCTGTTCCCTTTCAAAGCCCAAAAAGAATTATGCACAGACTGACAGGGAGGCGCTGGCAATCATGGCAGGCACCAAGAAATTTCACGATTACCTCTATGGGAGGCCTTTTACCATCGTGACTGACCACAAGCCCCTCCTTGGCATCTTTGTAAATGGGAAACCTACACCACACATCCTATCCCCATGGATGTTGTGCTGGGCAATCTTTTTAAATGTGTACGATTTCACTCTGGTACACAGACCTGGCAAGGACATCAGCCATGCTGATGCCCTGTCATGTTCTCCACTGCCTGGGGTCGGGGAACCAGATTGTGAGATCGAGAATGATCACCAGATCCTCATGATTGAGGCCTTCAATTCGCCTCCGGTCATCCCTTCTGACATAGTCAAAGCTACGGCCAAAGATGTGGTATTATCAAAAGTCATCTCTTGGGTGTAAAACGGCTGGCCCATCTCTCCTCCAGCTGAGGAGTTTAAAACATTTCACCACAAACGCTTAGAACATTCTGTGGAGAGGGGTTGTCTTTTGTGGGGCCAGTGGGTGGTCATTCCTGTCACCCTCCACCAAAAAGTTTTAAAATTACTCCATACCAGTCACCCGGGAAAAGTACGTTCAAAAGCCCTTGCCCGAAGTTACTTTTGGTGGCCCCAACTGGACCAGGACATAGAACAAATGGTCGGCACCTGTGCCAGCTGCCAATGTTCTCATCCCGAGTAGTCACATCTTCCCTCCCAGGAATGGGACTCTGCTAGGGGCCCGTGGTCCAGGATACATATAGATTTTGTGGGACCGTTTAAGGGTGCTACATTCTTATTGGTAGTGGACTCATACTCCAAGTGGCTGGAAGTAATCCGGGTGTCCAACACCACTTCTTCCATGACAATAATACACTTAAGAAGGCTGTTTGCTACGTTTGGACTCCCAGATGTTCTGATGTCCGACAACGCATCCACATTCACATCTGCAGAATTCCAATCCTTCATGGAAAGGAATGCTATTTGTCACATCACTGCCGCCCCATTCCACCCTGCCACCAATGGCCAGGTGGAGCGGCAGGTGCACACCACAAAGGACGCGCTTTAGTGCATGGGTGAAGGGGATCTGGAGCTTCAATTATGTCAGTTTCTCTTCTCATATAGGCTCACCCCCTCGCCTCAGGGCTATCCCCTGCAGAATTGCTCCAGTGAAGGAAACTAGCATCCTTGCTGGATAGGTTGGATCCCTCTAGGGTGGAGGACAAGGGTACCAATATAGTGATCCAACACCAGAAGGGTTTCTCACCCGGAGACCCAGTCCATTGCCACAATTATGCAGCAGGTGGTCCTACGTGGATACCTGGTTTTGTGATTGACCAAACTAGTCCTGTTTCTTACAGATCGAAACAGCCACTGGTTTGATCTGGAGACGGCACAGGGACCAGTTGAGACCCCAAATACTGGACCCACAGGACAAACACAGATATTCAACGTTAGGGTTGGCCCCCACCCATTTAAACCCAGGGGGCAGAGGTAATAGTCAACAACCAGCTACCATAGACCCAGAAGTGTGTTCCAGGGATTGTTTTGACTTTGGGGACCAGGGAGAAATTGCAGAATGCTCCCCTACTCAGGCCGAAGTTACCCCCACACTGTCTTATCCTAATACGCTGGACTCTCATGTTAATAATGACCACTATTCTTTGGAGTTGCCCTCCATTCTTATCAAGCACAGGAAGGATCCTCAGTTGTTGTTTTCATCCCCAGCATTAGACTTTAATTTAGAGCGATCCCCTGCTCCTCCAAATGACAAACAGGGCTATGATTTGAGTTTTCAGTCCTCTCCCTCTAGTCAAACTCTCACTCCAGCCGGATTACCAATCCTACGAGCCTACGAGCCGGCTCAACCGAGTGTCCAACCCAAAAAGGGAAACCAGTCCGCCATCCTAGTTAAAAGACTTTGTCTATACCTAGGGGGGAGGAATGTTATGTATGATAACTGTGTGTATTAAAACTGTCAAGATTCGGGGGGCGTGACTAAGATGGCTGGCAAGTAACATCCTGATTTGTGTGCTCACACTTATCAAAGTGGTAATCATTGAGAATAATGAACTAATGGAGTAAATTATTGAGATATTTTGTTGCGATAAGACTCCTTCTTGCTTGCCTGTTGGGAAAAGTTGTCGCAGGGCGGTCGAAGTTCGGGAGGTATTCTCGGCGGGAGAGGTGCGTGATGGAAGCCGCGGTTTCTCCGGCTGAGGAGCCGAGAAAGGGACCAGCGAAATGGCGGTGAATCAAGAAAAGTGGGAAAACCAGCAAGAAAGTGAGTTAAGTAATTGATACAGTACGGGAACTGGGGGGGGGACAGTGGATTGTTTTGAAGAAATTGGAGGTCGCAAGAGTGAGTAGAAGAGGATAGAAGGGTGGTGGATGAGGCGATAATGGTGGCGATCCTGGAATTCGAAAGTGGAGACTGTTTTATGGATATCGGCTTTTGAGTGGCCCAGGGGAACTGTGGAGTGATTTGGAGGGCTTGAAAGTGGTATAGAAGAAAAGAAAAAAGAGATTGGATTTAAGGCATCGGTCGTCTCATTGCTTTGTGAGGTTGAAGCAAGGAAGAGTGGATTTTTAAAAGTTTGCTGGTTTGGGGAAGAAGGAGGTGGGGTTCCTCCCCGAAGCTGCTGCAGCCGCTGGGAAAAGGGAGTTACGATCGCTCTAAGAGAGGGTTTTTTGCTTTTTTACTCCTCTGCCGTGTGGATTATAGTTTTTATTTTTTATTCCTCCTTTTTCTTCTTTCATCAAAAGCTTGGAACTTGAGATTTTTTCTTTTTTTCCCTACCCTGTGGATCCGATACAAGTGGATATATTCGGGCATTTGTCTCGCCGGAAATACAGTTATATGCCGATGGGATTACTTTACCTTTCTTTCAAGGAGGGAATTCTGTGCAAGATTGGAACTTTTTAAAGGCAAATTTTATGAGCTTTTGTCACTCGGGGCGATTTGGTTGATTTTGGTGGCAAGTTTCCAGTGGATTACAATACTTATTGGTTGTTTTTGGTTTCCGTCTCCTCATGGATTACAATAATTAATTTTTCATTTGCCCTCCTCTCTTATTCAAGTTATACCACGCTCAAAGGATTATTGTCAACTTTGGCTGCACTGGAATAGGTTTAAGTGGAGTGTTCAACAAGAGTATAGTACATTGCAGCATTAAAACTCTTAGTGGATGCCATCATGGATAAGGGCACAAGAGGAAAAGCAAAGGAGGAGGAGCCTGTGGTGAAATCTAAGAGAAAGGAAAAAGCACCATTGGAAGAGGTCCCTCCGTCATCATCACCACCACCTGAACCTTATGATCAAACACAAATTATGGTGGAACTTGGTAAATTGTTTCAGAAGATTGAGAAGATGGAAGAGGCAAGAGTGAAGGATAAAAATGAAATGTTGAAAAAACAGGATAAGGTGGTAACAACTGTTGTGGATTTCTCCAAAAAAAGAATAATTAAGTTTGCAAAAAATAGAAGGAAATGTGAAATTGGTTCAAAATGAGGTGAAGGCTATGAAAGGTGAAATAAAAGGGACAGAGGAAGGGGTGAGGGAGAATAAGGTGAAAATTGATGAGCAGGAAAAAAGGACTGATGCTATGGAAGATATGATGAGAAAGCAGAACATTGTGATACGCCATGTGATTGAAAGGACGCCAGACCAGCTAAGAGATAGAGTTGTCCAGTGGCTAAATAATTTGAGCATGGGAAAGGAATTTGTACAGGAAGATATTGTAAGTGCATATAGGGTGGGCCCAAGAAGAGGGAAAGTGGTTCAAAGAAATGTTTTGGTTAAATTTGCAAATTGGGGAGGTAAACTTAGAGTTATGGCCTTTTTAAAACAAGCTGGTTCTGGCGCTCTGAAAATCGATGGTTCTGATGTGGAAGTATACAATGATATCTCTATTAAGGAAAGAGCCTGGAGATATAAGATGAAACCGGTAACTAAATTGTTGATGAAAAAAGGTGTAAGGTACAATTGGAGATTCCCACAGCAGTTGAGATATTTTTTTTTTTTGAAAAAAAAATGCAGGTTATTGATGAGAGGACCGACCCATTGGAGTACTTGAGTTTCCTTGATTTGGTTAAGGCTGGTTCTGAGGAGTGGGTAACCCTTAGAAAAGATCTGTTGGAATCGGATGCCATAAGAAGGGACTATGAGGGGGCAGATGCCGGTGGGGCCACGGGTGGAGGCCCACAGGGAAGAGAAGAGGAGGAGTTGTCATTGATCATGGTGGAGGAAGAGGCAAGTAAGGAGCAGTGAGTAATGGATTATGATGTAATAATTTTTTATATTATTTAAGAATGTAGAAAGGTGAGGATGCATGTTGCACTAACTTATACGCACATCTTGCATGTCCCCCCTCTCCCCTCTTTGGAGATCGAAGGTGGCTTTTTTTCCGAAGAAAGTGGGGAGAGTGGTATTGTGTGTTTTTTGTATGTTTTTTTTCTTAGTGGTGAGGGGTTGTGATAGCACGCCAAATGGAGAGCTCGGAAGTTAGAGAGGGTGAAATTGAAACAAATTATGAGAAGTATTAAAGTCTTAACATGGAATGTAAAAGGTACAGGTTCTGTTCTCAAGAGGAGGAGGTTAGAATTGGCGTTGAAGAAAGATAGACCCGATATAGTCTTTCTACAGGAAACCCATTAAAAATCAAAAGATACAAATAAAAATTTCTTAGGGTGGATACAACATTATGAAATGGCATTTGGCACTTCAAAAGTGAGAGGAGTTGCAATTATGATTTCTAAAAGATTAGGATTTGAGATAACAAAAAGTATTGTTGACCAGGAAGGTCAACATCTGATCGTGAAAGGGAAAATAGAGGATGAGGAAATAACTTTGGTGAATATTTATGCTCCAAATGAACATCAAGCGGAATTCCTAGAAAAAGTCCGTAAAATTGTGGTGTTAGAAAAAGTGGTAAAGATGATAGTGGCTGGAGATTTCAATTTGATAAGGTCAAATTTAGATTGTACAAATTTAACAAGGTGTGGAGCAGGTATTAAAGGGAATATTTTGGATAATTGGATGGACTCTTGGAGAGAGATTAAGGGTTCGGAAAGGGCGTATTCTTATTTTCACACGTTCATGGGTCCTACTGTAGGATAGATTATGTATTTTTAACTGAAAACATGGTCAAAAACATTGAGGGGATTGAAATAGGAATTTTTAAGGAATCAGATCATGCTAAAGTGATTTTGGAATTGAGGGTACAAAAGGACAATAGAAGAGGAAGAAACTGGAGATATGATCCTAATCTATTTAAGGACCAAAAATGTAAAGAACAAATTATAGAAAGCTGGATGGAAAGCTGGCAGTGGAACGATAATGAAGAGGTAAATTTTAATGTGGTCTGGGATGCCATGAAGTCGGTTTTTAGAGGGGAAAGTATAAAGTTGGCAAGTAACAAGTACAGAAAGTATAAGGTAGCACAGGATGAAAAAGAAAAAGAAATAAAGCAATTACAGGAAGAACATTCAAAAAAGAAGGATAAACAATTTTTCACCAAATTACAAAGACTGAAGGCAGAATTGATGGGTAAGGATATAGAAAAAGTAAAAAGAGATTTGATATATTTAAACAGAGAATATTTTGTATTCAGTAATAAAAATTCAAGATTATTGGCAAGAGCGACTAAAGCTAAAAGGGAAAAAAGGGAAATTGGAATTTTGTTTAATAAACAAGGGATAAGGTGTAATAAAGTTAGTGATAAATGTAAAATCGTGAAGGATTTTTACCAAGCACTATATACAAAAAAAGAGATAGACTTGGGGAGGCTTAAAGGGATTTTGGAGAGGCAATTAGTGAGTGGAATAAAGCAGAAACATCGGGATAAAATGGAAGAACAAGTTTCCAAGAAGGAGGTAAAGGAGGTAATTAATGGTTTGAAGTTGGGGAAAGCCCCGGGAGATGATGGACTACCGACTGAGTTTTATAAGGAATTTAAAGATGTTGTGGTACCAAACTTGGTAAAGTTATACAATCATATTTTAGATGGTGGACAAATCCCAACTTCATGGTATAGGACTACAATTGTTCTGCTGCCAAAATTGGGAAAGAATTTGGAAAAAGTGGAATCTTATAGACCAATTTCTCTTATAAATCAAGATGCCAAGATCTTCACAGCAATATTGGCTAATCGTTTAAACAAATTTATGGGAAAACACATAAATGTCGATCAAGTAGTTTTTTTTAAAAGGGAGACATATGGCTGATTTGACTAGGAGGGTGTTAGATTTAATTGATAACGTCAACCAAACGAAGGAAAAGGTGGGGTTAATATCTTTGGACATTTTCAAGGCATTTGACTCTTTACAATGGTCTTCGATCAAGGAAATAGTTAAAAGCTATGGATTTGGGGACAGATTTAGAAGGGTAATTGATCTGTTATATCAGAAAGGGATCGCTAAAATCAGAGTAAATGATGAAGTTACAGATGAGGTAAAGCTTGAGGCAGGTACTAGACAGGGTTTTCCTTTGTTCCCTATTTTGTTTATTATGGCAATGGAAATTTTGGCTAAAAAAATAAGGGAAGATCCAAATATAGAAGGGATAATGGGTAATAAGGTAAGTATGTATGCAGATGATACATTGCTAATGGTGAAGCATCCGGAGGGGGTCATGGATAGTATTACAGTACAAATTGATTTTGAGGATATAATGGGGCTGATGATAAATTGGCATAAATCGGAAATGATGTTGTGTAACATGGGAGAAGGGGAGAAGGAAAAGATGGCGGGACTATCTAACATACAAATCAAAGATAAGTTGAAATATTTGGGGATAATTATTTCAAATAGATTGGAAGAACTTAAAAGATTGAACTACGATAGCTTGAAAACAGAATTTAAGACTAGAATACAAAGTCTCCAAAAATTGAAGTTGTCATGGTTCGGGAGGATCGCAATCTGCAAAACGATGTTGTTACCGAGAATTAATTTCCTATTTGATGCACTTGCAATTCAAATGAAGGAAAAGGAGATTAATGAGTTCCAAAAGATGTTCAATAATTTTTGCAATGGAGGTAAAAAAACCTAGATTATTAAAGAAACTGTGGTACCTGCCTCAGAAAGAAGGGGGTTTGGGAATGCCAAATTTATTAGCATATTATCGTGCATTTCAAATTAAGAACATTGTGAAGATTTTGGCAAGAGAAAAAGTAATTTGGGAGGAGATTGAGATGAAAGATTATAGGAATATTGGTAAAATGATTTTTTTGGGAGATCAGGTTAAAATGACAGCTACCAGTAATACAATGATGAGGGGACTCATGAACGTGTGGAAAAGATTAAAGAAGGACTTGGTCCCAGATGTCTCTCCAATTTTGGAATTGGCAGATATGGCATGTTTTCCGATAAAAATAGATAAAAAAATAAAGGAAATATTGGATAAAAATGAAGTTTTCTTGGTGAAAGATTGGTTAAGGACTTGTGGAGATGAAAATAAGAAGGAAAAATTGTTTGAACAGTTAAAATTGGATTGGTTTCAGAAAATGAAGGTCAATAATTAGAATAATAAATATAGAAGAGAATTATATATAGATAGAGAAAAGACGGAATTTGAAGATTTGGTCTTAAAAATTCGAAAAGGAGATAAAAGCATTAAGGGTCTAGTAAGTAAACTTTATGCCTTAATAAATAGGCGGGGTGGTGGTGGGTGAACCACAGGAAGATTTGAAATTGAAGTGGGAACAGGATTTGAATATAAAGCTAGGAAATGATGAATGGAGAAATAAGTGGAAAAAGAGGATAATGAGAACCACGTCAGTAAGAATTAAGGAACATAATTATAAAATGTTGTGGCAATGGTATCTGACACCACTGAGGTTACATCAGATTGATAATAAAAAGGATAACTTATGTTGGAGATGCAAAGATACGGTTGGAACCTATGAGCATATGTGGTGGAGCTGTAAAATGATAAATGATTTTTGGAGAAGAATAGAAAAAGAGGTTGGGGAAATAATGGGTAAGAAAATTAAATTGGTGTCAGGTACCATTATGCTAACAGATGTGGATGGTATGCATTTAAACAAGGAGGAAAAAGAGTTATTAGAAATAATGTTAACAACGGGCAGACAATATATTGCTAGAAATTGGAAAAATGATGTAACTATACAGACGGGAGAGTTGTATAAAGAAATGTGGAATCTAGCATTGAATGATAAATTGACATGGGAGATAAAAGTAAAAAGGGACAAACTGAAGGAAAATAGATTTTGGAGTATTTGGAAGCCCTTTGTGGATCACTCCCTCACGGGCATGGAATGCTGCAGACCTGTACCATTTCAAAGCAGTTTTTGGAGACAATATTGAGACCGAACTCTCCGGGGCAATGTAAATAAACACTGGGTGAATTGTAAATGAAAATTGGATCTTGATAGTTGTACCTGAACTATAGTAATACTGAAATGTTTTATGAGTTGGTTATAGCTATAGTGTTAATTTTCAAGTGGATGCTTAACATTATGGGCAGCTATAATAGATAACAGTTCAATTATCATGTATGTGGTCATTTCTTATGAAACTTATGTATTTTCTTACTTTTTATGATGTAATGTATTGTGTATGTCTGTATATTTTTTGAAAATTTGTTAATAATTTTTTTTTTAAAAAAAAGAAGGGTTCTGCGCAGAAGGGGATGTGTAGAAGGCTTCTATGCATGCGTAGAACGGACCTGCGCAGAACTGTTCTGCTCAGGTCCTGTATTGTCCAGAGCCATGCTTGACAGGTATGCCCCCCATCAATGATGTATCACAACTTGATTGGCCTTGGACTTTTAAAATTATAACTCTGATTTCACTCATCTTTACAATCTCTGATATAATTTGTCTTTCATTGTGAAGGCTGGGATGCATAATTAAAAGAGAGTGATTTGTTACGGTATTGTTTGTATTTGAAGAAACATTTTTTTTGTTGCTTTTGTGTTACTGATCTGCCTTTGAATGGCCATGAGTTTCCCCCTTTGTCTTCCTTTGTATTGACTTAAACTGTGATGATCTGTAATAGCTAGCCTGGCCTTGCTGAGGCTGCCACATGGAACAATATAAAATCTGAACTCTGAATTCAGACCTCACCTCATTCCTGGCTTTTCCCATCTGCCTAGTTTAGGTCCTATGCTCTTTTGAAATGGCGCCTTCGATGGGGCAAATGTCTGTATTGCTATTGCTTATTATGTTCTTATTTTTTAAAAAAGTAAACTTCTTTAATTTGTATCAAAAAAAACTGTCAAGATTCAACCACCGAGTACATGCCTGAAGTGGTGTCAAACAGCGTCTCTGTTTGACAGCTGCGAGATCTCAGCAAATTGCGAAGTATCGCGATATTTTGAAGAGCTTGCAATTTGAAGTTTGACAGGCGCACTATATATCTCTTTCATACAAATGAAAGGATTAAGAAGTGTACATAGGTTGATTGACCAATCGGCATTGTTCTTTGTTGTAACTGTATCTTTCTGTGTATGTATAAAAGTCCGTGTTTTGCCCCATCCAAGTTGTGTTCAGACCCTCCAAATAAAGAGCTGTATTTCACTTTCAATGCTTGTCGTCTCCAATTCCTGAACACCAAAAGTTTTTAGACAGGATACTACCAAGGTAAGAAAACTGGACTACCTGTTCAAGTGTCAAATCTGAGATGGTAATACTGGTCATTTTGACCTCACCATAAATGCTCAGAAAACCAAGGTACTTGCACAACCTTCCCCAAAGACAGCCCTTCCAGAGTTCAGTTCAGTACAGTACTACAACCAGAATAGAACTATTGAATTAATGGGGGTTTGATATCAACTACTCCCCAGGTATCATTGATTCAAATGGGCCTACTTTAACTGAAACTTAATTTAGTACAGAAAATCACAGTTAGAATATAGGCCCATTTGAATCAGTGGAGCTTAAGGAGGAGTTGACTCATCAAAACCCTATTGAGTCGATAGACCCAATCCAGTTGTGATTTACTATGCTGGGAAACAGGATTCTAGCTTACATGTCAGTGTTTTAGGTATTCGTCTAATCAACAGGAGACATAGCCACTTTTAAATGGATAGGGCCACTGTCTAGTGAGAATTCAAGAAGGCAGCTTTAGGACATCATGGGATCATTCCAAATAACATGACACCCCAGGAAAAATGTGGAAAATACTAATGGTTTGGGGTGGGCCGGTTCACATTTTCCCTGACCATATGATACAATAGGAAGTGCCCAGAGCCACATAGTCCCAGTTTTTGTGATCATTGATTTAACCATCTCTGAACTCTTATTCCTTCTGTCATCAAGGCAGATAGCAGAAAGAAATGGAAGGCAGTAAACCGGAGATCAAAAAAGTAAACTCTTCTGTTGGATGACTTCTTCATGGAAAGGGTACTCAACTTGAACCTTCAAGCATCTGCATCCCTGTTCTCTTTCGTCTGTGTAAAGGTGAGACATCCTGGATGTTCAATCAAAGGTTGTGGATGGGAGAAAGTGGTATTCAACCACCAACCACTGATGCTGCTGGAGCCAAAGCTCTTGATTTTTCCCTCGGCTTGTTGGCCTGGAGGGGGTGGGCTTAGTGGGGTGGGGGTAGGGGTGGGGGGATGGGTCTGATTTTTTTATAACTGGATGAGTTTTTTATGTTTTGCTGCTGTATTGTTGTGGGGTGATTGAATTTTGTATACTGTATCACTGTGGACCTTACTGTATTGCATTTTTTGTGCTTGTGTTAGTTATTGATTGTATTGATTATATTGTACAGTAATACCTCATACAAAGTCTGCTTCATACAACATTGGATTCATACAACATCACCTAATTCCTTGAAAAAAGTTGCCTTGTATGAGGCATTGAGGTTTTCCCAGGTTGCATTGTGCCTGGGCAGTATAAAAGGCAGGACACATGCGTGCATTGCTCTTGTGAGGTTTGCATGGGGCGAAGAGTGTTTTGGAGTGGTTTTGAGCACAATTTTGGATTTTTTGATTTTTTTCATCAGAATTTTTGGAAGCATTCCTGGGATTTTTGCAGCATTCAATCAGGGTTGTTTGACATGTTTTTGTAATGTTTTTAGCCTTTAGACAATGATTTCTTAAAGTTCTGTCAGTTTCCTGTCTGTTTCCTTGACTTTGCTCTGAAGTCTGTGCTGTTACAGTACAATGTATCTCTATGGAAATGACGTTGTATGAGGCAGCGCGGCAAGGATTTGGATGTTGTATGAGGCATCGCGGCTAGGATTTTGCATGTCTCATTCAAAGTCCAAATCCGTATAAAGTCCAAACTTGTGGAACCAAGTTTGGACGTTGTATGAGGTATCACTGTATTATTTATTTTTTGTATTATGGTGTCTTTTCTTTGTACTTTGGTGATTTATGTCATGATTATTGTGAGCCGCCCTGAGTCAGCGTATGCTGAGTGGGTGACATACAAATTGAATAAATCAAATCAAATCAAACAGATGTTTTGAAAGTGTTTTACTTTTTGTACTACAATACACAGAATCCCTCAGCTAGCAAGGTCACTGGTCCAAACTGAAAGGCATTACCATTCCCAGTACAGGATGACCATGTTGTATCTGTTTATCATGTAGCTGTTAAAGACGATGAGTCCTTCAAAACAGAGACACAAATGAGAACCCTAAAATCTGTCTGTTTTACTCTCTCTTGAATTTGAATTCTTGAGATCTCATGTTCTTCCTCTTCTGGAAAGGGCATATTAAAAAAAACCTGAACCAAACAACATTCTTAGCCATTCATACTTCTGACAGAGCAAATGCAATCTGCACTTTTTATTTTGCCAGAGAATAAAGAACAAAGTCCTCATCTTCCTTTCTGAAACTGAGAGTTTGAAGCTGTGAAGTCTCTTCCCTCTTTGAATTGAACTGCTTATTGCAGGGTAGGTGCAAATATGACAAATGGGATCTTTCACTCAAAATTTTGGGTGAAATACTCTGAATTTTTTTAAAAAAATTCTGTATCCATTTGATTTTGAAGGGCCCCAGGACATGACATCATGGATGCTAAACAGTAAGTAAAGCAAAAATTGAAACAATGCCAACAACAAAGCCTGGTCAAAAACAGGCACTGGAGAACTGCCAAGGATGAGGGGAGGGGGAACCAGACGGAATGGCAGACAGAATATCCTGAGTTAGGAAATGAGAACCAGCAGGAATCCAAGGCATTTAAATCAGTTTCTTGTTCTTCTCTCCTTTTTTATTTCCTCTAAATTATGTGCTCAGTTACTTTTACTCTCCTTCCCCATCTGCATACATAATTAAGTTGCATTTTTGTCCTCTTTAATTCATTGCCTCTTCTGCAACTGTGTGGCTGAAGTTCATTTGGATGTCTCAGTTTTGTTATGCTATCACAAAGAATTGCATCCCTGACCTTTTTGTGTTGTTTATGCCTACAGAAAGCAAGCAGCCACCATTTTCTTGGGCTCAGAAGAAAATTGCACTGGAAATAAAAGGCCTAAGGAGATGAGAAATAGTGTTGTTTTTTTCTCGGTGGTGGTGGGGATAGAACCAAATTGAAGGAGAGGCTTGCTAGACAGCTTGGCTGTCTGGGCTCAGCACATTATTTTATTTCTTCTACCGTCTTTTCTTTACTAGGGATGGAAAACAAAATCTGCTAGTATCAATGTCTTGTGGATGGGATGTGTGGCAGAAGGAAAATTACATAAGTGTTCCTCTCATTCCTATTGGCCATTGGTTTGTGTGTCCAGTCTTGGAAACAGCCTATGTGACAGGCAGCAATGCTTCATTGCCCTTCCTATGCGTTGCTTAACTACTAGTTATTTACTACTAATGTTTACTTCTATTAAATTTATCAGACTCACAGTATACAAGGCCTCTCTCTCTCTCTCTCTCTCTCTGTAAATAGCTTTCATGTTCTTATCTTTGGGAGGACATCATCAATTTCTTTTCTTATATTCAGTATCCTTTTTTGAATTATATCCTTACCTATCTTGTATGTGAGGATAAAGAATTATTACAATCTTCTCCTCCCCAGCAACAATAGCAAGGAAACTATTTCTCTTGATACACTTCTTGCATTGGCGAGAATGAAATCTTGCACACACAAAAACCTGTGTGTGTTGTTGTTGCAAATAATTGCTATTTGTATGGGGGCGGGGGTGGAGGAGGGGGGTTGCACAGAATTGTCAAACTCTGACAACCAAGATGAGAAGGAATAGACCAAAGTGCAGCCTTATTTAATACTTCCAATGTGCATGCTGATGTCTGCTATCACAAACAGATGAATGAATGAATGAATGAATGAAATGAAATGAATGAATGAATGAATGAAATTTTAATTTATATACCGCTTACTTACCCAATGAGCAACTCAAAGCGGTTCACAAAAACAATACAGAATATAAGAGCAACATAATCAATACAAAAACGAACACGGGTGATGCAAAATAGTACCAAGCATAGTTATACAATAATAATAACACCAAACGTAGTTATACAATAATAATTATAACAATTACAGCAATTAAACAATTACAGCAATTAAACATATGAAATATCCTAAAAAGAGTTACATCAAACGAACAGGCAAAATAACATCATCGATCCTCATAAACACTATAAAAGTAAAGCGCCCCGGTTTTTGCATCCCCGATTGTCTGGGGGGAGAAGAGCGGGGGTGTGGTGGCTCACCCACAGCTGGGGCTAGAGCCGGCAGAGTTCCTCGCCGCCGCACCATCTCTCCCGGCTTTTGAAGCCCCGATGGCGTGGGGGCGGGGGCGGAGGCTCGAGGGTGTGGTGGCTCACCCACAGCTGAGGCTGGAGCCGGCAGAGTTCCTCGCCGCCGCACCATCCCTCCCGGCTTTTGTGGCCCCGATGGCGTGGGGGCGGATTGCCAGATCCTGGCAATCATGGCTTTCAGCTTGTGCAAGGAAAGAAGCTGATTCCCAACATATTTTTTCTAATCTTTTTGGACTGATCAACTCATCAGTACTGAAGGTATGTTTGTGAACTCTCTCTCTCTCTGTGTTTGTGTGTAGCTATGTAACACATATACATACATTCCATCTGACATTATTCAAGGACCCTCATGTGCTTCATGAACAATGGCAGAGCGAAGGAGAGGTCCTTCTTCTTATAGGGAGATAATGAAAGTGTGGCGCCAAAATGGCCGCTGCGCTCTTTGCGCCCCCCCCCACCTGGACTCAGACATCCGGGTGAGTTAGGGGGCGTGGCCACCCCTCTATAAAAGGGGTGGCCACGAGGCAGCCGAGCTGCCATTTTAGAATTGCGAAGGAGAGGAGAAGTTTTCTCCGTCGCATTCTCTCTTTAGTCGGCTATAGAGTCTTGCAGAGCTCTGCGCGTTCGATTCCCGGCTGGGAAAAGAGAACTCCGAGTACCCAGTGCCTTTTTTTGGGATTGCATCTTGGCTACCACGGTACTTACACGCAGGAGCTCGATCCCTGGATAGGGATCCTTCAGCGATTCTTATTCCCGGCACTGAAGCCTCGGCCGAGGGGAAGAGCTTTTCCTGGCCCTGCATCGGATGGGGGCCAGCCTTTGGGTCGGAGGACCAGGGCTGCGCCCCCATGGCAGGGCAGTGATAGACCCTTGCCCACTGGTACCAGTGGGGCCGGTCAGGCTACCACTTGGCAGCCGGGTGCCAGCTTCGTAGCTGGTCGGGTGCAGGCTGGCCCCTCCGGGGCTTCGGCCCTGAGCGCACCTTTGCAGGGCCCGGGACAGGCTGGCCCAGGGGGGCCTGGTGCGGGTGTCCGCCCCACAGCTCCTCCGGCCCCCATGGGCCTGAGTTCTGGGCATGGCCCTACTCTGGCCCTAGCTCCCCTTTTTGGGTTGCCTTTTCCTCAACTGACTAGTGGGCCGTCCGGCCCACCCGGCCCGCTTTATGCTGGGGGCTCTGGGGCAGTGGATGCTCTGTTAGCACAGATGGCAGTGCTGGAAGCATCCTTGGGCATTGCACAGCCTCCTTCGGAGGGGGGCGCTACTCTTTCTTCAACAGGGGCCCCTTCATTGGCCCCGGCTACCTTGCCGGCCGCAACGCTTCAGTGGGCGGCCAACTGGGTTGAGCTGCTTGAGACGATCCAGCCGGCCCCAGCTGGTGTCTCGCAGCTCCCCGTTCGACCTGGTGTCCAGGCTGGGAGCAGTCAGGGTTGGTCCCAGAGCTCGATTCCGGTCGCGAGCTCCGACGCCCACCGTGGGCCGGAACCCCCGGTGGGGGCGGCTCACGGGGGTGCACCTAGTGAGTATCAGGTTCAATTTAGTGCACCAACACCACAGCCCACTTACAGTGGTGGGGTTCAATGGCCCTGGCCTCGTCAAGTTGATGTGAGCGGGCATCAGTTACCACCCTATCCCAGTATCCCATGGTTTCTAAATGGTCCCTCATTCAGGGCGGGGGTGTCCGCCCCTGGGGCAATGCCGAGCATCACAGGGGCTGTCCAGGTCCTGCTGCGTATGCCATCTATACAGAATGTGCCAACGATGGCTTTGCCAACGGCTGGTTATTCCTTGCCCCTGGGTGATCATTTGTCACAGGTCACGAGGGATAAGATCTGGTGAGGGGAGTACGTGGATATATTCTCCCTATTGAACCGTGAGCCCACGGAGGAAGAGAGAGAGGGACAGGATGACAGAGACAAAGAGCTGTCCCGTCGTCATAAGCCACCGCGCACCTGGGCCAACTGCTTGCCGGCATACCTTATATATATGGTGGTATGCCTCAGGGCCCAGCCTGATTGGGCCATCCCGATAGTTCAATCCCTTGTTAATATTTGCAGGGCGATGGTTGATTTCATGGGCCCATCGTAGTTGGCTTACGATGAAGAATTTGGATGAGGGTGGCCCTACATCCTGAGATGAGGTGGGATGAGCCCTGTCAGCAATTGTTGCTCTTGTACATGACTCCCATGTGACTGGCGCCTGGTGATAGGTATTGTTGTGGTCATGCTGTGCAGCGGGCTGATGCAACACAGGCTCCACGCTAACTGGTGGGGCAGGGGGTTCCAGCCCCCCTGCTGTGTTGGACCTGCTCAGCTAGGGCATGTGTACTAAGCGCCAGTGTCGTTACCGACACGAGTGTCCCCTTTTGCGCTGGCCCCTACGCCGCCTCCGCGTGCCCGCAGGTTGGTGGGTTACGGGGCAGAGGTAGGGGTGCACAGGGGGTGATCAGAGCTCCGTCTGATGGAACTAGCCATGTCAAAGCCCCCCTCCCCAATTAGTGTACTCATGCTGCAGCGATGGCTCTCAGCTTATCCTAGAAGGGATGATGCGAGGTACCTGCTGGAGGGTTTCAAATGGGGCTTTTGTATTCCATTCGGGGGTGTTAGGGCCCCCAAGATGCTACTAATTTAGTTCCCTTGAAAGATAACAAGGAGGAAGCTGCACTGAGCACAGCTAAGGAAGTTGAGGCTATGAGAGTAGCGGGCCCCTTCTTGGAACCACCTTTCCTAATTTGAAGCTCTCCCCTATGGGGCTAGTACCGAAGTAGAACCAGGGTGAATGTCGTCTAATCCTCCATTTAGCTTACCCTGCGGGTTCTTCGGTCAGTGATGCCATTCCTGATGACCTTTTTCAGTCAGGTAAACGTTGTTTGTTCAGCCCCTATGAGTGGTACGCTCATGCAGTCCCGGTGCTTTCCTGGCACAGTGTGATATGCACTCGGCTTTCTGATTACTGCCAGTGCACCCAAGGGATTTTGAGCTATTGGGTTTTAGGTTCCAAGGGGAATTTTACTTAGATAAGGCCATGTCTTTTGACTGCTCTATTTCATGTTCGGCATCCGAACGATTCGGTACTTTAATTCAGTGGGCCTTTGCTCGCAGGTCGGGGTCCCGGTCTCTAGCCCATTACTCCGATGACTTTTGGTTCGGGGGTGAACAGGGCTTGGACACGCGCACGCGTCTCCTCACTACATTTCAGACACTCATGTGGGAACCGGGTGTCCCCTTAGCGCCTGAATAGACCGAGGGCCCAGCTATTAAGCTCACATTTATAGGCATTGGAATTGACTCTGTCGCACAGGCATCCGGGTTACCCATGGATAAGGTGGCTCGGATTTCTGCCGTGATTTTGGCATTGATTGCCAAACATAAAGTGTTCCCTCGTGAGCTGCAGCTACTTCATGGCCACCTTAACTTGGTCTGCAGGGTGGTTACACTCGGCAGAGCATTGGCCAGGCGCCTGTGTGACGCCATGGCTGGCCTGTTAAACGTCACCACAGGGTCCGGCTGATCAGGAGCATATGGGTGGACCTTGCGGTCTGGCTCAAGTTCCTCCAGGTTTTTAACGGGGTCTCTTCCTGGAGATCAGACCTTATGGTCTGCCCTAGATTTCAAGTATGGTCGGATGCCTCTGGCTCCCTGGGTTATGGGGGTTTACTCTGAGGGTAGGTGGACTTACAGCCAAGGGCATCACGCATGGCTTGGCATGGATCGCCTCCGCGATCTTACCTTCCTTGAGTTTCTTCCCAATTTGGGGAGCACTGATGCTATGGAACGATGAGTGGGCCAACTCAGTGGTCCATTTTTGGTGTGACAATGCGGCAGTGGTGCACATTGTCAACACCCAGACGTCCAAAAATCCCAGGGTCATGGCATTGGTTTGTCAATTCTTTTTGAGAAACCTACGCCTAAATGTGCTGTTCAGGAGAAGACATGTTCCAGGTATTAATAACGATATTGCTGATGCTTTATCCCGCCTTCAGATCCCCCGGTTCCGTGCCTTGCTCCGGAAGCAGAGGAATTCCACTCACCACTCCCGGCCGATATTTGGACGTTTGGCGAGGAGAGGTGAACCGGGCATGTCATTGGCACCTCGCACGCGTAATGCGTATCAACATGCTCTCATGCGATTTAGAACTTTTTGCGAGTAACTACAGTTACCTCAAGTGTGGTCAATATCAGTGGACCAGGTTATACAATGCATGTTTCTCCGCAGTCAGGGTTTGGCCCCCCATACTATAGCCTTCAGGCTTTCGGCACTGGCATTTATGGCCAACGTGGGGGGGGTTCAATGACTGCGTGAGTTACTTCCGCATGTGTCATGTTTTGGAGGGGTGGACACGTGAACATGTCCGCCGCCCGGACACGTGTTACCCCAGTTCGCCAGAGTTTCTGACCCACCTTGCACGAGGCTGGCATGACTTATGTTCGGATAGGTGTGAAGTGGCTCTTGGTCACGCAGCTACCACGGTAGCCTTTTTGGAGCGCTCCGCATCAGTGAGTGGGTGCCAGAGTTGGTACCATCTGTGTAAGGCGGATGTGTCTCGTAGGGCACTGGAACTCGACGATGTCTATGTCACACATGAGTGGGCTCAATTGGGGATACGGTCCTCAAAGGTTGTTCAGCACAGCGTAGGCAGTGGAGTTAGACTGCTACGAAGTTTCATTGGAGACATCTGTCCGGTTGGTGCCCCCCAAGATGGCCGCTGAGTAACATCTAGTTTCGGACGCTCGCACTAAACAAAGTGGTAAATAATGTGACGGAGTGGATTGGAGAAATTTTAAAGTGGTAAATTCTAAAGATAAGATCCTTGCCTGTCTTCCTGAAAAGTTTGTTGATCTTTTGAGGCTGGATGGTCGAAGTTCGGGAGGTTTTCTGGTGGTTGAAGCTGTGACTGCTTTTCTGCCAGGAGCCGAGGACGGGACCAGTGAAATTGCTGAGAAATGCTTTGGAACTGGCTTTGGAATCGGCAAGGAGCTGCTGGACGTGAAAGTAATTTATATGTAAGTGCTTGACTGGAGCTTGACTGGAGCTATAAATCTTAAAGCCGGCTGGGATTTTTTTTTTTTAAAAAAAAGGAGCTCGGACACTGAAATGGAAGAGGGGAGAAACGATTGAAAGCAAGAACTGGCTCTGTAATGGCGACGTTCCTGGAAAAATGAAAGTGACTGTGTTTGGGTGGTTTTTTTCTTTTTCTACACGCCAGAAGACCGTGCCACGTTTTGACAACAAAGTGGATTAATTACTTTTGTCTGGGCTAGACTATTGGAGAAAGATTGTGAGTTTCCCGGCTTAAGCTGGAGGAAGTTTTTTTTCTCTCTCTTGTTTGCTCCTCAGAAGGAGAAAGGGTTTTTTTCTTTTCCCCACAAGTTCAGGCACTTGCTGGGAAATGGCGCTTTGACTGTCCACTTCAAAGGAAGGATTAGGTGGTTTTGATTGTTTGCTCCCTTCACCATGTGGATTGCAAATATTTGTTTGCTTATTGTGGAATATACTGCCCCTCACCTCGTCCCCAAGCTGGTTGGACTTTGGGCTTTCCTTCCTCCTGGTCTCCCCCCCCCCTTTTTTTTCTTTTTTCTCTCGGTTGGCTTGGTTTTTTTTTTTAAAAGAAGAAACTTGGGCTGACTGTTCCCCTGAAGCTCCTTTACTGTGCTTGGAAGACGCCTGATTGGATTATTTGCTTTGGGGAAACGGACTCGCTGTGGATTAATATTTTTTATTGCTCTTCCCCCCCTTTTTTTTTCCTTTCCTCTTTCTCAAACTGCCTGCTGGGAGAATTGTTTCCTTCTGTTTATCGTTGTGGATTGCAGTAATTTTTGGATCTTCTGCTGTCATAAGAACTTTCCTGCTGTATCTGTGGAACCAATGGCTGCAGTGTTGTAAGCTCTATTGCATTGACAAACTGTTACAGCGATCTGCAGCAGTGGGTTTGAAATATATTGCATTATTATGGATAAAGGTACAAGAGGGAAAGCGAAGGAAGAAGAACAAGTTGTAAAGCCTAAGAAGAATGAAAAAGCACCAATGGATGAATCTGCTCAGTCATCATCCCCGCCCACAGTGCCATTGGATCAGACTCAAATTATGGTGGAAATTGGCAAGTTGATGCAAAAAATGGAGAAAAATGAGGCTTCAAGGGTGAAAGACAGAAATGAAATATTTAAAAGGCAAGACAAGACAATGTCATCATTGGCAGATTATACAAAAAAGGTGGACCTAAGTTTGAATAAATTTGAGGGAATGCTGAAATTGGTTCAAACCGAAGTGGATGTTGTAAAGAAGGAAGTAAAAGGGACTCAGGAGGTGGTGCGGGAGAACAAGCTAAAATTGGAGGAACAGGAAAGGAAGATAGATGCTGTGGAAGATATGATGAGAAAGCAGAACATTCTGATCCGTCAGGTGCCGGAACGCACTCCGGATTTGTTAAGAGAGAGGGTGGTTCAGTGGTTAAATGGTTTAAAAATGGGGAAGGAATTTGTTCAGGAGGATTTTGTAAGTGTATTCCGGGTGGGTCCAAGAAGAGGGAGAGTGGTTCAAAGAAATGTGCTGGTTAAATTTGCAAATTGGGCAGATAAATTAAAAGTAATGGCTCATCTGAAACGAGTTGGTCCTGATGCGTTGAAATTCGATGGTTCAGATGTTGAAGTTTACAATGATATTTCATTAAAAGAAAGAACATGGAGGTATAAGATGAGGCCTGTTACTAAATTATTGATGAGTAAAAACATAAGGTATAATTGGAGATTTCCACAACAATTGCGCTTTTTCTATGATAAAAGAATGCAAGTTATTGATGAAGGCACTAATCCATTGGAATATTTGAGTTTGTTGGGATTGGTACAAGTAGATTCGGAAGAATGGAAAAACCTTAAGAAGGAAATGATGGATTCTGGAGCTTTGGGGAGGGAATATGGGAGGGAGGAGTCCGGTGGGGCAACAGGTGGAACACCACAGCGAGGGGAGGAGGAGGAGGAGCCGTCCTTGATCATGGTGGAGGAGGAGATAGGTAAGGAATAATGAGCATTAGATAGTAGTAATCTTAAGTACCTAATAGAGGTAGAATGGGTAAATAGCGCATAGCGCCGGCAGTAGGGCGCATCTTGCAGGTCCCCCCTCTCCCCTCTTTGGTTGACAGAGGCGACTTTTCGTTGGAAGGTGGGGAGAGTGAAAATGTGTGTTTTATGTAGTTGGTATGGTGAAGGGTTGTTGGTGGCACACCCGATGGAGAGTTTAAAGTTGGGAGAAGAATTTGGTTATGGGTAGTATTAAAATAATATCATGGAATGTGAAAGGTACAGGTTCTGTTCTTAAGAGACGGAGGTTGGAATCGGCATTGAAAAAAGATAGACCAGATATTTTATTTTTACCGGAAACACATCAGAAATCAAAAGATATGAATAAACTTTATCTGGGTTGGATGCAACACTATGAGATGGCGTTTGGAACATCCAAAGCAAGAGGGGTGGCAACTATGATTTCTAGAAAGTTAGGATTTGAAATCACAAAAAAGATTGCTTATCAAGAGGGTAGGTATTTGTTGTTAAGAGGAAAATTGGAGGATGAGGAAATATTGTTGGTAAATATTTATGCTCCGAATGACCACCAAGCAGTGTTTCTTGAAAAAAATCGGAAAATAGTGGAGTTGGAAAACGTTGCAAAAACTATTGCGGCTGGTGATTTTAATTTGATTAGGTCAGGATTAGATTGCACAAACATAGCTAGAAGTGGAATGGGTGTGAAAGGGAAGGCGATGGACAAATGGATGAAAGTTATGGGTTTGAAGGATTCGTGGAGAGAGTTTAAAGGTTTGGAAAGGGCATATTCCTTTTTTTCGCATGTACATGGGACCTACTCGAGAATAGATTATGTTTTTCTGTCGGAAAACTTAATTGGGGATATAGAAGGTACAGAAATTGGGATTATTAAGGAATCGGATCATGCTAAAGTATATTTGGAATTGAAAGTACAAAAAAATATTCAAAGAGTTAGAAATTGGAGGTACGATCCTAATTTGTTCAAAGATCAGAAAAGCAAAGAGGCAATTATGGAAAGCTGGAAAGAAAGTTGGCAATGGAACGATAATAATGAGGTTAATTTTAACATTGTATGGGATACCATGAAGTCAATTTTTAGGGGGGAAAGCATAAAATTGGCAAGCCTCAAATATAAAAAGTATAAAGCAGAACACATAGAAAAAGAAAGGGAAATAAAACAACTACAGGAAGAACACGCAAAAAGTAAAGATAAAAAAATTCTCTTGAAATTACAAGGACTCAAGGCAGAAGTAATGGGTAAAGATATTGATAAAGTTAAACGAGATTTGATTTATTTAAACAGAGAATATTTTGAATTTAGTAATAAGAACTCAAAATTATTAGCAAGAGCAGCTAAGGTTAAAAGGGAAAAAAGAGAAATTGGGGTGTTAGTCGACAGGCAAGGTTCAAGGTGTAATAAGAATAGCGATAAATGTAAAATAGTTAGGGAATTTTACCAGGTGTTATATGCAAAGAAAGAAATAGATATGGAAAAGCTTAAAAGGATATTGGAGAGGCAGTTAGGGAATGGGATAAAACAAGAGCATAGGGAGAAAATGGAGGAAAAGATAACTGATAAAGAGGTTAAGGGGGTAATAAGCGGATTGAAGATAGGGAAAGCCCCGGGGGATGATGGATTATCAACAGAGATCTACAAAGAATTTAAAGAGGTGGTGGTCCCGAAATTGGTGAAGTTATATAATTATATACTAGATAGAGGATCAATCCCGACTTCATGGTATAACACTACAATTGTTCTTTTGCCAAAACCTGGTAAGAATTTGGAAAGAGTGGATTCGTACAGACCAATTTCGCTTATAAATCAAGATGCAAAGATCTTCACGGCAATATTGGCTAACCGTTTAAATAGTTTTATGGGGGAATATATAAATGTTGATCAAGTTGGGTTTCTAAAAGGACGACACATGGCGGATTTGACTAGAAGGGTATTAGATTTAATAGACAATGTTAATCAAACAAAGGAAAAAGTGGGATTACTATCATTGGATATTTTTAAGGCATTTGATTCATTGCAGTGGTCTTCAATTAAGGAAATAGTTAGAAAATATGGGTTCGGGGATAAATTTAACAGGGTTATAGATTTACTATATCAAAAAGGAAATGCCAAGGTTAGAGTAAACGAGGAGCTTACGGATGTGGTAAAGCTAGAGGCTGGTACTAGGCAGGGTTGTCCATTATCTCCTATCTTGTTTATAATGGCAATGGAGATTTTAGCTAAAAGTATAAGGGAGGATTCAAATATAGAAGGGATTATGGGTAATAAAGTGAGCATGTACGCAGACGATACATTGCTTATGGTGAAGCACCCGGAGCAGGTGATGGATAGGATTAAAGATCATCTACAAGTATTTCAAGCTATATCTGGATTAAAGATAAATTGGGACAAATCTGAATTGATGTTGTGCAATTTGAAACTGAGTGAGATGGGTAGCACGGTGTCGACACTTAATATACAAATCAAAGATAAGCTGAAGTATTTGGGGATAATCATTTCAAATAAATTAGAAGAACTCAAACGATTGAATTATGACAGCTTGAGAATTGAATTTAAGAATAAAATACAAGAACTTCAGAAGTTAAAACTGTCATGGTTCGGAAGGATTGCCATGTGTAAAATGATATTGTTACCAAAGATTAACTTTTTATTCGATACACTAGCGATCCACTTAAAAGAGAAAGAAATTAATGAGTTTCAAAAAATGTTTAATGGTTTTTGTAATGGAGGTAAAAAATCTAGGCTTCCAAAGAAATTATGGTATTGGTCTCAGAAAAAAGGGGGTTTGGGTATGCCAAATTTGTTATTATATTATCGAGCATTTCAAGTTAAGAATGTTGTGAAGATCTTGGCAAGAGAAAAGGTAATTTGGGAACAATTGGAAATGAAAGAGTATAGAAATATTGGAAACTTGATTTTTTTGGGAATGAAGGATAAGGTGAAAAGGTCAAATAATTTTATGATGAAAGGTCTCATGGAGGTGTGGAAGAAGGTAAAAAAGATATGGTTCCGAATCTCTCTCCAATTTTGGAATTGACTGATATGATGTGTTTCCCAATAAAATTAGACAAAGAAAAAATGGAAATATTGGATAAAAATGGGACGCTGTTATTGAAGGATTGGTTAAAAGCGTGTGATGTTGATGCCGAGCGAAAAAAAATGTTTGAGATATTAAATCTGAATTGGTTTCAGAAGTTAAAGGTGGACAATTGGAATAAAAAATATAAAAGAGAAATAGGGATAGATAGAATACATACGGAATTTGAGGAATTGGTAAGGAAGATTAGAAAAGGGGAAAGCAGTATTAAAGGTCTTGTAAGCAAGCTTTATAATATACTGAATAGAGGTGCAGATCCACAGGAGGACTTGAAACGGAAGTGGGAACAAAATTTGAATATAAAAATCGGGGAGATTGAATGGAAAAATAAATGGAAAAAGAGGATTATGAGAACAATGTCTGTAAGAATTAAAGAACATAATTTTAAAATGTTGTGGCAATGGTACCTGACACCATTAAGACTTTACCAGATGGATAATAAAAGAGATAAGTTTTGTTGGAGATGTAAAGAAATTGATGGAACATACGAACATATGTGGTGGAGCTGTAAAAAAATAAGGGATTTTTGGGGAAGAATAGAAAATGAGTTTGGTGAAATATTGGGTAAAAGTGTTAAGTTGGTGTCGGGTACTATTCTTTTAACGAATGTGGAAGGCTTGGGTCTAAACAAGGAGGAAAAAGAATTAATGGAAATCGCACTGACAACGGGTAGACAATGTATAGCTAGAAATTGGAAAAACGATGTAGATATACAGATTGGAGAATGGTATAAAGAAATGTGGAGTTTAGCACTGAACGATAAATTGACATGGGAGATTAAAGTCAAAAGAGATAATTTAAAAGAGAATAGATTTTGGAATATATGGAAACCGTTCGTGGATCATTCTATTATGGCAAATGATAGTTCAGGACCAGTACCATTTCAAAGAAGTTTTTGGAGTTGAGCAGAAAATAAACTCTCCGGGCATTGTACATATTCACAGGGTGATTATTATTTGTAAAAAAGATTTGTGGTAGTACAGAAAATTTTTTTTTCTATCATTTTGGACTTTGAAATAATGGCTCTTAATATTTGGTAGTTAAATAGTAATTAATGAGTATAGATATTGTTATGTGCTAGCATACAGTAATGTTTGTTAGTATGATACTATGGATTTGTTAGTGTATTGTATTGTTAACGTATTGATAATGTTTTCTTTTCTTTTTTGTATGTTTATTAAAAACTTAATAAAAATTATAAAAAAATAGACTGCTACGAAGTTTCATTGGAGACATCTGTCTGGTTGGTGCCCTACATGAATTTTCGGCAGTGCCTGCTGCGCGCCCCAGCCTGTTTTTCTGCCACCAGGATGGGTCTACCCTTACCAAAGTAAAGTTACTGAGGGTGACCAGTGCCGCGCTTTGCGGTGTGGGGCCCGTTTTGGCACCCATTTATTTAGGATAGGCGTCGCATTGATCGCGGCTACGTTTGGGGTACTCGGAGGCAGATATATGTGTACGCGTAATTTCTTATATGTACGTCCCCTCACTGTATGAGTACCTAGTTATCTCCTTCACCTCTTCTCCTCTTTTACAGATCCTGTGTGTCTCTGCACACCGGTGGCAGTGGGGCTGGTGGGCCGCAGCTATGTACACTGGGCAGCAGTATATGCTGCGGTGACAGAGAGTGGACCCCGACTTGGGCTGTGTGCATCCGCACGTATGCGATGGTATGGTATGCGCGGCACAAGGGGGCGGGAACTGTGGCCATTCCTGATGTCCATCAGGGATGCTGGACCGCCCGATGTTCTTATTAGTCACCTCGGCGGCAATGATCTATACGGATCACTGCTATTCCTAAACTGTCGAGGGGCAGTGACCTGGCGTTTTATATCATGTATGGCTTACACACGGTCGCTATGGTCTAACATTGTGCCGAGACACCAATTTAGGGGAGACGTGGATCTCCGTGGTTCGGACTGTTCCGGCAGTCAGTGGACAGGGCTGTTGCTCGGTCCCTTGCTGAGCATGGCTGGGAGACAGCCATTGGACACCTGCAGATAGGCTTACAAAATTTTTTTTGCTGGTAGGCAGGAGATGGGGTCCACCTGTCGGCTGGAGGTATGTACCTCTTTCTGGGTGTGGTGCAAGCAGGCCTGGCGACCAAGCTGACGGTCGGGGGGGGGGGGGCGGTGAGTCATTATGGATGCCTCCCCGTGTGGCGGGTAGCACTGGTAAGGTAAAGCTTTATGACTCAGAGGTATCCGGCAGGTTTGCAATTGACTGGCCAACACTTAGACAGGTACAGGGGTAACAGCTTTGGCCGGTCAACGATGAACCAGGCAAGGGGTGATGGCAGGAGCTTAACAGCCTGCATCACCTTGTGATTTAGCGGATACACGTCATAGGGTGGGGTCAGTAGATAGTTTATTGACTCCGGTCAACAATTTGTGTCAACAAACAAATTGATACAAATAGTTACATGTAGCCAATTGCCATTGGCATTTTGGGTGGAACCTTACCAGTGTTACTGCGGTCTGCTTGCCTTAAAGAATTACAATTGGATGGTTACACCAATTGAAAGTTATAATTCGGACTAGGGCATTATTCAATAAAAGTGGCCCGATGCCTTTATCCATATACCGGTGTCTGAGTCTTTCTTTGGGCGGGGGGGGGGGGGGGTGTCTGCAAATTGACAGTCTTTTACAAGTTCTTCAGTAGTGCTTTTTCAGCATCTGCCTTACAGTAGTGTTACTTTCTGTTTCACTTTCCCCTCTTATTAGCATGCCATGCCATGCAGTGTGACATAATATTTTTAATTCATTGGGTCCATGTTTTCCAGTGTGATTTGGAATCATCTCAACCTGCACTAGTATCAAACTGAGGTTACTTAGTTTGACCAGAAGTGCCCGAAAATTAACAAATATAATGTCAATTCAATTCAAAGTATAGCAAACAAAGATGGTGCACAGCTATAGTTTTATAAGCTAACATTCTGCAAAAAAATAAAATCTGCTTGTTATCATAGTGCACAACAGGGCCATAGCCAAGATTCTAGATGGGGGCCTCCTTTCTTATTCGGACTTGGGACTGGCAATGGCTGCAAATAATTTCTATTATCAGTCTACTAAAAAAGCCACAGCGCTGTCAGCCCAAGTGTCAAATTGTGGGCATCAATGTGGGAATTCAGGCTTGCTAAGAAGCCCTGGTGGCACATGGTTAAATTGTACTGCAGCCAAAACATTGTGAGTTTGCTCCTGATGGGACCCAAGGTTGACACAGCCCTCCATCCTTCTGAAGCCGGTAAAATGAGTACCCAGCATGTTGCAAAATGCTAATTAACATGCAAACTGTCCAGAGTGCATTAAATGCTATGAGGAGGTATATAAGTGTAATTGCTATTTCTATTGTTAATGACTTGGGAATCCTTGATTGATATTCAGTCCTCGTGGACTTGATCCACAAAAGCTCACATTTAAATACAGGAGTGGATCTTTAAAGTGGCACAATGTTTGTTGTATTTTTTCTTGTTGTTTTGTTTCCTCTCTGATTAATTTTTTTGTATACCTTGATCTCCTTTGTGCACCAAGCACCCACCTTCACAATGCAATTGGACCCTTCATGACTGAGCTACCAAGGCCATATTAAACCTTTAATTTGTCAATATTGGTTTTAAGGGAAAACAAAGAATTTTTGAGGGGTGGTGGTGGAAAGAACCCTCCATAATTCCTATCCCTTCTCCTCCAGGGCTTTCCAACTGGGCTTGGCAAAAAGGAAGGAAGGGTGGGAATTTGACAGTGGTGCCCTGCAGAGTTGGCTCTTTCCCCCCTCAGACAGGAGGAGGCTGGAGCTGGGCGATCGCTACACCAGCAGGACCCCCACACCAGAGTCAACACTAGCACTGTGTGCTGAAACATGAGGCGAGGCTGCTCGAAATAGGTGTCAACCCAACCAAAGGGCCCATTTTTTTTCAACTCAAGAGTGTGCCCCTTGTTTTGAAAAAATTCCCGCCTGCCCCTTGGTTGGACAAATCTAGTTTTGGGGGCTGAGCTGTTAGCTGGGGGGCCTAAAACTCCCTGGACCACCTGGCTATGGCCCTGGTGCAGCAACTGAAGCAATGTAACTATTTTCCCCTGTTGTGTATTGAATGTAATTGTAACCACACGAATGAGCGAGTGTAACAATCTGAAGCCACATGAATGAGCAAATGTAACAAGCTGTATCTTGCAATAGAAACAATGTAACAAACCACAAGATAACATGAGCTAGTGACCACTAGTGGGAAATAGCGAGCGTTCAGCTCACAGGGTACACATTCCTCAAATACCTTCATCTGCGCGGGAAAGATTCCCACCCTCACCTCACCTGGACAAGAAGGGCGTGACTAAGGATGACATCACATGGACAGTAGCTGTTGGATTGGGGCCGTGAAGTGGCCCTTAGGGTCCCGGAGGAGACTGGTCAGAAGAAGACGCGAGACAAGATGGAGCGAAGACCAGTGGTTTATTGAGGGAAAATCATCAGTATATATTATGTTCAAGGCTGCGTGTGGTAGAATCGTCATCTGACAGAAAATCACATCACCCATTTACCCGGGTTAATGGGGAATCTCTCTTGGGGAAGTTAATTAACTAGGGCAAACACTGACAGGGGAAATCCATTGTTCGTGGCTTACACCAGGGTAAACATGGCCACTATTTGCACTCGGCTTGGGCTGATCTGCAAGTGTGTAATTGCCTAATGTCTAACGGAGGTTAGCGATTCAGCTTCCCTCAGCAGAACTGCCGGTCAGGTCAGATGTGGGTGAATCAATCCTATGATTATTAATCCGCTCCCCAATTTCCATACTGGCAAGGGCCAGTGGCAAGGAGCCTTCTCAACTGGTGTAACCTCTGCCAGGGGCTGTATATGCCAATTGTGCTCGCGGAACCCGCAAGTAGCCAATGTGCTATCGAGGAGCCACATCCAAATGTATAGCCACTGCATAAAAGGAGCTGTGTGTCCGCCATTACCTCATGTTCATGCTGTACTCCATGCAATAAAGATGTGTTAGGCTAGTTTACAGCTGCTTCCATTGTCTTGATTCCCAAACACTAAATCCCCCTACTGTCCTATGCCTCAGAGCAAGCTGGTATCTCACTTTTTCAACATGATGTGAAAAAATATTTTCAGCTATTCCACACTTAAGTAAAAACATTAAGTAAAAACATTACTTGAGCTTTCTCTGTCTCCCACCACATATTATATACTGAATGTGATATCTGATGTCCACCAAGTCATGTACAAGGAAGATTATTTTACTGCCATAAAACACTAGTACCGTACTTTAGCTCTCTCATAAATTCAGGAATTACATCACCCAGCATGGTGAGAATCAAAGCAGGAATGTTCTGGCTCATGCTTCTCTAGCTTAAAGTCAGAGAGTCAGCAGGAAAAATATTTTATAACAATTTGAGGGACCAGATGCCTCCATTGGGAAGTCCAACTTTTCAAAGAAAATCCCAAACATATGCACTCATTAAAGGTGATACATAAGCAGTGGTATTTAGCTTATTCTGTTGCTTGATGTTCAGATCCTAAACTAGAGGATTGCTTTTGAAGCCTACAGGTACAGCCTGGCAGCCTGAAGTGTTGAAACTTGGATATATAAGGAGTGTCCCCCTCAAGGATTTTTGCCTTGTCATGGCGAGGGGGCTTGCATAGTTGAATGAGGTTATGGGCTATGCTGTGTAGGGCCACCCAAGATGGACAGGCCATAGCAGAGAACTCAGACTAAAAACAATCCACTGGTGAAGGAACTGGCAACCCACGCCAGTACCCTTGCCAAGAGAACCCCATAGACAGTATCAAAAGTCTAAACAATATGACTCTGGAAGTTGAGCCATTCAGGTTGGAAGGTGCCCGATATGCTCCTGAGGAAGAGCAGAGGACAAGTACAAGTAGCCCCAGAAATAGTAAAGCAGCTGGGCCAAAGCCAAAAGGATGCACAGCTGTGGGTGGATCTGATGGTGAAAGGAAAATTCAATGCTATGAAGAACAATATTGCATAGGAATCTGGAATGTACGATCTATGAATCAAGGCAAGCTGGACATGGTCAAAAATGGTTTGGGGAGAATGAGCATTGATATCATGGGAATCTGTGAACTAAAGTGGACAGGGATGGGTGAATTTAACTCTGGGGACCATTATATCTACTACTGTGGGCAAGAATCCCTTAGAAGAAATGGAGTGGCCCTTATAGTCAATAAGTGAGGAAAGCAGTAATGAAATACAATCTTAAAAATGACAGAATTGATAGATGAAATAAAAGGATTCTGTTTTTAGCTGTCAATCCTATAAACTTCCTGCTCTAACCATTGGTCACCACTGCCCATCCACAGTAAAGTTGCACAAGCATCACATGTGCACACGTATGTAACACAAGCACAACATATCATCAACCCCTCATAAACCTGGGTAACATGACAATCTGATGTTCACCGCATCCCCTTCTGACCATTAATCAGCCGCCTCATTCCAGTCAGAGTCCCAGTCTACTTACAGTACACTGCCTCTCTAGAACTAGAATTTAGCTGAGCTTCAATGAGCCCCTGCTGGCAACTGATGGAAGTATCGGGCCAGTATACTAGCATAGAAATACACTAGCAAGGTCTCTATGAAAAGTGTTCGCCCTCATGGAACCCTGATGCAGGGAACGGAAGCAAGTTTGCCCCACTGCCAGAGTCTCGTTAATCCCCTATCAGTGACTCATGAGAGGTGCAATGTAGCTCTTTGATCTGATCAAAGAGCTACATATGCAATTATGTTACATAATTGCAAAAAGGGGAAGGAAGTCTCCAATCATCCAATTTGCTATGGAATGTGACTGAGGAGGGAAGGGCAGATGAAGAAATTGTATTAAAATAATGTTTAAAATTATTTATCTCTAGTTCTAAACCACATAAAATTATGTGGTTTTCTCCTATGGGTTACTAATAAAAGGAACTTTATTTTCAGCAAAGATTGAAGGGTCCACTCTGAAAATACAATATTGATATTTTATGAGCTAAAATGTTTTAAGTTGTCTCACCCTGTTAGAAGGATGTGGCCATGCTGCAGGTATGACTGTGAAAGCTTAAATAAATTAAAGACAAAGACAGTTATTACTCAGCAAGGGTGCAGATTTACCTGTGAGACTCTGAATACATTATTTTCATGAGGATACAATGACAGCAGTATGGCAAACACGCCAGGAATGTTGCTGTGATCACCTGGCCGATCAGGCTTACCATGGACAAATTAAGACTCTGGGATAATCTTGTATTCCGGGAATGGACTTTGAAAGTAAAGACAATTGCTGGTAATATTTAATCAATGGTATAAAGGTCCAAGCCATTTCCTGAGGCATTGCAACATGAAGTTCACTCCAAGAGATTATAGACATTTCCACCATGCCAAGGCACCCCTGCTAGGGTGTGTGTGGAATGCCAGTAGGGATTTAATTGATAACAATTGTGGACATTATTGTGGACATTTGGACTTACCATGGACTACATTCAAACATTGAAACTTCTTTGTAACCTTTTTGTTCTTGGTGAATGTGAACACTGAAATAATTTTCTTTTAATTGTATGATGTAATTTCCCTTGCCCTTGTGACAGCTGCAGCACATTCCCCCTTCTGTCCTTATGTTCTTCATGTATAAACATTCCTGGTTTGAATTGTTCTGCACTGATCCTTCACATTAGGAGGCAGCCCTGTGGAGGAGATTTATTTGCATAAAATTTCTTGGGCCATATGCAATAAAATCTTTTATTTTTCCCCACAGTCCTTTCTCTAGTGGTTTTGTTTCCATTTTGGCCAGAGGGTATTAAATTATGTGGTATCCGCGAGCACAATTGGCATAACAAAATTAAAGTAAGTTAAATGATACCAAAATGTCTTCCTTTTCAGGTATTAGACCAGTGTTTCCCAAACTTTGGTTTTTGGACTCCATTTCCCAGAAGCCTAAGTCAATTCCTCAAAGCACTGATCAGCCAATATACTGACTTAGGTTTCTGGGAATTGAAGTCCCCTGTGGGGCGTAGGGCCCACTTTGGGAACCACTGTATTAGACTAATATGTGTTCCCAGGGTAGTTGCACCCCTTTCCACTATGGGCACCCCAAATCTTGGCTTATAGGTATTTCCAGGTAAAGGCACCTAGGCAAAGGGGTGCCACAATTTCAGGTATCAGAATGATCTCAGTCCGAATTCAAGGCAAACGATTCAACATCATAGTAATCCAAGTCTATGCCCCAACCACAGATGCAGAAGAGGCTGTAGTCAACAGTCTATAAAGACCTACAACACCTTCTAGAACTGACACCAAAAATGATGTCCTTATCATTATAGGAGAGTGGAATGCCAAAGTAGGAAGTCAAAAGGTAACTGAAATAATAGGCAAGTTTGGCCTTGGAGTACAAAATAAAACAGGACAAAGGTTAATAGAGTTATGCTGAGAGAATGCACTGGTCATAGCAAACACCCTCTTCCAACAACCTAAGAGGTGACTCTACACATGGACATAAACATTGAAATTAAATTGATTACGTACTCTGCAGACTGATTACGTATGCTGCAGCAAAAGATGGAGAAGCTTTATACAGTCAACAAAGATGAGACCTGGAGTGGACTGTTGCTCATATCATGCTTAGAATGAAGAAAGTAGGAAAAACAATTAGGCCGCTCAGGTATGATCTAGATAACATCCCTCATGAATATATGGTGGAGGTGAAGAATAGATTTAAGGGATTAGACTTGACAGACAGAAGAATAGATTTAAGGGATTAGATTTGACAGCCTGAAGAATTATGGAATGAGGTTCATAACATCGTACAGGAGGCCACAATTTGAACCATGCCAAAGAAAAAGAAATGCAAGAAAGTGAAGTGGTTGTCTGATGAAGCTCTACAAATAGCTGAAGATAGAATGAAGGTAAAAAGAAAAGATGAAAGAGAAATATTCACTCAACTGAATGTAGAATTCCAGAGAACAGCAAGAAGAAATAAGGAGGCATTCTTAAAGGAACAGTGCAATGTAATTGAGGAAAACAACAGATGGGGAATGGCTAGAGATCTCTTCAAAAAATAATAATAATGGGGAAATAAGGGAACATATAAAGCAAAAATGGCCATGATAAAGGACAAAAATGGTAGGGACCTAACAGATGAAGAAGAGATTAGGAAAAGATGACAAGAATACACAGAAGAACTCTACAAAAAGGACCTTAATGTCCTGACAATCACAATGGTATGATCATTGACCTTGAGCCAGACATTCTGGAGAGTGAAGTCAAATGTGCCCTAGAAAGTATTACTGACAACAAGGCTAGTGGAGATGATAATAATCCGGCTGAGCTACTTAAAGCCCTAAAATAAGATACTGTTACTGTGTTGCACTCAGTATGCCAGCAGATTTGGAAAACACAGCAGTAGCCACAGGATTGGAAAAGGTCAGTCTATGTTCCAATTCCAAAGAAGGGCAATGCAAAAGAATATTCAAATTATCATACACTTGTGCTCATCTCATATGTTAACAAGGTTATGTTCAAGACCTTGCAAGATAGGCTTCAGCAGTATGTGGACCAAGAACTTCCAGAAATGCAAGCTGGATTCTGAAGAGGCAGGGGAACTAGAGATCAAATTGCCAACATTTGCTGGATCATGGAGAATGCAAGAGAGTACCAGAAAAATGTCTACTTCTGTTTCAATGACTACACCAAAGCCTTTGATTGTGTGGAACACAATAAACTGTGGCAAGTCCTTAAAGAGATGGGAGTACCAGAACACCTCACCTGTCTTCTGAGAAATCTGTATGTGGGTCAGAAAGCAACAGATAGGACAGAATATGGAACTACTGATTGGTTTAGAAAAGGAAAAGGAGTAGTACGACAAGGCTGCATATTGTCACCCTGCTTTTTAACTTATATGCAGAGTACATCATGCGTAATGCAGGGCTGGAAGAAGCACAGGCTGGGATTAAGATTTCTGGGAGAAATGTCAACAACCTGAGATATGCAGATGACACTACTCTAATGGCAGAAAGGGAAGAAGACCTAAATAATCTCTTGATGAGGGTGAAAGAGGAGAGTGCAAAAGCTGGCCTGAAACTTAACATAAAAAACCAACAACCAAGATTATGGCATCTGGCCCCATCACTTCCTGGCAAATAGAAGGAGAAGAAATGGGAGCAGTGAAAGACTTTACCTTATTGGGATCTAAGATCACTGTAGATGGTGACTGCAGCCATGACATAAAAAGATGCTTACTCCTTGGGAGGCAAGCTATGAGAAACCTAGGCAACATAATAAAAAGTACATAAGGAAGGTTATTTGTGCAACATAAGGAAGGCTGAGCGCAGAAGAATAGGTGCCTTTGAACGGTGGTGCTGGAGAAGACTCTTGAGAGTCCCCTGGACTGCAAGGAGATCAAATCAGTCAATCCTAAAGGAAATACTGTATTTTCTGGCATATAAGACTACTTTTTAACCCCGAAAAATCTGTGCCAAAGTTGGGGGTCGTCTTATTGGACAGGTACTTAACTGCAGCTTGTTTCCCCTTGCTTCATATGTCCGGCGCATATGGTGGGGGGTGCCGCGGCCGAGTCCCTGCTCTGTGCGGGGAGTATGAAGCAAGGGGAAGCGAGCTGCACACATCTTCCTGTACCTCGAAGAGGAGAACATGAGCGTGGATTGGCTCTTCACCAGAACCTGCCCATTCGACTCGGAGGGCTGCGCGTCTTCGGGTTGAGTGTGGGTTAATTTTTATTTGGTGTGCATTGGAAGAGAGGTAGTCTTATACGGCAAGTATATTCCAAACTCTATATTTTAACTGGAAAAGTTGGGGGTCATCTTATACGCCCAGTCGTCTTATATGCCAGAAAATACGGTAAATTTTGACTGCTCTTTGGAAGGACAAATACTGAAGCTGAAGCTCAAGTACTTTGGCCACCAAATGAGAAGAGAGGACTCACTGGAGAAGGCCCTGATGCTAGGAAAGATTGGAGGCAAAAGGAGAAGGATGAGATGGCTAAGATGACATCATTGACGTGGTAGGTGTAGATCTGGGTGGACTACAGAGGATGGCAGATGACAGAGGAGCCTGGTGTGTGGTGATCCATGGGGTCGCAAAGAGTCGGATTTAACTGTGTGACTGAACAACAACAAAGATAAAGAGTGACCTCATTAGCTGAAATCCTGTTGCTTAGTGTAGTAAGATGCCCTAGAGTCAACTCATTGCATCATTGAGGATTTGAGGAGTCAACTTCTAAATAAGTTCCATTGACTCAAACAGACATACTCTAGTTGTGACTTACTTTAGGGTACCAATGAGGTAGAGACCAGGAACAAGAGTGCCAGATGGGCCATCACCATCACCCTGCCCCTTGGAGGTCCTGGAGGTCCAAACTGTCAACTCACTGGTAGACCTCTGGGAGATTTTGCTGTCTGCCAACACAACTGAGAAGGCCTGACAAGAGGGCCCTGAGCCTGGGGAAGGAGTAGCAGAAGGAGAAGCATTAGAGAGTACCATCAGTGGCAGAGGAAGGGTGGAGACAATGTCACACTGAGTTAAAGAAGAATTTATGTGTGCATTTATCCTAATACATTCATCTTTCTTTTATTCATTTTTGTAAACTATCTTTAATTTTGTTAGTTACATTCACTAAAATTATTTTTATCAATATATGCTTTTTGCTGTGTGCATTTCTTCCAATATACTCATTTTTGGTACAGTTTTTATTTTTAGTAGAGAATTCATTGCAATATTTAGAAGGCTGAATTATTTCAATGGAGGAGAAAGTATGTGCATTTTCATAGGATGAGCATCTCTCAGATTAATATACAGATCAGTTAAAAGGTGTGAGGTTGTGTAAATTTTCATTGACTGGCAAACTGAATGCATTTTTATTGTACCAATGAATGGTAAACAAGCAAATGCAACAATGCTAGCAAGAGTCTGCAGAAATTTGCAAATTTGCAGAAATCACTCAGATTTCCAGCTGGGTCACTACCTGACTTTTTCATAGCTTCCCACTTTCCATGTCTAACAAGAGTTTCTTTTAGAACCTTTCAGACATCAGGATATGGGGATGATGAAGAGGAGAAAAAGCCCACACTGACACTGGATATACACAGCAAAGATTCCCTTTGCAGCCCCTTATTACTAACATATTAATGTACATAACAGCAGCGCCTCCTTTAATCAATTTAACATAATATGAACTATGAGTTAATCTTCTGTAATTAGAAGGCCACCTTCACTCTATTAAGAGAGAGATATATCATCAAACTCATCTTCCAGATGAAGAAGGCAATTATAGAGAAAGCCTGGAAACTGGAGATGCTCACAGAAGTGAGGAAATGTGACCATTAGGGCAGGTCTGAAAGGAAGACCTAGTTTGCCAGGGGAATAAGAGACTTAGTGGAATTCAATCTTTGCACATTTTGATCTAATTGACCTGACGTGCTCCTCCCAGATTAATGTACAGTTGAAATGTAAAGTACAATTCAAACTCAAAGATGCACTTACTGGCTGAAGGAGGTGAAGGACAGGCAGCCATTGGGTTGTAAAGTCTACTTCCTAATTATTTGATCATGTTGTTGTTAAACAAGGCATCTCCCTGAAGAACTCTCAAGCTCTGTGAAAGGAGCACATTTTTTGTTCTTATCGGGGTCCCTTATCCATCCTGTGTCCCTACTCTGCATGAAATTACAGTAAAACCTCGCATAAAGAGCATCTCACTTAGGGACTAACTTGCTTAAAGAGCAGAATTTACTCTGAATGGTTGCCTCACTTAACAACTAAAACCAACCAACAAGTTGCTTAACAACTAAATTGGGGTTTGTAATCCCCCTCCCCACCAGAAGTCACAATTGGTCACTTACAATGGTGTTTTGCTTAAAGAGCAAACTCACTTAAAGAGCTATCCCGTGGAACGCATTATGCTCATTAAGCGAGTTAGCACTGTAATTCCTTCCCCTTAGAGAAGTGAAATATACACAAACAATAAGTACACGACTGGCTGATTATGGGGACAAAATCTACTTCCGCTAGTACTTCTAATCCTTAAAATCAACCCCCAAAAAAGAACAACTATTACCATTTGGAACAAGTAGTGTTATTTGCATCAAAGCATTATTTACATCAAAGCATTAGTGCCATTTGTTCTAAATTGCACAAATAACCTTTCCTTATCATTGTCTTTTCTTGTGGAGAGTGCAATGAAATGTTTCACCTTCTCACAAGGTGAAAAATAATGATTTTGTAGTTCACTCTCATCCTGTGGAAGGAGAAGCAAGAAAATCCATTTTTTATGGCAGAAATGCCCTTTTACCAGCAGAATGCTTTTCTGCCAGCTGATCTCAGAAACATTCCAACAGAGCAAAGCCAAGCTATAGATGAGCCAAATCTTCTCTAGCCCAGGGATACAGGTCTGTGCCAGCTCAAAGTTAGGCCAAGCCAAGAGTAATGTTAAGTAATTTCTAGCATCCTTAGGCAGAGCGGGGTCTGGATTCAGCCCAACCTCAGCTGGCCTTCAATCATCTTGGCTAGCCAGAATGGCTCTCTTATCTGTTTACCAGTTTATGAGGCTTTCAACATAGTTCTCTACTCAAAAATCACAGATTTTGAAGGAACATATATTAGATGTTTCATGTGAGAATCCAGACAGCTGTCCTTATTGCATTGTACTTTGTTGTCTATTCTTTTCTGAACTTGCTTTCTTGTGTAACTAGAATCACCACAAAATCCCACTGCTGCCCTGCTACACAACGATAAAGACAACCAGACATTTTGCCTATACATCTTGCTGCATTTCCCCCCACCATAAATCCCACCCCTTCTCCAACATACACGAGTCAGATGTGTGGAAAAGCCTCTGCCCAATTTTCCTCCATATTTGGATAGAAATTTCAACGTTGAATTTTTGCCCAGATTAAAAACAAAAAACAAAACCACCTTTGTGGAAATGGAATGAAATGGACATAAATGCAAATGTGCAATTGATCAAGACCTGGAATGGACAGGTTTCTCTTCTTTTAGAGCAGGCTAGGTTTTTTTCCTGCTGTGACAGTGGGATAATGTGCCTGAGTCCATCAACAGCCTTGTTGTTGTTCACCCAAGAAGGGGTCCAGCCAAAGTAGACTCACTGAATCAGTAGGAGGTACATAAATGTCGATTTACCATTCAGCAACTGATTTGGTTCCGCTGTCTGGGACTATCAATTCAATCTATGAATTTACAAAGCTTTTGGACTGCCTCAGGAAGTTGTTGCTTCTACTTCTACAATAAAAAAAGCAATAGATTAAAAGTAAGCTAAAACGGTTTTTATAGGCCACTTTAGAAATAAGTTTTAAGGAATGAAAACCTTTGAGATGAATACAGTTTGGGATGTCTACAAGCACCTCAATGGGATTGGAACCAGACATTTTCAAATTTTAATTTTATGGATCTTGTGCATAGATTTACAGTATCTAACACCTTTCAGTTCAAAAAGGGGTTTTAATGCCACTTCCAGTATTAAACCAGTCTCACAATAAAATAATAAGAGGATTCATTTACAGAAAAAAAAGGATTATTCATTCCCATGCTGATCAGTCTCATGCTCACAGCCATGCACCCACATATCTTAATCCATAGCATAGTTCCTATGTTAAATCATAGCTATGTCTGGATATTTCTGTACTTAACAACATCTGGCTTTGTTTAATGTCAGTACATTAAGCAAACTACATTTTGTAACAATTGATTGTACCCTAGTGAAAACCATGGTGGGACGGCTTTACGGAGAAATTTATTGCATGTCAGGTCCATGTCAGGATCATATCGGCAATAAGTAATATCATTGAAACTGGACTTTTATCTTCTCTATTTTCAGGGAAGGTGGGATGTGGAATTTGGGGAATCTCTAATACATGACAGCAGAATAAAGGAGTCCATCAGTGGATGCATTACACATAAACCACATACAGCCTCCCTCTTCCTCCACCACCACAATTCCACAGGCACGTATAGACAACACAAATGTGTGTGTGTGTGTGTGTCTGTGTGTGTGCATGTGTGCGTGCGCATGTGCGCGTGTGTGCTTGCGTGTGTGTTGGAGAAAACTGTGAAGACTCTCTTGTCCCCTCCCACTGTTACATTCTCCATTAAATGATAGCACTTGCTATTATGCATATCTCCTGCTGAAAAGCCACCAGAAAAATATTGTTCTTAAATCCCTTTCCCTATCCCTTGGCAGATTCACAGTTTCAAATCTTAGAAACGTTTAATCCTCTGTCCATTGTGATTGTGAGACAAACACTTGGGAAACAGCCAAAGACATACCAAGAAAGCTTACTTCCTGGAGATTGTATCCTGAGCTGTTCTCAGAGTGTTCCTATCATCCATCCACACCAAGAAGGCATATCTGAAGCAGTTTCCTTGCTTAGCTGTGCTCTGTTTGTAATTGCATCTGTCTTGTCCGTGGAAGAATTGAAATATAGAAGCTGGGATTGATTCACAAGAAATTCAAGATCTGCAGCATAGCTTTCAGTTAGCCTGCATCTAGGCCCATCCTAAAGAACAGCTGGAGGCTCACATTATTATATTTTCCTTTCTCAACAGACACAATACAGCACACATAAAATGAGAAGCTTAGGCTAGAATGATTTTTTCCTCATACCTAGTTTTTATATGGAAATTCTCTCTCTCTGTGTGTGTGTGTTTGTGAATATAGAAATGGTAATAGAATCCCACCACCTGCAGTAAGAAGTAAGAGCCCAGAGACAAGCTTATCTTATTTATTACATGTCCATCATGCCCAAGGGTGGGCATCAGCAGGTTTGGACCAGTTTGCCAAAACCGGAAGCAGAAATTCCGGCTGGCCCTGCCCATTCAAATTTTGAAATAAAGTAGTCTTAATTCGGGTGCAACACAGGGCTTTCCCCCTGGCCATGCCCACCATACCACACCCACAGTGTGGTAGTAATTTTTTTTGGAGCCCACCACTGATCATGTACTTTTTCAAAGAGCACTGTACCACCAATATCAACTGATTTTATACTCACTATAAGCCCATGAGGTAGATCTGACTGACAGCCCAGTGTTGGGCTCCAATTTTTTTTCACTACCACACTGTGGGTGTGGTATGGTGGCCACTGCCAGGGGAAAAGCCCTGCATTACACTGGAATTAGGACTACTTTATTTCAAAACTTGGATGGGCAGGGCAGGCCAGAATTTCTGCTACCGGTTCTGGCGAACTGGTGCAAACCTGCTGATGCCCACCACTGTGACAGCCTGTCCAGACAGGTAATAGGACTGCTCTTTTTGGATTTTTTGGGGGGGAAAGATAGGGGTTGGCTTACTCTTTTGTACACACAGGGTGGTCCATAAGTCCCTACCCATCCATATATTTTATTTATCCAGTGTATCTGTGTGCTGTGTGGGTGGGGACTTATGGGCCACCCTGTATATAGGGTGCCAGGGTGGCCAAACTCTCCTTGCTTTGCTTTTTAAGATCATATCTGGGCTTTTTGATTTTTCCAGAATATTCTTTCAGCTCATTCCCAACCTATATGGATGCAGGCAATGGGCTAAAAAAAGAGCCTTGCAGTTGTAAAGGCTGCTTCTAATATTAACTTCTGGTATGGTGATGTGACTGATAGGTTACATCAAAAGATGGGCAAATTGAATACTTCCCCTGACCAATCCAAACAAAAGAAGGGAAGTCACAGTATTGTCCTCAGGTGTTGTTGCTGCCGCCTCTTTGATTGCAAGTAAAGTGGGGTAAACTTACTCATGAGTAAACCAGGTAAACTTTAATAAAGTAGTTCCATCATATGCCTGGCAAGCAGACTGGACCATTTTTTCCTACACAGAAATGCTCTCACTGATGTGCATGCATACACACATGCACACACAAACGCTGGGTTTTAGCTACATTTTGAGCTACTTCCAACATTGCTCTGTGCAAAACATTGTTGATGTAATCTATAGTTGCCCTCTCAGGTTCGAAAATTTTAATTGTCTTTCTTAATTCAATTTCAAACCTGACATTTTTCTGCTTTAGGATTGTCTCAATTATCTCAGGTCAAAGCCCAGTTAGAAATAACCTGGTTTTATGCCACCTGATTAGATGATAGAGTCTTGGCCCTGTCAGAAAACCTGGGGGAGAGGGAAGGTCTCAGTCTCTGCATGGGTCACAGGCAGGGAGGAGGAAGATAACAGTTTCCTTTTGAACTCCACCTGCTTCAGAGATTGAGCACAATATGACCATGAGAACTGCCTTTATGAAATGTCTATGGAGCATGAGATGCACAGGCAAGTTATTGTTCCCAGGTCTGTCTCAGAGATGAGTGTGAAACTCCCACCTTGGTCTCCTAGCGACTCTATCTCAATCCCATGAGATCAAGCCTCTTTGAAGATGCACTCCTTTCCAGACCCTTCTCACCCATCCTCGAACTGTAGCCAAACCTTGGCTATCCAGGAACCTTATCTTGGCTGGCAAAATAGTCCCCAACAATCCTCTCTTCTCCAAACACAAGGTGATAGTGTACAGTAGTTTTTAAGATTTATTGTAGAAGCGATGAAATAATCCATACAGCAAAACAAGCTAACAGATTAACTAACAGTTCTAAAAGCACTTTCCCTAAGAAAGCAACAAAATATCCCATCGTGGGTTCCTAAGCTATTCTAACTCTAAACTTAGAAAAATAACAAAGATCTAACTTTGCTTGAGAATTCCATCTCTCAGCTCTCAGAGATGAAGTCCAGCTGCATTCAAAATATCAGCTAAATGTGGGCTTGCCGACCATACCTGTCAACTGTGGTTCCAGCCAATCCGGGACCTGCGCAGAATGGTTCTGTGCAGGTCGCCTTCTACGCATACGTAGAAGGGTTTTGCGCTTGCGTAGCCCCGTTCTACGCATGCGTAGCCTTCCTACGCAAGCATAAAACCCTTCTACACATGCATAAAACCCTTCTACACATGCGTAGAAGGCGACCTGCACAGAAGGGCTGCACAGTACCTCCTTTCCCCCGCTGCCAAATTCCAGGGTTTCGGCAGCGTGGGGCGAGAAATGGCGCAAATCTGTGCTGAAAACCGGGAAATCCCAGCCAATCCGGGAAGGTTGACAGGTATGTTGCCGACCCGCATCTCCGTCTCTAAGTTTCCATCTGGTCTCCTTATCAGATGTTTGAAGAGATAAGTGCTTCGCTGATCTTGAAGATGGTCCTCCGATGAATCCTCTAAATGTCTAAACTGTAGGGATTTTATACCATTTTGGCACTCTTCTCCCTCCCTTAAGAATGACAATTATGTAGGAATGATGTACCCTCATGGGTGTTTTTCCATTAACAATGATGTAACTTTTCCCCCACAGGTGTTCTACTCCTGGTGGGGGTTGCAGGATGCTAAGTGTCCTTTTACCTCTCCCCTTAGGTCTGGGCTAAGAGTCATCGCACAGGCTTCTGGCCTGGGGGTGGGTGCCATACTATGCCACATGCTCGGGAATGGGCGGGAAGCCCCAGTAGCCTTCTACTCGAGGTCTCTCTCCAAGGCAGAGCGCAATTATGTGCAAACAGACAGGGAGGCCCTTGCCATAATCGCTGGGACAAAGAAGTTCCATGATTTCCTATTCGGCCGGCCGTTCACGATCATCACGGATCACAAGCCATTATTGGGCATATTCACCATGGGCAAACCCACACCCCAAATTTTGTCCCCTAGGATGCTCCGGTGGGCAATATTCCTCAATGCATACCAGTTCACACTGGCCCGGGGAAGGAAATCAGCCATGCAGATACACTTCCGCATTCACCCCTGCTGGCGCTAGGGGAGCCTGAGTGTGAGGTAGAACAGGACCACCAGGTGCTACTAATTGAGTCTCTCGACTCAGCACCAATCGTGCCCCCAGACCTCGCCAAGGCGACAGCAAAGGATAAGGTCCTGTCTCTAGTTAGCTCCTGGGTAAAAAAGGGGTGGCCCACAACTCCACCGAGTGCGGAATTCCAAAAATTCTTCAGGAGGAAAGTAGAATTGTCCATTGAGAGGGGTTGCCTCCTCTGGGGGGAGAGGGTAGTTATTCCTGAAGAAATGCGCTCAAAGTTACTTAAGTTACTCCACGTAAGTCACCCGGGGTTTGTGCGCTCAAAAGCACTGGCCAGAAGCTACTTCTGGTGGCCACAGATAGACGCAGACATTGAGCACATGGTGGGCACTTGCGAAAGTTGCCAGATCTCCCAACCTGAAGAGTCCCGACTTCCTCACAGAGAATGGGACACGGCCTGCTGACCTTGGTCCAGGTTGCACATTGACTTTGCGGGGCCGTTCAGGGTATCCTACTTCCACCTGGTGGTTGACTCATTTTCAAAATGGTTGGAGGTTTTCCCAGTGACCAACACCTCCTCGGGGGCAACCATCAAGTGGTTGCAGAACCTATTTAGTTGTTTCAGGTTACCCGACGTACTGGTCACCGACAACGCCAGTTCCTTCACCTCTGTCGAATTCCAGGTGTTCCTAGAGAGGAACGCGATTCGACACATTACCTCAGCCCCGTTCCACCCTGCAACAAATGGGCAAGTCAAGCGCCAAGTGCGGACGACTAAAGAGGCACTTCAGTGAATGGGCCCAGGGGATCTCAACCTACAATTGTGCCTGTTCCTACTCTGTCAGTGGTTTGCTCCCTTAGGCATTGGACTGTCCGGCATTCACGCCATAGACTCTGACCTAGTGCAAGATGTGTGCGACACACATCCAGCGGTTTTTGAGAAGGGGCTCAGGAGGTATAAGGGGTCCCCAGTCTCGTTCGACCTGGACCCCGAGGTTCGACCCATCCGGCTCAAGCCTCGCCAAGTACTGTTCGCCCACAAAGACAAGATTGAGGCGGAATTGGACAAACTGGTGGGTCAGGGGATATTGGTTCCAGTGGACTTTACAGAATGGGAAACGCCAATTGTTATGGCGTTAAAGGCAAATGGGGAGGTCAGGATTTGTGTGGACTACAAATGCACCATTAACAAGGCCATTCACACTAATGCATATCTGGCGCCGGTTGTTAGCCATTTGCTCGCCACTTTACATGGGGGTAAATGTTTCGCAAAACTAGACTTGGCACAGGCCTACCAGCAGCTCACAGTCTCACTGGCTACTGCAGCTGCCCAAACAATAGTCACGCACAGGTAACTCGCCTTCAGTTTGGCGTAAATTCAGCCCCAGGGATATTCCAATCTCTTGTAGAACGCCTCCTCAAAGGGCTCCCCAGGGTCCTCCCCTATTTTGCTGATGGATTGATAACTGCAGGGAGTGAGGCAGAGCTAGCCAAGAGATTGGATCGAGTTCTGACAGTATTTAAGAAAGCGGGTTTGAGACTTAGGTGAGACAAATGTGTGTTCCAGGCAAGGGAGGTAGATTTCCTTGGGTTTACGATAACCCCAGAAGGTGTTAAGCCCTCAGACACAAAGTTTGCGGCTGTTAGGAATGCCCCTCACCCCACCGCAAAACCGGAATTACAGTCCTTCCTAGGACTTCTAAACTTCTACCATTCATTTCTGCCGGGAAAAGTGTCCGTAGCGGAGCCATTACACCGGCTGTTAAAGAAAGACGCAGTTTGGCAGTCGGGCGACAGCCAGGAGAAGGCGTTCAAGGAACTCAAACAGCTCCTCTCCTCAGAGGCAATCCTCACACAAAGTATGCATGCTCTGAATCTTTAACTGATGTCTGTCCTCTAAAGGTAAAGTTTCCCTTGCTTGAAAGCCAGTCGTATCTGACTCTAGTATTCAGTGCTCATCTCTGTTTCAAAGCCGAAGAGCCAGCGCTGTCTGCATCTGCAGATGTTTCTGTGGTCATGTGGCAGTCATGACTAGACACCAAAGCACACGGAACGCTGTTTACCTTCCCACCGAAGTGGTCCCTATTTATTTACTTGCAATTTCTTGCTTTCAAACTGCTAGGTTGGCAGGAGCTGGGACAAAGACTGGAGCTCATTCCGTCCTGCAGTATTCGGGAATCAAACTGCTGACCTTTTGCCTCCCAGTCAGCGTCTTAGTCACTTGAGCCACTGCAGTAATTTAGTGACATGTCTTTCTGGAATGTGAATGGCATTCACTGAGAAATGTTGCACTCTCACTTTAAACAACAGATTCTCAACCTACAAACAAGCAGTGTAACTAAATATATAAAAAGTAATTCATAGAAATTGTAACATTCCTTGAATTCTCACTATAGGACCTTCAACTGTGGTTCAATGTCAGACTGAAGTCCTCCACATGTCTACTTGTAAGGAAACTGTTTTCATTTCAGTGATGTTTACTCCCTGGCAAATGAGCACAGGACCACACCCAAAAAGTACCAGAGTTGGACAGAGAGAGCAAGCTATCTAAGCATTCCTAGTCCCAGGTTGCTAGCTAGAATTTTGGGCGAATGTTGGTGCTTTTCTAGATCCCCAGGCAAATATTTAAAAAGTGTCAGTGTGAGAAGAACTGAAAGAGAACGTGAAATGGATTTAAAGTTCTAGGAATTGAACATTTTGCTATATGGACAGGTGATGAAAAGTTATGCCCCCCTCAGCTCTGGAATGCCATGTTATTGAGTTGGGTTTAGCCTGGATTATGGACCCATTTACCCAGATTTCCCACATGCTACTTCACTAGACCAGAAACAGTTCCAATTCTCATCCCTATCCATGCCTACCACACCCATGAAACTGCAAGGAGCCACCTCTGTGACATCACATGGACTCCTCCCTATGGCACAGAAAGAGTGTGCCCCCCTCAGAAACCTTGGAATGCAACTCACCTGGCAAGCCTAACAGTATCCCATCCAATTGCAGCAATTACCACACAAGTGACAGTCAGGCGATGTCTCCCATTCTGCTGAAAGCAATTCCAAAACCACCCGGCCATTGAATCTGTTACAAAAATGGAGTCAGGGATCGTTTGGGAGTTTTGTTTAGAAGTCACTCGATTCAATGAACAGAGCATGGATTTCCATTTGAAAGATTTGTCTTCAAACAAAAAGACAAGGATAAGGTCAACACATGCCACACACTAGTGATGGGATTTATTTGGAGGGTGTTTGAAAATTGTCAGATGCTCACATTTTCAATTGTCAGCCATCTCTTCAAACATTTCATCCTTTTCCCTCTCATCTCTACTTGCTCTTTGTGAATTTCTAAAAGCTCTCATTTTCTCCACTAGACATGTGCAGTATCTATTTTTTCTTCTTCTTTCCAGGGATAGCCACATATGCCTTCAGATTGGCTCATTTTCTATTGTCTGTCAAGTAGATTTTTCTCTTTGTGTGTGTGTGCATGTGTGTGCGTGTATGTGTGTGTGCGTGTGTGTGTGTGTGTGTGTGTGTGTGTGTGTGTGTGTGTGTGTGTGTGTGTGTGTGTATGCACATACATACATTTTCCCTATGTCTATTGATATGCATATTGCTTCAGTGTGCAACCAGGTACCTGTATACTCCTTTTTCTTACATTTCAAAATGTGCTCCAGTTGTAGAGGAAACAACCATTGTAGAGGAAACAACCATTGCTGATTGATTTCAAAGCCAATAACCAGCATGTAATGTTCATTTAAAAAAAAAAAACAACTGGTGTAACTTTCACATTGAAGCAAACTTATATTAAGAAGAAGCTTGAATGTGTGCTTCAAAAGAAAATGTCCATATTTTATCTGTTACCAGAAAATTCATGTTCTAAACTTAGATTGTCTAATACTCATTTCACATGTTTTTTTTAAAAAAAGATCCTTCATTTACATATGTTTTTCTCAACGTGTACTGGAGTGAGGGGTGGTCTTAAATTGTAATTAGTTTTAGAGACAAAGCATTTGACAACAGGTGGAAGGAATAAAGACTACAGCAGTGCAAAACTGGAAACATGAGCTGCCATCCAAAAGGATGAACAAATTTCTTATTTATGTCATTTATTACTCTTTCTATACCAACTTTCTGGTAAAAGCTTTCAAAGAAGTATTTAACAAATAAAAACAATCAGTAGAACAGGGGATCCCTACAAAAGCAATACAACTGTTCCAAATTTTTGAAACCATGATAGATCAGTGAGAGAGCCATCAGATGGCTGTAGAGGTGTGTTCCTGGTCATACTAGAAAGGGTTTAATTTAATTTAATTTAATAGTCATATTTATATATGCTGCCCACTCAGGCAGAACCCGACTCAGGGCGGCATTACAACAAGTTCTAAAAACACATAAAACACTTTAAAAGACCCATATCCCACCCACTTTAAAAGACCCATATCCCACCCACCCATCCCACCCACTATAAAAAGAAGAAGAGAGAGTTCTTAATTGTTTACATAAGCCAGCAGGTGGGGACCCTGTTCCCATTCAGGCCCCACACCTGTCCTGCCAGCCAGGTCTTCAATCCTTTCCTGAATGGCAGCAATTCTCTTTGAAGTCTTAGATCTGTTGGCAGGAGGTTCCAGAGGGTTGGTGCGGACACGGAGAAGGCCCTCCTTCGGGTGCTGGATAGATATGCACCCCTAGCTGATGGCACTATTAGAGAGCCTCTCCGGTCCGCTCTGGTTGGACGGGCAGACACTCTTGGGACGAAGCGGTCTCTAAGGTATCCTGGCCCACTGCCATATAGGGCTTTAAAGGTCAAAACCAGCACCTTGAATTGCACCCGGAGACAAACTGGTAACCAGTGCAGCTCCCGAAGTAGCGGTGAGGCGCGGGCATATCATCCGCATCCCATCACCACCCAGGCTGCCGCATTCTGGACCAGCTGCATGTTACTTTCATGCGAGCAATTTACCTTAAAGCTGCATTCTTCCCAACCTTTGGCTTTGAGATTTCAGTTCCCCAAAACCTAAGTCAATTCCCCAAACCACTGATCAGCCAATGTAGTGACTTAGGCTTCTGATAATTGAAGTCCCACTGTGGGGCATGTTCCTCATGTTGGGAATCACAGCCTTAAAGAAACCCTTCTATGCGTGCTACAGAATTACTGCTGCCTAGACCCCAAAATTCAGTCTGGCTAGGATATCCTGCTATGGTAATCATCAGAGAGCGGTTAACTAACCTGAAAACCCTCAGGGCGAATGACCTTGGCTGGTCTTGGCTTGCAAAGTCCACAGGGAAGGATGATGGTCCCCAAGTGGATTAATCTCACTTGAATCCAACTCGATGAAGGGCAGCAACTTCATCAATAATGGCCTGGAGCTGATGAGGACTTTGTGTGCCAAAAAGGCTCAGAATCAGAAAACGACTCGCAGAACAGGATCAGTGGTACAGGTGTCAGCTCACCAGTTTTACCACAAATAAAGTGTATTCATGAGTAAATTAACCTTGTATAGTCAGAAGCAGGGCTTCCCCATTTTAGTAAGGAGGTGATGGCAGCCATCTATTCAGTGGGCCAAACCAACCTTCCTTTTCTTTTTGCTTAATAAAGTAAGCAACATAGTGAAACAGGGGTGCTTTTTCATAGCATGATACACCTATTAATTAGGGAAATAATAAAAAAAAATAGAGTGGAGGAAAGTATAGGAAGGGGTTTCTCCATCTCCAATTTTAATCTCACAACCTAGTGCACACTTCACAGCATTGTCACCTCTAGTAACACCACCCACATATCTCTTTGGGTGTGAACTAACCATCTGCATAGGGTACAGAACAGGATAATTAGCAGCAGTATGTCAAATAACTGCAGCCCTAGTGCTATGCCAGAAAGTAGTGAGATAACAGTAAAAAGAAGAGTGTTTCAATTTAAAGAGTGTGGATGCTGCAATTTGATCCAAACTGTAGCAAAAATGATCAAAAGAGCAAGATATGTGCCAGTGTAGATAGGCTATATGTATTAAAACATGAGCTGGGTATGTTCATTATAGATACTACAAGATGTAAAAATATTAGTCAGCTTTAGCTATGTTAAAGCAAAGGCAGACAAACTGCAGCCTATGAGCCCAGCAGGGGCCTCACAAGAGCCCAAGTGTACCCAGAAATATTATATTACTATGTGTCCTGTACCTAACAGTCCCATTTTTTAAAAAGAAAATAAATACAAAAATGTTATCTTAGTCCTTTCAAAATACTTGCTCCTCCTCAACCTGTTTTATCTTGAGAATGTTTTTCCCCTCCTTCCTGTGCTTAAAACAGTTCAACACGCCAAATACCTAGCAAAATCGCCCTCTTTCCACAGGTGCTTTTTGTATAAAACAATTTTAAAGGGAACAGGAAAGCATAAGGCAGAGTAGCTCTTAAAGGTCCAAGATGGGGAAGTACGCTGGCAATTGCCAACCACTGTACAAAAGCAAAATTTAAAGATGTGTAGAATAAAAAAACCTATCATTATTTATTTGGCAAAATAAATGTATTGCATAGGGGTTATTGAGTTTCCATATTTCATTTTTCACTCATGTGAGAGAGAAAATGTTATAGGCAATGTGGCTTTGCAGGCGCACCCCCCAAAGAAAGACTCAGACACCGGTATATGGATAATGCAAGCGCGGCACCAAAATGGCCGCCGCGCTCTTTGCGCCCCCCCACTGGACTTGGACATCCGGGTAGTCAGGGGGGCGTGGCCAGCACTCTTTAAAAGGGGTGGCCACGAGGCAGCTGCGCTGCCATTTTGCGAAGCGACGGAGAGGAGAAGTTTTTCCCCAATCGCTCCGTCGCTCTTCCTCTAGCTGGGAAGCCTCTTTTGGGCAGCGGTTTCTTCTTCGCTTCTTTTCTTCGGCTTCCCAACGATTTCCGGCAATGCCTTCCAAAAAGAAGGCGATGGCGAACGCTGTTCGCACTTCAAGGAGGCGCCAGCCGGGTCGGAGGACCGCGACTGCGCCCCCTCAGCAGGCCCCCTTTCCAGGGGCGCCCACCAGGACCGGCGGGATGGGGTCGATTGCTCCCTGGCCCGAGGCTGGGCAGCCTCAGACCGGCCCTGCAGGGGATGCGGCCCCCGGCCCGCAATTGGCAGCCACCGGCCCGGGCCTGGCACATAGCCAAGCTGGGCCTTCGGGCCTTGGCATGCAGCTTCCAGCGGTGGGCTTTAACCAAGGGGGTTGGCTGGGTTCCCTTCCCTGGCAGGGCATGCCCCCGGCTCCTCTGGGGCCGGTGGTTGGGGCATGGCCATATTCGGGCCCCGGGGTCCAGAGACCTGGCCCGGCGCCAGCGACCGGTGGGCCGGCCGGCCCTCTGCCCCCCATCAGCGTTGGGGGCTATGTAAATGTTGATGCCCTACTGGCCCACGTAGTGGCCCTGGAGGCATCTTTAGGGGTAGTTAATCCATCCGGGGCACCTTTTGGTTTACAGGTCAACTCAGCGCCTGCCGGTCCTCGGCAGGCGGCCGAAAGGGTTGAGCTGCCTGAGGCAAGTAGGTCGGCGCCAGCCACGGCCTCGCAGCTCCCCACGCAGCAGATGCCGCCAGCAGGTAGTGGTCAGGCCCCATCTACGAGCTCGGTTGCGGTTGCGAGCTCCGACGCCCGCAGTGGGCCGGAACCCCCAGTGGGGGCGGCCCATGGGGGTGCAACTTGTGAGTATACGGTCCAAGCTAGTGCACCCACACCACAACCCACAACGGGGGGAGGTTTGCAGTGGCCGTGGCCTCGCCTGGCTGGGACGGCGGGTCAGCCGCCGCCGGCCCATCAGGGAACGGCTCCAACACTCCAAGGCCCCTCTTGGGGCGGGGTACCCTGTCCTGCAGGGAACTTACTGGGGGTGGCGGGGCTGGTCCAGGCTCCTTTCATGGTGCCCAGCACTGTCAATGTTCCGGTGTCGGCCTTGCCGACAGCAGGTTATTCATTGCCCCTCGGGGATCACCTGGCCCAGGCCACCAAGGAAAAGATGTGGCGGGGGGAGTATGTGGACATTTTCTCCCTCTTGAATAGAGAACCCACCAAAGAGGAGAGGGAGGGGCAGGACGAGAAGGACAAGGAGCAGTCTCGTCGACATAAGCCGCCACGCACGTGGGCTAACTGGTTACCCGCGTACCTTATATACATGGCGGTGTACCTCAGGGCCCGGCCTGACCTGGCAATTCCAATGGTCCAGTATTTGGACAACATATACCGGACGATGGTTGATTTCCCTGGCCCGTCGTGGTTGGCTTACGACGAGGAATTCCGTATGAGAGTGCCCCTACACCCAGAGATGAGGTGGGATGAGCCCTGCCAGAAGCTGTGGCTTCTGTACATGACCCCCACGCGCCCGGCGCCAGGGGAGAGGTACCATTGTGGACATGCGGTCCAGCGAGCTGCTCCAGCCCAGGCACCCCGCCAGGTGACGGGGCAGGGGGTTCCAGCCCGCCTGCTGTGTTGGAGCTTCTCGGCCAATGGTGCGTGCAACAGGAAGCAGTGCCGATACAGGCACGAGTGTCCCTCTTGTGCTGGCCCCCATGCCGCCGCCCCGTGTCCTAGGGCAGGCGGACTGCGGGGCAGAGGTAGAGGTGGACAGGGAGCGGGCAGAACTGCCGCGGAGGGAGCTGGTCAAGCAAAAGGCCCCCTCCCCAATTAATGTGGACATGCTGGAGCGTTGGCTCATGATGTACCCGAGGAGGGCAGACGCAGCTTACCTGCTTGAGGGTTTCCAGCAGGGGTTTCACATTCCTTTCACAGGGGTCAGGTCCCCTCAAGATGCACCCAACCTGTTATCACTTAAGGGAAGGGAGGAGGTGGCTGCCATGAGCATTGCTAAGGAGGTTGCTGCTGGCAGGGTCGCTGGCCCTTTCCCTGTCCCACCATTTCCCAATCTCAAGGTTTCCCCGTTGGGGTTAGTGCCCAAGAAGTCACCGGGGGAGTTCCGTTTGATACACCACTTGTCTTACCCGGCTGGCCGTTCGGTCAACGATGCTATCCCTGACGACCTTTGTTCGGTCAGGTATACATCTTTTGACCAGGCCCTGCGCATGGTGCGCTCATGTGGCCCGGGTGCACTACTGGCTAAGTGCGACATTAAGTCCGCGTTCCGTCTCCTGCCAGTGCACCCGGGCGACTTTGAGTTGCTGGGTTTCAAGTTCCCGGGTGAATTTTATTTTGACAAAGCCATGCCTTTTGGCTGCTCCAATTCATGCTCGGCATTTGAGCGCTTCAGCACCTTCCTGCAATGGGCCTTTGTTCGCAGGTCAGGGTCTCGGTCTGTAGCCCACTACCTCGACAATTTCTTATTCGGGGGTGAACGGGGCTGGGATACGTGCACGCGTCTCCTAAATACATTTCAGACGCTAATGAAGGAACTTGGTGTCCCTTTAGCGCCCGAAAAGACCGAGGGCCCTTCAACCAAGCTCACATTTCTGGGGGTGGAGATTGACACGGTAGTGCAAGCATCCGGGTTACCTGTTGATAAGGATCGTTGCACTCATTTTGGACTTGCTGGCCAAACGCAAGGTGTCCCTTCGGGAGCTCCAAGTGTTACATGGTCATCTCAACTCCGCTTGCAGGGTCGTCGCACCTGGCAGAGCATTTGCTCGACGCTTGTGCGACGCCATGACTGGCTTGGCCAGGCCCCACCACAAGGTCCGACTGAACAAGGGCATGAGGGCTGATATGCTCATCTGGCTTCAGTTCCTGAAGGAATTTAACGGGGTGTCATTTTGGAGGTCTGACCTTTTGGTTTCCCCTCGTTTTCAGGTTCAGTCGGATGCTTCAGGGTCCCTGGGTTATGGGATTTACTTCGAAGGGAAGTGGGCCTACGGCAGATGGCCGCCAGCCTGGTGGGGCACGGATCGTTTGCGCGATCTCACGTACCTGGAATTTTTCCCCATTCTGGGAGCTTTGATGCTATGGGGCGAGGAGTGGGCCAATTCGGTCGTCCATTTCTGGTGTGACAATGCGGCAGTTGTCCACATTGTCAACTCACAGACGTCGAAATCTCCCAGGGTTATGGAACTGGTTCGCCAGTTTGTGTTGCGCAGCCTACGCCTCAATGTGCTTTTTAGGGCCAGACATGTTCCAGGTATTAATAACGATATTGCTGACGCTTTGTCCCGCCTGCAGATCCCCCGGTTCCGTGCCTTGGCCCCAGATGCAGAGGAATTTCCCTCGCCGCTCCCGGACGAGATATGGGCGCTTGGCAAGGAGAGGTGAACCGGGCGATCGGCATGTCGCTCGCCCCCCACACGCGTAAGGCGTATAACCATGCATTCAGTTCATTCAGGGCCTTTTGTGCCCAATCACAGCTGCCTGAAAGTTGGCCCATCCCAGTGGCTCACGTCCTCCAATTTATGGTTTACTTACATGCCCAGGGCTTAGCCCCCCGCACCATAGCATCCAGGCTGTCAGCGCTGGCATTCATGGCCAAGGTGGGTGGTTTTGCTGACAGCACAAATGATTTTCACATACGACATGTTTTGGAAGGGTGGGTGCGGGAACGTGGGCGCAGCCCGGACGACTGCCACCCTATTTCTCCAGGGGTACTTACCCACCTTGCACGGGGTTGGCATGACCTGTGTGTCGATAGGTATGAGGCAACCCTGTTTCACGCGGCTACTATGGTGGCCTTTTTTGGAGCGCTCCACATCAGTGAGCTGGTGCTACTGTCTAAGGCGGATGCGAGTCGTAGGGCACTGGAACTCGACGATGTCTATGTTTCCAATGATTGGGCTCAGCTGAGGATACGCTCCTCCAAGATTGATCAGCACGGTGTAGGCAGTGGTGTAAGACTGCTACGATGTTCCATGGCAGACATCTGTCCGGTTGGTGCCCTACAGGAGTTCCTTGCACTACGTGGTACGCACCCTGGCCCATTTTTCTGTCACCAAGATGGGTCTCCCCTTACTAAATTTCAATTTTGGAAGGTGACCGGTAAGGCACTAGCCAGTGTTGGCCTCCTTGGGGCTCGTTACGGCACCCATTCATTCAGGATACCATTCATTCAGGATAGGGGCGGCTTCCACCGCAGCGGCGTTTGGGTACTCTGGGGCTGAAATATGTAACATGGGAAGGTGGGGATCACGATATTTTCAGTTGTATGTTCGCCCTCTTCAACAGTGAGTACCAGTTAAGTCACTGCCCTGTTTCCTTTTTTCCTTGACAGACCCTGGGTTTCGTCTTACACCGGTGACAGTATGGCTGGTGGGCCACAGCTATGTGCACAGGGCAGCGCAGTTTGCTGCGGCGACAGAGTGGGGACCCCGACTGGGACTGGGTGCATCCGCAAGTCTCAGGTGGTACGGTAAGCGCGGAATGTTATGGCGGGAACTGTTGCCATTCCTTTTCTCCATCAGGGATGCTGACCCGCCTGATGTCCTGATTATACACCTTGGGGGTAATGATTTGGGACATGTCACGGGCCTATCGCTGAAGCATGCGATTTGCGGTGACCTGGCCTACTTGCATTATGTGTGGCTTGCCACAACCCTACTTTGGTCGGACATGATACCGCGGCACGCTTACAGGGGAGGGTTTAACCTCCAGGCCCTTGATCGGGCTCGGCGCTCGGTGAACAGGGCTATTGCCCGGTTCTTTATGGACAAGGGTTGGGGGCGCGTCATACGACACCCCACCATCAGTCTCCAAAATTATGAGCTTTACACAGGGGATGGGGTCCATCTGTCGCCGGGAGGTATGGACCTCTTGTTGGGAGATTGGCGAGCAGGCCTGTTGACCGAGCTGACGGTCTGGGGGGGGGTTGGTGAGCCTTTATTGAAGCCTCCCCGTGTGGCGGGTAGCACTGGTAAGGTAAACATTTATGACCCACAGGTATCCGGCAGGTTCGCAATTGACTGGACAACACTAGACAGGCACAAGTTGGTTAACGTTGTCTGGTCAACGATGAACCAGGCAATGGGGTGATGGCACGAGCTAGGCAGCATGCATCACCCCGTTATTTTACGGATACGCATCAGAGGGTGGGGTCAGTAGTTAGATTATTGACTACAGTCAACAATTTGTTTGTTGTCAACAAACAAATTGATACAAATGGATACATTGTAACCAATTGCCGTTGGCAATTTTGGGTGGAACCTTACCAGTGTTACTTCGGCCTGCTTGCCTTAAGAATTATAATTGGTTGAATACCAATAGAAATTTATAATTCGGACTAGGGCATGAATCAATAAATGTGGCCCAATGCCGTTATCCACTTTTACCAGTGTCTGAGTCCTTTATTGGGGGGTGCACCTGCAAAGGCATTGGGCCACTTTTATTGAATAATGCCCTAGTCCGAATTATAACTTTCAATTGGTGTATTCATCCAATTGTAATTCTTAAAGCAAGCAGGCCGCAGTAACACTGGTAAGGTTCCTCCCAAAATTGCCAATGATAATTGGCTACAATGTATCCATTTGTATCAATTTGTTTGTTGACACAAACAAATTGTTGACCGGAGTCAATAAACTATCTACTGACCCCACCCTATGACGTGTATCCATCAAATCACGAGGTGATGCATGCTGTAAAGCTCCTGCCATCACCCCTTGCCTGGTTCGTCGTTGACTGGTCAAAGCTATTACACCTGTACCTGTCTAAGTGTTGGCCAGTCAATTGCGAACCTGTGGGATACCTATGGGTCATCAATCTTTACCTTACCAGTGCTACCCGCCTAAAGTGACCAAAGTCAAAGAAAACCCCTTTGCTGAAACACTAGCAACAGTGTGGGATGGGCAAAAAAGCCAGAAACCAAGGGCCAATTGTGGGTTCAGGCTGAAAATTCCCACCCGGCTCCGAAGTGACCAAAATATCACACTGTTCACTAGGGAGGGGGTGGAGGGAAAAACTTCTCCTCTCCGTCGCTATTTCTAAAATGGCAGCTCGTCTACCTTGTGGCCAACCCTTTTATAGAGGGGTGGCCACGCCCCCTAACTCACCCGGATGTGTGAGTCCGGGTGGGGGGGCCCCACAAAGAGTGTGGCGACCATTTTGGCACCGCGCTTTCATTGCAGGCGCACCCCCCAAAGAAAGACTCAGACACCAGTATATGGATAAAGGCATTGGGCCACTTTTATTGAATAATGCCCTAGTCCGAATTATAACTTTCAATTGGTGTATTCATCCAATTGCAATTCTTAAGGCAAGCAGGCCGCAGTAACACTGGTAAGGTTCCTCCCAAAATTGTCAATGATAATTGGCTACAATGTATCCATTTGTATCAATTTGTTTGTTGACACAAACAAATTGTTGACTGGAGTCAATAAACTATCTACTGACCCCACCCTAAGACGTGTATCCATCAAATCACGAGGTGATGCATGCTGTAAAGCTCCTTGCCTGGTTCGTCGTTGACCGGCCAAACCTATTTCCCCTGTACCTGTCTAAGTGTTGGCCAGTCAATTGCAAACCTGCCGGATATCTATGGGTCATCAATCTTTACCTTACCAGTGCTACCCGCCACACGGGGAGGCGTCTATGAAGACTCACCGCCCCCCCCCCAGACCGTCAGCTCGGTCACCAGGCCTGCTTGCAAAACTTCAAGAAAGAGGTTCATACCTCTAGCCGACAGGTGGACCCCATCCCCTACATAGAGATCATAATTTTGCAAACTAATCGTGGGGTGCTGGATGCCCATCCCCAAACCCTTGTCTGCCAAGAACCGGGCAACAGCCCTGTTCACTGAGTGGCGAGTGCGGTCAAGGGCATTGAGGTCAATACTCCCCTGTATGAGTGACGCAGTACGATGTCCGACCATAGCAGCCTTGTGTACGGCCACACATAATGCAAATAAGCTAGGTCACTGCAAATCGTGAATTTTAAGGAGAGGCCAGTGACCTGGGCAAGGTCATTGCCCCTGAGGTGCAGTACAAGGACATCAGGCGGTTCAGCATCCCTGACGGAAAACAGGAATGGTAACAGTTCCCGCCATCTCATTCCGCGCTTACCGTACCAACGTACACGTGCGGTTGCACACAGTCCAAGCTGGGGTCCCCACTCTGTCGCCGCAGCATACTGCGCTGCCCAGTGCACGTAATTGTGGCCCACCAGCCATACTGCCACCGGTGTGCGGGGACACACAGGGTCTGTAAAAGAAGAAAAGAGAATAATGACTTAACTGGTACTCATGCCTGAAGTGGGCGAACATACAATGCAAAACGCATGGATCCCCATCTCCCCATTCAGCGTATATCAGCCTCAGAGTACCCAAATGCAGCCGCAGTGGATGCAGCACCTATCCTAAATGAATGGGTGCCGTAACGAGCCCCGGGGAGGCCAACACTGGATAGTGCCATACCGGTCACCTTCCAAAATTGAAATTTAGTAAGGGGAGACCCATCCTGATGGCAGAAAAACGGGCCAGGGTGCGCGCCACGCACTGCCAAGAACTCCTGTAGGGCACCAACCGGACAGATGTCTGCAATGGAACATTGTAGCAGTCTAACTCCACTGCCTACGCCGTGCTGATCAACTTTTGAGGACCGTATCCTCAACTGAGCCCACTCATTAGTGACATAGACATCGTCGAGTTCCAGTGTCCTACGAGTCGCATAGCCTTAGACAGTAGTACCAACTCACTGATGCGGAGCGCTCCAAAGAAGGCCACTGTGGTAGCCGCGTGAAAAAGAGCCACCTCATACTTATCATAACACAAGTTATGCCAGCCTCGTGCAAGGTGGGTCAGTACCTCCGGTGAAATTGGGTGGCGAGTGTCCGGGCGGTGGCCACGTTCCCGTGTCCACCCCTCCAAAACATGATGTATGTGGAAATCCTTCACGCAGTCAGCAAAACCTCTCACTTTGGCCATAAATGCCAGTGCCGACAGCCTGGATGCTATAGTACGAGGAGCCAAACCCTGACTGTGTAGATAAACCATAAATTGAAAAACTTGTTCCACTGGAATGGGCCACACTTTGGGCAACTGAAGTTGCACACAGAAGGTTCTAAATTGAACGAAAGCATGTTGATACGCCTTACGCGTGCGAGGTGCCAAAGACATGCCGATCGCCCGGTTCACCTCTCCTCGCCAAATGTCCAAATATCGGCCGGGAGTGGCGAGGGGAATTCCTCTGCTTCCAGAGCCAAGGCACGGAACCGGGGGGATCTGCAGGCAGGATAAAGCATCAGCAATATCATTATTAATGCCTGGGACATGTCTGGCCTTAAATAGCACATTTAGGCGTAGGCTTCGTAACACAAACTGGCGAACCAACGCCATCACCCTGGGTGATTTAGACGTCTGAGCATTGACAATGTGCACCACTGCCGCATTTTCACACCAAAAATGGACCACTGAGTCGGCCCACTCCTCGCCCCATAGCATCAAAGCTCCCAGGATTGGAAGGAACTCAAGAAATGTAAGATCGCGGAGGCGATCCATGCCCCGCCATGCTGGAGGCCATTGGCCATAAGCCCACCTCCCGTCAAAATAAATCCCATATCCCAGGGAGCCGGAGGCATCCGACTGTACTTGGAATCTACGGGAAACCAAAAGGTCCGATCTCCAGAAAGAGACCCCGTTAAATTCCCGTAGAAATGTGAGCCAAACCAAAAGGTCAGCCCGCATGCCCCTGGTCAGTCAGACCCTGTGGTGGCGCTTTAGTAGGCCAGACATGGCGTCACATAGGCGCCGAGCAAATGCTCTGCCGGGTGTCACCACCCTGCAGGCAAAGTTAAGATGGCCATGAAGTACCTGTAGCTCACGAAGTGACACTTAACGTTTGGCCAGCAATGCCAAAATCATCGCGGAGATCCGGGTGACCTTCTCAATGGGTAACCGGGATGCCTGTGCAACCATGTCAATTTCAATACCCAGAAATGTGAGCGTAGTAGATGGGCCCTCGGTTTTTTCGGGCACTAAAGGGACACCCAGTTCCCGCATTAGCGTCTGAAATGTAGTGAGGAGACGCGTGCACGTGTCCGAGCCCCGTTCACCCCCGAACAAAAAGTCATCGAGGTAATGGGCTACAGACCGATACCCTGACCTGCGAACAAAGGCCCAATGAAGAAAAGTGCTAAAACGTTCGAATGCCAAACATGAAATAGAGCAGCCAAAAGGCATGGCCTTATCTACATAGAACTTCCCTTGGAATCTAAAACCCAATAGCTCAAAGTCCCCAGGCTGCACTGGCAGCAATTGGAATGCCGATTGAATGTCACATTTCACCAGGAGTGCACCGGGACCACAAGAGCGCACCATCCGTAGGGCTTGCTCAAATGACGTATATCGGACCGAACAAAGGTCATCAGGAATAGCATCATTGACTGAAGAACTCGCCGGGTACGATAAGTGGTGGATTAAACGGAATTCACCCGGGGTCTTTTTAGGTACTAGCCCCAGAGGAGAGACCTTCAGGTTAGGGAAAGGTGGTGCGGAAAAGGGGCCCGCTACCCTCTTGGCCTCTACTTCTTTGGCAATACTCAGGGCAGCCACCCCCTCCTTACCCTTCAGGGAAACCAAATTGGGGGCATCTTGGGGTCCTCGCACCCCTTTGAATGGGATACGAAAGCCCCACTGGAAACCCTCCAGGAGGTACCTTGCGTCCTCCCTCCTGGGATAAGTTGAGAGCCATCGCTCCAACATATACACGTTAACTGGGGAGGGGGCCTTTTGACTGGCTAGCTCCATCAGCGGAAGCCCTGCCCGCTCCCTGTCCACCTCTACCTCTGCCCCGTGACCCACCAGCCCGCGGGCACGCGGAGGCGGCGTGGGGGCTAGCGCTAGAGGACACTCATGTTTGTATCGACACTGTCGCTTATTGCACACTCCATTAGCTGAGAAGCTCCAACACAGCAAGCGGGCTGGAACCCCCTGCCCCGCCGGCTGGCAGGGAGCCTGTGTTGGAGCAGCTCGCTGCACAGCATGGCCACAATGGTACCTATCCCCAGGCGCTGTACAAGAGCCACAATTTTTGGCAGGGCTCATCCCATCTCATCTCCGGGTGTACGGCCACCCTCATTCTAAATTCCTCATCGTAAGCCAACCACGATGGGCCAGGGAAATCAACCATCGCCCTGTAAATATTGTCCAAGTACTGGACCATAGGAATGGCCAGATCAGGCCGTGCCCTGAGGTATACCGCCATATAAATAAGATATGCCGGCAACCAGTTGGCCCAGGTACGCGGTGGCTTACGACGACGAGACAGCTCCTTGTCTCTGTTATCCTGTCCCTCTCTCTCTTCCTTAGTGGGCTCATGGTTCAATACGGAGAATATATCCACGTACTCCCCCCGCCAAATCTTCTCCCTCGTGACCTAGGACAAATGATCACCAAGGGGCAAGGAATAACCAGCCGTCGGCAAAGCCGTCACCGGTACATTATTTATAGAGGGCATACGCAGCGGGACCCCAGGGGTGGAAACCCCCGCCCTCAACGAGGTGCTATTTTGAAACCATGGGGCACTGGGATAGGCTGGTAACTGATGCCCACTCGCCTCAACTTGACGAGGCCAGGGCCACTGAACCCCACCACTGGAAGTGGGCTGTGATGTATGTGTGCTAAATTGAACCTGATACTCACTAGGTGCACTCCCGTGAGCCGCCCCCACTGGGGGTTCCGGCCCACGGCGGGCGTTGGAGCTCGCGACCGGAATCGAGCTCTGGGGCCACACCTGACTACTCCCAGTCTGCAGATCTGGATGAACGGGGAGCTGCAAGACACCAGCTGGCGCCGGCCGGAGCGTCTCAAGCAGCTCAACCCGGCTGGCCGCCCGTTGCAGCGTCGCGGCCGTCAAGGTAGCCGGTGCCAATGAAGGGGCCCCGGAGGAAAGAGAAGCGCCCCCCTCCACAGGAGGCTGTGCAATGCCCAAGGATGCTTCTAGCACTGCTAAACGTGCTAACAGAGCATCCACTGCCACAGATCCCCCAGCGTAAGGCGGGCCGGGTGGCCCGGACGGCCCACTAGGCAGTTGGAACAGTAACCCGAAAGGCGAGCCAGGGCCAGAATAGGGCCATGCCCAAAACTCCAGCCCATGAGGGGCCGGAGGAGGAACGAGTTGTATACTCACAACAGGCCCTCCCATGCTGCCCTGACCCATGGCTGGTAATGGCGGGCTGAGGGCCGAAGCCTCTGAGGGTCTGGCCTGTAGCTGGCCAGCCTCCGAGCTGGAGTCCGGCTGCCAAGTGCCAGCCTGAGTAGCCCCACCGGTATCAGTGGGCAAGGCTGGCACAGTGCCCTGCCACGGGAGCGCAGCCCTGGTCCTCCGACCCGATGGCTGTCCCCCGTCCGGCACAGGACCGGTAAAAGTTCTCCCCCTTGGCCGCGGCTTCATCGCCGGGGCCTTCCGCTTGGGAGCCATGTCTCCCGAGGAGAAGAACAAGCAGGATCCCTATCCAGGGATCGAAATCCTAGCACCTAAGCATGCGATTGCCAAGCAAACCAAGGCTCTGCGTGCGCTAATCCTCCTTTCCCAGCCGGGAAAGAACCGCAAGGGCTAAATAGCCGAAGACTAAGGACAAACAGCGACGGAGAAAACTTCTCCTCTCCGTCGCCATTTCTAAAATAGCAGCTCGTCTGCCTCGTGGCCACCCCTTTTATAGAGGGGTGGCCACGCCCCCTAACTCATCCGGATGTCTGAGTCCGGGTGGGGGGGGCACAAAGAGCCCGGCGGCCATTTTGGCACCACACTTTCATTCTTCTTTCTCAATGAGACATGACAATGTTCAGATTTCAGTACAGTATTTTGATTTTGATTTCAATCCAAATCGATCTACACCAAATTTGCTTCTGTTACCTAATTGGGTAGGGTGGTGGTGGCTTACTCGCTATTTGTAGAAATTCTGTTTCTTGATTTTTATGTTTCCTTAAGCAACTGGGGGGAAAACTTCACAATCTGTGACCATGGCCAATTTGTAACTACAGGTGTCCTGATCGAATTCAGTATAGTACTTCTTGAGGGCTGGGAAGTCTCATAAACTCTCTTGGATATTTAAATATCTATTGCAACCTCATCACAGAACTAAGAAACTAAACTGGAAATATTTTATGGGGTCTTCTCACAAATCAGATCCCTTCATATGAGACCTCTAGCAGTTGAAACTTTTTAACTTCAAGCTAAACACAACACATCAGACTTATACCAACGTTCACCAGGGAGTCAACAAACCCTTTCTCTCCCCCCACCACTTTTAACAAGTGCAATGGAAGGTAAGGGAAGCTTATAGTTATCCAAAATCTATGATTAGTGGGCTGCTTCCACTTTGCCAGCTCACGTCCTATATGTATGTACTAGCTTTTTGCCCAGCGTTGCCAGGGGTTATTGTGTTGTTGTTTTTAATTGTTGGAAGGTATGTATGGCAGGGTGAGAGGCAGGTATCCATCAGGGGAGGTGCTCTCCCTTGAGGATCCCTGCCTGGTGCCTTTGCATTTTCCCCTCAGCTTTTCTGAGGGCTGGCTCGAAACAGCAGAGAGGAAAATGCAAAGGGGAGAGGCAGGTATCCATCAGGGGAGGCACTCTCCCTGGTGGATCCCTGCCTGGCAACTTTGCTTTTCCCCCTCAACTGTTTTGAGGGCTGGCTCGAAACAGCAGAGGAGAAAATGCAAAAGGGAGAGGCAGGTATCCATCAGGAGAGACGCTCTCCCTGGCGTATCCCTGCCTGGTGCCTTTGCATTTTCTCCTCAGCTGTTTTGAGGACTGGCTCGAAACAGCGGAGGGAGAATGCCGGTGCCCAGGGGGGAGGCAGGGAAAGGGGGAGGTGGACATGTTTTGTTCTCCCTTCCCTGCCAGCACCCAGGGGGAGGCAGGGAAGGGAGGAGGTGGACACATTCCATTCCCACTTTCCCTGCCGGCACCTGGGGGAGGCAGGGAAGGGGGAGAGGTGAACATGTTCCATTTTCCCTTCCCTGCCGACGCTTGGGGGAATAGTGGGTGCGTGTCAGCCGTTGTTTTCTTTTTTTGTGTGCGCCATCTGTCCCACCTCCTCTGTGCTCGTGTCCTCCTGCCTGATTGGCTAAGGCATGCTGCGGCATGGAGGACACAGGGACTTGTAGTTTTTTTGTTTTTCCATGTTCGTGGAGCGAACACCCCAACCTCAGCTCCCGGACCCTCACAGCAATGGTATCAAGGACAAAAGGTAGGCGTGCACGGTGCATTACGGGATGGGATGGACGGGTGTGGAAACACATTCCGCACACGCACGGCCCAACCCCATTCTTATAGGTATAGATCCCATATATCTCTCTGTGTGTGTTTTTATTTTTCCTCTGCCACCTTTAACTTCATTCCAGCCCAATCTAGTAAGGGTACACATTGCCTCCTGCCCTGCTGCTATAGTCTTACCTAACCTTCAGCATGCTTGAGCAGTTTTCCCTGTCTTGGTTTGGAAACATTGAATATAAGATCTAAAATTCTTTGGCCTGAACAAGAAAGATGTGTCTGGCAAGGCACTTTAAAGCCGGTAGGTGAGAATTAACAGTGCCTACAAACTGTGGATATTGGCCGTTTAGAAACAGATCAAAAGAGATGGATGACAGACAGATGATTTAACTACTCCATCTACTGGCAAATGGCTAAAGGGAGCTTGCACAGATACGACTGCACAGCTCCTTACAGATCCTCACAGCTTGAAGAATGCTCTCAAAATCCCTCATTGTCCTCACAGTCACCCTCTTTCCTTCTCCTCTCCACAATGCACTTGATGGTTCATGTTTTGACACATTCCATTTAGGCAGCACAACTGAAAGCTGAGCTGTGAATAATGGATGGGCCTAGTAACTCAGGGGAATAGCATATTTTCCAAGTTACCTTGTATATAAATCTGAACCCTACTTGACTCCATCTGCAAGTGTTGCTTCTTCTTCAGACTTCCTTTACTTTCTTATACTTGTTTTGGCTTTATTAAAGACAACAAGTCCTATTTGCAGAAATTACAATGGATGGTGGCCCCATAATTCAGAGGAGAAGACAACTAGAGTGAGGAAAATCGACTTTTCTGGATGACCACTCTCAGAATCCCACTGCAGAGAAATGGAGAGAAATGGAGGAAAACAACAAAAGAGGCAGAACCAGAGATCTTTTCAAAAAAAAATCAGGGAAATCAAGGGAACATTTAAAGCAAAAATGACCATGATAAGGGACAAAGATGGAAAAGAGCTAGCTGATGCAGAAGAAATTAAGAAAAGATGGAAAGAGTACACAGAGGAACTCTACCAAAAGGACCTCAACACTCCTGATAATCACAATGATGAGGAAATTGAACTTGAGCCAGACATCCTGGAGAGCGAAGTCATAAAGGCCCTAAAGAGCACTGCAAACAACAAAGCTAGTGGAGATGATGGTATCCCAGTTGAATTTTTCAAAGCGCTAAAAGATGATGGCATCAAATTACTGCATTCAATATGCAAGCAGATTTGGAAAACAAAACAGTGGCCACAGGATTGGAAAAGATCAGTATATGTTCCAATACCAAAAAAGGGCAATGCCAAAGAATGTTCAAACTATCGAACAATTGCACTCATCCCACACGCCAGCAAGGTGATGCTCAAGATAATACAGGATAGACTTCAGCAGCAAGTGGAGAGAGAATTACCAGAGGTGCAGGCTGGTTTCAGAAGAGGCAGGGGGACTAGAGAACACATTGCCAACATATGCTGGATCATGGAGAAAACAAAGGAATACCAGAAACAAGTTTACTTTTGTTTTATTTACTACACTAAGGTATTTGACTGTGTGGACCACAACAAGATGTGGCAAGTAATTAAAGAGATGGGAATACCAGGACACCTCATATGCCTCATGAGAAATCTGTACATGAACCAAGAAGCAACAGTTAGGACAGAACATGGAATGACAGAGTGGTTTAGAATAGGAAAAGGAGTAAGACAAGGCTGCATTTTGTCACCCTGCTTATTCAACTTATACACAGAGCACATAATGCGCAATGCAGGGATGGAGGAATCACAATATGGGATTAAAATCACTGGGAGAAACATCAACAACCTGAGATATGCAGACGACACCACCCTAATGGCAGAAAGTGAGGAAGACCTAAATAATCTCTTGATTGGGCTAAAGGAGGAGAGTGCAAAAGCTGGCTTGAGACTCAATATCAAGAAAACCAAGATAATGGCAACAGGCCCAATCAGTTCCTGGAAAATAGATGGGGAAGATGTAGAAGCAGTGACAGATTTTACCTTCTTAGGATCAAAGATCACTGCAGATGGGGATTGTAGCCATGAAATAAAAAGGTGACTCATTCTTGGGAGACAAGCTATGAGAAACCTGGGGAACATAGTGAAAAGCAGAGACATCACATTGCAAACAAAAATTAGAATAGTCAAAGCAATGGTACTCCCAGTAGTAATGTATGGATGCGAGAGCTGGACAATCAGAAAGGCTGAACGCAGAATAGATGCCTTTGAAATATGGTGTTGGAGGAGGGTTTTGAGAGTCCCCTGGACAGTGAGGAGAACAAATAGGTCAATCTTAGAAGAAATTAACCCTGACTGCTCATTGGAAGGTCAAATAGTAAAGACAAAGCTAAAATATTTTGGACATCAAATGAGAAGGGAGGATTCACTTGAGAAGGCCTTGATGCTGGGAAAGGTGGAGGGCAAGAAAAGAAGGGGGCGTCCAAAGATGAGATGGATAGATGGTATTGTGGACACAATGGGCACAGAGCTGGGTGGGCTGAGGAGAATGGTGGAGGACAGAGGCGCCTGGACGAAAATGCTCCATGGGGTCCAAAGGGTCGGAGTCAACTGTGCGACTGAACAACAACAACAACAAAAAAGTAACTTCTTCAAAGATTGCTCTAAAAATTACACCATTGCAGGTAAGCCAGTCTTATATTAATTTATTTATTTATTTCTACGCATTTATATTCCGCCCTCCTGGTGGGCACACCACTCAGGGCGGCTAACAACATAGTTAAAAATTACAATAAAACAACAATAAGTTTGCAATGAAAAAGGTTTTGAACTTAAGTGTTTTCAACCATGGGTGTGCTGGCTATACTAAAAGGGCACTGGACAGGGAGTGATGAGGGCTTCTAACCCTAACAAAATATATGCATTCCCACTCGCCTACTAATTTCAACTCACCTCTGAGGATTTGAACCAACAACCTCCAGCTTACAAGGCAAAACTGCAACCTCTAAGCCACAACAGCTCTGCTATCAATGGAGCTGCTTTTGTAATATTATATTTGGCAGTACAGGAGGAGGCACCTGATTCCCCCAGTGATCAATCCCAAATGTGGGTGAGCTGGTCCTTGATCTGACTGCGAGTGTGCATTGAGAAGGGCAGGCTTTAACTTTAGATTTCATTTTCTGGACTTCTTGGCTTTAAAGAACAGAGGTATTAATCTCTTCTTTCAATATGCATTAGGAATCCTTCTTCTCTCTGCTGACCATTGGCAGCAGCGAAACTTGCTCGGTGACTGCAGCTAATGCTCTCATTTGTGATTATGAAATGCCATCAATTTGTCTAACACAAAGTCATGCTGCATGAATTTTTGTATTAGGGAGGAGGCAAGGAGAATAGTTGACATTATTTGCTGCTCCATGAGAATTTTCATAGAACAACAAAATGGTAATTCGGGAAGGGTGGGGTGCAATTTTGGTGACTACATAGGCACAGACATAGATTCAGCAAACAGACATTCAACTGAGGTGATTTCTGTCCTAGACATTCAAGCTGAGACCCAGTAGTTGTCCTTTACAAAAAGAAAGAAAGAAAAAAAGACGACCATACTGCAAAAATCTGAGAGTAATTTAAAATCCTTTGATCTACCATAAGAATAATATTTGAAATGGGATTCCTCTCTTCTTCATCTCAAATATCTGAGGGAGAGGTTTTATGAATTGCATTTGGTGGGGCAATAATGGTGTATGGTGCTTACACTGTTGGACTTGGAGGGAGAGAGTTGAAATCACAATATTTAAGGGATGATGTTGGATCCATCATAGCCTCTCAGTCTGAGAATTTTTGTGGTGATAAAGTGAGGAGAGGAAAGCAAGCTACACTACCCTGAGCTCATGGAAGAAAAGGTGGGTTATAAATATAATTAATTGATACCATGTTTAGTATAATTAATGCTAAACTTTAAACAATTAATACCATGTTTAGTATAAAAGTGTAGATTGATTGCATTTATATACCACCCGATTTAGTGTCAGGCACTACCTATGGCAGTGCATGCATAACAATAACCCAAAAAGCAAACTCAAAAGGAAACTACAATATAGCATTAACACATACATTATTATTGGTCCTAAAGAATTCAAACAGGAAAACCCCCCACAAATCTTAACATAGCTTACATAATTAATTAAAAAGGCATTTGACTCATTGGCGCACAGGTGGATTAATACCTGCCCAAAAAAATTGGCATTAGCAAAAATATTCAGATGTTTCTCAAGAGAGCCATGGGAAAATAGGAAAATGTTTTAAGGTCTTACAGAAAAAATCCGGAAAGTTAATATCAAAAGAAGAATATTTCAAGGGGATCTTTGTCTCTGTTACTGTTTAACATCTCATTAATCTGCATGCAAATAATCTATACCTATAAATCCAAGGGTTAACCGTTGGAACTTGCTATATGTTTCTGCACCCGTCCATCATCCTATCCCATACCGAGCCTCCTGCACTCGCCCAAACCCGGCCCGCAGGTTACTGCAGGGTTGCCGAAGGTGCCTGTGGGGCAAGAGCCCCACAAACTTGAAAAAAGGAAAAGAATATCACTTCCCAATGTCCTCTGCACCGCGCAGCACCTCAGCTAATCAGGCAGAGAGGCGTGAGCAAAAAGAACATTCGGAAATGCGGCCAATTAAAATCAAGGCGCAGAAAAAACTGCCACTCGAACGCAAACAAAAAAAGCAAAACTCAAAGACCCAGTGTCCTATGCGCCGTGAGCATGTAGAACACTGAGAAAGCCAGCGCACAAAAATTAAAATTAAAAAATGCAATGGGAGCGCAAGTCCACCGCAGGCGGATGAAGTGCCTCACAAAACAAACACCCACAAACTCCCTCTCCTCCACGCTACCCCGCCAAAGACACGTTGAGACCACCACCGGCCTCAAGGTACCTTTAGCCGGGGTGGGAAAAACAACAACAGCAGGCAGCAGTTCATCAGGGGAAACACCCTCCCTGGTGAATGACTGGCTGCTGACTTTATACTTCCGACACCACTGTTTCGAGAACTAACACGAAACAGCGGTGGAGGTAATACAAAAGCAGCAGCCAGCAATCTGCAAGGAAGAGCACCACCCCTTGTGGATCGCTGCCTGCAGATCTCCGGTTAGGTAAGCCAGGAGAGAAAGGAGACAGAGAGGAGAGAACCATCGTCAGGCAGAGAAAGCTCTTCTCTGCCTCCTTCTCCCCGACCTACCTAACGAACCTTACCAGGGGAAGAGCGGGCTGACTGCAGGCTCCTCCTTTTCCACATTGCTGCATCAAAACCAAAATTCGAAGCAGCAATGGGGAAAAGAGGAACCAACAGGCAGCCCGTTCTTCATGCAAAAGTACACACCAACAGAAAAACACCAAAATTAATAAAAATTACTAAAACAAAAATAAATAAATAATTAAAAACCATTAATAAATGAAAAAGTAAACCACAAAATCCACAAACAAAAACATCCACAATACAACAAAAGCACAGACAAAATACCTTACTGCAATACAAAAATACCTAACTCTAACAACACAACTGCCACAACTTACACAAATAAACACCAACGAAATCACAAAAATAAACACAACCAGAAATAAACAAACCAATTACACACATCTAAAGCCCAACCAAAACAAAAAAGAACAAACAGAAACACCTCCCAGCCCACCACCACAAAATCAAAACAAAGGAAAATCCCAGAATAAATAAAACCAGAGAACTCACCAGCACGTCCTCCCTCCACGAAACCGGAACAGAAATGAAGAAACAAAGGCTACTTACCAGAAGATGCCCCACCTAGAGGCCAGGAGAGAAAAAAACAAGTGAAACAACAAAGGGATCCAACACTATTAATAACAGCCCCACCTACAGACCAGAATATTAATAAGTCAAAAACAAATAGCCCCACCTAGAGGCCACAAGAGTAAAAACAAGTCAAAAAATAATAATAAATCAAAAGTTTACACAAATAACAAACATATGTTAAATAAATAAAATAAAAAGATTTATAGCATCCTCTGTTGATTTTAACAATAATGAGAAATTTGAACTTGAACCAGACATTCTGGAGAGTGAAGTCAGAAAAGCCCTAAAAAGCACTGCAAACAATAAAGCTAGTGGAAATGATGGTATCCCAATTAAATTTTTCAAAGCCCTAAAGATGATGGAATCAAACTACTGCATTCAATATGCCAGCAAATTTGGAAAACAAAACAGTGGCCACAGGATTGGAAAAGATCAGTGTACATTCCAATCCCAAAAAAAGGCAATGCCAAAGAATGCCCAAATTACCGAACAATTGCGCTCATCCCACATACCAGCAAAGTGATGCTCAAGATAATACAGGATAGACTTCAGCAACACGTGAAGAGAGAGCTACCAGAGGTGCAGGCCGGTTTCAGAAGAGGCAGGGGGACTAGAGACCACATTGCCAACATACGCTGGATCATGGAGAAAACAAAAGAATACCAGAAACAAGTCTACTTTTGTTTTATTGACTACACCAAGGCTTTTGACTGTGTGGACCACAATAAGATGTGGCAAGTAATTAAAGAGATGGGAATACCAGGACACCTCATATGCCTCATGAGAAATCTGTACATGAACCAAGAAGCAACAAGTTAGGACAGAACACGGAAAGACAGAGTGGTTTGGAATAGGAAAAGGAGTAAGACAAGGCTGCATTTTATCACCCTGCTTATTCAATCTATACACAGAGCACATAATGCGCAATGCACGGATGGAGGAATCACAATATGGGATCAAAATTGCTGGGAGAAACATCAACAATTTGAGATATGCAGACGATACCACCCTAATGGCAGAAAATGAGGAAGACCTAAAGAACCTCTTGACTGGATTGAAGGAGGAGAGTGCAAAAGCTGGCTTGAGACTTAATATCAAGAAAACCAAGATAATGGCAACAGGTCTAATCAGTCCCTGGAAAATAGATGGGGAAGAAGTAGAAGCAGTGACAGATTTTACTTTCCTGGGATCTACGATCACTGCAGATGGGGATTGTAGCCATGAAATAAAAAGACGACTGATTATGGGGAGACAGGCTATGAGAAACCTGGGGAAGATAGTGAAAAGCAGAGACATCACCTTGAAAACAAAAATTCGCATAGTCAAAGCAATGGTATTCCCAGTGGTAATGTATGGGTGTGAGAACTGGACCATTAGGAAGGCTGAGCGCAGAAGAATAGATACCTTTGAGATGTGGTGTTGGAGGAGAGTCCTGAGAGTCCCTTGGACACCAAAGAGAACAAATAGGTCAATACTGGAAGAAATCAATCCTGACTGTTCATTGGAGGGACAAATAGTGAAGATGAAGCTAAAGTACTTTGGACATAAAATGAGAAGGGAGGACTCACTTGAGAAGGACTTGATGCTGGGAAAGGTGGAGGGCAAGAGAAGAAGGGGGCATCCAAAGATGAGATAGATAGATGGTATTGTGGACACAATGGGCACAGAGCTTGGTGGGCTGAGGAGAATGGTGGAGGATAGAGGTGCCTGGAGGAAAATGGTCCATGGGGTCGCAAAGGGTCGGAATCGACTGTGCGACTGAACAACAACAACAACTGTTGATTTTTAACCTTAAAAAAACACCAAAAAAAGCAAAACACAATTTATAACAGCCTGGCAACGCCAGGCAACCTATGCTAGTACTAAATAAAAATGGATTGGGCAACCATATTTCAGATCAAGCAGAAAAAAATCAATCATCTGTTATACATGGATGACCTAAAACTATATGCCAATAGTTGGACTGAAATAGAATCACTATTAAACACAGTGCAAATGTTTAGCAAAAATATTCAGGTAAAGGTATTCCTTGCTCAAAAGCCAGTCGTATCCAACTCTAGGGTTCAGTGCTGATCTGTTTCAAAGCCGAAGAGCCAGCGCTGTCTGCTTCTGCAGACCTTTTCATGGTCATGTGGCAGGCATGACTAGAAACCAGAACACATGGAACGCTGTTTCCTTCCCACCGAAGTGGTCCCTATTTATCTACTTGCAATTTTTTGTTTTCAAACTGTTAGGTTGGCAGGAACTGGGACAAAGACAGGAGCTCATTCCATCCTGCAGTACTCGGGAATCGAACTGCTGACCTTCCGCCTCCCAGTCAGTGACTTAGCCACTTGAGCCACTGCAGTTAAGAAATGGCAATATTATAAAATCATCATCAAGTTATAACAATTATAAACACTTTGGAGTACTAGAAGCAAATAACATCCTATAGTCAAACATGGATATTTGACACAAAGAGGATACATCAAAAGACTACAGAAATTTATAAAATCAAAATTAAATGATGGTAGTATAATCAAATCCATAAACATATGGGCAGTTTCAGTAATCAAATACTCAGCTGGAATAATAGATTGTCACTGCAGAGGCATCATTAGTTTTCCTGTCTTCTCCAAATGTGCAAAACCATCTTCACCATTATTTTCAAAGCTGCAAGCCTAGCTACAGCAACCAGTGTCTTCAAAGCCATACAACTTTCTTCATAAGGACAGAAAGCAAAGAACCAAATGTGGCAGTATACAGTCATTCTGATCTAAGGTAAGTGTGGTTCTCTCATTTAGGTATATGGCAAATACATATAATAGATTTCTTTTCTGAGAAATCCTGAGAAGTTTTCAGTGTTCTCCTAAGACTAGTGATAACAAATAAAACAAAACAAAATAAATACCTTCATAAGCATTGTTTTTCTTCACTTGGGGGATTTTGCCCTCTCCCTTTTAGATTCTTTTTCTTCATGGTGTTGACTCCACAAACACTTTATTAGAGGTCATAATGCCTCTTGTGTTTTACTCTTATGATGTCACATGCAATATTCAGAAGATTTTCTTTTCTCTGCTTTTAAGCATTAAAACCTCAACTAGTATGATGCTCAGGCTCAAAGAATATATGCACAGATATAAAATTCAAAGGTGTCTTGTTATAGTGTGCCCCACCCCCAAAACAGTTATCAATATTCTTGTCTTCAGAAGCTCCTTCAATTTGTTTGCCTCCTCTTTCTCTTCCCCTTACCCTTTACAACTGTTCCCAACAGTTAAGTACAGTCATACTGGACCATACTGGGGCCATACTGGGCATTTTGTGGATCCATGCTTTCTTACCACATCCATAACATAAATTTGGTTGTAATACTAGCAACATAGATCTGGTAAACTACATAATATCTTAAGACATGCTGATCACAATTTCTCTCGTCCACAGTACCTGGATGACAGCCAGCCAGTCATCATATCCTCTATTCATATTGCTACCCCTATTTTGTGTTGTTTCTTCTAATTCTTGTTGTTTTGTGCTTACAACTTAAGGTGAAGCTAGAAATGAGAGATCTCCAAAATGTCCTGTCCTCAACAACCCTGCTCTTTTAAACTCAAGCATATGTCTTCCTTTTTCAAGTCAATTCACCTCATATTTGGTCTTCCTCTTTTCCTGCTGCATTCAATCTTTCCCAGCATTATTGTCTTTTTCAAAGAATCTTGTTTTCTTTTGAGGTGCCCAAAGTAGGACCACCCCAATTTTATCATTTTTACACTTACACAAACAACTTGACTTTCAAATTCAAATTGCAATATATTAGGAAATCTCCATGGACATAAACTGTTGCATACTGAGTGGATTTGTAAGAGATAATAGCAACAGAGATTTCTTAACTTATAGCTATTGGCATCTGGAAGTTACACAATTTGCTTAACTGTTCAACAGGATTTCAGCCAGTGTCTGCCTGCATTCATTCTTACAAATCATTGTTCCAGGCATGATTTCTGATTGGAAGAAAATCTCTTTAGAGCAGCGAGTCATTCAGTAGTGGAAGCATCCTCTATAAGTAGATCTTTCAGCTGCATCTTGATATTATGAGTGACTGAATGATCCAATTATACAATGTGCAAACCCACAATGAACACCCCAACTCTAGAAGATAACCTGAAGGAGAAAAGGTGAGAGCAGTATTGCATGCAGATACAGCAGGAAATCCATGATGGGGAAGAGCATTCTGGGCTCATAGAATGCAGTAATGATCTATTTTGCTTCTTTCTCATGGCAAGCTAGCAGCTCCCTGATGGCATGGTAATGTCAGCTGTCACACAGACATTCTGTCAGCTGTCACACAGTTTGTGCTCCGCGTCCAAGTGACTCAGATGAGGGGAAGACTCCTTTGATCCAGAAACTGTGTACCTAGTGGTTTTTGAGAATGAGTCCCATCAGAATCAAGTCATGATTGTTTTCAAAAGATTTAGGGAGAGTCTATAAACCTTTGATTTTCAGCTTAGGAGTGATTGTTTTTTTAAAGAGAGCACATACTACCATTTCTTCTAGGTAATGTAAAAAATGTGAAATCACTTCTTCGAGGGAGGAATGACAAATTTCTTTCTTGGCTGGGGTACTGTATATTTCAGACAGTGGTGCTCATGTCAGAAGACTGTTTTGATGCACAAACTGAATCTCTTGTGACAGTCAGATGCCATAATAAAACTGCCATTGTCAAAGTACTGTATATAATTCTTACTTACTTTACTTATTCAACTCCTCTTCTACCTTACGGTATATAATTCTGTGAGGATGAAAACCTGGGCTCTTTGACAGGACATTATAAATAGATAGGAATGCATATGTGATAGGCAATTTTTTTAAAATAAAATTATTTCACTTCAAAATTTGGAATATTAACTTTTCCTGAAAGCTGAAAAACATTTTTCCTACTTCATGACTAAACTTGTGAATAACTTTTGATCACATTGTCATTACAATTTGATAGAGCTGTGGTAACCAGAACTAGTCTTCTAGCTGATAGCCACCTGTAGCATTGCTTGGGCATTTCAGAGGATACTTTGGCCAGTAACACTGAGGTGCATGGCTATACCCTCTTAAACCTTTCATCTGCTGGGCTTCTGTGGGTGAGAAACCATCATATTACTTTAACACATTTCTACAATAATGATTTGCCTGGCTTCTAAAGCCTTGTAATTTTAAAAAAAGTTTTATTTGAGATTAATGCTAGAGCACCTTTCACCTGATTGCGAGTTCAGTAACTGAGCAGGTCTTGAAGGCATAAGTACTTGGGAAAGAAAGAAAGAAAGAATCTATTGCATCACAAGATGTTATGTTATAAAATGTTCTCCATTTCAGTAAATCAACACTCTACTCTGACATTTATCTCAATGCTGTTTAGATCATGTGAAAAGCAAGAGCAGAGTTGTCTGTGTTGCTTCCTGTGCCTATAAGAGAAACTATGTTGGTTTATTGGGGGACCACGGGTACTGCAGTGGCTCAAGTTGCTAAGACGCTGACTGGGAAGCGGAAGGTCAGCAGTTCGATTCCCTAGTACTGCAGGACGGAAATGAGCTCCCGTCTTCATCCCAGCTCCTGCCAACCTAGCAGTTCGAAAGCAAGAAATTGCAAGTAGATAAATAGGGACCACTTTGGTGGGAAGGTAACAGCGTTCCGTGCGCTCCGGTGTCTAGTCATGCCTGCCACATGACCACGGGAACATCTGCAGGAGCAGACAGCGCTGGCTCTTCGGCTTAGAAACAGAGATGAGCACTGCACCCTAGAGTCGGATACGACTGGCTTTCGAGCAAGGGAAACCTGGGGGACCACACAGACATACCTTATATAACCATCATATGGCATTCACCACCTTCACCTGCACCAAGTTAAGTTGTGAGGGTGGGCATCAGTCAGATACACATTGCAAGCGCACCCCCCAAAGAAAGACTCAGACACCAGTATTGGATTAAAGGCATCGGGCCACTTTTATTGAATAATGCCCTAGTCCGAATTATCACTTTCAATTGGTGTATCATCCAATTGTAATTCTTTAAGGCAAGCAGGCCGCAGTAACACTGGTAAGGTTCTTCCCAAAATGCCAATGGAAATTGGCTACATGTATCTATTTGTATCAATTTGTTTGTTGACACAAACAAATTGTTGACCAGAGTCAATATACTTTCTATTGACCCCACCCTATGACGTGTATCCGTTCAATATCAGGGTGATGCAGGCTGTGCAGCTCCTGTCATCAGCCCTTGCATGGTTCGCCCTTGACCGGCCAATCTTATTCCCCTGTACCTATCTACGTGGCCAGTCAATTGTGAACCTGCCGGATACCTATGGGTCATAAATCTGTTACCTTACCAGTGCTACCAGCCAAAAGTGACCAAAGTCAACTTACCCCGTATCTCAAACACTAGCGACAGTGTGGGATGGGTGAAAAAGCAAGAACCAGAGAGCCAATTGTAGGTTCAAGCAAAAAATTCCCACCCAGCCCCGAAGCGACCAGAAAATCACACTGTCCACTAGGGAGGGGGTGGAGGGAAAAACTTCTCCGCTCCGTCGCTTTCCAAAAAATGGCAGCCAAGCTGCCTTGTGGCCACCCCTTTTAAAGAGGGTGGCCATGCCCCCTAACTCACCCGGATGTCTGAGTCCTGGGGGGGGGGAAAGAGCGCGGTGACCATTTTGGCGCCGCACTTGCATTGCAGGCGCACCCCCGAAAGAAAGACTCAGAAACCTGTATTGGATTAAAGGCATCGGGCCACTTTTATTGAATAATGCCCTAGTCCGAATTATCACTTTCAATTGGTTTATCATCCAATTGTAATTCTTTAAGGCAAGCAGGACGCAGTAACACTGGTAAGGTTCCTCCCAAAATGCCAATGGAAATTGGCTACATGTATCTATTTGTATCAATTTGTTTGTTGACACAAACAAATTGTTGACCAGAGTCAATATACTATCTACTGACCCCACCCTATGACGTGTATCTGTTCAATATCAGGGTGATGCAGGCTGTGCAGCTCCTGCCATCAGCCCTTGCATGGTTCGCCCTTGACCGGCCAATCTTATTCCCCTGTACCTATCTATGTGTTGGCCAGTCAATTGTGAACCTGCCGGATACCTATGGGTCATAAATCTGTTACCTTACCAGTGCTACCCGCCACACGGGGAGGCGTCCGTGATGACTCACCGACCCCCCCCCCAGACCATCAGCTCGGTCACCAGGCCTGCTTGCATGTCCTCCAGAAAGAGGTCCAAACCTCTGGCTGACAGATGGACCCCATCTCTTGCATATAGACTATAATCCTGCAAGCCTATCCTAGGATGTTGAATGGCTGTTCCAAAGCCATTGTCAAAAAGGAACTGGGCGATAGCCCTGTTCAGTGACCGTCGAGCATGATCCAAGCCACAGAGGTCAATGCCTCCCCTGTAATGGTGTCTCGGCACGATGTCAGACCATAGCAGCCGCGTGTACGGCCATAAGTGATGTAAAAAGGCCAGGTCACTGCACACCAACATTTTTAAAGAGAGGCCAGTGATCTGTCTAAGATCATTGCCGCCAAGGTGCAGAATCAAGACATCAGGCGGTCCAGCATCCCTGATGGACATCAGGAATGGCAACAGTTCCCACCATCTCATGCCGCGCTTACCGTACCAATGCATACGTGCGGCTGCACGTAGCCCGAGATGGGGGCCCCAGTCTGTCGCCACAGCATACTGCGCTGCCCAGTGCACAAAACTGTGGCCCACCAGCCATACTGCCACCGGTGTGCATAAACACACAGGGTCTGTAAAAGAAGGAAAAAGGGGAATTAATGACATACTGGCACTCATGCAGTAAGGGGGAGTACATATAAAGAAAAACACGCGGACCCCCATCTGCCCATGCGACGTATATCAGCATCAGAGTACCCAAACGCAGCCGCAGTTGAAGCGGCGCCTATCCTAAATGAATGGGTGCCGTAACGAGCCCCAGGGAGGCTGACACTGTGAAGTGCCATACCGGTCACCTTCCAAAACTGGAATTTGGTAAGGGGAGACCCATTCTGGTGGCAGAAAAACGGGCCAAGGTGCATACCATGCACTGCGAAAAACTCATGTAGGGCACCAACCAGACAGATGTCAGCAATCGTACACCGTAGCAGTCTGACACCACTGCCTAGTCCGTGCTGATCGGCCTTTGAGGAACGAATCCTCAACTGGGCCCACTCCTGGGTAAGAAAGACATTGTCGAGTTCCAGTGCCCTATGGTAGCCGCATGAAAGAGAGCCTCCTCATACCTATCGTAACACAAGCTATGCCAACCTTGTGCAAGGTGTGTCAGAACCTCTGGTGAAACAGGGTGACGTGTGTCCGGCGGCGGCCGCGTTCACGTGTCCACCCTTCTAATACATGACGTATGCAGAAGTCATTCACGCAGTCAATGAAACCCCTTGCCTTAGCCATAAATGCCAAAGCCGAAAGCCTAGTTGCAATGGTGCGAGGGGCTAACCCTAGATCATGAAGGTAAACCATGAACTGCAGAATCTGGTCGACCGGGATCGGCCACACTTCGGGCAACTGCCTTTGCCTGCAAAAGTTCCTAAACTGTAGGAGTGCATGTAGATACGCCTTACGCGTGCGAGGTGCCAAAGACATGCCGATCGCCCGGTTCACCTCTCCTCGCCAAATGTCCAGATCTCGGCTGGGAGTGGAGAGGGCAGTTCCTCTGCTCCTGGTGCCAAGGCACGGAACCGGGGGATCTGCAGGCGGGATAAAGCGTCAGCAATATCATTGCAGGCGCACCCCCCAATAAAGGACTCAGACACTGATGAAAGTGGATAACGGCATTGGGCCACATTTATTGATTCATGCCCTAGTCCGAATTATAAATTTCTATTGGTATTCAACCAATTATAATTCTTAAGGCAAGCAGGCCGAAGTAACACTGGTAAGGTACCACCCAAAACTGCAAACGGCAATTGGTTACAATGTATCCATTTGTATCAATTTGTTTGTTGACAACAAACAAATTGTTGACCGTAGTCAATGCCTAACTATTGACCCCACCCTCTGACGCGTATCCGTAAAATAATGGGGTGATGCATGCTGTATAGCTCTTGCCATCACCCCATCGCCTGGTTCGTCGTTGACCGGACAACGTTTAATCAACTTGTGCCTGTCTAGTGTTGTCCAGTCAATTGCGAACCTGCCGGATACCTGTGGGTCATAAATGTTTACCTTACCAGTGCTACCTGCCACACGGAGAGGCTCAATAAAGGCTCGACGCCCCCCCAGACCATCAGCTCGGTCAACAGGCCTGCTCGCCAATCTCCTGACCGGAGGTCCATACCTCCCTGCGACAGATGGACCCCATCCCCTGAGTAAAGCTCATAATTTTGTAGGCTGATTGCGGGGTGCCTAATGACGCGCCGCCAACCCCCGTCGAGAAGGAACTGGGCAATAGCCCTGCTCAACGAGCGACGAGCTCGATCAAGGGCCTGGAAGTCGAACCATCCCCTGTAAGCATGCCGCGGTACCATGTCTGACCAAATGAGGGTTGTGGCAGGCCACACATAATGTAAGTAAGCCAGGTCACCGCAAATCGCATGCTTCAGCGATAGTCCAGTGACCTGTCCCAAATCATTGCCCCCAAGGTGTATGATCAGAATATCTGGCGGGTCAGCATTCCTGCTGTATAAAAGGAATGGCAACAGTTCCCGCCATAACGTACCGCGCTTACCACACTACCTGAGACTTGCGGATGCACCCAGTCCCAGTCGGGGTCCACTCTGTCGCCGCAGCGTACGACGCTGCCCTATGCACGTAGCTGTGGCCCACCAGCCATACTGTCACCGGTGTAATACGACACCCAGGGTCTGTCAAGGAAAAAAGGGGGGGAAGAAACAGTGCAGTGACTAAACTGGTACTCACGGTTGAAGAGGGCGAACACAAAACTGAAAACATTGTGATCCCCACCTTCCCATGCGGCGTCTTTCCGCCCCGGAGTACCCAAAAGCAGCCGCAGTAGAAGCCGCCCCTATCCTGAAAGAATGGGTGCCGTAACGAGCCCCAGGGAGGCCAACACTGTCTAGTGCTTTACCGGTCACTTTCCAAAATTGAAATTTAGTAAGGGGAGACCCATCTTGGTGACAGAAAAACGGGCCATGGTGCGTGCCACGCAGTGCAAGCAACTCCTGTAGGGCACCAACCGGACTGATGTCTCAAATGTCTTGTAGCAGTATACACGACCGCCTACCGTGCTGAAAAAACCCATGAGGACCGCATCCCCACTCGAGCCCACTCATGTGCCAGAGACATCGTCGAGTTCCAGTGCCCTACGAGACACCTCCGCCTTACACATGTGGTACCAACTCTGGGACCCTCTCAATGATGCGGAGCGCTCCCCAAGGCTACCATAGTAGCCGCGTGGCTAAGAGCCACCTCCTACCTATCTGTACATGGGTATGCCACCTCGTGCGAGGTGGGTCGAAATGCTGGGCAGAAAAGTGAAGCGTGCCGGGGCAGCGGGCACATTCTCGCGTCCACCCGCCCCTGACATGACACATGAACTCATAGTGATACGCCTTACGCGTGCGATGTGCCAGTGACATGTCCGGTCCCCTTCAGCTCGCCTAACTTCCAGCTATTGGCCAAAGTGGCAAGTGGAACTCCTCCGCTCCTGGATAAAAGCACGGGAACGGGCGATCCACTGGTGAGGAAGAGGCACAGTAAGGTCATTATTCACACCCAGGACACGTCTGGTCTGGAACAGCACATTTCGGCGTAGGCTTCGCAAATGAATAGACAAACTACAGTCAGGGCCCGGGGATTAGCATTTCAGGGCGTTGACAATGCGCAACACTGCCGCATTGCCACGCAGCAACTGGACCACTGAGTAGGCCCACTCCTTGCACCATAGGCGCAGTGCTCCCCAAAACAGGTGAAAAGCACTATCACTGTGATCATGGGGGCAATCCGGGCACCCACCAGTAGAGTAAACCCCATAAGTGAGAGGCCGGCGGCATCCGACCACGCCAGGTATCTTACGGCGGACCACTAGGTCCGATCCCACCAAGTGACCCCCGAATAAGAAGGGGCATACTATATGTTTGGCAACTAATGCCAAGGCAGAAATGCGAGGTTAGAAGATGGGGCCTTGGTCTATTCAGGCGCCAAGGGGACACCCAGGTCCCACCTGAGTGTCTGAATTGTGATGAGGAGACGCGTACACGTGTCCAAGCCCCGTTTAACCCCGGACCCAAAAGTTGTCGAGGTAATGGGCTGGAGACCGAGACCCCAACCTGTGAGCAAATGCCCACTGAATGAAAGTCCCACATCGGTCGGGTGCTGAACCTGAATTAACGCATTCAGAAAGGGATTGGCCTTATTTAATTAAAATCCCCCTCAAAACCTAAAAACCTGATAGGTCTAAATAATGGGGTGCACTGGCAAAAAGCTGGAAGCCGAGTGCATATCACACTGTGCCAAAACAGGACCAGAATTGCAACTACGAGTACCTGACCGAACAAGGTCATCCGGAAGGTCATCCCTGAATGGCGCACCCACAGGGTAAGCTGAATGGAGGATTATATTACATTCACCCTTTTTCTAGCTCAGTATGAGCTTCATGGGGGATACCTTCGACTAAGGAAAGGTGGTTCCAAGAAGGGCCCCCGCTACTCTCATAGCCCCCAACTTCCATAACTGTGGACAGTGGAGCCCCCTCCCCATTACTCTGGAAGGGAACCAGATTAGTAGCATCCTGGGGCCCCCAGTACCCCGAATGGATACAAAGAACCCCATTGAAAACCCCCCAGCAGGCTTCCCGCCCCCTCGCTTCTTGGGAGACAGAGTGACATCCCCCCAGGCTGACTATAATAGGGGCGGGGGGGCCTAACAACAAGAATATGTGGTTCAGAGGGAGCTCCTATCGCCCCTGCGCACAAGTCGGTCACGACCGTGATGCTTACTACACACATTGTCAGCTGAGCAGGCCGAACACAGTAGGCGGGCCGCAACCCCCCGCCCGACCAGTTTGCTTGGGGCCAGTGTCTGAAAAGCCCGCTGCTCAGCATGACCACCATGGTGCCCATCACCAGGCACCGTTCCGTGGAACTGATGCACACGAGCACCCTTGGTGACAGAACCCGTCCCTCTTCTCTCGGGATACCTATAGCCACCCTCGTCCACATCCCCCACGATGAGCCAACTGTAATGGGCCCATCCAATCAACCAGGATAGTGGGCCCCAAGGTGCTCGGTGGCTAACGACAGTGGGACATCTCTGTGCCTCAACCGTCCCATCCGTCTCTCTCCTGCCAGTGGGCTCGCGGTTCAATAGGGAGAAAATCCACATGTCCCCCTACGGCCCTTGCCCCTGATGGCCTGCGGCCAATAATCAACCGGGGCCAGTAGTAGCCGATCCTCAGCCAGGCCCTCTACGGGACGTCCTGTGTAACGGGGCCTACGCAGCAGGATCCAGACAGCCCCCACGATGCCCCACACCGTTCCGGGGGCGGACGCCTCAGTGCATGGTGGCTTACTACGGGGGACCACATGCTGTCTCTATCGTCCAGCCCGTACCCCCCATCCCCATTCGGGTCTCAGTTCATAGGGGTAATATATATCGACGTACTCCCCACCACCACCAAATCTTTTCCCTCCCGATCTGGAGCAGATGATCACTAGGGGGGGGGGGCATGAATAACCAGTTGACGGCAGTGCCCATGCTGAAGCATGATGTACAGCGGGCATGCACAGCGAGACCTGGACAGCCCCTGTGATGCCACGTGCCGCCCCGGGAGCGTAAACCCCCACCCCCAAACGTCGTGCCAGAATGCAACCAAGGGGCACTGGTATAGGATGGCGAGTGGTGCCCCCCAGCCTCAAATAGGCAAGGCCAAGAGCACTGCCCCCACCGGGAATGGACTGTGATGTGTGTGCATTCACCTTGAATGTAATACTCACAAGTTGCACCCCCGAGAGCCGCCCCCACCGGGGGTTCCGGCCCACGGTGGGCGTCGGAGCTCGCGACCGAAATCGAGCTCTGAGGCGACCTCCAATACACTCCTGCCGCAGATCCAGACAAACGGGAAGCCACGAGACAGCGGCGGGCACAGGCCGGCGTGTCATGAGAAGCACAGTCCAGCCGGCCGCCTTGTGGAGAGTGGCCGCGATCAAAGTAGCCGGCAGACACAAAGGGGCTCCGACGTTTGGAAAGGGGCCTGTCACGAAAAAACCCCTAGTAGGTGGGCCAGGTGGGCCGGACGGCCCGCTCGGTATAGCGTCAGAGGCCCCCAGTTTGAGAACCTGGGCTAGAATAGGGCCCTGTCCGAAACCCGGCCCCTAACGGGCAAAACGCGCTGTGAGGCAGCGCCAGGCCCCCCTCCCAATTGTTCCGGCCCGTAGCCGGCAGGCGTGTGCTGAATCCTCTGAATGGCCAATCCCTAGGGGTGCCTCTAGCACCACCACGTGGGCCAGTAATGCCTGCCAACCCCCTGCATAAGTGGGGCCCGGTGGGCCGGACGGCCCACCTGGCATGGTCCAGGGTCCCTACTTGAGAGCCAGGCCCTAAAACGGCCATGCCCAAACTCCGGCCCATGCAGGGCCGGGGAAGTCCTGCTGTGCAACCGCGCCCGGCCCACCCCCCTGCCCCACACCCATGGCCAGGGATTGAGGGCCGAGGGCCGAAGCCCCTGCAGGGCCGGTCTGAGGGCGGAGGGCCGCGGGCCACAGCCTGAGCTGCCCTACCCCACCAATCCTGGTGGGAGCCTCCGGTTGGAGGTCCTATCGAGGGGGTGCAGTCGCGGTCCTCCGACCCGACCACTGCCCGCCTAAGCCTTCTTTCAAGAAGGCATAAATGAGAGACCAAAGACCTACCTCTAAGGCTGCAGCCTAGGTATCAAACTGCTGACCTAATTAATCCCCTCGCAAAGATGCAAAGGAAAAGTGGGGAATCGAACTCCCAACCTTTGTCCCCAAAGACAAAGACTTAAAGCACTGAGCTATCCAGCAGCTTGCAGAAAGGGAGCCTCAACAGAGGCTAACAAAGGAGGAAGCGACGGAGCAAATTCCTCTGCCCCGTCGCTTCTAAAGCAAATCTTGCAGCGACTCCTTCTAAGGTCTTGCCTCTAGGAAGGAGAGAGAGCGACGGAGCAATTGGAAAAACTTCTCCTCTCCGTCGCTTCGGAAAATGGCAGCTCGGCTGCCTCGTGGCCACCCCTTTTATAAGGGTGCTGGCCACGCCCCCTAACTACCCGGATGCTCTTCATCCAGTGGGGGGGGGGCGCAAAGAGCGTGGCTGCCATTTTGGCGCCGCGCTTGCATTATCAATGCCTGGTACATGTCTGGCCCTGAAAAGCACATTAAGGCGTAAAGACCTCAAAACAAATTGGCGAACTAATGCCATAACTCTGGGGGATTTGGATGTCTGGGCGTTGACAATGTGCACCACTGCCGCATTGTCACACCAAAAGTGAACTACTGAATTAGCCCACCTATCCCCAGAGCATCAGGGCACCCAAAGATGGGAAAAAACTCCAGGAAAGTAAGATCGCGTAAACGATCCATGCCTTGCCATGTCTGAGGCCATTGGCCATAGGACCACCTTCCTTCAAAGTAAATCCCATAACCCAGGGAGCCGGAGGCATCCGACTGTACTTGGAAATGCGGGCTGAGCATAAGCTCCAATCTCTAGAAGGAGATGCCATTAAAATCCTGCAGGAATGTGAGCCAGACCGTAAGATCTGCCGGTAAACCTCTGGTCAGCCGAACCCTGTGGTGGCGTTTTAAAAGGCCTGCCATGGTGTCACACAGACGCCTTGCAAAGGCCCTGCTAGGTGTTACTACCCTACAGGCAAAGTTGAGGTGGCCGTGAAGCACCTGCAACTCTCACAGAGACACCTTACGCCTGGCAAGCATTGCCAGAATCACATCAGAGATCTGCGTCACCTTTTCCATGGGCAACCTGGATGTCTGGGCAACAGTGTCAATCTCGATACCTAAAAAGGTGAGAGTGGTGGCTGGTCCCTCAGTCTTTTCAGGCACCAGGGGAACACCCAGTTCCCGCATAAGCACCTGAAAAGTGGCGAGGAGACGAGCGCACATGTCCGTGCCTTGTTCCCCTCTGAACAAAAAGTCATTGAGGTAGTGGGCTACAGACCAGGACCCTGATCTACGAACAAAAGCCCAGTGAAGGAAGGTGCTAAACCGTTCGAAAGTAGAACATGAGATAGAACAGCCAAAAGGCATGGCCTTATCTACATAAAAACTGCCCCGAAAACGGAAACCTAACAGCTCAAAGTCGTCCGGGTGCACTGGCAACAATCGGAATGCCGATTTGATATCACACTTTGCCAGTAGCGCCCCTGGGCCACACGAGCGTACCATCTGCAAGGCCTGGTCAAAGGAAGTATACCTGACCGAGCAAAGGTCATCGGGTATTGCATCATTGACCGAAGAACCCGCAGGGTAAGAAAGGTGGTGAATTATCCGAAATTCACCCAGGGACTTCTTAGGGACTAAACCCAAAGGTGACACCTTCAAGTTCGGGAATGGTGGGTCAGCAAATGGCCCAGCAACCCTCAGTGCGGTAACCTCCTTAGGTATAGATTGGGCGGCGATATCCTCATTACCCCTGAGGGAAATTAAGTTCGGGGCATCTTGAGGCCCGAATACCCCCTGAAATGGTATGCGGAAGCCAAATTGAAAACCCTCAAGTAGGTACTTCGCATCATCCCGTCTAGGATAATCGGCAAGCCAATGTTCCAGCACCTGGACATCAATTGGGGAGGGGGCCTTTCTGATTGGTCGCACCGTCAGAGGGAGCTCTGACCGCCCCCTGCCCACCCCTTCCTCTGCCTCGTGACCCACCAGCCCGCGGGCACACGGAGGCGGCGTGAGGGCCAGAGCAAGAGGGGCACTTGTGCCAGAACTGACACTGATGCTTGTTGCACACTCCGCTGGCGGAGAAGCTCCAACACAGCAGGCGGGCTGGAAACCCCTGCCCTGCCGTCTGGCGGGGAACCTGTGTAGCAGCTGCCCGCTGCACAGCATGGCCACAATGGTACCGGTCACCAGGCGCCGGCCGCGTGAGGGTCATGTACAAGAGCCACAATTGCTGGCAGGGCTCATCCCATCTCATCTCAGGATGGAGGGCCACTCTCATCCTAAACTCCTCGTCATAGGCCAACCAAGACGGTCCAGGGAAATCGACCACCGCCCGATAAATATTATCCAGGTATTGCACCATTGGAATGGCCAAGTCAGGGCGGGCCCTCAGGTATACCACCATATAAATGAGGTAGGCCGGTAACCAATTGGCCCAGGTGCGCGGTGGCTTACGATGACGGGACAACTCCTTGTCCCTATCGTCCTGCCCTTCCCTCTCTTCCTTGGTGGGCTCATGGTTTAGGAGGGAGAAAATGTCCACATATTCCCCCCTCCAAATCTTCTCTCTCGCGGCCTGGGAAAGGTGGTCACCCAGGGGCAAGGAATAACCGGCCGTCGGTAGGGCCGCAGTTGGCACAGATTGAATTGAGGTTGTACACAGTGGGCCCTGAACAACCCCTGAAACATTAGGCATACCCATAGGGGCGGTCACCCCTGTCATAACTGGGGGGTAATTGGGGAACCAGGAGTTAACGGGACAGTGTGGATACAACTGTCCACCCGTGGTAACCTGTCGTGGCCATGGCCACTGCACCCCCCCCCCCCAGTGTTGCTAGGTAGTGTCACTGGTGTACTCAATTGATCAGGATACTCACCCGGTGCACCCCCGTGGGCCGCCCCCACTGGGGGTTCCGGCCCACGGCGGGCGTCAGAGCTCACGATGGGGATCGAGCTCTGCGTGCTGCTACACCCTTGCCACGCAGGACCAGACCCCTGCGGCAAGCCCTGTTGCGATGATCTGGCAGGGAGCTGTGAGGCGCCAGCTTGGCTGGCCTGATGGCCTCAAGCAGCTCGGCCCTGGCGGCAGCCCACTGGACAGCGGTGGTCGACGTGTGGGCCAGAAATGCAGGATGTGCAAACCCACCTTTGGAAGGTGGCGGGGCAATGCCCATTGATGCCTCCAGCACCGAAATGCGTGCAAGGAGGGCATCAACAACCTCAGACCCACCTGTATAAGGTGGGCTGGGTGGGCCGGATGGCCCACCGGGCAATTGCAGAGGTACAAACCCAAGTGTGGATTCTGGGCCCGAATAGGGCCATGACCAATAATCCGGCCCATGTGGGGCTGGGGGAATGGTGGGGCGGAAACCCGCACCAGGCCCAAGTGGGCCGCCCTGCCCAGAACCGGGCAAGGACCCCATAGGGGTAGTGATCCCAGAGGGGCCGGCCTGTGCCACCCCTGCTTGAACCCTGGCATCGGGCGGGTAGGCAGCAGCCTGTCCGCCCACCTTGGTGGTAGTGGCTAAACCGGCCCTACTACCCGGTTGCAGGGGCGCCTGAGCCCTCCGGCCTGGGGACGCCCACCTAGATGTGGGGGGAGCCCTCCCCCTCGGCCGTGGCTTAGGAGCTGTCACCTTTCACTTGGGAGCCATGTCTCCCAAGCCGAAGAATAAAGAAGAAAGGGGGAAATTCCCTTTTTAGAATAGCAAGGCGAAAGCCGGGGAGAAAAGCAATGGAGAAAACTTCTGCGCTCCGTCACTTTCCAAAAAATGGCAGCCGAGCTGCCTCGTGGCCACCCCTTTTAAAGAGGGTGGCCACGCCCCCTAACTCACCTGGATGTCTGAGTCAGGGTGGGGGCCCCCCGCAAAGAGCGCGGCAGCCATTTTGGCTCCGCGCTTGCATATGGATGTTTTGCACACTTTGGAAGTAATACACACCAAACACTTGTACTGTAGATCTAACCCAGTGTTTCCCTACCTTTGGTTTTTGGACTTCAATTCCCAGAATTCTAAGTCAATTCCCCAAAGCACAGATCAGCCAATGTACTGACTTAGGCTTCTGGGAATTGAAGTCCCCCTGCAGGACATGGGCCCCACATTGGGAACCACTGATCTAACCCAACAGAATTCTTCTTATACTCTTCTAGTATGCAGAACTGCCTTTCAGAATCTTCACAAAATACAGCTGTTTCATAGGCAGTCACCAAACTATAGACTGGGGTAGAGAAGACCAAAAGGAGCAGATTATTCAACAACTTCCTTTATTTCTAGGTGATTTCCAGGATCAGTTGATGAACTTTCTTTTAACTATGAAAACATTATAGTTCTAGAATAAACTTCTCATAGCCCAAACAACATCATTGGAAGCCCTCTCTTGGGTCGTCTTATTGTTTGAGATACGGGGGAAGGTTAGCTGGCACAGGGTCTTTCCACTGGAGGCACTGAGTCTTTCAAAATGGGCAGTGCAGATTCTTTGTCCCTTGATGATAAATTTGATTTACTATATGGGACATGATGTCTTCACAGTGACATGATCTCAGTTTTGCTGAACTCTTACAGTAAAAATACTATAGTGAATTAGCAGCACATTAGAGAATGGAGAGACATGCCAGATGGAGAATGACACATGTTGTGTGTTGCTGTGCTGGAAATGTATGTGTTGTTGGCTGCTTGATGTCAGATTCTGAGAATACAAAAATGATCATTCTAATATTAAGGAGGGCTGTACTAACCAAATTGATTTTGATTTGTTCTGAAAAGCTTGTAGCTCTGATTCACTCAAGGATCTACAGTAAAAACCCTACTTACATTAAAAAGTCTGTTCCATAGGCTTTTATGTAAATCATTTTTTTTTTACTTAACTCGAAGCAAACCCATAGGAAAAATGATTTTTTTACATGACGAGGCAAACTCAAGAACAACACTGGACCACTGTGCAGTATTGGAGCATCTTATAAGTAAATATTCCTCAAATTCCACAATTTCTCTGTATGCTGCTTTCGTGGATCTTAAATATGCGTTTGATTCAGTTTCCAGACAACTGCTTTGGAGGAAATTAAAAATATCCAATATTGATAGGCGTCTTTTATTTTTGACATAAGCGCTTCATGAGAGTACCATCATTAGGGTAAAGTGTAGTGCCCAAGGTCATCTTTCAAATCCCATTAAATCATGGAGGGGAGTCAGACAGGGTTGTGTTCTTGCTCCCTGTTTAATATTTATATTAACAATATAGTTGAACATTTACACCACAAGGATTTCCATTTACCTAAATTAGCTAGCAAGCATTTATCTTTACTGTTATATGCCAATGATGCAGTGCTGCTTTCAAGAACTCCCATTGGGATGCGCAGGGCCTAGTGTGCGCTGTCTACTTACTGCCAACTGAATCAGCTGGAGGTTAACCTCTCCAAAACAAAAAATAATGTTTTTTTTTTGCCAACAAACCAAAACTGCATGTCTGGAATGCACACCATTCAGGCTAGGTTCCTGATATGATGAAGAATAATACTAAAGAGTCCCGTTTTTTGAATATCTGTTCTTTACTGATACTTGTGCATGATGGGGATAAACAAAACTAATTCCACTGTGGGTATGATAAGATTCTTCTGAATAAGGCTTCACTTATATCTTCACTCCATATGAATAAACAAAAATAATTCCACTGTGGGTTGACTAAACTTTTCCAAATCAGGCTTATCACCTAAGACAGCAAGTGCAAACGTTTCAAAGTCAATACTAGTTAATTTGACTTTTCTGAACTTTTGTTCCTTCTTCAGGAAATCTACATAGAAAAGGTTACAAAACAATATATAAGATACCACAATAGGATCTAAAAAACATAATAACAATACAAACGGTAGGGCTAACATGTTACGAAGTATGCTATATATATATATAGAAAAACCAAGTCTATCAGTAATCTTTTGGTACGCTCAGACCACACAGCCAGGGCTCCTATGGTCCTTGATAAAAAGTTTCCAACTGGTCACTATAAATGTCATTCTTGCGTGGTGTGTCAGTTCTGTTGGGAGACCAGGGAGGTCCCCATTCCTGAAAGGAACCACTCTTTTACTCTCAAATCCCTCATAAATTGTGCGAGCAAACACATGATTTATTTATGGGAATGTCCATGCCCCAAACGCTATATCGGGCTCACCAATTGGGCTTTAGGTTTTTAGCAGTAGAAGCAGTCAGACAAAGCAATACGAAAAAATTGACGTAAGTAGGAGGTTAATGCAATGAGAGGCTTTCTATATCCATTTGTTTGATACTATGTACCCCAAGGGGTTGAACCAAGAATTAGAACTATCATCTTTCTTTTAAATTCAATAAGTCTAACTTCAGCTGGTACTAAGTATTGTCTAGCCCATTCACGAGAGTCAGGATTTTCGCCATTTCCATTACACCTGTGTAGTGTTAAATAACTATATAGGGAGTGTTCTTTGCCAAAAGACTACAAGAATTATTCTATTTTACCCTAGTAATTAAAATCTATTTTTAATCCCAGTGTTAATAAGATCCTGTATTAATTGTTATTTTAAGAACCAACCGATTGTCATTTTACTATGCATTTTATAATAATGTCAACATTATTAAAGTGTTCTATTAGCCGTGATTATTTTATCCTTGGAACTGTTTATATTTGCATATTTTGCATATTCTGTTTTTATTACCTTTGACTATGATCCCAACGAATGTTCTGAGGCTGCATTTGACATCATCTGTTTGACCCAATGTCTCTATTGTAACTGGACACTGGCCGTAATAAAGACTGACTGACTGAATGAATGAATGAAGCAAACCCATAGGAAAAATGAATTTTTTATGTAACTCAAAGCAAACCCATAGGAAATTGTGTTATGTAAATTGGGACATGGTTTTAGTGCAAAAATCATTATGTAAATTGAATTTTATGTAATTCGAGGCATATGTAAGTCGGGGTTTAACTGCACTTCTTTTGTTGCTGTTGTGGTTGTTGATGAGGATGCTGTTAAACTGCCTTTTATATTGTTCCACTGAGGAACCAAAAGGGTTGTGGGTTCATTATATCTATTTGAAGCAATGACAGATGAAAAGATGAGGAAGAAATGGCTAAGAATGAGTGATTTAATTTTCTTTTTTAAAAAAATTATTTTTTCCAAAAATATACAAAAATACAATACAATACATCCTAAAAAAAATATATTACACAAAAAATGATTAACATATCCGATAATTGATCCAATACATTTTTATACAATAAAGTATCCCTTAAAGGAAGAATTAACATTTAATTGTGATTTAGTAATTAACATCTAACCTAATTCAAAAATTCTTCCCAAAGCCCTTTATTTATTAATACCACTAAATCCATTCCCATTAAACAATTCAATAATATTTTGATTTAGATACAACTATCGAAGTCCAAATTACACATACATTACACCCTGTGTTTATTTACATTGCCCTGGAAAGCTCAGAATGTCTCATTATTTTACTTCCAAAAACTACTTTGATCCGGTACAGGTCTGCTTCTTTCTGGACCCTTAAATGAATGATCCACAAAGGGCTTCCAAATTTTTCAAAATCTATTCTCTTTCAACTTATCCCTTTTTTCTTTTATCTCCCATGTCAATTTATCATTCAATGCTAAATTCCACATTTCTTTGTACCACTCTTCAGTCTGCATAGTTACATCATTTTTCCAATTTCTAGCGATACATTGTCTACCCGTTGTTAACATTATTCCTAATAACTCTTTTTCCTCCTTGTTTAAATTCATACCATCCACATCTTTTAGCATAATGGTACCTGATGCCAGTTTAATTTTCTTACCCAATATTTCACCAATCTCTTTTTCTATTCTTCTCCAAAAATCCTTTATCATCTTACAGCCCCACCACATGTGTTCATAAGTTCCTATAGTATCTTTGCACCTCCAACATAAATTATCCTTTTTGTTATCAATCTGATGTAACCTCACTGGTGTCAGATACCATCTCCACAACATTTTGTAATTGTGCTCTTTAATTCTAACTGACATAGTTCTCATTATCCTCTTTTTCCACTTATTTTTCCATACCTCTTTATCTATCCTTATATTCAAATCCTGTTCCCACTTCAATTTCAAATCCTCTTGTGGATCACCCTCCCTATTTATTAAAGCATAGAGTTTGCTAACTAGACCCTTCATATTTCTATCTCCTTTTCTAATTTTTAAAACCAATTCTTCAAATTCCGTCTTTACTCTGTCTATATCTAAATCTCTCAAATATTTACCATTCCAATTATTAACCTTCAATATCTGAAACCAACTCATTTTCAACTGTTCAAACAACTTTTCCTTCCTTCCTTCATCTCTACAGATCTGTAACCAGTCTTTCACCAAGGAAACTTCATTTTAATCCAATATTTCCTTTATTTCTTTATTTATTTTTAGTGGAAAACGAGCCATATCTGCTAATTCCAAGATTGGAGAGCTATTTGGGACCAAATCGTTCTTTAATCTTTTCCACACATTCATCACTCCCTTCATCATTGTATTATTAGTAGCTATCTTTCCAATATTCCCTCCCAAGAAGATCATTTTACCTATGTTCCTATAATCTTTCATCTCAATCTCCTCCCAAATTACTTTTTCTCTTGCCAAGATCTTCACTACATTCTTAATTTGAAAAGCACGGTAATATGCCACTAAATTCGGCATTCCTAAACCGTCTTCTTTCTGATATAGATACCATAATTTTTTTGGTAATCTAGACTTTTTACCTCCATTACAAAAATTATTAAACAACTTTTGAAACTAATTAATTTCCTTGTCCTTCAATTGAATAGCCAATGCATCAAATAAAAAATTGATTCTATGTAACAACATCATTTTACTAAGTGCGATTCTCCCAAACCATGACAATTTCAACTTTTGAAAACTTTGTATTCTAGTCTTAATTTCCATTTTCAAACTGTCATAATTCAATTTTTTAAGCTCTTCCAATCTATTTGATATAATTATCCCCAAATATTTCAGTTTATCTTTAATTTGGATATTACTCAAACCCTTTATCTTCCTCCTCTCTCCTTCTCCCATATTATACAACATCATTTCCGATTTATCCCAAATTATTTTCAAACCTGTAATATCCTCAAAATCCTTAAGTTGTATTCTAATCCTATCCTTAACCCTCTCAGGGTGTTTAACAATTATCAATGTGTCATCTGCATACATACTTATTTTATTCCCCATTATCCCTTCTATTTTTACATCTTCTCTTATACTTTTTGCCAATATTTCCATTGCCATGATAAACAATACAGGGGACAAAGGACAGCCCTGTCCAGTACCCGCCTCTAACTTTACCTCATCCATGACCTCATCATTTGCTCTAACACTAGCTATTCCTTTTTGATATAATAAATCAATTACTCTTCTAAATTTATCACCAAATCCATAACTTTTAATTATTTCCTTAATCGAGGTCCATTGTAAAGAGTCAAATGCCTTAAAAATATCCAAAGATATTAATCCCACTTTTTCTTTCATTTAATTCATGTTATCTATTAAATCTAAAACTCTTCTAGTCAAGTCTGCCATATGCCTCCCTTTTAAAAATCCCACTTGATCTAAATTTATATAATCACCCATAAACTTATTTAAATGATTGGCCAATATTGCTGTGAAGATCTTAGCATCTTGATTTATAAGAGAGATTGGTCTATACGATTCCACTTTCTCCAAATTCTTTCCCGATTTTGGCAACAGAACAATTGTGGTCCTATACCATGAAGTCAGAATTTGTCTGCCATCCAATATATAATTATATAATTTTACTAACTTTGATACCATAACGTCTTTAAATTCCTTGTAGAAATCAGCCGGCAATCCATCCTCTCCCGGAGCTTTCCCCAACTTCAAACCCGCAATTACCTCCTTTACCTTCTTTTCTGAGACTTGTTCTTCCATTTTATCCCGATGTTCCTGTTTTATTCCAATAGTTATTTGCCTCTCTAATAGCTTTTCAAGCTTCTCCACATCTATCTCTTTTTTTGCATACAAGGCTTGATAAAACTCCTTCACAATTTTACATTTATCTCTAATCTTATTACATTTTATCCCTTGATTATTGACCAAAACTCCAATTTCTCTTTTTTCCCTTTTAGCTTTTGCCGCTTTTGCCAATAATCTAGAGTTTTTATTACTAAATTCAAAATATTCTCTATTTAAATAAATCAAATCCCTTTTTACCTTTTCTATATCTTTACCCACTAGCTCAGCCTTCAATCTTTGTAATTTAGCAAAAAATTCTTATCTTTCTTTTTTGAATGCTCTTCCTGTAACTGTTTTATTTCTTTTCACTTTTATCCTGTGCTGACTTATACTTTTTATATCTATTGCTTGCCAACTTTATACTTTCACCTCTAAAAACCAACTTCATGGCATCCCAGACCATATTAAAATTTACCTCATCATTATCATTCCATTGCCAGCTTTCCATCCAACTTTCTAAAATTTGTTCTTTGCACTTTTGATCTTTAAATAAATAGGAATCATATGTCCAATTCCTCCTCCTTCTACTATCGTTCTGTAGCCTCAATTCCAAAACCATTTTAGCATGATCTGATTCCTTAAAAATTCCAATTTCAGTCTCCTCAATATTTTTAACCATATTTTCAGTTACAAATACATAATCTATTCTAGAGTAGGAGTTGTAAACGTGTGAAAAATAAGAATATGCCCTTTCTAGTCCCTTAATCTCTCTCCAAGACTCCTTCAACCTTAATGCAACCATCCAATTGTCCAAAATCTTCCCTTTAATACCTGTTCCACACCTTGTTATATTTGTACAATCCAAACTTGATTTTACTAAATTAAAGTCACCCACCATATCATCTTTTCCTATTTTTCTATTACCACAGTTTTACGAATTTTTTCTAAGAATTCAGCTTGATGTTCATTTGGAGCATAAATATTCACCAAAGTTATTTCCTCATTGTCTATTTTGCCTTTCACTATCAAATATCTGCCTTCTGGATCCAAGATAGTTTTTGTTATCTCGAATCCCAATCTAGTAGAAATCAAAACAGCAACTCCTCTTGCTTTTGATGTGCCAAATGCCTTTTCATAATGTTGCATCCAACCTAAGAAAATTTTGTTTGTATCCTGTGATTTTTGATGCGTTTCCTGTAGAAAGACTATATCCGGTCTGTCCTTTCTCAAAACCGATTCTAACCTCCTCCTCTTAAGAACAGATCCTGTACCTTTTACATTCCATGTTAACACTTTAATACTTCTCATATTTTAATTCAACATCCTCTTCTATCATTTCCGAGCTCTCCATTAGGCGTGCTACCTCTAACCCATCACAATTAAAATAAGGCATCAAACAAAAAACACACAAAGAGGGGAGGGGGGACATGCAAGATGTGTGTGATGATTAATGCTCTAGCGCACCATCCCCAATATTAAACCAAATTATAAAAACCTTATATCATATGAAAATTCTTACATACTAACCTTTTACTCTCTACCCTTTACTTAACTCTTCCTCCACCACAATTAATGATAATTCATCCTCTTCTCCTCCCTGTTGCCCTCCACCTGTGGCTCCACCCATCTCTGCACCCTCATAGTCTCTTCTTATGGCTCCCGATTCCAACAAATCTTTTCTGAAAGCTACCCACTCATCTGAACCCGCCTTGACCAGATCAAGCAAACTCAAGTACTCCAATGGATCAGTGCCTACATCAATGACCTGCAATTTTTTTTCATAAAAGAATCTTAACTGTTGTGGGAATCTCTAATTATATCTTACACCTTTTTTCGTCAACAATTTGGTTACCGGTTTCATCTTATATCTCCAAGCACGTTCCTTAATAGAAATGTCATTATATACTTCCATATCAGAGCCATCAATTTTCAGAGCGCCAGAACCAGCTTGTTTTAAAAAAGCCATTACCCTAAGCTTATCTCCCCAATTTGCAAATTTAACCAAAACATTTATTTGAACAACTTTTCCTCTTCTCGGGCCCACTCTGTATGCACTTACAATATCCTCTTGTACAAAATCCTTTCCCATTTTCAAATCATTTAACCACTGAACAATTCTATCTCTTAGCTGGTCTGGCATCCTTTCAATCAAATGACGTATCACAATATTCTGTTTTCTCATCAATTCTTCCATAACATCAATCCTTTTTTCATGGTCATCCACTTTCATCTTATTCTCCCTCACTCCTTCCTGTGTCCCTTTTATTTGCCCTTTCATAGTTTTCACCTCATTTTGCATCAACTTAACATTTCCCTCTATTTTTTGCAAGCTTAATTCTACTTTTTTTTTGAGAAATCCACAACAGTTGTAACCACTTTATCCTGTTTTTTCAACATTTCATTTTTATCCTTCACTCTAGCCTCTTCCATCTTGTCAAATTTCTGAAACAATTTACCAAATTCAACCATAATTTGGGTCTGATCATAAGGTTCAGGTGATGATGATGATGATGGGAGAGCCTCCTCCACCGGAACTATGTCCTTTCTCTTAGATTTCACCACAGGGTCCTCCTCTTTTGCCTTTCCTCTTGTAACCTTATCCATGGTAACGTCGACTAAAAGCTTCATTGCTGCAATACTCTTGACTCTCGTAGAACCCTCCCCTTGAGCCAGTTCCAGTGCTGCAAATATTATAACCAATAATAGTTGTAATCCTTTGGCTTGATTGAAAATTCAGCAAAAATTTAATTATTGTAATCCACAGCCAGCAGGAATCCACTAACACCAATAAATCCAAATAAGGAACATTTTCAAAAACTTATAATCCAATTGTCAGGAACCAATCTTTATATTCAATGCTGCTGAGATGGAAAAACAACAACAAAAAACCAAACTTTCCACGGCCCTATCTTGATTGTAGTAATCAAATCCTCTATTCTCCATGCCAAAACAAGACAAAAAAAATCCAAGACACTCCAAGTTTAACTATACTTTCAAAAGGACACTGAGAACAGATATTGAAACTTGTATCACAGCATGTGAAACTGTCGCAGCAGCAAGGGAGGAGAAGAGACACAATGTAGCTATATTTTGGGTGAAAGAATGACTGTATATATATTTAAAAAGAGGTTCCAAAAAGAGAGGTATCCAAATTTAAAAACAAAGTCAGAAAAGCAAATTCAGTGAAGCAATGCTTACATTCCACCTTTGCAGAGTCAGTTTTATAATCCAGGTTGTGGCAGCGGCTTCACAACGCGGCCCCTTCCTTCTTCCTTCTTCGCCTCCGTCCCCACCTCCTCCAAACTCGAACTCACCTTTAATTTTATTAAACTCTTTGGGGACTGGCCCTCAACTTTCCACCCATTATTTCCACTCTTCCTCCTCCAAACCACTCCAAAGAACACATAGACTCTGTCTCTTTCTTTCGCAAGCCCAACTTTTCTATCGCCGCCGCTTGAGTTTCGTTTTCTAAAATGCTAAAATGCTGCCGCCATTACTCAGCCCTCCTCCTTCTTTCTCCCATTGTAGCTGCCACAGCACTTACTAAAACTTTGAGTCCGCCGATCTCCACCTTAGCCCGCTCATTCATCCTCCACCACCACCACCACGGGCACATTCTTTTTGCTCTGAGCCTCCGGTTTTTCTTTTTGTTCAATTCGAACTTTACAGATGTTTCCAAGCTCCCGTCTGACCTCAGGTGCCTCGATCGGCACACCTTACGCTGCATCTCTCTCGCCACCCGATCTTCAGACTACGACCGCTTGTATCTACAACTTAATCAGCAACAACCGGAGGTCCAGATACCTTAATTTTAGGTCTTTTTGAAAGCTTTTTTGTTGCTAGTTTTAAAATCAGCCACTTTTCCGGCACAAGCAAAACAAAGCCCGTGTTACTCTGCCACCATCTTGGCCACGCTGTCGTTTAATTTTCTGATGGTTACAAGTAAATTAGAATTCAGCTGGGGTGAATGGAGGGCATTTGGGCAAGGAAGAAAAGGTCCTTTGGAAGGTGGTGGCAACAACAGTTTATCTCAAAGTCTTCATAAAATTACTGCATCAAATTAAAAAATATATATATTCCCTTCTGTAAAACACCAGCTTGATATGTACAGTACTTGTAGTTAGTATTTCAGGTTGTCTCCAGTGAATGTGATCTATATCAAACCTAAGCTTAGAGTACAAAGATGCCAGATGTTTTACAAAATTGGGACATAATGTGATTGCAATAAGGGCAAGGAATCCTGAAGATTCAGAGGGAGAGCTTTTTAAAGAGTGTCTGTAGGTATGAAAGCAAGGGAAGGGTTTTCCCATTGAGAACAACAGATGTGAACAGCAGTGAAAAGAATTGCATGGAATAATAGAGGGGGAGGTCCAGAACCTTTTGAATCCTTCAAAGGGGCAATTTTCACAAATAAAGTGCAACAATAAACAAGTGCTTTACAGCACCACTGTGAATGTAGTGATGAGAAAATCTCTATCTGTTGAATTTCTTCTAAATTTGCAGTCCTTCAAGGTATGAGTAACTTGTCACCACAAATGCTCCCATTTCTAGATGTGTTGATTTTCCACTGCCTCCAATTTTCTTTGGTCTGTATCCCCTGACGAATGCAATGAATTTTCAATTCAAGGGAGTCCCTAGAGCTTAAAGTGCCACATTTATTCTCATTTATGTCCCAAGGCAAGAACTTGCTCAAGTATCAGTTCAGATTTGCATCACATTAAGACAGAATCTTTAAATACTGTACATGGTTTTTTTTAATATGCTGAAGTCAAGCAGCCCAGATTTAGAATATCCCAGGTTCAATTTAAGGCAACATCATAGATTATCTTTTTCCTATGTGAGGGAGAGCAAAGGGTACATTTCGGCTGTAGAATGGAGACTCCCAACACTTGTTTACCATGGATGTACAAAGAAACAGTGAGGAAACTTTTCAAAGGAGCATGGGGGGAGTTCTTTCACTCACCTTCTTCTACAATTTTTCTTTTGTAGTCTATTCTGTTTCCATAACCATTCACCTAGCCTTTCTTTAAGACAGTTCTTTTGTCGTAAATAAGAGAAGGGCTAGGAAATGTTGGAAGGAAGGAAAGTGCTGGGGAAGGGAGAAATTAGCCACAGGCCCTCCATCAACTTTGCAGCTGAATGAAAAATGTTCTGCTCCCCTGCTTTGAACAATGACTAGTAGTACAGGGATGGAAAAGTTATATTCCCTGGCTTAAGTGTGGTTGCTTGGAGCCACTTATTGGGCTATAAGCTGGATTTGGTCCACACCTAGCCTAAATCAAGTGTTGGCAACTTCAAAAGTGCCAGGGACGTGTACTTTCCTCCCCACTCCACCCCCATTCAGCAGAGAGTACACTCAGTGGTGGGCTCCAAAAAAAATTACTACTGCATTGTGGGTTTGGTATGGTGGGTATGGCCAGGAGAAAGCCCTGTGTTGCACTCGAATTAGGACTACTTTATTTCAATACTTGGATGGGCAGGGCCAGCCAAAATTTCTGCTACCAGTTCTGATGAACTGGTGTGAACCTGCTGATGCCCACCACTGAGTACACTCCTGTTGTCATCACTTACAATCAATGGCAGCCCCCCAAGGTTTCCAGACTTTTGCATTTGCCACTAAAATTGGGTGGCAACTACAGAGCTACTCTCTGATGCTGCACAGTGTTGGAGTGTGAACAATTTTTTGTGGAGACTTACAGTTCAAAATATTTTTTCAGACTTTTGTAATCAGAAGGACTGTTACCTGGAGAATCTCCAGATTCAGGCAGTTGACCCTATGTAGAATGTTCAAAGCTCTACCTATCAACTAGTATTCTAGAATATAGCTTGTTAGCATGAAACAGAATTAGATCAAAAAGCATACATTCAAGATCTTTCACTACACTGCATACTTAGCTTCACACAGACATATACATGCACTCAAACAGGGATATTTGGTAGGTCAAACCAAGTATAGCAGGAGGATGTGGAGTTGAAGGGTCTTCATAGTATTGTCCCTCCTGCTGTGTTTCCCACCTAAAGATTCAAGGATATTTCATTTATTTCTCTGTTCAGTTTCAAGCAATGAGGTTAATATACATGTATGGTTCTTCTCAGTAATTCCCAAGGTTCTGAGAACCTTTGGGTTTCAGTGTTGTGACTATATCTGTGTGGCCAGCTTGCCAGAGAAGCTTTTATTACTGTAATGGCTTTGATTGCATTGTTCTTCAATTTGTTCATTAAACCATTACAGATTTTTGCACTCTTTTCCTTCCCTCAACTCCTAGCCTGTAACATCTAAAGAAAGAAGCATCCCTGCATGCATTCAACCTCTCCAACAGCAACTCCCCACACTAGAGACCCCCAAAGAGTTTTTTTCATGGAGTACTTCCAAGAAGAGAAAGGGGAAATGGAAGGAAGCCTTGTCTTCTACAAAATTGCTTCTAGCATCATGTGGTTTTAAAAAAAAGTCTTGCAGACCTCATGTTTCCCAGATCTGACCTTGAGTGTAGTTATCAAACATCTAAGGATGAATTTTGCCTTTCTTCAGTAGAACTCAAGAAGCCCATGTATAGAGTTTTGCAGGAAATCTCCCATTGACCAGATGCCGAATTACTTAGCTTCAGCAGTTCTGAGTATTTTCAGCCCATGAGTAAATTATATGATTGCACTCATGCATATCATATTGGCATATTTGTTGGGGGGCAGCCACGGTTTGAGATGCCATTTGATCTTTGTGGCAAGCTCAGTTTTGCCTCTGCTTAACATTCAACATTTTCTCTTTTTATAGAGCATGCCTGGATGTTTCATTCACTTCTCCCCATCTGGCTATATTGCCACATCATAGTGTGCCTTCTTTTTCTTTGAAATACAACTTCCATGGGATTTCTTTTTAAAAAGAATGGCTTGAGTTTAACACATATTCTTTTCTGGGTTATTGTTCTGTCATTGGACTTTTGCTTGTATTATTAATCTGTTCTCTCAAGCTCAACATTTTATTGTTTAGAAAATAATTCATGCAGTGAGAAAATATCCTTGAAAAGGTTAAGCCATTTTCCAAGCCAGAGATAAAAGAAAACAAGATGCAAGGCCATCCAAATGTTCTCTGTTTCAGTTAATCATCCACACTGTTAAGTTTTGCAGAGCAACCTTCAGGTAGAAGGTGGCAGCAGGAGTCAAAGCAAGTCAGATAAGGTTTGGTGCAAATAGTTGTTTTACTGTATGTGCAAAATAAAGTTCAAGGTTTCAAAGGTATTTACAGCAAAAGTCACAAAAGTAAATAGGATAACTTCTCCATTGGTACTGTTCAGTTTGGTATCAGGTATTTACAGTTCAAGTATGCAAAAGTCCATTAGTCAAGTAAAACAATGATAACAGTTCGCAAGCTTGCAAAACAGCAATTGTTAGCAGTTTAGCTTACGAGCTTCAGTTTGTAGTCTCCAGTAAACAGTTCCTTGGCAGTCTTTTTTGGCAGCTTTCCAGTGTAAGTGCCAGCAGCCCTTTAAGCAGTTAGACATGCAAACAGTCCAATGACAGACTGCTTTCCTCTGTGTCAACATTAAGAGTGTTATCTTCCAAATGCGACATCTTACCAAAGGGTGGCTAAAGCTTTGGTTTTAAACACACTGCACAAGGGCTGACGAGGTAATGCAGTAAAGAGAAAGTGAACAAGGTATATTATGCTACCCAATTGACTAGGCAGATACTTAGGACGTAACACACACACTTTGCTGCCTCAGATTAAATACGTTCTTTGTGGCTCCATGTGCAATGTACAACTTTTTAAAGATTAAAAACCCCAAAACCTTTGCCTGGATAGCAAAGGGGTAGCAGGAGGTAGCATTAACAGCAAAAAAACAGGTATACCACATTGGATTGGTGCTCTCTTTGGGAGGAGGGAAACTTACACAAAGGAACACAATTAAAAGTGTTGAGGAGTCGTCGGTGTTAGCCTGTTGCTTTAAGACAGAATGAACAGAGAAACCAAGCCCTATTGTACTTTAAAAACTAGCAACATTTATTTCTTAAAAGATTTGGAGACTGCAGGCCATTTTATGAGATACAGAGAGTTGTGTCTCATGCCTGGATAGCAGGGGGCTGGGAGTGGAATGAAAGGGAAAACTTAAATGCAAACATCAATCAAAATTGCTGAAAAGCTAAGAGGGTTGGGTAGTTGGCTGCAATGCCAAAGGTTAGGAGCCCAATTCCTCGTTGTCCTTCTCAGACAAGGGCTGGATTTAATGATACATAAGGGTTCCTTGAAGTTTTACAGTTTTAAGCTGATGATCTACCATTCGATTCACAGTCAAGGACTGGTATAAAATTAACAGTTCAAGACCAAACCAAGGACCTAAGAAGTGTTATTCGTTATAGTATATCTCCTGGTTTAGCAATGTCAATAAACAAGACCTTCTTTTCCACAACAGTTATGTCAGGTGTGGCATTGCAAATAATCAGTCTGTGAAATTTTGTTTCATCAGCTGATCAGATGATCTACTGTTTCATCTTTTTCATTACAAAACCGGCATTTGCTATTGTTGGATAAGTGCTGTATTTTTGTCTTCATGCAATTAGTTGGCAAAACTTGTTCCTAAACTGCCCAGATAAATCCTTCCATTTCCTTCTACAAAACTCCAGCTCCTAGCCATCCCCATGTCAGCTTTGGGTCTTTGAGTCTTTCCTTCTATGTTTTTCAAATATTGACCAATCAGAGGCTTGTTTTTCCATTTTGCAGCTCAACTTTGCAGGCGCACCCCCCAAAGAAAGACTCAGACACCGGTATATGGATAAAGGCATCAGGCCACTTTTATTGAATAATGCCCTAGTCCGAATTATAACTTTCAATTGGTGTAATCATCCAATTGTAATTCTTTGAGGCAAGCAGGCAGCAGTAACACTGGCAAGGTTCCTCCCAAAATGCCAGTGGCAATTGGCTACATGTAATTATTTGTATCAATTTGTTTGTTGACACAAACAAATTGTTGACTGGAGTCAATAAACTATCTACTGACCCCACCCTATGACGTGTATCCGTTAAATATCAAGATGATGCAGGCTGTGAAGCTCCTGCCATCACCCCTTGCCTGGTTCGCCCTTGACCAGCCAAACATATTTCCCCTGTACCTGTCTACATGTTGGCCAGTCAATTGCGAACCTGCCGGATACCTATGGGTCATAAATCTTTACCTTACCAGTGCTACCCGCCACACGAGGAAGCATCCATGATGACTCACCGCCACCTCCCAGACCGTCAGCTCAGTCACCAGGCCTGCTTGCATATCCTCAAGAAAGAGGTTCATACCTCTGGCCGACAAGTGGACCCCATCTCCCGCATAGAGATCATAATCCTGCAAGCCTATCCTAGGGTGCCGGATGGCTGTCCCCAAGCCCTTGTCTGCCAGGAACCGGGCAACAGCCCTGTTCACCGAGCGGTGAGCGCGGTCAAGGGCACGGAGGTCAACACCTCCTATGTAAGTATGTCGTGGCACCATGTCCGACCATAGCAGCCGCGTGGACAGCCATACGTAATGCAAATAGGCTAGGTCCCTGCAAATCGTAAATTTTAAGGAGAGGCCAGTGACCTGGGCAAGGTCATTGCCACCGAGATGCAGGATGAGGACATCAGGCAGTCCAGCATCCCTGATGGAAAACAGGAATGACAACAGTTCCCGGCATTTCATACCGCGCTTACAGTACCATCGCAAACGTGTGGTTGCACGTAGCCTGAGATGGGGTCCCCACTCTGTCACTGCAGCATACTGCGCTGCCCAGTGCACGTAACTGTGGCCCACCAGCCATACTGCCACCGGTGTGTGGGGACACACAGGGTATGTAAAAGAAGGAAAAAAGGAATAATGACATAACTGGTACTCATGCATGGAGGGGGCGTACGTACAATGCAAAGCGCATGGATCCCCACCTACCCATCCTGCGTATATCAGCCTCAGAGTACCCAAACACAGCCGCAGTAGAAGCAGCGCCTATCCTAAATGAATGGGTGCCATAACGAGCCCCAGGGAGGCTCACACTGGTAAGTGCCATGCCGGTCACCCTCCAAAACTGGAATTTAGTAAGGGGAGACCCATCCTGGTGGCAGAAAAACGGGCCAGGGTGCGTACCACGCACTGCCAAAAACTCATGTAGGGCATCAACCGGACAGATGTCTTCAATGGAACATCGTAGCAGTCTAAATCCACTGCCTAAGCCATGCTGATCAACCTTTGAGGACCGTATCCTCAACTGAGCCCACTCTTGTGTAACATAGAAATCGTCGAGTTCCAGTGCCCTACGAGATGCATCTGCCTTAGACAGTGGTACCTACTCACTGATGCAGAGCGCTCCAAAGAAGGCTACAGTGGTAGCTACATGAAAAAGAGCCACCTCATACCTATCATAGCATAAATTATGCCAGCCTCGTGCAAGGTGGGTAAGAACCTCTGGTGAAATTGGGTGACGTGTGTCCTGGCAGCGGCCACGTTCATGTGTCCACCCTTCCAAAACATGACGTATGCGGAAATCATTCACACAGTCGGCAAAGCCCTGCACCTTGCCATAAATGCCAGTGCCGAAAGCCTAGAGGCTATAGTACGGGGGGCCAGCCCATGACCGTGAAGATAAACCATGTATTGTAAAATCTGGTCCACAGGTATTAGCCACACTTCGGGTAACCGTAGTTGCCCTCAAAAGGTTCTAAATTGTATGAAAGCATGTTGATACACCTTAAGCGTGCGAGGTGCCAAAGACATGCTGATCACCCGGTTCACCTCTCCTCTCCAAATCTCGGCTGGGAGTGGCGAGGGGAATTCCTCTGCTTCTGGAGCCAAGGCTCAGAACCGGGAGATCTGCAGGCGGGATAAAGCATCAGCAATATCATTATTAATGCCTGGTACATGTCTGGCCTTGAACAGCACATTAAGGCATAGGCTTCTCAAGACAAATTGACGGACCAATGCCATGATCCTAGGGGATTTGGACATCTGAGCATTAACAATGTGCACCACTGCAGCATTGTCACACCAAAAATGGACCACTGAGTTGACCCACTTATCGCCCCATAGCATTAGTGCCCCCAAAATGGGAAAAAATTTCAGGAAAGTAAGATCGCAGAGACAATCCATGCCCTGCCATGCGTGAGGCCATCGGCCATATGCCCACCGCCCCTCGAAATAGATCCCATAACCCAGAGAGCCGGAGGCATCCGACTGTACTTGAAATTTAAGGCAGACCATAAGGTCCGACCTCCAAAAAGAGACCTCGTTAAATTCCTGGAGGAATGTGAGCTAAACCGATAGGTCTGCCCGTATACCCCTGGTGAGCCGGACCCTGTGATGGCATTTTAATAGGCCAGCCATGGCATCACACAGACGCCTGGCGAAAGCTCTGCCCGGTGTGACCACCCTGCAGGCAAAGTTGAGGTGGCCGTGAAGTACCTGTAGCTCACGAAGGGACACCTTACGTTTAGAAATCAGTGCCCGAATCGCCGCAGAGATCCGAGCCACCTTGTCCATGGGTAACCTGGATGCCTGTGCGACAGTGTCAATTTCGATGTCTAAAAAGGTGAGCTTGGTGGCTGGGCCCTCGGTCATTTCAGGCGCTAAGGGGACACCCAGTTCCCGCACAAGGGCCTGAAATGTAGTAAGGAGACGCGTACACGTGTCCGAGCCCCGTTCACCCCCGAACAAAAAGTCATCAAGGTAATGGGCTACAGACTGAGACCCTGACCTGCGAACAAAGGCCCATTGGAGGAAAGTGCTAAATCGTTCAAATGCCGAACATGAAATAGAGCAGCCAAAAGGCATGGCCTTATCTACATAGAATTTTCCCCTAAAACGGAAACCCAAAAGCTCAAAGTCCTCGGGGTGCACTGGCAGTAATCGGAATGCCGATTTGATATCACACTTTGCCAGGAGGGCTCCGGGACCACAGGCGCGTACCATCTGTAGGGCCTGATCAAACGACGTATACCTGACTGAGCAAAGGCCATCAGGAATAGCATCATTGACAGAGGATCCCGCAGGGTAAGACAGATGGTGGATTAGGCAAAATTCACCTGGGGTCTTTTTCGGGACTAGCCCCAAAGGAGAGACCTTCAAGTTAGGGAATGGTGGTTCATTAAAGGGCCCCGCAACTCTCATAGCCTGCAACTCCTTAGCTATGCTTTGTGTGCGACCTCCTCATTGCCCTTTAGAGAAAGTAAGTTCGGGGCGTCCTGTGGTCCCCGAACACCCCTAAATGGTATACGAAAGCCAAACTGGAAGCCTTCAAGCAGGTACCTCGCATCATCCCGTCTAAGATAAGCAGAAAGCCATTGTCCTAACATGGGGATATTAATTGGGGAGGGGGCCTTTTGCTTGGCCAGCACCATCATAGGGAGCTCTGACCGCCCTCTGCCCACCCCTACCTCTGCCTTGTGGCCCACCAGCCCACGGGCACGCGGAGGCAGCGTGAGGGCCAGAGCAAGAGGGACACTCGTGCCGGAAACGACATTGACGCTTGTTGCACACGCCGCTAGCTGAGAAGCTCCAACACAGCAGGCGGGCTGGAACCCCCTGCCCCGCCGGCTGGCGGGGAACCTGCGTCGCAGCCGCCCGCTGCATGGCATGGCCACAATGGTACCTATCACCAGGCGCCGGACGCGTGGGAGTCATATACAAGAGCCACAATTGCTGGCAGGGCTCATCCCACCTCATCTCAGGATGTAGGGCCACCCTCATCCTAAATTCCTCATCGTAAGCCAACCACGACGGGCCAGGAAAATCAACTATCACCCTATAAATATTGTTGAGGTATTGGACCATCGGAATGGCCAAATCAGGCCGGGCCCTGAGGTATACCGCCATATATATGAGATATGCCGGCAACCAATTAGCCCAGGTACGCGGTGGCTTACGACGACAGGACAATTCCTTGTCCCGGTCATCCTGTCCCTCCCTCTCCTCCTTAGTGGGCTCACGATTCAGGAGGGAGAAAATATCAATGTACTCCCCTCGCCAAATCTTATCCCTAGTAGCCTGTGAAAGGTGATCACCCAGGGGCAAGGAATAACCAGCCGTTGGCAGAGCCGTCGTCGGCACCTGTTGGATGAAGGGTATGCGCAGCGGGCCCTGAATAGCCCCTGCGATGCTTGGCATACCCCCGGGGGCGGACACCCCTGTCCTAACCGAGGGGCCATTTGGGAACCAGGAATTAACAGGGCAGTGTGGAAGCAACTGCCCACCCACAGTAACCTGGCATGGCCATGGCCACTGTACCCCCCCCCCCAGTGTGACTGGACAGTGTCAGTGCACTAAATTGAACCAGATACTCACTAGTCGCACCCCCGTGAGCCGCCCCCACTGGGGGTTCCGGCCCACGGCGGGCGTTGGAGCTCGCGACAGGCATCGAGCTCTGGGGCCACACCTGACTGCTCCCCACCGGCAAATCCAAACATGCAGGGAGCTGCGAGGTGCCAGCCTGGGCTGGCCTGATGGCCTTAAGCAGCTCGATCCTGTTGGCGGCCCGCTGGAGAGTCACGGCCGATGTGTCTGCCGGGACCGATGAAGGGGCCGTAATCGAAGCAGCAGCTAAACCCCCATCGGGAGGTGGTTGGGCAATGCCCAGTGATGCCTCTAGCACCGAAATACGTGCAAGAAGCACATCGACACTCTCCGAGCCCGCAGTATAAGGCGGGCCGGATGGGCCGGACGGCCCTGTGGCCAATTGCTGGGCGGGAAACCCGAATGGGGATCCAGGGCCTGAGTAGGGCCATGCCCAAAACTCCGGCCCATGGGGGGCCGGAGGAATGGTGGGGCGGAAACCGCCACCAAGTCCAAGTGGGCCACCCTGTCCTGAACCAAGAAAATGACGTCCAGGGGCAGGGATCCCCGAGGAGCCAGCATGTGCCAGCCCAACCTGGAGGCCTGTGCCGGGCTGACCAGTGGAAGCCTGCTCGGCCCCACTGGCAGCGGTGGGCAAGGCCGTCCCACTGCCCAGCTGGAGGGGTGCAGCCCGAGTCCTCTGACCCGATGGCTGCCCCCCAGTAGAAGGAGGGGCGGGAAAGCCCTTCCCCTCAGCCACGGCTTGACCACCGGGGTCTTGCGCTTGGGAGCCATGGCTCCCGAAGAAGCTAGCGACGGATCCCTGGCCAGGGATCAGTTCCTGTGCCCTGAGTACCACAGGAATGAAGAGGAGCGAACTCCGTTCAAAGGCAAAGGTACAAAGGGTGAAGAAGCAAAAAACGCGGCAGAGAAAACTTCTCCGCTCCGTCGCGTTTCTAAAATGGCAGCTCGGCTGCCTCATGGCCACCCCTTTTATAGAGGGGTGGCCACGCCCCCTAACTCACCCGGATGTCTGAGTCCGGGTGGGGGTGGGGGGCTGCAAAGAGAGTGGTGGCCATTTTGGCGCCACACTTTCATTCTATCCTTTCCTTTCTGTATTCCTTTCTGTATTCAGCTTTTTTCTTCATTATTTTCATAACTCCTCCTTTGCTCACTTCCTGAAGCATAGGCTCTTCACTTTTCTTAATTCACAGTAGAGGACTGGTATGAAATTAACAGTTCAAGACCTAACCAAGGACCTAAGAACTGTTAAGTTAACGTCTGAGCATATATGCAGTTCCTAGTAGAGGGTTGTTGTTTTTTAGTTAGGATGTTCAAAATCCAGTAGATACAAAATTTCCAAATGTCTAGAAAGTCCTTTAGGTATTGCTCCACAGGCTCCAATTACTCTGGGTACAACAACAGATTGTCTCTGCACTTCTACTGTGCAACTGATGGGAATTTTACCAGAAGTTCAAAAATCTGCAACGCAAAATTGCTTCAGTCCATTTCCCTGCCTCCCCCCAAAAATGAACACACTGTAAGGACAGAAACTACAGTTTAAGAAATCTGAATGCAAGAGAAGGATAGGCTGATTAGCTTTCCCATTTCTAACAGAGACCTGTCATTACATTCTAGGTACAATATTATTTAGCTTTGAATTAATGGTCAGTGTCATAAGCGGAGTACTGAGGAAAGGCAAGAAGCCCTGAAATAAACCTGCTGTGGCAGAACATGAATTATAAAACCTATGCCACATTTCTCTCAGCTAATAAAAAGCTTTAAAATATGTATAAACCATCTTGATACATTGAAGACACTGTATGTGAACCTCCATTGTTTCACTTGCAAAAGGTGGGGATAATTTTTTTGGAAAAGAAATTTCAGCAGCAGCACTTCCTGTTCCAAAGAGGAATATTATGTTCCGTAGCAACTTTCCTGTTTTGCCCCCCTTGTTCCCACCTCTAGTTGGCCACACAGTGGTAGCATCTCCGTGATTTTTTGGACAAGGTCACAGTTCTGTATCTGAGGTGTTGTTCTCAGTGATGTCTGTAAACAAAATGATAAGTGCTAAGAGAGTGGAACAAGAATGAATCCCACACGTTAGTCTGACCGTGAAGAAAGGAAGGAAACGATGCTGAGCAGAAATAGCAGCCAGAGGGGCAAAAGGTCCTTGAAAAGTATCTAAATGGAAATGTTCTGCCAAATTGAGAATCCCCCCCCCCCCCCTATTTTCTTATGGGAGGGGGCATGCATTCAAGTGCCTTGAATAAAATCATACACGATGAGCATCAAAACAGAAAAATATTTAACAAAACTGGAGTCATGATTCCACTTAGATTGAAAAGTATATTCTTTCAGAGTGGCATTTATTTTTTAAAAAATCTAAATTAAAAGCATACTCTTTTTTACCTACTTGCAACATCAGCTCAAGGTCTGAAAATGTTTTCCTTGCCCCATGCGAATGCAGATCGGCTAGGGGACCATAATCTAACATTCTGAAATGGTTTGGTGAAAATACACTGCTCTTTTCCACTTCACTGCATGTATTTCTTCCAGCTTTGCTCTGGAAATAAAGAATTCATTCCTTATGTCAATCTTAGTTTTCCATCTCTCTCAGCAAGCGGATGTTGTTGCACGTAGACCTGACAATGAACAACCCGCCAGAGATTTCACCTCAGACAAACAATTCACTTCCCCCTCTGCTAAAATCTCTGTTCCTTTGTGACCTCCCCCCGTACAAAAATCCTAGCTCAAGGCATGCATATGCTTGTGTGTTGGTTTTATATTTCACAAAGATTACAAAGAGGGAAGCTGATGCTCATTTAAAGATAATTTGGTCTTATGTTCAGTCATATGTTTGGTTTACTCACCATACTGTTTCTTCCGCCTCCACGCACAGTGTAGGCAAGCAGGCAGGAAGCACTAAAATTGTCTATACAACCTATACATGGCATCTGTTGTAGTTGAGATATTATAGTAATTCTGTTCTTTACAATGGCAGAGACTAACTGTTGACAAAAATCTTCTGTTTTGGGCCAGTTTATTTGTTTCCTTCTTGGGTTCCCCAGCCTCTTTACATGTAATAAATGGAAGGGAAACTATTTTAAAGCTGAGGAGAAGAGGTTAAAGGTGTTTCAGAATTTTATGGTTTTTTTCCCCTGGAGAGAAGCTTACAGTGCATCTTCTCAGTTCTCATGGAACTTTGTGAGTAAAAACTATGGACAAAATTAAAGCATTTAGTAGAACCAGGTGTAACCCCAGAATTTAAAAATGCATACCCCATTGTATTTCTTATTTTTATCTCTTATTAATAAAGTTATCTTGTTTCTTTTCTTTACATTAAAGTTATTTCGTTTATTTTATTTTGCCACCCCCGTTTAGGATTGATTAGGCTTATGTGTACACAAGCACCCCTCTGATCATGCACCCATTCACACTTGCTTGAGGGTACAGTGATACCTCATACAACGTCCAAACTTGGTTCCACAAGTTTGGACTTTATACGGTTTTGGACTTTGTATGAGGCATGCAAAATCTAGCAGCGATGCATCATACAACGTCCAAATCCTTGCCACGATGCCTCGTACAACGTCGTTTCCATAGAGATACATTGTACTGTAACAGCACAGACTTCAGGGCAAAGTCCAGGAAACAGATAGGAAACTGACAGAACTAAAGGAAATCATTGTCTAAAGGCTAAAAACATTACAAAAACATGTCATACAACCTTGATTTTAGGGGACAAACCACACAACACGTTTTTAACTTTTGAAAACTTTATGAAGTGCAGGTTTAAAAGTTAACATGTCCCATCATGCAGCACAGTGTTAATCTGCAGCCATGCGGCCGATCATGCATTTTGTACAAGCTACTGTAAACAATTACTGGATGGAAGCAAGGACAAAATGGATGCCAACATGTCCCATCATGCAGTACAGTGTTAATCATCCAAACAGCAGCAAACACCAAACAATTGCCCACCCCACCAAAAATTGCCCTCCCCCATCCACCTCCCCCCCCCAAGCCAATCGGAAACAGAAAACCTCATTTACCTACTTTTCCACTGTGCCAAAAAATGGTCCAAGAACCTGATGAATGCTGCAAAAAAACCAGGAATGCTTCCAAAAATTCTGACGGAAAATTAAAAAAAAATCCAAAATCGCACTCAAATCCACTCCTAAACACTCTTCGCCTCATGCAAAACCCACAAGAGCAATGCATGCATGTGTCCTGCCTTTTATACTGCCCAGGCACAATGCAACCTGGGAAAAACCCCAATGCCTCATACAAAGTCACAGCGACTTTGTATGAGGAAACTTTTTTCAAGGAATTAGGCGATGTTGTATGAATTCGATGTTGTACGAAGCGGACTTTGTATGAGGTATTACTGTATATACTGCAAGGGTTGATTTTTAATAAATTTATGAAGATCTCAAACCACTACTTAAGAGGGCCATGGAAAGGGGGAAGCCCCCTCCCCCCCCTCTCTCTCCTTTCTGAGCCAAGGTTTGGCAGAGGCTCTGGAGATTGCGGTGTAGTTTAAAATGTGTCTTCCCTTTCTGCCCAATAGACACAGCAGACTTGGCCCCTTTCACTCCTGATAAATATTATTTAATTGGCAGTTATACCTGGGTTGTCAGATAAATTAATAAAAATATTTTCAAATACCTGGAACTGTTCTATTCAAGCTAAATCTCCTAACTTCCTCTTCATACGCTTAGCCCATATTGGGGCAGTTCCAAGGGCTTTCCATTGTAAAGCAAGAAACTCACTTCCACCTTTCCCCTAAAGTTTAAGATTAATTCTTTTCTCTGTTTGATTGTTTCTGTCTCTCTATTGTCTTTTGGGTCAGTGATAGATTAAGAAATTAGCATATGTGCTGGCTGGGAATGCCCAAAGGCATGTCACTATTGAATAACATGAAGACGTTTCAGATTTCCCCTCTACCCATTTCAATAAGGTTTCTTTAATTTGTCTTGTTCTGTATAGAATAATATTATTTTGGTCTTCCTTATAAACTGCTATAAGAAAGTAAACTAACTTGTTAAATTTGCTTCATGTCTTAGAAGGTCAAATTGAAAAGGAACTGGTGCTACAATCTGACTGTTTGGAGAAGCCCATAAGGGGCCACACATACCCATTCTAAATGTCATGGGAGTCAACAGAAAAGACAAAAAGCTTTAATTCTTTTTCAATTATTTTGCATTGATTCTTTCACCTGTATCTCTGGCCTGTATTGTTTTTGGGTTTTGTAAATTAACATGAGTAAACAGTGAGGGCTGGCTTGGTGGGAACAGGAAAAGCATTACAAGTAATACCTCATACAAAGTCCACTTCATACAACATCGGATTCATACAACATCACCTAATTCCTTGAAAAAAGTTGCCTCATACAAAGTCGTGCGACTTTGTATGAGGCATTGGGGGTTTTCCCAGGTTGCATTGTGCCTGGGCAGTATAAAAGGAAGGACACATGCGTGCATTGCTCTTGTGGGTTTTGCATGAGGCAAAGAGTGTTCAGGAGTGGTTTTGAGTGCAATTTTGGATTTTTTTGAATTTTTTGTCAGAATTTTAGAAGCATTCCTGGGATTTTTGCAGCAATCTTCAGGTTCTTGGACAATCAGGGTTGTTTGACAAGTTTTTGTAATGTTTTTAGCCTTTAGACAATGATTTCTTAAAGTTCTGTTAGTTTCCTGTCTGTTTCCTTGACTTTGCCCTGAAGTCTTTGCTGTTACAGTACAATGTATCTCTATGGAAATGACATTGTACGAGGCATCGTGGCAAGGATTTGGACATTGTATGAGGCATCTGTATAAAGTCCAAACTTGTGGAACCAAGTTTGGATGTTGTATGAGGAATCACTGTATTGACTATTTTGGGGTGGGAATGAAGATGTTCACAAAAGGATGGAAGGGAGGGAGGACGGCAGGGGTGTCAGAAGACAGGGGGAGGAGGGAAAAACACCCCAAGGAGCAAAAGTATATAACAAATGATGTATATTTAATGGGTGAAATTGCGAGTAAAAATGCAAGTAAAAGAATACTAAAGAATACTAAAGAACCGGACGAACAATATCATACAGTAAATCACACAGGTGACCCACGGAACTGGGGAGAAAAATGAGCCAGTCAAGTGTCCGCTGTGGCTCATAAGTACACGTGGTAAAACCTAATAGAGATAGTGAAGAAGTCCGTGGTACAATAGCCAATACAAGCTGTATCAATAGTAGGATTTCATAATAGTCCGTGTTCGAAAAAGTTGGTGATGTCGGCCGAGTAGGCTGTATGAACGTAGAAGAGTAGAGTAATACAGACAGTTGCTCCAAAGGAGCTAAATCTGAAATCCGTAGGAAATCTGTTAGTCCGGTTCAAAACTGCATGAAGCAAAGACTGTAAAACAGGGCTGAGAATATGTCACTGAGCGGGTACGGAGAGGAGTAGTACAGGTCAATATTCCTCCGGTAGAGAATATTTCGAGAGTCTTTATCAAGATCTGTAAAACATCAAAACCCGTAGTAACCATAAACACCAATACAATGAAACATATGAGACAGAATATACAGTAAAATACATGAACAGCACTCCAAATAAAGAGCAACAGGAACATATCTGACCAAGGTGTCTGATAAAAATAGTACCTGTAATCACGCGCTGACACACCTCTATGTAATGACTGATGACGGGTGGAAGCGTTAAGCAAACTAAGCTAGCACAAGCTATAAATAGTTCTTATGTGGGGACATGTGAAATGAATACCAATAATTAACGAAAGGATTCCAAAAGGGGAAATACTCTTAAAGGGCTACAATGAAACAAAACCAGAACGAATATGAATGTTTAACTTAAAGAAACGCGGAATAATCCTGTTCTGTATTCAAGCCATGGGGGTGCAATGTAGAAAAGCGATGAATGTAAAAAGCCTCCCGTTGCAAAAGGAAACGTTCTTTATTAATCGAATGAAATTTACGAGGTGTAAATAATTCCAATACAGCAGCCTTAAGATCTGTTGGAGCATGGTGCTTGTCGAGATAGTGGGAGACAAGAGGTGCTGTGAGGACTTTATTGCGAATGAGTGAGATATGTTCTCCGAGTCTGGTTTTGAGTGGTCTGGAAGATTGTCCAACATATGATAACCCGCAGGGGCAGATTAAAATATAGACAATATCGCGGGAATTGCAATTGGAAAACCGTGAGAGATGATGTATGAAAGTGCAATTGGGAATGGAAATGGTATCTGTTCTCCACATGTAAGAACAAAACTTACAATGGCCGCAAGGAAAATGTCCAGCAGGGAGGGCCGAGAGACTGGAGACAGGAGAAAGACAATCAGTTTTCGATAGGATACCGGCAATAGTTCTCGTTTTCCTAAATCCTATGGTTGGTTTGTCCTTACAACCCGAAATAGAATCTAGGATATGCCAATGACGATGTATAGTTTTCTTAATTTGCTGTGCCAGCGGAGTAAAGTCAATGGACCAAAAAATGTTATTATTGTATAGATTTTTTGATTTTCGTTGAAACATGGACTGTCTGGATCGATTAGTAACTTTTTGATAAGCAAGGTCGATGACATGAGTGGGATACCCTCTGAGGAGTAAGGACTGACGAATTTTAATGGCAGATGATTGGAAATCAGAATTGAGTGTGGAATTTCTTTTTGCCCGAAGAAATAAACTATATGGTATATTATTTTTTAGAGAAAACGGATGATAAGAATGGAATTGTAGATAGGCGTGCCTATCAGTTGGTTTGGGGAAAAGGCGCATGTTGAGCTGATTATTGGCAATAAAAATCTGTAAATCAAGAAACGAGACTGAGACGGGACTAGAAGTATGAGTGAATGTAAGATTAGTATGTAAAGAATTAATCCAAGTACAGAAGCGAGATAAAGAAACAGAGTTGGAAAAGACAAAAAACAGATCGTCGATGTAACGTTTATAAATCAAAATGTCCAAGAAAAAAGGGTTGACAGCCGAATTTAGAATGAAAGTAAGATCGAAATTATTCATGAAGATATTTGCAATTGAAGGAGCGAAATTTGAACCCATAGCCACACCATGTGTCTGCAAGTAAAAAGTATCCAAAAAACGAAAGAAATTGTGCTCAAATGCTATATCTAAGAGATCCATAAGAAAATGTGTGGGAGGGTCCGGATTGGTGCGTGAAGATAAGAGATGTTCGACCAAAATCCTGGCTTCTGAAAGAGGAATGTTTGTATAGAGGGAAGTCACATCCATAGTTACTAACAAACAGTCATCAGGTACAGAAGTATGTTCTAGAAGTTGGATGAAGTGGGAAGAATCTTTGACATATGAAGGGGTATCTTTGACAAAAGGACATATGAAATGGTCAATGTAAATAGAAATGGGTTCTAAAAGGCCCTCGTTGGCAGCTATGATGGGTCTGCATGGTACAAGATTGGAACCGGGTTGGAGCTTGTGGATTTTAGGTGCATGTCCCCACATAAGAACTATTTATAGCTTGTGCTAGCTTAGTTTGCTTAACGCTTCCACCCGTCATCAGTCATTACATAGAGGTGTGTCAGCGCGTGATTACAGGTACTATTTTTATCAGACACCTTGGTCAGATATGTTCCTGTTGCTCTTTATTTGGAGTGCTGTTCATGTATTTTACTGTATATTCTGTCTCATATGTTTCATTGTATTGGTGTTTATGGTTACTACGGGTTTTGATGTTTTACAGATCTTGATAAAGACTCTCGAAATATTCTCTACCGGAGGAATATTGACCTGTACTACTCCTCTCCGTACCCGCTCAGTGACATATTCTCAGCCCTGTTTTACAGTCTTTGCTTCATGCAGTTTTGAACCGGACTAACAGACTTCCTACGGATTTCAGATTTAGCTCCTTTGGAGCAACTGTCTGTATTACTCTACTCTTCTACGTTCATACAGCCTACTCGGCCGACATCACCAACTTTTTCGAACACGGACTATTATGAAATCCTACTATTGATACAGCTTGTATTGGCTATTGTACCACGGACTTCTTCACTATCTCTATTAGGTTTTACCACGTGTACTTATGAGCCACAGCGGACACTTGACTGGCTCATTTTTCTCCCCAGTTCCGTGGGTCACCTGTGTGATTTACTGTATGATATTGTTCGTCCGGTTCTTTAGTATTCTTTAGTATTCTTTTACTTGCATTTTTACTCGCAATTTCACCCATTAAATATACATCATTTGTTATATACTTTTGCTCCTTGGGGTGTTTTTCCCCCCTCCCACAAAAGGATGGAAGCAAATCCTTCCTTGAGGCAACCTTACTGCTCAAGTTCCATGTCTGCTGATTGACTCTTGGTTTCAAGTCAAGCCTGCCAATTGGAGGAAGCGCAACAATTCTACTGTGCCATTGGTCATTGCTCACTTAATCCTGCTGCCCTTCTCCTTCTGTCCTTTCCTTGAATTTTGTATCTTCTACCCCAAACCAATATTTGCATAATATCTGTATCATTGTTATCACTGTAACTGCATGCTGCATTATTTGTTTATGAAAGGAAACACCCAACCATTGGTTTTTGCCCCATTGTATAACTGTATCAGACAGGATTAGATTGGTAGGAGGGTATAAATTTGCGGCCAAAGCATCGGGTCAGCAGCATTCTAGATTCAAACTTGGGGTGCTCCAGGCAGGGTGAGACTAGCCTTTTCAGCAACAGTTAGGCCCCTCTGTTGTCTTTAAATGCATGTCAATAAACCACATTTGTTTGCCTGAAATAAATTGTCTGTAATTCTTGGGTGAAGGATGGGCTCTGCCAGCAATCAACCCGGGTATTTTTAACTGCACCTTGGGGTCCATAAGAGCTCCTGCAACTGAAGGAGAGGACCACCAGTTTTTAGGTAACACAGGCACTACTCTAAAACAAAGAAAGCAATCCAGTTGAGGACCATTTATGTGTTTTCATTTTAATTATTTGCCTTGCCTGTATCTTTACCTGGTCACAGCTGTGATTGTGGTGGAATTTACATCAGGGATGCAAATGGAAACTTTGTGTCCTGCACTGAGGATAAAGTATATTACAGTCCCATGTGGGATTTCCATCAGTAAAACTAAGGCAACTCAAACTCAAGGGTGAAAAGCAGCTTTTACTTTTGCTGCATTAGAGGTCCTAGATGTAGCATGTTGTTTGTCTCAGAAGAATAAATGACAACAATGCATTTGTTTGGAATAAAGTAAATAATGAACTCGGAGACGTATTAGTTCTACATTCTATTCTAGGCCTAACCAGAAAAATTGCAGCTTACCATTCAGCAGTTGATTTAATGAATCTACTCTGGCTAAGACCAGGAATTCAGTTCAGGTAATTGTTGAAGCAGGGTCACAGTGGCTTAGTGGTTAAGACGCTGAGCTTGATGACTAGAAGGCCAGCAGTTCTATCCACATGACCACATAAATGTCTGAAGAAGTAGACAGTGCTGGCTTTTTTGGCTGTAAATGGAAATGAGCCCCACCCCTGGCTTTCTAGCAAGGGAGACCTTTACTTTTATCTTTATCTAATTGTTAAAACATTTAACTTGCTCCTGGCCTCTAGTATCCTGTTGAATCCGGCCCTTATAAGCACCAGTCCAGGACAACGATGAACAAACAGCAACAGGCTTTATTTAACAGTCAAATAGAGATGAGCTTACAAGGTGTTCCGGATCCCGAGTTGGCTATACAATCCTAGCGGAGTCAGTCCCTCCAGACTCTTAACTGGCAATGGGCAATAAACTAGCTACCACAGAAGCATAGCATAATGGAGGGACCCAGGCTTAGCACTACCCGGCTACCTGTTGGGAGTAAGAAGTATAGATCTGATCCGGCCCCACCCTTGTTTACCTGTGGGCTTATATAGTGTCTCCCCAGCAGTGGCTCCTGGATACAATGTAGCAACCCGCTGGACAAACGTAACTAATCAATCATTAACAGGGAATATATGTAGTTAACCAATTGAGAACAGGATCCAAATCACAGGGCTCGGTTTAGCCTAACAAGCGTGCCCTTTTGCAAGGGTTTTGTGCCCCTTTGGGCTTCTAATTAGAATGGCGGGAAACCGCCATTTTCCTCTTGCAAGAGCGCTCCCTGCGCTACTTGCAAATGTGCCTCAATACACAACATATCCTCAGTGATCTATTATGAATGAAGCCTGCTCTTACTGCATAGCCCAACCTAGTCATCACTCCACCCCCCCCCCCCACCCCAGCTCAGGGTATAAGAGTGTGATGCCATTTTACAAAGCGCCGTGGGGGAGCGGGGAGACAATTTTTCATGAATTTGCTTATGTGTTTTAATAATACACAGATTGGAGCTGCTACGACACCTGGGTCACATCATGCTTTACTAACTGTAAAAAATGCACCTGTTATAACCTTCTGTGAACATTTTAAGTTGTATTTTTCTTTATTTTCTTAGCACTAGTCTCTCTCTAAACTGGTATCAATTTTTTTGTTATGCTGCCTCCAAAATCCATTATATTGAACCATCTGTGAATAACAAGTACAGAATGACCCACTTCCATATAGCCATTTCTGCTAATTATCTACAAAAATATGGATAGGTTGCCTGCTGTTGAAATTGTTATCAGGCACCAGAAGGTAATTCTCAGTAGTGAGTAGGGAATGGTTGGAAGACATTAAAGAGCCAGCTACTTAAAAACAACTCCAGGCGCTTCATCTTTCAGCAAAGCTAAAAGGAATTTTTTCCCTAAGCAAATCTGCAAAAAGGACAGCCAAACTGTAGTTCTAACGCTCATGGGAAATGGGCAAATATACTTGTTCATTTCACGACAGTCAGGTTTACACAGACTAACATTCAAGGTAAATTTGGATTCTCCCAAAACTGAGAACCTAGTTATCTATTCTTGATTCAATTTATGTTTTTCTATATAAATTTATATACAGCAACTAATATAGAAATAACATGTAGCTCTCCTGCCAGTTCCACTGTTGTTTTTTAATTATTCCAGCATGTAATAGTAGCAAGAGAGTCATTTTTAAATTATTCCAGCACCTAATAGCCGCAAAAGATTTTATAGTGTAGTAGATAGTGAATTTGCTTTTAAAAACTCACTTAAGAAATTTTATATGCCAATTTTTATGCCAGCAACTCTCCAGGTATGCACTGAATAGCTAGTGGATATTCATCAAATATCTGACATCCAATGATATTTTGAATATCCAGTATTCATGTCCAATTAGTACATTGTTAAACATTCCATTGAGAGTGATAGATGTTTAACTGAGTTGAGGTGTGGGGTGTGTGGTATTTTGGAAGTCATTGGTTGCGGGTTTGCAAGGCAATTTGGTCTGACAGTACCTGAAAAGCCTGACTTGATTTGTCTTCATACAAGAAATGAGAAATCTTAAGACATTTAAAAAAGACTGTGGCTTTCCCCCTCTCCTCTTTGGTTGGTAAGTGTCAGAAAAAATGTGTGCATTTTCACAGGCTGTTTTTGACCTTATGTGGTAATTCTCATTGTCAATGTAGATGATGGGAGAGACCAGAATTTAGAAATAGCATATTAGTCTTGGGCAGTTAACAAGAGCATAATGACATTTGTTTTAAAAATTGATGCACCTTTGCTCATGAATAGCTAAGATGATCTAGTTCCATTCCCTAATTACCTACAGGTCCCGTTCATCTAGCCAGTTCTACTTGTGTTATCTTACTAGTAATGCTAGGAGGTTTGTATAGTAAGTCTGAGTTTACAGTATCCTGAATCTCTATTGCTCCTTGAGAACCTTCCTTTCAATTCAGAAGCTACCTCTTCTGCCACAGCTTGGCATTGAGTAATGTCAGATGCTTAGCCTTGCTGATGTCCTCAGCCTTCTTTCTACTCCTTGCTTCAGCTCCTGGCTATTTACACTGTTGGTCTGAACCTCCTTGCCAGATCAGAAAACAGTTAAACATTCCCACATAATTACCCTCCATAGAACATTTCAAAACATATAAATTGTCCAATTTGGAATTCATCTATCAATATATATGTTACAGCTAAAACCTGTTGTTGTTGTTTTTGTTAAAACTAGTTTTCCCTAGTCAAAACTAGTTTCTACTATAGTCGGTTGCTGAAACTAGAATTAACTGCCAATGAAAATCCATTTCCAGTTAAGATGTGTTTTAATTAGTCAAAACTAGTTTTCACTAGAATTTCCCATTAATGATTATGTTTCCAGTTCAAACACATTTCAACTAGTTACATCTAGTTTTCACTGCCAAAAGCATTCTGTGAAACCTAGTTTTAACTAGTTAAACTGTGTTTTAACTGAGCTGTCGCCTTCTAGCTGAGCAACCCAGGCCTCTAGATTAGTGTAAATAAGGTAACGTGAGCCAATTATATAGTTTTGCCATAAGTCCCGATTTCCTGGGATTTTCCCAGGTTGAAGCCGGTTCAACAAAAAACATGTAAAAATCCTGGGAGTAAAGGGCAATGGGCTGCATTGCGATTCCGGGCCGCTCCTTAGAACTGCCTTCCAAGGGATCCTCTTGTGGGGTTTGAGGGTGAGTCTACTTCAATGGTGTGTGTGTGTGTGTGTGTGTGTGTGTGTGTGTGTGTGTGTGTGTGTGTGTGCAGGGGAGGGGGTGACCTCAGGGGGAGGAAGGGTGGTTTAAAGAGAAATTTTTAAAAGGTAAAGGTTACCCTTGCTTGAAAGCCAGTTGTATCCAACTATAGGGTTCAGTGCTCATCTCTGCTTCATAGCTGAAGAGCCAGTGCTGTCCTCATCTGCATGGTCATGTGGAAGGCATGACTAGACACCGGAGTGCACGGAATGCTGTTTACCTTCCCACCAAAGTGGTCCCTATTTATTTACAGTACTTGCAATTTCTTGCTTTTAAACTGCTAGGTTGGCAAGAGCAGGGGAGGGGCAGAGATGGGAAAAGAAATAAAAATAGAACCATCAAGAATCATCTTTTGCAAGAAAAATCATATGGGGAAACAACCTCTTGACTACAACTTTTTTTAAACTGATGATGGCTGCCCGCCTGGATGGGGATTCCATGGAGTCTTAGAGCTGCGGTCTCTGTGACACATGCACAGTTTGAAGAATGCAATGATGTCACATGGCTGTCCCGGTTTAGTGGGAGAGAATTATGGCAACCCTAGCCAACTAACCACTCCAGGTCTCTTCAGGTATTTTAAAAAGATACTGTATATTGAAATTAAAGTAAGTTACAGATTTTCATGGCAAAAGGATGATCAGGACAGAGGAAACAAGGGTGGTAGTGGTGGTGGTGGTGGTGTGTGTGTGTGTGTGTGGGGGGGGGGTTGTTACCACAGTCCTGATCAATTGCTTACAGAAACAAACCCCCACCCCACCCCATCTTTGCATATGTCCACTTTTGGGAGGGGATCCTATCAAATCACTCCAATAAGAAGAAAGCAAAAGCCTTCCAGGGCAAAAGAAAGAAGCTACTTTGTGAGGTAAAAAAACTTCGAATTAAGGAAGAACCAAAAAAAGATTCAAATTCACCTATTTTAGATATGGGACAGATCCTCATGTGTTCACTGTGGTGAGCAGATGACTGTTAGCCCATATTATTTATTTATTTTAGTTTTTTTTATTTATATTGCCGCCCAACTCCGAAGACTCTGGGCAGCCCACAGAAAAAAACCAATATCACATTTTAAAACCAATAAAATGCACCAATATGAATTATATCTTCTCCACCCAAGCCTGAAGTTTTCCCTTCAGTCTGGTAACTAAACCTTTCACAATACAGATATGCTCATACCTGTCAACCGCGACTCCGGAGTATCCAGGACCTGCGCATCCCTTCTGCGCAAGTCGCGTTCTATGCATGCGTAGAAGGCTTTTACGCAAGTGTAAAAGGGTTCTATGCAAGTATAAAATCCTTCTATGCATGTGTAGAACACGACTTGCACAGAAGGGATGCCCAGTACCTCTTTCCCCCCCACTGCCAATTCCAGGGTTTTGGCAGCTGCGGGCAGGAAATGGCGCAAATCGGTGCCAAAAATCGGGAAATCCTGGCCAATCCGGGAAGGTTGACAGGTATGGATATGCTATACATCAATAAGTAAACACTTTTCTTCATAACAGACTGCTTTTTTCACATTGACAGGTTCAGTTCCATATACATTCTTGGAGTTCTTAGGGCTATCATAAAATGAGCACCTTTGGCAAGAAACCATCTTGAAGAAACAGAAATTAATCCTAAAATAGATCTTTGTCTTATATACAATTATAACATGGGACAAAGGGAGAGCTTATAAAATTACCAGATTTGAGTATCTTTTCTACAAGGCTAATACGGTTGGCCCCATTTTGGCTACCAAAGTCAAGTTGGTAACTAATAGAGAGAGTTAGTAACATTATTAGAGTGTGGGTGAGAATGATTAGAAATTGGTTCAATTGGCAGTCAGATATATATGAATTTTATTTTTAAAAAGTGGGGCTTAACAAAGAATTGCATGTCACAGAATGAGTTATGATGGCAGCTAGCACAAAGTCAGGCAGCTTTTTAAAGGACTGTAAAAAATGTGGAGAGTAGATCAAATCACAGCTTTAACCACAGTGGATAAGATAAGATGGAAGACTTCAGGTTTTTGAACTGATATACCTCTAAATAAATGCTAAATGCATATACAGTGAACCCCCACTTCACAGACAGTTCGCTTACCGGACAACTCACTTTACAGACAGAAATCTATAGGAAATGATGGTCCACTTCACAGACAAAAATCGCAATATGGACCAGGTTTTCCCAGGGTGTGAAGCTTTTCTTGGGCTGCTTGGGCACCCTCTGCCACTTTCCATGGTGGCGGGAGGGTATTTGGAGCATTTCCTCTCTGTTTCTTGAAGTTTTTGTCATGTTTTGGGTGTGATTTGGAAGCTTAAAAGTAGTGTTCGGCATTTCCAGGGTAGTGATGGAGAAAACTGCTGACTGTTGGGCCATTACCACAGCTGGCAACCAGAGGGCATAAAGTGTGGTTTCCCATAGGAATGCATTGAAAATCAATTTCTTCTGTTCTGAAGGTCAGGGGGGGGAGCCAAAAAACCCTATTTTTTCTGTTCAAAATTCTTCATAAAGTGCACTTTGGAATTTTTCACCACTTTATAAAGAGTTTTGAACATTTAAACCATTATTTTTAGCTTTTTTCCCTGCACTCCAAAACGTTTCCCCCAATACATTCCTCTGGAAAACTGCAGTTTGCTTTAAGAACAAATCACTTTAAGGACAAACCAGCAGAATGGATTAATTCCATAAAGCAGGGGTTCACTGTACAGTGGAACCTCAATTAATGTAATTAATGGGTTCTCCAGGACGTTTCTTACAGCGAAAATTACTTTAACTGGATTTTCCATAGGAATGCATTAAATGCAATTTCCCATAGGAATGCACGGAAAACCAAAATAATGTAACCAAAATGCAGTTTGCCATAGGAATAGATTGAAAAACAATGAATCTGTTCCAAAAAATAATCTGCAAATCGAGTCATTATTTTCTATGGATTTCCTTTTGTTATGCAATGTTTATGTTAACTGAGCTGTTTGTTAACCAAGGTTCCACTGTATAGAACAATTAAGTACTGCTAACATAGTGTTTGCTAGCTTTCTAGAGGGACACAGCTGGTCATTCTTAAGGACACAGCAACCAGGTGGCATCTACGCTTCTGCTATATACCTTATCTGAACTATCAATTCCACTCATTTCTGGATGATTGAAGTCAAAATGCAAGAGCCAAGAATATTAAAAGTTCTACTCAAGCCTATAAAAATATATGAGCCTACATCAGCACTCAGGTCTTTGCAAACTGACTGAAGCTGGTAGTTTTATAATTTGGGCAATGCAATCCTACAGCCTCTACTTTGGTGGTATCAGCTTTTACAAAGCTCCAGTGGTTCTAACAACTCTGAATACTATAAAACTGCTTCAAGGGATGAAAACACATTTCTGGATCATTAGAAAAAACTGTCTATAGTCTGAACTATCTAGATCAGGGGTAGGCAGCCTATGGACCGTGGGCCGGATCCAGCCCATAGCACCAAATAATCCAGCCCCCTGGCTTGTGCTGGGGCACCAAATTACCAGGACGGGTGGCCACATGCCTCTACTGAGAACTCATAACTTAAAGGGTCATGCCATCTTGGCAGTTTCCGCTTTGGCTCCATTTGCAGGGCTCCCCTCAGCCTTGTGGGAGAAAGTCCAAAGTGCTTCAGCAATGCAGGGCCGCCATGGGGGGGGGGCATCAGGACTCCCGTCCCAGGCCCGGAGATGATGAGGGCCCGGTGGCACTGGGAAACCACTGATGTGTGCATGCACAAACAAACCATGCATGCACAGAAAACCACAGGGGCATGGAGGCGCCGGGAAGCCACTGACGTATATATGCACAAATAAACCACACATGTGCAGAAAACCACAGGGGTGTGGCCAAAATGGGGGCACATACTGGGCCCGGAAATTTCTGATGCCAGCCCTGCAGCAGTGGCCCTTGCTCCAACCACAGCCACTGCTGGAATTGTCCACAGACTCTTTAACGGCTGTCATAAATTCATTTACTGTAGCCATAAATTAGTCCACTGCTGTGGCAAATGCATTTACGACTGTTGTGAATGGCAGGGAGACCACCAATCCAGCCCCCTCAACTGTCTGAGGGAGCATGACCCAGCCCACGACTAAAAAAGGTTGGCAACCCCGGATCTAGATGGTCTCTATTGAGTCCTAGTATGGTCACTGATCAAAGCTGCTTTTTAAAGTTTATTTCAATGACATTCAGCTTTTTTGAAAAGCTGTTTCATGCCAAAGGTCACAAAAGCTAAGTTAAAGGAAGCAGCTTGTTAAACAAACTTTTAAAGCATTCCTGAAATATAAAAATAACATTCTTCATATACAAAAGGGTATAGCCTCAGGAAAACCCCAAGTTCAGCTGTTGGATCCCATATAGACCTCTTGTACCAAATATGCATTATCACCACCCCCATTTATAAGATAAAACCGAGTCAAATCCAATTGTGCAGTAAAAACCACACAAACCATAAAAGAGAGGTACCAGCAGAGTTCAGATAACCTTGATGCCCTGTCAAACTATTCTGTTTAACCACTGGCAGATTTTTACTCATTAACAGCAGCAAGAGGAGAAATGTCTTTTTGTCACCAGCATCATCAGCACGCACTCAAAAAGTGGGGAAGAGAATCTTGTATTTCATGTATTCAATTCTATTAAAATTCCCTTTACCTTTACCTAGATGTGCAGAGACCCACAGGGGAGAATAGCCACGAGTCTCCCAGCATCCACCCTTGTCTCAATGATTGGCACTCAAAGTCTCAGCAACTCACATTTGTAGGAAAAAGAATTAAAAATATTTCTTTAGTTACAATTACTTGTATTACAGATGTGTGCATGTTGCTTTCTTTAATGCATGTATACTAGCAACCAACCAAACAGATCAACAGCAACAAAGAACTGAAACTAACCAACAAAGAATTGAAAGACTACAAAGCACAGAGAGTTGGGGTTGTCTTTGAATTCAGAGGCTGAGAAGAATTATTAGTTAGATAGCCAATCAATGATTGGATAGATAGCCAATCAATTCATCCAAGAAAAATACCACTCAGTCACTCAAACTACAGGTAACATGTCAGGTTGTAATGAAACCTCTAGCACATTTTGTGTTTCAAACATTGTAATTAAAGGGGTCTGCACATGTTACAAGGTCTTCTGCATAATATACAAGATCCCCCCCCCCCAATACAATAATAGGTTTATTTCCAAAAATTCTAAAATGCAGACAATATAGAAAATTCTCAAACTCTTGTTCAGCTGGGAGAAAACTTTTGAAATGTTTTATTGTTAGGATAATGGAGAGGCAGTTAGGGAATGGGATAAAACAAGAGCATAGGGAGAAAATGGAGGAAAAGATAACTGATAAAGAGGTTAAGGGGGTAATAAGCGGATTGAAGATAGGGAAAGCCCCGGGGGATGATGGATTATCAACAGAGTTCTACAAAGAATTTAAAGAGGTGGTGGTCCCGAAATTGGTGAAATTATATAATTATATACTAGATGGAGGATCAATCCCGACTTCATGGTATAACACTACAATTGTTCTTTTGCCAAAATCTGGTAAGAATTTGGAAAGAGTGGATTCGTACAGACCAATTTCGCTTATAAATCAAGATGCGAAGATCTTCACGGCAATATTGGCTAACCGTTTAAATAGTTTTATGGGGGAATATATAAATGTTGATCAAGTTGGGTTTCTAAAAGGACGACACATGGCGGATTTGACTAGAAGGGTATTAGATTTAATAGACAATGTTAATCAAACAAAGGAAAAAGCGGGATTACTATCATTGGATATTTTTAAGGCATTTGATTCATTGCAGTGGTCTTCAATTAAGGAAATAGTTAGAAAATATGGGTTCGGGGATAAATTTAACAGGGTTATAGATTTACTATATCAAAAAGGAAATGCCAAGGTTAGAGTAAACGAGGAGCTTACGGATGTGGTAAAGCTAGAGGCTGGTACTAGGCAGGGTTGCCCATTATCTCCTATCTTGTTTATAATGGCAATGGAGATTTTAGCTAAAAGTATAAGGGAGGATTCAAATATAGAAGGGATTATGGGTAATAAAGTGAGTATGTATGCAGATGATACATTGCTTATGGTGAAGCACCCGGAGCAGGTGATGGATAGGATTAAAGATCATCTACAAGTATTTCAAGCTATAACTGGATTAAAGATAAACTGGGACAAATCTGAATTGATGTTGTGCAATTTGAAACCGAGCGAGATGGGTAGCACGGTGTCGACACTTAATATACAAATCAAAGATAAGCTGAAGTATTTGGGGATAATCATTTCAAATAAATTAGAAGAACTCAAACGATTGAATTATGACAGCTTGAGAATTGAATTTAAGAATAAAATACAAGAACTTCAGAAGTTAAAACTGTCATGGTTCGGAAGGATTGCCATGTGTAAAATGATATTGTTACCAAAGATTAACTTTTTATTCGATACACTAGCGATCCACTTAAAAGAGAAAGAAATTAATGAGTTTCAAAAAATGTTTAATGGTTTTTGTAATGGAGGTAAAAAATCTAGACTTCCAAAGAAATTATGGTATTGGTCTCAGAAAAAAGGGGGTTTGGGTATGCCAAATTTGTTATTATATTATCGAGCATTTCAAGTTAAGAATGTTGTGAAGATCTTGGCAAGAGAAAATGTAATTTGGGAACAATTGGAAATGAAAGAGTATAGAAATATTGGAAACTTGATTTTTTTGGGAATGAAGGATAAGGTGAAAAGGTCAAATAATTTTATGATGAAAGGTCTCATGGAGGTGTGGAAGAAGGTAAAAAAAGATATGGTTCCGAATCTCTCTCCAATTTTGGAATTGACTGATATGATGTGTTTCCCAATAAAATTAGACAAAGAAAAAATGGAAATATTGGATAAAAATGGGACGTTGTTATTGAAGGATTGGTTAAAAGCGTGTGATGTTGATGCCGAGCGGAAAAAAATGTTTGAGATATTAAATCTGAATTGGTTTCAGAAGTTAAAGGTGGACAATTGGAATAAAAAATATAAAAGAGAAATAGGGATAGATAGAATACATACGGAATTTGAGGAATTGGTAAGGAAGATTAGAAAAGGGGAAAGCAGTATTAAAGGTCTTGTAAGCAAGCTTTATAATATACTGAATAGAGGTGCAGATCCACAGGAGGACTTGAAACGGAAGTGGGAACAAAATTTGAATATAAAGATCGGGGAGATTGAATGGAAAAATAAATGGAAAAAGAGGATTATGAGAACAATGTCTGTAAGAATTAAAGAACATAATTTTAAAATGTTGTGGCAATGGTACCTGACACCATTAAGACTTTACCAGATGGATAATAAAAGAGATAAGTTATGTTGGAGATGTAAAGAAATTGATGGAACATACGAACATATGTGGTGGAGTTGTAAAAAAATAAGGGATTTTTGGGGAAGAATAGAAAACGAGTTTGGTGTAATATTGGGTAAAAGTGTTAAGTTGGTGTTGGGTACTATTCTTTTAACGAATGTGTAAGGCTTGGGTTTAAACAAGGAGGAAAAAGAATTATTGGAAATCGCACTGACAACGGGTAGACAATGTATAGCTAGAAATTGGAAAAACGATGTAGATATACAGATTGGAGAATGGTATAAAGAAATGTGGAGTTTAGCATTGAACGATAAATTGACATGGGAGATTAAAGTCAAAAGAGATAATTTAAAAGAGAATAGATTTTGGAATATATGGAAACCGTTCGTGGATCACTCTATTATGGCAAATGATAGTTCAGGACCAGTACCATTTCAAAGAAGTTTTTGGAGTTGAGTAGAAAATAAACTCTCCGGGCATTGTACATATTCACAGGGTGATTATTATTTGTGAAAAAGATTTGTGGTAGTACAGAAAAAAAAATTTTTTTTCTATCATTTTGGACTTTGAAACAATGGCTCTTAATATTTGGTAGTTAAATAGTAATTAATGAGTATAGATATTGTTATGTGCTAACATACAGAAATGTTTGTTAGTAAGATACTATGGATTTGTTAGTGTATTGTATTGTTAACGTATTGTTAATGTTTTCTTTTCTTTTTTGTATGTTTATTAAAAACTTAATAAAAATTAATAAAAAAAAGAAATGTTTTATTGTTGCCTGTGAGACTTAAGCAACAAAAAGATTTACATAATTACTGAAAAAGACTCTAAAACCACGTTCAAATTTATTTAGATATGAAACTTTTGTATTTAGGAACCCTGGTAAGCTTTCTTCCCTTTCTGATTAAAGAAGCTTTGTAATCACATTCACCTTAGCGCAGCCGTAGAATCCCCTTCAGACCTCTGCATTATATGCATTATACAAATACTAGCATTTTCAAGGCACACATGAGTAATTGGTAATCACATTCCTTCATTGTCTCATTACTCCTGAAGTGTTGTTTGCCAGGTTGTTTGAGGGGATTTAGGGAAATTTTGAGTTTCTATAAGTATTTTTTTAAAAATTAAAATAACATATGAGTAACACACTACAAATTTTTTAAATAACTAGTGACTACGATAGCCAGTTACCTTTATTTTAAAAAGTGTAATGATGAGTAACGAATTGTTTAAAATATTGCTATTAAATTTTGCCTGTGCTGATGCACTGAGCCATTTAGATTTAATTAATTTCTTTTTCTTTGCCTTGTGTGTAGTGCTAATTGAGAAATTGCATGTGAGTCTGATTTCAATCTGCACTTCACACAAAGGCAAAGAAAAATAATAATCAAATTCAAGTGATTCAGCACATCAGAGATGGTGCAGCACAAGTAAAAAAATCTCATTTCCTCTGCCCATCCACAGAAGAGCAGGGAAAGTTGTTAGCCACTTCGGGTCACTCCTGAGTGAGGGAAGCAGGATAGAAATATTTAAAATAATAAATAAATAATAATAATAATAATAAATAAATTGTTCAATATCTTTAAGTGGCTCACTTACTAAGCCATTTCACAAAATTGGAAATTGACAGCAAAAGGAGACTTGGCATCTACAAGGCTCAGGCTCGGTCTGTTCCAAGTGATCACAGGTGCACACCTACCAGCACCAAAAAGTAGAAGCTCCTGACCGGGGTTCAAAAAGATGCAGTTAGGGATATATTGGTTGTCTGATCACTGGGGAAAAGAGTGAACCTATCTACCCCAGTAAGGGGTTTGCAACATTGTCCCGCCACGGGCCAGACACACCCCGGCACGTAGCTGCAGGGGCCAGAGGTGGTTTGCTCCCAATGATTACGATTTCATTCTCATCATTGGCGGCAGTGGTGGCAATTGTATCAGCTTTGCAGCATTTTGCACAATCTCCACCACTTCTCCCAGCACCGGGAGACTTTGTGTGGATTCTGCGCACATAATTGGCACACTGTCCCTGACAGAACCACGGTTATGGGAAAACGCTCCTTCGAGCCTCTGGTTCCCAGGGGACAGAAATTGGGGAGTGGATTAATAGCTATAGTTTAATTCACCGATCACTGACCTAACAGGCAGGTTGGACAATAGAGGGCAAAAGATCACCAGATGTTTAACTCGATAGGCATGTAATGAATAATCTCGCATCCGCAGATGCTCTAAGCTCTAGAGTCAATCTAGGCACATGTTTGCTCCCAAAAACAGTAGACAATGCATGTCCCCAGTAGTAAATTAGATAGATAAGAAACTTCCCCCGGTGAAGTCATCCCTAATGGGTAACTTGTGTAATCTCAATATGCAGACTCAGTGCTTTCCTGTAACAGCTACGCGCAATGTATGCACGCGGCCAAGCTAGGCAGGTATAAAGTTAAGTGCCTTTTGATCAATAAATGCTGGTCTTCACTCCATCTTGCCTCACATGTCTTGCTTGACCAATCTCCTCTGGGACCCTCTGGCCCACATCGGGCCCCGATCCAACAACTTTGGGAAGCACAATCGCTCCATTTTGGGGTCTTTCCGATGCTTATCTGTGGCACTTTGTCAGGCAAAGCACGCCATTCTCGGACTTCCTGGTTCTGCGCTGGGAATGCAGGTGCTGATGTAAACTCGACCCGGCACCGGTAGTCCCAGAATGGCATGCTTTCCCTGCTGAAGCACCATGGAGGATCACTTGAAAGACCCCCAAAACGGAGCAGCTATGCTCCCCTGGTGCTGAGAAAAGTGAAAGAGATGATTGAAAATGTCACAAAACTGATGTGACCGTAATGGCTGCCATGGCAAATGATGTATTGCAACTTCCAGGCTGAGGGTTGGAGTGCCTAAAAGTAAGACTAACATGCTCAAGTGGGGGATGCTGCCAGACAACAACCCACTGTGTGAATGTGGAGAAGTACAGAATCCAGGTCATTTACTGGTCTGCTGATTACTGCCAGAAACATGCACCAATGAGGACTTAAGTTTGGCCAATGAAAAAGCAAAGAAAGTGACTTCACTTTGGCAATCCGGAGTTTGATTGGGACATGAAAGAAAAAGAATTAATAAATAAATAGGCCCTTCAAAAGCCCATATTTCCATAACAGAGAAAATCCAAGAGTCTTCAAGGCTGTGGCAGCAGCATCTCCATTAAACATTTTAAGTGCAACAGAATTGTCATGAAAGCCTCTTCTTTAATGGTTTTATTGCTATTAAATAGGAACCTCATTTGCACACCTTCTCCTCTCCCCCAAATGATGCTTCAAATGGCAGAGGTTAAAAACAAGCGATAAAGAACAGAATGCCTTCCTGGCCATCCGTTTCAAATGGAGGGCAGTAAGTGCAAGCTTTAGAAGGACTCGGAAATATAGCAACACATTTAAAAATCTATAACCGGCGATTGAACAAACCACTAAATAAAGGAGGCATCTGATTATATAAAATTGTCAGGTAGATACCAGGAATGCTATTACAGCTTCCAATCATTTCCAGCATGCACTACGTTTCAGTTCCCCCGCACCCATCCTATACCTTTATTTCTTCAATATTCTAAAGATGGAAGAGCTAAACCCTGGTGATAGGGAGAAGAAGGAGAGGGGAAATATTTTCCTTATTTGTAGTTATTTCTGCTTCATTTTTTACAGCCAACAATGTGATGTGTTTTAGGGCCCAAAGGGTCTGGAAATGAGCTGTTGTATCTTCTGCTCAATGATTTTCTTCTTCCTTTGCAAGAAAGAATATTTCAGCCTCTCCAAAGGAAGTGGCCCCTCCTCTCTGTGGGATCCGCGCACACAATTGGTATACTGGCCCAGACAGAACCCCGGTAAGGGGTGATCACATCGTTACCAGGGGTTCCTGAAGGGACAGAAATTTGGGGAGCGGAATATTAGATAGGGTTTAATTCATCACTAGCTGATCTGACAAACTGCTAGGTCAACAGAGAGCTAATGACTAACGTGTTTGGTGCGTAATAGGCAATCTTGCGCCTGCGGATTACCTTTAGCCCTAAAACCAATACCAGCCACATGTTTACCCCGGATAACATGGAACAATGTATTTCCCCTGCCATTAATTAAGTTAGTTAATTAACTTCCCCTGTAGACTTCCCCAATTAACTTCTGTAAACACGGAGTGTGAATTCTGCCAGATCGCAGTGCTTTTACATGCAGCCTGTACATGATAAATACTATCTTGCTCCATCTTGCCTCGTGTCTCATTGCTTGACCAGTCTCCTCCGGGACCCAACAGCCACTTCGCGGTGCCGATCCAGCTTGCGCAATCCGCTTCGTGGCCCAGATCCAACACCTCTCCTCTTGAGAAAGAACAAAATCTGTGTGCAACATCATATTCATATGGTCAGGCTAGTTTAACTACCTGCCCTAGAGCTTAGATCAGGAGTTCTCAACCTTTTTAAGCCAGGGGCCTGTTCATGCTCCCTCAGGCAGCTTTGGAGGCCGGATGGGTGCCCTTTCTCCACCACATAGCACTTCCTGGTGTGGTGGAGGCAGTGTGGCCCCCAAATGAAATGGTGCCATGGGCCACATTTGGCCCACAGGCTGCAGGTTGAGAATCCCTGGCTTTTATGGAAGATTTTGTCTGCCTCTCACCTTTGAAAGAAGGGGGGAAAACCTCTTTTAAAATTGATTGCAATGGGAGAGAAATGTCTGTCTAAATTGAAGAAATCCTAAAAAGTTACTTTTCCCTCTTTTTTGAGAGTAAAGCCTATGCTAAAGTGGGATAATTTCAAAAATCTGAAGGGTATTTTCCCATGAACCATGGCACAACATGCAATTTTTTAAAAAAATCGTGTCAGAAACAAACAAAGATGCTTTCTGGGTTGAAAGGATTTTTTTCTGGAGGAACTCCACTTAGGGGATGCCCGAATGAGGTTCCTTTCATGTCCCCAAGATCTTTTCCACCAAAGTGGTCCCTATTTATCTAATTACATTTTCTTGCTTTCGAACTGCTAGGTTGGCAGAAGCTGGGACAGAGATGGTCATTCAAACCGTCATGCAGTACCCTGGTCTAAAACTTGCTGACATTTCAGCTAACAAGGTGAGCTTCTTAACCACTGAGGCAATACATTCCCTAACATACCAAGTGAAGTGAAGTTCAGTTATACAGTGCGTGGAAATCAACATTCTGTATCTTAGATTGTTTTGTGATTCCAATGAGTCCATCCCTGTTGTCAAGACTTGCAGGATTTTTGAAAAGGTAAAGCTTAATTGGGACTGTGGTGACTTAGTGGTTAAAACACTGAAGTTGAGGCCTGGAAAAACAGCAGGTCAGCAGTTCGAGACCCAAGTACTGCATAATGGAGTGAGCACCTGTCATCTGTCCCAGGTCCTGCCCACCTAGCATTTCTAAAGCAAGAAACTGCAAGTAGATAAGTAGGCACCACTTTGGTGGTAAAGCTGTGTCATCTAGTCATGCCTGCCAAATGACCAAGGAAACATCTAAAGATGCAGACAGAGCTGGCTCTTTGGCTGTAAACAGAGATTTGCACCTAACATCGGATATGAATAACGACTGGCTTTTGAGCAAGAGACCTTAACCTTTACCGTTAAAGTTCAATAGATTGAAAAATTCAGTGGCCATGATCCAGCCAGCGTGAAACACTTTAAAATTAAATGGAGGGAATCCTGTTGTTCTGTTCCACATGCATAAAACAAAGCTATGGAAGTGGTAGGAATAATTGTGGCAAGGCAGAAGTAAAGTTCTTCCACAACCATATCATGCAACAGTCTTGAAATGAACCACACAGTCAATTGTCCAACCACAGAGCATACTGTTAAATGATATATATATCATTTAACTGCATCTTAACTGCATCTAGAATTTAAGGTAAAGGTAAAGGTTTCCCTTGCTCGAAAGCCAGTCGTATCCGACTCTAGGGTGCAGTGCTCATCTCTGTTTCTAAGCCAAAGAGCCAGCGCTGTCTGCTTCTGCAGACGTTTCCGTGGTCATGTGGCAGGCATGACTAGACACCGTAGCGCACGGAACGCTGTTACCTTCCCACCGAAGTGGTCCCTATTTATCTACTTGCGATTTCTTGCTTTCGAACTGCTAGGTTGGCAGGAGCTGGGATGAAGACGGGAGCTCATTTCCGTCCTGCAGTACTCGGGAATTGAACTGCTGACCTTCCACTTCCCAGTCAGCGTCTTAGCGACTTGAGCCACTGCAGTACCCTGCATCTAGAATTTATCAAAGGGAAAATAGCCCTATTTGATCAGAAAGATATAACAGAACAGCAACACCAATGGGGGCTTTGCCGAAACAGCTCTGAAGCAGAGGCAAAAGTAGAGGTAGTAATTGTGACTGCAGCAGATTCCGGGGCCCCCCCCTGCCCAACCCCTTGAAGAGCCCTGGTGGTGCAGTGGTTAAACTGCTGTACCTCAGCCAAAACATTGTGAGTTCAATCCTGATGGGGTTCAAGGTAGACTCAGCCTTCCATCCTTTAGAGGTCAGTAAAATAAGTACCCAGGATGTTGGGGGCAAAATACTAATTGTGAACAATCCATACGGTGCACTAAGCACTATGGTGCAGTATATAAGTGTAATTGCTATTGCTATTCGAAATGGAGGCTACCACCAGTGGGAATGGTAAATACTGTATTGGGTTTCTGCTACCATCTTCCCCATTCTTGACCCCAAGGTACAGTACTGGAATTTGAGGCAGAGGAAGAAGGCTATCAAATGCAAATATTTTCCGAAGCAATTTGCAAACAATCTAAGTGGAGGCCTGCTCAAGGTCACTCCTCCCCCTTCCATCATTAACTATAGAAACACTTTTTACATCAGTACCCCTTTCAAAAACATTCACTGAAGACACAGGGGGGGGAAATGATCAGGACTGCTTGAGAGCTCCACTCCTGACCTCCTCATCTTCCACAAAAATCAGGGGTATAGTTGTAAGTTTGTGCCTACATTTGTCATGGGAGCAGCTGGTGATGTCCACTTCCTTGTATCATATACAGTGGTACCTCATGCAACAATTTTAATTTATTCCACAGAGCTCATTGTTGTATGAAACAATTGCTTTAGGATGCATGCATTGTATAGCGATTTTCCCTATGGGATGCATCGTACAACAATTTATTTTGCTAAGTGGTTTTTCCCATTGAAAAAATGTTGTACGATTTTTTCCATAGGGAAAATTGTTATGTGGGATGCCATTTACTCCCCAAACCTAATTGTTATGCGATTTCGTTGCTATACGGGGTGATTGTTGTATGAGGTTCCACTGTTCTCAATGTACACTTGAAGGGCACATCTGGAAGGGATCAGCTATACCCTCAGATGCATCCTTTGGACCTGACTCTCTGAGTTACCCTAGGTTGACTCCTCACCCAGCACAATGCAAGAAGTTATGAAATATACAACTGGCAGCATTTGAAAGGGGAAAGGAGTACCAAACAGTTCTGAGTGCCATATCAATCTCCAGAATTTGGTCTCGCCATCTGTCTTGCATCAAGCATCCTGCCCTAAATGCATTTTTGCAACCTCCAAATCCTACCAGAGCCAGAAGCCATTTTCCATCCTTGGAGATGATGTGACACAATAGGCTCCATTTTGCCTCCTTTCTACCGAGTAGCCTGTATTCTTTAAGTGTTCAGATTTGAAATACTTGGAAATGCCATGTGGAATTTGCAAGGGAAAAAACAAACAACCCAATAAAGCCAGTGTTCTGCAAGGTCTTTCACCAGCTGGTCATGGCAATTTTACAATCATAGTCTGGCAGTTTCTTGGCACTGAAACAGGGGCTATTTCCTTTCGAGATTGTGACAGACCACTCCAAAATGATTGCTTTGCTCACTGCTGAAATCAATTAAGCACAATAAAAGTTTATATTACCCATGCCACTAATTCATGCAAGAATAATAAGTCATTAAAATCACTGGGCATTACCTTTCGCACACTGGGTATGCATTGCCAACAGACACAAAAAGTGCCATAGAATGCCTTGAAAGGAAAGGCAGTTTAAATGGGTAGAGATCAGCTACACCAAGTATGCCCCCTCTTCTCCAGTAATGATGTTTCCACACATGGAGCTAGGTGTAAATGAATCAATTAGCATGCAGTTATACAGCAAATCAGTTCATCTCATTAGGCAGAGATATCAGCAAGAAATTATCAGCTCCGTGTATCTGGGCCAAGCAATGGCATTCTAGGTCTCCATTTACAAATAAGAAATGTGTATAGCTAATCACAGGGCAGTTACCAATCAGGATTTTCTATTACTATTAGAACAGTAAGAACATTATAGGCTTCCTAAGGTTTAACATTTTCTGGGACTATCTAATCTTTGCAAATGTGTGAGGTAAAATATTGCAAAATGTGTTGTATTCAATTAAAAGCTGATGAAAATGGAAGGAGACATTTGAATTAAATTCTGCTGAGGAGGAAATGGCTGATTTATTTTGGAGGGCATTTTTAACAAGAGAAGATTATCATATTTTCACAGAGTTGGCCAACTCCTGGAAGACAAAACATAGTTAATAACTACTGGTAGACCAAATGTGAGCCTTCCCTTGTGGCAATCCTGGGTATTATTTGGGCTTCAGCTGTTGCTTCTCTTTTCTTCAGCTCAGTCTATTGTATTACTTTCAATTTTCCCCTTTTAGTTTCTGAATTAGACCTAGGGAGGGGAGAAACCAACTCAAAGTCCCGTTTTGTAAATGATGGAGCAGGGAAATGCTCAAACTCAAATCCAGAATTTGATGGGGGGAAACCAAACTGAAAGTCCCTCCAATGACCATGAGTGTAGGGCGACTCAACACAAACTTCCCCCTTTTGGTTGTGAGTAGGGGTAGACTCAAACACTGGAGAATTGGGGGGGGGTGGCAGGGGAGAAATCATAACCCAATTTTTCACATGGATGAGTAGGGGAACATGCAAAAAACTCCCCCCAATCCGGTAACTCAAGTGAAGAATTATCTGGCACCTTTGGGTCCCTCCAAATAAACAAAGGTGCTTGATTAGAATTAGATGGGGCCAAGCCCTTTTCTTCTCCCCCTTGGAATAAGCAGGTGGGGGAGGACCCTAGCATAGAATCATGGCAAGCCTCATCGGCTCCGGGCACCCCAAAATCAAAACTGTCCTCCTGTTCTCCCAGTTATTGGTCTGTTACCCTATGTCTGATTTGGTCAGTGTGTTGCTGCCAAAGAAGGCAATTTCCCAGTTTTACCCAGTAGGAGACTGGTCCTGTTTGCTCTACAACAGTACCTGGTACCCAAGCCGGCCCTTTTGCCGACAATGCACAGGGTCCCCTACCGTAAAACCTTTTCTCTGCCCAATTCCTATGTTGCCCCCCCCATCCTCCACCCTGGAAGGATCCAACCTATCCATCAAAGTGATTGGCTTTCTGTGCATTAGAATGTCAGCTGGAGACAAACCTGAGGCCAGAGGGGTAACCCAATAGGTTAAAAGGAATTGACAGATCTGTAGTTCAATGTCTCCTGGCCCCATATGACGTAAAGCTTCCTTAGTTGTACAAACCTGTAATTCAACCTGGCCATTCGTGGCAGGGTGAAATGGGGCAGAAGTAACATGTCGGATGGCGTTTCTCTCAAGAAATGCCTAAAACTCAACAGAAGTAAAAGTAGTGGCATTGTCAGAAACAAGCACATCTGGCAGGCCAAAATAGCTGAAAAGCCTGTGTGGCTGTTTAAATAGTCACAGCTGACATGGTACTAGGGACAGAGATTACCTCTAGCCACTTTGAGAATGAATCGACCACTAGAAAAAATAAGGTGCCTCGAAACAGACCAGCGAAATCCACGTGGATTCGTGGCCATGGTCCACAAGCCATGTCCCATTCCCAGGAGGGAAGTTGGAACTCTTCAGGGTGAGAACTCTGGCAGCTATTGCAAGTGCCTACTAACCGCTCTATGTCTGAATCTACTTGCGGCCATCAAAAATAGCTCCGTGCCAAGGCTTTGGAACTCATGATTCCCAGATGGCTAATGTGCAGAAGCTTAAGGACGTTTGGCCGCAACACAGCAGGGATCACTATCTACTGACCCCATAATACAATCCCCTCTCGAGCGACAGCTCGAACCGCTTTCTATAGAATGCTCTGAACTCCTCTGAAGGGGAAGCCATGGGCCAACCCTTCTGGACCCAAGTGACCCCTTGGGACAACAGCTTATCCTTAGCTGTAGCCTTAGTGATGTCTGAGGGAACTATAGGGGGGGAGGTGAATCAAGAGATTCGATCATCAGCAACTGATGAACTTGCTCTATCTCGCAGTCTGGTTCCCCTAGGTCAGGCGATGGGGACCTTGATTGGGCATTGGCATGACCTATGTCCTTCCCTGTGTGATGAATTAATTTAAACTGGTATGCGTTTAGAAATATAGCCCATCTCAGCATTCAGGGAGAAAGTATTTGTGGAGTGGGCTTTGAAGTAACAAAGATTCCTAACAGGGGCTTGTGATCCATCACAATTGTAAAGTCTCTCCCATAAAGAAAATCGTGAAACTTTTTTGTCCCTGCAACTATGGCCAGAGCCTCACGGTCAGTCTGTGCATAGTTTCTCTTGGCTTTGGAAAGGGACCTTGAATAAAAAGCGATTGGGGCCTCCGCTCCACTATCCAATGTATGGCAAAGGACAGCCCCCACCCCTACTGGTGATGCATCACAAACTAATACCACGGGTTTTCAGGGATCAAAATGGGTGAGGACTGCCTCAGAAGACAGTAGCTCCTTTCACTCTCTGAAAGCCTTGTCTTGGCTCTGCCCCACCTCCAAACCGCATCTTTCTTGAGAAGACGATGCAGCGGCTCGGCTACAGGTGCCTTCCTAGGCAGGAAGGAGTGGTAAAAGTTAAGCAAACCCAGGAAAGACTGCAACTTGGACTTAGAAGTTGGCCGGGAGGCATTATGTACACTGGAGACCTTAGAATCTGAGGGTTTGACTCCCTTGGGAGTTATTTTGAATCCCAGAAACTCAACCTCCCTGACAAAGAATACACATTTGTCCTTACATAACCGGAGCCCTGCCTATTCGAACCCCTGCAAACCCCAGTCCAACCTTTCTGCCAGTTTGAATTCATCCCCCGCAGTGATTAAAACATCATCGAAATAGGGGAGGACCCTAGGGAGACCATTAAGTAGACGCTCTACGAGCGATTAGAATATACCGGGAGCTGCATTGACCCCAAATTGCAAACAGCTCACTTTTAAAGCCCCTCTATGAGTGACAATCATTTGCATAACTGCAGCAGCAGGCGTGACAGTTAGCTGCTGATATGCTTGGGCTAAATCTAATTTAGCGAAACACTTCCCCCCATGTAAGGTAGCCATCAGGTGGCTGACAACAAGGACTGGATATGCATTGGACTGAATAGGTTTGTTGATTGTGCACTTGTAGTCTGCACAGATCCTAACCTTCCATTAGATTTAATGGCAGTCACAATAGGAATTTCCCATTTGGCAGAATCAACAGGAACCAGAATACCTTGACCCACAAGCTTATCAATTTCCGCCTCTATCTTGTCCTTAAGATCAAAGAGAACATAGCAAGGTTTAAGGCGGATAGGCCATACATCTGGGTCAAGTTCAAATGAGATTGGGGGGCCCACATAAGTTCCAAGTCCTTTTTTGAAAACCTCCGTGTGCGTTGCAAATGTCCAGCACCGGTTCAGAACTCACAGCATTTATTCCGGATAGTCTTATTCCCAGTGGTTCAATCCACTGGACCCCTAGCAAACAGTTAGTTCCTTGTTCCACCACCACAAGGGGCAATTTGGTGCGAGTGTTCTTGAAACGTACAGAGAAATCCCCCACCCCGAAATTGGAAGTTGGCACCCTTGAACGTCTCAGAGGGACGTCTTCAACACCCACAACTAAGGGTGGGAGGTGGGAAAAAATTTTAGGAAGTCTTTTTGGGGCAAGATGGAATAAGATGTACCCGAGTCCACCTGCATGCACATTAGGATGCCCTGCAGCTCCGCGAATAAATGGCTGGTCACATTGGACACACTGCTGACTGGATCCCCCGACGAGATCTTGGAGATGTACACTCTCGGTCTTC